>HG992004.1:10007500-20007500 GCA_905220435.1 Amphipyra tragopoginis
TATGGGAAGGTCTATTATGCTAAAAAAAAAAAGCTATGGAGACTTTGCTTCATTATTGGTAAAGATACAAAAGTCTAAATTTTGACAAATAACGCTTGGTTTATAGGAATCAGCCATAAGTGATACAGTGTAAATATAAATGTTTATCATTCGAAAGGTACTGTGCAAAATTTTGAACAAAAAAAAAGTGTGTGGCTTTAAGCGTGAAGCCACACTGCTCCGTTGCGTTGCGACGTCGCAGCGCCAGATTTGAACCAATGAGACGTCGCAGCGCTATATTTGGAATCTATAGATTGGTCCAAATCTAGCGCTGCGACGTCGCAACGCAACGCAACGGAGCAGTGTGGCTACACCGTAAGGCAGGTAAAATATGGTCGAATTTCGACCACAAGTGAATGACGCATTGCTTAAGGTACAATTCTGTGCATCGCGGCCGAAAGCAGTCGCGCGCGGCTGATGCGACAATAGTCAGAGTATGAAAATGTGGCACCGCTTCCGAAGACTGCGACAGACGCGTGCAGCTAACGACAGACGTACGGCGGGACGCGCCATACATTCTCATACTCTGACTATTGTAGCATCAACCGCGCGCGTCTGCCGCACACGATAGATCGCGCGCAGCTCCATCTGCCGCGATGCACGGAATTGTACCTTTAGTGATCTCGTGCACGCACGGCTATCAAGCCATACATTTTCAGTATAAGCTGATCTCTCGTTGTTATAGGCTTTCCGTACAATAACAGGTCAGCTTATACTGGAAATATATAGCTTGATAGTAGCCAGTGTTATATTGTCAATGGGAATCCTTAAAAATAGTTTCAAAACGCTTACCTCTTTGCACTGCTGATAATGTCTGTGATTTCTTAGCTGCCTGATTGTTTTTATTACTTTTCAACCCAGTTGTTACCAAGGTGCTAAAAAAATTTCATTAAATAAATACTTTTTTTTTTTAATATAACTTCATCCAGGTTATTATTCTTATGTTTTTTGTTAGTTTACCTTGGAAAGAGTCCCACTTCTAAAGTGCGTTGGTTTTGTCCTTTCCACCAATGCAGCTCTGGTCTTTTGTCTATCAATATGATAGCGTCACCTGCGTCTATGGTCATCTTGCTCGGGCGCCGGTAACTGTTGCAGAGAAAGTCATCAGTTTGTAAACAATATGCATTATTAGACATCTGTTTACGCGTGAGAATCAGTAACAATGACATGAGACTGTTATAAGTTATTATTGTAACAATTCTAATTACCGCAATTAATACACACTTTACTTTTTATGGGTCAATCTTTCAGTCTATAAGAGCAATTGTAAGGTCGGTACATACATTCAGTAAAAATACCCCACTTGTGGGGTCGAACACCCACTTACGATTAATTAGTTTTAGCTCAGTTATTTCGACCTTTACATAATCAAATACTCACAACTAAGTCTTAGGTCTTACAGAGGCGTGATTTTTGTATTGATTTGTAGAGCAAATCAGACTCATAAACATAAAAGACATGTGTTAAATCCATAAGCTTTAGTAGTATTCTAGAAAACGTAAAATAAATGTCTATGTTGTAGCCTTTTTGTACAGAGGCTCTTGGGCCCGGGGACAGCAAAGTACGAGCCTTTTATTGAGGTCATTTATCTGTTTGTTCGGAGGCGCCCCATGCCCAGGCGCATAGTGGTGGTAACTACGACTCTGGCTATATCCCCCAGAGAGGTAGACATAGATGCCGTGTTATATACTCCTATTAATCGGATACAATTCTGTAGTTCGGGCTGTTACTGAGAACATCGTAACACAAAATCCAATTGCAGTGCTGAACCAGGAAATCTAACCCCGTACTTCACGCTTGGCAGCCGGTATGCAACCACAGAGCAATTGAGTAACATTTTCTAAATCAAGGTTAGACTATGAATATTTACCTAAGTGCAGCAATAGCAGTTTCGAATTTATTAGTCTCAATGTATCGCTGTATGCCCGCGAATGTCGGCCGTTCCTTAGGGTTAAGGTCCCAGCATTGCATCATCAACATGTACACGTCAGGAGGACACGCATTCGGCGCCGCCAGGCGCTGCCCTTCGCGCATTATTAGCCGCAGTATCTCCGAACCGTTTAAACCTGAAGGAGGTCACGTATTATTGAATAAATACAAGTAAAATTATATTGTCACTAAATAAAATGCATCTAGTTCTCAAATTAACAGAACAAATGGTATTGTGATTGATATTTTCTTTGTTTAGAAGAACAATGCAGTTGTTTATTGACGTGAAAACAATAGGGCTTAATAATATGCATGAGTTCCGAAATCTATTGGAATATTATTATTTTTACAATCTGTATCGATTATATGTCATTGGGAAATGACTCATTTATTATTTAATCCTTTAGGAAAAGCTTTAAATATCTAATATGAAAAATATCGATTAAAATTTAAACGGAACAAAACGAAAGACGTTGGTTGAACACAGTTATGACGTCACATGACATGACTACTGTAAACAGAGCGTAAGAGATTTTTATGTGTCCCATGACGTCATTAAGTGGGTTTTGTAGAGTCGTGCGGATCTCGTCACGCACGCGGGCTTGACCCGCATGCGTAGCGCCCGCGTGTGCTTCGTGCGTCCCGGACTCCATCAAAGCGGAGACGAGACGAGCGGAGCGGAGATGTGTTTTAAAAACCAATAGAATTTCGTTATTCACACATCTCGTCTCCACTCAGCTTAAGTGGATACCACTGAGCGGAGATGTATCATATTTGTATGGCACGATGGAAGCGGAGATGTGAGCTGTTCCTCGCTGAGATTGAGCTGGGCCGCGGTACAAGGCGGAGATGTGACCTTTGCCTCGCAAGCTGACGACGGCATGCAGCGGAGACGAGATGTGTGCAGCGTGCAGTGAGCGGTGTCACACTTCTCACGTCAACTTGTCATGTCATTTTGTATAGCGACATGACTGAGACGTTTACCTTTCGTGTCAGATCGCACTAAACTATGCGTTCACATCCAACGCTTGGCGCACGCAGCTCAGTTCCGTTCTAGTCAGCGCACATCTCCAACCTAGCCAGCATACATCTCCGCTACAGTCTAGCCAGTACGTATCTCCACACAGTTTCGGTGGATACACCCTAGCTGTAAAACATCTCTTCTCGTCTCCGCTTCGGACATCTCCGCACATCTTAAAAAGCCCGGTAATCGCATAGAAGTGTAGCAGGTAATGTATCAAGTGGATACGTTGGCGCGAGCCAATGGAGCGCGGCGTGCGTGCAGCGACCCGCCTGGTGGCATTTTTCTGCGAGCACAAAGACACTCGCACTCGTGGACGCCAATGTAGCCGGGTGTGTAATGAATATGTCAACGCGAGCGGTGACAATAGACGCAACGTATTCGCTGGTAGGTTATTACAGTATCAGATACATTACATGCTACACTGGCTGTAAATATATGTATGAGAAGGTGAAATATGGGCGCCACGTATGCGGGTCAAACCAGCATGCATGAAGAAATCTGCACGACTCTAAAAACACCCTAAAAGGCCGACAAAAATAAAAGATATTAAAATTATATTTTTTTCTTTGAGATGCCTTTTTTTTCTGAAATTTAATGTGACGCAAAAACTAAAAAAAAATTAATTGCATATACGTGAAATAAACACAACAGTAACATTTTCTCCAGATTTTCTTCAAAAATAGGATTACAAATGGCAGCTTCTATTCGCCTTTCGATTGCAGATAATATATGCGAGCGAGAGACAAATAATAATAACAAAAGAGCCTTCTCCATTTCCAATTACGTGTACTACATGCATTTTTTACCTATCCAGGGTTCTTCTCCGAAGGTGTACATTTCCCAGAGCGCCACAGCAAACATCCAGACGTCAGAAGCGTGTGAAAACTGTCGACTGCGCAGCGACTCGGGCGCACACCACGGGAAAGGGACACGGCGACCCTCGCTCATGACGTAACAATCATCCGCGTCCGGAAGGGCCCGCATCAGACCAAAGTCACCTATTTTAACCTATTATTGAAGAAAAACAACTGGTTAAAAAGATTATGCTTTTATTAAATAAAACTTGATTAAACCTAAAAATTGTATAGTGAAGTTCAATCTTTGTCATCATAACATCAAGCCTGTATACCGCGAAGGGTTGAGCGGCGGTGTATAGTCCACCATCATGTCGCCATTATGTTAAGTCGCATGTAATAGGGAGCGAGACTATTGCCAGCAACCGGGCATAAATCCAGACTCCAGGCTGCTACTGACAAACTCCCCAGGAAAAAACCCAATAACACTTTGCCCGACCTGGCGATTGAACCCAGGACCTCACGCACTAGACCAATGAGACAATCAATAATTTATTATTGCTGAACTTATACAGTTAAACAATGAATAATAATGTTGTATAACAGACAACACTGAATCACATTGACACATCAAAAATATTGGTGATAGCAGTGTCATGTTATCACAGGATGGATATCTGCCCATCCCTTTGATATGAAACCTTAGTCACCTTCTAAAACACCACTAATGTACTCTATATTAGACTCTGCTTCTACATTTAGAACTATTTATTCTATAATATTTTTTTTAATTCAGTTTTTAGAGTTCTGTACCCAAAGGGTAAAATGGGACCCTATTACTAAGACTCCGCTGTCCGTCCGTCTGTCCATCTGTCACCAGGCTATATCTCATGAACTGTGATAGTTAGACAGTTGAAATTTTCACAGATAATGTATTTCTGTTGCCGCTATAACAACAAATACTAAAAAACAGTATACAGGGCGTCCCACGACTTTGCCACATGGAGGGGAAGTACCTTAAATACTGCAGATAGAAAAAAATCCTGAATGAAGACTTCATTTTTATTTTAAAAACAATACGAACTGCATTCAAAGAATTTTAAATAATCACCTGTCTGAACCGGGAATCGAACCTGCTAAATGTGAAAACAAAAAAAAACGGTATTTTTATTGTACTAATCGAAAGGCTCGATCAGATAAATTTATTTCTTCTAAATAACATAGCTTCTAAAATAAAAGGAACACCATGAAATTTAACATTTATTTGAAATCTTAAGACACGTTACTGTGCAACTTTCAAACAATTTAATTTATTAAATAGGTACCCAAAATGTGTCTCTTCCTATTGTTTACAAATTGTAACTATCTCGCTTACCGTTGATTTATTTCTTTTTTCATAGGTGGTGAAATTATTTGAAATAATACTTCGAAATAGTAATAAAGCAGTAGTACATAAGGTCAGTTGTTATAAGCACGACGTAGTCAGAGAGAATGCTATTCATTATTCTGAACAAAATTTTAAGTTAAATGTAAAATTTCAAGGTGTTCTTTTTATTTTAGATGCTATGTTACTTAGAAGAAATAAATGTATCTGATCGAGCCTTTCGATTAGTACAATAAAATTACAGTTTTTTTAATTTTCACATTTAGCGGGTTCGATTCCCGGTTCAGACAGGTGATTATTTAAAATTCTTTGAATGCAGTTCGTATTGTTTTTAAAATAAAAATGAAGTCTTCTTTCAGTATTTTTTTCTATCTAGAGTATTTAAGGTACTTCCCCTCTATGTGGCAAAGTCGTGGGACGCCCTGTATATAATGGTACGGAACCCCTCGTGCGCGAGTCCGACTCGCACTTGGCCGGTTTTTGATTGATTGGGTTTGTTATCTTGTTTTAGAGATACAGATGACGAACTGAATTTTTTGACACCCAACTTATCAAAACATTCTGCAGCAGGGGGCGGAAACTTTGAAATGGAATGATAACATTATTACTTGACTTGAAAAAAGTATTAACTTACCAATTCTAATGTAGACAGTAAAATATTCCTGCAAGCAAGATCTCTGTGCAAGAACCTATGCTTTTCCAAGTGTGCCATGCCAGAGGCTACTTGTTCTGACCATTTGTAAATGTAGTTTAGTGACACTTTGCCATTCTGGGCTACAATATAATCCAGTAAAGCACCCATGGCTGCCAGTTCACACACCATCATCAATGGATGGAACACTACTCCATGAAGTTTGATGAGATTCAGATGCTTTAAACTGTGCATAGCTTCCACTTCTCTTCTGAAGTCGTCATAGATTCCTGGCTGTGAGAATGCATCAGCCTTTAACACCTTAACTGCTACAGGAACTGTTTGAGATGGGTGTTCAGACACCCTCCACTCTCCTCGCTTGACAACTCCAAATGACCCATTGCCTAACTCATTGTGTAATCTGCAAATAAGTATTTTTATCAGATACATCTAAGTGAGTTCATGTCTTAGATGTTTTTTTAAACCTTAAACACATGCACAAACATCAGACCTGTTGGGCTAACATGTGTAATATAACATAATTTTGTTGATACATTATCTTGTGCCAAGATGAGATAAGCCATACATTACCTCATCCCAGCATAAAATAATTCAATGACAAAATTATCTCAAGCTAGATATAGTAGATGTAGGTGTTAGGCTAGCTGGATCATTCCAGCCATACAGCATTTTGTTAAATGTGGATATTGAATTCCTGCAAACTATTATGCAAAATGCTAAGCGCCAAGCCATTATTCCATTGAATTATATGTTTTTATTTAATTAATATGAGGCTGAAAACTATCACAAGGCTAGGTATGCTTTTAGTTTCTAAAAAAATGTGTTAAATGATCTATACTTAGTGGGGAAGCATACCAGTAGCTTATGTTAGATTTCCTAAAATATTAAACATTTAATTTATTCTGAACACAGGAATCAAACTTCTTGTAACAAACTAGTAGAACCATTAAAGGCTAAGCTACAGATTTCCTTAACATTGTTCTATTAATTAAGTACAGCGTGCAGAGTTAAAACTGTACAGAGGGTTTTCCTTTAGAATATATTTTTCTTGAGATTTTTAATGTACATTGCATTTTTCTTTCATTCATAAATAAATACACTGATACAAAGCCAGTACTCACATGATATCCTTCTCTAATATAATACATGTTGTTCTAGATTCTGCCTGTGGTGTTCTCACTACTAAGTCAGTTTTCTCCTTGGAAACTGAGCTTGATGATGAGCCAAATAATTTGTTCCAAAACTTTCTGTTCCATAGCTGCAACTTCTTTTTTCTGACAGCATCAAATAGCCGGCGTACCCCTGGCTTACTGATGCCAATTTTCTCAAGGTCCTCTGCATGCACATAGTCAAAATGTGCTAATCTTGTTATCTAAAAACATATACAATTTGAAAGTTTGTTTGTTGGTTGTTACCACTAAAATGTTTCTTTTTAAAACAATTAATATGTACATAATTACTAATATAAACAAATAAAGAAATATTTACATAATTCCTTTATAAAACTATAAACTAAAAGAAGGCATCATAATATTCCTTCAAACACTAAGATAGATTTTTATAAAAGACTAGATATTTTATTAAATAAAACAGTAAGAGATTATGTTGTAACAAAGTGCACAAAAAATAGGAAAAAAAATGAAATATGTAAATAAACTGTTGTTTACCTGCAACTGATCTCTGATAGGTAAATAAAATTGTTCAAGTTGAACGTTCTGTAGAATCTCACAGAGCCAATCTGTCCCCGATTCCATTTTCGATTATTCTTCACTAAACTTTGGGTAAACATAAAATAAATGCATCTCGAGCAGGAAGTAATCGTTGCGAAGGATGTGAGTGTCTGAATGGCTGTTACTTACCAGGGTTGCCAACCGTAAAAAAAATTCCCTCGTACAAATGCAGCAAAAAATCTCGTATTTTGACTTTCAAACCTCGTACATTTACGATGCATCGAAAACGTGCTAAAAACAAAATAAAGGTATATTGAAGTACTGGATTTAGGACTTTTTACTCAAAGAAATAAACTATTGCAAGTTTCCTACTAACTAAAACTTCAGTTTGTGTTGTATTTCAATTTTTATTTATTGTTACTCAAGTAAAATCACAAAAAAAAAAGTCATTGTTTTCGTCGTTATCACTCATAACGATACTTCTATTACACCACTAAACAATTGACGAAACAACGAAAAGACTAGGTATTTAACAATAAAAATCTTCTTTTTTACAATAACTTCATGTAGCTAGAGTGCGCGCAAGATAAGTCTGCGCGCGGCCGAAATCGGAACTAATCATGGTCCACCAAAGTGTGTGCCGTTTTATGATTTTATCAATTTTGATAGTAGAACTACCTGATTGTAGGAATATTTAACGGGAAAATTATGTTAGCGATAAAAAAGTTAAGCTTAAAAAGCGGTAATTTGAACTTTTGCGATCACGGCAACGTTTAGCACGCCCTCAGTCGCGCGCAGAGTTATCTTGCGCGCACTCTACACGTACTAACGTACCTAGTGCAAAAAACACGGCCGGCATGCAACGAATGGAACACCTAAGGTCTGTGCACCTAAGGAACAGAGAAAGAAGAAATGTCCGCTGTGTGACAGAGACGACTTGCAAAGAACGAAATGTTTTACTAGGCAGGGGATTTCCGGTTGACGGGATAGCTACCATAGATTATCATCGCGTAAATACGGCAATGGAATTTTTGGTGTAAGAAGTTCCTGCACTAGTTTTTACTATATATATAATGGTGATGCAAAATGTTCGTATGGCCATATTATCAAAATCTCGTACATAATTGTACGAGGTTGATAGTGTCCTCGTACCTCGTACGGAAGACCACAAATCTCGTATTTGTACGAGGAACCTCGTACGGTTGGCAACCCTGTTACTTACACAAACCAGAATTATGGTTCTATACAAGTTATTACGGCAGATCCAGGTAAATTTGTAAATGACGATCTAGTTTTTTCTATTACACTTGAATGAAAACCACCGTAGTAACGATGAATTAAATAATTATTAAAAGTCACATTTGCGAGGAAAAAACTATTGTAATTACGAATCGAGACACCTATTCATTATATTTACCCGTGAATGACAGTTCTTTTTTTTTCTCGGAAAAATAGAGTAGTCCATTGAAGTCTTCAACGTTCAGTTTAGTAAGAATAGCAGACTGACACACAATAATCGACTAAAATAATTTGTTCGATTGTAGAGGGTTCCATAAAAATTAAAGACATTAAGATTAAGTCTTTGAAGCAAATACTTATTTAAAAATAAGGACTACAGTCTACTAATTACAACATTTTATTGTAATAAATAATAATCTTTTAATAAATACGTGGTATTAATAATATTCGGATTATTCCAAGGGATTATTTTATGCTCTTTGGATGCCACAGAAAAAATGGCGGCCTATTTAAAAAAAAAAGTTTAAGTCGAAAGCAAAACCGAAACGAGTCTCTATATTTTATTGACTTTATTTTCATTCCTACAATCGTATATTTAATTTTATAGCATTATCTAGGGATGGCAAATAATCCAGTGCAATGCTGCAACCCAATATTGGAGAATTTATCAGACGGAAGTATATCTGAAGTAAAAGTCGTAAATTTTGGCAATATTCCTGTAGACAATGCAATGGTAAAATACATGACAGTTGAAAATACTAATGAGGCAAGTAATTTTATTATGAGTTTATCAGTTAATTTTATAGTAAATGATAAATGTAAAGATATATTATATCTTGGTCTAAATTGAACTTCAAATATTGGTGACAATGTATAGTTTATATTTCTATGCCTAAATAAACGGATCAGTTAATTCCCTGTTTAAATACCCACCCCCATTTGATGCATTAACACCCCAAAATCATTAGAATATTATTATATAGAATGCGGAGTCGGCACAAGCTTACAGTTAACTCCTGCTGTAGGCCCTTAGCCTAGACGCACCGGGCGCCGCCGGGGGGTGCGCGACGATCTCCGGCCACCCTAGTGTGTGGCCTGCGGGCGACGGGTTAGGGGACCCGTCGCCCGACCAGTACCTAACAGGCCCGAGAAGGCGGCGCGCATGTGTTCCGTGCGCGCCTCTCTGGAGGACGTGGGGCAAGGCCCCACAGAAGGAGAGGTCCGCCAGGGGCTGGCGGACCGAGGCCTGCCGGGGTTACGGTGCATGCAGCTGCGAATCCCGTGACCCCGGCCAAGGGTCAGGAGAAGGAACACCGTGGGTTTTTAGCCGGTAAGACTCCGGCATAACCCTTCGCCTTCCCCAGGCGAAGGGTATCTATGAGGATTTTCCAACGATAAAAAAAAGGCCCTTAGCCTACACCGGTGCACAAACAACTGGGAGAAAGCAGAGGGATGTCTATGAAGAGTATGTTTTACGTATATTACATGCCGCTTTATCTACCTACATGTGCATTTCTGCCGTCCGGCAAGGAGCGTCCCGCTTGCTGTCCCGGCACTAGCGACGGCACCAGCTGGAATTATCGCCCTGCTGGTGCCGTCGTTGGTCAGTGGAAAAACACCCTATGAATTACAGCAGTATCAATCTATTGTTATGTTGCAGAAAACCTTAACATACAGGGTGTCGAACATTTATATTCTGAACAGCGTGGATCGCGTGTTCAATCTGTCAATTACAGAGAGTTTAGTAAAACCGGGCGACGCCGCGCGAATTAGGATTGTGTTCAAGCCCAACATTGTCGGGCAGTCGTTCACTGAATATTTCCTTATAGACGACACCGGTGGCAATACATATAGGCTAACAGTTACTGGGAGTTGCTATGGTGAGAATAATTTTCTAATGAAATGTAGAGTTGCCCCACTTGTACAGACCTAACTAATTTCTAGAATGTTTTATATTGTCGCCTTAGAGCATTAATATGCTCTAAGATTGTCACGGATAGCCGATGAGAGTACCTAACTCCCATGTAAAGGCTAGCGTCCACTAGGCTCGCCGAATCGAATCGAATAGAAGTTAGAACCGCAATAATTCGCCTCCTTTTATCGAATAGAATTGCAATAATTCGTCTCCTATATGTATATTTACTATGACACTGCGTCGATCAGCGACGATCCGAGACGCTCCGAGTCGCATAACTCGCGTGCGACGCTTGTCACGCGAATTTCTGTTTTAACGACGTGCGATTACCTACTGACTGTTTCGCCTAGATTCGTCTTCACGCGGAACAAATGCCTACTGACTATTTCGCCTAGATTCGTCTTCACGCGGAACAAATGCGACTCGACTCGATTGGATGCGTTTCGGCTGTAGTCGACGCTAGGCTTAACAGTTCAGTAGCGAGAAGGGTTGTATAGTGACGGTTCCATTTCCAGGACCTCAAGTGTCACTAGATAAAAGAAAGCTGATATTTCAAATATGCAAAAATATCACAGAGAATAGAAAAGAAGTCATCAAGATAGTGAACAAATCTTCAGTCGATACGACATACCAGTGGTACATGCCAGCATCTGGTCAAGGATACTTTCAAGTAGGAGTCTGCCCATTTCAACGTATCATACCATGACCGTTTTAGGAACGTGCCAGACACGGGAAAAACCTCTCCGTTTATTACTTACTGTGCCCTCTACAACTGATCAATCGCGTGAGAATACGCGGTATAAAATAAACGTGCTGAATACACGTCGTGTGTCAGGCACATTCCGCACAGTATCGTATCTAGGGGCAGCTACCAGGGGCTCAGGGAGGACCTAGGGGGGCGCAAACTAGGCCACTCAATGCATATATTACTGAAAAAACCGCAGCAAGTTTCGCGTTAATCTATACATATAAAAGGAGAAGCTGACTGACTGATCTATCAACGCACAGCCTAAACCGCTGGGGTTAGAACCTTGAAATTTTGACAGTAGGTTCTTTTTGTGATGTAGACATCCACTAAGAAGGGATTTCTCGAAATTCAACCCCTAAGGGGGTTAAATAGGGGATGAAAGTTTGTATGGAAAATCGTCACTTAACGGGTTCAAAATTTCACGCAAGCGAAGCTGTGGGCAAAAGCTAGTACTTATAAAATAGAACTTCAAATATCAGATAAAATTGTTACTGTCTTATTTTAAACAAAATTCTTAATTAAATGCCGTTTTTATTTAGCGTGTTTTTCGAGGGGCGATTGGATCCTTGCCCTGGACGCTTATGACCCTAGCTACGACACTGGTCAGGCACGGAGCGTTTCGTCACCTGCAAAATATTCTCGCCATGATTTTTTGCCGGTCCGTGCATGTGCACGTTACGGTGTTGGTCTGTGACGGAACGGTTACGGTCCTAGTATGGTAAGTACCTACCTGCGTTTCACCACGGCATGAGCTATTCTTGTATAGCTCGTGCCGACACGATAGAAGAAGAACCTACCTGCGGTGTAGAGGGCAGAGTACTTGCACACCTAAGTGGGTACTTTTTTTAGTCCAAATTTTGATGTACCCACATAATCATAGAGAAAAGTGTACGAAACCAATATTTAATTTGGTTATAATATAAATATTGCCTTTAGATTTCCACAGGTAACTGCGGCCTCATCAGGGCACTTGAGACTATTACTACCACTGTTGTTTTCACTGGAACTGCTCTTGGAATATATACCGCGGAATTAGCCTGTTTGGTCCTTAATCAGGTGAAGTATGTTAGGTACTTCTAAGGAAAGTCAATCTTGATTAAGTCAACGTATGCCTACTTCGTTATCATGGCATACCAGGGCCGTCTCTAGGTTATCTGGGTGCGAACAAAGCTCAGGCGCCCCCTAGCAGTCCCCTCTCCGTCAGCGCTATGTGTAGCAGCTATAAGGAGGATAGCATGAAGACATGAGGTGGGGGGGAGGTCAGAGCTATGAGCAGCAGCTGTAAGGAGGATAGCATGAGGACATGAGGAGGGGGGAAGGTCAGCGCTATGTGTAGCAGCTATAAGGAGGATAGCATGAGGACATGAGGAGGGGAGAAGGATTGTTACACAGTAAAATATACAACAAACCCAAACGATGCCAAAAATAACATTTCAAGTAGGTACCTACCAATTAAATACTTAGTGTATCATCTATGATTTCAAATTACCTTATTTTTGCTACCTAGAACGGCGGTGCCATTTCTGAACACAAAGAGTTAGTCGTAGAATAAAACGGTGCAATTTTCTCGTCTATTGTGAGAGGTCCAATTTGTGCCTATTATTGTATTGTCAAATGCAGTTGACGCGTAATTCCAGGATCCCTTATTCTTGAACGTGTTTGCAACAGTAATTCTGCCGGGAAATCCATTATTCAGTATTCAAGAGCACGTTTTCGAAAAGAATTGGAAACGGAAGTCTCGTTACGTTCATTTAATGGAGAATAGTCTTAATCGCTTAAGCTATATACCGTCAGCTTCTGTGTTTGAGAGGTATCTTGACTTCGGTACGGGAAGTATTGTGGACGTCACACGGAATATATCGCAAACTATTTGTGTAACTAATCATGAACAACAAGAAGGCTACATACAATGGATGCCAGGTCTGGTTTTTCATTATTTAAAACTTATTGTCAATTAAGTACCTTTAGTCCTTTACTACTCGGAGACGTTGAGTTAGTAAGCAGTGACACTTCACATCGCTTAGCGTTACGCTCGAGGCCCTCGATGCACTTATCTTTGACGGTTCGGTGCACACAGGCGCTTGCATGATAAACGCGCTGCTCCCGTCCCGTAGGTTAGAGCGTCAACTACTGCTTGGAATTCAACGAACGTTGATATAAATTGATGCGATCAACATACCTAAACGTAGTTGGTGCTATTCAGGATTACGAAGTTTTGATCTTGTTCTTATTGCATTGCTGGTAGATACTTGCATTATTCTGCCATCTCCAAGCACGTTATCCATGGCCCTGTTAGACGTTGGATTTTCAAGGAAATATGGCCATAAATAAAGTTTAGTTAGAGAACCCGTAGGAATTTTGATAGGTTCCTACTTAAAATTCGCCAAATCGCACCTACATCATACTACGTTTAAGGATTTTATTACAATCTTATGTAATTTTCAGATCCAGATAACATATTTTTAGTGGATCCTATCGCTTGTATAATACCTCCAAATGAGTCAAGACTATTTACAGTCAGGTTTAGGTAAGAATTGCCGTTGCTGTTGGCCGTAGATATTTTGATTACCCTTTTGAAATTAATATAATAGATACATTTTACTAGGCCTAAAATCGAGAACGAAGTGTATGGCTACCTGATGTGCGGTGACTATCAACACAAGACCTTCAACAATACAACTGACGAGCTGAAGGTGAAACATACCTGGTTCCGTATTCCTTGTACGGGGAACACGTGGTTGCCTTGCACCGAATGCATGACAGAATGGGATTGTCCTATTGAGGTGACCAGTCCTTGTTTATGTGTTCTGTATATGGAAATTAAGTAGATATAGAGGCTTCTACAGCAGTAGCAAGTGGCCTGTCTGCCGAAGGACCTATGGCTGTCGGAGCAGACGAATCCTTAAGTGGGTAATGCAAATCTGCAAACCTACGGAGTTAGGATGCCCCCCAAGTAGATGGACCGACGATCCAAAGAAAGATCGTTTGGCCACACTTGACGCGGAAGACGGAGGACGGCGGAGGCGGATTAGGAGAGGCCTATTTTCAGCAGTGGATTACAATGAGCTGAGTTTTTTTTATCAGTAACTGGTATATAGCAATCAGCAAGAGTAGGAACTGCTCATCCAAATTGCAACGGGTATTAAAAAGCATCAGCTGTTTGTCTTATGACGTAAAGTTCCCATGTTAGGACTTTGTACTGCGTCTAAGATGTAGTTTCTCGTGTTGTCTAGGTAATTCTACCACCTACGGTGCCGACACGAACGACGTTTGCCAATTTCATGTTGTCGAACAAATTTGAAGTTCCTATGCATTTCAAGTTTGACCCTCCATATAGCACGTAAGTATTTCTATAGATTAATCAAGGACACTTTCAAAAAGACATCCCGTTTCTTGCTGCACCAATATTTGACCCGAAAGCAACTCTCAATGTAAATATTATACGTTGATAATCACCAATTAGGTAGGTATCTACAATGACCACGTTTTATTTCAGGAATTTTGTAGTGATGCCCATATGTGGAATTGTTCAAAGCCGTGGGTGGCAGATAATATCGGTGGCTTTAGAACCAAAGTGTTTCGGAGATTACTGTGAAGCTTGGGATCTCATAATAAATAAAGTACAAAAAGTTAGTCGATTTGTTTTTCTTCTTCATTCTTCTGCAAGCCTTTCTTAAGTCTTCCAAAACAAAAACTCTAATTTTGAAAGACCAATGTCAAACAAAATTATGCTCGGGTACCTACTTACTATACGAAGTTTGATTTGTGTCCACATAAAAGGCGAATTTCCCCCCTAAGGTTTTACCTTCTGACCTAAATCAGTCTTCGGTGAAGAGTTCTCAGTTAAACTGCAGTGCTTACTTAAAGCACAATGCTATCGGGGACTGAAATTATAAAAATTGGCTTAAGGGTGTTACCAAACCAATCGATCGATCGTCGATCAATGCCATCGAACGACATAGGTCGACTTTTAGTCGATCGATTGGTGTAGTAGAAACTATCGATCGACGTCGAATAATCCATTCTACCATCGATTGATGATCGGTGTGGTAACACAGTAACACAGGCGGGTGTAACGTGTCTGGTAGTGCAACCTTCTTATCTTTAATCAGACGCGCATCAGCTTCACGGGTAATGCAGAGATGAGCCAAGTGGAGGTGATGTCTCACGGATACCATCCGGACACACACGCGTCGCTCGAGTTCCCACCCACCATCACTGGATGCACCAACTACTACACCTCCTACCTTCACAACCTGACTAGAATGGATATACAGTACGGTGATATTTTCTAGCTCTACGTAGAGACAATGCTAGCAGGACAGCGGAGAAAAACGACCAAAAAGATGGCGTCGTATAATTTGATTTTCTTCTTTAATCTATGGATTTGTGCCTTCTCATAATTGCGCCATTGTCCTGTCTCGCGATATCCTTTTAATTTGAACAAAATATAAAAGACTAAGAGGAAAGCAAATTTTGGAAAAAGCTGCGATAATGCATAAATGTTTAAAACAATGAAAATGAAAATTGTAATGTTCCTAACTTCCTATTTATCTATTAAAATTTCAGCATACGAGTTTTATGTAGTGCTGACTGGTTGGGAGCAGATGAATGTGGATCCATAGTGCTATCTCCCAAAGAGATCGCCCATTATCATTGGTGGTTCTTTCCCAAAGTCCCGGATAAGGTCTACGAGACCACCATAACTTTGTCTTGCGTGTGTTTGATTGATGGCAGGTGAATTTTCTAATACAATTCAATTATACATAACTTCACGCCTTATTCCCCGAAGGGTTGGCAGAGGTGTATAGTAACAGCCACGTTTCGCCGTTACGTTTAAGTCCCATGTAAGGGGCGAGCTTATTGCCATCAACCGGGCACAAATCCAGACTCCGAGCTGCTACTGAGAAATTCCACACGGACAAACCCAATAACACATTGCCCGACCTGGGGATCGAACCCAAGACCTCACGCTCAGTAGTCGCGCTTGCGACCACTAGACCAACGAGGCAGTCTTTCATTCAATAATCGGACCGATTATTTTTATAATGCGAAAAAAAATGTTTAAATTTCTTTCAGGCCAGTTGGAGAGCCATCAGAAGTATTCATTGCCATTTCAGGATTTTCTGAACTGCCTGATTTGAGGGTAACTAGTCAATTTGTATATTTTACCCAATGATCAGTCGTGATCGTGAAAATGGGAGCTTCGCGTATTTTTCCATGATTTAATTCCATGTCTTCATGTTATAGATGTTGCCAAAACGTAATAATCTTAACGACGTTGTTGTTGGAGAAAGTATGACGTTTCCTATTACTCTGTACAACTATGGCTCTTGCTTCTTCACTTCTAAGTTGTACCACCAAATCGATGGCATGGGAGACGACTTCAGTGGTGACAGACTAGAAATTGATTCTTCAGTTGTAAGTTCTTTTTCAAACATATGTAATTTAATAGTAACGGATAAGTGTAACAAAATTTTGTAACTCGGAATTCCTTTTATGGTTTACGAATGATCTCCAAAATTAGCGTATTTGGTTGACCTCTGTTGTGTTCCGTATTTCTATTTCGAAAAGAAGATATCTAAATAAGCCTATTTTTATATTGGCCTGGATTTTAACCAAGCAGTTTTGGAAATATTTAGGTTTGAAATTTTAGAGTTTTTTTTATTTTGGGGATTGAGTCCCAACTACTATGTGCTCGATTGCTGTAGTACTTAGCAGAAAAAGGTAAAAATGGGTAGATATATGTACCTACGCACAAGTAAACTATGAAACGTATTTATTTGTGTGTTAGTTCTTACTCTAGCTAATGAGTACGATCGATACAACATCTGATATAAGGATTTTATGAGTTGAACGCTTTTTCGTTTGCTTTTATTTAACAGTCTTAAGAACGTATTTACTTCTGTATAACCTTCTATCTAAATCTAGAACAGCCTAAGACCGTCGAACCACTGTGAAGTACGAATGACGGTGACGCCAGACGGTGCTGGATCGCGACAGGTCTCCATCAAATACACCGTGCTCTTCCGCACAGAGTTTGACGAAATTGAGGAGATACAGCCGATAAAGAAGAAAATCTGTATTATCTGGTACGACGGGATTTATCCTACTATCAAGGTGCGTTTCTTAATTAGAAGCATTGGTGTAGACACATATATACCAAGGGTCTAGTACAAAAAACACGAAATAAGTTTCCCGAGTTTACACATACACCACGAGAACGCGCGCCTAGGCACACTGCCGTATAAACTTACAAATACCAACAAACTAATTTAAATCCTATGTCATCATCACAATGGCTAATTTAGTTTTTCACCATACGAAGATTCCACTGCATCCATTGACGTAAATTAGTCTTCAGTTTCTAGGCACACCGCCGTATAAACTTACAAATACCAACAAACTAATTTAAATCCTATGTAATCGTCACAATGGCTAATTTAGTTTTTCACCATACGAAGATTCCACTGCATCCGTTGACTTAAATTAGTCTTCAGTTTCTAGGCACACCGCCGTATAAACTTACAAATACCAACAAACTAATTTAAATTCTATGTAATCATTACAATGGCTAATTTAGTTTTTCACCATACGAAGATTCCACTGCATCCATTGACGTAAATTAGTCTTCAGTTTCGCGTTTTAGTCTACTCTTGTTTTGGACATTTTTGAGCGCTGACCCAAGGTCCATGTTTCTATGTCGATGATTAGAGGCATTTGTTTTAACGTTAACATCAATTACCGATGTGGTGTAATTTAATTTAGTCCGGTTCTCAAAACTGGCTATGGAGTTTCCGAAGCAAGGAAAGATAATACATAAATCTAATCAAACGAATCAAAGGATATCCTAATCGCGGTAATCCGTCAAGTGGGTAAATTAGGAATTCACAAGCGGGAAATTGCCGTACTCGCTTCCACTACTATACCTACCTATACTTTTCGTCTGCGCCATAATAGGAAATAGATAAACCAACGGACTGCGTAGCCGTTTTCACAACACTGTTAAATGTTTGATAGGGCTACATTTTTATGTAAACCTCTTCCCTAAACTCCAGAAGGTAGTCAATCAGACCTATATCCAGACATTTTTCAGGTGAAACGCACAATATCAGTGAAATGTCCAGTAATTCTGAGCAATCACTGCGTTTGGAACATCGTTAACGTGAAAGAGTACGTAAAAACAAAACTTATTACTATGACGACCTAGACGTAGCCAAAATATTAAAAAAAGTATAATTTCCAGGCTAAATCAGGCTTTGGTGGACTGTCGACCAAATAAGCCCCTCAGTGTAGACATTTACGCTCCTGACTTGTGTGCGAGAAGCGGCGAAGTGGAGCTGGTATTTGTAATGGGCTGTGTGTACCAGGCGACAGTGCCTTGGAACCTTCGCAGGGAGAAGATTTGCGATTGTGAGATGGTAGAGGTCAAAATAGGGACCTCCTTGTACGAAATGAGGCACACTTGTGGACACAGAAATTTGGTGGAGCTGTATCCTTTAAGCGGAATCGTTTCGGTAATCTGTTTTTGTTTTTTAGAAATATTAAGCAGGAATGTATTATGTTAAACGTTCTTCTAGATCACTATAAAAAGGGCTTTAGGCAAATACCACGCACAAAGGTTTAATACCACGATTACATTAGGTCGGTTTGGCCGTATTCGACTGCAGCCGTTTTAGGCCACTGACTAATGTAAACTGTATTTCGGTTGGCGGTATTCGATCGCAGCCCGTTTGCGGTGATCGACCTAATAAAAAAGTTGTTTCGGTTGGCCGTATTCGGTCATAACCTCATAACCGACTTGTGGAATTAAAATTCGGCTAATGAATCCGGTAAACTAAATGCGACGGACGCATTCGGTCACCGACCCAATGTAAATGCGCCATAAGAAATGGATTAACCGGACATTACAGGTGAATGCAGCTGCCGGAGGTCTGAATTCTTAGGCTTTTAACATATTCAAGGTGTTAGTTTGAAGGTCTCCGTTTAGCCTAGATCACTTCATTATATGTGATTTGGTTCTACTATCTTCGTTTGCAGCCAGACGCCCCTAATCTCCTGTTTCTGAAATTCAACTACTTGGATGAAGGAGTAAATACACTATGCTATGTAATGACGATGCCAAACCAGAGAACTATTATGATCTACGTGCATATTTGTGCTTATATGAACAGTAGGGGCTTACTGGCACCGTTGCGCCGTCCAGTAGGAGTAGAAGAGTATCTGGCTGTATTAGACTGTGGCAGGGTGCCTATTAATAATTTGGATCCAGTCATAAGGGTGAGTTGAATTATAAATCTATGTTAGAAAGCTAGGTAACTACTTGTAATTAAAATTAGCTATGTCGGTGTCACCCGCCGCAGCTTGCTTTGTTTTTGGATTGACAAGTTAGATGGTTGAATAACTATCAGTCATGTAGTCTTTAGGCGTTTCGATCACAAAATTAGTGCAATCCGTGGTACGTTTTTGACGTTTGGCGAAGCCTTATTTTGTCTGACCTGCTCCCTGATTCACAACGATTTCATTAGAGTGCGCGCAAGATAACTCTGCGCGCGACTGAGGGCGTGCTAAACGTTGCCGTGATCGCAAAAGTTCAAATTACCGCTTTTTAAGCTTAACTTTTTTATCGCTAAACATAATTTTCTCGTTAAATATTCCTACAATCCGCTAGTTCTACTATCAAAATTGATAAAACGGCACACACTTTGGTGGACCATGATTAGTTCCGATTTCGGCCGCGCGCAGACTTATCGTGCGCGGACTCTAGTCAACTTTCGAACGATTCGGAAAGCCATCTCTGTTTCTCTCGTTACAAGTATCATAGATGGAACGAGACAACAAACCGAAACAGTCGCCAACTGCTTATCGAAAACATTCTGAATCGGGGGGCAGACCAAAAAGAAGACAAGTCGCAAACGATTATAAACTTTTCAGATCGCATGGCTCTACAATCCCACAGATGTATTCACAACTTGGCGATTGCTACGTGGGAACAATATTACCCGTGATTCCGTTATCCGCTGCCTACTCTACTTTGCCGAAGTACCGCCCCTGGGAAAATTGGCCATACCCTTTGCATACATGCCTACAGAAATGGTCGATTACGAGGTAATTAAAAGATACTGGTAAAGTACAATACTGGTCGAGCAATCTCGAAAAATGCACGTGAGTAAACCGTAAATAATCCTAGATACATACAGAACCAGAATTAAAGCTGAGGACAGCGCGATACGACCCATGGTTAGCGACTGATTGTAAGCGATCTATAACAATATTCTGAGCTAACCCGAAGGATAGCTAATAAAATAATAGAATTTACTAATAGGACTAAAAGCTTTTTAGCTTTCTGGGGCGTTATTTATTAAAAACAGGATGGTACACAAGAACTGAATACTTTAATACGATCAGTTATTATTACAACGCAGGATTATCAAACACAGTCATAATTACAATCTTTAAACAAAACAAAACAACTAGTATAACAATTGTGAACGTTCGTACAAACCAAAGGTCGCAACAAAAGAAGGGCGAGTACCGCACCGCATACTGTTTTATACACAGTTTTGACAGGTCGTGAAGTAAATATGTCAGACTACCGCCACGACGTCATTAAATCCCTAACAATATATTACTGCTTGTACTGCGTTCACTTATCTCTTGATGTTCTGGCAAGTACTCGGTCGCAGATATTATCAGGTTAGAACCAAAAAACACGTTTGTTTTTCTTGAACTTTTTCAACTTTGCTCAATCCAGGAGTCTACTTATAGATAGGCAAATAATGATTCTTATTTGGCCAACTCTAACTTATGGAAGGATATGGTATGGAATGTTTTTATTGCTCAGGTGGTTTTCTTCTGCTCATTTGGTTATGAGACAGTCAAGATTTTAGTGAAAGGACAAGGAGGTCTGCCAAACTGTATCGAGACTAGGCTGGATATTCCATTTTATATCGACAGGATCATCAGAGAGGCTTTTAGACAAGAAGTGGTAAGAATAAATGTTTCTTTTAATATTCATACATTCCAAAGGAAGTTGTAAACAGTAGTTAGGTACAATGTGAGAATTATTTTTGTTCTGGATTAGAAGTAAGAAAATATCTTTTCATTTCATCGATGCCGTAACTTCGGGGAAGCTATTATATCTACTCCCTGTATTCTAAAAGTGAATTAACATAGCATAAATTTAATTTACGATAAAGTACCAACTTAATGTCAAATTGCGGTCAGTCATTGTAATATAATAAAAACAATAGATTTAGATCTTAGGAAAGCTGAAATCGAGAAGAAACGATGAACGTTTAAAGATTCTGATGTTGAAACATTCATAGCCAAACCGTCCAGTCGGTGAAAAATTCAATGGAGAAACGATTGTTGGAGATTGATTGTACAATCTCGTAGGGACTTCTTACAAAGGTTTTCGGTGACACACCTTTAGTAGACACCTTTCGGCGATACAATGCAACTACTAAGTTGATTTATTTTGCGTTGTAAAGACATTTTGACAAGAGTAACGATATGCACATATTCCCCAGGTGTTCCTGTCAATGGAACACATCACGATACCGATCATGCCGACGCATTCCTTGTCCAGAGATATAATAAGCATCTGCAACGACACTGATCATGTCATGAGGTTCATTTGGCTACCGTAAGTTATAAAGATTGGTATTATTTTCGTTGATGACACATGACACTTATTTCGTATGGGCATGGTGTTGCTATTGATACAGGATTCCTTTAAATTGACTGGCCAGACTTCACAGGGTTGTAAGGTACTAGAGCTCGGCTGCGGCTTCGCCCGCGTGGATGTTGTTTATCACGTATTCCGCGTATTTTTTTGGAGTAAAAGTAGCCGATGTCCTTCTCCGGGTTCCAGACTATCTCTGTACCAAATTTCATCAAAATCGGTTCAGTAGTTTAGTAGGGATTAATAGAACACATTTAATTAAAAAAGCAGAACTTTAGTCAATTTGATAACAAGATACTACGTGCACGGTCTTTGCTTAAAGGCTTCGATAAACAATTAGTATATAGGTTATAAAGAACATTTAAGGTAAAGTTCACTTCTGATGTAAGTTGCAGCCAGTTATTGAAACACCATAGAAATGTTTCGCAGCTTTTGCTATCACAAACTCAGTAGTGTTTAATAACATGCCAATGTTTTAGCAATACGTAGATTTGATACTTAATATTGCAGGGAAAGAATAGCCAATATTCTAAACATAGTAATGACTCCGTGTTGGGGAGTGATTCAGCCAAAAAGCGCGGAATGGATAACGATGACTGTTTACTCACTTCAAGAGCCTGCAACTTTCACGTAAGACGATTTCTTAATTTTCTTGTGAATTAAAACGAGTTAGTAACAAGTTTTACAATCTGGGATGACCGGATAAACGATTGCTTTCGATTTAGTCACATCAACTTTACATTTATGGAGCATGTTCCGAAAAAGTGCCGCAATTATACATCTAATTATAAGGAATTGCCTCCGGTTTCCGAATTGAGAATTCTAAGAAGAGCAGTACTTAAGTAACATTTGAGTACGGAGTTGTCAAAAAAATTACGGATTTTAAAGCATTTTTTTGACAACTCCATACTCAAATATTACTTATTTCGAATTCTCAAATCAGAAACCGCAGGTTTTTTTATTGATTTGAAAATACCAATAGGACGACAGTGGCTTGCGAAATTTTGGATTTGACTGAACGTAAGAGATTTTATTACAATGAAACTCTAAAACGACAAAAAATTGAGAAGTGTAATATGGAGTTTATTATAACCCAAGAAGGAATGTTTCGGCCGGTAAGTAAATCTTTCATCTTCTTTCATCACATATAATATCTGTAGATTTGGCGTGTCTGTACATAGTAAATATTAAAAAAAAATTGCGGTGGGGTTAAACGATAACCAAGAGAATCCACTTAGACATTTTTGTCTGTTTATCTGATTGCCCGTGTGTTTGTGCACGCATCACGTAAAAGATACTAACTCAATGCGATTGACTTTTATAGACAAATATTGTGCGTACCTCGCAGTAACATTTAGTTTTTGTTTCATAGTAATCGGTTCACTCAACCAAAAGATATTAGAAATCATGTAGTTATCACGAAGGAATTAGCCTCATTTGTATCATATTTTCTCAATAGATGGCGTTACTTGTATGTTAAATCGCGTAATCAATTGCACCTTTTCAGGTATGCTAACTTAATAAATATATTTTTTTCTCTATGTTGGTAGTATATTTGTAATGTTTATAATTGTACTAACTTGGGTGTACAGACTCCTGTAATAGGAGAAAACCTCTGATTATCCCTTCGGGGATTATAGGCGTGAATATATGCCATTCGAGACATCAAATAAAAACATTTATGAGACTGCACTGCGTGAAATGTATCGATTTCGTTCGCCTATTATAACTAGATGGCGTTGTAGTCATTTTTGAATCGCGATATGGTTTCATCTTCATTGTTTAGCTATTGCGACATAGGATTGGTGTCCGACTTCCACGCAGACGGAGTCGCGGGCACAGCTATTATTTAATAATAGTATGTACCGTTAAAGGATTATAATAATTATGTGGAATTTTATAGGGAATAAACGAATCACCGCCTTACGTGGAAAACTTAGTAAAACCCGAACCAAGTTATGTGTCGTTGACAGTCGCTATATCATCTAAAGGCCAGCGCGATGGATATCCAAGAATGACCTTAAGACAAATGTGGGAACAGGTAAGAGATTATAAAAACTGGCCAAGTGCGAGTCGCAGTCGCGCACTATGGGTTCCGTGCCACCAGTAGTTTTCCTTCCATTTATTATTTGTAGAGCGTGCATTAGGTACTGGGCCTTTTTGGCGCAGCCGTGAGGCACACTCTTCTGCTAATTTCTTTTGTTTTTTTTCTGCTTTATTTTATATTGTGTGCCTTTTTAGTCTGTGCCAAATAAATGTATTTTCTTTCTTTCTTTCTTACAATCATACCAAGTTTAAGGGTGCCTTTCCACTAGAGATGTGCTATGCAGCAGTGGCGAAGGGTGATTTTTCTTAAAAGGGAAGCCGGACCAAAAAATGCTTACCTTGCTCTAGTGTGATGCGTGAATTCCAGTAACTACTCGTTTCGAAAGGGAAGCCGATAGGAATCGAGTTGTATGAAGCCTTCGCCATTGCTATGCAGCTATGCTGCGAGATGTAAAAGCTAAGCTACGAAACTATGTGACCGTTTCCACTGATGCTAAGCTATGTAGCGGAGCGAGTAAGATGTGCTATGAAAATGTGACGCCACAAGGTAGCTTTGCGAGGAAGATGTGCAGCTCGAGCTATGCGACGTATCTACAATAGGTAAGGCACGAGGAGCGGCGGCGCGGTGCTCTGCACAGTGCACATAGCTACACCACTCGCGACCATCCATAGCACGCATTCATAGCTTAGCATAGCTTCCATATAAAAAACGTAGCTTAGTTGAATCAGTTTCCACCAGTACTACGCTATGTGGACCAATGAATATGATTGGTGGATGGATATCAAACGCATCCTAGCAACGTCGCATAGCACATCTCTGGTGGAAAAGCACCCTTACGCTTGTATAATGACCGTTTTTAAGATAGAGCAGAAGCAAAAAACGAGTCCATTTTTTTCGAGGTTTATTGTCTAAGGAACTCCTTTGGATTTAGACTTTATTATTTTTAATATAATATATTAACACATACCTACTCTGTGAACATTTCAACTGCCTACTTATTAAGTCTGGCGTCGATTACAGCCGAAACGCGTCGAATCGAGTCGAGTCGCGTTTGTTCCGTGCAAGGCGAAACGGTCAGTAATCGCAAGTCGTTAAAACAGAAATTCGCGTAACAACCAATGCGTGCGAGTTATGCGACTCGGCGCGTCTCAGCTCGTCGTTGATCGACGCAGTTTTATAGTAAATGTATATATGAGGCGAATTATTGCGATTCTATTCGACTCGACTCGGCGAGCCGAGTGGACGGCCAGCCTTTAAGGTTAAATAGATACAGCTCTGTGACAGACAGACAGATGGACGGACAGACGGATGGACAGACGGCGTAGGCTAAGTAAATACGGGCCCGTTGGTACCCTTTGGGTACGGAACCCTCAAAACAACCAATATTAGTAGACAGTAGAAGAAAATGGCCTCAAATAAAACCACGCTATTATTTTCAGCCTCCACCGTACGATTTATTATCATCGGACTTGATCGACTGTGTTGACCGGCCTATGACTGGTAACAACATGACTATGGCGGATATTATTAGAATTATAGACGGAATATTATGGTATGATGTTTAAAAATATTTAATTGTTATGTTATTAACATATCGCGCGTTAATTAAGGCAGGAGCTAGAAAATCGAAAGGAATGAAATCGACGAAAGAAACGCCATTATAAGTGCTGCTTTCTGTTTGATGCGCTTGTGTTCAGACATATACAGGGTGTAAACGAATTCGTGTAATTCCTTCAGACCTTTTAGACTGCGTGATCTACTGGTGACACTGATTGACCATGCAGGGTTTTTCTAAGAAATAACAAGAAAAATAAACATTTTATTCTGTTGCTGAGTCATTTTAGCGCCCCGAGTTAACTGACTGCTCAGAACGATATCGCACTAGTCGTGCTCACTAGCTGTGTCACTGTGCTTTCATTCATATATGAGTTTCAATAAAATGTACTAAAAAAAAAAGAAACCTTATGCTTAAGGTTAGACTAACCCTAGAGAGGCCTTTTATACGAACATTTAAGCCAACCGCAAGAAAAAAAAGAATTTTGTTTTGTTATTTTTAATCAAGCTTAACGGTTAGTCTACACCAGAAATGAATCATGCGGTTTTAAGGAATTACACGAATTCGTTTACACTCTGTATATTTATATTTTTAACGGGGTGGAATTTCAGGGACGCAATGCACAGCAAAATGTTCCGGAACCAATTAGAGTTTTATTCGAAGGAGGAAATACCTACATATGAACAACTCATGACAGTATTTAATCGCACTAAAAGACTACGTTTAAGCCGAAGGTGAGAAGTGCATTTAATTGAAGCAGTTTTGATTTAGAGATTAAACATTCTACCCATAAAACAAGAAGACTAGGAACAAAGGGTTTGGACTTAATTTTAATTTCATCAGGAAGAATCAACATTACGGTATACGTGGCGAGGCGTAAGCTGCGCTTTGCATTTGTGCAAGTGCACATAGAAATAGATTGCCAAAAAGCAGCATAAACCAAGCAAAGGACGAGTTTGCATTCATTCTCACACAAATGCACAGCTCAGCTTAGACCTCGCGGACGGTACTCACTAGTACTCATTTAACTTCAAATATTAAAACAATCGTGTTGGCCCTATAGAGAAAAATGGGCAGGAATGTGTCCAGGGGAGCTAATAACGCTGCGTTTGGTGAAACATGTGGACTGCATCTTGCATCTGAGATATACATTAATCTTTGACTAATATTTCAGGGTCACCTCTGGTATATGTGACGCCATAGTCAACAAAGCAATCTTCCACACTTATGGCCTCAGTCCTAAACAGACAGTGATGATTGAGGCCGAATAATTGTTGCACTTCTTCATTGTTTGTTTCTTAATAAATTAAAACATTATTCTTTGAATACGATTTACTCATTTAATAATCATCAACGATTTAACTTATTCTACGCAACAATATCACAAGAAAAAAGTACCTACTGGTATCAGTCTAGGATTTTGTCCAATCTTAATTGTATTTTCTTCGGTTTCGGCGTTCCAATTACGGTGACTGCGACTCTGTCGCCTAACTTTGGCGTTTGATTGGCTCCTAAATTGCTTCTGTGGATGAGGCCGTTGTCTCCCACTCCACAGTCGACGAAACAACCGAAGGGAACCACGTTGCGGACAACTCCTAAAAGATGAAAGATATAATATACTTAGTTAAGTTTTTGCTGTATTAAACAAGATACGATTACAAAAGAAAGGCTCTATATACAGCATCTGCGCAAAACATCCAGCGATCTTCTACCAGACAATGTCAATGCATTAACGTTCGCATAATTAAGATAAGAATAAAAGAAGAACTGCGTCATTGGTCTAGTGTTCGCAAGCGTGACTGCTGAGCGTGAGGTCCTGGGGTTCGGATCCCCAGATCGGGCAGTGGTTATTGGGTTTTTCCGTGTGGAATCTCTTAGTAGCAGCACGGAGTCTGGTTTTGTGCCCGGTTAGTGGCAATAGGCTCGCCCACTATTACATGGGGCTTAAACATAACGGCGAAATGACGGTGTACTATTACACCTCTGCCCAACCCTTCGGGGAATACAAGCGTGATATTATGTAAAAGAAGAATTGAAAGGACTTGTCACACTGGATGCGTTCTGCGTCCTGCGGTCCGGTCAACTCGAACGCTGCCCGCACCCTATGTGAACTTAATGGTCAGGGCAACCGGTCAGCGATCCGGGCCGGGCAACCGGTCAGCGATCCGGGCATGGCAACCGGTCAGCGATATGACGCGTAGGGCAAACAGCGGCGTGTAGTGATGTTTGTATCGATGTTTTGTGTTCGATAAACATCGAGTATCGATGTTCAGCTATCGATGTCATTATCGATGACATCATCGATATTTTTGCAACATCGATCACCCCTAGTTGAACTGCCCGGACCGCCGTCCGCTGCCCGCCTGCCCACAACCGGGCAGCCCTTCTGCGTCCTTCCCACACCGACCGCCCGACCGGTGCGTTCCCTACGTTCTTTGGTTGTGCCCGCATAGTCAGATCGTAATTACATAAAATATATATAAAACGCAAATGATGTTCACATAGGATGCGGGCTGCATTCGATTTGACCGGACCGTAGGACGCAGAACGCATCCAGTGTGAAAAGTCCTTAAGATTTTGATTTTTACCTGTCAATGTTGTGCCATCCATAAGTTGTTCCATATTAAGTACAGCAACAGAATAAACAGGTTTACAAAATGTTATCACGTTGTCTTCATATTTCTTTTGCTTGAACGCATTTATTATGAGCTCCAAGGTGCCAACATCAGTCTTTAATTCTTCGCTAGTTTGGCTAATATTAATTGTAAGTATTTTGCTTTCAACTAATTGAGGAAAATCCGGTTTAGGGAGATCTTTGATATTGACGCCAATCTTCTTCGCAAATCTTAAAACAAGATACTCTGTTATTCCACAAATAAAATCGTAATAAAAATCATCAAGAATAGTAGAATTAACTTACGATTTAGCTATTTTATAACTCTCTGGATGAATAATAGTCGTGTCTAATGGCTCGGAACTTCCCAAAACTGTCAAAAAACCGGCGCATTGTTGGAATGTAATTTTTCCTATTCCTGTAACTTTCAAGATCTCGGCTCTCGTTTCAAAGCCACTGTTTTCTTGACGATATTCTATTATTTTTTTGGCTCTTCCTTCGTTAAGGCCCGATATTCGCCTGAAAAATATTTGACAGATTTTTAGGGCGTACTTGAGACAAATGTGTGATGCGTCTCACAAGTGAGTGAAAAACAGAAAGTTATGCGAGTGTTATATACATACTCGTTGCTGCCCTGAAGGGCAACGACACTATTCATTAGTGGTGTCGTTAACAAATCCTTTTTGGCAACGACACCCCTGGGGGTATCATTTGGTGGTGTCATTAACAATAAACGGGCCTAACAGCCAAAAAGGGATAACCGCCAACTAACAAACTTTACAGAAGAGTGTTTTAAAGTTCGTTTACGACGAAGAAATAAGGCTAAAGCCTCGTCCCCACTAGGAACATTTGTCGAGCGACATGTGTCCCCGGTGACATCGGGCGACGTGGGGCGATGTAGGGAGACATCGCCCGATGTCTCCGGGACACATGTCGCTCGAAAAATGTTCCTAGTGGGGACGAGGCTTAAGGACCTAAATTTAAATACCGCCTCAGCGACAAAAAGTATGTCGTAAAGTCATGAGACTTAGACCAATGGACGCAGAAAAAAAGGCTATTCCGACGATTTATGTCAATTTAGCAAAAAATGGCGCTTATCCCTTTTTGGCTGTTAGGCATCGATATGTTTAAATGTAACTTATAAAGAAGTGTTTATATACCTTAACATTGCTTGGGATGCAGTATTAATATCAACGCCAACTAAACTGACTACCTTTTCGACGGCACAATCTAAGCCAGTTTCGAGCATTTTGGGGGGAATATCGTGCTGATATAAGCCAACCCCTAAATTTTTAGGGTCTACCTACAAAAAGGAATGTATCCATTATAGTCAAGCACACTTCAATCATGTAATATTTAGATTCTGGTATGTATGGTACTTACTTTTATAAGCTCCCCTAGGGGATCCAAAACTCTTCTAGCGATTGATAAAGCAGATATTAAGTTGGGATCCATATTCGGGTGTTCCTAGGATTTAAAAAATAGTTATTATTTCATTTTAATGATAAGCAAACACTGTTATAGTTAAGTAGTTGCCGATTTATGACATTTTATAAAGAAAATAAACAAAAAAACTTTTTTTTGGATTATTGTAGTTATTGTTGGAGCAAAAATTTTCATTTAAAAGGTCAACTACAGAGTTATAATCAGTGATCGGAAAAAGGGTGAGCTAAGTACAAAAAACAATTAAATTCGTTTCCTATTTTTGTTTCCCAAAATTGTTACAAAACCAGATGACACGCTTTTCGTTGTTTTTAAAAAAGAGATTGTTTATTGTTTTCAAATAAGGAGATTGTCAATCTTTAGAGGTTAAAACGGGATATTTACCATGTTTATTATTTGATGTGAGTTTCCGATATTTCGGCACCGTTACAAGCGCCATGGTCACGGATGAACTTCAGAGAGTTCATCCGTGACCATGGCGCTTGTAACGGTGCCGAAATATCGGAAACTCACATCAAATAATAAACATGGTAAATATCCCGTTTTAACCTCTAAAGATTGTGTTAGTGACCATGTCAGTTTAAAAACTTATAAGGAGATTGTCTTTTATTTTTTGAAAACAAATGAAAGACAATCGCCGAGAAAATTCTCCCGAAAAAAAAATGTTGTCGTAAGGAAGTCTCCAGTTTTCGTCTCTGTTCTTTGAAGTTTAGGTAAATTAGCTCACCTTTTTCCGATCACTGGTTATAATACAGAACATTATTTTTTATCTTGACATACCTTTTGAGCCTCTTTGCTTATGGAGTAAATAGATGCGCCTTGTTCCGGCACTATAATAATAGGAACATTGTCACATATTTTATTACTTTTTAACCATAACTCTGTTTCACGACAAGCTGTACCATTTCCTAAACCAATTAATTCAACACTGTAAAGACAACACATTTGATTAATATTTTGTTTCAGAAAATATTATAATATTAATGTGTACAGGTAGAGCCGGATTTGGAGAAGGGCAACAGGGGCTTAAGTCCCGGGGATTCCACAAGAGAGGGGCCCCTCTCTTGTGGAATCCCCCACACTATGAGATTCGTTTTTTTTTTAGATAAGAAGATAATTACACCTCGTTTGACAAAGAGAAAAAAGTAGGTACTTTTAAAAAAATATTACAACAGGCTTCCACTTCTTCGTTGCCCCAGGGCCTACTAACTTTGAAATCCGACCCTGTGCACAGGGGCAATTCGACTAACAAAATTGTTGCCAAACGCAAACGAACCACAACCGTTAGTCAATTTTTGATTACGAAAACTGACAAAATAATTGGTTTTATTTTTTGTGTCAAACAATTTGACAGCTTTTGAAATTGATAACTGTCTGAATGAATGGTTTCGGCCTTGGTTCGCTTGCGATTTATCAAGATTTCTTTTAGGAGAATTGAGCCCGTGTTCAATTATCTTTACCTATATTGTTGTATCAAGTCCTTTAACTGTTTGGCTGCTGGATCATATGTTTTTTGTTGTCTCAAATCTGGAAAGATAGTGCAAGCTTCCAGTTTCTCCCCATTAGGATTAATAATACCAACCTGAAATAAATCGTTATAATGATGACAACCTTGGAAATTATTTATTTATAATTTAAAATGAATTAATTAGGATAAATAACTACACCTTGCAGCCAGCTCTAAAACCTGGATCTAGTCCCAAAATAGTTCTATTTTTGATAGGTTCTGTCAAAAGATACTTTTCTAGATTTGTAGTGAATGTTTTTACTGCTTCCTTTTGTGCAGTAGTTGTTAGGTCGGACCTTACATGCCTGGATAGCCAAGGCTTGATGAGCCGATTGTAAGCATCACCCAGACCTTTGCGAACCCAGAAACCGCTCTTCCATAACGTGAGGCAAAACCTTAAAAGTAATTTTTGTATTATAAATTTCGTGAGACACATTCATAATACTTATGATTAGTTTACAGTATCCAGGTGCATTTTTCGGGATTGTCCGACTAGTTTCGAACCAAAACGGACCGGGTTCGACTTGTGACCTCACCGCTTGTTCAGCTCATAATTAAGGGCTCCGTTTCATCCCAAACCAGTCGGGCAATTCCGAAAAATACACGTGAGTAAACTGTAACTAATTATAAACTTAAAAGTAAAGGTTCGTAGCTGACTGCATACAGCAGCAGCAGACGACGTGTCGCTCCGACACTATTGGTTTCTATGTATTTCTATGAAATACCTTTTGCAGGTAGCGACACGTCGCTCGACTACATGTCGCACGACCGCAGACGACGTGTCGTCCGACCGCAGATCAGTAGTGGCAAAGACGCTGCAGCGACGACACGTTGAATCTTTCTCAAAAAATTACGCTCCAACGTGTCGCTACATGTCGCAACGGCACGTCGTCTGCTGCTGTTGTATGCAGTTGGCTACGAACTCGTACCTTAATTGTTTAGTTTAATGAAATTGTAAAACTGTGCTGCTGTATCACCGCTTTAGGTATGAGCGGTAGGAGGAGGGTGCGAGACAATAGGCGTAGGCACACTCTGTCAGTTTGCTTTGTCTTGTCTATTGCGCGCATCCCCTTCTGCCGCTCCCATACCTGGCATCCCCTTCTGCCACTCCCATACCTCGCACCCCCTTCTGCCGCTCCCATACCTCAGGCGGTGACTAGAACTTAAGACCAGTACAGACTTTTCATACTTATGGCAGTTACTTAGTTAATATTTTGTGCATAAATACCTTTCAAGTTTATTATAAAACCAGTCAGGAACAACTACTTTAACTGATAATATTTTTTCATCTTCCCCTCTGTTCAATGCCAAAGTTTGGTGTGGTTTCACAAATTGACTGGGACATTTCCAGTCAAAATATAGTTTATATGTATCAGGATTTGATTTATTATCCACTTTCTTCTTATCATCTACCTTTTCTTTAGTAGAACTCTTTGTTCTACTACTTTGGATTGTAAATCTAGTTTCTTCTTTCCTGGGAAATTAAAATTTATTATAAAAAAAAAACTCAAAGCCTACTTAAGTTAATATACAAATTAGATCAACTTACAAGCTTCTCATTTGTTCTAAAACTCTTGTATCCTTGTATATTATATCAGCTACTATATGAGTTACGTGAGATTCAACTTTGTCCACTGATTCCAGTTCATCATTATTGCTACAGAGTGTATTTAGGTCAATGTATTCTCCATTTAATGCTCGTATTGCATGTGGCTCCAAGCCAAGATTACGAGCTCTTTCAGCAAGGGACAATGAATGTGATTTTAGTGGTGCATACTAAAACAGATAAATGACAACAGTATTAACTGTAGTAAAAATGGTTTAAAAAGAACACTTAACAAATTTAAGAAAAATTAAATGACGGCATCATTCTTAAAAGATGGTAGAACATCAGAATGTTAACTTCCTACCTACTAGCGATGGTTCAGTTCAGTATAGGCTTCGTTCAGGACGACGCGGGGCGTTGCGCGAGAAGCGGCACGTGAAGCGGCAGGCGGGACCCGCGGCGCCAGCCGTAGCGTTGCACGCACAAATACAAACATATGGTACCGTGTAGTTCCGTTTATGAAGACGCGGGGCGTCGTGCGGCGCCGTGGGGCGCGTGCTGTGGCTGCGTGTAGCGCTCAATATCAAACAAAATGCTCGTGATGACGCTTCTACATGAACGCTCTCATACATTACCATATGTTTGATTAGACCGCGCGACGCGACGCCCGACGCGCCGCGCAACGGCCCGCGTCCTCCCTGAACGAGGCCTTAGTAACCTTATAGAAAATATTATTTATGCATAGTGAGAGAGCAGATGTAAGTTTTCTATTGTCTAAGCTCACTCAGCGTATCTTGCGCAGTAATGCGCGCGCACGTAACTTCTAGGCCCTATTAGGCTCAATTTACACCGCCGCGGAATGGAATGGAAGCGACGAAATTATACATAGCATAATGAACTTTATGTCAATTGTATAAAGTACAAACTAAATAGGAGCCAAAAAAGGTGGCGAGGATTCCCCGGAAGACGCGCGACCATTTTTGGATCGTATTTAGTTTGTACTTTATACAATTGACATAAAGTTCATTATGCTTTGTACAATTTCGTCGCTTCCATTCCATTCCGCGGTGGTTAAATTGAGCTTAACGCTCGGCGGCGTAAGGACATAAAATAAGGGTGGTGAGGCCGCACAGGAGAATTTGTATGTAGCGCGATACATGCCCGTATCGCGACGAAACATGAGCAGCGTAAGATACGCTCAATATGGCTGCAATCTTAGTTAATGAAATGTTAGAGAATGTTTATAGGAAAGTAATACCTAATCACAAATTTGAAGAGGTAAAAAAAAATGATTTATTGAAAAGTAAATAACTTGTAGAAATAAAAATGTGTGATGGTGTTACTCAAGCTGAAAGCTGATACTTGGCAGCCGCCAGTATGAATCAAGCTCAATCAAAGGATAAAAAAAAATATAAAAACTTACTATCAAATCAAGTTCAGACAAGTTACGGGCATTCAGTATACCTTTTTCAATTTCAGGTGTTAACTTCTTAGATTTCTTTAGTGTTTGAATAACAGACTTCACTTTCTTCTTTAGCTGTGTAATATTTTCATAGCTTTCATGTAGCTCTTGAAGGCTATGAAATGAAACTTATGATTAATTATTATAAGTTATTTTTTACAATTATATTTTTCTACATTTAGGGGGTATTTCACCAAACTATCAATAATGTAGTCTGTAACAATTCACCAGATAAGCTAAATGTGAGCTAGAAATATGAAATTTATGTGTTAAATAATCTTGTCATTATCACTATTGATATGTAGTGAAATGCAAATGTTAGCTATTGAAAAGTTTAGAGACCGAATTAGTTTAATGAACAGTTACTAATAGGTTGGTGAAACATCCCCTCAGTCACTCGAATGTTATAAAGATCAGAGTCCAGAACTTATTTTATGTTTGTTTGATAATTACTTAAAATATATTTCGATGCTTCCCACAGAAGTTGTTGTAAGCAAATTTAAAAATAGCAAAAATATTATATCGTTTTTCAGTATTTTTATATTTGGAACAGACAATATAGGTACATAAAATTAGACAATTTTATGTTAAAAACACAAAAATGCAATTTGTGGCTTACAACAACTTCGTGGGCGGCATTGGTTTCTACAATGGCACAGTCTACAACCGGTCTAACCTTACGATATTGGTATTGCACGCAGTTACTGGGTTGTGGAGGTCTGATGGCAGTCGCTCCATATAATACTGATATTCAGCCACATCTGGTTAAACTGGAACCTGATCCCGACTTAGTTGGGAAAAGGCTAGTTAGAACAACAATGGAACAGTCTACAAATCATTCAGTCAATCAGGGGAATAACGGATTGTATACTTTAGCCACTAAAACTTATTTCAATATATTTACCGGTCAGGCATCAGATTATCTACAGCAGTTTTCCTGTATCTGGCAATAAATGGCAGAGTGCAACCTTCTGTAAGAAGTCCGATTAAATTTTGTGCTAATTTTAGCGGAATTTTCTCCACTTGTGCTAACATTTCAGCCTCATTCCAAACATTAGGAATATTTTCATTATCATCAAATAAGCAAGCATCTTCATCATTATCTTCAGGTCCTTTGGTTGCTTTATTTTTAGATACCTTGGTTTCTTTGCTCTTCGATGTTTTTTTGGTATTTTCACCATTTTTAACACTTTTTGAACTTGTACCTGCTTTAGCTCTTGGTTTCGCTGTTGTTTTAGCTTTTTTCTTAGGAGAAGTATCAATATCGTCAATATCGTCTTCTGTATACTCTACAGCTTTACGCTTTCTAAGTTTTGGGGCAGCAGTTTCCATGGTCAGTTTCTTTCTTTAGGTATTATTTAAATAACAAAACAATTATTTACAGTTTGAATTGAATTTCGTAAATGACATTTATTTTTGATTTGACAGATCACAGATGTTATAATAAATGTCAAATGCCAATAAACAATAGAGGATAGAGGTCTCCAAAAGCCGCTTAGAATAATAATTACTAAAGTTTTTCGGATTCGACTATGATGCATGAATGAGAATGTAAAAATGTAATGCCAGCTTGTTAGTTTTTTTTACTTTTAGTACGAGATCCGGCCTAACATCGACCTTCCCTCATCTGTTTTTCCAACGAGAGGTATTTTATTTGAAAGATTTTATATAAATAAACAAGTCCCGCATGGGTTGCCTAGTCAAAAGTGGTCCAGGCTACCCTTAATTAAAATTCATAAAAAATCAAAAATAATTTCTCCTTCCCTCATCTGTTTTTCAAAAAACATTATTACCAATCGAAAGGAAAACATGTAAGTTAACAGAAAAAAATAGGTTGCCTATATTTTTCTGGTCCACATTCCAAGGTTGCCAGGCACAAAGAGGTGAGTTGGTATGAGTAATTTACCCTCATCTGTTTTTTGATTGAAAAAAGGATTAAATTAAAGATAATTTTATTGTGAACACGATGGTATAGGGTTGCCTAAAAAAAAGTGGTCCAGAGTTAGGGTTGCCGCGATTTAAAGTTTCAATATTTCAGCAGGAGAGTTGAGCGCGACATAGAAGCACTACACGTAGTACTCTGTACAATAGAAAGATACAACATGGCAGCTGCTAGTGGGCCCATTGCCGAGTAAAAATGAGCGCGCATGCGCATTTTTCTGTATGTTAGAGAATTACCACTCTACTCCCGATAGTATTTTTCGGAGTAAATTATATAAAAGTCATGGAAAATAAAATATTTTCCAGAATAATTAATATAGGTACACACGGTGTATCCAAATTCATTTCATTATTTAAAACCACATGATTATGGATTAGGAACAATTTTTATGGCGCCAACTGACATATAACTTACACCAAAATTTCGAATAGAAGTCTGTTAAAATCAATTTAAAACAAATTAACCTGTGTAGTACTGTAATTATAGACACAATAGATAAACAATGGCACTGACGATCCGGGTCGTCGCGCGGGATGATACCGGTTAAAATAGTATATTTTTATTTTATTAAAGAGAGTATAGTGCCTGCGCGTACTTAGATGACTACCGTAGTGTAAAATGTATGTAAAAGTTCATCATCAGAACAGTTTTTTTTTCTCTGATACAACGAATTGAACATTACAGGAAACTGAGTTCACGAAAGTTCACGCTTGACTAGAAAATTAAATATTTCAGTATTGTTTTCATGAAAATTGAGTAAATGTCCCCAAAGAAAGTTTCCCTGTAACACCTTGGGCCTTATTATAAAAGATGGTTTAAACCAAGACTAAGGTAAGCCCAGGTTTAAAATATACCCATCACTTTCTTATGTCATATAACAAAAAGATACGGGGCTATTTTAAAACCTAGGTTTTTCTTAGACCATCTTTTGTAATAAGGGGGCTTTGGTTTAGAATTTCCCCATAGTGTCGCAGTTAAATAAATCACATTGCATACAGGGTGTAAACGAATTTGCGCAATGCATTCAAACCGCATGATCTAAAAGTGACACAGATTAACATTGCGTGGGATTTTTTAAGAAGCAACAAAAAAAACCCATAGAAAACATTTTGTTCTGTTTTGCGTCATTTTAGCGCCCCGAGTTAACAGACTGCGCGGATAGTTTGGGGGCGTTAAAATGACTCACGTTAAGAACACCATAATATCATTATTATATTTCTATCTCCCACATAAATCACGATGTTATAAGGAATTACACGAATTCGGATACACTCTGTATATTAATTATTCTGGAAAATATTTTATTTTCCATGACTTTTATATAATTTACTCCGAAAAATACTATCGGGAGTAGAGTGGTAATTCTCTAACATACAGAAAAATGCGCATGCGCGCTCATTTTTACTCGGCAATGGGCCCACTAGCAGCTGCCATGTTGTATCTTTCTATTGTACAGAGTACTACGTGTAGTGCTTCTATGTCGCGCTCAACTCTCCTGCTGAAATATTGAAACTTTAAATCGCGGCAACCCTAACTCTGGACCACTTTTTTTTAGGCAACCCTATACCATCGTGTTCACAATAAAATTATCTTTAATTTAATCCTTTTTTCAATCAAAAAACAGATGAGGGTAAATTACTCATACCAACTCACCTCTTTGTGCCTGGCAACCTTGGAATGTGGACCAGAAAAATATAGGCAACCTATTTTTTTCTGTTAACTTACATGTTTTCCTTTCGATTGGTAATAATGTTTTTTGAAAAACAGATGAGGGAAGGAGAAATTATTTTTGATTTTTTATGAATTTTAATTAAGGGTAGCCTGGACCACTTTTGACTAGGCAACCCATGCGGGACTTGTTTATTTATATAAAATCTTTCAAATAAAATACCTCTCGTTGGAAAAACAGATGAGGGAAGGTCAATGTTAGGCCGGATCTTAGACTATTTGTTTGACGTAATTGACTTGACGTTTAGGTCCTTCACTCCTTGCTTAACAAAAACACGTTAATTTATTTATTGTGTTGTGTTTGAAAATTTGGTTTGGTTCTATTTTGTCCACCTGCAGTGCAGGTGGTCGTGTTTAATTTAAAATAAGTAAAGATTACCAAACTAATCAATAATGTCAACCAAAGCTGAACCAGAAGTTTTATTATTGAGACAGCTTATCCAAAATTTCTATAAAGGAAATCTAAACTTTTGTCTAAAGGTAAGGACGTCTGTTTCGAATTACAGTTACCTACCTATCCTCTATTAGATTTCTCGAATAGTACAGCACAGCGCACAGCTCCATAGTCCTAAACTTTTCTCAATTCTCAACGTCAAGAAGCAGAAGCAAAAAGTTTCGTTCATTACAAGTGGTAGGGTAGGTACCTTACCTATTTTTCGGTATTCAACTTTTCATATTCTGTTTCAGCCAGAAGATGTCGGAAAAATGGACTGGGATTGGCAGCAGGCTTTCCTGGATGCTACAGTTAATAGTAAATTGATAAAAAAGTACCCTATTAGTGGTAAATTTGCTAGCTTATTCCTAAAGAAAATAATTCAGTATCTGGAACCGAGTCAAGAAGTTCATGATGATTTTTATGCACAGTTATGTACAGCCATGAATGAATCGAATAAAGATGGGTTTAGTTACCGACATTATGTTATAGGGAATGATACAAATAACATTGTTACAATAAAAGAAACCAGGAATATGGTTGTCAATGGTACAACAGGGCTGAAGACTTGGGAGGTATTTTAATCTGTTAAATAGGTTTGTCATTTTTGATAATATGTAGATTTAACAATCATGTTAGAAAATGTTTTATGGATGAAAGTAAATTCAAATAATAATAATTTACATGAAACATTGTCTCGCATTCAAAATATTTTTGTGAATTTATCTATTTTTTTAAATGTAAATAATGTTAAATATTATTCCATTTTCCAGGCTGCGCTAATGCTATCAGACTGGGCATTGTGCAATCAAGACTTATTTTTGAATAAGAACGTTTTAGAATTGGGCTCCGGTGTTGGTTTCACTGGTATAACAATTGGCAAGCTTTGCGATGTTCGATCTGTGATGCTTACTGATTGTCATATTGATGTCTTGAAGACAATATGTGAAAATATTCAAATCAATTTTCCTCATCTCAAACAAGAGGATACCGGTGACATAACTTTGTTCAAAGATGAAAACAACTCTCTGAGTATGCACTTAATTTTATTATACACAAATAAATTTTTTTTGTAATGTTTTATTAATTTGATTAATTTAATTCTAATTTGTTTTTAAGGTTTTATGATGCTTGACTGGAATGCCATTGAAGATCTACCAGATAGTATCACACCAGATATATTGATAGGAGCAGACATAGTATACGATCCTTCAATACTACAACCCCTATGTAGTGTTATACAAACCTTTTGCACTAGGAATAAGAATTTAGAAGTATATATTGCAAGCGTTATACGAAATGAAGAAACCTTTAATGGTTTCTTGAAAACTCTTGGTAAGCGTAGCTGGTATAGATTGATAAAAGCAAACATAAAATAACTTAACAAACCATTGCAGCATGTAAGTTTAATCTATTCTTATTTATCTTTTCAGGTGACATGAACTTGGACTTTGAAGAAATAAAACTAGCAAAGAGTGTATTTATTGAATGGGATGAGTGTATTCACAAATGTTTGTTGAAAATAAAAGCTAAATTAAAGTACTAGGGTTGTTTATTATTATTTGAAGTTCCCATAAAGTTTGTGTGCAGGTATTTGATTGCATCCCATGCATCAACTACTGTAGCTCAACAGTAGGCTTAGGCTATAGGTAGCGTAACTGAAAGTCTAGGAATCGCAAAACATGTGAATAAGTTAAATAAGTTAGGAAGACTTATTTATTAATTTTGCCAAGATGAGCTTCCCAAACTCTACCCTCAAAGTTGTTGACGATTATGTTTACCTAGCATAATAGGCCAAGCAAATTAGCTAAACCTGGACATAATTCGATAACTGTAATTTTCTTTTTCTATGACATAAAGTATTGTTAATTATAGTTAAAATAAATAGAATTAAAAATTTTAAAGCTCCGCGTCAGTGTAAAAAAAATTAAAAACTAAATTATCAACACATTTTGATTTCGTAAGTACAGCATAATAAATAACTTTGTAAAAGTACCTTTATTATGATATGACTCTTGTATTCCAGTAAAAAACGTCTAAATTAAACTAATTAATCTTTCGGGACTATCATTAATGAAGAAGGTTCAGTAAGTTACAGATTTTGTGGATTATCTTACCAGAAATTATAGATAACTATAATTCAACAGTTTATTCTGCATAGTTTAACATGTGTGTTAATAAATTATTAAAAATTAAACAGATTCTCTTTGCGGAAATATAAAGTCACAAATATTTGTAATTTTTGGAATGCCAAAATACATAACTACTTCAAAAGTGTTTAATTCATGCCTTCAAAATATGTTTAGTACCTTAGTAAACAAATTAAACAATAAATGTTCACGATTATTCATTTATTGATATTTTTTCTTTGTTACATTTCAATATAAACGTTATTCCTTGTAGGTTAAGGTCGTAATTTCTTTGTGTCCCATTTCCCGACCGTGCTATCGCGAGTAACGAGCGATTTTTGTATCTCACTATTATTACTAGTTTTTGCCCGCTACTTCGACCGCGTGAATGTCGGTTATTATCACGGATGCTGACGAAGTCACGAATTAAAAATTTGCCTTTGTCCTTCCCTAGGGGTCGAGCTATCTTCTTCTTAATTATATAAAGGGTGTCCCTGGAAGTATGGATCAAATCGAATAGGGGCGTGGGCAATGTCATGTCCAAACTTTGTAACCCTGAGAATGTCGGTGCAATTTTTTACGATTCAGAAGTTATGACCAATAATTGTTTTTTTTTTTCAATCACTTTGCATAGAAAAAATCATAAAAAAAACTATCAGAGCTATCATTTTTTTTAGGACTTTGGCGAACAGTATGCCTTTCTTGTTGTAGTACTTTTACGCAGCTAGAAAACATGTGTTAAATAAGAAAAAAAATTTACTGCAAAGGCTTTTTTGGTCTGGCAATTTTACTCAAGTTTTTACTACTACAAGTTTTGAAATGACCTTGCCCACGCCTCTATTTGATTTGATCCATACTTCCAGGGACAACCTGTATAGATTATAAACTACTATTCAATTGTTTCCACTTTACAAAAAATAAAATGTGTAGATAACTAATAGACTAAACGTTGGGCAGTTCGCTCACACCGCGGCATTTTTCTTATTTTTAGCACTTCTAAACGAAAGGTCCGACTCGAACACGAAGCGTATTTGCTTCGTGGATTCGAATAATTTAAAGAGCATTTTACATGTACATAATCAACCTTGATTATGAAGCTATTTACTTGGATAAGGATTAATATCATGATAGGAATGTCTTCATCTTTCGATTCTACTCGTGTTTTGATCGACTCATTTGAACAAAAAAACGGTTGATGTGACTTAACTATAATAATTAGACATACTTATACCCTCATGGACTTTTTTGTGGATAATGAAGAGTGCTATAAACATGTAGTACAATATTTTTATGTATCGTCAATAGTTTTCGCAGCGTACGCCAAATAATATTTTTTTAAGCAAATTTTTGATACCTTGGGTTACATTATTGTAATTTTCTTACGGATCCCTAATTTTTTGATAATAAAATATAGCCTATGGCACTCACGGATAACGTAGCTTAGCTAGCCTATTGGTGAAAGAATTTTTGAAATTGGATGAGTAGTTTCGGAGATTACCTCCAATATACAAACAAACTTTACCTCTTTATAATATTATATACCTAGTAAGAATTCGATAGGCTATATAGTCAATGATTGTCAAACTTTTATGAACACGTGGCACCGCGGATCGACTAGGGCCGAAATTTATTGAAATATTGTGTTCATTAGACCGATAATAACTAAATTGTTCAGGATGAGGTATTATGATGATTTTACTGTTTTGTGATAGGTACTGTTTTCCAATTTTTTTGTAAATTTTGGTAGACCAGGTATATGTATCATCATCATCATTCAGCCGAAAGACGTCCACTGCTGGACATAGGCCTCCCCCAAGCATCGCCACATCGACCGGTCCTGTGTTTCTCGCATCCAGCGGTTTCCCGCGACCTTCACCAGATCATCGGTCCACCTTGTGGGAGGCCTAACCACGCTGCGTCTTCCGGTACGCGGTCGCCACTCCAGAACCTTTCGGCCCCATCGGCCATCCGTTCTGCGAGCAATGTGCCCCGCCCACTGCCACTTAAGTTTGGCAATTCTTCGAGCTATGTCGGTTACCTTGGTTCTCCTGCGAATCTCATCATTTCAGATATGATCACGCAGGGTAACTCCGAGCATAGCCCTCTTCATTGCCCTTTGGGTGACCTTCAGCCTTCTTATGAGGCCCATTGTGAGCGACCACGTTTCAGTACCGTATGTAATCACTGGCAACACGCACTGGTCAAAGACTTTCGTCTTGAGACTCCGCGGTTGTTGGGACGAAAAGATTCTACACAGCTTCCCGAACGCTGCCCAGCCGAGTCGGATTCGACGATTAACCTCTTTCTCGAAGTTGGACCTACCTAACTGGACAGTTTGCCCTAGGTAAACATAATCGTCGACAACTTCGAGTGTAGAGTCTCCGATCTTCATGGGAGTGGGTGTTACATGCATATTTGACATGATCTTTGTCTTATCCATGTTCATTTTAAGACCCACTCTTTCGGAAGCTCTACTAAGGTCATCGAGCATTGTACTGAGGTCCTCCATGGTTTCAGACATGATGACTATGTCGTCGGCAAACCGAAGATGAGTGATGTACTCGCCGTTAATGTTGATGCCTAGCCCTTTCCAATCCAGAACCTTGAAGACATCCTCCAGTGCAGCGGCGAACAGTTTCGGAGAGATGACGTCTCCCTGCCTCACACCTCGCTGCAGAAGGATAGGTTTCAAGGTCTGATCCTGTAATCGGACTGACATAGTGGCGTTTTCATACAAACACTTCAGCACTTCGATGTACCGATAGTCAATCTGGCACCGTTGAAGAGACTGCAGTACAGCCCAGGTCTCGATCGAATCGAAAGCTTTCTCGTAGTCCACAAACGCTAAGCAAAGAGGCAGGTTATATTCTTCGGTCTTCTGTATAACCTGCCGCAGCGTATGTATGTGATCTACGGTGCTAAAGCCTTTTCGGAATCCGGCTTGTTCGGGAGGCTGGAAGTCGTCAAAACGGTTCGGGATGACTCTTGAAAACAGCTTGTAGACATAACTCAGAAGTGAGATGGGCCTGTAGTTCTTCAATAGGGTATTATCACCCTTTTTGAAGAAAAGTATCACCACACCTCTGTTCCATGCCTGTGGCGTTTTCCCCTCGAGTATGACGGAATTAAACAGCTTCTGAAGGGCCTTATGGACCGGTTTTCCACCCGCCTTCAGAAGTTCGGCCGTAATTCCGTCATCGCCGGCACCTTGTTCTTTTTAAGGTACTTCAGAGCCATCCTAATCTCGTACAGGCTGACGTCCGGGATGTCTTCGGTATAGTGTCGGATCAATCTAGCTCTTGGGTCGTTTGCCAGATTCGCAACGGGTTCGCTTGTTGAAGTGTACAACTGTCCATAGAACTTCTCGACCTCTCTCAAAAGCTCTAGTTTGGTGGATACGATTCTGCCGTCATCGGTCTTCAGTTTCATAAGCTGACTCTGCCCAATAGACAAATTGTTCCGCTCAATCGACTCCTTAAAACGCTCTGTATTAAATCGGCGTAGATCGCACTTCAAGGACTTAGAGATCCGTCTATTGAGCTGCCGGTACATAAGCGCGTCATCTGGAGACTGCAGAATCATCTCGTGGCTTGCGTCCATGAGCTTAAGAGTAGGGTCAGAGAGCTTTTCGGTTCTATTTCTACGACGGGTCTTGAAGATCTTAGACCCGACAGTATGGACAGTTTCCACAAACCCATCGTTGTAATCGTCCACGGTGCTCCCTAGGCATTCGAAACGATTCTGAAGTTCTATCTGAAAGCTCTCGGGGTTATGGACCTGGATCGGTGCAGGACGGAGCGTAGACTTCATCAGTCGAGATCTTTCCAGCTTGATATTTAGACTCAATGTGCCTCTTACCATGCGGTGATCGCTTCCGGTTTTCACCGCGTTGATCACAGAGACATCTTTGAATATTTTCTTCCTCGTCGACATAATGAAGTCAATCTCATTTTTAGTTGCACCATCAGGGTTCAGCCAGGTCCATTTCCTATGCTCACGCTTTCTGAAGAAGGAGTTCATCATAAAGAGCCCCTCCTTTTCCACAAAGCTGGTGACAAAAGTGAAGTGAGTTTTAGAGCCATGCATGGCTCTGGAGATATCCTCATACATGGTCTCCACCTCATCGTCGGAGTGTGCCGAGGTCGGGGCGTATACCTGTACGACCTTCAACGAATACCCTTTGGATATTCTGAGTATAAGGTACGCCACTCTGGTCGACACACTCTCGATCTTCACCACGTTGTTCACAAGGGACTTGTGGACGATAAACCCGACACCACCCTGGGACTGTCTATCGCCCTCCCGAAAATAGAGCAAGTTACCGGATTTGAGGATTATCGAGTCCGGGATTCTCTTCGGATTTCAGATAACCCTATAATATCCCAGCGTAACCTGCTCAATTCTTCCTCGAGTTCGGTAATCTTCTCGTCGGTCCGTAGTGTACGCGTGTTGTACGTTGCCAGGTCCAGTCGTCGTTGTTTGTGATAACCGGATCTCTGCCGGGGATTCTTAGCACCCTACGCCCTGCCGTTACCTAGGCCGCTACCTTGACCAGGGCTAGCAGTGCCGCCGGGGACTAGGGGACGTTTCTTCTTTGTGCTATCCATGTTGGGGGGGTTTGCCATAATCGCCACGCTTGGCAGGCGGGTTGGCGATCGCAGTATGGTACGGTATATGTATAACAGCAAATAAAACTCATTATACAAGGTTAGTCGTAAAGGGGGTAGGCACTAAAATATTAAAGTACCAATAATACCTAATGAATAACTTTTGTTCTACAACTTTCCCCAAAAGTCAATAGTTTAAGAGGAATAGCTCTTCAAAGATTTCTTAAAAAATACGCTAAAGTCTATCTATACTCAGTTATAGCAGCTCAGCAAGCTGGTTTTAATCAGCATCATTATAAGTTTGATGGAAATCGGTTCAGCCGTTGCGTAATTATCAGCTGTTTTCTCAGTTAGGTTAGGTAGGTGTGCATTGTACGGCGTTGCAGCTATTGTAAGATCATGGAAGTAAATTTGCTACTTAACTTAACTGAGAAAACAGCCGGGCCCACGTTGTATAAAATATCAAGTATCGAAAATGTATCAAATACGATTTATTTTCAATAGCAAGTTTCCTAGTTAGGTATTTATACGAATAGTAATAGTGAAATATTTATTGAACTAGACTCGTAAAAACAAACACAATAGAATTTCATAACCACATATTTTTTTGAAAATTTCAGCGATGTATCGATTGTTCTTTTCGATGTATCGAGTTTGAAATTAATATATTTTTTTAAATATTAATTTGATTTATATCGATACTTTTTGGGACTTCCTGCATCCCTAAGTGAGGCCGCACACCGGCACCACACGCTACACGCAACATACATTTAGGGCGCCACAATTATTGCGATAAAATTTACGCGGCGACAAATGTATCGTGTATGCGCACATCGGAAACACAGTTGTAACGTGGCACTAGCAACAGAATGTCGACATCATCGTCTGACGACGACGATTTTTTGATGTGGCGATTAATGAGAAAAAATAGACGTTATTGGGTTCATCCGTTTAATCAAAATTGTATAGGTTAGGTATAGGTAGGTACTTCCTTTCATTAGATTTTTCGCCGATCTTAGTCCATATCATTTCTGTAATCCATCTGTTGCTATACACAGTGAGCGTGTGATTAAATAAAATAGGGTTAAATTCAACCTCTGCAATAAACTCAACGTAAAATTCAATGTTGTCTTTCATTTTTGTAAAGCGCGGCAAACGTCTCACCACAAACTGCACCTTCTACAACTGTGTCCTTGATGTGCGCGTTTACATACAAATATACGGGGGCGATAAATGTGTCGCGGTTCAAATGTGGCGCTAAAATTATTGTAATACAAATGAATCTCTGGTGTGCGGCCTCACTAACTCGATAAGACATCTTGCCCTTGACGCCGCGCCCCGCCCCGCACCCACCGCATGCATCCCGCTCCAATACTTTTTCGCGCGTATCATCAATAATATTTTCAATTTTAAAAGCGTAACATTAACAGGTTTAATTTTGATGAAAACATGATTGTAACACACAAAAACCTATTATTAAACAAAAATTTCACAGTTTCGATTTTTAACTACTGAGAAAAACATTATTATTAAAACGTAAGAAATAAATGTTTAATTTTTGTCTTAAATGTCTAAAAAGACGCAATAAAGCTTAATCAGATACAACCACCATAGTTACCATTTTTGCTTATCTAGATATTGAGAACAGATGAATACTTTGAAGAAAAACATACATACGAATTTGGTTTCAGTTTAATTTTGCTATTAGGTGATAGCATTTGAATGCCCCCCAAAATTATACTAACAAGGTATTTGGTTACCTATTTTGCTTTTAGAAAAAAGCTAAGTAGTGTACGAAATCTCATTTTTTTTTAAATAAACGGTTACCACCGCGGGTTTTTTACATTATATATCTAATTAATATTTGATACTCAATATCAATATCCAATAAAATACTAAAAACAACGAGTTATCGAATTATGTCCAGGTTTAGCTAATTTGATTGGCCTATAAACTGTCCAGTTAGGTAGGTCCAACTTCGAGAAAGAGGTCAATCGTCAAATCCGACTCGGCTGGACAGCATTCGGGAAGCTACGCATTATCTTTTCGTCCCAACTACCGCAGTGTCTCAAGACGAGTCATTGACCAGTGCGTGTTGCCAGTGATTACTTACGGCACTGAAACGTGGTCGTTCACAATGGCCCTTATGAAGGTTCAGGGAGAGGGCAATGCTCGGAATTTACCTGCGTGATCATATCAGAAATCATGAGATCCGCAGGAGAACCAAGGTAACCTACATAGCTTGAAGAATTGCTAAACTTAAGTGGCAGTGGGCGGGCACATTGTTCGCAGAACGGATGACGAAGGGGGACGAAATGTTCTGTGGTGACCGCGTACCTGAAGGCACAGCGTGGGTAGGTAGGCCTCCCATATGGTGGACCGATGATCTGGTGAAGGTCGCGGGAATCCGCTGGATGCAAGAAGCAAAGCATAGGACCGGTCGATGTGGCGATGCTTGGGAGAGACCTATAACCAGCAGTCTTTCGGCTGAATGATGATGATGAGCTTCCCAACTCCTATACTTGCTATAAGTTGTTTGTCCTCTGGATTGCTTGAATGAACCGTTGTTTTTCAGAACAGACATGCTCTGCCAATAAAGCTGCGCATCATTAGCGATAATTTGAGCTCACTGCAAAACTGCAATGGCTATTCGTATTTTCAAACTATGTTTTTTTTTCATTTTAACTTTTGACGCAAATTACAAGTTCGCGTGAGTAAGCTTTTGATTTGACACAAACGGTAGTTGTAATTTGCGGCTTAAGCTCATTGTCACCTAGGTACGCTAGAATGAGAATTCTAGATCAAAACGCGACGCTTCAAATCGAAAAGAATAATGGTTTTTTATCTGTTACTGTCATCTGTCATACATGTCTGTCATCTATCCATCAGTGTCAGTGTCATTCATCTGTCCATTTACAATAATATTACGATAAGAAAAACTATTGTGCAACTGCAGTTGGTATTTTACAATAACAACGTTTTTAAGTTGTTACTATCACGATCAGATCATTACGAATTCAATTCCCAGTTTTGTAAGTTCAACTGAGAACGTTTTCATTGATCTTTTGACTCTGAAGAGAAGATAACCTCACTCGGACCTGATATCAACTGTAAATCCTTAAAAAATGCCCGAAGAGAATAAAAACCCAGCACCAGAAGCTAAGACAGATAATACAAATAACAGCCAAACAAATACTGGAAAGAAGGAAGAGGCGTGGGGTTATGATTTGTATCCTGAACGACGCGGTACTTTTACTGCGAAGTTGGGTAATATTTTAATTGGTAAAGAAGGTAAAGAGAATATTGACAAATTCAAGTGCGAACAACACGTCTATGAATGTGTTAAAAATAGTAAGTAGTTCGTTTATTTAGAAATAAGAAAACATCTAGTACTTACATACCTATGCCAATATATTTTGTAATGTTTGTGTAGACAAATAGACACTGATACAAAATATTTTCTGTTGTCTAGGTTCAATTGTAAAGGTTATGATGGCAGCTCTTAAGAGTTCTGGTTGGTAAGTGTTTGAGTTGGCAGTCTTTATTAAAATATATTGTTTACTGTTAATCAACCCTTCAAAAGGCAAAGCAGATCAATTTTCCACCAAATTTTTTGGAAGATATAACAAAATCCTTGTTCTACCTATTTTTATTTATAAATCTGACATTTCTTATTTTTTTTTTCAAATATTCCTAAATTGTTTGTTATTTACTTTTCTTAAAACATTATGCTCTATTAATGGTTAAATTACATACTGTTTCATCAACTTTGTTTTTAGTCCCATTGACATTCGGAGACATATATCGTGTGAAGTATGTGACTACTCTGTTAGTGGTGGCTATGATCCAGAACTGAATCAGGTACAATACAATCTGTATATTTACAACAGTACAGTATGCGCCAAACCTTATGACCGTACTGAAGTTAGGTAAATGTGCAGTAGCAACCATTTGCCTGACTTCAGAGCAGTCATAAAGTTTGGCGAATACTGTATTTAAATTTAAAATGTACAAAAAAAAGGAGATGATTTAATTACCTTACAAAACAATTGTTTATTTATAGTAAAAGAGCTTATGACAATTCCTAAAATCATGCAAAAAAAAAACTTGGTTTGAAACTTCAGTGTTTTTTTAAGTTAAAAAAAATCCTACTAATAAGAATAAATTGTTGATCTTTTTTCTTGTCCCATAGAAGTTGATAAAATCAACATTATTTAATGTTTTCTGTACACCGGATAATTAAACTAAAAATATTGAACAGCAATAATTGATTCTTACAGATAGTAGTGTGTCAAAATGTGTCAACCCGTCAAGGAATGGTGCAGGGAGTCCTAGCTCATGAGATGATCCATATGTTTGACTACTGCCGGAACCAGCTGGACTTCAAGAACATGGAGCACTTGGCATGCACTGAGATACGAGCAGCTAATCTCACTCACTGCTCATTTGCTAGTGCTTGGTCACAGGGTGATGCTTCATGGGGCAAGATTAAACAGGCTCATCAGGTAAATAATTGTTGTTTTTGTGATTCATTTGTGCATGTATTACACACAATACCAGATTTTTCTAATAAAATATTTGGTTAAATATCTTTATAATCTGTGGATTGCATACAACCTTATCATCTGCAGTTAAACTTTATATTCTACCATTACAACTTTAACAGTATTGACAAAATACATTAGATAGGTATATTGTAGTTTGTTGAGATGATTCTTTATGAGTTAAGTAGAAAGTTATCACTTTTGACAACTACCATTAGTTATTGGAAGAAAAAAAAAATACAGGCTGTGTCCGAACTTGTGTAATTCCGTCAAACCATGTAATCTATTGAAGACACAGATTGACTCTGCATACATCAAGAAGTTAACAATTTTTTACAAAAAAAAAAACTTCCTTTTTTTTTTCCGAGTCATTTTAGCGCCCTGAGTTAACTTTGCGGAGCGATATCGCGTTAGTCCGGCCCGCCAGCTGTTTCCCTGTGCTTTCATTTGTTTATGCGTGGCACTGAAATGTTCTATCACATAAATATTTTTTTAACAAAGAAATCATTAGTTTTTTTTTATTGACTCCTTATTTGGTGGTTTAGATCAGGGTTGTTGCGAACATCAGCATCAGCATCCGCTGATCTTCAGCATCTTTTTCAACATCAGCATCAGCATCAGCATCCGCATTGATCGATGCTGATATTAATGCTGATGTTTGAGTCGTGACATGACCGCGGAGGGGGCGGGTCTTATATCCCGTGTAGTTTTTGCTTGCGAGTTTTGATCAATCCAAGGGCAGACCGGGATTGCGTTTGCAAACAAATACAAACTTGTCTCATTCATTACGTTATACTTAATACGTAACTGCGCGTGAAAGTTTTTTTTCGTAAACTTTTGAGTTTGATAAATAATGCCGACCCCGTTGAAAAGTGGATTATGTACCTTTGATTAAATTCCAATACCTATTAATTAAACCAAAGATTGGTAGCAGATTATGCACTAGGTAGTCTAGGTACTTAATTACTAATCTAGTACTATACTAATTATTACTAAACTAGGTACTAAGTTTGATTATATTTTTTATTAAAATCCCAAAATTTTTGAGACAATCGTTTATTTCAGTACCAAGGAAAACTGTGCAACTTTTAGATCTACACCGTGTCCCAAAATTCAACGATAAGCGGTCACCAGAGGGTGGACCTGCTCAAGATAAACCAAGAAAAAAAGTTTTTGTGTGTACTTACATGTACTTAATTGAAATATTTCGAAAAAAAATCAAATATTTCTGCTTTTTTTTTGTATCGGCAACCTAAGTAGAATCAAACTTATTTTCGTCAATTTTCGAAGGAATTCAAATTTCATTATGTAATTAAAAAAAAAAAGATAATGTATTTTCTTTTGGGCCACCCTCTGGTGCCCGCTTATCGTTGGTTTTTTGGACACGATGTATATTCAAAATGGTCACTACTTTTTCCCTGCTTTTTTAAGAAAATAATGAAAATCAGCATCAGCATCCGCTGATGTGAAAAAAATATGCATCAGCAACAACCCTGGTTTAGATACGATCACTTACTCCTACCACAAGAAGAAAAATAATTTTATCTTCTTATTTTTAATCAAACCTAATCCCGTGCGGAGTCTATCTAAACCAGTAATAGATCACGTGATTTTAAGGAATTACATGAATTCGTTTACATTCTGTATACTCTCATTCCTTTAATGATCCATTGAATTATTATTTGTTGCTGTAGTTTCATAAACCTTCGTTTTCGTTTCAGGATTGTGTGAAAACCAAAGCATTATACTCCGTCCTTGCTGTGAGACAAATTGGGATGCAGGAAGCTATAGATGTCATAGAAAAAGTATTCCCTAAATGTTATGTCGATCTTGAACCAATAGGACGAAGGATTAGAAGAAACTCTGATGACATGCTTAGAGCATTCAAAGAAGCAGCATACTATGGATATGAATAGACAATCATTAGTTTATTTAAAACCCGATAACGTAAATAATGGGATTAAAAATGGCGGCTCCACTATCGTTGTCGATATCTGCCTCTCGCTCACACAAACTTAACGAAAGGCAAGTACCAATACGCCTAAAATAACTTTGTCGCTCTGAAACCAGGCTTTCAACGTTCTATCCCTCACTTCAGAGGGGCAAAGTTATTTGATGGGCGAAAAATAACTTTGCCGCCCTGAAGCAGCCTTTCAGCGTTCTGTTCCTCACTTCAGAGCGTACTGTAGTGGATTCGCGATTTATTATCTCCTAGGGTTGTATGTAGATAGTGTAATATAATAATGTAAGAAGTCTGTTATAATGCAAGAAAACCTTGTTACAAAATAAAACAACTAGAAATGATTTAAAATAATGTCTTTTATTTCATTATTTTCTTTATTTACTTAATAATTATGTATTGCCTAAGATTTTGTAAGGTTTTTAATACTGCCTTTCCACAGTTTCGTTTAGGTAACAGATATGAATCACAAGCGTAATCCTATGTCTTAATTAGGCAAGTAAATGACTGAAAAGGCACAAATTTTGTTCAGTATGATTGAAGTTAATACTATGAAATTGAACTTGTATCAACAATAATCAACATTCACCCTTTGTCCGCCACGCTATGCATAGTAAATAGGTAACTTCTAGAACGCCTAGTTAAGAGTATATAATAGAAGATACAGATATCGTGAAATATCCGTAATATTCGAGTAATATCACCTTTTACAACTAGATATCTAATAAAACTATAATATAACAATTTTTTAAACGTGGATAATAAATAATAGAAACTAGAAAAATAAAAAAATAAATTAATTGATAGGTAAGATAACGCAAAACTCATGCAGATGGCAGCACCTCCCTACAATGACAATATAAAATGTAAACTTATAAAAATCCACTGTTGAACCCGGAACTCCTCATTCCCATAGTTCGCGGATATTGACGTGATCACTACGATTTGCAAGTGATTGGGGATCAGATGACCCGAATGACGTAGAGCTTTAGGGCTAGATTCACATACCTCACTAAGACTGCTTAGTAAAGTAAGCGTTTCATACGAATATGAACATTATTTGTAAACTGATAAGGTTCATGTTCGTATCAGCTAATGTGAATAGGCATTACATAAATATGAATATGAACATTAAATGTATATACATAAGGTTTATATTCCTATGAAATGCTTCCTTAGCAAAGTCTTAAGTGCGGTCTGTAAATCTTGCTGTTAGATCTTGTCTTCGTAATATTGTCGCGGGTTCGATACCCGGACGGAACATTTTTTATGTTGAAGCTCTTACACGTTCGTGGCGTGAAATAAATTGATGAATACAGAATCACATAATGCTTACATCTTACTGATTTATCACACAATGCTTAGAGCTCTTAGACTATGACATAATATGACAACTGCGGGAACAGGATTGTGCCCACAATGATTTGATCAAAAGCATTTTGTGCATAAAACTGATTTGTGCTACAATTTAATGACTCTTGATGGCCACAATGTTAACTCATAAATGAGTTAATGACGTACACAATTTAACTTATCATCTATTAAGATCATAACCGCATATGACTAGATGGGACAAATAAAAACTGTTTTCTATACTAAGTTATTTGGCCATGATTAAAATTAATTGGGTTTCGCTTTAAAAATAAGTATGATACTTAAGCAAAATTAACAGAATTCTATTTTATTTAATTATTGGTCACACTTTAGTAGTTACTGTAAACTTAACTGTGGAACGCTTATTCCGTACAAAGGTACGGAATAAGCGTTCCAATGTACGCGTCATCTAGTTAAGTTGAATAGGCGTAGGTACCTGCTAATTGAGCGTCGTTCACGTCCCCTTTGTGTACGCGTTGCTGCAGGTACGGACTAAGCGTTCCTGTGTACGCGTAACAGACTACGCGTACAATGGAACGCTTAGTCCGTACAAGGCTTTACAGTTTGTACCTATCTACTAGGTTGGTCAGTTAGATACCAAACTTACAAAAAATGAATTGATTATTCTTATTAAATTGGTCGTAATCGTCAACGACTGATTCAACTGTGGTTTACAATAATTTAATTACTAACCACAGTCCAGTTAATTAAGATATAATGGCGAAATCATTAGGCTGATATCTCACAAGCTGATAGTGCCTATTTATAGTAAAGTAGGTAAATAGTCAAAATTAGAAAAATGAAGCTCTTAAAAATCCAGTATTATTTGATACAGTTAGTCAATGAAGAAAAAGAGCAGATTTGTAGAATAGGTAGGTACCTAAGTATCTTACGTACTTACGTAAATTAGTCAAATTGGTTAAGATTTAAAGATGAACGTTTGAACGTGAAGCAGCTCGGCAGTCCCATTTCAAAACCTAATAAGGACTTAAAACGATTTTTTACAGGAGAGCGCATAAACGTAAAAACGGTCATCCTTTGAAAAGTATTTTTGTTAGGTAAAACTACGTGGTTTAAGTGACTTACTAGGTTTTACAGTGATCACGAGGCAGTGAATGGTGCACTTACTAAGTATCGATGCTTAAATATTTCTGCTATAAGTGAGTTTTCAACGCCGGTGTTTTTTTATTTGGTAGGGACTTACTAGGTTAGCAAGACTACGCAATAAAACGATTTTTGTAAAAAGTGTCCCTTACTAGGTTTTGAAATGGGACAGCCGAGCCATAAGACGGCTATACACGTTACTGTCCACCGGAGAGGTCTATCTGTGCATGTGTTTATGTGCAGGTAGATCGAAGCATGTATTGGAATAGACCTGAGCAGTTTTTTGAACACGCGCCGGCGACCGGCGCAAGATCGAAAATCAATTCTTTTACGAGACACCGTACGGTGATACGAAAACCTTTCGGCATTCTTATATTTATCAGAAGGTAACATAAGCCATACATGTTATGGTCTACCGGAAAGGTTTACCTGTGCAGGTTTGCTTGTGCAAGTCGACCTCATGTCGTAGCGTGTAGGTATGGGATGGTCCGCTATACCGTAAAGGTCTTCAGTTCACCGTACCGAAAGAATTGATTTTCGATCTTGCACCGGTCGCCTGTGCAGGTTCCAAAAACTGCACAGGGCTATTCCAACACACGCTCCGGTCTACCTGCGCAGGCATACTTGCACACGTACACCTCTCCGGTGGACCGTAGCGTGTATGGCTGCCATTAGTATCCCCACATGTCTACAGCTATTTTAAACATCTAGATACCACTATCGTCATGGGTTGAAAAAATGCTACGCATGATGGGCGTTCGGAATAACGACTTGAAGCAAGTTTTTTGATTAAACCTTAGAAAGAATTTTCGAAAGGAGTTGTAAGTTGTAACTACTTAGTAGATGAACCTGTGGTCTTTGATTGGGTTACACCAGGAGTCCATGCAGTGATATTGTGGCGACATCTACATTTTCATGGCTGGAACTACAAAACCTTACATTTTAATCAACATTCGCGATTAGGTAGGTAGGTAAAATATGGCATACTACCTAGCTAGTTAGTTGATCCTCCCTTTTCTATGGGGGCAAACTATTTGTTATTAAGCAATGTTGCACATCAAATGAAATAAAAAGTCTAGAAGATGCAAGCAAAGTAGAGAAAAGATTTACTATTCGTCTCTCTCGACTCTCGACTCGACACTACTCATCGAAAACCAGTGGCAATCGTTCATTTTAGCGCCACTCACACGTATTGCTTCCAGTGGCGTGCCTTAAGCCGCGTAAGAAACCAGCGCGTGCGACCGAAATGCAAGATCTTGCAGGCGGTTTGACAATGTTACGAAGGGTGGCTGAGGCGCGACGCGAAAAATATTGTTTATGTAAACCTGGCAACGTAGCACCACACGGAGGCTCGCTGTATTAAGCGCGGAGTTTAAACATTTTATTCATTACAGTAGGTATCAGTTGTTATGAATTAAGACATGATGATTCAATACTACTAATACCTACTTACTTTACAGGTTTTTTTTTATTAATCTCGCTTTCCTGATATAAAGCCGGGCTTTTCGGCTTGTATGGAAGGCACGCCACTGATTGCTTCAGCGTAAAAATATTTTTTTACCGCGGTACCTACTTATAAATATTCGTGGTCTTGAATTCGCACTCAGTTCGGAAGTGATCGGTTTTTAGTTGTGTCGAGCTACAACAAAGTGTGACCAACAAGTGTAAGTTTTGTTAGTACTAATTTTTATCATGTCTAAACAAAACTGATGGTTTAGATACAAATAACATTTTACCATTACAAAAAAATATTAATATATTTTTTCATCTTTGTGAAAAGTCGTTCAACATCTAGAATAGTTGATTTTCCTCGATAGAACTTAACGGATTGTTCCATGAAATTAATGTTTTTAAAAGAAGGTTGCATATGTCAACTTCCACAATTTAATTTCAGTGGATGAGGCTAAGGTATAAAATAATGTAAGGATGACAACCTACAAGCTATTTATAATAAGTTAATAAAACTAAATGAGCACTACAATCTCTATGATATCGGTATTATCTCAGGCCTTAGTTATTAAATATTTACTTGCTAGACTTACGTAAGATTATATTACAATGTATTACCTACCGGTAGGCATTTGTCTAAATGCCATGAGTTTGGGATCAAATTACAAACATGATCTAGACTTTCAGAAAATAACAAGGATCACAAAATTATATGGCTATGGTTTAAATAACAAAAACAATAAAAGGTTACATAACCTATTTAAAAATACAACTACTTAGGTTTTGACGCGATAGGTAAGCAATATAGAAACACTCCATAATAAATATTTTGTACATGATATCTGTAGGCATATCCGTTGCACAAGGCTTGTTTATTTATCCCGAATATAAACGGATGGATAGGTAGATATAGAAAATCATCTTCGGTAAAATTCGTTGGAAAAACACAAGGCAAAAGGCACCTGAGTCAGAAAAGGCATTTTTCTTAGAATAGTTTTGTACTATTGAGCTCAACTGTGGTCCCCATGCCCGCTTACGTACTTATAGATATTATTGTTTTCATTAAACTATTCGTTTTTAAAATCTCTCGAAATGATTTCTTTATTCTGAGCATTTCTAAGATTTCTAATAATTTTAGAATTTACTAGCGTCACAGTACTCAATCTTATTGAATTGAAACCGTATTCTTACAAGGCACATTTACAGCTCTAACTATAGTTTAAGATAACTATATTAACAAACTTATTATTTGAACGAAATCTTCGTTGGAACCTAATAAACAACCGCGTACCAATAACCTTTTAAAATATCATAACATTGTTCATCAATTAGAAGGTACAAGAGAAGAAGGTACAGAACTTACAAATACAGGGTCACACGATTATATTATTAATTCTCCTAGTAATTCGTCTAATATATACAACAACGTCACAACGTCTGCATAGGCACTATAATCACAAACTTGGTGATGTAATCGTGCAAAAATATTGTTCACTTAAATTTTAACTTTCACTTCAGTCGTGAAGCACGGTGTGCCTCACTGAGGTATGTGGTCCAGTAAATAACGGTAAAGAGACAGAAGCACATGGGGAACACCATGAGCGCGAACTTGTCGAGTGCCCCATGTTGGGCGCCACAGAACATGACGCCGCGGTCCACCTTCGCGGACAGCCGTATCAAGAAGCTGCTCGGCCCACCGTTCCCCGACGGCATTGACTCCAGTATTGGTGAATCCTAAAAATAATAAATAAATAATTCTCACAATATTTTTGTTACCTATAGTTTATTTCAAAATCCCTGAGACAAAATTGACAGGCGCAAATGTGAAACTTGTAAATTTTAGGTTTTTTTTTCAAATTTGACGTTTCGCGCATGTCAATTCAGTCTCAGGGATTTTGAAACGAACTTTAAGTTTTCTTGTTTTCCAAGTTTTTAACACGGTCTAAACACAGACTATGAATCGTAGCCATTTCTAAAGTACTCCGACATCGAAGTTCCTACTCCTACCATTGTTATATAACACAGTGATTTTAAGCAGTGCGAATTTGCTTTTTTTATACTTTTACCTACGTAGGTATAGTCTCACTAGCTCAAATTAGCCAAATATATTTAACTACTGAGTACTGCAGTGATTTTATATCTAAGTAGTCTACAAATCATACCACCACCAATAGAATACCACCAATACTTAAAAATAATTTTGTAATAGTTTCACTGGCATGCACTATGCTTGCCTGCTATTATTTAAATACCAAATTTGCAAGGATTGTATTGTCTAAACTAGATATTATTACATAATTACAGTTTTGTGTCATTTGCAGCGTTTTACGATAGCCACACTGTGCTGTGTTTTTGCTTTAAGTTCATATTTTACCTTGCTGACAGATCTTGTTTCACATCCAACCTTATTTTGTCTCCAATTCCTTCCCGAGAGAGACTAGAAATTGGTGGCCTAAGTTTAAAAATTAATGCACCTAAATAATACGTGGTATGTTAAAATATTTTACATGCAGTGTAATACTACACTGAAGTACTTGGAAGTTACGGTATTTATTCTATGTTATTAGCGATTTCAGGCGTAGTTCTATTTACCCTCTGTATGGTTTGGTGTTCCATCTGTTGCTTGAACCCGTCCTCTTCGACGCTCAACGTTGGCGAGAACACTCCGCCCTGCGGTGTGCCAGTTACCGGTGTACTCAGCCTCTGCGAAGGCAAATCCTCGCCCTTTAATGTCGCCGTGTGTTTAGTTTTTTTGCACGGTTAGTACTTTATGGTTTAACGTATTTGTTATAGACATTTAAACTCCAAGGAATGTGGTTCATATAGTGGTGGAATGATTCTACGTTGTAAGCTTTTGTTTGACACTGACCTGTGAATGGTTGATATGTAATGGTGGAGGAGCGAGTTGTGCGGCAGACGCTGCTCTCCGAAGGTCAGCGCGCCGCCTGCTCCAGCTCTTGTCGTAGCGGATACCGAACAGTACCACGAAGTACTCCATGAGTGCCAGGAACACGAATAGTGTGCATGAGATAAGCCACACTTCGATGCACTTCAGCTCCAGCGCGTCTGGCGAGTTTGTGCTGAAACGTAACAGATCCCTTTTAAATTTTACCTAAAAGGCAATGTCATTAGAAACTGCATATTGTATCCTCTTTTTATGGTCTAGTTTTACGTAATAAGCAGAGAGCGGAATCTTATGGCAAAACAATTGAAAAGTGATAGAGACGGGTCATTATTTTTTATCGAGTATTCAAGCTATCGATACTTTTTAGTTATGAACCTATTGTTAATTCACTTAACAAATACTTTTAATTTTTATTCTTTACACACAAATAATCTTTAATGACACATAAATAAAACATTGTCTTATCTATCAAAAAATTCTGATAACTATCGCGACTCGGGAAGTTTACCCTATAGACACCATTATGATATTTGATCTCTTTTGATTACGGTAATCAACTATAAAATAATATATTAAGGTAATCAAAATGTAAAAAATATTACGTCATTATCTATTTCAATTTGACAATTTGTGTTGATCTATTATTTTGTGTTTCTAAAAAATGGACAATAAGTCTGTCCGCCCGTCTGTATTCTCAGCTGTTAAAAAGTATCGATAGCTTGAATACTCGATAAAAAATAATGACCCGTCTCTATCACCTTTCAATTGTTTTGCCATAAGATTACGCTCCCTGGTATTAAGGTATAAAATAGACTCGTCTACGTTTTATAGTAGTGTTTGTATATTTCTGTCGTTTCAATACAGTTTAACGGGATCAATACAGTAATGTGCATGCTTGGGCATCCTTACTACCTGACTGTATCGAACATGGTCACAAGTGAGAGTAGCGTGGTGACGAGCAGCACCATACGACCGGGCACGATCTCCGGGATTACGCAGAAGCTGCCCCACGAGATGATGACGAACAGTGACGAAGGCAGGTAGCTCTCCAGAAGGTAACTCCGGAGCTCTCTGGACAACTTGATCTGCAACCGCGCCGCAGAATGCTCACCTGACGATGTGAAAACATATTGAACATTTAACTTTTCTAATATGTCCTACCTACCCACATATAGTTTTTAGTGGTCAGTGCAAGTGAGTACCTACCTAACATCTAGAACAATTACTATCAGCTAAAAGTACTAAAACACAGTGTTTCTATTTCTACACTTACCTAAGCTTAGTTCACAGTTTCACTACTTTTGACGCGGCTCTTACAGCACTGAGCATGTGTAACAACAACGTGAAATGTACGTCACTATTCGGGTAGCTCTGCTATGATATCAATTGTCATACTCAATTATTACTGTTAATGAATAAATACGAACTGTTGCAATAATTCTATTTTGATTACATCAAGAACATTTGACATTTACTAAACAACAACAATATACAAATCGTGCGTCACAGACTTTCACAGAAAGGAAGATGTTGCGAGGCACGGATGTAATAACCAATTTAAAAATTTAGAAATTTTAAGGTATTTTTGTACGGATTTTAAAACTTGTTCAATAATGATCCATTGTGATCATCCGCGCCAAGCAGTGCGGGCGACATGCCAGCGTATAGCAACAGCGCGTTAGCGTTAATAGGTACATAGTTAGTTACGAGGCGCAAACACAAGCGCAAAGCAATAAATATACATTTACCTTCACCAAAATTTCGAATATGATTACTTTTGTCCGTGACGAAGGTGACCACATATTTGGGCAGACGGAACTGGCTGCGTTGCTCGCTGCCCACCGGACCGATGCCCAGCCACGGCGCGACCTCCCGCCACTCAAAACGCACGTCTTGCGTTGTGTATTTATCTGAAAAAAATAACCATTAAAATTATACAAGGTCAACCTAACCATCGTAAAGTAACAGTGCAATCGTAAACGATTTCAAAAGCGACTTGAAAAAAAATCTATGAAAACATTTAGGAATCAAAGTCGAACAACTGGCGTGTAGACAAAACATGTAATTTTGTCTAGCATTCAAAATCAAAATGTTTTTTACGACTCTGAAACTTCGACTTTGTGTTTCTTTAAAGATGTTTGCGAGTAGGTTAATTACTTTGGAGTAAATGACCTAACGTTTCAATATTATTTATTTTAAATATCATTGTAGGAACCTTTTGTTACAACGGGACTCGCCTTCTCTACATTGGGTTGAGTAAATGAGTATCTCTGAAGTTATCACCCAAGGAAACTCAACATTGTCTAAAAATGTACTTACAACTACTGAAGTCGATGGCGCAGTTCTGCACGTCCAAAGGGTACAGAACGAAGTCCATCTCGCACTTGATTGTTATTGTCGCGCTGTAAAAGTCATTTATGATATTTAATGACGAGAGCCAATTACGAACGCATTAGATGCCTATGATGAATTAAACACTTTTCTATTTTATTCAATTTGCAGAATGTGAATTTGTTACAAAACATTGCCATTATAAGTGGAAAGCATTTCTCCCCTTTTGTTTAATCGTATTAAGACTAAGAAAACAGACGTCATTTATCAAGTCTTTAAAATTTACGACGTATTGTTGACCATGCGTTAAAAATGTATAATAACGATTTATAAATAAACTACGTTAGATAAAAATGTAAAACTCTGAAGGCGAGAGTTTTATTATGATGACTTTTTGACGTTAATTTGATGTATGTTTGTGTTTCAAAATAGTAGATTAAATGTAGAAGAATATAATAAAGTGATGGACGAACCCAATACTGACTGAGACGGTGCGGTTTGAGTAGAGCCTCAGCGACGCCATCTCTTGGAGGACGGAGAGTATCCTCATTGTCTGGAGCTGCCAGATGTAGAGGTCTGGCGTCCAGATGAGCGCGCGGAACTCCCACGGCAGGTCGATGAAGGGCATGTTTGGTGGCACGTGTAGCCTGCTGTCTGCCCATGACACTTGCAGGAACACGTCTAGCGTTATCTCCTGTGGATAGGAAGTGGAGAATTACGTCTAGTTTTTTTTTGCTTAGATGAATAACTCAATACGTACCTAATTATATTAGAAATTACATAAATTGTAATTGATATTGCTCATTGCTAAATGGCTTTAAACGCAGTCTTCGCAGTTTGCTCAAAAAAGATTTGTTAATTTTACCAATATGTGTCAAACGCACCATGCGTTTGTTTCGGTCATTAACCCATCTCTCTTCAGCAGGCATAGCGTAACCACCGCAGACAAGGGTTTTGTCGACGGGAGAATAGACAAAATGACACATTGTCTGTTAGTATGTCATTTTGTTTATTTTCTGTCAACAACACTCTGTCTACGGAGGTCATATTCAGCCTGCAGCTGGTCTGAGCACTACTTGCCTGCTCACAAAGCAGGGAAGCACATAACACTCGAAACGTAGAATGCTCACTCAACCTTATAATTTTTACTATATTATTTATCTATTAATAGGTAGAAATAGGCTATCAATTATTATGATAATAAACAGCTAGACTTACCTCTTTATTCTCATCAACTCCAGATACCCGATTGACATTCACCCCTACGTATACCGTCGTGTTTTTGTCTGGAAAAACAATGAAAAACTTATACATTGCGTTCCTTAAAATAATGACACATTGTTGGGAAATAATAGCGTCTAATCAATGGTTTTATGGCGGTCTACAGCGGAGATATCACGGCCGAAACCCGCAATATTAGCTAAGCCACGTAGGTCGCCAAACCTGGCTCTTGAAACTGTACGAAGACTCTTAAAAAATTAAGATTTTAATTAGTCTAGTCTAGACTCGAGTTGCATTTGGAGTGGTTTTTAAAGGTTGTAGTCTGTTATATTTTTCTTAGCAATTCTTTCTATCCAATGGTTGTCTGGAAGAAATGGCTTTAAGCGATAAGACCGCCATTTGTACTATTCTTAATCATGTGTATTCCTATCCTACTGTTTCATTTCTTTTAGTGTACAATAAAGTACATCTATCTATCTATCTAAAGTATATCTATCTGTTAGTGTTATTAAAGGATCATTAATTAGTATAATATCTGTGCTCAAAGCTAAACGTTTTTGTCTTAAAATATTTAGAAGTTAACATTATGGAATTCTGGATCTTGGATTTTCAGACCAGTGCAGTGTTTAGTCATTTGTTTGAAAACTGAAAATTGATCTAAATCTATTATATCATCACATATTCAGAGGTGAACAGCCCTGAGCATGTGTAGTACAGACAATAGTTACATACAAATATCAACCCGTACGACATAATTCGACAACTTTATGGTTCGTATATCAGAGAATAATATAAAATTATTCTCTTTGGTTCGTTTTGTCTGTTCTCGTATGCATTAGTATTCACAACGCTGAAGCCTTGAACTCGGCCAGTGTTGCCAAACGTTGCTGCTCTTACGACGGCTAATAGACAGCGTGATAAACATGTCCAATTCTGTTATTGGGATCACATGGAAGGATAATGAAAATTTGGCTTAATGCACTCCGTTCAGTTCGTAACTGTAAATAAACTTGTTCCAGCTTCCATTTCTTTATACATTGTTACTAAGATACACAAATGTCATGTTTAAAGATTTATTCTTTGTTGTCGACGATTCGATAAACCTAGCTAACAGATATTACAAGTATCTATAGGTAAACGAACGTCCGTGAAGGTTCGTGATGCAAAACCATTAGGATTACTGGATTTCAGTTTTACTACTTTTGTTTTAGACGTAGAACGTCTCGTCGCTTATGAAATATGATAATTATTCTGATTCGGTGAATTATTCCTCAAAATTAGTTAGGCACGTGTAAAAAAGAATATTAATTTAAAAATGGAACAAATATTTTCTTTATTTATTTAAAGATGGACAGTATATCCTAATTTAAAAACGAAACAAATAATTTTATTTTTAATTTATTTATTGAAGATGGCTAGTATCTGCTATTTATAACAATAAGGTTGTAGTAATAAGTTGCTTCGTAAGGAGAAGGCCAATTAACAGCGATCGTTGACGTACGACAATCACCTACAGCTTGAATAATGATTGGTTTTGCGGCCAAGCACCGGCAACTGGCGAGTTTGTGCTGAATAATATCCGGTCCTAAGTGGATAGCCGCTTGAGGGACGAGCTCATATCTACGCGTGACTTTATAAAAATATGACCTACCTAAAAATTCTAAATTAAGTGTTTTTAAAAATAGATTGTTCGTCATATCATATTTTACACTACAGAAAGAGCTTATATTATCCAAAGGGTTAGGCAAACTGAAGGTATATTTACGTCCGAAGTAATAGGGGTCGACTCTACATTATATTATTATTATAACCATTTACCGAACACTATACTAATTTCCAGGCTAGAACTGAGATTCTCTTATCAAATAAAACTTTGCTCGATTTGAGATCTATTAATCGAAGATCGTCAAAAATTAAGTGTTGATAAAGGACTCACCGGGTGGAATGTTTCTGTTGTAGCTTTTTGGAATATCGTATACATGCTGGTCCATGTACAGGATCTGGCTGAAAAAAAGTTAAGATAAATTAGACACCTAAATAATATCAGTTATTAATTTGGAACATTTTTTTTAAATTGTATTTATATGTATTGTTAGTGTTTTCTTAATATTACATCTGCCAAACTGCAGAGCAGTTTGTCGGCAGTACGTTCTCGTGGATTTTGCACAAACCTATAACTAATTATACATTATTACTAATCATTCAATCTAAGTTAGAAACCAAGTTATGGCTTTGTAAGCAACCACTCTGTAGTAGATATAAAATAGTTGCTCACAGAAACACTATCACTTGTCAACGTGTCTATAACTAGGTAACTATTCTGGGCAGCGTCAGCTGATGTATACTTATCATGGGACCACATCTGTTCACCCCACCATACTAAGTATAGAGTAGGCAGACCATGAGGAGACACATGAGGAATCTTTTCTTCTCAGAACAAGCCGAAGTCAAACGAGTCAGATAGGAAATGCCGGTGCCATATAGTCTCAATAAACACACACAATTACCATTATATAGACTTGTAAAAGTATCTTTAGCAGATTTATTAATATAAATAAAATCATTTATCATTTATGAATTGGCACATTGACAGTATTTTGATTGTGTAGGTATTTGTAGCAAGAAAAATGTATCTATTTTCTTAAACGCACTTTAAAGCGGTTTTTATTTTAAATTTTCTTTTGTTTTACTTTATTGCCAGATTAATGAAATGAAATTTATTTCTGTAAATAAATCTGTTACAGACACTTTTACAAGTCAATGTAATGTTTTTTTAAGACTAGATGGCACCGGCATTTCCTAACTGACTAGCTCGGAGAAGAAAAGCCGAAACAAACTCAGAGGTCAAGGTCTCTTTTAAAGTCCATACGTTGTAGTATAAAACTATGTGAGTGTAACAATGTAGGGCAACGTCTGGAATGGTCTTTTGAGGAAAGAGCCATAGCAGGTTTGAGTTGACCTGTCCTAACTGACGGCACGCATGCATCAGCCATCGTGTAGCTCAACCCTATCATCGGGAGCTCAACGACCCGACGCACGACGCTACCAATCAACTGTTACTTTAAATCATTGCTTCAAATATTAAATGTAGTTAACACACCAACAAGTGTTTTTTTTTTAATAAAATTACTCGAGACAATGTAGTCCCCAGGTTCATGAGCAAAAAATATACTCTCTGCCCCGGTTTGAACATGCATTATACGTAATGCTTAGCTTAATATCGACAATAGGCTTAAGTAAGTACATAAGTTTATAGGATTACCAAATCATTCACATAATTCCCGATAATAATGATACTGTGAAAATTGGTTTCCACTTTGATCGTAGAGTTTAGACACCAGTATAAACTTTACTTTAGAACTAAAGAAATTCACAACATTGTGCTAGTAAAAAGCCTAGTCTGAAGTTTTCCAGAAAGAGATTTGTTTTTTAACATTTTGGTATTTATCTATTCTTAATGCAACAAAATTAGTACCACATTTTCTACTAGTCGATCTTAGGGTGATGCATAGACAAAATATGGTAGGTGCACTGAACATGATTGTTGTGATACGATATAATATCAAAAATAATCATCTGGGTATGTATAAAACTTTTTAGAAATACTAATATAATACGTTTAATAGACGCACAATACAAATATATATAGATATTGGGTGTAGGTGTGAGCTAGCGACTTATGAAAATTATGTAAATTTTAGTCTATAGTATGCATTTATGTATTTCTCTTTGCCCTTCGTTTTGGTACGAAACCTTACAAGTCCAATTATACTCGTGTGCGTAAAAGATAATCCTCTACCTTGTAAAACTACCTATAATTCTATATCCTAAAATTAGCGATAGGAAAATTAAGTTACTAGTCTAGCCTCTTTCCAACAAAATGCGGCTGGATGTAAGGATTTTACAGGAGGCGGTTACAATCAGACCTGCGCAACCCAATTATATTATTTTACATAACATCACACCTGTATTCCCCGAAGGGTAGGACAGAGGTGTATAGTACCTACACCCTCATTTCGCCGTTATGTTTAAGTCTCAGGCAATAGTCGCCGAGCCTATTGCCATCAACCGCGCACAAATCCAGACTCCAGGCTGCCACTGAGCAATGCCACACCGAAAAACCCAATAACACTTGACCTTGGGATCGAAGCAGGACCGTTTAGCCGTCAGATTTATATACTACTCAAAACAAAATAAGAGCCACTAGGTATTTAAGGTATACCATGAAAAATATAAATTAACACATTGTTCAATTTACGTAAACTTAAAACAATGTTATTGTTTACCGTTTAGGCTAGTAATTGTTGAAATTAGTGATTAATAAACATGTTCATTTAACTTTTGATAAAAAATTACAATTTAGGATAAAAAACACAAGTAATAAAAAGTCACTAAAAACTAAAAAAAACTTCACTTTTTATTTGTTTTTCTCTTTTTTAGTTACGGGTATGCCCTCCTCTTTTGGCTATGCACTCCTGTAGCCTGGAATGCATGCTCTCTATCAAATGGCTGACGTTTTCAGCTTGGATATCTTCCCAGGCACTTTTCAAAGCATCAATCAGTTGGTGCTGGTTGTAGACCTCTTGCGCACTCTCTCCAACCCTTCGTTTTAATTGGTCCCACATGTGCTCGATCGGATTTAAGTCCGGACTGTTTGCTGGCCACGGCAACACTTGAATGTGAGAGCCCTCCAGTACAGACTGGGTCGCTTGAGCTGTGTATGCACAGGCATTGTCTTGCATCAGGATGAACCCAGGACCCATTCGCTGTGCAAATGGAATCACATGAGGCCTGATGACTTCCTCAATGTAACGCTGAGCAGTTACGGAACCTTCATTTAAAATAGCGAGTTCAGTTTTGCCATGTAAGCTTATTCCACCCCAAATCATTACATTGGGTCCACCTAAATGGTCAACCACGTGAATGCAGGCTTCAGAAAATCGCTCGCCACGTCGCGTCGCCTCCATACTCTAATGCACCGATCGTCATTAAAGAATTTTACTTTACACTCGTCGGTGAAAAGCACCATGCCCCACTCGTTTATGCCCCAGTCTAAATATTGAGAAACTTAAACGATTTGCACGTTGAGCCCTGGACAAAGGAATTCGAACAACTCGACGTTTTGAAGTTTGCTGGTCTTCGTGCAATCGGTTACGGATCGTTTGGTCACTGACGCGAGTACCCGTTGTCAACCGCAGGCGATTTTGTAACTTAACAGCCGTCACTGTGCGTTCTCGGCAGGCACTTAACCGGATGTACCGATCCTCGTGAACAGTTGTAATGCGAACTCTACTCTAGAACCAGGTCTTCTTGCAACACTACCAGTCTCTTGGAAGCGATTCCAAGCATTTTGGATAGCTTTCCGAGAAAAACCCAGATGCAAAGCCACAGACCGCTGCGAAATTCCTTCTTGGATCATTGTAACGGCTCTGGTTGCAGTAATTATGTCCAGATGTCTTCGTACTTGTGGCATATTAACATAAGATGTTATATAAACAAATTAACTAAACAAAGTTAAACGATTATTTCAGATTACCAAAAAGATAATCGAAACAAAACTTAAAGAAAAATCGAAACAAAATAACAAGAAAATTTCAAATTTTTTTTTTTTTAAATGATGGCCTGCATTTTGGTCTCAAGTACAAAATCAAAGAGGTTAAATATCGAAGAGTTTGTAACATCCATATTTTGTTACTTATTAATTACATAACGTTCATTAAATGTGAAAATAACGAGTGGCTCTTATTTTGTTTTGAGTAGTATATTAAACTATCGTTTGCCCGCGGCTTCGCTCGCGTTAGAAAGCCGCGGGCAAACGCTAAACTCAAAAAACTCTTCACTGCTAAAGTTTCTATTATAATATAATTCAATCGTGATTCGAAAGACACGTGGCGCCATCTATGAACGTTATTGTTGTTTTCCTCGGGAAGAGTACTTTTTTTCGGGATGAAAGGTACCCTATGTCCGTTTCTGTACACCTGACAACGTATACGTATATGCAAAATTTCAGGATGATCGGTTCAGTGGTTTAGGCGTAAAAAGGTAACAAACAAACATACTTTCGCATTTATAATATTAGTTAGGAAGTTAGGATTACTGGGAAAACCCGAGGTTATCGAATTTACGGGTTTTTGACAAACCATTATATCGGCTTAAAGTGCTCTCCGAGGCAAATTAAGCACTCTGAATACATTAGATTTCATGAACTGCAAAGTCTGTGAGCGTTAAAGCAAATTTGAACATAGCTTAATTTTCATCTGCTAATACTCCATATGTCTCAGGTATACAGCTAACATTTTAATCGCAATAATGGATTTAATCTCGTGTAATTGTCACATTGACGTGTCGTTACTGTGGTTGAGGGCTGAGACAAGCTTGTAGTAAGTGGCTCAACAATAATTAATTAGACAAATATCCTGTTCATATCCTGTGACGATAATTGCTCTATTTTTTCATAGACAATCAATGACTTTGTCTTTGGAGTTAGTTTAACGTAAACGTTGTATTGCTACAATAGCTATTAAATACTGAAATGGAAAATTGATCTCAATTGTTACGGTGACAGTATTTTAAGTAAAAGCGGTTACTGAGTGTGTTAAATTAAAATGACTACAGAACATTTAACTAAGGTCTAATCTCGTTGTGGAATGTCTAAAGATGTCGAATGATTAAAGATGTCACATCCAGGCAAGCTTCCACAATGGTCTACCATGCCTACATTTGTTCGATTACAGCATAGTTGTCTGGGGGGGAAACTCATCTGGAATTATGAAAGATAACATAGCGCAAAAAAAATGCATTCGCGCATTATTCGGCATGGAATGGTCTGAGTTCTGTAAACCGGTTTTCAAATCGAAAAATCTTTTAACTGTTACCAGCATTTATATTTATGAGTGCATTTTTCGGGGTTGCCCGACTAGTTTCGGACCTAAACGAAGACCTTAATAATGAGCTGAACACGCGGCGAGGTCGCGAGTCGAAATGCAACGCCTAGTTGCGTTTGGGTCCGAAACTAGTCGGCCAATTCCGAAAAATGCACGTGAGTAAACCGTAAGTATTCATAAATATAAATTATAGATAGATTTCAATTATCTATACATATAATAAAATCGTGGTTTAGAACTAACTAAGAAATTTTTGTCTAGAACTTATAAATCGCGCGGTAACGAAACCATAGCGCGATCTAATTCGACGCCAACGCCATCTAGGGAAGTAAAGATTAAACATATGTTTGCATGTTTATGCAAGCATCACGTAAAAAGAGCTGACCCAATGCTGTTGACTTTTATAAACATATATTGTGCTTATCTCCAAGTAACATATTTTTTTTGTTTCATCGCAATCGGTTCACGCATTCAAAAGATATGCAAATAATCAATATCTTCTATACATTTATCAAATCTGTAGACTTTGCGTATCTGTACATAGCAAATATTTTGAAAAAACATGGTTGGGGTGTTAAAAAATAACCAAAAGAACCCATTTTTAACATTTTTGTATTTTGTTTCTTCTGTTTGTTGGTTTGTCTGTTTGTCCGTTTATCTGTTTATCTGTTTGTTTGTTCAAGCATCACGTAAAAACAACTGACCCAATGCTGTTGACTTTTATAAACATATATTGTGCTTATCTCCAAGTAACATATGGTTTTTGTTTCATCGCAATCGGTTCACGCAATCAAAAGTTATGCGAATTTTAAGTTTTCTAGAAGAACTTAGCATGTATTAGTTTATTTTCAATAGATGGCGTTACGTGTATCAAATAATGTTGCGAGGAAATATTTTACTACGAATAAATCCACAAATTACCTAATATTCATTGTTGAATTGGTACCTATTCTCAGTCTACGAAAGGTTTAATGAAATGCTATCCTTATGAAGAAGGAACTAAGCTTTTACAGAAAAAAACGAAGATATTGTTATTTAGAATTTATTAGGTCAATTTCTTATTGTTGTTCACAATAAAATTAATTCATGATCTGGACTAATAGTAGGATTTTTGTTCATTGAATGTTCATACTTTTTGGGAATGCTGATGCCGAAAATAAGGTCCAAATTCAAATTGAAATCGGTGGCCATGATTATTTGCAAGGAAAGCGCTCACCCAGTGCTTTCGTTGAAATTTAGTATTTCGTAATCATTCTATGTACTCAATGCACTTTTTGGAATGTTTTTCTATATTTTATTTTGTTCATTATTGTCAGATTTATTCAAAGCCTGTCGCCGTCGTTTTATTAAGTTTATTTAATTGAGTTTTTTTAAGCTTTAGGTAATGTTCCAAAGACGTGGCCATGGAGGGAAAGTGCTTTAAATATTAAAAATAGCAAATTTCACTCAAAGGAAACTTCATTTCACTTTTTTTTAAAGTAAGTAATTACCTTTTACTGATTTTTTTGCCTGAACCGGGAATCGAACTGACAAAGCTTTATGTACCATCCGGTATTATATTATGGCACCTGTTGATAGATATAAGGTCAATAATAAGGATCAAATCTCTCCAACAAACACACTGTCTTAAATTGAAGGAAGTGCAAGAAATAAGAAGTAACAACAAATAAGTGTTTGAATTGAAATGTACCTAAGTTAGGTAGGTACTTAATGTTAGTTTTTATGGTCTTCCATCAATTTCAGGCATTATGTTTATTGGAGCGATCATATCGATTGGTGAAATAAAAATATAGATGATGTTTTTTCGCGTTTGTGTTGGTTCGATTTCCAGATCAGACTTTTTGAAAGCAGTACCTACCTATTTATAACTTATTAAAATTAAATGAAGTCTTCTATACGTTGCTTTTTAAATATTTAAAGTTCTTTTCTATACCTACCACACCTCGAATGAAATCATAATTTAGTTCGCAGATTGTAACAAGACGGCGTTGTAGCTATTTTTGTATCGCGATATGGTTTTGTTACATCTTCAATAAAAGTATCAATATTCAATTATAATCCATTTTAGCAAGGAAATGTATAGAAATAAGCAACACGTTTTTAGTATTACGGTTTTATGAATCTTTACGGTCAATCAAGAGGAGCTGAAACTCTACATAAAGAAATGGTTCAAAAGATATAAGTGTCTTAGCGGGACACCTTTGTCTATTATTATAATAAATGGATTATTTAGTTGCTGCGACACAATGTTGTTTTCCGACTTCCACGCGGACGGAGTCGCGGGCACAGCTAGTCTATCATAATTTCATTGCCCATTATAAAAATATTTAATTCGAGGAATCAAATAGTTTTATCGGTGCTTATATACCGCATCTGCGCGTGCGTGACCTCATCTTTCAGTCAAACATGGCAGGTTTTAGGCTGTTAGAAACAGTTGCTGATATCACAGAACAGTTGAATACACTTTTCTTTCAGTTGCAACACAATACCAATATTACCAATTTCTTGGTGAATGCTACTACTCGTATCAGTGGCAGCCGCATCGTGGCTTATGATTCTAATAGAAACTAAATGATATACCTACGTACTCGTACATAATAATAAACAGGTACGCACCTCAGTAGATTTGAATATTATACAGTTGTTTATCTCAACATATACCAGGAAAAAGTATGATAAAGATAAACGTAGATTATTAAAGTAATTACAGGAAAAGCTGTCTTTCTCGGCGTTGACAGTTAAATAGAGATAAGTAGTTTAATTACAACGTTGCCATTGATAGTTTCAATTTCATAACATCGATTTATTACATTCTTAGTCTAAGGCTAATTAACGGCCGTTGGTAGATTATTGAACTGGTCACGATTCGCGCAAGAAACGATTATTTGTTGATCTATGTCTATTCGTTTTGTTAGTGTCTTACCATCGATATGAAATGGGCTGAATTGGGTTCAGGTACACGTATAATTGAAACTTCTACGAATTTGTTTTTTTGTGGTAGTTAAACAGTGATGTCGTACGTGGGGGTGCATGAAAAGAGCCTCCACGAGTGACGATATTAAGTATGTCCGATGCACCCTGGGCAGTCAGTTCCGCTACCAACCTTGCTGACTGGCTAATCTTTTCACCACAGCATGAGCTGTTTTCGTATAACTCTTGCTGACACGAGAGAAGAAGAAGTGCGGTCGTGGTGACCCAGAGGTTACAGATCCGCTTGTTAGGCACCGTTTGCGATGCGGGTTCAAACCCAGGTATGTAACAATGTGACTTTTTCAATATTATGTATACTTTTTTATCTAAGACGGTGAAGGAAAACATCGTGAGGAAACCTGGGGTTTAATAGTCTGAAATCGCCAACCCGCAGTGAGCAAGCGTGGTGTTCAATGCTCGCTCTGTATGAGAAGAGGCCATTGCCTTGCAGTGGGACAGTTACAGGCTAATATTTATTTTATAGATACACAGTGCTCATGTCCATTCACGTCTAGCCTCATTGTTCGTGTGTCAAATTTTGGCTTCAACTTTAATGGTGATCTTACACTATTGGCACGATTAAAATGTGAGTGAATGAATTGCGTGGTGGACTCAGGCCTTAACCCTTCTAATTCTGAGAAGAGGCCTGTGCCCAGCACGGGGATGAATTGTTGGTAACGCTTGGCAGTTCTGACGGCGGACGCGATTCTGACGGTTTCCCTGAAATCATACTGAGCAGGGACAATTTACAGCAACTGTGTTCTTGCTAAACTAAGCTGTGTTCGGTTGTGATCGTTGCTCTAAAAAAACTACGTTAGTGTAGCGACACAAGCAACAGTTTCTATTTAAATAAAAAAATATAATACCTAAATAAGTTTTTATATCGGTAAGACGCACTTAGTTTCAGGCTGATGTTTTGTGGATAATTTAAAAAGTATTGCAAGCGTTGTCATGCCGAATCAATATCAAATCACGTCTTCTCGAGCAGCCGAACATCGGTCGAGTGGAGGTTTGGCAACAACGCATTTTATATTCATTTTCACACAAAAGTTTGGAGACCAAACCTTGGAAAGATCTTGACATACGCTGAATCAAAAGCTTAAATGACTGCGCGTAATTTCAGCCTCGGTGAGTTCCGGGTTACCGAAAACGTCGAAACGTAAGTTCAGCTGCTGAACTTCGGTCGCGTAAATTCGGGTTGGTAGGTGGCTATACTACGAGTAGGTATCTATGGGTCATTGTTTTTCAGAATTCTAATAAAAGACGTTCAACAATAATATGTTAACTCATATGATGACACAATGTAAGTATCGCGTGGAGCTGTAATACAATTATGGACGAAGGTAAGCGTTGCGCTGCATGAATGGATTATAGCCATTATAGGTGCTAAGCTAAGCCCATTTGTGGACGATGCAATTCACGAATAACAAGTGTCTGCAATTAAAGCCAATTATTGTTAATAATAGGTATATTACAAGACGGATGCTGTGTGGTCTTATACCCTTTTCGACGTAAGGTGAGTCCTGGGGATTTTCTACAAAATACCAATAACCCCATACTAAGAATCCTAACTAGATAATATTATAAATGCGAAAGTAAGTTTGTTTGTTACCTTTTCACGCCTAAACCACTGAACATCATCCTGAAATTTTGCATATACGTTGTCAGGTGTACAGAAACGGACATAGGGTTACCTTTCATTTCGAAAAAAGTATCTACTGTTCCCGAGGACAATAACAATAACGTTAATAGATTTCACCACGTAAAGACACGAATCACGATTGAATTATATTATTATAGAAACTTTAGTAGTGTATTAAGATATGATTGTGAAATTCAAAATTAACTCGAGCGAAGCCGCGGGCAAAATTTATGTAGTAGCTATCAAATATTTTTAAAAAACAAAACATTGATAATATTGTTATTTTACGGTTTTTCAATAGCCGTCTCCTTAAGCTATGTCTACACCAGTGCGCTTTCATGTTCATCTTGCGTCATCGTCTGAAGCGTGCGTGAAGCGCCACAGCGCATGCAATAGCGCATGCCTTAATACTAGTTCGACAAAAGCGCATGCCCCCAGCGCACGCTAATCCGTCTATTGTATGTCGACTGACAACTGACCGAGGCGCACCGGTGTAGACGATAAACCGCATGCGTCTTATGACAATCAATATTGCATGCGCTTGACGCAAGAGGAATTGAAAGCGCAAGATGAACATGAAAGCGCACTGGTGTAGACATACCATTACAGCTTCAATTTACGAAATGACCGCTATAGTAGGACTCATTGTTCGTTGAACAGAGTACGTATCGTGAAGAATATGTTACGTCGTATGTAGGTGTCAGAAAAGGCGACTTACGCCTGGCTCCTATGGCCAAAAAAGATTCGTTTTGGTTACCAATGCTAGCATTCTTTATAGATCACGTTAAATCGTCGCTCCCGGTTGTTATTTATTTACTCAAATCTTACCTACAACTACCATTACAGATCTGCGATCCAATGCGATAGAGTGGCCTTACATGATACATCCTTAGGGCCAAAACAGCGTTAAGCGGGCGCCGCGTGTCAACGCGCGTGGCCACGCGGGCGGGCTCCGTGGGCACGCGGCGGTCCCCGTCGCGGAGACCTATTTTATCACACAGCGTAACACATAGCGTTATTGACTAAACAAGCCCATGCGTGGAACCGTGCGTGCCACCGCTGCACCGTGCGAACGTCCGTCGCACGGAGGCGGGACACGTTGCGCGGGTGCGTGGCCCACCTCCCCGCGACGGGTGCCCGCGCGTGTCCCCGTGACGGGGCACTTTTGTATGGGACCGCGCGGGCGTCCGCTTAACGCAGTTTTGGCCCTTAGTCTACATCCTATAAAATTAAGTTTTTTTTTAGAATCTTTCAATTTATTTTGACTAACGGCTTTAGCAAATGAAGAGTGAGAGCTCGTCGATGCCACCTTCGTTGGTGGAGTGAAGGTGGATGTTGCCTAAGGTTGGGTATTTTGAGCCGAGTTAAGATTGACTTTTTCCTCTATCACCGTCATTATATCAACTAATCTGTCAAGATCATTTTTTTTTGCGCAAATTGACCTTGCATGATTGTAATCGCCTTTGCCTGACAGTCTAGGCGGACCATAATATCTACCCGGAGCTGCCTTGGTTCATCCAGTAACACGGAATCCATGTCTCCTAAAATTGTCGGCGAGGATAGGGCCTGGCCTCCTTGCTTGGTGTTCACATTTTCAGGTGTCGTGGTTATATGTAAATAAAAGTGGGTTATATGAATGTCTATGACAGATCGTTACGAGTATTCAGAAGTCCGAGTCTCACAAATGGTCTAACCTTACGATTGCCCAGGAGCTAGGTTGCGGGGATCTGCTACAGAGAAAATACTGATTTTTAGCCGCTACTGTTTCGAGTAGAAGCCGGCCGCTAAATAGTTTGGAAACAGCTAGGAGGAAGCTTTATTTTATTTATTTATATAATTTGACGACACGTTTGGTGCAGTGGCTAAGCGATTGGCTTCTGCGCTACACACGGAACAAAAATTTGTATGGCTTACAGATACTTGTTTCGGGTCTGGGCGTTTGTGTACCTATGTGAGATTTGTGTCTGTAAACGCACCCACGATACAGGAAAAATCGTAGTGTGGGGAAAGGTTTTTTTTTAAAAAATAAAACTTTTTTTTCATATACAGAACATAAGACAGAAAGTTGAAGTAGGAAAATAAAGTGCAAATCTCTAAATCAAGCAGAAATCTCCAATAGACTTGCAAGAGAACAATTAAATTAAAAAAAGAAGTAAATCCGACTTCATAAAAAACTGAAAAGGGTAAAATAACTACCATATTAAAAAAAATACGGTTTTGGAAGTCGGTGTTAATCCACACTGAATCAAATTGAAGGCAAAGTTTTAAAGTAATTTTATTTTTCTATTTTAAGTTGCATTAATATGCGATTACAGCAATCGCGAGTGATTTGCTGTTATCCACCGAAGAATTCCATTCTGTATCTCCGAAGGTTTTCTTCATCAGATCTTCAAATCCAATTGGAACCACCTTGAGAGAATACTCTTTCAAATCAAAAAATCGCACCTTTAGAATTAAAGAGACCTATTCGAAATTTTAAGATTTCAACTTTTACTCATAGACTGACCCATATTCATCGACTCTTAATAAAACAGAGGCCTATTGTGGCGCAGAAATGTAATGCAACCGAATAATCTCCCGTTTCTACAAAATTTATAAATATACGAAACTTTATTCAACATTTTCTAAAACCTTTGTTTCTTAGATAGGTCTCTTTAATTCTAAAGGAGCGAAATAATCATTAAAGTCGGTTCCTAATTGGCGACGATATCGGAGAACAAACACAAAAAAACCTACACATCAAATTGAGAACTACCTCCTTTTTTTGGAAGTCGGTTAAATAGAAGAAAGCTTTGTATGTTATTATAGGATTTTTCTTTTCTGAAAGTAAATATTTGTTGGTCGCATATGGCGTTTATAGCGTCATTGGGCGCCGCATATTTGACCTAATAAAGACCGAACATAGTCCGCACGGGTTCAATTTACCAGCGTAGGTAGGTATATCGGTTTTTTTCGGTTTAAAATCACTGTATTTCTCAAGATTACAATCACTTCGAGGAGAAATAAACAAACAATATTCATCAGTTACAATTCACAGAGTGCGTAAACAAATAGACGGTATCATCATTCAGCCGTATGACGTCCACTGCTGGACATAGGCCTCCCCCAAACAATGTTGGGGGGGTATGCCATAATCGCCACGCTTGGCAGGCGGGTTGGCGATCGCAGTATGTTTGTTAAAGTACTCAGAGAACACTGCTGCCCATCCTCTAGTGAATCCCTTAGTCGTCTTTTACGACACCCACGGAAAGAGATGGGGTAGTGCTATTAATAGACGGTATACAAAAATATAATACAAAATATTTCCGATTAAGTATGTAGGATTGTAGGCTTCAATAAGTTTGTCTTGTCGATTTAGGCTGAAGCCAGACGAGCGTAATTTACGCGACTCAAAATGAGTTGGCGTAAATTTTTAGAAGGATTTAGTAAGTAAATCCTTCTAAGCAATTACGCCGAGCTAGACGAGCGTAATTTAAAGGACGCAAAATGAGTTAGCGTAATTTTATAGAAGGATTTTGGTAAGTAAAGTAATAAATACCTATGTATTTATGTGGTTGAGCAGATGTAAGGGACGGTCATGATGACAAAATTGTGATATATAACACGAATATAAACTACTGCACCAAAATGTGCATACATTTGGTAAGTATACACAATTTGTTTGTAAACAAATAGATTATTATGATCTGTATTAAAATAGTAAGTAATAATCTTACCAAAATTGTAAGTGTCTGTCAAAGATTTGCTCGTAGAAAACTCATTTTTGAGTTAAGCTCGCCTTTTGTACATGACTTCATAAAATTGTAATTGAATACTATAAATTTCCTGTGTACCTACGATAAAAAATAACTAATAGTAATAAATAATAGACCAGATATTTTTCACCACATTTTACAATAGTCTTGCACCCACCTAGGGCGGTCCATGATTGTGCTCCAATAGTGCAGCCGTGTATAGTCCCCGGTTGGTGCCCCACCCCATTTTAGATTAAAGTTCTCAAAGGGGCCTCTGCGCGTTGGACCTGTGTCTGTGCCTTCCAAAGGACCGGACATCTTCCGCACGGAAGATGAGCCGTGAATTTACAGATAAATAATAAAACTAACTTTTTTTTTAACTTTGTTGTACTAGTTTTTTGTAGGAGTTATTGAAGTTTAGATCTAAATACTCCGCAGTTTTTGTCATATTAAGGCGCTCTCTCACTGGGAGCGTTGCAAGATTGCAAGAAGTAACAATGCAAGATTCAATTTTGAGCATTACTACTTGGCGAAAATACTCAAAATCGAATCTTGTACTGTTACGGTACAGGCGAAGAAAACCGCCATTTGTACAGTTCTTAATTACGTGTATTTCTTTTGTTTTATTTCTTTTAGTGTACAATAAAGTATAATATATCTATCTATCTATGTATAAGAGCCCAAATACACGTCCGATACTTGCCTTCGATAGTCTGATCAGACTATCTGAAGGCCTCCGCGTCATTTTGTTTGAACATGAATTACACGTACGATCAGACTATCGAATCGGATGTCAGAATCGTACGTGTATTTCATGAATCCGATCAGATAGTCGGATCTGGCTCCCGGAAGCAACTATCGGACGTGTATTTTGACCCTGCACGCCTATTTTCATGAGCCTTTTGTTTACAGGATATTCAAAAATGATTCCACAGTTACATAGCAAATGCTACGTGCGTTTTAAGTGATAGGAGAAAACTTAGGCCTGATTGCACAACGACTCGTTAAATACATTTAGTGCTAAATATATTTAAAACACTGACTGAAATAATTGACATTTTAAATATGTTCAGCACTAAATGTATTTAGTGAGTCGTTGTGCAAGCGGGCCTTAGTCATGATTAGAATAGCTATAAAAAACTATATTTTGTGACTTTTGGAAATAGCTACGTGAAAAAAGCATGTCTCTACAAACTATTTATTATTATCGGTAGCGGGTAGCACTGGGCAATGTTGACAAAAGAAGGTAGTCATCGATATGGATCAACCAAAGACTATAAAAGCCGCTGTAGTGAGTCGTGTACTTAGAAGAAATCGGCCTATAAGCTCTCTAGTGGTTTTATTCTCTTTGGGATCAACGCACCCGAGGTTATAAAGGCGGTGGTCATTCGACGAAACGAGAGCATTCTGTGTAGATCAGCTGAAGAAGTCTGACCTTTTATGTCAGTCTAGCTTGTCCTTATTTTATGATCTTGTAATAATTGTGTAAAGTATTATATTGTGATCTAGTTCATGTTACTAATACTAACCCAAATACAAGTACTCTCAGTGGTGGAGAGTCTATGTTGGTTTTATGTACTACATTTACCTTGCAATCCTGACATACCGATATTAGCTTTAACTGTAATGATAGAATCACCCCTGAACGATTATGTTGTTGTGTCTTTTATATTATCTTAAGGTTTAACTTGATTTTGTTTTTCACATTTCTAAAAGCCAGCGAATAAAGTATCTCTACTATTAAAATGAATATGTTCACCTTTAGACGATTCCGTGCCTACTTACAAAATTAAATACTTAAGCATATTTACATTTTTTAAATGTATGTCAAATCGTGTTTCAGTTATACTTAAGTATAAAAGTTAGTTTATTATGGTCATTAATATTCTAACGACATATTTTAATGCCATTTTTAATAATGAATTTCCTTGAAAAAGTGTAATGAAACTGCACTGGCATCGAATTAACCTTGTGTAGGTACATAAACGAACTAGGTTGTAAGTAATTACCGCCGCGACTTATGAAAATCGCATGTTTATAAAATAACCCGGAACCACGTGACAGAGTAAGACGAATAATAATATTTTTAGTTATCGTTCTAGGTCATCGTTGCAACTTTTCTTATGATGAAATAATAATGTGCTTTGGCTAATATTGTCACGCGAGTTTTGTTATAAAATTGTAAGTGAAAAGAAAGTATTATTAGTCATAATTATACCTAATACTTATAACTACTCCAACATTGTTTGTGAATTATTATATATCAATGTGTCCTTGATGAAATATTACATATTAATTTCATTTGTGTCATTTAAGTATAAACAATTATAGAAAGCTTATTTTAGCTTACCAAGCGTTACTGTTTTTTATTTTTGGGAAATCATCTTATGATTTCTTCCGCTCCGGGCGGAGCGGAAGGGAGTGTCAGACTCTTACTGACTAAAACCCACACTAAAACCCATCCGGGTTCCCCCTAATGCGATTTGCGTTCCAGGGCCGCGGTAACTCTTTCGAACAAAGTCCGCAACCAAGCGTTATTGGTTGGAACTACGATTCTTGCATTTGCTACAAATGAAACGCAGCGTCTTCATAGTATATCGTAGTAGGGCCTGTCATCCGTTAGTAATGTTAGTATCCGGTGTTGTATCTAGGGGCTGGTCATAGGGATGGCTGCCAGGGGCGCAGAAACTAGGGAGGCGCACATTAGGCCGCTCAATACATAATTATGTACTTACATATGTATACCTAATTGATCAAATCCGCCGCAGATCTCGCGTTAAAATATGATTATTTAATGCAAAGAAAATTCTTATTTGCATTAAATCATCATATTTTAACGTGTAAATGTCTGGAAATTGAGAGTTAAAAATATCAAATGAAATCGTTACTGCCTTAATTTTTTACAAATTATGAATTCAATGTCTTTTTTAATTTAGCGTATTTTTTGGGAGGCGCAATATTTGAACCTTACCCTGTGTGCCCATGACCCTAGCTACAACGGTAGTATCAAGCGCAGTTACAAATGGCTTCTTCAGATGATTCGTTTGCCATTGACTATTCTTTATAAGTTCCTATTGCTACTGGTAAACAAAACGATTCATTTAATTTGTAGGGCTTTGTTTTCGAAATTTGTATGATGGCCAAATAATAAGAAAAATAATGGTCGTGTAGTCTTGATATATAGATTCTGTCAAGTGCCTCGGATACAACGACTTGTCAAGTAGTAGTAGTGCAGACAATACCGCGGCTCGCCAATATTAATGAAATCATTAATCATGCTCTGTCAACGCCTGTTCCTACTACGAGTATATTCTATGGCACCTTCGTCATGGTGAGAAAAGATCAAGCGTTATGATTTTTAAAAGATTTTCTTTGATGTCTTACACTAAAGGGCCTTCATTTGTTTGTTTCCGTAAGCGTTTGCAGCATTTGTGGCAGTATTTGTTGTGGTAAGACTTACATTCAAACTATTACTGTAGGTGTGGTTCTGTTCTGTTTTGCCTCGCCTTGTTCCTATATTACGGTCGACTTGCAGTCTAATCAGATGCGGCTGAATACTAGTATTTTACACGAAGCGATTCAAGCAATTACGATATCTTAATGTTCGACCGTCACGACTGTCACAGGTATTTATTTATATAAGGATCACCAACAAAGGACATACACAATTTGTCAAAATATTATATAAGGAAACAGTCAAGTCAGTGTACTCCTTCACTTACAGGAGATCACAACATGCTTTAAAGAAATAACTAAACACAAGTACTAAATTTTTAACAATAACAATCTAAATGGATCGCTACTGATGAAGATATAAAGTAACAAAGAAAAGTTAAAATATGTTGAGCGTTAAAGTATTACAATAGACAAAAATTAGTGATTTAATACCTATAGTTAAAATTATACAGACTTCCTACTTAATATTAGTATTCTTAAGACACCCGGGACTGAAGGTTTAATATGCTCTCCGAGGCATAGATGGGTCTTTATTTGTAACGAACAGACACACCCATCCACTGACTGACCGCAGCAAGTGCAGTTTAACGCAATCGTACGATTCGCAAGGTTGTTAATTAGCTCCGAGCTTCCCTGTGGATAGTGGGTCTGTGATGTTAAATATTGGAAGGTGGCAAATTTCGGTATTTCAGGGTGATAATTATGGAAATACTAGCTTTTGCCTACGGCTTCGCTCGCGTTAATTACGCTCAAAAAACTCTTAACACACTGCTAAAGTTTCTATAATAATACAATTCAATCGTGATTCGAAAAACACGTGGCGCCATCTATGAACGTTATTGTTGTTTTCCTCGGGAACAGTCCTTTTTTTCGGGATAAAAGGTACCCTATGTCCATTTCTGTACACCTGACAAGGTATATGCAAAATTTCAGGATGATCGGTTCAGTGGTTTAGGCGTGAAAAGGTAAAAAACAAACAAACTTACTTTCGCATTTATAATATTGGTTAGGATTCTCATAAAACTGTAGAGTCCCATATCCAGCAGTGAAAAAGCCGGTCTAAGATGCTGATACTATTCTGACTTTTCAGACTATTATAACTTTTTTATCGTCATTGGAAGCGTTACAAGTCTTCTTGGTGATTATTGTGAACGAACCACGAAAGTAAATGTAGGTAAGACGAATATAACGGTGACTGAAAAAGATAAAGACGTTTCTGTGAAAGATAGAAGACGAGGAAGTGTAACAGGTAAAAGATAGTTTGTATATTTTGGAAGTATATTTATGAAAGATGATAAGTTTGTTGCAGATGTAGACAGGAGACTTATGAGAGTAATCAAGAGAATGAAGTTGTACAAGTCTAGGCCAAAAAAAGCACGGCTGGCTGTTCATAATGCATGCAATGTTGTGCTTACTTCCTCTTATGTTTTTAAGAGAATGTAGAAAAGTAGAAAAGTAGAAGAGTATAAAACTAGAACATCTTAATGTTGTCGTAATGTTAAGAAGTCGTGCGGTGTTCTGTGTGTATCGATTAGAATTTGTTTTCGTATTCACTATTTATAACAACAGCTTTTTTCTGAATTATTTTGAAAGTGCTTAGCGCAGATTTATATTATCAGAAAAGAATTTCAAAAGAGCATCAACCTATTTAGTGTCTCGTGCAATAAGTGTTAAAAAAAACAAAACAAGATCGCGAAGTCGACTTGAATTATAATTTGTTTCAATCGTTTCAATTATTGTATGATTCAGTTTGTTTAACTAGTGAAGATGAATCTCAAACCAGACTCATTACAGTGCTAGAACCAATTACTACGACTATTTATAAAGATGTTCAGTAATAAATTGTTCTATTTTTGTTCTTGATTCATGATTGCCTATGATTTGTTGGATATTTATGATGCATGTGTCATCTAACCTTTTCTCTTGAACGAGTTAGAAATAAACAACTTTTAGTAGTGACACGTATGGTTCCCGCCAAAAATTACAGCTCTCGTCGTGAAAGATGATGCATAAATTTTGTCAAGAGGACAGCAATACATAGAACAAATAAATGTGGTAACAAGACTTCAATTCGTTGTTTAGCAAGTGAAAATAACAAGCACCTGAAACTGCTTTTACTGCTATTATTTAATACCGATGGGTAAAACCACCAGTAACTGGCCACTTAAGCACTTTCACCAAGTCACACTTGAATTATGTCAAAATAGGTTATTATATTAGATTTATTGCATTGACACACAATAATATGCACATTCTTTTATGTAATTTAGGCTTTTAAAACTAAAACAAAACAATATTTGGTATCAAATTTTAATAAAATCAAAAAATTATCACTTTTTGGTAGTTACTAGCCACAAATTTTAGAAACTGGCAGTCATTAAACTATTAATTGGCCACATGAAATAAGTCTCAGTTTCATCCTACTATCTATAAAGGAACATAAAAAATAAACTTTAAACAAAACAACATTCATTATGTTAGACAACAAATCAACATTTTACCCGTAATATTAATATGAGATCAAAAATAATACGATATAGGAACTTTCTTAATTGACACGAACAACAAATCAACAAATCTAAGATTAATATAGTTTTATAGAATAAAGTTAAGTACCGAAGCCTTGCTTTCGTGCTTCTTCACAAGCAGAGCTAAACATGGCATCACAATCACCGTCAGATGAGTCAGTGTTACTCTCTCGATAGCAAATGTGGCACAAAAACTGATCCTCATCTTCCACAGGTACATGGAGTCTGTGATATGACGGAATACAATTTAAATGAAACCGTTTGTTACACTGATTACATTCAATAACCCTACGTGTAATGAGATTCAAACAAAAATCACAAAAAACTAATTGTTCATTAACCTCATTTGTATTTTCAGTCTTTTCTTTACAGATATCTTCTTTAATTATCTTTATTTTGCTTTTCCCATCACTTTTTTTCTTGATTTTCTTTTTAGGTATACTGTTCTCTTTTTCCTTCTTCTTTTCTTCTCGTAGTCTCTTTCTTTCCTCTTTTGCAGCTTCTTCTTCTTCCTTTTTTAACTGTTTTGCTTTTATTTTTTCCACGTATTGGTCTGAAGTTAAAGCAAATGGCAGTCTTTCTATTTGGCACTTTCCTTGTCGTTTAGGTGATACTGGTAGCTTTTGTTTCAAGTATTCAGTTAGAAACACATTAGAAATTATGGAAACCCTCGAATTTGTAATTTGTTTTGACGTGCTGGGCTGCGGAGTGGGACTACGTTCTATTAAAATATTCTGAAGTATCGGCTCACTGTACACTTCTTTCTTTTCATCTTCTCTTTCTGCGGTTTTAGTTATTATCTCACCTGTAAATTCATCAAGAATCGTCCTAGGGTTTTCGTCTTCTTCTGTAATATCAGTCACATAATTATCTTCTACGATTATGGTCGATTGGTCGAAAGGTTCACTGTCCACGTCATTATTACTTCTATAATTATAATTGTTTTCCGATGCTGCCTCGAATCTTTGCCATAAATTGTAAATTGCAATAAAGTTATCATCTGACTCTAAAATGGACGAGACTGTTCGACATTTTTCAAGAATTGGTTCACCCACAATGTTACGAAACTCTGAATAGGTCAGCACACTCATATTATGCTCAACATTTGTTTCTGACGTGGATGTATCATCAGGTTGGTTTACTCTTGCAATGCACTTGCTAAAATCGACATTATTTGGTTCAAATGGACACAAACCGGATACTCTGAATCCATTTATTAATGTCTCTTTCTTAGAACACGAGTCTACAGCTGTTTTTAACAGTGGAGCAAAGGTTTCTTTGGTCAGACTCTTCTGGTAATTATTCGCTGCGTACCAATCGCGCAGTACCTTTTTCCAAGCAACCTTTATTGGGCGAAAAGCAGCAACATCTGCTGGTTGTAGTATGCGAGTTGCGTTTGGATAAAGCGCTATTAGATGTATTTGAAGACTGCGGCATAGTTCTGATACTTCTATGGTTATGTGGGTTTTGTGTCCGTCGACAAACAGAATTACAGGAAGTGGGATATTGTTTTCTAAAATTTGTTGGTACAGACAATTAGAGATGTAATCATAAAAAACCGCTGCAGTCATCCAACCTGTGTCGCTTCGCCCTATTCCCCAACCAGATGGCACACTCAACGAAACTCGGTCAGGTATCCGTTTATAAGGATAGATAATCATTGGTCTGAAGACGTGTCCAGCAGCAGAAAATGTAAATAAAACTGTAATGTTCTCTTTAGAGGATCCTTTTTCTATCTGGTACACATTTTTGCACCCTTTCTCAGCCAGTACTTTGCCTGTTTTCGGGCAAATATTGAATCCAGTTTCATCGGCATTGAACACTCTTATGGGATCTTGAATGACGTCATTCAGTTCTTCCTCGACGATATATTGCTGTATTTCCTGGAACCATTTCCTAATATCCTGTTCAGAAACACATGCACTTGCATTGGTAACTCCTTCTGATGTTCGAATAGAAATATTAGGGTGTCTTTTCAGGAAAGCCTTATACCACACATCTCCCGGTTTGTTGTCTCGGAAAGGGTTGGGTCTCGGATTTTGTTCCAAAAAATTCTGGACACACAATTGGATATCCTCCTTCTTTCTTGGGAAGCCACGCTTTGATAATTTTATGATGAAGTCACATAAACTGTTTTCTTCGGCTTCAGTTAGCACTGGATCTGGTCCAGACTTAAACTTTGTGTCAGGATTTTTAATTTTAAATTGGAGGCTACTTCTAGGCACACCAAATTGTTTTGCCGCCTGACGAATTGAACCCTCTTTATTCTCAATAAATTTAAGAACCTTATCTATTGTTTCTTTGCCGTATTGTCGTTTTTTAGACATTTTACTAACATTTCAAAGAACTGTAAAAAAATAAGAAAATAGATTAGTAACTGGCCACAAACTGGCCACCTATGCCAGTTTCTGATTAGAGTCGACTAATTCTTCTAAAAAGGAAATACACAATACTACACCTTATAAATATCATAAATACGAGTTATTTTTAAAGAAATTTGAATAATAGGTAAAACTTTAGTAACTGGCATACGTGGCCAATAACTAAAAACATGCAAAAAATTACTTCAGAAACTAGCCACCCATTCAATAACGGCTTATTTAAGATTTTATTAGAATTAAGCTAAAGATCCATGTAACTCACCATGCAAACACGTAGAAATATGCGATTCTTTCACCAACGCTAAGTATTATCACCCATAATTTAAATTTTGTAAAAACTTAGCCACTAACATTTACGTAGTGAAGTAGCTTACATGTCGAGACACGTACACCAACTGTCAGTAAATGGCCGTTTGCTTTGGCGCTAGTGTCCGTAGCGAAAAAAAGTTGAACTACTGTGAAAGGTGAATGACAAGGCATTTGTTTGAGACGTTCATAGATGGCGCAAATAAAACATTATTCTTATTTCAAATAGATAAAGTACCAAGTGGCTAGTTATTGGTAGTGGCCAGTTATACCTTGGTTTACTATATAATTACTAAAAAGTAGCGGTAAGTGGCGCCAGTGACAGAAAAGTTGAAAGGAAACCGTTTGTCTTGGTATGGGCCTGTGATCAGGAGGGTTGTAAAGCATGTGACCAAAAGATTTATGAATATGAATGTCGACGGATGGAGGAGAGGGAGACAAAAGAAGATGGATGAATTGTGTTAGGAATGATATGAAGGAAAATGGAGTAAATGATGAGGTTACGGCTGACAAGGAAGAATGGAAGAAAAGAATATTTTGCGCCGACCACACGTAACTTGGGAACAAGGCAGGAAAAAGAAGACTTAACGATAAAAAAAAACTTGTTTGATATTTCGTCATTGTCTCTTAGAACAGCAAGAGATTTAACATCATCATCTTAACACCTTGTTAATATCCGCTGTAGGTCCTTGGCCCTGTAGGGCCTTTCAATGTACCGCATTATCAGCCTTATTCTACTGTTCTACTTCCTACTATTAATATAAATGTGAAAGTTTGGATGTTTGATAATCAATTACGCCTTATGGGCGTCACAAAGACGATTTGCGAGCGAGTTCAAAGAGAGGCGAGAGCGCTGCGAACTCACGAGGAACCAAATGCGCTCTCGCTGCGAGCTTGCAGCGAGCGCGCCGCGAAGTCACGAGGAGCCAAATGCGCTCTCGCTACGAACTCGCGGCGAACCCGCTGCGCTTTCGCCTTGCTTTGAACTCGCTCACAAATCGCCACTGTGATAAGGCCCTAACGGCTGAACGGATTTGGATGGAAATTTGGCATACACGTAAACCATGACCTTACTTTTTATCCGGGTACATGAAGTAATTCCCCTAGGATGCGAGTGAAATTGCGGGCAATAGCTATCGGAAATAATAGTTACCGTATGTATGGAAGTAGTACATAGGTATGATTCTTTAATTGCCAAATCAATGCGGAAGTTTTTATAGCATTTATGATGACAGTATATTTATGACCATACCCGAAAGTTAAGGTTATAAGCGGAAGAAATAATAGCCGCACGCAATTTAATAACGTATTATTTATTGCACGCACTTATTATTATTTCCCTCTGAATCTCCGCAACACATTTTTAAAGACAGCCCCATTAATCAAAAAGTTTAAATGATATTTGTCTCTGTTATTAAATGAGGTTATTTAAGTAGGTAATGCTCTCAAATAAATAGCTATGTGCAAGAGTTATTATCCGGATCCCAGATGTTAATTCGTGACATTACTCTCTCGGTTTAAACACGGCACAGAGTAATTTAGTGGGTGCAATATAAGATGTATCAGGTTCGATTATGGGGATCGGAAACGTGTGAATTTAATGGAATCTGGTGAACATCAGAGGTAAACGAATTCGTTTGATAATTGTGTGTTGTAAGTGTCGGACGGACAAAGACGTCGCGACGGCCGCGAACCTGGCTAGTGGCCAGGGCGTCTGCCGGAGTACGCCCCATATAACGTAAACCCACCGAATACCGACCTCCTAAGGACCATCATTTTTGTTTTAGTCAGACATAGCGACTGATAAGGGAAACTCTGGTGCTGTAGGTCTCATATTAAAGTAAAATTCATATATTTATTAAATCTAGCAAGGAATATAAAATTCACATTTAATTCGTTTTGTTATGAAGTAAAAAGTGACAAGTAGTTTCAAATCTGCTGCTCGCCTTAATTCCGTCCGGGAAATAACTGTCAGCCGTAATCCGACCACTGACATACCTAATACCGTCCACCAAATTTGCCCTTTTGCAAACTTGCTGAAACCAGGGTCTCACTTCTCGATCTCGATACCCTTAACAGCTCACAGTGGTATTGCCCCCTTTTGCCTGTTTGCCCAGCTAGCGAGTTAGTGGGCCACCGTCTGCCAAACCAATTTTCTACCAGAAAAAGAAGTTGGACTTGTCCATTAAACACCCGTATCATCATCATCATCTGCCTAGCCTTTTCCCAACTATGTTGGGGTCGGCTTCCAGTCGAACCGGATGCAGCTGAATATCAGTATTTTACATGGAGCGACTGCCTATCAGACCTCCACAACCCAGTAACTGGGTTAAACACCCATATCAATAGACCAATAATTAAAGGTTCTATATTTTGCAATACACATTATTGTGCTTGTCTTACATTCCCCGGGGACAGTCCTTGACTGCACTCTCATAGAGCACCAGTGGGCAGTCCCCGGTTGATGCCCTATTCCATTTTAGATTAAAGTAAAAAAACGGTGTGTGTACTTATGTATGCGCGGTAGAAGTTCACTTCGACTTTCTACCAGAGCGCTTATTGTTAGTGGCACCCCCATTTTTCGTACTCTTTTTTGCAGAGCTTTGGACACCTTGTAGGTCTATGTAAACAACTAACTTCATGGTGTCATATAGAAAAGAGATTTTTTTTTTTATAGTACAGAAACGTTAGTGACGGTGTGCGCGCCCTGCTCCCTTAGAGCTTATACCGCTGGTCCCAATTTTACTCGCAATCTCAACCTCGCCAAAAGATGTTAAACTACTGAAGTTTTAATAAATGATTTAACTTTTTTTTTTGACTACTTTAACCGGTTGCGTACTGCCCGTCGTCCCAGGACGACACTTAATTGTCTTATCTATTGTGTCTATAATTACGGTGATTGAGAGTTTAATCTAGTTGTAATAAATGCGTTTATTATAACAAAACTCTTATTTACATGGGTTACTCGGGTACACATGCTAAAAAATTCGTCGAGTTCGGAATACAAGATGACGATTATACAAAATACTGATTATTCGTCACGGGTGTCAATTCCATGGTTTTCGGGCCTGCTGATGCCGAAAATGTGGACAAAACCAAAATCCAAAATGGCGGCCATAAAAATTGAAAATTATTCATCATAGGTGTCAATTCCATGGTTTTCGAGGCTGCTGATTCCAAAAATGTGGGCAAAGCCAAAATCCAAAATGGCGGCTATAAAAATTGAAAATTATTCATCATGGGTGTCAAATCCGTGGTTTTCGGGGCTGCTGATTCCAAAAATGTGGGCAAAGCCAAAATCCAAAATGGCGGCTATAAAAATTGAAAATTATTCATCATGGGTGTCAAATCCGTGGTTTTCGGGGCTGCTGATGCCAAAAATGTGGGCAAAACCAAAATCCAAAATGGCGGCTACAAAAATTGAAAATTATTCATCATGGGTGTCAAATTCATGGTTTTCGGGGCTGCTGATGCCAAAAATGTGGAAAAACCCAGAGTCCAAGATGGCAGACATGAAAATTTAAAAGTTAGTCGTCATGGTGTTAATTCCATGGCATTCGGGTGTGCTGCTGAAGAAAACGAGGGCAACTTCAAAATCCAAGATGGTCGCCATAAAAATTTGGATATGATTCGTCATGGGTGACAATTCCATAATTTTCGGCGGTGCTGATGCCGTGGATGAGTCAAAATTCAAGAAGTTATTTTCATGAGTAGGTATAGTTTTTTTATGGTTTCTTATCTATGTTATGTGTTCTTCTCCATAGGAAACGACTAATTGGAACCGTGCACCTAAATTCGACTTTTCATAAGCGCCTGTAATGGTTTATGTGAAATAAAAACTTTTGATTTTGATTGATTTTGATTATGGTTTTTGGGTATGACAATTCTGGAAATGAGGTCGGAATCCAAATACAACATGACTGTCACAGAAAAAATCCGTCTACTCCACAATGTATTAATGTAAGCCCTTCGAGTAGTGTTGTTTTATCAATGGTTTCGGCTCGTTTGATTTGTCTCGATGGGCACTCTTTTCCTAGTTGATTGATATCCAAGGTCAGATAAAGGAGCCGAAAGGTGCTAACATAAAGTCTACAATGTAGTCATATAAACTTTAAGTTTCAGCTAAAAAGTTTAAGTTCTTCGAAATGAGTACAAATCACGATAAGCTTTGAGGGTGGACGATATTATGAAATGATGTAATACGGTTACCTAACAACCGACCGCTTTTCAACTACTTCAATTATTGAAAAGTTTAATATTTTTAGAGAAATAAACAATGTCGATAGATGGTAAACATGTTTTAGAAATAAATTAAATAAGAATAAAACCAATAACAAGTACAGTTAATTGAAAATCATGTAAGTATAATACTGCTTTTCTCCATAAACGACGGTGCTAATGATGAATTTTCATGAAATTAAAATACAGTTATCGAAATAAATAAACAATTTACAGTAGGTCGTATTTCGGTCACAAGATTCTTTATCAAACAGGTAAGTAATAAAACATATTTCTAGGTTTGATTTATTATAACTCAAATATAATTACATCAGTTAAAGTGAACACGGTAATTGCCCCTATACCGACCTCCGGTCGGTATTCGATCAGTACTGTAGTGTTACTAGCTATAATACCGTCCACTTTATTTTGATATATTTTGCATACTAATTATAAACTAAATCACCTATTACCTATTTGTAACTCAAGTCTCTCAATTATACTATACCACAAAAACTTTATACTTACTAAATTCAGTTTAAATCTTTACAGAACTCTCTAATTGTCTCATGTCTGGTTTTGACGTTTTGACTATTAAAAACACGCATAATGCACCGTTTCGTTATGAATTGTAATATTATCGCGAAACAAAACAAATATCTATAAAATCTCTTTTAGTGGTAAACAAAGTTAAAAGTGTAGTTTCAAATTCCAATAAGACCTAGCTTGATAATTCACTGTATTAATAAAAAAATGCAGTAACAATTAGTGGTCGGATTATGGTGGGCGGACCAATTTGGGTAGGTTTACGTTATTACTTTGGCATATTATGTGGAAAAATATCAACATTGTTGCTCTATGTCACTACATTGAGGTTGACGGACTACATGCGTCCTGATTGAATTAGTGAGTTTAAAACAGATCATATTTATAGCTCATTCAGAATAATTAATTTAAATCCATTACCTTTCCAGTCTATGTTCTTTGTGTAAGGATGATGGGTAGTGGCATCCTTTTGTGCTTTTAGTGCTCTCATAACATACATGTTATAGCATGATCATATCACATTAGTACATAAACATCTACAGATTACAGGGGATATTGACATTCTTCTTTTCTCGTGTTGATACGAGCTATTTAAGAATAGTTCATGCCGTGGTAAAAAGATTAGGTATTCAGCGAAGTTGGTAGCGGGGCTGACTGCCCAGGGTGCGCCGTTCGCACCTTAGTCACTGATATTGACATAATAAACACGCTTGGTAGACAGATTGATAACTGCGGTATTTTATTATTTACAAGCATGATGACACCGCTGTTCAATACTGTTCATCATCTTGACATTTTTATGTACCCCTAGCTGACAAAAATTAAACAATTTCTATTTGACATAAATAATGAGTCTGGAAGCACATGAGTAGATAAACGGAACAGAGACAAAGCTTCTTAAGAACGTGCAAAACTGTTACCTATTTTGGTAGGGTTGTCACAATAGTTCAAAACAAATTAAACTAAGCATTTGTTAAATAGTTTAATTATTCAGTATGATAGTGTGGCGACATCTATCACCCCACATGCGAACTATCCTGCATCGCGATATCAACATTCGACAGGCAGATAGTATATACAGGGCGGAATCGTTAAGTGCCAACAGACGATTTTTTCGTCAATTTAAGAGATATTTAAAAAGTTAAGGCTATTATCAAAATAAGGCTATATGGAGAGTAAAATAATATAAATAACTTCAGGAAAAAGAAAAGCCAGATATTGAAAATTTTGTCTTTCGCTCCCTCCATATATTTCGTATGAGAATTTCTTCCAACTGATCATACCAGTCATACCTACTTATTCTCTCTCTTCCTTACTGTTAATATGGCGGCGGATTTAGCCTTACTCGACTTCGGTCTATCTTAGTCATCTTTGTAATAAAGCTTCATATCACCACATTCCTGAGCATTACCTAAATCTAACCCAGGATTTCGAACAGAAAACGGACAGATTTTGTAGTTCCAGACTGCTTACCTACGTAATGCGATAGCCTATTATTTTCATGTTTATTATATAATAATAGTATTGCAACCAATTTGTTTAACTAATACAAATACGAATAGTTCAACGACAATTTTCCTTATTAAGGCCGTGGCCCCATGTCTACGGTGCGGCGCCGCGCCGTCCGCCATGAAACGGCGCGGCGCCGCGCCGCAGCACGGCGCCGCGCACGGTGCCGTGTACGGTGCACCGCATGTTGGTTCCGTGGCTGGCGTAAATGTGACATGTCTAAAGTTGCAATTTTTCAGGCCGACCATTTTAAAGTTTTAACCTCTTCTGGTAAATCGGTAAATTAGTTTAACGTAAGTATGTATTTTAGTTATTTTAAAATATACAGAATGTTAACGAATTCGTATAATTAATTAAAACCATATGATCTGCTACTGGTGTAAATTGTCCCAGCATGGAAATTAGGCAGATTTACAAAAAAAAACTTTTTTCTTTATGCGGTACCTATGGCTAAGTGATCGAATCTAAACCACAGGATTCAGTAAAATACAAATGTAAATGACGTCAACATCAAAATCCAAGATGGCGGCTGTGAAATTTTACAAGATAAAATCTTGGATTTTGTTTTCGACCTCATTTTCGTCATCATCGCCCCCGAAAACCATGGACACGACACCCATGATGCATATCTTGTAAAATTTCACAGCTGCCATCTTGGATTTTGATTTCGACCTCATTTTTGTCATCATCGCCCCCGAAAACCATGGACACGACACCCATGATGCATATCTTGTAAAATTTTACAGCCGCCATCTTGGATTTTGATTTCTACCTCATTTTCGTCATCATCGCCCCCGAAAACCATGGACACGACACCCATGATGCATATCTTGTAAAATTTCACAGCCGCCATCTTGGATTTTGATTTCGACCTCATTTTCGTCATCAGCACCCCCGAAAATCACGGAAACGACACCAATGATGCATATCTTGTAAAATTTCACACCTGCCATCTTGGATTTTGATTTCGACCTCATTTTCGTCATCATCGCCCTCGAAAACCATGGACACGACACCCATGATGCATATCTTGTAAAATTTTACAGCCGCCATCTTGGATTTTGATTTCGACCTCATTTTCGTCATCAGCACCCCCGAAAACCACGGAAACGACACCAATGATGCATATCTTGTAAAATTTCACACCTGCCATCTTGGATTTTGATTTCGACCTCATTTTCGTCATCATCGCCCTCTAAAACCATGGACACGACACCCATGATGCATATCTTGTAAAATTTTACAGCCGCCATCTTGGATTTTGATTTCGACCTCATTTTCGTCATCAGCACCCCCGAAAACCACGGAAACGACACCAATGATGCATATCTTGTAAAATTTCACAGCTGCCATCTTGGATTTTGATTACGACCTCATTTTCGTCATCATCGCCCCCGAAAACCATGGACACGACACCCATGATGCATATCTTGTAAAATTTCACAGCCGCCATCTTGGATTTTGACGTTGACCTCATTTTCGTCATCAGCACCCCCGAAAACCACGGAAATGACACCAATGATGCATGTTTTGTAAAATGTCACAGCCGCCATCTTGGATTTTGACGTTGACGTCATTTACATTTGTATTTTACTGAATCCTGTGGTTTAGATTCGATCACTTAGCCATCGCCGTCACACGGCGGCCGGCGCCGCACCGTAGACATGGGGCCACGGCCTTAATGGCGCTAAATACCGTCATCACAAACTTGTGGCTGTATATCAGAACTCCTCTGCCTTGACGGAATAGGCATTCGGTTTTCTTTTTATTAATTAAATAAACAATCCATAAGAACAACTTTTTTTTTAAATTTGGAACTCACAGCTTTACTCCGTAATAGTTAATGTATGATATATTTTTATTTTTTCAAGTATTATTCATACACACAGTACAATAAAAAACCATTATCAATAATGAAATACCACGTTTTTACATTAAAATATTCCAACTAGCAACAAACAACGTGTGTCGCACTAACCCTGAGATTGTCAACTGGCTGTGCCAGCGTAAACCGGTTTTTTTCAATCTCGCCGCGTACGTGACAAGCAGCCAGTGGTCACGCACACATGCCCCGCGTGCTTGTAGTAGTGCAACCGATTTGCGCGGTTGTATGAAGCTTTGTCTCTGTTCCGTTTATCTACTCATGTGCTGGAAGCCCGTAGGTGGAGACGGTTTATTCTATGCCTTGATTTACACTGTTAAATTATGGGAAATGCTTTCACAACAATTCATTGTTGTCATTTATTTATTCGGCAGCGGGGTTTATGCCGTTTACAGTCTGGTGATGGTGATGTCGTTGTGTGTTTTTGTAATCAGCCTAGCCTTTTCCCAAATATGCTAGTTGCTTCCACTCTAGTGAGATGCGGCTAAATATCAGTTTTTTTACATGTAGCGACAGCCATCTGGCATTCACAATTCAACAACTTCGTATTAATTATACTCATATTCAACATAGTGAGTAATTATTTCAGTGGTTAGTTTCATCAGCTTCATTTCAAATTAACTACCTATGATTTGTTCCAAATTCGATAATGCACAAAATTGTATGGAAGATGCTGTATACATTCTTGTTTAATCAACCATAATTTCTACGTAACGATACGTTTTCAGGAAATAGTAAATAATATACATAGTTTGTGCGGTATCGAGTGCTGCCGCCCATCCTCTTCCCTTGACCCTCTTATTTGCCCTACGATGGGCAGAGGACAGTGACCTTTTTGCCTGTGTGTGAAAAAATGCTTCCTCGATTTGGCGGTGACCTTTGACTTTGAATTTTCCACGTAAATGATAATTTACGTAGAAAATTCAAAGTCACTGGCATGGCTCTTAGGATTATCAAGCTGAAGTGGCATCGGGTGAGACACATAGCTCGGAGTATGGATGGACTATGATGCAGAGAAAGATAGTTTTCGAATAGTGACCACCACAGAATCCAGATGATCACGAATCGGTATGCTGAGCGTTCAACGGCTCCTCACTAAATGGAGAAGTGACCTAGATACTACGGTTTCAGGAGGCTAAATGGAGGCGGCTCAGAACCTCTATAATAACAAAAAAATAAGACCTAGGTCAAGTGTCAAGCAGCTGTTATGATGACAATGTTCCATTTATAGAAAATCTGCTCCAAACTCATTAAAACTCTGTCTAATTTGTCTGAAAGCCATATTCTATCAACATTTTTAAAGACGTGACCATGGTAACTCAAAAAACAACGTTGTTTCCCCAAGGCACAACAGAGTCACCAGAGCGTTCCAACGGAGATCCCGGAGTCTCTCCCCGACCACCCTATTTGGGCTGAGGATGATCACTGTGTGGTTTTAGTCTGTGAAAAGCGTGTGGAGGAACTAGGTGTGGTGTTCCTCCAACCAAAGAGAGGATCCTCCAACCAGGCGGAGTCTTGTGCCTGGCGGGCTACTGCCCCATGGTTGATGTTGGGAGGTTGTATATGTTACGGGTAAAAGCCGAATGGCGGTTACACCTAGGTTTAGCCGGGTACAACTAGGTGCAACCAGTAGCAGTTGGTTAGAACTAGGTGTAGCTTAAGTCGACGGAGCCCCGCAGAGCGGGGCTCCTATTTCTGTCTGCAGGGTTTAAAGTAACCTAACACGAAGGGGATGACGGGGGCTTCGTTCGCTCGCTTCGCTCGCTCACTCTAGCCCCCGTCATCCCCTTTGAACCTAACCTATCCGTGTCGGGGTTCCCCTTAACCACCGGTGTGCGGCTGCACCTAGTTCTACCCGCTATGATGAAGGGTAAACCTAGTTCTACCCGAGGATAAGTAGGATACATCTAAGTTTAACCGCATGTGGCCGGCTGCACCTAGTTGTACCCGGCTAAATCTAGGTGTAGCTACACTTCGGCTATTAGCTGTAACATATATATACTATCTGCGTGTTAAATCATGATAGCGCGATGTAGGAACTGTCATCTATGATAAGTTGTCATTAATGTCGCTGCCACTCTACACCGCCGGCGTGTTGCGGTTCGCATGTGGCGTGGATAGATGCCGCCACAAGCGCGTGAAGGGCACTGGAGATCCCAGGGTCCTGTCCCCATTTGTGATGAGGATGATCAGTATGATCACTGTGTGGTTTAAGTTGGTAAAAGCCCGACACACCCCAGGATATCCATGAGGATTTCCACTCGGTAAAAAAAGGTCGATGTGGCCGTGTGATGTGTGAGTTTAAAATTTAAATTTCTTTAAATTATGTTAAATAGTCACTTGCATTTGCAAGTTCTCCGTTATAAAGTGCACGGTTGAACTAATTACTTTATTAAATTATTATCTACACTTTGCATACAAATTGTTTATTTCATAATACAACACAACACAAAGAACAAACTTGTGCCACAGTTTATTATAATGTTTTAATTAAAAGTGCAGTTTTTATAGGTACGTACGCTACTTAATTAAACTTACTGGCGTCCGCGGTTCTGTTTTCAATCTTTAGTTTTTCCGTCTACTAAGTCCAATCCAACTAGAGTTTCACGTTTTCCGACTTCACTAAGTTTTTTTTATATTACCAGTGTAAATGGCTATGACGAACAATATGAAAAGAAAGAACGCCACCTGAAGGGTAAGTACTTTAAATGAAAGATAGCAAATTTTATTCAAAGGAGACTAGATATTTAATTTTAAGCGCTAAACAAGCAGCTATTCTGTATTTTTTTAAGTAGCTTGAATGAATCGAACTGACATAACTGCTACTCGGCTGTCCCATTTCAAAACCTAGTAGGTAAGGGATACGGATCGTTTTATTGCATAATCTTGCTAACCTAGAAAGTGTCTACCGAATACAAAAACACCAGCGTTGAGAACTCACATATTATGCAGATATATTTAAGCATCGATACCTATTAAGTGCCATTCACTGCCTCTGATCATTTTAAAACCTAGTAAGTCACTTTAACCACATGGTTTTACCTAACATAAATACTTTTCATAGGCTGACCGATTTAACATTTATGAGCTCTCCTGTAAAATTTCGTTTTAAGCCCTTACTAGGTTTTGAAATAGGACAGCCGTACTGCTATCTTCAATATTTGAGATAGAGTCCGACATGTCTTTAAATGGCGGCGCTGCTTGTTAAGGAAGATGTCAAAAATCTGTCAAATCGAGTACATTTCATGTTAGTTCTCTATTTCGCCACGTTCACTTAGATTAATTTCAGACTGTAAGTACTTTCCCTCCAGGTTGCGTTCGTTTTCTTCCACCCAGTATAGTGTCTCTCTATCTAAGGTTACCAGCCGTCAGGATGTGTCCTGACGTGTCAAATATCTTAAGACACTCGTAAGAATTCCGAATAATGAAATAGTTACTGAATAAAGTGTAGGTAAATATTTTGTGAAGTTAGGGGTTCCAAGCGCGGCTCCTGGGGGCCTACTCCCTAAGTCCGTCAACGAAGTTAGTCGCCCGTCCGAAAGTAGCCCGAAACGTAGGAGTGAACAAAACAAGTTCGACTTTTCGGACGGGCAAAAACACATAGGTAGTAGGGACAACTGTCAAATCGTGTTGTCATTCATTCTTAGTTCGGACCCCGAAATAATCGTATGTCCGTAGGTGATAGGGGGTAGGAAACGCTCGTAACTAAGGTCGAAACTACGGACTTCGTGCTTAGGGAGTAGACCCCCTTTTTTTTTTTATCGTGGGAAAATCCTCATGGATACCCTTCGCCTGGGGAAGGCGAAGGGTTATGCCGGACTCTTACCGGCTAAAAACCCACGGTGTTCCTACTCCTGACCCTTGGCCGGGGTCACGGGATTCGCAGCTGCATGCACCGCAACCCCGGCAGGCCTCGGTCCGCCATCCCCTGGCGGACCTCTCCTTCTGTGGGGCCTTGCCCCACGTCCTCCTGAGAGGCGCGCACGGAACACATGCGCGCCGCCTTTTCGGGCCTGTTACTGGTCGGGCGACGGGTCCCCTAACCCGTCGCCCGCAGGCCACACACTAGGGTGGCCGGAGATCGTCGCGCGCCCTCCGGCGGCGCCCGGTGCGTCTGGCGCGGGAAGGGAGAGTGGCCGTCGCCTCTCTCTCCCTCTCCGCTCCCTCCTTGGTTGCCATCACCACCTCGCAAAAGGAGGTGACGGCTTCCCACGCACTCTCGCTCCCGACCATGGACAGAACCACGGCCGGAAGCGAGAGGTCACCACCGATCGCCGCGACTAGTTCACGGCGCTGCGTCGCCCACGCACGGCACTCCTGCAACGTGTGCAGCGCCGTGTCTTCCGGGCAGTCGACGCAGTGGTGACATCCGGGCGTCTGCTCCCGGCCTATGCGACACAGGTACTTCCCGAAACATCCATGTCCCGAAAGCACCTGCGTCAGCCGGAAGCTGAGGGCGCCATGCCGCCTCTCCAGCCACTCCTCCATAACGGGTCTTACCGCCGCTATTGCGGCGTGCCCTGCGCTGGGTTGCGCAAGTCGTTCTCTCCACTCGGCCACTAGGATCTGGCGGAGCTCACTCCGCTCAGGCGCCTCCTCGCGCTGACGATATCTCAGCGCGAGGGCCCTCGCCTCCAGATCCCAGGGCATCAATCCGGCAGGGAGTAGACCCCCTGGCACACAAAACAAATACTAAACTTACGTTGCACGCGCTCGCGGCTCTCTGATTCAGAACCTTTTCGATAAGCAGCTGTCGACCGATTCGGTTTGTTATCTCGTTCTGTCGACGGCTCTCGTAACGAGAGAAAAAGAGATAGCTTAGGTACCGATTCGTTCTATAACTGACTAATCGAACCGTTCTGAACAAGGTGGCTTGGCATTTTGTAGAAATCAGACTTACTGTCGGGACTTTTCAGTTTTGCATCTGGTAACTATGTATATTACTAGCTGTACCCGGCATGCGTTGCAATGCACTTTTTCCTACCTACTTTCTACCTTCAGAAACAAAATCAAAAGAGTAACAAAAAGTTAAAACCATTTTCGTGCATGCGGTAAACAAATGAAGAATATGGACATACTGAGATAATTACGTTTTTTTTTTAAATATAAAACTTTTCTTTCGTAAGAACCTTCTGACAATGAAGAACACAACAAAAAAAAATTTGCGAAATCGGTCCAGCCGCTCACGCGTGATGCCGTGACCAAGGGAAATAGGGATTAATTTTTACATACTTACATAGAAGATAGTATACTATAGTTGGGTCCTATTTCTCTCCAAATGCAGATACCTCTTAAGATTAAGATACTTCCAAGAACAAATGAAATCCATCACCGGAATTTACATGTCAAATAATATATTCGGCTTCACATTAACTAAATTAATTTTCACGATTAACTCTCCTATTTACGAGAAGATTAGTAATAGCTATCTTAATACATCATTGCCGGTTCAACATGAAAATAATTGAGTACCTATAATAAATTTTCCTATATTTACAAATGGATGCGGCGCCGATTAAATTTATTTACTTTGGCCTTTCGCGCCGGAAGGGGCATCGGAAACTTTAATATGAAGCCGGCGTGAAGGACCACAGTCTAAAAAATAATGTAATAGCCAAGCTGTTGGACTAATTTCAGTTTTTATTGCGATCGTAGAGACTACTAGTTATAATTATTTTTTCCGACGTTAACGATGTGTGTGAAAGACGCTATACTTCATCAAAATGTAACACAAAATATATACTATTGCAAATAAATTGCATATCATTATACCGTGTCACGTCCGGTATTATGTTTTACGATCACATGATGACTGAAAAACTCGTCTGTCTACTACAAAATAATTCAATGATATAAATAAAACAACTTTTCATAATAGCACAAATTAAATTGCTACGTCATACAATCAATGTTTGTTGAATGGGCAACCTTACCGTCTGACAGAACTATTTACACGAAATAAACACGTTTTGCCAATCACAGTGTGTAAATCGGTGCAATAATACTGTTTGCTGTAAAATTATGTTATTGGTACTAGCGTCTCAGTACATGATGATTAGTACGCGCGGAGTGTGCAAGCCAATCGTATCTGCGTCCACTAGCCCCGGCACTCGACAGACGCAATGCTAGCCGCTGCAAAGAGGTATTCAGAGCAAGGGTTTATTTCTGTTGTCACAGTTACCGCAACCGAGCACTTGAGTTTATATTTGGGTTATTAGTGACGCAAATAGCTGTGATAAACGGGTTTAATTTTGGCGCGCCTCTCTCCAAAAGCTATTGTTGTCGATAGGGCATTAGTGTCTTCTTCGACAAGGCTGTGTATCTGGATTACCTTTGATGATTCCGTTTGCTTGGTGAGAAATGTTAACACAATTTCTCAGATGCATTCAACACCGTGGTTTCTCGATTTCATCCAAGATGGATTTACTACGGGCCGTCAGTTACTTCGTCATTTTGATTGGCATTTTTATTTCAACTGGTCAGTTTTTAGCTCAGAGATAAATAAAGCAACTGGTAACAATAGAAACTGTTTCAATATTTGCATATTTGATATTCTGATTACTATTCAGTTGACAGATGGAGGTGTGGGTGAAAACATTTTTGGCACGTTACGTGTTTTAAATAATTAGCGAGTTGCTTTTACTACTTTACTTTATGTATTGTGTTTTCACCTACTTTGTAAGGAGACTGTTCTTAATACGTTAATGTCAGCGGGTTTAGTTTCGTTTATAATACCTTAGAAAACACATTGGTTATTAATAGCCGTTAAATGTTTACTATTGAGTATCGGCCTAGACCATTCAGTGCACTGGACTTTCCTTCTCACACGCAATAGTTCATGGTCTTACTTAATGTAAAGAAGAGATTAAGATTTAATGTGATAATGGTATCTATCAATATCGACTATATTGGGTAGAATATAGACGGACTGGCCCTAGATTTTGAATGATTGATTTCTGGGCGTATCAGGAACAGTGTCAATTTTCTAAAATGGAACTGCGACTGGGAAACAATTCTGTGAATTTATTGTTGATACCTCAGAATACAGAAAGAACGTTGATACAATAGACTTTATTATAATTATGTAAGATGTACAGATTCTTGTTTTAAATTTATAACAATTGCTGAGAACTTTTAGGCTGCTTGTTTAATAATAACACAAAACAATAAAGATATTAAAAGTGAAACTAAAGTGCATGTTGTTAGAGAAATGTTATTATACTATCAAAGAATTTATGGAAGATAAATTCTAAAAACAGCTACCTAATACGTCAAATAAATAAAAAAAAATACGTCTAATAACTATATCCCTAATTTTTAAAACAATTTACCTATTATACATAAGTAATAGAATATATTGTAATCGCCAATCTAACCTAATTTTAATGTGATGTAAATTTTCTAAATAATTTAATAACTTATAAGTTCTACTATTGCATGCCTTGCAACACCCTTACATGGTTGTATGTTTGGATCAACTATTCAATAAGTTTTCTTTAAACTACATTGTGCAGTAAACAAATAAATAAGTGTTTACCTGTTAAGAGTTATTGCTACCTTGAATTACATACAAAGAAGTAAATTTTTCAGGTATTTGACATATGAACATATTGTTTATACCTAGCACGAGACAGTACAAACTCAAGGTTTCGAATTTCTGGCAGAGATTCCTTTATCGTGTTACACATTTACACTTCGACAGAAGAAAATAGAATAATAATTCTATCTATTGTTTTAATATTACTTTAAAATTAACTCTTAGAATGTTTTACACATTTACAGTTCGACAGAAGAAAATAGAATAACAATTGTATCAAACTATTGTTATATTACTTTAAAATTAACTGTTGAATGTAGATTGATTAGTAACTAACATATCATCACACCTGTATTTCCCGAAAGGGTAGGTAGAGGCACAGTAGACATATAAGCTAAAGCAGTACTTCAACTACCTACAATCGTCCGATTTGACACACTCACACAGACACGCACTGCAACAATACAAATAAGGTATTTTCGGGATACAGTTCCATACAAAAACAAAAAACTACTCAGTATACAGAGCGTGTCTGTGTGTTTCAATTCATGAGATTATAGTAAGTTGAGGTACTGCTTTAGCTTATATGTCTACTGTGGTAGAGGTGTATAGTACACATTTCATCAATCATTTCGCCGTTATGTTTAAGTCTCATGTAATAGGAGGCGAGCCTATTGCCATCGACCCGATACAAATCCAGACTCCGGGCTGCTACTGAAAAATTCGCCCCGGAAACCCCCAATCACACTTTGCCTGACATGGGGAACGAATCCAGGACCTCTCGCTCAACACTCGCGCTTGCGACCATTATACCAACGAGGCAGTCATCAGGAATTAGTATAACCTAATATCTAGTGGGCCAGAGAGAAGAAGTTATAATCTGTATTCATATGATTCTTTTAAGTTTGGAAGTTTATTCTCTGTCTAAAATAAATGTATCAGTCAAAATGGGTTGGTATTCATCTATACAAGGTTAGTCAGAAAGGGGGTACTAATCCGAAAGGGTGTTAAAGTACACATAATAATGAATAACTTTTGTTCTACAACTTTTCCCAAAAGTCAATAGTTAAAGAGAAACAGTTGTTCAAAAATCTCAAAAAAAAAACTCTAAAATCTGTCTATCCCCAGTTATGATCAGCTGTGTTTACGTTTTAGGTCATATTTGGGGTCATGAATTAGAAGCACCATTTTCTGAATTTGTAACTAAAGCAGGGATAAAGAATTTTTGAAAAAACTAAAATAAAAATCATTTTATTTGGAAAAAAAAATATCGAATTTTTAAATTTTACTACTTGCTTTTAAACAGTCATCAGCGATACTATAAGTGGGCTTCGGATTAGTACCCCCTTTCCGACTAACCTTGTATAAATAAAAGTCCTGACTGACTGACTGTCTGACTGATTGACTGACTCATCAACGCCCAGCCCAAACCCTTGGAACTAGAAAGCTGAAATTTTGCATAGAGGTTCCTTTTATAATAATAAAGGGTTACAAGGAATAAGGAAGGATTTTTCGAAATTCAACCCCCAAGGGAGTTAAATAGTGGATGAAAGTTTGTATGGAAAATCGTCACTTAATGGGTTCAAAATTTCACGCAAGCGAAGCTGCGGGCAAAAGCTAGTTCTATATAAGTCTTAAAAATGCCATTCTCATATTATCATGTGATAATAATTTAAACTAGATAAGCTGAATAATTAAAATGTATATTATCTAGAAGATAGGATGAGACAATTTATTCTCAAGGTTTGCAGAAGAATTATCCTTAATATATTTTTATCTATGCTTTATGCACTTATTGTCATTTTTTATGGAGGAAGTTTAAGATCAAATTTAATACTACCTATGGTATATAACATCCTCCATAAAAAAATGTCAATAAGTGCATAAAGCATAGATAAAAATATATTATGCTCTGATCTTAAACTTCCTGTGGTACTGAGATATATTTTCAAGATTATTCTACAAATATCATTCTCTGCATCTATAAAAATGATTAAACTGAGACTACCCTAACTAATAGCACAGTCTACCTATATCTTATTCCTTACAGTCGGTCAACGTAGAACATTGACGCAGAGCCATCGTGCGCGGGGTTGCGGGGTGAAGGAGCGGAGGTTATGTCCCGAGTAGCCATACTGCTTAATTGGGACGTAACCTCCGCCCCTACATAATTTTGAAATTTCATGGGACCTGTCAAATGTATGGGCGTTGACCCACTGTATGTAGTAAGTAGGTACACTGTGCTAATAGTATGTAAGTATTAGAAAATAGGACAAGACAGTTTAAACTCAAGGTTTCTTAACTGATTTGGCTGTCTGACAAAATCTAATCATTGGTATTGACAGATAATGACATGTTTCTGGGGAAGTCAGACCTTTCCACCTGTGGTGTGTTTTAGCGTGATGTGTTGGTGTTTACTAGTGTTGGGTAGGACACGACTTGAAAAAGAGTTTGTAAGAGTAGCCTCTTTTTTCCTCTGAGCCAGTACAATGTACTACTTCAAATGAGGTGAGGCGTACTGAAGCTCGGTGATACGATTGAAGTAACGAGTACGAATATGACATTTGACGTTACTGCGGCGAGTCGAGTCGCGGTCGCGTAATGTCCACTGACACTGACAATGACGTGCTATTGTAGCATGTGCCTCGTTCCCTCTCTGTCTCACCCTACATTTTACTTACCGAGAGTAACGAGTAATGCGAATGCGACTACCGCGACATAAAAGTTGAAGTAGTACACTTTTAAATGTTGAGCCGCTCTTACATTTTGACGTCATGTACGGGACAAATGTACTGCCTCTTGTATGTCCTACTCAACACTAGTGTTTACCTAGTGGCCAGCTAGCCTTGCCAAACGACGCGGCCGTGGCGGGTGACACCGGCGCGCGCGCACGCGTGTAGCGTCTCGCGCGCTTGCCAGAATTCTACGTAGATATATTATGTGTATTACGCGATATTTATATTTATATGGGAACACTGAATCTTATTTCATCTGAAGGGGTCGCTGAGACGAACTCGCCAGACGTTAGCGAATTCTCTGTAGTTAGGTGTCACCAATTTGTGACATTCTATCTCCTCTATGTTTCAGTTTTAGTCTACCATTGTAACTCAACCATAATATAATATGTCATGAAGAATGCCAGGGATTTTATATCAGTTGATCCTAATTTGTCATAATGTTTTGTTTGTTTTGTAAATAATTCGAAATCTCCTAGTTTTATTTTAAACTTACACATAGTCTGACTAAAAAGATGACGGACTGGTTTATGTTTTTTTTTACAAATAAATCTGGCATTTTCTATTCAAATGGAAATTTTATAGAATCTTAGTGTTAAAAAATGTTATATGCTACATTTAATACCTCAGTGTATGCACCATAACAGACAACAGACAATGAGAGTACGAGTATAAACTTATTTCTTATTAAATACCTATTGATAAATTGTCCCGATGCTGTAACTTAAAGTATAACAAACTGCGCCGTCAATACAAGCATTTTCATTTGTATATTACAGGAAAATTCTAAATTAAGAAATGTTCTAAATCGCTCACATAATTAAATTAATTCCTTATGAATTAATTACATTGTTCTGTAAAAGTTATGTAGTATTCGAGGTAACAATGGGCAGACGTCATTATGTTGCGTGCCCATTAAAATTATTTTTGTAGCTCATTTCTAGGTCCGAGGAAAACTTCGCGATTGATGATAACATTTTTTCCTACTTCTGTTTATTTAAGTATGTTTGTGGTGGTATGATCGGGGTCGTTGTTAGCATTCGGCATAAACGAACCTCGCACATTCAAGCAAGTCCCTGTCGGGCGTGAAGGCTGCCCCTCCAGCGAGCGTCACCACCGCCAGCAGCGGCGGCAGCAGTGTCCACATTTCGGGCTACGGTCGCGATGGCCGGGGCCGGGCGTCACCTCGCACGCATACTCTCACTTCACTCACTCGCCGCCTACACATCATCGGCGGAATGAACGCGGGCACATCACTACACTAGGGGTTGACGAGTCCTCGTGTTCCAGGCGGTGAGCGGGCTCCGCGCGTGGGTCGAGGTCCGAGGATCAGCGAGCGCGGCGCGATACTGCGCGACTGCGGCGGGTGGCCGTTATCGCAGCGACGGCGGGCGGGCGCGGTCACGGGCGCAACCTTCGCTTCCGCGCGATCTCACCCTGTGACGCGAGTGACGCGCGACGCGAGAAAAACTATTGCTACGCAACCGGCTACGAGACGAACGTCCGCCGTCTGCGACGATATGCAACAATCATTAACTGTTTAATTCATATTTTAGTACCGACGGGACACGTCGACCATGACGCGGCTGACCCACGTGCTTGACTTGTGATAACTAATTTTACACATCAAACTGATACGAGTAATTGCAACAAAGTACTAATATTGATGATAAAGGCAATATTCAGTGGCCTAAGCGGGTTGTGCGGCGTGTCGAGCTCGCGTGACAGAGCCTGCCGTGCCCAATCGTTAGACAACATTTGACTTTCGCAAATCTACTCGGAGTGACTGTAACAAAAGCGAATAAACTGCTAACAAGATATTAATTTCCAAGGGCATATAACCGCAACCAACGTCATGACTGTTATATTTTTCAAAATATTAGATAAAATTCTATCATGTTGCTGCTTCAAATCCCGTACTTATCGTTCTCTACCGGACGTATATCCACACATGAAAGCTGCAGCTCTATGAGTAATATTCCTACGTATAAATAACAGTTTTAGCTCATAACTTACATAGGATTATTACACGCACGTAAATACATAAGATTTTCATACATAAAAACTTCAGGATACCAAAATATATAAAAAAAAACCACTTACTGGCATGCCAATACTGCAAAATTTATACTTGTTCATTGTTACGATATTTTGATGAGAGCATTCACAAAAGTAGCATTGGAGTAAAACCAGTAAATTAGGGAAGCTATCAGCCTTACTCATCAGGTCGTGGTTTGCGTGCCACATCGGGTATTTATTTAATTTCATCGCAACATCAGCCGTGATACACAAATAGAGTGAATGGTAAGGAGACGCCACCGCGTACCGACGGTAAATTGATTCGAATGCCATTCAAACGATCAAGCTTTATCGAGCCGCATGGATTATACCATGTTTTGAATCTAATCTATAAAACGCAACGTTGTTTGTTAACATTTTTCATTGTAAGACACACCTTTTGATCAGTGAGAATCGGAAAGTCTGCATTGAATTGAAAGCAGACTACATGGCGCGTCTGGTGTCGATTGGTTCATGTCTTGCATGCCCTGACGCCTGCATGCTAGAGGAACTTATGGGCGCTACTGAAAATGGAGTGCTCCTACCTAAGCTTTGAGCTGACATAAATTAGATCGCCATCGACACGCTAAGAAGAAGCAACGTTCTTTTCAGGGCTCGTGTTACAATTTCATCATTCCTCTGAATGCAAAATGTGAATATATTAACATCGTATAATAAGTACATAATCACGTAGAACCCTTACACTATCTGACATGTTTGGAACAGGTCCAACACTGGATGTACACGATCCCATTCGGTATTATTTATTCGTGATAATCCTGCATCGTTGAATACAAAACTGCACAGTGGGATAGTGTTAGTTTATTAATAAAACTACAGTAACTGCTAGACGTATTCTAGAAACAGTGATTGAAATCTGACCACTCGATTCTGTAGATTTTCGTAACAAGTCATAACATGGTGGAACATAATTATTACCTATACAAGGTTAGTCAGAAAGGGGGTACTAATCCGCAGGCCACTCAAAGTATCACTGATGACGGTTTTAAAACAAGTGTTAAAATTTCAAAATTCGATAATTTTTATTTCCATGTAAAACATTTTTTTATTTTTGTAAAATTCTTCGTCCCTACTTTGGTTATGAATTCAGAAAACGGAGCCTCTTATTCGTGACCCCAAATATGACCTAAAATGTAAACACAACTGATCATACCTGAGGATATATAGATTTTAGCTTATTTTTTATGTAATTTTTGAAGAGCTATTTCTCTTAAACTATTGACTTTTGGGGAAAGTGGTAGAACAAAAGTTACTCATTATTATGGGTACTTTAACACCCTTTCGGGTTAGTACCACCTTTCCGACTAACCTTGTAGAATTTACATTTGCTTTTCTTGATTCTTTGATTGCGTCTCCCTCCTCGTGACTTCATCCACGTGTTGGCAAATAAACTAATGTTTGAACTAGGATAAGATGAAAATGGATAATAAATTATTTTTGTTTTTATTTAACAAGTTGTTTTAGACTGCCTCGGTGGTCTAGTGGTCGCAAGCGCGACTGCCGAGCGTTAGGATCTGGGTTCGATCCCTAGGTCGGGCAAAGTATTATTGGGTTTTTCCGTGTGGAATTTCCCAATAGTAGCTTGGAGTCTGGATTTGGCTCTGGCTCGCCTGCTACTAGATGGGACTTAAATATAACGGCGAAATGAGGGTTCACTATACACCTCTGCCCAACCCTTTGAGGAATACAGGCATGAAGTTATGTTATGTTGTTTTAGTGTTAACCTTTAGAAATAAAGAAATATCCTCTACCCAATAAAGTAACTACTTATTTTAGCAGTCTACTGCTACTAGATCGCTGGGCATAGATTTCTTTCAAAACGATGAATCTTGGAAACGAAAAAATGGTCGGGGCTCTTAGTATCGGCTATCAACTTGGTTTGAAACAACAAAGAGAATTTAAAACAATGATGTAAATGCAGGGCTAGGTAGGTTTAGAGCCCAAATACACGTCCGATACTTGCCTCCGATAGTCGGCTCCGATAGTCTGATCAGACAATCTGAAGACCTCCGCGCCATACATTTGTTTGAACATGAATTACACGTACGATCAGACTATCGGATCGGATGTCAGAATTGTAAGCATCGTCGTCGTCGTCCAGAAAAAGTCGGACACGAGAATCGTATGTGTATTTCATGAATCCGAACAGATAGTTGGATCCGGCTCCCGGAAGCAAGTATCGGACGTGTATTTTGACCCTTAGATCAAGTTCTCTACCATTGATGACGTCGCTGCTGTCACCGTTTACAATATTGTAAGTAATGGAGGTTTCCATATAGGTAAATAATGAGTAGTGTTGCGAAACAAGGTACTATTACCGGCTATTCAAGTGGCAGTAGAGTGTGTCGCGACCCGCGCTGTAAACTTGCACTTGATCGGATTCCCTTCGTCCTAGCTGTTAGATAACCGGTATCGGCTACTTTCCGGTGTGATCCACTTATACTACACGTATGTTTATGTTAGTTCGGAAGTTGAAGGCGATGGAATGTACTAGCAGAGTAGTTCTTGGACGTGAAGCGATGAAATATTTATATAATGCCTAGATTTCTCATCTGTGTGGTTTCCGGTATAGAACAGGTTAATCTCTTCTTGTGAGTGTTCAAAATTACGACTAAGAGGTTAGTCAAGAAAATGGTTAGAAGTACGAAATAGATAAAATAAGTGGAATTGCCCTTATAGTTCCTTAGTACGGGAACTAGTGTCGCCAAACTGACATAACAATTATATTGAAATGGTGAGGATACACGGCTACACATTACACTCGACATTGTGTCGACACCGAGTGTCGTAGTGTGTACATCGCTGTTACACTGAGTTGCGCATTAGTTCTGGTTTAATTTCAGTGTCGCGATTGCATTGTGTCGAATGTCAGTGTCGCCGTGTATCCTTACCAAAAGATATCAAAGTTTTATACTTTACTAGAAGTCGCTCACGGCTTCGCCTGCGTGGATAACGTTTATCGCGTATTCCGTATTTTTCGGGATAAAAATAGCCTATAATCTTCTCCAGGTTTCAAACTATCTCTGTACCAAGTTTCATCAAAATCGGTTCAGCGGTTTAGGCATCACAGACAGACAGAGTTACTTTCGCATTTATAGTATTAGTAGGGATTACCTCTGTGACATACATTTTTCATCCTGCTATAATTTTTACAAGTTAAAATTACACAATAAAGCATGATTCTTCTATTTTGCGTCTGAGTTCAGGACACAGCAATACCTAATCGCGCTGCGGATCTCCTCATAATTGTGACACATGCGCGATAGGTGCGTGGCACTACCACTTGGTTTTTCTATTCCGTGGAAGAACGTGGTTAGAAGCATAATTATTTCTCTTTGAGCACTTAAAACAATTTTGATTACTATTTATTTATTTTTATTATTTATAATCAATTGGTCTTGTGCCATATCGCACCCCCGGTGCAACACTGTCACTTTTGCAAAAAAGCAGTTTTTCAGGAGAAGCATTTAAAAACTTTAGTATCATATAAAATCATGACACTTCCTGATTTTCCACAACGACACTTACCTACGCCAACCAGTGTACCAATCCAGTGACATGATCGTACCAAGTGCAGAGGTACTTTAGGCCACATAATAAATACTAAGCTCGTTTTTCGAAATATTGCAAAAGTGACAGTGTTGCACCGGGGTTGCGATATGTATCAATAATAATTCGTCTGCCGCTGTGTGAAATTGGCAATCAGAAAATCTGGAAATTTTATTGATGAGTACTACCGCTCATAATGGAGGCATCACAGATTGCCTGCGGTTACTCCTATGATGATCCATATTATAGTTGTCTATTACCGAGAGATGCTATGTTAAAAAAAGTCTTCTTATCGTGTTGTGATAACATGGTGATGAATGATGATACGATAGCAATATTCTAATAAATGTATTATTGGTTTTTAGTTTGCCGATAACAATATTTTAATTTGTTTAAATTCGTTTTTAATTGGTTGATAAGAATATCTTAATAAGTAAAATATTAGTTTTTAATTAGTTGATAGCTGTATTTTTACGTAGAATTTAACCAAAAAACATATTTTTAGATAAGAATAAAGATGTGACTGAACAAAATACTGAAGCGGCCGGCGATCAAAACTAGGACGCTGATTGGAAGCTAAATAAACATAACTAAATTTTCTATTCAATATATTGATTGGATAACATGTTGCGAATTTACTTTAATGTTCGGATTTCCGGTATATTAGCTAAGTAATCTGTTGCGCAAAAAATAGGACTTTGAAGGTTTTTTTACCTATAACTAATTAATTGCTCGCTGAAAGGTCTTTAATTTTGATTTGATCCATGCAAGTACTAGGAATTAAATAATATATTATAATATCAAACTTTGAAACTTGGTTCCATTAAATAGACAGATGATGAGAGAGGGCTGTCATCATCTGTCTTAATCATTCTCTTCATACCATGTATAAAAAACCTATTCGAACCAAAGAGTTACCGCGGAAACACCTGTTTTAAACGCAACTGTTAAAACAAAATGTCTCTCCTAGGGCATAGGCCCTTTAAGCTGTTAGAGCTTGAAATCCCTCATGCTCATTCTGTTGTCTTCATAATGAGCATGAATTATATTGTACTTCATCAATATTATAAACATTATGACAGTAGATACTCATTTATATTTCACGGTGGGCTGATAAGCACTTATATAACATGCATTGTTAACAATAAACAAATTTGCATGCCAAATGACGGCGGTCGTAAAGTTATGACTGGCCCGTTTACGGTCTGCGACGACGGCGACATTTGTTTGTAGTACTTCTAAAACATAGTAACTATCTACCTGGCTACAGACTTTGTATATATCTATCAAGCTTGCTAACGGTAAAAGGGGTCTCGGTGAAAGCAAAGATGCATGTTACGTTTACATAGTTTGCTCTATAATAATATTAGATCATAAAATTCGTTCTACATTTTGTTTTGTTAAATGGAATCGAAAAGGCCGAATGAACAGCTTGTCGCAGTTCCTAGCTGGATAAAATGGCTTCTTCAATAAGGAAAGATTAGATGGTCCTCTTGCATTGGTGTCACCGATGCAAGGAGTAGGTAATAGGTTTTTTTTATGTACGATTAATCATCTAATGGATTCTTCCACTCTGGGCGGAGCGGAAGAGAGTGTCAGACTCTTACTGACTAAAACCCATCCGTGTTCCTCCTAGTGCCCTTTGCGTTCCAGGGCCGCGGTAACTCTTTCGAACAAATTCCGCAACCCTGGCAGGAAGGGGTTCTAGGCTGGGGTTCTAGGCTAGGGTTCTTAGTTTGACAAGGTTATCTCGTCATCTGTTCGTCATCACGGTATCGTCAATATTCTGGGAAAGTATGATGTTCTGCACTGCCCGTGACACCTAAATTTATGAAAACTGAAAATCCCTATTAAGTCTGAGTAGTGCAGTAGTGGTCTGGAGGTTGATCCTGGTTTTGACAATAGGGTAGACTTCAAAAACGCCGAAGTTTTGAAGCAGAGCCTGTAATAAACCAGTGACAAAACTGTCTAAGCTGCATTTGCAGCATTTTTAGCATTACATAGCCACACGTACCTAATTTTCCTATACATCATTCCTGGGATGAACTCGGCATGGAGAGGATTCACCGAGATGCAGGCTATAAATAGCCACAAAGTAGATAGTACCCGCTAAACTCCGGTGTCGTCACGTAGGTACTCGCGATGGCGGAGTTCGCGCGTCCGGACGTTGTGACGTCGATGTAGCAGATCTATCCAAATTGACACCTGTCAAGATACCGATTATTTTTAGCCTTTACGAATGACGAGGCTTAAGTACGTCCGGTGTACCCTGGGCAGTCACTGCAGTCAGTCTGACTACCAACCTTGCAGACTGGCTAGTCTTTTTACCACGGCATGAGCTGTTCTCGTATGATTCGTGCTGACTAGACTGAAGAAGATTGATTATTTTAAGATAACCCAGATTTTTCTTAAACTATGAGCGATCATGAGCGCGCCAGTGTATGGGAGCTAGCTCTAGGCTGGGTTTGGCGATTACGGGTGAACTACGTCCTTTCCACGATCCTTTTAGGAAAGGCCTACCTAAATATAACTGAAACAGACTTATGCTGCGGAAGGTTGCAGACAACTCCTGTTTTTTCACGTTCAATTCTATCCCGTGCTAAGGTAGTTTGTCAGAAGTCACTGTTTGCGATTAAATCACCCCGTTACATCCGTTGTTCAACAATCTTTAAAAATAAGTTAGTATATTCTAGACAACTAGTGCACTGCTAACAATAAGTTGTATACTTCTATCTATCTAATATTTTATATGCAACTCCTTTGCCTATTTAGTACTTCCATTACCTTTTGACATGAACGATGCCATTATTAGCAGCATTTAGCAAACTATTTTACTATAACGATAATTGAAATTTCAGATGTTCAGTTCCGCTTGTTATTTGAAAAATTTAACCGTCGCTCGGTTGTTTGGTCGTGTCGATGTTTGTCTCGTCACAGGAATTGTTTCACGACGCTGCACGAGGCATAGGCCGGTTTTTTTCTCGTCTGGCGGCCGGCCAGGTGTTTTGGCGGTCTTTGTCAATGTTGAATTTATTAATACCCTACATCGCATTGTTTTTTAGTCGAGGTTAGCGACATCGCTTAATTGCACGCCCTTCGTTGCATTTATAGCTTTTCGTGTTTATTGCGAAATGTTAATATAGTTATTATTTTTATTCGGTCTTTAGCGTTTCTACGAGCACTGACTACTGCGCTTTGCCTAGTTTACGTTCTCGTAAAATTCAATAGCGTTGCATTCATACTTATAAACTACTTTATTGTTTCTCTGTTGCATTTAGTCATACCGTCTGCTGCAAGTACAGTGTCAATTGAAATTGCGTAACGTTGTCTGGTATTCAAAAAATGTAATTATTTGGGTGTTGGTAGCGGGTGATCAAAATAAATCCGGCATGCGAGTGTGTGCCAGATCGAAGCAGCGCGCGCGCCGCCCTCCTCGCCGCCGCTCGCCCGGGCAATGCGCGAGCGCAGTGCGACTTACTCCCAAGAACCGGTTTGAACCGGAAAGATATACGACAATTAACACCTTCAGCTCTAAATCCCCCTTTTAACTCGACTTGGGATTCGGGTAGGCGTTCATTGTGTTCTATTGATGTAAAAAGGAGTTTCAAAGAAAATGTTTCAAAAACATCTAAATAACTACCCTACCAAAAACACTACTACCGAAATATAAGCCTGATATTCATAAAATAGATTAGCAATATTAAAATTACTAATGAAGACATGCAGAGTTGCATAAATGCATTTAGTAGGTAAACATGATTTACAAGTATGAAAATTCGTCATTCTTGTTGCGTTTTTAAAAGTATTGTAGATCCTAGAATTTTTCTGTTTTTATCACCTTGTTGCACATGATTTGCATTTGAATAGGTGTCTTTGCAGATTTTTGTCTACCAATTAGATTTGGTTTTAATAATAATTATGCATAGGTACCTATGATGCAACGAAATAATAACTGAAGCATTTTATTTATTTTGATGATTGACTTACTTATTTTTATTCAGATTTCATAATGCAAACGTAGTGCGTTAGTTAAACGTTAGTGCTGCAAAACGTATGCATCGATTTTATGATTCTTTTAATTTAATCTAGTTTAATTTATTCTTCCTCTATCGGAATTTCGGATAGAAAAAGAATTTATAGCCCTCGGTGTTTCGTATGAAGTACTAGTTCAATTTTTTACCATTACTGGCGCATACCTACGTGAAAAATCGAATTTAGGTGCGCGGTTAAAATAGGGTATTTGACTGAAAAAATCTAATTAGTCCGTCAGTTAGATTATCAAAAAATATATGACCCGTATTTTTTCTTTTGTTACGTAAACAAAAATTGACGAAGATACGACACTTTTAAAATTGGCAAAACGTCACAAGCAAGTACAATTTTTACTTGCTTCTGACGTCACAAGCCCCCACTCTCGAGTTTTGATGCGTTTTATCTTTCCAAATGTTCATAGATTTAACAAAAGAAAAAATACGTGTCCATTATTTTTCAAAACTCTAACTGGCGGACTAATTAGATTTGCAATTTATTGATGCTGTCAACATGCCTATTTGTCATTCCTTATGGTGAAAAGACGGCAAAAAACTCTATGGTTACTCTTTTAAAATATTTTTTTTTACTATCCTTTTAATTGTCCCACTGCTGCGCAAAGGCCTCCCTTTGTCTTCTAAACATCTCTATTTTGTGCCGTTTCTGACCATGTTAGCCCCGTAAACACGTCTAGATCGTCACGCCACCTATATACGCCGAGGTCGAAATCATCGTAATGTAACAATTTCGATAGATACAATGATGATTATGAGGAGTTATGTGTAACTACTATTGTGAGAACAATATCGTCTAAGATGCAACAGTTGAGATAATAAAAATAATCGTAAATAAATGTAGCTAGTCTAAGCAACTGGCAAGTCTAAAGCGTGAATTACATAGAAACGGTAAGGCGCAGGAAAGGCGCAGGCGCGTCGCTTTCATAAAATTTGAACGAAACAATTTGAAGCGGCACGAAAAATGTATGAGAGTGACGCGCTTGCGCCATACCTGCGCCTTATGCCGTTTCTATGTAATTCAGGCCTAAGAAGTACTTTACAAAATTTCCGAAAGACCGTGGAACAAGCTGCAGTATGTCACTAGTATTTTTGTCTATCCATATGGATTGCCCGGCCTTGGTTCTACGGTCAACACAAGGATTTGGCTCTAAACTGGAATACATTGACCGGATTTAAATGTCAGATATAAATATTTAACTGGAAGTATTTTTGTGAATTAGTAACTATTTTAGAAATGCCCTTGATCCAAACTATCGTTTGAATTCCAAAGAGCATACCTATAAAAAGATTTCTTATCACATTAATAAGTAATGATAAATAAATCTGTGTAAATACTTATATTGTATGGTTTCATCATCATCTCGTCATTCAACCGAAAGACGTTCAGTGCTGGACATAGACCGGTCCTGTGCTTCTCGCAGCGTGGGTATCCCCCAAGGTGGACCGATGACCTGATGTAGGTCGCGGGAATCCGCTGGATGTATGATTTATCCTGATTCAATTGATAAATTTCATACAGCAAACCTGTATCAAGAAAAGAGCTGTGCTAAGCTGCGTAGCGAGGAATGTGTTTTGTAAGCACTAATAGAATCACTTCATTTACCTAGCTTCGCTCTGTGCAGTTCTGGTCGTATCCACCTCGCGAGGTTTTTGTTCGTACAAAACAAGCAAGAAATGCGAGCGAGGGATGTGTTTCGAGGAATGTGTTGCGAGGAATGTGTTACGAGTAATGTTTTGCTAGGAATGTGTATTATTCTCCCTCATATTCGAAAAGAGTCCGCTACCTATCCTCGCACCGCTCATTTGTACACACTAACACATTACACATTCCTCGCACAGTTCTGGTGGATGCTCAGCCTTACTCTTCCAAGAATTGGACCCAGAACCGGTGGTACCGAGATAGTAGTTATAGAAGAGCTCTTTGTGAAAGAGCTCGTCTGGGGGACTACTCCCACCATACTTTTTTCCGCTGCCAAGCAACATTGCTGTGTTCCGGTTTGAAGGGTATGACTGTCAGTGAAAGGCACATGACATTTTCCAACTTTGTCTCCAAGGTTGGCAACGCAGCAGCAATCTTCTTGGTTGTTGTAGGTGTCCAAAGCTCTGCCGGGGTTGCGGTGTACGCAGCTGCGAATCCCGCGACCCCAGCTAAGGGTCAGGAGAAGGAACACCGTGGGTTTTTAGCCGGTAAGAGTCCGGCATACCCCTTCGCTCTCGCCGTGCGAAGGGCACCCATGAGGATTGCCCACGAAAAAAAAAAGTTGTCTAAATCTGGCTACTTTCCATCTGGTGGGCCGTCGGCTTAATATATTACATATTGGCAGACAAGAAAAGTTATAAAAAAAGAGAAACACAACCATTTAATTTTATTTGTATTACATTTCAGTAATTGTTTTCTGCATTATTATGATGAGCAGTTACATCAGCATTCTACATTATATACTGAGAGTAACCAAGTCTACACTTGGGTAAATCGCGTGACTAAAAAGCACTAAATTTTAAACTTCAGAATACTTAGGATTCAAAAGAAATATTTTGTGCCTTTGATTTTATAAAAGTAGACAACTATTTTACTACTAAGTAACTGGAAATAGTTGTTTAATTGAGTATTATTGATTTTGCTTTTAGTTTTCAATAACTTAAACATGATGTAATAGATATTTAACATTGAAACTTTTTGTATCAATTTACAGCTCTTCATGAATTCTGTTAAATTATTAACAATATCGAAACTAAAAAAGATGCTAAAGCTTCCCAAAAAGAGGCATTCGATTTAGCACAGCAATTTGAAGAGCATAAATTCAAATCACACCAATAGTATTCCTGTTCCTATTGGTGTGATTCGAATTGGTGCTCTTAAAATTAGTGCGCTAAGTGTAATGTCTCCCCAAAAATGCAAAATTTTATCTATAAATATAAGTTTGGCTCATATAACCTCTCTCTCTAACCATATAATTTCCGTAGATACTCTCATCACATAAATACTCCCAGATACCATAAACTCTACTTATCGACCTTCTGCCAAAGGCTGAAAAGAATGCTGGGTTCAACTCCTGTCAAGATTCCAGATAGGTCCTTTTAGAACTATCACTGGCCATCAAAAACCGATCTTAATCTACAACAGATTATACAAACACATTTCAAGTTTCTTTAAATCCCAATTTTCATACAGACAAAAAAATCAATAAGTACGTATCGAACCGCGATACGATTTCAAGCAGACGTACTTGTAAATCCATGTTGCATGATCATAAAGTAGCTAGTGACGTTATTTTCATCGAGTAGGACGCGGGCTCTTCACGCATAGGGAAGTGGGTCAGGCCATGGCCTGACAATGCGATGCAGTCCTTTGTGTCAACCGAGAAGTTATTGTAGACGGGGAATGTTGCTTTGATTGGGTATTATGTTTTTGGAATATAATTAAGTAATTATAAAGTTACTTGTACATTAGTGAAGCGAATTGATCATTGATGGTGTTGAAGACAGGCAGTTGGATAAATTGTTTTGGAAGACGAACTCTGGCAAAGGTTAGATTCAATAACGCCAGACAAAAAAAGAGTATAAAATTGACTATATCTAGCATTGATGTATTGTCATAAATATATCTTCATACGGTAATCCGGACTATATCTGGTAGTAAATTGATTGTCGGTGGCTGTTTAGTGTCGAATGGCCGCAAAACCCTTTGTTTAAGTACTCTTAGAGACCTTAACCTGTGGTGAATATTATTCCAGCTGAAGTTGGTCATCGGTGATTCATATTACCATCATGATAAATCACCGACGATAGATAAGCCAAAGCTAACCCTTTTAGATAGACCGGAATATTACCTTGCAGTTCAGCGGGGAAAAAATTATGAAATCAGGCAATCATTTGCCTATATACTGCCGGGAAGCAATGTATCGTTAAACATACACGAATGACGTAACTCGCAAACCCCTTCACTTATTCGTCCTTGACAATGCTTGGTATTTGAACCATTTCGCGTGCTCACTCAAATTACCTATATAATAGAATTTTCTAATACTTTTTAGGTTAGTTAGGTATGTTCGTAGGCTGATATGATGATGATGATGATGAGGTATGTACAGTAAGGATGGAGCTGGAGATTACATTATTTACAAATTGTTACTAAAAAGAATTTCAGTGTTTATAGAGGCTTATGAAAATTATTGATGACTTGGAGATGATGAATGGAATTCGGAATGAATTGCAGGATGCCAATGGTTATAATAAATAAATGCATACAAGAAATTAATGTTACCCTCATACAATACCATATTTCAAAAGTAAATAAAGGTAGACCTTTCGTGTAGTCGGATGCCGCTCCCGCATTGATTCACCAAATTGAACTTTAAAATTCAACGGTAGTGGCCTCCCTGACATCTCGCTGACACGCGGCTTATATCAACTTATTGATTTTGTTTAATTTTAGAAGATACTATAAACCCTCACCATACCTTAAACTGTCAATTCCTGATTAGTTTGATGACGCACTGAACGTACTTTTATATGCAGGCATGGACTGCAATGATTTTGTAGTTTAACAACTTACTACCGTCCGCGAGGCCTAAGCTGAGCTTAGCATTTCTGTGAGAATGAATGGTTTATACTGCTTTTTAGCAATCGATTCTATGTGCACTCACACAAATGCAAAGCTCAGCTCGCCTTGCCAGTTGTCCATTGCTTAACGAAGATCTTTCTCATGTAGGACCTGTTGACACTTTGGACATAGAAGTTGATGCTATGTCGATAGCTGTGGAACCAGCACTTCCATGCTGGTGACAATACTGCCCACCATCGTCTTATCGTTTTAGGCTGGCATTCAGCGGGAGTTAGTGTAACTGAGTTTGACGCTCAAGAAAGAATATTAGATTAGGTAGAGCAGTTGTAAAACTATCATTGTAATCCTCCAGGTAGAAGAGCAGGGTCCATGAAAGAGAAAATCAAGGGCATAGTGAAACACTATAGGAAGAAGAAGCGCCTGCTTCCTTTCCCAAATATCTTGCTTCTTCTTCTTCTTCTTCTATCGTGTCGGCACGAGCTATATACAAGAAAAGCTCATGCTGTGGTGAAAAGATTAGCCAGTCAGCAAGGTTGGTAGTGGGGCTGACTGCCCAGGGTGCGCCGGACGTATTCAAGTATCGTCACTCGTAGAGGCACTTTCCATGCACCCCAATATCTTGCTAATACTTAGCTGCTAATAGGAAAAGTTCTACTAATGACTTGAAAATCTTTGCAAGTCAAATGAGCATAGTTTAAAGAAGCATTTAAAACGAAGTATAAGTACTTACATGCAACGGAATGTACGCTAAAGGGTTGACGGCAAACACGCTACAACACGTCACGACATAACACGCCAACATGTTTTACAATTATTGCTATTGTCTTCGACTTTGATTGACGGAGTTTATTTTTGAAGATCGTAGCTTTTTTTTGTCCTCTGCAGGTCTGTTTTGCTTTGAGGAACTAGTCGGATTTTGGCCATTTGTGATATAATAATTTTCTGTATTTTGGATAGTCGTTGCCATTCAGCTTTGCAATTATTAAAAATCCTTTTTATACCAGAATCATGGTAGGCCCATCTTTTTTATCAGCTAATGTTGTCCCATGCTTGGGACAAAGGCATACTTCTATTTTTCCCACCTATCGCGATTCCTTGCTCTTTCTCGCCAATTTCTTTGAAAGAATCAGTCGTCTCTCCATCTTCTTGATTTGCCGCCATCTCATGTCAATGTAACTCACTAAAACTTTAGATGCGTTATTTACCCATAAATGGTAAATGCACCATGTTGAAGCCTATCATTTTTGTTCCTATAATATTTCGCCAGAAGACCCTTTTAAGCAGCGGTCCACAGAAAAGACCGATTTTTTTAATTCGATTTTTATAGAACGATAATTTGTTTAAAAAAATAGTTTGTAAATGTTGGATACTTTTAATTTCATTATTTGTTATTTCAATTATACTAATTTATAATTTATTTCAGTTTTTAAACGTATATTTTTAATTGCATGCATCTCGTTTCTTTTTTTGCATTTTATTTGAATTTTTATCATTTAGTACTGTGTTACTATCAAATGTTGTGCACATCTGTAATTTGTGTAAACACTAGTCCTTAACCTCTGCAATGTCTAAATGTCCATGTTTGTGTTTATGTTGTTGATGTGCCAGATAAATAAATATTTTTTTAGGATTACACGACGAGAGATGATTTAGACATTGCCAATTATCTCTTCAAATCTGCAGTAACCAGTAACACCTGTTCCATAAAATATTCAGTGATTTCTGGGTCGATTGAATGAAGTCCAAATTTAGCGAACAACGGACAAAGCAATAAATCAAAACGTGTATTGTGAGCTCTATAACCGATTCTCTGAAATTAGAATAACTACAATATGTAAATTATTGTTAGTTGTATTACAGAGACGAGATGGGTAACATTTCAACGCTATTTTAATACGAGTATTATCCATTAGGTACCTTTACATAGTTGATGGGTAGGTCATGGTTTTATTACTCCCTAAGCATTTAATATGACTAATGTTTGGCGTGAAATATTATTTTAATAGCATAAACATTCATTGACATTGAGCCTCGTAAAAGTTCTGGTTTTTCCGAATCAGTTTTTTTATCCAACTATTTTACATCACCACAAAGGCTAACTTATTCAAAGTTATTTTTATATGAGGTGACTTTTATACGGTATACAAACTTTTAAGTTTTGACACATTGCTGATGAAACTTCCGCAGTACCGTCTGCGTGTGATTTTCGCCAAAAAAGGAGTCCAAGGACGTCGGTTAATGAGTAGGCTGCGTGACTGCGTCCAAGGCTCTTTCGATTCACCAGTTATTTGTTGCTGCCCCCAGCACCGTTACGTTTGTCGTTTGCATGGATATATCTCTATCATAATTACTACTACACACACAACTGGTACTTTTATTTATTTTTTGGAAAAGTTCGCAGCATATAATTTTTTGCGGATTTTATTTATTTAGGATACATCATACGTTAGATCAACAATCACAAAATCAACATTCAAAACATGAACACTGCTTCCTCGTTGCAATGTTTTTCAACGTTTTTTTCGTTGAAAATTGGTTAAGGATATACTTATTTAATTTTAAAATAGACTACAATTATAACAAAAAAACTTATTAATTTTGTTCCGTACATTTTCATGAATACTCGCGACATCTAGCGCCATCTACTATGATTGTACGAAAACAATTCAAGCGATAGTGAGTCTGAATTACAGACGAGCGCCTGCAAGGTTTTCCGTTTGTAAACTCGGAACGAGCGGTATTCAGCTCCGTGATGTCTAAATACTCTACTAGATGGCCGCCCAGGTAGAAGATCGTCTTTCAGGACTGTTTTCGTGCTTCAGGCGTAAACAAACGATAACGTTGTTCAACTGATTAGCATATTTCTAATTAGATTGTGACCCAATCGGGGAAGCATGGAGATACTCTATTTACAGTTTTGGAGTAGGTACCTCTATGAACCATGTTGCTAATTTTAATACAATTCTACTCCGTCGTCTAAGAAGCGATATGCCCAAAAATGGCAAGCTCGCCACCTATTATACTTATACATAAGACTTAATACAAGAGACGAAAGGTGAGTTTACTGACTCCTGTAGTAGAAGAACATCACTGTTTACTCCTTCGGGGATTACAGGCGGGCGAATATATATACAGGGTGTAAACGAATTCGTGTAATTCCTTCAAACCGTGTGATCTACTGGTGACACAGATTCAACCTAAATGGGTATGTTTAAAAACGAACTAGAAAAAAAAATTAAAATAAAATCCTGGATTTCTATTCCTGAGTCATTTTAGAGCCCTGAGTTAGCTGACTGTAAAGAGCGATATCGCGTTAGTCGTGCCCGCCAACCGCGTCGCCGTGCTTTCATTAATTTATGCGTGGCATCGAAATGTTGACTCAGACAAAATATTTCTTTTGCAAAAAAATGTTTCTTGTTTTTTTTCCTGAATCCTTACAAGGTGGTTTAGATACGGTTACTTACCAACACGGAAAGAAAAAAAAAACAAGTTAATTCCCGTGCGGGGGCAATCTACACCAGTAGTAGATCATGTGGTTTTAAGGAATTACATGAATTCGTTAACAACCTGTATATGTAATAATTAAATTGACTTTGTTGGTCGGCAAGAATAGGTCATCCCTTTCAAGCAAATAAGGGAGTGCCACGCAGGGTCCTCCCTTCTGCTAATAAAAATATACTGCAAACACCATTCCATCTGCCAAGCTGGTGATTAGGCAATATCTCCTCGAACCGTTCATTTGTAGTTCATTTGAGAGAGCCACGTTCAGCGTTTTCAACGTTTACGGGCTGATAATATAATTAATATGTTACCTGTGTTTTATTTCAATGGACCTCTTGTAGAAATATATTATACTTAGCCAAATTACCTGCCAATCCAACGGTGGATGTTGAACGTTGCCCGTATAGCTATCAGTGGCGTAGGGTGAATTTTCTTAAAAAGGAAGCCGGACCAAAAAATGCTTACCTTGCTCAAGTGTGATGCGTGAATTCCAGTAACTACTCGTTTCGAAAGGGAAGCCGATAGGAATCGAGTTTTATGGAGCCTTCGCCACTGATAGCTATACAAATCAAATCAAATGTTTCAATCAAATACTTTTATTTCGCATAGGTAAATCATTGCAGGCGCTTATGAATAGTTCAATTTAGGTGCACGGTTCTAATTTGTCGTTTTCAATGAAGAGAAGCCGAAAACAAATTCAATGATTAGGTACTCTTTTAAAATTAATATTTTTAACTATTTCAGCAAATATAGTCCCTAATGATCTAGTTATGAGAGATCAATGTAGTACTGAGTAGAGGAACAAACAAAAAAATAAACCCAAATAAATAAAGTATTTATACTAGAGCTAGGCTTCTATCATCATTCTCCTGCCCTTATCCCAATTTATTTGGTGTCGGCACAACATGTCTTTTTCTTCCATACTTCTCTATTAGTCGTCATCTCGGTAGTCACCCCCTTTCTAACCATATCATCATTCACACATTCCATCCATCGTTTCTTTGGTCTTCCCCTAAGAGCTAGGCTTCTAGCAAGTCATAAACTGGTGAACCTAGTAAAGATGTCACTACCAAACATGTGCCTAGTAACAGTTACAATACCGCCTGGTGCTCCACCGTACACATAAAATAAATAAATAAACAACCAAGAGCGACATTGTGTAAACAGTGCCCATTTTACATCTAATTAATGACAATTTAAAGTCAACTGAATGTAAAGTCTCATCAAAATATTTGTTGATCACTACGTATAATTTCCGTGTCCGGCCGACCGCCTGTTCAATTTGCCTCGTTGCGAGTGGCCAACGTAAACGTAAATTTACACTGGCGAACAAATATTTACCCACCCGGCCGGTAGCTCGCCGTTGAAAGCCACTGTCACATCGGTTCGACCCCTTGTCTATTCAAGCTACCAATACTGATTGACTTTTAAGCTACCACGCCTTTGTACACTCTGCCTTAGAATCGACGAAAAAGTTTTTAATCACTAATATCTTTTTTAATGTAGATTTTAAGTATCGAATGAAATTTTTATTATTTTAAAATTACGGTATCTGGCGCTGCACAAGCTAGTAAATTCAAATTGGAATAAGTTGGAATAAAAATAGTATCATTCAATTTTATTTATTGATGTTGATGGCATTGTTAAAGTAACTTGATGGCACTTTACTATACATATAACTGCTTTGAAAAATCGTTGAAACAGAAAGACAATAGACGCAATTCAAATAAACATCGTCCCACCCCTATCGAAATACGCTCAGTAGTCGCTCCTCATGCAAATTAGATTTTGAAGGCACCCCCGTTTTCAATAAAACCAGCCCACGCCCTGAATGGAGACATTAGTAACTTCTTAAAAGAATTACCCCCTGTGGTTGAGCTTATCTCTCCTCGGCGTTTGTCAGGGGTGGCACCAACTTTGAATGCTTAGTCCAAGCTGAGAATCTTGAGGAAACGATACTAATGTCGCTTCAAACTTAGCAAAACTCTTACAAGTTTTACAAAAGAAATATGAAAATAAATTGGTTGGCAGTTTAAAGCTTGTTATTATCTCATATTCGCAAACTTCTAAAGTTCTGGGTCAGAACTCAAGTTTGTAAGGCAAGCGAAACACGTTCATCTTGGCAAATAATGGTAATTGATCTCGCGAACTCCTTGTAAGACTTCCGTTCGGCAGGGTTAGGTAGAACAGTGAAACTTTGACATTGATTACCTATTATAACAATACTGTGGTGAAATCTGGAAGCGATAGCTCATTATAATAATGGACGGATGCGGACAGATCGTTTCAATAAATCAGTCAAATGTTACTATCGTTTTCATTCTTGTCAACCTGTCAACGTGGACCTCGAAATCTACCACTACAGTGACCGATCGAGGCATAATCAACGCAATTGACAAACAGTTCATGATCGAAATATGACGTATGAGGGATTCGTTGTCCAACTTGTTGATATACTCGTAATATCCAACCTGTTGTTTTAGCCGCCTTTTCGACACCTTTAGATGGAGAAGGGGGTGGCTTAATTGTCCTGTTCTACGCTAGGAACAAAATGTTTCCACATAAGGGTGGTGAATCTGGTAACGATTCGATATACCTTGTAACAATGTTTCGGATACATTCATGTTGTTAACTGTTTCTGAAATACGTAAATGCTTCTAGAAACGATGTTTCAGAGCTTTTGTCGTCGCCGTAAACACATAGTGAGAACAGTGTTCAGCAGCAGGTAGATGTTTGGTTGTTATTGTAATAGCAGGCCGTTATTGTCCACTGCTAAACATGCCCCTTCCCATTGACCGCAAATAATGAACCAAGGGGAAATTACCATAATGATGTCTGGCAGACGGTTTGCTGATTGAAGTTTGTTGTTATTGGAAGACAGGAGGACGCTCTGACCATCCTTTTGGTGTAATAACGTAAGCATTAGCAGTAGTAGAGCTCCTAGTGAAAGACCTCGTCCAGGGAAGTACTACCACCTCAATTTCTGCTACCAAGCAGCATTGCTGTGTTCTGGTTTGAAGGGTAAAGGTGCTGGTGAAATTACAGGCATATAAGATTTTCCAACTTTGTCTTTAAGGCAAGGCTTCAGAAATTCTCTTGGTGTAGGTGTATACAGCATGAATGGCTAGACTCTTTTCATCCGAAAACCATGAACTTGCTCATCATTTTGTACAACTTTTATGGGACAAACTCTGAATGTGAAAAACAATATCTGCTGTTCCATGCAACAAAATTAACGTTGCTTAGCAAAATGTATGGAACAGCTGATTTTTATTTTCACGAATTCAGGGTTTTCGGATGTAAAACGTCTAACCAGTCGTGCTATACAGGTTGCGGTAACCACTTTCCATCAGGTGGGCTGTCGGCTTGTTTCCCAAAACCGTTAGTCGTCGTTTACGAGACTTACGGGTGGAAAAGTAGTGTTCCTTGCCGGGAACCATACAGAACGGTAATACTGTTATGGTAATCTTATAAAACATTTTTTTCTAGTCTATCTACTGTCCCACTGCTGGGCAAAGGTTTTCCTTTTTGCCTTCCAAACATGTCTATTTCTTGCTGTTTCTGACCACCTTAACCCCGCAAACATGTCTAGATCGTCAAACTACCTACGCCGCGGTCGACTTCACCGACGATGTCCTCCTTCAGGCGTTCAGTGACTATACACCGTGTCCCAGAAAGTAGTGTCAAGCGGCATAGTGACGTGAATAGGTATTTTTTCTAAATTAGATGAATAGAACACGCATTTGTCTCTACTATTCATGACACTATGATCAAAAATGTCACTAAAGTCAGAGTTTGGTTAAAACGTGAAAATAAATCATAACTCGAAAACTACAAAAAACCGGCCAAGTGCGAGTCGGACTCGCGCACGAAGGGTTCCGTACCATTATCAATAAAAACGGCAAATAAATCACGTTTGTTGTATGGGAGCCCCTTTAAATATTTATTTCATTCTGTTTTTTAGTATTTGTTGTTATAGCGGCAACAGAAATACATCATCTGTCTGTGAAAATTTCAACTGTGTATCTATCACGGTTCATGAGATACAGCCTGGTGACAGACGGACGGACGGACGGACGGACGGACGGACGGACGGACGGACGGACAGTCGAACAGCGGAGTCTTAGTAATAGGGTCCCGTTTTATCCTTTGGATACGGAACCCTAAAAATCGCGGAACATACGTGGGGGTGATTCGGGTACTTCTAAGGATGCTATACCCTGGACTTCCGCTTGACACTACTTTTAGGGACAACCTGTAAATTAATACCATTAATGACATTAAATCCCTCGCTAACTAATGCGTGTGTAAAGCGAATGATTATACCAGTAATTAATGCTTCGATGCTGTGGTTGCGGTCAATCGCTCGGTGGCCGACCGATGTTCTGCTGCGGGCGTGTTCCGGCCATTGATTATGTTATAACCATGCGTTTATGCTTATGTATTATTGGTTACATGGATTACCAGTGACATGCGGTTTCTATCCATGAATATGCCAACTTCTGTGTACTTGCCGCAAAAAGGTGATAGGGAATAGCAAGCAAATGAGCGGCAGCTTCATCCAGTTCCGTTCTGCCGAGACTTTTCCCAACTATGATGGGATAACGACTTCCAGTCTAACCAGATGCGGCTGAATGCCAGTTTTTTACACGGAGCCACTGCCATCAGACCTCCGCAACTCAGTTACAGGGCAATGCCGAAATCCTAAGATTAGACCGGTTGTCAGACTTTCGGGCTTTTGACTGCCCCTAACGACTGTCATACTCATGACACCCGAAAACGACGGCTTAACGTGCTCTCCGAGGCACGGAGGAGTCTCGATGTGTAAGGAACGGTCACCCATCCACGGACTGACCGCGGAAAGCGAAGTTTAACGTTGCAAATCGTATGAACCCTGCGGTTATTAATTAGCCACGAGCTCCTCGGAACCTTTATCCAGTATGCTTATAATAATGTTCTGGGGGATGATAACGTCACATTCGGTGAGTCGTATTTTGTTCCATATTCATAACTACAAGTAAACTGCACATCCAGTCAGCAGTTGTCACGCAGTTGCACTGACTGCATCTTAACTGCCTTCAAGCTGCAATTGGAAATTGCATAGTTTGCAGTTGCGACTGAATGTGCAGTCCACTCGCAGTTAGAGCGGTTACTCACTGCTTCCGATCCGAATCCGTGAAAATATGTTCCGAAGTAGTCATAGAACTATTTTTTATGTTATGTTTATGTGCTATTGTAATTTACTGACTTCCGTCATCCGTGAGTCTCCAATTCAGAAGAAATATTGACGAACCGAAGTAGCCGTAGTACTGTTTGTATAAACGCTTTCGCATTACCTCGGATTCAAATCGGACATTTGCCAAAGATGGACCCTGAATTGCTTGGATTTGGATCAGAGATCGGATTAGTGCGTAAGCAATATCTGAATTCGGTCCGAGTGTTTAAACTTTAGATACGTATTTTTACGAATTCAGATCGGATGCAGTGCGGAAAGCAATAAGTATCCGAATTCGGTCCGAGTTTTTAAAATAAGATAAGATAATATTTATTTGCTTAAACATGTGTCATACATACAAGAAAAGACATGCATGCAAGATGGTAACAACATTATAAGGTACAGACAAGTTTGCCACTTGATGTGACGTGCAAATATCAAGTTATTAATTAAAACATTTATTTTATTTTTTATATCCTTATTTTCACGGATCCGGATCGGATGCAGTGCGTAACCGCTCGTATGATTACAAATATGAAAAGAAATATGATTCACCAAATGTGACGTTAATAGCCCCCCTGCGCCTTGATTCAGAACCATTTGTTAAATTAGTGGTCGAACGGTTTAGTAAGCTATCTCTTTTTCTCTAGTTACTCGAATCGTAGACGAAACGAGATAGCAAACCGAATCGGTCGACAAATGCTTATCGAAGAGGTTTTGAATCGGGCTGCTGATCCGTATCCGTTAGCCAAGTGATGATAATGGCAACTATCGATCAAGACGCTCCTCGGGGCCGTAAGTACATAGAAGACATGTCGTAAAACTGATAGGTAATTGGAAAAGGGTCCTGAAACTTTTCCATTATAGACCGAGTGCTTATAAAAGTTTTTCAATATGTTGATCTAAGCTCAACTTATGTACCCGTACGGTTTTATAATTAACTTTGTTCTGGATATCAATTACACATACAATATTTACATAATTACAACTAAAAGTAAATACAAATAAAGAAAAATACTTGTCTATCTTCTATCTTATCTATACATATATTTTAAAATGAATCATTATTTCCCTTGCATCTCTTGCATTTTCCCACGGCATCACGCGTGAGCGGCTGGACCGATTTCGCAAATTTTTTTTTTGTTTTCCTATTTCTCAGGAGAAGGTTCTTATGAAAGAAAATTTTGAGATTTAAAAAAAAAAAAATTATCTCAATATGTCCATATTCTTCATTTGTTTACCGCATGCATGAAAATGGTTTTAACTTTTTGTTGTAGTAAGTAAGTAGTAGGTAGGTAGTAAGTAGGAACAAGTGCATTGCAACGCATGCCGGTTACAGCTAGTATCTTTATAAAACTATAAACTAAAATAGGGCATCAAAATATTCCTCGGCTTCGCTATCGACTGGTAACGTGCCCAGAAGGCTGGCAGCATTGCCACGTTATATGGCAATGTGGCCAATGGGCTTTGAGTTTCATGGGGTCCGAGTGCCCAACTTCTATACAGAGATGATGCAAGGCGGCTAGTCGACATTTCCCGTGACCCGAAGGCTGCATGGCCTCTATATTGGTCAAAGGATTTGCATTAAGTTTGTTGAGATCATTTATCATTGCGTAAGTAATATTAATTGAAGAGCCGTCGAAAGTCATCTTCTGGTTTGGGTGAAAAATGCGAGGTCATGCAATGCGGGAAACTGACAGATCATCTTCTTTACAAGTTGAAGTGCTTACGTTTTATCAAATATTTAAGTTAACAATTTCTATATTCGCGGATGTATGATGATGTGGACGTAAACGAGTGGGAAGTTGATGATTGTTCTATTCAAACTGCAAAATAGCCACTTTGTAGTTGAATATAGCCACTGTTGGGTTTCCCAATGACCGCTATACAATGTTAGTAGTAAAGGGCGGTAGTACCACGGGCCACTTAAAGAATCACAGATGACTATTTTAAAGAAAGTGTTAAAATTTGATTATTTTTATGCAAAATGATTTTTATTTTAGTTTGTTCAAAACCCCTACTAACCTGCTTTAGTTATGAATTCAGAAAATGGAGCTTATATTCCGTGACCCCAAATATAACCTAAAATGTTAACAAGCGGAGCTGAGGATTTTAGCGTATTTTTTAGTATCTTTGAACAGCAATTTCTCTTAAATTATTGGCTTTTGGAGAAAGTGGTAAAACAAAAATTACTCATTATTATCGGTACTTTAACACCGTAAGATGTATGAACATTAATGACGGAGCATGTGGTGTTCTGTTGTTTCTGCCGACCTCTATGAGAAAAAAGCGTGAGTATAAGTATGTATGTATGGTTAACGTCTCACTGAATAGTACCCTCTTTCCGACTAACCATGTATAAAGAACGGCCATGGAAGATATTGCCATAATCACCACCACTCTTAGCAAATGGATTGGTGATAGTAGTACATTATAATTATACCAGACAGAAGGACATTGCTGCCCATCCTCTTAACACATTCGAGTCCACCACACTTTTCATAGATCTCATACGCCATCCCACCATACATATTGCTAGTAGACCTTCCAGGAGGGTCCTCGACATTACGTTTGCGCTAAGAGTGAACCCTCGAGGAGGGTTCCTGGCATTAGGTTAAAAACCTTGAAAAATACGCTACTACGTCGTAAAACAGGTGTTTGTTTCTTGACGGCGAATTTTCCAAGAAAAACCTGCATTTAAAATGCGCCCTCCACGACCCGGCATGGCGAATGCGACTACAGGGTACCCTCCTGGAGGGCACCCGGCACTGAACGTGTTAAAAAACTCCATTTTATCCACGGCTGGAGCGTTGGTAACCAGTTCCTTGCGGGAACCACATCGTAACAAGGTATTAAACCTTGTAAGCTTCTGGTGATACAGATTAACCCCGCATTGAATAATTTTGGCTACAACTTTCCACTTCCTACAAAAAAAAAACATTACTTGTTTTCTGTGAGGCATTTTACTGCCCCGAGTTAACTGACCGCGTGGAGTGGATAATGAGTTGAACACATGCAATTATCGCTGCCATTATGCGTGTAAAGTACCGCCGTTTTTAAATAAAATCGAAATCTACTTAAATGATTAAAGGCAAAGTGCTTTCGGACGCGCAATTTTCATGCAATTTAATCTAAGAGTTGTATAAAGTTACAGAATACTTGGAAAAGGAAATTGGTGGCTCGTGACCATTTTATGCTTAGCTATCTTATGGATAAATTACTTCTTGATAATAGTTGGCAAGAGATATAAAAGTCTAGCTCACGCCGTAGTGAATAGATTGGTCAGCCAGCAGGATAAGTAGTGGCTTACTGCCGTTGGTGCGCCGGATATACTAAAGTAACGTCACTCGTGGAAATACATTTAAATGCATGCCCAAGCCACGAAGGTACAGAAGTGTTAGCCAACATAGGTCTCCTGTAAAATTGGTATGCTGCCAAATATGACACATTGTTTTGACGACACGTTTGGTGCAGTGGCTGATCGATTGGCTTCTGCGTTACGGGTCATGAGTTTGATTCCCGCACGGAACAAATATATTATGGCCTACAGATAATTCCGGGTTTGGGAGTTTGTGCATGTGAAGATTTGTGTCTGCGACCCACGACACAGGAGAAATTCTAGTGACAAGCAAATATTAAAAAACCAAAATATCCCGCTATTATGTATCTTGGGAAGATATTAAATGGGCGACATTAAACCACAAGAAAAAGAAAACATTACATCTTATTTTTAGCCTAGCGGTTGAACGCTTGCCTTCTAAGCAGGAGGGTCTGATCCGATTCCGGCCCACACCTCTGACTTTTCGAGTTCACGTGTGGATCATAATTTGAACATCACTTACGTTAGCGGTGCAGGAAAACATCATGCGGAAACCTGCTCATCTGAAAGAGCTCCGATCAGTTCTCGATGATGTGTGTAGTCCGCCAACCCACACCAGGGGGCCAATTCTACTAACAGAAACTTGTATCAATTGCAACTGAATCGTTCATTCAGACAGTTTTCGTTTACGAAAACTGAGGCCCAATTCTCCTAAAATAAATTGTTGCCAAACGCAATCAAACCACAACCGTCAGTCAGTTTTTGTTTTCGAAAACTTTCAAAATGATTGATTTTGTTTTTTGTGTCAAACAATTCGACAGCTTTTGAAATTGAGAACTGTCTGAATGAACGGTTCGGCCTTGGTTCGGTTGTGATTTATCAAGATTTATTTTAGGAGAATTGGGCCCCTGTCAAAATGTTTGGTTTTGTTTTTGTTGTCAAACAATTTGATAGTTTTTGTAACGAAAACTCTGAATAAATAATTCAGTTGCAATTGATAAAAGTTTCTGTTAGTAGAATTGGACTCCAGGTAAACGTGGAGGACTAAGGCCTAAATCCCTCCCATTCTGAGAAGAGCCCCTTGCCCAGCAGTGGGACAGTAATGAGTTGATGATGATGATATCATAAATATCAGCTACAAAATAAACTTAGTAGAGGTAATCTACAAATACATTTATCATTTAGATTAGCTCCAATCTCGCGATTTCTTTAGAGCGTGTGTTCGTAAACACGTAAAGGTCAATAGGAGCCGCGGCAGGCTTTGAAGGCTTATCTGCCTCCACGTACCGGAGCAGTGAAGCGCCCGCGTAGTCTGCCCGCTCGACTGTGAACGACCGCATCTTGGAACCAACGCCCTGCAACGTGATACTTGCTTTTGTACCTGTTTTAAATAAATCCTTTCTAATATTATAAACGCGAAAGTAACTCTGTCTGTCTGTGACGCTTTCACGCCTAAACCGCTGAACCGATTTTGATTAAACTTGGTATAGAGAAAGAAGACATAGGCTACTTTAACTTCCTGGAGAAGGACATAGGCTACTTTTATTTCGAAAAATACGGAATACGCGATAAACCACATCCACGCGGGCGAGGCCGCGAGCGACCTGTAGTAGCTTAGGTACTCGTTTATGTGACAATTCGTTGCCAGTCATACGTAGGTACTTATAGATATTTTAATTTTCGATCTTACGCGTCATCCTATGTGAGCGATCTATAAGCGACGCGAAAACAACAAACAGTCGATACCTATTGAAGTGGCCTACGTGACCAAACGCACGTGGAGTGCGGTGCGGCGCGGCTCGGCGCGAAGCGAACGCTGTCAGTTGACTTGATATTTTCACGCGAACTGGATACGGTGCCGTACAGTGCTACTGAATGACGGCGGCGAGCGGCGAGCGGTCCGCGAGCTCGTAGGACAAAGCCGCCGCTTCGCACCGCATCGCATCGCTTCGCAATTCGCGTCGCCGTCGCTTTAAACCGCCTACGTAAGACGTTGCGTTAGATTGTGTTCAACGAAAGATGAGTCCTGTCATAGCGGTCATTTCGTAAATTGTAGCCGTAAGGAGATTGCTATCAAAAAAAACGTAGACGACATCTTCAAATTAAATATCATTTTAAAAATAGCTATTATCCATGCTTTTTTATAGACAACTAGAGGTCGCCAGCGGCTTCGCCCGCGGGAATGTCGTTTATCGCGTATTCTGCATTTTTCTCTTCTATATTATGCATGTATTATACTTATGACCTTCCTCTTGAATCACTCTATCTATTAAAAAAAAACCGCATCAAAATCCGTTGCGTAGTTTTAAAGATCCATATACATACAGGGACAGAGAGACGAAAGCGACTTTGTTTTATATTATGTAGTGATAGCGATATTTTTATATTCTTTTTATGGTAACGTTTTGTAGATAAACGTTACCATACAAAAAATACTCACCTTGCAAAGGGTATAGTAGCGCAAATGCATGTTGCTTTTTGGCTTAAATGATTGTTTATGGATTGGGTAACAGTTGACGTTGATATGATTGGCTTTAAAAAATCCTCTATGGAATAGTAGGTCCAACAGTACGATACAATTCCATTTTAATAGCTACGTGGAACGAGAAATAAAATCAGAGTTTATATTTTTTCACCTTGGTCAGCGTGGGAGAAAATATATTTATTATTTTCAAATAAAATTTGTTATTTAAATATGAGTTCAGTAGCTCCTTTTGCAGAAAAGCAATTATTCAAAATTCATAGTTATTCAAAATAGTATCATGAACAAAGCAATGCTGATATTTTAACATTAACTTTTAGTAATAGCTTTAAATGAAAGAGTTCCTTTGGAGGAGTACTGCCATCATTGTAGCCAAGCAGCATTGCTGTGTTGCAGTTCGAAGGGTAGGGGTGCCTGAGCACACATTAAAAGCACGTGAGACTTTCCAACTACGTTTCTATGTATGGAAGTGAATGTTGGTCTTGGAAGAAGAGTCATGAAAGTAGAATAAATGCCGTGGAAATACGTTCCTTGCGAAGTATGTACGGTGTAACTTTGAATGATAGATTGAGGAATGATGTGATAAGACAAAGTTGAGGTTTAAAAGATGATGTAGTGACAAAAATTGAAAGGAGTATGCTTCGGTGGTTTGGGCATGTTGAAAGATTGAGTGAACGGCGATTAACAAAAGGAATTTATAAGGCGAATGTCAGTGGAAACGCCAGTAGAGGACGCCCTAGAAGGACATACATTGATGTTATTGGTGATGTTCTTCAAAAAGGACCGGTGCGTAGTAGTTTCAACCGGCGTGCGTGTATGACAAGATGTATGACCGTGGACGAAGCGAAAGGAGTATGTAAGGATCGTAGCATGTGGCGTTCTACAGTTTCTGCCTACCCCCATGGGAAAAAGGCGTGAGTTTATGTATGTATGTATGTTTCTAAAGCGGCCCCGAGACGATCAATGCCAATTGTCAATGTGCTACGTTATTGACAATTGCAATTGAAGTGCCATTGCTGCAGTTTTCAACGTGTTTGCGTTCAGCATGCTTTTTGGCATTGGAACAGTTGGTGTTCGCACAGGCAGCTAGGGACAATGGTATCAAATACAGACTTAGCGTTTCTTGCCATGACTGTGGCCGTCTGTACTAAAAAGAAAAAAAAGACACGGTTGTAAGAAGTAGTATAAACTTATAAAGTGCGATATAAATGTATTAAAAGTAAGATAAATTCACGGTCATCGATATTACGTGGGGTATCCGCCATGTTTGCTTTCACTGCTGTCAGACGCGCGAATAGCGGAAACGATTGTCAATGAATCAGTTAAACGATCAATTGGCAGTTTCAATGGCTCCTGTCAATGGGCATCAATCAAATTTTTTATCTATTGCTTTCAATCACGTACCTGCGATTGACAATCGCTTCAATTGTAGTTGTAAACGATCAATGGCAATTGACAATAACGTAAAGTTGACAATTGGCATTGATGGTCTCGGGGCCGCTTAAGGTTGGCATTGCACCAGCAATCAACCTTCAAAACTCATGTATTCAAAATAGACTAGAATTACTTACTAAGTTCCTTTTGAACGTCAGTGTTATAAAAGATAGCCTCCAAAAACGCTCGCCCTTCACCGCTTCCTAGTGTTTATGCTGTGAAGAAGAAACGGTGCAACAAACTCTCCAGCAACATAGATCTGTCTGTCAAGTGAATAGATTAATTCCCCCGTATTACAAAAGATGGTCTAAGAAAAACCTGGGTTTTAAAATAGCCCCGTCTCTTTTTGTTATATGACATAAGAAAGTGATGGGTATATTTTAAACCTGGGTTTATCTTAGTCTTGGTTTAAACCATCTTTTGTAATACGGGGGAGAGTCTAAGTGTGGCGCCACACCATGCCGAAATTACGCGACCGAACTTCTATGTTTTTTATATGGGTAAAACGCGACGTAATTTCAGCCTGGTGTGTCGCGGGTAATTTAAAAAGCATTGCAGGCGTAATCATACCGAACTTCGGCCGCGTATCTTAGGCATAGTGTGTTTAGACACTTGGTATACATAAAAAAGGTAATATTTACAATAATAAAATAGTGGTAATTAAAGGATATGCCTAAAAGAATTCTGGATGAATTGAACTCAGAATTTTAAGTAAGTAGGTACCTATCTAAATAATATAAATAATAATCCTCTTGGTGTTGTAGGTCTATACAAGCTTAGTTTTAGTATACACTAAACCTGAAACTAGTTTGTTCAGAATCACTAGGAGAATCGATTGACATCTTTTTTACACCACATTTTTTTACATAAATGTCAATTTTGTTTCAGTAGGTTTCTACCCATAACAGTTGACGGGAATAGATACCTTGAGGCTTGAAATGGCCCGCTCGGTCAGTTTCCGTGTATTAGACAACCCCTGCATACCTAGCACATCTCAGGCATTTCACACTTTACTAGGGAACTTAACGCGACATAAACAACGGTGTAACTTGGAGATTTATTAAAAAAAAACACAAATTCAGGCAGTTCTGATGAATATCTTGTTGGGGTGTCTCGGTTTTTGTATATACTAAAAATAGCGTTGTATAGGCGTCGGTGAACGCTTTCCATCATTTGGCAATTAAATAAAAAAAACCTTTTCAACAGACCATCTACTATTATTACATACTATTATTTTTATTATACATACGGTACGTCGATGATTGCGATGCTTGTTACAGATTCAGTGACGTTATTTAACTGAATCCGATATCCTCGACTCGTGTGAATGCGCTCAATATAATAAAAATGTACGCTATCACCGCTAAACACGGGTAGTAAAACTAATGGTCCAGTAAAAATAACGGACCGTTACCACGTACGCCAATATCGTTAATATCGTCACCATGGAGTATGCCAGGTTCAGCTTTGGACATTCTTGGACTTATGTTTGTATCATGGGAACGACTTGCAAGGGAGATAGCAAGCACGAAGGTACAATACAAATATGATTTACTTTACACCATTAAAATACAGATTATTCAGCCCAGTAATGTCCCACTGCTCGAACACGAAACGGTAATTTAACAAACAGGCTTTTGAAAAAACCAATGAAATATTCAATAAAATGCCCAAGCTATAAGCGATTTGAGATTCTTCACTAGATAGAGACAACACTACCGAGCAATGACGTCATTCCTTAAAAACTTCATAGTAAAGGAGATGTTTCAGAAATGTATGGAGCCTGGGCTAGCACCATGTACACTATATGGAAATATAGCTATACAATAAAGTAACCATTTTTTAATGTTAATTTTCTATAATTTTACTTTGTTTAATTGTACAGTCATTCAAGTTAACTTCGTCAAGGAGAGCAACACAACACAAAAAAATATGGTGGATCGAAATTATGTGAAATGTCATTTTGACAACTGTTGACATGTCATTGACCCCATAGTGTTTATTTCTTGTGTACTTATCTTCGTTTCTACGTTGTTTATAGACGAGAATACTTGGATTTCGTTATAATTATAATGAAATAGAACTACAGGTGTTGTACTGGATTGCGTCACACATACATCACGAAACCTAGGACTGTCAAAGTTGTCAAATTCATGTTAATGTCAAACACAACTGTCATGGCTACCAGAAAAAAAGGGTTATCACATTAAAAAAACGTCCCCAAATAATAATTCCAGTACAATTGTACTCTTTTTCAAATTAATTTATTTGTATTTTTATGGTAATCCCCTATTTTTTTCCTATTTTTCTATATACTGTACATAGTGGTGGCCCAAAATCAAACATCTTCTTTCACATCACACAATGTTTCGCGCGACAAGGACATAAAATGCTCTCTCCAAAAACTTTAACAGTATGTTTCTCATCCTTTGTTTCATAGATTTTATTATTTTTTCTTTAATAGTGTCCTTTCTACGGGTACATTACATTAATACGAAAAACTAAATTCCGACATTCTTAATCCCGATTTTTATAATACCGATTTTCATAATTCCGAATGGTTTAAAATTCCTAATTAGACAATTCCGATTAATCATAAAACCAAATTTTATAAATCCTAAATTACAAAACGTTTAACTTTATAATTACGAATATCAAAATGCCGAGTTTCAATACACCTAACAATAAAAAGTCAGATTCAATAAAAATCCGAAACATCAAAAATACGACTTCCGATTATTAAAATACCGATCAATTAAACGACTTAATACTTACTATAAACTAGAAATACTCAATTCGCTAATGTTTTACTTTGCAAATGTGCTGAATGGTAAAGTATAATTTGTATTTTATTAATTTGACCAAATAATTAGATTGACAAATTCGACATTTGATAAAATAAAATTAAAAGTGTAAGCAAGCAAGCAAAGCATATATTATGCAAGCAACTAAGCATGTATCATGCAAGCAAGCAAGCATGTATCATGCAAGCATGCATGTATCATGCAAGCATGCATGTATCATGCAAGTAAGCAAGCATGCCAGTACGCTCCGGAGGTCGCCGACTCGCTTCGCTCGCCTCCTCCCCCGCTCGCTACGTTTCTGCCTCGTGCATTCGTTCCACTCAGGACCTCCTACGCGAGCTTCTGGCTCCACGCTTTTAAATAACACTCTAGGCGTAGGACACAGTCTGACCACGTGGAGCCGCGGTGTGCTGAGTCGGATTAACATTAAATTCAACCTACTTTAATTAATGCTGTGTTAAAAGAATGGTTTGGTAGCTCAATCATTTACATATTTTGTTAAAAAAAGTACAAACAGTGCATTTGTTTGTAAGTACAACAACAACCCCCTACGCGCTTTTTTATTTTATGTAACTATCGCAGTTCGAACTTAACCTAACCAACTGCACTTTCTGTATTATTTATGTTATAGGTATACTCTATTGCTTGTCATAACGTTAATTGTTTTCGGAAAATTTAGAATCGGAATGCTGTTTTTCGGGCCAAGAACACATCGAGTGTTTAATTCTTCGTACTTATGAGTGTCGGAAAACAAATAAATCGGATTTATGACACTCGGTAAAATATCGGAATATCCGAATTCGAAATAAAATATTTCGGAATGTTTAGGTGTTCCCCTTTCTACACTTTCTTTATAATATTCTTGATCATTTCTAAAGTAGTCATGGAACTTCATATTTTCCTTGTTTTAGCTACGAAACCACAGATTAAAGAAGAGAATTGATACTCCTTAATTAAACAGCCAATACCACTCTAGACCAATAAAACAATTTTAGATCTGCGTCTTAAATTATTTAGACGAAGATGAATCGTTTAATTTTAGACTGTTTTCATAGCGGGATAATTAGATTGGTTTAGGTTAAACTGGTTGATTCCAACCGGCTGCAGATGAATTGGGTTAGCTTGGGAAAAACTAATTTATTCTAAAATTGAGTTTGGACAATAACATTATTAAACGTCGGGCTTTGTAAACCTTCTAGTAGCAATGACCCTGAACAGATTAGAAGATCTTAGGATTGCAGAGATTATATAAATATACCTATACCTTTTTATTTATACTATAATTAATTTTTGGGTTGGATGATACGGTCCACCGGATATTCTGGAGCCCCCCCTCTCTATGCGGTAAGGTCGCCCACTGTGTTGGGATTAGCCGATAGGTCTATAATAATTTAATAAAATAATTTTAAATGTTTATCCATGGAGTGGCTTGTGGTTAATTAACAACCGCGCAGATCATACGATTTGCAAGGTTAAGCTGCGCTTTCGCGGTCGGTCTTTGGATGGGTGAACGTTTGTTACACATCGAGACCCTTCTGTGCCTTGGAGAACATGTTAAACCGTCGGTCCTGGGCATAGATATTATATTACAATGGTCTTGGGTGTCATACGAATGATGAACCTATGACAGTCGTTACGGGTACGGTCTAGCCTTAGGATATCGGTATTGTCCAGTAACTGGGTTGCAGAGTGTCACGCTTTGCGGGTTAAGGGTGGCTTGAGGAGTCAACCCTTAAAGAGCATGTGCACATAAAATCAGAATCTAGCAAGAAGCAGAAGCAGTTTAGCAGGATTGTACTTACATACTAAACATACCTACTATACATACATAATATATTTTATAATAGTCACAAATTAGTTTAGTTTACAGGGCGTGGTTCTTTAGACAATACGATACGAGGAGTCCAGGGTCTTCAGGTGTAGTAGGTAGTACTTAACTAGTGGCTGCTGAGGCGCGAGAGAGGACGAAGTGCAGTGTGCCGGCCCTTTTATAGGCGCACCCCGCTAGTCGCCACTGCTGCACCGTCACAAGAGGTCTGATAGCATTCGCTCCGTGTAAAATGGTGGTATTTAGCCGCATCTGGTTAGACTGGAAGCTGACCCGAACCTAGTTGGGAAAAGGTTAGGCAGACTCCCATCCATGGAGTGTCTTGCCGGGTCTTCTACATAGGACCTACACTACCTACTTTGTTACCTAAATTTTAATAGCCACGTGGAATGAAAAATAAAATCAGAGTTTATATTTTTTCACCTTGGTCAGCGTGGGAGAAAATATGTTTTTCATTTTCAAATAAAATTTGTTATTTAAATATGAGTTCAGTAGCTCCTTTTGCAGCACAGCAATTATTCAAAATTCATAGTTATTCAAAATAGTATCATGAACAAAGCAATGTTGATATTTTAACATTAACTTTTAGTAATAGCTTTAAATGAAAGAGTTCCTTTGGAGGAGTACTGCCATCATTGTGGCCAAGCAGCATTGCTGTGTTCCAGTCCGCAGGGTAGGGGTGTGGAGAAACTTGGTGTGGTGTTCCTCCAACCAAAGGGAGGATCCTCCAACCAGGCGGAGTCTTGCCCGACGGTTGATGTTGGGAGGTTGTATATATAATATCTGCGTGTTAAATCTTGATTGCGCGATGTAGGATAGTTTGTATGTGGCGAGATAGATGCCGCCACAGGGGTGCCTGAAGCACACATTACAAGCACGTGAGACTTTCCAACTATGTTTAAAAAGCGGCCCCGAGACGATCAATGCCAATTGTCAAACTAAACTTACTAATAACTAAAACTTGAACTAAATTGTCACGTTTTCTTAAGTGTCAGTACTGTACTGTGCCTATTTTAAATAAAAAATCGTAAACCTTTGAAATATGGCTGGGTATCAGTGTTTGACACGAAACGACCGCCATCTGACCTCCGTAACTGGGGGATTTCGATATCCTAAGATAAGGCCGTTTGTCAGACTTAGATAGATAAGATAGGCGATTGTCTGACAACCTGTCACTATCTACATAAAGCAATATATTTTATTACATGTTAGGTAACTCTATTGGTTGTACTACAAAAGTTTAAACTGTGTCTAACGTCAAACTTCATACATAAGTCGGTTAAAACGGTGTTTAAGCCCTGGGGCCCGATTTCCCTACCTAAAGAACTTCAGTTGCAGTGTAGTTGCAGTTAAGTTACGATCAAAACAACGCTTTTCGTATTCTCTCAATAGGCGATCCCTGTCCGATATGCTTGCATGAACTTAACTACAGCGTCACTGGAACTTGATCGGCGCGTCAGGTTTTTTTTTTTTTTAATAATATTGCTCCTCACTAAGGGGCCGTCTCCACGAGCGAGAGAATCTCGGCGGCGGCGGCGATATTATCGTCGTGCCACGTATTTCTATACACTCTCTTAGAACGTGTCTCCACACGGCAATTTTATGGCGGCGATAGTTAGTATTGAATTTGATGGCAAATTACTTAAGTATTTGCTTATATCGAATTCTCAAATCAGAAAGCGGAGGTTATCCTACTGTTGTGTGTTAACAATAGTGATGGGTAAATCGTCTATTTTAATCAAGTATGAGGGAGGACGCCATTTTACCTCGTGAGGTACTCACGAGGCACCCCCTATTTGAGGATAGAGACTGGTGAGCGACGGGCTCGCATGTGCGCTACCGCATGACGCTTCACTGGATGAGGGAAGGAGAGAGAAAGGGCGTCGATTGCGCGAGCGAACGAACACTCCTCATCAAGTATTAGCATCCCTATTACTTACTTGGTCATCAGTCAGATACAACATCGGACTTATACCAAGAATAAATTGAGGAATTAGGTGAGGTGGTTCAAAGTTGAAATACAAGTAACTCCCTCATTTTTCATTTTGAGAAACCCAAACGAGGTAACTCACGAGTAAGAGCGGTTACGCACTGCATCCGATCCGAATCCGAGAAAATACGTTCCAAAGTAGTCATAGAACTATTTGTATGGTAGTTTACTCACTAGATCCGACTTCCGTCATCCGATTTCTCTCCGTCATCCGTGAGTTTCCAATTCGGAAGAAATATTGACGGACCGAAGTAGCCGTAGTACTGTTTGTATGAACGCTTTCGCATTACCTCGGATTCAAATCGGATGCCAAATGGATATGCCAAAGATGACCTCTGAATTGTTTGAATTTGGATCAGAGATCGGATAAGTGCGTAAGCGATATCCGAATTCGGTCCGAGTTTTTTATGTCCGTATTTTCACGGATTCGGATCGGATGCAGTGCGTAATCGCTGTAAGGGACGCATCACTACTTAACAACTGTCAAACATGATACTGTGGTAAGACTATATCTCCAAGGATCGAAGGTGTGTTCCAAATGACGTAATTTTTGTATTTACCTAAAAATTATTGTTGTAATAACGTGTTTATATAAGCCTAAGTTCATTATGAGAGTAGGTACCTACTTAAATAAGCCAATTCGTCGCGAAATTTACTTTGCTTTCTTAATATTTATTAACACGCCCCTAGCGAAAAAACCCGTTATGATTTATATTTCTACGCATTGTATTTATATCGAGATAACCAAATATTATAACGTAAACATTTTGTTTTCTTCGTCGATATTCATTCTGTTTTTATTAGGTCCATATACTTTGAATTATTCATCGGTCGTCAGTATTTGTTTACTCATTGGAAATCAAGAATCCTCTGTTATGTGTTTTTTTACGATTTTTACGATGTCGGAAAATGTTTACCTGTGGTTTTAAGGCGCGCCGTTACGTGGAATAAAATAACATAACACCAAAGCTAAGCAAAGTTCGGCAAAGCAGGTTGAATAAAAAAACATAACATCACGCCTGTACTCTCCGAAGGGTTGGGCAGAGGTGTCACCCTCATTTCGCCGTTATGTTTTAAGTCCCATGTAACAGGGGGCGAGCCTATTGCCATCAACCGCGCACAAATCCAGACTCCGGGCTGCTACAGAGAAATTACACACAGAAAATCCCAATAACACTTTGTCTGATCTGGGGATTAAATCCATTACAATACAATACTCTTTATTGTACACAAAACAAACAAGAAACATCACTATAAAAATAGAGATGTACAATGGGCGGTCTTATCGCACTAGGCGCCTCACGCTCAATAGTTGCGTTTAATGACCATTCTAGGCCAACGAGGCTGTCAATTGATACATTTTTAAAACACACAATTATGAATAGAACAATCACTATTTCGTCGCCGTAGAGTGAAAACCTCGGGAATGCAATTTGGTCATTTTTAACCGATTTCAAAAAGAAGGAGGTTCTCAATACGTCTGTTTTTTTAAGTTTGGTAATCGATATCTCCGCCAATTATGAATGAATTTTGATTATTCTTTTTTGTTTGGTAGGCCATACTTCAGAGGTGGTCCCATATAAATTTTATCGAAAGAGATGCAGTGCTTTTTGAAACAAAAAAACTAAAAAAAAATATAACACTTAGATGACGTTTTGGTTTGTGGTTTCCTTCAACAAAAGTTTTGATGAGGGTTTTCAATCTCTGTTTTAACTGTCATCACAGAAACATTAGCCTAGAACACAGAAGATTGCATGTATTTGTATAGGAGCCGTCATGATAATTATACATTAATACCTATACTAAAAGAAAACTACCTAGTTGTTCGAAAGATTACGCGACCGTGTCATTTAAATTTGTAGTCTTAAACCGTGTAATTTATGGCACTAAAACGTATTCAATAAATAACATTAAATAAAAGTAAAAACCGACTTCAAAAAAAAAAAAAAAAAGAGTAAAATAATTACCTACCATATTATAAAATTAACAGTTTCAGAAGTCGGTGCAATTCTACACTGAAACAAATAAAAGCCACCGACTTCTGAAACTGATCAATTACGGAACCGTGCAATGACCAAATGCATTTCCGAGGTTTTCACTCTTATGTACGATTTCCACCAAACGGGCCGCGTCGGAGCGCAGCGCAGAGCATCGCAGCGGATGTTCGAGCATGCGCCGGTTGCCGACCGCGTCCGCCCGACGACTACAATCTGCTGGAACCCGGGCGCATGTGCGCGCGTGTTTTCGTATCCGCTATCGCATGCGCGCTGTGGCCGAGCGGAGCCGACGGGACGCGACGACAGCCGAGAGCCGCCGTCGACGTGCGCGAGGAGCCAACCTGCTGCCGCGGCATACGCAAGGAGCCGACCGGATGCCGCGGCATACGCGCGGATCTAACAGAGTTCCAAGCCGTGTAAATTCCATGCAAACATGAAACTTAACTATTGTATAGAAGCCTGAATTTCCTTTAGCACAGTGTGAAATGCGCTCCGGCGCGCTCCGGCGCGCTCCGGCGCGCTCCGGCGCGGCCCGTTTGGTGGAAATCGTACATAAGGCGACGATTTATGAATTAACATTTTGGTTTTAAGGATGCATTTGCAGAGTACGTACGTAGGTAATAAGTTATAGGTGTTACTACATGCAGACGGCCCACACAAACACAGCGTACCTTTGTCTTCAAGTTAGGACAATCCAAATCTTTTTGACAGTGAAGGGATCTGTTTGACTGCGTATTGTTGCTCTCAATCTCAAACGACTTGAGTCCACTCACGATGGTGACCAAAAAAATGAAAATGACCGAAGGAAACCCAACCTTATTTCCACAGTGTTAAGGTTTATCAGTCTAGCACAGTATGAAAAAAATCAAAAAGACATTTTTTCTTTTCTTGTGCGTATTACAATTATTTCGTTTTTTTCTCCGTCTTGGTATTGTTTTTATTTATTAAAATCGTGGTTGTAGTTGTTGAGAAATACGTACCAAACATCACCTCATTTTCATTATTTTCGTGGTGGGAGACTACGGAAAATTTATGTTATTGAAGTATCACTACATAGTATAAAACAAAGTCGCTTCCCGCTGTCTGCCTGTCCCTATGTACCTATGCTACTACGCAACGGATTTTGATGCGGTTTTTTTTTAAATAGATAAAATGATTCAAGAGGAAGGTTTTAAGCTATAAAACGTACACGTGCGATGCCGGGGCGGGTCGCTAGTAACTGATAAAATAAAATATTTTCTCCACCTTGTTTAGACAAAAGAATAGTCTATCCATAGCTAACCATAACATCTCGGTAAGTTTCATGGATTGATCGGAAAATGTACCGAAAAACAGTTTATTTGTAAATAATACTTTCTTAACACTTTGTGATGGTTTATTCACCTACATACAATTAACATACTACAAACTTTCATATTAAAGCTAACTCTAAGTGCGAGTTGGACTGGCGCACGAAGGGTTCCATACCATTATCTATAAAAACGGCAAAAAAAACACGTTTGTTGTGTGGGAGCCCCCTTTAATATTTATTATTCTGTTTTTAGTATTTGTTGTTATAGCGGCTACAGAAATACATTATCTGTGAAAATTTCAACGGTCTAACTGTCACGGTTCATGAGATACAGCCTGGTGACAGATGGACAGCGGAGTCTTAGTAAAGGGGTCCCGTTTTACCCTTTGGGTACGGCACCCTAAAAAACACAAAAATGATTGTTAGTGTTGATACTTGATGTGTGTGGAGCGAGCTTCATCGAACGACATTTTTTTTTCGGTATAGTGCCTCCACATTCTACGTGCCTGTATCTATGTCTAATTTACATTAAATTTTTTTTTACTCAATACATTTCACAATTTATTCATTTACATAATATATACAATTCCTATATACATTATTCTTATACGGCTGGCCTCTACCTTGGTCAAAGGATAAGCATTGCCATACAACGTGGCAATGCTGCCAGCCTTCTGGGCACGTTACCGGTTGACAGCGATGCGGAGGAATATTTTGACGCACTATTTTAGTTTATAGTTTTATTAGGATATTTTTTATTTTTAATTGTATATACCTTTATTTGTAATTATGTAAATATTATAAGAATAATGTATACAACGTTATTTTTACTTTATGCGAAAACCGAGACACCCCAACAAGATTTTCATCAGAACTGCCTGAATATGTGTTTTTTTTTAGTAAATCTCCAAGTTACACCTTAGTTTATGTTGCGTTAAGTTCGCTAAAAAAGTGTGAAATGCCTGAGATGTGCTATGCAGGAGTTGTCTAATACACGGAAACTGACCGAGCGGACCATTTCAAGCCTCAAGGTGTCTATTCCCGTCAATTGTTATGGGTAGAAACCTACTGAAACAAAATTGAAATTTATGAAAAAAAAAAAAAAAAAGTGGTGAAAAAAATATGTCAATCGATTCTCCTAGTGATTCTGAACAAACTAGTTTCAGGTTTCGCATATACTAAAACTAACCTTGTATAGGAATTGTATACATTAAATTGATTTATATATTAAGTTGGTTTTGATTTGAAAGTTTGTAGCATATTATATGTGGGTGAATAAAGTCCACGAAAATATTAAAAGTCGCCACTGTTCACCTGAGTGTTTTAATTCCAAGGTGATTGAAGGACACCAAATATGTCGAATTGCTTCATCTGGTTGATATTACCTAGGTGAAATGAATCACAGGTGATACGGGGACACATAAAAGTTAACCTGGGATAATAACGTGGAATATACCTTTGTGACCAGGGTCGGACTGGGCCTAAGGGGCTCGGGTGGCTTTATGACTGGGCGCGCGGTCCCCCTAGAATCAGCGTAGATCATACTACTTTCATGTCAACCAATAAACTAAATGACAACAATAATCAAACAGGCAAGAGTTTTTGGAACTGTTTATTTTCAAACATATACATTTTTATGAAAAAAGGTTCCAATTAGTTAAAACTTAAAATATAATTAAAACTAGCCAGTCTTTTTTCTACAAGAGGAGATATTTCACTTCGTCTACGCGAGTTTCCAGCCGGGAGCGCCCGCGCACGCTAGGGCCCGGGTGGCAAACGCCATCCTAACTATAGAATGAGGTGTCGGACTGGCCATAGAGCCAGTCCGACACCGTTTGTGACTGCTTGTTATGACAGTCTTTAATCAAAGTAAAACAAACCAACTTTACGTAATCATCAAGACACAACAACCATGATAAAATAGCGATCACTTTTAAACGTAATATCGTTGGAAATTCAATAGAGGAAGTAATTGTGACGGAAAAGTTGAGAACTTTTTCAATTAGGTAATTGCTCAAGCGTTTACGTTGCTATTATATATAGGTACTTGCATCTTTCAAAAACTAGCTGGAAATGTGCAGCTATAGCTACAGAACAACATAATAATTGGAATTCAGACGAAGTTATACTGATATAGCGTGTTTTTTTTTGTGTTTCGCGAAATTATGTAAAATAGTATAAAACAAAGTCACTTCCCGCTGTCTGTCCCTATGTCTGCTTAGATCTCTAAAACTACGCAACGGATTTTGATGCGGTTTTTTAAATAGATGGAGTGATTCAAGAGGAAGGTTTATATGTATAAATTGCACCCGTGCAAAGCCGGGGCGGGTCGCTAGTGTAAAACAAATAGAACCGCGAAAGAACTTTTTTTCATATCGTAGAAATTTTAAAATTGAGGTTGAATATATTTTAGTATTAAGGGTGGGTAAATGAATTTTTACTATTACGGTGTACCTAATTTAAAACCCTATTGCGAAGCAATAATATACAGGGTTTCTATGTAGAAATAATTGGGTCCCGTTTACTTACCCACCTGCCACCTGTAGAATGAATAGGTAACGAGTTCTAATGACATAATCTATGGAGTTGCGGACTGAATGGCGAGAAGAAACTTTTCTTTTTAATTTCTTTTTTTATCTCGTTTCGTCATAGTCGCATCTAATGGTAAGCGCAGACGGGGTCTATGGACAGAAAACATGAATCCAAGTGACATTTGGATGTAGTTATGCAAAAACGTTCCAACCCACAAGTCTGTCAAAATTAAGTTAATGGCACTAGGCTACTTTTTAAAGCACCCTTCATCATATAGTAAAAACATTCCAGTCCTTAAGTTATTATTCTCTTATTTCCAATATTCCAACCCACAAAAGAAAACAACCAGAACACTAAATTGTCATAATCTCAATTTGAACTTGCTGTGCGTTGGAACGTTTTTGCTTGTCTACGTCCACTTATAGAACAGAAGGATTCCACTATATACAGGGTGAAATTGTAAATAGTTGACAAACCGAAATGGGAGATTGTACTCACCACTACGAACAACTTTTACTATGGGATCAAACCTGAAATCGCGAAAAAAAACACAGCTGCTCCCTACATTTATGTTCGCATAACTCGTCAAAATGTAGGGAACAGCAGATTTTTTTTTCGCGATTTCAAGTTTGTTCTCATAGTAAAAGTTGTTCATAGTGATGAGTACAATCTCCCATTTTGGTTTGTCGACTGTTTACAATTTCACCATGTATACATATAACCTACCCCTCTGGCTCTCACATACACACGACGGAACATAGTAAACTGCTTGCAGGCGGACTTTAATGTGAGGGTCACAAATAGTCCAATCTGTATTTTGTAGTGACTAGGGATGACGTTGTAAATACTCTACCATCATCATCCTCATAGTTATCTACAACCTGAGTCTATCCAGTATTTAGCATAAGCCTAACTTTGCGCAGATTTGCCCATCCAGCGCGAATAACGAACTTTCGCTATAAAATCATGTCACTCTGAGGGAAACGTGAAACTATGTGCAAGAATCAAATTACCTATTTAGCAATTCAAATAATATTTTTACCATATTTCAACGTCAAGAAATACTCATTAACTTTTAGCTTTCTCAGCCATGAAAAACCTACGCGTTAATGACGTCAAATCCTAGTTCTCGGCACAAGTATATGTTGTGGAGATAAAGATGGAGGAGTGTCAAGTACTCGTATCATTAATTTTCTTTTCCATTTTATACTTAGCTGCCTATTGAGAAAGTTCACGTTGCCATAGAAACTAGTAGTGTGCTCATTAGTAAATGTATGAAGATTTCTTTCATTCAAAATAAGACGAATTTCTTCTGGATTTAAACGACTATTCAATTTAGGAAAAACGAAAATCAGATTTCAGAGGCCTATTTCTTGTATTTTCAAGTCTCTCTATATTTTGAAACTATTCAGCTGAATTTATGTACCAAAGTATGGAGTGTAGACTTGCAGAGTAGTTACATCAAAGAGGCCCCAGGTTTATGCAATCATTACTGAAGTCGGATACCACGATAATTATTTATTAAGTAATTATCATCATAATTAAGTATGCTGCTTGATAGATATTGCTATAGAAAGCTTAATTTTCGACTCATCGTCATCCATTTTAATAGAAAATTGTAATTCTCTGATCGAGGATGAATTAGTATTTTCCTGTTCTTCGACAGTTTCTTCTATTTATACGTCGTGTCGGGACATTACTTAAATCTTATTTTTTATTTTATTTTGATTTCATCTACGGATCTTAATATTCAATTGTACGAAAGTGAGCCTATTAACTCATCACCCAAAATATTTTTAAATAATTTTACGTTTCTAATAAAACTCTGCAGTTTTTTTCATTTTCGCACAAATAAACATTTCAAAAAGCAAGAGAATCATAAAATATAAAAGGTAACAAAATATGAGACTCTGAACATTTGGCGCAATTTTATTAGCATGTTCTTTGACGTTTTACGTTTTAATTACATCATGGACGACCCAGAGTCCAGGCCTGCGCTGGTTGTGCCTCGTTAATGAATTTGATTACAGTTTATTTCAAGCAGAGGCCGCCACGTAAAATTATAAGTATGTATGTAAGTGCAAGTTCTGTTTGATCTCATTGTTCTTTTTTTAACGAATCCCGTTTCGTTGTGATCTTATCGCAGTTCATTGTGGCACATAAGTTTCTGTGAACTTTCGCTTTGTTACTTGTTCCTCCTCCTTCTGCATACAGTCTGTCTTCTTCCTTTGATATTAAAATATTTGTGAATGTATTCTTTCTGGAAAATCAAACAAAAGATTTTTACCGTTTATATGTGAGTAGAGGCCTTGATGTCTATAAAAAAGAACTACCCTACAACTGCAACTGCAACTCTAATATCGATTTAGGTACGTATTATTATGTAATTTTGATGTACTTATATTTGCTGTTACGTGTACGTAGAGGCCTATAAGGCCGTTTTTTGCAATAACACTAATTTTGCAATATGGTCAGTTTGCATGTCTCAGCGTAGGTTAATTTATATGTATTTTGTTCTATGCGAATAAGGGCTAGCGTTTGTGCACTGATGAGGGATAGCAGTATTAATATCTGAGTTTCCGATGGCTTTTATACTATAAAGTCTATTTCCATTTCAACATGTGTTGCAACCGATATTCCCAAAACGTTCAGCAATTAGTAAAAATACTCGAAAAACCGTAGGAAATCTAAAATAGAGGTAAACAAAAGGGGATGACGAGGGAAAATCATGATACGTGGTGCGGCGAGGCGTACGTTAGACCCCCAGTTTCATTCCGAGTGGGCTTCATCGTTAGTTAGTATTGTTCAAACGTATCGTTCGTCAAAACTGCGTCTATTTTTCATAAAACTTTTCATTGAATACTCTATTGTGGCGCGAGCGGTATTTTAGCATTTCGCGACGGAATGAAAAACGAAACCCTTTTCGGTTGTTTGTATGACTGTCAAATGGAGTTTTCTGAAATGAATTTATGAAATATGTATGGTTTTCAGAATTGTTGTTAAGCGTTGTTAATAGTTCTCGGAGAAAGAAATGGAAAATAATGTTTTTTTTTTCAGTGTCTTCTTGCGGTAGACAAAAGTTATTAAATTATTTTGTCCAAGATGAAATTATAAACTAGTACCAATGTTTTATTATTAATAATAATGTTTTACGGTTTTAATATTAAAAAAGTACTTAGTATAAAAATTATGCAACGGATAAAGTGTTTTTATTTTGATATAATTGAATTAAACAATTAGACAACACTGGAACAAAACTTGTAGATTAACTTTAAGTAGGTATACTTGTTTATCGAATTGGAGTTGGAAAGCCACAATGTATACAGGCAGGAAGTATGGTAAGGTATCTACTCTTTAGTAAATGTATAAGAAAGTATCTTCACTCTCTAAATGTTCCTTTGCATAATAATTTTCATCACTAGGAATTTAAACAAACACCGACCGGTGAACCCACTTATCGGAACTCGATTTTCTACTTAACGTTTTAATAAGAAATTTCTTAACAAATTAGATACGTACCTCAATTAAAATTCAGTCTTGGTTGGGTTTAAATACTTGCTTAGAACTTAAGGATTAGGTAATTTCTATTTAAAGTATAGTTAGCCAAACAGAATACCTAATTAAGTATTATGTTCTTGTCTTTCTTTAAGATCTTTATACAGACTATACAAATAAAGTTCATAAACTCACGTCTGTACTGACTTTCAGGGGGGATTTGTGGAATAAGCCTTCCCCGAAGGGTTGGCAGAGGTGTATAGTACACACCCGTCGCCCGACCAGTAACAGCCCGAGAAGGGGCTGGCGGACTGAAGCCTGCCGGGGTCGCGGTGCATGCAGCTGCGAATCCCGCGACCCCGGCCAAGGGTCAGGAGAAGGAACACCGTGGGTTTCTAGCCGGTAAAAATCCGCCATAACCCTTCGCCTTCCCCGGGCTAAGGGCATCCATGAGGATTATCACACGAAAAAAATAAAAAATAAAAAGGTGTACACCCACATTTCGCCGTTATGTTTACGTCCCATGTAATCGGCCTATTGCCAACGACCGTGCACAAATCTAGACTCCGGACTGCTACTGAGAAATTGCACATGGAAAAACCCAGTAACACTTTGCCCGACCTGGGGATCGAACTCAGGACCTCACGCTCAGCATTCGCGCTTGCAACCGCTAAACCAACGAGGCAGTCTTATATAAATAAAGTTATTCCATCAATTTAGCCTGGTTTTGTCAGAAGGGTTGAAAAAAGTAGATAAATCAGCAAGATAAGAATAACAGCAACCGAGATCATTGTATTGTGAAACAAAAGAAGTTATTGCGAATAATGAATATATATTTTGCGAACAAAAGAAGGGTCGCTGAACAGGATTTATCGTAGGTATATATTATATTATACCTAGGGTACAAGATACAACGGAATATTGGTTATGATTTCTAACCCGCGGAGTCCGCACCTTTATCGAGACCTTTTGTGTCTGTCTGTATATATCTTATTGGACGTCTTATATTACAATACACATTTTATATACGAACCTGACCCTGATACGTCTGAGGTAAGAGTTATATTTAATTTAATATCTGTTGTAAAATAATATTTATTTGTGGCATAAAGGTGTCTCTATAACATATTGTTAAGCAGAATTATAATTGGTGTCTAATAAGTAACTAACCTCCGGTTTCTGATTTGAGAATTCAAGTTAAGCAATACTTAAGTAATATTTGAGTACGGAGTTGTCAAAAAAATGCTGTAAAATCCGTCATTTTTTTGACAACTCCATACTCAAATGTTACTTAAGTACTGCTCATCCTAGAATTCTCAATTCAGAAACCGGAGGATAGTGTACTTATTTATTTATTTGGGACTAACAAACAGTTACACATTAGATCTTATGAGCTAACTTACAAAACAAATACATGTGTACGTGAGATTTAGTAGTAGTTTGACAATATCAGTCTGTATTTTTCAATTATTCTCAAACAAAAATAAAATCTCTACTTATATCGTTATAATACCAATACTATTATTTTCCAAGCAAAAACAGAGCTCAATGGATTAATATTTTAATAAGTTTTTCAAGCTTGCAAACCAACAGGGGTGGATAACATCAAAGTAACATGAAAGAGCTGGATAATGTAGTAAAAATGTCACAGAGGGGTTGCGAAGAACTAATATTGCTATAAATCTTACCTACATCATGACGTGGTGCTAAGCATATTAAGTACTAAGTTTTTGAAATAGCATTTGTTTGTAAAGGAACAATGACACTGCTAAAGTTTTGATTTAGCTCATAGAAATCTTTACATTCAGTCATGCATTTAACAAATTATTCTGTACTAGCTGACCCGATCAACGTTTTCCTGTCCAAATTTGAATTAATTTGTTTGTGGTTGTTTTGTGATTTTTTTGCCAATTTTCCGGGACACTTTTCCAATTTTTCTTTCTATAAAACCTAATTCAGAAAAATAACAAAAAAAAAAAAAAACCGTGTCGATCCAGCTGTTCTCAAGTGATGCGCTTACCAACGAACAGCATTTAATTTTTATTATACAATATAGATAGATTTTTTTACGTAACATTTATTTTATTGGAAAGTGCAAACTTTTTCGTTCGAAAAATGTTACAAGTTTAAATACTGGCAAGTCATGGTCAAAATAATTTTGTGATGCCATTAAAGTTTTATTTTTATTTATTTTTTTCATAATAAATGGCTTTCAGTTAAATTTTTCTAGTGTAAGTCGGCCTGTATATTAAATAATAGGTGAGATGGTATTATTTTAGTGCAACCTTTTTATTGATATTGCCTATATTTACGTCATATTATTTATTTTATATTTTATGCAATCAAGTGTTGCTTTTTTAAATAGGTATATTCAGAAAGCACTCAATTTCATCTGACAGTACAAGTAATTATTATCTACGGTCATTACATAAAGATGTTGTCATGAAATTCTCATAAAGAGTTTTTTATAAGCCTATTTTGTCACGCTGCTGGGCAAAGGCAAAGAAAGGGAGTTTCTTACTTCCACTTTTCCCGGTCTTTTGCGATTTGTAGCCAATATTTTAAGTAGGAGTTCAGCTCATCCCGCCATCTCCATCTGGGCTTATGATTTAGTAGGTATCTAAACACACCCCTGCCTTACATCTCAAGAGATATTGAACCTGTTTGTACCTACCCTATTTATCTGAACACAGGCATTGGAAACCCATAGAGAGCGATTCTAAGGCCTCGTCAAGAACCATTCATCACAGTTCATAGTACACAGATAGTGTCACAATTCATTCCTCTATCTACAGGTACACATTCAAATATTTCGCTTTTTGTTTGAATCAATAAATTATACCATAAATTCCAAGATCTCTTACGGCAATGCAGTAGAAGGTGTGACTAATACGTCTTAATTTTTAGTAAGTAGTTTTTAGTTAATTTCGAATAGGCACAGTACATGACATGTACTCAGAAACGTCTCGACAATTTGGTTGCACGGTTCCAAAAATTAGGTCCTATGGAGAATAGTCGGGAAGAAACTCCATGAATATTCTTTTCAAATAATTTCAAGTTAGTACAGTCGGGTATTGTTACAATGTAGTGCTTAAAATTATGTGACAAAAATGCAGGTTGGTGTAAGAAATATACTAATAATAATTTACATTTTGATATGGATGACATTTATATAACTGCAAAGCGAGGCTTAACCATGATAGTATGGAACCCAACAGCGCCATCAGTAATGTATTTTGATTTAGCAACGCTTTTTTCTGCTAGATATTGTCATGACTTTGTAAGCGTGGTTAACATGGCTCACAGCGCGGTTTACCTAGATAAAATGTTGCTTTAGGTATGATAAAATACACAACGTACTATCGTACATTTTGTGGCATAGAAAGAGGTCAAAGTCTCTCCATCTGAGGGTGATGTCTTAAAAAGCAACTAAAGGTAAAAGACTAGGAAGTATCATCTTCCTTTCTCCTAATAACCACCTACTACGATCACCAATTCTTTAGCCAAGCCTGGTGAGGAATACGTTTCACTTCTGAAGAACTTACTCATCTAAACCCATCCAGCCGTTATAGTCTTCCTCCTAGTCTTCTCCTAACTGTGTTGGGGGTCAGCTTCCAGTCTAACTACTGCGGCTGAATAGCAGAATTCTACACCTTAAAGCGACTGCCATCAGACCTCCGCAACCCAGTTACTGGGTAGTACCGATATCTTAAAGTGAGATCGGTTGTTAGACTTTCGGACTTCTGACTACCCGTAACGACTGTCATAGGTATTCTTATGGCATCCGGGACCGACTGTTTAACGTACTCTCCGAGGCATGGAGGGGCCTGTAACGGACGGTCACCCATCCATAGACTGACCGCGGCAAGCGTTGCTTAACCTCGTAAATCGTATAATCGGCGCGGTTGTTAATTAAGCCCCTCCATCCAGCCGTTATAATTGAGTAACAAAACTTCTCACTTATTAAAAGAGGGATCAAAACCTCCAACCTGTGGCCCCGGCAATTAAAACAGGTCTTTAATAAGGATTAGCCTTTTGAGTGAAATTTTCGGAAGTATTTTTCTTGTTATACATTCTACTTCGGAACTGGCGCTAAGTACTTTGTGTTAATCTGGAATCTGGATACGGAAAATACACAAGTTGGTTTGACCGATTATCCTCCTACGCTAATAGGAAAGGTTAGAATAATAGAAGAAAAGGGCTAGTGTGGCCTCAGGCTGAGATGACAGTCTTTTCATATTAGTATAACTATTAGGATTTCTTTTTTACTTTCGTTATTGGTTGGCAACAAACAAGCCAACGGCCCACCTAATGGTAAATGGTTACCACTGCCTAACTTTTTTTTTTCCTTGTCTCGGTCGCATTTGACCCTCGTCGCACCTGATGGTAAGCGCAGACAGAGTCTAAGATGAAGCACACGAATCCAAGTAACAGAGATATAGAGAGATTCCCCTATACCCCTCTGGCTATCACATACACACGACGGAACACAGTTAACTGCTTGGCGCCGGACTTTAATGTGAGGGTGGTAGCTAGCCAGGCGGACCGTAAAGATCCCACCACCAAGCGAAAGGTTGTCACCTGATTGGCACCACCCGGAGACCACGTGTGGGGTTTCGAAATAAGGGTGCCTTCCCACGGACGAGGGTGACTCAGCCCCCAACTACACGTACAACACCAAGAGGATTGCTGATGTGTTGCCAACCTTAGAGACAAAGTTGGAGAGTCTCATGTATGTACCTGTAATTTCATCAGCACCCATACCCTTCAAACCGGATCACAGCAATACTGCTTAGCGGCAGTAATAGGTATGAAGGTGATACTTCTCCGGATGAACTCTTTTACAAAGAGCTCTACTACTCCTAGGTTAAGAAAACATTAAATACGATAAAGGTACTAGTCCGAGACGGGCTACAAACTAGAGACTGCATCCGCAGAACGCAATTCGCCGTCCGAATATCACCTTTAAGGTTCACACCTTACAGGTAGTATTACAACGGCGACCGCAAGCTGCAACCGCAGATGACAGCAGCAGACAAGCGACACTACTGGTTCATACAAACCAATGTGACTTGCGGTCTGCGGTTGCAGTCTGCAGTTTGCAGCCCGTCTCGGACTTGTACCTTAACTGTTACTAACATCCTGACAAAGAATCAACATCTTAGGTAGAGCTCCTTCCTTCCTTGGTGTCGGCACGAGCGATACTAGAACAGCTTATGCTGTGGTGAAAAAATTAGGCAGTCAGCAAGGTTGGTAGCAGCCGGACGTACTTAAGTAATGTGCTCCTAGGGTTTTGCCAGAATTATCACGGAGGCAGAGTGGTGATCGCATTACAAAGTTATTCTCCACGAGAGTGTCGGTGAGACAACGTTGTTTTCCAGGGAAGTGTCAAAAGCGTAGAACAAGAGGTGCAACAGGCGTTCACCGGAGAGTCCAGAGACCGGAGCCCTCTTTTGTGCTGTGAACGACCTGGGGAGGCTAATGACGCCGCGTTTGGTGAATCACATTTCGTTTCTGTTTTTAAATCATACTACAAGTGGAATGCTCATCCAGTCGGCAGTTGTCACACTGACAACATCCTAACTGCCTTCAAGCTGCCTTTGACAGTTGCATAGTTTACAGTTCCGACTGGATGTGCAGTCTACTTGCAGTTATGATTATGAATACCACCAGGTGGTTTTAGTTGGTAAAGGGCTCTACACACCTTTGCCTGGCGGGTTACGCCGCCGGACTTGTTTTGCGTCATGTTCGCTCGCTTAGTTCGCGTTAGTTGGCCGCAATAACCCGCCGGCAATAACCCGCCGGGTGAAACCGCCGCGCCGGCTTTGGTGTGTAGAGGCCTTAAGAGTCTGGCATACCCCTCCGTTTTTACCAGATGGAAGGTATACATGAGAATTTCCACTTGATAAAAAAAACATTATGTTATAGGTGTGTTTCCATGCACAATGTACGGGACGAGCCAACGCTGCTTAGGACATTAAATTTTTCAATGAGTTGCGTTAAATGGCTCATATTTTATGTCCCTTGTTATAGTTTAGTACTTCAAGCGCTGCAGCCCTATATAGCCTTTATGTCAGCATAAAGAGTGAATGTAGGTTTACGGCATTTTTTCAACGTCGTACGAGTATAACCCTCGTTGTAAATTAAATAGGCGATGAAATGACAACTCGACATAAAATACAAGCGTTATAAACCTTTCATTAATATGAAAAGAATAATTTACTGTATGTATACTTCATAATATTCGCTTTAAATTCAGAATCATGTTTGCGAATGTGTCTTAATTTCCACCACTCACACTGAAATTCATGGGACATTAAATGTAAGCGTGTAGATAAAAACAAAAGCGTAAAATAGCGTACAATTTTAATTATCCGTAATAATTCAGAGATATAAACAAACGTCAAAGGTATGAATAAATAATTAAACTTATATACAAAAGACGTGTTTTTTAAAAATCGAATTGATAATTGACAATAATGAGTTTCAAAATCCACCAGCAAGTTAAATTGCGCAAGTGTCTGCAGCATAAGCTCGCTTAGTTCGTTAAACTTGCAGAAATCGACTTGCTGCGAGTGTCCGCAGTTGAAAGTCAGTTGCAGAAGTCATCTACCGCAATTTAACGCTAGCCGCTACGTACCCATTTCGCTCTCAAATATTTCCCGAATCAAATTGAAAATAGATTACCGTGAATGGCATGAATAGAAAAAAAATAGACGATTACGAATGTAGAACAAACTTTTTTGACGTATTCCACATTGGGCACCCGCTTTTACGGCACCCAAGTTAATGGCACCTGAGGTATTCCATATTCGGCACCTATCGGTATTTTTCGCAGGTGCCATCAGTGGAACAGTTTATTATTTAAAATTTTATTCCACTTTCGGCACCTACGAACCAGTAGGTACTAGTGATGGGACGTTTACTTTTTACAGGACGTTAAAATTAAAAATTCGATTAAAATCAGTAGAGTTTAATAACATGATAAAAATATAACTTCTTTATGTATTTTAATATCACAATCGGTTTCCTTAATCACATATATTGCAAAATGAGCCTTGAGTTACAATAGTTTTTTTTTTAATGTTTTGAGGCTTTTTATCAAAACATGATCATGCCAGCCTCATCGTACACAATAGAATTTAAAAACAAATACTTTTTAGGTTAACGTACAATTATTTCTCTTCTTGATTAACTTTGTAATTAAAATTCAACTGTCTTTATTTATTAAAACTACCAGGAAAGCAGAAATGAACTGGAACTAGGTGCTTAAGCGACATAACATACATAGTTCAATAATGGTAAAAATACAGGTTTTGAAATTGAATCATTTGTTGTTTTGAAAAGTACCAGGGCGACAGAAATGAACAGAAAATAGGTGCTTAAACGATATCACTAAGTGACAGTTATAGGTAAGATATAGGACAGTTTTAAGACTTCTATCGATATAGTGAATAATAAGGAATACTTTATATTCCTTTTTGTGTTTAATCATTGGTGCACATTTTAGTGACATCGTTTAGGCTGTCACCCTGGTACTTTTCAAAACAACAATTGATTCAATTTCAAAACTTATAATTTTAGCATTATTAAGCTAAGTAGTAAAGTCGCTTAAGCACCTAGTTCCAGTTCATTTCTGCTTTCCTGGTAGTTTTAATAAATAAAGACAGTTGAATTTTAATTACTAAGTTAATCAAGAAGAGAAATAATTGTATGTAAACCTAAAAAGTATTTGTTTTTAAATTCTATTGTGTACGATGAGGCTGGCATGATCATGGTTGATAAAAAGCCGCAAAACATGAAAAAAATAAATAAAAAAAAACTATTGTAACTCAAGGCTGATTTTGCAATATATTATGTGATTAAGGAAACCGATTGTGATATTAAAATACATAAAGAAGTTATATTTTTATCATGTTATTAAACTCTACTGATTTTAATCGAATTTTTAATTTTAACGTCCTGTAAAAAGTAAACGTCCCATCACTAGTACCTACTGGTTCGTAGGTGCCGAAAGTGGAATAAAATTTTAAATAATAAACTGTTCCACTGATGGCACCTGCGAAAAATACCGATAGGTGCCGAATATGGAATACCTCAGGTGCCATTAACTTGGGTGCCGTAAAAGCGGGTGCCCAATGTGGAATACGTCACTTTTTTTGACTTAATTCTTTTTGCGTTTCGAAAAGAGTTTCTGGCAGCGCACTCTACACGTCAGAATGTTTTGGAGCAAATATGCGAGAACCAAGCTTTGTGAGTTCTGATGGACTTTTTGTTGCTTGTTTCAGAGTGCGGGCTCTGTGTATGTTTTTTGCGATAACCTGGCTGCAAGTATGTTTCCGTATTGTTCCGGATATTAAAGTTTTGCCGACTATTGTTTTATCTGTGGCTCTGCAGCGGGAGTTATATTAGCTAGTTGGAAAATGGATTATCATGACGTGTTTGTTTGGTAGTTGCAATATAATTAATTATTTACTCTATGTAGAATGTCTTTAGGTTAGAATTAGAACATCATTTACAGCGATATGTTCTCATAATTGGAAGTTGTGTTTGGTAGTCTTGTCATATCGATAATAGGTATAATCTAAACTAATAAGTAAATAGGTAGGTAGCTATTTACCTATTAGTTTTATTATAGGTGTATACGACGCCTCTATACATTGTTAGGTATTACAGGTAATACCCAATAACTACAATATTATTATCATCAATATTCAAAGGTTGAATAATAGACCATCTTCGTAATATGTTAAATAGAACTAGTATGTAGGTAACATCGTTTCTCGTTAGCATTATTAGAAAAACAGTAGTTAATCGAGTGTCAGTGCTCAGGGTTGGCACGTAGAGTGCTCGTCGATACGTGTCGCCAGCTGACGGCAAATGTGTGTAAAAATATTACATCATAACACTTTGACTAATGAACTGTGACTTAACCGACGCTGGCATTTGCAGCCTCCGCGGTAATAAATCATCACTCGTGAAAAATGTTAACATATATAGGTAATGGATGGCCGAATACCCGATCCGTTTTTATTATTTCACTCGATCACAACATTTTTTGGAAGCTTCCAGTATTTATTTAATACCATTCGATTGACATTCATTATTTAGAGCTAAAATCGGCACACTCAACTGGACAATGTTGGACGGAAAAGGTTTTGTGTCCGTCATTGTAAGCGGATTATGTTTTAAAACGCAACTAATTATTCGTGTTTCCGCGTTCGAGGATTTCCTATTGTAATGCGGGTTGGTAACATTTTGAGTTAGATAAAATAAAGTGTTTTTTAAATTGGGTTTTCAGTATTGAAGATTGACGTTATTTACACCTTCAAAAAAAGAAGTTTCTCCGAAAATCTCGTCCAACAAAAACACAATCTTTAATCTTTTTAATTTATAAGTTTACAAGATCAATAAAAGTAATTAAGATGCAACAAATGTGCGAAATCCGGTAAGAAATTTATTTACGCCATAAATGAGACATGATGCATACGAGGAAAACTTGTACAATTTGCATAAACGAAATTTACATGACATGCAAATACATCTTGCATAATTGTGCAGTACAAGAACACACTAATAAATTCCAAGCAAGAAATCTCGCATTCATACAACATTGTAACAAAGTACACGTGGGGAAATTGTCTTACAACTTTCTTCAAAACCTGGATCCCGTCCGCCTTGAAAAGCAAAACTGAATTTACTTACAAAAGTTCTTCGAAGGCCTTATATTTTAAAGATAAATGTTATTTTAGGTGCGAAAAACGCTTAACTTTAATTCTTCACGAGTTCTTAAATAACGAGTATCTCAGAACTTAATGTTTATGAAATCAAATTAGGCAGGTATACAGTAGTATCTGTGGCTAGTGATAATGCTCACGTTAAGCTGTGCTATGACTTTATGAGGGTAATTTGACGCTTGAAATATAATGGGATTCGTTTATGAAAATTTGATTTGTAAATGTGAAGTAGTAACATTGGAGTGCTCTCTAGTTCCTAGTTGCATATTTATAGTTGAAATCAAATTTTGTATAAAGTCATTGTCTGTTTTTTAATTACTCGTCAGATGCGAACCCAGTTTCTATTAATAGGCATTGACGTTAAAAAACCTTTCCGAAAATAAGATGTTGATTGTGATTGATTTCAATGAATGATTGTGGTTTCAGAAATTACAACGAATAAAATTGCAGTATATTGCACGTTTCGCCGAAAATATTCGCTCGTTCACAAAAAACCTGATCGCCGGTGTAGTTTAGATATCTATTGAATAAACAACGAAAGGTAAATGAAAGCTATACAATTTTCAAACAAAACATTTGGGTCACAAACACATTGTTTTCGTTCATAAGTTTTTATTCGAACTGCCCAAACCAGCTAGTAATTGTATCATGGATAATGTTTTTTTTTCTATTCTTCATTTAAATTCAAATCGCCGTGCGTGCAAAGAGTCCGCTAACTTTTTTTAATCCTAGATTGTTGCCAGCCTATAAATGAACATTAACGAATACTCGTACAGCCTACCTTTGTATTCGCTGCCTATTTGTGGTTACCGCAAATTGTATTGTCCCCGGGCGCGAAAAACTCCATTGTTATGTTAGCTGTTGGCGCTTAATTATTCGAAATCGTTGTTGCGAATTTAATCCAATTATTTTCTCCTAGTTTTCGTACTCGGTATTATCGGGTTTAGCCTCTCAGTATAATGAGATCACGGGGATGTTAACCTAATTTGAGTGGATATTATATTAGGCGGGTGCAAGTGACATTAACCGCTATCTCAAGACCTATGTTATCTATGTATATTTAGGTATTCGTTATCTTCTATCCGAAGTTTGGTTTTATGACATGATTGATATGAAGATATCTAATTTAATGCCAAAACTAGAGGAATAAACTTCAACCCTTCAGCTTCGGTAGGTTTGATATATTTACCAAAATATACAAAGAAAGCAATTTGATTCTCTCAAAACTCTGAAATTATGAAAAAGCTTTTTAGTAATTATTAATTTCTAACTTACGTAGTGGTAAATCTTCAAGTTATTCTGATACTAACAGGTATTTCCATACGATTTTTTTATTAATTAATAAATCATTTGGTACTAATACAGTGCTCGCAACTTTTATCTACGATTAATATGTGATTTCTAGAATAGATACCAAGTAAAATTAAATTTTGCATTGAATTCTTAACATTTTACTAAATGACGATGTTTATAAAAAGCTTTACATTTTAGAAATAGATTTTTCATAAAGAGAAGACGCTCCGGACGTCCTAATATTGACGCAGTTGAATCCCTACAAGTAGGTAAGGTAGGTAAGTATATATTTACAAAGATGTTTCATGTAAAAATGTGTTCTTCATTTAGTTCTTTCTTATGACCAGTGTTTGTGGAAATAAAAACAATATTACCGTCTGCTAAAAAAAAAACGAACACGAGACTTTTTAAAAATAGAATACCTTGCTGGTCTAGCCCTCTAGACCAGCAAGGTATTCAATTTTCACCCCCAATTCCAGACTGGTCTGGAATAGGGGGTGAAAATAAACTATTATTGAGTTTAATGAGAAACTTAAAAAAACTCCAATCGATACAAAAAAATCACAAATTTGAGTAACATTTTTGTACTGCAGATAAACAGTACTCAAGTTCAGACATTTACCAATTAAAATAAGTTGAAGCAATTGTAGAAAGCTCACTTCTCCCGTGTCAGCTTAACAACTGACAACGGGAAATGCTCGTTTGGTAAGTAAGAAGAAGTAAGTAAAAGAGATTACCCATTGTTGCCAATTTTGTAAATGCTGGCCATAAATTAAGGTGTGGACACCAAGCACCTACCTATCTATAGTCTATACAACTAAACTAATTTGATAAAAAGGTAGTTAACCCTTTGGTTAATTTTGTCTTGTCTCCAGAAGTTAGTAGTTTTTTTTTTATTATTATTGGGTGATCTTTCGCAACACGTTAGTGATGTGATATAAGTAGTATCGATTCGTTTTACTTTTGATTGACCAACTCATTAAAAGCGTAGACGAAATAATGTTCCCGTTACTTAAAGTAATGAGACTGTTAAGTAAGTAGTTATCCGGTTTTTATTCAAATTGATTCTAACCAGGCTGTACACGTTATAATTTATGTAAAAGGTTCTCACGTTCAAATTGATTGTCGGAGCATCGTTTGCCTGTCTAGAAACAAAATCGATTAGAAGAAAAAGCGAAATTGCCTACCCGGTTTTTAGCATGGGTACGTGCTCAGATTAAAATCTTTTCCTTCTTAGGCAACAGTTTTTCTAAAGCACTGCTTGAATAGCTTCTTTAAACTTTCAAGATTGCTACTAATTTAGATTGCAGTTCTTGTCCCAGTGAATTTTTAGGTCGTTACTTTCTGTTCTGCTACATTTTTTCTCGGTACGTTTCCATCGATTTATGTACTTTATCGTGTTCATGGTGACAATTTGATACTTTTTACGTGTTTTGATATTTTTACGATTGTAAAGCTTGTCGCAGCTTTAGTTTTGAAAATGTGTGTGTACAGTTTGTTGCTGCTAATAAACTATTTGGACGTATCATAGTCATCATATCATAGAACATATTGCAGCAATCTTGTTATCTTCACAGATACGTTTGTACCTTTCATGCAATAGGAATCTTTCTGCTTCTTCTTCCTACCCAGTTCCCAAGTTACTTGTGGTCGGCGCAATGTTTTTCACTTCCACTCTTCCCTACCAGCCGTCACCTCATCATTTACTCCCTTTTCCTTAATATCTTCCCTAACACAATCCATCCATCTTTTCATGTAATAGGAATATAATGTTAAAAATGTGACTTGATGTTGCACAAATTAAGATAATAATTTTGTTTTGTTTTGTTTGAAACTGACGAAGAGTGAAGATAGTAAGTCAACTGCAAAATAATGATAGATTGTAGTCGTACCGACTTTAACGTAGTTTCTTGCTTTTGCAGCTAGATTGCAGCCCATCGGTACTGTAACATTTTTAGGGTTCCGTACCCAAAGGGTAAAACGGGACTCTATTACTAAGACTCCGCTGTCCGTCTGTATGTCCGTCTGTCACCAAGCTGTATCTCATGAACCGTGATAGTTAGACAGTTGAAATTTTCACAGAAGATGTATTTCTGTTGCCGCTATAACAAAAAATACTAAAAAAATAGAATAAAATTAGTATTTAAGGGATTTCCCATACAACAAACGTGATTTTTTTGCTCGTTTTTGCTCGATATTGATAACGGCAACAGGTAGATGCTTGAAATATTCACAGAATATTTAGTTATATGTATGTTCACTTTAAAAATAAATAATTAAATTAAAACAAATATTTAAGGGGGGCTGCCATGCAACAGACATGATTTTTTTGCCGTTTTTATAGATATTGGTACGGAACCCTTCGTGCGCGAGTCCGACTTGCACTTGGCCGGTTTTTATTTTTATATCTACATAAAAAGAAACGTACTGTTGCAAGTTACCAGTACCTATAAAAAAGCATGATGATCTTTATACGTACCTACATACGTTTATAAAAATCTCATTACTTCTTAGCAATATTTAATTACTTAAATACGAAATGTTGCTAACGTGAATTAATACGGCTAACCGCAATCGTCCCGTGTGACAGGAGTGATTATCGATTGCGGACTATCAGCCGCTCAACAAGTGAGAGGGCATCGTACACTATCGATACTTTATGTATTTTTACCTACATAATACTTATCTACATGAATCACAATCACACGTTTTTTTGTGAAATTACTGCGCCTTCTTCTATGGTCATATGACTATTTAGGATCGATAGAAAAGAGTGCCGCTATCATACGATTGCGGCACTGAAAATTTCGGGAATCAAGGAAGTGACACAACTTTACTATTTAAAAATGTATTTATTGCTTTTCGAAGTATTCTCCGCGAAATTTGACACATTTTTCCATACGATGGAACCAATCATTGAAGCAACCATTCCATTCGGAAGTTGGGGTTTCCATGGCCGTTTTGTAGGCGTCCACAGCTTCTTTAGGTGATGAAAATCTCTGTCCACGCAATTTATCCTACATCGGGTGACAGTTCTTTTAAATTGGTTTTTGTGCCCCTCTATGCCTCTGAGAGCACGTAAGGAGTAGGAAAGAGTCGGTCACGTACTAAGTAGCTGTCCATTTGACAGTCAGAAATATGAAAGTCCTACAAAGACTGCAGACACACTGAGCGTATCTAGTGCGGCTTATGTTTCGTCGCATTATGCGTCTGCATCGCGCTATACAGGGTTATTGGTAAAAGACTAACAACCTCTTAAGGGGTCATGAACAACTTTTACTACGGGACGAAAAAATAAAATCGCGGGTATACTAATACAGGGTATACACAAATTCTCCTGTGCGGCCTGATCACGCGTATTATACGTCGTTACGTCGAACGTAATAGGGCTCAGAAGTTTCGTGCGAAATTTGCGTTCGATCGATGTACATTCGGCGTATTTTCAGTCACACATAAGCGTATTTCGCATCGTGTATTGCGCAATATCCGCTAAGTGTATTTTGACTCTTACTGCGTACCCGTATAATATCGGTACTCTCTGTCATTGCATTGCAAAGCTCAGAACGTACACAGTCCGCATATAATACTGACTGGCGTTTCGCTGAGCTAATCCTTACTTCTCTCGTATCGGCACGAGCTTTACGCGAATAGATCGTGTCGTGGTGATAGGATTAGTTAGTCAGCAGGGTTGGTAGCTGAGCTGACTGCCCAAGGTGGACCTATGGGCCTATGTATCTAACAAGTGTCGTCACTAATCCCAAATGGTGAGTAAAGGCTAGCTATATCCATACAGTATACGCACCAATACATTATATTATGGTAAAGGTCAACCCTCCTGTTATACGAAGATTAAAAATATTATGGAAGAAACCCTTGCGTGATTGTATTTTCTCCGCGTAATTTATTGCTCTAATATTGGTTTAGGTTTACTTTACTTTTGGCAGATTCTTCATAGGTATTTCAAGGGATTTTCTAGCAGATGCAAAAGAAATAAGATTGTATAGAGATTAAAATAATATCCCGTTAGATACCTGTATTTCTCCCTCTGTATATCTAAAATACCTATAGAATTTGCAAGAACATAAAATAACTTTTAAAATGTCTATGTACTTAGACAGTGTTTTACATACAAAACATCACGCCTGTATTCTCCGAAGTGCTGAGCAGAGGTTTATTACTATACAAGCTTAGTTTTAGTATATGTATACTAAACCTGAAACTAGTTTGTTCAGAATCACTAGGAGAATCGATTGACGTATTTTTACACCACATTTTTTTTTCATAAATTTCAGTTTTGTTTCAGTAGGTTTCTACCCATAACAGTTGACGGGAATACACACCTTGAGGCTTGAGATGGTCCGCTCGGTCAGTTTCGTTGTATTAGATAACCCCTGCATAGCACATCTTAGGCATTTCACACTTTACTAGGGAACTTAACGCGACATAAACTACGGTGTAACTTGGAGATTTATTAAAAAAAAAACACATATTCAGGCAGTGCTGATGAAAATCTTGTTGGGGTGTCTCGGTTTTTGTATATACTAAAAATAACGTTGTATACCTCTGCTAAGCCTTCAGGGTGTACCTACTCACCCTCATTTCGCCGTTATGTTTAAGTCCTATGTAATAGGGGCGATCCTATTGCCATCAACTGGACACAAATCCAGATTCCGGGCTGCTACAAAGAAATTCCACACAGTACCAATAATATTATCGGCTGTTGGTACTGCCTCTTAATCGATCGCATCGACCGATATGTGACCGTGAGAGAATATTTCCATAGATTATCACCACGCTTGCCAAACGAGTTGTTAATTAGTGTGTCGTTATGGCGTCATTAGGGCGATTGCCCGTGCCCTACCCTAGCATTGTACAATCCGATCACTCATAGAATAGAATTGCAATGACGGCGCTTCTATTGTTGTCATTACCTATTTGCATCTCGCTCACGCACGTTCTCAGCGAGCGAAAGGCAAATAGATAACACACCATTTTCAATCTTATTCTAATAATCGTATTCTACATTTATTGCCTGCAAAAGATCTTGTTCTTCTCTTAACATTTCATTTTCTCTGGAAATGAAAAGCTCAAACATTTTAATTCATGAGCTTTTTGTTCATAAATGTTAACATCAGTTTGCAAAGTTTAATTCTCGCTTCTCGAAGCTCTCATCTGTGAAATATGTAGTTACGAAACACGATTAACACGATTTATGCGGTATGTTCCAAAACTAAGTCGCTTTCTATAAATACACGCCTCTCATCCCCGAGGGCATTGTCAGAGGTGTATTGTTCTACATTTCGTCGATGATGTATTCATTTCCATGTAAAAGCCAGCGTGCTTACCATTTTGCGGGCAACATTCCAAAATGCAGGCTGTTAGAACATATTTTCTAACCAAATTCTACTTTGCCAGTTATGCGTCTATAGACAAATGGCAAACGATGATCGCTAGAGAATAGAAACGACAATGAGGTACTGGATTGACATAAGCTTTCGAAAGGTCAAGCAATCTGTTACGCGGCGTCTTACGTAGGCGGTTCAAAGCGACGCGAATTGCGAAGCGATCCGATGCGGTGACACGCGAATTCAATGCGATGCGGTGTGAAGCGGCGGCTTTGTCCTACGAGCTCGCGAACCGCCTGCCGCGCGCCGCCGTCATTCAGTAGCACTGTACGGCACCGCATCCAGTCCGCGCGAAAATTTCAAGCTAACTGATCGCGTTCGTTTCGCTTCGCGCCGCGCCGCACCGCACTCCACTTATCATTGACTCCACGTGCATTTGGTCACAATTAATTAATTTCAATAGGTATCGACCGTTTGTTGTTTTCGCGTCGCGCCGCGCCGCTTCGCGTCGCTTCTAGATCGCTCACGTAGGATGCCGCGTTATGTCATTTCCATACATTTAATTAGCGTATCTATTCTCTGGCGATCGTCGATTGCCATTTGTCTACAGACACAGGAGGTCAAATCCACTATACTTTGTTCAGCCACACATGAGTCCTGACACCTCGGTCATTTCGCAAATTTTAGCCGTAAGAAAACTATCGAAAAAACGTTAACGACATCTTCAAAAATCGTAAAATAGCTTTATTATCCATGTTTTGTTTTAAAAATATTTGATATTCTTTGTATGGTAACGTTTTGTAGAGAAACGTCAGGAATCAAGTTACGGTGAAAAGGGTATAGGTAGCAATTTTTATTGAGCAAGTTACTTCTCCAACCAACTTTCAAACTGTGGACAGACCTGCTGTGGGTGTGTCTAATCTGAAAGCCATCTTCTGAAATTTTTACAAACGCAGTAGTAAGTTGACTGCCTCGTTGGCGTAGTGGTCGCAAGCGCGACTGCTGAGTGTGAGGTCCTGGGTTCCATCCCTAGGTTGGGCAAAGTGTTATCGGGTTTTACCGTGTGGACTTTCTCAGTAGCAGCCCGGAATCTGGATTTGTGCCTGGTTGATGGTAATACTCGCTCCCTATTACATAAACATAACGCTGCCCAGCTCTTCGGGTATGTTCTATGTTAGGAGATGTGGTTTCCACACTTAGTCCTTTAAGTGGACCATTGTATGTAGGCCATGGCGGCCATCATTCCAGCCAGCCCACCTCCTTCCAGAAGCAGATTAGGGCTCTCAGTCCGCTCAGAACATTTGCGAGTGATTTCGGTGCACCAAGGGTTTTTTCTCGTATTCGTGTGACCCCTGTGCATTCCAGGAGCACGTGCGCGACCGTTTCTTTGGCCCTCATGCATGCTCTTCGGATAATGCAGGCGTGATGTTATGTTGAAGCAATAACTTGCGCAATAAAACTTGCTAGTGGTTTGGTACTTGAGTATTGAACCCAGCACCTGACATTCGACGGCACTTACGAACACTAAGCCGACAAGTTTTCTATAAATCTATTATATAAGCTTATAACCATAAACTTCGGATTACTATAACCTACCTCTTCATGTATTTCCCGCAAAAGAATTCTTTAATGCCCTAGGGTGTCATAAATAACGACTAAATTATTAATGCCAAGAGGATTGGCAGCGTTATGCTTCTTTCCTCTAACAACAATATATTCCGATCAACAATCCATTTGCCAAATGTGGTAAACATGGAAATTCGTCACGCCCGTTCTTTGTGGCGGTCTCCTATGACGCTGTGGTCACTGCAAACATTTTGCTACCCCTTTTCCAACCGTTTGTGTTGTAAAAGCAATACGTCAATAGAAGGGCCAGAAGCATAACAACATACTGTAAATACCTATTTGCCAACCTATTATGGCGGTGTATTCGAACATAGCTACGTGAAAAGAAAAATATTCTAAGGAAACCTGCAAATACAAGAGGGCTCCAAAAAATTAAATACATGGGTGCGTGGTGGGAAAATGCGGATGACATAATTTGCCCACTACTGTCCCAGTACTACGCACGAGCCTCTTCGCAAAATGAGGACGGTTTAGGTTTAATTCACCACGCACGTTGTAATGTAACAGACGGCCCCAGGATCTCCTGAGCACGTCTGCTACACCAGTTACAAAGAAAGCGTATTATGCATTCCATATCTAATGTAAAATAATTAAATGCTTATAGAATAAGAGGCAAGATAGCTTTACGTCCCTTGGGGTAGTCAGCGAATTCCTTCTTGTAGTTTCGGTGTTCGCCGATGGCCCACACAGCCATTTGGTAGGAACGTCGGCGGTAGCAAACAGACCGCCTGGAGCGCATTTAGTCATGACGGTAGAGAATAGCCAGGATCCGATCTCGTAAGTATAGTTAGGGCAGGTTCTTCAACAGAATGTGGAGGCTCAGGTTGCTCAGCTCTCATATATGATAGATCCTCCGAGTCCCACGTAAAAGCAGGTGTTGCATGGAGCAGTGTACAGAGGATGATTGATGTGATGATGTGGCATGCCACATATAATGTAAACCACCAGTAGTTTTCAATATTATATTTTATACGTCTAGAAAATAATATCACTTTTATCAAAAATCACTTCCCTCTCTATTGAAAAACAAGTCAAAAATTCTGAACCATCATTCCAAACATTTATGGCCATTCATTAAAAAGGTTCAATACAAAATAGAAAGAAGATGAATGAGGATGATGATAAAAAAAGTGATACTACAACGTTCACACACCATCAAGCTTTTTTTGAATGTGTATCGGGTGTGTAGGTTTCCTAACGATGTTTTCCTTCACCGCGTTAATGCAAGTGATAATCAAATTCTGACACGCAGCTTATCTAGTATTAATATGACGCATGATTACCGACGCCGGCGTCGAGTGGACTGGTCAGCGACCGGGCTGGCTTTAACACCCTAGTCGCATGCCACACGCGATTGGGCTCGATAAGGCAAATAATTGCGAAACTAATGTTTTGATGCTTATCAAAGTGTGCTGTCAAAGTGTGTGCTATTTTTGTGAGTAGAGTATTTCATCAGGACCTATCTATAGTCTGGATTGTTGCTGATGCAATTTTTTTTCACATTAGCTGATGCTGATATTTTATCACTGACATCAGCGGATGCTGAGGGTGATTTTAATATTTTCTTAAAAAAACGGGGAAAAGTACTGACCATTATGAACTTATATCAAAAGTTGCACAGTTTTGCTTGGAATTTCATTTGAAATAAAAGATTTAATAATTTTGTGAAGTTGTGACTTTTAACAAACAAAAGAATTAATGTTATATTAATTTAGTAACACGTGTCATAAGCCCCCAGACCCGCCCCCTCTGCGGTTATGTCATGACTCGGAAATCAGCATTGATCAATGCCGATGCTGATGTTGATGCTGATATTGAAAATGATGCTGAAGTTCCGTGCATGCTGATGTTCGCAACAATGCTTTTACTTACTACTAAATGTATCGAACAGGCCAAACTAATGTAGGGACTAACAATAATGGCTCATTTGATTCTTAATAAAACTGCTTGGAAAATTGTTCACTCTTCGTTCTATACGGGATTGAAACTGCACACTTACAACAAAATTACTTACCGTGTTGTCAATCGTTCAAAAACTGCGTCCAATGTTCTCCTTTTCTGTACATTGTTCATTAAAATAAGTGTACGGGAATTATAAGGAATTTAGTGGAATAATAACTGCAGGAATACTCAGTGCAAGAACAATTAATTTTAATGCGGTGTTAATTTAGCGAGAACAATTTTATTATTCGTATTTTTGGCGGGAAACAATTAGCAAGTGCATATTCTAACGTTATGACAGATGACAGGTGCCAAAAAAAAAAAGTGTTCCATTCAGCCTATGCTGTTATAGTGTATAGTCTATGGCTGTGTTGATCACAAGCTCCAACATGCCCCCGGGCGTTGAAAGCAACGGTTTCAACCAGATTCCGAAGACACGGGCAATGGGCAGATTCTGTTGAATGCCCGCCGAACGACTCCAGTGGAGGTCTTGATGTCAGCTACACGAGCGATGCCATCTGTTCCCGGGTGCACAGCCACAATTCGTCCAAGTCTCCACTTCAGAGGAGGAAGATTATCCTCCTTAATCACGACCAACGAGTTTAATTTTAGAGCATCTTTGCAGGAACGCCACTTGGACCGTACTTGTAACTCTGCAACATACTCCTTACTCCATCTGCTCCAGAAGTGTTGACGGAGTTGTTCGATTCGTTGGAAGCGAGATAGATGGTTGGAAGAGTAATCCTGGTAGTCAGGTTGCGGTAAGGAAGTAAGAGACCGCCCAATAAGAAAATGTCCTGGCGTAAGCGGAGTATAATCTGCAGGATCTGAAGAAATCGGCGTCAGTGGACGAGAGTTCAAAATGGCTTCAATCTTAGTTAGTGCGGTGTACAGCTCCTCGAACGTCAAATTACAATTTCCCAACACTCTTAGAAGGTGGTATTTTGTTGACTTGACACCCGCCTCCCAGAGTCCACCGAAATGCGGGGTATATGCGGGTATAAAATGGAACCTTATTCCATCGTTCGCTGCACTTTCACCCAAGGACGAACTATGTAATTTTAAAAATTTAGAAAGGTCGTTGCACGCACCGACAAATGAGGTACCGTTATCCGAGAATATATCAAGGGGTTTAATACCTCTCCGAGAAATAAAACGATTCAAAGCCAGTAAGTAGCTATTGCTAGTTAAATCGCCAACGAGCTCCAAATGGATGGCCTTGGTTGTAAAACAAATGAAAATTGCGACATACACCTTTACCAGCCTGCATCCACGACCTTGACGACTTGCACACATAATAGGGCCAGCATAATCAACGCCCGTGCTCTCAAAGGGATAACCTGGACGAAGGCGTTCTTGTGGTAAGTTACCCATTAACGGAGTTACGACCTTACCCTTCATACGGTGGCACAAAACACACTTGTGATAACAAACCTTTGCCAAGTTGCGACCTCCTATTGGCCAGTAAGATTCCCTAATGGAAGCTAGCAATAATTGTGGGCCAGCATGCATCAATCTTCTATGCTCGAAATGAAATAATAATTTTGTTAACTTATGAGTGGACTGTAATAATATAGGGTGCTTTTTACTATAAGCAAAATTAGAATTATTGAGACGTCCTCCTACTCGCATAATATTTTTGTCGTCCAAAAAAACATGGAACTTTAGAAGGGCGCTCCCTTTAGGTAAGCTCCTTTTATTTAAAAGTAATTCGTACTCGGGAAATGATTGAGACTGACTTTGAATAATTACAACATTTAGTGCATCTTGTAACTCATCGTGTGACAAATAATTAACCTTTGGATAATGTTTTCTGCATGACTTAATAAATCGCAATAGATAAGCAATAGAACGTATCAGCCGTGAGTAATTAGAATAACGACTAAAATCAATGAAAACCTCACTTTTTAAATAATTAATGACAGCATTTAACACTACATTAGGTCGAGTCTCCGGTAACGACTCCAGTCCTGGACACTTTATTTGTGAAGGCCAGCCAGACGGGTCTAGTTCTAAGAATTTTGGTCCATGCCACCACAGATCCAATCCCTGCAGAACACTGATATCCACCCCACGAGATATGAGATCTGCTGGGTTTTGATCGGTTGGGACGTGCCGCCATGTACAGTTACCCGCCTTATCCAAAACTTCAGCAACGCGGTTGCGTACAAACGGCTGAAGTTTGGTAGGCATCATCTGTAGCCATCCCAACACGATGGTTGAATCAGTCCAACAATAGACCCGGCTGATCTTCACTCGCAGTGAACTCATCACCTTCTCACAGAGACGAGAACCTACTACTGCACCACACAACTCCAGCCGCGGGATTGTTGTAGGCTTTATGGGAGCCACTCGACTCTTGGCCATCAATAAACGAACCAAATGCTCACCCTTATCACTAACACTGCGAATGTAGACGCAGGCACCATATGCGGCCTCAGACGCATCTGTGAAAATATGGAGTTCTAGCTCCGTATATAAATTGGAGACTACAATTCGCGGAATACGGAAATGATTTAAAAGAGGCAAAGACTTAATTATAATATCCCATGGTTTCCAAATGTCATTAGGTAGTGGTTGATCCCATGATAATTTATCTAACCACAATTTCTGTAACAATACCTTCATGGTGATAACAATAGGACCCAATAAACCTAAGGGGTCGAAAATTCGCGCAATCACGGATAGCAAATCACGCTTAGTATACCCATTCGAGGACTTAGTTAGATTTATAGGAAACCCTAACTCATCAGCACTGACATACCATCCAAGACCAAGCAATCTGTCAGGCTCATTAGGTCCAATGTTTAAGTCTAATGACGCCGGCAAGTTGCCTGACGCAGGAACACAATCTGACACTAGTTGAGGTTCATTTGACTTCCACTTTCTCAATGGCATACATGCCGACGCAAGCGCTTTCGTAACTTCAGTGCGAATGAATTTTGCTTCGTCTAAGTCATTCCCTCCTGTCAGTAAGTCGTCAACGTAAAAGTCATGTCTGATGATATCAGATATTTTAGGGTTCCTACAATCGAGTCCTATTTGTTTAAGGCATCGTGTCGCGAGGAACGGTGCACTAGCCGTACCGTACGTGACGGTGTTTAATTCATAAACATTAATCGGCTCACAAACAGTGTCACGCCAAACAATCTGTTGCAAATACCTATCTGACGGGTGGACGACTATTTGTCTATACATCTTCTCCACATCCGCAGATAAGACATACTTGTGGAACCTGAAACGAAGAATAATAGACAACAGATCGTCCTGCACAGTAGGACCGACCATCTGTAGGTCATTAAAAGACACTCCCGTCGAAGTAGGACAACTTGCGTTGAAGACAACACGAAGTTTGGTCATGCTACTCGACTCACGTAATATTCCGTGATGAGGAATTAAATAACCAGTACACAAATTAGGTTTATTAATTTTTGTCATATGAACAAGCGACTCGTATTCTAACAAAAAATCGTGATACATTCTACTAAAGTCTGGCTTAACATTTAACCTACGCTCTAAAGACTGTAAACAACGTGCAGCTTTCTTAAAAGAATTGCCCAGAACTGAAGGATCTTTCTTAAGGGGTATGCGAACACAAAAACGACCATCAAACAATCGTGTCGTATTTTTAACGAAATGATCCTCACACATTTTTTCTTCTGGCATGTAAGAATTGGAAGATTTCGCATCCACCTCCTCTAATTGCCAGAACTTTGTCAATTCTGTTCTAAGCCTTTCCCAGTCACTATCGCCATCGGAAACCATTTTAGAAAAATTACAATTTACATCATTCGATAGCAGTGAAATATAATTTTGAGTAATTGGACCGGAAACTATCCATCCTAAACGGGTTTCACATAATATTGGTTTTCCGGTACCTAGCATTAGTCTTTGCGATCCTAACAACTCCCAAAAGAGGTCAGCGCCGATTAATAAATCGACATTAGCGGGCTTATAAAAAGTAGGATCAGCTAAAATAATATTCGATGGTATTTCGAAATCAGAAATGTTTATTTCACGGCACGGTACGTTACTTGTAATGTATGGCAGAACAAAACAATTAAGTTCGAAAACAAAACTGTCATCTAATGACGTCACCTTAACACGACAAGTTTTGCCTACATGCGAAGTGACATTGTTGATGCCTAGAATAGATTTGTTTATTTGGCTAGTTATTAAATTGAGTTGTTTACACAACCTGTCCGTTATGAATGACGAGGTGCTACCGCTATCAAGAACCGCGCGAGCGAGATGCACGCAGCCATTGTGGTCCCGCAGCTTAATCAGGGCGGTCGCCAACAACACATCTTGCTGCTTATGACCACGGGGAGATGCAATCTTAGCTGACAAGGCTACGGTATTTGTATCAGTGGTAGTAGACGGTGAAGAAAACGATGCAGACAAGTTGTTGTTATCACGAAGTGTATTCGCAATAGTGCCTTTAGAATCTATGTGAATTAGTGTGTTATGCCTACGTTTGCATAGTTTGCAACCTGGTTTTTTACATTTATTAGCATAGTGACCTGAATGAAAACAGTTGAAACAGACTTTATAACTGGGCAGTAGTTTGAGACGATCGTCATTGTTTAATGCGAGAAACTGTGGACAATTGTTTAAAATATGTTCATTGTTATTACATTTAGGACATACTTTAGGAGCTGATACAGTGCTAGAACCGTTAGGAGATTGTGTTGCTACCATAGACTTGATCTTAGGGCCTGATTTACCTAACGTTTGGGAATTATTATTGCGAACTATTTCTAAGGTCTCAATTAGATCGGCTCGATTACGTAAGAATTGCATAAATGCATCGAATGTGATCGTGCTGTCTTTGTCCATCCTACCTTTGTACTCCTCCCATTCACGATAGGTCCTTTGATCAAGCTTGCGAGTAACAATATAAATCAAAAGTGTGTCCCAGAATTTAACAGGTTCCCCTAACGACTCCAATGCACGCAAATCTTTATTTAAGTAATCGATTAAACCTTTTATTGCAACAGAAGATTCCCTGGAGATGGACTCGATATTAAACAATGCGGACACATGATTTTGCACCAATAATCTTTTGTTGTCAAATCGATCACATAGCACCTTCCATGCCACAGAGTAATTGCTCGAAGAAAACTCAATGGATTTAATTACTACAGCAGCAGTTCCCTCAAGAGATGCTCTCAAGTAATGGAACTTATTGATTTCGTCAATGTCGTCGTTACAATGAATTAGACTAGTAAAGGTGTCGCGAAATTCTAGCCAATTAGAATATAGTCCACCAAACTTTGGTAACTGAATCGTTGGCAATTTAACTGGCTTATGCATGCCAGCACGTGCACTTTTACAGCTTTCCATCGATCTATTATCCTTATTAAAATCACTCACAATATTTTGTGCTCTGGACAAGGATTGATAATAACGAGACTCGAAATCAGAACGCTCAGAGTATTGTAATTTGAGATCATCTACAATGCATTCCAGACGTAACTGTACCTCATCATACTGTTCGTACAACGACTCGATCTTACCCATACGCAACTCCAATTCCGACACATCACAGTTTGATAACTCTTTGTCCTTAAGTGAGTCCAGAAAGTTGACGAACGCAGTCAAACGACCTTTATAGCTACCTCGCTTTTTAACTAAATCCCTTTCCTCGGACATACTGGGAGACGAGTTTTGTCAACCTGAAATTGATACAGGAATACAATTATAAAACGAACAATATTATCTTAATACACACCTGAAACTGTGTTTTATACACTTCCTGAATACTATTTTTAACAATGACTTGCACTAATATCAAACACTCTCAACTTACATGTATTATGTTAAGATACCTGCTAACACTTAACAAATAGTGTTAAGTAGATAATTATGTGAATTAGTTACAGCTTTATTCCTAACTTAAGTTTAAATGATGTAGCAAATAAGCTAACTATACTGTAATCTGTATGATTTTAAACTTAGTTTGGCTGTTGAATAAAATACTAATCACAATGCAACAAGTAGGTACCTAATGATTTTCATCTAACACAATACAATAGGTAATATACTGACCTTTTTATGAATATTTACTTTACTTATACTACCTGAGTGTTGGGTGACGATATTAAATTAATTATAAACGCCGTACACCGCTAATAGCTTGCTCGAGATCAATCCAATCCACTGGCAAACCTCCACGACGCGTGGATAATACAATTCTTAATTCCTTGATTATAATATAACCGCTGATCTTCTTTATTATACGTTATCCAGCTCGTTATGGACCATGTACGGGAATTATAAGGAATTTAGTGGAATAATAACTGCAGGAATACTCAGTGCAAGAACAATTAATTTTAATGCGGTGTTAATTTAGCGAGAACAATTTTATTATTCGTATTTTTGGCGGGAAACAATTAGCAAGTGCATATTCTAACGTTATGACAGATGACAGGTGCCAAAAAAAAAAAGTGTTCCATTCAGCCTATGCTGTTATAGTGTATAGTCTATGGCTGTGTTGATCACAAGCTCCAACAATAAGAAGTAATTATAATTAGTCATGCGAGCCTCTCCCATGATGTGTAATTTAATATAGCTATGCAAATGAATTTCTAATAATTAATGAGCCTGGCTGTTGCTATACATTAACTACAAGTTTAGTTTCCGTAAGTACGTACCTATTTAGTGACGTGACCTAAAATTGTCCACGTTTATTATGGAAGTGAGTCTATAATTATAACTGGATTAGAATGACCTAAATTACCAAAATAAAAACAAGTCGCATGTAGATTCACAACTGACGAAGAGCGTCGGAGCGTTTCGGCGCGCAGCGTAACGACGCGCATCGGATCGGACGGGAGCACAATTTATAATGCAGTAACTCAATAATGAATAACTTGTATCTATAATAAATAAAATTCGTGTTACAATATCTGTGCGAGTTTGGACTTTTGATGGACTGTATATATTTCCGATTGCTTGTGGCTCAGCGTACTTTAATGAGAAAGACTTTATTATTATTGTAAGTATTTAATCACTAAGAAACAAGTTATTTCATTATAGGTGTATGTCGGCGCTTCATCTCCACGGTCGTCGTAATGAGCGTCAATATTCATGACGACACAATTCGACGAATATGGAACAAAATAAAGCACAGGAAATAGCACAATATATTAGGATATAATAAAAAGGACTTACTCAAAGTTCACGATATTTATTCAACAGACGATGAACACAGAATGAATCAATGATTTTTTTTTTTTTTTCTATTTGACTGCTGTAGGTCGTCCTAGGGGACGGTTTCTACGTAACCGGGCAGTTATTGGCGTGACCTGAAGGGTCTCCAGCCAATGGGGGGGAAGTAAAATACTTAACCTAAGCTAACTACTTGTACTACACTAACATCATGACTACCTGCAACAACAGCACTAAGGGCGACCCCTAGTGGGACTCGGACCTCGGCTTAGGGCGTTGCTGGCGTGGACATAGGGGGGGGAGACAGCTTGATGAGGGCTAAATTATCGGTGTGAGAATCAATAATTACATTACACGGGTATTTATACTAAAATCTCTAACGGATATAACTCAAATCATGACTTATTTTAAAATAAATACAACAAATTAAACTTACAACGGAAGTTACAATAATATCATCGAACAATACAATTTATAATAAAATCAATGATGGAAGTAAATCAAATATTTATTTCTTATTAAAAATAAAAGTGACATATTAAACTTAACCGGAAGTTATCATATTAATACATTTGAAATCATGAATCACAACAAAATAACAACAGATAATTAATTAAATCAATAAATATCCAAACAATTCACTTTATTTTAATACAAATACATTTTATAAATCATTTAAAAGAAAATTAGTTTTAATCATAAATAAACAGTTTTGCGCCCATATGTACAATAGCTCGCTCTACTGCTATGAGATCCCATCGAAGACAGAAAAAAGTGATGCCACACGCAACATAAAAAAAAATATAATATTTATGTCGGCGTTACCAACAATATCTACAAGTCAAACTCTTTATTGCCTTGTAAATTGCGCTTTCATCCGCTCCGATGAGCTTCGCCAGGTGTAAATAGTAGATTAGGTTGCATTTTCGCCTCAATGCCCCAACTCAGCAGATTGCGATGCGGTGTAGCGTTGTACCTATACAAAATATGTGAGCAATTCATTACAACCCTAAACCGCACACTGCATACCTTTGTCCTGTGAATGCAACCCTAGCATGTCTTTTGTCTCAATATCATTGACACTAAATGTCAAGTATGAGGAGGCGGACGTCACAGTGTGTAGTTTGAAAGTGTAGCTACAATCTGAAACAAAGCGCATGCGTCACATCTCCGGGTGACAAGTCGTAACCAAGAACTCTCTTTACTCAGTCTGTTACAAAGCCAGGATGCATGAACATTCGAATTTGTCACAGCCCAGCTAATAACACATCGTGCGTGCAAATGCTTTGACGTTTCCATCTTACATTTCTGCGTCAAGGAGCAACGGATAACAATAAATTGACCTAATACAGGTTGTTTGATCTTTGTATTGCGCTCTTTCCAGGCGGAAAATATTCTGTGAACAAATCAGCAGCGGCGAGATGAAGGTACACGATTTTTCAAGTAAAACAAGCCCAATCAATTCGCCCTTTTACAGAACGAGAAAAGGCCATGTTTTGGAGAACACGAGTAATATTTTTTAGCAGGATTACGGCGGTTTCGGGTTAATGCGTCTTTCCCAAATCCGCAATAACTATTTGTTAGGATTTCAAAGGGAAAATAATGTATTGTGTATCGTCAGATAAAATATGAGGATCACCTGAGGGACGTCGCTTTTCGACAGTGGTTTTTACCGTTTTGTAGGCTACCGTAAAGTCATCAGTTAAGTAGGTATTGAACAGGTTATTTAATTTTAAATACCTTGCAGTCTATATCGAAGTAATAGTCTTATAAAAAGTTCTTACAGTCTAAATATTTTTCGCTTTTTGCAAAAATCTTTCTAACGGCAAGGTGAATCGGAAGTGCTTGCTATCAAAATTTAATATCGGGGTGAGGGGGGGAGTGGCTGTTGAAGGGGAGTAAGTGGTGCGTTTTATGTCCGTGCCAGGCGGTGAGAAGTTGAACGATCGGCCGACAACAGCCACTGATGTACAGCTTTGAGAAACAACTTAAACTTAGAAACGGGGAATAAAAATGGAAGACTTTTTCCAATCACGGAAGTAATTGGAAAATAGTTGGCTGTGTTTAAAACTCTTTTACCTAACAAGTACCTAACTTGAAAGATCGTTTTTAGACTTACTTGAAAACAGGTACAGGAAAGTAAGCAAGTATAGAATAGTACCTATACCTAATATGGAATAACAATGAATTATAATTTTTATTCCATATAAGGTATCAGGTAATCCTCATCAAAGGGACCAAATGAGTAAGTAATTACTGCGGGCAACTCAAGCCGATTCTTTCGACGGATTCGGGAAATGTCCAACGAGGATAGGCCGGATGCACGCAGGCGCCTGTCGCCGCTGCGATTAGTTGGCCATGATTTTTACGTATTTTATGGTTGGATTGAATAAGGGCTGTCGCTTCGTGTAAAATACTGGTATTCAGACGCATCTGTTTAGACTGGAAGCTGACCCTAACATTGTAAGGAAAAGGCTCGGTACAATAGGAATTACAATGAAAATTAATTGGTATTCCATATGAGGTATACTATTCCATATTTGCTTACTATTACTACATATTTCTAGCAATATTTGTAGGTAATATCATTGGCACAGCACACTACACCGTATTTTAACCTTTTTTGTTTTTAAATAGATTTAAGATGCCTAGGTAACCCGCGTACCATAGATTATAAATATTGGCCACAGCTGTTACTTTTTTTTATTTTTTTTTGTGTTATGTATTACCAGGCTAATGTTTAAGTACAAAATTTTGTTTTATGTGAAGATTATGTAATTAATTTATAAACCAGTCTTTTTTGTTTTTGTTGCAATTTTTATTCAAATCACATTAACTATCTACTTAAGTACTTGTTCGTTATTATTTTTATCTGACACAATTTATTTTATTTTATTTAAGTATAAATACACACGTTGCAGTATAAAACTGACTTAAATCCGTCACCTCACACTTCAGGTCCAGTCCAGTTGAAAACCAGCGTCAGGCACTAGTTGTCTGGCATTTTTTGCTGAACTGGGCCTTTTTGGTGCAGTCGTGAGGCACACTTTCCTGGTAATTTCTTTTTTTTTTGTTTTTTTTTTTCCTTTATCTTATATTGTGTGCCTTCCAGTCTGTGCTAAATAAATGTATTTTCTTTCTTTCCCTTACTATTTTAAATACATAGAAACTGCCAGATTACTTTATTAGTAGTTACTGGCGCGGCTGGCAAATCGTGAGGGGTTTCATTCGATTCCAATCTCAGGCAGTATATCGAGTTTTCCTATTAAGAAATTCTCAGTAGCAGCCCAGTTTGAATTCGTGTCCGATAAATGGCAATCGGCTTACTCGCCTCTCAATACCGTTTCCGGCGAAATGTTGGTATGCAACAGTACACCTCTGGCAATACAGGCGTGTATGTAGTTATTAATTTGATTTAAATACAGAATCTCCCCGTTTTAATTACTGAAGAGTAAATACATGTTTCATATTAAATGCTTCATAATTATGGTTTTCGACAAACTAAATGTCATAGGTGTTCTCATCTTTAATGTTATGTCTACACGCGCTGTGCGCTTTCATGTTCATCTTGCGTTTTCGTCTGACGCATGCCTGAAGCGCCATAACGCATGCAATAGCGCATGCCCTAATAATAGTTCGAGTCTTATGGCAATCAATATTGCATGCGCTTGACGCAAGAGGAACATGAAAGCGCACGGGTCTAGACATAATGTATCGCTGAGTTTTCTTTCACCATTTATAAGAATCAAATGAAGGGTCCTTTGAAATGTCCTTTTTACTTTGTTTTAAGATATTAATTATCTTAAAACAAAGTAAAAAGGACATTTATCATTATTACAGTGGACCCTTCAATTTCAAAATTCGATAATTTTTAATTCCACACAAAATGATTTAAGTAAATTTTAGTTTTTTCAAAAATTCTTCATCCCTATTTTAGATACGAATTCAGAAAATGGAGTGTCTAAACCATGACCTAAGATGACACAGCTAGAGTGTGCGCAAGATAACTCTGCGCGCGACTGAGGGTGTCCTCAACGTTGCAATCATCGCAAAACTTATAATTACCGCTTTTTAAGCTTATATTTTTTTATCGCCAAACATATTTTTCCCGTTAAACATTCCTACAATCAGGTAGTTCTATTCAAAATTAATAAAACGGCACACACTTTGGTGGACCACGATTAGTTCCGATTTCGGCCGCGCGCAGACTTATCTTGCGCGCACTCTAATCTGATTTTAGCGTACTTTTTTTGAGATATTTGAATAGCTGTTTCTCTTAAACTACTGCCTTTTGGGGAAAGTTGTAGAACAAAAATGATTCATTATTATGGGTACTTTAACACCCTTTCGGATTAGTACCCACTTTCTGACTAACCTTGTATAAGATTAGTTACGATTTACTCACGTGCATTTTTCGGAATCGCCCGACTAGTTTCGGATCCAAACGGAGCCCTTAATCATGAACTGAAACACGGCCGTGTGTATGAATAAACCGTAACTAATCATAAACTAAATCTTATTTATTTGAACCGACTCCTAAGCTGTGGGACTTAAATTGCCACAAATTTATGACGGTTCCAAGTTAAATTATGATATGCCGCCATCCGTAAACATCCCGGGTAACGAAAACCACCTGTAATGAAAGCCGTCCATTTAATTAAATATAAATGAGACCACAATTCACGCTAACTAATTATGCGAACTTGTATGAAATGCTGTTGCCACGTTTGTCGTTTTACATATCGTTTTAATAATAATAATATAACTTTATCTATCACTAGTTATTGCCCGCGGCTTCGCTCGCGTTAATTTATAATAAAAAAAACTCTTAACACACTGCTAAAGTTTCTTTAATAACAAACACTCACTAGGTTTCCTCCTGTATCGTGGTTGCATTTACAGTCACACATCTTACATGTACAAACATACAACTGAAATAACTATCTGTAGACAATCAAATCGCTGCGTCCCACGTAAGTTTTTGTAAGCCACAAATTGCTTTTTTGTATTTTTCACGCAAAAGTGTAAAATTTTATGAATTATTATCTGTTACAAAAATAAAAATAGCAATAATTTAAATATAGTTTTTCGGTATTTTTTTATTTGGAACAGATAATATACAATTAGACACTTTTACGTGAAACACACAAAAATGCTATTTGTGGCTTACAACACATTACGTGGGAGACATCGAAATATTTGTTTTTTCGGCAACCGATACCGCGACTCGTAGCGCAGAAGTCAATCGCTCAGCTACTGCACCAAACGTGCAATCCTCAGTATCGTAAACAGGCTGCCAGGAGTGCAGGACCTAGGGCGGTGCATCTTTTATGGAAACTAGCTTCTGCAAGCGACTTTCTTCAAGCGACGATCTGCGTAGGAGGACAAGACAAGTGCGAACGTTTGTTTAGGAAATTTAATAAAAAGTTATTTAAGTCCGCAGATCAGCCAGGGGCGTCTAAGGAATTTTGCTATTCTTTCAATTAAATATCATTTTGCCGAAAATATATATTTTGACTATCTAACTGACAAAATAGCTTCGGAAAAAGCCAAAAGTGTTTTTTTTGACTAAATTCTTTATTAACCTCTCAATTACCATAATTATAGACACAATAGATAGATAAACAATGGCGGTGTCATCCTGGGACGACACGCGGGACGCAACCGGTAACGTACCTTTTTTAAAATTTAGCGTTTGGGGGGGGGGGGGGTCTCCCAATTCCGTCTTTGCCTTGGGTACTTGACCCTTGCTGCAACGCTAACAATTATAGGTCCAAATAAATAATATTAATGCATTACAAACCCAAATGAATGTAAACGTACCTACATTTCAGTTATTATAATAATCAAAAATGTTTTCCTGTATTTACGTTTTCAACGATAATTATGCCGCTGTTATAAACTGGAAAATTAATAGGTACTACAACAGCCTACGTCCCGTTCAACTTAATCAAGTTAACTAAGTTGATTAACAGCCTCATAATGGCAGTATTAACAATATTCCCGCTTTAAACAATGATGGGAAGATACTGAAACGACCCTTAAAAGTTGACAGGTCAAAAATCAAAATAGCTGCCATTCGGAGAAGTGGAGGTTAGTCAATCAATTCATTTATTCATTCAGTTAGCAAAGATCCATTGGGTTAGTAACAACAGTCATAACTTATGTTAGTACTTAACTAACAACACAGACAACGTACAGGTGACAAGTGACCTCACCAACGGGCTGTCATGTCTCCCGGCTATAGCGCTTAGAATGCTGCTGGGGCTGCCACGGAGTCTGTTTAGCAGCGAGGCCGCTTTCTTACGCCGTACAGCATTGAAGCAGTCGATACGTGCCTCAGCAAACATAGATGACGCGCTACAGAACCGAGGCAGACGCAACAGCACCCTAAATGCGTTGTTATACTGGATCCGCAAAGCATTGTAGGCCTTTTGGGTGCAGCTGAACCACAGGCTGCCCGAGTACAGAGACATGCAATATGCTTTAAACAGTGTTATTTCGACCGCCGCTGTACATCAGAAGAACCGGCGGGCTAGCATATTAGCCCGAACCGACAATGCTCTGCGCTCCCTCTCCATATCCGCGTCGTCTTTCAAATCCAAATATTACAAATATTTCAATTTCAAATATTAAGCGCAGTTACGGTATACTATTTCGCTAATAGTAAATCATATGCGTCATAAGCTACATCTACATAGCATGACGTTCACACTATAAGCTATATCGCAAACTGGTTTACTACGTATAGCAAGTTATTTAACGGCGATCCGTCAGGCGACGGACGAGGTAGAAGTGAGGCGGGGCGGGGACTGGAGAATCGTACGATGTAGCGCGGAGAATCGCTCAAGTTTATCGCGTACAACAACCCAATACTTTATACCTACCATAGCGTTATGTGAACTTGTCCATACAAAATGTATGCTGAGCGATATCGTTGTGCTATACAATATTTGCTATAAACTATACATTATAGCGTAGTCTGAACTACGTTTAAAAAGGAGGTATATTGCTCGATAAAATTAAATGTGTAACATGTCGTTACATTTTCAGTAGCGCAACACCAACCCACGGTTTAGCTATGTCTATACCAGTGCGCTTTCATGTTCATCTTGCGTCTTCGTCTGAAGCATGCGTGAAGCGCCATAACGCATGCCTTAATACTAATTCGACAAAAGCGCATGCCGCTGGCGCACGCTAATCCGTTTATTGTATGTCGACTGACGACTGACCTAGGCGCACCGGTGTAAACGATAAGCTGCATGCGTCTTATGGCAATCAATATTGCATGCGCTTGACGCAAGAGGAATTGAAAGTTGAAAGCGCAAGAGAACATGAAAGCGCACGGGTGTAGACATACCATTTCAGGTTTCGTTATATATTAATCAATCTATGGAAACACTTTGTTTCAGATTAGAAAAAAAAACAGTAAAAATTAGCACTATGTTAACTTCAAACAAAACGATAAATAAGGAAAATTTCAAAAAAGTAATTGAACGTCCAAAGATGAGTAAAATACGCGTTTGGAACACTTTTTTTAGTTAAAAATTTTGCCTTATTGCTATTTTGCATTTAAAATTAATTGAAAGGGAAAGAATAATAAAGATTAGTAGCCGTCATTGTTAAGAAGAAGATCTTTTGAGGGTGAACCTAACGACCGGTTTCAGCGAAATCTTAAAATAAGGACGGCCATTAATTATAAAAAAATAAAACATTTTGGTTTATGATCCCTTTGTGTAATTTATACTCCGTAATAATTAAAAACCTAAATTTTTTAACGCCGTGAAAACTTTAGAGACAGCGCGCAGAAATATTATTACTTATTATGTTGTACAATGTAACATCGAGCTGTCTGTGTTACAGCTACTATGTGCTACGTTTACCGAATATTTCAGCTACAATGTGCTACGATTACCGAATGCTGCAACTACAGTTTGCTACTTTTATATTTATTCCGTGTGAGGATGGGCTAGAATATAAAACTTCCTGGATACTTAAAAAAAATAGTTTTATATAATTTCTTCTCTCAACACGTTTCTAATTCCTCATGGTACCAGTACCTCATCATCAATCTATCTTGTTTTCCCTATCACATAATTATATGTATACAAAATGTACCTATATACAAGGTTAGTCAGAAATTGGGTACTAATCCGAAAGGGTGTTAAAGTACCCATAATAATGAGTAACTTTTGTTCTACCACTTTCCCCAAAAGTCAATAGTTTAAGAGAAATGGCTTTTCAAAAATTCCAAAAAAAATATGCTAAAATCTATCTATCATCAGCTATGATCAGCTGTGTTTACTTTTTAGGTCATATTTTGTGTCACGAATTAGAAGTTTAATATTCTGAATTCGTAACTAAAGTAGGGACCAAGAATTTTTGAAAAAACTAAAATAAATATTATTTTAAAAGGAAATAAAAATTATCGAATTTTGAAATTTTAACACTTGCTTGAAAACCGTCATCAGTGATACTTTAAGTGGACCGCGGATTAGTACCCCCTTTCCGACTAACCTTGTGTACACCGTGGGCCCGAGGTACCCGAAAGATTTTAACCACGCCTTTCTGATGCTATTAAGAGTCAAATGTTATATCAATAAAAGTGGAAAAAAGTAAAAAAAAAAAAATTTTTTTTTTTCTTTTCCTGGGTTTGTTAACTTTAGTGCTTCTTTGTAAACAATACCTTAGGTTGAACTGGCAATATTTATAAATTATCGTGTGAGTGGATAAAAAACTTCTCACTTCACAACCCTCCCCGTCAAATAAGACATACGGCGAGAGGGGTATGGTATGAAAAAAGTTGCAACACCGCGTTCCTGGGACTTGTTACCATAGATATTTTTCGATTTGTGAATTTCATTAATCAACAAACTATACAGGGTGTAAAAAGACCCATCACATAGCCGAAATCTACGCACTCTGTACATCAAACTAAACTACATTGACCAAAAATAATTGCTGGGAAACGACTTTTATTTTTTGGCATGAAAAAAACGCTTTTTTTTGTAGCGCGCACATTATGGTTGTGGCGATGCCACGCGTTTGCATGCGTGCAGCGGCTACACAGCCGAGCCAAGGCGGTCGTATGCGTTTGATATTCATTGCGTTTTTGTAACTTCAAATGCGTAATTTGTTAGGAAAAATTGAAATTTTTGATAATGTTTGTATGGAAGAAAGTTTAGTATTATGACTTGGAAATCGTTTTTGGAAAAAACTAAAAAAAATGTGTACTTTGACCTTCAATATCTCCAAAACCAATGATTTCCCAGGTATGGTTTGTTCGAAAAAAAAATATCCCAATGATGGGTAGAATACGTGGTTTTCGTTATCGTTAAGGGTCTTTTAACACCCGATATATAGCTTTTCGTCTCCAAGTAGGCATCGGAATCGAAGGTTAAAATCTTTCGGGTACCTCGGGCCCACGGTGTATATGTACAAAATTTTATTAATTATTGTAATAAGTCTATGTATTGTGTGTCATATTTTGCAGCAGTACACCACGGACTACCCCCCTATCTTATTCATTGTCTTCCTGTTCATCCAAAGGTTGTCTGGTAGATATCGCTATCAGCGATAAGACCGCCACTGAACCCTTCAATATAAATGATATTGTATAAGAGCTGTGTTACAATTTTGGTGTACAGTAAGTAAATAAAGTTTAATAATAAAGTATATTCTATTCTATTCTACCACCCTCACATTAAAGTCCGGCGCCAAGCAGTTAATTGTGTTCCGTCGTGTATATCTGAGAGACAGAGGGGTATAGGGGAATCCCTCTATATCTCCGTTACTTGCGTTCGTATGCTCCATGTTAGACCCTATCTGTTATTACCATCACGTGCGACTAGGTTCAAAGGCGGCCAAGCTAAATAATAAAAATAAAACAGCAACAGAGCTACCGAACTTCTCTACATTGTAGACAGTAATATTAAAGAAACACTCCTTCCCTTCACTCCCTATATTGTTATTAAACTGTTACATTTTTATTCCAAATTATAAAAGATTTACAATCGCTCTCGCGTTTCTGATATTCAAACATGATTCAGTAGAATGAGATCGTTTAACCTGAGCCTCGAGTTGAGCGCGAGTATGTTTAACATTTGATGTAATTTATATAGGAGTTGTTGTTGGTAAAATGTGTCGACGTCATATTTTCGTTTAATCATATTTTTTATCATGATTCATTGCGCCAGCTTGAATATTTTGAAGGTTAACAGTCGTCACACCTATATGGTTTACACCTTTATGGTTTGTACACCATGCTCAGTTCCATGAAATAGAGGGCTTGCCAATCACCTATTAGGCTACAAAGTATTGAGTCACTAATTATTTCTTAAAATCTACTTTTTTGTGGATATAACAATAATCCTGGAATCGTTGATAGAGTCGCTGGGGACCATTTCTAAACTTTGGGCTACTTCTCAGAAAATCCTTAGCCCGACACGGGAATCAATTACATGACTACTCTAAAACACTAAATGTCTCGACAAACTTAATTTAGTATTTATATTAAATGAGACCTACCTTACCATCTCCGAAATTTAATGTGAAGGATTACACTGTCTCATAAAATATTTCTTCCACGTATTTTTATTAAATAAAAGATATAAACGTCATCATACTAGAATTGATGGTAACATTAATTGAAACGAGGTCTGTTTACAATGTTTTAGTATTTTGTCAGTTAAGTGAAAAGTTGTACGGAACCCTGACAAGGGTCATTTAATTAAAAAAGGTAGTAAATAAGTACCACAGTTTCTGTTCAGTATCGAACTTTGTTTTCCAATACAAAACTTTGAGGTACACGTCAAAAGAACTCTTATTATTTATTACTTTTCGGTATTGTTTCTCGTTAATTTCCTTTGGTTTCTGTTACTGAATGTTTGCTGTAAACAATCTTGACGACCTTGATAAAAGCTTTAGTAGATGTAAAGAAAATGTTGAACGAATGTTATTATGCCATTCGAATAAGCTTACACAATTAACTGTTTGAATTGAAATACCCAACTTTACAGAAGCGTACTGAAGATTGAAAGCGTTTCAAAAGGTGGCGTGCTTACAGAATCAATCAACGAAGTTATTTAACTTGTCACAATTCTATAGCATTTCTTGGCAAAGATAAATTAACTTTATAAATAGAAAAAGCAACGGGAGCTCGCAAGTACGGCATTGTCATCCACCACAAAGCACGTTGTTTATTATGCATGCAAGTTTATGAAAAGAATCTCACCGGAGACGCGGTTTATATTCAACAATAAAGTGAAATACTAGATTTATGTCGAAATGCAATATTTTAAATGAAATAAAATTCAAAAATCTCGTAGCTCGGTATCAGCAGGGTTGTATCCAGCGATTGAGTGTAATGACTCGCAATGTGGGTGGCATTGTACGCGAGCCTACGCGGCTATGTACGCCTTGCTACGGATTTGCGCGCTAATCGGTTGTAGCACATGTGTTCGGATATTAAGCGTGAACCTTAGTTCGTGCGGAGTTTCATAATGAGGCGATTAATGCATGGGCGTATATGAATACGTATTACATATTATAAAGTTACGCGGACGTACGTTGTAGCCCTAAATATTATTGTGTAACATTAAAAATAATAGAACGTCGCTCACACGTTTGTTGCCCTCTTCGCCTATGTACTTATGGCTTTTCAGGGGGCCCAGCTAGTGAGCTGGCGAGTCACCGTCTGCCAACAGTTTTCAATTTTAAATGTTGATGAAATGCAGACGCCGTTTTCTTCCGGCAATAGAAGTTATCCAGTCCATCTAACACCCCTTCCCATAGACCAAATACTTTTCACCATATTTTACAATAGTCTTGCACCCACCCACCTGAGACGGTTCATGACTATACTCCAATAGTGCAGCTGTGGATAGTCCCCGGTTGGTGCCCCACCCCATTTTAGATTAGATTAAAGTTCTCAAAGGGGCCTCTGCGCGTTGGACCTGTGTCCCCGTGTATGCCTTCCAAAGGACCGGACATCTTCCACGAGAAAACCTCGGGAATGCATTTGGTTTTTGCACGGTTCCTGTAGGCTTTCACGCGGAATAAGTCGCGGGTAAAATCTAGTGAATTATAATTATTACGAATTTAAAAAAAATTCACGCCTTATTCCCCGAAGGGTTGGCAGAGGTGTATAGTACACCCACGTTTCGCCGTTATGTTTAAGTCCCATGTAATAGCGAGGCGAGCCTATTGCCATCAACCGGGCACAAATCCAGACTCCAAGCCGCTACTGAGAAATTCCAGACGGAAAAATCCAATAACACTTTGCCCGACCTGGGGATCGAACCCAGGACCTCACGCTCAGCAGTCGCGCTTGCGACCACTAGACCAACGAGGCAGTCTACGAATTACGAATTTTATTTGCCCAATAAAGGCTTCATTTCAGTGCCTACAAAATAATTTCGCACAGAGCGGTTCTATTATAATTATAGTACGTACGTTGTGATAAAATAAAAATTACCAAATTACATTCCCGAGGTTTTCACTCTAAGACGACGATATGTAGATATACCAGTTTCAATTTCATCATTTCTCGGCACCTGTTGATACTTGAAGGTATGCAGCACCACGTTTCAGTTTCCCAACGAATCCAATAATTTCTCTCTTTTATTCATTAGTGCAGAGTGAAAGCTCTTCGACCGGAATAGCCTCCCGGCGGGGACGATTTATGAAGACTATAAACCTGACAACGCCACTTAACAGAATTTGAAAACGGCTGAATTCCTCCGTAACAACTTGTAATTTAAAAACGGAGACCATCATTTTGTTATTGTAGAAAAAAATATCAAAAAAAGTAGTTTTAATTTTGTGGTTAAGAGTTTTTCTTGGTTGTATTGATGACAAAGGGTGTGAGGATGGTTTCGGCGCTGAATGGAAAGTGTCTGTAGGCTGGGGGGTGTGAGAAGGCGGCAGGTGGGCGCGGCGGGCAGAGGGGGCTATCGATCGCGCGCGCTGCGCAACAAGTGCTGCGAGGCGACCGCCGCGTGCCGCCGACACAACGCCCGCGCGCCTCACGCACTCATCCGACATGTGCACTGCACAACACTGCGTTCAGCAACAAACTTCTACGATAGCGTAGTGTGGAAAGGTTGAGCCTCGTCCGATCGCATTGAGGTGCACCGCGCCCATCTTTCACATTAAAAGCGTGGTTTGTATGGGAAGTTACCGTAACCGCTGCCAACACCGCACCCTTGCCGCCGATGAGACACGGCACGATGTATCGAAGGCTGCGTTTTGTTCGAACTTAAACCTAAGCTAAAACTCTCTTTTTATGGTGTCTTTCTGCACTCAGCTGGGCTTAACTTTTATAAAGTTCCAGTTTGAACGAAACTGTTCAAAAGCAAAAGCCCATTTATCGTACTATTTATTATCTTTCTTTTACGTACTCTGGGGAGAATCGTCTCACTTTGTCTAACAAACTAAATTATAAAGTTAAACTGCCTTTGAAGTATTTAAGGAAAAAAAGGTTTTTTTTTCATAGAATTTCTCAGCAAATCCCACGTAAGAAATAATTAATTATTGAAACAAAATAACCACGTTTCAGAAGTTAGTTATTTTATTCAGAGATAATTTTATTACATCGGTACAAATGTTGAAGTAAATACCTGTATTTGAAACACATATAAATATTAAAAGTAATTTACTATACATAAGTACGCGACTATTAAATTGAGTGGAAAATTAACATCTATACACACACTACACATGTCAAATCCTTCTGTGCTAAGTTTCACGAACAGCTCCGTTATATTTATACAAAGGATCATAAAAAATCTTAGATATATTTTGCTATTTTTTAATTTTCATTATTAAACGTGCGCGGAACGCTGCTAAAAGTAGGTACGTCAAAGTACAAACACTGATAGACCACATATTTTTTCAAATGTTTATACAATATTATTTAAATTCAATAGTAAATATAGTATCTATCTTTTTTCTAATAAACTAACTTTAAAACTACGTATGCATCTGAAACGCAATAGAAGGAAGCGAACACATTTTTCTTTTTCAAGCGGAATTTGGAATAAGATTTTACACAAATATATTTAAATTCATTCAACAAAATCTACAATATCAACTAACTAAGAAGACTAATCTTTTAAAAAAGGCACATCCATATAATTTGAAATATTAAATTAGATATACTTACAGAAAATTGGTACTATGGCACGGAATAGTCATAAATAGGATGAACAACATTCGAATTTAGAGAAACTACTACTCAAATGTGCAAATAAAAAACAATGGAAACACAAAAAAACATACTAGTAAAAGACCACAATAATAGCTCACAGTAACCAAATTAAGTGGTACCTAAATAATTAATTACCACTCCCAGGAGATTACGATGAGATTAGGGTTGCACCTTTTACTGGGAAAATGTTAGTAAACATTTATTTTTGTAACTTTCTAACAATATTGATGATATTGTCAATTTTACTACAGGTAAATGATAAATGACATTTATTAACCACACATTGGGCATAATAATGGATGTGGCTTATAACACTTATTTTGTCAACCCTATTCTCGCCTTAAGTATGGAAAGTTTAAGACAATCTTAAGAAGTAGTAATTTACGCTAAAGTGGTAGTGTTATAAATACTCTTTGAAAGTGGTCAATTTATAATGGTGTTGATACAGGTTTAGGTCCCAGTCTTTAAACAAACTCAATGTAACATTAAATTTGACAAATACTTTATATTACACGGAATACATCGATTATTTTTACGTTTAAGGGCCAATTTTTCAATCTTAAGACAACTTTTATCTAAGGAACAAATATGAGGGTTTGACATTATTTTCTATACAAAAGCTGTCAAAACGTCGAAATTATTCCCCAGATTAAAAATATTTCATGATTAAAATCAGCCCTAATTATAATATACAAGTCAATATTTCCTTTTAATTTTTTTGTGAGTGGAAAATAAATTGTGTGCACACCTTTATTTTGTGCGTATTTATAGTAATTATTTTTATTTGTAGAAAAATTTGTAGGTATATTACTTACAATTTTAGAGCAGAATATTTTACTCACGGGTTAGAAAATAAAATACAATAAATTCCGTAATTACACCCAGTTAACAAAATAACTGGTTGAAAGAGAAACTTTTGTCTTAAGTTACAGTTACGATAAAAGTTATTCCTAGAACGTTCAGTTTAAGTCAGAAAATAGTATAGTATTTAAATAATTACAATTAACAATTCACGTTATTCTAATACTTTGAATGATTTTTTTATCAATTAGTTACATATTGATATAAGATCCATAAATTCATTAATACTGGTTTGGCAAACGGATTGTGTTAGTTACATAGTCTATTCTTATCATTACGCCAAGTAATCGGATAGCCCCTGTTACCACATCTGCGGTTGTTACCCACTCTCGTTAGGACATTATTCTTTTCTGAAGTAATTTGTGTAACGAGATCTTTTCACCCGGCTTACACACACCTTTCACAAATATTAAGAAAGACAGATCCAATACCAACACTTATTATCTCTTGTTTGTTTTGATATATTATGGAACACTCAGTCGTTTCGTGGCTCCTTCCTTACACATCTCTACGTCCTTAACTTACCTATAAGATAGAATAATTTTATTATAATTCTAGAGTATAAACCAGTCACGAATACCCGTCACTTCTACGTTATCACTTTTCCCTACATTGTCACTCTGTTACACTAAAACCTTATCTCTAAAGGTATAATATTTGTATGTTGGCGTTATTTCCACTACTTATCTATACACATATAAAGTGAAACATCACGAAGGGATGGACAAATCTTAATAGATCTAAGTATCACGTAAGAAACGTTTTTATTGCCTAACATAATCGTAAATTAGTGGAACGATGAACTGGGCGGGGACGAGGCAGATGACGTATGCTTGTGAATATGAACATCACATGTCATCCGACATATGGTAAACAGATATTAAATGTATTTGTATAGGTATTCTTGAAAAAGAAACCTAAGTTGGAAACTTGTTATTTTATTTCACTAATTAACTAAGTAATACGATTTACTTAAAATTTGATACATCCATTTATCTAAAAGTGATAACTTTATCACAATATTTTGGGAATATACAAAAATAAATATGTTGGAAAAGCTAAAATTTATACAGAAGGCTGCTGTAGAGATTTACTGGTTTATTTAGGAGGCTGACCATCCAGATGAAAATTCAGAGGAAATTATTGACGACAGCGAATTTTAATGAACATCTAATACAAAGTCCACTTTAATGGAAGTTTTATATAAATAACTTGTATCGGTACGTATAGAAAATTCGAAAGTTACCCGTGGTTCTTAACTAACGGTGAAATTGCGAAAGATCGCCCGATGTAGATCTAAGAGATGACGCAAGAGTTGCGTTTATTGTTGTGTCGCTCACGGATTTGCTGGAGGTGCGCGAGCTGCGCAGGCGACGGGACATGGGGCGCGTTTGCAGGCGGCGTGGGGCTGGACCCATGGGGACCCTGCGGCCCCGTTGGCAGCGACTGCCGCCGCCGCCGGCGCAGGGCAGGCGACAGGTTGTACTTCACCTTCGCCTGAACCAACAACTCCTTGAAGATTTGGGAAACGTTCACGTTCTCCTTTGCCGAAGCCTCCACGAACCCGTTCTCCCAGTCTACTGTCACCACGGATTCTGTTGTGTGGAATTCGACCTGTAATAGAAATTTAATTTAGGAACAAATAGATCAATTTGGTTTACTACTGAAATTAGGTCCAATCGACCCTTCTTGGCAGGGTTCGTGAGGTGAGTGTGCATACGTGCAAGTTATTACAACAAAGTTCGTGTACCTTCAAGAAATATAATAGAATATTATATTTTTATTTCAAGACACGTATCCCATCTAAGAACGGAGGTATTCATGTATAAAAAAATGAAAACAGAAGTTGTTCGTGTATCATTATTCTTGAATCTTTTAGATGTATTTTACCTCTGTTGCAGATATTGAAGACGCCATACCGCTGCGTCAACATTTCCCGAGGCTCTTTAGCCTACAATCCCAGTTTGAGATCGAGTCACAGCAAAATGCTAACATTGGCGAAAATGTCCTCAAATATATTTTCTTATTTGACGTAATATTTAGATAAATTAAAAAAGAAGTAGGTATTTCGGATACTTCTTTTTTAATAAGGCTAACATTAATTTGGAAATTGAAACACCGTTGTTTTTGACAAATTCATTACAAGTTTTCTAACATTTAATTTAAAGACAATTAATTAAGTTTAAGAAGAAACGGAAAGGGGCTTCAATAGAAATGAAAGATTGTTTGAAAGTATTCCTTATAAGCTCTACCTGTTGAAATCACGTAATTGTAGGTGATCATCAACTAAGTTCCGCGAATAAGGTTGTCAGTAGTTAGCATATATATCTTTGTCGGGAAATCGACTTTTGTTTTAGTTAACCTAAATGAGTTTCGTACAGATTTATTCGCTAAGTTTTGTTTTATGAGTTAAGTTTAAAGTATTCTCCAAATATGTGTGCCGAAACTACGCGAGAATCCCAACTCTCGGGTTTTCGGCAAGTAGGTTGTATTAATAATGAGACTTGAGAATACACAAGAGTTCTCTAAGCTGCTTCAAAATGTTTTTGATGAAGAAGTTGTTGACATGCCAAAAAGCGAACCGACAATGCTGACACGATCATAAATAACGAAAGAAACGCGAAGAGTTATTGCAATATTCTCCAATAAAAAAGGCGAAGACAGTCAGCGGCTACGAATCTCCATTAGAGCGTCCGTTTTTCTCTTCAATAAAAACAAGGTTAGTGCACAGCGCGCAGCGGTGCGGATATTGGCGAGTCAGCGGATGCCGGCGGCCATTGTGCCCGGTGTTCCGGACACAGCTATCGCGGAACGAGGAGACGCGTCCGGGAGGACGGACTAACTTCGTCACGACTCACGCGACTTATGAAATATACATGCTGCCAAGCGTTTAATACTAGTACGTCCTACTTCCCTAATAGGTAGTTCTCTATGAATTCAGTTTGGAAGTTCACTGATATGAACTAAAATTAAGCCGATTTCGCACACGAATCGAAGCACACGATTTCGCTCGTTCGTTGTGTCGTATTGCTGTGAAGTATTTAATATCATAGAGCCCTACTTCTATACCATTTATTTTGAATGTTCGATACGAATTTTTCAATGTTAACCGATATGAAATTAAGCCGATTTTGGCTTTAGGAACAAAGTTTACTTTGTTGTGTAACTGACAAAGTGTTCGGAACTACAAAGTTTTATCCGTAAGTGCATCATCATTGTAGTTTAATGTGGGGCTTTTAGTAAATTCAAATTTAGCCGGTGAATATCCCAGTATCCCAACAAAATGTTGCCAACAAAGTTACAAAATAATACTGTCGAGGAAAGTTTTCGCTATTGTATTCGTACAGAAAGCCAGACAATAAGTACTACATTACAAATTTTAACAAAATAAATTAAACTTTGTTTTACATATTGTATATTAAACTCTGCTGGCGAGTACAGAAGTAGACTTTGAGCAGAAATTCGGCGGTTTGGCAATATTTTAATATCATTGATATAAGCATAAAGCTTAATCAACCCATCACTGTCCCACTGCTGGGCACGGGACTATTCTAAGAATGGTTTAGGCCAGGTATGCACAGACTTATTAGGACTTGGGGCCACTCGAGCGCACTACGAGCTAAAGGCGGGCCACCATATCTTAAAACAATAACAAAGTTGAAATTAGAGATCTTACAAAATATAAGTATCGTGGTGTGGGATTTTGATAAAATTAAAAATCTTTATTCAGAAGCTATAGGTGGCCATTACTGATAGATTGTAGTATTTTCATACAAACGCATAAAAGAGCGGCGGGCCGCATGAACATCGACGGAGGGCTGCATGCGGCCCGCGGGCCGCGGTTTGTGCATCCCTGGTTTAGGCCATAGTCGTGCAATACGTATGGAATGTCTGCTGACAAATCGTAAAACTAGTTCTAGAACAAAATTCCATTCGGTTTCTAGAACGGTTAATTTCGTTTAGAGAAGAAAATAATATTAAAGGAAAAATTGCCGTCTCGAACAGTTTATTTCATTTAAAGAAGAAATATAAAAGAAAAATATTTCTATAAAATGCTGAACATAGCACGTACGATGCTTAATTTTTTAATTGGCATTGTATCAGCAAATGAGAAAAAGCTCGTTCGCTCTGACGCTAGAGTGAAATAGTTTTATAAACCTTTTTAAGTCTGTGTAGATGAAACTGCTTTGTTCTTGGATATTAGATAGTAGAATAAACTACTTCGGATATTGTTCTCCAATGCGGCACTAACTTAATAAATTACTAGCCGTACAACTTTTGCGTCAGTTTATGAAAGGTTGTACTTAACTTAAAATTTCAAATAGAGTTGAGAGTTGTAAAACTTTGCTTTTGAGCGCAACTTAAAGGTTTGAAAAGTGAAAATAATAATTGCAATTTGCGTAGCCATAAATTACAGTATAGTGAACCTTTATTTTTTCAGAAAATAAAAATATTATTTTAATATCTTTTCATCAATAAAATACTTAGTTTTGATTTAGATAGATTTTTTTGTTGAGATTATGGGAATAAATATTTTCGTTTCGTTATAAAGATTCGTTCGGACAGCGTCAAACAGTTTTTCTTGTCCACTTCCAAAATAAAATTGGTAGTTATTTCTCGATTAGCAACTTAAAAATATTGGACGTGCTCCCGTTAGTCTTATGATTTCGTCTAGATGTTTTACTATGACGCAAAACCGTCACTCTTTGGAATAGAGTTTATCACTATTGAGGTAAATAAACTACAGAAATTGTTCTATATTTACACTGCAACACAATCTCTATTTACATATTTTACGTTAACATAATCACTTTGCAAATGGTTCACATACTTTGTTAGAAAACGTAAACAATGTATGTTTGTTACTAAATGCTCTAGTTCCGGCACTTTGCAATAGTTAATTATTACATGATACAGTTTAAAATGCTTTGTATTTCATATTGTTTGACGTTAAAGTTAACAGTTTCCAAGTTTAAGTAATACTTTGCAGTATAGCAACTTTAATTAAGTTTCTCTAAAGTTACAAACTTATCCGACATCTTGAAATGACAACCTTTACTCATTTATTTTTTATTTTACATCTATTATCTGACCAAATATTTTGCCCTATTTTAAATATATTAGTTTGAGTAATCGACGAAAAAGATACATCCATTTATAATGCAGGAAATTGCTGACTGATTTCCCAAAATAATAAACGATGGGACTGGCCTAAAGAAATGTATGGGCCACAATGGAGACCATTACATCATTTTAAGGGGCGCGTTTCAGCCGGTTTCGTCACATCTCGTAGACTGCCGAAGTATCAACGCTGTTAGGTTTCTCTGTGACCTTTCGCTTCACATATTGCAACTTCTGACATTGCGGAAATTCAATTTTCCTCACAACACATTGAAACGAGTTCATAGTAAATGCGCAGTCAAATGCTACAGATCGGCTTAAAAAGATTTGTGACGTTAATCGAATTTTATTTGCAATGGATTGATTTTCATACGGTTTTCAATTTATAGGTCCTATATTGCAGACTTCTGATTTATGAATTCGTTTTGTAAGCAATCACGATAAAGCCGGGCTTCTATCCAACAAACTTCTTTATTTGTACATATTTACATAGAATAAGATTTTCTATTGTTCTCAGCCTATAGATTTCATTGAATATTTGAACACATCCCTCGGGGTTGTATGATACGTGACACCCGCTTGATCCGCCTCACCCGTCACTTTGTTATCCAACCTTCATCACACTAAACTATGTAGCTGTATATATAGTACAGTCAACAAACAATGGAGGCAAATATTGAATATCAAAACATCGAACACGTAAAGCAAAGAACCTGCCGCACATAGTTATGAACGGCTTACCTAAAGACATTGTGAAAATATCGCGTAAGGTGAAGCAAATCTTCACCTCTGGGTATTATGACTCACCATTGTAAAAGAAGAAAAGAATTGCTTACCTGTCTCGCGCCAGTTTCCGCCAGGTCCACCTTATTGCCGACTACGACAATTGGAACGGCCGTACTGTCTTTAGTTTCATGGATTTGATCTCTCAACATCCTCACTTCAGTAAAGCTGTTTGCGTCAGTGATGTCGTAGACCAGAATGAAAGCGTCTGCGGACTGCATGGACAAAGTCCTCATTGCGGGGAACTCGTAAGCCCCCGACGTGTCTAATATATCCAGTGTTAGTCTCACGCCGGACACGTTGAAATCCCCGTGATGCATTTCCTCTATTGTTCTCTTGTACTTAGTTGAGAATGTGTTATAAAGAAACTGGGATATGAGCGATGACTTGCCAACTTTCGCGGCTCCTAAAACTACTATTTTGTGTCGCACAGCATTGTTGGTGAGGTTCCCACTGCTGGACACCGTGTCCTCCGTCCGCTCGGTCCTGAAAATAAAAAGCTATTTACTACCTCAAATACCAATATCATGCAAATATGAGATTTTATGTAAAACCAATTTCACGAGCGATTTATACGGGTGCTTTTATCGTGTATAACACAAGTGAATGTTATCACCTACATGAAAACAGATCACTAAATTTAGACCTAATTTAGCTGGTGGAATGAATTGCGCCATAAATTTTATACGACATTGTTTGGGATTTATTTTGGAAACAAACGATAATCATGCAAATCAAGTTAAACGAGGCTTACGATTTATCAGAGGTCTTCGATACAACCTTGCAAATACTAACATGTCGGTCTAGTTAATATATTCATGTAGGTGGTAGATAAATAGCAAGGGCACTAGAATCCTTATCAACGGAACTTGGCGTATGACACAGCTAATTGACAAACAGATCGGGTAAACATAAGTAATTAGTGAAGTGGTGTACAATACGTTCACAATAGGAAAGTCTGTCATAATATGATTTTTTTATCTGAATTTTGATATCTAGAATATCAGCGGTTATGTCATTAATATAAATTAGATGTGTCATCAGCTTATCAGGAAACAGATCGATCAATAACAGTGTGTACCGTTGGAATTATATTTATTGACAAGCTATTATAACTACAAGTACTTGTGTATCGACATTCTGAGTTCCAGGAAAATGTGATGGGAATTTACTCAGGTATGTTAACAAACTTGTCGGGGCGGTTGCAACGATGTTCAAACGGTATAAACTCTCAGGTCAACGGAGACACATTGTGGCTTTTAACCTGTAATCTGCGTCACATTGACCCATTTCCTTGTGTTTACTCTTCCTCTTGCGTTGGATGACAAATAGATTCATGTAGTGAGGAACGTATTTGTCGATTTAATCTTTACACGTTTATATTCTATTTTTATTAAAATATTGATCCTGGGAATTGGCTGGCAAATGCAAGGAATATGAGAAGTATAGCTATGCAATCCTGTACCCTAATTACGTAACAAACTCGTAATTGCATAGCTTAAGGCCAGCCACACTTTGGACGCGTTTTCGTACGTACGAATTTGACTCGTGCGAACACGTACGAACACGCACGAACAATCCCGACCTTCAAATTACTATGGGAGCGCGCAGACTAGGTGCAAGTTAGTCGTACGTATACGTGCGTGTAGTTCCAACGTCCGAAAACAATTCGAACTTGTTGGGATTTTTAATACACTTTTGTGCGTTGAACATAAAAAATGAATGTAGAAAAATTTATTAACTTGGTTTACGGACACACATGTCCATAATATGATTAAGTTCACCGAATTCATCTTTTTTTAAACATATTTCGCGCATACATTCGGTTCTACGATAGCCGATACGCCGCAGTCTCCGAATAAGAAAAGAATTATCTTGAAGATACAGATTATTTATCACGCCCCAAAGAGAACTTTACGAAAGCGATATCGCCGGGGGTTCCCTATCCATTTGCATAAAATGTTAAGACCTAATATAACTTAGCATAATTTTGTTTGGCATAATTATATTTTCGCATAATATAATTACGCATAACAGCTTACGCATAATTTTTTTAAGCATAATTTCTCTAACCATAATAATGATTAAGCATAAAGTTCTAAAGCATAACTTTTTAAGCATAATATCTTAAAGCATAAATTTATTGGCTGTTTGGCACTACGCAATTTGTACATTTTGACACTAGGACTATGTTGCCCATTGACTTTTTGTCTTTGTAACATTTAGTATCCGGCGTCATGTTGACACTGCAGTGACATTCATTGGCCCCGATTCTGTAGAGCACCGACTTTACTTGGAGATAAAACAAGAAAGAGAGGGAAGAATTAATATTCTTCAGTTCTAATGAACTGTCAAAATAGTTTCAGCAAAAATTTCCAAACAGATTAAGACGACACCTCAGCATAAGCCGCCTAAAAACGTGGTGATATTCAACAAGTAAACAAGTTTGACAGCTCTAAAAGTGTTCCATCTCTTTCTAGTTTTGCCTGTTAATAAAAGACGGCAATATTTTTAGTGTAGTTGGTGCACTAATTGTTTGGTAACGGTCGCCCGATCAGTAATAGGGGGTCTACTCCCTAAGCGCGAAGTCCGTCGTTTCGGCCTTAGTTACGAGCGTTTCCTACTCCCTATCACCTACGGACATACGATTATTTCGGAGCCCGAACTAAGAATGAATGACAATACGATTTGACAGTTGTCCTGCTACCGATGTGTTTCTGCCCGTCTGAAAAGTTAAACTTAACACTTATTTGTTCACTCCTACGTTTCGGGCTACTCTCGGACAGGCGACTAACTTAGTTGACGGGCTTAGAGAGTAGGCTCCCAGGCCCGAGAAGGCGGCGCGCCGTGTTCCACACGCGCCTCTTAGGAGGACGAGGGGATAGGCCCCACAGAAGAAGAAGTCGCCTGCCGGTGTTGCGGTGCATGCAGCTGCGAATCCTGTGACCCCGGCCACAGGTCAGAAGAAGGAACACCTGTGTTTTAGCCGGTAAGAGTCCGGCATAACCCTCCGTCTTCCCCGGGTGGAGGGAATCTATGAGGACAGCACCAAGACAAAAAAAACTGTTATTTTTTGCAGAGTTATCGAGAAGACAAATTGTTAAGACATACGGTGCAATGAACATTGTTGAATTCTCAAAATCAAGTCAATCAAAGTTTCGCAATTAGAGTGCTGGTTGTTATCAGTGACTGTTGTTCCTCAAGCCCTAACTTTCGTCTCATTGTATAAAGGCAGAGGCAGTGACATAGTTTGAGCTATTATACTCTCTACGAGTAGTTTCTACGAGTCTCTACAATTAGAGTCGAGTTTTTGTGTCTGTATTATTAAGTTTGTATATGTATAAAATAATAATGTTTTTTAGTATTTCCAAATGGTGCTCAGATATTGTCAACTACTTCGACCAAGGGACGGCTCGACCATATAGGCGAACTAGGCGACGGCCTAGGGCGCCCGACTTGGGCAACATGGCTAGGGTACTGGATGGGAGAGACAGCGCCAACTGACCAACTGGCCGAGGCGGCCAGTTCGCGCCAGCCATTGTCAATGTTACGCGAAATTTTTGTTTCAAGGGGCGCCATTTCAGTTATGGGCCGACGATGCTTCGACTTGTAAGAACCATAGCGAAAACTTCGTGTTATCATCGTCAAGAGAAGAGATCGATCGCTCGCTCGCTATCCAACCCCGCTCGTACGTACGCGTCTATCGGAGAGCAGGGCGCGGCGCGCAGTCGACGTGTCTCGAGACCCCTCTGACCGTTCATTAAACATTGAGAACACTCCGTATCTTGGAGAGCATGTTAAACTATCAGTCTTGTCATACCTATGAAAGAAGTCAGAAAGTCTGACTACTGATCAAACCTTAGGATATCGGTATTGCCCAGTATTTTAAATTACGCAGCTCAGTCTGGTGTTCGCAAGGGGACGGGCTAGAATATAAAATTTCCTCACCACGCGCTGGGAATAGACGTAGGGTTGCCAGATCGGAAAACCGAAATATCTAGATAAATTACAACATGTCAGGATTTTGGGGTTGTTGTTTGGGGAAATAAATATTGTGAGTCTAAAAATATTTTTAATTTTTAAAATCAATAGCCTACAATAAACTAATCATTATTCGTACATAATTAATTGAAACCAAATTTTTACGTTACCACATGTAGGTATTTTTATTGGTTTTTACTGAGTACACCAACTGGGATCCTATATGAAAAGCTTTTCAATTTGATATTTTCAAATGCATAATAATCTGTGCATAGAATTTTACGATTAAGTCAGGAGTCGGGACATCATAATTATGACATTTCGGAAGAATCCCGACCATCTGGTAACCCTAAATAGACGCGTAGGTATTCTAAGTTTCAACAAAACCCAGCGCGCTTGGTGGTAAGATTTTTACGGTGCGACTGATAAGCTACCACCCTCACATTAAAGACCGGCGCCAACCAAATTACTGTGTTCCAGCGTGAGTATATAAGTTCTAGAAGGCAATCCCTTTATATCTTGCTATTTGAATTCGTGTGTTCCATCTGTGGTACCCTGTTTGCGCTTACCATCAGATGCGACGAGGTTCAAATGCGAACAAAACGAAGAATGAAATAGATATGAAGTCGCTTCGTGTGAAATTCTTATATTAATTCCATGGTTAACAATACAAACAAAAAAGCTATTCCTTTCCCGCAACGGCTTGGTCTGCGTCACGATTAGTAATATTTTCCCACCAATGACAACAAATTTTAAAAACGGAAGCCGATTCCTTTTTTTGTCCATCAATACCTATGATGTAGATATGATCGTGATGTCGCCAGATACCTGATCTAGCTGTCACGGGGACTATCCCATCTCATCTGGTCGGACCCAGCATACAGGGCCAGATTTTAAAGTTTGGAGGTCAACGAAGAAATGAAGGCCCGTTTTTAAAAAAGTACCTCGTGAATGTAAACTCGTGTCCTCGTGAATGTAAATGATCTCGGGACCTCGTGAACTTTTTCTCCTTGTCAAAAAGGGTGTCATTTTGATCATAGATAAAAAAAAGTATTTTGGAGCCCCTCTCTTGTGGAGGCCCCGGGATTAAAGCCCCGTGAGGCCTGCCCTAAATCCGTCCCTGCCAGCATAGTTCGACAAATAATAGACGGAAAAAGACTTGTAATAAATGGAAAATATTGTGCAAAAGCCGCTTCGAATTTATTATTTAACAAACCGTCTTCATTAAAACAAGAGTCGCTATTGTCATCGAGTTGTTACTTTGTTAGTTACAATAGAACTATGTTGAGCAGGGATTTCCTTTGTCAGTACCGGTGCGAAGTGTTAAGCGCTCGTTATTATCGGCAGAATGTTTCCGGTCGCGGTGATTGCACCATTGTGCTCACCGCCTAAACAAGCTAGTCAGGGAGTTGGGAATGGAAATAAAACAATGTTGTGACCGGTTCGGTGAAAGAGATGGTATTTGTGTGATTTCTGATTGGGTATTGAGAAAGGTGGTATGTGTCCGGCGATGTGGCAAAGGAACAAAATATATTAATGAAAATAATATAGAAGAAACTTCGCTTAAATAAACTTCATAAACCTCAAAAATAAGGTGATAATATTCTGATCTAGAATCTGTATTATTTTCCAGTTTTCTTCAAAATAAATATCTTATCACAGATTAACTTATAATGTAAATTCTTATCTTATGAGCCTGTTGTGTCTCGTTATAGGGCAAAGGCCTCCCTTCCTTCTTTCCATTTTTCCCGATCTTTTTGCAATCTGGGACCAGTCCTTTAGGCAAAAGAATAAATGAGATAATGAACAAGGATAAGTTACTAATAAGTAAATTAATTATTATTAGTATCACTAAGTCTTTCATTAATAACACTTTATACAGATCACTTAATAGGAGGGGCTCGTGGCTAATTAACAATCGCGCGGATCGAACGATATGCAAGGTTAAGCTACGCTTGCCGCGGTCAGTCAGCGGATGGGTGACAGTTCTTTATACATCGAAACCCCTCCGTGCTTTGGAGAGCGCGTTACGACATCGGTCCCGAGTGTCATACAAATACCTATGACAGTCAATACGGGAAGTCAGAAGTCCGAAAGTCTAACAACATGTCTACCCTAAGTGCGTATACACGTAGAAAGCGGGTTGTCGGCGCCGATCTGCCAGCGCTTGTCGGTGCTCGGTAGTCTCTATACTGTGTGGCGAACCAGCGCCGAAAAGCTCCGAACTTCGCCGTCAAGTTTCGACCTGCTCCGATCAGCGCAGGTAAGTCGTCATTTTGTTGCTGTATTTGCAAGGGAACAAGGCGTATTTTTGTTAAAAAATGACAGCCTCTGCTTCTTCCCGCTTCCTATATGTTGCGGTTACCTGCACGGACCAGTACCGATAAGCGCTGGTAGGTCGGCGCTGGTTACCTTTCCTTTATGTATACGCCCTTAGGATATCGGCATTGCCCAGTAACTGGGTTATGGAGGTTTGATGGAAGTCGCTCAGTGTAAAATACTGGTATTCAGTTGCATCTGGTTAGACTGGAAGCTGACACTAACACAGTTTGAAAAGGCTATGCAGAACATACAGGGGCCTAATTCTCCTAAAATAAATTGTTGCCAAACGCGATCTAACCCCAACCGCCAGTCAGTTTTTGTTTTCGAAAACTTTCAAAATGATTGATATTGTCATCATTTAATAAAATTGCACCTGAGCTCCCTAACCATAAATTGGCTTGTGGTCACCAAGTTGTGAGTATGGTAACTTGTTTATTAAAATAACTTCTATATACATTTACAATGTATACAGAGGCACATTGCAAACTCCATTTGGAATTTAAATTGTGTTTCTGCAAAGTATAAGGGTAAAGTAGAAACTAGGATACCGTGATAGCGTGTTTTAACTTTTAGCCCCTTCTGCGTTGAATTGTTATTGTAAAATCAGGTTATTTACTTTACTACCCCTTCTTACCACTTTAGGGGTTGATTATCGTAAAATCCTTAAACATGTGTTTTACTTTTTGCTTTAAAGATTATTTATACCAAGTTTCGTGTAAATTGGGCCACGTAATAAAGTAGAATGGGCAAAAAAGAACAAAACCAGCAGAAATGACTCGTATTGGTATTTATCACACTTAGTGCCGATTTTTCAATCGTTAGACACCTTTTAACTGAGGAATAAATTTGTCATTTTGACACATTTGCTAAAGAAAAGCTGTCAAAACGTCAAACTTATTCCTCAGATAAAAGTTATCTGACTATTGAAAAATCGGCCTTTAATGTCCTAAACAATCCGGTGCATCTTTTTTTTCCGTAGGGTCCGGGAGAACCCGGTAAAATAAGGTCAAAGTTTGTGTCTGTTCATGTAGTCGGTGTAGTACAGAATTAAATGAATATTTATTCTAATAATTTAATTATAGGACTGCCTCGTTGGTCTAGCGGTCGCAATCGCGACTGCTGAGCGTGAGGTCCTGGGTTCGATCCCCAGGTCAGGCAAAGTGTCACTGGGATTTTCCGTGTGGAATTTCTCAGTAGCAGCCCGGAGTCTGGATTTGTGCCCGGTCGATGGCAATAGGCTCGCCCTCTATTACATGGGACGTAAACATAAACGGCGAAATGTGGGTGTACTATAATTATACACCTCTGCCAACCCTTCGGGGAATACAGGCGTGAGTTTATGTTATGTTATTCTAATAATTCTACCGTAGACACTGTTGGGTGCACTGTGTCTACACCAGTGCGCTTTCATGTTCATCTTGCGTCTTCGTCTAAAGCATGCGTGAAGCGCCATAGCGCATGCAATAGCGCATGCCTTAAACTAGTTCAACAAAAGCGCATGCCCCTAGCGCACGCTAATCCGTCTATTGTATGTCGACTGACTAACTGACCGAGGCGCACCGGTGACGAAGATAAGCTGCATGCGTCTTATGGCAATCAATATTGCATGCGTTTGAAGCAAGAGGAATTGAAAGTTGAAAACATACCAATAAATTGTCACCACACCAGTCGCTTGCTCAGATGATGAATTAAAAAAATATTAAAGTTCTAAAGGTGGAGGTCCAATTAATTCCAGTCCATTCTCCTTTGTCCTATACCTACCGATTTTAACACCCCGTTGCACCCCTTTTTAGGGCAATTTTTGCAATTATCGTGTCGGCACTCGGTATATGGGAATAGCCCATGCCATGTTAAAAAGATTAGGCAGTCAGCAAGCAGGGGCGGATTTCCCTAAAGGCCAAGTAAGCCCGGGCCTAGGGCGGCAAAATTTAGTGGCCGGCAAAATTTGGCGGGTTTTTTTTAGTAGTCGCTCCTTCTTTGAACCTATCCGCCAACTCAAACTGAATAAACTCAACTCAAATGAAAAAAACTCGAGTGTAAAAACTGAATAAGGCCGTGGCCCCATGTCTACGTACACGGCACCGTGCGCGGCGCCGTGCTGCGGCGCGGCTCCACGCCTTTTCACGGCGGACGGCGCCGCACCGTAGACATGGGGCCACGGCCTAATGTGTCCGTGTTGTTTTTTATTTAAAGGAGACCTGACACGCTTCATACATTTTTGACCAAAATCCAAAGTAGCCGGCCAAAGAAAAGTATATACATATTATGATAGTACACGACTACCTAAACATTTTTTTGTATTACGTCATTCCTTTAGGTCTGATATCTGAGTCACTATTTATATAGGGAACATTTTAACCTTATGGTTAAAATGTTCGATGTTAGTGAAAAAAATCAAGAATTTAAGCGTTCAGATATTAACTAACAGTACCTACATAGTATCTTAATGTTTGTAAGTAAAATACATACACAATACTACGCAAAGAAGAAAAAAAAAAGCATGGTATTCACGCAGGCATCCGATCTTTCAGCCTTCATGGCTACCTGCCACTAAAACAACAAGTAACGTTTGGCACATGTTTTTCACTTACAAATTCTTTTTTAGTTTTGACTGAAATGGAATATTTTAACCTTATGTAGTGACTCAGATATCAGACTTAGAGGAATGACGTCATATCAAAAAAGGTTAAAGTATTCATGTACTATCATAATATATGCATATTTTTTTTTGGCCGGCTACTCTTCTTTTTGGTCCATTTTGTCAAATGTCCTTTATTTCATTTAATTTTTCGTGATTTACAGCGAGTAGGGGGCGGCAATATTTCATAGACCTAGGGCAGCCAACGTATTATATCCGCCCCTGTCAGCAAGGTAGTTAGCGGGGCTGATTGGCCAGGGTGCGCTGGTCGCATTTAAGCATAGTCACTCGTGGAGGCTCTTTTAATGCACCACAGGTTCTTTCATTCACTTAAACACAAAAATTAGCACTCAAAAAACAATTTTGACTAATCATAAAATAAAATTATCACTGAAACGCAACCCTGAAAACATAAAAGTAAAGAGTAGACTACCCAGAAAGTTTTTTTCTGTTTGTGGTGTTTTCAGAAAGTTTACATTCTATTCTTACCTAATTTCCTTTGAGAGGTAAATGACAACAACCAGAAAAGACTACTTACTTGATTAACATTTTCTTTTTTAAGGGGAATTATGTAAGACGTTGTATATCAGTTCAGCCTATCACAAAAGGGGCTAATCACATTATAATCAGCATCAAAAAGTCGGATGATTTTAGACACACGTTTCCGCGTCACCTGCGAAATTGCGTGCTTTCAACTGCGAAAGCATTCTACACCATGCCTTAGCGTGCTGAAGGATGCGAAAAGTTAAAAGCATGCACACGTATGTTCATATACAAAATGCCTCTTTTGTATGAACTGATGATTATGATGATGAACTAAGACACAGGGTATCCTAGTTTAGGAGGCAGGGTTTATTAAATTTGTACGCCTTTCACAAATTGTGTAACACGAGCTAGATATTAAGTAAATTGTAAGGTTATTTGTTCAATAAAGATTAGAGATATTATAGATATTTCATATTTTCTATGGCACACAATATTTATCATGATATTTGCATCGCGATACTGGATCGTGATATTTATTGAGCGTTCAGGAGCCCAATTCTCCTAAAAGAAATAATTCATTCAGACAGTTTTCAATTTCAAAAGCTGTCAAATTGATCGACGACAAATAAAACAAAACCAATCATTTTGTCAGATTTCGTAAACAAAAACTAACTGACAGTTGTGGTTCGTTTGCCCCAGATCAGTGTATTGATGGATATAATTAAAAATATCAAGATACAGCATCACAATTAAAATATCTAAACGTGTAACTTGTGTCTAAGGGCCAAAACACACTTACCGTATCTTGCGCCGCGTACTTCGCAAGATACGCTTAAGGCGATTAACACATGGCACCGCGAACCGCCGCGGTAAGCGGTGAAGCGGATCTTAAGTCGCATTGGTCTCTAAGAAATCCGTTGATGCCTAACACACATACACAGACCGCCCGACCGCGCGGTCATGCGTCAACGGATTTCTTAGAGAACAATGCGACATGAGATCCGCTTCACCGCCTACCGCGGTGGTGCGCGGTGGTGCGCGGTGCCGTGTGTTAATCGCCTAAGTGTGGCTGTAGCCGCTGAAAATACGCTCAATATAGTTAAATCAACATCGATCAAACGCAAGATGCGCGCGAAACTTCAAGGCTCTTACGCTCGGCGTGGTAAGGCCGCGTAGGAGAATTTGTATGTAGCGCTATGCATAGATACGCGTAATGCGACGAAACATGAGCCGCGCAAGATACGCTCAGTAAGCCTACATCCTTACACAAAATGAAGCTGTTTTGTTTCGTCCCTTAAACTGTATAAAATAGTTACCATTGCCTTAACTATAGTTTAAATGAAAATGTCTACCCTTGCCCTCATATTTCTAAATGAGGGTAAATTCCTTATCTAATCGCCCCTATTCATAATTCCTTAAGCTGATTACTATATTTTCTTAACCGGCCATTAGTTAGGATAGAGTTTATCCTATCCCAACTAATGGAAGAAGATATTGGGTAGTTAGGCCTGCCTAAAGGTTAGTTAACTAATGGGTCATATTTAACAGGATTGGGTAACGCTAAATTGAAATAGATTTTAGTAACTATGGAAGGTGTGAATCAGAATTTGATTATTACGAAAATGTTGCTTAAGTACCTACTCTACTTATGTGCGTAGGAGTTTCAGCTGTTGTCATAATGGAAAATGGTCTATTAACGCCTCGTAAACACCTGAACCTAATTTCTAGGAACACATTAACTATTCTAGTTCCACATAGATAGAACCGCGAATACCGCCCTAGTTATTCAAATGAACGCAATTATATCAAGGTGCTAACGAAAGAGAATTATGTAATTAGTTACGAAAAATACCAGGTCTTTGTTGCCTATATTACGCAGAACAATAGACTGAGGGTGAGTAAGCTATTAATCAAATAGGGCTCTACTGGAGGCGCCAAGATGACAATAAAAAATGACCTATGTTGAAGAAACATTGAATAAAACAAATGGCTACTGACTGTATACTTCGAGTGGGTAGATATCTCTTTCAATTAACTTTTAAGCCGACTAAATTATCTATTTTAGAGGTAAAATAACAATAACAGTAAATTCACGAGTCGGTAGGCGCAATGGTTTAGTGCTCGGCTTCTGCGCCGCGGGATTAAAGTTCGATTCCCGCACGGAACAAGTGTTTGTATGGCCTACAGATAAAGTGTTCTGGATCTGGGCGTCTACGCATGTGACGATAAGTGTCTGTAAACGTACCCACGCTACGATAGAGAAGAAATAAAAGAGAGGGGCAAAGATAAAAAAAAAAAAAACGTAAATACACAGCTTCTCTGACCGTAATGGTTACCAAAACGTTGTTCTGGATCTGGGAATACAGAGTCACAGACCCAGAACACTTCACACACTATACGCCCAGTGTATTGTAGTGTAGTGTTTGTGTACGTAAGTGAGATTTGTGTTTGTAAACGCATCCACGATACAGGAGTAATTGTAGTGTTCGACAACGTTTTTTATATTAAAAAAACAACATAACATATCATCATGCCTGAATTCCCTGAAGGGTTGCTGTTATGTTTAAGTCCCATGTAACAGGAGGCGAGCCTATTGCTATAAACCGGGCACAAATCGAGACTCTAGGCTGGCGAGAAATTTCACACGAACAACCCAATAACAATTTGTCCGAAAAATGGTTTTCCATTTTGGTGATTTATATTTGGCCATTACCGATATTTTATGGACTTATAAATACGCTGGTTATACTGACACCGAATATAAAAATATCGGCTACTACTTAAAACCAATTTAGAACACTTCCGTTGTCGATCGGTAAATTGACATTGCTAATCAGAGGGCACCCGTCAACGTCGAACAGGCACGGCCGTACACCCTTTTCCTGAAGCAACTCAAGGTACTTTTAAGCCCCCTATATCTTTGTAATAAATGAGAGCGAAAGCCTGAAAATTATGTTACAGAGTACTGTATTTTTTTTTTTATTTATTACTAGGCCTACGTTTGGCCGCCATCTCGCTTGATGTAAAGCGATGATGCGGTTTACGATGAAGCACGCTTGCCCAGATGAAACCGATTCACTCGTGACTTGAAGACAACCAGATTGTAGCTGTCGGGGAACACCCACTCGGGCAGCGCATTCCTCTGTTTGGCGGTTTTCACAATGAAAGTGGAATCAAAGCGCTTCGTTCAGGTTTTTGGTATATCAACCATGAATCGATGGCGCTTTTTCGTGCTTCTGGCCGTTCGATAGAAAAAAATTAACTAAATTAGTATTTAACTAAATTGCCAAATTTTAAGTTTCTAACTCAAACAGCTTACAAAATATCTGCCATCAAAGTTCCGTTATTTCATCGCACACTCATTCACTCACTCACTGACTCAATGATCATCAAAACTCTTAGGTACTTCTAGCAGACCAGCGTCTTAGACAAATGGCAATCGATGATCGCCAGAGAATAGCTACGCCAATTAAATGTGTGGAAATGACATAACAGATCGCTTGACCTGTCGAAAGCTTATGTCAATCCAGTACATCACTGTCTTTTCTATTCTCTAGCGATCATCGATTGCCATTTGTCTACAGCCACTGTAAACTTGATATTTGGCACACAGCTAGTATTTAGGTAGGAAAGGAAGGAAAATTATAAGATCTTGATATATTTTCTCGCTTGCATGCATGAATCAATCTAAATCTTGTGTGGGGTTAATCTATACCATCAAGAGATCACGCGGTTTGAAAGAATTACACGAATTCGTTATCACCCTGTAGATTGAATTGTAATTGACAAGTCCGAAAAATGTCTTTATTAATGAGATGGCGACTTAGCTCTACGGTCGATCTCAGAAATTTTTACGGCAAGTGTCGCGAGACTTGGTTTTTTTAACACCAATGTTTTTGATGGGATTCCTTTTACAAAATACCTGTTATTATTCTAAAAGCGTTTGCTACGAGGTAATTTCCATACGTTGTTTCACAATAATTTCCGGCTGACTAAAATCACTCTCATATTTTCATTATTTGTTAAAGAATTGGTAAAATTTAAACAATGCCTACTCAGAAAGTTATAACAATTTTCACCAACATTACGAGAAGAACGCTAAAGGATATCGATAAAATATAAAGTCCACCGGGATTAGAGATGACGAAGGGAATATAAACATTTGGGCCAGTTACCTGATAGATGCGAGGGACGCGTGGCTAATTAACAACTACGCGGATTATACGATTTGTGAGGTTAAACTGCGCTTGTCACGACCAGTCCCTGGATAGTCACCTACCTAACGGTCACCTGTTCGCTACCTCTCCGTGCCGCGTAGAGCACGTTAAACTTGACGACACGTTTGGTGCAGTGGTTGAGCGATTGGCTTCTGCGCTACGGGTTGTGGGTTCGATTCCCACACGGTACAAAAAATTTAATGGCCTACCAGATAGTTGTTTCGGGTCTGGGCGTTTGTATGTGAGATTTATGTCTGTAAATGCACCCACGATACAGGAGAAATCCTAGTGTGTGCAAAGTTTTATTTCCTAATAAAAAAAAAAACTGTCGGTCCCGGATGTCATACAAATACATATAACAGCAGATACAATACGGCCGACGTATCTTGGCGAGTCTGAAGTTAGTTGTTTGGCTGCGCAATGAATCTTTTACAAACGAAATTGTCTACTGCGCAGCTAATCAGCTAACTTCAGACACGTCGGCCGTATTGTATGGGTGGTGAGAAGTACAAAAGCGACAACCCGTCCAACCGAAGGATATCGGCATTGCCCAGTAACTGGGTTGCGGAGCTCTGATGGCAGTCTCTCCGTGTAAAATACTGGTATTCAGCTTCATTCGGTTAGATTGGAAGCTGTTCCCAACTATATTGGTCTTCCTGATAATACAAGTAATAGGTTATCTAGAAAGTAGGTAATGTGTTATCAGACCTACGAAGACCGCATGTGTAAAGCCTTGTACGGACTAAGCGTTCCAATGTACGCGTCATCTAGGTATGTTGAATACGCGTACAGGTTAATTGAGCGTTCATGTCACCTCTGTGTACGCGTTGCTGCAGGTACGGACTAAGCGTTCCTGTGGACGCGTAACCGACTACGCGTACATTGGAACGCTTAGTCTGTACGAGGCTTTACGTTTCCGTTACCATAACTTCGAGACACCTACGCACTGACACGCAAGATAAACCACGCAGAGTACATTATAAGAAAAACTGGGTGTAAGTACTGATAGGAAATGAAAAATAAAAAAAGTTTTGTGAGAAAACTTGTTCGTAATATTAAAGTTACAAGTTCGAAAGTTACAAAACTTTCGAACGTCTGCATCATAAGTGATCATTGAAGTTTCAAAAGTGGTTTATAAATGAAAACGTTAGTATTCTTGTTCGTTTCACATTATTACTATTCTTTTTAATTTTAATTTTATGTTAAATTGGGAACAATAAAGCTCCTGTGATAATTAATTTTTAAATTCTAAAATGTTAATTTACTTGTGATGCTGACATTTATGTAGGCATTTTCAAAGGTTACATAAAAAATAAGACCGACTAAAAGGTTAACTAAATAGCCTTTTATGGGCAAATTATTCAGCTAGTGAGCCAAAATACATTATACAAATAGTGATACGCGCCTAGAAATATTAGGACCGCAGAAATGAGCGGAGATCACGCTAGCCTCGCCTTGTTACCTTACAAAGGTCTTAAGTTGTGAAATGCTATTACAAAGCTAGCTGGCTAGCTATCTAGGAAATTCGCAGGCTGATTTCGGGATGAAAGGGAACAATGTTTCGGGTACTTATCTTTCCACCCAGTTATTTGGATCAACTAGTGTAATTGTCTATTATATTGGGAAGCAAATGTTAAAATAGTAGTACTTTAGCCCTTAGCTTAGGTAACCCTAGTTCTGCTAGCATTTTTCGAGGCTATGGAGAGTGTGTGAAAGTACAAAAGCGCATTTCCGTTTAAAAATAAGAAATAAGGAAAGAAGAAAGATTTATTTTCACGCCCAAGTGGACGCACAACGCATACTTAAGTACATACATTTCTTAAAACGAATGTCAACTTTATTTAACTTCAATCTAAACATAATATTACCTGGTAACCCAAACACATTCATAGTCTCCTCGAGGTCGCCCGCAGCTTCGCGCATGGATGTCGTTTATCGCGTTTTTTTAGATAAAATTACCTTCTCCAAGGTCTAATCTATCTCTGTACCAAATTTCATCAAAATTGGTTCAGTGGTTTAGGCTTGAAAGCGTAACGGACGGGCAGAGTTAGTTTAGCATTTATAATATTAGGCTGAGGCCAGAGGAGCGTAATTTACGCCGCGTAAATTGAGTTGCTCAATTTCAGTTACGTTCGATTTCATACAATATCACGATTCGTGCGGTTCGTGCCACACGACGACGCAAAATGAGTCTGTTTAAAATCCTTCAAAAAAATTACGCTGACTCATTTTGCGCGGCGTAAATTACGCTCGTCTGGCTTCAGCCTTAGTAAGGATTGCGCACTCTTTGAGCACAGGTTACCTAGGTATCTAATCTAAATATCTAACTTTCTCTATATTGTAATATCGGTACATCTAAAAATTTTCACTATGCGAATTTTTCTAACACTATCAGAGCTCGTGTGTAAAACAAAAAAACAAAGAAACATCTGTGACAAAGAACGGTCCGCTCTGAAGTAGTTTCAGTTCACTTTTTTCCGTGTTTCATATTTCAAACGGATATTTTCTAACACGTGTGTGTGACGCATTGACATTGAACACCTAACACTAATAGTAAAGTCACAGTAGACATATAAGCTAAAGCAGTACCTCAACTTACTATAATCTCATGAATTGAAACACTCACGCAGACACGCTCTGAATACTGAGTAGTTTTTTGTTTTTTTATGGAACTGGGGCCTAATTCTCCTAAAATAAATCTTGATAAATCACAACCGAACCAAGGCCGAACCGTTCATTCAGACAGTTCTCAATTTCAAAAGCTATCAAATTGTTTGACACAAAAAACAAAATCAATCATTTTGAAAGTTTTCGAAAACAAAAACTGACTGACGGTTGTGGTTCGATTGCGTTTGGCACCAATTTATTTTAGGAGAATTGGGCTCCTGTATCCCGAAAATACCTTATTTGTCGTGTTGCAGTGCGTATCTGTGTGAGTGTGTCAAATCGGACGATTGTAGGTAGTTGAAGTACTGCTTTAGCTTATATGTCTACTGTGGTAAAGTGCTGGGTGACAAAATTTCATAGTCAAGCACGTGTCTTTTTGAATACATGGTTTACATACATACTTTAGATTATCAATATCTTTAACAAGATCAACATTTAAAATATCAACACCACTAGAAAGAGAGCTTGCGTTTTTTTATTATTTTTCTCACCACTTGCTCGACAATACCCAATATATGTCTTGCAAACCTAACCTAAAGTAAGTCATTATAGTCTTAGGGCCTAGGGTCTATCCGGCCAATAATATTGTACTGAATGTCATTATAACCCACTGGTCAATAAAGTGATTTGAATTTGGAACCTCAACTAAAAATTCGTATTAAAACTTTTAACATAGAGACTTGCACCTTAAATAACTTGTTCGAAAATGGAACTGGTCATCACGAGTAAAACACAAAAAAGAAAAAAACGACGCGATAATAATGTACCGAATAAAAACATGACTTTGTCTTTCCACAACTGGTCTAATGTATGAAACATTAATTTTTATTTTTTTAAATAGTCTACTGCTACTAATATCACACCCCTAGACTTTTTCCTTTGGGGCTATATAAAGTGCAAAGTCTATATGGATAAGCCGCGTACGATTGATCAACTGGAAGCCAACATTACTCGCGTTATTCGCCAAATACCACTCGAAATGCTCGGACGCGTCATCGAAAATTTGAACTGCAGAATGGACCATGTTAACCGCAGTTACGGACAACATTTGAACGAAATAATCTTTAAAAAATAAATGTCAACAATGGTTCTTTTGTATAAGAAAGATAACCCGATAAATTTGTTTTTTCATTATTTTTTTAGTTTTGAAAATAGTACCTCGAAATGAATCACCCGTTATTTATAACTTTAATAAAATACTTTGTTTCTACTGATTCTAGTATTATTGCTTTTCATTACCTCGCAGGTGTAAAAAGTATAGAGTATTCTCCTTGGGGTTAATTTATACTTTTACTTGGGCGTCTTCGTCTTGGGCGAGCTTGACTCCCTCGCCTCACTCCGGATTCTAGTCTTAACTCCTCTTCGTTCGGTTACGTATCATAATACCTACGTTTATTCTAACTATTTTCAACTTAACTACGATCAAAAGACCTACCGTTTAAAACACCTAAAGATCGTTTCACCTATTTTTGTAATAACTAATGGACGAAATCCATAATGGAGAATTCATCTACGGTTTATTCGACTACAATTAATTCACCTAACGTTGATTAAACTAACGGACGATCCATGGCATGGCATTGTCCATGAGAGACAAAAGTTTTCATGTTACATACAAAAAGTGTTTTTTTGTTGACCAGTGAAATTAGTTCGGAAAATCAATTTATAAACGTTTTTATGTAGTTATCACAAGGCAACAAGTGAAGCTAATAAAAGCGTGTTAAAAATAAATAAAGTACTTGAGACACGTAGATGAGCTGCTGTAAATTACTCTGAGCACGGCATTAGTGTCGTGGACGTGCTTATTGGCACTTTACGATCGAAGCGCTTTATTTAGCCGCGGGTGGCATCATATTAATTTTATTAGTCTACTGTAACAATAAATGTCGCCTTGGAAAGTTTTACCGTTTGCAGTATTGTTTTACATTTATTATGAACCCTGACGGCAAGGGCCCTTTAAGAGAAAAACACCGAAGTCTTCGTAGGTACTTAAGTAAAAGTTTTGAACATTAAAAATAAGTTGAAGGTGAGGTGTTTTTAGAAATATAACAATGGGTTCTTCACTCAAAATATTACAGATCCTTTTTGACTTTTCTTTGTAGAAAATTCTTATTACCGTTATTCATTATAATATAAGTAACAGTAAAAATACAACTAAGAATGCTAAATATATACAGGGTGTTAATGAATTCGTGTAATTTCTTAAAACCACATGATCTACTACTGATGTAGACAGGCCCCGCACGGGATTTAGCTTGATTAAAAATATATTTTTTTTCTTTTTTTTTTTAATGCGGCTTTGTTCCCGATCTTATCTAAACCACCTAATAAGGATTCAGTAAAAAATAAGAAGGAATTTATTATTTGCAAAAAAATGATTTATTTGTGTACCTAAACATTTCGATGCCACGCATAAATTAATGAAAGCACGGCGACACGGCTGGCAGGCACGACTAACGCGATATTGCTCTTTGCAGTCAGATAACTCAAGGCTCTAAAATGACTCAGAAATAGAAAATCAAGTTTTTTTTTTTGAATTTGTTTTTCGTTGAATTTCAAAAATTCCCACTTAGGGTTAATCTCTGTCACCAGTAGATCACGTGGTTTGAAGGAATTACATGAATTCGATAACACCATGTATATCTGCGTATTTTTTCTGTTAAAGTATACAGCGGTGTTGAAAGTTCGTACTTTTTATTTCAGCTATGTGATGAGTTTCACAGAAAATACCGGCGGCGGTACCGCAATGTTCAGAAAATGTTTACGAGTTAAATGCTAAAATACATGTGGGTTAAATATTTAACTAGAGCGAAAAGTAGTAATATATGTTCACAACAGTTTTAGTACCTCCTCTACTCAGCTACTTAAAACGTAATCCCATTTTACGCTTTGTTTATGCAGGGTGTTCAGAAAGGGTATTTCAAATATATAAGGGTAATAAATATATACACCGTGGGCACGTGCCCTGGGGTACCCGAAAGATTTTAAACATCCCTTTTCTGATGGTATTATGAGTCAATAATGTTATATTATTATAACATGTCCAATTCAGCCAATTTAACAATTTTGTTTTTCGGAACAAAATAAATCAATTTTTTATTTTTTTTTATTTTCTATTGGACTGCTGTAGATGGTCCTAGGGGACCATTTCTACGTAACCGGGCAGTTATTGGCGAGACCTAAGGGTCTCCAGCCAAATAAATCAATCAACTTTAGTGCTTCCTTTTATACAATACCTTAGTTCGAGCTGGCAACGTTTAAATTATGTTGTGAGTGGATAAGAAAACTTCTCACTTCACGAACCTCCCCAACAAAACACGACATACGGCGAGTGGGGTATGGTATGACCACCGTATGACAATAGTCGCAACGCCGCGTTCATAGGGTTGGTTAAGATTTTTTGACTTATGAATTTCAATAAATAATGAATATCTCGAAAATTAAGTTTTATTCGACCAACTATATCCTAGCTTTTGTTCTCCAATTAGGCATCGGAATCGATGGTTAAAATCTTTCGGGTACCTCAGACCCACGGTGTATAATCAAATTGGTTGTTTATTCCGTTTATTTATAAAAAAATTACACTATTTAACATTTATAAAAGGTTACCTATGTGGTCCGGATGCCGACCCTCACGCTGCTGGCACTCCTCTAATCTCGAATAAAGATTGGTAAAATAACGCGTTGACATGTTGCGTTTGAGGCTGGTGCCATTTCTGAAGTATTGTTTTCTTACATTTTTTCGTAACTGCCCCGCGAGCACGTATCTTTTCAACGTCAAATTTGACATAAGATATAGATAAAACGACAGCAGTTGTCGTTTTGTCTATATCTTATGTCAAATTTGACGTTTCGAACAGATACATATCTCGAATCGACTCGATAAAAAGATCCGTGCTCGCACTGCTGTATTTAAAAAATCGGTAGAACCATCGCATCAAAAATAATTATCGTTAAAAGAAGTAAGTTGGGATTTCAAAGTATATAATAGCCACAAATTAATTTCAAATTTGTACGATGAAAGAAACAAATCGATTACAAAAATAGCTTAGCATTCCCCATTCGGCTGAAAATCATTCGGCGATTATTTCCAGTCTCGTTGAATCGGATACGATTGCCGTTCAGGGAAATGTAGGTAATCACTTTTCTACGATTACCAGTTTTATGTTTACTGTTTTTATGTTATCTTTACATTTTGAGACCATCTTGTTAAGTATTGAGTAATTTATCAGTGATCGGATGATCGGGCGCTAATATAACTAAACTTCACTTTTATTCCCATGAAAGAATAATACGGACATGCCTTCCAGAATCCCGGATCCCGTAATCGTTTGAAATTCCTGAGATTACTAAAAATGTTACCTGTATACAAAGTTAGAACTCGTTCTGAAAATGTTTTTTTTTATTGATATTCCATTTGTTTTGAATAAAATAAAGATTAATTAGCGCGTTAATTAGCCACGAGCTCCTCTATGTATGAAATTTAAAATATCTACAACACTATTTTTAGTATATACAAAAACCGAGACACCCTAACAAGATTTTAATCAGAATTACCGGAGTACCTATGTATTTTTTTTTTATAAATCTCCAGCTTCACCTCAGTTTATGTTGCGTTAAGTTCCCCAGTAGAGTGTGAAATGTGCGAGATGTGATATGCAGGGGTTGTCTAATATACGGAAACTGACCAAGCGGACCGTCTCAAGCCTCAAGGTGTCTATTGCCATCCACTGTTATGCATAGAAACCTATTGAAACAAAATTGATCTTTTTTGAAAAAAATAAAATGCAAGATTTAACGTGGTATAAAAACTATACTAATCTATTCTCCTAGTGATTCTGAACAAACTAGTTTCAGGTTTAGTGTATACTAAAACTAAACTTGTGTATACAACGTGTTACATAATTCCCCATGAAAAAGAAAATATTAATCAAGTAGGTAGTCTTTTAGGGCCTCTACACACCAAAGCCCAAAGCCCGGCGCCTTCATTCACCCGGCGGGTTATTGCCAGCGGGTTATTGCGGCCAACTAAGCGAGCGAACATGACGCAAAACAAGCCTGGCGTACCTCACTAATTTATTTGCGTCATGTTCGATAATAACCCCCCGGCTTTGGTGTGTAGAGGCCTTTATGGTTGTTGTCATTTACCTCTCAGAGGAAATTAGGTAAGAATATAAATAACTTTCTCTTTAGTTTTATGTTTTCAGGGTTGCATTTCAGTGTTGATTATTTTATGTTTTATCCAAGTTCTTTTTTTTTTGGGTCATACTGTGGTTGTCAAATATTGCCAATATACTCTTTACAATGTACCTTATAACCCCCTTTCGGCTTTAGGGGCTTTATCTTTGCAACACGTTGTATATTTATACATTTTTGATACTGGCTATACCTAAGGCGTACAGTATAACAAGTAGGTAAGTAGAATTCTTGTGAATTTTGTTTTCTTATAAAACTGTATTTGAGCCGGGATTAAGTTTTATAATAAGTATCCTGTTTCCATTAATATTTTAAATCATTTTAATCCTGTTTTTATAACGATCCGATAAAAAAGCAGACGCTTTAAATAAATTAATTTTCTTTATAAAAGTTAAATGTCTTATTCAATAACTTTAACAAAGCTTGCTTTAAAAGTTGAGGTGGTGTTTTTAATTTGAATTTATGTTATAATATAATTACCCCATTAGTGTTTTAAATATTCTTTACATCGTCAGAATTTACTCATTTTAAAATAATAATAAAATAACCTTTTGCTTCTAAGTTTTTTAATGTTTTTTTTTCTGTTAATCCAAATACCTAAAAATGGGCTTATTGCTTAAAAACTACTTACAAAATAATAACAAATGCCGACTTACATGATTAAGTTATAGACGGCTGGATCAAGGCGTTGACCCAGAAAGCGATAGGTACTCCTGCCGGACTAACATGCTCAGCTCTACAAGACACGGCAAGATTATGTATGGCTTATCTCGTCTCGGCACGAGACAGATAAAGTGATGACAAAATTAGGGACAAAATAGGGTTGCTGAACATGGGCACGCCGCAATAGCGGCGGTAAGACCCGTAATGGAGGAGTGGCTGGAGAGGAGGCATGGCGCCCTCAGCTTCCGGCTGACGCAGGTGCTCTCGGGACATGGTTGTTTCGGGAAGTACCTGTGTCGCATAGGCCGGGATCAGACGCCCGGTTGTCACCACTGCGTCGACTGCCCTGAGGACACGGCGAGCTGCACACGCTGCAGGCGTGCCCTGCGTGGGCAACGCGGCGCCGTGAACTAGTCGCGGCAATCGGTGGTGACCTCTCGCTTCCGGCCGTGGTTCTGTCCATGGTCGGGAGCGAGAGTGCGTGGGAAGCCGTCGCCTCCTTTTGCGAGGAGGTGATGGCGTCCAAGGAGGGAGCGGAGAGGGAGAGAGAGGCGACGGCCACTCTCCCTTCCCGCGCCAGACGCACCGTGCGCCGCTGGAGGGCGCGCGATGATCTCCGGCCGCCTTAGTGTGTGGCCTACGGGCAACGGGTTAGGGGACCCGTCGCCCGACCAGTAACAGGCTCTCAGGAGGACGTGGGGCAAGGCCCCATAGAAGAAGAGGTCCGCCAGCCCCTGGCAGACCGAGGCCTGCCGGGGTTGCGGTGCATGCAGCTGCGAATCCCGTGACCCCGGCCAAGGGTCAGGAGTAGGAACACTGTGGGTTTTTAGCCGGTAAGAGTCCGGCATAATCCTTCGCCTTCCCCAGGCGAAGGGTGTCCATGTGGATTTTCCCAGGATAAAAAAAGGGTTGCTGAACATGGAGCGTACTAATAGGTAGAGTTTTTCTCCATGGAGCTCTGACCACCTATAGCTTGGACCTAAATCCCGATGCCTGTGGGCTGCTATTTATTATATTTTTAAATGTTTTTTTTTTATAAGATATGTATTTGAAAATATAATTTATACTAGAGGTCGGTCATGGCTTTTGCCCACGTGGATGTTGTTTATCACGTATTCCGTATTTTTCGGGATAATATAATTTAATCATGATTCGAAAGACACGTGGCGCCATCTATTATCGTTATTGTTGTTTTCCTCGGGAACAGTGTTTTTTTTCGGAATGAAAGGAACATTATGTCCGTTTCTGTACAGCTGACAACGTGTATGCAAAATTTCAGGATGATCGTTTCAGTGGTTTAGGCGTGAAAAGGTAACAAACAAACAAACTTTCGCATTTAGGTATAATATTAGTTAGGATGTATATGCGATGAATAAACGCTACAAAGTTAACTTATTACAACCATAATAACTAAACTTACTAATGAGCGTAGTAAATACAAACATTAAAGTAAGTAACATTACAATAATAAAACAAGTAGCTTTTATATTTAATATAATTTGACTGCCTCGTTGGTCTAGTGATCGCAAGCGTGTATGAGCGTGAGGTCTTGGGTTCGATGTCCAGGTCGGGCTAAGTGTTATTGGGTTTTTCCGTGTGAAATTTCTCTGTAGCAGCCCGGAGTCTGGATCCGTGCCCAGTTGATGGCAATAGATTCGTCTCCTACTACATGGGACTTAAACTTCACGGTGAAATGAGGGTGTACAGTCCGCGCCACGAAAGAAGTCTCTTGGGCGCTTTGTTGGCATCACTGAATTTTCATTGTAAAAGCGCCCAAAACAATGAAAAATCAGTGGTGCTAACATAGCGCCTTATTTTGTGGCGCGCACTCTACTATACACCTCTGCCCAACCCTTTGGGGAATACAAGCGTTAAGTTCTGTTATGCGTTAATATTTAACATTTAACTGTTCGAGTGACAAAAAGAACGAAAATATATCAAATGACTGACCTTTGTCAGGCATAGATAAATGTATGTAGTTATGTGTTTCAACAGTGCATAATCAATATTTCCAGAAATTAGGTTATGTTTATATAGACAACATACCAATAATGAAACGTGGGCCGTTAATGGGGAACAAGGCTGATTGCTCACAGAGAGCTCTATTCAAGTATTAAAGAAGTTGTAGAGAATAAGACGTAATTGAGTAATACGCACGAGGCGTAGGTTGGTACAGTACCCATCGAATATTTATATTATGTTATTTCTTGAATTTTACAAAGGGTATACAGATGTCCTTGTTTCTGTTTTACTTTTCAAACGGACAAGTTTATTTATCATCATCATCATTCAGCCGAAAGACGTCCCACTGCTGAATATAGACCTCCTCCAATTGGGGGGTTTGCCATAATCGCCACGCTTGGCAGGTGGGTTGGCGATATAGTAGTTAAAATACTCCGAGAACTCTGCTGCCCACCCTCCAGTGAATCCCTTAGTCGCCTTTTACGACATCCATGGGAAGAGATGGGGTAGTGCTATTTTTTACATCCGGCACCACACGGCACAGTTTATTTATATCGCAACAATATTAATATGCCAAAGTCCTCTTTGATGAAAAAGCATTCTGTCTGATGAACTTAAATACGCGTCATAACAAAAAAATATCAGAATATCATATTCTACCAGCAGATATGGGCTCATTTTTTAAGGTGTTTAGGCCGTGGTCTGTTACAAACGCTGTAGGCCGCGTCTGGCGTAAAGCTGTACGCAGCCAACGGATGTTTATCATAGAAATGCACTATAGTGGTCTCTCTCAAACGCTGGACGCGGTTTACAGCATTTGTAATAGATCACGGCCTCATATTAATGTTATTCATTAAAGTTACTAATAAAATGTCTAAGTGTGCGTCCTGAATGACGGCGCACCGCGCAGGCGTAATGAACGGCGCATTAAATAAATGTTCGAAACGTTTGGATTTTAATATCGACATTATTAAATCCAAAGTAAAATAAACGAAGCACTAAACGCGCGCGTACGCGTCAACTTTCCCGCGTGCACTAAGGACAGGTATCGACGGTAAAGCCGCTCCGCAATCCGCAATACGCCCGTGCGCCGTCAGTCAGGACGCACACTAACACTAACAGATTATGTCACTTTTAGTTAGCAAATTTTGAAAATGACGATTTTTGGACCCAAAAAACCAACTGAAATATTGGCAGTACATATTAACAGACAGCATAAAGAAAAATTACAGGATAATACGCTCTACCTGAATATTGAATATATTAAAAGTAGTAGCCCACCTGTTGGTTTCTTTACTAACTACTTAAAGCTTTTAGTTTTTGGTTCAAAATGAATGATGTTCTTTACTTTCCTTTATGGAACAAATTCGTTTTCTATTTAGCATTCGTTAAAGATTCACTTTCAAATTCGTTAGAATGTTTAATTACAGTCCTTTAAGCACTTGTTCCACCGCCGACGATGAGCCAGAAGCGAGTAGAGCTAGAAACTTGAAACGAGTTGGCGAGCAGCGAGAAGCGAATGTGTAGTTCGGATAGTTTTGTCGCTGGGCTATAAGCGAGTGTGCGAGTGCGACGGGCGATTACTCGCACCACTCGCAAATGACCGCTGGTTGGTCTCTCGGCGTGAGTTCTGGCCGCCAAACGAGCATCGCTGAGCACGTATCGCTGAGCGAGTATTATCTTTGATAGCTCTTGTCGCTCAGTGACAAACTAGTGGAGCGAGTCCTCGCCGGCAGTGTAAACAGTCAGCGATCAGCTATTAATATATGCATCTCTTTTGTTAACACGGAATGTATATCTATTGTACGTTTCTTGAGCGAGAAAATAGCCGATAGTTAGTCGGTTCCTCGCCGGCGGTGAGACAACTGCCTTAGACGCTAATACGAACGTTTCCTTTAATAGCTTCAATGTAAGTGGTACGAATCCCGCAAAGGATATTTGCTAGTCAAAGGGGCGTCATTCCTAACACGTGCTACATCAATTTACGAATTCCCAAACTAAGGGCCAAACCACACTTGGCGTCGCGCTGCGTACTGCGCAAGATACGCGACGCGACGAAAAAACGCCGAATATAGTTAATTTTAACATCGATCGAATGTAAGATGCGCGCGAAAATTCTAGGGCCCATTACGTTCGGCGTAACGACGTATAATGAACGTGGTGAGGCCACGCAGGAGATTATGTAGGTATGTAGCGCGATGTGGCCTGCGGACGGCGGGTTAGGGGATCCGTCGCCCGACCAGTAACAGGCCCGAGAAAGCGGCGCGCAGTGTTCCGTGCGCGCCTCTCAGGAGGACGTGGGGCAAGGCTCCACAGAAGGAGAGGTCCGCCAGCCCCTGGCGGACGTCTCCGGTCCGGTCTCAGCTCCGGTCTCAAGATCTGCCGGGGTTGCGGTGCATACAGCTGCGAATCACGCGACCCCAGCCAAGGGTCGGGAGAAGTCCCCCTTCGCTTTCCCCGGGCGAAAGGCATCCATGAGGATTTATAGTAGAAAAAAAAAAGATTTGTAGCGCGATGCATACGTGTAACACGACGTAAAATTAGCTCAGTGAGTCGATAGCCTAAGCTATCTCAATTTAAGAGGTACTCTCATCGCTTCCCTTAAAATTTAGTTAACTATTAAAATGCCGTCAGCCGTTTGGGGTGGAAACGCTTGGGTCATGGGGTCCGAGTGCGCGTCTCCTTTTTAAGGAAATAGGAAGAAGACTGGTCGACACTTCACGTGACCAGAGGGCTGGCTTGTTTTTCGGCCAGAGAATTAGCGTTGCCATATAACGTGGCAACGCTGCCAGCCTTCTGGGCACGTTACCAGTGGACAGCGAGGCGGAGGAATACTTTGATGCAATCTTTTAGTTTATATTTTATTTTATTTATGTAGTCTACGTTTTTACTTTAGATTTAGTTTAGATTTCTATTAAAATAATATAGGTACAATATTAGCTTGATTACCACGTTTATCTGTAGAAGAAAATGAAGATCATGATTATCTTCAGAGCAACTCGTAGGAGTCAATTAGGGTATAATTTACCTCAATTAACTATTATAACATTATTGACTCGACTCTTTTCTATACTAAATATAACTGAAATCTCAGTACGAGTACCACCTACACATAATTATTTAGTATGAAAAAATCTGTTCATTATTTTTAAATTATTCCTACATATTTATAAATAGTGTTTAACCGTGTTTCTCGCAAATAAATTTCTATTCTATTCTATTCTAGTATTACTCTGCTACACCCGACTTTATAAATCCAGGGTGTTAACGAATTCGTGTAATTCCTTCAAATCACATGATCTGTTAATGGTAAAGATTAACCCCGCACGGGATTTAGATTGATTGAAAATAAAAATAAAGTTTTATTTTCCCATATTTTTTTTATGTGATAGTTAATTTCGATGTCATGCATAAATGAATGAAGGCACGGCGAAACAGCTGACGGGTATGACTAGCGCGATATCGCTCCACGCAGTCGGTTAACTTGGGACGCTAAAATTACTCAGATACAGAATACCATGGTTCATTTTTTGAAAACCATTTTTTGTTAACTCTGAAAAAAACCTATGCAGGGTCAATCAGCGTCACCAGTAGATCACGCGGTTTGAAGGAATTACACGAATTCATTAACACCCTGTATATTGGCTGGAGACCCTTCAGGTCTCGCCAATAACTACCCGGTTACGTAGAAACCATCCCCTAGGACGACCTACAGCAGTCAAATAGAAAAAAAAAACATCCTGTATACTTGGGAGCAAATAAATCGAGCCACTTATATTTTTCACGTAGGTATAATTGTTATTATTTTTGGTATTATGAAACAGATTAATTCTAAACATATATCGCCTAAAAGGTTATTTGATAACCTTTACAATAAGGGTAGTTTTTTGTATTTTGAATTATTTAATTCATGAAACCAAAACTATATAATAACCAGGACACGTGAAAAAAGGAGTGGCTCGATTTCTTTGCTCACAAGTGTAATATTTAATAGTGGTAAAAAGACTTAGTATTTGCCAGTTTTGTGTAGATTGCCAGTTTTGTGTAGATTTTACAAGTAAACACTACTACAAAATAACAATTACTAAAAATAAATTAAAGTAATGTAATACGAGTAGGGTTACCATACGTCCGGATTTGTCCGGACTTCTAGACATTTGTCCGGACTTTGTCCGGCTCTTTAATTTGTCCGGATTTTTTGGTTTAGATGGAATACAAGTAATAAAACCTACATAAGTAATATCAAATAAGTCTTTAATCTTTATTAACTTCTCATTCATCTGAAAACAAATTATTAATCTTCTATAACAATCAACTTATTGAGATCAAACAATAAATCTTCGTATGTTTGCATTTTGTGACTAAAATGTCCGGACTTTTATTGAAATGTCAGGCTTTTTGTCAGGACTTTTCAAATTTCTAAATGGTAACCCTAAATACGAGTATTGATAGAAAATACACAATCATCAATTCAGGACTTGTAATTAATTGCAATTGTATTTTGCAAGAACAGACATTTAAACTAAAAAAAGTAAATTCTTTTATTAAAGAACCGGCCAAGTGCGAGTCGGACTCGCGCACCGAGGGTTCCGTACCTTGGAAGGAAACGTAATATTGTTTTTTGGAACCGCACATCTAAGTTCATTTGTAAAGGATTTTTGCTGATTTCTAAAAAAACTGTACTTGTTAGAAACATCATTTTATTTTTTCCTGTATTATTTATATAAACTTCTATCAACTCGTGGGTGGTATTTTACAGACATTTTAATTTTTTTTTAAGTCAAAAACTATGCGGAACAAAAGAAAATAAAAATATATTTCACAATGTGCAAATTAAACCCTTTCATGTGATACCATATTTTACCTAGTAACCCATTTAAACATTTCAAATCCCACTTCGGTCCCTATTGCATCGAAAATAAGAATATTTTCACGATTGTTTCACTTGTAATCTATTCATAATCTATGTCCATCGATGTATATGGACAAGCATTATTTAAAACCATTCCAAATTATAAGTCGATTACATGAGTAGTTCCTGGAGTAAGCAACTGTTTCAGACAGAAGGACGGTCGGACGAAGTCGCACCATAAGGGTTCCTTTTTAGGGTTCCGTACTCAACAAGGAACCCCTTTTTTTTCTTTTTTTTTTTTCGTCGGAATACCTCATGGATACCCTTCGCCTGGGGAAGGCAAAGGGTTTAGCCGGACACTTACCGGCTCAAAACCCACGATGTTCCATCTCCTGACCCTTGGCCGGGTCGCGGGATTCGCAGCTGCATGCACCGCAACCCCGGCAGGCCTCGGTCTGCCAGCCCCTGGCGGACCTCTCCTTCTGTGGGGCCTTGCCCCACGTTCTCCTGAGAGGTGCGCACGGAACACATGCGCGCCGCCTTCTCGGGCCTGTTACTGGTCGGGCGACGGGTCCCCTAACCCGTCGCCCGCAGGCCACACACTAGGGTGGCCGGAGATCGTCGCGCGCCCTCCGGCGGCGCCCGGTGCGTCTGGCGCGGGAAGGGAGAGTGGCTGCCGCCTCTCTCTCCCTCTCCGCTCCCTCCTTGGTCGCCATCACCACCTCGCAATAGGAGGCGACGGCTTCCCACGCACTCTCGCTCCCGACCATGGACAGAACCACGGCCGGAAGCGAGAGGTCACCACCGACTACCGCGACCAGTTCACGACGCTGCGTCGCCCACGCAGGGCACGCCTGCAGCGTGTGAAGTGCGATGTCCTCAGGGCAGTCAACGCAGTGGTGACATCCGGGCGTCTGCTCACGGCCTATGCGACACAGGTACTTCTCGAAACATCCATGTCCCGAGAGCACCTGCGTCAGCCGGAAGCTGAGGGCGTCATGCTGCCTCTCCAGCCACTCCTCCATAATGGGTCAACCCCTAAGGTTTCGCCATGTCCGTCCGTCTGTCTGTCCGCAGCTTAGCTCAGAGACTCTTAGTACTAGAAAGCTATAATTTGCTTGGATATACATATTAATCACGCCGACAAAGTGGTACAATAAGTCCATTTTTTTTTTATGGTACCTCTTGTAAGTGTGTATGTTTTATTTTTTCTCGTCTACTCCATAGTATGGGGTGTTGTTGGATAGGTCTTTCAAAAATATTATGGGTTTGTTACAGCAATTTTTCAATTAAATGATCCGTTTGTAAAATATTAAGCTTTAAAGTGCTAATTTTTGTTAGAGTCAAGTGTCCCCCCCCCTGCCAGCTAAACGGTTAGTTTTGGATATGTGAAAAAAATCACGGTAGTAGTATATACCTACAACGAAGTTAAAAGTAAAACTATCACAGCTAAGTAGACTTTACAAGTTTACGAGTAATAGTCGATAAACCGGAAAAGTAAAAATTTCGTACAAATTCTATTGAAAAATTACTAAGCCCTCTTCTTAGTCCGCATTATTGTGCAACTACGGAACCGTATAACTGCCCGTGGCCCGACATGCGCTTGGCCGGTTTTTACCATTTTGATACGGAATCCTAATTTGAATGAAATACGAATTAAGCAACAAGAGCATCCCCCTTAGGCGCGAATTGTACGAACCAATTAAGGGAAATTAAAGATTTAATTACGTGATAAGACAAACCAGCACATGTCAGCTTTTACGCAACGTTTTTTATTCATACATTCATACTATTACGTTAAAAAGAAAGGTTCTACACTATTATCTCTGACAGAACCCAGAATCCTGAACGACTGACACCTAATTAGGGATGAAACTGTTTTCTAGAACGTGATTTCTCACGCAAAGCTCATGTAAATGCCCTTGTTAGTATAACAAGAATCTTCTGACTCAATTTTCACTTACGTGTTTTATTTGCCCTTGTAATCTGTCATTTCACCTTTAGGTGAACTAAAAAGACTGTCAAAAAAAATATTAAAATGAATGTTAAAAATGTTTACTTACAAAAGATCGTATTTCGTGAAAAATTCGCATTTAAAAACGAATAAAAACACGCATTTAAGCTTGTAACCAGTGCCCAACGATTACATCAAATGAGAGCGAGTCGTATTTCCCCACGCTTTGCAGATACGAATGTTATCTAAAATTGTGTGAATATGACCGACAAAAGAGTTTCATTTGTTTTTGTACAACAATAACTTAGAGAAATATTTGTTAAAACACGTTGAATACGTACTGTCATTTTACGTTATCATAAAGAGTGTGTTACGAAACTTTTTGTACAGGAAAATATGGTAAAAGGCCGGAATTATAAAATGGTTGTGAGTGCTTAAAGTTTTGGCTAGGAAGTACAGAGCAAGCGATGCAAACATAAAATAAATTGTATTCAACTTTTGAACTTGTGCCAGTTTGTGAACTTTATCTCAAAGAGTTGCTTAAAATTTTTATGCGGTCAACACCCTCTTGTTTTACGAATAATGCGCCGTACATTAAGTTTGAACAAAAACATTAATGGCCGATTCGTTTGATATACCGACCGTTAATGGCTAAAATTAAGACCCTAGCTTTACCAATAATGAAACGAAGACTCCCCGTAGCTTTGCAAAGTGGACCCCATCCATCCATCCCACCCCTCCCATGAGCCACAGCTATTACAGGTTAAATAACCTTACGAGTTCATTTATATGCCCAGTTTGGCGATAAAAAAAGACTACCGTTGGTAAGCAAAATGATTCGTACGCCATTCCCCGAATGCATAGGTAGAGGTGTACTGTTGTCCGCCCACCTTACGCCAATGAAGGTAATCAGGAACGTAATAGTACCTACTGAATAATTCTGACCTGAAAATTTAACCCAGAACCTCACGTTCAACAGCAATGAGGCAGTAAAAACAATTATAATGTCATGTTTAGTTAGACGTAAAAGTTTTTGAAAATATACAGGGTGGTAATTTGAGATGGGGTTTCAAGGGTAGAGCTACCTCAGCAATAGTAGCTACAGGAAAACGTTCTTAGGAGACCACCCTTAACTTCTGGAATAATTTACATCAGCATTAACAGATTTTGAAAAATAAAAACAGCACTTTTCATCGCCGACTGTATTTGTTTTCAAAATCTTTGAATGCAGATATAGATTATTCCAGAAGTTAAAGGTTAAGGTGGCTACAATAGTTAAGGTAGCCCTTCATGCCCCATCTCAAATTGCCACCACATATTTATGTCAATTATAACATCGAAGGACACTTCGCCTTTCAACCATGAAGCGTTGGAGAAAAAGAAAAATCTGTTCTGAAAGCAATAAGAATAATTGTATTTCACAGAGCAATCAAACATTTTCCAAACTCGGGCTGACGTTGACATAGCTTGTATAATGAAATCACAATTTGGTGACGTGATTAAATTATATAAATACTGTGCATTTTGAATTGTGAATAATTCGAAATTCGGAGTATTGATATTTGTGTATAATATTTGATTAACTGAAACTTTGAACGAACGCGATATTATTATTCTTATAAAATTGATTATTCGCAGTCATTTTTATACAAAGTTAGTTGGAAAGGGGGTACTAAGCCAAAAACGTGTTAAAGTACCCATAATAATGAATAAATTTTGTTCTACGACTTTCCCCAAAGGTCAATAGTTCAAGAGTGCTGTTCAAAGATTTCATCAAAATAGGTCAATATCCTAAGTTATGATCAGATGTGTTTACATTTTAGGTCATATTTGTGGTCACGAATTAGAAGTTCCATTTTCTGTATTCGTTACTAAAGCATGGTATGGGAAATTCTTAAAATAACTGAAATAATAATCATTTTGCATAGAAATAAAATTTATCAAATTTTGAAATTTTAACACTTGCTATTAAATATTCATCAGTAATACTTTAAGTGGCCCACGGATTAGTTCCCCTTTTCCGACAACCTTGTATATTTATTAACAATTCGATTATAAAGCGGTCTTAATTAATATCAACAGCGGCTGATATGTTGATGATCAATACGATCGTTTGAACCTATAATGCCGATAAGTTTACAGCTGAATATACCTACAGAGTATATGGGATGGTGTTCCGAAAACTGAAACAGCGATTTTCAACCTATTTCAACCCATTAGTTTGAATTGGATATAAAAGGAAATATTCTCGGAATATTCCATTTTCAATGGATAAACCTAATTGGCCTATACTTTATTGCATTTCATTTAATATTGTAAAAGGTCAATGAACAGTAGGTATTTAAAGAAAAGTCTTATTTAAGCAAAATGCGGTGTATCTATTCTACTTAGCTTTTTCGGTTCCCTATCCATTTGCATAAAATTTTAAGACCTAATATAACTTAGCATAATTTTGTTTGGCATAATTATATTTTCGCATAATATAATTACGCATAACAGCTTACGCATAATTTTTTAAGCATAATTTCTCTAACCATAATAATGATTAAGCATAAAGTTCTAAAGCATAACTTTTTTAAGCATAATATCCTAAAGCATAAATTTATTTACGCATATTGATATTAAAACATATTTTTATAGGTATACGGTAGACGATTATTCGTCACCTACTTTCATTTTCACAATAAAAACTTAAGGGGATGTTTGTAAGGTTGAGGCTCCAAAGCAGAGTCGACGGAGCCCCGCTGAGCGGGGCTCCTATTTCTGTCTGCAGGGTTTAAAGTAACCTAACACGAAGGGGATGACGGGGGCTTCGTTCGCTCGCTTCGCTCGCTCACTCTAGCCCCCATCATCCCCTTCGAACCTAACCTATCCGTGTCGGGGTGCGCCTGCGACTAGATTATTAGACAATGGTAAAAACATTTCTGATTATCATAACTAACGTTATGCTAATAGTCATTAGGCCTACTAACGTTATGCGAATAAAATTTATGCCAAAACAAATTAGTCTTTAAGATGATTATGCCAACATAAAATGTATGCCTAAAAAAATTATGCCGAAGTATTATTATGCCAAAACAAATTGTGCCAAAATCGTTATGCCGAAGTATATTAGGACAAAGAACATTATGCGAAAAGAAGGATCCCGCTTTTTCTCAACTGGGTTGGGGTCAGTTTCCATCAGACCATGACGCGGTGTATTTATGTAAAATGAAATAAAAACGGCAAAGTCGAAAAATTTCAAGAATAATATATCCTCTTTTGGTTTAAAATACAGTATATTAGCATTGGTGTTACAATGAAGATAATTATGATATTGTCCCCTGATGACATTCAACGGTGAAGTGGTCTGTTTGTGGATAGCACATGGTAATATAAGTTACCATGTGGTTTAAGAATTCTTCGAGAAAATTGGCAATGACTGCAATTACACGAAGAATAAACGCACTTAACAAGCAATTTCCATAGTTGAAATTCCAATATTTCTAGGGTTTCTAGGTAAGGGCACGCCGCAATAGCGGCGGTAAGGCCCGTAATGGAGGAGTGGCTGGAGAGGCGTCACGGCGCCCTCAGCTTCCGGCTGACGCAGGTACTCTCGGGACATGGTTGTTTCGGGAAGTACCTGTGTCGCATAGGCCGGGAGCAGACGCCCGGTTGTCACTACTGCGTCGACTGCCCCGAGGACACGGCGCTGCACACGCTGCAGGCGTGTCCTGCGTGGGCGACGCAGCGCCGCGAACTAGTCGCGGCGGTCGGTGGTGACCTTTTGCTTCCGGCCGTGGTTCTGTCCATGGTCGGGAGCGAGAGTGCGTGGGAAGCCGTCGCCTCCTTCTGCGAGGAGGTGATGGCGACCAAGGAGGGAGCGGAGAGGGAGAGAGAGGCAGCTGCCACTCTCCCTTCCCGCGCTAGACGCACCGGGCGCCGGAGGGCGCGCGACGATCTCCGGCCACCGTAGTGTGTGGCCTGCGGGCGGCGGGTTAGGGGACCCGTCGCCCGACCAGTAACAGGCCCGAGAAGGCGGCGCGCAGTGTTCCGTGCGCGCCTCTCAGGAGGACGTGGGGCAAGGCCCCACAGAAGAAGAGGTCCGCCAGGGGTTGGCGGACCGAGGCCTGCCGGGGTCGCGGTGCATGCAGCTGCGAATCTCGCGACCTCGGCCAAGGGTCAGGAGAAGGAACACCGTGGGTTTTTAGCCGGTAAGAGTCCGGCATACCCCTCCGCCTTCCCCGGGCGAAGGGCATCCATGAGGATTTTCCAACGAAAAAAAAAAAAAAAAAAAAAAAGGGTTCCTAGGTATTCGTTTTGATAAAAATACTTACCTATTTTTGTGGATGATAAAATACAAAAATTCTTACTTGAAGAGCTACTTACTTTAAATGAAGAATGGCACTATTGATTTACATTGTTAGTTACTAATAATCCATCAATGTCAATAGTCATCCACCTACTTTTTAACCCACTGTCAGTTAAAATCACAACCTATATTTTTATCAAATCTACCAGGAATCTACACTGGCAAAGGTTACGCCGAGTTAGATACAGTTCAGATTAAGGTGTAGTTGCGTGATGGATCGATCCAGTCACAGTTAGTTGGATTATTACGGCTCTCTCCTGGCCGAGTTCTACAAACCACTGCGAAGCTACGGACACATTTGGCAGTTTGTGCGATTGGAACTGATCGGTACATTGGTTTATTACGATACTAGCATTTGCCCGCAGCTTCGCTTGCGTGAAATTTTGAACCCATTAAGTGACGATTTTCCATACAAACTTTCATCCCCTATTTAACTTCCTTAGAGGTTGAATTTCAAAAAATCCTTCCTTATTTCTTGTCTACGTTATAAAGGAAACCTCTGTGCAAAATTTCAGCTTTCTAGGTCCAAGGGTTTGGACTAGGCGTTGATGAATCAGTCAGTCAGTAAGTCAGTACTTTTCTTTTTATTTATATAAAAGATAGAAGATAGATAGATATCGAAGTACCTAACTTAAAATGTTCACGCTACATCAACATTACATTGAATTAAAGTTAGGTTCTCAGTCGGGAGCAATGAATCCGGTTCAACAACATGAACCTTAGTGTCTCGGAAAATAAAGACTGCTTGCTTAGTCAAAGCCAAAGTTTTTTTTACTTCAAATAGACCAGTTAACAGGCGCTTTTAAAACGTCAAAACTAGGTGCACGGTTCCAAAAGGTAAGTTCTACGGAGAAGAGCCGGCAAGACACTCCATTCAAATAAAAGTTAACTTTACAGCAACCAAGAAACATTGATTTTATTTGAATAGTATTAAATAGATTATAAAATGCTTTTCTTTTTTTTTGAATAAGCTTTTATTCTTACCTCCGGTTTCTGTTTTGCAAATTCGAGATGAGCAATATTTATGTAATATTTAAGTACGGAGTTGTCAAAAAAATGCTTTAAAATCCGTCATTTTTTTGACAACTCCGCACTCAAATGTTACTTAAGTACTGCTTTATCCTAGAATTCTCAATTCAGAAACCGGAGGTTAGTTTCCGAGATATTAATTAAGGTTTATGTTGGTGACCCAGATTCAATGCTCCCGACTGTATAACATTTTGAAAATGCGTGTTTTAAAAGTAGTGCGAAAAGAGTCAGTCTACAGTAAGTGAAATCATTGGCAAGTTGTGGACACTGGGCTCACTAAGTATCACGAAGAATTTTCTACAGGATGGGTCAAAAATCGTGGATCAAACGAAACAGGGCGATAGTTGGGGTTATTTGCAGTAAAAAATATCTATGTGGTAGAGTCCTAACTTGATCTTCTTAAAAATTATGACAATTTGAGTTTTTTATGAAAGTACTTAGTAATAAATAGGCAATTAGAGTAAAATTGGTACTTATTTTAAAACAATAAATGGTGTTTAGTTGCTTGAAAGTGCGTTTATGACAGTGGGTACCAGTATTGTCACTTTTTTAAATATCTTTTAAGTCTCACGAAAAAATATTTGGAAGTTTAGAACCTTACTGTATGTATATCCTTGATCATTTCAAAGTTTTCTTTATTTCCAGTGAGAGTCTACCTACATGACCACTGAACCAGTTCCATTTAACAGAGTTATATAAATAACAAATCTTGTATCCGTCAAATTCTTAGGAAAGGAAATTCTTGCCGTATAATATTATCAGTGTATTATGTGTGTATGGTTTCTGCTATCGCGATTTTCCATCCGTCTGATAGCATCTTAATCGCTTTTTATGATGCCCTCGGGAAGAGAAGAGGGTTTTTCATGAGAATATATCATGCATAAGTTTGAAAGAAATATTCTAACAGTTTTGTAATGTTATATTAATAAAAAAAAACTATTTTAACTGTACAATATACATATTGTAGAAGGAATAAGCATAAGTAGCAATGTTATTGAGAAATGGCCTGATGTAGTCAGTTTGTCAAGGTTGTTATACACCGTGGGCCCGAGGTACCCGAAAGATTTTAACCTTCGATTCCGATGCTTAATTGGAGAAGAAAAGCTAGGATATGGTTTCTTGAATAAAGCTACATATTCGAAATATTCATTATTTACGGAAATTCACAAATCGAAAAATATCTATGGTAACAAGTCTTATGAACGCGGCGTTGCGGCTTTTGTCATATCATACCTCTCTCGCCGTATGTCTTATTTATCGGGGAAGGTTGTGAAGTGAGAATTTTTTTATCCACTTACACGATAATTTATAAATGTTGCCAGTTCAACCTAAGGTATTGTTTACAAGGAAGTACTAAAGTTAATTGATTTATAAAGTACAGAAAAACAAGAAAAAAAACAAAAAATACTGAATTGTACTTTCGTTGTTATAACATTTGACTCATAATACCATCAGAAAGGCGTGGTTAAAAAATTTCGGGTACCTCGGTCCCACGGTGTAATAAATAACGCAAAACCTTAGACACCCCAGCAGATTTTTATTCTAATCAATTTATTTTGACAAATTGTAGGAGATATTTGTATATTATGTTGACCGGACGATTCTGTTTCGAATCGGACGACTGCCGCGCCTCGTCCCGCTGACCACCCTTTACTTTTAGTATTGAATTTTAGTCTAGGCAAATGGTACGCGTGGTTTGCAATAATTCAGAAATGAAATACCTAGTGTTTTTAAATTGTTTTAGAACCTTAATTGGACGTAGTTATGCAAAAACGTTCCAACCCACAAGTCTGTCAAAATTAAGTTAATGGCACTAGGCTACTTTTTAAAACACCCTTCATCATTAGTAAAAACATTCCAGTCCTTCAGTTATTATTCTCTTATTTCCAATGTTCCAACCCACAAAAGAAAACAACCCGAACACTAAATTGTCACTATCTTAATTTGAACTTGCTGTGGATTGGAACGTTTTTGCATAACTACGTCCAATTTTCAAAATTTGTTCAATTGATTCTACTCTCGATATTGAATAAACTGGTTTTCTGTTGGAATATCGAAATATTATTAGCTGATTCTTATCTGGCCGACAACCTTTCACCACTTTATATTTCGCCGAATAATTAAATACCGAATGATTAAAGTCCCTAATTATGTTTTGTCACTTTTTGTTACGCCGACTAGTCTGCTGGCCACTGTTTCATTAGTCAACTGTATTATTGGCCACTTTACACTTGTTAGATGGCTCATTTTCTTATCATGCAAGCAAGAAAGCAAGCAAGCTTGCAAGTGTTTCTGGGTTTGCTCCGCCAGAAGACTCTGGCTCCACGCTTTTAAATAACACTCTAGGGGTAGGACAGAGTCTGACCACGTGTAGTCGGGGTGCGCTGAGTCGGATTAGCACTACATTCCGCTGTGTGAAAATAATGTTGTGCGAATACTTATTTTGCAAATTAAACAATAGCCAAATAAGTATTCGACTAAAACAACATTTCTGAATGATTTTTTGGCCAATTCATTATGGTTGCTAATAATCATTCAGCGAAATCAAATTAGGGTAAAAATTGCTTCGGCAAAGATTACGTCGGCGAATCGTTGTCGGCGTAATGAAATTCGATGTAAAATACTTCGGCACAAACATGGGCACCCGAATAAACTACTTTCAGCTCTTGCGTTATTTCTACTTATAGTTGATTGTTTTATTAAATACAGGGTGAAAACATTTGTGACGCCTGCCGATCCTGTTTCTTGGAAGAATTGAAATACTCTTTTGGACCTACGAGGATAGATTACTAGAAATGTCATAGAAAATGCGTGCTAAGCGTGTCAATTTTTTTTTGGAGAATTGCCCTTTTTCTCATTTAATGTACCTACCATTTTTCAAACTGAGAATCTTTGAATAGTTTTACCTCCGGTTTCTGAGTTGAGAATTCGGGATAAGCATTATATATGTAATAATTGAGTACGGAGTTGTCAAAAAATCCATATTTTTTTTGACAACTCCGTACTCAAATGTTACTTAAGCACTGCTTATCCTAGAATTCTCAATTCAGAAACCGGAGGTTAGGCAGTCTCCTTAGAAGTTTTCCTGTAGCTACAACGGTTAAGATACCGGCCCGTACTGCCTCATCCCACCTTGTATAGTCGGTTAAAATACCTTAGGCCAGTGGTTCCCAAAGTCAAAAAGAACGCGACCCATCTAAAAAAAACTAAGTACGGGAGCGATCTCGGAGCCTAACACGAAAAAAAAAAGTAGGCAAGCCCGGCCGACGTGTTGCGACCGTCGTCCTATCAGTTTCAGGGCCCACCCAATATCCGCTTGCGACCCATACTTTGGGAAAGACTGCCTTAGGCCGCTTGTGCACGCTAAGAAAAGTCGCCGGGCCTATGCAAGAATTCGAGCCGTTTCTACACACGAACTGTGTACACTAAATCGGCGCTGATCAAAAAAAAATCTTGCCTGCGCTAGACACGACGCGTGAACGTTGCTGCGGTGCGGTGGGGGGCGGGGTAGGGTAAGGTGGTTCAGGTAGTTTTTATACGTTTGTTTGCGTGGACGAACGAGATGATACTCGTAGATGCACGACTGCCCGAAAACAATCTTAACGTTTACACGTTCGTATTCGTCTTGTATGCAGTAGACACGAGAAGTTTTCGTGCCTAGATCCGATGTACATGATAAATTGGTTCTATCGGCAGCAGACACGGTGAAATTTCTTAGCGTGTACAAGCGGCCTTAGGTTGTTGTTAGTAATGAGCTTTCCTGTCACGTCGCCCCGCAGGCCGAACATTCATTTGGTTCACAGATCATTCATTTCGTTCATCTTCGTGCTACTATTATCCAGGAGATTTGCTGCGGAATTCTAGACTTAAACAATGACTGAATGAGTGCTTTCTCTTTATCTAGAGGTTCTCAAACCGCTATAAAGTCGAAATGTTGTCTCGTGAATATAAATGATTTGGCTGCGATTTTTTATGACGAACTGTGGTTAGAGTTCTAAATGTTTTTAACTTGGTTACACAGTAAGTGATTTCTAGGAATGGACCTTAGGGGGATTTGTTTATGTGGGTGTTGTTTGTGAAAATTTTCAATCAAAGAAATCTGAAAGCAGAATTTAACATGATTGCCTAAATTAAGTACTACAACTATTGTTCTTTCGTTTATTCGTTCAAAATACACATTCAGTACATTTTTAAATATTTCAATAAAAACATTTATAAATATTAGCCCACCGGCATGAAGAATAGGGTCCAAGCTGCTGGCAGTCAGGGCTCCAGAGAGAGCAACCTCCTCATTATGCGTGCCGTGAAGGAATACTGGTTTTTGTATCAAGCCTTTGATCTAGCCGCCCAACGAGGGCCTCATGAGGTGTTGATCGAGGCTCTAGGCTATTAGGCCATTGGCCGTTACGACTATCGGTGCAATGGTTGCGCAATCCACATCCCACATGTTGACAATGTACTAAGTCAAGATATTTAATTTGTTCATCTTTCTCAGCATTTACGAGATTCTCATCATGCGGGATGTTAACATCAACAATCATTGTGAGGCGGTCTGATCGATCTATCACCACTATATCAGGTTTATTGGCGACATACGGCCTCATTATTATAATATGAAAGTTCATGAAACCGATTGAATTCAATGCGGAAGGAGATAATAATAATTACCTGAATTGATTAAAACATTATTACTTTTAACTTTATTTTAACATACACTTAAACAAATACTTAATACCAGTTTTCTTTTAATAATCCACAAAAGCAATACAGAAACACTTTCCATGTTCGAAAACTAGCGGTTAATTATTTTCGTGAAAGTGTTTCTCGGTAAGTGGTAAACCATGTTTTATTTTATTATGACCCTTCAATCGAAAAGTTCTAGAGGCGGGGAAACTGCAAATGACTTTGATGAGCTATCAACGTCAAAGGATAAATTAATTGTTATTACCAGTTTACACCGAGGTGTAAGTTAACAACTGTTTTAGTTTGCGGGGCTAGCATGGTCAGAAACGGCACAAAATACAGGTATTTGGGAGACCAAAGGGGAGGCCTTTGCTCAGCACTCAGCAGTGGGACAGTAACGCGGCGTCTTACGTAGGCGGTTCAAAGCGACGCGAATTGCGAAGCGATCTGATGCGGTGACACGCGAATTCAATGCGATGCGGTGGCTTTGTCCTACGAGCTCACGAACCGCCCGCCGTGCGCCGCCATCATTCAGTAGCACTGTACGGCACCGAATTCAGTTCGCGCGAAAATATCAAGCCAACTGATCGCGTTGGCTTCGCTTCGCGCCGGGCCGCACCGCACTCCACGTGCGTTTGGTCACGTAGGCCACTTCAATAGACATCGACTGTGTGTTGTTTTCGCGTCGCGCCGCGCCGCTTCGCGTCTCTCCTAGATCGCTCACGTAGGATGCCGCGTTAAAAGGCGAGAAAAATAAACTGTTTTACAATATTGTCCATATTGTAAGTGATGATACATTAACTCATTAATTAATTCATCAATACAGTTTACGACGTGTTTCATGGAAGTTGGCAGAAAATAACGATTCCGGCAAAGTTTATTGTGATCCACGAAAGTTTTTTTTTTTTCGCTTGTGTTATTGCATTACAGTGCAAAGATCACCATTTTCATTTTCAACCAGTCCTTTTGGCTGGAAAAGTTTATTTTAATAAACCAACAGTCACCCGCCCCGAATTTGTACGGGTAACATTAACTTACTTACATGAAGTTTTATCTTCAGTTTTTAGTAATCATTCTTATAGGGGTGAATCAATCATTACAGTTATAGCTAATATTAGTCTGTAAAGTTTGCGATCATAGTAAATATACTTAATAAAAACAACATAGAGTCTCCACCACTCAGAGTAGGTACTTTATATTTGGGTTAGTGGTTAATTATATGAACCAGGTCACAATATATCTAATTATTTACACAAGATCAGAAAATAAGGACAAGCTAGTCAGCTATAAAAGGTCAGACACCTTCGGCTTATCGACGCAGAATGCCCCGCTTCGTTGAATGACAACCGCCTTTATAACATCGGGTGCGTTGATCCATGTCGACTACCTTCCTTTATCAACATAGCCCAATATTACCAGCTATCGACAAAAACTATTTGATTTTTACGACATTCTTAACAAGAACCGAGATAGCAGAGCTAATATAAATAACACGTGAATAAATTACTGCTATTTAATCGTGAAATAGTCGATCCCACAATCCCTTAAGACCAGGGTCTTTAACCAGTGCGTCCTACCCGTAATGACTTACGGAGCCGAAACGTGGACACTCACCCCGTGGGCCTGGTCTATTTACTCAGCGTGCTATGGAGAGAGCGATGCTCGGGGTTTCTCTGGTGGATAGAATTCGCAATGAAGTCATTCGCCAGAGAACTAAAGTCACCGACATTCCGCGTAGAATTAACACGCTGAAGTGGAAGTGGGGCAGCCATGTCTGCAGACGAAAAGATGGTAGATGGAGCAGACACGTGTTAGAGTGGAGACCGCGTTTGGGCAAACGTAGTGTGGGACGCCCTGCGGCACGATGGACCGACGATTTGAAAAAGTTGTCTGGCAGCGGATGGATGCGGGCTGCCCAAGACCGGGATGGTTGGCGATCTTTGGGGGAGGCCTACGTTCAGCAGTGGACAGCAATAGGCTGATATGATGATGAATCGTGAAAACCGGATCACAATCAATACAGTACGTAGGAAATTGCGCACAGACAGACAGATACGCCGACGGACTTTGTTTATAAAATGTGGTGCCGTGTGGTGCCGGACGTAAAGAATAGCACTACCCCATCTCTTCCTATGGGTGTCGTAAAAGGCGACTAAGGGATTCACTAGAGGATGGGCAGCAGCGTTTTCTGAGTACTTTAACAACCATACTGCGATCGCCAACCCGCCTGACAAGCGTGGCGATTATGGCAAAGCCCCCAACATGGCTTGAGGGAGGCCTATGTCTAGCAGTGGACGTCTTTCGGCTGAATGATGATGATGATGTGGTGATGAAGTACAAAAGCTTCAAAGTTCAGCCTCAATAATGATGATGACATCCTTCCTCCTAGCCTTTTCCTAACTATGTTGGTGTCAGGGGGCCTACTCCCTAAGTCCGTCAACGAAGTTAGTCGCCCGTCCGAAAGTAGCCCGAAACGTAGGAGTGAACGAAACCTGTGCCAAGTTCAATTTTTCGGACGGGCAAAAACACATCAGTAGTAGGGGGACAACTGTCAAATCGTGTTGTCATTCATTCTTAGTTCGGGCCCCGAAATAATCGTATGTCCGTAGGTGATAGGGAGTAGGAAAAGCTCGTAACTAAGGCCGAAACTACGGACTTCGTGCTTAAGGAGTAGACCCCCAGCTTCCATTCTAACCAGATGCGGCTGAATACTAGTGTTTTACACGAACAGACTGCCATCAGACCTCCGCAACGAAGAGAGCAATGGCGATATCCTAAGGTTATACCGGTTGTCAGACTTTCGAGCTTCGGACTACCCGTCAATGTCATAGGTATTTAGGTATATGACAGCCGGGACCGACGGTTTAACGTGCTCTCCGATGCACGGAGGGGTCTCGACTTGTAATGAATGGTCACCCATCCATGAACTGACCGCGGCAAGCGAAGCTTAACCTTGCATATGATCCGTGCGGTTGTTAATTTACGTTTTCCTCTTATTATTTTATAATGTGAGTAATGAAGTAGGTACAAGTATAGCTCCAAAGTTCTCAGTAATAATGATGATAAATGTACGAAAAATGTAGACAGACATAATAAACGACTAAGACAGACCGCACAGTGATTTACGAGCATGAAATATAATAATAGATAAACCATTTACATCTGTTCTTTACAAACGCTTTTCCCTTTAGCATTCCGGTGACGTTTCGAAAAAAAGTTCTTCAAAGGCACTCGTCGTAAAAGTACGTACAAAACATTTTTGCCTTTGGATACTTTTTTTCACAATTTTGTTTCACGTCTGCCTTTGGACTTAAAAGCGTCCCCTGGTGGCAAATTGGAGTAACTAAAGCTTACGATCAGCCGACAGACACGTCGAAACTAAAGCATTCAATGTAAAAGCTTGAACAATGTGTCAATTTGAAACGATTTTTTGCTGTAAATCCGAAATATTCCTTTTGAAAAGAAATAAAAATTGTATACATAGCACACAATGCAATACTGACATTCGTAAATTGTGTACATAGAAAAATCTAAGTTAATAGAGAAGCAGTAGCTTAACAATAGTACGCGTTTAGGAGATTTTTTTCACATTAACTTAAAATAATCTTTTTTTAGGGCTCCGTACCCTAAGGGTAAAACGGGACCCTATTACTAAGACTCTGCTGTCCGTCCGACCGTCTGTCACCAAGCGGTATCTCATGAACCGTGATAGTTAGACAGTTGAAATTTTCACAGATGATGTATTTCTGTTGCCGCTATAACAACAAATATTAAAAACCAGAATAAAATAAATATTTAAGGGGGCTTCCATACAACAAACGAGATTTTTTTTGCTCGTTTTTGCTCGATATTGATAACGGCAATAGGTAGACGCTTGAAATATTCACAGAATATTTACTTATATATTTACTTAAAAAAACGTGACCATACGTCCCGCTTGAAGCGGGACGTATGGTCACGTTAGTCATGCTGTATAGTTATCTTTGGTCGTAGTCAGTGTTCCCCCTTTGACGATTCATCCATTATTGTAGCGATCCTTGCAAGGCCTAGTTCAGTAGTTTACGTTTACGGATCGATGTGTGTATGTAGTCAGTACTAGTTGATTATAATTTAGCCATTCTATAAGGAGACTAAGACTAGCTCTGTGCAGTTGTGAATACCCTTCTCCAGGAATTTGTATATATACAATATAACGGTATCGGCATTGGCTTTATTTTGTTTTGTTAGCAAATCATATAGTACCTATACAAAATGGTAAGGGACTTGAGCGGGAGCATTTAGTGTTTGTGCCATAGTAAAAGTTGTACAAAATGATGAGCAGAGTTGATGGTTTTTGAATCTAAAGCGACTAACCAGACATGCTGTTTTTTTTTTCTATTGGTCTGCTGTAGGTGCTGAATATCAGAAGCATGCGGTCCTAAATACTGCCTTGTGGTACGCCAAATTGGACTTCCTGTGGGGTACCGGGTAAAAGGGTTTTATTAGAGAACTATAGGGCTAATGGGCACGAACTTAGCATGGGAGATATTTCTACATATTTTTAAAATTATCTACAATTTCAATTATTAAAATATACGATAATATTGAAATCGTAAATATACAGCTTCTCTGGACGCAATGGTTAAAAAAACACGTTTATTAACTGAATTTCTATGAGCCCCGTGGTTCTCTAATAACCCCATTTGACTAGTGACGAAGGCATCACCTTTCGTACATTGGTTCCTAACTGTGAGGGAACTCTTGAACAAATATAGGACAATGAATCTAATAGAATCACCACAACATCGTATACCTTCGTCAGATCCAGGAAAATCTCAAGACAGGGACGTCTCTCGTTTAGATGCTAGAGAAGAAGCTTCTGATGATGAGGATGGTGGAGATTATTGCTAGTCAAGAATACTGTATGCTTCGTGGACTTCATCATTCAGCCGAAAGACGTCCACTGCTGGACATAGACCTCCCCCAAGCCATGTTGAAGAAGAAGTGCGTACAATAAACGTTAAGCTAGTATTACTAATTAACAAACATCGATGTTCATTAAACTTACGAACGCATAACTGAGTAAAACAATGCTCTCTGATCAAATAAGCCGGCATAATCTGCTATATCTGCGACAAATACCTACATTCTATCGAATCCAAGAGGGGTGCAGACGAAATCAAATCGACGGCAGAAGTTATTGCTGAGTCTGTATCGACTTTTAATAACAATTCGATTTATTGAAATGCGTCGCAGAAAATAAGTGTTTTTATATGCGATGCATGTGCGGTTTCAAATAACAATTTGTGGTTTGAAAAACGTAACTCACCACGAGTTACGTTTTTCATACTATAAAAGTTATTCGTTTGTAAATATGTAAAATAGACGTCGACAAAAACTGAAATTACTTTATTCTTATTATAAATACTATAAAAACACATTTTATATTAATATATACAGTATATTAACTAACGAATAAACGAAGCAATACTATAGCGTCCGAAAATACTAAAAAAAAAAATCCAACAAAAATAAAAAAATCACAATAAATTGAAAATTGATATGTAAAAGCAATGCTTACTGTACATGCGCACTTGTCTATCAATTTGGAAAACACGGCATCATCGCATTGAACTTATCTACGCAACTATTTTGATCTTAAATAGGCGCACCGAATTGTTTTTTTTTTTTCGCTTTTTTTGTTTTTATTTTAACGTACCAAGGATGTAGATTAAAGAATTTAAGGGAACGCCCGTTATTTAACATATCTACTGTATAATAGTGCCGATTCTGTTGTATACAAATAAAACTTAATTTAGGATATTGCCATCTTTTTCACTTTGTTAAATTAGAAAGAGACAGACGTAATAAGAGTTGTCTTTAGTTGAACTAAAACTTCACCGTGTTTTTAGTTGACACGTCAGAATGTATCGACTAAAAACACAGTGTGAAGTGCAAGGCGTAAAATAGTTTGATATCACTCACTTAGTTCTTATCTATCACTTTCCTGTTGTGCCTGTAGACAAATGGCAATCGATGATCGCTAGAGAATAGAAAGATGTACTGGATTGACATAAGCTTTCGACCGGTCAAGCGATCTGTTATGTCATTTACATACATTTAATTGGCGTATCTATTCTCTAGCGATCATCGATTGCCATTTGTCTACAGGCACAGTTCTCAATCCCTGTTTTAATTCAGTGCGTGATTAAGAGAGTCAGCAGCACCAATATGAATCTAAACTAGTATAATATAAATCTAAAGTAAAAACTATACCATAATTATATATATGCACAAAATACGTATAAAAAACAATTTAAAAGTGCACTTAGGCGTCGAAATATTCCTCCACATCACTGTTATTTGGGAGCGTGCCCAGAAGACTGGCAGCGTTGCCACGTTAGATGGCAACGCTAATTCTCTGGCTAAAGATTAAGCCAGCCCTCTAGTCACGCAAAGTTTCGACCAGTCTTTGGGCAATAATATACTTAGTAGAATAATGTTTCAAAATGAAACTTCTTCCTCCTTATTACAAAGATGGTCTAAGAAAAACCCTGGTTTTAGGGTAGCCCCGTCTCTCTTTGTTGTATTATGTTAGAAAGTGATGGGGATACTTTAAATCTGGCTTTATCTTAGTCTCGGTTTAAACCACCTTTTGTAATAAGGAGGCTTTTGTTTGAGCATGTAATCTGTATTTATTTATATATTGTGTAATATCTTAATAAGCATTAAGTTCAATTAAAAATAATATTGCTGTAGAGAATCCTGCAATATTGGAACATTTTACAATTTTATCTCTGCATTTTAATTTAATTTAATAAATTACCTACATACCACAATCCTTAAATAGTCCCACGTTATGGTAGAAAGTTGTATGAAATTAAAATTCAGTTGCATGAAATGAAAATTTACGATAAATATGGTTTGTTGCAGTGTCGTTATTATCTACAATGTGGCCTTAGGGAATATCCTTGCAAAAGTATCAGCTAAGAACAAGCCCCTATTTTTCCTTTATCGCGGTTTTTCACAAAATATACAATGTATCCGGTCATGGACTAGCGATATTCTAGGTACTTATATAACAACTATTCTAGTACACAAATACACTATACACTAGGGTCCAATTCACTTTCATTTTTTTGTTGAGATATTCTATACGTGTGTAAAAAAAAAGTCATATCTCTCAAAGTTTTGGTCCTACTGAGATAAAAGTAGGCTTATTCGGAGGGCAACAATATTGTCTATCGTTTACATTACGATACAATGGGTTCACATTTTCATAACTACAGGGTGTTAACGAATTCGTGTAATTCCTTAAAACCACATGATCTACTACTGGTGTAGACAGGCCCCGCACGGGATTTAGCTTGATTAAAAATAAAAATAAAAAAATCTTTTTTTTTCATGCGGCTTTGTTACCGATCGTATCTAAACCATCTAGTAAGGATTCAGTAAAAAAAAAAAGTTTTTTTTTTTGCAAAAAAATAATTTTATTTGTGTGAACATTTCGATGCCACGCATGAATTAATGAAAGTACGGCGACACGGCTGGCAGGAACGACTAACGCGATATCGCTCTTTGCAGTCAGATAACTCAAGGCTCTAAAAAGACTCATAAATTGAAAACCAAAAATTTTTTTTTGAATTTTTTTTTGTTCGATTTCGAAAATTCCCATTTAGGGTTAATCTGTGTCACCAGTAGATCACGCGGTTTGAAGGAATTACACGATTTCGTTAACACCCTGTATATGATAGAGAATATCTCAACAAAAAAGCAAAATGGCTGCCAAATAGCGGGGAAGTGGATTGGACCCTAGTGCGTAGTGTATTTGTGTACTAGAATAGTTGTTTTATAAGTACCTAGAATATCACTAGTCCATCATCATTATCATCATTCAGCCGAAAGACGTCGACTGCTGGACATAGGCCTCCCCCAAGCATCGCCACATCGACCGGTCCTGTGTTTCTCGCATCCAGCGGTTTCCCGCGACCTTCACCAGATCATCGGTCCACCTTGTGGGAGGCCTATCCACGCTGCGTCTTCCGGTACGCGGTCGCCACTCTAGAACCTTTCGGGCCCTACGCTACGCCTATGGACGCTAGTCCATAACCGGACACATTGTATACCTACTACAATTTATCATAAAATTTTGCGGGTTCAAAATTGCAATGGTGTATTTAATTTCCGTCCGTGTGGTGCCGGACGTAAAGAATAGCACTACCCCATCTCTTCCCATGGGTGTCGTAAAAGGCGACTAAGGGATTCACTAGAGGATGGGCAGCAGCGTTCTCTGAGTACTTTAACAACCATACTGCGATCGCCAACCCGCCTGCCAAGCGTGGCGATTATGGCAAACCCCCCCAACATTGTTTGGGTGAGGCCTATGTCCAGCAGTGGACGTCATTCGGCTGAATGATGGTGATGATATTTAATTTAATAGCTACGTGCTACCTTCTTGCATACCGACAAATCGAGCCTGTTATGGAAAAACATCGTAAACGACAGTATACAGGCTGTAAGGGTAAACACCGTTATCCTTGAAACCAGTGGTTTGGTTTCGTTTAGAGAACGTAAAATCAATGAAAAATAACAAACTTTTTTATATGAAAATTTTCATTTTTCCTCAAACGCATTTCACCCTATGCGCGGGGGCAACAAGCTACGGAACGCGCGGGGAACTCGCCGCGTGGCCCGACGCACGGCCCCGAACAGTTTGCTACCCCAGTCAGTCAGCTGTCTCGTTAGCGAGTGTTTGTACGCCGCGTCGTAGCGCCGCCGCGCCGCTCATTTCTCGCGCGTATATTTATTTATTTATTTTTTACTCGGTCCTATATCTTTATGTTTCAGTCAACTACCCATGGTTTGAATGATAACGGTGTTTACCCTTACATCCTGTATAGGTATTTCACTTTTTTATCGTAAAGTAAAGCTAAAAGTAATAAATAATCAATAAAATATCTCTCCTGTAAAATTGTATGTGTGTCGCTTACGATGTTCTTCCATAACAATCTCGAAATACTTTGACATACATCATCATCACCATCATCACTCTCCTGTCCTTATCCCAACTTATTTGAGGTGGGCTCAGCATATGTTTCTCTTCCATACATCTCTATTAGCCGTCATCTCAGTAGTCACCCTCTTTCTAGTTATATCAACTTTTACATTATCCATCCATCGTTTTTTGGTCTTTCTCTACTCTTATAACCATCCACATTCATACTCAAAACTTTCCTCACGACATTTTCCTCATTCCTCTGCATCACATACCATGATAACCGGTTTCCATTCAATTTACATTTTACATACATATTAGTAACAAAGTTATGTATCGCACTTACATACATTAAAATTTTATCAAAAGTTCGTTAAATATTTAAGAGGCGACTCGCAAAATAGTTACGAAGAATTTGTGAGTCTTCAAGCGAAATAGAATTTTACCTATATCATGGCAAAAGGTCAGCCTTTGTTGTTATCTAAAATAATGCCTTACTTTATTGAAGCTAAAACCTGTAAGCTCCAATTAATGTTTCATGGGCTCGCAAAAATCTTACTTATCTATAGATACTATATATACAGATATCTAATAAACATTGTATACCTGCCTATATGTATGTTGTTATCACTGTTATCTTGCGACCAAGATAGCGTAAGTCGATAAAGCCTGGAGCTTTCGGTGACTCCTATACAACCTACAAAAAAAAGCTTAGCTATTTTTAGAAATAAATCAATGCAGACTGAGTGAAGTTAAGCAAAAATAGAAATATACCGATAGTATGCTGAAATGCAATAAAATGGGTGCACCTAATAATGATATCTATATTTGTACTACGCTTTGATTAATTTGTATTTCGAAGAATTGGAAATGTGAGTCGTTTTATGTAACTGACTGCATATTTGTTGTCAGTTAGAAATGCGTAGGCACTTCTCGCAGATGCAATCACATTTTATAAATGGGATTCATAGAGGTTTCCATCTAAAACGTGTAACATATTAAACGCAAACCCTGAAAATAGTTTGTTAGATTACTGAATCGATTTCAGCCATTTTAATATGTGTAATTTTTTTTTAAAACGTTTTTTTTCCTTTCTTTATTTTAATTGGGGTAAAGAAAACTGCCTTATGTCAAGGCCATAAGACTGAATTTTAAATGCAGTTAACAATGAAAAAGTAAGTAATACCATTTTCTTATTCAAGCTTAGTTTTGGTATATACTAAACCTGAAACAGTTTGTTCAGAATCACTAGGAGAATCGATTGACATATTTTTTACACCACATTACATTTTTCCTTTTTTTTCTTTTTCATTTCTATTTCAATAGGTTTCTACCCATAACAGTTGACGGGAATACACACCTTGAGGCTTGAGACGGTCCGCTCGATCAGTTTCCGTGTATTAGACAACCCCTGCGTAGCACATCTCAGGCATTTCAAACTTTACTAGGGAACTTAACGCGACATAAACTACGGTGTAACTTAGAGATTTATTTAAAAAAAAAACACATATTCAGACAGTTCTGAGGAAAATCTTGTTGGGGTGTCTAGGTTTTTGTATATACTAAAAATAACGTTGTATAAATGACAATTTAAGCACATAAAAGTAAAATGTCAGTGTATGTATTATGATTACAACTGAATATTCTAATTGGGGTATTTGAGTGTTTGCATTATTCCTGTTACATGTTGTATATATTAATAAATTTTCCAATAACAAAAACTATACTTTATTCAGGAGACCAATTCTACTACAGAAACGTTGATCAATTGCAACCGAACCAAAGCCTAACCGTAGGTACGTTAAGACAGTTTATGTTTAAAAAAACTGCCAAATAGTTCGACAACAAAGTCAAAACCAAACATTTTGACAGTTTTCGTAAATGAAAACTGACTGATAGTTAAGGTTTGGCAACAATTTTTTAAGTAGAATTTTAACTGACATAATTAAATGATAGAAAAATACGGACCAGACTGATCGATAGCGAAAAAGTTGCTTTTTTACGCAGTATATAATTAGTATATATATGAACAATGTACGTCTATAGTATAGCTCAAATTGTTTTGTTTTTGGAGTGTTCTTGATTTAGGTCTACTGGACACACTTTTTAATTTTTTCTTTTTGTCTCTAATACTCGTATTCATTATGTCAATGTCATGCATACCTGTTGTTTGCATGTTTACTGAAATACCGATTTTGAATGTTAGTTTATTTGAATTGTAAGTGATAGTGCTGTTGGTGTGCTTATTATAAATAAAAATAAAACTCAAATTTGACAAAATGTCACTTAACGTTCTTTAAGAAATCAGACGGCAGTATTGGCCTCTAGTAATTTAGAGCCAGCTGTAAGGAAATAGCATACTACAAGAATATGACCTTGTCCTCCCACGCATGTTTTAGTCATGACTGCATGTACTAGTCGACAAGGGATCTGATATGCTACTTCCCACGTATGTGTGTTCCCACGTCGAGTAGTAAGCTACCTCCTTTGGTAATTAGTAGGCCAAGAGTACTCAATAATAACAGTGTATTCGTAGATGGAATATAACGTGTCATTACTTCGTCTAGTTTTTGCTTCCAACATATACAACTTTATTTTTAGTATATACAAAAACCGAGACACCCCAACAAGATTTTCATCAGAACTGCCTGAATGTATGTTTTTTTTTTAATAAATCTCCAAGTTACACCTTAGTTTATGTCGCGTTATGTTCCCTAGTAAAGTGTGAAATGACTGAGATGTGCTATGCAGGGGTTGTTAATACACGGAAACTGATCGAGCGGACCGTCTCAAGCCTCAAGGTTTGTATTCCCATCAACTGTTATGGGTAGAAACCTATTGAAATAGAAATGAAAATGAAAAAAAAGGAAAAATATAATGTGGTGTAAAAACTATGTCAATCGATTCTCCTATTGATTCTGAACAAACTAGTTTCAGGTTTAGTGTATACTAAAACTAAGCTTGTATACAAGGTGTAAATTAAACAACGCACAACCTCTTAAGGAGTCACTGTACTCATCATTATAAACACCTTTTACCATGGTGCCAAAACAGAAATCGCGAAAAAAAACAGCTTTTCCCTACATTTTGACGAGTTATGCGTACATAAATTTAGGGAACTGCTGAGTTTTGTTCACGAATTCATTGTTTATCCCATAGTGAAAATTGTACAGAATGATGAGAAGAGTTCATGGTTTTGGAATGTAAAGTGAGTCATGTTGTAGGTATATACCGGATATCCCAAAACACGTGGTCATGAAGAGCAAAGAACATAAACTATTAAAAATTGAAAATTTTACTTAAAGGAAACTTCATTTTATAATTCGATGTAAAAAATACTGCGTTTAGAGATTTTCAAAAAGTCTCCTGCCTGAGCCGGGAATCATAAAACAACACAAACGCTAAAAACATCCTTTGTGTTTTGGGAACAACCGGTATATTATTAACACTCCCAGACAGGCTTCAATAAAAAAATACAATATTTTCTAGTTTCACCCTTTAACAGGTTTACCGACCTAGTAAGATTTAAATACGTCTGGCGAGTAATGGCTGTAATATCCATTCTTTATGGCGTTCATTGCTCCGCCACACCTCTCTCTAGCAATAACCAGAACATGGCTCTATTACTTATTTTATAAATGGTAATTTTATGGCGGTCGATAGCCGAGAAAACTCTACTGCAAATTTTAAATCCGATAGTATATTACAGCATTTTGCTACGAGCACCCTTACGTATTATACTTATATAAGTAAGTCTTACAATTTTTCGTCTGTAGGAAAGCGGGGAATAGTAATAAATACAGCGTTTTATGCCCGATAAGGAAAAACGGGCATACGGCCCTGCCTGATATAGAGTGACAGCGGGTAAACAATATAGCTTAGATATTTTGTTTGTTCCGATGTAGTAATACAAAGTTGTGTAATATAAACGTTGTCTTGTATTTAACAAACAAAAACATTGAAACACGTGCAAGATGTTGATAGAATTTATAAAGAATTCTAACTTATTATATCAGTCAGTGAAAGGTACGAAAATGTATTAATTTCGGTTGAATGAGCAAGTGTCAAAACTACCCGCAAACTGAAAGGAGGTGCGACGTCGACGCCGCTTTATATTCACACATAGACCGGATAGTTTTTGTATAGAAACGCTGACACATCATGTATTGTACAGCGAAAGGTTGCGGCCAGGTCAAACAACTTCACATAGGTACCCTTCATAAATAAATAGTATAATAATCCCTCCTCTGGGAAAGGCGTTACCCCACCATGAGTACTCACGTAAAACCGGAGGGAACATTAGACTAGCTTTCTACAACCCCATCATCTAATAAAAAAATTATCATGAGGTCTACTGAAAAGCTTACAAACCGCAGGGCAGCTTGTGGCGAGCTGTTGGTGAGTGGCGACACTGCGTACCTTATTGCCTCAGAGAGTCGGTCAGGGCCTCGTCTCCAGTTTGCCTTTATCGGCTGAAGTGGATCTCCAAGAATGCCCGCAGGACTCTCAACTCTGGCTTGTCTTTATCGGCCGGCCAGAGCTATATACTCGGGGGTGGAAGTGTCTAATGGCGTAAAAGCGGGAAAACCCACTCCGGGCCCATTAGACCCGCAATGGTGAAACCGGAGCCACACCTCTGTACACCTCTAGCCGCTGACATGTTGTTGCCCCCTTCGCCTATGTACTGGCGGCTTTTCAGGGGGTCCAGCTAGTGAGCTGGCGAGTCACCGTGTGCCAACACTTTTCAATTTTAAATGTTGAAAGACAGACGCCGTTTTCTTCCAGCAATAGAAGTTATCCAGTCCACACCAACACCCCTTCCCATAGGCCAGATATTTTTCACCACATTTTACAATAGTCTTGCACCCACCTGGGACGGTCCATGACTGTACTCCAATAGTACAGCCGTGGATATAGTCCCCGGTGGGTGCCCCACCCCATTTTAGATTAAAGTTCTCAAAGGGGCCTCTGCGCGTTGGACCTTTGTCCCCCGTATGCTCCAAAGGACCGGACATCTTCCGCACGGAAAATGAGCCGTGATTCCAAAGAGATACAATATATAAATCAGCTTGTAACTATCCCACTGCAGGCCAAAGGCCTCTTCTTATACAGAGAAGGAACGAGCATAGATCACCACGCTTGCTCACTGCGGGTTGGCGATTTCAGACCATTAAGTCCAGGTTTCCTCACGATGTTTTCCTTCACCGTATGTCAGTGGCGTCTTAAATTAACTGAGATCATAAATATAAACTTTCAAAATATAAATAGCTTTATATTGCGTTCTTTTTCGAAGCATTTATCGATAATAAATTGTATTAACTACAGAAAATTCGCAGCGGCAGACTATTTTGTTAATAAAAAGAGGCAATACTTGGCGGCCGAGCAAATTGATAGAAATCTTGTTAGGCCGCCTCGGAATGCGATAAAATCGACTTGATAAACCAATGCAGATGCAAAATGCGCACCGCAAGGATGTTCGAAAATTTATTCAAATCAGACGCGAATAAAATTTGTTCTGGATATTCTGGAACCGTCTAGAAAGATTTTCTTCTTATATCGGGATATTCTGAAGTTGAAAAGATATCCTGTCTGTACTTTCCTTTAGCTTTCCTGTTAGACGGTTTTATGTATTTTGTGAGATATAAAAGAAGTTTCATTTCGTTGAAACTAAATTGATATCTCGAAAAAACGTACTGTTTGAAGATTACTATGTAGCATCTAGATTTATTATATTCTTGTCACTGCGGTGGTCTACGTACCGTGTTTATGAACGTACCTACTTATGTATAATATTTTTGTACTATCTTGCCCGCCATAGTGCCTGAATGCCGACAGGAAATGTTTCGAACAGGCATATTGATGTTCGGAAATCGTTATTTTGCGAGCAAGAAAGCTGTTATACCGTGATATGGTCATAAAATATATATTTGTATTTTATTCCTTTTATATTAGCTTCCGACGACCTTATCAAAGTTGCCAGAATAAGGTGAAGAAAGAGAGTATAAGTATTCGAAAACCGACATCTTGCAGTGGGGTTTTTAGATGAGATCTTTTGCAGCCTGAAAACCCCGTGAGTGACACGCGGTTTCTTTTGAAAGACTAAACTTAGGGCCGATTTTTCAACCGTTTAGAAGCTTTTGTATAGAAAATCTGACTTCTTCTGCCTAGCCTTTTCCCAAATATGTTAGGATCAGCTTCCAGTCCAACCAGATACGGCTGAATACCAGTATTTTACACGGAGCGACTGCCTTTCTGATGGCAATCGCTCCGAGGTTGCTCGAGGTCTGCCTCCGCAACCCAGTTACGAGGCAATGCCGATATTCTAAGGTTAGATCAATTGTCATCGGGCTTCTGTCTACCCGTAATGACTGTCGTATGACACCCGGGACCGACTGTTTAACGTGCTCTCCCAGGCATTGAGGGACCTCGATATGTAAGGAATGATCACCCATCCACGGACTGACCGCGGCAAGCACAGCTTAACCTTGTAAATCTTATTATCCGCTCGGTTTATAATTAGTCACGAGCCCATCTCGTATAGGACCTCTGTCAAAATGTCAAAATTATTCCTTAAATATATTTTTTTCTGACGATTGAAAAATCAGCTCTTAAACAAAATTACTATACAGAATACTAGTTAGTAGTTTTTATAAATCGTTATTTATGATACTAAATGTCCCCATGTTTATAAAAATCATTTGTATTTGTCATCGATTTGTTTATTATTATCAATTGATGACATTCCATGTTCATTCTCTTTAGTATTCATCTTTTAGAACGTTTTAACGAGATCAAACGCATGGAATGTTTTTATATCATCCAAGATAAATAGTACAGCAATAATTCCCTAAAAAAAAACTAATAAAACAAAACCTTTTCAAAAATTATGTGGCAAAAAAATCATGTCCCCTTCCGTCGCGATCTTATCGAAATATTCATTGTAGAGATGAAGTCGGGCCGAAGGTAAATTGCAGAAAATTGCCTTCCCTTTTCATAGATAACGAGTTTCCCTGAAAGTGGGGCCTGTCGTATGAACATAACGCATTTTGTGAACGATAAACGATAAGAAAGGTATTAATGTGATGCGCAAACACAACCCTCGTTTTATTATTTCATCAGCGATACACTTATGTACATTAGATTATCTTAAACAAACTGTGACATTGAAGAGCTATAACTAATGTATCTGTGTTATAGAATACATTAACTAATAAACGTTTAACATTTCTTAGAAAAGGTTTTGTTTTCTTCGTTCTAAGTAACTTGACCTTTTAATATAAAACACCTCAAACTTGCTCGTAATTGTGTTCTAAGTATTAATAATATTTGTGGAGTTTACGTAGCCAAACAAAACATCTACGAAGCGCTACGAGACGCGCCTGTCTTCGTAGACGGTGCTACGAAGGCGTTGTAGACTACGAATATTAAGTGTATTAAAGTAAACAGTCACTTAAAGTTTTAATAGATTTTTTTTCTTAAATTATAGTCAAAGTATATCGTCACCTGTGTGGTCTCCGCTCCTCCTCATGATCCTCTTTCATAAAAGATGGTTGCAGACTGAATCTGCGCCTGAACTGATGACGACCCTTCATTTTGGCAGTCGTTAATTCACTTAGCACATACTAGGTACAGTTCCAGTTATTCCACAATGTTTGAGTGCGTGTGACGATAAGCGCGAGAGCGTCGAGAGGCGGGGTCGCGACGTGTGCGGCTCGGGGCGGTCGCAGGACGAGTGCCGCTGCCCGGCCGACACGCCGACACGCTGCCAGCCACGCCACACCAACATAAAACATATCGAAACGCATCTATTGAAAATATATACTATTCAATATATCATTGAAAATATATACTATTCAATATATCATTGAAAATATATACTATTCAATATATAATTGAAAATTTATAATTTAAATCTCATTACTAACAAGCGAATTTCCAATTTGAACACAGTATTAATTGAGTTTTAAGCCGCTAATGGCGAACATTAAAATCATGGAGAAACAAATTAATGTTTATGTCAGCAATTTGGAAACGTCGAAACAAAATTGAAATTCTATTGCAATAATGCGTATCGATCGCCTCGAAACGATAGCAATAAGCCAATCAATATGCAATAAACGAAACATCAGAGCGTCGCGTGATACAATGATAAAGGGCCAATGGACTCTAGAACTTAGATTGCGGCAGCAAAAGTTTACACAACTGGTTTATATTCTGGAAAATAATTTGCAATAAACTGTTGCATTTAGCATCATCCTGTGTGTCATACGAATAATAATGACAGTCGTTACGGGTAGTAGTCAGAAGCCCGAAAGTCTGTCAACCTGTCGTCTGTTTTGACGACACGTTTGGTGCAGTGGCTAAGCGATTGGCTTCTGCGCTGCGGGTCGTGGTATCGATTCCCACACGGAACAAAAATTTGTATGGCCTAGAGATGGTTGTTTCGGGTCTGGGCGTTTGTGTATGTGAGATTTGTGTCTGTAAACGCACCCACGATACAAGAGAAATCTTAGTGTGGGGCAACGTTTCTATTAAAAAGAAAAAAAACTCTCTAAAATTAGTATATCAGCATTGCTTAATAACTTGATTGCGGAGGTCTGATAGCCTACGCTCCGTGTAAAATACTGGTTAAACTAGAAGCTCCAACATAGTTGGGAAAAGGTTAGATAGAACAAACTGTTCCATTTACAATGTTCATTCCTTCATAAAAGACAACACATAAATTGTTTTCGAACAACACATTGTCACAAAGAAAACATACCTAGGATAAGATAATACCTGTAGAGGCGGTACCTATAGGCATGTAGGCACGCCTGTTGCTGCCGGCCACCCCTACAATAAGTAGATAAAGTGTTTCGTTTTCCTAAACTTTTCTCAGGGATATTGTGACTTTAGCGACTCTATATCGGCACACGACGTACGACGAACGTGTTCCCGAATATATTACACACCCTCTCCTCTTATTGTCATCAGTAGATGGGATTTTTATTGCAAAGTTCCAAACGTACGGGAATCATAATAGAAAAGAAATAAATTTTCTATGAGTCTGCGAGCGCGTGATAAAAATACGTGATATAAGAAATGCTATCAAATAGTACCTTGGCAAATTGCTGTCGATACTAAATTCGGAAGATTTTAATGATGACGAAAAATATAAGAACCGTTAACGTATTCAAATAATTAATGCCGAAGAGCAATCTCGTAAGATTTATTTTGTATTCGTTACGAGTAATTTTGTGTGTCGCTGGATTCGTAATATGTTAAAATCCCTGTTGAGAAAAATGAAAGATATATTTTCGTTAAGAGCCTACCGTTTTCACGCTTATGAACAATTTCATGTTTTGCTTTTAGGGTTCTGTAAGCTTTAAGAATAATATATTTAGAAAATCTTTTCTTTAGTACCTAGTCCCTTTGTCCCTCCGTAACTCGTTATCCCTCAGAATGGCGACCCTTTCGCCAAATCTAAAAACTGGTTCTAACAATGAAAATTTTATATACCTTAACTAGAAAATACCTTCACTAAAAATCTACAATAAAATGATCGGCACATGACAACTCTTGGCCATAACGTTTCTGTTACGTTTACAAATAAAATATTTATGACTACAAGTCATAACGAATTTCTTCTCTTTTGTTTAGATGAGTACTTAGAATATGATATTTCCTTCTTATTTCCCAACGTTCCGTCAGTACCTGTCTCGGTTATTTGATCTTAATGAGTACTTACAACTTGTAGGCGTGGGACTTAACATTTAAAGGATGTATTCATTTCGCCCGCGTAGTTAAATGTGACGACAGCTTAAAGGTCACGTTTTGCAAATGTTAACATTGTACCTGAGGGGCTCGTGGCTAATTTGCAAGGTGCATTTGCTGCGGTCAGTCCGTGGATGTGTGACCATTCGTTACACATCGAGACTCCACCATGCCTCGGAGATCAAGTAAACCCGTCGGTCCCAGGTGTTATACAAATACCTATGCTGCCGTCCTATGTCTTAAAGACCGTAAAGTGTCATTTTGTCAAATTTGAGTTTTGTAAACTACGTAAAAGCGCAACATTTTCTTTATCGACCAATCTGGTCCGTATTTTTCTATCATTTGTCAATTACGAGATACAGAGACTTTTACTGAAACATTACCATATAATACAATACCATACCGTATTGTAGATGGTCAAATTTCAGTACAAAAAATCAGACATAAAAACAAAAACTTTAATTTTTAAAACTGTATTAGTCCTGTTATACAATGAGTTTAAAGTAGCCCAATGTTCTGGTATCATCAAAAACATCTGTGTCTTCAGAATTTCTAGGGACAATACTTTCGACGTTTTTGCTCATAACTCAAAATTAGGTTTAGTCACTTAACGCCTTTTAGACATAGGACGGTAGTATGGCAGTCGTTACGGATAGTCGGAAGCCTGAAAGTATGAAAACCGGTCTAACCTTAGGATATCGGCTTTGCCTAATAACTTTGTTGCTGGGGAGTTTGTTGCGCCGTTTCTTCTTCACAGCAAAAACACTAGGAAGCGGTGAAGGGAGGGCGCTTTTTGGGGCTGTCTTTGATGTAACAAATTTTGACGTTCAAAAAGAACTAAGTAATTCTAGTCTATTTTGAATAAATGAGTTTTGAAGTTTGAAACTTGGTTGCGGAGGTCTGATGGCATTCGCTCCGTGTAAAATACTGGTTAGACTGGAACATACTGACTCCAACATAGTTGGGAACATGCTAGGCAGATAGTTAATGTTGACGTTATGTCATTTATCACAATATCGGCCAAGAAAGAATATGTTGACAACGTAATTAAATATTTCGTTAAATCAAAGTGTCCTAAACCTAAACAAACAATTATAACGGTCGGTTGTGTGAAGGTGTTGTCAAACAAAAGTTGATGAAACAAGTGAATTAGGGTGTCTTCCGCAAGTGGTCGTATGGAGACGGAGGGATGAGGCTCGGCGGCCCGGGAATTGCAAATTAGGCTTGTGCGGTGGACGCGACGGGGAGGGAGGGAGGGAGACGCCCTGCTCAGATCGGCGCGAAAAATAGCGCTCAACAAGTGAGAATCTAACCCTTCGAGACAGACAGACTCAGACACCCGTAATATAGAATTCTGCTGTGTTATAATAACCTTGACAAAAGTTAACTTTGTTACGATTGCGTTTGAATATGAATCTTAATTTCAGGAAAAGTACACACGGTTCGTATTTTCGTACTTGATTACGTGGAATTTTGTATTGGTTTTTTCTTTTTGAAATAGTACCTACCTATTTTACTCATTACTTACATAAAAAAGTCACAGCAATGGGGACTAATAGCCCACTGTAATACAATATGCAATATACAGGATAAATTGTTACTAGCAGCCTTAGGCTACAGACACACTGAGCGTATCTTTCGTAGCATTACAATTTTGCTTCGCGCTACAAATAATTCTATTTCGCGGCCTCATCACGCATATTATACGTCGTTACGCTGAGCGTAACATCGAAGTTTCGCGTGCAACTTGCGTTCGATCATCTACAGCATTAGCGGCTACAGCCACACTTAAGCGTATCTTCCACAGTACGCGATGCAAGATACGCTAAGTGTATTTTGGCCCTTATAGTGACACAGGTTTACAGTGACACACCTTTAGTATTATGTACTAGCTTTTGCCTGCGGTAATTAAGCTCAAAAAAACTCTTAACACACTACTAAAGTTTTTATAATAATAGAATTTAATCGTGATTCGAAAGACATGTGGCGCCATCTATAAACGTTGTTGTTGTTTTGCCTCAGGAACAGTACTTTTTTTTTCTGATGAAAGGTATATCCGTTTCTGTACACCTTACAACGTATATGCAAAATTTCAGCATGATCGGTTCAGTGGTTTAGGCGTGAAAAGGTAACAAACAAACAAACTTACTTTCGCATTTGTAATATTAGTTAGGATAATAAATAAATAAGTGGGCATATAATTATACCGCTATGCGTTAAGTAAGGGAAGCAGGGTGCAGTAGGTAAACATTTATTTACTTTGTAACTCCGAACCTTACCGTACCAAAGTGCCGAAGTTGGTTAATAGGATCTAATAACTATTAAACAACATTAGGTAATCATTACTTAGTTAGTTATTTGTACGTAGAACTATTTTGCACAGCTGTAGCTTTACCTATTAAAGTTTAGAGTATGTTATTAGGTTCATCAGGTGTTTTTGTTAATTACAGATTTATTTATTTATAGGCTCAATTACTTAGCCGTCTGAATGTTGTAATTAATGGTGACAGCCCTATTAAGAATTCTTTCATGCTTCGTGAACCAATTTATACATAACAATAGATATGAGAATATACATTTTATACTTATAATAATAATAAGAATACGACGGATCATACGATTCGTTCGTTTGAGAACTTTATTCTAAAATGGGATGGGGCACCAACCGGGGACTATTCACGGCTGCACTATTGGAGTACAGTCACGGACCGTCCCAGGTGGGTGCAAAACTATTATGAAATATGGTAAAAATAAAACTGGCCCAATTCTCCTAAAATAAATCTTGATAAAACACAACCGAACCAAGGCCGAACCAGGCAGTTCTCAATTTCAAAAGCTATCAAATTGTTTGACACAAAAACAAAATCAATCATTTTGAAAGTTTTCGAAAACAAAAACGGACTGACGGTTGTGGTTCGATTGCGTTTGGCAACAATTTATTTTAGGAGAATTGGGCCCCTGGTCTATGGGAGGGGGTGTTAAATGGACTATTTAACTTCTATTGCCGTAAGAAAACGGCAAACTGCCTTGCAAGATACAAACAAGAATACAACGGATCATACGATTCGTTCGTTTCACATCGAGATCCCTCTGTGCCTCGGAGAGTACGGTAAACCGTCGGTCCCGAGTGTCAACTGACAACTGTTCGAACTTTAGGATATCGGCGTTGCCCAGTAACTGGATGGCGGGGGTCTGATGGCAGTCGCTCCATGTAAATTACTTATTCAGCCGCATCTGGTAAGACAGGAAGCTGATTCCTACATAAAAATATAAATATTAGCCTGTAACTGTCCCACTGCTGGGCAAAGGCCTCTTCTCGTACAGAGAAGGAACGAGCATTGATCGCCACGCTTGCTCATTGCGGGTTGGCGATTTCAGACCGTTAAAGTCCAGGTTTCCTCACGATGTTTTCCTTCACCGTATGTCAGTGGCGTCTTAGATTAACTAAGAAAGTACATATGAAATTGAAAAAGTCACATTGGTACATGCCTGGGTTTGAACCCATAACCCGGTGCTTAGCAAGCGGGTCTGTAACCTCCGGGCCACCACGACGATTGATGATTCCTACATAGTTGGGAAAAAGCTAGGAGGAAGGAATAATATCAAGAATAAATTATTTTTTGAGATGAAGAATCGTAATATCAAGATATTTCTAATTTGAACTGACAAATTATTTAGAACATAATTCAGTTAAAAAATATGCAAGGTGTAACATAAATAACGCACAACCTCGTAAGGGGTCACTGTACTCATCATTATGAACAACTTTTACTATGGGACCAAACCTGAAATCGCGAAAAAAATCAGCTGTTCCCTACATTTATGTTTGCATATCTCGTCAAAATGTAGGGAACAGCAGATTTTTTTTTCGCGATTTCATCTATGGTCCCATAGTAAAAGTTGTTCATAATGATGAGTACAGTGACTCCTTAAGAGGTTGTGCGTTATTTAAGTTACACCTTGTATAAACATAACATCATCACGCCATATTCCCGGAAGGGTTGGCAGAGGTGTATAGTACACCCTCATTTCGCCGTTATGTTTAAATCCCATGTAATAGGGGGCGAAACTATTGCTATTAACCGGGCACAAATCCAGACTCCGGGCTGCTACTGAAAAATCCCACACGGAAAAACCCAATAACAGTTTGCCCGACCTGGGGATTGAACCCCAGACCTCACGCTCAGTAGTCGCGCTTGCGACCGCTAGATCAACGAGGCAGTCTAGTTCAAAATATATATAACAGTTATAAATTCTGGAAAGCTTACCCCGCTCAGTATAGTGTCGTAAGGTAGAGGTACCTATCTATTTGATACAACTTTATTTTTAGTATATACAAAAACCGAGACACCCCAACAAGATTTTCATCAGAACTGCCTGAATGTGTGTGTTTTTTTTTTATAAATCTCCAAGTTACACCTCAGTTTATGTCGCGTTAAGTTCCCTAGTAAAGTGTGAAATGCCTGAGATGTGCTACGCAGGGATTGTCTAATACACGGAAACTGACCGATCGGACCGTCTCAAGCCTCAAGGTGTCTATTCCCGCCCACTGTTATGCGTAGAAACCTATAGAAAGAGAATTGAAATTTATGAAAAAAAAAGGAAAAATATAATGTGGTTTAAAAACTATGTCAATCGATTCTCCTGGTGATTCTAAACAAACTAGTTTGAGGTTTAGTGTATACCTACTAAAACTAAACTTGTATAGATCGAGAACTCTGAAGAAGGGTAAAGGCTGATTTGCGCAACTTCGTTAGCCCAGGGCTACCCAAATAAAGCCCTTTTGTATTACAACTTGCGTGAGACACAGTCATATGCTGAACACGCGGCTTGGTCTCGGGCTCATGATTTGCGTGTTCAGCTCATGATAAGGGCTCTGTTTGGCTCCGAAACTAGTCAGACCATCCCAAAAAATGCACGTGAGTAAAAACCGTAACTAATCATAAAACAAATCCCAATCACAGCCATACAAATTTTACCGGTCTATCGCTTTAGCCGTGGGCTAAACGATGTAGCGTAAGTGGGCAATATAAAGGCGATCTAACTAATAAACTTTGTACATAACAACACTAGGTATACTACTCTAAGAACAACACAGCTTAGGCATCTTCAGTAATACACCTTTTTACTCAGACTACATAAACCTCAAAAAGAGATGGCCAGTAATAGAGATAAAAAAAGAAACGAATGTAGGTAAGAAAGACAAAGAGGACACATGGACCACCCCTAATAAATTACTTGAAACGCCACTCTGGTATCGTCGTGATTCCAGCTTTTATTATCTCCACTGCAAAAGTAATATCGTTTTATATTTTTTATTACTTTTCCAAAACTCATTACAGCTTTTGTAATTAAGAAACTTTGGTATTCATCAGAGTTGCGTTAAAAATACGCAAAAAATACTAGCAATAAAAATCTACTCGATTTTCTTTGCGGAATTCGAAATCCAGCTATCTACACCAGTGCGCTTTCATGTTCATCTTGCGTCTTCGTCTGAAGCATGCGTGAAGCGCCATAGCGCATGCAATAGCGCATGCCTTAATACTAGTTCGACAAAAGCGCATGCCCCTAGTGTACGCTAATCCGTCTATTTTATGTCGACTGACGACTGACTGCGGCGCACCGGTGTAGACGATAAGCTGCATGCGTCTTATGGCAATCAATATTACATGCGCTTGACGCAAGAGGAATTGAAAGTTGAAAGCGCAAGGTGAAAGCGCACTGGTGTAGACATATCAGATATGGTATCCATGGTGTACTATCGTTCATACGACACCATATTTAGCTAGGCGATTGTATCACTAACCTACACCGTATGTAGGTTAAAGAAATAGCTCACACAACTCCAAGGCTAGTCTATATGATCCAATAATAATAAAATAGTATCGCAAATATTCGAATACACTTTCCTAACAACACCCACCCACATGGTACAAGAATTTTAGTAACGCGTGAACAGGACAACTTCGCGTTTGGAAATACTCAAGTTTAATCAAAATAAGTTTTCGAACAAACAAGGGGAACGTGGGAAACGGCGTGAGATCCGTCCTGAAACCACATGCCAATGGTGGCGTTAAATCACACCCCCAAAGGGAGAAATGCCTTAAGAGATTTATGCTCTCGGTATGAGTAAGCACGATATGTTGTGCTATAAATAAAATTGGAACAAGAGGGAAAGTTTTTGAAAGACGTGATATACACACAAAGTATTGCATGGTTAAGCCTATAATAAAGTGATTGTTTTGGAGGGTTTTAAGTTTTATTGATTGAAAGTGGGGCAGTGGACAAATTGGTAGTTTGCACTTTGCAGATTACAAAAGATAAATTTGTGTACTGCGTCATTCGTTGAGCAGTAATAGCGTAGCGGTTGAACGCTCTATGCATGAGGGTCTAAGTTCGAACCCGATCCGCACCTCTGACTTTTCGTATTCATGTGCGGATTAGAATTTCATTGTCACTTGTATTAACGGTGAAAAAAAAAACATAGTGAGGCAATCTGCACAGAAGAGACGGGTCCAAAAAAGACGCGATGGTGTGTGTATTATATAAAAATATAAAAATTTGAATTTGCTTACTAATCAGTACACAATTAAATCTACTAACATTCTACAAGACTCAATAAAATTGTAAATATATAGTTTATTACAATTTATATATAGTGTTAATAATGTAAATCGTGCAATAACTTGATAAAATATAAACACCATGCAAGCAAATGACACTATTTTAATTTAATATTTAACTTTTTCTTAACAAAAAGCGCCTTCGTCCTCTCTCCTATGAAAAAATTAACTTTGCTATGCCCGACAGGGTCCATAATTGATTCGATGTTTTAACATACCATTTATTATATGTACACATTATGGAATGCAATAAAGTATATTGAGTATGTAGTCAGCGTGGTGGACTAAGGTCTAAAGCCTTCTCACTCTGAGAAGAGGCCCACGCCCAGCAGTGGGTCAGTAATGACTGTTTATCAACTTATATCATGTTGCTATATTTTGCTCATTTGAAACGAAAACACATCTCTTCCACGAATGCTAAAAATAAAGTCTTTTGATAGTAGTAATTTATTTACAACTCCAGCAAAATATTGTCACAATAAAAAGAAGAAAAATAACTACGTAACGCAATTAACAACTGTAGTCGGTTGCTCTACAATCAACAACTAGTTCCTAGAGACTATCGGACTTCTTTATCACAAGAAACTTTATGCAAACAACTTGTCTTTCTCTAATTGAATACTCCGAGGCTAAGTAGAGAAGGGCTTGGCACCAACATCAACCCGTAATCGCCGCCGGGTCACAATTGTGCAGAATTATTGTACAATAAATTTTATTTCCACCAATGTTCGTTTTGTGAACCATTTGTCCGAGCAATATTGCTTTTAGCATCACCGAGTTTTATCATGACAAGCTTATTCCGTTTTTATCGTTACTTAAAATTTTATTACTTGACCATTACGGGTTTTTTATTCGAATGAAACACTGCATTAGCCAACTGATTTGATATAACCGAGTGGTAAAATATAGGTCATACAGAGAATTAGAGTAGCAGCTTTCTCCTGCGTGCTAATGACATGTTGCGATCACCAATCCGTCTACTTACCAAGCGTGGTGCAGGCCTGTGTCACTCAGCAATTTAGGTATCAAAAACATGCTTACGCGCGAATCACCTGCCTACTCTACTCTTTTTTCTTGCAAATCATTTCACCGCCCATTGTTCATCTCTATTTTTAGGGTTCCGTACCCAAAAGGTAAAACGGGACCCTATTACTAAGACTCCGCTGTCCGTCCGTCTGTCCGTCTGTCACCAGGCTGTATCTCATGAACCGTGATAGTTAGACAGTTGAAATTTTCACAGATGATGTATTGCTGTTGCCGCTATAACAACAAAACAGAATAAAATAAATATTTAAGGGGGCTTCCATACAACGGACATGATTTTTTTGCCGTTTTTATAGATAATGGTACGGAACCCTTCGTAGAGGAGCTCGTGGCTAAATAATTACAGCCGCATAGACCGATCTTCCGGGTTAAGCCACGCTTGCCGAGGTTGGTCTGTGGATGGGTGACCATTTACCATAGCGAGTTTCCTCCGTGCCTCGGAAAGCACGTAAAGCCGTTGGTCCCGGCTGTCATTTGTAGATCTTTGACAGTCGTTACTGTTGGTCAGAAGCCAGAAAGTCTGACAACCAGTCTTACCAAGAGTATCGTATTACCCAGTTACTGCGTTGTGGAGGTCTGATAGGCAGTCGCTCCATGTAAAATACTGGTATTCAGCTGCATCCGGTTTGACTGGAAGCCGACCCCAACATAGTTGGGAAAAGGCTAGGCAGATGATGGTACGGAACCCTTCGTGCGCGAGTCCGACTCGCACTTGGCCGGTGTTATTATAGTAATGTTTCTTGTTTGTTTTGTATTCAATGAAGAGTATTGTATTATGTTGAATTATACGCGCTGCTTCGCTTCTGGAGTGTAAGGGCCAAATCGTACGTGGCGTATATGTATGTTTAAGTGTGGCTATAGTCACTGAAAATACGCCGAATATAGTTAACTAAACATCGATCGAACGCAACGTGCGCGTGAGTCTTCTAGGCCCTATTACTCTCGGTGTAATGACGTATTTATTATACGATTAGTGAAGCCGCGCAGGAGAATTTATATGTGGCGCGATGCATACGCGTAACGCGACTAAACATAAGCCGCGCAAGATACGCTCAGTGTGTCTGCAGCCAAAAGAACCCCGAACCGAATATTAGTAAGTGACCGAGCTAAAATGTATTAAAAGCGCGAACGCACAGCGAAAAGGGAGCGCTGTCGGGTAACATTAAAGTTCAATTTCGCATCGGAGCACAGTTTTCTAAGTATTTGCAGCATTAGCACGAGATATTAATCCGGGTCACCAACAGAAACCTCGGAAACTAAGAAGACCAGCTTATTCAAATAAAAAGTATAAATTATAGATTATTTAAGAAGTTTTATTGATTTTATTTGAGTGGTTTTAAATACTTAGTATATAAAATACTTCATGTTGGTGACCCCGATTCATTGCTCCCGAGTATATTATTCATTCTGTGCGTGTTGATTATGCCAAAATTTCAGTTCAAAGCGTTTAACGTACCATGTTCAGTATTTCGGACTGAAAGATATCATGGTAAAATGCAATTTTATTAATAAAACCTTTATTGAATTGCAAATAAGTAGTTATTTATAGCTCTCGATATAAAAATATTTGTGTAGGAGGTGCATGTACCGTTACCAAGAAACGATCTGGCTTGCATCTCTTGCAGATACATAATTATGTTCTTGAAAATTGGATAAATGATATAGAAGCAATATGATATTATATTAGGAGTATGCATAAATAATTCTCACAGTAAAGGTGATGGCACACTATACCGGCACCGCAACGGCACCGCTCCAACCCAGCAATTAACTTGTCATTCAAGTAAAAGCATTCAATCGTGTGTCGTATAATATATTTCATAATGTCAATATGAAAAAGCCAACGGCGAGCAGTCAGCGCGCTTGCCGCTACCATACAACTCAACTCGGAGTCCGCGCGCTGTGAGTGAGCGGACCGCGTGCTTAATACGCGCCGACTCCGAGTCGCCAGCGAAACAACATCGTGGCGCCGTCGCCCGCGCTCCTTTCACAAATTCCATATAACTACTGTGTTCGCGGTGACAACAAGCTTGCACCTCGCGGCCAGCGCGCGGACTGCGAGCTTGCACCTCGCGGACGACGCATAGTTAGCGCGCTGGCGGCTAGCCGTAGCCTAAATTCGAGGCGACGCCGTGCTGCAGCTGTGCAGTTGCGGTGCCGGTATAATGTGCCATAATAATGGCTCGGTTTTTAAACTCTCGCTCGTGTTTTAATAACCCCTATTATGCAACAGTTTCATAAACTACTATTTATAATTAGAAATCTCGGTACTTTTACAAAAACATGGACAACTGTGAATAAAACTAATGAAATATTTAATGAAATGCGCAAGTTATTATTAGTATACAAGGTTAGTCAGAAAGGGGGTACTAATCCGAAAGGGTGTTAAAGTACACATAATAATGAGTAACTTTTGTTCTACAACTTTTCCCAAAAGTCAATAGTTTAAGAGAAACAGTTGTTCAAAAAACTTAAAAAAATATCTCTAAAATCTATCTATCACCAGTTATGATCAGCTGTGTTTACATTTTAGGTCATATTTGGGGTCATGAATTAGAAGCACCATTTTCTGAATTTGTAACTAAAGCAGGGATGAAGAATTTTTGAAAAAACTAAAATAAAAATAATTTCATTTGGAAAAAAAAAATATCGAATTTTGAAATTTTAACACTTGCTTTCAAACAGTCATCAGCGATACTATAGGTGGGCTTCGGATTAGTACCCCCTTTCTGACTAACCTTGTATATAATATATATATAATAGGTTTCTATGCATAACAGTGGACGGGAATAGACACCTTGAGGCTTGAGACAGTCCGCTCGGTCAATTTCCGTGTATTAGACAACCCCTGCATAGCACATCTCACACATTTCACACTCTACTGGGGAACTTAACGCAACATAAACTAAGGTGTAACTAGGAGATATAATTTAAAAAAAACATACTTCGGTAATTCTGATTAAAATCTTGTTGGAATATCTCGGTTTTTGTGTATAATAAAAATAGTGTTGTATAGTAGTATTAAATATATGCAGTATACACTACAGTCACACTGTTTATATCGCTGAAAGATAATTCATAAAGGTCGAAGCCAATCTAGCACCTTCGCTATACAAGGTTAGTTTTAGTATATACTAAACTTGAAACTAGTTTGTTCAGAATCACTAGGAGAATCGATTGACATATTTTTTACACCACATTTTTTTTTTTGTTTTTTTTTTTTTTCATAAATTTCAGTTTTGTTTCAGTAGGTTTCTACCCATAACAGTTGACGGGAATAGACACCTTGAGGCTTGAAATGGTCCGCTTGGTCTGTTTTCGTGTATTAGACAACCCCTGCATAGCACAACTCAAGCATTTCACACTTTTTTAGCGAACTTAACGCGACATAAACTAAGGTGTAACTTGGAGATTTACTAAAAAAAAACACATATTCAGGCAGTTCTGATGAAAATCTTGTTGGGGTGTCTCGGTTTTCGCATAAAGTAAAAATGACGTTGTATATTATTCTGAGTAAGGACATACCTACACATCCTCTAGGAATATTCAATCTAGTTGACATTTGCTTTCAAGTTCAAGCAAATTACCAGCTTGTGATTCCAAATCAAACCGTTGGAAAATTCAGGGCAATTTTCTATTTCTAACATTGAATATCATGATAATTCAATAAAATACCTAGTAGTTAGTTCATTTGAAAGACTAATTGTGAAATACTTTATAATCCAGTCTGAATGCCGAGTTTTAGTTAAATGTACTTATCCCTTAAGCCTTAAGACCCTCTTGAGTAAACACAAGTAGTTTTGTATCAAAACAGCTCCCTCAAAGTTTCGACTAACGAATTGAGTGAGCAAGTGTTAAGATACCTATCGGATTGTAGTGTTTCTGAGGGCCTTTTTGCGAACTGTGAAGTCTAAAGTTTCTACAAATTTTAAGGCTTATTAAATGAGTTTGATCCTACAAGTTCTTTGATTATTTCTACTCGAATAATTAAAACCGAACGCGGTTGGGCATAGCTTTCGTGTTTTTTTTAAACGAATTTTACAAGCCTTGTCCACGAAAATGTTTTAGTGAAGTAATCTAACACTGACGAACAGCATCACTCGTAACTCAGTACTGCCTGAATCACGTGAAAGCCAGTCGCTCGAATCACTCTTAAGCCAGTACTGCCCGAATCACTCGTACTCCAGTGCTGCCCGAATCACTCGTAAGCCAGTACTGCCTGACTTACTCTTACGCCTGTAACCGCCCAAATCACTCGTTGTCCGACTCACTCGTACGCGAGTAGGTACTGCCCAACTCACTAGTACGCGAGCAGGTATTGCCCAACTTACTCGAAAGCCAGTACTGCCCAACTCACTCGAAAGCCAGTACTGCCCAACTCACTCGAAAGCCAGTACTGCTCAAATCACTCGTACGCTAGTACCGCACGACTCACACGTACGCCAGTAGGTACTGCCCGACTCAATTGTACGCCAGTAGATACCACCAGAATTACTCGTAAGCATACTGCAATTGAGTTTCGCCTGCTCAGTGTGGTGACCGATATTATCTTTTCTAGTCCAACCTGAAAACGTAACTTCTATTTGATCCAGTTATGTACCTTAGATTATCCTTGCACTTATCATAACGTCGGCTATTTTTAAAACCTCGTGTTCAACCCACCTAGGATCTATATTTAACTTTTCTGTCTTATTTACACGGAAGAAGTGAAATCCTTAATTTACCTATTCATGTCACGAAATAAATTATTTTTGTAGTTTTTTTTTTTGTTTATTCTTTCACCCTGCTTCTTACTTATCTAGCGAGCAGTTTGCAGCTAAATTCCTTGAAAACCTTTTCTAACGTGTAAGCTTAAAAATACTTACCTACCTACTCGTATAGTGTGCAAATAATGTGACGTTTTCTTAAATAGCTGTACAGCGCAGCGCGCCAGGGACAGTTTTATGATATTTTACTCACAGTCGAGGTCCATTTTTATAGCGGAACATAAAGGGGGTTTAAACAGTAAATTACACATTTCTATTTCTTCATGATATCAATACCTCATCATCAACCTACCTTGTTTTTCCTATCGCTTAATTATATAACATATGTATATAAACAATATATATAATATATATATAATTTTTATATGTAAGTATTATGTCTATGTATTGTGTGTAGTATTATAGTATATATATTTTGCAGCAGTACACCACGGACTATCCCCCCTATCTTATTCATTGTCTTCCTGTTCATCCAAAGGTTGTCTGGTAGATATCGCTATCAGCGATAAGACCGCCATTGTACCCTTCACTAAATTATATTGTAGGTATAAGAGCTATGTTACAATTTTGGTGTACAATAAAGTATTATTCTATTCTAATCTATTCTAAATTTTACTGCGATCTGCAGGACAATTGCGTAACGTTAAAAACAACAATCATGACAGTTAATGTGTCAAAAACAATATTCATTCTAACATGGTTGCGGAGAAGTAGGATTGTTGATAAAAAAGTTGCTATAAAAATTGTTGACCTAGCAAAATCATAGCCATAGCGATTACGAGTGTGTTGCGCAAGACTAGGTATGGTAATAATTGTAGCAAAGAAAACTTTGTTATGCACGTAATAGGTATGTGCAAATAACAGTAGAATCTATAACAGCATTCTAACTGTTACCTATAGAATCTACTGTTATTTACACATACCTATTACCTACGTGTATAACAAAGTTTTCTTTAAGTACTACAATTATTACCATACCTAGTCTTGTAACTCCTAACTACGTAGTACAAAGCAGGGATGTTACGGAGGTGGTTTTATCGGAACCGAAGTCGGAGTCGGAGTTTTTAAATTTGGTTTGTCGGATTCGGAACCGGAATCGGAGTCGGAGGCGGAGGCGGATTCGGAAGTGTTAGCAGAAGAGAAATGTGTTAAGGACAGGCCTAATAAAATAAAATAGTAAATACATAATTCAGTCAGCCTCTTTAATTTCAATGAAAAATAATAAAGCTACATAAAATAGGCGTAGACGATAAAAAAAATGCTTCGACCTCTTATTCAAGCCTCCGATTTAAAAGTATCGGAGCCGAAGTCGGAACCGGAGGTGTAATATCAATCGGAAGTTCTGACTTATCGGAGTCGGAGTCGAAGCTCCGTAACATCCCTAGTACAAAGTAAGAGTTACGCTCCCAGCTTCAACTCCCCACGGGCACTCATGCATGGGTCCCACGCTCAAGTACTTTAGCACATGTAGGTATTTTATGCACCAACCCCACTTCATCTAACTAACAACAACAAAGAGAATAATTTTCTTCCTATTTTTACTTACTGCAGTCTCTTTATGTTTATATTCTCCGCGTTATAAATTTCCCACGCTCAGTCGTTAACTAATGAACATCTAAAACTTTATTTATGTTGGCGTTCCAAGCCCGGCCCGCTTAAGCGTAGGTTAATAGGAAATGCAGATTTTACGCGGCTGCGAGAGTAACCTCGTTAATGGGACAACTAAACTGTCTTATTATCTACCTACTTAAACTTACGATCTTCCAAACCGATCTTAACAGATCTAAAACAGCAAGAAAATAGCGTCGTTTATAAGACAAATGGCAAAGATAAAAGCTCAAACACACCACGTTTTTTTCAGGCGCCGTCGACGCGTGTTCGCTATCGCCCATTGTCGGCGCTGTTAAATTTGAAATTGGCAGATTACTTGCGATTGCATCGCTGCAAATTCACGAGAAACGCGCTACAGACGCGCGTGAGCAACTCTCCTTGGATTAAAACGCGCTGTATGTATGTGTTTGCAGCTAAAGAGACGCGCTGTGCCAACGCGTCTGTATCGATGTAACTCCGCGCTACGAGCGCGTCGACAGCTCGCGAAAAAGTCTTCGTCTGCATACTACAATTTTATGAACGTGTGAATAGGTACATTGGTTGCGATAACATCGCGTTTGCAGAGCGTTATAGTTGCGTGAGACGCGCGTCGACAGCGCCTGAAAAAAACGTGGTGTGTAAGAGCCCTAAGAAAACCCATATTCTGAATATACGCAGGTTAACCCACATTTATTACGTTGGAAACAAAAAGAGACGGTCCAGTCCGGGGTAACACAGAAACCGTTTTCTTAAAATAGCTAAAAATAAAGCAATAGAACCATAAAACTTTTTTACGATAGTCGTACATAGAAAGATATTAAAAATGTGAAGTATTTCGCCCTTTTCTCGGCTCGGGTGTGACTGAAAATAATGTCTGTGTCGAAGCACTATATCAACGGTCTCGGGTAGCTCACAGGATATCGAGAGAGGATTATAAAATTCAATAACTTTAATATGATACTTTAAGCTATTGGTTCAAGCCCACAGGGATAATGCACAAATCTCTGAAATTGCTCAAACGTGACTTGGCAGATCTTTGAATAGAATTTGAAGAGAAAATTATGTCACTTTTTATTGTTAGTACGTAACATCCTCAATCGAAATTTAATAGGATTGGAAAACGCCAAATCCTCCAGCAAGTTTTATCGCACAAATTGACTTACGCAACCGACTTTTAAACTGTGGACACACCTGCAGTAAGTGCTCATTCACACGAAGACGATTCGGTTTTCTTGACGTATGGTCTTTTTTCACGATTCGATTGTTCGATAGTTCATCCAAGACTAAGAATCACGAAACGAATGTCATCAATTCGGATTTTTTGCCGAATCGTGATAAAACATGATTCCGTATGCAATGTGAACGTCCATCCGTCATGACGTATCGCGTTTTATAACGAATCGTCAATGACGGAACCCGTGTGCATGAGCCCTAAGTGACTTGTGCAATAAAACTATTGGATTTGACGTTTATGCACTAAACTTTGACAACGCCTAAGTTCACGTGTAACTCTCTAGGACGAACTTAGCCATAAAAACTCGTTACACTGACCATAATCGGCTGCCTAAATGCTTAGAACATGTTCTAATTTTATGACACCGATTTTCCGAGTCTTAGCGCTAACGCGGCGTCTTACGTAGGCGATTCAAAGCGACGCGAATTGCGAAGCGATCCGATGCGGTGACACGCGAATTCAATGCGATGCGTTGCGAAGCGGCGCGGCGGCTTTGTCCTACGAGCTCGCGAACCACTCGTCGCACGCCTCCGTCATTCAGTAGCACTGTACGCCCAAGCAGCACATTGGCGGAAATTACATCCATAAACAAGCTATACTACAGTCAAAGGCTCTTATCCAGCTGTACTAACGGATAATACGATTCTTGAGACTGTATGAGGGGTAATCTCTACACTGTTAAACAGCACAGCTGACTAATGGCTGTACAATGGAGAAAAAAACAACAAAATGCATTTTAGTAGAATTTGAAAGAACTATTGTCCAGCCTTTGGCTACGTACAATGCCACTAGCTGGTTAAGAAGACCAAAGCTTGTGAACGGCTGCTTAATGCGATAAAATCACACCCTCTTCTAAGCTGTGAGTTGTATTAGAGAATCAAATTTAGCCCTTGGCTTTTTCATGGTGTACACTAATTCTATTATAATGCTACCTCAAGGAGCTTAATAGTAGCTGGTTTAAAGCATTTATGACTGCCTGATCTGTAAATTAGTGTAGCGTTACTCCACTTTAATTCCAAAGCTTAAAGCGTAAATATGAGCTATTTTACAGCCTCTAGAATTATTGAAGAGTAAACATAGGTTAGTAATGCTCAGGTGGGCAATTCTCGTGTGACTTACACACGAATTTGAGAAAAAAGCCGAATTAGAACTTTTCTCGAGCGAAAATACGAATAGCCGTTCGAGTTGCTTCGAACAGTTGGTATCGGTCGAGATATAGGTACATTTCGAAATCGAACCTTAACAAACACCACCTTTTTTTTGATTTTTCACCCATAACGACTCATTTGTAAATTTTCTTAGCAGCCGTCTTGTAATTGAATTTTGAACTCATTTTCAGCATCAGCTTACTCGAAAACCATGGATTTAACACCCATGACGACAAATTTGTAAATTTTCATAGCCGCCATCTTGGATTTGGGTTTTGACCTCATTTTCAGCATGAACACACCCGAATACCATGGATTTGACACCCATGACGATTAATTTGTAAATTTTTGTTGCCGCCATCTTGGTTTTGAGTTTTGACCTCATTTGCAGCATCAACACACCCGAATACCATGGAATATACACCCATGACGACTAATTTGTAAATTTTCGTAGCCGCCATCTTGGATTTGGGTTTTGACCTCGTTATCAACACCAACACACCCGAATACCATGGAATAAACACCCATGATGACTTATTAACATTTTCATGGCCGCCATCTTGAATTTGGGTTTTGACCTTATCTTCAGCATCAGCATACTTACTTGAAAACTAAGGAATTAACATCCATTACGAATAATCATAAAGCGTTAGTTTTTATCTAAAATAGACTTTTAAGACGAGAATTGCCCTCCTGATAACGTCGATTTTGTCATAACCTCAAAATGATTTTCTATTAATAGATATCCCTTCTCACTTTACTCCTTTAACCAGTCGTTAGAATAACTGTAAACCACTGTACAGCTAGCGTACAGTTTTCAGCTGATTAACAGACTTAAATATGGCCATTGAACAGAAAAGAGACGGACAAGAGAATTTAGTTAGAATTATTGCTGGATAACAAATTAACGCCATTTTAATGTAAATAAGCCGATTACATATGAAAAAACTGTTAGACTTTCATGATATTTGAGAGCTATTAAAGTAAAAACACATTATTTAATTGTTACAATTGGATATTAATGCCATTTGTCATAACCTCAAAATGATTTTCTATTAATAGAAATCCCTTCTCACTTTACTCCTTTAACCAGTCGTTAGAATAACTGTAAACCACTGTACAGCTAGTGTACAGTTTTCAGCTGATTAACAGACTTAAATATGGCCATTGAACAGAAAAGAGACGGACAAGGGAATTTAGTTAGAATTATTGCTGGATAACAAATTAACGCCATTTTAATGTAAATAAGCCGATTACATATGAAAAATCTGTTAAACTTTCATGATATTAGAGAGCTATTAAAGTAAAAACACATTATTTAATTGTTACAAATGGATATTAATGCACATTAAATGGAAAAAAATGAGTAAACATCCATGAATAATTCGTACACCGTATTTATTTTGTATAATATTTTTAGTAAAACCATATTATTTCGATGGCGCGTGTAATATTTGATAATATCACCTATATATATTAACAGTAAAGTGGCACCCGCAGTACAATTTACCAACAGAGATACGAAAAACAAACGTGAAAAATTACTTAATTAGAAATTATTATTTGTCCACAGAAAATGGCCGTAACACTTGCACAGAACAAATAGTTTTTTGTTGCTACTAGTATTTCTTTGTAGTTTTAACAATAGCCGTTACTAAGCCATAGACCATCTTTTGGCTGTCTACGAGAATTAAAGGAGCTGGATAGTGGCCTATTGACAGCTGTCTAAGCCATTGTACAGCCCATGTACAGCTCTTACAATGCTCTGGACAGCTGTTAACAAGCTACTATAATGCTCAAGGCTGGTTAATTTGGGGCCAAATTTAGAATTATAAGAGCTGTGTAGCTGGATATACAGTCCTTGTACAGAAAGCAATACAGCCTCGAGTTTTCTAAAATTCTGTTGTCCAGAGACTATACAGCTAAGTGTGCTGCTTGGGCGGCACCGCATCCAGTTCGCGCGAAAATATCAAGCCAACTGATCGAGTTCGCTTCGCTTCGCGCCGCGCCGCACCGCACTCCACGTGCGTTTGATCACGTAGGCCACTTCAATAGGTATCGACTGTTTGTGGTTTTCACGTCGCTTCTATACTTATAGCTCACGTAGGATGCCGCGTTATCAACTGCTTACAAAGTGTCAAAACAGCAAAACGTCAAAGAGAAGGAATTGTAGCATTTATCTCGCTCTATCTCGTATAACTATCTCGCTCATTCACTTACCGTTTAGGTATCGTCAAACGTAGAATTAGCTTTACGTAATCTAGTTGGTGCAGATGAATTTGATATTTAGAATTGACTTAATTTAAGAATTTTTTAGTTAAGCTTTAATTTAGTCAAGGCTAGAGCCGACGGGCATCAAGGTTACAATTTGATTTAACCCTACTTTCGTAAAACACTTGACATCTTATTGTCATGAGGTTACTTTACTTTCAGCACACTGAACGAGTGCAAACATCAGAGTTTTCTCATTCCAGGGTCTATTGTTTGTTCGGAAGGGATCAAGCGGTACCCTCCAGGTTCATTAACCTATTGTATAGACAAGGCTTTAAGTATCTGACAGTAATTGAATGTGTATCCTACATTAAATGTTTCTGTGTCAAATTGATGGGTAGGATGAGGTATTCATGCATGCAAAATGACACACATCCTTTGATACTACATTACCTACCAATTATTATCATTAATGTGTTCATTATCCCCTTAATTTCTGAATTAATATGCTTGACACACTTCAGTGGGTGTCAATAGTGTGTTATCTAATTAAGCAAATCCATGATTGAGCTGTATTGTAGCGTTGTGACGTATATATATATTAGCTGAAGCCAGCGGCTTAGCTTAAATGGTACGTCAATTAAATGTATCCTATATTCTTCTCCGGGATTAAAGCTATCTTTGTGCCAAGTTTCATCAAAATTGTTTCACTAGTTTAGTCATGAAGAACAAACAGACGGACAAATTAAGTTTCGCATTTATAGTAATAATATTAGTAATACAGCCAATGAATTAATAGCCAAGAGCCTCGACCAACATCTGATAAGTCTCTCGTTAGGGAGCTGGATCAAGGGTTTGATTCAGAAAGCGGTACTTCCGAACACGGCTCGTATCGTTAGGAAGTTTCTCTCTCTGGAGCACTGACCGCCGCGGCAGCTTGGTCCCTGTTCCCGATGCCGGTGGGCTACTATTTTTCATATTTTTAAACGTTTTTTTTCGTTTTATAATGAAATATTTAAAATGTTAATTTTATGTATATGTAGGTATGTCGGAGATGCAGAGGGATTTTATCCGAAATATCATCGGTGTCCGCCATGTTGCACGTGGTTGGTTAGAATCAGTGCGCACACCCGGCGCGGTCGAGCTCTGGATGTCAAATGTGTCGTGTCACGTACTTATTACTTCTATGCGTGTCACTAACACACTAGTCTCACCTCGACATCTGACAGATGTCAAACGTCTCATGTGACAGTTCATTTGACAACCTTGGCTAGAACTACTGACTTAATGACAGCAGTTATCGATTTGATTAATCGACTAGAGTATCTCAAACACAAATAGATGGCGCCACTAGTACGAAAACAAGCCGTTTACTTCACTCCTCCGACATGTATATGATGAATAAACGAAATAATATTAGTAACGTAACATACACGCCTGTATTCCCCGAAGGAATGGCAGAGGTGAATTTTACACCCTCATTTCACCGTTACGTTTAAGTCCCATGTAATAGGGGGCGAGCTTATTGAGATCAGCTGGGCACAAATCCAGACCCTTGGTTACTTTTGAGAAATTTCACATGGGAAAATCTAATACCTAATACACTTTGCCCGACCTGGAGATCAAATCAGGACCTCACGCACGGCAGTCGCGCAAAAATCCTAACTAATATTATAAATGCGAAAGTAAGTTTGTTTGTTTGTTACCTTTTCACGCCTAAACCACTGAACCGATCATCCTGAAATTTTGCATATCAGGTGTACAGAAACGGACATAGGGTACTTTCATCCCAAAAAAAAGTATTGTTTCCGAGGAAAACAACAACAACGTTCATAGATGGCGCCACGTGTCTTTCGAATCACGATTGAATTATATTAATATAGAAACTTTAGTAGTGTGTTAAGAGCTTTTTAAAGCGAGCGAAGCCGTGGGCAAAAGCTAGTAAAATATAAATACAAAAATATATACTTAGTTTTGTAATATAGATGTAATTAATCAGTTACAATGTTGGGGGGCGGCCACCCGGCAAACAAGCTCTTCTCATTAGTCACGTCTCGGTAGGACCTTTATTAATTGGGGCGCCTAGGAAACAACCGATGCTAATTTTTATCAAATTACGTTGTGTTAAGGATATTTCAAGACACTGAGCAGTCCTTTTTCTCTAAAAGGCTATATCGCTGTGTACAAACAAACATATGCTGGTGCATACGTATATTTGTTTATACTCAGCATCCAAATCCATTGTGCATAGAAGTATAGTAGATTAACCAAGGGGATAAAGCAGTGTCATACGACGGAGTTAATACTAGAATCCTGAGTGCAACTAGGGATTCAAGCTCGCCCAAGACGCAGACACTTTTATCCCCAAGGAGAATACTCTTTCACACCTTCTGCCAGACAGTGAACAATAGAAATAGTACTAGAATCAAAGTATTTTATTAAAGTTATAAGTAATTAAAAAAGAAGAAATAATAAAAAAAACAAAGTTAATGTTTCATACATTTGACCAGTTGTGGAAAGACAAAGTTATGTTTTTATTCGGTACATTTGTTGAAGTTGAGATCGATTTGCAGCATTCCCGCAGTTTTTCTTTTTTGTGCTCTATTCGTGATGGTCAATTCAATTTTAGAACAAGTTATATTTGGTGAAGGTCTCTTTGGTTAAAGTATTCATTGAACGTTTTGTTGAGTTTCCAAATTGAAATAACATTATTGACCAGCGGGTTATCATAAAATTCAGTACAGTCAAAGAGTATTATTTATACAATACTATTGCTAGGGCTGTTATGTACGATTTCCACCAAACGGGCCGCGCCGGAGCGCGCCTGACCGCGCCGGAGCGCATTTCACACTGTGCTAAAGGAAATTCAGGCTTCTGTACAAAAGTTAAGTTTCATGTTTGCGTGGAATTTACACTACTTCGATCTTGGTTAGGTCCGCGCGTATGCCGCGGCAGCCGGCAGGCTGCGCTCGGATGCCGCGGCAGCCGGTCGGCTCCGCTCAGCCACACCGCAGGTAGAAACTGACTGCGATAGCGGATACACAAGCACGCGCGCGCATGCACCCGGGTTCCAGCAGATTGTAGCCGTCGGGCGGACGCAATCGGCTACAGGCGCGTGCTCGAGCATCCGCTGCGACGCGCTGCGCTGCGCTTCTGCGTGGCCCGGTTGGTGGAAATCGTACATAATGACTTTCTTTAGGTTAGATTTGCATGACATATAATGGGAAATTGTGACTACAACGGTGGTGTGAAAATAAAAAAAATGTTATAGTTTACAAACCCTATAAAATTGGAAAAGGTAGGGTTACACTTCGCCAAGTCTGGCGATCTGTCACAGGACCTCAGGCAAGCAGCAAAAGATCCCAGTAATTCTTTATCCAATCTGGCGATCCTCACGAAAGACAAGATAGCTTTTCAACAGAGCACACTAGTTGATTTATTGACACATAACCAACCTAATATGATGGTTGGTAGATATTACACATACACACACAAGATCATCATCTTGCTACGTTTAATTATTCAGAGGTATTCGTAGAATGTCACGCAACACGTGTGAAAGGAAATTCCCGGCAGTCCCCGAAAGACAGGTATTAAGATAGCAACCTTAGTGTTTCTATGTAATTGCTATACATCGGTCCACTGATCCCGGGTGGATTAGTGGATCCACCCTTGCCCGCTCATTGCCAGCCGGTTATACGTACAAGGAAAAATGCCAGATTGGAGATAGCAGTTTGTTATTTTTAGAAGACATGAGGACGGTGCTGCTCATCCTCCGTAACCATTTTTTTTTTGGCATAATTGCTATGGATGTCCTCCGCCCGGGGCCTCTTTCTGTGGGGCCTTGCCCCACGTCCTCCTGAGAGGCGCGCACGAAACACTGCGCGCCGCCTTCTCGGGCCTGTTACTGGTCGGGCGACGGGTCCCCTAATCCGCCGCCCGCAGACCATACAATACGGTGTCCGGAGATCGTCGGGCGCCCTCCGGCGCTCGGTGCGTCTGGCGCGGGAAGGGAGAGAGTGACAGCTGCCTCTCTCTCCCTCTCCGCTCCCTCTTTGTTCGCCATCACCTCCTCGCAGAAGGAGGCGACGGCTTCCCACGCACATCCTCTGTAACCAACCCTTACTCTAATTATCCCTTTTTTCATACAATGTAAAGCAACAAGAGATAATTATGACTAACATTCTAAATACATTAAATCCATTGTAAGTACTACATTGTAAATGAATAGAACAACAGATTAGAAAACCCTTAACCTTTTTCTTTTTAACATCAATTACATTGGATGTCACAAATATTCTAAATAACTTACCATTGTACTACATTGTAAGTACAACATAAATTGTAAATGAATAGAATCACTGATTAGAAAACCTTTGACCGCTCTCTACTCTTGGTAACAGTTGATGTATTATTAAAACACAGATGTTACGTTAAATAACCACTTTGTTGTATTCTAAGTTGTATACAGTTGTTTATAAGCTTTACCAAATTTGAATTAAAACAGTTATTATATCAAACTCCGTGCGTTTCACTTGTGTTCCGCCCCGAATCAGTAAGCCTGTAACACCTCTTGACGTAGGCGTTTAGTCGCCTTTTAATGCCCTTTTCCTATGGCCGAAAACGAACCGTTTTGCTTACCATTTTTACTGTCAAACTGGGCATCTAAATTGGCTCGTAGGCTAATTTTACCTGTGATAGCTCTACTATCGTATGGGAAAGTCTACTATGTATAGTTATTGAGTGCATGTTTTTATTTATTATTGGGGTGCATGAAAAAAGCCTCCAAGAGTGACGATACTTAAGTACGTCCGGCGCACCCTGGGCAGTCAGCCCCGCTACTAACCTTGCTGACTGGCTAATCTTTTCACCACAGCATGAGCTATTTTCGTATAGCTCGTGCTGACACGAGACTTTTCTCGTGTCAGCACGAGCAGAAGAAGAAAGAACAAGAAGGTATTGAGTCTTTGATTCATTATTGGTAAAGATACAAGAGTCTTAATTTTAACCAATAACATTCGGTAAATTATAGGAATCGACCATAAGACATCCATTGTCCCACTCAACAATATTCGTCTTCTAATCTAATCTTATAGGAAAAAATGCAAGTTTAAATTAAGCAGTATGGCATGGTAGAGGACGTCCATCGCTTGTTGGTGGAATGCGTCAGGGCTGGTAGAGAGACGCTAATGATATACGTTTTAAATAAGATTAATGTTAGTCTTTTTCAGAGTATATTGTCAGAGCCTCGAGACTGGACTAGAGACTGCCTCGTTGGTCTAGTCGGCGTAAGCACGACTGCTAAGTGTGAGGTTCTAGACCCAGGTCAGGCCGGACACGGTTGTTTCGGGAGCTACCTGTTTCGGATTCGGCGGGAGGACACTATATATATCACTCTGACGATCGCCTTGAGGACACAGTGGAGCATACGGTGGACGTCTGCCCTTTTTTTTTTTCATAGTGGGAAAATCCTCATGGATACCCTTCGTCCGGGGATGGCGAAGGGTTATGCCGGACTCTTACCGGCTAAAAACCCACGGTGTTCCTTCTCCTGACCCTTGGCTGAGGTCGTGGGATTCGCAGCTGCATGCACCGCGACCCCGGCAGGCCTCGATCCGCCAGCCCCTGGCGGACCTCTTCTTCTGTGGGGCCTTGCCCCACGTCCTCCTGAGAGGCGCGCACGGAACATTGCGCGCCACCTTCTCGGGCCTGTTGCTGGTCGTTCAGACGTACTGGACGTCTGCCCTGCTCAGACGGAGCGCCGACGTGTCCTGGTAAAGGCAATCGGCGGCGGCGCTCTCTCGCGCCCGTCCCTGGTTCAATCCTTGGTACGGAGCGACGGGGCATGGGAAGCAGTCACCTTCTTCTGCGAAGCAGTAATGCTAGTGAAGGAGGAAGCGGAACGCGTAAGGGACAGGCAAACCTCACGCCCAAGCCGCCGCAACAGAAAAAGACGCCTCGGGAGTCGGGAGTCGCAGAGCGATTCCCGGCCACCGTAGGCGCGGGCCTGCGGACGGCGAGCGCTGGGTGGCTCGCCGTCCGATCAGAACCAGGCCCGGGTCGACGGCTCGTTGTGTTCCACACGCGCCTCAAAGAGATGCCAGCTTAGTAGACGGGGCCCGCCAGGGCTAGAGCCTGCTATGGTTGCGGAATTCGTTCGAAAGAGTCACCGCGGCCCTGGAACGCAAAGGGCATTAGGAGGAACACGGATAGGTTTTAGTCAGTAAGTGTCTGATACTCCCTTCTGCTCCGCCCAGAGCGGAAGAAGTCAATTGAAGACTTCTAAACCTTATAAAAAAAGGCGAAATGAGGGTGTACTATACAACTTGACGACACGTTTGGTGCAGTGGCTAAGCGATTGACTGCTGCGCTGCGTGTCGCGGGTTCGATTCCCGCACGGAACAAAAATTTGTATGGCCTACAGATGGTTGTTTCGGGTCTAAGCGTTTGTGTATGTGAGATTTTTGTCTGTAAACGCACCCACGATACAAGAGAAATCCTAGTATGGGGCAACGTATTTTAAAAATTAAAAAAAAAAACTCTTCCCAATCCTTCAGGGAATACAGACGTGATGCCTCTTTCTAATGTAACCATCTTAGTTTAAAAATAGTTGATAAGGTATAATTTAAGCAAGTTTAGAATTGTATTAGGTTTATGATAGCGCTGGCATGGACTTATTGTGGCCGAAACCCTCTAAATTTATAAACAAATAATTAAAAGGCACCCTTTGTTGTTGTTTGGCCTAATTCTCCTCCGTTGCCCGCCAGCGCTTTTTGCGATGTCATGTCAGTTTGTTCGCAATTGCGCAGAAAATATTGACCATCTATGTAATGAGCAAAAAGTTTTCGCGTCGCAATAAAAACTAACAAAATAATGGACTGAGTTTACTAAACGACCATTTGTCTTCGGGCGTTTTAGTGTTCCATATAACAAAAACTAACAAAACACTGAACACTGTATTAATGTAATTACTTTGTCGTCTTTTTCTCTATCTTTCCATCCGTCACACTGGGGTTGTGTGACTCTACTCTCGTTTTAAACAATCATATCGAGATTTTTAATGGCTGCAAAATATTTTTTGGCACTTTTACTATAAAGGTTGTTCGTTAAATAATAAGTTCACTACCACAAGTTTTCTAAGTCAATAAAAATCACGCTGTATGCTACGGATGTTTTAGAAGGGCTGGTGGCTAATTATCATCAGCGCGGATCATATAATTTGCGAGGTCAAGTTCCGCTTGCCGCAATCAGTCCGTGGATGGGTAACCGTTCTTTACACACCGAGATCCCTCCGAGCCTCGGAGGAGACGTTAAACCGGCGGTCCCGGGTGTCATACGAATACCTATGACAGTCGTTATGGGTAATCAGAAGCCTGAAAGTCTTACAACCGGTCTAAGCTTAAGATATCGGCAGTGCCCAGTAACTGGGGTGTGGAGATCTGATAGCTGTCGCTCCGTGTAAAATACTGGTATTCTGGTTAGACTGGTAGCTGGCTCCAACAACGTTGGGAAAAAGCTATGCAGAACGAACATGCTACAAATGTGTTGAGCACGTCACCACGCGCCCGGGCGACCGCGGGCGGTAGACGAGGGCGCGGGGCGCGGAAGCGACAGCCGCGCTCATAGCTTGATTACACCTACCGAGTAGAGTGGCGAGACAGTGCCCTCGGCCGAGCACTCGGTATTTGTAAACACATGGCCGAGTGCGCGGCCGAGCGCGAGTCACTCGGACCCCGTTCTATTTACTAGGCCGAGTACCCACCCCTCCGCTTCCTCGCACTGTCTTGCTCGCTCACTCGGTGGATCTGAACACGCACTCGGCGACCACTCGCCATTTGATGCGTACACGTCAGTTTTTCCCGCGAATTTTATTCTCATGTGTTTTAGTTAAAAACGTACTGCCTCGCCTCAATTTCAAAAATACGTGTAAACACTCACTCGGCCACAGCACTGTCTCGGCCGAGTGACATTTTACTGTCTCGCCTCTCTACTCGGTAGGTGTAATCAAGCTATCACCGACCGGCACTCGGCACTGCGTCATCGTCCGCCTCACTAAGAGCACACTAAAATCACCTTATTTTGTTATCATTTTGAATATTACCGTTTGTTACTATTTAATTACAGTCCACTATTAATTGTTATCCGTGTTTCCATCCTATTACCATCCATAGGATAAGCTCACTTCTTTCGAAAATGTTTTGTTGAGTTTTTCTTATGAAAAACTAACGAAATCCAAACCTCATATAACAAAGCCAACATTTCCTAACAAATAGCCTGTGTGCCAATACTGCAACAGATAAAGTAAATTACCCGAGAGCAAACGATACGATTCGTCATCTATCACAAGCTCTTTTAGGAAAAGAATCGCAAGCGCTCAGATAACGTCGAGCTTTCCTTATTGCCGACATTTTGATAAATAGCGGATATAATTTATATGTATGTAGTAGGGAGGGGAATATTACGGGAGATTGCAGTTGATACGTATTCATTGGAATTATAAACAATTAAATGTAGATAGATAAATATACTTTACTGTGCTCCAAAAGAAACAAAACAGAAGGAATACACGTAATTAAGAACAGTACAAATGTATTACTTTTTTTGTCGAAACGTCCTTCATATTTTTCGTAGCTACTTTGAAAATGAATTTATTTCATCTATGATAATGATAACTGAAAATTAAATAATAATATCATTAATTTTAACAGGTTTTATGTCCAGACAGCTGACACAATAGTTAAACAATGCCGTTGTTCATATGTGATGCAAAGAAGGAAGAAGAAGGGTTAAACATAAAAGATGATGTAGTGACAAAAATTTAAAGGAGTATGCTTAGGTGGTTTAGTCACGTTGAAAAATGAGTGATATGAACGACGTTTGACACAAGGAACTTGTTATGCGGATGTCAGTGGAAACGCCGGGAGAGCACGCTCTAAAAGGCCACACATCAATGTTATAGGTGATGTTCTTCAAAAAGGACAGGTGCGTAGGACTTTCAATCGCCGTGCGTGAATGGCAAGTTGTATGAACGTAGAGTAAGCGAAAGGAGTATGTATGGATCGTAGCATGTTGCGTTCTGCAGTTTCTGCCGACCCCCATGAGAAAAAGGCGTGAGCTTAAGTATGTATGTTATGTATTTAAAACAAAAATATTGATAAATATTTTATAAGTACTAATAAGAACTAATGGACGCTACGGATAGTGCTAAACTCATTGCTGAGTTCTGGGCCGACACGGTGTAGATTGTCATCGACACGCTAAGAAAAAGAAGTCCTAATAAACATTTTCAACGATTCGGTCACTATTAATTACGGTAACCAACATTGGTTGGGTACTTTCATAGAGCAACGCAACTACCGATGACGTCGTCAACCGCGTTGCTCTAAGGGTACACCAAACAAGAGCCTAAGTAGCCTCGCCTACGTCAATCATCTACAGTTACTTTATATAACACAAAAAGATTCAACATTAACTTCATCAGTCATTTAATAATTTCCTCGTTAACAGTATTTTTTCTGTTATCGAAACTTTTCCGATTCGATCATGCGATACCTACACAAAGAAGGCATTACCGTAATTATATGCAATGAGACATGGAAAACCTTTCTGTTCGGATTGCGTAGCCATTCGATCCTAAGTAGGCCATAATAATAAATTACCTATTCAGCCCGACGATCGCACTAGTAAAACAACAGCGCCCCTTGTTCAGTAGGTAATAGGCACAAAGCTAGGTTACTTAAAGACCGATAACCCACGACGACTTATGCAGCGATACAGTAGCGTATTCCGTGAACGTCAAAAGGCATTTGGAGGAATTACACGCATTCTTTTTTTTTTATTCCTTGACTTGGTCGCATTTAACCCTCGTCGCACCTGATGGTAAGCGCAGACAGGGTCTAAGATGAATCATACGAATCCAAGTAACAGAGATATAGAGGGATTACCCTATACCCCCAAATTCAGATGAGTTTGAGTCATCCGAATGCATGTAATTACGACGTACGCAGTGAGTTTTTTTTTTTAAATGTATATCCTCATGGATACCCTCCACCCGGGGAAGGCGAAGGGTTATGCCGGACTCTTACCGGATAAAAACACGCGGTGTTCCTTCTCCTGACCTTTGGCTGGGATCGCGGGATTCGCAGCTGCATGCACCGCGATCCCGGCAGGCCATGGTCCGCCGGCGGACCTATCCTTCTGTGGGGCCATGCCCCACAGCCTCGAATACGGCCGCGGAAAACAGCCCGCCGCCTTCTCGAGCCCGTTGCTGGTTGGCCAACGGGTAGCTGCCACCGCCGGTGGACACCAATTACCGCGTTCTCGCTTGAAAAGTCGGAAAAGCTTCCTGAGACACATGACCCCTACGGAAGACAGTGCGGTGGAAGAGAGATGCGAACTGTGGAGGAATAAACGTTCTACCACTCCACACTTCATTACTCCGGTAGTACACCTGCCCACTGGACACTGCAGTGGCCAATATGGAAGTCTTTTAACCGATTGTGAGCTAGGTTGGCCGCTGCAAAAACAATCTGGCTAAATGGGATATAATCGACCCGTCCCAAACATATTGTTAATGCGGAGCCCCTTCGCAGGATATGTCTCATCTTCTTTCCTGCCTGTTATGCACGAACACCTGCACTCGCCAGGATTTAAATGAGGCAAACTACAGGGCCGTCCAGGTCGTTACATGTTGGTCGAAGAAAAGAGTTGGTTTATTGACACGAAAAGAAAGAAAGACGCGTTCGGATATACCCTATGTAATAAAATATCTTCAAAAGTGTGCAAATACGTTTGAAAGAGCTTTATTATATCAGCAATACTAGAAATAATAAAAATAGCCTTAATTCTAATTTCAACCTTATGCGCCCGGCGTAAGGCATGCAGGTGTTTTAACAAAACAATAACTATCTTCCCGACTGGCGCCCACTATACAACGTTTTCATTATTTCTGCGTAAGTGCAACAGAAAAAGAAATTCTTAAAGTAATTTAAAAAACCTTTATTTTTATATATTCGCCCACTCTGGATATCTCCTCTATCGTGGGTACTTTTGCAGATCTTCACATAAACAAACACCCGACACAAAGACCCGGAACAACTATCTGTAAATATTTGTTTCGTGCGAGAATCGAACCTACGACTCGTAGCGTAGAAAGCTCGCTCGCTCAGCCACAACTTTTTTTTTCTTTTTGACTGCTGTAGGTCGTCCTAGGGGACGGTTTCTACGTAACCGGGCAGTTATTGGCGAGACCTGAAGGGTCTCCAGCCAAGCTCAGCCACAACGCCAAACGTGTCGTCTTTATACAAAGACGAAAAATAAAACACTGCATATTATTTCGATAGAAAAACATTTATTATCAAAATCAAGCTACACAATTATGGATAGTGGTATCACAGAAATATTTACTTAGATTTCTGGTGGTATGTACCAATATAATTTATTTCTGCGCTTCCCTATCATTTGGTAACAACTGCACGTTTATAACATTTTTGTTTGAAGCATCTGAAAATAATAAATACTTATAAAAATAATATTATAAACTTAGACTAGACAAAACATATCTCTAGTCCAAGCAGAAAGCACTGCTCAGGGTTCCAGACACGTGAAGATTGAATTTTTTGGTATTCAGTCTGTTTTCAGAAAAACTAAGTTACACATTTATAAAACAGACGACAGACAGACAAACTCACTCTCAATTTAATATATTATTTCATGTAAGTTATTATTTTATATTAAATGTGGCAAACACTGTATATGTGTATTATACACACACAGTGAAAATTTGAGTTGGGGTAGTAAGGGCTACCTACCTTAACCATTGCAACTACATAAAAACCTTCTTATGAAACTCTCCATAACTTTAGAAGACATTGCGAAATGCAAATTCACAGATTTTGGTAACAGGGTACATTCAAAGAGAAAAAGGCGAACTATCTCAAAATAATGTTTACTCTTATCTTTTCTCATATAGATCGTATAGGGATCAAAAGACCAACTGAATTAAGAGAGAGTACTACAGAAGACAGAAATCATAAAATCTTGTTCCATACATTTTGTTATCATCGTCATATCAGCTCGTAAACGTCCACTGTTGAATTGAGGCTCCCAATAGTCACCACAATAAGCAGTCAGTAGAATATACAGGATGTCCAGTAAATTGTGCGACATACTGCGGAGGGTGATAGCTTTGTTCAATACCAACTAAAACAGCAAATTATATGTACCGCAAAATGTTACGGTTTTAAAGTTGTACAAAATTTTCCAAAATATCGAATATCTGATTTTTTACTCTGTTGTAAAGACCTTTTCTGATATTTTTTTACAACAAATTATTCGCGAATTGTTACTGCACTCATTGATTTCGTTTATATCAAAAATGAGAACGTGTTCAAGAAAAAAGAAGTTACATTATTCAACATTTTGGAAAATTTTGTTTAATTTGAAAACCGTAACATTTTCCGGAAAATTTTATGTGCTATTTTGGTAGGTATTGACCTAAGCTATCACTCCCTACAGTATGTCGTACTATTTACTGGACACCCTGTATGTATAGGCAAAGGCAAACTGTACAAAAAAGCAATTAGTCCCGCTATCCTTTATGGTACAGAGTGCTGGGCAACCACTAAACAACACCTGTCAAAACTACACACGACGGAAATGCACATGTTACGATGGTCAGCGGGTGCCACACTTATGGATAAAGTACGCAACGTACACATCCGAGGAAGCTACAAAATTGCACCCATTGCTGAGAAGGTTAAAGAGCAACCGCCTTCGATAGTACGGACATGTGTTACGCCGTCCAGAAGACCACATGGTGCGAGTAGTCCTTAGCCTGCCGACAGTGACGCGATATCGCGGAAGACCCCCGTCACCTGGCTGACAACAGTCCAGAAAGAAGAGCAAAATATACACCGCAACGGCTCTGGATCGACATAAATGGGACAAGGCAAAGGAAGAAGAAGAGGAATATATGTATAGTATAGTGTAAACACCTACAACACCAAGAGGATTTCCGATGCGTTGGAAACCGTAGAGAAAAAGTTGCAAAGTCTGATGACCCTGTAATTACACCATACCCTTCAAACCATAATACACCAATGCTGCTTGGTGGCAGAAATAGGTACAATAGTAGTACTTCTCCAGACGAACACTTTCATTTAGAGCTCTAAAGCCTTATGTCTGCTAAAACAACCTCCACGAGTGACGACACTGAAGTATGTCCGCGTACCCTTAGCAGTCAGTTTCGATACCTACATTTATGACTGGCTAATCTTTTCATCATGGTATGAGCTATTCTCGTATTGTTTATACCGAAATGAGGGAAGAAGATTGCTAAAAGGCATGCTGCTTCAAAATACTCTTAGTCGAGACCAATCCTAACAAAGCAGTAATACTCTGTACCCGTGAAACATACCTCGGACATTATAACGTCTCCTTCTGAAGAAATTTATTACAATCATAGGAGTCCATCGCCAAATCAGTAACATTATTATTCCAGCAGTTACCACTACTATTATTGGTATCAAAATGGACATCCCATGTTGTTGTATCCTGAAAATTAAAAACATCATGTTTTTATTATTTTTACGTTAGAACCATTTATTTTGTTTGCTTGATTTCGCATTAGTTTGTAAGCAACTGAAATCGGCTTGATCTGAAACACTATGATAAAAGGCGAAACCAGAAGAGAACTAAACTTAATAGGCCAAGTAAGACGGCATATTATTACAATAGAAAATTACACCAGCTTATGGCGCCTCATAGTGGTAGCAGGCCTTAGGTCAGCGCTAAAGGAGTAGATGAGCATAATTTTGGAGCTAACAGAACTTTGATGTAACTTAAGGCGAGCAGATTAAGCGACCCAGATTGCTACCTAGTGTTATCATGTTATTTATCCACAAGTGTATCTATAGTGATAGCATAAGCATAGCTGGAGAAAAAGGCCATTAGTACATAATTTATACATTACAGCATACTCACCATGACTTTACCATCGATTCGCCAATAGTAACATTAGAATTTGCATGATCATCATCAGTACTTTTTAAACTGTAGTTGCCTTCAAAATGTTGCTCAAATGTGTTATTATTTTCCGTTTCATTATGATATTTGTAAGTACTCGTCGTTCTGAATGGATGCCTTACAGTTGTTGTTCTTGTAGTGTATTCATAAGTTGATGTGGAGTTTTCTTCTACACAATTGTACGGGGCAACGCAAGTGCCTCCGCAATTAAAGCAGATTGGTTTACACACCATCCCATATTCATAGCCTAATTGTCTCTTATAACTTGCGTAGTATCCGAAATCGCAGCTGCAAGTGTTTGGATACTCACACGTTCCGTTCCCGCACGGAATTTCACATACAGGAACACATGAGTTGTACACCCAATGGCTTTCATTTTTTGCCAACCGAAATCCAGTATTGCAGCCGCAACTTTCGGGAGCTTCACAATATCCATGGTAGCAATCGTGAGAGCAATAAGGTTCACAAACATCATTGTCAGATTTTCTATAGCCGGGGAGACATTCACATGTTTCTGGGGATACACAGGTGCCATTGTGACAAGGTTGCGTGCAAACCTGCTGGCAAGTTTCGTTTACAAGTTTGTATCCATAGTTGCATTCGCACGTGTCTGGTGCCACACATGTGCCATGCCCACAACCTTCCAGCTTGCCATTACATAAGGGTGTACACTTAGAATTATTCTTTATGTACCCAGAATTACACATACAGATTCCAGGATATTTACAATATCCATTGGTACAATTCAACGGGCATACTGGTTTGCATGACGTTTCGCTGAAAGTTTATATGACATTAGTCTACAATGTTCGCTGGTTTGATTTATTTCTAGGAATAATTTAGTGGAATTCATGAACGTGTTAGGTACGGTGTGCAAAAGAGATAAGTATACGGGCAACTGTTTGCATTCATATTTAAACAAAGTTAGGCGTGATATAAGTGTTCAAGTCTTTACCATTGCGTGTCTAATGCCCGGTTCCTATGGCCAAAAACGATACTTTTCGCTTACCAAATGGTAGAATTTTTATTACCAAACTACGGACATTAATGGACTTGTAAGGTAATTTTAACTGTGATAGTTAACCTAATATAAACGAGGGTCTACTATGCAAAGCTAAAGTCATTACTTCATTATTAGTAAACATACGAGAAACTTAATTTTTACCAACAACTCTCGGTGAATCATAAGAACCGGCCGTAAGTTTGTCTTGTATATAAAAACCTACGTAATGACAGTTGCCTGCGTGGTGCATTAATATTCTTTGTTTGCCTGTATACTTAATTCTTTAGTTGTGTGTACCTGTAACTAGTTTTACCAACACTACTTAATAAAATAAAATGTTCGGACATAACCCTAGCAAGCAAATCGCAAAGTCCATTTTGGATGATCTCTTTTTCGTTTCAATCAAAATAATTACCTGACATCCATATCATCGTCATCTGTTTTGTACCCGGCGCAACACCTCTTAACATTCTTCGCCACTCTTTTCTGAAAATGTAAGCACCGTTTTAAACTTTAACAAACAGTTTCCTATATTTATCGGATGCTGGAAATCGAATCGGGTATTTGGTATCGTGACACTGTCCACTGCCGGTTCTGTCAATACCCACTAAAATTAACGGTCATATCACTATCCTTGGCACATGGTTTGGTGATTTAGCAGTTAGTATTTGAAGGCAAGAAGACGTTGTTGCCCAATCGATCCAAATAACAATAGGACTGCTGACATCCCGCCATATTTATTAGGCCACGCGTTACCAATGATTTGAATCGGATATGCTTACTGATCGAAGTGAAGTTCGTCCGTTTGCGGTCAAGGTCATTCCTATTCTTATTTGAGGCACATAGTTCTTAGGTAACATCTACACTCGGGTTGCAATGAATCCGAGTAACCAACATAAACCTTAAAATCTCGGAAAATAAATAGCTTATTCAAATGAAATGTATTTTATAAACTATTTAAGAAGTTTTATTAATTTTATTTGTGTAGACCGAGACGTAACGCACCGGATCAACTCAGGATGGATGAAATGGCGACAGGTCACTGGAATAGCTTGCGACCCACGGATGCCTCTCAAATTAAAGGAGAAAATCTACAAGTCCGTGATAAGACCTGTCATAGTGTATGGATCGGAATGTTGGGTCGTGAAGAAGACGGATGAAAAAAGATTGCATGTAGCGGATATGAGAATGTTGAGATGGATGTGTGGAGTGACCAGAATGGATAAGGTCAGGATTGAGTATATTAGAGGAAGTTTGAAAGTAGCGCCAGTGACAGAAAAGTTGAAAGGGAACCGTTTGTCTTGGTATGGGCATGTGAAGAGGAGGGATGAAACGCATGTGACCAAAAGAGTTATGAATATAAATGTCGATGGATGGATAGGAAGAGGGAGGCTAAAGAAAAGTTGGATGGATTGTGTGAAGAATGATATGAAAGAGAAGGGAGTCAGTGATATCATGACGGTTGACAGGACGGAATGGAAGAAGAAAACGTGTTGCGCCGACCCCAAGTAACATGGGATAAGGGCAGGAAGATGATGATGATTAATTTCATTTGTGTAGTATTAAATAGTGTTTATAAAAATGATTTATTTGAATAAGCCATCATTTTTAGTTTCCGAGATAATAAGGTTTACGTTGGTGACCCGTATTCTTTGCTACCGAGTGTAAGTAGTAAGTTTTTAGTACATAAATAATATTATAGTAAGTAATATTGTAGTAAGTTTTTATTTTAACCTGTGTAGTACTGTAATTATAGACACAATAAATAAACAATGGCGGCCGTACCGTTTTCAGTATACTTGGGCGAGTAACATTAAACTTCTTGCACTTTAGTATATTTTTTCATTAATTTACACTTTGTAATTGTGTGTTAATATACTTCTAAATGACATCCTAAACTAATCTCAGCACTTACTTATCTAAATGTTGTGGGTTAAAATTCCTAGACTAACTTAGTTACGAGCCGATGCTCTTAAAATGGCTGAAGCGATTATCATCAAACTTAGCTAAGACCATTCCGATTAAACCAGCTTTCAAACCGAAAAAATCCTCATTGAATTCGGTTCATCCGTCTAGGAGCTACGATGCAACAAACAAACAGACAGCCAGACAAACACTGAATTATAACACATAAATTTTTGCATCGGGAGGGTCTCGTTCCTTATTAGCAACGGCGTGAATAATATCATTTTCAAGGTTAAGCTGCGCTTGCCGCGGTAACTCTGTGGATGGGTGGATATCGAGCCCCCTCAGTGCTTCTGAGACCACGTTAAACCGTCGGTCCCGGGTGTCATACGAATATCTATAACAGTCGTTACCGGTAGCAGAAGCCCGAAAGTCTGACAATGGGTGTAACCTTTCGATATCGACATTGCCCAGTAACTGGGTTGCAGAGGTCTGATGGCAGTCGCTTCGTGTAAAATACTGGTATCTAGCCGCATCTGGCTAGACTGGAAGCTAACCCCAACATAGAATAGAATATCTTTATTTGCACAAAAAGGAGGTTACAATAAGATGGATAATTTAAAAATCAGTGCCAGATACATTTTATCGCTTTACGACATGCAAATATTATAACCAGTGATCGGAAAAAGGTGAGCTAATTTACCTAAACTTCGAAGAACACAGGCAAAAACTGGAGACTTCCTTACGACAACATTTTTTATCGGGAGAATTTTCTCGGATATTGTCTTTCATTTGTTTTCAAAAAGTAAAAGACAATCTCCTTTTTTGAAAACAATAAACAATCTCTTTTTTTAAAACAATGAAAAACGTGTCATCTGGTTTTGTGACAATTTTGGGAAACAAAAATAGGAAACGAATTTAATTATTTTCTGTACTATTAACATTAAATGTACTTTAGTGATGTCCCGAAACCCGGAATAATTTTCACGAAAAAAAATGTTGTCGTAAGGAAGTCTCCGGTTTTTGTCTCTGTTGTTTGAAGTTTAGGTATATTAGCTCACCTTTTTCCGATCACTGATTATATTTATATAACACACGAATAATTCAGTTCATCTTGGACATCAGCAACGTAATTACCTATAGTTATAATTAAGACGTAGTGTTACGGACGTCGTAGCTTAAGAATTTATATTATGTAAACTATGTTATTTAAGAATTAGATTTAAGGAATGTAAATAAAGACTGATTTGATAGTAGGGAAGTAATTAAGTACTTATATGTAATTGAGACTAGGCTCCAGTTATTTTCCCTTAGAATAAGCATTGTAATGTAGCGAAGGGCACGGTTCCAACAGGTTCGAACAAGTCGAAACCTGTCGGTGGGGGGCGGAGCCAAGAGGCGATGCCGCAGTGAAACTCGCGCTCCCATTGGTCAACCGTGCCCTACGCCGTGTCGGTACCGCACCTTAGTTGTGCGACATGTAAAACTACTTAAATAAGACCAAGTTTTGTTAGTTAGTTGATTCCTGAAGATATTAATGTTTTTACGCAAGATTCTTGAAAGTTGTAAGTGAAAGTCTGATATAGCAAGTGTTATGTATAAATGTTAGTGCAAATAAAACAACGTAAGAAGTCTGAAGAATTTCATTTGAATATCAACTCAATACAGTCCACCCTGACAGCTGGTCCTTCGAGCCGGATCTGAAGACTGAAAATAGAAGATCGCGACTTGAAGATCGCGAGTTAAAGATCGCGAATTGAAGACTGCAGATTGAAGTTTAGAATTAAGATTAACTTCAAGCTCGAACATGAAGACTAGAAGTGTTGCGGCCAAGGAAAGTGAATCGGAGTCAGGCTATGATAGTCGACGCCCCCGCGCATTCGTAGATCCGCCTAGGTCACCGTCGACCATCGCGTCCGCGTTACCGCGCACCCCGTACGGTGCGCCCGCGGCCGGGACCGATCCCGCCGCCCCCGCGCTCGCGATCGCACCCCCAGCCACCGTCGCGGCTGGGAGGGTTGCGTCGACCGTGTCCGATGGCGCGCCCGCCGCGCCGGCTCCTCGCCTCGTACCGGCAAGTAGAGCCACCGCGACCGCGTACGACTATGGGGAACCGCTCGCCACGCCATCCACGTCGTTCTACCCCACGACGTCCTCGGCGCTACGAACCCAAGACTCCGCGAGAACCATGACGGCCGCGCACGACGTTTCTGTGAGGGATACGGCAAGTACGATACGCTCCCGAAGATCATACCATAGTGACGTGACACGAGTGAAAAAAGCGGAATACGAGGCACAAAAAAGGATCGCCGCGATACGGAACGAGCAATTAGAGATTGAAAAGGCGCTCGTTAATAAGCGATTCGAATATGAGGTGTCGGCAATTGAAGCAGAGGCGGAGGCCCGCGAAGAGGGGTCCGTGCACAGGAGTGATGACAGGGTGGATGAGTGGCTTCAAAGTATTGACCGAAGCCACCCCCGAGTCACGGATCAGCCTCAGGAAGAGCCGCCCCCGCACCCCGCAGCTACGTGCGCACCTCAAGAAGCAGCCGCCTACGTCGAACCCGCTACGTGTGTTGATGCCGTCACGCCCGCCAGGGATAACCGAAGAAGACAACGATCGGCCTCGCGGTCACCCACCAGGGGGGAGCGCCGATTCGGAAAAGGAATCGAACAGCTGGCCGACACGTTAGGAAAAATGATGCGCGTACGACCGCCGCCGCGACAAGTGACTGAGCTGCCTACGTTTACGGGGGCGGCCACCGAATGGTTACCGTTTAAGGCGGCATACACCGATTCATCGAGTGTATACAAGTTCAGTGCGATCGAAAATTTAGCAAGACTACGTAACTGCGTTAAGGGCGAAGCGAGAGCAGCCGTATCGGCGCTCCTGTACACCGCCACGGACCCGCAGGTGATTATGAAAACGTTAGAGCAATATTATGGGAGACCGGAAATACTCATGGATCGAGCGATGGAAGACTTAAAGAAACTACCTCGACTCACGAGCGCAGCCGGAGAATTAAATTCGTTCGCAGTGAAGCTACAAAATATAGTGTGTGTGTTATCTAACATGGATAACCGCGGTTATATATGGAACCCGATGTTAGTTCGCGAAGTCGTAGAAAAATTAAGCCCGCACATAAAATCAAGGTGGTGTGATTACGCTTCGGAGGCAGTGGAATCGTCGCGTGAACCGGAAGTGGTACTACTGGCCAGGTTCCTGATGCGGGAGGCTGATCGAGCTATGAAATACGCCTTCACGACCACGACGCCCGCGCCCCCCCCCAAGAAGGAAACAAGAAGCGCACCGCAAGTCAACACAAAGAAGAAGGTGAACCGAGACGCAGTCTACGCGACATCGGAAAAAGAAGAAGAAAGGAAACAAGAGTGTTTGTGTTGCGGCGGTGACCACGAGGTACCTAAATGTGCGAAGTTCCTGAAAATGAATATCGACGACAGATGGGAGTGGGCGCGGAATGAAAAGGTATGTTTCAAATGTGTGACTAGGCGCCATCGACGCGAATATTGCCGAGCCAAGCGATGCGGCAAGGACACGTGCAGCCGCCCGCACCACGCGCTGTTGCACAAGGAGCAAGAGGCGCCGCGGAATGAAAAATCTGAAAAAACGACTGACGCAGAGAAGCAACCCTCAAAGGAATCGGTGATGGCCGTCTCCGCGCCGAGCAATACGTCGCAGCGTGTGTTGTTAAAGGTATGTCCCGTGATCTTGAAGGGGCCCCGCGGACAAGTGTCAACGTTCGCGTTAATGGATGAAGGGTCAACGACATCACTCATCGACGAAGAGCTGGCGCGGCGTATACAAGCAGACGGGCCGGTCTCCACTTTACGCATACAAGGCGTGACCTCGCAGCAACATGAGGAATGCAGCCAGGAGGTCAAGCTACGGATACGCGGTCAGAGCGGCGCCTTCCAAGAGCTGAGCGCGCGAACGATGAAGAACCTGCGACTTCACGGCCAGACGGTGGACAGGTCAACGCTACTGAACTATCCACACCTACAGGGCGTAAGAAAGGATGCGTTCTATGAGGGGGCCACACCGAAGGTACTGATAGGTGCTGACAATTGGCATCTGATAGTCACACGCGAACTGCGCATGGGCAAGAAGAACGAACCCGCGGCTTCGTACACCCAGTTGGGATGGGTGATCCACGGGACTGCACCGCGCGCAACACTAAAGAAACAAGAGGGACAAGTTGTGCTGCACCTATACAACGCGCCCGCAGCAGAACAGACAGAAGATGTACGTCGTGTAGAAGAGCTGGTGAAGTCGAACTTCAAGATCGACGCCTTAGGAGTTTCACTAGCGAAGAAAGTCAGACCAGAAGATCAGAAGGCGATCGACGTAGTTCAAGGCACCATGAAGAAGATCGGCGATCACTTCGAGGTAGGGCTGCCATGGCGTGATGAAGACGACCCGATGCCCAACAACTACAGCAGTGCCCTCAGAAGACTACGGACGATAGAAAAGAAGATGGATTCGTCCTCACACTTCGCGGCACAATACGGCGCCCTGGTGAAAAACCTACTCGACAAAGGATACGCCCAGGAGTGCGATGGAACAGAAGATAAGAACAAGAAGGTGTGGTACCTACCGCACTTCCCGGTCGTGAACCCAAACAAGCCGGGGAAGATGCGTATGGTGTTCGACGCCGCGCACCGATACAGTGGAGTGTGCCTAAATGACCACCTGTTGGACGGGCCCGATCTCTTGAAGTCGCTGCCGGGGATCCTGTTCAGATTCAGAGAGCGTCCGGTAGCGGTCACAGCAGACGTTCAAGAAATGTTTCTCCAGATAAAAATAAGAGAGCAAGACCAAGCTGCGCAAATGTTTCTCTGGCGGGACGCGGAACGCACTAGGCCACCGAAGAAATACAAAATGACTTCGATGATCTTCGGGGCTTCGTGTTCGCCCTTCATCGCGCATTCAGTACGGGACGCCAACGCGAGACTGTTCACCAAGGAATACCCCGACGCTACGCAAGCGATAATATCAAGCCACTACATGGATGACTACGTGGACAGCCTCGCGACCGAAGACGAGGCGATCAGGACAGCGCGCGAAATCGTGAAGGTACATCAGAACGCACACTTCAACCTAAGGGGCTGGTGTTCAAACAGACCTGACGTGGTGAAGAACATAGCCCCGGAGGAGCAGGCACACGACACAGAAGTAAGACTTGGTCAAAGAGAAGAGAATACGGACAAAACACTGGGCCTGTTGTGGCAAACAGGCTCCGACGAGTTAGGCTTCAACACCGGACTGAGTCGGCTGTCACCCGAAGTGAAGACAAGCAACAGAGCGCCGACAAAGCGAGAAGCCCTCGGAGCGGTGATGGCGGTCTATGATCCCCTGGGTCTCATCAGCCACTTCACAGTCACCGGCAAGATCTTGCTCCAGAACCTGTGGAGGCACGGCATAGGGTGGGACGACGCCATCCCCGAAGAAGACGCGCAGCACTTCGAAGAATGGATGCGAAGCCTGCATGAAGTAACGGAGCTACGCATACCAAGGTGCTATGGCAAGGGACCAGACGACTCCATGGAGCTCCACGTCTTCTGCGACGCGAGTGAGCAAGCGTACGCGGCAACCGCCTACTGGAGGATCCAGAAGCCGGACGGAAGAGTGGACGTGAGGCTGGTCGCGGCGAAGGCGCGAGTGGCCCCCCTGAAGCCGGTCACCATTCCACGTCTAGAGCTACAGGCGGCAGTGATCGGCACAAGACTGGCGGAGACCATAATAAAGGAGCACCGCGACAAGCCCGGAAGCGTGACCTACTGGACGGACTCACAAACCGTCCTGCGATGGATCCAAAAGGACGCCGTGAAGTACACACCATTCGTGGCGCATCGCCTAGGTGAGATCGCGGAGCTGACTAGCGCCAGCCAATGGAGATGGGTACCCACCGCCCACAACGTGGCGGATGACGCCACACGCCCCAACTATGTCGTCCACATGAAACCGGAAGACAGATGGTTCGTCGGCCCCATGTTCCTGTACCACGACGAGGGGTCGTGGCCGAAAGAGAAGCCCAAGGACGATACCACCGACGACGAGGCAACGTACACGATAGTGGAAGAAACGAGAGAGCGCCCTTCTCACCTGCCGGACATAAGCAGGTTTTCTTCATACGAAAAGTTACTACGAGCAACGGCTGTACCCTTCCTCTTCAAGGAAAAATGCAAGGACAGAACAAGCCAGATGACCGTCGACCTGATAGAGAAGGCCGAGAAACTATGGCTGAGGCAAGCACAACTTGAAGATTACGCCGAGGAAATACGACTACTCGAAAAAGGGAAGCCGGTGCCCAAGTCCAGCAGCCTGTACAAGCTGGACCCTTACCTAGAAGACCAGGTCCTTAGAGTCCGAGGGAGGATCGGACACGCGGCAGTCACGGAAACAAAGAAGACGCCATTGATTCTACATGGAAGGCACCCGTTCACGCGACTGCTTGTCAAGGACGCCCACCACAAAGCCGGCCACGCCAATAATGAACGCGTGATCAACGACTTGAGACAACGATACTGGGTGGTCAACCTACGCCCCACGGTACGAACCATCGCGCAACAATGCCAGCTCTGCCGTATCAGGAAAGTTATGCCAGTGAAACCAACCACAGGAGATCTACCCATGGAAAGGCTAGTGAAGACTCAACGACCCTTCACCCACTGTGGGATCGATTACTTCGGGCCAATGACGGTGGTAATAGGGAGAAGACATGAGAAACGCTGGGGAGCCTTGTTCACCTGCCTGGCTACGAGGGCGGTCCACCTGGAATTAGTGTCAAGTCTGTCCACCGATTCGGCACTAATGGCAATACGAAGGATGGCGGCGCGTCGAGGTTGGCCCAGAATCATGTACTCAGACAACGGCACCAACTTCCGAGGGGCAGACACCGAACTACGTGTGGCCTACAAAGAATGGGCAAAGGAATTCATCCACTTTGGGCTTGAACACCGAATGAAGTGGAAATTCATCCCGCCAGGGGCGCCACATATGGGGGGAGCATGGGAGCGATTAGTGCGCTCCGTGAAGACAGCACTGGGGGCGACCTTACATCAGAGGGCGCTGAGAGAAGAAGTGCTGCTGACGCTGCTGACAGAGGCCGAACACTCCGTGAACTCCCGGCCTCTGACCCACGTCTCTGTCGATCCTAAGGATCCGGAGGCCCTTACACCTAACCATTTCCTCATTGGAACCTCCTCAGGTCTTCCCCGCACTGGGCCTTGTGAGGAGGCCAGCCGCAAGCAGTGGAAAACCGCCCAGGCGCTCGCCGACCACTTTTGGCGGCGCTGGGTGGACGAGTATCTACCGACGTTGGTGCCTCGAGGGGCATCAGACGACCAACGGCGACCCCTTCAAACTGGCGACCTGGTCGTCGTCACCGACTCCGCACTACCAAGAGGAACATGGCCCCGAGGCGTCGTGGAAGCCGTCTACAACGGTCCAGACGGCAAGGTGCGGTCAGCTGACGTCAGAACCACAGCGGGCATCCTGCGGCGACCGGTCACGAAGCTCGCCGTCCTCTGCGTGGAAGATAAGGCTACGGTAGCCCTGCGCCGGGGGGAGGATGTTACGGACGTCGTAGCTTAAGAATTTATATTATGTAAACTATGTTATTTAAGAATTAGATTTAAGGAATGTAAATAAAGACTGATTTGATAGTAGGGAAGTAATTAAGTACTTATATGTAATTGAGACTAGGCTCCAGTTATTTTCCCTTAGAATAAGCATTGTAATGTAGCGAAGGGCACGGTTCCAACAGGTTCGAACAAGTCGAAACTGTCGGTGGGGGGCGGAGCCAAGAGGCGATGCCGCAGTGAAACTCGCGCTCCCATTGGTCAACCGTGCCCTACGCCGTGTCGGTACCGCACCTTAGTTGTGCGACATGTAAAACTACTTAAATAAGACCAAGTTTTGTTAGTTAGTTGATTCCTGAAGATATTAATGTTTTTACGCAAGATTCTTGAAAGTTGTAAGTGAAAGTCTGATATAGCAAGTGTTATGTATAAATGTTAGTGCAAATAAAACAACGTAAGAAGTCTGAAGAATTTCATTTGAATATCAACTCAATACAGTCCACCCTGACACGTAGCATGCAAATAGCAATTTAACTTATTTTAATAATTATGATTATGATTGTTGCCCCCTTCGCCTATGTACCTACTGGCGGCTTTTCAGGGGGCCCAGCTAGTGTGCTGGCGAGTCACCGTCTGCCAACACAATTCAATTTCAAACTTGAAAAGCAGACGCCGTTTTCTTCCGGCAATAGAAGTTAAATAGCCCATTTAACACCCCCTCCCATAGACCAGTTTTATTTTTACCATATTTCACAATAGTGTTGCACCCACCTGGGACGGTCCATGACTGTACTCCAATAGTGCAGCCGTGGATAGTCCCCGGTTGGTGCCCCATCCCATTTTAGATTAAAGTTCTCAAAGGGGCCTCTGCGCGTTGGACCTGTGTCCCCGTGTATGCCTTCCAAAGGACCGGACATCTTCCGCACGGAAAATGAGCCGTGACTAGAGCATGATACTGAATAAAATGATTTTTCTGTCAGCCATATTTTTAGTTTTTTTCTAAATCTATTTGAAGGCAATTCTTTAATATTATCAGGAATGGCATCATCGTCCACATTAAATTTTTTTAAATATATACTTGTTCTTGGTACATTTGACAAAACAATTCTGTTTGGGTTTCTTGTGTTTCTGGGAAACAGATCTTTAGCTGTTTTAAATAGGTTACGGTTTGACTTAACAAACTTAGCTGCTTCCAGGATGTTCCATATTTGGGAAAAGGCTAGGCATAAGAAGATTTTTGCATCGGGAGTCGGGGGTTAAAAAATATACATACCGGAACATATTTCTTTATCGTATCGACCTTATATCGGTATCGCGGAAGCATGTTATGACCATTGGCAATTACTGGATGACCATACGTAAACGTTTCTTCCACCAGTTTCGTGACACTGAAATACAATACAATACATTTATTCGCCACAAGATATCGTATACAAGGATATTTACAAAATTGTTATAAGTCCGTCATATCTAGCTATTTCACAGGCATGCAAATTTTTAAAATTGTTTTCATTACAATGACCAATTATTTGAATATTACTGTTTACATTATTACCTATTTATTACATTAATTAATTATTTCAAAAACTATATATTATCATAACCATGTCACAATCAATATTAAGTTATACATTTCACAATAATAACAAACTATTAGGATTAATTTGCAAAAAAGACTTCAATAGTGTAGAAAGAACGGACTGTTAGCCATTTTTTTAAATGTCTTTTCATTTGCATTACTGGTAGTTCTCTAATAGCTTTGGGGACTGTATTAAATATTTTAATACACATTATAATATATTTTTTTAAGTGTTTTCTTAATAACTAAATTAATTAATAAATAATAAATAAATAATTAGTCAATCAAATCAGCCCATCACACTACGGTTTACTCACGTGCATTTTTCGGGATTGCCCTACTAGTTTCGGACCCAAACTAAGTTCTTAAACTTTAGTATATTTTTTCATTAATGTACACTTTTTCATTGTGTAAATTAATACACTTCTAAATGATATCCTAATCTAATCTCCGCACTTACTTATCTAAATGTTGTTGGTTAAAATTCCTAGACTAACTTAGCTACGAGCCGATGCCCTTAAAATGGCTGAAGCGATTATCATCAAACTTAGCTAAGAACCATTCCGATTAAACCAGCTTTCAAACCGAAAAAACCCTCATTGAATTCGGTTCATCCGTTTAGGAGCTACGATGCAACAAACAAACAGCCAGACAAAGCCTTTGAATTATAACACCTCGATTTTTGCATCGGGAGGGCTCGTTGCTAATTAGCAACCGCGCGGATGATAAACACTCACAAACTCAATGTGTTTTTATTTCAAATAGATCTGCATCCTAATTGCGCAAAACACTCGTAATCGCTATGGCTTTGATTTTATATGTATGTATTTGTAAGGAGCCGTCATGATAACTATACAATAATACCTATTCTTAAAGAAAACTACCTAGATGTTGGAAAGATTACGCAACCGTGTCATTTAAAGTAGTCTTAAACCGTGTAATTTATGGCACTAAAAAGTATTTAATAAAAAACTTTAAATAAAAGTATAAACCGACTTCAAAAAATTAATAAATAAAGAGTGAAATAATTAGCATGACATAAAATTTCAGAAGTCGGTGCAATTCTACACTGATACAAATAAAAGCCACCGACTTCTGAAACTGTTAATTTTATATCATGCTAATTATTTCACTCTTTTTTTAGTTTTTTTTTAAGTCAGTTTTTACTTTTATTTATTTTGTTGAGAATTCAGTCTAGTGGCCTACTCCTAAAAACGCACGTCAAAGTTTCGGATAGAAACGAAACAACGATGAACATCGATTTAATTAATATACGATCAAATTATTGTCAAACAACGAACTACTAGAATGTCAATTAACATTTGGGAGTAGGGTGAAGTGAACGAATGACAGAATGTCAAATCGCGAAAATCGAATCGATTGTCGGATCCGAAACACTTTTGTGGTTGGAAAATGTGCGATCCGTTAGCTGAAACTTTGTAATTCGATATTCGGTACTAGGCCCCCTGGTTACTGCGATAGGTTGCATTCGCCTATTATTGTATAGAACGTTATATCTTTATCAGATATTTGTATCAACGTCAACTATAATTACACATCTACTTTTTGTACTAACGTCGCGCAGGCCCAGAAGGAGATGGCGGGACGAGTTAGACACTTATTGGAAGGATTGACCGCAGAAATCTTTACACCGAGAGGAGTGTAAAGAGGGTAGGGAGGCCTATGCTCTACAGTGGAATGATCATGGCTGAATAATATTAATAATCTCTTTAACTTCACGGCTCATCTTCCGTGTGGAAGATGACCGGTCCTTTGGAAGGCATACGGGGGACACAGAACTTTAATCTAAAATGGGGTGGGGCACCCACCGGGGACTATCCACGGCTGCACTATTGGAGTACAATAATGGACCGACCCAGGTGGGTGCAAGCCTATTGTAAAATATTGCGAAAAATATCTGGTCTATGGGAAGGGGTGTTAAGTGGACTGGATAACTTCTACTGCCGGAAGAAAACGGCGACTGCCTTTCAAGTTTAAAATTGAAAAGTTTTGGCAGACGGTGACTCACCAGCTCACTAGCTGGGCCCCCTTAAAAGCCGCCAGTATAATAGGCGAAAGGGGGCAACAACGTGTGAGCGGCTAGAGGTGTAGAGAGGTGTGGCCCCGGTATCGCCGTGGCGGGTCTAAAAGACCCGGAGTGGGTTTCCCCGCTATTTATTAATAACTGGGTGCAATTTATACATATAAACCTTCCTCTTGAATCACTCTATCTATTAAAAAAAAACCGCATCAAAATCCGTTGCGTAGTTTTAAAGATCTAAGCATACATAGGGACAGACAGGGAGAAGCGACTCTGTTTTATACTATGTAGTCATTATTATTACTGTATTCCTTCGAGGAATACAGATGCGGTGAAATAATTAAACAAATCAGTGTTAAAAGTTACTCACAATACTTGTGTAAGGCATACTTGAGAGTGTATCTCGACTAATGAAAACACTAAAACAAGGGAACTAATCACAACATTGATAAACATTATAACTTTTGAAGACGAGTGGCCACAGACACCCCTAGAGATCAACTAAAATATTAACTGGAAATAAGATAAAATGATTCTTGTTTAGGTATCCAGTACGAATGATGTTGACGAACCACACATCCGCTACGGAATGGCCAAACCATCAGTGATAATGCTGGATATTCCTAATTCCAAAATAGTCCTTATCGATATTTCACCATATTACATACATACTCTATTTCGGTTTTACCCCAAAAATATTATCATATCGCGTTCATCATCAGCCCGTTACCACCGTAGACTATACAATGTGTCCGGTCATGGACTAGCGATATTCTAGGTACTAATATAACAACTATTCTAGTACACAAATACACTACACACCTATCCACTATCCACTTCCAGTTTTTTGTTGAGATATTCTGTAGGAGTGTACAAAAAAAGTCGTATCTTTCAAAGTTTTGGTCCTACTAAGATAAAAGTAACACGACGCAACGTCATGTCGCTGCAGTCATGATTCCGAACCCAAGTGCAGATGGCTGCAGTTTATCGATTTTTCTTCCTCGGAATTGGAAATACCCATTTTTTGAGAAAGATTGAACGTGTCGCTCCAGCGTCGGTGGCACTACTGATCTGCAGTCGGGCGACGTCGATTGCGATCGTGCGACGTACAGTCGGGCGACGTGTCGCTACCTGCGAAAGGTATTTCATAGGAATACATAGAAACCAGTAGCGTCGCAGCGACACGTCTGCTGCTGCTGTTTGCAGTCGGCTACGAACTCGTACCTTAATAGTTCGATCTTAATTTAAAATAGGTGTCTACCTAATTGTATGAGTTTAGATAAAGTAGTGTTTGAAACTGCACATAACTAGGTATTAAAACCCCTATTATGTAACAGTTTCATATTTTTTTTAAATAAAACCTCTTTCTGTTTTATTGTTGTCCCTCATTCCATCCTTCTGTTCAACAGTGCTGTTTGTCTTCGTCTCTCAATAATTAATACTCTGTAATTATTCTTAAATGCGGGTGCGGAAGTCTACCACACCGGCAGTCGACGTGACTAATCGCTTCGCAAGATTATGGCGAAAATCGTGACTCCACAACTGCCGCTACCCTGCGCTTGAGAGCTTCCAATTAAAATATGTATTGTGTGACTGACAGAATTCATTTTGTCTGCCTGTTATTTAATGGAATATTCTTTGTGGAATATCTTCTTTGTATTTTTTTAACATTAAAAGATAGCGTGTGTAGGTAAACAAGAAAGGGCAACAATTTATTCTTGATATATTGTTGGCAACATTGGAAAAACCTGTACCACAGGTTAAAAAGAGCGGCACGCGCATGCGCTCTAGGGTAGGAAGTAAAATAACCGCCATTGAGGAACGTCCGATATTTTTGCTATTTTCCCTTTTTATGATTAACTTTGCTGTGATAACTTAATATCTGACTGTGATTCAGTGTCTATGTTTTTAAAAAGTACCTTTAGTTCAAGGTTTACAAGATCAGAAGTGGGATAGGATCTTTGTGATTCTATCTCACATGCCCACTGATTTGTTTTGTAACACAACATGTAAAGAATATCGGACGGTGCTCAACATGATTTGCATCGACTGTTATCATTATTAGTGGTCGGAATAGGAATGGCCGAGTGTTGTGTTGTGTGGAAACTTTACTTTGTACTTGATATTACAGAACATGACCAAACACAGGACGACTGAGTATTCCGCTCTCAATGTTTTGGCGGGAATCGATGTAGCAGTCAACTGATAAGCTGAACTCGAGCGCGGCCCATACCTTGTGGTGAAGATACTACCTCAAAGATGTTACGAGCTGCCGCTCCAGGCTGGATCCTACGGGAAGTCGACGCATGTAGCGTCGGAGTACATGATCCCGTGGCGGGGAGAATGGACTCCTGAAGTGTGTGCTGCTTACTGTAATGGTGAGTTGGTTGGCTACTTAGAGACAGGTTTGCTTTGTCTCTCAGGTGTGTATAATAGTTGGGATACGCTTCACGTAGTGCCTCTTTCCCTTTATAATTTATTTGTGTGCGGACATGCTTCACGTCGTGCCTCTGTCTTGTTCTTTTGCTAAGCTATGCTTCACGTCGTGCCTCTAGCTTGGTTGTGTGTTGAGATACGCTTCACGTCGTGCCTCTGTCTCATGGTTATTAAGACATGCTTCACGTCGTGCCTCTGTCTTGATCTTTTGCTAAGCTATGCTTCACGTCGTGCCTCTAGCTTGGTTGTGTGACGGGATACGCTTCACGTAGTGCCTCTTTCCCGATAGATATTTTGTGTGTATTTTTTTGTGTAACGATGTACCTATGTTTGCTATAAATGCTCGTGCATTTATGTAACCGCATGGTTGGTCTTTTAAGTGTTTTGTGCAGATGCAGTGCAGACATTTAAAATGAGGAGTCTCATACTGCTGAAGTGTCACCAGGGGAGCTGCTCTCAAGCGCTGAGCTCGATGCTGCCGACGCCGCTGGAGGCCGAGCTGCAGATGCTGAGTTAACAATGCTGAACGAGGGAGGGAGTCCGAGGACAGCCTCCTGTCAGGAGAGGCCGTGTTGGCAACATTGGAAAAACCTGTACCACAGGTTAAAAAGAGCGGCACGCGCATGCGCTCTAGGGTAGGAAGTAAAATAACCGCCATTGAGGAACGTCCGATATTTTTGCTATTTTCCCTTTTTATGATTAACTTTGCTGTGATAACTTAATATCTGACTGTGATTCAGTGTCTATGTTTTTAAAAAGTACCTTTAGTTCAAGGTTTACAAGAATATATTAAATAGATTTCTTCAAGAGTAATAATAAATTAAAACGAAAGAAACAAAAGAGAACGAGGGGCAAAGACTCGGTTTTTTTATATTAAAAGTTGGAAAACGATGTGCGAACACGAAAATGAAAGCGAAGGAGGAATTAAGAAACAGTTATTAAGCGTTCTCTGAGGGCCCTCCAACTCCGAGCCAAGCCTTGATTCAACGTAGTACATGAATAAGTTTTTTCAGCTTGAATAGGTTTATAAGAAATTACGTTTAATTTCTTTAATAGCTGCCTGGTTGTTCTAGTGGTCGAAAGCGCGACTGCTGAGCGTGAGGTCATGGGTTTGATCCCTAGGTGGGACAAAGTGCTATTGGGTTTTTAAGTGTGGAATTTCTCAGCTGCTTCCCGGAGTCTGGATTTGTGTCCGGTTGATGGCAATAGATCGCTTCCTATTTATTACATATTCCTTTATTACATGGTCACTTAAACATAACGGCGAAGTATGGATGTAGGTATTTTACACCTCTGCCCACCGTTCGGGGAATACAGGCGTGATGTTTACGTTCTAAGATATAGATCAACTATGATAACACGAGACGCCCCTCCATCGACACTGCAAGTAAAAAAGTGTGAGAAAGAATATTTACAGCAACTTTAAATCTGTCGAACGACTGATTGCAATGTATGTATGTATGTTTGTCTGGGTGGAATCTTGCAACTGAATTTTAAATCAGTTATCTTTAACCGATTGAGCTGAAATTTGGTATACACGCTTATTTTGGATGACAATGCATGCTTAGCTATGTGACGTCATTCTAATTCCAATATGGCGGATCATTCAAGATGGCGGACTAGTTATTTTTGTTTAAGTTTGGCCTACAGGTGTGGAATGCACACGCGTCGTAAATATTCCTTCTCACACATTTTACTTGTAGTTTCAATGGAAGGGCGTGCTATTTTATCGTAGTTGATCTCTAACGAGGTAGTTGTAGCCTACAACCGTATAAAATGTAAATAGAAGAAAACGAGTATATAGCTAAAATAGAGCAATGAATAGTATCTCCAGGGATCGTCATCTAAATACAAACAGTGAATAAATTGAGTGTCAGACTTAGATATCCCGCCCTTGGGTCAATAGCCTTTATTTACGACAGTTGGTAATTTAGACAGTGAGAAATATAAACTTAATTACTACTCCGCTTCACCGTATACTAATTGCTTATTCGGAAGTTCCTCTAGAATGATTAATTGCCGATGATTAATTACACAGTAACGTGTCACGCAAAAATGATGAATATTTTCCAACTGAATATTTCATTCTCGAGTTTATGAACTTTAAAAACTTGAATTGTTTAATTTTATTGTTTATGACGTTTCGAAAATTAGATTAATTTTCAACTGGTGTTCTAAAATAGTTATTAAAATTTATTTTTGTAATCATAATGATAATTAAGTTAACTTTTCTTTTCATACCTCCGGTTTCTGAAGTGTTCTCACTTCAAAAACCGGAGGTATTTGAGTACGGAGTTGTCTCAGATTATAAAACAGATTCAATTCAATTCAATTCATTTATTGTTTGTCTCAGGTGAATACAGATGTTATACTTGTGATACTTACATAATTTTTCGCTGAAACATACCCTTAGATCTGAGGGAGTTGTCAAAAAATGCTATAAAATCCGTAATTTTTTTGACAACTCCGTACTCAAATGTTACTTATGTATTGCATAACCTAGAATTCTCAATTCAGAAACCAGAGGTTAGTCAATCTAAGACGCCACTGACCTCACCACTGACATACGGTGAAGGAAAACATCGTAAGGAAACCTGGACTTAATTGTGTCAAATCGCCAACCCGCAGTGAGCAAGCATGGTATTCAAGAGGCCTTTGGCCTACAGTGGGACAGTTACAGGCTGATTTGTTTATTTATTTTATATATTAATTAATGCACTTGAGTCGATCGACAAACGGGCCAAGAGGCTTATCGGTAACGATGCACTGGTCAACTCAAAGCTCCAGAGCCTTGAACAGCGACGCCGAGTTGCCAGCCTGTCGGTTTTTCATCGGTTGCACTTCGGGGAGTGTGCGATGTAACTGCACAATTTGATTCCGCCTGGCCCTTTCCATCATCGGACTACAAGACGTACGGCAATGCGCCATCGGTACATGGTGGACAACCCACTCAAACGTACAAAGCGTTTTGCGAACACATTCATTGTCCGCACAGCTAAGGATTGGAATTCCCTGCCGGAGTCTGTGTTTCCTGATAGCTAAAACCTTGGGGTCTTTAAGTCAAGAGTGAATAGGTTACTTCTAGGCAAGCGGGCTTCACCATCGACCACACCATCGCTTACCATCAGGCGAGATAGTGGACAAACGCGAGCCAATCGCAAAATAAAAAATTAAATTAAGCATAAAAGATCTCACATTAAATAAAGAGTAGATAGATAGTAGATAGACCCACTTTATGTTTAAAGACTGCTTCCACGAACGATTAGAACGAGAAAGTTGAACGGTTAACAACGGTAATTAATAAACGTGAACTCCAAAGTAACCTAAGTATCTTAGCACAAGGTATTTAATCCACAGGTATTACTGGTTATATTGAATTTCGAACGTAGGATTAGATAGGAGTGAGAGTATAGTATATATATAAGCTAAAGCAGTACTTTAACTACCTACAATCGTCCGAATTGGCACACTCACACAGACACACACTGCAACAAGATTTCTAAGTTATCATCAAAATACATTCAGTCACGGCTGTCATGGAGTACATGAGAAAGAGTGCATTATACTCAATATACAGTGCGTGTCTGTGTGAGAGTGTCAATTCAGAGGAGTATAGTAAGTTGAGGTACTGCTATGATACGTAAAAGCAACGCTTAGAGCGATTACGCACTGCATCCGATCCCAATCCGTGAAAATACGGATATAAAAAACTCGGACCGAATTCGGATATTGCTTTACGCACTGCATCCGATCCGAATCCGTGAAAATACCGATCTAGCGTAAAAATCTTGGACCGAATTCGGATGTTGCTTACGCACTATTCCGATCTCTGATCCAAATTCAAACAATTCAGGGGCCATCTTTGGCATACGTATCCATTTGGCGTCCGATTTGAATCCGAGGTAGTGCGAAAGCGTTCATACAAACATTACTACGGCTACTTCGGTCCGTCAATATTTATTGCGAATTGGAGACTCACTGATGACGGATAGAAATCGGATGACGGATGCCGGATGTAGTGCGTAAACTACCATACAAATAGTTCTATGGCTACTTCGGAACGTATTTTCACGGATTCGGATCGGATGCAGTGCATAACCGCTGTAATCGCTCTCTGTACAAGCGCACTTGTCTATCAATTTGGAAAACATGGCAACATCGCATTTAACCTATACAAGGTGTAACATAAATAACGAACAACCTCTTAAGGGGTCACTGTAGGTACTCATCGGAGGAGCTCGTGGCTAAATAATTACAGCCGCATAGACCGATCTTCTGGGTTAAGCCACGCTTGCCGAGGTTGGTCTGTGGATGGGTGACCATTTACCATAGCGAGTTTCCTCCGTGCCTCGGAAAGCACCCCAAGCAGCACATTGGCGGAAATTACATCCATAAACAAGCTATACTACAGTCAAAGGCTCTTATGCAGCTGTACTAACGGATAAAACGATTCTTGAGACTGTATGAGGGGTAATCTCTACACTGTTAAACAGTACAGCTGACTAATGGCTGTACAATTGAGAAAAAAATAACAAAATGCATTTTAGTAGAATTTGAAAGAACTATTGTCCAGCCTTTGGCTACGTATAATGCCACTAACTGGTTAAGAAGACCAAAGCTTGTGAACGGCTGCTTAATGCGATAAAATCACACCCTCTTCTAAGCTGTGAGTTGTATTAGAGAATCAAATTTTGCCCTTGACTTTTTCATGGTGTACACTAATTCTATTATAATGCTACCTCAAGGAGCTGAATAGTAGCTGGTTTAAAGCATTTATGAATGCCTGATCTGTAAATTAGTGTAGCGTTATTCCACTTTAATTCCAAAGCGTATAGCGTAAATATGAGCTATTTTACAGCCTCTAGAATTATTGAAGAGTAAACATAGGTTAGTAATGCTCAGGTGGGCAATTCTCGTGTCTTCGACTTAATCACGAATTCGAGAAAAAAGTCGAATTAGAACTTTTCTCGAGCGAAAATACGAATAGCCGTTCGAGTTGCTTCGAACAGTTGATATCGGTCGAGATATACGTTTCGAAATCGAACCTTAACAAACGACAATCAGCTGGGAAGCGATTCTCGCGCGTTACAGATCTTATCTTCAGCATCAGCATACTTGAAAACTAAGGAATTAACATCCATTACGAATAATCATAAAACGCTAGTTTTTATCTAAAATAGACTTTTAAGACGAGAATTGCCCCCCTGATAACATCGATTTTGTCATAACCTCAAAATGATTTTCTATTAATAGAGATCCCTTCTCACTTTACTCCTTTAACCAGTCGTTAGAATAACTGTAAACCACTGTATAGCTAGCGTACAGTTTTCAGCTGATTAACAGACTTAAATATGGCCATTGAACAGAAAAGAGACGGACAAGGGAATTTAGTTAGAATTATTGCTGGATAACAAATTAACGCCATTTTAATGTAAATAAGCCGATTACATATGAAAAAACTACTAATAGGTATCTGTTAAAATTTCATGATATTTGAGAGCTATTAAAGTAAAAACACATTATTTAATTGTTACAAATAGATATTAATGCACATTAAATGGAAAAACATTAGTGAAAATCCTCGAATAATTCGTACACCGTATTTATTTTGTATAATATTTTTATTAAAACTATATTATTTCGATGGCGCGTGTAATATTTGATAATATCACCTATATATATTAACAGTAAAGTGGCACCCGCAGTACAATTTACCAACAGAGATACGAAAAACAAACGAGAAAAATTACTTAATTAGAAATTATTATTTGTCCACAGAAAATGGCCGTAACACTTGCACTGAACAAATAGTTTTTTGTTGCTACGAGTATTTCTTTTTAGATTTAACAATAACCGTTACTAAGCCATAAACCATCTTTTGGCTGTCTACGAGAATTAAAGAAGCTGGATAGCGGCCTATTGACAGCTGTCTAAGCCATTGTACAGCCCATGTACAGCTCTTACAATGCTCTGGACAGCTGTTAACAAGCTACTATAATGCTCAGGGCTGGTTAATTTGGGGCCAAATTTAGAATTATAAGAGCTGTGTAGCTGGATATACAGCCCTTGTACAGAAAGCAATACAGCCTCGAGTTTTCTAAAATTCTGTTGTCCAGAGACTATACAGCTAAGTGTGCTGCTTGGGACGTAAAGCCGTTGGTCCCGGCTGTCATTTGTAGATCTTTGACAGTCGTTACTGTTGGTCAGAAGCCAGAAAGTCTGACAACCAGTCTTACCAAGAGTATCGTATTACCCAGTTACTGGGTTGTGGAGGTCTGATAGGCAGTCGCTCCATGTAAAATACTGATATTCAGCTGCATCCGGTTCGACTGGAAGCCGACCCCAACATAGTTGTAAAAAGGCTAGGCAGATGATGACTGTAGGTACTCATCATTTTGAACAAGGTTGTGCGTTATTTATGTTACTCGTACACATTGTATACGCTACTATTTTGGTCTTAAACAGGCCGGACCGGATTGTTTATGCTTTTATTTGTATTTTTATTTTAGTGTATTAATGATGCAGATTAACGGGTTAAGGGAACGCCCTCTTAATATACTACTATACATATCTCCTCTATAACATACTGTATATGTGGTGGGAGTTTCTGTGTAACCAAGTAAGGTGGCCGGCAAGACAACTCAATTACGCAAGTTGTCCGCGCTTGCTCGGTTCCGAAGACACCCGTCATGTTGTCGCCGAGACTCGTGTGATCACCTCCACTTTATGCGCATATCGAAAATTGCTTTACTTTACATATATGTGGGTAGTTTATACGTCTACGAGGTAGCTTTCTTTTGTAAGTTAGGTATAAGAGTGTTTTCGTCTCCGTCGCCGTGTTTCCGGCCTATTGTTAGGGTATACGTTATTTAAAAGTATCTCTTAAAAAGTATACGCGGGTAGACGATTAAAGACGGTTTACGGCCATTATAGGTATATAAACTTTTTTTTTGTGCGAATATCCTACTCATGTATGCCCTTCGCCCGGGGAGGTCGAAGGGGTATGTCGGACTCTTACCGGCTAAAAACCTACAGTGATCCTTCTCCTGACCCATGGCAGAGGTCGCGGGATTCGCAGCTGCATGCACCGCAACCCCGGCAGGCCTCGGTCCGCCAGCCCCTGGCAGACCTCTTCTACTGTGGTGCATAGCCCCACGTCCTCCTGAAAGGCGCGCACGTAACACTGCGCGCCGCCTTCTCGGGCCTGTTACTGATCGGGCGACTGGTCTCCTAACCCGCCGCCCGCAGGTGATCGTCGCGCGCCCTCCGGCGAACGGTCCGTCTGGCGCGGGAAGGGAGAGTGGCAGCTGCCTCTCTCTCCTTCTCCGCTCCCTCATTGGTCGCCATCACCTCCTCGCAAAAGGAGGCGATGACTTCCCACGCACTCTCACTCCTGACCATGGACAGAACCACGGCCGGAAGCGAGAGGTCACCACCGACTGCCGCGACTAGTTCGCGGCGCTGCGTCGCCCACGCAGGACACGCCTGCAGCGTATGCAGCGCCGTGTCCTCGGGGCAGTTGACGCAGTGGTGACAATATATAACCTATACCTATCGACGGTTTGCCTTATTTTGACATTAGCTCCATGAAAGTAATGTATTTACATCTCTAATAGGGCAAACCACCAATATGTACAGTTAATACAGTGTGTAAACGAATTCGTGTAATTCCTTAAAATCACTTAATCTTAATACTTGTATAGATTAGCCCCGCACGGGATTTAGCTTGATTAAAAATAAAAAATAAAATATTTTTTGTCTTGCAAAAGATACGATTTAACTTATTAATTAATTCTTAATTCGTGTAATTCCTTCAAACCGCGTGATCTAACTGGTGACACAGATTGACCAACCACTGGTTTTTATCAGATTCAGCTATAAATGATTCATAAGAAACCTGGTTTTCTGAGTTAACTGATTGCAAGAAGGGATATCGTGCTAGTTGTACCCGCCAGCTGTGTTGCCGTGCTTTCGTCATTTATTGGAGGCATCGGAATTTACTAAAAAAAAATATTTTTATTTAATACCTTTTTAGGTGGTTGTGATAGATCATTTAAATGAATGAAAGCGTGGAGACAGAACTGGCACCGGCCAAGTGCGAGTCGAACTCGCGCACGAAGGGTTCCGCACCATTATCTATAAAAACGGCAAAAAAATACGTTTGTCCTGAAATATGTACAATATTCTTTTTTTTAGTATTTGTTGTTATAGCGGCAACAGAAATACATCATCTGTGAAAATTTCAACTGTCTAACTATCACGGTTCATGAGATATAGGGCTGCCAATCCCAAATTTCAAAAACCAGTATTTGAAGTTGGAAAAACCAGGACAATTTAGTTTAAAAACAGGACGCAATAATAGAGTAGCAACAGTTAAATTAATTTGTACTGAAAATAGGTTAAATGAAATTCAAGTAATATTAATAATCACATTTATAAAAACAAAAGTATTTTAGTAATAGGCCGCCCGTAACGTAAGGATTCCAAAAGTGGCACGCGAATTTTAAAATACATGACCTTATCAGGGCTGTTTAAAAATCCAGGATACCCAGGACACTACAAAAAACAGGACTTGTCCTGGGAAAACAGGACGGTTGGCAACCCTACTCTAAAGTCACCTCAAATACCCTTTACTCTAACAAGGTATGAATAAAATATAACATTGTTAATCATAACACTCAATCGTGGGCGTTACAATCTATGAATTTATAACCTCAGGCTTGTATTCGTTGAAAGAGTTAAGGTAGGTATGTAATATTGTTATTTGTTGTGCTCCCACAAAATGCTAATGACTATAAAAGATAATAATACGTAGAGGGCGAGACAATTGATATATATCGAGTACAATTTAAAGTCATGGACTGCTACTTATAATTTTCTTGTAGAAAATCCAATAAAATATAATCCATCGGGAAAATAGGGTATTTAACTGAAAAAATCTAATAAGTCCGTCAGTTACAATATCAAAAAATATTTGACCCGTATTTTTTGCTTTTGTTACGTAAACCAAAATTGACGAAAATACGACAGTTTTAAATTGGCAAAACGTCACAAGCAAGTACAATTTTTACTTGCTTCTGACGTCACAAGCCCCCTCTCGAGTTTTGATGAGTTTTATCTTTCCAAATATTCATAGATTTAACAAAAGAAAAAAAACGTGTCCATTATTTTTCAAAACTAACTGGCGGACTAATTAGATTTGCAATTTATTGATGCTGTCAACATGCCTATTGTACTTCTTCCACTTGCGCCACTTCGCACTGGCCTTCGCGATCATAAAACAATACATGTACTAAATGTACTTACTATAAAATAATGTTTACTCTTTAACAAAAAATACGGGAATATTTTTATCATAAGTATTCTGCTTATACGATTTGTTTTTTTTTTTATTGAATCCTTCTTATTTAGTTTTACGAGTAATACGATCACTCAGACAAACCGCAGTTTTTTCTCTCTGAATCCCTTGCCATTCTTATCCTTGCCGTGTAATCTAAACCAGTAAATAGATTATGTAGTTTAAAGGAGAATACTTATGATAAGAACGTTCACAAATTTTTAGGGTAAATAAAAACACAAGAAGTGTAGCCCTTTAAGATGAAGCTACACTTTCAAATACAATAGAGTCTAAAACTGTCAGGCCTGGCGAATTTTAACAAATACAGATTACGATACCCGTCGCTTTAAGCCTAAAATAAATGTACTAATAGTAAATAATGGCGAAGATAAACTGTTGACGAATATAAACTTCCCAAGCGAAGCTGATAGCGCATTGTAAAGCCGAAAGCCGATGAGACAGGAAATAAACAATTTTCTTCTCAGTATGCATGGGAGAAATGGCGCTGGCGCAAAACTAGAGCTGCATAAATCTTTACAGATGAGGTGTGGAGACGGGGCGAATGTATTGATTATATTTTGAGCAGTGGATGGTAAAAGCATTGTATTTTTCTAACATGAACATACATAATTGTACGATGTGAGTCAGGTTTTCGGTATTTATAACAGGGTGTCTCGAAACTCAACGTAAAGCCGGGAACAAAATGGTAGAGCAAATAATGACAGTTCAGAAGAAAAAAAACTTGTTTAGAGATGGAAACTTTTTGTTAAAAACCACTTTTAATAGCCAGATTTATGCGGTAAAGTTTTATTCATGATAACTTTGAAATTCGAAAACCATAGAACTTTTATTTTTTTATTTGTTTTCCTGAACATGCATAAACTGCCCTGTCATTTGTTGCCGGCTTCAGGTTAAGTTTCGGGTCAACCTGTGTATGAGTTAAGTCTAAATTTACGCGGTCACTTAAGAGCCAGAGTCAGGGGCCCAATTCTCCTAAAATAAATTGTTGCCAAACGCAATCGAACCACAATCGTCACTCAGTTTTTGTTTTCGAAAACTTTCAAAATGATTGATTTTGTTTTTTGTGTCAAACAATTCGACAGCTTTTGAAATTGAGAACTGTCTGAATGAACGGTTCGGCCTTGGTTCGGTTGTGATTTATCAAGATTTATTTTAGGAGAATTAGGCCCCAGGTGCCAGTCGGTGAGATCTTTACTAAGTTGTTCCGCTAAGTGTTGTTACCTGCGTTTTTCACGTGTATATAGAGATATGTTTATCAAAAGTTTTAGACCCTAAGTATATTAATTTACAGTACCTATTCTTCGTCTACACCTATGATGATAAAAGCACATATTCCAGCAGCCTTTTCAGCATGTTAAATACACAAAAATAAATCAAATGCATTGAGTTCCCAACGTTGAGTGACAGTCGATTTATACCCTTCACGTTACGCCCACAAGCGAATAACTTGAACCGTGATTTGCACAAAAACTTATTGAAAATATACAAGTTTAGTCGGAAAGGGGGTGGTACTAATCCGCAGGCTACCTAGTACCACCGATGACGGTTTTAAAGCAAGTGTTAAAATTTCAAAATTCTATGTTTTTAATTTCCATATAAAATTATTTTACTTTAGTTTTTTCATAAATTCTTCATCCCTGCTTTAGTTACGAATTCATAAAATGGAGTATCTAATTCGTGACCCTAAATATGACCTAAAATGTAAACACAGCTGATCATAGCTGAAGATAGATTTTAGCGTATTTTTTATGTAATTTTTGAACAGCTATTTCTCTTATTATATTATTTTAGATTAGTACCCCCTTTCTGACTAACCTTGTATAGAAAAACCAACGAACCTTCTATTATTTGTCAGAACAATCGAAACGCGGTTTATAATCGTATCCTGTAAGAACCTTATCTCTCACTGTCGACGACTTTCTCCTTGACATTGGGAAAATGTTTTAAGAGATAATAAAATGTTTTTCTAAGGTTTCACGCGGCGAGATCGACGTGCCCCGGAGATCGAAAGCCTCGTATTTAATCAATTTGTCGGAAAAAGTCGCAGGAAACCGATCAAAAGATTTATTAGACCAAAGAACCTTTTTTTCGCCACCCCAATGCACTTTATTCCGTAGAGCCGATGAACTTAAAGTGTAATTAGATTCGTCGATTGAAACTTTAAACGCAATCGATTGCAAAGTTTTCCTAAAACAGCAATTTTAAATGAAATCCGTAAAACGTTTAGTATTCAAAGTTAGTACAATAAAATCCTCGAAACGAATCTACCTACGGTCTGAAATAAGGAGACGATATCGAGTTTTTCGAGGCTTGAGATTATAGGAATAAGTAATATACTTAGTATATGTTCACATTGAAGCTTAACAGCCGAAAAGGGATAAGCGCCATTTTTTGCGAAATGGACTGATACACGTATATCGTTGGAATTGTCTTTTTAGGCGTCGATTGATCTAAGTCTAATGAGACACAGACCAATCGACGCCTAAAAAAGACTGTCGCAAAGTAATGGTAATGACTCTGCAACATACTTTTTATCGCTTAGGCGGTATGTAAATTAAGGTCCTTAGCCTAATTTCTTCGTCGTAAACGAACTTTAAACCATTCTTCTTTTTTTAAAGTTTGTAAATTAGCGGTTATCCATTTTTGGCTGTTAGGCATCGACATCTATTAAATATTAATACGAAACAGACTGTATAAAATGTGTCCGGTTATGGACTAGCGATATTCTAGGTACTTATTTAGCAACTATTCTAGTACACAAATACACTACACACTAGGGTCCAATCCACTTCCCCGCTATTTGGCAGCCATTTTGCTTTTTTGTTGAGATATCCTCTATCTTAAAGTTATGAAATATGAACCCATTGTATCGCAATGTAAACGATAGAAAATATTGTAGCCCTCCGAATAAGCCTACTTTTATCTCAGTAGGACCAAAACTTGGAGTGATATGACTTTTTTTGTACACACGTACAGAATATCTCAAGAAAAAAATGGAAGTGAATTGGACCCTAGTGTATAGTGTATATGAGTACCTACTAGAATAATTGCTATACAACGTGTTACAAAAATACCCCTAAAGCCGAAAGGGGATTAAAAGGTCCCTAGTAAAGAGTCTATTGGAAATATCTATACATATAATAAATCTGTAGACATGGCGTGTCTGTACATAGCAAATATTTTTAAAAAACCTGGTTGGGGTGTTAAACTATAACCAATAGAACCCATTTTTAACATTTTTGGATTTTTTGTCTGTTTGTCTGTTTATCTGTTTGTCTGTTTATCTGTTTGTCTGTTTGTCTGTTTATCTGTTTATCTGTTTGTTTGTTCAAGCATCACATAAAAACAACTGATCCAATGTTGTTGACTTTCATAAATAAATATTGTGCTTATCTCCAAGTAACATATGGTTTTTGTTTCATCGCAATCGGTTCACGCAATCAAAAGTTATGCGAATTTTAAGTTTTCTAAAAGAACTTACCATGTATTTGTGTATACTTACCATTTCTTTTCAATAGATGGCGTTACGTGTATCAAATCACGTTGTGAGGAAATATAATCAACGAATATATTACTATTCTCAGTCTATGGAAGGTCTATTGAAATGCTATTCGAAGAAGGTACTAACTAAGCTTTTATAAAAAAACGAGGATAATGTTATTTAACATTTATAAGGTACCTATCTATCTGAATGGCAGTGGAAGAGAAATACATTCAATTTCATAAGCAAGTGTAGGTATTCTAAATTTTTAATTGTGCAAGGCAATACGATAGATTAATTTGAAATACTCATATATTTTATTATGAATACTTAAATATGTATTTATAAATCTATTTACTATTAATAAAATTCAAAGTGCACTTTGTCTGTAATTAAATATTTTTCCAAAATTTCGGTTCGGTGGTACTATAATATCGATAAAGAAACCATAACACTTTTTTTTAGAATTATTGTGTCCGTTTGTCTTTCCGTCCGGACATCACGTAAAATCCCGTGGATGGATTTTGATGGGACTTTCGTTGATGTGTTGCGTAAAGAGCGACAATTTTGCTGTTACATATATCATCACACTATTGTTCATAGGAGCCGAGCAGCGGAACATTATTTCCACATACTGCGAAGTATAAGCTTAATATTCGGATCGTAAAATCGCGTGAATCGATTTTGATGGGCCTGCGCTTATGCTGGTACATAAACTATCACGCTATTGCTCATAGATGCCGAGCAACAGAACATTATTTCCATATACTGCGTAGTATAAGCTGTAGACTGAAGTAAGTGCTGCAGTGAACGGTCGCTGGCTCAGTGTCCTGCGTTAACCTTTAACTGTGGACGTTCGTTTTTTGTCACACTTACATGGACGCGCGGTCTCACGGACCGCTGTATTTGAAGGTCAAATTAATAACGAAATTCTATTTTTTTAAATGATTATTACTTTTTTTATTATCTATAGGTATCAGACTTAAAGACTTTATATGTATTTAATCAAACATATTTATTTTCTTAAACATTTTAATCAAATTAACATTACTCGGCAATTTTGGTCTTAAATTTACTTGAGACCACTTAAACGAACAAAAAACATTGAACTGTTAAGTATTTTGAGAAATCAACTAAAATATATTTAAATCTAAGGTATAACAATAATAAAAAACGAAAAATCTACTTCTCAAAATAAAACACAAAAAAACTGACAAAGGTCCAAAATATAGTAAATTTTTGGTAACTTTTGCATGAGGGCTTTTCGAAGTTAGGATCTTCAACTCGCAAAATTTTGCTTGGACGCTGTTGCAGTGGTGATTTTTGTGTTCGTTTTGATCTGTCACTATTTTTTTGGTTATTTTGTCATATTTTAAACTAAAATAAACGAAGACAAAAAAAAATCTAAGTGATTTTTTTGTAATGGAGTTATGGACGCGCGGTCTCACAGACCGCGGACGAAGTTTGAAGCCCAATAACTTATTTAATTTGCAGCCAACGACGCAACTTCCCGTTTCAACTATCGTTTCGTGACTAAAAGCGAAGCTACTGAGCGCATCAGTAGTGATGGGGGCGGGGAAGTGGGTAAACACGAAAATTAGAAACTGCGAGCGGTCTGTGAGACCGCGCGTCCACAGTTAAAGGTTAAAACCTCACTTTAAAAAAATACACTTTTTGTAAATTTTTTGGAATGTTTTTATGTATTTTATTTTGTTCATTGTTGTCAGAACTATTCAAAGCCTGTCGTCGCCGTTTTATTAAGTTTATTTAAGCCTTAGGTAATGTCCCAAAACACATAACGATGAAGGGAAAGTACTATAAATATTAAAAATTGCAAATTTCACTCAAAGGTGACTTCATTTTATTTTTAAAAGTAAGAAATATTGCCTTTACTGATTTTTTTGCCTGAACCGGGAATCAAACTGACAAAGCTATACCATCTGCAAAGGCACCTGTTGAAAATATCTTTATGGTCAATAGTCAGGATCAAAACTCTCCAACAAACACACTGTCTTAAATTGAACGAAGTGGAAAAAATAAGAACTACTTAACAACAATTAATAAGTGCTTGAATTTAAATGTACATAAGTTAGTCAATTTTGGTTTTATGGTCTTCCATCAATTTCAGACACAATGTTTATTGGAGCGATTTCTAACTTATAAAAATAAAATGAAGTCTTCTATACGTGAATTTTTTATATATTTAAAGTACTTTCCTATTCCACACCTCGAATGAAATCATTTTATAGACTGCACTGCGTAAAATATTTTGATTTAGTTCGCCGATTGTAATTAGATGGCGTTGTAGCCATTTTTGTATCGCGATAAGGTTTCGTTACATTATCACAATAAATATCAATATTCAATTATAATCCATTTTAGCAAGTAAATGTATGGAAATAAGCACCGCGTTTTTTGTATTATGGTTATATGAACCTTTACGGTCAATCAATAAGAGCTGAAACTCTACCTAAAGAAATGGTTTAAAAGATATAAGTGCCTTGGTAGGACACCTTTGTCTATTATTATAATAAATGGACTACATACATATACATTATTTAGTTGCTGCGACACAATGTTGTTTTCCGAGTTCCACGCGGACGGAGTCGCGGGCACAGCTAGTTTTAAAATAAAAGTAAGACCCAAAAAAAAATTTGGACTAATCATAAAATAAAATCATCACTGAAACGCAACCCTGAAAACATAAAAGTAAAGAGTAGACTACCCAGAAAGTTATTTACATTCTTACCTAATTTCCTCTGAGCGGTAAATGACAACACCCATAAAAGACTACTTGATTAACATTTTCTTTTTTAAGGGGAATTATGTAACACGTTGTTTATGTACCTAGAATATCGCTAGTCCATGACCGGACACATTGCATAAATTCGTATACCTTCCAAGAAGTCAATATACCTACATAAAGACCAAAGTAAAACCATTTATCTAAAGTAAATCCTACAAATTTCTCAGTATTGACAATTCTGGTTAATAACAAAGCCGTATAACATTCTGCGCAATATACCTAGAACGTTAATAGACACAGGTGACTTAGGCCTCATTTATGGAGACGCGGGGCGTCGCGCGTCGCGTTGTGCGGCGCGGCCCGCACTGAATTCAAACATATGGCGTTGTATGAGAGCGTTTACGGAGAAGCGGTTTTACACGCGTTTGCTTGAAATGCAGGCGGAGCCCGCGGACGGCATCGCCGCGTCGCCGCGTCGCACGCGACGTTTATCGCGGCGGCGCACGCGGCGTTGCGACCAGCTATTCCTGCAATTCTCCGTCCACTGTAAAACGTAGCGTCACCGCGGCGGGGCCCGCGGCGTCGCACGCGCCGCATCTTCATAAACAACATCGTACATTGCCATATGTTTGTGTTTGCGCGTGTAATGATGCGGGCCGCTGCACACGCCGCCGCTCCGTAAACAGAAAAATCATACGACGCGCCGCGAGACGCCACGCCGCACGCGACGCGCGACGCCCCGCGTCTCCGTAAATGAGGCCTCAGTCCAACAGACTTCGTCATCAGCGGTGTAACAAGAATAATAGTTTGTTTAAAGTAGCACACGATGTCGACGTCCATAATGTTTGTCTGAACAATAAATAGAGGTTGGCAAACTGTCTGCCGAGTTAATGGCTAGTCGAAGGGCAGGTAACTTGATAACGTAAGGGACAATGTATTATGCACTTGTTGTATATTATTTAGTGGGGTGCTCGGTTTATTTGTTATTGAAAGTAGTTTTACTGCGTATTAAATTGAATTATTCTTACTTATATTGTCTTTGGGGCGTGCTTTTGAGGCTTAAAATGAAAATAAAATAACCTTTATTTCGGACTAGCTGTACCTAGCTGTGACTAGCTGTATGCGTTGCAATGCACTTTTTCCTACTTACTACCTACCTACTACTTACCTACGACGTACCTTCAGAAACAAAATCAAAATAGTAACAAAAAGTTAATAGTAGATTGTTGCACCGAGCGCAAAGAGAGTCATTAATGCACGAGTGTTATGTTGGTGCCCGAGCGCAAGCCAGGGCACTAAATTAGCACGAGTGCATTAATCACTCACTTCAGCAAGGTGCGTAATCTACTTTTCTTTCAACTACCAATTTACCTACCGTGATAAAATATACCTACTCAAAATAAAAACTCAAGTTAATGAAAACAAGGTTATCCTGCGACTTTTGCGGCAAAATGTTATTAACAATTTCATTTGCAGCTGTTTTTATACTTTCTGGACTTGAATTCATACCGCTATCTATTTTTATTTTTTAAAACTTTTCTTGCTAAATAAGAAGTATCAAAGTTTTACAATGGTACAAAATGTGCGCCATTTTTTTTTTCTCACCAAGTCGGTTTTATTCAGCCGATTTTTATTTTCAGCCAGTATCTTTTTGATCTAATGCATACTTAATGCATAAGAATGCATACATTTAATATTTAAACTTAACGGGAGACATTAAACCTCTGTGGTAAATTTGTATCTAAATAAAAAATAAAAAACTGCATTAATGAAAAACAGTGCAGTAATGAAATTTCATACAACATTTCTGCACTGTTTGCAGTGCAGTAATGAGATTTCATACAACATTTTTGCACTGTTTTGGTTCTAAGCAGAAAATACGTATTTTGTGATCGGTTTTGTAGTGATTAATGATAACATTACTACGTAGTTGAAAGAAAAACTATTTTCATGCATGCGGTAAACAAATGAAGAATAATATGGACATACTGAGATAATTTAGTTTTTTTTTTAAATATCAATATTTTCTTTCATAAGAACCTCCTCCTGACAAATACGAAAACAACAAAAAAAAATTGCGAAATCGGTCCAGCCGCTCTAGTAGTCGCGCTAGTGAAAAACTTAATATTTAGTTACCAGTTCACTGTTCGTCATGCATCTTTGAACAATGGCATTCCAGAAAGAAGAGTCGTATCTCCCTGCTACGAGCTGGCCCGCACTCTACAGAGCAACGAGGCAGATCTCCGTCTGACGATGCCGTGAAAGCCATCGACGTGTGCCTGCGTGAGCATACCAGATGCACTACAGAAACGGGGCAACCCCATCAACATCCTGAAACCCTTATTATATTGGACCGCGATAACGCGGCACGGTGTGTTGACATAACGTGCAACTTTACTTCCCTGGGCGAAGGGCATCCATGACGATTTTTACAGGAAAAAAATAAAGGAGTGTAGGTTTCCTCACGATGTTTCGCATCCACCGCTAACGCAAGTATTCGTAATAATCAAATTATGATTCGAAAATTGTGAATCGTTACATTGAATGAACATATGAAGGCCTTTTGAAGCATGTGAAAGCTGTATAGATGCGAAAAGCGTATAAATACGCATGTTTATGCAAAATGTCCATTTTCTATGACTGAAACACGAAATGATGTTGTTAAGTGTGATTAGTCCCTTAGGGATGATGTCACGAGGATAGAAACTATATTATCATATAAATTCTATTCATATTTATTCAAAACTGTGCTTACATTTTATATGGCATTCTTTGAGCCATCAATATGTTGTTCTGCCTAGCATTTTCTCAACTTTGGGGACAGCTTCCAGTCTACCCAGAGTATTAATACCAGTATTTTAAAACGGAGCGACTGCCGTCAGTTCTCCCGCAACACAGTTACTGGGCAATGCAGCTATCCTAAGGTTAAACTAGTTGTCAGGCTTCTTATACCCGTAACGACTGTTAAATAAGTAGTCGTATGACACGCGGGACTGACAGTTTAAAGTGCTCTCCGAGGCACGGAGAGATCTCGATGTGTACCGAACAGTCATACCCATCCAAGGAAGCGCGGCAAGCGCAGCTTAACCTCGCAAATCGTATGATCCGGGCAGTTGTTAATAAGCCACGAGCTCATCACATATGAAATGTGATATCACCACATAATGTGTGTAAAGCAGGGATGCACAGACCGCGGGCCGCGGGCCGCATGCGGCCCTCCGTCGATGTAGGTACATGCCGCCTGCCAGCAAATTAAACTCTTTTATGCGTTTGTATGAAAATACTGCATTCTATCAGTAATGGCCAGCTTTAGCTCTGAATAAAGATTTTAAATTTTATCAAAAGCCCACACAACGATACTTATATTGTTTAAGATCTCTAGTTTCAACTTGTTTTTACCTATTGTTTTTAATTGTGGTGATCCGCCTTTAGCTCATAGTCCGCTCGAGTGGCCGCAAGTCCTAATAAGTCTGTGCATCCCTGGTATAAAGGCATATTGACTTGAAGCATAAAAAAACAGCATCAAAGTAGAGCTACCAACATACGCTGATCGAATATTCGAGTCACCTTGCATTGTAGGAAAAGACCCGTGTTCAGCGTTAGTCATTTTTGCAGACTGATTTGATTACATGTTCTACCTTTATCCGGCCAAAAGTCGTAGCTACAGCGCCTATTGTTGGATTAATCCCATCTACTTTGATCTTCTGAAATCCATTTCCTCATGACCTTTCATTGTAACAAGCGGCATATTGTCGTAGCGTCCCCGAAGTTGCGGACCCACATCTTGAGCTCCAAGTTGCACGTTCAAAATTTTACTTTTTCTTTTTTATTTCCTATGTTAACATATTCCCTGTCCCGTGAATCAAATATGATTCGTGGCATTATCTGTTGTCTGGGGTTCTACTCCCTAAGCACGAAGTCCGTGGTTTCGGCCTTAGTTACGAGCGTTTCCTGCTCCCTGTCACCTACGGACATACGATTATTTCGGGGCTAAGAATGAATGACAACACGATTTGACAGTTGTCCTTACTACCTAGGTATGTGTTTTTGCCCGTCCGAAAAGTTGAACTTGACACTTGTTTTGTTCACTCCTACGTTTCGGGCTACTTTCGGGCGGGCGACTGACTTCGTTGACGGACTTAGGGAGTAGGCCCCCTGGACAATGAACCTGTTAATCTTAAGACACCGCTGACATACCTACGGTGAAGGAAAACATTGTAAAGAAACTTGAACTTAATGGTTTAAAATCGTCAACACGCAGTGGGCAAGCATGGTTATTAATGCTCGTTCCTTTTGTATGGGTATGAGAATAGGCCTTTTTGCTGCAGTGCGACAACTACAGACTGGTATTTTTTTTTATACCTACACCGTGGGCCCGAGGTACCCGAAAGATTTTAACCTTCGATTCCGATGCCTAATTGGAAAAGAAAAGCTAGGATATAGTTTGTTGAAGAAAGCCTAATTTTCGAAATATTCTTCATTTACGGAAATTCTAAATCGATAAATATCTATGGTAACAAGTCCTATGAACGCGGCGTTGCGACTTTTGTCACACCATACGCCTCTCGCCGTATGTCTTATTTGTCGTAGAGGGTTGTGAAGTGAGAAGTTTCTTATCCACTCACATAAATGTTGCCAGTTCAACGTATGGTATTGTTTACAAAGAAGTACTTACTAAAGTTAATTGATTAACTAAGTAAAGAAAAAGAAATACTAAAAAAAATATGACTGAATTGGACTTTCATTGATATAACATTTGACTCATAATACCATCAGAAAGGCGTGGTTAAAATCTTTCGGGTACCTACCTCGGGCCCACGGTGTATATGTAACTAATTATAAGCGGAGTATTGAAAGAAAGGCACAACAACATAATCGTGTAGGGTGTTTCTAACATTACAGTTATAGCTAATATCAGTATATCAGGATTGCGAGCAAGGTAAATACAACCAACATAGATTCTCCACCACTGAGAGCACTTTTTTTCGGGTTAGTGTTAGTAACATGAACTAGGTCATCACAATTAATTTACACAATTATTACAAGATCAGAAAATAAGGACAAGCTAGTCAGATATAAAAGGCCAGACTTCTTCAGCTGGTCAACATAGAATACCCGCTTCGTTTTTTTTTTTCTTTTGAACTGCTGTAAGTGGTCCTAGGGGACCCTTACTACGTAACCGGGCAGTTATTGGCGAGACCTGAAGAGTCTCCAGCCAATGGGGGGGGAAGTAAAATACTTAACCTAAGCTAACTACTTCTACTACACTAACATCATGACTACCTGCAACAACAGCACTAAGGGTGACCCCTAGTGGGACTCGGACCTCGGCTTAGGGCGTTGCTGGCGGGGACTTAGGGGGGGAGACAGTTTGATGAGAGCCCGCTTCGTCGAATGACCAGCACCTTTATAACTTCGGGTGCGTTGATCCATATCGACGACTACCTTCCTTTGTCAACATTGCCATGTGTTACCCGCTAGCGATAACAGACCATTATTCACCTATCTACAATGATTATGATAAACCTATTGTACTGCAATACAGCACCACACTTTGTTGGTATTCCAAAAAAGTGTTAAAAAACAGTGTTTCCATTGCATCTCAGTAATTGTTCAAAAACTTAATTAAACATAAAAGATAATGAAAAATACACAATACAATATTCATAACATATTCGGCTTTTGAATAGAGAGTTTGTATATTATCTCGAAGTATCTTCATAAACACATATATTATTATGTTTACGTAATTCTATGTTAATAATTCAATTGTTTCAAGCGCCGTCAGTTCATTTTCTTGGAAGTGTATTCTAGGAGTACTCTGGTAGTGTAACTCAGCGGGGGCTAAGTTAAAGCTAAGTGCACACAGTTCTCGTTGATAAGCAAGTGAACTCACTTACATCATTATAAGAAAAGTAGTAGTAGAAGTAGCACACGTGAGTAATTCTCGTCTTAACTAACAAATTATGATGAAAATTTAGCCAACACTAATTTATGTTGTAGACTAACTTATCTAACTTAAATAAAAAAATATGTCAACGCTTTAAACATTCTGGCACATTCAAGATGTATAAATTTTGACTAGATAGAGGAGACAATGTCACAGGGAAAATTATCAAAAAATACACCACGTTATAATTTGGTTTTCACTTTGCATTAACGGTGAAAGAAAACATTGTGAGGAAATCTGCATCTTGAGAAGGCTTCATAAAGTTTTCATTGGTGTGTAGTCCCCCAACCCGTACAGGGGTCAGTGTGATGGACTAAACCCTAAGAGCGGGGGCACACGATGCGTTGCGGCGGCGGTACGGCGCCGGAGCGGTGTCGCTGCGTCGTCTTACATAGAAATATCTGTGGCATGTCACACGATGCGCTCCGGCGCCGCACCGGACTTGCAACCACCGAGACGAAGCGGGGAGGGGTGAATGCGTTGCGATGTCGGAGCGGCACCGCTCAGTTGTTTATGCGTCACAAAGAAGGACACACGCTCGCTTGTTTCGTTTTTTTTTCTCTACGATATTTTTGCTACGGCGCCGCTGCGACATAACAACGTTGCGGCGCCGCACCGTTCGTGTGCCCGCTGATACGGTGAAATCTTTGCGGTGCGGCGCCGCAACGCATCGTGTGCCCCCGCTCTAAGAGAGAAGCCACACGATGCGATGCGGCTCCGGCGCGGCGCCCGAGCGGTGCCGTTGCGGCGCAATACATTCTTATTTATTTTTTTCTATTGGGCTGCTGTAGGTGGTCCTAGGGGACCCTTCTTAGACTTCTTAGACTTCTTAGACCTGAAGGGTCTCCAGCCAATGGGGGGGGGGGAAGTAAAATACTTAACCTAAGCTAACTACTTGTACTACACTAACATCATGACTACCTGCAACAACAGCACTAAGGGCGACCCCTAGTGGGACTCAGACCTCGGCTTAGGGCGTTGCTGGCTGGGACTTAGGGGGGGGGGAGACCGCTTGATGAGAGCTGAATTATCGGTGTGAAACCGCAATACATACAAATTTACATGGTATATATATCACACGGTGCGGTGCGGCCGCGCCGCACGCTCGCCGGACCAAGACGGGGGAGAGGGTGCATGCACCGCTCCGGCGTCGCAGCGCAGACCGCATATATCGTCACATCCACGGTAAACCTACGAATCTGCATATGATGCATTTTATACGGAAGAGTTTGAAGCAATTTTTCTCGTTGAAAAAATTATTTTTTGTAACGGGGCTATCGGTATTGTGGTACGGTTGGTTTGAAAATGTAACCTTTTAAAGTTACAATCAACAGATCTATGTTTTTTTTCCAAGTATCTAATATAAACGCACATTCGTGAGTTCACCCCATCATAAAGATTCGTAAGTTTTCCGTGGATGTGACGATATGTTGACGGAGAGCCGTTCCACACGGTGCGCACCGCACCGCGTGGCTCTTGCGACGCCGCGTACTACGTGTGCAGGCTGATGCGGCAAAATGGTCGCCGTGCGGCGGCGCACCGCACAGCACCGCACCTTGTGGCTTCTCCCTAAATCTATCTCTATCTATCTATTTTTTTACAATCTTTGTTGATTCTATGTCATTGAGAAATGATTTACTTATTTATTATTTAATCCTTCAGAAATAACAAATTTTAAATAACCAAAACTAAAATATTAAAAGAAAATTCTAACGAACGACATTGGTCGAGCACAGTTAATGAATGAAAGTTAAGATATAAATAAAATTATATCTGAATCTTCTTAAATATAAAATAACTTGCTGTTTCAACATTTTCAGTATAATATAATGCCGCACAGCTTGTTAAGCTTCGCAAAGGTCAGTGACCGGCCGCGGGAACTCTGGGATCAAGTTGCTTAAAGTTGCCGAGTCAAGACAGATTATGTAATTAAGATACCAATTAGAAACTTTAAACAGCGGTTATTATTAATGCAACCGAATAGTTAACAAGTTGGGGCATAATTTAGTTATAACATTAAATCGTCCAAGATTGGCTTAGGGTGCAATATTTAGTTGTTTTAACATCATACATACATACCATAACATATCAGATATAACATAACTAGGGAGCGGAATCTTATGGCAAAACAATTGAAAGGTGATAGAGACAGGTTATTATTTTTTATCGAATATTCAAGCTATCGATACTTTTTGACAGCTGAGAATAAAGACGGGCGAACAGACATATTGGTCATTTTGTAGAAACACAAAATAATCAACATGAAATAACAGATCAAAATGTAGATATGACGTAATTAATTTTTCATTTTGATTACCGTAGTAAGTATAGTACCGTAATCAAATGAGATCAAATATCATAATAGTGTCTATAGGGTAAACTTCCCGAGTTAGGTAGTTAACAGATATTTTTGATAGATAAGGGCGTGTCCACATCTCCACGTCGCGACTTCGTCAACGTGGAACGGTGCGGTAACGTGGTACCGTGATAGTTAGACCGTTGAAAATGACATATTTCTGTTGCCGCTTTAACAACAAATACTAAAAAAACAGAATAAATAAATATTTCAGGGGGCTCCCATACAACAAACGTGATTTTTTTTGCCGTTTTTATAGATAATGGTACCGAACCCTTCGTGCGCGAGTCCGACTTGCACTTGGCCGGTTTTTTTTTATTTTTAAGCTCACTCAGTTATTCAGTCTTCCTCACGATGTTTTCCTCTACCATTAATAATAGTGATTATTAAACTCTGATCCGCACATCAATTTGACAAGTTAGAGGAGCGAACATGTGGGAAGGCAAGCATTCAACCGCCAGGTTATCACTGCTTTAACATCAGTTTTAACGTCACTGAAGCCAAAAAAGCTGCCTGGGTTAAATAAAACAGGGTTGGATATGTCTATCGTATGTCAGGGAAGTAAGCAAACAGAACTACTAAATGGGTCCCACTAAGGGTCAAAATACACGTCCGATACTTGCTTCCGGGAGCCGGATCCGACTATCTGATCGGATTCATGAAATACACGTACGATTCTCGTGTCCGATTTTTTCTGGACGACGACGACGACGATGCTTACAATTCTGACATCCGATCCGATAGTCTGATCGTACGTCTAATTCATGTTCAAACAAATGTATGGCGCGGAGGCATTCAGATAGTCTGATCAGATTATCGGAACCGACTATCGGAGGCAAGTATCGGACATGTATTTGGGCTCTAAATGCTTAGCGATACACCCAGGCATAGATTTAGGAAAAAATGGTTCATCCAGTAACCTTTGCTACCTATCAACTGCCAAATTTAAAATATATTTATTTATTAGTTTGTTTAATACGTGTATATAACGTCTTCTTTTTATTTATATGTGTAATTATTGATATGTATTTTATGTTATTATATCTAAGTAATATTATGTACGATACGTACTTATACACCAGGACTGCCCGTTATCTCTTTCCGTTCTTTCAGTCCATCCTAAGGTTGTCTGGAAGAGATCGCCTTGTGCGATAAGACCGCCCATTGTACATATTGTGTAAATATTTGTATTCCTTTTTTTGTTTCCGGTGTATTATGTAGTTATGCATGGCCAACCATTACCCCGAACTGTATTGATAAACTAAAATCACGCCATGCCACCCATCAGTTCCAGGTAGCCATAAACATAAGATAAATTACCAATAAATTATTAATTCATCATTAGTTAGCAATAACAATTAGAAGTATGATTTGACATACGAGCGGCTTCCTGTTACTGTTACTGGCCCACTGTGAGATCCAGTCACAGACACACACATGCTAAACCTCCACTAGTATATAAGCCCATGTAAATTAGATTTAGTTGTTCTTGTACTATAATGCTCATACTGAGCACACGTGTCTTTAATTAAATAAATATATTTTTTTAACAAGTCTTGCGCGTTCATATTTGACTGGCGCAGCCGGTAGGATTAGCAAAGTCGCGAACAGTGATCGTTAATAGGCACAGAAATCGGTCGTAACGTATCCTAGACGCATAGACTTCTAGTCTGTAAAGAACCTATTCAAACAAATTCGTCAAAAGAACGTCGCGTGTGCAGCAGCAGCAGCAGCAGCAGCAGAAGCAGTAGCAGCAGTAGTACAAGAAACGGCATGGGATCGAGCATACTGTGAGTAGACCCTTATTCGCATTGTTCCATTCCTTGTCTTATTCCTTAGATAGCGTTTAATTGGACTAGACATCGCCATTTAACGTAACACGTCTATTTTTGGACAAAAATCGCCGAATCTAGACTTAATATTAGTTAATTTTGACGTAACACGTCTATTTTTGGACAAAAATCGCCGAATCTAGACTTAATATTAGTTAATTTTAACGTAACACGCCTCTTTTTGGACAAAAATCGCCGAATCTAGACTTAATATTAGTTTATTTTAAGTAATTTGGACTCGCATCGCCAATTTACTATTTTTGCTTTTAATTTTTAGTAATTTGGACTCACATTGCCACTTTACTATTTTGTGGTATTTACTCAAACATCAGTAATTTACACATTCTAGCATAACTTAAAGCGCTGCTTGGACTAAAATCGCCAGCAACGTTATTTTTGCCTTATAATTAAATTTAATTGTGAATAATGAATATTCAACTTATCCCTAAGGAAATTCAAAGCATCATCCCAAAATTCGATGGGGATGATAAGTTACTCAACCTTTTCATTTCTAAATGCGAGTATGTAATTAGAAGCTTTAGAGGGGAGAACAACCCAGCACAGCAGACTTATTTGTTCCATTGTATTACGAGCAGATTAGTTGGTAAAGCTGCCGTCTTAATAAGCGAACGGGAAAACGTCACCACCTGGGAAGGCGTTAAAGAACTTTTTGTTCAACACTTCGGGGATCCGAGATCGGAAGCTTGCCTTAATATCGAATTAGAGAACCTCAAGATCAAACAGGGAGAGTCATATATAGACTTCTGCCACCGAATACAGAATGTTAGGAGCTCACTTATATCAAAAGTAAACCTCCTCACCGACGAAGGTATTAAAGCAGCGAAATATATTATTTATAATAATACAGCTCTAAACGTTTTCCTCTATAATTTACCAGAGGATATGATTAAGTTTGTGAGACTAAATAAATGCGTAACACTGGAGTCCGCGTTAAGTGTCGTAACCGAGGAAGTTAACTTCCAAACGAGATACAATGCTCGAAATAAGATTAAGACAACACCTAATAATAACTTTAACCATTCAAGCAATCCTAGACCAAACTTTACGGCTCCAATCCAGTATAAATTCGGTATTCCAGCAAACAATAATCAAGGTTTTAGACAAGTATATGGTTTTAAACCCAACTTTATTTCGAATCCGAATAATAGCAACCAAAAAGTTGTAAGTCAACCGCAAGGACCTAAACCACATACCAGTAATAATCAAACAAATCAAAAAGCTATAACTCATCAACCACAACAGATTCCGCGTACATTTAATAATTATAAGCAATCAGGTTTCTTTAAAGCCAATCCAAACCAACAATTCCGATTTGATATCATCAATCAACAGCCTAAGCAAAACACTGACGTGTCGATGCGTACGGTTCGCAATAACATGATTGAAGAGCCACTTGAACTTGACTCCGACTCTAACTGCGAACAGATATTTTTGTTACACGACGAGAATCTTGTGTTGATAGATGATAGTAATCAAATTAATTGTGTGCAAGGTGAAAACGAACCAGTAAATTTTCAGATAGAAGCCTCCACAACAGACCCACCACATTAGAAACAGAAGTAATAAACTTAAATTATAGTAGTCTTAGGCTACCGCACATCTATTTACCAGAAATGGAAGCAATTTTTTTAATAGACACAGGTAGTACACGATCTTTTATTAACGCCGAACTAGCCAACCAGTACTTCAAGCATTACAAGAGTGATGAACCATTTGAAATAATTAGTACCCATGGACGTAGCAAGCATAGCGAAGTCGCATACATTCCCTTAACGGACACTTTTAAAACCGATATTCACCATAAGTTTTATATCTATAACGTAGACAAAGCATATAACGGCCTTATCGGATCCGATTTATTAAAAGAGCTAGAAGCTACTATAGACATGAAAAACCAGGTCTTAAGAACAAATACAACAGAAATTCCCATTTTATATAACCCCTCTTATCAGATAATAATACCCCCTAGATCGGAAACACGTGTTAAAGTGCCAACAATGTTGGACAATGGAAATGCAATTTTAAATCACATAGAATTCTGCCCGGGAGTTCGTATGCCTGACGCTTTAGTTAACTGCGTAGACTCTTTAGCTCAAACTGTCATCCAGAACACTACCGACACTGAGATGACTATAACATTTAAAAAACCCTTTAAAGTTTATGGTATAGAACAGGATTTAGCAGATAATTGCCTTGTTCATAATTTAAACCACACCCCTGATTTGGAAAAACGATTAGATGAAAACTTAAACAAATTACGGCTTGATCACCTAAACATAGAAGAAAAATCATTAATAACTAACCTATGTACCGAGTATAAAGACATCTTTCATTGTGAACACGTACCTTTATCTTTTACTAACCAAGTTAAACATAAGATTCGTACAAAGAACGAAGATCCGATTTACATACGCCCGTATAGACACCCCGTTAGTCAAAATGAGGAAATACAGAAACAAGTAGATAAACTTTTAGAAAATAGAGTAATTACAGAATCACACTCACCTTGGAGTGCCCCTGTACACCTAGTTCCTAAGAAAATGGACGCCTCAGGCGAACAGAAGTTTCGGATGGTTATAGACTATAGGCGACTCAATGAGATAACGATAGATGATAAATACCCACTTCCAAACATTACAGACTTATTCGATAGGCTAGGAAAAGCATCTTATTTCACTACGATAGACCTAGCCAGTGGTTATCACCAATTAGAGGTAGAAAAAGAGGACCAACCGAAAACCGCATTTACAACACAGTCAGGACATTACGAATTTACTCGTATGCCTTTTGGTTTAAAGACAGCCCCAGCGACCTTCCAACGAGCAATGGATAACGTACTCCGCGGACTACAAGGCATACATTGTCTTGTTTATTTAGATGATATTATTGTTTACTCAACCAGCCTCCAAGAGCACATAGATAAGCTTAGAAAAGTATTCGATAGGCTTAGACAAACGAATCTCAAAGTAACCCTTGATAAATGCGAATTTCTTAAGAAAGAAGTGTTATATTTGGGTCACACAATAACCAAAGACGGTCTTAAACCAAATAATGATAAAATTAAAGCTGTGTTACAATTCCCTTTGCCTAGAACACCAACAGAAATTAAGAGTTTCCTAGGTTTAGTAGGATACTATCGTAAATTTATCAAAGACTTTTCTAAAATAACGCAACCTATGACAAACTGCCTTAAAAAGAAAAATAAAGTCACCATAACTCAAGAGTTTGTAAACGCATTTGAAAAGTGCAAAGAACTACTTACCAATGCACCATTATTACAATTCCCAGATTTCGAAAAACCTTTCCTTCTAACAACGGATGCATCTAACTTTGCGCTAGGAGCAGTCTTATCTCAGGGTCCAATTGGTAGTGACAAACCAATAGCCTTCGCAAGTAGAACTCTTAACGACGCCGAAACGCGTTACAGCGCCATAGAAAAAGAACTATTAGCAATTGTTTGGGCATGCAAACATTTCAGACCTTATTTATATGGTAAAAGGTTCACAATACTAAGCGATCATAGACCTTTGGTATGGTTAAATTCTATTAAAGAGCCAGGAAGTAAACTCACTAGATGGAGACTTAGACTCTCTGAATACGATTACGAAATTAAGTACAAACCCGGTAAACAAAACAGCAATGCAGATGCATTGTCTAGAATTAAAGTAAATGCCTTAGCCTTGATCGTGAATACCGATAGGTCAAAGACTATTGTCATCTCATCCGATGAAGATGATAATATTAGTACTTCACCCAGTAATTCTAAAAACAGACCTAAGTCACCATCTTCAATACCATCAATAGGAAGCGAAACAGTCACAGCCTCTGAAAGAGCAGACTCTCCTTCTTTAGTAACCGTCCACTCAGAAGAAAATACAGACTCCCCTGATATCCCAATATTAAAGGAAGCCTAGATACCAAAAAGCGACAGTTATAGATAAAATTAAGAGAAATACGGTAGCTGTCCAAAATAAAGCCAGTAAAACTAAGAAAATACCCGTTAAAGACATTAAGCGTCCTTCACAGGTTCGTCCTGGTGGTAACGATGCAAGCAGCCCTCAGCCTGGGCCTTCAACTTCAAAGGATTGAAGATAATCCGGGAATCCTTCCCGTTAAAGAAGGACAAGCGTCACTAAGCCTCTATAATTGGCATATAATTAAGAGACTAGACTTAAATTTAGTTCATAGGAATTTAGAATGTAACATAGAAAAATATAAAGATATTTCCAGCTATATGGAGGATAAATTAGGTATGTACATTTTAGATGGTAGTCTTGTTGATGCTGAGTTGCAAACCCAATACATAATGAACATAACTATAGAACGTTATAATCAGTTAATTCCAAGCATTAGAATAAAAAGGGGACTTATCAATCCTGTTGGATCTATAATCAAAGCTATTACTGGAAACTTAGATAACGATGATGCACTTAGATATGATAATTGGATAAAAAGTCTGCAATTGCAACAAAATGTAATCATGAATAAAGTTACTTTAGTTTCCGAAATAGTTGACACATTCGCTAATATCACTAACTCAACTAGAAACAACTTTGTAATACTTGAGAAAACTATTAAGGAAATAGAAGAAATTTTAAACAAAACTCAATTCCAAAGGAGTAAGAGCCTTGTCCTAAATACTTATAACATGTTAACCCATAACTTTCAAATATTATTAACCCGCTTAGATGAAGTGGAGACAGCATAAGCATTTAGTAGAGTTAATGTATTACATCAGTCTATATTAGATACTACTGAACTAATTAATATTCTTCAAGATATCGAAAAAACAGATAAGTTAGCTTTTCCTGTTACTAATGAAAACTTAGTTAATATTGAACATTGCATTGAAATCAAAGATTATGTAAAAGGCAAACAGATAACTTTTATTATGTCGGTACCAACAGTCCAATTAGATGTCTACAATTATTACACCCTACATCCTTTTCCTATGTATAATCCCCACCTTGGTCTATCTTTCCTAATTACCCCTAAAAATTCCCATATCCTTGCGAAAGGGTCGAAAGTAGTATCGCTCTCCCAGCCTTGCAGAGGAATAGACGAAGGAAAGTTCCTTTGTTACGAGAACAACGTGTCTCCAGAAGAAGAAAATGAATGCATCAAACATTTGATGACATTTTCTACGAAGATAACATCGTGCCTGCCTCTTCCCGTTAACGCAACAAACGTTAAAATTAAATCCATACATCTGGACTCTTGGATTATTTTCACAGGTTTTCCTACATTCCTGACAGAAATTTGCGACAACGATATGAGCCAGCACGACATCATGGGCACATATATCCTAACCCTTAACAATGCTTGTGAGGTAAAACTTGGGACAACCACATTAAGAAAACGCCGTCTTCAAACAGGAGAAGTTACCTTCCGCAGTTCACCATCAATACATCTGCCCAGTATTATAAGACCAAAAGACATCGCACTACGTAAAACTATCAGTCTAGAAGAGATTGATTTGGAAAATCTACAGTTCCTATCACACGCGTTAAAGGATAACAGTGAAGTGAAAAATAGTGAAAGTCATTTTGTGAATGTGCACAGCATTAGCATAGGAACTATTGTAATCTACATTATTTTACTTTTTGTATTAATTTTAGTTATATTGTACCGCTATAGAAGTCTATTACTGCGTAAGCTTGGACAAAATCATCAACCTCGTGATGCACCTTCGGATGATGATTTTGCACTTACGGAGGGAGGAGTTATGCATGGCCAACCATTACCCCGAACTGTATTGATAAACTAAAATCACGCCATGCCACCCATCAGTTCCAGGTAGCCATAAACATAAGATAAATTACCAATAAATTATTAATTCATCATTAGTTAGCAATAACAATTAGAAGTATGATTTGACATACGAGCGGCTTCCTGTTACTGTTACTGGCCCACTGTGAGATCCAGTCACAGACACACACATGCTAAACCTCCACTAGTATATAAGCCCATGTAAATTAGATTTAGTTGTTCTTGTACTATAATGCTCATACTGAGCACACGTGTCTTTAATTAAATAAATATATTTTTTTAACAAGTCTTGCGCGTTCATATTTGACTATGTACAATAAAGAGTATATAAATAAATAAATAAATAAAAGGTATGCGGAAAAAGGAAAGAATTTTGTCCCTGGTGTGAGACAATACAGAATAATAATTCATCATTCAGCCGAAAGACGTCCACTGCTGGACATAGGTCTCCCCCAAAAGGGGGTTGCCGTAATCGCCACGCTCGGTAGGCGGGTTGGCGATCGCAGAATGGTTGTTAAAGTACTCCGAGAACGGTGCTGCCCATCCTCTAGAGAATCCCTTAGTCGCTTTTCACGACACACGCGGAAAGAGTTGGGGTAGTGCTATTCTTTAAGTCCGGCACTACACGAGACCAGAATAATAACTAAAGGAACAAAAAAACATAGTATTCAGAAGTAAGATACCTTCGGTAGAAATCGTTATTAGATTGCGGTGGCAGGTATTTAATTGAGTTATAGCTGTGGTTGTAAGTGGATCACAGGGCCTACGGGCTACGAGCTACGGCCTACGGACTTCGGCCTACGGTTTACTCCCCGCATTACCAAATTAACTCGCCAACTTAACCGCCCGAGTATCATCCTTCCATTCCCTTTGTGAACAATAGAACCTTTTGCTCTCAGATAACGCGTATACGCACTCAAGATTTCTACTTGACTCGCTGCGAAAAAAAGCTATAGAAAGTAATACCGACCTGATTTCCGTCAGACCTCCGGCAATTTGAACATGACTTTTTCGCTTAAACGGAATATTTAAATTAGGTACTTCTCGTTCGTCATGACGCTACTTATGGATTTTTTGTAACTAAAATAGTAAAGAATGATATTATTTCAGTTTTCGAAATAATGTGGAATATTGAAATAGACTTATATGAGTAAGCTAATATACTCGCTGTTAACGAGTGATAGTTCAACTTCGCAGACTTATTTGTACACAAGCTTAGTTTTAGTATATACTAAACCTGAAACTAGTTTGTTCAGAATCACTAGGAGAATCGACTGAATAAATTTTTACACCACTTTTTTTTTCATAAATTTCAATTTTGTTTCAGTAGGTTTCTACACCCATAACAGTTGACGGGAATAGACACCTTGAGTCTTGAGATGGTCCGCTCGGTCAGTTTCCGTATATTAGACAACCCCTGCATAGCACATCTCAGGCATTTCACACTTTACTAGGGAACTTAACGCGACATAAACTAAGGTGTAACTTGGAGATTTATTAAAAAAAAACACATATTCAGGCAGTTCTGATGAAAATCTTGTTGGGGTGTCTCGGTTTTTGTATATACTAAAAATAACGTTGTATATCTAGTGTTCGTACTTAAAAGCTTAGGTTTGAATTTCACGAATAATATTTGAACATCGTATATATAGCTTTAACGTGTTCTAAATTCATAAAAGATTAAGTTCATAAAAGAAAAGTACTAAAATGTTTGTTTTTGAGGGGGCCAGCAATAGGCTCGCCCATGGGAGTAAAACATAACGCCGAAAAAATGGTGTATAATACACTTCTGCTCATCCCTTCGGGGAATGCAGGCGTGATATTATGTAATATTTTTAACTAGTTTGATTAAAAGTCCAGACATGATTTATAATCTAAATATTATAAATCGTTTTTGAATTAATCAATATCTAGTTATAAGGCTTAAATTGAAAAAAATGTTTAACCTCAAATCTTTCTGCTTTCGCACATTTTCAGTTACCTTACCTAATTCGATCAACGACTTAATTCGTTTATTTGAAAATCAAGATTGCTTTATTAATTATCAGAAGTTTTCGGCGATTGGAAATCCTTCTCACGATTGAGTCAATTCGGTTTTAATAAACGGTATCCCAATATTCATAGAAAAAACGAATCTTTGTTAAACTCACTAGACTATAGACTCAATTAATTTATTCACTTGACAGACAAATCTGTATTGCTGGGGAGTTTGTTGCGCCGTTTTTTTTTTCACAGCAAAAACACTAGGAAGCGGTGAAGGGAGGGCGCTTTTGGGGGCTGTCTGATATGTAATACTAGCGACCCGCCCCGGATTCGCACGTGTACGTTTTATAGCTTAAAGCCTTCCTCTTGAATCACTTTATCTATTAAAAAAAACCGCATCAAAATCCGTTGCGTAGTTTTAAAGATCTAAGCATACATAGGGACAGACAGCGGGAAGCTACTTTGTTTTATACTATGTACATAGTGATTGACGTTCAAAAAGAACTAAGTAATTCTAGTCTATTTTGAATAAACGAGTTTTGAAGTTTGAAACAAAAGTAGTGAGAAAGAAAGAAGTGGAGATAACTTACAGGCGTAATGTGCAACAGGAAGATGCCAATCAAGCTTAAAGGCAAACTGTACAAAATAGCAATTAGACCTGCTATCCTTTATGGTACAGAGTGCTGGGCAACCACTAAACAACACACATCAAAACTACACACGACGGCAATGCACATGTTAGAGCTCTTACACACGAGCGGCATGTTCCCAACGGCAGACGTAACTGCAGCCGTCGACGCGCGTCGGCGGCAACCGTCGACGCGTCGACGGCAGCAGTCGACCTATAGCGACACTTGCAGTTGTTGCCGCTGCCGCTGATCTTCGAAGTTGAAATGTCGACGGCTGCCGTCGACACGGTCAACGGAGGCCGTCGACGCGTCGACGGTTGCCGCCGACGCGCGTTACCTCTGCCGTTGGCAACATGCCGCTCGTGTGTAAGAGCGCTAACGATGGTTAGCGGGTGTCACACGTCTGGATAAAGTACGCAACGTACACAACCGAGGAAGCTACAAAACTGCTCCCATTGCTGAGAAGATCAAAGAGCAACGCCTTCGATGGTACGGACATGTGTTACGCCGTCCAGAAGACCACATGGTGCGAGTAGCCCTTAACCTGCCGACAGTGACGCGAAATCGCGGAAGACCCCCACCAACGGGCTGAGAACAGTCCAGAAGGGTCTGAAGGAGAGCAAAATAGATGCAGCAACCGCTCTGGATAGACATAAATGGAGAATGCAGACAAGAAAAACCAACCCCAGATAATGGGACAAGGCAAAGGAAGAAAAAGTAGTAAGAAAGAGAGAAAAAGTTTCTATTTCTACGCCAATACGGACGCACAACGCATACATATTTCTCAAAACGAATTTATATTCTAAACGAATGTTAGTACGTAGGTAATGTTTTTTCAGTATTAACGTGTTAAACCAAGCCCGTTTCATACTGGATGATGTATTGTTGTTCTGACGAAGGTGCTACCACGAATACGTGTGAGTACACCATACATTAGCGGTGTAGAGCCAGTTTACACGCGGAGGCTAATGTCTACACACGTCAACTTTTCATAGTTATACTACCATCCTCACGTACGCCACAATACGTCTTACTGAGTCGCAATAAGTACCATTGTCGCTTGCATAAGCTGTTCTCTAAAAGAGATAACCCGCTTCGTCCGCCGACGTACTCAACAAGCAAGTATTCATCATTCTGTAACTGGCTGTCGGGCGTTACAGCTGAAAAGATTACTATGTGAAATTCACAAATGTCCCCGCGAATATTTTATGCCAGCTTTTTGTGGAATGACGTACGAATTACTAGACATTTACGAATGGCCGCCGGCATTGCGGCAATTAATAACATTTATCTTAATGGAAACATTAATGCTGACTCGTTAATTATTGCCTTTTATGACGGCGAAGCACTTTGTGAATACTTAGGTGTGTATTGTACGTTTGTCGATATTTTACGCACATTTCGTTTGGTCTATGTTTGTCTCTATTTACAAACGATGTTTTAATCATGTGTTAAACCTATTGTATACTAATAATGTCGTCCGTGTGGTGCCGGTCTTAAAGAATAACACTACCCCATTTCTTCCTGTGGGTGTCGTAAAAGGCGACGAAGGGCTTCACTAGAGGATAGGCAGCAGCGTTCTCTGAGTAATTTAACAACCATACTGCGATCGCCAACCCGCCTGCTAAGCATGGCGATTATGGCTAATCTCCACAACATTGTTTGGGGGAGGCCTATGTCCAGCAGTGGACGTCATTCGGCTGAATGATGATGATGACTAATAATGTGAACGGTAATCCCAGACAATTACAAAAACTCGACGGTCTCATTGGTCTAGACTGCTGAGCTTGAGGTCTTGATATCGATCCCCAGGTCGGAAAAAGTGTTATTGGGTTTTCCCGTGTGCAATTTCTCAGTAGCAGCTCGGAGTCTGAATTTGTGCCTGCTTGATAGCAATAGGCTCGCCTCCTATAACGCCGGGTCCGCAGCGCCAATTTTCTAACATGTTATTCTGTTTTTGCTAACAAAACAGTTAGGCCACGCCCCTATTCGGTTAGCAAACAATGTTAAGCCGGGTCCGCAGCGCCAATTTTCTAACATGTTATTCTGTTTTTGCGAACAAAACTGTTAGGCCACGCCCCTATTCGGTTAGCAAACAATGTTATCCTGTTTGCAAACACGGAAACACGGCGCTGCGGACCCGGATTTACACGGGACATAAACATAACGTTGAAATGAGGGTGTACTATAAACCTTTGCCCAAACCTTCGGGGAATACAGGCGTGTGTTACGTAAGGAAAAACAATTACGTTAACATCAACTGCATTGTTCAAATAGCAATTAAAAGCTCTTCTTGGAGAAATATCAAACAGTATTTTATTCAAACGAAAGTTTACTTAGGCTGTAAATACGGCCTACATTTACGATTTAAGCAACATCATTATTTCTGTCCGACCGTCGGATCATAGATCTCTCCGAGCAAACAGCTTGGTTTTGAAGACTCCGCCACTCCGCCTCCCTAATAAGTTAATCTCGGTGTCCCTCCGCCGTTTAATGAAATAATATTACTGGCGAATCTTATTCGAGGAATCCTAATCTAAACCTTCGCAATATCTTAATGTAAAACACGCAGTATTATGTAGGGAGAATGTAAAGTACCCCTCAATTCTAGTAGTTCGTTGTTTTGAGAGCATTATTTGTAGATATCTCCACCTAGTCTCGAAAGAAAAGAATTCAAGACTCTAGTCTCGACTAGACAGAAAAAACAATACTTTCTAAGAAACCAAATGAGAAGGGTTAAGGCTTCTTTCACACATACCACAACTATACCACAACTACACCACAACAACATCAACAAGTGGGCGGGCACTAATTTCTATGAAAATGAATAGTTTAATTAACACGGACCACATTTTGCCCCCAAATTCAACCGTGTGGGCGATACCGACCACATCGCAACCACCAGCGACACCGCACACTAGAGCCCGGCCACTTCGCAAATAACATTGCGTCGACGCAACGACACCGCACGCACGCCTGCGCCCTCCCACTATTCACAACGTAACCACATCGCAACTACTAGCGGACAGCGCAACCACATCGACATTTTGTAGTTGTAGTGTACCAGAACGCAACTACAAAAAACTGCAGCGACACTAATCACACGTACAATACAGCCGACGTATCTTGGCGAGTTTGAAGTAAGCTGATGAGCTGCGCAGTAGACAATTTCGTTTCTAAAAGATTCATTGCGCAGCCAAACAACTAGTTTCAAGACTCGCCAAGATACGTCGGCCGTATTGTAACCACTGCTTGACCACTTTTTGTCGGTGTGGTTGTGATACGTGTGAATTGTCCCTTATTTAATATTCTGAAATAACAGACTTCATCTCATTTTTATAAGCATAAGATACGTCTATTGCGATTCCTCCAATACCTTCTTATGTTTTATTAATTTTATTTCGTAAAATGGAAATTTTTTATACATATCAAAAGCAGTTGTGATGCGAAACTATAAAATGGTCTTTAGAATTAGATATTTTATTATTTAGCTTTTAGGACACGAGTTCGAGCATTCAAATCCAATTTCCAAAAATAATTAAGTATTAAATGATTGTTCCCTATGTAAACAGTATAAATGTAATTAACTAACAGTATTACTAGTCTGATGTCTCGTTTTAGAGTTTGAATTCATTAACGTCGAATAATTTGGGAGTTTCGAAACATGTTATCAGTCTGTGGCATCGTTGTTTAGGCACGTTTTGTTGTATTTGATGACTTCATTAACAGCCAGCCAATATGTACCTCCATTGTAGTAATGAACTCCGTTTTATGGAGTACGTTCAATTAGTATCGCCAATGACGTCATTTGAATGATCAAATGGATAATAATATTAATACGTGAATACGTAATTGGAATATGAAACGAAGATTTTTTGAAGTTAAAAGTACCTACGCCATTTTCTCTGCTCGTCAAAGTACTGCAAATTAAAGTCCAGAGGGTCTTAAATATGTATAAGTATCATTAAACCGTTCCACGGTGATTTTCTGTGCGTAGTCAAACAGATTAAGAGTCCGAACCTTTTGGAGCGATTCATAAATTCGCTTAGCCGCACAATTTGACTGCGTGAATAATAAATAAAGTGTGTCACTGGATCGCCTGAGTTTGTTCGCAAATCTACAACTCATATGTTACTGACAAATTGGCTTTCGCCATTTGTTTTCCACTACGGCTAAATTGGATTTAGAGCTTATTTCACGCATTGTCAAGCGATGAAAGCGATATATTTTCAATATGGGTTTCGTTATTGGCAAAACTGGTGTACAAGTAGTATAAAATTTAACTTACTTTATAATTTTCAAAGAGTAGTGGAGCTCCTTGTGAAAATGTTCGTCTGGGGAAGACCTCCATACCTATTTCTGACACTAAGCAGCATTATGTGTTCTGGTTTGAAGGGTATAACTATGTCTACACCAGTGCGCTTTCATTTTCATCTTGCGTCTTCGTCTGACGCATGTGTGAAGCGCCATAGCGCATGCCTTAATACTAGTTCGATAAAAGCGCATACCCCTAGCGCACGCTCATCTGTCTATTGTATGTCGACTGACGACTGACCGAGGCACACCGGTGTAAACGATAAGCTGCATGCGTCTTATGGCAATCAATATTGCATGCGATTGACGCAAGAGGAATTGAAAGTTGAAAGCGCACTGGTGTAGACATACCATATAGTGTCGGTGAAATTACATGCATATGAGACTTTTCAACGTTGTCTCTAAGGTTGGTAACGCATTAGCAATCCTCTTGGTGCTGTAAGTGAGTATAGGCCGCGGTAACTACTTACCACTAGGTGGGCCGACGGCATGTTTGCCAAACTATTCCATAAAAAATAAACTTACATCCTTACATGAAGCATTTTAATATTTATTTATTTTGGAAAACCAACAGCTATAAAATGGAGTATAAAAAAATACAATATCTATATAAATAAAAAGAAAAGTCCTAACTGACTAATTGACTGACTCATCAACGCCCAGCCCACACCCTTGGACCTAGAAAGCTGAAATTTTGCACAGAGGTTCCCTTTATAATGTAGACAAGGAATAAGGAAAGATTTTTCGAAATTCAACCCCCAAAGGAGTTAAATAGGGGATGAAAGTTGTATGGAAAATCGTAACTTAACGGGTTCTAAATTTCACGCAAGCGAAGCTGCGGGCAAAAGCTAGTTAGTGTGTCATAAAGCCAATTACAGGTTTTCACGATTACCGACAGACTTTAAAAAAACTTAAAGGACACCTAAGCAGGACAACTACAAGTTATGTTTTAAGTAAAGGTTAATTTCAAAAAACTTAAGGTTGAGCATCTTTCTTGCCGTACAGCTTTTCATGACAAATGGATCAAAGGTGAACTCTTTGGATAACTTATTGAGATTTCTGCTTGCCCGCACGATATGAGTTTTGCCTATATTTTGTGGAACAATGCATAATAGAAATAGGGGGATTACATCTAGTGGACCTATTTGGGACGCTATTAAGTTTCTGCAATTAATCAGGGCTATCAATTTCATTCGAAAATATCTTAATTAAAAAAGAAACGTCAGCTAATCGACGACGATTAGATAGTAAGAGGCAGAATATGTTTTTTTATGCATATGCTTGGATAATTGTCGGAAGTGTATGGAATTTTCAGCCGATAGCATAAATACCTAATAAAACGCCTCTGATTTTTTCCTATTCGGTTAATGTACTTGTCATAACATGGATTCCAGACTTGAGAGCCAAATTCTTGGTAGCTTCGAAAATATACAAGGTTAGTTAGAAAGGGGGTAGGTACTAATCAGAAAGGGTGTCAAAGTACCCATAATAATGAGTAACTTTTGTTCTACCACTTTCTCTAAAAGTCAATAGTTTAAGAGAAATAGCTGTTCCAAAATTACATAAAAATATACTAAAATCTTTCTAGATCAACTGTGTTTACATGTTAGGTCATATTTGGGGTCACGAATTAGAAGCTCCATTTTCTGAATTCGTAACTAAAGTAGAGACGAAGAATTTTGAAAAAACTAAAATAAAAATTATTTTACATGGAAATAAAAATTATCGAATTTTGAAATTTTAACACTTGCTTTAAAACCGTCATCAGTGATAGATAGTTTAAGTGGCCGGTGGATTAGTACCCCCTTTCCGACTAACCTTGTATATATAATACATATTTTCAATGTTTTTGCTTGCTTAAAGTACTTGGAGAGCCTCATAATGAACCCTAGCAACTTAAATGCCTTGTCCACTAGTTCATCAATGCGGACGTCAAAGAGCAACTTACTATCATGATAGATACCCAAATCACGTACAACATCGCACCTATCCTTCTTTTAAGTGTACCCAAATCCCTTACAATTTTTCCGTGTTAAGAAGAAACTTGCCAAAAATAAGTAAGTAATTCTTATTTCGCTAACAAGTAGGTATACATACATAGATGTATAACCAGTGACCCAAATATTCAGATGCGGATTTTCCTCGCTGTTCCTTTATAGAGGGTGCTTCGTAATGAGTGCTGTAGAGATGAGGGGCGGGGCCGGGCTTAATGAACATGTCAGTCAGAAATCTGATGCGCTCTTTACGTGCGCCGACAATCTCGTAATATATTTGCACTTAAGAGTGAAGCCACATGATGCGACGCCTGAGCGGTGATATTGCGTCGTCCCACACATAAATTATAGTGAGGTACTACATGGTGCGTTGCGACATCGTGTGGCGACGCAACGGGCAAGGGAATCAAAGAGACGAAACGAGGAGCAGTAGGCCTAGCACGAATTTTTTGACGTATAGTAACGTAAACGTAACGTTCACGTGAGTGAATTTTTATTCGAAAATACAACTATCCTAGCATTTTACTTTAAAATGCGACAAGCACAATTTGTATCATACATGAATATGAGTTACGTTTTCAATTTAATTATATATTTTGTTCGAAACGTGTAATTCCAATAAAAAATACACTCACATTAACGTTACGTTTACGTTACTATACGTCACAACATTCGTGCTAGGCCCACAGCACGCACGTTTATGGCGCTCCATTGTCATTCAAAGACTGACAAACCCAAAACCAAAACGCTGCGCCGTTGCGTTGCGACATCGCATGGTCCTCAGTGCGTCGAAATTAAAGCGGTGCGACAACGCAACACACCGGGAACGCTCGTGTGGCATCACTCTTACTCGGAGCCCAGCAGTGCAGCTGCAACGTTTACAACACAATTATTTAACCCGGTGATATTTCCGCAGCCAACTGCAAACTAACTTACCTACTGAGTTTTCGCTTCGCTTCTCAATTATTTATATTCACTTCCACTACGCAATCTTGTAAATTGCAACAAATAGCTTCATTAGGTACACGTTCAGAAGTTTATGTTTTCTTTCTGTGAATTAATATTACCTTTTTTTGTGTATAGACTCATTAATTTGTTCACTTGACAGACTGAACTGTGTTGCTGGTGATTTTGTTGCGCCGTTTCTTCTTCACAGCATAACACCAGGGAGCCATGAAGGGTGGGCGCATTTGGAGGCAGTCTTATGTTAAATTGACGTTCAAAAAGAACTAAGTAATTCTAGACTATTTTGAATAAACTAGTTTGAAGTTTGAATTAATTAAAAGTCTAGTAAAATATAGAAACAACTGAAATATGATTTTAACATTATTATTTTTAAACTCCAAAATTTAATTACCCTTTTAGTGTACGTCGGATTTAGAAGGCTTTCCTAATTGGGCGCTAAATTACTAAAATTTAACTGTAAGTGAAATATAATTTGACGTGTTCAAGCTACGCCGTAGCGTTTCGTAGCAGAGCGACAATGACAAACGGTTTGCTGAGAAGGGACCCTTCGTTGAGTATTCACTAATGATGTACTTGTAGCTGTTAGCTACGGGCCCTTTGAAAGTAATAATTACTTAGTCTTCTTCGTTTCTCTTTTCACAACTCGTAGGTTGTCGGAAATGTCGAACGTGTCCGGAGCTTGTGTTCTAGATACTTGTAACGTTGTTAAACAACTTTTATAAGCCTCTAGCTGTGCTCGCAGTTCTGTCTGTGTTTTAGTGTTTAATTTGAATATTTCTACGTCCAGCAGTTAGTTTTTCTGAGTCTGGGCGTTTGTGCATGTAAAGATTTGTCTGTAAAGGCACCTACGATACAGGGGACTTCTAGAGTGGGGCAGTAAGGAAAAAAAAAATGTAATATAAAAAATACTTAAATGAAATGTACCCTATGACTATCTATCCGGATACCACGTTACCTCTCTGCCAAAAAGTGTCGTATTTGACTTAGGGCCTGTTTCACGATGTCTGAGTAGCCACTACTCACAGAATAAATTCAAAAATGGAACAGAATTTGTACGAAATTATCTGCCAAGTAATATAACGGGAACTTACTTGGGAGTGGTGAAACAGGCGCTTAGTATTTAAGCTGTAAAATCGTAGGAAACATGTCTGTTTCCTATTTGTCGTCTGTCGACTCATTTCATATTTATATAAATATAGCTGTTGGCCGCGGTTTCACTCGCATCCTAGAGGAACAACGTCCTTATCCAAGGGGCTTACTATGACCTCTTAAAGCAGGACAGAAGTTGCCTGAAAGTTGAACTGTCCTGCTTTTTTGTACTGTGACATCGTTAGAGCAGGCCTGCGGCAGGCCTGCTACGTTGACGTTTACGAAATCCGTTCACCTTTTTTTTTGTATAGACTTTTCGTACCATGAACAAGCATAACCATTCAACTTGGTTCAATAGTCGTTCACCTTTATTACTGTCATGGTACGATTTTTAGCGATTCAGAAGCAGACCTGCTTTTGAACGGAAGTTGACTGCCTGGCATTTGAGCGTTTTCATAAGAGTTCATGGTAAGCCCCCAGGTCATGATCTACATGTGTGCCAAATTTCATCCAAATCCGTTCAGTAGTTAAGGCTTGATTGATTAACAAACATCCAAATTCAGAAACTCACAAACATCCTAACGTTCACACTTAACGAAGGATAGTAGGATGGATCAACTGAAATAAACAAAATACTTTGTTTTTCAAGGTACCGGTTTGAGGGATTAGAAATGCAAATTCACCTTACATTAGTGCTGCAGAACTTATCTTAGTTGTAAGTGGGTATATGTAATCAGTGTAGGTTAATTACGGCTTACGCATTTGAGAATTTGATGAATATTCAGTCTCAGGCTAACACTTTGCCAGACTTCGCTTAATTCCTATTAATACTCTAGAAATATATGCGTATTTACTTACCGAACCCTCTAGTCTCAGTAGTTCGGTTGTTTTGTTCGGGACCGAACTACTGAGACTAATTTTGTCTCATTAGTTCGGTTATGACGTCAAACCGAACTGTTGAGACTGTAGGTCCTACAAAATAATACCTGTTATTTCTCAGCAAAACAAAAACAAAAAATAAATTAAACTTTAAATTAAACATGAAAATTTCGGAATGCATTTCATTTTGTGGCGGGATAATCACGTTCATTTTGTATAAAACGGACCAACGCAGATCATGAAATAAATGTTATTCTGAAATGGGATATTTTACCAAGATATTATTTGATATTATAATTATAAAGTCTGCGTACGAATGAAACATTCATAAATAAAATCGTGAAAGTGGAACATGTATTTAAGTATACTTTTTTTTTTATCTTTGGAACGTCCTCGTGGTTATACCCTTTGCCCGGGGAAGGCGAAGGGTTATGCCGGACTCTCACCGGTTAAAAACCCACGGTGTTCCTTCTCCTGACCCTTGGCCGGGGTCGCGGGATTCGCAGCTGCATGCACCGCAACCCCGGTAGGCCTCGTATACGGCCAAACGTGGATGGACATATCATTAAACGTTGACGTTTAAACGATATGGCCAGTTTTAGTTGGTCATATCATGAAATACAACCATTTCATGAAATGGCCGGCCACATCGTGAAGTGATCAAGAAGCAATGTTCTGCTTATATGTTCGTTCTGCCTACCCTTTTCCCAACATGTTGCGGCTCAATACCAGTATTTTACATAAGAAGCAAGATTATAAAGTAAGATTATTAGGTATAATATAATATGATTTACCGTTGTATTTTGTATTATTTTCCCATACAGTGTTGATAAATTAAATAATATATTACATCACTTTTTAGAAGCATTATTTAGCTGTGGTAGCTAGGTACCGTCCGCGAGGCCTAAGCTGAGCTTTGCATTTGTGTGAGAATGAGGCTAAGCGTATGCTGAGACGCAGGTGACGCAGGTGCATGCAACACAGCGCAGAGCAGATTTTGTAATGTATGAACGTGCTAAGAGCTGTGTACGCCGCGGCGCACTGGGGCCTAATTCTCCTAAAATAAATCTTGATAAATCACAACCGAACCAAGGCCGAACCGTTCATTCAGACAGTTCTCAATTTCAAAAGCTGTCGAATTGTTTGACACAAAAAACAAAATCAATAATTTTGAAAGTTTTCGAAAACAAAAACTGACTGACGGTTGTGGTTCGATTGCGTTTGGCAACAATTTATTTTAGGAGAATTGGGCCCCTGCTCTGCGCCTCGTTGTAGTGCCGGCACAGATTTCTGCGCGACGCGTGTTTGTCGACATGTGTTTTTTACCGCTAATTCGAATTTTATTGCAATGACAGAACATTTAATTGAATTAGTAGGTACCTTGTTTGTATGATACTAATCATCCAGCCCATTAAAAAAAACCGTTCGTCAACTCGAACGCGTCTATTCTTTGTACTAGTTAAAACTCGAATGTGTTTGAGCTGCGTCGCAGCATGCGGTCGTGGCCTATGTCTGCCTCGCTTGCCCTACGCGGTGAAATCTGTACTATGCTGCGCTGCGTCACCAGTGTCTCAGCATACGCTTAGCCTGAATGCAGACGCGTCCTTTGCTTGGTTTAAACCGGTTTATACTGTTTTTTGGCAATCGATTCTATGTGCACTCACACAAATGCAAAGCTCAGCTTACGCCTCGCCAGTTGTACCCGATAAATGGCAATATGGTTCAGGAGGGCGGGCGCACGGGCCGTATGGTTGCTACCAAAGATAATAATATTAAAAATTTTACTAATTGGTGTATCTCCGTGTTAGCTGTCTCTTTTACTCTCGTACTACTCCCGTATCTTCGTCTTGCTCATTAGATATACTAGTGAACATAACGCAGCATCGAATTTTGAAATTTTAACACTTGCTTTAAAACAGTCATCAGTGATACTTTAAGTGGCTTGCGGATTAGTACCCCCTTTCCGATTAACCTTATAACTAAACTAGTTTATTCAAAATAGTGTAGAACTTTGTAGCAATAACAGGTGCGTATTATATTACTAAATAAGCTTATTATTTTATTAATTAACACGTCGGGTTCACGCCGGCCCGACCCACGTCTCACCCGCATTCGCTAACTATATCAATTTATTAATAACAGTTAAGATTTAACCGACGGATAACCGACCATTATGACATAAAGTAATATTGGAAACAATTTCATGCAAATTGGAAGACCTCAAGATGTTTAACAACCATTTGCGAAGTGAATGTATAATCGAGAGCGGTTTTGTATAATTATTTCTGTGACTACAGGGGGGAGTATTTTTAGGGGGCTGAGTCACCCTCGTCCGTGGGAAGACACCCTTAGTTCGAAACCCCACACGTGGTCCCCGGGTGGTGCCAATCAGGTGACAACCTTTCGCTTGGTGGTAGGATCTTTATGGTCCGCCTGGCTAGCTACCACCCTCATTAAAGTCAAGCAGTTTACTGTGTTCCGTCGTGTGTAGGGTTACCATTTGTAAATAGAGGGATGCCTGTCTATGGTACCTAAAATGCCTGAATTTTCAGAAAAATGCCTGTCTAAAACAAAACGCTGTAGGTAATAAGTAAAAGCCAACAGATAATAATGAAGAAGGATATTTATTACTGATATTTGTCGGAGGACATATTTTTTTTAATAGTTCTTTCTTTTCTAATATACAAGGTTAGTCGGAAAGGGGGTACTAATCTGAAAGGGTGTTAAAGTACACATAATAATGAGTAACTTTTGTTCTACAACTTTTCCTAAAAGTCAATAGTTTAAGAGAAACAGTTGTTCAAAAATCTCAAAAAAAAATCTCTAAAATCTATCTATCCCCAGTAATGATCAGCTGTGTTTACATTTTAGGTCATATTTGGGGTCATGAATTAGAAGGACCATTTTCTGAATTTGTAACTAAAGCAGGGATGATTTTTTTTTGAAAAAACTAAAATAAAAATCATTTTATTTGGAAAAAATAAATATCGAATTTTGAAATTTTAACACTTGCTTTCAAACAGTCATCAGCGATACTATAAGTGGGCTTCGGATTAGTACCCCCTTTCCGACTAACCTTGTATAAACGTAAAAATCTTCACAAGATACAGTTTTGTAAGTTTCCTGTGTAATTAATATTGCTTTTACTGATTCAATTGTCAGCCGATTGCTTTCTTTACTCCACTGGGCGTTGACGAGAGAAAACGTACGTTCTACATTCGCATTGTGTGCCAAAATAGAGAACACAAACTGGCAGATTTTCATCAATTCTGCAATGTCACGGAAATTTAAAAATGCCTGTCTCAGACCAATGCCGGCCGCACGCCTGTCTAAACCTTAAAATGCCTATCAAATGCGGCAAACGCCTGTCATATGGTAACCCTAGTCGTGTGTATGTGAGAGCCAGAGAGGTATAGGGGAATCTCTCTATATCTCGTTACTTGGATTCGTGTGCTCCATCTTAGACCCTGTTTGCGCTTACCATCAGGTGCGACGAGGGTCAAATGCGAACAAGTCGCGGAAAAAAAAAGACTACAGCTATAAAAGTTAATCTGTCTTTTTTTAAATCCTTGTTCTTTGATTTCTCCTTCATCGTGTGTGCGTTTACAGACACAAATCTTCATACCCGGAAAAGTATCTGTAGGCCATACAAATATTTGTTCCCTGCGGGAATCTAAACCACGTCCCGTAGCGCAGAAGCCAATCGCTTAGCCACTGCACCAAACGTGTCGTCGATTGGATTTATTCATCTCACCTTTTCATTTAAGCGACAATTAGGGACTAATTACACTTATTCAGTTCCATTCGCGTTTCGCTGAACAATTTTGGTCACACTTATGCAGTTCTGCTTCTGTCAGCCGCGTACAGCGTCGTAAGAATGAGAAAAGCCGTCATAGCGTTTTATCTCCGCTGAAACGCTTCTATCTACTGCGGGCGGCGTTGAATATGTTGCAAAGACGATAAGATATTATTCATTTAGTATTTTGCTCTCAACATGGACAGTTATATGTGCGATATTTTTATCGTTTCGCTTCTTGCAGAAGAAATAGAAAAAAAATAACGTAAAAATTAAAACGCAAACGACAGTGGGTCGACCCACTTTGAAGAAATAGAAGTTTGTTTGGAGAATACGCGACATGCGTCGGGTCGTTGAGCTCCCTAAAATAAGGGTGAGATACACGATGGCTGATGCATGCGTGCCGTCAGTTGGGACAGGTCAACTCAAACCTGCTATGGCTCTTTCCTCAAAAGGCCATTCCAAACGTTGCCCTACATTGTTACACTCGCATAGTTTTATACCACAATGTCTGGACTTTAAAAGAGACCTTGACCTCTGACTTTGTTTCGGCTTTTCTTGTCAGATAGGAAACGCCGGCCCCATCTCATCTTAAAAAAAAATTACATTGACTTGTAAAAGTGTCTGTAACAGATTTATTTACAGAAATAAATATCATTTATTGGTACCCCAAATAAAAGATAATAATATTAAATTTAAAGAGCATTTCCGGATAAATATTGCAAAATTTAACAAAATTGGGAGTCGATAACCATCCGTTTACAACGCTGTGCCGCCGCGTTCGACGCTGAATGCGGCGGAACAGCGCTGAACGCGGCAGAACAGCGCTGAACTCTATCTATAGCACTCGCATGATAAAAACACATTAGTCCTCATTTTACACTTGTTTGCCGCGAAAGCAGAATAGACGCGGAAAGCTGAACGGATGCGTACGCGTCTCCATACAAAATCGGTTTTTCTATGGACATAAGCTGAATAGAGCTGAATAAGTGTGAGTAGTCCCTTAATCCTCCAACAAATTTAATATGAAAGTTGGAGTGGACACACCCGCAGCAAGTCGACTTCTGTTTTATGAACTGAGCGAGCAATGAAGCTAGCAAAAACATGCTAGTAAAGGAGACTGGGCGAAAGTAGTCGTATACCAATAATGATACGGTTTTGGTGTTTGTGTAAGGATACCTTGTGCAAAGGGATATCAAAATTTGACCCGGCATTTTTGACAAAAATCATACTTTTAGAGGTTACGATAATTTTAGATGAGGCTGTAAGAGCCTCTGCCGTTGCAACTACAGAAACACGTTTTAAAGAGAAAGAGAATATTTTTTGAAAAAAATTGCTCTTCCTTAACAGTTTTTGAAAAAAAAACACATTCAGCGACAAAAAGGATAGCTTTCACAAAACATTTTAATGATTAATAAAAAAACATAAGTGTTATTGGATTTTCTAGCCTCAATCCAGCACTCATTTACTTTTGATGAAAGACTGAACAACAAAAACCATATAAATTGATAAACGAGCTTCATGAATGCTCGAAACTCGAATTTTAACCAGTAAACGTGAGTGAAACACTTGAAATAAGAATCTTATTAAATATTTCATTCACGTCATAATTGATATTTCAAAGGAAAAAGCGCTCGCCATTCTCCTTAAAATAAATATAGACACGACACGCAATGCGCTATTTTTATAAAACGGCATTCAATTTACCTGTGCTAGGTCCTGAATAGAGATGAAAAAAAAGCATTGATATTCGTAGCACATGCCACGTGTTTCTGAACGATCACGGTCACGACACAGAATCCCGGCGGAGTATGTTCGGAATTCAAATAAGTAACAAAATATCTGTGGTGTCTTGATATTTGCGCGTCAAACATATCCCACACAGCGCCCACGCGCTGGGCTCTCTGATTGGCTAAATCAGGACCGTTCCTTGTGTTTTAGTATTTTCCTTTTATCTCTAACCGACTGTAATCCTGATAGTATAAGACAACCGATTCCTTTTCTATCAACATACAAGAATGTCATCAGTTAAAATGCAACGTTTTATCATTATGGCAATATCTCTCGTTTGTCATTATCTGTTGATAAATATATTCCACGAATGAATAAACAACAGTCAATCATTGACTGTTTTTTATTACATACTAACTGTACATGCGTTGCAATGCACTTTTTCCTACTTACTATCTACCTACTACTTACCTGCTACCTACCTTCAGAAACAAAATCAAAATAGTAACAAAAAGTTAAAACCATTTTCATGCATGCGGTAAACAAATGAAGAATATGAACATACTGAGATAATTTCGTATTTTTTGTTTAAATATCAAAAATTTCTTTCATAAGAACCTTCTCCTGACAATTACAAACAAAACAAAAAAAAAATTGCGAAATCGGTCCAGCCGCTCACGCGTGATGCCTTGACCAAGGGAAATAGGGATTCATTTTTATATACATAAGATTTGCTACAGTATGACACAAAACTACTTCAATGTACCTGATGGAACAGCGAATATAGTCGCTAATTTTTTGCGCCACTCACACTTATTGCAGCAGCGTAAAGATATTTTTTACTTCTACTCAGTTCGGAAGTGATCGGTTTTACGGTATTTGCCGATGCGACTTCTTAGTATAATCACTGGAACGGGCGCAAATCCGGAAAAGTTCAAAGGTAACCAAACCAATTGATTTATTATGCACTCGTTTACGATTCGAACAAACTCCATCGTAATAGCTGGCACAGGAGGCAATAAAAATTCGCCGAGTGGCCTTTAAACGGCAGACCTATTACCTGTCATTATGCTCTACAAAGTACAGTACGGTGCTTGTCTATTTACTGCGTGGGTTAACAGGTTCAAAGCGTCTCTCGTGGGGCTTGCGAGGGCCACGTACACCGTGCAGGCTTTAATTGGCGCGCTCCAACGACCATAGCTCTCTGCGGTACACTATGTACTCACTCTGGCAAATTGATTGTATCTATCGAAGGGCAAAGCCAATGAAACTATTCAAGGCATTGTCTACCAGTACTTATGAACCTGTTGACCCAAATTAGATATGCATCTTAGCTGATATGTGTTTGTTGTCCATTGTGTTGTTGTTGCTTTAGTGACAACGTTATTAGATAATTAATAAAAGTTCTCTTTTTATGGATATTTGATGTAAAAGTATGTATTGGTATGTCTACACCAGTGCGCTTTCATTTTCATCTTGCGCTTTCGTCTGACGCATGCCTGAAGCGCCATAGCGCATGCCTTAATACTAGTTCGAGTCTTATGGCAATCAATATTGCATGCGCTTGACGCAAGAGGAATTGAAAGTTGAAAACGCAAGATGAACATGAAAGCCCACGGGTGTAGATATACCTTATGAAGGTTAAGGTTTGTTGTTGAAAGATTTTTTGATGTCCTTCTTGGTTTGTAATGAAAGAGTAAATTTTTAGTTAAGAACCAATAAGCATACAGGAAAATGGCGCATTATTGCCGATCTGTGGCGTAACTTACTACAACTGCTATCATTTTCATGTTTTATGAGTTGCACGTTATGAGAAGTGACAAATACCATCAATTGTTATGATTAATTGAACAAAGTATACAAAGTAAATACTGAAAAGTGTTCATAAACTGATTGTGGTCGCAAGCGCGACTGCTGAGCATTGATTTATTTATAGTTAAATAAAACAGTACAATACCAATTACAATAACTAACATGGAGACAAAATATAGGTTTTATACATAATAATGTAAATTACATCGTAAAATTAAATAAAAACTAACATGGAACAATGGACACCCTCGCATACTTTCTCTCACAGAATGCCAGACATACCTACATGCATAATTTTATTCCATTCATCCTCAAACACATTCAGGATTGGCAGTCAGGAGGGCGTTGAGTATCTTTAGAATACGACACACTAGGGACTCGGCTATGGCAACAGTTTTGGATGACAGCATGAGGTCCTGGGTCCGATCCTCAAGTCAGGCATAATGTTATTGGGGTTTTCCGTATGGAATTTCTTAGTAGCAGCCCGGAGACTATATTTGCGTTCGGTTGATGGCATTGGGCTCGCCCTCTATTACTTAAACATAACGGTGAAATGAGGGTGTCCCATATACCTCTGCCCAACCCTTCGGGGAATACAGGAGTGATGGTATGTTATGTTCATATACGGACTCTATTCGTACTTGTAGCACGCTTGAAAAAATTAAAGATAATAAATAACATGATATAAAAAAAAATACGGACGAAGGTAAATCGTAACCAAATTCACGGACTGGCGGGACTTACAGTAATGCCAAATAAAAAGCTTCCAAATTCTTCAATGTTCTTTATTCTTCAATAATTATACACTGCTTGATTCCAAATTACAACTTGCTTGTTCAATGCCAAGTTACAATTCACTGTTCGGTTTACAACTATTCATAACTTACTTATTCGGTGTTCAGATAACAACTCTTCTGTTCCAATGTCAATTTACAACTGACTATGCGGAACTAAATAACAACTAAAGTCCGTTTTTTAATTTCGGAGACAACATTGACAGGCGCAAATATGAAACTTGTAAATTTTAGGAACATTTTTTTTCAAATTTGACGTTTCGCGCATGTCTTCAGTCTCAGGGATTAAAAACCTAACTTTAACTGTTCCATATCCAAAATACAACTTACTCGTTTGATATCCAGAATACAACTTACAACCGTTCTGTTGCAATATGATATAAACCTGTAATATGCACTTCGATAAAATATCTAATAGTATTTCATTCAAAACGCCTCCACACGAAACCAAGTACCTACGTATACGTATTTGTTTCTAAAATTAACTGCACACAATTCTCGCATCACTTCGCGATATTTCTGCAAATAGTTATCGGGAGTTATCTGATGCATATGTCAATCGCACTGCATATTTTGACCTATATCACACACAATAATAGCATTCATTCAATGTGCGTCGTCGCAAGAAGCCGCGCGTAAATCGACTTTACGTTCGTAAAATACATTGATGTAATGTTGAAATGCCTAAAATGCCTTGAATTCCAATTTTAAACTAATATTTTACGCAATGGCAACGTGAACAGGGGCCCAATTCTCCTAAAATAAATTGTTGCCAAACGCAATCGAACCACACCCGTCAGTCAGTTCTTGTTTTCGAAAACTTTCAAAATGATTGATTTTGTTTTTTGTGTCAAACAATTCGACAGCTTTTGAAATTGAGAACTGTCTGAATGAACGGTTCGGCATTGGTTCGGTTGTGATTTATCAAGATTTATTTTAGGAGAATTAGGCCCCAGGTTAGGCCCGCCTTTTACATTCCTATGTAAAAAGCGGGATTAGCCTGTAGCATAAATACCATGTTCAGAGAAACGTGGGCGTACGAGACAAAACTTAGCCTATCCGTTCCAGGAATACAGGGCATGAAACAACCTCTAGCCTCCCCGTTCTAGGAATAGAGGACATGATACAATTATACACGTGTACTTATTATAACATACATACATAAACTAGCAGGCAGAAACTGTAGAACGCGACATGCGACGATCCTTACATACTCCTTTCGCTTCGTTCACGTTCATACATCTTGTTAGACACGCACGCCGGTTGAGAGTAGGTACTATCTAAAGGTAGGACGTTAAATCTGTCGAACGACTGATCCATTTTTTTGTTATAGTTGTAGAATGCACACACATTGTAAATATTCCTTCTCGTACATTTTTACTTGCAGTATCAATGGAGGGGCTTGCCATGTTATCGTAGTTGATCTCTTCGCGCCTCTCTGTTTTTGTAGAACATCGCTAATAACATGGATGTGTATTTATTTATTTTACACTAGCTTTTGCTCGCGGCTTCGCTCCCGTTAATTTACGGATCCCTAATTTTTTGATCCCAAAATATAGCCTATAGCACTCAGGGATAACGTAGCTTCCTATTGGTGAAAGAATTTTTGAAATCGGATGAGTAATTTCGGAGATTACCTCCTACATACAAACAAACAAACAAATTCTACCTCTTTATAATATTAGTATAGAAGTATAGATTGAACTAAAAGTGCATTTAATGCCGGTTCCTATAGTCAAAAGCGAATCGTTTTGCTTACCAATAGTAGCATTTTTATTATCAAACTGGGCATATAAATGGACTTGTAGGCTAACTTTACCAGTGATAAAAGCTACTAACGTAGTGAAGAGCTATGCAACGCTATGGGTGTCTTTGATTCATTATTGGTAAAGATACAAGTCTTAATTTTAACCAATAACGCTCGGTGAATCATAGGAATCGGCCATAAGTGAGCCTCTACAGGGTGTTAACGAATTCGTGTAATTCCTTCAAACCGCGTGATCTACTGGTGACACTGATTGACCCTGCACAATTTTTTATCAGAATAAACAAAAAAAAAGTATAAAAAATGAACCATCTCATTCTGTATCTGAGTAATTTTAGCGTTCCAAGTTAACTGACTCCGTGGAGCGATATCGCGCTAGTTGTGCCCATTAGCTGTGTCGCTGTATCTTCATTAATTTATGCATGGCGTCGAAATTATCAACAACATATTTTTTTTTTTTGGAAAAACATCTTTTATGTTTATTTTTAATCAATCTAAATCCCGTGCGGGGTTAATCTATACCATTAATAGATCATGTGGTTTGAAGGAATTACATGATTTCGTTTACACCCTGTGTAATTGACAATACGTACGTCCGACGCACCCTGGGCAGGCAGCCCCACTACCAAATTTGCTGACTGGCTAATCTTTTCACCACAGCATGAACCATTCTCGTATAGCTCGTGCCGACACGATAGAAGAAGAACACAGAGGTTTATTAAAAGTCGTCAAGATGAATAACTAAGATCTGAATGTTCATACAATTTTAATCCATTCATATTACATTTGCACGTAACATGCAATCTCGCAGAAAACAGTAAAAGTTTTATAATGATTAACCTGACTCTTATGTCATGCCACTCTGAGCGAGAATCACGAAGTGACAAATGAATCACATACTTCACCGCAATCGCGTAATTTTTCATTGTAAACATGTTTTCATGTTAGATGTCATGGTGAACAGTTGGTTCGGTTGACGGATCGCACGTTTTCCAACCACAAAAGTATTTATGATTAGTTACGGTTTACTCACGTGCATTTTTCGGGAGAGCCCTTAATCATGAGCTGATCACACGGCGAGGTCGCGAGTCGAACTAGCGCTGCACCGCGCCGCATAACGTTGCGCCCGCGACGAGAGGGCGCTCTGTGTCGGTATTGCTCGTGCGTTTTCGTCACTTGTCGTGTCCATGTTATTGAGATACTGAGTGCCGGTGTATACCGCGCTTACTGTGTCGTACTCCAAACTTAATTCACTTTAATATGAAGTAGACTTCTGAGCTGGTTTCCAGGCAGGAAATGCACGTGAGTAAACCGTAACTAATCATAAATATGAATGTGTCTCACGAAAGTTATAATACAAAAACCACAAAAGTGTTTCGGATCCGACAATTGCTTCGATTTTCACGATTGAGATTTTGTCTTTCGATCATCCTAATCCCAAATGTTATTTGACATCTAGCAGTTCGTTGTTTAACATTAATGTGATCGTACAAGTTTGATCATATTATTATAAGTTCGATGTCTGTCATTGTTTCGTTTCGATCCGAAACTTCGACGTTTGTTTTTCAGAATAGGCTCGCAGATTGTTATACGATAATTATGTGAGCTAAAACGGGGGTGAGGGCAGGGGATTGCATCACTCCCGTCGCCCGACCAGTAACAGGCCCGAGAAGGCGGCGCGCAGTGTTCCGTGCGCGCCTCTCAGGAGGACGTGGGGCAAGGCCCCACAGAAGCAGAGGTCCGCCAGGGGTTGGCGGACCAAGGCCTGCGGGGTCGTGGTGCATGCATTTGCGAATCCCGCGACTCCGGCCAAGGGTCAGGAGAAGGAACACCGTGTGTTTTTAGCCGGCAAGAGTCCGGCATACCCCTTCGCTTTCCCCGGGCGAAGGGCATCCGTGAGTAAAAAAAAAGGGGGTTGCATCACAAACACGGTCGGTATTTTAGCACGGTATTTACCTATACAAGGTTAATCGGAAAGGTGGTGCTAATCCGCAGGCCATCTAAAGTATCACTGATGACCGTTTTAAAGCAAATGTTAAAATTTCAAAATTCAATAATTTTTATTTTAGTTTCTTCAAAAATTCTTCATCCCTGCTTTAGTTACGAATTCAGAAAATGGAGCTTCTAATTTGTGACCCCAAATATGACCTAAAATGTAAACAGCTGATCATAGCTATGGATAGATAGATTTTAAGCGTATTTTTATGAAATCTTTGAAGAGCTATTTCTCTTAACTATTGACTTTTGGGGAAAGATGTAGAACAAAAGATATTCATTACAACGGTTACTTTAACACCCTTTTGGACTAGTACCCCTTTTCCGGCTAACCTTGTATTAACGTACAGGCGCACATTGTAGGATAACTTTTTCATCATCATCCTCTTACGACATTTTACCGTCTTTTTAGTCCTTTTTTGTATCACAGGCCACATCGTTTTTGATTATTATATTCGAAATTGGAAAGCACTCATAAAAGTAAAAGAAGCAAAGATGCTTTTGCGGGTTTCTAGAGGCGACCAGGAAAGTGAGCGGACTGGTGTTAACTTGAAGGAGACTATACTGTTGAGCCTCCGGCACTCCGATTTACTTGAGGGAGTCACCGCACTGCACTGCTGACCTTCCAGCACTCCGCCTAGTCGCTATACTACTGAGCCTCCGGCACTCAGACTTACTTGAGGGAGTCGCCGCACTGCTGACCTTCCAGCACTCTGCCTAGTCACTGTACTACTGAGCTCCCGGTCACCCAAATATCACTCAGAGAGGGTGGGATACTCAACTTCAAAAACCAAAACATCAACAATCAAAATATCAACACCATAAAATCAACAGTTTAATTTATCAATAAATCAGAATAACATTAGCTTCAAATATAAACGGTTCAAAATGTCAACACTTCAGATGAGCAACGAATCTGAATGTCACTGATTTATAACGTAAATTGTTCACTTAATCAACACTTTAGAAAATCGATGTTTATTAACTAAATGTCATGAAATATTCAGTCATAACATAATATTCGTCGCAGACATTGTTAAACATAACATACTGAAATGTCTGGTTTTCTATTGTGAATCCTTTATTCTGAACCGGTGGCCAACATAATTTTGAAAGATCAGATCAAGTTATAATCGACGAATAATAAATAAGTTATGACCCTACTATTAAATGGCACTTAGTGTTCAGGCGTTAACGCCTTCAAGGAAACGAATAGCAAACGCATGATGCATCCTATTAATTAAATATATCTAGGCGTTTTCCGCTCGTTCATACAAATAATTATTGTCATCTCACTTGCCCAAGAACCTCTGTACGTGTAACATTACTTTGTATTAAACAACCAATTCGATGTAAATTTGGGAGTTTTTGATTTTCACCAGTATATCCTCTAAAGATATAACATGGTGACCCATGAGGGGAACTAAGAATAATCCGCGACAATAAGAAAATTATGAAATTCTTCGAACGATTGCCACGAGTGAAGACGTGCACACGGTGACTAAGAACTCCAAGATTCGGAGCCTTGCAGTGGTGGACTAAAGCCACGGGTTCCAGCTTATGGAGGACTGTCGTCTGGACAACACAAGGAGCCAGAATTCGAGCAGTGGTACAGCTAAAGACCACATCGAGCCGAGAGTTGATGCGTCCGCTCAAAGTTAAGTGTCCTTCCTTCGTTAAGAATCTATCCTATTATCCAAAATATCCATAAATACCTATACAAATATTAATATACTAATCTATTTGTGTAAATCAAAGTGTTTTTGGTCATTTTATTGCCAAAAATCTCCTAAATTGCATCATCATTTTTATTTCAAGCTACCTTCAACTAAAATAAATTCATCTAGAAAATTCGAATAATTATACATTACTTTTTTAAATTATCCCTAATTGTAGCCAATAAAGTTAATTGAATTAATTACTCCGTTATTGAATTCGTATTTTCAACATTCTGTAACGTTAAAGCGTACAAAACTTCTTTTGTTTATTTTTTTCTCTGTCCACCGTTCTTCGTAGCAATAGAAATTATTGTTTCCAATACTTAGCGTAGTCTGCCGACTATTTCAGGTCATAATTACGATCGCCGTGCACGACGTGTTCCGGCTGTCCGGCTGGCGGTCAGCTGATCGTGCTGAGATGTAGTAGTTATAAGTCATATATAATCAGGTTCATTATAACAATATATTCAGTCTATTACCAACAAATGCGCGTTTCAGTTGTCTCCCAAACACACCACCTTACATGGCGACCGTGACCGTCACAGGAGCCCGCCAGTGAACGCGCGCATGTAGGTAAACCATATATGGACTCATAAATGAAAACAATTCAAAGAGTTTGTGTGAACTTTTAATAGAATGGAATATTTCATTGAACGTCGTTTGGCGCATTTGACGCGTTGCAATTCGTCATTTTCAACGCCGTTCAATTGTCTTTATTGTCAAAATGGGTGGTTCAAGTACTAAAGAAGAAGTTGTGATAGCCCAAGCTGCTGGAGCCGGTTCGAATTATGCCCGCACACAACAATTGCATGAGACAACTAACACGATTCTCGTAATTATTTGCACAATTCTGGCAATTGGAATATTGGTGGTTATATACAAATTATATAAACGATGTCATGCCAAGCAGATTGAGAGGAAGTTGGATAAGTTGACGCTGAAGAGGTATTCCAGTCTTCTTAAGAGGGCCCAAACCCAGGGAGCCAGCCACCAGCCGCAATTCGGGAAACCAGAGGTCATCGTGTAATACGGTGTTTATCATCAACGTGTGCGTGTGAAATCTGAGTGCGTGATAATATCGGCATAAGCAGAGTTCTCAGCTCCAAAGTGCGCGAGTGTACTATTTTATAGCGTTTCCATTTTATATCTATTCATAATAATATGTTTGTGGAATATTGTAGCAATATGTTATGGCAGAGGAATTAGTTCTTATATTAAATGAACTCCAAACTATAAGAAAGTATCTGATTAAAATCGGTCCAAGCCGCAGAGTAGGTAAAATATTAGAAATAAAGAAGGAGGAAGCGCAGGGTGTATTAATAAAATACAATAAATATTTAGACATATATAAAACCAAATCTAAGTCAGCAAAACTTTCGACAAAGGAGATTTCATTAGTAAATAGAATTTGTGAAGAATTTAATAGCTTATATTCAGAAGTAATTTTACTGTGCAGTGAGGTAATAAAAGAGGAAAAATCCTCTCCTAAAAAAATGGCTGCTGAAATATTTAATTTAAAAATTGCTTTAAGTCTTCTGCCAACTATGACTGGAAATGATGACAACACTAAACAATTAATTGAGAGTATAGAGTATTATAATTCCATATTGAGTGGTTCCGAATGTAAGAATAAATTAATACAATTTGTTTTGAAGAATAGATTATCGCAACTGGCTAAGCTAAAATTATCGCAAAAATACGATACTGTCGATGAGCTTATAGGGGATATGCGAAAGTTATTACTACCTCAAAAAAGTCACACTGCGTTACAGACTAAATTGCAGCAATTACGACAGGATAATAAGTCTATTTCAGACTTTGGCAAAGACATATCCGAAATATTCGTGGACTTGACGATTTCGCAGGCCGAGGGAAACTCAAGTAGTTATAACGTTTTGAGACCATTAAACGAAAAAATTGCGATTAAAAGATTCGCTGACGGCCTCCGGGATCGTCGTTTGAGCACGATTGTAGCGGCGCGTAATTATTCTTCCTTGACAGAAGCTATCCAGGCTGCACTGGACGAGGAAGCATCTTCTGGTGGTTCAGAGGAATTCATGGGTATGTACCAACAACCTTATTATTCGTCTAGGAGAGCTCGACGAGGATACAGACCGCAACGGAATTTTGGTTCTCGAGGACCCGTGCAAAATGCATACTCGAATCAGCAGCGAGATCAGCAGTCTCAGGCGCACTTTTCAGATTATTATTGACGTAATAACTATAACAATCAGTTTCGCGCTAGGGGTAGGCAGAATCGAGGTCGTGGTTTTAGATCGCAAAGTAACATAAACGTCATAGCAACTGATCACGACGTGGCAACAGCTGACGAGGCGGAAAATAATCGCGAGATGGCTACAGATAATCCAAATACGGAATCGCTAAATCAGTTTTTTCGAGCCTAATGTAATTTTCTCATATAACAATTTAAACAAAGTATCATTTAAAATCGGGCAACATAAACATGACTGGTTAATTGATACCGGCGCATCAATTTCTGGGATTAAGTCCGAGTGTTTGGAGCGTTTACAAATACCATACCATATAGAGAGGGTCAATGTCAAAGGTATCGGTGGAGATGTATTCTCGGAAGGATACGTTTATCTTAGCTTAATTAAGTCATAATGAATACAATTTTATGCATAAATTTTTTGTGTTTAAAAATCTGCCGTTTAAAGCTAGTGGAATATTAGGGCAGGATTTTTTCAAAAAGTATCGGGCTGTATTGAACTTTGAGTTTAGCACATTGCAATTAATAACAGAACAATCTAACTATGTTACGTTGACTTTTGACTGTTTCGCATCAAGTAGATATAATTATTATCTAATCGCGCCAGCGCGCAGCGAATCAATACATTATATTGAAACTGATTTAAGAGAGGAGTGTGTAATATCAAGTCAACAGTTATGCGAAGGTGTTTTCTTTGCCAATATCGTGGCTAGGCCGAAAAATGGAAAAATTCCCATACGCATCTTGAATACTAAAGATACGGACGTAGCATTAAATTACTTTAAGATTAGCACCAGTAAATTAAACGATTATTTTATTTGTCAATTCGATATTCCTACGGTTAATGCGGACAGAGTAAAGACTTTATTTTCATTATTAAATTTAAGTGGATTGAATAATGAAGAACAGAGGTCTATTGAAAATATTTGTGCCAAATTTCCGGACGTATTCCATTTACCGGGTGACAAATTGTCTACAACTTCGGTATACAAACAGACTATTGATTTGAAGCCACATAGTAGTCCCATCTACACAAAGCCATATCGATTGCCTCATTCGCAAAAAGGTGAAATAGATAAGCAGATAAAAAATATGTTAGAAGATGGTATTATCGAAGAGTCAAGAAGTGCGTGGTCTAGCCCCTTGTTATTGGTACCGAAGAAACTTGATAGTTCAGGCAATAAAAAGTGGCGTGTAGTAATTGATTATCGTAAGCTAAATAATCAAGTACAAGACGACAAATTTCCGTTACCTAATATATCAGAAATACTGGATTCTTTATCTGGGGCAATTTATTTTACACATTTAGACTTATTTCAAGGGTTTTTCCAAATTAAGTTAGATAAAAATAGCCGACCTTGTACGGCATTCACGACTGATAAAAATCAATATCAGATGACAAGGATGCCAATGGGACTAAAGTCTAGTCCCAGTAGCTTTAGTAGAATGATGACTATAGCAATGTCGGGTCTCAATTATGATAAATGTCTAGTTTACCAAGATGATCTAGTTGTAATAGGGCGTAGTTTAGAATCGCATAATCGAAATCTATTAGACGTTTTCAGTAGATTACGCAACGTCAACTTGAAGTTAAATCCTGCAAAATGTAATTTTTTGCAAAAAGAAATACTTTATTTAGGACACGTAGTTTCAGGAACAGGAATTTTGCCAGATCCAGGAAAAGTAGAGGTTCTAAAAAACTATCCCAAGCCCCAAACTACTGATGAAATTAAACGTTTCGTAGCCTTTGCTAATTATTACCGGAAATTCATACAAAACTTTGCGGAATTGGCATTACCTTTGAACAAATTATGTTCCACAAACGCTACATTTTTGTGGACAACGGATTGTGAACATTCATTTCATAAATTAAAAACAGCGTTGATGAGCCCGCCAGTGTTACAATATCCCGATTTTTCAGAAAAGAATGAGTTTTTATTACAGACTGACGCGTCAGGAAAGGCTATTGGTTCAGTATTGTGTAATAGGGATGGACGACCTGTAGCTTATGCTAGTCGCAGTCTAAATAAGGCAGAAAATAACTATCCTACTATTGAAAAGGAACTCTTAGCGATAGTATGGAGTATAAAGCATTTTCGGCCTTATTTATACGGAAAACGTTTCAAAATACAGACCGACCACAGACCGTTAGTTTATTTATTCAGTATGCGGGACCCTTCTAGTAGGCTCCTGAAGTTCAGATTACAATTGGAAGAATATAATTTCAAGATAGAATATCTAAAAGGTCAATCAAATTCAGTAGCGGATGCGTTGTCGAGGATTATAATTACATCCGATGACTTAAAAACGATGAATGAGCAAGTGGTTAACGTAATGACAAGGGCGCAACTTCGTAAAATCAAAATGTGTGATGATAATAGTAGTAGTAATAATAAATCGGTGGAAAATGTTGACGCTAACTCAATTCCCGGCCATCCCAGAGTTGTAGATATTATTAAAAAACCGAAAGATATTACTGAACTTTTATTGATTGATAATAAGGATTTAAATAAACTATTAAGAAGTGGTATATTAGCTGAAAATTATAAATATTTTATATATGTGCCAAGCAGGTCACATATGTATATAAATACAATATCTCGATCATCAATTACGCGAGGCGAGTTGGTGAGAGATTTGTTATTTTTGTGTAAAAAATTTGCAATAAATGAGATATGCATACTGCGAGATGAAAATAATAAACTTTTTATAAGTGAACTTGTAAAAGAAATAAATAACTGTGAGAAATGGCCCGGGCCCCGTTTGTGCATAGTAAATAACGTACAAAGAATAAATAATTTAGATAATAGACGGGTCATATTGAACGACTTTCACATTTTGCCTACGAGTGGCCATGCGGGCATTAGGCGAATGACGAATAATATAAAAAAATATTATTTTTGGCCGAGTATTGCAAAGGATGTAACTGAGTATGTTTCAAAATGTGACCAATGTAAAAAGCAGAAATATTCAATGGGCACTAAGCAGCCCATGAAAGTTACAACTACGGCTAACTCAGCATTCGAGAAAGTGTACCTAGATATAGTAGGGCCGTTCCCGAGGGATGCAAATAACTTTAGTTACGTTCTTACTTTACAATGTGAGTTGACAAAATTCACCGAAGCGTATCCATTACACAGCAAAGATGCGGTAAGTGTAGCTCGTGCATTTGTTGATAATTTTATTTTAAGATTTGGCATACCACGTGAAATAGCAACCGACCGTGGTTCAGAATTCATCTCCAGCACAATGAAAGGAATATGCCAACTCTTAAAAATTAATCAACTTTTTTCTACAGCATATCATCACGAAAGCATCGGAGCGTTGGAGAACACACATAAAACGATGGGTGCGTATTTAAGAATAAATTGCCAAAATCAGACGGCAGCGTGGAGTAGTTGGTTACCATATTGGTGTTTTGCATATAACAACACGGTTCATACGGAAACCAACTACACGCCACATGAATTGGTGTTTGGTAAGCAATGTTTATTGCCAGGCAATTTTAACAGCAATGTAGTAGATCCCCTATACGCTCATGATAACTATGCATTAGAATTAAAATATAGACTGCAGTTGGCTCAAAAAGATGCTCGCAGTAATTTAATACAAAGCAAAATTAAGAGGAAAAATAAATATGATATTGTTATAAACCCCGTTTATTATAATAAAGGTGATTTATTGTTATTGAGAAATCCTTCAGAAAATAAGATGGATCCAATTTTTTTAGGACCATATTTGGTATTGGACGACTTGGACTGTAACGTCAGAATTTTAAAAAACGGAATGGAGGATGTTGTGCATAAAAATCGCACTAAACCCTGTAAAAGTATCTTAGAGTGAACTTGTTATTCTCATAATTTGTACGATGTTATATTATGTTTAAACTTGTATTCTTGCCCACACTGAAGCATTTACATACCTACTGTATCAATGTAAATGCAACTGCTTAATTATAGAATTAATCATTTATTCTAATATTATCTTGAATTCTTGTATTCGAATTGAAACATTAAAAAAAAAATGTTTGTAATTTTTTTTTCTTTTTTTTATAATGTGTTGTAATTGTAAAATGCTAAACCTATATTACCCATATAATTTTCTCAATTAACCTCTGCGAAGGTAAAAAAAAAAACATCTACATTGTATTTTTTTTTTTCTCTAATATTGAAGGTGAGATGTAGTAGTTATAAGTCATATATAATCAGGTTCATTATAACAATATATTCAGTCTATTACCAACAAATGCGCGTTTCAGTTGTCTCCCAAACACACCACCTTACAGTGCGCACCCGACTTCCTAATCGGCAGGTGACACTGAAACGAGGAACGTGAGCCTATTTATTCATTTTCTTACTTCTTTTATTGATATTACTTATCGTTTTAAAGTTACCGTTTTAAATACTTTTTATTAATAATGTCTGAAAATAAGCAACGTTATAAAGAATTAATTACAAAACGAGTGTCCGCTAAAGGACAGATCACTAAGTTTAAAAATTATCTAAGTAATATTTCCAAAGAAAATGAATTGAATAATATTCAACTGACGGAATTAAACTTAAGGCTTGCCAAGTTTGAGGCACTATCAGTCAGAGTTGATGACTTGCAAGGTGAAATAGAGGTTCTGTGTCCTGAAAATATTACGGCTGAAGTTGATGAGCGCGATAATATTGAGAAGGACATAATAATAAATATAGCCACAGCTAAGAATTTAGTTGAAATGTTTTCTAGGAAAAGTGAATGCGAACAAAGGCGCAATTCCGTACACAATAGTTCATGTTGTGTAGACGATCATCATCATCACGGTGTAGGTTTGAAGCTCCCTCAGATTCAAATCGCTAAATTTAACGGTGAATATTTCCGTTGGTTAGAGTTTCGAGACACTTTTGAAAATTTAATTCATAACAATGAGCGCATTTCAGAAATCCATAAATATCATTATTTAAATTCCTATTTACAAGGCGACGCAGCCAGAATTATCACCAATCTTGAGGTTTCCACTAACAATTATGCTGAAGCATGGAAGCTGCTTTGCAGCCGTTACAATAATAAAAGAATATTAATTAATCATCATCTCAATTCATTATTAAATATAAAACAGCTTCCACGTGAGTCCGAACGATCTTTAAGATATTTGGTCGATCATGTTACAAAGAATTTGAGAGCTTTGGCCAGCTTAGGACAACCAACGGATGAATGGGACGTTTTGATTATATTCATGCTGTCGGCCAAGTTGGATAGTCAAACTTTATTAAAATGGGAGGAGCATCGTAATACTATAACGAGTGATGCACCTAATTTAGAACAATTCTTTAAGTTTATCACAGACCGCGCTAATGTGCTCGAGTCTATAAATCGCAGTAATAAATCTGATAATAATATCGTTTCAAAGCCGCCTACGACGCCTATGCGTTCTGCACCACACAATAATTATTATGGCCAAAGGCAGGGTCAGAATAACATAGTTAAGTCGTTTGCAAGCGCTAGCAATAACAAATATAATAATAAGCCAAAGGGTTTTAGATGTATTATTTGTGACGAACGTCATAGAATCTATGACTGTCCAACATTCAAGGCTAAGGGGATTGATGATAAAATGACGGATGTCGCGACATATAAACTATGCATAAACTGTCTACGACAAGGTCACTCCGTTAATGACTGTCGCATGGGGCCGTGCCAAGAGCGCGACTGCACTGAAAGGCACAATAGGCTGCTACACCGTCCGCCAATGTCATCAAACCACCATGTAGCGGTTGAAGAACAAATTGAGACAGTAGCAAACTTAGTAAATAAAAATACTAGTCAAATTATATTATCAACTGCCATAGTTGAGGTATCGAATCCGTTTGATCAGCAAAAGATCAAAGTTCGTGCACTATTAGACTGTGGCAGCCAATCATCTTTTATAACTGAGTCCCTAAAGACCAGATTATCATTAAAGTCCCATCCCATTGACACTCTAAAGGTCATTGGTATAGGCAACACATCAACACATAATGTTACTGAAACTTGTACCTAATATTAAATTACAATCAGTAAATAGTAAATTCAATGTAAGCTTTTCGTGTCTTGTGTTATAAGAATTGACGGGTCGATTGCCAAAGACCCCCATCGATATCAGCTTACTGAAGCTACCAGAAAATATTCAACTGGCTGATCCCATGTTCCATCAGCCAGGCCATATAGATGTTTTGATAGGCGCCGATCTATTCTGGGACATCTTAGGTAATGAACAACGTTCCTTAGGTGACAATAATCCTAAGTTAAGAAGTTCACAATTAGGTTGGATAATATCCGGTCCCATTCAATCAGTGACGGCACGCAAAAACGTACACTGCAATCATGGAATAATTTGTCATTCTAATAACGATGATAACATCGAAAAAATGTTAACTAAATTCTGGGACTTAGAAGAAGTTTCCGGAAAATTAATTATGAATGAACACGAAAGTGAGTGTGAAACACATTTTCTCACTCACACTTTAAGAGACAATACAGATAAATTCTGTGTAAAATTACCGCTTATAGATACTGCTGATTGTAAACAATCGCCTAAACGCAAACGCCTAAAGGCGATACTTACAATTTAGCTAAAAAACGCTTTAATAATGTAGAAAAGCGATTAAAACGAAATCAAATGTTAAAGTTAGAATATACTAAATTTATTAAGGAATATGCTGAATAGCCAAAATTAAACGTTAATGATTCTGAAGTTATATCAGAGTTAAAAGCACACTCTGTTATTATTAATCACCCTGTTATTGACTTTGATAAATATTCATCGTTAACAAGATTGCAAAGATCAATTGCATATGTTCATAGATTCATATTCAATATTAAAAACAAGTATAATAGACGCATAGGTTTAATATCTGCTAATGAGCTGCGTGAGTCATTTTACTCATTGTGCGTTATCGCTCAAGGTCAGTCGTTCCCTATTGAATACAATCTACTAGTGAAAGGTAAATCATTAACTACAAAAAGTAAATTATTATCATTGTCACCGTTTATAGACGAATACAAATGAATTCGTGTCGGTGGCCGTATTGATGCGTCTACGCATTATTATGAAAAGAAACATCCAATTGTACTTCATGCCTCACATATGTAGTTTAACTAAATTATATTTTGAAAGGGAACATTTAAACAACATGCATGCTGGTCCGCAACTGTTGTTAGCAACTGTAAGAGAAACAGTGTGGCCAATAAATGGTAGGCATATTGCGAGGCGCACGGTTAATAATTGCGTACGATGTAGGCGACTACGAGGCGTAACTTTGCAACCCAAGATGGGTAACCTACCTCATCAACGCATAACCCCAGACTTTCCATTTATATCCGTTGGTTTGGACTTTGCTGGTCCATTTTATATTGTAAATCGTAAGGGCCGTGGAAGTCGTGTAGTTAAATGTTATTTATGTCTTTTCGTTTGCTTGCGTTACAAGTGTATACACCTCGAAGCTGTCACCGACCTAACAAAGGATGCGTTTATAATGACACTCAGGCGGTTTATCGCTCGCCGAGGCAAGCCAATGGAAATATTTAGCGATAACGGAAGTAACTTTGTAGCCGCCGCGAAATAAATAGGAGCCTTCTTATAGGATAATCACGAACCTTGGTCTGACTTTGCAAGTCAGCAATCAATTAAATTTAAGTTTATTCCGGCTTACACTCCTCGTTTCGGTGGCATATGGGAAGCCGGGGTTAAATCGGCAAAATATTTTATAAAAAGGGTTATTGGCAACAGCCATCTCACTTTCGAAGAAATTTCCACTTTGTTTGCACAAGTGGAGGCGATACTTAGTAGTCGTCCCTTGTGCCCTCTCTCATCCAGTCCTAATGACCTCCTTTCCCTCTCCCCAGGGCACTTTATTATTGGGAGACCGCTGACCGCTCTGCCGACACCAAACCTGGGAGACTTCAAGGAAAGCCAGCTGCGGCGTTATGAACGTCTAGAAAAGATACGGCAGCATTTTTGGAAAAGGTGGCAGAAGGAATATCTGTCAGAATTGCAGCAGAGAACGAAGTGGCTAGCCAATACGTTAAAGCTAGAAGTTGGAGATATGGTTCTTCTATCAGATGACAACGCGCCTCCTCTTGCTTGGAAGCTCGGTCGCGTTCTTCGTCTCATTACTGGAGCTGATGGGATATCCAGAGTTGCAGACATACTCACCAACAAGGGCTCCGTGCGACGATCTCTAGTACGGCTCTGCAAACTTCCTACGGCTGAGGAGCTTCAGGGTTGAAAGAGATCTTTCAACGGCCGGGAATATGTTCAGGCGTTAACGCCTTCAAGGAAACGAATAGCAAACACATGATGCATCCTATTAATTAAATATATCTAGGCGTTTTCCGCTCGTTCATACAAATAATTATTGTCATCTCACTTGCCCAAGAACCTCTGTACGTGTAACATTACTTTTGCATTAAACAATCAATTCGATGCAATTTTGGGGGTTTTTGATTTTCACCTGTATATCCTCTAAAGATATAACACTTAGAATTTATAAAAAAAAGTGTTTTTCTAATAATCCATTCAAAACAAAAACTTGCGAGGTTTTCCGAATTTTTTGATGAGCTCTTCGATGGTCTGTTGTTAATTTCGGCTCATTAGCTGACTTGTGGGTACCAGTCTACGTTCCTTCAATCTTCTAGAACTGTTCGAACTTTTACCATTAACCCTTGGTAAATCTTAGGCTCTAACTACGGTAAATCTTTACAGAAACATATTTATGGGATAAAACATACATCAACGTGTGTCGTAAGGTACATGTTAATTGCTTCCCTCTTGAATCTCATTGCTCTAACAGCTACCTCAGTAAGACTCGTAGCACTCCAGTAGCTGCAATTAGCCTAATAGTTGGCAAATATACCTAAACTTTAATTGCCTTTGAATTACGTTTTGTAATAGCGAAATAAATCTTAATTCCTAATTTAGACGTGTAAATAAAAAAGAAGCCGTCAAAGATATTTTTATCATATTTAATAAAATAATTTGAATGTCGTTTACCTTTGAACTTAGCACTGCTACATCCGCCTCTTATAATTTTTCCCAGAAATCCTATTTCTTAATCATAATCATTTTATCAGATTTGAAAAGAAACCAAACTGTTCATTACAATTTTATTAATTTCCTTTGTAATTTTACTATAAATAACACAAAGTGGGAATGTGTACACACTCTAGCCAATTAAATATTAGAAATTTATTTTAGGTATAGACTTACTTAAGACAGTCGTTACGAGTAGTCAGAAGCACGAAAAGAAATGAAGTGCATGAAAACAGCCTCCACGAGTGACAATACTTAAGTACCTACGTCCGGCGCACCCTGGGCAGTCAGCCCCGCTACCAATCTTGCTGACTGACTAATCTTTTCACCACAGCATGTGCTATTTTCGTATAGCTCGTGCTGACACGAGAGAAGAAGAAGCACGAAACTCTTACAACCGGTCTAACTTTAGGATATCGCCATTGCCCAGTAACTGGGTTGCGGGGGTCTGATGGCAGTCATCTCATCATCATATCAGCCTATTGCCGTCCACTGCTGAACGTTGACCTCCCCCAGAGATCGCCAACCATCCCGGTCTCGGGCAGCCCGCATCCATCAGCTGCCAGCCACCTTTTTCAAATCGTCGGTTCATCGTGCCGCAGGGCGTCCCATACTACATTTGCGCAAACGCGGTCTCCACTCTAACACGTGTCTGCTCCATCTACCATATGTTCGTCTGCAGACATGGCCGGCCCACTTCCACTTCAGCGTGCTAATTCTACGTGCAATGTCGGTGACTTTAGTTATCTGGCGAATGACGTCATTGCGAATTCTATCCACCAGAGAAACCCCGAGCATCGCTCAATCGCTGATCGCTGATGGCAGTCGCTCCGTGTAAAAATACTGGTATTCAGCCGCATCTGTTTATACTGGAAGCTGAACCTACACAGTTGGGGAAAGGCTAGACAGAACAACAACTTACTAGAGAACGGAAAGCCTTGAAATAGGGGTTGCGCCGCACTGTAGGATGAAACAGTAAATATTATTCTTGTTATTGCAAAATACCTTACATAATAAGACGTTATCAAGCTCCATTTACATGACACAATTTGTTTTTCATTATTTTTCAGGTAAACAACAAACTGACAGAATACCGATAACGTAATAAAATATGTATATCCCATTTTGTTTTGGTCATGAAATAGAAGTGAAGAAAAACAAGTGGATATACTTCCTTAGTACGGCAAACGGTGGTTGAAAGATATCAACATTTTATACTTAATACACCTCTGTGAGATAAATATTTTGTCCTGTTATCATTTCTACAATAAGTTATGGAATCAAGCGTTACTTTGCGGAAATCCATAATGCAAAAACAAAACTACCAAGTAGGTACCCTAAAAAAGGAGTTAAAATGATTAAATATAAACAAATAGTATGAATAACATTAGACCTTAGAATAAGTACTAAAGCACATTAGACAGTTCATATAAATATTAACTTATAAGATAAACAGTCACAGTAATTAACTACAAGATTGTACACAGGACAAACTTATAAATTTATTCAGCCGATCGTGTAAGATCGTTTAAACGCCGCGTGCCGTCTACTTCTGCAGAACTTGCGTTTAAACTTTCGTCTTGTATGAAAAATTTTAAGTTTCTCATTATTCGACAGCTCTATAATGTTTAACCATTTCTGATCTAAATCTTCTGGCGGTTTGTCATTCACTAGAATTATCGGAAGTCGATTATGTTCGACTTCTGAGCGAACATTTTTATCTCCTTTCATCAACACTGAAGATATTTCGCTCCAGTTGTTTGCGGTGTCCTCGGGGGATGGATTGAATGGCTCTTTGGTAGACACGACAGATATTTCGACGTTGTTTTGCGTTAGCTCTGTTATGGCAACATCGCCGTCGGCGTCGCCCTCCGCCTCGTTCTGCCCCATCTCCACGTCGAACAGACGAAACTGAAATTACAAACATTATACACAGTTAATAAAGAGGAGTTAACATGTTCTATTTAGGACCGGATTACGTTTAACTTATGGTCTTATGTAGCCTATAGGCTATTTGTCGGCTAGATGTCTAGCCGACAAAGGTCAAAGAACGTTCATAATTTTTTTAATTTGACCAAACATTGTATAGATCTAATCCGGTTTCATTCGGTTTTTAGCGATATCGAGTCCCGCCCAAAAGTCTGACAAACGGTCTAAGTGCGTAAACACGTAGAAAGCGGGTTACCGGCGCCGATCCGCCAGCGCTTGTCGGTGCTGGTCCGCGCAGTTAGTCGGTGCAGGCAGTCTCTATACTGTGTGGCGAACAAGCGCCGACAAGTTCCGACCAGCTGCGAACAGCGCTGATAAGCCATCATTTGTTGCTGTTTTTGCAAGGGACATGGCGTATTTTTGTTAAAAAATGCCAGCCCCTGCTTCATCTTCTCTCGTGTCCCGCCTCCTTTATGTAGCGGTTACCTGCACGGACCAGTACCGAGAAGCGCTGGCAGGTCGGCGCCGGTTACCCGCTTCCTTTATGTATACGCCCTAACCTTAGAATATTGGCATTGCCCAGTAACTGGATTGCGAAGGTCTGATGGTAGTCGCTCCGTGTAAAATACTGGTATACAGCGGAATCTGGTTAAACTGGAAGCTGACACCAACATAGTTGGGAAAACGCTAGCCAGAACAAGAACATGATACTTGACAAACAGATAATTATTGATAGCCGTATTATTTTATTACAGACTAGCTGTGCCCGCGACTCCGTCCGCGTGGAACTCGGAAAACAACATTGTGTCGCAGCAACTAAATAGTGTATATGTATTCCATTCATAATAATAATAGACAAAGGTGTCCCACCAAGGCACTTATATCTTTTAAACCATTTCTTTAGGTAGAGTTTCAGCTATTCTTGATTGACCGTAAAGGTTCATATAACCATAATACTAAAAACGCGTTGCTTATTTCCATACATTTCCTTGCTAAAGTGGATTATAATTGAATATTGATATTTATTGTGATAATGTAACGAAACCTTATGGCGATACAAAAATGGCTACAACGCCATCTAGCCACAATCAGCGAACTAAATCAAAATATTTTACGCAGTGCAGTCTATAAAATGATTTCATTCGAGGTGTGGAATAGGAAAGTACTTTAAATATATAAAAAAATCACCTATAGAAGACTTCATTTTATTTTTATAAGTTAGAAATAGGTACTGCTTTCAAAGATTTCAAAAAGTTTGATCTGGAAATCGAACCAACCCAAATGCGAAAAAATATCATCTGTATTTTTATTTCACCAATCGATAGGATCAATAATACGGATCAAATCGCTCCAATAAACATTGTGTCTGAAATTGATGGAAGACCATAAAACCAAAATTGACTAACTTATGTACATTGAAATTCAAGCACTTATTAATTGTTGTTAAGTAGTTCTTATTTTTTCCACTTCGTTCAATTTAAGACAGTTTGTTGGAGAGTTTTGATCCTGATTATTGACCATAAAGATATTTTCAACAGGTGCCTTTGCAGATGGTATAAGCTTTGTCAGTTTGATTCCCGGTTCAGGCAAAAAAATCAGTAAAGGCAATATTTCTTACTTTTAAAAATAAAATGAAGTCACCTTTGAGTGAAATTTGCAATTTTTAATATTTAAAGTACTTTCCCTTCATCGTTATGTGTTTTGGGACATTACCTAAGGCTTAAATAAACTTAATAAAACGGCGACGACAGGCTTTGAATAGTTCTGACAACAATGAACAAAATAAAATACATAAAAACGTTCCAAAAAAATTACAAAAAGTTATTTTTTTAAAGTGAGGTTTTAACGCAAGACACTGAGCCAGCAACCGTTCACTGCAGCACTTACTTCAGTCTACAGCTTATACTACGCAGTATATGGAAATAATGTTCCGTTGCTCGGCATCTATGAGCAATAGCGTGATAGTTTATATACCAGCATAAGCGCAGACCCATCAAAATCGATTCACGCGATTTTACGATCCGAATATTAAGCTTATACTTCGCATTAAGTGGAAATAATGTTCCGCTGCTCGGCTTCTATGAACAATAGCGTGATGATATATGTAGCTGCAAAATTGTCGCTCTTTACGCAACACATCAGCGAAAGTCCCATCAAAATCCATCCACGAGATTTTACGTGATGTCCGGACGGAAAGACAAACAGACACAATAATTCTAAAAAAAAATGTTATGGTTTCTGTATCGATAGTATCACATAGTACCACCGAATCGAAATTTTGGAAAAATATTTAATTACAGACAAAGTGCACTTTGAATTTTATTAATAGTAAATAGATTTATAAATACATATTTAAGTATTCATAATAAAATATATGAGTACTTCAAATTAATCTATCGTATTGCCTTGCACAATTAAAATTTTTAAATACCTACACTTGCTTATGAAATTGAATGTATTTCTCTTCCACTGCCATTCAGATAGATAGGTACCTAATAAATTTTAAATAACATTATTTTCGTTTTTTTTATAAAAGCTTAGTTAGTACCTTCTTCGGATAGCATTTCAATAGACCTTCCGTAGACTGAGAATAGTAATATATTCGTTGATTATATTTCCTCACAACGTGATTTGATACACGTAACGCCATCTATTGAAAAGAAATGGTAAGTATACACAAATACATGCTAAGTTCTTCTAGAAAACTTAAAATTCGCATAACTTTTGATTGCGTGAACCGATTGCGATGAAACAAAAAACATATGTTACTTGGAGATAAGCACAATATTTATTTATAAAAGTCAACAACATTAGATCAGTTGTTTTTACGTGATGCTTGAACAAACAAACAGATAAACAGATAAACAGACAAACAGACAAACAGATAACCAGATAAACAGACAAACAGACAAACAGACAAAAATTCCAAAAATGTTCAAAATGGGTTCTATTGGTTATAGTTTAACATCCCAACCAGGTTTTTTCAAAATATTTGCTATGTACAGACACGCCATGTCTACAGATTTATTATATGTAATTATTATATGTATAGATTTTAATAAACAAGGTGTAACATAAATAACGCACAACCTCTTATGGGGTCATACTCATCATTATGAACAAATTTTACTAAGGGACCAAATAAGAAATCGCGAAAAAAAAATCTGCTGTTCCCTACATTTTGGCGAGTTATGCGAATAGGTATATGCGATTTTGGTTTTGGTCCCATAGTAAAAGTTGTTCATAATGATGAGTACTGTGACCCCTTAAGAGGTTGTGCGTTACACCTTGCATATATGTATTTTTTTATTACTTTACTTGGTCGCTTTTGATCCTCGTCGCACTTGATCGTAAGCGCAGGCAGGGTCTAAGATGGAGCACACGAATCCAAGTAACAGAGATATAGAAGGATTCCCCTATACCCCTCTGGCTCTCACATACACACGATGGAACACAGTAAACTGCTTGGCGCCGGACTTTAATGTGAGGGTGGTAGCTAGCCAGTCGAACCGTAAAAATCCTACCACCAAGCAGAATCGGTGACATGATGTTTGAAACATCATGTCTTATCTCATTAATAGTTTCAAACGACGTTTTCTTGCCTGAGAGATGCATTTAAATTTAAAATTCCCACCCACCCAAAATATTGAAACACTTGAACATATAAAATTAATAACCCATCCGTACAGCTCTAAATAACGTTATGTATATTGAGTACAAACAACATTTACTGTAAAATAATTTTAAATGCCAACCAGAACGCTGTATAAATTGTAATGAAAATTCATTACAGTTTATATTTAGAGTACAAGGAGTAACATTGTGGCTTTAATTGTTAACGAACGGATTCTATTGTCGAACTGCGAGCAAACAACAGCCCGAATTTCGTTTAAGACGTAAATACACAAGTATACTTTATACACATAGGTACACTGACATACACATATTAGGTACTAGCTGTACCCGCGGCTTTACCTACGGAAACATAATGGTGGTATTACACGGTTCAATCAAATTGATTCACTTTGGTTGAAAGGTGCAAAAATGAAAGCATATGCTATTGATCAATGATATTGAATGATTCACCTTTATGTTAACATGGTTCAATTTGGTTGCTTCATCCAAATTGAAAGGCAGAAGTGAACCGTGTAATATCACCATAAGATCCACACTCAATGTCATGATAGTTTGTACCCTATAACCTGACCCACTCTCTGGAGGAGCTCGTGGCTAAATAATTACAACCGCATAGACCGATCTTCCGGGTTAAGCCACGCTTGCCGAGGTTGGTCTGTGGATGGGTGACCATTTACCATAGCGAGTTTCCTACGTGCCTCGGAAAGAACGTAAAGCCGTTGGTCCCGGCTGTCATTTGTAGATCTTTGACAGTCGTTACTGTTGGTCAGAAGCCAGAAAGTCTGACAACCAGTCTTACCAAGAGTATCGTATTACCCAGTTACTGGGTTGTGGAGGTCTGATAGGCAGTCGCTCCATGTAAAATACTGATATTCAGCTGCATCCGGTTCGACTGGAAGCCGACCCCAACATAGTTGGGAAAAGGCTAGGCAGATGAACCTGACCCACTCTCTAACAGACATGGCTACCAAATTGTACTGGTGTGAACATACAAATGGACAAACAGACAAAAATTCTAAAAACGGCATTTTTGGCATGAGTATTGTTCTTAGGATTAGTTCCACTTACGTTTTTCCAAAAATAATTAATGTACGGTTTTAGCATCGTTACGGTTTTATTATACTTACTACGTCTACCTATAGATTATGCATAGGTGTATATATTCAATAGTTTTGCCCGCGACATTGCTCATAGCATGAAAGTTTCTGACCCCTTTATAGGAGTGGATTTTTAAAATATATTAGCGAGCCTCTAAGAGGAGTAGTGGATTTTTAGAATACAACGTTATTTTTACTTTATGCGAAAACCGAGACACCCCAACAAGATTTTCATCAGAACTGCCTGAATATGTGTTTTTTTTTTAGTAAATCTCCAAGTTACACCTTAGTTTATGTCGCGTTAAGTTCGCTAAAAAAGTGTGAAATGCCTGAGATGTGCTATGCAGGAGTTGTCTAATACGCGGAAACTGACCGAGCGGACCATTTCAAGCCTCAAGGTGTCTATTCCCGTCAATTGTTATGGGTAGAAACCTACTGAAACAAAATTGAAATTTATCAAAAAAAAAAAAAAAACAAAAAAAAATGTGGTGTAAAAAATATGTCAATCGATTCTCCTAGTGATTCTGAACAAACTAGTTTCAGGTTTCACATATACTTAAACTAACCTTGTATATTAGCGAGCCTCTAGGCATAAGCCTAGAGACTCAAACATGCCATGTTTCTTGTAGGCTTTATAGTTCTAAAGATTTCACGATGAATCAGTAAATGACACTTGACGACACGTTTGGTGCAGTGGCTAAGCGATTGGCTGCTGCGCTACGGGTCGTGGGTTCGATTCCCACACGGAACAAAAATTTGTATGGCCTACAGATGGTTGTTCCGGGTCTGGGCGTTTGTTTGTGAGATTTGTGTCTGTAAACGCACCCACGATACAAGAGAAATCTTAGTGTGGGGCAACGTTTAAAAAAAAAAAATGATTAACTTTGTATACACGTACAGACATTCCTGTATATAAGTACATGTGTGAGCAACTGAACACACGTTGTAAGCCACAAATGCGTCGTTAAACCGTAATGTGAAACAAATCCCATGAGTATGGGGCCATTGGTGCGATTAACGCGAACTACCGAAATACGCGACTAATGAAGCTGAATCTTACGCGCTTTCATTACTTATTGATCACGTTTTACTGACCAATTGTTGGTCAAACGGCTGTAATTACGCTTAAAAGAGACTTATGTGGTTCCTGGCATAAAATATTCCGTTTGATAGGTTTTAAAACGAGTCTATAGGGTATAGGTAATTAATGACCGATACTTTAACACATGACTGTACTCATGATAACAAACAACTTTCAAAGAAACATTATTTATAAAACAAAACAATTTTATTTCTAAATTTCGAGCCGCGTCCATTTCGTAACGGTTTATTAATTTTTAAATGAAAAAATTAAAATTAAAATAATGTTGCTTTGGGAAAGTTGTTTGTTATCATGAGTAGGTACAATCATGTGTTAAAGTACCGGTCACTAATTACCAGTCACCCTATACAAGGTTAGTCGGAAAGGGGGTACTAATCCGCAGGTCACTTAGAGTATCACTGATGACGGTTTCAATGCAAGTGTTAAAATTTCAAAATTCGATAACTTTTACTTCCATGTAAAAAAATTGTTTTAGTTTTTTCAAAAATTCTTCATCTCTGCTTTAGTTACGAATTCAGAAAATAAATCTTCTAATTTGTGACCCCAAATATGACCTAAAATGTAAGCACAGCTGATCATAGATGACAATACCTTTATATAGATTTTAGCGTATTTTTTTTGTAACTTTTGAACTGCTGTTTCTCTTAAACTATTGACTTTTGGGGAAATTGGTACAGCAAAAGTTATTCATTATTATGGGTACTAACACCCTTTAGGATTAGTTCCCCCTTTCTGACTAACCATGTAAATATATAAATAAATAAATGTTGGAATCACGTGTTACTTTGAAATCTATGACATACAAATACTATATTTGTATATAAATAAATAAAATGCGACTACAAATTAATTTCAAGAAGAGAGGCAACTGTGTACTCTTTTTGCGTTTATATGAACATACAATTATAACAAGCGTAAGAGTTATGAAAAGAATTACTCAGCTTCGTCTATCATGACGATCTATGGCCCTCGTGCAGCTAGTTGACGTGTGACCTTAGAATAATAACGCCTAGAAACCTAGTACGAGCACCAAAAGTGAAGCAACTCAAACTATGCCGGATACGGCAAAGTTAGCGAATCGAGCCGTCAGTGCTCAATGTCACGCTCTGTTGAACACAGCTCCCAAGAAATAATTCAAAACGACAATTTGTTGAGTATAAAGATGCTATAGCACATCCGGAAAACATAATAAATTATATAAAATTGCATTTCACATATTGATACTAACATTAAATCCATTATTTTTACGTAAATCGATCTCCAAATCAAAATTTTCTTAACCTAATTTATTACAACGAAGTGTTGCCAGTTGTAAAGAAAAATTACCCATAATACAGTAGACACTAACACTTGGAGTCTACTGTATTTGATGCCCATTTTACTGTAGAAAAACGTGATTATATGTTAAAAATAACAAACACATGGTCACAGCAGACCCGGCTTAAAATTATAGGGTGACGATTTTGAAATATTTAAAAAGTTATCATTATTTGCGAAGGTTTGTCGCGTATACATTAAACTAATTTAAATAGATACGCGACATAGAGTCGCAAATTAATAAATTGTTCTAAGTATAATTACGAGTTTAGTTAAAAACAACAATAAAACTTTTATAAAGTATTACGATAAGTATGTACTTCTGACAGAATTTTTTATTAGTTAAAAAAATAGATTCATTACTTAAGTTACATACGTAACATTTTTATATGCAATCTATGCTATGGCCCAAATACATACAATTTTCCCCCAATTTAGGGGAAATTATATTTTCGAGCAACATTTTTGTTACGTCTGTGTGCGTGTCAGTCTCCGTAATTACATGCCGCTCACTCACACATAATTACGAATGTTGCTTCAGTTTTTTGTAGGGAGCGTGTATGAGACTATCCTTCTAGGCGCTATTATTATAAGCGTGTGACATATTGATATTATGAGACCAACTAATAACCTTTTTAATTGGTCTATGTAGATTTATCTGAGGTCAGTGCAGCATGTCTTTTTTCAACTTCAATTTCAAAACTCATTTACTTATTCGAAATAAACTTGAATTACTAAGTTATTTTTGAACGTATATGTTACAAAAGACAGCTCCCAAAACGCCTGCCCTTCACCGCTTCTTAGTGTTTACGCTGTGCAGAAGAAATGGCGCAACAAACTCCCCAGCAACACTTTTCTTCTATACATCTCTATCAGTCTTCATCTCAATGTTCGCTTCCTTCCTAACCATATTAATATCATGTTGCAGAAAATCTATTCATCTTTTCCTTGGTCTATTTTAGCGATGGGCGATTATTACTAAAACTAATCGACTTAGTCGATTGTTCAGTCCAGTCGATAAAAGTCGATAACAATTGATGTTAGTCGATTGTTATCGACTAACGGCGCGCAGCAGGCGACAATCACTGATACGGTTACCGTATCAACTTTAACTCAAACTCAAAACTCATTTATTCAAAATAGACTAGAATTACTTAGTTCTTTTTGAACGTTAGTTTTACAATATTATAGACATCCCATAAAAAGCCCTCCCTTCACCGCTTCCTAGTGTTTTTGCTGTGAAGAAGAAACGGCGCAACAAACTCCCCAGCAACACAGATATGTCTGTCAAGTGAATAAATTAATTGATTCTATACAACGAAAATCATCAAATTTTTTACAATAATAAAATTATGCAATTACAGGTAAAATAAAAAATAAAGTAAGTACCGTACATATATAAATCAATTCTGTATGAATTGGGTTAAATCATAATCGTATCTAACTAATATACTAATTTGTATTCAATTGTGGCGCAGCGCACGTATTACTATACTCGTACTACTAAATAAGTAATTACTAAAAGGTGATGCGTGCGGCGTGCGCTGCCGCTGCGCCACAATTCAATAGATAAAATTGCGGCGCAGCGCACGTACTACTATATTCGTACTACTAAATAAGTAATTACTAAAAGGTGATGCGTGCGGCGTGCGCTGCCGCTGCGGCACAATTCAATAGATAAAATTGCGGCGCAGCGCACGTACTACTATATTCGTACTACTAAATAAGTAATTACTAAAAGGTGATGCGTGCGGCGTGCGCTGCCGCTGCGCCACAATTCAATAGATAAAATTGCGGCGCAGCGCACGTACTACTATATTCGTACTACTAAATAAGTAATTACTAAAAGGTGTTGCGTCGTGCGCTGCCGCTGCGGCACAATTCAATAGTTAAAAGTCCGTGCTCCACTACCAATTGCAACGGATGTTTCCTTTTTAAATGGTCCTTTAGGTTGGTCGTATTTTTGTGATAGACTACACAATGTGAACAGAATATACATTAAACTTTTTCAATATTCCTTTCTTTAAATTTTTCAAAAAAATCCCACACCAACGATTTTTAGGCATCGCGTCAAACGGTAATAGCGCGCGCGCGCCTGACCTTGCTCTAAAAAACTCAAAGAACAACTAAAGTAGGTAAACAAATTGAAGTAATACTTAAAAACAATTGACGCAACATCGTCCCGCAGCCGCGCGGTCTCTCGCACTGCTCGCACACCGCACGCAGTCGCACACCGCAGGTCAACGCATACGCATGCAGTGTACGTAAATTTAGTAGTTCGTCGATTGTTATTCGAATAATTGTGGCGAGGAACTACTAAATCGACAATCGAATGCGCAACAGTACAATTTTCGATTCAGTCGATTGTTTTTTTTGCAACAATCGCCCATCGCTAGTCTATTTCTTTCCTTATAATCATCTACATTCATACTTAACTTATCGAGTACTGTAATTATGACACAATAGATAAACAATGTCACTGACGTACCGGATCGTCGGTCGGGCCGCTAGCGGTTAAAGTCCGGTGCTAAGCAGTTTACTGTGTTCTCTCATATACACACGAAGGAACACGAAGAATTCTGCTATATGTCTGTTACTTGGATTCGTGTGCTCCATCTTAGACCCTGTCTGCGCTTACCATCAGGTGCGACGAGGGTCAAACGCGGCCAGGTCAAGTAATATTAATAATAAATTAAAACTTATTTTGTAATAACATGCTCCTATAATATGTAGCATATAATATAGCCTTGTGATTATTCGCTTGACTTCCATGTAGTCTGTTCCAGGGTCTGAATTCGATCCAGTTTTTCGACTAACTTCTCTGATTTAACCTCCGGCATGCAAAAACATATCGTTAAAAACATTGCCCCCAAAAATATTTACACATTAATACCAGACATGTAAGTAAATATGTGTAAAATGATAATCGTCCTTTGCACCGATGTCAAATAAAACGGATATTTACAAGGAGCCCTCTCGATCCGCCGCCATTGATACGTAAACGATTTTTTATATAATCACAACTTCAGTAAATCGCTGTAACTGCAAACGACAGATGTCTTTTAATATTTCTTGAAAAATCGATTGGTTCTCCCGTTCGTCCTAGATTTAACACTGGTTTGCATTTCATTTAGTGAAAGAAATCTTAGGTGGGAAGAGAATCGACTCTTATGATCTGGGGTACTGGGTGCTGTTACATTTTAGGCAAGTCTTGGTGAGGAAAAAGACTAGTCATTAGATCTGTTGCGAAATAAAAGCTAGTACAATACTGAGTCTGAAGTTGGCTGATTAGCTGCGCAGTAGACAATTTTGTTTCTAAAAGATTCATTGCGCAGCCAAACAACTAACTTCAGACTCGCCAAGATACGTCGGCCGTATTGTAACATCAACAGTCTAGATTATCGTAATGAGCTTATTACTGTCCCACTGCTGGGCACGGGCTTCTTCTCAGAATGAGATAGATTGAGACCATAGTCCTCCACGCTAGTGGTCTAAGGTAGTCTAGTGTTGGTGAGTTGGCGGACTACACTCACTATTGACAACTGTTTCTCAATGTTTTGGTTTATCTATAACAAAAAAAACTTTAAAAATAAAAGAAAAAGCGACTTCAAAAAGAGTAAAATAATTACGAGGTATATTATAAAATGAACAGTTTTGGAAGTCGGTGAATCCACGTGGTAATTATTTTACTCTTTTTAAAATCGGTTTTTCTTTTATTTTTAAAGTAATTTTATTTTTCTATTAATGTGGCATGGCATAAACAATTGATACATAAACATGCAATTACAGCAATCGCGGGTAATTTGCTGTTATCCATTGAAGAGTTCCGTTGTCAATCTCCGAGGGTCTTCAACAGATCTTCACCAAAGTTAAATGGGACCACCTCAGGAGAATAATCTTTCAAAAAAAAAAAATCGCTTCAAGTATGCCTATTATATTTGAAGAGTTCCCTCGATTTCTCCATGATCACATCATGAGATCCTACCTGTTGACCGTAAGACCACCTGGGAAGTATAAATACCCTTTCAAACAAAAAATCAATTTTCCAAATCGGTCCAGGCGTCTTTGAGTAATCGGGGAACATACATAAAAAAAAGATTCCGACGAATTGAGAACCTCCTCCGTTTTTTCGTCGGTTAAGGCTGAACATCCACCAGAGCTGTGCTAAGCTGCGTAGCGAGGAATGTGTTTTGTAAGCACCAATAGATTCACTTCATTTACCTAGCTTCGCTCTGCACAGCTCTGGTGGATATGGGCTTAGCGGTGCGAGGTTGTTGTTCATACAAAACAAGCAAGAAATGCGAGCGAGGGATGTGTTGCGAGGAATGTGTTGCGAAAAATGTGTTGCGAGGAATGTGTTACGAAGAATGTGTTGCATATTCGAAAAGAGTCGGCTACCTATCCTCACACCGCTCATTTGTACAAATTAACACATTACACATGAACACATTCCTCGCACAGCTCAGGGGCCCAATTCTCCTAAAATAAATTGTTGTCAAACGCAATCGAACCACAACCTCCAGTCAGTTTTTGTTTTCGAAAACTTTCAAAATGATTGATTTTGTTTTTTGTGTCAAACAATTCGACAGCTTTTGAAATTGAGAAAACTGTCTGAATGAACGGTTCGGCCTTGGCTCGGTTGTGATTTATCAAGATTTATTTTAGGAGAATTGGGCCCCTGGTGGATAGGGTCACACCGTTTCACATCCTCGCTACACATTTTCGCACCGCACATTTTCCTCGCACAGCTCTGATGGATGATCAGCCTAAAAGGGAACACAAGAAATGCTCTAGTAAGATCGGTAACCGCACTTATTATAGTTGGGAAAAGGTTACACTGATAATTATGAAACGGAACTTTTGGCACGCGCGAGGGGCTCGTGGCTAATTAAGAACTGCGCGGATCAATGCGCTTACCTCGTTCAGTCGGTGGATGAGTGATCATTCGTTACAAATCGAGACCCCTCCGTGCCTCGGAGAGCACGTTAAACCGTCAGTCCCGGGTGTCATACGAAAACCTATGAAAGTCGTTACGGGTAGTCAGAAGCCCGAAAGTCTGACAACCGGTTTCACTTTAGAATATCGGCAGCGGTTGCGGAGATCTGATGGCAGTCGCTCCGTGTAAATTACTTGTATTCTGCCGCATCTGGGGGTCTACTCCCTAAGCACGAAGTCCGTGGTTTCGGCCTTAGTTACGAGCGTTTCCTACTCCCTATCACCTACGGACATACAATTATTTCGGGGCCCGGACTAAGAATGAATGACAACACGATTTGACAGTTTTCCCTACTACCGATGTATTTTTGCCCGTCCGAAAAGTTGAACTTGACACTTGTTTTGTTCACTCCTACGTTTCGGGCTACTTTTGGACGGGCGACTTACTTCGTTGACGGACTTAGGGAGTAGGCCCCCGGTTAGACTGGAAGGCCCCAACATAGTTGGGGAAAAGCTAAGAGGAACAATGTTTGGCACACGCTTTAAAAAATGCCGCACCCAACTGCATTAAGGTACAAGACCGAGACGGGCTGCAAACTGCAGACTGCAACCAAGTCGCCATCGGAATAGCGCCTTTAAGGTGTGCACTTTAAAGGTGCTATTCCGACAGCAACTGCAAAACTGCAACCGCAGACCGCAGCCGCAGATCGCACCGCAAGCGATACTACTTTTGCAGTTTGCGGTCTGTAGCCCGTCTCGGACTTGTACCTTTACTGTGTAGTTACAAGTATATTGCACAAGTAGGACGATCAAAAACATATTTAACAATCATTAACTGAACATGGTCGCTGGTTACAAATGATCGGAAACGATTAGTTGCGGTCAGTATGCCGCACCTGGAACGAAGCCAACATATGATCCGTGACTTACGAGCCGTGGTCGAGAGTTACTTGAGGTTCCTCTCACGTTCATAATAAAGTTCGATTAGTGATTTATACGAGAATTTGTTATTTTGTAACCGATTGCGGGAACTCTTTTTTGCCGTATGACTTCTGAAATAGTAAAGCTATTAGGAACTCCTGGTGTTAATGGAATAAATTCGGCAGCTAAAGAAATATAGTATATTAGGTGAACTGTTAAGGGTCTTGACTTGATGATTCACGTGTGGTTCTGTTTGGATATTTAATACTGAGTCATAATCTAAGATTAGTAATCATTGTAATAATTAACTAGTTCACCCTTGTGAAAGCTGAAAAAGATAAATAAATTAAATATCAAGACCTGGCACACGAGGTTGTCGCCATGTGGGATAATGATTTGACACTCGTTGTGTCGATATTAATTACGGCCAATGGCTTAATAGCCAAAAGCCTCGACCAACATCTGATGAGGCTCTTGTTGGGCGCCTGGATCAATGGCCTAATACAGAAAGCAGTACTTCTGGCACGGCGCGTATTGTTAGAAAGTTCCTCTCTCTGAGGCTTTGACCACGGTACCTTGGACTCTGTTCCCAATACTGGTGAGCAAAGAACTATTTTTTTTTTAATTTTGATGTTTTTTGTTTTAAATGGACATCATTAAATATGTATACACCGTGGGCCCGAGGTACCCGAAAAATTTTAACACCACGCCTTTCTGATGGTACTATGTGTCAAATGTTATAACAACGAAAGTCCAACTAAGTCAATTTTTTTTTTGTTTTCCGGTTCTTATAAATCAATTAACTTTAGTACTTCGTTGTAAACAATACCGTAGGTTGAACTGGCAACATTTATAAATTATCGTGTGAGTGGATAAGAAACTTCTCACTTCACAACCCTCCCCGACAAATAGACATACGGCGAGAGGGGTGCCGCGTTCATAGGACTTGTTACCATAGATATTTATCGATTTAGAATTTCCGTAAATGAAGAATATTTCGAAAATTAGGCTTTCTTCAACAAACTATATCCTAGCTTTTCTTCTCCAATTAGGCATCGGAATAGAAGGTTAAAATCTTTCGGGTATCTCGGGCCCACGATGTCCCTACCAGTTATGATTAATGAAAAAACGAGATTTGGCACGAAGCTGCACAGAATCGCGACAAGTGGAAGAAACGGAGGGAGACCTTTACCCAGCAGTGGGACAGTACAGGCTTATAATAAATAACGAATAAACGGAATTAAAATCAGTTCACTACAGTGTGGTAATTTGAGATGGGGCATGAAGGGCAACTACCTTAACCATTGTAGCTACAGAAAAACGTTCTTAGAAGACCACCCCTAACTTTTGGAATAATTTCAATCGGCATTCACAGATTTTGAAAAAAAGTACAGTCAGCGAGAAAAAGGGCTGTTTTCACAAAACTTTTTTATGATGCCAATCGATCCCATTTCCCATAAGGATCAAAAGAGTCTTCCGGACCAACTGAGGTTTGAGTACTAGAAACGTCAGAAATAACAAAAAACTATTTGAGATGGGTTAGTTATAAGGGCAGCTACCTTAATCGTTGTCGCTACAAGAAAATGTTGATAGGAGACTGGCCATCATTTTTGAAATTATTTCGAAATGCACAAAAATAAGAGAAAAAAAAAATTGGTAGGGGAGAGTGTGCATGAAAGAGCCAGTTTTAAAAAGTATAGAAAATAAAAAAAAATGGCTGATTGTTTTTAAATAAAAATACTTTTTGTCAGTAATCAGTTTAATAGCAATGCTCTAAAATTAAAAAAGAATAGGTAACAATGTAAGTAATCTGAAATATAGCCACTTAACAAAAAAAGGGAAATCGGCTCTTTCAAAACAACCTGTCAATGAAAGAGCTACCGTCTGCTATGAAAGAGCCAGATTCCTCTTTGTAGAAACAAACAAGTTATTCAACAATTAACATTTCTTAATAGACTCAAAAATCTAATCTAATTTAAACATAAGTGAAAATCACAGCTTTTAATCAGTCTCAAATAATGATCTTACAATAATCTTAATCAATAATAATACTTTTATAAAAATCAGTCTCAAATAATGTAGAAACTATAAATATAACAATTAAAAACATTTTTGGCAGAAGAAATTAATCACTCCTTTGTTACCACAAGACTCATGTGTCCATCCATCACATATTTTGCATTGGTACCATTCTTCTTTGCTCTTGGAATAGTGTCCATTACACACAATACAAAAATTTTTATCTTGCTGTAAACTAATATTCCGTTTTTTGAATTCTAACAAATTTATTTCATCTTCTGAGCTTGTTATTGATGTATCATCGTGCAAAGACATGTTGGCGCTAGTGTCACTTGAATCATCCTGTTTTTTTGAATTTAGTTTTCTGATATTTTGTTTTGTAGTCATTTTCTTAACAAATTTTTTTTTAGATTTATGTTTATTTTCTTTTTCTTCTATTTTATTTTTTTCAGGAGTATCCGTGATTATAGCTGATGTCATTTTACGATTGTTAGGCTTAGAATTCTTTCTGGGTCCTGATTTTAGGAAAGGTCTCACAACTTCGGGACTTGCAATTTGCTGTGCTGATGTTGATGACTGTAAACTTTCTGGCAATGGGATATTTTCAATCAAACTATCTGTGGGTATCGATCCGGCACTTGTAATTCTTGGAGCTTCTGTAGTGTTAATATGAAAAGTGCTGCACTCTGGTGTTGTTGGTCTCACGTTTTCTGGCGTAGAACCATCAAAGGAACCTGGATTAGGTCTGTCGGTCACGTATGATGCAAGAAAGTCATCATCGGAAAATGTGTTAGAATTTAAAGGATGAATGCCAGTTTTGATGAATCCTTGAGTAACATTTTGCAGACTAAAAGCTGATAAATAAGCATCTCTAGCAAACTGCGCAACTTGGTAGATGGTAACAGTTTTACCAGGATTCGAAAGCATCCACTCATTCATAGCTATTCGATATCTGGTTTTGAATGGCCCATACACCGTAACGTCCAGAGGTTGTAGCCTATGGCTGCAGTGTGGTGGAAAAGTCAGCATTTTTATAAAATTTTGTCTGGCGAATTCTATCACACGGAGATTAACATGGGAGGCATGGTTATCTAATAAAATCAATGCTGGATTTTCTTCTGATGGTTTTACATGGCTCACAAAATGTTCCATAGCCTTCATGAAATTGTTTTCGGTCATCCAGCCTGAAACATGGGCTAATCCTAGTGCTCCTGAAGGCCCATTATTTAACATATGGTCTTTATAATTCACGCGTGGAAAAATAAAGACAGGAGGTATAGTGCCACCTGCAGCATTAATAAAAAACAGAGTGGTTACGAGCGTACCACGCTCGGCTGAAGTAACCTGCCCAATTTGTTTCGAGCCTTTTTCAGCGATGATTTTAGGAGGGGCTGAAACGGTGCTGCATCCTGTTTCATCTGTATTCCAGATCATGTGTGGTGGGAAATTATACTTTTCGTAAATGCTGGTCAGCTTTTCAAAGAATGTTCCAACATTCGTCTTATTAAAACTTGTCGCCCTGGACAAAGATGTGCTCTCAGGTTTTCTGACGGACAAATCTTTGTGTCTCGACATGAAGCCTCGGAGCCATTCCACAGATGCAATTTTATCATTATTCCATTTTTCTGGACAGACAGCATTTGCCTCTGCATACTGGAAAGCTAATTCTCGTGTTTGTTTTTTTGTCAAACCGTGACACATTTTTGATGCCGTTTTTAAATATGAAACCAATAAATCTTCTTGAACTTTAGAAAAAATGCGTTTGTTACCTATATTTGGGCGATGCACATACTCCTCCTCAGAATTCTTAGCCTTCTTAATAATTTTCGCCAAATAGGCCCTTGATATACCAAATGATAATGCCGTTTTATTTATGGATGCATTTCCCGAAGCCACTTCTCGTACAGCCTCTTCTATTACTGCAGTTGTGGGCCTTTGCCGTTTTTTCGGTGCTGTGGATCGCGAAGACATGTTTTTCGAGTCTAAAAGATAAACAGTATTAAATAAGTATCACAAAGACGGCAATGTTAAACTAAAAAGCTAGTTGTATATTGAAAGAGCCAATTTTCGTGCCATGAAAGAGCCGGCTCTTTCATAGACAAGACAATTGGCTTTTTCAAAACATTTTGTATTAAAAAATATAACCTCAAACTACTGCTATTTACCATAACATCACAGCAATAATATTTACGTAAAATAATGCCAAATACATGCATAACAATACAACATATTCATTTTGTCAACCTATACTTTACATTTGTTGTCAAAAAAACTTAAGTAAACCCAAAAATACTTACATTTTGGCTTCAAAATTTTCAATGCAGTCCTACGACGCCATTTGATTTCCTAGAACTGACAAATGTCTGTGGGTGACAGCTGTCCAGTGTTGCCATTTAAAGAGTAAAATTGAATTATGGTAGAATTTGGTTAAGTGGGAGATAATCGCATCGGCTCTTTCAAAGCTTGGCTCTTTCATACACACTCTCCCCTACAGTCAGCAAAAAAATGGTCGGTTCTCACAAAACTTTTTTTATGATGCCAATCGATCCTATTTCCCATAAGGATCAAAATACTCTTATGGACCTACTGAGGTTAGAGTACTAGAAACGTCAGAAATCACGAAAAACAACATTTCGTTAAAAGTTACGTTCACGCAGAAAAAAAAGTTTTTTTTTATTTTCAAAATCTGTGAATGCAGTTCGAAATATTTTCAAAAAATATGGACAGTTTCTAAAGAACATTTTCCTGTAGCCACAACGATTAAGGTAGCTGCCCTTATAACTACCCCATCTCAAATAAGTTTTTTGCGTTTTCTGACTTTTCTAGTACTCCAACCTCAGTTGGTCTGGAAGACTCTTTTGATCCTTATGAGATATGGGATCGATTGGCATCATAAAAAAGTTTTGTGAAAACAGCCCTTTTTCTCGCTGACTGTACTTTTTTTTCAAAATCTGTGAATGCCGATTTAAATTATCCCAAAAGTTAGGGGTGGTCTTCTCAGAACGTTTTCCTATAGCTACAATGATTAAGGTAGTTGCCCTTCATGCCCCATTTCAAATTACCACCCTGTATAGCGTATTTTCCAGCTACAATTCTAGCAAAACGTCAACCGCCTAGATTCTTGGAGAAGCTAACTTTTAATTAATGAGCATCGGAAACTGGCGCATATTTGATTAAATCCATGTTCTAATGGTAAAAGAAGCAAAATGAATGAACTATTTATGGATCGTTGCACATGACTTTCCGTCATTTCCGGTTTTTAGTATTTTTTTTTCAAACTCAAACTATTTATTGGCACACTAAGGTAAAATTACTATTTACTATTTAGACTTTAAAAGATATACATTTTTAGTTAAGCGTCTGTTCTTCTGTTTACCTACGCTAAAACAATTTGATACCGCACATGCTTGCAAATTTAATAAAAATGTCAGCCATCACGGAAAGATACAACGTCCAGAAACATTACTTATTGCGAATTAAAATTTAAACATCTATATATTTTTGAAAGAACGAAATTTATGCAAAACAAAGCATTTTTTATACTTCTTCGTTGTTCAGTTTTGTACCGAAGTCAGTAAATGTCCAATTCAAAATTTATGAACATTTAATTTTACAAAGCAAACCAATTTAATGGCGCTCTTGACTTTGTTCACGTAACCTTGCCGAGTTATTATAATTTAAGTTTCATAAACAACATATCGCGAAGGTAAATAAACTTCGCGCCTTTCAACTCATCAATGGAGTAGTCTGCGAAACTTTAATATCGCTGTCAAAATGTTGGCGTACCGATTGAGTGGTGATGTACGAAATATAATTGTGAACCTTGAAGAATTTGACGTATACCATCAACGTTTTGCAGTTCTTTAACACCGCACGATGATTTTTATAAACAATCTCTTCAGTTAATCATAAATCCAATACGTAGGTACTGCGAAACGCACTCGCAGTTGTACGAGCCATAATAGCTTTGATTTTGACAGTTCAACGATGTCCATTTTAACAATCTGTAATTTAATTCAGGTATTTCTTTAAGCAAGAAACGTGCAGTAAGCTTGTCTGCACGGTATAAATATAAGCTAATCTACTGTCGTGTAGGCTTCTTTAATAGTAGTTTTCGTTTACGAAAACTACTATTAATGTTAAGATTTTGTTTTTATTTTCCAACAATTTGACAGTTTTTGTAAAAGAAAACTGTACACGTATCCTGCTTCAAAAAAATACCAGAATCAGCGTACAGTCTTATGTCGACAGTAATTATGCACGACGCAATTAATATTGTTGTTAAAATGAAAGCTCTGGCGACGACGAGCGTGTCAGGCAATTAGCATGCAAAATCTGAATTAAAAGTTGTAACACAAACGGAACAGATTTATTTAAAATTCTACAAGAACTCAAACAGATGTATTGAAAAGTATGTTAATTACAGCATTTAAAACAGTTTCCTAAATATTTTTGCTGATTTTTAGTATGTGTTAAGGATATATAACGTCTAAATGTCAGTCTACAATGTATCAGAACACGTTTAGATTAACGATTCTCACCACATTGTTATATTTAGATGCAGACTAAACACAGAGGCTGATGTCTTTGGAAGCCTTTTAACCATTCGGCACAAAATGTTATTGTTTCTAATGGACATTGCTATTCCTCATGCGAATTTTTCACTAATAACGCTGCATATGGTGAAACATATTTTCGTTACAAAAACGTAATTATAACTGCAAGCAGACTGCACTTCCAGTCACAACTGCAAATTAAGCAACTGTCAAATACAGCTTGAACGATATTAGGATTTGGTTAGTGCAAAAATGAGTTTTCTACCAGCAAATTAAATGAGTGATAGAGAGAATGGTTGAGGGCAAAATCCAGTGTACAACTGTCTATTTATAGACACTTATTTTTGCTATAAAACATATTATGTCAATTATTTATTATAATAATAAGTTATTTTGTAGGTATTATAACTTTTATGAGACACATTCGTATTTATGATTAGTTAGTTACGGTTTACTCACGTGCAATTTTCGGGATTGCCCGACTATTTTCGGATCAAACGGAGCCCTCAATCGTGAACGTTCGACGCGCGACTTCGCCACATGTCCAGCTCATGATTAAGGGCTCCGTTTGGGTCCGAAACTAGTCGGCAATCCCGAAAAATGCTCGTGAGTAAACCGTAACTAATCATAAATATTAAGTCATACGTACTGTCAAAGTTATGAAAAATCTGTGCAGAGCAACTGTTTTAATAAATTATTATACATACATAATGTATGATGTTTTCAGAGTCAAGTGAGATAATCAGGTTACCGGGTGACGCTTAGAATCCAGCATTATAATTGCGCAACACACTCGTAATCGCTATGGCTATGATTTTGCCAGGTCAACAATTTTTATAGCAACGTTTGTATTAACAATCCGACTTCTCCACAACTATGTATCACGTCACGCAATGAATATTATTTTTGACACATCAACTGTCACAAATTCATAATTGATATTGGTTACGTTACGCAATTGCTCTGCTGGTTTTATAACCTTACTAGCGACCTGCACCGGCGTCGCTCGGGTGCGTTTTAAGGCTGGCGTCCACTAGGCTCGCCGAGTCAAGTCGAATAGACTCGCAATAATTCGCCTCCTACACATTTACTATAAAACTGCGTCAATCAGCGACGAGCCGAGACGCGCCGAGTCGCATCACACGTGCGCACCGCTTGTCACGCGAATTTCTGCTTTAACTACGTGCGATTACTGCCCGTTTCGCCTCGATTCGTCTTCACACGGAACAAATGCGACTCGATTCGATTCGATGCGTTTCGGCTGTAGTCGACGCCAGGCTTTATAGCTTAAATCCGGAGGAAATTGTCTAAATTAAGATGAAAACCGCACCAAAAACCGTTGTGTAGTTTAACAGACCTAAGCGTACAGACGGCGGGAAGCGACTTTGTTTTATACCATGTAGAGATACATACTATGCACTATCATGTTCTACGCGGTACGATATTGTTATACCAACATTTCTCGACCATTTTATTTTCTGCTGCACCACGAGGAAAGAGCGGTTATTGCTGTATACTTCACAGAACACGGCACATAAAATCTTCAAACTTCCACTCGATCGGATAGTCCAATATTTATAGTATACATTTTTTTATTCATAGCAATAAGGAAGCAGTACTTATTATAGAGGGAGCTATAATATAAAGACGACTGAGTTGGTTCATTGTTTTAGTTCAAGTTTGTATCAGAAGTTCCCTGGAGATTTACAAAGGGAATCGTGAGGAAGTTAGAGTATTACGTCAGTCAGTTGCGAAACTAGTCTTATTGCCAAATTCCTTATAAAATGAAAAGTAGAGGTAAGTCGCAATGCATGCGAAAAAAATGTAAAAGTAATCGATCACTTTTTCACATTTTTTTTTTTTTTTCGGTATCTGTATCCAAATTTAATAATATTAAAATATATAATAATTTAGATAGTAGTTAGTAGTAGTTGTTGAATTTATAGGTAGTTTTCTTTTTTTTTTCTATTGTACGTACAACTTTGGTTTTGCATGCTGAGTTTACCTGTAAGTGATTGTGCACTGTTGTTTATCTGTTTTTGCTTGTTTCTTATGTCCATAATCAGTGTAAACAATTGTTGGTAAATCAATAAAAAAAAAAAAAAAAATAAAAAAAAAAAAAACACTTTATCGATTATTTATAACTTTTGCTTTTTTCCAAAACTGTTATACAAGAAAATAAACCGCTAGCCGGTACAGTTACGTGGCAATGCTTCTAGTAATAATCACGTTATTTATTTACTGACAGTGTATGAAGCATCAACTACGTTCTTGACTTTGGCTGGTTCACATTTTAATCGTTCGCACCTCATTTTGTAAACATGCTGTCAAAGCAGCATCAATCGGGTTAACGCTAACGCAGATGTTTGCGTTCGCACAAACGCGCGTTTGCCGGTGACTCAGCGGTCTCTAGTACTACTTTGATGTTGTTTTTTTTGCTGAATTTTCCTTGTATTCATATGATTTTCATTTCGAATTAATTGAAGTAGTGACGTAAAGTAAGAAAAACTAATCAGGAATTTAGAAGTTGGTACCTACGTACATTAAACTTTTAGAAAAGCTCTATTATTTTAATGAAATCGCTGGTTTCTTAAATCTTTGTTAACCGCAAATTACCTGAAACCGGGATTATCTTTATATTACTTTATTTTTAGTATGTACAAAAACCGAGACACCCCAACAAGATTTTCATCAGACCTGACTGAATGTGTGTTTTTTTTTAATAAATCTCCAAGTTTACACCTTAGTTTATGTCGCGTTAGGTTCCATATTAAAGTGTGAAATGCCTGAGATGTGGTATGCAGGGGTTGTCTAATACACGGAAACTGACCGAGCGGACCGTCTCAAGCCTCAAGGTGTCTATTCCCGTCCACTATTATGTGTAGAAACCTATTGAAAGAGAATTGAAATTTATGAAAAAAAAAGGAAAAATATAATGTGGTGTAAAAATTATGTCAATCGGTTCTCCTAATGATTCTGAACAAAATAGTTTCAGGTTTAGTGTACTTATACGAAAAGTAAACTTGTACATGTCTAAATATAGTCAGTCAAATTCCTTAACATCCTAAAAATAGTTTAAGGAAAACGTTTTAGAATTTTTACACCATTATTAATTAAATCTTGCTGAAAGATGCACGAGTTAATTAGAAGTCATGAAAAATGATTTGTTTACACATGTGTTCTGCAGAATTAATAGCTTTTACCAAAAAAGTGCTCAAACATAAACACAACATCGTATCCGGCACTCAGATGTTTATGTTATCGTTTACAAAAAAGATATCAAAATGTGTCAGATGGACTCTTAAAATGATGAATCACAATATAAAAACATAATCTACTGAACGAAAGTTGTGGTTCGACAGAATATTCACATTCCCTAGGGAAGCAATGTTGCCTCATGTATGAATGTTGTTCAAACAAGTTGAGTAATGTGCCCAAGTAGTGACCCGTGCCCGGCTATATTTCCCTTTTTCGTAAACATGTCGCTGAGGTTATAAAACAGGGAAATCCTTTAATGTACTGCATCAAACTGTTACGTATAACATTTACGACAGAGTTTACTGTTTGAGGATAATATTGAGTATGAATGTGGATAGTTATAAAAGTAGAGGAAGACCAAAGAAACGATGGATGGATAATGTAAAAATAAATTAAAAAAAAAAAAAAAATTCGTTTATTTTCCACCACAAATATAGGAACAATTTAGACAGTATGTTGACAATTCAAGGGTGGACTGGAGCCTAAACTAGGGAGACCCTGTATTTCAGGACTCCAGGTCACTCGCCTACGGAAAAGGATTTGGACTACTGGATAAGCACAGAATCACGGGGTGGACAGGGATTGTATTTGTGAGAATAAGTATGTGTGTGTGTATGTGTGTGTGTGTGTGAGAGAGAAAGTGTGTGTGTGTGGGGGGGGGGGCGTGTATGTGTGTATGTGTACGTGAGAGTATGAAAGTGCGTGTATGAGCGTTTTTGTTATACAGAGCTTACTTCACTATAGTTAAGAGAGATTCAGTATCAGTGTAATTTAATTTTAATAGGTAAGTCTTGATCATCCCTTTACATGCTTTAAATGTTTTAGGATATATATTTAAGAGGTAATTAATTTTGTTGTACAGGTAAGGCGCTAGGAAAGGCAGTTGTCTCTTAAAGAAGGCTGTGCGATGCGCGACGGAATCACAGACCCTATTTCTTCTACGCGAAGAGTAATTGAACCCTGGATCGTACTTTAATGTAAAAGATCATATGACTATAAAGAGCTACTGAGATGACGGCTAATAGAGATGTCATCATCATCATCATCATCTTCCTGCCCTTATCCCATGTTACTTGGGGTCGGCGCAACACGTTTTCTTCTTCCATTCCGTCCTGTCACCCGTCATGATATCACTGACTCCCTTCTCTTTCATATCATACTTTACACAATCCATCCATCTTTTCTTTGGCCTTCCTCTCCTCTCCATCCATCCACATTTTATATTCATAACTCTTTTGGTCACATGCGTTTCATCCCTCCTCTTCACAGATGTATGGAAGCAGAATGCATTATGCTGCATGGACCCCAAATAAATTGGGATAAGAGCAGAAGGATGATGATGATGACAGAGCTTATTGTAACGGGTGACAATTTTGGTTATTAAGACTCAGACAATACTACAATACCCTTTACAACGTGAGTCCTAGGATTTTTCTACAAAACTATACCATACAAAGAATATCAAATAGACCTACTTAAAAAAAAACCGGCCTAGTGCGAGTCGGACTCGCGCACGAAGGGTTCCGTACCATTATCTATAAAAACGGCAAAAAAATCAGGTTTGTTGTATGGGAGCCCCCTTAAATATTTATTTTATTCTCTTTTTTAGCATTTGTTGTTATAGCGGCAACAGTAACACATCATCTGTGAAAATTTTAACTGTCTATCTATCACAGTTCATGAGATACAGTCTGGTGACAGACGGACAGACGGACGGACAGCGGAGTCTTAGTATTAGGGTCCCGTTTTACCCTTTGGGTACGGAACCCTAAAAACAATATAGATGATATAGCTATTTAAAGGTTTTTGATGATGTCTTTTACGCTTTTTCGATAGCAGTTTCCTTGCGGCTACAATTTATGAAATGACTGCTTTGTCAGGACTCATTTTTCGTACCTTTGTACAATAGAGCCCATGTTTTTGACATACTGTAATGTTGCTGTCAAAGAATATGCCGCTTTCTCTCTTTCCTTGAGTTAAGCACGACAAAAAGATGGGTATGATGGTGAAAGCATTCTTCTGCCCGCTCGCTAATACAACCATCAATTTGAAGGCCAAGAGTCAGGCATGGTGATATTCATTATAGCGGCCTATTATGAGACCCATGTGAAGTCGTGGGCGTACACGGACGTAATAATATAATATCAGCCTGGAATTGTCCCACTGCAGGGCAAAGGCCCCTTCTCACATAGAAAAGGAACGAGCATTGATCGCCACGCTTGCTCACTGAGGGTTGGTGATACCAGACCATTAAGTTCAGGTTTCCTCACGAAGTTTTCCTTCCCTAGTCAATGACGTCTTAGATTAACTAAGAAATTACATATGACATTGAAAGTCGCATCGGTACTTGCCCGGTTTTGAAAATGCAACCCGGTGCCTAACAAGCGAGTCACTTCCAGACCACCACAACTCCTACACGCGTGTGTTCTACGTACACGGGCATATAGCAGTTCAGTATAGGAAAGTGACAGTGCCGAGGGAAGGATACTTAAGTGTACCTGTGTACCCCAAAATGCACATTAAGCTTTTGTTCCTGATGCCTTGTAAATATCAACGCGGCCCGAAAATGTGACGACTGGTCTAACCTTTGGACATCGGTATTCCACGCTAATTGGGTCGCGACATCGCGGTCAGATTGCAGCCGCTCTGTATAAAATATCAGATGCAGCTATCCGGTTAAACTGGAAAATTTACCCCCAACATGATTCTCTCAGCAATTTATACGCCAACATTTGAAATGTTAATTGACAAAACCTTTGTTATTATGGTACCTCCTTGCTATCATTGGACTAGTAAACAATTTTAACGAGTATGTGCGAGGACCTCATTTTATCTCGTGAGGTACTCATGCGGCACCCCTCATTTGAGGAGAAGATAGGTGAGAGAGACTCGTGAGCGGCGAGCTCGCGTGTGTCCTACCGCATCCCGCTTCAGTGGGTGAGATATGGAGAGAGAAATGGCGCCGAGTGCGCGAACGAAGAACTCTCTTCATCAAATATTTATTATGGGGTGCATGAAAAGAGCCTCCACGAGTGACGATACTTAAGTACGTCCGGCGCACCCTGGGCAGTCAGCCCCGCTACCAACCGTGCTGACTGGCTAATCATTCAATTCAAATCACATTAAATAGAAAAAAAAAACTTTTCACCACAGCATGAGCTATTTTGGTATAGCTCGTGTTGACACGAGAGAAGAAGAATTAAATATTTGCATCCCTATCACTTACATATTCACTTGCTGATGAGCAAGTGAATATGTAAGTGATCACCAAGAGCGAGTGTGTACCTGACTGATGAGTCAGGTACACACTCGCTCTTGGTGATAGTTCAAAGTTGAAATAGGAGTATCTCCCTCGTTTTTCATTTGGAGGAACTCAAATTAGGTAGCCTACGAGTGAGGGGCACATCACTAGTACACTGCATCACTATAAGTACATATCTCACGTGTTTCCGCTAAGGCAGCTGTCTCACCACCGGCGAGGAAGCGACTAACTATCGGCTATTTTCTAGCTCAAGAAACGTACAATAGATATACATTCCGTGTAAACAAAAGAGATGCATATATTAATAGTTCATCGCTGACTGTTCACACTGCCGGCGAGGACTCGTTCCACTAGTTTGTCGCTGAGCGACAAGAGCTATCAAAGATAATACTCGCTCAGCGATACCTGCTCAGCGATGCTCGCTTGGCGGTCAGAACTCACGCCGAGAGACCAACCAGCGGTCATTTGCGAGTGTTGCGAGTAATCGCCCGTCGCACTCGCACACTCGCTTATAGCCCAGCGACAAAACTATCGGAACTACACACTCGCTTCTCGCTGCTCGCCAACTCGTTTCTAGCTTCTAACTCTACTCGCTGCTCGCTCATCGTACGCGGTGGGACAAGTGCCTAAACATTTAACAACATACATCTTCATTTAATGTGTGATACACAGTTTATATCTCAAAATGTTCCTGTTAAAAACTTTCCGTAATTAGGAATGCTTTATCTTTTTTATTTTATGTTTCATGCCTCAACAACAACTCCACATGAATGAGTTTAAAAAATGTTTACTGAAGCCGTAAAACTGTGAAATTGTTCTGCAGAATAAACATATACAGGCTGTATTCGAATTCGTGTGATTCCTTCAAACCTCGTGATCTACTAGTGACATAGATGGGCCCTGTATGGGACATGTTCAGTTTTTTTTTTCATTTTTATTTTTTGGTTTTCTTAACCTGAGCAATTTTAGTGCCCCGAGGTAGCTGACTGTGTGGAGCGATTTCGCGCTAATCGTGCCTGCCAGCGGTGTCGCCGTGCTCTCATTAATTGCGTGGCATCGAAATGTTCTATCACCTTATTTTTTCCATTTTTTTTTTATGCCTTGTCTCTTTGTTATGTTACAATCACTTACCCCTATCTCAAGCCAAAAAAGTTTTTTTTTTATTCTATGTTTGTCCTGTGCGTGTTTATTAACATAATACACGAGTATTTAGATTATGTGATTTTAAGGAATTACACGAATTCGTTTACACCCTGTACAGTAAGTCTTTTACAAAACACAATACGAAATATTGTTTTTCACTTTTGCAGATCCGTTTTCATGGATGATTCCATTATTATCATGTTAACACCGACAGTTTTACAAACATTTCAGGAGTTGTTTTTGTGTACAATTTGGTTTATAACAAGACATAATAGCATCAACCTAACCTTTTCTCAACTAGATGTGTAGGGTCGGCTCGCACAGATGCAATGCCCAATCATACATATTAAAATTTATATTTGTGTAGGTCTTCTATGCGTTCACGCATCGCCGTTCATCCGATTAAGTTGAAACTTTGTAAAGCTGTTGTTTGCACTTGCGCAAAAGTTTCTGACCCAGTACTATCGACGTACGAATAGGTGGTGCACGAGTCATATCGGATAATAGTCGCAATTAACTCATGCGTGCAAATGCAGGGTGCAGTAAAAATTATATAGAGAAAAACCTTTTACGCAGGACGATCCGCTAGGGCACAGGTAGTAAATTATATTTTTTAAGTCTTTACTTGAATAATATAAGAACCTGTATAAAATATATCTAGCAAAACAAAATATAAGGTGGTAACTTAATTTCTGCATTTAGGTTGCATCTCTGACCAAAGCACAACGGAGCATCGCATATCAGGTGATCACGTAAACATAACACCATTAATTAGTCATAAATAATTACCCTGTGTTTCTCCCTGGAGGCAGTGTACATTATCCAGCCGACGTACACGAACATGATGAGAGCTGGCACCACCAGACTGGCCACGATGGGGATGCGGCGTACCCACGCGTGGTAGATGGCCAGGCAGAATAGACAAATGCCTACCAGGATGGCCATATACCGCCCAGTGCGGCGACGCTCTTCCTGCAAAATATCCGGTAAATTTTCAACTATACCTAAACGTTTTTGCATAGAATGCTGTCTCCACCATACTTCAACGTAAAGGCTGGCGTCCACTAGGCTCGCCGAGTCGAGTCGAAAATAATCGTAATAATTCGCCTCCTATTTCCTATTTCTCCTATTTCGCATTTACTGCGTCGATCAGCAACGAGCCGAGACGCACCGAGTTGCATCACTCACGTGCATAGCTTGTCAAGTGAATTTTTGTTTTAGCGTCTTGCGATTACTGACCGTTTCGCCTCAATTCGTCTTCACACAGAACAAATTCGTCTCGACTCGATTCGATGCGTTTCGGCTGTAGTAGACGCCAGGCTTAATAGGTCATCATTGGCCTAGTCTTTTCCCAATCATGTTGGGTCAGTTTTTAATCTATCCAGATATGCCTAAACATCAGTAATGCCCGTAATGACTGTCATTGGTACCTGTATGTGTTCGAGACACACGTACAAGGGATCTTCATGATTAAACGTTGGAGTATGGACAACACCGCATCGGGTTCTGCTGATGGCGGGCGTGGCATTTGATTCAGGTCGTGTAAATGGATTTAAACTGTATGATGGCTGATTCATGCGGGCCAAATCTCAGAGTTCAAACATAACCCAACACCATACTCACACAACTACAAAAAACATTAGGTTTAAGGCCCCTCGCTGTCGTCGACTTTTTGTAGCGATGCTGTCGCGCGTTTTGTAAACGCACAGCTGCATCGCTACTATCGCGTACAGATTCTGGGCGAAGGTACACAGCCAGCGATAGCATCGTGGCTGTTCGATACACATGCGCAACAGCATCGCTACAAAAAGTCGCCGTGGGCGAGGCCTCTAACGAATTTATTCACTCTCATAAAGAACACAGTTCACTAGAAATAAGTTAACATAATCAGCCCCTTACTGTCCCACTGCTGGGCATGGACCTCTTCGCAGAATTTAATATGGTATGTCGGGATGTCGAGCTGGATTTGTTTACCACTGGTATTCGGAAATTAAAGAAAAATATGTGTAACTATTTTTTTGACGTGTACTTTGCAGTTTTTATTCTCCTGAACACTTTTTGTTTCTCTTTGTAAAGCCTTTATCCCGACCCTTTGCCTATTTGTGTAGATTTACATGCTGTCTATGTGGATCTTTTATTAGTATACATTTGTTTATAAGTGGAAACTTGTAATTGGCCATCTTTTGCGTATTGTATTGCTTATTTAAATGTACTAGCAGTAAGTTTTCCAAATAGTAATAAAATAGAATGAGAAGGGTTTAGTCCTTAGTCCCCCACGCTAGCCTGGTGCGGGTTGGCGGACTACAAACACCATCGAGAACTTTATGAGGAGCCCTCTCACGTGTACAGGTTTCCTCACGATGTTTCCCTTCACCGTTAACGCAACGCGTTATCATGTTTGTTTCGGCGTTTCTTCTCAAGCGGTTAGCTATCTAGGAAACGCCAGAGATAGATAACCTAGTGTTGTAGTCAGTAAAAATTTGTCTTAAAATTAAAATCTTAAATTAGTTTAAAGTCCTGACAGTAGTGATCACATTATTTTGCTATAAGCGCACAAGAGGATGCTGTTGGTGTAAAATAAAAATATTTTATTTGTTTCTTGCTTTTGCCCTCTTTAAACTTAATCTATTATTCACCTTTTACGACACTCGCGGGTAGAATCGGGTGGCCTTTTCTTTACCGGGAACTATATGGATAATAAGATAATTAAGAAATATATGTATACTACACCCTGACACACTATAGTGTCTACCCAACTAGAGTAGATATTAATGACTCGCTGTGGTTGTAGCCATTATACCCTAGGCTTGATGCATAACGTATATGATTAATCTCGACCCTAATTGCGAAACACACTTGCAATAGCTTTGATATTGATAGTTCAAGAATATTCAATGCGCCGTATGTTTTAACGATCCGTCTTGTCGATAACTATGTACCACGCATTAAATATTGTTGCATTGTCAGCATTGCCTCGTTGGTTTAACCCTATAAAGGGCAGTAGATTTTAGGAAAAGTAAATAACAAAGAATTTGTCAATTTCGTATGAAAATAAAAATAAATAAAAGAATGAAATGAAGAAAAATATTTTTTAAGTATCGTTTGTATTTTTTGGGTTACCATTGTTTCATCGAAAAAAAATTGCCAAATTATCACTTCCCAAACAAGTTTCCACATAATTTTATTTGCCAAATTACTACTTAGCAAATTAACTCTTCACAAATAAATTGTAACGCAAACCCGATGTTTGGCAAGTGAACGTTTAAACAATAACTTGCTTACCAACTAGTACTTTTACCAATTTTAATGTAGTCAAATATTTCAGTTGGTATAGCATATTTTACGCAAAATAAAAAATATGTTTTTGGCACGCATGAACTGAACACGCGGCGAAGTGTCGAGTCGAAACGGCATGTGAGTAAACCGTAACCTATTATAATTATGAATGTGTCTCACGAAAGTTATAATACAAAAAAAAAGATTCTATGTAAGATTATACTAAATAATGTTCACCAAATGTGACAATATTATATATGTGACCTTGATGGGATTGGTCTAATAGTATAAACTGGGTAAGTATCGCAAATATAATTTAGAAACAATATATTACAAATATAAGGAAACAATGTGTCGAACACACACAAACTTTACATTTCCTTTACAATTTCAAACTGTGCTGCTTACTTATGTGCACGACCGATTCCTTTATAAAATGAACAAGAAAATTTTTAAAAGAATTTTAAGCAAGGACTGAAATAAAACGCTACATAAATGATACCTATTTCTCAAAGCAGAGCGCAGCCGGATGTTTTTGCTCTATCCCTTAAGACGTCACTTAACATCTAAAATTGCTTTTAAAACAGTGGCAAATGTTTTTCGCGTTTTTGATCAAACAAAAGACCCGAGATATCAACAAAGTGATTTCATGATGGATTTATAATTAGTCGACGCCGGTAATAGATACTGAAAGAACCCTTGTTTCGACAACGGTAGGTCAATCGTTCAGTCAAAAATCTTTAAAGTTTCCTGTTACTTTTATTTTTGTGATTTAAATTGAAAACTCAAGATGTGAAGTTATTCTCTGTTTTGAATAATACATAAAAGCTACACGAATGCAACCTTTTGGCATCTTTTTTTTTCTTTCGCCGGTAACGATTCTTTGGTCATAATTAGAGAACTATCTAAGAAGTCTATAGAAGAAAAAAAAAATTCTAAGCTATAACCTACCTGACTTCTTAGATAGTTCTCTAATTACGACGAAAGTTTAGATATTTGCTTAAGAAAAAAAACAATGCCACGGGTCCATACTAAAGGTTGCATTCCCGTTTATACAATATAATTATTACTACTATTGCGTTGCAGATTATATACTACTATTGCGTTGCAGATATCAGATGGCAGCCATCTTTGGCCGTAAAGATGACACAGGAAACGGATGACAACAATAATTGTAAATTAAAAATTTCAATACATATTTTTTACACGTTGGTTGGTTGGTTGGTACACAAAGAGATTTAACAATCAACATTAATTTGAATGACCAAGGCCGTACTGAGAAGAGGCCCATGCCCAGCAGTGGGAAAAGAATGGGCTGATTATGATTTGAATGTCTTTGCTATCACAGAACACAAGATTTTTTACAAGATTTTCACTTTCTTTTATTCTATGGTCTATTCTCAAAGCTTAAATTAAATATACACACATACAGGGTGTTAACGAATTCGTGTAATTCCTTTAAACCACATGATCTATTAATGGTACAAATTAACCACGCACGGGATTTAGATTGAATAAAAATATTTTTTTTTCCTAAATTTTTTTTATGTGATTGAAAATTTCTATGCCTTGCATAAATTAATGAAGGCACGGTGACACAGCTGACTGGTACGATAAGCGCGATATTGCTTCACGCAGTCAGTTAACTTGGGACGCTAAAATTACTCAGATACAGAATACCATACCTAGTTAATTTTTAGAAAAAAAATATATATTATTGTGAAAAAAATCCTATGCAGGGTCAATCAGTGTCACCGGTAGATCACGCGGTTTGAAGGAATTACACGAATTCGTTTACACCCTGTATACTTACTTAGGCCTCTAAGCCCCGAAGGGGTAAGCAGAGGTGTTCTCCTTTTACAGGAGTCTGTACACCCACGTTTCGCCTCTTATATTAAGTTCCATGTAATAGGTGGCGAGCCTATTGCCATTTTCGGGCACAATATGGTGCCAGATTTATAGGCTTTAAACTGTAATCATACGCATTCATACTCTAGAGCGTAGAAACTGATCCTTTTTTCACTAGTATTCCGAAATTAAAGGGGTATTTCACCAACATATCAATAATGTAGTCCGTAACTATTCACCAGATGAGCTAAATGTGACCTAGAAATAAAACAATTAAATGTATTCAATAATCTTGTCATTGTCACAGTGAAATGCAAATGTTAGCTAAGTATTGAAAAGTTTCGAGACCGAATTATTTTAATGAACATTAATGATAGGTTGGTGAAATACCCTCTAAAACTATAATCATACGCAATCATATTCTACAGCGGTGAAACAGATTTTTTTTCACTGGTATCCCGAAATTAAGAAGGGCAATGTGTGAATATTTCTTTGATGCTCATTGATAGATCGATAGAACCTACAATATCAAAATTTTGTACGTATGTAATTAACTGTGTTTAAAGTTTCATATTTATGTCTGCCTGTTCTACTCTTGTTCCTAACCGTGAAAACTTGTAACTGGCCATCTTATAACACTTTGTGATACTCGTAATTATGTTCTAAATGTAAGTTTAAAAAAATATAAAATAAAACGAATAAAATAGGATCCGACAAGCACAGGACCGGTCAATGTGTCCATGCTTAGAGAGGCCTATGTCCAGCAGTGGACGTTTTTCGGCTGAATGATGATGATGATAATGATGATGAATAAAATAAAATAAATAATGTTTTCAAAAACAATTTATAGTATTCTACATGACAAAAAGCGTCATCTATTTTAAGATTAGGTGTCTCTAACCCCTGTTATAATCCAAACATGAAGCCGATATAGCCCTTAACAATATTAGGGTTGTGATTAGATTGCGTCCGTCCCCAGACACCTGCGGGTCCTCGTGTGGACCGCATCAGCTATCAATCAGCAGCCCTGATTCAATCACGTAAGACTGACAAGACGCCCACACGAGGTCGCTTAATGCAACATCAAACACACCAGTGTTTGTTTTAATTAAACAGGGTGTAAACGAATTCGTGTAATTCCTTAAAACCACATGATGTATTACTGGTATAGGTTAATGCCGCAGGAGAAAAACAGAGAGAAAAAAAATCTTTTTTTGTAAGTAATCCTACCTACATAAAATACCGAAAAAAAAATTATTATGTAGATTATGTATATATATTATATACACAATAATTATTATTGTGTTCTAACATTTTGATGCCACGCCTAAATTAATAAAACACGGCGATACACCTTACGGGCATGACTAGCGCGATATCGCTCCGCGCAGTTAGTTAACTCGGAGCGCTAAAGTGACTCGAAAACAGACCATAATGGTTTTTGTTATAGATATCTGAAAAATTCCCAAGCTGTGTCACTATCACGCGGTTTGAAGGAATTACACGAAATTGTTTACACCCAGTATATTGTTTATCGAAAGATTTTTAATAGTGTTGCAATGACTGGAACCACATTAGTGTTGTTAATAACAAGTTCTGTTTACATAATGGTTATTAGTGAAGGGAGAGGTTATTATTTTAGTGTTTGTTGCTACTGATGATAGAACTCTAATCAGATAAAAGAAACATTTTTTATGAGCACTATTATGATTCTTTTTTTCTATTCGTCTTCTGTAGATCTTCTTCGCGGACCGTTTTTGGCAAAACCTGAAAGGTATCCAGTCAATGGTGGGGAAGTAAAATACTTAACGTAAGCTAACTACTTGTACTACACTAACATCATGATTACTAGCAACAACAGCACTAAGGGCAACCCCTAGTGGGACTCGAACCTCGTCTTAGGGCGCGGCTGGCGTGGGGTTGGGGAGAGACAGCTTGATGAGGGCTGAATTATCAGTGTGACTGCGGAGTCTGAAGAGACTGTTATCAAACGGCTAGTGCTTGTAGTATGGCTGAATTACTACCTACTTATAGTCAGAGATCAGACTGCTGTTTCGCCTTATTTATTTATTATTTATTATACTTTTTATTGTACATAATACACCGGTAAACAAAAAGAAATACAAACATTTACACAATATATGTACAGTGGGCGGTCTTATCGCACAAGGCGATCTCTTCCAGACAACCTTAGTATGGATTGGAAGAACGGAAAGAGATAACGGGCAGTTCTGGTGTACAAGTACGTATCTTAAAAAATATTACTTAGATATAATAACATTAAATACATATCAATAATTACACAAACACAATATATAAAAAGTTACATACATCTTTAAAACAAAGTAATAAATAAATATTTTATAAATAAAAAGAGGAAGAGATGTGAGCAATAATCAAGAAATAGCAACTTAAAGTGACAAGTAATGTTCCTTCACTAGCTTTTTAAAAAACTGGCAGTGATTGCGCACGTCTCACATTAAGTGGTAATGCATTCCACAATCGAGCAGCTTGAACAGTAAAGGACTTGTCGAAATAGGAAGAAGAATGCTGTTGTATTTTAAATTTAAGATTTTCTGATGATCTCAAAAACCTAGAATGTGTGTCACAGAGGAACTCGAAGCGTTCTTTAAGGTAAAACGGGGTGGAATGATTGAATAGCGCATTATAAATCATCATCTTCGCCTTACATCATCATCATTATTATAATTGGACTGGGGGCCGGTGAAATATCAGGCACATCAGACTTTCTAAGTCTGTGTCTAAGGTAAGGCAACGCCTCAGCAAAAATCTTGGTGTTGTCAGTGTATATCAGCGGCGGTAACCACTTACCATCAGATGGGACATCGGCTCGTTTAGCAAAAAATATATTAAAAAACAACGCCAGCGAAAGACCTACTACCTACTTATCTGTAAAATAAGCTAAAATGTACATGACGGTTACCTTTCCATCGAGTATCTACCCAAACTGAAAGTAAAAGGTAAATGCTACGCCAGTTTGTGACTGTGATTCATTATTCCGATATCTTCCTCCACAGGCAATGAAATGATATTCTAGGAACTTATTTTACCGATGAGAGCATACTAAAATGGGGATGAAATATGTAGATCAATGAAGAAAATATTATCTTTTCCCCGTAGTCGACATCGGGTTTAGTTTTTAGAATATTAGCAGTGTTTAAACTATTCTAGACACTCCTCTCACTCAATTAGATATTCTTGTACCTATATTAGTGGGTTTTCTAATAATATTCAGTAGGGTTCACAAGCAATGTTTCAATATTTGATCCCGAGCCAACGCCTTTCGCGTTAGGCTAGGGATAATTATTGTTATTAGCATTAAGGAGGTACTAAAAATGTATTTTATTATAGTTAGCACTGTGTATGTTATTACATGTAGTACTAACGTACCTCTCGCTGAGACCGCTTGGCTTCCTGCTCATCCTGCAACAGAAGAGCATGGCGATATATTCAGGTTTATCTTTGTTTCCTTATGCCTGACTCCTTTAACCAAAAACAAAACATTTGCTTACCAAAAGTAGTATTTGGAAAGACCTTAATGACAATCTATTCCTGTCCTATGAAGACGCCAGTTATACCTGCGGATGCGGATGCTACTAACAGTATTATTATTTTGTCTACTTAGCTAAGCTATGGAGACACAATTTGTAAAAGATGACCTGTTCGTAGTCTTAACCAATAGGCTAAAACAAGGACGAATGCTTATTGGTTAAAACTATTCATTTAATCAAAGATAGAAAGAAGAAGATACATACAACACAATAGAACGACAAATATATATAAATATTATCTGTACCGTATGCGTTGCAATGCCACTTAGAGAAAATAAGTGTGACACTAATTTGCATTTTTAAAATCTAAATAGGTACGCGATAATTCGAATATTGTGGATATTATGTTGTCGATTCGAAACCCATAATGAATACGTGCTTTAATTTGAGGGGACCCGAGTTTACCGTACTGACGGGGCGAACATCAAATGTTTGACAGCTAGGAACAGTTTGTATGGAAAAATAAAATTGTTGTTTTTACTGTTTTCCTCGCAACTCTTCCATATTTTCTCACCACTTAAACCTTCCCTGGACTTCCACAAATATTTCAAAACCAAAATTAGCCAAATCGGTCCACCCGTTCTCGAGTTTTAGCGAGACTAACGAACAGCAATTCATTTTAATACATATAGATAGATAACAACCTGGTTCATAAATCCCTCACAATGCTTCTGACAGTATATTCTTCCACTCATCCGCAAGTGATCACAATTCAGACTATGACTATGTAGTGTAACCGTAGTAATAAAGCTAGAGCCACCGGGGAAGTACGGGAACCCGGCATTAAAGAATAAGAAATCCGAGTTGTCTATTCCAATTCTGCATTCTTTGTATTTGAATACGAAACATCGAACACTATGGCCACAAAGGAGGAATGTTCAGAGATGTCTGGCTTTCAAGCTTACTGTCTTTTAGCGTACCCCCGCGGCCACAGCTAACGGTAACGTGGACAGGCTTAACGTGCTCCCCCGAGAGCCGAAAGGATAGACGTAACTCGGGGAACTCTCATAGTGTGTGAGTTCCCCTAGTTTACTAACTTTTAACCATTTATTTTTCTGGGCGTTTGCAAACCGTTATTGTTCCTCTAAAATAAATATTACCCTTCATTCGCTTTCAACTCGATCAAATAGCAGTTATTGTGGTGAAATCGAGGCAGGTCATTATTTTCAGAACGGATTTATTTCACGTTCATTTTTCTTTATCTGTCAGTTTTCATACTCGTATTTGCATTTAAATAATACTGCAATATGGGCAGTTCATGCATATATCATATTTCCCAGAGTTCTGCTTCAGTGTAGTAACGAATACAACACTTACGTGTGTTCTAAAAACTGACTATAATACAAACAATGTTTCCGATGATATTTCAATACGCAATTCCCCCCTGAAAAAGTATGGAACGGTTTTATATAAGCAATGTTCACGATTGTAAACGGACTCACGTGCATGATTCGGGATACCCCGACAAGTTTGAGGCTCTAACAAAGCCCTTAATTACGAACTCTTTACACATTTACTGTGTAACATAATTATACAGTTGAGAGCAACGAATACGGGTCACCAACATAAGCCTTTATATCTCGGAAACTAATGGTAAGGATACACGGCGCCACTGACATTCGACACAATGCAATCGCGACACTGAAATTAAACCTAAGCTAATGCGCAACACAATGTAACAGCGATGTACACACTACGACACTCGGTGTCGACACTGAGTGTTGAGTGTAATGTGTCGCCATGTATCCTTACCATAAGAATGCTAGCTTATTCAAATAAAAAGTATTTTATACACTATTTAAGAAGTTTTATGAATTTTATTTGAGTAGTATTAAATAGTCTATGATATACGTTTTAGGTTAGCGTGGTATCGACATGTTATGCGGAGGGAAGAAAGTCATGTTACCAGAAGAGTGATATGAATGTATTCACATTATATGGATTACACGGATATACAAGTAGAGGTAGGCCAAAGAAAAGATGGATGGATTGTAGGAAAGATGATATGGGTAAGAAAGAAGTGAGTAGTGAGATGACGCCTGATAGAAGAGAAGAGAAGAAGCATACATGTTGTGCCGACCCCATCTATAGTGGGATAAGGGCAGAGAGATGATGATGATAAGCTATCATTCATACACGTGTAGGAATACATTTACGTTTTTAATCTTACAATATTTACACAAACAATATTTACATAATTATAAATAAAAATATATACAATTACAGAAAAATATATCCTAATAAAACTATAAACTAAAATAGGGCATCAAAATATTCCTTGCCACGTTGCATGGCAATGCTAATCCTTTGACCAAAGTAGAGGCCAGCCTTCCGGTCACGGGAAGTGTCAACTAGCCGCTTTGCTATATCTCTGAATAGGAGTTGGGCACTCGGCCCGAGTGTTTCGACCCCAAACGGCTCGAAAATGTAATTAATAATAAAGTTATTATATTTTCGCCGCTTGAGGGCCTCCACAACTGCAGCAGCAGCGCCAGCACAGCCTGCCGAGCTAGGAAGATGGGATGGCGCAAGGGTATCGACGCACTTCCGTCCCATACCAGAGGCCTACCATCTTCCATGGCATCAATGACATTCCATCATTCTTAGTTTCCGAGATATTAAGGTTTAGGTTGGTGACCCAGATTTACATCTCCCGAGTGTAGGTATTTCGATGTATGTAAGGGTAAATTCTAGAGATATGTAGAGTCCGAAACTAATTGCGCAATCCTGAAAAAAGAGTATGAGTAACACCGTACACAATCATAACGATGAATTATTACAGCTGTATTAAAAAAAAATACGAAATGTATTTACTAAAGTTTAATGGAAACACTGCTTATGATGTCATTAAAGTAAACTCTCATAGTTATATGACTCATAAAACAACGTAGAATGTTAAAAGCTTTTCTTTAATTGAATTTAGTGGAAAGAACATTATTTACCTGTAACGATTACTAAAATCTTTTCTTAATACCCTTGACGATTAAGATATCCGTGAAAAACTTTCGTCGCGGGGATAATACAATCATGATAAAAACTCGGAGGCATCCGACCGATAAAGTATTTAATATAAGTTCTGTGATTTAAAGTAATGAATATAACACTAATGCGAAACATGGAATTAAATGTTTTATGGAAATAGTTTTCATGAAAGTACATGATTTAGAAACACACGTGTTTCACATTGCATTGCGTATTGTATTATGCAGCGTACACACTTAGAGCCCTATCTCACTAGGACACCATGGTGGCGGCCACCGGCACCGGTCGCGCCACCAACAAAATGTATGCAGTTGTATGAAGGGTATCTCACCTGGTGTCCGCACTGTTGCGCAACAAATTTGTTGCCGGCAACCGAATCACACGCTGGTAGCGCAACCACTAATTTGTATCTATACTCTAGCTCTAGCTGTTTGTTGCGCTACCAGGGACGCCCCTCCCGACCGAAACAATATTGTGCGTCCCCTTGTAATTCGTACCGTACGTGTACTGTACACTGACGTCAATTTTGAAACTGACAACTCTGGTGTTTTTTCTGGTGTTTCTCGCTTGGTAGCTCAAGACACCAGGGTAGCGCGACTGGTTGCGCCGCCATGGTGTCTCGGTGAAATAGGGCTCTTAGAGGACCCCATTGTGGCGGCCACCCAACGAACGTTCGTCATTTGTTAATTTGACCAAACTTTGTATAGAACGAATCAGCAGGGCAACGTAAAGTTGCTTAACATAACCAACATCAATCATGACAGTTGATGAGTCAACAACAATATTCATTGCGTGGTACATAGTTGTGGAGAAGTCGGATTGTTAATACATACTTTTCTATGGAAATTGTTAACCTGTCAAAATCAAAGCCATAGCGATTACGAGTGTGATGCGCAATTAGAATGCCAGCTACATTCGGTTTTTAGCGGTATCGATCTGCGTTCGTTGGCTAGGTGTGTATGCTGCATTACTAATTCATTTACTTTCATTAGAAAATGTTTGTATTGTCAGTTTTTTAGATGTCTTAAGCTATGTCTACACCAGTGCGCTTTCATGTTCATCTTGCGTCTTCGTCTGAGGCATGGGTGAAGCGCCATAGTGCATGCAATAGCGCATGCCTTAATACTGGTTCGACAAAAGCGCATGCCCCTAGCGCACGCTAATCTGTCTATGGCGTCTTATGGCTATCAATATTGCATGCGCTTAACGCAAGAGGAATTGAAAGTTGAATGCGCAAGATGAACATGAAAGCGCACTGGTGTAGACATACCATTACAGCGTATACGATCTATACATGGGCTCAGTTTGTAATTGTATGATGAAAATACTGGCGTATGACGTCATTTGACAGTTCTGCAGTTATTTTCGACCGGTTTTATTTCTCTGCTTACCCCGTGTGTGACCTATATATTTATTTTTAAAGGTTTGGCAATATCATAAGACAGTTTAATTAAGCTTCTCTCATTCATTGAATTCAGAAGCATTTGATATCGAGATTGTTTACAATAAGTTTGACAACGAGAAAGAATCTCTTTCTATAAAACTGTTAGTTTTAGCAATTTTATGAGCGCAGGCGTGGATGTATTATACACAGATCAAGTAAATATTCGCTATTTTTGATATTTCTTGAACGGATATATCTATTTTTTAATTCGCGAAGCTTGCGGTTTTGACACGGATTTCAGAAGTTTTTTAAATCAATTCTCGATACTTACAATTAAAAGGTTTGTCGGAAATGAGGTAATAATTCGCAGGTCACTTAATGTTTCTTAACTCTCTCACTTAATTTTAAAGCAAGTGTTATAATTACGAAATTCGATATTTTTTGTTTCCTTGAAATTTATTATTATTTTAGTTTTTTTCAAAAATTCTTCATCAATGCTTTTTTAAGTCGTGACCCCAAATATGACCTAAAATGTAAACACAGCTGACCATAGCTGAGGATAGATATATTTAGCGTATTTTTTATGATAACAAAATTGACACAAAACTAGATGACACGTTTTTTATTGTTTTTAAAAAAGAGATTGTTTATTGTTTTCAAAAAAGGAGAATGTCTTTTATTTTTTGAAAACAATTGAAAGAAAATCTCCGAGAAAACTATCGAAAAAAAATTTTGTCGTAAAGTAGTCTCCAGTTTTTGTCTCTGTTCTTTGAAGTTTAGGTAAATTAGCTCACCTTTTTCCGATCACTGATTATGACCAATGCACGGTTCCTGTAGGCTTCACGTGGACGATATCGTGACCAAAAGCTAATCAATTAGGTATATTATTTACGAATGTCATATACCCAACTAAGGCGTAATTTTAGTGCCTATAAACTAATTTTGCATAGAGCAGCTCTCTTATAAATTATAGTACCTCTAAGTCGTGATAAAATAAAAATGACCAAATGCTTTTCACTCTAAGGCTTTATGTGATCTTGTGCTCATTTTCTTTAACAATGTGAACTCCATGCCATATCAACAATATTAATTATTAGGTACAAGTATCGAAGACTAAGTGCTACGATAAAGTTACCAGTCCGTACCGCTCAGTGCCGTCAGTGAAGTGCTAAGTTAAACTACAACAACTGTGCACAAGTTAAAACTTCTAGTTTACACACAATATTTACTAGACACAAATTAATAAACAGTTTTGACACCAAGTTATACCCTTTACAACGTAAGGTGAGTCCTGGGATATTTCTACAAAACTTTACCATACACAGAATATAAAATATTTTTAAAAAACAAAACGTGGTTAAGTAGCTATGTTACGGTTTTTTTCGACAGCAATCTCATTACGGCTACAATTTACGAAATTACCGCTGTTTTAGTATCAGGACTCATCTTTCTCAGTATTAGGTCTTCTCAGTATTAGATTATTAAAATAATATATTGACGCAATACATTACCTTCACAAGTGATTCCGATGATTTCTCCGTTTTAATCGAACCCTTGATGTCATTGTTCAGCTTAAGATTCATTGTATTGTCGGTTCTAAGAAACAAAACAACGAATAATTAGTAAAAATCCAAATTTCCCGACCCCTTTAATATTTTTTCCGTTTTATTAGAACTGTCAAAAATACGCGGGAAATATCGTTTAAAAATGTAGCAGTACTGTCAAAAATACGCGGGAAATATCGTTTAAAAAACAAAGTTGTTACCATAGCAACGCACCTGTCACACATAAACACAGATCGTAGTGATGTCGCAGCGGGCACTACGACAAGCCGAGAATCGCGAAGTGCGTGTGCGCGTATTATCCAACACGCCGACGCGACTACACTGCAGACCGAATAAACGCCACTGCATAATCATTTTACGCTTTGCTTGCTCCGCCCGTTAAAAAACGAGTGCTAAGCAGTCTAACACCCCTACAGCTGTACTAACTATAGTTCCTTATACACCAGACTCCCGTAACAATGATGCTATTAATCACTGACCGCGTAAATATCAGCAGCTGATGCTTTCCAGATCTGAATTTTATGGTTGTGCTAACCACATGCTGACTATAAAAGAATTTTGCTAAAAACGAAGGATTTCCGAGGTTGTTTTTAGTCGATTTTAATATCTGCGATGTAAGATAAGATCAATCAGTAGTTAGTATTTTATTGGTTTTCGTCTAAAGCATATTTTTTTCCTGATCTATTTCGGGAAGCCCTTAAGCTAGTGTTCACCGCCATTAATTCTCCGGTTAAACAACCGTTTATTCGAAAAATGTACTAGAATTTGTAATATCACCTTTTTCATCGTCATGCTCATGCGTCATTTCACCTTCTTTTTATTGATGTTGAACCATTTTTTTATGACAGGCGACATTGTTTTGGATTATATTCGAAATTTGAACGTGTGTGAAGTTAACATCTCAAATGCTGGCATCTCACAAATAAACTCCAGATTTAGTGGCATCCCGCATAGTTCCACAGTTCGTGGTTCTTGATAAGTTTTAACAATAGTTCTGTCGATTTGAATATTGAAATCGCATTTTGAAAAAATTAGATGCTAACTTCGCAAAAAAATACAAATAAACATCAGATATAGTGACATCTCGCATAGTTGTACAGTTCTAAATAAAATTTTATTAAATTAAAATTTCACCGAATAATTTAATTTTTATTTTAAAAAAGATTTTAATTATTATTGAGAGGTTTTTCAAATTTGAATATAGTGTGTTCGAAAAAGATGTGTGGCCTGTGATAAAAAAAAGCTTCAACATCAATAGAACTGAAGGTGAAATGGCTCATGAGGATGACGATGAAAAAGGTGATATTACAAATTTTAGGTAAACAGTTATTTAACCAGATAATTAATGAAGGTGAACACCAGCTTTAGTTGATCAATAATTAAGCCAGAGGAATGCCTTTGATCTATCGGGACTTATTTATACACCAACTTGTAAATAGGTGTTAATGAAATCACTTTGATTACTAGTTATGTGTTTCTGCATTGACTTGAATTACCTAATTGATTACACTCACTACTGATTGTCACACTATTTTTAGAAGATTTACTTACTTGAAAGCTTAATCCGAACAACAGAGAGCAGCTGACTCATTTAACGTATTTAAAATAAATTAAAATTCTACGTCTTGAATAATAAACTTTCTTGCTTTACGCCTGTAAAATGCTTTGTTTATCGCTTAGATAAATTCTTATAAAAGGATAAACCTACTTGATTTTGTTGACACTGTATATATTTTTGCAATTATTGTAAGTAACGCTCACTGGATTTGTATTTAATTACTGTAATCCCATTCAGTGAACTTTGAATCTTTTAAGAAAATAAAGTTCTTTAACCTCAAACAGCTTTAACAAGAAATTATACGTAATGAACTCCTTGTTTCCCAAGTTCGTAGTCATTAACCTGGGTTTTTTGTAGTTGTTTCGCCGATCCTCATATATGCTTACGCGTAACAAGGTGAAGCACTGTGTCTTTATTAAACAAATATTAGAAAGAATCTCAACTTCACTACATAGTATAAAACAAAGTCGCTTCCTATCTGTCCCTATGTACAATACGGCCGACGTATCTTGTCGAGTTTTAAAGATCTAAGCATACAATACGGCCGACGTATCTTGGCGAGTCTGAAGTTAGTTGTTTGGCTGCGCAATGAATCTTTTAGAAACGAAATTGTCTACTGCGCAGCTAATCAGCTAACTTCAGACTCGCCAAGATACGTCGGCCGTATCGTATGCTTAGATCTTTAAAACTACGCAACGGATTTTGATGCAGTTTTTTTTAATAGATAGTGATTTAAGAGGAAGGTTTTAAGCTATAAAACGTCCACGTGCGAAGCCGGGGCGGGTCGCTAGCATCTAACATAATGAAGTCTTTTCAATTAACATAAATTAAAACATCAATCAAACTTCGCCCGGCACAAGGAAAGCTGTGGAGCGAACACATAAGAGTTCGCATATTATAATTATTGTAATAAAATCACGAGTCAAAGTTTATTAAGTGCAATTAAAAATTAAAAGCTAACAGCAAAGTTGACATAACGTACGCGTAATTCTGTAATGAGATTCTGTGAGCGTCGTTAAATTCAATGACGTGAAACTGCTACACGCAGTTAAACAAGGCTCGCGTTCAAAAGTTTTCCATTACGTACAGTTAATTGTCAATTGGAACGTTTTTGCTATTTATTTCTTAACTACTGACAGTTGGGTCACAGTAGATTACGAGGTTAGTCGAAAAGGGGGTACTAATCCGAAAGGGTGTTAAAGTACCCATAATAAAGAATAACTTTTGTTCTACCACTTTCCCCAAACGTCCATAGTTCAATAATTTGATAAAAATCCGCTTAAATCTATCTATCCTCAGCTATGACCAGTTTTGTGTACATTATAGGTCATATTTAGGGTCAGGCTTCATTTTCTGAATTGGTAACTAAAGAAGAGACGAAGAATTTTTGAAAAAACTAAAATAAAATTAATTTTACATGGAAATAAAAATTATCGAATTTTAACATTTTAACACTTGCTGTAAAACCGTCATCAGTGATGCTTTAAGTGGCCCGCTGATTAGTAGTTACCCCCTTTCCGACTAACCTTGTACTTATATCTACTGTGGTTGGGTTCTGTGACGTATCTAGGAGATGGCAATAGAAGCGGTTGCCAGAGGCAGGACCTAGGAGAGCGCAAATAAGGCCGCTCAACACCAAATGCATCGCTGATGCGTCGGGTGCGCGACAGCCCCAACAGCCTCGTGGCTACTGTAGCCAGCAGGGTGGATGGCCAAATAATTGGTCACTGGATGGCGGAACACAGACCGTCATTCAGATATATGATATAAAAAGTTTTATTTAACGTGTGTAAGTTAATAGACAAGTGCCAAATTGTTTACTCATTCTTAGGGCTCTTACACAACACGTTTTTTTTCAGGCGCTGTCGACGCGCATCGCTCGCAACTGTAACGCGCTGCAAACGCGATGTTATCGCAACCAATTTACCTATTCACACGTTCATAAAATTATATTATGCAGTAATATATATATAGTATAAAGTATAATTATAGTATGCAGACGACGCCTTTTTCGCGAGCTGTCGACGCGCTCGTAGCGCGGAGTTACATCGATACAGACACGCTGGCACAGCGCGTCTCTTTAGCTGCAAACACATACGTACAGCGCGTTTTAATCGGTTACTTGCCGACACGCGCGTCTGTAGCGTGATACACGCTCCTTCGCACGCGTGCTACACGCGTTTTACTTTGCAAGGAGAGTTGCTCACGCGCGTCTGTAGCACGTTTCTCGTGAGTTTGCAGCGATGCAATCGCAAGTAATCTGCCTATTTCAAGTTTAGCAGCGCCGACAACGCGCGATAATGAAACGCGCGTCGACGGCGCCTGAAAAAAACGTGGTGTGTAAGAGCTCTTATGGATCTCTGGTCTGAAATAAAGATTTATTGTTATCTATTATTAAATAAAATCCGAAGTAGATCTCGTGTTAAAATATAATGTTGATTTAAATATAAATCAATTATATGTGGAGATTGAGAGTTACAAATATCAGATAAAATCGTTACTGCCTTAAATTCTTAATTAAACGCCTTTTTCATTTAACGTGTTTTTTGGGAGGCGTAAAATGTTATCCTTCCCCTGTCACCAAACCAATGTCGTAGGGCGCTCAAGGGTACGACATCGGTTGGGTTCCAATAGATTTATTACGGTTTAACGATGTAAACTGTAGCTGTGTGCGAATAAGGCCGACAAGAACTCACTACGCTGCGGAGTTTGACAAAGTCCCTCTATACTTACTTGAACTAGAGATGTGTAGTTCGCGAACAAATATAGATGGACAAGTATTATATAAAACTTTTCCAAATTTCAAGTCGATAGCATTAGTAGTTCCTGAAATAAGCAGCTGTGACAAACAGACGGATGGATGAAGTCGCAGCATACCTAAGGATTCCTTTTTTTACCATTTTTGGTAACAACCCTAAAAAGAATGAAAATACGTATCAAGCGTTTATCTACGTCAAGTTTATATGTTAAAGATAGGTTATTACCTCCTCAAAAAGAAGTAAGCGACAAGATAATAACCCACTTACTTTTACGTAGAAACGAGTCAAAGGCTGTAGCCATTTCTTTTGTAATATATTGTACATAAACACACGTTCGACAAACTAAGAAAATGTAGGTTAGTAGGTCTTTATATTATCCAGACAAATATAATATAATGTTGCATTAGCTTTTATAAGTCGTAACAAAACTATTGTTCCTATCAAAGGACGTAATTTATTTCCGTTCCATGTTTTATTTCTTTCCGTTTTACGATGTATTAAAGCTTCTTTGAAATCCCTACTAATATTACAAATACGAAAATAACTTAGTATGTCTGTCTGTTACGCTTTCACGCCTAAACCGCTGAACCGATTTTGATGAAACTTGGTACAGAGATAGTCTGGAACCCGAAGGACATACCTAGGCTACTTTTATGCACGCAGGTTACGCTATTCAAAGCTTATTGCCAATCCTTCTCGAGCGGCCTGTGGGTGAGATATACGCAACGAGCTTACAGAACCCTGCGCACTCAGTACAATAATGCGTTCAGGATGTTGTTGGGTCTGCCGTGGCGGTGCAGCGCGTCTGGGATGTTTGCTGAAGCGCGCACTGATGGTTTCCAGGCCATCATGCGCAAAATAGCAGCTCCACTGCTGGGTCGTATACGGAGGAGCAACAACGGCATTCTGAACGCAGTAGCTGTACGTTTTGACTGTCCCTTTCAGAATCAGTGGGTCAAGTCTTGTGTAGGTGTGGCGAGTCATGGGAAATAGAAATGTAAATAAATATGCACTAGGTTAAGGTTTTTATGAAATAAAGTTTATATTATTATCCCGAAAGCCGCGAAATATGTACGCGATAAACGACATCCACGCGAGCGAAACTGAGGGCGACCTCTAGTAAAATATAAAGCTTAATAAACAGTTTGAGGATTGTAGAATTTAATTTAGGATTCAGTGTCATTGCAATAAAGACTTAACTTAAAGGAAGTTGGCTTGACATTAAGATATTAGATACCTCACTAACTCAGATATCGGAGCTTTATTATAGCAGTCTTTCTTTTTATCTACCTTGGTACACTCAGCGACATGAGTTGGTAAACAAGTAGATGGAGACAAATTAATCCCGGCTAAAAGAATATTCGAAAAAGTATAATATAGTTTCAAATTGTCAAAGAGTCTAGTTATAGCTCTGAGTACCTATATCATAAAGTTTTTACTTTATATCAAATAGTTTTCCAATTAATGCCAAGTTATAAAACTCAAATATTTAGCTAATTTTGTCGCTGACTGTAATTGGATAAACCTTCCAATATAAATGGAACGATACATGTTGCTCATGTGACCGATATGCCTGTTGGATTGATGAAGTGTGACTTACGTGGGTCACTTCACTTCTGTAAAATAGCGGTTTTAGATACACAGGCGCATAAAATATATATAATTGCTTTCATATTGAGTCACTGGTTTAGCTACTTGTTTGTAGGCAGTACCCTGAAATATACACCGTATTGCCCTCATGGTATAATAATAAGCTACGCCTGATATTCTCTTCCCGCAATGGCCTAAGACTACGTCACGAATGTCACGATCAGTGCTGCCATTGATTAACATCTCCAATACAATAAAGGAGATTTTTAATTCATAATAAATATTAAATAAATTGCTAACTAGCCTAACTATTTTCTATTTCGTGTTATTCATCTATTTAGTTAAAAAGTAAACTGTATAAAATTACTAGTTCAAAATTGCTTCTTTGTAGAAGCAATTATGTGAAAAAATGCATCTTGCTCGGGTAATTTATTTATACATAGTGGAAGCACTCCCAGCTGATGACGTAGTCGTAGGCCAATCACGACCTAGCTGTCACGGGAAGAGAATACCAGTGAAACATATTATTATACTATGATTGCCCTAATATTTTTCGTCGTCGATATGCAACTGGCCGTAGAGATCCAATGCTGGACATAAGGCTCCCCTCAAAAATACGACGAATATAATAAATATGTCATCATTACACTATCATACAAATAAAAACCGGCCAAGTGCGAGTCGGACTCGCGCACCGAGGGTTCCGTATTCCGTACTTTGGAAGAAAATGTATAAAAAACATTTTTGGAACCACTTAACTAAGTTTATTTGCAGAGATTTTTTACAGACTTCTAAAAAAATGCGCTGGTTACAGAAATTGTTTTATTTTTCCTGTAGTATTTACGTAAACCTCTATCAACTCGATTTATTCCAGATTTTTCGCTTTGCAAACTTCAAACAAATGATATTTTAGAGAAATTTTTCAACATGAGTCAAAAACTATGCAGCATAAATAAAAATAAATTACATAATGTGCAAATTAAGCCCTTTTATATGATACTCACACTTGACCAAGTAACCCCATTTTAAAATTACAACCCTCTACTTCGGTCAAAATTTAAAAAAAAACTATCATTTGCCATATATGTACTCATAATAGATGGACAAGCTTAATTTAAAACTATTCCTAGTAGTTCCTGATATAAGGTGCTGTGACAGACCGACAGACAGACGAACGGACGAAGTCGCACCATAAGAGTTCCATATTTTACCATTTTGATACGGAACCCTAAAAATGGCCATGACTCGAGAGAACTTATACATCTATGTCGGGATCGTAGTCGTCGACAATCTAAATATGAACCGAAAGCCTGAAAATACATGTACTTGGGCAATTGCAATCCGGAAACTGAATATAAATCATTTTTATAGCCTTATAGCTTTGCTTAACACATTATTACGTCGTTCTCCTGACATGAAGATACATGCTGCACTGCATATGGACGAAGTAGGTATGAGATGAAAACTAAAAAAAACGAATTAAAAGACAACTGATGCACCTAAGTGGGTAGGCCTAGTTAGGTGTATCAGTTTTATTTATTTAAACTTCATAAGAATAAGAATAAGAACGTTTATTTGCTTGAAATGAGTTACATACAAGTTGTTAACATTAAATAAAAATCCGTCATTTCGCCTAGTTGGCATGCAAAATTTAAAGTAAGCTACTAACACAACATATCTAGCTTAACTTTAACATGTAGGTACAAATATTAGGCAATTTAGGTTTTTACATTATATCTATCTTTTTTTTTACATTAATAATTTTACATGTTCATTTTAATAAATTACATCATAACAATTAAAATTCTAATAGTAACTGATTATCGATTAAATTGTAATGAAATTATATATGTCGTGGCCATATCGTAGAATTGATCACTTCATGATGTGGCCGGCCATTTCATGAAATGGTTGTATTTCATGAAATGGCCAACTAAAATTGGCCATATCGTTGAAACGTCAACGTTTAATGATATGGCCATCCACGTTTGGCCATATCATTAATGTAGGGTTTCCATGATATCAAAGGTTTAATAAAAAATCCAAATAAAGGAATCACGTACCATGCAAGCAAAGGAGTAGACTACGGAATTTCGACCCACAAAATATCGATGCACGTTAGCGCGAAAGTTTAATAGCTTGATTCACCAACAATTAAGGGGATCTGGCGTTATTGGTCACTGTTCTAACCTAACCTAACCCAAATGATTCAATATACAAATAGTAAATGTTTGCAGTAACGTGCATCGATATTTTGTGCTGTAGTTTCACAGGTTAACCAGATAAATAATCGAACAAATAAAATTCTATGAAAAGTTCACCCGCAGTTACCATGAAGTCATATTTTGAAATCCAATAATAGTCCATTAATTTTCGTTGCGTGGTCACCCTACTTTACTTATTATTGTTAGCTTTTTTGTCAGAATAATTGTCCGCCGCCATGATGCATCACAAAAACAAAACGATATCAGCGCCTCTAACGGTGAATAATGTAACTATTTTACGATATGATCACTAATGTTTGACCATATCATGAAGTGGCCGTGCGTTTAGCTGATCATATCGTTAAACGCTGATTATTCATTGATCTGGCCAGGCCATTTCATGATGTGGGCAGCGGGTATTGGCCATTTCATGAAATGCAACCATTTCATGAAATGGCTGGCCACATCATGAAGTGATCAATTCTATGATCTGGCCACGACATATATACACCCCTAAATTAAATTCACCAGAAAAAATTTAAGGGCATGGTCAGTTACTGTAATAGAACATATAAAGAGAAAAAAAAAAGAAAATTATTTTGTTTGAAAACTGTACTTCAAAAACATCAATAATTGGTAAGAAAGTTCAATCACATTGACAATGATATTCGTACGCGTACGCACACACGCAACCCTTTTATCTATTCATTCAAAAAAAAGCCCGCGCAATACATAGGCTGCGCACGAGACGGACGGCGCCAACTAGTCTGGCTCCCGCGCCACGCTCGCCCCACCCAATCACCCAATCCGGCGCGTGCGTGAGCCGCCCGCCGCAGTCGGCCGCCCGCAGTAATTAGGTTAAGTTGCGTGACGCGCGGTGCAAGCGCAACCTCTCGTTACCGCGTACCCGGTTTTTGTTGTATACGTAATTACATGTTGTGTTGATGAATACTAAATAGGCTTAATATTCGGTAAACTAAGGTCAAAGCAGACTGCATCGCGCCCTCTCCACCGAACCCGTCTCCTCAGAACGCAACAGAGAGGTTATTAAGTTTACGCGAGCGCGCAATACGTATTACCTGTTAACATCTGTTATTAAATTGATAACTACGATGGCTTCATACGATCATCAGTTCACGTCTCGAGAGTACCCTTTGTGTTAATACTTCATAAAAGGCCGGCACGCAGGTGAATCTTATCTAGATAGGTCGGAGCGAAAGTACCTAACCGAGGAGTTCGGGTTCGGGAGTCGGTGGACAGGCTGCGGCGGCCTAATTGCCTGGCCCGCGTGCCGCCTGACCTCACACCCATGGATTTTTACATGTGAAGTGAAATCAAACGGAGAGTGTACGTGAGTGAGCCCGATAGTCGCAAACTTTTAAAACAACTCGAAGTAAAAGGGCAAAGTGATGTTCTAATATCATTAAATAACTATCTTTTAAAAAGTGCTCGCTTGTGTGTTGATAACAAAGGGCGGTGGCCATTTTGAAAAATTGCTGAACTGTAAGTTTTTAATAACACTGTAAATTACCACCCTTATCAGCTGATTTCAATCCTTATCAGCTGATCCTAATCACTGTTAGCTAATCCCTTCAAATGCAAATCCCTATTGTCGCAGAACAAATTCTAACTTTTAAATACGTAGAGTGGAGTGAGGGAGAAAGCACTCTGTGTGTGTATGTTGCACGGATTTCGCGCTATCGACTCGCTCGCACGCATTACATACCGGTATAGCATGACTCACACAAGCGTATAATGGTGCATGATGTGTGTAGCTTACGCGCGGTGGGATGAATTTCATTGATAGTCCGTGTCGTTGACGTAGTATTTCTAGTATTAGAGTATTATGTGCATAAAATTATTCATATTTTCAGGATCAAACAAAAGTAAATAACTTTGTTAGATTTAAATAAATTATATTAATGATTTTACATTTCAATAAGTATACCGCTTCCGTATGTACCCTTAAATTTTTTCTGGTGAATTTAATTTAGGGGTGTATACATTGGTATATGAATACATCCTTACGGGGGATTTACACTTGTCGATTTTAGCCGTGCGGCAAGTCACCAGTCGCATCGCTTGTAAAAATCGAATCGCCACGCCATTTACACCGTTCGACAAAAATCGCATGCGACTTGTTCATTTCTAGTGGAACAACACAGCGCAAAACACACCTCATGCAGCGAGTGATCGCCTGCAACTGATCATTTACACAGTCGATTTTAGTCACCCGCCGCTTGCGGCTTGTCGCCGCACGGCAAAAGTCGTATGGCACCCAACTTTGGGGCTTGCGATTTTAGTCACTTGCAGCTTAGTCAAATTGTCATTTAGACGGTCGATTTTCGCCGTGCGGCCTAGCCGTGCGTCGAAAATCGACCCGTATAAATTAGCTATCTACTATTATCTAATCTATGGTGTAAATCCCGTATTAGACACCTATGTCACACACCCTAGTGTGGGCGAAAAATCATAAGTCTATGGGTGGTACACAAAACGGACTTAATGCCATTTGGCATTCTCTAAAAGTCAATCATTGGTTAAAAATTAAGCACTTCAAAAGTGGTAGGTACCTAATTTAATAAATTACAAATGTTGGATACAAGTCGCATGTGATGGTAAACTAATAACTATTCAAAATCAATAACAAGCGGTAATATTTAAATATCTATACTTAGTGTTAACTTTTGGGTTACCATACATACAGGGTGTAAACAAATTCGTGTAATTCCTTCAAACTGCGTGATCTACTTACTGGTGACACTGATTGACCCTGCATAGGTTTTTTTCAGAATCAACAAAAAAAAGTTTTTAAAAAATGAACCATGGTATTCTGTATCAGAGTAAATTTAGCGTCCCAAGTTAACTGACTGCGTGGAACGATAACGCGCTAATCGTGCCCGTCAGCTGTGTCGCCGTGCCATCATTCATTTATGCACGGCATCGAAATTTTCTATCACATAAAAATTTCATTTGGGAAAAAAAAGTTTTATTTAATTTTTAATTAATCTTAATCCCGTGCGGGGTTAATCTATACCATGTCATGTGGTTTGAAGGAATTACACGAATTCGTTTACACCCTGTATACATAACATCAGGCCTGTATTCCCCGAAGGACTAGGCAGAGTTATATAGTACCTCATTACTCCATTATGTGTAACACCCATCTAATAGTGGGCGAACCTATTGCCATCAACCGTGTTCAAATCCTGGGGCCTAATTCTCCTAAAATAAATCATGATAAATCACAACCGAACCAAGGCCGAACCGTTCATTCAGTTCTCAATTTCAAAAGCTATCAAATTGTTTAACACAAAAAACAAAATCAATCATTTTGAAAGTTTTCGAAAACTAAAACTGACTGACGGTTGTGGTTCGATTGCGTTTGGCAACAATTTATTTAAGGAGATTAGGCCCCAGATCCGGGCTCCTATTGAGAAATTCCACACCGAAAAACCCAATATAATTTTGCCCGACCTGGGGATCGAAACCAGGAACTCAGCAGTCGCGCTTGCGACCAATAGACCGAGGCAGTCCATTTTTGGGTCAACTCTGAAGATACTTAAGTCCAGTAAACGCAGTAATTAAAAAACAAATTCTAAGCTATCATTGTAGCGGTCTTTTGTAAATAATAGCTGTAATTTACCTTGTGAGCGCACTCGGGTTCAGTTCAGGGTGGAAACGGGCAATTTAATAAAATAGAAAACCTTTGTATCACAAATACTCCTTTGAAATTGTTTCCTTGTAATAAGAAAATTGAAGTCTGTTCGAGTCTAGAAATCAATTTCAAAATATTTGTCGCGTTTATTACAAACTTGGGCTTTGTATAGGACTAGGTCAAAGATATTATATACAAGAAGTAGATAATATAAAATGAGGACTCAAAACACTCTAATTGGAAGTTCTAGCAGATAGCTATCTCTTTTACTCTCGTACATTTCCGTATTCCGTCTTACTCATTGGAGATACTAGTGAAAATAATCAAATATCCAGATTCAAATTTTAGAGCTCATATTCAATAAACAAGAAGGTATATAATTCATTGAGGCAAGTACTTTTTTGGACCTGATAAGTATTGTAATTGACAATTTAATATCTCATGCTTTCTGCCGCGGCGCGCGGCGTCAGCCGGCGAGTTCTAGCAAATATTTCGTAGATAACTGGCTCCTGTAAAGAAAATTCCAAATAATAATATCTCCCAAACCGAGCATCTCGGCACTTTCTCATGGTATCATACAACCCCTTTCCCTCATATAACACGTTAAGAGCGTGTACGCCATTCGGCATTTCATACAAATTTTCAAGTCCTTATTTTTCGATATGACTGAACCGATTTTAATGAAACTTCATACCCATCAGCAGGACACATAAGACTAAAAAGTTAGTAGAAAACATTTTCGAAAAATAGTGTTACAGTTAAATTAGACCGATTTTAAATTTTCCGTACAAGCAGAAATTTCCACATAACTTTTTTTAAGTAAGACATTTCGAAAATGTTTTCTACTAACTTTTTAGACCTAAGTATCCTGCTTATGTGTGTGAAGTTACATCAAAATCGGTTTAGTCATTACGAAAAACAAAGACTTGAAAATTTGTATGAAATGCCGCACGCCCTTGAGTTTAAATTTTTAATCCAATCTTGTACTTTCAAAATAATCACCAGATTTGAACGAATTCATCATGCCAGTATTTTGTTGCTCTGGCCTACACTCTGCCGGGAACCACATGTCACACTTCTTTGATTATATCGTTCTGCCCAGTCTTTCTCAACTACGTTCGTGTCAGCCTCAAGTGTAACCAGATGCGGCTAAATACCAGTATTTTCCTCGGAGCGACTGCCATCAGACCTCCGCCATCCAGTTATTGAGCAATGCCGATATCCTAAGGTTACTACCTGACACAAAGAGCCGTCATCTACCCGGGTCGGGAAGGGTGGGGTCGGCGAGAGATGTCGCGCGGTGTTCCACAGGGATCGGTCTTGGGGCCGCTCCTGTGGAACATCGGATACGACTGGGTGCTTCGCGGTGCGTTCCTCCGCGGTGTCGGCGTGACTTGCTACGCCGACGACACGCTGGTCACGGCGCGGGGGAGGACGCATCGCGTGGCAGCCATACTAGCGACAGCTGGGGTTGCGCAGGTCGTTGCAAGGATCCGGTGGTTGGGTCTCGAGGTGGCCTTGCAGAAGTCCGAGGCCCTGTGTTTCCACGGGCCCCGGAAGGGACCACCCTCGGGATCCCACATCGTAGTGGGGGGCGTCCGCATCGGCGTCGAGTCGACGATGAAGTACCTAGGACTTGTCCTCGACGGCCGATGGAACTTTGGGCCTCACTTTCGGCAGCTGATGCCAAAATTGATGGGCACCGCGGCTGCGTTGTCGCGGCTGCTGCCCAATCTGGGGAAGCCCAACGCCTCCTGCCGGAGGCTCTACGCGGGGATCGTACGGTCCATGGCCCTATATGGGGCGCCAATATGGGCAGACACCCTGACGGCCCGAAATGTCGCAATCCTGCGGAGACCGCAGCGGGCGATGGCCGTCAGGGTGATAAGGGGGTACCGTACGATCTCCTTCGAAGCGGGGAGCCTCTTAGCCGGATCGATGCCCTGGGATCTGGAGGCGAGGGCCCTCGCGCTGAGATATCGTCAGCGCGAGGAGGCGCCTGAGCGGAGTGAGCTCCGCCAGATCCTAGTGGCCGAGTGGAGAGAACGACTTGCGCAACCCAGCGCAGGGCACGCCGCAATAGCGGCGGTAAGACCCGTTATGGAGGAGTGGCTGGAGAGGCGGCATGGCGCCCTCAGCTTCCGGCTGACGCAGGTGCTCTCGGGACATGGATGTTTCGGGAAGTACCTGTGTCGTATAGGCCGTGAGCAGACACCCGGATGTCACCACTGCGTCGACTGCCCTGAGGACACGGAGCTGCACACGCTGCAGGCGTGCCCTGCGTGGGCGACGCAGCGCCGTGAACTAGTGGCGGCAGTCGGTGGTGACCTCTCGCTTCCGGCCGTGGTTCTGTCCATGGTCGGGAGCGAGAGTGCGTGGGAAGCCGTCACCTCCTTTTGCGAGGTGGTGATGGCAACCAAGGAGGGAGCGGAGAGGGAGAGAGAGGCGACGGCCACTCTCCCTTCCCGCGCCAGACGCACCGGGCGCCGCCGGAGGGCGCGCGACGATCTCCGGCCACCCTAGTGTGTGGCCTGCGGGCGACGGGTTAGGGGACCCGTCGCCCGACCAGTAACAGGCCCGAGAAGGCGGCGCGCATTGTTCCGTGCGCGCCTCTCAGGAGGACGTTGGGGCAGGGCCCCACAGAAGGAGAGGTCCGCCAGGGGCTGGTGGACCGAGGCCTGCCGGGGTTGCGGCGCATGCAGCTGCGAATCCCGTGACCCCGGCCAAGGGTCAGGAGAAGGAACACCGTGGGTTTTTAGCCGGTAAGAGTCCGGCATAACCCTTCGCCATCCCCGGGCGAAGGGTATCCATGAGGATTTTCCCACGATAATAAAAAAAAAAAAAAAAGGTTAAACCGATTGTCAGAATAGGGTATTTGACTGAAAAAATCTAATTAGTCCGTCAGTTAGATTATCAAAAAATATTTGACACGTATTTTTTCTTTTGTTACGCAAACCAAAATTGACAAAGATACGACACTTTTAAAATTGGCAAAACTTCACAAGCAAGTACAATTTTTACTTGCTTGTGACGTCACAAGCCCACTCTCGAGTTTTGATGCGTTTTATCTTTCCAAATATTCATAGATTTAACAAAAGAAAACATACGTGTCCATTATTTTTCAAAACTTTAACTGGAGGACTAATTAGATTTGCAATTTATTGATACTGTCAACATGCCTATTTCGGACTCTACCCGTAACGACTGTCATAGGTATTCGTACGACACCTGGGAGGATTAACGTGCTCTCTGGACAACGAAGACCCCTCAGTCTTGATGTGTAACGAACGGTCACCCATCCACGGACTGTTCGCGGCAAGAGCAGCTTAACCTCGCAAATCGTGCTATCCGCGCGGTTGTTACTCAGCCACGAGCCCGTCTTCAACTGATGATCCCAGTATTTTGTTATTTCCTCGCATTCTCTTTTTTCTGGCTTATCCTGTGCCGTGTGACGGTGGTAGTAGTGGCGACTAGCGGGGTGCGCCTATAAAAGGGCCGGCTGCACTTCGTCCTCTCTCGCGCCTCAGCAGCCGCTAGTTAAGTACTACATTGACACCTGAAGACCCTGGACTCCTCGTATCGTATTGTCTAGAAACACGCCCTGTAAACTAATCCTGTAATTTCTAGTAAAATATATATTGTATGATTAAAAGTGTTTTCATTATTATTCAGTAAGTACTCTTCTGCTAAACTGCTTCTGCTTCTCACCAGATTCTTATTTTATGTGCACATGCTCGTTAAGGGTTGACTCCTCAAGCCACCCTTAACCCGCTAAGTGTGACAGCCGGGAACCACAGAACATACTTCTTTGATTATACAAGGTTAGTCAGAAAGGGGGTACTAATCGGAAAGGGTGTTAAAGTACACATAAAAATGAGTAACTTTTGTTCTACAACTTTTCCCAAAAGTCAATAGTTTAAGAGAAACAGTTGTTCAAAAATCTCTAAAATCTATCTATCCCCAGTTATGATCAGCTGTGTTTACATTTTAGGTCATATTTGGGGTCATGAATTAGAAGCACCATTTTCTGAATTTGTAACTAAAGCAGGAATGAAGAATTTTTGAAAAAACTAAAATAAAAATCATTTTATTTGGAAAAAAAAAATATCGAATTTTGAAATTTTAACACTTGCTTTCAAACAGTCATCAGTGATACTATAAGTGGGCTTCGGATTAGTACCCCCTTTCCGACTAACCTTGTATACATAAACCTACCTGGTATGTAATCAAAGACTTATCATATTAATCGCTTATCACTCATCAGAATAATCCGATGTTGGCACTCGATGAATTTGTTAGTGTATAGGTTACGCCACCTGCGGCATTGCATATGAATTCCCAATGAGACGAGCAATGCAATCCAATCTATAACTTGTTATAGGACACTGCACACGTCTGGAATTTCTGTCTGTGAATTCGAACATTCCGATATTCCTGTGGAAATTAATACGACCATGGCCGGTGTCATTAGGCCGAAACGTCGGGATATAAAAGGTATTTTGTGCCTTTTAAAGTTTCTACGCGATTAAACCCGAATCTGTATTTTTATAAAATACCTAGGTGGACCACTTGGTGAAAGGTCTTTATGCGTTTGCCCAGCTTTGGGATGGAACACACTGACAATAATAACAAAAGCCACACTAGAGTAAATACATGTGTTTTTACTCTAATGGAGGTAGTGTGAACCAGTTGTTTTATTTTTGTCTAGCTTGACCCCGACTTCCTCTGCATGCTGTAAGAAATTCATCAAAATTTTAAGTTAACAATACTAATGAAGTTTATTTTCAATAATGCGTACAACTACTACAATCAATATTTAGTGGGGGTCTCCTTTTAAGTATGAAAGTTGCATCTGCATAGCATATTTATACTCGTAGCGCATAAAGTATCAAATTCAATTGAAAAAGAACGTATCGAAAGAAAAACATGTGCAATAAATCTAGTCTCGGAAGTTTTAATCAATTCGTGATCCGTTCCTGCAAAGTGGGCTAGTGCGGTGCCGTTGAACCATGGCACGGTGCCCGTGCCGCCCAGTCGGGGACGCTGCCAACACCGTGGCACCATAACTGCGTCGCGTGCGTGCCAACTGCACACACTATTGTCTGAACCCCGCCGAACGACCGCCATTCATACTACATAGTAATTTTAGGAACGCTGCTAGTGACCGCCCGAATAGCCGGCTTTCGTTACGGAGTTGCGTTTATTTCAGCCGTATTTTACCTAGAAATTTCATTTCGGTTGAGTATATGACTAGTTTTGGAAAATGTAAAATACAATTCGCAATATTGCCAAATCTTTTCTCTGTTTCCTAGCCTTTCTTTGTCATTGATGTTTTTTTCCGGAGCATATTCTGTTTGGCTCGTGTTCGTGAGACTATAAACCAGGTTTTAGTGCATAGCATAATCCAGCAAGGTTATAATCGGACTTTGTTGATAGGAAAATACTGTTATAGTCATCGAAATGTTTCAATGAATATTTTTTATTGCCGGTTTTCAAATTGTGACCGATATATGGCCAACGAACCTAACACGGTAATCGTTTAGCAATTGATAGATTACAAGCCGAAGCGAATGAAAACAATATTTTTAAAAAAATGGGCCATCTCTCGATGCCTACCTACCGTATAACAAACCTTTCAACAGTGGGTATTACGAAAAGTTTCTGGGAAATAATGCTCCTTCGAGAGGGTTGGTTACAGCGCTGCAGAATGTGGTGAGTGTAATACCCACCCCACTAAGTATTACCGGTGCTGTTAAATAATCTGACTTTTGTAACTACGGAAAAACGTTTTGGTGTAATCATCTATGAAAAGAAAAAAAAAACAATTAAAATACGTGCTTTTAAAAACACGGGAATTGAGTTTTCGGGCTCTTTGGGCAATGAAAAGAATGTAAAACAATAAAAAGTTAAACGTTTTCGGGAAAACAATACTCGGAGTTGTAAAGTTTCGGCAGTATGATAGGTTAGGTAACCTATTCCTACACAACTGTTAATTGCTGCGGTATTACTGTTGTGGGAACTGACAGATAGCCTGACGTGTATAATACCTACTACACATGTCACTTAGACCTAGGACGTGCCCAACCATGTTGAACTGCAATGTTTATCAACAGATTGATTTGAAAGACTCAAGAACTACTCACATTGCCCATTTGCACGACAGCTCACTGCATCCAATTAGCGCTAAATATCAGTAAAACATCATTTAATTTTTGTCTCTATTAATCAAGGAATTGGCTGAAATACAATGACTTTTTGGCAGACCGAGACGTAACGCACCGGATCAACTTAGGATGTATGAAATGGCGACAGGTCACTGGAATAACTTGCGATCCACGGATGCCACTCAAGTTAAAGGGGAAAATCTACAAGTCAGTGATAAGACCTGTCGTACTGTATGGATCGGAATGTTGGGCCGTGAAGAAGACGGATGAAAAAAGATTGCATGTAGCGGAGATGAGAATGTTGAGATGGATATACACATTCATCTCAACATTCTCATCCAGAATGGAGTGACCAGAATGGATAAGGTCAGGAATGAGTATGTTAGAGGAAGTTTGAAAGTAGCGCCACTGACAGAAAAGTTGAAAGGGAACCGTTTGTCTTGGTATGGGCATATGAAGAAGAGAGATGAAACGCATGTGACGAAAAGAGTTTTAAATATAAATGTGGATGGATGGAGAGGAAGAGGGAGGCTAAAGAAAAGTTATATGGATTGTGTAAAGAATGATATGAAAGAGAAGGGAGTCAGTGATATCATGACGGTTGACAGGACGGAATGAAAGAAGAAAACGTGTTGCGCCGACCCCAAGTAACATGGGATAAGGGCAGGAAGATGATGATGACAATGACTTTTGGGTCGTTTTGAGTCGTTGTGCAAGAAAACTAAACAAAATACAAGATAATGAATAGTAATTATTTATTCTATAAGGACCACAAACTAACATAATAATTTGGTATGACACACACATCTTAAAGCGACGCTCTGGCACTGAATGTGGCGGCAGTGCACGCTACAACTTAATTAGCGTTTGCATATGTAATGATATTCATGTTTAATTAGTGCCTAAATTGAAACAATTTGCGCTCAAATATTTAATATTCCGTCACCAAATTATCATCAAATAAATAACATTCCAGAAACATGACCTATTAAGCTACAAAGGCAGGTACTGATCGCTTAATTAATTGATTCGTATAGTTGATTGAATTGGGACTTGTATACATGCGAGAACAACATCAAACACGTCTGAATTACGAGGTTTAACTACTAATAATGTAGTAATAACAATTTTGTACTAATATGACAAACATTTATTCACTAATAAGTCTGTGCAATTATTGAAGCGAAAAGTGCTATTATATTCTTACAGATTTTATGAACGACACTTTGTAACAAAAGTTACTTATCATACAATATTGTACCATTTCCACCAACCGGGCCACGCAGGAGCACAGCGCAGAGCATCGCAGCGGATGCTCGAGCATGCGCGCGTAGCCGACCGCGTCCGCCTGATGGCTACAATCTGCTGGAACCCGGGCGCATGCGCGCGCGTGTTCGCGTATCCGCTATCGCAGTCAATTTCAACCTGCGGTGTAGCCGAGCGGAGCCGACCGGACGCGATGACAGCCGAGCGCCGCCGTCCACGTACGCGAGCAGCCGACCGCGGATCTAACAGAGTTCCAAGCAGTGTAAATTCCATGCAAACATGAAACTTAATATATTGTATGGAAGCCTGAATTTCCTTTAGCACAGTGTGAAATGCGCTCCGGTGTGACCCGTTTGGTGGAAATCGTACATTATGTTTTTATTGTCTGTGTGTCTTCAAATTGAATTTAAATTTTGACATTGTGATTTTGAATTGAGTTAAAATTTTGACATTGTGATTATTTTTTTGCATTGTTTGCCTAGTGCGACTAATTTTGTACGCCTTAGGTAAATGGCAAAACATGTAGCTACCTCATACTACTTATAAGACCTTTATACCATACTCATGTTTTACAAAATAAATATATCTTATCTTATCTTACATAACATAACGTCACGCCTGTACGCGCGTATCGGAGTGCGCAGCGTGAGTAAACCTCCCATAAGGTGGACCGATGATCTGGTGAAGGTCGCGGGAATCCGCTGGATGCGAGAAGCACAGGACCGGTCCATGTGGCGAGGCCTATGTCCAGCAGTGGACATCTTTCGGCTGAATGACGATGATGATGATGAACATCACGCCTGTATTCTCCGAAGTATTGGGCAGAGGTGTATAGTACACCCATTTCGCCTTTATGTTTAAGTCCTATGTAATAGGGTGCGTGCCTATTGCCACCAACGGGGCACAAATCCAGACTCCAGGCTGTTACTGAGAAATTCTACAGGGAAAAACCCAATATCAATTTTTCCGATCTAAGGATCGAATCCAGGAGCTCACGTTCAGCAGCCGCGCTTACAATGACTAGATAAACGAGATAAACAATTACAATTATGATTTAACACTACAGCTAAATTATATCGTTTTAACTGAATCAAAGGTTCAATGCGCCAAAGGACGGGTTCATGCGGCTGTAGCGCATCAGGGATGTTCGCGATGGCACGCACTGATTGTTTCCACGCTTCTATGCGCAAGCGGTGTGCGTCCCTGGTGCGCCGGGTGCGGGCCAGCCCCAATGCTATCCTGGCAATGATCGCCGACAGGCTAGACTGCCCTTATGTCCGGCATTGCTTTGGCAGACATGTTGCTGTTCCAATGCCGGTTAGAAAATTATAATTATCGTGTTAGTTTTATTTTTATGACCAATAATATAGTGCTGCGGGCGCCTAGAACAAACTACGGCCTGCATACTATTCTGTATGAAGGAGCACAGCTTTATAACAAATTGCCTCGAAATGTAAAAGATCAAAAGTCGATGATTACTTTCAAAAAATCTCTTAAGAATCTTATTTTAAAGGAATCAAAACTGTAAATTGTCTTCGAGTATTGTACCTATCTAACCTATTCTTGTTGTGTAGCCGCTGCGTCACCTTATGTAATTTAACTTAATTAGATATAAGTTTTTCTCATGTAAGTGAATATCATTCTTTTTGAGAAATAAAGTTCTTAAACCTTAATGCGAATGAATAATTTTAATTGAATTGAATGTTTTTGTATGTTTGTATTGTTATTGAAATTGTGTACCTAATAATTATTGTGAGTCTTTTGTTACTTGATTATGAATAAAAATAAATATTAATGGCGTAGCTAGGCGTGGGCGAAGCGGCCCCTCACCCACGGCCTCGCACTCAAGGGGGCCTCGTGATCCTGGATGCTGACCTAAGGCTGAACAGCATGAACTGCGCTAAATAGTACGATAAGTACCTAGTATAATTTTATCACAAGTCATAATTTGATTGATTTTACATACAGCTTGGCAAAAAAGAGGTTGGAAATAATTGGGAATAGGTACTGAAAGAAAAGGGCCTCGCTGATGCGACTTCGCACACATCTTGATTAGTCCACGCTACGTCACTGGCTAGATTTAGAGGAGGGCAACGGGAGCTTTAGTCCCGGGGCGTCCTCAAGAGAGGGGCCTTCACAATATGAGTTTTTGTTTTATTTTGTATAAAAATGAAAAACACTCATTCTGATAAAGAGAAAAAAGTTCACATTCAGGAGGTAAGTACTTTTTTAGAAATATTTCAACGGGCCTCCACTTCTTCATTGTCCAGAGCCTGCAAACCTTTCAATCCGGCCCTGTAAAGCTATCTTCTACCTTGAAATATCAAACAAGAAAAGAATTATACATAGAATACAATACAAATATGCTTCACCTACACCATTAAAATACAAAGATACGCCCACCGCCCAATTTTACAGGTGCACTCATTCATAAAAATAAACGGAGTAGTTATTTCAGTACTCTCTCTCTCCATAATAACAACCTCGTTTTGTATTCAAAGTATAACATCACTAGACAACTGTAAAACGGACTCCCACATGATCCTGTTTGGGACTTAATTACACTAATTGGCTGCCATGCAATCAAACTAAACTAAATAAACATTCATGTGTTTGTTCAGCACACAGCAACACAGCGCAGCGTTTGTAGGCCCACACTAAAATCATGAGAGGGTTAAGGGTCACGTTGGAGATCGTTCCACACGACACGACGCTTACAAAAGTTACATTGACCTAACCCAGTGGTAGCCAAACAGCGGCTCGCGAGTAGGGTTACCATAAAGAAATTTGAAAAGTCCTGACAAAAAGCCTGACATTTCAAAAAAAGTCCGGACATTTTATTCACAAAATGCAAACATAAGAAGATTTATATTGTTTGATCTCTTTAAGTTGATTGTTAAGGAAGATTTATATCTTGTTTTTAGATGAATGAGAAGTTAATAAAGATTAAGTTTGATAATTATTACACATGTAAGTTTTATTACTCGTATTCCATATAAGACAAAAAATCCGGACAAATTAAAGAGCTGGACAAAGTCCGGACAAAAGTCTCGAAGTCCGGACATGTCCGGACAAATCCGGACGGATGGTAACCCTACTCGCGAGCCGATAAAATATTGGTAACTAGCTTTTGCCCGCGGCTTCGCTCGCGTTAATTAAGCTCAAAAAAACTCTTAACACACTACTAAAGTTTCTATAATAATCTAATTCAATCGTGATTCGAAAGACACGTGGCGCCATCTGTGAACGTTATTGTGGTTTTCCTCTGGAATAGTTTTTTTTTCGGTAATAAAGGTACCCTGTGCCCGTTTTTGTACACCTGACAACGTAGGTATATGCAAAATTTCAAGATGATCGGTTCAGTGGTTTAGGCGTGAAAAGGTAACAAACAAACAAACTCACTTTCGCATTTATAATATTAGTTAGGATTGAAAAGAAATTTGGCTTTCAAAATATAAATCGTTGTATTGCTGATATTCGGCTCTTTTGAATAATGAGATTGCTGACCATTGACCTAAGCCCAACCAGTCGCCTTCTATACATATAATAAATCTGTAGACTTGGCGTGTCTGTACATTGGAAATAATAATAAAAAGCGGGGGCGTTAAAGGATAAATAGCAGTAGTCATAGAATCCATTCCGAATAGAATGTTTGTCTGTTCATCTGTTTGTCGGTTTGCTGTTTTGTCGATTTGTTTGTGCACGCATCACGTAAAAAGTAGGTACTGACTGAATGCGGTTGACTTTTAAAGATAAATATTGTGCATATCTCGAAGTAACATTTAGTTTTTATTTTAGGTCGTAATCGATTGGCGCGATCAAAACATAATTATTAAGTACAATTTAAAGATATCAAGAGCTCGTGGCTAAGTAATTACAGCCGCATAGACCGATCTTCCGGGTTAAGCCACGCTTGCCGAGGTTGGTCTGTGGATGGGTGACCATTTACCATAGCGAGTTTCCTCCGTGCCTCGGAAAGCACGTAAAGCCGTTGGTCCCGGCTGTCATTTGTAGATCTTTGACAGACCGTTACTGTTGGTCAGAAGCCAGAAAGTCTGACAACCAGTCTTACCAAGAGTATCGTATTACCCAGTTACTGGGTTGTGGAGGTCTGATAGGCAGTCGCTCCATGTAAAATACTGATATTCAGCTGCATCCGGTTCGACTGGAAGCCGACCCCAACATAGTTGGGAAAAGGCTAGGCAGATGGTGAATTTAAAGATATCAAGAAGAAAGCTTACTTATTGCGACATATTAAGTATTGGTTTCCGATGTCCACGCGGACGGAGTCGCGGGTACAGCTAGTAATAAAAATATCAGATAAAACTACAAAGATAAAACAAAACAATTTATTGATCTGAACAACTACAATGGAATCCGTTCCTAAAATTGTGCCTTTGATATTATTTAATGGTAGATATTACACAATTTCGTACGGTGTTAAATTAATGACCCATAAAACAAAGCGCATTGTTCAGGGAACTTTACGAAACGGATTTAGGTACAAAAGATGTAAATATGTTCGTCGTTCATGACCCAAATAAAGTTTAGGTATTGTTGTTTTTGTAACAAACCATCAAATCTGGCAAAAGCTCCGAAGCTGTACAAAGTAGGTACAATATCTTTGTCCTTTGTGTTGTTGTTGAACATAAATGTACTGAGTTCATTGGTACTTACCTATTTATGTTCTGTGGCCTATTCAATATGAAAAGACGAATGGGAGAGATGTACAGTCACGAGCATAAATATATTACTATGGGCACATCGGCAATTATATCTGTCCCAGGAACGAGTTCAATAATATCTGTCTGCACGAACGCAGCACAAACATCTGATCATTCATAGGCATCATATTAAAGTGACAACTTCCCAAAGCAAAAGCATGTGACGATATTATTTTCAAAATAATGTGATACCTCTTCGCAGCACAAACATCTGATCGTTCATAAGCATCATATTAAAGTGACAACTTCACAAAAGCAAAACTATGTGACGATATTAGTTTCAAAATAATGTGATACCTCTTGGAGTGCAAAAATATGTGCCGTTTACTAATTCTGTGTTTCTGTCAGCGTTTGCATTGATTCCTCAGTAACATGCATAAATATATGACGATAAACACATGGCAAAAATATCTGACATAATTCTGTCTTCCATTTTATCTTTCATGTTATATTTGAGTTTGTAAAATTATTATATTTTGGATAGATTTTGATACTATGCTTAAATAGGTATCTACAAATTAAAAATCAAAATTCAATTATTATATTTTTGTGGGTAGATAATTTTTTCATTTGACGCTGTCGTGTTTTAAGAATTGATGGTATAAAATCTGCAGGACGTAATAGATGTGAATGGCGGCTACACTCGATTTTAAGAAGCATAATGATTTAATGTTATGGTAGTTAATACAATTATGTTTTTTTTAGCCATGTTACATGTCAACATTGTTTGAAATAAAATATTATTTATTGTAATCTTTATTGTAAAAATAAACTTACATTTGGCACTAGCTTCCACACTAGGATTCCCTGTATCGTGGAAGCTAGGCGAAACCACTACATAAAGTATACATATTAACAAAATACAATAATACAATACAATATAAAACTTACAAAACTAACAAAAATACTATACATAAACAATAAAATATTAACACTATATCACACGAGGAGTCGGCGTCGTGTGTCGCGCGGTATCCGGTAGCCGGCCCCGAAATCGTCGGAACGCTACACCTCTCGGCCAAAATTCCTCCTTCATGAACGTCGACAGCTGCTCAGTCGGCACTCTCACCACAAAGGAATTGAAATTAACATTGTGGCGAGACTCCAACCGTTCGACCCTCAGGGTGGAATTGGTCTTCACTCGGATGTACTCTACAATCTCCTGGGCCTTTGTAGAGTAATGTAGCCGAGACACGTATAGCAGCGTCGTTGGTACAGCAGGACGCAGCAGGTGATTCGGTCCGGTCAGTGCGGTACCACACTGGTTCCGAGAAGTGGGCTTTCTCTTCTTCTTCTCGACTTTGATAAAGCCCTCCTTATCGCACTTTTTCTTTTCGGAACCCTGCAGTCGCAGGTCACTATGAAAGGATTCACAGTGGTTCTGCTTATCCACTTTTTGCTGCTTTACTTGCGACGCACCGGATTTGTTGGCGGCGGCAACAGCAGCGTAAGCTATTTTAGGGGTCGACGTACTTATGCATGTCGTAACCTCTACCGGAGTTGCGATCTCGACAATCGGTGACGCATTTAATATCGCCGACTCAAAACTGCTGATGGAAGCATTTCTCGCCCCGCCGCGACGCTTGTTCACGTTTGAGTCGTCAGGTAACCTACTTAACGAAACAGCGTTGCGTAACAACACTACTTCGGCACGTAGTTCACCTATGATGCTATACGATGACTCCAACTTGGACTGCATCTTGGCCAGGCTTGCTTTCAGGTATCTGACGTCCTCCTTCAGCGTGGTGACATCAAAGAGGTCGTGTGGGTCGTTGAATGTCAACAGTTGATGTGGTGCACTCATAGTGACTAATGACGGGCAGCGGCTAGTAGCCGTGCAATACGCGAACTAAATATTGTGTAAACACGTCCGTCTCCGAGCGCGCATCGCACTGAACTCCTACAACTATTAAAAGAAACCTAGAACTATTAAAAGTATATATAGAATTTTATTTTGAATTGCAATGGAATAATTTTACAAACTCAAAAATAATATGAAAGTTATATTGGAACATAGAATTATGTCAGATATTTTTGCCATCTATTTATTGTCATATATTTATGCACGTTACTGAGGAATCAATGCAAATGCTTACAGAAACACAGAATTAGTAAACGGCACATATTTTTGCACACCAAGAGGTATCACATTATTTTGAAACTAATATCATCACATATTTTTGCTTTTGAGAAGTTGTCACTTTAATATGATGCCTTTGAACGATCAGATGTTTGTGCTGCAAAAAGGTATCACATTATTTTGAAACTAATATCGTCACATGTTTTTGCTTTGGGAAGTTGTCACTTTAATATGATGCCTATGAATGATTAGATGTTTGTGCTGCGTTCGTGCAGACAGATATTATTGAACTCGTTCCTGGGATAGATGTAATTGCCGATGTGCCCATAGTAATATATTTATGCTCGTGACTGTACACCGTGGGCCCGAGGTACTCGAAAGATTTTAACCTTCGATTCCGATGCCTAATTGGAGAAGAAAAGCTAGGATATAGTTTGTTGAATAAAGCTTAATTTTCGAAATATTTATTATTTACGGAAATTCACAAATCGAAAAATATCTATGGTAACAAAGTCCTATGAAAGCGGCGTTGCGACTTTTGTCATACCATAACCCTCTCGCCGCCGCGCAGTTTGTCTTATTTGTTGGGGAGGATTGTGAAGTAAGAAGTTTCTTATCCACTCACACGATAATTTATAAATGTTGCCAGTTCAACCTAAGGTATTGTTTACAAGGAAGTACTAAAGTTAACTGATTTATTAAGCAAAGAAATTCTTTTATTAATTAGACTTTTGTTGATATAACATTTGACTCATAATACCATCAGAAAGGCGTGGTTAAAATCTTTCGGGTACCTCGGGCCTATGGTGTTTAAAAGAAGCCCATATCCTTTTCCGGGTTCCAGACTTTTTCTGTACTAAGTTTCATCACAATCGGTTCCATAGTTTAGTCGTTATGAGGTCGCATTTATTATATTAGTAAGGATTATATTTATTATACTAGAGGTCGCCAGCGGCTTCGCCCGCGTGGAAGTCGTTTATCGCGTATTCCGCGTTTTTCTCTACTATAATATGCATGTATTATACATATAAACCTTCCTCTTGAATCACTCTATCTATTAAAAAAACCGCATCAAAATCCGTTGCGTAGTTTTAAAGATTTAAGCATACATAGGGACAGAGAGACAGCGGGAAGCGACTTCGTTTTATACTATGTAGTGATTATTATAATATTAGTAAGGTCTCGTGTAGTGCCGGACTTAAAGAATAGCACTATCCCATCTCTTTCCGTGGGTGTCGTAAAAGGCCACTAAAGGATTCTCTAGAGCAATGGCTCCCAACCAGTGGTCCGTGGACCACCAGTAGTCCGCAGAAGCCAAAATATGGTCCGCGAATGATTTTAAATAATTTCCTATTGAGTTTTTAATTAAAGTTTCAGTTTGATTATTACACTTTATTTTTATTATACCTACATAGTGGTCCCTGTTAACAAGAATAACATAAAAGTGGTCCCTGACCAAGAAAAGGTTGGGAACCCCTGCTCTAGAAGATGGGTAGCAGCGTTCTCTGAGTACTTTAACAACCATACTGCGATCGCCAACCCGCCTGCCAAGCGTGGCGATTACGGCAAACCCCCCCTTTTGGTGGAGGCCTATATCCAGCAGTGGACGTCTTTCGGCTGAATGATGAAGGATTATTTATCATTTCACACTAGCAAAGAATGGCCAATAGGAAAACCTATTAGATCCAAAAGCTCTGGGATTGCGTTACATATATTCATTACAGCGACTTTCAGTAACCGAGCACGAATGTTATGAATTATTGTAACGTAAACGTTAATGTGAGTGAATTTTGAATTGGAAATTCTAGTTTCGCACATAATAGTTATTTAATTAAATTGAACTTTATTCATATATACAGGGTGGAAACGTTAAGTGTCAACAAGCTATAATAATAAAATAACTTTTGTACTGGCGGCTTTTCAGGGGGCCCAGCTAGTGAGCTGGCGAGTCATCGTCTGCCAGCACATTTCAAATTTAAACTTGAAAGGCAGACGTCGTTTTCTTCCGGCAATAGAGGTTAACCGGTCCACTAAACACCCCTTTCCATAGACCAGATATTTTCACCACATTTTACAATAGTCTTGCACCCACCTGGGACGGCCCATGACTGTACTCCAATAGTGCAGCCGTGGATAGTCCCCGGTTGGTGCCCCACCCCATTTTAGATTAAAGTTCTAAAAGGGGCCTGTGCGCGTTGGACCTGTGTCCCCCGTATGCCTTCCAAAGGACCGGACATCTTCCATACGGAAGATGAGCCGTGAATTTACAGAGAAATAACTTTGTTATTTTTACACATATTGACAAACAATAGTTTATCAATATCTGTAAAAATAACAACTAGTTTATCAATATCTGTAAAAATAACAAATAGCTACTACTTGCCTACGGAATAAAATGACATAATTATGTTAACAAAATTAAATCGCTATTGTGTTTGAAAGATTTATACTGCGCCCATACATTAAGTATGAAAAACAATCTGTTTGAGCAATTATTCCAGAATTAAGGTCATGGCACAGTAGACCGACACAGCAACTGCACAGCTGCAGCACGGTGTCGCCTCGAATTTAGGCTACGGCTAGCCGCCAGCGCGCTAACGACTCGCAGTCCGCGCGCCGGCCGCGAGGTGCAAGCTTGCTGTCACCGCGAACACAATTGTTATATGGCAATTGTGATTGAACACGCCTAGGACTTGAACGTGTGGCGGCATCTATCTCGCCACATGCGAACTAGCGAACTATCCTACATCGCGCAATCAAGATTTAACACGCAGATAGTATATATACAACCTCCCAACATCAACTGGTGGGCAGTAGCCCACCAGGCACAAGACTCCGCCTGGTTGGAGGATCCTCCCTTTGGTTGGAGGAACACCACACCAAGTTTCTCCACAAACGTTTTCATAATTTGTTTCACGACGTTGTTTCGCTGGCGAAGCAGCAGCATAAGCACGCAGTCGGCGCGCCATAAACACGCACGCAGTCGGCGCGCTGTAAGCACGCGGTCCGCTCGCTTGCAGCGCGCTGTCTGCGAGTCGAGTTGTATGGTAGCGGCAAGTGCGCTGACTGCCCGCCGTTGGCTTTTTCATATTTACATTATGAAATATAATACGACACACGATTTGAATGACAAATTAATTGCTGGGTTGGAGCGGTGCCGATATAGTGTGCCATGACTTTTATACGTAACATCATAAAACTTTAAACTGATACTGGAATTTGGTAACCGAATGAATAAAACGCCATCAATGCTTTATGAAAAAGAGCAAAAAAAACGAATTAAAAAACTTCAAGCAAAAAATATGGGCGTACGTAAAATTAAAAAAAAATATGTCACTTTATGCAGTAAACAACTAAGTTTTTTTAATAGCTTTTTTATTGACTGAAATAATATAAAAACCATATTTTTTGCATAATGTGCTTAATAAAAATCAAATTTTGAAAGCGATTTAATTTAAAAAAGATTATAGTGTTATTTTGTTTCTTGTGCAACCTCGTTTTGATATTATAGCTAAAAGTTTTTCAATACTTTCTATAATGACGAAATAATTGACTTTTGACACTTCAAGTTTCCACACTGATAGTTGTATTTTCGATTCAAAATTCAATCACATTAACGTTACTTCTATAATACTATACGTCAAAACATTTTCCGGTGAATTCGGATACACCTGTATAGCAAACGTGGTCTGAAAGCCGCTTTAATAGAGCTTTTGTAGTGTTTGCTACCTACATGCAAAACAAACAGAGCCTCCAACCTCCAAATAGTTATTGCATAAAGCACGTTTAATTATGCTAATGTGCAGGAAAACGCATTGCGTTTGCTTGAAAATATTATGCAGTCATAATAGGAATATTTTTCTCTATTTACTGAAACGTAGACAAATAACACCAGTTTACTTTTACAATAATTACGGAGAATCTCGTCATTAACGCGATGATTCAGCCAAAAACAAAGCATTTAATACCAATTAAATGTTTAAACGGAAATACAAACTTAGTAATAAAACGTATCGTTCGGCAGTAGGCAGCTACCGATTTGCACAAAACAAAATGTTTTCGCATGGTCAAAGCTCAAAGCGTGTCGGAAAAAGGCTTTGTGACTGTTACTGTTTCGACTGATTTTGCCGACGAAAAAAATGGGTCATTTTTTGCCTTCGTTTGTTCATGTGCTCGACTAGTGAAAACTCCTGTGATGATGGCTTTGGTCATAGTTGTAGGTACTCAGAATAGTAATTGCTTGCAACTGTGAAAGAGAAAACAAAAAAAAAAGTTGATCCAACACACGAGGTTGTCAGCATGTGGGATGTGGACTCAGCAGTCTTTGTCCCGATGGTCGTTACGGCGAATGGCCTAATAGCACAAGAGCCTCGATCAACACCTCATGAGGCTCTCTTTAGGCGGCTGCATCAAGGGCTTGATACAAAAAGCAGTACTCATTGACACGACACGCATAGTAAGGAGGTTCCTTTCGTTGGAGCCCTAACTACCGGCAGCTTGGACCCTGTTCCCGATGCCGGTGGTCTACTATTTTTAAAAGTTTTTTGTATTTTTATAAAAATATTTAAAAAAAATTATATGTAGGTACAGTCATGAATAAACGAAAAGTTGATTGCAAAAAAGAAAGGAAATCTTAAAAAACCCCATCAATTGATAAAATTACAGATAAGGCCTATAGACTTAGGTACATAACAAATTATAGGTATTTTACATAGTAATCAATTCCATCCACGTTGAAGATATGTCACCAGCTATTCGTCGATGAACGCTGTACCCGTTCACGGGTAACTTAGTATTGCTTTTATGTATTTACACAACTGCTGTCCAACACTAAAAGCGGTAAAGTTTCAAGATATAAAGAAAACTTACTTTTTTGTTAAAAAAAAACCATATAAGTAGGTACTTCGATCATACTTGCCTTAAATTCATGCAAGCTATTAAATTTGCATGAATTTTAAACCGTTTTCAGCGATTACTCGCCAAACTTTCAGAGAAGTTTGGACATTAACGTATGTTTTATGCAGAATTTATTGCAAAACGATATATTTACGACGAAGTAAACCTTTGGAGAGCTTTTACGCGTCTTTGCGGTGCAACAGTGCGAGGTACATTGTTGCAACTCGTGTTGTTGCAGCAACGATGTTCTTTATGACGGTTTCAAGCATGGTCGTTAACATACAGTCCTGCATCGGACGATGTGATGCCCTCATCTCATGGGTCATGTATAAAATGCATCTTTACTGTTCTTTAACGGTTTCTATTTACTTAATTTACACGAAGTATCTCATATCTTTGTTTTACTTACGAAACAAATAATTTATTGATCGTTCTTGAAGTAGCCTAAACATAGAAAACACCGAAATCTCACCATAAGGGTTCCGTTTTGACCTTTAAGTTAAAAAACCCTAAAACCCTACATTGCTTTTTAACAATGAACGATAGAGGACGATGCGACCCAAGGAGTCTCTCGATTTTGCCCCAGATCATGTGACTGGTACCTATAACCAGGCTTTATAAACAAACGGCCAAACCGAATTGAGTTTGGAAGCGTCTCCATCCAAAATCTGTATTAAAACCCTATCCCAATGTAAATACTTTTACAACACTTAATCCTAAGAAAAAACAGCAGTCATTGCCTAACGGTGGAACGCTTTGCTTCCATGCTGGAGAATCTGATTTCGACCAAAGCAGACCTCTGACATTTCGAATTCATATGCGGATCAGGGGCCTAATTCTCCTAAAATAAATCTTGATAAATCACAACCGAACCAAGGCCGAATCGTTCATTCAGACAGTTCTCAATTTCAAAAGCTGTTGAATTGTTTGACACAAAAAACAAAATCAATCATTTTGAAAGTTTTCGAAAACAAAAACTGACTGACGGTTGTGGTTCGATTGCGTTTGGCAACAATTTATTTTAGGAGAATTGGGTCCCAGAATTTGATTATCACTTGTTAGCGGTAAAGGATATACATCGTGAAGAAATCTGCACACCTGAGAGGGGTGCAAAGTGTTCTCGGTGTGTGCAGGCCGTCAAGCCTCACCAGGCCAGCGTGGTGGACTAACAGCATGGTGGTGGTGGTGGTGGTGGTGGTTTCTGTTCAGTGGACAGTAATGGGCTGATTATGTTGTTATGCAATCCTAAATCATACAATAGGGTATTTGACTACTATTAAAAATGTAGGTACAACAATTTGGTATTATTTTAAAAAAAGTTTGGAAAGAATAAGATATGTGGAAAAAAAAACACGAAAACTGGAGGATATACAGGCTTTCGAAGTTTGTGGAGGGGGCATTTTCTGTCCTTGTGACACGAAACGGAATATTGTATAGAGTGACGTCAAGTCACTACCTATGAAGTTTTAAGGTGTGACGTCAGTTTTAAGTAGTGCTGTCTCTGTCTCGTGAACAATTTAAAATTGTTGAGAACTTGGGCATTTTATTAAATATTTCATTGGTTTTTTCATTGTCGCTTAATATTTTTGTAACACTTTCGAAATTTGTAATAAAAAATAGGAAAATACAAATAGGTTTCAAAAGTTTAAACAGATCTTTACAATAAATTCGTAGCATCAAATAGCAAACACCTACAAATAGCCTTCAATCAACATTTAGAATTGACACGAGGGCGTGGATTTTTTCGTTCACAGAAATTAATTACGTGAGCCTTCGAATTTTCAAGGAATTGACGACTATCGTTCACAGAAGTACTAAAGTTCTATTTATATACCAATTGTCTAAAAACCAATGAACCATGCCACGATCAAGATGGAAGTGAATTTCGAAGTTATAAACTAGAGAATAAGGAGTCCATCAAAGCTTTCAACTACAGCGCCATAAGTTTGATTGAAGTTCGGCGTCAAGTTAACGAGCCGTTATCACTTCGTCTTGTACATAATTACGCCAATATAAAACTTGATACTACGAAGAAGTTAGAATATAGGTACATTACATACCATCTTACCCCTAATAAAAATCACGTCTGATCAATGACTACAAAACATTCAACTCAACTCGCAGGCCACACGGCTATGCTAAAATCTTTAAATTTGGCCTAGGTATATCTCGTAGGTTTATGAAGTTTATTTCAAATTCAACATGACAGTGGGAGAAAGGGAGGTGAAAGTACAAATTATGTTAGTATATACCCTGAAGAGATGGACAGAAGAGTAGGTACAGTCGTTCACACCCACATACATATATACGGATATTAAATTAGCCTATTCGCAATTTACCGAGCCACTTTTCCATCTCTGGGACTGGGTAACTGAGAATTGTTAGAAAACAGGAAAACCCAATTACTCAATTTCCGCTATCGAAAATAGAACCTGTTAGAGAGCTTCTACGCTTGCAACCAGCTAGTTAGTTTAGTTGCACCGTGTTATTGTAATATTATTTATTCAATAACATTTTGTTTCCAGTGAAATAAATCACATACATGCGTAATTTCACCTGAGAATGATACATCTGCTGGTGTTATTATGGTAACAATCCCACGCAACTTATCAGATTGAAGTAGGATGTGGGCATGAAGAAAATATAATATTTTAAGAACACGTAGGTAGGCAATGCGCCACAAATCAATCACGCACGCCTTAGCAGTTTAACATTATCTTTATTTATCTACTTACCAGCTACCCGCCCCGACGTCGCGCGGGTACGTACCTACGTTTTATGACTTAAAAACTTCCGGAGGAAATTCACCTAAGTTAAGATGAAAACCGCATCAAAATTCACTGAGTAGTTTAGAAAAAGTTAGCGGAGAAACAAACAGACGCCAAAAGCAACTTCAATTTAGACTATTTACATTTAGAGAAGAGAAGAGACTAGAGATTAGAGATAGAGAGGCGTAGGCCTCGGTCAGACCGTGATCTTGTTCCGGTGACCTCTAGCCCATGCAGACTCACTCATTTACAAACAACGCGTCTGCCGCGCAGTGTAGTCCTAACCAGGGCGCGGCAAAATTGTGTCCTGAGAACGCTGGGTGTTACTGCCGCGCACTTGCCGCTGTATGTTTAGGCACACCTTAAGCAGCTACTAGACTAATGAAGCAGTTAAAAATGTTTGATTAAAAATTGAGAATTGTACCTAATTGAAAGGAGATTGCTCATCTTCATATGAGAATTGGTCCAAATGCTGCCCAGGAATGGGAGTACCTGCGCTGGGTTCCTGGCACTAATCTATGTCTTTATACGAAATATTTTTAGAATCTATCCGGGGGTTCCTAATTTTTTTAACCTATTATTTTGATGATATTATTTTTTATACATGATGGTTTTTTTGACGTACTTTTTACACCTTTTATGACCACAACTAAAGACATTTTGTATAAATGGACAGTTTTAGTACTTATTCCGTCCGTACTGGAAGTGATAGATAGGATAACAAAAAAAAAACTGAAATGGCATGTATTATTTATTTCAAAATAGTATCATCATCATCATCATCATATAATAGTCATCATCATCATCATCATCAATCAGCCTAAAGACGTCCACTGCTGGACAGAGGCCTCCCCCAAAAAACATGTTGGGGGTTTGCCGTAGTCGCCACGCTTGGCAGGCGGGTTGGCGATCGCAGTACGGTTGGTTTTTTTCTTTTTTTTCACAAACTGTCTTTAGTTGGGGTCAAAAAAGGTGTAAAAAACTTAAAAGTACGTCAAAAAAGAAACCATGTATAAAAATAATATCATCAAAATAAATAGGTCAAAAAATTAGGAACCCCTGGATAGATTCTAAAAATATTTCGTATAAAGACGAAGATTAGTGCCAGGAACCCAGCGCAGGTACTCTCATTTCTGGGCAGCATTTGGACCAAAGTTGGGCAATCTCCTTTATGTTATGCCTTGTTTTTGCAATAGAGGGGCTTGCAGCTAATTAAGTTCGTACGATCTGCAAGGTTAAGCTGGGCTTGTCACGTTCAGTCCATGGACGAGTGGCCATACGTTTCATATCGAGACCCCTCTGTCTGTGCCACGGAGAGCACGGGCAGCATGAAAAGAGCCTCCACGAGTAACGATACTTAAGTACATACGTCCGGCGCACCCTGGGCAGTCAGCCCCGCTATCAACCTTGCTGACTGGCTAATCTTTTCACCACAGCATGAGCTATTTTTGTATAGCTGGTGCTGACACGAGAGAAGAAGGAGAGAACATTAAGAATTAATAAATTAATTGCGAATATACAAAGCCTACGATGACATTACAATTTATACCTACAGATAAAGTGATTTATGGAAGTTCGCCAGTATTCTTTTTTTATGTCTAGTAGGGTAAAACTTCAAACAAGAATATCTTTTCGATTCGAGACTTCCTTTAAACTGTCGGTCCCTGTTGTCATACGAATACCTATGACAGCCGTAACAGGGTAGTCAGTAGGTACCCTGAAAGTCTGACAACCGATCTAACCCCAGCATATCGGTATTGCCCAAAACTACATTGTTCTCTCATAACTATCCCAAATCATAGTACTGTATTTACTGAAATTGTTAAAGATATTTAAAGAGATTAGATTTTAAAAGAGTAGGTACGTACAACCATAGTTTGTTGCCGGCTCTTCTTAAATTGGAACCGTGCACCTTAAATTCGACTTTTCATAAGCGCCTGTAATGGTATGGTTTATGTGAATTAATTTCATATTTTATTTAGATTGATTGATTTTCACTGGATTTCAAAGGTTTGATGGCAGTTTGCGCCGTGTAAAATAGGTACTAATTCAGCCGCATTTGGTTAGACTGGAAGCCGACTCTAACATAGTTTCGCTATCCATTTGCATAAAATTTTAAGACCTAATATAACTTAGCATAATTTTGTTTGGCATAATTATATTTTCGCATAATATAATTACGCATACCAGCTTACGCATAATTTTTTTAAGCATAATTTCTCTAACCATAATAATGATTAAGCATAAAGTTCTAAAGCATAACTTTTTTAAGGCGTTTCCCTGACCAAATGACCTTGAGCATTTGTTCCCTCTTTGCCGCACCCCCCCTCTACAATACTTCGTGAGTACTACTAACGCCAACTGGCGAACAACTTAGGAATATAAGTGAAAATCACAGACCTTCGAATGCACAGACACGGCATTCAATAAAAAAATCTTATAAAGAAAGGAACGTTTTTCGCGTAGTGCGACGACAATATATTAGTGTGTGTTATCTGTGGAATGTTGAGACATCACTTATACACGCACATGCACACGCATTGGCTGTATCGTGCTCGGGTTTATAGCAATGTAGTCCTTAGCATGCCTATGGAGTTTTGAGCGTTTACTGTACCTATACAGGGTCAAATTAAATTAGCTAGTGAAACTCTGCAGACGTTAAAAAAGATATTTATTTGATGATGTTTTTTTTGGGGTCATCAATCGTCGATAGTGTGAAGTCACTTAAAATATTAGTTTAAAAATTACTTTCTTTTTGTGTAAACTTCACAGACGTAATGGGTATCGATATCTCAACACTGTATAAGGGTACGTTCACATGACAAGCGTTCAACGTGCGGTGAACGCGCGTTAAATTTTTGTATAATGTTCACATGGAGCGCGCTTGTCAGGCGCTGAACGCGCGTTGCCGTGGCGGCCGTAGTTCATTTTCTACAGAGTGAGTTCTACATTTGTCGAAGATGAACGGAGAAACAGTTTTAACGGTGATTTTATACCGACGGCAAAAACGACGTGACAGAAGATATTGGGTCCATCCAATTTTTTCATACAGGCTGACTGAAAGCCAGTACTTCACTTTGTATCCTAAGTTAAAGCAACTCGGAATCAAATTTTTTAACTACTTCAGAATGTCCATCAAGTCATTTGATGACTTACTGGCTCATAAACGATGAACTCGTAGCAGATAAAAACGCTAAACTCTAAACTTTATTTCAACTATAAATAATTCGGTAATAAAAGCTTCCGTTTCCATTTCGGACGATTTCTGGAAGAACCGAACGAACCCTAAAATACGTCTATACACGTCGAAAGCGCGCGCTCATCTGAACGGTAACATAGAAAATCAATGATCTCAAAGCGCGCGTTGACGCGCGCTGACAACAGTCGAGCGCTGGCGCAGCGTTCAACGCGCGCTTTATTAAAACGCGCGTTAGCATGTGTACGGCCTGAATAAAATGTATGTAGTTGTAAACGCGCGTTGAACGCTTGTCATGTGAACGTACCCTAATAGATTTTATCAACTCGCACATCAAGTAAAAAAACACAAACAAAATCATTACTAACAGGCAAAAAAACTTTTCATTTTGTTGTGTTTAGATATTATGCAGGAACGAGAGATGGTGTTCCTCCAACCAAAGAGAGGATCCTCCAACCAGGCGGAGTCTTGTGCCTGGCGGGCTACTGCCCAAAGGTTAATGTTGGGCGGTTAGTTTACGAACGAACGAGTACCTACATGTTATATATTTAATTTACGTCAGTTCAAATTAATAATCACTCAATTCTCTCTTCAGTTTATGCTTATTACTTACGCCTTCTTGTTACTTACGCCACAGAATAGTCTTACGCTGACATCATCCTTGTCCAACTGATTGATGGGGTTAAACGAAAAAAAAAAATACGTTGATTTTTATCCACATACTTTTTTTATTTGTACACAATTATATTTATTTATACATAATTGTGAAAGCAATGATTAAATGAGGCCAGTAGACGGCAATAAGCGTTCCCTAATATTGTATAGGACTGGTAATATAAGATGCCTGCCTAGCCTTTCGGAAAATCACGTGACAAAAAGACATAATCGTACACAGAGTACTCATATTTTGGAATCCTGGGAGAGCTATCAGGATGCTATTGGCATCTTCTGTGATCTCTCCAAGGCTTTTGACTGCGTTGACTACAACACCATCATCTGTAAATTACACCACTACGGAATTCGTGGCCGAGCTGCTGACCTTGTTTTCTCCTATTTATCTAATAGACAGCAAAAAGTTGGTGCTAACGGTGCGATATCTTCGGGGTATCTAGTTAAGATGGGCGTGCCTCAAGGCTCAATTCTTGGTCCTTTATTGTTTCTAACCTATATAAATGATCTACCCTATATGATGACCGACTTATCAGACATAATTTTATTTGCCGACGACACTTCCCTTATTTTCAAAATAGATAGAAAAGATAGGGACGTTTTACATGTTAACGAGAGCCTTACTGTTCTTTCTAAATGGTTTACAGCCAATAATATGTTACTTAATGCAAACAAAACAAAATGCCTTAAGTTTTCACTACCAAATGTTCCCCAAGTAGGTTTAAATTTAATGCTTGAAGGCAATAATCTTAATACAATTAATGACACCGTATTTTTAGGTATAACTCTCGATTCAAAATTGCAGTGCGGTGCGCATATTACTACCAGGTCGGCTAGGTTAAGTTCTGCTGCATACGCAGTTAGTAAAATTAGGTAGCTGACTGATGTAGCTACAACTAGGTTAGTATACTTCGCATATTTCCACAGCATTATGTCCTACGGCATTCTGTTGTGGGGCTCAGCAGCTGACGTAGATTCTGTTTTTATTTTACAAAAGAGAGCAATCCGTGCAATCTACAATATAGGTTCCCGCGAGTCCCTCAGAAACGTGTTCAAAGATATTACCTAATATACTTACCTTGCCGTCACACTATATCTTTGAAAATATTATGTATGTTCGGAAAAATTTGCATATGTTTAATGTTAGAAGCGATTTTCATGATAAAAATACACGTAATAAACATAAAATTTTGATTCCCAAATTTAGATTGAGTAAAACTAATAAGTCATTTCTAGGAAATGGCGTGCGTTTTTATAATAAGCTGCCGAAATCTGTAACTGATCTTACCGAGGGAAAGTTTCAAGCCCATATTAAACGTGCCCTTACTCAAAAAGCATATTACAAGTCTAAGGACTACGTTGACGATAAAGATGCTTGGCAATAACTCCTTCTGCACATGTGACTTCCCTGGTACCTCATTAACGTCGTATGTGTATGTCTATTAACTAACCTCACTACGATTAGCTTTTTTTTTATTACTAACGTTACTCTCAAGATATCTTTATCTTATTATACAGTGATTTTCTTTGTAATGTGTTTTGATGACAATTAACCATGTCAGTTGTTTTATATAGTTTAGCGTCCTTTTACCTTTTGTAAATGTGAGAGCTTTGTAGACTTGCTAGATGCCTGGATACCTAGTTAATTTCTGACCATATTTTTCATTTTGTTTTATTTGTGTGGTTCCTGCTCTTAAGCCTACTTTGCTCTCTCATAACTATTCTAAGTCATAACTGTACCCACTCAAATTGTTAAAGATATGGATTTTAAAAGAGTATCCATGGAGTTTCTTGCCGGCTCTTCTCCATTGGAAACGACTAATTGGAACCGTGCACCTAAATTCGACTTTTCATAAGCGCCTGTAATGGTTTATGTGAAATAAAAACTTTTGATTTTGATTTTGCACAGCACTTGTATTGTCAATAATAAAAAGGCAAGTGCAAACTCTCTTTCCTCTTCTGCAGCATGCTTCATCGATTCTATGGAAACACTTTCCCATTTTTTACTAATTAATTCGTGGTTTGTTGAATATATTTTTTCGGACAAAGAAGGAAGATTTATTGATGACAATAGCTCGTTTAGTTGCGAATTTCCCGCGCCTATTGCAATAGTACCTGCGACTGCGCATTTATTTATTGATAAATAATTGTCACTGCAATTATCATTTACTATTAAAAAAATTGCGTTGCATAATTGGCATTTAAACGTAAATTTCGACTCTAAGCCCTTTTGTGTTTCTCCGATAAGTTGTAGTTCGGTGACGCTGCAACCCAATGGACCATGATTGGAAATTTTTATTAATTCCGAAAAGAAGTGGCTGACATCAATTATTCTTCTTCTTATTATTTTTTCATTATTGCTTTATTCAGCCTCACAAGATATTTCTTACTGCAAAAAAAAAAACTATGCATAATTAAATAAATCAGCAATATAGTGTTACGTATATTCAGATTAAATAAAGGCTCCTAAAAATAGATGTAGATAAAGAGGTATTTATACCTACCTACTTAGTATCTACTTATTTATACCTAACTACAATACCTACCAAGGTATTGTGATTAGATTATACTGGGTAGGCATTAGTTCCTACTGATCTACTTAGTACTAATATCTACTTAGTAGTAGTACCTATTTAGATATCTTTTACCTAATCACAAGCACAACTATGTATTTGTGCACAATAATATCTACAAACCAAAAAAATAAATAAACAAACCTCTACATCTTCAACCATTTCAGTTGAATCAAGACACGTATCCTCTAATTCTATGGTTTCTTGACTCAAGTCGTTTACTGGCGTATCGTCAGTGTTTCTATTTAGCCTTCAATAAAGAATTCATTATATTAGATCTTGCATGAAAACAAAACTGAATTACTTGTAATAAATCATTTAGATACATATTTTAGCTGTACATTTGAAAAGGTTCATATTATTTTCATGGTAACCACAAAAAAATATCACATTTTTCATAAGTTTTGTCTGTAATTTCATAACTCTATGGACTCAAAAGTGCGTCTGTTACCCAATATCATTTTCAATTATTGGTAAACTTGAATAATTATTTTCGTTGTCAAATGCGCATTCCGGTATTTTTCTTCTCTTCCTAAAATAAAAAGATACCATGTAATTACATGTAGGTATTTATCGGAATAAAAGCAGGTTGGTAAACTTTGCCTAATGCATCAAAAAATACTTACAGAATTTCATTCATCTCTAGAGCATTTTGACATCTTTGACGTTTATTCTTCTTGAATTTAGGCATTTTCAAATTACACAAAATTAATTTCTTATCACTAGGTTTATTTATCCTAAAATTAAACTAAATAAAAAGCGTCTATCCGTAGGTACTCTTAAAATATTATAAATGTTTGCGGCGGGAAGGACGACGACGAGAGCGACACGGCCTCCTCGTACGAAAGCACGCAGCGTACTGCCGCCCGCACCCTGCGCACGCCCCTTCAAACGTAGAACTCACACAATTTTCGGAATTATTTTAATTAAAAAAGAATAGCGATCTTTCGAAATTAAATAAAACGTGAAATTTATAGATTTTTTAATTCTCTATCCATTAGTGTAATCCTCAAATTATTAGAGCGTTGCCTTTAGCAACAGATGCATGTAATCAATAATTTTAGTCACTTTTTAAAAGTAGATTTTAAATGTATTTATAACACATAAAAACAAAGTAGAACGTGGAATGTGATGATAAGATATCGAACATTAATAATGTGCTTTTAGATTTTGTTTATTTCTCTTAACTAATTAGTTAATAGTCTCTGAATAACGAAGAAAAACGCACTCTCGCAAGGTTTTGGTCAGGGTATCGCCTTAAGCATAATATCCTAAAGCATAAATTTATTTACGCATAATGATATTAAAACATATTTTTATAGGTATACGGTAGACGATTATTCGTCACCTACTTTCATTTTCACAATAAAAACTTAAGGGGATGTTTGTAAGGTTGAGGCTTCAAAGCAGAGTCGACGGAGCCCCGCTGTGCGGGGCTCCTATTTCTGTCTGCAGGGTTTAAAGTAACCTAACACGAAGGGGATGACGGGGGGCTTCGTTCGCTCGCTTCGCTCGCTCACTCTAGCCCCCATCATCCCCTTCGAACCTAACCTATCCGTGTCGGGGTGCGCCTGCGACTAGATTATTAGACAATGGTAAAAACATTTCTAATTATCATAACTAACGTTATGCTAATAGTCATTAGGCCTACTAACGTTATGCGAATCAAATTTATGCCAAAACAAATTAGTCTTTAAGATGATTATGCCAACATAAAATGTATGCCTAAAAAAATTATGCCGAAGTATTATTATGCCAAAACAAATTGTGCCAAAATCGTTATGCCGAAGTATATTAGGACAAAGAACATTATGCGAAAAGAAGGTATCCCGCTTGGATGCAACTACAAAATAATAAAATTATACTTGGGAGCAAATAAATCGAGTCTCTTCTATTTTTCACGTAGTTATATTTGTTATTATTTTTGGTATTATGGAACAAATCAATTCTAAACATATATCGCCTAAAAGGTTACTTGATAACCTTTACAATGAAGATAGTTTTTTGTATTTTGAATTATATAATTCATGAAACTAAAACTAATAACCAGCACGTGAAAAAAGGAGTGGCTCGATTTCTTTACTCCCAAGTGTATATTCCCAACAAATCACGAAGAAACATTTACAATAACTATTATGGGACCATAGCTTAATTTTTCAAAACAAATTAATAAGAAAAAATCATGTGGGATGTTGATTCAGCAGTAATTGTGCCGATAGTAGTTACGGCGAATGGCTTAATAGCTAAGAGCCTTGACCAACACCTGAAGAGGCTCTCGTTGGGCGGCTGGATCATGGGCCAGATACAGAAAGCGGTAATTCTTGACACGGCGCGTATTGTTAGGAGTTTCCTCTCTCTGAGGCCCTGACCACCGTTAGCATGGACCCTGTTCCCGATGCCGGTGGGCTACTATTTTTTTATATTTTTAAAAGTTTTTTAATTTTTTTAGAGGAATATTAAAAAATGTAAAACAATATGTATTAAGATGAATAAAAGAGAGAAAAAATAATTAAAAGCTTCAATTTAAATGCGTGGTTGGGAAAAAAAATTGATGAAAAAGTTGTAACGGATCACGTGATTTTTTGGGAATATAATAATTGTAGGTATTATTTTGTAGTTGCATCCAATCACGTGATCAGATAGGAAGCTTTTGCGTGATCCGATGCAACTAGCAAAGAATCCCGTGATTCGTTGGGAATAAATTGAATCCGGCGTTATTATGAAGACATCCTTAATTGCATTAACAAGCATTGCATCGATGCGCGTCAATCCAATCCACCAATATTATAGGAAATCAAAATTCAAACACAATGTATACTTAAAAGCGTTCGCAGCGTTTATTGTGATTAATTTAACAATATATGTAGTTTGTAAGTACCTCTAATCAATATAATAACAGTGTAAAGATGAAATTCATTCTAAAACTATTGAATACAACAATTTCAAGCAATGTTTGTGCGTTAACAAGCTTATTCTTATAATCAGTGAACATTTTTTGTTGCTATTTAGTCTTTCCAAGGACTTGCGACTTATTTGAAGCGCTAATAGTCACAATATCTTAATCTTTACGTTTTTAGGGTCCTGTACCCAAATGGTGCCAACGGGACCCTATTACTAAGGCTACGTCACCGCCGTCAGTTCATCCATCTGTCTGTAACAAGGCTGTATCGTTTTTACCGTAATAGGCAGCCAGTTGACATTTTCACAGAATAAATGTTACTGTGGCCTCTTATTATGGCAAAAAATAAAAAAGTCTAAACCCGCAGGAAGTGCCAATAGAAGAAACTTAAAAAAATGTTCTTTAGCAAAGTTTTTAGTTCCTGTTCTATCTTAAAAACGGCAACACATTCAAGCGCGCAATTTGGTATAATTGCAGTGCATACTCTATTTTTAAACAACAAATAATAAAAAGAAGGAAAACTATAATACCTCATTTACACTCTCGCGCGAGCGGCGAGACGAGCCGCGAGGCGAAGCACGAGACGCGTTTGTAATCGGTGCGCTCGTGGCTCGCCTCGCGGCTCGTCTCGCCATACGCAGCGCTCGCGTTGGAAGCGGTTTTTTGGGTACGAGTCAAAGGGGCTTGCGGGGGATGCGCGCGTGGTGTTTACACACGCGTTCGGTCTTTAAAGCTCAGTAAAGATAGAGTTGATGCCGCTAATACTTCGACTTCCTCCATAGGTGATAGTTCGAAAACAAGTGAACGCGCCGCGAAAGTGTGAACATAAATTGATTAACTTGACGAGCTAACGAGCTGTGGCCGAGACACGAGACGAGCCGCGAGGCGTGAGTGTAAATGAGCGATAACAGTTTTTTTTGTAATAGTGCCCATGAGCGAGCCTATTGCCATCAACCGGGCACAAATCCAGACTCCGGGCTGCTACTGAGTTCCACAGGGAAAAACCCAATAAAACTTTGCCCGACCTGGGAATCGAACCCAGGACCTCACGCTTAGCAGTCGCGTTTGCGACCACTAAAATAACGAGGCAGTTCTTGGTTATATTTCAATAATAATACTGATTTATTCAATAACATAATAAAATTACACTGATTCTTGTGTACACGGCTCTCAAGCTTATACATTGCTAGTATAAGCTGACCTCTCATTGTACGGACACCCGCACAATGCGAGATCAGCTCATACTTGAAATGTATAGCTTGATTAGCCGTGTGTACAAAGTATTATAACTTTCGTGAGACACATTCATATTTATGATTAACTAGCTTTTGCCCGCGGCTTCGCTCGCGTTAATTTAAAATTTGACAATCAACTCTTAACACACTATTAACATTTCTAAAATAACATAATTCAATCATGATTCGAAAGAGACGTGGCGCCATCTATTATCGTTATTGTTGTTTTCATCGGAAACAGTATTTTTTTCGGGATGAAAGGTACCCTATATCCGTTTCTGTACACCTGACAACGTATATGCAAAATTTCAGGATGATCGGTTCAGTTGTTTAGGCGTGAAAAAGTAACAAACAAATAAACTTACTTTCGTATTTTATAATATTAGTTAGGATTACGGTTTAGTCACGTGCATTTTTCGGGAACGCCCGACTAGTTTCACTAGTCGAACTCTAGCGACTCGCGAACTCGCCGCGTGATCAGCTTATGATTAAGGGCTCCGTTTGGGTCCGAAACTAGTCGGGCAATCCCGAAAAATGCACGTGAGTAAACCGTAATTAATCATAAATAAGTAAGTACCTAATTGTTCCACAAAAAAACTCCAAGCAGACATCATGTCTGGTGCCCGTCACGCATACTTCGTTATCGTTACCCATCGCAGTTCAGGATTCGTGATGTCATCTTAGATTCACTCTACTGTCATCATATTGTCACACCCACGGCAAACTTACGCGGTGTCTTACGTAGGCGGTTCAAAGCGAATTAATCATAAGTGTGTACAAAGAGCCAATTTTAGTAACAAATTCTTGCTAATCCGCAAACCACACAATCACAACCGCGAATCACAGCCGCCAGTCAAAGATTTTGTTGTCAAACAATTAGAGAGTATTTGTAAACGAAAACTGTCTGATAAACGGTTCGGCTTCGATTCGTTCGCAATTAATCAACGTTTCTATTAGTAAAATTGGGCCCCAGGGGGTCTACTCCGAAAATCGAACGTCGAAGTTTCGGACCGAAATGAAACAACGACGAACATCAAACTTATCAATATACGATCAAAGTATTGTCAAACAAACGAACTAATAGATATCAATTAACATTTGAAAGTAGGGTGAACGAAAGACAAAATGTCAAATCGCGAAAATAGAATCGATCGTCGGATCCGAAACACTTTCGTAGTTGGAAAACGGGCGATCCGTGACCTGAAACTTCGTAGTTTGATTTTTGGATTATGCCCCTAGCTTCCACTGGAAAAATCAAGGACATAAAAATATTCTTACTATAAATGATTGTATGGATTAGAAATGGCGGTTCCACTATTCCACTGGCCTTTCACTCACATAGAATTTGCGTTTACTTACGAGAAAAAATAACAACAACAACAATTGCTAAATAAATAATGGAATCAGGTGTTACTTTGCGGAAATCCATGACATACAAATATACAATTACAATATTTATCTTTACAGGTTGGATGCTGTATGCAGCACCGGGCGCTGCCTCAATCTTGCCCGCAAATATATGCGACTCTAAGTGGTCGACAAATCAACATCTCCTGAGGATGCCCCGGTGAGGGGCGAAACACGTGTCGTATCAGTTTGGGTTACATGTTGCATTTTAATCACCCCTGCATGTGCATACATTTGCGAGCGGGAGGGCGGTGCTGCATGCTACATCCAAGCTAGCAATTAACAATAGTAGCAAGTAACAATAGTAGCGCCGCTATTTTCAATCCTATTCTTTAAGAAATCGGATAATACTGGATATAACTGGCAAAGCGCATTATGTATACAAATAATGCAATTATGGAATGTACCTCCTTACATAAACCTCGAGCCCCCTAATTCAGAACTTCTTTTTCTCTCGTTACGAGAATCGAAGACGAAACGAGACGACAAACCGACAGTCAGGTTTTGAATCGGGGGGCAGCTTCGTATATTTTGCGATAACATGGCACGGCTTTAGTTTAAAACACACCGCTCTTACGATTACCCATTATCTAGTAGTATTCAGACTTAATTTTTTTAACCCCGACAAAAGGGGGGTTATAAGTTTGAAGCCTATGTCTGTCTGTCTGTGGCATCGTAGCTCCCAAACGGATGAACCGATTTCAATACAGTTTTTTATTGTTTGAAAGCTGGTTTAATCGAAATGGTTATAGGCTATGTTTAATGGAAATCGGTTCAGCCGTTTCAAAATGATCACTTGTTTTCACAGTTGATGTGATTAGGATAGGGATTCCAGCCAAACAATGGGTATTTATTTCACTTCTGCTCGTCCGATTGACTTGAAATTTCTAAATCTCATAAAAAGGCGTTTAGTAACCATATCAAAACTCATGTAGATGGATTATCTACAGGACTGCCTAGCTCCTTGCTTGCGTTGACATTTCGTTCAAGACTACACATATCGGTGAAGTCGCAGTTGAATATGGTTTCATGGAGTTTTTCTTTCATATGCTTTAGGGGACACAGCTCTTGTTCACATATCGGTAGCTTGATGACTTTTTCTTGATGGAGAGTCAGAATGTGGTCGCCGTCATCGCATCTAGGGATACAGAAAACTCATTTAAAATAGCTTATGACGAGGTGTTCTTGTCTACATAACTATGGTTTAATTTATTTGGTAAACAAGCAGCTAATTTCATTGATTTCTGGTTTAACACGAGATTAAGTTCTACAAAATAAATTAAATTTCGAAATCAGAAAGCGAAAGCCCTGGAATTTATATCCCGAGGTGTAGTATAGCAGCTTGGGACATAAGCTCCGCCCACCTGCCCCCGCACTATTGCTCTACGACTATGTTCTACGTTGATCGACTGCGAGAATGTATGTATGACTGTGGTAATATTCCACTCAAAGATTTTCAAAGTCTCTTGCCTGACCTTGGAATTATACCAACACAAACGCAAAAAATATCATTCTGTGTAACGATGCGACATTTAAGACTCTTTCGTTTTATTCCGATGCCATATAAACTAATTACACAAGTATCCGTGTTTTTCAATTCACAACGAACAAATAAAACAGAATATTAACCTATTTCTCTAAAAACCCGGTTTATTATGTTTTAATAGCCGCTTTTTGCGATTGATACAAAACATCAGGCAATAGAACTGCAGTCACATCACATTACATTCGCCCTGGTTTCAAATAAAGTGTTACGAAATATTATTTAAATTGGATTAATTGCTACTTCACATCATTATGGTTTCATTCCTTACTATTATTCGGGTTATAAAAAAATAATAATTATGTACTTGTTGAATGAATGTTTCTAGTTCCGTTTAATACAAATCGTCAGGGTAGACCGAACCGGGACGTTTTAATCTCCCTTATAACGAGAGATGGTTTGAACTAAGACGAAGGTAAACCCAGGTTTAAAATATACCCATCACCAGTGGTCGACTAACCCGGGCCCAGGGAAGCTATTAATGCGGTAGCCGGCAGCTATGTCGGAAAGGGCCCCGGCGTAGTAAATAAACTAAGGCCCCAGACCAGTGCCAGTGTCACGTCTCTTAACATTGACGTTACTGATCGGCGACTTGACGTTGACTTGACTGATGTATGTGAGTGTAGGTACTCTTATTTGGGATTTGACTGAGGGAAGGACTTCTCGAGATTTGGAGGTCCCCCAAGATCCGAGGCCCGGGGCGGACCGCCCCCCTTCTTGGTCCGCTACTGCTCATCACTTTCTAACGTCGTGTATCAAAAACAGACGGGGCTATTTTAAAACCTGGGTTTTGCTGAGACCATCTCTTGTAATAAGAAGGCTAGGCAAGGTTATGTTTAGGCTTTCATTATAAATTCGTTCCCAACGTTGCGATAATTTAGCCTAAATCAGCGGTTTCCAGATTTTTTTTCTCATAGACCACTTTCAAAATTTTGCTGGTTTCGGTGGACCCCCTGCAGCTACATTTCTACCATATTACCATATAAAATGTGAAGATGGGGGTCCACCTGGACCACTTTGGAAACCTCTGGCCTAAATGATGACTCACCACCACCTGTACTGATTAGAAGACTCATATGTAGACTAGTGGACATGGTCTAAATGAGAAAAGAAAGATAAATAGCTTACTTGAACAATACAAACGCCAAGTTAGCCGCAAAACAGTCGATATTTGAAAGCTTCCACTCCCTGTCCTTCACAATCCCGTCACCTCTAAGCGGAGACGGCGGTTGGTAAAGATTCAGATGCGACAGTATCTTCAGAATAGTGCCCGAGTGCGTGAACATGAATATTGAGCGGGGACCATCTTCTTTACTAGATAAAATAATGAGAATATTACTGTTTAGATGTATAAACACAAAATGTAATGTTTAGATGTATTAGGAAGCTTCCTATTTAGTTAGATATAGTCTTTCTATCTCACGAAGGTGGGTGTTGTAACTTTTATATCTTTGGTATAAGGTTCAAATTGCAATAATTCATCCGCCTTCGTCAGATATATTTGACTTTGCTCGCAGAACGGATGACCGATGGGGCAGAAAGTTTCTGGAACGGTGACCGCGTACCGGAAGGCACAGTGTGGGTAGGCCCCCACAAGGTGGACCGATGACGTAGTGAAGGTCGCGGTAATCCGCTGGATGCGAGAAGCACAGAACCGGTCGATGTGGTAATGCTTTGGGGAGGCCTATGTCCGTCTTTCCGCTGAATGATGATGTTTATAATGATGAATATTTGACTTGATTGTTCATATTATATGTATTTTAGGTAAATACCTTAAGAAACTACTGAATATAATTCGTCAGTGCCAGTAACATAAATTAATGTAAAGGACAAATTCACGATAATGAGTTATTTATAAGTCCTGTCTGTGGAGCCCTGACTACCGGTTGCTTGAAGCCTATTCTCGATGCTGGTAGGCTAATATTTTTAATTAATACCATTTTAATTAATGACCATGGCGTGCCTTTTGACGCTGATTAATCATCCTCTATAAAGTTACGTGCGAACGTAAATTATTTAAAAAAAAACCTTTTTCTAAAGGTTGACTTTTCCTTACTGGTATAACTTTACCTGAAGTGTTCAAACATGTTCTTAATGGATACGCAAGCTTGGCGGTATGATAGCTCATTTCCGTAACCATCCACCCAGTACGTTTTCAGATCGTGATAGTACTCCAACACCTGAAAACAAGTCGTTTTAAAACAGAACTTTTTTTTCACAATATACTCTTGTCACTCAAAATATCAGTATTATATTATTTCAAGCTAGTGTCGTTCAGACAGAGGCGTCCTGCGGTGGCGGACAGTTGTAATGCACTATCAGATATGGAGCTATTCAAACACACGCGGCGAGCGCGCGGGCTTTCAGGCGGTCTCCCGGCATCTCCCAGGACGGATGACTCCGCCCCTTTCAAGACCGCGCGCCCTCGCCGCTCGCGCATTTCTTTTGCGCTGGCGGCTGCGATCAGTTGTAAAGTTTCACAACTGAACGCGCGGACGAGTGACTAAATGGCGGGAAAACTGAGAAACTAATTGAAATAATTCGAAAGTATCCCATTATATTAGGGTTGCCAACGCCAAATTTCAAAAACTAGGATTTGTTGTTGGAAAAACCAGGACAATTCAGTTTAAAAACAGGACGCGGTTATAGAGTAACAACAGTTAAATTAATTGTAGTGAAAATAGGTTAAATGAAATTCAAGTAATGATAATAATCATACATATTTTTTAATAAAAGTATTTGAATAAAATTATACGAGTTGAAAACGCGAATTTTAAAATACCTGATAACCTTATCAAGGCGCTTTAAAAATCCAGGACGCTGATTAAAAACTATCCAGGACATCCCAGGACACTACAAAAACCAGGACAGGGAGTTCTGGGAAAACAGGACTGTTGGCAACCCTACTTTATATTCGATACGCGATTATCTTACAAAAATAATCGTCAAAAAAACAAAATATGGGACAACATTAAGTATTTTAAGATGTTGAAGGAGCTAAGATTAAACTTCAGTTTACCAATATAATTGTATTAACCGGTTGCGTACCGACCGTCGTCCCAGGACGACACTTGGTTGTCTTATCTATTGTGTCTATAATTACCGTGCTCGAGGTTTTAATGCTTCGTCGTCCTCGATTACAGTGACCTCGATTACAGTGAGTGTTGTATACAACTTAACATGGCGTCGTCCGTCCTTAACCTATCAGTTGCTATCAGTCAGGCCGCCACCGCTACCGCCTGCGTATGAATACCTAGTCCTAGCGAAGGCGGTGGCGTTTGTGTCCACCGCAGGCCACGACAGTCTGAACGACGCTTTATACAAGGTTAATCGAAAAGGGGGTACTAATCTGCAGGCCATTTAAAGTATCACTGATAACTGTTTTAAAGCAAATGTTAATCAAAATTGGATCAGTTTTATTTCCATACAAAATTATTATTACTTTAGTTTTTCAAAAACTCTTCATCCTTTCTATACGAATTCAGAAGATGGAGCTTCTAAATCGTGACCCCAAATATGACCTAAAATATAAACACAGTTGATCATAGGTGGTGATCAATAGATTTTATGAAATCTTTGAACAGCTATTTCTCTTAAAATATTGACTTTTGGAGAAAGTTGTAGAACAAAAGTCATTCACTATTATGGGTTCTTTAGCATCCCTTCGGATAAGTACCCCCTTTCCGACTAACCTTTCATAAATTTTCTGACAGAAGTGTCTCCCCATTCTCATTCGATACCATGAAGGCCCAACAGAGGCGCTGATGTGACTTATCGGTATCAGTATATTAATTATTACCTCTATGCTCTTTTCATCAAATGCATGACACCAAGGTGATATATGATATTTATTCCACGAAGTTTCATAGCCACAAAATTTGTACAAGGTATCCACAGTCTCTGTAAATTCATACTTTATTAGTTTTAATATCAAGTTTCTAAAAACCATAAGCATCTAAAATACTGCATACAAGATATACATAAGGCTATGTGTAGGTGCTGGCTGGGCAGAGTGGCGTGTTAATAACAAATGCTGGCCACAAAGTGTTATAAATATGTGAACAATTAGTAGCATTGTGGCAAATCAAAAAGTTTGAATGGTTCAGTGCAGCGTGGCAATAAAAAATGTTGATGCGCCCACTTCAATCTGTTTAAAAGTGGGCACAACGCTCACCGCAACAAATTGCTCAAGCAGGGCACATAACACGACAGCCACGCCACCCATCACAACCGCATCGCATCGTCTGGAATGCGCTGCAATCCCGATACACGCCACAACGCACTGCACAACTACTATGAAGGGTAAAATAGAGACAGTCGGAAAGACAATATAACATTCAGTGGCGTAGCTATCATAGGGCCAGGTGGTGCAGTGCACTGGGGCCTTGAAGTTCAGAGGGCCCCCTCCCCCTTAAGCTTTGAAAAGAGAGGAGCAGCGGGCTCCTGAAGCTAGAAAACTTCGAGCCTGCTCAAAAGTTTTTTTTTCAAAATATTGAATTAACAATAACAGGACTCCCTAATTTAAGATTTACAACACAAGCGCCAAGAGATAAGCATGTGATATTCTTTACTGTTATTAGGTTCAGTACGTCCGTAGCACATTGGATCAGCGATAAGCTCACGTGCTGACGGTATTATAAGTTTGAGTATAAGTCTGAGGGCTAATATAAGTTTAAGCTACGTGGAAAGAGGGGGTAGGGACCCGATTTTTCCTCTATGCACCGAGGCCCTTGTCCACCTAGCTACGCCACTGGTAACATTGTTTAAAAAAAAGAAGTATGAAAAAATGGAGTGTGACAATGTAGCAAAGCAAAGCAAGGTTCAGCGTTACAGCAGAGCATTTATATTCTTACAAACCTAATTTCAGTACTCTACTAAGGCCCAGTCTATTAGACACGGACTCCAATGTCTTGTACATTTCATAACTAGTACCATACAATTTTAACTCCTTATAAGTTTCTGGATTATTCTTTACTTGCTTTTGCCACCTGACACAGTGTTTGTAAAACTGAAAAATTGCAACTGAGTGAAGAGAGAAGCTAAGAGTTAAAAGATAATTACATAATTCTGTCACAATGAAATTTAAGTAAATTAAAAATTGAAATAATAATATTTACTCTTAAAACTGGGTCCACTTTTGTGGCTGGTGCAAATATGATGTCTTGTGAGTCCTTTTTTTCGAACAAGCCATTGGTGAAGTATCTCGCACTTTGCTGAGATCTTTGCGTTGCTGTATATTGGAACTGGAATATGAGAAATTATAATGCTTAGATATTTCTCTGTAGGCTGGCAAACGAAAGAAGAGACAGAAAAGGCGCGGCAAATTTAAAAAAATCTCAGCCTGGCAACCCCAACTAGTATGAAATAACCTAATTTGACACTTTAGAATTATACATTTTTGTTGAAAAAACATTACCAATAAAAAGTTTGCAAATAATTCGAGTGTCTACTTTCGTTTGCCATTCTCTAGTATTATTTTAGAAATTGGATAAAAAGACAGTGTTATGAACTTGAGAGAGACCTATCCTTAGCTGACTGCAGTATGCTGTTCAGTATATTGCATTCAGCTAGTGATAACACTATTGCCCAACAATAGGATTTCCTCTGTATTCATGGGCACTCATGGGTGCATTTACAGACATCAATGTCCAATACACAAACACCCAGATCGAGAATAATTATAAAAATAGAGCTCAAGCTAATCCCTCAGTCTGTCAAACATATTGTTGAATACTTCTATTGTAGTGCCACATAATGATAATTGATAAAACCACTGTCATAATTTTTAACTGAAATAAATTCTGATCTATCTTAGTGCTCATTCACACGAAGACGATTCGTTTTTTTTGACGAATCGTCTTTTAAGTCTTTTTTCACCATTCGTTTTTTTTGACGAAGGCTATTCTTCTTAAATGGCCGTGTTCACACGCATCACGAATCGTGAAAAATGTCGGACACGTCTTAAATCACGTATTGTCTTTTAAAAAACACTTTCGTAAAAAAACACAAATCGTAATTTTTTTGTGACGGATCCATCGTGTTCGATAGTTCATCCAAGACTAAGAAGTACGAAACGAATGTGAACATCAATTCGGATATTTTGCCGAATCGTGATAAAACACGATTCCGTATGCAATGTGAACGTCCATCCGTCATGCATGACGTATCGTGTTTTATGATGAATCGTCAATGACGGACCCCTTGTGAATGAGCCCTAAGTCTATCAAGTAAAGTCAGTAAAACTTACTAAAAATGTTTTGTTGCTATATTTCTGTTTGATAGCATTGGGGAATCTTTTCTGCATTCTCTCGGCCATCAGTATCATTTCATCTTGACCTTCCAATGTCAAAAACCTTTCTTTTTCTATATCAAGATCTATGGTCCAGTCTTCTAGCTTCCGTAATTGCTCTTTATTTAATTGACCTGAAAGTGATCAACAGAACATGTCAATACTAATTTTGCACAAAGTAATGCAATTAGAATTATATCTAATAGTGCTGCATTAAATGAATTCAATGATATTATACAATCAAGATGTAACATAAATAGGTGTACAACCTCTTAAGGGGTCACTGTACTCATCATTATGACCAACTTTTACTATGGGACTAAACCTGAAATTGCGAAAAAAAATATCTGCTGTTTATGTTTGCATAACTCGTCAAAATGTAGGGAACAGCTGATTTTTTTTCCGCGATTTCATGTTTTGTCCCATAATAAAAGTTGTTCATAGTGATGAGTCAGTGACCCCTTAAGCGGTTGTACACTTATTTGTGTTACATCTTGTATACATGTTTTGGAATATTATGTATGTTTAAGATTTCTGACACTTATTTGACCAAGTTTATCTAACTGATTGAAAACCTATGGTTATGGTAAATAATGCCTCCTAAACTTAGCATATTTTGGACATGAATAACATAATTAAATTCACATAAGCTCTACATAGAGGCCATCATAATGATGACAGCATAAATACACGTCCACCACCTTCGGCCTCGTCGGTCAGCTCTGCCTCGCAGCTGCCCGAATCCAGCACCATCGTGAGTGCTGTGACACTGCCACCGTAGTCGCGTTGAGCTCGAGCTACGAGTACTTCTCTCCGCCGACGTCGTCACCACCTGCACGCTAACGGGGAGGACGTCGGCCACCAGACCGCATAGGACCATCCACTAAGTCTTTAGGTACTTACCATTTCCATATTCATGTCGTAGTAAAGTTTCATATTTTAAATCAACCAGTTCTAAAGCTGCGTCTATATCCTTACGACTTGGTAATCTAGTGCCGTGACGAATCAACATCCATATTTTTGTATCTTTACAATCTATAAAAAATAAACAGGAAATAAAATTGCAAATATTGAGTTGGTTGTATCAAAATCAATTATTATAAAGTACTTTATCTCAATTAAAAAACATTAGAAGAATTGTTGTGAAATTATGGAAGAGAATTTTAGCACAGGATACATGAGGTACATGATAGGCAGAATCCTGTTTTCGAACCCAGATTACCTCTAGAATAAATGTAACAGTTTGGGTAATTTTATTTGTTTCAACTTACTTGGATACTTTATTCTTGAATCATTCTTATTGGATCTAAATCTGTACGGAGTGCGTGAACCCAAATGATGCCGAATATCATTCTGTTTTAAAGAACCTACTGTTGCGATGTGTGATATTAAAACTAAAAGAAAAACTGTAATAAACACTTTCATAATTTATGCCCGAAAATAAAATTGTATTCATAAGAAATCTACATCAAAATTCAAAGCAAAACTTTATGAATTTTAAAAATATTTTTTGATGATGACAATGACAATGACAGGCGACAGTTATGACAAAAGTGACATTGACGTTTTTTTAACATTCGGTTACAAGTTTAGTAACATAAAAATCAATTATTTTACAATTCTTTCAGAACTTAAAAATTCTAATTGTAAAATTCTCTTTTGAATCAAAAGGAAATAGCGCGATAATGCTCTTTAAAGAGCAATATCACGCATGCAATAGAAATTACCTACTTGGTTTTATCAGATGACACCAACATCGATCTTGAAAGTCTTTTGCAATGTTCCGTTGACACAGGGAATGGTGAAGGGCATAGTCAGGCATAGTTGAAGAATGAGAACACCTGTGTGTGTTTCTTAGGGTTGTGTTCCAATCCAAATTTAAAAGAATAACTTGTTAATTGTTAACACATTCGAGTCCACCACACTTTTCATTGAGCTCATACGCCATACCGCCATACATATTGCTAGTGGACCTTCCAGGAGGGTCCTCAGCATTACGTTTGCGCTAAGAGTAAACCCTCGAGGAGGATTCCTAGCATTAGGTTAAAAACCTTGAAAAATACGCTACTGCGTCGATAAATAGGTATTTGCTTCTTTCATGACGGTGTATTTTCCAAGTAAAACCCATAGTAAACACTATGGTAAAACCTGCATATAAAATGAGCCCTCCACGAAGGCACCCGGCATGGCGAATGCGACTACAGGATGCCCTCCTAAACTGGAAGTGGATTGTAATTACAGTTTTTTAGTCCTATTCTTTGGCCATGAGAGATTTTAGTCTTTTCTAGACCCTAGACTATTGAGGGAGATCATTGTGGGTTATGATTCAAAATGTTTTCAGTTTGATACAATTAATTTAAGATTGGTGCTGTAGTCTTCTTCTGGAATTGAGGTCAGTTTAGGAGTAGGTAGATACTCCTAGAGTTACTTATGTTTAGATTTATTTATTTCACTAAAAATATGGGTACAGACAGATAGATACAGTCTCAAGTCTAAATAAAATCATTACCAAAATTGTTTAACATTTTTATTTCCCAACTTACAAAAGATCTTATTCAACTTGTAACAAAACATTTGATTCCTGTAATGTAGCTTTTAATGTAAATGGTTTATTTAAACTTTCCACATTGAAAGTTTCAGTTGCAAACTCTTCACTGTCAGGGTTTTCATGTAAAGTGAAACTTATGTCAGTAACATCTCCTCCTGCATCAATACTTTGAACCTTTTGAGCATAAGGTGGAGTTCCTTCTTTGAATAGTTGAACTGTCTGATCTAAATACTTCAGGTAAATATCTTTTCCTAAAAATTCAACTTCTGTGTTTAAGTCACTTAGAGAAAATTCTGGAATATCCAACAGTAACCCTGCTTCTCGGGCACATCCAACTGCAATGACTTCGTCTGGATTAATTCCAGAAAGTACTTCAGCTTCTGGTAACAAATTTGCAATTGCAGATTGAAGTTTTGGTATCTTCATACTCCCTCCACAAAGAACTATCTTATGAATTGGGCCACCAAAGCTTTCAATGGCCTGCTGAGCAGGCTCCATGTATGCATTTATCTTCGATGAAATTGCATTTTCAAATCTTGCACGAGACACATTTTGACTCCAATCAACACCATCTAATAAGGATTCTATGAACACGTGAGAAGAGTTCAATGTTGACAGAACATGTTTACAATTGTCAGCATGAACTAGTAGTTTCGCCATGGCTCTTCTACTTTCCTGAGGGTCCAATTTCCATTTTTGTCTGAATTCCTGTGCAATATAATCAGCAAGGTCCTTTGTCAGACACTGGCCTCCTAAATCTGACCGATAAATATTCTTTTCAACTGTCATAAAGCCACCAGATACCTTCACTACTGAGACATCACATGAGGATCCTCCGAGCCTATAAACCAAGACATTAACATCCTCTACTGTTTCTTCAATGTTGTAGGCAAGGAGAGCAGCTGCGGGCTCACTTATAACTTGTAAAACATCAAATCCGGCCAGTTCAGCACACTTTACAAGCCTTTCTGTGCTTGCAGTAGACCAATGCAAAGGAGCAGCCAATACCAGCTTCAAATCGCCTTCGTTATTCATAGCGTGACTGGCAATGGTAAATAATTTTGCATAGATTTTAGTAGCAATGTTGTCAGGGTTCGAGTAGACTGTAGTTTCACTTGTTTCAAACTCATAAACCACTTTATCTTCATTTTGGATACGACAAGATGAGGATGTTTCAACGTACGTGAGGTCATCTGCATTGAAGTCGCTGTTCATGAGACGTTTATTGTGTTTTATGATCGATTTGGATGAGGCCTGTCCAGATTTTGCCGGTAGTCCAATCTCCCATTCTGTGCCATGGAGGGCAACAATAGCCGGTGTTACTCGATCTCCGGCATCATTGGCGATAATTAATGGTGCACCATTGGAATAGGAAGCTAACGATGCAGAGCTGTTTCCCAAATGTATACCGTATGCCGCAGCCATTTTATAAGTTGGTACTATTACCGAAAGGTATCAAATTTACTTCAATGAGATGAATGTATTTATCACAGTATGGCGGTTTAACAGTTCTAATAATTCTGTAGATATTTATTTTTTAAATAATTCTAACCTAAACACGTTCACTACACATTTTTATGACATGACATGTTAACTGACATTGACATTTGATTGAGTTCTCTTGACAGATGTCAGAGACTCAAAAAATAGACAAAGACAAAAATAGATCAATAAAAAGATGTATTTTCTTAGTTAATCTATTAATTTAAAATAGGTATTGTATACCTGAAAATACAAATTAAATTAACATGTAATGTGCAGTAAATTCACTGATCATGCAAAAACCGCAAATAAACCAAATAGTCTTTGTATGAGACGCCTTTGCCGCGTTTGTCAATTAAAAATTAAAGCATAATTTTTTTCCACATCTAATGGCACTGGAAAAGATTTTTCACGCAGTTTCAGCCAGTTTTTTTTGAACATTTTTTTAAAATATATTTTTACATAATTACAAACTTATTTCAAAACGATTGCACGTAATTGTGTTCTAAGAATAAAACCGAATTACTTAAAAATTAACGAGACTACTGTCGTTCAATGCTCTAAGTTCAATCGACATTAAAACATTAAATTATGAAGTTCAAATAATGTGTACTTTGACCACATTATTAGTTAAGTATTCTTAGCTTCGTTAAAATGGTTATTTTATGATACAGCGAATATAGAATGGATTAAAAACTGCGTACCGAAGTACCGAGCCTATCAAGTGGGACATACACAATTATTTACAAAAAATATCTGTTTTCCGTTTTATGCCTTTGCCTTGTTACCATAAAATCAGATTTAAAAAATTATTAATTACAGCAGAGCGGGCTTTTTCAAACGAAACAATAATTGTCTCTCCCTCATTACCAGGAGGTTGGAGGTTCACTACCTACACTGCATTAATTTTTACGCCGAAAGAAACAATAACTTGACAAATTGAATGGAATGGATTCCAAGCAAGAAGAAGAAAAAACTGTTCTCGACAGCCGTCTCCAAAATATACTGAACAGTTTATCCAGGTGCAAAATTGTGAGCGTAATTTATTTTATGTAAAACATTACCTAATAGTTTTTGCTAAAATTAAGCTTTCAATACAATGTTAGCATGAAATACTTAGGATTTTAATAATGAAAGTGAAGAGTGCAAGAAATTACGTGATGCTAACTCTAAGTTAGAGCTCGAATTGAAAGAAGTGCGGGAAATGGAGAAGTCCCATCGCTACCATTTGCTGACATCTCGTGAAATGATCGGGAACCTTCAGGATACTGTGTCGCAGCTGGTATACCTCAAACGGGACGTAAAAAAATTGAAAGAACAGATATCTTTGAAAGATGCGAACATTGTAGATATAGAAAAGGTAATACTAATTTCTAACTACATAAGATTAATAAATGGAATATGATTATGAGCCCATGTTGTCCCACTGCAGGGCAAAGGCCTCCCTTCCCTCCTTCCACCTATCGCACTATAATAAATGAAATCCCTACTAATACTCGTATTATAAATGCTAAAGTAAATCTGTCTGTCTGTCTGTATGCTTTCACGCCTAAACCGCTGAACTGTTTTTGATGAGATTTGGTACAGCGATAGATTAGACCTTGGAGAAGGACATAGGCTACCTTTTGTCAAGATATTTGAATAGGAGCTATCGATAGAAAAAAAATGACTTTGATGTTATTGGGTGTTGTATTTTAAAGTAGGTATGTCGCTACTTTTATTGATGCGTAGATACGTAAATCTCGATGTTAAAAGAATTTAAAGAGCATCGCAATGTAGTAACATCATCATCAATGGGTCATGGCTCATCAACAACCGCGTGGATTATAAATGATTTGCAAGGTTAAGCAGCGCTTGCCGCGGCCAGTCCGTGGATGAGAGCACGTTAAGGCTAAGTTCATATGACCGCGCGGTACCGCGCGGAACTACTAACCGCGCGGTACAAGATCAAGATAAAGGCTAAGTTCATATGACCGCGCGGTACCGCGCGGAACTACTAACCGCGCGGTACAAGATCAAGATAAAGGCTAAGTTCATATGATCGCGCGGTACCGCGCTTGTACCGCGCGGTTTGTAGTTCCGCGCGGTACCGCGCGGTCATATGAACTTAGCCAAATAGTGTTTATCGTCTACATTAACGCGCGGCACAGCGCGGCGTGCTCCGTCCCGTGCGCAAGATCTTGCACTGCGTGGTTAGTAGTTCCGCGCGGTACCGCGCGATCATTTGAACTTAGCCTTAGTTTGATCTTGTACCGCGCGGTTAGTAGTTCCGCGCGGTACCGCGCGGTCATTATGAACTTAGCCTAAACCGTCGGTCCCGGGAATCATACCTATGACACTCATTACGGGTAGTCAGAAGCCCGAAAGTCTCACAACCGGTCTAATCTTAGAATATCGGCATTGCCCAGTAAAGGATGATTCACGTTACACCGTGCCATGTCAGGGCCGGGACCGGGCTGGAGCTCCGTATCACATATATTTTTTAACGAAGCTAGACCCCGTCGTTCAGCTGGTCATTTATCATCAGTTACCAGCCCGGAAGCGACGGAGGTCATGCTTTGGTACAAAATATATGCGACGTTGAGCTCCGGCCCGGTCCGTCCCTGACACGGCACACTGTAACGTGAGTCATCCTTTACTGGGTTGCGGAGGTCTGATGGCAGTCGCTCCGTGTAAATTACTGATACCTATTCAGCCGCATCTGGTTAGTCTGGAAGCTGAACCTAACATAGTTCGGAAAGGCTAGGAGGGAGAAGAGATTTAACATCATTTTAATTTACCCTGATAATTTACTCCGATAGTACCTAATGGGCAATCAGAATGGCAGATATATACAAGGTGTAACATAAATAACGCACAACCTCTTAAGGGGTCACTGTACTCATCATTATGAACAACTTTTACTATGGGACCAAATCTGAAATCGCGAAAAAAAATCAGCTGTTCCCTACATTTATGTTCGCATAACTCGTCATCCCTGTCACGATTTCATGTTTGGTCCCATAATAAAAGTTGTTCATAATGATGAGTACAGTGACTCCTTAAGAGGTTGTGCGTTATTTAAGTTACACCTTGTATATACAAGGTTAGTCAGAAAGGGGGTACTAATCCGAAAGCCACTTATAGTATCACTGAAGACTGTTTTATAGCATGTGTTAAAAAAATTAAATTCGTATGTTTTTATTTCCATACAAAAGTAAATAAATATTATTTATTTCAAAAACTCCGCAACCCTAATTTTGTTATAAGCCTATCGGTTCGGTGCGGCGCGGGCGGTAAAATACAAAGCGCCAGCTGTACCTACGTACCTACGACTGCCGCCGAAATCGTAGGTTACTATGATACTGTGTATGTGTGCGTGTAGCGGAAGTTTTTGAACATAATTATGATTATTACCTAGAAACTTACCATTTCTGATGTCGACGCTTTCTCTGCCAACGAAAATGTCACACACGTGTCGTCTTAATTTTAAATTGAAACACAAGAAACACTTTGGTCATTAATGTTTTATGTAAGTACGTAGGTACCTAACCTACCTACGCATGGATGTATCCCCCGTATCACCACGGACACTACAAGAAGGGTTCAATTCCGAATGGAACAAGCACTTTCGGTTGTTAGTTTTATGAACTTACGTTACCTACAAATGAATCTATCACCACGGACACTACGAATTTCCAATTGGAACACAAGAAGCACTATTGGTTATCACAAACAAAATAGGATCAATCTGCCGCCCTTATCGCGTGATGCACAAAGACGCGTGGCGATGTAGGTACCTACGGACGGATGCGATCGCATTACGTAACATCTATCTGCGGATTGTCTTTCATGCTCTCAAACGCAGATGTTACTCTTTACCCCATCTTGTTTTCATTGCTGTAGTCCGCAGCGTAACCCATACACTTCACGTGACCCCACAATAAGTCCAGCGGAATCAGGTCTGGTGAGCGAGGAGGCCAGGCTACAGGAACGCCACGTCCGATCTACATGGGGAACTGCTGATCCCAGTACGCTCTAGGGCTGCGAGCGAAAAGAAGCGAAGCGCCGGCGCCGCGCCGCTGTACTAGCTGGATCACAACACAATCCTCGAATACTAGACCGAAAACCTTTGCCGGACAATTCATGGCCTGTTGAGAGCCCGGCATCACAACTATCGTTACACATCACCATGTTATAACACTCCTCATTTGGTACTCCGTCAACCTCCGTGTAAAAACAACAAAAATTAAAACACGACTCGCGTAAACAATCAAAATTATCGACTGTATTCCGGGAAGTGTTGCAAGCGACTAAGAAATCTTACCTACAATAATACGAGTAATATCGGATAAAATGTTTAGGCTATAACACTTTTAGAGATGTGCAACGTTATCCCAAAAACTTAATCCCGCGATATTCCGGAGAATTTGACAATGGATTCAAATTCAATAACTTTTTTTAAATTCCTTAAATTTTGTGTCTTTCTGTCACGGGGATCTATCACTACATCACAATAATATGGGATTCGAACACACATTTAAAGCCTAAGATCTTAGGTTAGCAATAGCATGCTGAAAAAACTGATTTATTTTAAGTTTAAGAGGATGGAACTTTAAATGCTCGCAAAGTTTTTATCAAAAAGGAAAATAACTTATGAAATACGGTCAATTACGGAAATCGATAAATCTATCTCGTCGAGTTCATGCGCTTTCAAAAGATAGTGCATAGGTACATTTCTTAGTACCTACACACACGTTTATTACGTACGATAATAATCATTAATTTGTTAGTCTTACTAAATGACTGACAGACAGGTCTACGTACGTAACATGTACGCATTCCCAAAAAAAATTATAAAATTGAGTTTTGCACAACACTAAAGCGGCAAGCGGCCGGAACAAAGAGTCTAGTTGAATTTGCCGCTGGCGCCGCGGCGTCTCTTTGTCGGCGTTACAGACCACGTATTGCAGAAGCGACATCGTGCGGTAAGATTATTGGTCAATTTTGAAGGTTTGTTTTGTTCGGATTGTTTGTGATATTAACTTACTTATTGTACTGGCTGCTGATGCATCGGAATAGTTGTTAATGTAGAATAGAGCATAATAATAATTACGTGCTTTTGTGATCCAAGCCTTTGATAGACAAGTTGACGGTTCTTCATCTGTTATTACAGATATTCTAAGTAAGTAGGTACAGGGAACCTTAATTTCAGGTTAGTCAGTTGTTAATAATAATAAGCCGATAAAATATTAGTCTAACAGCGCTAACACAAAACACTCTGAGATGCAGAGCATTATTAGGTACAATACTATTGCGAACTGTCGTGTCTGCGCAATTTTTTTGTTCGTTTAAATTGCAACTTTGTAAGGTAATCTTACAAAGTTGCAATTGCGAGGGGAAAAGTCGGCCATTTTTATTTGTACCTATACTGTTTCGTGACCCGAAATATGACCTAAGATGTAAACACAGCTGATGATAGGGTTGTTGTAGCGTATTTTTAGTGAAATCTTTGAACAGCTATTTCTCTAAATTAATTGATTTTTGGGGAAAGTTGTAGAACAAAAGTTGTCCCTTATTATGGGTACTTTAACACCCTTTCGGATTAGTACCCCCTTTCTGACTAACCTTGTATAACATGTTTTTCATGGTATCTGCTTTACAGGACAAAGAAAATGCTCTATTAAAACAGAACGAAAATGTTGCAAAATTGCGTAATGCATATGAACAACAGATCGAAGAGTTGAAGGCGGATAATAAAAGGGAAAGTTAGTATAAGATAATCATTATATCAACGTAATTACTTAGTACACACGGCTACATATCCAAGCTATACATTTCCAGTAAAAGCTGATGTCTCATTGTACGGGATGCCTATACAATGAGGGTCTAGCAAGATTTTTGTTGTCATACCGGGGTGTCCGTCTTAGATTTAGACTTCACAATATCGTCTAGTAGTTACGAGGAGTTAAATTGTCGCTGATTGTTTTTCAGAGTAATTCATGACATAAAACTTATCACCCAGAGATCGGAATAGGTAGAGTATATTTACCTTAACTTCGAGGAAGGAAGTAACACGTAGAGTGAAGAATCATATAACATTTTTTAGGGTTCCGTACTAAAAGTATTAAATTAAAGAGCTTTGTAAATGTATAAAATGTAAAACAATGTATGTAATATGTAAAATATTACATACATTGTTTTACATTTTACATAGTACGGAATCCTAAAAATGTTACATGATTTTTCAAATCAATAATTTCTAACTTTAAATAAAGTCCAATAAATAATTCGTGATTTTTAAATCCCGGGATTAAAACATCATTAGGTATAATTATTCCGGGATTTTAGAGGAGGTATTTATTATCCACTCTATGTTACTTCCTTCCTCGAAGTTTAGGTAAATATACTCTACCTATTCCCACCTCTGCTTATCACATGCCTAGCCTATTATGGTCACTTTTTTTTCTTTTGTTCTGCCGTGGATGGTCCTTGGGGACCTCTTCGTTACCGGGCAGTTATTGGGTAGACCTGAAGGGTCTCCAGCCAATGGGGGGAAGTAAAATACTTAACCTAAGCTAACTACTTGTACTACACTAGCATCATGACTACCTGCAACAACAGCACTAAGGGCGACCCCTAGGCCCCCTCGCAGTAGAAACAAGGGACGCCATCCGCCGCAGCAACATCCAGAACAAGAGCGTCTCCTTGTTCTGGATAAAAGCTCATGCGGGGCTGGAGGGTAACGAGAGAGCCGACTTTCTCGCGAAGGAGGCTGCCCTGAGGTCGAAGCGTGCACCCGACTATGACAGATGCCCGGTTTCATTCGCCAAGCGAATGATCCGAATGGAGACGCTTGGCGAATGGAACCGGAGGTACTGTATGGGAGAAACGGCGGCCACCACAAAGTTGTTCTTCCCTTGTGCAATCGCGGCGTACAGGACGGTGCGGAAGATGGAGATGACCAAGGAGCTGACCCAAGCCTTAACAGGGCACGGTGGGTTCTCCGAATACTTGACTCGCTTCAAGTGCAAGGAGAACCCAGCGTGCGCCTGCGACCCCGACACGCAGGAGACAGTCCTCCACCTGCTGACGGAGTGCCCTGTGTATGGCTCCCACAGGCACAACCTGGAAATGGCTATCGGAGACCAGATTAGGAAAGAGACCTTAAGCGCACTTATTAGTAATAGAAAAAACAGATCGAAATTTATAGAATACATAGTTAGAATAGTGAAATTGGTAAATATTAGAAATAAATAATAAATTCAAGATTACATAAATAGTAAATTTAAACTAACAGATTTAGAAATAGACGTAAATATATTAAGAAAATAAATATTCGGTTTTAAATAACATAAGAAAACTTATAAACAGCTCATAATAAAAGGCGTAAATAAAATAAACAGCCCATTAAAAAATCCCTGCGAAACTTGTATGGCAGGGGCTCACGCCGGGGCAGGAGTGTGGTTTTAGTCGGTAAGAGTCCGACACTACCCAAGCCATCTCATCCGTGAGGTGGCTTGGGTGTCCATGAGGATTTCCCACTCCTGCCAAAACAAAAAAAAAAAAAAAAAAAAAAAAAAAAAAAGGGCGACCCCTAGTGGGACTCGGACCTCGGTTTAGGGCGTTGCTGGCGGGGGCTTGGGGGGGGAGACAGCTTGATGAGGGCTGAATTATCGGTGTGAACTTACTGTCACTATCAATCCGCTGTACTTATAGGGCCCGCGCCCACTAGCGGGAAGGCATGGCAAGGGATTTATTAAATTCAAATAATTTTAAACCTTATTTTTAACCGACTTCAAAAAGGGGGAGGTTCTCAATTCGGTTGTATTTTTTTTTTTTTTTTTTTTTTTTATGTTTATTACCTCATATCTCCGTCATTTATGAACCGATTTGAAAAATTATTTTTTTGTTCGAAAGGGTATACTTTCCGATTGGTCCCATATAAATTTTGTTATGATTAGACAATGAACTTCAGAGATATGGAACGGAACTCCTCATCGGATCAAAGCAAAATTCTCAAATTACTCATATTGCTTTGTTTATATTTGTTGTTGGGAACTGACTACTGGAAAAGAGGAGGGGGTACGTGTCCCCCCCTCCCCCCTTTGGAATGTTTTCATTATATCGTGTAAGGTATCATTTGAAAGGACTTTTTATGCCCGACTACGTCAAAGCCAAAAAGAAGGGTTATGAAGGGGGTTAAAATTATGACACTAAAACGTATTTAATAAAAATAAACTTTAAAAAAAAGTAAAAACCGACTTCAAAGAAATACTAAAAGGAGTAAAATAATTACCATAATATAAAATTAACAGTTTCAGAAGTCGGTGCAACTCTTCACTGAAGCAAATAGAAGCCACCGACTTCTGAAACTGTTAATTTTATATTATGGTAATTATTTTACTCCTTTTAGTATTTCTTTGAAGTCGGTTTTTACTTTTTTTAAAGTTTATTTTTATAACATCTTTAGCACTTAGTTTGTATTTGGTTAGCATACCGCGGGATGCTTCGTCGTGCCGCGGTATGCTGAAACATCCCGCGATACGGCAATAAGGAGTTCTAAAGGTAAAGGGTATTAATAATAAATAATAATAAATAAAATCAGATGAGCCGTGATGTCCAAAGAGATACAAATAATAAAATCATTTTATTTCGGACAACTACGAGATCCATACATTGTTAGTAACAGTTTTGAACTTAAAATACTATTGTTAGTAACTTAAACTAAGACGAATGAATGCGAAGACCACCCAACAGCTAGAGACACCCAGAAGCTACGGAACAAGTCTTCGCACAAATTGCCCTATTATGACGTAGGAAACATCTGTCGCCACAGCTTTCAGGATGCTATTATGGCTACCTCTTATTCTGCTCAGGAGCGAGGCCGTTTTTTTGCGGATGATGGCATGAAATCCATCGGTATGGGTTACCGCGAACATTTCCGAGGCACTGCAAAAACGAGGCAGTCGCAACAGCATCCTAAAAACATTATTATATTGGACGCGTAGAACATCCAGCAACCTTTTCGAGTAGTTGACCCAAAGATTACCGGTGTAAAAACTCTGACAATAAGCTTTAAAAAGCGTAATCTTTACTTGGTCAGTACACCGAGCAAATCTTCATTCATTCATCATTAATAAGGTTCAAAATTGTTTGAGCTTAAAAAATCCCTTACCGTGCCGTCCCGTCAGTGGGCGCGGGGTCTTAATCACAATTAATGATTTTTCGAACATTCCGTTGTTAGGTAAGTATCTAATTGAAACATTTCGAGATCCAAACTGAGTTGGCCTCCGAAACGAAAACTCTACACTTTGCACTATAAAGCTTGATCTTACCCACTTTCTTAATTAATCAGTCATTTCTTTATTCACAAAACACAAGTATAAAACAGCTCCTCCAGACTGTCGCTCGCCGAGACAGCTCGAGACTTAAGTAAATGCTGTCCTTTGCTTTTTGATAATAGAAGTTAAGGATACTTAGAGTCAACATCCGACAATCCGATCCGATAATAAAAATATATTATTGATTTCATTACAATTCTCCCTCTTGTCTCTTTAGTAATGTTATGGGTACCTACCTACCTATTACTTTTTTTTTAACTTTTACTGTTTTAGTTCATCAGATACAACATGAGTGTGACGCTCAGGTGGCCCAGTTCACTTGTGTCATAGAAGAGCTAAGGGCTAAGATGAGAGAAATGGAAACTGAACAGAGAGATAAGGTTTGTAATAAAACCGTAGTAAAAACCGACTTAAAAAAAAAACAAAGAGTAAAATAATTATTTTACCCTTTTTTTTTTAAGTCGGTTTTTACTTTTTTTAAAGTTATTTTATTTTTCTATTTTAAGTGGCATAAACAATAGGTACACAAACATGCAATTACAGCAATAACGGGTAATTTGCTGTTATCCATTGTCAATCTCCGAGGGTCTTCATCAAATCTTCACCAAAGGAGAATGCTCAAAAAAAACCCAGAGCGAACAGACACAGGATGTAGATCAGAATTTTAGTGATATTTAGTGATATCATCCTGTAAATATTTCGCTATAAGATTCGATGGCTAAATGTGTGATATTGTGCTATTTGTCTTTCATCAGGATTGTTTTTTTTTCTTTATAATATCTTCGAATTGGGTATACCCGATGATATAATTATATACATACATACCTACAGTAGATATGTTAATTAACGAAGGGCGTTTCCGTTAACCCGCAATAGTATAGCGTCCATAAGTGCAAAAAAAAAGTAAAAATTCGCGAAAAAAAAATCTGCTGTTCCCTACATTTTGCCGAGTTAAGCGAACATAATATGTAAAAATAAGCAGGGAACAGCAGTTTTTTTTCGCGTACTTATTTTTTTTTATCTTGTTTGTACGCTATACTGTTGCGGATTAACGGGAACGCCTTTCGTTAATTAACATACTGTATGTATTTATTTATGTATGTAATTATATCATCGGGTATACCCAATCCGAAGATATTATAAAGAAAAAAAACATTCCCGATGAAAAACAAATAGCACAATATCACACATTTAGCCATCGAATTTTATAGCGAAATATTTACAGAATGATATCACTAAATATCACTAAAATTCTGAGCTACATCCTGTGTTTGTTCACTCTGGGTTTTTTTTCATACTTGATGATCATTCTCCTTTACTAATTCAGAATACTCTTTCAAACAAAAAAATAATTTTACAAATCCGTCTATACAAGGTGTAACATAAATAAGTGTACCTACAAAAAAATCAGCTGTATCCTACATTAATGTTCGCATAACTCGTCAAAATGTAGGGAACAGTTGGTTCCATAGTAAAAGTAGTTCTTAATGATGAATACAGTGACCCCTTAAGAGGTTGTGCGTTATTTATGTTACACCTTGTATAAGCAAGAATCCTCGTTAGATTTCGCTGTGTAAAATATTAGAACGACTGCAATTGGGGGAAGCGATCTTAACATACCTACCAAAGCGATGCTACGCAATGCGACATTGCAACGCATATTCTACGGCCATTTAAATATTTCACTCAACCGTATGTCGACGATTATTGCGTTGCGGTTGCGATGTCGCATCGCTTTGATGTGTGTCGGCACTATTGAAATCTACGTCCAACCTGAGCTGTTCCCAGGGTCGGACTGGGCCTAAGGGGCCCGGGTGGCATTATGACTGGGCCCGCCGCCCGCCTATAATCAGCGCAGATCATTCCACCTTCATGTGAACCAACAAAGTAAATGACAATAATAATTAAATAGGCAAGAGTTTTTGGAAGTGTTTAATTTCAAACACATACATTTTTATGAAAAAAAGTTCCAATTTGTTACAACTTTTAGTATACCTAACTAAAACTAACCAGTCATTTTTTATCTAAAAGAGGAGATATTTTACCTCGCCTACGCGGGCTTCCAGCCGGAATGGGGGCCCGCGCACGCTAGGGCCCGGTTGGCAAACGCCACCCTAACTCTATGGCCAGTCCGACACTGGCTCTTCCTACCTACGTTAGTGGGGAAAATGGGTTGCCAAGCTTAAGTTATTCTTAAGGCCCTGGGATTGATTTATTAAAATAATGCCCAATAAAATACGATTCTTGCAACTGAACGTTTAGCAAAAAATGCCATCACCAGCATTAGTTTTCAACAGTACGTAGGTACATGTCTGCCTTTATCGATGACGAATATGAGTCTGGTGGTATCAGTTATAATTATGATGCCATAATTGCGACGTTCTAGATTAACGTTGTAGTCCTGGAGTACGAGGAGAAGGTACAGCGAGAAGCTGCGCGTGCAGCCCAGCTACAGGAGGAGTTGGCGCGGGAGACGGCACGCACCGACCTCAACATCGATGCTTATAGACGGGTTCGTATAGATAGAAACTTGTGTAGAAAGTAAATGTTCCATCAAAAAGTCAGAAACTCCAAGCAGACATCATGTCTGGTACCCGTCACGCATACTTCGTTATCGTTACCCATCGCAGTTCAGGATTCGTGATGTCATCTTAGATTCACTCTACTGTCATCATATTATCACATGCACGGCAAACTCACGAATCTGCAAAAGATGCATTTTACAGGGGAGTTTGTGAAGCAATTTTTCTAATTAAAATAATATTAATTTGTAATTGTTATATCGGTATTGTGGTACATTTGGTTTTAAAATGTAACCTTTTAAGACACAATCAACAGAAGTTCAATATTTTACAAGGATCAGAAAAAAAACTCATATTCGTAACTTTACCTCATCATATATCATAAGGATTCGTAAGATTGCCGTGGATGCGTTGATATATTTGAGTGGTCTTGACTGAGAAGTTGGTAACTGCGCCGGTCGCCTCGACTCCGGAACTTCCCTGAACCATTAGAGAGGCAACTAAAGACAGCGACAATTGACAGTAACTATAGCTTCCAGCTATCACACCTATAATAACACAAACATTATACCTTACCTCAACGTAATAAACTGTAGTTTTAGCTCCCAGCGATATAATTACATATCTGTATCTCCGGTCATTGGCTATTAAAACTGCACTTAAAACATCACATCATCGTAGATAATAGTAGCAATAACATAAGATTATAAAACGCTTTCACTTACATAAACAACATTTTGTAGCGGCTAGAGGAATTAGAGGAGAAACTTAAACAGAGTCAGTTCAAGCAATACTTGCAGAGCAGTTACCCTTCGCAGTTTGAAAACCAGGTTGAAAGACCTTATTCTGTCAATAGAGAACCGTACACAGACTATCATAATATAAACTCAGACCCAGTACAGGACACAAGTAAATTTATTCTGCCACCCTCTCAAAATAAGGCACCGAAGTCTACGAACAGTTTGCAAGTAATTTATTACGATAACAAGAACGATAGAACTCCTAAACCGAAAAGTTCCGACAAAAAAGGTCTGTTTCATATTACTAAGAAAAGGAAACTCTACAACGATAAGGATTTCCAGGACTTTTAATTTGCTGAAGTCAAAGAGAAATATATTTTTTGTAATTTGTTTGTGTAAGTTATAAGTTTTAATAAATTGCACGTTTCGTTCTCAAATGATTTTTCTCTTATTTAAGAAAAAAATAAGTATATGTAGTAGTATGCGGCTTCGTCACCGTGGTAGATAATTTATACCGTATAGCTTATGTCCATCCTGAAGGTCCCTTCTAAATATTGGTGAAGGAATTTTTGAAATCGGATGAGTATAGTTTCGGAGATTACTTCCTAGGTACATCCTTGACAAACTTTACCTCTATAAAATATTAATGTTACGTCACTTCATCACCTCAATCCTCATAAGTGTGATGTTTGATTCGTTAGGATGATCAAGAGGTAAGTACCTAGATATTATTATGTTTAATTTATTTTTTAAATGCATAAGTAGTGATTGCAACTGTTGATTTTGTTGAGATCTTAGATCTTACGTAGCACGGAATGATTCGACAGATTTCAATCTCAAGATATTTTCAATAGAACTTGACCGTAAAATTATACACGATGTAAAACCTTTCAAAATTAAACATAATAAACGATTATATAACAACGAAATGATCAGTAATTATTTCATTACACATAGTCTCGCCACAATAACTATTCGTAACGAAAAAGCAATTAAGTAGGTATGTTAGCAATAGCAACGGTGGCTCTTTCTAATTTAGCAGTTGCTTTATCTGATACCTGTTACAACGAATAAGAATGCGATTATGAAAATAACTACATGACTACATATTCATAAGTTACATCACGAGATGACCTACATATCGTCGTTTAAATCCTACCTACTTCCCCTGAAGCGTGAATTGCTTTATTAGCCACATTATTTGGTTAGAAATAATTTATGCCCAGTAATCCAATAATTACAAGTATGCACGAAATATTAAATTAGTGTGCCATCTAAACTGTTTGGACATGCAATTTTGGGTTCATAAAGTTACATTGAATTATGCAAATTACTTTAAATTAGGGAAAACGAACGCTACTTAGATAGGTACGCAATTTTGGTTTCATTATACGTATTATATCTACAGAATTGAACACCTGCAGTATAACTTATGTTGAGGCACGTATTCTGTACAACAATTCTTATAAAACACTGGAAACACAACGGAGCTAGGCAAAAACAAGATACGAAAGTTATACAAATAGAGGCATTCAGTTCAAATAGGCTTAATGCTATACTGTCTCACAGTGAAAGTGTAGAGAGATGGATGTATTGCCAAGCTTATCGACTCCAGGCTCTCGATCTAATGAAAATGTTGAAAGTTAACCACACCATAGGATAATAAACAGAAATTGATGTCAATATAACATAAACGACGGCTCGTGCCGTAAGAAAGCGCGATCTTAGCTCGATTATAATGAGATAGGTGAGCACGTTATATCTAGAATTTTCTTTAAACATTTTTCTACTCGTGCAACTAAAAAGAAATAGTCTGGTTCCTAAGCATAAAATAAAAGAAAACTTTAATTTTGGTATCATTTATAATGCCAGCGTTTTTCTTAAAATATTACATAGGAAGAACATAAAATTACCTAGTTATATCAACAACCTATGTACATTATTGTACACCTCAAAGGTGATATAGGTTTCAGCCTCATATTTTAACCTAAAGCACTACAATAGTAAGACTTAAATGAAATAAACATAAGCAATATATTTTATTATCTTTGGCTACACTTAGTTTCTCAAGATTACATCATTAGACGAACAATAATCATTTAGCACCTAACTTGAAAACATTTTGTCTTCTACTTATGTAAGCAGCCTCTCACAACACTTAAAATACCTTAAGTACACAGATAAAAATTGATCTTCATTATTAACAGAGCGAAAATTGCGGATGTTACATTCCTAAATCATAAAAATTGTGAAAGAGTGAGTGAGCTTCATTTACCAACTAGTTCAATTGGCAGTTAAAGTAACTTTAAGGGTCCAAACACAAGCATACGACCTGCAGAAGTCAGTGCGGAAGAAATTTGGTTTCATACGATTGCACCCGGAAGTGTTCTTCCAAGTATCATGCGCTTGCGCAGGGATGCGTCCGGAGTTTTTAGAGAATCCGGAACAAACTTTCGATCCGTTCCGTCCGTCTGATAGCGAGCACACGAGTTTCATCGTAACTATTCTACATTTTTAGTTGGATCACAAAAATGCGCACGATTCCGCGGCGACCGAAACATACAAATTACTTTAAATACCACTATTAACTATAATTATGCGCTTGCACACAATGAATAGACATGCATGCCAGCATTTGGATGCGTTTCGGTAGCTGTATTTATCCCAGGGATCACAGTCATTCTTGTTTTGTTTTACCATTTATCCTCGGTGTTGGCTACTGCGAATGAGCCTGTCAAGAGAGTTCCAACTGCAGGAGTAGTCAATCTGGAGATGGCCATATCTGGACAGATGGAAGTTATCCGGAGCGGTCTTTGGGAACGGTCGCGCCCAGTCTTCGTAGTCCGGGGACAGGCTCTCGTAAGCGAATTGTTCATATGCATCGGTCATCCTGTTGACAAAGAATGCTGTTAGAATATCACTGAAACAGTACCTCCTCGATAGAAAAGCTTTTGCTTCATGGATGACTACGTACATTTTACTTCGTGAATCATGTGATCACGTTGTAGAATTCCAAAGAGAAAAATATGAACATCTTTGTAGAATATATTTTTTTTTAACATTCTTTACTAAATGGCATGTAGTTCATGTTTAAGCAATGCGACTTTTTTTCGTTCAGTCCATGAAGCGCAGTTCAGACTAAGCTTTAATACCAGTATCGTCGGAGCGCTTGTCAAGACCCTTAATATGTGCACTGCGTAAAAATGCTGACGTGTTGCTGAGCTTATATGAAGTAACACTAAAAAAATATTTTTATCACAGTATAAAAACAAGATGTTTAGATTTTGCTTAAACTTATTACTTACTTAGTTTTCAGATAAAATAGTCCGCTTCCTAAAAAGTTCATAAAATCCACTATGGGTTTTGGCAAGCGCACCAACGTTCATACAACGCTATGCTATAAAGTATTGGCTTGCTGTACGCGCGATAGACTTGAGCGCAGAGCTGTATCGTGCGATTCTCCGGTACCCGCTCCGCCTCACTTCTACCCGTCCGTCGCCGACGGATCGTGGTCAAATAACTTGCTAAACATAGTAGACCGGCTTGCGATATAGCGTATATTGTGAACGTCATGCTGTATAGTAATAGCACGCAATATGCTTTACTAAATAGCGAAACAGTATAGCGTAGTCTGGACTGCGCTTAGGGAGAACATCCAACGAAGATCGCGGATTAATGTTAAAACCAACATCAATGTAACGCACGCGATCTCCCATCCGTGTCAACACACGATCGCGAGGTAGATTAGATAACAATCGGACTATTTCCTACCGTTGCCACTTCGCACTATTTCACGTTATGACGATTATGAAGAATACGCCCATCATGAGTGGCATGACTGACTTTCTAGCTATCCGTTAAATTTACTTCACAAATCTGTGTTCACGTAATCCGTGACTAGAAAGTGGTATGCTACCCGAATAATTGCTCTTATGCCTGTTGTTTAAACGGTAGACTATGCTGTTTGACGGATTCCTTTACTGGTTTGACCTGTTAGTGCAACTTTAGTAAGTAACAGAAGTCATTTCGTAATTGAAAAATCGAATTGTTGAGACGAATAATTGCTCTTATGCCTGTTGTTTAAACGGTAGACTATGCTGTTTGACGGATTCCTTTACTGGTTTGACCTGTTAGTGCAACTTTAGTAAGTAACAGAAGTCATTTCGTAATTGAAAAATCGAATTGTTGAGACGAATAAGGAAACGCACTGCCATCGCATACATACAACATCGTTGATACCAGTCAGTGGCTTAGTGCATACAAAATATGTTGGCAAACATAGGAATGGAAAGTGAAACTGCACTGACTGCCAAAATGGAGAATATGCAAACAAAACTTTTAAAAACAAATAATTCCTTAAATTAGCGAAAATACATTAGCATAATACCCAAGTAGTTTAGCATGTTGTTATGATATTTCATTTCAAAAATTGGTAATCATGTCGTTACTTCTGGCTGTAACTTATCAAGGTTAGCAGCTCCTTATTGTTATGTTAATACTGTGAACGCAACACCATGAGTACCTAATTAAGTTATATACGTCCACCGGGGTCAATGTTAGGAACAAGTTTCCCTACAAACATATACGTGAGCCAAGCTACATTCTCACAAGTGCAACTTTCATTTGTAGGAAACAAAAAACTGGTGCGCGTTCACACGACGGATGTACAATGCTTGTTATTATAATACAGAATCGCTCGCCTCACACTGCCTTTACTAACGATGGCCGTTTTTGCCGTTGAACTTTCCGTGGAAGCTAAAGTCACGCCTAAGTGCTGGGAACGCGAACTTCCCATTCACAGATATGCAATTTGAAATGGCAAGTGGCAAACACGATTCGCTATTATTTTTATCAATAAACAATGCACTTTAACAAAACTTTTGAAATGAAATTCATTTGAAATAATAATTGTACTGTTCATGTTAGATACTAATTAAACAGCATGCTCTCTAATTTGAGGCGTAAATAATGTCTAGTAGGTAATATATTTTACTATCTCTGCACTGACTGGGTGCCATTAGCCAGTTTCACTATCAGGAGAGTGTGAGCGTTTGCTATGATTACACCTACCACAGTTGACTATAATTACGTGCAGTACAACAAGTGTAGAAATCCGAGCCGCAGATGTTAACCGTGCATGTCTATTATTTATCTCATTAGTGTGAAAACGTCTTCGTGTTTTGTCGTGGTGGCTGGCGGCTGGAGTGACGCGAATGTCGTGACCACAACGCGTAACTCTTTGAGTCTGCTGTTTACAATATTTTTACACATCGTTATCTCGCTGATCGATGAGTGTAACGCTAGCGTATTGAGCATGTTTAATTGCATCTTGTTTTTTTAGTTAGGTCAGTAACTGTATCGATGCGATTTGTAATGGCTTATTATTTTCCAGGTGACTAATAACTTAAAAGGCGACTAAGTGTTTGCAACTAATAAAATGAGGCGAGGAGCTATAAATAATGACGTGGCGACTAATAATGTTAGCAGGGTGGTTAAGGGGAATCCCGACATGGATAGGTTAGGTTCGAAGGGGATGACGGGGGCTAGTCTAGAGTGAGCGAGCGAAGCGAGCGAACGAAGCCCCCGTCATCCCCTTCGTGTTAGGTTACTTTAAACCCTGCAGACAGAAATAGGAGCCCCGCACAGCGGGGCTCCGTCGACTTAAGCTCCTTCACTGTAGCTGCCAACCTGTTATTTTTGCTACCCATTTTAATTATTTTTAAAACCCCCTGCCTGCTTAAAATGCTACTTCACTGTAGCTGCCAACCTATTATTTTTGCTACCCATTTTAATTATTTTTAAAACCCTAAATCAGATTAGTTTGTCGCCGCGTTAAATACATGCCATTTGTAATGTTATTAAGGGTTTCCAAAAACAATTAAGTGACTGTTACGTAAATCAGCTTGAAAAAACAAACGTTTTTGGAGACATTGTGTTGGTGGCTCGTTTATTACAAGGATTACAATACTTTGACAAACAATTATTATTGATGAATTAACTAAAATCTTTATTGAATGCTGCAGTAGCTTTCTTTTCTATTATTACCGGACACTTGATTTAAAAGCTGGATCCTAGGCAAAATGGCAGCCCTGACTTGGTATTTTCTTAACACGTAGGTAAATGCCGGTATCGTGAAACTTTGCTTTGCTAAAGGTTATGTAAATACACAATAAAGTTCTCATTGAATAGAACATGTCTCCACGTTTTTTTACAGTTTTTATTGCACTTTCGAGTGCGGAGAGCAATAATTACATTCGCATTAATGAAGTAATCACCTACCTTGAGCATGCAATCTAACTAGATATGCACCCCATTTGATACTGCGGTAGGTACTTATTTTTGTATTGTTTCCATAAATATGCATGTGAGCCTTGAGCTCAGAGTAATATGATTTCTTCTGGCATAATTAAAGCAAGCTGTGGTAGTAAAAATCAATGTTTATGCACAACACAGTGACTTTTACAACTATGTAGTTGCTATGCGAGACGTAATTTGTAGTAATTAGCGTAGAAAATATGCAAAATTAGACTAGGTAGGTACTCCAGCTCAGCGTTCAAGTTACACAGCTGCCCAACGTACCCAAGTATCATGAATTCCTCTTGATGGGACCCTCAGTTCTCGAGTTTCTTCAACTGCAATAGGATATTGCAAAACGCCTTTTTTCACTCTTTGGTTCCTACCGACTACGAATTTTTTCATTAAAAAGAGTAAAAAGGTGATAATTATTACCTTGAGTGTCTTCTACTGTTAGTATACCCCAGGCCGGCCATCACATACTCCGGGGGATGCGTGAGTGACATTCGGGTTCTGGGAGGCGGAGGGATGAACCCTGGTGGTATCACGCCTCCATAGAGTGGCTCGTACAACATCGGGTGAGGGACGTACGTCGGCTCTTCTATGAACATGGACCTTCGACGGTCCCCTGGAAAGCAGAGAACATTGTTTTTTAATGGATTACTACTTCTCTCGTGTCAGCACAAGCTATAAGAGAATAGCTGATGCTATGGTAAAAAGATTAGCCAGTAAGCAAGGTTGATAGCGGCCTGAACTTAACTACTAATCTCTTTATAAGTTTGCGTGCGATGTGAATGTAAAGAACAGGCCCACCTCTCTTCTATGGGTGTCGTAAATGGGGGCAGAATTTAAATTAATATTTTCAAACAGATGGAAAACACTCTTCGTCTACGATAATAATGACATACCAACACAATTTAATTTTAAATTTGAAAGGCAGATGCCGTTTTCTTCTGGCAATAGAAGTTATCCAGTCCACCTAACACTTCTTCCCATAGATCAGATATTTTTCACCATATTTTACAATAGTCTTGCACCCACCTGGGACGGTCCATGACTGTACTCCAATAGTGCAGCCGTGGATAGTCCCCGGTTGGTGCCCCACCCCATTTTAGATTAAAGTTCTCAAAGGGGCCTCTGCGCGTTTGACCTGTGTCCCCCGTATGCCTTCCAAAGGACCGGACATCTTCCGCACGAAAGATGAGCCGTGAATAGAAAGAGAAAAGACATACTAACATTAGATTTTTCTTAACCATTCTCTTTCCATCCTATGGTTGTCTGGAAGAAATTGCTATAAGCGATAAGGCCGCTATTTGTACTGTTCTTAATTACGTGTATTCCTTCTGTTTTATTTCTTTTAGTGTACAATAAAGTATATCTATTTAGTATCACTAACCCGTTTGCTGAGCATGGTGATTATCGCCTTTATCATTCGTTGTATAGCGGCAGTGGACGTTACGTTTACGGGATGATCATGATAATGATCATAATAAGGCAAGGACGAGTATAAGATTTTTCTGAGGGAGGGGGGGGGGAGGCACATCGCTAGGACCATACTGGCAATACCTATTAGGTTGCGTCGACAGTCAAGACCCACCTCGACTTGACGTGCTCCCGTGCTCCCCCTTAAATCCGCCCTTGACTATGGGCTAATTAAAATTGGATGATGATAGTTCGTCATGAGTACCTACTAGCTGCTGCCATACATAAATGTATTGTGACTATTTAGGTACATATTTTTATTTATTCCATCTCTCATGATGGAAATTTTGAAATGTGTACTTATTACGGTCTAGCAGTCCGATATCGATCTATTTTCAAATAAGCATGAAGTTAAAGAAGTTAGAGAAAGGTTAACTGATTGCAGGAACATTACAAGCAAAATCTACACAATAATAAGTTATAATTTTCATGCTGATTTATGAATCAAGGAAAACAAGTTCACCATCAGTCTAGCCCATAAAAATCTTTCTAGCCTTTCCCCATCAATCCATGTTGGGATCAGCAGCTATATTTCGGAGATATCTACTGATAAAATATTTTCGGGATTCTGTCTGCCCGTAACGACAACCATTTATTGTTACTCGTATAAATGACAACCGGCACAGTGCTCCTCGGAGCACGGGCGTGTCTGTCGTGACCCCTGTGTAGGTAAAGAAGGTCACAAGGAATTGCAGTAGTGTAAAGCCATGAGCTCCCTTGTTCTAAGGGAAATTAAGGGAATCTAGTGTGTTGGAAATAAATTTCATTGACTAGCGCTTCCCAAAATATGATCTCACTAAAGTCCAAGTTGCGTGAACTGGATCAAATTTGGACAAAAATCTAACTGATATGACTTAATGAGTGCATAACAGCAAGTGAATTGGAGAATAGGCAAAATGCGATCGTAATACCGTACGTTTAAAAATAAATGTTTTTTATTTCTTTTTTCTAATAAAGTAAATAGGAAATCTGGGTCATCCTATATCTGTTTTTAAATGCTGGTAGAACAGTAATGTTCTGCTCATCGCGTAAAATGAAAAGAGCGTGACAATGTTGAATCCTTTAGCCATTGAAAATTTCTTATACGAAACATTGATAATATCAACGAAACATTCCATACCATAAATATCATAAGGTTTATTATAACGGATTCGTAAATTATTATGGTAATGTCAAATTTAGGCACGTACGCTTCTGAATACCTTATTGATAAGTACCTAACTAATAGAACTAAGTAAGTAGTTACACTAGTGAGGCTTTTATTCGCTGGGAAAAATTTAAATTACATAAGTAGTTGGTAATAAATTTAAAGTCCGCCAAACATTAATTAGTCAAATTCACCAACTATTAATTAGTCAACAATGTTTTAAATGTTCCACATAATTTTAGAGGCTGAACAACTAACCTTCTATCATAATATTATTTGATGTCAAAAACAATAGACGAATTTGTGAGTAAACAACGATAGGTAACTTTTGTAGCCACACCACACAGACAAATTAAAGTTTATAGCCGTCGTTTTTCAGGTTTTTTCGACACAATTATTGTCAATATCTAGCAGAAATTAGAATTTTGGTACGAATTTCCCGAGGCAGTTTAGTCTGCACTGTTTATTTTCGAAAAGTATGATGCTGAGCGAATTATGACAGAGTAAATTTGGTTATTAGAACTTGCTCCAAAGCACCCTACATTTTTAACATCACACTTAATATTATTGTTTTTCGTGGAGCGTACCGAAGACATTCTTGACGAACTACTTTCATAATTAATTACCTAGAAGACTCATTATTTCAATTATAATTAAGAAAAATATTAATTAAATTTTTCATTACTAGTACGAAAGTCATTAATGAAGAAAACTATTAATTTCTCATTTTCGATCCGCGCTATTGTTATTAACTCATGCGTCTACCCACATAGCATCGATCAGCTGTTTGTGATAATTAAATAGGTTGACTACTTACTCATTGGTCTCTCGCCGTATATTGCTACATCGGGAGGGAAGTCGGGAATGATAGTTCTAGATACTTTTCTACCATACATCGCATATTCTGGCGCGATGACTTCTTCAGGCGGAGCCCTCTTCCACCTTGGCGGCGGCAGCGGCGGCTCTTCCCCAGAGTCATAGTTTTTCGTTGGAACATAGTAAAAACTAGCACTGACAGGCTCGCCGGCAAACGAATTGAAGTTCTCTCCCTGACTCGACTCCGCTGTCTCTGCTTGCATCATCCCGTACGCCTCGTTGTCCCAAGGATCTAGATACACCCGGTGATTACTAGGAGGTGTCTGGGCTTCTTCTCCCTCGCTGTCGAAATCTACGGCAGCCCAGTAGGGGCTCCCCGCGTGTCCTGGCATTACTTATAACGAAGTGAACACAAACACTGTTGGTTGTGAGCCGTCACAATGATTCTAGGATATTTTGCGCACTGAAGCACCAGTCATTTGGACACATAACTATCACCACACGTTCGCGCGTACCATCCAGATATGGTGTTGTGTGTAATTTATATGCTTTGCTTGGAAACACTGTTTGTTATGCTCAGCACGGATCGCGTGGACATTCGACAATCGAACGATGCAATCGGCGGGAGAGTTATGAGGCACATACATATGCGCGGGCGTACGCCGCGGCACTTGTCTTCAAATGGCGAGGCGTGTGCGAGCCACCGCAACGAGCGCTAGAGAAGATGCAATAGATATTAGAAATGTAAACGAACTGAGGTTCACACGCAAACTTTGAAAGCAGTTTTTTAACGTAGTATACCTATTTCAAAATGATAAGCTGTTTAAATAGTTTGCTACCTAAACAATGTAGTTACCTACATTTTTGTATTATTACTTTCGTGAGACACATTCATATTTATGATTACTTATGCTTTAACTACTCACGTGCATTTTTCGGGATTGCGCGACCGACTAGTGCTCAGCTCATGATTAAGGGCTCCATTTGGGTCCGAAACTAGTCGGGCAATCCCGAAAAATGCACGTGAGCAAACCTTAACTAACACAGTGACTACATAATCAATTAATCATAAAATGTAGTACCTACAGCTAAACTTATTTATTTGTTTATCGTTAGCTTCTGCTAAGGTCAATAATTGTGTGAAGGTGGTGATCACAATGGTGACGGTTAGGGTGTTACCACACCAATCGATCGATCGTCGATCGATGCCATCGATCGATGGTAGAACGGATTAGTCGACGTCGATCGATAGTTTCTACCACACCAATCGATCGATAGCCGATAGATGCCATCGGTCGATGGTAGAATGGATTGGTCGACGTCGATCGATAGTTTCTACTAGACCTATCGATCGATAGTCGATCGACGATCGATCGATGGTAGAATGGATTGGTCGTCCTCTTGTGAATACATTTCGAAAGAAACTGATGGTATATAGCCGGGGTTAATCGATCTACGTCGACCGATGCCATTGACCGGCAATCGATCGATTGGTTAGTCGACCGGTATCCGTCGACCGATGCCATCGACCGGCAATCGATCGATTGGTTAGCCGACCGGTATCCGTCGATCAATTAAAGCTACCACACCAATCGATCAACGTCGACCGATGTCGATCGATGCCATCGACCGGCAACCGATCGATTGGTTAGCCGACCGGTATCCGTCGATCAATTAAAGCTACCACACCAATCGATCAACGTCGACCGATGTCGATCGATGGCATCGATCGACTATCGATCGACTGGTGTGGTAACACCCTTAGGTAGGTATTATTACTAACAAAAAATATTCGTGATTAAAATATAAGTGGGTAGTTATTGTTATAAAATCATAGATTTATACACCTGCGACGTGTGGTGACGAATTCGCATAGGAATTAGTAAGCAGTGGGTGATATGGCCTTTAATACTTTGTGGGCGGATAATGAAAGAGGATTGCTTATGGTTGAACTTGAAAGGTAAGTAGGTAATGAGTATGTGTAGATACTTATCTCTTGTTACTTACAATGATTTGATAAAGCACTTCCGAAATGTGTTTTATTAAACGAACGAGTAACTAGGTACCTATAGGTAATACCTATTTTAAGTCTGAAGCGGAGGCGTTTACAGGATTTGCCGAATTACATTACCTATGTTGGTCGTTTGGTTCGAGCGACAAGTAGACCACGACGCCCACCACATCTCTTCTAATGAGAATGTGTAACAAAGGGATAAGTCAAAAGGATGACCAGTATTGTCCGCTTGCTAAAACAGGCCAATACCACAGTGACCACAGAGATAATAAACTGTTTACCCAGCGTAGACAGAGGTAGGTAATGCCCCGAATTCCCGATCGTTAAAGCGGTGGAGGCTTATGTTATGATATGACCTATACATAGATGTTTGTGGGATAACGTGATGATGATTCAGTAGCGGAGCCAGACTAGCTCAAACGGCGGTGAAGGCTGGCATCGAGGGTGATCATGTTATGTCCCACGTGATCACCAAACAGGAAAAGGGATAAGGGCTACACAAGCAATTGTGTATTCGTTCCATTTTGTAGGCATAGAGCCTTGACCTTCAGCTTGGTATAAGGAAGGTGGACACTCCGCTACCTTGGTGGGTACCTTGTCACTCGGGTCGTCGCGACCGGCGTCTGACGGCTTGTCAATAAAAAAATAGAAGGCCGATTGACTGCCATTCAGATATTTTGGAAAATTAAGCAGTTTTGTGATGTTGTAAATTCTTTGTTTATTCTAGCCAGTTTGCCGATGGAATGGATAATTATGAATTAACGACATCATAATAATATCTATTTGTAACGTCGTATGTATTTGATAAATTATCTAATAGGTACTTAATCATTTTGTCGCCGAAGTGATGTGTGTTTGTCTACGATCGTATCGACTTTTAATAAAGCCGGGTCCGCAGCGCCAATTTTCTAACATGTTATTGTGTTTTTGCGAACAAAACTGTTAGGCCACGCCCCTATTCGGATAGCAAACAATGTTAAGCCGGGTCCGCAGCACAATTTTGCTAACAAAACTGTTAGAGCACGCCCCTATTCGGTTAGCAAACAATGATATCCTGTTTGCAAACATGCACGGCGCAGCGGACCCGGCTTTATTGATACAATGTCGTTGCCGAAGTTCCATTGGATAAGAAAGGCCGTGCTGGATTTAAAATATTTATTTTTATAAGTATTAAAAATAAATAATGTATCCAGACCTGCTTTAGTTCTTATTCTAAGTCCAGACCCATGAGAACATTAAATCCTGTGAAGACGTTTACTAACAATGGATTATAGAATTCTACCAGTAAGTAGGTAGGTACCTAAGTAGTTATTTATCTACAAGAAATTGTGGGTGCCAGAGATTAGACGATGGGACGTGTGACCAAATATCAACACTAATGACTAGAGCTTCTGGATTCGAAGTTTTAGCAATAAGTACCAAAAACGGCCATTGTTAGCATTCATTACTAAAACTTCTGACCTAGGATGTCAAGTGTTGTTTTTTGGCGTTGAAAATTTCTACAACACTTGACTAAAATGTTGTAAATCTTGTACGAAAATTCAATACCTATATGTAGTGTGTTGACAGATATAATGCTTTTTTTCTGAAGTGGCGCCATTTACGGTGCGCGGTAGGGGAAGCGCCTTAATGAAGTGCTTTATTGAAATATTGACTGCCTAAGGCTTAAAACTCACTAGCGGCCAGCCGCAATACGGCGTGCCGCTTGCGGTTGGCCGCACATCGGTTTTTACATGAAACCGCATGATCTCAACGCACTGATTTCCGGCCAGCCGTCGTGCGCCAGTGCGTTGAGATCATGCACGTTGAGAAACGCACTAGCGTTGGGCAACCAACGCTAGTGCGTTTTAAGGCTTAGGCTTAAAACTCGATTTTTACATGAAACCGCATGATGTCAACGTACTGACTTGCGGCCAGCCGTCAACCGCTCCGGTTGTTCTGGGGCTGCGGCGAGCCGCGACGGTTGAATGATGCGGCGCGCCGCATCCCCTCCACGCACTCGGCGCGGTTAGCCGCAAGTCGCTAGACACTGTACAGCCGGGGACTTGGAAGTGTTTAAATTCGATTCCTTCTCACTTTTTCGAAGACATTTTCTACGATAGTATCTATAAATAAATAACTGCAGCTAGTTCTTCGACGTCTATCTTGTGCAATATTTCTAGAAGCACTGACGTTTGCGGCGGACCGCAATAGAACCGAGTCGATACGGTTAGCCGGAATACGGCGTGCCGTTACGGCAGACCGTATATATTGCGGCCTGCCGCAAGCGGCACGCCGCATGCGGCTGGCCGCTAGTGCGTTTTAAGCCTTAGACTGCCTAAATGCCTAGCAGAGTATGAAACCTACTTTTGAGATAGTCTCGAAAGTCTCGTTTTTCCCGGGAATTTCGATTCTCGAGAGTCTGGATCTTTTTCTCGGAACTCGTAAATGTAACGAGTCTGAAAGGCCTTAAGCTGATGTTGTGTTGGAAATACGCAACCAATCGGCAATGGTTGAACAAAATAAACAAGCGATCTTTTCAACGGTATTTTTCGTTATATAGTAATTATCTTTTACATTTATGAACAATAGTTTTTTACATGGCAATAATTTAGTTGTCGCACTTTGCGTCGCAAAAGTTGCCAACATAGTGCTTTTACCACTAAAATAGGGAGAGTTCTGATGTTTTACACAACTTGGCATAAAAGTCTGATACGAACATTCTTTTATTTCTGCATATGCAGCATCAGTCAGTAATTTATTATACTCTGCATGTCTATGCATGTGTATTAGGATGCTCAATAAATTTAAGCTTAATTCGCCCTTATTACAAAACATGGTTTAAACCAAGACTAAGGTAAACCCAGGTTTAAAATATACCCATCACTTTCTTATGTCATATAACAAAAAGAGACGGGGCTATTTTAAAATCTAGGTTTTTCTTAGACCATCTTTTGTAATAAGGGGGAAAGACTATCCAATATTCTACCAGAAAACATAAAACAATTAAAATTTTATGAGACTAGTGGCGTCCCCTTTGTATTAAGTGTTGTTTTTAATTATTTTCTCCTAAAACCTGTGAATCGTTATGTAGAGGATTTCGTGTTTTTTTAGAATGTCAAATCATTTTTGTGTTGCTCTGGTGCTTCCTCTAGTAAAATCTACTGGGCACCCAGGCACCCACCCGGTAAAAAGCAATTTACTGAAAAGCAAAACCAAAACAGTTGGCAACACTACTTCGCGCCAGAAATGCGTTAAATGTCAAAATGTGTTGGCTTAATTTCAATTTTTATTATTCCGATGCCTTGTAAAGTGTATTTTTGGTATATTTTAACGTAAAATATATGTGACCAAGTACGTAGTTACTTCCTTTTCAATATTTGATAAAGTCAATATAGTTCCCGGTTCATACTTTGTTAAAATATCAGTTTGATCTTTGGCATGGTTTTGTTTCGTACATAACTACGGCTTTATCTTTTTGTAGAAATTTGTACATGTACATGTAATACAACAATTTCGGTATCAAAGAGCTCATTTGTGTAAACGAATTAAAATTTATTCGTTGTTTAGTAGTTTCCGACATTCATAATTGGGTAGGTACTTTTTCCAGAAATGCCGGAGGAAAAGTGTACGGGTGTGGAAGCTTCATTGGACAGTTTGGAACACTATTATTTAGAGAACCACTTGTCTAGAACCCAAGATTACAGTGAAATATATAAAGCGTTGGAGAAAAATGTTCAATTGAGCTCACATGAAATTCAGAGGTTACTGGCGATATGTGTACACGACTTGAAAGCGGATATGCAGTATGCTGCCAGTATCATGTACATTATTCCTGCCATTTTATCCAGAGTTCAGGTAAAAATCTATTTTATTAAAATTCCTTTGAAAATAATGTACTATTGGTACTCAATTTAACATAATTTATCTCATTGTGGTGTTTGTCAACATCTTTCTAGATGGGTACATACAACCCACAGCCAGACCTTCTGCCATCAGCTTTAGGAGTGATACGGTTGATAAAAAAGATAGCTCTTCTAAATAAGGTGGAATCATTGAAGGTTATATGCTTTGATACACTGTTATCATACCCTAATGACACACTCATAGCGGCAGCAGAGCATTATGAGGAAGTGATAGAGATATTCAACCTGTACTGCCAAACGGTGATACCAACTGAAATAAGATTACAGGTATGTGGTATACATAACATAATCAGCCTATTAGCACAGTGTACCTTACTACATACAGTGGGTCAACGCCCATACATTTGACAGGTCCTATAAAATGTCAAAATTATGTATGGAGGTTATGTCCCAGGTATGCAGTATGGCTACTTGGGACATAACCTCAGCCCCCTCACCCTGCAACCCCCCGCACGATTGCTCTGCGACAATGTTCTACGTTGACTGACTGTAAGGAGTAAGATATAGGTAGACTGTGCTACTAGGTACTGTCCCACTGCTGGGAACGGGACTCTTCTCAGAATAAGAAGGGTTTAGGCCTTAGTCCACCACACTAACCTGGTTAGGGTTGGCGTACTACATGCACCATCAAGAACTTTATGGAGCCCTCTCAGGTGTGCAGTTTTCCTCGCAATGTTTTTCCATCACTGTTAGGCTGAGCGCGCGTTACGAATTTTAATCGTTGCAGATTATAATCGCCAATCTGTGAACAATACCAATATACTAGAGTCTGCACTAGCGATGGGCGATTGTTGCAAAAAAAAGGGTATCATTTAAGCTATCACCAATTTAATTAGTTTTGTGTTTCTTAAATAATAGGGTTTGTCCTCCAAATAGTAGATCTGTCACCAAAATGTAGTCACCAAACAATGCAAAATCAGTTCCACAATAAATCACCTAAAATCCTGAGATATAAGGTCTAGTACCAAATAAATGTTTTTGTATGTGTTATAATAGGTGTGTCCTAATAAGTATTTAAGCAAACTAATTTAAAGAGATCACCAATAAATCATATTATGGTACTAGAAAATTGCATTAAGTTCAAATAAAAAATTAGGGTTGTCATCATCGTTTCAACCAAAAGATTCTGCTACTTAACTAGACTCCCAAGGTTTTAAATTTCCACTGGTAGTATAAATTATATTTAAATAAAATTTTTAGCACAGTAGTAAATAAAACAATTAAAGTCAAAATAATCAATATTTATTGTTTAAAATAATTACCACTGAACAATCAGCGCTGGTTTAAAATAGCTGGCTTATGGCTAGCAGAATAATAGATAAAACACTTAATTAAAGTTAAAATAATCAATATTTATTCTTAAAAAACAATAATCACTGAATAATCAGCGCTGGTTTGGATTTCGAAGGGCGCCCCCTTTTTCTTTTCTGGCCGATAAGCAAATTTTTTGCTTCTGGTGGGGGGTTGGCCAGCTTTGATCATTTTTTCATTAAAATTATAAATTGATGTATTAAATTGGTAACGAATACTATTAATTTAATATCTGAACGAAATAAAATGTTACTACTGTATTGGTGACAAAATATCAAATAAAAAGGAGTCGCAGTCAGGGATCGATAATCGATTTATTTGGTGACAGATCTACCATTCTGAGCACAGAGCTATTATTTAAGTAACAAAACTGTTATTATAAGAACGAAGTTTATATTCATGTAATGCAATATAATGTTATTGGTTATCGATCTCTTATTTTTCACATATATTAACATTAATTTGATAATTCATACCTGGAAACAATTTTTGTTTATCTGAGAACGAAAATATTTCGTGGCGATAGATCTATTTATTAGGTGATACAACTTGATGACAAATATAAATTTTGGTGATAGAAAATATAGTTCCCCAAAAAAAACAATCGACTGAATCGAAAATTGTACTGTTGCGCATTCGATTGTCGATTTAGTAGTTCCTCGCCACAATTATTCGAATAACAATCGACGAACTACTAAATTTACGTACACTGCATGCGTATGCGTTGACCTGCGGTGTGCGACTGCGTGCGGTGTGCGAGCAGTGCGAGAGACCGCGCGGCTGCGGGACGATGTTGCGTCAATTGTTTTTAAGTATTACTTCAATTTGTTTACTTTAGTTGTTCTTTGAGTTTTTTAGACCAAGGTCAGGCGCGCGCGCTATTACCGTTTGACGCGATGCCTAAAAATCGTTGGTGTGGGATTTTTTTGAAAAATTTAAAGAAAGGAATATTGAAAAAGTTTAATGTATATTCTGTTCACATTGTGTAGTCTATCACAAAAATACGACCAACCTAAAGGACCATTTAAAAAGGAAACATCCGTTGCAATTGGTAGTGGAGCACGGACTTTTAACTATTGAATTGTGCCGCAGCGGCAGCGCACGACGCAACACCTTTTAGTAATTACTTATTTAGTAGTACGAATATAGTAGTACGTGCGCTGCGCCGCAATTTTATCTATTGAATTGTGGCGCAGCGGCAGCGCACGCCGCACGCATCACCTTTTAGTAATTACTTATTTAGTAGTACGAATATAGTAGTACGTGCGCTGCGCCGCAATTTTATCTATTGAATTGTGCCGCAGCGGCAGCGCACGCCGCACGCATCACCTTTTAGTAATTACTTATTTAGTAGTACGAGTATAGTAATACGTGCGCTGCGCCACAATTGAATACAAATTAGTATATTAGTTAGATACGATTATGATTTAACCCAATTCATACAGAATTGATTTATATATGTACGGTACTTACTTTATTTTACCTGTAATTGCATAATTTTATTATTGTAAAAAATTTGATGATTTTCGTTATAAAGAATCAATTAATTTATTCACTTGACAGACATATCTGTGTTGCTGGGGAGTTTGTTGCGCCGTTTCTTCTTCACAGCAAAAACACTAGGAAGCGGTGAAGGGAGGGCTTTTTATGGGATGTCTATAATATTGTAAAACTAACGTTCAAAAAGAACTAAGTAATTCTAGTCTATTTTGAATAAATGAGTTTTGAGTTTGAGTTAAAGTTGATACGGTAACCGTATCAGTGATTGTCGCCTGCTGCGCGCCGTTAGTCGATAACAATCGACTAACATCAATTGTTATCGACTTTTATCGACTGGACTGAACAATCGACTAAGTCGATTAGTTTTAGTAATAATCGCCCATCGCTAGTCTGCACACTGCGAAAAGAAATCATTTGTGATTTAAAATAGCAGATGCGAAATCGTATGTATTTTTTGTACCGTATGATGTTGTACAAAGCCGTGCGCACTGCGGAAAAATTGCAAGCGCAGGTGTCAGTTGATTTGTGATCTTTGATGATTTCTGATGTAAGTTAGCCCGAATAAATTGTAGTGTGTGTAGGAATTATTTTCATTTGCGATTTTATTTCGCAGTTTAATAATCGCACTGATAAAATTCGTAGTGCCTTAATGCAAGTGGTAATCAAATTCTGATGTACACATGAATTCAAAAAGTCAGAGGTGTGGGCCTGGATCAAACCAGACCCTTCTGTATGCAATTGTAATATACATAGAAACGTATTCTTAAAACTCATTTGTTTATGTACAGAACCTACATGTTGCAGTGACTCACTGTGATAAGTATGAAAAGGTACTCCCCCCGTTCATTACTAATAATGAACAGGGGGTCTACTCCCTAAGCATGAAGTCTGTGGTTTCGGCCTTAGTTACAAGTGTTTCCTACTCCCTATCACCTACGGACATATGATTATTTCAGGGCCCCACCTAAGAATGAATGACAACACGATTTGACTGTTGTTCCTACTACCAATGTGTTTTTGCCCATCCTAAAAGGAACTTGACACTTGTTTTGTTCACTGCTACGTTTCGGGCTACTTTCGGACGGGCGACTAACTTTGTTGACGGACTTAGGGAGTAGGACCCCAGACCCTTCTGTATGCAATTGTAATATTTATACAAAAACGTAATCTTAAAACTTATTTGTTTATGTACAGATCTTACATGTTGCAGTGATTCACTGTGATAAGTATGATAAGGTACTCTTAGTAATGAACAGACACTTGTTTCAGTATAGTAACACTTGTGTATTTTTCTCAATTAAAACGTAACAGCCAAGTGTTTCGCCTCACAAAGAAACTTGCCTCAAGAGTGTTTTACAGCACTTAAAAATTTATCATTTATCTATTTTATGCTATCTGGTAGAATACGACATGTCCTGGTAAAACGATTAGCCAGTCAGCCAGGTTGGTAGCAGTGGCAGGGCCCAGGGTATATGAGCTAAAGCAGTACCTCAACTACCTATAATGTCCTGAGTTGACACACTCACATATACACACACTATACTGAGTATAATATACTCTTAGTAATGTACTCTATGGCAGCTGTGACTGACTGCATTGTGAAGCTAACTTAGAGGTCTTGTTGCAGTTTGTGTCTGTGTGAGTGTGTCAACTCAGGACATTATAGGTAGTTGAGGAACTGCTTTAGCTCATATACCCTAGGCAGTCAGCCCTGCTATCAACCTTGCTGACTCAATTCAGCTGATTATATGTAATTGAGGTACTGCTTTACTGTGCTAATTGTCTGATGCCCTTTCTAAATGCTTGCAGACAATGTTTGTCATAGAATTAACAATATTATTTACAATTTTGGTTGAAATATGTTATATACAGTAGGCCCTTGATAATCCTAATTCCCCTGTTCGGACTCACGGAGCGTTCGGATTATAGTATGTTATAAAAAATACAAGCATCTTTTGTCAGAATATATTTATTGAGCTTATAATTATAAAATACATATTTAAACCACAAAATATGTTAGGTGTAAGTTACTTAGTCCTAAAGTCATCTATTTTAGGCTGGCGGGTTCTATTTATTGACCAAGAAAAAGCTTCGTCCCTCAAATTACGCAGCATCATTTTTTCGGATAAAGACAGGAAAACACGTGGCGCGCGAGTTCAGTACAGAGTAATGTAAACACGCGGGGTGGCTCTTTAGTAACTAAAGTCAAAACATAAGATCAGCAGTCACGGTAAGAGAGAGAGAGGAGCAGTTGGCAGTTCGGATTACAGCGACGTTCGGATTAGCCAGAGTACGGATTATCGAGGCTCTACTGTACCAATTGCTTGTCATGATCGTAACTACATAGTTACTCTTGTATTTATTTCAGGCATGCAGTGTACTGCACAAACTGTTAAAGATTCTGCCACCAGAAAAAAAGAGAGTGTTTGTTGAAAAGGGAATAACGGTTTGGTTCTCAAAAACAATTCCTATAATAATGAGTCATGTAACCATGGCTACCATAAATAGTGATACTGTAGAAAAATTTGAAGAAAATGTAGAAATACTTGAACTTTTGACTGATGAACTTGTTGCATGCAACTACTCTGAGAATGAAATGTGGCATATCATTCTAGAATGTATTTGTAAACCACAAAAGTAAGTGTAAATAATCATTACATTATCATGTGTTTGCAAACATTAATTTGTTTCATTAAAAGTTACATATTGAGATTTTGTGTTAAAACAAAAGGAATATTTTGTTGATTGATCAAGTTTCTGGGGTAGGGTTACCTCATACCTCATTCTTGTGTTTCTTATTGACCTAATATCTTACTAGCTACATCAATACAGTTTGATTAATTTCTCTAAAACTAAATTTTCATGTTTTGTAACATTACTCAACCCTATTGAATTTCTAGATACCCAGCTGTCATGAAGAATCTTTTACAAAAGGGAAATGGTAACTGGCACAGACTATGGATAGTTTTCATCAGACTTCTTAAAAACCAAGTAACACTATTACTGGGTAGCATTGGAACTCCTATAAATTCTATGTTGCCTGTGGTTGAGGCAGCATTCAAAATGGATGTGCAGAACAGATGTAAAGCATTTGCATGTTGGAATGTTCTCATTGACAGTTTCTCCACTGAAACAAATGAAAGCAATATAACCAAAAGAATCAAATTGTTAATAATTCCACTCAAGTCTAATAATGCCAAAGCTGAAGCAACTGCATTAGCCAAGTTTAAATGTTGGTGGCATTTAATAAGAAAATTCCAAAATAAAATAGATAAGTTCCTTGACAATATTTTGGTTTCATTTTTAAATTTCTGCTTTGGAAGGCACAATGCAACTGATAAATCAGCTTTAATACCTGGACAAATGTCAGTGACAATGAAAAAACTATGTATACAGGCTATTGTGGACATGGTCGGCCATGACAATTGTGATGGGTGCACTGATTTACCTAAATTAAAAGGCAAATTGATTAACACAAAAAATTTAGTAGACAACTGGAATCATTGGGTTTTCTCACTGACTTCAACCATTATGATGTCAGCTAATACTGATCATGGCTTGACAGAACAACAAATGAAATGCCTCTGGAAATCATTTCTTATGACTATTGGTGAATTACCAGAAAATAATATAAGAAAAGATCTTTTCTCTGAAATGTTATCCATATTATTACGTTTGGTGCAGGTAAATATTATTAAACAAGTAAATTGTTCTCTGAAGCTTTATTATAATGTATATTTAATTTTCATTAATTATATGATTGTTACAGGAATGTAAATCCAATAGCAAACTCGCTGATATAGTTTTCAATGCGTTGATACTATCATTATTTGAGGGAGATATAAGAATCAAACAACTCCTAAAAACCAGAAATGATATAAATGACCCACTATACAAAATTACCATGATTTTACTAGACCCATCATTGAAACTCGTATATCAAAGGTAATTAATAGTTAATGATTTTGTGATTGTCCTTATGTCTGATTCTTAACCTGTGACAAAAATAAAGATACTAAAATCAAGTCCTTTAGGTGCGATTGGTCCAATTCGCGACTAGCCCAACTCGCGATTGGTTCGAATCGCGGTTGGTCCAAAATTCCAAATCGCGGTTGGTCCAAGTCGCGGTTGGTCCAAATCGTGGTTGGTCCAAATCGCGGTTGGTCCAAATCGCGGTTGGTCCAAATCACGGTTGGTCCAAATCGCGGTTGGTCCGAATTGCGGTTGGTCCAAAATTCCAAATCACGGTTGGTCCAAATCGCGGTTGGTCCGAATTGCGGTTGGTCCAAAATTCCAAATTGCGGTTGGTCCAAATCGCGGTTGATCCAAGTCAGCGTTTGGTCCAAATCGCGGTTGGTCCAAATCGCGGTTGTCCAATTCGCGGCTGTTCCAATTCGTGGTTGGTCCAAAAAATATATTTCCAAAATTAAACAAAACAAGACTTAATACATTGTTTAATTGTTTTATATTGCACCAATCGCGCCTAAAGGCAGTGATCTACAATAACTTCATTGAAAGTCTTGTATGTTTTAATTAACACCTAATATTACCTATTTTAACAGCTCATATACTATTTTTAATAACAATCATTTATTTTCTCAATTTCAGCTCCAACTTCGGAGAGTTGGTAACAAAACTGAAACCAGTAACAAACATGGTTTTAGATCCAGTATTCAGCTCACCTAATGTTGTCATAGGTTGTATTCTGAAAGCCTTCCCTGAAAGTGACATTGCTTTAATCATATGGACTTCACTGGTAGAATCAATCTGTGAATCAAATTTTGACGTGTGTCCACAGATTTTGTGTGATGTCATGGTGTGGCCATTAAAAACAATAAACTCGTTTACTTGTGATGTATGTATATTACATGTTGTTGCTAATGTTCTTTTGTTCAAACCCAGAAAAAGATTTTCAATTAGGCTTCTTTTTGTTTGTACCGTAGCAAACTCTAATTTAGGACCCACTTAATTTATTGCAAATGAACGTTCTATGAAATGGGTCTCAAATTAGAGATCGCGACAGTACTTGAGGAATTCCTGAAGATGTAGACTTTCGTGTAAAAGAGTCATGTAGCATAATCCGCGCGTATGTGCTAGTCACCGCCTGACCTATGTAAGCGGCAGGAGGGGAGCGCGAGACAATGGGTACACTCTGTCAGTTTGCTTTGTCTTGTGTACCGTATGCCCCTTCCCCTTCATTCCTCAGGCGGTGACTAGAACGTGCGCACAGACTATAGCCAATAAATTATTTTAGAGTTAGTTTTTTTTGTTTGCCCTTATCATCCAATAGTTAAGTATATTTCAAATTAGGTTTGTAACAAGTTTAAGTAGGCCATAGATAGATAAATTCTGATTTACATAACAAACCTTATTTTCAGATAAAAAATTCTGCAATGACTTGGTACACGGCAAATGATTTATCATATCCAAAACTGATGAAAACTGAGGGTTATGATAAGGCTCTATCGAAATTCCTCTACACCGCAAAGCAAGCTACTTATCCCTCTGTATATTTCAAACTATGTGTCACACTCAGTTTAATAAAGCACAAATTCACCGAGGAGAGTTGTAAGTACATCTATTATTTTAATATAGGGAATGATTTTTGATGGAAATGTGCAACAGATGATTAGAAAAGGCATTCATAAAGTCCCGTCAACTGCTAACTAAGCTCAGACTCGACCCAAGACCCACTCCCTGTAATCTTGGTGACTGTAGTTTCAATCTACAGATCATTGTAAAATCAGTGAGACAGAAAAAACTCTAAAGAAACAAAATCATTGCATTACTTAAATATTAATTTATCTACTTTTATATATTCATTATTATTCTTTATATTTTATTTCCTGTAATGTAATTTATGATTAAATTGATATGCAATGCAATAGTTTTGTTTCAGTTAGCAACAATATTTCATGTGATTCTAATGTAAAGAGTAATTAGAATATATTTTTTTGTTGTACAGTTTGTTAGTCAATGAGGCAACTTGGGTTCAGCTTGTTACTTTGATGGGTGTTTGATGATTCTTTAGTAATATGATGTTGCTCAATTAACCATATAATTATTTACCTAATACATATGTTCACGTATACTAACATTATATTGATCATCTTTTCACAGATACAGAATATGAAAAAGAAATAAAACTGTTACAAATCCTGAGTAATCACATAGATAGTTATCAAAGTTTTGCACCACTATTCCCTATATTTATTGACAGAATTTTGGCTGTAATAAGTATTCTGACGACAAATGTGAATGAAACTGTCACTTCTAATATATTAATTTGTCTGAAGATAATGGTAACAGTGATGACTCAAGCGTGTGATCATCTGACTGACGTATGTATTAATATATAACTCATTTTTGCTATATTGATTGTTTTTCATGCAGTACATCTTTGAGTAACTAAATAATATTTTTACAGGTCTCCCCAATATTGACTTTGGTTGGAAGTTTATTGAAGTCTATAGATTCATTATTTAAAGTAGAATCGTATCACAAACTTCATAAATTTATTGTAAACGATTTGATAGTTTGTACTCCATTTCTATCGAAACAATCTTTAACTAAAAGTATGGTACATTCTGTCATGACAACATTTTCAAAAATCGTAGAAAATAAAAGTACTTTGATCAAAATAAAAACAATAATAGACGAGATTGAACAAGATACCATAGATTTAGAAAAAAAACAATGTTCTGATAATAATGAATTCCCAACACCTAAAACAAAAGTTCCAAAAAGGGCGAAGAAAAAAGAAACAAGTATAGTGAATACAGTCGTAGAAAACGGAGAAGAGTATGTTGTTGTGAAATCAAACTGGAAATTCAATCCAAGAAAACTAACAGAAAATCAAAAAGAAAAACTACAAAGGAAGAGAGAAGATATTCCAGCTTTGTATCAGGATTTATCACAGTCACAAGATGAATTTAAACTTGAATCCTGGAAGACAGATTCACAAGACACTTCTAATAGCAGTAAATCTGAAAGTAAATCTTCTAAATCAGGCAATAATGAAACCGCATCGGATATGCTTTTAAACTTACCAAGTTCTAATGTTGTTCCCAAAATCTTGGAAAACTTTTTCTCCGAAAATATGAAGAAGGAAACTCCTACTGTAAATGTAAAAGACTCATTATCTGTAGACAATAATGTAAATAAAATAGGGCCTGCTACTCCTAGAAGTACTAAATCGCCTCGTATGGCTTTGAAAGACCGAGTGTTTCGCAATGTAAGAAATTTAATAGAAAAGTCAGGAGTTATTCAGAAAGAAAATAAAGATGCATCTGAAGATTTAAATAAGTCAGAAAACATAATGAAGACACCGATACAGTCTCAAAGTAACGACGCGGCTAACATCGTTAACTCTGCACCTCCACTGCTATCAGCTGATCGGCCCTCAAGAGTTAAAAGAAAACCTAAAAAGTTTGATGAGTTACAGTTACTTACTGCTAAAAAGAGTCGCCAATCTACCCAAGACTTAAAATCAAATGAGAAGTCAGGGCAATCTGATCTTGTTACAACTCCTTTGAAAACCAACCTAGATAAAGATGTTATTGTTATCGAAGACGTTGATTCTGAAATCGTTTCTGTATGTGAAGAAGAAAACGTTAATGAACCTGTTGAATTACAAGGACCTGAAAATCAAAACATTTCTGGTGTTAATGAGATTATTCAGAGTGAAAGTTCACAGAAAGATGTAAGCAAAATTAATAATGCTACAGACATAATTATTGAAGCCCAAAACATTGAACTTGTTCATAAAGATAAATCTTCTATTTGCATGGATTTAGATATTAGTAGTGATACCGACAAAAACAATGAAAAGTCTAATGACAGACAGCTTGAAAGTTTTAATAACATCAAGGGTGGAGGTTCTATTAACATAAAGGGTGAAAAGTGTAATGATATCAGGGCTGAAAAGTCTGATGACAAAGACGATGAAACGTGTAACGACAATAATAATGGAAGTTCTAATAACAACAAAAAGGGTGAACAGTTTAACGATATGACGGCTGATAGTTCTAATAATAAAAATGGTCAAAAGTCTAATGATATACAGGATGAAAAGTCTAATATCAAAGAGAGAGAAACTTCTGTTGACAACAAGAACGGAAAGTCTAATGATAATAAGAGTGAAAAGTCTAATGGCATCATGGATGAGAAGTCTATTAACAAAAAGGGTGAAACGTCTAATGACAAGAAGACTGAAAGTATAAATGAGAACAAGGATGAAAAGTCTCATAACAAAAAGGTTGAACATTCTAATGATAAAAAAGATGAAGAATCCAATGATAAAGAAGATGAAAAGTCAAGTGAAAAACAAACCAGTCCCAACACTAATGATCTAACACACGTATTAACGCCACCACAACTACCGAAGAATAAAGGGATTGAACAACAAAAGTCGACTACTAAAAATAAAAAATCAAGGATTGAGAAAGAATTAGCAATAGACACAGTAGAGGGACACCCATTTTTAAAAAATCAGTCACAGAAGCGTATGACTAGAAAAGCTTTAGAATCTGCTGGCGTTGGTCGAAGAAAAAGTTTAGCGGAGAAGTTGAACAAGTCAAAATCCGAGGCCAATGGCATTGTTAAAAGTGAAAAGAAAACAAAAGGGAAAGGTAGGGAGAGCGATAGTTCACACTCTTCATTCACGGTTGATGAGAGCCAAGATACTGAAATAATAGATCAGACTTCATTTACGGAAGATATACCTTACTCAGACGATGTTATTGAGAGTTCACAAGATTCCACTATAACAACTATATCAGTGAAATCAGCAAAAAAGACTGCTATGAAGGTTCCCATTGTAGCTTTACAAAAAATGAAGCTTGTTGTGGACAAAATTGAGAGTATTAATGAATCTCAGAGCATATTAGACTGTATTATTCTCAATGCTTCAGATTCGTCGTTAAAAGCCTGTCAAGAGAGTAAAGACGATACAGAATTGCCTCTGAATAAAACTGCTTTCGTAGAAAAAAGTCAAGATGATCTTACTGAGAATATGGATACCGAACCAATTGATGAAAAAGAACTTTCTGATGTTATTTTAATAAATGACGATGTCCCAACACCACTAACTATAAGCAGTAATGAAACTGAAGTGGGACCAGAAACTCAAGAAATAGCTGAAGCGGATACTCAACCAACTGATCCCACTGACTTTATGGACGTTGATGGGGCACACAAGATGCCCAATAAAAGTTTGACTGTTCCTGAAAACATTCCTGATAAAACTCTCAGTAAGGAAGATGAACCAGAACCTCTGACTAATGATAAATCTATAAGTGAAACCCAAGTGAATCCTTCAGATAACACAACAATAACGTTATCAGAATCAGCGTGCGCGGTATTAGAAAAGGAAAATGGAGCTTCATCGCCTTCATCGTTTAGAGACGAAAATAAGCGAAAACAAGATTTCTTGAATAACACGCTAGAGATATCGCCAATAAAAAATATGAGCCCTGAAAGAAACAAAAAATCACCATCCCCCGATACTAGCAGTGATTATGTGGTTATTAAACTGTCGTCACCTGTGCACAGTAATGGGGAACCGTTTGAAAAATGTGGCTCCCCTGAAGTTTTCACTGAAGACAAAGTTTCTCCTGATAAAAGAGATCAGTCGCCGCCTAGAGTTGAAGTTACTGTAATTAATACCAGTCCCAGTTCATCTCTATCCCTCAAGAAAAATAGACCTCAAGTGCGCTCTGGAGGTCGGGCAGCACAAATGCTAGGACTATGCGTACCTGATAAACTCCAAGCTATTATGAATCCAGAAAAGACTGAAACAGAAGAAGTTAAAAAGATTACTGCTTCAAGTACACCTGCAAGAAGAAACTTACGAATCTTATACAATTCAGTAAGTGAAAATATGGAGCCTACAAGCGAAAATGATGACAACGAAAACTTCCTCAAGTTCAGGCGATCACTGCCTGCGGTTGATAGTAGTCCATCAGTCCCTATATTGAAGAGGAAACTTATAGAGATTACCGACGATGCAACGATATCGCCAGCCAGTAAAGTAAGTATTATTTTTGACCGATATGAGTAAATTCTTAAGAAAACCGGAAATAACTGGTTAGATTAACGTGAAATAATATTTTTTTCAGAGAAAAAGAGTGAGCTTCCACGATCCACCAGTGTCAACGACGATATCAGTACAGAAATACATAGAACCGGGTGGTCTTCGATCTCCACAAAATTCGGCGCATAAACGCCTTGAAAGACAACTGCGTCAGCACACACCAATAAAATCACCAAAGAGATTAGACCATGCATTCAAATTAGACACTGTGTTGACTAAAGCCATAGAAAGTTTCTCAGAAACTGAAGTCATTACAACTCCCGATGACACTCAACCATTCTCTCTAGATGAAACGCCTGTTGTTGAGATTGTTAGAGCCAGTGAATTAAATGATACTGACCCTATTTGCCCAGACTTATTAGATTGTAAGGATCCTATAGATAGTATTGCTAGTGAACTATCTTCACCAGCAATGAAGTCTTTGCTTGTTAAAGAATTAGAAGGGAAGGTCGAAACTGTTGGCGACTTGGCAAAGATGACGGAACTTGAAGTGAATAGGTTATGCATTAAAGCGCCGAAGGTTAAGGTGGCGAAGAAAGTTCTATCAGATTATGCTTCAAAGAGGATTGAAAAACCACTACCTGATTTAATGGTGAAGATAAACGAGGCTATCTTTGATGAACCTATGCCTGATCCTGAGTTGAAATATGTTGACACTGAAGTGCAGACAGAAAGAAATGCATTCAATGAAATGGAAGTGCAAACTGTTGAAACGCCGACGACAGCTATTTGCGTACAGACTGAGACTACACCAACTGCACATACAGTTGTGCAGACTGACGAGTCGGGCAGTAAATCTACTGCAGATATCATAAAACTATGTTTAGAAGAGGTAAGCACTTTTATAATCATCCTAGCCTTTCCCAAACAAGTATGTTTGAATTTGAATGTTTGCGACAACTAAGCGTCATACTCAAAGTTATCTTTCGTATAAAATCATCGTTGTCTGAATTCACGAAGTAGTATCAATGTAAAACATCGTGTGCCTTAACCTTTTGACCGCCACGGACGTCTATGGACGTCAAACTTTTGACGTCCATAGACGTCGCAGATTGTAATGAATTGCTTTCGTATAACTATGTTACGGTATATAATTATATCCCTGGGGATATAACTATATTACGGCTATAACTATCATACTGCGACATATAGATAGGATAATAATATTATTTCTATTTTTCCAGAGACCAGACTTCGTGGAACAAGTTAGCGAGCATTTAGAAGAATCTTCTATCCAGCAAATCACTGACAAGTTGCCATTCACCGCAATAACTGACGTGTTAATGAAAAAGGTGACTCCAACCAACTCTAAATCTCTTTTGAACAGAATATTAGAGGAACAGTGGAATACTTCTCCAGATGATAATCGTAGAAGTAAAGAATTAGCTTTAATCCGAGATTTTGTATGTGACAGATTTGATTCAAAAGATTTGATTCTGTTCTGTAGCGAGGTGTTAAAGTCTGTTTATGATAAGCCTGCCTAATCCTTAGATTTGTAACTCTACTGTATTGTAGAGTTGTCTGTATTATGGCCAGATATGGCTCACGGTTAGTAGCGAACTGTGAGCTTACTGGCTCGTTTAACAGACGGCATAGACCTGAAAGAAGGTACTGACCAGTGCCCGTGTCGAAATACGTGCGCTGATTGCATAATGCGTATATTACGCTACGTAATTTCAATGAAATACTAGGGCTCTCAAACAGTTATACGTTAACTGTGAGTCGTGTCTGGTCGCGGTTTTATTGTGTAATACATAATGCTGGCGTACTCTTACATTTGAGGATGGTACGTCTACATTAATAACATCTATTTTCTCATTATGTTATAAAATTGATTTTATTTTGAATATCCAGTGGCAAATTGTTTTATGATGATATTACTGTATGATACTGTTGTAATGTATGTGTTAAGAAAGACGCGTTTTGTTAGTTGAACGCGAGTTATGTTTTAATATTAGTTTTAGTTAAACCATGTACCTAATTTTGATAGAAATATCTGAAAATTCAAAGAGAATTAAATAATAAACAGAAGTAATAAAACTAATTTTTATTTAATGTAAAACAGGTAATATTTACATTATTCAGTCATGATGAGCGACCGCTAGCGATCACAAACATTAAATTCTTACATAACACACGGAACAAACACTAGAGTCACTTGCTCTTTTACCACAAATGCAATGACGGAACATGTCTGACAGACAGAACATATATGTATTTGTAAGACATTAGGGTATAATATTAGTTGTAGAATAACAGTAAACATACAAAGTAAGACAGGGATGGAACATGGCATCGAGATATAATATCACAACTAATATATACAGCAACCCATATAGACAGGTAACGGTTAAAGCTTGTTTGTATAAACATGAAGACATATGTTTCATACGATAATAGCACGCTAAAAACTTGTTTGCGGATGCTGTCCGATTCATAATTACAGAAGCAATGTTCTAAAGTCCCCGTCACGAGAAGCTATAAATTTTGTAAATAAAGAACTTCTACAAAGTTACGTAGCGACAATTCAATCAACAACAAATAATCCCAAATTCAACCAACTCAAAGTTACATACGTGTAATACGAAACTAACGAGGAATTTCACTTAGTCGGGTTATATTTTAGCGATATAAAGCGCTATCGTCTAATGGTTTGTGGTACCGGAACGTGTCTGACTCATGAAACGTCAACATTTGGCCCGCCATTTTGAAGTAAGTTCACACTGACGCTGTCAATTCTGTCATTTGAGTTTTGAATGCGTTTCAGTTTGTTTGTGTTGTTTTCGTAGATTATTATTTATTATTATATAAATAAAATAAAAACCATTATATAAAAATAAAAATCATTACAAAACTGTTTTTTTTTATTTGTTCCAAAGGTTGCGAACCCCTGAATGTGTGTTTACAAAATTTATAGCTTCTCGCGACGGGGACTTTACCTTATTGCAATGTGCAGCTTTGAAAATAACGCCATTATTACTTGACTTTCGAATAGAGAATCGGAACAGTTTCCGGAATAAAAAGTTTCCAGTGTGCCTGTAGGCTTAATCACGTATTTACACACCTCTTATATATCACCCATCCCAATTTAATATCACACTAAATAGACGTCTTATATTATTTAGACCGTAAGATTGCCAAATTGATAAGATATGATTGCCGAAAGCAAGTGTCCTGACTGAATCGGTATAGTAGTTTATGTTAAGTTGTAGGAACTAGTTGTAATAAATTATTTTGTAAAATGGTTTATGTTTCACTTGCTCCTATTAAATATTCATATAATGTATTTTTACATTTACACATTATGCGTAGATTATACATATAACGTTTCGTTTGTGTAGATTTTAGGCGGCTTCCTCATTTTTCGGTGCGGTATCATTATATTTCTCGGTTAACTCGATACCAGTAGTTGATACCGTACCGGCAACGATACCCTAGGGCACAGGGTATCGCCAGCGACAAATGAAGGAGCAGCCATAGTCAGATTTGAATTGTAATAACTTGGTTTTACGCTTTGTTATTACAATTCAATGACCTACATATGTAACAAAAAGTATCTAACTAGATATTATATTTCGGCGGCCTTTCACAAAATTATACTAGGCAATTAGTGATTAACAATCATAACCTCTCTTTATTCAGCCTTGTACCAAAATCTCAAATACTTATTAAACTACTAGTTACATTTACTAAAATTATAATAATTACATATTTTTTGTCTCCTGAATCAATAACTTACTTACAGATAATATCGTTATTGAACCGATCGTACTTTGGTGTACTACTGAGCTTTTTATACACATGGAAATAAATCTTAAATAGAGACAATACAATTGTAGCACAGTCTATCTGCATGTAACTCCATACAGTTGTCAACTCGAGCGTTTTCGCAAATCAAGAAAGAATCGAATCCAAAGAAGCCAGACCTACGTCCCGAGCTGGTATATTGCCATTGGGGACGTAAGAGTGGCTTGCGCGTTCCGATTTTAACAAAAGAAATAAAGTCGAGTTTATGACCCACTGTCTGTAGTTGGTAGCTATACTGTGCTTTAAGGGCTACTTATTTTGATTTTGGCATAAGGCTTTTAGAAAAAGCTCCATTTATAGTTCTAACTAAACGTTGATGATAAACAGTTTGTATCACTCCTTATAACTGTCGGAATAATCACTTGACACTTTCAAGAATAAGTGTTCATACATCAACTCATTGTTCTTCACTTTATAGGAAATTAGACTACTGATTTCGTTTTCTTACGAAAGTAGCATAATACTTTGGTCCATAAATTGAGCACTCGATTTATTTTAAATAATATTTAGAGAGGTTAGGCGGTCACTGTCAGGGAAAACGCATTTCTGCGACGTAGTCTAAATGTTCTAAGTTGTGATGTGAGTTGGAGCGTCGGGGAGCGCGCGACCTATTGATGTTGTGATGTGATTGTGCTCGCATCACTCTGTAGGTGCCCTCGCGCCGCGGACCTGCGTCGCTCGTTTTCCGCGTTGATGTTACCCACTCATCATCGCGTGTTCTCGACACTGCCGGAGGTTTCCGGTAATTGTCGAAAACGCGGCGATTGTCTTCATAGCGCTGTCGTTGCCAATTACGATCAATATCGTGGCCATAAAGATCTAATTCGCCGGATGGCTGAAACTGGCTAGCAGAGTTCTGGCAATAACTAGATCTTTTCCATCCGTCGTCGTATTTCTTCCGACCGTTTTCATCGTCACCTATTTGCCGGCGTTGCGACTGGTTGGAACTGCTTTCGCTTGTGTCCTCGCCTGATGTGCCTATTCCTAGATCTTTGTCATCGCCATAAATTTTGTAAATTCCGTTCGGATTTAAATTCTTGCCGTTACACATTTGGTCATTTAGAACTAATTGTGGGTGTGGCATACAGTAGGGATTGGGATAACATTTTTCTAGTTTGGCCATTTTGATATCATCTTGCCTTCTAGTACAAGAGCCAGGCCCGAAAAGCGACAACAGGACAGGAAGTAGGAAAAGTCCATGCATTGCTCCAAAGAATATGACCATGAAAACCATTTTGAAAAATACGGAGAAAATATAACTGTCGGCTAGGAGTAAAGCTATGACACCGAGGATAGTACTGAACGAGCCTTGAACTATTGGCAAACCGAGGGCATAAAGACATTCACTGACTTTGTCGTTAGGGGACTTGGCTTTTGAAGCCATGTAAGCGTAACAGATGTGGGCTGTGAAATCAACAGAGAAGCCGATGCACATAATCAAGTTAATCATGGATATGGAGTCAAGGTTGATGTCCCAGAGGGCCATGTAGCCAACTACGCCGATTTCAATGGATATTATACTGAATGCCACCCACAAAGAGCACAGGATGTTAGGGATGAATACAAAAGACGTGATCATCATCATAAGAGCACCGTAGCATAAATTCTGAAGAGAAGTTGGCCTCACAAGTTCGAACTGAAACAAAAATAATTATATTAAACTCACGTCTATATTCCCCGAAGGGTTGGCAGAGGTGTATAGTACATACACATTTCGCCGTTATGTTTACGTCCCATGTAGTAGGGGGCGAGCCTATTGCCATCGACCGGGCACAAGTCCAGACTCCGGGCTGATACTGAGAAATTCCACACGGAAAACCCAATAACACTTTGGCCGACCTGGGGATCGAACCCAGGAACTCACGCTCAGCAGTCGCGTTTGCAACCGCTAGACCGACGAGGAAGGATCAACGAGAACAATTATATTACTCTTCTTAAAATAATTCATAGCGATTTTAATGTATGTGGTGAAAAGTTTAAACATACCTGATCGAAAAAGACGAAATAAGGATGAAATACGGAGGCGTTCAAAGGAGATTGAGCAACGACGTTTCTCAGTGCTCTGACCATTTCTTTTTCATGGTTCGTTCCGCTGATGTTAACTGCCTGAATTAGGAATCTTGAAGCAACAATTCGATTTCCTTCCTCATTGAATTTCACGTCTAGAGAGAATGGGTTTGCTGGGAACAGCCACAACTGCAAAAAGAAAACAAAATAATTATATACTACATCTCGGATCTCTCTGAAATAAGTTTGAATGTTTCCTTATGTTTGTATCCGATCACATCTTCTTTGTAAGAATTTGCTATAATTAAAGGCTGTGCTGGCAATGTTTGATGTAGAGCCAATGACCATTGGAGCATACGAATCCTTGAGTGGAGAAAGCGAATTCGCAAATGAAGTGTGGAACATCAACTCACCTCTTTAAGATTCTGAATGAATTCATTCTCGTTGTCAATAGTAACGTTCAAGTAATCGTTGTTTCTCGATACATAGTCGACGAAGGTTCGAAGCCAAGATTCGGTGTACAGCGAGTTAGATATGTACGACGTGTTCTCCAACTTCTTGGTCAACGCTTCCACTTCATCTTGCACTTTTGGATCGGAATAATTGTATTCGCCACATATAACCACCTAGAAGGAAATAGGAAGGTTATCAATACGTTTTGCATCAGATTGCATTGCGGGGGTGCGTGAAAAGAGCCTCCACGAGTGACGATACTTAAGTACGTCCGGCGCACCCTGGGCAGTCAGTCTCGCATCCAACCTTGCTGACTGGCTAATCTTTTCACCACGGCATGAGCTATTCTTGTATGGCTCGTGCTGACACGATAGAAGATCAGATTGTGGCAATCGGTGCAGTTACGAGTATTTGGTGCAAAAGTCCCCTCTTTCAAGTATTTTTTTCTAAGTATTTTGTTCATTGAAAGTATTGTTGTTTTCTTATTACGCCGCTTGGCAAATATTGTAATTTTAAAAGTATTCTCATGTAAGTGAATGTAGGTACTGCTGTATAGGAATTAAGTTTCTTAAACCCGAAAAGTGGGTAGCCTAAACATTTTCATCAATGAAGGAAAATATGAGTGCTTAGGAGGTAAGCTACAAAAAAATATTTGTACTAAATCAACCCTGGTATCGCATTAACACTACAAAGGCGAAGAAACTAATGTAAAAGCATATTGCTGACCTGAATTCTATATGGGAATTCTCTGTAATATAGATCTTCACGGTCAAAGAACTCAACAGAGTATGAATCCACTTTGGACAATTTCCTTCTTTCCAACCCTTCTTTGAGATTGGTCACTCCGTATCCTGCTCCTGCTAGGTATGCTATGAATACTACGATAACTAGAGCCTTTACGTAGCCGTTGTTAAGCAAATCTGCCATGGTTGTGCGGAAGAAGGCCATGATGCAGTGTTCCTTGTTATCTATAGGGTTGTCAGGATCGGCTGCGTCTATTCCTCCACTGCAGAATATTCTGTACATCCATGATTTCTCTTCTGGAAAATAATAATTATCTATATTAATATTTTGAAGAAGTTTGACTGTCATAAGAACGGTAGGAACCCGAACTTTGTTGCGAATCATGACTTCTCCATTATGCGTGGGAGATTGGGAGATGGACAATATCTTCCATCCAAATGATTGTTTCCTAGATGAACTACAAGATATTATCTAAGAGTATGCTGTATTGAACAGTTGAGCGCACAACGCAACGTTGTACGATAATCGCTTAAAAGTATACCATATGAATTTATCTCACCTTTCCTGGCTCTGGATTCTGGAAGTACTTTCATCCAAGTTATCGTATGTCGGTTTTGTTTTTCGCGGTAGCCCGATATGGCTACACATCCGGCGAAGAAAGTTAGATGCCACACGAAAGTAAAGCAAACAGCCAGACCTGGAAGGTAAAAATGCATAATAAATATTTGTCTCATCAATTCCTAATTCGCCAGCGAAGCGTGGTGATGGTGCGAGAGCGCTGACTCCATCTGCAGCCCCTAACCCGCTTGCATTGCCAATATTGTATGTTAAAGGTGTATCTATAGTGATTAGTGTGACTAATAAGATGGTTTAGGTGTCTACTGCCGTTCGGAACATTTAAGCATTCAAGCTGCGCTTGCCGTGCTCAGTCCGTGGATGGCCGACCGTTCTCGAGACCCCTCCGTGCTTCGGACAGTACGTTAAACCGTCGGTCTCGGGTGTCATACGAATACCTATGCCAGAAGCCCGAAAGTCTGACAACCGCTCCGACCTTGGGAAATCGGCATTGCCCAATAACTGGGTTGCGGAGGTAGCAGTCTCTCCTTGTTAAATACTGGTATTCAGCCGCATCTGGTTAGACTGGAAGCTGACCCCTACATAGTTGGGGAAAGCCTAGGCAGAACAAGTGCCCACGGTCTATGATAGTAGTATTATAATTGACCAAAGTTCATCGAACTTACCTGAGTACATGCAGAATATTTGCACCGACGGAAACGGTGAGAAGATGCCGATGAAAAACGAGAGCATGTCCGTTACGGAGGTTATCGTGATGGACACCGCTGCTTCTGACAGCATGATCGCCATCCGCTCCGGCACTGGAAGCTTGGGAGAGGCTCGTCTCCACGCCGCCAACATCACAAACGTATCGTCGATCCCGATACCTGAAAGATTATGATACAAAATTAAGAAGACTTGTGGGAAACACGTGTTTGATCCAAACAATAGGTACTTATGTAGGAAGGTACAATGTATCCACCTTATTTGAATAGGAAGGTAAAGAAAAACGTGACTAAAACAAGTCACACGTTGAATAATAGAAACGAATAACTGCTACGTTCTGAGAAAGTTGATAGGTAGAGCCATAAGTCCACCATTCTCAAAGAAAACTATCTGCTCATCATAATGCCAGTTTGCCCGAGGCAAGTTTTAGGATGGAGCGACATCTAATTATGGCGCCCCCCTTGCTTACCCCTAATATATACCAATTGACTGAGGCGCCTCCTGAGACTTGGCGTCTGGAGCGACCGTTCCGTTCGCCCTATGGTAGGGCCGGCCCTGCATAATGTACACATATAGCGAGTAGCATTTTCAAAGAACATTGGCCAAACCCGGAAGAAATTAAAAGTCAGAAGGGATCACAAACTCACAATAATAGGTGTTAAATAACTTGTGCAGAAACTTACCAATCATTAAGAAGGGTGCAGCTAAATTTATACCGATGAAGGAAATGCCTAAATACACGGCGCATCCGAAGGCTGCTGCCGTGGCCATCACAGCTGAGATGTTACCCAGCAAACCCAGCCATGGTTTCGAGCGAACCCAGTCGCCCATCATACAAGTTACGATAGAGAATATTCCCATGAGAATGAAAGTGGAACTGAAGAATGGTATGACGGTCCTCGTGTTCTTTTCCAGTTCGTGGTCGAGGGTACGCGAAGCGAATCGAGCTACGGAGATATGTTTGAAGCGGCCTGTGTCTTCTGCTATTCCGACTGTGTCCAGAAAAGCGTCCTCCCATGCTGAACCTCTGAAATTTCCAAAGAACATCTTGCTTAAATTATAGTTCTTCTTATGTTACACATTAGTAAAAATTACTGGTCCTTACATAACATATTATTTCAGCGCGTTCACATAATGCATGTCTTCAGAAACTTATCAGGAAATTTTTATACCTTACGAAATATTGACCTACAATTTGTTAAACTCTCTGCCTTTCCATTCGTATTCTTGTCCACTGTTACGCAGTGTTTAGTATTCGAAACGATTTCTTAAACCGTGTCAAGATCGAAGTCTATTATCTAAGTTATAGCGCCGTGTTTACACAAAGTGCAATGCTATTGAAATTTAAAACAAGTCATAAAAAGCTAACTGAAGCAGAATGGACGTAAGAAGTACTAATAAGAAACTAGAAACGCTCATTGTTTCCTTCCAAAATATAATCACCGCAACAATCATCTTTTCCTTATATTGCATGCATAGCTATTCTGAGTAGGTACACAGTTATTTTAAAGGATATCCTCTAAAAGTGTAAGATAATACTGATCTACGCACGATCTGCACTCTGATTATAAGCTTTGATGAAGTTAGTCGGCCTAGTTTCCGACGGATTTTAATTCACCAATTAATTAAAAAAATATTATAAACGTATTCCTTACCTCTGTTCCAGCTGTAGTTTGTTGTCAGTTCTAACAAACCAGACTAGCTGGACAGCCGGTACTGACACTATGATGTCATCGACCACCTTAGAGCCGCCGAAGAACACGGGGAACGCATGGGCCTCCCATGTTACAGGGTTGAACATAATGGGGAATGTCAGGTTTAGTTCGCCACGCTCTACCTGTGGGACAAAAAACAAATTGAGGCTGTTAATGGCGCATAGTTTTCAATTACTCTGTTGTTCGTGGCTAGAGAGCTCACGTCACAAAGTCAGGGTCTAGATTGGCAACTCCGACATTGGGTCTAGCTGATCTACTTCTCAGTAGATTACTTTAGAAAATGTCCCTTGTGTCTTGTCTTCCTGTGGTCAGTCGCATCCCTGACCACTTCCCTGAAAGTCCTAGTATCATTAGGGACTGCGAAGGTCAGGCTTTGGTCATACGTGATAAGTCCCTATATTACGAGTGATGTCGAAAGCATGCCATGTCGTTAATTAAAAAAGTATTGGTCTTGCCTTTAGTAGAGTACACAATTAGTTCCAAAGCAGCCTTGGCATCAGGCCGGAAAAGCGCTAGGATGTAGTATAATTCTCTACGAAGGTAATAAAGGCAGAAGGTACTTCCCAATGTAAAGGTAAAGGTTTTTCTAGTTCCTCAAAGGACAAGCATGTTTTGTGAAGGCGTGACATTCGACTAATCACACGTACAAAGAATTTCCATTACCTACAGCGAGACATGACGAATCCTTGTGGGTATAAGATCTCTTGAGGATGCTAAGAATATAAATGACGGATGAGACATTGTTATGCTTCGAAACTGACTAATTGTATTTTATGATGTAGTGTTTTATTGTAATTTCAATAACAATAGAAAGATTGCTTCAAAATTATGCGTGTAATCTTAAAGCGCGTATTTGCCTAATATTGTAACTGAAACTTATACCGTAACAAAATTGCGTATGGTTGTATTCGTCATTGTTCTCTTTATGGCTGCGAGAGGTACATTATGAGGGTATGATGTAAGTTGGAGCGTGTTACTCTGTTCATAATGATGTACTTGGCATAAACAACGTTAGTCGGAAACGGGGTAGGTACATAATAATCTGAAAGGATGTTAAAGTACCCATAATAATTAATAACTTTTGTTCTACCACTTTCCCCATAATTCAATAGTTTAAAAGAAGCTGTTCAAAGATTTCATAAAAAATACACTAAAATCTATCTATCATCAGCTGTCTTTACATTTTAGCATGTATTAGGACGGAATAGCATCTCCATTTTCTAAATTCGTAACTAAAGCAGGGATGAGAATTTGCTAAAAACTAAAACTAAGTATAATCATTTTGCATGGAAATAAAATTTATCGAATTTTTAACACTTGCTTTAAAATATATCAGTGATACTATAAAAGGCCCGCGGATTAGTAACTACGTACCTACTTTCCGTACATGTAAAATTAATCTTTGATTAAATACAACTGACACTAATTTGTAAAATGAAACTAGTGGGTCAGGAGAAGGAACACCGTGGGTTTTTAGCCAGTAAGAGTCCGGCATAACCCTTCGCCTTCCCCAGGCGAAGGGTATCCATGAGGATTGAGCCACAAAAAAAAAAAAACAAAAAAAAGATAAGGTATGAACTATTTGGTTTGTTGGATATTGAGCTTAGGATTTTCACGTGTGCTCTGGATTGCTATTGAATTATTTATCTAGACCACATTTAGACATTTTTTGGTAATTAGGTACTAAAATTAATTCGTCTTTGAGTTCAAAATTACAAATATGATGAGCAGAAAATTTGTTTGCGAGAGATTCACGTGAAACAGAGTGAAACCATCACGTATTTCTCTGAAATTTAAATTCTCAGAGAAGTTTCACGATGAAAGGCCTCTGGATTGGTATAAAACATTGAGTCACTACTGTAGAAATAAAATAAAATTGCATTTCTTAAAACTGAGAACTTCTTCCTTATTTTAAATTATAATAAACAATGCAAAAACTGCAGCGTTTGTGGTTTGCGGTTAAAAGCGCATAATACCTATGATCAAGTGTAACTGTCTATTGTTTGTAAAAGTTTTTATTATTTTTAATGATTCATTGAGCCACTCCTTGCCTTGACGCACACAATATGGTGTAGTCGTGCAGATTTCGTGCAGAATGTAAAGCAGGTGTCAAAAACCCATGGTATTGACGCGAATTTCCTGGTGGCGGTAATGTCATTGACATGATTCGCCATTGAGATCTCTATTGACGCACGTCAAATAAGAATTTCAATAGAATTTGTTGCTGTTTTGTCTTCGAATTGTATTCTCCGTATTGTATACTTCCCATTCTAAACACGAGTTTCGATTTAGATGATTTGAAATTTAATTATGTATTTTTTTTTCTTTTGGTCTGCTTGTCGATGATCCTTGCGGACCATTTCCGGGCAGTTATTGACGAGACCTTATGATCGGTACCTTAACACGTTGGTGGACAGTACGTACAGTTCTACGGTTAGAACGGGGTTACTTTGATAAATTTTTTGAGCTTCATGTGTTTGTATCTTACTTATTTTCCTTTTTAGCTGCTACACCAAAAATATTCTATATAGACTGAATTAACTGAGATATATAAAATCACATAGATTAGATAAAAAAAACTGCAGAGCATAGTTTTCGATAAAAAAAGGAGAAATGTTCCTTATCAAAGTCTGACTGTAGGCCTTTACTTTGATAATCCCTGTTTTATCATTCAGTATCAAAGTAGCCTTAGGACTCGAATTTTGTACATAATCAGAGGTGTGATGTAGTATTTTTTATCTTCGCTATCTAACTCCGCAGACACCTCTATACCGTATGATAAATAGGAAAACTGTCAATGTTGCCTATACAGTTAAGATAAAATGCATAAGTTCCATTTTGCAGAGATATATGACTCAATGCAATATTTTTAGTAACTGTCAATGTCGCCTCTTGGTATCAAAGCCAATCGCTGGCATACAATGGGGGGAAGTAAAATAATTAATCTAAGCTAACTATTTATACTACACTAACATCATGACTACTAGCAACAACAGCACTAAAGGCGACCCCTGGACCTCGTCTTAGGGCGTTGCTTGCGGGAGATTCTAAGGGAGACAGCTTGATGAGAGCTGAATTATCGGTGTGAAATTTATTATATCGTGTGTATGAAAACTCTATTTTAACTTCATGAGCGCCGTATAGACCATTCCATTTGCAATTTCGTTACTTTAGCAATTTAACTTGGGAATGTTTTATGTCTTCTATACTCCTTTTTTCATAGCTTGTCGATAAGTCACGCACGTCGCAATCGTTGCGTGAAGTTATGTATGTTTTTGATACGGTCGGCTATCAAGTTATAAAAGTGAAATTGGTTTACAAAAACAATGTATTGTACGCTTTTATTTCTAAGTAGGTGCTATTCCGAATTAAGTTTTTACTGATTCTAGTTATTAGGAGACTGGTTGTTTAGTCTTCCATTTCCAATTGTAGCCTCTCCTGAAAAGATGAAGACAGACGCCAGCACATAAAGCTACTACAATCTGTCAAATTTCTTTAGTAGATTTTCATCTTTATCGGAACAGCATTAGGTTCAAAGTTGATTGGGAAAATTTGACAGTTTCGGGGAGCTTGATGTGCTTGCGACTGTACCTGTACCAGCTCTTATAATGTCGAATTTAGGTGCACGGTTTCAATTTGTTGTTTCCTCTGAAGAATCGACAAGAAACTAGTTACGTACATTTTTTTATAAACAAGAAAGCAATTGGGGAAACATGGGTTGGTAAACGCACAGCTACCTCGCACCGCTGACACTACGAGAATCCAGTTTGTTTTCGTAAAAAAAACGTTTAAATGTGGATAGCGTAGCGTGCGTAGGTACTCACGCGCACCTGTTTTCAAGAAATGTTGTTTTAAAGAGAAAGTGTAAAGAAAATGAAAGCAGATTGTTTATGTTTACGTATGCATATGGGACATTTACCGGTCTCAGTTTTGCTTGACACATATTTGCACGTGTTTTGCACAACACGTACCGTACGATACAACTAAGAAGTCGCATCGGCAAACTCCGTAAAACCGATCACTTCAGAACTGAGTGCGACTTCAAGACCACGAATGTTTATTAAGTAGTACCACAGTAGACATAAGTATAAGCTAAAGCAGTACCTCAACTTACTATAATCGCTTGAATTGACACACTCACACAGACACGCACTATATACTGTTTTTTTTTTGTTTTTGTATGGGGCTGTATTCCGATGATACCTTAGAAGTCTTGTTGGAGTGTGTGTTTGTGTGAGTGTCTATTCTGACGATTGTAGGTGGCTGAAGTACTTAGTACTGCAGTAAAAAGTGATCTTTACGCTGACGCAGTAAGTGTGAGTGGCGAGAAAATGAGTGACTACCATTGGTTGTTCGATCAGATACATCGGTGTAACTTTTTAGTTGTGTTGTATTGTACGTGCCTATATCTACTATCTGAGTACTGTTCTTTATTGTAGTTATTTGTTTGTTTTACATTGGTTGAGAAGACAATGCCACATCTAGTGCAAATAATAAGTGGTTTTATTGACAAACAATTCTATACAAATACAATTTAATTAAAATGAAAGACACTCATTGGTATTGACTGATACAACGTTAATCATAATATTAAATCAGCATTAATTCGCAAAAAGCTGGATGGTTTTAGTTAGACACACTTATCCATTGCTGCAAAAACATTCTACAGCATGCGAAAACTCAATAGATGCGAAAAGACAAAAGCATGCGCACGTCTGTCCATAATACATGCAAATTTACTATGAAAAATGCGAATTGATGTTAATTTAAACGATTAGGTACTCCCTACGTCAAGGGGATGCGCAAGAGCATCTTTTCTTGTATACAAACAATACACTGCAACCTGTATAGCGGTCATTAGGACTCAAACACTCAAATATTTATTCAGTAAATCGTTTTTTTAAATCCTAGCATTTTTTTTTGTTTTTTAGTTTTATTTGACTTAGACGCGTTTGATGATATGCGCAATTGCGCAGACATATGTAATTCACGCTTTAGAACCTCTAAAGCGTAAATTACATAGAAACGGCGTAAGGCGCAGACACGGCGCAGGCGCGTTGCTTTCTTACGTTTTGTCGTGCCGCTTCAAATCCTTTTCGCAAAAAATGTATGAAAGCGACGCGCCTGCGCCGCGTCTGCACCTTACGCCGCTTCTGTGTAGTTCACGCCTAAGATGGAACACACGAATCCATGTAACAGAGATATAAAAGGATTCCCTTAAACCCCTTGTGGCTCTCACATACCTACACACGACGGAACACAGTAAACTACTCGGTGTCGGATTTTATTAATAGTTTGGACCTAAGGTTTTGAGCTCACCCTTTCCAATTGATAGCCCTCATGAATCAACCAGAGGATGCAGCAGAGGATGTTTACTAGTTGACATGATGATGATTACACGGGGACGCAGAGATGAGTAATCAGTAAATGCGACGATTACCTTTAGTATTTTCTAGAATTCTATTAGGGGGACACGGCTAACAGGCTTAGGGCCAATTTCACCGATCGTCTCCAAAACTCCGTTCAGTAAAACTGCGTTTACACTAACTGAGTTTAGTATCAAGATTTGATCTCGTTTAAAATCAACTGCATTTCACAGAGCAAAACGGCCGTCCCGTTGATCGCGTTTACGAAAACCGAGATTATGGTATTTCAGAACGGCAACGTCGCGTTGCGTTTTGTCCTTGCATCGAAACTTGACAAGACGATAGTAATATTTGTCTAAAAATACGTGTAACAAAACGTATTTCTTTGGCTATCAATATTAATGTCATGTTAACTTCGTAAAGTGAGCTTAATTATATTGTTCGTTTTGCGTAGCTTTATTTTTCTGATTTGCAGTGCACGGAATTTAGTGGAAATGAAAAAAATGAGTAAACTCTTTTTATTATATATCTGATAATATTGTGTGATTATGCATCGATATGATAGTTTTTGGATATCAAAACCAATTTTTTGATATTTAATAGAAAAATATACGATTTTGCCGAAATATCCCTTTACTTGTTAATAGGAGACATCTGGCCTTTTCTAATAAACTGGTCAGGACGAATCTACCCATACACAATACATTTAAAAAAAGGTCCGCAGGTCAGTTTTTGCTTGTGCCAGATGTTCCTTAATCGCGTTTAAGATCGCTAAACGGTCAAAATTCGGGGTTCAGTGCAATAACTGCGTTTAGCACTAAACTAGTTTAAATACTGTCGGTGAAATGCCAAAACAAATCTTAAACCTAGATTAACATTAAATCGCCGTTTATGCTCAGTTGATCGCGTTTTATTTGGTCGGTGAAATTGGCCCTTAATGATACAGGAGATTATTTAAATGAACATTACTCACTAGATCGTGTATTACAAAGTTAGTCGGAAAGGGGTACTAATCCGCAGGCCACTTAAAGTATAACTGATGACGGTTTTAAAGCAAGTGTTAAAATTTCAAAATTCGATAGTTTTTGTTTCCATGTAAAATATTTTTTATTTTAGTTTTTTTCAAAAATTCTTCGTCAATACTTTAGTTACGAATTCAGAAAACGGAGCTTCTAATTCGTGACCCCAAATATGACCTAAAATGTAAACACACCTGATCGTAGCTGAGGATATAGATTTTAGGGTATTTTTTTGAGACTTTTGAACAGCTATTTCTCTTAAACTATTGACTTTTGGGGAAAGTTGTAGAACAAAAGTTACTCATTATTATGGGTACTTTAACACCCTTTCGGATTAGTATCCCCTTTCTGACTAACCTTGTATACTCTGTTATGACTACTATTTCTCGTAACGTAGACGTAAGTTTGGGTTTGGCCTGTGCCAGATGCATTTTGTATCGACGTGTTTTTAAACAGTGTCATTGTTTTCATAGTTTAGTTGATATAACAATCGTGTAGCAAAACAATCCTGATTTATTGAATCTTTTTTGATCAAAATATGTTTTTTTAAGATCTCTTTATATTCACGGTTTATCTTCCGTGCGGAAGATGTCCGGTCGTTTGGAGCCTCATACGGGGGACACAGGTCCAACGCGCAGAGGCCCCTTTGAGAACTTTAATCTAAAATGGGATGGGGCACCAACCGGGAATTATCCACGGCTGCACTATTGGAGTCGTGGGCCGTCCCAGGTGGGTGCAAAACTATTCTATGTGAAGGGATGTTTAGTGGATTGGTTAATTTCTATTGCCGGTTTATGATCATTATTATCAGCTTCCGTTGCATTGTTACGCAAGTCTTCCTTTATTTATCCTTCTATTCCTATGGTTGCAGTAATTTTTAAAAAAATATTAATAATTAATCTTTCTTACCTCGCCAATAATCTTGTCCAAATTGAGAATGTCGTTGACAAAGCATTGTCCTTCCCACCGCGCGCACTCGTCCTTATAAGTGAATGTTTCTCCATTTGGTAGGGTCACTGTCATGTTCTGAACCAGCTCATCTAACTGTCGCAACTCTTTCCACACTTCTGTTCGTAGCATGTTCGTGTTATTGTCTTTCGATACGATGATCACTCTGCCGAATCGCCCTGGAGAGAGAGAAATGGGTTAGAAAGGCATCTATGCAGTCAACTGCTAAATGGAGGTCTATAAACAAGGAGGATTTGATTGAAGTTACTATGGTGGTCAAGAGGGTTAGTGGTCGCAGAGTCAGTCGTCTTGTTGCCGATGACGCTGCTGCCGGTCTTGTATTGTAGGTACTGTATTGGAAAAATGGAAATAGATTTATGCTAAACTAGCTCCGTTCGCGTGGAAGTCGGAAACTAATATTGTGTCACAATAACCAAGCAAACTTCTTGATAACTTTAAATTCTAACAACTTTTTACTGAGCGAACCGATTACGATGAAACAATAACTAAATGTTACTCCGAGATATGCACAATATTTGTCTATAAAAGTCAACTGCATTGAGAACGTATTTTTAACTTGATGCGTGCACAAACAAACCGACGAACAGATAAACAGACAAATTTTTCAAAAATTATCGAAATGTATTCTATTAGTAATACTTTAAGCCACCGTTATTTTTTTTAAATATTTCCTTTGTACAGTTCTACAGATTTATTATATGTATAATAAATAAGAGTTCAACGCTTCGCCAAATATGCTTAGGCATTGTTTGATTGAAGCAACATTTTAAGGCAATTTTTTTAACACCCAAATGATAAATAAGGCGCGGCTTGTTCTAAAGCTGTTTTTAAGAAGTGTTTACAGAACGAACAGTTAAGTTTAATAAATACGTGTTTTTACTAACCTGCTCGTGTTATCCTTCCAACATTAAACCTATGTGAATAGTTTACTTTGAAATTTTCCTCTACGATCCTCCTCTCGTGTTTGCCTTGTCCACTGACGGGGGAGAACAGGTATTCTGGGTCCATTTCATAGTGAATTCTTTGGTAACCTGTGATCATGAGCAATGAGAGGAGAATCGGGATGATGATGAAGTAGCCAGGATTTCTGCCAACGACCAAGCCGAGTTTGTAGAAGGATCTGTTGAGGACATCGTCCACGATTGTCAGTCTGCAACCCATCTGGAACAAGGAGATACATTGTTAGTACATGATAATATTTCGTTAGATATTGTGGTGAAATTATTGGCAGTAACATCTTTATATTTTAGTTGAGTTATCTAAGCTATTGATAAGTTAACATCCATCGAAAATTGGGTTTTATGAAACACATTTCTTGGAATGGATTGGTGGTCGATAACATGCGAAAATAAAACTTTATTGCTGATTTTTTGCAGTAAAGCCAACGCCTTTTACAATAAATAAATGGGTATTTGCATTTACTTAAATTAAGTCGTTAGTTAAGCAAATACCTCGCTTGCGTAAAGTTATGTTTAGGTACTTACTATTTTATTATTACATATTTCTACTAACGTTCTGTTCTAAATGTAATCGCAATAGTGAAAGGTACTAATTTCCAAGCTATGCAGTAAATATGAGTTGGAGGAAACCTCCTGTACGCGTTGGAGGAAGTTTTTTGATAAACTAAGTAAAGTTATCAAGGGCTATATATTCATACCCAATTACAAGATATTTAAACGTTACGCGATTCATAATAATTGCTCTAATTACTGCTCGCTCTAACTTTAATATTACGCAGTATAACAAGTTAAGAACTTAACTGGTTTTCATTAGGCGTTAAACTGCCCCCATTTTAAAATTGTTGCATGAATTTCCATTTAAGTAAAAATCTGGCGATTAATGAGCTATTGGTTAATGAATGAAGCCGAATCTATATATACTGTTTAAACTGTAACGATCCTTGTCTTAGTCATATCCAATAATGAGGACTTAGATAATATAATAATAGATGATAATGTAGAGTCGCAATTAACATTGTTATAATGATTGTTAATGCAACATAAATGATTAATTATTCTAAATAGGTACCTATACTAAACATGATTAATGGCTGGTACAGTACAACACAACTAATAAATAAGTTACATCGATGTCCCTGATCGAACAATCAGTGGTAGTCGATCATTTTCGCACTGCACACTTATTGCGTCAGCATAAAGATTATTGTTGAAGTCGCACTTAGTTTCGATACATCTAAAAATATTTCAGATACAATCCCTAGCATTTTCCTAGCAGTTTCAAACAGTAAACATTTTATAACTGTTAACGAATGATTGTGAACATTTCTCAACAAAACATTTGGCAAACCTTTTGCTACTAAACAAAACAATACTGTTTGGAACTGTTTCCAATTTTTGTAAACACCGGTGTGGGAGCATCTTTTGATCAATATTGCAAAATATTTTTATTGATCGATGGTTAGTGCGATATGCAAAATGCGCATTACCTATGTGTAGTTGTAGGATTTTACGTAGAAGAATACGCCCGTTTTCGCATGGATCGCAAAGTCAAACATTGAATTTGGTATTACCGGACACCGGAACAAACATTAGTAAGTACCACGGAGGAAATACAAAGAGGACATGTTGTAATGCGATTTTCCGATAATAGCCTACTTCTATACGGCTGTCCCATTTCAAAACCTAGTAAGGGCTCAAAACGAAATTTAACAGGCGAGCGCAAAAACATTAAATCGGTCAGCCCTTGAAAAGTATTTATGTTAGGTAAAACCATGTGGTTAAAGTGACTTACTAGGTTTTAAAATGATCAGAGGTATTGAATGGCACTTACTAGGTATCGATGTTTAAATATATCTGCTTATTATGTGAGTTTTAAACGCTGGTGTTTTTGTATTTGGTAGATACTTTCTAGGTTAGCAAGATTATGCAATAAAACGACTTTTGTAAAAAGTGTCCCTTACTAGGTTTTAAAATGGGACAGCCGTATATTTTCCATCTAGCGGTGAATAGTAAAAACTAAAAACTTCGGATATTATAGGTAACTAACACACGATTTAGCCATATAGCCCTAGATGTCACAGATGTTAAAATTACGAATAAAATTACTTATAAGTGAAATGTGATGCAATTCAACGCATCAGAACGTTTATCCGAGTGGCTTTTGCAAATTAATACACAACACCTTCATCTTTTTCTTTCAAATAACAAAGAAAATAATAAAATGGGATGCGAGCGCGAGCGTAGTGTGCACAGGACGAGTACCGACAGACTTACAAAGGCCACGCCCACCGTGATGACGTCAGGACTTAGTTGGTATCACAGTGCAGAGTTGCTTAGGCCAACTTTTTGTATTTGCTTCGTGATAGGTAGGTACATTATATGGAGTAGCCTGCGGGCGGCGGGTTAGGGGACCCGACGCCCGACCAGTAACAGGCCCGAGAAGGCGGCGCGCATGTGTTCCGTGCGCGCCTCTCAGGAGGACGTGGAGCAAGGCCCCACAGAAGGAGAGGTCCGCCAGGGGCTGGTGGATCGAGGCCTGCCGGGGTCGCGGTGCATGCAGCTGCGAATCTCGCGACCCCAGCCAAGGGTCAGGAGAAGGAACACCGTGGGTTTTTAGCCGGTTAGAGTCCGGCATAACCCTTCGCCTTCCCCGGGCGTGAGGGCATGAGGATTTTTCCACGATAAAAAAGGTACATTATATGAAACTGTAACATATTTCGCAATATTTTCATTTACCATGAATGACGTAACACGAGAGCATTACCGGCAATGCACTTAATAGTGTGGTAGACGATGTTCGTCATGAGAATTGTACGTAATGACTCTCAATCACCGAATCATCGTTTAAGTTAACCGCACCATGTCGACTGTGGTTCCATATTGCGCTTGCGTGCGGTAATCTAGCTTTCTTTCTTAAAACACCTACATTATAATTATTCTCATGGGGTAACAGGTGACTGATAATTCGACATATTCCTTGAAAGAGGTTACTCTAGGGATCATTGGCAATAAATTAACCTCCATCAACTGTGGGTCGGAAATGAGCGGTCTCCGAGATGGGGGATTGAATATTTTTTTCTACTTTTATAAAAAAACTTGTAAGAAACTACTAATTTCTGGACAATTAATTGATACTTTCCTAAAAGCTGGTAAACTACTGTAAATGACACAACAATATAATCGTTCAGGGGTGATTCTATCATTACAGTTTTAGCTAATATCGATAAGTCAGGATTGCGAGCAAGGTAAACACAGTAAATAAAACCAACATAGACTCTCCACCACTGAGAGTACTTGTATTTGGGTTAATATTAGTAACATTAACTAGATCACAGTATATTACTTTACACAATTATTACAAGATCATAAAATAAGGACAAGCTAATCAGATATAAAAGGTCAGACTTCTTCAGCTGTTCAACACGGAATGCTCTTGCTTCGTCGAATGACCGCCGCCTTTATAACATCGGGTGCGTTCATCCATATCGACGACTACCTTCCTTTGTCAACATTGCCCAGTGTTACCCACTAGCGATAATACGGCCCTCCTGCAAAACACACGTCCTCGTGTGTTGGTGGTTGGTGGTCGACGCACCATCAACCCCATCGTCAAGATTGTACATCAAGGCCTAACTTCAGTGACTCCTCTGGACCTTAAACAGAAACAAATAATACAGTACACATCTCGGCCACACCTGATCACTTATCTTTGACCTCGTCATTTTACTCATGTCTTTGACCAAAGTAAAATGAAAAGCATCCAAAGAATGTTTGAATCGATTAGAGCTTGTTATCCCATCGACGGCCAACAAGCTCATCACCCATGACTTAAACTAGTTGATATTCATTCAGTATCAACCTAGTTCTATATTCGTTCATAACTTCTCGTATCAAACTTACTTACTTACAAACATCCACACATTAGATTTCAACATTTTCACAATAAAATACTATCTCAGATGCCTATTAGACAGTTCTACTTTGGTTAAACATCAAATTTTAGTTATTCAATAAATCATAATAGGTACATAAACACACAATCTCATTATACACAAATTCATAAAATCATTTAAATACATTTACAATATTTTTCAGGGCTAAATATCTCATTATAGTTTTTCACAAATTCATAATACATAAACACTTAAAATATTTCTTGGTTAAATATCTCAACGATTCACAAAGCCATAATACATAAACACTTAAAATATTTCATTCGTAAAAATCTCATAATTATTCACAAAATCAGAACATAATATCTCAATAATTTACAAACTCATAGTACATTAACACTTAAAATATTCCATGATTATATATCTCAATTATTCACAATTCATTGTACCAGCATATAAACACTTCAAACTCATAGTACGTTAAACACTTAAAATATTTCAAGATTAAATATCTCATTATTCATAAACTCATAGTACACCCTTAAAATAATTCACGATTCAATATCTCATTATTATTCACAAAATCGTACATTCTTAAATATCTCAATTCTTCACAAAATCATAAAACAAACATCCTAAATGTTCCATGGTTAAATATCTTATAATCATTATTCACAGTAACTATCATAGTACATAATTATAAACACTTAAAATATTATCTCAATAATTCCCAAAATCATAATACTTAAATTAATAACCTTTAAAACTTTTCATGATCAAAATAATATCTCAATTATTCACAAACTCATATTACAAAACTGACATGATGTTTTAAACATAACATTTCTATATTGCGCTAATAATCCAACCTTTTTACAACAATACAATACATATTAAACACATCTTTAACGAAAATAAGTCAAATTATTTTTTTATTTAAAATAAATTTGACAAATTAATCTTTAACGGAAGTCATCATAGCAATTATCATCAATAATAAATACAATTTCCTGTTTTCGTCTACAAAAAATACATTTTAAACCATAAGTAATAATAACAAACTACTTTTTAATTTCAATAAACTATTTTGTACCATTCTACAACAAGATTATAACAAAACCAATCAAAACAAATATCAATATTTTCAAAACTTTTTCAAAACATTAATTCAAAACAGAATCTCATTTTCACTGCATTTTCATTTATCAATTAATAGCATCACCCGCCTTGGATTTAGCCAACTCATTTGGCATCACCCGCCTGGGATCCTGCTTTATCAACATGGCATCACCCGCCTTGGATCTAGCCATATCATGGCATATCCCGCCTTGGTTCCAGCCCTATAACAATTGCTTCGCCACGTTAGAGTTTCAGTTTTCCCCAGGCGAAGCCTTTGGCCAACCCCGGCTGGCCAAACCGGGCGGTGCCAAAGATCAACCCTGGTTGCATCTCACCACAAACTCTAATACGACTTGCAATGTATTTTCCTACACGAATAAATACAGATGCCGTATTTATTTTCCACGAATAAATACAGATACCATCATATTTATTTTATACTAACACAGATATCATCTCATTTATTTTACACGGATAAATACAGATAACATCTCTTTTATTTTACATGAATAAGCAAAGATATCATTTAATATTTATTTTACACGAATAAATAACCTCTCATATTATATTTCCTTCATCAAAATTCCTTCACACATAATAAAATGGTTGTGACTCACCGGATTTATCACATTTTCTCATTCTCACACTTCTCACCATTGTAATATCAAGTTTTTGTCAGTCCGTCTATAGGGGATTTAACTTTTCAAAAATATTTACATGTGGGTATACAATCATAATGTGGACTGGTTTTTTCTTGTTCCACTTCTGATGTAAATGACACAACAATATAATCGTTCAGGGGTGATTCTATCATTACAGTTTTAGCTAATATCGATAAGTCAGGATTGCGAGCAAGGTAAACACAGTAAATAAAACCAACATAGACTCTCCACCACTGAGAGTACTTGTATTTGGGTTAATATTAGTAACATTAACTAGATCACAGTATATTACTTTACACAATTATTACAAGATCATAAAATAAGGACAAGCTAATCAGATATAAAAGGTCAGACTTCTTCAGCTGTTCAACACGGAATGCTCTTGCTTCGTCGAATGACCGCCGCCTTTATAACATCGGGTGCGTTCATCCATATCGACGACTACCTTCCTTTGTCAACATTGCCCAGTGTTACCCACTAGCGATAATACTACCAATCACTTTAGATAAAAATGCCGGCTCAAAATTCTCAATGTATCAGAAAAAAAAGCTGTTAACACGTTCAGTGCCGGGTGCCTTCCAGGAGGGCACCCTGTAGTCGCATTCGCCATGCCGGGTGCCCTCGTGGAGGGCTCATTTTAGATGCAGGTTATTCTTGGAAAATTCACCGTTATGAACCAAGCAAACACCTACTTTACGACGTAGTAGCGTATTTTTCAAGGTTTTTAACCTAATGCCAGGAACCCTCCTTGAGGGTTCATTCTTAGCGCAAACGTAATGCCGAGGACCCTCCTGGAAGGTCCACTAGCAATATGTATGGCGGCATGGCGTATGAGCTCTATGAAAAGTGTGGTGGACTCGAATGTGTTAAGTGACAAGACTTTTTAACTTATTTTTTCGCCCTACATTTGTGGGGGGTTAATTTGTTGCCAATGATTTCTAGTATAATCCCTTTCAAGGAATAGGTAGAATTATCAGTCACCCTGTACATGTAAGTGTTGTTGCCAACTTTCCCCCTTTCAAGCAATATAATGCAGTAGGTGCGTCAAGGTCATGGTAATGAAGGAGCTGCGCTGACGCATGCGTCACAATTCCAAACTGTATTAACACAAGCATGGGCAGTTTCGGATAACCTGATTTTAGTGACTGAATGAATGACTGACTGAGTATTTCTTTTGGCTGGTATAAATAAAACAATATCTAGGCTGACACTGAGCTTAGAATTAAACGATGCCGAGGGCAATAACCTGTTCTAATTGAAGTTTCTCTTTTAAGACACCTGTTATTAATGAAATCCCGTACGATACAAGTAAAACTTTTTGCAATACGTTCAGTTATGAGTTACGACCTTTAACCACAGTCCAGCGGTTCTAATCTTAAGCATGTCTTTGTGGAGTACCTAAGTATCATGATTTACAGTGATTCTTAAAGGACTGCAATAACGGTGATTACTTGCGGTTGTACCACAGATGTTCATTACAGAGAGGTTTACAACACTAGGTACAAAGGTACTTGCAAAACTAAGTACATTCAGTTATATACCGTAAGGAAACTGTGAATCGCCTCGTTTGCGGTGTGGTTGTATTTTAAGTATCAGCGTAATAATATGTACTTAAGTTCCCGGCAAAGAATACGCTGCTCCCTCTCCATGTTTCTCCGTGAGTGTCGCAAAGGCAACTAAGGGATTGCGTCAAGCGCATAGGCAGCAACGCGCCTGCGTGCTGCTGCTAAGCGGCAATAATCTATATGACCGTTAATTGTAGCGGTCATTAGGAGGTCCGTGTTTAGCAGTCGACATTGTTTTGGTGATACCTAGGTAGTGAAAGACTGAAGTCCTTTCAAGTGTCACGTATATTTTCAGGAAAGTGCAAAGTCCGGCTTTGTATATACAGGCTTAGTTTTAGTATATACTAAACCTGAAACTAGTTTGTTCAGAATCACTAGGAGAATCGATTGTCATTTTTTTTTCAGCACATTTTTTTCTTAATTTCTATTTTGTATCAGTAGTTTTCTACCCATAACAATTGACGGGAATTGAGGTTTGAGACAGTCCTCTCAGTCAGTTTCCGTGTATTAAACAACTCCTGCATAGCACATCTCAGGCATTTCACACTTTTTTAGGGAACTTAACGCGACATAAACTAAGGTGTAACTTGGAGATTTACTAAAAAAAACACATATTCAGGCAGTTCTGATGAAAATCTTGTTGGGGTGTCTCGGTTTTCGTTTATAGTAAAAATAAGGTTGTATAGATAGTAATAGAAGATAATCTGAGGACTACTGTCTGACTACTGTAGTGATACTCAGTGTTTTTTTTTTAAACGTACGTACAAAAGATTGTTTCTGTTTTGGCAGTAGGTATAACTGTTCTCTAAGAAAATAGCAAGATTCAGTTCTTTGTTACATTAATGCTTTACCTAAACAAAACATAGTGCTTAAATTGTAACTAATCATTTTTATAGGTACTATTGTATTTTAGTTTATAGTTTTATTAGGATATATTTTTCTTTATTTGTATATACTTTAATTTGTAATTATGTAAATATTGTTTGTGTAAATATTCAGATTAAGTAATTAATAGTATATTTTTATACTTATTTGGACGTTGACCCCCAAACTAGGTACCTATAACCAGTATCTTGGGGGCCAAAGTTGCGACATTTAATGAGATCAGATTAGTAGCGTCTAAGCCTGGACAGTGTGCTTAGAAATATACAGGGTTACAGGGAAAGTCGTACTGAATATTAAAGGACGCTATTATTCAGGTCATTTCTGATGGATTTGATGCCGTAATATGGTGTCCGAAACTTAACCGTTCTGGAGATATTGAATTTCAAAGATATTTTTCATATTGTGTAGTACAACACTTTGGCCTATTCAAATAACATTTTTTAAGATTTTATGAACATAACTAGTAGATGTTATACCTTTTTGAATAGCTAAAGAAACGTAGAAGTTTTTAAAATTGTTTGCAGAATAAGTTCCGTACATTTTTGTATGTTAAAAACACTTAGTGAAAATTATTTAATTCTAACCGTTGTCGAAGTGAACAAAACAAGTGTCAAGTTCAACTTTTCGGACGGGCAAAAACACATAGGTAGTTAGGGACAACTGTCAAATCGTGTTGTCATTCATTCTTAGTTCGGGCCCAGAAATAATCGTATGTCCGTAGGTGATAGGGAGTAGGAAACGCTCGTAACTCAGGCCGAAACCACGGACTTCGTGCTTAGGGAGTAGAACCCAAGGTTCATTGTTCTTACGACTCTGCGACGAAGGGGCATTGTATTCCTAATCGTCCTCCCATGGACTAACAAAAGAGAAACTGTACTGGACTATTAATGAACATTATGATCATTATAATGGCTACAGAATAAAAAAAACCTCTGTAGCTTTTTTAGTTAAAGCGAAAAAAAATGATAAAAAACCGGTGTTTTTAGCAAAAACCGTGTTTAATCCGTTCTGCAGCGTTCATCTCACGGCCGCTGACTTTCTTTGCTAGACCCATTGCAACATTGAGTCGTAATGGTTGCCGCAACCGATAATTAACTTTTAATATCACTAGATCATATAAATAAATAGGATTCGGGGTCATTTGTGTTCGATGATTTAGAATGTTCATGATGGGTAGACATTCTAGAATGTTCTGCAGATGAAATGCGAAACTAATTACTGTACTCGTACATATATCAAAGAATGTAACGATCGAAGCCTGAACAAATGTGTTTATAATGTTTGAAACTATTGCCTTATCAGGTATGCTTTATTGCAAACGCAACGCTTGACTAGAAAAATGTTAATTAGTTTTAATACTTTACAGATCTCCAGTCTTTACTAGAGTGCTTGTCCACTACTGTTAATGTTAGCCCGTATCATCCCACCGCTGGGCAAAGAACTCCCTCGATGTTTTCTAGACGTTTCAGTTAAGGGCTATGGTCACAAAAATTAACCTCATAGTTGTTGTTGATTGCAATTTATATATTCATAAATTTATTAAAATATTTTTAAATTTATTGTATTTTATGTAAGTTTATTGCATATTTTTAATCTTTCTGTCTGTATAATGTTCGTCTGTTTCTTTTGTTTTTACATACTATAGGGTATTTGACTGAAAAAATCTAATAAGTCCGTCAGTTAGATTATCAAAAAATATTTGACCCGTATTTTTTCTTTTCTTACGTAAACCAAAATTGACGATGACTTTTAAAATTGGCAAAACGTCACAAGCAAGTACAATTTGTACTTGCTTCTGACGTCACAAGCCCCCATTATCTTTCCAAATATTCATAGATTTAACAAAAGAAAAAATATGTGTCCATTAATTTTCAAAACTCCAACTGGCGGACTAATTAGATTTGCAATTTATTGATGATGTCAACATACCTATTATCTACATTTCTCGTTTTAAATTCTCCTCTCGCGAACCTGCTACAAGAGATTTCTTTTAAAAATAAGCAGTGGCTTCGTACGCTTTGGTTCTCATTAATTTATCTTTTATTATATTGGTGTTATAAGTGTTGTGTGTACATAAATTATTAAATAAAAAAAATGAGACTTTTGAAACCTGCTTTCAAATAAACTAAACACGTCTGCACAGTTCCTATTAAAAACTAACCTGCTTTGATTCGCATTCTGCCAGACTTAAGATCTGTACCCAAATGAGGCTTTACTACTTATTAATTATCTGCGTCGCGCGGTTCTATGACCAGAGGTCTAAGCTATACAGCTGGTCTCGCATTGTATAGGCTATCCATACTACATACATACTACATAGAGGTCAGCTTATACTGGATATGTGTAGCTTGATATGTAGCCTTGTGTACAATATATATTTACTGGCTTCTAATGACGATCTTTTATTCAATTGTTTTAGCTGTCAGTTTAACAGATGACTGTTGTGGTTGCTGCTTTGTGCTCATCTATCTAATAAGCTCTTAATATAAAGTACATGTATACAAGTATGGGTAGGACAAGGTCAAAGTTAAATGTAGAAACAAAAACAATTCAGACGAATTGAGAACCTCCTTCTTTTTGAAGTCGGTTAAAACGGGTATGTAAAATGTACTAAACAGGGTGTAAACGAATTCGTGGAATTCTTTCAAACTGCGTGATTAGGAGCCCAATTCTACTAACAGAAACGTTTATCAATTGCAACTGAATCGTTTATTCAGACAGTTTTCGTTTACAAAAACTATCAAATTGTTTGACAAGAAAAACAAAACCAAACCAAACCTTAACCCTAAATGGCATTTATTACAAACTAGCGACCCGCCCCGGCTTCGCACGTGTACGTTTTATAGCTTATAACCTTCCACTTCAATCACTCTATCTATTAAAAAAACCGCATCAAAATCCGTTGCGTAGGTTTAAAGATCTAAGCATACTTAGGGACAGACAGCGGGAAGCGACTTTGTTTTATACTAGGTATGTACTTATATGTAGTGATTCAACAAAAAAAACTTGTTGTTCTGTTTCCGAGTCATTTGAGCGTCCCAAGTTAACTAACTGCAAAGAGCGATACCGCTCTAGTCGTGCCCGCCAGCTGTGTCGCCGTGCTTTTATTCCTATATGAGCAGCATCGAAATGTTCAACAAAATAAAAACAACAAAAATTATCATTACATTAAAGTTCTCAAACGGGCCTCTGCGGGATGGACCTGTGTCTCGTATGCTTTCCAAAGGAAGGACCAGACACCTTCCGCACGGAAGATGAGCCGTGAATTTAAACGATATGCATCATATATTATCTATTCTATCTAGTTTTTACTGTTATATTTCAAAACCAGATCGTAGAATTTACCTCCATTCAATTAGATACGACCTTATATCCGACGGCCTTACCTTAGTTTCGATATAATAGGTGCCTATTGGTTATATAAGTACTAATTCTAGAACAGTATTGAATAGTGTAATCGTATCCAGTCTAGACTACTAAAAAATAATGGTTTAAGTCGATGTAATGCATCAAATGACTATATTTGTGATTTATGTAATGAGAAATAGACGGTTCGTAATTACCCCAAAGTATTCGCAGTTGCCCCAATCGGTGTTCGTATTTACCCTTATTGGGTACTTACGAACAGTAAGGATTTTGTTTTTTATTATTTGTTAATTAGTATTTGAGTAGTGTTCAGGTAAAATTACGAATAGATACGCCTGAGACGCACAGGGTAAAATTGTTCTATGTCCCAAATACTCAATAGATTTGAATGTCTCAAAGTGTGTGTGATCTTTGTGGTTAATATACCTCCTGTTGATAAGATATTTAGAAATGGGGGTCAATTTGAAGCTGACCATCTGATAAGCGGCGCCAATGTAGACCGAGGAGAAAACTACAGAACCGATATTAAAACCGATATTTAGACTGTCAAATTGGTCAGAAATATTTATTTTATTAAATTGTTATTATTATGACGGTAAATCGCAAGGAATTTGACAGTATTTCTTTACCTCGTTTCTCATTAGCGCCTGGTGGCAAAAAAATCCTGGATTGAATTCTAACTAAGCATGACAAATCACTTGATAAAGCAAACGGGAATATAATGCAGCGGACACACGTAGCCAACGAACACCAACGAATGGGGCTCGATACGACTAAAAACCGAACGAAACCGGATTCGTATTATACATAATTGAAAAACAACTGACGAACGTTCGTTGTCCCTTGTTGCCTAAGTGTGTACGCTACATTCTTCGATATCTCATTTGTATTAACAGTTTGTTCTATCTACTATTTATTACTCAAGGGATATAAGTAGATGCAAGTGCAATTCCTAGACAATCAGGAACTAACCTCGTATTGAATTGTTTGTTAGTATTTAGATAAACAGGTAGTATGTACTATGTACCTTTAAGTAGATATAATTCTTCTAGCAATTTCTTAAGATAAAGTTCCGGTCTTATTGTAAATATATCGAAGTAACTATGTACGTAGGAATCCAGTTTCCGACATTGCTTAGTGTATTTTCAAGAAATCTTTAGATTTTATTTATATATTTTTTGCACAAAATTAGTACACAGGCGGACTTAATGCCTTAGGCATTTTCTACCCGTTAACATTAGGGCGATACAGAAAAAACATTGCGGGTGCACTAAAATAAGGCTATGTGCTGTGATGCGCTATTAAAAATAAACACAAAGATATTGGATTTTGTTACTTTAGATCGCAAAATTATTTGTGTTGAATATCATAAAGAATTATGATATTCAACACAAATAATTTATACTAGTCTAAAGGCCTATAAGAATATAGGCCTTTAGACTAGTAATCCTTATGAATGAAGAAAACATTAAAAGAGCTGACAATGCTTCACTACGTCCGGCGCACTCTGGTAGTCAGTCTCGCTACCAATCTTGCTGACTGGCTAATCTTTTCACCACTGCACGAGCTTCTCTCGTATAGCTCCTGCTGAAGCGAGAGAAGAAGTACAAATAGTTACGTAGAAACATTGTCTATGTTATCGATGTATTGACACAAATACACGACAAGAAGAACAGTATAGGACATACTTTTCTTAACTCAAGTCTCTAAAAAAAGACTAGGAGTGCCATTCACGTATACCTGTATTCTAATCGCTAGGACTACAATTTCCAGTTTCAATTTTAACATATTTTCCGTCTGCGTTTTCCTTCACAATCTAAACGGTCAACTGATTAAAAAACATAAATCTGTTAACTATGTATGTAGAACATCGTTGTGGACCTCCTTGACCGACTGTACGGAGCTACCTTTCACTTAACACTTAATTTATATAGTGTAAAACTTTATAAAACACTGACTGGCTGTAACTAGGTCGTATCATACAAAAAAGTAAATAGATGACGTTGAATGTGTGACGATGGCTTCATTTTTTAAGAAACTTTTTCGAAAACTGCGAGTTGAGCTGAATTGCTATATCACAAAGTCAAAATATAAGGCAGGAAATATAGAAAGAAATGTAAAACAAGTAAACTAATTATATAAGACTGCCTCATTAGACATGATCGCAGGCGCGACTGCTGAGGGTCCTGTGTTCGATCCCCAGGACGGGCAAAATGTTATTGGGTTTTTCCGCGTGAAATTTCTCAGCCTGGAGTCTGGATTTGTGCTCGGTTGATGGCAATATGCTCGCCCCCTATTACATGGGACTTAAACATAACGGCGAAATGAGAGTGTACCTACTATACACCTCTCCCCAACCCCTCGAAATTTCGCGTGTTTTATGTTATTAAACGATCAGCATTATCACTATAATCAGCCCATAGCAGTTTACTGATGGACATAGGCCTCTCCAATGACACGCAACTGAGCTCGATCCTCGCTCATCCAGCTACTACCAGCCCCCTTGCGAAGATTGTTGCTCTATTACCTAGCCTGAGGGCGTCCCACATTACGTTTGCCGATTCGCGGTCTCCACTATGCCTACTCCATTGGTCATCGATTCTACGGCAAACATGGCCGGCCCAGTGCCAGTATTGCTTATCCTGGTTGTTATGTCGACTACTTTGGTTCTCTGTCAGATCACTTCGTTTTGGATTCCTTCCTTCAGAGAGTATCCGAGCATAGTTCTTTTCATAGCCCGTTAAGGAACTTTGAATTTGTGGACCAGCTGTACCGTTAGTGTCCACGTGGTGGCTTTGTAAGTCATGACAGGCAGAACGCACTGATCGAAGACCTTAGTCTGCAGGCTCTGTGACGAAAAGATTCGACATAGCTTCCTAATGCGGCTCAGATCAACTGTATTCGTTTGGTTAAGTTTTTTTACCGAACTGCAAAGTCTGCCCAAGGCAAACATATCTCAAACAACTTTGAAAGCACCGCCGTTGACAGCAACCGGTTCCGAAGTAACATGCTCGTTGAAAATTAGGTTCGTTTTGACTTTTGACCTACTTCATCCGTCATCAATCCTACGTAATTCGAGACCGCTGTATTACCATCCTGTTTGATGTTAAAATTCTTCAGCCTTTTCCGTGTTACCCTTATGTTATTTTCCTAAAAGACTAGGTTTTTGTTTAAGAAAATTCATGGAAAAATGCTGTTAATAAATGTTCAGCTGTATCTATTCAAATAAATGTAGGTATATAGATTTTCTGCTATATATAAATAAATATATATATAGCAGAAAATGTATCCAACAACCAAGTAACCTAAACCCTTGACTATTGTAATTCAAAGCTTGAACGTCGGCTTCCCTTGTTTTGAAAACAAACTACTACTAATGTCCGGTTTCTATGGCCGAAAAAGAATCGTTTTGCTAACCAATGGTAGCATTTCTTATTGCCTAACTTGGCTTATAAATGGACTCGTAAGCTAATCTTACTTGTGATAGCTACTTACATATAGGAGGGTCTGCTATGCAAAGGCTGCTTGAGGAGGGTGCTTGCTTCATTATTGGTAAAGTTACAAGGCTTCATTTTAACCCTTAATGCTTGGTAAATGATAGGAATTGTCCGTAAGAGTCGAGCTTGGGTCATTATCAAGCAAAAATTTTAATGGCGTCTCTTATCTAGCTTTAAAAATATCTAGATACTGAATAATGACAGTAACATCGTCATCGTTATTCTTGTGCAAGATGTTAAAAAAATGGATTACTACCATCGATCAATACTGTTGCTTCCTTGTCTCATTGATGTATTACAACATCTAGGACAGTTACGCATGTAGAATAAGAAATAGGTTTCATAATACTGATAGGCTTAGAGTATAGTCATTAGTTTTGAAATATCCATAGTTGATACCTTCAACAATGTTCAGAAAACCAATTGCAAACATATTTGATTTTTCAAAAAATTAAAAACAGTGTGGGAGTAAAAGGAGTTCTTTTCTTCATTATGAATATTTACATCAATAAAAAAACACGGTTACGTAGTAGTTCGTCGTACTTTCGAAAATATCTTTTAAGATTTATTCGAGATTGTGGAAAATATACCCACTAAAGTTACAAGTTGGTTTGTTTGACGGAAAGATCACGGTGCCCAATGAAAAAATATTTTACATTTTTTTTTTATTTCATTCTTTGCCTGCGTTTGACCGCCATTTCGCCAGATGTTAAGCGATGATGCGGTCTATGATTATTATTATTATTTTACGATTAACCTGGAGCAGCGGGATTTCCTGTAATTGCAAGGATCATTGCGTGGGAGCAGTTCTGTTATTAGTTTAATGACTCAGTTACCTACCGGCTTATAAGAACCGTAGTTATTCTTCAAAATACTATCCTTTAAACTTATCAATATTGAAATGATTGAAGTCAAAATATTGAAATTAGTCATAGTCAATGTCATCATAGTACTTCGTGACGTTTTTAATATGACTAATTTACTAATGAAGTCATTCTAGGCGTTCATTTTGTTTAGTATCCGTGTTGTTTTCGCGAAGAGTTCGCCCGTTCCTCATCCGTGAGTGTCGTAAATGGCGACGTTATTATTACACAGCTCACGACACGACAAAGTGTGGTGACGACTCCGAGCGTCATATACTAATAAACCGTTTACTCACTAAACAACAGTAGTACTATACTATCCTAACTAATATTATAAATGCGAAAGTAAGTTTGTTTGTTTGTTACCTTTTCACGCCTAAAACACTGAACCGATCATCCTGAAATTTTGCATATACATTGTCAGGTGTACAGAAACGGACATAAGATACCTTTCATCCCGAAAAAAAGTACTGTTCCCGAGGAAAACAACAATAACGTTAATAGATGGTGCCACGTGTCTTTCGAATCATGATTGAATTATATTATTATAGTAACTTTAGTATTGTGTTAAGAGTTGATTGTCAAATCCAAAATAATGCAAGCGAAGCCGCGGGCAAAAGCTAATATTTAATACTAGCTATTGCCGGCGGTTTTACTCGCATCCTAGGAGAACTACTTCATGTTCCCGGATAAAAAGTATCCTATGTCCTAATCCAAGTCAAGTTCTACTTGTGTGCCAAATCCCATGCAAATCCGTTCAGCCGTTGAGCCGTGATTGATTAACAAACATCCAAATTCACAAACTCATAAACATTAAAACTTTCGCGTTTATAATATTAGTAGGAAGTAGGATAGGATAGTCGGATTAAATTCGACAAATAAGACCTATTTTAGCAAAAAATGTATAGAAATAAGTAACACGTTTATTTCCAGCAGAAATTCAACACAGTATGCTTTTATGAACCTATTTGAACCAATTACATGAATCAATTTGAAGAAATGGTTCAAAAGATATACCTTGGTGGGCGACGTTTCTCTACTGTGATATGAAATTGAGTAGTGCTGCAGTAAACGTTTCATAGAAATATGGCGTTTGGAGTCGTCACTAGAATTTGACGTGTCGTGAGCAGTGGAAAAAGAACCTAAGGGAAGAAAGACGTCAAGAAGATGGGTAGCAGGCTAGCAGCATCCTCTCATAGTGCGATCACTAATCCGTCAACTACTTGTGACCGTTTTCAGACCGTTCATTGTACCTAGGGTGGTCAACTTATTTCAGACCAAAATATAGTATTTTGGAACCCAGTACCCACAAAAGTGTAGACCGGCGGAGAATAATAGTATGTTTCAAATTAACGAGCTTTTAGTTACGCTCTACCATTTTGTATTTTTTGTGTATTCGAAATATGAATGCACAGAGCATGAATTTGCTTTAGAAAAAAACATACCTACCCATTAGTATAACCTACTAGGTATTTAAAAAGAAAAATTAAATAGTAGTAGGACTTGTAATATAGTAGAATACTACACTCAAGAACAATAATCCGGGTCACTAACCTTAATATCTCGGAAACTAAGAATGATAGCGTATTCAAAGAAAAAATATTTTTATGACTATTTAAGAAGTTTTATTATGTAATAGTTTCCGAGATATTAAAATTTATGTTGGTGACCCGGATTCATTGCTTCCGAGTGTATTATACAAGGTTAGTCGGAAAGAGGGTACTAATCCAAAAGGGTGTTAAAGTACCTATAATAATGAATAACTTTTGTTCTACAACTTTCCCCAAAACTCAATAGTTTAAGAGAAATAGCTGTTCAAAGATTTCATAAAAAATACGCTAAAATCTATCTATCGTTAGCTACGATCAACTGTGTTGACATTTTAGATCATATTTGGGGTCACGAATTACTTGCTCCATTTTCTAAATTCGTAACTAAAGAGGGGATGAAGACATTTTGAAAAATATAAAATAAAAAAACATTTTGCATCGAAATAAAAATGACCAAATTTTGAAATTTTAACACTTGCTTTGAAACAGTAATCAGTGATATTTTAAGTGGCCTGCGGATTAGTACCCCCTTTCCGACTAACCTTGTATAAAAGGTTTTTTTTTTGTGTTTTATTATTTTTATTCTCTACGTACTCCATCATGATCAGAGCCTATGCTGTAGCTGCTATCCTTTCATACTAGTTCTCGCTTTCGTACTTTTATTCCTCATAGGTACTTGATCTTTTTCGGGTTCTGTACTTAAAGGGTAAAACGGGACCCTATTACTAAGCCTCCGCTGTCCGTCTGTCTGTCCGTCTGTCACCAGGCTGTATCCCATGAACCGTGATAGTTAGACAGTTGAAATTTTCACAGATGATGTATTTCTGTTGCCGCTATAACAACAAACACTAAAAAACAGAATAGAATAAATATTTAAGGGGGCTCCCATACAACAAACGTGATTTTTTTACTCGTTTTTGCTCGGAACCCTTCATGCGCGAGTCCGACTCGCACTTGGCCGGTTTTTATTTTCATTCTTCTTCTTTTGCGTCAACGGTCAATGTGTATAATAGGGTTGGCAACCCTATTTTAGCCGCCATAGGCCCACGGGCTAAATTATGAGGATTTAATTTATATAAATAGAAAGGATCGCAAGGGACAGATTAGTGAAGATCGAGATAGTTTGCATAATAGCCTTACAGCATAATTAGTTACGTAAGAGGTCGTTACACTTGCGCGCGCGCACAATGGAAGGTGAATCAAATCGCGCTGCAAAGACGGTAATGCCAAATATGCGAGATGAGATGAGATTACGTTTTGTGAATTATGTTGATATGAAAAACGATTTACGAAGTTATACTATTTATACTAATTTAGGTTTGTTATCTTTGAAGTTTTGTGTATTTTAGTAGAATAATGAAAGTGTTTTTTTTCTGTCATTGAAAGCAAATCTGCTGTTGGGAATCCGGAATTTGATCTCTGTACTAGGAAGTTAATATCACTTGCCAGATAACCGAAATACTCGCAGCTATTATATTTTGACCGCCTCGTTGGTCTAGCGGTCGCAAGCGCTACTGCTGAACGTGAGGTCCGGGGTTCGATCCCCAGGTCGGGAAAAGTGTTTTTGGGTTTTTCCGTGTGTAATTTCTCAGTAGCAGCCCGGAGTCTGGACTTGTGCCCGATTGATGGCAATAGTCCCCTATTACATGGGACTTAAAACATAACGGCGAAATGAGGGTTTACTATACACCTCTGCCAACCCTTCGGGGAATAAGGCGTGATGATATGTTATTATGTTTTTCCCATAAATTATGAACATAATGTAAGTAGATATTCGCAACTTCGTTTAGTAGAAGTAGATTGCAGTCGGTGTTGTGAAAGTAAGCGGCGGTCAACGGCTCTTTACGTCATGTGTCAAATGACTCGTGCGCAGATCCGACGCGATTGTCCTATGTTTGTTTATCCTTCAGTTGTAAAACAAATAATAAGATATTTTCTTCTGTGTGCAACTGCTGAAGATAATGTATGCATAGACATCAGTTTATGGTAGGAACAGGAAGACAATAAATGGAGATGATTTTGTTGGTGAAGCTTGAATAAATAGCAATTCTTCCTTCTAGCATTTTCCAAAGTATGTTAGGGTTAGTTTTCAGTCTAAGCAGATGCTGAATACCACACGGAGCACACGGAGCAACTGCCATCAGACCTCCGCAATCCAGTTACTGGGCAATGCCAATATCCTAACGTTAAACCGTTTGTCAGACTTTCGGGCTTCTGACTACGCGTGACGACTGTGATAGTATTCTTATGACACCCGGGATCGACGGTTTAACGTGCTCAACGAGGCGCGGAGGGGTCTCTATGTGAAACGAACGGTTATCCATCCACGGACTGACCGCGGCAGCTTAACCTCGCAAATCGTATGATCAGCGTGGTTGTTGATTAACCACGAGCCCCTTCAATTACAGAGAAAATAACTCCAAGAAATAGCAATTTAAGGGAAATTTATTGTCTGCCACTTCTTAATTAATAAAATAAAATGCACCTTGTAAGTACATACTTTTGCACTGCGTCAGATCCGAATTCCGAACTAACTAAAAAAACTTAGTCAATATTTCTATGCTCTAGGTACAACGTGTTACATAATTCCCCTTAAAAAAGAAAATATTAATCAAGTAGTTTTTTTATGGTTGTTGTCATTTACCTCTCAGAGGAAATTAGGTAAGAATGTAAATAACTTTCTGGGTAGTCTACTCTTTACTTTTATGTTTTCAACGTTGCACTGAAAAGTGATGATTTTATTTTATGATTTGTCCAAATTAGTTTTTGGGTCCTACTTTTTTTTTATATATTGCCAATAGACTCTTTACAAAGGACCTTTTAATCCCCTTTCGACTTTAGGAGTATTTTTGTAACACGTATAATCTGTCAAAAGTATCGGCATTAGTAACGGCTTGCCATGGATATGTCTCGTCTACTTTACGATCCGGACTCATATTGGGGAAACTGTCCAGACAGAGAAGCATTTAAAGGTCAGAAGCACGGGCGGATTTCCCTATAGGCCAGGGTAGGCCCGGGCCTAGGGCGGCAAAATTAGGTGGTTTTGATACATAGACAGATTTGATAAACTGCTGCTCAGAAAGCCAGACAAAAGACAATTTGTGAATAACGATTCATTGTTACTTATAAATAGAAATAGTAAGCATTTGAAACACAGATTGAGATAATTTTATCATTTACTGACTTTCTTTTCTTTTTATTTTAATTAAATTCCTGTAGTTAATTTAATTTTTCGTGATTTACAGCGAGTAGGGGGCGGCAATATTTCATAGGCCTAGGGTAGCCAACGTATCAAATCCGCCCCTGCTCAGAAAACAGTTTATGGGCAATAAGTGGCATTCATTCCACTGACAGCTGCAAACCATGTTTTCATAACCTTCATTTATTGACGTTCCCGTCTCTTTTCATAAATGAAGTACTACTTTGGTTAAGTAATTTACATCTATTTGAGACCCTAACAAACGTACGCCATTAAAACAAAATACGAATGAAACAATACAAAAAAGCAATATTTCACACTAATTTGCTAGGGATGGCACCCAAAATTTATAATTAAACTTCCGACAAAAATTATGCAAATAGAAAACATTGACCTTTTTTTAAAAAATCTTTTAATAAATTGTAAAAAGTATTACACAAATGAGTATATATATTAATGAAAGGTTTTTCAGTAGATATTAATATTTATTATTTATTTTTACTTATTCTATATTAAATTCTTGTGCGCTTATAATTATGTCCGATTTAGTTTTTATTATGCAACATTGGTGTATTTCTTGACATGGACGAGTTTTATTTTATTACATTATTGATAAATTAATACCTAAAATTGTTCCGTGTGGTGCCGGACGTAAAGAATAGCACTACCCCATCTCTTTCCATGGGTGTCGTTAAAGGCGACTAAGCGATTCACTAGAGGATGGGCAGCAGCGTTCTCTGAGTACTTTAACAACCATACTGCGATCGCCAACCTGCCTGCCAAGCGTGGCGATTATGGCAAACCCGCAACATGGTTTGGGGGAGGCCTATGTCCAGCAGTAGACGTCTTTATATGTATAAATACCTAAAAAAAAATTTTTTCAGTTTGAACTTTCCTGAACACTCATATTCTTGTGCTTTTATAGCGAAACGTAGATGGTCTCCATTTAATAATTATTATTGTAACAACCCTTGTAAGCACGGTTACATATTATCAAGCTAGATACATATTTCCGGTATGAGCTGATCTCGCATTGTATTTGCGTCCCATTCCCATTGTGTGTACCTATGTTTACAAATAAATACATTCTGATTCTGATACTCTTTGTATGCACAGTTATGTACTGTATCCCAACCAAATTTCATACATTTGAAGTCATGTTTCCTTGGATCGTGTATTCTCGGATTTGGATCGGACGCAATGCACAAATACACTAACAATACATATTTGTTTCTAGACGGTGTAGATCTATCTTTACAAAATTTTACTACATATATATGAATTTTGAGTTGTTATTCATATCGTATTTCACATTATTTTATGGTTGCGTTCATGAAATTCATTTTTAAATCAAGTTATATATTTTATATACCAAATCTAACTTTATATATAAACAACCTCACATTTTATTACTTAATTTTATGCGTGATAGGTATATTATGCAGAAACTCAAGTCTATCAACTTTCTACAAATTGCTATATATATTTATGGTAAAAATGAGATCACGTACCGAGTGAAGTCCTACGCACGCTCGCTTACCAGGCAGAATGTTATTTTACGTTCCAGGTAGAATATATTATTTATTATTAAAGTGGCGTTATTATAATATAGTCCTACGACTCATACTTTAAGTACGTTTTCGACATTGAACGTAATAGACACTTGGCACATCTCGACCTTTTAATGACACCAACTTTTCGGCATTTTCAAACCCTGACCTCTCCAAATGGATTTATGATTTCAGCGACTGTTATTTTAACACCATTAACATTTTTTTCAGCGTAAAGTGTTTGATTAATTACCAGTTTGGAGTCATTGTCAGTCTATTAAACCTTGACACACAGGTTGAAATAATCGTAGACTATAAACTTGACGGCGACACTTTCGAAATTACAAATTTCTTACGGACTTGCGAAATGGCTGTAAAAATTATAAATGCAGTTATTTTTGTTAAAGTATTGTCTAACTTGCTACCACGTATTTGCCACGTGTCTGTTACTTTGTTGGTGAAAATGCATTAATATACTTACGTATACTTAGCACCCGCTCTGATTTCATGCAGGGTACCATTAATTTATTTGATTGAGGTTATCGTTTTTCGAAATCTTTGCAAAGATCGTGATAGCTCAGCGAATATAAACGGAACTTTAATAAAAAACAAAAAATACACATAAAACTTTCCCACGAATTAATCTAAATAGATTAATAACGAATGAATAATAGTGGAAACTGGACCAAAATCCGTGCAATAGTTACGAAGAAAATCGCGCACAGCAAGGCGGACACGGCGAGGGACTTTGTTATATAATATGTTGTGATGAAGAAGAGTGACCCGGACCTGTCTATTAAGCCCGGCCCCACATTATAAGTTTTAAATCCGGCAAATTTCTGACAGTCAACAAAATGTATGCGCAAAATGGATTCGCGCACACGTAAAATAGATTATGCCGCTGAGGTTGTTGACTTAAATTAGACGGGTGCATTGGTCAAAAGATGCTATGTTAGTCATAGGTCGTATGCATAAGAAATGTATCAAAAAACAATTTATCGCTCATCTATGCAAATGTTTGCTTTTTGTAGAAATTAGTTGCGTGGGTTGCAATTGAAAAACTATTAATATTTTTGTGTAAGAAATAATTACTCAACTTCATACGAGTGGGTTCTTCTTCATAAGTACGAGAGCATCCATTACACTTTGCAGAGAAGAACTAGGGGAATCTAGATCGATTTCAATTACTCGGCTATTGTCGCGAAAGGTCAATATAGGTAGCAATAATTCCGGGTCACCAACATAAACTTTAGTATCTCGGAAACTAAGAATTAAGCTTTACAAAACAAAAAGTATTTTATAGACTATAATATTTAATTTAAATTCAAATAAAATAAATGAAACTCTTCTTAGATAGTCTTTTATAAAATACTTTTCATTTGAATAAGCTAATCAAATTAAATAAATAAAACTTCTTAGATAGGCTATTAAATACTTTTTATTTGAATAAGCTGTTATTCTTAGTTTCCGAGTTATTAAGCTTTATGCTGGTGACCCAGATTCATTGCTCCCGAGTGTATGTGCAAACGACACGTTCTTTTTCTTACAGCCATTTTCAATAACGTATCTTTCGGCGGTTTGCCTTACTAGAGATAGAAATGTGACATTACTTGTATGGAACTTATGTCAAATTTCTATCTCTATTAAGGTAAACCTTCAATAGATAGATTATTGAAAATGACCGTTAATCTGCTTGCCGATCTTCAGATTTTCGATATCGAAAATCTATCGGCAAATTACTTATTAAGTGTTGCAAAACTACTCCTTAGAGTAGGTACAGTATGCATGTACTTGTGAGTATGAAACATCCAATTTAATTGCTTCTAGCTGTTAATTTTTAGAACCAACAACTTAAAGACTCTTAGCACTTAGTATATAATTAAATGCAATTGTTAATTACTAAACACCCGTCCTATTGATTTAGAAGATAAGTATTGAGGCCGAACAAATCTAAACGTGAATAAATAAACATATTGACACATAATTATATACCTACGGACAGTAGTTAATACATAATTATAACTATGTATATAGCTAATAAAAGAGCACGTTAAAACTTCGGTCCCGGGTTTCATATGAATACCAGTCGTTGCGGGTAGTCAGAAGCTCTGACATCTGGTCTAACCTTAGGATATCGGCATTGCCCAGTAACTGGGTTGCGGAGGTCTGATGCGGGGTGCATGAAAAGAGCCTCCACGAGTGACGATACTTAAGTACGTCCGGCGTACCCTGAGCAGTCTGCCCCGCTACCAACATTGCTGACTGGCTAATGTTTTCACCACAACATGAGCTATTTTCGTATAAGTAGCTCGTGCTGACACGAGAGAAGAAGAAGAAGGAGGTCTGATGGCAGTCGCTCAGTGTAAAATACTGGTATGTAGCCGCATCTGGCTAGATTGGAAGCTCACCCCAAAGGTAGAACAGTAACTAATAATTACACAGTTGTGATATTTCATAAGATATTTACTACTGTTTTATTTTCAACACAAACATAATTATGATGATATAATGCATAGATACACCAAGTAAATTGAAACTTAATAACCAAATTATTTATCGCAATTATGATGGATAATAGTAAACACTAAACAGCAAGTTATCAAATATAATAACGGGTTTATTAACTGAATTATGTAAGATTAGGGTCATAGGTCTTCGTTACCTCGTTCCTAAAGAATGGCTAGGGTTGTCAATGTTCTTAATACGCGTTTCTAATTATGCGCACGCAATATTAACGAACGTTAAGTGTGCAATGGTGGGGCATCCAATGTCCTAATCGTAACTACTGGCGTGGCGTGCGCATGCGCACTGACTGCTGAGAATTTTAATGATCATAACACAATTTTGGAGACTTCAACATAGTTTTGAAGACCTTAGTTGCATTGTTGTTTGATGTTTCGTAAAACAGTGATTATAATACCTTGTTTTGTAATTATAATTGTATTACATCCGATCCTTTGTTTTTACTTATTTCAACATCAATGTTATAAAATACATACCATAGTAAAATGTAAATACATTACAGAGCTAATGGTCATGTGAAAGTAAATCATTTCCGAGATAGTATTCTATAGTTGCCGATTATTTTAAAATAATAATTAAAAATGTATATTTCAAAAATGGTTCACTTTTGTCTAAAGCATTACCAGGTTATTAGACAGAGGATAACATGTCCTACAACCTGAAGGATCTATGTTTGTATACTGCGAAACTCAAAAACAGCATCTTTCGCATATCATATTGGTATAAAATCTACGTAACTGACTACAAAAAGGTTGTTTATTTCTTTCCTAATTGGTAATCGGAGACTTCACAATTTTTTTTCAAACGTAATTTTTACGCACGTCTTTTTATTACCTAACACTTTATTTGTATAAACTTCTACAAGGTTAGTCGGAAAGGGGGTACTAATACGAAAGGGTGTTAAAGTACCCATAATAATGAATAACTTATGTTCTGTCCAATACAATAGTTTAAGAGAAATAGCTGTTCAAAAATTACATAAAAATATTTTAAAATCTATCTATCCTCAGCTATGATCAGCTGTGTTTACATTTTAGGTCATATTCGGGGTCACAAATTAGACGTTCCATTTTCTGAATTCGTAACGAAAGAAGGGACAAGAATTATTGAAAAAACTAAAATTTTATTTTACATGGAAATAAAAATGATCAAATTTTGAAATTTTAACACTTGCTTTAAAACCGTCATCAGTGATACTTTTTTAGTGGCCTTCGGATTAGTACCCCCTTTCCGACTAACCTTGTATTGTGCACTTTGGTGGTACATAAGGTGGACTTAATGTCACAAGGCATTCTGTAACAGTCAACCTTTATCACTCTGGCAGGCCAAGTAAACCTAGCATGCGTATTGCGACAAAATTATGTCGCGCTGCGCATGTTAGGTCGGCTGGCAGTCAACCCCGCGACCAACCTTGCTGACTGGCTAATCTTTTCACCACGGCATCGGCTATTCTCTTATAGCTCGTGTCGACACGAGAGAAGAAGAAGATTCACACTTTATGGAGCTTGCAGTAAGTACAAGTTTAACATCTAAGCAAGCTTTCAACTTTAATCCCCTATTTCGCCCCTTTAGGGGTTGAATTGGATTATTCCCATCTTCCCCCGCATGTCTGCCCCCGAATGGGGGAAAATGGGAATTTTTGTGGCATCTTCCCCCGAAATTGTAATCGGGGGAAGATAGGAAGTTCTATTCCCATCTTCCTCCGAATAGCTGCCCCCGAATGGGGGAGAATGGGAATGCTAGTGTCATCTTCCCCCGAACTTGTAATCGGGGGAAGATAGGAAGTAAAAGTTTCATTTGTCCCCGAAATATTTTTAATATTTTTTTTTTGTGCCACCGCACCCAATTATGGTTTGAATGAAATAGACATGATTTTTTATAAGAATTAATAAAACAAAATGATGACTACCAACTTTTTATAAAACAAATTAACATTACAGCATTTTTTCGTTTTACAATCAGTAATACATAAAATATAGGTACTACTATATCTAGCAGTTTCTCTAATTTAAAATTATCAATCTAACAATCAAATGTTAATAATAATATTCATTTAAAGGGTGTTAACGAATTCGTGTAATTCCTTAAAACCACATGATCTACTACTAGTATAGACGGGCCCCGCACGGGATTTAGATTGAATAAAAATAAAAAAATAAAATTCTTTTTTTTTTTCATGCGGCTTTGTTAACGATCATATCTAAACCACCTAATAAGGATTCAGTAAAAAAGACATAAATGACACAGATTAACACTAAATGAGAATTTTCGAAAATAAACAGAAAAAAAAATGGTTTTCAATATCTGATTCTTTTTAGAGCCTTGAGTTATCTGACTGCAAAAGCGATATTGCGTTAATTGTTACTGCCAGCCGTGTCACCATACTTTTATTAATTTATGCGTGGCATCGCAATGTTCACCAAAATTTTGTTTTTGCAAAAAAGAAATATATTTTTTTACTGAATCCTTATTAGGTGGTTTAGATATGATCGTTAACAAAGCCGCATGAAAAAAAAAAGAATTTTATTTTTTTATTTTTATTCAATCTAAATCCCGTGCGGGGCCAGTCTATACTAGTAGTAGATCATGTGGTTTTAAGGAATTACACGAATTCGTTAACACCCTTTAAATGAATATTATTATTAACATTTGATTGTTAGATTGATAATTTTAAATTAGAGAAACTGCTAGATATAGTAGTACCTATATTTTATGTATTACTGATTGTAAAACGAAAAAATGCTGTAATATTAATTTGTTTTATAAAAAGTTGGTAGTCATCATTTTGTTTTATTAATTCTTATAAAAAATCATGTCTATTTCATTCAAACCATAATTGGGTGCGGTGGCACAAAAAAAAAATATTAAAAATATTTCGGGGACAAATGAAACTTTTACTTCCTATCTTCCCCCGATTACAAGTTCGGGGGAAGATGACACAAGCATTCCCATTCTCCCCCATTCGGGGGCAGCTATTCGGAGGAAGATGGGAATAGAACTTCCTATCTTCCCCCGATTACAATTTCGGGGGAAGATGCCACGAAAATTCCCATTTTCCCCCATTCGGGGGCAGACATGCGGGGGAAGATGGGAATAATCCGTTGAATTTCGGTTGCGGAATTAGTTCGAAAGAGTTACCGCGGCCCTGGAACGCAAAGGGCATTAGGAGGAACACGGATGGGTTTTAGTCAGTAAGAGTCTGACACTCCCTTCCGCTCCGCCCAGAGCGGAAGAAAGTCAATTGAAGATTTACTAATTTAAAAAAAAAACGAGATATCCCTTCTCAGTGGATGCCTACGTCACAAAAGGAACCTACTAATAAAATTTTAAGTTTCTAACCCCAGCGATTTAGGCAGTGCGTTGATAGATCAGTCAGTCAGTCAGTCAGTAATAATATAGATAAAAAAAAGACCTAATCAGGAAATTTTACATTGTAACACAAAAATTTAACATTACATTTTGTGTTAATTTAAATTTATTAATGTATGTATACTCAACCTTGTTTTTATTTACAAATAGAAAGATTGCGAAGTCGATTCTGTAATAAGCTGTGGTAATATTTATAAACTAGTACACCGAAAGGCTACGGCAGTGACGCTTGTTGGTTAACTAGAAGGATAACCAATAATTTATATAGAAATGTACATTATTAAACCGACCGGTAGGCTTCAGGATTTTTTTGAAGCAGACAATTTGCTGGAAGTTTATTTAATTTAATTTGTTTTCGTTCACTAAACCTGTAAAATTGTTTGGTAACAAATTCAAAATCAAACATTTTGACAGTTTTCTTAAACGAAAAATGTACTATTAAATAAACCTGAAGGCAAACAATATGTTTCCTGCTTCAAAAAATACCTGAATTAGCTTACTAGCCTATACTGTGCGTAGGGTTTCGTAGCATGCCCTAAGTAGCAGGGAGTAAATTTTTCTTTTGTCAGGAACCTAACAATTTATCTAAATTATTCTAGCCTTAAAATTTTCTTTTATTAATTCCTCTACACGCTTGTGTGGCCGTTCACAGAAGGGGTGCCTTTTGTGAACCTTTAAAATTTTAGTCTTCAAGTAAACTGGCTTCGATATACGGACGAAAGGATGGACGGACATGACGAATTCATAAGGGTTTGTTGCCATTTGGCTAAGGAACCGTAAAAATGAACATGAAAGATTTTACAGACGAATATTATTTTCCTATACATTGTTAATTTTTTATTTATTACTAGGCCTGCGTTTGGCCGCCATCTCGCCTGATGTTAAGCGATGATGCGGTCTACGATGGACGTATGATATAAAATCAGACAACCTATATCTATTCCCTCTTGGCGTTTACATCCAAAACCGAATGGTTTTAAAATTACCAACACTCATTATGAGGTAATGCCAAACCATTTTACCTACGGAACGCTTGCGGAAAGATCAAATTGTATGGAAATGACATTTGCTTACGTTTGAGCAAATGTAATTTCCATACAATCGGTCTTTCCGCAGGCATTAAGGTTTAAGGAAAAGGGATTTTGTCTAGGCTCCCTGGCATTCGAGGGTCTATCGGTCTACAACGTTACGTTTCATTATTGGGAAATATACCCGACTCGTAATACCAATAACTATCGGTAAAAAATAGGAACTCCGAATAAGCGTGTGGTATTGTATTGTGGTGAACAAGAACGCATGCACTTGCCTCCGCAGTCGTAAATCTTACAATAAAGCGCGGCAGAGTATGAGTGATGTCATACAAACCGTGTCACGAACAGGCACGCAAGACACAAAACTTTACACAAAACTCATATTTTACATAATATTTGGCATGCATAATGTGATAAAGATCATCTGTTACGTGAGAGTATTAAGAATCGCGGTTACAACTGTTATTGACAAACTTTTGTGTTCGCGCAACCGTCTTAATTCTAAGTAGTAGAGTGAGCATTAAATGTAACTTATTTTTGTACGGGTTCACTGCATAGTATCAAACAAAGTCGCTTCCCGCTGTCTGTCTGTCCCTATGTATGCTTAGATCTTTAAAACTACGCAACGGATTTTGATGCGGTTTTTTTAATAGGTAGAGTGATTCAAGAGGAAGGTTTATATGTATAATACATGCATATTATAGTAGACAAAAACGTGGAACACGCGATAAACGACATCCACGCGGGCGAAGCCGCTGGCGACCTCTAGTCTAGTATATTATGAAAAAAAACTTACTAGATTTTGTAAAAACAAAAAAAAAAACGTGTATAAAAAGAAAGAAAGAAATGAATATTTGGAACAAAACGCAGAAACACAGACACAATAATAAAGTAGAAACAAAAAACGAATGTTAAAAAAGTACAAAAAAAAAGTAGTGCTGTGTGCCTACCCGATGCGCCAAACAAGTCCAATTCAGCATAATGTCAGGAAAAAAAGTCCCTGGCGCTGGTTTTCAACTGATAAGTGGTATATTATTGAGCTACTGATATAATGAATTTCAAAATTCACGAATAATCAATTACATTTTTTGACAATGACTATACAATTCGGTTAATTACCATACAATTTCGCGGTGGGAGGGTTCGAGCTGTCAAAAACCGTAAACCACGAAAATAATAAGCATATACATGTACAAAAAGACACACATAGCCATTGATATATGTTTTTTTTCTTTGAGTATTATGTTTCAGACCTTTGTGTTGTGAAGGATCTCGACAGAAGTCACAAACATTGCATGCGCAAGGGCATTTAACAGGTAATGTACGAGCAGTTAACTATTGCAGTATACATTAAACATAGTGATAGTTAGAAGGTCAAGCGTGATAAAGCTGTTAAGCTCTAAAAATTAATAATATTCTCTTTTTATTGCAAAATCTCACGCATTTAGACAGAGTGGTCAGTCGTTGGACGACTTTTTATTATTTTGTCTGATCCATTTGTATCAGGTATTACTTTACGTTGCGCAAACGCTGTACTGAAGTTGAATGTATTTTATTTGAAAAGAATACAGATATAAAAGCTTCTTAATAATCTTTTTTCAGTGAAGGGGATTTTGCAAATACCTGTTTCAGCAACCTTCGAAGTGTTGCTCTTTATTCGTCTACAATTCTTTTAGTCTAATCTTTCGCGTCTTTTCCAGCAACATCTGCACCTTTTCTAGCGACAATCGTTACCGCAGCCAATGGAACGAGGCCGCCTTCAAGGCTGGGTCGTGGCTGAGTCGAGGCAAATGGAGCATACGAGGTTGCCTCGAGGCTCCACAGCGATGGGCTTTCCTCATTCGACATCCACTTCCGTAACACTAATTGCAGACGATTGTTATGCTCTGCTAGCCCTATTTTCATGTGTCCTTATCTAAATATGGAAATCGTTATTTTCTTTTCGGTTTTCCTTCTAGTTTATTCATTGTTTTTCCTCAACATTAAGATTTTTTATTTAACATTGAGTCTCTTGTTAAGCATACGGTTGCGAGTTCAAACCCAGGCATGTACCAACTTGCCTTTTCAATATCATATATACTTTCTTAGTTAATCTAAGACGCCAATGACATTCAGTGAAGGAAAAAATCGTGAAGAAATCTGGACCTAAATGGTTTCAAATCGCCAACCCGCAGTGGGCAAGCGTGGTGATTAATGCTCGTTACTTCTCTGTATGAGAAGAGGCCTTTGCCCAGCAGTGGGACAGTTACACGCTAATATTTATTTATTATTGAGTCTCAAACTACCTTGCATTATTTAGGATGTTTGCGGCAGAATTATTCTGAAGAGAGAACTCGGTATGGTTAAACATAATTATAAAAATGTCGTTACTTTCTGTTGCCTTTCATTATGAGGTAATTAGAGCTCAGTCTTTAATTAAACCGTGTAAAACTTTCTCATTGTAGTTTATGTTGACAAAATATTTTTTATTATTTTGTTTACTATGTCCAAATGAGAGCTCATTATTTGTGTCAATAACGACATTGCTTTCGAAACTCTATTGTCCCGAGCAATGTTAGGTAGTTTCTTGTTGACACACGATGATTGTTCTTTGTTTGTTTCGCAGCAATTATTTTTAATCGCGATAGAGCAATGCGCCTACGCCGTCGCGTGTCGATGCGCGCTCATCATCGCATGCATGCAGGAATCGCTTTCTATCCACGATATGGACAATATACTGTGGAAAATATTATTTGCTTAACACAAATAAATCACGTTATGAAAGTAGCTATGTACTTTGTATTTTATGCTTGTATTTTTTTATGAAAGTTGCAGAGTTCCAGAAATGCACGTGTACAAATTAATCGTATAAATCGAAATACCGGACAAAGATGTCGGGTTTCGACCCAGTCATGCGTGCAATCCACGCATTCACCAATTATGTTCGTGTACATAGTTCATAATAGTCCTCCATTTACACAATTAACAAAGCTTTCGTCCGTGTATAGAGTAATTTCGACGCCCACGGCAATGAAAGTGTCTTGTCCTGTCTGACCTACGACCGGCGCACGCGATTTCCAAGAAGTCGAACTTCAGAAAATTTGTGTCCATTGTTCACGGGCCGTTATATAAGTTAACCTCAGCCATGTATGTCATTCATATCTTTCTTTGTTGGGTCGCGGTCGTTTCTAGATGACGTTGCAACTTTTCGCAAAGAATTTTTGGGTTCAACCTTCATTATTTATTTTGAGAAATATATTCAAACACAATTTCATCATCAATTGTTTGATAATAATATGCTTCACGTATTTTGTTCCTTGTACTATGTCTAAATTGGATAGTTTCTCTAGAAATATTCTGAATTTTGTTCATTATTTGCATACCAATCTGTTTCACTGGTCGACACGTCATGTGAACAGAGGGCTGGCTTGTTTTTCGGGTAAAGAATTAGTGCTGCCATACCAAAGGCTAACGCTTTTTTTCTTCTTTTTGATGGTCTTTGGGAACCCCTTCTACGTAACTGGGCAGTTATTGGCGAGACCAGAAGGGTCTCCAGCCAATAGGGGCGAAGTAAAATACTTAACCTAAGCTAACTACTTGTACTACACTAACATCATGACTACCTGCAACAACAGCACTAAGGGCGACCCCTAGTGGGACTCGGACCTTGGCTTAGGGCTGTTGCTGGCAGGGGCTTAGGGGGGGGGGGGGGGAGACAGCTTGATGAGGGCTGAGTTATGGGTGTGAGGGGCAACGCTGCCAGCTTTCTGGGCACGCTTCAGTCGTCAGCTATGCGGAGGACTATTTTGATGCACTCTTTTATCTTGTATAGGTAGTTTTAGTCTAGGATACATTTTTTCTTTGTTTGTAAGTAGTGTTCATGTATTGTTTCAGTTATTCATTGCTTAATAAAGACATCTGTTTCACCCATAACATTATTCTGCCATCGTTTATGTGTAATAGCTGGCAGATGCCTTTCATTGCAGCGATGAGCTACGAGTATACGGCCGCCAGTTATGTGTGCCGTCGATTGCAACAACCGACGTTGCGATAACTTTGGTTACAGCATATTCGATCCACCCAGCGTTTCCGCTTGTTACTTGCAGGTACGTTAAACTGCGGTCAGTTTCCGTTCATTTCTTTCATATCAGGGGGCTTATTATGACCTCTTAAAGCAGGACAGAAGTTGCCTGGAAGTTGAACTGCCCTGCTTTTTTGTACTATGACATCGTTAGAGCAGGCCTGCGGCAGACGTTGACGTTTACGAAATCCGTTCACCTTTTTTTTGTGTAGATTTTTCGTACCGTGAACAAGCATTACCGTTCAGCTTGGTTCAATAGTCGTTCACCTTTAGTACTGTCATGGTACAATTTTTAGCGATTCAGAAGCAGGCCTGCTTTTGAACGGAAGTTGACTGGCTGGCATTTGAACGTTTTCATAAGAGGTCATAGTAAGCCCTCAGCTGTCGCAAAATGTTTGAGAGTATTTCTGTATGTGCTTGTGTTAGTTACATAATAAATAACACCACACCTGTAGTCCCCGAAAGACTGGGCAGAGGTGTATAGACACACATTTCACCGTTATGCTTTTAAGTCCCATGTAATAGGGGGCGAGCTTATTGCCATCAACCGGGCACAAATCCAGACTCTGGGCTGCTACTAAGAAATTCCACACGGCAATCCTATCCTAACTTAATATTATAAATGCGAAAGTAAGTTTGTTTGTTTGTTACCTTTTCACGCCTAAACCACTGAACCGATCATCCTGAAATTTCGCATATACATTGTCAGGTGTACAGAAATGGACATAGGGTATCTTTCATCCCGAAAAAAAGCACAGTTTCCGAGGAAAACAACAATAACTAGATGGCACCACGTGTCTTTCGAAACATGATTGAATTATATTAACTTTAGTAGTGTGTTATGAGTTGATTGTCAACGCTTAATTAACGCGAGCGAAGGCGGCAAAAGCTAGTACCTACCCAATAAAACTTAACCCGACCTGGGGATCAAACCCAAGACCTCACGCTCAGTAGTCGCGCTTGTGACCTGACGAACGAGGTAGTCGATTGTACTGCTTTTGTCAGTTATTTGATGTTATTCAACATACAAGTTGCATATTATGAGTAATTGAGGTCAACATCCAGTCAGAGGCTTCAGAAGGCATTGACCTGTCTGTATCTTAAACTTCATTTCTTCCCTATAGCGTGAATGTTTAATATCGCAAAGTCATATTTCACAAGCACCATTCAGTTTGTCAATGTATTTAGTACACAGTCTTCACAAAAACAATACATACAACAGTTACTACTTCTTTGTTATGCTTTCCTGGTATTTCTAAAGTTATATCGGTGTGACTAATTAACACTGCGATGTCACCCGGAGACTGTACAGCGAAATAATGACATTTAAAGTTAGCCAGGAAGGTTTTACTACCTGAGTACTGTCCAGGAAGACTGTGCCGCCGGGGAGGGTTAATAAGTGGTGTCGCAAGCCGTTCTGCTTCGACGCCGTCGGTGCAACGTCGTGACGTAACACGAGTTTGTCGCTAATCGTTTACTTTTGTAGCAGTAACTACAACGTATCTCTGTATTGTATTAAGTAAATTGCAGTCCAGTACTGGAAAGGGACCTCTAGAGGCTTGCGCAGACGAGGGACAATGGCGGACAAAATGTCCGTGGTGCGCTCTTATTAGTACTACTATAAGGTTGCACTTTGTCCGCGCAATACCCCATGTCGCCTGGCGGTATACGCGGACAAAGTGCAACCTACTGACTAACCTAAAGTGAAAAGATTGCCCGAGATTCGCAGTTCCAGTTGTCAAGTGGAATCCTGTTGTCTAACAATTGTCAGAGCCTCTTTGGGTCTGCTTAAGAAGCAGACGTCCCCTATCAGGCGTAGCGCAGGACGGATTCCGGGAGCATAACCTCGTCATGGGGGGGTTTTAGTGCGGTAACAACCTAACACACCCCGGCCTCCCCCAGGAGGCTGGAGGAGAAGGTAAGGGCTCCCCTCGAAAAAAAAATGTTGTGTTGACGTTTTTAAAGTTAGAAATAGTTGTATCTTTACGTATTCATGCATCTTTTCTAAGTAAAGGCCGATTTTTCTATCGTCATAACTTTTTTCTTAGATACAAATATTTTTGACAGCATTTGTGTAGAAATTCTGCCAAAACATCAAAACTATTCCTCAAATAAAAGTTATCTGACGACTGAAAAATCACCGTTTAGTTAGGTAATCGCCTACGGTCGTTTTCAATAGCCTGTCAATCGACGGTTTGCCCTACTTAAGATAGAAATTTGACATAAGCTCCATAGAAGTAATGTCAAATTTCTGTCCCTAGTAGGGCAAACCACTAAAACGGCCTTTAATCGTGACCAGTATGTGACCATTTGTCGATTTTGCGAAATAGCTAAACCCGTTTGAATTCGAAGGTTCAATCAAGTGGTAACCTAAATTTAGGGAGAACAAGTTTTCGGAGAGGACAGGTTAACTTAAAAGGACATTAGATATTTATTGCAAGTACTTATTTACTGCAATTTAGGTTCTTAATTAATTTTATCTAACGTTAGGCTACTGGCAGGCGTTTTATTATGATAAATCTTATTTTATCATACGCTTAATTTTCTTAATACACAATTTTATAGCTTACGGCTTTGGACATGCCGATTATTATAGTGTCATTTTAGTTTTTAAGAATATGTCAAAAAATATTTTTTAATAACTTGTGAGAAAGCGTGGGGAAACCTGGACACCTGAGAGTGCTCTATAAAGTTTTCGATGATGTGTGTAGTCCGCCAACACGCACAAGTAGGGTTGCCAACCATACTTTATAATAACGTATCCTACTTTATTTTCGATAAATATACTTTATACTTTGGCATAAAAATAAAGTATGCGAAAATACTTTATTTCCAATCTTTACTGATATGCGTAAAGTAAGTTAAAACAGAACGTACCTATATAATATGATGAAAAAAAAGTGTTTCAAAAGGCAAAACGGTAGCAATATCACACACTTACTGATTTTGTTAGATATTTTTTTACCTGGCTTTAGTCGGAACAATACATATAGGTAACCATAATAATTTTAGATCTTAATTTTGAAATCTTAGTGTAAAACCTGGGATCCCGCACATTCCTTCGAACAGGAAGGCAGGCACTGGTCATATTCTTTAAAAATATTTTATTTTTCTATCAAATACTTTATTTTTGCCTATTCAAACAATTTCATACGTTTTTTTTGTCAAAAAAAGTTGGCAACCCTACACACAAGCCCAGCTTGATGGACTAAGTCCTAATTCCTTCTCATTATGAGAAGAGGCCCGTGCCCAGAAGTGGGACAGTAATGGGATTATGATTATATTGATGACTTCATGACTACTTTCAAGAATGCTTTTTTTTTCTATTGGACTACTGTAGGAGGTCCTAGAGGACCATTTTTAGGTAATACAGTCTATTAGCGAGACCTGAAGGGTTTTCAGCCAATGGAGGGGGGGGGGGAGTTTCAAGAATGCAAGAATATTTCTATTTTTATTTAAAGGATGGCCTGAAACAACGTAAAGCAGGGGGTAACAAATGAAAGGGCACTTTAAGACAGTTTTTTTTTTTTTGTGGAATGCTTTTAGTTTTTCAAAGTTACCATGAATAAAATGTTACCTTACAAATCTAACAACTAAATGTGTTTTTAAAAGAGAGTTCCCGGCTAGGCTTTGAGAACATTCCTTTGTTAGTACTCGTGTTCGTACATACTCTTAATTATCAGATTTCTTAATCGCTAACATCGTGACGGTTATTCTACACGTTACAAAAAGATCTTTAATCTGTATTTCAACACAAATCGATTACACACGCTACAATTCAAGCATATAGAATAGACCTTTACAAAAAAAAAAACACGATAATCAGACATTGAATCATGAATCATCAATAACAAGCTAGGTTTAAGTAATTTACACGCCAAATTAATTCGTGTAATATTCCGGAAACCCACCACATGCTATACCGTTCACCGCGCGGCCTTTAGTTTTGATATAAATAGGTACCAGCAAAATATTACGTACTTGTAGGCTCGACAGCTTAATTATACTAAGTGAGATTTGCATTTGAAACTGCCAATGATTACATAATACCTTTGCGAACGAAGCTGTGTGAATGCCAAATTGTTTTAAGTACATTTTGAGGCGTAAATGTTTATAAAGAAGGTTGTAAATAATGCGTACAGGTCATCAATCTTTGTGCAATTCGGTTGGTCATTGTTACGTGTTTGATTTTGAGTTTAACGGCATCGAAAACCAGTCTCGAAATTATGAATTTATATTGTTATATCATTAGTCACATGCCTTTCAACCTTATAAAAATATGTCTTATGTATTGGTTACATCTACATCCATGAATTTACATAAAATAATTATATTTTGTAAAACTAGTTATAGATTTCTTTTGTTTTGATAATCCTTAAAAAAATAGATGGCTATATTAATATCTTTTGCAGGAATCCATGTTTTAGCACCGCATAGACGCAAAACTGTGCTAGTAACATAAAAAATGCAAATGCAGAATAGATAAATAGTTAGCTAGGTTATTCAACGCAATACCCATGTCCACTAAAATAACAAGACCATTGCAGTGCCCGTTTGTACTGTTTTGGGCCTCAAAAAGGGCCGACCTCGGGCAAAATTGCCCTATACCACAACCCTAGTCTGCAATTTCAGATGTAATGATAATAAATATATCTGTTTGACTGAGCTGAATTATGTAGTGAGGATAAATATCACTACATAATTCAGCTTTGTTCAAGTTTGACTGAGCTGTATTGCCCCACTTTGGACAAAATTCTGACTACCATGGTGTCACCACTAGAGTAGACACCACTGTTAATCATGGCTTTTAAGTTCCATCATTTGTGTATTTGCTTGTCTTATTTTGTAGTCGTATTATTTAAATACAATACATATTTACACGTATAACATCTTTAATTATATATATTTAAATAATTATCATCTACGGAACATATAATTTGAAGGACCATTAACAATATCAATGACCAATATTATCATTGAATGTAATTTATGTTAAAGAATTTGATAACTGGTTTACTTAAATGACCATCTAACTTTAACCATGATTATTAAAGAGACCTTGACATTATCATTAAGATTGTAAATTGGTAATAATTAAATACATATTACCTACTATTAGAATTAATAAAAAAAGACATACCTATCTCTAAGGTACTTTTACTTATGGCGAATTAAACCCATAAACTCGTCGAATCCAGTTGGTACGAGTTTTTTTATAATTATCTCGTTTATTCTTTTATCTAACTTACTAAATACATTTTTAAATATTTCTATAAAAAACAAAAAACATTTATAAATATGAAAATAGTAGCCTACCGGCATCGGGAACAGGGTCCAAGCTACCGGTGGTCGGGGCCTCAGAGAGAGAGGAACTTCCTAACAATACGCGCCGTGTCGAGTGTTTATAATTATTATTAAATTGGATAATATTAGGGCGACATTAGTATAATTCGAGTTTAAATTGCATTATTCACAAAAGGCATTTTTTAGCATAATTTATTCGGCTGTATGATCAAAAACAACAAGCCAACATTGAACGCGCAGTTACATTTTAAAACTATGAAACAAGTAAAACGAGAATTGCGCAGTAAAAAACAAAAATGTATTCAGACCAGTATAGTGGCCAGGGGCCTAATTCTCCTAAAATAAATCTTGATAAATCACAACCGAACCAAGGCCGAACCGTTCATTCAGACAGTTCTCAATTTCAAAAGCTATCAAATTGTTTGACACAAAAAACAAAATCAATCATTTTGAGAGTTTTCGAAAACAAAAACTGACTGACGGTTGTGGTTCGATTGCGTTTGGCAACAATTTATTTTAGGAGAATTGGGCCCAGTGGCGAAATAACGAACTAAAATAAAATGTACTCAATTTGACACATTATTGACTTTCGACTTTGCAAACATCGCCGCCATGAACTTCTACGTGAACTTCGAAAAATATACCATGTTAGTCAGAAAGGGGGTACTAATCCGAAACGGTGTTTAAAACCCATAATAATGAATAACTTTTGCTCTACAACTTTATCCAAAAGTCAGTAGTTTAAGAGAAATAGCTGATCAAAGATTTCTTAAAAAATACGCTAAAATCTATCTATCCTCAGCTATGGTAAGCTGTGTTTACATTTTAGGTCATGTTTGGGGTCCCGGATTAGAAGCTCCATTTTTTGAATTCGTAACTTACAAAGCACGGAAAAAGAATTGTTGAAAAACTAAAATAAAAACATAATTCTATAAATTATACATGGAAATAAAAAATTACGAATTTTGTTGTTTTAACATTTGCTTTAAAACAGTCATCAGTGATTAAGTGGCCCTTGGATTAGTACATTTTTCGACTAACCTTGTACATTTATAGTACACTGGTCCTGGTCCCTCCGTACAATAACAAAAGTGTTTTTATTTTTTACATCAAGGACTAGAACCGGTCTACGTATTTCATTTCTGGTTATTTTTTTATTGCCCTTACATAAATACAATGTATAAGTTAGTGTTATCTTTTTATTAACATAAGGGCTCTTGTTGTAAGTTGTAAGCGGAAAAGCCTTCATTAAACTTTGTTTGATTAAGTTACAAGATAAGTACCAACTAAATATAATTAACGTACATATTATACTGTTTGCATTATAGGTATAATCCAGCCATTAAAATTTAGAATAAAAGATAAATAAAGTTTTTGTTGTGAAAAACTTTCAGTGTTCTATAAGAATTCATTAAACCTATACATTATTGGAAAACTAAATTTAACACGTTCAGTGCTGGGTGTCCTCCAGGAGGGCACCCTATAGTCGCATTTGCCATGCCAGGTTCCCTCGTGGAGGGCTCATTAGAATGTACGTTTTTCTTGGAAAATGCACTGTCATGAAAGAAGCAAACATCTATTTTACGAAATAGTAGCGTATTTTTACGGTTTTTAACCTAATGCCAGGAATTCCTCGAGGGTTCACTCTTAGCGCAAACGTAATGCCGAGGACCCTCCTGGAAGGTCCACTAGCAATATGTATGGCGGGATGGCGTATGAGCTCTATGAAAAGTGTGGTGGACTCGAATGTGTTAATATATTCTTAAATAAAACCAAATGTTTTTCGATCAAAGGTTTGTTTACCTTTTATTCAAAACTTAAGTGGCTGGACTGGATAACTGAAAAAATATTATTTTCACATAGTATCTTATAAAATATTTCGATTTTAAAATAATGTCTCGTTGGTCTAGTGGTCACAAGCGCGATTGCTGAGCGTGAGGTCTTGTGTTCGATCCACACATCAGGCAAAGTGTTATTGGGTTTATGGTCCATGTTGAATTTCTCAGTAGCAGCCCGGAGTTTGGGTTTGTGCCCGATTAATGGCAATATGCTCGCCCCCTATTTCATGGGACTTAAACAAAACGGCGAAATAAGGGTATACAATCTATACATATAAAAGGAGAAGCTGACTGACTGATCTATCAACGCACAGCCTAAACCGCTGGGGTTAGAAAGCTGAAATTTTGACAGTAGGTTCCTTTTGTAACGTAGGCATCCACTAAGAAGGGATTTTTCGAAATTCATACCCTAAGGGAGTTAAATAGAGGATGAAGGTTTGTATGGAAAATCGTCATTTAACGGGTTCAAAATTTCACGCAAGCGAAGCTGCGGGCGAAAGCTAGTATAGTAGGTATACTATACACAGGCTTGCCAACCGTCCCGCGAGAGCTGGGACGTCCCGTTCCTCGAGCTTTAGAGGATGTACCAATTGTCCTGTTTTATCGTATCTACGGCTAAACCTTTGAGCAGAAGTCGGAATTTAGTGAACGCACGTTTTGTTTAGCTAGAAGAGTGGTGATCGCCACCGCGAGTCTAGCGCCGAACGAACGAAAAAACATTTTTTTAATTGTATTTTTCGCCTCCCTATACTTTGACAATTGGGTCCCGCTTTTTTTGCCACGTCCCGCATTTTGATTGCTAAAGTCCTGGTAAATTCATAAAGGTTGGCAAGCCTTACTATACACCTCTGCCCAACCCTTCGGGGAATACCTACAGGCGTGATACTAAGTTACAGTGGCGTAGGGTGAATTTTCTTAATAGGGAAGCCGGACCAAAAAATGCTTACCTTGCTCAAGTGTGATGCGTGAATTACAGTAACTACTCGTTTCGAAAGGGAAGCCGATAGGAATCGAGTTGTATGGAGCCTTCGCCACTGCTAAGTTATGTTATTTTAAAATACGTAGACATGAATATTTAAATTCGCCATTTCATATCCACTCTCAATAACACCTAAAGTGACCTGAAACACATTCACAATTTTATTTTAATAGCATGTTATTGTATGCTGCGTGGTATATGAAAAAAAAGATCGTGTCGTACCTAGTCATTGATTGTCTATCTAAATTAGATCTGTCATTGTTTCGCATCTGCGCATCGCATGCTTATCTGACGACAATCGCGTAGTAAGCAAGCGTGAAATTGGTACACGTTACATTGGCTATATACATATTGTTGGTTATTATTTCTGTAAAATCTCCAAAACTGAGTAATCAAAATGGAAAATTGCGAGCGAAACTCGCTGGCTACTGAATGAACTGTTTTATCCATTGACGTAGACTACGTATTTTGCAAAGATACGTGAATCTATGTTATTATTGTTGTCATACAAATAAGCTTATCTGCAGAGATAGTTGTCTTCAGTCAGCGTTAAATATATTGAGACGAACAGACTGTTCATAATTACCAACAACTAAAGATATTAGGCCGGCCTCATGCAGTCTGAATATCTCTCTGAATTCATAATCTTAGTTGGAGTTCATTGCTTGCTTAGTTCACTTTCAACCTGTGGGCACAGCCGCAGCTAGTCGACTTCTACAAATTTTACGAACTAAGTAAGCAATAGACTGCTGTGAAGAATCTGACATGTTCAGAATGTGTGAGTCCAGCTTTAAACTTTATCTCGATGGGACAAAATTCTTGTCAGAATGACAATTGTCGTGTACTGTGTTCATTCTAAGGCTGAGATCTATAGATCCGACTTGGACTTAGCTTAGACTTTGCTCAGAGTTTACTTACGTAATACTTTGCTAAGTGTATGCTTAGCATAATCTTAGATTTGGAATTTATAGACGTATCACGTTGAGACTATGCTAAGCATACGCTAAGACGGTCGATGTCAAAATACAATTAAATGTTTCGTTTCAAGCATTACATTCTTGATTTTTCTTCATAAAAGTTTAACAATAATAATATGTAAATAATCTAGAACTATGCTCATATTTCTTCTATGTATTATTGTTGTAAGAATAAGTAGAAATTGGCATGCTTTTAAGTGTTTTTATTTTTTTTATAAATCAATAATATATTCATTGAAACGGATCGCATCGTTTTGACATCTGACCGCTGTTTGTGTCAAAACAAAACTGTCCATTCAGTGTTGCCAATTTGTCGAAAAAAAGTAATTTTTAATTCCTTTTTATACATTTTAAACTTAGAAAAACATTTTTATGTGATGTAATAATACTTAATTGTTTTTATCCTAACTAATTCAGAATTAGTTATCAACATCAAGGAAATCTTTTCTAATCTGGTATTACCGAGTTGATAATACTAAAAAATTAAAAAGTTGTGTAAATATAATGATGGTAAAGTAAAGTTTGTACCATTATTCTTTGTTAGGATAATAGTAGCCTAAGTATTTGCTAAGTCGTCGATTTTGTGAACTTAGACTTTGCTAAGCATTTGCTAAGCACGCACTTAGATGAATTCAAAGACGGCTCTATAAATACTGACTTTGTCATAAGTCTAAAGTAAAGTCTGAGCAAAGTCCAAGTTGGGTCTATAGATCTCAGCCTAAAACATCCCTGTGGCTGTAGACAAATGGCAATTGATGATCGCTAGAGAATAGAAACGACAATGAGATGTACTGGATTGACATAAGCTTTCGACCGGTCAAGCGATCTGTTAGTTACGTCATTTACATACATTTAATTGGCGTATCTATTCTCTGGCGATCATCAATTGCCATTTGTCTACAAGCACTGGTTTCATTGAGATATAGGTAGTTTAATTTTCTTAGTTGTTCAAATCATTTTGAATCGTCCCGATATATTTAATTCTAACTGTGCTTACCTCTTTTGGTTTAAAATTTTCCCACACTTTTTCAATGATTAAATAAAAATATAATAAATTATGAATAAATTTTATAACGAATTAAAAGACTTGCAAGACAAAAAGTGAAGTAGGGTGGCATTTATGCAGTACATAATTAAAGGAAATCACGGTGGTAGTGATAATTTCCCAAAACTTAAATGTGTGCACTAAATGTCATGGAAACTAGGCATCGAACTTTTGTCAGCGATTAACTTTTACGAATCTTTTTTTATGACGTCAAAAAAACCGAAAGGCGTTATCCTTCAAGGTACATAAACCTACGTCGTTGAACCTACTTACAACTTTATATGAAACTTATGGAGAATTAATTACTTCCTTTTGCTTGGTCTTCCGTATAAATGAAATATCAATAGACAGTACGTTACTTCATATTATGGCATAATGTTGTGTCCTGTTTGCCTTCGATGAGCATCGATTAACCCGCCATGACACTAGTTGGCCTCTTTCAACAAATTAATGCGGATGATCGATTCAGGAAAGGCGCAAACGTCACGTACAAGGGATCAAATTTAATTGTCGATATATTTATTCAGCTTTCGACACACAGATTATTATAAACCCGGCCTTGAATTACTGAATAATGCGAGACTTAAAAAAATATTGAAGGTAATTATTTCTGGAAATAATAATTTATTACGACAAAATAATCAATATTTTCTGCAACGAAAATTTTATGTTCATGTTGGAACCACTACATCGTACGTATTATGTTTATCTAAGTACTTTATGGAACCTCTTGTTTATTACCCCGCCCCACATCATGAATCAGTGAAAGAATATACTGTCAGAAGCATTGTAAGGGATTTAAGACAGAGGTGTTTCTATTTTTTATTTTTTTATTTATTGCGCAAGTTACTTTACAGAAAACTTATAGAATAGGTTATTCCAAACATACATAGACCCTGTTAGGGTTTTGCAAGGCATACAATAATATAGCTTATAAGTTATTCAATTATTAGGAAAATTAATCTCATTAGAATAAGGTTAGCTTGGCGATTACATTAAAATTCTATTACTTAGGTATATAGGCAAATTATTTATTTTCTTTCCCTTTTATTGTATGTATTTCTATTCCTATCTTTAACTATTGTAATTGGTCTAAGACCGTTTTAATCAAAGTAAATAAAGAAATATATTTAAAAAATAATGTCTCTCGAAGTTCCATTATGGGTTATTAAATCAAAGGGCTACAAGGATGTATAGTGAGTAGGTGTGGTCTGTTTTCCGCATTCCATGAAAACCTTTTGGCGTTTTTTTAAAGTCAGGTGTGAAAATGACCGATTATTTGCGTTACGGCTTATGAAGAATATCTATTTATGTACAAAGCAGGGCTTTATAGTTTTATCTTATTTATGTAAAGTTCTCGTCGCCATAAAACACATGTAATGCGTTATAAATATTTATTACTTTATGGATTTATTTACAACTTTTGTGTCGAGGACGCAAAAGTGACAATAAGAAACGTAATGTTTCATGACAACGTGTGATTTTTAATTAAGCGAATATGTTAATCGGCTTCTTCCAAATTGGTGTCGTAAATAATAATTATAGTTCATCACCAAGGGTAGACCGTGAACTCTTGTTTTATTATGTTTTATCGATGTTCGATAGTGACAAGCTAAGATTAACGGCATCTTTGATCACCTGTCATGTGATACTGTCAATTATTTGATTTTACTTTACTTTAAGTACTAATTAATGAGGTGTAGTGCACAGTGCACAGGTAATTAACTACAAAATGAATATTTTATCGAGTATGAATAAATATTTTAAATAAAATCCGGCACAAATAACTTTTTTTTTCAAAATTAACATATTAGAATTAATTGAAACAAAACATTCTGATATACATGATACAAGCTCCAGATATAAATGCCAAAATCAATGCACTTACGTGAATTTTAATTAATAAAATTATGTAAATCTTTCCTACTGACTTGCTTTATTAAATCTTTTATTTATACAAATAATATTTACGTAATTACAAATAAAAGTATATTATATACAGATAAAGAAAAATGTATTTACTTGACATGCATCACGAAACACAAATATAAAAAAAAAGCTTCTGAAAACAGATGCGGCTTACATAATAAGTTAAAAAAAAAAACACCTATAAGACAATGCCGTCTGGGATGCGAATGTAAAGTCGGATATTTAGATGTATTAAACAATAGTGTTGCATAATTACAACGATATTACCTAACGGTATAACTTGCACGATGTAAAATGTACCAGGTATGGCACAGTTATTATTGTGGAAAGACAACAAACGGAAAAGAATTGCACTATTATGTCTTTATTGACAAAAGTAACGTAGATATCTACGTTACTTTTGTCGAAATAAACGATCGATATCTTACGTTTGTGACTACCTTGTTGGTCTAGTGGTCGCAAACGCGACTGCTGAGTGTGAAGGCAGGTATATACGAGCCCAGTAATGTGACAGTGCAGTAAGTCAGCCCAGCGGTGCGAGCACGGATCTTTTTATCGAGTCGATTCGAGAAATTTATCTGTTCTAAACGTCAAAATCGACATAAGATATAGATAAAACGACAACTGTTGTCATTTTATCTATGTATATCTTATGTCACTAATGAGTCGAGGACCCTAAAAAGGTTTTTAGTTACACAGGATCCGTGAATAAGGCTCGTACGAGGACCACGAGAATTCATTGAAAATCTTCACCAAACACACGTGATTATCATAGGAATTACCATAATGTTAGCGAAATCGGAGCTTCCAGAGGTCAATCGTCCAGTGACCTTTAATCAATTTTAATTCCAGTTCAAAAACCTGTTACCGTTGTGACATAAAAAATTATGTATAGTTTACATAATTCGCATAAGTAATAATTTATAATATTAATATTATAATAATACTAATTACAATATTGGAATAGCGTGAAAATATTATACACGCTGACTTTTAATTGGTTGTTTTACTAGAACAAACGTTGTTCAACCAATGTATAGAATCAAAAACAAAAACAAGAAAAAATAATTCTAGGCTTTCTTAAAAAGTCTTGCTACTCAAACGTGTTCAAACATTAACCGTAACATTAAAGTACTCATCGCGGCAATCGCGGTAAAGTTCCCGGCAAATAACTTGAACCATCATGGCGCCGACTGCGAAGGGCCTTGTGTCTTTGGTGGTGTCTTTTTTGAGTTTTTTTTATAGACCAATGAGGTTTTTTTTTTATTTGATCCATTTTTATTGTAGTAGACCATGGTCACCATGGACCATGTCAGCGTGTATATGTGACTACTGCCGTCCTATTGGATGGTCTAGGAAACGCTAGGGAAATTGGCAATGCGTATGAGTAGGTACATCATTCCATGGTATGATAACATGCTGCACCAGGTTATCTCTTCCCGTGACAGCTAGGTCATGTGATAGGCCCAAGACTACGTCATCGTGTGCTGCCACTATGGTATATCTACACTAGTGCGCTTTCATGTTCATCTTGCGCTTTCAACTTTCAATTCCTCTTGCGTCAAGCGCATGCAATATTGATTGCCATATGACGCATGCAGCTTATCGTCTACACCGGTGCGCTTCGGTCAATCGTCAGTCGACATACAATAGACGGATTAGCGTGCGCTAGGGGCATGCGCTTTTGTCGAATTAGTATGAAGGCATGCGCTATAGCATGCGCTATGGCGCTTCACGCATGCTTCAGACGAAGATGCAAGATGAAAATGAAAGCGCACTGGTGTAGACATAGCTTTACTCCAGCAAAATGCACATTTTCACTTACTTGCTTCTATAAAAAAGCAATTTAGAACTAGTAATTTATTACAGTTTACTTTTTTAACTGAATACATGAATAACACGGAAAAGCAAATAATTAGGTTAGTTAATAATTCATTATGAATAAAAAATCTCCTGAATTGTATTGAAGATGTTAATAAATGGCAGCACTGATCGTGATATTTTTATGCCGCAAATTCGGAGCAGCGACGTTTACGATGATTTAATGATGATAATCTTGAAAAACACATTCATAGTGAGGCGTTTATCATCACATGTTCACGCCTGTAATCTCCGAAGGGTAGGGCAGAGGGTACGCCCTCATTTCGCTGTTTTGTTTAAGTCCCTTGGGGGCGAGACTATTGCCATCAACCGGGCACAAATCTAGACTCCGGGCTGCTGCTGAGAAATTCCACGAGGAAAAACCAAATAAGTAACACTTTGCTCGACCGAGGGATCAAACCCAGGACCTCACGCGCAGCAGTTGCGCTTGCGACCAAAAGACCAACAAGGCAGTCCATATTTGTTTTACACACCATTTTTAATTTTTGCCTAGAATTTAGGGTTTTCATTAAATGGACATAATGTGAATGAAAACGACCCCAGAACAAGTGGACTGATCGCACGACCGCTAAATAAACAGTGACAGGTAGACGGACATTGTGATCTTATTTCACTAGTTATTGTGTAATTTTAACGTTCACTATGTTGCAAACAAACGAGTCTTTTAAAATGTTGCCATATTTTCTTTGTATAACTTGATATGCGTTGCAAAGTAGTTACAAATAAAGAAGGAGAGCGCGGCCATGAGAGGGTTTTAGCCAGCAGTGAAGAAGATGAAGAAGATACTACTTATGAACTGACAAAAGGTGATGAACTCATCTTAGAATTAACGATGGGATAGGTGAACTTCTATTAAAGTGCATTAAAGATACGACAAATAATGTAACAAAAAAAAACTTACGTGGAAATCCCACAAAAGTAAAGGGGAAATGAGAGCGCTTGTGTACCGGACTGTGTCCGAGAAAATACGATTCAAGGAAACTCAACTACACGCTACAAATACAAATCTATGAAATTCGGATCGGATGCAGTTCATGCAAACATAGTACTTAGTTCGGATCGTATTTCCTCGGTTTCGGATCGGACGCAGTGTACAAGCGATCTAACAGCTGAAACCAATAATCGACGATTTTCCTGACTAAGATAGTAAATTGACAAACTCCATAGAAGTAATGTCAAATTTCTATCTCTAGTAGGGCAAAATAATAGGTTATTTGGATTAGGCTTCAAAAGTTTAAAATTGTAAAAGAAGGATAGTATTTAACTTAAAAAGGAAAAACTAACGCTGTATTCAATTTTCGAATCTAATATTTATATTTTTGTATGTGGAAACTAGATTTTAATGTAACTGGCGTCTTATTTGGTAGATAGAAAAAAAATACTTCACCTACTGGTTCTACTACGACGTAAAAGTTGATTCACTTTTAGAATTTGCATAAGATTTTAGAATTCAAATGAGTATTCTTACAAATCTATAGCTATTTTTATTTCTCAGAAATAATTATGTAAGATGTCGCTTTCCTTGTATGGGTGATTTCATTCTAATGACCTAATATGTTATTTAAAAGCAGAAATGCATCATACTGATTGCATTATTATTAACAGATGCTTTCCTAACTTAGTGTCAATAAATTAAATGGGCAAATTAAATTAGGTCCTTGATTGGGGACCACGAGAGAGAAGCAGAGCGCCCCAAATGGGGGTCGCGGGGAGCTGTTGGGCTTAAAACCGTTCGAAGTGGAAATGTATAGGGGAGGCCTGTATTCAGCAGTGGACGGAAAAAAGGCTGAGATGATGATGATGAGTACCTAAAATATGTCTTTTGAAAAGAAAAAGAACACAGAATTGTGTAGATCCTATAGCCAATCAAAGACAAATGCTAGAACAATTTTAGGCCTAACCTTATTCCGAGTAAGTGTACGAAAATAATTCTGTTGGGTGCCAATAAATTCCTTACTTTTCAGGGTACTTTAGATAACTATTTATTTATAGATATCAAATAACGATGAGATAAGAATCTTAAAGTTCGGATTGAACTTTAAAATATAATTTTAAGGCTCCTTCCTATCCACACACGAAAATGTGACCTTGTTTACATTACTCACATCGAAAAAGAGAACAGCTACGCATTCAACGTAATTCCTTTGCCTTAAAAGGTTTTTTAAATCTCGAAACAGATGCTCGAATAAAAAAAAATGTTTGGTGCGAATGAAGTCGATCTCTCTCGAATTCACGACGTCAACCTTGATTCACGAAGTTGAAGTTTTCGAAACGATCAGGTGTGCGTGTTAGTTCTTAACTAACCAATCACAATTTATGCAAGAGGACGTGACATGGGCACCGATCATAATGTATTGTTCTATTAATTGTATGGGACATTACCGACCATAAATGCGAGTATGGATATCTTTGCTACGTGTGACGTTTTAGCTATGAAAATCGAACTAGCGAGTATTTTTTTCTGTAATACCTTGGCAAACAAACCGACCACCTGATGGAAACTAATTACTGCCGCCTGTACCTATACACCAAGGTTTCTTAACCTAGGTTACATGGACCCCTGAGGGGTCCATGTCACTAGTGCTGAGGGTGCTAGCCTACCTAAAATCATTACTAATCTTCCAGAGTTCAGTTTTACCGAATAAAAAAGTATTTTTAGGTTCCCTTGTTTTCTTTTCCTACAATTCTATTCGAAAAGGGTCCGTGGGATTTTTGAAATGTTGAAAGTGTCCGCGGCCACGAAAAGGTTAAACACCTACAACACCAAGAGGATTGCCAAGTTACGTTGCCAACCATAGAGACGAAGTAGGAAAAATTACATGTGCTTGTAATTTCACCTGCACCCATACCAAATCCGTAACACAGCAATGCTATTTAAATTGGACTGCTTGCAGATGTTCCTTGCGGATAATTTTTACGTAACGGGGCAGTGATTGGCTAGACCTGTAGGGTCTCCAGCCAATGGTGGGGAAGTAAAATACTTAACCTTAGCTAACTACTTATACTACGCTAACATCATGACTACCTGCAACAACAGCACTAAGGGCGACCCCTAGTGGGACTCACACCTCGACTTAGTGCGTTGCTGGCGGGGCGTTGGGGGGAGACAGCTTGATGAGGGCTGAATTATTGGTTTATTCACCTGTTCACCTGGGTGAGCAAAGTGGAATTTTAGTGTATTTAATTCACCTCGGATTTATTTCACCTGACAATATCACCCAGGTGAATTAGTGCGACATATTTGGTCTCCTTTGTTCAGCTCGGAATTAAATCACCGAGGTGAACAGTTGCGACTTTTTTGTTAATGTTGTGGACTTTATTCACCCACATACAACATGCTAGAAAAAAATAAATCAACAACAATCAACAAAAAAAGTCGCAACTGTTCACCTGGGTGATTTAATTCCAAGGTGAATAAAGGAGACCAAATATGTCTCACTAATTCACCTGGGTGATATTGTCAGGTGAAATAAATCCGAGGTGAATTGAAGACACTAAAAATTCCACTTTGTTCACCCAGGTGATATCACCCAGGTGAACAGAGTGGAATAAACCGAATTATCGGTGTGACTAAATAGGCGACCGGCTCTACGACGGGAGAGCTCGGTGGATCGTGACCATACAGTGCTATTGGCGGCAGTAATAGGTATGGTCATAGCACTTCCCCAAACGAGAACTTCCAAAAGGAGCTCTACTACATAAACAATACTATTTAAAGCTATTTAAACGTATCATTAAACGTTTTTTTGCAGCAGGGGCCTTTACAGACTGTACGTTTCGTTTCGTAACGTCATGCAAGACGTTTTATTTGCTGAATTTCACGCTTCATCAATTCCACTATGTTAGTATGACTCGGTCAGATGGAACAACTAAACATTACCATAAGTCTCCGAAGCATATCGTACTTGTTAAGTATCTTGCGAACCGAGGTAGTCGCGAATACATCAATTTTAAGATAACATAACTTTTTTATATACAAAATCAATATTAATTGGTTTTCATTGTAGATTGTGAGATTAATGACAAAAAATTCGTCATAAAAAAACATTTTCTAAAGAATATGTCATAATTTGAATGTTCCATGGCAATTAAAATTAACATCACATGGAACTAATAAAATTCTGTTAAAAGATTAGAAACAAGTTTTTACTAACAATAGTACAACACTAGCACGTGTAAACAAAAAAATACTAATTAAGTTAATAATTTAGATTTTACGTTTTAATCCGTTGCCAAATATCGTATCTTTGACTAATTTAGCTCAATTATTTCGACACAGAAAATATGTTCATATAATATATGTACTTACATACAATTTAATTTCTGTTTTTTAAAAATTAACTTTGCCCCACACTATGATTTCTCCTGTATCGTGGGTGCGTTTACAGACACAAGTCTCACATACACAAACGCCCAGACCCGAAACAACTATCTGTAGGCCATACAAATTTTTATTCCGTGCGGGAGTCGAACCGACGACCCGTAGCGCAAAAGCCAATCGTTCAGCCACTGCACCAAACGTGTCGTCATTTATTTCCATAATAAAATACAATTACTGCCATAATAATTTGAGAATGAGAAAAACATCTTAAGGTAGAGCACCCTTACGGCCTGTCCACATCTCCACGTCACGACGTCGTCAACGTGGAACGGTGCGGTAACGCGCCACGGTGCGTTGACATAACGTGCTTTATTTATTATTTCATTGAGCAAGTAATGGAATCTTCAGCATTCTACCGATTGCATTACACTACTTGCTATACCAATGTACAAAACTCGTAAGCTAAGGCTGATAAATTACAAGAAACGCCGCGAACTGGCTGCTGTAGTCAACCTGAAGTACAGTCATGAGCACCAATATGTCGGTATTCACGCAACAAAACGTTTAAGTTAATTAACGACAATCTTGAAATATATTTTGAGAACAGATATACTTGGGACGTAGAAAATAGCTTATTTCAGAAAAAAAATATTCTAGAATTTCGCTACGTGTAATACATATTGGTGCTCATGACTGTACCGTGATCTTCGGTTCGCCTATGACCTATACATCGAATAAGTTAGCACACTTAACAGCGTCAGAATGCCTAGTTCAAACACTACTAGACAGAATAGCATTTATGTGACAATTAAGTAAATAACAGACTGTTATATTATTGCTATTCTATGAGTTGCGCACTACTACTAGAAGCAATGAGCTTATATAATACTAGAGGAGCAGCGTCCTTATACCAAATTCAGAAAAACGTAACCACTTACGAGTTTAAAGTGGTAGCTTTGAAACGGATACATAAATTATGTCAATCTGTCAAAATACTATATTTGTCTCATTTCTTCTTCCGTCAAACTAATTATGTTGGAATGAGACAAGACATTTTTATCGGAAAAACGGCCAGAGTTGCCAATGATCTACATAAATTCCCCAGAATGAATGAAGATGTTAATTAAATCAATTACTATGAAAGGTCGAATTATGTAGGTACATTAAGGAAGAAGAAAAAATGCGTCAGCGTAAATATAATATTTATTTTTTATTAATTATGTTCAATGTTATTCGAACAGCCTTTTGCTGATCTAGCGAATCAATTAGGATTTAGGCCGCGTTGAGTGCGCGCCGAAGTAAAGATGGGCGATTGTTACTGATTCTAATAACCGAATGGTTTGATACTACTAATATTAACAATCGAATACAAAAACAATCGATCGCTAGTTCGCAAAATCGAATGAAACCGCTAGTTCATTCATTTACATGCCATACAAAATTGGGCTGTTTTCTCGTACAATAAAGTCTACTTTTAATTGATATTCGTAGTAATAAGTAAATAGTTACTGATTTGCAAATCGCTAGTTCATTCATTTAGTTTGCCACACTTACAAAATTTAGCTTTTTTCTCGTACTTTAAAGATTACTTATATTTGATAATTAATAAATGTGTTTTTATATTTATTTCTCACTTACACTTTTTTCGTTTATCTTTTTATTCCCTCGTACAAGTTAATTAGTTATGTTAGGTTTTACAATCAAAATAGAGTCTTATTCGCGCGCAATAAAAACTACGAGTATTCAAATACAAACTAGTAATATTCGTTAAGTTCGATGGTTTAATGATTCAATTTGCCACACGAAATTGGGTATTTTTTCTCCCTACATAGAGTTTACTTTTAGATGAGGTTACGGATATTCGAATATATAAACTAGTAATAATGAAATTTGAATCGGAAGGAATGAGACGACGCAATACATTCCTATTTTCTTCTCGCTTTTTTTTCAAATTCGAATGAGTTGTTAGGTTATTCGAATAATTTGAATGACTTCTACAATCGAATTATTCGAATAATGTCATTCACAATCGCCCATCTTTACGCCGAAGTCAGTGCATATTCGGACAGCAACCGGGTGCATTCGCCAGCATTTTCATTAGCCATCATTTTAGCGTAGCCTTTTATTCGTTATAAAATAAATGGTTTTTAGCAAGTTAAATACAGCGTTTTAGTAATCAATCCAATAGTCAATACCACTTAGGTCGCGAACCGAACAAATTATATTTCAATAATTTAGACTTAAAGGAACATACATTGGTCATTCACTAAACTCCCAACAATCTGGCAAAATCAAAATCGTTTTTACTGGTAACACTGACGGCAAAAACAATGTTTGTTAAATTTATTTGGTTTCGTAATGTTTTTTTTGGATAGTCTTATGGAAAATTAGCACCAAGTGCTTTATTAATCTTTTCAGATCGTGACATGCAAATTTTAACTTCACATTTCACCATTTTGATATTTTTATCGCTAAGCAATCACACACTTGACGTCCAGCTGACAACTGAAGTCAGATATGCCTGTGGACATATACGAAGTAGTAACGCGTTGGTGCTGTACACTGCTGATCTAGTCCTATATAACATCATTGACTAGAAGTAACTTCAGTTCTTTACTTAAATTTTTGAACGTTTCAGCGAAAGAAGTGTGAACTTCAATAAATTGGAGATGGAGAGATTGCAATCAATTATTGCTAAACATAAAAATATATTATTTTGCAAAAAGACATACGGTTATAGCATAGATATATTTACATTTGACAGCATCTGTTCATGAATTTAACGTTAACTAACAAAAATAGCGCCAACCGGTCAAACTTGGGCGGTTACGGTTAGCGTCAACTTATGACGTCATTTTGACCATTGTCAAAATGGTGCAACCCATTTTTTACCCCGGTACTTTGACTGAACAGTTATTGTTAAAGTAAAATCGTGCAACCAACCCATAGATTTGAAACTTTTCGGACTTTGGACCTCTACTTCATCCTCGAAGAAAAAGAAAGATGGCCTAAGCAAAAAATACTATAAAAGATAAAATTGGACATAGCAGGTAACCACGTGCTACGATGCCACCCTTAAATGTTGCACAAAAAATCTTTTTGTTCGGCAGGTACACACGGCTACAGATCAAGCTACACATTTCCAGTATAAGCTGATCTTGCATTGTATAGGATTTCCTTACAATGAGAAGTCAGTGTAAACTGTAAATGTATAGCTTGATGTGTAGCCGTGTGTACAAGCCAAATAAAATTGATGTCTGAGGGATGCTTTTTTTTATTTCACACACCGTGGGCCCGAGGTACCCGAAAGATTTTAACCTGCGATTCCGATACCTAATTGGAGAAGAAAAGCTACATACAGGGTGTTAACGAATTCGTGTAATTCCTTCAAACCGCGTGATCTACTGGTGACACTGATTGACCCTGCATAGGTTTTTTTCAGAAAGAAAAAAAAAGATTTCAAAAAATGAACCATGGTATTCTGTATTTGAGTAATTTTAGCGTCCCAAGTTAACTGGCTGCGTGGAGCGATATCGCGCTAATCGTGCCCATCAGCTGTGTCGCTGTGCCTTCATTCATTTATGCATGGTATCGAATTTTTCTATGATAGGTATAAAAAAAACATTTGGGAAAAAAAGTTTATTTTTATTTTCAATCAATCTAAATCCCGTGCGGGGTTAATCTATACCATTAATAGATCATGTGGTTTGAAGGAATTACACGAATTCGTTAACACCCTGTATAGTTTGTTGAAAAAAGCTTAAATTTCGAAATATTCATTATTTAATGAAATTCACAACTCGAAAAAATCTATGGTAACAAGTCTCAAGAACGCGATGTTGCGACTTTTGTCATACAATATCCCTCTCGCCTTATGTCTTATTTGTTGGGGAGAGTTGTGAAGTGAGAAGTTTCATATCCACTCACACGATAATTTATAAATGTTGCCAGTTCAACCTAAGGTATTGTTTACAAGGAAGCACTAAAGTTAATTTATTCATAAGGAAAAGAAAAACAAAAAAAAATTTTTTTTACTTTTTTTTTATATATAAAATTTGACTCCTATTAGAAACAGAAAGGCGTGCTTAAAATCTTTCCGGTACCTCGGGCCCACTTTGTATATTCTATTGGATAATGTTTTGTGAGTCTTATGGTGTCGTAAAAAGATTTTTTAGAACAGTTGGTTGATTTCTTATTGACTATTAACAAAAAAATAAGCCACATTCTTTTTGATATTACGAATGACCACTCAATAAACATCCTTAATTCCATATGTACAATTAAATGGAAATAGGCTACTTAAATACCGATTACAAATGAGTAATTAGGCAATTGCATTATTAGTATATCATTATCATTTAAATACCTCTACGAGTGACGATACTTAGGTAAGTACGTCCGGCGCACCCTGGGCAGTCAGCCCCGCTACCAACCTTGCTGACTGGCTAATCTTTTCACGACGAGAGAAGAAGATCATTTAAATTATAAGAGAGGATAATTAAATCTACTTCAGTAATTGAACAGATTAAGTCAAGATTATAATAAAAAAACCTAAAATTGCGATTTGCTAAGTTGTCTTTCGCAATCTGAAGGCCAATTGTCGTAATTAAAAATGTTCAAAATATAGTTTCGATTTAGTCTCATTCTAGTCTCAATCTCATAAATATGACAATTTCTTGTTCGTTAACAAACAAAGTCAAACGTGAGATTATATTTAAATGAGATTGAAAGTTGACTGAAGCCAAAAGGGTATTCTGGTTACATTATGTACTGAACCATTTTGACAAGTTGGAATTCTCATTTATTTCTAGAATTTTAGTCTATGACTGTTGATATTGTGGTACGCTATCGGCAATAGATTTTAAGTTGACTGAATTAATATTATATCGAGATAGAATGAGATGATACTGAAACCGGACCGAACTTTATGTGTACCAGAATACCATTTTTATTCAATTCATAATTTAATCTCAGTTCGGTCAACCTTTAGTCTTACTTCAAATTAATTACGAGAATTGGGCTTCTGTAGTTTGCCATCGACCACCTCCATAATGACTAATCAGCCCATTGCAGTCCCACTGCTGGACATAACATCAGTGAAGTTCTAATAGTGCGTAAGTCATTTTGTGACTGTTTTGAGATTTAACACTGCGAAAGTCACAATATTAATTGAAATGAAAAAGATTACTTATTAAGATTTTCAAAAGTTTAAATCATCAAAGAGTTCATTTGTAATGATAAGTAAAAACAATAATGCGTTCAGCGTAGGTTGCACTCGTTTTAAATCGTTTTTTCACTCTCTTGTAAAGTAAGCCATTTTTGTCTTCCGCACTGTAGCGTGATAGACGTACGAACTTAAAGTACGCGGTTTATAAGTTCGTGAACTTACCTGGCTCGACGTCGGCGGCACACGTGAAGCTAGCTCATTACTCTGGTACCAGGGGGACCGCGATGTCGTCAATGGAGGAAACATTGTGCATGCTACGAGCAAAATTTCAAACCTGTTGGATTGCCAACGAACTTACTCGGCGGTTTTAAAGTACGTGTACTTAGGGTGACACACGAGCGAAAAAGGTCGTCGAGCCACAAGTTCACGCACTTACTTGGATGTCTATCACCCCTTTTAGAACTTCATTGACGATAAGTCTATCACGATGGCTTGGTGTGGGTTGGCGGACTATACACACACCATTGGGACCTTTTTTTGGAGCCCTTTCTGCTTTGCAGGTTTCCTCACGTTTTTTTCCTTCATCGTTTACGTGTTTCGACCATCTGGCAAAGTGACAATTTCTAAGTTTAATAACTAGGACATAATTTAGGAGTCAATACAGAAGTTCGTCTTTGTCCTCCGCCTCGCGATTATGTGGTGTGTCTCCTTAGGGCTACTACGGGTTTGAAGTATAAGGGATATTTGATCTTCTGCAATAGAATTTAGTACAAAAAAATACTCTTTTGAATTAGTAGTAGAAACTATTTTCGTATTTATTGAAAGTCTTTTCAATTCTTCATTATGAGTTCGTTCCCATAAACATTTAGTGCGAAAGTAATATTTGAATGTTTGAAGTTATTAATAGTTTAAATAGGTAAATGATAGATATAGTTACACAAATACATACATAAGTCAGTATCACTCAAGTCACAATAACAAAAAATGACTCTATTATTATTTTATCTGAATTAGAAGTAGATAAGTATGTCTTTCGATGTTAAATATAAATACTATAAAATCAGATTTAACATTATGCTTACATTTAATACAATTTGTAAAAGAAATGAACCGAAAAAAACAATTGGCAACATGTGTGAAATCTTTACTAACTACGCACTGTTGCTAATCGAATATGCACAATCGTATTTTGTTGCACGTGGAGTTACTGATGTCTGCATGCTTATTATACAGCATAATTGCAATCTTTTTTAATTTTCTTTTTTTCAGCATTTTTAACATAGGATAGAGTTTTCGATTCGTAAGGTTACTGTTATCGAAACGAAAAAACATTAACGAAAAACTACAAGTTTATAGAAAATGGTGCTAACTTTTCTGTGTTTTTCTCTTTTAAATATTTCGATATTCATCGTTTAGACTTTAAAAAGGTGATACTACTGACCTCTGCAGACGTATTTTTTTTCAATTATACAATAGTTACAAAAAATGCTTTATCCTAAATACACGTCATATCTTTGTCACTGTACACTAGTGATGTAGGAAAGTGCCTCACTTTACGGTCATTTGCTGACTCGCCTTTGTTTGCCAACTGTGCCATAGTCTGACAAAAATCCTCCAAAACGACCTTGAAAAGATTTTACAAAAATCTACGTTCCACATAACTATATTGTAAAAATATATTCTCCGTCAAGCGAAAGTCACCACGTTTCATAATATTCAAGTTTATATTTTGAATTATAATTTTGTATTCATATTGTAAAAATATATTCTCCGTCAAGCGAAAGTCACCACGTTTCATAATATTCAAGTTTATATTTTGAATTATAATTTTGTATTCATAAATTACAGGAAATTTATATTTTTATAACATTATAATGTTTGTATTTTTGAGTTCTATATTATTTATGTTCTTTACTACTATAAATTATTTTTTATGCATTAATTAGTCCTAAGTATATCGTATATCTAATATATTTTTCTAAGATTAAAACTTCTATAAAGTATGAATTTAAGTTATAAAATGTAATGAAATATAACTTTTGCTAATTAAGAAAATGTTATACTTTCAAGGTAAAAAAAGTCATAAATCATTTTAAAAGTAGAACGCTTGAATTGTCTTTTTTTACTATTTGTTCACACGGTCATATAGCATCACCTACTTTCTCTATGATCTAACTGATGGGATCTCATATCTAGTTTCCACCTGTTTTGCGTGTTTCTTGAAATTATCACCAGACATACCAGGGAATAAATACGAGCTGGTATTGCCAGTTAGTATCGTCGTGAGGCTTAAAGGTCACATTACCTCTCATTTACACCGAAAAACAAAACAAGTCGAGATACCATTTTTTCAAATTGTGTTTTATAAATTTCTTTTTAAAAGTAGTTACAATATGTATAACATACATAAAACAGTGTTTTTAAGATGTATAAATATTTGCTATTAATTTGTAATATGCATCTGTAATTTTTTTTCCGAAATTTTTTAAGTGGAAATGGGTGATGTTTTATCCTGTTATTTTATTATTCGATATTCGAATATCATCAGCAGTAGATAAGAAGACAGCACTAGTGCAACAAAAAATAACACAGACACAAATAATAAGAAAAAGTGAAGACTACGAAACACTTTCGACGTGATCCTACTTTAAAAATATAATTGCAGACTTTTTTCACTGAAAGCAGTAGAGCGTAAAAAGTTTTTTAACAGCAGAAATATTTCAAATACATTCTATTCTATTTAATATAGCATTAGATGAAATATAAGACTAATTTTAACAAGTCAATGTAAATAGAAATAAACAGCATGTTTGCTTCCAGTAGGGTCAACACAATACCTATTATACTTTTATGAATCTTAATGGTCAATTGGTCAATCCAGATGAGCTGAAATTCTACTTGAAGAAATGGTTCAAAGGATATTCGCCTTGGTCACTTTCATCTAAGGTAAGGTATATGAAATAGAATTTAGGTTTAGTTAGAATCTTTGAGATTGCTTTATAGTATTTGGCTTTATTGTAGAAAGAAAAGGTAGTAAATGATGAGGTGACGGCTGACAGGGAAGAATGGAGAAAAAGGTATTGCGCCGACTCCAAGGAAATTGGGAGCAGGGCAGGAAGAAGGGAGTTTGCTTTATAGTCCACTAGCTTTTGCTCGCGGCTCCGCTCGCGTTAATTTATAATTAAAAAAACTCTTAACACACTACTAAAGTTTCTATAACGATATAATTCAATCATGACTCGAAAGACATGTGGTGCCATCTATTACCGTTATTGTTGTTTTCCTCGGGAACAGTACTTTATTTCGGGATGAAAGGTACCCTATGTCCGTTTCTGTACAACTGACAACGTATATGAAAAATTCCAGCATGATCGGTTCAGTGGTTTAGGCGTGAAAAGGTAACAAACAAACAAACTTCCTTTCGCATTTATAATATTAGTTAGGATCTTGTAGGTGGTTTTGACTTTAACTACGACAGTTTTGTGTTTTATTCTCCCTTCAAATATAGATCGAAATTACTCGAACCATCGAGTAGGTAGATTGACATGCGCGTGTAGTAATGTGTGCATAAGAAAATAATTAACTTATAAACTTTCCCTTTTTAACGATGGAAAACTTGGGAAAATGGACGTGCAGATAATCTCTTTATAAGGAGATTAATTTAATAAGTCTAGTTTCTATTTTCTCACGTAAATAAATCCATTAGCACGTTTTACCGTGCCAGTTATTGCAAGCTCGCTCTACTACTACTTACGACTCTCTTAGGTTGTAAAACTTGCACAAGTCAGTACAGTACAACTTGAAAGTAGGTTGCAGAAGACTTGCTGTGTATTTGACGCTTTAGATGTCGTTATTTAATTCATTCTGGACAGAGTAGCAAACACAGAGTACCTATACCTACGAAAGATGAGTCCTGACATAGCGGTAATTTCGTAAATCGTAGCCGTAAGAAGACTGCTTACGAAAAAAACATAAACGATATCATTAAAAACCGTAAAATAGCTATATTATCAATGTTTAGTTTTTTAACAATATTTGATATACTTTGCATGGTAGCGTTTTGTGGAAAAACGTTACGTTGAAAAGGGTAGGTCATTATGATACATTTGTGAAAATCATAAGTTCTTTACGTTCTACAGCATAAAAATTTAAGAGTGACATATACAGAGTAACATATACAACTATACACGGTCCATAAAATATAATGATAAAACAACTTAAGTTGTTACCAAATAAAAATATGAACCACTTATGATGAAGTTGGTGAATTTGTGTGTCCTACTTATTAAATTGCGCGGAGAGAAGGTGACACTTTTTTTACAAAGGGAATTAAACTTACTTCTTAGCCCATTTAACTTGAAATAAAAGTTATATTAAACAAAGAAAGCGTATCAGTACTGTGACAAATTGTCAATTATAAACCATTAGGTAAGTATTCAATTAAACCGCACTTAGATATGTAGTATTACATAAAGTAATTACTGTTTGATAACATTTTCTTAGTAATGTTCAATTAGATTACATTAACAACAAATGTTATTGCGCTAAAATGCTGCTTTTGTAATAAAAGAAAACATTTCTTTTATTAAAATATGCCCATCATGATAGTAAAAGTAAATTATAAGCTTCGAACTGTTAAAATGTTTGTTTTGATATACTTATTAAGTTGTTCGCTAAATAGGCGCGAGAAAGTCCGTCTACGACCGGACATTCCGACGACGTATGTTGTAAATGGGTGGCTGCCTGCAAAACGAAACCGCACTTGCAATAAGTCGCCTCGACACCGTTGCTGTTGCCGCAACACACGAACGGACAAACAACTAAAATAACAAAACAACGAAAATTACCTTGAATTTCTAGAGGGTTGCTCCTTAACAAAAATAAATCCTTCACAAAAATTTGTTCCAATAACACTTGTTTTTTATTTCACCTTATTTATTCACTGAACAGTTTTGATCGATTCACCTCACTTCATTCGAATACATTTTTTAAAGTTGAAAATCGAAAATGTCTCGTTTGAAAGTAGCGGTCGTATTGCGCGGGCGCGGCTTGCGTCAGTCGCGGTAGAGCGCGTAGTGTTGGCGAGCGAGCACCCCACTACGCCGTCGACTGTGCTGTTGAAACAGTCTCAGATAAGGACCACCTCCGCTTACCGCTTCCCGCTGCGAGGACCCTAATCCTTTATGAGACGGGAGGAGTCTATGAACTTTGTCACACAATTTTTTGTCGTATCATTGTCGAAAGAATTCTACGTATTCTCTTCAATCTTTCGAAATGCATTACGACGTTACCTGCCCCATTATTGTGACGATTTACTAAAGTGGTTCTGATTGTGAGAATCAAAAACATGCGTTTCGTCCAAAAAGTTCTTTGTAGACTTTTGTATCTCTAACGACATTTTTCTACGACCAAAGGATAACAGAGAACTGAGTTGGGAAAGTTTTTTTGTTTAATAAAGATATGCTTAAAAACGCGGAACGTGATCAAGAGCCCGCCTAATGGAAACTTGATACTTACCCTTTGTGGAACATTTCCTCTAGTGTTGTCATGTGGGCTTTCAAGTGCAAGCCCTTATTTTTATGACATTATTATGCTGCTTTAATGAGTAGTTCGATAGACCCTGATTAAAATAAAATCAATATTAACCCGCCTTGATGGATATTAAAACGTAAATGAGCTTGAAGCACTTAAAAATTATGAAGATCTATAGCAAAATTTATCTATCTATACAAGCTTAGTTTTAGTATAATATATACTAAACCTGAAACTAGTTTGTTCAGAATCACTAGGAGAATCGATTGACATATTTTTTACACTACATTTTTTTTTTCACTGTTTTCAACCTTGAGGCTTGAGACGGTCCTCTCGGTCAGTTTCCGTGTATTAGACAACCCCTGCATAGCACATCTCAGGCATTTCACACTTTTTTAGGGAACTTAACGCGACATAAACTAAGGTGTAACCAGGAGATTTATTAAAAAAAAAACACATATTCAGGCGGTTCTGATGAAAATCTTGTTGGGGTGTCTCGGTTTTTGTATGTACTAAAAATAACGTTTTAAATAAATAAAAAATAAATGTTGTTCGTTGGTAAGCGCATCACTTGAGAAAGGCTGGACAGATTTGTCATTTTTTTTCATAGTCTTCGTAGTCCGAATTAGGTTTTTAGGGAAAGAAAAATTGGAAAAGTTGCTCAGAATTTTGGCAAAACTAAATTATTGAAATTTGGACAGGACAACAACTGTCGGTTCAGCTAGTTCTAAATAAATCACAATGAGAAATGTATTAAATTCGGAACTAGTATAACCGGAAAACTTAGTGTTGTATTGCGGATTCTTTATTTAAAATCTTGCGTAATATCGATTACGTTTCATCGAGTCTCGTTTACTTACGATGTGACCCATATCGATCTAAATGTCCACTGATCCACGTACAAACGTAACGTGCAAACAAGGTAAACAAGTATAGGTTTAATTATCGCTAGCTTCATTTCATCATGACTTCTTAGAACGCATTTTTTCTAGGACAGAAACAGGTAAAAAGCGTTGTTATCTGTGTCAGCAGCTTTACTTGGAGATTGACTTATTCGATTTACACCAAGGACGAAATATATGAGTTCGGTTCATTTGTTGTAGAAAATGGAGCAGGAACAGGATGAATAGTTTATCCCCCACTTTCATCTAACATTGCCCATGGAGGAAGATCTGTGGATTTAGCTATTTTTTCCCTACATTTAGCTGGAATCTCTTCAATTTTAGGAGCTAGTAATTTTATTACAACAATTATTAATATACGATTAAACAGTCTATCCTTTGATCAAATTTAGTTTTTAGAACGATGCAGCACTATCAATGCCAAAACTGATGGACTCTTGTATTTAAGCATGGTTCACACCAAGCGTAACGCTCGCTCACAGTCAGCAGCCGAATGTGAGCTAGCACGTAACGCTTTTCTGATTTTGCATACATTTTCAACTTTACGTCCACACCGAACTCACTATACGCCATTACGCTATGCGTAATCGCTGACTCTCAGCGGCAATTACGTATAGTATTTCGCCAATACGCGCCTCGGACGTTGATTTCACTGCAGAAGTGGGAACTTAATCAAACCTTTTCTCGTACACACTAGTGGCTCATTGTACGCTACAGCGTATTGCCAGCCTAGTATGAACGGAAAATGTAGTCTGACTTCACGTTCATACTGAGGCTCACAGTTGGCGGCTGACTTTACGTTTGGTGTAAACTAAACTAGTCTTCTTCGGACAAGTTTTGATCGTGTGTAATAGTCTTAATATAAAATTCAAGGTTGCCACAGAATATGCACCAAACTAAATGCTTCCTCTCTGACATCAAACGACTGTCAAACGCACTAAGTAACAGTTATTGCGAATGTAATGAATGACCTTACCACTTGGCGGAATTGCCAGGAGACTAGGATCTGCAGCCTTGGCTGGCAGAGCTATGCTAATGTTTATTGTAATCATTGAATCATGTTAAGCATTTGGTCTCCAGGGTCGTTACTCCCACATAATTTACGACGACTTAAGATGGGTGGCCAAGATCCGCTAATCCTGCCAGGAATAGATTATTAGTTCCAGAAATTTTTAAATTTCCTGAACTTTTTGGATTATTTCATCGAGTTTTTGTATTATAACTTTCATGAGACATATTCATATCTATGATTAGTTAGGGTTTGCTCACGTGCATCTGACTCGCGACCTCGCCGCGTTTTTAGCTCATGATTAAGGACTCCGTTTGGGAGCGAAACTAGTCGGGCAATCTCGAAAAATGCACATATCGTAAATATTATGTATGTTATCATAGTTTTGATGCACCTGTGGCTGTTATCAAGATAAATTTTATATGAATTATTCCAAACAATAAAACTTATTAATTAAGGTTCGGCCACGTGCAGTGACTTACACTTGCATGCGCAAATAACCTGTGCAAAAATGATGCTTACTTGTGCAAATTAGAATTTAAGCAATTAAGATTGAGTGTGTTGTCAGTCCTTTCATAATTATTTTGATCTGAAACTAAAGACATTAAAATACTCGTAAGTAATCGTCGATTGTTTCACATATCAATTTAAAAAAAGTGTATTATGAAGTAATAATATATCTGAGTATAATAAATAAAAAGAAAAGTCATGACTGACTGATTGACTCATCATCGCCCAGCCCAAACCCTTAGACCTAGAAAGCTGAAATTTTTCACAGAGGTTCCTTTTGTAACGTAGACAAGGAACAAAGAAGCATTTTTCGAAATTCAACCCCGAAGGATGTTAAATAGGGGATGAAAGTTTGCATGGAAAATCGTCACTTAACGGGTGCTAGTAGTTTTATAATACTCATAACAAGTGCTTTATTACAATAGTTTCAAGCCCTTTGAACTCATGAAACATTGTAAGTAAACAGTGACCTCAAATCTATCTTATTACTTTTATTTACTATAACAAATACTTAAACAAAATACAAACAAACAAATACTTTATTCAATAAACTTACATAACAATAATATTACATTTGGTACTAGCTTCCACACTAGGATTCCCTGTGTCGTGGAAGCTAGCCGAAACTAATAGATACACATATACTATACATATTACAGGCTACAAAGGGCCATAGATAAATACCTTATAGACTAACATACATATCAAAATAAATAAATTCATACATAATTAAATATAACATAATAACGCACTAATGTACACGTAGTGTCGGCGTCGTGTTGCGCTGCGTGGTGTCGCGTAACCTTCCGCGGAAACGACGATACACGACACCCTTCGGCCAAAATTCTTCTTTTAGGAAGGTATCCAGATGTTTAGTTGGAACCCGCACCACAAACGATTTAAAATTCACGTTATGGCGCGACTCCAACTTCTCGACCCTCAAAGTCCAATTGGTCTTTATAAGAATGTACTCCACGATCTCCTCAACCTTCGTGGAGTGATGAAGACGGGACACGTACAGCTGCGTAGAGGGTATTGCGGGTCGCAGCAGCATATTGGCTCCTGTCAATGCGGTACCGCATTGATTACGAGAAGTTGGCTTCCGTTTTTGTTTATTCTCTACCTTTATGAAGCCGTCTTCGTCTGCTTTTCCCCGATTGAGGGACTGATGCATGATGGGCACAATGTTTTGAGCTCTGCTCTTTTGCGCCCCTACGCCTACGGTGGTCGTTTGCTTTGGCCGCTCATATTGAACGGGAGGTAGTCTAGCGGCTGCTGCGTAAGCACGAGGTGTCGACGTACTTATTCCTGACGTCACCTCAGCAACGGCAGAGGTGAGACGAGGGGGGCAAGGTAGGGCATTGCTCCTAGTAACGTCGGCCGGTGGCGAGTCCGATTTCGCTGACTTGCAATTCGGCGGCGATGCACTGTCTGCTCCACGACGCATGTTTACGTTGGACGCCTCGGTTGACCCACTTACCGCAACAGTGTTGCGTAAGACCACCATTTCGGTATGTAGTTCACTTATGATGGTTTGTGAAGCCTCCAACTTCAACATCACTTCAGCCAGACTCGCTTTCAGAATTGTTACGTCCTTTAGAAGCCTGGTTACGTCGACAAAGGTTGGCACGTTATCCGGGTCGATCTCCTTCAGTACCTTAATAATGTCCTGAAGGATCTTCTCTCCCTTTTCATCCCTCCTACGGGACGGCATTTTGTCGGCTATATCGAGCGACTCGTACAGCAGCGCCTTGGATCTGCGAATCTCTGCTTCATTGAAGTTCGATGTGCAGATCTGCATAACGCTCACCTCGTTCGTAACGCCCAATTGGTACTGCAGGAACGCCAGGAGCTCACTAACTATGAGTTTCTGGGAACTCATGGTATTGACGACGGCATAGCTACTTGAAGGCTATTTATTTTATATGTAATTCAATTTGTTTCCAAGGTTTTGTTTATACATACGTGATTAATAAATATCACATTTTTTTATGATTATTTACGATTTACTCACGTGCATTTTTCGGGATTGCCCGACTAGTTTCGGACCCAAACGGAGCCCATAATCATGAGCTGAACACGCGGCAAGGTCACGAGTCGAACTAGTCGGGCAATCCCGAAAAATGCACGTGAGTAAACCGTAAATAGTCAGAAATATGAATGTGTCTCACGAAAGTTATCACATTTATTAATAAGTATAACATAAGGGCGATTTTTCAATCGTAAGATAACTTTTATCTGGGGACATTTTGACACATTAGGAATTAGTTTGACATTACGACAGCTTTTGTATAGAAATACAAAAGCTGTCGTAATGTCAAACTAATTCCTCAGATAAAAGTTATCTGACGATTGAAAAATCGGCTTAAACGAATAACGACTTCATCGCTAACGCAACTGTATTACATACATTTTTACATTCAATTTTTTTCTGTAAATAAATGTATACATCGCTTAACAGATCGGTTTGGACTTCTATTATACTATTATCTTAATTCCGAGTAGAGTCGGCGTGGTCGTAAACTTGCTCTTCGCCATAGAATAAAGTAAAGCTTACAGGTTCCAACGCAAAAAGATAACAAAAGATAGAGGTCGCATTGAATGAATCTGCTTTGTTATCTTTTAGCTATTGTTTGTTTGTGTTTATTGTCTTCCTTTCTCTGCTTAGGTGTGAAAAATGATATTATTGTGAAGGATTATTTTTAGGATTTATGGAAACTCATATATCATTATGTCATAGTTCAAGTCATAATAATCTATCGTGTGTGTGTGTAATTGTTGTTAGATTTCATTCATGTATGATTCTGAGTGGTGGATAAACAGTACACATCATACAATTTGCAAGGTTAAGCTACGCTTCCCAGGGTCAGTACGTGGATGGGTGTCCGTTCGTTACATCGAGACCCCTGCGTGCCTCGGAGAGCGTGGTAAGCCGTCGGTTCAGGCCATCACGAATACCCATGACAGTCGTTAGGGGCGGTCAAAGGCCGAAAGTCTGACAAACGGTATAGCCTTAGGATATCGGCATTGCCCATTTAATGTGTTGCGGAGGTCTGATAGCAGTCGCTCCTTGTAAAATACTGGTATACAGCTGCATCTGGTTAGACTGGAAGCTGACCCTAACATAGTTGGGAAAAGGCTGGGGTCTACTAAGCACGAAATCCGTGGTTTCGGCCTTAGTTACGAACGTTTCCTACTCCCTATCACCTACGGACATACGATTATTTCGGGGCCCGAACTAAGAATGAATGGCAACACGATTTGACAGTTGTCCATAATACCGATGTGTTTTTGCCCGTCCGAAAACTTGAACTTGACACTTGTTTTGTTCACTCCTACGTTTCGGGCTACTTTCGGACGGATGATTAACTTCGTTGACGGACTTAGGAAGTAGGCCCCCAGATGCGGCTGAATACCAGTATTTTACACGGAGCGACTGCCATCAGACCTCCGCAACCCAATTACTGGGCAATTCCGATATCCTAAGGTTAGACCGTTTGTCAGACTTTCGGGCTACCCGTAACGCCTGTTATAGGTACTCAAATGACACCCGGGACCGACGGTTTAACGTATGCTCTTCGAGCCACGGCAGGGTATCGATGTGTAATAAATAAACGATCACCAATCCACGGATTGACTGCGGCAAGTTGTGAGCGCGATTGTTAACTAGCCACTAGCCCTTTTTCTGTGTACTGTAACTTGCTACAACATAATTCTGTGTTTGATTTACATTAGAGGTTCACGCACACAATAACGTACGATAAAATTGGGTTTAGTCTAGAGATGTGCCGACTATGACTTTGGCTGATTAGCCGACTAGCCGATTAGTCGGTTGTAAAGAGGCCGACTATTCGGCTGACTGATCGGCCAAGCCGATCACGGTTTCGAGGGTATTCGACAATTTCTGTGACGCTCCGTTTACAGCTTATTCGCGCGCAAATCGCAACCGCCGCCTGCGAGCGTTTCGGATCATGTTTTGTTTACATCGCATTGTTTTTTATTTTTTATTTATTGTTATGCCTCTTAAATACATTTTATTGAGAAATACACACAAAGTAAAAAGCCGGATAGTCGGCGCTCTTTGCCGAATAGTCGCCGACTACGAAAGTGGCCGGATACTCGGCTTTACCGACTATTCGGAACATCACTAGTTTAGACTATTACCTGAAATATGTATTAATCTAGATACTTAGTTACGAAATCTTTCGGCGCCTTTTAGGCGTGTTAGGTATATTAGATTAACTAGATCATTTTCACAGTGACATGGTCAAGTAACACATGCAAAGTTGGTCTATAAACAAACTAGGGCGTATCAATGTCCCGTTGTTATTAAATTTCATAGGGTTTGAACTCTTGAATTATTATTATATTAAACTATGTAAATAATTGAAACGCGGTCTTTGGAACAAATCCGGTGTGCGTTTGAAACAGAATTATTAAAGACTTGGAAATATAGATTCCATGAAAAGCGGTAAGGAAATGTTTTAAGATTTGAATTCGAGTTTATATATTTCGGCCAGTTTCCTTGAAATGAGATATTTTTTTGATTTTTTATTGAATCTGCCTGAAAAGATATCCGTTTTAATTATAACCGGATTATAACAGGATTGTATTAGTACACATAATACAGCCATCAGTATAGTCTACAACGATTGACTAATCTGTATACACGGTTTGTCGAAAAGGGTGTACTAATCCACGAGCCACTTAGTGTAGCGCCACATCATGCCGAAAACACGCGACGTAATTTCGGCGTGATTACGCCTGCAACGCTTTTCAAATTACCCGCGACACACCGGCCTGAAATTACGTCGCGTCGCGTCTTACCCATATAAAAACATAGACGCCGAAGTTCGGTCGCGTAATTTCAGCATGGTGTAGCGCCTCACTTAAAGTCTCACTGATGACTGTTTTATTTCCATGCAAAATGATTTTTATTTTTAGTAGTTTTTCCAAAAAATCCATTTCATCCCTCCTTTAGTTACTAATTGAAAATGGAGCTTCTAATCTGTGACCCTAAATATGTCCTAAAATGTAAACACAGCTGATCGCAGCTGAAGATAGATAGATATTAGTAATTTTTTTTGAAATCTTTGAACAGCTATTTCTCTTAAACAATTATTATTTCTTTTGGGGAAAGTTGTAGAATAAAAGTTATTCATTATTATGGGTACTTTAATACCCTTTCGGATTAGTACACCCGTTCAGTCTAAACACAGATGTGACGTTCACTTTCATAAAGAACGTGCATGACATTAATAGGTCTATGGCAAGTTAGAATCTCGGTAGCATCATCGAAGTCTCGATTATTTAGTTATCTTCTTATGACTTGCTTCCGGGCGACGACCGCACATTGTTGTATTACATCATCCTACGTGCTGTTACTATTACAATAATCATAAGTGGTCGTAGGACCTCTTACGAGTTGTCTTAAAAGGCCCGCGAGTGAGATGTACTTGTACCGTTATAAAGTTGTCATCACACTTGACGATTTTTTTTTCTGCGTGGTCTGTGGCTCAGCATCATGTCAGTCATCATCATTATCCTCAAGAGTGGCCGAAATAATTTAAAAAAGGCAAACAAAATTTAGGAGATTAATTTAAAAAGAATACAATTTAAAAATACATAGTCACGTGCTTTAACAAAAAAGCAAACTACAAACGTAGAATACGATTAGTATAAATTTGATTTGATTGAAACAATACCTTTTTTAATAGCAATTTTCGATAATAATAGGTACTTGCAAAGAACTTTTTTTCAATTTTTTCAAATTGTTTTGGGCAAGGGTAGGTATACGCCTGTGCGTGGGAAGCCACCGCCACCTTTTGCGAGGTGGTGATGGCGACCAAAGAGGGAGCGGAGAGGGAGCGAGAGGCGATGGCCACTCTCCCTTCCCGCGCCAGACGCACCGGGCGTCGCCGGAGGGCGCGCGAACTTCTCCGGCCACCCTAGTGTGTGGCCTGCGGGCCGGGTTAGGGGACCCGTCGCCCGACCAGTAACAGGCCCGAGAAGGCGGAGCGCATGTGTTCCGTGCGCGCCTCTCAGGAGGACGTGGGGCAAGGCCCCACAGAAGGAGAGGGTTGGCGGACCGAGGCCTGCCGGGGTTGCGGTGCATGCAGCTGCGAATCCCGTGACCCCGGCCAAGGGTCAGGAGTAGGAACACGGTGGGTTTTTAGCCGGTAAGAGTCCGGCATAACCCTTCGCCTTCCCGGGGCGAAGGGTATCCATGAGGATTTTCCCACGAAAAAAAAAAGAAAAAAAAAGGTAGGTATACGCCTAGGGCAGTCCGTTGATGGACCTACGTTTCTTTCATAGTACGTAGCCACCAGACGTGGGAAAAAACAAATTGAGCAATAAATTAGTTCTCGGTGATATTATTAAACATTCACACGTTATAGCATCTATCGGCAACTTACACAAGAAGTTGCGATGCTGCGTTAGTATTTATTGCCTTCGCATATTGGTTGACTAAAGCCATAGACGCCATTAAATTTAAAGCCAACGACATATACACAATATCGCGCTTTTTATTTGTGACGTGATAGGCAGAGTGCCTGTTAACATGTTGGGTTAAAAGTAAATAAAATTGCACCATGTAGAAATTAGCATATTGCACTCGAAGAGGGTCGAGGTTTTTTTTTGATAAAATAGTTTGTCAATATTCAGACAAAATAAAAAGAAATGACTTTATCAATAAATCTATTATAATTTATAGTACTCGTACATAAATATTCTAAACTAGCTTTTGCGTGCCTTGCCGGTCGGTTAAGGATAATTACGTACAAAAAATTAAAATAAATTGTGATGAAAAAAAGTAAAATATAAAATGCACTGAACAGTAAAAAATAATTTGGAACATCTGGACACTTAAAGATTTTAGGGCGCTCATTCAACACTTGCACAGTTACTTTAATCAATTACGGGTCCCCGAAGCTTTAAGTACCTCCTGAATTGTTTTATAAGTACCGATATGAAACAGGAAGGATAAGTTCAACAAACTTTTTTCTTGGAATTCACGAATCATCTGTACAATCGACTCTCAATATACGATTACGGTCATGCAGAGAGCAGGTTTAAGTATTCAGAGAAATCATGGCAGTATTATAAATGTCCTCTTGCAGTCTGCGCCGGTGATTAAATGAAACACAGCGACGTAATGATAATATTATGTGTGAGGAAGTACAGTATCATATTAGTCTAGTCTTTTTCCAACAGTATTTATTGGCACAGTAGACATATACCTAAGCTAAAGCAGTACCTCAGCTTACTATACTCTCATGAATTGAAACACTCACACAGACACGCTCCGTATACTGAGTAGTATTTTGTTGTTGTATGGAATTGTATCCCGAAAATACCTTATTTGTCTTGTTGCAGTGTGTGTCTGTGTGAGTGTGTCAAATCGGACGATTGTAGGTAGTTGAAGTACTGCTTTAGCTTATATGTCTACTGTGGTATTGGCGTCAGTATTAACCCTCTGATTCAGAACCGAAATACGGACGTCAAAGTTCGGATCGAAACAAAACAACGACGAAAATCGAACTAAGGGCGTATACATAAAGAAAGCGGGTAAAAGCAGGGGCTGGCTTTTCTTAACAAAAATACGCCTTATTCCCTTGCAAATACAGCAACAAATGACGGCTTACCAGCGCTGATCGGAGCAGGTCGTAACTTGTCGGCGCAGTTCGGAGACTACCTGCGCTAACTGCGCGGACCAGCACCGACAAGCGCTGACAGATCGGCGCTGACAACCCGCTTAATACGTGCATACACACTTAAAAATAAACGATCAAAGTATTGTGAAACAACGAACTACTATACCCCGTACATTTACATATAGGTATTACATATTACACCGTAAGGTGAGTCCTGACGTTTCTCTACAAAACGTTACCATACAAAGAATTTCAAATATACATACCAGGTGTAACATAAATAACGCACAACCTCTTAAGGCGTCACTGTACTCATCATTATGAACAACTTTTACTAAGGGACCAAACAGGAAATCGCGAAAAAAAAACAGCTTTTCCCTACATTTATGTTCGCTTATCTCGTTAAAATGTAGCGAACAACAGATTTTTTTTTCTCGATTTCATATTTGGTCTAATAGTTAAAGTTGTACATAATGATGAGTTTAACCCTTTAAGAGGTTGTGCGTTATTTATGTTATACCTTGTACCTATAAAAAAAAACTTGGATAATATGACTATTTCACGGTTTTCGATGATGTCGTTATGTTTTTTCGATAATTGGAAGTAGAGTAAACGAAAGATAAAATGTCGAATCGCAAAAATCGAATCGATCGTCAGATCGGCAGTAGAAGTAATTTGACAGCGAACTTCTTTTTTTTCGAGGATTTCAATATTTTCTTTTATACAAACCTTGTCCTGACAATAACGAACACACAAAAAAAATCCAATAAGAATAGAATAGAATTATCCAATTTGATGCAGTCGTTTGAAAGTTATGCGCGTACATACATTTTGGCGATTCATTTTTATTTATATAGATTTCATAAAAAATGTAGAGGACACAAGGTATGATAAGATGCATTAATGTAAACGAAACAAAATTAGTACTTGTGTAAGGATTATACCTTGTGGCATTCTACTGTAACTGTAATCTATGTTCTATACACATTAATACCTTATGGAAACAAATCCACAGGGTTTACACGAGTTGATTCAGTGACAATAATAAATGTATGTCAAACAAAGGAATGATTTTGTATTGAATGTAAGATGTTAGAAAGGCACGAAGAAATAACATTAACTGTAAAATAGCACCTGCACCATGCATCGCGTGATAGCTGTAAGTTGCGTGAAAGATCTAACCAAGCAGTTTACTGTGTTCCGTCGTGTGTATGTGCGAGCTAGAGGGGTATATTGGAATCCCTCTATATCTCTGTTACTTGGATTCGTGTGCTCCATCTTAGACCATGTCTGCGCTTACCATCAGGAGCGACTAAGGTCAAACGCGACCAAGTCATATAATAAAGAAGAAATACCTTTTTCCATCGCTCGATAGGTTCGAAACGTGGACACTCACCGTGGGCCTGGTCCACAAATTTAAGGTTGCTCAGCGTGCTATGGAGAGAGCGATGCTCGGGGTTTCTCTGGTGGATAGAATTCGCAATGAAGTCATTCGCCAGAGAACTAAAGTCACCGACATTGCGCGTAGAATTAGCACGCTGAAGTGGAAGTGGGCCGGCCATGTCTGCAGACGAACAGATGGTAGATGGAGCAGACACGTGTTAGAGTGGAGACCGCGTTTGGGCAAACGTAGTGTGGGACGCCCTGCGGCACGATGAACCGACGATTTGAAAAAGGTGGCTGGCAGCGGATGGATGCGGGCTGCCCAAGACCGGGATGGTTGGCGATCTTTGGGGGAGGCCTACGTTCAGCAGTGGACGGCAATAGGCTGATATGAAGATATGATGATAGGTTTTGGTTCCCGTTGTGTCCATGGTATAAATAAAATAATCATCCAAGTAAGAAGCACTAGCGAGCTCTTGCACTTCTTTATAGCCGCTGCCATGCCATGGGGGCCATCGGCAGGTCTATATGTGATAGGTACATCATTTCTAAAAAAATAGTTTCATGGTGATTAAATATGTTGAAACTATAAAACAAGTTTTGTAAATTAATATTCTAAGGATGTGTGTCAAATGTCTATTAACCTCTCCATGAAGGCTATCATGTTTGACATTAAATTGCAACGGGCTAGTCTTCCTTACAATCACGATAAACCATGTAGGTATTTTATTCAATTTATCAATTTTATCCAAACTAACCACTTCATAGGGCTCTATAAACACAGCTGCCTGAGTGTAATTGCAGAATACATCCATAGTCCTATTTGGAGGCATTGGATAAGGTTGCATTTTTAATCGACTTCAAAAAAGGAGGAGGTTCTCAATTCGGTTGTTTTTTTTATATTTTTTATGTTTATTACCTCATATATCCGTCATTTACGAACCAATTTGAAAAAAACATTTTTTGTTCGAAAGGGTATACTTCCCAATTGGTCCCATATAAATTTTGTTATGATTAGACCATGAACTTCAGAGATATGGAACGGAACTCCTCATCGGATCAAAGCAAAATTCTCAAATTACTAATATTGCTTTGTTTATATTTGTTGTTGGGAACTGACTACTGGAAAAGAGTGCATGTCCCCCCTCCCCCCCCCCCCCCCTTTGGAAAGTTTTCATTATATCGTGTAAGGTATCATTTGAAAGGACTTTTTATGCCCGACTACGTCAAAGCCAAAAAGAAGGGTTATGAAGGAGGGGGTTAAAATTATGACACTAAAACGTATTTAATAAAAATTAAACTTAAAAAAAAGTAAAAACCGACTTCAAAGAAATACTAAAAGGAGTAAAATAATTATACCATAATGAAAAATTAACAGTTTCAGAAGTCGGTGCAACTCTACACTGAAGCAAATAGAAGCCACCGACTTCTGAGACTGTTAATTTTATATTATGGTAATTATTTTACTCCTTTTAGTATTTCTTTGAAGTCGGTTTTTACATATTTTTTTAGTTTATTTTTTTATTGTAGGCTGACATGCGTTTTCTCTTGTATGTATGTGTAAATTACTAACGTAGATTTAAGTTATCTTGATGGACTACTAACATTTTATTGACCGAAAAGTCTGAAGTTTTGAATTGAATTGAATAAAGTTCTCGATGGTGTGTGTATTCCGCCAACCCGCAGCAGGTCAGCGTGGTAGATTAAGACCTAAACCCTTCTCATTCTGAGAAGAGGCTCAGGCACAGCAGTGGAACAGTAATGCGCTGATTATGTATGTTAAGTAGCCAAACTAAACTTTAAAAGGAATAATAACAAATTACGAGAGATAAAACGTTAAACTATGTGCCAGAATATGTCGTCGACCGGGAGACAAAACCTCGGGATTGGAATTTGATCATTTTTATTTTATCACTACGCGTAGGTACTATATCTCATAAGAGAGTCGCTCCCTGTGAAATTAGTTTGTAGGCACTGAAATTAGCCTTTACTGCGTCTAAAACATTCGTATAATAAATATAATTGACTAGCTTTTGCCCGCAACTTCGTCCGCGTGCAATGACCAAATGCATTGCCGAGGTTTTCACTCCCGGGCTTTTTTGCTATCATATATCGAAACATTTAGTGTGAAGTTCCTTCAATCGAGCTAGTCGATGCGCGATGGTGGAAATCATGTAAAGGTCGCTCGAAAAATTGAAACTAATGCTTTTAGGCCCCATCGGACATCCGTTCTGCGAGCCAAGCACAGGACCGGTCTATATGGCGATGCTTGGCGGAGGCCTATGTCGTGCAGTGGAAGTCTTTCGGCTAAATGATGATGATGTTATTAACTTTTTTTGTTACATTACTCGTTAATAGCACGTCCCTAACACAGCAATGTCTAATGGTAATCCGTGAAAAATGTTGTGGTTATTACATTGATCTATATTTTTGTAAAAATTACCAAATCCCTACTAATCACTACATAGTATAAAACAAAGTCGCTCCCCGCTGTCTGTCTGTCCCTATGTGTGTTTAGATCTTTAAAACTACGCAACGGATTTTGATGCGGTTTTTTAATAGATAGAGTGATTCAAGAGGAAGGTTTTAAGCTATAAAAAGTACACGTGCGAAGCCGGGTCGGGTCGCTAGTAGTTTAGTTAGTAGTCCTTACTAATATTACAAATGCGAAAGTAACTCTGTCTGTCTGTTATGCTTTCACGCCTAAACCGCTGAACCGATTTTGATGAAATGGTGCAGAGATAGTCTGTATGTAACCTGGAGAAGGACATAGGCTAGTTTTATCCCGAAAAAAATCGGAATACGCGATAAAACGACATCCAGATAAGTGAAGTCGCGACGACCTCTAGTTAGTTGTAAAGTGTAATGTAATATAGTTTTTTTTTTCCTCTAATAAAGTAAAATAAAATCCTTCAATGTTTGTACAGTATTGACGTTCATATCGAGCGGTGTTATGTCAGTAATATTTTGTCAGCACACGATAACCGCGGCGCAGGCGCCTTTATGTAATAGGATTACAAAATGGCGCGAACGATAGGCCAACGAGTCTGATTCATTACTGTACAGCTGCCGGTCATTATGGAGAAATGCTCGTCCTATTTGGGCGCCGCTATTGCATGAAGAGTTATGAAAGTGCATGATTGATGTTTGTGGAGCTGCCGTTCGGTTCAGGGTCTCAAGGATTAAATAATATGTATATCATAACATCGCGCTTGTATTCCCCGAAGGGTTGGGCATAGGTGTAAAGTATACCCTCATTTCGCCGTTATGTTTAAGTCTGAGCCTATTGCCTTCAACCGGGTACAAATCCAGACTCCGAGCTGCTACTGAGAAATTCCACACGGAAAAACCCAATAACACTTTGCCCGACCTAGGGATGGGACCCCGTACTTCGAGCTCAGCAGATGCACCTGCCAGATGAACGAGGCTGTCAAGGATTAAATTATAAGGTTACCTTCAGACTCATATCATATCGGTCTTTAAGTCCAAAGTTGGCAGTGGAAGTATGATGGCTGAACCCGATCTCCCAATAGAACGCCCAATGGAAAGGGGTAGGTAGGGGGTAGTTTGGTAAACTACAGGCTTGTTTTTTTTTATCGTGTCAGCTAGAGCTTTACGAGAATAGCTCATGCTGTGGTGAAAAGATTAGCCAGTCAGCAAGGTTGGTAGCGGGGCTGACTGCCGAGGGTGCGCCGGACGTACTTAAGTATCATCATTCGTGGAGGCTCTTTTCATGCAGGCTTGTGAATAGCCTGGATTGTAATGAATTCAATAGCGAATCCCGTGTAGAGGGATAACCTTGAGAATTAACCCAAGTAAAAATAAAAAAAGCCAAGTCCACAATTATGTTAAATACACGCCTATATTTATCCCATTGTAGGGCATTCCTTCCATACAGAAAAAAAAATAGCATGGATCACCACTGTTGCTGGTGTTTGCGAGATCACTAGGTCCAGGATTCTCCACAGTTTCTTCTTCACAGCATAAACACTAGGAAGCGGTGAAGGGCAGGCGTTTTTGGAGGCTGTCTTTTGTAGCATTGATGTTCAAAAATAATTAAGTAATTCTAGTCCATTTTGATCTCATTTATATAAATGAGTTTGGAAGTTGAAGTTGAAGGTTTCTCCTTCACCGTAAGTCAGTGTGATTTAGATTATCTAAGAAGGCGAAATTATGACATTGGAAAAGTGACATTGGTAAATGTCAGGTTTTGAACTTGTAACCTAATGAACCTAATGCGGAAATGATGTTAACCTCTGTTTATTTGAATTTAATTAGTTTAATGCCTTGACCAAACGTTCAGATGATGATATTATTTATGTATTATTTTGAGTTGTAAAATAAGTTATTCTCGTATTTGTAATAAGAGGTTAGGAGTTAAGTACGTTTTACCCATTACCTTCGTTTGTCTCCATTTCGAGTTAAAAGCCATTTTTTTTGTTTTGATTATTTTTGCCCTACTCTCTGATTTTTCCTATATCGTGGGTGCGTTTACAGATACAAATCTCACATGCACAAACGCCCAGACATGGAACAACTGTTTGTAGGCCATTAAAATATTTGTTCCGTTTGGGAATTGAACCCTTATCGCAGAAGTCAATCGCTCAGCCACTGCACTAAACATGTCTAGTCGTCAAATGAAAGAAGTAAGTTATTAATAAAATTCTTCATCATTCATTATAAAACTACGCATAAGAAATACTATGCATCGTTTGTAAAATCTAGGTAGGTGTTGCGAACTAAATCGTTCGGCACTCACGAACGTACACGCTAATGACAAACTGCATTGGACGAAGTTTCTAGACATGCGCAATGCGCACGGGCATGCGCGAACGCTCAGAATTTTCTAGATCGATGGACTCGTCATATTTTTGTAGATGGACATCCAAATTGCTTAATTAAAGGTAGTTGTTTAAGGAGTGATTTGTCATAGCTGATGATCATTCGAAGAAATATTATAAGTAATTGTGTTTGTGTCCAAGATTAGTGATTTAAAATTGAGAGCAGTTAAATAAGTAATGGTACTCCGTAGTCTTGTGAAACTGAGTCTATTATTAAAATGGTGAATTAGCAAATTCAGGTTTGGGAACCAAGAAAAAGATCAATAAATACAGGGAGAGGAATTGACTGCAGGTGTTGCTTTTCGTAGTGGGTTCCACTTACATCTTTGAAAAGAGATCGGGATTGTTAGCACTAGGAATTTCCGAGAATATCCGCTCAATCACTGCTGTATCATAATAGGGTATTTGACTGAAAAAATCTAATTAGTCCGTCAGTTAGATTATCAAAAAATATTTGACCCGTATTTTTTCTTTTGTTACGTAAACCAAAATTGACGAAGATACGACACTTTTAAAATTGGTAAAACGTCACAAGCAAGTACAATTTTTACTTGCTTCTGACGTCACAAGCGAAGTCTCTTGAGTTTTGATGCGTTTTATCTTTCCAATTATTCATAGATTTAACAAAAGAAAAAATACGTGTCCATTATTTTTCAAAACTCTAACTGGCGGACTAATTAGATTTGCAATTTATTAATGCTGTCAACATGTCTATTATCTTCAAAAACTTACGAACCTCGTGTAAATATTGAGAGATTTTGAACGAAATTACAAATGTTTATTTAATCGAATTACCTACGTTGTAAGTCTGCATAAACGTTTAGGCGCACTATTATTCTCGAACAATCAAAGATTACATACCGACGGATATTACAAATCTTCATTTTCCCCATCAGGTTAAACCTCAGATGTAGCGGATTCTGTTGCAACCGGGGCGGCGCGTACGCACACGAGCGCACAGTGAAAGTGATCGAGGAAAATCCGGGTGTGTGCACATTGCGATGAAACTTGTTCATTTAGCTGTCAATATAACATGGTCGCCTTTCTTGGTGGTTCACTGAATATTGCAATGAGGTAAATTATTATTACGGTGTATACTTGAAAGCCATAAATGAAGACGCATGAGGAAGTTAAATGTGTGTTCAATGTTGTGTGTGTGTGTTTTCACATGCCGTATTTAATGTACCTAAATGACATGTTAACGACCACATGATTTAATGATGGGGGAAATATGGAAAGTGATAAATCAGAAACTCTCTAATGAAGGTGCGTTGTAGGTGAAGTGTTCATTAAGGATGAATTTTTCACAAAAAAAAAACACATCCATTCTTATTGTGTCATCTCATAGTGATGCTTGTAAGGTTCAAATTCTGGGAATTAATGTTAAATGGTAAACGAAAGGAAAGGTCTCATTTCAAAGAAAATGTAATTTAATTTTATTTCATTTATTAGTCTGTTTGCGCTGTTTGCTGCTGTTTGCTGTTTGAGGAGCTCGTGGCTAAATAATTACAGCCGCATAGACCGATCTTCCGGGTTAAGCCACGCTTGCCGAGGTTGGTCTGTGGATGGGTGACCATTTATCATAGCGAGTTTCCTCCGTGCCTCGGAAAGCACGTAAAGCCGTTGGTCCCGGCTGTCATTTGTAGATCTTTGACAGTCGTTACTGTTGGTCAGAAGCCAGAAATTCTGACAACCAGTCTTACCAAGAGTATCGTATTACCCAGTTACTGGGTTGTGGAGGTCTGATAGGCAGTCGCTCCATGTAAAATACTGATATTCAGCTGCATCCGGTTCGACTGGAAGCCGACCCCAACATAGTTGGGAAAAGGCTAGGCAGATGGTGATGATGATGAGTCTGTTTGCGCTGACCATCAAGTGGGACCCTTTGAAACGCGACATAGTCAAAAAATAAGGAAAGGCGGTTGAATAGAAAAGAAAATGGGGTCAGACTATGTTATCTTTTTTTCGCTTTATTTATTACTGGTTTTTTCCCGCGGCTTCGGTCGCGTTTATTAAGCTCTTAACACACACTACAAAAGTTTCTATAATAATATAATTCAATCGCGATTCGAAAGATACGTGGCGCTATCAATGAATGTTATTGTTGTTTTCCTCGGGAACAGTAGTTTTTTTCGGGATGAAAACTACCCTATGTCCGTTTCTGTACACCTGACAACGTATACCTATGCAAAATTTCAGGATGATCGCTTCAGTGGCTTAGGCGTAAAAAGGTAACAAACAAACTTGCTTTCGCATTTATAATATTAGTTAGGATAGTTAGGATTAGGATACAAAAACGTACATGCCAGTCCTATCGTACCTTTTTACAAATTTTAAATTAACTAAACCGTAATGTTGTAAACTTCAAAACAATTAAAGGCATACACGTTATGTTATCTTAATCTGGTAATGTGCTTTAGGGTATTTCAACATATTCTTCCTACTAAAATACCTTCAAGAGTTACATTCCCACACAACAGAAAACCACACTTTATTATTTTCCTTCAATTTACACATAATGTTTCCTTAATAATATAAATGCTACAGTATTTTCTTTTTAATTCCAGTTGCAACGTTAACAAGAATGTTTTAATAGGAAAAGAAATGAAATGTTATTTATACAGCAAGTGAATAGGAATTAGAGTAGAGAAATGATCGTCTCATGCGCCGTTGCGCACGCGTCTCGATTGCAAGTGCATTCACGCGCAGACGCAAACTGTCGACGAATACTGTTTTTCTTAGTAGAAAACTGTTTGTCTAGTCTACCGTAGTGGTCTAAGAAAAGAATATCATAAGCACGATTTTGGATTGCTTATGTAAAGTCGGGTTCATTAGTGCAGTGTCAGTTAAACGAAATGATCGTATGCGGCGACTTGCGCGTCTTTATCCGCTTACACGTTGCTGACGTCTTAAACGCGCAAGCTAATGTCGCCCGTAAGGAGGGACTGCACTTATGGCGCGGACCGTACCTACCGGTCACCTCGTAAGTTGAAATGAAAAAAAACTTTTGTTTAACCAGATGTCGGGGTGACAAAAGTAGAATGTCGTGGTTGCCTGGAGGTTACAGATACAGACCCGCTTATTAAGCACCAGGTTGCGGGTTCAAACCCAGGCATGTACCAATGTCATAAGTACGTTCTTGGGTAATCTCAGACGCCACTGATATACGGTAAAGGAAAACATCGTGAGGAAACCTGCGTCTGTAGACAAATGGCACTCGATGATCGCCAGAGAATAGATACGCTAATTAAATGTATAGAAATGACATAACAGATCGCTTGACTGGTCGAAAATTTATGTCAATCCAGCTCATGTAGACAAATGGCAATCGATGATCGCTAGAGAATAGAAAGATGTACTGTAGTGTCATTCTGTAAGAAACCCACCTCGATATCGACGGTTAGCTCGATATCCATAACAGCACAGTATGGATAATACAAGCAAATAACTCAGATAAATCGACAGTATAGTCAATAACGCGTAGTTTTGTTATCCATGCTGTGTCTAATTGACAGTCGCGATCGAGATGAGGTTCTTACAGAATTGCACTGCTGGATTGACATAAACTTTCGACCGGTCAAGCGATCTGTTATGTTATTTCCATACATTTAATTGGCGTTTCTATTCTCTAGCGATCATTGTTTGCCATTTGTCTACAGGCAATACATCTCATTGTCGTTTCTATTCTCTAGCGATCATCGATTGACATTTGTCTACAGACGCTGGACTTCCGCAGTGAGCAAGCGTAGTGAACAATGCTCGTTCCTTCTCTGTAAGAGAACAGGCCTAAGCGCTGCTGTGGAACACTTACAGACTAATAGTTGTATTTTTTATTATTTATCATTTATTAACCAGATAAATTAATGTTGGTGAACACCAGCCTAAAGTCCGTCCACTTTCAAAGGCTGTTAAATATCTGTAATTGACATGAAGCGAAGCCGGTTCGGACAGCATAACTTTTAAGAACTTTTACCTTTTCTAATTTCTCTGCTCTCATATTAAGCACGGTGGAGCCTCGTTGTAAACAACTAACCTGTATAAAACCAGTCCAATGCTACTAACAAAATTGTTTAAAATCGCAATCGAATTGCAGCTGAACCACGACCGTTTGCCAAAGTCAAACGGTCCGCTGCATTACGATTGCGATTTTTAACCAACTTCTTCAAAAAGGAGGAGATTCTCAATTCGTCTGTAATTTTTTCATGTATCGTCGTTGCACTTGCCAATATCCATATTTATGCATACGGCCAAAAAATCTACGGTGCACGAAAATTACGAAAAGAAAGGATATTTTTTAGCCTATGAAGTAGTTCACTAAAAATATTTTTATCACAGTATAAAAACAAGATGTTTTGAATTTTTAGATTTTTCTTTAACCTATCAGTTATCAGATAAAACAGTCCGCTTCCTGAAAACTAGATAAAACCCATATTGTGGGTTTTGGCAAGCGCATCGACGGTATGTTTCTGCATAGCTCCGACATATGCATGCATCGAGTTGAATGATTCTTTTTTTTTGTTTTTAATAGTTTTCTCCACCATCGAAAGATTACTCGACCTAGTGCAAGCGATAGATCTACGAGCTTCACATTTTTACTTAAACCGTCGCTCCAACCATGACGATACTAAAGTACGTCCGGCACACCCAGGCAGTCAGTCCCGCTATCAACCTTGCTGACTGGCTAATCGTTTCACCACGGCATGAGCTGTTCTCGCATAGCTCGTGCTGACAAAAGAGAAGAAGATTTCAACTGTGATATCCTAAATTTTTGACTGTATCAGTACTGGAAACTTAAACATAATATAACAAAGGCAGAGATGTATATTACACCCTTATTTCGCCAATGTTTAAGTCCCATGTAATAGAGGGCGAGCCTATTGCCATCAACCGGGCACAAATTCAGACTCCAGACTGGTACTTTAAAATTTCACACGGAAAAACCCAAGAACACTTTGCCCGACCTGGGGATCGAACCCAGGACCTCCACGACATCCCTAGACCGGAGTTACCCAAAAGTGACGAAACCAATACTGAGTAGCGGTCTGGATCAGTTGTCAGCAGAAGATCCAAACAATAAGCCGTGTGCGTGTCAACGTCAGGTACTCTGTAGCCCCCTGGGCCAGCTGGGTAAGATTTAACGTTAGAGCAAGCTCTCGCACCTTTCTCCTAGCATGGTCAATGTCCCGGTATGGGAATAGCCACCCTAGACTAACGAGACAGTACTGGAAACTTCTCGCATCAAACTTCGATGAAGAAATGAGGAAAGTTTAGATATTAATAAACATGTATTGAGGTTACTGGAGTAATGTTACGTCATTATAATTTTATCTGTAAACAAATGCTAGGTAATGTGTAGATGGATATAATAGTTGTGCCTTCATTTAGCTGTTAGTTCATATAGCTTAGATACTGTTTAAGGAATTTAAGGTATATGCTACGTTTTGGATATCTGCAGTGTTCTCACAGCGTACATAAAGTAACTACCTAGCCTTTTCCGCCTAGCTTTTCCCCAACTATGGTGGTGTCAGCTTCCAGTGTAGCCAGATGCTGCTGAATACCAGTATTTTACACGGAGCGACTGCCATCAGACCTCCACAACCTGGGGTGCAAGAAAAGAACCTCCACGCGTGACGATACTTTAGTACTCGTACGTCCAGTGCATCCTGGGCAGTCAGCCCCGCTACCAACCTTGCTGACTGGCTAATCTTTTCACCACAGCATGAGCTATTTTCGTATAGCTCGTGCTGACACAAGAGAAAGAAAGACCGGTATCTTAAGGTTAGACCGGATGTCAAGCATACATAAAATAACACGAAGCTTAATTTTTTCTTATATCAACAACGACGATACAAAATATAAATACAAGTGGTATTGTAACTTGCACTTTGCTTTATAAACGCTTGACGTAAAGTCGGTTGATGCACTGGCCCGAATTCGCACTCGTCCGTAAACGCGATGCGCTTGCGTCATTTCGGCCATCTGTTTCGTACGTTCAACACCAATGTCAGCTGATTAGTCAATTACTATACTTTCTTCGTTTTTTCTTTTTAAATGGTTAATTAAAGGGGCATGCTCACTTTTTCTTCATATAAATCGATCAATAAGTGAAATCAGTTGACGCTGATTGGCATGACGTGTTGCCACGCCAAATGTGTCGACTTGAAGTAGAAACCGAGTTACAAACGGCGATCGAAACTATTTGTCGATTCTACCTTGGTAGATCGTTTTATCGATTGAACATAATGAAGGATGGAGGGTCATGTTTAGTAAGTGGGCTGTAGACGTTACGACTGTTAATATAAAATACAATAATGGACTGGCGGATCGTAGAAACTAAATATTAGAATTAGAGATAAAAAGACAATAAAAAAAAAAACTTAAAACGATCCTTAATCTACAACAATGAAAATTAAAAATAGCTTCGCGGGTCGCACAAATATGAGTTGCGGGCTGATGTTCGTACATCACTATTAAGCGAATCAGAATCTTTTTTTTTTATTTGCATAAAACATGGTCAAAGCACAGATAACTAATACAATTCAATTAGCGTTCTAAGTGTTTTGCCTAATATAGGCGTGCAAAATAAATAGCAATAGTATCGAGATAGTTATTATTTTGTGTAGTAAGAATATAAGCGAAGCCTAAGAAAACTGAGTGGTCTTGCAATGTGTTTTAGGGTTCCGTACCCAAAGGGTAAAACGGGGCCCTATTACTAAGACTCCGCTGTCCGTCCGTCCTTCCGTTTGTCACCAGGCTGTATCTCATGAACCGTGATAATTAGACAGTTGAAATTTTCACAGATGATGTATTTCTGTTGCCGCTATAACATCAAGTACTAAAAAACAGAATAAAATAAATATTTAAGGGGGCTCCCATACAACAAACGTGATTTTTTTGCCGTTTCATAGATAATGGTACGGAACCCTTCGTGAGTTCGACTCGCACTTGGCCGGTTTTTTTTATTTTTCTCAGGTATGTATATTAACATACAACAAAGACATAACCGAATCCAATTTAACTATTCAGTTTTATGTTATTTAATTTTATGTAGTTCAATTATATTGCTAGAGGAGCTCGTGCCTAAATAATTACAGCCGCATAGACCGATCTTCCGGGTTAAGCCACGCTTGCTGAGGTTGGTCTGTGGATGGGTGACCATTTACCATAGCGAGTTTCCTCCGTGCCTCGGAAAGCACGTAAAGCCGTTGGTCCCGGCTGTCATTTGTAGATCTTTGACAGTCGTTACTGTTGGTCAGAAGCCAGAAAGTCTGACAACCAGTCTTACCAAGAGTATCGTATTACCCAGTTACTGGGTTGTGGAGGTCTGATAGGCAGTCGCTCCATGTAAAATACTGATATTCAGCTGCATCCGGTTCGACTGGAAGCCGACCCCAACATAGTTGGGAAAAGGCTAGGCAGATGATGATGATGTAGTTCAATTATATTCAACGTTGATTAGTAGTAATATTTTATTTTCTACTTCCTATTGTATTTTTTCTGTGTTATTTAATGGTTATTACAATTTACGCATAATAGCGCGCAGTTATGCGAATACTAGGCGTGCTCGTAATGTCGGTATTCATATCAGAGCCAAGTTTTTGTCAATGTTTACTAATATACTTTACCTTGTGATTAATGTATGTTTACAAATTAACTGTTTCACTTGAATTTTTAATGAATTATCTTTATTATCTCATATGTCCGTGACTTTATGTTTATTGTATAAATATCCAAAAATATCAAGAACGAGGCTAGAAAATATCGCATTGAAATTAAATACTAATAAAAAATCAACATCCGCATTATAATCTAGTAATTTAGATTTACTCACGCAATGGTGTCAAATGAAATCATCAAATCAAACGTTTTTATTTCAGATAAACCATTAGAGGCGATTATGAAAAGTCGAATTTAGGTGTACGGTTCCAATTAGTCGTTTCCTATAGAAAAGAGCCGGCAAGAAAATCCATGGTCAGAGCGGGGGCACACGATGCGTTGCGGTGGCGGTGCGACACCGGAGCGGTGTCGTTGCGTCGTCTTACATAGAAATATCTGTGGCATGTCACACGATGCGCTCCGGCGCCGCACCGGACTTGCAACCACCGAGACGAGGCGGGGAGGGGAGAATGCGTTGCGACGTCGGAGCGGCACCGCTCAATTGTTTATTCGTCACAAGGAAGGACATACGCTCACTCGTTTCGATTTTTTTTCTCTACGATTTTTTTGTTGCGGTGCCGCTGCGTCATAACAACGCTGCGGCGCCGCACCGCTCGTGTGCCCGCTGATACGGTGAAATCTTTGCGGTGCGGCACCGCAACGCATCGTGTGCTCCCGCTCTTACTCTTTTAAAATCAATATCTTTAACAATTTCAGTAAATACAGTACTATGATTATAGATATGAGAGAACAATGTAGTCTTGAGCATAGATCTGGGGGGTTACCATGATCTCTTAGAGCAGGAATGTTTTAATATTATTACGAGAGTGGGTAAGAGATGGCGCTAGAGAGCTGTCTAGCGCTGTCACTTTCCCACTCTCGGAGTAATATTAAAACATTCCTGCTTTAAGAGATCATGGTAACCCCCCAGTAAGTAAGTAATGAAGCACCAAGTCTTGGAGTACGAGAATTAACAAAAAAACCGGGCAAGTGCGAGTCGGACTCGCGCACAAAGGGTTCCGTGCCATTATCTATAAAAACGGCAAAAAAATCACGTTTGTTGTATGGGAGCCCCCTTAAATATTTATTTTATTCTGTTTTTAGTAGGTATTTGTTGTTATAGCGGCAACAGAAATACATCATCCGTGAAAATTTCAACTGTCTAACTATCACGGTTCATGATATACAGCCTGGTGACAGACGGACAGACGAACGGACAGCGAAGTCTTAGTAATAAGGTCCCGTTTTATCCTTTGACGGAATCCTATTGCTAAAAAGCAAGCATCAAGCATTTCTACGAAGTTCTCACATTTACAAAAGGTAAAAGGAAGCTAAACTATATAAATCAATTGAAGTGTCGAAACGGAGAATCAAGATTTACACATTTCACTCGATACTAGTTACTCGTAACTTTCAACTGTGACCTTAAGTACGCAACGTGTAGTTTGCCCGTACAAGTGCCCAATTTGATTAGAAAGAGCGGACATCGCCAATTTGGCCCGGGCCCCCCTCGACGGGCTGCGGCGTAGCGTGGGCATGTGTTTTATATACCATACACATATACGTAGGAAAATAGATAAATATTACGACGTAATAGAAGGAAGGACTGAAATAGAACTAGGGCGATGATTAATATGAAGAGAAAATGTATTATGATGCTCAATTAAAACGGGTTTAATGTAAGTCGGAAATTGTGCTAAATAAGATCAATGTAGTACGTTCCGTTCCTTTGCATCTTTGGTAAGAGTAGGTTTAGGTACTCCTCTTGAGATTGAAAACATCGGGAGGAAATATCGACATAGTCCAGTAGGGATATCATATTTTTTCCACATAACCTTCGATAATTCTAAAGTTTTTTATTTTCGCTGGGTGGATAACTTTAGTGAATTCATAGCTATATACAAAAATGCTAACAGTTTAGAGTTATGCAATAGGTATGAAGTATGTATTTCGTATTATTTCGTGTTATAACAATAATATACAATTTAAATTAAAATACTTTTGTGTTTCTTTATTAGTACTATCTAACCTTTATATTAGTGAAAATGCTAACAGATAGGTAATGTGGAACAATGGAAAACTGAAAATGACCCGTAACTCATTCAATAAAAAATTTAAGTTTTTCAAAACATTTCCTATAAGCTTATACGGATTAGTTATATGTTACAACAAAAGTTCTAACAACTAAGTAATATGCTGCACAAGTAATTGTATTTTTTCTATGTGTTATGCGAAATATTGAATTTAAGTTTATAATTTTGCGCCCACATATTTGTAATAATAAACTCTGCTACCATACAAAAGATTCAACATATACGTGCTATGATTTTTGTTTAATAAATCAAATACAGTTTGGGTATTTTGCGGGGCGCAGTGTAGGTACTATAAGTCGAGCGGAGGCGCGCGCCGCCGCCGCCGCGCCGCACACTGGTCCCAAATTAAAAAAAAAGTGGACATTGATAGTAGACCGCTGATATTTTTTTTTATTGTTGATACAATGATAACAGATAAGGCAAAAAAATATTATTGTCCTACTTCAAATACTTTTCTGTAAAAATATTTCTTTTTTTTTTGTATGGGAATGATTACATTTTATTCAATTTCTAAAAAACCTTAAACGATGTCGAGATGGCAATCACATATGTTAGAAAACTAATAATTTTGAGTATTTGGCTCCAAGAAACTTATTGCTTATCTCTGCGTACTTTCGAGATAATAGTGAGTTTTTTTTTTTTTAATATTAATTGTTTTCTTTTTTTTAATCATAGCCTTACTTTAGCACATATTATGTATGCTAAATGTCAAATAAATATTAATCTTTCATCATAATTTTTATTTTTATTTGGGACCAGTGTGTACACTGGTCCCAAATTAAAAAAAAGTGGACATTGATACTGCTGATATTTTTTTTAAATGTTGATACAGTGATAACAGATAAGGCAAAAAAAATATTGTTCTACTTCAAATACTTTTCTGTAAAAAAAATATTTCTTTTTTTTTTGTATAGGAGTGATAACATTTTATTCAATTTCTCAATGTCCGATGCCGAGATGGCAATCATATATGTTAGAATACTAATAATTCTGAGTATTTGGCTCGAAGAAACTTATTGCTTATCTCTGCGTATTTTCGAGATAATAGTGACAGAAAATAACATTTTTTTTTAATGTTAATTGTTTGCTTTTTTTTAATCATAGCCTTACTTTAGCACATATAATGTATGCGTAATGTCAAATAAATAAAAAGAGACTTCTCTGTAAAAGAGGTTATGGGGCACACTAATGACTGAAAAGCTATGACCTTTCTGAAGGAGTACTTTCATCAGTTCTAAAAACACAATCAAAATGAAGACGAATAAAGCTGCAAACATAAAGTTGAATATGTTCACAAACGATTCTGAAAAAAAAATAGTATGGTGCAAGATTAATATTTGGGTCTATATTCTCTTGAGAAATCTCTATTTCCTCGTTTTCCAATGAAAGTAATTCATTGTTCAAGATCAAAGCACTAGCCTCTGGAAACAACTGTTTATGTAAACGAGCAAACTTTGGTTTGATATGGCTGATGTAAGGATCTGAGCTAATTAGAAAGCTGTGGATAATGTCTAAATTAGTCTGAACTCTACCGATTTTTCTTGTATGTGCCATTCTAACATTCCGGAAATCTTTATTCCTCGCTTCGGAAGCTTCTTCGGAAAACATGCCTATCGGAATAAAGGAGAAATTTTCACAAATATCAGCACCGTGTATCAACAATTTATGGACACTTGAAGGCATGTAATACCATGGATATACGTTTACATACAGCATTACTGTTTCTTTACAATATTCCCTAAACAAGTTGGTATTAATAAGTTGACCAGATGAAATTGTTTGTAAAATGACTGCAAATCTCTTGATTAAATCAGGGTGGATACCCGTTATTTCATCAGATACTTCATAATTTTCAAAAAACCTTCTTGCCGTGTTACCGTCATTGGTTGTACCAAATCCCTGTTTTACTATGTCAATTAACAAACCAGTTCTTTCCCGGAATTCTTCTTGTGTCAAATTCTTTTTAATTTCTTTTAACTATTTATCTTCTTTTCGTGCAGCCCACTTTTTGAAGTCTTAAGTTGTACGAAATGTGTAAAATACATTCCATACATCTTATCCACATATGAAGCGAAGACAGATCATATTTATACATATCTTCTTTGATGAGTCTTTGGGATACAAAGTCCAAGTCATTCATTTTGCTAGGTAGGGTATTGCAAATATTACAAACAGCTGCAGAAGAAGTATTAGAAACCACAGTAGAAATTTTCCCATCAATCATAGTCATGTACAAAACGTGTCTAATATCAAAATTATCTACAATTGTGGGAACAAGATTACGGATTTCTTCCTCTAAGGATGCACTTTCCTTCTTTATCAATTTATTTGTTTCTTTTGCAAATATAAAACTAATTGGACGACAGTAGTTTGTTGAAGAGGGAGGAGGATTTTGCCACAAGATAGTACCACTCTCTTCTTCCAAACGAAGCGGAACCAAACTAATCATGAAAACTGAAGAATCGTCAGTTTTAGTGTCGGAGTATGACATTTGTTTATAATTACTTTGAGAAGATGACCCGTCAAAACCCCATTTGCTTATTAGTTTTAGCGATTTTTTGTCGGCAGAGTTGTGCTGAATTACATTTAATATCCTATTGGTTGTCAAATCTAGAAGCGATTGAAGTCTTATCTTAGCATCAGATTCAGTTACAGTTATGTCTGACTCTGGAGGATAACAAGTTTTTTTAGCTTCCAGGAGCTTTTGATAGGATGGAAGACCATACATTTTCTCTGAAGCAAAAATAGTTTTTAAATTTCGATATTGCCATTTTGACAAATTTGTTGAGGTGTAAAGCGCTAACGTTTTATCATCTGGTAAACACGGTTTGTCAGTTTTTTTAGCGAATAGTACATTATGTACCATCTCACATTTTCCTTGTTTTGGCTGAGTTCGTTTAATATAGCTGCTAATTTTGTTTTTTTAGACTCTTTTAATTTGGCACATAAAGCATAAACTAATTCCTCCTCTGTGTGATCTAGAAGTGTTAGAGAACGCCTTTTCTTCTGTTAATCAGATATATCAACAAATTGTTTTTTACTTGTACCACAACTTAATTGATGAGTATCCACTTGCGTTTCGAAATTTGGAATTACTTCCTCGGCAACTTTAAAAATGCTGCTTAAATGTATATTTTGACATTTTGGTCAAACTATTTGGGATTGTAACCAGTCTGAATTTTAGTTAAGAAAGGTCTTTTGAGCTCTACTGGAAGCAGACCATCATTTTGAGATATTACTTGAAAAATTACGACAAAATAATTTAATATTACTCAAATCTTCGGAAGACAATTCAACACCAATACGTTCAATAAGGGCATTAAATAAAAATTCGACATCTTTAATACCACCTCCTGATTTAAGAACAACGTATAAGTCTAAGTTGGTGACAAATACGGACATATTATAATTTTAAGGAAAATTGAAAACAAATTAGAAACTCATCAGCAACGACTCCCTTGTTCAGACCAAGCTCCAAAGTCTTGAGCATCGGCGCAAAGTTGCCAGTCTATCGGTTTTTTATCGGACACATTTCGGAGAGTGTGCTTCAGATCTGCATGATCTAATACCCCCCTGCCCTTTTTTCTATCGGACGGCCAGAAGCACGAAAAAGCGCCATCGGTTCATGGTTGATATACCAAAAACCCGAACGAAGCGCTTTGATTCCACTTTCATTGTGAAAACCGCCAAACAGTGGAATGCGCTGCCCGAGTGGGTGTTCCCCGACAGCTACAATTTGGGTGTCTTCAAGTCACGAGTGAACCGTTTTCTTCTGGGCAAGCGTGCTCCATCGTAGACCGCATTATCGCTTAACATCAGGCGAGATGGCGGCCAAACGCAAGCCTAGTAATAAATAAAAAAAAAACAAAGATATCAAAGACAAAGTGACTTTGATTTTAAAACAAAAAAAAATTACGAAAACAAATTCGACGAAAGAAAGACAAACAAAAATTATTTGATTTTAAAATCCAAAAATTCAAAATACAACAATAACAAAACAAACAAACAACAATTATTAAGTATTAAATAGAAGTACCCTAGTAATTGCCTTAAGGCTTTGTTCTGGCCACATTCCATCAAATAAGTTTGGTTATCTCATGAAAAAAATAACGTCTCCCAATTGTATCGATTGTAATGTAGTAGAAGATGTTCAACACATTTTGATGGAGTGTGTGCGGAACGAACACCTTAGAGTAACTAGCTTTGGCGTGACAAGGCTTTATGATATCGGTGTATGTAACAGTATTTTGGCCTGTCCGCTGTCAGAGCAGGCCAAAATCCTGTATAAGTTAGCACAACTAGGTTTAAGAAAATAATGTTTGCTTTAATTTTAAGTTTAATTTTGTTAATTTTACGGGGCGACATTATCGCACAGCGATAAAGCCCTTCAATAAAGATAAAAAAAAAAAAAAAAAAAAACAAGCATTTCTTCAGGCGCACAGAAAAAATAAGGACTCGTCTTATCGCAACCACATTTAGTTGTACACTGAGGTGTACGCGCGTGATTCGTGACCGTATTACGTCATGAGAGGCGGCCATCTTGTTATCCCGGCAAACTCGCGTCGAAGCTCCATTTTGCTGGCCAGCGGACCTATTGTGAAATGTTAAATACAGCTTGTTATGTGTGAACAAACAGGTTATTTCTGAAAATTGTAATTAAAATGGGGTAGTACCTATGTTTTGATTCTATTTTGAAAGATCAAAATGTAGGTACCAGGCTACAATTTGTTTTGAAAAAATACATTATTTATGATGCGAGCTTTTCAGTCATTAGTGTGCCCCCATAACCTCTTTTACAGAGAAGTCTCTTTTTATTTATTTGACATTACGCATACATTATATGTGCTAAAGTAAGGCTATGATTAAAAAAAGCAAACAATTAACATTAAAAAAAAATGTTATTTTCTGTCACTATTATCTCGAAAATACGCAGAGATAAGCAATAAGTTTCTTCGAGCCAAATACTCAGAATTATTAGTATTCTAACATATATGATTGCCATCTCGGCATCGGACATTGAGAAATTGAATAAAATGTTATCACTCCTATACAAAAAAAAAAGAAATATTTTTTTTACAGAAAAGTATTTGAAGTAGAACAATATTTTTTTTTGCCTTATCTGTTATCACTGTATCAACATTTAAAAAAATATCAGCAGTATCAATGTCCACTTTTTTTTAATTTGGGACCAGTGTACACACTGGTCCCAAATAAAAATAAAAATTATGATGAAAGATTAATATTTATTTGACATTTAGCATACATAATATGTGCTAAAGTAAGGCTATGATTAAAAAAAAGAAAACAATTAATATTAAAAAAAAAAAACTGTCACTATTATCTCGAAAGTACGCAGAGATAAGCAATAAGTTTCTTGGAGCCAAATACTCAAAATTATTAGTTTTCTAACATATGTGATTGCCATCTCGACATGGTTTAAGGTTTTTTAGAAATTGAATAAAATGTAATCATTCCCATACAAAAAAAAAAGAAATATTTTTTACAGAAAAGTATTTGAAGTAGGACAATAATATTTTTTTGCCTTATCTGTTATCATTGTATCAACAATAAAAAAAAATATCAGCGGTCTACTATCAATGTCCACTTTTTTTTTAATTTGGGACCAGTGTGCGGCGCGGCGGCGGCGGCGCGCGCCTCCGCTCGACTTATAGTACCTACACTGCGCCCCGCAAAATACCCAAACTGTATTTGATTTATTAAACAAAAAGCATAGCACGTATATGTTGAAACTTTTGTATGGTAGCAGAGTTTATTATTACAAATATGTGGGCGCAAAATTATAAACTTAAATTCAATATTTCGCATAACACATAGAAAAAATACAATTACTTGTGCAGCATATTACTTAGTTGTTAGAACTTTTGTTGTAACATATAACTAATCCGTATAAGCTTATAGGAAATGTTTTGAAAAACTTAAATTTTTTATTGAATGAGTTACGGGTCATTTTCAGTTTTCCATTGTTCCACAGTACCTATCTGTTAGCATTTCCACTAATATAAAGGTTAGATAGTACTAATAAAGAAACAGAAAAGTATTTTAATTTAAATTGTATATTATTGTTATAACACGAAATAATACGAAATACCTACTTCATACCTATTGCATAACTCTATACTGTTAGCATTTTTGTATATGGCTATGAATTCACTAAAGTTATCCACCCAGCGAAAATAAAAAACTTTAGAATTATCGAAGGGAATATTCTTCTGGCTACTCGCCTAACAGTTAACTACCAAGAATTGACATATTTTTGACAAACAGTTTTTTATACTAATTCTCTACATAAATAAACTACCAAGAACGACTAAGTGCTCATTCACACGAAGACGATTCGTTTTTTTTGACGTATCGTATTTTTTCACGATTCGTTTTTTTTATGACGGCGGCTATTCTTTTTAAATGCCCGTGTTCACACGAATCGAGAAAAATTTTGAACACTAAAAATTATTACAAATATTATGATTGCAGTTGCAAACATTTTGAGACTCTCATTAGCTTCTATTTGTTTAAAAACGAGAATCGGTCCACATTCGCTACCTAAACTGTCAATTTGCTCACTGGCGTTCAAAATTGTCTACTTTATAACACAACGTGGATTGTCGCAAAAACTTCTAAGTCTTTTATGAAGATTGGTCACGCGTCGTCAACTTGCGGAAATTACCGGGCTGCTATTAACAGAGCACCTCTTTGTCATCAGAAAATTGGTCAATCCAATTGACTGAACAAGTGTTCGTTATTTAGAAATTGTGAATGAAATTGATTTGCTTGCACTTGCAGAATAGATAATTTATTCCAAACTAATAGAGCTATTCAATAGATTTTTTGCGAATCAATTGAGAGCTTACTAGTTATTGATCTATAGCTTATTAATTAAGTATGAAAATAGTAGGCTGCCTTTATTGAAACTCACTTCAAGCGATGGTGTAGTCTTAATGCTTGGTGGTAGGATCTTTACGGTCCACCTGGGTAGCTACCACTCTCACATAAAAGTCTGGCGCCAAGCAGTTTACTGTGTTCCGTCGTGTGTATGTGAGAGCCAGAGGGGTATCAGGGAATTCCTCTATATCTCTGTTTACTTGGATTCATGTGCTCCATCTTAGATCCTGTCTATGCTTACCATCAGGTGCGACGAGGGTCAAATGCGACCAAGACAAGTAATAAAAAAAAAAGTCTATTAATGTCTGCTTAGAGATAATTTCACCAACATATCAATAAGTATATTTATGATTAGTTACGGTTTACTCACGTGCATTTTTCGGAATTGCCCGACTAGTTTCGGACCCAATCGGAGTACTTAATCATGAGCTGATTACGCGGCGAGGTCGCGAGTCGAACGAAGGATTTTACGCGCCTAAGAATAAAACGTAAGAAACTCGAGTGCGGGTTACTTCTTTTTCTAATACAGTGTCGGGACCATGGTTTAGTGCCAAAGTTCGCCCAAATAAAATCCATAAAGTGCATTCGGGATTACGATGTTTTCTTTAGTGTCGCGAGTAGGAAGCAATTGTGCCGGGCGACAAAAAAAAAAAATGAGTTCGACTCGCGACCTCGCCGCGTGATCAGCTCATGATTAAGGACTCCGATTAGGTCCGAAACTAGTCGGGCAATCCCGAAAAATGCACGTGAGTAAACCTTAACTAATCATACATATGAATGTGTCTCACGAAAGTTATAATAATAAAATATCAATAAGTAGTCCGTGACTATTGAACAGATAAGCTAAATGTGACCTACAAATCTGATATTTATGTGTTCAATAATCTTGTCATAATCACTTTGGGAATCACGGCTCATCTTCCGTGCGGAAGATGTCCGGTCCTTTGGAAGGCATAGAGAGGACACAGGTCCAACGCGCAGAGGCCCCTTTTAGAACTTTAATCTAAAATGGGATGGGGCACCAACCGGGTACTATCCAACGCTGCACTATTGGAGTACAGTCATGGACCGTCTCAAGCGGGTGCAAAACTATTGTAAAATATGGTAAAAAAATATCTGGTCTATGAAAAGGGGTGTTTAGTGGACCGGTTAACCTCTATTGCCGGAAGAAAACGGCGTCTGCCTTTCAAGTTTCAATTTGAAATGTGTTAGCAGACGGTGACTCGCCAGCTCACTAGCTGGGCCCCCTTAAAGCCGCCAGTACATAGGCGAAGGGGGCAACAAACATGTGAGCGTCATTATCACCATTGATATGATGGTGAAATGCAAATATTACCTATTGAAAAGTTTAGAGAACGAATTAGCTTAATGAACAGTTAATGATAGGTTGGTGAAATACCCCCTAAGGAGGTATTAGTAGTTTTCGATATAGCCTCAAACATGATCGATGTAATCATTCACGTGCTTGGTAAAGACAATGTCAGACAATGAATATGCGAGCGAAGTGGAAGCAGGAAACAAGAAAGGCAGACCCCACCACCATTTGGAAAAAATAATTGCACCGGAGAAAGGTCATCATCGTCATCATCATTCAGCCGAAACACGTCCACTGCTGGATATAGGCCTCCCCCAAAAGGCGGGGGGGTTTGCCGTAATCGCCACGCTTGGGAGGCGGGTTGACGATCGCAGTATGGTTGCTAAAGTACTCAGAGATCGCTGCTGCCCATCCTCTAGGGAATATCTTAGTAAATCCCGGAAAAAGATAATTAAAGACAATGTCAATGACAAGTTGTGAAAGATTAAAAAACATAGGACGGAAAAAAAAGAATACCTCAGTTAAAAATATACAGGGTGTTAACGAAATCGTGTAATTCCTTCAAACCGCGTGATTTACTGGTGACACAGATTAACCCTAAATGGGAATTTTCGAAATCGAACAAAAAAAAAATTCAAAAAAAATTTTTTGGTTTTCAATTTCTGAGTCTTTTTAGAGCCTTGAGTTATCTGAATGTAAAGAGCGATATCGCGTTAGTCGTTCCTGCCAGCCGTGTCGCCGTACTTTCTTTAATTTATGCGTGGCATCGAAATGTTCACACAAATAAAATTATTTTTTTGCAAAAAAAAAAAACTTTTTTTTTTACCGAATCCTTATTAGATGGTTTAGATACGATCGGTAACAAAGCCGCATGAAAAAAAAAAGATTTTTTTATTTTTATTTTTAATCAAGCTAAATCCCGTGCGGGGCCTGTCTACACCAGTAGTAGATCATGTGGTTTTAAGGAATTACACGAATTCGTTAACACCCTGTAGAGTCGTCCATTGAGCCTCATAGTAACGTTATCTTTAATTAATATTTACCAATTGGACGTAAAACAAGATAGTGCTATTTCCAATATAGTCAGGCGACATACTTCTTCCTTACTTACACTGTTTACTAGTTCTTAAAATATTTAGTTAGTAACGGACGAATGCTTGTATGATTACTTACATTCTAACGAGCCGAGACAACTCATACATGGTTCCACAGTATCTATAAGTAAATAACACAAAGATAATTATTCTGAATTAATTTACAAAGAGCGAATGATGTGCGTAGCAATAGGATCTGATTAAAGCATGCGTAAATTATGCAATTGTCTAGAATAATTATCTAAGTCTGTACCCAGTTAATTATCTAGTAATTCCCCTCAACCGGTTAATTGAGACAAAATTATTCCCTCCACAATTTTCGAGTCTTCAGTCCAACAAACTGGAAAGTTGTTTCACACTGTATGACACGTTAATTAGGAATTAAAAAGGTAGATGTGTCTTTGCCTATTTTTTATTTCCAAATGAGCGGGTGTATAGGCACAGGTTGTCCCAAAATTCAACGTCAAACCGGGAACAAATCGCTCATTTCCGACAAGAATGTGTTAAGTCCGAAGACCAGATATTTAAAAAACGCCTTTGAAAGTGTGGAATAAAGGCGTTTACTGAAAAATCCGGTCTTCGTACTAATACGTTCTTGTTGCAAATGAGCGATTAATGATACAGCAGTCTGTGACTGTTCTGTATTATTTTTACTTTTATACTTTAAAAAAATCATATACATAGTTAGATATCAATCAATCTGCCTAGCCTTTTCCCAACTATGTTGGGGTCGGCTTCCAGTCGAACCGGATGCAGCTGAATATCAGTATTTTACATGGAGCGACTGCCTATCAGACCTCCACAACCCAGTAACTGGGTAATACGATACTCTTGGTAAGACTGGTTGTCAGACTTTCTGGCTTCTGACCAACAGTAACGACTGTCAAAGATCTACAAATGACAGCCGGGACCAACGGCTTTACGTGCTTTCCGAGGCACGGAGGAAACTCGCTATGGTAAATGGTCACCCATCCACAGACCAACCTCGGCAAGCGTGGCTTAACCCGGAAGATCGGTCTATGCGGCTGTAATTATTTAGCCACGAGCTCCTCATACATAGTTAGATATATGAGGTAAAATTTTAGTTATGGTAACTTTGAAAATCGAAAACGAAAAGGGGCATGCAACTTTTAGTAAAGAGAAACCGGTATACCTTTGGTAGGTTACTGCTTAGAGGCTTAATTTTTCTTTATGAAGTTCCTAGATAGTTCTCTAATTAAAACCAAAGTGCAGAAACGGGCAAAAGAAAAAAAAAATGATGTGAAAAGGTTGAATGGGGAATAATGAAAAAAAAAACTGAACTGTCATAAACTGCCCTATCATTTATTTGTTCCAGAATTGACGTTGAATTTCAGGACAGCCTGTATAAGACCTACATGACCAATAATGACTTGCGCAAAACCACTTTTTACACAACCAATAGAACCGTTGTATTTATTGAATGAATTTAGTTTTCACTGATACTAATAGTGTTTGTAAATATTATTCGTATGTGCATGATATACAGATGTAGGTAAGTAACGGTTTATCAGCGGTCAATGTACGAACCAAAACATATCTAAACGGGGACACGAACTATTGTTTCTTGGACAATGCTGGTACTCTGGTACAGAAAACTAACCCAATATTGTTTTTTTGTATTATATGAAAGCAAATGGAGGCCATATTTTGGGGTACATGAATGTGACATGGTTTGGTTAGGTAGCCCTAATTTTATTCCATTTTCATTTATCCCGAGCTGTCCATTATGCTATTTCTCCTCATACATTTTGTATAGTATGTCTACACCAGTGCGCTTTCATGTTCATCTTGCGCTTTCAACTTTCAATTCCTCTTGCGTCAAGCGCATGTAATATTGATTGCAATAAGACGCATGCAGCGTATCGTCTACACTGGTGCGCCTCGGTCAGTCGACATACAATAGACGGATTAGCGTGTGCTAGGGGCATGCGCTTTTGTCGAACTAGTATTAAGGCATGCGCTGTTGCATGCGCTATGGCGCTTCACGCGTGCCTCAGACGAAGACACAAGATGAACATGAAAGCGCACTGGTGTAGACATAGTTGTTCTAGATTATCAAACATTTCTGACGCTTGACTCTGCTTATACATTTTGTACGAGATCCCGAAGACGACCGGATCCGGCAAAATCTGACAGTGTGCGGTTACACTACATAGTATAAAACAAAGTCGCTTCCCGCTGTCTGTCTGTCCCTATGTATGCTTAGATCTTTAAAACTACGCAGCGGATTTTGATGCGGTTTTTAATAGATAGAGTGATTCAGGAGGAAGGTTTTAAGCTATAAAATGTACACGTGCGAAGCCGAGGCGGGTCACTAGTTCAGTACAAAATGTATGGACACAGTGCCTTCCGGCGCGCATCAGAAAGTTTCTGATAGAAAAAAAACCTTAGAATGACGCGTGACTCTGCTCATACATTTTGTACGAGACCCTGCTTACATCAATACCTATGGGGTGCATGAAAAGAGCCTCCACGAGTGACGATACTTAAGTACGTCCGGCGCACCCTGGGCAGTCAGCCCCGCAACCAACCTTGCTGACTGGCTAATCTTTTCACATCAGCATGAGCTATTTTCGTATAGCTCGTGCTGACACGAGAGAAAGAAAGATCAGTACCCATTTGCAGGGCCGTCTTTAACCTATTGGAGGCTCTGGGCACATTACGATAATGGGCCCCAATGACCTGGACAGAACACTACGTTGTTACAACAGACAAAGAAATTAGATAAGCAAAGTTCTAGATTTATTTTTATTCCTTTAAAGTCACATAAAATGCATAGATAATAATGATATAACCCACAAAAGAGAGTAGAGTAGCTTCGCACATGCAAAAGCTAATAAGCAAGTAGGTAAGTACTGTAGTCAGTCATTATAGTTAGATTTTTTAGAAATAAAATGTTTTTTCGGTAATAAATATCGGTTATCGTTTGATAATCTAGCAGGAACTAGGGGGCCCTGTCAATCGCGGGGCCCTGGGCACTTGCCCAGAGTGCCCAGTGGGAAAGAGGGACCTGCCCATTTGCCGGATCCGGCAGCCTGCTGGCTCTCGTACAAAATGTAGGTATGAGCAGAGTCACGCGTCACAAATTTCTGATAATGTGCGGCCGGGCTTAATCTTCGATCTTTATGGTACGATGGTACTATGACATAACCTAGGCTCGTGACACGTTGGATTAGCAAACGCCTTTGGCTGTAATAGCGCATTATTTTCCTTATGAGTCATCGATATACGAATCGGATTGTAAACAAGTCTTTTAAGTATCTAATGAAACAAGGGTGAATCCTAGTCTTGAGAGCTAATAATATCGTTGCGTTTGGTAAAACATATTTCGTTTTATATTCGTAATCATAACTAATAATAATAAATTTATTTTAACCGACTTCAAAAAGAAGGAGGTTCTCAATTAGTCTGTTTTTTTATTGTTGTTACGCGATATCTCCGCCAATTATGAATGGATTTTAATGATTTTTTTATTATTTGGTAGGCCATACTTCAGAGGTGGTCCCATATAAATTTTATCGAAATTGATTAAACACTTTTTGAAAAAATCAACAAAAACAACGTTTTGGTTTGTTACCTTCAGCAAAAGTTTTGATGAGGACTTTGAATCTCTGTTTTAACTGTCACCACAGAAACATTAGCCAAGAACAAAGAAGATTGTATGTATTTGTAAGGAGCCGTCATGATAGTTATACAATAATAAAAACTACCCAGTTGCTGGAAAGATTACGCAACCATGTCATTTAAATTTGTAGTCTTAAACCGTGTAATTTAAGGCCATAAAACGTATTTAATAAAGAACTTTAAATAAAAGTAAAAACCGACTTCAAAAATAATTAAAAAAAGAGTGAGATAATTAGCATGATATGAAATTAACAGTTTCATAAGTCTTAGCAATTGTACACTGAAACAAACAAAAGCAACCGACTTCTGAAACTGTTAATTTATGTCATGCTAATAATTTCACTCTTTTTTTACTTTTTTTTTTAAGTTGGTTTTTACATTTATTTAATATCATCATAAATCTTTGCAGGTAGGTACAGAAAGTGCTTAAGCTAGTATTAAAAAAAAAAACATTTGTGAGAGACTGGTGCCCGAAGAAGGCATTGAAAACCTGTGTTACAGTTACCCACTGCAAGTGGGTTGCACATGCACATCCAGTCGTCAGTTATCAGCACGCAGTTGCATTGACTACATTCTAATTGCCTTCAAGCTGCATTTGACACTTGCGACTGGATGTGCACTGACATGACTTGCAGTCATGATTACGAATATGAAATGAAATATTTTTAAACAAACGCGGCGGTATTCGCCCACCTGTTCTACCATACTCATCCACCACGATTCAGAATAAGGATCTTGGTGAATCAGTTGGATCGGGCTGCAATATATCCAAAGTAATGCTTACTGCATTCAATTATATTGCTAGGAATAAACCTCCTGTTTCGTGTAGTGCCGGCTTAAAGAATAGCACTACCCCATCTCTTCCCGTGGGTGTCGTAAAATGCGACTAAGGGATTCACTAGAGGATGGGCAGCAGCGTTCTCTGAGTACTTTAAAAACCGTACTGCGATCGCCAACCCGCCTGCCAAGCGTGGCGATTACAGCAAACTCCCCCTTTTGGGGGTGGCCTATGTCCAGCTGTGGACGTTTTTCGGCTGAATGATGAAACCTCCTTAAATCTATGCCAACCATCCCTGTCCCGTGTTTTGTTGACGCATCTTTTATGTGACTCAACAATTTCATTTTTAAAGAACTAATTTTGTGATGTACTCCTTGACAAAATTTGTTGTAATGTCCTCCCTGGAACTCTATCACCTTAACGAGTTAAGTCATTACCTATGAGATACGCATGTTCTAACTGGAAACACTAATGAGGACGATTTTATTCATTACTCAAGGATCACTTAGGGACGGCAAAAGGTTTTCTTTAGCCAAACTTGGATAACACTACCGTGCCCAAACGAAGGCTCTACTCATCTTACGGTTTCAGATAAAATCATAATGCATTGAATTAAAGTCTTAACTGCTGGACCAACCTCTTGATTCTGATGACCCTATTACTAAGGCTCCGCTGTCCGTCTATCCGTCGGTCCGTCTATCCGTCTGTCTGTCCGTCTGTCACCAGCCAGTTGAAATTTTCACAGATGATGTATTTCTGTTGCCGCTATAACAAAAAATACTAAAAAACAGAATAAAATAAATATTTAAGGGGGCTCCCATACAACAAACGTGATTTTTTTGCTCCTTTTTGCTCGATATTTGTAACGGCAACGTAGATACTTGAAATAGATAGATAGATGCTTGAAATATTCACAGAATATTTAGTTATATAAGTATTCAATTTAAAAACAAATAATTAAATTAAAATAAAACAAATATTTAAGGGGGGCTTCTATACAACAGACATGATTTTTTTGTCGTTTTTATAGATAATGGTACGGAACCCTTCGTGCGCGAGTCCGACTCGCACTTGGCCGGTTTTATAAGTCAGTTGTCGACAGTTTTGGTACAAATATGCAAATACAATATCTATCTTTAATTCCGCTGAACAAGATCGCTAGTTTGGATGCAGTATGCAGCACCACCCTCCCGCCCACAAATATATGCACTAATGCACATGCAAAAAGAGTGATAAAAATAATGCAACATGCAACCAAACCAATACACAACACGTGTTTCACCCCTGCACGGGGCATCCTCAGGATATGTTGACTCCTCGACTGCTAGCACGCGAATCACAGTTTTGCTGTATTATTAGGTCTATCGTATCTCGTTTTTATAGTACGATTCTCGTGATGAGAAAACAAACCGACTCGTTCGACAACTGTTTGACTTATCGAAAAGTTCTGAATTAAGAGGCAGGTCAGGTGCGAGGATGAAAAGCATTAAAAATAAAAAAAACCCGGCCAAGTGCGAGTCGGACTCGCGCACGAAAGGTTTTATCAATGAAAACGGCAAAAAAATCACGTTTCTTGTATGGGAGCCCCCTTAAATATTTATTTTATTCTGTTTTTTAAGTAGTATTTGTTTTTATAGCGGCAACAAAAATACATCATCTGTGAAAATTTCAACTGTCTATCACGGTTCATGAGATACAACCTGGTGACAGACGGACGGACGGACAGCGGAGTCTTAGTAATAAGGTCCCGTTTTACCCTTTGGATACGGAACCCTAAAAATGACGGATTTTAAAGCATATTTTTGACAACTCCGTACCGAAATACTACTTAAGTATTGCTTATCCCGAATTCTCAATTCAGAAACCGGAGGTAAGACCCAAACCCTTCTCATTTTGAAAAGAGGCCCGTGCCGTGCGTGTATATATGTATTTCTCAAGGGTTAAAGTGCAATAAACGCAGCTGATTCCACATCTAGTAATCACTAATTATTGAACAATTACAGCAATGTACGGACATAATGTATTACAATATGTGTGTTATTATAAATAATAAGTGTTATTACACCACGAAGGAGCTTCTTTACGTAACTTTGTTTGTTATAGGCTGAAACGTGTATTAAAATAAGCCTTATTATTATTACGCAACGGACACACGCGTTGATTTCAAGAATGCTATCTGAAGACGTAAGAATTATATGACATGCCGCCGACACCATCTAGATTGAAATAAAGACTGGAAAGAGATTTCATAATGTATGGTAGTTCAATATACTTAAAGCATAGGTACTAGACTTCGTTCTGCCTAGTCTTTTCCCAACTATGTTGGGTTCCATGTGAATTTCCCATAAAGAATTGGGCACCCCTTCCCCATCCACGGGAGTCGTAAAATGAGGGATACTTGAAGAGATTAGGGAGCTGCTTCCTCTTGTGTGCCGGGTCGGTTTTCGTGTTTGCAAACAAACAGGATAACATTGTTTGCTAACCGAATAGGGGCGTGGCCTAACAGTTTTGTTAGCAAAATTGGCCCTGCGGACCCGGCTTAACATTGTTTTCTAACCGAATAGGGGCGTGGCCTAACAGTTTTTTTCGCAAAAACACAATAACATGTTAGAAAATTGGCGCTGCGGACCCGGCTTAGTACCAACAAACTGCGATCAATCAATCTTCCAAGTGTGGTAATTACAGCAATTTCCCCTTCGACCATTCATTGCAGCTGGCATTAAGAGGCCTGTCTAGCAGTGGGTATTTGCGTCCTGATATTGATGGATGGATTGATGTCTTCTTCTTCCTCCTAGCCTTTTCCTAACTATGTTGGGTTCCATGTGAATTTCCCATAAAGAATTGCATGGCCACCTCTTCCCCACCAACGAGAGTCGTAAAAGGAGGAATACTTGAAGAGGTTAGGCAGCTGTTTCCTCTTGTGTGCTAATGGGCTAATGCCAACAAACTGCGATCAATCTGTCTTCCAAGTCTGGTAATTACAGCAGTTTCCCCTTTGACCATTCATTGTAGCTGGCATTAATAGGTCTGTCTAGCAGTGGGTATTTGCGGCCTGATATTGATTGATGGATTGATCTCTTCTTCTTCCTCCTAACCTTTTCCCAACTATGTCGGGTTCCATGTGAATTTCCCATAAAGAATTGGCTACCTCTTCCCCATCCACGGGAGTCGTAAAAGGAGGGATACTTGAAGAGGTTAGGCAGCTGCTTCCTCTTGTATGCTAATACCAACAAACTGCGATCAATCAATCTTCCAAGTGTGGTAATTACAGCAATTTCCCCTTTGACCATTCATTGCAGCTGGAATTAAGAAGCCTGTCTAGCAGTGGATATTTGCAGCCTGGTATTGATTGATGTCTTCTTCTTCCTCCTAGCCTTTTCCCAACTGTTGGGGTCAGTTTTCCAGTCTAACCAGATACGGCTGAATACCAGTATTTTACACGGAGCGACTGCCATCAGAACTCCGCAATCTAGTTGTTGGGCAATGCCGATATCCTAAGGTTAGACCGGTTGCCAGACTTTCGGGCTTCTGACTACCCGTAACAACTACTCTTCAACGCACGGGGTGTCACGATTTGCAATGAACGGTCACCCATCTACGGACTGACCGCGGCAAGCCTAGCTTAACCTTGCAAATCATATGATCCGTGAGGTTGAAATAAGCCATGAGCCGCTCCTAGTATACCATACTAGAATAAGGGAACTTATTACTAATTCAAACTCAATCCAAAGAAGCAGTTTTGGTTTCGGCCACATCAATCCATATAAATAAAAAGAAAAGTCCTAACTGACTGACTGACTCATCAACGCTCAGCCCAAACCCTTGGACCTAGAAAGTTGAAATTTTGCACAGATGTTCCCTTTATAATGTAGACAAGGGATAAGGAAGGATTTTTCGAAATTCAACCCCTACGGGAGGTAAATAGGGGATGAAAGTTTGTATGGAAAATCGTCACTTAACGGGTTCAAAATTTCACGCAAGCGAAGATGCGGGCAAAAGCTAGTCGTCAAATAAGAGCTACATGTTATGATTTCTTGGTACGACCGAGAGAAATAGAACAAACAAAATGATCCCAAAAAATAGGTATAATGAGTGAACGGCGATTAACAAAAGGAATTTATAAGGCGGATGTCAGTGGAAACGCAAGTAAAGGACGGCCTAGAAGGACATACATCGATGTTATTGTTGATGTTCTTCAAAAGGGACAGGTAGGTACGTAGTACTCTCAATCGGCGTATGTGTATGAGAAGCTGAATGAACGTCGACGAAGCGAAAGGAGTGTATAAGGATCGTAGCATGTGGCGTTCTACAGTTTCTGCCTACCCTCATAGGAAAAGACGTTAGTTTATGTATATCTATAAGTAAAATTATCATAAAATGAGTTTTCTTCCACCTAAAAACCGTAGAAGTACTATGTACTACATACAAACACACAAAGAAACATTGGTTGTCAGTTATCAGTTACCTGCTTAGCCATTATAAGTACAAACGTGGTACTTACTCCAAAAGCTTGTTTAGCTATCATGTCCACACAGAACAAAGTGTAGAGCGATAAACGTCGTTATCTAGCCGAGTGCGCATGCCCTTGCGCACTCGCAGGGTTGCCCAACATTCCTCTACGCAATTATACGGCCAGTACTATTTACTAACTAGTTTTCCATTCGATGAAATTTAAATGGTAATTAAAGATTACATTAATGTGTATTAAGGCTATAATTTTGTTGACCAATGGTGTTGACTGAATATGGAACCATTAAGTAGGCTCTTTAAGTCTACATAATATGTTGTGATGTGGTAAGATTTCCTTGATTATATTTTCGGCGTAATGTATTTGAAACGTTTTGAAAAATGGTATGTAATTTGTGGTTCGTTAATGCCCTTGTTGGACGGATATTTTGCAAGTAACTGTCGGTTTCGACATATCCTAGTGATAAAACTGTGTGATTTTATGAACAAAAAAACAGTCATAAGGACAAGACGTTTAACAAGTTAGGAATTTACTTAAAACGTTTTTTTAAATTTATTTTAAATCTGAATTTGTTGATGGTTTATTATATTTCCTTCTATAAAGCCGGGTCCGTTGCGCCGTGTTCGTTCGTGTTTGCAAACAGGATAACATTGCTTGCTAACCGAATAGGGGCGTGGCCTAACAGTTTCGTTAACAAAATTGGCGCTGCGGACCCGGCTTAACATTGTTTGCTAACCGAATAGGGGCGTTGTCTAACAGTTTTACTCGCAAAAACACAATAACATGCTAGAAAATTGGCGCTGCGGCTTTAGGTACTGTTGAAAAAACACGTTTGGTATTTAAGATTTTCATTAGGTTTATCTTGCCTGTAGTTATTCCCTGAAGGGATAGGTTACATCCACATTTCGCCGTTATATTCAAGTCCCATGTAATAGGGAGCGAGTCCATTGCTATCAACAAAAACAACAAACGAAAAAACCTAATAACACTTTGCCCGACCTGGGGATCGAACCCAGGACCTCACGCGCAGCAGTCGCGCGTGCAAGCCCTAGATCAACAAGGCAGTAGATAGTCCTAACTAATATTATAAATGCGAAAGTAAGTTTGTTTGTTTGTTACCTTTTCACGCCTAAAATACTAAACCGATCATACTGAAATTTTGCATATACGTTGTCAGGTGTACAGAAATGGACATAGCGTACCTTTCATCCCGAAAAAAAGTACTGTTCCCGAGGAAAACAACAATAACGTTCATAGATGGCGCCACGTGTCTTTCGATTCATGATTGAATTATGTTATTATGGAAACTTTAGTAGTGTTTTAAGAGTTGATTGTCAAATTCTAAAAATTGACGCGAGCGAAGCCGCGGGAAAAAGCTAGTTCAAAATAATTATTACTTACACATTTTCATCATTTTAACAGATCATTGGGACCTACTTTTTTTTAAAATATTTAAGTACAGGAAGAATATAACAATCGAAAGTCGAAAACAACGGTTTTGACAATGTTTTTAGAGAATCACATTATTTTTAAACTTCAACCAAGCAAGCAAGTATGACTATAAACAGTAAAATGTTGCACAATAAAGTAACTGAGTATGTTTCATAACTAATAGGCGTAATTTTTACAAGTATGTGCCGCTCTCCGTAAAATACTGTAATTTTAGTAATCGTTGTAATTTAGCGCATCATATGGCCAAATACTGAAATGCTACTCAATTTTAAGTTGCCGTTAATTTCATGTTGTTACTGTCACATTGCCTTAAGGTGACACTGACAGCACGAGACTAAGGCCGGGCTCTCATTGTGAATTTTTGTCACGGTGACTTTTTGTTACTAAGTGGAATTCTATGAAAATATGCATTTGTCACCGTAATATCACGTCACCATAGTGAGCACACTCCCATATATCTTCATTGCATTCAACTTGGTAACAAAAAGTCACAATGAGTGCCCGGCCTAATGGCAGCTTAAAATTGAGTAGCGTTTGAGTAGTTGGTTATTAGGCAAGTGCTCACTTACATTATTAGGCTATTTAACTATTTTTTTTTATTAGAGATCTCCAAACTGTTACCAAAATCGTAAGCAACAGCGAAAAAACAATTAAATCTATACTAATATTATAAAGAGGTAGAATTTGTTTGTTTGTTTGTATGTAGGAGGTAATCTCCAAAACTACTGATCCGATTTCAAAAATTCCTTCACCAATAGGAAGCTACGTTATCCCTGAGTGCTATAGGCTATATTTTAGTATCAAAAAATTAGGGATCCTTAAATAAATTACAATAATGTAACCCAAGGTATCAAAAATTGGCTTATCTATACTTCTATACTAATATTATAAAGAGGTAGAATTTGTTTGTTTGTATGTAGGAGGTAATCTCCGAAAATACTCATCCGATTTCAAAAATTCTTTCACCAATAGGAAGCTACGTTATCCCTGATTGCTTTCTTAATCCTAACCTAATATTATAAATGCGAAAGTAAGTTTGTTTGTTTGTTACCTTTTCACGGCTAAACCAGTGAACCGATCATCCTGAAATTTTGCAAATACGTTGTCAGGTGTACAGAAATGGACGTAGGGTACCTTTCATCCCGAAAACAAGTATAATAATAATAATAATAATATAAACTGGCAACACTTAATCTTGTCAACATTAAATTTTCGCCTGAGATTATATTTTATTACATTTTTTCCGCTTTATACAATAAATTGTCCTACAGATCATTTTATTCAATAACTTTTTGCGACGGAAAATAATAGAAATAGTTTAAAATCAAAATTTATGGCTGAAACAGTATAAATAACATTAAGAAACAAATTGACAACTACAGAATGACAGAAGAAAACTACCTATATAAAATCATTGCAAGAAAATATGAAAATACAAAATACCACCACTGTAATAATGGAAAATTAACGTAATGTTAACAAGAGCTCGCGCCAGACAAAAAGATGCACGCCCAAGATCTCCGGACTCGTCGCTCTGCTCCGCCTCGCAGCCGCCGGAATCCAGCCCCCCCGTGAGTGCTGTGACACCGGCCACTGCAGTAGCGTCGAGCTCCAGCGACGAGTATTTCTCCCTGCCGTCGTCGCCTCCACCTGTACGTCGTCGGGGAGGAGCCCGGCCGCCAGCCTGCTTGGGGCCTCGAAGCCAACCGGCCTCGAACAGGGTCCCCGCTGCCGGTGGAAATGTGTCGCGCATGCGATGGACTCAGTCCATCAATGAAAATGTCATGCGCGCATATTATGGGGCTACAGACGGGGGAATTAACCTCACTGCGTACCGAGATAGGATGCTCTCTTTGTTTCAGGTGCTTGAGCCAGCCGTCAACGTTTCGACTCAGCGACTGTCGGATCAGGTGCGTGTCATCCAGCGAAATCGTAGGTTGGACGACACCGTACTTGAGCGGCTTCGCTCTGAAACACAGAATAACCGTACCGTCACGTCCCCAGCCCAGTCCGCGGTGCAGCCACAACTTCCTGCTGTACCTCCGCGGCCCAGTCACGCTGATGGGGAAGGTGACGGTGAGGTTATTGAAGTAAGTAACCAGTGCAGTGACGAATTGAGGAGCGCTCTGGAGGGTGCGATTTTGGAATATCGGACCACACCGCCAGAGTTAAGACCACGCCTGCCTCGTTTGCCCATGCACAAAAAGAACAGGGCGCTGGTGTGTGCTCTGGACTCGCTGCTGTCAAATTATTTTGATGGCAGCGAAGACCTCGCTGATACCCACTCGATCCTGTACTGTGCGGCGATTGCGGCATGTCGTGTAGCTCACGTCAAATTCACAGAAAGTGACCGAGCTACACGACCGAAACATGTCGTACCGGCTTGGCAGTGCAGGATTGAACGGCGTATCGGCGGGGCTAGAGCACTCATTGGCAAGCTGATCTGCTTCAGGGAGGGCAACACTCGCCCAAGAGTGATGCGCTTTGTGAGGCGGGCGTTCTCGGGGACTGATATCAGCCCTCGAGACTATATGTCCCGTATCACAGAGCGCATCGACTGCCTGAAGCAGAAGGTTTGTGCATGGGCAAACCGCATTAGGAGGTATAAGCGTCGTGTGGAACGATATACCCAGAACCGCACTTTCCAGAGTGACCAAAGGCGGGTGTTTCGAACTTGGGAGCGACCTGACCCAAGTGGGAGTGATGTGCGCCTACCGGATGACGAAGCCATGGGTTCATTCTGGCGCAACATCTGGTCCGTGCCCATCGCTCACACCGAGGGTGATTGGATGCGGGATATCGAATGAGCGTGCGAACCAATACCGGAAATGGGGGCTATTATAATCAGCCCCCAAGACGTAGCCGGTGCAGCCCGTCCATTGCCCAATTGGAAGTCGCCGGGGCCGGACGGGCTGCACAATTTTTGGCTTAAATGGCTACGCAGTTCGCACGCTTGCTTGGCATCCCAATTCCAATCGTCCTTGGAGTCAGGATCGCTACCCCAATTCCTTACAACAGGAGCCACCCACCTGCTCTATAAATCTGGTAGTACCGCGGAACCCAAAAATTATAGGCCGATCACATGTTTACCGACGGTCTATAAACTCCCTACATCCATTTTGAGAGTCAAAATTTCAAATCATATTGATAATAATTCTATTCTGTCTCCTTCTCAAAATGGATGTAGGAGTGGGTCCCGCGGTACTAAAGAGCTGCTCCTCATTGACATGACCATTAGCCAGCAAGTTCGTCGCTCCCGAAAGGATCTGTCGACATGTTGGATAGACTATAAGAAGGCCTACGACTCGGTGCCACATACATGGCTCATGAGGGTGCTGGAGTTGTATAAAATAAATACAACTCTTCGCACCTTCCTGATGTCGTGTATGAGGCAATGGAGGACGGTCCTTCGCTATCCAGGATGTCGAGAGATTCGGGGGAGAGGGGAACCGATAAGGATCGAGCGTGGTATATTCCAGGGTGACAGTCTGAGTCCCCTGTGGTTCTGCTTAGCCTTGAACCCCCTGAGTACATTACTGGAGGGAACAAGGCTAGGCTATCGGTTGAGGAGAGAAGGTCAAGTTATATCCCACCTCCTATACATGGATGACCTAAAACTATTTGCCCCCACTGATTTGCGACTGATGGAGCTACTGAAGGTAACTGAAAACTTCAGTAGCTCTATCAGGATGGAATTTGGTGTGGATAAATGTGCGGTCATGCATGTAAAGCGAGGGGGGATTGTGGAATCCGAGGGAATCCAAATCTCGAATTCCATACAGCTTAGATCCCTCTCCCCAACTGAGACCTACAAATACTTGGGTATGTCGGAGGCTTTAGGTATCAGTGAGGCCGACATGAGACAATAGTTGCGGGAGCGCTTCTTTGGCCGCCTGAATAAAGTATTAAGAAGTCTTTTATCAGGCGGAAACAAAGTGCGCGCCTTTAACGGTTGGGTCATGCCGGTCTTGATGTACTCCTTCGGCATACTCAAGTGGACTCAGACTGATCTTGAAGCCCTGGATAGAAGGGTCCGTGCACTGCTGACTGTACATCGGATGCATCACCCACGCTCTTCAGTGATGAGACTGTACATTCCGCGAAAGTGTGGGGGTCGAGGCTTTTTAAACGCTAAGACCCTACACAACCGCGAAGTGTGCAGCCTCAGGGAGTATTTCCTCCAAGCTGAAGGGGAGATGCATCGAGATGTGGTCGCAGTGGACAAGGGACTCACCCCGCTCGCCTTGGCTAAAGAGAACTGGCGCAAGCCTGCAGTACTTAGCACCAATGATCGCGAGGAAGTATGGCAAAGCAAGGAGCTACACGGACGTTTCTATCGGGCCCTTCATGGGCCCGACGTTGACTTTCCAGCGTCCGTATCCTGGCTACGTTTTGGTGATCTCTTCGGAGAAACCGAAGGTTTTGTATGTGCAATTATGGACGAAGTCATGATGACGAACAATTATAGGAAATATATTGTGAAGGATGGCACGGTTGACATTTGTCGGGCATGCCACCGGCCGGGAGAATCTATCCGACACATTATCTCCGGTTGTTCTCGTCTTGCCAACGGAGAATACTTGCACAGACATAACCTGGTGGCCAGGATTATTCATCAGCAACTTGCTCTGAAATATAACCTTGTGGAATCGGAAGTACCGTACTACAGGTATGTGCCCGACCCAGTTCTCGAGAATGGTTATGTCACATTGTACTGGGATCGATCTATTATCACTGACAGGACTATTGTTGCCAATAAGCCTGATATAGTGGTAATAGATCGATCAGAGCGCCGCACAATGATTGTTGATATCACCGTCCCTCATGACGAGAATCTCGTGAAAGCTGAGAAAGATAAACAAATAAAATATCTTGATCTAGCACACGAGGTTGTCGGCATGTGGGATGTGGACTCAGCAGTCGTTGTTCCGATAGTCGTTACGGCGAATGGCCTAATAGCCAAGAGCCTCGATCAACATCTCAAGAGGCTCTCGTTGGGCGGCTGGATCAAGGGCTTGTTACAGAAAGCAGTACTCCTTGACACGGCACGCATAGTGAGGAGGTTCCTTTCTCTGGAGCCCTGACTGCCGGCAGCTTGGACCCTGTTCCCGATGCCGGTGGGATACTATTTTTTATATTTTTAAATGTATATTGTTTTTTTTATTTATGATATGTATTTAAAAATATAATTTATATGTGTTTACAATGAATAAAGGATAATAATAACTTTATTTGCATCATAAAAGTACAACCATATAAATAGGTATAAAAAAAAAAAAAAGGTAGGCGTAAATAAATAGGTTCGTGCACTCAAATACTAACCAATTATGTGATATTTTTCATCTTTCTAACGTCTAAAATGTTGTTCGTTAAGTACTTACGTCATATGATAATTATGTAGTACGCATTTAAGCACAAATCACTCACTAAAATTACTTACATTGATGTTGTTATTTAGGTTGTAGCATTCGATTCACACTGTCCTCCGTACTAGTCGAAACTGTATCACGGTAGGACAGTCTTCCTCTTACACAATTAACCAGTTCTAAATACAAATAGTATTCCACTATATATTTCAAAGTACAATAATTTAGCAACTACGATATTATAATGTTCCAATGTAAACATGTAGGTATCAGAACATTATGCATTAGGTATCAGAACATTTTGCATTATTTACGAACAGAAGTGGTCACAATGACGGTAGTGTTAAAAAAAAAATAGTATATGCAAAGTTTACAGACAATCGTTAGATTTTTATCCTATAGAACTTAATTATTATTTTCGTGGGAACTAACATAAACATAGTTAATAGTTGCAGGCACAAATAATAAGTTTAGAATTTTAGATTTTAATCATAAGTTAATGTTTAAGCAAGTGATATGAGTATGTGTGTGTGAGCATGATATTTTGAATGTGAGTTTAATGTGGTGTGTGTGTTGTGTGTTGTTTGTTCGTGTGTGTGTATGTGTTTGTTTAAGTTAAGCTTTTCAATAGTTTTTCCGTTTTATCATAGTTAAGTTGTTTTAAATATTCAACAAGAACTTTCTTACAGGCAAATGAAGTTATATTTCGTAGGTTGACGTATTGTGATATTTTATTATATAAGAATGGACTTAAATGTTGCATAAATTTACAAGCAAATTTGGTTTTGTAAGATGGTAGTAGTTACTGTTCCCGAGAAAAACAACAATAACGATAATAGATGACGCCACGTGTCTTTCGAATCATGGTTGAATTATATTATTAAATAGTGTGTTCAGAGTTTTATATTGTTATAAATTAACGCGAGCGAAGCCGTGGGCAAAAGCTAGTATTTAATAAAATGCTCAAGTTATGAATCTTTTAAAATTGTTCACTAGACAGACAACATTAGTATCAATGACGTCACACCTTAAAAACTGGAGCCCAATTCTACTAACAGAAACTTTTATCAATTGCAACTTAATCGCTTATTCAGACAGTTTTCGTTTACAAAAACTATTAAATTGAAACAATTTGACCAACCAAACATTTTGACAGTTTTCGTAAACTGTCTAAATGAACGATTCAATTACCATTGATAAAAGTTTCTGTTAGTAGAATTGGCCCCCTGAATAGTTACTTGACATCACTCTGTCCAATATCCGTTTTGCGTGACAATGACAGAAACTGCCTCCTCAACAAACTTTTCTTGTATTATTTCATGTTTTTTTTTACTTACCTTTTTGTTTCTATACTTTCTTTAAAATAATACTAAATTGTTGAACATTTTTAATGGTAGTCAAATATCCTATTCTCTGGGCAAAAACCGTTCACTCAAAATAAAATAAAAACAGAATTCTAGTTATATTGTTTTTTAATCAGAGAAATAATGTAGGTTTACACTAGCCTACATTTTTCGAGTAAACGGTTATTCAGCCGGATAAATAATGTTGGTGAATACCACCCTTAATATGGTTGATAATGTTATTTCCAAGTACACGTCTCCAAACAATGCATCGCTAAGCAAGCCTACCTAGGAACTCGATCGTATCTTATTTGTTAGTGTATTGTGTTATCTCGGACGACTAACAAAGTCATAGTTGCCTTGGTATACCCAAAAGCGACTGAGGTGTTATTTTAAAACTAGAAATACCTAGTTACTATCTGCGTTTTTCCGAACTATGTTAGGATCGGCTTCCCGCCCCAAATGCGGCTGAATAAGGCTGGTGACATCTTTATTTTAATCAAATAAATTGTTGTTGCAACGTCGCAACCATACAATTTCACTGGGCTATCATATGAGCCTTGCCAGCCAATTGTACTAAAAAAATGGTTGCTAAGCCGTAAACGAACCAAAACCGTAATTTTAAAATGTTTGATTTTGTTTTTGCTGTCTAATATTTGGACAGTTTTTGTAAACAAATACTGTTAGAACGAACTATTTGTCTTCGGTTCGGTAGCTATCAGAAATGTTGATCAATAACTTCTGTTAATAGAATTTGCATTGGAATCTATTCTAATATTATAAAGAGTTAGAATTTGTTTGTTTGTTTGTATGTAGGAGGTAATCTCCAAAACTAATCATCCGATTTCAAAAATTCTTTCACCAATAAGAAGCTACGTTATCCCTGAGTGCTATAGGCTATATTTCAGTATCAAAAAATTTGGGATCCGTAAATAAATTACAATAATATAATGTTTACGCGAGCGAAGCCGCAGGCAAAAGCTAGTTTGCAATAAAACTCAAAACGTTTATTGCCCTTATGTGGTAAAATGTTGTTTTACGATATTTTTCTGTTACTACAATGTTTCATTGAGATTCGTAGAGCAACTGCCTTCTAAACTGCGCAACCCAATTATTGAGCACATAAATACTCCTCATTCTAAGGTTAAGACGTTATTTAAACCAAGGGTGGGCAACATCTTTTACTAGTGGGCAGAAAGCCAATTTTTTTTTAACTTTTTAGGGCCAGCCATTTAACTTTTTTTTTTTTTCTGTAAATGCAATTATTTGTGAAATTATAAAATAAACGCTGCTGTTTGCGGCTTAGTCGTGGATGTATGGGACGTATGGAAATGCTTTTGACTGGCCATGATATCGTGGTATACAGGTTATAAGACGTAGAGACTTTCAAAACTGAGAACAGGTGTCGATGAGGCTGCAAAAATATATTGCCGAGGGCCACACACTTTTGCTCTAAAAGGAAGGGTTAGCGGACCGGATAAAACCCTTCGCGGGCTGAGCTGGCCCGCGGTCCGCAGTTTAAATAAAAATAGCACAGATTCGTCAAAAGTTACGTGTATTTAATAATACTACTCTGAGTTCTATATATTTCCTTCCTGCTTATACATTAACTATAGTGCCTGTATCCAATGGATCAAAAATAAAAAAAACTTAAGTAATGAAATATGACATTTTAATGAAGTTACATGCGTTGACCAGCTGATAGTATGTCCAAGGTGCGACAATGAAACTTCAAGGAGATCAGCTAAAATTATGCTATTAAAACCAACATTCACGCACGTAAATTATATTGCAATACATTTTAAAATCAATGGCTATTGCTGAGAATATCATTGGTATAAAAGCTATAAAATCATAAATACGAAAGCGAGTTTGAATTGATTCGCGCTCCGACGCTCGCTGAGGACGGACGTGCCGCAACTCGCGCTGCGTACTTTCTCGACGTGCTCGCTCACGAATATCGCTACGCCCCGCCGTAGTGTTCTCCACTTCACGACTATAAGTTCAAAAGCTGCCTTTTTCAAGGCGGTGGCTGAACGCCTATTTCTTTGTTAAACGCGTGTGCCCCTTCAGGGAAAATCCACAGTTTCGTGGTCCTCGGCTGATACTTTGCAGTGTTAACGAAACCGAGCGGGTGTTGACCCAATACACCAGCTGCGCCCCTTCAGGGCAAGGCGAAAATTGGAAGGAGCTAGTACCACCGGCCTTGGGGGGTCTCCTAGTCGACGCTAGCTCTAACCCCGTTCTCTCCCATCTAGCACTCTCTAGTATTGCACCTCACTAGAGACTTAGGAACCCGTTCGCACAATAAGACTGGCGACGGGATTACAAGCTTAGGGCTCACCAATAGGCACTCAACCTCCCTGTCTATACCCGACAGGGAGGGTTTTCACACACCCCCGGGCTCATCCACCCGGGGAATCGCGTTTTTTTTAAAAATTAAATTGTTAGGACTTATAGGCCGTTACTAAAAATAGTCGCGTACTTGTGCGCGCCGCGTTTTTATTAAGCCTAATTCCCATTTTTTTACACACGGCTCAGGCATCTTTTCCGAGATGTCTGACGCTGTGTTGTTAGCGTTCTTCCGGGAACTTTTAAAGGACCCCGAATTTCTCGCTAAATATGGCGCTCGTATTCCTAGTAGTGGGCCCATAAGGCACACTACTAATCCGTTATCGCCCACCTGCGATACCGACTTTGATTATTTCGGCGAAGGAGAGCCATTGTTCGACGAGAACAATGGCATTCCAAGCCTTTTATCGCTTCCGCCTTTCTCTCCCGGTCCATTGTCTCCGGAAACAATGGAAATTTCGCACCTGCACTCCGCAGCCGCGCCTTCCGCTAATTTAAACACCCCTTCCCCGTCCCTCCGACATGCTCCAGAGATGACGTCATCAATGGACACGTCAGAGCCCTTAGTCCCCGATTCCGATATTGAGTCCGAATCCTATTCGTCGGCTTCCTCTTCCTCAGAAGGCTACATACACTACCGTAGTCGGTAAGGGGAAAAAGCGTGCCCGCAAAAATAAGGCGACCTCCTCCAGCCAAGTTCCGGCTAAAACCCCCAAGACAACCGTTGCGACCCCCGCGTCGGCTGCTTCCCTTAGTCCCGTCCCGGATACCTCCCCGCAGGCCAGTCGTCCTTCCTCTCCCCGTCTCGTTACCGGCTCGAAAACCTCGGCTCCGAGGAAAGAGCCCTCTCCTCCGCCTCTGTACATTCAGGACAAGGCGAAGTGGACCGATGTGTCCAAGATGTGTGTTGATCGCAAGATCAACTATCTTAGTGCCCGCACCACCCAACAGGGCATTAAAGTCATGGTCCCCACGTCAAAAGACTTCCGCGATCTCACGCGTATGTTAAGGGAAAAAAGCGTGTCATTCCACACCTTTGCCCTTCCCGATGAGCGACTTATCAGAGTCGTTATCCGCGGCATCCCCAAGGAGATTGACTCCGACGCTATCCTCAGCGACCTTAAGTCGCAAAACATCCCCGCCTTGGAAGTCCACCGCATGCACCGCGGCCGCGGTGGCACCCCCTACGACATGGTCCTCGCAGTATGCGAGCCTTCAGACGAGTCTAAGACCGTCTATAATATTAAGACCTTGTGCCACCTGTCTGGCATAAGCGTCGAGCGCCCCAATAAGTCCGGTCCGCCTGGTCAATGTCACCGTTGCCAGCTTTATGGCCATTCACAGCGTAATTGTTACGCGAAACCCAGGTGCGTCAAGTGCCTGGGCGACCACGGCACTAGCGACTGTGAACGTCCTAAAGATAGGTCCCTCTGTCTCGAGCCTCCCAGCTGCGTTTTATGCGGCGAGTCTGGTCACCCTGCGAATTATCGCGGGTGCGCTAAAGCGCCAAAACAGCGCAACCCTAACCTAGCTAAACGCTCAGCCGCCCGTCATCAAAGAGAGAGTCCTTCCACGGCTCCCCCTCTTTCTTCCCAACTCCCCGCCCGCCTCAGTCCCCAAAGGCCGTCCCCATGGAACGCGCTGAACCATCAGCAGTCGTTCCCCGCCTTAAGGCCCACTACCCAGTTGCCCCAGCAACAGCAACAAACCACAAGACCCCCAATCCCGGCTATCCCCGCCCTGATGAGCTCCACTATCCCCGCTCCCACTATAGTGCCAGCTGCTTCACAGGCTGCACGTAGTCCCCCAACATCACAGGCTGCCCCCGCACCCGCCCCCGCACTCGCTCCCAGGCCAGCGCGAACAGCGGTTGCTCCCTCCACTTCCCTCTCGTCCACTAAAGTGCTCCTTAGGGACACGATCCCCAGCCTTATCCAAACCCTCTCCTCCTGCAATACGCAGTGGGCGAAAAACATAGTCTCCGCTTGGAACGCCTCTCAAGGCGATCCAATCGCTCGCATCAATGTCCTCTGCGAACTAGATGACATAGTCATTTTCCTCATCCAATAAATTCCAATGGATACAGAAAGCTGTAGAATTAAGCCCCGATCCCTTAAATTAGGCTTCTTCAACGCTAACAGCGTTAACGGTCAACGAGATGAGATCGCAATCTTTTTGCGTGATCATCAAATTGACATCTTCTTAGTGCAGGAAACGTTTCTCAAGCCCCACAACAGGAACCCTGGAATTGCTAACTATAAATTAGTTCGCAACGACAGGACCCGTAGTAGGGGCGGTGGTACTCTCATCTACTACAAACGTTCCCTGTACTGCACTCCCTTAGACCCTCCTCCTGGTCTCCAATTCCTGGAAACTTCCATATGCAGACTAGGCATGACAGGACACCAGCCGATCACAATCGTCTCGGTGTATAATCCTCCCTCCAGTAATAAGATCCAACTCCGGAGCGATCTTAAAGCCCTCTTTGACCTCGGCGGAGGTTCCGTTATCATAGCGGGCGACCTCAATGCCAAACATCTCTCGTGGAGCTGCAACTCCAACAACCACGCGGGTCGTAACCTCGAAGAGTTGAGCCCGGAGCTCGAATTCGACGTTATCGCCCCGATGTGTCCCACTCACTACCCCCATAACCCTGACCATCAGCCCGATGTCCTTGACATAGCGCTTCTAAAGAACGTAAACCTCGGTCTACGCTCTATAGAGACGCATGAAGAGCTAGACTCCGATCACCGCCCCGTAGTCCTTCACCTAGGTCCCCGGGGTGGTCCCCCGGATCCTGGTCAACCCGCCCCGACCAAAACTGTCACGGACTGGGGAAAACTAGAGGAGCGCCTCAAGTCTTCCTCGTCCGTTCACTTAGATTCCATCCCCGACGATATCGTTACGATCGCCGACACGCTGGGCGCGATCGACTCCCTTACCAGTCACGTACAGTCCGTGGTGAACGAGTGTTCACGGCAGGTTCCAGCGGTGGATGAACACCGCTGGAAGCTGCCGGACGATGTGCGTGAACTGCTGACGGAGAAGAACGCATCCATCCGTGCCTATGACTATGTTCCCTGCGAAGCTAACCGCGCCCATATGCGTTCTCTACAGCGTGCTGTAAAGAAACGTGTACGGGAGGTTCGGGAAGCCCACTGGGACAAGATGTTGAGCGACTTAGAGCCATCCCATCTGGCCTTCTGGCAATTACAACGAAATCTAAAATCCGATTGTGTAGCTTCAACTCCCCCTCTCAATCGTCCGAACCAAAGGCCGGCCTTTGAAGACGACGAAAAGTCCGAATGTCTAGCCGACAGTCTAGAAGCCCAATGTACTCCCAGCACCCAACCCGCAGACCCGGTCCATCTTTCCAAGGTGGATCGCGAGGTCGAACGTAGGGCCACCCTCCCTCCCGATGAAGACCCCGACGACCCCTTACCCCCCATCACCGTAGACGAGGTCCACACGATAGTGAGGAAACTCAAACCTAGGAAAGCCCCCGGCTCAGACGGTATCACCAATAAGGTGATCAAACACTTTTCCGCCCCGCTCATAGTCCTCATGACCGCCATCTTCAATGGCGCTCTGAGTAATAACATCTTTCCGCAAGCTTGGAAACAAGCCACCGTTATCGGTATCCCCAAACCCGGCAAACCCAAGAGTGAGCCCACTAGTTACCGCCCCATCAGTCTTCTCAATGTATTTGGGAAAATCTATGAGCGTCTCATTTATATCCGTTTGAAGGATTTCGCTGACACCCGTAAACTCATCCCCGATGAACAGTTCGGTTTTCGAACCCAGCACTGTTGCATTCGACAATTGCACCGCATAGTCGAACACATTAGCTCCCGTTTTATGCGCTCGTACAAAACGGGCATGCTCTTCTTCGACGTAGCGAAAGCCTTCGACAAGGTCTGGCACAACGGTTTATTATACAAACTGTACCAATTCAACGTGCCGGACCGTCTCGTGCTCATCATTCGAGACTTTCTGTCGGATCGCTCCTTCCGCTATCGCCTAGAAGGCACCCTCTCGTCCCCTCACCCCATCCGCGCCGGAGTCCCTCAGGGCTCCGTGCTATCGCCCCTTCTGTTCACGCTGTACACCAGCGACATTCCCAAACGTGGCTTGGCCAAGTTGGCTCTCTTCGCCGACGACACGGCTATCTACTATTCCGGTAGGAGTCTCGATAGCATCTCTCGAACCCTTCAAACCGCAGCCAACGCCCTCGGGGTCTGGTTCCGGAAATGGAGAATAGAGGTGAATCCCGAAAAGAGCGCAGCCGTTCTTTTCGAGAGACACGGTGATTCCCACACCCACATCCGTCCCGTCCTAATGTTCGGCAAACAGATCCCTTGGGAGATGAAAGCCAAATACCTGGGGGTTATCCTAGACCATCATCTGAGTTTCCGAGACCACATCAAAGCGGTGCGCGCTCGCGCCGCTTTCGCTGTCGGTCGCCTCCACCCCATCCTTAGAGCACGCAGTAAATTGTCACTTAGAAATAAGCTGAGAATCTACGTGACGTGCATCCGCCCCATCTTGACTTACGCTAGCGTCGTGTTCGCACACGTTAAGCCTTGTCGTTTCAAATCCTTCCAAACCCTCCAGAATCGAGTGTTGCGCAGAGCCGCGGCTGCCCCGTGGTTCATGCGTAACGTCCAACTCCATCTCGATCTAAAAATGCCAACCATCAGGCAATACCTCAAACGCATCTCCAAGCGTTACTTCAACACTGCCCCCCTCCATCCGAATCCCCTAGTCGCCGCAGCGGCCGACTACAGTCCCTCTCTCATAAGTAAAGTTCGCCGTCCCAGGCACACACTTTTAGAATCCGATGACGAAATAACCCTCCTCCAGGAGGCGAGTAAATCGACCAGCACAATACACAACGTCCGCCGCCGTCCGGCATACCGTCCTCGCCGACGAGGCCCGTCGCGACGTCCCACCGCCGCCGATCACGATCCACCGAGCTCTCCCGTCGTAGAGCCGGTCGTCTCTTCAGACTCCGCAGTCACACCGATAATTCAGCCCTCATCAAGCTGTCTCCCCCCCCCTATGTCCACGCCAGCAACGCCCTAAGCCGAGGTCCGAGTCCCACTAGGGGTCGCCCTTAGTGTTGTTGTTGCAGGTAGTCATGATGTTAGTGTAGTACAAGTAGTTAGCTTAGGTTAAGTATTTTACTTCCCCCCCATTGGCTGGAGACCCTTCAGGTCTCGCCAATAACTGCCCGGTTACGTAGAAACCGTCCCCTAGGACGACCTACAGCAGTCCAATAGAAAAAAAAAAAAAAAAAAAAAAAGCGAGTTTGAATTTCTGATTCATATGACTTGACGCATAATCTGCCGACTCGATTCTGCGCATTTGAGAAAGAGGGACAAGTAACATGAAACCTGAAAAGAGACATACTTTTTGTTCCGAAAAATCAAAAAAAAATCCCGGGGAAAGTCTGTAGTGACGCGTTAAACATATAAGGTTAGTCAAACATGTATTCTTAGAGTGGGGCAACGTTTTTTAAAATAAAAAAAGCGGCTACTACTCCGAAAGGATGTTAAAGTACGTGGGTACTTTACACAATGAATAACTTTTTTGTTCCAACACCTTTTCCAAAAGTTAATAGTATAAGGGCGCGATTCCATTAGGCAAGTTACTTGTATGCAAGTTGCAAATTGCATACAAGTTGAACAAACCTCCTCAAACTACCTCATACAAGTTGTAGCTTGTATAGCTACAACTTGTATGAGGTAGTTTGAACTTGTACATTTTTTTATTCAAGTGACGTGCAAGTTGAACGCGCAAACGTTAGTTGCACTTTTCGAATTGCGAACGAGTGATGTGTACGGGCATGGTATCTCTCGCTGTACAAATTATCGAAACATAATGGCTGTTAGGTGGCGCACGAGAAAATAATCATATTTATTGAAGAGTATCAAAATAATATCAATTGATGTCCAACTCAATTGTTGAACATCTCCACTTGTATGCAAGTAAAACCTGCATGCAATTTGCACACTCTCGAAAACATGTTTCCAATGTAAGCAACTTGTACGCAAATGTGACGTCATACTTGCATGCAAGACTTGCCTAATGGAATCGCGCTTTAAGACAAAGAGCTATTCAAAGATTTCGTAAAAAATACGCTAAAACTTATATATCCTCAACTATGATCCGCTGTGCTTACGTTTCAGGTCACAGATTAGAATCTCTATTTTTTGAATGAATGAACTTCAGTCGGTATGAAGAATTTGAAAATAAGTAAGTAAAATGAAAAACATGAAAATAAAAATACGAATTTGATACTTTAACACTTGCTTTAAAACAGTCATCAGCGATAGGGGAAAGTTGCGATCATTGGACTAGCTCTTTCATTGGACCACCAAGGTATTTCCAAAACTGTGCAAGCTAGCGACACCCAAACTAGTCGAAACGAGTCCTTGGAGTCTCAGTTGCACCCCCCTCTTACCTCAGTGACGCTGCGGCACATGGCCAGGAGAGACACGTGTGGTTGTGTTTGCGGCGGTCAAAATCTAATAATTTCACTCAGTACAATTTGACGTAAGTATCATTGTATTCATATTTGTCTGCGTGCACTGTTATGAAGTATTGGACAGTTTATTTGAGATTCCATGAGTGTTATTCAATTTTGTCTAATCATGACCGTTTATATTTTAGTTTAGTTTTTCTTAACCAGTACCTTGTTGCCATCAATGGACCTCAAAAGAGTTCCACCGTTGGACCGGTCCAATCATAGCAACTTTTTATTGTATTTTTTTTTGCCATCATAATGGGAATAGGTCCTGAATATTTCACTTATTATATTTCATTAAAACCATAGAAAAATCATTCGTCATCATCATCATTCAGCAGAAAGACGTCCACTGCTGGACATAGGCCTCCCCCAAACATCGCTACATCGACCGGTTCTGTACAGGCGTGCCTCTCGCATACAACGGATTTCCGCGACCTTCACCAGAAAAATCATTATAAATTTATAATTCCAGAATGTCGCCGAAAAAAAGAAAGCTTTTTGTCATAATTTAATAATATACAGGGTGTTTACGAATTCATGTAATTCCTTAAAACCACATGATCTACTACTGATGTAGACAGGATTTAGCTTGAATAAAAATAAAAATCTAAAATTATTATTTTTTCATGCGGCTTTGTTAACGATCGTATCTAAACCACCTAATAAGGATTCAGTAAAACAATAAGAAATTATTTTTTTGCAAAAAAAATGTTTTATTTGTGTGAACATTTCTATGCCACGCATAAATTAATGAAAGCACGGCGACACGGCTGGCAGGTACGACTAACGCGATATCGCTCTTTGCAGTCAGATAACTCAAGGCTCTAAAATGACTCAGAAATAGAAAACCAAGAATTTTTTTAGAATTTTTTTAGTTGTTTTTCAAAAAATCCTATTTAGGATTAATCTGTGTCACCAGTAGATCACGTGGTTTGAAGGAATTACACGAATTCGTTAACACCCTGTAGATCATTAATTATAATTAGTTGCCTCGAATGGACCTGTAGAACAAATTTCTCGAAGTCCATTGATGGCAACTTGGTGGTTCAATGAAGGTGCCCATGGTCCAAAGAAGGCAACAGCCCAAAATTTAGTTTTCTTCGTTTATTTCAAAAAGTGTTAGCCCGAATTGTTTGCGCGTTTGATTATTATAAATATAGGTCCTACGAAATAAAAATAATAAACTGTTTTCATTTTAACACTTATACTTTTTGAGATAATTATGAGGTCGTAAAGTTATGTGGTCCATTCATAGCAACCTTCCCCTACCTACTTTAAGTGGCCCGCATTTTAGTAGCCCCTTTCCGAATAACCTTGTAAATGTCAATCAATTGTGAAACCACGAGTGAATACTTAAGTACGTCCGGCTGGCGCAACCTGGCCAGTTAACCCCGCTACTAACTTTGCTGACTGGCTAATCTTTACACTACGGCATGAGCTATACGCGGATACTGTACCTATACAACGTTATTTTTAGTATATACAAAAACCGAGACACCCCAACAAGATTTTTATCAGACCTGCCTCAATATGTGTTTTTTTTTATAAATCTCCAAGTTACACCTTAGTTTATGTGAAATGCCTGAGATGTGCTATGCAGGAGCTGTCTAATACACGGAAACTGACCGAGCGGACCGTCTCAAGCCTCAAGGTGTCTATTCCCGTTCACTGTTATGGGTAAAAACCTATTGAAACCAAATTGAAATTTATGAAAAAAAAATGTATGTATTGTAAAAAATATGTCAATCGATTCTCCTAGTGATTCTGAACAAACTAGTTACAGGTTTAGTACATACTAAAACTAAGCTTGTATACGTGGTACCGACACGAGAGAAGAAGAAGAAGAACTGTGAAGGAGACACAGTTCTTAATGTCACACATGTTACATAATGATAATTATGTTATTCATCAATATTATTAAAATGAAAATTACTCGCACTATACAGTAGTAATGACGTCATTATTTTCTTACAAAACAACCCATTGCTTGTGTTGAAAAGCTTAAATAAAGTATCGAACTTTACATTTACGTATATTTATGTATGGACATGCGGTTTCCCTTTAAGACATCGTACTTACTTTAACTTTCACTTTGCATCTCAATAAACAGGTAAGAAGGACCATCTTTATTCAACAAACGGGGACAGGAGGTTAATTCTGCTAACGAGACGGTTTAAAATCGCAACAGTACCGTAGCTGAGAGCCGTTCGACCGTTACTTTCATAAGAAAAAAAGTCAAAGGCCGGTTCAGCTACGGTTTGATTGCGATTTTAAATAAATGAAAAAATTGCTCGTCTTATACTTTAACTGGTATGTCTTCACCAGTGCGCTTTCATGTTCATCTTGCGCTTTCAACGTTCAATTCCTCTTGCGTCAAGCGCATGCAATATTGATTGCCATAAGACACATGCAGCTTATCGTCTACACCGGTGCGCCTCGGTCAGTCGTCAGTCGACATACAATAGACGGATTAGCGTGCGCTAGGGGCATGCGCTTTTGTCGAACTAGTATTAAGGCATGCGCTATTGCATGCGCTATGGCGCTTCACGCATGCCTCAGACGAAGACGCAAGATGAAAATGAAAGCGCACTGGTGTAGACATAGCTTATGTTGACTTTGATTTTAATGTTGTCCATTCATAATTGAAACCTTAGAGCCACGCGGTCGACGACTCCATCGTTGGCCACCAAACCAAAAACTCTGCTCATCGCTCTGTATAACTTTTACTAAAGGAATTTTTTTTTTGTGAAATAAAAAACAGCTTTTCCATACGAAATAATCAATGTTGCTTAACACAATGTATGGAACAGCTGATTTATTTTGTTTTTCACGTAATCAGAATTTATCCCATAGTAAAAGTTGTACAGAATGGTGAACAGAATTTATGGTTTTCGGATCTCATGTCAAGCGACTAAAAATTGTGACTTTGACCTTCGATATTTCCATAACCAGTCGGTTCCCAGATATAGCTTAGTACAGAAAATTTTCGTAATAAAATTATGGGAAGAATACGTGACTCTCGGTTTTGTTATACCTAGTAGATTGTTGCATCGAGCGCAAAGTGAGTTATTAATGCACGAGTGTTATGTTGGTGCCCGAACGCATGCGAGGACACTAAATTAGCACGAGTGCATTAATCACTCACTTCAGCAAGGTGCGTAATCTACTTTTCTTTCAACTACAAATCTACCTACCGTGATTAAATATCCATATAACTTTTCTTGCTAAATATGAAGTTTAGTATCAACATTACAATGGTACAAAATGCGCGCTAATTTTTTTGTTTCACCATTTCCATTTTATTGAGCCGATTTTTATTTTCAGCCAATATCTTTTTGATCTAATGCATATATTATTTTATATTAAACTTAATGGAAGACATTAAACCTCTGTGGTAAATTTAAATCTAAATAAAAAATAAAAACAGGCCATTAATGGAAACTGTGCAACCATGAGATTTCATACATTTCTGCACTGTTTTGGTTCTAAGCAAAAAATACGTCCTTTGTGATTGGTTTTGTAGTGATTAATGATAACATTACTACGTACAATACGGCCGACGTATCTTGGCGAGTCTGAAGTTAGCTGATTAGCTGCGCAGTAGACAATGTCGTTTCTAAAATATTCATTGCGCGCCAAACAACTAACTTCAGACTCGCCAAGATACGTCGGCCATATTGTAGTTGAAAGAAATAGTAGATTGTTGCACCGAGCGCAAAGTGAGTCATTAATGCACGAGTGTTATGTTGGTACTAAATTAGCACGAGTGCATTAATCACTCACTTCAGCAAGGTGCGTAATCTACTTTTCTTTCAACTACCAATTTACCTACCGTGATAAAATATACCTACTCAAAATAAAAACTCATGTTAATGAAAACAAGGTTATCCTGCGACTTTTGCGGCAAAAGGTTATCAACAATTTCATTTGCAGCTGTTTTTATACTTTCTGGACTTGAATTCATATCGCTATCTATTTCCATTTTTTAAAACTTTTCTTGCTAAATAAGAAGTATCAAAGTTTTACAATGGTACAAAATGCGCGCCATTTGTTTTTTTTTTTCACCAAGTCGATTTTATTCAGCCGATTTTTATTTTCAGCCAGTATCTTTTTGATCTAATGCATACTATGCTCTAAGAATGCATACATTTAATATTAAACTTAACGGGAGACATTAAACCTCTGTGGTAAATTTATATCTAAATAAAAAACTGCATTAATGAAAAACAGTGCAGTAATTAAATTTCATACAACATTTCTGCACTGTTTGCAGTGCAGTAATGAGATTTCATACAACATTTCTGCACTGTTTTGCTTCTAAGCAGAAAATACGTATTTTGTGATCGGTTTTGTAGCAATTAATGATAACATTACTGCGTAGTTGAAAGAAAAGGGTATTTTTACACCCACTATACACTACCCGGTTGCAGAAGTATATCAAGATATTCAAATCTAGAGCCAATCTAACGTCGTCATATAACCCCAGTTTAATACAGGCCACACGCATTTGTTTTGATTAATTAAATGTAGTTTTATTGATTCTTCCGTTACAAAGGGAGCAGATAACAGGTCATAATAACGTACCTAGGTGGGTACGTACATTCCTGATTGTGCCATGCAAAAGTATATTCAATTTTATGAAGTAACTATTTTGTAAATGACACATGTCAAGCATTTATTTGGTATAGCTCTTGCCCGCGGTTTTACTTGCATCCTAGGAAAACTACTTCATGTACCCAGATAAAAAATTATCTTATGTCCTAATCCAGGTCCTACTCTACCTGTGTGCCAAATTTCATCTAAATCTGTTCAACCGTTATGGCGTGATTGATTAAACAAACGTCCAAATTGATAAACTCACTAACATTCAAATTTTCACATTTAAAATATTAATAGGATTTTCTAGACTTACCTGGATATTTTTGTAAAGTTCCGAGCGCAAGTAATGACCGATTTCCCTAATTTTTTTGGCTTTATAAACACTTGGTGTTGTAATAATTACATTATCTGTCACATGGGTGTGCTTATCCTACACCTCTGCTAACCCTTCAAATTTTATAGGCATGTTTAATATACTTCTTTATTAGACGTAACTTTTTCATGTACAGTCAACCGAAAAGATAAGTATCCAGACAAGTAACTACATTCGAATTTTAACAGAGTTATGGTTGAGTTAAGTGGCCAAATCTTTACCACTGCTTGTCTAGGTGTGTCTTGCGTAAACAAGTTACAACAAACACCATTACAATGTCAATTGTCTACATAGTGTATACCTAACTCTTTTGCTGACTGTACCAGAAAGTTTAGTTACTTTCTGGTACAGTCAGCAAAAGAGTTACAATAGAACAAAAAGGCAACAAAAAAGTTTACGCTATTTTATGTTAAATCTTTTATGTAGGTCACCTAAAGTCTTTAAAGATAATGTAAAACCATTTGGAGCTCGTCAATAACAAAAGCTTGCGGTTTAACTTCAAAACGGTTCAATTTAAGTAAACTATCTTACATAATTATGTACCACAAATGTCGACCCTGTGTTACAAAGGAAGGTCGTTTTATTACATCTATAACTTAGTAGTAAGTAATATACTCAAATACTCTTGTATAATGTTTGACTTACTGCTGTCCAATTTCTAAAAGTCCGTTAAGTGATATTTTGACAAATTTACGTATTATACTTAGTGTGGCGCCACACCATGCCGAAATTAGGCGACCGAATTTCGGCGTCTATGTTTTTTATGTAGGTAAAACGCGACGTAATTTCAGCTTGGTGTGTCACGGGTAATTTAAAAAGCATTGCAGGCGTAATCATGCCGAACTTCGGTCGCGTATCTTCGGCATAGTGTGTTTAGACACTTAGGGTGCAGCCAGACGAGCGTAATTTTTTGAGTTGTGAGTCGCGTAATTTCGGTCGCGTAATTGCTGCTACATTCGGTTTCATACAAAACTCCTGTTTCGTTCACACGGCGACGCAAAATGAGTTTGTCCTTCAAAAAAATTACGATGACTTATTTGACGCGACTCACAGCTAAAAAAATTACGCTCGTTTGGCCTCACCCATTTTGTTTTATTTCTTGTCTTTTTCGCATTTGACCCCCGTCGCACCTGTTGGTAAGCGCAGACAGGGTCTAAGATGAAGCACACGAATCCAAGTAACAGAGATATAGAGAGATTACCATATACCCCTCTGGCTCTCACATACACACGACAGAACACAGTAAACAGCTTGGCGCCGGACTTTAATGTGAGGGTGGTAGCTAGCCAGGCGGACCGTAAAGATCCTACCACCAAGCGAAAGGATATCACCTGATTGGCACCACCCGGGGACCACGTGTGGGGTTTCGAACTAAGAGTGCCTTCTCACGGACAAGGGTGACTCAGCCCCCGAAACTACGTACCCATATACTACGTAAAGCGCAACTTTTTCTCCATCGACCAGTCTGGTCCGTATTTTTATCATTTGTCAGTTACGAGATCAAGAGACTTTTATAGAGACATTAATATTGTAGATGGTCACATTTCAGTATAGAAAAGTGTGACTAAAAACAAAAACTTCAATTTTAAAAACAGTATTAGTCCTGTAACTCATTATAAGTTATACAATGAGCTTATAAGTAGCCCAATAATTTGGTATAACAAAAACATCTGTATGTCTTCACAATTTCTAGGGAGAACATTTTCCACGTTTTTGCTCATAACTCAAAATTAGATTTATTCCACTTAACGGCCTTTTAGAACGGCAATACTATTTGTGTTATAATTACCTAAATAATTAAATTCTATTGGTTTCCACTTATAATGTTATGTAAAGGGAACGCTTGTGTTTGTGTGCTAGTTTTAAAAATACCTAGCTGCAGTCACACTTGGCAATAGTCGCATTGCAGCCAAGAAAGGCATGTAAGGTCGACACGGTTCGTTAATATGAGGAAAATTGTAGAAATATATCGTTTTCCGAAGAAAATATTATCGCAAATGTTTTCAATTTTAATTAGAAATGTTTTAATACCTGTAGGTATGTTAATGAGATAGATAAGGTGCTTACGAATCAACGTAGCAAAGATATAAAGGGACGCTCTGGTTCTAACATACCTACACACGACGGAATATGTAAACTGCTTCGCGCCGGACTTTAATGTGAGGGTAGCTAGCCAGTCGGATTGTAACGATCCAACCACCAAGCGTGCTGGGCTTTGTGGAATCTTACAATGCGTCTATTCCCAACGTGCGGTGAGGAAATTTTATATGCTAGCCAGTCGGATTATAACGATCCAACCACCAAGCGTGCTGGGCTTTGTGGAATCTTACAATGCGTCTATTCCTAAAGTGCGGTGAGGAAATTTTATATTCTAGCCCGTCCTTACACGGTTCAGTTGTTTGGTCGTAAAGAAGTAAGAAACAGACCAGACACACTTCATATTTACAATATTATTGTACCTAGAGTAGATAAATCTTTCGATGGAATATTGTGTGTATTCCATTTTACAGTTTTTAACTACCTATGTGAGATTGATAGGATTTGATTGGATCTTATTGTCAGTTCAAGTATTAAGTAGTATTTATTATGTTACATAAAGGCATTGATTTACTGATATTTCATATTGATGCTGCGACCCCTTTGCCTTCTAGGAAACCGCACAGTATGTTTACAGCTCTAGTTCTTTAAATACTTCTATAAGGTTAGTCGGAAAGGGAGTACTAATCCGAAAGAATGTTAAAGTTTAAATTACCCATAATAATGAATAACTTTTGTTCTACAACTTTCCCCAAAAGTCAATAGTTTAAGAGAAATAGCCACTTAAAGATGTCATCAAAAGTACGCTAAAATCTATCCATCATCAGTTAAGATCAGCTGTGTTTAAATTTTAGGTCATATTTGAGGTCGCGGATTAGAAAACCCCATTTTTTGAATTCGTAACTAAAGCTGGGAATTAGAATTTATAAAAATACTAAAATAAATATAATTTTGCATAGAAATTAAAATGATTAAATTTTGACATTATATCACTTGCTATAAAACAGTAATCAGTGATACTATAAGTGGCCTCCGGATTAATATCCCTACCGTTCCGTATAGATAATAGATGTTTACGGAGGATGATACCATAATCATAAGCTATTTTGAGGTACTCGTAGGCACAGAGTGATGACCAGTGATCGGAAAAGGGTGAGCTAATTTACCTAAACTTCAAAGAACAGAGACAAAAACTGGAGACTTCCTTACGACAACATTTATTTTTCGGGAGAATTTTCTCGGAGATTGTCTTTCATTTGTTTTAAAAAAATAAAAGACAATCTCCTTTTTTGAAAACAATAAACAATCTCTTTTTTAAAAACAATGAAAAACATGTCATCTGGTTTGGTGACAATTTTGGGAAACAAAAACAGGAAACGAATTCAATTGTTTTCTGTAACATTAATATTAAATGTACTTGAGTGATGTCTCGAAACCCGAGACAATTTTACCGAAAAAAATGCATTCGTAAGGAAGTCTCCAGTTTTTGTCTCTGTATTATTATTGTAGTGTGTACTGGTACATATTCATTAATACAGGGCCTGGTTATGTCACAGATTGAATACAAATTAGGACATATCATCTGCAGGCATAGCATGACCACCTTAGAAAAGGCTTTTGTCGACGGAATAGATAAAATGACATATTTTTACTGTGAATATGTCGTTTTGTCTGTTGGGTTCTTTTTGGGAATAACACTGGAGCGTTAAACAGAAGCAGAACCTTTTATATTTTATTATTTTTCAGGTCAATAGACCTACTCAAATTTTCTTCGTTCGACCAATATGTAGCGTCTGCATCTGAATTACGTATCACATTGTAATTTCAGTAGCTTTCATTTTGACAATTAAACAACAATCATTGCGTGGTACATAGTTGTGAAGAAGTCGGATTGTTAATACATGCGTTGCTTTGGAAATTGTTGACCTGTCAAAATCAGAGCTATAGCGATTACGAGTGTTTTGCGCAATTAGGATGCTGGACGGCCCTGTTGTTTGTACTACAAGCAAGCTTCCACTATAAGCTGGTAGTTTCAACATTTTAATACCAATTACTTTATAATTAATCTTACCTTAGAATTTTCGTATTTTTTCGTCGTTTCGTATAATAACCTCTTCATATTATCACACCGGTTACAAACACATCGTACGACGCGGGATGCAAACGTTTGACCCGCGGTGTCGCAACGCTGCGCGTGCGCAGTACTAATGATCATCACTAAATAACCTAACAACTAAACTGTACATTTACCATTTAACGATACTTTTTGTATGAATATTAAATCAAGTGTAACGCTGTTAATATTTTATTAAAATCTTAATTGAACTGAACGTATGTGTGTGACGTCATTTTTATGTTCCGTGCTAATTATTAGAAGTAAAAAAAATTGTTCGTTCTAACGTTATCTGTGTTTATAATTTACAAGAAATCCAAAAAAACGCGTACAACGCAACGCGTGTGTCGCCCCCGCAACCTGAGAAGGTAGTTGGCTCAGGACCGAGTGTTGTGGCGTAACTTGGAAAAGTATTCCAGTAGCTTTGATTGCTATTACCTATACAATGTTATTTTTAGTATATACAAAAACCGGTACACCCCAACAAGATTTTCATCAGAACTGCCTGAATATGTGTTTTTTTTAATAAATCTCCAAGTTACACCGTAGTTTATGTCGCGTTAAGTTCCCTAGTAAAGTGTGAAATGCCTGAGATGTGCTATGCAGGGGTTGTCTAATACACGGAAACTGACCGAGCGGACTGTCTCAAGCCTCAAGGTGTCTATTCCCGTCAACTGTTATGGGTAGAAACCTACTGAAATAAAATTGAAATTTATGAAAAAAAAAACATTAAAAAATGTGGTGTAAAAAATATGTCAATCGATTCTCCTAGTGATTCTGAACAAACTAGTTTCAGGTTTAGTATATACTAAAACTAAGCTTGTATAGGTACTATAATGTAGCCATAGAATAAATTATTTGTTTCTTATTATGTATTGCTGTGGTAAATTGAAATTTATGAAAAAAAAAAACATAAAAAAATGTGGTGTAAAAAATATGTCAACCGATTCTCCTAGTGATTCTGAACAAACTAGTTTCAGGTTTAGTATATACTAAAACTAAGCTTGTATAGGTAGGTACTATAATGTAGCCATAGAATAAATTATTTGTTTCTTATTATGTATTGCTGTGGTAGGCTTTACTTCTATGGAAATAGGGCCATGATAAGCCTTGCCTTTGCCTGATTTTGGGGCTTTCAGTACTACCAGAATACATTAGATGCACGATATTTTCTCATAAATACTGCTGATTCATGAGGAGGAAAAAGCATAGGGCTTAACATGACCTCCCTATTAAAAACTAAACTACAAGTTGACATTGAAGAAATATTTTTCTAATTGAAATTACCTACCTACATCAATCAAGTTACATCTTTTGCAAAAATTATCATTATTGGTTATTTAGTTGCCAACATAAAATTAATTTTCGCATTAATTATAAATTATTTATTTATATTTCTATGCACTATGGTGGTACATAAGGCGGACTGAATTATTGGTGTTGGTTAGTGTGGGTATTAGTGATAGGCAGGGCCCGTGCTCGATATATTATAAACATAGATATCGACACTTTCTGGTTTTGCTCGGAGCTTGTTACCTGACCTCAGTAACCCTAAGGGAAATCAGACTTTCGCAAGCAAGTGTTAATAATTAGAACGTATCAATTGCTTAGCCGTGCGGCCTCGACTACGAATGACCTAATACATCATTTCTTGGAGGTGTTAATGTAGAAAAATGCGGGACGGGTCAAGTTAGATCGGAATCTGAATGCTGCGATGGATCTGCAGTGATCGTTGTCCGCACGTTGGGAAATCAGCTCCGCTTCCAACCTTGCTGGTTCTGCCAACAAGACGATAGAAGAAGGATCAGAATGCTACGACAAAGGTAAAGGCCAAAAAGCTTAGTAAGTAATGTTAATTTACAGATGATTTAAGGATACCGAAATGATAATTTGAATAAAGTCGACTAAGAATACCTAGGTGATTGTCAGAGATTGGAATAAGTAGAATGTATTTACCTAAACTTCGAGGAAGGAAGTAACATAGAGTGGATAATACCTCCTCTAAAATCCCGGAATAATTATAATGACGTTTTAATCCCGGGATTTAAAAATCACGAATTATTTATTGGACTTTATTCATAGTTACAAATAATTTATATGAAAAATCATATAAATTTTTTTAGGGTTCCGTACTATGTTAAATATAAAACAATGTATGTAATATGTAAAACACAGTTCTTTAATTTAAAACTTTTAGTACGGAACCCTAAAAAATGTTATATGATTCTTCAAATAAATAATTTGTAAAGAACTAAATAAAGTCCAATAAATAATTTGGGATTTTTAAATGCCGGGATTCAAACTCAAAACTCATTTATTCAAAATAGACTAGAGTTACTTAGTTCTTTTTGAACGTCTGGTTTACAATATTATAGACATCCCACAAAAAAGCCCTCCCTTCATTATTCAGATTCAGATTAAACGTCTTTATAATTATTCCGGGATTTTAGAGGAGGTATTATCCACTCTATGTTTTCCTTCCTCGAAGTTTAGGTAAATATACTCTATCTATTCCGATCTCTGGTGATTATAATTCACGAGTGATCAAAGGACACTAAACTGTCGCCTATTGTCACGCAGGTGATCATAGTGGAATAGACCTTATCGATCTGCCTGTTAAGCGTAGTGACATCAAGATCTATCTAGTATTTACGTATATTGTTGCAGTGCTGGTCCTATGTTCAACAACAAAGTAAATTCCAAAAAGAGTGAGAAAGAACGCGAGACAGAGCACAATGGTGCGATCATAAGAAGACCTGCATTCAGAAGTGGATGGCCACTGGCTGACGGGAAGTCGTTGAAAGGTTTGTATTAATACTACGTATTGGTTTCACAGACATAAACTCAATTTTCAGTTCAAACAATGAACTGCACCGCAGAAAATCGTTTTGCGGTTACAGTTACACAGGTAATATAAAACCTCCATTCCAACAAGCAGAATCGCTCGTTCAAACAGCTAAAACTGCTACAATTCATTTAGAATAAATTCCGATTTGTTAAAAAAGCTGCACAAAAAACGGAGGCATCCCATTCAGGGCACCAATTTTAATACCACCGATTTGAATAACACCAATAGTATTCCTTATAAACGGTGCGAGTTGAAAACTGGCTCGGCGCACTTAGATTTGGTCTCATTTAGACCAGCTGTTGAGCCGGTGTCCATGTACGGATGGTGCCGGAAAAATCTAGTAACGTCCAAATAAGTATGTGCTGCAGATAGGTGAGATAGGTAGCTAGATAGACTAGATATACAGTAACGCTGGGGCTACGCTAGCAGGCGAAGATTCGTGTCGAGTTGGCGCGCTAAAACATCGTCTTCTTGTCTACACTAGGCGGGCGAAGATTCATCGTGCCGGATTGTGTTGTTCTCTGTTGTGCGGCCGAGACGTAGGCTGTAATTCAAAATGGAGGAAGTAGTGGCGTTGCATTATATGTCGTTAAATTATTATGTATTACAATTGTACGAGTATCCGTTACAAAATAATATGAAAAAGAGACGTAGGTGTAGTCAGCCAAGCGAATATTATCGCGACAAATCCCTTTGATGCGCGCCAGTTTACCGACAGTGCCCAGATAGTACATCGTCTTCGCCCGAATACTACGCATTGCAACGATCTATCCAGCCACACTTAGGCTAAGCTATGCTGAGACGCAGGTGACGCAGGTGCACGCAGCGCAGGGCAGAGCAGATTTTGTAATGTATGAACGTACTAAGAGCTGCGTATGCTGCGGCGCAGACGCGTGCGACGCAGACATGCGTCTGCCCTGCTCTGCGCCTCGTTGAAGTGCCGGCACAGATTTCTGCGCGACGCATGCATGTCGACATGTGTTTTTTACCGCTAATTCGAATTTTATTGCAATGACAGAAAGAACATTTAATTGAATTAGTGCGTTGTGAATTAGTGCGTTGTGAACCTTGTTGGTATGATACTAATCATCCAGACTATTAAAAAAAACGTTCGTCAACTCGACCGCGTCTATTCTTTGTACTAGACACATTCACTGCGTTACGGGAAGTATTTGGTTGTAATTGAATTTTGCTCTGTGCGGCAGCTAGTTGTCCTTGTTTTGCACTCCGTGCGGAGGTGATTTTTTCAAGTATTCGTACAAGTAAAAAAGAGACACCTATATTGCCGATGTCCTTGCTTGAAGTGTATTGAAATTTACGAATAAAAATGTACGGGAATTATTTTATCGTAACGCACAGAAAGGTAATTATTTTACAATAGTGCGATACGGGAACTATTTGGCCGTATCCTAAACCCCGTACCGCACTGCACGTGCGCGCGCGCGGAGCTTCAGTTAGCCGTAGTGCTGTGCCCAGTTAATACGTTTATCAGAACGCGATATTTTATTCGTCACGCGTAAGTAGGTAAATTGTACATAAACAATGAAACGTTCACGTAAAAAACTTATTATGGGAAGAGGTGTAAAGACAGAAAGAAGGTGGAGAGGCTAGAAACATTATTGTGCAGAGTAGTGGTTCCAGTTTATCGAATCCTAGTATGGTATGGTACCTGTACTGTTACTTTTTTAAGTTAATTTTTTTCTGTTGATTAAATTATCGAGTAAAATAAATAATTGTGATAAATAAATCAGGGTTTTTTTTTGTAATTTAGCTTTATAAGTACCTAAAATAAATAATAATATAAAATAAGAATTTACTGTTTTTGTTAAAAATTTAAAATTAACATACCTAGTTAATTACTTATTATTTTTGTTAAAAATAGTTTTCGCTGATTGTGTACAACCACAAGTAAAATAAGTAATAATATAAAATAAGAAGTTACTGTTTTTGTTAACATTGTTAATTATTACTTTTGTTTTAAAATAGTTTCCGTTGATTGTGTACGACCTGAATAAACAATAATAAATCTGAAACAGAAAACTATTTTACTTATTACACCCCATCCCTAGCAATATGACTGTTGTATGCGCCACGACAAGTATTTTCCCGTAAAATCAACCGTTTCCAAAAATACCTGTAACTTTTAAGATATTACTTAGAACCCCGTGCGACTGCAGCTGTGTATACACAAGGATATAACCTATTGATTGGTACAACAAAAAAAACAGCTGTGGACTTTCCATGTCTCTGTGGAGGTTTGAAGTTAGGACCTACGTACGGGAAAATAGACGTCGTAACGCATATCAGGCATTCTTGATACGGGAAGTATATGACTTGTACAGCACTGGAAGTAAGTCTTAATCTAGCGCAGCCGCAGGGAACGTGTTAAAACTCGAATGTGTCTTCGAGCTGCGTCGCAGCATGCGGTCGTGGCCTATGTCCGCCTCGCCTACCCTGCGCGGCAAAATCTGTACTGTGCTGCGCTGCAAAATCTGTACTGTGCTGCGCTGCGTCACCTGCGTCTCAGCATACGCTTAGCCTTATCGCGTTAACACGAGTATTCGCCGTAGCCCGCTAATGTAGCCCCAGCATAAATAAAATAACAGAGAGCGTTCCCTTAAACCCGTTCAACTATAATCTACATCATTAATAGATTAAAATAAAAATATTAAATAAAAAGTAAGTAAAAACATATGAAAAAAAGGTTCGCCCTGTTTAAAGCCAAAAATAGTAGCGTAGATAGGTTAAATACGATGTTGTCGTGTTTTCCACATTGATAGACAAGTGCGCATGTGCAAGTAAGCGTTGCTTTTACATTTTATTTTTTGTGATATTTTGTTTTTTTTAATATTTTGAATGGAACACACCTTTCGTTAGTGAACATGCTGTATGTATAAACTACATTGCCACTTTTATTAACCCAACAACTAACCCAATATCATGTGCACGTAGCTGAAATTGTAAAGATTTATTACTTATTGTCGTATCACCTCACCGCACCTTAGGGCAAGGTTACAACAGCCCCATTAAAGTATTTAGGTTGTATAACGACATAAGGTTCTCCTCAATTGACCTGACGATATTGTAACGATACATGTAACGTTTACGTAAATTTTAAGTATATGAACAACTAGCTTTTGCCCGCTGGTTCGCTTGCGTGACATTTTGAACCTTTTTTTTTCAAGTGACGATTTTCCGCACAATCTTTCATCCCCCTATTTAACTCCCTTAAAAATTCTTCCCTTTCCTTGTCTACATTATAAAGGGAAAATTTCAGCTTTCTAGGTCCAAGGGTTTGAGCTAGGCGTTGATGATGAGTCAGGCAGTCAGGACTTTTCTTTTTATTTACATAGATAATAAAAAAAACTTCAGTAATAAATTAATACTTTTTCAATGCTTGACGAATAGGTATTACAGTAATATATTTTCTGACGTTTAACGAATTTGGACTCACTTGAAACCTGACTAGTTTTGGTTTTTGTACCTATACAAATCTAAGGTCTTATCACATTGGCGATTCGCGAGCGAATTCAAAGCGATGCGAAAGCGCAGCGGGCTCGCCGCGAGTTCGCAGCGAGAGCGCATTTGGCTCACCGTGAGTTCGCGGCGCACTCGCTGCGAGATCGCGGCGAGCACGCAGCGCTCTCGCCTTGCTTTAAACACGCTTGCAAATCATCACTGTGATAAGGCCCTAACGGCCTTGGCTACTGCGAAGCTCAAACTGCAAGATAATGTGAAATACCTTTATACCTTTTTTTTAATTACAAAATACCAACAACCCCTTAGTTCAAAAAAAAACTAAAACAAATTCTTTACGACTTACGGCAATATTTGAAGTTAATCTTCTCACTTACTGAATTACTTTATCAATGATAACAGACTTCTTGTTTTTTTTGTTTGCAATTTTTTGTGAGTTAATCATTAACTGAGATAACTTTTTTGATGAAATTTAATATAAGTAGATTGATGGAGAGAGAGAGATTGATAGAGATTGTCACTTTGCAAAAAAAACATTGAAGCCTGTATTCAAATTTATAGGCACTCCGAGATTCAAAGATATCTATATCATTTTTAATGAACATCTATGTAGGTACATTACAGGGCAGGTCAAAAATCAAAATGGCTGCCATTCGAAAGGAGGGGGTTGGTATTACAAAACATCTGATAAACACTATAAATAATCGACAAAAGTACCCCCACTTTTGTCGATTAAGTGTTAACATGTCCTTAAATTTTCGGTAATGCTACACCGAATACACAGTATAATAATTTGCAATATAAAAGTGAATCTGTGAAATACCTAATTCATAAAAACAATGTTTATTCGATTAACCTGTCAATAATAATCTCCCATATCCATTGATCTTTCCAAACGTTTTCTAAGAAGTAATTTGTTTTAATTTTTATCGTCTCAATGAAGAATAACATAATGATTAAGGATGCGCTACTTAGTAACATGTGTATCACGTAGATCTATGCTTAGTTTAAACTTGAAGAAGTATGCAAGGAGAATTACAATTTAAAAACTTTAACTTTTCATTCAACCTTGAACTGTCTTATATAAAATTAATGAGCGAAAAAGCGAATGCATCGTGAATTTAAAGCGAATAGTTTTATGTTGTAATTAAATATTGCTTTCATAATTTAAATGAGTATGAAAGGCCATCCATAATGGAGTTTGTGGTAGATGATTTCAATGTCAGAATTTGTCAGAATTAATCCAAGCTTATTTATCAAGGCTAAAGATAAATTTCCTCGAAATACAAGAAATCGTAATAGGCTAGTACCAGAGTCGAAACCAAGGACTACATTGTATCAGAAAAATTGTTATGCCATGTGTATCCAGATATTTAATAAAATACCAGAACCAATTAAGGAACTTCCACTAGTACAGTTTAAGAAAAGCCTTAAAAACTGGCTTCTAGACAAATCACATTATGCGGTAAATGAATTATTCTAGCATTATTTGTGACATTATTATTTTTATCATTGTATTTGTAATTAACATTAATGTTGTTGATATTAATCATTGATGTTGATACATTTTAAAATTTTCACATGCTACTTTGTGGCAAAATAGAAGAACTATTAAAACCACCCAACACCATAATGTACTCTATTTTAAGTGGAATAAATTTCATTTAATTTCATTTCATTTCAATGTATGACCTAGAGCAGCGATTCCCAGACTTTTATTGTCATAGACCACTTTTAAAATTAAGCTGGTTCCGGTGGACCCCCTGCAGCTACATTTCTACCATATTACCATATAAAATGTGAAGATTAGATCTTTTTGTCACGCCAACGTAGACCCCCGTCGAGACTCCCGTGGACCCCTGGGTGTCCACCTGGACCACTTTGGAAACCTCTGACCGAGAGCACTGTTATCCTCTTAATATTGGAATAATTACAATGTAGTTGATCCTTGCTGTTCTATTGTGCCTAACCTTTTCCTAACCATATTGGGGCCAGCTTCCAGTCTCACCAGATGCGGCTGAGTACCAGTATTTTACACGGAGCGACTGCCAGCAGATCTCCGCAACCCAGTTACTGGGCAATATCGATATCCTAAGGTCAGACCGGCTGTCAGATTTTCGGGCTTCTGACTAACCGTAACGACTGTCATAGGTATTCGTACGATACCCGGGACCGACGGCTTAACGTACCTTCCGAGACACGGAGGGGTCTCCATGTATTAGGTACGAACGGTCACCCGTCCACGGACTGTACAAATACAGCTTAACCTTGTCAATCGAATGATCCGCGCGGTTGTTAAATTAGCCATGAGCCTCTCCTGTCCCTCCCTCCTTGTAGCAGTCGTAGTTGATCCTCGCTGTAGGGTAATTTATCCAATAGTTCTTCTTCTCGTGTATTAGCACGAGCTATACGAAAATAGCTCATGCTGTGGTGTAAATATTAGCCAGTCAGCAAGGTTGGTAGCAGGACTGACTGCCCAGGGTGCGCCGGACGTACTTAAGTATCGTCAATCGTGAAGGGTCTTTTCATGCACCCCATCCGATAACTGATGTTGTATGAAAGATTATGTCACGTTAATGGTAGAACCCACAATAATCTAAATAAATTCGCGAGCAATGAATGTGGGTCACCAATATAAACAAAACAATGTTAAAACGTTAAACAGTGTTTTCCAAGACATTATGGTTCACCAATCCGAACCCAAGCAGAAGTTAGGAGGTAAGTATCCATAAGTCTTTAAAGAGCCACGAAAAGAATGGGAATTTCTCACCAATTAAAGTTAATGCCACGACCACGACGTCAATGGCAGAATGCACCACCAACATAACAGAGATGACAGCAGCGTTTTTGATAGCTTTGTATAGCTGCGACGATATTCACACGGATAACACCAACACGATTCGTGGTAGCCGTGAACTTACAAGGAACTTTGGCTATGACGTCAATTGTCACGAGACACGTCATACATTACGCGCAATGAATTTGTTAAGCTGTTTCAATAAGTCAGAGGAAAATCTTTTTAAAACGGACGTTATGCCATATATGGGTGCAGAACTTCTTTGGTATATTTCAACTACTCAGAATACAGTCAACTATTAGGGTGGGCACACGGGCCACTCGTTTACTGCTACAAGTGGCCGGCCACAAGCGGCGGACTGACCTTTCCATACATTTGACGGAGACTCGTTGCACACGAGTGGCCGGTGGCGGCCATTAGAAATGCATGCAAACAGCTTGTGACCGGTCACTGGCTGCTGTGGCGAGTGGCCCTTGTGCGGAAGGCCCTAGCTACCTTTTTCTGACTCTATTGACGGATAGCCAGTAATAGATTTTTTGAATCCGCCTATTGAGACAGCAATTCAGGCGCCAATGCAGCAGTCCCTATGAATAAAATACTTTCTTTAATAAATGTAGTTTGGCATGTCGTCAACTTCTTCAAACAGCCTGTCAATTCCCGGACTAAGAGAAAGTGATTGCAGACTGTCACTTGAATTAAATGGACGTGATAAGCAGACTATTTTAGCGGTCGAACAAGACTGACGATGATTATCACGGCTCTCTGAAAGTGAGTGTTACTTAGGCAAAGAGATTTAAAGTTTGATAGAAGATAATGCAGTCTTGGATTGGACTGTCGAATAGTTATGTAGGAAGAAAAAAATGATGCAAAAGAATAGATATGGAATATAATTTTATGTCATTAGTAGTTCACAAACTATCAGAATTGTTGCTATATTCTGTTCAACGAAAGATTAGTCCTGACATAGCGGTAATTTCGTAAATTGTAGCCGTACGGTGACTGCTATCGAAAAAACATAAACGACATCATCAAAAACCTTAAAATAGCTGTTTTATCCATGTTTTTTTTATATTTGATATTCTTTGTATAGTACCGTTTTGTAGAGAAACGTCACGACAGAAAGGGGTATAGGAATTTCAAAGCAAAAAAATCCTATTAGGTATTTATTTGTGATCGGAATAAAACCTAGCTGTCGAAGGCACTGATTGATAGATAGACACGGAAAGGTAAACGAATAGACCGAACGTGACAGGACTACAAGGATTCCTAGTGTTGTAAAATCTTGGACAAGATAGAAAACTAAATGTAAAGGACATGAGAAAGTATAATATAATTTAAAGTAGGTATCTAAATAAACATAAAATTTTGTATAAAACTTCAAGAAGCTCTTGATCATGATACATTTATTTTGCTTCAGAATACGTTAAAAATTATATTAAAAAAAAAAAAATGACGAATAATTTTGTGTTTTAAGGTTAACTACAAGTGTATCTATATTTTAAATGCTATCTTAAAGCAAAATTAATGTTTCATGGTCATGAAATGTTCGTTTACCTTTTATACAAAATTTTAATGACTGGACTATAAATAAATCTACTTTCTTATATACATAATATATATAACGTAAGTAGGTACGTATAACTTGTATTCATAAATAGAGTTTAAAATCATCCAACAGGCATCCTATCCTTAGATAGGTATATTTTTCTAGACACGTTGATGGAAAGCACTCAAACAATTGAGGCTCTAAAAACACATCATATTTTGAGAATTGAGGATAATATCCACAATCCACATATATTTATTGCAACGTCGTGCAATTAAATTAAATGATCATAAATAAATACCGCCATTTTATCAATATCCAATCATTGGATTACGTAAGGTAGATACGTTACATTCATCAACATCATTCTATTTTCTAAAATGCGAAACGTATCCATTGATGCAAACAACTTTACTTTTTATTATTGTTGCACGATAGTAGGATGCTGTACGCCCAAGCAAGGGATGAAATGGGGGTATTAACGTATGTATGAAAATTCGTAATCCATGGGAGTATAAACTTGAAATTTGGCACAAACACTCGTGATTATCGTACTCGTAATAATGTAAGACGTACTTTTTCATTTATTAACTACCCTTAAAAGGGGCGTAAAGGGGATTAAAGTCTGTAGGGGCAGACTTTACTGCGTGGCCCGATTGACATAAAAATTAACACAAATAATCTTTGTAGGAAACATATCTTGGGATTTTCCAAAATTAGGCCCCTTCTAAGAGGACCAGAAGGGGTGGTAATTTAAAAATAAAAAAGGGAACGCGATATAATCCGCAAAGTTGATGGCATCAATATGAGAATGGTTTCTGTAATATAACATATACAAAAGTATTAAGTTCAATATGCAAAAATACTATGACCCTATTCTATACGACTTAGCCTAACGCAGTTCACTGCTAAACATAGGTTTAAAGAGAAAGTCCTGAAAGTAATGAACTGCAGGACTTTAATGTAAGGAGGACACTGCCAGTCCAATTACTCGTTACAATTTTGCATTATATTCTGTGAAACATTAAAATCATAATTAGCTAATAACTTATGGAGTTTACTTTAAAGAGAAAAGCCTGCAAGTAATTGACTGCAGGACATTAATGTAAGGAGGACACTGCTGGATTAATTTCTAGTACAATTTTGCATTATATTCTGTCAAAAATTATAGAATGTGGTATTAACTACTTAATATTTTAATCAGTTGATACCACATTCTATAATATATTTTTTTTAAATTCATAGCAACACGCCAAGAATTCGCACAATCTTAATTTAAGGGATCCATCCAGTCACATGTACTTATATCAACAGTTTGTCAAACATTGCAAAGGTCAGAACATTATCTAACGGCATTGTGGCGCCCCCACCTGCGCGCGCGCAAGCACCTACTGACACAGATTCGTGTACAAGATTTCCGTCAACGCACGCGCTGGCCCACTGACCGCACCGGTCGGGGCCCTTAGTTATGTAAAACGTAACACTATTATACTTTACTTTGACGAAAACGACGTGACTTCATCACTTTTCTTTTTGTTTTTCTATTAAATAACTTTCCTTTTTATTCGATGTTTGCTTTCGACTTTTACTTTTATTCGGTTCACTGTTAGCAATTACTTTATTAAGAATAGATTGACTTAAGAAGTTGTAACAGATAATTAAACGGCCTTGTTTAAATAATCTGTTACGACGTAGGTTCTCAAAGTTTATGTATGTATGCGTATGCACAATAACTATTAATTTTATCAATATCATCAATAACCATTGCCAAGAAAAACATTAACCTTAATTTATATTTATAATATTCCAGGACATGTGTGTCCTTTCCATTTAGTTCCTTAATTATCTTTTGTTTGTTTATTAATTTACTAGGTACCCGAAGTAGGTAATCATATTTCATTATAATATAACTAAATAATTTTGTAATATAGTAGGTTCTTGATATAATTAATTATAACTCTTTTGCAATAATATGGACACTGACTTTCTTTTGAGAACCATTGCGATAATTTCCCGTAAAAGATCAGTATCTTTGCAAGCCCGAATTATTATTTAAATGACATGCTAGTGATGACCAAAATAACGCTCCAAAGTATACAGTTCATTTAAACGTCTGTCCCGAAGAAAGCTTTAAGAGACTGAATGTGTAATTTGGAGAAGTTGGTATTGCGCAAAAATCAGAAAAGCTATTTGAAAAAAAAAAGTTATGAAAACTCTTGCTTTTAGAAGAAAAGAAACTTCTTCATCGCATTATCAACTAATTTTAAATTCCGCAATGAAAGATGACAGACTGATTGCTTGGACATGTTGCATATCGTCGGCAAATACCGCAATCACATTTTATATGCTACTTACGCAATACGCTTCTATAATGTTTCATTTTCGCTTTCCTTCACTTTGTTGTGATTGCTAACTTGTGATTGTCTATCGCAGTCCACAGCTGGACACATGATTGGTATTAGTTACCAATCTAGATCAACAGTTGGATAACCTTCTTCTTTCGTGATGGATTGAGTTATACGAGATTAGGTGATACCGTGGTGAAAAGATTAGCCAGTCAGCAAGGTTGATAGTGGGGCTGACTGCTCAGGGTTTGACGGACAATACAATACTCTTTATTGTACACAATAACAAACAATAAACATTACTATAAAAATAGAGATGTCCTTACAATGGGCGATCTCATCGCACTAGGCGATTTCTGCCAGACAACCTGTTGGCGCGCACATAAGCGCCCTCTACAATTGACAACATTTCAAAACTGACACGACCTTAAAACAAAAATACCGTTTCTTTATTTTCGTGTCCTGAGTTCAAATATATATTTTTTAAATTTTTTCATTTCCTCATTTCTGAGAAAAAAAATGAAAATCAAAAAACATGTGATGACGTCACATAAACGGTGGAATGAGGAATTACCTTTGCCTATGCGTTCCAATGCTTTAGATGAAAAGATTTAATGTCAAACAAGACATGTCAATGTCACTTATGAAGTTAAACATGACAAGTGTTATAGGACAGTGACATCTAACTAACAGTTTTTTTGACGGCTCACAGTGAAGCAAAGGTTAGATCGCCATTCCACCGTATGTATGACGTCATTTGGCGCATACGTCTTTTTAGAATACGCCGAATTTCAAAATTGAAATTATGAATGAAAAGTACATAATTTCGAAAAACGGAAAAATACGGGTGCTCTGGATTTGGATTTACTTTTATATAACGTAATAATACATGCAGGTTAAAAATATGAAATGTTGTCAATTGCGCGGGACGCGGGCCTCGACCAATAGCGAGCCGAGGCGTGTCGGCGCGCACATTAGCGCCCTCTACGCATCATGTGCGGTGCGCGGGAGGCGCGGAGCAACGGGCCAAGCCGGCCCCTCGGGCTCCGGCGCTCGCGCGCCGCGGGCGCGGCACTTCGACCGGAGCAGCCGCTACGCACACGCGTCTTTATCTTTAAAAAACGCAGTCATTATTGTCGCGTAGCGCTCATATTTTTTGTAACATAATGAAATTAATTTCATTATAAGTTTAAAGTCATAAAACCATCTTTTTTCATTTATCTCCACACACAATAACCCAAGGGACGGAGTTACAGCCCCAACAATGGTCCTTCGAAGCCGCGATTATTGAAGAAAATTGGAACAAACATCGTGGAATCTCCCGGCATCATCGCGTGGTTCGATTCATAGAACACATAAACCCGGGTTCGAGTCGTCGCGTCGTGTCAAGCTCCATCAAGAATTCAAGAAGCGAATCGTTCGTGTTCCGTGTTCGTGATGGCACAACAAAATGGCGTCCGACTAGAAACCGAAATTCGATCGAACAACGAGTGCTAACATTATCCTGGAGGGCATTAATTTTGTGAGTTCGTTCCAATTATCATTATAATTATCCCAACTTTAAGTCATTAAGTGGATATTCCTTATTTTCATGGCACTGCTATCAACAAGTCCTTAATTTGTTGGTCGTCGCGTCGGTACGTTAAATGAGCACATGTCATGTCATGCATTACGGACATTAAGTAATGCATCATAAACTCATTTCACTGTAATTATCCCGTCCCTATTTCAGAACTCGTTTTGCATTATCAATTTTCCCATATTAACATTAAGTTTAATTGCATATCAACAGCATTTGCGCTAAAGCCGAGCAGAGCGACGACGCCACGTGGCGCGTTTCATTGCTGTCTTCGCCTGTTCCGGGGCACGCGCACGCCTGCTTGCTATCGAGCGGGGCTGCGCCCTTGCTGTCACGTGGGACAGCGGCTGCTTGCTTGTCCACGCGCATATCACTCTCTTCTTGCCTGTATCTGCACTGCACGCTTGCATTTAAGTATAACCTGCTATCATTACACCTTGAGTTTCACGTTTTCCTGTGCACGTAAATACTGCCTGTTCTTATATTAATATTATAAAGTTATTCAATTAGTTCACAATGTCTAACCTAAAAGAATTAAAAAAGAAACGTGCTTCTTATAAAGCTAAACTTACACAGTTTGAAAAATATCTTTCAATCATGTGCACATGTGAGAAGCCTAGTAACATTCAACTCAGTGAGCTTGGGGCTAGGTTGCAAAAGATTGAAGAGTGCTACGGCGAATACGATTCCATACAGATTAAAATAGAAAGCTTGCCGGACATTACAGATGCTGAGTGTCAAGTGGAATATGGTGAGCGCGAGTGCTTCGAGTCGCAATACTTCGCGGCGGTCGGCAAGGCACGAGAGGTGATTGGCAGGCCGGTCTCTGGGGAAGCGGAGCACGACTCGGAGTCTTCGGTAACAGGTTCTGTCCTCACTGCAGGTGGGCCAAGCTTAAATATTAAATTACCGACCATTCATTTACCTACCTTTTCTGGGCAATATGAAAACTGGCTAGAATTTCACGACACTTATGTATCTCTTATTCACACAAATGGGAAAATTCCTAAAATTAACAAGTTTCATTATTTACGATCGGCATTAAAATACAAGGCTGCGAACGTTATTGCCTCTTTAGATTTTTCAGAAAAAAACTATGATACAGCATGGTCATTGTTATGTGAGCGTTATCAAAATAACAACTTGCTTATTAATAATCATATCGATGCATTATTCGATTTTGAAAACATTACAAAGGAGGCTCCCTCTGCACTGAGGGGCCTCATAGATACTATAAATAAAAACCTTAGGTCTTTAAAAATGTTAGAGGTCAATATAGATAATTGGGATCTTATCATCATTCATGTTATGTGTAAAAAATTAGATAGTACAACTAACAGGAAATGGAAGGAACATGCTAACCTTCAAAAATACAAAATACCTACCTTAGAACAATTTATTGATTTTGTTAAAGGGCGTGCTGAACTGTTAGAGACAATCGACATTAACAATCGGACCACACATACTCGTACTACACACACTCGTAGGCACAGTGAACCTTTAAATGCTAAACCCCGAACATTCATTGCTAATAAAAAACAAGCAAAAGGCTCATACACATGTCCTCGGTGCAAGCAAAACCATCCCATTTATATGTGTCCTCAGTTCATGTCATTGTCTGTGTCAGCACGAATAGCCGAAGCTAAAAGACTCAACCTGTGCAACAATTGCTTAAGACAAGGACATGGACCTCAGGATTGCAGATTTGGACCGTGCAGAGTATGCAATAAACCACATAATACTTCATTACATATAGACGAACCAGCATCTCTGCAGCAGTCAGATACCAGTGTATCACGGGACAAATGCGTAGTGTTAGCCTCACAAGAGGATTGCCACTGTAATGTAGTTCCAACAATGCAATCTGATGTTGTCTTGTCATCTACACATAATAGCTGTGTATTGCTGTCTACAGCACTAATAGACATTATTGATTTTAACGGTAGAAAACATACTGTCCGTGCCTTACTTGATAATGGTAGCACATCTAACTTTATAACAGAGCAAATATCTAATCAACTTAATTTACCGGTTAAATCTACTTCCATTTCAGTTGAAGGTTTAAGTCAGTCAGTACATGTAACTAAACGTTCTAGCTTGACTATATCCTCACGCACTGAGTCATACATAAACAACATTGATTGTTTCATTGTACCAAAAATAACTCAATTATTACCTACCACACGTTTTGATATCTCGCACCTAAATATTCCAAAAAATTTAAAACTAGCTGACCCTAGCTTCAATGTTCCTTTAGAAATAGACATGTTGTTGAGTGCTGAAATATTTTGGAACATATTAGGTACAAAACGCATATCTTTAGGTAGGAATAAACCAGTTCTCATTGATACAAGAGTAGGTTGGTTGGTATCAGGTGTAATGTATAAACAAGAAACGAATAGTAATAAAACCACCGCTTACTCAAACAGAGCTCATTGTAATTTCATAAACGATTGTCACCTTCAACAACAATTAGACAGATTTTTCGAATTGGAATCAGTTTCTTCACCCCGTACCACTACTAAAGAAGAAAACGAGTGTGAACAAAACTTTATAAAAACAACCACTCGCGAGAAAGATGGTCACTTTGTTGTAAAAATTCCTTTAAAACAGTCACCAGAAACATTAGGTGACTCATATGAACAAGCTTTATCTAGATTTCAGTCTTTAGAAAGAAAGTTCAAGCGTGATCCATTATATAAAGAAAAATATTCCAACTTTATTAAGGAGTATATTGATCTTGGTCATATGTCTTTAGCTAATCATAGTAACGATAAATATTCATATTTCATGCCACATCATGGTGTGATCAGAGACACTAGTCTAACCACAAAATTGAGGGTTGTATTTGATGCGTCAGCAAAGACCACATCACATTTATCATTTAATGACATACAGTATATAGGTCCCACAGTCCAAGATAGTTTAATAGACATATTAGTTCGATTTAGGCAACACAAGTACGTTGTTACATCGGATTGCGAAAAAATGTACCGTTGTGTATTGGTAACACCAGAGCAACGATGCCTTCAGAAAATAATGTGGCGGTTCGATGCCACTCAGAAGGTGGATACTTACAAGCTCAATACTGTGACATATGGCACTGCATCTGCCCCGTATATGGCCACACGGTGTCTAGTGCAACTAGGACAAGAATGCTCATTTCCTCCAGTACGTGAAACAATACTACACGACTTTTACGTGGATGACTTTATATCAGGCCACGACTCAGAAGCAGAGTTATTACAAATATGTCAAGGGGTCATTAAAGAATTAAAAAAGGGTCAGTTTCATTTAAGGAAATGGCGGTCAAATAACATGCATATATTAAATAGTATAAATAAAGGCGACATGGATGATCATGTGCTCAAGTTAGTCAATGATGACCATGCTAAAACATGAGGTCTGCGATGGTCCTGTAAGGCTGACACATTAAGTTTTGAAACAGTTAGCGATCCATTAAAGAGTAAAATAAGTAAAAGATCTGTACTGTCAACAGTAGGACAGGTGTTTGATCCATTGGGTCTTATAAATCCTTGCATTCTACACGCAAAGGTAATTTTACAAGAATTATGGGCTTCAAAGCTTGCGTGGGATGATGCATTACCACCTGAAATCACAGAAAGATGGTTAAATTTCTTGAAATCACTTTCACAATTAAATAACATTATTGTACCTAGGCGTATTCTATGCGATCGTTCTGTACATTATGAGCTTCATACCTTTAGCGACGCTTCCTTGCAGGCATATAGCGCTTGTGTTTATGTTCGGTCAATCTCTAAGGATGGCAATATCACAGTCCATCTCGTCATGGCAAAAAGCAAGGTAGCACCTCTAAAGGGCATGACTGTACCAAGATTAGAGCTTAGTGGAGCTCTATTAGCGGTTCGTTTAGCAACAAAGGTTAAAAACGCTTTAAGATTAAATATACATACCTGGGCATTTTGGTGCGACTCCACAATTGTTTTGGGTTGGATACGAACACCGAAGTCATCTTTAAAAACATTTGTTTTCAATAGAATCAATGAAATCACTGACATTACCAATGCGAAGGATTGGAATTACATTCCCACTAAAATAAATCCAGCAGATATAGGATCTAGAGGTTGTAATGCTACTCAGCTGGAGGGTTCCAAATTGTGGTGGACAGGACCACCATTTTTAACATTACCACAAACACAATGGCCTAGTCAAACCAATACTGTACCCATTAACCTACCAGAAACTAAAGTGCTATGCAATCTTGTTCATGATCATGAAGAAAACAATTTTATACATAAATTTTCAAGCTTTAGTAAATTGCAACGTGTCACAGCTTATATATTACGATTTATAAATAACTGTAGGCATCCTCATAATAAAAACACTACATTCTTGACTATTTCTGAATTAAATTCAGCCATTTTACTTTTATGTAAATTCATTCAGTTAAATATGTTTCCAGATGAGTTTTCAACATTAAAAAAGGGCCAATCTTTAAAAAGGTCACAATTACTTAATCTTAACCCATTTATGTCACATGAAAGGGTAATAAGAGTTGGAGGTCGATTATCAAACTCAAATTACACCTATGATGTTAAACATCCTATTTTAATTCATGCTTCTCATTATGTTACCCAAATATTATTTAAACATTATCATACATTATTAATGCATGCAGGACCTCAATTACTGCTTGCTACATTAAGACAAAGATACTGGGTAATAGGTGGTCGCAGCCTTGCTAGAAAAATCACTCATGAGTGTCATAAGTGTTGTAGATTCGCCGGCAGAACTATTCAGCCAATCATGGCAGATCTACCTAAAGAACGCGTTCATAGTGAATATCCATTCATTAATACAGCTGTCGATTATGCTGGGCCTATTCTAATTGCCAACAGAAAGGGTAGAGGCAGCCAACTTATAAAATCCTACATTTGTATATTTGTGTGCTTGGCAGTGAGGGCAGTACATGTTGAACTGGTCACCGATCTAAGCACTGAAGCATTCATGGCTGCATTAAATAGATTTGTTGCTCGCAGGGGTCGGCCTGTCAACATACACTCTGATAACGGTACAAACTTTGTAGGAGCCTGTAAAGAACTTTCAACCTTTCTGAACTCGAGGTGTAATGATATTAGTTTAGGTGCAGCAGAGCAGGCAATAAACTTTAAATTTAGTCCTGCCTATAGCCCACATTTCAACGGCTTAGCTGAAGGCGCAGTTAAGTCTGTTAAACTCCTTCTTAAAAGAATCTTATCTCTAGCTCATTTAACATACGAAGAATTAAACACAGCATTAATTCAAATTGAAGGGATCTTGAATTCACGCCCTCTTACTCCATTATCTTCTGATCCCAACGACATGACTCCACTGACTCCCTCACACTTTTTAATTGGGCGAACGATCATGATGTTGCCCTCTCAGGTGGACACAGAACGAGAAACACAGATCAGCACTTTGCCTCGATATAAAAGGGCACAAGCCTTGGCGGCTCATTTTTGGAAACGATATCAAACTGAATATCTTTCAGAATTACAAAGGCGAGCAAAATGGCAGCGCAATGAACAGGAGCTGCTGCAGCTGGGAGACCTGGTTGTGGTCAAGGAAGACCGCCTCCCACCCAACCATTGGCGACTCGGCCGCATCGTGAACCTGCATCCTGGCTCCGACGGCATCGCACGCGTCGCTGACGTCAGGACTGCATCGGGCGTGCTTCGACGAGCCTACAATAGGCTCTGCCTGCTGCCCACTTCAGACTTTGGAACAAGTTCCAACGGGGGGAGCCTGTTGGCGCGCACATAAGCGCCCTCTACAATTGCGCGGGACGCGGGCCTCGACCAATAGCGAGCCGAGGCGTGTCGGCGCGCACATTAGCGCCCTCTACGCATCATGTGCGGTGCGCGGGAGGCGCGGAGCAACGGGCCAAGCCGGCCCCTCGGGCTCCGGCGCTCGCGCGCCGCGGGCGCGGCACTTCGACCGGAGCAGCCGCTACGCACACGCGTCTTTATCTTTAAAAAACGCAGTCATTATTGTCGCGTAGCGCTCATATTTTTTGTAACATAATGAAATTAATTTCATTATAAGTTTAAAGTCATAAAACCATCTTTTTTCATTTATCTCCACACACAATAACCCAAGGGACGGAGTTACAGCCCCAACACAACCTTTGAATGGACATAATTTGCAAGAAAAAAAGAGTAGTAGTTCCCATTGTAACAATAAATAACGACACATTAAATTAAGTAGGTACCCTAAATAAACCTAAAACACAAATAAATAAATATTATGACGGACGTACTTAATGCACTTCCAATAACCTTAAAACTAGACTGCCAATGATGCTTTTTTTTTTTTTTTTTTTTTTCTATTGGACTGCAGTAGGTCGTCCTAGGGGACGGTTTCTACGTAACCGGGCAGTTATTGGCGAGACCTGAAGGGTCTCCAGCCAATGGGGGGAAGTAAAATACTTGACCTAAGCTAACTACTTGTACTACACTAACATCATGACTACCTGCAACAACAGCACTAAGGGCGACCCCTAGTGGGACTCGGACCTCGGCTTAGGGCGTTGCTGGCGTGGACATAGGGGGGGGGGGGGAGACAGCTTGATGAGGGCTGAATTATCGGGGTGACTGCGGAGTCTGAAGAGACGACCGGTTCTACGACGGGAGAGCTCGGTGGATCGTGACCGGCGGCGGTGGGGCGTCGCGACGGGCCTCGTCGGCGAGGACGGTATGCCGGGCGGCGGCGTTTGTTGTGTAGTGTGCTGGTCGATTTACTCGCCTCCTGGAGGAGGGTAATTTCGTCATCGGGTTCTAAAAGTGTGTGCCTGGGACGGCGAACTTTACTTATGAGAGAGGGACTGTAGTCGGCCGCTGCGGCGACTAGGGGGTTCGGATGGCGGGGGGCAGAGTCGAAGTAACGCTTGGAAATGCGTTTGAGGTATTGCCTGATGGTTGGCATTTTTAGATCGAGATGGAGTTGGACGTTACGCATGAACCACGGGGCAGCCGCGGCTCTGCGCAACACTCGATTCTGGAGGGTTTGGAAGGATTTAAAGCGACAAGGCTTAACGTGTGCGAACACGACGCTAGCGTAAGTCAAGATGGGGCGGATGCACGTCACGTAGATTCTCAGCTTATTTCTAAGTGACAATTTACTGCGCGTTCTAAGGATGGGGTGGAGGCGACCGACAGCGAAAGCGGCGCGAGCGCGCATCGCTTTGATGTGGTCTCGGAAACTCAGATGGTGGTCGAGGATAACCCCCAGGTATTTGGCTTTCATCTCCCAAGGGATCTGTTTGCCGAACATGAGGACGGGACGGATGTGGGTGTGGGTATCACCGTGTCTCTCGAAAAGAACGGCTGCGCTCTTTTCGGGATTCACCTCTATTCTCCATTTCCGGAACCAGACCCCGAGGGCGTCAGCTGCGGTTTGAAGGGTTCGAGAGATGCTATCGAGACTCCTACCGGAATAGTAGATAGCCGTGTCGTCGGCGAAGAGAGCCAACTTGGCCAAGCCACGTTTGGGAATGTCGCTGGTGTACAGCGTGAACAGAAGGGGCGATAGCACGGAGCCCTGAGGGACTCCTGCGCGAATGGGGTGAGGGGACGAGAGGGTGCCTTCTAGGCGATAGCGGAAGGAGCGATCCGACAGAAAGTCTCGAATGATGAGCACGAGACGGTCCGGCACGTTGAATTGGTACAGTTTGTATAATAAACCGTTGTGCCAGACCTTGTCGAAGGCTTTCGCTACGTCGAAGAAGAGCATGCCCGTTTTGTACGAGCGCATAAAACGGGAGCTAATGTGTTCGACAATGCGGTGTAATTGTCGAATGCAACAGTGCTGGGTTCGAAAACCGAACTGTTCGTCGGGGATGAGTTTACGGGAGTCAGCGAAATCCTTTAAACGGATATAAATGAGACGCTCATAGATTTTCCCAATTACATTGAAAAGACTAATGGGGCGATAACTAGTGGGCTCACTCTTGGGTTTGCCGGGTTTGGGGATACCGATAACGGTGGCTTGTTTCCAAGCTTGCGGAAAGATGTTATTACTCAGAGCGCCATTGAAGATGGCGGTCATGAGAACTATGAGCGGGGCGGAAAAGTGTTTGATCACCTTATTGGTGATACCGTCTGAGCCGGGGGCTTTCCTAGGTTTGAGATTCCTCACTATCGTGTGGACCTCGTCTACGGTGATGGGGGGTAAGGGATCGTCGGGGTCTTCATCGGGAGGGAGGGAGGCCCTACGTTCGACCTCGCGATCCACCTTGGAAAGATGGACCGGGTCTACGGGTTGGGTGCTGGGAGTACATTGGGCTTCTAGACTGTCGGCTAGACATTCGGACTTTTCGTCATCTTCAAAGGCCGGCCTTTGGTTCGGACGATTGAGAGGGGGAGTTGAAGCTACACAATCGGATTTTAGATTTCGTTGTAATTGCCAGAAGGCCAGATGGGATGGCTCTAAGTCGCTCAACATCTTGTCCCAGCGGGCTTCCCGAACCTCCCGTACACGTTTCTTTACAGCACGCTGTAGAGAACGCATATGGGCGCGGTTAGCTTCGCAGGGAAAAGTGTCATAGGCACGGATGGATGCGTTCTTCTCCGTCAGCAGTTCACGCACATCGTCCGGCAGCTTCCAGCGGTGTTCGTCCACCGCTGGAACCTGCCGTGAACACTCGTTCACCACGGACTGGACGTGACTGGTAAGGGAGTCGATCGCGCCCAGCGTGTCGGCAATCGTAACGATATCGTCGGGGATGGAATCTAAGTGAACGGACGAGGAAGACTTGAGGCGCTCCTCTAGTTTACCCCAGTCCGTGACAGTTTTGGTCGGGGCGGGTTGTCCAGGATCCGGGGGACCACCCCGGGGACCTAGGTGAAGGACTACGGGGCGGTGATCGGAGTCTAGCTCTTCATGCGTCTCTATAGAGCGTAGACCGAGGTTTACGTTCTTTAGAAGCGCTATGTCAAGGACATCGGGCTGATGGTCAGGGTTATGGGGGTAGTGAGTGGGACACATCGGGGCGATAACGTCGAATTCGAGCTCCGGGCTCAACTCTTCGAGGTTACGACCCGCGTGGTTGTTGGAGTTGCAGCTCCACGAGAGATGTTTGGCATTGAGGTCGCCCGCTATGATAACGGAACCTCCGCCGAGGTCAAAGAGGGCTTTAAGATCGCTCCGGAGTTGGATCTTATTACTGGAGGGAGGATTATACACCGAGACGATTGTGATCGGCTGGTGTCCTGTCATGCCTAGTCTGCATATGGAAGTTTCCAGGAATTGGAGACCAGGGGGAGGGTCTAAGGGAGTGCAGTACAGGGAGCGTTTGTAGTAGATGAGAGTACCACCGCCCCTACTACGGGTCCTGTCGTTGCGAACTAATTTATAGTTTGCAATTCCAGGGTTCCTGTTGTGGGGCTTGAGAAACGTTTCCTGCACTAGGAAGATGTCAATTTGATGATCACGCAAAAAGATTGCGATCTCATCTCGTTGACCGTTAACGCTGTTAGCGTTGAAGAAGCCTAATTTAAGGGATCGGGGCTTAATTCTATAGCTTTCTGTATCCATTGGAATTTATTGGATGAGGAAAATGACTATGTCATCTAGTTCGCAGAGGACATTGATGCGAGCGATTGGATCGCCTTGAGAGGCGTTCCAAGCGGAGACTATGTTGATCGCCCACTGCGTATTGCAGGAGGAGAGGGTTTGGATGAGGCTGGGGATCGTGTCCCTAAGGAGCACTTTAGTGGACGAGAGGGAAGTGGAGGGAGCAACCGCTGTCGGCGCTGGCCTGGGAGCGAGTGCGGGGGCGGGTGCGGGGGTGGGTGCGGGGGGAGCCTGTGATGTTGTGGGACTACGTGCAGGCTGTGAAGCAGCTAGCACTATAGTGGGAGCGGGGATGGTGGAGCTCATCAGGGCGGGGATAGCCGGGATTGGGGGTCTTGTGGTTGGTTGCTGTTGCTGGGGCAACTGGGTAGTGGGCCTTAAGGCGGGGAACGCCTGCTGATGGTTCAGCGCATTCCATGGGGACGGCCTTTGGGGACTGAGGCGGGCGGGGGGTTGGGATGAAAGAGGGGGGGGAGCCGTGGAGGGACTCTCTCTTTGGTGACGATCGGCTGAACGTTTAGCCAGCTTAGGGTTGCGCTGTTTTGGCGCTTTGGCACACCCGCGATAATTCGCCGGGTGACCAGACTCGCCGCATAGAACGCAACTAGGGGGCTCAAGGCATAGGGACCTATCTTTTGGGCGTTCGCAATCGCTAGTGCCGTGGTCGCCCAGGCACTTGACGCACCTGGGTTTCGCATAGCAGTTACGCTGCGAGTGGCCATAAAGCTGGCAACGGTGACATTGACCAGGGGGACCGGACTTGTTGGGGCGCTCGACGCTTATGCCAGACAGGTGGCATAAGGTCTTAATATTATAGACGGCCTTAGACTCGTCTGAAGGTTCGCATACTGCGAGGACCATGTCGTAGGGGGTGCCACCGCGGCCGCGGTGCATGCGGTGGACTTCCAAGGCGGGGATGTTTTGCGACTTAAGGTCGCTGAGGATGGCGTCGGAGTCAATCTCCTTGGGGATGCCGCGGATAACGACTCTGATAAGCCGCTCATCGGGAAGGGCAAAGGTGTGAAATGACACACTTTTTTCCCTTAGCATGCGCGTGAGATCGCGGAAGTCTTTTGAGGTGGGGACTAAGACTTTGATGCCCTGTTGGGTGGTGCGGGCGCTAAGGTAGTTGATCTTGCGGTCAACACACAACTTGGACACATCGGTCCACTTCGCCTTGTCCTGAATGTACAGAGGCGGAGGAGCGGGCTCTTTCCTCGGAGCCGAGGTTTTCGAGCCGGTGACGGGGCGGGGGGAGGAGGGACGACTGGCCTGCGGGGAGGTAGTCGGGACGGGACTATGGCAGGCAATCGATGCGGGGGTCGCAACGGTTGTCTTGGGGGTTTTGGCCGGGACTTGGCTGGAGGAGGCCGCTTTGGATTTGCGGGCACGCTTCTTTCCCTTTCCGACTACGGTAGTGTAGCCTTCAGAGGATGAAGAAGCTGACGAATACGATTCGGACTCAATGTCGGAATCGGGGACTAGGGGCTCTGACGTGTCCATTGATGACGTCATCTCTGGAGCATGTCGGAGGGACGGGGAAGGGGTGTGACAATTCGTGGAAGGCGCAGCTGCGGAGTGCAGGTGCGAAATTTCCATTGTTTCCGGAGACAATGGACCGGGAGAGAAAGGCGGTAGCGACATAAGGCTCGGAATGCCATTGTTCTCGTCGAACAATGGCTCTCCTTCGCCGAAATGATCGGTTTCGTTATCACAGGTGGGTGACAGGGGATTAGTAGTGTGCCTTATGGGCCCGCTACGAGGAATTCGAGCGCCGTATTGGGCAAGAAATTCGGGGTCTTTTAAAAGTTCCCGGAAGAACGCTAATAACACAGCGTCAGACATCTCGGAAAAGATGCCTGAGCCGTGTGTAAAAATGGAGGATAAGCTTAATTAAAAACGCGGCGCGCACATGTACGCGACTATTTTTAGTATCGGCCTATACGTCCTAACAATTTAATTTTAAAAACGCGATTCCCCGGGTGGATGGGCCCGGGGGTGTGTGAAAACCCTCCCTGTCGGGTATAGACAGGGAGGTTGGGTGCCTATTGGTGAGCCCTAAGCTAGTAATCCCGTCGCCAGTCTTATTGTGCGAACGGGTTCCTAAGTCTCTAGTGAGGTGCAATACTAGAGAGTGCTAGATGGGAGAGAACGGGGTTAGAGCTAGCGTCGACTAGGAGACCCCCCAAGGCCGGTGGTACTAGCTCCTTCCAATTTTCGCCTTGCCCTGAAGGGGCGCAGCTGGTGTATTGGGTCAACACCCTCTCGGTTTCGTTAACACTGCAAAGTATCAGCCGAGGACCACGAAACTGTGGATTTTCCCTGAAGGGGCACACGCGTTTGTCAAAGAAATAGGCGTTCAGCCACCGCCTTGAAAAAGGCAGCTTTTGAACTTATAGTCGTGAAGTGGAGAACACTACGGCGGGGCGTAGCGATATTCGTGAGCGAGCACGTCGAGAAAGTACGCAGCGCGAGTTGCGGCACGTCCGTCCTCAGCGAGCGTCGGAGCGCGAATCCCAATGATGCTGGTGCCGGCCATCCCTATAATGATAAAAACGCAAATTTTCATCAGATTTCTGTTCCAGTATTTCTATAGATCCTTATCCACCTAAGCTTAACTAACCACCTCGTAAACTTCGCAATTTAACACACAGACCTACTTAACTAAAGATGTCAACTTACTTAACTGATTGATACTAACTACGTTATAATAAGAGTAAGCAACCCATTCTTTACAAAAATTACGCAAGTCGAGTGTTGCACGTGCAAGAAATAATGGAATTTCAACAAAAAATAAAGCAAATTAATCTATCAATGAGTGCGTTGTAATCTTAAGACTATAGTGTAATAATCTGCTTAAAAGATACTATTACGCAAGATGAAAGGAAGCGTTGTTCTGCTGATTCAGTGGTATACGAGGCTATTTGTTTCCTTTGCATAAAGTTTTGCATAGCTATGAAGATAATGAGAAAGTAACAGCCTATGGAGAATGGACCTACTTTGCTTCTTTCGTTGCGTAGCCGCATGTCTGAATAATCATTGGTTTTCTTTGCTTTTACTTTTTCATCGGTTTATTGTCAGGTTTGTTTAAAATTTCGATAACTATGTTACAGGACATGTAAAATACTGTCAATAATATTCAGCTGTATCTGGAAGATTCGCAAATAATCCCATCATTAATTGAGGTCCAGATTGGCATAATGGTTTCAAGTCAGATTTCCGCAAGGATTATGATACTTAATATGTGTGTAGATCTGACCAAACACGCATAAATTCGAAGTTAATTAGCCAATTTATCGGAAAAAGAGGATCTCGCTCCCCATCAAAATAACACTAATTTTGTCATCGAAGCCAATACCACGTTAAGAATTATATTTAGGAAAGTGCATGACATAATGATCTGCAAAATGAAATAGGAGCCTAGAAGAAAGAATCCAACGTATCAAACAGTGCTTAGACAAACTAAACAAGATACTACAACACTATCAGATTCCCTTTCATACGTAATACATTTAGTGACGACTTTCCACGTTCAGAGAAAGGTGACAATGCAAAATGTAGCGGACAAGTAGGCAAAGATAGAACAGTGATACCTAGTGCATTAGCCTCAGTAAGTAGCTAACAAAATAACGATGCAGAAGCTGATATCAGAAGGAAGTGAAAGTCCATGCTAGAATGTGTCACGAACGAGGAAAGGATTGGCGAAGGACAGGAATGTGTTAACAGCATACTTTTTATAAGAACAGTGTAATAATATTATATCAATTGAAAGCGAAACAGAAAATCATGATTACATCAATCCATCAATCTATCAAGCTGAAAATGTCCACTGTTGAACATGTGCTTCCTATGCCCTAAATTCTTTTGGATGGTCAAAGGGAAACATAACATAACATCACCCCTGTATTTCTCGAAGGAGTGGGCAGAGGTGTAGTACACCTACACCCACATTTCGCCGTATGTTTAAGTCCCATGTTACAGGTGGCGAGCCTATTGCCATCTACCGGGCACAAATTCAGATTCCGTACTGCTCCTGCTCCTGAGAAATTCCACCTGGAAATTGGAACAGCAGTAGCACTTGCGACAATTAGACCAACGAGGCAGTCAAATAGGAAATTGCTATAATTACCACGCTTGGATTGGTGATCGCAGTTTGGTGTTATTAGCAGACACAAGGAACCTGCTGCCCATCCTCTTGAAATCATCACTTTTACGACTCCCATGGATGGGGAAACATGGCGGATAGAAACGACGATGACGACGTCTGTGGTCTAGTAGTTCGAGTGTCGGACTGTTGATCACGAGATCATGGGTTCGATTCCCACAGGACACAAATATTTTTGTGTTGGTCTGGGTGTTTCTTATGTATTATAAGAATGTATTTACAAAAAAAAAGTATATAAGTATTATATCTATTGACCCATAGTACAAGCTCTGCTTAGTTTGGGACTAGAAGGTGCTGTGTAGAAAATGTCAAAAAAAAAAAACATGCATTGCGGCAACATGGAACATGGAACCATAAAATCTCCATGATCAGTCTAAAATTTGGGACGATAAGCAAAGCCTGTGCAAAGATCAAACCCACAGGCCATGTGCAAACGACACCGACAAGTGTAACTAATTTCGTCGAATACTGTGTGCATTCTCATTTAAGATTCGATAAGTTTTATGACATTGTAGCGCGTGAGAAAATCCTAGATAAAACAAGAATTTTAATTAGATTTATCGTTGTTAACTTCATTCAAACTTACTCTTGTGTAGTCATCATATTTTTTATGTTTTAGGTCTAAACTGGTATTATCGAATCACCGCAGATTCTGCTTTTCTGTCACACCCATCGATGTAAGAAAATAGGACTTTGGTCATACTCAATAACTCAATTATTACCGAGTTTTTTTTTGTAACTTGTCAATTCCATAATACTTCTAAAATGACAATTTCAGTATCTACTCATTGGCATCCAAATTTCTTGGCTCAATTATATTAATTTTAACATTTAATATTTGTTGAATTTCGGTAAGTTACCTAGGGAAACTTTTTAATGCCCTCTATCTATAAGGCATCTTTCCTTTGACACACTGCAAGGTATAAGTCTCCGCTTCCTTTTGTCAGTTCTTTCCGATCTGCGACAATTGCATCCAACTTTCATGCGATGGCTTGAATTCCGTTAACCCATCTAACGGCTGATCTGCCAAAGGATCATGTTGCCTCTCTCGGTATCCAATCAGCTATAGCTGGTCAAAGGTGGGAGTTCAAAATAATAATTTTACTAAAGAATTCTGTCTGTGATTAGTAACAGTATACGAAACATTAAAAGCTGATGCTCTTCGTGTGTAACAAAAGCAAAGGTCAAATTAAATATACTTTAGATTCATATTGATTATACCGTTTGGATATACGTGTCAAATACGAGTTAATGGCCGAAATTCCAATTTCAAGGCATATTGGATAATATTTGATATATTATGAATTTTCAAACAGATTATAACAATTATATAAGAGGCCTTGAAAAAGTGGTGCTGTGCGGTCATTTTTTATACGAAAGATTTACCATATGTTTTCAACCAAAACTACACATTATCTATAGATACAAAAAAATCATACACATTATCTATAGATAAAAAAAAATAGTATCTCGCACTCGACATTATATTCCAAAAATCCGCCTGCACAGTAGAAAATAATGATAACATAAATTGACTATTTACACAAATGTGATGAGGAGGGACGAAAAGCATGTGAATAGGAGAGTGATGAATATAAATGTTGATGGATGGAGGAGAAAGGGGAGACAAAAGAAAAGATGGATGGATTATGTGAGAGATGATATGAATGAAAAACAAGTCAATGATAGCGGAACGGCTAATAGGGAAGAATGAAAGAAGAAAATATTTAGTGCCGACTCCAAGTAACTTGGAATAAGGGCCGGCAGAAGAAGAATAAATAATTATAAAATTAAGGACGCTTTCAAATTGGACGGTTGCCGTCCAGCTGCAGCCGTCCCACAGCGGTGCGGCTGTCGAGCTGCAAACAGGCGGTTGTGTTTTTACATACAGTTAACGCAACGAAAGAGCAGTGTGACGCCCGACCTGCTGCCGTGCGTGCGCGGTACGGATGACGCACTGCTCTCAGGTCGCGTCTGTACGAAAAACTACTGTACCGTACATTACTGTACTGTATGAAAAAACACAGCTCGACAGCCGCACCGCTGCGGCAGGGCTACAACAGTCCGACAACAACCGTCTAATTTGAAAGCGCCCTAAGATCGGTCTTTTATAAATTAGCAATATTGTCTTACTACTTACCAACCAATCAACAGTAATTACTGCCAAACAGCTCTTAACGCAATAGAGTTCATCTGTTATCCATTACATAATTGTAGCATTTCTTAATAAGATTATATACTCTCGTCGGGTAGCAAACGATAGTTATTATGTCATCACCTCTCTATTGCATTCTATATAGGCAGCGGGTCCGTCAGTAAATACGTGTACAATGAGCCTTATGTGCTTAATGGAAGACGCGTGACATTTAAAGGAACAGTTCCTTATAGTTCGACATTTTGTGGTCTTCAATGCACAATTTGTTGCAATATCGAGGGATTGAGAAATGAGAAATATTTTATACTGTTAAGTTTCATCGACTATTTTTTGCACAGTAAATAAAAACATTCTTAGAAATGTAATAGAAAGTTGAAATCATATTTCAGTGGTGAGAGCACCCATTGAGCCGAAATTCGAAAAGTAGGTCTTTCTTAGAAGCGGTGTCAGTGCCAATATACAAAGCGGTATGCAAGCTCATGTTCCGGTGATGCTAGAGTCCGTTTCAGATGGCACAGAATCGCCAGAAATTGATGACGTGCCTCACGAGGGGCACGAGGAAGATCGTAAGTATCGTAAGATCGTGTTATTCTTTTTTTATTTGTATCTCATATTCTCTGTTTCGTGTGGTGCCTAGTAAAAAATAGGCACCCCGTTCTCAATTGTCGTAAAAAGTTACTGAATCTATTTTTTTTACATTCCCTCGAGTGGTAGAGATCAACTAGGTACGATAACAGGCACGCACCTCCAACATCGTCAATGTGTGTGTGCATATGCCAACGAGTCACCATGTTTGTGTTTGGTATTTAGTAGACAGCTACAGATGCAGAATGCACATATCAGCGTTAAACGAATGACGCTGTATAAATATTCTTTCGCACTTTCGCACAGTGTCAATGGAGAGGCGTGCCATGCTATCGTAGTCGATCTCTACCTCTGCGGCGTCCTTCCTGTCTGTAATAAACTAATAACAATAAACTACGATCACCCATCCATCTGGCAAGCGTGATAATTTATCGCAATTACACCCAAGGATGCATCGTATGAAACGAATGAAACGATCATTGCCAAAGCCAGCAGTAGACGTTTGCGGGATGATGTCATCATCATTCAGCCGAAATACGTCTACTGCAGGACATAGGCCCCCAAGCATCTCCACATCGACCGGTCCTGTGCTTCTCGCATGCAGCGGATCCGCTAACACCTTAGTCTTCGATCTTAATCGCGGGATGATATGAATGATTTTATTTCCTTGCTTTCTTATCTAGTTCAATCTTGCCACATTTTGCTTGTCATCGCCCATAATTATATATTAAAATAAACTTTTAACACCGGTGTTTATTGTTCTGTTGGTACCGCCTGAATCATGTTTCTATTTTGCTAATAATGTCAAAGGTATTGTAAGAGTACCTATCTACACAGGTTGTAGCATTCTTTAAGTTACAATAACGACAATCACGCCTGTGATCCTTGAAAAGTCGGCCCAAGCTACAATGTCAACAGTATATCTTAGCTGTGCATAGGTAGTACAGTAGGTACTTACCTACTAGAGCTAATAGTAGTCTTATATTTCGCCGCCATCCAAGATAATAATTTACTTCGTGTCGGTGCGAGCTATACGAAATTAGCTAATGCCGTGGTGAAAAGATTAGCCAGTGAGCAAGGTAAGGCGTACTTGAATATCGTCACATGTGGAGGCTCTGTTGATGCACTCCAATATACACCGTGTCCCAGAAAGTAGTGTCAAGTGGAAGTCCAGAGGTAGATTAATTACATTTTGATCATAGTGACGTGAATAGCTATTTTTTCTAAACTAGATGCGCATAGAACACGCATTTTTATCATGTATTAATGGCACTACGAACAAAAATTTAATTAAAGTCAAACTTTTTTTGTTTGTCATTATTGGCATGAAAAGAAATCATAACTCGAAAACTACAAAAAATCGTGGAATTGCAGCATACATGGGGGTATTTCGGATACCTCTAAGGGTGCTTTACCTCTGGACTTCCGCTTGACACTACTTTCTAGGACACGGTGTATAATATAAGCATACGTATAATCAGCCCATTTCCGGGCCTCTTCTCAGAGTGAGAAGGGTTTTTTAGGCCTTAGGCATATATATTATAGGTACATTTTAATAATATACTGAACACACTGTATAATGTCGTATAAGTATAACGCAACAGTGACTCTATGATGGTATTAACGTGCCTGCCTCAATTTTTTTTTTCTATTTATAAAAGGAGTAAGAAGAACATTTACATAATTATATCTTTATTCCTTTGTTGTGTTTCCTGCTAGAAAACCAATCAGGCGATTGAGACGAGTTCATAACGGATATTAATTTATTGGAACGTAAACGTAACATCCAATTTGCCATCTTTGTTTTTATCATTTCAAATCAGTGGAAACATATGTAACCAAATGAAAACGCTGTTGTAAATTTTTATTGCTATTCAAATTATGTATCGCGAAAGCGGAATGTTCATTTATTACGTTCACGTGTTTTATGATTAGGAAAGAAATAATAGCAGTTATACCCCTCACGGCTAAGATGCATTTCACATACCTACATCGTGATCATTTTAATGAATACAGATAACACAGGATGTGTTCGAATTCGTGTAATTCCTTCAATCCTCGTTGTCTACTGGTGACACCGATAAACAACGCATGGGACTGCTTCAAATTAAAAAAAAAACTCTTTTTTCTTTGCACGTTCCGGGACATTACGTCGTAGGACGGGTATAGAAATGCAATGCGATGCGGTACAACGCCTCTCGACGATTCTCTTTGAGCTTCAATGACAGCCACTACGTCCACAACCGGGCGCCGGCAATGGAAGTTTCATGAAGGTGACGTACATGTGACATAGTGCGAGATATCTTAGCCTTGTGCTGTCACCTGGGGTAGCTTTTACAAGTTACCAATATGGTCCCTGCGCACACATGTAAGCGCACCGTACCTACGTTGTGACACAACGTTCCACGGCGGGTGTGAGCGTATACATCCCCCTTGCCTCAGTCCCGCCGGTCACATCGAGAAACGGTGTGTCGTATCACTCAAAATAATGATCACACAACGTCTTCAGACGTTGAGTCAAAATGTATGGAACATTCGTGTCTACATTTTGATGAAAAATCAGATTCCGCCTCTCGACGCAGTGCCCCAGAACGTGTTAACGTGACTCAGTTTAGCGCGCTGAGTTCAGACTGCTTGGAGCGATATCGTGCTAGTTGTGCCCGTCAGCAACTGTGTCGCCATACTTCCTTCTATTCATTTATGCGTAGCATCGAAATGTTCAAACACATAATTCAAAAAATTACAAAAAAGTTTCTCGTTTTTAATAGGGTGTTAAAAAATTTGCTTAAAATAATTTTCTGATTTATTCCTTAATATACCTAACACATGGCCTGTGCGTCGCTTTTCTTATCCGAACTTGGCTCGACCCACTGCCATGTAACTGATTGAAGTGTTTCGCGTGACAGACAGAAAACAAATGAAACCAGAAAAAATCAGACACGAGAATCGTACGTGTATTTCAGGAATCCGATCAGATAGTCGGATCCGGCTCCCGGAAAAGGTTTAATCTATACCAGTAATATATAGTGTTGGCAACATTGGAAAAACGTGTACCACAGGTTAAAAAGAGCGGCACGCGCATGCGCTCTAGGGTAGTAAGTAAAATAACCGCCATTGAGGAACGTCCGATATTTTTGCTATTTTCCCTTTTTATGATTAACTTTGTTGTGATAACTCAATAACTGATTGTGATTCAGTGTCTATGTTTTTAAAAAGTACCTTTAGTTCAAGGTTGACAAGAATAGATATTAATCCTGTAGATATTGAAATGTATCCAGGTGTACATTAAAGGTACAAGTCCGAGACGGGCTGCAAACTGCAGACTGCATCCGCAGACCGCAACTCGCCGTCCGAATAACACCTTTAAGGTGCAACCTTATAGGTAGTATTACAACGGCGACCGCAAACTGCAACCGCAGATGACAGCAGCAGACAAGCGACACTACTGGTTCATACAAACCAATGTGACTTGCAGTCTGCAGTTTGCAGCCCGTCTCGAGCAACCTTAAGTTTTTTTTCAGATCAACGAGACCTTTTTAGTAATAGACATTATCGCAAAGATCGGATTGGTGATCTTCCTGCCACTTTATTAATTTCCTCCTACAATCTTGATGTCCTAACAAGATAATCACTTTTGGCCGAATTAAATGACTCATTCAATGAAATTGGTGAAGTAGATTGACAACACGAGACTCGTAATTATTGTGTTAACCTTAATAAGAACTGGATGTTGCACGAGTTTGCAATCTGAGACATACTTTATTTGGGTTACAACCTAATTTTGCTTGGTCTTTACCACGATAATTTCATTCATTTCGTTGGTCCGTAATCATTGACATCTACTGGTGATTATGTTCCTCCTAGCCTTTTCCAAACTAGTTCGAGGTCGGTTTTCTGTCTAACCAGGGGGTCTACTCCCTAAGCACGAAGTCCGTGGTTTCGGCCTTAGTTACGAGCGTTTCACTATCACCTACGGACATTATGATTATTTCGGGGCCCGAACTAAAAATGAATGACAACGCGATTTGACAGTTGTCCCTATTATCGATGTGTTTTGTCCGTCCGAAAAGTTGAACTTGACACTTGTTTTGTTCACTCCTACGTTTCGGGCTACTTTCGGACGGGCGACTAACTTCGTTGAAGGACTTAGGGAGTAGGCCCACCATCATCTATAAAAACGGCAAAAAAAATCACGTATGTTGTATGGGAGCCCCCTTAAATATTTATTTTATTCTGTTTTATAGTATTTGTTGTTACAGCGGCAACAGAAATAAATCTGTGAAAATTTCAACTGTCTAACTATGATGGTTCATGAAAACAGCTAAAAAACTAAAAACAGCTGTCAAATCTAATAGCTGCTGTACATTCATTGACATGAGATTCCACAACAGCTTAAATTGTACAGTCTTTCTAAAACTGGCCGGAGGTATTGGCTAACGTAGAAATTAATAAGTAATCTGTGGTATTATCGCAGATTGGGTTTTACCTAGTTCTTATCCAGAAATATCAGAAAATATAGGTTTTATGTCCTTGATTTTTTTATTAATATGAGGGTAACAGTCTTTTCTTTTTACTTTCGGTTAATTGTTTACATTCAGTGTTGTTAAGTGTTTCCTGTTAGTGTTGCTTTAGTTAAAGGAGCTAGATATATAGGTGACGTATCGGTAAACCTTATTTACCGGTAGTGGAGTGCTTACTGCTTCTTACGTAGTGGAGTGTGTACCAGAATAATAATAATTTATTTATTTTCTCACCACAATATAGGAGGTACATTTAGCATAGCCTTAAATACATTTATAAACTGTCAAAATTATACTGTGGGAGACTGGAGCCTAAGCTAGACGTAAGGTCTGTATTTCAGGACCCCAGGTCTCCGCCCCTTCGGATAAAGTTACATTTGTAGTTAGTTACATAGATGTCTCGAACATTACTTATGAGGTAAGTTACTTATAAATAGGTTCACAAAAAAATAATTGTTTGATTGTTTATTGAATGAATGACCACCAACAGGGACAGATGGCGAGACATCGTGAGACGAGCCACATCAGCTGCAGTAACTCATAGTGCAACATGACGACCACGACCGCTCTGACAAAAGCGAAACGAAGAAGAAGAGGAGTGCTTAAATAAATTATGATAATTACTGAAATGTTTCCCAGACTACAATTCTGTTTAATGATGACCTCAAAGAAACTGAACGTTAGTGAACATTGTTATATTAACACGATGCAGGGGTAATCGGGTCTGTTCCAAAGAAAGTGTTACATAAGTCTGAGTCGGCGCCCGCGCACCGCTGGTCGCTCGTTTGCGAAACGCCACTCCGCCGCCGCGCCGTTACGTCACCAAACTTTAATCTGCAGACCATGAGGTACACATGCTTGTATATTTTTAACCGACTTCAAAAAAGATGAGGTTATCAATTTAATGCGTATCATTTTGTACAGTTATATGGGCGTTTATTGTTATTTTATATTTTTAAGCAGTGGAGGCTTATGGCCTGATGTTATTCTCATGATTGTTTCTATACGTAAGCCAATATGAAAATACTAGCGGTCACTCGTGGCCTTGCCTGCTTGTATGTCGTTTATCGCATATTCCGTGTTTTTCGGGATAAAAGTAGCCTTCTCCAAGTTCCAGACTATCTCTGTACCAAGTTTCATCAAAATCGGTTCAGCGGTTTAGGCGCGAAAGCGTAACAGACAGAGTAACTTTCGCATTTAGGTATCGCAGGGATTAATGACATTTTATCACAACATTTTAGACAAATCTCACCTTTACGCAAAAGTAATTTTGGAATGACAAAAACTGTGTAAAAGGTCATAAAACAATTTAAATTGCAGTAGAAATTGAAGTATTGATAATGAAGTTAAGGTTTCTAATCCTGAAGCATGTTAATTGTAAATTTAACACGGCTGGTATTTAACATTGGACTGTTTTATTATAGGAGAGATGAATGTTTTCGCGACTGAGTATAAATATGTGTTTACGATTTTTCTCTCATGTTAGCACGAGTCAGCATGCCGTGGTGAAAAGATTAGCCAGTCAGCAAGGTTGGTCGTAAGGCTGATTGCCCAGGGTGCGCCGGACGTACATACTAAGTATCATCACTCGTGGAGGCTCTTTTCATGCACGACCTATGTGGTTGAATTTTCTTTGGTTGTTAGCCGCCGACCTCCGGCGACAAGCGGCGACTATCTGCATTGATGCAAACGCGATGCAGTCGCGATACTGTCGTGACACTGATACAATCGTGATACAGCAGCGATATAAACGCAAGGCAGGAAATGTCAGTCGCGCTGTTGAAGCTATACAAACGCACGATAGCATCAATGCAGTCACAAATAATTTGACCTAGTTAGCTTCTGTCGCGGTGCAGTTACATGTTCGGGAATCGCTGCAAAACCTTGACAGTTTTTTTTTTTTATGGATGGGAAATCATCATATGACTCCTTCCGCTCTGAGCGGAGCGGAAGGGAGTGTCAGACTCTTACCTAATGCCCTTTGCGTTCCAGGGCCGCGGTAACTCTTTCGAACAAATTCCACAACCCTGGCAGGTCAAAGGTAAGGGCTTTAATGTTTCACCGGGTAATCATACGTGTACTCTTTGCTGAACCTTCCTTTTACAAACCTACATGGTTAGTAACACCGGTCAACCCACCATATAGGAAATCCTTGAATCATCTCTCTATTAATGCTAAAGAATTGTGTAATGGAAGTGTAGCGTGTGTTTAGGTGGACTCTGGATACACGCCAGGCAAACAAAAGAAGAATAGAAACCCTAACAAATTCCTCAAAGATTAGTAACGCCTCGGCAATCTGCTTGGTGTTGCAGGTCTTTATAGGAGGCAATAACCTTTTATCAGGAGGTCGTCAGCCAAACTATTTCAAAAAGGAAAGAGTACTACTGTACTCTATATTTATTTAGAATACTTTCTAGGAATCATAAAAGCTAAGAACATACAGTCCTCACCGTGTGTCTGCGCCGGATTCCTATGTATATACCCTGGTGGGGACGGGCTAGAGCAGGGGTGGACAAACTACGGCCCGCGGGCCAGCTCCGGCCCGCGAATGGTTTTAATCCGGCCCGCCAATCCTCCCTTTTAAAGCAAGAGTGTATGGCCATAACAAATAGCCGTAATCATTTGAGCCAAAAATGTTTTGGCAAACCAAAGTGTTTTTTTTTTAATTCTGGCCCCTGCAAAATTTCTTGCGTTCTTCTGGCCCTTGATGAAAAAGTTTGCACTCCTGGGCTAGGTATAAAACTTCCTCACCGCACGCTGGGAATGGACGAGTGTTGTAAGATTCAGCAAAACCCAGCACGCTTGGTGGTAGAATCTATACGGTCCACCTGGGTAGCTATCAACCTCACATTAAAGTCAAGCAGTTTACTGTGTTTCCATCGTATGCAAGTATGTGAGAGCCAGAGGGGAGGTCTTCTATGTCTCTGTTTCTTGGCTTCGTGTACTCCATCTTTGACCCTGTCTGCTCTTACCATCGGGTTGGACAAGGGTCAAATGCGACCAAGTAATAAATAAAAACTATTGTATCCATGTTTCCGGTGATTGATCAGTTAAACTGTAGGTATTGCCCTCTGGCTGTTAAGGTTACCTAAATGTTTTAGACACAGTCTTTTTATCATATCCGGCTCTTTGTTTAGCTTTCCATATATGGTGACAAGCTGATGACTAAACTATATCCATATAATACATATCCATTTACCGATAACGGTCACTGTACTAATGACCTTAAAATGGTTTTGTAAATGCTGCAAGGTATTTATTTTGGTATACCCACATGAATTTACTGTCATATTTTTTTAAGTACGGAGATTTTATCTGGGTCCATTTTCTACCGATGCAGCGATGTAGGATTCCGATATTCCAAAGTTAGTTAAAGTTAACACTTTCTGCCTTCTGCCTCACTAGAACCATATTTTTCTAAACTAAGTATACAAATAAATCGTCAGTGAAGTTCTAAATTTGTGACGAAAACAGACAACACTGCCTGGGAGAGCCACAATTTTACTTGAAATGAAAAAGATTGTTAGGATTTTCAGAGCTTTAAATCATTAAAGAGTAGGTACATCTATCTATATATACATATAATAGGAGAAGCTGACTGATTGACTGACTGATCTATCAACGCACAGCCTAAACCGCTGGGGTTAGAAAGTTGAAATTTTGACAGTAGGTTCCTTTTGTAACGTAGGCATCCATTAAGAAGGGATTTTCCGAAATTCAACCCCTAAGTGAGTTAAATAGGGGATAAAAGTTTGTATGGAAACTCGTCACGTAACGGGTTAAAAATTTCACGCAAGCGAAGCTGCGGGCGAAAGCTAGTTTGTAATGATAATTAAAAACATTATAGCGTTCAGCGTTGTTATGCTTCTCGTTTTAAATAGTTTTCTCACTCTCTTGTAAACTAGCCATTTTTGACTTCCGCACTATTAGAACTTCACTGACGAAATATAAAACAGCCGAACTCAATGTAGCTAGCACACAGAGTTTGATGCCCGGCAACCAATTTTTTTTAAATGTTTTTTTATCCGTCCATTACTGGTTTGTTTTTTTAAGAGTTTGGATGTCCGGATATGCATTCAAAATTTGTTTGTTAATTATGCAAATGTCATTTCCATACATACAATTTGAATTTTTCGCAAGCGATAAGGTTTAAGGAAAAGGGTATTTTGTCTAGGCGTCTGAATGATAGTAGGTATTGGTTTTCCGGCTACCCATCCAACATTTGTCTGTTTTTTTGTCTGTGGGGAAATCATCATTGGTGGCTCCTCGCTGGGCAAGGTGAAGGGTTATGCACGACTCTTACTGGTTTAAACAATGATATTATATACAAAAAGAAGTAGAAATATGTCATTGACGCGCCAAAAATGACTATTAAAAATTACACCAATTGTCTAAAAAAAAATTACACCATTTGTCCAATCTTTCACTCTCGTATTTATTTAGTATCTTCGTCTTACTCATTAGAGATACTACTGAAAATAATAGATAGTAGAATTTTAAACGACATGTTCTATGAACGTAACATATCTACTTAATTCTTTTTATAAATAATTACTGTTATAACATTGTGTTCAAATCACACGGTGTTCCTTCAACGGACGACCTCATGGGATTCGCTATTGCATGCACCGTAACTTTGCCAGATCTATCATTTGGCCGATGGAACTTTATTTAGCTCTACTCTACTCTCTACGGTGTAGCCATGAAACCATGAGTCCCAACAAACACAAATATTTTTCATTACGCGAGCCACCTAGTGTATTATATAAAAAGTGTTAAACACGAGCACGAACGCACCACTTAGAAAGTTCCTTGTAAAGTCAATAGATGGCGCTGTTAAGGAAGTGGATTTAGTTTCATAAAACTCCGATAGGGTGCACTTATTTTTTATTATGTTTACAATGTTGTGATTTAATGTTATTTTTATTTCAGTAACTGCCTAATAGTTAAAGCAGCGTCACGGTGTTCTTAGGTACCTTGCAGTTGTACCGACAACTAATGAATGCGAACTGCATCCTGACTGCATTTTGCAGCTGCTTGCAGTTTGAATTGTATCAGATCTTAGTGATGATGATAATATAACGTTTCTCAAAATCATTATCTAGGTACTATAAAATTATACAGGGTGACAGGAACCGTGAATATTCGACGTATTTATTTTAGTGCATGATAGTGTGTCATGCAAAAAACTTGCACTCCTTGTGGTACCCGTTATCAGGAAAAACGGGTAAATTTTTTAAAAGCTTTTTGATCAATGACTTTTTACACACGATGGTAAACACATTAGAATCAAAGCTTGTTATTTTTTACGCATCAAAGTAAACATTTTTTAATCGAGAAAATACGCTATCGCCAGCGATAGTCCGTCTAAAATAAGAACTCTGAATAATTTATGCAGGGTGTATCGGAAATCAAGTAATTCCTTCAAACTGCGTGATGTACTGGTGACACAGATAGATACGGCATGAGATTTTTAAAAATTCAACAAAATATTTTTTTTCTAAAAAAAATTGTGCTCAGATTCGTCATTCATCATAATTTGGTCCCCCGAGTTTACTAAATGCGCGGACCGATATCACGCTGGTCGTGCCCGCCAGCTGTGTCACCGTGCTTTCGTTTGATTATGTGTAACATCGGTAAGAATAACGTATTTTTTAAATTTTTTTGATTTCTTATTGCCTGCTTTAGATACTTTATATTTTGAACAAAGAAAAAAAAACCTGTTGAATCCCTTGCGGGGTTAATCTATACCAATCATGTGATCATGTGATTTTAAAGAATTACACAAAAGGGTTTGAGTAACTTTGTATGGACTGTGGCGTCATTTTTTTTTTCAGCGGCCACCAATAATTTTCATATTAATTTGTTGTGCTGTGTTAAGTACACATATACGTTCAATTACTTTTGTCCTAAGTAATATCGAAGATGAGATATTTGCATTTGAAGATTTAAAAAATGTCGTCAATATAAGTACTTCAATTACTGTCTTGCGTAAAGAAATCTTAGTTATATTTTTAGAAGGTTGTTATTAGAGATTGGCTTTACTGTTTTACGACCGTCTGTCAATGTGACGTTAGTATTGGGCCTAGGAAAATAATAAAACACATCATTATAGGCACTTTATTGCATTTTATTAATGATAAGTAAAAACATATTTTTTAACTCTCTTCGTCCATTTCGTTCTCAGTGTCATGTGGAATAACGTATCTAAAAATTGTGCCGGCGCGGCGGAGTCAGATTATTTTGATATCTGCCCCATCCCATGTACCATATAATGGACATTACATGCGAACAGCAGCCTAAGGTCTGTTTCCCAATAATACATGAGCAATAGTGGCCCAATAGTGCATCCAGCCCTTGTGTAGCTCTTTCCACGAGAATATACACGTAATTTATTCGTCTAGATGATGTCTGGATTGGATCCTGCCTCTAAGAAGCCACGGATCAATCCAGTTTAAGGTTTCCGCCGAAAAATCATTAATATTAGGTTCTCTGCATACTTCAATCACATTTATGAGCCGTCACTTTTTACATGTTCTCCGTAGTAGCTACGAGCTTGTCTTGATACGTTCCAAGTGCATAGATAATTAAACCATCGGCACTTAAAATAGGAAAGTCATCCAGCCCAGGAACTTCAGCATTCAGTGGTCCATTCATCTACGTCATTTTATTTGATTTATTTTATTTGGAATTCTTAAAAAATACGGTAAAAACCTAAAAGAATGCAGTAGAATATGATAACTTCTTCGATTTTAATGACGAAAACAAAAGCAAATATCTCCGTTCCGATATGGTTTAGAGAAATGTGTCCATAATAACTTTTGATCGCTTTATTCTGTACTTTCGTAATATCTAAGTTTCATTACTGGCCGCTCAACTTCAAAACGACGCCAACTTTACCCAAACCCCTTTGTGTGCAACCTGTATATTAGGGAAAACGTAATCTTAAAAAAAATAACAGCGACAGTAATCTAGGGACATACAGGTATATATACTTACAAACATAGGTATATACTTTACTTGACGTAAAATACAGCTAAATGGGCTGTGATTTTCACCACCCTTTCTTCAACGCATACAATGCGTCTGCCGGCGGCGATTTTTCTGAAATTCATCCCCCCACCCAGAGGGGGGTGGATCGTTAAGGGAGTGCAAGTTAGAGGCATATTTTAGAGGGTGTGGGGCCTACCCGTGTCCCAGTCCAATGTCATAGGCGTTCGTTGGCCGCCGTCAGAGGTCGACTGAACCTAACTCTAGTAGTCGACGAATATTCTGACGTTGAAGTCTTCAGCATTTAAATTTGAACTTTATTTAAATAGCACTAGAGTTGATTATGCAGAAAATCTAAAGAAAATTGGAAGAGACAATGTTGTTACAATGATAAATGCATTGAAAAGCTGAAGTGACAGACAGACGGTTTGATGTAGGTCCTGAAGCGTATGTCTTCAAGTCTAGTGCTAATGGATTTAGTGATAGGCACTGCTATTAGTTAGGGTGACAGCTACATTGATAATTTTTTATTGAACTATTCAATTTTAGTTTCTTCGTGTAAAATATTTTCAAAGAAGGTTCCGTAGGTCACAAGAAAGACTGTTAGAAAATACATAGGTATTCCGATTTAATTGTCCGTTGAAACAACTTTGAATTAGGAACGTCTGGAGATAAGTACTTATCTCTCTTTGTATAAAAGGTACGAATGCCTAGCAACAAAGGACACAGTTTGGCACTCTACCATTTAAAACCCTAATAGCCGAATAGATTTAAATAAACGGCTAACCATTAGATTCGTGTTAATCTCAATAATGGTTACAGAATCAATCTTTGAAATCCAATATAGGGGACCACAATACAATTTATTTAATTTAGTCTACTTAATTCTTCTGGACACGAGGCCAATATGCAAGCCAGTGACTGGCTTCATAACTGGCTTGCATTGCATTGTATTGTATTGCTGTATCTTGACTGGTGTAAGAGGTATTTTGGAAGCGAGTATAGTGACATAAGAGAGGTTAATTTTGAAGACAGTGATACCAATTCTCTTGTGCACAAATTACACTTAATTTAGGCTATTGCTATCTTTTTCACTCTGCGAAAAAAAGAAAGAGACGGACGTAAATAAGAGCTGTCAAATTTTGTTGAACTAAAATTTCCATAGACGACATGTCAGATCGTGTCGGCTAAAAACACTGAAGTTCAAGGCATAAACTATGTAGTTTGACATCTCTAACTTAGTTTTTATGTATCATCGTTCTTTTCTCGCGCTGACTGATAATTAAATAGCAATTCTCTAATTTTTGTTTATGTGGTAAACAAGAGAATCAACACAAATGACTGGTTTCATCGCTCGTATCGCGTGGCTGTACTGGAATGATTACTATCTTCTATTTCTGCTGATTTTAATATTTTTATTTTCGTATGGCTTGTTTGCAAAGTATTGGTAAATATTTTTTCGAGAAGGAAGCATTGTAGGATCTTAAGATTCCGTTTTCCTTGTTTCTCGCTAATCGAAATCTGACGTTTGATTGCGGGTTTAGGATTTGTTTGCGGAACTCCGTTCCGTGATTGAAATTTGAGTGTTCCATTAAAGTGTACAAAGGACGCATTTGAAAGGATTCGCTCCGTATTTGTGTACTGGGGGCGTATTTATTGTTTTTTAGGGAAATTGAAAATTGAACTTGAAACTTGTAATTTGAACTTATATTTGATGAGTTCTCGATGCTAAAATTATACCTACAGTACGAGCATTATTTTAATGGGATAAACTGATAGATGCTAATGTCAAATAACAATGCACTATTACTGTTAAACAACAATGGTGGAACCTGTCAATTTACTCCAGTGAATTAATAATTCTACTTAGTTCTAGTAGTCATGGTTTTAGTATGATCATAGCATAAAAGAAACCTTCACTTAATTTGGGTTTCATAGAAATGACTAGAGTCTAGAGGTTTATTGCATAAGGAAAATTGGTTCATCCGCTTGCTATTATAGGTCTTAGAATTATTCTCTCCACAGGTAAGTACCTACCGAATGTACCGATCCGCACGCTAGGATGGAAATGTGGTAGATGTTGGCAATGTCCCATCAGGATTGCAGTTTGAAGCGATAGATGATCGAGAATTGTTGTATAAGTGCACCTTAATACAGCCATGGAAACCCATGTCTTACTTAACTTGTCGAACTAGAAATTAACAAATAAAAATAGTATATTTATTTTCTGGAAATATCTTGAACTGTCGTGTACAAAACCTCAGAATTTTGCACTTTAATAATTCCAGACAAATTAAGTTTCCAACGGGAATTATATAAAAAAAAATTCATGCGACGCATTGTTCTGTGATTAAAATTTGAATATCGACCTCTACCCATCTCCTTTCTCCCTACCCCTCCCCGCTCGCTGGCCGCATCGCACGCCGTAATTCAGTCAGAATTTCAGGCTTCAGACGACCCTCGCCAAGGTCGCAGACAGGCTACGCACACACGCGTAACTTACGCACACGCGTACTTCGATACCTGCACCTCGTCCGTACACGCGGTCGGCCATTAAACTTTAGGCAGAAACATTATAATACACCCATATACAGGGTGGTAATTTGAAATGGGGCATGAAGGGCAACTACCTTAACCATTGTAGCTACAGGAAAACGTTTTTAGAAGACCACCCCTAATTTTTGGGATAATTTCAATCGGCATTCACAGATTTTGAAAAAAAAGTACAGTCAGCGAGAAAAATGGCTGTTTTAACAAAACTTTTTTATGATGCCAATCGATCCCATTTCCCATAAGGATCAAAAAACTCTTCCGGACCAACTGAGGTTTGAGTACTAGAAACGTCAGAAATAACAAAAAACTATTTGAGATGGGTTAGTTATAATGGCAGCTACCTTAATCGTAGTCGCTACAGGAAAATTTTGATAGGAGACTGGCCATAGTTTTTGACATTATTTCGAACTGCATAAAAAGATATTGAAAAAAAAAAATGGTACAGTCAGCAAAAAAATGGTCAGTTCTTACAAAACTCTTTTATGATGTCAATCGATCCTATTTCCCATAAGGAACAAAATACTCTTCCGGACCTACTGAGGTAAAAGTAGTAGAAACGTCAAAAATCACGAAAAACTAAATTTTGTTAAAAGTGACATTAAGGCTGAAAAAATAAATTATTTTATTTTCAAAATCTGTGAATGCAGTTAGAAATATTTTCAAAAAACATGGATAGTCTCTTAAAAACATTTTCCTCTAGCCACAACGATTAAGGTAGCTGCCCCTATTACTACCCCATCTCAAATAAGTTTTTTGCGATTTCTGACTTTTCTAGTACTCCAACCTCAGTTAGTCCGGAAGAGTATTTTGATCCTTATGGGAAATGGAATCGATTGGCATCATAAAAAAGTTTTGTGAAAACAGCCCTTTTTCTCGCTGACTGTACTTTTTTTTCAAAATCTGTGAATGCCGATTTAAATTGTCCCAAAAGTTAAGGGTGGTCTTCTAAGGACGTTTTCCTGTAGCTACAATGGTTAAGGTAGTTGCCCTTCATGCCCCATCTCAAATTACCACCCTGTATATACACATCTGTGTTAGTACCTGCTGTTAGTTGTAAGTGTGTGCGTCAAATATACGATGAAAGGGATTTTGTTAATATAAAGCCGTAAAGAACATGAAAACGTCAAATGAATGATCGTACGTTCAAATATTAAATGATATAGAATGAATTAGTGTCTGATTCACGGGGATTTTGGTTTTTTTTTTAAGAATAAAAATTCTTTGAATTATGTTTTTAAAGAATTATACGTAAAGCGTTTGAGGCGAATAATTCACGAGTAATTAAATTGACTTTTTAAATGATAAATAATAGTTTAAATTAAATTTATATCATCAAATGTCTTCTTCCGCTCTGGGCGGAGCGGAAGGGAAAGTCAGACTCTTACTGACTAAAACCCATCTGTGTTCCTCCTGCTCTTTGCGTTCCAGTGCCGCGGTAACTCTTTTGAACAAATTCCACAACCTCATTAATCCCCTAAAGCGAAATAATACACTAGTTTAGTACAAGAAGTAGGATGTACCTCTATCGCTTTTTAGACTGCTGTTTACTAAAATACTCGATCGCAATCGAATCGTTAGAAACGATACCTACCTGTGGTAAACGAGTACCTATCAAAATTCTGGTATTCCGCCTAGTCAAAATTCTGAAAAATATTTAATGTACAGAAATAAAATTTTATTATAAGTAGGTATACAAGGTAGATAAACTTTATTACACCAGACTAGGTACAAAAATTCATTAATTGCACTAGGTTGCTGTCAATGGTCGAATACATTTAGTCCTGTAGCCCTATTTCAAAAACTCTTCCTGTATATAAAAGCAAAAAGTGTCAACTTGTCGAGGTTTATCGCAGCTGACATCATCAGGGCTGGCACGGCAGATGCAAGCGATACTCGAGTGTTCTCGATGAAGTGTGCTCGCCTCGCCTCGTGTGCATCCCTGACTCAAAGAGACCGGATTCAGGTCAATCGATAGGCGTGATTTTTGAATGTTTTTTTCCACTGTGAATGAAAACTCACTGTTTTCATTCACTGTAGAATTTCTTTTGTTTGCATTTGTATACAAAATGCGCACTAACGTTTTCCGTTTATTGTTACCTGTGATTTTCCTTTGTAGAGCATACCTATACTATCTTTATCTGAAGTGTATCCAATATTACTTTCAGTTGTTTTTTGCTTAAAATAAAGAGTTACAGGTAATTGCTACATTCATTTTCATTAATTCATTGTTCATTGGCACTTCATTCGAATCTGGTATGCAGGCACGTTGAAGTAAGATGTCCAGCTGTATCAAATCGAAATACCTTTTATTCAAAATAGGCTAAAGTCAATAAGCACTTTCTGAATGTCGAAAATAGAGACAGCCCCCAAAAACACCCGCTCTTCACGGTATCCTTCTGTTTTAAGCTAATACCTACTAATAATGGCAGGTATTGATATAATCTACCAAGTGCGAGTCGGAAAGGGTTCCGTACCACGTCTAGTTTTCCTTCTTTTTATTATTTGTTGTCCAACTATAGAGTATGCACTAAAATCATACCAAGTTTCATGCTTGTATGTATAGCCGTTTTTAAAATAGAGCAGGAAAAAAAAAGGTTGAAAAAATGCTTTTTTTTAGGGTTCTTAGGGCCGATTCACGCGAGGCCAAAGTAACATCTGATCTACAAAATTTTAACTGACTACCTATCACGGTTAAAAAGTTACAGCCCTGTAACAGACAGACGGACGGATAGAAAGACGGCGTAGGCTTAGTAATAAGGGTCATGTTAGCACCCTTTAGATAGAGAACCTTAAAAAAATAGCAACATTATTGACATCAACTCAGGTTTATTATAATTACAAGAAGTCGCCAGCGGCTTCGCCCGCGTGGTTGTCGTTTATCGCGTATTTCTCATTTTTCTCTACTATAATATGCATGTATTATACATATAAACCTTACTCTTGAATCACTCTATCTATTAAAGAAAACCGCATCAAAATCCGTTGCGTAGTTTTAAAGATTTAAGTGTCTAAACACACTATGCCGAAGATACGCGACCGAAGTTCGTCATGATTACGCCTGCAATGCTTTTTAAATTACCCGCAACACACCAGACTGAAATGACGTCGCGTTTTACCTATACAACGTTATTTTTACTTTATGCGAAAACCGAGACACCCCAACAAGATTTTCATCAGAACTGCCTGAATATGTGTTTTTTTTTAGTAAATCTCCAAGTTACACCTTAGTTTATGTCGCGTTAAGTTCGCTAAAAAAGTGTGAAATGCCTGAGTTGTGCTATGCAGGGGTTGTCTATTAAACGGAAACTGACCGAGCGGACCATTTCAAGCCTCAAGGTGTCTATTCCCGTCAACTGTTGGGTAGAAACCTACTGAAACAAAACTGAAATTTATGAAAAAAAAAAACAAAAAAAAAATGTGGTGTAAAAAATATGTCAATCGATTCTCCTAGTGATTCTGAACAAACTAGTTTCAGGTTTAGTATATACTAAAACTAACCTTGTATAAAAAATATAGACGCCGAAGTTCGGTCGGGTAATTTCGGCATAGTGCGTCACACTAAGCATACATAGGGACAGACAGACAGCGGGAAGCAACTTTATTTTATACTATGTAGTGATATTTTTCTTAGATATCGCTATGATTGTGTCAGAATCACCAGGATATCGAATAGAGAAATTAATCATTGGGGAATGAAATTAATTTTAATTACCCTAGAAGTTTCACGGTTCGGCTTTAAGCGTTAAGCTTGATTGATTACTTCGATGTCCTAGATTGAATTTTCTTTAAGGCCTTCTCTTGTCACATTCTACTGGGTGTAAATAGGGTTACCAGATGAAAAACTTAAAAGTCCGGAGAAAAAGCCTGATTTCCATCGAAAAATCCTGGGATTTTGTCGCAATTTGCGAATTTTCTCGCAAATGTATTTTACAACTTTGTGGGGGAAAAAAGTCAAATTATTATTGGTTTTAGTGCACTGGATATCATCCACCCTCCCCTCCCACACACAGCCCCTCGTGGCGGTGATAAAAAGATCTGAAAAATCTACTATATTTTCTTGAAAATTCTAAAAACCCTGTCATTTCCAAAATCCGGCCGCAATCCTGAGAAGAGCTTAAAAATCCTGAGATCTCAAGAAAAATCCTGAGATATGGTAACCCTAGGTGAAAAGGATGGTGTACTGAATACTGAAACAGTGAATTCAGCCTAGTGATACCGAATTGAAAATAAATGAAATGTTTTCTAGGAATTTTCCGAATTCACTGGAAATAATTTTCTGATTTTTGGACTATATTTTATAAAAGGTATGTCTGTAAAGGACAGCTGACCAAACATTTTAACAGTGAGTTCCACCCATTATTTTAAAATGATAATCTGTGGGAAATATCCAAGATGATTTTAAAATTTTTCAAACCAAAAAATTAAAATACATCACCACATAGTGACAAAACAAAGTCGCTTCCCGCTGTCTGTCTGTCCCTATGTATGCTAAGATCTTTAAAACTACGCAACAGATTTTGATGCGTTTTTTTTAATAGATAGAGTGATTCAAGAGCAAGGTTTTAAGCTATAAAACGTACACGTGCGAGGCCGGGGCGGGTCGCTAGTTGTATAATAATAGAATAGCTTATTATACATAAGAGAAATTTAAAATTATATAAAATAATCAACTTATTTTCAATGCAAAATGATAGGCTGAATTCTTTATCACGTGAGGGGACGGGCTAGAATATAAAACTTCCTCACCGCACGCTAGGAATAGATGCGTGTTGTAAGATTCAACAAAACCCAGCAAACTTGATGGTAGGATCTATGGTCCGCCTAGCTAGCTACCTCACATTTAAGTCCGGCGCCAAGCAGTTTAATGTATTCCGCCGTGTGTATGTGAGAGCCAGAGGGGTAAAAGGGAATCCCTCTACATTTCTGTTACTTAGATTCGTGTGCTCCATCTTAGACCAAATCTACGCTTACCATCAGGTGCGACTAGGGTCAAACGGGTCAAGAAAAACAATAAAAAAAAAGTACAACGTGTTACATAATTCCCCTAAAAAAAGAAAATGTTAATCAAGTAGTCTTTTAGGGTTGTTGTCATTTCGGCGAGAGATGTCGTGCGGTGTTCCACAGGGATCAGTCCTGGGGCTGCTCCTGTGGAACATCGGATACGACATCTCTCGCAAAAATGACAACAACCATATAAGACTACTTGATTAACATTTTCTTTTTTAAGGGGAATTATATAGCACGTTGAGGAGCTCGGGGCTAAATAATTACAGCCGCATAGACCGATCTTCCGGGTTAAGCCACGCTTGCCGAGGTTGGTCTGTGGATGGGTGACCATTTACCATAGCGAGTTTCCTCCGTGCCTCGGAAAACACGTAAAGCCGTTGATCCCGGCTGTCATTTGTAGATCTTTGACAGTCGTTCAACCCAGTTACTGGGTTGTGGAGGTCTGATAGGCAGTCGCTCCATGTAAAATACTGATATTTTGCTGCATCCGGTTCGACTGGAAGCCGACCCCAACATAGTTGGGAAAAGGCAGATGATGATATAACACGTTGTATATTTCTCTTTCTCACCTTCTCATTGAAATGATCAGTATTAGGTTCGATCAAAGTACACTTGGGAGCAAAGAAATCGAGCCACTTCTTTTTTCACGTGTCCTGGTTATTAGTTTTGGTTTCATGAATTATATAAATCAAACTACAAAAAACTACCCTCATTGTAAAGGTTATCAAATAACCTTTAAGGCGATATATGTTTAGAATTGATCTGTTCCATAATACCAAAAATAATAACAATTATACCTATGTGACAAATAGAAGTGGCTCGATTTATTTGCTCCCAAGTATATTTGGATGAGTAAAAATCTAAAAACTGTGTTCAATTATGAAGTTTCATTACATTCACTTAAAGCTTAAAAGCAACCACAGACTAAAATCTAAAGGGCACAGTAAATTAGAGGATTCAGTATCGTGGAGTCATTAACAGCAGCGTTAGCAACGAAAATACCTTCTAACCGAGACTGTAAAGACGGAGTTAATGTGTAACAAGCTTGTATTTTAACTTAACGGTAACGTGTAGCTGAAAACCAATTTATAAAAAATGTATCTACGTGGATATTATGTAGTTTTAGGAATTTTTGGCGTTCCGTATACGTTACCAAATAGGCGAGATATTGTGAATAACTTGCTGGCTGAACTAGCCGGTGTTTATTAAAGCTGCATTTTTCAGAACATTTTATAACTTTCGTGTTTTTATTTTGTCAGAGCAGAAAGGTTTTAAGTTATCAGGCAGCGGCGTCATCGGTGTCAGAAAACTATGACCACCACGGTTATCTAATGTCCGGATCCTACAGCCGAAAACCGGTTTGCATATCAATAGTAGCATTTTTATCGCCAAACTGCATATGAATAGACTCGTAAGCAAATGTACCTGTGATAGTTTCTTATGGAAGGAGGATCTACTATGCAAAGCTATGGGGGGGTTTTATAGATAGATAAATATGCTTTGCTTTATTATACACTAGCTTTTGCCCTCAGCTTCGCTTGCGTGAAATTTTGAACCCGTTACGTGACGATTTTCCATACAAACTTTCATCCCCTATTTAACTCCCTTAAGGGTTGGATTTCGAAAAATCCTTCCTTATTCCTAGTCTACATTATAAAGGGAACCTCTGTGCAAAATTTCAGCTTTCTAGGTCCAAGGGTTTGGGCTGGGCGTTGATGAGTCAGTCAGTCAGGACTTTTCTTTTATTTATATAGATTAAAATAAATAAAACCCTTCGGTTTTCTTCCTTCGAATACACAATTAAGAACAGTACAAATGGCGGTCTTAGTTTCTTTGTTGGTATAAAAGAGCCTTAATTACAACCAAGAACGCTCGGTAAATCAAGGAATCGGCTTTTAAAAGGTAATTGCTTCTTTTTGGAGTAACCTATATTCAGGAGTGGACTTCGACATGCGATTTAGAGACATAATGAATTGTGAGTACAAATCCAGATAAGACAAGCTTTTGAAGCTTTGCTTTACCTTAGTGCATATGAAACAACTACTTCTTCTTCTGCCTGCCCTTATTCCAAGTTACTTGGGGTCGACGCGAAATGTTTTCTTCTACCATTTTTCGATATTATCCGTCGCGCCATCATTTACTCCCTTTTCATTCATATCATCCCTTACACAATCTATATATTTTTTCTTCGGTCTCCCTCTTCCCCTCCATCCACCAACATTTATACACTATCTTACTCACATACTTTTCATCCCTCCTCATCACATGCCCATACCAAGATAATCAATTCCCTTCCCTTTGCGGAACTGCTACCTACATTAAGTTAATTTTCAGAATACAAAAGAAACGTGTTATTTATAAAATTTGCATAAATGTTCTTCTTCTCTCGCGCTAACACGAGATATACAAGAATAGCTCATGACGTGGTAAAAGATTAGCCAGTCAGCAAGGTTGGTAGCAGGGCTGACTGCCCAGGGTGCGCCGGACGTACTTAAGTATTGTCACTCGTGGAGGCAATTTGCATATTAAAAGCACAGGGTACAGCTGCGTAAATACCTAGATTTATTAATATTGCGATATTATGAAATAGACAACGATTAATAACTGCGCACAGGGCTGAACTATTGCAATTAGTGGGTGACTACTATTGCAATTAAAGATCGGTTGCAAGAGTGTGCGACCGGGCTGCGCGCATGCGGCCCGTGTGATAAATGACAAATTCGCTGGACGAATCATGCGCAATATAGCTATCGCGGTTTATAATAAATAAACATTCATTATCTGACAGTATGTTTGGATCATTTACACATTTGTGTGTTCCGATCCCAAACATGCAGAAAGTTTCCGTTCAACATATTATTTTATGTGATGAAAATGAATAATTAAGAGAATGCTCATGTTACTAGGCATAAGATCAGACAAATTGGGATCCCCTATATTTAATTTTTATGACCGGATAAGTATACTTACTTCCTTATCTCATAATCAGGGAGGGGTATTAAGAGTGACGTTCATCGGAGTCAATATGGAAATCTCAAGTCTAAATGGTTATAACTTATTTGATACTAGTGGTCGCTCACGGCTTCGCCCGCGTGGATGTCGTTTATCGTGTATTCCGTATTTTTCGGGATAAAAGTAACCTATGTCCTTCTCCAGGTTCCAAACTATCTTTGTACCAAGTTTCATCAAAATCGGTTCAGCGGTTAAGGCGTGAACGCGTAACAGATGGACGGAGTTACTTTCGCATTTATAATATTAAGTAGGGATTATATGTAACTATAATATTTTGACAAACGAGTATAGACAGTTTCAGTCAATACGGTTATTAATAAGTTTCACAAAGCACAAAAAAAATTAAGGCGAAACTTTGATGTTGTAACAGGGAGTTTAAGATGTTTGCAGAATCTTTTCGTAATTCGACATTTCATACATGGTGTTGGCGCATGGACTGACACAATTTATTTGGGGATTGTGGGTGACCCCACTTATTTGATATATTTCACCCAAACATCCTAATGTCCTAAGTTTCACTGGTAATATAGATATTATTTTTTACTTGTATCTATTATTTTGACCACTACTCGTTTGCTATTTTTCACCCAAACACCTTAATGTCCTAAGGTTCACGGTAATATAGATATTATTTTTTACTTGTATCTCTTATTTTGACCACTACTCATTTGCTATTTTTCACTCAAACACCTTAAACTCCTAAGTTTCACGATAATAGAGATATTATTTTTTACTTGTATCTCTTATTTTGACCACCACTCATTTGCTATTTTTCACCCAAACATCCTAATGTCCTAAGTTTCACGGTAATAGAGATATTATTTTTGCTAGTATCTCTAATTTTGATCATATAGTGAATGATTTCTATAATATGTACCCCGTTGGAAAGTGAATAAAATAGACAACTTTTTAAAGTAAAAGTAAGATTCCAATCCCCCAAAAAATCATTAATAATTATATAATTGACTAGCTTTTGCCCGCGACTTCGTCCACGTGAAAGACTACAGGAACCTAAATGCATTCCCGAGCTTTTCACTATAACAGCGATTACGCACTGCATCCGATCCGGATCCGTGAAAATAAGAATATAAAAGACTCGGACCGAATTCGGATATTACTTTGCGCACTGCATCCGATCCGAATACGTGAAAATACGAATCTAGAGTCTAAAAAACTCGGACCGAATTCGGATATCGCTTACGCACTTATCCGATCTCTGATCCAAATTCAAACAATTCAGGGGCCATCTTTGGCATATCCATTTGGCGTCCGATTTGAATCCGAGGTAATGCGAAAGCGTTCATACAAACAGTACTACGGCTACTTCGGTCCGTCAATATTTCTTCCGAATTGGAAACTCACGGATCACGGAGAGAAATCGAATGACGGAAGTCGGATCTAGTGCGTAAACTACCATATAAATAGTTCTATGACTACTTCGGATCCTATTTTCTCGGATTCGGATCGGATGCAGTGCGTAACCACTTTAAGCCGACAATACGTAGCCGTGTGTACAGTCATGTGCTGAAAATTCGCGTCTCCGAGCTTCGTATGTTTACATCTGGAGTACCCTTCAAAAAGCTTACTTTTTCACGTACGGTTCACGGTGGATCCCTGACGAGGCACTATTGAAGCCGCCTTGGGATGGAAATTTTATGGCAGATAAAATAGGCACATACAGCCAATTATATCGCAAAGGGTAGTAGTAAAAATTCTTATTTATGTAGTTTGTACGGGTTCCCTACGCCACTGCGAAAACCGTTACTTCGATTTTCATTAGATCGAACACTTTATGACTAATCAACGATACTCCTAAACTACATTACTTCTAAGTCTTATTTGTGCGATGTAACGTTAGTGCGAAACACATTGTATCGAAGAATTTTACACCTATTGCCTATTAAGCCGAATGCTTCTTTCCTGGATAGTACAATATATCGCGCATTTTTTTTTTACTTTTACTTAATTAAAGGTTTAAAAAATGTCAAAAATGGCATAAAAAACATACAATTACAATTCGATATGATATCTTATTTAAAAGCAGAAGTTAATAGGTAAAACCCCACCAAAAAAAGCAAAAGAGTCGCCAATGCCATCGCAAGAGTTGTCGAAATTCGCGACAAAATAGAAATTTTACCTTTTTTGAGAGCCAGTAAATTGAATTGTAATTATATGTTTTTTTATGCCATTCCTGACATTTTTTAAACCTACTACGGTTTTTTTAAGTTATTTGAGTTCGTTCGGGGAAGTGCTATCATGATTCCTACTTCAGCCGCCAAGCAGCAGTGCTGTGTTCCCGTTGAAAGGGTATAGGTACCGGTTAAATTACACGCACATGAGACGGATTGCCGATGGGGCCGAAAGGTTCTGGAGTGGCGACCGCGTATCGGAAAACGCAGAGTGGGTAGGCCTCCCACAAGGTGGAACGATGATGAAAAAAATCTGCCGTTTCATACATTTTATTAAACAACATTGATTATTTTGGATGGAAAGCTGTTCTGGAGATTGCCAAACTTTGGTCCAAATGCTGCCCAGGAATGGGAGTACGTGCGCTGGGTTCCTGGCACTAATCTTTGTCTTCATACGAAATATTTTTAGAATCTATCCAGGGGTTCCTAATTTTTTGACCTATTTTATTTTGATGATATTATTTTATACATGCTGTTTTTAGACGTACTTTTAAATTTTTTACACCTTTTTTTAACCCCAACTAAAGACAATTTGTCAAAAAAAGAATAATGGTCACCTATTTTTTTTTGTTATCCTATCTATCACTTCCAGTACGAACGGAATAAGTACTAAAACTGTTAATTTATACAAAATGTCTTTAGTTGTAGTCGTAAAAGGTGTAAAAACCATGTATAAAAAATATCATCAAAATACTTAAATAGGTTAAAAAAATTAGGAACCCCAGGATAGATTCTAAAAATATTACGTGTAAAGACAAAGATTAGTGCCAGGAACTCAGCGCAGGTACTCCCATTCCTGGGCAGCATTTGGACCAATTCTCATATGAAGATGAGCAATCTTCTTTGAGTTTCTCCTGAATTAAAAGTTCTACGGAAAGATGAGTAGAGTTAATGGTTTTTGGATGTGAAGCGATTAATCAGTAATGCTGTATAGGTGGCGGTAAACTCTTACAATCAGGTAGGCCGTCAACTTGTTTACTGACCTATTACATAAAAAAGTGCATTGAACACGAATGATAAGCATTGGTATGATAACATCCTTATCAATGCACTTGGAATTGGTATAATACACACATCAAAAAAAGTTTGCGATCACTAGCATAAGCTGATATAATTTTTTGAATTGAACTTTATCAAGAAAAAATCTTTGTTGTGTGTTTTATTTAAATAGAAATACCCAGTTTTAAGAATCTAAAAAGAAGAAGAAATCATAATGTAGAATACATACCGTAACAAAAAAGATTTCGATTTTTCAAAGTGATCGCAAACTTTTTTTGATGTGTGTACCTCAGAAATATTTACAGCTTATCATTATCGTGTATGATATACGCAAATTAATAAAAAAACTACTTTAAGTGCCTATAAGCACCGAGTTAAGCTTATTATATCAATTTTATTCATACACAATCAACTTCGATTAATTACAAAATGCATAAAAAATTGATGTACCCCTGGTGGGACTCGAACCCACAATCCCCGGCTTAGGAGGCCGATGCCTTATCCATTAGGCCACAGGGGCGATGTATGTATGCGCTGAATTCCCCATCAGTAACGGACCCTTACGATATTTGAATATGTTTTTCCTTTGTGATAAAAGATGCTTAAGATCTAATACGCACTGCAGGCGCCTAACTTAGCGCCTAGTGTCTAGCGACTTCCACTTACAGTAGTTTGGTAGCGAGGGCGGCCGGGCTCGTATATTTACATGCGTTTATTTTCTTTATGCATCTTGCTAGATACTAGGCGCCATGCGAGACATGCCAGTGCGTTTTCGCCCTAATAGTTGAGAGACCAACTAATGCCCAGTTCCTATGGTTAAAAACGAATCGTTCTACTTACCAATGGTAGCATTTCTTATTGCCAAACTTGGCATAGAAAAGGACTCTTATGCTAATTTTACTTGTGATAGCTACTTACGTACCTATAAAGGTACAAGTCCGAGACGGGCTGCAAACTGCAGACTGCAACCGCAGGCCGCAAGTCACTTTGGTTTGTATGAACCAGTAGTGTCGCTTGTCTGCTGCTGTCATCTGCGGTTGCAGTTTGCGGTCGCCGTTGGAATACTACCTTTAAGGTGTGCACCTTGAAGGTGTTATTCGGACGGCGAGTTGCGGTCGGCGAATGCAGTCTGCAGTTTGCAGTCCGTCTCGGACTTGTACTTTAAGAGGGTCTACTATGCAAAATGCTATGGGGTCCTAGCTTCGTTGTTGGTAAAGTTACAAGAGTCTTAATTTTATCCAATAACGCTCGGTAAATCATAGGAATCGGCAATAAAAGGTAATAAATCGTAGCGTTGGGTTTAAATACGCTATCAATATCAACCAAGCCCAATATCGTGTGGGCTACAGTGAGGTACGGCCTGAACAGACTAAATTGGGATTCGGTGAAACATTTGCTAAATGGGTAGTAGGTACTAGGTCTCTCGTTAGAACATTTTCATCTCGAAAACCGAGACTCATCTGACAAAATTAATGTAGGTAGACATGCTTTGAGGGGCCATCGTCACAAATGGTGAAACATTCGTTTCATTGCCGGTTTCATAACTGCAAATGGGCTGCACATCCAGTCAGCAGTTGTCACGCAGTTGCTCTGACTGCATCCTAATTACCTTCAAGCTGCATCGGCTGTTGCACAGTTTGCAGTTGCGACTGAATGTGCAATCCACTTGCAGGTATGAAGTCCAACCCAGTGTTAGTAAGTTTTGTAGTAACTTAATGCTCCTACCGTATTGTGTATCTAATCAAAATAATGCTAACGTAACGCAGTGGAAAACTTACTATTCAGCCTTTGGATACAAGCCGGGCTGGACATAGTTGAAGCCGAGGTTTGCTTCGGAGACTTTGAAAAAAGGAACAATGCAGACGAGGATCGTAGAAATACGAAGTCGGACTATTATATCCGAAGACTGGCTGATACAGGAAGCGTTTGAAAACGAAAATGCAGATTCAAATATGGAATCGTACGAACGTCATAGTGCGTATGCACGTAGAAAGCGGGTTGCCGGCGCCGATCTGCCAGCGCTTGTCGGTGCTGGTCCGCGCAGTCAGTCGGCGCAGGTAGTCTCTATATTGTGTGGCGAACCAGCGCCGAAAAGCTCCGTACGGCGCCGACAAGTGCCGATCTGCTCCGATCAACGCTGGTAAGCCGTCATTTGTTGCTGTATAAGGCGTATTTTTGCTAAAAAATGCCAGCCCCTGCTTCTACCCGCTTCCTTTATGTAGCGGTTACCTGCACGGACCAGTACCGATAAGCGCTGGTAGGTCGGCGCCGGTTACCTGCTTCCTTTATGTATACGCCCATAGTTGTTTTTGCAGAAGCAATCGGCAATGTTGTGTTATTATTATACCCTTTTCACCTTTTTTCACCTTAAGGCAGTCCTGACGTTTCTCTACAAAACAAACTCTACAAATGATGTCGTTTATTTTCTTCGATAGCAGTCTCCTTACGCCAACAATTTACGAAATGACCGCCAGGTCCGGACTCATCTTTCGTTGAACAGAGTATAAGAACTGCAGTGCAATTCTGTAAGATTCTCATCTCGATCGCGACTGTCAATTAGACACTTGTCGTGACACAGCGTGGATAACAAAACTACGCGTTATTGAATATACTGTCGATTATCTGTGTGTTATTTGCTTCTATTATCCATACTGTGACATTATGGATATCGAGCTAACCGTCGATATTGAGGTGGGTTTCTTACAGAATGACACTACAGTGCGGTGTGACAAAATGATGATCAAGACAAAATATTGAGTTTCATTGCTAAAACCCCCGACATATATAATATCAAATGTTAAACATGTGTCTCAAATTAATTGAGTCACAAACCACAAATAAATAATTTGCATTAAGTAGGTACACAATTAGTTATTTTTTGTATATCAGGAGATACATAAAACCACACTTGTTTACTTTTTTTTGTCTGTCGTTTGAATGTATCAAATTGAGATATTTTTCTTGACAAATTATCTTAATTCTGATTACCTCTTTTATTTATTTATCCTTTAGGTAGACGACATAGTCTCATCTCCGATAAATCATCCACCTATTTTGTCACTAACCTACATAATAGTTGGGCACCGACAATTGTTCAATCGGCAGGTGTGTAACTGAATTTTGTACAATTCGTTTTTGTGATTCATAACATCACGCCTGTATTCCCCGAAGGATTGAGCAGAAGTGAATAGTACCCCCTCAATTCTCCGCTATGTTTAAGTCCCATGTAATAGAGGGCGAGCTTATTGCCATCAACCGGGCACAAATCCAGACTTCGGGCTGCTACTGAGAAATCCCACACGAAAAAACATTTTGCCCGACCTGGAATCGAACTTCATGCACAGCAGTCACGCTTGCGAGCACTAAAGCAACGTGGCAGTCATTGTGATTTATGTGCGTTGAAATTCGAAAAGTCAATGGTATATTTTCGCCGACATAAAATAGGCCAGCGATTGGTGATCGTCTGCAATCCACCTTACTCCTCCATATCTCATAATGCAAGTCCTCTATTCATAAAAATGTTACAGGTACGAACAAAATCCTAACTAATATTATACAACCTTATTTTTACTTTATACGAAAACCGAGACACCCCAACAAGATTTTCATCAGAACTGCCTGAATATATGTGTTTTGTTTTAGTAAATCTCCAAGTTACACCTTTTTTTTTTTTTTTTTTTTTTTTTTTTTTTTTTTTTTTCGTGGGAAAATCCTCATGGATGCCCTTCGCCCGGGGAAGGCAAAGGGGTATGCCGGACTCTTACCGGCTAAAAACCCACGGTGTTCCTTCTCCTGACCCTTGGCCGGGGTCGCGAGATTCGCAGCTGCATGCACCGCGACCCCGGCAGGCCTCGGTCCGCCAGCCCCTGGCGGACCTCTTCTTCTGTGGGGCCTTGCCCCACGTCCTCCTGAGAGGCGCGCACGGAACACAGCGCGCCGCCTTCTCGGGCCTGTTACTGGTCGGGCGACGGGTCCCCTAACCCGCCGCCCGCAGGCCACACACTACGGTGGCCGGAGATCGTCGCGCGCCCTCCGGCGCCCGGTGCGTCTAGCGCGGGAAGGGAGAGTGGCAGCTGCCTCTCTCTCCCTCTCCGCTCCCTCCTTGGTCGCCATCACCTCCTCACAGAAGGAGGTGACGGCTTCCCACGCACTCTCGCTCCCAACCATGGACAGAACCACGGCCGGAAGCGAGAGGTCACCACCGACCGCCGCGACTAGTTCGCGGCGCTGCGTCGCCCACGCAGGACACGCCTGCAGCGTGTGCAGCGCCGTGTCCTCGGGGCAGTCGACGCAGTGGTGACAACCGGGCGTCTGCTCCCGGCCTATGCGACACAGGTACTTCCCGAAACAACCATGTCCCGAGAGTACCTGCGTCAGCCGGAAGCTGAGGGCGCCGTGACGCCTCTCCAACCACTCCTCCATTACGGGCCATACCGCCGCTATTGCGGCGTGCCCTGCGCTGGGTCGCGCAAGTCGCTCCTTCCATTCAGCCACTAGGATCTGGCGGAGTTCGCTCCGCTCAGGCGCCTCCTCGCGCTGACGATATCTCAGCGCGAGGGCCCTCGCCTTCAGATCCCAGGGCATCGATCCGGCTAGGAGGCTCCCCGCTTCGAAGGAGATCGTACGGTATCCCCTTATCACCCTGACGGCCATCGCGCGCTGCGGTCTCCGCAAGATCACAACGTTGCGGGCCGTCAGGGTGTCCGCCCAGATTGGCGCCCCATATAGGGCCATAGACCGTACGATCCCGGCGTAGAGCCTCCGGCAGGAGGCATTGGGTCCCCCCAGATTGGGCAGCAGCCGCGACAACGCAGCCGCGGCGCCCATCAATTTCGGCGTAAGCTGCCGAAAGTGAGGCCCAAAGTCCCATCGGCCGTCGAGGACGAGTCCCAAGTACTTCATCGTTGACTCGACGCCGATGCGGATGCCTCCCACTATGATGTGGGATCCCGAGGGTGGTCCCCTCCGGGGCCCATGGAAACACAGAGCCTCGGACTTCTGCAGAGCCACCTCGAGACCCAACCGCCGGATCCTTGCAACGACCTGCGCAACCCCAGCTGTCGCCAATATGGCTGCCTCTCGGTGCGTCCTCCCTCGTGCCGTGACCAAAGTGTCATCGGCGTAACAAATCACGCCGACACCGCGGAGGAACGCACCGCGAAGCACCCAGTCGTATCCGATGTTCCACAGGAGCGGCCCCAGGACCGATCCCTGTGGAACACCGCACGACATCTCTCGCCGACCCCATCCTTCCCGACCCGGGTAGATGACTGCTCTCTGTGTCAAGTAGGCCCCGACAATGCGACGGAGGTAGGTCGGCACCCGATGGTATTCGAGTGCCGCCCGTATGCAACTCCAGGGCAAGGTGTTGAAGGCGTTGGCGATGTCGAGAGACACCGCCAAGACGACCTCGCCCCGAGCGACTGCTTCCTCCGCCTGAGCCCTCACGCGCATGATTGCGTCCACGGTGGAGCGCCCCCGGCGGAAACCGAACTGGTTATCCGCCAGGTCCGGCCCCACCCCAGACATGTGCGTGACGAGGCGGTCTGCAATTATTCTCTCGAAGAGCTTGCCCACCTCGTCCAGCAACACGATGGGGCGATACGCAGATGGTGAATCTGCGGGACGCCCCTCCTTTCTGAGCAGGACCAGCTTGCCGGTTTTCCACCGGAGCGGAAACTGGCCCCGCTCGCAACATGCGCTCAGGAGCCCCCTTAGTCGGGGCCCGAGAGCCTTGAGAGCTAGGACCCATGCACGGCCAGGTATGCCGTCGGGTCCCGGAGCGGTGTTTTTAGCTTGAAGCCTTTTTACTGCCGCTCTCAGCTCTACCCGGGTCACTTCGGGCACGTCGTCGTCATCGTCCGCGTCAAGCGCCATGAAAGGCGGAACCATAGGCGGCGGCGCATGCTCCGCCCTTGAAGGGAACAGAGCGCTCACCACTCCCTCCAGAAGCTGAGGTTGGAGACTCTGGGTCAGTGGGGGGGCCCACGGGCGAAGTTTGCCCCGTACCATAAGGTATGGGCGCCCCCAAGGGTCTTGGTCCAGAGTCTCCAGCAGTGTCTCGTTAGCCGCAATTTTGGCCCGCGAGATAGCAGTCTGGAGGGCGATCTTCGCCTCTCTGTACCTCTCGTACAGCTCCGCCTCGGCGACCGCCGTATCCGGGGTACGGCGACGCCTCCTGCGTAGCCTGGCGTACTGGCGTCGCGCTACTACACACGCGTGGCGCAGGAGCTCTATTTCCCGCGACCACCAGTACACCTGGCGCTTGGCAGGCGCGGTCTGGACTCGAGGCATCGCCGCATCGCAGACATGCGACATCGCCTCCCGAAGCCACTCCGCCTCCACATCGATGTTGACAGGCCTGTCTGGTGCCGACACCCAGGCCTGCACGATCGAGGCTTCCAGGAGTGCTTCCCGGTCCAGCCGCTTTAGCGCCCAACGCGGACCGATCCCGCCCGGGACCGTGTGAGCCGGGGCGCCTGAGGTCTGGGCGGAGACGTCGAATCGGATATATCTGTGATCCGACAGCGTCTCCACCTCCTCCATGACGCGCCAGCCCTGAACACGGCGCGCTAGAGCGGGGGTAGCGAATGTAATGTCCACTATGGATCCGCCCCGCTGTCGCACGCACGTGTTGACGGAACCCCGGTTGAGGATCTGTAGGCCCGTTTCCAGGGCCCACTCCTCCAGCACCTCCCCCCGAGCGTCTGTGGCCGGGGAACCCCAAGCCGTGGACTTGGCGTTGAAGTCCCCGAAAACGATCACGGGGTGAGGATGGCTGCGACTGACGACGACGCCCAAACCCGCGAGGAAATCCTCGAAGTCGGCGAGAGACCGGTTGGGGGAGAAATAAACTCCCACAGCCACCCAGTCTTCGAGAAGGGCCGCCACGTATCCCCGTCCACGAGTGACGTTCCCAATGGATGGAGAGCCAACGGCGGCCCGCGAGATTATCAAGGCCACCAAGCCGTCCAAGTCACCCACCCAGTCATCCCTGGGCGGAACGAAGTACGGCTCGGCGACCACAGCCACGTTGATCGACCACTCCGCCATGCTCTGGAGCAGAAGGTCCTGAGCCCTGGCGCAGTGGTTGATGTTGGATTGGAGGAGGCGCAAGTGTGGGGCCATCACTGGCAGTCCATAAACGCCTCCCCCTCTCCGCTTTGTGGCGACTTTTCGGCAGCTGGTTGGCTGGCCGGTTGCGAAGTCACCTTGGCCGCGGCTTGTTTGCCGCGGCCTCGCCCCCCTCTGTCCTTTTTCTTTTTTGTGGGCTCGGCGCAGGCCTTGCTGCCTGCCCGGTGCTCTGCCGGTTTGCCTGCTGCCGCACAGATTGTACAGTGCGGCGTAGCCTCGCACGTACCAGCGATGTGACCGGGCTGCCCGCAGCGGAAGCAGACTCCACTGCGGTCGACCTCCGAGGAGCACAGGGCCCCGGTGTGCCCGTTTGCCAGGCACCGGTAGCACCTAAGGGGCCTCGCTGGCAGCAGTTTTGCCTGCGCCGAAACCCACCCCACCAGTAGCCGGCGGCCTTCCATGATTTTGTGTGCCGTCGCAACGGGACAGCTCACCAGAGCCGTCCCTAGGCCGGTGAAGCCTGAGCGGATAGCGCCCGACTTCACCTGCTCCGGAGGGCACCCCCCGGCTTTTGCGACGGCCGCCACGACCTCCTCGGCCGTGACTGAGTCGTCCAGGCCCGAAATTCGCAAGTCTGCGCACTTGGTTGGCCTGGACACCCGGACCTCTTCTGCTTCGAGCGACACCCTTAGCTTCTCGGCGAGGACATCTGCTTTCGGGCCACTGGTGGCGCCGGGAACCTCGAGAAGGCGGGCGCCAGTAACTGTGTGTTTCACCCTGATGCCCGCGATCCCGAGGTCACCGAGATTAATCTCGGCCTTGGCTTTCGCCAAAATCCCGGCGTACGTAACTCCTCTTTCTTTTGCCCCCGGCTGCAACGTTATCACCACAGCCGAGGACTTAGGGGCGCGGAGCCGCGCCGCCTCCTTTTTAGTGGCTTGTGCCGTTTTCTTTGCGGCCGCTGCCTTCTTCCTGGCCGCCTTCTTTGCAGCCTTCTTCTGCTTCTTTTTTCCTCCTACGGTCTCCCACTCACCCTGACCGGATTCGGGAGCTGTAGGGCGCTGCGAATTGATAGCAGGGGTCAATGCAGCTGAAGTGGAGGCAGATGCGACAGGGGCGGAGGTTGCCTGTGTGGCAGCTCCTGATCCCTTCTTGCCTTTCCCCTTGCCCTTTAGAGGCTTAGGGGCTGCTGCAGCTTTGGCTTTTGAAGGCGGGGCTGCAGTGGCCGAAGCCGCGGGGGCTAGCTGGCTGGACTGCGTTGACTGGCGTGGCGTCGCAGCTTTAGCCGCGAACGTCGCCTGCGGAGCTTGTTCAGCTCGCCAGTGATCGCCAGCAAGAGGTGGACGCAGAATTTTCCCCTCTAGGATGGAGAAGCGAGCGTTGAGGCTCGCCATTTCCGTCTTCAATAGGTGAACCACCTTTGACTCTTCAGTCTCGGACGGCCGAGTGGTGGGGCCCACCTCCGCGCGTCGCTCGTCGAGCCGGGCCGCCAGGCGGGCGATCTCCAGCTGGAGTCTGGCCGTCTCGTCCGAGGAGGTGCGCTTCAGCAGCGCCTCGGCGGCCTCTGCGATAAAGCTGGTAGCCTTGTTGAGGGCCTTCTGGGACGTACCCTTTAGGCCCTTGGACACCTTGGCGACATCTTTAATTGCCGTTAAGGCGTCCTGGAGCTTTTTCTGCAGCTCCATCGCGGTCATGTCCACGGCCGCAGTTTCGCCCGCAGAGGAAGACCCCGACGGTCGATTGACCCGTCCGGCGGAAACCTTCCGGGTCAATTTGGCGAGCTGGCGCTGCTCTAGTTTATGTCGCGTTAAGTTCCCTAAAAAAGTGTGAAATGCCTGAGATGTGCTATGCAGGGGTTGTCTAATACCTACACGGAAACTGACCGAGAGGACCGTCTCAAGCCTCAAGGTGTCTATTCCCGTCAACTGTTATGGGTAGAAACCTACTGAAAAAAAATTTAAATTTATGAAAAAAAACGTCAATCGATTCTCCTAGTGATTCTGAACAAACTAGTTTCAGGTTTAGTATATAATAAAACTAAGGTTGTAAATGCGAAAGTAAGTTTGTTTGTTTGTTACCTTTTTACGCCTAAACCACTGAACCAATCATCCTGTTTTGCATATACGTTGTCAGGTGTACAGAAACGGACATACCTGTCATCCCCAAAAAAAGTAATGTTCCCGAGGAAAATAACAATAACGTTAATAGATGGCGCCACGTGTCTTTCGGATCATGATTGAATTATATTATTATAGAAACTTTAGTAAGTAGTGTGTTAAGAGTTGATTGTCAAATTCTAAATTAACGCTAGCAAAAGCTAGTAAATCTATAAAAAAACAAAATTCCCTTTCAAGAGCAGTCCAATCAATAAAGATTAGTATACTTACATTATTCTCACTTACATTAAAATTAATCATTAAGTTAAAGTAATGAGTGTAGTTAAGTCATTCCTGGCTGAGTGAAGCATGAAGCTGGTTCCATGTCATGCGATACGTACCTACCGACGTATCCAAAGTCATAAATATCAATCAACAGCCATTAGCGACGATGTACTTGATGCATATTCCTGCATACACCAACCTACCATCATAACATGAGCCTTCACTAATCATATAACTTCCTCCGTTTCATCTTTTAAAGTTCTCTCACCGGGGGGTGTAAGAGCTCTATGAATATTTGACGAGCTTCGCAAAACGGTTTGCCTTGGACTGCTTCCATCTTTCTCTCCAAGTGTCCATCATTATAGCTATAAAATATTGTTTTCGACGGATTTCGACACCTTTAAATATCATTAAATGTCGAATAAATTGTGCACGATTAAAATTAAACACTCGACGACATTCTTGAGGACAAGAAATATTCAATTTGTATTTAGCACGATTGATAAAGATATAAATTGTGTAGCGAAGCCTCAGAATACAGCGAAGCATTTTAAGACGAACGGAGCATTTCATTGGGATATCACTTCAAAATATGTACTGTTGTACTGTCAGCGACAAAAGAAGCTAAACATTTGAGTTTTTAAATTTGGAATTAGTTGGAAAACTAATTGGTCTCTTCTTGGTGGTTTGTCTCTCTCTGGGGTCGGTCCGTCATGTCTGAGGATCGTGGTCAGCACTAGGGTTGCATCTGGAGCGGATGATCTGCTTCCACCGGTTTCTGTCCAGCGCGTCTCTTACAACCGTGTAGAATTTGGATGACGACGAGTCTTTTATTTGATCGGTCCATCTTGTTGGTGAACGACCGCGCGATCTTTCGCCTTCGGTGTTCCCAACCACAATCAATTTTTCCAAATTTTCGTCGCCTCTGCGCACTGTGTGGCCAAAGTATGAAAGAATACGTTGTCGGCATAAAAAAATGATATACAATAAAAACATTAAGCTATATTCAGAGTTGTATCTAGACTCTTTTACGATTTGAACCTGTAGTACTTTTTGGAATATTCAAATAGCTGTTCAATTATTTAAAAACTCCAACGTTCACATGACTACCACAAAATTGGGTTTTACAGTTGTTTAGGAGTTTTTAAATACCGTTTTTATGTACGAAGTTAGATACGGTTTTAATAAATGTTTGAACTTTCGTAGTATGATCATTTGTCTTTAAATTATTTTCGGCAACACAAAATGCGTTTAAAGTAAAAAAAGGGATAAATATCTCGCCTTTTATGTACACATACAAGATACTTTATCACCACATTTTGAACACACGCCGAAACCCAGCTTAATAGAAGCACCACCCACCTGAGCTTTCTTATTAAGTTGCAAACGAAAAACGTCGAAAGCGCAGGTTTAGACTACACTATAATTACGCTTATAGCAAATATTGTATAGCACAGCGATACGCTCAGCATACATTTGATATGGACACGTTCACACAACGCTATGCTATAAAGTATTGGCTTGCTATACGCGATAAACTTGAGCGATTCTCAAAGCTATATCGAACGATTCTCCGGTCCACAGCCCCCCCTCCGTTCTACCTCGTCCGTCACCCGATGAATCGCATTCAAATAACTTGCTATACATAGCAGACCGGCTTGTGATATAGCGTATAGTGTGAACGTCATGCTATACAAGGTTAGTCGGAAAGGGGGTACTAATCCGAAAGGGTGTTAAAGTACCCATAATAATGAGTAACTTTGGTTCTACCACTTTCCACAAAAGTCAATAGTTTAAGAGAAATTGCTGTTCAAAAATTACATAAAAAATATGCTAAAATCTATCTATCCTCAGCTATGATCAGCTGTGTTTACATTTTAGGTCATAATTGGGGTTACGAATTAGAAGCTCCATTTTCTGAATTCGTAACTAAACTAGAGATGAAGAATTTTTGAACAAAATTAAACTAGTAAATATTATTTTACATGGAAATAAAAATTATCGAATTTCGAAATTTTAACACTTGCTTTAAAACCGTCATCAGTGATACTTTAAGTGGTCTGCGGATTAGTACCCCCTTTTCGACTAACCTTGTATAGCAAAATAGTATAGCGTAGTCTGAACTGCCCTTAAAAAGTATTACAGTTTTTACCTAAAGCATATTTACGACGTGTCATGTTTATATTGGGACGGTATAATCTTAAAAAACTGCAGGTTTCACAACTCACGTTTATCAGCAGACCCAACCATTAGTCGTCAAAATGAATCCAAAAATAAAACGCAAAAGACGAAAACAACGCCTAAAGTATTGGGCAAACTATCCGTCGGTCAGACCGCCAGACTGACAAATTGTCTCGCATTCTGCTTGCCGGCTATTGATAGGTACTGAGGAATAAAATCTCATATTTTAATACTTAAAAGAATTTTAATTTTGGAAGCAAGGTTATGCTTTAAAAATAGCGGCCTTAAATATCTTCTTTTTGAATTTATAAAAAATATTTTTAAAGCAAACTATTTGGAGGCATTCCATTTAGCGTACCAATTTGAATATTACTAATTCGAATCACACCAATAGTAATAAGAATGGGAATACTATTGTCCAATGATTCTAATTGGTGCTTTAATGGAATGCCTTAATTTTTTTTACTGTTATGTGCACATGATTTATTTCTTCGAACAGACAAAAAGTCTTGAGTGAAACCATAACTAAGTAATATAGCCACATAAAAACAACTTTTATTGTAAAATGTGATGGTAACTCTATCTGTTAGCGACAAAATATACGGTTATTGAACATACTTAGCATAATCCCCATCAATTCTTCAAACTGATGATAAAATCCAAGATCTTTCTTAACCGTAAGCATCTTATCTCGGGCCAGAGCACATGGTTTCATTTATTTAAAGTTGTCATGACTGATGGCACTCGCCACTTCGGCAGTGCTTCTAACGGTCAAAATAAAAATAATTTCAATCTCGCAAAGCCTGGGAGGCGATAAATTAGGACTCCGCGTTGATCCTACGAGCTCCAGGCTTCATTTTTATACTAATTAATCATTTGCCGCTAATGTTTTCAAAATGATCGTGGTACGCCTCGCCTGGCCATCCCAAAATCGCCCCTGAGTTTCGGACCCTCATCAATTTGATAAATTCGCGTAGGTAAGTGCAACGCCGCGCCACCGAGTGTCCACTCGATAATCTTGTTAAATCACGGTCGGGGTCGAAGATGAATAATATCCGTTCGATATCAAAGGTATTGTACGACTATACCCAAATTATTGAACACGATTATTAACTTCGACCATAAGGAGATAATTAAGTACGAAATTACAATGATTCAGCGCTGTTAAAATCGATATAAATTATCATACTTAAGTTATTTTTGTAACGAACTCTGAATCGTTGATTACGTACCGAAATTACTTATTCATTTCTTATATTATTCCTCTTTATTTTTCTGATTGAGTATTAAAAATAAAAACACAAACTGCTTATTATATTATTTGTAAACTAAATAAACCCATGAGAGCAACATCTTGAATTTAAAGAGCACCCAGCCAGCAACATAGTGCCTGTCCATTGCAAAACTTGTAAATATAGCTGGGCTGAGCGTAAGTTAGGGCAATCGTAAGTCCTAGGAAAGCGCTGTGAGCGTGGTGCTAAATGGGGAGAGGGGGGCAAAGAGGAGCGACGAGGAGGGGAGGGGAGTTAGGGGGAGGAAGGGGGGAGTATAGGAGTGCAACATCTCAAGGTCGGTGCGTCTCGGCCGGTACCACTTTGGCTCCACGTTTGCAATGTGCCGCGAAGTAGATATGTATCGGCGCCTCGTCGGTATACGAGCGTTCTACACGTGTAACAAATGGTAATGGTTTCCACTATCGCTTTTATAGATGAGTCTCTTTATTTACACACTTTACATGGATTCTTGGACGATTTTCAAAAGTCAAGTTCAAGTACAGATTAAGTAACACGTGAAGAGATTATTGTGTTCGTGTCGGAATTTTAATGAGTCTCCTGTAAACACGATTTAATATGAGTGAGTTAACTCGTATAATAAACTGGAGTCAATCGGGGAGATGGGGCCTTCGTAAATCTTATGAGATTGGCTTTAAAACATTACACGCGTACAGCAAAGTTGTTTGTTTGTTACGAATTAACGTGACTCGCGTTCTTAATTGTTATCCTTTAATTTTGTTGAACATACTTAAAGGTCAGGGTTACATCTTAACATTGATAATGTCTTTATCCTTTTTCGTTAACGGGGTAAGCAGATCTGTGGAGCTTTAAGTTATGCTAACTCGAATTTGTGTAGGTATCTATACAACGTTATTTTTAGTATATACAAAAACTGAGACACCCCAACAAGATTTTCATCAGAACTGCCTGAATGTGTGTGTTTTTTTTAATAAATCTCCAAGTTACACCGTAGTTTATGTCGCGTTAAGTTCCCTTGAAAAGTGTGAAATGCCTGAGATGTGCTCTGTAGGGGTTGTCTAATACATGGAAACTGACCGAGCGGACCATCTCAAGCCTCAAGGTGTCCTTCGCGTCAACTGTTATGGGTAGAAGCCTACTGAAACAAAATTGAAATTTATGAGAAAAAAAAATGTGTTGTAAAAAATATGTCACTCGATTCTCCTAGTGATTCTGAACAAACTAGTTTTAGGTTTAAATACTTAAACTAAGCTTGTATAGTTAGATACCTAGACAATTTTGAGTAAGCCATTTCTAGACACCTCAAATTTCTGATTCATCGTCCTTATGTCCGCTTATGACAACATAGAGCGATCACCAAAATAGCCAAACGTGGTGATTACGGTAATAATCCGTGTAGATTTTTTTTTGTTGTTTTCCTCCTTTCAGATTTCACTGTCAGTTCCATGTTTAACAGTGGACATTTGGCAGACACATCAAATTGAAAAAGGACCACAAAAAATAGAACACAGTTTATCGATAAGTACACAACAGAAATCTTAAAAGCTTCAATTCTTATTATTTTTATTAACAAGCTTTACCTACACTTTTAGCGATACCTGTGACACTTGGAACCCGTTTAATAATTGAATGTACAACAAGTGTAGAATGATAACCATCTGACACCCGCCTACTTTTTGTCTCAGACGAGTATGAAAATTCGCAGCCCTTTGTATACCAAACATGATATTGAGTACTTTGTAGTGTAAGTACTTTGCAATATAGTTGTATTGAAGGGCTGTTGATTGCTATCAACATATACTGTAAGACCACAGAGAGTCTAGACAATCCTCGACGAATAGAAAGGATTGACAATATTGTATTTTATTTATTTAATTACTTATGTACAAAGGCACTGCTTATTTCTTATAGAAATCTCTTCCAGTAGACTTGTGAGGAGAATTTAGAACGAGAAATGTGGACAATAATGTGTAAAAACAAAAAAAAACAGATAAATACAGACACAAAGAACCACATAAATACAAAAAGAGTAAAAATATGCAATAAACTTATATGAAATGCATAAAATTTAGAACAATAATTATGCTTATAAAACAAATAAATACCTATTTAAAATACATTGTCAGATCACGCGAGTTTTTTTTATTGTTTATCTAATTTTGGTTTGGTTACGACGATAAAATGGGGCTGACATGGTTTTGTAAAGAATTTTGGTCATAATAAAACCATGTCAGCCGCATTTCTCGAAATCCTAATATCTATGTATATAAAAATTAATGTTTCTTTGTTTCGCACGCGTTCTACCATACATCCGATTGCACTGAATGGTAGACAACTAGTTTATGATAAACTTTTACTTTCTTATTTTCTATTATTATTTTAATTAGGATCTCTAGATCACTTTCTTTCTCTTGGTGTTTACCTTTATAGAAAGTGACTGTACCAGCTTGATATCTCAAACGATAGTCGTTTAAAACTTGTTACAAAGATATCGTGGTACAAGGTAGGCTAGCCGATGCAAATGTCCGACGCGGTAAGCCAGGCGATACGCCGCGATAAGCGAGACCTAGTCGTTAGCCGGTATACTCGCACTTTCAACTAGATATATACTAGCTTAGGTAACCAAGTATAAAATAGACCGAGTATGATAATTTTGAAGCTATTTTGGGTGTGGTGAAGTGGATGACGTGCAAGCGAAGTGGTATTGTGATGCAAATGTGTTTTTGGTAAGTATAATTATACTTCCGCAAGTATTCTTGGAGTACTTTGATAATGCCAACGCTCTTAAAGCGTTGGATGGAACACAGTACTTTTGTATAGTTTCTATGCAGAATTTCGGTCAGGAACTTCCAACAGGTTGAAATTGAGAAGAGTCTGAAAATTCACTTCACTTCTGCTCACGGACGCTTGAACTCCTAATTATCTACATACATACATAAAGTCCCGCCTTTTTCCCATGGGGTTGGGCAGAACGCCTCATGCTACGGTCCTTACATACTCCTTTCGCTTCGTCCACAGTCATACATCGTAATTATTTAATGCACTGTTATACTCTGTTCAAATTAAAATGACAGCTGTGTCAGAACTCATCTTGAGATCTGACACAGCGGTCATCTCGTAAATTGTAGCTGTAAGGAGATTGCTATCGAAAAAACGTAAAGACATCATTAAAAACCGTAAAATAGCTATATTTATTTATTTAAATAAATAAATAAAATAGCTTACCCACGTTTTGTTTTTTTTTTAATATTTGATATTCTTTTTATGGTAACGTTTTGTAGAGAAACTTCAGGACCCAGCTTACGGTGAAAAGTTTGTGTTCAAAAATCTCGACAACTTCAATCAAACAACAATACATATGGCATAATTATTGAATGTTGTAAATATCGTTGCCCGGGAATGAAAACCTCGGGAATGCATTTGATTATTGGCACGGTTCCTGTGAGCTATCATGAGGAATAAGTCGCGGGCAAAAGCTAGTCAATTATATTTATTACGAATGTTATACAGGGTTACAGGGAAAGTCGTACTGAATATTAAAGGACGTTATTATTCAGGTCATTTCTGATGGATTTGATTCTGTAATATGGGGCCTAATTCTCCTAAAATAAATCTTGATAAATCACAACCGAACCAAGGCCGCACCGTTCATTCAGACAGTTCTCAATTTCAAAAGCTATCAAATCCTTTGACACAAAAAACAAAATCAATCATTTTGAAAGTTTTCGAAAACAAAAACTGACTGACGGTTGTGGTTCGATTGCGTTTGGCAACAATTTATTTTAGGAGAATTGGGCCCCAGGTCATTTCTGACGGATTTGATTCTGTAATATGGTGTCCGAAACTTAACCGTTCTGGAGATATTGAATTTTAAAGATATTTTTAAAAAATCCTTTATTTTTTGGCTTTTTTTGGGATTAGAGCTCCTAGGGTCCGTTTTTTTTTATCTTGTTAGAGATGTCAATTAATAAAAATGATTAACGAAAACTGAACCTACTTAAGCTTAAAAAGACTGCTCGACAACAATTGGAATTAAAGAATTTTCACTAAGTGTTTTTAACATACAAAAATATATGGAACTTGTTCTGCAAATAATTTTAAAAAGTTCTACTTCTTTTTAGCTATTCAAAAAGGTATAACATCTACTAGGTATGTTCATAAAATCTTAAAAAAATGTTATTTGAAAAGGCCTCAGTGTAGTACTACACAACATAAAAAAATATCTTTAGAATTCAATACCTCCTTAACGGTTATGTTTCGGATACCATATTACGGAATCAAATCCATCAGAAATTACTTGAAAAATTACGTCCTTTAATATTCAGTACGACTTTCCCTGTAACCCTGTGTATCCAATAAAGGCTAGTTTCAACGCCTGAAAACTAATTTCACATAGAGCGGCTCTGTTATAAGATATACTTAGTCCCTTTACGTTGTGATAAAATAAAAATGACCAACAATTCCCGAGGTTTTCACTCCCGGGCGACGATATATGGCATTTATATGGCATAATTATTGAATGTTAATATACTATTATAGCTTACAGAAAGATGCTCTTACCCGTCTTCTTGAAAAGTAGCCTTTAATGACACCTAATGTAAGAGAATTCTTTGTCGGGATAACACTGAAGTTTGCTACCAAGTACTTCTAAAATGTAGCAGCTTTTGGGATACATTTTCATTTTGAATAGAATCCTATTTTAATTTAACACCATTTGAACCGTTATTGATTTCCAATAGTTTTGCTAGTCTGAGTACTTGTTTGATTACAATCACATTTGCCTGTGACCTTTACAAAACTTTGCACGAATGAAGTTTGTCTTAGATCAAATGTTTTCGTGTGCGTAGAGTGTTAGAACACAGAATTTGGAAATATGTATGAAGTCGGAAAGTTCTTTATGGGGATTTATGAGAGAGTGATTTATAAAATCTATTACTGTGTATCCTCCAATAATTTGGTTGCGGTTTTACTGATAGGAGTTCATCATCCTCAGCCCATTACTGTCTCACTGTTGGGCAAGGGCTTCTTCGGGATCGTCCATTTATCACGTGAGGACGAAATGGGGTGGGGGTGGAAAAAATCACGAAATATCACAAGGTGTAGTGAGATGTTGAGCTGAAACCTTAAGGTACTATTCATAGACAGACATTAAAGGGACTGTTCCGAACTGAGCTGCCAACTGCAACCGCCGACAGCACGTGCAGCGGCTAGAGGTGACGCTGGTGTGGCGAGTGTCGTGCGTGGTGCGACTTCATGCAGTCGCTACTAGGGTTTTCGCGTTCCCGGCCTTTTTGAGTTCCCGGGAATCGGGAATTATTTCTCTTAATTCCCGGGAATTCCCGGGTACCCGGGAATTTTCATGTTTTTTGTATAAATATCGTTTTTCTCGTATATTTCAACATTAAACTTGTGTAAGTACTTGAAACATGTTATATTGATAAATTGTCTAACATACCAATCGACTTTTCGTATTAAAATAAAAAATCTTACACTTATTTAAAAAATTGAACTAGGAACAGTTACAGTCATTTATTGTGCGACGTCGCGAGTTACTTTAATGAAAAAAAAGTCTTCTCTTCATAAAATATTACGGAATAACAATAGGGTGTATGACGATAAAGGGTGTTACCAAATTTGTGAAATACCTTAAAATCACATGATCTACTACTGGTGTAGAATGACTGAGCACGGGATTTAGCTTGATTAAAAATAAAAAATAAACTTTTTTTTTCTTGCGGTTACGTTAGTAATCGAAACTTAACCAGCTAATAAGGTATCAATAAAAAAAAAATTGCTAAATTAAAATTGTATGCGTTGGAACGTTTCAACGCCACTCATCAATGAATGAAAGCACGGTGACACAGCTGGCTAGCACGACTATCACGAAATCGCTCTATGCAGTCGGTTAACTCGGGGCGTAGAAAAGGGCTCGAAACAGAACTTTTTAAAAAAAATCTTTTTTGTATATAAAATAAAAACCATTTAGGGTTAATCTGTGACCAGTAGATCACGCTATTTGAAGGAATTACACGAATTCGTTTACATCCTGTATATTTTCATTATAAATCTCAAAACTATTACACAAAAGATAAGAAGCATTGTGAATAATTTCTACAAATTAAACATTTACAAAAAAAAAAACAAGCGTTTCGATTTTGTTTACTAGACAGAGAGAACAGTACTGTGTGCTGACATCATGATAGGTACATTTATCCCATTCTAAGTTCACACCACGCAGTACAATATCCGTTTCAAGCGAGAGGGACAGAAAATGCTCTAAAATCTTCGGAAACGTGCATACCCTTCATTTTTCATCATCATTTCTTCATTCCAAATAATTCCCGGGTACCCGGGATTCCCGCCAAATGATTCCCGGGTCCTAAAATCACCAAATTCCCGGGAATTCCCCGTTCCGGGTACCCGGGGCGAAAACCCTAGTCGCTACACGTGCTGTCGGCAGTTGCAGCTCAGTTCGGAATAGTACCTTTAATGTCTGTCTGGACATATTTATCACGGTGCTTTCCAGAACTATTTTTTTATAAAATAAGAGACTTTGTACCAAAAAAATACACGTGACGTTTAGTCTAAAAACATCACGTGATTAATGGACGACCCCTTCTCAAAATGAGAAGGATTTAGACCGTAGTCCTCCACGCTGGCCTGTTGTCGGTTGTCTTACACACACCCATCGAGAACTGTTTGGAGCTCTCTCAGATCAATCTCTCAGGCAACGTTTTATTTAAAGAAAGATGTGCAGGTTTTCTCACGATGTTTTCCTTCCCTGTTAACGCTAGTGATAATCAAATTATTTATTTATTTTATTTATTTATACTTTCGCACATAATTTGTACAGAGGCGGACTTAATGCCATAGGCATTTTCTACCAGTCGACCTTAGGTTGATCGAGAGAAAACATGGTAGGTGCACTAAAAAGAGCCATGTGATGTGATACAATATCCAACCGCTAGGCGATTATTGCTTCCTGCCTTCGATATTATTTAATCTGAGTAAAATAAGGAAATAAGAAATTAGCTATAAAATAAAAAATATCGTTGAAATCTGACAAACAGTACAAGGTCGAGTGTCAAATACAGCTATTGACGGACGACCGACGGACGATGAAATATCACATGCAAAAGGGTACAAATTGCTAGTACGTCCGTTCAAAATGGTGTCGTGTCGTGGTAACCGTGTAAGGCCCCTGGTTTGACCGGAAGTAGATAACAACATACTTGGAAAAATATTTGGGATGATAGTAACATTAATAGAGAGTAATGTCCATAAAGTGCTTGCGTTTGACCGCTAGAGATGTTAAACGATACTGGGATCGACGATGGTGCACGTTTGCCCAGTAAAAATCTACTCATTCGAGCCTTTAAGGCCTGAATTACGTAGAAACGGCATAAGGCGCAGGCGCGTCACTTTCATACATTTTTCGTGCCGCTTTAATTTTTTTTCGCACAAAATGTATGAAAGCGATGCGCCTGCGCCGTGCCTGCGCCTTATGCCGTTTCTATGTATTTCACGCTTAAGACTACCAGATTATACCTATCGGGAAACAGGGGCCCAATTCTCCTAAAATAAATTGTTGCCAAACGCAATCGAAACACAACCGTCAGTCAGTTTTTGTTTTCGAAAACTTTCAAAATGATTGATTTTGTTTTTTGTGTCAAACAATTTGATAGCTTTTGAAATTGAGAACTGTCTGAATTAACGGTTCGGCCTTGGTTCGGTTGTGATTTATCAAGATTTATTTTAGGAGAATTAGGCCCCAGTACAGTACTGTCGGTATGCATAATAAAATGAGTAATAGGTATGTGAAAGACATAATAACACCAGAAAACCGACCACCCAAACGCTAAGTTCAATATGATTTTTCCCTTTCGCACCCGTGCTTCCCAGACTTGTCCTCTTGAACAGAATAGTCAAGTATTTAGTACCACCACACACTTGATATTCCTACAACGTTAAAGTGCAAGTTATCGACGACAATTAGATACATTTTGACGTTACGAGAAACGAATGATGTGCTAAAAGTGTTAGGCATTCTAGTCACGCGGCGCGGGCGCGCGGATTGCCCATAACGACCGAGGAGTGAAGGCAACAAGTGTCCCGATTTATAAGTGATTTTGATATAAGTTACAATGTAATACAAGTGAAGATAATGGAGAAATTATGGGAGGATCCCTACAGTACATTTTTCAGAGGAAGTTAAAAAAGTAGAGCTATTCTGAGACTGCCTCAAAGAAAAGTTCGGAAAATGTTTAAAGATTGAGCAGTCAATAAAAACTTTTTTGTTCTCTATAGTACATTATATGGCACATTATCAAATTACAGTCCACTCGTGTTCTTAAAAACTTAAAGAATCTTGAAAAGATAAAGCAGATATTGCATAAAAAAAAATTGTATGGAAGAATAATATAATTAATTAAAATGCAGAACTAACTAAAAACTGCTTGTAAATAACAAAACGTTAAATTTAAATAATACGCATGTTTAAAATAAACTTTTGTTTCAAACCTCATAAAAAGCAAATTGCCTTATAATTACGCGTCTAACACAGATTAAAAATTTAACAAAATTTTCTAGCTATGTTTTATTCAGATATAACATAATTAATTCTTGTCACGTCCTCCATGAAAGATTATATTGTACCTATGCGTATGAATATTCAAACGGTAAGTCATTGACGTCTCACGATCTACTGATATAAATATAAACAAGCTAGTCACACAAAATACATGCGAAAATTAACATACAATATGTAAAATATTTTACGCTACTATTATTTTACTTACTAATCTCAAAATTTAATGAACTTTTCGTGTAAAGAGCGCTCTTTGCGTAGGTATAAAGCTCACTCTCTCTAGAGCTTTTTCTGTAAACAGCCCCAAGTTATGTAGAACATGGAGTCGTGTGTTTCATTTTGTGCTCCGTGAATAACCAATAATATACAAATGCCAAGTTCATTAATCTCCATCGTCCATACACAGTGTTGTGGCCGAGAACAAACGCTATACATTCGGCATGAATAGTCAGACGCGAACGCACTGTAATGTAAACAGAAACGTAACGACGTAGACATTCCGCACAGTTCGCGTGTTGTTACGGCATCATTTTATCTAATCCCACATTATCTAATATTCGATGTGGCGGGTTCAAGGTTGGTCGCGCTGAAAGCGCTTGGTGCTACACTCTACAGTGTCGCGATCGCATCCTCTCGTCCCAGGCCGTCGCGCGCCCTTTGCGCTTTTATCAATACGGCGGCGAGCGCAGCGCCGCCTGTCGGCCGCCGCCAGTACTCGCCCGGACTCGAGTGCGCACGCTCCGTGCCCCGCGACAATACTGCATTTACACCATCTAAAATCTTCTTTCTTCCTCAAAACAATCCCTCCAAAATTATCCAAATCCCTGTTCGATAACGCATACCGTGACGCGTCCGCTCACGTCACCGGCCAAACAAATCGCGCGCGATCCTCAAAAACTTAACCTAAAACGTCGTTCCGATTACGTCAATAACAGGCGATCTCCCTCGCCTCCGCTCCGCTGTTATTGTTTATTATTACATTATAAAAACTTATTTCCTGATGGTGCTGTAAACCGGGCTGGTCGCGAAGCTCACAAACGGTAAGTGTTCCGAACGTACTAAGTGATGTTATTATAAGCCTGTGCTTGTTTATGTGTCGAGGCTTGAAGCGGGGTATCTGGAAAGTATTATCTAGGTAATGTGAGCGCATGTGAGTGGTTACTTTCGCTGGACAGCGCGCTCAGGAATGAGGACATTCTCTAAAATAAACTCAGATTTTTACCGCGCCGTTTCAGCAACAACGTACATGCATATCTTTAGACGTTCGTGTAACTGTGTCTGCTGATTGTTTAAGTGTTTATGTTGAGCCAAATGCACCAGTATAAACAGAGAATGCAGCATATGGTTGCAGTTTAGATCTGAACACGGTTGATACAGTGTATGGTATTAAAACGTGTCGCAAGTTATTCAATAGTAATGGGTCGTATTACGAAAACTGGGCGATAAACTAGCTACCGTACGACATGCCTATAGCGGTGTACACAGATTCCATGTTCAAACGTTGCATTCGTATAAGGGAGCATGATTCGATTTGCAAACGACAGTGGCGAACAGAGGCTAATTTCAATTTCACAAATGTTTATCCAATTTGCGAGCATGCAGCGTTGTGTACATAATTAATGCCTGCACGGTAGAATGTTTCAATTCTCGCTATATTTAATTCATTATCATCATTAAGCCGTGCTTATTTCTTGTTTAATTACTTGACTTGCTATGTCGCGAATGCACATTGTATATGTGTGGTATTTTAAGTTGTTAGAAGAGTTATTAAATGTAAAATCCAATTACTTTATCTAAAGTGTATGTAAACCTATAGGTATGCACTAATGAGAAAGACTTATTAGATTCTAATTTCATACCAATATTAGTTATGCAACTGTCTAATGAAAATAGATTTAAATTGATTTAATAACGATAAAATATACTGCGATGTTATGTATATATATAATATTTATTTAGCATTTTAACCCTATACCGCCGGTTACACGAACGCGCGAACGGTAAAACGAAACCGAACTAGAACAGAATAGGCTGCAAAACAAATCTCGATAATAATAAAAAAGTTGAACTGCATAATGACTTTCTCCGCACACTCTCCCCTCAGCGTACGGACTACAATAAAAAACCAAGAACCTGGTACGTAGTGTACAGTGCACACGATTGCAAGCTTTTGTGTATGCCAATAAAACTGATGTCGTTTATGCACAACACTCATTCTTTTGTGTCCTGCCCTTCGCACCGTGAGAATATGGGCCAAGTTCACGATGCAACCATTGTGAACCCAATGAGTGCATTCTCTTTATTTTCGATATGAATTTGAGTATTCTTATGAACCGGTTCTAGTGAAATGAACCACAAATTGCGACCGATATTACGAGTATTTACTGTGTACTGAATCGTTTTCTTTATGAAAAGATTGTGATCTAGTTATGGCGATGAAAGGAACTAGTCTATTGAAAGAATCTATTTGAGTTCGTGAAAGTAGTTTTTGTTGGAGCGTACTGAGAATGTTATATTATGTTCGGGTACAGAATTGTTATTAAACGTATGGACCGGACCATACAAATAAGTGTTATAATAATATAAGGAACACAATGTGTAGAGGGGCACGGTAGAGGGAGATAAATAATCCTAACTAATCCTATCTTCTATCTGTCTACAATACGGCCGAGCGACGTATCTTGGCGAGTCTGAAGTTAGTTGTTTGGCTGCGCAATGAATCTTTTAGAAACGAAATTGTCTACTGCGCAGCTAATCAGCAAACTTCAGACTCGCCAAGATACGTCGGCAGTATTGTATCTTCTTCTTCTAATATTATAAATGCGAAAGTAAGTTTGTTTGTTTGTTACCTTTTCACGCCTACACCACTGAACCAATCATCCTGAAATTTTGCATATACTGTTGTCAGGTGTACAGAAACGGACACAAGGTACCATTCATCCCGAAAAAAGTACTGTTCCGAAGAAAACAACAATGACGTTCATAGAAGGCGCCACGTGTCTTTCGAATCACGATTGAATTATATTATTGTAGAAAGTTTAGTAGTGTGTAAGGCCTGAATTACCTACATAGAAACGGCATAAGGCTTCAAATCTTTTTTGTACAAAATGTATGAATACGACGCGCCTGCGCTGCGCCTACATCTTATGCCGCTTCTATGCCTCACGCCTTAAGATTTTTTTATAACATCTAAATTAGCGCGAGCGAAACCGCAGGCAAAAGCTACTATTTTAATAAAGGTAAATAAGTAAAGGATCATTGTAAGTATTATAAACACTCCCACACTTATCAGGGAGTAACAGGAAAACAAATTGGAACAGCTGCTCGTTTAATTCCCGGTTCCTATGGCCAAAAACGATTCGTTTTGCGGTCTATATCCTAGAATATCGGTACTTACCGCAAAATATTGATACCGAAATTAAAAATCATAACGATTCATCGAAATATGTTGGTTAAATAACGGTATCGAAATTTAACCGAAAAAAAAACAAATTACGGCAGATACAGTAAATTTTTCAAGGACGGAAACTTGTACATTTATTGGTGGTCAGATTTGTCGACAGGTGACAATGCCACACCCCGCGCATCCAATTCAAAACATATCGGTACCAACATGAAATATGTGTTAAATAACGGTATACAGAAAAGGGTTGACAAAAACACAGAAAAGGGTTGACAAAATGGTATCGTTAATTGTAGCTGGTTAGATACCGAAAATTTTACAACGGTTTTTAGCCCCTGCTGGCAACAAAACATCGCATAGCACGTAACTGACGAGGAAACAGATGTACGATGATAACGGTAATGTTAGCAGCTCTACATAGTGTTGCCAGATCCGTTCTTCCGAATACCAAACAACCGGGACTTAACGAAAAAAGCGGGACTGGGACGGAAAAATCGGAACCTAGCAGAAAAGCATTACTATGGTTAAAATCCTTTAATTCAAATAAGAATATTTTTAAATTACGGAGCCAATGTTATCTACTTAGGCAAAGTATCGGGATTTAAGGCGTCCCGCTCAAGGTGCTAACGGGACACGTCCTGAGAGAAAAACCTGAAAAACGACACATCCCACCAAAAGCGGGACGTATGGCAACACTGGTTATGGCATTTGTCCCGAATGAATACGCGGCTTTAATGATCATCATCATCATTCAGCCGAAAGACTTCCACTGCTGGACATAGGCCTCCCCCAAAGAAGAGGTTTGCCGTAATCACCACGATTGGCGATCGCAGTATGGTTTTTAACCGGTAGAGGCCCGCCCGACGATCCGGATCGTCAGTGCCATTGTTTATCTATTGTGTGTATAATTTTAATTACAGTACTACACAGGACCGATCGAATACTGTAATTGTAGACACAATAGATAAACAATGGCACTAACGACCCGGATCGTCGGTCGGGACGTACCGATTGATTACTGTAATTATAGACACAATAGATAAACAATGGCACTGACGACCCGGATCGTCGGTCGGGACGTACCGATTGATTACTGTAATTATAGACACAACAGATAAACAATGGCACTGACGATCCGGATCGTCGGTCGGGCCTCTACCGGTTAAAGTACTCAGAAGAGAACGCTGCTGCCCATCCTCTAGACAATCCCTTAGTCGCCTTTTACGACACCCACGGGAAGAGATGGGGTAGTGCTATTCTTAAAGTCCGGCACTACACGAGACTTAAATGATATGTATAAGTAATCTAATCTATCATTTATAAACAACTCAGCGTCTCAATATTTCAATTATCAATTGATAGTTGATTCGACTGCCGTTCAAAAGTAAAGTTAGCACGAGCTTTTGATTCGGGCAATCTAGGCTGCGGTTTGCAATTTTACCATGAACCAAAAAACTACAGAAAGCTCACAATATGCAACGGGCGATAAATAACTGACACCAGAAAAATCCGGGTAAAGTGAAACAGAATGCCAAAGCTCGCCTGCAAATCAAGCGAGCTTTGACAGTTCATGCAGTGGCATCGCAGATTGCCCGCGCTTTAGCGACATTTATATTATGTCAGTCTGCTATCGCAGTGAACCTTCTGTGCCTATTTCATGATTTAGCGTAATAAAAGCTCTTGGCCGTTGACGTCATCGCTCGATGCAGCTACTGAGCTATTTAGAGGAAGCGCGTCATAGCTCGAGCACAATGCCCTTGTTAAACGCCACGTTAAACAAATACCGTCAATTCGCTTGTTTAGCTGCAAGTAATGAATTGCTGAAGCGACATATTTATGATCACATTGTTCCATATCGGTATTAGTAAGCTGGTTAAGTACTACCATTACTGAACATTAAATTAAACAGGAAGGAACTTCGATTTCACAAAGAAATACAATGCCGTTAAAAAAGATAAAAAAACAATTCAACTACTGGTTACTATTATTATCTTTTCTAATAAAAACTATTACTGTCGTTGGAATTAGGTTTCAATCGACTACCGTGACCAAATCTAGACTTTCTAATTTTCTATTGCTTAGGTTCCTTTTGTTTTTTACTTTTTACGGTCTGAGTAAAGTGATATGTCATATTATTTCTTTCAATTGTTGATGTATGGATATGTATTGTGTGTGTATTATCACAACTGCAATTTAATTGATAGAAGAGGCAGTTGTAATTAGTGTTCTTCTTATTTTCTTCGCTCTTGTCGGAGCGGTCGTGGTCGTCATGTAGCACTATGAGTTACTGCAGCAGCTAGTGTGTCTCGCCTCACAATGTCTCGCTATCTCTCCCTGTTGGTGGTCATTCTGGTACACATGCACAGGGCGGCCCCACGGATTATTTTATTTGGTCGGTCCATCGCATGGATGAACTTCCACTCTGCCCCATACCTACGACCAAATGCTCTATGTAATCATTTTACCGCCTTGAGACCTGTCCGACTGTTATGAGTAGCTGTTACTTTGATATTAATTCCCATGTGATTAAAAAGGGAAAAACAATTGCTATTTACTGGTACCATTTTAAACCCCGGGCTGTTACTAGAAGGTTCTGAAAAGCGCAGAAAAGCCACATAAGTAACCAAATTAGTAATTGAGCTCCTCGTGAAGAAGTTCGTCAGGGGAAGTGTTACCACCTTCCATACCCGGTGGAAGGTGTTTCTCCACGTGTGGGGACGGCCTAGAATATAAAGCTTCCTCACCGCACGCTGGAAATAGACGCGTGTTGTAAGATTCAACAAAACCCAGCACGCTTGGTGGTAGGATCTATACGGTCCGCCTGACTAGCCACCACCCTCACGTTAAAGTTCGGCGCCAAGCAGTTTACTGTGTTCCGGCGTGTATGTGTGAGAGCCAGAGGGGTATAGGGGAATCCCTCTATATCTCTGTCACTTGGATTCGTGTGCTCCATTTTAGACCCTGACTACGTTTACCATCAGGTGTGACTAGGGTTGAACGCAACAAAGTCAAATAAAATAATACAAAAAAAAAAAACGGCTGCTAGGCAGCATTGCTGTGTTTGAAGGGAACATTAAAGTTAATTTCATAAGAAATGCAGAATATGAAATGCGCAACACACAAGCCATAACGCGACGTCTTACGTAGGCGGTTTAAAACGACGCGAATTGCGAAGCGATGCGATGCGGTGACACGCGACGCGGTGCGAAGCGGCAGCTTTGTCCTACGAGCTTGCGGACCGCTCGCCGCTCGCCGCCGTCATTCAGTAGCACTGTACGGCACCGCATCCAGTTCGCGTGAAAATATCAAGCCAACTGACAGCGTTCGCTTCGCGCCGCGCCGCGCCGCGCCGCACCGCACTCCACGTGCGTTTGGTCACGTAGGCCACTTCAATAGGTATCGACTGTTTGTTGTTTTCGCGTCGCGCCGCGCCGCTTCGCGTCGCTTGTAGATCGCTCACTTAGGATGACGCGTAATAGATAATAGGTCAGATTTACTGAAAAGAGCTTTTTACATTGTTAATGCACACACTTAATTGAGATTGGCTATAAGCCTTTTACATTATCAGCTTAAAATTCAACATGAAAATATTTCTCGTTGTTACTAAAATATAAAAAATATTTTATCAGAATAAATTTTCCTGTGTTCATAAATAAATCCGAAAAGCTCCACTTCGTATTTTCGAGTGGTAAAACAGAATTAAGGACCTGAGCTGCTGAATTTCATTAATTTTTGAATAAAAAGTTACAACAAAGTTGAAACTTTGTTAAAATTTATTCAAAAATTCGTAATTACTCTACAGTAATTAATTTCCAAAAGTCTGTTTGTCCATTTTTGAATGCCGAAACCGGGAAAAAGATATAGCGTAGGAACTTTTTATCCTGAAAAACTCTATCTTTTCCCGCGGGTAGAGCCCTGGCTCAACTATTTGTCATTATTTATTACAGCAATTGTTTTAGTTAATACTTATAAAAGTTACTTAGATGTATAAAACTACGGTAAGGAATTTATTGATGTAGTTACTTTAGGCATTTTGAAAAGCGAAAGTTACTCTATCGGGTCCTTTGTAACTTTTGTTTGTCCTTACTCAATCACTTTGGTTTTTATACACATGTTTGAAACTTTGTCTATCGTTTTCTTTGTAACTTTTGTTTGTCCTTACTCAATCACTTTCTTTTTTATACAGATTATAATCTATTGAAGATAATAAATGTTTTAACCTGGCTTAGTATTTTTTTCACATTAAAACTCTATGGCTCAGTTGTACCAAGTAATTATTCAAATTCAAAATATTTAATTCAAATAAAGAATCCGTATAATGTTAGTAGTAGTATAAGTTAGCCTAATGTAAGTATTAAATTAAATTTAATTGTAAAATTGTAAAATTAAAAACTAATGAACCGTTGAACTGTTCGTTCAATGGTTCATTAGTTCATTTGGCTAAGTAGGTTTGAACTCTGACCCCCCTTCGTAAGAGAGGAGAGTCTCACCGGTCTGAGAATACATTCAGGATGCCATCGGAGGAGGAGCGCAAGCGCGCCACCATGGAAACGCAGCGCTTTCGCATGATCGCGGCGAACCCGTCGACACAATCCTCCGCGAACATCCCTGACGCGCTACATCGCCACGGCAGCCCCAAAAGCCGTTAATTATAACCGTAAGCTCGTCAGATTTATGTGACATTTGCATCAGGGAGCACGGTAGTGCTCGGTAGTAGTGACGGTAGAGCAGGCACGACCGTACATCCTTTTCTCCAAGCAACTCAAGGAACTTTTAAGCCCCCTATATCTTTGTAACAGATGGGAACGGAAGCTTGAAAATTATGATAAAGAGAGTACATTTATAAAGGTATTTTTCGGACTTGGCAGCATAAGGATATCTTGTTTACCATGATACAGATTTGTTTATAAAATTAATAAGGTATCGTGTATAACAGTAATCCTCATGCTGCGCGATTGCCAAGTCAGAAAAATATCTTTATAAATGAAATGCCCGACGTGGCTGTACATTAGATCTTAGAACTTTTCACGGCAAAAGAGTCGCGAAACGTGGCTTTTTTTAGAGTTCCGTACCCAAAGGGTAAAACGGGACTCTATTACTAAGACTCCGCTGTCCGTCTGTCACCAGGCTGTACCTCATGAGTCGTCATAGTTAGACAGTTGAAATTTTCACAGATGATGTATTTCTGTTGCCGCTATAACAAAAAATACTAAAAACAGAATAAAATACTTATTTAAGGGGGCTCCCATACAACAAACGTGATTTCTTTGCCGTTTTTATAGATAATGGTACGGAACCCTTCGTGCGCGAGTCCGACTCGCACTTGGCCGGTTTTTACAGGAATGTTTTTGATGGCATTGATTTGATAAAAAATTAGGTAAAAGTAACCTTACGGTACCTTTACAGTTATAGTTAGTTGGTGCAACTGACACTATAAAAGGAATAGTACCTAATTGTTATAACAAAGGTAAAAAAGCAAGCCATTCGTTCGTCGATGTTCGCTTACAATAAAGCAAATTATTATGCGAATTCTGCTCATGTAAGCCGAAGTATTAACAGTATTATAATAATGCTTCACTACATAGTATAAAACAAAGTCGCTTTCCGTTGTCTGTCTGTCCCTATGTATGCTTAGATCTTTAAAACTACGCAACGGATTTTGATGCGGTTTTTTTCAATAGGCTAGTATTTAAACGATCGAATATAAATTCAAAGTAAGCGTGTCAAAATAGTGATTATGGCGTACTGAAATACTACGTGGGCGAAAGACTGAGGGCGAACACAAATATTGAAAACGGCGACTTAAAATTACGAATTTGAGGTACGAGTTGTTCAGAACGATCAGTATAATAATTCATAAGCGAATTTCACTCAAATTATTGTTGTATGTTTGTAAGGTTGTTTGGGTTTCCAAAGGAGCGTCGACGGAGCTCCGCTGTGCGGGGCTCCTATAGGAATAGTCTATAGGGTTTAACTAAAGTAACCTAACACGAAGTGGATGACGGGAGCTTCGTTCGCTCGCTCACTTTAGCACCCGTCATCCCCTTCGAACCTAACCTATCCGTGTCGGGGTAAGGAAATGTATATTTCCGCCCACTCAGTATTTTTTCCGCCCAAGTTAGTATTTAATTCGGGCACTTGAAATTTTAGTTGCTAGCTTAGATTAACTGTTTCCCACTGCTAGTAGCTCATTTTACGAATTTTAATCATTCAGAGTTATCAGTCAGTCAGTTTAGTTAATTTTTCGCAAATATATTTTAATGCCGCTCGGTTTAGTATTAAAGTATCTCATTAATAGTCTTCCATATATTATTTATTCGCCCGATTAATAATTCCCTTTTTTAATAGATAGAGTGATTCAAGAGGAAGGTTTATATGTATAACTAGCTTTCGCCCGCAGCTTCGCTTGCGTGAAATTTTGAACCCGTTAAGTGACGATTTTCCATACAAACTTTCATCCCCTATTTAACTCCCTTAGGGGTTGAATTTCGAAAAATCCCTTCTTAGTGGATGCCTACGTTACAAAAGGAACCTACTGTCAAAATTTCAACTTTCTAACCCCAGCGGTTTAGGCTGTGCTTTGATAGATCAGTCAGTCAGTCAGTGAGCTTCTCCTTTTATATGTATAGAATACATGCATAATATGGTAGAGTAAAAACGCGGAAAACGCGATAAACGATATCCACGCGGGCGAAGCCTCTGGCGACCTCTAGTATATTGTATTATCAGGAGATAACTAAAAACCATAATATATTATTGTTGTAACAGATCTAAAGGTTTGTGGTGAGTAATGATAGATGAAAGCAATGTCTAAGGACACATACGTATATCAATAGATCCAGTGGGCGCTGACATCATAAATCTGATTTTATTAGCCATCTCACCTTGTACAGTAATGCATGTCAGATTCACAGCTTTTAAAATATACAAGAAGGCACATGTACGTAAATTGAACAGTCGATAAAATTATTTTTATAGTTTGTACTAAAGGTACAATTCCGTGCATCGCGGCCGATCGCAGCCGCGTGCGATTGATCGCGTGCGGCTGACGCGCGCGGCTTATGCGTCAATAGTCAGAGTATGAAAATGTATGCCACCGCTTCCGTAGTCTGCGACAGACGCGTTCGGCTAAGGAGAGATTATATAAGTTTTTAAACTGACATGGTCACTAACACAATCATTAGAACTTAGAACGCGATATTCAGTTCATCCGTCATCATGGCGCTTGTAACGGTGCCGAAATATCGGAAACTCAAAACAAATAATAAACATGGTAAATATCCCGTTCTAAGTTCTAATGAACGAGAGATTAGTCAGTATATTATAGACACGACTATTGACGCATTAGCCGCGCGCGTCAGCCGCACGCGATAGAACGCGCGCGGCTGCGATCTCTGCCTTCCAAAGAGGTGAATATACCTACGTATATACGAATACCTATGACAGTTGTTACGGGTAAACATAAGCCCGAAACTCTGACACCCGGTCTAACTTTAGGACATTGGCATTGCCTAGTTACTGGGTTGCGGAGGTCTGATGGCAGTTGCTCTGTGTAAAATACTGATATTCAGCCGCATCTGGATAGACTGGAGGCTGACCCAAAAATAGTTGTGAAAAAGGCTAGGTAGAACAAATGTACCTACTGATATTTTTTGTCTTCGTCTTATTGCTATTGGATTTGTTTCATTGGAAATTCTAGAACTGATATTCGGCCAATCTTGGCACACCTACTCGGACTTGAAACTGGCCACCATTTTTTGGCCTAGTATTTTCTCTTAAAATTAAAATATGGTACACAAGTTGTTATTTTCATCAAGACATGTGTCACCAGTAATACAGGGTGTAATCGAATTCGTGTAATTTCTTAAAAGCACATGATGTACTACTGGTGTAGATTAACCACGCACGGGATTTAGCTTCATTAAAAATAAAAAAAATGAAATCTTTTTTTTTCGTGCGGTTAAGGTAATTGATCATAATATCTAAACCACCTTATAAGGAATCAGTAAAAAAAAGAATATTTTTTTTTACAAATTTTAATTTTTATTTATTTGAACATTTCGATGCCACGCATAAATTAATGAAAGCACGGTGACACGGCTGGCGGGTACGACTAACGCGATATCGCTCTTTGCAGTCAGGTAACTCGAGGCTCTAAAATGACTCAGAAATAGAAAAGCAAGTTTTTATTTAAATTTTTTTTCATTTGCGTTTCAGAAATACCCATTTAGGGTTAATCTATGTCACCAGTAGATCACGACGCAGTTTGAAGGAATTATACGAATTTGTTTACTACACCCTTGTAGGCATGCAAAATATTACAAGTTAAAGTAAACATAATAATTGAAATTTTCACTACTAATATTTATTACATGTCACATGAAGATATAATAAATTAGAAATAACAAGTTGGGGTCAAATGATAAAGATCAATATTATTTAGGTACATTCTGAACCATAGCAACAAATTAAAAATGAAGGTTTTTTTGTTACAATGACAATAAATATGATAATTTTGTTGTAACGTGTTTACCTTGAAAACTGTCACAGTATTAAAGTTATAGTGGCCATATTTAATAAACGAAAAGAAAGTACGTCGATTAATATTATTATATATTATTTTATTCTATTATTATTTCTACACAAGGCTGTAAAATGTGAGGACCATGCAGCGTATAGTGTTACACTTTCATTATTAATATTTGGCTGCCTATTGTCTATCGGTATGAGTCTGTCATGCTCACTAAAATGTCCTGCTGATGGTGGCGTTGTGCATCGGGTCGTTGAGTTCCCTGCAACATGGTTGAGCTGAGCGACGCCGATGCATGCGTCATGCTCGTGAACGGGTGCTGTCTATTGGGACTGGTCAGCTCGTAACTGCTATGGCAATCATTTTAAAAGGCTAACTTTCTCATTGCTTTTCATGTTGTTAACTGCATGTACATTAATCTGCATTGTTCTCACATTACTACAATGAAAATTGTCAAACCATTAATTTTTTTTAAAAGAGTGTCTATGGAGTTTCTTGCCGGTTCTTCTCCAAAGGACCTACTACTTGGAACCGAGCCCCTAGTGTTGACCTTTTGATAGCACCAGGGGTCTGGTCTACTTGAAATAAAAACTATTTGACTTTGACTTTGAATAGTTTGAATTCTATTGTTGCAAGAATTCTTTTTTTAACAAAATTATGGTAATGTAAAATCATTCGCTGACGAGATTTTGATTGAGATGAACCGTCCGTCACTCAGTTTTTGTTTGCGACAACTGTAAAAATGATTGGTTTTGTTTTTTGTTTCAAACAATTTGACAGCTTTTGAAATTGAAAACTGTCTGAATGAACTGTTCGGTTACTATTTATCAAGATTTCTTTTGGGAGAATTAGGCCCTAGGCGTGATATGTACCTAATGTTATGTAAAAATAAAGGTGTACCTAACTAACTAACTTGCCCCACACTGATTTCTCTAGTATAGTGGGTGCGTTCACAGACACAAACGCCCAGACCCGAAACAATAGGCCATACAAGGCCTATCTGTAGGCCTTGTAGGCCATACAAATTTTTGTTCCTTGTGGGAATCGAACTCACGACCCGTAGCGCAGAAGCCAATCGCTTAGCCACTGCACCAAACGTGTCGTCTAAACAATACTCACTTCATTTATAAAAAATACGGGAATTATTTTCAACCCGTCATTGATTCTCTGCAGAGTAAAATCAGATAGCAGTTGAATAGTAGAGCGTTTCATTGATAACAAGAACTCTTACTCTCGTTTATGAATAGAGAACTAGTTTTATTTCAAAGCAATATTGATAGAACAGCTCAACCCTCCAAGGAACAACAAGGGCGTGAAATAGTTATCTTCCAGTACGCACGGCACAGCCACATATCAAGCAATTTCCAGTATGAACTGATCTCGAATTGAATAGACTTTCCGTACTATGAGTGATCAGCTTAAACTGGAATAGTATAGGTTGATACATAGCCGTGTGTACAAGACCAGTAAGTTATTAAGATACCTGAACAAACCGTACAAACTTAAAGGAAAACTTACTATAGGTAGTGTTATACCGTTTAAATACAACGCATTGTTTATAGGATTGTCTTTTCTTTCATCAACAATGTTTACAACTACAGGGTGTTAACGAATTCGTGTAATTCCTTCAAACCGCGTGATCTATGGGTAACACAGATTAACCCTAGAAGGGATTTTATGAAAATCAACTGAAAAAAAAATTGAAAATAAAATCTTAGTTTTCTATTTCTAAGTCATTTTAGAGCCCCGAGTTAACTTACTGCAAAGAGCGATATCGCGTTACTTTTGCCCGCCAGTTGCGTAGCCGTGCTTTCATTCATTTATATGATGAAAAAAAAATCTTATTTTTTTACTGAATCCTTATTAGGTGGTTTAGATACGACCACTTACCCCTACCGCATGAAAAAAAAAAGATTTTAATTTTTTGATTTTTAATCAAGCTAATTCCCGTGCGGGGCCAATCTACACCAGTAGTAGACCATGCGGTTTTAAGGAATTACACAAATTCGTTAACACCCTGTATAGTCCTGCTACTTATATGTTTTTTTTTCTTTAACAAACCTTTTGTCTTGAAAAATATTGAGTGTTCTCAAAGAATCCATTAAACGTACAGTCGCGAACTTGAAATGTTTACCACCCTAAGGTCTATAATTGCTTGCACATTACTTTTTCATAAGGTCGCTCGGTCGGTCCTAAAGAATTGACAGGGCAAGCATATTTTTTTCTTAATTGACATAAAAAGGTTAATTTAAAGAGACTATTATACTCTTATTATACTAGATAGTAGCATAGAAAAAGAAATCAACCTATTTAGTAAATTCAATCAAGTTCGCTCTATACAACTTTTGACTAGACACACATATCTAAAAAGGAGTTCATAACATCAAAAAGTGGTTAATAGCCTTTTTGCTAGAATCGACGCTTCACAATTTAAAAACGAATACTTATGTAAGTTGAATTATGACATTTTGAACCTTATTACGCACAGTGTGATAAGGAATCGAATTTGAAATCTGATAAACATTTCGGGTCCGCGACATATTATTATAACACTAAAGCAATTCAATAATAATACTTTATTTGCAAAAAATAAGTTAAGGACAGTTTTACAAAGTTCGCAATAAGTAGCCAGATATTTAGCCTTATATTTGGCTTACAAAATAGTAGGTTAAAGTTTATTATGTATAATCTATGAACCGACTAATCGAACAAGAATAAGTCTAAAGGTTTCCTTAGAGTGTATTATGTACAATGGTAGGTACTAAAAAAAAGTTTATAAGTACATCAAAGATTTGTTTACCTTTTATACAACACTAGATTTTGCTCGCGGCTTCGCTCGCGTTAATTTAAGGATCCCTAATTTTTTGATCCCAAAATATAGCATATAGCACTCAAGGATAACGTAGCTTCCTATTGGTGAAAGAATTTTTGAAAGCGGATGAGTAGTTTCGGAGATTACCCCCTACATACAAACAAACAAACAAACAAACAAACAAATTCTACCTCTTTATAATATTAGTATAGACTAGGAGTTGCTCGCGGCTTAGCCCGCGTGGATTTCGTTTATCACGTATTCCGCGTTTTTCGGGGTAAAAGTAGCCTATATACTTCTCCGGGTTACAGACTATCTCTGTACCAAGTTTCATCAAAATCGGTTCAGTAATTTAGTCGTGATTAGGTAACTGAAAGACAGACAGAGTTACTTTCGCATTTACAACATTAGTAAGGATTTAAATGGCTGAATTACACATAATACTACGAAAGTTTTGACCATCACTTATCATTTACACAACAAAAAATCTTATATCGTGTAGCTACAGTCGGGGACTTGAAATGTATACCACTCTAATTGGTCTATAATTGCTTGCACATTATTTTCATAAGGTTAATAAAACATAAGTTGATATGACATCTTAAACCTTATTGCGCACAGTGTGATAAGGAATCGAATTTGAAATCTGATAAACATTTCGAGTCCGCGACCGTACCTATTTTACTTTCAGCTTGAACATCCATTAGGCTACTATAAATACATAAATGAATAATGAACTACCAAACGATGTTAAATAAATATATATCAGTCTTGTTTCATCGTATTTATTCGACATGTTTCTATAAGGTCCGTTTACATGTCCCCGAGCGTACAAGTTTTCGTCCCTCAGTGGGCGGTACAAAAACTTCCCTAAAATTATGTCCAAATACAGACCAAGTTTTCTTTCTATATTAAACTTTAACTACGTGGTCCAATAACATTGTTTTTATATCATACGATATGGCTGTTTTTTGTGTTATTAATTTTTCAAGCCTACTAGTTAGAGTCAATCTAGGTAATATACTTTTTCATCCCTCATTTTGTGAAAGTATGTCGTTGTTTACCTCAAAAGCGTACTGAAAGTGCGTCTTCCCTTCGGAAAAGTAATTTGAAAATCGAACTAAGATTTTCTTTATCTATATAAATAAAAAGAAAAGTCCTAACTGACTGACTCATCAACGCCCAGCCCAAACCCGTGGACCTAGAAAGCTGAAATTTTGCACAGAGGTTCCCTTTATAATGTAGACAAGGAATAAGGAAGGATTTTTGTAAATTTAACCCCCAAGGGAGTTAAATAGGGGATGAAAATTTGTATGGAAAATCGTCTCTCAACGGGTTCAAAATTTCACGCAAGCGAAGCTGCGGGCAAAAGCTAGTACTCTGATGATATTCTTTTTTTTTAATCCTTAGTTTTCGTACTCGATAGCAATGGACCTAAGTGGATCATGTCGGCTAGGCAAAGGGCCTGAAACCATGCCTTAGACCACGCATGGCGAATCAGCGTCAATAAAAACAATATGGGGAGAGGTGGAAGACTCAATAAAATGCCTCTGAACTGTGTACCTACCGCCATATTTTATGTACACACTATCAGAGTAGCAGAAAACATTTTCTTTAAAAGCTAGAATTAATTCCAACCAATGCTTATATAAATACAGACAAAAAGATTTACGCAAATTAATCTCAGACAAAGACTTAGATCCATTCCCTTCCCAGCCCTTTCGAATGGCGATTACATTTGAATAGCTCATGCTAAAACCCCGGATGGGCTAAGTCTAGCGATAAATTCGTACAATAGGCTTATAAGGGGACTTTCAATTCAGGAGAAAGGTTGCGGCTTGGCAGTGGCGCTACAATCGCGCAACTATCGCGCTGCAACCTTTAGTCCAAATTGAAAGTATTAGCACAGTCTACCTATATCTTACCCCTTACAGTCGGTCAACGTAGAACATTGTCGCAGAGCAATCGTGCGGGGGGTTGCGGGGTGAAGGAGCGGAGGTTATGTCCCGAGTAGCCATACTGCATACCTGGGACATGACCTCCGCCCCTACATAATTTTGACATTTCATAGGACCTGTCAAATGTATGAGTGTTGACCCACTGTATGTAGTAAGTAGGTACACTGTGGTATTAGTAATGTCTTGGTACGCGACGATGGCAAGAGACCTGACGGCATGACGTTATTGCCATGGAAGATGGGTATGCCTCTGGTGTACAACGCCGCTTGTGTCGACACCCTTGCTCCATCCCATCTTCCTAAGTCAGCGGGCTGTGCTGCCGCTGCCGCTGCGGCTGCGAATGCCCTCAAACGGCGCAAATATAGCAACCTTATAGGAAACTATGACTTTGAGCCGTTTGGGGTGGAAACGCTCGAGTCATAGTCACGTCTCCTTTCTAAGAGATAGGAGGAAGACTGGTCGACACTTCACGTGACCACGGCTGGCTTGTTTTTCGGCCAAAGAATTAGCGTTGCCATACAACGTGCCAGCGCTGCCAGCCTTCTGGGCACGCTTGCAGTCGACAGCGATGCGGAGGAATGTTTTGATGCGTTCTTTTTGTTCGTAGTTTTAGTCTAGGATATAATTTTTCTTTGATTGTATTATATGTAAGTAGTTTTAAGGTACAAGTCCGAGACGGGTTGCAACCTGCCGACTGCAACCGCAGACCGCAAGTCACATTGGTTTGTATGAACCAGTAGTGTCGCTTGTCTGCTGCTGACATCTGCGGTTGCAGTTTGCGGTCGCCGTTGGGATACTACCTTTAAGATGTGCACCTTAAAGGTGTTATTCAGACGGCGAGTTATGGTCTGATGCAGTCTGCAGTTTGCAGCCCGTCTCGGACTTGTACCTTTATTGTACTGTTTAATTTAAATATTTGGTAAAGGTTATTTTCGTCAAACTTTAATAGGAAACCCCACATAATAGTTAACAAATATCGATGGCTTTGTTAAGGATTATTGTCGACTTTCAAAGGAAAGAACACAATGTTGCGGTTCAAGGTTTCCTGCTATAGAAACTAAGTTCATTTCCTATACGACTTCAACAGAAGTCATTTGATTTGTAGTCACGTTGAAGGGGAAATGTAAGGGCAATTTGATGGTAACTCTAATGTTTCAGTAGCTTTTTGGCCTTTTTGCCTAAAACTTTCTGATTTTGAAAACAAAGTTTTATTTTTCTGTTGAACCCTTTCTACCTACCCGGCGAGACCTGAAGGGTCTTGTCTTAATGGGGGGGGGGGGCGAAGTAAAATACTTAAACTAAGATAACTACTTATAGACTCACTCCCTAGACTCAGACCTCGGCTTACTGACCGGTTGCTGGCGGGAGATTGGGAGGGAGACAGCTTGATGAGAGCTGGATAATCGGTGTGACTGCGGAGTGTGAAGAAACGACCGGCTCTACAACGGGAGAACTCGGTGGATCGTGACCAGCAAAGGAGTATTTCGCGGTCTGCATTTTATAGTCAATTTAATTACGGTTTCGATAATGTAAGAACAGCCGAACTTCCCACGAGCGCTTTAAATACTAAATAAAGAACTTTTAGATAATTAATGTATAATTAAGAACCGTTTGCTCAACAATTACTCACCACAAGTATTTCGATCAAAACATCCCTCGCTCCATAAATTCGTAGAAGCTGACTGATTAATTACAGTGACAAATTTCTTCCAATAAAGGCATCTAAGGTCGGTATCAATCTCTTGCGAATAAATTGATTGGATTCCACGGTCAACGCACGTCAAGGTTACCTGAGAAAATGACAAAACTTGCATGTTGGTACTCGATTTTGGTATATGGGAAACAGAAAATTTATCGGTGCAGTGATCTAGAAAGAAATTAAACAATAATAGTTTATTTTGAGAAAGATTTGTTCGATGATTTGGGATAAAAAAGTCGGCGGCCAGGAATGAATTATATTTTACTAGCGACCCGCCCCGGCTTTGCACGGGTGCAATTTATACATATGAACCTTCTTCTTGAATCACTCTATCTATTAAAAAAACCCGCATCAAAATCCGTTGCGTAGTTTTAAAGATCTAAGCATACATAGGGACAGACAGCGGGAAGCGACTTTGTTTTATACTATGTAGTGATTTAAATGGTGGCAGGAGTACAAACATTTCTTTGTATGGCGACAATGTTGTAATAATAATAAAATAGTTCTTAAAACCCCTAATACACGTCGTCCTTTTCATTTTTACCTGATAAATATCTTCGAAACCAAATACATAGTTTTCGACTTTGACGCCATAGTAAAAAATAATGCGTTACACGTGTGCTTTAAAATTGTGTAACTATTATTGATGGCCGCCAAAATCCCAATTTTATCCCAGAATGTGTGATCTCCTTTTAGTACCAGATGAGAATAGTTCATTCTTCTTCTGCCTGCCCTTATCCCAAGTTACTTGGGGTCGGCGCATAATGCTTTTCTTCGTCCATTATTTCCTAGTTGCCGTCCACCTATTTTTACTCCCTCTTCATTCATATCATCTCTCCCACAATCCATCCATCTTTTCTTTGGTCTCCTTCTTCCCCTCCATCCATCAATATTTATATTCATCACTCTCTTAGTTACATGCTTTTCGTCCCTCCTCATCACATGCAAGAATACAAGATAGTCTGTTCCTTTTCAACTTTTCTGTCACAAGCGCCACTTTCAGGCACCCTCTAATATACTCATTTCTAACTTTATCTATTCTAGTTACTCCACATATCCACCTCAACATTCTCATCTCTGCTATTATACAACATCTTTGATCCGTCTTCTTCATGGCCCAGCATTCCGATTCATACAAGACGACATGTCATATGGCGGATTTGTAAATTTTACCCTTTAGCTTGAGGGACATTCATGAGATGGGAGATGTTCCATGAGAACACTGAATTACTTACCTACTAATAAAATCTTAAATTACTGTGTAAAACATAAATGAAATAATATTAAAACGCCCATGATCCATAAATAAAATAAAACCATGTCGCAGCGGCGGTGTTAGCTGTAATCTATTTGTACATTTTGTAGCAATAATTCACATCACGAAGACATCGCCCTCATCTTAGTACTAAATTATCGCTAATTATCTTGTTCTCCATTGTTATTTGATTTAGGAGGCGAGATCTCCACATTAATCTGCACACAATTACGGCGGCTCGTTTGCAAATTAGATTCAACCAATGAGATGGAGCCTAAATGTAATTTACTGACCGCACGGAAATTTCCACGAACAAGCCCCTAGCCCGTAAAGGTTTTGTCTTGGACCCCCAGGCCATTAGTATTGAGGCATTGCGCGTATCAGTATCCAATTTGTAGGTACCTAAACAAGAGAAGGTTCGGCTCGGTTGGAGCCATCGACCGCTCAACTAATGTATTCCTTTCAAACTCAGCCCCATTGTGAGACAATATGTATCCGACAAAAAGTTTCAAAGCAAAAAAAAAACATTCACGACGTCCTCTAACTTGCCGTCAAGGTTACGTTTCGGGTGTATTGATACTTGAAACAATGTGGGCTTGCGTCAACTGAGGCTGCGAGGCAACAGTCAAAACGTGATTCTGCCTCGTAATTGTAGATTTGACTTATATTCGTCCTGTCCAAAAAGATAATTACGCTTGTACCTACTGGCCTGAACAGCAGAGCGCACCAAAAATGTAACTCACTGACCTAATGCAACGTGCAGCTATACCTAAAGTTTTAGTCAGACTTGTTTCAAGCGTGCTCGTGCGCATTGAATAGATTCATAGCGGTTGTTTCTAATGAAATCGAAGGTAACTCGGAAGATTACGAGATTCTAGGTAACATTATGTAATCTTGTAATTTAGTTTCAGAATATTTATTGAAATACCTAGTTTATGCTTTTTAAGACAGGACAATGGGACAAAACGTCCCCAGTAGTGTAGCACTTTTTTACCTATTGCACATGAAAGACCTTATTAATCTCTTAATTTTATTGTATGACAGCTCATCTGTAAAATGTATAGTATAAAAGTTATTTAATATGAAAGTTACATAAAAAATACCTTAAAATAGCTTATATTATTACTTCAATATGAATATAATTATTTTAGTTAGTGATAAGGGGTTATTTGAAGAGCTCCAAAGCTAGTGTAACAATAGTTCAATGTAGGAAAGAGAGAACGAGAGGCGCACGGCCCTAGGCAGCGGTTCGGTAGTTACCATTTTCAAACGAAATATCACCCGATAGAGTTTACATTACCTGCGCATCGTACCCACAATTGCATCCCCGACGAACAGTTCAGTTTTAGAACCAAGCACTGTTGCATTTGACACTTGCACCGCATAGTCGAACACATTAGCTCCCGCTTCATACGCTCGTACAAAACGGACATGCTATTCTTCGACGTAGCAAAAGCCTTCGACAAGGTCTAGCACAACGGTTTATTATACAAACTGGTACACTCTCGTACTCATCATTCGAGACTTTCTGTCGGATCGCTCCTTCCGCTACCGCCTAGAAGGCACCTTCTCGTCTCCTCGCCCCATCCGCGTCGGAGTCCCTCAGGGCTCCGTGCTATTGCCTCTTCTGTTCACGCTGTACATCAGCGACATTCCCAAACGTAGCTTCGCCAAGTTGGCTGTCTTCGCCGACGACACGGCCATCTACTTTTCCGGTAGGAGTCTCGACAGTATCACTCGAATCCTCCAAACCGCAGCCGAAGCCCTCGGGGTCTGGTTCCGGAAATAGAGAATAGAGGGAAATCCCGAAAAGAGCGCAGCCGTTCTTTTCGAGAGATACGGTGATTCCCACACCCACATCCGTCCCGTCCTCATGTTCGGCAAACAGATCCCTTGGGAGAAGAAAGTCAAATATCTGGGGGTTATCCTCGACCACCATCTGATTTTCTTTTAATTCGGTCGCCTCCTTAGAGTGCGCAGTAAATTGTCCCTTAGAAATAAGCTGAGAATCTACGTGATGTGTATCCGCCCCATGTTGACTTACGCTAGCGTCATGTTCGCACACGTTATGCTTTCCCGCTTCAAATCTTTCCAAACCCTCCAAAATCGAGTGATGCGCAGAGCCGTGGCTGCCCCGTGGTTCATGCGTAATGTTCAACTCCATCTCGATCTAAAAATGCCAACCATGAGGCAATACCTCAAACGCATTTCCAAGCATTACTTCGAAAATTCATCGACACCCGCCATCCGAACCCCCTAGTCGCCGCAGCGGCCGACTACAGTCTCTCTCTCATAAGTAAAGTTCGCCGCCCAGGCACACACTTTCAGAGCCCGATGACGAAATTACGCTCCTCCAGGGAGCGAGTAAATCGACCAGCACAACACACAAAATGATGGTAAGTCCGCCGCTGTCCGGCTTACCATCATTTGAATATAATGACTCATTCTTTAAGTCAGTATAGCATTTATTTTTCAGCCAATAATTGATTTAAAATTAGGAAATAATAAAAAATTAAATATCATATTTATTTTATTTCAAACCGGTTTCATTCATTCTTTCACTCATTCTCGACTATTCATTCGTTCGTTCATTCAATCAAACTCACTCTATAGTGCTACAAGGGTGGGGACGGGGTCCATACATTTTGTCCCATTGTCCTTTGTCGTAACTTATATTGTAAATAAAGGCAGTCTGCGAATTCAAGGTATTTACTTGCTCTATGAAATCATTAAGCTTATAAAAGCCAGTTTCTCCAAGCCAATTATCCAAGTTACCGACAAAGACAGTCGTACGTGTAAAGCTGCGCCTACGCACACTAGACGGTGAAGTTTTTCCACCAGTCATTTTCCTACAAACTGGTCACAAGTCACAACCGAGCACAAATACTTTACATTCCATACGTCTTTCTGGAAAAATGTGCTTTTAACACTTTCTACGAGAAATGCTTGGACTTCGCATTGTTTATTTATTGTAGGTACCTGACATATTTCTGTGAAACCACGAGGTTGGTGAGCTTCCATTTTTTTCCGTTCCTTACATAAATTCGTACGAAACAAAAATAAAAGATACCTCCGGTCAACGTTCCAAAAATATTCGGAAAGCGAGGTTTTTGTCCGATCAGTGTTATGTCTCAATTTGATCTGACATCATAAATACTCGGAACCAGCTCTTGTTTCTGCGACTTTGCAAAAAACGGGAGCACAGGTATTGAGCCCTGAGACAGCTAGACAGTGTCGCGGCAGATTACGGAGGAGTTAGGGAGGTAGGACAACAACGTTACGAGAAGTGGAAAGAATGGGGGTGGCCTTTGCCCAGAAGTGGAACAGTTACAGACTGATAAAAACCCGCGTGAGGCATTTTAAATTGGATTTATTGGTAATAAACAATCGGGACTGCAATTTAGGCGTAACGAACAGAACATGTTTTTGTTTACATGTTTTTTATTGTTTCATACATTTTGAGGCTTTTGGCCACAAAAAGACCATGCCAGCCCCGTGATAACCTAATACATTGTGCACGGATGAAAATGGGTAAAACTAGACAACAACATACTGACAAAAAAATGAAAAATAAAAACGATAGTGATGGCTAAGGGTTGATGTTGCATTCCAAATAAAAAACAACTCTTAAAAAACAGTCACCGAGATAAAAAACAAGTTTCTATGAAATTTTTGCTGCTTTTTTCTTCTTTTTTTCCATTTTTTTTTTGTCGGTAAATTGTGCTCTACCCATTTTCGTCTGTGCACATTATCCAGGGACACACTGTATAACTACACCATTTTGTCAATTAAGATAGCTACATTAATTGGAGAGGGGCTCTGACAATATAGGTACCCCGAAAAACTGTTTACACTATACACTGTTTTTGTTTTGATTAAAATAATCAAAGAAAGAAGAATTAAAGGTGAAAATGCCTTTATAAGGTCGATATTTAAATAACTGTATTCATTCAGTTGTATTTTATTATATACTGATTCGATACACATTACGTGGAACATTGACATCATGACTTACTTATTCAAATTCCTTTCAGCTTTGACACAAACAAAATTGCTAATAGGGTTGTTGACAACTGTTGCTAAGTGTAAAAACATTATCATTGACCTAACAAAAAAATTCTTAAACTTGACATAAATTTTGAATATGCAATAACTCACGTAAAATTGATTGAACCAGTTTTCTCACATGAATAATTAAAATATGCTATCGGTAACAAAAATAAACAAGAAAAACAGTAAGTAAATCATTAAATTGTGACTATGAATATTGAACTGCCTATTATCAGTCGTAAACCACGATAACAATTTGTCAGCAGACTGTCGCAGCCCTACTATTCGCATATTAACGTTCATCAGTCATCGGCCCCCGTCTTCCGGTTATATTTCATAGTTCAATGCCTCGCTAGATCCACGTCCCAATGGACGACCTTCACAGCATTCGACGCACACAACCGCATGTCACGAATTCGAGTAAAAACACAATCACAAACACCAACGCAGTTTCTGAATGAAAAACCACTAAAAGTTTACAAGCAAATGCAGCCTTGTATACAGAACTATATCAAACAATCGGAAATAACATTCTTCGGTGATTTCATATCGCAGTGCGTGATTAGGAGGCGGTGCGGATATTTTTTATATTTTCTTTCAGGCATTGCAAGTCTATAATTAAGTTTAAGCATTCAATTATTTGTATTGGAAATATTCTATATTAGATGCTCGATATTAAATTCTACGTAAGTAGAAATATAATGATTATAATATACATTAATTTGATAGACTATACAGGGTGTTAACGAAATCGTGTAATTCCTTCAAACCACGTGATCTACTGGTGACACAGATTAACCCTAAATAGGAATTTTCGAAAATCAATGAAAAAAAAAACTAAAAAAAATTTTTGGATTTCAGTTTCTGACTCTTTTTAGAGCCTTGAGTTATCTGACTGCACAGAGCGGTATCGCGTTAGTCGTTCCTGCCAGCCGTGTCGCCGTACTTTCATTAATTTATGCGTGGCATCGAAATGTTCACAAAAATAAAATTATTTTTTTTGCAAAAAAAAAAAATCTTATTTTTTTACTGAATCCTTATTAGGTGATTTAGATACGATCGGTAACAAAGCCGCATGAAAAAAAAAGTTTTTTTATTTTATATTTTTAATCAAGCTAAATCCCGTGCGGGGCCTATCTACACCAGTAGTAGATCATGTGGTTTTAAGGAATTACACGAATTCGTTAACACCCTGTATTTGGCTAGTTAAGAAATACATCATCCAAATTCAAGTAGGTACAATCGTATGTTTCTTTAGGACTGGTGCTCTAAGGCATATTTGCATGGGCAAAAACTACATTTGAATCTATAATACTTTTCCTACATACCTAAGTATCTTACGAAACTTTCCGTAGATGGGTGGAATTCATCGATCATATTCGGAAACGTCGGAAAAGTTGAAGTTTTTTTGTGATTGATGATACCTAACACTTTGTTCCCCTCGTTCCTTATAAAAGTACAGCCAACATGACATGTTTTTACAACTTTTTGTACGTTTACAAGGCGTTCGAAATATTTATGGATTACGATAAATCTATGCAAATTAGTTCAATAAAATATTTAGCATCATTATAGTCTACGTTCCAATTTGAAATGGACACGGCACGGCCTATAATTTGTTTGTTGAGATGTAATATCGGCTACGGTGGTATAAATTATTTAATTTATTTACAGCATGAATTATGTTATACACATAATTTATAGTGCAAAGTTTTTATTAAAGCTTATGTTTTGAAGCACTTTGAACAGTTTTGTTAAAACAAACACATTTTCTTTTGCAACTTTCCAGCGTATTCGCAGTTTTACAAACAATTGAATTGGAATTCAGCGCTTTTCTTTTTCTGGCTGTTTCCCAAGTGATCCGATTTGGAACAAAGCGGCTGTTACGAGACTCCAGTTGCCGTGGGTGTTCAGTCCAAATTTTCTGTTCGCGCCATTATGTTATTTACTCAGACGCAAATAAATCATTTTTTATTGCGTTTGTGCAGCAGACGCTGCCGATCATTGGTTTGACATTCAGGCAGTCTAGCTAACTCATTGCATCGGTGTATCCACTTGACGGCCGACTGCAGGTCCACGGCATCCTTGCAAGCGAATTACGACCCAAATCTGGTTTGTGTTAAAGTTGATTTTCGTTAAGCCGAAACTCTCAGGAGATTGCATTCGATACCCGAGCTCACAGTTCATAATGACCGTGCATTTCGTACTCAAGGGCAAGGGTACGAATTATTCGTTCGAATCTGTTGACCGTTTCGTCTGAAAGACTTATTCGCTATTGTCGGCGAACAGAGATATGAATTTGCGGTCGAACCCATTGTTTCTTCGTAGTCATCACTTTCAATATATTTTGTGGACCGGGATCGAAATAGAAGTGTGCACATTCGCCTTGATTAAAAGGAACCGCAGAATATCTCGCATGACATTGAATGTCTTGATTTTATTTTTATTTATTGATCAGTTTGAAATTGTACCTATTTTTATATTTCTAAATAGAATCGTGACTAGACATTATTTTTGTTTTATTTTATTAACAATATTCTCTTTTTGTTTCAGGTCTAAATAATCAACGCTTACAAATCGGGTAAATCGAAAAATTATTAAAGTAATGTTCTAGTATTATATCGGTATCAGTCAATTCCTTAAAGTGTAAGTTAAAATTTCACCCGGCGTTCAGTGCAGAGTGAAAAGTGGAGAATATAACGGCAGCCAAGAGAAGCACCGGGTTCACCCCGGTGACAGACAGGTAAGCAACATGACACGTGTAACATTATTTTTAAATTGAAAAATAATATTTAGGAATTTTTTGACGTCTTTGTTTTCCGCTCTTTCAACATAATGTAACAGACAAATATTGTAAAAGCTAACTGCAAAATTTAATTGCACGTCATGCAGAAGACCGTTTTATCGTAGTTAGAAATTTTCATAGATATGTAAATCCCGCTTCGCTGCCGCCTCCTGTTCGCCTTTACTAGCCCGCTCCCGCCACCAGTTCGCCGCAAGCCCGCTCCGCTTTCAGTCTATCTCACGCCTAAATCGTGACCCGCGATATCACGACGTTAATAATATACGGAGTACTCATGACATATGACCTCGCACTTTTTAAACTAATCACTTTAACATTCACGCGTTTACTAAAAAGCTTTTAACGTGTACTTACAACTACGTAATATTTTTAATAGTAATTAAACTGAATATGACGCATATCCCGTACCTGCCAATTAACGACTTCCCAAAAACATTGTAACTTGATTTTAATGTCTCATAACCAAATTAGCAAATTAGTACTTAGTAAACATCAACTAGTATTTTAATTAAGGAAATAGCTGAGGGCGGCTCGAACCAGGTGTGATTAATTAGCGAGTTGCTCACGTATCCAGTTTATCTATATTCATTATCTAAGCGGCAGAGGCACGATTTTGTAGATTTACTGAACGGAAAAAAGATTATTTGCATATTGACTGCGCTAAGGGTCTAGTGGTGTACCAAACATGATTTTTTGTTTGCTTTTTTTTTGCCTATTGCTAGGCTTGCCATAACTTTCAGGGACCAATGCGGGACGTTTAAATAAATCAAATGCAGGACACGATGGTCAAATAAGGCGACAGTCCCGTATATACGGGACGTATGGCAACCCAACCTATTGCAGTATATATATATATTTTTGAAGCACTCTAAAAGTAACGCAATAGATTTGAAAGTGTAATTCAATTATTTTTCAAACTATTTCGATGAAACACAAATAGGGTTGTCTATTGAAAAAAAACATCTGCCGTTTGCGTTCTGTTATAGGTTGATATTATTTTATGTTCTCACTTTAAATTTATTTTATACTAGCTCTGCGCGCGACTAAATCCGCGTGGAAGTCGGATAACAACATTGTGTCGTAACTATTCATAAAAAATCCCATATAAAAAAAAAAAAAAGTTTTTCCCGAATTTTCAAATTTTCCGGGCAACTTTTCCATTTTTTTTTTCATAAAAACCTAATTCGGAATTCTAAGAATATTTAAAAAAAAATGCGAAATCTGTCCAACCGTTCTTAAGTGATGCGCTTACCAACAAAAAGCATTTAATTTTTATTTCTGCAGAAAATTTTATGTGTAGCAAATAAATCCAACGTAAATATTATTGGATTTTATTATGAGCATCTCGTTTAACGCCTGTGGTGACAGGATGGGTCCATAAACTTGGCACATGGTACTCGTATATTACAATAATGCAATTTAGAATGTCATCAGTTCTTCCACGAAGATTGTATATCCCACATATTATAAATTAGCTTTTGCCTGTGGCTTTCGCTAGCGTTAATTTAGAATTTGACAATGAATTCGGGTTGTATTAGGTACAATAATATAATTCAATCATGATTCGAAAGACACGTGGCGCCATGTATTATCATAAGAACGTTATTGTTGTTTTGTTCGGGGACAGTACTTTTTTTCGGGATGAAAGATACCCTATGCCCGTTTTTGTACACCGGACAAAGTATATGCAAAATTTCAGGATGATCGGTTCAGTGGTTTAGGCGTGAAAAGGTAACAAACTTACTTTCGCATTTATAATTATTTTTTTATGATTAGTTACGGTTTACTCACGTGTATTTTTCGGGATTGCCCGACTAGTTTCGGACCCAAACGGAGCCCTTAATTGAGCTGATCACGCGGCGAGGTCGCGGGTCGAACTCTTTATAAACTCGCGAGCTTATAATATTAGTTAGGATTACCCAGCACCACAACAAGTAGATAACAATGTAATAACTTTTTGGATTCTTTAGTGAATGAACCATGAGAAACAGTTTTTTCCGCTCACTAACCTAATTATTATAATAGTGTTAACTGAATTACGGGCATCTGTTAATTGTTACCATTGGTTATGCGATTGTGTAACTGATTACATGAAGACAAAAGAAGAAGACAAAAAGGTGTTTTTCCCAGGTAACATTAAATTACTTGCTTAAGGTTGTTGTTTAACCCCCCACGCAAAAAGAGGGGTGTTATAAGTTTAACGTATCTGTGAGTCTGTCTGTGGCTCCTAAACGGATGAACCGATGTTCTATGTTAGGAGATGTGGTTTCCGCACTTAGTCCTTTAAGTGGACCATTGTACGTGGACCATGGCGGCCATCATTCCAGCCAGCCCACCTCACCGCCACTAGTCCGCTCAGAACATTTGGAAGTGATTTCGGTGCACCAAGGGTTGTTTCTCGTATTCGGGTGACCCCTGTGCATTCCAGGAGCACGTCTGCGACCGTTTCTTCGGCCCCCATACATGCCCTGCACAAAGGGCTGACCGTTATGCCTATCGTGTGGAAGTGTTTGTTTAGTGAGCAGTGTCCGGTTATCGTTCCAGTCACCATTCGCAGGCTGCTCCGGTCCAGACGCAGCAGGCGCTTTGTCAGTCTGCCATCCATGAGTGGCATGGCCTCCTTGGATTGCCTGCAGCCTAGGGCTGAAGTCCACCAGTTCTGTGCCTGTGTGTGGGTAAACTCCTGGAGCCACCTGCGTAGTTGGTTGAAGGGGATGGGTACGGATGAACCGATTTTCATTTAGTTTTTTTAAATTTATCAGTTTTCAACAAACATTATATTGTTTCACTTTCATTAAAAAAATCGTGATAACTCAGCTAACATAAACAGTAAATCTATAAATTATACAGAAAAACCTTCCTCAACAATCAATGGTGAAAACTAGAATAGAATCCGTTTTGTAGATAGGGAGAAAATCGTACTAAGACAGACTGACAGACGCGTTGGGGTATGAAATACTTATTGTAGAGTCAGCTGCTTGTCGCCTCGGCTACAGTGAGACTTTAGGTTTATAATGATTGATTCGTGGTAAAATAATAGTAATTTAGTTGTGACGATCATTGAAGTTTATTCTTTCAAAGTCACTATTATCATTTCAAACTTTTCCTTTGAAAATCTGAATACCCAAAAAAAATTACAGCTAAACTTGTGAACGAATTTTTAAAATTCCCGAATTATGCTAACTTGTAAATAAAGTTATTATAATTAGCTATCCACTTGTTTTCTTGTTACTTATTAAATTGTTTACTAGCAGCACAAGTTATGATGAAACATATATAACACAAAAAGTATTTTGAGTCTTTAGGTATCTCCGACTGGTCACAAGTTGGGTTATGGTGGTCAGATAGTAGTTGTTGTAAAATAGGGTATTTGATTTATTAATTTATTTCGTTAAATTTATTTAATTTATTAACAATCACTACTTATCCAATACGCACAGCGAGACAAAAAGTTACAAATAAAAAAAACGTAAAGTTAACATAATACACATACAGTAAAGTAAAAATTTGGTTCCAATCATTAGACTACGCACACACCGAAAAAAAAATACAGTAAACGATACAAACAGTAAATATTAACATATCTCACGCTATCTACCCCCAACCTCACACACCCTCATATCACACAAACCCCTACACACACCCACACATACACATCCATAGGTACACACACAAAAACACAAGGATTTTTTTTTGCATGCTTTTATAATTTTTATTGCATATTAGCGTCATAAACTAGGACACAGGGTTTTACCTAGCTCAGAATTTAGGTTAACAACATTTTGTGTATCATCAATTTTGTCAATAAAAATATTATTATTATACAGAGTGTTAACGAATTCGTGTAATTCCTTAAAACTACATGATCTACTACTGGTGTAGACAGGCCCCGCACGGGATTTAGCTTGATTAAAAATAAAAAAATAAAAATTCTTTTTTTTTCATGCGGCTTTGTTACCGATCGTATCTAAACGACTTAATAAGGATTCAGTAAAATAATAAGATTTTTTTTTTTGCAAATAAATAATTTTATTTTTGTGAACATTTCGATGCTACGCATAAACGGCTGGCAGGAACGACTAACGCGATATCGCTCTTTGCAGTCAGATAACTCAAGGTTCTAAAAAGACTCAGAAATTGAAAACCAAAAATTATTTTTTAATTTTTTTTTTGATTGATTTTCGGAAGTTCCCATTTAGGGTTAATCTGTGTCACCAGTAGATCACGTGGTTTGAAGGAATTACACGATTTCGTTAACACCCTGTATAATAAGTATTTTACGCACATACTCTCCATCGCTCAACTAGTGGAAGCCGTGAGAGATACCGAAACCATAGACTCTAGTCTATAATAAAAAAGTTAACCTCCAAGAAATCAAATAGTCTATAAAAAGTAGCAGGTTCAATAATACTATGCGCACGATCAACTCATCTAAACTGTCGTTTCGCCTTCAAACGACAGTTGCCCATTGTCACGAGCGCGCAGTTTAGTGGATTGTCGGCTAAGGGCCTGAGAGAGAACTGAGTGAAAAAGTTTTCTGAGAAGGGCTGTAGATAATGGATTCGTGAGGTTAATCTAATTTATAATGTGACAAAAAGTTTTTTTTGCAGTTTTCTTACAAATCCCTGAGAATTGCTTCTGAGAAAATAACGGGAGGGGAAAAATAACGACGGATCCGTCATTTTTCCCCTCCCTTCTCTCCAAATCCCCGCTTTGATCATTAATCTCCCATTTTTATTAAATTATTTGTCATCACATCGATTTGAACATATTTACTTACACGAATCAAAATTTAATAAGCCTACGGATGTTTACGCATAATTTTTTATTGTATACCCAAAATCTACTTGTACAATCCGCGACAAAATTCAAACAAAAACTAAGGTATACTTGCAACTCTAAATACATCTTAAAATTTTTGTTTCATATCAATTCGTTAACCAATTGTTGCCAAGTTTAAAATACTTAAATATTCAGCTACTTTTGTCACTGACTGCACAGCAAATGCAGTAAATAATACCTTGTCAGGTTCAATATACTAATAATAACATTATAATTTATTTACAACAAAACACAAGTCACATATTTACAAATTGATTTAGATACAGCCAACAAAAAACTGTTCACAAATTCGTCGAGACAATAACGTGTTAATAAAAATAAACATTGATTCAGGTATAAAAAGCGAAGGATTGTAAACTAATTAAAAATTCTTGTCTGCCAAATCTGTCAGTTAATCTCGTGTTGATCTCCATCAAACTGTCATGGAACAATAGCGGGTAAACATGGTACGTTTGTGCGGCATTGACGGGGAAACAAAGGTTTGTTAGCTCAGGCATCTGCCTACATGTCGTATGGTTTCAGTCAGGTGACTGAAATCATACACTTGTGAGCAATCCGGGTCACCAACTATTATCTCGGAAACTAAGAATGCTAGCTTATTTAAATATAATGTATTTTATAAACTATTTAAAAAGTTTCATTAATTTTATTTCAACAGTTTTAAATCTATACATATAAAAGGAGAAGCTGACTGACTGACTGACTGATCTATCAACGCACAGCCTAAACCGCTGGGGTTAGAAACTTGAAATTTTGACAGTGGGTTCCTTTTGTAACGTAGGCATCCACTAAGAAGGGATTTTTCGAAATTCAACCCCTAAGGGAGTTAAATAGGGGATGAAAGTTTGTATGGAAAATCGTCACTTAACGGGTTCAAAATTTCACGCAAGCGAATCTGCGGGCGAAAGCTAGTAGTCTATAAAATAATTTATATTTGAATAAGCTATCATAGTTAGTGACCTGGATTCATAGTTCCCGAACGTACATGTGTATTTGTAAAAAATTGAGCAAGATTAAAATAGGGATTAAAAAGTATGTCCTATATACTGGATGAAGACAGACAAGAACTCTGCTAAAACCCTGAGATATGCCTCCTTACGCAGGGCACACGCCAGCCCTAATAGCACCCTGAAAACTACGGCAGACAGGCGGGACAGCCCCATACTGCGGACATTGGATACACCTACATGTTACGGTGGCGTATTTTTGAAATAAATAGTATTGATTTTGGTAGATGTAAGTACTAACATTAGTTTCTAAGTTGTTTGTATACTAACCAATTGGACTTTTTTATAAGGTCAAAAGCTTCTTATTATACTTGCATAACCTCAGAAGAGGGTAATAAAGCATTCGCCAAACGCTGTTGATAATGAGATCATTACTAAATCTTCTTGCAAAATCTTAACTCATTTCAGCTTGTTTTAAATAAATTTATTCAATTCCACCAATAAAGGTGTACAACATTAATCAATAATTAAAATTTTTGGGATCATCGTTTTTTGTATTTGGCAATTCTTTATTAGCATCAACACGATATCTTGTTACAAAAACAGGTCCATGACAAATGATATTACATTTTCATTATTCTGACATTAACAAAAAAGTATCGATTATTGATTCGACAAAACAACACAACTTAATTAATTGACTTCCAAAATTCGAAGTCTGTTTTTATTTTCGACAAATTAGCATAGAAACATCTAGGGTCAAATCACCAGATGACGTTTTCGACTCTGAGATAAAAGAAGCAAGGTCTCAGCAACCTTCTGACGATCGAACACAAAAGTGGGAAGAGATTTATGTCGAGGTCACAGCCGAACAAATAATTTAACTTTACAATGTAAGACGAACATTAGGCGACCGCTCCGATTATATTTGATGCCTATTTTCTATAGATAATTTGTATACGCTTTTATTCTTATTTAAATTCGGGAGTTGGACGATGACAAAGTGCATAATTGTAGAGAATAAATTGGATACATTTCAATCCATTGAAGACTATTGTTAAACGTAAACTTGCTTCATAGATAGATGCAAAAAATAATCTAAGGCGAAAATGTTATAATCACGACGCGGTATAGATGATCCCACCTGAGATAAAATATACTAATATTGTCGGTGCATGATTGCATGCTGCTGCATTATCATCAGTGATCGGAAAAAGGTGAGCTAATTTACCTGAACTTCAATGAACAGAGACAAAAACTGGAGACTTCCTTACGACAACATTTTTTTTTCGGGAGAATTTTGAAGTTTAGGTAAATTAGCTCACCCTTTTCCGATCACTGATTATCATTCATCATCATTCACAGGTTTTATCAAACTTCTGTATATGATAAGCCTCTTTACGCTATTCTTCCCTGTTTTGCACCAATCTTGTCTAGGCCTTTTCGACAAAATGGACTAAGTCATCGAAATGTTCTTCCTAGCTTTTTCCCAACTAATTTGGGATCAGCATCCAGGCATACAAGATGCGGCTGAATACCAGTATTTTACACTGAGCGACTGCCATCATCATCATCTACTAAGTCATCAACCTATGCTACTGCATATTAACCAAATATTATTTCTTTAACGGAACCTCAGGAGTCAACATATCATTACTTTGTAAGGTATCAGAGAGAGGATCAAAGCTCACTATCATAGAGGCTAAACCTGTTTATGCATCCAAAGTATCTATATATGGACTTCCAATATTGTGCTCAGTGTCCCACACGTAATGCTTGAAATTCCGAGCTTATTACTGTTCACGGCTCCTAAGTACTTAATATCGATGCACCTGGTATTAACTGCCTGGAGATCGACTCACAACGACATCATATTATATAGTATACTAGCTGACGCTCTCGACTTCACTCGTATGGTTTGTTAATATAAAGCACAGAACTTATAATAAGAGAATAGAAATGGTATCAATTGTTTTTCCTTCTGGAACCGATGTCGCCGCTTTTTTCCCTCTAACTCATACATAGAAAAAACTAGAAATATACCTACGCAATTACGCACACAATTACATGTACTTTTACTACTAACAATTATGAACCTTAAGACTAAGAAAGAGCGTTGAATAAACACGTACCGCATATTATACTCACACATATACAATTATTTTACATTTACGCTAGTACTTGACGCAAGATAAAATGTTATCGATTGTTACAATTTACAGATGCAGTCGCTAGGGGATTTCTAATATAAAAGGATTTATTTTATTTGGTGTGGATGGAAATTAGTCCAGTTGATACATGTAAGTAGTGACGACTTACATGATAGTCCAATAGTATTAGAATGTGAAATGTTTGGCTGTGTCTATGGAATTGCGTGTGTTGAAGAATGATGTAAGATGTGTATGTGTGTGTATCTGTAGAGTGTGTTAAATTTCCTTTACGAAAATCAGTATTATAAGTTTCAATTGTACTGTGTATTATCTTGTACTGTGCGTTAATTTATTTTGTGTTCTTTGATGACATAATTATATTAAAAAAACTGGTTTTAGATATATTTTTTAAAATGATTTACATTTGTTTTTTAACCTTTACTTTCCCACTTCTGGGCAAAGGTCTCCACCATAGCCTTCCACTCATCTCTATAAATTGCTTTCTCTGGTCAATCTCCCGTAAACGACTCTAAATCATCACGCCAGCGTTACCCAGGCCTCCCTCGGCGACGACACCCGTCATCCGGCACCCACTGTTTATATTAAAAATAAAGCTATAGAAGTATTGATTAACAAATCACATAATTATTTATAAAAATTGTCAAAATACCTAGAGTTGCTTACTAAAAATAATGCTTTAATATCTTTACCCTGTGAAATGAAGGTATATGTTTAAAAGTTGCCTTTTTGATATTTTTGCCGTTGAATTTTTCATAAGGTAATGTAGGCGGATATCTATAGAACGTGTTATATAATTCCGCTTAAAAAAGAAAATGTTAATCAAGTAGTCTTTTTTGGTTGTTGTCATTTACCTCTCGGGGTGCATGAAAAGAGCCTCCACACGAGTGACGATACTTCAGTACATCCGGCGCACCCTGGGCAGTCAGCCTCGCTACCAACTTTGCTGATTGGCTAATCTTTTCACCACAGCATGAGCTATATTCGTATAGCTCATGCTGACACGAGAGAAGAAGATTTACCTCTCAGAGGAAATTAGGTAAGAATGTAAATAACTTTCTGGATAGTCTACTCTTTAGTTTTATGTTTTCAGGATAGCTTTTCAGTGATGATTTTATTTTAATATTCGTCAAATTTTTTTTTTTACTCCTTTCTTTTATTTTAAAATATTGCCTCTTTACAAGGGACTTTTTTTAATCCCCTTTCGGCTTTAGGGGTATTTTTGTAACACGTTGTATACCTTTCCATTACACATTTTGTTAATAGAATTACATGATTGTCCATGGGCACTTGGTCAAATTGGTGAAAATCAATTTCTATAAAAATGTTGTTACTTACGAAATGATACTAAGCTTTAGCTGACGAATGATTTTTAAATTTTTCCTATTGGGCTTTCCTACTTCCTATTGGGGCATCATCATTCAGCCGAATGACGTCCATTGCTGGACATAGGCGTCTCCCAAACAATGTGGGGGGGGGGGGGGGAGTTTGCCATAATCGCCACGCTTGGCAGGCGGGTTGGCGATCGCAATATGGTTGTTAAAGTATTCAGAGAACGCTGCTACCCATCCTCTAGTGAATCCCTTAGTCGCCTTTTACGATACCCACGGGAAGAGATGGGGTAGTGCTATTCTTTACGCCCGTTACCACACGGACGTAAAGAATAGAACAGTTTGGGCATCAATGTTTTTTAATACCATTTCAATTTTTTGACTTGACTTGTTGACTTTAAATTTGGATTAAAATAAACTATGAAATGAAATGACACCAAAAGCGGAATAAGAAAATAAAAGAATATGATCACTGGAATTTTAAGAAAGCAAAATTTGTCGACTACTGTGGATATATCGATAACTGGGAAACACTGACATCACAGCACTAACTCGCGTCTGCCAACAGCGGCCGTACTATGGCATAGTTGTGGGTGAGAAAATATCGACTATTGTTTTAATCCATTGCGGCGTCTCAATCGTAGCTTACATTGTGTTCCGAACTTAAACAAGCAATGTATATCGAATCACTTGGTAATAACAACATTCGGTGCTGTTTTTAAATTTGTCCGCGAAATTGTTGTTTTTATTATTATTATGTTATTTTTTAAATTACTGTATTCACCAGTGAAATGTAATCCTTTTAGAAGCACAGTCGCCCTTTCCTGAACAATTTCCACAGTTGGATACGCTACAATAACCCATTTTATTGAACAGTTGTCATGACGACGGTTCGTTTCAGACTGAGCCCGGTAAATCAAACATCTGGCTGTTTAGCCAGATAGGCGCCTCGCGCTTTTAGCTTAAGTAACATTTCTATCCTCTTATTATAAGTTCTGTGATATAAAGTATCTTATCTTCTTCTTCGGAATTAAGACTGTCTTTGTGCAAAGGTTCATCAAAATTGATTCAGAAGTTTAGTCGTGAAGAGGGTAGACACAGACAGATAAAAAAACTTCCTTTCGCGTTTATAATATTATAGCATTTGTCCGCGATTTCACTCGCATCCTTGGTGAATTACTTCATGTACCCGGATAAAAAGTATCCTATGTGTTAATCCAGGACATAATCTATCTGCATCCAAATCCGCTCAGTCGTTAATGCGTTATTAAACAAATCATTTATCAATGCTAAGCTGTTTAAGCGTGATTGAGTAACAAACATTCATTCATCTTCACAAACTTTCACATTTATAATATTAGTAGGATTAATGTGATTAATACCAGCAACTAAACCAAAATTAGAGAATTGCTATCTTTTACTAACAGATAGCGCGAGAAAAGGACGATCCCACCAAAAACATTAAATGTAAAAAATGCCAAGTCTCTATATGCAATCTTTCCACCGTAAAAAGTTTTAAGATCTCATAGAAGCCAAGTCCTATTCAATTTATTTTGTAGTTAGTTATCTATCTAGTAACTGTATTAATAGTTTTATTTCTATTATAATTATAGTGACTTGGCAATGAGCACAAATTAAAAGCTGCTTGCTGTGTGGAATTATGTGCGACTGTTATTGACGAATTGATATCTATGAGTACTATGATTACATTAGTTGTTATGCTGATGTGTGATTTATGATATGCAGACGTGATTTTACGGCCAATGAGTAGTTATGGTCACCATCGACTACGTGCGTCAATACATATTTAAGAAAACCTAAGTTTATTTGATAAGAACATGACAATTATTATCTATGGGTACCTATGTTTAATGGTCAAATCAAAAGAACTTAACTAATCCTGTGATATTAAACATTACGCGTGCGTTATGCGTTACTTTCACCTCCTCCAAATATATTTGTTTCTTCTTGTGCTCATTGCCAAGTCACTATAATTATAATAGAAATAAAACTATTAATACAGTTACTAGATAGATAACTAACTACAAAATAAATTGAATAGGACTTGGCTTCTATGAGATCTTAAAACTTTTTACGGTGGAAAGATTGCATATAGAGACTTGGCATTTTTTACATTTAATGTTTTTGGTGGGATCTCATTTATTTTTTGTAGGTGGGTCTCTTTCTTTTCTTTTTGGGTGACATAATAATGTCTTGTTCATCAACTGCTGCTTTGCTTAGAGCCTATTCTCTGTCTCTATCTCTTTTGTTTTTATAACTAACTAACAAATTAAATATACAACAAACTATGTATGTATTAAATTAGTATTTTTAATAACTAACTATTTAAGTAACTAATAACTAGCTGATTCGGATATCCATAAACTTCGTTTCGCCGAATATAAATGTACCTACGTTATTATATTTTTTTAGTTTCTAAGTGGTTTTTTTCATAGATAGTTGGCGCTATCATACGAATTTCGCATGTGGACACGACACCCATGACGCGTATTTTGTAAAGTATCACAGCGCCATCTTGGATTTCGACTTCGACATCCTTTTCATCATCAGCACCCCCGAAAACAATGGACACGATATCCAAGACGCATATTTTGTAAAATTTTACAGCCGCCATCTTGGATTTTGACTTCGACCTCATTTTCGTCATCAGTGCCCCCGAAAACCATGGACACGACATCCTTGATGCATATCTTGTAAAATTTCACAGCCGCCATCTTGGATTTTGACGTTGACCTAATTTTCGTCATCAGTACCCCCGAAAACCATGGACACGACACCCATGACGCATATCTTGTAAAATTTCACAGCCGCCATCTTGGATTTTGACGTTGACCTCATTTTCGTCATCAGCTCCCCCGAAAACTATGGACACGACACCCATGACGCATATTTTGTAAAATATCACAGCGCCATCTTGGATTTTGACTTCGACCTCTTTTTCGTCATCAGCCCCCCCCCGAAAACCATAGACACGACACCCATGACGCATATCTTGTAAAATTTCACAGCCGCCATCTTGGATTTTGACGTTGACCTCATTTTCGTCATCAGCCCCCCCGAAAACCATGGACACGACACCCATGACGCATATCTTGTAAAATTTCACAGCCGCCATCTTGGATTTTTACGTTGACCTCATTTTTGTCATCAGCGTCCCCGAAAACCATGGACACGACACCCATGACGCATATCTTGTAAAATTTCACAGCCGCCATCTTGGATTTCGACGTTGACCTCATTTTTGTCATCAGCGTCCCCGAAAACCATGGACACGACACCCATGACGCATATCTTGTAAAATTTCACAGCCGCCATCTTGGATTTTGACGTTGACCTCATTTTTGTCATCAGCTCCCCCGAAAACTATGGACACGACACCCATGACGCATATTTTGTAAAATATCACAGCACCATTTTGGATTTTGACTTCGACCTCTTTTTCGTCATCAGCACCCCCGAAAACCATGGATTTTGTAAAATTTCACAGTCGCCATCTTGGATTTTGACTTTGACCTCATTTTTGGCATCAGCACCCCGGAAAACCGTGGGAACGACACCCATGACATGACGCATATTTTGTAAAATTTCACAGCCGCCATCATGGATTTTGATTTTGACCGCCCCCGCCCTCTGGAGGGAAAACTTGTGAGATATTAAAACTTTAAACAATTTAAATTAGCCTTTATGAATGTTATCTAGATACAGTAATAAATGGGTTCATTATAGTTAAGGTCAGGTGGGGTAAGAGGGACGCCAGGTGAAGAGGAACAGTAACTCATAAATAAAAAACTATAAAGCCCAGCTCTATGGTTACTCTGTCGATAAAACAGTATTAGGTATAGTTTCAATATTTTATGGATAGATGACACTACAACACAATAAGTACGTGAGTAAAACAGAAAGAAAAAATCAGTTGACAAACTATAAAAATGTGACCTAGCGGTGTTTTTTGTGGGCGATTTTTTAAGGGATAAAAACATCTGTAATAGCCGCAATTTTGTTGGTAAGTGTAATTCTAATGTTGAATCTTTATTTTCCGCATGATAAGTTGTTTGTAGCATGTGTTTTTAGTGCTTTTTCGATGTCATCAAAAACATAAGCTACAAAATACCAAGCCGGGAAAGAGGAACTACCATACCAGGTTAAGAGAAACATTATGTTCCTCTTTCCCGGTTTTAGGGGTAACAAACATTTTGCAAGTTGAAAATCACCTATCTAGATTAGGTAGGTAGAAATACATGGTTTAACTCATCTTGGCGCGCGGAGCTATTTGTACATGCGCTTATAATTATTATACAGCTTTAATTTGTGTGGTAGTGACTCGAGCCAATTGACAGTCATTCATCGTACCCATACAAGGCACTATGTGTGCGCGCCAAAATGTGTTGATATCTCTATACAACAGGCTTGTTAGTTGTTCCTGTAATTTATTTTTACCGTATTGGAGGTACATATATTTATTTGTTACAGAAAAAGTAAAATGCCTCGAAATTATATAAGAAAAACGGAACGGAGCTCTTACCCGAAAGAAAAATTGTTAGAAGCAGTGGCGGCTGTTAAAAGTGGTGCACTGTCGTGTTATGCAGCCTCAAAACATTATGGAATACCATACCATACCATTATTTTGGTCATTATGTATAAACGAAGTGCAGTATATTCGTTCATGCATAACGATCAGAGTGAAAAAATGACAGAAAAGTGTTTTCAGTTTTTTGTACGTTTGTTAAGTAAAACAAAGATTTTTACAATTATTTGTGTTTGTTTTTATTCAGTTGAGTTTCTCACGGTTGGAAAACTGATTTAGATACATTTATAATAAATACACACTACACTCACTTAGTGACATTCATCGTTTCTTTTCCTTAATATTTTTATTAAAAACCAAATTACAGTTTAATGTTTTTAACATTCGTAGTTTACAACCCCTGACCTTACTAATATGTTCCTCTTACCCCAATTTTTTTTTATTGTTCGGTAGTGCTAAATTAAACCACATTTTAACTATGGTATGGTTTCATTTCCATTACGTCGAAACGCAGTTCCCAAATTTTTAGAGATACATATAAAAATACGTGTTTTTACTTGTACGAATCGAAGCGTTTCTCTTACCCCAAATTTCGGGAAAGAGAAACAATTAGAAGACCTGGCTTTGTAGTCAGGTTGTTCCGTTATTACTGGAAGAATCAATTTCTGTGTTAAAATAACAGTTAGCATGGTTCGTTAGCGAAACTTTGTTTGTATTCCTATTAGAATACGTACATATTTTTAATAGCTAGAGGTCATTATGTTCAAAAACCAGTAAACTATGTTCCTCTTACCCCACCTGACCTTACATACTTAGTATACACCTCTGTCCTACCCTTCGGAGAATACAGGCGTGATGGTATGGAATCTCATTTCTCAGATTTTGCCCTAAATAAATAATTTTTTTTATATAATCCACACCAATTCAATATTTTTTGTACGTAAACAAAGAACAAAGTTAACAATGCAGTCGAATACAGTCGAAATTCATACACCATGTTCCTGGCAAAATGGCAAATATAAAATTGTTTTCTATAATTAACTATTTTTTTATGTTTTTATAATTTTTCCTTTATATGTGCCTAATAATCTATCTTGATACCAAATTTCAAGGTTCTAGGCCTGCTAGAAGTATCTTAGAATTTTGATGATCGGTCAGTCAGTGAGTCAGTGAGTCAGTGTGTCAGTGAGTCAGTGAGTGACAAAATGATGTAACTTTGATCGATGATAACTCGTAAACTATAAGTTCAAATATGATGTAATTTGGAAGTTTAGCTAGTTATAATGATTACTCTTGGTTACCGAAAGTTCAAACTGCTAGCTTTGTCCACAGCGAAGATATAGGGTGGGTGAAAGGGCCGCGAATGGCTTCGAGAAAAGATGGTACGGCCGTGCCCGCTTTGCTCGAGACTTGGCGGGGCACTGCCGTGCCCCCAGATTATAGATAAGAACTAAGTTATAGATGTCTAACTAGTTTACGCCTTAAACTTCACCGTGTTTTTAGTCGACACGTTCTGTAATGTCGTCTAGGAAAGATAGCCACAAACATATAAAATGAAAAATTGTTCCTGAGCAACTGAAAAACTATCTTTGTGGCATGGTATTTAAGGATTTCGTTCTCCAAACAATTCAAACAATGGATGAAGACAACGGAACTATGCTTTAAGAGTGATTCGACACGCACTTGACAGGTTTTTATGTTATAACTTAAAGATTCCGTTTATGGTTATAATTGTTAGTTTTTTAACGTAACGCGTTTTTGGGAGGTATTTCTCGAAGCGCACCAACTTTGAGCCGCACCAAAAGTATTCCTCGAAACGCACCAGTCAGGTGCGCTTACAAAATCAAATTAAAAATATTTTTATGATTTTATTCCTCGAAACACACCAACGATGAAACATAGAGAAGAGCATGAAGGATTCGTAAAATAAATGATATCGATAGACGTTTTAAAATACAACTGACCTTATTATGTATTAAATAAATCTACCAGGAACGCAGAAATGAACTGCGACTTTACTACTTAGCTCAATAATGGTAAAAATACAGGTTTTGAAATTGAATCATTTGTTTTTTGAAAAGTACCAGGACGACAGAAATGAACAGAAAATAGGCGTTTAAACGATTTGTTGGTCAACATTTTCCACATATTCCACCTTCCATACAATTTTAGGCATTATACTTTAACAGCTCTTATTTACATCGGTCTCTTTACTATTTGATCAGAGTGAAAAAGATAGCAATAGCCTAAATTGAATTTAGTTTGTGCACAACAAAATCGGCAGCAGAGTTACCCACAGCATTTTAAATAAAAACTTAATATACTTACGTGTTAAATTAGTATGAAGATTCTGTCTCGCGATACGAAGTTTGCACGACATGTTTCTTACATTAGCAATTTAAGGTCTCCTGGACTTAGTTGACTTTAAACTAAGGAGTTTCTCAACTAGCATTAACATTAAATATGTAAACAAATTGCTCGCAACTAGTTAGTGTCTTTTCATTTTGTTTGCTGTGTACTAAATTAAGATGTACTACGTTATTTGGAGCTTGTGACGTATCTTCAGTAGATTCACTGATAATGGTGATGCTGAAAAGAGCTAATGGATGAAAGCGACAAAAAATATTTTTAGGGATTTCTTTGCCGCCTTTGTAGCACTACACTATACTGAAATTCCGTCACCAAACGTCCGCGTTTTTTGACAGCTTTGCAGGCGTACAATACGGCCGACATATCTTGGCAAGTCTGAAGTTAGTTGTTTGGCTACGCAATGAATCTTTTAGAAACGAAATTGTCTACTGCGCAGCTAATCAGCTAACTTTAGACTCGCGAAGATACGTCGGCCGTATTGTAGGAAATTATGCCAAAAGTTCGGTCGTATAATTTCGGATAACGTTTTTTTTCTATTGGACTGTTTGTAGGCTTTAGTCCCATCTCTTCCCCTTCCCATCTCTTTCCCTGTGCGTTTATAACTTCAAAAATTTCCCATTTCTAAGAAACGTAATCGGGGAAGAGATGGGACTAAACTGTTTGTAGGAGGTCTTTGCGGACTGTTTCTATGTAACCGGGCAGTTATTAGGCTCCTTTTTTTTTTTTTTTTTTTTTTTTTTTTTTTTCGTGGGAAAATCCTCATGGATACCCTTCGCCTGGGGAAGGCGAAGGGTTATGCCGGACTCTTACCGGCTAAAAACCCACGGTGTTCCTACTCCTGACCTTGGCCGGGGTCACGGGATTCGCAGCTGCATGCACCGCAACCTCGGCAGGCCTCGGTCCGCCATCCCCTGGCGGACCTCTCCTTCTGTGGGGCCTTGCCCCACGTCCTCCTGAGAGGCGCGCACGGAACACATGCGCGCCGCCTTCTCGGGCCTGTTACTGGTCGGGCGACGGGTCCCCTAACCCGTCGCCCGCAGGCCACACACTAGGGTGGCCGGAGATCGTCGCGCGTCCTCCGGCGGCGCCCGGTACGTCTGGCGCGGGAAGGGAGAGTGGCCGTCGCCTCTCTCTCCCTCTCCGCTCCCTCCTTGGTCGCCATCACCACCTCGCAAAAGGAGGTGACGGCTTCCCACGCACTCTCGCTCCCGACCATGGACAGAACCACGGCCGGAAGCGAGAGGTCACCACCGATCGCCGCGACTAGTTCACGGCGCTGCGTCGCCCACGCACGGCACTCCTGCAACGTGTGCAGCGCCGTGTCTTCCGGGCAGTCGACGCAGTGGTGACATCCGGGCGTCTGCTCCCGGCCTATGCGACACAGGTACTTCCCGAAACATCCATGTCCCGAAAGCACCTGCGTCAGCCGGAAGCTGAGGGCGCCATGCCGCCTCTCCAGCCACTCCTCCATAACGGGTCTTACCGCCGCTATTGCGGCGTGCCCTAGTTATTAGGCTCCAGCCAATGAGGAGAAGTAAAATACTTAACTTAAGCTAACTACGTATACTACACTAACATCATGACTACTAGCAACAACAGCACTAGGGGCGACCCCTAGTGGGACTTGGGCCTCGACTTAGGCCGTTGCTGGCGGGAGATTGGGGAGGAGATAGCTTAATGAGAACTGAAATATCGATGATTTCGGACATTTATCTGCGATAATGAGCAATCTATCTCCAGCAGTGATCTTGCGGTTGTATTGACGATGATGATCTCATTCTGAGTATTAGAACTAGTCGCAAAGTAGATAGGTACATCGTGTGTCTACATTTATTCGTGTGTCATTGCAATCTTCTCCATCCCAACGTTAATGTTCTTCTTCCTCACGTTTCCCGGCTCATTGTTAGTGTCCGCTTTGCTTAGGATGTGGCAGCACTCGGTGTTCATCCGTGGGCTGATAAGCATTCTGCGAAAATCTAATTTTCCTATTGAGTGCAGGACCGCCATTTTATCAAACAAAGTGGATTCTGGAAACATACAGAGAAATGTGCTAATATGAACAAGAAAAATAAAATGTACAGTGATCTATATATAAAAATGAATTGCTGTTCGTTAGTCTCGCTAAAACTCGAGAACGGCTGGAACGATTTGGCTAATTTTGGTTTTGAAATATTTGTCGAAGTTCAGGAAAGGTTTAAGTGGTGAGAAAATATGGAAAATTTTTTTTTTTTTTGAAAAACGTTGCCCCTCACTAAGATTTCTCTTGTATCGTGGGTGCGTTTACAGACACAAATCTCACAAACAAACGCCCAGACCCGAAACAACCATCTGTAGGCCATACAAATTTTTGTTCCGTGTGGGAATCGAACCCACGACCCGTAGCGCAGAAGCCAATCGCTTAGCCACTGCACCAAAATTGCGATGAAAATAGTAGAAACAACAATTTTATTTTCCCATACAAACTGTTCCTAGCTGTCAAACATTTCATGTTCGTCCCGTCGTCAGTAAACTCGGGTCCCCTCAAATTAAAGCACGTATTAATTATGGGTTTCGAATCGACAACATAAATCCACATTTAGATTTTTAAAATGCAAATTAGTGTCACACTTATTTTCTCTAAGTGGAATTGCAACGCATGCCGGGTACAGCTAGTAACATAATAATTACATGTATCGATAACCAACCATTCATTTGTTTTTAAGTGATATGAGATTGTTTCCGAAAGTTGTGTCACACAGCAAAACAGAATATGTATTTTGTGATCTGTGGTTACTCCAATGTACTGGAGCTACTATAATGGAGCTAATTAACAATCGCGCGGATCATACGATTTACAATGTTAAGCTGCACTTGCCGCGTTCAGTCCGTGGATAGGTGACCGTTTGTTACACATCGAGACCGCTCCGTGTCTCGGGCTGTCGGTCCCGTGTGTCATACGAATACCTATGACAGTCGTTACGGGTAGTTAGAAGCCCGAAAGCCTGACAACCGGTCTAGCTTTAGGATATTGGCATTGCCCAGTAACTGGGTTGCGGAAGTCTGATAGCAGTCGCTCCGTGTAAAATACTGGTATTCAGCCAAGACTGGAAGTTGACTCCAACGTAGTTGGGAAGGATAGGATAAGCAAAACAGTAATTTAATGTAAATAAAATTATGAACTGACATTACAAAAACAAAATTACTCAGTGATATTTAACTGACAGTTTTCGAAACGAAATAATTCAGTATTTAATTTGGACAATACTCCATTACGATTGGCGATACATAAATCAGTTTATTGCGGACAATCGTTAAAGCAGAGTAGCTCGTAACTTATTTAATAAACGTCATTTTAATCAAAATGGAGCCGCCATTGTGTGCTGTGTGCATCACAATTGAGGTTATCACTGAAGGTGGCCACTTGACGAAAATAATGTTATAGAAAGTGATGAGTGACCTACATATCTGAGCTGTTGTTATTCATTTAGAGTTTTCTTTTAGACAACTCAAAGAAATAAGTAGTTTTGTTTGTCTTAACGTTAGGCCGAATACCGACCGAACGAATTCTGGGTCTGTTTTCTCCACTTTGCCCGGACGATAGCTCCCTCGGGGAATAGGTTGTCGGCTCTCTGATCGGCCATAAAACAAAAGTAGTATACATACCGGCGTCAAGTACTTATAGTGCTTGACATTAAACTGATCTAGACACCTTTTTGGTCTAGCCGTGAGACACGTAACCAAGACTTTTTTTATTTAAATCACACACTTTTTATCTATTGTGTCTCTTTGTACTGTGACTAAATGTTTCTTTATCTTTTTTTATCTTATATAATTAATAATAATATACTTAGTTGTTTGTTACTAACCGACACCACAAATATGAATTAAGCAATTAATGTAAATCAAAGCCCTCGTAAATTAACCTTGATTTGCCAATCCATATATTTGCAACTGTAAATTATTATTTAAACACGGCTAATATTACCCACGTCCATATCCATCAATGTCTACTAGGTAAATAAAATACTAGGTTACCTGCATTTACATCAAATAGAGCTCAAAGCTCAAAGTCTCTACAAATCCAATCAACATCCATAGTTATTCAATACCACAATTTGACCTGAAGTAACGCTCGAATCATTCAACTAGATTCGCCGACTATACATATTGGCTCGCGTGCTCACAGCTAGAACTGAATCATATTATTGCATAACTCGCCAACGTTCGCGTGCACCGCAGCCTTGCCAGGCGTTATCAACGCTTCCCGGACCGATGTCTGGGTGACCTTTGGATTCGCTGCTCGGAAACTAGGTCGTCGGCTTCTGACCTTTTTGTTTGTGTTACAGCGGATTGAAAAAGATAAACGATCTAGCCCGAGCGCGGCCGGAGACGCACGAACTCTATTTCGGGTGCAGCCGAACTGCACGGGGGAAGCGTGTCAGTCTAGCGCTGATATGTGCATGATTAAGGCCTGCACGGACGGTCAATTGGACTTTATTATTGTTTGAAATAAGAGACTGGCATCCCAGACATTGCGACTCATTAGTTGGTAATGCGGCTGGTAAAGCTGTTTTATTTTAATTTCTTATCAGCCAGGACTTCATTATTGTTCGAAATAAGAGACTTGACATCCCAGACACTAGTAGGACTCATTCGTTTGTAATGCAGTTTTTTTTTTATTTCTTATCAGCCATGTACTTACTCATAAAAAATACTTGAACCCCCTTATTACAAAAGATGGTTTAAACCAAGACTAAGGTAAACCCAGGTTTAAAATATACCCATCACTTTCTTATGTCAATTATCAAAAAGAGACGGGGCTACTCGTATATCAAAACCTAGGTTTTTCTTAGACCATCTTTTGTAATAAGGGGGGATATGTTTAACCTGTGTAGTACTGTAATTATAGACACAATAGATAAACAATGGCGGCCGTACCGTTTTCGGTACACTTGGGCGGTTGAGATTAAACCTCAAAACAGTGTCTGTAATTTCTAGTCATGTAGGTCGTCACTCAACGTTCGCGCTTCAAATAGCGTAGGCATTTTAATACTTTCTACGTCATTTCATGGGAAGATATAGATTGGATTCCGGTTGCAACTTTACGCATTACAGCAATTTCGGTTTCTTCACGGCACATCTTCATCGTAAAACGAAACGAGAATTGCTACTTGAAAATAAAAACGTTGACTACAATTTTAGCAATGATTTATGGTCTGCCAACTTTTTTATATTTTTACGAGATTTCTGAGTAGGTTTTGAGTACTCGAGGGCAATTAAGAGGCAACTTTTTCAGTTGATTTATCTGCTTTGTATAGAGTTGTAACACGGATATCGTTTAGTTGATGAGGATTCAAGATTCAACGTTTTATTTGTTTTAAATAGTTTGTTCTGATATACGATTTCCAAGGTTAAGCTGCGCTTGCCGCGGTCAGTCTGTGGATGGGTAACTATTCGTTGGACATCGAGACCCCTCCATACCTCGAAGAGCACATTAAGCCGTCGGTCCCGGGTATCATACGAATACCTATGACAATCGTTACGGGTAGTCAGAAGTTCGGAAGTCTGACAACCGGTCTAACCTTAGGGTACCTAGTACCTACTGACATTGTCCAATAACTGGGTTGCAGAGTCAGGCAGTCACTCTGTGTACTGGTATTCAGCCGCATCTGCCATGAGAGCACGGATCTCTTTATTGAGTCGATTCGAGAAATTTATCTATTCTAAACGTCAAATTTGACATAAGATGTAGATAAAACGACAACTCAAATTTGACATAAGATACAGATACATCGATAGCTGTACTCCAATTGTGAGTTTTTTACGTTACTACTGTAGTTGCGTCACGCGAAAAATGTCAAACAAATTTTTAGTTACGCTATTCGCCGGTAGAAGCTCTGCCTAAATTTTCATACATTTTTGGCGCGACGCAACTACAGTAGTAACGTAAAAAAACTCACACTTGGGGTACAGTTGTCGTTTTATCTACATCTTATGTTAAATTTGACGTTTAGAATAGATAAATTTCTCGAATCGACACGATAAAAAGATCCGTGCTTCGACTCGATAAAAAGATTCGTGCTCGCTTCGCTTGTTAGACTGGAAGCTGACCACAACATACTGGGGAAAAGGGTAGGCAGAACAGTCTGTGCTGATGTGTGCTGATTGAATGGGAATACCGCCGTTAGCCCGAATTTTATTTGCCCTAATATCATTTGCCATAATAGTCAACAGCCACAATATTATATGACGTAATATTCATTTGCCCTACTCTTATTTGCTATATTAGTCACGTGCTAGAAGCTTTGTTTCCCATATAGTCACTTACCATAACATCATTTGTCATAATCATTGTAAGCCCTAATTATCACATGCCCTAGTTATCACATGCCATAATTATCATATGCCATAACATCTTTTGCCATCGACATTGTGTGTCTAACGGTTGTTATATCAGGAGAAACTGGATGTAATCGGGACTTTAGGGCACCCCGACTCGGATAGGTTAGGTTAGAAGGGGATGGCGGGGTCGTTTGAGCGAGCGAGGCGAACGAATAGACCCCGCCATCCCCTTCGTGGTTATTTTTTTATAAACCACCCAGAAGTAGTTTGGTTAGGTGCCATTTGAGTTATTGTCTAATAATTATTACGGCATTTAAATATTATGTGTAATAATCATTATGGCGTTAAAATATTATGTCTAAAAATTATTATGGCAATTAAAAATATGAAAAACAATACGCATGGCACTCGTATCTTATGGTATCTAAGTTTCGGGCAATTAAAAGTATGTCATATGTCTTTTAGGGCAAACAAAACATTCGGGCAAATGAAATTCGGGAATATCATGATTATGTTAGATAATCTTCGGGTAAACAATAGACAACCGATTGAATGTACCTACTGTCCACGTACTTAAGAAACCTTGACAATTTAGATTTTGGAGCCCTCTCAGTTGCGTAGATTTTCTCACGATGTTTTCATTCACCTTAAAAGTGATAATTAAAATCTAACACAAATTACACCCATTACACTGCTGTAGCTGTGGAGGCCCTCAAGCGGCGAAAATATAATAACTTTATTAGTAATTACATTTTCGAGCCGTTTGGGGTCGAAACACTCGGGCCGTAGGGTTCGAGTGCCCAACTCCTACGAGTATTCAGAGATATAGCAAAGCGGCTAGTCGACACTTCCCGTGACCTAAAGGCTGGCCTCTACTTTGGTCAAAGGATTAGCATTGCCATACAACGTGGCAATGCTGCCAGCCTTCTGGGCACGTTACCAGTCGACAGCGATGCGGAGGAATGTTTTGATGCCCTGTTTTAGTTTATAGTTTTATTAGGATACATTTTTCTTTATTTGTATATACTTTTATTTGTAATAGGCATGTTGACAGCATCAATAAATTGCAAATGTAATTAGTCCGCCTGTTAGAGTTTTGAAAAATAATGGACTCTTATTTTTTCTTTTGTTAAAATCTATGAATATTTGGAACGATAAAACGCATCAAAACTCGAGAGTGGGGGCTCGTGACGTCAGAAGCAAGTGAAAATTGTACTTGCTTGTGACGTTTTGCCAATTTTAAAAGTGTCGTATCTTCGTCAATTTTGGTTCACGTAGCCAAAGAAAAAATACGAGTCAAATATTTTTTGATAATCTAATTATCGGACTTATTAGATTTTTTCAGTCAAATACCCCTATTATGTAAATATTGTAAGATTCTTCTCAGTTCTGATTAATAAAATGTTTAAGAAATCCTCTACAAATAAAAATTACTAATGTTATTTAAGTTTTCAATTGGGTGTTACAAGATAATAAAACGAGATACAAAAGCAAAATAATCGTCAATTAACTCAATGTTTCAGAGCTGAGTGAATTCGACTCTGTAGGGCGGCGGCGTCTTACCGCTTGATTGACTGCGATCAACGACAGCTTTAACGACCCTACAATTATTGAGACGACCTATAAACTGAATCTCACGAGACAAATGGCGGATTCAACTCGTTTGAACAATATTCCTGTTGGCACTGTTCATATTTCACTGAGAATTCACTGATTTAAATTGTGATTTCGATTAAACAATTTGATTTTGAGAATTGTTTAGCAAAGCTGCAAAAACTAAACGACTGATAAGTGATGATAACAATTGTTTTCGGGTGATTGTTAGACAAGAAAACTGTCTTACACAAATACCTGAATTGAACCTGACATCTGAGAAATATACTTTTTTTTAAAACTTTACCCCACACTAGGATTTCTCCTGTATCGTGGGTGCGTTCACAGACACAAATCTTACATACACAAACGCCCAGACCCGAAACAACAATCTGTAGGCCATACAAATTTTTGTTCCGTGTGGGAATCGAACCGACGACCCGTAGCGCAGAGAAGCCAATCGCTTAGCCACTGCACCAAACGAGTCGTTACAATAACGTGATTGCGTTAGCCGGGTAAACAAACTTATAATTCTTCTCATTTAGGTACACCTCCTTTAATCATAATCAATCCTATAATAGTGTAAAAAGGATTAAGAAAAAAAAAACCACATCCTGGTGCTCTGGGCTCTTCTCAGAATGAGAAGGATTCAGGCCGTAGTCCACCACCTGGCCTGGTGCGGGTTGAACAACACACCATCAAGAACTTTATAGTTATTTCTAGTTTATATTGTTAATTAAGTATTAAATTAAAATGTAAGTGATTTGGTTGTAAATACTGTAAACTTATGTTTTAAATAAATAAATAAATAGAGCCCTCTCAGGTTTCCAGGTTTCCTCACGATGGTTTCTTTCTCCATTAACGCAAGTGATGATTACATTCGTTTACACTTAGGTATAAAAATGATTTCTATGTGTGTTGAAAAATGTAATAAAAAAATAAAAAATGTCGTAGGTACTATAAGTAGCAAACATTATTCGATTTTAAACACTTGTTTTAAATATTTTATACATAATCACTACGTGTTAAAAATAAGCACTTAACCGCTTTTAAAAGACATTTTAACAATTTAATTAAAACTTGTTTTAGGTGTAAACGAGGGGTTATGAGGCAAAAAATTTAGATGGACAGACAGAGATAAATAGATAATTACATGAAACAAAATAAAGAGAATAATTGCTTGGTTGAACTGAAGACTATTCTTAAAATCACTAGATCATTAGAATACTTACTCTAGTAATGACCTAAAACACTTTAATAAAGGGCGCGTAACACAGTAGGTGGAGCGAAGGCCGCTTGGGAGCGAAGCGGATACTGGCGTCCAACAAAAGATATCGCACGAGGTCCAGCCGGAATCCACGCGAGCCGGCGGAAGGATGAGAAAACGTGGTATTTGCTATCAAAATACCATTCGAATTTCGTATGACTAGTATATTTTATTAAGGAGAATCCTAACTAATATTATAAATGCGAAAGTAAGTTTATTTGTTTGCTACCTTTTCACGCCTAAACCACTGAACCGATCATCCTGAAATTTTGCATACGTTGTCAGGTGTACAGAAACGGACATAGTGTACCTTTCATCCCGAAAAAAGTACAGTTCCCGACAAAACAACAATTACGTTCATAGATGGCGCCACGTGTCTTTCGAATCATGATTGAATTATATTAGTGTATCTAATACAACCCGAATTGATTGTCAAATTCTAAATTAACGCGAGCGAAGCCGCGTGCAAAAGCTATGTTAGGATAAATAATAAGATGGCATTTAAATTATTTTGGACGCAACTTTACAGTTTAATTTCGGACGTTCTTAGCAAAAGCGTAATCCGTCCATTACTGTCCCACTAATAGCCACGGGCTTATTCTCAGTATGAGAAGGGTTTAGGTCTTAGTCCACCACGCTAGCTTGTTTTGGGTTGGCGAACTACACACACCATTGAGAACAGTGTTGCTATATATCGCGCTTTTGGCGGGACGTCTCGTTTTTCAACCCTCTCAGGACGCGTTCCGCTAGCACCCTGAGCGGTACGCCTAAAATTCCGCTATTTCACCTAAGTAGCTGAAATAACGTGGTGCATGAAAAGAGCCTCCATGAGTGACAATACTTAAGTACGTCCGGCGCACCCTGGGCAGTGCGCCCCGCTACCAACCTTACTGACTAGCTAATCTTTTCACCACGGCATGAGCTATTCTAGTATAGCTCGTGTCAACACGTTAGAAGAAGACCTAAGTAGGTAATATTGGCGCCGTAATTTAAAAATAATGATTTTGTTTAGGGAGTCTTCTTAGAATTAAAGGATTTTAACCATTGTTATGCTTTTCTTCTACGTCCCGATTTTTTTTCACCGTCCTGCTTGTTTTTCATTTAAGTCCTGATATTTGGAAAAACGGATCTGGGAACACTTATTGAGTACTTTATGAAGCCTTCTCAGGTATGCAGGTTTCCTCACGATGTTTTTTTCCACCGTTTACGCAAGTGATAATCAAATTATGATCCGCACATGAACTCGAAAGGTCAGAGGAGGCCACGGACGAACTCGATCCCTCCTATATTGAAGGCAAGCGCTCAACCGCCAGGCTTCAAGACTGAGAGCCGACTCCAAAATACTGTTAAAGATTAGAATGATGATGAGTACCAAATAACTCCCACCAATGTACCTATAGAAGGAAAGGAATATGAATTGAAAGGAGTATGCTTCGGTGGTTTGGGCAAGTTGAAAGAGTGAGTGAACGGCGATTAACTAAAGGAACTTTCTTTATAAGGCGGATGTCAGTGGAAACGCCTAGAGAACTCCCTAGAAGGACATACATCGATGTTATTGGTGATGTTCTTCAAAAAGGACAGGTGCGTAGTACTTTCAACCGGCATGCGTGTATGACGAGATGTATGACCGTGGACGAAGCGTAAGGAGTCTGTAAGGATCGTAGCATGTGGCGTTCTTCAGTTTCTGCCTACCCCGCCTATGGGAAAAAGGCGTTTATGTATGTATGTAAGTACCTAACTCTGTTATGTCAGTAACAAAACAAACAAATTATAACAAAACTTATCAAACTTTTCTTCCTTATCCAACTTAATACTCTACATAATATCAACACGATGTTATGATGACATTTGGGTCACGTCAAGAACGGCCGTGACCCAAGGTTTGAACTGCTCGGTCCCAAACGTCGTATGTCGAAGGTTAGCCACACTTTTATGGGTACTGCACACAGTGGCCAATGCTGGTCACATATCAACGTTGTTATAAAGCATAACTGGTTACTCATTTAATAATCAAAAATAATTTAGGTTAAAAATGTAAATAATACCCTTGTTTGAAATTGAATAAACTTACTACAATTATTATAATCAAAAAATAATCAATGTTGTTTAACAAAATGTTTGGAACCGCAAATGTTTTTTTCGCGTTTTTTTTTCCCATGGTAAAAGTTGTATAGAATGATGACCAGAGTTCCTGGTTTTCGGATGTAAAGTGACTAAAAAGTCATGCTGTATAAAAAAAACAAAGAAAAGTGTAGTCCTTGCTTGCTTCAATAGTATCTATAATAAAGAGAAGGTTAACATAGGCTCCGACTTGATTCGAAATGTAGGGAGTAATTCTTAAATGTATAGTAAATAGGCGACTATGCCTATACCTCGACATTCATCGCTTAATTTGTTTACCAAAAGTCCGCTAAAGTAGGAACTAATACCTCAATGTATGGTGAACTGGCTTTGTTGCCAACGTTGGTCTATTTTATCGTATATCGCGTGGAACATGCCAGAGTTTCATCAAAGTTAGCTGCAATGTTTTAATGTAAAGTGAAGCTACGTTCGGTATTGGATAAAGGAGTCAATAATGGAGTCGATTAAAAGCCTGTTTCCCCCAACAACACACGAACACACACGTGTAAGTTGTAGAAGTAGGTACAGTCCACAAACAGAGACAAATTGTTAGCCTGTAAGTGTCATTAAGTAACCCTCCTTGATCCTCGCAAGTTGCGTGGGAACATCCAGTTCCCCTTTCTCTTCATTCCTTCCAATAGAAATATATTTCCACAAGAGAAAAAAAATATGCGAGAAGTAAAAGACAAAGGAATTTGCACACAATTCCTTTGTCTTTTAGCTTCACTTTACATTGAAAAATTATAGCAAACTGTGACAAAGAAATGTAACCAACGTTGGGAAAGGCTACTTCAGCTTACATCTCGTGCAAGACATGAAGGTAATTTTTAAAAGTTTGGCGATCAATTCTACTGACCCAAATCACTCGATTCATCTGACATCGGTCATGAGCACAGCTACAGAGGATAATATGGTTGAAGCCAACACCTGGACGAAACAAAGTGCTATTGAATAGTTTGTTAGAAAATTCTCAGTAACAGCCGGGAGTTTAAATTGTGCTATACACTCACCCACCCCCTACTACAAATGACCTTATCTGTTTTCAGCTAATTGTACTTCAGAATGTTAAATCGACCAGTTCGGGGAATGCAAGCGTCGGTTGCCTAAAATAATGAATTTTCGGAAGAACATGTATGTAGTATGGCCGGGGAATATTCTAATTTCCCTACCACTTTTCAACAAATCATTGTTATCCTTGTTTGTTAACATTATAGTAAGTAGTTTCAAATTCTATTTATTTTAGTATTATTGCTTGACGGTAGTTTCAGTTTTCATTATTATAATTAGAGTTTACACCATCTGCATTCTTAACTTAGGGATAATGATGATGGCGTTCATAATTTTTGTTAACGTTCGAATTTTCACCCGCCCAGCACTATTTTATAATTAAACATTGCTCCATACTTGGATTTGTACTGTGGTTGCGTTAACAGACGCAAATCTCACATGCACAAGCACCCAGAAACCTGGAACAAGTATTTGTAGGCCATACAAATATATATTTGTTCCGTGCGTGTATCAAAAGTTGGAATGTGGTTGGCTGAGTTGAAAAAAGCGTCTGTAGTAGGCGGTTTAGTATTAGTTGCTAAAGTGATCTCGCGTTTATCGAAAGAGACATGTGTACACAGAAAAAAATGCACATTAGCCTCCCATGACATTCGGGAGCAACGTTAAATCAGGCCACATAGAGGCTGTGGGGGGAGCTCCACCGAGGCTGGGGGGGTGAGATGACCTAGTTCCCGTGACCAGGTCGCACGCAGGCGCTCAACACTCCACCTGCAAGTAAAGCAAATTAAATGTTTGTTTTATTCAATTGGCCGTTAATAACGTTCAATGCAACGCTGATACAATCGGAATTAATGGAATGCGTTGATTGGTTTATTAATTAAACGATTTTGCCGTTTATTGGGTTGACAATAAAGGATGCAATGTGCTTTGGCTTGCCATAATTTTGGGTGACAGTATGAGTTAATTGGAACTGAAAGATGTTGTTATGCGGTTTCCATAAAGCTTGACAGTGCTGTACTAATGAGGATAGACAACAGATTCGTTGGCGCTATCAACAAACTGCAAGTACATTTGCCAAGTTTGGTAATTATCTCTTTATTTGGGGTAGTTTGGGACGATGGACGATGGACCTACCTGACGTTACCTAAGCACATCCGTCGCACCCTAAGCAGTCAGTCCCCTTACCAACCTTGTTAACTGACTAATCTTTTCACCACATCGACATTCCAGCCCGTAATCACCCATTTCCGTAGGCCTCCGTCGTTTTTGCCAGCATCCTCCATCTTATACGTCTCTCGTCCAGGTATTTCTCGCGGCTTTGACAATCTCTTCAACCCAACGTGCTTTCAGACCGCCCGGGTTTCCTCGACCTGACTTTGACCACCATCTGTTTGAAACTTTACTCCATCGACCATCACCACGTCTAGACGGATGTCACTTTTCACCATGGCATAAGCTATTTTCGTACAGCTCGTGCCGATACGAAAGAAGAATATGGCAGTGTCTCAATCCAATTTCCTGTAGTAAGCAATTAGACAAGGGAGTTCAACTGTTTACATTCATCAGCATGGACATACCGCCGCCAGCAACGTCCTAAGCCGAGGTCCGAGTCCCACTAGGGGTCGCCCTTAGTGCTGTTGTTGCAGGTAGTCATGATATTAGTGTAGTACAAGTAGTTAGCTTAGGTTAAGTATTTTACCATCTACAGAAGTCCAATAGAAAAAAAAAACACAACCGTCTTTTAACCCTTAAAAGGCAAGGGAATATATTTCCCTTAAACATTTTTGGAAGATATTGCGTAAATCTCCTTGTTATATTTTTATCTTTAAACCTAAGAACATCACAATCATTTACTTAAACAGAAAAAAAATGAAACAATAAAAAATTTTTTTTTTTTCATTTTTATCTAAATTCCCAAATTCTTTGTTATTTACTTTTTCTTCAAACCTTTTGCCCTACTATGGGTTAAACTACGCAATGGATTTTGATGCGGTTTTTATCTTAATTTAGGTAATTTCTCCCGGAAGGTTTTAAGCATAAAACGTATCCAAACGACACCGGGGCTGGTCGCTAGTTTATTATTTAAAAAAGAAAGACCTATGTTTGCACAAAGCCACTTTTCAGAAATGGTACCAATTCATATTTGGAAACAGTGCACATAATTCTTTTGAAGGGCAACATTTTAGTCAACGTAATTCTCAACAATATTAGTTCAACCAGAAAATTAGCTGAACTTCGACCTATGACTTTGTAGATTACATTCTGTAGAGAAGTTAATAATATTCTTGGTATACAATAAATAAGGTTTGATATTCTTGATATACAATAAACAAGGTTTGTTGGATAACGTTATAAAGGCTACCCTTATAACTTTGACATTTTCAGTTCACTGAGTAGGTGGTTGGTAATATTAGTCTTGTTTATTTTGATATTAACTTGATATAATGGTAGGAAATTCCTCGGAATTGATCGGAAGAGCTCGTGGCTAAACAATTACAGCCGCATAGACCGATCTTCCGGGTTGGGCCACGCTTGCCGAGGTTGGTCTGTGGATGGGTGACCATTTACCATAGCGAGTTTCCTCCGTGCCTCGGAAAGCACGTAAAGCCGTTGGTCCCGGCTGTCATTTGTAGATCTTTGACAGTCGTTACTGTTGGTCAGAAGCCAGAAAGTCTGACAACCAGTCTTACCAAGAGTATCGTATTACCCAGTTACTGGGTTGTGGAGGTCTGATAGGCAGTCGTTCCATGTAAAATACTGACATTCAGCTGCATCCAGTTCGACTGGAAGCCGACCCCAACATAGTTGGGAAAAGGCTAGGCAGATGATGAATGGTAGGAAATTCGGATTCTTCAGCACTGATATCATTTTCGTCGGACCACATTATTGCCAACACTGTGTGTGTTGACCTGCCGACAGCAGCCTGTACTGATCGCCTACTCCCTAAGTCCGTCAACGAAGTTAATCACCCGTCCGAAAGTAGCCTAAAACGTAGAAGTGAACAAAACAAGTGTCAAGTTCAACTTTTCGGACGGGCAAAAACACATCGGTAGTAGGGGCAACTGTCAAATCGTGATGTCATTCATTCTTAGTTCGGGCCCCGAAATAATCGTATGTCCGTAGGTGATAGGGAGTACGAAACGCTCGTACCTAAGGCCGAAACCACAGACTTCGTGCTTAGGGAGTAGTCACCCTGATCAGTAAAGACCTATCGCATCATCACTATGCAAGCTAGACCCTTTCCCAGAAATGCCAAGACCTACTCGATGAAGCCCATTAATGCTATTCCTTGCTATGTTAGTAGGTATACTTAATTTCGACCAAGCCATCTCATGCTGTTGCCGGTTGAAACAATTATAATCATCAGTCGTTCAGAACCTGGTAGATATCGCTATCAGCGATAAGACCGCTATTGTACTCTTCAATAAATGATATTGTATAAAAGCTGTGTTACAATTTTCGTGTACAATAAAGTATATTCTATTCTAACCTGTATGAAAAGTAATAGTACAGTATAGTATTTGTGCTAAATAATCGGTCTCTCTCAGTTATGAAAACCTACTGTTGTCGCATTTGTGGTCTGAGGGATCTCCATATTCTCCCACCACTAGAAGAAGGAGAAAGAAAGAAAAAACAATTTGGACATAGTTCGAAGACACACAACATAACGTACATATGAAAAATAGGGAAAAAAACCGGCCAAGTACGGTTCCGTACCGTTATCTATAAAAATGACAAAAAAAACACGTTTGTGGGTATGGGAACCCCCTTAAATATTTATTTTATTCTGTTTTTTAGTATTTGTTGTTATAGCGGCAACAAAAATACATCATCTGTGAAAATTTCAACTGTCTAACTATCACGGTTCATGAGATACAGCCTGGTGACAGACGGACGGACGGACAGCGGAGTCTTAGTAATAGGGTCCCGTTTTAAACCCTAAAAAAGAACTAAAAAGATAGAAAGACAACAAAAGCATAATCATAATTTTAAGCAGAAGAGTAGCCTTCTACAAAACCACGATATTGTAATTGAATTGATGATTGTAAGGACGGCAAATTATTAGTATGATCTAATCCCATCAATTTCAGAACTTTTCAAATACAAAATAAAAGCTCGTAACAATGAAAGTAATTTACATAAAATGTTAATTCACCAATGAAATGAAGACATCAAAGTATTGTAGTATATAAGACTGTATATAAGACTGACCAAAAAATTACCCTCAGAACTAAACGTCGCCGTCCATCTCATGACGATCTAAAAGAGGACATGCAACTTTATAAAGCTGAAATACGAGAAATATTGGCTAAGATCTCTAATGATGTAGCGGAAGTTAAAGCCCAAAATATATCTATTCAGAAAACATTTACTGACATCCAGGAGACAAATGAAGAGATAAAAAAGTCTATACAGTTTGTGAGTAAACAATACGATGAGATAAAAATAAAAATTGATACAATAGAAAAGACTAAGCAGGACCAGTATGAAAAAATACAATTTTTAGAGGATAGAATTGAGGAACTCGAACGTGTGTCCTGTCTATCAAAACTGGAGATTAGAAATCTTCCTCAGAAAGATCAAGAATCTAAGGATGACCTTTTAAAAGCAGTCCTATGTATTGCAAAAACTGTGAACTCAAACCTAGACCGGAACAGCGTGCGGGACATCTATCGCTTGTCAAGCAAGAACAAACCTAACTCTGTGGTGGTCGTAGACGTGTCAACACCAATAATAAAAACGAATGTTTTAAAAGCGGTCAAGGAATACAACTCAAAGAACAAACCCGCAACCCTGAATGCCTCCGTTATCAATAGCAAGTATGAACCAAAACCAATATTCGTTTCGGAGTATCTCACCTACAAAACTAAGAAGTTGTTCTACTTAACTCGTGAATTTGCGAAAAATGAAAAGTACACGTTTGCGTGGACAGCAAACGGGAAGGTGTACTTACGTAAGAAGGAAGGAGACCCCCACAAAGTTATTAGGTCAGAAAACCATTTAGAGCTCCTAAAAGGACCTAAATGACTAGTCATTTTTATTGTAAGTTACATCTTATTTTACATTCATATTAATTTGAGTTCTTACACTAACTTTGTTCATGTTAAAAAATGTATTATCCTAATATTTTTCTATATTTTAAAAGCATATAAATATGTACGGAAACCACAAATAAACTTACTTAGCCACTTATCACATACATTGACACTTACACACACATTCACACAAGGAAAACTAACTTACATCCTAAAACCAAAACAAATCAAATACACACAAAAAACACAAACATACGCCTTAAAAATAATACAAATTAAACACTTAATAACCATAACGATTAAAAATATCCTCCTCAAAAACAAATTGTGTACTATTTGGGTAAAAATTACTATTAAATCTGAACTATCAGCTGCGCCACAGTCTTACATCTTATTCCATGGATAATAATATAAACGAAATAACAGATGAATTAGATAACTACTCAATTTCAAAAGCAACCCTCTGCGATACGGAAGAGGCAAAGTCGTATTTAACTTCTATGAATAGTAACTTAAATATAATATGCCAAAATATCAGAAGCATTGCTTGTAACATGTCTCAATTTGAAATTCTTTTAACACAACTACAACTAGAGTTCGATGTAATAGTGTTAACTGAATGTTGGCTAAAAAATAACAACAACTTACCTGTAATAAATAATTATACACACTTCTGTACCATGACACACAAGACTCAAAACGAAGGTGTGGTTGTATATATAAAGAATTGCGTTCAGTCCCTGATCTGTGAGCATATTTTGGACGAAGCTAACTGCTTGATTATTAAAATTAAAGTAGACGTTGTTATTGTTGCAGTGTATAGGCCACCAACTTACAATATTGAAAAATTTCTTAACCCTATTCTTGGCACAGTGGATAATTTGATACGTTGAACTTTCCGAAAATCTAGAGACGTATCGAGACGTATTTTCAACACTTTTATTATTTAACATGTTAAAAAATATAATACTAATTCTACCTAAAAATACTCTGTTACTGCTTGCAACACCCAAAAAGCTGTAGAACGCAAGATAGCGGACCGATCGAAGGCGCCTGCGCAACGCAAAGTAAAAATAAACAATTTTTATTATATTTTGGTAATTTTTTGTTCAATGGTGGTCTAATTCGAATAGTTTATAATATTTCTCGTCGAAAAAGCTACTTTTGTGTATCAAAATTGATTTTTAATCGTATGTAATACGTTGTTTTATTCGAGTGTAGCAAATATGCCACACTGCCAGATAGTCGATATTCTAGATATTTTTTGATATGTATCAAATTCGCGACATTGCTTGATTTGTGCAGATTTTATTTACTTATATTATATTTGTATAAGTGCTTCATCAGCTTAGTATGCAGCAACAAAGAAGAGCTCGGCAGCTTGTGGCCCTTGTTCCGATATCGGGGGCAAAATCGGATCACGACAAAAGTGAGTCATCTGAGGATGAGTTGCAGTACTGTTTCCGCCCAACGTACTCCGACAGTAGTTCACCGCCTCCATCACTGCCATCTTCAATAGAGAACCTTAATCTTTTATCTGATGACGATAATGAGGTAAATCAAGTGGTTGCTTCAACATCATTGGTTCTATACCCACAGTCATCGCCTTCAATTAACGCCAGTTTGCCATAAATTTTATCGCCCCGTTTATCTACAATGAGACAACTACATTGTGCTGCCACCAATCCATTATCTCTGGTACTACCATTATCACATCAAGTAAGTCCACTATCTCCTTTGGCATCTTCCTCATAAGTACCTTCACCGAGGTGCCGTCTCCATTGTATGCACCTTCTCCCTCAGCGGTTACTTGCTCAAAAAAATCCAAAGTTGTCGCGATAAAACGAAAAGTAATACAAGCCAAAAGATTAGAACCTACTTGGCGTTGTTCTAAGTTCACTGGTTCTGCTGAAGTTGAAGATGATACATCATTTGAGATACGTGAAGAGAAGACCGCTATAGAATACTTCAGGCTGTTCTTTTCAGATGACATCATCTCTGTCATAGTGCAACAAACAAATATACCTTTATAGCACACAAAAAAATGGCAGCTCAATCAATATCACTGAAGATGATGTCAAAGACTTTCTGGCAATTCTTTTATTCATGGGGGTCGTTAAAAGGCACGCTTATACGGATTATTGGTCCAAAAGTCTACAATACAACAAAGTAGCTGACATAATGACTCTGAAGAAGTTCCAATTACTGAGGCCACTTCTTCAAATAATCCGTGAGAACTGTCTACAAGTAGAAGAAGAGTCGCGTTTCAGTATTGATGAAATGATGGTTCCACATAAAGGAACCAGAGCAGGCAGCCGCAAACAATATATAAAAAATAAAATAGTTACCTATATGATAACAAAAAAAAACTATTCTAAGACTGATATTTTAGTAGATATTCGTGATTGATCTCAATTTACCAATAATTTAGATTTCTAAGCTTCAAATAATGTTTTATTATTGTAAATTTTTAATGATATTATAATATATTATTATAAATGAGTAAAATAATTATCTTATGAATTATGTTATTTCACGTTAGAATATGATATTTGTGTTTTTTTGTTTTTTTTAATAACATTTAAAACTCTTTGAAAGCCTGGCAATGCTGCAAATATGATACATATTCATTTTAAGGTTGATTTTTGTGAGTCTGGCAATGTGCCTTATCTGATACGTTCAATAAATCACAAATTAATGAAAACATATTTTTTATTTTATTTTTTCCCACTTCAAGTGGCACCTACAAACACATTTTAAGTAAAATTTATCAAAATTTTTAGAAAAAAAAATCTTGCCAAGTATAGGGTTAAATCAACAGATACTCCTTTGAAGTCCCTTTCATCTTTTACTACAATAATTTTTATGGGTGACATTAATATAAATATTAAAGATTTCGAAAATGAACCTAGATCGCACGAATACTTAAATTTAATGGCTTCACATGGTCTTTTACCCGGTCACTTGCTTCCAACTAGAAACCAAAATTGCCTGGATCATGTTATGATAAAATCTATCTTAAGCTGTAATGTATTAGTAATAACCACAACTTTAACAGATCACTACTCTGTTTGTTTGTCATTGGGCAAAAGAATTTCAGAATATTGTAGTAAACACACAATAAATCATATTGATTATCCTAAAATCATCTCGGAATTAGAAAAAATAGACTTAAGCCCCATTTATGATTGTAAAAACGTAGATATTGCATTGAAACTTCTTATAGATATTATTACACAATTAACAAAAAACAACACTACAATTAAAAAAACGAGTCACCGAAAAAAGATAATTAAGCCGTGGATCACGCCAGGATTGTTACGCTGTATTAGACACAGGGACAAACTGCACCTTAGAGCTAGAAAAAATCCCAATAATCTAGAATTAAAACTAATTTATACTAGATACAGAAATTTCTGCAAAACCATAATTGATAAAGTTAAATGTGCATTTGAAAACTTAGAATTTAAAAAAGCTAAAAATAATTCTAAACAAACATGGAAATTAATAAAAACATTAGCATCAATAAATAAGCAAAAAGATAATAACGAAAGCCTCCTAGAAATCGATCAAAATCCTCAAAAATCTGTTAATTTAGTCAATAAGTTTTTTGCTACTGTAGGACAGAAACTAGCTCAAAATATTAAAAGTGTAGACAGTAACGAGGTGTCGGGACAAAATTTGCTACGGCATACAACAAATTCTTTTGTTTTACTGGATACTGATGATGAAGAAGTACTCTCAATAATATTAAATTTGAAAGATGACTGCGCCATAGGTTTCGACGGTATTTCCAATAAATTAATTAAGGCGGCGAATCATGTCCTGACTCCTGTTATTACGTATATATGTAACCTGAGTTTTCAGTCGGGAGTATTTCCCAGGCACTTCAAAACAGCTCTCATCCATCCTATCTTTAAGTCGGGTAATAGAGACAGTGTCAATAACTATCGACCAATATCGGTCCTTCCAGCGATGTCCAAGATACTCGAAAAATTAATAAACAAAAGACTAACAAATTATTTAAGATCATTTAAACTACTATCTGAAAATCAATACGGATTCATTGCCGGTAAATCTACTGAAGATGCTTTAAGAACTTTGACTGAAACTATAGTTAAAACACTTGATAACAAATTGAAATGTGTTGGAGTGTTCTTGGACCTTGCGAAAGCATTTGACACTGTCTCTATTCCAAAACTACTTGAGAAGTTGGAAAATATTGGAATCCGAGGAAAAGTATTGGATATTTTCACTAGCTACTTAAATGAAAGAACGCAGCGTGTTAAAATTGGTACATTTGTTAGTGAAGATATCCAAGTAACATATGGAGTCCCACAGGGAAGTATACTTGGTCCTACACTGTTCTTAGTTTACATTAACCAACTTTGTGACTTCAGTCTTCACAACGCAAAAATCGTAACTTTCGCAGATGACACAGCGGTTGTCTTTCATGGCAAGGATTGGGACGAAGTGGCTAACATAACAGAAAGTGGTCTCAAAAAAATTCTACACTGGCTCAACATAAACACCCTAACTATTAACCTCAGTAAAACCAAATATATCACCTTCTCTATCACGAAATCGGGACTACCAACTATAGAAAAAACAAAAATAAAAGCTCACACTTGTGAAAGTACTAATAACAGATTGTGCGACTGTACTAATCTAGATAGAGTTGCTAGGATTAAGTATCTGGGTGTTTGGGTGGATGAAAACCTCAACTGGCATAACCATATTGAACTTTTGACTAACAGGACTAGGAAAATAATGCCCATTTTCAAAAAAGTACGCCACATTGAGGATCCCAACGTATTGAGAGTCATATACTACTCACTGTGCCAATCTGTACTGGGATACTGTATATCTGTCTGGGGCGGGTCTCATAAATCAACTCTTATTAAACTTGAAAGAGCACAAAGAGCCGCAATCAAAGTTATAACATCAAAACCAAGGCTATACCCTACTGCAAAACTGTACAAAGAAGTTGGGGTATTAACTGTACGCCAATTATTTATTTTACGTAATCTTATCTATGCACACACCCATCTTCCAGACGATAGCTCTCAAACAGATAATAGGAGAAGAAAGGATCTTGTATTTAAAATCGTACCTCACAATACAATTTTCGCAAAAAAACACCCGTACATAGCCGCTCCCTATATTTATAATAAAATCAGTAAAAATGCAAACTTGAAGAAATTACGTCATTTTGAGTTTAAGAAAAAAGTTAAAAGCTTATTAGGTGGATTAAACTACGAAGAAACTGAAAGTCTTTTAAGTGTTCCGGAGTAACCTAAATTTAATTCAGTAAATACACAACTAAAACAACTCACACAAAAGCACACTCATTCACACACAAACACACTCATTCATACTCATACACAAACAATTACACACAGTCACATTCTTTGTCATATGAATATCAGACTGACCGTACTTTATGATTACAAACTTTTATTTTGATTACAAAATATAAAATTGTTAAATAACCTAAATACTTATTTTAATAATAACGGATTGTTACACTAAAACTATAAAGATAATTAGATCAACGACGATTGTTACTGTTACTTATAGCACAGGGAATTAACCTTTTTTTTTTTTTTCTCGGGGTGGAAATCCTCATGGATGTCCTCCGCCCTGGGGTGGGCGGAGGGGTCTGTCAGACTCTTACTGACTAAAACCACCCCGGTGTTCCATCTCACACTTAGGCCGGGGGCCGCGGGAGCAGTACATTCGTCCGCAACCCCCGGCTGGTGCCGGCCCGCCGCAGCGGGCCTCCTCGGGTTAGCGGGGGGAGTGAGGTGTTAGACTCCCCCCGCGCCGTCTAAGAGGGGCGCGCTTGGAACACTTCGCGCCGCCGCCTCGGGTCCTGGTGCGTGGGGGGCGACAGACTTCCCCAAGTCCGTCGCCCCTGGACCCATTTAGGGGGGCTGGAAGAGGGCGTTGTCCGCCCTCCGCCGACGCCCGGTGCGTCTGCTGCGGGCCGGGTGAGTGGAGGTGATCTCCCTCACCCTTTCCGCATCCTCCTTCTGTGACATGACCGTGTCGCAGAAGGACACCACCGCGTCCCAGGACTCCTCGCTGTCGACCATGGACTCGACTACGGCCGACAGCGACAGGTCACCGCCTACTCCTGAGATGAGGGCACGGCGCGGCTCCTCCCAAGCGGCACACTCTGCCAGCGTGTGCCACGCCGTGTCCTCCCGGCAATCGCCGCAGTGGTGACACCGGGCGTCTGGCTCCCTGTTTATGCGACACAGGTACTTCCCGAAGCAACCGTGCCCCGAGAGCACCTGCGTCGCCCGAAACGACAGGGAGCCGTGCCTCCTCCCGAGCCAGCGCTCGAGCACCGGCCGGACTGCCCCGACGGTGGCGAGGCCGGCGGTAGGGCGTGAAAGCCTGTCCCGCCACTCCGCCACCAGGGACAGGGAATTAACCTAGTTTAAGTGACAGTGTTTCATTTTACTGTAAACTGTATTATTTTGATCTAATAAACGATTATTATATTATTATTATTATTGGAAAACGGTTCGTGTATGAAATTACTGTCTCGAGTCGAATATGTTGTGGAAAACGACTACAATCTGTATGTCTGTTAGAGTAGCATATAATAAGTTTGAAGAAATGTCAAATGCTACTTCAGCACGTACACACGGCTACACATCAAGCTATAATTTACCAGTTTACACTGACCTCTCATTGTAAGGAAATCCTATACAAAGCGAGATCAGCTTATACTGGAAATTTATAGCTTGATCTGTAGCCGTGTGTACATACATAGAATAACAAACTTATGATGAGAGAGAAGGAGAGACGTTTATGGGTTTTTATTGAATTTGATCAGAATTTGATGTTAACGGTGAAGGAAAAACATCGTGCGCAGGTTTGCACCTGAGAGGCCTCCATAACATTCTCAATGGTGTAGTCCGACAACCAGGCCAGCGCGGAGGACTAAGGTCTAAGGGACTAAACCCTTCTCATTCTGAGAGGAGGCCCGTGTCCAGCAGTGGGACAGTAATTGGCTGATTATGTTATGGTTATTTTTTAATTATTTGTGTCGAATGCATCAGAATCTTACAACTTACCTATTTTTGTATTATAACTTTCGTGAGACACATTCATATCTATGATTAGTTACGGTTTACTCACGTGCATTTTTCGGGATTGCTCGACTAGTTTCGTAGTATTCGTGTTTTCAACTCGTGACCTCGCCGCGTGATCATTAGTAAACCGTAATTAATCATAGATAACTTACATAATCGCCAACAATGGCGATGATATCATTGAAAATTCATAGCACTTTTCTTGCAACTAAACCCTATCGCATGTCGTCTCCTGTAAGCACATGTTTAAGTAGCATTTCTTTATACGCTACCGTCGTCGAAGTTGCCAGTTAACAAACTGGCAACTTCGTCGACGTCGACGTCATATTGTAATTTTCCAAGTTGTGAACTCAGAAATTTCGTTAATTTCGCATGTATTATCATCGCATCTTAATTATGTATATCAAACACTTTAATTATGTAAGCAATACCTACGTGTGATTCCAATTAATTTTTACCCAACTGTAACTTGGGATGTGATGATTTGGTTAATAAACTCTTTGTATTTAATACAGCCGTTATAATTGCTGAATTTTAGAACAAATTAACATCCTCATTACGCGCTCAATGCACAAAATACTTAGGAAGAACGGTTCTTCATATATGCTGGGAGTGCGTAAATTTTGGTTTATTAAGAATATACTCTTAGATATTGTTGATGAGCCCTAGACTCAAGGCTACATGGTAACCGGGAAGACCAATAATATGGTATTTGACGAAAAATTCTAATTAGTCCGTCACTAAGATTATTAAAAAATATTTGACCAGTATTTTTTCTTTTGTTACGTAAACCAAAATTGACGAAGTACGACACTATTAAAATTAGCAAAACGTCACTAGCAAGTACAATTTAAACTTGCTTCTGACGTCACAAGCCCCCACTCTCGAGTTTTGATGCATTTTATCTTTCGAAATACTCATAGATTTAACAAAAGAAAAAATACGTGTCCATTATTTTTCAAAACTCTAACTGGCGGACTAATTAGATTTGCAATTTATTGATGCTGTCAACATGCCTATCGCTTAATAAGCCATGCTTGTAGCTTTATTAGCTTGAGTTGTCCGTTCTTTCCGTATCAAGCCCCTACCGTGCTTTGAAGAGCTCGTTAGCCCATCTCGGTTCCAGTTGTTATACGAACACCAATCGCTGTCGTTATGGGCAGTCAGAAGCCCGAATCTGTTGCGCGAAGGTCAGATTGGAGTTTCTCCGTTTCAAATAATGGTATATGCCGCAATTGATTTGACTGGAAACTGACTCCCACATATTTGGGAATATGCTGATGGTGAAAGGTGCAGTCAGAGAGTTCTCTTTTTTTTCAAATAAACTCATGTATTTTCAATTAAATGTGTGTTTTCTGCAAACATACCGCTTAGCAGCCTATTGCTCGGGTCAGCTGTGCTGAAAGGAATTAATCTACCGTTTGCAAACAAGGTCTTCCATCCGTGATGTTGCGAGTTTCTCGAGCGGAGGACGGAGACACCGTCCGACCGACACGGCCATTAGGAAAAACAAGGTTTTTAGAGATAAATTGTTTTGTCAACAAACTTTGTACCTTTAAAATTAACTTTTCTCACAGTAAAATAAGTTATGTTAATGGCGTAGTCTCTTGTGATACCTTCCTTTAATTTTACCACAGTTAATGATCTAACAGGATATTTGACTACTATTAAAAACTAGCTTTTGCCCGCAGTTTCGCTCGCGTTAATTTATAATAAAAAAACTATGAACACTACTAAAGTTTCTTTAATAATATAATTCAATCATGATTCGAAAGACACGTGGCGCCATCTATTATCGTTATTGTTGTTTTCCTCGGGAACAGTACTTTTTTCGGGATGAAAGGTACCCTATGTCCGTTTCTGTACAACTAACAACGTATATGAAAAATTTTAGCATGATCGGTTCAGTGGTTTAGGCGTGAAAAGGTAACAAACAAAGAAACTTACTTTCGCATTTATAATATTAGTTAGGATGTCCAACAATTTAGTATTATTTATAGAAATTATACAAAGAAATGCCTCGTTGGTCTAGCGGTCGCAAGCGCGACTGCTGAGCTTGAGGTCCTGGGTTCGATCCCCAGGTCGGGCAAAGTGTTATTGCGTTTTTCAGTGTGGAATTTCTCAGTAGCAGCCCGGAGTCAGGATTTGTGCCCGGTCGATGGCAATAGGCTCGCCCCCTATTACATGAGACGTAAACATAAACGGCGAAATGTGGGTGTAATATACACCTCTGCCAACCCTTCGGGGAATACAGGCGTGAGTTTATGTTATGTTATACAAAGAACATGGTATGTGAAAAAAAAAACTATGAAAAAATAGAGGAGATACACGTTTTCGAAGTTTGTTGAGGAGGCATTTTCTATCCTTGGGGTCTACTCCCTAAGCACGAAGTCCGTGGTTTCGGTCTTAGTTACGAGCGTTTCCTACTCCCTATCACCTACGGACATACGATTATTTCGGGGCCCGAACTAAGAATGAATGACAACACGAATTCACCGTTGTCCCAACTGCCGATGTGTTTTTGCCCGTCCGAAAAGTTGAACTTGACACTTAATTGTTTTGTTCACTCCTACGTTTCGGGCTACTTTCGGACGGGCGACTGACTTCGTTGTCGGACTTAGGGAGTAGGCCCCCTTGTCACGCGAAACGGATTTTGTACAGAGTGATGTCAAGTCACTATGAAGGTTTTAAGGCATGACGTAATTTGGTAGTAGTGTTGTCTCTTTCTTAAGAACAGTTTTAAATCGTTTTATCTTGGGCATTTTATTAAATATTTCATTGGTTTTTACATTGTTGCTTATTACGAGTATTTTTGTAATACTGGTTATATAATATACTGGTTATTGGTAATTCTGTTATGCACAAACTAAACTTAATTTAGGCTATTGCCATCTTTTTCACTCTGATAAAATGAGAAAGAGACAGACGTAAATAACAGCTGTCAAATTTAGTTGCACTAAATTTTCATACAAATTTAGACGACATCTCAAAACGTGTCTACTAAAAACACAGCGAAGTTCAAGGCGTAAACTAATTTGACATCTCACTTAGTTCTTATCTATCACCGTCCTTTTCTCGCGCTGTCTGTTAGTAAAAGATAGCAATTCTCTAATTTTAGTTTAGTTGGTGAACAAGAGAATCGGCACCAGTTTCGAGATTTCTAAAAAGAAAATAATAGTCAAATACAGAAAATCAGTATTGTTTGCATGGAGAAAGTCATATCGAGAGTATGAACATGTAAGCCACGTGTGTCACGTGCTTAGGTTAGAGATCACAGCGGCACATCAACATGATGTATTATGAAATATTTCATATTATTTCACCAACTTCTAACTGCTCATATGTATGCTAAATTACTTTGGCAGTAATCGTGACTCTGGTTAAATTTATGATTAGTTACGGTTTACTCACGTGCATTTTTCGGGACAGCCCGACTAGATTCGGACCCGAATGAGCTGATCACTCGGCGAGGTCACGAGTCGATGCCTCGAGTCAAAACTAGTCGGGCAATCCCGAAAAATGCACGTGAGTAAACCGTAACTAATCATAAACATTAATGTATCTCACTAAAGTTATAATATAAAAATCTGCTTAAGTTGTCAGGTATAGGTAATAATCGGTACAAGTTCACAATATACAATGTTAACGAATTCGTGTAATTCCTTCAAACCAAACCACATGATCTATTAATGGTATAGATTAAGTACCCCTCACGGGATATAGATTGATTAAAAATAAACTTTTTTTTTTTTCCCAATTTTTTTTTGTCGTAGGTACTAAATTTCGATGCCATGCATAAATGAATGAAGGCATGGCGACACAGCTGACGGGCACGACTAGCGCGATATCGCTCTATGCAGTCAGTTAACTTGGGACACTAAAATGATTCAGATACAGACTACGATGGTTCATGGAAACCGATTTTTTTTTTGTTTCTTATGAAAACCTATGTAGGGTCAATCAGTGTTACCAGTAGATCACGTGGTCTGAAGTCCCCAAACGTCAAAATTATCTGCACATCGTGCATTGTGAGGCAGATGGTTGTCCAGTTAACTACTTGTTTACCAGCCTGCTTCCCTCGCCTATTACACGGATGATTGTGATCCCCAACCCGCTAGATCAGTGTTATGACTATAGTAGGTACCTCTTGAAGAGGCCAGTTTTCAGCCGTAAACTGTAAATAAAATAACGGTTTTCAGGGTTCCGTACCCAAAGGGTAAAACGGGACCCTATTACTAAGACTCCGCTGTCCGTCCGTCTGTCCATCTGTCACCAGGCTTGAATCTCATGAACCGTGATAGTTAGACAGTTGAAATTTTCACAGATGATGTATTTCTGTTGCCGCTATAATAACAAATATTAAAAAACGGAATAAAATAAATATTTAAGGGGGTTCCTATACAACAAACGTGAGTTTTTTGCAGTTTTTGACTCGCACTTGGCCGGTTTTTTTTTTCGCGTTTGGTCCTGCCTTTACTCTGTTCAACGAAAATGATGAAAAGGAGGATGATGATACACACCGGTCATTTCGTAAATTGCAGCCGTATGGAGACTGCTATCGAAAAAATGTATACGACACCATCTAAAAACATAAAAAAAATATTATCCATGTTTTTTTTTAAATATTCGATATTTTTTTGTATAAAAACTCCACGACTCATCTTACGTTGAAAAGGGTACAGTCGTGCCTGATGGTAAACGCAGCCAGGGTCAAAGACGGAGCCCACGAATCCAATTAATAGAGATATTACCCTATCCTCTGACTCCCACATACACACGACAGAACGGGTAAGTAAACTGCTTGGCGGTGTACCTTAATGTAGGTATAATTACTTTATCGTCAAAGCTAACTACATCACTAGCATTCAAATTTCACGTCCTAGAGATCACGTGTTTTGGTCGGATGTCCCCAGGCGATTCTAACACGAATTTCGTCCTGACATTCACGGATGATCGCATTGCCTACGCTTCGTTGGACACGCCGATTTCGGATATCCGTTATAATTTGTTACGTAAAACGCGGCCATGCTGGATTCGACACTTATAGCGGCTTTGTGGTTCCATTTTTAAATAAAAATGTGTTCATTTTTTTGTTTATCTGTGGTTGTGACAGAATTAGATTTATTGTGAGCTCCTTTGTTTGTTGTTTCTATCCGAATGGAATTTTAATCGTTATCTACTAACGTTTCAGCGAAAATAAGCAATCCGAAACGGAATGCTTGAAGAATTTACGAGTTTTGCATCATCGTTTTTCTTTTACAAGCCATTTCTATTTCATCGGTAAATCTATTTCGCGTCGAAAATAACGCGTCGCGTCGTCTTGAGCATGCGACGGAATTACGTTCGCACAACCAAGTCCTTGGCTAATGACGTGTGAGTCACAGTTCTATTTCTTATTTTCTAAGAATAAATTCAAAACTGCATTTGAATGACTCATGGCGACACTAAAATGATGCTTAGAGGGCGATGACCCGATGATCTTGTGCACATTTTGTTTTGTTTGTACGCATTTTGTTGTTAGGTTGATGTTTACTTTAGAGTTAAATAAGGTAAAGTTTTTTTTCAGGTAAATGCACAATACACGTAACGTATAGTCGGGCCATTTATATTTTGTATAAAAAGGTTTGAACGTAAAACATTATTTAGCTTCAAAAATCGTTTAAAAATACAGTTTTTTAAACGATTGATGAATGTTTTCGTTTTCGAAAATGTGTATGGTTAATGGGTTCTTAAAGCGAAATGAATGTTTTACGATCAACGGTTCGTTTACCTTTTATACAAAAAAATTAAGGCCAGAATATAGTACTTGTTTGTTACACGACAAGCCAAATAAAAGAAAAAAATTAGGCTTCCGTAGAATTGTTACATTAATAAGCCAAATAAAATAAAAAATAAATTGTAGGCTATCTAATTATTATCATCATCATCATACAGTCAAAAGACGTCCACTGCTGGACACAAGCCTCCCCCAAAAGGGAGGGTTAGCCGTAATAAAGTACTCAGAGAACGCTGCTGCCCATCCTCTAGACAATCCTCTAGTCGCCTTTTACGACACCCACAGGAAGAGATGGGGTAGTGCTATTCTTTTAGTCCACTACACGAGACACAAGACGAGATTTTTAATATTACCTGCGACTAAAATATGCAATACGATTTTATCTCTACAAAACTGTCTTCTATTCGCTTGCTTTTTTGCTTTAGCATAGCATAATCAGCCCACAAGGTAATGCCCACTGCTGGACACGGACCTCTTCTCAGAATAAGAAGGGCTTTAGGCTTTAGTTCACCACGCTGGCACGGGGGCTTACTCCCTAAATCCGTCAACGAAGTTAGTCACCCGTCTGAAAGTAGCCCAAAACGTAGGAGTGAACAAAACAAGTTTCAAGTTCAACTTTTCGGATGGGCAAAAACAAATCGGTAGTAGAGACAACTGTCAAATCGTGTTGTCATTCATTCTTAGTTCGGGCCTCGAAATAATCGTATGTCCGTAGGTGATAGGGAATAGGAAACGCTCGTAACTAAGGCCGAAACCACGGACTTCGTGCTTAGGGACTAGACCCCCAGGTGCGAGTTGGCGAACTACACACACCATCGTAATTTTGCCGTCTTTTGTATAATATTTAGACACAACACTCTCAAAGCAAAAGGATCTAAAATAAACACACAATTTCACGCTAAACTGGTTATCAAAGAAAACTGACTAACAGTTGGTTAACACTAACATCCCAAGAGGATTGTTAATGATCATGAGGAAAACAGGTTATTATTGAGATGGGATACCACGGGTCAACAACCTCTCTCTAATTATGGGCTATTAAGGTTTTAAGGGTACCTGTTTAAAAATAGAGTAACCTGCGCGTTGCTGTGTGTGGTACAACGGATTTATAATCAAGTAACTGTATTGGATGAGATTAGAATAGGATAGAGATAAGGGCGAAGATAAGCCAGATTTAGGCTCTGGGTAAATGTTGTTCCACTTCTTACTACACTAGAAACAAAGTAAAAAGAAAGAAAGACGTACCTACTCTGTTTCACGAAGGTGTTTAATATTTATCCTAACGTATATAACTATTGTACCCTTCACTAAATTATATTGTATAAGAGCTATGTTACAATTTTGGTGTACAATAAAGTATATTCTATTCTATTATATACGCCGAATCTATATATGCGTATATGTATACTACTTGAAATAAAATCTTAACAATTTTAAAACATACATTAAATATTTTTCGAAAAAAGTAAGTGCAAGGCATCCCAGGAACGGTACTCATGCGAACAACATCGTTTTTAGAATTTTTGTCTGTTTGTCCGTTTGTATGTTTGAGCTTTACGCCAGTGTTACTGGATATATCCAGTTGAAATTTGGCAGCCACATCAGTTAAAGAGCGGATCAGGTTATAGGGTACAAACTATCACGCTATTGAGTGTGGGTGATGAGCTTATGTTTCCGTAGCCAAAGCCGCGGATACAGGTAGCATCGAATATTCAAGAAGAACAAAACGCAGAAAAATGACCTGAATCAGAAAGGTATCTAATCTAAGTTCATTGACCAAGGTGTTTAGTAATTACGTATACGTTGTTTCTATTTCAGTATTTTGCATTCTTCTTCTTAGCGTATCGATGGCAAATATATACGTAAATACTAAATACAATGATAATATAATTTTGACAAATTTTGTTTCGACCAAAATTCAGCCACGGCAACACCATCTGCTGACGCAGTCATTAGGTCCTAACGCGTGCAGGTGACAGGGAATGCGGGGCAAGACAAAAGGTGGGCCATGGTCTGTGGAGAGACGCCGCATAGGCACCGAAGATCGGTGCCATCTGCGAAACCCCACCTCAGGAGATTTTGCATTAAGATTGACGAAGTGTCAAATATCCCAGTAGTCAACTTTCATGAAACAAAAGAGCATAGGATGCAAAGGGGTTCGTGGCTAATCAACAACCGCGTAAAGCTGCGCTTGCCACAGACAATGCGTAGATGGGTAACCGTTCAATACACTCCGACGTACATACACGTCCAGACCTCTGCAAACACTGTTAAAGCGTTCGCGAGGAGTTCGCGAACTTCGCGAGAATAGTTTGCGAATGCGTCTTCTATCTGCGCAAAAAACACTGGGTGCGTGTTCGCAGCACGCGAACTACTCGCAAACAGTTCGCGAACGAGATCATATTTACGCTTGCTCGCAGGACGCATGTAAAATGCGCGATCCGCACGTGTGCACTCTACATGCGCAAGTCTGTACACCACTTCAAAGTTAAATATTAAATCACGGTAGCAAATGAAGTCACGTCACATCGGCAGTCAAAAGTTACCGTCTTCAAACTATCACTGCACTGAATTGCTTTCCACCTAGCGCTTCTTAATTACAATCGGGTAACTTCGGTGTGTGGGCTAAGTTCCGAAGCGTTCCGAAATGCCCCGAAGTTTCCCGAAGTGGAGTATGACCGTCAAAGGAGATTCGTTGCGGCTTATCGAATGTGAAACTGAACAGTTTAAACTAAGGATAATATTGTTTAATCCTATGGAGTTAGAATGTTTTCTGGTTATGACTTTCGTTCTCGATTAGAAACAGCTTATGTCGGTAAACTTTCATTGGTAAGCTCTTTTAAAGATTGGAGAGGAATAGCTGATTAGTTTTCTAGGTCCTGTGACTAGGCGATTGCTTTGCTGGGTTAGAGTGTGTCCAAGATTTAAACAGGTATACTTTACTGTTACACAATTCTCTATAAATGATGGAATCAGGCGTTACTTTGCGGAAATCCATGACATACAAATATGCAAATACAATATCTAGCTTTAATTCCGCTGAACAATATCGCTAGTTTGGATGCAGTATGCAGCACCACCCTCCCGCCCACAAGTATATGCACATGCAGAAAGAGTGAAAAAATAATGCAACCAAACCAATACACGACACTTATTTCGCCCATGCACGGGGCATCCTCAGGAATCCGCTAGGACGCGAATTTCACGTCCTAGCGGTCGAGGAATCAACATATCCTATCCTATATAATTCCTTCAAACCGTGTGACCTACTGGTGACACTGATTGACCCTGCATAGGTTTTTTTCAGAATCAACAAAAACAAGTTTTCAAAAAATTAAACATTGTATTCTGTATCTGAGTAATTTTAGCGTCCCGAGTTAACTGAATGCGTGGAGCGATATCGCGCTAGTCGTGCCCGTCAGCTGTATCGCCGTGCCTTCATTAATTTACGCATGGCATCGATATTTTCTATCACATAACAATTTTATTTGTGAAAAGATTTTATTATTAATCAATTTAAATCCCGTGCGGAGTTAATCTATACCATCAATAGATCATGTGGTTTGAAGGAATTACACGAATTTGTTTACATCCTGTATAGGTATTTGATGCATTAGTAAGGGAGTAAGGTTTCTGTACGTAGGACTGTTTATTATTCTGTGTCCATGTCTTGTTATCTTTTAAGTTCTCGGCTACATAATCACACAAAATGTATCTAAAGTGTTGTGCCACATTTCAGCAGCACTAGTGTTGTGCATAGTCTACCAACTTATTTGCTTACTTGTTGGTGCTGTTCTTCCAAGGTAAATACACGATGTCGGCGGGGTACAGTGCCGCACACAAGTTGTTTGAATTTAATTTAAAATTATTAGAAAATTAATTTTAAAAAAACTGCTTTCTCTTCATTATGCATGCTCATTTAAACTTTTAGAAAAAAAAAACATGAATTCTACGTAGATTAAATTAGTATAACTATTTTTTTTAATAGCAATCGCAATTCCTTATCCACTATCAGTGTGGCGAGTGAGCAATGCAATAATAACTAGGTATTATATTGTTTTACTGTTTCCTGTTGGTACTAGTGCGTAGTGTTAAGTTGTAAATCCACTTTTATTGACGACTGTACCTATCGAGAGTGTACTGAGAAATTTCCAAGGAGACTGTAGTTAGTTTAACTACGTGGGTAGACGTTAAAGATAAACTATACCCGTTTAATGTATCATCTTGTTTTTATTTAGTCTATCTCGAAAATTTGGCAGTTAGATAAGCTAAAGTTATGGCTGGATTATACGATAGCAGTGGCTGGACTCAGTAAGTCGTATGTTCAGCGCCAGTCGCCAGATAACCAATAGGTATAGAAGGTTTTTTTGTCTGTTTACTATTTTTCAATTTGTTTGTGCACACATCACGTAAAAACTCAGTTGACTTTCATAGACAAATATTTTGCGTATCTCGGAAGTTTTTGTTTCATCGTAATCGGTTTGCTTAGTTTTACGTTAGAATTTAAAGTTATCAAGAAGGTTATTGTGACACAATATTAGTTTCCGACTTCTACGCGGACTTAGTCAAAAATAAAACAAAAAATGTAATTTCAGTAACGTCTCAACATAAAAATCAAAATTGTTATAACTTGCAAGCCCGTAGGATATCTTTCTAACGTGGACAGGCAACTTCCAGCGCACAAAGTCTTTATTATAGAACTTACTTAACTTAGTGAAGCCAAGCGTGGATATCTCAATTTCAAAGATAGAGCATAAGCTTTAGAGGTCCTCCTTGAAGGACGTTGAAACTGCTATAAAAGCATAAAGGAAGATCGGGGACTTGATGACATTGGTAGTGCAGCTAGTTAGAATGTTTTATGCATGAAATTGTAATTGGTTAGAAAGAGGAGGGTATGTTTTGTTTGGAAGTTTGATGTGTTTTTCTTTCGTTTTCAAATATTCTACAATAGTAATATTAAAACATCATCACGCCTGTATTCCCCAAAGGATTGGACAGAGGTGTATAGTAAACCCTCATTAAGTACCGTGTAATAGGTCACTGAGCCTATGGCCAGATTTCGGGCTGCTACTGAGAAATTCCACACGGAAAAACCCTGTGGAAAAACCAAATAACACTTTGCCCTACCGGAAGATCGAATCCGACCTCATGCTCAGCAGTAGTGTTCTACAGTAGTGTTTTTGATAATTTTAACTAGCATGAAAAGCCAAAATTGGTATGTATTCTTGTAATACGGAGATCTTTATATAAAAGGACTGGCGCTTTCTTCTCATTTAAAATTCAAAAATCATTTGAGAACCGTGAAAAGAATTGAACCAGATTCGACCTTGAACTTTACACGTCATCATTAGCTTATCAAAGACTACAGCTCAAATAACCCTATTCTACAAAGGAATAATTACCGTTAGTCACTACGCCTTGCTAGCAAGCAATAATACGTACATGAGGTAACATAATTAAACCTACAATATTCAAAGTAATCTTCAACGCCAAAATCATAATCAAAGAAGAAATTCTAAATTACATTTATCCCACTGTCGTATCCAATCCAACACACGTTACATGACGTAATTAAACTTCAAACGGATAGCAGTCATACCAGCCATTGCTTAATGTATATTAAACAGTCTACCTAATTACTTAACACTTGCACAAATTATCTTCAACCCTGGGTGCAACTTGGTACAGTAAGTAAAAGAGATAAGTATGCAGGCAACTACAAGTAACTACACCTGCATTTTTACAGCGTTGTGTGTACTGAGTGCCCAAGTATTTGCCGTCGCTTGGATGGCATGTCTTGTGCTTTATGGAGCCCTGACACAGCCAGAAGGCGTCGCGGCAGACCTCGAAGAAGATGGCGGGACGAGCTGCACAAAACCAATGACCAGTGGTCCGCTTTGGCTCTGGATCGAAGAAACTGGAAGTCATGGGGAGAGGCCTTTGCCCCGCAGTGAGATGATGCAGGCTAGAAATGTAATGTATGTATAGGGCTTTACTCACGTGCATATTTCGGGTAACTTAACTAGTCTCAGATTTGACCTGAGCTCCTAGTCAAGTTAAAAGCTCATGATTACAGACATCATTAACATCATCAGCCCATGGCAGTCCAATACTGAACACAGAGATTAATAAGCACAAAATACCAATCCTAATTGCCTGCACAGCAGTGGCGAAGGCTCCATACAACTCGATTCCTATCGGCTTCCCTTTCGAACCGAGTAGTTACTGGAATTCACGCATCACACTTGAGCAAGGTAAGCATTTTTTGGTCCGGCTTCCTTTTTAAGAAAATTCACCCTTCGCCACTGCTGCACAGTTTACTATTTTGCTATGTGTACCTACTTCAACTATAGCTACGATACATATAAGTAATTTCGTATAGCACGGTGCATAACACCACCGCGTCTCCATTTAGTAATTCGCAAGCGCGCAGTGTATATCGTATTATTATAACCCTCGGTTACTGCACAAGTTGCAGCGGATTATTTTAATGAATAGCCCGCTTTGTTCTCGCGCAGCCAAAGGGTTATTTGAATAAGAAAGTGGAACTTTCGTTGCGCCATCACTGGTATTTTCATTCGTAATTGAATTGGATAGATGAGTGTTTTGTTTCAACGAAATCCTTGAAAGGAAAAATTCTACGTATCTATTCAATTTAAATGTGCACTTTAATCTACGGAGATATAAAACGGAATCTTGAAATTACGGAGACGAAAAACTTGTGGTAGGTTTATATAGAAAAAAAAAATAGGCAAAGTGAGAGTCGGACTCGCGCACAAAGGATTCCTAAGGGCTTGTACACAAAACTGCGATGCGACGTCGCATCGCAAAAATCTGCGAGCTACGTAGAACCATACCACCATATTTGGGCTTGTACACAAAACTGCGATGCGATGCGATACGACGCCGCATGGCAGCAAAATATGGTGGTATGGTTCTATGTAGCTCGCAGATTTTTGTGATGCGACGTCGCATCGCAGTTTTGTGTTCAAGCCCTTTTACTGCCATGCGGCGTCGTATCGCATCGCATCGCAGTTTTGTGTACAAGCCCTTACCACCAAACACAGGAAAAAAACGTTGAAAAAAATCATTTATTTTTATCCCCATTGGCTGGAGACCTCCTTCAGACCTCGTCAATAACTGTCCAGTTATGTAGCATCGGTCTGCAAGGATCATCTACAAGCAGTTCAATTGAATAAAAAAAAAAGCATTTCTTAGGGGATCTTGTACGGAATGTCCTTTATTTTTGGACTTTTTATTATTTTTATATTTGCCATGATAGAGACCATAGTAACAGATGGTCTGTAAAAAATTCAGACGGCTACCTATTACGGTAAAAACATACAGCCCTGTGTCAAACAGACGGCGCGGCGTAGGCTTAGTTAGTAATAAGTTGCCAAATTGGGCACGGAACTCTAAAAAATAATCCTTCGTGTACGATTATTAAGGCACTAAGTACATACTCGTTCATATCCGTTCAAATAAATAAACAACAAACGCAACCTATAATTTTACTGTCAGAATTCAGACCCGAGTTACTTAATGTTGTGCAATTAATTATATTACGGTGACTTCATCTTCATAACCTTTACATAAGACACATCGACATCCACACCAATATCATATAAATCGATTTACCATACAGTTCGGCTCATTCCCCGAGGAGTTCTCCAATCCAATGCCCTTGTCCTCAGGCTGGTATCACGGCTACAGCCTAATGAGGCGAGAAAAGCGAATACAGGCCTGATTTCCCCTGCGAGCCACACTAAATAGTTGTCAATTGAGAGCTTCAAGGACGAGTATATCGAGCATTGACACGCGACGTTGATTACGAACCCTTGTGGAGTCCTTTTGTGTTTTCGTCAATAAACGTCGAGGAAAACCTCTGAAATCTATCACGCCTGTATTGACCGAATGGTTTGGCTGAATGGTATTGTTGTTAACCCTACATTTTACTGGTAAAAGTATTAGGTACCGTGTACCTTTTTGCATGCAACCCTTTTTTTGAAGCTTTATTTCACTTCTTGTGACTGTGGAAGCCTCCTAGGTACCTTCTAATATGTCGACATCGGAGAACCGCTATACAATTCCATCGGCACTGACTCCCACAATAGAGGAATCAATGTGGCTTCCAATCAACGTCCTCCAAAGAAAGCATCAGTCGGTCACAAATCTGCAGAATATGGAATTTTGTAATAGAAAACCGGATAAAAATTGAGCAGTCCTGGGAATCGAACTCAGCATCTTTGGACAGACGCACTGGCGACTAGTTAGGCCATACCAGTGGCGAAGGCTCCATACAACTCGATTCCTATCGGCTTCCCTTTCGAAACGAGTAGTTACTGGAATTCACGCATCACACTTGAGCAAGGTAAGCATTTTTTGGTCCGGCTTCCCTTTTAAGAAAATTCACCCTACGCCACTGGGCCATACAGAGAGTTAGCCAGCTTTAAAGTACTATAAATATCGCACTAACAACTTGCCGCTTGCAGACTACCAACAAATAATATAGAACACCCAATTAAACTCTCGTCAACGTATTGACTTATAAAACTGGTTGATTTATGTTTTCAATATTATTACTTACACAGCTTTGAGATAAACGTGGACTTTATGATCCAGTTCGGGACGATTTATACGAGTGCCATGCATTTCCTCGGACACACATTTATTGTGACAAGCATTTCGTAAACAAACTGGCACACTTAGTTACTCTAAAGTCATTTGCTGTATATAAAACACGGTTAATGCTCGAAAAAAACAAAACTAGAGCTACAAATTGCGCGTAATTAAGGCCAGGCGTGGCCGGAGACTATTACAGGGTCAGGGCCGGGCACCTTTGTTCTTACCATGCAGTACCCTTCGGCAATCGTGGCTTAAGCACGCTCTATCTACTTGCACCGCAGGGAGGCAGGGGGAGGGAGGATAAGGAGCCCCGCATCGCTCCGGGCTATTCATCCGTCTCGGACTGATAAAAGCCGTGTTTTACCCAAACTATCCTTTTTACTTTGGTTTCAGACAACGAGCTTCAATTTATTTTTATGATTGCTTCTTTGTGCTGCAAAAAGCTGGGAATGATTGATGTGTTTAATACGAGCTGAAAATTGTGCAGCGTGTAAGTAATTTATTCATGCTAGTGTAGAGCAATGTCTCGTGACGTTACATCAAATGGAATTTAATATATGGGGTTTATGTAAAATATTGTGTGATATGAGGGCGTGTGATGTGTTGGCACGTTGGCACGCTAGAATGGTTTGAGCGTCGATGATTGATGTGCGGTGGCGGTCGCATCACGCAACCTCTCTGCACCGTCCACAGAGATCTAAATAAGTAATAGAAGTCACAATCGTCTACCAACGTATTAAAGCTCCAATGATAATATGTGTCCCAATAGAAATACGAGTTCAAAAATTATATTCTTACTGTCTTCAAAAGAAATTACATCAAATACCTAAGATTAATAAAGGTGTTTTACCACCGGTCTTAAATCTCTCGTAAGGAGAAAGCCGGCCTTTTGGTTGGCTTACGCGATGAAACGGTTCAACACGCAGTCTCTATCTAGCATTTCAATCTAAATTGGGATGTTGGGATACATACCTAAGTATTTTTAAGTATGTAATAAAAGTATAGTGTGTATAGACATTTTGCGAAAGCGATATTTTGCAAAAGGGTCATTTTTTTTATTATAGATTAGATGGCTCTAGGCCGTGCACCACAGACTAAAAATATTAACCAATAGTGATTAACCATAGATTGTAGTTTTGTTTTTTTTTTTAACTTACTTTTGTTTTTTTGTTTTATTTTGTGTTTGGGTTACCAGGTTATTATTTGTTTTTGTTCTAATTAAGAAATATTTTTTGTTCTAATTAAGAAATATTGTATATTAAATTTTTTTTTTGCTTGCCCGTCCTCTTGGGCTAAAAATAAATACTTTTTGTTTCGTTCTTTCTTTTTGCGAAAGAGGGAAGTTTTGCGATCGGTAGACATTTTGCAAAGTGGACGTTTTGCGACCGAAGCATGAATTTGTCTTCAGTTGTCTTTGTAAAAATGCTGAATACCAATTCTAGTACCATATTAAGATTTCTGTGGTACAGTCATTATGGCTCGAGGAACTCAACGCGGGCGCAGAGATCACGGTCGTACGTACCGTGGCGCGTGTGTTCTTGTTTATATTTAGATCGTCACTATGATATAACAATGGTTGCACATTAGTATGTAATGAGTATTGTGAGGCTTCCCTTGAGATGAGTACTTCAAGCAGTGACAAACAGAGATGTTTGGGTAATAAATCGCCCACGATATATACCGATTCTCTTGTTCACCAACTAAACTAAAATTACAGAATTACTATCTTTTACTAACAGACAGCACGAGAAAAGGATGGTGATAGATAATAACTAAGTTAGAGATGTCAAACTAGTTTACGCTTTGAACTTCAATTTATCAATTTCAATATCTTTATTGTGGGTCATAGGTAGGTAAATAATACAGGTCTTAAATAGTTAAATGGTGATCAGCTACGTCCCGCCCTTAGGGCATACAATAGTTACATACAAATTAATTATTTTACATTATTGTTATAAATTACATTACATTAATTACATTTCACGTAAAATATAAAAATGAAACGGAACGAATTAAGGTAGGCACATATCAGTGGGCCACCGAACACATCATGACTGTGACTTCACCGTGTTTTTAGTCGAAACGTTCTTTCGTACAGAAAGGAGATGGGAAATCCTGGGCCCAGCAGTTAACTAGTTGAAATGTGTATTAAAAAAACCGCTATATTTTTCCAAGGGAAATCACAAAATACAGTACCATGTTTCTATCTAGGAAGCGAGAAAAGTAAAATTAAGTTGTGAAACTAAATAATCGATTAAATGCCTGAATTCTTAGTAATCGATAATGAATAAATCGGTAAAATTTCAGAATATATATGAAAATCGAGTGACAAGTGCCTATCAATCGTTTCGTGGAATCGATTCATAGCGAAAGGAGTTCCTTTAGTTTTTCTTCAGTCAGACACTGGCCACCGACTGACAGATGACAGGTAGAAAAAAACCGGCACTAGTGTATAGTCTATGACCGGCAGTCGTTCATTTTCTTTCGTTCTGAGTGCGCACGTATTTTCCATGTTTTATTGTATAACCACACGACCTCGGCTTTGCATATTATAAAGACTATTCGACGGATATTGCTACTTTGGATTACCTGGCTTTCTATTTTGGACAACTGATTACGTCTATCAATCGGATATTGACGACATGGATCGCTGTGTGAATTGTACCATTGCGAATGGTCCCAGTAACTTTATTGGCAGAAGAGTCTTGGACGATGAGGCGATTTTAACAGTTATTCGTTAGTGGCGTGCATCTCAGCCTGTTGGAACTTAGCCCAAGATGTGATTTTTGGGAGACGTCTGATTGAAGCACCAACCCAAGTTGGCCATTCCAGTGTTTGTGTCCGCTGCGGTCGTTCACTGTTAGCACAGCGGTACAGCCAATAATAAATATTTTAAACATATATTGGTGTTTTATTTTACTTCCTCTTCTGTATTTCGCAAATAACATCAAAAAACTACAATGTGATAATGTAACCTCACTTTTACTTATTCTTCATATAACTTGATTACTGGATAGCCAAATTTCACCAAATTCTTAGTGAGGCCTTGTTATTATATCCTCTTACAAATAAGGCTAGTTTGATTGAGTTAACACCTGGGCCCAGGAAACTATGGAGTCTTTCCCTTCTCCTTTTACTTCAAGACAGCTTTTACATACGTTCGTCCCTTTCTTGTTTTATCCGAATGATAAAGATAGCAATAGCCTAAATCGTTTTTAGTTTGTGTACAACAGAATTGGCTCCAATGACTGTTTCTTTTGACTGCATGGCATACGACTTTTTAACGAAAACAGGAAAAATCATGCTCAGAGTTTTCCCAGAGTTCAACGAAATTTTATATTTATTTTGTGTGCCAAAAAATCGATCCGATGTCAAGCTCTTCAACCTAAATCAAGCTCCGGATCGGACCCAATATCCTTACAACAGGTACATAACCTTGCTCAAGTACATAACACTTCTACGTGTAGAAATCCCTCAAGGGATCAATTTCTTCAAAACATGTTTACTTACAGTACATTCGTCACAATACATTTACATAAAGGTAACTTAACAATGCCAACAGTTGTTTGCTTATGTTAAAGTTAAACAAAGTCAAAGAAGCCCACATATACTGACTAACTTTGATTCGTCAGTGGAAAGGTAAAAAGACTAAAGCGCCACTTTTGGTCAAAATGAGTTATATATACAGTTCGACTGCAATTTTTTTTCTGCGTCGATTGGTCTAGGTCTCGTGGTGATCTGAGCACTTTTTTGGCGCTTTAGCATTCCAAAATTTTGCCTGTAAGTACATTGATGGGTGACTAAAGCGACGTTTTTTCGATGTTTTATAGGTTGACGTCGCTTAAATACTTTTTATCTAAGTACTTAAGAGAAACGATGGCTTATCAGTATTATTCGATTTCTCATTTATGCTAAATAATGTTTATTAGTAATTAATCCTTCAGACTAAATCTATTTCAGTGGTTTGTTAGTAAATCTGCATTATTGTGTCGTAGTATTGTTGGCGTTTTAGTAAAAATCGTTTTACAAATATTAGTAATGAATGGCGGTTAAGTAACAAAAATATCCTGAAGTTCAATAAAGACGTCTATTTAGTAGTCGGTATGAGATTTTATTTAATGGTGCGAAAGGCTGTACGTCTCATTTAACATAATAATGATACTTAAATTACCTTACAATTTTCATTTTTAAATATTTCTCTAAAAAAACAACATTCATAAATATAAAAAAATGTATCCCACCGGCATCGGGAACAGGGTTCAAGCTTTCAATATATTACAAAGTACTCTGTGGTCCAAGCTACCGGTGCGGTGGTCATTGCCTCAGAGAGAGGAACCTCATAACAATACGCGCCGTTTCGAGAAGTACCGCTTTCTATATCAGGCCCTTGATCCAGCCACCCAACGAGAGCCTCTTTAGATGTTGGTCGAGGCTCTTGGCTATTAAGCCATTCCCCGTAACTACTATCGCCATAATTACCGCTGAATCAACCCACATGTCGACAACCTCGTGTGCCAAGTCTTGATATTTAATTTCTTTATCTTTCTCAGCTTTCACGAGGTTCTCATCATGCGAAACAGTGATATTAACAATCATTGTGAGACGCTCTGATTGATCTATCACCACTAAATCAATATTTAAAATTACAAATACCCCCTTCTTTGTAATGTGGCTGTCGATCCTTGTAACCGATATTAATTATTATTGCGGTGAGAAGCGGCTTTCCATAACGAGTCATACGAGCTCAAACACGATGGGTCTACAACTAGTCATTGCGGAGGACGAATAACCTCCCTGAGCCACCTTCAAAGTCCTTCTTGTCAAAAACACAAATGTAAATGTGGCAAAATCACTGTTTCTGCCTGATTATTAGGTATTTCGAAGTTAGAGTGTTAACAACCTTCCAAACACAAATTCCCCTAAAAATTGTACCCTACTATTGTCACTAGGTTTGTCACAATGCGTGCTGTGTCCGGGAGTATCGCACATTGTATCCAGCCTGATCTAGCCGCCTACCGAGAGCCTTTTGCGGTATTGATCGAGGCTCTTGACTAATAGCCTAATGCCATTAGCCGTAACGAATATTGGCACAGACTGCTGAATCCACGTCCTAAATGTTGACGACCTTGTGTGCTTCGTGCTTTGTCAAGTTTCACGAAATTCTCGTCTTGAGGGACAATTATATCAACAACACAATCATTGTGCGACGCTCCGGCCGATCACTAATCAGGCTTTTTGAGAACAACAGTCCTGTGGGTGATGGATGATAGATCGATTCCTGTACAATTTGACACTTTCAAGAACTGAGTCGGACATACTTGAAGTGTGGTACACGATGTAGGTACAAGATTGTATTTCAGAGCATGTTGCTGGTGAATGATTTTGGGCTCCAGGTTATGTCTGTGCAAATACACGCCGTTTTCCCGGACAGTGGCATGCTCGACAATGTCAACCGTTCCATCCTTCACAATATATTTCCAGTACTAGTTCGTCATCATAAATTCGTTCACAATTGCACATACAAGACCATCGACGTCGTCTAGAAAAAATATCTAGGATACGAACACTTGCTTTGCCCATACTTCTTTGCGGTCATTGGTGCTATGTACTGTAGGTTTGCGCCAGTCTCTTAAGCCCAGGAGAGCGGGGTCAGTTCCTTGTTCACGGCGATCACATCTCCCTGAAACTGTACATTTCGCGGTTGTGAGGGGTATTTGCGTTTAAAAACTCTCGATCCCTATATATCACTTCCGCGGAATATACAGCCACATCACCAATAAACGCAAGTGATGCATTCGATATACAATCAGCAGTGCACGAACCATTTATCCAAGGCGTCAAGAACCGTTTGAGTCCACTTGACTATGCCAAAGGATTCATCAACACCGGCATGACCCAACTGTTAAAGACCTTGCTTCGGCCCAATAAATCATTTTTCTGAACATATTCAGGCGGCCTGAAGCTCTCGCACAACGATTGTTTCGTGTCGGTCTCCCTAATGCCTATCACCTATATATACCCAAGTCTGTGTAGGTTTTGGGGAGTGGGATCTAAGTTACTTGAAGTCCCTAGGATCCCACAATCTTCCTTCACGTTTCATGCATAACTGCATATTTGTCCACATCAAATTCCTTATTGACAGAATCACTGAAGTTTTCAGTTACCTTCAGTAACTCCATCAGACGCAAATCGGTGGGGGCAAATAGTTTTGGGTCAACCATGTAAAGGAGTTGGGATATTACTTGATCTTTTCTCCTCACCTGGTAGCAGCAGTGATTTCTTCAGCAATGTACTTAGAGGATTTAAGGTCAATTAAAACCACAAGAAACATTAGCCCTAGAATATTCATACTCGATCCTGATCGATTCTCCGCTACTCAAAATCTGCCGATATCCTGAATAAAAAAATTTAATGGTTGGATTTCTGCATGGGGCAGCAGACGTGGCTGTGTTGCATAAAATCATTAAATCCGTTGTTTGGGTTTTAACAATATTTCTGCACTGGTATTTAAAGGTTTTTCACATCTCGAAACGTCGCAAAAAAGATTTAATGTCTAAGTAAAATTACATGCTAGTATATTTTCAGTGGTAGAAATGGTACCACTAACATGAAACTTTTTGTGCTTTAGTAATTTTACTCTCCTGTGTCTGTAAATAGGAATGGTATTTAATTAGTAGTAAGTAATTTTACTCGGACAAGATTAATTGTAAATATTCTTGTTAGTGATTTATGCTTTCCATTTTATGCAACACATAGAACCATAAGTATATTTCCTTGGTTATCTTTTAGTACTTGATGGCTTGTTAGTAATTTTCGACTGTGGGTACAAAATCATCTAGGGTGGATTAGTATTTTGGCCTTACCGAGTTTTTCGAAATGATTAGTTGATATTGACTAAAGCGACATCTATCTCACGAACCAGTAGAGAAAGAAGCTTCATTCAAAGACCAAAAAATAGCAAAAAATCACATAACATCGGTATGAAAGTTTCATTAAAATACCTCATAAAAGAAAATTGTAATGATTTTTTTTCGTCATAAAAAAACTTTAAAACGCTCTCCTGTAAAGTAGGTATATTGGCGCTTTAGTCTTTTTACCTTTCCACTGACGATATATTTTGTGTTCGATTTGCATACATAACCCAAAATGTATGTACAGTCAGCTACAAAAAGGTGTACTACCGAAATTAAAAAGCGATTTGTAGAAGGAGTAGTTATTTAAGGGGATATTTCACCATCATATCAATAAGCAGTCCGTAACTATTGACCAGATAAGCTAAATGTGACTTAAAAATATGACATTTATGTGTTCAATTATCTTGTCATTTTCACTATTCATATGGTGGTAAAATGCAAATGTTAGAGCTATACAACGTGTTACAAAAACACCCCTACAGCCGAAAGGGGATTAAAATGTTCCTTGTAAAGCGACTACTGACAATTTTTTTTTTAAAGTAGTACTCAAGTAAAGTATTTAGACAAGTCATAAAATAAAATCATCACTGAAACGCAAGCCTGAAAACATAAAAGTAAAGAGTAGACTACCCAGAAAGTTATTTACATTCTTACCTAATTTCCTCTGAAAGGTGAGTGACAACAACCATAAAAGACTACTTGATTAACATTTTCTTTTTTATGGGGAATTATGTAACACGTTGTATAAAAGTTTTGAGACCGAATTAGCTTAATGAACAGTTAATTATAGGTTTGTGAAATACCCCCTAAATATTTTTTTATTATACACATATCATCCGTCAGTACATACGAATATTTGATTCGTAAGATTGAAAGCATCTTGAATTCTTCTTAATTTCACTGTTTTATTTTGCTAGGTGTTCACATCATTTTGTACTGACTGTACTTCTACCTACTTTTATACATATAGATGTAGAGTTGCCACCCTATCACCTACTTCTCGGTATCGTCCGTCACACTACGTTATTGTTACTACGTGAATGTCGCGATAACAGACTTAATTTATACAGGGTTACTTCGAATTAATGGGCAATCTTCACAGGGACTTAATAGAACATAATTTAAATTTAAAAAAGTTATATTTCTGCTTAGCCTTTTTCCAACTATGTTGGAGTCAGCTTCCAGTCTGACCAGATGTGGCTGAATACCAATATTTTACACGGAGCGACTGCCATCAGACCTCCGCAACCCAGTTGGGCAATGCCGAAATCCTAAGCTTAAACGGGTTGTCAGGTTTTCGGGCTTCTGACTATATAGGTATAAACGAATTCGTGTAATTCCTTCAAAACTGATCTACTGGTAACACAGATTGACTTTGCATAGTTTTTTTTCAGAATAAACAAAAAAATGTTTTCAAAAAATGAGACATGGCATTCTATATCTGAGTAATTTTAGCATCCCAAGTTAACTGACTGCGTGTAGTGATACCGCGCAAGTCGTGCCTGTCAGCTGTATCGCCGTGCCCTCACTCATTATTGCATGGCATCGAAATCTTCTATCACATTAAAATTCAATAAGGGAAAAAAAGTTTATTTTCTTTTTTTAATCAATCTAAATCCCGTGCGTGGTTAATCTATACCATTAATAGATCAAGTGGTTTGAAGGAATTACTCGAATTCCGAATATTTGGATGGGTATTCGTATAATACCCGGGAACGACGCGAAGACGGCTTAACGTGCTGTCCGAGGCAAAAAGGATTCTCCATGTATAATATACGGTCACCCGTAAACGAACTGCAAGTCGTACGATACGTGCAGTTGTTATCTAGCCACGAGCCCCTCCTTTTTTAATAAAAAAAGTTATAATCCTAAGGTTACGGTACACGGTGACACTGACATTCGACACATTGCAATCGCGACACTGAAATTGAAGCCGAGCTAATGCGCAACTCAGTGTAACAGCGGTGTACACACTACGACACTCGGTGTCGACACTGAGTGTCGAGTGTAATGTGTCGCCGTGTATCCTTACCTAGTGGTAATGGTAGTCTGGTTTTATGGTAATCCATAAAAACAGAGTACAAAAAAAAAACAATTGAAACGCATGAATCAAGACTGAATTTAAATCAACACATAGGAACGGAGGAGCTCGTGGCTAAATAATTACAGCCGCATAGACCGATCTTCCGGGTTAAGTCACGCTTGCCGAGGTTGGTCTGTGGATTGTTGACCATTTACCATAGCGAGTTTCCTCCGTGCCTCGGAAAGCACGTAAAGCCGTTGGTCCCGACTGTCATTTGTAGATCTTTGACAGTCGTTACTGTTGGTCAGAAGCGAGAAAGTCTGACAACCAGTCTTAACAAGAGTATCGTATTACCCAGTTACTGGGTTGTGGAGGTCTGATAGGCAGTCGCTCCATGTAAAATACTGATATTCAGCTGCATCCGGTTCGACTGGAAACCGATCCCAACATAGTTGGGAAAAGGCTAGGCAGATGATGATGACATAGGAACGGTGGTGTCTGGGTTATAGCCGTAGTCGCATGCCGCTATGACCTGTGAGTGCCAACTTAAGTAATTAAGTACGGCGGCATGTGACAACGGCTATAACCCGGACACCACTGTACGGTCGCGGACTTGAAATCTTTACCACCCTAAGGTCTATAATCGCTTGCACATTACTTTTTCATAAGGTCGCTCGGTCTCTCGCAAAGATATGACATCTTGAACCTTATTGCGCACAGTGTGTTAAGGAATCGAATTTGAAATGTGATAAACATTTCGAGTCTGCGGCTGTACCTATACAAGCTTAGTTTTAGTATATACTAAACCTGAAACTAGTTTGTTCAGAATCACTAGGTGAATCGATTCAATCGATTGGCATATTTTTTACACGACTTTTTTTTTTAATTTTCAGTTTTCTTTCAATAGTTTTCTACCCATAACAGTTGATGGGAATAGACAACTTGAGGCTTGAGACGGTCCCCTCGGTCAGTTTCCGTATATTAGACAACCCCTGCATAGCACATCTCAGACATTTCACACTTTTTTAGGGAACTTAACGCGACATAAACTAAGGTGTAACTTGGAGATTTACTAAAAAAAACACATATTCAGGCAGTTCTGATGAAAATCTTGTTGGGGTGTCTCGGTTTTCGTATAAAGTAAAAATAAGGTTGCATATTGATTTCCAGGTTTAATTAATCTACGAAATATTAATTATTAGGATCTTATTTTAAATGTAGGCATATTTGTTGGTTGCTCAAATTCTATTATTCATTTCAAACCATCACGAAAAAATCAATATTTTTTTGTAGGTACCTACATGACGACAACGAGACCGCGCTCCGAAAACCATGGACTCTGCTCATCATTCTGTACAACATTTACTACGGGACTAACTCTGTATATAAAAAATACAACTTCCATACATTTTGTTAAGCAACATTGGTTATTTTGTATGTACCTAAGTGTAAGTAAGTTAATACCACCTGTAACTACCTACCTATGTTCTACAAATAAAATATAATGAATATGAAATTTGAATTTGTAAATACAGAGTGTTAACGAATTCGTGTAATTCCTTAAAACCACATGATCTACTACTGATGTAGACGGCCCCGCACGGGATTTAGCTTGATTAAAAATAAAAAAATATTTTTTCATGCGGCTTTGTTACCGATCGTATCTAAACCACCTAGTATGGATTCAGTAAAAAAATAAGAATTTATTTTATTGCAAAATCAATGTTTTATTTGTGTGAACATTTCGATGCTACGCATAAATTAATGAAAGCACGGCGACACGGCTGGCAGGCACGACTAACGCGATATCGCTCTTTGCAGTCGGATAACTCAAGGCTCTAAAATGACTCGGAAATTGAAAATCAAGATTTTTTTAAATTTTTTTAGTTGATTTTCATAAAATTCCATTTAGGGTTAATCTGTGTCAGTAGATCACGTGGTTTGAAGGAATTACACGAATTCGTTAACACCCTGTATGTAAAGTGACTAACCAGTCATGCTGTATGTTAAATAGAGTATAGTTGTAAACCGTAACTACCTACTTATCTCTTTGCTTCAGCAGATAGTCTTTTTATCTCGAAGACGCGTCGCGTGTCTTTTATGACAAAGTCATAAGGTTCATATTGCAATGATTCACGCGCCTTCGTGAGATAAAAATATTTTACCAAAGTTATTTTCGCAAAGAAAAATATTATCACATCCATCACTAAAAGTGTTTTTTACAAAAAATGGGTAGACAATCAATTTATAAAGATCTCGAATCTAAAACTTGTTACAAGGTTAGCGTGACCACGGTAATGTTATGACTAAAAACAAAAAAGCCTTCATTTCTGAAACAGGCACCTAGACATTTTTTACCAAAAGATAATCTTCTTTTTTGTGCCGAAAGTTAAAACCAGTAGCAGTATCGGCGGTTTTACTTTGGGTAACTTGAACCTCACTTAGCTCGCTTGTAGATAATTTTAAAATAACATCGTGGAAATTATAATGGCGTTGATGAACAATGGAATCACAGAATATCGAACAATTTAATGTAAATAACTATAGATACCTGTAGTTTCTAGAAATCACTTTCTTTGTTGAACCTTAGAATAGACTATTGTTGACACACCTTGGCACCATGTTTTGCGTTCTATCTTAGTTTGCATTTTTTCAATGAATTCCAATAATGCTATGCGAATGGAATATTCTATAGTAGCTTCTTCACCTCTATTTTGACGTTCATGAGTAGTATAATTAATTATATTTTTATTATATAATGTACGATGCGCCGAAGCCAGTACAATTTTATGGCTGATTTATACCATTGCAGTGACTGGATCCAGTGATTCGGATTTTCGACGCCAGTCACTGCACATGTAGGTAGACGGGATCTGTCAGTAACTCAGTTTGCTGTCGATGTTTAACACTGGCGCTTGGTGGGGGAAGCTACTGGTCAGCTTGACTAACCTACGAGCGCGCAATCAGCGCTGGACTGGTTTGAAGATAGTGTCCATACGATCCCAGTAGCAAGTCAGTGCTGGACTGGGTTATTGTACTGTCATGTTACAGCTATCGTAAAAACCATGCACTATAACAATCAGTCTTCTAATAATAAGCTTCTAAGAATATTGATCGTCGAAAAAGGCCAAGAGCTCACAGTATAGAGGCTACCGAATGACACTGAAATCCCCTTTTCCTTCAGCTTATTAATAAAAATACATCTCCATCTCAAGTTTCTGAACTCACAAATAAGGCGTGTTGCAGAACAACAGTTTATTTACGAGTCCTCAGCGAATGTCAGACGAAAATCAAATAACATCAAAGGGAAGCTTATGTATCGTGTTTCGGTGTGACTAAATGAAACGCGCCGCAGATTACATCGACTCACGCGCACATCCGGCGCACGCCCTTACAGCGCCCTCGCCCGTCAACTGGGACGCTCAAAACAAGTGATATCATGTAAAATACAAAGATACGTGTAGCAGATATGACTATCGTTAGATCTACGAAAATAACTTATGTTAACGTTGAAGGTGAAGCTAGGAACACCTTGTTTTTTGTTTGATGTTTACCTTGTTTAATAACAATAATTATACCTACTTGGCGGGTACTACCATACCCAGTTTTGATTGCAGATAATTAGTCCAGAAAAAACTGATTGTTCTCTGCTTATCGCTTTTGCATGTTGATCAGTTTCCTTCTACGCATTTGAGAAAAAAAGTACTATGTAGGCGTTTTATTATGTGATTACCAGGGTTCAGTAAAGCCACAGTAACCGCAAAGTCATGGCGTTAAACAGAAAGCATTAGCATTATCAAACTGACGTAATAAATTAGAAATGATGTTACACACGTCTACATTAAAATACAATACGATAATAAAAAGCCTACGACAAAAAACCGGCAAAGTCACCGCCATACATCGATCAATAAAAACTACATAGTAACAAACTGGATAATTGATGCAAAAAATCTTTTAAAACCAGCAAAACAAATCTGATAAGAAACCGGTACGAGGGCATCTAACCGTAGCGAGTACTATGCAAGAGAAAAAGGCAAGAATGCAAGAGCGAAATCTCAACACTAAAACTGGTGAACAAAATAAAAAAAGCGCTCGTTGTACGCGTCTGTACAAAATCTTGTTTGAACTTAGCAAGGTTTCTATTCACGTAGAAAAGTGAAAGCGGATTCTTTAAGATGTTTTCTTTATTACTTCGGTATTTTCAGAAACGACTTAATACTAAAGCTTACTTTTCTGAATAACATGCCGAAAGCCTATTAATTAATGAATACGTTGCTATTCGTATGAAGGAATATATTTTAAGACATATTTTACGAGTCGAAGTCGTAATTTTTTTGCTGAAATATTTAATTATAATATTAGAAAACGAAATAAATCACATAATAATTTTGAATCATACCTTCTGCATGCGCATGTATTTGCAGGCGGGTGCAGCATACTGCATCCAAGCTAGCGAACTAGTTTGGCGGAACTAAAACTAAATAATTGTAAAATTGCATATTTGTATGTCATGGATCTCCACACAGTAACGCCTGATTCCATTATTTAAATGAAATAAATCAAGTTTATTTCGTTCACGTATGGGACAGAAATTAACTACAGATTATAATTTTATTTACATTTTATGTAGATACCTATTGACTTTTTCGCGATCGTCGTCACGGTTTAACGCCTATGATTATTAGCGCCGAAATCGCGAAATAATCCGGAAAAGTATTTGATTTCACTGAATATATTAGCGATAGTATCAGAAATCATTAATTAACCTTAGAGCGGTTACGCACTGCATCCGATCCGGATCCGTGAAAATACGGATGTAAAAACCTCGGACCGAATTAGGATATTGCTTTTCGCACGGTATCCGATACGAATTCGTGAAAATACGGATCTAGAGTCTAAAAATCTCGGGCCAAATTAGTGTGTTGCTTACCGATCTCTGATCCAAATCCAAGCAATTCAGGGGCCATCTTTGGCATGTCCGAATTGAATCCGAGGTAGTGCGAAAGCATTCATACAAACAGTACTACGGCTACTTCGGTCCGCAAAATATTTCTTCCGAATTGGAGACTCACGGATGACGGAGAGAAATCGGATGACGGAAGTTGGATACAAATAGTTCTATGACTACTTCGGAACGTATTTTCACGGATTCGGATCGGATGCAGTGCGTAACAGCTCTTACCGTTTACGCGATATTCGTACAACAAATGTTTGTAAATACGCAACAAGAAAGCGCGCGCGCAATTTGCGGGCGGGCATTGCATCGCAACATTCTTTCAACTAGATGCAACACTAACCTCTTTGTTCCCCCTTCCCTTTTTAAATTTAGAGCGAGCACTCCAATAAAATTTTACAATTCGCGAGTGAGGCAAGTGCTTAACATTTTACATACATATAGTACACTTCACTTTCCTTTGTGCTTTCTTCGTAAGATGAAAATTACCTTTTACAACTTTTTTATACGAATTCATTTCAAGAATAGGTAATCACAGACGTGTAGTAAGAACAAATGGTGCTCATTAAAACTTAAACAAAGACCTCCGGACATGTAATAATACACACGTCTACCCCATTATTTATGTTACATAAGTATTGTTGTTAATCATTAAGTAAAGTACGTACTATTTACTAAGTTTGCAAGCGCTTGAAGAGGATTTTTCTTGCCAAGTTATAATGAGAAACCATTCAAATTATTTTACGGCGATTTTATGAACGCTGGCACATAAATGAATGCCTGTTTTAAAGCTTAGAATTTTAATACATTACTCATTTTCTTAGGATTGTCCATTTTCATAAGGACCCAGCGGGACTGATTTGCGTGAGAACATGAAATGTCGGACCACCCTGGATCCCATTCTATTGATTTTTACAACAGTCTCGTTACTTAGTTTTATGCGCATGATCTTGTTTAATAACCTGTAACTTTTGCACTCATATTTAATTTGAATACTTATGAAATGTAAAACAAAATACTTTTTTATCTACATTATTATAATTCTACAATACAGGGTGTAAACGAATTCGCGTAATTCCTTCAAACCACATGATCTATTAATGGTATAGATTAACACCGCACGGGATTTAGATTGATTAAAAATTAAAATAAAAAAACTTTTTTTTCCAAATATTTTTTTATGTGATAGAAAATTTCGATGCCATGCATAAATGAATGAAGGCACGGTGATACAGCTGACGGGCACGACAAGCGCGATATCGCTCCACGCAGTCAGTTAACTTGGGACGCTAAAATTACTCAGATACAGAATACCATGGTTCATGTTTTGAAAACTTTTTTTTGTTGGTTTTGAAAAAACCTATGCAGGGTCAATCAGTGTCACCAGTAAATCACGCGGTTTGAATGAATTACATGAATTCGTTAACACTCTGTATATTTCTGCCTGTAATACTTTTCTGTTAGATAAGGTTTCCCGTTTCAGTAAAAAATATACAATTATTCTTCATCCTAGCATTTTTCCAGCCAAATTATCAGGTTCATGAAAACAGGGACCTTGAGAAACTAATAGTCTTTCATTAGCAGAGCCGAAGTAAATTCCATTGGGTTCTTGTATTTCAGATTTCATGCGAAATGACTACCATCTAATCTATTAATTACGGTAGATACTGTTATGTAGTTGAAGATAGTTTTCCGTTAATATTTATTGTTAATCAAGCCTATCATCTTCTTGCCCAAGTTACTTGGGGTCAGTGCAATATGTTTTCTCTTTTAGTCTTCCTTGTCAACCGTCACCTTATAATTACATCTTTTCCTTCATATCCTCCCTTATACAATCCTTCCATCTTGCCTTTGGTCTCTCATCTCTCCTCCTCCATCTATCCACTTTCATATTCATCACTCTCTTAGTCACACGTATTTCACCCCTCCTCATCACATGTGATAGCAAGACAAACGATTTCATTTCAACTTTTCTATCACTGGCGCTAATTTCAAACTCCCTCTAATATATTCATTTCTTACTTTGCCCATTCTCGTCAGTACACACCATCAAAGTCAAAGTTTTTTTTATTTCAAGTAGACCAAATTACAGGTGCTTTTAAAACGTCAAAACTAGGTGCACGGTTCCAAAAGGTAGGTCTCATAGAGAAGAACCGGCAAGAAACTCAATGGATACTCTTTTTAAATAATAGATCATGACAATTTCACTACAATATCGTGAGAAAAATAGTATGAGAATAATGTAGGTAATGTAAGAAATAAACTCATATATGAGTACCTAGGAAATAGAAAAACACCCTTTTGCGATTGCCATAGCAGTTAAGAGCTGACCAGTCCCGACAGACGGCACCCGTTCACGAGCATGACGTGCACATCCGCATCGCTCAGCTCAACCATCCAGGTGGATTGTCAACATTATCATATCCACTACATGCAATCTTCTTTCATCCGTCTTCTTCAGGGCATACCGATCCATACAGATTATTGAGACGTATTGTTAATAGAGACTTGAAGTTATATTTAAACTTTTAATTAATCCGTCGCATTTCTCGCCACGTGTAACTAACTCCTCTTAGTCAAATTCTCCGAATGTAATCAATATTAACTTTGGTACAGCCAAGTAACGAGAGAATCCTTATAGCATCGGTTGGTGTGAATTATTAATTTTCATTTACTTGGCATCGCTTTTCTAGCGTCTCGAGGATTTCATAGGTGTTAAGCGGATGTCTTGTTAATTAAGATTAAACAAATTTTTATATGTTATGTTAAACAAATCTTTACAGGAAGAATCCTGGATATTAAGATAATATTGTTTTTTAAGAGCATTTTATCATGATTTAGGTTTTTATTACTTCTTAACAAGTCGCGGTTAATGAAACTGTTTTGTATCAAACATTTGACAGACTTGGGACGTTAAAATGGAGTATCGGAGGTTTCTGATTATTTCTGTTACGCATTGTAAAAGTAAATAAGAATACTTTAAATAATGAAATTTCACACAAGAATTTCTACAACGTTCATAATTAAGCATTTTAGTGTGTGCCAAAATATATTTCAACAGATTATAAATCTTCGCAGAAAGTTGTGGGAGAAAGTGAAGATGGAGTATACATTATCATTCGGAGTTTCAGTTTAAAACATGTCTTTGATATAAATCGTAATTCACAAACTTTTCCAATCCGCTAATGTGTTTGTTCGCAGTGGCTTTGTATTAACTTAAAGTCTTACTTAACTTATGCAATCTGATTCGGGAGTAAAAAGGAGGCATGTATATCAGTTTTTGTTAAAGACTAGATAATAGATATGTTGGCGTAGGATCGAGTAAGAAGAATTTACATGAAATCGTGCGGAGTTTCGAGGAAATTCGGAATAGATTTAGAGGTAGTAAGTAGACTCATTAGTTGGAGTTTCTTGCCGGCTCTTCTCCATGCAACCTACCTTTTGGAACCGTGCACCTGGTTTTAACTTTTTAAAAGTGTCTGTAATCTGGTCTATCTGAAATAAAAAACGTTGACTTTACACATTGACATTACGCAATCTTACTGAAACTGTAACAATTTTATGTCAGTGAATCATTTCGATGCCACGCATAAATTAATGAAAGCACGGCGACGTGGCTGGCGGGCAAGACCCGCAAGACTAACGCGATATCGCTCTTTGCGGTCAGTTAACTCGTGGCTCTAAAATTACTCAGAAATAGAAAACCAAGATTTTCATGATTTGGTTGATTTTCAAAATTACCCTTTTAGGTTAACCTGTGCCACCAGCCACCAGTAGATCACGCGGTTTGAAGGAATTACACGAATTCGTTTACAGCCTGTATAGTTTCGCGTGATTTTACAAAAATACGGATCTACGTCGATACATACATGGCTGAACTTAGTCAGTGGAACTAAATGGGGAATATTCCGATCTGTCCCCCTGATCTGTCCCCTTTGGGGGGCCAATCAGGAATAAAAAATCGATTTGTTCCCCTGTCACCAAGAGGAACGGACAGATCGAACGAATTATTTCTGGTCTGTCCCCCTGCTGTTCTTTAAGGGGACAAATAGAAATAAAAAGTTTCGATCTGTTCCCCTGTTACCGACGAGGGGACAGATCAGGGGGACAGATCAGGGGGACAGATCGGAGTAATCCCTAAATGGCAGTAGACTTGTCTAGGCACTCTCTTTTTTCAGCAGTCTAGGCGTAGACTGTAATATTTCAAGTTGGGAGGCGAATTACTCAACGCTTACCACCAGGATAGACAACGGGGTGTCAGATCTGTTCCATTACAAATGCGTGGAGTTATGTAAAGCATCAACTTTACTATTAACTTCCTTGGCTGACTCATATAAGTATCACAGACTACAATTTCCTCAGTTTAACGACTTTGAAGCAATTTCATAAGAGAAATCTTTTCATTTACACGTACTTTTTGCTCAATAATTCAAACGGAATGTATATTTCAGATAGGTACTTTTGTGGTAAATTAATATCAACCCATGCCTAATTGTAATTCAAGAATATTATTATATTTCAACCCATGCCTAATTTTAATTTAAGAATCCTAACTTCCTATTTCGTATTATAAATGCGAAAGTATGTTTGTTTGTTACCTTTTCACGCTTAAACCACCGAACCGATCATCCTGAAATTTTGCATATACGTTGTCAGGGGTACAGCAACGGACATAGAGTACCTCTCATCCCAAAAAAAAAGTACTGTTCCCGAGGAAAACAACAATAACGTTCATAGATGGCGCCACGTGTCTTTCGAATCACGATTGAATTATATTATTATGGAAACTTAAGTAGTGTATTAAGAGTTTTTTTGAGCTTAATTATAACGCGAGCGAAGCCACGGGCAAAAGCTAGTATTATTATATTTTTATTTATTGACTGCCTCGTTGGTCTAGTGTCCGCAAGCGCGACTGCTGGCATGAGGTCCTGGGTTGTATCCCCAGGTCGGGAAAAGAATTACTGGATTTTTCTGTGTGGAATTTCTCAGTAGCAGCCATGAGTCTGGATTTGTGCCCGACTGATGGCAATAGACTCGCCCCCTATTACATGTGACTTAAAACATAACGGCGAAATGAGGGTGCCCTATACACCTCTGCCCAACCCTGCGAATAATACAGGCGTGATGTTATACAAGGTGTAACGTAAATAACGCACAACCTCTTAAGGGTGTACTCATCGTTATGAACAACTTTTACTATGGGAACAAATGTGAAATCGCGAAAAAAAAAAAACAGCTGTTCCCTAGATTTGTGTTCGCATAACTCGTCAAAATGTAGGGAACAGCAGATTATTTTTTCGCGATGTCTTATTTGGTCCCATAGTAAAAGTTGTTCATAATGATGAGTACAGTGACCCCTTAAGAGGTTGTGCGTTATTTAATTTCCACCTTGCATATGTATGTATTATATTTTTCTTATAAATGTTGAACCACAACAAAACATAATTATATCACATTGTACAAATTAATCTTGAAAGAGAAAACGAGAAGTCATTGCTCTGTCTTATTAAATTCCTCTCTTTTTCTTTATCTACATGGCTAAGTACTCTCGGTTACCGACTTACCTCGTTAATTCTCCACCGAAATTGAAAGGCACGAACCTAATTAACATAATAAAGACACTTAAGTTACTTTTGTTTTCGACATGTCGCCGTACTATAGAATATTGTGTTATATTTAGTAGCTAATTATTTTGCAGTCTTGTCGTGTTCAGTTACTACATGCGTTCATTAGTCATTACAAGACAACTGTGGAATGCGAGAGATTTCTGTAACACATGCGATGAGGTCTGCATACGAGGATCGTTTTTATTAGTATATTATATGAAATGCAAAGCAAGGGGTCTACTCCGAAAAATTAACATCGAAGTTACAGATCGAAACGAAACAACGAACTTATAATTTTTTTTTTCTATTGGACTGCTGTAGGTGGTCCTAGGGAACCCTTCCTACGTAACCGGGCAGTTATTGGTGAGACCTGAAGCGTCTCCAGCCAATGGGGGGGAAGTAAAATACTTAACCTAAGCTAACTACTTGTACTACACTAACATCATGACTACCTGCAACAACTGCACTAAGGGCGACTCCTAGTGGGACTCGAACCTCGGCTTAGGGCATTGCTGGCGAGGACATAGGGGGGGGAGACAGTTTGATGAGGGCTGAATTATCGGTGTGACTGCGGAGTCTGAAGAGACGACCGGCTCTACAACGGGAGAGCTCGGTGGATCGTAACCGGCGGCGGTGGGACGTCGCGGCGTGCCTCGTCGGCGAGGACGGTATGCCGGACGGCGGCGGACGTTGTGGACGAATTTATAAATATACTGTTATATGTAAATACCAGCTTTTGCCCGCGGCTTCGCTTGCGTGAAATTTTGAACCCGTCATGTGACTATTTTCGATACAAATTTTCCTCCCCTATTTAACTCCCTTAAGGGTTGAATTTCGAAAAATCCTTCCTTGTTTCTTGTCTACATTATAAAGGGAACCTCTGTGCAAAATTTCAGCTTTCTAGGTCCAAGGGTTTGGGCTGGGCGTTGATAAGTCAGTCAGTCAGGACTTTTCTTTTTATTAGATGAAAAGATATAGATAATGTTTCTTCTTCACAGCATAAACACTAGGAAGCGATGAAGGGTGGGCTTTTTTGGAGGCTGTCTATTATAACATTGACGTTCAAAAAACCTAGTCTATTTTGAATAAATGAGTTTGAGTTGAGATACGATCAAAGTATTGACAAACAACGACCTACTCGATGTCAATTAACATTTGGGAGTAGGGTGAATGAAAGACAAAATTTTAAATCGCGAAAATCGAATCTGTCGTCGGTTTCGATATTTTTTCGTAGTTGGTAAACATGCGATCCGTCAGTCGAAACTTCGTAGTTCGATTTTCGAACGAAACTATTCTTAATTTAATTTTCGATCAAAAAAAAATAGAGCCCTCTCAGGTGTGCATGTTTCCTCACGATGTTTTCCTTCACCGTTAACAAGTGATAATCAAAATTTAATGCTAACAGCGATTACGCACTGCATCCGATCCGGATCCGTGAAAATAAGAATATAAAAAACTCGTACCGAATTCGGATATTGCTTTGCGCACTGCATCCGATCCGAATACGTGAAAATACGAATCTAGAGTCTAAAAAACTCGGACCGAATTCGGATATCGCTTACGCACTTATCCGATCTGTGATCCAAATTCAAACAATTCAGGGGCCATCTTTGGCATATCCATTTGGCGTCTGATTTGAATCCGAGGTAATGCCATAGCGTTCATACAAACAGTACTACGGCCACTTCGGTCCGTCAATATTTCTTCCGAATTGGAAACTCACGGATGACGGAGAGAAATCGGATGACGGAAGTCGGATCTAGTGAATAAACTACCATACAAATAGTTATATCGGAACGTATTTTCTCGGATTCGGATTGGATGCAGTACGTAACCGCTCTAATCGTACATGCTTTCGAAACGTCAGAGGTGCGGGCCTGGCTGTATCTCAGATCAGACCCTCTTGCATGGAAGGCAAGCGCTTAACCGCTAAGCTATCTTTACTTATATTATCAGCTAATTATTCCACAGACAGCGAACGTCTTGTTAAGTTATAGTAATAAGATGTAATTGCTGTATCCTGGGTGATTTAAAGTATTTTTAACCGACTTCAAAAAGGAGGAGGTTCTCAAATCGGTTGTATTTTTTTTTTTTTTTTTTGTGTTTGTTACCTCATATCTCCGTCATTTATGAACCGATTTGAAAAATTCTTTTTTTGTTCGAAAGGGTATACTTTCCGATTGGTCCCATATAAATTTTGTTACGATTAGACCCTGAACTTCAGAGATATGGAACGGAACTCCTCATCGGATCAAAGCAAAATTCTCAAATTACTAATATTGCTTTGTTTATATTTGTTGTTGGGAACTGACTACTGGAAAAGAGGAGGGGGTGCTTGGGTGTCCCCTCCCCTTTGGAATGTTTTCATTATATCGTGTAAGGTATCATTTGAAAGGGCTTTTTATGCCCGACTACGTCAAAGCCAAAAAGAAGGGTTATGAAGTGGAGGGGCTTTTTATGACACTAAAACGTATTTAATAAAAAATAAACTTTAAAAAAAAGTAAAAACCGACTTCAAAGAAAAACTAAAAGGAGTAAAATAATTACCATAATATAAAATTAACCGTTTCAGAAGTCGGTGCAACTCTACACTGAAACAAATAGAAGCCACCGACTTCTGAAACTGTTAATTTTATATTATGGTAATTATTTTACTCCTTTTAGTTTTTCTTTGAAGTCGGTTTTTACTTTTTTTTAAAGTTTATTTTTTTACGTCTTATAAATTAAGACGTCTCGCTTGTTTTATATATTCAGTGTCTTTGGAAATTCGCTAATGGAGGTAACATACAATGCTTACAGACGTTAAACTACGTAATTATAATGCATAATATGTCGCAATAGCATGGTTATCTCCCCCGAAGGATTGGGCAGAGGTGTGTAGTAGACACTCACTTCGCCGTTAAGTCTTATGTAATAGGGGGCGAGCCTATTGCCATCAACCGGGCACAAATTCAGAAACCGGGCTGCTACTGAGAAATTCAACACGGAAAAACTCAATAACACTGCACGACCTAGGGATCGAACCCAAGACCTCACACTTAGCATTCGCGCTTGCGACCAATAGGACAGTCCAAACGAAAGATAACCAAAGGAAACATCAAATAATTTAATGAAAAGTTAACCTGTTGGTTGATTGTACTACACATTACCACCTTACACCTCAACATATGTATAATGACGTAATACACGTAACGTGACGTAGTATCTCATGTTTCTCAATATACACAGGATGTACTTAGACATGTTATTTAATTAATCCAGCGTAATTTATTGTAGATAGATTATTAACATTTACTGCAAATTAATATTTGCTAACATTGTCTGTGTTATGGTGCTCAGTATAACCGGCGTATTATCCTTAATTACAAGACTCTTAAAATTAAATTACTGCCTTGAATCGCTTAACTTGCCAGATTACCCTTAATCTCGTAAAATTTTAAACTCCTTCAAGTTGATATCTTTTCATAATCTATACATGTAATAAATCTGTTGATTTGGCGTGTCTGAAAATTGGAAAAATTTCAAAATAATGAAATAACGAGGTCTTTAAAGGAAAACAGAAACGATCACTTTTAAATATGTTAAGTATCTGGGGCCAAATTCTCCTAAAATAAATCTTGACAAATCACAACCGAACCAAGGCCGAATCGTTTATTCAGACAGTTCTCAATTTCAAAAGCCGTCGAATTGTTTGACACAAAAAACAAAATCAATCATTTTGAAAGTTTTCGAAAACAAAAACTGACTGACGGTTGTGGTTCGATTGCGTTTGACAACAATTTATTTTAGGAGAATTAGGCCCCTGTTTATCTGTTTGTTTGTGCACTCATGACGTAAAACATACTGAATCAATGTGGTTGACTTTTATAGACAAAGTAGCTTTTGCCCGTGGCTTTGCTCGCGTTGATTAAGCTCAAAAGAACTTTAAACACATTATTAAAGTTTTTATAAAATATAATTCAATCGTGATTCGAAAGACGTGTGGCGCCGTCTATGAACCATAATGTTGTTTTCCTCAGGAACAGTTTTTTTTTCGGGATGAAAGGTACCCTATGTCTGTTTCTGTACACCTGACAAGGTATATGCAAAATTTCAGGATGATCGGTTCAGTGGTTTAGGCGTGAAAAGGTAACAAACAAACAAACTTACTTTCGCATTTATAATATTAAAGTTAGGAAGTTAGGATATTTTGCGTATCTTGGAGTAACATTTAGTTTTTGTTTCATTTTAATCGGTTCGCTCAATTAAAGGATATTGGAATTTTATGTTTAAGCAAGAAAGTTTAGTTATTGAGACAGAATATTGGTTTCAACGTCCATGCGGACGGAGTCGCGGGCACAGGTATGATAAATATAGCCATCCTTCATATATATAAAGTTTTTACCGTCCACACTCTCATATATAAAAATATTTTATTAACACATGAAGTCCCAAATCGATTAGGTTCCAACCACAATTTATATTTATGACACCTAGTGCTACCCGCTTGAGTAAATATTCGTTTAAAGAAATTTGTGTATCGTAAACATTTTTATCATAGATGTGTAATATTTCATACTTTAATCGTTTTTTCGGAATGAAGAGACTTAGGATCGAGCTATAAAATCACATCATTCAGCCGAAAGACGTCCACTGCTGGACATGGGTCTCTCCCAAAAAGGGGGGGGGTGGATTGCAACAAACAAACCTTACAAATTTGGACTACACAAAGATTTCACTTGAAGAAGTTAGCTGGGATCGACTGGATGCAGAAGGCGGAGGAACTAGTGATGAGACGCAACTTAAGGGAGGCCCTATATCTAGCAGTCATCATTCAGCCGAAAGAAGTCCACTTCTGGACATAGGCCTCCCCCAAGCCATGTTGGGGGGGTTTGCCATAATCGCCACGCTTGGCAGGCGGGTTGGCGATCGCAGTATGGTTGTTAAAGTACTCAGAGAACGCTGCTGCCCATCCTCTAGAGCAGCGGTTGCCAGACTTATTTTCTCATAGACCACTTTCAAAATTTAGCTGGTTCCGGTGGACCCCCTGCAGCTACATTTCTACCATATTACCATACAAAATGTGAAGATTAGATCTTTTTGTCACGCCCGTCGAGTCTCCCGTGGACCCCTGGGGGTCCACCTGGACCACTTTGGGAACCTCTGCTCTAGAGGATCCCTTAGTCGCATTTAACGACAACCACGGGAAGAGATGGGGTAGTGCTATTCTTTAAGTCCGGCACTACACGAGACACTATAAAATCAGTCATAGTCAGAAGGTGTTGCGGAAAATGATTATATTTGCGTAGATATGGATAAATCGTCTTAATAGATATCAAACTATTAGGCCGTGCTAGACTCGTATTTATCGTAAATCGTAATGAAAATTTCTAGGCAGCTTGCATCAGCTATAAATAAGCTTTCCTCGAACCATTCCGTTTGCTGTCTCGTTCTATATGAATCTTTATTTGTAGTACATAAAATAAAAATAAAAAGTTTGGGAATTATTCTTTGCTTACATCGAAATTATTATTGGGTATTTCTTGTTCCAAAATTATTATTATTTCTTGTTCCGAAATTATTATTATTTCTTGTTCCAAAATCAAAAGTGTATGAAATGTTTACTTTTAATTTTCCCGTTCGACTGATACCAACGCTAACTTCGTAGCTCTTTGAAAATTCGGAACGTGAAGCGCATAATTCTTTAATCAGGAATAAGACATCAACTGTGAATTAAAACGTTTTTATGAAACGATGTCGTGGTTCAAGTGATATTGAACGGCTAAATCGATATTACTCGGGACATCGAATAATTAATAGTATGTAGTTCATCTCCATATTTACCTTGCTGACATAAACGATGCACAATGAATTTAAGAACGTTTATGCCACAGCGTCCGATCTGAATCCGAGAAAATATGATCCGAGGAAACTCAGTTGCAAATCTATCAAATTCGGATCGATTGTATTGTAGAACCGTTCATACAAAAAGTATAAGCTACTGAAGCTTGTTCAGGTCGTATTTTGTCGTATTCGGATCAGACGCAGTGCACAAGTGCTCTAATAAAACCTAGAATTGAGGCATTACGAGACTTCTTAATAGAATATAAAATAAAATAACACAAATTCTTTACACATTTATAGAAACTAAATTTGAAAAATGTCTAAAAGAGAATGGTGATGATTTGATCCCTCAGATGCACATTATAGGATGTGCATCTGAACTGAGGGATCAAATCTTAAATCCTTGCGATACAAAAAGATAGAATAGCAGCCGATATTAATAACTGATCTCGATCCAAAATCTCTGGATTGAAATAGGTTTTTGATATTATTTCTATTGAATTTCTGTCCAAAATCTACATCAATCCAGAGATTTTGGATTGAGATCCGTTATTAATATCGGCAATTGGTAAACAGTTAAAAAACTTTGTGTGTTTTCTATCATTGCTACCCTACCTACCACTGCCCTGCTATGAAAATATTCAGTTCGACATGTTTTGATATTACAAATAAAGCGAAACATTCTTCCAAAAATATAACAGATTAAAATAGTAATGTTATTATTTAATTCCAACATAACAACAATCAAATGTACACCACTAATGGAATAATAACATCCCTCCTCGTTTGGGAAACATTTCTAATTATTTACAGTATGAAATTTGTTTGTTCACAGATACAGTGTTATTCTGACGATATCTACAAACGCTTCCGACGGATTTGCTTTGATTAACGGTAAGTTTAGTTACATTTCCTTTGCCTAGACATAGACTATTATGACGCATATTTCTGTCGAACATTAGGTAATAATTATGTCTACAGGATACAGCGCGCGAAGTATTATAATATTGGATTTGGAAATATAAATCTGATGTGTAATCTATAAACGTCACAGCATAAAATGTTACTATGAAAACGATTGGTATACTGTCACATCTGCTTAAAAGCTTTTTATATTCAATTAAACTGTGTGCGTAAACAAAAAATCTAGTAAGATTTTTTATAGAAACCGGTTGCTACTCAGATATTAGTCATTCGTCTTAATCTCGTCTGTGAAAAGCTTAAGGCCACTATGTGCCGGAAATGTACGTTTTAATGAACAAAAACTAGCTATATACATTTCGTTCCAAAATATTGTATTAAATAAAAATGCGTGCGTTTTCAATAACGTGCAGTTTTGACATTTATCAATATAGAAATAAAGAACAGCACGGCTGACCGCTCGGTGCGACGACGCTGGCTTTAGCTAGGGCTGAGCCGAAAACTTCTGATACCTACATCGATGCCTCCCACAATATTTCAGTTTTGTGTAACTAAAAAAATATTTTCGGTATTTTTATTTTTATTGAAAAAGATAATATACCTACATAAAATTAGACACTTTAATGTGAAAAACACAAAATTGCAATTTTGTGGCTTACAGCAAGTTACATGATAGACATCGCGACATGAAAAACACTTTTGGTAATAAATATTTATAAACAATTTAAATCTTACAATTTTTTAATCTTAATCTTGGTAAAACCATGTATAATTTGTATTTGTAATTTTATAACAGTTTATATAAACACATAAGTACAAGTGTCATAAAGCGGAATATCCTAAAACAATCTGCAAAACACGGTGATGTAGTAAAACAGTTTCATTGTGTATCATCCAATTTTGCACAATGATAGCTGTAAACTAAAACTACACTACAACTAACGCAATAATTAAAAACACAAACAAAACATCTAATCTCTTAAGCAATCTCAAAACTGAATTGTTTTGTAACTACACAGTAACGTTGTGAGGCAGCCCTAAGTTTAACTTACAGGAGGACGGCGCAAGGGCACGTAATGTCAGACAGTTGAATCACCCGGCCTGTAACTACACTAATTGCTAATTAATTACAATGCTCCCAGGACTAGCCTCGTGAGAGTCGGTGATGGCCCATGTTATGATAGGTCCGAAACTGAGTTTTTTACGAAGGATGATTATGTGATTTGGATGGATGATGGATGTGGATGTTAAGTGGTGTTGGTAAAGTAAAGTTTTCTTAATCCGACCGCACCGATAATTCAGCCCTCATCAAGCTACCGCCCCCTACCCCCCGCCAGCAACGCCCTAAGCCGTAGTCCGAGTCCCACTAGGGGTCGCCCTTAGTGCTGTTGTTGCTAGTAGTCATAATGTTAGTGTAGTATAAGTAGTTAGCTTAGGTTAAGTATTTTGCTTCCCCAGCATTGGCTGGAGACCCTTCAGGTCTCGCCAATAACTGCCCGGTTACGAAGAAACAGTCCGCAAGGAACATTTATAGCAGTCTAATAATAGAAAAAAAAAGTCTTTATCTAGGATTTACATAGATTCAAGTAGTTCTTCTTCTTCTATCGTGTCGGCACAAGCTATACGAGAATAGGTCATGCCGTAGTGAAAAGATTAGCCAGTCAGCAAGGTTGGTAGTGGGGCTGACTGCCCACGGTGCGCCGGGCGTACTTAAGTATCGTGGAGGCTCTTTTCATGCACCTCAAGTAGATTCAAGTAGTTTATAAATAGGAACAATATTCTTTATTCTACACAAAAAAAAACATACTTATGCACCCTTAAAACGACAATGACATAAGTGTAAAAAATACAATAGAAAATATAATTCGAAAAAAAAAACTGAACGTATTTTTTTTTTTAATTTAAAAGTGTATATCTCGAAAATTATGTTTTCGCACTTACGTCATTGTCGTTTTGAAGGTGCGAATTATACCTATTACTATAAAATACAGATGCACAATGGGCGGTTTTTTCGCACTTGGCGTTTTCTGCCAGACAGCCCTAAGACATAATTTTGTAGGGTGATAAGTAGTAATTAAGTCAGAATGAGACTGGCCATGATCGAAATAAAAAAACAGCAGTGTGAATTATTGATTGTCATCCAGCTCGAGTAAATGCCAAATGAAATTAAGTAAGAGATGTTCTACACTCAACACCTGCATAAACATGTGGGCAGTAGCCATCAACGTCTCGATCATAAAGCGCTAAATGCGCAAGTTGACTTCTTTAACCGACTTTCACTGTGGACAGACACGCAGCTAGTCGACTTTCTGAATGTTTTACCGACTTGCTTGACTTGCCGCAAGCTGCCCGTGAAGGTTTTAACAAAACTTGCTTTCAGTGTAAACAGGTAAACAAGCACGGGCACGCACCATAAAAAAAAGTGTAAAATTACAATATGTTATTTTTATAATTGAAATTCAGATTTTTGTATCTTTCCGTCATCATACTTACGGGGTATGTTGGGCTAACATCACAAGTTAGCCTAGGAGTCTAGAGCAGTTGCGCAAGTTATTGATGAAGTTGCTTCAATAACTCTTCCGCAATTTATTTAGCGCCAAATATCCTTCTTTATTATCTATTCCTCATTTATTTTTTTGGTAATATACTTGAATATCAATACTAATATAATTGCTGTACCTAATTCATAGAGATATCGAAGAGATTAACGGCTGTAAATAGTTCCATTCTCCAGTGTGACTGGTCAACTAGCCACTCTGACTCTGACTTTTTAGACACAGAGGCACCCACAGTACCTACTTACAGGAGAAATCCTAGTGTAGATAGAGCAACGTTTATATTAAAAAAACAAAACTACACACTGGAAAGAAATACCTAGCGGTTAAACGCTTGTTCAGAGAGGCTTTTCGAATTCATGTGCGCTTATGAATTTGATTACCACTTACGTTAACGGCCAAGAAAACCGTCGTGAGGAAAACAACGCAAAAGAGAGGAGAGTACGTTAAAAAAAACTCAATTATGTATGGAGTCCGCCACCCTGCACCAGGCCAGCGTAATGGACTTAGGCCTTTCCCTTCTAATTTTGAGAGGAGGCCCGTGCCCAGCAGTGGGACAGTAGTGGGCTGATTGTGGTTGGACACACTGAACAATACTGAACACACCTTGTAGCACAGTGTACCTAGGTACCTACTTACTACATACAGTGGGTCAACGCCCATACATTTGACAGGTCCTATGAAATGTCAAAATTATGTAGGGGCGGAGGTTATGTCCCGAGTATGCAGTATGGCTAATCGGGACATGGCCTCCGCTCTTTCACCCCGCAACCCCCCGCACGATTGCTCTGCGACAATATTCTACGTTGACCGACTGTAAGGAGTAAGATTTAGGTAGACTGTGCTTGTAGTATTATTTATTCTGTGACAATGCGTGAAATGATTTAGTTCATTAATTTAAATTGAGCATTAAAGATTGTCGAAAAAAAAGTACACAAATGATCTATATTAATTAGCTGTTGTCACACGTCACTTTCATATACCTAGAATGTAACTACGTATGTTTGTAAAAGGATGGACTGTATGTTGTGTACAACATATTATCTGCGCTAATCCTATAAACTACTGAACCGATTTAGATGGAGTTGACGTCATTGTATGACGTACTTATTCGTCATACATTAACGCAAACACCATCCATAGATTTACTGGTATTACTACTATGACTATTATTATAGCAAGTAGGTACAGCTAAATAATCTATCGGTTGGCGAAATATGAAATATTAGTTATCTATTAGAAAAATTAAAAAAAATAAAAACATCTTTGGTGTTATGTCTGATAATTTTTGACGGTCTTCAAAGCGTTATTTAATGACTTCGAAAGTTTTAAGTTGGTTTCTTAGAAATAATCGGAGCCGCGTACAAGTTTTGACGGAAAAAATCAGACCGACAGACAACCACCGAATTGTCCCCATAAGGATTCAGTTTTGATCTTTTAGGTACGAAACTTATGTTACTTAGTAAAACTTGACTCACAAACTCGCGACCTATTAAACATATGGCATTCATTATGCATTTAAAATGAACGCAAAATCAAAATGAATTAGCTGTCAAATAAAGCTGGAACATTAACATCTACGGCTGCGTTTACACACGATACCTACTTACTTAAAAATACACTCATAACATCATCTACCAGCCACAATAGATAAGATTTAGCATTGAGTTAAATAAATAGAGAAGCAAACTTCATTACCACGGGTCAAAAAAAGTATAACCACTTTTTAATTGTGACGACGCCGCGACGTAGCTTTGAAACCAATAAACATTTTAAAGTAAACATATGTCCGTCTCACTTACACAAATCCAAAGAACATTACCGTCGCTATGATTAGACAAAGACAATCACACAAACATGCGATGGCGGGTTTGTGTTGCCTACCTTATGAAATTTTACCCCAAATAATCAATATTTTTTTATACTTTAATAAAAATTATACTCATATCTGTATTTTATATTACTAATCCTTGTTTAACTTCTATTATATGGTTGTTTCGTGAATACATTTATATCCTTAATCCTTCTATTTTGTATTGGTTAATTTAATTCAGTATTTTTGTTGATTTAATTGTTTATTTGATAGTCACTTTTGAGGTTGTCAAAATTATAAACAACTATCGTCTTACTAGACCAATGATTAAACATTATATAATCTCCATGAAGGTTATGTCATCTAAGGTTGTTTAGTTTTATTTCGACTGAAAGTAGGGATGACCAATCGAATATTTTCGTATTTAATACCCCACTTGGATATCAAGTGGGGTATTAAATAAAAGGGCACGATGAAGACATTAGGTTACATCAAAATCGGTTCAGCCATTCACATGATATGGGGGATGAAAGTGGGGATGAATTAACTGCTGAGAATTGGGGGGTTTTTTAATTTTAAATTTAAGATGATATGTATAATGTGTTGAATAATGAACAATAATAAATAGTAAAAACTTTATTCATAAAAAGAAAAATGTAATAAATCAAACTCCGCTATGAAGCATCAGTTTTGTATATAATTGCCTTTTAGACTCCTTTTTGTGAGTTTGAGTGAATAACTTGGCTTCGTGGTATAATCTTATTTTTAAGTATTTATAAATAACTGCATTAATTAATAAAAGTGAATGATCTACTTCTATTGATGATAAATGATCCCCTGTGTGTATCGCAAATTCTTTACATATCTTGTTTCCTTGAAGTTTTTCCAAAGTTTTTGTAGCTAATTTCATGAGACCAAATTTAGAAGACAATGACCTGAAGCCGGAAAGTGTTATGGCATGTCTTATAACGCTTTCACAACTCATACATATTTCATACACATGTTCCGATGGGTAACATAATCCTCCTACATCTTTTATATTAATTAGCTTGTGAAACCACTTGAGTTCTGTAGCTAGTAAAGCTTTGATGCATATTTCACATTTAAGGTCTTGACCTACTGTGTTAACAACATAGCCGGAAATATACCCAACGACTTGTTTTGTTATGTTCGTAAAAAGGTTATCATTCGTTTGTTGCACGACCCATTCTTTATCTAAATCTGTTTCAATTTGATTATTCTGGATAGGTGGTTTTTCTGAGTCAATATCATTATGACGATCAAAGGAAGATTTGTTGATTACTTCGATGTGGTCGTTATTACTTGTAGAGCACAAGACATTAATTTTTTCTAGGGGCACACAGTTGCCTCTAAAATTGTTTTTTAATTCAAGGTGGTTTAATATTTTTTTGTAGGCTGATTTGAACTGCACAACATTAGGATTGTTATTGTAACCGCCTTTTTGCCGGATACAACCAAAAAATAATTCAAGATGGTCTTGAGAAAGTCTATATGTTGCAATGTATTTCATCACGTTAGTCTCGATCAGTCTTGAAAACAATACTTTTAAACTTTCCAGACAAATTAGAAAACCCAAAAATCCAGTTTTAAATTTGCAATCTAGCACTTTCTTCATGTTTTGTTTTATTATTATATTTTGTATCTGACCCCTTCGTTTAATTGTTTTTTTTGTAGTGACTTGTACACTTAGGTTAGTAACATACTCTTTATATTTTTCTATGAGTGTGTATATATCACTTTTAGTTTTTTGTTTGAGAGTTTTCTTAAAGCCATAAGCTTTAGGGTCCCCTTTAGAATTTAAGACATCAAATATGTCGTTGTGTATTTTAATAAATTCTGCAGTAGGTCCACTTTCTAAAAACTCAGATGACAAGTCCTTGGCCAAACGAAGTGATTGAGCTACACTATTACTTAGCAGCTGTGATGCCAACTTAACCTTCATAATTTGGTTGCGAAAATTAATATGGCGATTGGTTAATTTATTTCCCATTCTGAGTCCCTCAATTTCTTGAATATCTTGTAAACGCCTTACATATTTCCATTCTATCTTCTCATTATTTTTGTTCAAAATTATTTTCTTCGATTCGAAACTGTTTCTTATTAGCTTGAGCATGTGACAAGCGTCTAATAATAGCACCACATCGTGTCCTGTTGTAGGATGTTTAAAAGTAGTTTTCAAGTTGTTTGGGTCGTTTAGGTTGCATCCTAAAACTCGCATTGCAGCAATGTTAGTCTGACAGCCATCACATGTTACTGACACTACTTCGACGTTAATTTCTTCACATTTTGTCAGCGCCAAATTTATTATATTGGCAAGTTTAACAGAAGATAACCCATGTGTAAAAAAATAGCCAATAGGTATCTTCCATGTTTCATTCAAACATGTGAGAAGTAGAACTAATGCGGAAGATGCTAGATTTTGTGTATTGTTTGTGTCACCTAATCCAAAATCAACATACCCGTGGTGCTTCTTTCCATCGAAAATTTTTTGTTGGCGGATAGCCATCTCATCGATAACTAAATTACAAATGATCTTGGACTCGGAATTGTCACTTTTAACCTTAAGAACATTAAAAGCCTCCGTAGTAAATCCTGGATCCCCGTTAATTTTGCTATACCAATTGACCAATGTTCTTGGATGTGGTAATGAATTATTTAATGCGGATCTAACATATTTATAAGCAGCAGGGGAATAAAAGTTTAAGGTTAAAGCAAATTTCTTTAGCATATATGGGAATTTTTTAAAAGTCCTTTTCTTTTTGAAGGTTTTTTTAAATTCTTCCATCAATTGCACTGTTTCTTCATTTAAATTTAGCTGCATTTCTTCTTCTTCGCTCAACATACGTCTTTTTTTCATTTCTTCTATAACGTCTTTTAATTTTTTATTTTTTGTTTCTAGTCTTCTATTTTTCTGTGATATATTTTTTATTTTTTTTAATCTTCGTTCGGATACAATTTTCAAATGGTGAATTATTTTTCGCATTTTGTGCTTTCGAGGTGTTTCAATTATTTCATCTATCTCTTCATCGGTTTCCACAACATCTACATCCATAATTTTTTCTTCTAAAATCTCCACCGGCATTTCAGAATGAGAGTCGTCCTGAAAAAAATACGTTATTTTGTAAAAAACCTAAATACTAAGTAAAAAAATCAGTTCAGCGTAGTACAGAATTTAGTTTGAGTTTTATTAAGGTGATGCCTACCCGATATACCACTGTATTAAAATTTTCAGCCTTACAAATTGCAGCTCTGTATGAGGTAGTATTTTGATCAAAATCTAATAGCGAATTAATTATAGTATATTTGCTGATTTAAAACCATAAACTTCATGTAACTTAAGCAATGAGTTCATGTAACAGCAGAATATGAGTATTTCATGAAAAGTTGACGTTTTACACCAAATGTAACTTTGCAGATTGCACGGAAGATTTTAGACTCTTAGTTTTCTTGGTACCGCAAATCACGTTTTGGTCAATTACTACCTAATATAAAGCTAGAATTTTCAAAACGCGAATGAAAATATATTTTTGCGGTACCTACATATCACCTTAAAGCAATTTGTTATTTTTTTAAACTAATATTACTTATGTTGTGACAATATCAATTACTCACAACAAGCATTGGAAGTGCTTCTTTAGACAAATAAACACGGCCAAAATCGCTTTTTGGTCCTAGTTTGTCTTGGTCCCGGAAGTGCTTCGAACAAATTACTGTACATTTAGTAGGTAGCCAGTCAGTCTCTTTTCTCAGCAATCGAATTATTTCCACCCATTTCTGACGTCGTTCTGCATCTTTAGGTACCCTGTAAAATTATTTAATATAAAATAAGTTATAAAAAAATACTGGACACTTAATAAAATACAATATGTTAATTTACTACTAATAATTAATAAACTACTGACCCTACTGTGTTTTATTATTATTGCCAAAATATTTAATAGTAATACTTTGTTACCTTATGCTATAAATTACAAATTCTCCCATTAATGTGGGAAAACCAAAAAGGTGTATTAATGGTAACACAGAACCTTAATGTCAATAATCAAAATTTATTTCAGTTTTATTGCGATAATTACGATTTGAATACATACAAAATAAACTTACGTGTGGAAAGTAATTCCGCTGGATTTATTATGTTTTTGTGACCTTGAATCACATTCTTTCACTACGCATTTACCCATTTTGGTGAGCGTTTTTGTCGCGTGTCTCTCGGTTCAAATCAGTTGGCGTCACACTGAACAATGAACTGACGTTAGCTGGGCATATGGCTGTGGCCATATGTGAAGTGACAACGCTTTGGCGCGGTAATTGCTAATCTAGTGTATACATATATATCAATGAGATTTAGGGTCAAAATACACGTCCGATACTTGTTTCCGGGAGCCGGATCCGACTATCTGATCGGATTCATGATATACACGTACGATTCTCGTGTCCGATTTTTTCTGGACGACGACGACGCCCGGACGACGCTTACGATTCTGTACCTACGTGTAATTCATGTTCAAACAAATGTATGACGCGGAGGCCTTCAGATAGTCTGATCATCGGAACCGACTATCAGAGGCAAGTATCGGACGTGTATTTGGGCTCTTACTCTGGGGCCCAATTCTCCTAAAATAAATTGTTGCCAAACGCAATCGGACCACAACCGTCAGTCAGTTTTTGTTTTCGAAAACTTTCAAAATAATTGATTTTGTTTTTTGTGTCAAACAATTTGTTAGTTTTTGAAATTGAGAACTGTCTGAATGAACGTTTCAGCCTTGGTTCGATTGTGATTTATCAAGATTTATTTTAGGAGAATTAAGCCCCAGGTCCTAATAAAAACTATGTAAACTTAAACAAAAAAGAAAAAAAGTTGACAAAAAAGGCCGCACAATAAAACGGCGTGCACACAGTAAACACTCGCATTTTGACAGCGACATTATTTTTTCATGCGTGCAACGGAGACGCGCGGCGAGCGGGCGGGCCGCGAACGCGTCAAGGTCATCGGTGACGTCAGCCGCAGCGCGCAATGACCTCCCGAAAACGAGTCAGTGATGGCCGCCGCGCGATTCGTCGATGCCTCAATGACACTTGTCGAGTAATTTTGTTGACACTACCAGAAACTCGGCTGTTGAATGTTGATATAGTAACAGGGGTTGATTTGCTACCAAGTTGGTTTAGGCATAATGGACTTACCCTTGCGGAAAAGCTTTCGAAAAATCCGAAAGCCTCGAACAACTTTGTTGAACCTCATTTTTAAGCAAAAAACGGCACAGTTAAACGAATTCGAATGAAAGCTGTCGACGTAATGAAATAATTTCGTTTGTTCAACCGTTGAACGTGTTAAAATATTTTTCTAGTTATTCATTTGTTTTTATGTAGCGAAATGTTTTTGTTGTTAGTTTGTTTGACCGATTTATTGAAATAATGTCAGAAGTAGTTAGGTATTTTAATTATCACTGCAGTTGACGAGATATGTTTTGTACGTAGGTATTAGAAAACACCTCACATTCCAGCGCTGAAAATATTTTACAACATTTTTTAAACATTTTAGGCGTTACAGCTTAAAGAGTTGTATGGAGGGGTGTACTATGCCATATCGAATGCCAAATTATCGAATATCAATTGATCGAACACTATAAATCGAATGTCCAAATAGTCGAACGTTCATTTCATCGAATGGTTAATAAATCGAACATTCAATAAATCGAACACTCAATATATCGAGTGTTCAAAATATCGAATGTTTCTTTGATCGAACGTTTAAAATATCGAATGTTTGATTGATCGATCATTCAACGTATCGCATATTGGCATTCGATATGGCATAGTACACCCGTATGGAGCTACCGTTTTCCTACAAAAAGACGTGATTCACGAAGGCAATATAACGCGTTCTATGTAAATGAGGTATGTCCTAAAGTTATAATTAAGAAAAAAACTTTGTTTGTTTTATGTGAAAATGTGTGAATTGTGGAATGACTCCCGGTCTTCAGGACACATTTACGGGACATGCTACTTTTCTTTTGTCACGATGGGAGTCCACCATACCAATTGAGTTTAACATTTTTCAAGCTGCTATAGTAAAACGTAAATTGACAAAGAACATTAATTCACACACTGACCTCACACACATTGCTACATCGAAACTGTCAGTAAACGTACTTAATTATAATTGCTAAAATAACTTTATTTGTTACGTAGTATTGGAATCTCGTCTGAATTCACGGCTCATCTTCCTTGCGGAAGGTGTCCGGTCCTTTGGAAGGCATACACGGGGACACAAGTCCAACGCGCAGAGGCCCCTTTGAGAACTTTAATCTAAAATGGGGTGGGGCACCAACCGGGGACTATCCACGGCTGCACTATTGGAGTACAGTCATGGACCGTCCCAGGTGGGCGCAAGACTATTGTAAAATGTGGTGAAAAATATCTGGTCTATGGGAAGGGGTATTAGGTGGACTAGATAACTTCTATTGCCGGAAGAAAATGGCGTCTGCCTTTCAACATTTAAAATTGAAAAGTGTTGGCAGACGGTGACTCGCGAGCTCACTAGCTATGGGTATTGGAATCATTATTATAATTAGTGTTTAGAGGGTGTTAACAAATTCGTGTAATTCCTTCAAACCACATGATCTATTACTGGTATAGATTAAGCCCACACGGGAATTAGATTGATTAAAAATAAAAAAGTTTCTTTTGTCCCAAATATTTATTTTATGTGATAGAAAATTTCGATGCCATGCATAAATGAATGAAGACACGACGACACAGCTGACGGGCACGAATAGTCCGATATCGCTCCATACAGTCAGTTAACTTGGGACGCTAAAATTACTCAGATACAGAATACCATGGTTCATTTTTGGAAAACTTTTTTTTTGCTTATTCTGAAAAAAACCTATGCAGGGTCAATCAGTGTCACCAGTAGGTCACGCGGTTTAAAGGATTTACACGAATTCGTTTACACCCTGTAATGAAACTGAAGGAGGTATTTATGTACACACCAGTGGCGTAGGGTGAAGTTTCTTAAAAGGGAAGCCGGACCAAAAAATGCTTACCTTGCTCAAGTGTGATGCGTGATTTCCAGTAACTACTCGTTTCGAAAGGGAAGCCGATAGGAATCGAGTTGTATGGAGCCTTCGCCACTGGTACACACGGCTACACATCAAGCTATACATTTCCAGTTTACACTGACCTCTCACCAGGGCTCGGATACCGGTATATTTTTCGAAACGGTTTCGTCTTAAATACCTAAGAAACAGTTTGTTTCGGTTACGTTCGAACGGAACGTTATAAAAAACGTTTTTGAAAAAGAACAAAATTTGAATTGTTCTCGGTTAATAAAACGTTTTTAACCGTTTTTTTCCATTTTTTTTGGGTTGTTCGTTCGAAACAACGAAACTTCGAAACAAAACTACGAATATTACGAATTTAATTCAGTTGGTATTTGACTGCCGTTCGTCGTTTCGTTAAAGCTTAAAGTAGACCCTATTATCACTGTGAATATTATTCTGTGAGTACGAGTATAGTGTGTGTAAACTTGGACAAAAAAATATCATTGACATGCACATTTTACGTACTATTAAAAAAATTTTTTTTAGGTTTTTAAACATTTTTTCCATCCCACTTGCGACACACCCGACTTGCGACCCACCAATGCCCCTCAAGTTAAAGGAGAAAATCTTCAAGTCCGTGATAAGACCTATCGTACTGTATGGAACGGAATGTTGGGCCGTAAAGAAGACGGATGAAACAAGATTGCATTTCGTGGAGATGAGAATGTTGAGATAGATGTGTGGAGTGACCAGAATGGATAAGGTCAGGAATGAGTATATTAGAGGAAGTTTGAAAGTGGCGCCAGTGACAGAAAAGTTGAAAGGGAATCGTTTGTCTTGGTATGGGCATGTGAAGAGGAGGGATGAAACGCAAGTGACTAAAAGAGTTATGATTATAAATGTGGATGGATGGAGCGGGAAAGAAATGTCAAAGGAAAGATGGATCTAATAGATTGTGTGAAGAATTATATGGAAGAGAAGGGGAGGCAGTGTTAGCATGACGGTTGATAGGACGGAATGGAAGAGGAAAACATCTTGCGCCGACCCCAAGTAACAAGGGCAAGGGCAGGAAGATGATGCAAGATTCTTTCTGCAAGTTGGCTGGAGTAGGTACAGTGGTGATTTGAAGTTGTATTTGGAAGGCACTGCGCTATCATCGGGTGCCTCTCTACCTCCGCCACGTCGTTGGGGCTTATCTGTCGGAGAGGTGTGTCACCTACATGGGACGCGATGGCAGTTACCAGCACCAAGTGACGTGCGGTGTTCCACAGAGCTTGGTCCTGGGCCTTCTCCTGTGGAACATCGGATACGACTGGGTGCTAAGGGGCGAGTTCAGATCGGGGGTAGACCTGACGTCTTATGCGGACGACACGCTGGTCACTGCCCGCGGGAGCTCGCACAGGGAAGCAGCGTTGCCGGCGACAGCTGCAGTCTCTTAGGTGGTGGACCGCATACGTCGCCTAGGCCTGGAGGTGGCTCTCAGCAAGTCGGAGGTCATGATGTCTCACGGCCCCAGGTGGGCGCCGCCACCCGGCTCGCACATCGTGGTTGGGGGGGCTCGGATCGCTGTCGAGTCTACCATGAAGTACCTGGTATTGGTACTCGACAGCCGGTGGGACTTCGGGCCCCACTTCCGACGTCTGGCGCCCAAGTTGCTGGATGAGGCTGGCGCGCTCACAACGCTGCTTCCCAATTTGAGGGGCCCGAGTACCGCCTGCAAGCGGCTGTGTGTGGGGATCGTGCGATCGCTGGCCCTATATGGGGCCCCGATATGGGCGGCTGACCTGACGGCCAGCAGCATCAGCATTCTGCGGAAGCTGCAGTGGGCGATGGCTGTCAGAGTCATAAGGGGTTATCGCACGATCTACGAGGCGGCCTGCGTACTGGCTGGATCTCTGCCCTGGGACATGGAGGCGAAGATATTCGCGTCACTCTACCAGTGGCGCGATGAAGCGCGGGCGCGAGGCGAGCGGCCGATGCAGCGCCAGTTTGAGCTGCGTCGGCTGTAGCTTCACGAGGTCCAGGTGGTGAAATGGCGGGACAGGCTTTCACGCCCTACCGCCGACGTCATCACCAATCTACGCGATCCGGCCGGTACTTGCGGACTAGCTCTGGAGAAGGCACGGCTCCCTGACGTTTCACGCGACGCAGGTGCTCTCGGAGCATAGCTGCTTCTTTTTAAATTAGGTTTTTTAATTTTTTCTCTTGCGTCTCATTTTGTGATCAAAATAGGACCAATAACTAACCACTCGCAAGTCGCAACACAAACCGCAAAAAGGAGTCGTTTCGACCAAACTCCTAGTTTTCGGCATATGTCGTTCCTATAACTGACCGGCTCGAGCTCCTCGGCATGGAGTTTACAGTCAGTCTCAACTTCGGCACCCCCATTGAGCACAAAGTCTAAACCAGCCAAAAAACTGGACATCCTAAATAGAGTGAAGCGATACTTTTCGCCTGAACATTTGTTGACTTTTATAAAGTGCAAGTCCGATTCTGCATGGAGTATTGCAGCCACCTTTGGGATGGCCCAGCAAAATACCAACTTGCCGCGCTTGACTCAGTAGAATGCAGAGTTAAGAGACTCATGGGCGACGTAAAACTGGTGGATGCCAAGCTTCACAGCTTGGCTCATCGCCGCAAGGTTGCCTGCTTGTCGGTCTTCTATAGACTGTAATTCAGTGAATGTGCTCAAGAACTCCACAACCTCATCCCACCGGCCCCCTTCTACCATCGAACATCCAGACGCACTGCAAGTTACCATCCATACCTAGTTGCTATTCCACCAATTCGCACTAAACACGACGCACGGCAAAAGAATGGAACTCACTGACTGTGTCTGTGTTCCACGCTTACGACCCGAATATCTTCAAAGTTACAATGAACAGGCTTCTTCTGGGTAAGCTCGTTCCATCGCAGACTTTGTCTTTATCACCTCTGACCTTGACAAAAGTCAAGAGAAAACCCATCTTCAGTTCAGTTGCACACATCAAATCAAACGAAGATTGTAAACTCCTCCAAGGGGATATTAATGCCATCTACGAGTGGAGCGTTGTGAACAAGCTGTTCTTCAACAAAAACAAATGCAATGCCATGACATACGGTCGAGGATTGCGACCAATCCATTTTGAATACAGTTTGGGTGGTGAAATAGTTACTCGAGTCACCAACGTTAAGGACTTGGGAGTGACCTTCGACCGCTGTCTGACGTTTAAAGATCACGTATCCACTCTGGCGAAGGAATCTTTCAGGCGCTTGGGATTTGTCTTGCGTAATGCTCGTGACTTTCGCAACCCAAATGTTATTAAGCTGTTATACACCACACTGGTTCGCAGTAAACTTGAGTCCAATGCCTGTGTCTGGCACCCCCATACTGCGACCCAAACACTGATGCTGGAAAAGGTACAGAAAACTTTCTTGAGATATTTTTTCAATAGGTCGTACAATTTCTATTCCTACATGTACCCCACCAACTATCTCTTAGGAATGTTGGGCTTTAACTCGTTGGAAGTAAGAAGAGGCCATGATCAGCTGATAGTAGCCTATAAAACCCTTAGGGGTCGTATCGACTGCCCTGAGCTCCATGGCCTTTTCTGTCGACTATTTGTGCCCGACAAATACATCGGACACCGTCAAAGCCGTCGGCACAATCTATTCGCGCAACCTTCAGCCAGAACTGTCGCCAGAGCTGAATCCCCTGTGTGTCGTACTCTAAGGATACTCAATGCCCTCCTGGCTGCCAACCCTGAATGTGATGTGTTCGCGGATAAATGGAGTGAAATTGTGCGTGTATGTCTGATGTTCTGTGAGAGACAGTATGCGAGGGTGTCCACTATCCCATGTTAGTCTTAAGTATTTTGTGTATGACACAATTGTCGACATTACATACCTGTATTTTTCTACCTTCCATATTACTTGTTTCTATGTTAATTATTGTAATTGGTGTTCACCGTTTTAATTAACTATAAATAAATAAATCTCAAATAAAATAAAAACTATGCTCGACTATGCTCCGAACCAGGGTTGTTGCGAACATCAGCATCCGCTGATCTTCAGCATCTTTTTCAACATCAGCATCAGCATCCGCATTGATCGATGCTGATATTAATGCTGATGTTCGAGTCACGACATGACCGCAGAGGGGGCGGGGCTTATATCCCGTGAAGTTTTTGCTTGCGAGTTTTGATCAATCCAAGGGCAGACCGGGATTGCGTTTACAAACAAATACAAACTTGTCTCATTCATTACGTTATACTTAATACGTATCTGCGCGTGAAAGTTTTTTTTCGTAAACTTTTGAGTTTGATAAATAATGCCGACCCCATTGAAAAGTGGATTATGTACCTTTGATTAAATTCCAATACCTATTAATTAAACGAAAGATTGGTAGCAGGTTATGCACTAGGTAGTCTAGGTACTTAATTACTAATCTAGTACTATACTAATTATTACTAATCTACTAAGTTTGATTAAATTTTTTATTAAAATCCCAAAATTTTTGAGACAATCGTTTATTTCAGTACCAAGGAAAACTGTGCAACTTTTAGATATTATTCAAAATGGTCACTACTTTTTCCGTTTTTTTAAGAAAATCATGAGAATCAGCATCAGCATCCGCTGATGTCAATGGTAAAACATCAGCATCAGCATCCGCTGATGTGAAAAAAATATGTATCAGCAACAACCCTGCTCAGAACTATGCTCGGAATGAATGATGTATTGAAATGAAAACATATCCTACGGAACTTAACAAGTCCATGCTTGTTGCCGCACACTATGTGCGACTCCGTCCTGCGGAATAAACCGGTTTTTGAAAACTAGCTTTTTGTTCTCTTTTCGTTTTCGTTCCGAACAAAATGTTGTACAAAGAACTGTTAGAAACGTTTTAAAAACGTTATTTTAAATAACGTTTCCGAGCCCTGCCTCTCACTGTAAGGAAATCCTATACAATGCGAGATCAGCTTATACTGGAAATGTGTAGTTTGATCTGTAGCCGTGCGTACAACGCCGAATTCACTAGCAAGATTTACTGCACCAGCTATTGTACTTTATTGCTTGATAAGTTCGTAAAACTGTGGACACACCCGCAGCAAGTAGAGTTCTGCAAGTTTACGAACTAAACGAGCTATGAAGTGCAAATTATTGCGCAGTAAAACTTGCTAGTGGATCCAGCACTTATAATTTATTTAAGTTAAATCTAGAGGTGACAATTACTACGTGGTGATAAAGTCCCGACCATTTATTAGGTCTGTTAAAGTCAACTTGAATGTGAGTTTAATAGATACATAGGTAATTATGGTATTCCATATAATCACTAGTGAGTGACCCGTCCCGACTTCGAACGGGTACCATTCAATTACTTGCTTGAGGATTTTTTCATAGTTTTTCATCAAACATAATATTTTTTCAAATGTCTTGGCAAACATCGTGATAGCTCAGTAAATATGTATAAACAACACGGTTTTTAAATTTTACCCATAAACCTGCTCCGAGAATCTATCTAATCATGAAAACCAGAACAAAATCCGTTCAGTAGTTACGGAGGAAATCCACAGACAGACGCGGCAGAGGACTTTGCTTTATAATATCACTAAAAACAAAGTCCCACACCGTTGAAAAAACCTGAACCAAATCATCTAATAAATAATAATGTATGAAGTCCTGTCGAGTCGCTAGTTACATTAATTTTCACTATCTCAGCTATATAGTGGGATGGACCATAAAAAGGCAAAAAAAAACGATTTGAATGCCATTCAGGCCGAAATTATTTTTGTCTAGTTTTACTAGTCAATAAGTAAAACTAGACAAAATAGCTCTCATAATTATACTCTATTGATGCACATACTCGTTGAAGTTTATTTGGCAATATCCTGACCGTCTTTTGGAAGACGGATGACGCTTCAGAAACCTGAAGATTCCAAACTCGATTCATTTGTCAAAAGGCCATGACAGGTTTGCAAGAAAATGATAAATATCTTAAAATTAAATAAAAGATGCATTTTTGAACTTCAGCCAGCATTTTTGGGATTGAATTTCTCGTGTTTTTTGTGTACCCAAGCAAGTCATTTACTACGTCAAGTCATATCAAACATTTTTGTAAACAGAGTAATGTAATTACAGTTCCGCTCAACCAGATAAAATTTGATGTATTTTTTATTCATTCTTCATTTTTATAATTCTTCGAGATTTTCTTGACAATTTGATGTGTTCTATGATCAGATATTATAATAAGTAGAGATGCAGGTATCCCTATTTACTTACTGCACTAAACTCTTGTTCACCCAAAGATGAGTCCTGAGAGCTTTTTTTTTTTTTTTTCTATTGGACTTCTTTATATGGTCCTTGGGGACCCCTTCTACGTAACCGAGTAGTTATTGGCGAGTCCTGAGGGGTCTCCAGCCAATGAGGGAGGGGGGGGGGGGGAAGTAAAATACTTAACCTAAGCTAAATACTTGTACTACACTAACGTCATGATTACCACCTGTAACAACAGCACTAAGGGCGACCCCTAAGGGGACTCGGACCTCGGCTTAGGGCGTTGCTGGCGGGGGCTTGGGGGGGGGGGGGGGGGGGATAGCTTGATGAGGGCTGAATTATCGGTGTGAACTGTTCACCCAAAGATGAGCCCTGACAGTTCGGTCATTTCGTAAATGGTAGCCATGAGGAAACTCCTATCGAAAAAATGTAAACGACACATCAAAAACTGTCTTAACATAAAAGCTTTGTTTTTAAAAATATTTAATTTTTCTTTGTATGGTGATGTTTTGTAGAGAAATGTAACTAATTACGGTGAAAAGTGTGCAGAAACTATGGTGTGGTGTTCCTCCAACCAAAGGGAGGATCCTCCAACCAGGCGGAGTCTTGTGCCTGGCGGGCTACTGCCCACTGGTTGATGTTGGGAGGTTGTATATATTATATACTATCTGCGTGTTAAATCTTGATTGCGCGATGTAGGATAGTTCGCATGTGGCGAGATAGATGCCGCCACAAAAGGATAAACTATTATTTTACGATTACTTGGATTTCCTACGATTGACAGAAAACATACAAAAAATGTAAAAAACTTCAAAAAAAAACTACAAAGAATAAGCTGTAAAACCATTTATTATTTATTCTGTATTTTTGTATACAGAATATAATAACAAATTGTGTACTTGTGTACACAATTTTTTTAGTTAACATATTATTGTTTAATATGATTATGTAGAAAGTATTATTAGTAAAAGTTAAAATTATGTATGTATAAATTATAGCGATTTGTCATTTTTATCTTTAAAGGTTTTATACATTAATATTGCGTGTACTGTAAATACGTGTACATACGTGTAAAACACATTGTTAAGCTCGAACAAATGACTATCTCGTTTTTTCTGTACCTGTAACTACGCCGTCACCGCTTCACATTATCTGTAATTTTTACTTGTCTTTATGAATACATAGTGACAATTTAATAAAAGTAGAACAGCTGTGCACCAGCCTACTAATTGGAAAAGTGATTAAAGACCAAGGTGTAAAACAAAATTAATAGATCAACCCATCACTTGGTGTCATTACATTTTCTTGTTGTTCTTCTGTTCACCTCGTTTAAATCAATCAATAATTTTCCTTTATCATTAACTTACTATATAATTAATACTCAAAACAAGTATACTTTTGGCCATGCAAAAACATATTTAGTACGGTATGCTACTGCTAATGCTGTATTTTAGCAACAAGACTGTCCTACGATTTAACAATACTAATAAGCCATAAGAAGAATACAAATTATTGAACAGCGCAGTAAAACGCCACTCAAATCGCGCTGTCGCAAGCTACCGCGCTGCCGTGTGCTGCCGCGTTGCAATAATCACTTAAATGTGAAAACGCCCTAAGAAAACCATGTGCAATGTTTTATATTTACTCAGTATGTAGAAGGTGGACCGGAGGACTACGGATGCGCTTCCAAAGCACCAGGTTGCTGGGGGCCTACTCTCTAAGTCCGTCAACGAAGTTAGTCGAACGTAGAAGTGAACAAAACAAGTGTCAAGTTCAACTTTTCGGACGGGCAAAAACACATCGGTAGTAGGGACAACTTTCAAATCGTGTTGTCATTCATTTTTAGTTCGGGCCCCGAAATAGTCGTAGGTCCCGTAGGTGATAGGGAGTAGGAAACGGTCGTAACTAAGACCGAAGCCACGGACTTCGTGCTTAGGGAGTAGACTCCCTGGTTCGAGATCTGGCATGTACCAATGTCGCTATTTCAATGTCATATTGTTAAGTGTGTACTTTCTAAGTTAATCTTAGACACCACTAAGTTACGGTAAAAGCAAATATCGTGAAGAAATCTGGACTGGCCTAGATAGTCTGAAATCGCCAACACGTAGGGCGCGAGCTTGGTAATCAATGCTCGTTGCTTTTCTGTGTCTTCTTCTTCTTAGCGTGTTGATGACAATCTACACCGTGTCGGCCCAGTACTCAGCAGCTTTTGGCTACGCTACGCTGATTGGCTAATCTTTCACCACGACGGCAATCCAAAGTCCACCCTTAAAACTTTTCTGTGTGAGAAGAAGCATTTGCCCTGCAGATGGACAGTTACAAGCAGGTTTTAAATATTACATACTCAGCGTGTCGCCATCTTGTACAAATAATTACATAGTACGTCTAATATCTATGTTACACAGAAACACTCCCCACGTACCCTGCCCAAACAAATATTATCCTAACACGTAATAAACGGCTGAACTTCCATATTATTCATACGTAACGTAATATTTACGTTTGTCAAACATAATCGCTAAATATTTTGTGCTAATAGACGCGAAATTAAAATTTATGCTATGTTTTAAATACGGATCATGTTAATGTTGGTTTTTAACAAATTTTTTAGTAAGTACCTAAATAAAGCTTATAAAGTGTACTTTTTTACCAGATTTTCTGAAAACACTTACCTCAAATTTGGAAAGGAAAATTGACCAGCTGTGGACCAGAATAAGCTATTGAATTGATGATAAAAATAAGAAGCCGTATGTAAAGTTTGTACTCTGTTGAAAATATTACAGATCTCTAAAAAAGAAACAAAAATGGTATCAAGAGGCTGCTCTAAAAAATCAAAAATTTAAATTGAATATAATATGGTGTAGTGCGGTGAAGATAAACTCTCTCCAACGGCTCAAAGCGGAAGGAACAATGTAAGTGAGATCAGCGTATTGTATTCTGCTTGTATTCGGGTGCTTTGCGTGATTATTCATCGACCGACTGAATACGGCGATCTTCAATAATCCAACGTTACCGATGAACTTGTGTTTACGGACAATTCAATATTTAAAACGGTTTCGTAAAAAATGGAGATATATATACAAGGTTAGTCGGGAAAGGGGGTACTAATTATCCTCGGACCACTTAAAGTATCACTGATAACTGTTCTAAAGCAAGTGTTAATTTTTATTTCCATGCAAAATGATTTTTATTTTAGTCTATCCAAAAATTCTTCATTCCTGCTTTAGTTAGACATTCAGAATTAGTTATTTACAAAATTAAGAATTCTAACATTAACTGGTCTATATATTGAAGAAGTCTGTAAATTCACTAAATTGCATCAAAATCTCTTCGATAAATTTGGTGACAATTGTTCTTATAAAACTAGATTTCCGAATAGATTGATTATGCCTAATATAACGACAGAATTGTACAAGCGCAGCTGTTATCCAATGTGCGTAAAAATATATAATAAGCTTCCAGCACAGATTAGAGAGTTACCAATGATACGCTTCAAGCGAATTTTACGTAAATGGCTCATTGAAAAAGCCTTTTACTCAATTAAACAATTTTTGGAAGGTAAACATACGGATATATAGAAGAAATAATTCTAAAATTAATATATTAGTAATTGTCACAATAGTATAATAATATGATTATATAATAATAAATAATAATATAATTTTAATTGTAATATAATAATATAATTGTACATTAATATTTGCATGTCAATATGTTAGACAAAATATGCTGAACTACTTACTGAATTTTAACACCAAACTGTAACCATATTGTAAGCAAATAAATATTTTGATTTGATTTGAAAATGAAGTTTCTAATCCGTGATCCCAAATGTGATCTAAAATGTAAACACAGCTGAGGATAGATTTTAGTGCATTTTTTATAAAATCTTTGAACAGCTATTTCTCTTTAACTTTTGGGAAAAGCAGTAAAACAAAAGTTATTCATTATTATGGGTACTTTGATACCCTTTTCGATTAGTAGCTTTACGACTAACCTTGTATAAATGTGGTGAAATTTATAGGACCGCGTAAATTAAGTGCTTAAGAAAATGAGTTTGTATCGTGGTCGCAGGCGATGATCTAAATGTTCTGCCATTATTTGTGCATTGGCCCTAGATCTCATTATGGGCTTGTAGCCTAGAGCAATACCAATAGTAATGGCGACGTAGTTCCTTCTACTGCCCGATCACCTTATAATGCATAAAATATCTCTTATCATCCCAATATTAAAGCAAATACAGAAACTAATAAATAAGACATTAATTAAAAGAGATAGTTATCTTTAGAAGAAAACTTCGTAGATGACTTTCTTTAGTTCTCTGATATGAATTAAAAACTTTTATTTGAAGTCCGGGAACTTAGCAACTTCAAAAGGATTTACCTCCGGTTTCTGATTTGAGAATTCGGGATAAGCAAATAGGTACTTAAGTAACATTTGAGTACAAAGTTGTCAAAAAAATGCTTTAAAATCCGTAATTTTTTTGACAACTCTATACTCAAATGTTACTTAAGTATTTGCTTGTACCGAATTCTCAAATCAGAAACCGGAGGTTAAAATGCCTTTTGAATTTTCTTTTTATAATTTGTGATCACTATGAGTTGTAAATGTATTAGAAGTAACATTATGCGTGATAAAATTATAATTATGTAGTGGCCATTATAGGAATGATATTTATGAATTCAAATCAAATAAAATCAAAAAAAAATATTTCACATAAACCAATACAGGCGCTTATGAAAAGTCGAATTTAGGTGCACGGTTCCAATTAGTCGTTTCCTATGGAGAAGAGGCGGCAAGAAATTCCATGGTACTCTTTTAAAAAAAGGATATCTTTTTCTATCTATTTATGAATTTATATGTATGAAAATTGTGACAATCGTTTTTATGGACACCGTCGCGTCAGTTCCTAAACACCAGTGCCGGCAGCGTAGGCATTGACTAACTTTCCTATTAATAATCAGAAGAAAAAAATACTTACGATTAACTCATTAGATTCCTCTCAATAGAAGTTACTTTGTTTTCGTACATTTAATAAGTCTGTCTTATAAATTTGTGAATGTGGAGCAGCTGGAGCGTAAAAGCTTCTTGCATCCAAATCAGCATAGAAACTAGGAAACTTGTGAGGATTGCAATCGTTACGAGGATAACTTAAGAAAATACCTAAAACAATTCAAGGAGATATGCGCGTCTTAGGGAGAATGTTGGTAGGATGGACAAATTTAGGTACCTACAACTGGCGAGGCGTAAGCTGAGCTTTGCATTTGTGTGAGTGCACATAGAATCGATTGCCAAAAAGCAGTATAAACCGGTTTAAACCCAGCAAAGGACACGTCTGCATTCATTCTCACACAACTTCACTCTCCGCGCTGTCATAACTAGCAATTGATATTTTTCAGAGAATTTCTCACAGAGTGACGTATCTGCTTCAAATGAATAGAAATAAATGAATAGATACCTTAGGGCTTTAGGGCAACTACTAACTTAAAGAGTAAGCCAAGAACAACATAAAAAGTTATTAATTCGTTACTAAAGCCGCAGCTAACGCAACTACAGTAACATGATTGTAGCGACCGACCGCAAAACTGTTGCCCTGAAAAATTATCAGTTGCTAGTTATGACAGTTAGCGCGGAGGGTGACGACAAATGCAAAGCTCAGCTTAGGCCTCGCGGACGGTATCTACTCAGCTAGGATATTCATGACAACTTGGCAATCTTCTTCTTTTTCTGTCGTGTCTGCACGATCTATATGAGAATAGCTCATGCAGTGGTGAAGAGATTAGCCAGTCAGCAAGGCTGGTCGCTGGGTTGACTGCCCAGGGTGCGCCGGACGTAATTAAGTATCGTGACCCATGGAGTCTCTTGCATCCCAACTTGACAATGATCTTGGCGATACCTCCCACGACCATTCTTTGCAGTAGCTTGCAGTCGAGTGTCTTTTCAAACCGGACCTATATGTTCTGCCTAGCCTTTTCCAAGTATGTTGGGGTCAGCTTCCAGTCTAACCAGATACGTCTGAATACCAGTATTTCACACGGAACCACTGCCATTAGACCTCCGCAACCCAGTTACTTCGCAATGCCGATATCCTAAGGTTAGACTGGTTGTCAGTCTTTCAGGTTTCTGACTACCCGTATCGACTGTCATAGTTATTCGTATGAAACCCGGACTGATGGTTTTACGTGCTCTCCGAGGCACGGAACCGGACCTATATGTTGTGTATATGTTACGGGTAATAGCCGAAGTGTGGCTACACCTAGTTTTAGCCAGGTACAACTAGGTGCAGCCGGCCACATGTGGTTAAACTTAGATGTATCCTACTTATCTTCGGTTAGAACTAGGTTTACCCTTCATCATAGCGGGCAGCGGGTAGAACTAGGTGCAGCCGCACACCGGTGGTTAAGGGGAACCCCGACACGGTAGTTAGGTTCGAAGGGGACGACGGGGGCTAGAGTGAGCGAGCGAACGAAGCCCCCGTCATCCCCTTCGTGTTAGGTTACTTTAAACCCTGTGGACAGAAATAGGAGCCCTGCACTGCGGGGCTCCGTCGACTACATCTAAAGTTCGTTTCAAAATTCCTGAGACTGAATTGACATGCGCGAAAGGTCAAATTTGAAAAAAATGTTCCTAAAATTAACAAGTTTTACATTTGCGCCTGTCAATTTTGTCTCAGGGATTTTGAAACAAACTTTAATTCTATCCAACTGCTACTGGTTGCACCTAGTTGTACCCGGGTAAACCTAGGTGTAACCGCCATTCGGCTTTTACCCGTAACATAGTATACAAAAACAAAGCAAAAGACAACATTATCCATCAAAAGCATCGAAATTGCAACCAAACAAAACGTGTTCAAACTAAAACATCGGTCTTTACACAAAAAGTCACTTTATATTTTGCGATCGGAATTCGCCGTCGTGTTTTATATCATTTTAATTGTTACAAGTCTGTCTGTGGCTCTGTGTCACTCTGTTTGAGACTAGTGTCACGTCTCGCGAGTCCGCCGGTTAATCTGGCACTATCCGCCTCGAATATTGATGTGCCATTCATCATGGCTACCATCGATCATGACATGTGTTTTTTTTTGCAGTCACTGTTTTGGCTTTCACGTGACAGTTGTTAATATTCTGATGTTGGACTGGTTCAACTATACAAGGTTAGATGGAAAGGGGCTAATAATCCGCAAGCCACATAAAGTATGACTGTTTTAAAGCAAGTGCTAAAATTTCAAAATTCGATCTTTTTTTTTCGATGCAACGTGGTTTTTATTTTTGTTTTTTCCAAATTTCGTCATCCCTGCTTTAGTTACGAATTCAGAAAATGGAGCTTCTAATTCGTGACCCCAAATATGACCTAAAATGTAAACACAGCTGACCATAGCTATACATAGATAGATTTTAGCATATTTTTTGTAATTTTTGAACAGCTATCTCTCTATAACTATCCACTTTTGGGGAAAATAGTAGAACAAAAGTTACTCATTATTATGGGTACTTTAAACACAGAATAGCTTTAAATCCTTTCGGATTAGTACCCCCTTTCTGACTAATAATAAAAACGTATAAAAATATAAAAAATGGTAGACCACCGGCATCGGGAACAGGGTCCAAGCTGCAGGCAGTCAGGGCTCCGGAAAAAGGAACCTCCTCACTATGTGTGCCGTGTCAAGGAGTACTGCTTTTTGTATGAAACCCTTGATCCAGCCGCCCAACGAGAGCCTCATGAGGTGTTGATCGAGGCTCTTGGCTATTAGGCCATTCGCCGTAACGAAGTTATTCAGCTTTTCCGTCTATTTTGAAACGTCATGTAAAATCGAAGTTGATTTCTAAACCGTTTTGACGTACAAGATACGTTACGTAAGTTAATAGAAAATTACTAATAGACTCTGTTCAAACACTCGGACCAGTGTAATTAAAAGATTAAAATAAAACTAGGTATTTAATTAATATTTAATTTAATAAAATTTATAAAAGCATATGAATGTTTTCACGGTAATAAACTCGAAACATTAAAAGCTACTTAGGTCTACCTAAGTACGTTTTAATGTTTAGAGTTGTTATTACTAAATAAAGTTTAGCCTATGAAACTAATATCCAGAAAGAAACACTGCATGAGGAGCCCAAATATTGTTTCAATGCCATCATTTACGGCTCTTATTTACCCAATGCTGGGCAAAAGCCTTTCTTTGCTAACCATTGTATCGGCTAGTTGAGGTGACGGTGACGACATAGACGACGTCACAGAAATAAACTTATTTAGGCGTCTAATAGCCCAACACGTAATTTTACATTATTTTTGAACGTGAAAATGTAAATTGTATTAAGCATAGATGGCGCGTAAAAAGAACGACGCACAGAATAAAGTAAAAAAGAATGTCAAGCAAACGTTTCGTTCTCAATCGCGCAAAAAAAAAACGTCGTCTGTTAGAGGCCTAGGTGGGGTTTAGACACTTAATAAATATAGACATTATGTGGTCTATTCTGTTTGAGTTTTCTGTGACTAACGGTATTCCCCATAAATGTTTGATGTTGATATCTACAGTTGTCGCAAAAAGGCCAGATTTGACGTTTATATAAAAGCACAAAATGAATGTGTGCAAAAATTGCACGCATTCGGTCTTAAAGAAATTCGCCTTTTTATTTATCTAAACATCGCACACCCATTTATAATGAAATTAAATGCCATGCATTAGAGTACTTATTACTAGTGTTGACATTACTCCCAGTATTTTGACAGCTGTCGAATCCGACCTATTAGATTGCTACAACTGTACGTGCATCTATTGAACGAATGGACCGAATAATGACAATATTTCTTGAGTAGTATTGATCGTCTGAGCCTCGCCTTAAACAAATCACCGGATGGGGATGACATTGTTTACGAGAAGTAACTTCAATAATCAACTTTTTCCTAATATTAATTTATAACAATAAAACTCGTAACTTATTTAATCAAAATTGTTATGAATTTTCAAGATTGTTTAGTTTTTAACTCTGACCAATAACTTCGAACTGTAATATTTCAAATTACTAAAGTAATTCGTTCGTCAAAGGCATATTGTTCGCCTTTCACCACCACTTTCGGTAGACGCCTGTTAGTGACGGTTAAATACAAACTATCCTATACTAGTGACAAAAGAAATAGGCACTTTTTTTTTTGGGCAGAGCTAGTCCGCGTACCTGTAGTACGCCTTCATTTCGCCGTTACCGATCCCATGTAAAAGGGGGTGAGCCTATTGCCAACAACAGGTTACAAATGCAGACTCCGGGTTACTACTAGGAAATTCCACACGGAAAACTCCAATAACACTTTGCCCGACCTGGAGATCGAACTCAGGACGACCTCACGCTCAGCAGTCGAGCTTGCGACCAATAGACCAACGCGGCAGTCAATTTCAATTCATTTATTCATTCAGATAACAAAGATAAATTGGGTTAGTAACAACAGTCTTAACCTATGTTAGTACTTAACTAATAACCAGGGAGCGGAATCGTATGGCAAAACAATTGAAAGCTGATAGAGACGGGTCATTATTTTTTATCGACTATTCAAGCTATCGATACTTTTTAACAGCCATTTTTTAGAAACAAAAAATAATAGATCAACACGAAATGTCAGATTGAAATAGAAACGTTATCAATTTTTCATTTTGTTTACTGTACTATAATACCGTAATCAAAAGAGACGAAAGGACAATGCCCATCTTGTTAGGAGCTTTGGGCCCCTATAAAACTTCGCATGTCACGGTGGTTTTAACTTGGTTTTGTAGACCTAAAATTACCTTTTCATAATCTGAAATCGATTTTCAATTTTTCACCCTAGTTTAAGAGAAATCTTATTTTTTCGGATGCTGAAATTGAGGTTATAAAACTTTTTTTTTTTGTGTTCATCCTATTTAAAATTAAAATAATATTGTTTAAGTATTAATATTGATTCCTGAATTTAGAAAACACTACATAACTTCTTCACTAACTAGATATTATGTAGGTTAAGTACTTGCGCTTACAAATATCCCTTGCCGTGCTATGCCGGCAGTCAGCATTAAGTGGGCTGTGCCTGTGCCCTCACCACTAGTAGGTAGTGTTATTAAAAATCTTGGACGTACAAAACAGATACGTCCATGTTAAAAATAAATACTTACGACTAAAGCCTTAGGTTAGAGTAGCTCGTAGCTATATAAATTACAACAGCCGCACGGATCCATCTCAAGTTAAGCTATGCTTGCCGAAGTTAGACTGTGGATGCGTGACCATCCATTACATACAGACTCCTGTGCGTCAGCTAGCACATTCAAGCTGCTGGTTCCGAGTGTCATTTGTAAATCTTAAATACTCGTTACGAGTAGCCAGAATCCCGCAAGTGTGACAACCCGTCTTACCGAGGGGTAACGTGTTATAACCCAATGTATGGGTTGTGGAGGTCAGATGGACAGTCACTCCATGCGCAATACTGTATTCAGCTGCGTTGGTTAACAACACTTTAACAGCATCTTCTGTGCGCTATTGCAACATAGTAAGATCACTACCCCGCTTCCTAGTGAGTTCACTATGCCATCTATGATTTGGAGTTTGTGTAGTTGTGTGGCTTAGTTATAGACCAGTTTATATTAAAGTAAGATGCCCTATGGATGCTTACTTTAAAAAAAAACAGCAATAAATAGTAGGTAAAACATTTATTGTTCAAGGATATATGATCTAGAAATGGCGGTGGGGCGCTTATATCATTAAAACAATCCCAGCTTAAATACCACAATATGGTGATAGTATGAGCGCAGCACCCTACTGTTCGATTTCTCACTAAACAACTACAGTAATAAGCAATGATACTCTATATCATTGCTTATGCTATACTACAGGAATCACAGGATCTGCAATGTTATCATCCATGTTATCAGTCACTGGCGCAGACTCCACGGTGAGTCTGTTAACGCCACCTGGCTCTGTATTTCTCTCGATGCAGTCTCTCAACAAGCATGACAAACTCGTTACAAATGCAAGACCTGAAAATAAGAAAATATTATATTTATACTACCTATTTTTGTTCAATTAGTTCAATCATAGAAATTCTGCCAAGATTAAAACACTTACATGATGTGCTGGTGTCCATCTTAGCATAAGGTTCTTTTGAGGACAGTCTTGACTAACCCTGTGAGTTCTGCGACTTGCAATTGACATGCCACACGCAAAACATATGTTGATGTGTCCAAGGGCAGGGGATACAAGGGATAGAGATGTGGTTGATGATGTCTAGTTTTCTAATAATACAAAACATTCAACACACAGGATGCCATCAGAGGATATCTGAAAAGATAAAAAGAAAAAATCAGTGAATTCCTAGGTAAATAATACATACATAATTATACATGTGCTCATTGCAATGGTCTAGGTTTTCTCATAGATCACCTTACACTGCCTAAATTCCATTACAAAATAGTTTTAACACAAATGTTAGATTGTATTGTGAATCCATTATGATTACATGGGAATAATTAAGAGGTATATCCAGAGAATAGGTCTAAGATGAATAGTACTTTTATTTACATTTTGCTTTTAAATGAAAATGTATGATCACCAAAAAGTTAAGTATGCAGACAATTTATTTTTCCACTACGCCATCAACATTCATTATTATTGTGTGCATAATGGCTTAATAAACTTAGGCCACACATAGAAAAGCAAACTGCATACAGCACACTGTTTAAAACTAATTGGAAGTTAGCTGCCTGGTTATAAGACTTATCTGTTTTGCTGGTTGTTAATTTCTGATGGAGCGGAAATAATAGAGATTTACAGTTGACGATGACCCCTTGATTGAGCAAACATAGGCATCCTAAATATTCATATAAATCTTGTAAATGACACATATAAGCTTACCGGTGTAGGCGTTACCCAGGATTTCAGAAGCCGTCAGAAGAATAAGCATTGGTTCATCTAATTCTTCGATTTGACGTCTACGAAGATTAGACGCCCAACGTCTCGGAGCAATTGACACACCGGCGAGAGAGAAGGCGGTTTACCCGACCTCTACCAGGTGTAGACATTTTTCAGGAGTAAAACAAGAGTCCAAGGCTCACTTAAACTAGTCAATTTGCGCACTTATCACTAAAACAGGAGTCCAATATCTCAAAACAAGGAACGTAAACGCTTAACTCGACAGCTTCAAATTGTAACGAACAGAATTAAATACGGAGGAATATTATTATAAGTAGACGCAAAACGAAAGGGATATATCATTAGCAATAACAAACAATTTGATTGATTGATGCATTGATTTGACAGATAGATCTGTTTAGGTGTGACCATGTAAAATATTTTGAAAATCGATTCACTGAATCGATTTGTTTTAATAATATAATTTACGTAAAAAGATAATTATAAACGCTATTTAGGTATGTATGGGCAGTACTAACCTAAGTACTAACGACAATAATGTCTGTGGTACTTCGCGCCTAATCAGATTCATGAGACTGTTAGCGGATTAGTAAATTATCGATATTTTCAATCGATTACAATTTATTTAATTGACATAGTCTATCGTCTGGCAACATTCAGGTTAAGTTTTAATGGCGGAACTGACTTAAATTCAATAAAATAAATATTAATTATGTTCTCCAATGCTAGGGTAAAAGAAATGTTGATAAAAAAAACTTGAACTTGTAAAAATACGACTTAATTTTTGAGAAGTAAATAGTCTTGACATGGCACCAAAAATAAGGGGCCCATTGGTGGGCATTCTCCTTTCATAATAGTATCTATAGGGTAAATAAACTTCCCGAGTCGCGGTAGTTAACAGACTTTTTTGATAGACAAGACAATGTTTTATTTATGTTTCATTAAAGATTATTTATCTGTAAAGAATAAAAATTAAAACTATTTGTTAATTAAAAATAAAGTTCACAACTAAAAAGTATCGATAGTTTGAATACTCGATAAAAAATAATGACCCGTCTCTATCACCTTTCAATTGTTTTGCCATAAGATTCCGCTCTCTGCTAATAACACACACAATATACAGGTGACAAGTGACCTCACCAACGGGCTGTCATGTCTCCCGGCTATAGCGCGTAGAATGCTGCTGGGGCTGCCACGGAGTCTGTTTAGCAGCGAGGCCGCTTTCTTACGTCGTACAGCATTGAAGCAGTCGGTACGTGCCTCAGCGAACATAGATGACGCGCTACAGAACCGAGGCACGCAACAGTACCCTAAATGCGTTGTTATACTGGATCCGCTGAGCATTGTAGGCCTTTTGGTTGTAGTCAATGTCAATACAAAGTTTTTATTTTTGATGTTATTTGTTATATATACCCAAAACCCATAAAACTCTCTGTAGGTGTCTTACAAATGAATATGGTACTACAGTCGCTTATTTTAGTTATATAGAGATGGATGAGTTGCTGCCCAGCATAGCATACAAAAGCTGCTCTCAAGATGCGAGGAGCAGAAGTCGCTTACAGAAACCATAAACTAGCTTGACGTTTTCTATACAGACAATACCATAAAAAATATCATTGCTTCAAATTAAAAAGAAGAAACCTTTTAGTATTACGCTTTATAGGTAAGAAAACACCACCCATAACTGGGGCCTAATTCTCCTAAAATAAATCTTGATAAATCGCAACCGAACCAAGGCCGAACCGTTCATTCAGACAGTTCTCAATTTCAAAAGCTATCAAATTGTTTGACACAAAAAACAAAATCAATCATTTTGAAAGTTTTCGAAAACAAAAACTGACTGACGGTTGTGGTTCGATTGCGTTTGACAACAATTTATTTTAGGAGAATTGGGCCCCAGGTATTCAAAATAAAACTCCAGCTTTTAACAAAATTTTCATTACAAGGTTTTGCTCTGTAAAAATAAAGTCTCCCAAAGTAGTCATTTGGCACCTCTAACCCATATTATCCGTGTAAAACTAAAATCTAAATAAATACGGCAAAGCACTTAGTGTTAACTGCTTTTTACGAAAATTACAGGCAACTTAATACGATTACTTTTGTTACATAAAAATGTTAATGATAGTTGTAATGACAAGGAAACCTTACAATAATATTTGTTTGACACGCACTTCCCTTCCTACTCTGTTTTATTAATAACTTGTAAGTAAAGTGTTTTCTGTAATGTCATAAAAAATATCATTATTTAAGTCACCAAAGGGATTCTCTAGAGGATGGGCAGCAGCGTTCTCTGAGTACTTTAACAACCATACTGTGATCGCCAACCCGCCTGCCAAGCGTGGCGATTACGGCACCCCCCCCCCCCCCCTTTCTTTCCCCCTGTCTTTCGGCTGAATGATGATGATGAAGTCACCAAAATAGACAGTAAAACAAAATCAAAAACTTCATAAAATTAAAAGATCTTATAAGAACTCGTGATAATAGTAGTTGTCGAGTATCGAATGCTTGAATAGCGAAATAGCGACATATACTGGGTGGAAAAAAATAATTTCCTTTGAAATATACATAATAATCAGCCCATTACTGTCCCACTGCTGGGAACGAGCCTCTTCTCAGATTGACAAGGGTTTAGGACTTAGCCCCCCACGCTGGCCTAGTGCGGGTTGGCGGACTCCATACACCATTGAGAGCTTTATGGAACCTTCTCAGGTGTGCAGGTTTCCTCACAACATTTTCTTTAACCGTTAACGCAAGTGATAATCAGATACAGATCTGCAACTTTGAAAAAAATATTATAATTTCTTTTGAATAAAATTAGCTATCTTTGTTATTTAATGTAGGTACCTACTTTACCTCCATGCTGTTGTTTTTTTCCACCCTGTATACAGGATGTAAACGAATGCGTGTAATTCCTTCAAACCGCGTGATCTACTGATGACACAGAATGACCAAGAACAGGATAGTGTCAGATACAGTAAAAAAAAGTTAACTGACTGCACGGAGCGATATTGCTCTAGTCGTGCCAGCCAGCTGTGTTGCTGTGCTTTCAATCATTTTTGCGAGACAAAGAAATTTTCAAAAAAAAAATGTTACCTATTTTTTTGTTCAATTTTTATTGAAACCTTATTAGGTGGTTTAGAAACGGTAACTTATACACAGAACAATAAAAAAATCATTTTTTTAATCACTTGTCCCCTGCGCGCCTAATCTATATCAGTAATAAATCATGTGGTTTTAAGGAATTACACGAATTATTTTACACCCTGTATGTTCATCCAAAAGGCCTACGAACAAAATAGTTTCTAAATACACCAAAATGTCACTTTACTAGCCCCAGACAGACCCATTGTTGGCATTTACGCAACAATAGAAGATAAATGGTCCAACTAGCAGATTGCCTCCATTCGTATTATGGCTTTAATTTTCTGTGTCCTAACTGTGAACCTATATTTACACGTCTCCAGTCTTTAGTTAAGTGTACCCAATACACTACTAATTACTAAACAGCTTCTTATAGAGTAACTAAAGTTTAAAAATCATACGCACTCCTCTTAAGCCTAGAAACTTGTGTAGAGGAATTTTAGGGATGTTAACTGGCGCAAGTTCAAAGAAAATTCTTGCTTAATCTTCAATTAAAGTTGCGCAATCGCAGAAATACGAGTACCTTTACTGTTTTGTCGACCTGTTTTTGTGGCAGACCCAAAAGAAGCCTGACGGGCCTGACCAACGTAACTTTTCACCACTACTGGCCTACTTTTAAATGTTGTTGGGATTCCTTTTACTTACAGGAGTAGTAACTGGGTGTGCTAATTTTGTTATTAAGTCGTTTTTCTACGACACACGTCACGGCACGACTAATCGTAGTCACGACTTTAAACGCCATACAGGTTTGTTAAAAATACAATTTAAAATTTTGTGGGTACACTCTGTATCGTAAATTGATCAACTTTTTGAAATTTTCAACTTTCTATACAAATAAAAAAATCATTTTATCTATACAGCATGTAAGGGTAAACACCGTTATCACTCAAACCATGGGTAGTTGACTTAAACATAAAAATATAGGACCGAATAAAAAAAAACAAAAAAAATGTACGCGCGAGAAATGAGCGGCGCGGCGGCGCTACTACGCGGCGTACACGCACTCGCTAGAGAGACAGCTGAGTGACTGGGGTAGCGAAATGTGCGGGGCCGTGCGTCGGGCCACGCGGCGAGTTCCCCGCGCCCCCTCCCGTAGCTTGTTGCCCCCGCTTATAGGGTGAAATGCATTTGGGGAAAAATGAAAATTTGAAAAAAAAAAATTCGTTATTTTTCATTGATTTTACGCTCTATAAATGAAACCAAACCACTGGTTTCAAGGATAACGGTGTTTACCCTTGCAGCCTTTATATTTATATGAACTGTTTACTACGACACTAGTAATGTAGTGTCATTTCGTGAGTAAACGGTTAAATAAATATATGGCGCTCGTAGTAGTCAAGTCACCAATAAAAAAAACACAAAATTTGCAATGAAATTTAAAAACCTTATTAAGTATATTTAATTGAGGATGATAAAGAATATCTCTCTCACCATAGTCGTGTTTAGACTAAACAGGGTTTAAAAACCTTTCTTATGTATGAAGTTTGATGTTAAACAGGGTTAACAAACAGTGTTTAAAGGTTTACAAGTGTGTAAATCTTTGTAAACGACTCTATATTTTATTATAGAAACAAAATGTACATCCCGTCTCCCGTTTAAATGTCCAGAGGCATGAAACAAACACCTCACTTTGTGTACTTGGATAAACAAGAAACTCTCGGAATCGAATCGATTTGAATTCAATTAGAATAGTAATCATGTTTGATCCTCCGTCGTATCCGGTGGACCGCAATTATATCAAGATCAAAAGGTTACATTTTAATTAATTGAGAATCTTGCGGTTTGTTTTAATGAATAAACGCTTCTGTGATAGCTGTGAAGGATTTTTAATTGTGTGACAGATTTTTTTTAATTACAAATTTTGGAAAACCGTCTCGTTGACTGGATATGATTATAATTAGGTGCGCTAAAATTACCAGTGACGTCTTTGCTAAAAAGAATTTCACAGTTTGTTACTACAGTTCAGGCACGATAAGATGGCGGTTATGAAATTTACCCACTCATAAAGTTTAAAAAATAAAATATTTACGGCTACGTATGAAGGAACAATTGCCGTACTTTCTTGTCAATAGAGACGTACTGCTACAATTTATCGAATCTATTATTTTACACAATGAAGTTATAATTCATGTAGGACATGACAGCAGCGACGATAGTTTCACAGTTTAAGAATCATATTGTTATAGTTTGATGAGGAGTTTGATAGATGAATTTTTGACAAATGTTTTTTATTGAAACTTTTTATGTAGGTAGCTACTTTCAAAGACTTATACGACTCGCACTTGACGATAATGTTTTCGATAGTATTTTGAAATGTGTCACAACACTATTGTAAGATATCAAAAATGCCATCATACCATGCCGCTACAATAGTACAAAGAAAACACACCGCTGAAAAGCTCACCATGCATCTTTTAAATTATTGACACGATGAGGTAACGATATTGCATTTCAATTATATTTATAAAGTAGTTTTAGACTTTGGGTGCAATTTGGATGGTCAGCATTTACCTGTGTTAATCACACGATATTTGTAACCTGACGACACGACTAATCGCTCGATGTTTCTCGGGCTTAACTATCTACAGAAAAATAGCATTAAATATTATGAATGTTTATTACTGGAGCATTAGTAAAATAAAAGTTAGACTTTACGATTACGACTAAACTCCCTACGCTTAGTTATAATTAGACACGAGAATATTCGCACCGGGCGACAGACTAAACATTTAGGCAACTATGTGTCAAAGTTAGACTGTCACTTACTGCGCAATGCACGTACGTTATAGGCTGTTAGTCACAGACACTTTGAATTTAAATAATAAATGCACGTAACGTCCAAGATGACCGATAAAGAGGTCGTCCACATACGAATATGAGGTAACGCCTCAATGTCGGACGGTACAAACACGTAATCACGATTATTGGAAGTTTTACGTTTTACCAGATTCGGTCATAACTCACGCGGGTAATAGTAGTCCGCGGGGTCAACGACCGGCCTTGCTGCCGTTCGAATGTTTTTCTTAATTGCCAGCGAAATTGATAGCGTTCGGTCACGCATTGTCGTACTACAATACATCAACGAGTCCTTAATTGCTAGTAACGTTATATCCATTTAGCGGTCACTCCTACGTGCAGTTGACAATAGGATGAGGTCATAGTTGCAGTTTTCTCGGCGGCCGTTTTCTGGGTGCAGCAATTTGGTGGGCAGGCGCAATTGGCGCGGCAGACGGCGCGTCGGATGTTGCAATTGTCGGGCGTCCGTGTCGACCCACCGCGCCGTTCGGCTGCCGCCGCCGTCTCCCGGGCAACCTTATATAAACAATGCCATCAATCATGTCATCGATAATGTCTTGGAATTAACCGTAACTAGCTCAGTTTTGTTCGAAACTTAAATACGAAAAGTACGAAGTACGATTAAAAAGTTCTGCTTTTGCCCTCAATGTTACCCCATTTTAACTTCTATATTTAAACAACAACAAAGCATCAACTGCTATTATTACTTTTATAACATAATTAGAACATTACTAATAAATAAAATAATAATAAAAAGTTTATTCAGGTAAAACACTAAATACAAATTTGCTTAAATCTACGAAAAATCACTTGTTATGTGCCTGAACTAGGTCATCCTGTGTTTCAGACGAAGACTATCTCACTGCCCTGTGTCCGTGTGATGCCGCACGTAAAGAATAGCACTACCCCATCTCTTCCCGTGGGTTTCGTAAAAGGCGACTAAGGGATCCACTAGAGGATAGGCAGCAGCGTTATCTGAGTATTTTATCAACCATACTGCGATGGCCAACCCGCCTGCCAAGAGTGGCGATTTTGGCAAAACCCCCAACATGCATAGCACAATCTTTGGGAGAGGCCTATGTCCAGCTGTGGACGTGTTTCGGCTGAATGATGGTGTCCCACTGTTGGGCACGGGTCTCTACACAGGATTTGGGCCTTAATCGACCACGCTGGCCTGAGGTTAAAGGACAATAGGGTCACACACCATCGAGTTTTTTTTTATTTGAAGCTCCTCTCTTTCGCGCTTGTTCCCTCACGATGTTTCCCTTCACCGTTAACGCAAGCGATAATAAAATTCTGATACGAACATGAATTCAATAAGTAAGTCATTACTTTTAAACCATTGTTTAACTGTTGCCCCACAGTACGTTGATATCTGACACCAAGTGCAATATAACAACAGTTAACAATGAACAAATGACTTACTTACCATTAATTTTCATCTATTCATATTCATTCTATAATGCGAAGGACCGAGCAAAATTAATATTAATGTTGCTTGAAAGACAAATAACAAAATAAGTCCGATTTATAAAATTGTTGAGGATTTACGGAACGTGATTGTTTAGCAAATAAAAGGTTTGTTTTCAATCAGTCGTGATATAAATTCAGATCTGGCAACTAAAAGATAAGATCGGTTTATCAATCGGTTGTCATCCTGCGCCATTTTTAGAGTCAAGTTGAAAGAGTTTACTAAGGATGGCGGGCGATATAGCAATTTAAAAATAATTTGCAGAGTTATTACTATAAGACATCCCCCGGGACTGCGTGCCTGTTGGTAGCCCTATGGCAATCTTAGCACTAGGTTAATGAAGGTTACACAATAACAACTTTTCAGATGGATTAAATAGGGCAGTTCATACTATGCTATACTATTTCACTATATAGTAAAGCATATTGAGCAATCCTATACTATAATTATAACTTTCGTGAGACACATTCATATTTACACTTACTTACGGTTTACTCACGTTTATTTTTCGGGATGGTCCGACTTATTAACTTATTACGGACCCAACGTAATCCCAAAGTCAGGTAATCCCAAACAAACGCACGTGAGTAAACTGTAACTAATCATTTTGGTACACTAATCGTTTATAAGAATATTGAACTCTACCTCAAAATTATACCTGCTCAAAAAACGTAGCCAATCAATTATGCATAGATATATCTACTAGTCCATTAAAGGGATATAAATAGATATATTTATTCATGAATACAAAGATTCGTGTGTACGATAACGTAGCGTAAACCGTAAAATCGATCAATTTTTATAGAGCGGTGGGGTATTTATTGGCTTGCGCTGGCGCAGCCGACCTCCGCGCGATCATAGTGCGTTCATTCCGGTGCGTTCGCGCTGAATAATTACACCAACACTAATGTATTGTAACCTTCGTTGTCATTATTGTAATAAAGGAAATTGAGCCAACTGTAGACATAGCAGCCATGTAATTAATCATTGCGTTTAATTATTTTTGGCAGTTCACGAAATATGCGTGCGATTATTACTGAGTTTTAAATTACACTCAATTAATGTGTTCTTATGATAGCCAAGGGCTCCAACCAATAACTTCAGAAGCTCTTCAAGCATACGCATCGTGAGGAGTTTCCTCACTATCGACCGTTTATACTTACATACAACGTTAATTTTAGTATATACAAAAACTGAGACACCCCAACAAGATTTTCATCAGAACTGACTGAATATGTGTTTTTTTTTAATAAGTCTCCAAATTACACCGTAGTTTAGGTCGCGTTAAGTTCCCTAGTAAAGTGTGAAATGCCTGAGATGTGCTTGCTATGCAGGGGTTGTCTAATACACGGAAACTGACCGAGCGGACCATCTCAAGCCTCAAGGTGTCTATTCCCGTCAACTGTTATGAGTAGAAACCTACTGAAACAAAATAGAAAAAAAATGTTTTGTAAAAAATATGTCAATCGATTCTCCTAGTGATTCTGAACAAACTAGTTTCAGGTTTAGTATATACTAAAACTAAGCTTGTATATTTTTCTAAACTATATTCTCATTTTTTTTTTAATTAGTTCTTATATATGGCATAAATAAATGTACTTACGTTTATGATTAGTTTCGGTTATCTCACGTGCATTTTAAGGGATTGTTCGACTCGCGATCTCGCCAAATGTTCAGCTTGATTAAGGTCTCCTTTTGGGTCCGAAACTAGTGGGACAATCCCGAAAAATACACGTGAGTGAGAGAACCTAATCATAAATATGAATATGTACGAAACTTATAATACAAAAAATGTATTCACGCACAAAAATACTACTAGGTACGTACTCAACAAACGACACGAAATAAATCATTAATGAAAATTCCAAACCTTTGATGCCATTCAAACACCCATACTCATTCATGCCAGTTTTTTATTATTATAGGAAGCGAATGAAACTAAAATCTGAGGAGATTGGCCCTACAGCGGTCGCTGACATGAGCACTCACCTTGAGACGGTACCATTTATGTTAATACAAGATGGATTCCACGAAACGTAACTAGGCGTATTGTCAAGTCAGTAATTATGCTGCATGGTGTACCACCGATTATAGAAGTAGGTGAACATCGAGATAACTTTATTTATGTTTTGATTTTAATAAGCGAGTTAGGCCTCGTTTATAGGGACGAAGGAATCCGCTGTGCACTACGCCACGTAATCTCATAATACAAAGTACAAAAAACAATTCGCACGGAAATACGCTTAACATACAACATACATAAACTTACGCATTTTTCCTATGGGGGTAGGCAGAAACTGTAGAACGCCACATGCTACGATCCTTACATACTCCTTTGGCTTCGTCCACGCACGACATCTTGTCATACATTCACCTGTCTTTTTTAAGAGCATCACCAAGAACTCATTCTTTTAACGTGACCAAACCAAGTAAACATACTATTTTTTTTTTTAAACCGCTACTTTGGCTACAAAAATGCTCTAATTAACCGTCATAAAACAAAATGTTTGTATTTTCATCTTTAAGAAGTTTTTTAATTTTTTTTAAATCCTCGTGGATAGTATACCTTATCGCCCGGGGAAGGCGAAGGGATATTCAGGACTCTTACCGGCTAAACACCCATGGTGTTCCTTCCCCTGATCTTCGGCTGTGGTCGCGGGATTCGCAGCTGCGTGCACCACAACTCAGAAGGCCAATTCTCGTAATTAAAATGTTCAAAATATAGTTTCAATCTAGTCTCAGTCTAGTCTCAATCACATAAATATGACAAATGGTATTCTTGTTCGTTAACAAACAACGTCAAACGTGAAATTATATTGACATGAGATTGAAAGTTGACTGAAGCCAAAAGGGTATTCTGGTTACATTATATACTAAGCCATTTTGACAAGTTGGAATTTTCATTTATGTCTAGAATTTTATTCTATGACTGTTGATATCGGTATGCTATCGGTAATAGATTTTAAGTTGCCTGAATTAACATAATATCGAGATAGACTGAGATGGTACTGAAACCGGACCGAACTTTAAGTGTACCAGAATACATTTTTTTATTAAATTCATAATTTAATCTCAGTTCGGTCAACCTTCAGTCTTACATCAAATTAATTACGAGAATTGGGAGCCTGGTCCTCTTCACGTCCTGTATCACGCTCCGCGTTAAGTGCCGCGTTTCCATAGACGAGACCTAAGAAATAACATTGTCAAAAGGATTTGCAGTAGCAACCTCCTATTTGTTAATAAAGACCAACATCCTGTGATAACCGATCCGACTATTAAGCATGGTCATTATGGCATTAGCCTCCTATGACCTTCGTTGTAGCGGTCAGTCAGAGGCCCATGGTCAACAGTGGACACACACACAGTCAGATTTTGTAATCAAAAATCACCACAATGACATCTACGAATGAATAATTCCATTATTTTCTGTGATTGATATAAAGCGACTAAGTAATAATTCGTCAATCTTTTATTGTAGCGGTCATTGTAAGGCCGAAGATCGTACAGCACTATAGTCAGGCCTTTTATGTTTTGTATAAAATTTAAACAAAGCTTTGATCGTAAAACATTAATTTTGCTTTTAGAAACCATAAATATATAAAAAAAAATAGCCAGTTACGGTTTACGCACGTGCTTTTTTCGGAATTGCCTGAATAGTTCAGTCAGTTTGACTCGCAACCTCGCCGCGTGTTCAGCTCATGATTGAGGGCTCCATTTGTTTCCGAAACTAGTCGGGCGAACCCGAAAAATGCACGTGAGTGAACTGTAACTAGCCATAAACTAAGAATAAGATTTAAAAAAAATGAGGATTCTTCATTCAAAATGAATGTTCCACAAACAAAATAGCTTATAGATTTTATACGAAAAAGAAAATGGCTGAACTATAGGGTATACAAGGTATATTATGGTATATTATTATAAGGGATTATTGCCAGAAGGATAGGTAGAAACAATCATCTCGGAATTAATAACTAAATAACATCATACAGCGACTACTCTAATCCGCATCCAAGGGTTCAATTCAATGTAATGTTTATCTAGAACCAATCATTGCAGCGATCTATGGACACAGATAAATGTGAAATTATAATTGTCTTTTATGGTACAAGGGAGGCATTCTCTTTTAGAATCTATATACTATTATCAATGGTGTACAATACAAACATAAGGTCTCAAGGGAAAGCTGAATTCTTAGAAAGCTATTCTTGTTATCAGAGTGAATGGTTGCTCCCGATACGTTTCCAATAATAGCCGGAGATAAGAAAATCAAGTGTTGATGTCAAAATATTCTGTAACTGTGTTACTATTATTAAAGTGACATTATGATCATCACATTATGATAAAGTTGGCTCTATTTGCATAAATGTTATAATGTACATTGTAGCATTACACATCGGGGCGCTATCCCCTACATCACTTTTTGACACACTCACGGGAAGTAATGAGGTATACCTCCGGTTTCTGTATTGAGAATTCGGGATAAGCAATACTTAAGTAGTATTTGAGTACGGAGTTGTGAAAAAAATGCTTTAAATCCGTAATTTTTTTGACAGCTCCATACTCAAATGTTTCTTAAGAACTACTTATCCTAGAATTCTGAATTCAGAAACCGGAGGTTAGTCAACCAAAAAATTAAGAAACAATGGAATGTCTCAGAGGTTGAGGATATGGTTCTTAAGCACCAAATTGCGGGCTGTAAACATGGCTTAACCCGCTTAACCTGTGTAGTACTGTAATTATAGACACAATAGATAAATAATGGCGGCCGTACCGTTTTCGGTACACTTGGGCGGTTGAGAGTAATATTGTTATTATTTGACTTGGTCACGTTAGACCCTAGTCGTACCTGATGGTAAGCGCAGACAGGGTCTAAAATGAAGCAAACGAATCCAAGTAACAGAAATATAGTGGAATTCCCCTAAACCCCTCTGGCTCTCACATATACACGATGGAACACAGTTAACTGCTTGACTTTAACGTGAGGGTGGTAGCTAGCCAGCGGACCGTATAGATCCTACCACCAAGCGTGCTGGGTTTTGTTGAATCTTACAACACACATCTATTCCCAGAGTGCGGTGAGGAAGTTTTATATGCTAGCCCGTCACAAGGGATTTGTGACTTTTGTCCCCAAAGTGACTTTTTCAATGTTCTTTCTTAATTAATCTAAGACACCACTGACTTTAGGTGCACGAAAATATCTTGAAGAAATCTAAAGGAAGCGTGGTTGTCAGTACTCGTTGCTTCTCTGTATTAGAAGAGGCCTTTACCCTGCAGTGGGTTAATTACGTGTATTACGAGTTCGTTTATTATCCTAAAGGATTGTTTTTTTTTAAGTTAATCGTATCGCATACTGAAAGAAAACTTTGGCTTATCCAGTTGATGTGTAATCTGTACAGTCTGTACTATAGGTAAGGCTGTAAATTCTGAACAGCGGGGCGTGCAGCGGAGCGTTCAAGCGTTGTATTGAGCGTGCATACATTTAGCTGCACGCTATAAACGCTATTAAGAACGCATTTCAATACTCTTCTTCTTCTCTCGTGTCGACACGAGCTATATGAATATAGCTTACGCCGCGGTGCCGAGGTGAGAAAATTTGGCAAGGTTGGTCGTGAGCCTGACTGCCCAGGGTGCACCGGTCGTACCCGTCGCCCGACTAGTAACATGCCCAAGAAGGCGGCGCGCATGATTGTGTTCCGTGTGCGCCTCTCAGGTGGACGTGGGGCAAGGCCCCACAGAAGAAGTCTGCCAGCCCCTGGCGAGGCCTGCCGGGGTTGCGGTGCATGCAGCTGCGAATCCCGCGAACACGGCCAAGGGTCAGGAGAAGGGACACCGTGGGTATTTAGCCGGTAAGAGTCCGGCATAACCCTTCGTCTTCCACAGGCGAATGGCATCCATGAGAATTTAAAAAGACAAAAAAAAACTATGCACCGCTCGTACTTAAGTATCATTACTCGTGAAGACTCTTTTCATGCACCCCACTTCAATACTAGTACGCGTAAAATAAGTTAGCCTCTCTGAAGTTAGGTACAAAACGTTCGAAGCCTGTTTTCAGAGCGGCAAAGTTATTTTACGAGTACCAAATAACTTTGCCCCTCTGAAGTGAGGAACAGAACGGTCAAAGCCTGGTTTCAAAAAGACAAAGTTGTTTTACGCGTACTGTAAGTAACGCTTGAAAAAACGCCCCGCTGCACGCCACGCTGTTCTCAATTTGGACCTAAGTATCAGATAATAAGGTCCAGATATTCATGGGCCATAAAACACTAAAGAACAAAGTCCTGGGTGGCCACTAGTCTTTAAATAATGTAAAGTTCAGGAAGAATCATAACTTATTTGAACCCTATTGTATTGAATAACTATTAAAACGTCATACCACGCATACATTACTTAGAATTTACTCCACAGGTAAAATATGAGATTCCAGGATTTCATTTATACGCAATAATATGTGGCCATTAGCTACGGCCGTTTCATGGAAGAGCTACCTCATATAATCCATTAAAATAGCTGGCTGGTTAAGCTTATAAAATTTATAACATGCAGATTAAAACTGTTTTCGTAAATGAACAATGTGAACTCGACGTGATCTTTTTGATTTTTTAGGGCTGTCAAGATTTTAAAAAAAGTATTCTTACATCTCATACTCATAAATCATAATACCTACTTATCGGTTAAATGGGAATATTTGAAAACCACAGGGCTAATTGGCATAGACGTCACTTATGAGAGTTTTAAACTAGGAATCTTTAATATGTACGGTCGCGGACTCGAAATGTTTATCACATTTCAAATTCGATTCCTTATCACACTGTGCGCAATAAGGTTTAAGATGTCATATCAACTTATGTCATATCGACCTTATGAAAAAGTAATGTGCAAGCAATTATAGACCTTAGGGTGGTAAACATTTCAAGTCCTCGACTCCACACTGTACATTCAATCTTTTTGTAAAAAAGTAAGTGCAGCGCATCCTAGGGACGACACTGATGGCAAAAATTACGTTTTCATTTTTTTTGTATGTTTGAGCTTCACGACAAAAAAGTACGGAAGTATACAATAACGTTGAAATCGAAAATACATATTAGCACCAATGAACCTAATGATAGTAACACGTTCCTTTACTGATTTCCGGTTATGGTTTTCAAATAGTCCCATTTTACGGTACATAAAACAATGGGTCTATCTATGGTAAATACCCACTGATACCTACGCATTGTTTCGCGTATCTATTGTACTGTTTTTGAGGAGACCACTATCCTCCCATGGATTACCCCAACGAATAACTTCATTGTCTATGACACCCACGAGATATAATTAAAATTACAGCAAACTTCTGTTTCTAGCTAGCTCAATTTTCCTAGACTAATACATTTCATAATTTTGAGATACAAAAACGGCACTCAGATTAGAAGAATGATTGATTTTTAAGGTAAGTTTCAATTTTAATTCTTTGTTCTTTTAAAAATAAATTTAAATGACTAGTGCTTCACTTCTATTTGGGGGACATGTTTATTTTAAGGCCGATTTTTCAATGGCGGGTAGTATTTATCCGCGCACCAAAATATTCATGTTTTTTTTCAACAAAATATTGATGTGCAATTAGTATATTTGATGCGTACTTAATCATTATTTTAGATATGGAAACAGTATTTCTAGTCGTTAGTTCAGATTTTTGAGATGAGTAAGTAAAATAAATAGCGTCCTGTTTTGATTAGTTTTTTTTTAATTTTTGTGTTCTACAAATTTTGGTAGACAATTAGTTTATTTGTAGCGGAGTCATATAATTGGTACTAGAGTAGTTTTAACGATGGAGACATTAGATGAACGTTACTTATTTTGATGTGCAATTAATCCCTTTTTCAATCTTCAGGTATTTTTTATCTGAGGGATAAATATCACCCTTGACAGCTTTTATATAGAAAATCTGGCAAAATGTCAAAATCATTCCTCAGATAAAACTTATCTGACGATTGAAAAATTAGCCCATAAATAAATAAATATATCCTCCAAGCGAAAACAACTTTAGGCATCACTCACACTGGATACTTGTTGCAATAATCCAAGTTCGCTTCTCTCATTATGCCTACTATCCTGCCGCACAGGTTTTGCTACTCGTCCTTCTATAAATAGTTACTTTAACACAAAATATAAACGACTTATAAGCGCGCAAAGAGAACACAAAAATGCACTTTAGTCCGCACTCAATACAGTCGTTACTACAACGGCAGAGTTAAACTTAAGTTTCATTTGTACTATTAGGTTATTACACGCACAGTGGCCCACTCGCAAGTGGAAGGAATGAATTCCTTACTGCTTGCACTTTCAATATAGCTTGGTTTATTAGTCGATTTAGAATTAGTTCTCCGAATAACTATACGACACGACCAGCCAACCAAAATATCATAACAAGCTCGTTTTGCTTTTCGTGTGACATTTTCTTGGAATTATTATTACATAGTATCGTCACAGTTGTGGATGGGTGACCGTCCGTTACACACTGAGATCCCTCCGTGCTTTGGAGAGCCTCTAGTCTCAGTAGGTCGGTTGTTTTGTTCAGGACCGAACTGCTGAGACTAATATTGTCTCATTAGTTCGGTTATGACGTCAAACCGAACTGTTGATACTGAAAAAGATACCAGTAGTCCGGTTAGGGATGTAAATAAAATGCTTTTATTATAAATAAAACAATCAAACATATTCTCTGAAATTACAGTTTGGTAGTTATTAATTTATAAGCACTTTCACAAGAATACTGACCGGAGAATACTGAAATCATTAACCGAACTACAGAACACAAGTATCAACAGTTCGGTTTGACGTCATAACCGAACTATTGAGACAAAACTAGTCTCAGTAGTCCGGCCCCGAACAAAACAACCGAACTATTGAGACTAGAGGTCGGAGAGCAAGTTAAGGTGTCGGTCACGAGTGTTATACGAATACAGTACAGTCGTTATGGGTAGTCAGAAGCTGAATCTCTGACTACCGGTCTAGCCTTAGGATATCGGCATTGCCCAGTAACTAGGTTGCGGTGGTGTGATGGCAGTCGATCCGTATAAAATACTGGTATTCAGCCGCATCTGGTTAGGCTGGAAACTGGCCCAAACATAGTTAGGAAGAGGCTAGGCAGATGGATATCACAGGTGTATCGTGTAGAGAATTGGTAAATAAGAATATCGCATAAAATCTGAAGGTTTTTATCTACCTTCCACGCGAATGTCTACGAGAGTACGTGATTGAAGTTGGAGCTAAAGTTTCGAACTTTTTGCTCTGATTTCCATATCCAGGTTTTCAGGCCGATAGCTGCCTGCATTGTTGAGTCGATATTCATGAGTTAGTGAACTGTCATGCCTTACAGCATAGTTAGTTCTGCTACACACACACATATTCAGCCGAAAGACGTCCACTACTGGACATCGTCCTCATCGTCGTACACTGCTGTTTAATCTACTCTTAAGAATAGTTCTTCTTTTGTCGTGTCAACACGAGCTATACAAGGTTAGTCAGAAAGGGGGTACTAATCCGAAAGGGTGTTAAAGTACACATAATAATGAGTAACTTTTGTTCTACAACTTTTCCCAAAAGTCAATACTTAGTTTAAGAGAAACAGCTGTTCAAAAAACTCAAAAAAAAATCTCTAAAATCTATCTATCCCCAGTTATGATCAGCTATGTTTACATTTTAGGTCATATTTGGGGTCTGGAATTAAAAGCACCATTTTCTGAATTTGTAACTAAAGCAGGGATGAAGAATTTTTGAAAAAACCAAAATAAAAATCATTTTATTTGGAAAAAAAATATATCGAATTATGAAATTTTAACACTTGCTTTCAAACAGTCATCAGCGATACTATAAGTGGGCTTCGGATTAGTACCCCCTTTCCGACTAACCTTGTACAAAAATAGCTCATGCTGTGGTGAAAAGATTAGCCAGTCAGCAAGGTTGGTAGCGGGGCTGATTGCCCAGGGTGCGCCGGACGTACTGAAGTATCGTCACTCGTGGAGGCTCTTCTCGTGCAACCCCAGGATAGTTTAGACTACGCTATACTATTTTGACTGTATTACTGAACTCCGAAGTTTAAAATACCGATTTACTGTATTCATAAAGTTTAAAAGTACGAATTACGTGAGTTAGAATGTACGTTAATACGAATTACTTTATTCAGAATGTTCATCATTCCAATGTACGTTACTCCGAAAGTTCACTATTACGAATTACGTCATTGAGAATGTTCATCATTCCGATGTACGGGACTCCGAAAGTTTACTATTACGAATTACGTCATTAAGAAATGTTCATCATCGCGATGTACGGAACTCCGAAAGATTACTATTACAAATTACTAAATTTCGAATGTTCAACATCGAGATTCTGAGCTAGTATTTCGCTTTTATGTATAACATAAATAATAACTTAATTTAAATTTATTAAATGTTAAGTTCAGTTCATGTTAATTTTGTGTAACTAGCTAGGTACTAACTTGCCAGGGTTGCGGACTTTGTTCTAAAGTTACCGCGGCCTTGGAACGCAAAGGGCATTAGGAGAAACACGGATGGGTTTTAGTCAGTAAGAGTCTGACACTCCCTTCCGCTCCTTCCGTAAGAAGTCAATTCATGATTTAACAACGTTAAAAAAAGTAAAGCTATATAAGTATACAATTTTATAATTACAAATGAACTATAACAGTGTATGGCTACAGAAATTAAAAATCTTAATCTAAATAGGTAATAATAGCTTAATAAATTTTAAATATGCCAAAGTACCCAAATACTTACTCAGAATGTCCATGATGAACATTCGAAATTTAGTAATTTGTAATAGTAAGCTTTCGGAGTTCCGTACATCGTGATGATGAACATTCTTAATGACGTAATTCGTAATAGTAAACTTTCGGAGTCCCGTACATCGGAATGATGAACATTCTCAATGACGTAATTCGTAATAGTGAACTTTCGGAGTAACGTACATCGGAATGATGAACATTCTGAATAAAGTAATTCGTAATAGCGAACATTCTAAATCACGTAATTCGTACTTTTAAACTTTATGAATACAGTACATCGGTATTTTAAACTTCGAAGTTCAGTAATACAGTCGTAGGGAGTGATAGCTTAGGTCAATACCTACCAAAATAGCACATAAAAATTTCCGGAAAATGTTACGGTTTTCAAATTAAACAAAATTTTCCAAAATGTTGGATAATGTAAGTTTTTTTTTCTTGAACACGTTCTCCTTTTTGATATAAAGGAAATCAAATGAGTACAGTAACAAGTCACGAATAAATTGATGTAAAAAAATATCAGAAAAGGAAATTTTCTTTACGACAGAGTAAAAAATCAGATATTTATTTATAGATATTTTGGAAATTTTTGTATAATTTGAAAACTGTAACATTTTACGGTTTTGTGTTGTAACGGTTTTGTTTTGTTGTTTTTACGGCACAAATAATTTGCTATTTTGGTAGGTATTGAACCAAGCCCCCCGCAGTATGTCGTACAATTTACTGGACACCCTGTATATTATAGCTTAGTCTGAACTGCGCTTTAATCAGTGACTATCTTCAGTCCCATTCATATTCTATAAACATGTATAATTAAAGCAAACATTACTTCAATATATCAAATCCGACAAAGCGTAAAAACGTAACATGACGTAACAGACAGAATAATATTTCATTTCTCAGCAAAAGGAACAAGCCATCCGCTTAGAATAAAAAATAGCCAACGTCCTTTTGGAAACGTCTGCTTCCTTCCCACAAAATCGCAGCGTCATCAGTTGCTCTTTCGAAGCGTAAGTGAATAAAGACCGTGTAAATGCCTGGTTCAGTCTATTTCGTACCATGGGATGAGTAGATCGGCAAGTGGCGTTAGGAGTATTTTATCAATAGCTGCAAACAAGAGCGATATTTTAAGTCTTAGTGGTCCTTGAACATATTTAGGTGAATAACTATTTTTTGACTTGTTCGTGTTTAAAAAGAAAAAGGGTTCACTGACGCAACATTGTAACTACGTTCAGTTCTCTTTAAAACAGAAATTGTTTATTATGTTTAGAATAGTTTATTAGTAAAAGTAAGTCGTAAAATTACCTTCTTTTGTCATTATTACAATAAATATGTAATCGTAATTGAAAAAAGTTAGTTAATTGTGCAGTTCTAACTTCGAAAAAATAAATAATATTGTATGCCCGCCGTTACAAGGTTACGTTGTTAAATTTTGATGAAGTGTCAAATGTGATCTATCAAATTGGCTCTACAGTAATAACAGCCATCGTGTACTAAAGCCATATACAAGGTTAGTCGGAAAGGGGGTACTAATCCGAAGCCCACTTATAATATCACTGATGATGATGACTCGATGACGATCGCTGATGACTGTTTAAAAGCAAGTGTTAAAATTTCAAAATTCGATATATTTTTTTCCAAATAAAATGATTTTAATTTTAGTTTCAGAAATGCTTCATCCCTGCTTTAGTTACAAATTCAGAAAATGGTGCTTCTAATTCATGACCCCAAATATGACCTAAAATGTAAACACAGCTGATCATAACTGGGGATAGATAGATTTTAGAGACTTTTTTTGCGATTTTTGAACAACTGTTTTTCTTAAACTATTGACTTTTAGGAAAAGTTGTAGAACAAAAGTTATTCATTATTTAGGTGTACTTTAACACCCTTTCGGATTAGTACCTTCTTTCTGACTAACCTTGTATATCATCAGCCCTTTTTAGCCCACCACTGAATATAGGTCTCCAAAAAGGCCGATTGGAACAGTTACTACGCAAGACTTTCCCAAACGCTATTCTCATGGCAAACTGACGAGTTGCTAGCCCGGTGAACAATAACACCTACCAGGATATTATAAAAGTTTTTTTCACGTTAAGTAACTCCCACAATGTTTTTCTTTAATTCTCATCTTATAATAAAAAGCCATAAAAAAACATTCTCACTTCTATTATTAAGAGTCTAACAGGGCATTATCCTAAGAAAAACGGATCAAAGCGCCTCCAACAATATCCATAAAGAAAGTAGCTCAATCAAAGAATTATGAACGACAAAACAAAATTGCTTTTTATTCGAGTTTCATAAGATTTCCTCTTTTTATTTCGTTTATTTCTTCTTTTGAGAGTTGGTGTTATAATTACGTTTATGAAGCGTTATTAGGGAAATAAAATCATTATAGGAAGTGATGGTAATTGGCCCTTGTTAGGGTTCCGTACCCAAAGGGTAAAACGGGACCCTATTAATAAGAATCCACTGTCCGTCCGTCCGTCTGTCACCAGGCTGTATCTCACGAAGCGTGATAGTTAGACAGTTGACATTTTCACAAATGATGTATTTCTGTTGCCGCTATAGCAACAAATACTAAAAAACAGAATAATATAATTTTTTGCCGTTTTTATATATAACTAGAATTTTCCCGCGGCTTCGCTGGCGATAAAAAAAACTCTTAACACACTACTAAAGTTTCTATAGTAATATAATTCAATAATGATTCAAAACACACGTGGCGCCTTCTACTATAGTTATTGTTGTTTTCCTCGGGAATAGTACTTTTTTTCATGATGAAAAGTACCGTATGTCCGTTTCTGTACACCTGACAACGTATATGCAAAATTTTAGGATGATCGGTTCGGTAGTTTAGGCGTGAAAAGGTAACAAACAAACAAACTTATTTTCGCATTTATAACATTAGTTAGGATGGTACGGAACCCTTCGTGCGCGAGTCCGACTCGCACTTGCCCGGTTTTAATTATTTTTGTAATTAGGTAGCAACTCGCTGCTGCCCGCGGTTCTACTCGCATCCTTGAAAAACTTCTCCATGTACCCGTATAAAAAAACCTATGTGTTGTTCATCCAAATCCGTGCAGCCGTGTATGCGTGACGCGTGACTGAGTTACAAACATCCATTTATCTCCACAAACGTTCACATTTATAATATTAGTATGATATCTGACAGATGAACGATCGTGGGGGCTTACTCCGAAAATCGAACTAAGTACCAAATTTCTGCTGACGGATCGCACGTTTTCTAACCACGAAAGTGTTTCGGATCCGACAATCGATTCAATTTTCGGGATTTGACATTTTGTCTTCCGTTCACCCTACTCGCAAACGTTAATTGACATGTAATAATTCGTTGTTTGACAATACTTTGATCGTATATTTTTATAAGTTCATGGGGTTCATGGGGTGCATGAAAAGAGCCTCCACGAGTGACGATACTTAAGTACGTCCGGCGCACCCTGGGCAGTCAGCCCCGCTACCAACCTTGCTGACTGGCTAATCTTTTCACTACGGCATGACCTATTCTCGTATAGCTCGTGCCGACACGATAGAAGAAGAATAAGTTCAATGTTCGTCGTTGTTTCGTTTCGATCTGAAACTTCAGTTTAGTCCCATCTCTTCCCCTTCCCATCTCTAATAGATGGGAAATTTATGTAGTTATAAACGTACAGGGGAAGTGATGGGACTAAACCGAAACTTGACGGTCGTTTTGTTTCCACAAATCAAATCTAATAAGAAACTATAAGTACTTAATTCGAAATACCAAAGGAAGCTTTAATGCTTAGTGGAAATCGTTTTTTATAGCATAAACAGTTTACAACAACGGCACAAAATACAGTAGTATTAAATCCATAACTATTACCACAAAAAATAAGATACTATAAAAACGAGACAAATCGAAGAGTATCTTCTAGGCGCCTACTTAACTCCCAACATACCAACATCACAATTATGTTGTTAACTAACAGTAAATTCGGTAGATCATCACCGGGACTCCGGGTCTACTATTGACCATTTCTACGAACCACACCAATTTCAGTGGGAGAAAACCATTTCAATGTCGAATTTCGTGTTTGATGAATCTATTATTATTAAGTGGCAATAGGAGTTGTTGCCGAGCGCCCACTGACATTATAATTTAGAAAATTGACGATTCCAAGAAATATTGGGGGCGCGTGTATCTTAATCTTAATTATTTTATTATGCTACTCGTTTCTGTTACTCGAAAATGTTACACGAGTACGTAAATATGTGCTTAAAGCTGAAGGTACACTTGGCAGTGACGCGAACGCGACGTAACATTCAGGTGTAATCGAATTCGTGTAATTTCTTCAAACGCATAACCTAATGACGATTACCTGCCAGGGTTGCGGAATTTGTTCGAAAGAGTTACCGCGGCCCTGGAACGCGTATTACAGTCTGACACTTCCTTCCGCTCCACCCAGAGCGGAAGAAGTCACATCCTTAAAAATAAAAAATAAACAAAACAAAATGGGACGATTACAGACGAAAGACAAAAAAATTACAAAAATAAAATATGGTGTGTACTGTTTTTGAGTCATTAAGCACCCCGAGATGACTGACTGCGCGTAGCGATATGGCGCTAGTCCTGCATGGCATCGAAATGCTCTATCGAAATGTTCTTTTTTTCTTTTTGCAACGTTTTTTTTTGTTTATTTTTTATGTTGAAACCCTGTTAGTTGGTTAATCTATACCATTAATAGATTATGTGGTTTTAACGAATTGCACGAATTCGTTTACACCCTGCATATACACATCAAAAAACGTTTGCGATCACTTTGAAAAACGAAATCTTTTTTGTTACGATAGATTATATTATGATTTCTTCATCTTTTTAGATTTTTTAGACACGAGTTTTCTTTATCAAGAAAACACACAGCAAATAATTTTTCTTGATAAAGTTCAATTTAAAAAATTATATCAGCTTATGCTAGTGATCGCAAACTTTTTTTGATGTGTGTATGCTACTAACAACATACGTGAATATTGATACATTTGTTTCAATCGCTTGTGTCGTTGTTCGCGTCACTGCTAAGTGTACCCTGAGTTTAACAGCTGCAGCGAAGTGTGAGTGGTTTAAATAAGAAGTTGATACCATAAATAGTAAGATTTTCGTCAAAGAACTATTTGCTAAGACCGGGAGTCGGGCTGCAGCAATATTTGCGAAACCGCCTTACGGATTGGTACTAAACTCTTAATTAACAGACGTAGCGAAGAAACAGCACTTAATAAAATCTGGCATAAACAGCGAACAGAAATTCACTGAATAAGGATAGGTATTTAACTTTTTCCGATTTGTTCGAGTTTTATAAGGAAGTATGATAAAAAATCGCGAAAGTTTTCGAGAGCAAAGAATTTCGGTCCACGAGTGCGAAACTCGTTATAACTCGCTTTTGTTTTGGTAACGTCACTAAAGTTTTAATGGGCAGATTTCGGAAGTTATCTTAGAACTAAATAATACGATACTTTGTGTACATTTTTGGATACGCATGAAATAAGTACTTAAAATCAGTTAAACATTAAGTGATAAAGTTATATAATTCATTTTGTTGAAGTCTAACATAACTTTTTAGGTAGTAAAGTTACCTAATCTCTATAGGAAAAATATTTTTAGGCCGAAGAGCTGAATATTATTTAGAGACCTATGTGTCCGCGACTTCGTCGTGGAGGAGCTCGTGGCTAAATAATTACAGCCGCATAGACCGATCTTGCGGGGTAAGCCACGCTTGCCGAGGTTGGTCTGTGGATGGGTGACCATTTACCATAGCGAGTTTCCTCCGTGCCTCGGAAAGCACGTAAAGCCGTTGGTCCCGGCTGTTATTTGTAGATCTTTGACAGTCGTTACTGTTTGGTCAGAAGCCAGAAAGTCTGACAACCAGTCTTACCAAGAGTATCGTATTACCCAGTTACTGGGTTGTGGAGGTCTGATAGGCAGTCGCTCCATGTAAAATACTGATATTCAGCTGCATCCGGTTCGACTGGAAGCCGACCCCAACATAGTTGGGAAAAGGCTAGGCAGATGATGTGTCCGCGACTTCGTCCGTGTGAAAGTCGGCGTGATAATTTGTACCTACTTAGTAGGTAGTACACCTATATCCTGACCCTTAACGGTCATTTTTGCCAAATTTCATCTAAAGTCCTGTTTTATTGTATAGCGTGAAGCTCAGACATACAAACAGACAAAGAGACAGACATTCTAAAAACTTCAGTTTCGGTATCAGAGTCGTTCCTAATAAAGGAAGCATTTTTTTTTTCATAATGTTCAATGTACTGTTTTTGTTTCGTTACGATTTTTTAATACAGGCTGTAAACGAATTCGTGTAATTCCTTCAAACCGCGTGATCTACCGGTGACACAGATTAACCCTAAATGGTTAGAAAAGCAAGTAAAAAACAATTCAAAATAAAATCTTGGTTTTCTAGTCCTAAGTCATTTTAGAGCCCCGAGTTATCTGGCTGCAAAGAGTGATATCGCGTTAGTCGTGCCCGCCAGCTGCGTCGCCGTCATTTCATACATTTACGGGTGGAATCAAAAAGTACTTTTTTTTTTGCAAAAACATTTTTTCTTGTTTTTTTACTGATTCCTTATAAGGTGGTTTAGACACGATCACTTAACCGTACCACATGAAAAAAAAAAGATTTTTTATTTTTAATACAGCTAATTCCCGTGCGGGGCTAATCTACACCAGTAGTAGATCATGTGGTTTTAAGGAATTGCATGATTTTGTTTACACCTTGTATGTTTTATTATAGAAAATTAGTTGTTAGTTTGAGTTTTGAAGTTTGAAAATGAAGTACGAGTCAGGGCGTAAGACGGCGCTAAGAATTATTTTCCATTCCTTTGCAACTTATTGTATGTTAAATTTTATAGCATTTTTTGAGTACATACATCAGGATTTCTCAAAGTATGGGTCGCGACCAATTTCAGTGGATCGCAAGCGAATATCGGATAAACCTTAATCTAAGAATTTAAAGTAATATGGCGAAGTAATCTACGTCTTGTGAAACGGCTGCGTAGGTTGGTTGTAAAGCCTTCGAACCATAGGAAGTGAAACTTGATATACATTGGTATATTTTTCCGTGTCATGCATTCGTATGCATAAAACTTATGTTGATAAGTTTGAAATCTATCAAGGAAGGCAGATATGATTTCTGATATGTTTCGAATTATTGAAACTTTTACAATACTGCAGGGCAATTGCGTAACGTAACCGACATCAATCATGACAGTTAATGTGTCAAAAACAATATTCATTACGTGATACATTGTTGTGGAGAATTTGGATTGTTAATACATACGTTCTATGGAAATTGTTGACCTGTTACAATCAAACCCATAGTGATTACGAGTGTGTGTTAAGCTGGCTTCCCACGGTGCGTGGTAGCGCGCACCGACTGTGCGTGGTATCATCTGTAAAATCACGCACCGTGGGAAGCCATATTATGAGAGTGCTTGATGTATATACGGCGCACCGCTCCACACGCGTCCGCGTTACCACGGACGAGTCTCTTCCCATGGTGCGTCGCCGTCGGTGCGAGCTCGTGCGTCGCGGTGCGCGCTATCACGCACCATGGGAAGCCATATTATGAGAGTGCTTGATGTATATACGGCGCACCGCTCCACACGCGTCCGCGTTACCACGGACGAATCTCTTCCCATGGTGCGTCGCCGTCGATGCGAGCTCGTGCGTCGCGGTGCGCGCTATCACGCACCATGGGAAGCCATATTATGAGAGTGCTTGATGTGGATACGGCGCACCGCTCCACATGCGTCCGCGTTACCACGGACGAATCTCGGTTCCCTATCCATTTGCATAAAATGTTAAGACCTAATATAACTTAGCATAATTTTGTTTGGCATAATTATATTTTCGCATAATATAATTACGCATAACAGCTTACGCATAATTTTTTTAAGCATAATTTCTCTAACCATAATAATGATTAAGCATAAAGTTCTAAAGCATAACTTTTTTAAGCATAATATCCTAAAGCATAAATTTATTTACGCATAATGATATTAAAACATATTTTTATAGGTATACGGTAGACGATTATTCGTCACCTACTTTCATTTACACAATAAAAACTTAAGGGGATGTTTGTAAGGTTGAGGCTCCAAAGCAGAGTCGACGGAGCCCCGCTGCGCAGGGCTCCTATTTCTGTCTGCAGGGTTTAAAGTAACCTAACACGAAGGGGATGACGGGGGCTTCGTTCGCTCGCTTCGCTCGCTCACTCTAGCCCCCATCATCCCCTTCGAACCTAACCTATCCGTGTCGGGGTGCGCCTGCGACTAGATTATTAGACAATGGTAAAAACATTTCTGATTATCATAACTAACGTTATGCTAATAGTCATTAGGCCTACTAACGTTATGCGAATAAAATTTATGCCAAAACAAATTAGTCTTTAAGATGATTATGCCAACATAAAATGTATGCCTAAAAAAATTATGCCGAAGTATTATTATGCCAAAACAAATTGTGCCAAAATCGTTATGCCGAAGTATATTAGGACAAAGAACATTATGCGAAAAGAAGGGATCCCACGAATCTCTTCCCATGGTGCGTCGCCGTCGGTGCGAGCTCGTGCGTCGCGGTGCGCGCTATCACGCACCATGGGAAGCCATATTATGAGAGTGCTTGATGTGGATACGGCGCACCGCTCCACACGCGTCCGCGTTACCACGGACGAATCTCTTCCCATGGTGCGTCGCCGTCGGTGCGAGCTCGTGCGTCGCGGTGCGCGCTATCACGCACCGTGGGAAGCCATATTATGAGAGTGCTTGATGTGGATACGGCGCACCGCTCCACACGCGTCCGCGTTACCACGGACGAATCTCTTCCCATGGTGCGTCGCCATCGGTGCGAGCTCGTGCGTCGCGGTGCGCGCCATCACGCACCGTGGGAAGCCAGTATTAGATTAAGACCCTCTACAATATAATACAGACCATGAAACTATTTTCACCAATTTCAACGATCGCTTCTTATGATTGGATATTCAGAAAGTACGGAACCATTACAGCCATTTCAACTTTGATTCCGTAGGGTCTCTACGAGACACAGTTGCTACCATCCGTTTAATCTCCATTAATAAAGAATAAAAAAGAGAAATATATCCCTTTCCACTACGGACATGCTTCACATACCTCGGTAGATGGGTATACAGGGCGTCCCACGACTTTGCCACATGGAGGGGAAGTACCTTAAATACTGTAGATAGAAAAAAATACTGAATGAAGACTTCATTTTTATTTTAAAAACAATACGAACCGCATTCAAAGAATTTTAAATTATCACCTGTCTGAACCGGGAATCGAACCCGCTAAATATGAAAACAAAAAAAAACTGTAATTTTATTATACTAATCGAAAGGCTCGATCAGATACATTTATTTCTTCTGAATAACATAACATCTAAAATAAAAGGAACACCATGAAATTTAATATTTAATTTAAAATTTTGTTCAGAATAATGCATAGCATTTTCTCTGACTATGTTGTGCTTATAACAACTGACTTTATGTATTACTTTCTGCTTTATTACTATTTCGAAGTATTATTTCAAATATTCACCATGAAAAAATAAATAAATCAACGGTAAGCGAGATTATTAAAAGAGTTATAATTTGTATACAATAGGAAGAGATCAAGAGACACTTTTTGAGCATTTAATAAATTAAATTGTTTGTAAGTTGCACAGTTAAACGTGTCTTATTAATTCAAATAAATGTTAAATTTCATGGTGTTCCTTTTATTTTAGATGCTATGTTATGTAGAAGAAATAAATGTATCTGATCGAGCCTTTCGATTAGTACAATAAAATTACAGTTTTTTTTGTTTTCACACTAAGCGGGTTCGATTCCCGGTTCAGACAGGTGATAATTTAAAATTCTTTGAATGCAGTTCGTATTGTTTTTAAAATAAAAATGAAGTCTTCATTCAGTCAATTTTTCTATCTACAGTATTTAAACTACTTCCCCTCCATGTGGCAAAGTCGTGGGACGCCCTGTATATGACTAACACAGCCCCTCTATAATTCCCTGCATTCATTCTTAAGTTCTGGTGACGTCAGAAGAAAGCCGCCCACACCCGTTCTGTCAACTTCCGTACCGCAGGGGATATGAATGGAAAAGTGATGTATACGTGCTTTGTTTGTGCTTATAATGTATCGTCATATTCATGTTATTAAAGCGAGAATACATAAGCAGAAGCCTATTTTTAGGGTTCCTTACCCAAAGCGTGCCAACAGGACCTTATTACTAAGCCTATGCCGTCTGTCCGTCTGTCCGTCTGTCTGTCTATCTGTCTGTCACAGGGCTGTAACTTTTTATCTGTAATAGTTAACCAGTGCAAATCTTATAAAACAGAATATGTGTTACTAATTACTATGGCTTTTATCATGGCAAATATTTACAAATAATAAAAAGTCTACATTCAGAGAGGGTCCTCATACCTATGAAACTTATTCGAAAAAAAATGCAGTTTGAACTTTGTCAACGTGTTTTGTTCCTGCTCTATCTTAAAAACGGTACTACATACAGGCGTGAAATTTGGTACGATTATAGTGCACATTCTATGGTTGAACACAAAAGAATAAAAAGAAGGAAAACTAGTAGTTGTACAGAACCCTTAGTGCGCAAGTTCGACTCGCACTTCTCCGGTTTTTGTTTATTTGACATCATTGCGTTCCCAGTCGTTCTACTTCAGTAATTACTAAGTTGAAAAGCAACTAACAAATCGTTTGTATATCATCATCTGCCTAGCCTTTTCCAAACTATGTTGGGGTCGGCTTCCAGTCGAACCGGATGCAGTTGAATATCAGTACTTTACATGGAGCGATTGCCTATTAGACCTCCACAACCCAGTAACTGGGTAATACGATACTCTTGGTAAGACTGGTTGTCAGACTTTCTGGCTTCTGACCAACAGTAACGACTGTCAAAGATCTACAAATGACAGCCGGGACCAACGGCTTTACGTGCTTTCCGAGGCACGGAGGAAACTCGCTATGGTAAACGGCCACCCATCCACAGACCAACCTCGGCAAGCGTGGCTTAACCCGGAAGATCGGTATATGCGGCTGTGATTATTTAGCCACGAGCTCCTCAAATCGTTTGTACATATCTGTCGTAATTATTATAAAATGATACCTACTAACACGATACGAATAGTGGTTTATATTGAAACTCATATCATGTACGTTGAATGATTTCCCGCTCTGTTTAAAAGCTACTGACAGAAACAGGTCACAGACCGGCGAAGCTTAAATGGAACGCTAATTCATAAATATTTTTGTGTAGCTATGAGCCATATCCATATTACTATTACACTTTCCAAATTGTTACTTCAACCTAACGTATTCCTTGCCTTTTGCTAGATTCCGGTTTTACCAAAGGATTTTTTTTCTAAAAGATCTTTCTTAAATAATATTGCGAATTCAGATTTTATGTAGAGCGAATGCCGTTTCACCTTTGAAATCTTAAGAGCTTAACTTTTTGGGAACACAGTTGCTTTTTTATTTCTAATGGATCGCTTTTAGATATTCCTTGGATGACCGTTGATGGTCCATCAACGGTCATCCACGGTCATTCTGGTTTCTACGAGACCAGAAGGTTCTTCAGTCAATGGGAGGGAAGTAAAATACTTAATCTAAGCTAACTACGTTATACTACACTAACATCATGACTACTACCAACAACAACACTAAGGGAGACCCCTAGTGGGACTCGGACCTCGGCTTAGGCCGTTGCTGGTGGGGGGGAAGACAGCTTGATGAGAGCTGAATTATCGGTGTAAGGAACGCAAAGAGTAGTCCTAATATATCTACGGTGGATGCTACTGCTCACCCTCTTGCTATAATACCCATCCTTTTCTCGCTAACGATGCCCAGCCAAAGAAATAAGGCGGCAATTTCTAAGTGGACCTCACGCAACACAATATAAATTAAAAAAATTAAGCTTTGATAATATGACACAATACCTGGCGTGTTTTAAACGGTTTTTTTTTTAATTTACTAATTAGAACTATTTTTTCTTTTCTTTTTTCAAATAGGCGTTCGTATCGATTGTAAGTGATTTTCACAAGGAGAAAGTACTCGTACCTATTATGTGATCTTTGCTCCAACTCTCGCATTAAACCTATTTAATTTTATATTCCCATAGAATTCTATAGGATTGGTCCACAGCCTGCCTGCTTCGGTACTATAACATAACCATTATTGCATATTTAAATATCCTATCCAAGCCATAAACAGAATCACTATGCTTTATTAACGATTATCTATTCTACCATCAATTGAAATGGTTGTTTAACATAACTTTAGTAATTAATAAGAATATAACAGCATTTTAAAGACATTAGAATGCAAAACAATTGCAGTTTGAACGTCCACCTGGCAGTTAAACTAGAATTTATCTTTATTTCTTCCAATAATATAGAAATGGGGTACTTGATCCTGTAAAGTTCGAATAACTCCGATGTTATACCAAAGGAAATGATTATTTCTTGTAATAAATTCGTGTTCTATAGTACAAAAGTAATAAAAAATTATAACATACTTAATAAAGTCAGGTAATCATTATGTAATAGACGATCACAGTTAATTAAATTGAGGTAAATGAAACACCTTGACATCAAAAATTTGTTTACAGCAAAAACATTGAAATTGGAGCCAAACATTAATTTGTACGATAGTAATATTTATTCTACAATACAATTTGAACAAAGAATTGGACGTAAATATTATTGTTTTAATTATGCGTATAATTTTATTAAATAATGGTCCATTGTGATCGTGGTTTTCTGTTAGTTATTGGTGAGTTTTTAATTATTGATTTCGTAAACATAACCGTTTTTTAATTTCTATTACGGAACAAGTTGTTTTAGAACTCAGATTAATTTATATTTGTTCTGTCTATTATAATTATTTTTGGCTAATATGTATTGAAATCGACACCTTGATCTAAATAGGCTTCAAGCAATTCTTGGGCTCGTATTTATAATACATAGGGTATTTCAGTCGTGGCAAACGGCGGTTGTCACCTTTATTTCGGTTTTTTGGCACCACGCCACGCCATTTAGGCATATGTCAATTTCGATAACAATGTATGTACTATGTATGACGATGTACGTAACCTAATTGATAGAATATAAACAAACTATTGGAAGAACGCGCTATCTGTAGCCAACGAACGTATAAACAAACATGTATATGTATAATAGACGAGAACTGGAACAGAATTTGGTGGGGTCATGGTTGTTTAACGAGTGTCTTTACCCTGAGCGGGTTTATTCCCGTTACGTCGAGAGGAAAGCTTAAAAACTGGCTGCATTCCGTGTCTCGTTTTATTTGTCTATCCAATGTTACGTCAGGCGGTCGTTAGCCCACCACGCCGAGTTTTTACATCGAATCGGGTCAAAAATTTGGGTTGAACTCGACTATATCGGCCGTTTGTTCACCTCTCTAGGTCGCGTTCGATGTGGACGACTCACTCACACTAAATAACAACTATGAACTTATAAATGTGTACTACGATTATGTTGTACGATACGAACCAGTCCGCTATTTGCTGTTTTATAATGGCTTTTTTATTTTATAAATTCTCACTAGCTAATAACCCTCTTAAATTTTTTTATCGAAAGAATACTTTTGACTTCGTTATGACTTATTAAGTGTCCTTTATTAAGGCAAACAAGGGCCCGAATTTTCTCAGTAACTCATTTATTATTATGATCGGGTTTGACATTGTAACATTAAATACACACGTATTTTAGACATTGATAGAGATGAGAACATTAATTGTGACGTTATAAAATCGACTAAACTTGTTTTCACACTCAATAAAATGAACATTTGGCAAAGGTAGAGTGTAAATACAGCCAAGTGCATTCGTTTTTGATTAAACCCCTGGTTCTACAAAGACGAAGAGTGAGAATGATATAATGTTTTAGTTATCTATATTCTATATCTATATACATACATATAAAAAAGAATCCCTATTTCCCTTGGTCACGGTATCACGCGTGAGCGACTGGACCGATATCGCATTTTTTTTTTTGTTGTGTTCCTAATCTTGTCAGGAGATGTTCTTATGAAAGAAAATTTTGATATTAAAAAAAACGTAATTATCTCAATATGTCCATATTCTTCATTTATTTACCGCATACATGAAAATGGTTTTAACTTTTTGTTACTATTTTGATTTTGTTTCTGAAGGTAGGTAGTAGGTAAGTAGTAGATAGGTAGTAAGTAGGAAAAAGTGCATTGCAACTTGCAACGCATGCCGGATACAGCTAGTCTTTCAATAAATAATCCCGAAACTTAATAGACGGGACTGTACTTTTCCCATGTATAGGTGGATACATACAGATAGGATTATTTAAATTTTGTATAAAAGGTAAATCATTTTTTGATCGAGAAACACTAATTTTGCTATAAGAACCCAGTAAACATACACATTTAAGAAATAACCTAAATCAAATTTACTTAAAAAAACTGTCTTTGTTTGTTACTTTTAATACTAAATTTAAATGACTGGGCTATATTATGCATGTTGATATCGGCTTCCAGTCTCACCATAAGTTGAATATCGATACCTTAATTGGCAAACCAGCCAACTCCACATTTCGTCAAAATTTTTTTTTTTGTTTAGGTAGTATGCAACAAAAATACGGCTTTATTTACAAAAACGACAACTCCGATATAATCATAATTCTTTCCATAAATCGCTATTCGAAAATCAGCCAACTCCACGTAGAAAGAAACGTTACGATTTTGAAAGCTAACTCCACTAAGTCGGCCATTTTGTATGGCGTTCGAGTCGTGTGTGGTTGCCGCTCCGCGTTTTATTAAAACAAAATTGTTTAGACCCGTTAAAACAAGAAGGAGAGTTCAAAAACAGTTGCACATTAATACAAGGTATGGATAAATTTATTTACTTTTTCACAAAACGATAATTCATTTGATATTTTTTAGTTTTAATTTTGGTTTGGAGTTAGCCGGTTTGCTTTTTACTTTTTTACACTAGTTTTGGGAGTTATCCATTTTTGTCTGTGGAAATTATTATTTTTTAAAAGTTAAATTATTTTGTCATGAATTTTATACTTTTATTTTGAGTATTAAATTAATGATTTTTTTATATAATTTTCAAGTAAAAAGTTTCTTTTTTTCATTTTTGGCTATTTTTTGTGCTTATGGTGATGGTTTCTTTTGTTTTGCATGCAGATGTCCAACTCACGCGCTAAAAAAATATTGCAAATAAGCATACAAAATGAACAGCATGATCTTGATCAAACCAATAACCCTGACTCTGTTTTGTTTATTAATAACCAATTTCCAAAACCCTACGATGCTTTGGTTGGGCATGATAGCACAGCTTCTAATTCTGCTTCTTCGACTTTCTTTGATAATGGCTACATTGATTGTATTGAAAATGAACAGCCTGGTGTGGATGACGCATTTAGCCCTGAATTGATTGTCAATAAGAGTAACCAAAGATGTTCTAATACGCAGACGTATGAAATAGTCGAAAATGTGGTTATTGAAGACATATTTCCGCTTGAAATAGAACATTTCAGTCCAAGTTTGCTATCTCCTCACCTAACACAATCACATAACTACGATTCTGAAAATACACCTAATAGTTTTGAACCCACTTATGCGTATCCCTCTTCAAGTAATGATAAATCGGATGACGATTTGGTCGTACCTTTGACACAGGAAGAACTACCAACTCATGAAACTTCACCTCAAATCCCAACTGTCTATCCTGAATTAATTAATAAATTAGTCGATTACAGTGATTCGGAATCTGAATCAGATGAGCCCATTGCAAAAAGAAAGAAAAGGTGTCAAGTAAAGAAGGAAGAATGGGCAATTGAAGTTAATAAAAAGAATAGAGAAAATGGTAAACAATACTGCGGTAAGAAAAAAGTAGATGGAGAGTGGCAAAGAAATATAAAGAAACCAAAAAAGGAGTTGAAGCCCCGCTGTAGTTGCAAGGAAAAGAGGAATAGTGTTATTCGGTGTCATATTATATGTGAAGATGACAGAAAAATGTTATTTGATAAATTTTGGAATATGACTTGGGCTGAAAAACGAGTTTATGTTGATAATTTAGTAAAAATTGTACATACTAATAGGCAAAGAGATAGGAAAGACCCTCAAAAATCTAAAAGAGTCAATACTTTTATTTACCACCTAAAAAAAGGTGAGGATATGATTAGAGTCTGTAAGACGTTATTTTTAAATACTTTTTCTATTGGTAAATCTAGTATCTGGGGTTGGAAGGTTGATGCTGCTGGAATGACTAATGATGAACAATTACCAAGAACTACTCCCAGAAAGCCCTTTGACCAAGAAATAAAAAATTTACAAGACTTTTTAGATGAGTTACCCAAAATGCCTTCACACTACTGTAGGAAAAGGACAACCCAGAAATACATACAATCAGACATAACATCCAAACAGCAGCTTTATAAAATGTACACAGATTATTGTCAGACAAAAAATGTAAAAGCACTATCTATTGCGACTTTTACAAACACTCTAACCGTACAAAAAATAGCTTTATTTAAACCTAAGAAAGATTTGTGTGACATCTGTAACGGATACAAGATGGGAAACATTACCAAAGAAACTTATGAAGAACATTTAAATAAAAAGAACGAAGCAAGAATAGAAAAAGAAAATGATAAAGAAAAAAAAGAATTCGTATTTACTGCAGATCTCCAAGCAGTACTCTTAGCACCGCGATCCTACGTTTCATCAAACTACTACAAGACGAAGCTATGTGTGCACAACTGGTGTATTTATGACTTAAAAACTAGCGACGGCTACTGTTTCCTATGGAACGAGTCCGAAGGTGGGCTGAACTCTGATGAGTTCGCAACCATACTCACAAAATTCTTTATTGATAAAATAATCCCAAAAATGGGAGATAATAATAGAAGTATAACATTGTATACGGATGGGTGTACGTATCAAAATAGAAACGTCACTCTAAGTAACGCTCTCCTCAACTTGGCCATGCTGCATAACGTAACCATTGAGCAAAAATATTTAGAACTAGGCCACACCCAAATGGAGGTTGACAGTATGCACGCGATGATTGAAAAAAAACTAAAAAATCAAGTTATAAACGTTCCAGCTGAGTACATTTCTATTTGTAAGAATGCAAAAAAATCAAAACCTTATTCTGTTGAATACTTAAGCTATTCTTATTTCAAGAATTTTAAAAATTTGCAATTTTACAACTCCATAAGGCCAGGAAAGATGAAGGGAGACCCGAAGGTACATAAACTACTATTAAATTACACATTAAATTTGTTATTAAGACTAATATACTGGATGGTACTTTAAATAATATTTCTATGTTTCAGGTTACCGACATAAGAGCTCTTAAGTATACACCCCCTGGGGAAATATTTTATAAACTTAAAGTCACCGAAGAATACCAATTACTCAGTCAACGCAGGAATGGTCGGATTAACAACATTCCTTTTCACAATTTACCCAACTTATACAACGAACGCAGGAAAATTACAAAAAAAAAGTTCTTAGATCTACAGCAACTAAAGAACTCAATGCCAAGAGATTACCAAAATTATTATGACAACCTTCCTCATGAAGCCTAAAATATTATACCTACCTATCTTTGACATTTTTTGATTATATCATTAAATATTTGATAATTATTAGATTAAGTAATTACCTTTTTTGATTAAAATTTAAACAAAAAACGATTTTTTTTTTAATAAACCTTTATACAGCTATGCAGCCAACTCCAGTGTCTCATAGTTTTACAGGAAAGGAAAAACAGATAACTCCTAAAAACGCTGTAGTTTTGTAAAGAAATTTTTTAAAAGATCTGACAGTATAAAAAATAAGAATTTAGGTTAATATCTACCAACGGGATTTTAGATTTCTTTATAAGTAGTCTACAAAAATTATTATAGAGTTTTAAGTGTCTCCTGAAAAATTTGCTCATAAGGAGTTAGCTGGTTTGCCAATTAAGGTATCGATATGAGTATTTTCCACGACAGACAGTCTACGCCAATGCATTCCCAAATAGAAAGTCCCCTTGAGACGATTGTGTCCACAGCGGTATTACAGTTCATAAATCCACCTTCACCAAACCGGTGACTTACCAAAATTTAATAAAGGAGAGTATGTGTACTTGTTTTGTTATCTCATTCTTGTTGTTCATTTGATTCTGTCCTCATAACCTCGTTTTTATAAGGTTTGCTGTTAGAGAACTCAATTTTGAGTTAAGCTCGCCTTTGTACATCAAATTTCCATTTTGTACCTTATAACTATGTGTTTTATTTTTTTTATTTTATATAGACAACCAACAGCGCTACATAAAATATATTACAAAATATGTATTGTATATCTATTAATAGGTTTCCCTATATAACAAGAAAAAGTAACATGCGAATGGATCATTCGTAAAATAAGTTTAAATTCAAAAGATACAGTAGGATAACCGATTAGTTTCAAGTTACATTACTTTAAATTAAATTACATTAAATCTTTCTGCTTTGCTTAAACCAAGGGCTACATTGCTTGTTGTTTGCCTTCTTTTATGGTGTTACATGTAAAATATAGAGTGCAAGAAACAGACAAATGATTGGACACCATATCAATTCAAATCAATTTAAGGCGAATACTCCTCACATGCTTTTGCAAACAGTTTGGTAGATCCAAATTACAACCACCCCTGGGGCCTAATTCTCCTAAAATAAATCTTGATAAATCACAACCGAACCAAAGCCGAACCGTTTATTCAGACAGTTCTCAATTTCAAAAGCTATGAAATTGTTTGACACAAAAAACAAAATCAATCATTTTGAAAGTTTTCGAAAACAAAAACTGACTGACGGTTGTGGTTCGATTGCGTTTGGCAACAATTTATTTTAGGAGAATTGGGCCCCTGTAACAGTGCGATGGTGATGATTCAGCCGAAAGACGTCCACTGCTGGACATAGGACTCCCCCAATAGGGGGGATTTGCCATAATCGCCACGCTTGGCAGGCGTGTTGGCGATCGCAGTATGGTTGTTAAAATACTCAAAAAACGCTGCTGCCCATCCTCTAGTGCATCCCTTACCTCCGGTTTCTGAATTGAGAATTCTAAGATAAGCAGTACTTAAGTAACATGCGAGTACGGAGTTGTCAAAAAAATGCTTTAAAATCCGTCATTTTTTTGACAACTCCGTACTCAAATGTTACTTAAGTACTGCTTATCTTAGAATTCTCAATTCCGAAACCCGAGGTTTAAAGAATATTTTGACAACTCCGTACTCAAATACTACTTAAGTATTGCTTGTCCCGAATTCTCAATTCAGAAACCAGAGGTTAGTCGCCTTTAGCGACACACATGGGAAGAGATAAGGTTGTGCTATTCTTCACGTTCGACACCACATGGAACAGCACCACGCAGAACACACTGTAACCGTGTAAACTAGTAAAGGACAATGCTCATGGATGTATGGAATGCCGTACCATGCTGGATCTAAGGCTGCATCAAAGACAAACTTTGTTTTTATACACTACACTTATCATATTAACTCCTACAAAAGTTATTTTTGTACACAAAACCCGGGATACGGAGATTTTCAAAAAAATGTAAATAACCTAAAAACTAGGTACTTATGCATATGTATTTTGTTTGACATCTGGACATGTTGTCATAAACGATTTATTATTGCTCTAAAAAACAGCAATACGCTTCTGTTGCATTCTACATCTCAATAAAACAATATCAACACTTTTTATGCTTAAATTAAATTCCCTGTTCAAAAATCAAATCCCTGACGCGTAGTATCGTAAAAAGATATGAAAATAATTACTATAATATTTTGATCCTGATGCATGAGACTTTTTGGTACCACTTTTGGTCATTCTCCTTTTACACACGATTGTAGAAAAGTATCGCAGCTCTTCAATCGCTACGTATTCGCACACTGACCCAATGATGGACGAGTATGGTCTAAAAAGGAAATCCTACTTGCGCCCGCAACCGATACGCGAGACTCACGGCGCATTTATAACTACAATTGTAACCATTACAATTATTATATGGTTTATATGTTTAGTTATTGAATTATTTAAAAAAGAATATACAATGAATCCGGTTATGGGCTAGCGATATTCTAGGTACTTATATAGTAGCTATTCTAGTACACAAATACACTACACACTAGGGTCCAATCCACTTCCCCTCTATTTGGCAGCCAGTATGCTTTTTTGTTGAGATATTCTGTATCTTAAAGTTATGAAAATGTGAACCCATTGTTGCCCTCCGAATAAGCCTACTTTTAACTCAGTAGGACCAAAACTGAGAGTTTTGACTTTTTTTGTACACACGTACAGAATATCTCAAGAAAAAAGTGGAAGTGAATTGGACCCTAGTGTATAGTGTATTTAAGTACTAGAATAGTTGTTATATAAGTACCTAGAATATCGCAAGTCCATGACCGGACACATTGTAGAAGAAGTTTCCAGACCACAAGCTCAGGCAGACGAAATCGTTAGAAGAGCAGGAACGATTGGATGAGGTTGTAAAGATGACGTGACAGAAAGGGAACTATGAAAGTACGTGGCTTGCCTGGATAGACAGGTTAAATTAGAGTTATTGTGTATTTCCTGGAAAATAATTAAGCACACCTTTTTTTCTGAAGGGGCTCAAAGGCCAGACTTACACCTATGCATAACCCTATCGTGATTCCACCCTTGCCTCCTGTCTTTCCCAAAGTGACGTAGTAGGCGACTAAGAAGAAGAACAAACGGACGTTAAGAACTAATGTGAAAAGGGGGCTACTGCTTGTCCATCATCCTCTTCGTGGCACTTTTCCTTCGAAAATGTTTATTATAGCGATCTATGAAGCGGCTCGTGTTCGACAGTAGATGATTACGATTTCATATGATAATGATAGTGGAAGTGCATTCAGATGGTCTTGAATTAATATCCATTTTATCCTTAGTCCAGCAGATGTGCACTTGAGTAGTTAACTGTAAGCTAATTCTCGTATTTTCCTTTCTAATAGTTCGAATGTCTGGAAATCGTTGTTGTGGAAACACTTCAAGACGTTCCCGAACCTCCACATTAAGAAGCATCCAAGAAAGCTTTAGCCACTTCATTAATTGCCTTTTCATGTTCACATGAAATACCACGATCTCGTACAAAACCTTCATCTATTTATTTAATTTTTAAAACCAATTTGCTATCAATACATCATCTTCTGTTTGTTTGCAAAACAAAGTCACCGACCTTCCCATGAACGCCAAGCCAAATAAATCAAACAAAAATACTGAATAATGAAGGTTTTGAACAACAGCTGCTAAAAAAACACACATAAATCATACTCCTTCGTAATTATACAATGGAAGTAAGCTTTCTGATGGTATGTATTGATTTACATGTACATTTGACATTGGTGTGCATATGTGGGAGGCGCGTGGGTGCGCAGGCGCCGGGGATGTGCCACTCGTTAGAGAACGCGACCTCTGCAGGTGTTAATTGCGGAGCTTGTGCAAAAAAAGTAAGACGAACTGCCTAACTGCTGCCTGACATACTCGGCAAGCTGCAATTTGTATAAACTATGTGTCGTTCTGATGGCAAATATTAGTCTTTCCCGATGGTGACTGTAGTGACAAATTGTTGCCAACTAGCTAATTGATTACGTTTATGCAAAAGGTGGTAGCGCCGCCGTTTTTTATACATGATATTTATGTACATTTTCTAGGAAGATGTCAAAGTAAAAATATGTATAGATTTATCTGATCACGATCTCCAGACGGGTTTTTTTTTTCTTTACTTCGCATAAGAATGAATAAAATATGATCAAGACTATAATTTGCATTATTGCAAATCGAATACGGCCGGGTTTTCGCCGGATGCCTACACAAATTATAATTATTACGGTTGTACACACCAGAATAAGGCAATTTGATATCAAACATTATGCGTCAGTCCCAAAAAGGTGGTTAATGAGCGCGTTTATGAAAACGTTCAAATTATTCGACATCCTCCGGCCGCCGGTCGTTGACACAACATCTCAATGTTCTAAATCGAGTGGAGCCTGTGCCTTTGAAACAGAGGTCAATCGTCCGAAGTTATCTTCGCAAAGGGTACCGCAGACTTCCTTCATTGAGGGTCGGTCGCGAACAATCGCGTGAAAACTCCTTATTATAGTTACGGGTTTTCAAGTTCCACGTGTAAATAGCTTGTTTGTACACAGTTACGACTGTTTGTTAGGTCGTTTACGTTTGTACGAAATGCGAAAATGTTTCTTTGACGTCCGACAGAAATATACAAACGTTTATGTCGCATTGTCCGGTCCATGATGTGTTCAAGCCAATCAGAAGGCTTTTGTTAGAGTCGGCTTAGATCTTCACAAAGGACAAAGTTCTATAAACCATCAACCAAGTACACATTTGTGTGATCAAAAGTTGTTTGTTGACTAAGACCACACAAGCCGCGTTCCTTTTTTAGCTTCTGTTCTTGAAATCGAGCTGGCGAAATAGACCTAAAGTTAAACCAATGCGTTTTGTGTTCCATTAGTTATTCCAGACATTTCTAAATCATTAACTTCTGTTACGATATTCAGAATATTGATGTGTTTGTTTGTATCTTTCACGACTTGTAGATGAATTTTCGCTGCATTCGATTCTACTACTGCTATCTACTTTGCATCATTAATAACATACCTTGCCTGATCTAATTCTCAATAACGTCTAGCAACGCGATGGGGATTTCTGATTTCTCAGAATTAATTAAAGTATGAACTTCAGCCTTCTCTACTTAAAAAGCTTAGCCTTAAGTTACCCATTCATTAAAGGTGCAATCTAACTGACAACAACTCAGCAATTTTAATTTAATTTCGCTAAAGAATTGAATGACATCCATGCAGCCACAAATGCACCTGAACGTCAGTACGTGTCATAACAATTCTTATAATAATATATTTCCATCTGCAATGTCACGCTTATTAATGTAAGAAAAAGTATCCGCTGCTGTCACTGCGGAGAATTAATCAGCTGACTTGGAATTTCACGCATTGCGCCCGCGCATCCCGCCACTGAAAGTTTTACGCGCGTTACTTTTTATTTCCAACTTTACGCCGTATTGGATTGTATTTTTATCTCGAAGGGAAAAATATCTGTTTTCAACAAGAATTTTACACTTCAACGAAGTTTTTTGGCAAGAAAATATTGAAGGTATCTGGTTTCTAAATTATGCAAAATCAAAACGCAATGTCGATAAATCACAAACTTAATATCAACAAACACTAAGATTTCAAAATACAACACAAATTAAAAGTATCAGAATATTTTCGTAGTATGTAATTCCAACCATTTTATGCTTGAGTTTTTCCCCTAAGTGTTTCTGGCAATGATCGGGCGCCGGCGGAAGTCAGGATTGGCATCCCGGGCGACCACCTCTCGCAAACAAACCCATCTTTGTCTGGCCTTTAAACGTGGCTCTTTGACTACAGACAACTGGTGATTTTTCACGACACATTTCAAGCAGTTATTTTAATTGTCTTTTTGTCCGAACGAGCGGGTTTATCTGTTATTGAGAAATTGTGTAGGACAATCTTTTATGAACGAATTTTTGGAATATTTGTTTTGAAAAAAATATGAGTTGTGTGATTCTTTGTATGTTTGATATTGGAAGAATAAGATATTACGCCAAACCAAGTAATATGATTGAATTACATGTTCATCCTCTGCATTGTATTCCACACTTGTGGTCGGCACAATGTCTTCTTTTCCTAACTGTCTCTATCTTTTCAGTTTACTTTCTTCTGCGCTATAATATGTCTTCTTAGCCAAAATAATATCATCCTCTAAACAATCCATACGTTATTACTTTGGTCAGCCTTGGATGACATTAAGTTTATAAATTACTTTTGTATTGCATGATCATCATCGTCCTGTACTTAGACCATTTTATTTGGGGTCAGTGCAATATGCCTTCTTTCCATTCATCTTTATTTGCCGTCATCTCAGTGTTGACTTCCTTTTTGTGATCCTTCTTTAGCCAAATATTCTTTAATGACCATCTGGATCCATATTTAAAACTGTTTCTGTAACAGCGACAAATAGTCACTTCTCATCTTTTCGTCGCCAGTGCACTTACCGAAGCTTTCTAATGAATTCAGTCCTTTACCTCTCCATTTGATATTTTCAATAAATATTTCAGACACATTAAGTACCCTACCATGAAAGTGTTTAGTTTATTTTTATTGAACTTCTTAATTTTGTTATTCTTAAAATATGAGTATTTTTATAAGTGCAGGAGAGTAAATTATAGCACAAAAAAGAACTTCAATAACTTATTTTCGTTTGACTACGTCATATTAAATTTAATGTCCATCATTTTATGTACAAAATTTTTAAAATTATAAGCCGACTCCAATAACAGGCCAAATTTATTTTCGTTGAAAGTTGACGTGCTGTGACGGCTCTGGTTGATGACGCCGCTTCTTATTGTATCATTAATTTCTGCAAAGTCATTTGTAATTGCTTTAAATTTGATGTCATAAATAGACACCTAATCTATTCTTTTTGCTTTTTTTTCCAAATGTAGTGGTTAATGTTTGGTAAGACACCATTAGAAATTCTCATGACAGTGTTTTCGTGAGCGGTGTTCCATGACAACGACAGTGTACGTGTAGTGCAACCTTGAGCCAGTCTCACAAAGAGTCGAGTAGCGACTACTCAACTAGTATTTCTCTTCAGTGACGCCCTCACTACGCCCGCTATTATTAAACGAGTTCATTGGAACATCTATTTGCGCAATTTGTAGCATCGCATCTACAGCATTTTGATGACCTTACTGTGACTGCACGGGCTGCATAATGCAGTGATATGTGTTGTATAAGTACACAATGCACACTGAATCGGAGCTGATTTCACTAATTGACCATTGATCTCTATTTCTAGCGCTTTATCAATAAAGTCAGTTGAACTCAGTCTTCTTAGAACACATCGTATCTATAAATGCACAGCACTGTACTTAAGTCTACACGTTTCCAAGTTTCACAGGCTTGTTTTTCAATTTCCCAGCCTCGTTTTGGACACGCTAAACTACTACAGTCACACTTGTTCGAATTTTTAGTAAGTACGGGGGCGCCTCAAGGGAGTGTGCGTGGCGCATGCGCTCTCGGTGTTTCTACACGCGCTGTCCATTCACTGCGCAACCGATGCGTCCAGTGAGACACCGCAATGCTTTTGTTCAGGTTAATATTCAGGCTGACAGACTGGCTCGCGTCTTGGACGGACCCGATGAGATTTTAAAGTCAAATTGGGTATGAAACTTTAAAATATGTTTGGATCTGGTGTGGTGGGTCCGCGGCGCGGCGTGTCGGTGTAGCGCGGTGCTGTGTCGGCGTGTGGTGTCGGCCTGTAGGCGCGGCGCGAGTGTGCGCGAGTGCGCGTGTGGTGGTGTGCCGAGGCTCGTCGCGGCGCGCCCGTCAGTCGGCGGCGGCGAGTCACGCGCGTCGTCTCGTACAGCTCTCTCCGCATTACGCTGCACTTCGCGCAGCTCACCTGCCACCGTTCAGGCTTTGCCGGCTCTCACGCTCTCGAGCGTGGAGGTCGCGCCGACCTCGCGCGTCGCAGTTTCGGTCCTCGGCGGTTTCACCTCGCGCGCCGACTGATGCTCGTGTAGTCCACTCCACTGCAGCGGTAGCCGCGGTACTATTGAAACGTCTGTGCTGGTGCGTGCCGTGACTCCGGCTGGCCACAGGCCGCCGCGTGCTGTGACAGTGAAATCGTGATTCTCGCAGTATCGTGCGGATGTGCAGTGATGGATAAGTAGACAGAGGCCAGTGTGCGCGCGGACCACCGACTCGACTGTATTTCTGGCTGAGTGCGAAAGCGGGTCGTCAAAATTGAGCCCAAACTGTATCTAGGTGGGTATCGCGGCTTATGACGGGTGGATAAAGTATTGTAGCTAGTGAGAGCTGCTGGCAGAGCGACGTTGAATATTTATAGCATGCAAGTTGGAAAGTTGTTAGTAGGTAAGGGGTCGGATGCAGTCAGGCCCGAGCGCGGGTTGACAGCGCTGCTCAGCTGTTTTGTTTTCTCACGAAAGAACACCTCACATCAATTGAGCTTATTGTGGTCAATTACATAATATGATGGCATTTTATTCGTCGTGATTCAGTAATTATGTATAATGCATTCCGCGTTATTTGACTGTAGTGCGTGAAACTGAGAGAGTCGACAGCGGTCATCACGACACAGGATACACGTGTTAATGTTGAGCTACTGTGTTCAGCATTGCAATGACAGAAATATTTAAATTCACCACAGGATGCTTTCTCTCTTCGTTAACTGGTTGTTATTCTAGTTTAGTTCATCATATAAAATATGTTTGCTGCTTACTTTACTTTTAACAATGTGTCTATCTGACGTTTAAGATATTGTGACTTTCTTATCAGTACACACATTCGTTAAAAAAATACCGGTTCTGACGAAAACTGTTTCGTTTTTTTTTTAATTATGTCGGAAATAGTCTAGAAATACAATTTTAATTTGGAACAAGCCAACCACTCGCACCTTTCAAATATTTCATTCAACTTCTCAATAACATACCTGCTGAACAAAACCGAATGTACTAATAGTTTAAGTATGACACTTATACGCTGAGATTTGGTAGACATAACCACAATCAAACTCTGTTGGTACGAGGTACCACATATAACATTGATGCTTTAGTACTATTGAACGTAGGTCAACAACTTGCAACGTAAATAGCTTAGTCTTAACTTAAATTGAATTAGTAAAGCCAAGTCCATTGCAATAGAATTATACTAATGCCTTCATTGGATAAGCGAAACGGATCGCTTGCACAAATAATAATACTTTTTCTGGACAAAGTTTGACTCTAAGGACCAGAAAAATACCAACAATAAGAATGCTTAAAACAAAGATAATAGAACGTCGAAAAATGGAGAAGATTCGAAAATTCTTATTGGATACAAAAAATCTAAAGAGAAAGACGAAAATATAATGGCAGTTAAATTGATAGATTTTAAAAATACACTATTAGAAAAAGACTCCAATATAAAATGTCCTTTGGAATTCGCTGCCTTTTCATCAACAATTAAAATTTAATTTAGAATTTTAGCAATTCAACTTTGATTTCAAATTGGACATTAAAACAATCCTTCCATAAAGATATTTTACTCGGCATTGTGTATTATATTGTTTGTTTCTGATTAATATTACGTCGAATGATTTGCATATTTTCTCTCTGTCTTTTGAAGGCAAGCTTTCTTTATCAATTACTTTCAAGAGTGATAGTTATATATTTTCCTATCAGGTTCTTAAGTCACTTCAATTAAGCTGGATTAGTTTGTCGTTTGATATCAGGCCAACTTAAAACTATCTTATTTTGTCTCAGTAACTCTTCCTTCCATTTAAACGAAGTTGCATCAATTTACAACAAAGGATTAGCTGCAAAAGATAGAGATTCTAAAAATGTTTTGTAACTTATTATCTTAATTTTTTTCTGTCATACTTTGTACACTATACTCTATCAATCAAATCGAAAGTCTGCCTGGCGTTGGCTATAGTTCAAAGAGTAGATAAAAATGTGCCAATCTGAGAAGCGGGACAAGGCCGCGCCCTCATTCCCCGCGCGGGAAAACTGTGGATCGCGTAATAAACTCTCAATTGTGAATTCATACACGTCTGTAAAGTAACATGATATTTCTACTCTTTGATCGAAAATTTCAAATGAACCTTTAAATAGAGATGGTCACCGTTTTAATGAAAAAATTGCTTAACTAGACGGTTGCTTCGAAACAGCGAATTAGCAATTGCGAATTGACCTTGTGTAAAAGTTCATTGCAACGCTACATTAAACTGCGTTGTGACTTGTGACCTTTATTTTGTAGTGCAAGCAAGCGCCCTCTAATATCGTCCCCCACTAATTTGCATATAATTTATTAATTTTAATTAGAGCACTGAGCGACGACCCGTGGAGAACGTGAAGTTTAAAATGAAAGTGCAGATAAGATTTTACGTTTTCTTGAAACAAAAAATGAACATTTTCAAAGCGGTGTTGCACAATAAATACATTTAAAAAATCTTCTTTACATTAAAATGTATCAAACAAACTAATACAACCAATAAAGCTTAAACCCGACTAAACACAAAGAGCGGCAGTAAGCAAGACTTACAAACACATTAGATCAAATATTTGAGGTGCAGGAGCCAATAATCGTTGAGTTTATCCTAGCCACACTGAAATCTCAAGTACGTTGCACTGACACTCATTATCACTTGGAAGCGTCACGGCCGTCAGTTGCTTGTGTCAACAGCGGCCGATTGCAGGTGCCTGAGAGGTCGTTCACCCCGCACGCCACCGATATTCGGATACTATACCACCCATACTTATAGCGAGTTATACGATAACGGGCCTCAGACGGACGCGCGACGGTGGACACGTGTCGGGCGGGAAACAAAAGGGAATTCGAGGCATGTCGCCGAATACAAGCACGACTTGATCACTAATTCGATGTCACGAATCAATTTTAAGATTTATTGTTTCGGTTTTTTGGTCCTTTGAGTCGAACTTTGTTTCTCATATTTCTTTCATCTTGAATTAATAACAAATCAGATATTTCTTAAATTCGTCGACCTCAATTTAAAATTCTAAAAACATAAAAACCTAATAACTTACTTATGGCTATCGCCCCTCTATCATATCTATTCGTTTTGATCGATTGCTCAAGCAAGCGGAATGGAAAGTTTATATCCGATTGTAAAAGCAATGCACCGGAGGACATTTGACCGGCAAAGTCGGGGTATAATCGGGCATTGCGTATCGCACGTCCGTCGTAGGGAGCGGGGGACAAATCTGGGACAGAGCCCGGTTATTTCGGTGCTTGAATTGGGGCGGCACGTTAAAACATCGGGGTTTCCGAGTCGTGGGTACGATGAAAACAAATAGTTAGTTACACGCCACACCTGAGTGGGCGTTTTTATGTCAGGCGATCCTCGACTTTATGTCGTGGGCGTAGGAGTGAGTAGGGTTGCCAACAAGTTTTTGTCTGAATATAGTATTTTTTTTAAAAAGCCATAAAAAAATATAGTACGCTTCAAAAAAATATAGTATTTTAGTAGGGAAGAATAAAAAAAAGACATAAGTTATATATTGTTTTCAAACTCAAACTCTTTATTGAAACATTAGTTTGATGTTGTCAAGTTTGACATTGACCCATCAATTAGGAGCGAAATATGACAGGGACGCGTTCGGTTACAACTTAGAATAAGAACTAAAGTACTTATTCTAAGGGTTACAAGCACACGCACAATACTTCTGTCGAACGAAAGACGCGTTCGAAAATTGCAGGAAGTTTTTTTTATTTTACTAATTTTAGTATTACATTGAGCTATTGTACTGAAATATATTATTTTCGCGTACTATATATTTCTTCAACAGTATATAGTACGGAGACCCTAAATACAGTACAATACTATATAATATAGTACGGTTGGCAACCCTAGGAGTGAGTGACAAAAGCGACGCCACCAAGCCGACGCTCGACTTATATTAATGGTCGAAATCATAAGACATTGTAGAGGCTATGGATGGATTAGACATAGTAACTTTTTTTACTGTATGAGGACTTGGCTTGATTGGGTCATTTTTTCTATTGAGTTAGGAATTTGTTACTTAACTATTCCATAAGCGATGAGGTCATTTGGTGGAGTCATTTCATCATGTTTTGTAAGTACAATTAAATTTTCTATGAATTATAAATATCAAGATAACAAGCTCTACTGACTACAGCTACACATCCAAAAAAGGCAACGAAGGAAAGCCCTTATCGTGTGAAAGTTAAACACGGACGTGGTACTTGGGAAACTGGTTCACAAAATTTCACTTCAGATCATTCAAGCATCCGATGAAGGTACCTTCGTAGATTATTCACGACTTTTACTTTTAGTTAGGTTCATTTAGCCCTTTAACTTAGTACAAACTAACTTTATCAATAACGACGTGAACACTTACGAGGCACATTCACGTTTAGTGTCATCATTTATTCAGCGTTCATCGTCGCTGACGCCGCCGAACAGAATTGGGGCGAGCCTACATTTACTAAAAACAGTGCCCAGTTTCATTAGACCCCCTATCCTTCCCCTGCCAGCTTTAAAAAAGGTTGCTTGAAGGGTTAACGGTGGGAATACCAGAGCTCTTTCTATAGTGGACGGTGGAAAAACATATTTGACGTTTGAAGCGTATTTTTAATTTATTTAGCGTATTTAGATTCATGGTTGTTTACATGTGGATGGTAATTGCTGAAACTTCCGATATTTTCTGGTGTTCAATGACGCTTGTAGCAATTAATCATTTACAATTAACCGGATTATCCTCTATCGCTTCCTTAAACAATATTGAAACAAGTGTACAAGTAAAATTGCAGTTAAATTTTATCTGACAGTGTAGCTACTTTGCGGCATAAACAAATATCGCTAGCTAGTTAAGTGCACCTGTATTGAGTCGTATAATATTTATATTTCAGTATCGCTAGTTTTATTATTTAATATCTTACAAAGTACGCTTATTATGTCAATTGCGTCACACAACATTTACGTAAAGTAGAAGGTTCAACGTGCTGCGTTAGAATTATAATAGGATGACTAGTGTCTACTGTAATGTAACTAGGTAAGTAGTACCTAGCAAACAATCATGACGCACGCCTAGAAACTATCTAGGAGGTAAACAAGTTGAATAACAACGGGGAAGCTTGATTATCCGTCCGATTCGATACACTCGGACAAGGAAATTGTGATTGATTTGACGCGAAAATTGTTTATTTATTACTACGTTTTGTTGATGTTATTTGGGACAGCGTATGGCAGACCAAAAAGTATTTGAAAGTTTGCCAAATTTGTACCAATCTCTGTATCCGTGTTGTTCCGAACAGAATGACTATGAATATGTATAGTATCATTTGGTTTACCATATGTGTCAGTTATTGATATATTGCGTCTACGTGAAAAAACTCTATGTTTACTAGAAGCTAGGACATGTTGACAGAGAATTATCATAATTATTTTTCTAACGCAAACGAAACCCAATTTTTTGCTTGACTCGTTGACTGCGCGTGCGACTTACAGTGTGTTTATATACAAAATATGATAATTTGATTACAGAGCAACAGTAATAATATAAAATGAAGATCACAGCGTGTGATTACAGGCAATTTTGAATTACCAAACAATTGGTTGGTCCAACATTAAGCGCAGTAGAAAAAATGAGGACTCACGCTCGGATGTCTTAATAATAACGTTCACTATTTAAATACGGTGTAGTAAATTGAAAATTGGGGGATTTCACTGTGTTGAAAAGCTATTGAATCGGCGTCGAAAATATTAGTGTGTCGATGGCGGCGCGGGCGGCGCGGTTGAGCACACTTTCAAATCTCGGCGTCTCAGTCCGTCCCGTGCATTCCACAACTCGCTCACCCACAGCAAGCGGACCGGTCTCGAGCATTGTACCAAACGTGGTACACGACCAGTTTACGTAGTCTGCAGACTGCTACACGTGTCCGACCGCCCAGTGGTATTTCGCCGTGGCGGGGTTATAAGAAGCGAGGTGCGGTCTCAAGGTGAATCGCCCCGGTCAACACACGCTCGATACCAACGAACGCCTAGACCAAACACTGCCCCGTGACCTAACTATAAATATATGAATGGTTAGACTGAATTTCGGTGGTGACCTCTCATTGAACCTTAGAATAAGTTTGTCCTTACAATTTCAAGCATTAGGAAATTAGTTCCGTAAACACGTCGTTTGTATACATATTTTATGTCGTTTGTATATATATATTTTTTGATTACACTCGTACATACAATGTGGCGCTGAAGTTATCACATTAAATTGTACAGCGATATATACAAGTAGATATATACCTGTTAAGATAATCAAATAAACAATACCACTAAAAATAAAAAATCGCATTTTTCAAACAAAATAAATAGCGTAAAAGTTGACTCGAAATAAAACATCCTCTAAAACATTAGTTTACTGACCTGTAAAAGCGGCAACATCGCATGCTGCGACATCGGTACCTACGTAAACATTGTCGGTTCATCAAAGTCTCGAGTGGCGCGGCTCGGCTCAATGGCGACGGCTTCAAGTAACATAAACATAACACTGTGCCTATTGCTTTTATCCAAATAATCACTAATCATGAGTTCACGTCCAAAGTTTAATAACGAACAAATTACGGAAAAGGGATTTTAAATTTTTAAATTTTCAAAATGTCCACCGTGTTCCTGAATGCATAATTGACATCGTCGTAAAATGTTATTTCGAACCCTTCGCAGTAGGTCGTCACCATTCGCGGCTAAAAGTTTTACCTTGTTGAAGGCCAGAATTATTTTATTTTTTAAGTCCTCCACAGTGGTCACTTCAGTAGCGTAAACCTCGTTTTTCAAGTATCCCCATAAGAAAAAATCTAATGGGGTTAGGTCTGGTGACCGTGCTGGCCATCGAAAAGGTCCGTATCGGCCAATCCACTGCTCTCCGAACATATCATTGAGCCGCTCTCTGGCAGCCACCACTGAATGAGCAGGTGCTCCGTCAAGCTGGTACCATAATTGGCTATTTGCACGCACCGATAATTGGTCAACGTAATCCGCCACTGGACCGTCAAGGAGTTCCAAAAATTTGGGCCCATTAAGGTTGCCGTCAATAAACACTGGACCAATTATTTCATTCCCGTGTATTCCAGCCCAAACATTAATGGAAAATCGGTATTGGTGCGAAGACTCTCGATACAGGTGAGGGTTTTCTCGACTCCAGTATCGCAGGTTTTGCCGATTCCAGATCCCGTTGCGTGTGAATGTGCTCTCGTCCGTCCACATTATGTTAGGCAAAAAATCGGGGTCATTACCTACTTTGCTCAGTAGCCACTGACAGTAGGCTTCTCTAGGTGGCTTATCCCTACTCAGTAAACCCTGTACCTTTCGGTATTTGAACGGCCGTTGTTTGTTTTTTTTTTAAACTTTGTGTACTGTTTTGTGATGTACTCGAAACTGGCGAGCTGCTCTACGGAGACTTGATGTTGGATTACGAGCGAAATAATCCAACATTTGTTGTTCGTGGGACACTGGTACTTGCGGTGGGACATCAATCTGACGCGGGATCAGTGGTTCGTTGTCACGTAATCTTTGAACTGTCCTAATAAAGATCCGTGAGTCTGAAGGACATACACGGGTGGTACTATACCTTTCTCGGTATGTTCGTAACGCCAGAGCAGCGTTTTGATGGCATTCCCCATAAATTAGGATCATATCGGTGTACTCCGATGACGTGAAGTTCCTACGGGGCATCTTGGATGTAAAAAGCGTCCAATTTCGCACGAGTTATCACACCACTTCACTAAATTATTTAATCCACTTAAATAATTGTACCTATCAACGTGTCCTATCACAAAAAAAACAATAAACTTATCCAAATGTCCACAAAATCAACAGTTCTTACAAAACTAAAGTGTCCTATCACGGTTATTATTATTACAAACAAAACAATAAAAATACAAAGGGCGCGTGCGCGTATTAAGCGGCTCGCGCAACTAAACTATCCTTTAAGGACAAGGGCGCCGCACTGATTCTAATTTCTAATTGATATGCTCACACGCCGGTGGGCGGGAAACGCGGAACGTACATCTCGCTCGACAATACCCGCCCGCGACCCCTAAGCCCCCGCGCGCCAAACCGTTTCTTTTAATTTCGCACATTGTAATTTATGTCCTATATCGTTACGCGTAAGTAATTTTTCGTTTGAATTGTTTTTTTGTTACTTGATTTTAGGTAATGCGGAATGGCAACGTTTAGAATTTTCGCCGGCTTAACGGGTCTTTGACCTAATTATTATTCGTCGAAGATATCTCTATGCGTTTACATGATGTTGTTAAATATTAAAATGAAAAAAAATATCCTGCGGCTATAATATTAAATATTTTCTTTTTTTCTTTTGTGTATGACCAAAGAATGCCATGTAGTATACGTAGTATCATTTAATGTGATAACCTCAGCGCCACATTGTATATACGATAGAGTTAATGGTTCACTAACACCGCTCGGTGGAAGCCAACAAAGCAATTTTTCGTTATTACGTGTAGGTACACGAGTAGGCTATAATGACACCATAACGTAGCCTTGAGAATGAAAGATGGCTATACAATCGACTCTACCATTTTATTCATTAAATACTTCAGCATTTCTAGTATAGTACTTAGGTATAATATTTTTTACAATATAAAATTTATTGACGGAAACTTCTAAAACAAAATGCTTTAAATAGGTTTTTTTGGTTTCGTCACGCATTTGAATAACATCCTCAACGTTGTTATTATATTATACTTAAATAAATATAAATTATATTTTAACTGGATATACTGCAGGGTGAGGTTAAAGTTCTCATTAAATATCTGTGTAGTTTTTACTGATCGGCTGCCAGGAATATCTGATTGTACAGCTCGGCCCGATTCATAATAAAAAAAGCCTTGAAAAACAAGTAGTCTGAGCGTGGGTTTTGAAATCTGCACGCTCGTAAGAATAATTTAGTCGTTTGTGTTAAAACAGTAATGGTTTTTAAACCGTAACATTTATTGAAGTTTACGGTTTTACGCTACCGTTCTCGATTAGCGATTCAGCCAGTTTTTTCGGAGACCGATTAAAAAGTCCGACAAGAGCTTCGTCTATGGATTGCGTGGATCATCTATTACGTAGTTTTTTTTTTATAGTACTGAATGTAAAAGCACTAACCCTTCGTGTGGTCGTATAGTTTATTTCGGTCGTTTTAAATCTAACCCTAGAAATCGATGTCAATGGAGCGAGTACAATGGGGCCGGGCTCGGCCGTTGACCGAAATAAAAAATAAACATAAATGGAGCTAAGGAATTGGGAACTCGATCGTGATTCACAGTTCTTTATATAATACCACCTCAATTGAGGCCTTTGACCTGCAGTGGGACACTTAATAATAAAATAAAATGTTGATTCAGCAGTTATTGTGCCGATAGCCGTTACGGGCAATGGTCTAATAAGCACCTGGACACCGCGCTTATTGTTGGAAGGTTGAGGCCACGACCATCGGTAGCTTGGACCATAACACCTAAATGATTTTTATTTTTATATGGAATACGAAGGATTGAGCAGAGGTGTATATATACAACGTTATTTTTAGTTTATACAAAAACCGAGACACCCCAACAAGATTTTCATCAGAATTGCCTGAATATGTGTTTTTTTTTAATAAATCTCCAAGTTACACCGTAGTTTATGTCGCGTTAAGTTCCCTAGTAAAGTGTGAAATGCCTGAGATGTGTTATGCAGGGGTTGTCTAATACACGGAAACTGATCGAGCGCACCATCTCAAGCCTCAAGGTGTATATTCCCGTCAACTGTTATGGGTAGAAACCTACTGAAACAAAATTGAAATTTATGTAAAACAAAAAAACATGTTGTGTAAAAAATATGTCAATCGATTCTCCTACTGATTCTGAACAAACTAGTTTCAGGTTTAGTATATACTAAAACTAAGCTTGTATATACACCCACATTTCGTTAGGTCAAAGTCCCATGTGATACTTAGCGAGCCTATTGCCATCAACTTGTTGTTGACGACACGTTTGGTGCAGTTGCTGAGCAATTGGCTTCTTCGCTACGGGTTGTGGATTCGATTCCCACACGGAACAAAAATTTGTATGGCCTACAGATAGTTGTTTCGGGTCTGGGCGTTTGTGTACAATACGGCCGACGTATCTTGGCGAGTCCGAAGTTTGTTGTTTGGCTGCGCAATGAATCTTTTAGAAACGAAATTGACTACTGAGCAGCTAATCAGCTAACTTCAGACTCGCCAAGATAAATCGGCCGTATTGTATGTGAGATTTGTGTCTGTAAACGCACCCATGATACTTACAGGAGAAATCCTAGTGTGGGGCAACGTTTTCAACAAAGAAAAAATAAAATAAAAAAATAAATATTAGCCTGTAACTGTCCCACTGCTGGGCAAAGGCCTCTTCTCGTACAGAGAAGGAACGAGCATTGATCGCCACGCTTGCTCACTGCGGGTTGGCGATTTCAGACCATTAAAGTCCAGGTTTCCTCACGATGTTTTCCTTCACCGTATGTCAGTGGCGTCTTAGATTAACTAAGAAAGTACATATGAAATTGAAAAAGTCACATTGGTACATGCCTGGGTTTGAACCCGCAACCCGGTGCTTAACAAGCGGGTCTGTAACCTCCGGGCCACCACGACATACATAACCACGACGACATAAAGAAAAAATAACGCGGCACAAATCTAGACTCCAGGCTGCTACTGTGAAATTCCACACGGAGAAACCTAATAGCACTTTTTGCCCTAATAGGGGATCGAACCCAGCCCAGGACCTAGCCAACAAAGCAGTGTATTTTGATGTATAAATAGGATAACAATACTTAAATAATAATAATTGATTAGATCGCTTCTAAGGCGAGTCTTATGTTCCTAAACCGTTTCACTATTCGGCCTTCGGCGTTGAGAATAATAATTATGAGTCAATGATCTTTAGACATAGTGTGATAATCCGTACCATATTTGGATACTGAAACCTTTAGTATCTATTGTGACAATAAATGTCCCATTAACATTTAACTGGTAGTTTGTTACGTGGCGTTCAAATCAATAAAGTAGAGTGACATTAATCTGTGTTAACTATACGCCATTTCATTCTGCCATTCAGTTAATGAAAAGAAATCGTACCACAAAAGGAAGTACCTTTTCATTGATGTTAGACAAAAGTGGCTCACCAAGGCACGAATATTTTTGAACCATTTCTTCAAGTAGAGTTTCAGCTCATCTTGATTTATCGTAAAGATTTGTAAAAGCATGATATTAGGTTGAATCCCTGCTGGAAGTCAACATGTTGCTTATTTCTATACATTTCCGTGTTGAAATGGGTCTTATTTGTCTAATGTTATATTATATAGAAATACTGTTTCCATAGTAAGAAGTTAAAATTAGTTTTGTAAGTAGGTTGTTGTTCGTCATGTTCCGTTAAAGCTTATCTGTGGATTGTAGTTCTGTGAATATAAAATTAGGACGAAAGCCGAAAAATAATTGGTTGTTTTCTTAATAATTTATAAGTTAAGGGTTTATGTGCTGTTAACAATGATTCATCAAACATTTTATGTATCGCTGTCTAAGAGCCGATTCCAATGATTTACCAAGCGTTATCGATTAAAATTAAGAGTGTCTTGTATCTTTACCAATTATAAAGCAAAGATCCCCCCCCCCCATAGCTTTGTATAGAAGACCCTCCCATACGTAACTAGCTATTGCACTTAAGATTAGCTTACAAATCTATTTATATGCCAAGTGGTAAGCATAACTATATTTTTTGGCCACAGGAACTACACATAAATTACACGCTTTTAGTACATCACTTTTATTACGATCGTACATATATGAGTAAGCGATTAAAATCACTTATTAATCATCACATTTGACATTTGAAATTGTATTACAAAACCCAGTTGTTCGTTACTATTCATAATCGGATTATGAGACCAATCTTCTGAGTCGGAAACTGCTTTCTAGCGTTTGATAGACAAACAATGGAAATTTAAGTTCCCAACGATTCTATTTCGTGAAACAATGGTCAAGAAGATTGCGCAGGCGCAACGTGATTGACAATGGTCAAGCTTGGCCGGCCTATTTGTCCAGCGGAGCGACAAGTGGCAGATGTGAAAACCGGCCAAGGTGACACCAGTGATACCAGTTTGTGACTTAACCTGATTCTAACATCTCGTTCATACTAATTTATAGTTATGCGACGAGCTACGGTTGCTTAATAAACTTAATATTTTATTACAAAGGCATCAAGTTTATAGGAAAGATAAATATTTGAAATTGTTATAAATAAGTGTCCATTAATTTATGTAATAGGTCTGGCTCTATATCTAAGGAATGGTAGTTTTTTTTCTATGACTTTATAATTAATCTATTTAGTTATGGTTCGAGAATTACGCTGTTGTTGCTGGGGAGTTTGTTGCTTCTTCTTCGCAGCATAAACATAAGAAAGCGGTAAAGAGCGGGCGTTTTTGAGGGCTGTCTTTTTGAATTAGTAATTCTAGTCTATTATTATTCTATTGAAAACATGAGTTTCGAAATTGAATTTGAAGATGCTATTCGATAAATTAATATAATGTTAGCTAGCCTAGCGGTGGAACGCTTTTCTTGCTTGCAGGAGACTTTGAGTTCGAACCCGGCCGGACCCGAACCCGTTTTTTTATTAATAAGTGGAAACCTGCACCCATAAGAGGGCTTTAAAAAGTTCTCAATGGTGTATGTACTCGCCAACCCGCACCACTACGTACTCACTAAGTCCGTCAACGAAATTAGTCGCCCGTCCGAAAGTAAACCGAAACATAAGAGTGAACAAAACAAGTGTCAAGTTCAACTTTTTGGACGGGCAAAAACACATTGGGAGTTGGGACAACTGTCAAATCGTGTTGTCATTCATTCTTAGTTCGGGCCCCGGTATAATCGTATGTCCGAAGGTGATAGGGAGTAGGAAACGCTCGTAACTGCGGCCGAAACCACGGACTTCGTGCTTAGGGAGTAGACCCCCTGGCCAGCGTGGAGGACTGCGGCTAGTGTTGGGTAGGACACGACTTGAAAAAGAGTTTGTAAGAGTAGCCTCTTTTTTGCTCTGAGCCAGTACAATGTACTACTTCAAATGAGGCGAGGCGTACTGAAGCTCGGTGACAGATTGAAGTAACGAGTACGAATATAACATTTGACGTTACTACGGCGACTCGAGTCGCGGTCGCGTAATGTCCATTGTAGAATGACGTGCTATTGTAGCATGTGCCTCGTTCCCTCTTTTTCTCACCCTACAGTTTACTTACCGAGAGTAACGAGTAACGCGACTACCGCGACATAAAAGTTGAAGTAGTACACTTTTAAATGTCGAGCCGCTCTTACATTTTGACGTCATGTACGGGACAAATGTACCGCCTCTTGTATGTCCTACTCAACACTAACTGCGGCCTAAACCCTGCTCATTTTAAGAAGAGGCCTGTGCTATTCTTTGCACAGTAATGGGATGATTATTATACAGCATGACAGTGGCGAAGGATGAATTTTCCAAAAGGGAAGCCGGACCAAAAAATGCTTACCTTGCTCAAGTGTGACGCGTGAATTCCAGTAACTACTCGTTTCGAAAGGGAAGCCGATAGGAATCGAGTTGTATGGAGCCTTCGCCACTGCAGCATGACTGATTAGTCGGTTTAATAAGAAAACCGCGAATCCTCATCATTCAGTGCACCTTTTACTATTTACTATGTTTCATTTGTCCCATAGTAAAAGTTGTACACAATGATGAGCTGAAGTCCATGGTTTTCGGATTTAAAGCTACTAATTAATCAGTCATTGTGTATAAACTCTCTTGAAAGCGGTGTGGAGTTACGAGGCATGGTGTTTCCCCATCGAAAAGGGAGCTTCATTATCCCGCCACAATCGTACAACCAGTAAGATAGACTCTTATATATACCATATTTTTTTTTTTAATTGAAAAATTTTATTCATTTACAAACATATACATTTTTTAACCTAAATTAGTACAATATAAATCTAAACTAAATCTAAAGTAAAAACGTAGACTAAACTATCAATATAAACTAAAAGATTGCATCAAAGTATTCCTCCGCCTCGCCGTCCACTGGTAACGTGCCCAGAAGGCTGGCAGCGTTGCCACGTTGTATGGCAACGCTAATTCTCTGGCCGAAAAACAAGCCAGCCCTCTGGTCACGTGAAGTGTCGACCAGTCTTCTTCCTATTTCCTTAAAAAGAAGACGCGCACTTGGACCCCATGACCCGAGCGTTTCCACCCCAAACGGCTCAAAGTCATAATTTCCTATGATGTTACTATATTTGCGCCGTTTGAGGGTCTCCGCAGCCGCAGCGGCAGCGCCAGCACAGCCCGCCGAGCTAGGAAGATGGGATGGAGCAAGGGTGTCGACACAAGTCGCGTCCCACACCAGAGGCCTACCCATCTTCCATGGCAATAACGACATACCGTCAGGTCTCTTGCCATCGTCGCGTGCCAAGCCATTAGGTTCTAATACAGCTGGCACGCCGGCGGTGACAAGAGCGCGACGGATTAAGTCATTTAGGTTCGCGTGCCGTGCTATGCGACCTGCACTCCTGCAGCAAGACAGGCCATGGTGTCCGAGGCCATCGACAGCTTCGCCGCAGTGGCACCGATGCGGAGCAACACAATGAGCACCTACGCGTAGGCATGTAGCGAGCCGAAAGCTGGTGTCATCCAGCATAGTACCTATGCTGGGTGAGGGAAGTGCCTGAAGCCAAAGTCCCGACTCCCATTCACCCACAGCCAGCAGACGAGCACGCTCAGCAGTGTTGGTGGACGTGTTAATTAAATTATTCCGTACCAACCTGCACAGCGGCTCATCCCACTGTCTCTGGGAAGATGGGTTGACGGGCAAATCTGTATTTGGGCAAGCCATTTTCCAGGCGTCTACAGCATCGGTCAAACACGGCACTTCAAAGTCAACCAGTGAGGAAGCCAAGATTTTCCTGGTTAACTTTTCTGTACTGTGGACCGAGGACAGAAACGCCGGTAAACTTACACTGGAAATTTTGCGAACGCCAAGCCCACCAAAACGAATAGGTAGTGTGGCTTGGATCCAAGATCGGTCGTTCAGGGCCACATTTAAAATGGACGTTAAGGTGTTTCGTATAATTTGGTCTATTCTTTCTAAAAGTTGCAACTGCTTCCATAAGTGGGAAGAGCGGAGGACATATATGAATTTTGGGCCAAAACAACAATATTTTATCAAGGTGAATGCCGAATGTAAGTTAATTTTAAAAAGTCTTTCCGAAATATCACAAAAATTTTGAATTTTTTCTTCAATGAAGGATGGAAAAGATTCTTCGAAAATTGGGGACCCTAGGAGGTTTAGAGAACTTTTTTCCAGAATTTTGATGTCTGGGGCTATTGCATTAAATTTTTGTAATGTCGATTGTCTGTCGGTGTTGTCAAAAAGAAAAATTTCGCATTTTGAGGGGTTAAGGTCCAGGCCGATTGATTTAAATTGTTGTTTTAGAAAATTGAAATCTTTGAGAACCGTGTCTACGTCACCTCCTAGGGTTCCATCATCTAAATACCACACGTTGAATTTAGAATTTAGTTTTTGTATGATGGGGTGGATGGCTAGGCTAAAAATGACTGGCCCAAGAGGGTCACCTTGTTGGCAGCCAACTGCAGATTCCAAAAGATTGTCCTTATATAGTAATTTGGAGGGATGTCTGTAACATTGCCAAAGAAAACTGTAAATTTCGGGTATTTCCTTTTTGACTTCTGACAACAAGGTGTCCCTGTTCACAGAATTGAAGGCATTCTTTAAGTCAACCTTAAGGATGACCTCACCTTCATTACTATTGACGTAGGTGGATAGCGCGTGTACGGCAGCCTCACAGCCCCCTCTGGAGCCGAAACCTAGCTGCAGGGGCTGGAATTTGCTGGCCAGGGTTTCGCTATAGTGGGCGCAGCAAATTTTGGCTGCCATACGTCGATATGTGCACCCTACGGCAATGGGACGAATGCCGCCATCCTTTTTGCGCAGGGCACATAAATTCGCCCCGTACAAAACATCGATGACGGCTTCGTGCACATTGCCGGAAAGCATTAGATTGGTCAGGGCCACGAGCCCCTTCAAAAGCGACTCACCAGGTTCCCCGGCGCCTGGACACGTCAGATCCTTCAGGTGCTGGGGTGTCAAGCCGTCGAGGCCACCGGCGGAGCCACTTCGGAAGGAGCCTATGGCCGTTACCAATTGGCGGGCTGAAATTTTGAGATTATGTAGGTCTGGATCAGGCGGATCGGGGAAGGAGAGGTCATCCGCTGGAGCGGGGTGCTTATTCTCCAGAGCTGCAAGGGTATCAGATGAGTACGGCGCGACCACATCACTGCTAAAAAGTATCCTGGCCGCTCCCCTTATATCACCTTCACATAATTTGGATTCTACATGATGAGCTATTCCTCTTGATGAGGAGTAGCTGCTGTGTGCCGGGAATTTTGGGTCGAAAATTTGCGTCGAAACGTTACAATTTTCTTTGATTTGGGCCGTTAATGATTTTTTATTTACCAAATTCTTTTGTACAGTCAGCAACGAAAGTCCATGAACAGATACTAATTTACAAAACACCTAAACACTAAAACGGACCATAAATCACTTACCAGAATAGAGTACAGAATAAGGTTATCATTTCAATGTTTCAAAAACGCTAAGCATTAATATGTTATAAGTCGCTAAACATCATTACAGCATAAGTCGATTACTATCATTTTACCGTAAGTCGCTAAACATCATTACAGCGTAAGTCGGTTACTATCATTTTACCGTAAGTCGCTAAACATGTTATGCGCGAGTTTTTTAACTTGATAATGCATGAGTTGTTGAATCTCATAATTGAATATAAGATAGGTACTACAGAATTACCCTTTTTGCGCAATTACGAAGCTGATCAATTTAATTTGCTGTCAAATCTTATGTCAACGAATGTGATTGGTTGACCTAACATCGTTCTGATTTATTTCACAATTAAACAGTTGTGATCATGTGGTTTTTAAGGTATATGCTGTTATTTTATAGTAAAGCCTACAAATTAGTGATGTTAGGCCGTGGCCCCATGTCCACGGTGCGGCGCCGTCCGCCGTGAAACGGCGCGGCGTCGCGCCGTAGCACGGCGCCGTGTATGGTGCACCGCACGTTAGTTCCGTGGCTGGCGTAAATGTGACATGTCTATAATTGCAATTTTTCAGGGCGACCATTTTAAAGTTTTAACCTCTTCTGGTAAACCGGTAAATTAGTTTAACGTATGTATTTTAGTTGTTTTAAAATATACAGGATGTTAACGAATTCGTGTAATTCCTTAAAACCATATGATCTGCTACTGGTGTAGATTTTCCCGGCATGGAAATAAGGCAGATTTAAAAAAAAACTTTTTTTTTTCATGCTGTACCTATGGCTAAGTGATCGAATCTAAACCACAGGATTCAGTAAAATACAAATGTAAATGACGTCAACGTCAAAATCCAAGATGGCGGCTGTGAAATTTTACAAGATAAGCATCATTGGTGTCGTTTCCGTGGTTTTCGGGGGGGTGCTGATGACGAAAATGAGGTCAACGTCAAAATCCAAGATGGCGGCTGTGAAATTTTACAAGATATGCATCATGGCAAAACCGAACGCACGTATGTGCGTACATGCTACTGTTCGTACTGCCAGTGGGTCTCTGTAGCAATATGGATTCGACCTTTTGCCAGTGTGTTATCGCTGTAAGGTGTACAGTGTCCTGTGACATTATTAAGATTAAAATGCAGGCATTGCAATTAAAGGCAGGCGGTGAGCTACTAAAAAATGTAACGCGTATGGCTTTCTATACCAGCGCACGCACTAGCGGTTCTTTTTAAAATGACTTTTAAAACGTATCGTGCTAGATTTTGGCTAAAGACTTGTATATTCGATGCGATTCGATGATAACTAGCTACTAAAATCAGGCTACAGTGCATGTTCATGGATAAGCTGTGGCGCTTTTAGCATTTGAAAAAAAAGGGGTGCATGAAAAGAGCCTCCACGAGTGACGATACTTCGGTACGTCCGGCGCAGTCCTGGCGCGGCCCTGGGCAGTCAGCCTCGTTACCATCCTTGCTGACCGGCTAATCTTTTCACCGCGGCATGAGCTATTCTTGTATAGCTCGTGCCGACACGATAGAAAAAGAAACATTTGAAAACCGCTTGCGTAAAATCATATAGCAACTCAGTGCGTGCTTAGTCGGGCTGATTTGACATCGTCAGATATCTTTTAACCCAGTAATTAAATTGACGTTTAACAGATTTTGTACTTTTTTGAGCACGGTTATCAATCCGAAACATGGTTAAAATGAACCGAGATATTTTGTAGGCATTTATTACGAATTCAATTCCTGAAGATATACTAGAAAATGTAGCAAATAAAAATGTCAGTTTCATTCAAACTGATTGTTTCGAATTTAATGGCTTTCGCGTGGAATAAATACTCGTTTCAATTTCCTTACGATGTTTTCCTATAACTTGACTATCAGATTATATTATAAACAAAAGACACGTCAATGACGTCACGCACGAAATGAAAGGGATATAGCTATATGAAGAAAAAGAAAAAATGCTGTATTGACACAATAGTACACATTGTATCTATTTTTGAACTTTTAATTTATGACTAAGTACAATCAAATACAATTCATTTTACGTTGCCATCCTGACTTTATGAATAACGTGTTGCTTAGTTACCTTTGAATGTTTAGCTTGTTTACTTACCATAGACCTTTAGTTTGTAAATAAATATTTGACATTGTGACTGCTCAGTTATATTTGGAGATTATGATGCTCAAAACAATTTGAACAGTTTTGTTGCATAGATGTTTTTGGTATCTTGAATGTGTTTAATTATTTGGACACCTGAGTTGCTCATCTACTTCTGATGCTGACCCTATAAAAACTATCTATAAAAACGGCAAAAAAAATCACGTTTGTTGTATGGGAGCCCCCTTAATTATTTATATTATTATTAATTAATTATTATTTAATTATTATTTATTCTGTTTTTTAGTATTTGTTGTTATAACGGCAACAGAAATACATTTTTGTGAAAATTTCAACTGTATAACTATCACGGTTCATGAAATACAGCCTGGTGATAGACGGACGGACGGACAGCGGAGTCTTAGTAATAGGGTCCCGTTTTACCCTTTGGGTACGGAACCCTAACAGGATCGCATGTAAACATATAGTAAACTCGTAATTGTTTTATAAAAAATAAAAACAATCCACATTTAAAAATATAAAAAAATAGTAGCCCATCGGCACGCGGCATCGGAAATAGGGTCCAAGCTACCGGCGGGGCTCCAGAGAGAGGAACTTCCTAACAAAATGCGCCGTGTCCAGAAGTACCGCTTTCTGAATCAAACCCTTGATTCAGCTGCCTATTAATAGTATTTAAATTATATTTAATTTATATTCTGAACTAGTAGCTGTGTTTATTTGGCAATGTTTTGATTATAAAAATACGGTGCGCTGCGCTTCGCCAGATAGTGGCTTGGATCAAACGGGTTTAACGAACAGGAAATATAGGAAATCAGCTATGCTTAGCGACTTTTGTATTTATTACAGATCATACAATTTTGTCGGTAGTAATGTACAGTCAGCATCAGAAGTAGATGAACAACTCAGGTGTCCAAATAATTAAACACATTCGAGACACCAAAAACATCTATGCAACAACTGTTCAAATTGTTTTGAGCATCATAAACTCCAAATATATCTGAGCAGTCACAATGTCAAATATTTATTTACAAACTAAAGGTCTATGGTAAGTAAACAAGCTAAACATTCAAAGGTAACTAAGCAACACGTTATTCAGAAAGTCAGGATAGCAACGTAAAATGAATTGTATTTGATTGTACTTAGAGTCATAAATTAAAAGTTCAAAAATAGCTACAATGTGTACTATTGTGTCAATACAGCATTTTTTCTTTTTCTTCATATAGCTATATCCCTTTCATTTCGTGCGTGACGTCATTGACGTGTCTTTTGTTTATAATATAATCTGATAGTCAAGTTATAGGAAAACATCGTAAGGAAATTGAAACGAGTATTTATTCCACGCGAAAGCCATTAAATTCGAAACAATTAATTTGAATGAAACTGACATTTTTATTTGCTGCATTTTCTAGTATATCATCAGGAATTGAATTCGTAATAAATACCTACCAAATACCTCGGTTCATTTTAACCATGTTTCGGATTGATAACAATGCTCAAAAAAGTACAAAATCTGTTAAATGTCAATTTAATTACTCGGTTAAAAGATATCTAACGATGTAAAATCAGCCCGACTAAGCACGCACTGAGTTTCTATATGATTTTACACATGCGGTTTCAAATGCTTCTTTTTCTATCGTGTCGGCACGAGCTAATACAAGAATAGCTCATGCCGTGGTGAAAAGATTAGCCAGTCAGCAAGGATGGTAGCGAGGCTGACTGCCCAGGGTGCGCCGGACGTACTGAAGTATCGTCACTCGTGGAGACTCTTTTCATGCACCCCTTTTTTTTCAAATGCTAAAAGCACCATACAGCTTATCTATGAACATGCACTGTAGCCTGATTTTAGTAGTCAGTTATCATCGAATCGCATCGAATATACCTTTACCCAAAATCTAGCACGATACGTTTTAAAAGTCATTTTAAAAAGAACCGCTAGTGCGTGCGCTGGTATAGAAAGCCATACGCGTTACATTTTTTAGTGGCTCACCGCCTGCCTTTAATTGCAATGCCTGCATTTTAATCTTAATAATGTCGCAGGACACTGTACACCTTACAGCGATAACACACTGGTATGGCGCGGCGGTCGAATCCATATTGCAACAGAGAGACCCACTGGCAGTGCGAACAGTAGCATATACGTGCGTTCGGTTTTTTTGAAGCGCGAAATGTAACGCGCTTGAATGCGCGCATGCAAAAACTTTAAAAAAAGTAAAAACCGACTACAAAAAACATAAAATCAACAGTTTCAGAAGTCGGTGGCTACAATTTTTTTCAGTGTAGAATTGCACCGTCTTCTGAAACTGTTAATTTTATCTTATGGTAATTATTTTACTCCGTATAGTTTTTTTTGAAGTCGGTTTTTACTTTTTTATAAGTAAATTTTTTATTAAATACGTTTTAGTGCCATAAATTAAACTCTCTCTCCTCCATACTCTCTCCCTCTCTCTTCATAATCCTTATTTTTGACTTTGCCGTAGTCGGGTATAATAAGCCCTTTCATGCCTACCTTACACGACATAATTCAAAGATTCCGGAAAGTGGGGGGCGAGGGAAGAGTTCCGTTCCATATCTCTGAAGTTCATGGTCTAATCATAACAACATTTATAAGGGACTAAACGGAAAGTACCTATACCCTCTCAAACAAAAAAGAATTTTTCAAATCGGTTCATAAATGACGGAGTTCTGAGGTAAGAAATATAAAAAAAAAAAAATACAACCGAGTTGAGAACCTCCTCCTTTTTGAAGTCGGTTAAAAACGAGCATAAAACACCAAGGTCTGTAACCGCCCTAAAACGGCTAGGTTTGTAACAGGCCTTAGTATCACTGAGCAATGTATTGAGAAATGGTTATTGTTTAGTGTTTACATATTTTTGAACACTTTGGTTGCTTAGTTACATTTGACTACCTCAGTTGACAAGATGATTTGTTTGCATAGAAATATTTGAATTGCGAGTGTTCAGATGATTTTGATACATTGGATGCTAACAATAATTTGAACGCTATTGTTGTGCAGATGTTATTGTGTTTTTGAGAGTGTAGAATTATTTGAGTATCTGAATTGCTTCTATATATCTGATGGTGACTGTACAGCAATTAATGGTTTAACCGAGTTCAGCGACTTTTGTGATTCAATTATGACAAGTTGTTTTATAATTTACTTTAGTCAGTAACTTATGCTAAATAATAATGATTACAAAATTTTGGAAATAAATTATGTTCAACGACTTCTGTTGCTGACTGTACATGTAGAATCCTATATGGGAAGGTGAGTAATTGTTCCCAGGCACGCTGCGAGTTCTCCTGGGCGACAAGACGTACACATTGTGCTAAGTGTTGTGCGGCAGATGGTCTAGCGCCGCGGGGAACCCGCTTTAAAACGGGAACTGAGTTTTTTAATTTTGTTAATGTTTGCCAAAACGGTTGTAATGCTGGTGATTGTGGATTTGATGAGATGATGGGGCTAGAAGGTGCACCTTGGGACTTATGGACTTTCCCAAAGTGCACATTCAGGCCCCGCTTACCTTTAAAAAAGCGTACCTGGGGACAATGTGGACATCTCACCAGGATATCCAGTGATGTGGCAGGTTGACCGGCACTTCTGTCGGCGTCGCTACCACCATCATTTCCTAACATTAACCTTACCTATATATTACAACAATATTTACATAAACGTCATACAAAATAAAATTTTCAAAATCACTGACACGTTGCTAGGCGCAGCCACAGGGCGCAGCCGCGACGTGTTGGCGCAGCCGCGCCGTTGCAGGGCTTTTCTCCACTATTTTTCTGATATTTAAGGAGGGGATCTCACAGTTGTCTTGATTTCACAGTTTGCTTGCTTTATTTAGAAAATGATTAATTGGTAGGTATCTGTCAACTATAATTTACGTTGACCTGATTTTTAAATCCTGCTGTTTTTCTGGCCTTTTGTCAGGGTTTTTAGTACTTCCAGGAATGGGTCGTGTAAATATTATTTCAAATCCAAATTATTTGGAATTCTATAATTATGTGACTGTATGATCGATTACTTTTATATTTGGTGCACTGCGCCAGACCCACTTGACCAATAAAGATATCTTTACATCTTTACATATATCACTAAATTAATCATAACATAATCAGCGCACACAATATTTGATGTCATTTTTCTAATTCTCAATTTTCCTTGGATGTAAAAATTATCGAATTTTCTTTCTCATGACATTTTTTTTCAAAACCCATACCATATTATCTATACATATAAAAGGGGAAGCTGACTGACTGACTGATCTATCAACGCAAAGCCTAAACCGCTGGGGTTAGAAAGTTGAAATTTTGACAGTAGGTTCCTTTTGTAACGTAGGCATCCACTAAGAAGGGATTTTTCGAAATTCGTCACTAAATGGGTTAAAAATTTCACGCAAGCGAAGCTGCGGGCGAAAGCTAGTATTATTATAATTAATTGTAATATTACGAAGTACGAGTATTACGATCAATATTTTAGTGCTTTCGCGTCATGACTGTTACTCACGTCCAGTTCCAATACATCGAAGTCATATAAACCAACCAGATATATTACTTATTATCTTCCCAAGTCGTAAATAATAAAGTGGTGACAACTATAAATTGTTCTCAGTATATTAGAATATAATATATCGAACGGTTCAATTCTAGGAGACATTTAATAGTTAGTAGTATTATGATCACGTAACGAAACTGATAGTTGATCGCAATCCTATTTATTTGACAATCTCTTTATAATCAAAATGTTATATTGTTCCTTGAAGGACTTGATAAAGCTTAGGTATAATAAATTATTATTTATGATTGCATCGACTCAATAAAAAAGGAGGGGCTCGTGGCTAATTTACAAGGTTACGAGGTTATTCCGTGGATGGGACCATTCATTACACATCGAGATCCCTCTGTGCCTCTGAGAGCACGTTAAACCGTCGGTCCCGGGTGTCATACGAATACCTATAGTCTTTACGGGTAACTACTCAGAAACCCGAAAGTCTAACAACTGGTCTAACCTAAGCATATCGGTATTGCCCAGTAACTGGGTTGCGGAGGTCTGAATTGTTTCAAAAAGCAATTTGACGCTTGAAAGGCAAAAAATACCAAGCGACATGTTGGTAACTTTACACTAGACAATTTTAAAGATTTTCAAAAAAAAAAACATCTCGTATTTGTCATAACTACTTACTTGATTGCAACGAATTTTAAGTGCAGTTTAAAGACTTATAATAAACTGACATTTAAAGATAACTGAAATATAACTTTAAAATGCTCTAGTGTAAAATTGCCAACATGTCGCTTGGTAATTTTTACCTTTCAAGCGTTGAATTGCTTTTTGAAACAATTTAGGTACAGTCACCTTCAGATAGATAGAAGCAGTTCAGGTACTCAAATAATTCTACACTCTCAAAAACACAATAACATCTGCACAACAATAGCGTTCAAATTATTGTTAGCATCCAATGTATCAATATCATCTGAACACTCGCAATTCAAATATTTCTATGCAAACAAATCATCTTGTCAACTGAGGTAGTCAAATGTAACTAAGCAACCAAAGTGTTCAAAAATATGTAAACAATAACCATTTCTCAATACATTGCTCAGTGATACTAAGGCCTGTTACAAACCTAGCCGTTTTAGGGCGGTTACAGACCTTGGTGTTTTATGCTCGTTGTTAACCGACTTCAAAAAGGAGGAGGTTCTCAACTCGGTTGTAATTTTTTTTTTTTATATTTCTTACCTCAGAACTCCGTCATTTATGAACCGATTTGAAAAATTCTTTTTTGTTTGAGAGGGTATAGGTACTTTCCGTTTAGTCCCTTATAAATGTTGTTATGATTAGACCATGAACTTCAGAGATATGGAACGGAACTCTTCCCCCGCCCCCCACTTTCCGGAATCTTTGAATTATGTCGTGTAAGGTATAGCATGAAAGGGCTTATTATACCCGACTACGGCAAAGTCAAAAATAAGGATTATGAAGAGAGAGGGAGAGAGTATGGAGGAGAGAGAGTTTAATTTATGGCACTAAAACGTATTTAATAAAAAATAAACTTATAAAAAGTTAAAACCGACTTCAAAAAAAACTATATGGAGTAAAATAATTACCATAAGATAAAATTAACAGTTTCAGAAGACGGTGCAATTCTACACTGAAAAAAATTATAGCCACCGACTTCTGAAACTGTTGATTTTATGTTTTTTGTAGTCGGTTTTTACTTTTTTTTTTAAGTTTTTGCATGCGCGCATTCAAGCGCGTTACATTTCGCGCTTCAAAAAAACCGAACGCACGTATATGCTACTGTTCGCACTGCCAGTGGGTCTCTCTGTTGCAATATGGATTCGACCGCCGCGCCATACCAGTGTGTTATCGCTGTAAGGTGTACAGTGTCCTGCGACATTATTAAGATTAAAATGCAGGCATTGCAATTAAAGGCAGGCGGTGAGCCACTAAAAAATGTAACGCGTATGGCTTTCTATACCAGCGTACGCACTAGCGGTTCTTTTTAAAATGACTTTTAAAACGTATCGTGCTAGATTTTGGGTAAAGGTATATTCGATGCGATTCGATGATAACTGACTACTAAAATCAGGCTCCAGTGCATGTTCATAGATAAGCTGTATGGTGCTTTTAGCGGGTACACTACAATAATACGAAAAACTAAATTCCGATATTCTTAATCCCGATTTTTATAATACCGATTTTCATAATTCCGAATGGTTTAAAACTCCTAATATGACAATTCCGATTAATCATAAAACCTACTTTTATAAATCCTAAATTATAAAACGCCTAACGTTTACAATTACGAATATCAAAATGCCGAGTTTCAATACACCTAACAATAAAAAGTCAGATTCAACAATAATCCGAAACATCAAAAATACGAATTCCGATTATTAAAATACCTATTAATTAAAAGTCCGAAATTAAAACGCCTCGTAAACCTAAATAACAAAACAGATTAATACACAATGGTTCAATTTTATCCAAAGGGAGCAAGTTAATTGTTCATAGGAAGGTAGAAAAAGAAACTAATGACAGAATCACTTTCCCTACTTATAGGTAATAATAACATAATTGTGGGAAAAATATTTTTCTCTCATTTAAATATTTTTTTTTAAACTCATCATTACGCATTACGCGCTTTTTTATTAAGTAGGTGTATGTAACTAATCGGTTCCAGCACTCGCCGGCCGCTGCCGCGGCACGCTCGCTTCGCTCGCTCGGCTCGTGCATACGGGGTCGCAGTTCTAACCTAACCTAACCAACTGCTCACCTTTCTGTGATATGTTTAATACTCTATTGCTTGACATAATGTTTATTGTTTTCGGAAAATTGCAAATCGGAATGCTGTTTTTTGGGCCAAGAACACATCGGATGTTTAATTCTTCGTACTTTTGAAAGTCGGAAAACAAATAAATCGTATTTATGACATTCGGTAAAATATCTTTCGTGTTTTTAAATAATCGGTATTTTATTTTTAAGGAATTATTAAATTCGGATTTTTGAACATCGGAATATCCAAATTCGGAATAAAATATTTCGGAATATTTGGGTGTTCCCGCTTTTAGCATTTGAAAAAAAAGGGGTGCATGAAAAGAGTCTCCACGAGTGACGATACTTCAGTACGTCCGGCGCACCCTGGGCAGTCAGCCTTGCTACCATCCTTGCTGACTGGCTAATCTTTTCACCACGGCATGAGCTATTCTTGTATAGCTCGTGCCGACACGATAGAAAAAGAAGCATTTGAAACCGCATGTGTAAAATCATATAGAAACTCAGTGCGTGCTTAGTCGGGCTGATTTTACATCGTCAGATATCTTTTAACCGAGTAATTAAATTGACGTTTAATAGATTTTGTACTTTTTTGAGCATTGTTATCAATCCGAAACATGGTTAAAATGAACCGAGGTATTTGGTAGGTATTTATTACGAATTCAATTCCTGATGATATACTAGAAAATGCAGCAAATAAAAATGTCAGTTTCATTCAAATTAATTGTTTCGAATTTAATGGCTTTCGCGTGGAATAAATACTCGTTTCAATTTCCTTACGATGTTTTCCTATAACTTGACTATCAGATTATATTATAAACAAAAGACACGTCAATGACGTCACGCACGAAATGAAAGGGATATAGCTATATGAAGAAAAAGAAAAAATGCTGTATTGACACAATAGTAGACATTGTATCTACTTTTGAACTTTTAATTTATGACTCTAAGTACAATCAAATACAATTCATTTTACGTTGCTATCCTAACTTTCTGAATAACGTGTTGCTTAGTTACCTTTGAATGTTTAGCTTGTTTACTTACCATAGACCTTTAGTTTGTAAATAAATATTTGACATTGTGACTGCTCAGATATATTTGGAGTTTATGATGCTCAAAACAATTTGAACAGTTGTTGCATAGATGTTTTTGGTGTCTCGAATGTATTTAATTATTTGGACACCTGAGTTGTTCATCTACTTCTGATGCTGACTGTACAACAAAACATAACGAACCCTGATAAATGACAATAGACCGTAAAATATACGTACTTATTTTTAAAAAATGAATTTAGTCTACAAAAAAAGCTCTTTCCTAAAAAAGTCCTTATGTTTTCACGGACACCTAATAAAAGGACTCTACATGTTTGACAAACAGTTAAAAATGTACAGTTCAAATATTAATTACGAACGGCCTATTACTCAATCATCGATTAGCTTTTAACTGAGAGATTAATATGAAGGTTTAACAATTTCTCCAAAATCTGCCAAACCACCATATTTATTTACATGACAAGCTGTGCCTACGACTCCGTCCGCGTTGCATCCAAATCCAATATTATGTCGCAGAACTTTTCTTTTTGATAACTTTAAATTCTAATATCTTTTGATTGAGCGAACCGATTACAATGAAATAAAAACTAAATGTTACTCCAAAATACGCAAAATATTTGTCTATAAAAGTCAATCGCATTTATTCAGTACTTTTCACGTGATGCGTGCACAAACAAACCGACAAACAGACAAAATTCCAAAAATGATTGAAATAGATTCTATTGGTTATCCTTTAAAAACGCCACATTTTTTTTTATTCCTTTTGTCACGCCAAGATTTATTATATGTATCGATAGATATGGATAAGAGTTATCCGACGATTGTAAAATATGCCGTAAGAACCACTTATCTATATCACTACATAGTATAAAAGAAAGTCGCTTCCTGCTGTCTGTCTATCCCTATGTATGCTTATATCTTTAAAACTACGCAACGGATTTTGATGCGGTTTGTTTTAATAGATAGAGTGATTCAAAAGGAAGGTTTTAAGCTATAAAACGTACACGTGTGAAGCCGGGGTGGGTCGCTAGTTCCTCTATAAAAAAGCTCTAACCCACTTAATACCCTTTGGACCCGTTACCTAACGTATGCTCGATATATTTGCAGTAGTCCTGTGAATAGACCAGACGGCACGCTATTGATCGCGCGACTATGCTTAGATCACCTTTATGTAACGCTGTAACTTAACACTAACTTAACGGCTGCTACTGGTCTATGATCAAAAGGAAACGAGTAAATTGTGCTTTTTGGTCGGAATGCCAATATATTAAAAGCCTTTAGAATTATTGTAATATTAGTTGTATTCTCATGTAAGTGAATGTAATTCTTTATGAGAATAAAGTTTCTTAAACCCGAGAATTCTTAGAGAACATCTCAATTCCATTGAACTCCCAATAGTTAATGATACTCAAAACTCAAACTCAAAACTCGTTTATTCAAAGTAGACTAGTATTACATAGTTCTTTTTGAACGTCAGAATTAGGTACAAAAGATTGCCCCCAAAAGCGCCCACCCTTCACCGCTTCCTAGTGTTTAGGCTGTGAAGAGGAAACGGCGCAACAAACTCCTCAGCAATACAGTTCAGTCTGTGAAGTGAATAAATAAATGAGTCTATATGTTACGGCTAATAGCCGAAGTGCGGCTACACCTAGTTTTAGCCGGGTACAACTAGGTGCAGCCGGCCACATGCGGTTAAACTTAAATCTATCCTACTTATCTTCGGTTAGAACTAGGTTTAGCCTTCATCATAGCGGCTAGAACTAGGTGCAGCCGCACACCGATGGTTAACGGCAACCCCGACACGGATAGGTTAGGTTCGAAGGGGATGACGGATAGGTTAGGATGAAGGGGGGCTAGAGTGAGCGAGCGAAGCGAGCGAACGAAGCCCCCGTCATCCCCTTCGTGTTAGGTTACTTTAAACCCTGCAGACAGAAATAGGAGCCCCGCACAGCGGGGCTCCGTCGACTTAAGCTCCACCTAGTTCTAACCAACTGCTACTGGTTGCACCTAGTTGTACCCGGCTAAAACTAGGTGTAGCCGCACTTCGGCTATTAGCCGTAACATATACACAAAAAAAGTAAAATATTAATTAATTAAATTTAACTTAATGATAGGTTTTGTAGTGGCTTTTATTTGTACTATCTACACTCCGGAGCAATGAATCGAGCATTCTAATTGCGCAACACACTCGTAATCGCTATAGCTATGATTTCGACAGGTCAACAATTTCCATAGCAACGTTTGTATTGAAAATCCGACTTCTCCACAACTTTGTACCATGCAATGAATATTGTTTTTGTCACATCAACTGTCATGAACTCATGATTGATGTTGTTTATATTACGCAATTGCCCTGCTGGTCACCAACATAAAACTCAATATCAGGAAAACATTTTTAAACATTGTTTAACATGTTAACATTGTTTTGTTTATGTAGTTGACTCGGATTCAATGCTCCTGAGTGTATTAATATCAAAGTTTTTTTTTTTAATTCCAAACCCATAGATCCTATTCCATACATCTATGCCATAGCTTTTATTGGTTTGATAAAGTTCAGTCGTGTTATAAAATACTGTATGCCCGAAATCACGGAAAAATACATTAAAAATTTACATTTCTATAGCATAGCTACACGATTTGATTGTGTTATCAAATGTTGAACATCGGAAATCACCTAAACGCACATTAAGGCCGGTTTGTCACGGTTCGCGACCACGACACAACGAAATGTGTTGACGATTCTAAAAGCCATTATATTTCTATAAACCGGAACGACACGAAACAATAGTGTCGTAACCGTGTCGGAGTCGTCACCATGTGGTGTCGTGTCGTGGGGCTTGGAAAAACGACTGCAAGCTACTATACATAATACAAATAGCCCCTATGCCGCGCCCAGACCACACATCATCAATTCCTTGCAACTTTGTAACATAAGAATGCCCATATAACTTAGTATTTTATTGGCGGCGATTCTGTTGGCAACCAACTAAACTTGACTAAAAATATTGCTATCTTTATTATCCTGCAACGAAACGAAAAGAGACGGAACGATTTTGAGCTGTCAAATTAATTTACATGTTAACGTTCAGCTTTTAGGTAGGTAGAGGTACCTAAATCTCTTTTAGTTCATTCTAATATCATTAGCATCATCCTCCTGCCCTTATCCCAATTTATATAAGGTTAGTCTAAAAAGAGGTACTAATCCGATAGGGTCTTAGGCTGGACATCCACCAGAGCTGTGCGAGGAAAATGTGCGGTGCGAAAATGTGTAGCGAGGATGTGAAACGGTGTAACCCTTTCCACCAGACCTGTGCGAGGAATGTGTAATGTGTTAATGTGTACAAATGATCATCTACCTCATCCAAACACCATCTATTGACTGACTGGTAGGTGCATATTTTCAAATCCTCGCACACATTCCTCGCAACAGATCCGCTCGCTCGCATTTCTCGCTTGTTTTGTATGAACAAAAATCTCGCTCCGCTAAGCCCATATCCACCAGAGCTGCGCAGGGCGAAGCTAGGTAAATGAAGTGATTCTATTGGTGGTTACAAAACACATTCCTCGCTACGCAGCTTAGCACAGCTCTGGTGGATGCTCAGTCTTAAAGTAATATTGAATAATTTTTGTTCTACAAGTTTCCCCAAAAGTCAATAGTTTAAGAGAAATTGCTGTTCTAAAATAAATCGCTAAAATCTATCATCTATCCTCAGCTATGATCAGCTGTGGTTACATTTTAGGTCATATTAGGGGTCACGAATGAGGAGCTCCATTTTCTGAATTCGTAATTAAAGGAATGAAGAAATTTAGAAAAAAACTACAATAAAAATAATTTTACATGGAAATAAAAATTATTGAATTTTGAACGAAGTCAGAAAGGGGGTACTAATCCGCAGGCCACTTAAAGTATCACTGATGACTATCCTAAAGCAAGTGTTAAAATTTCAAAATTCGGTAATTTTTATTTCCATGAAAAAATATTTTTATTTTAGTTTTTTCCAAATTTCTTCATCCGTGCTTTAGTTACAAATTCAGAAAATGGCGCTTCTAATTCATGACTCCAAATATGACCTAAAATGTAACCACAGTGGATCATAACTGGGGATAGATAGATTTTACCGTTTTTTTTTTTTGAGATCTTTGATCACTTATTTCTCTTTAACTATTGACTTTTGGAAAAAGTTGTAGAACAAAAGTTATTCACTATTATGCGTACTTTAACACCCTTTCGGATTAGTGCCCCCTTTCCGACTAACCTTGTATAAAAACAACAGCCAATGCAGCAATGGTCTCGTATTGTGCCGGAGTCTTGTGTTGTGGCTGTGGCGGACTTAAAGAATAGCACTACACCATCTCTTCCTGTGGGTGTCGTAAAAGGCGACTAAGGGATTCTCTAGAGGATGGGCAGCAGCGTTCTCTGATTACTTTAACAACCATACTGCGATGGCCAACCCGCCTGCCAAGCGTGGCGATTACGGCAAACACCCCCTTTTGGGGGAGGCCTATGTCCAGCAATCGACGTCTTTGGGCTGAATGATGATGATGATGAACAGCCAAAATATCTTAAAACGGTCATATCTCAAAACGCGTTTTTGATCAATGGTTGTTTTCTGCTTATCTACGCTCATTTTTAGCTCAGTTTAGTCGATGCTTTATATTATAAGCCTCTAAACGTGACACAGTGAGGTAGAAGCCCTAACTTGACCATATAATTATACCTCTGCACCTTATCGTGTTCGCGTGACCAAGTATATTTGCACCACGCTAACTATACTAAAACGGAAATAGTTTATATTTTTTATACCAGCAATAAATGCAAAAAGTAATCATTCTCGTGGGAAACCGCGTAGTTTACGGTGATTTCAATGAACACACAATTCGGATGGTAGTACATAATTGTCTGGTAAATGCATGAAAATAATACTGTAATTACTTGGTTGTTATGACACAATTGTCTTGTAACGTTAATAATTTCCGTGAAATAATAAAAACTTACTTCAAAAACCCAATATTGGAAAAAGTTAACAACAGAAGTTTCCATGAAAACCTCTAATTAAATCCTCTCGCTTAAGTATCTTTTCAAGCAAGTACTTAAAAAATTATAATGTTCCATCGAACAATTTCGTCTTTCATGTAAGTAAGCTGGAAGCAACGTAAATAGGAAGTGGGCTATTGATCAGTTTGGGTGGCGGGGGGAAGTGCGGCGGTGCGGGGGGTGTATGGGCAGAGGCGCGGCCAGTCGCCGTTTGGGCGGGCGGTGCGTGCCGCGGGCGGCGTGCGTTCCCCCCGGGTTCAAGGGCAAGGTCTTCGCCCATTCAGTTCTGAACACGTGCCCGAAAGTAAATATAGTACTCGTTCCGTTACGCCATCGTGCCGTAACGTACCGCCAAATGGTGTCCTTCCCGAATTTTGTATAAATCGTACGTCAGAAGCTTCGTGCCGCTTCCCAGTTTTTTCTTATAATTAGAAGCTTTCTTGCGACGGAATTGACGCATGACGCGTGGATGCGTCGACTTTGTACCGGATGCTCGTCTAGTGTGTTACAGACTTCGCTATTGGTATGCATGGCATGATGTACTTGGTTATGTTGCAAAGTCTCGCAATGCTCACACAAAAAGTAGCTACATCTTCATTTTGTTAGTCACTGGATTATACTAAGGCACAATGTTAAATAAAAAGTAGAGAGTACAAGAATTTTTTTGAGGTCTGATATGACCATCTCTCAATTCTAGGTCCTGATAAGTACAGGAAAGCAAGCAATTAAGGAATAGGAATACTTACCTATATGGAATAAAAGTTAAAATTATTGTTTACTAACGACCCGCCCCGGCTTCGCACGGGTGCAATGTATTATACATTTAAACCTTCCTCTTGAATCTCTCTATCTACTAAAAAAAACCGCATCAAAATTCGTTGCGTAGTTTTAAAGATCTAAGCATACATAGGGACAGACAGCGGGAAGCGACTTTGTTTTATACTATGTAGTGACTAGGTATACTATCTCATATTTCCTTGCTTTCCCTCTATGTCCATAAATCACATATTTCGAGCCAATATCGATAACAATTCATCTTGAACTGTAAACATTTAACTATAAAATTCCGTAGATATATCAACATTTTCTGCTCTTCTTGTACTGTGAACGTCTGCTGATTTAGCAACTACACTTGGCAACCGGCCATTTAATGCAACCATGTAGGCACAACTTAGTGGAAATTGTTATTATGATTAATAGTAGCGTCATAAATCAATAGAGTACTAAATTCATATTTAACTTTAATTATGAATCTATAGAGATCGCCCACGATTTTGCTCGCGTGGATGTCGTTTATCTCTTATTCCGGGATAAAAGTAGCCTATGTCCTTTTCCGGGTTCCAAACTGTTTCTGTACCAAGTTTCATCAAAATCGGTTCAGTAGTTTATTCGTGGAGAAGTTACAAACAGTTACATTTGCATTTATAATATCGTCGCCCGGGAGTGAAAACCTCGGCAATGCAATTTGGTAATATTAATTTTATCACGACGTATAGGTACTATAACTTATAAGAGAGCCGCTCTATGTGAAATTAGTTTGTAGGCATTGAAGCTAGCCTTTATTGGGTACTAGCTTTCGGTCGCAGCTTCGCTTGCGTGAAATTTGGAACCCGTTAAGTAACGATTTTCCATACAAACTTTCATCCCCTATTTAACTCCCTTAGGGGTTGAATTTCGAAAAATCCCTTCTTAGTGGATGCCTACGTTACAAAAGGAACCTACTGTCAAAATTTCAACGTTTTAACCCCAGCGGTTTAGGCTGTGCGTTGATAGATCAGTCAGTCAGTCAGTCAGCTTCTCCTTTTATATGTATAGATATAACATTCGTTATAAATATAATTGAGTAACTTTTGCCCGCGACTTCTTCCGCGTGAAAGCCCACAGGAATCGAGCAATAACCAAATACATTCCCGAGGTTTTCACTCCCGGACGACGATATAAATAAGGATTATTCTTTTTCTGCGTATTCTTCAGCCTGTGACTATTCACATCTACTCTATCCTCTGTCTCGTGCTCTCTTCTACCATCTTCTATCCTTCTTAAAACAAAAAAGAAAACTTCTATATTTCCAAACAAGCTCAAGATATTATAACTTTCGTGAGACACATTCATATTTATGATTAGTTTCGGTTTACTCACGTGCATTTTTCGGAATTGCCCGACTAGTTCGACTCACGACCTCGCCGCGTGATCAGCTCATGATTAAGGGCTCCGTTTAGATCCGATACTAGTAGAGCAATCATTAATAAGCTCGAGTTATTTCTATTATTATGGCATTATTCTTCTGAGTCGTTGAATTTCACATGCCATTTGCTCTTGTTTAACCAATCCATCCGCCTTACATACCAATACATACCCTTATTTACCAGTGAGCCTCCTTGTGAGTGGCAACAACATTATTTCGCATCAACAGCCTCATAAAAATAGATGTGTGTAATTACGACCGGTGTTTTTATCCACGACAAAACCTAAGGGACGGGTCTTGAGCAAAATATATGGGCCTTGAATGACATCCTTTTCCATTAAAGTGGGAGAGATTTAAATAGCTTGTCAGGAATTTGAGTAACGACAAGCCATTGGAAACTATAAAATTGTGAACATGTCATACAAATTACAAACTTACATACATGCATAACTTTATCATAATATGGGTGAAATGCCTCTCTCCTTTATTTTGTAGTCGGTTATGTCATAATCAAACAGTTTTCGTTTTTATACCTATTACAAACTAGCCAAAAACTTTAACTTCTACGTAATCATATTTATTTCTAAGCATGTGTCCAATAAAGTCTTTCTAAAGCCCGTTTCCTATAATCAAAAACTAATCGTTTTGCTTACCAATAGTAGCATTTTTCATTGCATATAAATAAACTAGTAAGCTAATTTTAAGTGCGATACTTAAGGGTGGGTCTACTAAACAAAGCTTTAGAGTATTTTCTTTATTATTGGTAAAGATACAAGAGTTAATTTTAACCGTTAATGCTCGGTAAATCATAGGACACCGGCCATTAGTCTATATTAGAAGACACTTAGTTCATGTGTTCTTTATAGTCAACACTTTAATTAGCACTACAGTTTACACTCACTGTTCACTATACTACGTCAACCCAAAAGGTTTTATCCTTTTTAGTCTTCTCACTAATTCGCTGTTGTCGTGGAGTTGGATCGCCTCGTCATTCACATGAATCAAAACAGTATTGATTCTCAAAGATTTTTCGTTTGATTTGTTGATATACTCACGAATCAAGCAAAGTTAAACAATTTTTATTATACTAGACCTTGTTCTATGATGTAGGACATGAAATGTAAACAAGAATAAAACAAAAAAACATTTTTTTTTTCTAATTAGGAGTTTCATTAACTGTTCAATAAAACATTAACAGCATCTATCGTAATCATTTCGTACCGTCACTATCATTTCGCCTTATAATGACAGTGACAGCACGAGATTTAACGGCAACTTAAAATTGAGTAGCATTTGAGTATTTAGCCATTAATATAAGCCAGGGTGGGCAAAATACGGCCCGCAGGGCAACTCCGACCCGCAAAGGGTTTTAATCCGGCCCGCCAACCCTCCCCTTATAGAGCAAGAGTGTTTGTCCATAACAAATAACCGTAATTATTTGAACCAAAAACGTTATTTTTGGCAGAATGCAACGCATTTTAAATTTATATTCTGGCGTCCTGCAAAATTTCTAGAGTTTTTCTAGCCCCTGATAAAAAGTTTGCCCACCCCTGATCTAGGCTCTAGGGGCCTACTCCCTAAGTCCGTCAACGAAGTTAGTCGCCCGTCCGAAAGTAGCCCGAAACGTAGGAGTGAACAAAACAAGTGTCAAGTTCAACTTTTTCGGACGGACAAAAACACATCGGTAGTAGAGACAACTGTCAAATCGTGTTGTCATTCATTCTTGTTCGGGCCCCGAAATAATCGTATGTCCGTAGGTGATAGGGAGTAGGAAACGCTCGTAACTAAGGCCGAAACCACGGACTTCGTGCTTAGGGAGTAGACCTAGACCCCCTGGTTCCAATAAAAATCAAGATATTTTATACTGTGACATTTTTTTTACATTATGTCGCATGCTTCGTTCAATACGGTAGGGCGCGGGCATTGTGTTAGTTTTCTCACTTAACACACATACTTAATCTAAAGTAAACAAACAGATAGGAATGTTGTAATCAATGAGTAACATAAACCATTTCATTGTGTCACTCTTTTATTATGGTTATACAATAGACAAAACATGGGGAGAACACGTCACGTTGACCACAACGTATCTATTTTCGTATGATAATCCTTGGCCATCGAATTTGAATGAAGCCAAATTTGCTTACCCTAGCTGATTTAGATCTGTTTTACGGTTTTGGGACATAGTTTTATGTCGGCTTAAAACTGTTTTAGTAGATAATTTTTGGTGTAATAATGAATCATATTGTAGTTACTTTTCAGCATTAAATGAATGTGAAGTTCCCTTCCCAATGTATTTCGCGCGTCCTAAAACTACAGCAAAAAGGTTTATTACTTCGTCCTTTATAGATGTAGCGTGATAATAAACACGGGATTGAGTTTATTCTTCCCACAATCAATACAAGCTACGTGATACTAAAATCTTATGGTCTAACAAGATTATTGCACGGAGATCACGCCGCCATAGCACCGTTCGGTACAAACACACGCTTTGAAATAAAAACAAGAACGTCGCAGAATTTATAACCACGCAACAGCAAGCAACTGGCGTTCAAAGCACCCCTTGTACGTGCTCTCCTATAAACATAAACATGGAAAACGCACAAAAGCCTCTCGGGCGTCGCGTCGCGTCGCTGTCAGATAAAGTTGTAGCGTTTCTTTTGCGAGACACGCTCGCCGAGGCGCGGGTGCGACGGAGACAGAGCATGCACGCCGATCGTTAGCCCTGATCTTCAGCGCGCCACAAACACACAGCCCGACCGAGAGCGAAATTGCAGCGAGAATGCACCTAGCTGTGTTATTACCGCGGCGGCTGGCTTGCGAAACGGCCTTCTTCCGCGCCCACCGCGCTCCAAACACCACCACACGCCGACGCTACAGGGTCGCGAATCGCTCGCCGCGATGGTGAAACCGGTTATTTTCTCTGAACAAGCAATTGTGGACGTTGTCGTTGCGACATAAGTTCCGTTCGGCGCGCTGCAACGCAGGAACGCAGCGGGTCCCTGTATATTTAGCCCGCATTGCATGCGGTCGCCGTAGTGGGTGTATTAGGTCGCTCGCACGCACTGCTGAACTAGTCGGAGGGCTTCCTATTATCGATTTATGTTATTGTGTAGGACGTGGTGTCACGCCGCTTGCCTTAACATGTTTTTCATGAAGTTTTTCTTCATTTTCCGCTGCGCCGCGCTCAGTTTCTCTTTCGCAGAAAGCTCGAACCGAGTGAAACTTGTTGGAAAATATGATTTCACTCGTGATATTGTTCCGATCACGTACAGTCGGTACTGTGCTCTCCGCACCGATGTTATTAAGCAATTAGTGTTATTTTTATCGGAACATTAAACACAGACAGACGTGTTGTTGATACACCATGTTTTTCATATTGATTATTAAGTCTGAGGAGTGATTAAATCGTTGTAATATAACATGTAATTTATTAGCGTCTGTGGACAAGTTTGCGCGATGAAATATGGTCTTAATGAATTTGCATTTACTTAATATAAATTAATAACTATGAACATAGTTGGCGTTGAAGTTTATTAAGTTAATTGGAAATTAAATTAATCAATCATCTTCATATTATAGAGAGGCGTAAATAGAAGAGTAACTCAGTACTTTATCTAAGTTAAGCTACCCAAAGCATTAAGATTGCAATGTATGACTGAGCTCCACAAATCTGTCTTCAGACAGGCACTAACTCAAATAGCACTTACAAAGTAGATTTTCAAACAATGTTATCTATTGAAATAAATAACGTTGAACGCATCTAATGTAGTAAGTTGCATAGGTTTCTCAAGGCTTGAGGGCAGAGGGCGAGGCGAAGGCCTAGTGGGGAGAAGGGGGCTGCGGTTACACCCACACGCGCGATGACACCTCAAGAGGTGACGAGCGGCCATTACAGATAGCCGCATAACCGCCGCACACGAACCTATTGTAGCCGGGAACATTATGACCGTCTATGTGCGATGCTATGGTGCGTTATGTAGCAAGCCTTAGATTGTTCTCATACTCCTACACCGAACATGGTTTAAGGCCATTTTATTGGTATCGAGTACAGCAAATCGATTTCTAATCTATATGTAATTATTTTCTTTGTTGATATCTTTGCAACAGATTTTTTATAAGCTATGATGATATTGCTGAAGTTTTTTAACAACAAAAAGATATTAAGAAACTAGTTTGGTCTAAGATTCATCACAGTCTTAGTTATAATTAAGAAAAGTATAAAATTAATAAGTTTACTTGCTACACTCTCTAACTTCATTTAACTTTTCTTGTATCAAGAGTGAAGTCCTTGCATACATTAAAACTTACACATTCACATTTTCTGTAGTCTTTATTAGTGTTTACTTTTTCAATGTCAACAGAAACAAAACAGCAATCACTTAGGTGAATCGTCTTTGACTTGAGTTGAGTCGACATTCGACATCGATTACTTTGTCTTTTTGGCCATGTTTGGTAGTCATCAATCAATATTTTCCATCGCCTTTGTCTGTTGCTACCTTGGTACAACAATTCCCAACTGCAGCGCTGTTGCTTTTACTTCATCGTCCTTCGTCTTTCGCATATTCTTCTTCTTCGTCTTTCGTTCTTATACCATTGCCAGCTTTATAATTATCAGCTTCGATTCCTCAAATATCACCTAAATCTTTCTCTTATACATTGTTTACCAATCCCTTATTGTTAACTCAGTTTCTCTATGTTCCTATTGCTAGTACATTGTCTTCAAAAATTTCTTCTATACAACATTTATTACAGCGTGCAAGGGAAATGGGCGTTGGTTTCTCACAGTTCAATGTCGTAGCGACAGTAACATGGTTATTATGGCTTTCGTTACAATACTTAATAACATGTTGCTTAGTGTTTCCCTTGCAACTCGTATTTTGTGTCGCATAACGTCAGGTCTTTTCAAATAAAGGAGGGCTGGAGTTAAGTATGATGTGGTCGTGTTGTTTTAACATGCAGACTTATAGTGGCGTGTGCTTTAGCTTAAACATGTGTAATTATTGATTATAAGGTAAAGTTTCATGAACTTAACAAAACTACGTTTTTAAAGCAAAAGTACTTAGTGTTATGAATGAAAGTCCTTTTCCTATAGATGATATTACTTGAATGGAATGTGATATAGATCATGATGGTAATAATGAGGAATTTAAAGAATGCAGATGTTGTTTGTAAATCATGGTATTTAGGCCAAACCATGTCAACAAGGGTGTAAAAATAACGTACTAGACTAGCCCAGATAGACTAGCCAAGAATTAGATAGGGAGTTTAATTGTAGAGTTGTGTAGCCAAGATTTTGACAAGGTATTTGATATGAAAACAGTAAAGTCACATATTCGTAAACAATATTTAGGATACAATTTGCAGGTAGTTTCCGAAACATCACGTACATGTTTGAGATTTCGCGATCAAAAACTTTATAGTGTTTATCGCAACGTGTTTCAATGTTTTAGAAACACGTTGATTCTTTTTTTGATACAGTGTTTATAAACAAATGTTTACAATTGAATACTTCACTTAATAGCTCACTCATTGTATGAATATAGCTTTTCTGTGATTTAGGACTTAACGAAGAAATCAATAAAAGATCTAATAAAGGGTCATGAGTTCCTAATTTACCGAAAACTGATAGACAGAAACAGTAGACTTTATGTAGATTAGAATTCCCTTCTATAGAATTCTATACTTACAATACAACTAAATCCATAACCCTTCAAAGGAAAATCAGAGAAAGACATTTAGGAACGCCTAGGTACTACAGACAAGACGTTCAACACAATAATGTCTGTTCTCGAAGGGAAATGGGCGTACATCCTCCCAGTTCAATGTCTCCCTTAGCAGCAACATCGTTATAGAATTCAAACTAACAATCTGCAAATCACGGACCGTTTAAAATTTTCTTCACATAACGTATAATCATATAAACCGACAGAAAGTGACAACATAAGTGGTAGATGTAGGTAATTTTCAATTTTCACTTTTCGCTCTCAGAAAAATCCTAACTTAGACGTCAATATTGAGAAAAATGTTCTCCGAGCATGCGAAATTCAACTTTAGGTTTTAGGCGAAAGAGTTTCCATGCCGCTGTGCGCTCTTATTTCAGTTCGGTTCGGTCACTCACTTCACTAACATTCGGTTCGCTCTTTACTTTTTTTTTCACTCCGGAGTTGCAAAGGCGCGTAGACAGGCATGTTTTCATACCTAAACCGTGACCAGCATACGTACCTGTATTTATTGCTAGGTTTGTGTTTGTCTTTTTCATCGATTTATATTTTGATGTTTAGTTTTTTTTAGATGAATAATTTAAATAGTAATTATTTGTTTGTTTAATTTAGGAATGACGTGTCTTTCTAGCATTTTAACTAACGTCGAGTCGTTAGCAAAAATGCAAAAATATGGTCATATATTTTTAAGAACAAAAATGAAAAAAATAAGAATTACTACTGTCGTCTTTAAAGTCGTCATACTTAAATTAAACGAACAAATAATGACTATACAATTTTTTAGGTAACAGAAGAGATGGTCATTGGTTAAAACGATGAAAAGATCTTCGTACTTTCTTTACACGTATTCACCAGGGACCTAGTTGTACGTAACATTTTCTATATAAAAAGCATTTATCGGTAATGGAGCATGTCTCCAGGCCCGACGTTAATATTCATGCGTCTAATTGATAACATGCTTGCAATAGCCATTTATCTTGCAAGTACTTGTGACTTGCAGACAATTACGCGCGACAAGAAAGTTGCAATTTGTGTTCTTATGTGTCATTTGTATAAAAGAGTACTTACCTAATTGCGGCAAAAGTTTTTAATGTATTGATTTATTTGTAGTTTTATTATACTTTCAAAAGATTTTATATTTTTAACATAGATATTACAACTTGTCCTTTGTGTTCAAAAAAAGCTTTTCTTTTTATTTCAGTGAAATTGTTGCCTTAATAATTTTTTTGAAACTGAGTTAAACATTATTCGTCTAAATACTGGTATAAAGAATATTAAGTAGGTATATTCGTTTGACGTGGGTCATGTATTTGCACTATCATAAATTATATTATTATGCAAATTACATACACGTATAATGTTCTCATATAAATTAAACGTCTCGGGGGAAATTAGGCAAAATTGGGAAACGTTCACTCTTGCGAATTTCACTAAATCCACATGTCATTTACGAAACATAATTTATACCAATTTATGAATTAAAATGTAATTTATTATGATGCTCCTTTTGGTAATTGTGTATATAAAAATCCGCAGTTACATTTAACTTAATTTTACATTAGAAAAAAAATACGCCAAACCACCAACCTTTCATCTCTCTACGCCTACATCAAACGCAACTGAAATCAAGCTTCAAAATCGAAGGAACCACGCATACGCTTTTGAAGTACTAAAGCTAAAAACGTAGTTTCGCCGTTCAGTAAACATACTCATACATGCACAGAGAAATGCAACGCTAAATATAGGCCGGGATAACGCAACGGCTGACGGTTGTGCGTGGTCAGGACTTCCCCCCTCTCCCCTTCCATCCAGGGTTGCCTAGCTCCCAAGGGCGACTGTTTCAAATTGAGTTAGCAACGCTCGGTGAAGCGCTATTGGGTTGTTGAGGCAGGCTTCAATGGAATTTGTCTGGTCTAGACAAATAGGTTTTGTTGAGTACCAGCTGCTTGGTTCGTGTTTGTTTCTAGTATGGTTTGGCTGTAATTGGGTCTGTTGTTTATTATTTTATTTTAAATGCATTTAATTTTACAGTCTTCAAAACGAACGCTGCAATCAATGCTTCGTTACGTTTGAATTAATGCTAATTTTAAGAAAAAAACATTTTGAATTACGAAATGAAAATTACAACTTTCAAACGCACCATAAAAACGCAAAGCCTAACCCTCCATTACTCGCTCACAATCACTTAAAGCCTAGGTTCGTTCGCGCAAGCCCTAACCTGTTACATAAAGCGGCTGGGGAGTCGTAATGAATACATAGGGGCGCGTGTTGTGCGTGTGCGTCGCGTGCATTCGTCTACATGCGCTTGTATACAGGGTGTTAACGAATTCGTGTAATTCCTTCAAACCGCGTGACCTACTGGTGACACTGATTGACCCTGCATAGGTTTTTTTAAGGATCAACAAAAAAAGTTTTCAAAAAATGAACCATGGTATTCTGTATCTGAGTAATTTTAGCGTCCCGTGTTAACTGACTGCGTGGTGCGATATCGCGCTAGTCGTGCCTGTCAGCTGTGTCGCCGTGCCTTCATTCATTTATGCACGGCATCGAAATTTTCTATCACATAAAAAAAAATGTTTGGGAAAAAAGAACCTTTTTTTAATTTTAATCAATCTAAATCCCGTGCGGGGTTAATCTATACCATTAATAGATCATGTGGTTTGAAGGAATTACATGAATTCGTTAACACCCTGTATATACAGCGTATATTTGTGCACGACCGAGTACGGTCAGTCGGGCATGCACGGCCGATCGTTTCAAAGTGACATAGGTCGGGAATAATCGGGAATGAATGACCGACAAAAACGATACTCAGACTTGAAATCTAAAAATAGACTTAAAAGTAAGTATTAATAAAGTAGAAATTTCGTTGTAATAATATTAAGACATAATAGTCGAGTTTATTATACACTAGCTTTTGCCCGCGGCTTCGCTCGCGTTAATTTAGAATTTGATAACTCTTAAAACACTACTAAAGTTTCTTTAATAATATAATTCAATCGTGATTCGAAAGACACGTAGCGCCATCTATGAACGTTATTGTTGTTTTCCTCGGAAACAGTACTTTTTTCGGGATGAAAGGTACCCTATGTCCGTTTCTGTACACCTGACAACGTATATGCAAAATTTCAGGATAATCGGTTCAGTAGTTTAGGCGTGAAAAGGTAACAAACAAACAAACTTACTCTCGCATTTATGATATTAAGTAAAGATTAAGTACATAAATGACTTATAGAACTTTGTTTCTAGAAGCTATAAAATTTTATTTTCGCGTAAATAACTGACTTTAGTGCCCTTAGTGTCGGTCGAGGCGGTCTGAGTACCTGACTGGTGCTGAGTGAGATTTATTGAATTGCCAAGTCCAAGCTTTGTCTAAGGAAGTCACCTTGTACAAAATATTTTTATTCGACCCACTCGACATTGAATGTATTTTACTTTACGAAAAAAAGAAAAAGTTATAATTTGGGTGCTTACAGTAACTTGGTAGAGTTGGCATAAAAGCGTCAATGTTTTTTTTTATAGACGAGCAAGTTATGTGGAACAAAATAATTTAAATCTGTGTACTGTTGGTCTGTGGAATAGTATACTAGCTTTTCCTTTGCTTTATAAATAAAAAGAAAAGTCCTGACTGACTGATTGACTGACTCATTAACGCCTAGCCCAAACCCTTAGACCTAGAAAGCTGAAATTTTGCACAGAGGTTCCCTTTATAATATAGACAAGGAAAAAGGAAGGATTTTTCGAAATTCAACCCCTAAGGGAGTTAAATAGGGGATGAAAAATTTAAATGGAAAACCGTCATAAAACGGGTTCAAAAGTCCACGCAAGCGAAGCTGCGGGCAATTATAGCTAGTGTTATATAAAATTGTTAATTTGGGTGTAAAGGGGAGATTGTGTACAATATGTTAATACTGGGGGTGTCATGATCATAATATATATCTATGCAAAATAGTAATCTGGTATTTTTTTGTCTCTAATAATAAAAAGGAATGCCTAAATTTACTATAACGCCAATAAGTAAACCTTTTGATAAGAAAAACTCTACAAAGTTTTTCTTAAACGAATAGTTAGACACAAATCAACAATAATCGATTTACAAGTATTCGGGTGTCTACGATGGCCAACAAATTACCAGAACAGATAACAATATCACTATTTTCACTTGATACTACATTTTGAGGCTACAATGACTTATAGTTAGGTACGTAAAGAGGCCGCGGACCAGCGCACACATCAACACTCTTATGTGTGCGTGCGAAACCTGTATTAGAATAATATACGGCAAACATCGTGTGCTGTGAATGTGTGTGTGCGTTGTCAGTGTGTGGGTGTGTGAGGCATACATAATACATTTGCATGCGGCTGGTGTAGACAGCTATATATCTATATATATAGCCGACTACAACTGAGTACTCGATCAGTATGTCACTTTGATACTGAGTCTTTCATATATTATACTTTCTTGTAATAATAAGTGTTACTTACTTTACGAGTAATGTTTTTATATAAAGTTAAGTTGCTTTTTAAGTGCAAATAATACTTCGAAGTGTTAGTTTATGTTATGTTTCCTCTTTTATCTAATAAATTGTTGTTTCGTCATAGCATAGCAACAACTAACAACATTTTATTACGTTATTAAACAAATGGTCATTATCGAAGTAAACATTCCGTCGTTTAGCTCTATCTAATAGTCGTCATCATTAATACTTAAATGAAATAATACCAGCGTGTAATTGTCCATTGACTGGTGATCCTTCAGGTGTCGCCAATAACTGCCCGGTTACGTAGAAGGGGTCCCCAAGGACCATATACAGCAGTAGAAAAGAAAAAAAAATGTTAACTTACTTTAATTGTCCCATTTGCTGGGTAAAGCCTCTTCTCATACAAAAAAGGAACGAGCATTGAGCATCACGCTTGCTCACTGCGTGTGGCGATTTCAGGCCTATCTCTCATATTACAAAAGATGGTCAAAGAAAAACCCAGCATCCTAATTTCGTATGACAATTATTCAAAATATTTGTTTTGACACGGAAATCTCACCTTTTAGCGCTGACATACTGCCACTTGCCAAAATTACGATCCAAAGGTTGACAATTTGACATTTAATGTACTGCTATTTAATTTAATTAGGTATGTATGTCACCTTAATGCTAACCTTTGATGAATGGAAAAGTACCTGGGATGATCTTCAAAATTAGATTATTTGGTTGACCTCTCTGGTGAATTTTATGTACCTACATTGATATTAATTGTGTTCCGTGTTTTTATTTCGAAAAGAAGGTGTCTAAATAAGCCTTTTTTATACTGGCCTCGATTTTAACCGTTTGAAAATATTTAGGGTTGAAATTTTAGAGACCCTACGATCAATTTTTATTTTGGAGATTGAGCCACCTCTAATCACTTCAGCTTTATCTCTAATGCTCAGGAAATATTTCCTCTTGGATCTTTTAAACGGAGCAATTCTGACTGATTCCATTTATCGGGAGAGTTATCTAATAGTCCAATTATAATGTGCATCTGAACTGAGGAATCAAATATTAAATCCATGCAAAACAAAAAGGCAGAATTAGTTAAAAAAAAAACTGAAGCTTGAACCTGAAGAACTTGTACATATAGTGCAGGCTCTATCAATGCTCGTTCCTTCTCTGTATGAGAAGAGGCCTTTGCCCTGCAGTGAGACAGTTACAGGCTGATATTATATTATTATGTACAGACGCCATAGCACATAAAGCTACAACAATCTGTCTTTCTTTAATAGATTTTCATCTTTATCGCAAAAGCATTAGGTTCAAGGTTGGTTGGGAAAGTTTGACAGTTTCGGGTTGCTTGATGTGCTGGCATCTGTAGGAGAGGGAGGTAGATTATTCATTCATGCATATTATGCTCAAGTGTGATGATCACGTGTCCCAGAACACGGGACATTTTATCCTTTTGTAGTCTTCAGGGAAAATTAAAAAAAAAAACAGGGTAACACGTATATATTTCGTAATTGAATGATGCAAAAGAGTAGAAGGATACATTTTCTAGGCAATCATAAAAAAAACTCAAAAAACTTTATTATTTTTAGAGATATTCATGAAAAACCAAAATGGGTATCAAGTGTCCTCAGTCTCCCCTACAATGTTAGTCGGAAAAGGGGTATTAATCCGCGGACCCCTTAAAGCATCACTGATGACTGTTTTAAATCGCGTAAAGTTAAATTCGATAATTTTTATTTCCGTGTAAAATGATTTTTATCTTAGTTTTTTCGAAAATTCTTCATTCCTGCTTTAGTCACGAATTCAGAAAATGGAGCTTCTAATTCGTGATTCCAAATATGACCCAAAACGCAAACATAGCAGAACATAGCTGAGGATAGATAGATTTAAGCGTATTTGTTACGAAATCTTTGAACAGCTATTTCTCTTAAACTATTGACTTTTGGGGAAAGTGGTAGAACAAAAGTTATTTATTATTACAGGTACTTTAACTCCCTTTTGAATTAGTACCTTTCCTACTAACGTTGTATAGTGCAAGAGTATAAAAGGTGGTCCAGAAATAATATATTTCGTGCCTGATACAACCGGAAATCAAAAGAACACAGGTAGTTTTCTTGTCTAACAATCAATACAAAAGAAAATCTATACATATAATAAATCTGTAGACATGGCGTGTCTGTACATAGCAAATATTTTGAAAAAACCTGGTTGGGGTGTTAAACTATAACCAATAGAACCCATTTTTAACATTTTTGGATTTTTTGTCTGTTTGTCTGTTTATCTGTTTGTCTGTTTATCTGTTTATCTGTTTATCTGTTTGTTTGTTCAAGCATCACATAAAAACAACTGATCCAATGTTGTTGACTTTTATAAATAAATATTGTGCTTATCTCCAAGTAACATATGGTTTTTGTTTCATCGCAATCGGTTCACGCAATCAAAAGTTATGCGAATTTTAAGTTTTCTAAAAGAACTTAGCATGTATTTGTGTATACTTACCATTTCTTTTCAATAGATGGCGTTACGTGTATCAAATCACGTTGTGAGGAAATTAATCAACGAATATATTACTATTCTCAGTCTATGGAAGGTCTATTGAAATGCTATTCGAAGAAGGTACTAACTAAGCTTTTATAAAAAAACGAGGATAATGTTATTTAAAATTTATAAGGTACCTATCTATCTGAATGGCAGTGGAAGAGAAATACATTCAATTTCATAAGCAAGTGTAGGTATTCTAAATTTTTAATTGTGCAACGCAATACGATAGATTAATTTGAAATACTCATATATTTTATTATGAATACTTAAATATGTATTTATAAATCTATTTACTATTAATAAAATTCAAAGTACACTTTGTCTGTAATTAAATATTTTTCCAAAATTTCGGTTCGGTGGTACTATACTGTCGATAAAGAAACCATAACATTTTTTTTAGAATTATTGTGTCTGTTTGTCTTTCCGTCCGGACAACACGTAAAATCCCGTGGATGGATTTTGATGGGCCTTTCGCTGATGTGTTGCGTAAAGAGCGACAATTTTGCTGCTACATATATCATCACGCTATTGTTCACAGGAGCCGAGCAGCGGAACATTATTTCCACATACTGCGAAGTATAAGCTTAATATTCGGATCGTAAAATCGCGTGAATCGATTTTGATGGGCCTGCGCTTATGCTGGTATATAAACTATCACGCTATTGCTCATAGATGCCGAGCAACAGAACATTATTTCCATATACTGCGTAGTATAAGCTGTAGACTGAAGTAAGTGCTGCAGTGAACAGTCGCTGGCTCAGTGTCCTGCGTTAAAACCTCACTTTAAAAAAATACACTTTTTGTAATTTTTTTGGAATGTTTTTATGTATTTTATTTTGTTCATTGTTGTCAGAACTATTCAAAGCCTGTCGTCGCCGTTTTATTAAGTTTATTTAAGCCTTAGGTAATGTCCCAAAACACATAACGATGAAGGGAAAGTACTTTAAATATTAAAAATTGCAAATTTCACTCAAAGGTGAGTTCATTTTATTTTTAAAAGTAAGAAATATTGCCTTTACTGATTTTTTGGCCTGAACCGGGAATCAAACTGACAAAGCTATACCATCTGCAAAGGCACCTGTTGAAAATATCTTTATGGTCAATAATCAGGATCAAAACTCTCCAACAAACACACTGTCTTAAATTGAACGAAGTGGAAAAAATAAGAACTACTTAACAACAATTAATAAGTGCTTGAATTTAAATGTACATAAGTTAGTCAATTTTGGTTTTATGGTCTTCCATCAATTTCAGACACAATGTTTATTGGAGCGATTTGATCCGTATTATTGATCCTATCGATTGGTGAAATAAAAATACAGATGATATTTTTTCGCATTTGGGTTGGTTCGATTTCCAGATCAAACTTTTTGAAATCTTTGAAAGCAGTACCTATACACATCAAAAGTGTCTAGGGATCAACATATATTTTTGCAATAACTTTTCTCCTGATTGATATTAATTAAAATTTTCTTTAAGGATTCATCAAATAAAGTGTTTTCGTTTGTCACAGTAACGATAAACCAAGTCACCTTTGCATTAATAAAGAAATTTGCCATTTTCCTAATAAAGGGATTTTTGACATTTGAACCACTAACACAAAAGTTCGAAAAAAAGACTGAAATAACAGTTTTCTTTAAAATTTTATTGGGTAACTTAAACAATTAATAATCCGTGTTTCTACCGCGAACACTAACAACACAAGAACATCGGTTTGGCATACTCAAAATGAGTTCATCCAAATCACGCTGTGGAATGGCCGCCCATGTTCGTTGCAACAACAAAAAAAGGTCTTCTTGCGACTGGATACCCTCCATATTCGGCAGAGCTCTTCTCTGTAGCATATCCCATGCATGCTCAATCGGGTTCAAGTCTGGCGACTGAGCAGGCCAGGGCAGGACATTGATGTTAGCTGCGGCGAGAGTCTGTCTTACAACTCTTGCGGTGTGCGGTCGTGCATTATCATGCATTAACTGAAATAAGGGACCGATTTGCGCTTGTAGAGGAACGATGACGTCTGATACAATCGTCTCAGCATAAATTTGAGCGTTGAGGTTGCCTCTGATCCAAATCAACTCAGTTCTTCCGCCGATCCAAATACCCGCCCATACCATGATGGTTCCACCACTATAAGGATGGACTTCCTGGCAGGATTTTAATCGCTGTTGGCGTCCAGGGGTTCTCCAGTGTCGTATACGTCTTGTATCCGGTCTCATACCAAAACGAGACTCATCAGAAAAGCACACGAAACGCCATTGTTCTTCTGCCCAATTTCTGTGTCCAAGAGCCCATTGATATCGAATCCTACGATTGTGCATTGCTATAGGTGGTACCCGTAGCGGTCTTCGGGAATGAAGGTTCACTTCATGCAAGCGGTTTCTGACTGTTTGGTCGCTAATTAAGTTCCCTGAAGAGTGATGAAGCCTCACGGCTAACATCATGGCGGTTATTGTTGGAGCTCTTCGAGTTAAGATTTGAATGTATCGGTCTTGTCTCCGTGTGGTGCAGCGATACCGTCCTCCATGGCGCTCAGCCACGGTACCAGTGCTTCGGTAACGTGTCCAAAGTCGACTGATAACACTCTGACTTGTATTCAGAGCTAAAGCCACAGTACGTTGCCGGGAACCAGCTTCTATCATTCCCACGGCTCTGAGCATTTCTTCCCTGCTTAAATGACGTCGCCGCTCCATAATAACGTTGGTTTTAATCAGTAGTAGGGAAACAGTAGCACTAATAATGTCTTCAATGCGTTGTATGTTTTTATAGGGAAAATATTGACAGCTGATTTTCATCTTTTACTCGAATTTGATTCACAGTTCCTGATTCAAATTATGAAATGCACCAAAAAGGATCCATATAAATTTATAAAATCATAAATTTATTACAAAGCCACATCTCAATCTCAAGAAATCCGCATAAAAATGCTTGATCCCTAGACACTTTTGATGTGTGTATTTCTAACTTATAAAAATAAAATGAAGTCTTCTATTCGTGAATTTTTTATACATATATTTAAAGTACTTTCCTATTCCACACCTCGAATGAAATCATTTTATAGACTGCACTGCGTAAAATATTTTGATTTAGTTCGCCGATTGTAATTAGATGGCGTTGTAGCCATTTTTGTATCGCGATAAGGTTTCGTTACATTATCACAATAAATATCAATATTCAATTATAATCCATTTTAGCAAGGAAATGTATGGAAATAAGCACCGCGTTTTTAGTATTATGGTTATATGAACCTTTACGGTCAATCAATAAGAGCTGAAACTCTACCAAGAAATGGTTTAAAAGATATAAGTGCCTTGGTGGGACACCTTTATCTATTATTATAATAAATGGAATACATACATATACACTATTTAGTTGCTGCGACACAATGCTGTTTTCCGAGTTCCACGCGGACGGAGTCGCGGGCACAGCTAGTTAATAATAAACCATCGGACATAGCGTCAAAGTTACCTTGTATGATACTTAATTTTTTTGTTCGACTGTCTCCCTGTCTGTCACCATATCAATTTACCGATCGTTAATGTACTACCTTGGCATGTATTCAAATCATGTGGTCATCGACCTCGGGGTGGTTGGACATGATCGATACGCAAGGCATGCCTCCCAAATAATACTAATGACGTAGGTGTCAAAATGTCTCCGTGGAAGACACTTTCTTTCTTCACTTTTAGTCCCTTTCATCACTGTTAGCTCTCAATCACGGAGTATACCAATCCTTTCGAAATTTTAATTTAGAATATACTTTCATTGGTCATGCTTTCTTCAAATCCAATTTGTGGCAGTCGAGATCGAATAAATTAAGCGATTACCCTTCGATTGGAAATAAATCTTAGTCGATAATATTTGTAACTTTCACGTTGTTAGAATACGATCGTAAAACTAACGAACCAATCATCCTGGCCTTTTCCTATTTCCAATCTAGTCGGATGAGGCTAAAAATAAGTAGTCATTAATAGTTCTAGAACTAGAATGCTTGATTAATTTGAAATTTCTAATTTTATAGTTATGCATACTATTAATTGCTTCCGCATTGTTTAATCATATTAAAACATAGCTTATAGAATAGGTACCAAATGGATAATAAAACAACTGGTCTTTTAAAAAAAGACTCAAGGCTTAAATCTTCTTGTAATTATTATCAAGAATTCAATGTTCTTGCTTATCACTATTCATTCCTTTAATAATTGTACTTAATGACCTTCGTATCACAATATGAAAACTGCATACCGACAGTCCCTGACTGAATGGTGTCCACACATCCATTTTATAAAAACCCCCAGAAGTATACGGTATTGTTTACGTTTGGTTTGGGGATAGAGGTCAAAGTTAAATGGTCATAATAGCTGGCAGCAGTTGTGTAATCGTTCATACGAGTGTCGTTTACCCCGCGGCCTTCGATCGAAACTTCCTACTTCGTTCAATAATTGTTTGGAGCTGGCGAACGATCGAACAAATAAATTGATGGGAACGGGATCGTATCGCGATGAATTAAACCTTTCGTTGAATAATTAATTGCTTGTTACGATGTTATATGAAACACGTTTGATTTAATCAATCAAATTACAGTATACTGCTTTCTTAGATTTCTTCCCAATATAAACCAAAGCGCAATTCTATTCTCAGTATTCTAAATTCCTGTGATTTTAACAAATTAACCTCGTTTAGATGACAGATCTAATTAGAATCTAAATTCGCCGTAAACACAGCTCAAAAGCGTGGTTGACACGAAATCTTTGTAGAAATTTCGTCTTTCTAGCTCGTCTTTCAATCTGGGCTTATCCGGTCATAAAGGCGTCCGCTGACGCCCACGGACGATTTGATCCTAACATGACATCAATGACATGTCTTATCTAGTTGTTTACAATATCTATGTCATACGTTCTATGTGAGCCGTATCAGTGACCTCTACTATTTTGGTAGAATACTATTGTTGTGACTATCGTATCGGCTTGTGGCTAGTTACAATCGCGTGGATCATATGATTTGTAAGGTCAAGCTGCGCTTGCCGCGCTCAGTCCGTGGATTGGCGGCCATTCGTTACACATCGAATGAACTTAGCTGCCCATTCGTTAAGTATTGAATGAACTTAGCTGCATTGATGGCGATGTGATGAACTTACTTGCATTGATGACGATGTCATGAACTTAAGTGCATAGATAATGATGTGATGAACTTAACTGAATTTATGATGATATGATGAACTTAGCTGCATTTGCACGTACCCAATGTACGTTTTTCGGATCATCTAGTCAAGTTTTGCTTTGATGCCACCTTTGCTAAAAAGGTCAAAGTTGAGGCTGGCGGAATGATAATGAAAAACGTAAGTAATCATGTCACAAAGAAACGCGAATAATTAAACTTTGTAGCTCTATAGGAAAACGGACAATAAAGAGTTCGTACAAAGCTTAAAGCTTAATTTTCGCGCATAATTGTGGCGAAATACGAATTAATTTAACAGAAATAGCCTTAGGAAAAACCGTTTATCATGATATTAACATATTAAGTGAATCAGAGTGTGAAGAATATAGCATAGTGTGAATACAAATTACTTTATACCTTATATGTATCTCAGATATACTAGGTACGAGAATAGGGAAAACCGTTAGGTACCTATTACATAAGAGTTAGTACATACTTATATCACTATGAACCTATATAGGGAGGCTTGCTTTGCCAAGCGACCGTTCGATATACAAGGTTAGTCAGAAAGGGGGTACTAATCCGAAAGGGTGTTAAAGTACACATAATAATGAATAACTTTTGTTCTACAACTTTTCCCAAAAGTCAATAGTTTAAGAGAAACAGTTGTTCAAAAATCTCAAAAAAAAAACTCTAAAATCTATCTATCCCCAGTTATGATCAGCTGTGTTTACATTTTAGGTCATATTTGGGGTCATGAATTAGAAGCACCATTTTCTGAATTTGTAACTAAAGCAGGGATGAAGAATTTTTGAAAAAACTAAAATAAAAATCATTTTATTTGGAAAAAAAAATATCGAATTTTGAAATTTTAACACTTGCTTTCAAACAGTCATCAGCGATACTATAAGTGGGCTTCGGATTAGTACCCCCTTTCCGACTAACCTTGTATATAGATATAGATGGTCTTTGACAACTATAAAAATGTTCAGCAATATAGTATCACTAGCTTTTGCCCGCAGCTTCGCTTGCGTGAAATTTTGAACCCATTAAGTGACGATTTTCCATACAAACTTTCATCCCCTATTTAACTCCCTTAGGGGTTGAATTTCGAAAAATCCTTCCTTTTTCCTTGTCTACATTATAAAGGGAACCTCTGTGCAAAATTTCAGCTTTCTAGGTCCAAGGGTTTGGGTTAGGCGTTGATGAGTCAGTCAGTCAGGAGTTTTCTTTTTATTTATATAGATTTCATAGAAAGTATATAAAGAACACGGTATGTGACAAAATTAATAAATCGATGAAAAAATACAGGTGTTGATTTTTTGTCCTTGTCACGTGAAACGGATATTGTACAAAGTGATGTCAAGTTACTATGAAGCTTTTAAGTTATGACGTCATATGGTAGTAGTGTTGTCTCTGTCTTATGAACAATTTTGAATCGTTCATAATTTGGGCATTTTATGCAATATTTCATTGTTGCTTAATATTTTTGTGATAGTTTCGAGATTTATATTAAAAAAACAATAGTCAAACGCCAGTTCAGCAAGCTACCCGAAACTGTAAAATTTTCCCAATCAACCTTGAACCTAATGCTTTTGCGATAAAGATGAAAATCTATTAAAGAAATTTCATAGATTGTAGTAGCTTTATGTGCTGGCGTCTGTACATTCAGAAGCTTTACCAATAATACTACAGAGCTTTGCTCCAGTTCATTTGTGAATGTTACGCAACGTTGTTGTGTTGTCATGCCATAAATCACATAGAAAACACCCTCAGTCTGCTATAAAGAATAAACAGAATTGTGTAGGAGTGAATCTATAATTACAGTTATAGCATATATATATATACACAGTTATAGGTATATATACAGTTATAGGTCTGCTTTTCGTGAGTGTGTTCTCTGTGGTAGGCCGAAGTCGGGTTGTCTTTATGAAGACATGGTGCGGGCGAGGAGGGTGTTTAAGTCTCGTCTGAAATGGTGCCAAAACCATCAAGATCAGATAAAAATGGATGCTCTCGCGGCCAAGCACTCGCAGGGGCACTTCCGAGAGTTTTGGCAAAGTACTAAGAAAATGAACGCAAGACCTGGCCTTCCGGTTAGTGTTGGTGGTGTGAGTGACTTAAAGGGCATTGCTGAAGGCTTCGTTGACCAGTTTAAAGTGCAGTCGCCATTAGGTCAGTCGAGAGGGATGATCGATGCTGAGAGACGGAATGAGCCGGTGGAGATCAGTTTTACTGCCAAAGATGTTAAAAGGACGGTGAGAACCATAGCTCAGGGCAAGTCTCCCGGCCATGATGGCCTCAGCATTGATCACCTCCTTTACGCTGGTCCACACTTACCACGAGTGTTGGCAACGTTCTATTCGTTGTGCGTGAGCCACTCCTACTTACCTTCTGAGTTCATGAGAACGGTTGTTGTGCCTATACTTAAAAATAAAACCGGGGATCTATCGGATAAATGTAATTATAGGCCGATTTCATTGGCAACAACTGTTGCAAAGGTGTTTGACGGCTTGCTTAACGCACAGTTAAATAGATACTTGTATCTACACGACAATCAGTATGGTTTTCGGTCAGGTCTATCCACGGAGAGTGCAATACTGGGCCTTAAGCATGTCGTCAGACATTATACTGATCGTAACACCGTGGTTCATGCATGTTACCTAGACCTTTCGAGGGCTTTTGACCTGGTGTCGTACGATATCTTATGGGAGAAGCTGGAGAGCATAAAACTACCTTACGAACTCATTAACATCTTTAGGTATTGGTATGGGCACCAGGTCAACACGGTGCGGTGGGCGGGTACAGTGTCGGAGCCGTATGGGTTGGAGTGCGGGGTGAGGCAGGGGGGGTTGACCTCTCCCGCGCTTTTCAATTTATACATGAACGATCTTATTGTTGCGCTCAGCAGACAGCATGTTGGCTGCCATATTAATGGAGTTTGTGTAAATAATCTTAGCTATGCGGACGATATGGTCTTGCTGAGCGCGTCAGTTTGCGGCCTACGGAGGCTTATTGGGACCTGTGAAAGGTATGTTGCTAGCCACGGGTTAAAATATAATGTAACTAAAAGTCAGTGCATGATGTTTGATGCCGGTACAAAGCGAAACACAAGCGTGCCGGATGTTTTTCTAAATGGGGCTCAACTTGAAAGAGTGAGGCAGTTCAAATACCTTGGCCATATTGTGACGTCTGACCTGAAGGACGATGCCGACATCGAGCGGGAGCGGAGGGCGCTGTCGATCCGAGCGAATATGCTGGCGCGCAGATTTGCGCGTTGTTCTGGGGGGGTGAAGGTGACGCTCTTTAGAGCGTACTGTACCTCACTCTACTCATGCAGTCTGTGGGCCAGATATACTCAGACGTCGTATAGCGCAATTCGTGTCCAGTATAACAATGCGTTCAGGGCGGTGATGGGGTTGCCTCGCTACTGCAGCGCCTCAGGCATGTTTGCGGCGGCGCGTGTTGACGGCTTCCACGCCATCCTGCGGAAGCGAGCCGCCTCGCTGGTGCGCAGGGTGCGGGGCAGCACCAACACCGTCCTGACGATGATTGCCGACAGGGTAGATTGTCCTTATTTAAGGCATTGTGGTGAGCTACATGTTACTAGCAGCATAATTCGGTTTTAGCTTTTCTTTTTAATGCCATGTTATATTATTAATATTTAATTTCATTTTAATTTATTTTACTTTAGCATAATTAATTGTTTATTTTGTATTTAAATTAATAATAATTTGATTTCATGGCTGATTTATTTGACTACCAACTGCTTTAAATATTTTATTACGATCATTTAATTGTGTAATTTATAATATGTAATTGTGTTCACTGTATGAGTCATAGTCACTCGAAATAAATGCATTTTCATTTTCATTTCATAGCTAATATCTGTATGCCAGGTATATTGCTGGCATGGTAAACATGGAGAATAAAACCAACATAGACTCTCCACCACTGAGTGTACTTATATTTGGGTTAGTGGTTAGTTACATGAGCTAGGTCACAATTATATTAATTTACACAAAAAAGAAAATAAGACGGACAAGCTAGTCAGATAATAAAGGTCAGACTTCTTCGGCTGATCGACACAGAAAGAGAGCTCCGTTGACTGACAACAGCTTTTATTACTTCGGATGCGTTGATCCATGAGGACGACTACCCTTCTTTATCTTCTAAATGTTGCCAGCTTCCAACAAGTGTGATATTTAAAAGCCTAAAACACACTCAGTTTTGATTCAAAGGTCCGTTGCAAACATATCACAATTTTCCGGGCTAAATTTTTCTGTGTACGTGTCTGTGTTGCTCCGTGTGTTTCCCGGCATAGAATAACCCACCCCTGCCCCACTCGTGGGTGCCGTAAAAGGCCACTAAGGGATAGAGTATATGGGCAGCAGCGCCGTCATTGTCTGCTAAAGCCGGTTCTCCTGCGCGTGTTTTGTACTCGGACTACACAAAAATAGACCCACGGGAACAATCCGGGTCACCAACATAAACCTTAATATCTCGAAAACTAAACATAATAGCTTATTCAAATAAAAAGTATTTTATAGATTATTTAATACTACTCAAATAAAATTATTGAAACTTTTTAAAAAGTCTATAAAATAATTTTTATTTGAATAAGCTACCATTCTTAGTTTCCGAGATGTTACGGTTTATGTTGGTGACCCGATTCATTGCTCCCGAGTGTAAACACATACAACACAATATAATGCACTAGAAAATTACATGTTTTGTATAAATATTTTTACTGAAAGCACCGGAAAAATAGTACAATTTGTATCGATGTTTTTGTGTATGGTGTTGACCCAAAACCCGTGCAGGACAGGTGGCTTAAGGTACAAGTCCGAGACGGGCAGCAAACTGCAGACTGCACGCAAGTCGCCATCGGAATAGCGCCCTTAAGGTGTGCACTTTAAAGGTGCTATTCTGACAGCGACTGCAAAACTGCAACCGCAGACCGCAGCCGCAGATCGCACCGCAAGCGATACTACTTTTGCAGTTTGCGGTCTGCAGCCCGTCTCGGACTTGTACACTTAATATCAACTAACTGCGTCTGCCAAGCCTAGTGATTTTGATATACCTTTGACCGTTCATTGTAGCGGTCATTGGGAAGCCCTTGTCCAACAGTGGACGTTTACCAGTAGATATGACGATGTGACTGTAACTGTTTCCTAAAGCCTGTGAACAAATTTGTTGCGCTGCGTTATACGTAACTACGTTGTTCGCATGTGCATACCATTACCGAAAGTTTGTTCGGCGAACACATGCATACTAATTCGTGACCGAAGTTCGGGTTCGCGGTGTTCGTGTTCGAAAGTGCATTCATTCACACGCCTTAATAAAAAATAATTGTCATAAGTTCTCCACTCGTAGGTCTGCTACAAGAGAATAAGCAGTGTCTTTATAATTTATGTGGGGGCATCTAACCACGCCACATTAGAACTACGCAACACGCCGGCTGTGTAGACGACTACAGCGACATTAACGACAACTCTCATAGATGACAGTTCTACATCGCGCTATCATGATTTAACACGCAGATAGTACATACTTAACCTCCCAACAACAACTGTTGGGCAGTAGCCCGCCAGGCACAAGACTCCGCCTGGTTGTAGATTCCTCCCTTTGGTTGGAGGAACACCACACCTCGTTCCTCCACATTTATATTCCTAATTGTATTGTGTTTTACGTGTAACTACATAAATAAAATAAAGAAAATCCCGCGCCCGGCGCTCGCACTTACACGACTTTTTCGAGCGCTATACCACTGATTAGGTATATTGTAAAATAATTTATAGTCAAAATAGCTCATTTCATTTTTCAAGGTGAATGGTACTTATTTGAATATATTTAGATACTAACCTTGAAATTTTATTTATTGCAGATTACAACGCCGCCCCGCTGTTCGCCTCGGAAAACGCCTCCAGTGGTAAGCTAGCATAAATACTTACATAATATATTAAAACTTAGGCCTTCATAAAACAGGACAGAGCCTTACTTTGCTACGAGTACTAAAATTATTGGTATTTATGACATCTAGACACCTAGTTCAAAGGAAATGCATTTGTTTTAAAACAAGCTAGCAACGAGACACTTCGAAAATCGAAATATTGAATTTCGAATTTTGCATGGTGTTTTGCATTGACTTATGTAAATGAACAATGTGTTTATTTTTAACCGTGGTCTAACTGTTAAGAACTAAAAACAAATGCCACATACTCGTACAAAGTATTGGATATGAAGAACAGCTTTTGTTGCAGCGTATGAGAATCAGTCCCTAGCACTACGATTCAGGGAGTCTATTCCGAAAATCGAACTACGAAGTTTCCGATGACGGATCGCATGTTTACTAACCACGAAAGTGTTTCAGATCCGACGATCGATTTGTTTTTCACGATTTGGCATTTTGTCTTTTCCCTACTCCCAAATGTTAATTCACTGATATCCAGTAGTTCGTTGTTTGACAATACTTTGATCGTATATCGTCGCCCAGAAGTGGAAACCTCGGGAATGCAATTTGGTAATATTTATTTTATCACGACGTAAAGGGACTATATCTTATAAGAGAGCTGCTCTATATGAAATTAGTTTTTAGGCATTGAAACTAGACTTTATTGGATGTATAACATTCGAAATAAATATAATAGACTATCTTTTGCCCGTGACTTATTCCGCGTGAAAGCCCACAGGAACCGTGCAATGACCAGGTGTGACCAATGCATTCCCGAGGTTCCCGGGCGACGATATTCATAAGTTCGATATTCGTCGTTGTTTCATTTCGATCCGAAACTTCGACGTTCGTTTTTCGAAGTACCTAGGCGCCAAAAATCTTTTCGATAAGTCAATAGTCGAACGATTCGTTTGTTTATCTCGTTTTCTCTCTTACAAGAATCGTAGACAAAACAAGATAACAAACGGATTCGTTCGTCAAATATCAAAGATAAACTCATCGAAACATTCTGTATCGTGGGACTGGTCGTTTTCTTTATAACAATCGGAAGTTATAAAAAGACTAATTAATATACAGGCTGTTAACGAATTCGTGTAATTCCTTAAAACCATATGATCTACTACTAGTGTAGACATGCCACGCACGGGATTTAGCTTGATTAAAAATAAAAATAAACTTTTTTTTTCATGCGGCTTTCTTACCGATCGTATCTAAACCACCTCAGTAAAAAAATAAGTTTTTTTTGCCTAAAAATAATTTTATTTTTGTGAAAATTTCGATGCCACGCATAAATTAATGAAAGTACGGCGACACGGCTGGCAGGAACGACTAACGCGATATCGCTCTTTGCAGTCAGATCACTCAAGGCTCTAAAAAATTCAAATTCAAAACTCAGAAATTGAAAACCAAAAATTTTTTATAAATTATTTTTTTAATTGATTTTCGAAAATTCCCATTTAGGGTTAATCTGTGTCACCAGTAGATCACGCGGTTTGAAGGAATTACATGATTTCGTTAACACCCTGTATAAGACCGTAAAAGCATTACAAGATTACATTAGTGCATAAAATTTTCTGAAAAAATACAATACCTATATTTATCCCATAACATCATGTAAGTACTATGTTTCTGGGCAGATTATAGAATAGTCATGAGACTATGAAGTCATGCTGCCAGAAATTTCGTTAAAATCAGTTCTCAGTGTCGAAATAAATAAATATCCTATCAAGTCCTCAAAGTCATTAGTATTCAATCCAAATTGCCAAACACCCATAATAATAGAATACAATTCCTAACTTTCCAATATTCGCTTCGATGATTGAAATAGGTCGATACCAGCAAGAACAAAAGAAATGGCTGAAATACAATTGTTATAATTTCAACGACCGAAATAACATGACGGTGACAACTTCGTGGCATTTCTAGCTGTATTATTACGGAAATGAATATACCACCCTGACTCACCCCTTTGCATCGGTACCAACATAACAAAAATTACATGTAAGTAAAGTGTGCTTGTGTATGTGTGTGTGGGAGTTTCGAGGTGTGGGTGTAACATTAAAACCTATTTAGATTTAATTGACGCCGTTGGAAGCCTTAATTATAGAATATGATGTCAGTTATTACGTAATTACAATTCGCGTATCAATTACTGACCTATGTTATTTTACATTAAAGCTGAAAAACCGCTCTTTATGTGATAATAAAACGTTTGACGACTGAGTTTATAGTGTTAACTTTATTATAATTTAAATCTTTGAATGATGTCTGTTATGTTGATAGCTAGTATCTTAGCATGAGATAGATAAATCTGAGTTTAGATACAAATACGAAACGATACGACCGTACAGATGCCATAATACGCTTATAGGAAGAATCTTTATTCTCAAAAAAAAATATGAATGAAAATGTCATACAAGGCGGTTCCCTCACGGTGCCGCAAGTCGGAGCGACAACAACCGCGTGCGTCTATGCGCCAACCGTGCATTTATGCGACAGCTGTCGCACGACAACTGTGTGCGACTCCGCACAATTCAGTGCGAAAATCGTTCTGACGCGTTTCGCTCCGACTTGCATAACCGCGGAGGAACCGCCTATTATGACATTTTCATTCATTATTATTTTGAGAATAAAGATTCTTAACAGGATAGGTATTTATAATTCCCTTTGTTTCAAATGACTGACACTATATTTCTGTGCTTGCTCTACGGATATTTTTTAATACCATTTATATTCTTGCATTCATTATCGTACTAATAGCACCCGAGTCTCTAAAATACCCGAACAATTCAAAGTTTTCTATAAAATTCTTAGAATATTAATGAGTTTTAACGGCTTGAAAAATTGCACGGCGATAAATAACTAAAATCTCGAAATTAATTAGCTAATTTATAAAATCAGTTGGCGCGTGGGCGGACATGTTTTAACTAACAAATGCGTTTGGCTTTTATTTAAATGTGAATATGCCTATTTATTTTCTGATCATATTGTCAGGCAGAAACTAGCACTGAGGCTTTTAATTCTACATAACAAAACTCTAAAATTGACTGACTGACTGGCAGGCAACGCACAACTTAATCCGGTGGGTCTAAAAGCATGAAAATTCACCCCCTAAGGGGTTAAATAGGGGATGAAAGTTTGTATGGAAGTTCGTTATTTTTGAAGTATGGGAAATCCCATCGGTTACACGGCTAGTATAACATAAATGTCTAATATTAGGAAGGTCCTGCCTACGTATGTTTTAGTTTATTAAATCCGCTGTTACGATGTTTACACGGCATTATTAGAAGTTTGCAGAATTTATGTTTAAAAATAACTGAAAGAATTGATTTAGTGTGGGCGTTTCGTCGAAATTCAGTTTCTATTCGCTTATTTATATCCTGGCTAGTGACTATATTAACGATTAATAAAGTTTTAGTAATAATAGCCTACATCGAGTTCCTATTTGTGTGAAAGCGATTACAAATAATTGCTACATCAAATATGTCTGGACTTTAAAAGAGATCTTGACCCGTTTTTTTTCGTGGGAAAATCCTCATGGATGTCCTTCGCCCGGGGAAGGCAAAGGGGTATGACTTTTACCGGCTAAAAACCCACGGTGTTCCTTCTCCTGACCCTTGACCGGGATCGCGGGATTCGCAGCTGCATGCACCGCGACCCCGGCAGGCCTCGGTCCGCCAGCTCCTGGCGGACCTATCCTCTTTGCCCCACGTCCTCCTGAGAGGCGCGTACGGAACACTGCGCGCCGCCTTCTCGGGCCTGTTAATGGTCGGGCGACGGGTAGACCTTGACCCCTGAGTATGTTTCGGCCTTTCTTCTCAGACGTAGTCAGACAGGAAAGGCCGACGTCATCTAGCTTTAAAACAAACCGACTTGTAAAAGTGATTTTTATATCCAATTTGTAGAATGAATAATTTCATTTCAATGACACTTACATTTTTTTTATTATTTTCCTTGGTCGCGCTTGACCCTCGTCACACCTGGTGATAAGCGCAGACAGGGTCTAAGATGGAGCACACGAATCCAAGTAACAGATATAGAGAGATTCCCCTATACCCCTCTGGCTCTCACATACACACGACGGAACACAGTAAACTGCTTGGCGCCGGACTTTAATGTGAGGGTGGTAGCTAGCCAGGCGGACCGTATAGATCCTACCACCAAGCGTGCATCTAAATTCGACAGATAAGCGTAGGTATGTCTAGGCTAAAGTCTGCGTGTTCTTTTGTCTCCATGTAAAGCGCTAAATAAGTCTACAGATAAATTTTCACTGTGAACACACCTGCAGCAAGTCAACTCTGCACGTTTTAGCACTTGCTTCAATCACTTGCGAAATTAACTTGCTAGTGAATTCAGCGCTTAAAAATCGAATCCAAAACACAGGTAAAAAGTTAATCATTCCACCACCGCACCATTAAAGTCAATAAACACAATTTAGCTTTTAATCTGACCACACCTTGAACTGTATCACGCGGCACGTTTGATATTTCTCAGCTGTAAATCAACTTGGCCGCTGTCAAAGCACTTTCACGACTAAATTTATGTAGGAACGATGAATCTAACAAATCGTGAGCACCCCGAGCTACGTAGCCTTATTATATTCCCACCGAAGATTGCATCTGAACACCTGTCCAGAGTTTATTTCAATTTCATGATACAGATACTAAAGGGCTGTGGAGATATCTGATACAGAGTAAAATTCTCCATATAACTTAAAGAAGAACTAAATGACGTTCTTTACCTCTGTACAGAATTAGTGAGACAGATTTTGTAGTCATAATTAGATTCTGAAAATTCAGCTCTGTTTAACATTATTTATGCTAAAATTAAACAAGGAAAAAGACAGCCAAAAACACGGTAAACAGAGTAGAATAAGTTACAAAAATATTGCGAGAGAAAAACACATGTAAAAATATATTCGTATAAATGAGGCTTCAAGCTCAAACTATTTGTTCGTTATTACTCTTTTTAACATTTTACTTTTAATATTAAAAATGCAAAATCTATGTTAACGTACCTATCAAATTCTTTTAAATAACACAAGCGCACTTTAGTACTTGCCGCTTACAGCCGCGCGTACTCCGTGTATGTTTTTACGCTTTGGTTGGGTTAAATTATTACGACATAACCTACACTTTTTACTATTTTTCTTCCATTTCTATCAAATACTTTTGTACGCCGACTAAAATGTTTTAGTTATATAATCTATAATATATATAAAATTCATCTTCTCATATAAGTGAATTAAAATTCTGGGAAATACATAAAACACAAAAACATTTTTCAAACCCGATAAACACTCATTTATTAAAAAGTTCTTAATTCTTTTTATAAACGTTCACCTCAAAGTTGTTCAGACTGTATCGTAACACGCGATGCTTTGTTTTAATTCTTGCATTCAGTTTAATAGAACATTTTTCTTTATACTAATAGATATAGCATTTACCTACAAACAACATTTAAACAATTAATACTGCGATTGTTGCTTCAACGATGTTCTCAGAATGATAGATTTTTATTAGTATTAGTTATAGTATTATCCACACTTTGATTATCTGCTTAACTAAATAGATATTAGACTGTACCTCTATAGATAGCAAGGATATATTGATGCTTATTTTGTCCTTATGGGGTACGCGAAGCTTCAAGCGATACATTACGGCATCTGATGATCGTAGCCCAGAGCACTGACAAGAGAAATTGATTTCCGGAATGTAGGAGGTACTCTTATAGATTACACTGGTCAGCATCTCATCCTCCCTAAATTCACCAATTTCTCTCAACCTTACAATGGTGCCGATTCTCTTGTTCACCAACTAAACTAAAATTAGAGAATTGCTATCTTTTACTAACAGATAGCGCGAGAAAAGAACGGTGATAGACAACAACTATGTTAGAGATGTCAAATTAGTTTACACCTTGAACTTCACCGTGTTTTTTAGTCGACACGTTTTAAATGTCGTCTAAATTTGTATGGAACTTTTAGTTCAACTAAATTTGACAGATCTTATTTACGTATATCTCTTTCTTATTTTATTAGAGTAAAAAAGATGGTAATAGCCTAAATTAAGTTTAGTTTGTCCATAACAGAAAATCGGCAACAATATCTGCAATCCCACAAAACTCGTATCAATGTGCAGCCGACAAATATCAGCAATATTCACACCGATCTACTTGTTAGCAACTAAAATGCCTGGTTTCATAACAGAAGGGTTTCCTTAGAAGACAAGATGATAAGTGGTCGTGATTGCACGATATTCCAATACTGGGCAATAGGTTGTTAACCCAGTAAGATAGTGTTATCGCTCGCCAACGCGCCTGCCTACATACTTCCGATACTTACATGTGTTTGTGTCGTGTATGCATCCAAATCTATTGGGGTTTTTACGGAATGTTGCATTAGATTTTTTTGAATTTTGAACACTCGGATTTTTACGGAGAGGTTTGAAACATAACATAATATCACGCCTGTAATCCCCGAAGAGTTGCGCAGAGGTATACAGTACGTAGCAGTGGCGTAGGGTGAAGTTTCTTAAAAGGGAAGCCGGACCTAAAAATGCTTACCTTGCTCAAGTGTGATTTCCAGTAAATACTCGTTTCGAAAGGGAAGCCGATAGGAATCGAGTTGTATGGAGCCTTCGCCACTGGTACGTAGTAATTAGGGTCATTTCGCCCATTTGTGTGAGGTGAGCCTATTGCTAACAACCGTGCACAAATCCAAACTCCGGGCTGCTACTGAGAAATTCTACACGGAAAAAGCCAACAACACTGCTCGACCTGGGGATCGAACCCAGGACCTCACGCTCAGCAGTCGTGCATGCGACCATTAGATCAACGAGGCAGTCAGAAGCGAGATATATCTATGTAGGTACTGAAAATATTAAGGTGTCTTTTTATGGCAATTTTGTTGATGGCAATTTCAAATAACCTACCCTTGACCCCGTTTGGATATGAAATCTAAACATCGGTCAGTTATGGATTGCCATAAAATACATAACATTCTCGGCACTGCCCTTGAGGCGCATAAAGAAATGAAGTCATTTTACATGATAGATATAATATCAATACTTTGACTAGTACACAAAGCTATGGGCGCCATCGTGCTTAATCATGAATTAATCATTAGTTTAACTTTGGTTTACAAACTCTCACAATTCCTGGTCACACGAATATATAAACAGAATATTTCAAAGAATTTCATATTTACCAATGCATCTGTGAGTTTTTCTCAAGCTTGCATCGGATAAAAGTGCCTCTGGATATAAAGGGCTACTTATTCCTATTGTAAAACAGCTAGGGATGAGCAAAAGCAATTTCGAATCCGTGTACTATGTAGATTCCGACAACGAAACGCTGAGATAAGGACATTCTTTATTTTTGCGTATACAAGTCACGTTTGAGCGCGCTCCCTACATCGGTGCGTTATCTCAGTAATATATTGCACAAACCCGCTACAGTGCAATGCATTCCCGGAGCGGCTGCGCTTGGGCATAGATCAGAGAGAAAATGCGCGCCGGCAGCCGAGCCGCGCCGGCAGCCGAGCCGCGCCGCCGCCGCGTCCCGTCGTCGCCCGGTATGTATGCGCGATCTTGACGCTTGCGCCGGGACCACAAAATAGGGCTGTCACGTTTCCTTAACTCAGGCTATCAAAGAGCATTTAATCAAGACATTTCACAGCCTATCAATGTTTGCTGCTGCATAAAATAGGGCTCTACTAAAAGCAGATAATGCTTGTAGTAACCATGTCGGGCTGTCTTGTAATTATGTCAGTGCAATTTCTAAATGTTGGACGCTCCATCGTGAGCTATAATTAGTTAATGTGTTATCTAATAGCCGTATGACGTACTAGTGCCCTGACCTCACACAACATGCGTATATTAATTACTCTGTAAGATTTGAAACTACTAGAAATTCCACCTAAACTAACTCATTTAACATACCCTTATGAATATAGCCAGGAACCTACAAGTACTTGAGATCTACTTACAAGAAATTCAGTGGAAACAATTTACTACCACGTTTCTGATTTCTAAATAATAAGGCGCGACTTATTAACACCTATTTTCCTATAAACGGAGCTGGTTTAGCAGCCCTATATTTACGTCGGCAGAGAAATCAGCGACTGGTTTGCGCAGGCGCAACGAGCCTCATTAACAACATGTTTAACGTTTTCAAACACGATGTGGTTGTGTTATTAAATGAAAGTGGACGATATGACTGAGTACTAGAAAACCACAGCTTTACAAGTCAATAACAAGATACTACGTCTGTCTGTATGTACGTGCATATCTCATGAACTGCTGAACCGATTTTCACGCTGTTTCCTTTGTTGTTTAGATATTAGAACATTCAATACTCGTGTAATCGGTAGTATTGTTTTCTAGAACCGACAAAATTTTAAATTATTAATATTTTGAGTAGGTGCATCCCATGCATATTAATTAGGAAACAGATCCTATTTCATATTCCTGAAATTTATGTTAATTTCAATGAATCGCCGAATTGCGTATTACGTTCGTAATTTCAATAGCTTTCATTTTGACAATACAACAATATTCATTGCGTGGTACATAGTTGTGGAGAAGTCGGATTGTTAATACATACCTACATTGCTATGGAAATTGTTGACCTGTTAAAATCGAAGCCATAGCGATTAGGTAAAAGTAAAAAAAAAATGTTATCAATTTACGTAAACCAACAAACAGTATGTGGAAAATCAAATCAAACGCAACGTTTGACATACATTTATTTAGATGATACACAGTGTGTATGCGCACAATTTATCTAACTACCGGATGTCTGTAGCAAAACAAATATAAAACAGTCCAAACAAAATTATATAACGCATTTTACCCGTTCCTCAACAAATTCAGTTACATATCATTGATTTTCTTATGCATTTGAATTTGAAAGCACATCCAGGTGTTCTCAATCAAATCGTTCATAGTATGCTACCTACGCTGCGCCTACGCTTGACATGGCACTTCAAGAGATAAATATTCCGATGTCACTTGGGTGGTCACTGCGTTTGAACGATCAAGAGATGTAGAAATATCGATATTTATGTATTTTAATCGATGCAATGCGACAGGATAGTGCGTCAATCACTCGTTTTAAACACAGTTAAACGACGCTTTTCATTCTGTATGGTTCTGTTCTCATGTAGAAAGTATGGTTTAAGTGAATTTTGATTGCTATGAAATATTCAGAGTTTAGAACAACGGTTCATGCGATCGATTGTTCATTGACTACTAAATGTAGGTCTGATGTTTATTTTATCACGATTTTCTTAAACAACGACTTGTTGTTGGAGAATTGAAGCGCATTGTTCGAAATGATTACATGCACTTTGTGTTAAATGAAAATCTTTTGTTACATTGTATCAAAGGGGTTCTTATGAAAACGGAAAATATCTTAAGTAGTAGCTTAAACTTCATAGAATGTAACAAAAATATGTATTATCTAACAATATAGAAGACTTTAAGACCAATATATTTCTAATGACACATTCGTGCCCGGTAACTACATCTTACCGACCAATATCAATCAAAACCGGATTCATACTTCTATAAAAATAATAAAGCATAATGTCTACGAAGCATAGTGTAGCATTCGTACTTCGAATACTACAAATTTCGTAGCGTAGTGTAGTCTGCGTAGCGTAGCGAATTCTTCGTAGCGTAGTGTAGTTTGCGTAGCGTAACATTCTTTTCGTAGCGTAGTCGAGTCTGCGTAGCGTAACATTCTTTTCGTAGCGTAGTGTAGTCTACGTACCTTAGCAAATTTTTCGTAGCGTAGTGTAGTCTGCGTAGCGTAGCGAATTCTTCGTAGCGTAGTGTAGTTTGCGTAGCGTAACATTCTTTTCGTAGCGTAGTCGAGTCTGCGTAGCGTAACATTCTTTTCGTAGCGTAGTGTAGTCTACGTACCTTAGCAAATTCTTCGTAGCGTAGTGTAGTCTGTGTAGCGTAGCAAATTCTTCGTAGCATAGGGTAGTAGACCATCCTATGCGTAAGCAGCATTCGCATAGACAATTGGCTGCTTACGAATATTATTACAAAAGTGTTTGTCATTTCCAAATACAACCATTGGTAAGCAAAATGAATAGTTTTAAGATAAAGGACGCTCTAGAACACTTCATGAACGTTACATAAAATAGCAACAACAAATGTGTCACTGTAACCCGGTACCCTCTAAATTAATGTATGCGTACGAAATCGTTTGGAAACAAACACAAAGAAAATGCTAAGTGACCGTTTTGTTTCGGCCAACCCATTTCCGGAATGAACCCAAATCTATTTTGCCTACTTCCTCTATTGTTTCGTGTTATGTACAATGTAACAATTTTGAATTATTAACTTTATCTGATTGTTCATTGTTGTTCTAATGAGTAGCGGACTACTGTGGAATATTTTAACTACTCATATTATATTTTTATTCGTCATCAGAACGCGAATGCCCAGTGCTGAACATAGAATAATTTTTATGTTTTTAATTTTAAGTTTGAATGTGCATCCGCTTGGTCATAGAAATATGTTTTTTTCTTTCTTTCTGCTTTCTTTCTTTCTTTTTTCTATCTTTCTTCTTTCTTTCTTTCTCGTTACGAGAATCATAGACGGAACGAAATAACAAACCAAATCGGTCGACAACTGCTCATCCAAAACGTTATGAATCGGGGGGCAGTTCGCCAACCAATAACAACCAGACCTTCGGATTCTAGTAGACCGCTGTACAAGTTCGTTAGGAAACGTTGCGATAGTTAATTACCACGCTTGGAAATGGGTAAGTTATTGCGCAATATGTTATTATTAGCGCACAGTGAGAATGTTGCTACTCCGATACTTTGACCTAATTCCTTATAGTACCTTTTATAATACCCTTGGGAAGCAAGTGTGAGAATGGTCCATTTTTGCAATATTTTTCTCTTTTTTAATGTTGATTTGTGCTCTTCTTGGAACAACTGAGTTTTTCTTTGTAGAATAAGTAATTTTTACACACATTTTCAAGATCATAAATAGATAGGTACCTACGACAAAATACGTACACCAAAAAAACATAATAAACTCGCTCGATCTAAAAGCCTGTTTGTCACATAGAACTCAAGTAGGTTCTCGACATCGAGATAAAATCTTTCTGTAATAAAAACGTGTAAAACAAGTAAAGTATTCTTATCACTGTGTTGACTAATAGAGGCGCTGCCATTAATTCGAAGCAATCTATGTGATTTATCCAAGTGGCCCCCGTCGTGATGGTATCGCCATGACACATTAGCAAGTTTGCCGCGAAAACGGAATCGTACGTCACTAAGACGTGTGCTAATCCTCTTATATATGTAGGTACTGTCAACTTACACGAGATGGTGTAAAATGTTTTATGCTAGAACTATTAGTTATTTGCATGCTGATATCGAGAAAAAACGGAATTTATTAGGTTTTTCTTAGCGGGGCTAGCTTTAAAAAGATTCCAAAGGAAATGGGTTGGTCAGTGTGCCTGTTTCGGCACTATTCCAATCTTTATTAAGGCTTATTGACACGGCGACTTTTTGCAGCAATGCTTTCGAAATACAGCTTGCGATAAAACCTTAAAAGTCTTAATCCCTTCGAGCGATAACAGCTCATACTTACGCTAAACTATATTTTACAATAGGTACGTTCTCATCAGCTCAATAATAAATACATGACTGCTAAAGAAAGTACAAAAAAAAACGATTGTTAAACAACATCTATTAAATCAATGTAAAATTGGAGGAAATAACATGCTTTTCAAATTTTTGAGGGGGAATTCTATGTCCTTGTCGCACTAAACAAACATTTTAAAGACCTACAAAGTAATTTGACATTACTATGAAGGTTTGTCGGATTTTTTTAATCGGTTGGCAGTTTGGCATGTTACTAATTATTTCAATCCAATTCAATTCAATTCAATGTTCTTTATTTGCGTAATATGGGTAGGTACACATGGTGTTACAATAAACAAATTATAATGATCGCCACATTCAGGCTTACGCCATGCAAAAATTAAAAAATACATACATGCATTTAAACGGATTAATAAATAGATGTCAAATTAACAGAAAGAAAAAAACGAAAAAGTATCAACACAATAATATATGTTATTCCAATACCTACTTAAATCCTATCTTCAAGAAACTCTGCCACCGAGTAATATGCTTTTTCTAAAAGCAATTCTTTAGTTTATTTATTCTCTAGTTTCATTGTTTATTTAAAGGCAACTTTTTTTTAAATTTAGATTTCATATAAAAAATACTTGTCACTTGCCCTATTGCTGCATGGTTCCTGGCAAAGATCAATTGTATTTTTTTTATCCTATTATGAGCCAAGAACAAAATAAAATCACCAATTCGTTCGGCAGGCGTGGTGATTATCGCGATGTTCCCATCGACCGAGCATTGTAAAGCTAGGTACGCACGAACGAACACGAACATCGCGAACACGAACATCGAACACGAATTACTATAAAGGTGTTCGCCGAATACACTGTTGTAGTGGTACGCACGTGCAAACAATGTGTTCGATATTCGTGTTCGCTCGTGCATACACGGCTTAACAGTCTCTAACCCAAAATTACTTAGCGCTAATTATTCCAATATTTCGCTAGTGAACATAGGCATACCCATGGAGTACGACAAACATGAGGTTAACAATACTAGCACTGTGGATGTTATAAAAGCAATTTAAAATGTGTTAAAAAACAATTTACAACCTCTTTTGTTTGTTTTTCGGGTTCAGCCCACTGATAAAATTTTATGCTAATTAATTAACTTAAAAGCTTTTTAATTAAGAAGCGAGGTTGCGAAACAAAATAATATTTTTAAGGGACGTCCTCATTAAATAATATGGTAACAAAAAGATTTCGTGTGAAAATACTGGTATTATTTTATAAGCCTGGCACAGACCTGCTATGATAAAAAAACCTCCAACTGTCTATTTTTATCATATTCATGTTAATCCTTCCCACCAGTTTTTTATTACAGCCTACACTTATACAGAATGTCCCAAAAATAGTATCAAGCGGAAGTCCAAAGGTAGAGTACCCTTAGAGGTACCCCCCGAATCACCCAATTTTTTGTGTTTTCGAGTTATAATTTCTTTTTTTTATTATTATTTTGTTGCGATCGTTATTCTCAAGATGTCTTTATCTTACTTTACAATGATGTTTTCACCAAACTTCTGATGACAATTATATATGTCAATTGATTTAAATAGTTCAGCTTCCTTTTTACCTTTTGTAAATGTGAGAACTTCGTAGACTTGCTTGATGCTAGCCACTTTAATTTGTAAAGTACTATTATTCAAATAGTGCTTTTCTGTTGTTAATTCCCGTACTCAAGACTTGGTACTTCATTACTTACTTACTGGTCTGTTCTCAAGACTACATTGTTCTCTCATATCTATCATAAATCATACTACTGTATTTACTGAAATCGTTTAAGATATTGATTTTAAAAGAGTAACCAAGGAGTTTGTTGCCGGCTCTTCTCTATAGGAAACGAATAATTAGAACCGTGTACCTAAATTCGACTATTCATAAGTGCCTGTACTTAATGGTTTATGTGAAATACCTAAAAACTTTTGATTTGATTTTCATGTTTTAATCAAACTCGGACTATAATGACTAATGTATAATATAAAAATCAGACCATTACAGTCCCACTGCTGAGCGTGGGCCTTTTCTCAGAATGAGAAGGATTCAGACCTTATTTCATCACGATGACCTGGTGCGGGTTGGCGGACTATGTGCACCATTGAAAACTATACATTATAATTTAATTTAACATAACATCCCGATTTAAACATTAAAACATTTCCCGAAGGGTTGGGCAGTTGTATAGTAGGTATACTTCCTCATTCCGCCGTTATTTTTTAGTCCCATGTAAAAGGAGGTAAGCCCATTGCCACCAACCAGGCACAAATCCAGACTACGTGCTGCTACTGAGAAATTTTACACGAAAAACCATTAATTGAATTTATTACACATAATTGAATTAGGCTGTATCATCAAGATCATATACAGGGTGAAATTGTAAACACTCGACAAACCGAAATGGGAGATTGTACTCATCAATATGAACAACTTTTACTACGGGACACAACCGGAAATCGCGAAAAAAAAAACAGATGTTCCATACATATAAGTTCGCATAACTCGTCAAAATGTAGGGAACAGCATATTTTTTTTTCGCCATTTCCGGTTTGTGCCCATAGTAAAAGTTGTTAATAGTGATGAGTACAATCTCCCATTTCGGTTTGCCAAGTGTTTACAATTTCACCCTGTATATATCTATTGATAAAAAACAAATCAACGAACATTTCTTAACATAATTCGCATTCTCGGAAACGTAATCATGTGTACAAAGGGTAAGTAGCTGTATCTCAGTAATAAAAGACCTTAATCATGTTATGATTACTTATATACGATTTCATTTTGTAAATAAATAAAGTAATAAGAAGAAAATGAAATAAAGACTCAATTTTCTGTAACTAATCACATTATCCATGTCGAAATATTAGGAGGTACCTATGAGGCTGCCATAGTCACAATGAGTGAACATATAGCTTAGAAAAAAACTAACGAAAAAAACTTACGTTGAATCAAATTAGTTTTATATATATCTACATTCTATAAAAACTCAGTATCCTAATACATATTTATCAAGCCTAATATAAAGAAGTTGTTACATTATATCTGACTCAATCACTTCCAGTGACCATGATCTGTCAGATACATGAGCTTAGTAATGAAATCTATACTCTTAAGCTCATGTCAGAGTGTGGCGCCAATATTGTTCTCATATATATAAATACACCCTTCAATTGTAATAATGAAGAGACACGGGAAACAGACAATAGGAGGTCGATTAACACAACAAACTTAAGGTACAGTCCATTCAAAATAGACATTTTACTTCGGAATAATTCGCACAGAGCTAAAAATTAGTACAGACCCCATCGATCCCACTTTTGCAAAAAAAAGTTATTCAATGTCAAACGTCAAAAAAATCAGTTATTCATAAATATCTCGGTCATTCCGAAATTTAAGGACTTTTTTTTCTATTTTGACTGGACTAGTAAGGTAAAAACCGAAATTTAACAGATCAACAATGATATTGATGATTCTGAACCGGTATTTTTATACGTACGTATACACTTAAATATAAGCTCTAACTCTAATGCTTCTATAGGTAACAGAGAGCCAAAAACATTTAATTTTTTTACCGCACAAAAAAGTTCGTGCAAACCGCGCCAGGGGTAAAAACTAGTTATAAATAAATCTATAACGTACACGTGTAGTGTCAAACATTGACAAATTTGTAGTTGGTTCGACCTTTTATACAACGTGACGGAGCGATAATAATATGTTTAGTAGTGGCCTTAAAGAAAGCGGGATTTTGAACAAAAGCGGAAGCGAATAATTATTAGGTACTTTAGAAAATTTATTAGTCAAGTTTCTAGTTCCCATGTTTCAACATGTCATTCCTGTGGAGAAGAACGGGCAAGAAACCATGTCTATTTCACCATGTCAAAATCCATGGTTATTTTTTTACAATAATAAATTCATAAAAGTAATATTTGCTTACAATGACAACGATACAAGAGGGGGAAACTAAATGTTTTTGTATCAAAACAAAAGCGTCTTTTATTATAGTGATGACATTATTTCGTCATTTTAATTTCGAAAGAAGAATGTAAACGATTGTATTTTCTGTCCCAAGGTTGAACCTAGTATTTAGACAAGTGTGTAATACATTTTTGTTTTTTAATTTATCACCTCATAATGAAAACGAAAGTTTAAAGAAAAACGGCATAACTACACGAAATATTCGTCAGATATTTTATTAAAAAAGGTTTTTTTCTTTTTCATATTTTATTTTTTTGGGGTACAATTACAAAATAACATAACATCACGCCTCTAGTGTCCAAAGGAGTGGGGAGAGGTATTGTAGTACCTACACCCTCATTTTACCGTTATGTTGAAAGTAGTAGTGTAGTTTTTTTCCGGCATAGGATGTACTTAATATTCTACTGCCTAAACCGCTTACTTTGTGGCTTATACAAGGCATAAGTCGTTGTCAGTTACATGAATAAAGACACACGCTATAAGGTCGACGCCTGTGTAAGCTAATACCTACTCTGTTTCTTTCTTTTTTGTGACATAATGAAGGGCGGGATATATTTGGTACAACTTGAAACATAACCTGCTGTTTTTCTTGAAACCTTTTGTGCAAGATATTCTTGCAAATTGACCAAAGAAAGTTACACTCGTATACTTTTACATGTTTATTTTTCTTTTTAAGAAAAAGAACCCTTTTTTCTAAAAGAAACTGTACTACTAAAAGAAAGTGGGTAAAGGTTTTCCTTTTGGTACTATGTGTGTTTCTGTAGATTAGTCATGAATGTAGGTTTGTAGGTACAACGTATGACGTTATTTTTAGGGTACCCAAAAACCGAAACCCGTCAAAAAGATTTCCATCAAGCCTATCTGAACATTTTGTAGGATGTGGGAGTGCCGTGCTGGGGTTGTTTTATACACGAAAACTTACCGAGACGACTCACAGTCCCCTGCAGATATGCGTATTGTATTGTTTCCAAGTGTAATTTTGAACTTATTATTGGGAAAAATATAATCTGGTATTAAAACTATAGCAATGGACTCTCCGCGTTCCATGAGGTGCCGAACGTAAAGAATAGCACTACCCCGTCTCTTTAAAGGCGACTAAGCGATTCAATAGAGGATGGGCAGCAACGCTCTCTGAGTACTTTACTTGCCAAGCGTGACCATTATGGCAACCCCCCCCCCCCCCCCCCCCCCCCCCAACCAACATGGCTTGGGAAGGTCTTCTTCGTCTTTCGGCTGAATGATGATGATGCATTTTTTAATTACCAATTTATTTCATATTCATTGAGTATTAAAAATCTCCTTAATTGTATTGAATTCCTTGAGCCATCGTGGGAAGAGAATACCTGTAGCATAATTATATATATATTATACTATGGTGTATATACATATACTACATGTAGCCATAATAGCCTCATACGTGTAGGTTTGCAATAAAAACATGATAATGTAACGATCGTGTTACACGAAATACTTAATAAACGTTTATTTCTAAACGCTGTTTATCTAAAAAAAGCACGACACTTTCTTAAACATTTTTATACGCCATTTTCCGGCGTAAAACAAATTTATTCCGTTCCGTTCAAAAGGGGCACATCTCTGTACGTTTATAAATAGCACGTATTATATTCGGGAATTGTTTTTCTTAAAACACATATTTCCGCTGTACACTGTTTGTCACTCTTTCATGAGTAATGTAAGAACATTTTCTACGAACATATTTCATTGTTTTACTGAAAGCTTCTGCTGTATGGAAACACTTAACCAAAGTTTTGAGGCTTAGACAAAACAAATGAAAGATGCTTTTGTTTTCTTTAGAAGAAAAGTGGCCCATTATTTTTGTTTTGGCATAATTAGTACGTTTGCGATCACAAAAAAAAATGGTGGAGCTTAATGATCTATTCGAAATAGAGCATCATCATCTCCATGCCCTTATCCTACCGTAGATGGGGTCGGCATAACACATACTCCTCTTTCATTCCCCTCCATCCATATCATCCTTCACAAAATCCATCCACCTTTTCTTTAGCCTTCCTCTACTTGAAAATAGAAAAAAAGCATAAATAGATCATACCATTTAAAAATGATTAGTAAATGTAATTGAATTAAGGTTGCAGGGACTATAGCTGTCATTCTTTTATCCTTTTTTTTGTGCTCATAAAAGTACCTACGTCATATCTTTGACAAGCCGAATATGCGAATTACGTTTTCCACGTCATCAATGATGTCAATAAAGACTTTTGGATATTATAATATCCTGAATGCCTTCACGCCATGAGGCCAAGGCCTGGCATGTCGAACAATAGAGGAATGTGATAATGTCAGGAAATAGCACATTGTAGCGTGGATCTTCCTCATTAGAGGCTTTTGTGACGCCCAACATTACATGCCCTTATCGACTCTCGTATTGTGTTGTTCGTATAATTTTTATATTTCTCTCTGATCATGCGTACTTTGTTTATTTTAGTTGTTTATTTTTTATATCTCTCCAAATGTATGTTCTTTTGTTCCGACTCAGAAAAACGTTTTGTAAAAATTATTCCTATTTCGAAAACCGGCAAAACATTTTTTTCAGCTACTAAATCTACAAAATGTTACATGAAAATCAATACAACTACCCGTTATCCCCTTTTTATCCGCACTGAAGTAAAACAATGACTTTTACACACATTGTGCCTTCTTTCAAGACCAAAGCACTTATCAATACGACAGTGAGACCCGTCCTTACGCAGTGGCGTCTTACCGTACGTCTTCGGGTAGGTCAGGCTCCCGAGTCCCGGGCAAGAGAAACTGAAAGTACGCGAACCAGTTCAAGTGCAGATGCGGGCCGGGACAGGGGCGCGGGGCGGGGGGCGTGACCCGGTCGCAGCCCCGGGCCCAGCCTGGGGCCCGATGTGTGTCACCAAATAATAACGATGACATTGCGAGAAGATCTGAAAAGCGTATTCGGGATAAACTTCCTCCCTTACACATGTTCCTTTTTCTAAAAACATCAAGATTTATGCTCAGAGCCAGCAGTAAAAGTTTCCTATAATTGCCTGTCATGCTGCGTATTTATTTAGCTTTGTCTCCCGCCGTTTTAAATGAAAATCCGTAATTAAGAACTTTAGTAGTATTTGCTTTAGTAATGGATAATGGCTTATGAAATTATCCAATTATTATAAATTATGTTTTACGATGACAGCTTAGAAGCTGGGATTTATGCAAGATACCTATTTGCTGTTCATTTTCTCGGATGGTAAAAGCAGTAAAAGTACGAAAGTGTGGTCATTAAATAAACATAAATGAGCCATGGAGGAGAAATATACCGTTTCCAATCATATATCAGTTAAATTTTTTTGTCTTTATATTTCCTACTTCAGAATGTTCTTGTTTTATTAAGAGTCTAGAGAACAATGACATCAGTGCCAATAGGTATGTAAACTTTTAGAGACAATTCAACTATCCCAAAGAACTACTTATCATTGTATTTAGCTACACAAGTATTTTATAGCGGCCCTTTTATAGAAGATCTATCAGATCAATTCCATCACAATACTTTAACTCATTCTTTATTACTATTTTACTGTTCACACTTGATAAGTACCTAGCACATGATAAAAAAACCGGCCAAGTGCGAGTCGGACTCGCGCATGAAGGGTCTACCTGTTGCCGTTATCAATTTCGAGCAAAAACGAGCAAAAGAAAACACGTTTGTTGTATGGGAGCCCCCTTAAATATTCATTTTATTCTGTTTTTTAGTATGTGTTGTTATAGCGGCAACAGAAATACATCTGTGAAAATTTCAACTGTCTAACTATCACGGTTCATGAGATACAGCCTGGTGACAGACGGACAGACAGACGGACAGCGGAGCCTTAGTAATAGGGTCCCGTTTTACCCTTTGGGTACGGAACTCCAAAAACAATCCACTTGTGATCTTTAAATGTACAAAACGTTGTTGGAACTAGTAGTATTGGAAAGTTAGCTTACTGTAACCGCCTCCTGGTACGCACGGCTACAGATCAAGCTATACATTCCATTATAAGCTGATCTCGCATTGTATAGGATTTCCTTACAATGAGAGGTCAGTGTAAACTGGAAATGTATAGCTTGATGTGTAGCCGTGTGTACCAAAGCTTTTAAAAAGCTTAAAAAAATTCGAGAATGGAGACTTGGCATTTTCATCACGATAACGCTCTCGCGCTTCGAGCACGTGATACGGTCGAATTTTTAATCAATCAATCAAATCAATCAAAAAAAATTATTTCACATAAACCAATACAGGCGCTTAAGAAAAGTCGAATTTAGGTGCACGGTTCCAATTAGTCAGTTCCTATGGAGAAGAGCCGGCAAGAAACTCCATGGTTACTCTTTTAAAAAAATGGATATCTTTTACAATTTCAGTGAATACCTACAGTAGGTACTATGAGAGAGAACAGTGTAGTCTTGACCACAGACCTTGGAGTAATATAGTACCAAGTCTTGAGTACAAAAATTAACCAAAAAGGAAAAAAAATAGAAGAAAAAAAAATACAAAATGAATAACAGTAATTTACACAATTATATGTATAGGCAAGTCCACAAGTTCTCATATTTACAAAAAAATCAATGAAGCTAAACTATATAAAACAATTGACATAATTAAATGTCATCATAACTTAGACAAAAAATCATTGTAAAGTATAGTAAGATATCTTGAGAGTAATGATAGCAATAAAAAAAAACATAATTGAGGATAGTTAATAGACATACACATATACTCGTACATAATACCAGTGGTGTTAAAGTTCTTGAATATCCTGCATACAGCCCAGACTTAGCTCCATGTGACTTTGCTCTTTTTCCAATCATTAAGAATCAGTTGAAAGGGAATTTTAAACAGATACTGAGCTTTTGGCTGCTTAGGATCAGGCCTGCAATAGGCTGAGCTTACTATCAAACAACCGGCAAATAGTCTCCCCATATTAAACCATCTATCACCTTCTCCTAACAATCTTTAGAACCAAATTACCTTTTATTTTACTATGCATGGTTTTAAAACATCCACACATGAACTCACATCAAATAAAAAAAATAACAACGTTCCGGATAATATTTAATAACATCATTCAACACCGTTCTAAATTACTCTGTTAAGTTTTAGCTAATTACACTTTTTTAGCGAATCTAAATGAGCGTTTAACACGGATGATGTTCTCTTCAACAAGAAATGTATTAAGGAAAATGGGGACCGGTCAAACGACTTCTCGGTATCGCTGAGTCAGACAGAAAGTCGTGCGATTTTGATGCACGAGAATGTGAGATTTTGAAAAAACAACTATAAAGTTTAAAATGTGCTGTAGGGAAAGTACGCAGAGCGTTTATTTCCTGGAATCGATATAGGTACCATAACAAAATTGATGTACCTAGTAATAAGAACTTGGTGTAAGAATAACTTATGAATCAGTTGCTTTTCCAGAGTAAAAAGAGTCGAATACGGAAAATTAAATGGCGAATGTAATAGGTGCTCCTAACTCATGTTGTTCATCCCACGTATATTGTAGACATAGGCCTCTTCCAATAATATGACACTAAGGGTGCCTTTCCACCAGTGATGTGGACCAAACGGAAATCGCGAAAAAAAAAACAGATGTTCCCACATTTATGTTCGTATAACTCGTCAAAATGTAGGGAAAAGCAGTTTTTTTTTTTGCTTTTTCCGGTTTGTTCCCATAGTAAAAGTTGTTCATAGTGATGAGTACAATCTCCAATTTCGGTTTGTCGAGTGTTTACAATTTCAACCTGTATAATGTCGCTAAAATTCCAAAGAAATCGAAATAAAAATACCTTAGAAGTTACTACGAGGAACAAGAAGGTATCCAACCTTCAACAATCGTTAAAATAACTCCAGGAAAACTTTCAGGTGTCCTAGTTTCTAACCAACCAACTTCTGAAAGCTGGTACTTAACTCCGTATTTTATAGATCTCTACTTAGCTTTACCTTAGGTACGCAAAAACTTGTACTATTAGTCTTCTCTTAACTATAAAAACAAGTACTTACATTACATTAATTTTATAATGTACATTTCAAATTCTTTTGTTCCGATCCCCATTACAATTGTTTTAAATCGCAATTTTATATAACATAACATTACGGCTGTATTCCGAGAAGGATTGGGCAGAGGTGTATATTAAACCCTAATTTCGCCGTTACGTTTAAGTCCCATGTAATACGGGGTGAGCCTATTGCCATCAACCGGGCACAAATCCAGACTCCGGGGTGATACTGAAAACCCCATTAATACTTTGTCTGACCTGGGGATTGAACCCAAGACCTCTCGCTCAGTAGTGGCGCTTACGACCATTAGACCAATGAGGCAGTTTTAAATTTTACTTTTTCAATAACTAACTTCCTAACTAATATTATAAATGCGAAAGTAAGTTTATTTGTTTGTTACCTTTTCACGCCTAAACTACTGAACCGATCATCCTGAAATTTTGCACATACGTTGTCAGGTGTACAGAAACGGACATAAGGTACCTTTCATCCCAAAAAAAGTACTGTTCCCAAGGAAAACAACAATAACGTTAATAGATGGCGCCACGTGTCTATCGAATCATGATTGAATTATATTATTATAGAAACTTTAGTAGTGTGTTAATAGTTGATTGTCAAATTCTAAACTAACGCGAGCGAAGCCGCGGGCAAAAGCTAGTCAAGAAATACGACTTGGCAGCAAGAAGCCCTAGATTACCAGTGGACTGTAATATTCCTTAGACTGTCACCTTTACTATCCCTTTGACTAAGGGATTATGTCTAGAGCATCCATCTGTACTGCGGTCATCAATCCGTTTGCCGTGCATGATGATTATGGCATTATTCCATGGGGATGTTTTATTGCAAGCTCATAAGGGCTAGATGGTCCGTTACGCTAGATCATTGAAAATCTGTTTGTAACGCCAACCAGTCATTTAAACAGTATTCATTGCGGTGTGCCACGATTTACGAAGGATGAGGATCGAACAACGAACTGACCTGAATGAACCGTAATAGATCGAAGAGACAGCGTAATTATAGCTGCGATCGCCAATGGAAATTAAGGGAACATGATTGTAAGTGCAAATTAATCGTAATAACTTGATTACGTCGCCATTATGCTGATGATAGCTTCGTTAATGTTGCACTATTACTTGATAATAGGTTAGCAAAGGGATGAGTCTGCGGCGATTGAGTTATATAATGGTTTGAAAAGATTGATTGGACGTCATCTTACATAGACCATATACAGAAACAAAAACCTTTTTTTTTACTTTTCACGCTGATATGGCGGGTGAAATTATCATCAAACGTAGCTATGAATCATTTTGATTAAACTAGCTTTCAAACAAATAAACCCGCATTGAAATTGCTTCATCAGTTTGGGATTTACGGTGCCTCGACGAGAAAATGAACAATTTTTTAAAATAATGAAATGAAATGAAATGAAATCGTTTATTCTGCAAATTGGATATTTAAAATCACTTTTACATGTCGGTTTGTTTTTTTAAAGCTAGATGTCGTCGGCGTTTCCTATCTGACTACCTCTGAGAAGAAAGGCCGAAACAAACTCAGGGGTCAAAGTCTCTTTTAAAGTCCAGACATATTTTCTGTAGCAAATATTTGTGTGAGGACAATGCAGTGCAATGCCTGGACTGGCCTTTTGAGGAAAGTTCCAGAGCAGTTTGAGAGGACCTGTCCCAACAGATGGCACGCATGCATCAGCCATCGTGTAGCTCAACCCTATCTTAGGGAGCTCAACGACCCGACGCACAACATTACTACCAGCCAGGACCATGAAAGTAGGCCACACAATACTCAAACCGCCAGACAGTTATGAAAATACTGAAAGTATTAAAACTGTATAATGCTCACGCTCACAATTTTAGGCATTATTACAATATTAATAATGCCACAATGGTATTTAATATCAGAAATTGTATAAAATTGTATGAAATAATTAAAATAATAATAATTGATAAAAATATTAAAATGTCAATTTTCATAATATAATGTCAATGTGTATGAAAGAGAAGATATGCAAAGGCATAATGACAATTCTGTATCAAGCGAGCAGCTCAATCCCAAGCGTTTTTATCATCGATATAATCGGAAATTTTATAATACCCCTTTTTACAAAGTTTAGGCTTAATGAAATTTTTAAATTTCTTATGAACTAAATTTCGGATGTCAATGGGAAGTTTGTTGTAAAAGCGTATACATTGACCCATGAACGAGTTGCCTACTCTATGGAGACGAGTGGCATGTACAGCAAGCTTGTGTTTGTTCCTAGTGTTTACAGTATGAACATCAGATAGTTTCATAAAATTTGATATGTTTTTATGAACATACAATAATACTGATAATATTACAGGTTACCTACATTAAATAAAGTCATGTTGAAAATTAAAAAACAACTTGGCAGAGACACCAACTGCTTGTCTTTTTCTCTTAGTGTCTAGCTATTAATAGTAATAATGCAATAATGTATTGAAATATTTAAAAATGTAATTGTAAATGTCTTTGTAAATAAATAAATTCTTTTATTTGGGACAACAAAGGAACCATTTTTGTTAGTACACACCTTAAATACTACAACTTATACACTAGGACTTACATCGCCAGCAAGTTATGTGCACAAACGAAAATGGATGAAAGTGGACAACAATTTATCGACAAAATAAAAATGGAAAAAATAAAAAAACTCAATAATTCTTCAAACAAACGAATTTTGCGTATATCCAAAATTTCTTCAAACAAACCTGATGACTGGTTTTTAAGGGTTGTTTTTTATTCCATATGCAACATCAATTCTTAGCCTTTATTATTGTTTTTATTTAAACGAAATACGCGTAATTCTTAAAAAGTTATTCTTTTGTACAAAAAAAGCAAAAAAAAAACATTTTTTTGTCGACAAATTGTGGTTTTGTTTCACCCATTTTTGTTTGTGCACATTATACAGGAACACACTGTATAGCAATACTGATGAAAAGATAATTAAGTATTTTCTACCATTACTCCATTAATGCTTCTATTATGGTAAATATTGCATAATTAATATGCACATAATTGTGGTAAAAAAAATATAACCAGAAAACGGGAAATAAAATGACACCATAAATTGTTCGCTATCATCTAAATAAGACAGTTTTTATTCGATATTATTAATTTACTACTTAATGTATATGAAATTATAGAAGGGTTTTTTTTATATTCTTTGTCCATGCATTAAATTGGGTTTTATTGCGATGCAAATGCCACAATAAATTAACCCGATATGGGTTTAAACAGTTCGTTAATAAAAATGTTTTTATTCCATGAAGTTTCACCTTTCATTTTATAGTTGAATATTTTGTCCATGTTTGTGTATTTTCGCAAATTTCGACGGTTCGGTTTGCGCAAAAAAAACATAAAACTACGTTTTGTATTAAACTTACTTTTTACTATATTTATTTAGCTGTCTGCTATTTTATTCTCATCAAAGTAAAAGGTTGTATCAGTATGGATGTAGTATCATAATTTGAATGAATTTAACTCTCATCGTTGGTCTATTAGTTAATTAATTTCATTGAAACGAAGGTAGTAAAATATTAAAGGTACTGTAAACGATGTTTCTTATTCAATAAAATATTATTATACCCGTGGAATGCTCATTCATAAAATGTCAAGTACCTACTCGTTTCATTGAAGGCTGTTATACAATATTATACTGTTTACTCCGCGAAAAATGAACTCGACTGTCAATGACAACGACAGGCAACACTAGAGGATAGGCAGCAGCGTTCTCTGAGTATTTTAACAACCATACTGCGATCACCAACCCGCCTGCCAGGCGTGGCGATTATGGCAAACCCCCCTAACATTGTTTGGGGGAGGCCTATGTCCAGCAGTGGACGTCATTCGGCTGAATAATGATGGTAATATAACACATAATATTAACAATATTATGTGTTATATTATATATATATATACTATATTACATAGGGTTCTGGCTAAATAACAACCGCGCAAATCCGACCCGCAGATCCGTGGATGAGTGACATTCGTTATACATCGAGGCCCTGTCCCCCTTATTACAAAAGGTGGTCTAATAAAAACCTAGGTTTTAAAATAGCCCCGTTTCTTTTTGTTATATGACATAAGAAAGTGATGGGTATATTTTAAAGATTTATTCTTCGTTTGGCCCACTGAGTTTTGTCTTACATAAAAAAATCCTGGTTCGTCCCAAACAATATGCTTCCTTCGTCCCAAAATATAATTTTAATTTTTTATTCCCGCTTCGTCCTATTATATATTCCTTCTTCGGCCCATTTTTTTTTTGTATATGCCAAACTTACTTTTTTGTACAATCGGCAAAAAAGGGTTACTTAATATTAAATATTTAACATCAACTTTTTAAAACAACCGCTCCTCTCTGTCTTCTCTGCGAGAGAAAATTTGCCCGTATTATTTTATAATAACACTCTTTAGCCGCTTTTAGTGAGCAAGTTATTTGTAAACAACTGACGTCACTGGAATTTTTTCCAAAGAGCAGGTAAAAAAATGACCACCCCTTCTTTATTGCGTCCTTTGTTTGTTTGCTTGTATTGACTCATTTGGCCAATAGCATTAGTTTTCGTTATCTGCAAAATGGGATTCACGCTAGCTCCCGTGATGCACAGTGCATTCAGGTACTCATTCGTCACCTGGTTAAAGTGTGTGTAAAGTGAGATTGAGAATTGATCGAATTTGTTATAGGTAAGTTAATATTTTTATCTGAAGTATTATTGATAAATTAGAAGTTAAATATCAAATATTTGTTCTTATATTTAAATAATACTAATTAAGGTAACAATAATGTCAAGCTAATATGTAATTGCTAATAAAGAATAATAACAATAAACAAATAACCCCCTCTGGGAAAGGCGTTACCTCATCATGAGATTGACGTAAAACCAGAGGGTACATTAGATTAGCTTTCTACAACCCCATCGTATAATAAAAAATGTAAGATGAGGTCTACTGAAAAGCTTACAAACCGCAGGGCAGCTTGTGGCGAGCTGTTGGTGAGTGGCGACACTGCGTACCTTATTGCCTCAGAGAGTCGGTCAGGGCCTCGTCTCCAGTTTGCCTTTATTGGTTGGCTGGAGTGGAACCCCAAGGGTGCCCGCAGGATTCTCAACTCTGTCTTGCCTTTATCGGCCGGCCAGAGGGGGGCCGCCAGAGCTATATGCTCGGGGGTGGAAGTGTCTAAAGGCGTAATAGCGGGGAAACCCACTCCGGGTCTCTTAGACCCGCGACGGCGAAACCGGGGCCACACCTCTCTACACCTCTAGCCACTCACACGTCTGTTGCCCTCTTCGCCTATGTACTGGCGGCTTTTCAGGGGGCCCAGCTAGTGAGCTGGCGAGTCACCGTCTGCCAATAAATTTCAATTTTAAATGTTGAAAGGCAGACGCCGTTTTCTTCCGGCAATAGAGGTTATCAGTCCACCTAACACCCCTTCCCATAGACCAGACATTTTTCACCACATTTTGCAATAGTCTTGCACCCACCTGGGACGGTCCATGACTGTACTCCAATAGTGCAGCCGTGGATAGCCCCCGGTTGGTGCCCCACCCCATTTTAGATTAAAGTTCTCAAAGGGGCCTCTGCGCGTTGGACCTGTGTCCCCGTGTATGCCTTCCAAAGGACCGGACATCTTCCGCAAGGAAGATGAGCCGTGACTGAAAAGAGAAACAAATAATAACTAAAAAGCTTATAACTAAATCATTTATGCTTTAATTTCAGTTGTTCTACAATGGAACCAAATCTTAGTTTACCATCTACCTCACGGGAGCCGATCACATTTATAGAATCCAGAAGAGGTGAACCTGTTCTGCTATATGGTGGTTTTGAACACACACAAAAACGAAAGAACAAAAATGGCTCAATAATTTGGAGATGTGTGAACAGAAAGTGCCGTGGTGGTATGGTTACAGTGAATAATAGTGTTCAAAAGATTTTAAATCATAACGTTTGCACACCTAGTCAATCAAAAAATGACATTAAAGAGGAATTACATCGCTCCAAGAAAGAAGCAAGAGCTGCGGATGGGAAACCGATCCCATCTATCTTTAATGCCGGTTTAAGAAGATTAAAGGACAGAGGAACCGACATTGTAGAAGAAAAATTACCAAACTTATGTAATGTTAAGGGCAGTCTCTACAGTGCACGTAACAAATCGCAGCAAATCCAGAAATCTTCATTTCGAAAACCGTCTGATGTTCAAATTTCAGTAAGCTACAAATCTTTTCTATTTTTTGATTATTATTATAAGAAAACAAGAATAATAGCATTTGCTGAAGAAGAAAGCAGAAGACTTCTCCAAAACGTCAAACATTATCTAGCGGATGGTACATTTAAATGTGTGGTGAAGCCATTTAAACAATTGTATGTCATTTACGGTGATCTCGGGAGTACCAGTGAAAAAATTAATGTTGTGCCATTATTATATGTACTATTAATGAACAAAAAGGAATCCACATATGAAACTCTGTTCTCTCTTATTAAATCGCAAATTCCTGATTGGAATCCCATTTCATTCAGAACTGATTATGAAAAGGCGGCCATGAATGGTATCTGTAAAATATTTCCAAACGTCACATGCAAAGGCTGTTACTTCCATTTCTCTCAAGCTCTTTGGAAAAGAGCTAAGGCATTGAAACTAAATAAAAACAGAATGTTCAAGAAGCATATTGCTCTGTGTTCATCTTTAGCTTTGCTTCCATCAGAACTCAAATGTGATGGCTGGCTTTACATTATGGAAGATTGTCCCAGAACAGATAATATCGATAAATTTAATAATTATTTTGTGTCAGCGTGGCTTGATAATGAATATTTAAATGGAAAATGGGATTTTTATGGTGACACATACAGAACGAATAACCCAGTAGAAGGTGGTAATGCTAGATTAAATAGAACATTTTCTGGAAAACTGAACATGATTAGTTTTTTGAATGTAATAAAAAATGACGCTCAATCTCAAGTGTTAAGTCAAGGGAGACCACGACATAAAGACGTTATTATGTATGACAAAATCATTAATGATTCAATAGCAGCTTTATTAAATGGTTCTATTTCCTTGGGACATTGTTTGGAAAAAATAAGCCCGTTTGTATTTTAATTGCAGTGAGTTAGACGTTGATTTTTACCTAGTTATATGTTTTTTGAAATTTATCTCTTAGTTTACTGTTGATCCAATTTTTATATTATTATATGAATGTTGATTTTAAAATGTTTGTTTTATCCATGATTGAGTAATAATCACAATTTTTGTTGATTTAATTTTAAATAGGGCATGGTGTTTTTGAAATTTTAAAATTATAAAAATGATTGCTTTTTTAAACGCTTGTTTTGATTACTCTCATTTAATTACTGGTCGGTAAAATTTTTGGTAATTAAAATAATAAGTATAATTGTCTTAAATATTGTTTATTACAGATCTGACTATTCTGTATACCTATTTACACTGTAGTAATGATAAGATGATTATTATACCATTTCTGTGATTTTGATTGTGATACTGGATAATAAAGATGATTTATACCTAAATGTTTAAAATTGTGTTATTATTGAATTATTATTGTTTCAAAAATTTCAAATAAGTACATTATTTTTTTGTTGACTGTACCTTTAATGTACTTGTTATTTGGGACGAAGCACAACTTTAATTGTGCTATGGGACAAACTAAGATTTTTTTGGAATGAGGGACAAAACTTCAGGACGAACGAAGAATAAATCATTTTAAACCTGGGTTTACCTTAGTCTTGGTTTAAACCATCTTTTGTAATAAGGGGGTTATTAGTGTCTCGGAAAGCACGTTAAGCCGTCGGTCCCGAGTGTCATACGAATCCCTATGACAGTCGTTATGGGTAGTCAGGAGCCCGAAAGTCTGACAACCGGTCTAACCTTAGGATATTGGAATTTCCCAGTAACTGGGTTGGGAAGGTCTGATGGCAGACGCTCCGTGTGCCGCATCTGGTTATACTGGAAGCTAAACCACCGTAGTTGGAAGAAAAACATAATATTGTATTATAAAGATAGAATTATGAAATGCTAAGTCTAAGTATTCACAGTTATCTAATGTGCTGTACAAAACATTTCAGTAGAGCCAAGATGTTTTCGTTTATGGTTAACTAGCTTTCGCCCGCAGCTTTGCTTGCGTGAAATTTTGAACCCGTTAAGTGACGATTTTCCATACAAAATTTCATCCCTATTTAACTCCCTTAGGGGTTGAATTTCGAAAAATCCCTTCCTTCTTAGTGGATGCCTACGTTACAAAAGGAACCTACTGTCAAAATTTCAACTTTCCAACCCCAGCGATTTAGGCTGTGCGTTGATAGATCAGTCAGTCAGTCAGCTTCTCCTTTTATATGTATAGATTGTAGGAAAGGAAATTACAAAATAATAATAGCATGCAATGCGGACATATATATCGGTCAACAAAGGCTAGGTAGAATAAGGGTCAGCTCACACCGAGACGCGACGCGACGCGACGCTGCGCGCATACTTTAAAAGAGCGACTCAAAATACAACTTTATTTTCTACACGAAAAGATACACATTTCATTGTGAGAATTCAGAATACGTTGCACCACGCAGCGCTGCGCCTCGTGACGCCTCGCGGCGTAGCGCGATGCATCGCGACGTAGCGGTATGAGCGGCGTGCAAGATCGGCGCCGCGCCTCTCAACGCCGCGCGACGCCGCGATGCGCCGCGAGGCGCAGTCGAGGCCGCCGTGGCAACTTGTTTGTACTATTTCCGTCCAGACTTCGTGTAGAGTTGATGCAGTTCGGTCGAGTGCTCGAGTGAAATTATAATGATTGACTGGGATCTTGGAATAATCGGACTTCTTGCAGAAGAGGCAGAGCAAGAAGAATACAAAAATAAAATTAAAAGGAAGACATCACACAGGAGTATTTGGGTGCATAATTTATGGAGAAATAGAAGAATTCATGGTGAATTTGAGGGTGGACGCGGGCCGGGGCGGAAGCACGTGGCGAATGTAAACACATTCCGCTGCGCCGCGCGGCGTCTCGCTGCGCAGCGAGGCGTCGTGTTGCCGAAGATTTTACGATGCGCCTCGCGACGTTGCGATGCGTATCGCGGCGGCGCGCGGCGCAGCGCGTAATCACGGGCTTCTTCCAGTATCGTCGCGTCGCGTCGCGTCGCGTCGCGTCTCGGTGTGAGCTGACCCTAAGAAGAAAGTAGGGAGGATGTCTTTTTGATGTGTTACGAGTTCGAGTTAGGAAAAATTAAAATCGTTTTCACAAATTTCATAATAATTTACTAACAAAAAATATATTAAAAAATACAAACTACTTCAACAAAATACGCTGCAGTAGGTATTAAAATGTTTCTCATACGAATCGTTACATATTTGCGCAAGAGTGTAGCATTTCGTCGGCGAAGCACCGGAGCGCCCCACTTATGAGTTATTGCTAAAAATATTTAGTTCTGAATGCCGGTGGTCCAGTTTACCTTTGGGAATTTGTTAGAGGAAACGAGAAATGGCAGGTATACTAAAATATTCGTTTTATGACCGAGTTTGACTAAATATTAAAAACGAAAACGTTGAAATATATTTTGAGGGTTAATTTTTTATAGAGATATAAAACTGGTTTGAAAACGTTTTACATGCTTGTTTACAGTGTAGAATATTTTTGCTTATTTTCATTTCATCATCATCATTCAGCCGAAAGATGTCCACTGCTGGACATAGACCTCCCCCAAGCATCGCCACATCGACCGGTCCTGGGGGTCTACTCCCTAAAGGTACAATTCCGTGCATTGCGGCCGATCGCAGCCGCGCACGGCTAATGCGTCAATAGTTGTGTCTATAATATACTGACTAATCTGTCGTTAGCCGCACGCGTCTGTCGCAGACTTCGGAAGCGGTGCCACACATTTTCATACTCTGACTATTGACGCATTAGCCGCGCGCGTTAGCCGCACGCGACAGATCGCGCGCGGCTGCGATCAGCCGCGATGCACGGAATAGTACCTTAAGCACGAAGTCCGTCGTTTCGGCTTTAGTTACGAGCGTTTCCTACTCCCTATCAACGGACATACGAATATTTCGGGGCCCGAACTAAGAACGAATGACAACACGATTTGACAGTTGTCCCTACTACCGATGTGTTTTAGCCCATCCCAAAAGTTGAACTTGAGACTTGTTTTGTTCACTCCTACGTTTCGGGCTACTTTCGGACGGGCGACTAAGTTCATTGACGGACTTAGGGAGTAGGCCCCCTGTTCTTCTCGCATCCAGTGGATTCTCTCGATCGTCACTATTTTCATTTATTACAAGAAAATGACGATCTCGATTGACGATGTCTAGATGTCAAGCTGAATGTCAAAAAGTTATTTTTGCACTAAATCATATCTTTCAACAAAAAAGTGCAATGCTCATAAAAATGTGTTAACAGAATTCTTTGACTGCTTTAAAAATGTATTGCATCCTACGTATCTTTTCATTCAGATCGTAAGATAGTACTGAAAGAAACGTGAAATTTAATGATACTCGTAGGCAATGCGCCAGCTACTTGTCACTACTTACACACCACTACCATCTCTCAATCTAATCTAACCTACGTCATCAGACAAAAAATCGCACGAACGACCGCAAAGAAAATCGCATTATTTCTCTCGGCTCCCGAGCTCCATTTGACATTCACTACTTGCTACATCAAAAATAGAAGCGTCGAAAAATCAAAAACAAAATCCATTACCGTTTTATCACTAAGCTGGCAGACGGCAGCCAATCAAAAGTTTTAATGAAGTGCGTCCTTATCGAAGGCAACAGATACAGCGGGGTGCGTATCGATTGGTCTCCCGATGTAGGTCACAGGCTGCGGGTCAAAGGTCACGGGTAGGTCACCTCGGCCAGCCTCGTCAACGTAAATAGTCTGAAGCAGGGCTGTCACGCGATCGAAATCCTTGGACTGAATGCATCCTTGGAACGACACATTATGACCGTGCGATGTTCCTACCTTGATATCCGCAGTTAGAACAATAATGTACCTATGCAAATCAGTTTGATAATAACTTACATTTTACTTTCAAAACATTTAATTTCTTCACAGAATAAAGAGCATCTGATGAGCATAAGTGACATGAGAGACGCGTTTTTATCCCTCATTAATAGCTTTTTACTCATTAAGTTATTCTTAATAACTTCAAGCACTTGTGATGCTGTGATATGAAGAAAAAGATAAGCACATACGATTTTTTTTTTCATGTTGTCTTTCATTTTAGTATAATAAGTTACTGTGGATAAATGCTACATGTGTTCCAAGTATACCATGCACAAAATAAACAATTCCAATCGTAAATAAATGTGCAATAATAAATCCAGCCTACAGTAGGCAGCCCTGCAGATTCTCCCCACGACCCGTGTCTCGCCAAGGAGACTGGCAACTCCAGCAACGCCCTTTGTTTACCCCTCGCCCGTCGCGATCGTAAAACGTAGCTATAAAAATACATTGTTAAATGTATGTTACTGTTAAACTAAGAATAGTGGTCAGTGTTGGTTCTTACGTGTTTAGAGGGTGTTAACGAATTCGTGTAATTCCTTCAAACCACGTGATCTACTGGTGACACAGATTAACCTTAAATGGGAATGTTCGAAAATCAAAGAAAAAATACATAAAAAAGTAGTTTTCAATTTCTGAGTCTTTTTAGAGTCTGAGTTATCTGACTGCAAAGAGCGATATCGAGTTAGTCGTTCCTGCCAGCCGTGTCGCCGTACTTTCATTAATTTATGCGTGGCATCGAAATGTTCACACAAATAAAATAATTTCTTTGCAAAAAAAAAACCTATTTTTTTACTGAATCTTTATTAGGTGTTTTAGATACGATCGGTAACAAAGCCGCATGAAAAAATTTTATTTTTTTATTTTCGATCAAGCTAAATCCCGTCCGGGGCCTCTCTACACCAGTAGTAGATCATGTGATCATAACGAATTCGTTAACACCCTGTATTGTAGATGTACTGGCATATGTTAAGATTAGTTAGTGCTATCAATACTGGAGCCCAATTCTACTAATAGAAACGCTTATCAATTACAACTGAATCGTTTAATCAGACAGTTTTCGTTTACAAAAACTATCATTGTTTGACAACAAAAACAAAACCAAACATTTTGACAGTTTTAGTAAGCGGAAACTGTCTGAATGAACGATTCAGTTGCAATTGATAAAAGCTTCTGTTAGCAGAATTGGCTCCCAGGGGGCTTACTATGACCTCTTAAAGCAGGACAGAAGTTGCCTAGAAGTTGAACTGCCCTACTTTTTTGTACTATGACATCTTTAGAGCAGGCCTGCTACGTTGACGTTTACGAAATCCGTTCACCTTTTTTTTTGTATAGACTTTTCGTACCATGAACAAGCATTACCGTTCAACTTGGTTCAATTAGTCGTTCACCTTTTGTACTCTCATGGTACGATTTTTAGCGATTCAGAAGCAGGCCTGCTTTTGAACGGAAGTTGACTGACTGGCATTTGAACGTTTTCATAAGAGATCATAGTAAGCCCCCTGTACGGACTGTTCCGAGGATACATTGTATTCCAATGAACTATCACAAAAATTACAATTCACATGACAGTGGAAGGTTTTTTATTTTTTATTTAGAACCGGCCGAGTTTAGAAGAAACATTGATGTGGTTCAGATTAAAACAAAAGTAACACCTTTCCCGCTTCTTTTACCGCTTGCCATAACCACTCGTGTACGCAGGGATTTTCATAGTATTCTTCGAGGTAAAACCAAATCTTTTTTTTTTGTATTATAACTATTATAACTAGTTACGATTTACTCACGTGCATTCTTCGGGATTGCCCACCAGTTTTAGACCCAAACGGAGCCCTTAATCATGAGCTGAACACGCGACGAGGTCGCGAGTCGAACTCGAAACTCTCGAAAAATGCACGTGAGTAAACCGTAAACCATAACTAATCATAAAAAAACATACTATCGAAAAAAGACAAAGAAGAAGGGTCACAGCCCATAGAAAATTTACCCAGGCCCGACACAAAAGGAACTTATCTCAGTTATTTTGTTATATTAAATATAACAGAAAAAAATTAACACTATTCTGAATATTAGTGGCTAACACCATATTGCCATTGGATTTTGTTCAGACAATTTTTTTTTTTTTTTAACGAATAGCAATAACGCTTTTATTTTTGTTTCACAAACGGCACTGAAATAGAGTTAATATTGATAAGCTCAAACTCGGTGTGTTTAGTACCTAGTACCAAAATATTCCACTATCTGGCCAGCTTCTTAATGATACCGTAATCTATAATCTGCAATGAATCACCGATTAAGACGATTTTAATGAACCCTAACTCGATTGTTATTACTAGAAGTTTAAAAATTACACAATCCAGCTCCATCACCAGGTCACCTGGATAATTCCATAATTATTGTATCGTCATTAAGTTTTTGTAGGTAAATAGGTAAAACAATGTATACCGCCTGAACAAAAACATAAGGCAATATTTTGGTGTTAGCCATTGATTTCAGATATAAAAATATATATTTTAGCTATGCATAAAATAAAATAAAAATTGAGATATGTCTCTTTCGTGTCGGGTCTGGGTCACAAATGACCGTTCTTCTTTTACAGATTTACTGGAAAATCTTGCGATCTATCAACATTGGTGCGTTACAGCAACATACCATACAAACCGAGTCGTAAGCGCCTACGTTCAGCAAGAATGTTATATTAATTTACTGGCCTCTGTGTGTAAACATCATTGTGGAATTTTACCACAGACATAAATAATAGACAAAGACATTACAGTTCCACGAATCAAAGAAAAACGTTGTATAGATTCCTTAAAATCCCAGACGGTTTGCATAGGTCATTTGGGGGAAATGGTATAATATATTATGGTTGTTATAAAATGGAGACCTCTTTTGCCAAAATTGAGATTTGACGCATGCTAACGTATAAGCCGTATTTCAGAGTGGAGGCGGGCGCGGGTGCTAGCGCGGGTGCGTGTAAATCAAATGTATGTAGACGCCAGTTGCATTCACAGTGAGTCGCGCGCCTGCATGAGGCGGGCGCAGGCGCGGTGGCGCGGGTGTTTCTAATGGCTCAGTCCGCCCATATCGTTCACAGTGATATAGCGTCTGTTAGGTGACTGCACGTGTGATTCTAAATCATTTTGATTCACCCGCCGAAGCGTCGTATGATATCTCGTTCGTCACTACTGTGAACACGCAGACGCCAAGACTCAAGCGCCCGCGCTCGCCCCCGCACCCGCTAGTGCAGTCTGATTGAGCACTAAGAGTGAAGCCACACTGCTCCATTGCGTTACGTTGCGACGTCGCAGCGTTAGATTTGGACCAATGTATAGATTCTAAATGTAGCGCTGCGACGTCTCATTGGTCCAAATCTAGTGCTGCGACGTCGCAACGCAACGCAACGGAGCAGTGTGCTGGCTTCACACTAAGTGGCATACACATACACGTCGCTGGAGTTGCTAATTAAGTTGAGCACGCTTAAGCATGCTTACGCAGCTGTAAACGCACGATCGTAATATATGCGCCTAAGTGTGTCTAAAACCATATACCTTTTTGCGAATTGATGCTGTACTAATTCACCTAACTAAAGAAGTTCAATTGCATTGTAGTTGTAGTTAAGTTTCGATCAAAACAACGCTTTTCGTATTCTCTTAATCGGCGATCGCTGTCAGAATATACGCTCGCATGAACTTAACTGCAGCGTCACTGCAACTTGATCGGCGCGTCATGAAATTACGTGAATTAGCTTACAGATTTATGTGATTGTGTCTTATATCTTCTGTAAAGGTCTACGATGATTGTAGAACAGTATTCAGTATCACAGATGAGATGACACAATTTTCCTTGCTTAATAGGCATGTTGACAGCATCAATAAATTGCAAATCTAATTAGTCCCCCAGTTAGAGTTTTGAAAAATAACGGACACGTTTTTTTTTGTCAAATCTATGAATATTCGGAAAGATAAAACGCATCAAAACTCGAGAGTGGGGGGGGCTTGTGACGTCAGAAACAAGTAAAAATTGTACTTGCTTGTGACGTTTTGCCAATTTTAAAAGTGTCATATCTTCGTCAATGTTGGTTTACGTAACAAAAGAAAAAATACGGGTCAAAATTTTTTTGATAATCTAACTGACGGACTAATTAATTTTTTTCAGTCAAATACCCAATTCAGCGTATCGCAGTCTTGACATAAACTTCTCGCAACAAGCCGCTTACAGGCATAGTGACCAAGCTCCACAAGTGATAGATGACCGCAGAGTCAAAGTTGTTACAGTAGCGGTGAGTCTCCTAGACACCACCTGCCTACAATATTTGGGTTACACCCCTTTCAACGTAAGGTGAGTCCTGACGTTTGTCTACAAAACGTTACCATACACAGAAAATCAAATATAAAAAAAAACATTGGTATTAAAGCTATTTTACTGTTTTTCGATATCAATCTCTTTACGGCTACAATTTACGAAATGACCGCTATTTTAGGAATCATATTTCGTTTAACAGAGTATAGTATCATAAATGTTTTGTGTGGTCAAAGCCATCAATAAAAATTCTTAAGACTATTTCCATAGAAAAGCTTAGTCTTTGTTTCTCAAAACGTTTAAAAAAGTAAACCGTTACTAAAAAAACATTCACTTTGAATTTCTCGCTCGAAACATTAATTCAAATTATACAAGCTCTCAGCCCTTATCCGTTAGATACCAAAGATTCCAAATTATACACTGTCTAGTAAACAGAGAAGCACGTAATGTTTCACTCACTATTCATCTCGGTGTATCTCGCAACCAATCATGGTAGACATCCCAGCACATTTTCTAAATAAGAAACTCCGTGTAAATTTGTGTTGGTTATGTAAACAAGTTATGCACTTTCTCACGCTCACCCGCTTTGAATGCACAAAGCCAATTTTCCACAAGAGCAAAAACAACACAAATTCAATTAGGGAAATGGTTTCTGTTTTGCGAAACAGGAGGTTGGAATTTATAGGTGTAATGTAAATAGTGGTGCTGAGTTCCAATCAACAGATTGAACCCGTTATACTCCTGGTGAACAGAATGTATATATGCTGCAGACGGAAGGAAGATGAGAGATTTATGTGTGATTGTATTGCTTCCGGTGCTTTGAAATGATTGAATTACATTGAAACATGTTTGCCTGAATATAACTTTATAATTTATGGCGTTTTGCAAAGCTTTACTGCTTTACGGTTTTATGCTTTAACTATTATAGAAATTGCTAAACATATTGGTTTTAAAAGAGTAATCATGGAGTTTCCCATCAATAGAAACAACGACAAATAAGAACCGTGCACCTAAATTCAACTTTTCAACGTAAGCGCTAAAGTGATTTGCGAAATAAAAAAAAATGACAAATTTTCAAGGATATTAAATCAGTAAATAATGCAATAAATAATACGCTTGTTCAGAGGACTGCGAAAACTCAAAAAATAGACAAAAAGAATATAACACATATTTCCAATCCATACTAAAAACACAACAGAGCATCATGTTGGAAACAAAATGCAGTTGCTAAATTGAATAGTACCTATCCGCTAATATATACTGTCAATCTTAAATTATATTACTGGTAATACCGGACTTCACCTCCACTAGGGCGACAACACACGTGCTCGACAATATCGATCGACTTTATACTTTCATCAGTTTAACGATGGCGACCACGACGGCAACTAAATGGCCGAACTCTCATCAAAAATGCAACCGACTGCATTGACGCAGTGTTCAATGAATGTTCAATGTGTTTATCTACATCGAAATTGCACGATTAGGCGACTAGGAAGTAGCATTGACGTAAACAAGAAAGGAGACACCTGAATCAAATGACAATGATATCATATTATTATAACATGCATATTTTTACACATTATTCTATCGCATCATCAGTAATCAGTATGCAGGGTTATAGACAGCAATAAAATATTGTGACGTTATCACAATCGTTAAAATTATATGTATGCTCATATAACAGCAGGCCCAATTCTGCTAAAAGAAATCTTGATAAATTGCAACTGAACCAAGGCCGAACAGTGGCTGTAGACAAATGGCAATTGATGATCGCCAAAGAATAGACACGACAGTAAGATGTACTGAATTGACATAAGCTTTCGACCGGTCAAGCGATTTGTTATGTCATTTCCATACATTTAATTGGCGTATCTATTCTCTGGCGATCACCGATTGCCATTTGTCTACAGATGCAGTTCATTCAGACAGTTTTCGTTTTCAAAAGCTGTCAAATTGTTTGACACAAAAAAACAAAACTAATAATTTTGACAGTTTTCGTAAACAAAAACTGACTGACGGTTGCAATTCGTTTGCGTTTGGCAACAGTTTTGTTAGTCGAATTTGCCCCCAGTTCCTTTTTTTTTCTATTTGGCTGCTGTATGTGGTCCTAGAGGACCATTTCTACGTCACCGGGCTGTTATTGGCAAGACCTGAAGGGTCTCCAGCCAATGGTAGGGAAGTAAAATACTTAACCTAAGTTAACTACTTGTATTACACTAACATTATGACTACCTGCAACAACAGCACTAAGGACGACCCCTAGTGGGACTCGGACCTCGACTTAGGGCGTTGCTGGCAGAAGCTTGGGGGGGAGAGACAGCTTGATGAGGGCTGAATTATCGGTGTGAGAAAACAGAACTAATCATTTTGACAGTTTTCGTAAACAAAAACTGACTGACGGTTACGGTTCGTTTGCGTTTGGCGACAATTTTGTTAGTCGAATTAGCCCCCAGTTCCTCGTGTGTTTAAGCCTTAACTCGCAATTTTGTCACCGGAATTGCAAAATTGCGATACAAGACTATCGCAATCTCGAGTCGTTATTAGTAATGCTCATAATATTATGCATGGCTCCGTCACGTAACCACTCGGCTAACAGTGAATTAGATATGATACAGGTAAAACCATCTAGTTAATTTTTGCATTCACTTTGTCCTAAGTTTTGCAATTTTGTGTCGAAACTTGACGTGTGGTTAGATAAATCTGTCCCTTTGATTGCACAAAATGGTTTTACATTCAGGTTGAAGTGTTCTAGAAGTTATAAGTGGGTTTGGTAAAATATTTCCACTATCAAAGATACTTATACTCCATTTCATATAGCAATAGATAACAGTGGCCCATCAAGAGACGAATATTTACAGTCATATTTTTTATTTTTATTATTTGACTTATTCTCGTTTGACCCTAGTTGCACTAGATGGTAAGTGCAGAGAGGGTCTAAGACGGAGTACACGAATCCAAGTTAGAGATAAATAGGGATTCTCCTATACTTCTCTGGCTCTCACATACAACGCTACTGAACACAGTAAACTGCTTTCTTCAAGTAGAATTTCGGCTCATCTTGATTGACCGTTAAGGTTCAAAATACTGTGTTGAATCCCTTCGGGAAGCAAATATGTAGCTTATTTCTATGCTAAAATGGGTCATATTTGTTTAAAGTTGTACTAAATAAAGTATAGATAGAAACAATTGTACAAGAAATATCGGTAACTGGTAAATAAGAAAAGTCTTTAGAGTTCCATTGTCTGTCTTGACATGTTCATGTAACTTCTAAGTAAATGATGAAAGAACAGCTGATAGTAAAGTAGATACGTTGTTTTAAAAAGAATTGTACATAAAGTGCGGGCTTGAAAATTGAGATGGTATAAATTCGCTCGCTCAGGAAATTGGATACCATTCCGAGGTACAGAGAACAGTTGTCGAGGAAATCGAAAACCTTAAGGACTTGAAGCATTCTCGGACTGTAAAGAATATTCGTTTCTTGACAAATGCGAAGTTTCCAGTCGAGAGTCAGAAACAATATTGATACTCGTGTGAAAATCATACGAGAGTACATTACGATGAATTTAAATTAAGTACACTCAGTAGCAATGAATCCGGGTCACCAACATAAACCTTGATATCTCGGAAACTAAGAATAATAGCCAATTCAAATAAATAGCATTTTATAGACAATTTAATAAGTACTCAAATAAATCTTCTTAAATAGTCTAGAAAGTTTATGTCTAGCGACCGGGATCGATTGCTCCTGAGTGCAGATTTAACAAAATGTATAGGTGAAACAGGAAGGTATCAATGTAAGCTCATAAACACACATTGCAGTACGTACAGCAACAGCAACAAACGCCGAAGTCCGACAATGCTAAACAAAGAGAACCAGTGAAAAAGCCAGTTTCACTAGAACAATATTGATTCACCATTCAGAATAGAGTATTCTATTACAACATTGCAATTCGCATCAAACCATTCGTTATTTGAAACAAGCTAACAATTTGTTCCTAAATTGAACAACGTTCTAATAAATACTTTTTTGTTCGTTTTGTTCTCTCAAAAACAAAAATGTGCAGCCATTGTAACAATCGCTTGCATACATTCCTCCTGAAGCTTCTACATTTGCGTTATTGTGGGCGCAGTCGGCTCGGCCTGAAATGAGGGCGCCGGATCGATACAGGCAGACTGGCAGACACAACAGAAACGTTCGGCCGCCGCGCACTCAGCCTTATTTTGCGTCTAAGCTAGAACCCCTCCTCTACACATTAGAGCCTTCAAAACAACCGATGCGATGTGATAACGACTATTCGGAGAAATAGAAATTGCAGCTGCAACTGCACTGAAATGTTTCCCGAAGGTGTAATGTTATTTCCATGTTGGAAATAGTTTTCAAGGTTCTGGAAGCAAAGATTAGAAATGTGTTCTGGTGGTCGTTTCGCTTTGTTTATGTATCGTGAGAATACACGTTTTATTTTGATGTTTTTCTTTTAGTACTATCCCGACCTCGCAGGGTCCGTTTAACCGCGTCGGTAGTAGCTACAATTTGTTCCGGAACATGTTTTCGGTTTCAAGGATTCTAAACTATAACTACACGTTTGTTTTCTTTATTTTTCACAAAAATTTGGCCTTAGTAACACAAAAGGCATTATTGCGGGCAATCTATATAATGACATGGTAACAATGAGTTTCTGGTGGTAAATTACTGTTGAAAACACCTATACAAATACGTTATTATTTGTTATGTATGAAGGCCTTCAGGCTATTGACCTCTTGCAACCTCAAGGATGGAAACGATTGCACGCGCTGTGTTATTTACTTGTACTGTATGTATTGAATACAAATACGTGATGGCTCATTTTGAATATTCAATAACATCTCCAATTCCGCTTACGAACACTTGCACTTAAAATATAAATAGACATGGGCATAAATCCATCTTTGTTACCTAGGGACTTGTAAATGTGTGCGGTTTTATTATTTCCTTAAATGTGATTTACAATAGACTTCAGTGGAATTTTCCGCAACAGTTTTTTTAATGTGTTAATAATATTCGATGGCTCCTACGTATATTAGTGCAAGTGCAAAAACACAACTTCACAGGAGAGCGGTTTAAATGTTCTAAAGCTTTCAACTTTAACATAAATCATTAGAAACTATAAAATTTTGAATAGGACCATACCATACCATTTCAAAATTTCAAATATTTCTCTTTTTGATTATTTACGGTTTACTCACGTGCATTTTTCGGGATTCCACGACTAGTTTCGGACCCAAAAGTCGCGTTCGACTCGCGACCTCGCCGCGTGTTCAGCTCATGATTAAGGGCTTTGTTTGGGTCCGAAACTAGTCGGGCAATCCCGAAAAATACACGTGAGTAAACCGTAAATAATCATAAATATGAATGTGTCTCACGAAAGTTATAATACAAAGTTACATTTATTTCTATCGCCATCTATAAGTAATACGGAAATATTTGATTACGGATTTCCTACAAACTATTGGTTCGATAAAATTGTTATTCTGTAAATATTCCTTTATTACGAACGTTTATAGGATTTTTATTTAGAGAGATTGTCAATAAAATATCTGCTTCATACCATAACTCGTTCGTAATGGTAATGTTACAGTTCCGAGCAATAAATTTTAATGTTGGTAACATTTCTGTTTTCTGTCTCTTGATTAATGGATGAATGTTACTGTATTTTCTTTTATTAAATCAAGCTGAAAGTCGGATATTTGCAAAAAAGTTGGTGGAAAACGTTGCTGTTTTTGTATGGAAACAGTAAGTCGTTTTCTACTACCGGTGTACGAGTTCTTTGTGCTATTTTTACTTCGGTACGTGTAATTCGAAGAACTATAAAATTTATACTAGGTAATGTTTTCCGCCCACCACATGCCACATGTTTTTTCACATAGGTGTCGTTAGGCCAGAAGGTGTGGACACATTGTAACAAAGTCCAAGAATTTATTTCCCTTATAAAACCATTAAAATATAACTACAATCGAAAACTAAGGAAACGAGAACTGCCTCGTTGCTCAAGTGGTTTGATCCCCAGATCTGGCAGTGTTTTTGGGTTTTAACGTGTGGACTTTCTTATTAGCAGCCTGGAGTCTCGATTTGTGCCCGGTTACTTAAACATAACGGCGAAATGAGGATGTACTATACACCTCTGCCCAACCCTTCAGAGAATACAGACGTGAAGTTATGTTATATTATGCAAAGGAAAATAAAAGTCACTTTTCGTAGAACCGGACAATCACCAACCATCATCAACCTCAATGATGAATTTTGTAGGATAACTTTTTCATCATCATCCTCTTACGACATATTTCACCTTCTTTTTAGTTATATTAAACCTTTTTTTTAGGTATAATTTATCTAAAAAGAAGGTGAAATGTCGTAAGAGGACGACGATGAAAAAATTATCCTACAATTTACAGAAGTTAAGGAATATTTAGTAGAAAACCTTTAAACAAATCTACTAGAAGCGTAAAAAATAGGCTAACATAAAAAAACTTAGATTGAAAATTTTAATATCTCCGACATGGAAATGGCTGAAGTTATTATCATCAAACATAACTAAGAATCATCCCAATTAAAAGAGCTTTCAAACAAAAAAAAACTCTTTAAAATCGGTTCATCCGTCTGGGAGCTACGGTGCCACAGACAGACAGAGAGATCAAACTTATAACACCCCCCTTTTTCTCTTTTTGCGTCGGGGGTTTACAATAACAGTAGGCCTAGCACGAATATTTTGACGTATAGTAACGTAAACGTAACGTTAATGTGAGTGAATTTTAAATCGAAAATACAACTATTCTATCATTATCATTATAGCATTTTAGTTTAAAGGAGGTCAACAATATTTGGCTAAATGGAGTACCGAGGTACACTAAGTTGAATAAAATACCCTAAAGTATACTGAATAATGTTGCGTTTTTATTTCTTTTTTATCCTCACCTGGAGACGAGAAAAAAATACTTTTTATTTCAATAAAAAAACACTCCAATATGGCGCTCAGGGGCTCTATCAGTCAACTTTATCGTAGTACTTATTACTTCTATGCACTTAGGTCAAACCAAAGAGTATAGTAAAAAACCTTGACAAAACCACAGACATCTAACTGGCTGGTTGCAGAGATCTTTCAGCCAAAACGTTTGTCATTTACTAGTGATGTGCAAAGATAACACAAAATGGTAATGAGTTTTTAGTAACTTAATCGATTAGGTAACATTTATTATTAATGTCAACATTTTCACCTGCAGATTAACACAAAAATAGTTGTGTTTGTAGTTATTAATCATTACTTTAAAAAATATGACTTTTAGTAATAAATAGAGCGATCAGTAAACGTTGAATTAAATAATTACAAAAAATAGCAACAAATTAAATAATCGAACACTAAATCGATATACATCTCACCATGCTTGCAATGCACATCCTTAAGCAATGTTGGCATATAATTTAATTGTGTTACAAGTTTTTAAAACTTTAAATTACTTACTATATGGTTTAGAGTGAATTATTGAATAAAATACAGTGATATTCCAATTCCTCTATTTTTTCTCTACGATTTGGTGCACGTGTACCTTGCGGTACAAGTTTAGCCAAAATTGTTTGGAAGATTGGTGAGCTCCTTTATGCGACAACCACAATTTGTATCATACATAGATAAGAATAAAGTTTTCAATTCGATTAAATATTATGTGCGAAACGAGTATTTCCAACTCAAAATTCACTCGCGTTAACGTTACGTTTACGTTACCATACGTCACAACATTCGTGCTAGGCCTACAGAAGTGATATCGTGTTGGATTCAAAACTATCAACTGTTTCATACGAATTGGCACTGCCTACGAGCACCATTAACCTGATTTTCTTTGTTGACTTAAACAACGCGGGACGACTCGCAGCTGATACATTCTACGTCCTACTTTCCGGCATACGGAAATTAAATCTCTGGTTACAAATCACAAACAAAAACGGCCGGTTTCTATATCAAGAACGAATCGTTTTGGCTACCAACGGTAGTATTTGTAATGGCCACCATACTGCCAAAATGTTCTTGTAAAAAACACAATTTATCTGTAGATGCTCGTAACAGATAAAAAGTCTATTACCCTACTTAAGGGAACTACGCTCCGTTATTTATTACTGAGTCATACAATAATCATCGGTAAGGTACAGGAACCCAGCATCATCTACCAATGCAGTTCCTGTATATTCTATCGAAGATTTAGTCTGACAATACAAGTTAAAACAATGAATGGAGACACTAGAGTACATTGCTATCTATCTAGTGCAGTAGGTATCTAGATAAATTGCACATTTGGATGTGATCTGCTTACAGACGAGTATTATCATGGCGTCCGTAGCTTCTACAATTCTGTGCAATATCGCTGCAGCACGCTAGATAAGTTTACGTGTCTCTATCTATTTAAATTCGAAACGATATACATATTTTAGTTTCGAAATTAGAATCTACAACAAATACAGTTGACGTTTATGAATACAGTAAAGGAAAACAGTTACTATGCTGAAAAACGTTAGAAAAAATGACCTACTGAAGAAGCCTTTCTTCAGCAATCAGTAGGTAAGCTTGACAGATTGACAGAATATACAAAGAAGATCTTAGAATACTTTTCAGACTTGAATATTTCTAAGCTTTTATTTACATTAACTTTTCAGTTTGCAATTAGATATTTTTTTGCTACGTAAAGGTTTACGAATAACAATTTGTGCGCATGGCTCGATGGTTTAGGGGCGTGGGTTGCAGAAATCACAGCCGTCATATCTCGTATAAATTCTTAATTAAATTTCTACGCAATAAATCTCCGTACGGCGAAGTGGGCGTTAATTTATCGCAACCATAAAAGATGCACAAAGGACATCATCCAGATAAGTCCCATGTAATTACGATCTGCCTCAGATTTCATACAAATGAGTAACGCTTGATTTTTACGAGACTTTTTATCGACATTATTTTAAACCGATTTAAATGTCGTTGACTTATCGTACAGTCATGATCGTTAAAACCAAAGAAGGGTGTGCAAAGATGTTTTTTTATAATTAAAATCCAGTTGTTAGTGTTTTCTGCCCACTACCTAATCCTTTATTCAAATTAAGGCCTTGGTGAATGGTATGATTACTTTAAAAACAATCCTGTGTAATAATTTTGCAAACTAATTGTATAAAGATCTGTAGGTAGATAAGTTATAGGAAAACACAAGGCCTTTAGAACAAGATAATATTGTCATTATACAATATAATGTCGTCTCAATACATAACTTAGTTGAGATTAAAGACATGCGTAAAGCAATAAAAAAAATTGACGCAATTTGTCAAATTCACAAAGCCATAATAACCCGTCAGACGAGTTCATTTTTTACTGCCTTCTTAGTGTTATTCTTAAAGAAACGATTTAGCACAATCCTCCTATACCCATCATTACGCATAATAAACTACTAAACTAAAGAACCAATAAATAACACACTTGAATAGAAACGAATATATCGTTCGCAAACAAGTCAACTAAACCCGAACGCAATTTAGCATCGTAAAAATATTCTATTGAGCGAAATTTAAAGAGTTTCCAATAATATTCGTAGGGAATGCAGCTGAACATGAAATAGGAGTAAAACTATTATGCAAACAGTCTAACTTGAACGTACGAACAATGAACAATTGGAACTTTATGTGAGAACTTCTAACTTTGCCGCTCGAGGGAGCGAATTTTGATGTTTCAGTGTCTAAATTTCCTCCATTTTCCGTCATGTGATATTATCTTGATAAAGTTTCAGCTAATCAATAAAACATGTTCATTTTATTGAAATACTCCCGAAATAAGGAATGGCGATGAAATAAAATCCATTAAATGATTTCATTAAGATTCAGAATAATCAAGCATCTAACTGAAAGTGCAAATACTAATCCAAGCATTTGTAGTAGGTAGTCACAAAGTATGACTTTCCAGGGCGAATATCTCTAAAAACTCCTTTCTCAAATCTAGACTTCACCAGTCCACTATTGTTGCTCTTTAGCCATTTGATTCGATACCATATAACCTCATCTAAGATCACTTCTACAATGTTCATTTACTTCTAGATCGCAGTTTCAGCACTGCACGATAAGGTTGTAATTCTAGTTTAATCAACACAAACCAGTAAATTCAACAGTTTGCGTGTGAAAACAACAAAATGAAAGCTCAGAGCGATATCGTAGGACGCAAGGGCGGAGGGACCTTGCGTCCTACGATATCGCTCTGAGCCTTGCACTTTGATTAGCCTTGGTTCTATCAATGCATTTCACCACTATGGAACTGTAGAATTTTCTAGAAATGTTCCAAAGTTCCTTGGAATAGAATAACTATTTGAAGAAGACGTGACAATGTTTCGGTTGGCAATATTGCAACAGCGAGAAATGACTTTGGAAGTCTAGATATTATTCCCAAGACATAAGGTTGGTCTTGAAAACCTGTGTTTTTTGCACAAACAAAGTGTGTCTTCATTTGTTATGTTGTTGGCACTTCATTTTAAGGTTACAATAACTTTTATCCAAAGTTTCACCAGCCACCACATTTCAACAACTTTTGGTGTGAACATTAAAATAAAAAAATGTTTCACTTATCTGTATCCATACTTGGACATGCATAACGACCACAGTACAGCACTTATTTACAAAGAAATACAACCTATCATCAACGATAGTAAACACACACCTTTTAAGCTAAAAATAGCGTTCCTTTATTAGGAAGACTGTCCTGCAAGTTTATCTTGTACAGCATCAGTACCAATAACCTTAAACTATACAAACATCGAAGGTATGCAGATTTTAATCTTCGCGCTGTAACTAGAGAACAAAGAAAATAAAAGTATATTGTACGACGACACACAAGAAGCCATTAACATTGGTATGGCAAAATTATAGTGTATGGAAGCTAACGATAGATATAAAATGTTCAGTATAAATTTTATGTAAAAGATTCCAATTCAAAACATGTAAAGAAAACTTTATGGACGCTCACTTCCTCGCACTCGACGATTTCAACATTTCGTTAGAAGAAAACAAAGCAATTCGTACTTGAATAAGTAATATAGAGGTAATATTTGATATCGAATTCCCTTTTTGTTCTACATTCGTTCTTATTATTTTCTGGTTGTCGTGGGAACTGCGAATTTCATGAAGACACGTGTGTCCTCGCTTAAGTAAAAATGAGATGGGTCGGAGCCTTTTATCTTCCAAATAATCTTAAGGTTTATTGCCCGTTAGTCGCTGAAGATGTTTTCCAAATTAAGACGGACGATACTACAGTCGGATGGCTCTTTAATAAATCTAAGTTGATGTTACAGATTCTACAGGCGAACTCTTGTTATTTACTTTCTAGATCGTCTAAAATAGATTAATCATCGTAAGATTTGAATGTCTTCGAGGTAGAATTTAAAATAGAACGCTGTTCTTTTGTTGAGACTTTACTATTGTGACATTTTTCATTTTAGATACATTATCTCTTCCGAATCCCTACTCTATAAGGTCTGTAGTAACTTCTAAATCTCGATCCCCTTCATGGTTTTAATGTTCTTTTTCTTCTTCTTCTCTCGTGTTAGCACGAGCTATACGACGATTAGCTCAACCTATTCTCGTATTTGAGCAATACCTTATATTCAGCCTACCGTACACGTCCTTCGCTAAAACGCCTCAGCAAACATAGTCGGTAATCGAACAAAGTAACTCATTGTGTAAACACTCATACTGGCTCCTTATTAGTTTATCTAGTTGCCACTTTCGAAATGTTTAACGAAGCTCTGTCAAACATAATCAAACTGGTCCCCCTCTTATAATAAATTGTGCCCATATTCGTTAGTAGGTCTAATAAAAGAATTGTACCCATTGAGTCTTGTTGGGCAATCGTAGACGCAACTAAATCGAGCAATACATCTGCGAGGACATAATCTGATATATTTGGCACATGATGCATTAGATTTCAAAAGAGCTTATGACAAAACCAAACATCTGTAAATCTTTGTCAGTATGGAATATGTCTTAAGTCCTTAAATGGTTGCGGTAATTAATCTTAATCTTTAGAGGAAAACCGGAATGCTTAACACAGTTACAACTTCAGCACAGGTACACAATTTATTTTTAAACTATGTTCATTAAAAATCGGGCAAAGAAAGTAGTTCTTTATATTTATGTTGGCTTATTCATGTAATTTGTATTCTGTTTACCATGAAAATTCCGGTTTGATAAATATAAACCTGTTTACATGAAAATTTGCTTCATTGCCTTGAGATTTTGCTTGTCAGTCAGATATTAACTTTGAAAATGTTATATTTAAAATCTCAGCATGTAGTCGAATCCTTTTTGTAAAAGTAGTGGTAGTGTGGTGGACCATCGAGACGGTACGATGCGCCGATAAAATAGCTACGTGATTTCCCCGCTCGGGATCCTCCAATCTTTTCATCTCTCCCCATCCGCTCGGATCGTCTCGTGTTCCAGCAAAAGACGCAGTAAACACACGGACTGTCATCTGGCGGGAATATCCGACGACTTTACATTCAGACTAAGTTTAGAAATCGCATTATTGAAGCACTCCCTCGCGGATATCAGTGCTGTATTGCCAGTCTCAAATAACTTGAATAAAGCGAACAGATTTATATATTTATTGTTACTTGATACCTTATATCCGAGGATTTTTATTGCCAAGAAATTCGTTTCTTGTTTTCTATAGTTATTGCTGAAAAGCAATTCTCATTTCTCGCAGACAATAAAGTGAAAATGCAGTTTTGTTAGAGACGTCCCGATCCTTGATTCGTTCAATTGCACAAGAGTTCTGCATTCGTAATATAAAGTGGGTTGGTTGGAAATGTCGTTTAACTTCTTTATGTGATGAAAGTTCTCCACGGCGGGAGTGGCTATATGTAAATAGTTGTCTGTTTAATTAAAATATGTCGCAAAAAGATCATTTTTCTCAATTCACCTGAATTTTATCCGCTATACCATGAATTCTTCTTAAAAACTTCATAAAAATGTCGTTTACATTCCTAGCGTTCCTAAGCAGTAAACATTGCGCGGAGCTCGCTTTAAATTTTATTAATATTACGTAAAACGGCCCACAAACACGACGATAAGTCCCGTGGGAACTATAACAATTTGCTCGCAATCACCTGAGCCCGGTGTCTGCCTACCATGCGCTCAACTCAATAATGCATGAAGCCCGTCAGCCGTCCACTGCGCCGAACAGACTCTCTAATTACGGCGAACAACACAAACGGTTTATTCCCACCTCAGGGCACGGTTATCGAACCCTCCACCTAGAAATATTCTATACCTACATATATGTATTATAACAAGGCCATTAGTCTAGCAGTGACGCAACAGCAACAGCACGCCGCTGGCGAGCCAGTGACCTCGCTCAATATATCACAGTGCGCTGGTGGGGTCGCGCCACTCGTAAATTCTATTTCCGCGTCATCGACAATTCTTTAATGCCACAGCAGTGAACGAGGGCCACAAAGCTTTGCATATATATTGCGACAACCTGCATGAGTCAAATACTCGGTGCGCGCCACGCCGGCTACGACACTACATCAGTGCCATCGAGAGCGAGCTGCATGCGTTCCGGAATGTTCTCAGGACGCCGTCGCCAGCACGTACTCGTTCTTTCCATAATACTTTTATGCGATAGTATATGCGCTGACCGCACCGAAGATACTTTATACGCGCGTTCTCCGCGTGAACCACCGAACCGCACCGGATTTATTTCACAGAATATTTTCTGAGCTCCAACTCTTGTATAGTACCGCGCATAAATCAGACGATCGCAATCGCGATGACTAGCGACTCCTCGCAATGAATATTTTCTGAAAGGAAAATACAGAACCGAACGATTCCCGTAAGGAACGAGCTAGCACTTACATTCTTTCGATTGCTCTTCGCGTATTTTATTCTAACGTTATCGTAATGAGTCATAAAAGTTTATTGCTCGCGTCGTAAAACCGAATCCTTCGTTTGGTCTGAAGGTAGGATGCGATGAGGCGAGAACATTGATGTTACGAGATGCGAGACAAAGCTCACACCGCGATGCCAGCACCATCTTCGGTGCCAATTGTCGGACAAAGGAGAGATGCGATTTGTTCAAAATTAGGGAGTGCCGCTCTATAGGATGCAATTTAATTTAATGATCACAGTGGCGCCGCTGGTACGTGCGTTTATTACTACCAAATGCAGTTACACAAATCATTTTACCACTTAAATCTTATGCTTTAAAAACTTTACGATTGGAAGAAACGGAAACGAAAGAGAATGAACAATAAACGAGTAGAATACTTGAACAAAAAGGTCATTTTGCTCGTGCTATTAGCTGTTCTGCACTCGTTAATGAAGCTGCCTTCTAAACGGGCACACTTGCATTCGCTCTGATGAAGCGAAAGTGGTATATCAGGTCAGCCTTTAGATACCCGCTGATATTTATAGTATAAAATTTAAAAATATCGACTTTCACTGGCTTCATTGTTGCTGAAAAAACAAGCGTAAAAAGTTGCGGCGGTGCAGCGAAACGGTGTCAGTGTTCACACTTTTATTTTTCCCGTGTTTAGAATATATTTGCGTATCGTTGCCCATGGTAAGATATTACGCATTGGATAGTAACTTGGCGATTACGTTGTGTTTATGTCTGCGTGAAGAGGTACACGGTGAGAGAAAGCCCGGCGACATTGGGCCGGTATCGGCAGAAGTGGGTTGGTGCAGGCGGCGGCGGCGCGCGCGCAAGTAGGTGAGCGTGTCGAGGTCGTGACGTCACCCGCTTTCTCTGCGCGCGCGTTGTGCAACCGCGCCCGCGCCGCTGCTGAGCTGCTCATAGCAACGCCCAAAGCCAGTGCACCCATATCAATTTAATTTTGACTGATCGACGAATCCTAATCCTAACTGATATTATAAATACGAGAGTAAGTTTGCTTGTTTGTTACCTTTTCACGCCTAAACCACTGAACCGATCATCCTAATTTTTTTCATATACGTTCTGAGGTGTACAGAAACAGACATGGGGTACTTTTCATCGAGAAAAAAAGTACTGTTTCCGAGGAAAACAACCATAACGATAATAGATGGCGCCACGTGTCTTTCGAATCGTGATTGAATTATATTATTATAGAAACTTTAGTAGTGTGTTGAGTGTTTTTTTAACGCGAGCGAGGCTGCATGCAAAAGCTAGTACTGAATAAAACAAAGCAACTTGTTGAAACCCACCTTGTTCTACTCACTCAATGAGTCATTCTAAAAAGGTTATTTACAGGATAAACCAATACTCCCTAACACTCATCTGAATGATATAATTCTCATACCATACAGCTCTTAATTACCAAGATGTGGGTTACCCTCATGCCGACGTCATCAAAGAAAGGAAAACCGTACGATTCAGCGATATCTCTACAAGGTGTTATTTTCATTTCTAATGCCTTTTCCTTTTTCTCAAACGAGTTTTCTTAGTAGAAGGCTTAGACCCGTATTACGAACGAGTGGATTTATTCAATTATGTTAAAGGAAGGTAGATAATTGATTCATAGGAAACTAACGGTAGGACAAGTAACGTTATATTAGATACTTGATGTCGTATTAGTAATGTTAGTAACGTTATTCTTTACCTTCATTATGTTGTATTACATCATGTTATGAGGTAGTTGAGTCATCTATGTTTACTGTGGTCGATTTATCAGAGTAGCCTTCCGTTAATGTTTGGGTCGGATTTTGATCTAACTAGATGAGGCTGAATATCAGTATTTTTATCATTGTAATCAGTCTATTACTGTCTCACTCCTGGACACAGGCTTCTTCCCAGAATGTTTTTTTTTCTTTGGACTTCTGTAGGTGGTGGTCCTAGGAGACCATTTCTACGTAACCAGGCAGTTATTGGAGAGACCTGAAGGGACTCCAACCAATGGGGGGGGGGGGGAGTAAAACTTGTACTACACTAACATCATGGCGACCGGCTTTACGACGGGAGAGCTCGGTGGATCGTGACCGTATCAGAATGAGAATGATTATGATTAAGGCCTTATAGAGTCCACCAGGCTGGTATGTTGACGGACTACGCACGCTATCGAGAACATTTTTGGAGCCTTCTCAGATGTGCAGGCCTCCTTACGATGTTTTTCTTCACCGTTAACGCAATACACTTTTATTATGGGTAACATAAAGACTAGATACACAAAAATTATATTCCACTCATTGCAACACCCGCTGTACCAGTAAAATCGCATGTTTTACATATTCATACTTTATGTTTAGTCGTAAAATGTTTAAAACTTTAAAGTTTATTGTGGATCGCATAAAATATGGATAAACATAACTAACATTACATAGATCAGTTGTACACACACATGAACTTAGTTTATCTCTGATTACACAAGCATATAGGCCCACTCTTATTTAATCTGTGGCCCAAGCAACGGCCCGATTCCTTCATAGTTAATCCGGGATTCGGTTGAACCGATTAATCTAGAGAAAGGTCACACTTAGATAATCTTGGTAGAGACCCGTTAGGATTAAATAATGTCCCGAACTACTTACTACAATACATTACTCTCAAATCCTAAATTCTAAGAAACTGAACATTTAAAGACCATTTTCGAATTTGATTTCAATGAAATAGGAAAATGAACTCTGATTTCCAAATTCATAGGAACCCGTTAGAATTACATAACGTCTCAAAGTACATTAAATTACTCTCAAATCCTAAATTCTAAGGAACTGAACATATTTATTACAGACATTTTTCAGATTTAATTTCAATGAAATCGGAAAACGAATTCTGAATACCAAATTCATACTAATGACGTTTATTTGTAGGTGCTGTATCCACGTCAAAATGCTTTATCAGATTGATATCAAACTGCTATCGCATTATTTATGGTGCTAGAATTACCATAGAATATTATTTACCACGGGAATTAAGTGGCGGTCGATGACCCGAAAAACATTCTTGTCACAAATAGACACACACTAACAAATTATATAATAGTCTAAACATTTTAAAGTAAATGAAAAGCTCTTTGATATAAAATGAGCTACACATTAATATAATGTTTTACAGTCTATAAAAACATAAATTAGATTGAAAATGACATAAATCGTGTCACAAATATATTAGCGCCAAGTCATTTGTTATTGTTTATACTTAGGCAATCTATTAAATATAGAATAAATGCTTTGGTGTCACATATAATTGAAATGTGAGCATACGAATTATCTCTATCATCATTTTAACATAATAGGCTTAAAAATGTAGGGTACAGTTAAGTTGTAATATGGATGTCTACACCAGTGCGCTTTCATGTTCATCTTGCGCTTTCAACTTTCAATTCCTCTTGCGTCAAGCGCATGTAATATTGATTGCCATAAGACGCATGCAGCTTATCGTCTACACCGGTGCGCCTCGGTCAGTCGTCAGTCGACATACAATAGACGGATTAGCGTGGGCTAGGGGCATGCGCTTTTGTCGAACTAGTATAAAGGCATGCGCTATGGCGCTTCACGCATGCTTCAGACGAAGACGCAAGATGAACATGAAAGCGCACTGGTGTAGACATAGCTATAGAGGTTGAATGCTTGCCTTCTATGCATGAGGGTCTGACTTTGATCCTGACCCGCACCTTTGACTTTTCGAGTTCATGTGCGAATCATAATTTGATTATCACTTGCGTTAACGATAAAGGAAAACATCGTGAGGAAACCTACATACCTGAGAGGGCTCCAAACAGTACTCGATGGTATAGTCCGTCAACCCGCACCAGGCGGCCTACTCCCTAAGTCCGTCAACGAAGTAAGTCGCCCGTCCGAAAGTAGCCCAAAACGTAGGAGTGAACAAAACAAGTGTCAAGTTCAACTTTTCGGACGGGCTAAAACACATCGGTAGTAGATACGACTGTCAAATCGTGTTGTCATTCATTCTTAGTTCGGGCCCCGAAATAATCGTATGCCCGTAGGTGACAGGTAGGTAACGCTCGTAACTAAGGCCGAAACCACGGACATCGTGCTTAGGGAGTAGACTCCCAGGCCATCGTGGAGGACGGAGGCCTAAATCCTTCTCATTCTGAGAAGAGGTGCGTGCCCTACAGTAGGACAGTAATGGACTAATGGTGAGGCTTAAAAGACAGAAAACACGTCGTAAATAATTTTAGGGAAATGTGAGCCTTTATTTTCTCAAGAAGAATGAATATTTCTCGCAAAAAATAAAAACGTACCACGAAAATATTGTTCATCACTTAGATGTTCGATAGACACCTCATTTATCAAAATCGATCAAGTAGTTTGGACACTTTGAACGAAAATCCATACCAACTATGTGCATGCCCAGATAGTCTGAAATACACAACCCTTTCTTCGTCGTTGTTAGGTAAAATGAACTACAGCTTAGCAAGAAAAGGAGAAAATATTTGTTTTCTTCGGAGCGCCACTATTGCTAATGCAGCCGTAGTGATTATAGTATGTTCTTTGAATGTAGGCAGCTAAATAGTACCTACGACAACACAAGGCCCAAATTCTACTAAACCAATCGCTTCAAAATGACAATTACATCGTCGCAAAATGACCGCTTTTATACACTTTCGGTATTCTACTGTCACAATCGTTTCACAATGTTCGCCATTGCAATGACAGTCACTAAAAACTATTTTAAAACCGTTACCACTTTTCGTACACTCTACATCAATGGCTTAATAATCGTCTGTCGATGGCAGGCAAAAGTGGCATGCTACTGTTTCTTAACAGCTCTTCCAATGGCCAGATTTATAAATTATAAAGATTATATACAGGTTTATATAAGAAAACTTTATAATCACTCCTCTGATAGAACTTCGAATGGTCTCCATTCATCTCTATCTATCATCCTTAATCGCCGACTTAATAAATAAATAAATATTTGTGACATTTTTTACTCAGCACCATCTAGTCCCAAACTAAGCAGAGCTTGTACTATGGGTACTAGACAATGGACATAATACTTAAATACTTTTTTTCGTAAATACATACTTATAATACATAAGAAACACCCAGACGAACACAAACACTTATGTTCATCACATAAATACTTGTGTCCAGTGGGAATCGAACCCACGACCTCGTGATTAGCAGTCCGACACTCGAACCACTAGACTACAGACGTCGTCAATGAATAAATAAATATTTACTAATCCCAAATCACTGACTGACATCATTAACTAAACGTTGCTAAGAAAAATATAGTTACCTACATGGACTTTTTTGACAAGAAGAAATACAAGAAAACAAATCGGTAGTACACTAGTCGAATTCTACCAAAATACCACTCACCATAAAACCATGTATTCACTTTACGATCTACACAATACACGAACAATTGTTAACATCCCGGGATTGGCGTCATCCCGGAGCGATCCCGGTTAATCCCGGGACGCTGTGGTTTATGACCGCGATCGCCTGATACACCAACTAGATTTACTATCTAGTTTGCTGAAATTTAATCTCGCTGACCAAGGAGAGCGGTGCATGTGTGTGCATGAGTGAGTAATTAAAACCAGCCGTTGCTAAGGCAATAAAATGCGTTTTTATACGTTTGTGAAGGAAATTAGTATAGTAGAACATTACTGAATGACTAGAGCGGTTATGAAATTAAATCCGAACGGGTCGATTTAACTACGATACTTTTTTCCCATGGTATTCTGGCCCACGCATTCGGCCAACTTTTCCACTACTGTTCCTACTGCGTGTAATTTGGGCCGCGGACGAGAGGCGAGTTTCCCCCTAACCCGGTTTTTGAAAAGGGTTGGTACCAACATTCTTATTTAACCCTTAATAAGGCAAAGGAAATATAATTTCCCACAAATTGTTTTGGAAGATGGCACAATATTTTTATTTTTTTTAACAAAAAATAATACTTATGGATAAAAAAAATGTTTTTTATATCTATATATATAAAAGAAAGTCGTGTTAGTTACTTCACTTATAACTCAAGAACGGCTGAACCGATTTAGCTGAAAATTGGCAGGGAGGTAGTTTAGAGCCAGGAGAAGGACATAGGATACTTTTTATCCCGTTCGACATCATGTAGGTAGGTAGTAGGTAGGTAGTAGGTAGGTAGTAGGTAGGTAGTAGGTAGGTAGTAGGTAGGTAGTAGGTAGGTAGTAGGTAGGTAGTAGGTAGGTAGTAGGTAGGTAGTAGGTAGGTAGTAGGTAGGTAGTAGGTAGGTAGTAGGTAGGTAGTAGGTAGGTAGTAGGTAGGTAGTAGGTAGGTAGTAGGTAGGTAGTAGGTAGGTAGTAGGTAGGTAGTAGGTAGGTAGTAGGTAGGTAGTAGGTAGGTAGTAGGTAGGTAGTAGGTAGGTAGTAGGTAGGTAGTAGGTAGGTAGTAGGTAGGTAGTAGGTAGGTAGTAGGTAGGTAGTAGGTAGGTAGTAGGTAGGTAGTAGGTAGGTAGTAGGTAGGTAGTAGGTAGGTAGTAGGTAGGTAGTAGGTAGGTAGTAGGTAGGTAGTAGGTAGGTAGTAGGTAGGTAGTAGGTAGGTAGTAGGTAGGTAGTAGGTAGGTAGTAGGTAGGTAGTAGGTAGGTAGTAGGTAGGTAGTAGGTAGGTAGTAGGTAGGTAGTAAGTAGGAAAAAGTGCATTGCAACGCATGCGGGTACAGCTAGTTATTTATAAAAATATGCCAAATTGTTTGTTTTTACTTTTCTTAAAACCATATGCCCTATTATGGGTTAAAGTTATCAGTCTGCAAGAACTCATTTGCCTAAGAGCTGTAAAGGTCAGTCGATAGAGTCGGTTCTGGTAAAACCAATTGCGAGCAAATGCAAAGCTAACAACTTAATTTGATTAATACATTACTAAATGCAACTTTTAACATATTTCGTTGAGCCAAATGAAACGTAACTTGCCTGTCTGTAAACTTTCCATAAATATACTCGTAAATTACTGAAATTTGTGTACTTTTTTATTTAAAAGCTTTTTGCGTTCAATGCGAAATAATCAGAGTAAAAGGTTCGTACACATTAAAAAAGGAAAGTCCTAACTTCTAAGTTTAAAAGAGCACACTTACCTCGATCGTCGAATGAATTTGATGCAGTTCTTTACAGTGAATGTTTCGAAGATTTTTGTATAGCGCTCTTAAAAGATTCTGACACACTGAATTCCACAAACTGTGAACAGTTTTTAAGTCTTACAAATATTTATGACGACGTCTGTGGTCTAGTGGTTCGAGTGTCGGACTGCTGGTCACGAGGTCGTGGGTTCGATTCCCACAGGACACAAATATGTATGTGATGAACATAAGTGTTTGTGTTAGTCTGGGTGTTTCTTATGTATTATAAGTATGTATTTACAAAACAAAAAGTATATAAGTATTATATCCTTTGTCTAGTACCCATAGTACAAGCTCTGCTTAGTTTGGGACTAGATGGTGCTGTGTAAAAATGTCCCAAATATTTATTTATTATTTAATAAACTTTTCATCACTATTCATCCTAGCATTAGGTATTTCTCTATTCCGTACGGTACAGTAGTTCTTTTTATGAGCCAATATTTGTCCCTCTGCTGGGCAAAGGCCTCCCTTCACTTCTTCCACTATTCCCGGTCTTGTGCAATTTCTGTTCAATAGGTAGTACTACATTATTCTGCTTTGCATGCAAAGCTGTTCCTTCAATCACGTGCTGGGAAGCACGTACACCAGTTTCCACGTCTATAGTATTATAGCAAGATTCTTTATTTTAAATGGTGACTGTCTTCTGCCCTCCGTAACCCTCAGTAGATAATTTACTAGCCTTTGCCCGCAGCTTCGCTTGCGTGAAATTTTAAACCCGTTAAGTGACGTTTTTCCATACAAACTTTCATCCCCTATTTAACTCCCTTAGGGGTTGATTTTCGAAAAATTCTTCCTTATTCCTTATCTACATTATAAGGGGAACCTCTGTGCCAAATTTCAGCTTTCTAGGTCCAAGGGTTTGGGCTGGGCGTTGACGAGTCAGTCAATCAGTCAGTCAGGACCTGTCTTTTTATTTATATAGAAGATAGTGTTCTCTGTTTCTACCATATTATCTTGAGACCCACTCAATACATTTTAATAAGAAGAATATAACATTGCAGTATTTGCCCACATCATTTAGTTGAACGACTGTGCAAGATGTCTGATACCGATTGTTTATTTCATACTTAATATTATTGTGCATTTTCATGAGATAAAGTAAATAGTTTTCATAATAATTACTTTATATTTTCGTTATCAAAATCAACGAAACACTAATTACTTTTATTGATTTATAATAAAGTTACTATCTTTAAAAATATGCTTCAAATTGTTTTCACTATAAAATGTACTTAACCTTTTATGTTTACAAATAAAACATGGTCGTTTTAGTACTTATAATAGTTAAATGTCAGTAATAATAATATAATCGTAAACAGTACATATCTAGAGCTAGTTTTACTTCTAGATTGCAATTTAATGAAGTTATTTCATGGTTATAAAACATTAGCGAGCTATGTAGTAGGTATATATTACTAGTGGGCATTGCCTTTGACTTCATTTGACTAACAACTTCGTAGACTACCCAAAACTAAAAGGAACTTTCATTTTGACCATCGATAACATTTTGAATAATTAAGTATTAATTGTATAGTTGCTTGAAGTTCTGAAATGTGCAATTACTTACTTAAGTTAAAAGAACATTAAGAAAAAATAAAATAATGCACGTTAAGCTGTCAGTCAAGGGTGTAATACGAATACCTATGACAGTCGTTACGGCTAGTCAGAAGGCCGAAAGTCTCACAACCGGTCCAACATAAGGATCGGCATTGCCCAGTAACTGGACTGCTGAGGTCTGATGGCAGTCGCCCTGTGTAAACACTAGCACTTAGCCGCATCTGGTTAGACTGGAAGTTGACACCTACATAGCAGGGAAAAGGCTAAGCAGGCAGAACCACAAAATAAGGGCTAATATACAAGGTGTAACTTAAGTAACGCCCAACCTCTTAAGGGGTCACTGTACTCATTATTATGAACAACTTTTACTATGGGACCAAACATGAAATCGCGATAAAAAAAACTGCTGTTCCCCACATTTTGACGAGTTATGCGAACATAAATGTAGGGAACAGCTGATTTTTTTTCGCGATTTCGCGTTTGGTCCCACCTTAAAAGTTGTTCATAATGATGAGTACAGTGAACAGTGACCCCTTAAGAGGTTGTGCGTTATTTAAGTTACACCTTGTATAACACTTCTTATCATTAAATAAATCCCAATGAAAACATTTAAGTACATATCTACTTACAAACTAATTTCTAATCCGAATATATTGCGACGTGCAAACAAAATTCTGTCTGCAAAAGTCTGTACCTTCTCTCTTAAACAAACAATCAAACACAGTTCTACTGTTCAGCATCGAAACTTTCTATTCGCCTTCAAATCCCTTTGTTGCCAAACCGAGGTGGTTCTGTTTATCTGTGATGAGATCAAAGATTACGGCGGCCATGGGAATGATACTCGTTCGGTCATTCAATTGTATACACTTGAATTATAACCGCAATATGAGATAAGATTCACAATTATGTTTGTTCATTCATCTCTTTGGAATATCGCTAATTGATCTAGATAAATACCTATTATTGTTACCGATAGTTGTAGCTATCTTACCTTTGAAATTGCTTTGCCTTCAAGCATCGCATTTCAAATCACGTAAATCTTAGCAAAATGTATTCAATCATATAACCCAATTGAGTAAACATATTTAGCTCAAACAATATTTTCGCAGTAAGTAGGAAAGGCTGATGTGGCGATGCTTGGGGGAGGCCTATGTCCAGCAGTGAACTTCTTTCGGCTGAATTTATGAATGGAAAATGAAAACGTAGGAAAGAAACAGAACCCCATAATTTTAAACGACCAAAGACAGCATTCTTCTTACAATTCAATCCATCCTTTGCTGCAAAATATCTTTCTTTGGACCCCATCAATAAACTTTATCTCTAAACCGAATCTTTCTCCACCAGATTCCAATAACTAACCCAAACTTTCTTTTGTCCAGAAGTGTGGAGCGCGGGCGGCGGGGCCGGCGGCGGCGGGACAGCATGCGGTAGCAGCGGCATGGACTTGAAGCACGAGGTGGCCTACCGCGGCGTGCTCCCGGGCGCGGTCAAGGCCGAGCCGGGGGTCAGCCACAACGGCCACCAGGCCAACGGCCACGTGCGCGACTGGATGGCCGGCGGTGCGGGCGCAGGCTCCCCCTCCCCCGGGCCGCCGGCGCAGCCGCAGCCGAACGGGTACTCGTCGCCGTTGTCCTCCGGCAGCTACGGGCCGTACAGCCCTAATGGAAAGATAGGTCAGTTTCTTCTTATATTATTAAGCCATGATTTCGATAAATAATCAAAGATGTAACGATCATGATTGATTAAGGAAAACTATGGAACAGGAGCACATATGGGAAACAGGAAAAAGAAGAGAAAAATGTGGAGGAAAGGGAATTAAACGCTGTTTTCTATTATGTCTGCCATGCTAAAGCTGCGTGTCAGAATTTACATGATGTAAAAAATAAGGCAAAAGCAAAAGAATTTTGGTACTCTTAGATAAAAAAATATTGTTGGACATATCAATATACCTAGAGATTCTTTTAATAGCAGACGACTGAAGATAAAAACGGGAAAACATATATTATTACTTATATTGGTACTTGACTCTTGAACATAATTATGCTAATTTTGTAAAATTACGCTCTTTTGTCATTCCTTTTGTAAACAACTGATTCATGATCATCATTCACCTTGAAAAAGTTTTTAGCCTCAGAAATTTAGGTACACTAAATGTACGTTTAACGATGACAACAACACCCAAAATATTTAATAAATTACAACTTCAATTATTGAATAATAATAAACAGTGATTATGATGATGAAGGAAACAGAAATAATGTGCTAAGGTTCTTCAAAACCCAGCACGCTTGTTGGTAGGATCTATACGGTCCAATAGCTAGCTGCCACCCTTCGCCAAGCAGTTTACCGTGTTGCGTCGTATATAAATGTGACAGCCAGAGGGGTATAGGACAATCCCTCAATATCTCTGTTACTTGAATTCGTGTACTCCATCTTAGACCCTGCGTTTACCATAGGGTGTGACTAGGGTCGAAAACGGGTTCCCTACGTTAGATCGAAACACTACTACCTTTTCGAAGTAATGTTACGTCGAACAAATAAAGCTTCGATGAGAGAAACACCGAAGAAACATTTTCGAAGTAACGTTACGTCGAACAAATAAAGCTTCGATGAGAGAAACACCGAAGAAACATTTTCGAAGTAACGTTACGTCGAACAAATAAAGCTTCGATGAGAGAAACACCGAAGAAACATTTTCGAAGTAACGTTATGTCGAACAAATAAAGCTTCGATGAGAGAAACACCGAAGAAACATTTTCGAAGTAACGTTACGTCGAACAAATAAAGCTTCGATGAGAGAAACACCGAAGAAACATTTTCGAAGTAACGTTACGTCGAACAAATAAAGCGTCTGTGAAAGAAACACCGAAGGAACAAGACGTCGCATCATCAAGGCATCGATGTAATGTCACTGATGTAACAATTTGCACAGAATAGTGTTTCGATCTAACGTAGGGAACCCGTCGAAAACGACCGAGTCTATTAATAAAAAATGTAAAAAACAGTATACAAGATATTGGAGAAAGATGGCATCACTTTATTTACTGAGCAGGTTAGCGTTACCATGCTAGGCAGCAGTGGCGAAGGCTTCATACAACTCGATTCCTATCGGCTTCCCTTTCGAAACGAGTAGTTACTGGAATTCACGCATCACACTTGAGCAAGGTAAACATTTTTTGGTCCGGCTTCCCTTTTAAGAAAATTCACCCTACGCCACTGCTAAGCAGGCAGTGTCTTCTACCTCAACGTAGCAAAACATGTCATATACTTACTAAACACAGTCTCAAGCAATGATTGACACTCATTGTCACCGCATTACCCGTAAATGCTCAAACGCATGAAATTACGCATGTACATAGTAAAACACATGTCATTTCTTAACAAACAATGTTAGCTCGACCTAGTTTTCATAATGTGACCGAACGTAATTGTGTAACAGCAGGGAGCTAAGTAAAGAACGGTAATCCTGCATTGAATGAATGACCCACATATGCGTAACAAAGAACTACAATGGTTCGTTTCCCAACAACCTTCAGTTAGTAATGATAGGTTAAGGCAGTAGGAAATGAATGAATAGGGCTATAGGCATTACCACTCATGGATACCAAAGTAACGGTAGGCAGAAATCTTGTTCTTGAGTTGGTCATTGGCTTTTGTAATGTTCTGTTCTGCATAGCCTTTTCCCAACTATATTGGGATCAGTTTCCAGTCTAAGGCCCGGACTCCACCAAAGCGAGACGAGACGAGCGGGGCAGAGATATGTTTTAAAAAACCAATAGAATTTCGTTATTCACACATCTCGTTTCTACTCAGCTTAAGTGGATACCACTGAGCGGAGATGTATCGTATTTGTATGGCGCGATGGAAGCGGAGAGATGTGAGCTGTTCTTCGCTGAGATTGAGCTGGGCCGCGATACAAGGCGGAGATGTGAGCTTTGCCTCGCAAGCTGACGATGGTGCGCAGCGGAGACGAGATGTGTGCGGCGTGCAGTGTCAGATTGCACTAAACTGTGCGTTCACATCCAACGCTCGCCGCACGCAGCTTAGTTCCGCTCTAGTCAGCGCACATCTCCATCCTAGCCAGCACACATCTCCGCTACAGTCTAGCCAGTACGCATCTCCGCACAGTTTCGGTGGAAAACATCTCTTCTCGTCTCCGCTTCGGACATCTCCGCACATCTCCGCTTTGTTGGAGTTCGGGCTTCACCAGACACGGCTAAATACCAGTATTTTACACGGAGCAACTGCCATCAGACTTCCGCAACCCAATTACTGGAGAATGATACGGATTCTCAGCGTAAGATGTGTGTACAGCAATTCGATATCTTAGGCACCTTAGCCGATTCTGATAAGAAGGAAAAACGGAATCAGCACAAATGAATATGGACAAGAAAAATACATTCCGATTTTCATATCTCCATTGGTTAATCTAGGATCGAAATGAAAGGGTAACATATTCCTTCTCGTCGATTTTTGTGCAAACAGAGTAACGAAGGTATCCTGCATGTCACTGATCGGATGACATGATAGACGAAACTACGATTTATGTAGAAGGGACATTTTTCTTGATACTTTCAGATTGCCGAATAAGATGTCAAGATGGCGGACGATATCGGTGAAAAATGGTATTTTCGGAATTATGATAATTTCCGTAGAAAATAGAGAAAATGTATTTTTAGGTGCTTATTGTACCATGTCATTATTCATATTGACATTTACAATTTAAAGAAATAATGTGTGTTATTTTGCGCGCATCAAACGAAATGACCGGTCGATGTGGCGATGCTTGGGGGAGGGCTATGTCCAGCAGTGGGCATCTTTCGGCTGAATGATGATGGTGATGAAACAAAATAGAAGATTTACAAAACATGATTTTAAAATCCCAAAGTACACACGGCTACACATCGAGCTATACATTTGCAGTTTACACTGACCTCTCATTGTAAGGAAATGCTATACAATGCGAGATCAGCTTATACTGGAAATGTATAGATTGATCTGTAGCCGTGCGTACTAAGGACTATCAAACTAACTCTTAAATATATGATAACACCTCTACCTACTTGGATACAATTGTTGTCTGACCAAATTTTCTTGAGCGAGACCTATACGATTTTCACATAGGATGGGTCCTATTGCAACTCTTGCGCCTATAGGCACGCTATTGTGATTCGCGAGTTTTATACGTAACCTTGCACATGCCTATCTACTGAAATCATTAATAAATTAGCTTGCAGCTGACACATTACATGATTAATTAATAATATGACATAACATGGGGGAATACCGATACTAGGTATACATTAGAAACTGCGCGTGCTTACAATTCTCGAGGTGACCGTGGAAATTCTGAGCACAGCCGGGGAATAACCCATGATTCTAAACAAACAAGTACTGGTTGGCAAATAACACCTACATCACGTATAATTTGAATTTAATAGCAATGTTGTGCAACTTGAAAGAGTAGGCCAATTCTACAAAAATACAAAAAAAATACGTATTTAGTTGAATTAGCCCCTAGATAGGCAATCAAACTTGAAAAAGTTGAAAGGGAACTGAATATCTTGGTATAGTATGATGAGGGACGAAAAGCATATGACTAAGAGAGTAATGAATATAAATTTTGATGGATAGAGGGGAAGAGGGAGACCATAGAAAAAATGAATGGATTTTGAAAAATGGTATGAATGAAAAAGGAGTAAATGATAGCAGGACGGATAATAGGGAAGAATGGAATATGCAAACATTTTGCGCCGATCCCAAGTAACTTGGGATAAGAGCAGGCAGAAGCAGAAGGCAATGAAACTTACCAATCAGTGTCTAAGGAATACCTAATCATTTTGACCAACACTTAGGCGATTAACACACGGCCCCACGCACCACTGCGGTAGGCGGTGAAGCGGATCTCATGTCGCATTGGTCTCTAAGAAAGTCTTTGATGCCTAATGCCTAAGGGCTATATTTCACCGGGACACCATGGCGGCGCAACCAATCGCCGCTACCAACAAAATGTATACAGCTCTATAGAGAGTTACTCACCTGGTGTCCGTTTGGTTGCGCAACCAATTTGGTGGCGCGACCAACTCGGACGCGTGCACAGGATGTTACTGGTTGCGCCGCCACGCTGGTCGCGCCACCACTAATTACTATAGCGCTGTATGGTGTCCCACTCACTCGGCCGCCAGTCTGGCCGCCAGTGACGCCCCCACCTCATTGCATGCAACACGTGTGCACTGTTATGTTTTGTCAACGGTACTCATCAAAGGACCTCACGGACATCCTCACATAGCTAAAAAACTTATCCGGATATTTTCTTAGATCGTCGTATATGTTGACGAATTGTCCTTTCTTACAGCGATCGGCTAAATAAGGATGAACCCACCACTGTTTCTTTTTTCTCTTGAACTCTCTTTTAATACGTACATACAGCAGTAGTGCTATCTCTTCAAGGTCCATTTTGATACTGTCTCAGTGTGGTGTGGCGACTCTGGTGTCTATGGTGTCTAGTTTGGTAGCTTACGGACACCACGGTGGCGCAACTGGTTGCGCCGCCATGGTGTCCCGGTGAAATATAGCCCTAACACACTACACAGACCGCTCAACCGCGCCGCGACCGCCTACCGCGGCGTTGCGCGGAGCCGTGTGTTAATCGCCTTAGACAGCAAGTTCCCTCAAATTTCTTTACGACAGAGACAAATTTTCAATTAGAAAAAAAATGGTTTGAGCATCAAGTAAAAATTCCTAAAGATTTCGGCGTTTCGGAGATGAAACCATGGGTAGAATTTATTAAATTTATGCTATTCTATGTCTTCCCATTGACTAAGAGATACCACAAGGAAAGTGATAATAATGTAAGTGATAATTATACACAATCGTGGCAGCGACGTCGATGTCATAATGCGTAAGTAAAAGTCAATTACCTACCTACCTACTTACAATATAGGTTTGGAGATTAGCTTTATCATGCAGTTGGAATTTTCATGTAGTTTCTAATCGGTCAAGTTTAATGTAAAAAAATGACAAGGAATATATAATTACACATTTTCCATCAAAGTATAAACGCGTGGCGGATGCAGTTTTTTGCCAGTCATAAACAAAGTCAAATAAAAATTATGATAAAATATTGTGAAATCGATCCACTCAAACATTAAACCGCTCGACACACCAAAAGCGGGACGCGAGCGTGACGTGTCGTCCGCCAGCCCGCATGCGTTGTTTCAAGGAATTCCTATGAAGCATGTCACACCAAATGCAAGCGCGGGACACGAGCGGGTCGTGTTTGGTGTGGTAAACGCTTTATCTTGTTCATAAATCCATTTAATATTCGCTACAGATTTTCAAATTGAGTTTTGCACGGTTTGCACGGTAGTCTGTTAATATCAACGTATAATATGCTTACAGGTTGCCAGTTTAAATATTTACAATAGTGTTCGCGACCTCTCGCGACCTCACCGCCGCTGACGATCCGCCACCAAGGACATACTTCTGTTTACATAAGCTATTCGTGTTATTAACACACTCACTACCCATTTTAAGTAGAACTCTAGAGTAACACTCCATCTCCCCGCACCGACCTCATTTTCTAAGACTCACGGGAGTCGCGAAGGATCACTTGACACTGGTCGACATCTTTATCAGACTGAGGATGGATTTTTTCCGTGTTTCACGTTATCGTGCAAAGCGATAATGAGGGCAACGACCTGACTATTGCGTGATTTAGATAGCAATGCCGTCATGTAGATATTTTCGTTCTCCTATCAGTATAAAAGTGTTATACAGAAATAAAATAGTTACAGAGCGAGAGAAAGCCACAAATGCAAATTTCCCGGACACTAACCCCATTAACACACCGGCAACAATTCAAAATAAAATAAGACTGGAATGGGCGTTGGTGATCGTCAACGTCAAGTCGGAGATTTTCCATTACCCGTATACGAAGTCAAATTAGCCGCGAGGTCAGGCCGAGTTCGCGCTCCTCCGCTAACAAACCTAGGAAAACACGTTATTTGAATGTCTGAACACAACAGACGTGGATTGATGTATGTAATGAGGACTAGAGGCTTGCGCATATTAGCGAAGCCGCGCCGCCCGCGCCGCCCGGGAGCGTCCGCACTTCGCACCCAACCCGATGTTAAAACCAAGTGGATATTTTTAAATATTTTAACCTTCCGCGACCTCTGCCTTGACTTTAGATGTTATTGTAAAAACAAAATAAAAACGATCTACGAATTTACAATCAAAAAGTTTTCGCCAACATCCGCCGCGACGGTGCGTGGGACATTCTAACTCGCTCTAAGTGATTCCACAAATCCGTGAGTCGTTAACACGGTTTCCAATCGTCCATAAACATTATGACGTCATTCTCTGACAAAAATGGGCCGATTCCGATTCGGCTACCTGAATTTAATTCGCCATTACGATCTACCGACGAAGAACAGTTTAATGATTCACACGCCTTTTATTAATTCCGAAGACGAAAACAAAGATAACTTTCCAAGAACTAAGGCCGCGTTTCCACTGACGCGGAGCTGGGCGGAGAGGAGCTTAGCGGTGCACAAATTGACCAATGACTATGCTTGAAATCTCCGCTCAGCTTCAATGGAAACAGTATGAGCGGGGTGGAGCAGAGCTGAGCGGATATTCATACATCGAGGCGGTGCAGTGCGGAGGACAGCGAGCATTGGGGTGCAGAGCGGAGGACAGCGGGGCGGTACGGAGCGGGGCGGTGCGTGACTCGCGTGCAGTGTGTCAGTTGTCTTCGTTACGTCACTAGGTGCATACGTATCAAAATGGATGAGAAGTTCATTGAAACTGTTAGACAATTTCCGTGTTTATGGGATACGCGATTGAATACCTACAAATGCAACGAAACCAAAGATGCAGCTTGGGAAATTATAATCTCTCTCTCTCTCCGCCCAGCTCCGCTCCTCTCCGCCCAGCTCCGTTTCAGTGGAAACACTGACCACTTTTCATCGCTCTTCTCCGCTCCTCTCCGCCCAGCTCCGCGTCAGTGGAAACGCGGCCTAATTATGAATAACTTGTACTGAGGAAAAATATGTCTGTCCCTGTTCTGCTAAAAGCATCATGTTGCAATGTGTCCCTCATTATTTTCTCGTTAAGATTTATTCGAAGATATTTCCGTCCCACGAGAGCTTTTTGCACAAATAAAAAGAGTGCTAATACCGACGGGCCGACGTTCATGTTTAGACTTAAGAGGGTGCGAGCAAAAAATATACTAAACTACGATTTACCAACATCACGTATAAACGCATATAAGTGCTATCGTATAAGGAAACCGACTGTAGATAGCAAGAAAATATAATACAGGGTTTAAACGAATTCGTGTAATTCCTTCAAACCTCGTGATTGACCTAGCACTAGTTTTTACCAGATGCAGTTTTTTTTTTCAAAATTAGCGTCTAGTTTTCTGTTTCTGAGTCATTTTAGCGGCCCAAGTTACCTAACTGTACGGAGCGATATCGCCCTAGTTATGCCCGCCAGCTTTGTCGCCGTGCTATCATTTATTTATGCACAGCAAAGAAAATTGAAAAAAAAAATTTTTTTTGCAATAAAATGTTTCGTTCTTTTTTTTAAACGTTATTAGGTGGTTTAGATGAAATCACTTAACCCAAGCTCAAGAACAAAAATGATTTTATTATTTTATTATTAATCAAGTTAAATCCCGTGCAGGGTTAATCAATAACAGTAATAGATCACGTGGTTTTAAGGAATTACACGACTTCGTTTACAGCCTGTATAAACAATAAATAAAAATATGAAATCAAATCTGCAATCAGGAAGAAATCAAGGCTGCCTTAATCCCCCTTATCCTTGATAGATCAAAACGATTTAATATGTAAAACAATCTGTCACTCACATAAATCACTGAAGATCAGTTAAGAATGAATTAAACAAAATGTCAGTTACGATAATCACTGATAGAAGTGTTTAGCTCTTTTTGTGGGACATGCCGGCCGCACAGCAGCGATCGAGGACAACAAATAAGACAAAAACAAAGAGCCCATATCTCACGAAACGTTTGAGAATGCAATCGAGGTATTTAAAGAATTCTAATTTGATTTTTAAAACGGACACACTGAAATGCATAGCGTGGGAGGATACAGACATTTATATTTTTTCTAATAAAGTTTCTTTAAAATCTTTTTTTGAACATTAATTCGGCCGCTCATAACTTTATTATTTTGACCAGTATATATATTTGAGCAGTGCGTGTTGCCAGTGATTACATACGGTACTGAAACGTGGTCGCTCACAATGGGCCTCATAAGAAGGCTCAAGGTCACCCAAAGGGCAATGGAGAGGGCTATGTTCGGAGTTACCCTGCATGATCATATCAGAAATGATGAGATCCGCAGAGAACCAAGGTAACCGACATAGCTCGAAGAATTGCCAAACTTAAGTGGCAGTGGGCTGGGCGGGGCACATTGCTCGCAGAACGGATGGCCGATGGGGCCAAAAGGTTCTGGAGTGGCGACCGCGTACCGGAAGACGCAGCGTGGGTAGGCCTCCCACAAGGTGGACCGATGATCTGGTAAAGGTCGCGGGAAACCGCTGGATGCGAGAAGTACAGGACCGGTCGATGTGGCGATGCTTGGGGGAGGCCTATGTCCAGCAGTGGAGGTCTTTCGGCTGAATGATGATGATGATGATAACTTTATTATAATAGCCATCATATTATGTCGTGTAAAAACAAAAAGTATATTTGCTCTAACGACCACCAATAAAACATAAAGAAATAAAATCCCAACTAGAAAAGCCAATAGCCATAACTTTCTAAAAGCTTTACGCGCCATCGATAAAATATTTCAGTGGTGTTATTTTACAGCGTCTAAACTAAGCATTCCCCGCGATGCAGATGTACCTAAACATAACGTTTTATGCTCCATTCTATATATCTACAGTATTTATGTACGCCTGTTCACTGAACTCCAAGACTTAAAGATAAGTAAAGTAATTAAGTAACAACAAATAATACGGATAATAATAGGGAGGGGCTCGTGGCTAAATAACAACCGCACGGATCTTACAATTTGCAAGGTTAAGCAACGCTTGCCGAGTTCAGTCAGTGGATGGGTGACCATTCGTTACACATCGACACTGCTGCGTGCCTCGTAGTGATACAAATACCTATGGGCTTTCATGTTCATCTTGCGCTTTCAACTTTCAATTCCTCTTGCGTCAAGCGCATGCAATATTGATTGCCATAAGACTCCAACTAGTATTAGGGCATGCGCTATTGCATGCGCTCTGGCGCTTCAGGCATGCGTCAGACGAAAGCGCAAGATGAACATGAAAGTGCACTGGTGTAGACATACCATTAGACAGTCGTTACGGGTAGTTACACATCCGAAAGTCTGACAACCGGTCTAACCTTAAAGCGATTCCCCCCACGGAAGTGGCGCGACTTCAGAAAAAAAACACAATTTCTGTCAACACACAACATATTGAAATTTCGTTCGTACAACATTTTAGTCAAGTGTTGTAGTTCGAACACCAAAAAACAACACTTGACATCCTAGGTTAAAAGTTTTAGTAATTAATGCTAAAAGCGGCCGTTTTTTGGTACTTATCGCTAAAACTTCGAATCCAGAAGCTCTAGTGTTGATGTTTGGTGTTCGAAAATTTGTAAAACACTTGACTAAAATGTTGTACGTACGAAATTTCAATATGTTGTGTGTTGACAGAAATTATGCTTTTTTTCTGAAGTGGCGCCACTTTCGCGGGGGAGATATCGGGGGATATCGTCATTCATGGCAGTCGCTTCGTGTAAAATACTGGTATTCAGCCATATCTGCTTAGACTGGAAGCTGACCCCAACAAAGATGGGAAAAGGCTAGGCAGAACAAATAATACAACAGTTTACAATACGGCCGACGTATCTTAGCGAGTCTGAAGTTAGTTGTTTGGCTGCGCAATGAATCTATTAGAAACGAAATTGTCTACTGCGCAGCTAATCAGCTAACTTCAGACTCGCCAAGATACATCGGCCGATTGAAATTTTATTTTCTGCACTTCAGTGAGTTTACGTCGACACAATAAACGTATCACCGATATTTTAGGCACTTGTCCCACCGCGAACGATGAGCGAGCAGCGAGTAAAGCTAGAAGCTAGAAACGAGTGTGCGAGCAGCGAGAAGCGAGTGTGTAGTTCCGATAGTTTTGTCGCTGGGCTTATGCGAGTGTGCGAGTGCGATTACTCGCACCACTCGCAAATGACCGCTGGTTGGTCTCTCGGCGTGAGTTCTGACCGCCAAGCGAGCATCGCTGAACAAGTATCGCTGAGCGAGTATTATCTTTGATAGCTCTTGTCACTCAGCAACAAACTAGTGAGCGAGTCCTCGCCGGCAGTGTGAACAGTCAGCGATAAACTATTAATATATGCATCTCTTTTGTTTACACGGAATGTATATCTGTTGTACGTTTCTTGACCGAGAAAATAGCCGATAGTTAGTCGCCTCCTCGCCGGCGGTGAGACAACTGCCTTAAATCGCAGTTCACCTTTCTGTTTTCATTCAATACACGCTTCTGAATTGAGCAGTATTTTTCTGCAGACAGTCATTGTAAATTCAATGATTTCTGCCTGTTATTGCTGTATGTATTATTCCTTCACGAGGGCGAGACGTTTCTATACTTGTAAATCGATGGAAGAGCACTCGAGGAACATCTAAATGAGGTACTATAATAGATAGGAAGGCAATAAAATGGTTCTCAACGTGGAAACATTGATTTATATCTTCAATACTTTGCCGCACCTATTTGTGTGTCGTTCAACTGAAATTACATTCGTGGTGAGGTAATACTCTACGTTTATTATTTTGTTTTGTTGTCGCCGATTTTCTCTTCAATTGAAATAGCTTGTAAAATGTAAATAGACTATTCTACGGCGGAATATGATGGATGTAAGAAAATGTTTGAATAGATAATTTTTGATTTACCGTGTAAAATAAATAGGCAATAAAGAAGTATACTCACTAAAGTTAATAAATAAGTTTTCAGTTAAAATCGCATACAAAATACAGGTTTATACATATACCATACCTTTATTTTTTTTTTATTGTCTTGTTCGTTGGTCTTGTGGTTTCGAGCGCGATTGCTGAGCATGAGGTCCTGAGTTCAATCCCCAGGTCGAGCACAGTGTTACTGGATTTTTTCATGTGGAATTTCTCAGTAGTAGTCTGGATTTTTACCCGTTTTATGGCAATATACTTGGGGCAATACACTATATATATATATTACATGGGGCTTAAACATAACGGCGAAATGAGCGTGTATATACCTCTGCCAACCCTTCGGAACATGCCGGCGTGATGTTATCTTATGTAATACATTCATTCATTACTATGAGAGATTTATTCGTGAAAATAGTTCCAAGTTTAATAGTGTTGAACATGGAAATCATGTATGTATTTTGCAGCAGTACACCTCGGACTACCCCCTCTATCTTATTCATTGTCTTCCTGTTCATCCAAAGGTTGTCTGGTAGATATCGCTGTCAGCGATAAGACCGCCGTTGTTCCCTTCAATATATGATATTGTTTATGAGCTGTGTTACAATTTTGGTGTACAATCTATACATATAAAAGGAGAAGCTGACTGACTGACTGACTGATCTATCAACGCACAGCCTAAACCGCTGGGGTTAGAAAGTTGAAATTTTGACAGTAGGTTCCTTTTGTAACGTAGGCATCCACTAAGAAGGGATTTTTCGAAATTCAACCCCTAAGGGAGTTAAATAGGGGATGAAATTTTGTATGGAAAATCGTCACTTAACGGGTTCAAAATTTCACACAAGCGAAGCTGCGGGCGAAATCTAGTAAAGTATATTCTATTCTATTCTTCGTTTAAAGCCTTGCCATACGAGCTTCTGAATCCAATCTAAACAAAAGATGAAATACCATCCTAGTTTTTTAAATTAATAGTCCTCATTAATCACAAAATCATCAATTTAAATTCAGTCAAGACAAGATCGAGTGTTTTTAAATTTTGATTTAGATAAATGCAACAAGTTTTATAATTAACTTGATCTATTCGTATGATGAGACTATTAGTTCTAATGAATTATTCATATTTGTGACCTATGTTAGCATGGCATGCCTAGAATGATGACGAGGTTGTGTTTGGTGTGAATTTACGATGGAATCCTCTGTCGTAAATTATATCGCCTACGTAAATAATTGTAAGTGCGTGTTTGTACTTGCTGATAGTAGTGAAGTATACAAGGTGTACCAAAAAATAATGTCAAGCGGACGTCTAGAGGTAGAGCATCCTTAGAAATACCCGAATCACCCCATGTACACACATCAAAAAAAGTTTGCGATCACTAGCATAATTGTGTATGTGAAGATTCCGAATTCAAAGTCCAACTTAAATCTGATTTATCTAGATAACTATCAATCTATATTTATCATTATAATTATCGCTTTGAACCCCGATTAGAAAATTCGGCTTCAAAAAGGCTACATAATTTTTCAAAGTGATCGCAAACTTTTTTTGATGTGTGTATGTTCCCCGTTTTTTTGTAGACTTCGTAACCTAACCTAACTCTGATTTTAATAACATTTTGATCACAGTGACGTCAATGGTTGCTTTTTTTTTCTAAATTAGATGAATAGAGAATCTAATCTAAAAAAACACGCATGTGTGTCAACTATTCACGACACTATGATCAAAAATATTATTAAAGTCAGAGTTTGGTTAAAACATGAAAAGAAATCATAACTACAGATAAATTGCTACATTATGTATTTTTTTTATTATTTTAGCTATCTGACCGTTATATTCTAAGGGTAATCTATTTTAATTATAGATTTTCGATTTTGTTTTTTTTTTCTATTTGACAGCTGTAGGGGACCATTTTTACGTAACCAGGCAGGTATTGGCGAGACCTGAAAGGTCTCCAGCCAATGGGGGTTTCGTTTTTGTATCACCCAATATCTCCTCCCAAACTTGATAGTATTGACATCATCCCTTCAAGATGATCCATTGCAGAAATATGGAAGAGAAATATAATATGGAGCTAGGTTTTATACAACATATTGTTGAAGGAAGACGTTAAGGCCTATTTCCTAGCAGTAGACAGACGGTTTAAAATGTTACAAAAACCTACAGAAGGGAGTACAAAGGGATTTTTTATACATTAAAAAATAAACCTATAAGACAAATATTACTGACGGGGTCTTGCATATTAATGAATGAAAAGGTCATGAATACATTACATTACTCGGAACTCCACATTTTTCAATAAATAGCCACAAACACAAAATTATAGTCCCTACAACTCTTATATCAGTGGTATTATTAATATGACACATTTATTATGTAAACACATACGAAGGAATAGGTCAGAATACTAAGAACATTCGCGTTATAGTTGTGTTTGCCAAGTTGGCAACGAGCGTGGTTCATTGAGTTGTTTTATTGCATAAAATGTTAGGCTGCTACCTCTACTATTGTAGCTTGGATTAATCTGATATAAGTAAGATCTATTATTGAGTTCCTCTTTTTAAAGCTTATCATAAATAATTAAATTTGGTTGTATTTCTCTAAAAAAATATGGATGAGATACACGGCCTGTTTATTTCTATAGGTGCAAATGGAGCCTGGGATGATACTAAGCTTTTCCCAATCGACAAACTCAATAACACTTCTTAACGCCTAAAGCCGTAGTCTATTACAAACGCTGTAGACAGCATCCGGCGCGACGCTAGACGCGGCCAACGAATACTTATTTTGGAAATGCACTAAAGTGGTATCTCTCACACGCAAGACACGGCGTCAGGCGCATTTCCAAAAAGCCTCCTTTAACTCAAAAAATACGCACGGAAAAACGCGTCCCTATAAACACCTTCCGACCCGCATCATGTTCCGCATCTCTATAGATGAGACCTAATATTGTACACAATATTTTAATTAAAAAAAAAGGAGTGCCACCGCTGCCGGCGCCGGTTGCCGTTACGAGTGCCGGCGCCGGCTTCCAAACTGGCTGCCGGCGCCGCGCCGACTACATACTCTGTTTTTTTTACACCTTCAAGTCCTCTGACGGGGGCATCGTTCACTCGCTTCGCTCGCTTACTCTAGCCCCCGTCATCCCCTTCGACCCTAACCCATCAATGTCGGGGTGGTCTAAATTACCGAGCTAGCTTGGCTCGTTCTTGAAACTAATCAGTCGGAAGACAAGTTACAGTGCTTGGCCGAAAATCTAACCTACCTTTCAACTAACATACCTACCAAACAACTTATTACCGCCGTCGGTGTCCATTTTGGGTACCGGCAGCCGATGTTTTTAATCTCGGCTGCCGGCAGTAATGTACCGCCGGTTCCCAATGGCGTTATTTTTGGGTGGCGGCGCCGGCAGCGGAGGCACTCCCTTAAAAAATGCGTTATTAGGAAGCAACGTAAAGTTGAGCAAGTTAAACACAGTTTGCTCTAGTTTCAGGAGCTTCCCGATAACTTGGTTTAAAAAAATATGTATTTCTCTTATTCTGAAAGTTGGAGTTTTTCCGTCAGAATAGCTACTCAAGTCTCAATTACCAATTACCATTCATATTCGTCAAGCCATACAACTTCATTAAAGTTTTACAAGTACCTTTGTTTGGTAACCTCATTATCCCAAATTGGTTTCTTACGTAAATCGTTGGTGCCTATTTGTATCTTTATTAAAACTGATGAACTATTCAACCATGTTTGTTACTCAATGTTTTTCATGGGATTAATATAGTTTAACAAAAATATACTTTTCAAGTGTTTAATAAATCGCATGTGACACGTTATCGTCATGAATTTTATCAGATCCCCACACAAAAGGCACACTCTGTGATTGCAAATCTTTCCCTCACGACCTTCCATTGTGGAAATCCTATAAGAGGCCCGTTTACGATCTGATATCAGATAGTTTTAAGGACTTTCCCCTATATTTCCTGCTGGTAGAAAACATGATTAACCTCGAGAATGATTGTACGTGAACCGTATCAGATCTCTCTGTATCAATAGCGTGCTTTCGCCAACGATGTCATAATTACCATTGTTTATCGCGCGGGGGCCAAGGCCGCAGCTATCGCGCGTCTGAACCCGTGTGAACCTAGTGTGGCGCAATCTTTACTTCGTAACGCACGTATCGACTGAATCTAATGCTCGTTAGCAGAGATTACACCCCTTTTTTTTTTTTTTTTTTCGGGGTGGAAATCCTCGTGGATGTCCTCCGCCCTGGGGCGGGCGGAGGGGTCTGTCAGACTCTTACTGACTAAAACCACCCCGGTGTTCCATCTCACACTTAGGCCGGGGGCCGCGGGAGCAGTACATTCGTCCGCAGCCCCCAACTAGTGCCGGCCCGCATATGCAGACCTCAATCGCGGGGGGGAGTGAGACTCCCCCTGTGTCATCTAGGAGGCGCGCGTGGAACACTACGCGCCACCGCCTCTGGTCCATTTGGATGGGGGAGGCGGACGTCCCCAAGTCCGCCGCCCCTGGACCCGTTTACGGGGGTTGGAAGAGGGCGTTATCCGCCCTCCGCCGACGCCCGGTGCGCCTTCTGCGGGCTGGAAGAGTGCTTGCACTCTCCCTCTCCCTTTCCGCAGTCTCCTTCTGCGAGATGACACTTTCGCAGAAGGACATCACCGCGTCCCAGGACTCTGCACTGCCGACCATAGAACGAACCACGGCCGGCAGCGACAGGTCGCTCCCCACCTCAGAAACAAGGGCGCGGCGCGGCTCCTCCCATGCAGTACATTCTGCCAGCGTGTGCCGCGCCGTGTCCTCTCCACAATGGACGCAGTGATGACACCGGGCGTCCGGCTCCCTGCCAATGCGACACAGGTACTTCCCGAAGCAACCGTGCCCCGAGAGCACCTGAGTCGCCCGAAACGTCAGGGAGCCGTGCCTCCTCCCGAGCCAGAGATCGAGCACCGGCCGGATCGCCTCAATGGTGACGAGGCCGGCGGTAGGGCGTGAAAGCCTGTCCCGCCATTCCGCCACTAAGACCTGACGGAGCTCTGACCGACGCAGCGTGATCTGTCGCTGCACCAGTCTTTCGCCCCGCGTCCGCGCCTCCTCGCGCCACCTGTGAAGTGACGCAAGGCTTTTCGCCTCCAGGTCCCAGGGCGGGGATCCGGCCAGTGCACAAGCCGCCTCGTAGGAGATCGTGCGATAACCCCTGATGACTCTGACGGCCATCGCCCTCTGCGGTTTTCGCAGTATTGCGATACTGCGGGCCGTCAGGTCGGGCGTCCACACCGGGGCGCCATACAGGGCCATCGATCGCACGATCCCCACATACAACCGCCTACAGGCGGTGCTCGGGCCCCCCAAATTGGGAAGCAGCGTTGACAGCGCGCCCGCCGCGCCCAATAGCTTGGGCGCCAGCCGCCGAAAGTGGGGGCCGAAGTCCCACCGGCTGTCGAGCACCAATCCTAGGTACTTCATGGTTGGCTCGACAGCAATTCGAGCCCCCCCGACCACGATGTGTGATCCCGGCGGCGGCGCCCGTCGGGGGCCATGGAAAGCGATGGCCTCCGACTTGTTTAGGGCCACCTCCAGGCCTAGGCGCCGTATGCGGCTCACGACTTGTGAGACCGCAGCCGTAGCCAGCAACGCTGCCTCCCTGTGCGAGCTCCCCCGAGCCGTGACCAGCGTGTCGTCCGCGTAACACGTCAGGGTCACCCCCCGTTGGAGCTCGCCCCTCAGCACCCAGTCGTACCCGATGTTCCACAGGAGCGGGCCCAGGACCGAACCCTGTGGAACACCGCACGACATCTCGCGCTGGTCTCCGCCGTCGCGTCCCCTGAAGGTGACACACCTTTCCGCCAAGTAAGCCCCAACAACGTGACGGAGGTAGGGAGGCACCCGATGGTAACGCAACGCCTCCCTAATACAGCTCCAGGGCAGGGTGTTGAAGGCATTGGAGATGTCCAAGGACACCGCCAGCACCACCCCGCCCCTGGAGACCGCTTCCTCCGCCAGGACTCTCACTCGCATGATGGCGTCGATGGTAGAGCGCCCATGTCGGAATCCGAACTGACTGTCGTCCAGGTCCGGCCCCTCTCTGTACAAGTGGCCAACGAGGCGGTCTGCGATTATCCGCTCGAATAGCTTGCCCACCTCGTCTAGCAGCACTATGGGCCGGTAAGCGGACGGCGAGTCCGCTGGGCGCCCCGCCTTCCTGAGCAGGACCAATCGACCTGTTTTCCACTGAGTGGGAAACTGGCCCCGCTCGAGGCACGCTGAGAAGAGTCCTCTCAGTTGGGGCTCCAACTCCTTCAGGGCGAGGACGAGAGCGCGGCCGGGTACTCCATCGGGCCCCGGAGCAGTGTTTTTGGCCCGGAGCCGCATCACGGCCGCTCTCATCTCCGGTTGTGTCACCTCTGGGACGCTTACGCTCTCAGGCTCTGGGGCTGTGTGCGGAGCCATCTGCGGTGGCCGGTGCTCCGCTCTTGCAGGGAAGAGGGCTGCAACTACATCTTCCAGCAGCTGGGGCTGGAGACTCTCCGTAAGTGGGGGGGCCCAGGGACGAAGTTTCCCTCGAACCATACGATAAGGCCGCCCCCACGGATCCCCGTCTAGAGTCTCCAACAGCTCCTCCCAAGCTCGCGTCTTCGTTTCGCCGATGGCCAGCCACAGAGCCTTCTTCGCCGCGCGGTACACTTCGTACAGCGCGGCTTCCTCATCAGGAACCCGTCGACGCCTCCTCCGGTACCGAGTGTACGGGCGCCTAGCCGCCACGCATGCGACGCGTAGCTGCGCAATCTCGGCAGACCACCAGAGAGATTACACCCCTATTCCAACTTTACTGCTGGTTTTATAGAGCATTTTATTGTTGAGGGTAAAATTGGTACGCAAGAAAATGGACCGTTTCTATTGTTTTTTCGGTTTTATAGGCTGAAGATTAGTGTTAAGACAACCTATTTAAAATATACTGTGCAACTATTTCTAACCGTGACTTATCCTAGATATTTCATTTGCTCTTTCAACCGAAAGATCACTAACCTAATCTTAAGTAATGACATTGTCACAGATACAGAATCCGTGCCAAGACTTCAAGAAATGCTGCTCATTTACACAGAGAAAATCACGTCAGAAGAACATTATGATACCGTTGCGCAGTGACTTTGTAAAAAGTGATGAATGGAGTGTACGACAGTGTACGAGCGACTGTGTGGCGTGCATGCGTGATATCGTAGTACGACCTTGTGGATGAGGATGACACGCCACTACGTGCGTTGTGTGTTGGTACTTTCATTGTATCGTGTCATCAATGCTGTACTGTGGAGTCAACAGAGCGATTAGATACAGATTTCTAAACTGGAAACATGTTTTAGTTATAAAGGCAGTTCTAAACTATTGTCACAAACACTAGAAACCGCTGGAAGGAAAGAGTTTAATATAAATGATTGATGTTTTTCATTTTTTGGCTTTGGAAGCGCATAAGTTATTTTATCATTTATTTAGCAGAATACAATAAAAGTTATTTCGCTCTATTACAACCACAATCAAAAAAAGCAATGACGACTTAAAGGCGAGCGAGATTTCAGGAGGCCAATTCTACTAACAGAAACTTTTATCAATTGCAACTTAATCGTTCATTCAGACAGTTTTCGTTTACGAAAACTGTCAAAATGTTTGGTTTTGTTATTGTTGTCAAACAATTTGATAGTTTTTTCAAATTGGGCTCCAGGTAATTTTCAAAAAAAACTAAAAATATCTTATCTCTGCTACGATGACACTTGGGACATGAAGTCTATAGGTAACAACAAGCCAATGACCTCCCCAATCCCTCAAAAAATTGTGTTGGTCGTTCTACCAAACACACTTTAAATATCAGTTCTTATCAAATGTCTGCTACGGAAAATTTCAAATAGGTAGTGTAATTTTTAAATGATAATTAACATAATTGTGAATCAGACTAACTGATATTTGTAATGAAACTAGAATAATGACGTGATCAAATTTACAGCTGTTTCAGGCCCGTTAAAGATCTAGCACAGTCGGCGTAGCGTGTAGACCTAATAATATTTTATAAGAGTTTGTTTCATGAATTACATCAAGGCCGATTACGTGAAACTTTTGTAGTACTACGAAGTTTATGCCATATACCTACAGGGTTGTTAAAAATACACAAGCACGCTTCTGGCTGCTATTTACTATCATTAAAAGAAACTGCTGTTTATGTTTGTATGTCTATGTATTTTTAGCTAACCCGAAGGGTAGGAAATAAAATAACAGAATTTCCAAATAGAATTTATAGTTTTTAGCTTTCTGGGGCGGTATTTATTAATAACAGGATGGTATTTATGAACTGAATCCTTTATTATGATCCCAATGAAGGAAAATCAACTCCAGTCGGAATTAAATTCTTTAAACCTATCTATTTGTACCTATCAATCTAAGTCACATTCCTCCACCACTTTTTTATTAAGGACGGTCAGTCGGTCACCGGTATTCGCTCGTTTGCTTAGATAAAGATAAATATGTCGCTAAATACCCACATTGTTATTTTTGTTGTTGTTTCATTTTAATGAAGAACGAAAGTTGGTTTTTGTTCTCTAAATTATGTGGTCGATGATTTTGGTGCACGGTAAAACTCTAATGAGTTTATGTTTGCACCAACTTATATGTATAAAAATGTAAATGTACTACTGTATGTATGAATAAATGTATGAATAAATAAATAAAACAAAACAAAACAACAACTATAACAATAGGCTATTTGACTGAAAAAAAATAATTAGTCCGTCAGTCAGATTATCAAAAAATATTTGACCCGTATTTTTTCTTTTGTTACGTACTTAAACAAAATTGACGAAGATACGACACTTTTAAAATTGGCAAAACGTCACAAGCAAGTACAATTTTTACTTGCTTCTGACGTCACAAGCCCTCACTCTCGACGTATGCGTTTTATCTTTCCAAATATTCATAGATTTAACAAAAGAAAAAGTACATGTCCATTATTTTTGAAAACTCTAACTGGCGGACTAATTAGATTTGCAATTTATTGATGCTGTCAACATGCATATTGTGAACGTCCGTCCAACCCAAAAGGTCGCAGCAAAGGGTTAATTTTATATGGGCTGAGTAGTGCACTGCATACTGTTTTATAGACCGTTTTGACAGGTCGTAAAGTAAACATGTCAGACTACCGCCATGACGTCATTAAATCTCCAACAGTATATAAATTATGTCATTCCCCGAAATATATTAATACATCTAATCAAATTCTGTGGTAAATAGAAGAACTCATTTTATAATATGTTAACACCTTATGTTCTCTATTTTTGGTGTAATAAATATAATTATCAAACAAGTTACGTTCTATGACTTTACAAAAACCCTAATTTTGTATGAATATATTTTTATAAGGCCCGACGACACAGTCAATCTAATTTGCACAAATTCTAATTTGCACAAGTAAGACGGCAAAACGGTATACCGCGCAGAATACCGATTGTGCAAACTTTTGCAGAGTCTATTTGTGCATACAAGTCGCTGCATGTAGCCAGACCTAAAAGTCCATTTCGAAAATTCATAGAACTAATTTTATTACTTTTAATTATAGTAAATAGCAGCCAAGAATGCGTTAGTGTTTTTTTATGCCCATGTATAATTTCCTTTAAGTAAAATAATTTAAAGGAAATTGTTGAACTTGTTATGGATTCGCATAAAATAGACAACGAACTGCAGGAAATTACAAGGCTTTTGAAACTGAAATGAGACTTCTAACAATATAACAATACGTCATAAATGTGTATAATCCTTTATAGTTTATGCAAAGAACTTAAAGTGTTTCCTTGACACTAAAAGCTAGCAAAAAATCTAAATGGTGTTTGGCTATTTCAAAGAAAAATAGGTCACACGTTGTTAAAGAATGTTAAAGAACACATTGGAAGATCTTGGCGCTCACCTACTTTGCCGATTTTCTTTTACATAACATTTGTTGTAATTCTGTTCAGAAACCGTGTGTTATATAGGAACCTATTTTTTATACAATGTGTCCGGTTCTGGACTAGCGATATTCTAGGTTATTTACTTATTTAGCAACTATTCTAATACCCAAATAAACTACACACTAGGGTCCAATCCACTTTCCCGCAATAGCGGGAAAGTGGATTGGACCCTAATTGCCAAATATGGCAGCCATTTTGCTTTTTTGTTGAGATATTCTCTATCTTAAAGTTATGAAAATGTGAACCCTTTGTATCGTAATGTAAACGATAGACAATGTTGTTGCCCTCCGAATAAGCCTACTTTTACCTCAGTAGGACCAAAACTTTGAGAGATATGAATTTTTTTGTGCACACGGACAGAATATCTCAACAAAAAAATGGAAGCGAATTGGACCCTAGTGTATAGTGTACTCGTATTTGTGTACTAGAATAGTTGCTATATAATCTGCCTAGCCTTTTCCCAACTATGTTGGGGTCGGCTTCCAGTCGAACCGGATGCAACTGAATATCAGTATTTTACATGGAGCGACTGCCTATCAGACCTCTACAACCCAGTAACTGGGTAATACGATACTCTTGGTAAGACTGGTTGTCAGACTTTCTGGCTTCTGACCAACAGTAACGACTGTCAAAGATCTACAAATGACAGCCGGGACCCGTTGGTCCCGGCTTTACGTGCTTTCCGAGGCACGGAGGAAACTCGCTATGGTAAATGGTCACCCATCCACAGACCAACCTCGGCAAGCGTGGCTTAACCCGGAAGATCGGTCTATGCGGCTGTAATTATTTAGCCACAAGCTCCTCCGAATAGTTGCTATATACCTAGAATATCGCTAGTCCATAACCGGACACATTGTATAAAGAAAATACAGACACTATGGTGCATAGACACACACACACAAAATACTATCCTAACTAATATTATAAATGCGAAAGTAAGCTTGATTGTTTGTTACCTTTTCACGCCTAAACCACTGAACCGATCATCCTGAAATTTTGCACATACGTTGTCAGGTGTACAAAAACCGACATAGGGTACCTTTCATCCCGAAAAAAGTACTGTTCCCGAGGAAAACAACAATAAATAAATAAATATAAATATTAGCCTGTAACTGTCCCACTGCTGGGCAAAGGCCTCTTCTCATACAGAGAAGGAACGAGCATTGATCACCACGCTTTGGCCCGTAGGTTACAGACCCGCTTGTTAAAACAACAATAACCTACTTATAATAATAGATGACGCTACGTGTCTTTCGAATCATGATTAAACATCCCGAAAAATACGATACGCGATAAACGACATCCAGCGACCTCTAGCAAGTATATAAAAATAAATGTGGCGATGTTTGAGGGAGGCTTAAGCCACGTATTCACTTGTAAACAAATGTTTCAGATACAAGTTGCCAGAAGTTTCAGAAACATCACGTAAATGTTTGTAGTAACAATTTTTCGGTGCTTTTGCCATCAAAAACTGTCAGTAGTGTTTACCGCAACATGTATCAATGTTTCAGAAACACCTACATTCTTGTTTCTGAAATAGTGTTTATAAACAAAAGTTTACTAGTGAATACGTGGCTTTATGTTCATCAGTGGATGTCTTTCGGCTTAATGATGAAAATGATATTAAAATAAATCGATATGAAGTTGTTTTTTGTTACCTATAGTAGAAAATGAATTTTAGAAAACCATCTAAGCAAATATAAAGATCATTCATTTGTATAATACACTTCTGGACACATCTATTGGCCCACCTTAGAGTTTAGGTTTCGATGGCCCACCGAAATATGATTGCTAGATTGAACAAAAACTGTTGATGCAGTTTTAAACCTGATACATTTTACCATCTTTTTCGATCGTATTGTTTTAAATTTGAACTCAGAATACCATACGACATGGAGCTACGCCTAACAAGTCGGATATGCGCCTTGTTAAAGGCAATTGATTTTTGAATAAAAAACATGTTTTATCAAATAAAGGTTTAATTTAATAACGCGTGTTGCCTCCATGGGCATCTACCACAGCTCTCATACGATCAGGCATAGAGTTTATCGACCGCTCTATGAAATTTTGAGGGATCATCTCCCATTCCTCTTCTATGGCAGTTTTCAACTCCTGCATCGTCTGGGCAACTGGCTGACGAGCCCTAACACGTCTTTTTAGCTCGTCCCACATGTGCTCAATGGGGTTCATGTCTGGGCTTCTGGCTGGCCAGTCCATAACTGTGATGTTCACATCCCGAAGATATTCCCTGACGATGCCGGCCGCATGGGCTCTTGCATTATCATGCATAAAAAGGAAATATGGGCCCACATAGTCCACGTATAGTATCACGTGAGGTTCTAAGCACTCACGAATGTACCTTTCAGCATTTAATGTTGGCAGCCGTGGTCCTGTAACAACCTCAAATTGAGTTTTGCCGCTCGCGGATATACCGCCCCAGACAGTCCATGAGCCACCGCCATAAGCAATCCTCTCTTCAAAGCAGCATTGTGCGAAACGCTCTCCCTTACGTCGGTAGACCTTCTTCCTTCCATCATTGCCATGTAACACAATTTTAGACTCATCAGAAAAGAGTACACGGCTCCAATCTTGCTGTGTCCAATTTAAATGACTGCGTGCGAAATGAAGACGCGCTGTTCGGTGGGCTCGCGTTAGTTTGGGCCCATTAGCTGGCTTGTGTGGTACCATATCGCGTTCTTTTAACCTTCTCCGAACAGTTCGAGCGCTCACAGATACTCCGTGGAAGTCGCGAAGTTGGTTTTGTATCTCAATGGAGGTAAGGTGACGATTTCTCAAGCTGGTCGTCACGATGAATCGATCCTGCCTTTCAGTTGTGACCCGAGATCGTGGCCTTCCTTGGCGACGAACAAAGCCGCCAGTCTCTAGGTACCTCCGATAAACATTTCGGACCGCAGATCGACTTAAATTAAGTTGAGCACTCACGTTTCTTTGGCTCTGTCCGGCCTGAATAAGTGCCACAGCTTGGGCGGCGACTTCAGGTGAAGTATCCATAGATTATTGATAGAACCTCACCTTAATGTTAAGAATAAGTAATGTTTGTTGCAAAACCAAAGATATCAATCACTTTTTCAAGAATTAAATCCAAGTAAACCAATAAAACCAAGTTTTCTTAGTATTCGATTGTTTGATATCAACAAACAGGCTCCAAATTGTCTTTTGTTTCTTTAAATTCTGTATTCGAAATTCAAAAAAAGACTATTGAATGAAATTGTGAATGTGCCAGGTTCAAAACTGCATAAAAACTTTTTGCTCGACCTAATATAAAATTTTAGCTAGGACCAAACGAAACTGAAAATACAAGGTGGGCCAATAGATGTGTCCAGAAGTGTATTACAGTGAATAAAATTACAGCCTATGCTGTACATAAACTAAATTGAAAACAGTCTAAAACAAAAAAGGACAGATACATAAAAAGCTAATTCGTAACATAGCTCACAGGAATTCAATTTATCCATCGATAATTTTATTTAACTATAAAATGGAGGAAATAGTTGTAAAGTCGAGATCGGATGCGTAGGCGCAGGTCTGAGTGCGAATAATGACTCGCACGCGTGTAACAAACGACGCCGACAAATTCCATTGTAGGGGATCGTGCTCAGAATTGATGCGCGAACAATTGCACTATATAATAGGGTTGACAATATGTTTATGTTATATTTTTTGCCGGCAAAAATGCATGGCCGTGTAGTGGGAGAATTTAATCGAAAATTGGACGATTAATGAGAAGTTGAGATAATATGAAGTATGCTAAAAAGTTAACACGTTTCCTGTCCACGGTATCCGAATGGATACCAAAACTGACTTACCCTGGAGTCTTCAGAGAATTTATCAGAGAATTCTAGAGAATCCGAAAACTGGTATCTACATTAATTTGTACTAAGCAGCATCCCTAGAGGTATCTTAAGCTTTTTGAGCAGTATGATGTGATGCTCACACGTACGCATACGTCTTTATAACCTCTTATGTATCTTAATATCAGGATTGCTAAAAATAGTTACAACCCCAATGACACGCTAAAAATAAACGAATTACTATTAAATATCGAAGTGGATTTCAGGAGGAGATTTTGTCTTTTGTATTGGATAGGGAACGTGTTAAAATGAGAAATAAAAGAGCCATTTTTTTGTATGGGGAATAGGCCCCATGGTACCACAAATTGTGGCGTATAGTAATGAAATGCATGTTGGTTTATTCCTCATAATCTCTAGATTGCAGTGGTAATATTAGCAAAACTTTATGTAACCGGAATACTGTGAAATACGACAATCAAAACATGAATCTTACAATAACCTAATACGAGAGTCATGTTTTGAGTATTTCACAGTATTCCGGTTACATAAAGTTTTGCTAATATTACCACTGTAATCTAGAGATTTTAAGGAATAAAACAACATGCATTTCATTACTATACGCCACAATTTGTGATGGGCCTATACATATAATATACGTTACGGTAACGAGTTGGCCCAAAAAAATTTTTCTCCTTTGGCGTTTTGACAACCTTTGTATACAAGTTTTGTCAAAACGCCTTACTTATTCCTCAAATCAAAGTTCTTGGAAAATCGACCTTAAATGAAAAAAGCCTGCTCTGTCTTTTCGGGCTTATCTTACTAGGCGGATTTTGGCACAGTTTTCAAATACATTAAGGTGAGCTCTCGGGTGGAGCGGCTTGCGGATTACAAGTAGGCTATAAAAAAAATCCTCTTCATAATTTAAAAATATTCTCTACCTTCAAAAGCTTGGCAGGTTACTTTACATTTACTTACCTACCTTATTTTTATTTTCCTCCATTCCAAAACTACAGCGCTTGCGGTCACGACTTAGTTACGTAAACTTGGCTGTATTTCAATGTACTTGACAACCTTAGTACACTTACCTTTTGTAGTACATAAAATAATGTTCTGTATATAGGTAGGTATATGGAACAATCGTAACACACACAAAGGCAATTCATTGCATTGTTTATTTACAGGCAACGGTGCATGAAATTACTCTCAGCTTAGTTTGTCGTATAAACGATTACATCTATCATATAGGAGTCAGACCATGATGGATGTAATGAGTAAGACTGAAGGGTTTTCGCTTTCAATAACAATGGGATGTATAAATGAACTTTAAAAATAATAGTTTCCACTTTAAAAAAGGCTGTAAAATGAATAGTTTGCACTTTAATTTTAATACTTCTAACTTTAATAGTATTCTTTAAAAATAATAGTTTGGACTTTAATTTTAATGCTTCTAACTTCAAAGCCCCCGCGCTATGCCTACTAATTTTATAAATAAGAAAGTAACTCCGTCTGTCTGTCTGTTACGCTTTCACGCCTAAACCGCTGAACAGATTTTGATGAAACTTGGTACAGAGTTAGTCTGGAACCCGTAGAAGCCACTTTTATCCCGAAAAACGTGGAATACGCGATAAACGACATTCACGAGGGCGAAACTGCGGACGACCTCTTGTAAGTAATAAAATGACAAACAGCTGAACTGAAAGGTAGGTTAGGCGAAGCCACAAGCGACCTCAAGTAAGGAATAAAATGACAAACAGGTAGCTGAAAGGTAGGTTAGGTTATGTTAGAACTTAAACCACTCAACGCTCGAGCCGAGCGAGCGAAACAAGCGGTGCCGCAATAGCGGCCGGCGAGTGCCAGAAACAATTCACTTCGCCGATCACTTTCCATCATTCGTTTAATGGGTGCGTTCAGAAACAAATGGTTTTTGATTCATTACAGTGCAAACCATTAATTTTATAGTGCAAACCATTATTTTTGTAGCGGAAAGCATTCATTTTGAAATGTGCGTTAAACATGTTTTGTTGTTATTTTCATTTAGTTTAAAATGCTTTTAAATACATCCAGCACATAAATGCAAGTGTCTTTCTGGCATGTTTATGATCATCACCAGCCCATAGCAGTTCACTGCTGGTCATAGGCCTCTCCAATAGCACGCCACTGAACTCGATCCGCGGCTTCCCTTATCCAGCTGCTACCAGCCACCTTGCAAAGAATATTATTCCAACTAACCCTCAAAGCGTCGCACTCGGTCCCACACTACGTTTGCCGATTCGCGGTCACCACTCAAAAGAACTTATTATACTCGTATTCATGATCATCAGTTAAATATTTCCCAATTTCTATGGGGATTAGGAAGTGTCTAGTGTGAAAATTCCTCAATCTATTGCCAGACACCTTGCCTAAGTACTGAAACTGGTTGTGCGCTCAAAAGCAAGTGCACGACCTGTTTGTGGTTCTCAGTAATCTATTACCACTTGCACTTGTACTGTTACTTCTGCTGTCCTTACTACATCACCCAATTCACGTATTGTACCGGAAATGCAAAATATAAAGCTATATGTTACTCAATTTGTTTAAAGCACTTCAAATTACTGCAAAGGAGTACGTAAATTGAAAGGAAAATAAAAAGGTTTCGGAGCTCCAATTTATTTTGTACACAAAGTACAAAAGAAAGCACTTATTCAATAAGAATCTGGATTATACGACTTAAAGGATTCAGGAAAAGTTCTCGAACAATCTCTTGCTACAGAACTTTGTTTCAAATTAGACGGTTAATAAATGGAGATTGAAGAAGACATTAATAATTGCTTCACGGTTGGATTTTGTCAGATAAATGAGGACCCAAATTCAGTGAGATAAGCTCTGTTTTCCTATGCGTTTTGTCTCCAGCTTCATATCTATTATCCCTAAGTGTGCAGCATCTCTTCCTCTATACGAAACCTGTATTGTAACATTCGTAACCTTACGCTGATAATATCAATAGTAATGTGAAACTCATAATTGGCCTGAGAAAACATAAGCGAATAAAGGAAAAACTATGTACTTGTGCAATGAAATTATATTATCTAGTTATCTACTGAATCAAAATTCATGTATCATAAATGGATAGAACAAAACATCATTGTCTTACCCAAGAAAAGGCGTTTATTAGGAAATCACACCTACATTTTATTTATATGCGCAAATAAAATTACATAATTGCCAGTTTTAAAATTACGTCAATTTTAATAAGTTTTATGGAATTTATTGCCCGCTAAGAAGTCTTCATTTTATGTTCCAAAAAAAATAAAACAAATACCTACGTTAAGATCTTTTATTTTCTTCTACTGGTAAACGAATTCGTGTAATTCGTTTCTGGCATATAAAATGACAGAAATATTTTGTTTGCAAAACGCAGACGGAATTCAGAAAGGTCAAAAGTCGACACCTTGTAAATTTTTCTGACGTTATAGATTTCTAGTATTCAATATATACTTGGGAGCAAATAAATCGAGCCACTTCTATTTTTCAAGTAGGTATAATTGTTATTATTTTTGGTATTATTATACACATCAATTCTAAGCATATATCGCCTAAAAGGTTAATTGTTATCCTTTACAATGAGGGTAGTTTTTTAAATTTTGAATTATATAATTCATGAAACCAAAACTAATAACCAGGACACGTGAAAAAAGGAGTGGCTCGATTTCTTTGCTCCCAAGTGTAGGTAGAAAGCTCCATCGAACAATACAAAATATATTTTACCTTGTTTGTAAGAGTAATTACAGTTTCTCGTCGTGGGACCCTCCACCAATATAAAATGTTATATTAATCTCAACCGCCCAAGTGTACCGAAAACGGTACGGCCGCCATTGTTTATCTATTGTGTCTATAATTAATTACAGTACTACACAGGTTAAATCTTTTTTATTAGACATTAGTTCTGCCTAGCTTTTTCCCAACTATGTTGATCAGCTTCCAATCTAACCAGATGCGGCTGAATACCAGTTTTTACACGGAGTAACTGCCATCAGACCTCCGCAACCCAGTTACTGGGCAATACCTGAAAATCCTAAGGGTCAAAATACACGTCCGATAGTTGCTTCCGGGAGCCGGATCCGACTATCTGATCGGATTCATGAAATACACGTACGATTCTCGTGTCCGATTTTTTCTGGACGACGACGACGCCGGGACGATGCTTACTATTCTGACATCCAATCCAATAGTTTGATCGTAGGTGTAATTCATGTTCAAACAAATGTGTGACGCGGAGGCCTTCAGATAGTCTGATCAGACTATCGGAACCGACTATCGGAGGCAAGCAGGCCCGCCGTAAGCGGGCGTGCAAGGCGTGCACCGCACGCGGGCGCACGTCCAGGGGGGTGGCAAATCGAGCGACTCATCACGTAATATTCAAAATCATTGTCATAATACCCACCTACAGAATAAGAAATGTCATCGCATGGAAAATTTTCTTTTTTCCCACCATAATGAGAAAACATTAAATAGCCTTTTTTTGACAAAACTCAGCGTAAGTAGTCGTAAGGCGGCATAGTCGGTATTGCACGCGGGCTACTAAACAGCTAGCGGCGGGCCTGGCAGGCAAGTATTGGACGTGTGTTTGGGCTCTAAGATGAGACCGGCTGTCAGACTTTTCGGGCTTCTAACTAAGCGTAACGACTGTCATAGGTATTCGCATGACACCCGGAACCGACGCTTAACGTGCTTTCCGAAGCACGGAGAACATTTTTCTAAGCCATTTTTGTCACATAAGGAAACACAATCTATTAATTTAAATGTCAAATGTTGACACTTGTCACATTTCCCGGTACGGTAAATAGAGTCATTACCTACCACAAAACTTTAACTTTGGCTCTCCACCAGCGATAATCTCTAGTAAACGGCTGTACCTAATCCTGGGTAGGGAAGCTCCATCCAACACATACGATACAGGCTCACTTTGCGGTAATAGTCACGAATGCTACCTGCGGCCTAATGGCGCTAACTCCAGCCAAATTGCTTGCTAAGTCCGTCTACACCTAACGGGACGAGGACGACACGAGACAACAGCTTTGTTAGGAAGAACAGAATGGTTTTGCAAAAATCTTAAGTCTATTTTGTAGTTGCACAATTGTTCTATTGTTTATTTTCAAATGAAACTCCAACTTTCATAAAAAATAAACTTTAAAAAAAAGTAAAAACCGACTTCAAAGAAATACTAAAAGGAGTAAAATAATTATCATAATATAAAATTAACAGTTTCAGAAGTCGGTGGCTTCTATTTGCTTCTGTGTAGAGTTGCACCGACTTCTGAAACTGTTAATTTTATATTATGATAATTATTTTACTCCTTTTAGTATTTCTTTGAAGTCGGTTTTTACTTTTTTTTAAAGTTTATTTTTTATTAAATACGTTTTAGTGTCATAATTTTAACCCCCTCCTTCATAACCCTTCTTTTTGGCTTTGACGTAGTCGGGCATAATAAGTCCTTTCAAATGATACCTTACACGATATAATGAAAACATTCCAAAGGGGGGGAGGGGGGACATGCACCCCCTCCTCTTTTCAAGTAGTCAGTTCCCAACAACAAATATTAACAAAGCAATATTAGTAATTTGAGAATTTTGCTTTGATCCGATGAGGAGTTCCGTTCCATATCTCTGAAGTTCATGGTCTAATCATAACAAAATTTAAATGGGACCAATCGGGAAGTATACTCTTTCGAACAAAAAAATAATTTTTCAAATCGGTTCATAAATGACGGAGATATGAGGTAACATACATAAAAAATAAAAAAAAAATAAAAAAAAAAATAAAAAATAAAAAAAAAAATACAGCCGAATTGAGAACCTCCTCCTTTTTGAAGTCGGTTAAAAAGAATTTAAAACAAAATTAAAATAAACGTAATTTTCCAAATGAATTTCAAGAGAATTTAAAACAAAATTAAAATAAATGGAATTTTCTTTATAGGTAGGTATTATAATGCACAATTTTTTTGCTGTCAGTAAAATTCAGCATGACCCTGAAGTTATCTAACTATAACTTAACATGAACCTACAAACAAAGAATCCATATTACAAAAATAAACTAATGGCAGTTATTTATATTTAGATATTATGCAATATTAAACTTAACAAGGAGAGTTTTGAGTAAGAATGTCGATGGCTATAAGAGTAGGGGAAGACCAAAGAAACGACGGATGGAATGTGTGAATGATGATATTGTTAGAAAGGGGGTGACTACCGAGATGACGACTAATAGTGAAGTATGGAAGAAAAATACATTTTGCGCCGATCCCAAATAAATTGGGATAAGGGCAGGAGAATGATGATGCAATATTCAACTCAATGTACTGCAATTTTTATTCAAACACAGTATAAATATTTCCCTTAATATCTCTCAACACAATATTATAATACTACGTTTCTCTCACACACGTATTTATAAAACCCGCGTCTCGTATGCAGCGGCCTTAGCACGGCCATTAGGGTAGCTACACGCGACGCTCGTGACTATCTCGTAACGTTGCGTGCTAAGCGTCCTAACACAAACATTTCTCTTTTTAAACCTTGCTATCTAACCAGAATCGTTAGGGACAATATGGTAAACGAAAGGTTTAAAATGGCCGGATAAACACATCTTTTCAAAAGGCTGAAGTAATTGTGGGTGGCCTGTTTGTAGTGTGGTCTCGGCAAAGAAAAGGCGAACAGCAACTGTTCATTGTTGCGGCCGATAAGAAGTGATCAACACTTTCAGCACTAATCACTACCTACTATAAAACAAAGTCGCTTCCCGCTGTCTGTCGCTATGTATGCTTAGATCTTTAAAACTACGCAACGGATTTTGATGCCGTTTTTTTTAATAGATAGAGTGATTCAAGAGGAACGTTTATATGTATAATACATTCATAATATAGTAGAGAAAAACGCGGAATACGCGATAAACGATTCATCCACGTGGGCGAAGACGCTGGCGACCTCTAGTCTTTTATAAAGAAATAGCTGCAACTTTACATAATGCAACAGAGATCACAGTTAATACTTTATTCTTAAGGTCCGGCTACACGCAGCGACTTGCATGCACAAACAGTTTGTGCAATAGTTTGCGCAAACGGTAGTGTCGGTATTAATCGTATTGCGCAATATACAGTTTTGCCGTCTTAACGTACATGCGTACTTGTGAAAATTAGAATTTGTGCAAATAAAATTGAGCGTGTAGAGTACCATGTCGCTTTATAACCCTAATTTTATAGCCTTACTAATATTGTTAGGATATTTTTCGTAAAACGTTATTGTCATAATGTTAACGTAAATGTCTTTTTACTCAAAAATACACTTATTTTTGTTCAGAGTAAGGTGTTAATTGCGACGGCAAAAAATATCTGTTTTTAAGCGAGACCAACTAAGGAAACGTGACAGTAGCTTGGCAACCCAGTCATAAAACACGATGAGAACCACACACATGGCTCCATAATAAGCTTAAAATGTAAAGACCGTTTAAAACACTATTATGAAGTTTATTACATCCGCTAACATTATTTTTTCGTTGCAAAACTTTATTAGCGTGAAATCATCTGTCTTGTCAAACGAGTAATGTAATGTGTTTTACACAATAATTCAAGACGCTTTAGGCTTTTAATCATTACGTCAATTTTATATAGTATATATCTTTACTATCCATGAAATGAAATAAACGTATACAACAAAAATATATTGCTTTTTCCGGGAGATATAATTAAGTAAAAAAATCTTATCCATTATTTTAAGAACATCAAAAGCATTTTTAACTTTGAAGTACCTATTTGGAATATCCTGTAATGATAGAAATGTTTGTTACAAAATAAACTAATATACAAGGTGAGCAACATTGTACATTAGTTATCGTAACCACCGTATAGGGTTTCAATAAAAAAGAAGCAAAAAAAATTTGCAATAGAATATTTTTTATGTGTAGAACATTTTGATACCACGCATAAATGAATGAAAGCACAGCGACACAGCTTGCGGAGATGACTAGCGCGATATCGCTCCGCGCAGTTAGTTAACTCGAGGTGCTAAAATGACTTGGAAAAAGAACATGTTTTTTTTGTTTGTTTTTTTTTTTTTGACGCTATAAACCTCATACCTACATGGTCAATCGGTGTCAACAGCAGATCAAGTGGTTTGAAGGAATTGCACGAATTTGGATACACGTTGTATAGATAAAAAGAATAAAAGCTTAAATTCAAAAAAAGAACAAACTGTCTCACTGTCATCGCACCACTATGTCGCAATAAATGATTTTCCGAAAACCAAAAGAAAATACCACCCTATTACCGTACTGTACCCCAAAAGTATCGGATCATGTCGATTGTCGATCAATTGGGACGCCCAGCCTCCTTGCCCCAGTTACACAGGGATGCTAACCGGCACGTGTGTACGTAGCTTTGTGCTCTCGAAACGTACGAGTGAGCTTTATGTTGATATTCAGAGAATTAATTAGCAGTTATTAATAAGTTGTATAGGATGAAAACACACTAATAAGCAGTGATCGGAAAAAGGTGAGCTAATTTACCTAAACTTCAAAGAACAGAGACACAAACTGGAGACTTCCTTATGACAACATTTTTTTTCGTGAAAATTATTCCGGGTTCCGGGACATCACTAAAGTACATTTAATATTAATGTTAATAGTACAGAAAACAATTAAATTCGTTTCCTATTTTTGTTTCCCAAAATTGTCACAAAACCAGATGACACGTTTTTCATTGTTTTTAAAAAAGGTATTGTTTATTGTTTTCCAAAAATGAGATTGTCTTTTATTTTTTGAAAACAAATGAAAGACAATATCCGAGATAATTCTCCCGAAAAAAAAACGTTGTCGTAAGGAAGTCTCGTGTTTTTGTCTCTGTTCTTTGAAGTTTAGGTAAATTAGCTCACCCTTTTCCGATCACTGCTAATAATAAGCTTCAGTTGAAAATAGTTTTCAAAGGATATTGTTATACTGAGCTCGACTCGTTTCATGCGTTGTTTTTTTTTTCTTTTTCATTATTTTGTTTTATAGCACAGAACCACAAAGCCAGGCTACAAAGTGACTCTGCACGATTCTCCTTACGCATTCATTTTGAGGGTTTTTTTATTAAAAAACCCTGTATATTGTAATGCTGGTTGAACCGCAAAATTGCTTTATTTATATCATTAACAATGCTTTTTTTTTAAAGCGTGTTGTATATTGCAATTTTTCCTTTGACCTTTGATTGAAGCGGTCAAGAAGCGGTTGGGAATCCATGTTCAGCGGTGGGCTTTTAAATTATGATGATTATGACGAATTCCGTTACTTTTTCTACTTTTTTGTATATCGTTTCTTTTAGCAAGTTTACGCAAGAATAATTGCTCGATATATTTCAAAACGTTTTTCCTGTTATTCATCTTAACGGGTCAGTGTGCCGTTCCGGGACAGCCAGGCTGTGACCCGGCCGTAACCCGGTTTATTTGCCGTACGCCCAAAACGCTTGAGAGAGAGCCTTGTTATATTCTAATCGAATTTGACGTTTCTGTTTGTATTTTGAATATCGGCAATCTACTATGAGGTCTATGGGTACCTAGGTTACTTTGTATAGGTAATCAATCGATTAAATATGTTTAATTAGGGAGATACTTGGTACATCCCATTCATACAGAGACATTTCAGAATATAAAAAGTAATTTCATGACATAAATAACATCATGCCTGTATTCCCCGAAGGGTTGGGCAGAGGTGTACAGTAACACCGTAATTTCGCCGTTATATTTAATTCCCATGTAATAGGGGGCGAGCCTATTGCCATCAACCGGGCACAAATCCAAATTCCGGGCTGCTATTCAGAAATACCACACGAAAAAACCCAAATAAACCCAATAACACTTTGCCCGACCTGGGAATCGAACCAAAGATCTCACGCTCAGCAGTCACGCTTGCGACCATATAATTTGAATTTAGTAAAATTCAAATTATGAATGATGTACATAGCTAATTATTTTAACGAAACTATAAATATGCGAATTCGAGATTTTAAAACTTAAATATGAATGGCATGTATGTAAACATTAATAGTTCGTCAATTTTATTAACCATACATTTTGAAAAACGAAAAGATAATTCTGTTTTTTGTTTTGTCTGTCTGTTTTCGGTATAGTAAACACGTAACGTATTTTGACGTCACAAATCACAATATTAGTTGCAAAGCCCCAGGCAACAGTAACAATATAATTTATGTAATTCCTCCATTTAGTTCCACGTTACTGTGAATGTGGTAATCGATGCTCAGAATTCCTGCGCTTATGAAATACTCCACGCCCATTCTCTATTTCTAAGGAATTCTCCGCATATATACGAACATGGAAACGACTTATTAAAAGCCAGCTGGCAATACACACTTATAGAAAATAGTTTATTTAAAAAAACAACTAATTTCAGATTTTAATGACAGTTTACAGGAAATCTAATTAAGTACCTAGTAACAGCTTTTCCATACAAAATAATTAATTTATGTTTAGTTACGGTTTACTCAGGAGCATTTTTCGGGATTGCCCGACTAGTTTCGGACCCAAACGGAGCCCTTAATCATGAGCTGAAAACGCGGCGAGGTCGCGAGACAAACCGTAACTAATCATAAATATGAATGTGTCTCACGAAGTTTATAATACTTACAAAAAAAATATATTAAATTTGCTTAACAAAATGTTGGAACAGCAGTTTTTTTTTAAGATCTCTGAATTTATCCCATAGCAAAAGTCGTACAGAATGATGAGCAGAGTTCATGGTTCTCAAATGTAAAGTGACTAAAAGCACCGAATTATTCCGATCTGTCCCCCTGATCTGTCCCCTCGTCGGTAACAGGGGAACAGATCGAAACTTTTTATTTCTATTTGTCCCCCTAAAGAACAGCAGGGGACAGACTAGAAATAATTCTTTCGATCTGTCCGTTCGTCTTGGTGACAGGGGAACAAATTGATTTTTTTATTCCTGATTGGCCCCCCGAAGGGGACAGATCGGAATATATCGAGCATTTGTCCACTGCCACCGTCACCAAGAAACAAGATTGTTTCTGACCGAGTTCGGAACGGACGGCGATCGTGTGTCCACCGCCACCGATCTCGGTGGTTCCCAAGACAAAAATCAGTGCACCGGCGCCGGCAATCTCGGATGTAGTGGACAAGTGCAGACGTGTTTTGTATTTTGAATTGCGGGAATTTCGGTCACTTTCGATTTCGGTTCGAGTTGACGGCGCTCGGATGACGGAAGTGCTGTGGACACGCAGTCATAGTAATGTATACAACGTTATTTTTAATACAAAAACCGAGACACCTCAACAAGATTTTCATCAGAACTGCCTGAATATGTGTTTTTTTTTTAAATATATCGACAAGTTACACCGTAGTTTAAGTCGCGATAAGTTCCCTAATATAGTGTGAAATGCCTGAGATGTGCTATGCAGGGGTTGTTTAATACACGGAAACTGACCGAGCGGACCATCTCAAGCCTCAAGGTGTCTATTCCCGTCAACTGTTATGGGTAGAAACCTACTGAAACAAAACAGAAATTTATGAAAAAAAAAAATTGGTGTAAAAATATGTCAATCGATTCTCCTAGCGATTATGAACAAACTAGTTTCAGGTTTAGCATATACTAGAACTAAGCTTGTATATCGCTACTTCAGCAACGTCATCTCGTTCGCAGTGACGGTGGAGGTGGACAAACGGCCTAAACAGTCATGCTGTATGGCCACAAAAAATTACAAAATTTGACAGATTTACTCATAAACTAAGGAGAGATTACTTGCAGGCGATTTTCAAGCGTCGGTGGTTGAACTAGTGTTTATAATTGCTTGCATAAAGTGGTTGGTAGATTGATAGTGTTGTAGTAAACAGAATGAGTTGGAAGGCTTCGCTGGCTACTCGAATTACTTCCGCCTTAGGCCATGGCCTGGTCGGTATAAGCACTGCACTAAAATGGCCTCGGGGACGTTGAGAGAAATTCCGCTTAGTGATGTTGCTATGTAGGATAAAAGGAACCTATCTTTAGAGTTGTTAGGCATAGAATACACTATTTAGAGAGCTACGTCATTTATTTCTGAGCGTCTAGACTTTGTAATCGATAGGTTAGTAAATAGAATAGAGAATGCAAACTTTTGCTTTGTTTAACCTACATGGTTAGAATTTATTAGATATCTGATATTATTCAAAGGGCTTGGTAACGAGTTTTTTTTTTTTTGTTGTGCGTACTAGGGTTTTCGCCCCGGGTACCCGGAACCGGGAATTCCCGGGAATTTGGAGATTTTAGGACCCGGGAATTACTTGGCGGGAATCCCGGGTACCCGGGAATTATTTGAAATGAAGAAATGATGATGAAAAATGGAGGATCTTCACGATTCCTAAGATTTTAGAGCATTTTCTGTCTCTCTCGCGTGAAACGGACATTGTACTGCGTGGTGTGAACTTAGAATGGGGTAAATGTATCGTGATGTCAGCACACAGCACTGTTGTCTCTGTCTAGTAGACAAATTCTAAACGCTTGATTTTTTTTTGTAAATGTTTTTTTTGTAGAAACTATTCACAATACTCATCTTTTGTGTAATTTCGAGATTTATAAAGATAATATACAGGTTGTAAACGAATTCGTGTAATTCCTTCAAACAGCGTGATCTACTGCTGGTCACAGATTACCCTAAATGGTTTTTAATTTAAACAATAAATTGTTTATTTAAAAAAAAAAGTTCTGTTTTCGAGTCCTTTTTGCGCCCCAAGTTAACCGACTGCAAAGAACGATTTCGTGCTAGTCGTGCTAGCTAGCTGTGTCACCGTGCTTTCATTCATTGATGAGTGGCGTCGAAATGTTCCAACGAATAAAAAATTTATTTAGCAATTTTTATTGTTTTATTTGTACCTTATTAGCTGGTTATGTTTCGATCACATAACGCTACCGCAAAAAAAAAATCTTTTTTTTTATTCAAGCTAAATCCCGTGCTCGGTCATTCTACACCAGTAGTAGATCATGTGGTTTTAAGGTATTACGCTAATTTGGTAACACCCTTTATAGTCATTCACCCTATTGTTATTCTGTAATATTTTGTCATATTATATGAAGAGAAGACTTTTTTCGTTAAAGAAACTTGCAACGTCGCACTTAAATGACTGTAACTTCCTAGTTCAATTTTTTAAATAAGCATATGATTTTTATTTATACTAAGAAACGTTGATTGGTATGTTAAACAATTTATCAATTTATCATGTTTAAAGAACTTACACAAGTTTAATGTTGAAATATACGAGAAAAACTATATTTATACAAAAAACGTGAAAATTCCCGGGTACCCGGGAATTCCCGGGAATTAAGAGAAATAATTCCCGATTCCCGGGAACTCAAATAGGCCGGGAACGCGAAAACCCTAGTGCGTACCCTTAGAATTAACGACTTTTAATGCAGCTACTCTCTTTTGAAATAGTTCGTTCCACCTAGCCTTTTCCCAACTATGTTGGGGCCGGCTTCCAGTCTCACCAGATACGGCTTTATACCAGTATTTTACACGGAGCAACTGCTATCAGACTTCCGCAACCCAGTTACTGGGCAATGCCGATATCTTAAGGTTGGACCGGTTGTCAGACTTCGGAATTCTGACTACCCGTAGGGACTGTCACACCGGGGTCCGAAGGTTTCTGTTTTGAAATAGTGTAATCTTTTAATTTAATAAACCTTTCTTTACGAATTTAGATTACTTTCAATAAACAAAGTCATCACGCGGAACATCGAACGGTTCTTTTCGAAAAACGTTACACAACGCATTGTTATTCAAAAAAAGAAGATTTTGTATATTTCACCATTGATGAGCCTCTAAAACCGACAGAATGACGCGAATGGCGACCATTTAAAAACAATATTCGCCACAGAATGGCAAATAAACGGTGCACAACAGTAAAATTGACGTGGAATCCATGAATAACAATTAGTTTTACACTGTCTTCAAAATTGCACACGATGCAATAAGAAAACAAAAATCGTGTCAATAGGTTTTTATGTTGGTATCTAAAATAAAAAACCCAAGCCCTCGCCTCGTAGCAACTCAATATAGATTACAATCTATAGTTTTTATTTATTCAAATGAAAACATAAGTTAATTGAAAATAGACAAACCGAACGGTCTTTATTTTTCACAAGCTGTGCCCGTGACTTATACTTAGACCGCATTATAATGTATAGCCTATATCCATCCTGAAGATCCATTCTAAATATTGGTGAAAGAAATTTTGAAATCGGATGAGTAAGTTTCGGTGATTACCTCCTACGTAAAAACTTACAAACTTTACCTCTTTATAATAATAATGTGGATTTTAACGTTAAAAATGCAATTGTTTAACGATAAAACTTTAAATAAATCTGCCACAACTAACAGCTTTTACGTATATATGTTACAGCGAAAGTGATATAATAACCAGCCATTATGTATAATATCTACTCAATTTGGTCAAAGTGATAAATGACACAGAATTAATCACATTAACTAGCTATTATTTATAATATCTTGGGAGACTTGGATAAAGTAATAAAACCAGTATAGTTGAAGTTTATATAGTTTAAAAAAATTAATATATCCCCTGCCGGCACCCAAAATGGACACCGGCGGCGGTAATAAGTTGTTTGGTAGGTATGTTAGTTGAAAGGTAGGTTAGATTTTGGGCTAAATACTGTAACTTGTCTTCCAACTGACTAATTTCAAAAGCGAGCGAAGCGAGCTCCTTATATTGGGACACCCCGACACGGATAGGTTAGGTTCGAAGGGGATGACGGGGGCTAGAGTGAGCGAGCATAGCGAGCGAACGAAGCCCCCGTCATCCCCTTCGTGTTAGGTTACTTTAAACCCTGAAGACAGAAATAGGAGCCCCGCACAGCGGGGCTCTGTCGACTCTGCTTTGGAAACCCAAACGACCTTACAAATATCCCCTTAAGTTTTTCATTCGTTTTTTTTTGTGAAAATGAAAGTGGGTGACAAATAATCGTCTCATGAAGAGTTTGAAGAGGCCTTGAAGGCGTTAAAATACAGAGTATGTAGTCGGCGCGGCGCCGGCAGCCAGTTTGGTAACCGGCGCCGGTAGCGGATAGATTATAATTTCACGTTAATTGGGACAACGTTAACGGGAGGGGAAGCAAGTCGGACCGTATTTATTACTTTGACTAATTATGGCCAGATATTATGAATAATATCCGGATAAAGTGATTAATTTATCACATTGTCGAGACAATTTAGTCATTATATATAATGACCAGTCATTATGTATAATAGCTATTTAATCACATTGGCTTTAACATATTATAAAACAAATTCAAAAAAACATGGCTATCAAATAAATAATTAAACGTATACACCCTATGTTTCACTCGCTTATCAGCCATGCATCACAAAACACTGACAGATAAAACGAATCTGAAACGTAGTATACATATTTCTACTACAATAATTATTACACACACTAATAAAAATTACTCCATAAACTCTATAGTTTTCTAGAATCAATAAAATTCAAATATCGAATTCAAAGAAAAAAAAGAGTTAAATGCGTAGATACACGGTACGGCTGCAATTAAATTACAAAATAAGTAAATCGAGATCGACAGAGAGACAAGATAGGTCGAAGCGAGGGCGATTGCAGCGTGCATACATAAGGTATGAGCAGTTGAATGCTCATCCGTATTCAAAGGCACGCGGACCGCTTGCAGGCGATACAGAACGTTCACGATGCAGGTGACGTAATTCAACTCGTTGAAAAGCGTTACTTACTGAAAGAATTGGTGATAACAAGTTAAACTGTATTTTTTGGTAACTGAAATTCGGTGCAGTTCGATGGAACAGTCTTTGCAACCCCTATTGTCAGATTGGCAGCCATAAGACGTCATTCAAAACATCCAACCAGCACGCTCATATGGCTTTCTTTATTGAATACGTACCCCAATGATAAAGGAGTTGGATACGCTTTTCTCAGGGCCTGAACAACTTAAATATTATTTATGTCCCCTCGAGGCGATGAAATAGAGACTGCTTTTCAGCCAACGATAAAGTTAACAGAAGTCCGTACTCAATGGGCCTTATTACAAAAGATGGTTTAAACCAAGACTAAGGTAAACCACGGTTTAAAATATACCCATCACTTTCTTATGTCATATGACAAAAAGAGACGGGGCTATCTTAAAACCTAGGTTTTTCCTAGACCATCTTTTGTAATAAGGGGGAATGGGTCTACATCTAGCCAGCACATGCCGGGGCAACTCGCGAAATTTCTCTACTAAAATTTAGAATTCTTGCTTTTTTGTTGAGAAATCCTAATGGTGGGCTTTTTGAACATATACTTCTTTTGGTGCATTCTTTTGACGCATTCAGGGTAAAGTTTTCATTTTTACGGAAGTTACGCTCGCAGCTGTAGCGGAAATGCGATACCATGTAGTTAGTTATTGGCATAAATCTCTTTTCTAAATGACACCATAAAGTTAGTTGTTAACATAAACGTTTTTTCTATCTCAGTCGAAGTATAAATTAACCGTGCGCACATGAGTACACACACCAGGTTTTGTTTTTAAAGAAAAAGAAAACTACCTTCTAGAACCTTCAGATTTCGACACAACGTCATCATTAGTAACTTCTCCAAAATCTTTGAACGTCTCAATTGCAAGTACACAATTAAGTCATAAAAATAACTAATGATAAAAAGATTGCATTAATAATGGCGCTTTAAGTGACCATAAAAGAGGAGAGCTAACGACCACAGGTAATCGAGGACGGTCCAATTTAAAGGGCTTTGGTACCTTGAACCTTGGCAGCAGTTGTAAATTTACTACCGTAAAACTCGGTTCACTTATTGCTTCTGTTTTATTTGAACCGACAGACCTTGTGGTCATTTCTATCCATCGTGAATTATGGTCTTGAGTTCATACAAGAAAAACGAACATTCAGTTTTTCCCGAATTCGCCAATTTTCTGAGCAACTTTTCCAATTTTTCTTTCAATAAAAACCTAATCCGGATTACCACTTTTTTTTTTTAAATGCTTCTCTCCATCCCTTCTCAAATGATGACCTTACCAACGAACAGCATTTATTTTTTATTTATAAATATAGATTTAAAAAGAGAACGCATAAGTAATCATATCGAAGTCAGTTTTATTTATTTCTTCTGCCGTGCCTTATGAATAGTTATAGTCTAAAAAAATGGGTTCGAAAACCAAAAAATAGAATCTTTCGATGTAGAAAACGGACACTGAATTTTCAATGCCCACTGGCTCTTTCAGTGCTTGTTTCAAGAGGAAGGCTTCTTAAGTTAGTAGGTACTCAAGAACTACTCAGACTACCGGTTGGAAGTTCTCCGTACTCGTTTAATTAACTAAAACCCAGTGCAAACTTAACTGAAATCAGGAGAAAAGTAATAAGAAGTAATAAGAGAATAAATTATATGACTAGAAGATGACTAGGTACTGAACACGATGGAAGTAATAAGACAACTATTAAAAAAAGATTGGTTAGACTTTAAATATCAGCGTTTGCAGTTTCACTGTAAATGGAAAACATGTTCATATTTTTATCTTAATCGATTCTGTACATTTCCGCTGGGAGGTATCTCTGAGGCTTTCATAGTCGCGATAAGTGAATTAAAATGTCAATTTTAATAAAAATAAATAAATAATCTAATATTCACTTGAAATTCCTGACCAATTAATATTAACAAATCTATCTTAAATTACGTATTTTTTGGGGACCAAATTTGAATTAAAGTTCAAACATTTTTTTTTTTTAACACGTTAGTATGGCAGCGGGTATATATTTCCCATCATCTTTTTTGGAAGATGTCGTGAGAATAGAAAATAAAAATAAAAGCAATATAAAAAAAAACACTAATGATGCTATATTTTGTGTTATTACTTTTCTTAATCATATTAAGGGTTAAAATACAGATTTCAGTGTCATAATATTATGTTATAGTCGATGTGAGAGCTTGATACCTTTGTGGCTTCACCATTCACCTTTACGTTACACGTGTAAATCATTAGTACGTGGGCTTTCTCCACATCGATGCTGTATTTAGATTACATTACAATATACATGATCTAAGAAAAAATACCTACTCCTGCAATTTGGAGTTAGCTATGGCCCTAGCTGCATGAATTTTTATTTTGGTTTTATGAAATGATAACTCTCCCGGAAACAATTCTTCTCCAAGATTAGATAAATAAATAAGAACATACTCATGGCAGGCATTGATTTTATTTGAGGGACTTTTAAAACGGAATCCCGATTGACTTCTCCGTCTACCCCCTCTGTATGATTATACTTTGATCTTAACAAAATTGAAATAATCAGATTCAGTTCATGCATTCCATTTTCCGCCACAAAGACATTCGCTCAAATAAAATGTTCGAAAACACAATATTTCGTAGTCAACAGACAGCCCAGTTTTATTCGTGTCTTGATTCAACCACGGCCTTGTTTTTTTTTAAACCCTGTGCCATTGAATGAAAAACAGGTTAAAATAAATTTCAATCAATTCTGCAGAAAGACGTAGTTGTCATAGGTCAAAGTAAATGAATGAAACACAATATTGGTCAAGTGCGAGTAGTTCACAGTCCTAAAAATATTCAGTGTGGATAAATAAAGCATAGAATAAAAAAAGAAATGAAAATGAAAACAATAAAGGCGTTTGAGCCAAGCAGTGCATTGAATACGTCTGTTAAGAGCATTTCCATCCAATCCAATCAGCTTAACTAAGTCCATTGCTAAACCACTGAAAAAACCGCTGAAGCCATTTTCAAGATTTTCCACAAAATTGAGTTTTTCACCTTTTTGTATTCATTTTACACCAGCCTGCCAAGGATTCCAACCCTTATAAGTAATTAATAAAGTAGGTATCTTACAATATTTCCTTCTAAAGCATACGCCCATACCTACGCTGGGAGTTCATATTTCGAGCAAACGAAAAATACTAAATTTTCTGGCGTAAATAAAAGCTCACTGATTTGAAACATACTATAATATTTTTTATTTTTTCCCTATCTACTATATTTGATATGTTTTGGACTTGAAAATACTAAATTTATCTGAAAAAATTGGCAACCCTGCTACCCCTCCTCGATTCGTTGGTCCATCGGAAACTGAAACTTATTAACATCGCCTTTTTTCTTTTTCTTCAGTTTCTCGTACAACGGAACTCTAAAAATAAGAAAAATGTAAAACTGTCGCCGTTAAAGTGACTTCCTACAGGCTGGGTCCATTATCATATTCAGTTTTGACCTCCACGTCTAGTGAATAAAACGCAGTTGACGCATAACGTACTGGTGTCGTTTATAAAACCAAAACAAATATTAACATGTATGACTCCCGTTGATGCATTGACGCCCCTGGTTCTGAGGGATTTAGTAAAGAACTGTCTTTCAACGATTTCACAATGTACATGGCTATTATATTCAATATACATACATCATGTCGAGCCGTTAGTGATAAATGCACAATTTTATTTAGTATGGTGTCGAACTCTCGTATCAATCAATCGCCGATATAACAGTGGTGTGCCAATCAATCACCGCTTTACATTGCTGATTGATTAACAACATCCACTAGTGTGAATTGAAAATCGAATCAATTGTTTTTTTCTGTTAAAAGTATAAAACTTATGACAATAACAAGATAAAGTTTAATAAAACAAATGATTAATAAATTTTAACAATAGGCACCTACAATAAAAAATGTTTACTTTTTGCGTTCCACTAAATTGTCGTCTATCTTTCACATTTTATTAAATAACATTCTTATCAAACTACCTATTTCAATTTTATAACAATTGAACTTCAACACTGGTAAAAAATTAAATATTTTTAAAGCTATTAAATGAACATTCTCTCTCGTTTACAGAACCTCAAATAACTTCGAAATGAAACCACTTTTTCGAATAAATTAAATTTTATCTCTCACTGAAAAGCGCTTGAATATAAAGTATGAAGAAGTGAAATATAACGCGACATAATCCGTATATTAATATTCATTTCAATGGATAATATTTGCGTGAATATTTTAATTCTGTCACTATCACAAAGGACTGAAAGCATCGCATGTACTGCCATCGCATGAAAATGCACCCAACAAACTCGCAAGTGCAATTCAAACAAAAATTTCCACCTTTATATCTTCAAAAATATTTGTCATAACCATAAATTTTGGTTGCAAACACTACAAAAAGGAGTAAAAGTCCTTCGGAGCACACAAACCATTGTTAGGATAGAACACAATAGCGGTCTCCAAGGCACTGTTTACTTCTATTCTATTCTAGAGAATCAATTCCAGAGTGCTATAATCCTCCTTTGGGGATCATTGAGCTATGTGCAGCCACTCTGCAGTTATTCGCTAAGGGACACTATTGTTGCGGTGTAGTACTACAGTATTTGAAGCTGACTGTACTTGGGGTTATGTCTTACGTACTGCATTGTTTTGTAATGAGTGCTTTGCTACAAACAAAAGAAAATAAAACTACATTTTAAGTTAATAAGTTTTCCATTCACATGACAAGAACATAAACGTTATGATACCTATGGCATAAAATATTTAAATGTTATTTATTTTGTTACAGGTAAGAATTTCACACAAGATATTCTATCTAAAGGATCAGAAACAACAGAAGGTAAGTAGGATGCAAGACATGATATTCGTACAGAAGGAAATGTATCCAAAGCAACTCTATGTTATCAAAAGACATACGAAATATTTTATAATAGGCTTGCCTGCTTATAACTTACTTAACCATTATATAAATGCGGATAAAAGTTATTACTCCACCTTATTACGAAAATATAAAGTCTTGTCAATAACGAAGAAGAATAATTTGCATGGAGCTAAAAATTGCTATACTTGTGTTGTCTAATGCTAAGCCACAAAACGCAGTGAAATCGCAGAAGAAAGTGTCGCGGTTAGCCACTGAATACGCCCTCTTATTTAAACTAGGCATCTGCAAACTGAGTTGATATTACTTTCCAATTGCACTTACAGCGATTGCTATAAGCGTAATTTTGTAATTTAGTCAAACAAATTGACAGACAATTATATTTTACGCAATTGTACGAGGAGGAGTTTCAACGTCTTTATTTTTGAGGTAGTCTTTTAGTTTAGCTTTGCCATTTATTTCGTCGTCGATCAAACAATTATCTGTACCATGACCTATCCCACCGTTTCTATTCTTAAACCTATAGCTATCGTCCCATTTTGGCACTAAACATACTCGCACATAATTACAAGAGGTGACTAATTGCTACGGGACTCATTGTTTGGCGGTCACGCGCCGTCGCGCCGCCAGAGGGCGCGGTATTATGCGACACAATAGTTGCAGCAGACGTGCCCTCTATTGTGAACTGACCTTATCTTCAAACCTCATCACAATGTCACGCTATACTACAATTACATGTTGTTCTAAAAATTATGTACTTACCTCCATTTACTTCATACACTTGAATGAATTAACTGTGTTGATTGGACGCTGGTCCAAAGCCCGAATGCCGTGACCAAACTCATTGAATGAATGATTCTTTGGCGTAATGATCGACCATTAGGCTTGCCAAACAAGAATTAAGTTAATTCAGCTCATTATATGTTTATACAGCCCAAGAGCCCTAGTCGTTTCAAGGGAACCAACCACACAGAGTTCGTTCAATGAATGATAATCTGATTAACTCTGATGTATACATTTATGTTCGACAGTAAGCTAATATATTGAGCCATAATATTTCAACATTATAAAAAACTAAACTAAAATCCTTCCAAATCTCACATAAGTTCCAAAAAGAGCAGCTGTTAAATTGTAATCAGGTAAAATGAACCGACCGCGCATGCTTAACACCATTACCTTTGTAAAGGGGATAAGGGTAATAACACGGGCTATACCGGTTGTATGACGTCACCGCAAAATGCCCTCATTTAAATTTTGTCACAGCTATCAAGGCATTTCGCGGGCCCTCTCGACTAATGACTGTAATGCCACCGTCATTATCTAAAGCTCATGTTGCAACTGCGGTGAACACTATGGTGCGTTCAATTTTGTAATTTAATTCGCATTATATTCTGTAACATTATTGTTCAAAACATTTTGGAAATTGGTATATATTTGGAAAAGAAAATATGTAATACTGTTTGTTAAGTTATTTGTATCGACAACAGAAGAAGAATGGAAAGCATGTCGGATGATGGAGTCAGGGTATAAATGAAAGAATCAAAGATTTACAAGAATATAAGCCGTTCTGGAGAGCATAACACAATAGAAAGCAAACATGTCAATGAAGACCTAAACATAACTAAACACTCAATGAAGATGAATGCAAAAACGATATCAAAATAGACCCATTTGTTTGTTAACGCATCTAAATGTCTATTTCAGTTAGACTTAGTGTGAGCAACACTCAGTGTGATTGCTACCGACGACCAATGAGTAATGGCCGGTGAACTGATGAGATCACTTTCGACGGTGCTAATTCCAAGCTGCCGCCAACAGAGTCGTTACACTTTGTTGTCGCGAGCGTTCATTTGGCAACTCATTGCATCTGTAATTGCGTTCGTTTGTTTGGACTTAGTACCTAGGCGAAAGTACTATTAGACAAGTCACGATAACGAATCTGCATCGTCTAGGTGACAGGTGTGTCGAATTTTCGATGAGGCAAAAAGTTTCGTACTTTCATACGCAAGTGCAATATTTTTTTGTGAGTTGTCTAGTCATCAATGTTAGGTAATTTAGATTGCAAATCTACGTCATATATAGTATGATTGTTTGGTATTTACTGGTGTAAAATTTAGGGCATGCGCTAGTTGAATACTTAAAGGTCAATCGAATAGCTAATGTTTGGTACATGCAAATAATTTTACAGGCACTTAGGTAGGCTAATTGCGCGCATATTTCAGAACCGAGCCTTGCTTTACCGCTAATTACTCTATTGTACTAATCATTCCACTGAATTTGGTAACTAATTATCTGTTTCATGTTTGTTATTATTGTTTCCACAAAATAGTAAATAGATATCAGTTTAAAACAGACGCAAGAAGCTCCTCATTGCAACAGTCACCTCTTTGAAAATTGTATTTTTATAACTGCTGATAACGGATTTATTTGCATTACAAACTTAATTTAAGAATAAAAGAATAATACACGTAACATTTTTTATTATGTACCTCGTATTCATAAAAAGATAAAGTAACAGTAATCTCAATCACCACGCAGTTTTTATCGCAACAACATACTGCTAGCGCCATCTCGTACAACACACTGGAACTTATTCGTTTCACTACGTCATGCCGACATTGACCGCTAGATGGGGGCACTGGTACATGGAACGGGTGACGCGCGCGGTTAACGAACGTTCTTGACTGAGCACTCGAGTTCGTTCGACGCCGCCGTGCCGTGACACAACACAACACAACAGCGGATTGGAGCGTGGAATGGACTCGTGCATGGCGTAACAACCAATACTATGCCTAGTAACAATAACATTGTTTCCATTTCTGCTCATTTGGAAGTTTTACTTCGGGTTTTTTTTTATTTTAATAGGTATTAATTTATGCGTGCTGTTAGTTTAATAAAAAAGAAAAAAGTCCATTAGTAGTGAAAGACTGAACATTAAAACTGTTGCTAACCTAATTAAAATAGATACATTGCTTTAAAATTTAATGTAACTTTTTTAATATATTTAATGGTAAAGAAAATAATAAGTGTGTATGTATTTTTAATACATTTATTTCTCAATACAGTTTTAATATCAGCAGAAGCCAATAGATGGCGTTGTAATGCCTTCATACCTTCATTGCAAAGTTTAATTTTCTTGCTTTTATCACCGTATCGGTGACGTTTGTGGTGGATCAATGTTTTGATAACTACTGTCAGTCAGTCACTTGATGACGGAATCATTCTATAAAAAAAATGCAATTATAATATGTATTGTAGCTAAGTTCGGAATAGAGCTAATATGATTCGTCTTGCTAGATAGTACCTACTTACTTATTTTCAAATATATTTTTTAAAAATTAGAACTTTATTTATATATTATTACTCTCATACGATTTATAATCCATCTCTGCTTTTGTTCAAAATATGTTAGGGCTGTCCCGCAGAAAACACGTAGGTATTATTTTGAAATAAAATTAACACCTTTAATATCATGTAAAGATTCAAGATAATGGTACAACAACAGTATTTTCGTCCGAAACGACATTGACTCGTAAAAATAATAATAAAAACACAATTGTATGAGGCGTAAGTACTTAGGAATTTTTATGTGCTGACCACGACTGTAAACTGAGGGACTAAGGTATCGAGGACTTTGATCCTCTCGAATCTTATAATCTTGTTTTGAATCAATTTGGCTCCTCTTGCTTTTTTCTTGCTCTCTTTGGCAGACTACAATTGCGATCATCTTTCTAGATTACCTACTATTTTATTTGGGATCCAATCTATAAATTGAAACTAATAAAAATAGCACTGTGATGGCAAAGAAAAAAAAACAATTTGTCAACATTTTTTGCTGAAACGTAACTTTTTCTAGGTAGGTATTTGTCAAGAATAAGTTGCATAACATTTTATTCGATACCTTCGTATACTTCATTTTGTACCGAGTTTTTGCCTCCTCTTTTCTAAGGATTTATGCCATATCCAATTACTTAGAATCTGAAAAATTGTGGAACTAATACACTTTTATTTCGTAAAATTATTTTGTTGTGTCATTTACTTTATTATCACTAAGTATTTATAACATCAAAGCATAACACACTATCTTTAATAAATTGTATTATTCTTATTTTAAAAATCCACGATATTATCGTAAGTAGTTTGCGAGTCAAGTAGGAACGAATAGTGATGTGCATGACCTATTATTATTATTATTGTATTGCCTTGCATCCGGGAACATGCCACAATGTATACATACCTAGTGAAAGTATTAATACATAATTGTCTATAACCGATCGAGAAGTATAAAATAACACCGTTAGATCGATCCTTAAGCAAGTAATGTCGATTGTTGAGTTATTATTATGGGATTTAGAATGTTGCTAGGTGAGCCGTTACATGCTAATAAAATTCCAATTTTAAAACTCATGCTCAGTCTGAGATTTGATAAATGATCGATGAAAACATCTCATACGTCCATCATAAAAATAATTATAAATTTATTGTTAAATATTTGTTGAGAGCACCTACTGATTGCTTGATTGATGCGAATTCTATAACTGGAGATCTTTTTAAATGTCTAGATTTTTTCTTTAATTTACTATTGATTATTAGGATCTTTATGACAAGTAGAAAAAACAACCTTGTGGTAATTAAACTCATCATTGTATTTTTCTATAACCGTCATACTGTTCGTTCAATTTAGCGCGTCTTTTGAAAAGAACAACAAACTTGCCCGAAAGCAGTTAATTACAATATAACTTTATTTCTACATGTAATTGCTTCCGTGTCTTACCAGATTACTTGCTTTTAACCGTTTCACATTAGTTCCTCTAGTTTACAATTTAAACTGAGCAGAAAAGTTAATTACTTAATTATTTTTATTTGTATTCGGGCACAAAGTAACTTATTTGAGTAACGGTGTGCCCGGTATATCTTGGTTTTTCATGGAGGCGCTGGTTGCAATGGAAAATAATAAAATAATGTCAAATCCAGTACATTAAAATTTAGTTCCGTATTTCGCCGCCTGTCAAGTTATACTGGGCCACAGTATAGTCATGTTACTGGAGTGAGACTTGTCATGTCAGTCATGACTGACGGTGTTTGAGTGGCTGGCTGCCTTAAATTGGCTCAGTTGCGACTGTTGCCAGTGTGTATGGCGTAAGAACATTACTAATATTAGATGGCCGTTGTTTTCGACAGTGGTCGTTAAACTTCACGCTCGGTTGTTAGCCATGCAACTGAATAATTATTTGTGCGACATTATTTTTCAACATAGTTAACTTTTGATTGTTTAGTTTTTCATTTGCAATAATTGCAAACAGCCCTTATTATTCCATGAATTTCATGGAATAATAAGGGCTGTGAGAAATTAAGATAAAAGATTCAAGGTAGTTTAAAAAAAAGAACTAAGTATTCGTTTCGTTAATTTTTTATTGGAAGTTTTTAGGTGCCTGCATGTAAAAATTCCATACTTCATTAGGTAGAAACTATACAATGTGTTGGCGAATATTAATCGTATCCACACGAGTACCTTTTTGTTCTGAGTAGGTACCTAACATAGCGCTTTTCACTACAAAAACAATAAAAACATATTTCCATAAAAAATACTTTGTTATTTTCTCTATTTATTAGGTATACGTAGGTATACTGTTGCTTTGTATTGAAAAATATATTCATCCAGTCAACGTACAAAATAAATGGTTGCTTCATCAGCAATCTGACTATTTTCACTCTGGTTTGTACATAAAAGCGATTCTATTTTAATAAATTTTGATCCCAACGGAACTGCACCCACCAAAACCCACCCTAATATTGATTAGTGGCAGCACCATCAAACATGGCATGTCGTGTTTTAATCAATAATCGTTCTGGGAACGCCACGTGCATAGCAGTCGAAAAACTCGTAGTTCGTTCAATTGGAAGCTAAATGATTTAATAAAAGATACACACAATTAATTTTAGAAAGCCTACACAACACTAGACAATCGCTTCTATATTTGAAAAATTCTTTTCGTAAAAGGTCGTTCGTTATTCAAATTACTTAAATAAAAAAAATACTTTTTTTTAAGTAACAAAGGACGAGTACTTAATGCCTGATTTGAACACTCATTGGTTAAGTTGCTAGTTAACTTACCTATTAAACTTAATTAAGCAACTACTGTCCTAACTTGCCAATGTGCGTCCAAATGACTTATCGGCAAGGTAACTCGCTATTTATGACTGTGTAACCGAACAATTATTTCAAAAACTGGAACATTTTGTGCCAATAACTCGAACCCTGAACACAAGAATTATAACGAAACTATTCTATTGTTACTATAATAACGACCGCAGAACCTCTACACAATGAAAATGCAAATTGCGTGTGAATTTTAACTTTTAGTTACCATTTGGGAATGTCATCGCGAGTCAATGTACAGTTTTATACCTAAATCTGTGCCGAAAAACGTATTAGTCAACGATTCACGTAGCCGTTGCATATTTTATTACGCTAAGTTATAATTAAAAAATAGCATATTCTTATCGTACAAGTAAGTACGATAAGAATATGTAAGTATGTACAAGTAAGTGATTGTAGAGCTGAATTTTTATCAATTTATATCGCTGATGGTGTAAATGTCAAAATGACTAAAAAACACATATTAACACTGTCGGCAGATGGTATCAGCAAAACACAGAGTGTAAAATAATGATATTTTTGTACCTAACTTGCATAATGTTTACCGTTGACTCAGCCCAAGTTAAAAGTCAAGGTAGTAGTTACCTGACTTTTAACACCGGCAGCGTCAACGATCATCGCGTTTTATTGACTTTAAGGGTGAAGCCAAACGAGTGTATTTTTTTGAGCTGTGAGTCGCGTAAAATAAGTCAGCGTAATTTTTTGAGCTGTGAGTCGCGTAAAATAAGTCAGCGTAATTTTTTGAGCTGTGAGTCGCGTAAAATAAGTCAGCGTAATTTTTTGGAAGGATTTTACAGACTCATTTTGCGTCGCCGTGTGAACGAAACAGGAGTTTTGTATGAAACCGAATGTAGCAGAAATTACGCGACCGAAATTCTGCGACTCACAACTCAAAAAATTACTCTCGTCTGTCTGTCGTCACCCTAACTAAACTTACAACTTTTCTTACCTATTTAAAAATAAAGTGTCATGTCTTACTCTTTTAAACAATTATTATTTGACAAACCTTTTTGCCGTGTAAACTAACAAATCGTTCGACAACGAAAACTGAAAGACGTTAAAAATAAATCTGCAATTCACTGTATTTAATGATATTCACCGATAAATCACAAGCTTGTTCCCCTCCTCACTAGCTCGTTTTAACACAAAACAGAGAACGATGCTGCTTCTATTTTATATTCAAGTCACAATACACCTCAGTTTTTATCTCAGCTCAAAATTCTACCATTAACCTTATAATGTAGCACACGAACGAACGATTAAGACGATCATGATTACATTATTAATAACATTATGAGATAATTAATCATTGTAAAATTTAATAATTATCGAACGAGCTCAGTACTTTATGATTAGACGAGCATGGTATAATAATGGCGGACTATTGGTAGTTAGTAACGTCGATAACTTAATGAACCATTCTGTCTGCCTCCCTCGCCCGATCAACCGTGAACCTATGAATGGCTGGTTTCTTTGAAATTTAATTGCAATTATTTTCATGCTTGGGAAAGATGGAAAAAACCTTGTTGGATTCTTATCAGCCTGAAATAGGTAATCGATAATGGTTATTATTAATAGTAGGTTAGAAACCTGTGTCTAGACACTCTTATTTTTAGAATTTTAAGCTTTACGTGACTTCAGGCTTGAATGCAGTTTAACTTGTTTCAACGTCCTGAGTGAAATGATTGATTCTAAATATCTTTCATTGACTCACCCGCGTCGCAATTTATAACAGCCTAATAAAACGTTCGTTCTGTCTCACTCCTTAGTCCTTTAAATGGTCGAACTTGACCCTCCATCTTCAGATCCTGTCAATTTTATCTCTCGGCGAAATGATCTCATCACTCCATTGCAACGACCTTATTGTGATTAATGCTCTGTCGCTGTTCTTATATAAATTATACGCGGACGCTATCCGTCGATCTCTAATTGAAGGAATTGTGGCAATTTATGAGACACGGAGCCTTTTGTGTGAGCAATGAATTGAGCAATTAGCGATGTAAGAATTTTCTTGATTAAAAAATAAAGGTTCGCTGTAAAAGTCAATTAAAGCCGATCGGGCGCTGGCCGGGTTTATGAGTCTTGGCGCTCATGAAGCCTTTTTATTTTTAATTCGAATTAATACCTAATAAAGGTGACCATAATTTTCTTTTATAAGCAGGCATAGTAATAAGTCTTCCTTCGTGTATAATCAGTTCTGCCTAGCCTTTTCCGTACTATGTTGGGAAACTAAGTATGTTAGAATTCCAGTCTAACCAGATGCGCCTGAGTCAGTATTTTACACGGAGCGACTGCCATCAGATCTCTGCAACCCATTTACAGGGCAATGCCGATATCCTAAGGCCTGAATTACAAAGAAACGATATAAGGCGCAGGCACGGCGCAAGCGCGTCACTTTCATAAATTTTTCGTGCCGCTTCAATTTTTTTTCGCACAAAATGTATGAAAGAAGCGCGCCTGCGCCGTGCCTGCGCCATAAGCTGTTTCTGTGTAATTCACGCTTAAGGTTAAACCGGTTGTCAGACTTTCGGGCTCCTGACTACCCGTAACGACTGTCATAGTCATAGGCATTCATATGACACCCGAGACCGACGGTTTAACGTGCTCTTCGAGGCACGGATCGTTCACTATGTGTAACGAACGGTCACCCATCAACAGACTGACCGTGGCAAGCGCAGCTTAACCTTGCAAATAATATGATCTCTCTTTCATGTAAAATATAATAAATAATGACAATCTATAAACTCAATAATTCCGAGTTATTCCGGAACGTCGCTCACACGTTGGTATTTTATAATAATGTACATTGTATGTATATTATATGTACATATATTAATATTTAAGGCTGCGATTATATACTAACTTAGCTATTTTAATATTAAAACAGTTAACTCTTCTTCTGTTTGATTATAATCAAATGAATACTTAGTTACCTTTAAATGACATAAAGTTAATTAGACTTGCGTAACATTACTTCAACTTACACTATTACATATCACTGTAGCACTTTATTAGTCACAACACATAGAGGTTAATACTCTTTAAGCATATTAATGTATAATTAAATATTTATTAATGTCAAAAGTTAAAATCGTCAGACTATTAACAACAAAAATTTATTAATATTCATTTGAGTAAAGACTAAACTTTTTTATTATTAAAAAAGCGTGTATCATCATCAGCCCACTACTATCCCACTGTTGGGCACGGGCCTCTTCTCAGAATGAGAAGGATTTAGGGCTTATTTCTCCCGATGCGGGTAGGCGAACTACACACACCAACGCGTACTCTTTGGAGCCCTGTCAGGTGTATAGGTTTTCCTTCACCGTTAACGCAAGTGATAACCAAATTATGATCCGCACATGAACTCGAAAAGCCAGAGGTGCCATTCTATGCAGACCCTCCTGCAGTTCAGGGCCATCTCTACCCTTGGGTGCAAGGGGCGCAGAGCACCCGGGCACTGAGGCATAAAGGGCGCCTCGGCGTCGGCCTCTGAAGGCGGATGCTGAGGAAATATTTTAGTCAGCTGGTCAGCTCAAACAGCGCTGATGGGGGAGGGGGCATTAGCTAGGGGGTGCCTAAGCTGGGTTCGCACCCCGGCGCCAGATAACCTAGAGCCAACTCTGCAAGCGAGCGTTCAACTGCTAGACTATCACAGTTTTATGTAATAAAGGTATTTAACGTATAGTGCGTTGGGGCAAATCCGGATATGGGGTAAATTCGGTCAAATGGATTTACAGTAAAATGTGATGATATTTTAATTGTTGCCAAGAATAGAATGCGACGCCATTATTTTGCCCTTCACTTCAGTCCGCCTCGTAATATTTTGACGAGAACGAATTTACCCCCTATCCGGACTTGCCCTAACGAACCTTATTAAATAAAAATATTTCTTCTACAAAGCGATCATTGTTTCAGTAATGTTGGTAAACAAAATGAACTTGTATTTCTCAGACAGATCTCAGCTTCTATATTACTTCTTGCTACTTGTATATTATGCATTTTGTTTATTAAAAATAGCTTGCCATATTTTTTTGTTTTTATCATGCTAATTAATTTTCTTCTCGTATTTATTGTAGAGATGCAATCTGAACAGACAAGACTCGTCGAGATGTTGCTAATTATAACATTGAATTTGAAGGTCTAGACGTTATTAATTAATACTTTGATAACAAAATGAACCAGAGATTCCCATTATTATATTTATCATCATAATAATAATAATGAAGTTTATTGCAATATTTACAGAGTTATACCACAGACTTAGAATAACAGAGTAAAATTACGTTCTCGACTTTTAATTTTAAAATCATATCTGAAACCAAAAGAGAATCTTGAGTAGCTAGATGCAATACGGCACAACTAAGAAGTTGCTACTAAGATCACTACCGAACTGAGTGCAACTTCAAGACCACGAATGTTTATTAGTACTAGAGTAAAGAATGATCTTTAGGCAGTATTAAGTGTGAGAGGCGCAAAAATCGTCACCCTCCGCGCTAACTGTCGTATCTAGCAATTAATAATTTTTCTGTAGTTGCGTTAGCTGTAGCTTTATTAATGAATTAATAACTTTTTTATATTGCTCTTGACTTACTCTTGGCTTGGTTAGTAGTTGCCCTAAAGCCTTAAGGTATCTATTTATTTATTTCTATTCATTTGAAGCAGATACGTCACTCTGTGAGAATTTCTGTGAAAAATTTTCAATTGTTAGTTACGACAGTTAGCGCGGAGGGTGACTAAATGAGCGGCGGCCATTGATTGTTCATGTGATGTTACTTGTTAATTGTGTCGTACTGTACTTACCTACTTAAAAGTTTGAAAGACGCCCACGCAAGCTTAGACACACGACACGAACACTGCGCAGTATGTTCATTCTTCTATGATAAATTAATTTAATCAATGATAAATGATGATCATGATGCTATAATAAAACTAATATTTCGCTCATGCGATACATGAAGTGACGTCATTCCTTCATTCGACCTCCCTAGCTTCCGGTGGCCAGCTCTTTGATCCGCCGGCCACGGACGCTAGACTAGAAATAATAAATAAAATTAAAAGACAATAAGACTTACTTAACATTTGTGAGAAATGTTAAGCATTACGTAATTACAGATTTTTAAAATTAAATATCTAACCGATCGAAACACTGAAGGAGTGGAACGCGTTTTAAGAATATCGGAGTTTCTGTTCTTTTATTTAATAAAGTTAATGCGATAATTAAAATATATATGTATAATTTTCTTAATTACATAAAATGAAACATTAAAATCTTAATGAACATTAGGAGGTAATTTATTAAAACCGACCGCGACGTCTTAAAACATACAAAGAGTACGACTAAACTAAAATTTAAACTTTGTATAGTTTATAGAATTCCTCAATATAGCAGCTCGGAGTCTGGATTTGTGCCTGGTTGATGGCAATAGGCTTGCCCCCTATTACATGGGACTTAAACATAAAGGCGAAATGAGGGTGTACTATACACCTCTGCCCAACCTTTCGGTAAATACAGGCGTGATATTATGTTTAAAAAACTTGGATAATCTTATTTATTTTTAATAAATTTGTGCTTCTTAATTCACATTATCGCCTGATAAAACACTGACACACAGAACAAAGTAGCTGTTGCCCACGTTTACACTTGCATCCTTCTTTTTTTATCGTGGGAAAATCCTCATTGATATCGCCTGGGGAAGGCGAAGGGTTCGGACTCTTACCGGCTAAAAACCCACAGTGTTCCTTCTCCTGACCCTTGGCCGGGGTCGCGGGATTCGCAGCACCGCAACCCCGGCAGGCCTCGGTCCGCCAGACCCTAGCGGACCTCTCCTTCTGGGGGGTTTGCCCCACGTCCTCCTGAGAGGCGCGCACGAAACACATGCGCGCCGCCTTCTCGGGTCTTTTACTGGTCGGGCGACGGCTCCCCTAACCCGTCGCCCGCAGGCCACTTTCACTAGCATCCTAGGGGACCTGCTTCATGTACCCGGATAAAAAGTAGTCTATGTCCTAATCCAGATCAAGATTTACCTGTGTGCTATATTTCATGCAAATCCGTTCAGCCGTTATGGCGTGATAGGGTAACAAACAACCAAATTCACAAATATCCAAACTTTTACTTTGATAATATTAGTAGGATAGAATACTAGGATTAGTTTCGTTTATATCGATTTTTATATCGAGCTGCACATTGTACCTAACTTCGACTGAAATACATTGGCAAAATTAATTCTTAATTATTTGTACATTTTGACAAATTAACAAAATTCTGACTGTCGTCGCCTTAGAGTGAAAAACCTCGGGAATGCGTTTAATTTTAATTATTGCACGGTTCCTGTGGCATTCACCGAACGAGGTCCCGGGCAAAAGCTAGTCAATTATATTTATTACGAATGTTATATACGCAGTAAAGGCTTAACTTCAGTGCCTACAAATTAATTTCGCATAGAGCGGCTCTCTTATAATTAAAGTACATAATTATTACGTCGTGATAAAATAAAAATGACTACGACCCAATTTCACCATACAATGTTAGTTGTTAATGTTCTGTTAAGCTGTCAATGTCAATTTCAATGTACTGTTAAACAGTCTGTTAAAATGTTTAACAGGACATTAATAACTAACAGAGTATGGTGAAATTGGGTCTAAATTGCATTCCATTGGTTTTCATTCTAAGGCAAAGTTCTGTATCTTCATAAAATCAGAAACGTGAGTACGTGGTACTTTTGTGCACAAACCATTTAAAACTATGTCTGAGAGCTCGCAGACACAATCACTCTTATAAATTAGTTATAATTGGCGTATCGGATGAGACATACTCAAATGCTTTAAAATTCTAAACAATGCAAAAATACATAGCAACTAACAAAAGAACATATTAATATTTCCACATCACCATTATTTGAAAAGATTTAGTACCTACTGCATAATATGAATACTTAATTACTCAGTTTTGAGACAACAGAAAAACTTATAAAAATTCTCCATTTCCAAAGCATTTATTACGTAAACGAAATCACACCTATCTTAATTTATAATACTAATGACGTAACAAAAATCTAATTTTATTTGGAAATATGTTTATACCTAAAGAAATAATTGGTACAGAAATAGATAGTCGGAATTTGCATTCAACGCCATGGGTGTATCACCTCCATATAGAACTGGTTTTCAAGCCTTGACATTTCGAAATCACATCCGATGGTAGTCCATTCGTTAGTTTTAAGTTTTCCTAATGTCAAAATATCGTTATTACATCATAGTAATCTCTATAGAGCTGTTATATGAATAATATGTTAATGTAAACCTAGGTAAAATGCTACATAATTTATCTTTCGGAGATTTCCAGTTTAATCCAATGCGAAGTTCAAAGAAACTTTGTAAAATGAAGTAATTTAACATCAGACTTATTTTAAAGTAACTTAAGATTTCATGAATAATGGAATAATGCAAATTAGAAACTAACTGTACTTTAAATACTGGTAGGGAGCCTCAATTTTGCTATTGTTCTCTAACCAATGAATAAGGCGAATAATTCTGAAGACATCAAAATAAAATAAACACTTATACGTGTGATCATGATTCTCGGGAACACTTTTAATAATCGGATATATAAATAATTCGGGTGTTTGAATCCGTTACCAAGGCCAAGGCACTCCGTAAAGTAAACTCTGATAAATGGATTGAATTTGTTTGTTATCTGTTCCCAACATGGCCGACATCGTGAGCTTTTAGCAACGGATTAAGGAATCACCATAACGTTTATTTGCTCATACGTTACGCTCAATTTAAGAGGGAAAGCGTCTCTAAGCGTCCCTTTTGATATCTCAGTTACGTTTGTTTACGTTGGAATTAGGAATTGAATTAACTCGTTAAAAGATTTGAAGTATTTCGCAAACAGCGTCTAATGTCAAAGGAGTACCTTAATAGATATTCAGTTTGTTAATACTTAGCTTAATTTTAAAATGTTTTTTTAACAAATAGAAGTAAATAAAACGTGATATATTATGAAATGTAATTGAAAACGTATAAAACCACAGGTAGCAACTATTTAATTTGTCGTGAGATAGTAAAATTTTGTTAATAAGAATCCAACTAGCAGTTTATAGAATATAATTATGAGAGGTTAATTAATGCCTGACTGTTTTGAGCTATAAAACTTGTGATATCAAATTGACAATTTACGACCGAATAGCTACGAATTTTCTACAATCATGTGTAACTAACAAGGTTATAATTTTTTATTTTTTTTTTAGGTTAGAATTACCCAAGGATGACAATCACATCTTAATACGTATTAAGGTTACAAAAAAACGGGTAAATTGTTTTTTTTTTCCCTTTCCATAAAACTCGTTTCGTGCCTCAAACAAAGAAAATACAGCCAAAAAATAATTTTGTAGATTTTCATCTACGAATCAAAACCGCTTATCGTATATCTAATGAATTTCGTTATTAGCAAGGTGGAGGTGTTTTCCGACTGATTTATTATAGCATAGTAACGGCTGTATTCGAATTATTATATATTCCAATAAATAGTGGTCGGACGGGATCTAAATTATTTAATTACACTCTAGCTACGAATTGACGCCAGACAAATTAAATCGTGCTAAAATTGGAAACAAAGCATTGAACAACGTATTTTAGTCTATAGGTCTAATTTTGGAGGTTTGGTACATACACACATCAAAAAATATTGCGATCACTTTGAAAAATTATGTAGCCTTTTTGAAACCGAATTTTCTAATCAGGATTCAAAGCGATAATTATCATGATAAATATAGATTGATAGTATCTAGATAAATATGAATCAGATTTCAGTTGGACTTTGGATGCGGAATCTACACATACATAATTATGCTAGTGATCGCAAACTTTTTTTGATGTGTGTATATGAGATGTATTTTAAAAATACTTCTTTATAGCAATCTCTATAAAGTCATCTTAAATCGCTTTTCGTCTTCGTTCGGCTCCATCATCATCAGCTCAATGGTATCACATGGTATTGTCACCGAGACTACATGCAGAATTTCAGCTTGGTGGGAAGCACCGAAATGGTATTCGAAATTTAACTCTCTTGCTGTCTAGGAAGAGGGTAAAAATTCGAGTACCAATTTTGAAAAGGACGAACATATTAACGAATAGTGCAAGGAAAATAAAAGCTCGCTATTTCAAAATACGAGTGTCTCGATTCCGAAATAGTGACAGGAAATTGCCCAAAAATATCACAATGATTCTTTTGTCTATTTTCTCAACCGTTCGATCTATTAACGATCGCCCTCGTTTATTGCTTTAGGCAACAGAAAACAGTATCAAAACAAACATTGAAACCTCTACATATAGGAATTAGGTTCAAATACTCATTGCCAACTAATTGTAACTAAGACAAAATGTCGATTGCCTACTCGATTCATACCGATTGCCAAATGGGTATCACATTACCTTTAAGATATCGATACTCATACGAGTATTCGATTATGATCGGATCACAGTTGCTGGTGGCTGTATCAATATTCAGAATGCGTCATTCTGATCCCAATCACGGATACAATGGTGGGGGAAGTGTGTGACCAGTATGTTATTCGCTTCTCCTGTGTTTTTTATAATGTCTAATAATGCTTGATGGTCTTGTAATAAACACGTATTTAAATGATATTATATGGTTAATATATAGCGCTATAAAATTTGACATTGGCTGACAAAATGTTGGATTTTTTTCATTCGTAGTAAAAAAAATGTTAAAAAGTTTAAGTGTAAGTCTTAGAATTACTATAATACTCTGTTCAACGTAACACGAGTTCTGACATAGCGGTATTTTCGTAAATTCTAGCCGTAAGGGGGTTATTACATCACCATATATCTAGGATCATAATTATCTCTCTCTCTCTAGAGTTATCTCTCTATAAGAAGAAATGATTAATATTTTTACATTACATTGTCATATATCTATGACTCATAATCTATGATCCTAGATCCTATGATATTGTAATAGCCCCCTAAGAAGACTGCTATCGAAAAAATGACATCATCAAAAACCGTAAAATAGTAAGCAATATTATCCGGTTTTTTTACATTTTATTTTCTTCGTAAAGTAACGTTTTGTCGAGAAACGTCACTAATCAACTTACGGTGAAAAGGGTTTAGAAGATTGATATACACATAAAAATAAGTAACTATTATGTTAATCACACTGCAATTGATTAATGAAAATGACATAAATTACCATTACAATCATGATGTAATTTATCAACACAGTAATTTACAAACCAGTAATCAATCTAATAACAATAAGACATAATATTGTTATTGTTAGTACATTTTCCTATAAAACTTGCTATAAATAATACAGGAGTGAGCTGATTCCATAGCATTATTATATCTTATGATATAATTATATGTAAATGGCACTGGCCGTTGTCGACCTCAGCCTAATTTCATAACTATAAAATCTAGACCATTTGATATGCTAATCTGACGCATAGCCTACAGTTAGGAATATTTAGAGTGATATTATTGTTAGATGCCATTGCTTGATTATATTATTATGCAAGCTGCGTTTGTAATTAAAACAATGCAACAATTCGAGCAAGTTAGACACCTAACGGAAAAACTAAGTCTATCATTATTTTTGACACTGCTTTTTGATAGAATTTTGTAGAGCCATGTTTGCAAATCCTGAAGTTATAAAATAAAATATATTTAAACAAGATTTAAGTAGTCGGAAAGGGGGTACTAATTCGCGGGGCAATTAAATGTATCACTGATGACTGTTTTAAAGCATATGTTAAAATTACAAAATTCGATCATTTTATTTCCATATAAAATGTTTATTATTTTAGTTTTCTCAAAAATGTTTCATCCCTGCTTTAAATTAAGAATTCAGAAAATGAAGCTTCAAATTCATGACCCCAAATATGACCTAAAATGTAAAAACAGCTGATTATAGCTTAGGATACATAGATTTTAGCGTATTTTTTATGAAATCTTTGAAGAGCTATTTCTCTAAAAATATTGACTTTTGTGGAAAGTTGTAGAACAATAGTTATTCATTATCATTACTACTTTGGCACTCTTTCAGATTAGTACCCCTTTACTTAATGATATCATTTCGAAAAGTTGGTCTATGTCGAAAATTAGAACCAGACCTTGCTCAGGTGCTTCCAAAGAGAGAAGCCAGAAATTATTCTTTTAAATGACTTTCAACCAAAATGTTAAATTAATTTGTGAAGCTCAGTTACCGGAACCTACTTCCCCAGAAACCTTACAAGAAACCGTACAACTAAAGTCATACATGTATGCTTTCCAGTAATTCCAAGACTTAGACCCGTTTTAATAAACAGCTCTCATTTGAGAATTGCCTCTTATGTGGCGTTTTGTGACACTTGAGATGCTCAATAAATAAATTTAAATAAAAGAAGTCAAATGTATGAAATTCCAGTGATGTTTACATTTTGACAGCTGCACTTGAGATGCTATTCCGAAGCCGCAATGTTGAATTAAATTATTAAAACGTACGTTGTAAGTTACTATGATTACGTCATACAATTATTATCTCGTAAGTTACTCAACACAATAGCACCAAGTTCAGCTAGACAGCGCTGATTGCATCGCGCATGCGCGAGTCAGGAGAAAGCGACCTGCAGTGCGATGACCCCGGCTAAATTCGGCCAAGGTCTATCGGCGAGACGTCAGGTATCCCAAGCCGGCACACAAAATAGACCAGGGACATTTAAATAAGGAAAAAGCAAGTGTTTACTTTATGTCGACGGTGTTGCCATATACTTAAATTATATTAATAAGATTAATGTTTCTGCTGGTAAAGGACTTGATTTGTTTTTAATTGAAGACAACCATTAGCGTCGGCTAAGTATTCATAAGCTACAGTTCGTTTCACTCTTCACTGAATCATGAACTATAATTACTGAATTTTCAATTTCCAGCGTTCAGTTCACTGTTTAAATATTTCCATAAACATTTTATGACCGTCTTCACCTACCATCTGGCAGATGTGCGTCTATTTATAACCGTACGGATCATCAGGAAACAAAGTTCAAACATGAACTTTATCGCTAGCCGGGGAAAGTTATAAAACGCACACGCCGCCGCCGACGCAAACGCGTCCGTTCAAACGTCGAACGTCGAACTTGCGTTTAAAATCGGCCAAGGTCCCACAGCGTACACTGACCTTATACTTGTGGTTACGAAAAAACCGAATCGAGTATTCGAAATGCCTCGAGTATTCCGAACGTTCTTTTTTCTAAACCAAAAAAAAATCGAAGCCCATCCGAGATTGCGTGTTGCATTCCTCTGCGAATGGCAATAAAAGGTCCAAACCAACATCAAAACTAAATCGAGTGTCGTCGGGAGTCCATCGAACCGCATCTAAATCCAGCCAAGGTCTCAGTCAGCTGAAGGGCGGCTCGCCCGACTGCCTTTGTACTGGTCGTTTACACTGAGCGACGATAACAAAGGGTTGCTGAAATACCTACGACCTGACTCACGTCTAGCTCGAACGCGACACGCTAAAAGGACGTCGTAAAGTAAACTTGCAAGAGTATATAAGTTTGGTTGTAAAAAATGACACACGCTTGCAAATCTTAGCAGAGACCACCCGATACGATACACGATTTGCAGAGCCTAAAACAAATTAAAACCGCAAACGCATTCGTAATAAATATCGTACGGCCAATGTAAATTGATCCTCAACGCCCGACCGGTGCTAATTCAACCTTGTTAAATAAAGGAAAGTAAATGAATATTGTAGGTCTGGGTATAATGGCAGTGTTTGTATACAGAGAGGCGTCTAGACGTGGTTTTGCCTGGCTGCGTCGAGATGCGCTCGTGTAGCGCTTGCGGTAGACTCCTGCTGTGTCCCACCGTGGTGAACGCGGTTTGAAAAAAATATTTCTTTAATCAAGAGACCGTGGCATAACAAAGAGAACAAAAATTTGACACCATTTTTATTCCACCGGTAAATATGGATGGCGAATTTGTTGTGGGTAATTTACGCTTTCAGTATACCTTATTTTTAAAACAAGTTAACTTTGATAAACAATTTAGTAAAACGTCAAAACATTCGTAGAATTGCACGATATGCACAGTCACAAATAACCTACATCAAAACAGCGAACGTACAGCTAATTGAATTACGTCAGTGAACCTTATCAAAGTGAATGACCTCCAGACCTGCCGCAACATTGCCGCATGACTGATAAACTACCCAATTTGCAGCGAACCCGTACAACGCGTCACGGTACGTCTCATGTTGCTGCATGACCTATATTTTCCCCCAGCACTTAGGGCTTGCTCGGATGCCTGTGCCTGACCTACGGCAAGTGCGCGGCGGTTGCGCGCCGTGGCTAAAATAACCGGGACGGTTGTCCCCGACCACTTCCGCACTCGCCATCGATTCAGTTTGTTAATTAACGCGGTTGCACCACGGGCTGGCCATTTGGGACTTTCCTCGAAAGTTTAATTTGATTGCTCGTTGTGTTCGGTTTCATTATGTTCAAAAGTTTTAATTTTAAAAACGTCGTTGTTTGGCGAGGGTTGAATTTAAGAGTTTTATTTTTTATCTAAACGTGAAATTAATAATGCCGTCAGATTAAAAAATACTTGTTTAAATTAAAAGATTTAAACAAGCTTTTTAAATTTTTTTAAGTATTCACTTTAAATATGAATGGAGGTTCTATCGAAGAAAGCATCATGTATAGTCGTGTAGGTAAATGATTTATAATAACATTTACATAAAAAATATCAACGGCCCATGATACATTACCGGAAGCTGATATCAAATAAATTTGTTCGACAGCAAAATCATTATCGTTAGTTATTCACAATGCCAAACGAATTATATGGGAAACCGCAGAGTATTTACTGAAAGTTGAATTAAAAGCGACATGAAATGACTTTAAAATAAAAGCAAACAAATAATTTCGAGTAACAAATCAAGGGATACAATTTCAATAATCCAAATAAGCGTCATGTACACGGAACTGTTGCACGCCAGTAGCATCTATTATTGATTGGCATGGAGCGGTGCATCGTCGCATTGTTCATAGGATCGATTCCTGCGCGTCTCTGTCGCCCCCGCTTCTATTTTTACCGCTTCATTGCTTACTCCCCTCGCTGCCTGCTTCCTGCCTTTTATTAAACTATCTGTATGTTAATTAACAACGGCCTCGCTCCGACCGGCTCTGTTTATTTTTCTATTAGCTTGTTCCTACGAAACATTCGCTGTTTAAGGCGTTGCTATTCGGTACGTATGAGCGAGATTGCCAGTCATTACAGCTGCGTCCGACAATTTTATACATCTTACATATTTGAGTGCTTGACATTATGTATCATACATCCTCTTATTTTTTTGACCTTCAACTACATTTAATTAGACGTCTCTGCATGTTGTCAAACCGAACCTCACTCCCTCAATGTTGCACTCTCTTCTAACATGAAGTTTATTAGTATGTTCGTCTCGCTCGTTATAGGGGCATCTGGTATACATAAACCTGCGTGTGTTTACGTTACGTGTACGTGTTTGGAAGGTGTCTGTGTGCGTGTTGCAGGGGTGCGAGCATGTGTTGGTGAGCGTGGCGTTTTGTCTACAGCTGTTGTGGGTTTGTGGAGCCACGACGCGCCGCCGCTATCGACTCCTCTAAATTTATGCTTCCTCATGACCCACGCTCCAACACACTATAGGGCAGCAGCGACACATTGAGCCCATGACTTGGCCCTGTTTAATATTCCATTCAAAACACCATCTAAATAAGAAGTATACATTCGAATGGCATCCGTTAACACATCTCTACGGTGACTTTTGCGTCTTTCTTTACTAATGTTTGATTTTTTCAACATTGGCTTCCTAAAGCCGGTACAGAATATTCTCGAATAACCGAAACTGCGAACTGCTGAGGTACACGGTTGTCATTGTTTATGGTACCTACTCATTATAAGAAAATAATGATGTCATTATTCACGGCTCTTTTGTTACGGTTCGAATAAAAGCGTATACCGGTACGGCGTACGATTCCTAAGTAACCCGTCTTACCTTGTGCTTGCTTTGTAAACCACGATAGTCAAACAGCTGGCGAGAGGTCATCGACACCGGGGCTCTAGTGCAAATTGTATAGTTACACATTGGAAAAGCAAAAAATAACATTCATTTTGCTGTCGGATCCGCATGCGTGCTCAGTCAAATTCTCGGAATGTTAGGGATCGGACAAGAACGCGAATGTGTTATTTATTTTGGGATGCACTTATCCTTGTTTCGACATTTGGGCAGAATGGGCAGTGATGCCACTAGATTATTTTAGTCTTCGTACTTACCTTTCATTACGTTTTTTATTTCAAAACAAAGCAGCGATTCACGGTCGTGATCTCGAGTTGTGGAACCACAAAGCCGCAAGTTCTTGAGTGTAAAAAACCAACAAACGTGTGACGTAACATGGTACACATTCGTGTTATTGCGCGAGCTGCAGAAGGCAATGACGTCATCGTCCAAAAACCCTTGGGGTCGATGCTCGGGTCCCTACCTGCATTTTTTCGTGCATCCCCTCGTGACATTAGCGGAATCTTCTCAAAGGGATATAGATTCCTTTCGTTTACAGCTCGACCGATTCTAACTCCTTTCTTGACTGGTTTTTGTTTGTGTTAGACCGGAATATCCACAGCTAACCTTGTTGTTACAACAAACTTGTCAACAATTAAATTTTTTGCAATAATTTGTTGATCTAATGTATTATTATGATATGGTTTTATTAGCACTTTTGATCGGATTTTCTAAGTGGTTCATATTGATAAAGGCTGAAACAAATGTTTTCAAATTAGTTTCTTGACTCTGTTGTTTTAAGTATTACCATGTGTATTGGACGTATTCCACATTGGGCACCCGCTTTTATGGCACCCAAGTTAATGGCACCTGAGGTATTCCATATTCGGCACCTATCGGTATTTTTCGCAGGTGCCATTAGTGGAACAGTTTATTATTTAAAATTTTATTCCACTTTCGGCACCTACGAACCAGTAGGTACTAGTGACGGGACGTTTACTTTTTATAGGACGTTAAAATTAAAAATTCGATTAAAATCAGTAGAGTTTAATAACATGATAAAAATATAACTTCTTTATGTATTTTAATATCACAATCGGTTTCCTTAATCACATATATTGCATACTTAGTTCCAGATCATTTCTGCTTTCCTGGTAGTTTTAATAAATAAAGACAGTTGAATTTTAATTACAAAGTTAATCAAGAAGAGAAATAATTGTATATAATAAACCTAAAAAGTATTTGTTTTTAAATTCTATTGTGTACGATGAGGCTGGCATGATCATGTTTGATAAAAAGCCTCAAAACATTAAAAAAAAAACTATTGTAACTCAAGGCTGATTTTGCAATATATGTGATTAAGGAAACCGATTGTGATATTAAAGTACATAAAGAAGTTATATTTTTATCATGTTATTAAACTCTACTGATTTTAATCGAATTTTTAATTTTAACGTCCTATAAAAAGTAAACGTCCCGTCACTAGTACCTACTGGTGCGTAGGTGCCGAAAGTGGAATAAAATTTTAAATAATAAACTGTTCCACTAATGGCACCTGCGAAAAATACCGATAGGTGCCGAATATGGAATACCTCAGGTGCCACTAACTTGGGTGCCGTAAAAGCGGGTGCCCAATGTGGAATACGTCGTGTATTGTTAGGTCCACATTCTCAGCTTATTTATGTAAGTGAACAAACTTTATTGCGTCATACCTTTAGTCACCGATGGAATATTTTGGGTGATTGACATGAAGTGACATGAACTATAATCATTATATAGAAGTTACGTATCTCACCATATTTTTGAAGACAAAAGATTTTTTTGTATAGAATTCAGCATAAAACATACTTGCCAAACAAATTAATTGATTCGAGAAAACACTGTTGTTGCCAAAAATTATATTATTATTTGTTTACACAAGCCTCGTTAATTTTTTATAGACTTTCATGTGCATAAAATGAAATTTGTTTTGTTTTTTATTACTTCTTTGCACTCAGTCGTGACGACATTTGATTAAAATTAATAATTTCTTTACACTCTACAAAGGCTGGAGTTCACTCACCAATATTCATTCTCTGTATACAACTATTTACCTAAAATTCAAGTACAGTTTTCCAGTTAATAGTTGATAGAGTATTTATGTTGGTGAACATTAGCGATAGATTCTCTTCAGAAAGACAGATAAACAATACCCATTCAAATAACATCAACATTCTTCTAACATACAATTTCACTCATTCAAAAATTTCGCTCCCAGCTTCCAAGGAAAAATTTGCATGACAGGACAAAACCCGTGTGAGAATAAGACCCCCCAAATCTCGGTTTAACCCAAACACATCACAGGAAACATGTTCCATTTCGGATCTGATTCTCAAAGTCGATTGGCACAACCGGCTTCCCGTTGCGCAAGTCGGCGACGCAGGTCGGCGCTCCCGTACAATTGGGGCAACCAAAAATGTGTCAAGTTGAACCCAGGTCGATGACCCAACTGTTTACGTTTACCTCTTTCGCGACCACACTCCGTGACTCGTGAAAGCCCTTTTTTGTTTTGCTTGTCTCTCAAAGGACCACACTGCCTCTCTTTGATCTTTTGATGCACAAAGTGCTCGCCAAAGATGTAATTTGTCAACTTTTAAAGTTGCAATTAACGGATCTGTCATGCTAAATATGGCCGTCCTATATTTGGGTCACTTAACTTCGTGTTTTCGGTGCGTACGTAAATAAATGCAAGTGTAAAATAATGAAGTGAATAAACTTAAGATTTTAGTGCTTGTTTCGAAAGGAAATTACGTGCACTGTTAAATTCAAGAGCACTTACACGAAAATTGCTAAAAATGAAAAAACTGTTCTTTTGAAAAACAAAATATTCTTCATGGTAGGGCGCCCTTCATGCTACGAGAGATACTTACCGAAAAGATTATAAAAAAAAAACTAAATGTACATGTAAGACACAGTGACATAGACAATAAGAATATAATACAAAGATATAAATACAAATTTTGCCGTGACCACCTTATCTCACTTTTTACAATTTCAAATGTTTTTAATACTTATTATTCACAAGTCGTTTCCTTCAAGTAGAAAAGAAATAATTGTAATGGTGTCTACGCGAGAAATAAATAATTCATGGAGATCTTTTGAAAAATATTATGGTCGACGGCGCGGGCGCATTATAATTGTAGATGTCGACATTAAACTCACTCTGTGTCTCGTTGCCCGTGATATCGATGTTAGTAAAAACTTACAAGCTGCCTGACTTGATATGGAAATCATAAATAACGATTGTTTTTGCAACTTGTCTTTTTTTGCAATAGAAATATTTCTAATTTAGGAGCCACAAAATGCAAAGAACACTGTTATTATTATACTTACAGAGGAAGTTATACTGAAAGGTGCTCTACTACCTCATCATCTGCCTAGCCTTTTCCCAACTATGTTGGGGTCGGCTTCCAGTCGTACCGGATGCAGCTGAATATCAGTATTTTACATGGAGCGACTGCCTATCAGACCTCCACAACCCAGTAACTGGGTAATACGATACTCTTGGTAAGAATGGTTGTCAGACTTTCTGGCTTCTGACCAACAGTAACGACTGTCAAAGATCTACAAATGACAGCCGGGACCAACGGCTTTACGTGCTTTCCGAGGCACGGAGGAAACTCGCTATGGTAAATGGTCACCCATCCACAGACCAACCTCGGCAAGCGTGGCTTAACCCGGATGATCGGTCTATGCTGCTGTAATTATTTAGCCGCGAGCTCCTCTTCTCTCCAGGTGCTCTACTACCTAATACTCGGAATAACGCTTACACTTACTAAAGTGTAAAATGTTAAACCCAAACTGCAGCTAAAACAGTTTATCAGCATAATGCAACACACACCTAGCCTCACGACAACTAACGTTTGTCATTTTGTTGAATTTGACCAAACTTTGTATAGAATCCTGTTTCACTCGGTTTTATCGTCGAGCCCTGTTCGTTAGCGTTCGTTGACTAGATGTTTACGCTGCATAAAACGAGACCTAATGTATATCCTCTGAAGATGTTATACTTGTTCAGTAGAATATATTCAGATTTAAAGTATGTAGTAGCTTAGAATATTCAGTTTTAATATTCATAAGAGTTTGCTCCTTCATGCAGGCCTTATAAGACTTCCAACGATCCCTTGCTCGGGAGCTTCATTACATTTAATATTACAACTTCCGCGGAAACATAAACTTCAGATTTATGCTTTCCTTCAATTTCTATATCACGAACTTTCAAATATTATTCATTTTCGAAAGCTTTATTAATCTTCGCTTTAATTATAGTGTTTATTACTATATCTAATTTCTAACTACAACCATAGTCAGTCCTGATTTCCTGATAACTACGGGTTTCGTGAATAAATGTAGATAGACTTTACCTAATCTAGTAATGAACCTTTAATGCCTAATGAATGAATGACGTCGTTGCTGTATGATTGGCAACTTTAAAATGCTGTGTCATCATAGCTAAGCTATTAAATATATATTTTTCATTCAACATATAGTATTGAAAAACGCTGGACTATGATAAATACAAATATTATTAAAACCCAAAGGACCTCTTATTTTAATAGAACTTGAAAGTAAAATATATATAGGTACTATTAAACATAATATTATAATTACTTAATTAACTTTCGTATTTCAATCCAAGAGATCCAACAAACGAAATTCATTAGCTTTTAAATTATTGTATTCTGAAATTAATTTGTATTAGAACAACAAAAAAACTTACAGGTATTTAGTTCTTAAAAGGTCATTTTATATTTACTAATTAATATCAACGTAGTTGCTGCGTTGCACCTGCGTCTTTTAAATTCCTTTTGTTTGCGTACCGCGATATTATATACGAATACCTACGTGCCACTGCAACAGATGTTTCTAAAAGCAAAACGATTAAAATTGTTTTAATTAAGTCCTGCTCCTGCGAGGGGCGGTCGTCTTCTTATTGTAATATTTGAACGAGTGGGGGCCAAATAATAAGATGAGCAGACGTAGCATAACCTCCGTAGACAAGAGTTTTGTCAACGGAAGAATAGACAAAATGACATATTCACAATGAAAATATGTCATGTTGTCTATTCGTAATGAAAATAATGTCAATCTATTCGCAGTGAAAATATGACATTTTGTCTCTTAGCAATGAAAATGTGTCATTTTATCTATTCGCAATGAAAATATGTCATTTTGTCTCTTCACGATGAAACTATGTAATTTTTGTTATTCTCCCGTCAACGAAACGCTTAAACAAGGTGTAACTTAAATAACGCACAATCTCTTAAGGGGTCACTGTACTCATCGTTATGAACAACTTTTACTATGGGACCAAACATGAAATCACAACAAAAAAATCTGCTGTTCCCTACATTTTGACGAGTTATGCGAAAAATGTAGTAAACAGCTGTTTTTTTTTTTATCAGTGACCCCTAATATGTTGTGCGTTATTTAAGTTACATACAAGTATTATGATGGTCATGCTAAATATGCTACGCCTGCTATAGACGCGACAGAGAGTCACAAGTCAAGAAGTAATGACGCTTTTGGTGTAACAAGCAAAAAGTAGTGATTGTATAATTAAAACCAGTGTCATCGCCTATGAGACTCAAGAAAGATCATCTATGATCATCAGTTAATTCAAAGCTCCTGTACATTCTCATGACTATGCAAGCGGATAACTAAGTAAAGTTTATTAGTATGTATGAGACTTCGAGTATTTATCCGAGAAGGAACCATCTCTACTCATGACCAATATTTGGCTTGCTTCAATGTCCATTGTTAGTTTACTGATTTGTGTAAGACATGACTTGTGAACAAATGGAACAATGAACGAAGAAGTAAAGCCAATGTTGGTATTGTATACCGAAGTCATTACAACCACACCGGATGATATGCAGCTGACACATGCACTATCCTTTCATTCCCAAGTTATTAATTTAATGTAGGAGTATCGTATTTGTTTTGTTTATTTATATACGTTTTGTATTATTTACTTTAGTGACGCATAAAACAATGCTGTTTATGTCTAAAACAAAACTTAACCGTCCCATACATACATTCATTAGAATATTCAAAATTATGCCTTTCATGTTTAACGATGCTTTAAATAACCTTAGACATAAAATTCTGACTTAATGTGTCATAAAACTAAACACTTGAATAAATAAAAAGACCGTGCATGGCCACATCTCATATCCTGTATGGTTTGTTTCTTTCAAATAATAATTTTGAATTTTAAACGCAGCTGACTATGAATCTCACTCGAGCCCCAAATCATTCAAATAATGTCAACAGCAACACAATTATACATTGTCTATTCAAGTCCATTTTCTATTATGAGATTGCGTTCTATGAACACGCCGTATTCATTGATACAAAGATAGTACACGTTGCCCGGGGCAACGGCGCCCCATGCACAGGGGTTGGTGCCCTATTCGGCTCACCCACAAAATTCCGCGCCGTGGAATTCCCCCGGTGAGCTTTTTTTTCATATGACGATACCATCCCGTACGGATGCGATAGTCAGAACTCATTTTACACGTAGGTAAGCGTGTGAGTTTTAATATTTACTTCTGTGTTTTTGGATATCTTCAATGACACATCGGAAATCCGGAAAATAAAGGTTTATTTTGTTCAAACACTATTTTCGTTCTAACACAGTTCACCAAGGTGAAGTTGAGGGTATTACTAACTAAAATATTTCCAATCTCAGTGGTCGTTTTCACACACGTTCAAAAGTTCACAGTACGAGGTACTCAATTTCTATTCAGGTCATTTAGTCTAAAAGTTTCCTTCCCTTGGCGCCGAGTCACCCGCATCTCTGAAAAGAGCAAAATAAGACGCTGCGGAATCGGGAAAGTTACATGAAAAACGATGCACTTTTACACTTTTAAGATATTAAGCGCATCTCACAGATATGTAGCGACGACGTGGGAATGAGAATAGTTTGATGGTCTCAGCAAACTTTGAGCATCGCGACTAACTCCGAAGTGAATATTTTAGTCCCTCCACTGCTCGAGATGTGGTTGGCTTTAAAAATAGTTCTACAGCTTTATTTATTAACGCTCAATTTCGTGTGTCTCGTGTAATAAGAAGACTACGCCCGCGTCTGCACAAAAAACTAATCTAAAATGCGATGCGGACTGTACACGAAGAATAACAAAACAACAAAGCTTATGCAACATCCTGTTGTATACGAACGCACTAAAGTAAGGGAGGGTTAGATACATATTAGGACTAAGCTCGAATTCTGTCTGGCGTGGCCTTGGTTTTTTCTGCACGGCGAGGCTGGCCTCGAGCCCGGCAGGTGATTAGGTTACATAAACTTAGTCCGTCCCCACTTCCTGTTGGCGCGCTTTGCAGTTGTCGAAGGCTTCTAAGAAAAAGCCAAATTCGCAGGCCGATTATTGTTTTGTTCCTATTGCTTTACCAATTTTACCGGCTAAGGCTGCACGCCCACCTACCAATTTGGAGCATTTTGTTCTAAATTTAATGGAAAGTTAGGCAACAACTTATTATAAAACATTGTTCGTACATGTAACTGGTTTTATTATTTTATTTGATAGATGATCGATGACATTACTCTGCAGTAAGGCATCTCCTATGTGCGAGTATGGTTCGCTTGAATTCCAAAGATCAATTAAAATGTCGTTAAAATACTTGTGGAAATAGTAAAGCGTAGTTTAATTACATAAATTTCATTAAAACAGAGAAATAAAAACTTGCGAGTGTAATAGGCGCTCAGCCTTACCAGTGGAATGGAGAACAGCATCAAACTGGTTTGGAACACGCTAGCCGGTCCCGGCGAAGGGACATGCAACGAATAAAAAGAATACCTATATGCAGCTCTAGGAAACGCTGACCTTGGACACAAGAGGCATGGCACCTGGCGTTTTTATTTGCCCTTCGAATAAATTGCGAACTTATTTTATAACTCTTCCAGGTCCCTTCATTGTGGAGTGGTTCCGAGTTTTTTAGAGCTTTTGTTACGTGCCGTGATGTAATGAACTGTTTGTTAGGAAGTTAAGAGGGAGTGATGTTTGCAGGTGCTTGTTAATGATGGTGTCGAGCGGTTAGACGAGTTTCTTTTAGTTGATGCATAGTGAATGTTGGATGTCGTCGGCGCAGGTTGGCGGCGATGGCGGCGCGCGCGCTGCGTCGATATGTCGGTCGTGGTGTCGGTTGCGTAACCGGTGTCGAGTCGTGAGGAAAGTGAATGCAGCATTTCGAGGTCGCGTAGAAAGTTGCCGACGCGACCGCTCTACACGCTGCTTCTACTACGGCATTAACTATCGTTTGCTTTGATTCATTCACTCCGTCTCCCGACCTGTCACTGACTGATCCTTTAACTAATTCATTAGTTTACACCACACAAACATAGCGTCACGCGATCCAAAGATGATTGATGACGGCTATAATTCCGAACACGTTACTAATTTTAACGCTAAAAAACTTCAAAATAGTCCGAAACCTATTAAAATGTTGCATAATAAGATATTCAACCCAGAACCTTTTGAGAAGTATTATTAAAAGAATTCCAAGCAGTTTTGCACAAAAAGTTACACGTGCCAGCTCAATCGCTCTGGGCCATTGAAATTTTGGCCATGGCCAAGTTGCCTGGCTTGCATATAATGGGACATCAATTCCGCCTGGGTCGTATTGAATTAAAGGGAAGAGGCATTTAGGTCCTTCCACTTCCATTAGATTTAGTATTGAATGCCGTAGTGCGTCGTTCGACACACGTAACATATTCACGTTCACATGTTAAAGCATGAAATAGTAAATTAATCCCGCTTTATTATCCATTCGATCTTCTTCATTATATAGCCGCATTTTAAAAGCATTTGATAGACCGATCACGAGCGTGTATTTACTTGCAGTTGAAATTTACGAGCATTTTTGGTAGATGCGTTGTTGCGACTAGCCGGTGTCCATTTATCTCAGTCGGTGTCTCTACTTATTTACCTGTCTACATTGTATCTGAGTTTTGCGCTCGGAGACTCGCCGCATACTAAGCAGCCTCACAATAACTTACAATAGCCGCTATAAAAAGTAGTCTGTTCTGCCGCGAACACATGCGCTCCAAGTTCAGCAAACTTATGGAACGGAGGTGTCATAAAATGTCTTGGATGCTTAAAATATATCATAAAAACCCTTGCCTATACGTTATAGCCCTTTAAGCCGTAAATTATTTTATGCTTACATATCTGTCCAGTGAGTTTTATTTCTTTAAGCTCGACGTATCTTTATCCTTTGTAGTTATAGTTTTCCTCCTACGTGTTTCTGTCTGTGCGGCAAATATAGCGTCTGTAAAATGTAAGTTATTGTGTTTGGCTGCAGTGGTTCGCTGTTAGCTGTATGCAGCGTCTGTGTGTCTCGCATGCACGTATCAATAGCGATTTGCATATGAAACGCGAGACTCTTTCAATGTTTTGATTTTTACTGAACCACTTGTAAAGGTTTGCAGTTTGCTTTATAACCCAAGGTCTTCAGACTTATTGAAGGCACTGCACTTGTCGGGAAAACTGTTTGTTGCCTTCACGCCTGCTTTTATATTTATTTCTGTTTTGTTCCGTGAATGTAAGAAAAAGTTACACTTGTTTTTACGGCATGTTATTGCAACATGTGGTTCCAGCAATACACTCATGCACTGAGGAATTCTCTTACCATTAAAGTCCTTCCTTGTAAGGGGATATTAGTTGTACCACGACAAAAATGCCAATACCTCAAAGTGTATAATAAAACTGTCTGTAACTATTAAAAATAAACGTTTACCAACACATGTGTGTACTTAACACGATCTACTAATGTTACATTTTAGTCTGTTCACAATCAAACGGATAGTCTGAAGTGTGTTATGCTCAAGTGTGTTTAGATCCAGGAAGGCGTCGTTATCAGGCGCGGCTCATCAAGTGTCCCGCTTATCGCCCATATGTATGTTTGATCAGGTGTACTTGTAAGGAGGATGGTAACGTAAACCACATATTTGTAGCCTCAAGGTCCCTCCGTCTCACAGAGTGACCGTGAAACCGAGAATCCTGTCCTGTTTAACGATTGCTGTCAGTGAAATTTATTAAAAATGTATGAGGACTCCTTTACTGTTCCTTTCGATCAGGATCTGTTATTTTTACGAGTGTTTTAGGTAGCAATGGAGGGTGATTGGTTTATTGTTTTTGTAAGGTTTTTTCTGAACTTTTTTTCCTCCGAGAAGAACTCCAAGCGTTTGTAAACAAAGAAGGTATTTGAAGACCGCGAGACACCTGAAACTTGCTCCAAAACAGCAGGTTTCTAATACGACAACAAAAAACCCGATATTTGTTATTTGATCTGCATCATAAATACTCATTATGGAACACATATACCTACACACATCTATATAGTTTTAATCTCCGGTAGACAAGGTGTGTCTCGACCATAAGCCCAAAAATTTTAATCGGCTTAGAACCCGCGATGGATGTCAAATTGATATGTCAGATTTGCCGCAGGGATTTTGGGATTCTAAATTTAAACGAGGAATTATTTTTTTCAAGGCCTAAAACAATAATATTGTGAATGAATGTTTTTATTTATGAATCTTCTAGTTATTTTTTACTGAAATAGACTTTAATGATGCTTTTGAAGTCATTTTATTGATTGGCATTATCTTAATTGCCTCTGCTTGTTCTTCTGGTTCTATTTATTTTGAATCATGAAATTACGTCACAGAGAAGGCGGAGTGGGGGCGAGTGGGGCGATGCCATGTAATGTTTGACTTTCTATGAATCGCGTCAATCAAGAAAGCACCGCAGGGCCAAATGACTTGATATGAAATCCCGCCGAGATCTAGTAACGCCTCCAGGCTTGCCTTCTGTCTTACGTGCGCTTTAAAGAATCGATCAAGGGAAATGTATTACTATTTTGCCGATAGCCTACCTACGCTATTATCTTGTCACTTCTTATGCCCTGGTATAATATCTCGATGCACATTATTGCTGTAAGATTTCAAGCGCACTTTGTGATGCAATCGCTTGGAGTGCAGGAAAAAATATGAGATATTCATAGATCGGGTAAGTTGTAGAATTTTTTACAGTTAAAGGAAAATGACGTCATGTTTCCTAAGAGTCATGTGTGAGGAAATAATGCTGATTATTAATTTCCGCTCTGTTCGAAATAAAAAATGCCAAATTGTATCTAGTTTAGCGAGCCAATAATTGTTGCCCTATTTCAATTTAATTACGGATACGCCAATTACGTCTACCGATAAATTCATAAATATTTTTAATTACTGTTGCCGTTTAAAATGATGGTACCGTATAATTTAATTCCCATCGCATGGTAGGTCAGTTTACTCAAGTAGAGGCAATAGAATATTTTTTATAGAGTTCTGTGTTTGCTCACATGCCTGAACGATATTAACCCGAGGTGGGAAGTAACGGTTTGGTAACTTAATGCGAAGATAAGAGCCGAACGGTACTTAAAGAGGTGGAGTAGGGCCTTCGCGAAGGTAAAAAAAAAGTAAAAAAATACCTTCGCAAATAATTGTACCATTACAATACACATAAATTACTAAGAACCTCGGTTACGCCCCAAAAACTGGTGTTTTCGAAACATTTGCCGTCCAAAAGAAAAACGATTTTCGTGTAGTGCTTAAAATTAATTTTCTTAATGCCTTAGAACACGTAAATCTTACAAAGAAAATAACAAGTTATAAAATTAAATAAGTTTATAAAATATCGTGCGTCGTTTAGGAATGACATTCCATTTTATTATGCCTGATTTAATATAAAACATGGGACATAGAGAAAATAAAGAATATCTATTTAATCCTAGAATGCCAACAATGTGTCAAAACAACTTCTAGCATTATTAATCCAAAACTCAGTTGATTTATTTACAAAGATGAGTGTTAATATTTTAGATTTACTCGACCATTGCATGGAGATTTTATTAAATTTTACTAGCGTTTAGAACAACATTCATTTAATCAAGCTTATGAATATCATAATTGGATATTCTTTTCGTAATTAACTTTCTTTTGTCATTCAATAAATATTAATTAATATAAAATGGTGTTGACTTGGCACAAACATTTCTATATTGATGCGACAATATCGCATTTTCATTTATTTTTTTGGGGAACATAAGCAGTGTAAATAATAACACATTACATTTCATGATAAAGAAATTGTAACAAAATGTGAAATATGCAACCAACAACATTTTCCACAGAATACATTATTAAAATGGAACTTGAAAATATCGTGCTATTTTGTTCTCTTATAACTTATAACTAACCTACAAACAATAAGAATAAAAAAATATGGTTGTTTGTTAAATTGGATGATACAGCAAACATATTTTTAGGGCATGCAAATACTTCTTAATACGTAATAAAATAAATACAAAAAAAGAAGTCTTTCTTCACCTGTAAGTAATAGAAAATTGAAACCTTATGAACAGATAATACTGAATATAAAAAAATAAATCTAAGGGCGCTTGCACAACGACTCGCTAAATAGTGCTAAACATATTTAAAATGTCATTGTATTTCAGTCAATTGTTTGAAGTTTATAGAGATAGAATGATGTTTTGAATATGTTTACTAATGCCCGATTCATTGTGAACAAAAACGAATCGTTTTGCTTACCAATGGTAGCATTTTTAATTGAGATAAATGGACTCATCAGCTAATTGTATCTGTGATAGCTACTAAATTATGGGAGGGTCTACTGTGCAAAGCCTAAGGTCTTTGCTTCATTATTGGTACAGATACACGAGTCTTAATTTGAAACAATAACGCTATAAATGTATTTAACGAGTCTTTTGTGCAAACGGGCCTGTCTGTAAACTTCAACTTTTTCATACCGTTTTTCCCAACCACTCCACTTATGCCTACATTCATAATTCATGTACATTTTTTTTCTCTCCGTAAATGCAAAAATAATGATGGCTCATTCCGTTCGTATTTATTGGCGTTTCAATTTTATCGTATATCGGTGCCGAAAGCACCCGAAGCTGGCCGAAAGAAAGGAGAAAAATAAGGCATGACCCGACCGGGCGGCATAACTGCGTGGGCGTTGCTGAGATAAGCGAAAAATGTATTTGTAAAGAAATTTCCTTAATCATATAGGTGTAAAATTTATTGGAGCCTTATTTATTGAAGGGATTCGTTTGTGGGTTTGATTACAGTATTTTGTGCTACTGGTATGTTTGAATGTGGTTCATTTGCCATTCGTTTAAAAGATAACATTCGACGAAAGTGGCCCATCAAAGCACGAATATGTTTTGAACCATTTCTTCAAACACAATATCTGCTCATCTTGATTGACCGTTAAGGTTCATAAAAGCATTACACTGTGTTGAATCTCAACTGGAAGCAAACACTTTGTTTATTTCTATACATTTCCTCGCTAAAATGGGTTTTATTTGTCTAATGAATAGAGATAGAGGATTGATAGCAATTATTTTCCTGTTATTTCGTAAAATTAATGAATAAGTACTAAGTGTACTACAAACCTGGTTTTAAACACCTAAAGCTAAATCAAAAACCCATATCAGAGGTATTTCCCATTTTAGTTCCAATGAGGAAATAAAAACAAAAAGTGTATTATCGCAGATCCGCCATCGCTACCTGACAATAATTACGTTCCTGACGCTACAAAAACTAAAACTCACTTCCCATGACTGTAATACTATGTTGGATTATTTTAATCACATGTTTTATTCAATTAACTAGCTTCTGTAAATCTATCACATGTTTTATAAAACGAGTATTATTTATAACATCGGCAAACTTCAGAACAGTAGTTGAATAAATAAAACTGCTAGTAATTAGTTCAAGTTTTTCATTATGACATGATTTAACGACTTGGCAATCAATCGATCTTAATCAAACTTCAATAAACATAATGATGGTCAGAAATCTTGTTCTTGTTTATATTTTACTAGCTTTTGCTCGCGGCTTCGCTCCCGTTAATTAATAATTTTTTGATCGCAAAATATAGCCTATAGCACTCAGGGATAACGTTGCTTCCTATTGGTGAAAGAATTTTTGAAATCGGACGTGTAGTTTCGGAGATTACCTCCTACATACAAACAAACAAATTCTACCTCTTTATAATATTAGTATAGATATAGATTTAGACCTATTTCCCTGTCTAGGAATCTACAAAACCATGTTATTACCTATCTTTAGGTATATGTTTGATGTTCTTTTAATTTAAGCTCATATTTTTATTATTATCCTCGACGTCGCCAGCGGTTTCTGAACAATAATTTAAAGAAAAACAGAATGTGTCTTAAAATATCTGTCATATTTTATGTTTTTCATAAAATAAGGGAGTAAAAGAATAACTATATCACTTCCTTCAATTAAGAGTAGACGTAGTTAGACCCTTCTAATAATATCCATTGATGTATTCTCGTCAAACGTCTCGCTCTAACATAAATGTGTAAACAACATTCCATGCAGTTTTTTGGCATCGCGCTGTTGGCGTTTAATGAAATATTTTATCCGTCTCTGTCCTTTGAGTCTTAAATGACGCAATTCTACGTGACACGAAACTTGCCACTAAAATTATTGTCAATAACTTTTGGACGAAGACGATAATATTTATCAATAAAATCCCAACAAAGAAAGAAAAAGTCATGTTCTAAGAATCCATTTGTGAAGTATGAATACAAAATTTATAATAGCCAACAAGGTAAGCACAAACTTAATAGCGAATACCTACAACGAAACAATCACAGCCGCGATGTGAGCCTTCCTGCCACTGATGGCCTTGATCAAGCGCGCGCGCAGACCTTGGGAGCACACAGACTTAAACGAGGCAACGTGCGCGCGGGCACAGTACTGCCACGAGCGTTCACTAAACTTTACAGATTACGTCACTTTGTATTTCGGTGTGTTTAGATGAATAGCCTCTAGCAGGGTTCTATGATCGAAACTCTAAATATTACCGAGTTTTTTTTGTTACGTCGTACATTAGCCAAGTGCCTCTATTATATGTATGTGTGACGCCATAATAACCGAATTTGAAGACGTTAGCTTACTTAGCTTTTGCCTTATTGCGGTATGAGTGAGATCATTGCACCACCATGGATAAAAAAACATTAGTCATTATTCAATCATCTTGTCTGTACAAGTTCTCACCCACTCGTTTTGGTTGGTGAAAAACAAACACTTTGATCTCGCACCTTGACAAAAATTTATTTAGCGCGCTCATGTACACACATACCGTAATTTATACGTGTGCACAGATTATGATTATCTTCAATATCAAAAAGCCACGGCCTCGTCCAGAGACGTCGTTTGACGAAGACAGCCCATCTTTTTTCTCACGTGAATATTAGCTTTTGTAAGTCCCTCTCACAGAAATCTGAATATTAATTATTTAGATTTCTGCGATTTTTATTGTTGTTTTTTTCGTGGCAGTGTATTACTTTGGTTCCTCTTCAAATGGTAGACTCTAAAATGCAAATATTCCACACTAAAGACCAATAAAACTAAATAAAACCTGGAATAGTTTACAATTGAAGATTGCTACATTAACGATCCCTTCCAAGCGTAGAGATATGAATGCGGATTGTGAGATTTATCCAATCGAGAATATTCGATTCGATTGGTACCGCGAACATGAAAACTGGTTTGGGTATTTGATTCATACATCACTGAGCGAATTTCCTTCGCATTATAATATTTTTTATCAAGCTTGTCACTACCAGTACCAGGCAGAATAGGAAAATAGGATTCTATGTATGAATGTGCGTGTGTTAATATATATTTGTGTCAAAATTAAAATCAGTATCGTTCAATTCGTTCATGGGAAAATGAGATAAATGAGAACAGAATGAATAATGATGACATACGTTGTTTATAGACAGAGATGCGAGATATCTATCTACATTATTATTTATGTGCGGTTATCACTTTATTTGTGCTCCGCCAATGTCACCGAGTTGTTAGGGGGCAACGGACGCGATATCTATACACACACACAACGCTCGAATGTCACTTTACTATCTACACATATGCATTATTGATATGTATTTTCTATCTGCCTACAGGCTACGTTTGCGGCGAAATGGATTATGTACTTTGATAAAAAAATGGGTATTATAAATTCATTGCCCTTGCGAGGTCTCTTGAATCACGTCTGAGTACAGTAGAAAACATTATTATATCTGTACATAAGTGGATAAGTGCATATTCATTTGCGGGGAATTGCGAAATAACTATTATGTGCTTACGTGATATGTGTACATCTCTAGAACAGAGGTTAAAATGACATTTATTAATTAAAAGTGGAATCTGTATTTTTTGCTCGATTCAAAATATGATGGCAATTATGGCAGCACCGTATCGTTGTATCTACTCAGTGCTATCACATCCTATACCAAAAAAGACACATAAATCTGTCTGCATCACCACTTAGTCCAAATCAAGGATTGCTTTATTAATTTGACATACATTACAGACGCTGTTATGTGACTGTCAATTACAATCATAGCAGAATACATTCAATGTACTAATGACAAGAGATGTACCTTCTTTTACTGATACAGTGAAAGTTATTTATAATTTCTCGTAAGGCAGACGCCTGGAATGTTATCAATTTGAATGCTTTCATGCAATGTAAAAATATGTCTGATAAAAAAATCAAGAAACAAAAGATTATTGTGTCATGAATGGGTTTACGAAGAAATCTTCTCTTCTATAAGTACTTCGAATTAACTGGCGAAAATTAACATGGTTACTTGGTATCAATTAGATAAAAATAAACCAAACTAATACAGTAGCAAAGAGCGCCCAAGTTGTAAGTATTTTGTAATCAATTAACTAAAGTTAGAAATATTTATTTATTTGAATGTGGTCTATTAATGAGACCTAATAACCCTGTGAAGTTTCGCCAGATAATTTGAAACTAATATATAATGTTTTCATAGGTAGGAACCGTCAACAGCAAAATTTGGTGACTTTTTTGAAAGTTATCAGTACATGTAATGATAGTTTGAAAATTTTAATAATACTATTACTTAGGGTTGTGTATTCTGTTATTTTGTATTTATAACAAGTTTACATTCATAAAACACTTTTGAAACTTTGTATAATCATTAATTAGTATTGATGTTGACTGTACTGTAGGCAGTAGGTAATTATATAGATTTCCCATTTGCTTAAGGGCCAGCACAGTCATCGTATATTTCTATTACTTTGTAATATCACCTACAATTCTAGGAACCTTTAGAAATAAATGAATAATTGTAACCGTGACGACAGTCCAATAATTTGCATAGTAAGTATTGGTTCAAATCACACTTCAGACTCTTCATTCAATACATTCACCCATAAATAAGATACATTTCAAATAAGTACTATTGAAGTCGCAAAGATTTAGGATTAATTCAGATTTGATTCCAAAAGTATTGTTTCACGATGAAAACATAATGTATAATTTTAAACGTGGAACCGTATAATGCATAGGACAGGTGACACCACCCGTGACCTTCTATAAAACATCAGCATCCGTTACGTCATGTGTCAAACATTCACCATGAAGACTGACCCTCGGTTAAGTACACTATGCTGCAGCTATACTTCCTTCAACACTTTTTGTCGTATCGTTCTTGCTCTATTTTGGATTGCAACCGTTTCTGAGGTCTTTGGCTCGATCATCAGGTCGGTCGTAGTTCAAATGAGTTTTGTTTTTAAACCTGCTCATAACTAGCTAGACATTTGCATTTGATAAGAAGAAACTGCTTCAATCCCTAAAAGTCTGGCAGCGTACACGAGGTTCTCTTTTGGTAATAACAACCATTGAGGTACTTATATTATTTTTATATACCGTGTAAAAAAAATACCAAGTGCTGAAACTGTTAAAATCACGATAGTCCAATTGGTCCGAGTCGACATTGCCACGTGTAGCGTTCGACCGAGACGACGAGGGCTGAGCGCCGTTTGGGTCAGTAAGCATGCTCTTGCGCAACTCACTGGCTTACTCGGTTAAGATCAACCATTTCGTTACAATTCTCTGCGTACGGCGAATTGCTTGGTAGCATTACTTACTAAGCCTATTTTAACTTCGACAGACTGAAATAGATCAATTAAACAACCATGACTAATTAAGACCACCAACAGAGCGTTTAATTCTCATTCTTTGAAATTATTTTAGTGCCAGGCTTAGTTCTTTGAGTCACCAATTTAATAAATCAAAATGTACGTTGAACGTTGACGTAGAGTACCCCACTCTATAAATTCCGTAATCAAAATCGAATCTATTTTTTTCACTAAACATTTTCTCCGAATTATCATTAATACTATATTTGGATAGCCAACAGGTAGAAGATAGGTATTTCACATTCAAATGACAAACAATATTATCTAGAACTTTCAGCATACGTATGACGACGTAATTCGTCGTGACTCAAAACGACAATGACGAATATGATATGCTAATGAACAAACTTGCAAGACCTCCGATTTTTAGCAAATTTCTCAATATTTACTTATAACAGAACGTTGCTTCCTAATATTTCGAAAGAGTTTCCTTGAATGCCAATTTTGTAGCACTTTGTAACGGAGTTTATTTTAGAGACTTAGTTTTTGCTATAAATTTATGAATACATTTTCTTGGCACCTTGTTAATAAGTTTTCATTGTGTGTTGCGCTATACTCAGGTGCTGCTTTAACTTTATTATTCATTCTCTTGTATTTAAATTAACATCGGATCGTATTTTAACATGACTTACCTACTTCACTTTCTTCAATATCACAAGAATGTTCTATATGTCCACCTCTATCTTCCCACATTTCAACATGTTCATTCACAAAAAATCATTCCAAAACGCAAATGACCAAATTCTTTCCGCCTTCACATGCCACAAACATGGGAACAGTTATAACCAACAAAAGCGATACGGTATCAAACATTAGCCCACCAATTACCGCTTCAGATGAACTTACCAATGTCTATGTCGTAACTACAACTACGCAATACAATGTGAATGGGTACTACTTACTAGATTTGGTGTGGATGTTATGGCCCCGTTATTTCATAGATGTTTACCGTTACATCGATAACTTGTGAAACTTGGTTAGTTCTGTACTATGTTCTCATTTTAATGTAACATATTTTGCCTACATAGTGAAACAAGATCGTAAAACGGTTGTAAGGTGCTCGCTGTTCCGTAATTTGGAATAAATTTCGTTTATGTAGATATGGAAGCTTTGGGTTTTGCAATCTTGATAACAATTCTTCTTAAAGTAGGAACAGCTAAAAATATCGAGTAACCAGGTACATAAAAACTACGTCCAGTCATCTTACTTAGTAATTTTGGCAGCATTCCTTGGCACACAGTTTCCATGTTACGCCATTAATAGCTGGAACTCCAAAAAAATGCATTGTTTTTTATTCTCATTTCTTTATTACTTCCAAAACTTCTTTAAAACTGTTAAGTCTTTTATCATTATTTTTAACGTTTTAAACAAGCGTCTGCACATTTAGTGGAGAATAAAGTTTTTCCTCTTCAGCTTCGCTTGAAAAATATTTAGGTCAGGAGCGCACACTATTAATATCTGACAAAATACTCAGTAAAATAAATTATATTGTAGCATTATGAGTCTTCGATATCGAGTCACAAGTCACAAGCCGATGTTTCGTGTTGATTGCATAGTTTTCTCATTTTATCACTGACACTGTCATAAAACTGTTATTGAGTTTAATATCGGTCCACCTTTTGACCTCAGAATAGTCCTATGAACCGATTTTAGTTATGATCTTTTAATGCTTTATCTATTAAAGCAAGACGCTATTTTTAGGTTTCCGTATACATTTTATTTGTATGGATAAAACAGAATTAGAGCCATTAATATGAAGAGATTGGATCGCTCTGACCTAACGTTTTATCGTTTTCTTTCTTTTCCGTCATTCCAAATTTCAATCCATTTTTAGTCTAAATATTCATTAAAAGTATCAATACCTTTGTTTCCATACTGTATAGTTTGTCTGTGTCTATATCTATTTTAATAGATCTATACTTCTGCACGAAGAAACTAGATAATTGTATCTACAATTTCAAATCATGTCTGGATTTATAATCGGGTTGTATATCTATAATTGTGTTTGCTTGTTAGCAAGAAGTTCTTCGACGTGATTGCCTCTTAATTGATGTTCCTTCTCACCTTTGCTGGACTAGTTCAATAATGTTTCGCCATAAATTAATGTTTTTAGCTTGTTTCATTCGATGTATTCGTTATCGAGCTATGCGGTTATTGCATCAATCCTAGTAATTACGGCCCGTTAAACTCTCAAAACCAGGTATTATAATTTTGGATTACATCTGTACGAGGGTTTGCGTAATGATCTCTAAGATTCAAACGTATGTATTGGCTTTCTGTGTAAAATATTTGCAGATGTACAATTTTTGTGTTGCCCATTTTTGTAGTTGAATAAATAATATAATAACATTTAAAAATAAATGTAATCTAGATTCTCCAATGAATTCCAAGAAATCGCAGTTAAGATAATGAACGTTCAATTGAATATTTTTAATGTCATACCTAACAATTAGGTACCTACTTAATTTATTATTAAACATTTTAATGAACGTTACAAAATGTGTAATATCTAAAATTGTGTATTCAACAATATGTAACACAGTGTAGAACGAGTAAACATTTGTAACCTCGGATAGATAACACGATGAATTGTGGAAAAGTCTTAACCGATAGGCGAATGTCGGCAACCCCTGACTGACCGTCCATCATACTGCCACTTACTGCCTTCTTAACTGGACGTCAATTACACCGACAAGTTATAAATATTATTGACTTTTGCACTGTGAATACTGTATTGGCAATATCAGGGTCACGGTGTAATTCACCGCTAAATAAAACAAATACGTACAAGAAAGGGTCATAGTAGATAATTATGAATAATGAGCACGCATTGACAGATTAAAACGTTTTAATAAAGACATTAACAGTACTTGTTTATGAACTTTTTTTTTTTGAATCAACTACATTTCAGTTCAAGTGCCTGCACGTATACAAATGCCACATCTATTAAAGAAACACCTGTTACCTTATTGATTGTGATTATTATAATTATATTGTGTGCTGTTGATAGTTTCATAGATATTAAATTAAAAAATGTATATTACGTCAAACAATTTAAGAAAACAAAATGCTGAAATGCAACTAAATTGCCAAATAAAACTATTTCAAGCAAAAGTCGGTCCTATTGTGTAGATACAGCGAGTATCACGAACAAGTGCAGAGTCTCGTAAACAACACGACAATTTCTGCAAACAAAACTTTTATTTTTATACATTTTCGCCGTGCAAACAACATTCATATCTACAAACTATAAGAAATATGGACTTTGGTACAAAATTGGTAAAAATAGAAGAATCTCTTTTAGTGAAAACAATAAATTTCTTGGTAGGAGTAGGAGCTACCTAGTTAGTTGATCTTGAAAATACTGATTTCGATCGTTACAGTTTGCTTTATTATATCGAAAACAGTGCTCAAAGTTATCGATAGCAAAAAACACCTCGCTAAAACTACGACCATGTAACAGGCGATCTAACTGAAACTATTTATAAATTCCATCCAGGTGCGGCGACGGCGCAGGTGTCACATTGTCCACTGCAGCGTATGAACTTTGCATAAAAACACAGTTTCTGCTAGCCTCCTGCAACATAGCAGTGTATATTTTTATCGCTTGTTTACGACACAACCCGACGATTAATCATACAAGTTTGATGGAGTTTCCACACAGTATCTGGCCAATTGCTGTTGGGATTCCAAGTCTATATGAATGATAATTTTGTTTACAAATTTAGAAAATGTGATTGGATACTGTTTATACTTACATGCAAACATCAAGTTCTTACGGAGAGATAATGTAATTCTATCCTGAACGCAAAATAAAAGAGAGTGTTAGAAGATTATTCCTAAGTTGTCTGAAATAAAAAGCAATATAATCCGCGAAGAGTTGCTCATTTTGTTTTTTTTTGTTTTTGTGTCATCGTTCGTCGGCCTCTTCAAGATATAATTTTTAGTTCAGACACACATGATCTACCTCAATTTAATTAGTTAAAGTTCCAATTATACACCTTGTACTATCGCCGTAAGTATATGTAACATTCAGAATAAAAATTCGCACACGGAAATACTAATATTTCCTTATGCGAATTATCATTTTACAAATACAGTTTTAGGGTCATTTAGATGCAGCCGAAGTAGGAACACGTTAACAGACGTTGACGAATTTGTCGTAAGTCATAACTAACGCGCTCAAGGCTCTCTCGTTTTAAGAAGTTGTCCGACATATTGAAACTACGATCAAACGGTACTCCGCTTCCTCCGTCGCCTACACTCGATAGCAACCTTCGCGTTAATTGTTGTTTCTCATTGTCAGATAATCTTTTGATGTTCAAACTTCATTGTTCTAACGTTGAATCATCGTCTCGTAATTTAATTTCGGGATTTCGACTTTATGTCTTATGGAAATGCTCACAATAAGCTCTGACTACCATTTTGAGTTACCGCTACGCGCCGCCCAGTCATTATACTAAAAAACCCTAATAGTACGTAATTTGATCTGTGGCTAGATAGTCATTGTACGTTTTTTGTTAGGCGCAAATTTCGGCAGTCATATCTTATGTTGAATCGACAGACTCTACCAAAAAACCGCATTAGGAATCTAAATCGAATCACGTAGAGCTGATTGGTTTTTATGTTAAACAAAATGTTTGTGCCTATTGTGTTTTATTTGTACGCTTATTTCCGGATACAGTCATTAAGCGTCTGCATTTCAGGAATGCTAAGAACATTATACAATGTTGGTTCAATCGCGCAGAATTCTTTTTATTTCATTATGCGGTTCGGATTTTGTATTCCTTTAGTCAACACATTGCAACATTGCAGCCATGCGCATATCTATTTTGCATTCCGAACCAGATACATGAATACATTTAATATTATCACAACATGACTGCAAATATGAATTACGATCAGCACAGCAGGCGAACAAACAAGCATGTTTATCAGATGGCGACGATGTGCCCGAGATAGCGCAGTAAGTGGACCAAGGGCACTGGACTCAGATAACGCAAGGTTGTCGCAGTGTGCACTTCACTGTAACTAGTACCTAGTGTGCCGACTGCCTAACTATGTGGATTTAGACTTGTTATGTTAAATAGTGCAACGGAATCACGTAAACAACGGTACATTTAATTAGCCTCCCGTTCGTGGATAATGGTAATAAATCTATCGTTTGCGACAAAGAGTTATCATCACACTTAATCTGACAATAAATTCACGTTTAACCGGAACATCCTAAAATAACGACATATTTACATGTTTGAAACATAAAAAGATTAACTTTTTACATGAAAGTCGACATTTCGCAAATGTTAAATATATGAATTCCGTCAGAACCGTGGATAGCGCGAACCCCTGACCCCACATTACGTATCTACTGAATTATACATACATGATATGGGTAATCTATATCTTTATTTAATAATATCCAACCGGAATGTTTGCGTGTTTCTTAGGTAAAGTACCTAACGGTCTGTTTCTCAGGATATTTATTTTCCCAGCAGTAGGATATTGCAGGATATATTGATAGCAGGAATGGGGTTTTATCATCAACCGATACTCTGAGCTTCAAACTTCAAAATTAATTTATTCAAAATAGACTAAAATTATTGCGTTCTTTTTGAACCTCAATTTTACAAAAGCCTCCAAAAACGCCCGCCCTTCATCGCTTCCTAGTGTTTATGCAGTGAAGAAAAAACGGCGCAACAAACTCCACAGCAACCCAGATATGTCTGTGCAGGTTCCTTGAAATGCAGGTTAGATATTCACAATGTTTTCTGGTGGAAAATGAAGATTGAAATGAACTGAATCATCTTGAACAAAGTCACTGACAGGAACCAGTATAAAAATCCATTAATAATGTAATTTGAAACCAGTTACATAAACAGTTATTAATGCAATGAAAAATTCAACATTTAAAAAATATTTTAAATCATGTATGATTGATCACATCATTAGAATATATAAATAAACAATAATCTCAGTAAGGTTATATTTGACAGGTAAGGACAAAATAAACTGTTCGTCCAAAGTTTTATTGAATTAGTACCTTGTTGTCCGATGTTGAGATTTTTTAATCTATACATATTGTGAAATCTCCAGCACCGTGAATGTAGAGTCTTTAATTCAAAATATCACAGGTCAAATATCACATTAAAAATAGGTTAAAGGTGCTCGAACTTTAGTGTATATTATAAATTATAATTTTAATACCGTCTTGTGTTTTCCTGAATATAAAAATAATAGAGCGACCTTTTCTTATCAGATTTTAAATGACAACAACACAATCTAAACTGCCTAAAATAGGAAGGTCATGTCGATTAAATAAAATGCATTTGTTTTTATTCCTCGGTATTGAGGTCGCAATTGATAAGAATTTTATTATCACGGCCTTAAGTGGACGCGGAAGAAATCGATCCATTTTATAGGTCTGCCAAATTATAGAGACGTTTATCAGTGGGACATCGATACGGTATGTATGGTCACATTTTTTGTCGGTTAAACTTTCGGTAAACAAGTCTACTAAAGAACTCCAAGGTTGACCTCGTAGATAAGGCACGATAATTTGGGACATTACTTGCGTGTGTGCGTTAAAGGATATTTTAACGCGACCCAGGCTTTAAACATTTTAAAATAGTTTTTTGTAAAAGTTTGAACTACAGTGTAAATGGCGATAAAAGTTGGGAAAGATTTATATTTATTTCCTATGGAGCAATACATCAGGCTGGTTGAAAGACCATAAATAAGAGTGGAGGCCAATGCAGGCCCAGAAATAGCGGCGAGCTGGAGTGTGCTTGATAGAATAATGTGTCCTCCACAGCCTTGTCCCCGATACGCGGCCTAGTTACAGAGCCGAGCAGGATGCGCTTTTTAGCGACTTGTTGGCCTGATTGAAACTTCAGTAGCATTAAATTTGCACCTCATGAAATTGCCGTGTGATTTCAACAGTCAGTTATATCATACACTGCTGTAACACGTCATTTTGCTTGGATTTTTCATAAGAGACTTTAATTAGATATACATAGGTAAGATAGTTGTTTAGCTGCATTGGTTTTAAATGATCTAGTCAATATGTACCAACTCCAGCAGGAATGTGACTCATCACTTCCACGTGCAGCCTACAATTATGTATTTACAAAATGGTATGACAAATGACCCTACAGAATGATACTTAGTCGATGACAAGTAATAGGAAAACCAGCTAGTTCAAGGAATAGTTGTAATAGTACAATTGACCATACAACAGGTCATTTGTCCGTTGATTACGAGTCTAATTGATGACGTCGCTGCGTGGGCGCTTATCAGTGGCTGGACAGTGGAAGTCGGCCACTGTCGGCCAGTGACGGCGCTGCACGAGAAGTGCACGGCGCAAGCGCGACACCGCTGACTCACAGCGCATACGCGGGGTCAAGGCTGCGCAAGCGACGACGCCCGCGCGCCCCGACAATTCTGGCCCGGTTTCACTGAAGTTCAATATCGTCGCCGTCGCCTAAATATGTTGTTTTACGTTGAAATTATTCACGCTTCTCCGTTGATCAAGACTTTGAACCTTAGATCGGATAGTGATGTCAATCTCCAATGCATTGTAATAAAGATAGAAATACATGCTGGGTTATCGATTCACCAGTTAAAGTTCAGATTAAATAAGATAACAGAAATATAATAATAGTTTATACATATTAGTTTTGCAAAACTGGTAAAAATAAACAACATTTTAATATCTATAATACTTTTAAGGCCACATCTTATCAAATCTTTGCCTTTAAATTCCGTTGGTAGAGACGAACGATAAAACCTATTTGTATACCCTCAAAATGACTTCCGCGGTAATATTATAAGTTATAACCATATTTTACAGAAACGCCTTGGAAACAAAAGACCATAAAATGGTCGCCTAGTTTGACTTCATCTAAATGTGCTATGTTTATTTTCCTTGTGCAATTTATCATAAATATACAAGAAACTTATGCTTTAGGCGTCATTCACTATGTTTTGAAGCTGACCTGGCTTGTCAATGGCAGGCAATTTATGATACCCGTGACCCAGTTTCATCCCCTCGCGATCCCCAAGTGCCTGTTCCCAACTGCGGCAATTGTCTAGATTTATGTAGGTATCCGATTTGCTCCGAATGACCTACTTTGTATTAACGATTTGTCATGATAGCAGAAAAATGATTTTAAGTGTATGACAGTGAGTTTACCTTTTTTGGAACCAATTTACATAAAATACGCATAAATGATTACTTCGTCTTTTTCTTTGATCTTTTTAGATTACTAGAGCAAATAGCTAGTAAGATTGCACATTACTAATATTCCTGAAACTCCTCCAACTATGGCTAAACATTGGGTATGTCACATTTTTGTATTATAACTTTCGTGAGACACATTTATAATTATGATTAGTTACGGTTTACTCACGTGCATTTTTTGGGCTCGCCTCGCGACCACACAGCACCAGCTCATGATTACCAGGACTCCTTGTCCGAAACTGGTAGGGCAGTCCTGAAAAATGATCGTGAATAAACCGTAACTAATCATACATATTATGTCACGTTATTATAATGTTTGTCAAAAAATATGAGCACCTATTTTCTATTTGTCTATTTCTGTCTTTTAAAAATAATTCGCATTTTAAATTGAAAATATCCAACCGACGATGCCAAGAAAAATGGCTGTCTCTTGCGATATTAATAATATGCATAATTCCGTCATTTTTTATTATATAAACACTGCATTTTATATTAGATATTTACCAATTCTATTTTTATAGACACATTTATGGCATCGGTATGAAGATTATTTCTATCTCTATTACAATTTCAGTCAAGGCTTCAACGTATTTCTGTAACATTCAATCTTACAATAAAGATTATTTTATTTATTCCTGTCCTTACTAGAAATAGATGTTATAACGGCACGCAAGATTATCAGAATAGTTGCATTGTATTGTTGCCATATCGACTGTTGTAATCTAAAGAGTTCATGCGATATTGCGTAGAAACAAGGTCTAGAAGCAAATTTGTTGAAACAAAAACATGTAGCAAAATCCGTGAAGTTTATTGCTTGTCACAATTTTATTTAAATGTAAGGTGAAACTACCAACAGCAGTCCTTATAACTCTTCAGAATTTAAGGAAGCTCTAGTGTTGATCTGCAGGACAATTGTGTAACGTAACCAACATCAATCATGACAGTTGATGTGTCAAAAACAATATTCATTGCGTGGTACATAGTTGTAGAGAAGTCAGATTGTTAATACATTCTACCTACGTTGCTATGGAAATTGTTGACCTGTCAAAATTAAATCCATAGCGATAACGATGGTGTTGCGCAATTAGAATGCAGAACTAGAAGTCAAAAAGAAAAAAAAAGATTGTCTTTATCACTTCGAAAATAATCTCTGATTTTTCTCGACATAATTTAAAAAAAAATCAGTAATCTTGTAATAATATAAATCCTTAATACTTCAAATAACATGTCTAATTAGACACCATACCAATCACATAAATTGGTGTCTTAAATGCAAATTAGTTGCTCTACCATCAATTGGTGCTTGCAGCTTCTGTTCATCTATGTTCATAACTGAGCGAATTTACTATCAATCACCCTCGTATTCCAACATGATGGATTAAAACCTCAATTTATTGCAACTTTGCAGCATTACATAACCGCGTCTCGCCTATCGACAAACACTTGGTTATCGCACACAAGGCCAAGCCTGCGCCCGCGCAGGACAGCAACTTGTTAATGACAAGAACATGAGTGTGTCGTCATCACGAGCATCTGTTGTCTATGACTGCATTCCATAGATAATGTTAATGTTGACTTTGTTGACGTTCAGAATCACTTTGGACTTGTGGAAATGTCTTTGAATTTCTGGCGGTGCCTATACTCAAGTTTATGATGATGCATATGCAATCGTGTCGGATACTAAAGTCATCGCCAGCCTTTAAATTTAAATAATGAAGGACATTAATTCACTTATTAACGCAAAAAATCAAAAGAAACGCTGCTTGTTTGCCTCTGAACAACAGATTTATGCATTTACTTAGATGCAAAAATACACAGTCAGTGGCCATAATAAGCATACCTACTTACAGTGATTTTATTACACTTAGGTATGTCCCGTTTCGCCCACGATTCTTTATCCCAAACGTCATTAGTACAGAATCAAAAACGAGGTTTTAATAGCTCTTTTGGCGGATAATAAGATGTGCTAGAAACAATGTAACAAGCTTAACACCTCTTACAGAATTAATGGCATGTTCTATAACAACAAGGACGTAAAGATAATGATTTACAAACTCGGAAGCGTACTGCGTTATTTACCGACGATTTTAAGTAGCTATTCTTAAGTAGAGTTATAGTTGAAGATACATGACCGCTTCCTACAAACTGATGGAGTCTGATGTATTTCTGTGCTCTGCCAACGGTAGCTATCAATCTATTTTCGGCTAAATAATTCGATGATTTACTCTCGCCAAAGCGAGCGAATACGTTATTTCTATTGATAACCAATTGAGTATTGTAACATGATTTGGCACACTTGTTTCTATCTCTTAGAAAGGAAAGTACGTTTATTTATAAACGCAATCTGTTTTTTATCTTTTTGAACTTGAGACGAGGTAGGGATTACAGTTCCTGGCTTCTCATGGCTGTGTTAAAAAACATGACTCTATACAAATAAGACGAAAATAAACCATCGAGGGGTGTCCCACCCTCTCTTCCTCTTGTCGTAATATTGCGTTTATAAATAGCAGCTTTCGATGACATGAAATATATGTATTCTTAAACCGCCTCCACATTTAGCGTCATTCAGTTTAAAAATCGATGTATTCTACAAACCAGACTATAACTCAACTGGTCTATAAAACATACAAATATTTTTACTGAGAAAACACTCAATGTAATTTGCTACAGCATTAAAATTTAAAATTTATTACTCAGAATTTATACTTACAAGAATGAAATGTCGTTTCCTGTATTACGGATGCATTAGACCCAGGTGCATTAAGGATACTATAACGATCAAAGTTATAATGCAATACCCGAGTTAGTATTTAACCGCACCGGCTAATTATTTAGACGCTAGACGTTAGACAAGGACAGAAGATCATAGACCAAGGACAAGACAAGGACGGGAGATTATTATGGCAAGTAATTATGGCGATAGGTGGCCGTTTAAATGTCAGAGTTAATGTGCAGTATAAAAGCTACAGTAAAAAGTCGACACCCGCCTCGTGCGTGATCTGTGACTACAACTTGTTAAATACGAAACAATTTATTATTTTGTTGTATGGTAATAAAGAACTATTAAAGGTATCATAAACTATGCTGATTGGCTGCTACAAACTGTCGGTGCATACAGTTAATGCCATTTCATTCACAACAATAACGAACGGTTGATAAAATTACTACTTAAACCGCGAGGGATCTCTTGACATTATTTTATATTTATCATTAATTTTATAGTAGAAATGTTATAACGGAAATATATGGACGACAATGATTTCTGAGACAGAATACAAAGCTTCACGAGCGTAAATAAATGCAACAACTCTTTGAGTCAGCTGAACGTTTAATAACACCAACAATTTTATCTTGATTTCATATATTGGGTGAATGAAACGTCTCGCAAAATGATTTACAAGACTTTATTAAAGGGCAGCACCTCGAGTCAAGCAGCTCTCGAGCTGAGCTATTGTCCGTTTCGTTCAATAATTAAAAGTCAAAAGGTTTCGCCATCGCGCCTTGTTTATGGTCGTCCGTAATTACAAGTCTCTCTTATACGTTCACAACCAATAAATTGCAGTTCGACGACATTTCTGAACTAATAAATCTTACAATTAAAACGTTACCCAAGATTTTAGCGCACAGTCGCGAAGAAACAGCGCTGTTATGACACAAAACATCTGCGATATAGGAAATATCAAGAACATAGTTGTATGCAATGCAATGCGGCAGTAATACTCACGTATTATTGCTTTACCAATACGAATGAGAAGAGAAGTTAAAACAAGTGCACTTATTGGCGACGCGAGCCTTTGCGACTATTCCACTTTTATTCCTAGCACGAACAATAGGCCTGCCGGTAATATAGCCGGTTTTGTTGCCTTCCGCCGATCATTGGTGCAAGTTACGATGCTATAAATACAGCAGGACGTGCCCGTGACCCGGGCAACGCGCGCGCGCACGCTCGCCACGCCACACCACACAACTAAATGCACTATTTTGATATTTTTCGCGTTGTTCGCAACGTTTTGATTGAGTTATTGAGAACTATAAACGTTACTTTGGCTTCATACGTGACTGAAAATGGAAATAATATTATTATATTTTCTTTTTACGTTTAAAACTTTCTCGTTTCAAGTTTGTGTAAACAAGAACAAGCCCGACTGGTTCTGCTATTCAAATTGTACTGGCGCTCGCCATATTTAAATAACATCATTTACGAAGCTCACTTAGAGAGACGCCTCTCTGCAATTTGTATTTATGGCATTAAGATAATAATATGAAGCTCGCACGAATTGAGATATCTGCGATTACCCAAAGCCATGACTAGACAAGGCCTTGGCGTTGTTCCAGCACAACTGGGGCAAGCTCTCATAGGTGACTATCGGTAGACCGTTTGTTGGCAATCGCCTTAATAGGTTATATGGAATTCTCGACGCTGACTACATAAATTACTCAAGAGTTACTTGCACGGGTGAATGAAATGCTTTGCTTCTTGAAAACAAATAAATACACAGGTATTCCGTGAATGCATACTGCCTCATATGAATCTGTTTGAAGTGTACATCAAAGATGTAGATCTTATTTCATACTTGTTTGCACATTGTCGTCATCGTTTTTCGTGGATTTATGAGGGGGGCGGCCCATCCATCTGTAGTGAGTACAAAGTAAAACAATGACGGTACGATACGAGATGTGAGCACGATGATATAACTTAGTTGAGGTAACTAACGACAGACCTTCAGTCCACCTTCCCATGTTATTGCTTATTGGTGCTTATTGGCCATGACCGTGACTCGCAATTAGATATAATTACCTTCAATTTGTGCTGCTACCAATGTTATTCGCGGTGGTCTGGACTGATGTCTAACTAGTGCTCTGCAATTATTTTGCCTTTGCAAATTAAACCTCGTTAGATTACTGCGGAAGTTTATTTGCTTGGAATGATATTCTTATTGCGTAATTCGCCCTTCCAATAAAATAGCATATACTGTAACAAAGTTATATCAAAAATCCCGAGCCTTGGAACTCGAGCAGTTGCATGACATCTGGCGGAACGGTCTAAATATGTACTATGATCTCAAAGTAATTACCAACTTGCAAATAATCAACCTTCCCACATGTCATATAATATTTTTAATGTGGTGGCGAGTTCGTTTTTTCAGTTTTTTTCTAATTACAAAGTTGGCAAGGAAGTGGCAGACGACACAGGCTGTCACTCTGATACTATTATAACCCGCAACTTTGTGCTTCTTGGCATAAACTCCTCTACGCGGAGTCAACGTTTGCTCTGACAGTCGACACGGCTCATGTCAAAGAAATAAATAGGTAGTTTTACTAGAATTAAAAATAAAGAAAATATCTTGCTATCTTATTGTTCCGCTGTGATCGTGAATAATTGCTGTTCACGATTATTCTGATGAGAATACTTTCAGTGCCATTTAATTTAAACTCTTGTGACCTAGCTGGAATTTCTGTTTTATTTTTGTTGTTTGAAAAAAATTGCTTACTAAGCTCCCTTAGCAACAAAAGCGACCTAAATGCATGTTATCGTTGTGTCATCGCACCTAATATTACCAGTAGCGAAGACAATGCATTACGCAACGAGTGCGCCTGCATCGGTAGGCGACGCACGCGCACCGAGCAACGGTCAGCCGCGCCAGTGCATCGTAGCTTCTGTGACCCAATTGCTGTTTGATTCCAGTAAACACTATTGTACTAGATTGTACTTTATTTGGTGTTCTTTTATCAGAAACGGAATGAATGGGTCATATTACTATGTCAGAGTTGTAGTTGTAGCTCTGATGATTCAACGTCACGTCGTAGTAGGTAACAAAGTGATACAATTTTATTTTATAAAGTAATAGAGTAGGTTTTACTGTAAAAATGACGTAAATAGTATATTTCAAAGGAAAAAAAATCTGGTTGCTATTATTGATATTAAAGGTTTCTTTCAACTCTACAATCTGTTGTTTTAAAATTTACAGCCTTAATTTCGGTAGGGCGTCTCATAATACCGTTAATATCCTGACAGCTCAGCGGGCTGTTTACGTAAACTCGTAATAAAGCCTGCACAAACACCTAAAACAAACATCGATATTTCACAGTTTGTTTTCACGAAAAAAATATAACGTTCTCGCGGAGAACTCGTAAATAAGCTCGTAAAGCTCTGCCGGACCCAATTATTACATTTTGCTGACTTTAATCATGATTAATATCCGTTTAGCCATGTTGCGGTGTCAAAACAGGATATTATACGAATTTCCAAATTAGATATATCCTTCTTGACGCTAACTGCCTGCCATTACAGAGCAACCGTTGGTAGACTCGAGAGCAATCTGATACATCTTCGAATATTGTGCAATCGTGCTCGTAAATACTAGGTAATCAGAAATAACAGTTAGCTATTTCTGTGTTTAAGCACCCTAGTAGTAATTGGCACAAAGCACGCATCAATACCTCATAGTTCATTCCCAGGGACTACAATGCGTCGGGACCCGGCAGGCCTCGATCCAACTCGCAATTTCATATCACTACTCGGACTCAATAGTTACATCACGTAAATGATAGTATGAAAGCAAAATACCAAGAACGACTTAAACTAAATCACTTGACGCTGAAAAGAAGAACTACTGCCAACAAGTTTAAGGTTCTATTTTCCTGTCTATCACCATTCTAAACTCATTCGAATGCGAATACTTGAACAGCGCAGTGCGAAATGCATGCAAGCGAAAGTGAAGCCAAGGCTTAACACAAACAGTCCAAGTTTACTTAACGCCGGTTAACATTGTCTAGGTTGCATTATGTAAGTGTTCGTGTGACTGCGAGGAACGGTAACATGGTTCCTTAGCAGGTCACATTGGTGCGAATGACATCAGTCGCTGTCAAGTGCATAGGAGTCAACGAACAGGATTTAGCATTGCGTATGCAATAGACGCATCGTAGCCTTGACTTCCTCCAGTACCTAGCATGGCTCTCGGCCAGAACCATTCACTGACCCACTACGCGTCTTCGGAAACTCCTGTATTATTTTGCTTCATAAGTAGTCATAAATTTAAGCTTGTACCAGAATGGCTCCGCATTAGCATTGTCGGCGCCCGCATACTTGATTCCGGCCACATTAAAGGTAATAACGCGGCCGAAGAGGAATGAGATGTCTAGGCGCGGTTGTCGTCTTATTATGTCGCGGTAATGCTGAACGAATGGCCGGTGCGACGTGGGCAGTTAAAGCTATGCAGCCGGCGTGTTAACCCTGCTATTATCTTTTAATACCATCGACTTCATTATTCGCAACATTTTTTTTGCGACCGCATCGAGGTGCGGCCGGCATCGCGAGTCGCCGACACGGGTTTGATAACCCGGAGACCTTGGTCTTAATTGCGCTTGCTCGGACCATTCCGCCGCGGCCACTTTTTATGCGCCTGCACATCGCTAGTAAAAACACGACAACGACGCCTACCCAGCCGGCTCTAAATGGTGCAATAACTCGAACAAAGCTCAAACTGGTCGACAGCTCCTCAAACTCGTTGGTTTACCTCAAGTGCGCTCTACCGAGAAAGCCACACTTAGACATTCTGAATCCTTTGCAGATCTTACTCGATAAGTCAGCTTTCTTGTTATTATGATCACGAAATGGCATAAGTTTCAAGTAGACTCGGACAGGGTACTGCGAATGGACCATCTAAACAGACATTATGACTTATAATTTTAATTTATTTTATTATTGTTTCAGGTAAGGATACGCTAGACACACATGTCATGATAAAAGGTGCTACATTTAAAAAGGTAATCTAACTACCTACTATGACTCAAGCTTCAGAAAGGATGTAAGTAAAAATATTTAATGTGTATTTTGATGTTTTCCATCTTTCTCTCGAAAGCCACAACAAAGGCTTCATGGCATACAGCCAACTTTCGGCTATATTAATCATTCCTCGGTACGTAAAACTCGCCATTTATAAATCCGTACATACCTCCTAATGATAGCCCAACATAAAAGAAAACAAAAGTTTTATTTATTTCGATGAATATCATTAAAAACTTGAATGGACCAACAAGATGGCCAGAAAAGTATATTAGCCATTAGCGATCAATTTATGAGATAACAATAAAAGCTTTTGATTATAAAAGATTTAAAAATGAACTCTAAAAGATGTAAAAAGCGTTTGAGGCGTTTAAAAAACAAACTAAACGACTAAGCAGGTAAATATTAACGAAAAACAGCGGAATGACGTCATCACACAGTGACAAGTAGTTATCTCTGGTAACCTTGACGCCAGCACTTAGATCGATCAATTTCATCTCTAATTTACATTTAATGGAAAAGCCGAGAGCAAAAAAATGGCAACACTTGAGCAGAGCTAGTACGTACCGGAATACAGACACAAGGCTGTATCGAATCGTGGCTGGAATACGTTTGAGACCATGCAACTTTTTCTACTGTTGAAAACAAAGAGGTATCGTAAAATATTTCTCTTTGGTTTTGCAATTCTTGACAATGGCCGCTTACTGATGAGAATATAACTCAAAAAACAAATAATTAACCAGCTAAAAACATAGGTACCTTTGCAGTATGTAATTAGCGAAGTATAAAATCGACTTCATTATCTTAAATCTCAATTGGACTCGTATTGAAGTGGTAATAACAAGCTTTCCGACTTGGACTTTAAACAATGGAACATGATTGATGGGGAATATCCAGATAATTGATTGAACTAAAATGATTGGAGTAATAAATATGTATGTATTGTCTGAGGTCAGCCGAACTTATGGTGATACCCACAGTTCCCTATAGGTATAGTTGCGGCAAATGCTATAGGAAATCCTGCAAACCAGCCCCTTGATTCAGAGCCTTTTCAATAAGCAGTTGTCGAAAAATTCGGTTTATTATCTCGTTCCGTCTACTGGCTAATCGAATGATTCTAAATCACGGGGCTGGCCTAAGTCTTCGGAGGAACACCGTGCTGGTTTTAGACCCGATTTTAAAAGTCAGCAAGATCTGTTTAAAAAAGGCACTTAGGTATGGTGCGAAACATGTATTAAGGATCGCAAGAGTGCATAAATTTGACAAGCAGGTGATATAGTTGTATAAGATTTTATATAGGCACCATATTAACCTGTTTTCTTCGGGTCCCACAACTAAACAGTGTAGGGATTGAGGGTAATAATCCTTGGTAGATCAGGAATGTTACATTCAGTGCCAAAGCAGTGCTTGGAATAGCGTTTGGCATACATGTTGCAGCTTAAAAGCTGATAAGCTGATAAAGTTTCACAATGTAGAGAGACGTTGCTTAGCTACTTTAACTACTGGTATTAATTCTATGTATACTTGTTCATGTATTTTACCCAGAAGTATTTCACGTCTTACTCTTGCTGATGAAAAGCAGCTAATACATTCCATGTCTTCCATTTTCTCAAGTTAGTGACAATTAAACGCTATTTTGTATCGGTAAAGCAATGCTACCTAAATTATTTTTAAATGGGCCGATGTTCTATAACAATTGGTCGGCAAGGTTGCTATAATTCGGCAAAGAGGACGACCTGGCGGGGGGAAGGGGGTACAGGAACCAATCGAGCATTCGAGCATTTTACTGCACGCACGATTGGAGCTCACGACTCCACTGTACAAACACTTTGCACGGTACAGCTGAGGAAAAAAGACTTCGGCTGTCCGTGATTTTTGTTTGTTTTCCAAATGAGGCTGCTGGCTACCTCGAGTAAGTGAATGCGTTCGTTTTTCGTTTTGTTAAAACGATGTCTCGAAGATGAAACGCAGATTCCCGATCTGGGTTTTTTGTCTGTTACAATTTGTTGTTTTTATTAATGTGTTACAAAATACAGACCTGTGATAATTTTAAATCAATTTCATCTTGACCACCTTTTGTGCCTGTCATTTATAAAACGTTTTAATTTTAGAGGTTTTGTGGTGAGATCGATATCAATAAAATATATTTAGCACTGCTGTGCACAAGTATACAAAATCATGACGAAATGTTCCAAATCGAATAGCTACAAACAAAATCGCTTGTCATTTAGCAATCCACAGTAAACGTTAAGTACCTACTCGGATGTAAGAGATAAAATTGTAGATGGAAAACTGGTAGAATTGTATTTTATTTTGAAGATGTAATATTTGGTATTAGTTATTTTTCACGGAAAGGAAACAAAGTGTTACCCATCATCATGTGACGTGTCTCAATAAGTGTTACGATTCATTTAGCACAGTCAATAATCACTCAGATTGGACGTGATTAAACGAATAAAAACGCAGTTTTGAGCAGTTCACTTCAATAGCTTTGATTCGGATCAAAAGAAGCGCCTTAGGGGCATTGTAAAATATTCTTTTCCGGCTCAATTATGTACCAGATTGTTAAGTCATGCTAAAAATGCGGTAGCTATTTCAGAGATTTAGTCAGATTAGTCGTCAATCTTTTTAAAAATAAATCAACGGGCGGAATAGACAAATCGTCTCACACCTACGTAATCGCATACAAAATGGGTGCTAAACAAAAATAATAAATTATTAATTTCAACATAGCGTTTTGGCCGTCGGCGTCGTAACGTATGCAGATAAATAGTTTTTTTTTTATTGCATGACGGATACGTTGGGCACGGTGATGGCGGTGTATTTCCAAAACATGGCGGGTCAACGATCCGTGCGAACACGTGATGCTGTGACGCTAAACAGCGTTCGCTACAATCATGGCTCACTCGTCATTCTTACTTCTAATCTAATCTAGCCGGTGACGACTCCCCAAACAAATCGTTATACATCGTTGCTCGCACGGAAGCACGCCACAGTTCACTCCGAACACGCAACGAAATGTAATCTAAACATACTTATATTCTCGCCGTAAGTGTGCAGATAATAAAATGACCGCCACACCTTCATACATTGCTGTCGAAGAGTCAGATAACCTGAATGCTGCAATTTAGGGCGTCGTTCCATTTTAGTGGAGGACATCAGTAGTGATTCGTGTCAATGTGTCAGACATGTCTATCTAACAAAACAAATGATGTAGATAACTACGATGTGTTTATCTCTCTATTAAGGGCGTCTGCTAAAATGGGTCTAGGTTTATAAGCAGTTATGATTAATAATAACATAGGTACTATCTACCTGTCTGTAGCTGTACAGAATACCTACCTGCCTTTCCGTTTATACAGTGTAGTTGTAATTAAATTAAACCCTCTGGTACGAGTACCAACCAACCCAATTTCATAAAAACGTAATCTCTTGGTACCTAACTTATTTAAAACTAGCTTTCGCTTGCGTGAAATTTTGAACCCGTTAAGTGACGATTTTCCATACAAACTTTCATCCCCTATTTAACTCCCTTAGGGGTTGAATTTCGAAAAATCCCTTCTTAGTGGATGCCTACGTTACAAAAGGAACCTACTGTCAAAATTTCAAGTTATTAACCCCAGCGGTTTAGGCTGTGCGTTGATAGATCAGTCAGTCAGTCAGTCAGCTTCTCCTTTTATACCTATGTAGGTATAGATTGACACTCATTTTAACAAAAAAAAAAATTGCTTTGTAGACAACAATTATTGGAAATAAATAATATTTGAGTTTAAACAATACAATTTTTAATAGCAGTTACAAGTAAAAATAATCAAAAAGATCGTTTATCTATTAATCTTAAGGTGCCTTATACATATAAAGGTAGTCTCTTGTTTTAACAAAAAAACTAGGTACTAACGTTGATAGCAATTGGAAATAAAGAAATGAGTTTGAACAATACAAAATTTAATACCTCAGTCAGAAATGAAAATAATCAAAAAGATTGTTATGTAACCTTTTCATTAAATTGATTTGGTGTATGGTATAGACAACTATAATTATGATAATGAACGAAGCATCTAGGTGCGAGCATTTAAAAATGCACTAGTGACTTTGAGGTTACATACACAACTCTATTTGCATCACATTATAATATTGTATAAGATCTGCTTTAATTACTGGAGTAGGTAGTGTAGTACATGTATTCAAGTATTAATACTTAACTGTAAGCCGCTTAAAAAAAACTTAATAAATAGGTAAAGAAAGTAATAAGTACAGTCTATAGGTATAAATCCACCTAGCGACACTAACGGATGATCAGGAAATCAGGAATGTTTACCATTACATAATTTCGCAAATAACTTTCTCAAGTTCAAAAGTTGCGTAACAAACAGCGAAGTTGTTTTGATAGAACGAGTCTTCATAAATTGAGGGTGTTTTATCGGCGCGCTACATTCTGTCGCCGGTGGCTTGACTTTCTGTGCCACGGTTGCGCGCGGGGGCCGGCGGGTAGCGGTGCGCGGCGCGGGGCGTGTGACGTCACGCCGACCGTGGCAGTGAGTAGTGAGAGCGGCCGCGTCGCTCGTTCGCTCGCTCTACGTACTCCGCTGACGACGGTCGCGCGCGCGCAACGTACTCGTTTTTACTGCTCGAGCAACGCGTTAACCCCGTCTCCACATCACCGGACGAACTCGTGGGACTCGCGTGCTCTTCTCACCTGTTGCTCGGATTGTGTTGTGACTAGAAAAAGTTGTCGCCGCTCGAACAAGACTTCCGAGTCCTATTGGATTGCACGAAAGTCGAGACAGTGGATAGCGATTCGTTTCGGTTTGAACGTTGCTTAAACGAGTGGTGTATGTCCATAGAGTCGCGTTTAGATAGTTTAGTGCGAGGAAAAAGTGAAGTGAAAGCCTTCTTCGGAGGATGTCCCTCGGCGCTCGTGGATACCGGAGCGTGTGACACGCTCGCAGACATGAGACGCCGCTGGTATAATAACGGAGGATTCCAGACGCTGCGAATGCTCGAGGAGAGCTCGTCTGAGGTGACGTCGTCTTCGGCATTAGGACTGCCGCCGGCTATGGTGATGTCTCCAGAGTCGCTCGCGTCGCCCGAATACGGCGGCTTGGAGCTGTGGGGCTACGACGATGGCATCACCTACAGCACGGCGCAGTCTCTGCTGGGCACCTGCACCATGGAGCAGCAGCAGCAACCGCAACAACAGCAACAACCACAGCAAACACAGCCCTTACCGTCGATGCCGTTACCAATGCCACCGACCACACCGAAATCAGAAAATGAGTCGATGTCATCAGGTCAGTTTTTAGAAAAAAAAGTTAAAATAATTCAGGGACTAGAGACTTTTATTTTGTATACCTATTTTAGTATGCAAAAAAGTTTGCGTATTTTTTGGCGGCAAGCGTAGCGCTCGGCCGCGAGTGAGCGAGCCGCGGCTGTCATCGACCTTTGGCCCGGATACCTTGACCGGCCGCTACGAGCCGATGTCTCCTTGCCCTTACAACAATCACAATCGTTTTGTTTACCTACATTCAGTTCGACGAATGGTAGGGTTATCATGTTTTTGTTGTATTGTAATAGCATTTTGATTACACGTCTGATCATTTTATACGTTTTATCGTATCGTATCGAAGTGCTGTAGAAAGAAACAAATTACACGCTTTATTTAAAATACACGATGGTGCGTATTAAAGAAATAGGTATTTTAATGAATAATCTAGTAAATAGGTAGGCAACTAATGTCGATTGCATTTTATTACACCACCATAACAATACATTTGAATGTGCGAGTGTACGTCTGACTAATCAAGGAATGATAGACTGTGGGCGCGCGGCTAAAAATACTTGAGTATCTACCTATTTATGCTAGTACCTAGTATGTACATACGTGTAGGTATTGCATTAGCAACAGTGACATCCAGGTGCACCGTATTATGTGCTAATTTTATGAGGAAGTCATTATAATTATGTTACCTAACGCACTACAAAATACTACATCAAAAGCGCCAAATCGACTAGCAAGTTTTATTGTGTCAGTCAGTTGACGTTCTGCAAGCGACTTTCAAACTGTGGACACACCCGCAAGGCGACTTCTGCAAGCTTTACGAGCTAAGCGAGCGCTTGCGTGCAATAACTTGCACAGTTAGGCTGAAGCCAGACGAGCGTAATTTACGCGTCTCAAAATGAGTCTGCGTAATTTTTTAGAAGGATTTAGTAAGTAAATCCTTCTAAAAATGCATTCTTTCTAAGAAGTTCGAATTGCTTTAACAAGATTTCGTGTGAGCTTGATATTGATCTATTCTGCACTAATGCAAGCACAGCAAGAAGGCTATTAGCCAAACAATTTTTTGGTGATAAAGTATCCAACAACGGCACTTAACTTTAAATAAATCTAAGAAATTAAGTCTATATAGATTAACCTTATTGTATAACTTAAGATACATGTATGAATTATTTTACAGCACTTAATCGATATTGGTATCTATCTATCTGTGGAGGCTTGTTATTAGCAACTTGTTTATGTTCTTTTGGTTTCTATAATGTTATTAGTCTGTAAGCCTTCTTAAAAGTAAATAAATAAATAAAAATAAATAAAAAATTAAGCCGAGCCAGATGAGCGTAATTTATAGGACGCAGAATGAGTCTGCGTAATTTTTTAGAAGGATTTAGTAAGTAAACCCTTCTAAAAAATTACGCCGACTCATTTTGACCCGCAGAAATTACGCTCGTCTGGCTTCAGCCTAAAACTAGTTTTGCGCTAAAGTTCTAGCTGCAAGATTAAAACTTCCGCCAATGTTTTCTCGTATGATTCCTAATTTGCGTTAATTAGTTTGCTCCTGGCTAGTAAACAATAGTTTACGTCTTGCTATTTGATTAGCGACCATCGCCTAGCGTGGGAGGATCAGCGCTGTATGAGTAATTCTTATCGCAGCTAGGTACCTACACGTTCAAGGTTACCATGGAAAATTTACTATGTCGCATGTGAAATGAGATTCTTTGCGACATTCCTTGTGGAAATCAATTAATTGGAGAAAGAATACTAGGTACTTAGATAACGTACAAAACATTAAAAGTCGTAGCATTACTATGAAGTTATGAACAGTTGTTGTCATTAATTGTTTAAACGCTGCCCTTGTAAATCAATACTTACTAAACTAATTACCATTGAATTCACATCTGTGCCGATTTCATTTTGCCCTGATTTAATGGCTATAATTTTAAAAAATGACCTCGTATCTCAAATTTTGTGAGTCACGTGTTTCTAAATCATAATATTGCATGGATCTTGCATCATAGTGCTGCTCATAATGCATATAATAATGACTAATAACTTAGCGACAAATGTATGACTTTACTAAACACTAAATCTTCTTCAAGGTTTCACGAAACGAACGTACCGAAAATATATTTCCAGAATAATGTATAATGCTTAATCTATCATCAATCGCCGAGGGAGGCAAATGGGAAGGCGTAGGGACGAATAGAGGGCCGCACCCTCTCAACCAACTACTAAAAATGGTCTATTCTTATAACGAAGCTATTTACAAAAATAACAAGACAAAAGAATGTTCCAAAATAAAACTAAGTCCTTATAGGAATTTACAAAGTAAACACCTACTTAATATTCTGCATATGCAACCATTGAAAATACGAGTTTGTCCGTCTCGCCACTAATTTAAACTCTACAAAAACCTTGGAACACTACTAACTTTATTTTATTTTTAAAACTTTGCGCCAGGTTGCATGAAAAATATGGTAATAAAGAGCGAACCTTAGCAGCAGTGAGTGTTGAAATTGTTTCAATTTGCTAAGAAATACTGTATTAAACAATTTAAGAGAGCTGGTTGCAGCGGAGGTTCGTCGAAGCGACTACGGTCGTGCCGGTCCAACCGGTTTTAAGACTACTTCTGATGGTAAATCGCATCGCCTGACAAGGCACGTATGCACATGATATACTTTAACCAACTATATGTGAAGATGTTACAAATAAAAGGTCGAGAAATCCAAATTGTGATCTCTAAATGTGAATCGAATCGATTTAATTCCACTTCGCAGTTGCACTGTTCGTCTCGCAAGATGAATGTAGCTGAAAACGATTTTGTGAAGTTTGTTTGTATCATTGAATAGGAAAGGCGTTGAAAATTTATGTATGGTAGAAATCGTATATCAATCATCAGTCAACCCAATTACAAAGAATATCAATCATTTTGATTATCTACTGCGTCTCTTACTTAAAATACTATTTCAAAACGCTTTTATTATTTTTATTTCTGTATAAATTAAATAAATCAATATTAGACTGTAACTGTCCCATTGCAGGGCAAACGTTTCCGACCAAAAGTTTGGGACCTCTTCTCATACAGAGAAGGAACGTGCATTGATCACCACGCTTGCTCGCTGCGGGTTTGCGATTTCAGACCATTAAGTCCAGGTTTCCTTACGATGTTTTCCTTCAACGTATTTCAATGGCGTCTTATACGTATAAAATAAGGCTGGTATTCCACTTATCAAATATCTTTGTCCAATATCGATGTCCAATATTTGATCAAATTTCTTTGAGGGATGCCCATTCCACTTGTCCAATAACTTTGACCAAGATTATGCGTAATCTGAGAAAATGGAGGAACGTGGAGTGTCTTGTGCTGCTAACATCATTAGATTATTATTAAAAAACAAAAAAAGTAAACAAAAAAGCTTTGGGTAAAGCCATGGATCGAAAGGCGAAGAGAAAATACCTAGCATTCGTAGTTGTAAACACCTCTGAACGTTTTGTTTTCTTTTTGTAATCTTGGTAACTCGTATTATAAAGACATTCATTGCTTTCATAAGCATTTATCAAAAATTTCGTTATTGAAATTATTCACGAAATCTTAGTTGCAGCCATTTTGATTTAAATGTCATTAATCTTTGGTCAAATATCAGTGATCCTAGTACATTTGATGAAGTCGTCCAATTTATTTGATCAAATGTACACTGGACAAAGATATTTTATAAGTGGAATGCCAGCCTAAGAAAGTACATATGACATTGCGAAAGTCACATTGGCACATGAGGTTTGAATTTGAACCCGCCAAGCGGTTTTGTAACCTCCGGGCCACCAAGAATATAATAAAATATATTTTATTTTGTAGGTAAGTATTAATTAATAGGAAAGCTAACTTTATTAATTGCTTGCGCCTGGTGAAACACTTGCGATAGTGTAAAATCGTCACCCCTTGCAGATTTCCACTTTCTTCAATGCGCGGCCATGCGATAAATTCAAGTTTCACGTACGTGGTACATATCTCGGTAATTGCTAATGTTTCATAATTAACTATTCAGAATCAACTCTCTAGAAAATTAAGTAATGTATCGTTGAAGTGACAATTAATAGGTAGACTCTCGTCTCCAAAAAGGTTTCTTATAACTTTGGAGATAAACAAAAATGTCTTAAAACCCGTAATGGTATTTGTTGTACATTACTCAGAGGTATTGTAAGGCACTTGCGGTTAGATTAGAATGTGTGCTTTGCTATTTCGAGCTCGCCAGGGTCTCTTCCGAGTTTGGCAGAGCTTGCTCAATGTCCTTCCTTGTAAATCTAACGTATTTGTACATGTCCGCGTTAATTGGTACACATTGATGTCATGCATTTCAGAGTTTATTCATCAATTTTGAATATCGCTCTCATAAACTTTGTACTTACACCGGAATGATTATTCTGAACTTCTGAAGTACGAAGGTATATTTAGCGAAATGATTGTCTATGTTTAAAGGTTGCAATAACGCCGTCGAGTGTTGCCAGATGGTTGACCGCGTGTGACGGGAATCCATTCCCTTTAATTAAGTTAAACAATTATACTAGGAAAATAAGCAGTCTGCTCCTTGATTTCGAGATATTATTTTCTTTTGCCTTATTAAAGTGTAGCGAGAAGTTTTATGTTAACAGCCCGCATGTAACAGTTATCTGTGATGTTACTATTAGCCGAGGCTTCGGAGTTAGTTTTATTGACGCATTTTGTACAAATGACGTGTATGCGGGCTACTTTATTGGGGATGATTCTTTTTACATCTTTCCTAATTTTATTAACTTTATTTTGTACTTATTTTGATCTCACGTAAATTAAGCTGAACGCTACTAAAAATATATTGCTTACACCATTGGGCTTGGCGGGTTGTGTAATATTTTTTGTGAGAAAAGATTTATACTTTGGGCTTATAAATTTGTTGTTACTAAATTAGGTTTGAGTGTATAATAACGCCATACTTCGTTATTATAGTCGGACCAATCCATCAAGTTTTACATGCGAGAGTACATAAGCCTGAAAAATAAATTTGGTTATGAAGTAAAGGTTCTTACCTCGTTATTTTTTCAGAACAATCAAGAATCAGGCCAGTGCCACTCTTTCAAATTATAAGTAAAAATGTTGAAGTAATATATACTGAATAAGTAGGTACCTAATTACTTACAGATTTCTCTACATCCATCTATTAACAAAGTTCGAGTAGGATTGCCAAAACGACTTAAAATCTCAGAATTTGTTTATTATCTAACACTCTGTCCCTTTAATTCGAAAAATATTATTAATTTCGAACTTGTATTAAGAACATTTCAAAATCGCAAATTACTAATTGAAAAGATTCCGCAGAAATTGGTTGAATCTATTGAAAAGACTTTATCATAAATTTTATTAGCTTTTAACGTATTTTAAACAACTTTTATAATAAGTCCATTAAATAACAATAGAATACAATTTTATCTAAGTAAAATTATTAACTGTTTACACCCACAATAATCGCTCAGTGATTTAAGAATTTATTCATTGTGTTTACTTACAAAGATTCCTTTGAAAAGAGTATAAAAAATCTACAAAGCTATATAGCTAACAAAAAAATGTTGCCTAAAAGGTACCATTTACACCTTGATACCTATTCATCTCTGAGGAATGAACTGGGTCAATCAACACCGTAATTCAATAGTTAAGCATCGGACCGCTTACTATCATGAATGATATTTTGTATGTTCTGAAAGGCCAATTGAATCCCATTCAAATTACCTTGGAACAGAGTATATTTTGTAGTTTATCTGTAACATTACGAACGTATCACACTGTAGTGTAATAATTAAACATGACATGATGTGTTGAACACTTTTACAAATATGTAGAATTTCTATCGTCATTGTTTAGCGTTTAACATACCACGCATCGGATAAACCCGTAAAGAAATGGCAAAAGAATGTCCAAGTACGGCTCTCGATGCTAGCTAATGATTTATATTATCGATAGTTACGAAATCAATTGCAAAATAAACGTAGGGTACACGGGCATAGTAGAACCCCACGGGCCTCACCTGAGGTGAATGTATCGGCGCGTCCGCGTGGGGGCGCCAAGGTCACAGCCGTTTTTTGACACGTCGCATATAAATAGTCGAGAAGTCAGCCAGTGTACACGGCACTAATTATTTCATGCCACTAAATATACCCGGTTCACTTAGCCGGAAATCATTTGTTTCTCAATTTGAATAATCGTTTGTTTTATCGCAGCGAAAGGGTTACGAACCTCGGCGGGACCTTGCCGATTTGACAGCTGGAGCTAAAAAAATAATCCTAATACGAACGCGACAGATCTTTAACTGATTAATTTTGAACAACCTTCGATAACTAGTATGTGATTAATACTTTTTGTTGTATAGAAATATTATCCAACTATGTAAGATACGGTAGAGCAGATACTTGTAGCTAGGTACTTGACTGTATGACGTGTAATGGTTTCAATAAGACCACTAGAATATTAATGTAACAAGCAGAACATGACACCGAAATCCCATTTATAACGATTGCTTATATGCGAGCAAACGTTTTCAATGTGTGAAATGCGATACCCTCTCAGTCGTTGAGCTATGCAAGATTGATGATTCCTTAATCAAGCGGGTCGTTGACCTGTTGGAACAGCATAGTGATAGCTTATGACTTCATCTGATTTAAATAAAACTTGTTAATAACGATTAGTGAGCAGCAATCACGTAACACCAAGTTGTTATTCTTCAAATACGCGTATATTATATGAATACCATACCATAGGTTTCCGTCCATATAATTGGTCTCTGAATTAGCATATACAAATCCGATCAACTCGGTCGCTATTAACTACATCTAAGCCGGGCTTAGTGTTAGAATAATATTAATCTATAGTGAAACTCGCAGCTGCTTCTAACATTTGCGAGGGTCATATATTTTCAATAATAAAAACGTTTTTGGCAACCCTTTGACTGTATAATCTAATGGTCCGTCTGACCCCCTATTTTCTAAGCACGCGGCTTTCATAAGAGTCGTGACTATTTTATTGTTAGGAACCCCTCGAATTAGGAGTGGGTTAAATGTAATTATGTTACTTAATGTAGTTTTTCATCGATAGCCAAATTTCTGGGAACTAGTCACTGTTAATAAAAAAGTATATTGTTGTCAGTTTTAAGTAGGTTTTCGATCTGCTTAAAATAAAGTTCATTGACATCAAATTGATTTTTATGCTTAAAAACGGACCACGCGTCACATGAGTTCTCAATTTGATAGTATAATGCCAAAGCGGTCGATAATATATAAATAATAATATTTAGTTACTTAATCGTTTTCTATACGGCATTTCAAGGCGTTATTATCGGGATTACTCAACATTCTGATGTCATAAGTTGATAAGTGTACCATAATTACGTAAATACTAAAGACCATTCTGATGGCCGTTTCCTCAAGTGAAGCACGTAATTTAGTGTTCAAGCTCTAAGGACATATTTCCTATTAGCTACGCGCTATGTTGCTTCGACTAGTTATTTAGGAGCTATTTATAATCAATTGAAAGATATATAACGATTTTAATGCTTATTAATTGAATTTAAACTAGTGTTTGAAAAGGTTAACTTGGAATTCATGGGCCTAATGTCTACGTTGAAAAGTGAATTACATTACAAAGCCAGAGAAAGAGGGTTTTTTCTAATGACGATGAAGTGAATCTAGGAAGAGGCATAGCGGCGGATATGCGGTCGAGCGCGCGTCTCGCTCGGCTGCGCACGCGCTGCCATCGCGTCGCTTGTTACTTCTATTATCTCAACTCGAGGCGGCCGCTGTAACCATCTTTGAGATCGAGTATCTTGAGACAAATCACTGGAGTTTGAATTTCTTGGTAAACCAACGTTTTATTATGTTTCTGATATGTTTTGATGTCGCGTTCCAAAAGATAGTTACTAAGATTTTTCGTTCATGTTTTATGTCTGACTTTTATGGCGACATTAGTTGTGGATGGTTGAGTTCGTATCATTCTTTAGTGTCATCATTATGAAGTACTGAAACCTAAAAAAGGCGTTTTGTGCTATTGCTTTATTCTCTATTTATGATTTTGTTTCACCTTATATTACTTACTTAGTTCCAGGTATTTTTTACTGGAAGTATATCGGAGTAGGAATCTTAGCGGCCTCACAATCTTATAACTTTTCTATTATTAATTAATCGTCGATCGATTGTACGAAATTACATTCCAAAACGTTCATGGTTTCTCAAAATTAATTTCAAAGTTTTCTTTTACAGATAACATCTATTAGTATCGATTGCTTAATTTTAACAAAGTCGGCATTGTTGTAGTCTCACTGTTTAACTGTGCACACATCCCGGATCTCACGAATATCGATCTAAATCGAGTGATTAATAACGGACTCGCTAAATCTCTACAAACCATTGTATACCCATAATGTATAGCTATAGCATTGTGTAGTTATAACGTGTAGCTTTAAGCATTGTCAATCAAAGACATGGCACCACGTAGGGCGATGATCTTTATTATGATCATTGTATTGTTGCAATTCCCGACAAGTATAACCTGTTATTTGAATTTATTACCACATACCGTGCAATTTGCCTCACAAAACCTTATTAAATTCAACTGGATTTATTATACCATACTTATTTTATACCACTGTGATCTCTAGTTTCGATAACACGAATATTTTCGGTCTTGTTTTTGTAATAGCAGACTATAAAAAGTTCTCGAATAAAATGCTCGTTTACGCACAGTCACAAAGTAAAATTGGTTCTATTCTACGAATAATATAATATAATGGGCTTTGAGTGGATTTTAATAAAAAAAAAGAAATTGCTTGCAGTCCGCGAAGGTTCGTGGGATGCAGTTCTTTAATCAGAATCGTGCGCAATAGAACAATTCGCGCGGTTCTTTACTTCGATGAAGTAAGGCGTAGCAACAGAATTAGGTTTTATTATTATTAAGAATGGAGAGTTAATACGCATAATTGTCCTAACAATAAAATTTAAAGACGTTGACGCGATATAAGGGAAACCTCCGGCGTAACTACCCTTCTCTTGTGTCAGCACGAGCTTAAACGAGAACAGCTCGGCTGTCCCATTTCAAAACCTAGTTAAGGGCTTAAAACAAAATTTTACAGGAGAGCGCATTAACGTTAAATCGGTCAGCCTTTGAAAAGTATTTATGTTAGGTAAAACCATGTGGTTAAAGTGACTTACTTACTAGATTTTAAAATGATCAGAGGCAGTGAATGGCACTTACTAGGTATCGATGCTTAAATACATAAGTATGTCTGCTTATTATGTGAGTTTTCAACGCTGGTGTTTTTGTATTTGGTAGAGACTTTCTAGGTCCCTTATTAGGTTTTGAAATGGGACAGCCGAGCTAGTGCTCGGTTGGTAGCGGGGCTGACTTTAACGTCACTCGTGAAGGCTTTTTCAATGCACACCAATAGTGCCCTGCTAGATGTCAACTCATTCATTGATGGTGGCAGAATTTAGGGCTGTTGGAGGCGAATTGTGGACTGCTTATCGGATCCGCTGACACTATGCTCTCGTAAATAAGCGCTCTGTTCGTTCTTACTCAATGTCTACGCATATTTGCGTCTCTTTACACGAGACTGGCATTTAGTGCACACGTAGCTTCAAATAAGGCACATAAAGTGCGCTTACGTACCACTAAATTTGTTCCTATCGTTGTGGTTAAATCTCAGGACTTGTGGAGGGCATACGCCCCCGCTTGACACTTTATTGTGTAATCCTCCCGACACACGAGTTATTCAAGTTCATATGAGACAAATAAAGGACCGTTTATACGAGTATTATGATTTTGTGCGTGTATGGCAAAAATATATAACTCAGGTATTGCATACAATTCCTACTAGTAACATCTCGAATCAACAACGGTGTAAAGAAACCCTAACAAATGACAGATAGTGTCTAGGTTCGCATAATTTATACATACACCAGTAGCTTTATCTAACTCTGAGTTTTTATTATATTTAATTTTCTTTTTACGTTATGTGGAGGGCGACGGCCTGTGTTATTATGACGAACGAACTTTGTTCTCACAGTAAAACTTGGGTAATTGTTCCAAACACGTAGCTAATGTCTATTAAAAGTCAAACCTGTTTATGACCAGTACGTTGACATATGAATCGTAATAACAATACGGAAATAAACGGATTAAAACACAAAATATTGTTAGACGTTGAATAATGTGCTATGGTAATTTAATTACGGCTCATTACCATAAAAAAAAGACATTATAAGTAATTGATTCGTGAACTGAGATTTGGGATGTTTTTTTTGTCGTTGATTTATCTGTATTCCTGAATAAAATAGCAACACATTAGTTAAGTAATTAATTAAGTACTTATACAAAATAATTGTTTTTGTCAACACTAGAAAATATAAGCGTTTCAGTATTTGTGTAAAATGGTAGATTATTTCTCAAATAAACTAACATCTTGCTTTGAATAGTGGACGAGGATAACAACCTTGCTAATATTATTTCAAAGTTCAAACATCGCGTCGTCGTTAAGTCGTTATGTAAATAAGGTTTAATAATTATATTATCGTATTGCTTTAATTAATTGACATATGTCTTTACGATGATATCGCATTGAACGAAAACATCCTCGTGTAAATCTCGAGCTTTAATGAGACGAAGAAAAACATCGCATAAAATGAAATGCATGTTTTAATACTCGATGACGAAAATATAATTTATTCATTTTATTCTAATTAGAATTTAAAATGCCAACACAAATGGTACATAGTTTTTATTCCATTTCCAACTGACATAGAGCGCATCACTAGTGTATTCGAACTAAGAATGACACGGCATCCATTTTGCATTGTTAAAGCACGTTCATTAACAAAAACAATTTAGAGAATAACAATATTATTTTACCTGTATTTAATTTATTAGTTACTCTACTACGTAAGTAAAAGTGTACATACACCGAGTATTTATGATTCTACATTATAAGTATTCGTGTATATCGCACTTGTGATAATTCAGTTCGCTTGGCCTTGGTCGCTGAGCGCCTTATCGTGTGTTGAACTGTTCTATATCTATTCTACCAGACGTGGACCCACACCGCTATAGAAACTCCCAATTTATTTTTAAACACGGCTTTTAATGCACCAGATGCACATTAAGGCGTCTTCAGACGCCCCAAGTTATGAGGTGATTAACTCGAAAGGCGTTCAGACTCAGTCATAGATGACGGCAGTAACCAAGCACCCTTTTTACCTACAGACCTATATAGGAATTCCACTAGATCTTTGCAGGTTGAGTGTTAAATGTGGTCGTCTGTAAGCACTCTTATGTTTTATTCAGACTAATAATATTTGTGGGGCACTCATTCCTTGCACCGCTGAGTGTGTGTGCGTGTTTGATATACGAGGCAGTAGTCAAGGTCGTCAATGTCATTGTACGAGCGAACCCGATGCAAATTCACACACACTCACAGTTTACACATGTGTGCTTATGTAGTGAGTATTGAAATAATCTTATCATTTAGGTCACCTTACTTTGTAGATAGTCGCTACACTAGCTGTGCATCAACGCTGCACGAGTAGAAATACTTACATCGTGCAAAATATTTACCGATTTTTTATTATTTTAGAAGCAGCCTGTGTTTTCAGTCTCTCAATTAAAATATTTTTAACCAAAAAAACTTTTATAATTATTCTACTCCTTTCAGTTTTTTTTAGTCGGTTTTAACTTTTATTTAGTAATTTCAAATTCGTGAACCAGTACAACACACATTAATTTTCAAACTACTACCTAATAACATTGTATAAAAAAACTACTTAACCAAATTGATGACATTCATATGAGACCAATTCGAGAGTATTCGGCACCAATAAAAAAAAACTCAAACCGGTACACAAATATCGGAGAAATCGGAGAAAAAAAAACTTAATTTTTTTTTAAAAATAGCTTCGAAATGACAACCTCCTCTTCGAAATCGGATAAAAATAGATTGTGCGTCGTTGTAAGATTCCAATTTGTAGGTATTGTTCAATTTACGAGTCTGTAATGTGTTCAATGCTCACGGTTGCAAAACAAATACGAGTAAGTAATAATTATACCTTGAACACCTCGACTTAACAATAACGACCGCGATGTCACTTATAATGTGCAAGATAACCAAGAACATTGCTTTGTTTCTACAATAAATATATGAACAGCTATTATTTGAATCTAAAACAAATGAGAGAGAATAAATTTCACTCTTTCAAAGACGGAAGATGGAGATTGATAACACAGCAGTCTCACTAATGTCGCTAATTAGAGCGACGGTTTATCTTCTTTAGAAATCGCGCCTCTATTTTAGAATAAGTGTCATCAAAACTTTGCCACAGTGTTGCTTTAAAAAAAGGAAAATCACCGCGGAATACGTCAATGTAGAACGTCATTACATTTATTAGATGACGGACCGGATTCACAACCGAAAATAATTCATTGCGTCATACGTATTCTAAGTTTTCTGTTCCTCAGTTGGTATTTGTTCTGGCTTTAAATAGTACAGCAGTAAGTCAAACACGAACACATCAATGGGTCTGAGCCGAGACTGGCGTCGTTACACCGTGCAGGCGATTGACGCAAGCGGCATCAGTTGTTTACAGTACAACTGCCTCAAGTTATTTACATCGGGGTCACAGACACGCCGAAGGAGACTGAAGTTCAATCGATATAATTATCTAACCTGCAACTAGCGCTCAACCTGCGGCTCTGCGAGGCGAGCGAACGTTCGTGTAATGCGACAATGACCTCCTTTGACATTAGTGGGTCGTTTATGCAACAAATTGGCAAACGGCGGCTAAAGTGGGTGACTCCAGCGCGGACGGAATGTAGAGATGGTTGAGTAAGGCCATCTCGCAGTTACGACCCGAAAATGAACGATGTGTTTCGACTTTCGGTTTGATTGCTCAAGTGTTTTCGTTGGCTTGCGTTCATTGTGTGTCGAACAACGTTATCGTGAGCCGAAATATCGCGCTTATCTCCACTACAGGTGCGTTTGTGATAGTGCTTGTCTATCAGCCACACTTCCCGGGGTCAACGCTCCCCACTCCACGTGGTTCGTTATATTATGCAACGGTCGTGTCCTCTCAAAGACGACTAGCTCATGGGCCTGTTATTGGGTCACGTGGACGCGTTCGCGAAACGTTTGTGGAAGAGGGTAGATTGGTATTCGTAGTGAAAGTGAAAACCGCGAGTACGCTCGTGAGAGCAACTGCCCGCCCGTTTAACTACCTAACAGATTTTATCGACAATGTTTCTAACTTGTGTCGGCAATGAACTACTCGCATGCCAGTAATAATGTCTGCAGATACAGATCTGCAACTAACCGCCGCGGCTTTCTTGCATTTGTCCAGAGGCAATCCGTCACTCCATATCTGACTACTTGCTGCATTGATTAGATTGTTTTATGGCTCTGTCAACGTGTCAACTCTTAACAAGGCCTATTGTCTAGATAATATGTAGTTGTCTATAGACGAATAAATTGCTCTAACAACACAATATGTCAGAGAGAACAAGACCCGTTCAAATGATAAATCACGAACGTATCCTGTGTTAAAAGTATCGACCAATTTAAATCTGCAAGGTTTTGTACTTGATCCCCTGGTCGCGTCGCTTGGGTGCATACAGTCGGTGAGATTGAAGTTTAAGATAATATCTTAGTAGTAACCGAGTTCAGAGTAGAATATTATTCGTGTAAAACATTTAAAAATGGTAGCATTAAGATGGATGGTTTGCAGCGCATCTATTTATATCTGGTCCAACCATAAACAGGCAGAGTGGAACCGGTCCGGCCGGCTCACAGGAATGCTCTTGCTCTCGCTAACTACACTGGCTATCACTACCCGACAGCGATTGCAAATGCGCTAACAATGTATTTTGTTTCAGTAGCTGCTATAATAAAACTTCTCCCCGTATGGAGTTCCAATTGGAGCTCGTTACCTCGCCAGTTGCATTGTAGTGTCTCTAATAGGATTAATAAATAGCGAAACGATTTTGAACGATGCTCGAACGTGGGAACGTACTTACGTAGAAATAATATAATTTATTATTTTTCTATTCATTTTAAAAACATCGATGTTATCAGTCTGAGAATCGGAGAATGGTGTACTAAACGATATTATTAAAAGTACAATCAATATTTTGCAATACGTATCGAGAAATATAAATTCAGTCAGCCTTCAACAATGTTTGTTGACACCTACTTATAGGTTGCAAGTATTACTTGATGTTCGTAATGTCGTCGACCTTCCTACCTGGCTGTCTGCCGAATTTTAACAATGCCGCCTAGACAAGTGCTATTTTAGTTCGACATGATGAATTCCACTGAGCTCTAAAGGCGATACATAATAAAATGAGATGTCCTCGGTAATATTTTATGAGTACCTATGACGTTAGTTAAATAATTTCCGTGTTTTTCACATAGTTGTAGAGGCGTAGGCGCGCGTTGATGGGAGGTTCCGTTAAAGTTGTCCGGAAGGCTTTAAGGATTTTATCACTACTAATCGGAAATGTCTATTTCGAATTGCACTTCAAATTGGATAAATACGAATCGTTGAAGTTCGTGATAAGTTTACAACAGGTACGACAACAGCCTGAACAAGAGCTCAAATGAATCTAATTTGTCTACCTACAATCTTATTTTTCAGCTCCAAGATTGTTCTTTTGAGAAAATCTTGTTTGTCGTACGTGTGGAAACTGTGAGAACATTACTAATTTTTGAATCTATACAAAGACGAGTTACCGGTAAACCTCTTTACGACGAATACGCTTAGTTTTGTAAATGAATCTAATACGAGAGGTGATTAGCAGTTCCGTCCATATTCTGCTGTAAGCGGTAACGGTGTTGAATGGACGAAAGGGGCGGTGAGGTGGGTCGGGGAAGTTTGGTATCTACCACGCCTCGTCATTGCAGCTCCATCCATCATACTGACAGCAACGATTATTATTTCTCCGCTACCAGCGCGTACTTGCGCACCTTTCACAAAAATTCATGTGGGTTTAGAAAAGGGTTTTTGTTGGGGCTCATAACTCATTTTCGTATTCTACTTTGATACGTGGTGTAATTTTATTCACATAGTAGCCGCGCGAAAAACACGTCGACGTAGGTAAAATGACTTTAAAGTAAACTTTGTAAAGGAAAAGTGTAGGATCCAAAATGGCTTACGTCCGGTGGTGACGGTGACTCATGGAATTTTCTGTGTTGACTTTCGGTCGTAAACGGCAGACTATTGAGTAATGAGTCCGTCTTGGAGGGCGGGTGACCTTCCGCCAAGCGTGGGCCGAGCCCATGACACAGTTCACGAGATGTGCCACCACAAACGATTATTTCTGTCTCATCACTTTTACGTACGAATACCTCGCGACATTGTTGCGAATACAAGAAACCACTTTCGTTTCTCTTAATTCAAGAAGATTGTTAATTTCGTTCCACATTTACTGTCGTGTAAATCTGCTGAAATATTTGACACACTTTTGTTTTTGTAAGTCCTACACAATCTACATCAAAATATAAAGTTGAAGTCTGAAGTGATCATTTTAAATTCTTCTATTTTATTTTCTGAGATTTTTTGTTCATGAAGCAAGTCAGCTTGACTTGCTTTTTGTACTTGCCAGAAATGTCATTCCGTGTAATACCTATTTAGCGTACCAAATTATGACGTGCACAGACTTGTAACTAATGTACTATACAGTTTTGTTACCAGTAATACTTGTCAGACGTTTTTTCCATGCCTGCTTCAGTAATGTTGTATCAAAGTTTTTGCTCGTTACCGAGAGCTGGTCACGCGGCTGAGACCCTGCTGGTGTGACCACTTTACTCTGAAATTATATCCACAAACATTTAGAGGTTATGTGATGTTATAATAATCGATTTTCGTGTTCGGTTTTTAAACTCCTCTGGTCTCGAAAGCAACTTACATGTTCTACCAGACCTTAATGATAATTTTGTGGGTATTTTCTTATCTCGAAAAGTAATCGATTTTATTACAATACTTATACTTCCACCATTATCTTTAAATTGGTAGGTCAAAACTAACTGTAACTGTTATCACTGTACCAACGAAAAGACTGGTTTTGGTTTGTAATTGGGCACATTTGCCCATTAATGACATCAAGGTAGATAATAAGTAGTTAGGAATTGGAGTTGGTATGTAACGTGATTGATTTAATCAATGCGGCTGTTTGGCGTCAAATGCTTCAAAAACAAAGGCGTTCTTTGTCGGCGATAAGCGGTACGACGTTGGCTTATCTCGACTGATACTCGGTCACTGACCTCGACCGTACCCGGACGAATATTAAGCCACACTTTAAATATGGATAGTTTTGTAAATGATGCGCTTTTCGATCATCATCATCCTAGCCCGGTATCACCCACTGCTGGGCATAGGCCTCCTTCGTTTTGCCAGCTTCTTCGATTGATGTGTGGGTTTCCCGCGGCTTTGACAATGTCGTCAACCCAACACGCTTTCGTACGACCCGGGTTATTTAAACTGACTTCTGACCGGCTGTTTCAATGATCAACATTAATTTCTTTGCCGGTAACTGCGAGCAAGACTATAATTATATTATTTTTAGCGGTCGAGAACATTGCCCGAAATAAACGTAGCAATGAAACGTGAATGTGCTACTAGCACTGCTTACTTAACTGGGACAAATATTTTGTTATTTCAGCCTCGATATTCCTCGATGAGTGCTACTCGACCTACTTTGCGATTCCGTCACATTATTTTCCTCGTTTACGTCGCGATTTTCTCAGAAATTCAGTGTTAATGACCTACATAGAGAATGTTGTTGAGGTAATTTAGTAATAAACAAACTTCGATCACAATATCAATGGAAGATTTTCGGCTAACACGTGATGATTCACATATTGATTCGAATCCGTGTTTTTTCGTACAAATATAGAGCGTGTTATGTTAGATATGATATCAGCATCAAGAACAAAGAGTCGTTGACCCAATTGGTAGACCCGGTCCTTTTAATTTAGCCCTTAGGCGATTATTATGTAAGCGATTGTCGACGTCACCGAGTTTATCGTGCCTTGGCCTACTTTTCAGCAAATATGTTCAATAAATAAGGTTATTACTTATCAACAATTAATTTTATTGATCATGTTAAGGTAAAATATACTTAAATATTTTTGTTACATAGATGTAATAAATAGTTGATCTGTGTTAATAAATGCCAGATGGTTGACAGTCTGTTGGTGTCAACGGCTGCGCGTTATGACCACGAGGTCGCGTTCTGCGCGGGAGCAGGGCAAGGGCAGAGATACCAAGTCACGGTCTGTTGCGCGATGGCCCTAATGCGTCACAAAACATAGTTCACAAGTCAGTAAAAACATTTTGGTTGCTAAGCATTGCTTAACCCATTCTACTTGACTGACCGCCTCTGCAAATGCAGTTTAAATTACATTCTTATATTCACATTATAAATTATGAAGTGTTATTTTCTATGCAGACTCGCCAATCTTTGCGTGCTTTTATAATAATGTCAATTGTTTCGTTCTTGATAATCCCAATCAGTGAATGCTTTAAAACTCCATTACAGCTCTGAAAGCACGCAGCATTTATTCTAATTATATCTCCCTCCCTTTTCTATTTACCCATTCCCGTGTTTACTCGAAAAGGCGCGCCAGAGCGTGGGTGCGCGCTCAACTAAATTGGGGAGCAGACAGAGACAAAAAACCTAGTTTTATCTATCAAGTATGGTACGGGGAAGTGAGAAGGCCCGTCATAAACCAACACTCTGTCAATAAATGGAACAATCTGTTGGGGAGTTGTGGCATATCCATTACGTTCACATCGTACCGTGTACCGCGTGTACGTGATAACTGGCCACCACTTTCTAATTTGTTTGGGCGATGACGAAACTTTAAGGAATCTCTTGGTGCTCTACCAACTAACTTCCGTCTGAACTTATTGTTTATGCCTACATTGTCACCGAATTACAATTGATGAGAAAAATTACAATGTATGTCTGAAAAAATAGACTTCAAAACAAATTATTTAGGATAGTCGAAATAGCAATTTGCGTCTTTGATTTCACTATTCAAGGCTGGCTAAAAAGAAACTGTCTGTGTAAAATAATAAGGAAGTGTCAGCACTGATTAAAAGTGTTCTTTATACTTGCCAAAATCACATTTTGTTTGATTCGGCGTGACTTTCTCGTTGATATTTCAGAAATGTGCGTAACACACAAAAAACGAGAGAAATTTATGACAGTAGGAATTTTAGAGCATGCAGCTTAACTACACCGGATGGTGTGCACTCGGCAGTCGGCACTGCTCGACTCTCGACGGATGTAAACACTTCCACGTGCGTCCGCCCGACACGTCCGCCCTCCTCGCTGAAGATCACTCCCAGCACACCAGCCGGTCGTTTCCTGATTCCCCTCAAATATAGATCACGTCACCCAAACCGAGGGAAACTCGACTCGTATTTGTGTTAAATATAAACCACTTCCTAAAATGTAGGTGACAGAACGAATATTTTGGGACTCCGAAACATGTCATATGATTTGGGAACGGTCACAGCTATTGCTAAACTAATTAAAATGTATTTCATCAACAAGGTTTCCACGCTAGCGTGTAGAGTGACGTGAAAATGGCGATTTTCTCCGCGATGCGATTTCTATTTCAATCCGATTTTCCCGGCGCGCGGAGAAACCGATCGCTCTAGTTGCGCCGGCTCCGGCCCACATCTCTTGCTAGAAAGTATCGTAGAAAGTAACATCGCGACTCTGTCTCCGCCCAGCCGATGCATCGATCACGTGTACACCACTTTTTCTGCTTCAGTTTTTTCTGTCGCCCGACTGCCCGCTTATATCAGACCGACGCGTGCCAACTTCGATTATTGGAATGCTTCTCGATTCTTATCGTGTATCGCGTTTCTCTTAAAACCTTATAAAGCCAAATAAATGGTACACGTACAGTCAACAGGCATACTCATGCAATTTATTACAAAAGATGTTGCCTATTACCTAGTTGAGCGCCACTCGACATCGTTTGAACAACTTACACTGCTCACAGCACGCATTTGATGAATGCCAAATAGGCCCTAAATGTGATGTCACAACGCATAGAACAGCTTACTTTCGCCGCACCCGAATTTCAATTACGTGTGCCATGTAGGCTTGTGCAATATCTACTTTTGGGTAACTTTCACTAGTCGCTTACGCGGCCCGCCTGCGAAATGATTGCGTTGTCTGTTTTCTGAGGTCAGTGAAAGTTGCGTATTGTTTAATCAATGCTTCTTGCCGTCTCTCAATATGCGTCAGCTTGTAATACCTTAAAATTGTACTTTTGTTACTTTCTACTACTAAAAAATTATATTACGTTGATGTCCACGTATTTTTCAAACGACAAAGCCTCATTTTACAACATTGCTTCAAAGACTGTTAAAGACATTTGATGATTTGAAAAAAATGAAATGGCGTGAGAGGAAAAACGAGTTATTATTAGTTGAAGAGAATCGCGAGCTTGCTTCGAGCTCTGATGCTATCATAAATAATGTGGCTGCGCGGCGAGCGTGGCGAGGAAGTGGGGAAGGGGGGACGCAAGAGTCAAGGCCGCACGCTGCCCCCGGTCGACGCTCGCGCCCCACTTGTCGCTCTTCAAGAGCCTCTCGCTCGCACGCACGAACGCGCCCGAGCGCCGCCGAACTGCCACGAACTAGACCTTCCAATGCGCGAGCGCAACACACTGAACAGCTGAGACGTAATAACATAACACACTGACTCGGTCATCCGTGCATTCAACTTTTGATTAGCTTTCTTTTTCACGGACAGTGATTTGATAGTGCTGCTAATTATGGAAGTTTGGTTATGTCTACGATATGACGACGCCTAAGTTAAATAAGATAAGAACTCAATAATTTTACTTTATGATAGGCAGGTAAGACTTAAGTAATTTTGCAACTTCTCAAAACCAGTTTCTCTAAAGTAGGTAGGTAGTCAATGGCTACTTTCACCATTCTAGTTTTCAAATAGCCGTAACATTGCGAGAAATTACAACAGTTATTTAATTCGGGTAACCTAATGAACGCGGTCGTCAATTCTTAATCGGAAACACACCTACCTGTGAAGTAGTGCCAAGATCTTGTGCAACTACGGCCAACGGTCATTCGGTCAAGTATTTTGAGTAAGAGTTTCTAATGTGAACACATCAAATACCTACACATAGCAAAGTAATCTGTAATTACACCCAGCCATTTTAATTTCGCTTCGACAGAATATTTTATGAACGCACCAATGATGAAAGCTTAGAATATATTGAGCAAAAACAATTGTAATAAAAATACTTGTTTTGTATGTACATAGTGCGTAGGTCAGTGCAATATGAAGATATTGGTGTTGTTATACTGAACAGTAGGTGGTGTTCATTTCGATGTAAATAACTTCGTGATAAAACGCCGCACTTGACCTCTTTATTGAGACATTTTTATCGAGTGAATTATTACGGCCGGCTTGCACGATACATAATTTTAGCAATCAACGTAAAAGTGTAATAGAAAAATTGGCACGCAGCGGACAAAACGCGACTGAATCGAACTATAGGTTTACAACGTAACCGCGTGATAGATTGCTAAAAAAAACTATGTAAATAACATAGAAGCTTTTAGGATGCAATGCGATGTTTTCGGGTCATTTGGAATTGCTTTTCGTACATTGAGAGCGGCAGTCGTTCGGTCGCTGGCTCGGATCCCACGTGGAACTAGTTTTTTGGCAGCGGCTATTTCGGCCGGTTGCGTAAGGCAGGTACACGCGGCTGCGGCCACCGACCCACGGTCGCGACGCTTAATGGACACCATAAAATGTAAATAAAATTAATGAGGAGAGGCTTAAATGGACCCCCGGTTAATACGCTAGAGCCCCGTACTCGACCGACTTAATCATTGTCGTTTGTTCATCCGCCCATGTCAAATAGCGTTATTTACGCTTTTGAGGAATAAAAAAATAACAAATGTTTACATTTTATTATTATTTTTGTTTGGTGGCGGTAGAGAAATCCATTGCGTTCCAGCTTTTCTTTTTAATGTAAACTATAATATACCTTGCAAAGACACAATAAACCTACTTTTGAATACTTTTAACGGATTCCTGACCGTGGATGCCCATTTATGTTGTATACCTAGTATCAAAGACGATAGCCATACCTACTGGACAAAGCTGAGGAGGTATTATTAACAATTCCCTCGTTACTTTTTATGGAGTTCCGACTGCGTGATTGACAATTGCCGATTACATTTCCAGCGCACATCGCACCCCACTCCGCACCGCTCGAATACCAAAACTGAATACTGAACCTCATCTGTATGCGGACGTCGCTCTAGCCACCTTTGTTTGGGCAGGAAATGTCCACGCTACTGCCGAAAATTACTTGCGAGTATTTTGTTACGAAAACATCTCTTCGACGAAGGAACATCGCGCCGAATAAAAACGAAAAATAAAACGAGCTTCATTCGCTCGCCGACTCGACAAATGGTTCATGAAATGTATGCAAATTTTATAGCGTCCGATTTTAGATGTTCTCGACACGGCGCCGCGCGGCCACCGGTCTCGAGTCTCTTTTATTACTACGCAGTTGCATTTCACAACAGAAGCTAAATTTCTGCTTCATATTGTTCTAGGTCGTGAGGAATTGTCACCAGCTTCGAGTGTGAACGGCTGCAGTACAGATGGAGAGGCGAGGCGGCAGAAGAAAGGTCCCGCACCTCGGCAGCAGGAGGAGCTATGTCTCGTCTGCGGCGACAGAGCCTCCGGGTATCACTACAACGCGCTCACATGTGAAGGGTGTAAAGGTATGAATAGCCAATACTTATTGTTCAATGTCGGAGATGTCTCGGTACTCCGAACAAACAAATACCGACATTACCAAATGCATAACAAAGACAAGAGCCTTCAATTGAATTGAAATACGATAAATAGAGATAAGCATTCGCCTACAAGTTAGATGATTGCAAAACATGTAGGTAATGCAACAACAAATTTGTTTTCGGAACAGTTTTAGCGTAACTAGGTCATGTGCGTTGCTAACCTAGATATTTCACACATACGTAGGCCCTTGTGGCTCGCCCACGAATGTGCCAATTCAGCTTTAAATTGGCGCATTGTGCCGAGGTTGTTATGAGCTGCGCGTGCATGTAACAGACAGTTAGTCGTCACAATAGCTGTCTGCAGGGCGTCTACTTCACGACTCACCGACGGCTATCGGACATCTCCGTGTGTCTCCGCCAACCTTCACTGTCGACCCGAGAATGCATATGCCGATTTAATTTAGACCGCTGAATAAACCCCGAGCGAGACTGTAATCTCCATATTATAGAGGCTCATACCTTGTCCATACCAATTACGTTCAATTCAAGTCGTTTGCGAGCTATCTGTCTTGTTTGTTTTGTAATAAAAATCGGCAGTCAAGCTGTCAATGACCCCCGCCTTTCAGGCGACCTTAACGTTCATGACTCCATTATCTTATCGTTAAAAACTGGTTTCGCAAATGCTGCGTCATCATTCATTGTTTTAGATTATTCATAGATAATCTTTGTGTGTGTCGTCAGAAATACTAATAATTTCGAATTTGAAAATTCCAGGCTTCTTCAGGCGGAGTGTAACCAAAAATGCGGTGTACATATGTAAATTTGGACATGCATGCGAGATGGATATGTATATGCGGAGAAAATGTCAAGAGTGTCGGTTGAAGAAATGTCTTGCGGTGGGCATGAGGCCCGAGTGTGTGGTGCCAGAGAACCAGTGTGCAATGAAACGGAAAGAGAAGAAGGCACAGAGAGAAAAAGACAAATTGCCCGTCAGTACGACGACGGTAGACGATCACATGCCTCCCATCATGCAATGTGATCCTCCGCCCCCAGAGGCCGCAAGAATTGTAAGTTCATTGCCTATTGCTCTTCATTACTCGACTACGGCGTAATTGAAACTATGAGTGTGGCTCAACCGATTTATAAGATGCAGTACAACAGTTTTAAAATGGAATACAATGGTTTCCAAAATAAATTTTATATTGAAATGCATATTAATGCTATTTGTACATACTTAAGAATATTGTCGTACTTTTTTTTGTAAAGTCACCCTGAATATTAAAGCGAAATTAATGGAACACTGCTTCATTATTCACGTTTGTATGAGACCGTGGTCGGGTTTTATGAATTGGTAATTGTAACTTGTATTTGAAATGTAAATGAAAAATGTTACTGTGCCGTTTGCGGGACCAACTATATACTTTGCTTCTTGTATTATCATGATCTTCTCATGCATGCAGATTAGGACACACTACACCTTTGTATTAAAAAGAACAATTTGATATACACACATCCTACATTGGATTGGATTGAGAAAGTAACAAAAATTTTAGTAAAAAAATATCTTCACCAATCATTCAGTTTTTCAAATTATTTTCACACTTCTTACTTATCAATCTGACAACTAAATTCAGTAAAAAATCTAATTCAACATTCAATTCAAAGCTAGTCCCCCGTAAAAGTTAATATTCGAAGCAAATAATAACCCGACGGTTTCCTACGTGAAGCTGGAATGTTTGCAGCACGAGGTGGTGCCGCGGTTCCTGAACGAGAAGCTGATGGAACAGAACAGGCTGAAGAACGTGCCCCCCCTCACGGCAAACCAGAAGTCGCTGATCGCGAGGCTCGTGTGGTACCAGGAAGGGTACGAACAACCTTCCGAGGAGGACCTGAAAAGGGTCACGCAGGTAATTATCATTTGTTAGAATAATACTTACTGTATAGTCAACATCAAATATATCAGGACGAACGATGTTTATAATTACCTAAACAACTAAACAAATTAAACTTTATCTCAGTGGGATAATATTCTTATTAGAATGACAGTTACTGTACGATACTGTGTTTATTCTAAAACACCCCTAGTATCATTGCGATATAGTTTAATTGTCTTAGTTGTTCAGATCATTTTGAACAGTCTTCGTCCCGATATATTTAATGCTGACTGTACGCCTAGAAGCTAACTCTAGTCATAAACGTTTACATTACTTTTGACTCAAAAGATCGTTTTTGTAGTTTTAAATTATTAGAGCTATGAAACCGACCTTTTTGTCATGGACAAAAATTCGAAAGTAAATTTTCACTTTCGAATACTGCAAAAGCAAACTAGAGTAGCTTCAGGCTGTACATTACCCTACTATGGACGATATTATTTATCGCTACAATCAATTTTTCAAAATTAAATAAAATGAGAATTTTACTGTACAAAATTGGCAATCAATTCATCATAGCTTTGTTTAAGCTATGAGTAGCAAAACGTCATTTATTTATAAATTAGTACTAACTAACTTAGTACTAAGATTTTTTTATAAGAAAATGTAATTTAAAAATAAATGGTCTAGCAAGACCTTGATGACGTAACAATTTTTGACACAGCCTCAGTAACATTCTTATTTTAAATTGTATTATATCGTTAATGATATCTATCACTTTCAGACCTGGCAGTCGGACGAGGATGACGAAGAGTCGGATATGCCGTTCCGCCAGATCACCGAGATGACGATTCTCACCGTGCAGCTCATCGTAGAATTCGCAAAAGGCTTACCAGGCTTCGCCAAGATCTCGCAGTCGGATCAGATCACGTTATTAAAGGTAATGAACCCTTTATTTACATTTTGTCTTGTAATCTTGTTTTAATGGAAGTAGAAATCGTCTACAGTATCATGTGAAAAAAGATTCCCATCATAAACTTGCATGTATTCTCCGTCTATGAACTTCTTACAAGCTGTTGTTTCGAACAAACGATATGGTTTCACTAGCGGTTCAAGAACTTTAGACTTTGAAGTGTTATTCTTAGACAGTTTTTGGAAGTTGAACACACCCCTTTCAAATTGTGCGACCGGCCCTCTATTCCGAACCTTTTCGATAAGCAGTTTTCGATCGACTCAGCTTGTTATCTCGTTCCGTTTAAGATCCTCGTAATGAGAGAAAAAGAGATGTCGAACGACTAACTAATCCAATCGTTCTGCATCAGGTGGCAGTACGATGTCTTTCCAAGAGGGTTACCCTCGTACCTTATAAACACGAATGTTCTTCTTTTCCAGGCTTGCTCAAGTGAAGTGATGATGCTGCGAGTTGCCCGGCGGTACGACGCGGCGACGGACAGCGTGTTGTTCGCCAACAACCAGGCCTACACGCGCGACAACTACCGCAAGGCGGGCATGGCGTACGTCATCGAAGACTTGCTGCACTTCTGCCGGTGCATGTACTCCATGATGATGGATAATGTGCACTATGCGCTGCTTACGGCCATCGTTATCTTCTCAGGTAAGCTTTTAATGCATGTCTGAAAACAATTTGATAAAAAAAACCGCACCCAAATCGGTTCACCCGTTTAAGAGCTACGCTGCCACAGACAGACACACACACACAGACACACATAGCGGCCAAACTTATAATACCCCTCTTTTTGCATCGAGGATTAATTAAATAGGGAGTTGTAATACCTTTATTAACCCTTAACTGACATTGTGGGGTAGATTTTCACCCCAGCCGCAAAAAAAGACAAATATTTCCTTTCCCAGCGAATCTAACAACTTCTCCTTTAAAGTATTCTCAGTGCAGTGTGTGTTCTTGAACCTCAAGGAAACGTGGCGCGTAGAAATCATCCGTTTGCGCTGTACAGGTACATGGGGTAAGTTTACACCCCACGGTGTTAGTTACGTCTGTTATTTTTTTTTGACAACCTTAGCAATTTATTTTATTTTTTCAGCACTGGAGCAATATGGACAAGTTTCTTTCAGATGAAAAAGTGGCCAACATCCTGGACGACATTGAAAACAAAGAAAGAGCCGGATTTAGTGGAACCGATGCGTAATTTCGAAAGCGTAAAAATTTTAACGAAAAAATAATTTAAAAAGTAAAATAAATAAAAATTTGTATGCAAGAAGCATTTTGTGGATGAAATTGAATGTCTTTCATGTTTAGAAAAAAAATAATAGAGACAAGAAGTGTTTTTTTTTTATATAGAAGCTCAGAGTTAATATTTTTGTTGGAAAAAAGAGGTTCATTTTTGTTTTTTGATTGTATAAGTACAAATTTTAATTTTGAATTTTCAGTGATTTATTAGTATAAACCAACTTATCTGTGATTGATTAGTATACGTTTTGTCATTCTTACTATTACTTTTAAGATTTTCATAGAAGACTGTTTGTAAGGCTAAGAGTCAAAATAGATAAAAGTAGTGTTTTTTTGTTTTCTGTAATTAAAGTGTTTTTACTTATGAAAATGTTGTTTCTTTTAATTGTAAATGTTACTAGATAGACCCTTAATACACGAGAATAATAAGTTTAAGGCATTTATAACTACTATGTATTTTTTTACATTTTCCTTTTGGGGTGCATTTATACCCCGCGATGTCAGTTGTGTAACAAAAAATAACAATGTTAGTTCAGGGTTAAAAAAAACGTAATTTGCAGAGCGACGTCCCTTCCAGTATGCATGTATTCTTGTGCATATGCTGGTCTTATAACACCCTTCTTTTTGCGTCGCACCCTGTTTCCGTGAGTGTCTTAAAAGGCGAGTAAGAAGTTATTTCTGGAAGGGCAGGAGCATCCCCAGTTACAACTTACTGCGATTAGTCGATTATGACAATATGGTTCATTATAGCGTCTTCGAGCCGAAATGATGACATGAACATTGAAATAACATAAAATCGTTCGTTGATTTCAGATCGGCCTGGGCTCGAGCAACCCCTGTTGGTGGAGGAGATCCAGAGATATTACCTGAACACGCTGCGGGTGTACATCCTGAACCAGCACAGTGCGTCACCGCGCTGCGCAGTGATCTACGGCAAGATCCTCGGAGTGCTGACGGAGCTGCGCACGCTGGGCATGCAGAACTCCAACATGTGCATCTCGCTCAAGCTGAAGAACAGGAAGCTGCCGCCGTTCCTCGAGGAGATCTGGGACGTGGCGGACGTGTCGACGACGCAGGCGCCCCCCGTGGCCGTGGACTCCCCGGCCCTCTAGCCCCCGCGCCCCGCCCCCCGCAGTCGCGGGCTCGTGTAGTAGCGCCGCCGCGCCTCAGGAGAGAACGCTCATAGACTGGCTAGTTTTAGTGAAGTGCACGGACACTGACGTCGGACGTGATCAACCTATTTATAAGGACTGCGAATTTTACCACTTAAGAGGGTACCCCCGTACCCGATTTCGTACGTATTCGGTGACCGACGACGATGATGTGCGAGAGATTAGTGAATATATGTGTTGTTGAACGTTTGGAGAATATATATTAGTGTTGATCGTTACGGGCCCGCGCCGTCGCCGGTCGCTAGCTCGACCGACGTCCGCCGCGGCTCCGATTTTATTTCGTTTACGACTGGATACTGAGTTGGTCACTCGGATACGACTGTATGATAAGACTTCGTTCGATAAGTACACCTCCTAAATTACACATACGTACGAAAGTTATTAGAGACAAAGTAATATATGAAGAGATGTTTCTATTGGGTGAAAAGTTGATAGTTATGTTTATTTACCAAAATTAACAGTATGTTGATTAACCTTTTCACTATATTGTGATGAGTCGTCCGCTGTGTCCACGTCCTCGTGGTGATCTACGACATGTTTGTTTATATATAGTTTATGTGAGGCGTGTTATCGTGTCCTGTCGATTTTAGTTCCGATTCATGTTCCATCGTCCTGTGCCCGCGTCCCTCGAGTAAACGAGTAATTATAATTTATTGCTGTGATTACATTTATAACATGTTGATTATCTACCGTAGGTTGATATATGTGTGTCTTATTACAATACAGACTGTATGTCGTTGATAGCTTTCACACATGCAAGCCTCTTCTCTGTTTAAGTAAGTGTTTTTACTGACATGGACACTCGATTCGCAATAATAAACGATGTACATTCACCACACTTACGGCTAATATCACACAACTTTAGTATCTAAACGAAACACCGTATTGTTAACACTTAAAGCTTAGATACTGAAGCCAGTAATAATTTGAAATGTCAGTGCAATTTAAGGTTACGTTCATAATCATACAATACAATAACTAGACATACGTGAAATAGACTACTTGTGTCACATTACGCTTAGGTAAACGGAGACAGGTTTGGTTAATCCCAGTTATTCGTTCTGGTCTTAACATTATGTATAAATCGTTCTACTTATTTTTTGACATGACTTTGCGTGCATGTTCTAAGGCAGCTGTAACGTAGGTACGGAATAATAACGGTAGAGCCTAAAAATTAAACCATTAATCTTTGTAAGTATTTATTTTATTGTTTAGATGCGACATTCCTTAATTTCTATGTATATTATAAAAAAAAGTACAAAATGGCAGCTGAATTACCTCTATTTTATGGCTTCAATATAAAAAGAAATAGCGTACTACTATCTATTTGGCCGAGCTTACTCTATGGGAACAATATTGGTGTAGTAGACACTAAAGTGTATCATGTTGATAGATGACATGCACGCAACGGTGTCCAGGGCGGCCCCGAACCTGTCGCCGTGAGTACATACATACAGTAAGAACCTCGTTATAGCAATATGAACACATTATTATATACTACTTATTCAACACAAAAGATACTGCCCGTAAAGCGATATGACTCACATACGAAATGCCTTATTTCGCGTTACCTGTATCGTGTACCTACATTGTTAAAGAGAGGAAAATCATAGTATATAGAACATAAAATTAATCGATCTCAATTACCGGTAAGCGTTGTTAAAGAATACGTTAAGCGTGTTTTCCGTTCTGGGCGTTCGTTCGTTCATTAGCTGATTTCGACGACGCATTCCCCCTTGATACTGTTCAGTGTCCGTCTCGAAGCCTTCTATGTCTGTCGCAATGTTTAATCATAGTTAGAACACCAGTATCGTGTAACGTTCATCTCGATGTCACCGCTCGCGACACTTCACCATCCATAACATATAATCGATAAGTAACCTAAGTGTCTGTTTGGTGCGTGTTGAATGTGTCTTCTTTACATGCCATTAAGTGTGTTGTATATTTACATAATACATATATGTTTGGAGTTTTGGAAATGCATTTCTTAATATACGTATAAAATCAGCGTGAGACGATCGGGCTTGCACCGCGGACCGCGCGCTAGTCCGCTTATAAATGATCTTTTCGATTAACATTGTATAATTTTATTGTAGCATTAGGCGTTTCTAAAATAGCAAACGAAGCACAAACGTCACTGGAGTGTCTTAGGTGTCTCTGCTGAAATAGGGGCGTATTGATAACAAACACACTGCCATTATAAACGTATATTTACTGCATGGTGCGATCTTGTATGCGTGTTAAAGCGGGTTTTTCTATTGATTAATGTTTCAGTTGTGAACTGTAGATGATAGAGGTGAACATTCATTAAAATCTAACGCTACTATACGTTGCCTTATAACTGAGATGCGTGGGCGCGCGTGACCGCAGCGGGCCGCACCGCAGCACGTGAGCGGCTCGAAGCTGCGGCCCGACGCTGCGGCCCGACGTTGCGGCCCAACGCTGCGGCCACGCGCACTCGTTACGACCTGCGGCCCACATCTCAAGTTTGTGACAAATATAACTGCCATTCGATAAGTAATTGTTGTTATACATCATTCGACGCGTAGAGTTTCATAAATAGCTTCATAGATTTCGGCTTCTGTCGGTGCACAGCCGGTCGTATTTGATACATATTATTCAATTTCGAAATTGTAATAGATTTATTAAGTATGTAATAATCTCACATGAGAAAGTAATAAGTAATGAGATACCCTAATATAATTTGTGTCTTTAGCTGATAATGGAACATTAGTAAGATAATAAGTTTATATCGCTTGACGAGATGTAATTGTGAAAGAGATACGATACGGCACACTGGAGCACCAGTCAGCAGGCTAAGTCGATAGGAGGTGGGCGGGGAGACTGGACCGGCGACGGTTCCACGAGACAGTTCAAGGTAGCACGATGTTCGGCTGTTCCGAGCTGTTGCCCTTCTTCGATGCCTTTTGATCTATATTTTAGTTCATATTGTTCGGAAGCACTGAGTATTGTAGTGACCAAACGTGGCAAGTCCAGTCTAATAAATAAAATATGGTGGATTTGATAAAGTCTACTATGTGTCCATTAAACTTTGTACATAGGTACCTTTAGATTCTATTGTCATATGTTTGACATATGTACGTTTAATTTTATTCATCTAAGAAAGTACAGATGGCTGTTGTTATTTTTATATTATTTGGGTAGAAGTATATTTTTTGTAAATGACCTCTGTATTTATCTTTTGTAAGCTTTGTAAGCCATAGGGACTTAGATTAGTGTACGAGCTACGAACATTGTGATTGCTATTTACTTTGAATTTGTATTTACTGAGATATTTTTGTTCTGCGTATATATTCTTCGTTTCGACAGATATTCTTAATAATTTTTGTTACTTCAGAGTGCAATATGTACAAATATTTACATATTAAATATAAAATGTACAGTCAATTTTTTAGTTTTAATGTGTCAACGCAATATGTTTCGCTATTCATTCGTTGAATGTACACTAGAAGGCATAATAAACGATATCACAAGTGAGTTGCAACGCAACATACACTCTCACTATTGTGTTTTTCTAATACTTAAGTGATTAATTTTATAATAGACGGACTAGGTGATCTTTGTATTTAAATTTGCTAATTTTTTGTAGCAGATTAGATTTGTTTACATGGATAAGATGAATAATGTACATTTTGAATTGATTTTAAAGTGATTTAGTTGTTATTTAGTAACGAATTTTCTTATTAGGTGTAACTGGCAGCCTCGTGGACTGGCTTGGAGTCCACTGATACCAGTGCGATGTGTGCAATGTCTAGTAATACGTATCCGCCGGGCAGTCTGTCCGATACTTTTGCACTAGTTGCACGCTGAGCCGCTGCGGCACGCTAAGGCCAAGTCTGTCACATTATAGTGCCACGTCGAACGATGGGAAGGCTGATATTACGAGATAAGGGCCCATTCCGTGTTCATCGAAACACAATAATTTTGTATAATTATTATTTCTTAAATCTATTAGTCCGCAGTAACTATTTTATTTTCCTCCTAATACTTTGCCTTAGTAAATCCTCTGTTATTATTACATGATTTAACAACAGTGGTGAAGCGAATTAGATATAGGGAACAGACATGACGACATGTTAAAATTTAGAGAAACAACTTTTATAAAAGATAACTACAAAAACAAAACCAAGAAAGGTGTGTACAAAATGAGGAAATTTGTATGAAACATTGTTAAATGCGAATAAACTTACACCTCAAGATAAAATTATAAAAAATATTTATTGTCTTTTATTTCCTATCCATCGGATCTGAAAGTTCATACAACCTTTTGAATTCATAGAGAGACCAACACATAAAAACACGCTCATAAACACATACACACACACACACCTTTTATAACATAGACAAGACAAGTACAACAGAGTTTCCATAAGATAATTGTTTAAAACCAGTGCTACCATTATTCGATACTAGCTTTTGCCCGCGGCTTCGCTCGCGTTAATTTATAATAAAAAAAATATAACATTTATAATATTAGTATAAATAAGAAAAATGTTGATACCTTGGGTTAAATTATTGTAATTTATTTACGTTTTTTTTTATTATTAAATTATAGCCTATACAAGGTTAGTCGGAAAGGGGGTACTAATCCGAAAGGCTGTTAAAGTACCCATAATAGTGAATAACTTTTGTTCTACAACTTTTCCCAAAAGTCAATAGTTTAAGAGAAACAGTTGTCCAAAAATCTCAAAAAAAAATCTTAAATATCTATCTTATCCCCAGTAATGATCAGCTGTGTTTACATTTTAGGTCATATTTGGGGTCATGAATTAGAAGCACCATTTTCTGAATTTGTAACTGAAGCAGGGATTAAGAATTTTTGAAAAAACTAAAATAAAAATCATTTTATTTGGGAAAAAAATTATCGAATTTTGAAATTTTAACACTTGGTTTCAAACAGTCATCAGCGATACTATAAGTGGGCTTCGGATTAGTACCCCCTTTCCGACTAACCTTGTATATAGCACTCAGGGATAACATAGCTTCCTATTGGTGAAAGAATTTTTGAAATCGGATGAGTAGTTTTGAAGATTACCTCCTACATACAAACAAACAAACAAATTCTACCTCTTTTAGTTAAATAATAAACAACGATATCCAGCTAATTTAGCAACAGTCGCAAACATGATTCTGCCTATGACTTAGAGTGCTTGTGCATTGTGCTCGATCCGAATCCGAAAAAATACGACTCGAACTAGCTGTACAAACTTATACTATGACTGATTGTACACTGCATCCGGACCGTCGAGTTTCCTCTTATCGTATTTTCTCAGATTCAGATCAGACCCAGTGCACAAGCGCTCTTAGGTGCCATGCAGGCCACACAGAAGAGAGGTCGGGAGAACGAGGACGTTGCAATAAGGCGCAGACGAAGCATCGCGTCGTAGTGTTTGCGCCCTGAGGCATATTGGGCCGAAATCCGACTTCCATAGATATATCTTTTTTTTCAAATGTCGACTTTTAGTCATTGAAAATGTTTCGGAAGACTAAATACATGCCTAAAAATAACAATATTATGGAATGGCATTGCAAACGAAGAACCCAGATTTTTTTCTTTAAGGGTGTTTTTAGTGTCGTGCGGATTTCGTCACGCACGCGGGTTTGACCGGCATGCGTGCTGATCACAATTCACCTTTTCGTGCGTGGATCACACATCATAATAAACAAGTGTATGGAAAGGCGAAATTTAAGTGCCACGCATAAAAACACCCTAAACAATTGGAGTCGGCTTGAAAATATCATAATTATATCACCTCTATCGCACAATTGGCCCTAATTCCCTTGCAGGTTCTTGAATAATTTGTGATGTTTTGACATACTCCATGAAAAAGCCAAAGGCGCGACCTTTTTTTTATAAAAATGGCCATCGTTAAAATATTTTGAAAATCTAATGTTTAGCTTAATTTAAACTTAACATCTACACGCACTACCTAAACGATGACCCCGACCACTATTTTTTTATAAACGTATCATAATTAATTCTTGTATCTTGCTCAGCTTTTCTTATAACAGGCCATTTCTTGATGTCAAAGGCTGAAGCCAGACGAGTGTAATTTACGCGGCTCAAAATGAGTCGGCGTAATTTTTTAGAAGGATTTACTTACTAAATCCTTCTAAAAATTACGCAGACTCATTTTGCGTCCTGTAAATTATTACGCTCGTCTGGCTCGGCGTATTTTTTTAGAAGGATTTACTTACTAAATCCTTCTAAAAAAATGCATATACGAGTGTAAAATAAATTTCAATAAAAGCTTGGGTCGCGAATCCCCTTTCTAGTCAATAAATTTTAGGAAAAGAGGAAAAACCACCATGGTTGTCTTTAGGTTGAGCCAAATCTTCAAGAAGGCTTTGCCAATAAGCGCAGAGAAAAATAAATAAAGGATTTAATGGACATGATTGACCTGATTGACGATTCATGCAAGGAGTTTTATATTAAAATAAAAATTGTCGGTGATGTTTCTGTATCTACTGATACAGATTTGGACGAGGACAACCCAGATGAAGAAGATTTTGAGGTCCAATAAAATATGAATGGTTAAGTATGTTTCTGTTGTTTCTGGCCCAATCAATAGGACTATCTATTGCTAGTTCCGTAGTAAGCACCTCGATGGGGCGCGTGCGGATTCATTTTTTTTTTCTTGGAAAATCCTCATGGATGTCCTTCGCCCGGGGAAGGCAAAGGGGTATCGGACTCTTATCGGCTAAAAACCCACGGTGTTCCTTCTCCTGACTCTTGGCCGGGGTCGCGAGATTCGCAGCTGCATGCACCCCAACCCCGGCAGGCCTCGGTCCGTCAGCCCCTGGCGGACCTCTCCTTCTGTGGGGCCTTGCCCCACGTCCTCCTGAGAGACACGCACGGAACACAGCATTGAAAACAATTGAAATAATTAGTTTTCGTTTTTAAATTGATTGGAATAATATTCAGATACCAAATGGTTGATAGTAATCAATACTACAGTAATCCCGTCATTATGATCGTTAATATATTATGTAAAATGGTAAAAAACACTTGTTAGTCAAGATTTTTTCATATAGGTACGTATACTTTGTCAGTCATCACTACTACTACTTTGTCAGTCATGCTCATATACCCCATCGATTTCGGCATTGCCCTTTCAGTGGGGTAAATTGTGCATTTTATTGAAACTACTGGTACCCATTTAGTCCCAATGGAGTCTGGGTTTTTTTTGGACCATCTCCTTTAGTAAAGAAAACTTTAATGTGTATAAGTTACATTATCAAATAACGAATATTATTTTTGTTACTGAGGTTGATATGTGGTTGATATAACAAAATATCCATGTTAGTACACAAAAACATGTGAATCGTTAATTTGACAGGAGTTTTTGTCAAGTTAGACATGTTAAAATGCAAGATGTCAACATATTACCAAAGAGAGTTCTTGATAGATAACTGCCGGTAGATTATTCTAAAGTAGCACGCCTTCATACCACGTGTAAGGGACGGTGTACCGAAAACTGAAACAGTGAGAATTCAGCCTATTATCATATATTATTCTGAATTGAAAATAAGTGGAAATTTTGCTCGGAATTTTCCAACTTTTCCGATTTTTCTTTTCACAAATTTTACATTTCTCTGCTGTAAAATAAGCAATCCTATTAGGACACACTGGACACACAGCACATTGCAAAAATAAAATATATTTTTTTATAAATCGGAAAATTCAAAAGATTTCGTTGATGTTTTCCACGGATTTTCAATTCAAAATAATTAACTAAATTCACTGTTAAAATTGTTGGTAACCTGGCCTTTACACCTAGTTTATTTACCTGTCAAAACACTTATTGAAATACAATTAAACATAGACAAATTAGCAATTTCCATTAAATTCGGAAAATTCCGAGAAAAAAAACCACTTATTTTCGATTCAGAATAATGGGCTGAATTCACTGTTTCAGTTTTCGGTACACCGTCCCTTACACCCAGTATTTAATATTTTTTCTGTCATATTGCGTCCGTGGGGTTTGCTTGCACAACACTTGGTTATTTTTGGTTTCTTTGGTTGTAAGTTTTTTTTTTTTTTATGTTGAATTGTGTGTTTATGGTTTTATCAAGAATTTTTCTTATAATAATGCAAAAGTTGAATGTGTAAAGTTGATGAATGCTCATGAGTTTGGTGTATTTTTAAAGTTTAGGGGGCTTACTATTGACCTCTTATGAAAACGTTTAAATGCCAGCCAGTCAACTTCCGTTCAAAAGCAGGTCTGCTTCTAAATCGATAAAAATCGTACCATGACAGTACTAAAGGTGAACGACTATTGAACCAAGTTGACCGGTAATGCTTGTTCAGGGTTGTCAAAAAAAAAAGGTGAACGGATTTCGTAAACGTCAACGTAGCAGGCCTGCTCTAACGATGAAATGGTACAAAAAAGTAGGGCAGTTCAACTTCCAGGCAACTTCGGCCCTGCTTTAAGAGGTCATAGTAAGCACCCTGTTGTAGGTGTATGATAGTCAGAGTTAAGAAGTAGGTAGTTCGATTATCATATTCTGAGCTAACTAATCGTAGATTTTGTGGCGCATCCCCAGATTTCGATAAGGTAATTTATATGTGAGCGAACCTATATGTTGAAGTAGATTTTTCTTGGAATATCGTTTATGTTCCCGCCCATTGATCCCATTAGCGATATTATTTTCGATTTTATGTAATCGTTATGCACTTGCCAGGTGAATCTACTATCCAATCTGAGTCCGAAATATTTTTCACAATTACTTTTGATGATTTTAGTAGATATTGTTTAAGTGCAAGGATGGGTGGTCAGGAACTTTTTTATTTTTAGCTGATTTTTGATGCGTTTATGGTAAGCAAATTAGTGCTAAACCAGTTGTATAATAAATCCAAATCTTTTTGAGCGTCAGCTACGATGTTGTTTATGTTGCTGCCGAAGTAGAAAAGGCAAGTATCATCGGCGTACAAAGTTAGTTGCCCTACTATGCCTAAATCTTTAATATTATTTATATATATTACAAATAAAAGGGGGGATAGCAGAGATCCTAGAGGAACTCCAAATTCTATAGATGTTCCGCTTATCGCGTTTCCAATTTTAACTACTTGTTTCCTGTTGTCAAGATATGAGGGTAGGATATTACACATTTCACCGGTAATGCCAATGCTTTGCAGCTTTAATAATAGGATTTTATGACTCACCGTGTCGAATGCTATTTTTTAGGGTTCCGTGCCCAAAGGGTAAAACGGGACCCTATTACTAAGGCTCCGCTGTCCGTCTGTCTGTCCGTCTGTCACCAGGCCTCATGAACCGTGATAGTTAGACAGTTGAAATTTTCACAGATGATGTATTTCTGTTGCCGCTATAACAAGAAATACTAAAAAACAGAATAAAATAAATATTGAATCGGGCTCCCATACAAAAAACGTGATTTTTTTGCCGTTTTATAGGTAATGGTACGGAACCCTTCGTGCGCGAGTCCGACTCGCACTTGGCCGGTTTTTTAGGTCAATTAATATCCCGAGTGTGTTGTTTTTTTTTGTCAATATTTGTTTTAATGTCTGTATTTATATTTTAATGTGATATCGATTGTAGCACGCAAGGTGTTTGATTTAGACCGGAAACCAAACCGTCGTTCATAAATACAATTAATGTCGTTTAGAATATGTTTCTAGTGGGTTCCCTACGTGACATCGAAACTCAATACATCGAATGTCGCAGCATCGAAAACGGTACATCGAAGGGTCACATAATCGATGGTACTCTACATCGATGGTACGCCACATCGAAAGTCTCGACATCGAAAGGTTACGATATCGATGGTACGCTACATCGAATGTCGTTAAATCGAATGGTTACAGTTTCGATTTCTCATCACAGCGAATTGCGTATCAGTTAAAAATGTTTTTTTTTAATTAAATTTTTTTCTTGTGTGTTTAATTTATTTTTACTCGGTGCGGTAACTACTGGATACAACAATCTTTAGATGCAATAACCCAACGATTTTGCAACCAGTCAATGTTGCAACCAGTCCATGTTGTAACTAACCATACAATACTGTAAACATTCGATTTCACGACATTCGATGAAGCGTACCATCGATTATGTGACCATTCGATACTGTAACCATTCGATTTCACGACATTCGATGTGGCGTACCATCGATTATGTGACCCTTCGATGCAGCGTTTTCGATGCTGCGACATTCGATGTATTGAGTTTCGATGTCACGTAGGGAACCCGTTTCTAGTCCAGTGTAAATTAATCGTTCAAAGATTTTTGACATAACAGGTAATACCGATATGCCTGTAATTTCCTGAATCAGTATTTATGCCAGATTTATAAATAGGGCTAACTGTAGCAATTTTGAGGGTGTTTGGGAATTTCCCATTCTTAAAACAGATGTTGATGCAATTGGTTAGGTTGTCCGCTATCAGCTTTTTAATGCATTTAATAGTTCTAGTGGTAATGCCGTCAATTCCCGAGCTACAATTTGGGTCCAGGCTGTCGATGATCCTTATGATTTCATTACTAGTGCATGGGGTGAGGATAACTAAATGATTAGTAGTGGGGTTTTTGTTAGTTATAGTGTATGTTAGGTTATTGTGTTTGTGTGGTATTTGAATGACAATAACATTGATGTTCAAAAAGTAATTTTTAAGCATCTTCTGGTAGATGATCATATCGCAAGGAATACGGTGTTAAAAAATTTACTGTCAGAATTTAGTAGAGTTCCTCGATATCGGCAATTGAACAACTTTTCGAAATTCGCGTATTTCATTTATCACCTACAAAATCTAATAAAAAAATGACTTTAAGGGAAATTGTAGATCAAAAGTTATTTATTATTATGGGTAACGGTGTACCGGTACAGGAGTCAAGAAACAAATTGCACTGTTTTTTTACATTTTTTAACGCATTAGTTATTTTACAATTAAGTATTTTATGTTACTTACGTTTTTTTGTAGAACGGAACGTAATCTCAAAACGCGTCGTCTTCGCAAATACCGAAAGTGACATTAAAATCCATGTGAATAAATCTTTAAAATAATCTTTTCTCAGCAAACTGTTTGATTTCTAACTGAGATAAGTTAGTAAGTGCGATCTCTGCTCGAATTAAGCACAAGAAATAATTTAATTTATATGAATTGTGGCTAAAAAAAGCAAGGACTTTATATAGAACTGGACCGAGATCTTGGCAATTTATATTATCTAAAATAGACTTTATATGCAAAACATAAGACATAATATGGCTTGGCAAACATTACGGTACACTTGAGATAGCAATAATTGTACCTTGTGTCCCTGTCTAATACACACTGCGTGTTGTCACGTAAATAGAAAATGCATATTCCTAAATTAGTAGAATTTTTGAACTAAATGTACAAATTCATAAACCAACTTTTTTCATCTTAATTTATCCCAAGAGACGCGACACAACTATCGGAACTTTTGTTCGTCAACGATTCGTTGTAAGAGGACTTTTTTTCGTCAACGTAAGGCCAGGAGGCGATTTTCATATAATGTGCTTTTATCTATAGTTTTTTGACAGCTTGATATTAAGTCAACGCATTTATTTCAATTAGACCATATAAAGACACTTTTGATTTATTAGGTATTTATAATAGGAAAAAAAAGAAGTTACTGCCGCGTTCCAAAGTGTAGATTCCTATGGATTAAAACGGGCAGTAAACTACATGGTTACTCTTTTGCATCAAAAAAAAAAAAATTGGCATTTCGACACATTGTCCATAGAAAAGCTGTCAAAACGTCAAACTCATTCCTTACATAAAAGTTATCTGACGATTGAAAAATCAGCCCTAAATATTATAAATTAAACGATTTGATTGGTACCTATAATAAATATTTTATTACTAATTTAACAAAAAAAATCTAGGTATTCTCTCTATCTGACTCGTAATGAAGATAAGAGAACTCGGTTTGGGCTTTTCTATTTAGCTTCTTCTCAATGGTAGTAAAAAAAATACAAATGCTGATAACCCCATTTGCATTGACGTAAACCGATAATTTGAATTAAAAAAAATTAATAATTGGATTTATTACACAATTAATTTGGAATTTGCGTTGTAAATGCTTGCAAAGGCGAATATTACCCGGACTGTGGAATATCTTTTCACAGAAAGGGTTTTTCATTACTTGAATTTTCTTACCGTTAGGGTGACCATGATACTTCTAGTAGCAGTACATACAAAATCTAAATGTCTAATATGGGATTATTTTTCAAAGATTTTTATTATTGTAACTCTAAGACCGCAATGATACTCATTTTCAAATTTAAATCAAGGCATTGATACATTATTTAATAGCTCTAAAAAGCAAAAGTTTCACGTTCAAAAGACCTTTGTGACTCTAAATAAAAGAAACAACGTGGTTATGAACGTACCAACGTGGATTAGTTTTGTCAACTTTTTTTAGCGCGTAAATTTAAAAAACATCTCGAGTTGTTTTGTTCCCCACTACATCGATGTAGTTATTAAATACTTTAGTTAATGCAGTTTTAAGTGTTTTTTTAGGTAAATTTGTTTCCGCAGCGTGATATTCTGTCATCATTCAGATATCTGTATCACAGTCAGTCGATCGAAGTTGTCAATGAAATTGTAAACTAGCATTTCGTTGTGATTTCATACTTTATTGTGAATCCTGTTTCAACAATGTCGTACGTTCGTTTACTTACCTTTATCAAAATATCGAATTAAATCTAGGCACATAGTCTCAGTTTTTTTTATTAAAATGTATTTAAAATGTGATGCTTTTATTTTTAGTGAAACACAAACAAGACGTCGCCGTCGTGTTAGTATGACCAAACTGCTTCACCTGTGGGAATTTTTAAATAACTTTAAATAAATTGCATATAATATTGCAATAGGTACCTATATTGGTTTATAAATTTCCTTTCATCAATTTGGAATGGGTTATTTATTTCCCTAATGCGACGCTGTCGCTTTTTCTCCATACGATATTTACTCTCTAAATATTCAAATATCTCGTACTCGTCACACATTTACAAAAACAGTAAAAAGTGTGATCTAATAAACACTTGTAATTTTTATACAAAGTATCGAGTTTAGAAAGTCTTATCGACCAAATTTTAAGTGGGTCCTCACAACAGTTTACCTCTAATAACAAAAACAATGTTGAATAAGCTCGTAAATATTAACTTTTTCAAGATCGCTTATTTTGACATTACAGCCGCTCAATATACACTCTGCTGCTATAAAATAACACATCATGGTATGAAAACTATACAAAAGAAAAGGTGAACGGATTTCGTAAACGTCAACTTAGCAGGCCTGCTACAGGCCTGCTTTAACGATGTCATAGTACAAAAACGCAGGGCAGTTCAACTTCCAGGCAACTTCTGCCCTGCTTTAAGAGGTCATAGTAAGCCCCCTGACCCAAATAGGAGCGGCGGCGCGGCGACCTATAGTCACAGCCTAACATCTGAATATAATTACAAAATGTACCTAAACAAAAAAGGAGTAGTATGTACCAGGGATGTTACGGAGGTGGTTTTATCGGAACCGAAGTCGGAGTCGGAGTTTTTAAATTTGGTTTGTCGGATTCGGAACCGGAATCGGAGTCCGAGGCGGATTCGGATGTGTTAGCAGAAGAGAGATGTGTTAAGGACAGGCCTAATAAAATAAAATAGTATTTACATAATATCAGTCAGCCTCTTTAATTTCAATTAAAAATATTAAACCTACATGCTTAGTAAAGGCGAAGGCGATAAAAAAAATGCTTCGACCTCCTATTCAAACCTACGATTTAAAAGTATCGGAGCCGAAGTCGGAACCGGAGATGTAATATCAATCGGAAGTTCCGACTTATCGGAGTCGGAGTCGAAGCTCCGTAACATTCCTAGTATGTACAATAATCGTGTAAATGTTAGAAGACATTGCTAATTATGGTTATATCTTTTTCCGATTGGTTTAGTTAACTTGCGGTATAAAGATATTGTAATGCTTTAAAGGACATACAATATTTAGTAATACTAGGCAGGACTTATTACACCATAAGTCTGCCATATGGTTACCCTTGTGTTAGAAAGTGACAAGGCGTACACTTATACCTATCTCACGTGATTCGCAGAAATCGACAAGTACTCATTCCAGTTGTACGTAGTACTTATTACTTCTATGAAAAAAAGATAATAAACAAAGCAGTATCGTGGATTATGACGTCACATTAAATATGGCCGCTACTTATAGGCTGTTTGAACTGTAGAAGAAAACTGTTGAAGTTAAATAATTGTTTTGAGCAACAAACAATAGTAACATTTGACTTTGAATGCTTTTCTTGGGTTTATTTTACTGTGCTTTATTGATAAAGAGAAAAAAATAATTACATGCATATTCCCTATTCGATATTGCAATGAAAATAAAAATCTTTATTCAATTCTTTCAATTGCAATATTGTTGAACAAGCATTATTTAAAAATTGTATTCCAAATTTCAAGTCGACGGCATTAGTAGTTCCTGAAATAAGCAGCTGCGACAGACAGACGGACGGACGGACAAAGTCGCACCATAAGGGTTCCTTTTTTGCTATTTTGGTACGGAACCCTTTTTTTTCGTGGGAAAATCCTCATGGATGCCCTTCGCCCGGGGAAGGCGAAGGGGAATGCCGGACTCTTACCGGTTAAAAACCCACCGTGTTCCTTCTCCTGACCCTTGGCCGGGGTCGCGGGATTCGCAGCGGCATGATATTCTTTCTATGGTAAGAGTGGTTACGCACTTCATCCGATCCGGATCAATGAAATAATAATAATAAAATAAAATAATAAAATTTATTTATAAACTTTTACAAAAAAAGTGTACAGATAGCCACAGTATTATTAGTAAGGTCTTATAATAATAATGTTAATCTTAATGTCTAAGTATACAGTAGTGTATTACTTATATTAATTACAGGTGCAAGAAAAGCTAACTCCCATAAGAAGGTGATGTAGCGACCTACCCGAACTAGGTTTATTCAAACCTGTGTTTCAGGCCATCACTTTACAATAGACTTTAATGGGACAGTAATTTATGTTACGTCAGACTAATTGAAAAATATATAATTGCAACTTGTTATTGCGAGAATAAACAAAGTGTAGGTAATTAAAAACTATAATATATACTATACAATTATACAAAATAAATACTTATGAAGTAACTATTTCAGAATTTCTAGCAATTCTTCTGTGTCTGTGTAATTGAGTTTTGCTAAGTATTAATAATTTAAAGAACTATTTGCATCGACTGAATTGTAAACTGGGTCAAAATTAATGCTGCGTATGTCATTATTAAGGTTTGTCATATTGACTTTTGTATAGCTGCGAGTGCAGTTTTTTCTAGGTGAAGATATTTGCAATGTTAGTAAAACAGCTTGATGATCGGTGAGTGAAGAGTTAGTAACTAATGTTATGTTTTGGTTTTTTTGTCTTAATAATGAAATGATCTAAGCATGAGCCGCTTTGATGCGTAGGGTGATTAGGTATAAGCTGGTAGCAGTCCATGAAAAGAGCAGATATTCAGGTAGTTATGAGCATGAATATCGGTTTTCCCGGAAGCAATATTAATGTTTATATCACCCAACAGTAGGTATTACGTTTTTTTAAATTCTGTAAGAACACTTCAAAACCGTTCATGTTTCTGTTTATGCTGCGAATATTTTGTGTGAGCAGAGTTAGCGTTTCTACCCCAGCTGGAAGTAGATGTTTACACTCATTGACATTACAGATTTTAACCTCAGACACAGAAAAACTATCTAGATCATAGATGAGCTGATTGGTCATGATAAATGCAAAACTAACGAATATAAATATAAAGAGGATAACCTAGCGGTTGTGTGCTTTACTAAAATAAAGTAATCGGTGACGCTCCTAGGCGCCTTCATAGTCTATTGAATTGATGTAGTTGTCCTCTGCGTATTTACGTGCCGGGCAACTTACATCACCAGTTTTGTGGTCACATTTCCTCTTGAAGCGTTTGCACGTCGCACATTGGGGGGTAGAAGATTTGTTGCTGCACTCTTTGAAGGAATGGCCAGTCTCTCCACAATGGTTGCAGATACTACTCGTTTCTCGGCAAAACTTAGCTGCGTGACCGAACTGCTGGCAATTAAAGCACCTGGTTACTATAGTGAAATCTCTCACTGGGCATGATGTCCAATTTATGAAAATTCGGCCTTGGTTTATTAGAATTTTCCTGATGCTAGCTGGTAGTTCCAATATATAATTACAGGTAGACAGATCCTTCTTACCCGATTTATGGCTCAATTTAATAGTCTCCAGACAAGACTCACGACTAGTATTCGGCAACTTATCAGAAAGGTTTTGCTCGAAGATACAATCAAATACCTCCTTCTCAGTGAGGGCTACGGGGACACCTATGACAGCGATCCTAGGTCGGCGTTTAGATGGTTCTTCAACTGTAAGGCCCGAAGAAACTAGCTTCGCTGAACTTTTCAGTTTTTCGATGTCGCCTTTACGTCGGTGCTAATAATAACACCCCCATTTCTAACTTTTCTTAGGCCACGGACATGAAGTTTTAGTTCCTCGGGCGAGATAATTTTTTGTACAAGAGTCTTGGTATAGTCACTAGTTTTGGTCTTATCGCTGGGATAGATGGCAACAGAACTCAGATTTGCAGGGCGGATAAAATTATCAGAGCCTTTTTTGACCATATTAGCATACGAGCTAATTTCCGAAGGCCTTAATTTCGTTTCAACGACCTCTTTGAACTGTTGAAGAGAGTTTTCAACGTTCTGCTTTTCCTTTAGATGCTGAATGGTGATGTGCGCCTGAATGGTTTTCTGCTTTAAGGATTGGTACAAGACGGCCATCTGTGATGTCCCACTTGTGACCTTCCGGCAAAGATTGGTGACTCGGAGCTTCTGGTCCGAGTTCATTTTTCCCTCCGCGACTATAGAGCAAACGTCAGTTAGCATGCTATCTATGGCTTTTATCCAATTCTGGATCTCTGCCATAGAGATGACTTCACGCGGCAGTTCATTGTCCGATGCTGGTGGGTTTGGGTCTGTAGGGCGGGGTTCTTCGGTTGGCGTCGGCGGAGGACTTCGCCGTAATAATTGGCTACGGCCAAACGGGCTAGATCCTGCGCTAGACATAACTAGCACAGAAACACTCGTCTATAAAAATCTTTTAGTTCATTCTTGCACAATACAAATAAAGTTCGATAGATACTAATCACATGTGACACACTTTTCTTTTATAACTGACGCGGCATATAAATTGTAATAATATTAGTCGTAATAATTTAAATATTCATTGTAAACAATACAAAAGACACGACTGCTTAGACACGCTACTAGTAAAGCCAGAAAATACGGATCTAGAATCTAAAAATCTCGGACCGAATTCGGGATATTGCTTACGCACTAATCCGATCTCGGATCCAAATCCAAGCAATTCAGGGGCCATCTTTGGCATACTTATGTCCGATTTGAATCGGAGGTAATGCGAAACCGTTCATACAAACAGTACTACGGTTACTTCGGTCCGTCAATATTTCTTACGAATTGGAGACTCACGGATGACGGAGAGAAATCGGATGACGGAAGTGGGATCTAGTGCGTAAACTACCGTACAAATAGTTCTATGACTAAATAATTCGGAACGTATTTTCACGGATTCGGGTCGGATGCAGTGCGTAACCGCTCTTACGTTTTGTAGACAAACGTCAGGACTCACATTGAAAAGGGTATAGGTACAAGTTTATCAATCACGGTGCACGGAGGTCGACGTATTAGGAACTCGAAATCTCATTTATTTTATTTCCAAATCACATTTAAATCATTTGATACTACAACACTGTACAAAAAAGAAAATACTGAGTTTAGAAAGTTAAACTGAGTAACCTTTGCTGGGTTACTGGCATCATTAATTGGTCACTAAAAGAAATCGCTCAAAGTCAAGTCAAAGTCAAACATTTTTATTTCAAGTAGATCAGATTACTGGTGCTTTCAAAGGTCGACACTAGGTGCTTGGTTCCCAGTAGTAGCTGCTATGGAGAAGAGCCGGCAAGAAACTTGATTAACATTCTTTTAAAAAAATTAATGGTTTGACCATTTTCATTGTAGTAATGTAAGAACCACGTGAATAAATATTCATGTAAGAACAATGCAGATTAATGTACATGCAGTTAACAACATAAAAAGTACCTAATAAGAAAGTAGTTTTTTAAAACGGTTGCCATAGCAGTTACAAGCTGACCAGTCCCAACAGACAGCACCCGTTCACGAGCATGACGCATTCATCGGCGTCGCTCAGCTCAACCATGTTGCAGGCTTGCAGGGAACTCAAAGACCTGATGCTCAAATCGGAATTACCTAAATTTCGGCTAAAGGCAGGGCCGGATTTAGAGTACTGGGCCTCTAGTCCCGGGGCCTCCACAGTATAAGTTTTTGATTTTTTGTACAAAGAGAGCCCTGGTCAAAAGCAAACAAAGATTGAATACATTTATCTCCAAACACAAAGAGATGACGTCAGAAGCAACTCATCCAGTTATATTTTCCTCTTATCGTGTTATTTTACGTACCTATTTATAATAATTAATTTGATAAAAGGTACCTATCTAAAGTTCATTCGCTAAAATAATGGCGTCGCGAGACGCTGCTGAATCTTTTATTATAAGCACTGATGATTATTTCGAGGACACTTCTAGTTGTAAAGAATAGTGTAAGCCATATTAATTTTGCTTTTAATAAAAAAACTGCCTTCTAATTAATTAAGATTAAATTCCTCCATGCCGTTTGGGTTAACCGCCACTACTTGAGCGAACTGACTGAACAAGTCTATATGTATACATACACACATCAAAAGTGTCTAGGGATCAACATATATTTTTGCAATAACTTTTCTCCTGATTGATATTAATTAAAATTTTCTTTAAGGATTCATCAAATAAAGTGTTTTCGTTTGTCACAGTAACGATAAACCAAGTCACCTTTGCATTAATAAAGAAATTTGCCATTTTCCTAATAAAGGGATTTTTGACATTTGAACCACTAACACAAAAGTTCGAAAAAAAGACTGAAATAACAGTTTTCTTTAAAATTTTATTGGGTAACTTAAACAATTAATAATCCGTGTTTCTACCGCGAACACTAACAACACAAGAACATCGGTTTGGCATACTCAAAATGAGTTCATCCAAATCACGCTGTGGAATGGCCGCCCATGTTCGTTGCAACAACAAAAAAAGGTCTTCTTGCGACTGGATACCCTCCATATTCGGCAGAGCTCTTCTCTGTAGCATATCCCATGCATGCTCAATCGGGTTCAAGTCTGGCGACTGAGCAGGCCAGGGCAGGACATTGATGTTAGCTGCGGCGAGAGTCTGTCTTACAACTCTTGCGGTGTGCGGTCGTGCATTATCATGCATTAACTGAAATAAGGGACCGATTTGCGCTTGTAGAGGAACGATGACGTCTGATACAATCGTCTCAGCATAAATTTGAGCGTTGAGGTTGCCTCTGATCCAAATCAACTCAGTTCTTCCGCCGATCCAAATACCCGCCCATACCATGATGGTTCCACCACTATAAGGATGGACTTCCTGGCAGGATTTTAATCGCTGTTGGCGTCCAGGGGTTCTCCAGTGTCGTATACGTCTTGTATCCGGTCTCATACCAAAACGAGACTCATCAGAAAAGCACACGAAACGCCATCGTTCTTCTGCCCAATTTCTGTGTCCAAGAGCCCATTGATATCGAATCCTACGATTGTGCATTGCTATAGGTGGTACCCGTAGCGGTCTTCGGGAATGAAGGTTCACTTCATGCAAGCGGTTTCTGACTGTTTGGTCGCTAATTAAGTTCCCTGAAGAGTGATGAAGCCTCACGGCTAACATCATGGCGGTTATTGTTGGAGCTCTTCGAGTTAAGATTTGAATGTATCGGTCTTGTCTCCGTGTGGTGCAGCGATACCGTCCTCCATGGCGCTCAGCCACGGTACCAGTACTTCGGTAACGTGTCCAAAGTCGACTGATAACACTCTGACTTGTATTCAGAGCTAAAGCCACAGTACGTTGCCGGGAACCAGCTTCTATCATTCCCACGGCTCTGAGCATTTCTTCCCTGCTTAAATGACGTCGCCGCTCCATAATAACGTTGGTTTTAATCAGTAGTAGGGAAACAGTAGCACTAATAATGTCTTCAATGCGTTGTATGTTTTTATAGGGAAAATATTGACAGCTGATTTTCATCTTTTACTCGAATTTGATTCACAGTTCCTGATTCAAATTATGAAATGCACCAAAAAGGATCCATATAAATTTATAAAATCATAAATTTATTACAAAGCCACATCTCAATCTCAAGAAATCCGCATAAAAATGCTTGATCCCTAGACACTTTTGATGTGTGTACTTGTTTATTATATACAGTTTTATGTAAATGGTCGAGTCTGCCGGGGAATCTGCTACTCGTCGATGTCCTCATACGTATGACTCGCGCGGTATAAGACGCATGTCGTATCGCATCGTTAAAACAATGTTTTCTAAAACTTTGTTAGTGTTCTTTGTTGTGTGCATATTGGATTATTCAAGTGAGTATTTTTGTATGATTACATTGAATTCATTGATTAAAACTTGACGGATGCCCAGGTGGTCCACAGAACAGTACTTAGAATAGAATAGAATAGAATAGAATATACTTTATTGTACACCAAAATTGTAACATAGCTCTTATACAAAATAATTTAGTGAAGGGTACAATGGCGGTCTTATCGCTGATAGCGATATCTACCAGACAACCTTTGGATGGACAGGAAAACAATGAATAAGATAGGGGGGATAGTCCGTGGTGTACTGCTGGAAAATATATATACTATATACTACACACAATACATAGACATAATACTTACATATAAAAATTATATATATATATTGTTTATAAATAAGTTATATAGTTAAGCGATAAGGAAAAACAAAGTAGGTTGATGATGAGGTATTGATATCATGAAGAAATAGAAATGTGTTCAGAGTAGAAATGATCTTTGACTAATTTTTTAAAAGAATCCAGTGACTGAGCTTGTCTTACTGGCATCGGCAGCGCATTCCACAAACGTATAGCCTGGACTGTGAACGATTTGTCATAGAATTTGGTAGCATGCGAGGGCATTGAAAGTCTCAAATCTTCCGATGATCTTAAGTCTCTAGTATGAGTGTCATGAAGGAACTTAAAACGTTCTTTGAGATAAAAGGGGGTTGCAGGATTGAACAGAATACTGTAAAGCAATGATAAGATACGAGCATTCCGGCGAAGGCGGATTGGCAGCCAGTTGAGCTTAATGCGAAATTCTGAAACATGATCATATTTGCGTAAACCAAATATGAATCTGATGCAAAAGTTTTGGAGTCGCTCAAGCTTATCTAGCTGCACTTCAGTAAGATCAGGATAGCTGACATCGGCGTAATCAAGGATTGGGAGAAGAAGGGATTGGGCGAGCGCAGTTTTAGTGGCAGTTGGCAGAAAATTGCGCCATCTCCGTAAATACCCCGCTGACGCAAACAATTTGCGGCTGACTTCTTGCAACTGAGGACCCCACGAAAACTCTTTGTCTATATAAATACCCAGGTCTTTCACTGAATCGCTGTAAGGAATTGTCGAACCATCAAAAGTAATGTGGGGAAGCTGTGACCAGTCAATTTTTGAGCGTAGCTTAGGGCTGCCGACAACAATGACTTGAGACTTCGTAGGGTTAATCTTTAAGCCATGAGCCATACTCCAGTTGGAAATACGTACCAAATCCTTGTTCACCATATCAACAGCCTCAGTCAACTCGCATAAGGGTGCTTGTGAATAAATTTGCAGATCATCAGCATAAAGGTGGTAGGATGAGAGAAGTTCATCGGAAATAGAATTTATAAATATTGCGAAAAGAATAGGAGAGAGGACGCCCCCCTGTGGTACACCGGCGGAAGTATCACACCATGAAGAGAAAGAATTTTCAATGCGAATACGTTGACGGCGACCACACAGGTAACTACGAAACCAATCAATCACCGTTGGAGATATGTTAAGAGAGCAGAGCATGCCGAGCAGGATATCAAAATCGACGGTGTTGAAAGCATTACTGAAATCTAATAAGGAAAGAACCGTCAGATTTCCATTTTCCATACCCAATCTAATATCGTCGGTAATGTTGACAAGAGCTGTGGAAGTGCTATGTCCTGTATATATACTTAATTATTTTTTTGAAAATCTTTTATACCCTTTTCACCGTAAGGTGAGTTTCGTTTAAAAGTTTCGCTACAAAACGTTACCATACAAAGAATATCAAATATTTTTAAAAAACGAAACTTGTTTAATGTAGCTGTTCTACGGTTTTTGATGATGTTGTTTACGTTTTTTCGATAGCAGTCTCCTTACGGCTCCAATTTACGAAATGACCGCTATGTTAGGACTCATATTTGGGTGAACTGAGTACATATTATTTGTTGCAATAGCTGTCCGTAATATCAGTACAGTGACTCACGCATTAAAGAAATATACAACGTGTTACATAATTCCCCGTAAAAAAGAAAATGTTAATCAAGTAGTCTTTTAAAGTTAATGTCATTTACCTCTCAAAGGAAATTAGGTAAGAATGTAAATAACTTTCATGGTAGTCTACTCTTTACTTTTATGTTTTCAGGGTTGCGTTTCAGTGATGATTTTATTTTAAGATTTGTCCAAATTTTTTTTTTGCCTCTTACTTTCATTTTAAAACATTGCCAATAGACTCTTTACAAGGGACCTTTTAATCCCTTTCGGCTTTAGGGGTATTTTTGTAACACGTTGTATAACTTATAGTACTTAAGTTACATTTGTTATTTAAGTTATGTTAAGAGGTTTTCCTCATAAGGGGTCACTGTACTCATCATTATGAACAACTTTTACTATGGGACTAAATATGAAGTCGCGAAAAAAAAATCTGCTGTTCCCTACATTTATGTTCGCATAACTCGTTAAAATGTAGGGAACAGCTGATTTTTTATTCGCGATTTCTCATTTTGTCCCATAGTAAAAGTTGTTCATAATGATGAGTACAGTGACTTAAGAGGTTGTGCGTTATTTATGTTACACCTTGTATGAACATTGGATTTTTTAAACGCATTAAATACAAGGTTAGTCGGAAAGGGGGTACTAATTCGCGGGCCATTTAAAGTATGAATGATGATTGTTTTAAAGCAAATGTTAAAATTTTAAAGTTCGATAATTTTTATTTCCATGCAAAATTATTTTTATTTTAGTTTTTGGTCAGAGTGTCGTCTTGGGGTTTTCAAAAAATCTCCACAGATAAAACATAGCTGAGGATAGATAGATTTTAGCTAATTTTTTATGAAATCTTCGAACAGCTATTTCTCTGAAACTATTGACTTTTGGGGAAAGTGGTGGAACAAAAGTTATTCATTATTATCGGTACTTTAACACCCGTTTGGATTAGTACCCCCTTTTTGACTAACCTTGTATTTAAACCTACATTGGTTTTTATTTTTGTAGATGGACAAAGAGATAAAAAGTTTTTTCGGAAGGACTACAGATATTTAGAAGCATCAGAGGGATTTTATAAGATCCATACGATCCACAAGACTTGGTCTGATGCTAAGAGGATATGTGCACTCGAAGGGGCCAGTTTATTCTACCCAGAAAACGACAATGAAGCCCACGCAGTGATATCGTTTTGGAACGCCACCCAGCCTTTCCGGTGGGTATTCGTTGGAATATCGGATTTAATCGTCAAAGGAGTATATGAGACTATAGATGGTAAGTCAATATAATTTTAGTTTTAACAATCTTAATACGCCATTATAAAAACACAAATTCATGACCTTTATTGAGGTACAACTGGCGAGGCGTAAGCTGAGCTTTGCATTTGTGTGAGTGCACATAGAATCGATTGCCAAAAAGCAGTATAAACCAGTTTAAACCAAGCAAAGGAGGCGTCTGCATTCATTCTCACACAAATGCAAAGCTCAGCTTAGGCTTCACGGACGGTAGGAACCTATTCAGTTAAAAACATTATTAGTTTGTTTTCTTTACCTTAATAGATCTCATTAAAATTAATTGGTAATTGTTATTATGTAGACCGGTATCTATTTGTATATCTACTAATCATGAAAACGTTAGGTTAGAATTAAGTTGCTTTCATTCCGTGGAGCAAAAATAAATGCTGTTTTTAACCGACTTCAGAAAAAGGAGGAGGATCTCTTTTCGCTGCGTAAGCTTTATTTTTCTATGTACACAGATTTCTTCTAGATTTCTGGGCCGATTTATGAGATTCTCTTTTGTTTGAAAGAGTATTATAATATTATTATAATATTCTCGAGACGGTCTCATACAAAAATAAAATAAAAAAATATAAAGACCGACTTCAAAAAACTGAAAAACATCAAATAGTGACCTTCAGTGGCGAAGGCTGAATTTTCTTAAAAGGGAAGCCGGACCAATTATTTGTTTAAATGATAATTGAAAATAATAGATTCTAGTATTTGCCATATTTCGAAAGGGAAGCCGATATGAATCGAGTTGTATGGAGCCTTCGCCACTGGTGGCCTTATAATCAAGTTAACATTTTCTGAAGTCAGTGTCTTCAATAATTCCACTTAGGTTTAAATTCTTTGTTACAATGAGGCAGCAAACACTATAGAAAATGTTAATTTTTATTTATAATGGTAATAGGGTTTCTGTTTTCTCGACATATTTTTTTTCTCGGGTTTCGAGAATTCTCGAGCCCGATTTCTCGGGTTTCTCGGGTCTTTCGAGAAATTTTTAAAAACCTTATAAAATCAGCTTACGCCCGTTTTCTGGGGTACTTTTGAACGTAATTTATCTGTTCAATAGCGCTATTATTTCGATAAATTCACTCATTGCGTTTCTGGACACCCCACTCAGAAGATAATCCTAGTTCAAACTTCAGATAACTTATTTTTCCGGTTTCTGAGGTACTACTAACCGTAGTTTATCTATTCTACTGCTATCGGTTCGATAAACTAACACATTGCGTTTCTGGACACCCCAGTCAGAAGATGATCTTACTTAGCTCAAACTTCAGTTAACTTGACTGACCAATTTGGGGTGTTAATCGGTTCCAGAACTTTATTTGTCGTTTTATTATATCATAATACAACAAGAGTATTTGGAGTTATATTATTAGTATTTTATTTTGGATAGTGAGTTTTGGACTCCCAGCGAAATGGACTTGAGTAGTTCATCGGAGTCTAATTTGGAAGTGCTGGAGGCTATTTCAAATATATCAGTACCAAAAAAAAGGCATCGAAAAATTCATCCGAAATGTTCACGCGTGAAGAGTTTAACAAGAGATATCATTTTAACATGGGCACTATGATATACATAATTATACCTTTGTGAAATAACCAATCCTGCCCTAGAACCTATTAATTTTTTATACCACAAATAGTCTAGAATATTTTTTTTTCAGATTATTAAACTTTACTGCCCAATAATATAAATTACAATAAAAAGTTAAAAAACTACTTATTTTGTTTTAATAGTTTTATTGTGTTGTTGCCATGATTAAAATTAACAACGAGAAAATATTGTGATTTAAATTTTATATTTTATGTATGTAATGGTTCGTTTAAAAATCATTGCATATGATTTTTAAACGAACGTTGTTAAAACCAGAGGAGATTTTCATTTAAACTTGGGGCTTATCTGCAAAAAGATGTAAAGTTTAAGGCGAGAAAAGTATATTTAGCTGGGCTTTAAAAAGAGACCCCATCTAGTGGTCAATTTACAAACTTACTTATTGTTTGGATAGTTATCTAGTCGTCGATTATGTATTCAGAAACCCAACAATAGATGAACGGAGTTTATCTTACAGTTAATTTTTATTTGACGTTTTTTGTCACATTCTATTAAGAGGACTTTTTCAATTCAATTCAACTTGGAGTTGTAGCTATATTATGTGTTTGTTTGCTTGCCTCGCTTACTCGTGTCTCGTAAGGAGAACGATCAGAAGCCAGAATGCAAAGATTACGTAACTTTTAAGCCAATTTTACAGTAATAAAAGAATTAATCTTTGATTTCTCGAGTTCTCGAATTCTCGAGGTATTTTTTCTCGTCTCGAAGTTTGCATGATTTCTCGACATTTCTCGAGTCGAGAATTCTCGAGCAGAAACCCTAAATGGTAATTATTTGATGCTTTTCAGTTTTGTGAAGTCGGTTTTTATATTTTTTGAAATCGGTTTAAAAAACGCGTGTTCAAGAACAGGCAAACTTATCGATTAAGTACGGTTATGTTAAAACTTAAATGTAAGTAGGCAAGATACAAAAAAAAATATTAAAACTTGATCCACCACATACCTACTTAATTTTAAAAAATGCGACATTTTTGAGTCAACGTTTTCCTTATGTGCTGTCAAAAATGTTGATTTCGAATAAACCAATAAACCGTCTTCAATACCATAATTTTTTGTAGTCTGCTGATGTAAAGTCTGCTTGGAATTCTGTTCACCTTTTGAGTTTGAATGCACATTGATCAGATGCGCAATAAAAAGTCGCAATCCTTGATCTATGATGCTTGACTTTTTACTAGAAAAGGCCTTCGAATGTGATGTATTCATTAATAGAAGAAAAGATAAAAAACCAAGCTTATGATTTTATGCAATTTACTAATAATGAGATCTCTCTCTTCAGCCCTTAGAGTGGTAACTTGAAACCTGTTCCCAATATAGTAGACTACATTTTTTTATATTATTTATGGAAATATTCAAAAATGTTAATGACATGTTCGAATAAATTTAATATTTCTAGGCATCCCAGTTTCTGACGTTTACAGCAACTGGGGTCCAGGCGAACCAAACGATGCGGGCGGTGCAGAGGACTGCGTGATACTGAGACAAGATGGCACCCTCAATGATGACAACTGCTTCAGAAAATACCCCTTTATATGCAAGAAGAGCCTGTTGTCCTTAGAGTGGAACCAAAAATGCAATATACCTAATTTAGGTAGGTTTTAATTCTTGTAAGGAAACACACGACTTAAACCACCCTCATTGCATGCGGTGCTTCCTTCACACCGATAATTCAGCCCTCATCAAGCTGTCCCCAATCTCCCACCAGCAATTCCCTAAGCCGAGGTCCAAGTCCCACTAGGGGTCGCCCTTAGTGCTGTTGTTATTAGGAACTAGTCAAGATATGTAGCTTAGGTTAGCTTAGGTATTTTACTTCCCCCAATCACGCCAATCACTGCCCAGTTACTTAGAAACGGCCCCCTAGGACCATCGACAAGAAGAGAAACAGCAAAAAAAAAAAGTTTCTGTATAGGTTATAATAGGAGGGAATATGTTTTCAACATCTGCCGGCCACGCGGACGGCCACCGATCACAGAGGTGTGTAGATAACTATCCAACTTACATACATACATAACCAGCCTACAATTACTGTCCCACTGCTGGGCACGGACCTCTTCTCAGAATCAGAAGGGTTTAAGGCTTTAGTCCACCACGCTGGCCAGGTGCGGGTTAGCGGACTATACACACCATCTGGAACATTATGGAGCCCTTTCAGGTGTCCAGGTTTTTCACGATGTTTTCCTTCCTAGAGGGCTGGCCTAACTACCTACCCATGGTGGTATAATTCCGAATCAGAAGGGTTTAAGGCTTTAGTCCACCACGCTGGCCTGGTGCGTATTGGCGAACTATACACACCATCTAGAACATTATGGAGCGCTTTCAGGTGTCCAGGTTTTTCACGATGTTTTCCTTCCTAGATGGCGGGCCTAGCTACTGGGTGGTAAAGGTGGTAAAGTTCCGAAGTTTGGAAAAGATCAGTCTATGGACAACGATATATTATTTTTTTGTTTTATGTTATAGGTTTGCATAAAACACTAAACTAAGATAACACTAAGATATTTTTTAAAACATATACAGGGTGTTAACGCATTCGTGTAATTCCTTCAAACCGCATGATCTATTAATGGTATAGATTAACCCCGTACGGGATTTAGATTGATTAAAAATAAAAATAAACTTTTTTTTTCGCCAAATTAAATTTTTATGTGATAGAAAATTTCGATACCATGTATAAATTAATGAAGTTACGGCGACACAGCTGATGAGCACGACTAGCGCGATGTCGCTCCACGCAGTCGGTTAACTTGGGATGCTAAAATTACTCAGATACAGAATACCATGGTTAATTTATTGAAAACTTTTTTTTGTTGATTCTGAAAAAAACATATGCAGGGTCAATCAGTGTCACCAGTAGATCACGCGGTTTGAAGGAATTACACGAATTCGTTAACACCCTGTATACAGATATTCTCTCGCTCGCGGCTTTGCCCGCGTGGATGTCGTTTATCGCGTACTCTGTATTTTTCGGGATAAAAGTAGCCTATGTCCATCTTCGGGTTCTAGAATATCCCTGTACCAAGTTTCATCAAAATCGGTTCAGCGGTTTAGGCGTGAAAGCGTAAGAGACAAACAGACAGAGTTACTTTTGCATTTATAATAATAGTAAGGAAGTAGGGATTGATGAATGATTTAATGAATGCCAGACTTGGCTTAGCATGTAAATCTCAGAAAATTTTACGGCAAAAAAGTCGTGAGACTTACTTTTAATTTTAATATTTAATTATATACGGTACTCAATATAAAAGAAGAATTAAAATACATATTGAATATTTATATTGAGCGCTCTCTAAGTTGCTCTGTCAACAATCTCCTAATTTCTCCTAACTTAAACGTTTTTTCTCAGCCATTTCCGTAAAATTAACCAAACCTTGGGTTTTTACAGCATAGGTATCTTGATAGAACTAATAACTAACTTTACGACTCGACCTCTAGTAGTTATCGTCGCTAATGATATGAAAGGAAAAACCGGGTTATGGTCCGTCATTGTATGAATAAATGAAATTTTGATTTACCAAATATGAGTTCATTTTAGTTATTAAAATTATAAGTAGGTATGTTTTTATTCCATATTCGGTTAGATGGCATTTATAGCGTGCAAAATGAATTATTCTTCTTAGTGCTAGCTTAAAAAATCACTGAGTGGAATAAAAAGATAGTACAGGGTGGAAACTAATTCGTGGTCTACTGGTGACACAGATTGACCCTGCATGGCATTCCAATGAATTCCAACAAACAAAAATAACAAAAAGAAAACATGGTGTTCTTAACGGGAGTCGTTTTAACGCCCCGAGTTAACTGACTGCACAGGGAAACCGCGCTCCTCGTTCCTTACAGCTGTCTTGTCCGGTTTCCATTCATTGACGCGTGGCACTAAAATTTCGGATTACATTTTTTAATTAATCTATATCTGGTGGTAGACCATGTGGTTTTAACACGTTCAGTGCCCAGGAGGGCACCCTGTAGTCGCATTCGCGATGCCGGGTGCCCTTGTGGAGGGCTCATTTTAAATGTAGGTTTTTTTTGGAAAATACACCGTCATGAAACAAGCAAACACCCTCCTCGAGGGTTCACTTTTAGCGCAAACGTAATGCCGAGAACCATCCTGGAAGGTCCACTAGCAATATTTAAATATGGCGGTATGGCGTATGAGTTCTGAAAAGTGTGGTGGACTCGAATGTGTTTAAGGAATTACGCGAATTCCATTAGTTACACCCTGTAAAGAGTGGTGGATTAAAAAAATTTGTATTGTTTATTTTTGAAAATTAATTGTTATATTTCTTATCTTTAATAATATTATCCATAATGTGGAATTTTGTCCAACAAAGAAAAATCATGAAATAATGTTGGTCGCTGTAACTATAATTATATTATATAATGCATTTATTTTATTATACGGGAGATAGTGCTGTTTAATGGACAAAGATAATACGGCCTGTTGACCTTAGACCCTCATGTTATTACTATGTAGGTATCTAAATAACAGGATAAAGTTGATTCACAACTGCAAAACAAAAACATTCATTCCGTTTAGCCATATTTTATGAGCATAAACAGGTTTGGCCTGATTTTTAAGAATTTGTAGATGTGGGCCCGCATGTGCTTGCAAAAGTATGCATTGTCATCGATGATGTAATTTTTGACTCGTTTCGTGTTACTTAAGCACGTCCGGCGTACCCTGGGCAGTCAGCCCCGCTACCAACCTTGATGATCTTTTCACCACGGCATGACATATTTTCATATACCTAGCTAGTGGCACACGAGAGAAGAAGATCAATTTATTTTTAAAGCATTTTTATTCATCAGAACACACGCACCATCCATCGTCAATACCTACTTGATTAGAATAGAATAGAATAGAATATATCTACTTTATTGTACACCAAAATTGTAACATAGCTCATATACAATATAATTTAGTGAAGGGTACAATGGCGGTCTTATCGCTGATAGCGATATCTACCAGACAACCTTTGGATGAACAGGAAAACAATGAATAAGATAGGGGGATAGTCCGTGGTGTACTGCTGGAATATATATATATATACTATATACTACACACAATAAGCACATAATGAAAAATCTGTAGGTATAATATTAAACAGGGCCCGATTAAAACTACAACATGACGTCACATAACTTTCCTCACGTTCAAGTAAAAGTGGTTAAATTACAACCGGCGAATCCGAAAGCATGTTTTTTGGTTTGTTTTCTCCAAAATTATGAAATCATTGCATACAATTTAGAGTTTTTGTCGGTATTGCAAGGTCAAGAAACGAAAACGCCAACCAACTTTAAAACAATGTGTTGACAAAAATATAATATGATTTATCGGTATTATTTCTTTTAATTTAATTTTTACTAGCGACCCTCCCCAGCTTCGAACGGGTACTATAATATGCATGTATTTTACATATAAACCTTCTTCTTGAATCACTATCTATTAAAAAAAAACCACATCAAAATCCGTTGCGTAGTTTTAAAGATCTAAGTATACATAGGGACAGACAGCGGGAACCGACTTTGTTTTAAACTATTATAATTATGTAGTGATTAGTTTACCAATAGCGTTTAAGTTATCGCTGTACCTAACAGAACTAGTCTAAGCCTTCATAACCTGAACCATGTAACTGGAGAAAGCTCGATCCCGGCAGGACGTCCTATAGTTTAGGGAGACCACACTGTTGTAATATTTCTGAAGTTTTTGAAATAAACGTATAATTTATCTACCAATTCTTATTGTTTATTCCAGATTACGCATTTAATGAGGGGATAGGCAGATGCTACAAGTTCCACAACACTCCACTGAACTGGACTGATGCGTATGCCGTGTGCAGTGCAGAACAATCCTACCTAGCGGTGATCAACACTCAGACAGAAGCAGATTACCTCGTGTGGTTGACAGAAACCGCACAGAAAGATAGAGTCACAGGAAACTATGTAAAAGGAGCAGTTCATTTGGGTTTCCATAGCAGATCCAATGAGGGCTGGCGGACAGTAAGAGGTAAGCAAAGAGTATTGCTTACCAGTGGTAGCATTTTTATAGCCAAACTAGGTCTACTATGCAATGTTATTGGATCTTTGCTTCATTATTGTTAACCCTTTAACCCTTCGGCTCGACGAGATTTTGACATTTGTCTTATCCGCTGACTCGGGGAGTTGTCGCGTTAATTAATCGAATTAAGTCACTAAATGCAGGAATTTGCACGCAAGTTTTAAGTATGAATTTAATGTGAAAATTATTTTATTTCATTAATATTGTACCTAATATGTCTAGTAAATTTCTTTAAAAATGTGCTGTTTACGTGAAGCTACGTCAACATACTGCGAAATTAGAATAAAATAGATATTTAATATACCTATATCCAAATATTAGTTGAGTTAGATTAGCTCAAAAACAATAATTAACGTACCTAGTTACGTGTTGAAACGCTGAGGGGACAAGCTAAACATAGTTTCTTTTTCTTTTCATGTTCATTTTTACCATTATTCAAGTACAAAAACGCATAAAAAACACAATTCAATTTAGTAAAAATTGCACGTCGACTTAATTCGAACCTAGTGCTGACCATCAATCCAAAATTGTTAATACAATACAAATGTTGCATTCAGCCAAATCGATACTCATTCAGCCTAATCGAAACTCATTCATCCTAATCGAAAAATAATCATTAAATAAATAAAATCGCTCGAAAGTTAATTAATGACATTTATTTATTTTCGGCATAGCTACAAATAAATAATTTCACGTGAATAGAAAGTATTTTTCAAAAACATAAAGTATTGGCACAGATTAAATATTAGTACAAGTAGAATGAACACGAAGATATTTTAAGTATCTAATAGACGTAATTAGAATGTATTACAACATTCTCTCCTATATTACTACACTACCGTCATAACGAAGAGTGCAGTAAGTGCAATTTTTGAACACAGAATATTTTTCCTTTTCCGTCTGCGTAAGCGTAACCCAACACTAAGGTTAAAAATTCTATGTTATAAAATTACACTTAGGTACTGCACTCTTCGTTATGACGGCAGTACATGCAGTCGGTCAACGCGGTACATTGTCGCAGAGCATTCGTGCTAGGGTTTTCTGAGGAAAGCGAGCAGCAGAGAGGCGGAGCTTATGTCCCAATCTGCCATACCGCAGCTCGGGACATAAATTCCTGGGCCTTTGCTTCCTGATTTCAAATAGAAGTGAAATAGTTCATAAGATAGAGGACGTACTACTATAATCAGGTTATAATAATGTTAGAGGATATAAGGTCGGTTCACAAAACAAACATGGCTAAGATCGATTTCTAAATCTAAGATAGCGGCTACGAAAACTTACTACTTATTCATCATGGGTGATATTTCCATGGTTTTCATGGCTCCTGTTGCAGAAAATGAGGTCAAAACATGAAAAGTTCACTAGTCGTCATGGGTGTCAATTCTGTAGTTTTCGGTGGCGCTGAGGCCGAAAATGGGGTCAAAATGAAATTCCAAGATAGCGGCTACAAAAATTTGCAAATTAGTCGTCATGGGTTTCAAAATCGTGATTTTCGGGGGTATTAATGCCGAAAATGAGATTAAAATCCAAATCCAAGATGGCGGTTACGCAAATTGGCTAGCTGTCATGCATGGGTGTCAATCCCATGATTTAAGGGCTAGTAAATTTCATGTAACTAGTGAACTTTCATGACGGCTATCTTGGATTTAGGAGTAGAATTTATTTTCGGTACCAGCACCCTCGAAATCTATGGAAATAAAATAATTATGAAATAATAAAAAGTAAATTTTCAAGGCCGCCATCTTGAATTTAAGAATAACTTATGTCTACCTACTGCTGCAAGGCTTATCCGCTGCGACTATCAGCTCGACAAAATGTTAAGGTCTAAAAAAATTTGTAAAAGTGCCAAGTAAAGATGGCTGAACTACTATTACCTACCTTTGCAGCCCTGTACAAATAAAACGACCAAAATTTCATAAATTTGCGTTCAAAATCGATCTCGAAATAAAATACTACTTCAAAACCCAGAGGTAACTAGTCTGAGGTGAAACATTTGTTTACGAGTTCGTGTAATGTTACAATTATTCGCCATTTTGACATAACAGCATGTTCATTGCTCGTTTTAAGTTCTAACTTATTCGAATTCGAACTACTATATTATAAGTAAATGCTTCCGGTCAGCATCCGACTTAAGGTGGCCCAGGGCCTCATCAATGTCTCGCATCGAGAATCACAGAGATAAATCTTCTCCGAAATCAAATACTCACTACGCCTATGTCACATATACTGGGCACCCTATACCATCTACGCCTTCAAAAAATAAAGGCTTATAATGTATGACCTTTTCACCTCTTCACCTCTTCTGTTTTTTTTTTCGCTTATTCACAGCCGTCAACCATCCTGGACATAATAAAATTAATATTCTATTTATGTACCTACTAGCTTTTGCCCGCGGCTTCGCTCGCGTTAATTTATATTAAAGATTACATCCCACATACAAACAAACAAACAAATTCTACCTCTTTATAATATTAGTATAGATAAGCCAATTTTTGATACCTTGGGTTAAATTATTGCAATTTATTTGCGGATACCTAATTTTTTGATACTAAAACATAGCCTATAGCACTCAGGGATAACGTAGCTTCTTATTGGTGAAAGAATTTTCGAAATCGGATGAGTAGTTTCGGAGATTACCTCCTACATACAAACAAACAAACAAATTCTACCTCTTTATAATATTAGTATAGATAAGCCAATTTTTGATACCTTGGGTTAAATTATTGCAATTTATTTGCGGATACCTAATTTTTTGATACTAAAACATAGCCTATAGCACTCAGGGATAACGTAGCTTCTTATTGGTGAAAGAATTTTCGAAATCGGATGAGTAGTTTTGGAGATTACCTCCTACATACAAACAAACAAACAAACAAATTCTACCTCTTTATAATATTAGTATAGATAAGCCAATTTTTGATACCTTGGGTTAAATTATTGCAATTTATTTGCGGATACCTAATTTTTTGATACTAAAACATAGCCTATAGCACTCAGGGATAACGTAGCTTCTTATTGGTGAAAGAATATTCGAAATCGGATGAGTAGTTTCGGAGATTACCTCCTACATACAAACAAACAAACAAACAAATTCTACCTCTTTATAATATTAGTATAGATAAGCCAATTTTTGATACCTTGGGTTAAATTATTGCAATTTATTTGCGGATACCTAATTTTTTGATACTAAAACATAGCCTATAGCACTCAGGGATAACGTAGCTTCTTATTGGTGAAAGAATATTCGAAATCGGATGAGTAGTTTCGGAGATTACCTCCTACCTACAAACAAACAAACAAACAAATTCTACCTCTTTATAATATTAGTATAGATGCAATTTAAAACTAGTACATGAAGGCGTAGGCGAGGTACCTAGATTTCGCACTATTAAGATCCCGTTTAACAATTTTAAACCTTATTGCAAGGATCGTTTCGTAGATAATTATTATTTTACTGCCGATATTGCGTCAAATTAGAATTTATTTTTTGAATTTTGAATAAAGAATATCAGTCTACGGACGCATTGGATTCCACGGTGAAGTTTCGGTACGAATATTTATTAATGTAGCCACAGAGGACAGAGGATTATGATTTATGATGAATCTAAATCTATTTTATTTTATTAAAATGCTACTGACATAATACGATATTTAAAAAAAAGTATCTTTGATTGCTTGATTATAATTTTAACATAGATAGAATGTTAAATTACATCAAACATGTAAAATATTTATTATAATTTAAAAAATCGATTTTTGGTTGTACTTATTTTTTATTAAATCGATTCGAACAAAATCACAACGAAATAATCGATTCACATAATCACTTTCTCACATCATTAACCATAAAAAAGTAATATGGCGGCTGACTCCGAATCCCAAATTGAGTAGTGATAACAAAAATTTAGTGATATTTTACGTACGTTTACGTTTTACGTTAAAACATGGGCTTTTTCTAGTAGTATATCGTATTTGTCAATAGATAATGGAATGTTTTTAACCACGCCTACTACGTAATGTGTGATATTAGTGATAAATGAACAACAACAAATGTTCAACTGGCGGGAAGCTTTTACTTTGGATATCAAAAACTTTGTTATCACTACTAAATTTACCAAAACTATGGATGATTTCCTCGAATTAATAAATGATTTACTCATTTTGTGATGTATGGTAGTCCAGAATCCATTCTTTTTATGATTTTTAGCGTCCACCACGAGTGTCATCAAATGGCGGTTATCGCATTTATACATTCAGTTTTGTAAAGGTAAATATTAAAACTCGTGCGCTAAATAGGATTGATTCAATGGTACTCAAACTTGAGCTTTTTATTTAGTTCTTATAAATTTCATCCAATAACAAGATCCGATATGTAGATAATTAAATGTTTACATTATTAATTAGGATGTCGTATGACCTAATTCTGGGCCCCAATTGGGGTCGAAAACGAGTTTACGGTAGTTCTTGTGTTCGTCCCCTTTCGGGGCCCGCTACGGACTATACGGTTAACCGCCCCAGTCGGATAAATCCGACATAAAGTTTCGTGTCCATTTTGCCCACGTCGGTTATGTGTTTAACCGTTTCTATCCATATAAAGGTAAATAAAATTGTCGGATATATCCGACTGGGGCGGTTAAAGGGTTAAAGATACAAGAGTCTTAATTTTAACCAATAACGCTCGGTAAATCATAGGAATCGGCCATAAAAGATCTGTGTTTAGAACTGCAAGGTCTGCATCCTATTTGCGCAAAACACTCGTCATCGCTATAAATTTGATTTTGAAAGGTCAACAATTTCAATAGCAACATAATTATGTATTAATGTCCGACTTCTCCACAACTATGTACCACGCAATGAATATTTTTGACCTGCCAAAATAAAAGCTATAGCGATTACGAGTGTGTTACGCAATTATAATGCTGTTAGGATGATACATTTTTTTTTGGCTGTACCTTTCTATATTGTCAGTTAAGTGGTTATTACATTAACATCCCAAAAGCTTTTATAGCAATAGTTATAGGGACTTAAATGGTTAGCATTGAATGCCTCTGGCCAATATGACGGTGTACATTAAAAGTGTATCACTTAGGCCTGCTTGCATAAGGACTCGTTAAATACATTCAGCGCTAAACGTATTTAAAATGTCATTGTATTTCATTGTTTGATGTTGATAGAGACAGAAAAACATGTTTAGCACTAAATGCATTAAATCAAATCAAAGAACAATTGGCAAAAATGTATGGAAGTGGTTCTGATTACCAATACACTTGAAATTAGTGTCATATATTATAAATAGGTCTTATCATATTCATATTACTTACTTTTTAAATAAATCACCATATTAATTTTGTTTACCATTTATCAAATTGGTTTGGGCGAGACTTTTAAGTGCCAAGTCCTATAGTAAAACAAGTTTCCCTTTGTCCATGGATTACAAAATCTTTAAAAGTACAAAATGCTACAATTGTATTTTCATTATTCAATTTGTTTACAGGTACATCGTTAGATGACAGTGGTTATGTCTGCTGGGCCGACAAGCAGCCCGATGGAGGCGACCAAGAGCAGTGCGGCTCAATGTTCTACAACGGACATCTGAACGACATCCGCTGCGACACGAGATGCTTCTTCATTTGTGAACACGAAGTAGACACTCTCAGCTCTCTATTTGACGATAGGTTTGGAGAAGCTTGGGTGACGTATTAGTATCGTTTATAATTTTATGTTTATTTATTCGTAAGTTTCTCAGTTCAGAAATGTTAATAAATAAGATCATTTTCATTTGATATAGGGAGTGCATCCGCTACTGTCGTCGATTTCCGAATTAGCTGCCGGCGCTAGCATGATTTAAATGCCGGCTAAAAAAACGGCTTTATAATCTAGCCTTTTGCCGGCGCCGGCAGCTGTTGTTTTAAATCTCGGCTAGCAGTAGCAATTAGCAGTATTATCATTACAGCCGGATGTGAACATTATGGCGTCAATTTTGGGAAGACGTGCAGGCGGCGCGGCGGCGGCATTTCCTAAATTCTCAAAAATATTAATTATTTCTTGTTCTAGTCATAATGTTGTCCCATTTTATTTACTCCGTGGAGAACTAGAGATGCAGAAAATAAAATAAAATAAATAATTATTCTTTTTGTGTTTAATACGTATATTTGGTTTGAGTATTTATACAAAAAATATAAAAGTATATTTTACAGTAGGTAAAGATGTACAAATATCATACAACTAAAATAATATCAAAAGCTTTGTTCTTTTCTGCATAACCTTTTCCCAACTATTTTGGGGTCAGCTTCCAGTCTAACCAGATGCGGCTGAATACCAGTATTTTACATGAAGCGGCAGCCATCAGACCTCCGCAACCCAGTCACTGGGCAATGCGAATATTCTAAGGTTAGACCGGTTGTCAGACTTTCGGGCTTCTGACTGCCTGTAACGACTGTCATAGGTATTCGTATGACACCTGGGACCGACGGTATAACGTGCTGTGCTTTTTAATATCAAAAGCTTTGATTACATCATTAAGTACTTAGGTATTTATGATAAATTCTAGTTGTCTTTAGTAAATAATAATACATTTATTATGACATGGACGGATAAAGTAAAACTTAACAGTGTGAACATTTATCAAGTGTTCTCACTTCATACTCTATTTTTTACAATATTGCAACCACTTACAAAAGTTAGTTCCTAATTAATTGAATAGATACACAAAAAAATCCAATGAAAGTAAAATATTGTCCAAAATACAGTTACAAAAATAAGTCTTGATAAGATCATAATTAATTACTTTAATAACCTACTCCAAAATTACAATATTATTTAATTACTACATTCATGCGTCCTTAAACACTGCCTTACCGACAAGGGGTAGGTACCGTACAGCAGGTCCACCGTACGACAATAGTACCCTGGCCGGCTCGAAGTACGACACAATCCAGTACAGAAGCACCAGGTAGAAGAATAGAGACACCAGACGATCCAATATGTACAAACTGGAAGATAAAAATAATACTGTAAGTCACCATTGTAAGAATTACATCACTAAATAATATAGATTGATGGGTTGTGTTGTTACATTACCATTTATTTATATGGATTTAACTTATATGTGAAAAATAAAAAAGGCCCAAGTACGCTCCCTTGTAGTACTCCACAAGCATTCTCTTCGTATGAGGATTGATAAGTTGTCATGTTTAATATCATTTGCGAAATTATTTATTGTAACGCATTGTAACTGTTTGTCAAAAGCTGTCGTCAAATCCCATGATGGTCCTCTTACTATGTCCGAATGGGTTCTGTGTCGAATGCCATTTCAAAATTCATTTACAGAGTCGGTTTAATTTTTATATGTTTAAGTTTTACATTTGCCAGTCAAATAAGCGTAGTAATTGTTGAATTGGTGAATGAACATCGTTTAAGAACAATAAGGAATACGTTTTGTTCACCGACAGTAAAATTTTATGGTCGGCATAATGACTTGTATTGTATACAGCACTCGAAAGATTAAAAGGATCAGCAGTAAGAGATTGATTGAATTGCAAAGGCTGTTAACATTGACGATTATGTATTTATTTCGTTTATGTCATAAATGAGATTTAATTGAGAAATAGATCCCTTTTAATTATATATAGTACGAAAGTAAAAAGCTAAAATGGGATTAAATAATATTTTCGGCGAACTGTTCATTTAGTGTATAATGTAATGTATAGCGTTGCCTAATCATTTGAGTATCACACAAGCTGGTAAACATTTAAAAAAAATTAAATAAACTTACATATGATTCTGCAGCCTAGCTTTAGGTAAATTCTCCAACTTCTCCTTCAAACAATACAGCTTGCCTCCAATCATACAGCTCTCTATATACGGCTCATCCTCTATGATGGTCAGGTCCATTGGGAAGGTCTCCTTATCAACTGGATTCAGTAAACCAACCAGAGACTTGAAGTTGTTAGTATCGAACCACCATTCCCGGGTCGTGAAGTATTGGAGGACCTCCAGACCCACTGATATTCTGTTCTGGATGCGAACCATGCTGGAAATGGACAAACAAAGCATTTAGGATACAAAATTATACACAGTGGGCAGGTACCCGAACGATTTTAACCACACCTTTCTGATGGTATCATGAGTCAATAATGTTATTCAACATAAGTCCAATTTAACTATTTGGTTTTTCAGAATAAAATACATAAACCAATTAAGTTTAGTACTTCTTTGTAAACAATACCTTAGGTTGAACTGGCAATGTTTATTAATTATCATGTGAGATAAGAAACTTCTCACTTCACGAACCTCCCCGACAAATCACGACAAACGCCGAGTGGGGGTATGGTATGACCAAGGTTTGAGAAAAGTCGCAACGCCGCGTTCATAAGGCTTGTTACCCTAAAGATTTTTCGACTTATGAATTTCCGTAAATAATGAATATCTCGAAGACTAAGCTTTATTCATCAAACTATATCCTAGCTTTTCTTCTCCGGTTCGGCAACGGAATCGATGGTTAAAATCTTTCGGGTACCTCGGACCCACGGTGTATATTTAATAAACTTTCTTAATTTGCCAAGAGTTAATTAAGATCTTGTTTTCCCAGTTAAGGAAAAAGTGGCCACAGATGCTTGACACACTAGGGGTTATACAGGGTGTCCTTGGAAGTATGGATCAAATCGAATAAGGGCGTGGTCATTTCAAAACTTGTAGTAGTAAAAACTTGAGTAAAATTATTGCCAGAACAAAAAAGCCTTTGCAGTAAATGTTTTTTCTTATTGAACACATGTTTTCTACCTGCGTAAAAGTATTACCACAAGAAAGGCCTAGTGTTCGCCAAAGTCCTGAAAAAACATTAGCTCTGATAATTTTTTTATGATTTTTTTCTACGCGATGTGATTGAAAAAAAAAGGAATAATTGGTCATAACTTTTGAACCGTAAAAAATTGCACCGACATTCACAGGGTTAAAAAGTTTGGAAATGACATTGCCCACGCCCCTATTTGATTTGATCCATACTTCCAGGGATAACCTGTATAGTTATTTGATATGAGGTATTGATAGATCTTTCACGTTACTCATTGGAAGACATGAACTACTAGGCGTGAGATGAAACAAAACAGGAAAATTTTGTAGTCAATCCGTACAAATAAAATGTCTTGAGATGAGACACAACTTTAATGTTCGTAAGTAATAACAAACATGCAAAACGGATATTTTTTTATATCGTTGTTACCTCTCTCACGTTTATAAGGTCAACAGCGCTGACCCTTCATACTAGGGAAACAAGTCGTAGTTATGTAACTAAATTACACCTCTAATAACTACAGAGTGTATTTTACACAATAGAGTAGGTATAAATGAAATTATGAATAATTTGATGTGCGCATAATATGTAGAGATAATGTATAAAGAGAAGAAGGCTATGCCCATTTACAGTTATCCATTGCGTTCTAATTCGGAATCGAATTTCCTCGACGTTCCAAAATGGCTAATTTGGAAGGTAACCGGGCAATTCATCCACTTCAAAATCAATAACCTTTTTGAAAACTATTCCTGAAATCAAATCCTGGCTAAGTCCATGGATATAGTCCTTTTGCACTTACACTATCAAGAAAATTCAAACTATAACAAACTTTTAAGCCTATTGAGTCCTAAGCTACGCTGTAAAAGGGGTGCGGAGCGCGCGGCACTGCGGGTGGCATCCTTGAAACCTTGTGGCATCCTGCCAACTTTAGGTGGGTAAAACAACCCATACTTTTGCGGCGAAGTATGCTTAAAAAGACAATATATACTCACAATCGTTTCTGCCCGAACAAAAACATCAGGAAATCGATTAAGTAAGCTGGGATAATATGGTAGAAGAACACGCAGAGGTCGTGAATAAACTTGTTGTGCCTAATATTGCCGTCGGGGTACCACAGAGGACCCTCGAAGGGAAATTTGCGTACAGTCGCCTTGCCGATGTCCAGGACTTCCTTCCACGTCGTGTTGCGGTCGTCGCCCGTCGTTATGTTGTACACGGGGATCTCGGCTTGTCTGGAATGCATTCAAAGTTTAGATTGGATTGAAGCCTTGGAATGATGTATGATTTTTAATTCTGGTAAGTGTCTGTCTACTAATGAATAGACTTCCAGTCGAGTAGTTCTGGTGGCAAATTAATTAGTCAACTCATTGCTAGTCGCAGTATGATGTGTGTCTAACTTTTCCTATTGGTGTCTAAAAAACAACAAACAAGGAAGCAGAAAATAGAAAGCAGTAAATAGGATGCAGTTTCTCCGATTTGTTCAGGGTACTAAGCTTGAAGAAACAGATCTTGCATTTATTGAAATGCCAAGTTCCATATATTTATTGGTTGGGCTTTCTGTACTTGTCACTTACCTACCATGTGAAACGTAGTACCTACTTAACACAATGTTGCTACTTTAATCCAGTATTCTGTGGAAGCATGATATTTCTCCAGTTGAGCCAGCTTATTAAATAAGCTTATTAAATTTTAAGAGCTGAAGTCAACTACTGGCTGCAGTTAAGCCACAAAATATTTGCATAGAATTCATAGTTTGACATTGGTACAAGTGCATATTTCCAATAATGTTGTATATATTTTTGTTTAAAACACTTTTTATTTCATCGAAATACCTCTGAGAATCCTTGCCAGTCTTATACGCGATGATGATGATGCTGTTGATAGCTATGTCAACGGGGATGACCTCAGCGTGGTAGTGACCGTAGCAGTGCATGGACCGTATGACGCCCTTGCCTGCGCCCACCATGAGGCCGATGGGACCATTCAGGTTGTCCACCCAGCCGGGAGTAGGCTCCTTGTACGAGGGAGTTACTGAAACAAAAGCATGCATTATTTTGACTTATGGTTCGGCTTCGGGAAAGAACGGACTACCCTATCTTTGAGAGGGTTGGTTAGGACTTGTGATCAATCTTTCATCTTCATAATCATTTTTATCCGATGTGGCAATCGGTTTTATATGTAGCTTCTGACCGACTTTTATAGAACCCGGATTATCGCAATATGATTTTAATAGTTCACAAGTGAATGCAAATTCACGCAATAGATAGCTACTTACTTCACCGGTGTTCATACACGCAATATTTTTGTAGACTTGCTAGATTTTTACAGTGAAGCTGTGAAATCTCTTGATGATGTGCAACAACATCAAAAAATACCATGGTTTTGCTCACCTATGCTAGGTCGGACAACAACAGTAGGCAATTGCGGGTAGCTTTCTCTAACGAGAGCTTCTGCTAACCGCTTGGAGTACGTGTAGGAGTTGGGGTGCTTCTGGTAGATGGAAGGTGCCAGGAGGGTCAGCTGTTCTTCTGTGAGCCAGCCAGCCGCGCGGAGCACCTCGTGCGGATCCGTTGGGGGATCGAACACCTGGACAGGTAAAAAAAAAACCTAATTACGCACGAATCCTTTAGGCAACTAGAATAACAGAAATGAAGGTCTTCTATATAACAGTCTAAAATTTAGACTGTTATAACTATAATGTTTATAATAAAAGTTTTATTACTTAGTACCCGTGCGCACACCGAGACTTCGAGGGAAAGTATATTAGGATTAAAATATGTTTAAAAGAAAACTGTTCGGGAAGGAAGTTGCCATAATCCGTTGTAATAATCCACTACCAAGTTCAGAAAAAATATGTACATACATCCACAAAATATCTAATTTCATAGACAAATCCTAGTTCTTAGAATTTACCTTTTCAGCCATTCTCTCGTAGTCAGGGTAACAGAAAGCTGTGGACAAATGTATAAATGCGACAAGCTTCTTCATCTTCTTGGCCATCTCGAGGACTCTCAAGGTTCCCCTGGTGTTCATCTCTAGACCTTCCTTAAGTGGCGCCTCCAGCCGCAAGCTGGCCGCAAAGTGAAATACTATTGACACCTGAAATTGAAAAATATGAAAGGGTTTACATGTGAAGTCAAAAATATACATGGGAGTCGATTTATGGATCTTCTTATAAAATTTTAACCTTTGTAGCTTGTTTCGACATACTAAGCTTTTTATCCTGCAATATATCTCTCGGCAGGGTTATGGCCTTCATTGTTTTTAGACAATATAAGTGTAATTAGACTCAAAAGAATATGGTTACGCACAAGACCTAAAAATTGGTAACATTTAAGTACATTGTAGTATTTTAATGAGTGCTACTGAGGCCTCGTGTAAGCAATAACAAGTGAGTATCAAGATAAGGGGGGTTACCATGATCTCTTAGAGCAGGAATGTTTTAATATTACTCCAAGAGTGGGAAAGTGACAGCGCTAGACAGCTCTCTAGCGCCATCTCTTACCCACTCTCGTAATAATATTAAAACATTCCTGCTCTAAGAGATCAAGATCAATGATCACATAACAATATAATTCAATTTAGTACTTTTCCAGTATTTGTCTGGCCTTAGCGTTTCTTCGCTCCTCTTACAGCTCACTCACGGGTTCTCCTCCCACAAGTAGGAATCCAGTAGAATTTCGCAGATAAAATTACGAATCAGATGGGTAACCCCAATATAAAACATTTTTGTAGAGTTCCCTTTCACTAGTCCTTGTTGCGCCTATTTCAATTATCATGTACACTTTTCGACACTTTATTCGTTAGCAACCTATAATTTCAATATAAGTTACTCGTTTTCCAATACCTGTAATATTGATGAAACAATCGCCTTTGAACACTTAACGCTTCCACTCTGTATAATAATGTTCAGGGGTGCTAATAAAACCGCGTTTGGTGAAACATTTCGTTTCATTTTCGTAATCATAGCTGCAAGTAGGCTGCAGATCCAGTCGGCAGTTGTCATGCAGTTGCACTGACAACATCCTAATTGCCTTTAAGCTGCGTTTTCAGGGGCGCATTTGATACGTTGGCTGCCCTAGGCTTATGAAATATTGCCGCCCCCTACACACTGTAAATCACGAAAACTTAAGTGAACTATAAGAATTAAATTAAAATAAAAAGCAACGAAAGTCAGTAAATGATACAATTACCTCAATCAATGTTTCAAATACTGATGCTTACCATTTCTATTTTTAAGTAACAATAATATGATGTTATTCACAAATTGTCTTTTTTCTGGTTTGCGAGATGCTATGGACACATTTTTGAGTTTTTACACTCCAGTTTTTACATTTGAGTTGAGTTTATAGAGTTTGAGTTGGTGGATAGGTTCACAGAAGGTGCGACCACTAAAAAAAAAACCACCAAATTTTGCCGCCCTAGGCCCGGACCTACTTGGCCTATAGGGAAATCCGCCCCTGTGCCTTTTGGCAGTTCTTTGCAGTTGCAACTGGATGTGTAGTCTACTTGCAGTTAAGATACGAATATAAAACGAATTGTTTCACCAAACGCGGCGTTATTAGCCACCTGGATTTTTAAATTCTCTTAGGCCAACATTGACCCAAATCCTATACTAGCAGTGCGTAAAACTGATGATATAATTCCAATGCCCCTAGAAAGTGTTACAGTGCTTAATAGAGTGGTAACCAATAAAACAACTTAAAATAAAAAGCGGGCTGGTTACATAACTGTTTCTATCATAGAATTATGAATGGGTTGGGTAGCCTCTGTTAGTATGTCAAAATTATATAAGTGCTTCATAATTGCGTGTGAAATTCTTGATATTACAATGTCGACCATATAAAACATTGCAGTCTTGAATATATTACTTGCAGGTTGAGAGCGTGATTAGAAGTGATTAATTACTTAAAGCTAGGACTCGTTGCTGTTTTAAAAACATTAGGTATGTCGCCACATTCAAGCAAAAAACCTGTTGATTATAAAAAAACCTGTTGCTAACAATTCTGTTTAAAACTTATACGTAATGGCTGAGCTCTTGTACTGTGCGCTACGGACAGTGTTGCCAGATGACGTGTAGCCCTCTCAGGAGGAGTGGCGTCCCGCCACAACCCATAGGGAGAAGCCACACGATGCGGTGCGGTTCCGGCGCGGCGCCTGAGCGGTGCCGCTGCGGCGTATTATATTCAAATGTCCATGGTATACCACACGGTGCGGTGCGGCGCCGCGCCGCACGCTCGCTGTACCAAACCGAGGGGGGAGGGTGTATGCGCCGGAGCGGCACCGCTCCGACGTCGCAGACCGCAGATGTGTTGACGGAGAGCCGTTCCACGCGGAGTGGTGCGGCGCCGCACCGCACCGCGGCTTTTGCGACGCCGCGTACTACGTGTGCATCCTGAGAGCGGGGGCACACGATGCGTTGCGGCGGCGGTAAGGCGCCGGAGCGGTGTCGCTGCGTCGTCTTACATAGAAATATTTGTGACATGTCACACGATGCGCTCCGGCGCCGCACCGGACTTGCAACCACCGAGACGAGGCGGGGAGGGGTGAATGCGTTGCGACGTCGGAGCGGCACCGCTCAGTTGTTTATGCGTCACAAGGAAGGACACACGCTCGCTCGTTTCGATTTTTTTTCTCTACGATTTTTTTGCTACGGCGCCGCTGCTATATAACAACGTTGCGGCGCTGCACCGCTCGTGTGCCCGCTGATACGGTGAAATCGCTGGTCCGGTGGCGGCGCACCGCACCGCACCGCATCGTGTGGCCTTTCCCTGAGCAAGACGCCAAAAATCCCGCTATTTCAATCTAAGTAGGTAGTATTGGTGCGGTAATTTAAAAATAATCTGTCACCGAAGGAATAGGGTGCATGAAAATAGCCTACACGAGTGACGATACTTAGTACATCCGGCGCACCCTGGGCAGTCAGCCTGACGACCAAGCTTGCTTACTGGCTAATCTTTTCATCATAGCATGAGCTATTTTTATAAAGCTCGTGCCAACACGAGAGAAGAAGCCAAAGAATGGGCGCGTGAGACCAGCGGGCGGCAGATGATAGGTGGTTGTGCCAAGCGCGGTTTCTACGTCCATTTTTTTTCAATATTCGGACAAACGAATCTACTTTTGTAATTGCGAACGAATTGTCACCTGAGTCATTCGATTCATCATGAAAGTTCAATGGTAGTAGTTATTGCCTCGACGTACTTAACTTTAATGGCTCTTAAAGAAAACTTCATTAATGCTGTTTGTTTAAGCAATCCTTATGAACAAACAGTTATGATAGTCGCAATTCCGCGGACAGGTTTTGCTGGCGAGAATCAAGAGTGATTTAAACACGTGGTTGCACTTTCCTTTACATTGCAAACCGCTTTCACTGTTTGCACATATCTGGTTTTAAGTACATCTGCTATTTCCGCAGGATTTATTATGGTATGTTAATTAATTGTTAAATAAGGATATGTTCCACCTAGTTTTTTCTCAACTATAATGGGGCTCAGCTTCCAGTCTAACCAGATGCACCTGAATACCAGTATTTTACACGGAGCTACTGCCATCAGACCGCAAACCAGTTAGGCACTGGCAATGCCGATATCCTAGGGCTAGACCTGTTGTCAGACTTTCGGGCTTCTGACTACCCGTAAAAACTTTCATAGGTACCTATAAACCCCTATGATATATTAAGGTATTAATTAATTGTTAAAATCAAAAAAATAGTAAAATAATTTTTCGATTTTTGTCCGTCGTCCGTACAACACTGGGGGTAGGTACATCTTTTTCAAAGACTGACAGAAACCTAGTTTACCGTTAAACTGATCAACTAGATCTGCAGCCGTACAAATATTAAGTTTATATCTCGCAGGGATCGAAATCGCGACCGTTAGCAGAAGCCACCTTCAAAGCGCGTAGCCACGCCTCTAATTGTTTGTTTCTTGTACACAAAGTGATGGACCTTGACCTGTAGCCAACCATGATCATGAGGTTGAGGCCTTAGACAAAACTGTATAAGTAGACAGAGACGAAATTGTATGGCATTGACTAAAACTATAGTAAGTTTTAGAAGACTTAAGTGCCACACATTTGTATCGTTACTGTTGTTTACAAAAGTTGATGTCTAGGCATCAGGGGCATAGCCGTAGCACATCTGCCCATTACTGACCAAATGCCAGGCAAGGGCCTCTTCTCATTGGGGGTGCACGAAAAGAGCCTCCACGAGTGACGATACTTAAGTACGTCCGGCGCACCCTGGGCAGTCAGCCCAGCTACCAACCTTGCTGACTGGCTAATCTTTTCACTACAGCATGAGCTATTTTCGTATAGCTCGTGCTGACACGAGAGAAGAAAAAGACCAAACTGGTCTTGTGTGGATTGGCGGAATACACTGGTATGTTTACCATCTATAACTTTTTTTATAGTCCTGTTAGATGTGCAGGTTTCCTAACGATATATTCCTTCATCGTTAACACATGGTATCGCCTAATGCCTATCAGGGATCTTGAAAATATGTTATGCTTCAGTGTAATATTAATTCATGTATTCTATCTTCCCAACCAGCATGAAAATAGTGTCAACATGTTAAAGTCTCAAGTACTGTAATTATAGACACAATAGATAAACAATGGCACTGACGAACCAGTTTGTCGGTCGGGCCGCTAGCGGTTAACTTGTTCATAACAACTTTTCTTTATATTTATCGTCGCAGAGCAGCTAGCTTAACGGTGTTCTATTATTGGGTGCATTTTGTAGTGTGCGATAGAATTGCACAATCTAATCCCCCCAAGCCCGTTCCACCACTGGACGTCCAGACGCACAGCGATGCGCCACCGCTTTATGGTAAACATTCCACCCATAGGTACGGACAGAACGTTTTGGCTTCACGTTTATTGTGCGTACAGCTAAGGAATGGAACTCCTTGCCAGAATCTGTGTTTCCCGATAGCTATAACTTTAGAATTTTCAAATCTCGATTGAATAGGTTGCTTCTAGGCTTCTCGAGTGAATAGCGTGCACCATCGTCGAGCGTATCTTCACTTACCATCAGGTGAGATAGGGGTCAAACGTAAGCCTATAATTAAGAAAATAATCACGAAATATGTAGGTACCTATGTTGTATAATTCTACATGCTAAAACTTAACAGGCAGGTACAGTCAGCGACATAAGTTGGTAAACAAGTTAATAGAGAAAAAATAATCTCAGTAAAATGTATATTCATAAAAGTTAAATATAGTTTCAGACTGTAAAACAGTCTAGATACAAATCTAAATATAGCTTAAAGTTAAAATTTTATTTCAATTAGTTTTCCCATTAGTGTTAAGTTAAGAAATTCACATGTTCGGCTACTTTTGTCACTGTACTGTACCATAAATGATGAGTGTAATAATTTTTACCTCATTGTAGATCTCGTCCAAGTCAGCAGTATTGATGCCCAGCTCCTCGTACATGATATCTCCGGTCACTGGGACCAGCTTCTTCATCACATGTGGCTTCTCCTCTCTTATTCTTTTGAACAGCTGGAATATTATGGAGATACTTAATATTATTATACTAACTTTAAATGGGTACGTATAGTCACGTGTACACATAAAACCTACAAATAGCGAACTTAAAAAGTGAATTTCTTTTAGAGAATACATTTTAAAGAATCATCGAATAGTATAGATAAGTGTTTGTAGAAACTACGAATGTGTGTTATATTTTAGGACTTCAAAACTCATTTATTCAAAATAGATTATAATTAGGTACTTAATTAGTTCTTTTTGAACGTCAATTTTTCAAAAGACAGCCGCCCAAAACGCCCGCCCTTCATTTGAGGAGGAGGACTATCCTTCGATTGAGGAGGAAATTGATTTTGAATTTAGATATGTGTACACTTATAATTACACGTAACTGTACTTATTTAATATCTACAAAGAGTATTAATACAAAACAGAATAACTTCTCACAGGTAGTGAGGGGCAATATACATCACTATTCTTTAAGAGCTTAGTTTAAAATCACTTTAGTTAAAGATTTCCCATTCGTCCTCAATAATTTGAATACCATTATTATATGTTTTTATTATGTAATTACATTTGTTCTGACAAAAAAGTGATAAAAGCTTTTAATGTTTCTACTGACTAGAATATTAATCATTTCTAAAATTACCTATTTACTCACGTTACATAGGACGTAATAATTCTATCATTAACTAATAACATAAATTATTATCATTGCAACACTTACAGGCAGTTTCCACATTTCTTCGATGCGTGTCTCCGGTGACTTGCCTCGTTTCGACCGCACCAGTGCGTACACGCAGCCTACGTCCGGCACGCTGTACAGCAGCTTCTCTATCAGGACCTTGCCCATTAACCCTAGGGCACCCGTTACGAGTATATTCCGCCCTTTATACCATTCGTTCACTTCCGAAGTCATTTTGGGGGCTAGAAAATAACAAAATAATATTACATTAATAAAAAATGTATTATCAACTTTCTTTACACTAAGTTTGTACATGTTTATTTTATTAATATTAGGATAATAGTGCCGAAAAACAATGAGATTTCCCAGCAATCTTAGTGAGCTGTAGGTACAGTGAGCAATGTAGTGTTAAAAAAAAACATGAAAACTTTGTGTCTGTCACAGATTTATTAGTAGGTACCTATAAAAATATAAATAATTTATCAAAAATCATTTATCATTCTGTAATGTTTTCTTTTTTATATAAGCGCATTAGTTGAACTTTTGATTATAATATAATACTTTAAAAGTCAAAAGTCACGAGGTGAAACGAGTTTCTCTCACTTTAGGCGGTGACTAGATTTTTAAAGAGTAATTACATAGAGTGCCGACAGTGCTTAAGTATCTATTATCAGTTTTATCTTGGTTAATTCTCGGTATTTTAAATTCTGGGTGTGTGCTAATGGGGCGATATCGAAGAAAAAGTGAAAACATTGTTTTTCCGGGAATGTAAATTAATATAGTACTTATTATTAAATATTTTTTGCCGTGCTAACGTTGTTAAATACTTTTTGCTCATCCACTTTATTATTCTACAACCGAACAGGAAGTTATCTGTGCGTATGACTTTTTAAAAGAAAATAAGAGTACCTATACCAGTCAAACTCGTGCAAAAAGTGTAATGTTTTTGCATTTTTTTTTAAGTCGTTTATTTAATACCTAGTTATTGTGAACCGCGTATGATGTACGCGATTTTGTGCCCAAATTATTAAAGCACTATAAGGCTATTGATACTTAAATTCAAGGGAAACATGTCAGGTATTTGAGTTTAATTATTTACAACCTCAGATTATAAAACAGAAGGCAGATAGACCGCCAGGAACAGAGTGAGTGCGGCCGAAAAAGCAAATACAAATTCAAAAGCGAATACAATCTCGAGTCAGTATGACACGAAGCGCCGCATTGTTAGGACGTCATAGATAATTTTAATATTTTTGATAAAATGCCGTCTTGCGTTTTTAAACATTGCAAAAACTGTTCCCAAAAACAAAATAAAGAAGATGGAGTATCTTTTCATGGGTTTTATTGATTATTTATCTATTTGGATATTATTTTACGTGATTAATATTAGTGACATCTTGGAACACAAAACCTTAACAAAAATCATTCGGTGTTGCTTGTTTATATTGAAACATTTACCCCATAAGTTAGGAAATAAGTAAAGAATACAGGAATAACGATTTACAAAAATATTTATTTCGATTATAGTTTTTTATTTATCGCGTTTTTTGGTTGGTATGTTTGTAGGTATGTGTGTCCGTTTGTATGTGTCTTCGTAACTAAAACTACTTAATATATTGTCTGTCTCTGGAGGAGCTCGTGGCTAAATAATTACAGCCGCATAGACCGATCTTCCGGGTTAAGCCACGCTTGCCGAGGTTGGTCTGTGGATGGGTGACCATTTACCATAGCGAGTTTCCTCCGTGCCTCGGAAAGCATGTAAAGCCGTTGGTCCCGGCTGTCATTTGTAGATCTTTGACAGTCGTTACTGTTGGTCAGAAGCCAGAAAGTCTGACAACCAGTCTTACCAAGAGTATCGTATTACCCAGTTACTGGGTTGTGGAGGTCTGATAGGCAGTCGCTCCATGTAAAATACTGATATTCAGTTGCATCCGGTTCGACTGGAAGCCGACCCCAACATAGTTGGGAAAAGGCTAGGCAGATGATGATGATATTGTCTGTCTCTAATAATAATCATGTACGTCAGTCGATTTGCCAACATAAAGTAAATATAGCTATCAAAACATAATTACACCCATTCACGACTATACTAAATGACTGCCATAAATCCACAAAATATTTCTATTTATCATCTTCTATTCTGTAATCTGAGATTAATAAATTTCTAAAGTAGGTACTTGCATTAAAATACAATCTGACTCAATGGCAGAGATTCACTTTATATACATATATATAACTCTTATCTGCATTTTTCGAAGACAGTAAATTGTTTATTTAATATAATGAAATATTATGGAAATTTTGTCATTATCATGGCAACCGTACACGCACAAAGAGGCAACGTGTTCTTATAGTGCTGTCACGCACACATGTCTAAAGACGTGCCTCACATTATAGTTCAGTGCAGTCTATCTGCCTTTTGTTTTATAATCTGAGTTTACAACGTTAAAACACGGAAGTTTAACTGCAGTCACTTTGTATATAATATCATTGAGTCACTCCGTGTAAAATATAGAAATGAAATCTGGCAAAGTCAGGACTGTAAGATGACTCCACAGCCGAGAACGAAATCCCTATAGTAAATGGATTCGAGAGAACTGGGCACTGAATGGGTTCCAGTAGCTGGATCCAGCGTCGATGATATCCAACGCTGGATTGGCATTGCACATATTAAACACGTCAATTCAGCCCAGCGTTCAGTATCCAGTGATACATTCAAATAGAAAGTTCGTCTAAGCCACTAGTTGGATCCAGCTAGAGGAATAATGTAACCAGCCTTTAGAAAAAATACTGAAATGATGATGATGATGTCATATGTCAGTGTCTCGGAAATGATGTTCACTGAATGTAGGTGAGTGCCAAGTTGCTTACTACCGTAATAAAGGTAAGTGGTCTTATCATTTTGCAATAATACAAATTGCGTATGACGAATTGCATCAATGGTGAATGCTCTGGGCTTGGCAGAGCCGGGTGTTTCCACCGCTATACCTATTGGCTATGCTTTTACATGACGCAAATACTAAGTATTACCTATCTCGTTAACTTGCATCTTATGGTTATTAACGAAACCGCTTTCTAGAGGTTGGAGACCACACAAAGTTGTAAAAAATATTATTTTTTCTTCTAGCAGTTTTAGCAGGGGGCAGTGTTGACACGGAACATGTTGCTTTATTTACCACAGATTGAATCTCTTGTTTGGCACAATCACGTTAACTTTGTTCGCTCAAGGTGTTAATACGTTAACTGTCAGACTTTTTGGACGACTTTTTGGGAAACAGAATTTTTGGATAAGCTCAAACGTCCAAAGCAGTTTTTGTTATATTTTGTTTCAAATGGATACAAAGTAACTATTTTTTTTTCTATTCTTTGGTGTTCTGTTGACAAGTCCTGACAAATACAACAACTTTTAACTCAGAAGTCCATGAAGTTAGAGCTCATAGAAAAGTCAGGTGTCCGTGTACCGTTTACGTGACGGACCCACGCGGTGTGTACTGTATTCGGTACACCGGACAGCTAACGTGTTAAGATACCGCTGGTAGTTTTTTTTTACACGCAGTGTTGTTTTTAGTAGCTGCGTCTGTTCTCATTCATCTTATTGATCAATCATAGGTAATAGCCGCAATAGGTAGGTAAGGGAAACATTTTATTATACCACAACATCTGCCCATAATGATGAATAATTATTAGGTGCATTATCATATTACATAGAGTATAACATAGAGATAGTTAGGTATGGTATTCACCAAAGGTGTAAAGCAAACCGTGCGATTTTTTACATAATTACAGGGTGTATCCGAATTCGTGTAATTCCTTAAAACCATAATTATGATCTATTACTGGTAGTTACATGGATTAACAATGTATGGGGTTGTTCCTTGATTAAAAATAATGTAAAATATTTTTTGTCTTGCAATAGAGGTATGTGGTCGTATTTAAACCATGACATGACAAGGTTTAAATAAAAAAATTGAGACACATTTTGGTGTGATAAACCATTTCGATGCCACCCTTAAATAAATGAAAGCACGGTAAGAACACCACGTTTTGTAAATTTATTTTTTGTTTTTGGTAGGACCCCATGCAGGGTCAATCTGTGTCACGAGTGGATCACGAGATTTGAAGAAAGTAAACGAATCCGGGTACATCCTGTATGTATAGTGGTTAATGGTGAATAGTTTCATCACAACTCGAAACACGAGAGCGAAAGCTCCGCGTGTTACTCAGCACCAATGCGACAAAATCACAACAAGCTTTAGCTATGTCATGCTGGGAATTGTCTTGTCACTGCACAAATCTCATTGTTTGTCTTTCAAGAGGAGTATTTTATTATTCAAGTTGTTAGGTTTGTAAGTAGGTACCACCATGAAAGACAACATAATATTCATCAACATTGAGAAGTTCGTATACCTTTTTATTTTCATCAGTATTTTTGACCAGTTGTTTCAGTCTGTTATGGATTTTTTTGAAGAACCTATTCAAGGTTAGTAGGAAAGAGTGTACTAATAGGACTGGGTGCTAAAGTAGGTACCCATAATTATGAATAACTTTTGTTCTACCGCTTTCCCCAAAAGTCAACATTTTAAGAGAAATTGGAGTTCAAAGATTTCATAAATTTATCTACCCTCAGCAATAATGATCATCTGCGTTTACATTTAAGATCATATTTGGGGTCAGGAATAAGTAGCTCCATTTTCTGAATTTGTAACTAAAGCAGGGACGAAGAATTTTATTAGAATTGAAAAAACAAATACCTAATCATTTTACATGGAACAAAAAATTACTGAATTTTCAAATTTTAACACTTGCTTTAATGCAGTTATCAGTAATACCTTAAGTGGCTGCGGATTAGTACCCCTTATCTCACTAGCCTTGTATATTAATTATTAATCATACAATAAGCTATAGAGATACATCATGCTTGACTCACACAAGTTTATATAACGCTACTCAGACTTTTTGACACAGCATTTCGTAAAGGGCTTGAAGACGAGACGATTTCCAAACTCCAAAGATCATTTTTTCATTGATGGCCTTCCTATTTTACGTAATAAATGTTAAATACTTTTTATTGTACGGCACAAGTTTCTTGTCACCATAATGGCATCATAGACAGACCACTTCTGCTGACGAGTTGCGTAAAATAGTGTTGTGACATGTAGAAGTCAGCGGATACCATGTTTAGATGCGTAAATTACGCGTGAATTATTAGTTCGCTGTCGGTTGGCTAATGAGAGCGTTTTGAAAGTGTTGGTCCAACTTCCCAAGAAACCGATACGCGTAGCGTTGTCGTATAATTAATCGTGTCCCGTCATTATGTCGTACCTATAATGCTTGGTTGCGAAGTTATTAGTACTAAACGTAGAGTGCATTGACTTTAAGTTTTAATTGTTTCGGTTCATGATTTTCAGAATGAGAACATAATTATGATACTTAATTTTTATCATGATCAAGTAGAGGCGTACTTACCTAGTTGTTCTTAATCGTGCTTAATTTTTATTTATTTTTATTATTTATTTAAGAAACGTGGAAGACTTACTAAATAAACCTATAATAACGCAATTTTAGAGAGAGCCAATAGTCTTCGCTTATAGAAAACATTTATTTTTCAATAAACATTTATACACAATAATTATTTAGCAAACAAGCCAATTTCGCTTCTGATGGGAAGTGGTTACTGACGCCTATACAAGGTCTTATTCACGTAGTCCACGTTGGTAAACTACGATATTTTGCATATTGTCTTAGTAAATTCTTAAAGATTATGTAACTAAGACTAAAAATAAATCGAATGGTATAAATATATTTTCTGTTAAAAATTATAATTTCATGAATGAATCAATTAATTTACTGGTTCTTTTAGATGTGGTAACATCCATGCACGCTACCTATCAATGAGTGCGGGGCCATTTTCTTGCTAGATGCACGGATTTTAATAAAACTTAGAGAACTAGTCACTTATGAAAAGAGAGTTTTTTTTTTTTTAAAATGCCTCTTTTTGTAATACCTCCATTATCTTCAGCATTCACTAAGACGCTTTGCAAAATATCGTGGACCATTAAAATATAAGACCTCATCCACAACATCAAGAGGATTGCTGATGCGTTGTTAACCTTAGAGAGAAAGTTGTAAAGTCCCGTATCCCTATAAAAATAGCGCGAAAGCTTTTTCCTATGGTATCTCTACAGCATGACTGGTTAGTCATTTTAAATCCGAAAAATATGAACTCTGCCATCATTCTGTACAACTTTTAGTATGAGACAAACTATGAATTCGTAAGAAAACCAGCTGTTCCATACATTTTGTTAACACGTTCAGTGCCGGCTGCCCTCCTGGAGGGCACCTTCTAGTCGCATTCGCGATGCTGGGTGCCCTCGACGAGGGCTTATTTTAAATATAGGTGGTTTTTCTTAGAAAATAAACCGTCATAAAACAAGCAACAAGGCCCTTCACTACGTAGTAGCGTTTTTTATGACACGGTTTTGCCAATTTTTAATGCCAAGAACCCCCCTCGAGGGTTCACTCTGTAATGTAACAGACGGCCCCAGGATCTCCTGAGCACGTCTGCTACACCAGTTGTAAGTAATGTGTAGAGCATTCATTACCTAGTACATAACATAACAATAATAAAATGCTTCTAGAATAAGAGGCAAGATAGCTTTACGTCCCTTGGGGTAGTCAGCGAATTCCTTCTTGTAGTTTTGGTGTTCGCCGATGGCCCACACAGCCATTTGGTAAAAACTGGCGGCAGCAAACAGACCAGCTGGAGCGCATTTAATCATGACGGTAGAGTATAGGCAGGATCCGAACTGGTGAGTGTAGTTAGGGCAGGAGGCGGCTTTGGTACCAAGGGAACGCAGGTTCTTGAATAGTAGGTGGAGGCTCAGGTGGTCCAGCTCACCCTCACCCAAGATAAATCCTCGGAGCCTCAAGTAAAAACAGGTGATGGTGATGGCTAATGTGGCACTCTACAAAATTAAACAGTCACTTGTTGTTGAAATATATTATATTGTAAACGTGTACAAAAAATAACTATCAAAAATCACTCCCATCGTCAAAAGCAAAAAGCCAAGTCCAAATTCTAATCCTCTAACCATAGTCGTATAAAAAAGAATCATATAAATGGCAAGTAGGTGAAATGACGATGAAATATGAAAAAGGCGATACTACAACTCTTAGCGCAAACGTAATGCCGAGTCCCTGGAAGGTCCACTAACCATATTTATGGCGGCATGGCGTATGAGCTCTATGAAAAGTGTGATGGGCTCGAATGTGTTAACACGTTCAGTGCCGGGTGCCCTCCAGGAGGGCACCCTGTAGTCGCATTCGCCATGCCGCGTGGCGTGGAGGGCTCATTTTAAATGCAGGTTTTTCTTGGAAAACTCACCGTCATGAAACAAGCAAACACCTATTTTACGACGCAGTAGCGTATTTTTCAAGGTTTTTAACCTAATGCCAGGAACCCTTCTCGAGGGTTCACTCTTGGCGCAAACATAATGCTGAGGATCCTCCTGGAAAGTCTGTTAGCAATATGTACTTATGACGGGATGGCATATGTCCTCTATGAAAAGTGTGATGGACTCGAAAGTGTTATGCAACATTATTTTGTATAGAACAGCAGTTTTTTTTCACCAGTTTTCCTGTAGTAAAAGTTGTATAGAATGATGAGCAGAGTTCATGGTTTTCTATACTAATATTATAAAGAGGTAGAATTTGTTTGTTTGTTTGTATGTAGGAGGTAATCTCCGAAACTACTCATCCGATTTCATAAATTCTTTCACCAATATGAAGCTACGTTATCCCTGAGTGCTATAGGCTATATTTTAGTATCAAAAAATTAGGGATACGTAAATAATTTACAATAATGTAACCCAAGGTACCTATCAAAAATTGGCTTATCCATACTAATATTATAAAGAGGTAGAATTTGTTTGCTTGTTTGTATGTAGGAGGTAAATTAACGCGAGCGAAGCCGCGAACAAAAGCTAGTCGAATATAAAGTGACTAACGAGTCATACTGTATTTGTAGCTCTTTTGATAAAATACCTAAACTGTACGGTGTTACAAAATGCAGGTATAGCCAACGTGTTAATTGAATAACAATCGAGTGTTTATTTTAATTGCTGTTAGTAACAGCTGGACCACAATGTTGTAAGTCGTAACGTTTATGGCTTTTTCATTTGTGAACCATGCACAATGATTTAATGAGTTACGTGTCTAAGGGCTCAGCTTTTATAGCTGTATTAAAATATTTGAATTCTTGTTTATCTTATTTTTATTAGTTACGGTTAAAGTGTAATGTAGTGACAATTGAAAGGAGTATGTTTAGGTAGTTTGGTCATGTCGAAATAATGAGTGAAAGGCGATTTCAAAAGGAATTTATAAGCCGCATTTCAGTGGAAACGCCGGTGCAGGAGACCCTAGAAGGACATACATCGATGTTAATGGTGATGTTCTCCTAAAAGGACAGGCGCGTAGTACCTGCACTATCTACTCTCAACCTGCGTGCGTGTATGACAAGATGTATGAAAGTGGACGAAGCGAAAGGAGTACCTATGTAGGTAAGGATTGTGGCATGTGGCGTTCTATAGTTTCCGCCTTCCTTCATGGGAAAAAGGTGTGTAGGTATGTATGTAGGTATACATTGTAGGCATTAACAGCGTGTTCGCTTTACACAAAGCAGTATTCCGTCGATACGGAAAGCAAAATATTGTTTTGTTTAACACAACTACAACAAAACATGCACAGGAGACCCGGCTCAGGGTGGGAACCCTCGTCATAGTAGGTAGTAGTAGAGCTCCTTTCGAATGAGTTCATCCGGGGAAGTAACTACCATATCCATATCACTACCTATATCCAGTGGCGTAGCGTGGGTTTCAGCCGCCCGGGGCTGAGGATAATTTCGCCGCCCTCTATTTAAGTATTTCATTTTAAAAGAGTAAAATATACCTACAGTAATTCTAAAGAACTTTTCGGCAAGAAGAATCATCACTATGTGTATTGTACAGGTTACAAATAAAATATATTAAATACAGAAAGCGAAAACACATCAATGCTGCTTGACGGTAGATATAGACTATATCTACCGTCAAGCAGCATTGGTGTGTTCCGTTTTGAAGGATATGGTTGCCGGTAAAATTCCAGCACACGAGTCGGCAACGCATCAGCAATTCGCTGTTGTAGGTGCTTATAGGCGACGGGAACCACTTACATATCAGGTGGACCACTTAGCTTGTTTGTCAACCGATAATACAATAAAACACCCCTCAATGTCAACCTGACCCTCTTCAACCAACTTTTATGTGATTTTGCATGTAGATATAACTTATTAGATTTACTACTATCCGTGCAACAAAACACGAAATCGGTTATTTTTAAAAACAATTTCGATGTAAAATTGAGTGTGACGGTGCAGCGGTGGCGACTAGCGGGGTGCGCCTATAAAAGGGCCGGCACGCTGCACTTCGTCCTCTCTCGCGCCTCAGCAGCCGCCTAGTTAAGTACTACTGTCTACCTACTACACCTGAAGACCCTGGACTCCTCGTATCGTATTGTGTAAAAGAACCACGCCCTGTTAACTAATCTTAATATTATAATCTTGTAACTATTATTAAAATATACTATTGTATGGTTAAAAGTGTTTTCCTTAATATTCTTCTATTCTGATTTTATGTGCACCTGCTCGTTAAGGGTTGACTCCTCAAGCCACCCTTAACCCGCTAAGCGTGACATGAGGTAGAAATTTCGCAACACTGGTTACAATTACACAATTCTAAATTAAACGCGCCGCAATGAGCACATCTCATGCAACGGTAAAATCGAGGTTTGCAAAAATATCTTTTGACTGCACGGCGTATTGAACTTACTCGAATAAATGCTTAGTAGTTTAACAATAGTGATTTCTGACCGAAGTTACAACATGTAATAAGTTTCATTAAAAATATTTATCTTAAAGCGAAAAACTATTTATCGTGCCAGAATATAGCTGTCCTCACGATCAGTGATGGCCTATAAGTTGAACGCTCGCCTACCATGCAGGAGAACCTACACACCTAAGAGGGGTCTAAAATTTTCTCGATGGTGTGTGGTCTGCCAACCCGAACCAGGGTACTCCCTAAGTCCGTCAACGAAGTTAGTCGCCCGTCCGAAATGTAGGAGTGAACAAAACAAGTGTCAAGTTCAACTTTTCGGACGGGCAAAAACACATCAGTAGTAGGGACAACTGTCAAATCGTGTTGTCATTCATTCTTAGTTCGGGCCCCGAAATAATCGTATGTACGTAGGTGATAGGGAGTTGGAAAAGCTCGTAACTAAGGCCGAAACCACGGACTTCGTGCTTAGGGAGTAGACCCCCAGACTAGAATGGTAGGCCTAAAGCCGACTCGCTGCCCGTGTCTACCATGTCAGCGAGAAGTCGAGTCCTCGCCAGCGTCGCCGTGAACAATCCCGACGCTACTACGAAGCCCTTGCTTGATAAATCATCGAAGCGGGCTGATGATGATGATGGTTTTGTGACGGTGCAAAGGAGGAAGCGCCGGCAGAGAACCCTCAAGAACCACTGCGGCACGGCTCCTGTGGAGCTCAACTTGACTATACGTGCCGCGAAGCCGAACACTCCGGTGTACATCTCCCGCCTACACTACACCACTAAGGCGGAGGACATCGAGGAGTATCTACGTGCGCCAAAGGACCAAGTACACGGCGAGAGTGCAGCTGCTGGAATCGCGCCGCAATGTCAACTTCAGGGCATTTGTGGTGGCATGGAAGAGGACTTTTGGCCGCAGGGAGTGGTGTTCCGTCGCTTCCGCGGACAAGTGCCACACGAACGCACGGTGAATGACATAGTGCGCAAGTGAAGTGTTTTTTTTTACTAACATGGGCTTAAGTTTTATTACTAACTAACTAATTATTCAACATATATGTTAGTTTGTAAGGTATGTATCTATGGGCTAAGTTGCCTGAAAATAAATGAGTTTATACTATTTATTATATTATATTAAACCGTTCTCATTCTGAAAAGAGGCCCATGCCCAGCAGTGGGACAGTTATAGGCTGATTATGTGTTGTCGAGAAGCTCGATTATGAGATTGTAGACGTAACTTACAAAAACTCTAGTTCATGACACGGCAGTATTGTGATATACTACTAGTACATATATTACGCCACGCAAGCACTCAACAAAATTCGCAATAACAGCTAGGTACATTGTATAATGGAACTAAAAAAACAGTCTCTTGGGTAACACAAAAATGAATTTTAATAGACTGCAATAGCGGTGCCTGCGAGTTACTTGCGCGTAATTACGGTCATTGTTCTATGCTAATAGTACGAATTATTCTTCTCAGTAATTTAATTTAATCACACAAAGAACTTTACCAGTACCAGTTTTTAATTAGTTTCAAGTCGAAAGAAGAAAGAGAGATCCATCGAAAAAAAAATGTACTTATATTTCACAAAAGTCCAAATAACTTTTGAACCACTGAATATCGCGGAAAATACTAGTGTTAAATCAGGGGTGGACAAACTTTTTTCGGCAGGGGTCAGAAAAACGGAAGAAAATTTGCAGGGGGCCAGAATTCCATAGAAAATAATGTATTTTATTCTGCCAAATTTCATTTTTGACTCAAATAATGACCTACTGCTATTTATTATGGCCATATACTCTTACTCTAAAAGGGAGGGTTGGCGGGCCGTAGTTTGCCCACCCCGGGTTTGAATCGATAGCTCTCCTTTCGTCCTGCTTCCGAAGACCTCCATGTATAATTATAATAATACCTATGACCATTTCCATCGCTGATGGCGGTCGCTCCGTGTAATATACTGGTATTGGAAGCTGACCACAACATAATTGTTTAAAAGGCTAATCAGAAGAAGATCATGTCCATCCCTAACTTATTCGACTATAATTCATTAACTACTTACTTTTAATTTGGAATGACCGACAAGGGTTCCTTTTTTTCTCCATGTCAAGTAGTATCAAATCTTAACGACCTATTCAGCTATTCTACGTCATTATAAAAAAAAACACACGTCGGTTTATACATATTTATTGTTTTTATTCTAAAGTCTGATATCCGTCAGTTAGTGTAGGAAAATCTGAGTAGTAGGTAGATAAGTATGTGTCTATAGTTATTAAAATCGCAATGATGACTTGACCCGTAATGTAGGTACCTACTATAATATTAATAAAACCTTGATGAAACAATGCGTAAAGGCGTATATAAAAAGTAATGACAAAAAGAACCAGGATGTCTGATGTTTACAATTACTGCGGATCATTGACCTTTTTCTAACTAGCGTTTATTAATGTACCCAAATTTTGGAGTCGGTCGAAAGAGTTCCGACCGAAAACCGAAGAGTTCCTTCGGTTTAACTGTAATTATACTACACTGAATAAGAGTTAGGGACCCTAAAAATTTTGTAATTTAGTAATCTAAGTAAGAAGTCTTATAATTTCGATAAACTTAGTAGATCAATCAACAATCAATCTTTTTTTTTTCGTCGCGAAATCTTCATGTGTTCCCTTCGCCCGGGGAAGGCGAAGGGATATGCCGGACTCTTACCGGCTAAAAACCCACGGTGTTCCTGACCCTTAGACGGGGTCGCGGGATTCGCAGCTGCATGCAAACCTACCTGTTTACCAAAGTAGGTATTCCGCTCAATTAAAAGTATAGGTACCTACAAGGTTAGTCAGACAGAGGTACTAATCCAAAGGGTGTTAACGTGCCCATAATAATGAGTAACTTTTGTTCTACTACTTTCCCCAAAACTCAATAGTTTAAGAGAAATAATAGCTGTTCAAAAATTGCAAAAAAAATACTTATGCTAAAATCTATCTATCCTCAGCTATGATCCAGCTGTGTTTACATTTTAGGTCATATCTGAAAGTATTGACTTTTGGGGAAAGTTGTAGAACAAAAGTTACCTACTCAATGGATATTATGGGTACTATAACACCCTTTTGGATTAGTAGCCCCTTTCCGACTAACCTTGATATTCAATGTAACAAATCATGAAAAAATAAAACATTTTTCTTTATGAAGTCAATAAACTTTTTCTTTTAGAAAACCTTATTATGAGTTGCACCAACTAACTGTCACCGTAACTTTGTCAAAATTTCTGTCAAATCAATACAAATTTGACATAGGTAAGTTTACGGAAATATACTTGGGAGCAAATTAATCGAGCCACTTCTATTTTGCACGTATAAGTAATTGTTATTATTTTTGGTATTATGGAACAGATCAATTCTAAACATATATCGCCTAAAAGATTATTTAATAACCTTTACAATGAGGGTCGTTTTTTGTCAACTTAGAATTATATAATTCATGAAAACTAATAACCAGGACACGTGAAAAAAGGAGTGGCTCGATTTCTTTGCTCCCAAGTGTAGTTGGTGCAACTGAGGCTTAGGTAATCTTCTATCGTGTATTTTTAAACGATTCTTGTTAGTTAGGTAGGTACCTTTTAGAACATTTTTTTAATGGCCAGACTGCAAATGTCTCTAACCACATACCTACAAGTACTTCATTTACCAATGCCTGCCTATTTAAAACTTACTATAAGTCAATAAATCGAAACAATATATATTTATGTAGTTATTATTTGATGTATGGCGGTACGTCCAAGTTTGTTCATTTCCAATACTTTACAAGGTTTTATTTGCTCATGTAACTTTATGTTAAGCAACACCACATCCTGCAAGGATGTACAAAGATAAACACGTAAAGGACTATCCCTTTCGTGTACCTACTTATAGATAATAATCTGATGATTTTTTCGACAAATTAACCGTTAATTCATGCCGTGATGATACCTATCTATTATTAAACTGTTCCTCCAAGCGGATAATCGCCGTCTACCGTTAATTAAAAAACGGTTATCCGTTACCTAATAAGTAATTAGTCAGATTATCATATTATTCGGAAAGACACTCTACATCCCTAGTTTCTATGTATGTACCTTATTTTGAAGGTTTATTGAAAGCCTAGTCGGTTTTTTATAATTATTATTTTAAGAACGGTTTGTTAAATTTAAATATCGGTTCCACTTTTAAGATGACCTAGGTACCTATTTAAAATGTTATCTTATTCTAACTTTATACAGAATGTCCCCAAAAGTAGTGTCAAGCGGAAGTCCAACGGTAGAGCACCCTTAGAGGTACCCGAATCATCCCCATGTACCGCTCCGCGATTTTTGTAGTTTTCGAGTTATGATTTATTTTCATGTTTTAATCAAACTCTGACTTTAATAACATTTTTAATAGTAACGTAAATAGTTATTTTTTCTAAATTAGATGAATAGAGAAACAAATTTAAAAAAAAACACGCATTTGTGTTAATTATTCATCTTTATTCGATTTCCGCTTGACGTAACTTTTTGGGACAGCTTGTATATGTAACAATCTGTTAATTTTCGCAATACTTTAAAGATTTTCCAGATTAGAGTCGACATGTTCACATAAAATACCACATGACAGGTATGGTAATATACTAACAAGCTTATTGCATTTGTAAATTAATTACTAAAGCATCGTTCAAATTTACAAATAATAATAGAAGACTGACATTTAATTACACTTATTTATTTACATAAAATACTCACATTAAAAGTTATCCGAGATCCAATACAAAAAAATCTATCACACACAATTTTTTTTAACCGCCAGCAGTGACTAACAACTGATTATTTAAGTAAGTAAATAGTTCGATAAACGCAACGAAAAGTGAAAATTTGGTCAGAACGCGTGAACACCGGTTATGTCGAGTGATCCAGCAGTGCGAGACGCTGCGTGGCGTGCGCAGGCGCATGCTAACTGAAGTTGTATAACACCAAGTCGCGAGTTAAGGAATGCCGTAAGGAAGGAAATTTATTTGTCGATGGACGTATAAAAATATTTAGCAACCTCTTAATTGAATAAACAAGGTGGCTTGAATCGGTGTCATCACACTTGACACTGCAGATTCTGTAACTTCGTGAAATTTTGCATAAGTAGGTAATTGTAAATATTACAGATTTGGAGACGAACCACTAATATCGGTCTTAAGGAGTTTTAAGAATCTTAATCAGAATATTGGCTAGCCTTGTGGGAGCAAAAACTCATTTCAGTGGTTCTGGTGAAGCTTCTAAGGATACTTTTAGAAAATTATTTGAGTCTGGAAACAGAGCCAAGCCTGGTAAAGGAAGTGAAAGTTCTAAGTCCACTAGAAGATATTATGCACTAATGAATTTTAAAATTGAATTAACACATTTTAGCATAATACTTTGATCATTCAGTTGCAAAATATTCAAGTGTCTTCCGGATGGCTTAAAGAAAGCATTTCAGAAATCAAACAAGTTATTCCAGTTATAATTAAAACAGAAAAAGCGTGTAGACGTAAACATAGGTACTAAGTATTTAAGATTAAATAATTTTACAGTAATTTTTCTATCGACATACACAAGTTGAAGTACATCTCTCGTACTAATAAAACTAGTTTGGACTCCTTTCCCTTCTCTGTGCAGTATCTAATGTAACAGAATTTTATTTACTTTCGTTGAATTCTAAATTATTTCAAGATATTTTATTATATGGGCACTATAGGTACCTTGACTGTAGGTATCGTACCTCTACCTAGCTCTTCTGGCATGATTTTTTTACTTTAATCGCGATACATTCATTTCATCGTTTTTTTAAATATTGTTAATTCTTCCAAAAGGTTACATTGTTCGTTAACAATGTAAATTTTAGCTATTCTACGGCATATAAACTTACATACCTACACTTAAAAATCATCACCTTGCCCTTATCCCAGTGTAGGTGGAGTAGACATAACATTATTCCTTTTCCATTCTCCTCTATCAGTCGTCATCTCAGTACTCACTCCTTTCTTACCCATATCATCCACATATCTACAGTTATAAGTATTTGGAATAATTCAGATTATCCCCAAAAGTTGAGGAGAGAATATTTTATCACCATGCAGGATGCAGTTGTAGTTAATACCAGTCATCATCAAAAGTCTTCCTATCCTTTGTAGAAAATTTAAAATAAGCGCTGAATGCACAGACACCAAGACTTAAAACTACTTGACATGGTAAGTATCTAGAAAAACTAAGTAACTCTAGTTCTATGAATCTCCGCGCAAAGGTGGCGCTATCTAGCTTGAAACTGATACAATAATGAGTTTCACCAGGTCACAAGACACGTTTCATTCTGTATTTCCATCTAGCGAAACACTGCAGAACCACGGTACAAACAAGTTGGTTAGCATATCTTGTCGTTGCTACCAATTTGTATAGATGGCGTGGTAAATATAGTGGAGGCCATTGTCTCCTCTGAGTAAAAATAAATATAGAAGTAATAACATTTATTACCCTAGGGAACTCGTTTCATTCGACGCCAATTCTAAAACGGAGTTAAAGAAGAGCAAAGTAAAAAGTGAAAGTACTTAAGTATTGTTTGCATTGCATAAGAAATTAATCCAAAGTTAAGAGTAAAGAGTAATGCATAGAGTGTATCTGCACCTAGCTATTGACCATGCCCTGCGTCTTAACAAATACATTAAATAATTAGTTCTATATTTGTTCTATCGAAATAGGTATGCGTATTACGCAATTTGTTCCGTTTTAGTTTTTATAAAAAATGGCTTCTTCTATAACAGTTAGCCAGCGATGTACTTTTAAATTATGCACTTTAAAAAAACAAAATCTAGATAGGCGATTAGTTCTACATTAACTCTAATTACTTATCTACTTTTTACTTATAAAATTCATTACTTTAAGTTAAAAAAAGACAATACAAAGAAGTAAAGCTAGCGATGTATTTCTAAGTAAATGAATTTCTTTCGCTTATAATGTGACAGTTTTGTCCCCATTACAATTCAAATTAGATTTTATTAATATTTGTAATGTAGATATATCGAAGTTCACAAAATTTTGAAAAACAAAATCTTTCTAAGCGTAGGTAGTTTCTGTGAACTTCGATATATCTACATTACAAATATTAAATAAAAAATATTAATAAAATCTAATTTGAATTGTAATGGGGACAAAACTGTCACATTATAAGCGAAAGAAATTCATTTACTTAGAAATACATCGCTAGCTTTACTTCTTTGTATTGTCTTTTTTTAACTTAAAGTAATGAATTTTATAAGTAAAAAGTAGATAAGTAATTAGAGTTAATGTAGAACTAATCGCCTATCTAGACTTTGTTTTTTTAAAGTGCGCAATTTAAAAGTACATCGCTGGCTAACTGTTATAGAAGAAGCCATTTTTTATAAAAACTAAAACGGAACTAATTGCGTATTATGCATATTTCGATAGAACAAATATAGAACTAATTATTTAATGTATTCGTTAAGACGCAGGGCATGGTCAATCGCTAGGTACAGATACACATGCATAGAGTTAACTAGGCATTTGTGATGTAGGTATACAAAGACCTGCACTGGATTTCCTAAATGCAGCTTCATGTATTATAAGTCCCGCTTAATAGTGGCTATACCGCTATGTCCGATAGGTATGACACAAATCCAATTAAAAATAAAAATTATAGTACGCTGGGTCATTGTCCGGATGTGGTAAATTCGGTCAAATGGATTTACCGTAGAATGTGACGACAATTTTAATTGTTAGCAAAAATAGAGTGCGACGGCATTTTTTGCCCCTCACTTCGTAATATTATGACAAAACATTCAGCGGCAAATTCATTTTAACGAATTTACACCATATTCGGAATTTCCCCAACAAACTTATACAACACTTTGGCTGACCTTACCCAGAACTGTATGATGATAAGTCCTACTTGCTACCAGACAGTACTGGCTACTACGCAAATAGCCAAACCCATTCTTTAATAGGTGTCATATGGGTCTTAATTAATATTGGTATAAGACTGTTGGCTGTTAGGCTTTTTCGATGAAAAGGCCATCTGCTGCATGCTTGTGGAAACTATTGATTACTTGTAACCTCATACAATACATGACACTGCAATCCTGCCTAAATAAGGCCATCTGGACATTAGTAGGTACTGATTAGCCATTGCCAAAGGGGGAGGGACTTTCTAGAAGAAATATAAGTTGAAACAGACTTTTAACAGATATTAATTTATGTGAACAGATAGATTATTGCCGTATGTATTTCCATTTTTTTTCTTATGTACTTTCTAAACAAGTCATGTCCATCCAAAGTAGTGATGCGCCCCTCACTCATGAGGTACCTCGTTTGAGTTCCTCAAAATGAAAAACGAGGGAGTTACTCGTATTTAAACATTGAACCACCTCATCTAGTTCCTCAATTTCTTATTTGTATTGGCGCGAGTGAGTATCTGTCTGATGAGGGAGTGAACATAATTTGAGTGATCGATCTGTGAGTGAGTGAGGTAAGCAAGAGTCATACGAGTTTGATAGAAGGCCTAACGAGATATGGAGGTGAGAAATAAAAATAACAGTTTAGACCGTACAATAATAATTATTAAATAAAAAATGTTAACTTTGTTTTTATTGCTGTATTAGTTTATCATGTATTAAAAATTCTTATACGAATGAAGTTTAGGAGCAGATGGTATGAAATGAAAAATACAAATATTTTTGGTTTACTGTACGATCAACATTCGATTCATTTCATATTTATGACAAAATGTTCTTTACATTCGTTGGTTTGTCACAGTTAAAGATAAGTACTAAAAAGAAACAACTGTACTGTTACTTCATAAAAACGTTGTTTATTTTAATCCTCTTCTAAGAAACACTTCTAACAAATACTCGCTAATTCACCAGCCTTTTTCAGCTATCCTCTCCTCGCCTCGCCTCGAATGAGGGGTGCCTCATGAGTACCTCACGAGGTAAAATGAGGTCCTCCCTCATCCTCGTTTGAAATAGACGAGTTACCCATCACTAATCCAAAGGTTGTCTGGTACTGTACAGTAGATCACCTTTAACTATAAGACCGCCCACCGTACTGTTTCTCGCAACAATTTATTAATTTTGGCTATATTCATTATGTCTGTACAATAAAAAATATTCTATCTAGGTAGATAGATACCCTACACGGTGTCCACCTACATACCATAACTTTATTGTAGGTCATAATCGTAGCGTAGCATTCTTTGATAGAGTCGCGAACTTTATATGTATATCTGTGTCACGTCATAACTATGGTCTATACTGGGTTATCAAATAGGTACCTATACCCTGTGATAGGGTTAGAATTTAATAAAAAAAAGTTATTTATACAAGTGTGGCGGCATCTATCTCGCCACCTGCGAAGTATCCTACATCGCGCAATCAAGATTTAACACGCAGATAGTATTTATACAACCTCCCAACTTCAAGAGTTGGGCAGTAGCCCGCCAGGCACAAGACTCCGCCTGGTTGGAGAATCCTCCCTTTGGTTGGAGGAACACCATACCTTGTTCCTCCACATTGGTGACCCCGACGTGATCGTCACAGACAGTGTTTCCACACTGGTGACGTCACACACAACCTTCGCAGCCTCAGCAGCCACATCATCTCTCCCTCAGCAGCTCAGCATTCAATCGAGTAGCAAGCAGCGAGTCCAACAGCCAGCCACAGCATCCTCGGCTCCAACGGGTGATGTGAGCACTAGCCTGCAGCGAACGCGCAAACCTGGTCACGACCCTCAGCCCACTCCAGCATCATGGCGCATCATACTGCACTTCGGCCGGTCAACTAGCAGAGGCACTTCTCTCCTGGTCGACGCAGTCCACAGCCACCACTCACCGCTCACAGTTCCGACTCACTGCGAACTACGCGGCATCCAGTTTCGACTCAAAGGAACCCCTCACTAGCCCTGGCAAATTCTCAAGACTCAACGACCGCTGACTCATCAAGACGATCGACCTCCGGTCTCAGGGGGGGGAGTGATGTGGCGGCATCTATCTCGCCACATGCGAAGTATCCTACATCGCGCAATCAAGATTTAACACGCAGATAGTATATATACAACCTCCCAACATCAAGCGTTGGGCAGTAGCCCGCCAGGCACAAGACTCCGCCTGGTTAGAGGATCCTCCCTTTGGTTGGAGGAACACCACACCTTGTTCCTCCACACAAGGTTCGTAAGAAAGGTGGTACTAATCCGTGGACCACTTAAAGTATCACTGATAACAGTGATAACTGTTTTAAAGTGGGGACAGTGAGGACAGTTAACAGTGGGGAGCTCATATAACTGCCCTTTCTAGTTGGTTAAGTTCTGCTGCTTTTGCAGTCAGAAGAATTAGACAGCTAACTGACGTACCTAATATCCGACTTGTTTATTTTGCGTACTTCCACAGCATTATGTCATTATGGTATTCTGCTGTGGGGGGCAGCGGCCGATCGCGACTCGATATTTATATTACAGAAGAGGCCAATCCGCGCGATCTATAATATGGGTCCTCGGGAGTCCCTTAGAGATTTCTTTAAAGAGATTAATTAATATTCTGACGATGCCTTCCCTTTACATTTTTGGAAACATTATGTTTGTACGTAAAAATCTGCCAATGTATAATCACAGGTATAACGTGAAAAGCGACGTTCATAATATAAAGACTAGGAACAAACATAAATTAGTAGTCCCTCAAAACGAAAAAGTCATTCCTAGGAAACTGTGTTCGATTTTATAACAAGGTTCCGAAATCAATTACTTACGGATCTCACCGATGGCAAATTTAAATCGTACCTACCTATGTAAGTTAAATCAGTTCTTATAAAAAAGGCATACTATAAGATAAGTTAGGGACGTGTGGCGCTAGTTCTTTTCTGCACATGTGGCTTCCCTGGAAACCATTAGTTTTTATGTGTAGTTTTATGTGTGTATCTATATTATTTAGATACGATTGTGATTACGATTTTGTCTTATTGTAAATAATATTATGTTTTTCATTGTATAGACTCAATTAATTTATTTACCTGACAGACAGAACTGTGTTGCTGGGGAGTTTGTTGCGCCGTTTCTTCTTCACAGCGTAAACACTAAGAAGCGGTGAAGGGAGGGCTTTTTTGTGGGCTATCTATTGTAACTTTGACGTTCAAAAAGAACTAAGTAATTCCAGTCTATTTTGAATAAATGTGTTTTAAGTTTGAGTTTGAAAGCAAGTGGTATAATTTCGAATTTAGCTCATTTTTATTTCCATGCAAAATTATTTTTATTTTAGTTTTTTCAAAAATTCTTCATCTGTGCTCTAGTTTCAAATTCAGAAAACGGAGCTTCTAATTCATGACCCCAAATATGATCTGAAATGTAAACACTGCTGATCATAGCTGAGGATAGTTAGATTTTAGCGTATTTTTATGAAATCGTTGAACAGCTTTTTAACAGACTTCGAAAAGGAGGAGGTTCTCATTGTTTTTTTTTTTACCCGATCTCCGTCATTTATGAACCGATTTGAAAATTATTTTGTTTGATTTTACTTTCCATTTGGTCCCATATAAATTTTATCGAAATTGATTTAGCGCTTTCTGAAAACATCAACTAAAACAAAAAAAATATATACACAGATCGTATTAACGTGTAATCGTGTAAACGAATTCGTGTAATTCCTTCAAACCGTGGGAACTAGTGACACTGATTGACCATGCACAAGTTTTTTTCAGAAGCAACAAGAAAAGTTTTCAAAAAATGAACCATGGTATTCCGTATCTGAGTAATTTTAGTGTCCCAAGTTAACTGACTGCGTGGAGCGATATCGGGCCAGTCGTGCCCGTCTGCTTTGTCACCGTGCATTCATAAATTTATGCATGGCATCGAAATTTTCTATTACATAAAAAAAAACTATACTTTTTTTATCCCAAGTGTACACTTGGGATAAAAAAAGTTTTTTTTTTTTAAATTTTATCAATCTAAATCCCGTGCGGGGTTAATCTATACCATTAATAGATCATGTGGTTTGAAGGAATTACACGAATTCGTTTACACCCTGTAGATGATGTTCTAGTCTTCTCTCATGTCAGCACGAGCTATACGAAAATAGCTCATGCTGTGGTGAAAAGATTACCCAGTCAGCAAGGTTGGTAGAGGGGCTGACTGCCCAGGGTGCGCCGGACGTACTTAAGTATCGCCACTCGTGGAGGCTCTGTTCATGCACCCCAACCATTGAATTTGTACCCACACTATTGTAATTGTAATTTGTGGCACTAAAAAGTATTAAATAAAAAACTTTAAAAAAAGTAAAAACCGACTCCAAAAAGTTATTAATATACCTATTATATTATATTATCTACGCTGAAACAAACTGAATGCACCGACAGAAGAAAATGTTTTTTTTTATGATAATTATTTTACTCCGTTTAGTTTTTTTTAAAGTCGGTTTTACTTTTTTAACGTTTTTTTATCTTTTAAACTGTTGACTTTTGAAGTAAATTATTCATTATTATGGGTACTTTAACAATCGTTCAGATTAGTACCCCCTTTCTGACTAACATTGTATTGTAACACATCATCCTTCTTGTTATAGATAGGCAGGCAGGGCACAGAAAAAGATGACAATATCTATACTTTATTTTTAAAGTTCTACGATTGATCAACTTCATCTAACGATGATCAGGAACTGCGAAACAAAGTAATTACACTCGTAGGTACTTATTACATAAATAGATTGGCGATAAAAAATCTGGTATCCTTATAAAATCCTCATGGACATGCTTTTTAGGATGTGGATAGTGTGGATACTAATTAATTAATAGGTTCTAATTAAATTAACTACAAGAGAAAAAAAATATGTTGGTCCATAACAATACACACACATCCTACTTAAGATGATGTATTGTTATTGTGGTTAATTTAACTAATCTTTTTCAATGATTTCTAAATTAAGTACAATACAAGTAACGAGTAGTGGTTCGATATGTTTTAATATCAATGGAAGTTAGCCTAAAAAGAGAAAGTTGTCCGCCCACAAGGCACGTACGCAAGGCTCTTCGTATACTTTTAATATATCAAGCTTAGTAGCATTCTGTTTATCTCACGTCATAGTTCATACTCTTGAACATATTTATTGCAAACAGAATTAACTCTATTTATCTTGCAATCGGGTAGGTATGTCGCTCAAGTTGTTAACAAGTGCGTGTGAGTAGAAACAATCAGTGCCCGCAAAAGGAAACTATTATATTGCGTTAATTGCAGATGATAACTGACATATAAATCACTGCGATACATGGAACTGTGATATCAGACACGTGGTCAAGACCTTATTTTGTAATTGAATCAACCTTAGCAGTAACAGGTCGTGAAACGTGAACTAGAGATTAATTTATGAATCTTATCGAAGATCAGGGCGTGGGTGAACCAGCATCTTGCTAATCATATTAAATTGTCATCTGTGTACAGAAGTATCGGTAAGTCGGTCGTGTTCACCGTTGCTTACCATATGATATATCATCTGGTTGCACCCGGCCTTGTTACACGATACCGTAATTCGATCAGTTGGAATTTGATATCCATAGATCACACAGTAAAATTACATGCTGGAGCTGTGCAATTCAGTATGTCAGTTGGTCCCGAGATCCATACAGTTTCACACGTTCAGGGAGTTGACAAAACGCGACGAGTAACACTTTGCCATGCGACGTAAAGAGCCACCGCAGACCCAAAGTGCGGGCCGCGGCAAAAGTTTGATATCAACTAGAACGATGCAGCAACAGCAGCGCAAAACCCAGAGCACCAGAAGTCTACTACCAAGAAGCTATTCTTCACCAGCGCCTCAAAACGATCCAGATGTCGCGATTCCTCAGACCGTGCATAGAGGGTATGTGATACGAAGCTTTTCTTCGCCTGATCCGAAGCAGATGGATTACAGAAGAAATTCAGATTCATTTTACAGACCGAAAATTCATGGTTCAAGGAGCGAACTGGACTCAGACCTCGAGAATTTTGAGCAATTCGAGGAGTGCTTCATAGATATAGACGCAGATCAAGATGAGAGTTTAATAACTCAGTATAGAAGCCCTGAAAGGGATGAGCCCCGAAAAGTGGTGACATCGATTTTACCGGGCAGTGGGCTCCAGCGTGTGTCTATAAGACCCATTCACTCTACTGCAACTCAGACGCTGCACAGCGCGCGAGAGGTTATGAAAAAATTGCAAAAAGATGAGTCGAAAGGTAAGCTCGTGCAAATCTTTAGGGAACTTTTATTATATTTTTTGATTGATTGATTGATATACTGTGTGAACCTCTATAAAGTGCATATAAGATATTGGGTGAAATTAGACAATTTATAGAAGAGAAAAGAAAAAAAAATCTACGTTAACACTTTTATTGTATTTTTTTAATTAAGCAAGGCGTCTATAATGTTAAAACAAAACCAGTAATGATTTTTATTAAGAAGCAATGACGATGAAATACGATTTATCCCAAAAATTATTACCGTCACTGAAAAATAAGAAAAGTCTTTGTTTTTAGATAGTAAAACAAGAAAAAAAAAGTTTTTTTTATTATTTTTCCCGTCGATAAAATTATTTCTAGTTAGACTCGACTTCATATCCTAATGCACTTTATGGAGCCACACTGTATTACGGAAATCCTGACCTTATTAATACCGCGCCTGTATTCTCGAAAGGGTTTTAAAGGAGTGTAGGACGTACCTAAGTACTGTATCCCTACAATTCTCGTTGACTGTATTAAGTAATTGGTGGGCGAGCTTATTACCATTAACCTCGGCCTTAATTCTGAATTGGGCCCATTGCTCGATCTGGAAATCGAACTTACGACTCAATTAAGTTAAAATAATTAATTAAGTAATAAAATGATTTTCAAGATCATAATTTACAATGCTTATCTGTATTATTATTTTTTGCTACTCTCTCAATATTGACCTTGGCTGAATATGCTTGCCAAAAACTTAAATTACAAAGTTCAAGGAAATGCTTGCTAAAAGTATTTTAGGAGTGTATTCTGATGAACGGCATCCTCCAGTAAAGATACTGTTGCAGTAACTACAACATATCGCCGACCATCAGTGAAAACCTCGTTATTGCCAAAAGCAAAATTATACAGACGAAAAAAACAGTTACCTGAAAAATTTTGTAAGGAACTTCACTGTGTTTTTGATTTATTATAAATGAACCATTGCCTACTAAATCACGTTAATAATATTTGAACACGAATTCTCGAAAGGTGTCAAATGCATATTAAATTAAATTTTCTGGGAAAAAAAGGGATATTTGTCGTTAAATACGGGGTTATCAGTAGATAAACAGGTGCATTATTCTTATTCAACTTCTTTATATGCATTTAAATTGAATTCAGGCTAGGCTAAAATATGGGTTGCGAGATTTTCTTGATAAATATGACATAAACCGTGTTTGAGCAAAATTACTATTTACGAGGTTTTCACTGGTCGCTGACGATATCTACCTTTTTAGTTGGTTTGTAGCTGTAGTAGGTACAAATGCAGCCCGTCTTTATACACGCTAAAAGACAAGACCCGTAGTTTATTCGTCCATTATAAATGATTTCTCAAAAGCTTCAACTTAAATTGATGTTGACTTAAAGCATTAACATAACATACATAAAGGAATATTTTTAACCGCCTTTGTTAATTCATACCAAGGTTATTCATTTATTGTGTAACTTGTTTACTATGTTAGTAGAGAGATTAGAAGAACCGTATGTAAGTGGTACATACAAGCAAAGCTCAGAGAAGCGTTTCTTAAAAATAAATCAGCCGTAACGTTTTACTAAACATAGAATAATATTATTTTATTTGATTAACGAAATTTATCTCACTGATTTGATCGCCTCGTTGGTCTAGTGGCCGCAAGCGCGACTGCTGAGCGTGATGTCCTGGGTTCGATCCCCAGGTCGGGCAAAGTGTACTTATGTGGAATTTCTCAGTAGCATTCGGAGTCTGGATTTGTGCCTGGTTGCTGGCAATTAGCTCGCTCCCTATTACATGGAACTTTTCTCTCGGAGCTCTTCTCTTCTCTCTATGTTGTGAAGCCCCTAAGGCCTAAGCGAGTTGGCAGAGGACAAATGTTCCGTATGGCCACTCCCGACTACGTCAACCGCGTTGCTCTAAGGGTAAACTGCTATTAAATGTTGTTTACGATTGTAAAGATTAAGTTTATGTTATGAGCTCCTAAATGTTGGTAGCTCTAAACGTATTAAACGTCACATGTTAATTTACGCATATGCGTAGGCAGTAACAAACAGTTATATCATTAAATTAGCTACAAATGTATTCATAAACTACGTTTAAATATCCATATATTTACTGTATGCCCACTGGTTATAAAACACATAGAGTAACCGTGGAGTTAATGGGCCATTCTTCTCTATATGAATGACGAATGACATTATGAAACGTGACAATTAGTCTTCACCCAAATTTCAAAGTGTGCAATCGACTTGTTTTCACTGTTTACTTGAGCAACCGCATTTTAAACTGTGGACACACCCGTAGTAAGTCGACGTCTGTAAGTTTTACGAATTAAGCGAGCACTTTCTGCAAGAACTACGAACTGCGCAATAAAACTTTCGACGAACTTGGAACGATGCTTCAGTATTCATAAAAATACTAGCCTGTAACTGCCCTGCTGCAGGGCAAAGGCCTCTTCTCATACAGAAAAGGAACGAGCATTGATCACCACGCTTGCTACAGGTGGCGATTTCAGACCATTAAGTCCAGGTTTCCTCACGATGTTTTCCTTCACCGTATGTCAGTGTCCCCTTAGATTAAATAAGAAAGTACACATGACATTGGAAAAGTCGCCTGGGTTAGAACCTGCAACCCGTTGCTTAACAAACGGATCAGAAGCTCCAGGCCACGACGACATTGCACGCATCATTTAGTAGTATTCATAAATGCGTTTACATGATGCTTAATAAATCAACCTATCGCAGTGCACAGATGGACAAAGGACTCTCCCAACATACCTAGCAGTAGAAAAAAAGAAAAAAAAAACTTTAACTCAACATAACATAATATCACGCCCGTATTCCCCGAAGGATAGGGCAGACATTAATAGTACATCTTCATTTCGCCGTTACGTTTAAGTTCCATTTAAAACCTTTATCTAACTGCCTGTTGTCTCTAACTAGGCACAAATCCAGACTTCGGGCTGTTACTGAGAAATTCCACACGGAAAAACCCAATAACACTTTGTTCGACCTGGGGATCGAACCCAGGACCTCATGCTTAGCAGTTGTACCTGCGACCACTACACCAACGAGGCATTCCATTTCAACTCTGACATCATCATCATTCAGTCGAAAGACGTCCACTGCTGGACATAGGCCTCCCCCAACTCTATGTAGGTACTTATTCATTATTCACGAAAAATGTTCCAAAACTAGCATTTGTTCGCAGGGTCTTCTCGTCTAAACTTCAGGCCTTTGGTGGTGAAAATGCCAGCTCGCCACATTTTACACGCAGACCGTGAACCACCGTCGCCAGGAGTTGAAGAACTGCAGTCATCTCCACAACTGGAACTGGAATCTGCTGAACTGGATAGGGAGTTGGATATCGCTGAAGACCACTTGGACAAAGGAGTCGCTATGGCTACCGAAGAGAGCGATGCTGATACGGTGAGTTTAGAATTAAGATAAAAAGTTAAACAAGTTACATTATTCAAGGTTAGTCGGAAAGGGGGTAGGTACTAATCCGATTAAAATAATTTTGCATGGAAATACAACTATCGAATTTTGAAAAACACTTGCTTTAAATCAGTAATCAGTGACATATTAAGTGGCCCGCGGATTAGTACCCCCCTTTCCGACTAACCTTGTATAAGTTGTCCTAGATTGAACGCCAGATTTCATTTAAAAGAAAAACATATTTTTTTGCATTTAAATGAAATAAATACAGGATGGAAAAACCGAAACTGACATAGAGGGAAAGTAGGTACCCTAAATATTGAAGAAACATCAATTTATATTTAAATAATAAATGTAACCGCATTCATAGATTTATTTGGTCTCTTTCCTGAACCTACAATCGAACTGAAATTCATGAGAAAAACCACCCTGTATGGCACCTATCGATAGGGTCAATATAAGGATCAAATCTCTCTAATAAACGTTGTCTTAAATTAAATTTGTATATTAGACATTATGCTGCTAAAAATTTAACGTTTTAAGCTTATAAGGATTAACATTTCAAAACAACTTGGAAAATTCTGTGTAAATTAAGTTCGTATCTACGTAATGATAATTTTATCTAATAATTCGGCTAACTCCTAAATACATGTAATATTCAATCTAAATACATATGTATATCTCAAAGGAGCACCATAAATTAAACTTAAGTACTCTGAAGTTTGAGTAGATCTCTAATTTAGCCCGTTAAGCCAAACCCAAAATAGAAGCAATGAATATAGATTGTCTGAGCTAGAATTGTCCTGTTTGCTATAAATACAGCTCTTTCAAGCCGTTGGATTATACCTCCGACTTATACTCGTAGTAAGCTATAAAAACTCAGTTTCTACGAATTTCGTATTCCAACATGTATAGTTCTATGACACTCTGGCAAACGCGTATGAGTGGTCTTTATTTATTCTATGTTTTAAGCAAACCATGACGTTCCAGTCCATTACTGTCGTGAAGAAAATAACGACCATTAGCGTCAAGGTTCAAACGCCATACAAAGATATTGAAGACAATTATGTTCCTTTTTATTCCTTTTGTATTGTACCTCTGTATGGTGAGTTAGTCTAATTTATTATACAACAAACATTAAAAACAATAAATCGTGTTTCGCATTCGCATTCAAATCATGTTCCCAAACGCCACCAAGATTCATAAATTAGGATTTTAACGTTAACGTTTTTTACTATTTTTGTTATTAATGTGCAATAAAGTGAGTAACTGAGTATTGAAATTTTGTTTAAGCAGTGATAGCCAGGCGGTTGAACGCTTGCCTTCCATGAGAGTCTAAAGTTTGGACCTAGCCCGCACTTCTGACTTTTCGAATTCATGTGTGGATCAGAATTTGATAATCACTTGCGTTAACGTCACGGTGAACAAAACATCGTGAGAAAACCTGCACATCTCCATAAAGATCTCGATGGTGCGCATAGTCCGTCAATACGCACCAAGCCATATGGTGGAATAACCCTTCTCATTTTAAAGGCCCGTGCCCAGCCGTGCAACAGTAATCGGTTGATTATTATACTTATGCTATGTTATCGGTTTCTCTTATCCTCTTCACAAATTAATCATTTGACGGTTGAATATTATAGCCAAAGTAAATAGGTTAAGCCACAAGCCAGGTCTTAGCAAAAAATAAGATTGGCGCCAGGATAGAAGAATCATTTTACATTATTATTTGCGTTGCTGCACGCCTTGAATATTTAGCATTCTTTCCTCTTCAAGCTCACCCATAAAACCTCTCTCACGGTGTCTGGCATATTTTTAATATACACAATAAATAAACATTATCGCTCTCGGTCAAATCGCGTCCCATATCTAGATCGTAAATAGCGTGCGTTTCGGCGAGCAGCGGCCGCCGGGCCGCCTGCGCTCTTTTATTATGGCGAGCGGTGAGAAACTGGAACTCAGTGCATTATCACACCAAACTGTAATCTTGATTTGTGTTAAGTATGGTTTTGAATTTACAAGAATCAGTTGAAGATTCAGAACAATGTTTCGGCCGTGATAAGATAAATAGAGATAATTTTATTTTCGGTTTCAATCACGACAGTGCTAGCATTCATACTGCTGAATCATTTGAAAATGTAATCAAGTCACCATAATTTTCAGAGCAAATATTTTAATTTTTGAACATGTGTTTGTAAGTAAAAATTTCCCGTACGATAACACTGGCTTTATGGCTTCATAACTCGATTAACCTACCTAAGTAATAAAAAAATATAATTATCAAGATATTTTTTTTCGTAAAAATAATGTTATTTCTTGTCACGACGGTGTAAGACGGCTTCAGTTAAAAACTCGCTAAAAGCTTGCCTGCTGTGCTCCACATCCGCATCTCCTCAGCTAAGATTGCGACATCGAGTCAACACAGCATCCCAAACTGTTCTGTTTACATCATTACGGATGCCAAGACATTTTTATACTTCCCAGATCTTTGTTCGTTACTAATTCAAAGTGAATGAAATGTATAAGTATGTATATTTCGCAGGGGAAGTTAGGCTTTTGATAGTTCTATTATGTATTCTGTGCTTTTGATAAACATCTTGGTATTTTGCGAACCTTAGCTTATGGACAGGTCTTCATTGACTTTTTTACTGCAATTCATTGTGCGTTTCTGCACGGAATTCTATTCGAATTCGAAAAAAATATTTCAATCCACTGTCCGCGGAAACTTGCTGGAAAAATATTATGTGAATTTCATAAAAAAAACTATGTTAGTACCATTAGTACAGAACTATATTCAATAATAATGTAAACGTGTGCCAATCTTAGCTGTCTTTACCTCTTCCTTATCTTTAAGTTTGAAATGATCAAACGCTGATTCAGTATCTCTATCAGAATCTCTCTATCAGAATATTTGATTGATTTGAATTTTAAGAACAAAAGTCGTTTGAGAATGTTCATCATAATTTAAATCATGCCTCCGTGAAAAAGTTGAGCAGCCTTGTCAGTATTTTTGTTTGTCTTGATTTTCACCATGCCATGTCTATTTTTGGTAGAATTGTTTAGGTACCTACGCTACAATTTCGGCGTTGTATTAACTTGTATTGTCATTTTATTCAGCTAGTAAACGCCCACCTCCGAACTTTACTTACGGTCCTCAATACAATTTCAGTTATGAAATAATTAAATTTTCATTACACTTGGATAAGTGATCGCAGTAATGTACCATATAGTTACCAAGGCAAAGAAAAGTGCTCTTGGAATAATTCCTAAGTAATCTTTTGTGAAACCAAAGGTAAGTATAACATATTTTTCTTGAAAATCAAAGAGTAGGTGTTATTAGAAATTTAGTTTATACATATAGATAAGTAGTAGTGACCTCTGATTCTTCATTACTAAAATCTCCCCAAACTATTATTTAGTTTGTCACGTAATATAAGTATCATGGATACAAGGAAAACGCATCATGTATACTGTGGATCAGGACATAATTTTTATTCTAATTTTAAATAATCTTCAAGAATCGTGGCTGGACGGACATCCTGTTAGCTAAACAAATAACAATAATATGCATTACAGTAGCACAAACATGGTATCATCGTGCGCCACAAGCGTTAGTTTTCCTCGACGTATGTCGTTTACGAGCAGCGCTTTATTTACTACGGTACGAGGCGACGAATACGACACGTGCGCCTCTCGCGCTATCAGCCTCCCGCGCGCGCACGATAACAAAACATTGCACGCCACAACAACACTAGTAACTAAACATTCGTGCTGACACCACACGGAGCAAGTGCAAAAATCAACACTTTTTACGGCAACCGATCGGTTAACGATTATGCAAGCTAGGGGTGTGCAAATGGCGTGACGCTACCTGTGAGTAGGTACAGTGCCGTTCCCGTGGCAGCCAAACATAAACATCGCGTGATCGATAGCGGTTGTGAGGGTCGCGTGTTGTGGTGGTGGTGGTGGTGCGGCGCCTGGCATAGTTGTCGGGCATCTGAGCAGAGCGGTGCGCGTCTAGCCAGTAGAACCAGCGCAGCGGGAACAATGAGCGCGCCTTGACCTTGCGGCGCGCGGGAGGCAGGGGCGCGCGATGACGCCAGCGCGGTCGGCCCGCGGTTCGGCTTTCGGGTGCGATCCTTCGCGGACGGCATCCGCGTAATCAGCGGTCAGTGCGATTCTGAAGTACGTCGAAAATTCCGGGGCGGGTGGGCGGCGCCGCGACGCCGGGGACTCTCACGCCGCACTCATTCTGCGAGTCGGCGCCGACGCCGACGCGCTTCGAACGACCGACCGACCGAGCCGACTCCCGCCGACCGAGTAAACCGCGACATGCGCGCGCACCGTCATGGGTAACGTGCAGTGCTGCGCCAGTGGACGCTTCCCTGTAGGCAAGCTGCCTAAGAAGCCGAAGAACAAGAAGAAAGAGAAGGGACTGAAGGGTATCAGCAAGAAGAGTAACGGTGTTGGTGGTGGCAAAGGCAACGGAGCCGTGCAGAAAGTGGTGACGATGGCGGAAGATGGCTCCGAAAAAGCAGCACCGGCCGAGACGCTGGTGCAGGCAGCACCACCCGCTGGAGACATCCCCGATGGGGTGCCTCCGGGACAGGAGGATGATACAATGCAACAAGCGAATGACACCGATTCAGGATCGAATTCTCCGCGTTCGGAGAGTATGGCGGCTGCGAGGGAACGTTTCTTCGGTCAGGTACTTATCTACATTTTCTAAGCATGGAACGTTTACCCATATCTAAACTACGTAGGTATAGCAACAGGAATATTACAAATGCCGTGCGGCGTGACGAACTAATCCCTTTATCGTAGCGGAACGAATCTGCCCGACTCGGAGGTCGCTCTGCTTTACATCAGCTAATGTTGTACTCATGATAACTCTCGAGCGATATCTGTTTACGAGCATTATCTTAAGAGTACCTATGTATCGACTGGCGGCAATAAAACAGATGTATGTTTTATCTGAAGACGTCGATAGATTTTAATAGCTCACGGCATTACGTTAATATCCTGTAGAATTAATATTCGTTTGTAAAACTTGTTAAATGCTATGAGGAATATTTTTATAAATAAATTAATTGCTTTATGGGATGAACAACGTATTCTTAATGGTTTGTTTTTCAAACAACCCATAACATGTTTAGATTAGGTCGCTCGCGTCATATTTCGACATTCAAAAATTCGAATTGTAAGTCAAACCGCTGTGTGTACCTATATTACTAATTCAAAGATGCAAACGTTGCGATTTTACATTTTGTGCAATTTAACTGCATAATATTAAGCAGATGATCGCTACTAGATCCACAAAACAATATATTTCAAGTGTGTTTTGTTTTTCCAAACATTATTTAGATTATAATCAATCACAAATCGTTTTTTTTTTTGGTAAAACTTTGAAAACTATACAATCTTTATTTTAATGCTGAACAGAAACTACTATTCTCCTATATACTAGGCGATATAACTAGACAGACAGATGATACTCCAGTTCTCATGAAATTCGGAACAGGCAAAATTGTTCTTCTTTTCTTATGAATCTCCTTGAAGTATGATTTTATCTGCTTTATTATTAGTTACAATAAATTTTAAAAACGTCCTCTTATTTCATTACCACTCGTGGTCTGTACTTAAAGGTTACTGAACAGGTTCTGCGATGATCTAATGTGCATATATTATAGCTATCAACTATCAAGGATAGTCCTTGCTAGAGATAATCGCAGTAAAATAAATATTTTGTGTTAACGAGATCCTGGTGCCAATGTTCTCTGATTTTAATTATAAAAGACCATTTATCAAAATGATGTACGATGTGTGTGTACGATGTGTACGATGATATGTACGATAAATGTTTCGTAAATCTTTCATCTGACTTTGAAGCAAGGACTTTAATTTGTATCGGTTTAAGTCGGATCGGTAAAAATACTCTGCCAGGCATGTTATTGGGATAATGTTTCTCCTTTCTTTACTTGGGTTACATTATTTTATAACATGCATTATTTTTACGAATGGGTATAGATATATTGTGCTAGTTTTTGGATTTATAAAATGTAATATTTCGTAGGAAACCATTTTATCATTATCGTGTGGATTACTCGTGTACACAACTTTAATTGTATTAGCATTGCACTTACGTTAGACTTGCTTACATTTCATAATTATTGTCCTCATGTCTCAAATTCCATGTGTATCATGCTTCAACTTATTAAAAAGATAGAATAGACTGTTGTTACCTGCGTAAAATTACAATGCGCCATTTAAGACATACAAGTTAAAGTATGTGTTGTGTATTCCTAACAAAAATCTGACTCATATGTTCTATTTACATTCACAAAACGTTCTCTGCCTGCTTTCTATCCACTCTGTCTGGGTTATTTATCTGAACTGAATCACCGATTCCGCCTTTGCGATTTTTCCCGAAGCCCACGCCTTATCCCGCGTCAAATTAAACATGCAAACGTCATCGAGTAGAAGAAATTATAAATATAGGTAGTTCTCTGAAACGCTCCCGTTAGTCTTTAAAATTTCGGGGTTTCTGGACCTGACTACTTACTCATACATGTCATTGACTCAACGAGGAAAGTGACCGAATGATTTTGATTCTACTCCCTCGACTTTTTGGAGAGAGTCCAGACGATTTCCCGAAATAACTTCGACTGTTCCGAGTTAATGCAAGATTTCATTGGTGGTTGCAATAGTTCGTTCCGCTAACTACGATACCTACACCTTTGTGTGTGTTCGTCCCAGTTTCTAGTCACACCGCATAAAACACAGTTTCTCAATCACAGAAAACAATTGAAAATATCGTGGAGGAATTAATAGTAGAAAAGCAAAATAACAGAGACCAAAGACATCTTGTATGGAACGAAGATTTATAATAATACATATTTTGAAAAGGAATGAGAAGAAATTGCTGAATTATTTCAACTGGAATATAAAACGACTTTTTTAGTAACTACGTCAACCAAAAACAATCTGAAAATCAATGAAATCATCTCCATATAAAGACTGTTAGCAGATGATCATTGATGTTTAGCATACTAAACTTATTTACTAGTGACTAGTGATGTACCTACATAACATAAACATTATTCTATTGTATTCACATAGTTATGTAACTTATCGACTATTTAATCACAGTTTTTGTAATGGTTTTATAATATTTTTATCATTCACTTTGATGATTTCTAGGTGCGTTTAGGTCGGTTTCATTACTTTAAGTGCATAGAGTGCATACGCCATTCCAACACGACTGACCTGTCGTAAAATGTTTATTTTATATGCTGTGTCGGTAACATGAATTGTCTAAACGTCTAAACCCGCGTTATCGATTTTCCGATTTATTTTTAAACCAAAGAACTTATTGTCATACACACATGGAGTCGATTATCTACATGGAAGTGTGGTCGGTCGACATATATTATATTTTTTTACACACACGTTTACAAATGAAAGTAAATTTATTAATGAGCGAATGGAATTAAGCGTATTTGAATATGTGTCTAACATTCATTCCAGAAGAATATACAAACTTTAATCAAATAGTGCGTTGGTACTATAAAGTAGCAGTCCGACACAAAAACACCACTTCGCAGCACTCAAGGGTATTTGCTTTATCATTTAGTACAATAAAGACAGCCTTGGGCGATAACTTGGATTGAACTACCTCATTTTAATCAACACAACCATTAATAAAATGCTACGAGTGTAGTAGACATAAGTAGATTGATGGTACGTGAAAAGGGAAAGGACAAAGGGAATGGAAAATAATGTTTTAGAAATTACTTCCGGAAGTTATCAAAACAGGAAATTGCAAAAATAAGAAAAGGGTAAATAAAGTTTCAGGCTTTCGTAACATTTTTGTAAAGAATCGTATCCACTAGTTCATTATTGATACACGTATTTCGTGTGCACACCTACGGTATTCGACAAACTTTATGGCCGCTTTGAAGTTGGGCGAGTAGTTGCGCAGTAGTAAAATATATAGGTAAATTTGCTACTGCGCAACCATTCGCCTAACTTCACAGCGGCCAAATGTTTGCCGAGTACTAAGTAACAATGCTAAACAAGAAACTCCGGCAAAGACAACAAGAATGGTTCGGTGATCAATATTTATATCTTGCAGCTTTTCCAGCATATTTATCTGTAAAGTAAAAGGGTTGACCTCTTCTGGAGACCAAACAACTTCCTTGTTATAACAGCAGATGAGACGGGCAAATCACAAGAAAATCAAATGATATGACACATTTCACAATCTTGTTTATATCAGTAAACTTCGGGCTGGCATTGTTACATGTTGCAGTACCGTAAACATGACCTACACCATTCAAGTGAACCGCTAATTGTGCCCGGCGTAAACAATATTAGGTAATGGCACACGCAATATCTACAATACATTAAATTGGGGGCTTTCGTTTTTAAATAGCGACTATAAATTGGGAGTTGAGAGCGTGCCAAGCAGTATCTTGGAAACACGTGAATATCCCATTCTTTTGAAATATATTTTGTTTGCAATAATTCAGGCTAAGTGCACTTTTTGCACTTCCCTTTGACTTCTTCCTGTCTTCTTTTGTAGCATTTGTAGTATCACCTTCATGATCGTCATCTTCACCGACTGGCCATTTTTATATTTGATAATTATTTATTGATGACAGATAGGGATTTAAATCGGGACTTGACTTTGGGATTGTTTTTTGGACACCATGGGGATGTTTTTGATACGATATATTTTCTATTTATTTTACATTGATAAATGAATGTTATAAACTGAAATTTGGAATATTTCTATAGCAGAACAGTTTTTGATATTTTACTAAAATGAAGCGTATCAAGTTAAATAAAAAACATTTGTGGAATTTCTACGTGTTTCCCTTGGTGTTATTAACAGCTGTGGCATGTTATCCAACTGGAAAGCCCGATAAAGAAGCTGTGCCCGTCGGTAACCCCTTCTCCCTTCTTTTCACTTCGTCTCCTGCCCTACCTACACTTGTGAGATCGGCGATCGGACCTGCTGTCGTCTACGTCTACTACTATGACTACGACTAAATGCTACAGCCGGTCTGTTTGCTGCCGCCGGTTTCCATCAGATGGCTGTGTGGGCCATCGACGAACGCTGTGAATACAAGAAGGAACTCGCTGACTACTGCAAGGGACGTAAAGCTATGCTGACTCTTATTCTATAACCATTTCTATCTTTAAATCACGGCTCATCTTCCGTGCGGAAGATGTCCGGTCTTTTGGAAGGCATACACGGGGACACAGGTCCAACGCGCAGAGGCCCCTTTGAGAACTTTAATCTAAAATGGGGTGGGGTACCAACAGGGGACTATCCACGGCTGCACTATTGGAGTACAGTCATGGACCGTCCCAAGTGGGTGCCTGTCCCTATTGTAAAATATGGTGAAAAATGTCTGGTCTATGGGAAGGGGTGTTAGGTGGACTAGATAACTTCTATTGCCGGAAGAAAACGGCGTCTGCCTTTCAAGTTTGAAATTGAATTGTGTTGGCAGACGGTGACTCGCCAGCTCACTAGCTGGGCCCCCTGAAAAGCCGCCAGTACATAGGCGAAGGGGGCAACAAACGTGTGAGCGGCTAAGGGTGTAGAGAGGTGTGGCCCCGGTTTCGCCGTCGCGGGTCTAAAAGACCCGGAGTGGGTTTCCCCGCTATTACGCCTTTAGACACTTCCACCCCCGAGCATATAGCTCTGGCGGCCCCCCTCTGGCCGGCCGATAAAGGCAAGACAGAGTTGAGAATCCTGCGGGCACTCTTGGGGTTCCACTCCAGCCAGCCAATAAAGGCAAACTGGAGACGAGGCCCTGACCGAATCTCTGAGGCAATAAGGTACGCAGTGTCGCCACTCACCAACAGCTCGCCACAAGCTGCCCTGCGGTTTGTAAGCTTTTCAGTAGGCCTCATGATACATTTTTTATTATATGATGAGGTTGTAGAAAGCTAGTCTAATGTTCCCTCCAATTTTACGTTAATCTCATGATGAGGTAACGCCTTTCCCAGAGGGGGGGCATTTCTATTATTGTTATGTATTAGGTATTGAATGCTCTACACATTCTTTACAACTGGTGTAGCAGACGTGCTCTCAGGAGATCCTAGGGCCGTCTGTTACATTACAGTTTGGCGCCCAACTTTGTCTGAACCCCTCCCTTATCCTCTAAATTCAAAAATAATTCAGCTATGAATTGTATAGTTTGGATATCCATTCGGCCTCTATTATCTCTATTTATACTCTAATTTGTTATTTGTTCTTTCAGAGATATTGTGTTGCATTCTGGTGAGACTAAATACTCTAGTTCTACGCTTTATCTTGCATAATTAAACGGGAATATGTAAGGTGTCTTTTAATATTTTTGCTGTAGATGATTATGCTTTCTACCTTGTTGGTTGGTTGTAGTGAACCCAAGTTGTAGTTTAGCTAGTCTACTTAGATTGCGTATACCGCAATATTCTAAGAAAAATAAATTCTTCTATCCCTGCTGTTACTCACTATCAGGAATAAAATTTGTGTGCTTTTATTTCTGTGTAGAACACATACTAACGATTCGTACGTTTAATTTAAAGTTTTACGGAAATAAAATACTGAATTATTTCCTATATTATTTTAGGTTATTGACATATAATACGTCAACATAAATTTGTTATATTTTATTGACGAGTTTGACAACTTTATGGTTAAAAACTGTAATGTAACAGACGGCCCTAGGATCTCCTGAGAGCACGTCTGCTACACCAGTTGTAAAGAATGTGTAGAGCATTCAATACCTAATACATAACAATAATAGAAATGGTTAGAGAATAAGAGTCAGCATAGCTTTACGTCCCTTGCAGTAGTCAGCGAGTTCCTTCTTGTATTCACAGCGTTCGTCGATGGCCCACACAGCCATCTGATGGAAACCGGCGGCAGCAAACAGACCGGCTGTAGCATTTAGTCGTAGTCATAGTAGTAGACGTAGACGACAGCAGGTCCGATCGCCGATCTCACAAGTGTAGGTAGGGCAGGAGACGAAGTGAAAAGAAGGGAGAAGAGTTACCGACGGGCACAGCTTCTTTATCGGGCTTTCCAGTTGGATAACATGCCACAGCTGTTAATAACACCAAGGGAAACACGTAGAAATTCCACAAATGTTTTTTATTTAACTTGATACGCTTCATTTTAGTAAAATATCAAAAACTGTTCTGCTATAGAAATATTCCAAATTTCAGTTTATAACATTCATTTATCAATGTAAAATAAATAGAAAATATATCGTATCAAAAACATCCCCATGGTGTCCAAAAAACAATCCCAAAGTCAAGTCCCGATTTAAATCCCTATCTGTCAATCTGTCATCAATAAAAAATTATCAAATATAAAAATGGCCAGTCGGTGAAGATGACGATCATGAAGGTGATACTACACATTCCATGATCACCTTTCGTACATTTATCATTCCGATCATGTGCGTTGAAAGCTTGGAAGATGTTCACTATCTGGATGTTGGCGGTCCCATTTTTTTTCTAAGTACGACAACGGTACGATATCACCTAGGAGTCAACTCTGTAATACACCGTGATATTATTTAGGTTTTTTTAGACATCTATACTCTATTTAATATGGCAATAGACAAATAAGATACATTGCAATGTATCTTATTTGTCTACAATGCATTGTAGCAAGAAAATATAAAGAAATAAGCAACATGTTTGCTTCCAGGGATTTAACACGGTATTATGCTTTTATTAACCTTAATGGTCAATCAAGACGAGCTAAAACTCTTCTTGAATATATGGTTCAAAGGAAATTAGTGCCTTGGTGGGCCACTTTTGTCTAATGTTATAATAAATGCAGTTTAGTATCTTTGTCGCTTCCTACAAAACCTACGGGTTTTGTAGAGATAGAGTTGTTTATTCAAACTTCTTAGAAACACACGTTATGTTTAGTCACAGGTTTAGTCTAATGTTAGCCCAAACATTTTGGTTAAGCAAAACATTCAATTGTTATGAAATCATTGCATTGTTATTATTTACTTTCCCATATTATTTTTGATTATGATTACTTATTTAACAATATTTTTTGCATAAAATTACTTTCTAATGCTTTTATACATTAGAATCGCTCTAGAAAAGTGAAGACTAAGATCAACCATTAAATCGAATTAGGCTTAACCGCTGACCAGCTCTTTAACCAAATGATTTTTTTTATTTAGACTTTCACTCCCATTCATCGCTTCCGTGTAAACACTAACTAGATTAAAATAAAAGAATAAATCCATAGCATTTAATCAATAATAAATAAGATAGTGGTGAAAGTTACAAAAAACATCAATATCAAGAAAATATAAACGATAAAAATAAAACGTTTTAATGATTATAAAGCTGACGTCATGGTACAAACGTTTTAAAAATATTCAAAGTTTGAATACCTACTGCTAAAACCAGGTATCTTATGATTACTAACGGTTGTCAAATTATTATAAAACAATATAGACCTATAAATAAATGTAGCGTGTTGTTGCCTATCGATTTAAATTTTATTACGCTTTTTTTAATAATTCCATTGAACTTTGGGCACCCTTGTTTTTAATGCGGGTTATAAAAACTAAATTTCAAACTTAATTGCTATTTTGTATTTACATACCTAATACACACTTAATGGTTTTTTTTCATTTTGATGTTCCTTCTTACCTATTTCTCATTTGATTTACATACAATACATACATACATAATATTTACATATAGTAGATATGTGTAGTGGGAGACAACAGAACTATTTTATTATACGAATAACAATTTTTTCATTCTGCGATATAATAGAATGTCACTAAAATGTCTTAGTTAATGCTTAAAAATAATCTATTCGTAATAATTTTAAATAGAAACCCTGAATATGGTGTATACAGGCACAACTAGAAAGCCCTTGCCAAGTTCCTACGTATTGATGCCTGCTCATCACGTTGTCGACGGGATCCAAAATAATTTTGATGTCATATCGCAAACAATTTGGTCATACAAGTCTAGTGTCAACTCTAGTGACGATATTTAAGTACGCCCGGCACACCCTGGGCAGTCAGCATCGCTGTCACCATTGCTGACTGGCAAATTTTTTCTCTATCTAGTTCTTGTATACCTCGTGCCGACACGAGAGAATAAGATCATTGGAACTTCTCTACAGATTATACTGTCTCTTTTGCTCCAGGTTACATGATGAATTTTCTTACCTTAATCTTTTTATCTTAAATCTATCTGCCGTAGCGTTACTATCAAGAAATCCGTCCGATTATCGAGGTAGACGCAGGCACGGCGGGTCAATGGTGCGTGACGTCATAATTTCGGTAAACACATCAGTATTCAAACGTGACATGCTGATGAGACTGGCATGCAGTTTAGAAGATGGCCGCACCCATAACATGATCTCAAAAAACTCCGTAATGAGATAATGTTTTGAATCATGGCCATTAACTTTGGATATATTTGCTGTTACCTAATATCCAAAATATTTCAATCGCGTTGCAAAGAGCGGGTATATAGATAGACATACCTTATTGTACACTAAAAGAAATAAAATAGAAAGAATACACATAATTAAGAACAGTACAAATGACAGTCTAATGCGGAGTAATGTCTCAGAAAATAAATCTTCGTATAGTACAATATTTAATGAAGAAATCGTAAAAAGAAACAAATTCGAATATTTTGTATTGAAAAAAACATTACCTACGTATTATAACGTTTACTACGCCTACGTAATTGCAAGCTGTCTTTTTATTATGACAAAAGTTAGAATGTTTTGATTGAATGTGAATCATACTGTTTATTTTATTAGAGCCAAAAAGATTACTAAAGAAGTTTTTTTAGAAGACACGTAAATTGTTAGACAGTTATATCGCAGTAAATGTGTATTCATTAGATAACGTTGTTGTTTCACCGGTTACACGAGATCTTTTAACTAAATAATAATGCGATGACTAAATTACAAATTTAGATTTTGTACATATCTAAAACATTTCGATGTTAATATAAATAGTAGGAAATTTTGTGATGATATCATAGATAAATCTATCATCTACAATCACACGTATTACCATTTTGCTTCTTATCTACACTCACCGGCATAATTAGCGGAACGTTTTAATTTTTTACATTTTTTTTATTAGGTATATGGTACTGATAGCAGTACCATATACCTAATAAAAAAAAATAAAAAAAAATCGTCATAGCAATAGTGCTATGACGATTTTTTATTCAAAAGAACCTTCAATTAGGATTTGCATGTTGAAGAAAAATTTGGTTTTCCTAAGCAATTAGAGGTAAATTAGGCCCAGTTTTGATTTTACAAAGATTTTGCCCTTTTGTGTTTTTAATCGGAACTTTGTTTTATTTAAGTACTGGTGGTTTGGCCTTAGTGTATTCATTGCATTTGGAGAATAAACATTGCGTAGAGGCTGAAAAAAGTAATTTACCTGTGAAAAAAGCTACGAGGAATGTTACAGTGATCGATGAAAGTCAAACCTATCGTGCAGTAAGTTAAGCACTGGGTGTATCGATATTAGGCATTCCTGGCAATGTCCATCGGTACAAGCAGACAGGATGTTTCGTTAGAAGATGAGGACAATGCAGAAAGCAAGGAAAAAACGCCGCTGATGATTGGTTTATGACAGTTCAAACCGGTTCAGGCTCTGAAAAATTGGCGCAATGCCACTATTCGGACCTGTAGCATCCTGAAGGTGGTCCGTATTTTGCTTATGAGTATGCGGAAAGAAAGCTGACGTCTCATTGAAGGTAATCTGATGCCTAACGTGACTGCTGAATGTCCAAAACGTGCTGGAGGTCATTGCGTAGTGAAATTAAGTTTTGATCAATAACACCGAGATCGGACTAAGGAGTTAGAAAGAGATTTTTTCTCAGGGGCAAGCTGTTTTTTTATATACATTTTTTGGATGGGAGGCATAAAATATGGATACGTCAAGGGAATCGCTTTGAACAGTCAAATTTTACAGGAATGTGCCTTATACTGGAGGCTCCAATAATGGTTTGAGGTGTCATTTGTTTTGAAGCGCACACGGAGTTAGGCATTATTGAAGGAGGCTTACTGGCTGCTTAATTTTGCAGGTTAGACATCCCAAAACTTCATGCGATGCCACTAGACGAATTACCAGACAAGAAAAACAAAAATATGCACGATTATGTGTAGCCGAACTGTGTATTCGTGGTCCGCAATTTCATATAAGATGTTGTAATAACCTACCAGGGTGGTCAACGTGGACCCCGGACATGAGTTCAATAGAATATGACTTGGCCTTGACCGGAAATAGGGTTAGAGAAAAAAATCCAGCCACCCAGAAACATTAGAGGATTAAAAAGTGTTTCATGGGAGTATGGGGACAATTTCCTTAAGAAAAGATAATGGATTAAAAAATTGGATGGAAAAACATGTCATAATACTGATAAGGACCCTAGCAGTATAGAAACGGACTCAAAACAAACAAAAAAGTAAAATGAATAGCAAATTAATTATTCCAAAAAATAAGCGCCGAAAGTTACAAAATGGATATTTTAGCAAATTAAAGATTTAAATAGCCAAATTCAATTAAATGATTATTAATTATTTGTCCTTATAATGTATTTAACCCTAATTATAAAATGTTTAAACAAAAACATTAATGTACAATACAAAATTATGGAAAAAACACGATTTTTTGTTGCGTTCCGCTAATTATGCCGGTGAGTGTATTTAAAGAAAAATGTATGTCAAACACATTCTTAATTGAAGCATTATTAATTATTATGAGAGTCAGTTGTCTACATTACCTACGAAAAAAATTACAAAACTAATTATTTTGCAGATTCTTATTTATTTAAATGTATGGTGCTCCCACATTGACGTTATAAAATGTTTTATAATAATAGTTAATCGTTATATAAAGTTATAAAACACATAATATTCTATAACTTTTACAATTTGTTTAGGTTTTTTGTTATATAACAACTGTTAACAACATTTTATTACCTCAATATGAGAGCACCATTACAGGGCAGAGCAGCTCAGTCATAATTGTGAACTGAGTTGACGAGTTCCTACTTTAATAAATAAACAATGGTTTCTAGATAAATAAGGCCAATAACTTCCTGTAAAACAGTAGATAGGGCTACTCGAGTGAAGTTACAATCGAACTAGTACCTAAGTAAATATTCATAACAGATAAAGAGAGTGTAACAATGAAATCATAACAATGTTAGCGCTGGTCTAACAACTTTCTAGGACTGCTATTTTATACCATTGTTCACCGCTTGTTTACCATAGCATGTCCGCGTCAATGTCTGCCTTTGAACAGCCAATTATAATAAACCAAATATATACAATATTTTAATTGAAATCATAGATCATTGGTGATCAATGCTAGTTCCTTCCCCATGCAGTACGACAATTTGTTATTATTATAGTAGAGCTTTTTAGACAAAAAATTGTAGATACGTGTATTACTCAGATACATAAAAATAACAATCATCTTGAACTCTTTATACGCAACGCAAACGCGTCTCGAGGTAATGCAAAGCGATTTTATTCTCGACTTCAAACAAATCAGTAATACATTTGCATATGTTTCTATTATACATTTGTATTACAGTCTAAAACCATGTAGATACAATCATCACGTTTGTCATAAACAGCCGACATGACATGTATTATTAACAGCTATTAATGCACTTCACAATGTATTTTACACTCATTCATTATGTACGTAGTAAGAATATAATAGTGATCGCAGTCTTTATTGTAGCGTGTCACAGTCAAAAGGACATGGGCTTCGTGCGCCTGCGACTTGGTTGCTGAGAACCGGTTACTGATGTGTGTCAGTGAAGATATTGCCCAAAAGCTGCAATAAAAACAACTGATATAACATAAGACGTTCAAATATGCGCATGAGTCTTTTATTTACAACATGCTACATTATATGCGATTAGCAAACTAAATGCTTCCCTTGTTAAGGAAAAATAACTAAGTCGTATGTGGTTAAGAATTCAAACAATTTGTACATTATTTACCTACGTACCTAGCTCATCATCTCGGTGACGAAAATACGACTAAGGAATTATTAACAAACAAAAAAAATGCGATCATCTAAAAATATTTAACCGCAATCCTAATATGTAGCAACATAAACCTTCAATCGGCTGTTTGAATTGGTAATTAGTGTTAGACGTACAACGACGAACAAACTGGGGATCACCAAGCGTGACGTGTCATCACATCATTGGCTAGAACCACGCGGATAGATACGTGGACGTGATCATCATCGCAATAATTGCCGCATTACGTAATTGTGATAATTTTGTTCGGAGCGAAGGGACACGAGGTGACACATTGTCGCCGTTTAGACTTACATATCCGTAAATCAGTTATTACGAATATTTACTAACGTATGCAGAAAGTACTAGGATTCAGTGTTGATAAAAACTAACACAAAAAAGTACACAAAAAACTACGTTATTTTTTGATGATATGATGTGTCATCGTTTATTTTAAACATCATCAATTGGCTGTCTCTATAGGAACTAAAAGGGTTTTAAATAAATATTTATTCGAGTATGCTCTTATGTATAGATGTTCGGAATAAACTTCGTTGTAGAGTCCGAATATATCTGTTCTTGCTGTAGAATATAGATACCAACACGGTTAAATCATCGTAGTTACTCGTACATGAGTTAAATCTTACATCCGAGTGGTCATTATTATTTCGTTTTTATAAGTAGACATCATCGCTTACCATCAGGCGAGATAGTGATCAAACGAGAGCCTAGTTTGATACCATTATGTATTCTAAAAGTAGCATTTTTAATTTGATATCACATAAAATATTCACATAACTTTTATTGTCAATAAATATCTACATTAACATTCTGTTGACGATTCGAGTTAACCTTATTGCATGATGTAGTATGATTCATACTTCATATATTTTATCATACCGTAACGTAGTCAACAAACATAATGAAATCTATAGAAATAGGACATCGATAGATAATGTTGCAGAGCTTATAAAGAAATCTGGTACTTGCTGAGTAACGATGACTTCCGTTTTTAACCTGGTTTGTTGAACCTAATAGCGTTGTCTAAAAATAGAGCTATCTATGTAATAATAATACTAATCCAGAATAAGAGCTGGCTTGAGTTATTTCTTGAACTATTTGTAATCAAGGTGATCGTTACATTTTTCTGTCGGATGTTCCGCTGAGAAACGATTCCGTTTCAATTTCAAATGTTGGTAATATTCTAAACGGTTATAAACAATGACGTTTCAAAGTAATGTAGGGCGAAGTTTTTTATGCTTTTACGATTATGAATCATCTCGATACTATATTTATAGATGAGCAATTGGAATACATAGTTTGAAATAATTACCGCCCACGATCTCTCCCCGCTCAATATAATCAACATTAAAATGTTTAATGAAAATTTACGATTGACCTTGTCTTGTGTAGTCTTGTGTATCACAATTAAAATCACTTATGACTGCTTAATTGGGACAATATCCGATTGTTTCCATTGCTTTATAAAATAGTAGCGACTTGATTAAGGTTTAGGAAAATATATTAGGAAAAGATTATTTTACCTATTTTCCTGGTTACGACTAGGTATCATCTTTACTGTTGATTTCATACCAATATTTGTTCGTTGGGTTTGCTCAATATGAGACCAGGATGTTATAATTTACCAAGGTTATTAATTTCTACGATTGCTACTTTTAATTTTTTCAGCTTCACAAAATTTTCAGTGTTTCTTCAAACAAACAAAATTCCCGCAGTATGGTTATGAGGCAGAAATCTACTAAGTTTTGTTTATACGGAATTATAATCCGAGAAAACTTAAGAGTTGTCAATGGCCATAATTATTGGACATTTATACAAATATTTACGGAAAAACAGCATCAAGTATACCTATAACTTACTATACAAAGGCCAGTCACGAGTTTCCACCGTAGAGTTAAACCCATGTGTTGGAATGCTAATCATGTTTATATTTTGAAGACATTACACGGACGTCGGACAGCTAAGGTCGAATACATCGTAGTTCATTATCAGTACTATAGCCAGGCGTTTATTGGACCATTGATGGATTGTTTGTGTTTCTGTTTGCGCAATACTCTTTGACTAGTTAACAGTGTACTTGTCAAAGGTGTGGTATTTATAAATGTTGAGGTAATGTTTGCTAGAAATTAAACATCACTGATAACAATAAGACACAAACCTATCTTTTTATGTGTAAAGTAGTGGTGAAAAAGCCATAGATCGCAGGGTGGAAATAAAAAAGAGCTAAGACTAGGACTTAGAACTCATTGTAAATTAGCTATCTACCTTTAATGAAATAAAATAATCAGTATTTATCGATCGTCGGCCCGCATGATAAGTAAGGTAATGTAATAGAAACGTGAACTTTACATTAAAAACAATGGTCTAGAATTTGAGGCCAACTAGGTACTACCAAACACAACATCTGTCAAAATGTTTGGTTGGGATGTGATTTGGTTCCGATTCGTCAACTATATTGATATCAAAATTGGGCCCCAGCCTTGTTAACCTTTTACTTTGAACTATAGGTATATTATTTTAGTATATTAGTATATACTCTTATTACAAAAGATGGTCTAAGAAAAACCTAGGTTTTAAAATAGCCCCGTCTCTTTTTGTTATACCAGGTGTAAGGGACGGTGTACCTAAAACTGAAACAGTGAATTCAGCCTATTATCATACATTATTCTGAATTGAAAATAAGTGGAAATTTTCAATCCTATTAGGACACACAGCACGTTGCAAAAATAAAATGTATTTTGCTATAAATTGGAAAATTCGAAAGATTTCGTTGATATTTTCCACGGATTTTCAATTCAAAATAATGAACTAAATTCACTGTGTCAATTTTTGGTAACCTGTCCTTTACACCCGGTTTATTTACCTGCCAAAACACTTATTGTAATACAATATAACATAGGCAAGTTAGCAATTTCTAGTAAATTCGGGAAATTCCGAGAAAAAAACCCACTTATTTTCGATTCCGAATAATGGGCTGAATTCACCGTTTCAGTTTTCGGTATACCGTCCCTTACACCCAGTATGACATAAGAAAGTGATGGGTATATTTTAAATCTGGGTTTACCTTAGTCTTGGTTTAAACCATCTTTTGTAATAAGGGGGTACATATAGAGTATGTAATGTAGGACAAAAATAGAATAAAACTATTAATTTACATATGAGTCATGAAAGTAGACTGAATAAAATTCTATCTCCTGACATGAAATTTAATACGCGTTTGGCGGCAAAACGTTAGTGTCCTATTGTAATCATCGTTGTTTCATTTGGCGTGTGATCTTTGAGAACTAATGTGATGATAAACTGCGAAATGAAATTTTAAATATTTTCATACACTGTTGCCAATTTTACATTAGTTTTGTTATTCAGATTTCGTAATTATAGTCGGCTATAAGTTTATTTGCTCTGATTTTTAACACTGTCTAACTGTCTATGCCTATCTAGCAGTTGGGCTCTAACTTTTATCACAGTACTCCATAGTTCTTCTAAACGACTACTTAATTCACATCTCCGCTCTACTTTATGCTAAGTTCGCTCGCAGATCGACATTCACAACATCCTGGAAGTTGTCCAAACTGTTCCTTATTGTCAATCCAACGGTATACCAGTTAAAAGTAGCGAGGTATGTACATTCTGAACGCATTCCATATTATGAAACACTCTACTTTTCCTAAGAATTGCCTAAAACTACTACAACACAAAAGACTTTGTAGGACTTTATTACGTACGGACGTATTTAAAATTTCTCGATTCACAACCATTTCAAATGGTTGAAAGCCTGCGGATAACGTTTCTACAATATTTCACTTTTCTCTTATTTTAAGGTACCTACTATTTCTCTCCGTGCAACTATAAAATTCTTGATTACTAATACCTAAGTGCATGTACCTAACTACTGTGCCTATTTAAAATAAAAACTTTTACTTGAACTTGATCTCTCTTTTGCTGGCATTTATTCGCGAGACCTGAAGGAACTCTCCTTCAGGTCTCGCCAATAACTGCCAGGTTGCGTAGAAATAGCTCGAAAAGACTATCGAAAAGCAGTGCATTAGAAAAAAAAATACAAAAAAAAATCGAACTCTTCATTTTGTTGGAGTTTCTGTGATTACTCGTAAACTAGTAAGGCTTTGATAATTTTCGTTTTACTTTCGTTAAGCATAGTACCTACTATTGTGAATAAATACTTTCCAGATATTCAAAAATAGTGGTTTCGCTGGTAGCGGTACATAAATACAAAAATGATGACTTTAAAGCTTAATATTTCGTAAACAGTCACTGTACCTATCGAAAAGTGTTAACATACGGCTGTCCCATTTCAAAACCTAGTAAGGGCTTAAAACGAAATTTTAAAGGAGAGCGCATAAACGTTAAATCGGTCGGCCTTTGAAAAGTATTTATGTTAGGTAAAACCATGTGGTTAAAGTTACTTACTAGGTTTTAAAATGATCAGAGGCGGTGAATGGCGCTTACTAAGGTATCGATGCTTAAATATTTCTGCTTATTATGTGAGTTTTGAATGCTGGTGTTTTTGTATTTGGTAGATACTTTCTAGGTTAGCAAGATTATGCAATAAAACGATTTTTGTAAAACGTGTCCCTTAGGTATTAGGTTTTGAAATGGGACAGCCGCATAGTCTTAAAACTTTTGAAAGACCTATTCAACGATACCAACACGATGTGTAACCCATATTACATGCGAATAAAATAAAAAAAACACACTTAAATATTATTTATAGCCATGCCAAAGTTCAGCTTTATAACAGTCTGCGAGTAAAACGGTTGCGACATACAGACGGACATGGCGAAACTATAAGGGTTTTTATTTAAAAAGGTCAAGTGGGAATGAAGTTGCATGTCGAATACCAATAGTAATGACGTGACGGGTTTCCATTGGAAACAAACACAGACTGACAGACAATTACCGCATTGACTTTTCACCGCTGTGGCTATCCCGCGTGTGGTCCCAACGATGGAGTGTCTAAAATTAATAGGGTTGCCTCCGACACATAACAATTAACAATGAGTCGAGGTCGTTTCATTGATGATCTTAATAAACCGTGTCAATCTTATTTAAAGCTATGCGTTGAAATTAGTTCGTCCGCCGGCCATTCATGACTCCTGCTTAATTGTTACTTCAGTTTTGTTTATAAGATTAATGAATGGCGATGTGATTGTGATAATTAATGTAATACGCGGTGTTAATCATTGACATGAGAATAATAATAGGTTAAGTAATTGGTGTAGTATTTTAATTGTGTCTTTTACGTGATTTATAAAACCCTTTTGACACTTAGGTACTTGCGCGATCTTAACGGCAACTTGTTTCGAAAGTACCCGTAAAGTGAATCTACTATTCGACAACCCTATACAACTACCTATACATATGAAAATAAGTAGATATAATCGATAATAACTGTATGTACATATAATTTGCACGTCACACTCGCAATCTTTATGTAAAACCAAGCAATCGTGCTCAGTACAAAAATGTTTCCTTTATTTGCTTTACTTGTGTTATACGTCAGTACTTACTTCTACTTACGTACAATGTGATGTTACATTACATCCGTAAGTCTAGACAGCAAACTTTAAGGCTACGGACACATTCAACAGAAGTCGGATTTTCCGTCGCTAACACTGAATTTGTATAAAAAAACGCATGAAACTATAATTAAGAAGATTCGTTTTGCAAAAAACACGACCACTGACAACGTTTTCCCCGAGTGGTTTCAATTCAGTCGACAGAAGATACGCATTAACAATGTTAGGTTATATCCTAACCATAAATCAATATCTACTGGTAGGTAAATTGTTCTATGCCTGTACCTAAAATTGAAAAATAATTAAAACAGTAGGTAGATAGATATTTGAAATTAGAGAAGGCAAAAAAGCTGTCGTATTATTATACATGACATACTTGAATTGCAAGAAAGAGCAGACACCTACTCTTTCGGATACAAAAAGAACTACTTTCTTACGTGTTTCCACAAAATATATTTTTTTGTAAGAAATGCGGCTAACAATTCACTTTCTGTAAAAATGTTTTGGTAATGACCGCATTCTTGTGTACCGAAACAGAACTTTTGACAGTTTTGTAATTTGTCAATTATGGTCTTGAAACGGAAGACAAGAGTGGAGCGACGTTTCCACTTGAGCAGTGGCGGATTAATTGATAAGCACGTGCCAGGCCTCCTGTCTCTAGAGGCCCCAGCTAGGGTTACCTATGCCAGCTTCTTGTGATTTTAAGAAACGATTTACGCGGCCACCTTTTTTAATCGCAACTAGATTAAATGAAAATTGCTGTAAATGTCACGGAGGCATATTTTCAAAGGCGACATATGTGATCTTCGGTTTGTTTAATGTAGAGATTCAAGACAAATAAGCATTAAGAATTCCAAAGTATTTTATAGAGAAATGTTAAAAAATATTCTTTGGTTTAAGCACCAATTAGATCCATCCATAGAAATAAGGAAGTCTTTAACATACGGATAAACAAACTTCCCCAAACATCCGGATAAGGTTAATGATGCTTCTCGCCAATTGACGAGGCTCTAGGCCTCCGGTGTCATCGGAATAGGTAGAGAAATTACCATTCCGTCTTTCGCCCCAAACACTTTAGGCCGTTGACGAAAAGAAGCACTACCGGTACCGGCAAGAACCCTGGCTCTTCGGACACTACCTTATTTTTTGGAAGAGAAGTGCCTTTGCTTGGAGCAGTTGAATGTAATAAGCTGTGTTGCGTGATGTGCATCTTCCCCTACATTATTTATAAAGTAATCATTCATCATACCCAAATCAAATTCAGTATTGTACGTCACTGTACAGTGAGAATCCATCTCAACAAAGTGCGTTGCCCCTGGCGACCGGCGGCAGCGTCGCCGGCGCAACACACATTATAAACCTAGGTACACGAATTCTGTCGCAAGTAGCCGGTGTCATATTTCCTCTTTATTCAATTTCCCTGCGTCCGCACAAGACTGACATGTCCGGTTTGCTGGACAGCGTGGGCATTAACCGACTTACGAATTCGTTTGGCATGAGCACGTGCCGACCTAAATATGTCGGAATGTTTTAATTCATTGCATGTAAATCAAGCTTTTTTCTCTTAAGGCAAGATTCCATTGTTTTGATAAAAAGTGGACATTTTACTTATACAAGGTTAGTCAAAAAGGGGGTAGGTACTTCGGAGGTAATCCGCAAGCCACTTAAAATATCACTGATGACTGTTTTAAAGCAAGTGTTAAAATTTTAAAATTCGATAATTTTTATTTCCATGAAAGGTGACTTATATTTTAGTTTTTTTTTCAAAAATTCTTGTTCCCTGCTTTAGATATGAACTCAGAAAATGGAGCTTCTAATTTGTGACCTTAAATATGACCTAAAATGTAAATATCTGATCATAGATAAGGATAGAAAGATTTTAGCGTATTTTTTATGAAATCTTTGAACAGCTATTTCTCTCTATTGACTTTTGGGGAAAGTCGTAGAACAAAAATTACACATTATTATGTGTACTGTAATACCATTTCGGATTAGTGGGTACCTCCTTTCCGACTAACCTTGTATAGGTATATTAATTTACATTGTTCAAAAACTTAAGTTTATTGATTTCTGTTCTTGAACATGAATCAAGAGATTAGAGAGAATATTGCATTTTCCAACCCCACCGGTAATAAAAGCAATATTTCACAAGTGAGATTAACTACTGTGGTACTTATCCCAAAACACTGATGACAGTTGAAATGATAGGCTAGCGGTTGAACGTTTGCCTTCCATGCTTCTGCACGGATTCTGGGTTTGAATTCGACCCAGATTCCGGATAAGAATTTGAATTTGACTTGCGTTAACGGTCAAGTATATCATCGTGAGGAAACCCGAAAATAAAAGCAAGCCCCAAAAAAAATGTTCTCGATCTCGCACCTGGCCAGCGCGAGCATTGTGTACTAAGGCCTAAGCCTTTCTCTTTCTTCACAGAGAAGCCTATGCCTAGCAGTGAGACAGTACAACTGGCGAGGCGTAAGCTGAACTTTGCATTTGTGTGAGTGCACATAGAATCGATTGCCAAAAAGCAGTATAAACCGGTTTAAACAAAGCAAAGGACACGTCTGCACTCATTCTCACACAAATGCAAAGCTCAGCTTGGGCCTCGCGGACGGTAATGGGCTGAATATTATATTATACGTCCATAAATCCGTTAAATAAATATTTTTTTGCTGTCTTTAATACCGGACCTTCAAAACTAGGTATATAAATCATCTGTGCATAAAACAATGTTGATAGACAATTTGAAAATCATGGTCAGGTATCGTTTGCACCATTTCACATTACTCATTGATATTTATATCAATGATACCTACGTGTCGATGTGTATCTTACCGCGAACTAGTGCCTACTGTATAATTTTGTTCATCGGGTTTATTGTTATAGCGCCGCAATGCTTACGTCGACTATGCACACGCAAACCACATTTTGCTTTATATTATTTGCCAGGCGTTATAAGATAGACACATTTAATTACCGCGTAATGAGAATTAAGTTGCGGCTCATAGATATTATACGATTTCCAAGTATTTGGACTTGTTGTGATTACATCATCCTGCATAATATTAGCTCTAGACAGATATTAAGCCAGGTTTAACTCCGCGCATGCCTTATCTACGTACGCGTTGCTATTCTATTTCTTTATCTATTTGATTTAAATAAAAATGATGATGATAACTATTTCATTGTTATGCATGAAGAGAGTTAAGAAAGCGCAGAATCAGAGGTAAAATATTAATAATATAAACATAACAGTTATTATGTAATCCCAAACTCTTGGCAATTGAAGTTAAACTGGGTTGGCTTCTAATCTAACCATGTTCAAACGAGCCTTACTGACCTCTGCCAGTCAGCTTGGGGAATCTTTGGGTAGGTTATTTTGAGTTTATAACTGCTGGTGTCTCGTTGGGTAAAGAAATTAAATGCCTTCAAGCAAACTTGCTTAAATCTCGGCAACATTGCTCAACTCTGTTCCTCCCACACATAAATATAACCTGGCTAAGCTATACATAGAGTAAACTCTACGACACACCCACTCTACTGCGACTAAGGAAAACAAATGTGGTTATTGTATGCACATAAGTAACTATTCTAAGCAATGTAGGTAGGTTAAGACAATTCTTAACAAAGTAACATAAGAACAAAGATTTAATATCAATTCTCGGTTTACAGGCTACTAAATCAGCAACAATGTTCCTTGAAAACTTAAGACTAAGATAGAAAACAGGGTTCCCTTTGTGTAGCCGGCGCCGCATTGTCGTATGACCTAGCTACTGCCACATAAGGAACGGAACAAATAAACGCCAATGAACACAATTTCTTCGTTTATTTTAATATTTATTATTTTGTATTAAAATTGCAAGTTAAAACGGTATGCGTTGCTTAAAATAATAATAATGGTCAAAATACAGTCAAAAAGTTCTTCAATAACGAAACAGATCCTAAAGAATAGAACCCTACCGCGCTGTATTTAGTTCGGTATGAATAATTGTTTACATGGCACTTAATAACTCATCTTCTACCTATACGCACCTAATTGTCTATTTTACAAAATAGTCCGTTCATTCTTATCGCTGCAAATGTTGCAATTATACAGGAAAAAAATTGACAGTACCTACACGAAAAAAATTGAAAGTACCTACCTACTTGACCATATTTGTCTGCTGTTAGCTTTTATTTACTAGTATTTAATTATTTACTCCTTCCTGTATTGTTACTTCGCCATAACAAAAACAGTACATCATGTTGTTGTTATTAGCCTGTACTCTTTCCATCCGTCGCGATTCTGTGCAGCGTCTTGCCAACTTTCAAGGAAGACATCCAAATCGTCCCGCCGTTTTGTCGCAGTCTGCCGCGACCCCTTCTGGCTGTCTCAGGGCTCCATTCTTGTGCTATACGAGCCCACAGCTCATTCAGCACACAGCAGACAACCCAGTCCCACTTCAGCTGAGCGGCCTTTTGAGCAGCGCAGTATTGCTTCCAACACGATCTGTTAATACACTTCTCATCAAAAAAATCGAAACACTTCCGAAATTATCTTTGTGGCGACAATTAAACAAAAAACAAGCATTAATTCATTATATAAAAAACATAATTTAGTAGCTGGAAGTTTGGCCTTTACAATGGTGTACGAAACTTGAAAAAATTTGTTTTTTTTTTTTCATTTTTTATCCTTTAAATGAATGGAACATTGTTTTGAGATAAACGTGTGTTTAGAGTTGGAGTACATTTGTCGTGCAAAAAACGCAAAATAACGCATTACTTTAAAATTTTCTGTTTGTAATTTATTGATTAGGCTCTGTGACGTCTGTTAAAACGTTTTTTTTATAACACACATGCATACTTCACCCGCAGCAGCCGCCCAAGTAGTGGCATTGCTGGATTCTGGGACTAGTCAGAGTGTTGTGGCTGCAAGATTGCATCTAAGCCACTTGTCTGTTCAAAGAGTGTACCAACGCTATCGAGAGACTGGTTTATTTACGCGTCATCCAGGATCTGGTAGGAATCGGGTCACTTTTGAGTGAGACGGCCGATTTATTGCAACCGTTTGTTTGCAAAATCGACGCCTTCGCGCTTTTCAACTGCAGCAGCAGCTCCTTGTTGTTCGAAGGGTGACTGTAAGTAGCTCTACGATTTGAAGAAGATTGAAGGAACGTAGACTGGTACCACACAAGCCAGCTAATGGGCCGAAATTAACAACAGACCATCGAAGAGCGCGCCTTAACTTTGCACTTGTGCACTTAAATTGTTCAAACCTACAAATGAGCAAGGTTCTCTTTTCTGACGAGAGTAAAATTATGGAACATCAACATAAGGAATTCTAAACCTTATGCTACCTACTATTAAATGGCATTTAGTATTTATTTAAAAAAAAAACATGTTTTTCTAATAATCCATTCAAAACAAAAACTTGCGAGGTGTTTCGATTATTTTGGTGAGCTCTTCGATGGTCTGTTGTTAATTTCGGCCCATTAGCTGGCTTGTGTGGTACCAGTTTACGTTCCTTCAACCTTCTTCAAATCGTAGAGCCACTTACAGTCACCCTTCGAACAACAAGGAGCTGCTGCTGCAGTTGAAAAGCGCGAAGGCGTCGATTTTGCAAACAAACGGTTGCAATAAATCGGCCGTCTCACTCAAAAGTGACCCGATTCCTACCAGATCCTGGATGGCGCGTAAATAAACCAGTCTCCCGATAGCGTTGGTACACTCTTTGAACAGACAAGTGGCTAAGATGCAATCTTGCAGCCACAACACGCTGACTAGTCCCAGAATCCAGCAATGCCACTACTTGGGTGGCTGCTGCGGGTGAAGTATGCATGTGTGTTATAAAAAAACGTTTTAAAAGACGTCACAGAGCCTAATCAACAAATTACAAACAGAAAATTTTAAAGTAATGCGTTATTTTGCGTTTTTTTGCACGACAAATGTACTCCAACTCTAAACACACGTTTATCTCAAAACAATGTTCCATTCATTTAAAGGATAAAAAATGAAAAAAAAACACATTTTTGGAAGTTTCGTACACCATTGTAAAGACCAATCTTCCAGATACTAAATTATGTTTTTTCTATAATGAATTAATGCTTGTTTTTTGTTTAATTGTCGCCACAAAGATAATTTCGGAAGTGTTTCGATTTTTTTGATGAGAAGTGTATTATAGTAGTAGATGACGCCCGCATGCAGGTCGATAAAAGTATCCTATGTGCTCCGGATTTAAGGCTAACTCTGTGCCAACTTTCATCAAAATTGATTTAGTAATTTAGCCGTGAAAAAGGAACTTGAAGCAGACAGACAAATTCACTTTCGGGTTTATAATATTAATGTTTATTCTATTCTCAGCATAAAATGATAGGTACTAACAATGTTCTTTGATCATCACGTAGGTACAAAGCTTGATATTCATTTGAAGGAACGCACAGTCTTCAGCTATAAGATTCCCATACGAATTTCTTTGGATTCTTCAAGACAATCTGCTTGTTTATGCGCCCTAAATACCAATGTCGAAATAGATTTTTATAACAGTTTATTTTTATAACTAGCCGATGTTTCTAACAAAGATATGAATGTAGGTTTACATTGCCTAATAATATACGGAACTACGATTTATATAAACCCATTTTTCTAATTTACATTTAATATAAATGTCAGTTTTTTTTTCATAATTATCTGCCCTAAAATCGATTACAATGGCAAAACGTCAGCATTTAAATGTCTGGCTTGTCGTAATGATTGTCTCGTTATATAATAATATGGTTGTTTTAAACAAGATAATTTCATATAGAAAAGCATTAATGTTGTATCTCAACAAAAGTAAACTTCAACAGAATGAAGAAAGGATTATCATAGAAGATAACTTAACTCGAACTTGTCAAATCCCACTTTCCCTAAACAAAGAAAAGACCTACAGAGATGTCTTGCTATCACAATATCATTCAGAATGGATAGATTCAATACCACAAAGGTCTCATGCCGACGAGGCAATTCGAGACATTACCATGGAGGAACCTGAAAACTCGCAATTGTTTGCAAAACCGAAGAAAATAATTAATATACAAAAGAGACAGTGTGAAAAGGATGAGGTCTTTGAGACGGGGCAAAAGAGAAGCGAAAGTTATGAAAGTGCGGATGACCAACAGAAGGACACATATAGAAATATATTTTATTTAAAAAGGCTATTGGATAAACTGAAAGAAATTTACTTCTCCAAGTCAAGTATTAGTGTTAAAATCAAGTTAGTAACTGATATTATTATTGAAGAAATTATTCGATTTGTTTTAAGCTTTGTAAAAAAGTGGAATTTGCTACAGAAAGTAATTAGCCTTTTCAACAATGGCTCCTAACAATTGAAAGGAATTCGATCTTAATATACTGCAATGGAATTCGCAGTCGAATATATATTTAATAGTATTTTATCCAAACCAATGTCGGTAGAGGCTGCGTTAGTTTATTAATTAGTTACCTTGTAATGTATTATGTTTTGATCAGGTTACGATGGAACTGGCGTAACATATTGTTATAAGTTCCAAAATAATAAAGATTAAAAAAAAAAAGATAATTTCAAAAGAGGGTATTAAGCCGCGGGTAATTTAAAGTACCACCACTTTACAGCAAATGTTAAAACAAAAAAACCGTTTATTTTTCTTATTATACAAAAATAAAATGTTGTTTCATTTCAATCCTGATTTAATTACGTAAGTGTTCAGAAAATGAAACTATTCATCTGAAAACTGTTGTGAACTGCCATTTGGGGAAAGTTGTAGAACAAAATGTTATTCATTATTATGGATAAAGCTCGCTTTAATACCCTTTTGGATTACTACCCACCTTTCTAACTAACATTGTACATAATACAAATTACGATACTTCGGTTTAAAGACATTTATTTTCTCAAAAAGAACGACGCCGGATACTAAATGTTACAAAGACAAAAAATCAATGGGCAACATAGTCCTAATGTCAAAATGTACAAATTGCCTAGTGCCAAAATGTAATTTTGCCCAAATGCCGCTATGATAGAATACAATAAAGCTGTAATGTTCAATTGTACAAATTGCCTAGTGCCAAAATGTCATTTTGTCCAAATGCCACAGAACAGAACAAATGAAATGACATTTCAATCATCTTTTTCAAGGATATCGAACTTTCAAGGAGTATTTATACTCAAAGAGATTAGGTAGAGAAGAGATTTTAATTAGATATCCAGTGCAGAGAAGTATGTTGCTAACAAGTAAGTAGCAGATAGGTGTACTCGTATGTAGGCTCAGTCGTTAGTGATCCTACCTTCGAAGCCCAGGTTTGTGGGTTCGAATCCTGACTGTGTGACAATTGGACCACAATGCATTTTGGCACAATTATGTTTTATCTTTTGTACATTTTGGCAATCTAACAATTAGACCCTGCACTTAATCACAATTATTTTTTGTCATTTGCACATTCATATACATTAAGACTTTTGTACATTTTGACACTAGGACTATGTTGCCCATTGATTTTTTGTCTTTGTAACATTTAGTATCCGGCGTCATTTGGTAATTTATTATACATTTGGGCACCTTCAAATGATATATTTTTCTTACTTATACTTACACAAGTCAGCTCGAAAATTACCGCTAAGTACTGCATATGAGTTACTCTACTACTCTAGCAGTATTGCCATACCTAGCCACAACTACAGGCAAACGCACTCATGGCAGATTCGCACACGACCTATTAAAGGTTTCATTACTATAAATAATGCAGACACAAATCTAGTGTACCGTAATATAACAAGTTTATGGCGAGGTTTCACGTAGAAAAATCTAACCTAACACGTTACTATAAAAATTATAAGTTATGTAAGTAGTTAATTGTCACACAAAAAAGAATTGAAAATCTTAATCTAAATATGACTGATTTTACTTTAAATATAGTAATATATAGTCCTGAAATATTAACATGCAAGCGCCTAGTGAAGCGTACGATTTTATAGAATTTGGTAACAATTTGTAATGGTGTAACCATATGATGTGATCTGAAACGCAACATGATTTGGAAGCAAAATGCTAATTACCCTGCATTTTGCACAGTTTGATGAAAAGGGTAGGTACTTAAATGTCACATAACTTATGCTCAGCCTAATCAACTTACCTATCTATAGGTTTTGTGGGCTTCCAAATTAATTGCAACTCTTTTATCCCAAAGAGACGAAAACAACCATATACCTGTATTTGAAGAATTATCATAGCCATGATTTGTCAGCGGATTTTTTATATAATCATGATTCCACTGCAGATTACATATCTGGACATAACTGTCGCTACACTTATGACACTTACTAGAATATGACACAGATCTATTCAATGCCATTCGATAAGGATTTAGACACTACCAAGAAGTTATTTGACTAAACTGTCAAATTTCAGTTTAATCTGGTGAACAATGTCGTACGTTCTCAGTGTGACTAACTATACAAACACAGTTCGTTTTAACCTCAAACTTAAGTAACACCATGAATCATGCTATAGCGCTACCACAATGTTAAATTCAAGATTACATTTTATTAGACTGCCATCTTTTCCTTTCAGGTAAGCCCAAAAATACAGTTGAATATCGTGTATTATGGTGAGTTCACATTTTGTTACAAATTGTTGGTACTATGACTCAATTACTTAGAAGCAAATCGTCACAAGCCAAACAGGTAAAAGATGCAATTTGTAAGTAAACAAGTCACCAGTTATTTCCATATTAGATCATAATTTACAATGCGCGTAGGTGGCACAAAGCATTTTACTATGTTTGATAGATATAAATGTAGCTTTTCCCACGACAATGGGTACCAATTTAAAAGCGGGGCGCATATTCTAGAAATAGATCGAGAAGTAGGCTGTTCATGGTTTTAACACACACCAATCATAAGGAACGCGAAAATAATGGCTCAAGTACCTACAGGAAGAGTAGTATAGAACAGTTTCAATCAAAACGACTCTATTATTGATTTTACTTCTGCTCTGAACATTAATAAGCATTGCACTACATGTACCCCTATACAATTCAAAGTACAAAGCTGTAGCACCTCCAATTCACTGTTCATATAATTAAAGAAAACAAACAATGTGAAAACTACCATACGGAAACTGAATTTCTTACCATCCCATAACATTTCTATAGGCCACCTGATGAGTAATATCACTGTTTACACAAAGTATTATTATTCTTTACTCGTTACATAATTTTAAACAATGACATATTTTAGGGGTACCTAATCTAATAAGTAGTTTAATAAACCATTCACAAGTCTTTTACGATCGTTTAATAGAAAGAGTACAATGACATACACATATTTTACACGCAATGACATAATTTCATTGCGTTTATGAATGAACTCGATCACTTGACATCAACTTACGTAGTAAGAACTAATGAAATCATCGTTTGCAGCCAGTGATTCACTTAAAGAGCTCCAAAGGAATTTAGTAATTATATATTTTGAACAACATTCTAAAATTTGCATACTGAATATTAATATGATGACATCATTAATATTTGTGATAAAGACAAAAAGGTATATAGAACTTTCGTATCACAAGAATTTTATCTCACGAACAGATACATTTTATGTCATAATCAGTTTAACTATATTTTTTGTCTGACGAAACAAAACATGTGACATCGCAGTATGTGTACCTATTATCTATTTGTATGATTATGAAATCAATAGCGATACCATTAAATAATATTAGATCAACAGTTCAAGAATTAGTAGGTACTATGAAAGTGTCGTAGTGATAGGTTTTAACTTCAAGTCAAAAGTAATTAATTTGCTTTGCTCTAACCAAACCTTTTAGCGAAACTTTCTTACATCAGAACTAATAGTAAATACCTGTATTTTTAATGCCTGGCGTTTTCTATGAACTACGAAAGATTAAGTACTTAATAAAAATTAAATGTGCCTATTTTAAATTCGAATAATTAATTAAGTATATGAATGAAAGAATGCGTAGTATTCTTTGTATTATTGAAATACCTCTATTTCATAAATCTGACATCAGGCTACTTAAAAATATGCCCACTGTCATTCACTACCTATAATTTTCCAGGAAGTGCGGTGGTTACAGAAATTATCTATTAAAATAAAATATTTTATCAAGATGTATTTGTACCTATGTATGTTATGATACCAGCGATACACGGAAAAGGTAACTAACTATCCGCTTTTGTCTATTGACCGATACGATATTGTTTCTTTATCGTAACATTGACGAAAGATAACGGCTAAAGAATTATGCCAAACCTAGACTTTGTCTAATTTCGCCGTAACTAATGAAACAAAAATAGGGAAATACTTCAATTTATTGTTAATGATTCACTATAGAATGACATGTTCATTCATTGTTTGACGATAACGTTACACACACTTCATTGCACAAAATAATGTTCTGATAAGAAAAGGAAGGAAGAAGGAAAAGACACGTAGATATGATATGATACGTCGGAACAAGTTGTTTTTGGTACCGACTTTCTGTTTCGTATTCTAAAAATGTATCCTTTTACATGTTGAAGACATAAAAAGTGTAATTAATGCTTAGATTAAGGTTCAGCAATGCTCGATGGCAGTTCCCCGCTACATACAGTGGTGGACATATAATTAGAAACACCAAGTGTAACTTTTATTTTTAGTACAAATTAACTTGATAATTAATGTTTTACGTATCATAGAGGGCTTATACCTATTTATCTACAATCTATCCACATCATGAAGTATTATTATGTCTGTTTTGGAAATATCATACAACCGTTTATGTAAAAACTGGTATACTTTATAAAATAAAATGAAGCAGCACAACGTACTAAGGTGGACAACTAATTAGAAACAGAAAAAAAACATTATAAAAATGAACAAAGTTAACGAAACAATAAATAATGAAGTTAAATGGTAAGTACAAACGTTTTATAATAAACAATTAATGTTTGGTTGGGAAGCCTCTGCTGTCGATTACAGCTCTACAACGACGTGGCATTGATTCTATGAATGTTTCATACATTTCTAGGGAATATTTCTCCAAGTTTCTACAAATGCGTCTTAAAGTTGTTGTAGTATGATACTAGTAGTAGTACGATATTAGTGATATGTTTATTGGATAATGTTTTCTTTACAATGTACCACAAATTTAAATTTGATTCAAATCCAGACTATTTGCAGACCACTCTAACACCGACACTACAATAATCCAAACCAAAAAAACAACGCTAAAGCATTTCTAAGAGACTAATTAGTGTCGGTGTTAGATTGGTCTGCAAATAGTCTGGATTTGAATCAAATCAAAATTTGTGGTACATTGTAAAGAAAACATTATCCAATAAACTTATCACTAATATCGTACTACTACTAGTATCATACTACAACAACGTTAAGACGCATTTGTAGAAACTTGGAGAAATATTCCCTAGAAATGTATGAAACGTTCATAGAATCAATGCCACGTCGTTGTAGAGCTGTAATCGACAGCAGAGGCTTCCCAACCAAACATTAATTGTTTATTATAAAACGTTTGTACCATTTAACTTCATTATTTATTGTTTCGTTAACTTTGTTCATTTTTATGATAATGTTTTTTTTTTCTGTTTCTAATTAGTTGTCCACCTTAATACGTTGTGCTGCTTCATTTTATTTTATAAAGTATACCAGTTTTTACATAAACGGTTGTATGATATTTCCAAAACAGACATAATAATACTTCATGATGTGGATAGATTGTAGATAAATAGGTATAAGCCCTCTATGATACGTAAAATATTAATTATCAAGTTAATTTGTACTAAAAATGAAAGTCACACTTGGTGTTTCTAATTATATGTCCACCACTGTATATGGAGTTTATTTTGGTATTCTATTTTGAAGGTCCTAATGAGTCAAATGCGATCAATTATGATCTTTTACATTTCAGTTGGCTAATTAAACTGCTAGCTTACACAAACATAAGAGAAAAACTTACTATAATCGATGTAACGGATATCGAAAATATACCGCCAGCTACTAATTACCTATGTTATTGAGACTAGCAGTTTTTGTAAAATAATTATTTAGTAATGAGTTAAAAATTATGCAATGAAGACAGTATATTGTTAATATTACACATGCTATTTATCGTGCTATTTATTGTTACACAGCTAATATAGATTCTGTTAATTATATTATAACCGAAAATAGAAATAAGGAAAAATACTTGAAAATGGACGATAAAAGAGGTACAATAAAGCCATAATATTCTAATTTATCCCTGAGTACAACGTGGGTCGACACTAAACTTAAACAAATAACTTTACGTCGACTCTATTGGGATGTCCTGTCCAACGATACGGTCGAGAAGTTTATTTGCACTAGCGCTTATTGTCCAACGTAGTATAAAGACGCTGTGCACAAGTGTGTCGGATTACAATCCTGATATCACGGTGTAATAGCAACACAGAATTACTTGTGTTCCCAATTGGAAAACGACTGCTATTATGTTTACGTACAATTTAAGCTTTAAGTCGACGCCTACAAATTCGCTAAGGACGCTATAGCAATGTCAAACAAAATGATTCAATTTAGAATTGTAACCTCGGCAATCAATTATGGGGCTCAAGACAGACTTCCAGTGAATCTTAAAGAGATTTTTTTATTTTCCATTTTATCTTTAGTTCAAAGCAATAGGTAATATTAAGGATATTGTTTATCTATCTTTTATAAATTAAATTCTGTTCTTTGATAAGGGCATCACTTGAGAAAGGCTAGAAAGATGAGGCAATTTAAAAAAAAATCTTTCTTATTCTAATTAGGTTTTATGTAAAGAAAAATTGGAAAAGTTGCCCGGAAAATTGGCAAATTCGGGAAAAACTGAACGTTCTTTTTTCTCTGTTTTTTTTTTATGACAGGACAACGCCTGTCGGTTCGGCTAGTAGGTATGTAATAAACATTCGAGACAGTGTAACATTGAGTGAAGCTGCACTGCAGTATTACTGAACTGGATTAATAAATATTCTTCAGATTATATTCATCGTCAAATCGCTACAGTTCCAAACAAGAAGGTATGTAGTCGCCTTGCCTTAACTATTCATTACTATCAATATTCAATTAGCCGTTCTCAAACACAGGTGTGTTTGTGTCAATGAGATAGCGGCGTGGAACCGTCGTGTTGTTTTGGTTAAATCTGCCTATATTTACAAATAAAGCTAGCCTAGAGTTATTGTATAAGTTATATTTTGTTTTGATACACCTTTCATAGTAGGTACCTACTTATAAAAATATTTTGACAACTGTCAGCCGAAGTGAACTTTGTTACAACATTGGGCCCTGGGGATATTCCACGGGAGATTTAGTCATCAGATTTTCACAATTTCTATCCGGTTCCGCTATGCGTCCGTGTGAACACGTTCACCTATACTATGACGAACTTTACCAATCCAAATAGTGGGGGAGCAATATTATTTTGAAACACTACTATACTACACTGTTGCTATTCATTTCTTATTTGCAAATCTTACTTTATTGAGTTAAGATTAAGTCCTACGTTTGAAGTTTTTAAACGTGTCTAATTAATATGTTCTGTATCAAATAAGTTTTACGGCTGTCAGCATCTAATGTTTTTGTAGTAAACTGAATCGTACATGTAATTCAATATTCCATACCTACACCTGCGAAGATGTTGACTAAGTAAGGGGCGAAGTTTTGTTATTGTTTCCTACATAATTTGCTTGGCTCATATTTGTATTAAACATTAATCACACTTTTTCTTGAAAAAATCGCAACTTACGCATAATAAACTTTAGAGTTATTAGAACTGTTAATCTTTTTGGCAAGAAAACAATGACGCTATTAGTATTTTACCGAAGTAATCTATATTTTTTGATATGTATTTTGATATTAGGTTCTAAAGCAGAGTTAATAGCAATACTATCTACTCCGTAAAGTTAAATACAGTTACCTAATAACTACTATTAATAATAATTAGGTAATAGTATGTAGACATTTTACGCTGTATCTACGTAGTTTAAATTCTGTGCCCCTAGTGAAGAAGGTTATAAGTCCTCATTAAAGGTATAAGGACATAATAATATACCATTTTCACTAGAGGGACAGAATTAAACGCCTTTTATTTATAACATACCTACTCGTACGTTGAAATACGAAAACGCACTTATCGCTGACTTGTTTGCCTTGTTCTAAAAAATAACTATCCGATTAAGTGAAAGTTTTGGCTCGTTTAAAATTAAAGATAAACCAAGACAGCCATCAGCAGTACCTGCAAAGATACGCTTTAAAGATGAAAACTTAAGTACCTGCTTTGGTGCTTATAATTTTCTTCAAGTTACTGTTTGCTAGATACTTTTGACTGGTATTGATTCTGGAAAACATTTTCGCAGGGGGGTGTACTAACTTTTGTACTGTTTAGTTTATTTTTACGCTATTCCAAGGTTAGTCAGAAAGGGGTACTAATCCGCGGACCACTCAAAGTAATGACTGTTTTAAAACAAGTGTTAAAATTTTAAATTCGGTAGTTTTATTTTCATGCAAAATTATTTTTGTATTATTTTTCAGAAAAATTCTTCAGCTCTGCTTTAATTAAGAATTCAGAAAATGGTACTTCTAATCCGTGACCCCAAATATGACCTAAAATGTAAACATAGCTGATTATAGCCGAGGATAGATTTGAGCGTATTTTTTATGAAATCTTTAAACAGCTTAAACTATTGACTTTTGGGGAAAGTGGTAGGACAGCTTATATTCATTATTGTAGGGACTTAACACCCTTTCTAATTAGTAGCCCCTTTCCGACTAAGCGTATATGAAAGTATTGTCTTCAAAATTATTACCTCTCTTCATGAAGATTAGTATGAAGATGTGGTGATTAGTCGGCACTTCCCGTGACGACACCAAACACCATCTGTGTTGACACTAGAGGCACGCGCTTTACAGATAACACTTTAACTGTCAGCAGTAAGTGCGTTCACAATCTAAACTCACGTATTTTTTACCCATTCACATTACAGAGATTAACAGTTGCCATAAATTTCACTGTGGACACAAGAATGTCTGAAACGAAATTAGATAATCTTCCCCACACCTTTTTACAAAGGCATTTTAAATAGCCACGTGTAAGAACTATTTGTAACGTATTATTTTAAGAAAATGGTGAATTACGGAACGATTGTCATTTGAAGGTTAGCTAGCGCACAGAATCTAGATCTACGTACACAAACTTAGATCGTAGGTACTTGATATGAGGTCGAAGTGATTCCATAATATTTCAGGACATGCAGCGATTTCGTTGTTCATAAATGTTTCACTTTCGCTCACGGACTCGCCACCCTTGAAAGAATAACAGTTCCGTCCAAGATCTACATAAGTAGTAAAGCGCCTCGTCCAAGATAGAGCAATATAGAGCTAGGGTGCTTGGAGATTAGTCTAATTATCTCGCATTTCTACGTCCACGTAGAGATTGCGTCCACGTCGATCTCTGACCGGGTCTCTTTTAGCCTACATAGACTGTAGTCATGGCCTACCTAGACTAGTCTCGGTACTATGTAGATGTTGTAGATTGCTCTATGAGGGTCACCCTACGTGATTTAAACCTAACGTGGACGAGGCGCTTAAGTTAACTTATTTGAGTGGCAATCACTATTCTTATCGATCTAGATTTAAGTTCGTTTTTTAATTAACTCGTTCTATTCCCTAGGTCATTATTTAAGTAACGTATTTACGAAGCCTTGTTGCTACCTGACGTAATCCTCAGGTAGATAAGTAGGTACTATGATTTCAAAGTTACATAGTTTAACTTAAGATGATAATTTTCTGTTGTTTCCCACGCGCATCCAAGACTAAATAAATGTCCTCAGTACGGTATCTGATTTCCCTTATGTAAGCGATACCACGTTTGCTTATATTGCTAATATTTTTGCGTGAGGTTGCGTATCACCCAGAGTAAATTACGCAGTTCTCAAATTAGTTTACACATACAATTAAAGCCTAGTAAAGATTTTAGTATTATTGATGTGTACCTATTTTAATTCCAGTAAATTTTCAGAAAGTTTACAAAACGTGACACTTTGCATGAACTTTTGATATATATTCGTACGTTTGTCAATAGTTTGCCACAAAAAGATAATATATAATATAGGAAAATAGGAAATCCTTTTTACTCCTAGCTCGTAGGTAAATAGTTGGCCAGCAAGATACAATAAGTAATTGCTGAGGTAAAATAATTATAGTTAGAATTCAGTTTAAATATTTCAAACACAGCGGTACACAAGAGTTGCCTTCATTGGTCAAACACTGATAAATTGGTCAAACACTGATAAATCTAGATAGTTAATCGTAGTAAGCAGCTTTAGTTGTTCCGGACTGTCTTTGTACTGCATCTCAACAGCAACGTGACTCCGAATGTAAACAACATGGTAAGGCAAATGGCGACGCGCGTGTAAAGTGTGGCTCTACTGATTGCCGTGTAATTTTACACCGTTACTATGAAATAATGTAAATACGGCCCTTCGTTTCAAAAATTCAACTAGATGATTGAATTTCATCTTTAATTGAGATATTGAATTGTACTGCAAGTCTTTAATCTGGGGGCACGGCAGTGCCCCGCCAAGTCTTGAGCAAAGCGGGCACGGCCGTACCATCTTTTCTCGAAGCCATTCGCGGCCTTTTCACCCCCCCTATATCTTCGCTGTGGACAAAGCTAGCAGTTTGAACTTTCGGTTACCAAGAGTAATCATTATAACTAGCTAAACTTCCAAATTACATCATATTTGAACTTATAGTTTACGAGTTATCATCGATCAAAGTTACATCATTTTGTCACTCACTGACTCACTGACTCACTGACTGACCGATCATCAAAATTCTAAGATACTTCTAGCAGGCCTAGAACCTTGAAATTTGGCATCAAGATAGATTATTAGGCACATATAAAGGAAAAATTATAAAAACATAAAAAAGTAGTAAATTATAGAAAACAATTTTATATTTGCCATTTTGCCAGGAACATGGTGTATGAATTTCGACTGCATTGTTAACTTTGTTCTTTGTTTACGTACAAAAAATATTGAATTGGTGTAGATTATTTATAAATTGTTATTTATTTAGGGCAAAATCTGAGAAATGAGATTCCATACCATCACGCCTGTATTCTCCGAAGGGTAGGACAGAGGTGTATACTAAGTATGTAACTATATGAACCCATTTATTACTATATCTAGATAACATTCATAAAAGCTAATTTAAATTGTTTAAAGTTTTAATATCTCACAAGTTTTCCCTCCAGAGGGCGGGGGCGGTCAAAATCAAAATCCAAGATGGCGGCTGTGAAATTTTACAAAATATGCGTCATGGGTGTCGTTCCCATGGTTTTCCGGGGTGCTGATGCCAAAAATGAGGTCAAAGTCAAAATCCAAGATGGCGAGTGTGAAATTTTACAAAATATGCGTCATGGGTGTCGTGTCCATGGTTTTCGGGGGTGCTGATGACGAAAAAGAGGTCGAAGTCAAAATCCAAGATGGTGCTGTGATATTTTACAAAATATGCGTCATGGGTGTCGTGTCTATAGTTTTCGGGGGAGCTGATGACGAAAATGAGGTCAACGTCAAAATCCAAGATGGCGGCTGTGAAATTTTACAAGATATGCGTCATGGGTGTCGTGTCCATGGTTTTCGGGGGCGCTGATGACGAAAATGAGGTCGAAGTCAAAATCCAAGATGGCGGCTGCGAAATTTTACAAGATATGCCTTATGGATGTCGTGTCCATGGTTTTCGGGGGCACTGATGACGAAAATGAGGTCGAAGTCAAACTCCAAAATGGCGGCTGTGAAATTTTACAAGATATGCGTCGTTAATGTCGTGTCCGAGGTTTTCGAGGGTGCTGATGACGAAAATGAGGTCGAAGTCAAAATCCAAGATGGCGGCTGGAAAATTTTACAAATTATGCGTCTTGGATATCGTGTCCATTGTTTTCGGGGGTGCTGATGATGAAAAGGATGTCGAAGTCAAAATCCAAGATGGCGCTGTGATACTTTACAAAATACGCGTCATGGGTGTCGTGTCCACATGCGAAATTCGTATGATAGCGCCATCTATCTATGAAAAAAACCACTTAGAAACTAAAAAAATATTATAATAACGTAAATTTATATTCGGTGAAACGAAGTTTATGGATATCCAAATCAGCTAGTTATTAGTTACTTAAATAGTTAGTTATTAAAAGTACTAATTTAATACATAAATAGTTTGTTATATATTTAGTTTGTTAGTTAGTTATAAAAACAAAAGAGATAGAGACAGAGAATAGGCTCTAAGCAAAGCAGCAGTTGATGAACAAGACATTATTATGTCACCCAAAAAGAAAAGAAAGAGACCCACCAGCAAAAAATAAATGAGATCCCACCAAAAACATTAAATGTAAAAAATGCCAAGTCTCTATATGCAGTCTATCCACCGTAAAAAGTTTTAAGATCTCATAGAAGCCAAGTCCTATTCAATTTATTTTGTAGTTAGTTATCTATCTAGTGACTGTATTAATAGTTTTATTTCTATTATAATTATAGTGACTTGGCAATGAGCACAAGAAGAAACAAATATATTTGGAGGAGGTTAAAGTAACGCATAACGCACGCGTAATGTTTAATATCACAGGATTAGTTAAGTTCTTTTGATTTGACCATTAAACATAGGTACCTATAGATAATAATTGTGATGTTCTTATCAAATAAACTTAGGTTTTCTTAAATATGTATTGACGCACGTAGTCGATGGTGACCATAACTACTCATTGGCCGTAAAATCACGTCTGCATATCATAAATCACACATCAGCATAACAACTAATGTAATCATAGTACTCATAGATATCAATTCGTCAATAACAGTCGCACATAATTCCACACAGCAAGCAGCTTTTAATTTGTGCTCATTGCCAAGTCACTATAATTATAATAGAAATAAAACTATTAATACAGTCACTAGATAGATAACTAACTACAAAATAAATTGAATAGGACTTGGCTTCTATGAGATCTTAAAACTTTTTACGGTGGATAGACTGCATATAGAGACTTGGCATTTTTTACATTTAATGTTTTTGGTGGGATTCTCTTTTCCACAACCACTTTAAGCAAGGACTCAAAGACTTACCTGAATATAAGTTTAAGTTTAATGTCAAAATGGTCATATTTAAAAAGTGTGTTTTTGTTAGTTATTCGTTTTGAATAGAAGATAACCTTTTACCTACCTTAAAGCTTTTACCTACCTACTTAAAGAGCATGTGTCTCTACTTCCCTATGACTACTTCCCTTCGACTGCTGCTTCTAGCTTATCTGCTAATTATACATTTTCCTCGCTGCTGGTAGGTATTCACTTAGTTTTTTTTTGTGGAGTTATTATAATCGTTCAGTCAACGGACTACGTGAGTTCTTGATAACGATTTAGTTGCATTATTATTTTGATTGGTGTCAAAAATCATGCACAAAGGGTAGGTATTTAGATATTATGACCGCTAGTGCATTGACCCGGCTCGAAAGTGTACCTGCCATGACTAATATTTGAATAAATTAAAAACATGCGTGATTAAAGTCCAAACAAATTTGGAAGTAGATAATGAATCAAAACATTCATCTCAGCGATCTTTCGAACAAAGTTCATCGTTCTGATTTGTAATACCAAGTAAGAAGTCGTTTATATTATGATACAGGTATTGTATATTACCTTTTAAGTGAAAAAATATCATCTATGAAATATGTTACATGTTTTAGAGATCATCAAAACTTGTACTTGACTGCGATGATATTGGGCAATATAACAAGATGGTTCTTTTATTCTCAAAGGGAAAACATGTTTCATGTCATGTACTACTTTTTATTGCATAAGACATAGGAGCAAAGTTGCAAAACGGCAGAAATAAGTCGGTCGAGTAATGATTCGCGCTGATTTATGAAATACGCCGTCAGGATAATTTTCTTTGTTTCACTTAGCGACAGAATTGACCGTAGCATTATTTGATGCAGTCGTACGCAAATGTGCTGCGTGTATATTACTACGTGATTCGGGAGGTTTTTGTAAAAGAAATTTTAATATCGTGTAATATGAAATTGAAGAAAACTGTGACATGTTGTATGAGAGGAAATTCGTTTTGCATCAAGTACAGCACGAAAATTATGCCTAAGGTAATCTTGTATGTTTATTATTTTAGTTAGATACTTATTATAGATTTTTTACAAATGGTTATTTCCATCTTATGCCCGGTTCCTATGACCAAAAACGAATCGTTTTGCTTACGAATAGCAGAATTTTTCATTGCCAAACTTGGCATAGAAATAGACTCGTAAGTTATTATTAAGTGCGACAGCTATCTACTAACGCATAGAAGGGTCTACTATGCAAAGCCATATATACTTAGGTCTTCTCATTATTATCGGTAAAGATACAAGAGTCTTAATTTTAGCCAATAACGCTCGGTAAATCATAGGAATCGGCCAATAGTACCTAGTAATTAAAGTCAGTCATAGTAGGTACTTCGTTCAAAATAAAAGCGATGTTTCATAGTGAATATCTCAAAACGTAAGTTTTGTAAAGTTTTCTTATGCGGCAACAACAAGCGCAGATGTGTGTTGAGGTCTGTATTATACTTAATATAATAACAACAGCTAATTAAACACAAAATTGTATCTATTTAAAGTTTCATTTGCGTCATTCATTGTTGTATCTTATCGGATTCATGAATGGGTCGTAAATTCGTTTGGAGTATTTAGCTAAGTATATCACCTAAATCTGTTTACCGACAAATATATTTTGATTGGTAAGGCCGCACCTCGTTTGTAGATATGTTTACGATCATATCCATTAAGAGGATGCAGTCAAATACATTGGCTCTGTCAAAAACACTACAACTCTACATTTTTCTGGTTCGTTTTAATGTTATAATATGTGATTAAAAGTGATTGTTTTCAGACTACCGCAATTCTGAATCAAAATAAATCTTCGCGATATGATATTAAATCTAATCATCTCTTACAAACCCTAAGTGGTAACGCAACCTATCTACAGTCCATTTAAAATAACATGAGACAAAAGTAACCCGCCAAGGCACTAATATCTTTTGAATCGTTTCTTCAAGTAGAGTTTCAGCTGGGTTGAATACCTGTTGGAGGCAAACATGTTTTTACACATTTCCTTGTTAAAATTGGACTTATTTGTCTATTGTTATAGTTAGGTTGCCTGATGTTCTGCTGAACGTGATCGTATCTTCGATACTGACATAATATGTTCATTTTATACAAGGTTGTGTCAGTGGGGCACGTCAACACTAGCTGTCTGAGATTTGTATCTAATTTATAGCGAGATCATGTAATATAAATTCAATATTTTTTAACTTTTTCCACTTTTCCCACTTTTTGCTGTATCTTCTTGTAGAACCAACGCGGGAGTCCGCGCACCTCTGCGTCGTTTGAGTAACAATTTCAATAACTTTTTTACATCATTAGATTTGTTTTCTGGTTCTGCTAATAAGTTTCGCAACGCCTTGATGCAAACCATTAAGGATTCAAACTCCATATACTAACTTAACTTTACTATGTTAACTTAACTTAACTATTTTAATTTGGATACAGTAATTTGTTCCCATCACCTGCGGAGTAGTTCCTAAGTTTAGAAATAATTATTTGCATTATATAAACTGTGGATAACGGTGTGAGTTGCACATTTACGTTATTTTTTGTAATTTTTGTCTAAGACACAATGTGTAACTGTTTGTTCATCCCTAATAAATAAATAAATAAATATAATTCATTTATAAAAGGTAAAACTTGAAGAAACAACAAGTTCTGACATGAAACCACTAACAATAATGGATATTTTCATCAATAGTGGATATAAGATTCACATTTTCAGTGTCTATCTGCAAAATAAATCCAAATGTATCATGTCCCCTTGCACGGACGGCGCCAGTCGGCGGCAGTTGTCTCGCCAGCCGTCGCCCCTCTGATGTGTCACTGCTTTCTATTTCCAAACAGGCGCCAATGAGTACCACCTATGATGCCCACCTCATCCTTCATGACAGGGAGGACAAATGAAAATAATACGTCCTCTTATTTCTCTGAACTTTGTCACACTTATTCATGACGATTTATAAATCTTCTTAGGTCGTTTGCCGGAAATTTGATTTTCAATTACGTAGAATCTACCAAAACTTATTACTCAACACTCTTGGAATATACCTAGTTGTTAGAGATCCCAGAAATATCTATTTATTTTTTATTAGTTGCTTCTGCTCTTTTTAAGTCTGCCCCTCACTGCTGAGGATCGCGACCACGCTGTTTCTTTGTTCTACTATGACACTACTAAAAGTCTTTGTCAAACTTCTTTTGTGTCAGTGATTTTTTTTTATTATCGCATTAGGAAGAAGTGAAATGATTAAGTATATCTAATTTTATATAAATGATATTATTAATAAATAAATTATTTTTTTGTAGAATTGGGTTAAATGTTTCGGGTATTTTTTTTTCCAAAGAATTCTTTGTGCTTGGGTACTTAATATGGTTGGCCGCTGATTTAGCAAGGTAAGTTTTGAATTCAGATTCTGTAGGGTTAATTTTCGGGATTCTATGACATGTAGAAAACACAAAGTTGTCCTTTATCTACTAATAGTACGGGTGAGATAGAACATGGTTATAATTTCATCTAGTTCTCAATCCGGTTTAAACATTTACATAGGTATCTACATACATATTACCTATATTATAATATGCTTCTCTATTATAAGCTCTACATCTAAATCCACAAATACTATACCTAGTGGTTTTACCATACGTAGCGTCAATTTACACGTACTATATGTAACGTATGCCATGCATTATGTTCTATACATGCTTACTATTGCCGTGGTTATGTAATTTATGTGTATGTGTGAAGCGCGTAATGCTATCACTTTCTACGCATGCGCTAAACGTAAAGGTGCGAGTGAGACAAAGAGGCGGGCGGGGGGAGAACCTACGTCTGAATTGATAAAAGCAACTGTTGAACGCGACGAAAATTCAGTTTAGAAAGAAACAGCGCGCGGCGTCCCGTACAACGTGGCTCGTAAACAATCGCGGCGAGGTTAAGATGTGACAGCGATATTGTATGAGTGCTTCGAATAATATTTTAATGTTGTTTTATAGTGTACACGATCGAATTTTGTTACGAGTAGGAGCTTAAGAGACAGACCGTCGCGACGACGACGGTGACGTGGACGCGTCGCGTCCAAGGATTAAAAGTTTATTGCGACGAAAACCAACTCGAACAAAAACTTTCCTGGTGATCATAATGCGTACCGTACGATTGTAATTATAAAGTGTTACTTTAAATTCACTCTTACCGCAAAACACGTGACCATCGAAAACTCTAGAAAATTCAAGAAAAAATACGTTTTCTTTACCTATTACTCTTTTTGGGTAGTGTTTGCTCGTCCCGGAATTAGTGTTTTTGGCCAAATTATGGTTGTGACGAAAGTCGATAACATGGCCTCATATTCCACATACACGGGAAAACCGAAAATATTTTTTCCAAAGAAGGTAAGACACTCCTATATACATACTTATCAAGTAACTCTAAGTTAACATTCAACGACATGGTAACAGATAACAAAATGCGATGTAAACAAACACCTTATTGACTTAACAGTAATTATTCTGCATAAGTAATTAAAGTCAATGAAGATCAATTAGACAGGTTCGTACCTGCAAAAGTCTAATGAGATAGGTATCAAACAATACCTATCTTTAACCTTTTTTTATAAACATAATAACTTCATAGATAAGTCTTTTTATTTAATTAGGTAATTATAGTATAAAATATATATATTATAAATTCGAAAAGACAGTAGATATTGAGTCTTACCAAAGTTTATTACCAACAAAATAGAATTGCAAACGATTATAAATTATAACAACAAGCTGTTGTTGAAAGTGAATGAAAACATTTGGTAGGTAATTAAATTACACGATGAAATTGATATAAATATAGTTTTAGGTTAGGCTTTACATGAGCAACTGGCCAACACAATGTTCGTTAACAGAATCATTGCTACCTGAACATTATAGTTACAACAGATGTAAATAAAGAAAGTTAAAAGAAAAAACGAAGAATTTGCTTCATTTATTATAAATTCGTTATGAGACATAAAACGAGACGTTGACGTATTAACTTAAAACAAAGATTAATTGTTTGCACTTGTAAGGATTTTCAATTATTAGGTAGCTTAGGTATCAAAACAGACGCATTAGGGTTTTTATTAAGTACATAGTCTCTGAGAAAATAGCTCTGCTCTGCGCTCTACCTATTTTATGTTTGAAGACTAGTTGAAATCAACCGCTAACAAAACACATAGGTACAATCTTCATGGCAATACAATGAAATTAACTGTGTACACAGACAGTTATCATCATGTGAATGATAATGTTTCACGTAACCTATGATTCAGTTAAAGTGTAAGCCGTTCCACTTAGTCGACCTACTTCAGAAATATTCACATTTTGGCCTTGGTGGGATTCTCAGTAATGGCAGCAGGCCATTGTTGGTTTAGTTGTTAGTTTACCAGAAGTATCACTATTCATCACACATGAACAAGAAGAATACTACCACGTTACGTTCACTAAACTAACAGAAATCGAATCTCTACATTTATATGAAAATTGTAAAAGTTAATTGGTATTTGCGTATGTATTTCCTGTTCTAAATTAAGGTTTCTTAATTTTCTCTGCGCTCTTGTTCACACGCAGCATCCGCGTTCGTTCAAGATACTGGTTATTACACAAGGTCCCCTGTGCAATATCGGTGACCTACAAATGCAGTGAGTCGTCAGATTGAACTCAGAGTCAGCGTTGTTAAGGACTAAATTCTTCCATCTCGCAAGCAGGTCAAAGGGTAAAACCGTTCCCACATCTGGACAAACTTGCAGAACAAATGAATGTAAGCCTTGTTGTTGTAATGACAAGAAATTAAATCGTTATAAATGTAGTTCCCTTTTATATGACCGCGCTCTGTGATAAGAGTCTACTGCGCATTCACATCAGACCTCCGACTTTATGGTTATACATTAACTGCAGTCTCGCCGTGTATGGCAGAAAATTATAATTGATTGCCTTCTATATAGGCCATGGTTGTCATTGTCAACTGGAGATAGGAATCAAAGGACGCGATATAAAAGTATCATGGTTAATTTAACCCATCTACAGGTGTTACGTGAACATGCCTGAGCCAGTTTCAAGGTCACCATATTAATCTAGGGGATAACAAAGACGATTGTTTCCTAAATGAAGTTTGTTAATAACGGTAATTAAAAAATGTTTAATTAATTCACGAGGTTGTATATCCATGATTCCAACAAATATAGATTCATATGATGTCTATTTAATAGTCGTTCTTCCAAAAGTAAAGACAGGTAGGTGTCTACAAAAGCAAATATCTGTACATAATTGAGCAAAAATTTTGGACAAGTAATTAAAATCCTTTCCGAAATTGGAGTTTTAAAAGCATATTCGATTATTTCATTAGGCTGTAATAATTACATTTGATATTTTACCAAACATTCTAGCCGTTCTACATAATTATCGTAATGGTATAAGATCCCACATTATAAGAATTCCTGTCTAAATATACATTACATCAGTTTTTAAATTCTTTACCGATTGATTTATCAACGATTTGACTCATCATGATATTATTTATACCATTTTGCAAAATTACTTTTTGTGTCACTGTAACTGGGTGTTCCGTTGAATGAAAAGTCCCAGTGCATTCCCCACGCGCCATTATGGGCGTGGACACAATGAAGGGTATGCTGACTGGGATCCGTAAGGGAACAAATATGTGGTATGGAATGCACCGACCATCTTCCTGGCATTAAGTATAGATTATTCGTTTTTATCACAAAGTAAAACATTTATGCATCGGTTTCCACACTTTAACGTAGGTATACACGACGTATTTTGTTTTATCACATCGATTTGTCATTGCTGTGTGGGCAGAATAATCGCTTTATAAATGATAATAACAGACGATGTCTATTTCTAACTACTAATGTATTACTTCCTGTGTAAGAAAATGTAATCAGTGTCATTTGTGCGATAAACGTAATTTTCCGGCAGTCGGTAATTCCTGTCTTTATATGGACATGAAGTGCATCGATATTCAATTTAACAATATACAGACTTAAGTACCTATTTAACCTTTTGACCGCTTGGTTTTTTAACAGTTGCCGTGCCCCTAGCGCCCAGCTCATAAATCGGCAAAATAATAACTAGGTACTATGAAAAGAGCATTATAAACATGTTATGTCAATAAATGAATACATTTTAAAGACAGTTTTTTTGTCGTACCTATTTATCCGAGATGGGCGGCTAAAGGGTTAACAAAAGAAGGATGATGGTTTCGATTTGATCAAAACTGATTGCATTCAACAAGTGAACTTTCCTCAGAGGAAGCGGCGGTGGGCGCCAAAAATAGCGTTTCCGCCGAACACCGAGTACTCTTAAGTAGGAAGTCGACTAACACTCGACGGTCCACTTTTCCGGCCGCCTACAGCTGTCTCGACGCTTATTGAGTTTACAACGCACTTATGAGCTGCAATGTGCCTACGCGTTGTCTCTTAAGCTGAATTAAATTGCTCATACTTTGAAATCATTGCCCATTAAGGGATTCATTCAGACAGTTTCAAAGAAATGCGAGCTTGATACATTGATGTCTGTTAAGTCATGTACTAAATTACGTAATTTAATGAGTTTTAATAAATTATGGCACTATGACTTCCAGAAAGGTGAAAACATCTGAAAGTGAATCGCCGCTTCTTGTGTGACCGAAAATTTGTTTTAAAGATCTTACACAGCAAAAACCAAAAGGTATAACGCTTCTAAGAGCACGTAGGTGGAATATTTATCGGAAGATTAAATCGCAAACTGCATTTGCGTAGGTCGAAGATATGTATAAAACCAAATAAGGAACTTGAGAGGCGGAGATGCATAATTTTCCGTAGAACTGAGTCGTATTTGGTCTTAATTTTTTATCCAGTTTTTTGGCATGTACTGCATTTTGATAAAAGTATTTGTTTCATCGATGACATTATCATCGGCTTAGCTCTTTGGTATTTTACTCGGAGGAAACAGTTGTAAGATTTTTTTTGTGAAATTTTATCTGTGGCTATACATAATTCTTAGCGAGTATTTCAAGTAAAAATATTTAGGGCCCATATTTATAAATAGTTCTCACTTGAAATCTTCCTCTTATGGGTCGTTTCAACGTTAGTAGAAATACTAATTTATTTAATTAAAAAAGTATCATACGGGCCCAAGAACGTCGCGCCCCAGGAATCTCCCAAATTAGGTTAGAAGTAAAATTAAATTTCCTTAAATGGCAAGTACATTATTTGCCAGAGATAACATTTTACAGCGAAGTGCGGGTTGTTTGTCCCCAAATGCTGCAAATAAATTCATTTAATCAACGTAAAGGTGACACTTACAATTAGTGGAAATTATCGTATTTTAAACAAACTAGGCAATTATTATAAAAACAACATATTTCTTTTTTTTGCAACTCTTTTTTTAAACATGTTAGCCTACAATGATCGCACTGCAGGGTAAAAGACTCTTGTTAGATAGAGTAAGAATGAGAATTAATCACCACGCTTGCTCAGTGGCTTTTACCTTCACCGTATGTCAGTGGTGTCTTGATTAACTTAGAAAGTGCATATGAAATTTTAAACAATGACATCGTGATATGATGAGCACCAGTTTTAAACCCGTAAACTGGTGTTCATGAAGCGGGTCCGTGCTTAATGAAAAAAAGATTATTTTAATATCGATCAAGCAAGTTTTTTTTGCTAGTAACATTTCCAACAATAATAGGTTTTCCTAAGTGTCTTTTAGTTAATTAATTAATGTTTCTGTTAGTGGCACTTCTCAGAAAAGATTTCTTTTCATCCTTTATTCATCTTAAGTTTATTCCTGAATTATGGATGAACTTTCCAACATTAACACGTCATGCTATTGGAATACTTACTGGAAATATCAATAACGGTAATGAACAATACGGTACATATTTGAGTTTATTTCAAATTGTGAACAGTATTATGATCTAAAATCTGATATATACGACAACTCAAGTATATAAACATTAGCAGGTAAACGAACTATGAGTCACTGATTCAGAAATATTTTGATGACTCACAAGTCACGACAGATGGGCAAATGCACTCACCCCTGATATCGGTAACTAATCCATTAGACAAAAGAATTTATACGTTTAAGTTAGATTAGAAGTAATGCTAGCAAATTAGGATATGCAACAATGCTATTCGGTTGGATTTCATGCATGCATGAGTCAAACAATCATACTTTTACATAGCAATTAATTTTATATAAACCAGCCATATTCACGCACAGAAATAGAAACAGAGCCTATTCCATCACAAACTTTTAGACACTTTGATAGTGCGCCCAATAATTTAAAGGTAAGTAAGTCTGATTATTCATGCAGATGAGGTCTGCTTTGCCTTAATTTGTAAATTTAACCTGAATTATATTTATTTATAATCAATATTATCGGTACTTCTAAACTGTCAAGATGGTTCAGTTTATTATTCCAGAGAAGAACTAGTAAGAAAGTATATCTTCTCTTTTACTCATCGGTTTGTACCATAACAGTGTACAATTATGTGAGAACAATGTAGGACAACGTGTAACCTACCTTCAAACGTCTCGTCGGGTTCCTAATTGGTTAAATTTGCAATTCGTCGGATTCATTATTCGTCAGAATCTGTTCAAATGGTAAACAGTTCGATGAAAAAAATTAAAGAACATGATGGATGGATGGATCAATTCTAGATGTTTTCTTTTTGTTTTCTCTCCAGCTATGATTGTTGTATACGATTGAACGCCCCGGTTTATTTTTGATGATTCACTTCGATGTTTTCTCTTTTTTTGTTGTCAACAGCTATTTCGCAGATTTTTCGCTACGTACCGTTGTATTTTTTTTGCTTTTCATTTTTCATTTCGCCAAGATCTAATGTTGAGTTCCGAAGATTAACTAAGGAACTCATCCACCAGCATAGCAAAGAAACGATCGAAGTGAGCAAGGTACATAATCCTACCAAAACGGAGCGGATATTTGTGCACGCTAGAAAGAACCTAAGAGAGGATAGGCGAGCTCACGACAGTACACTCGGTTCGGTTATTAATATTACGTTTCTTTTTTTTTTTTGTTTAAACGGTTTCTTTTTTTCATGGCTGTTTGACTCATAAGTCATGAAAAAAAGAAACCGTTTAAACAAAAAAAAAAAGAAACATAATATTAATAACCGAACCATAATGAACCCAATGAATTACGATTCCGACGAATAAGGAATCTAAATAATAAAAAATGTGACGAAATAGTCTTGAGACCCCTTCGAAAAAAGTGCCACAGCAGTTTTGAGTGGACTTGTGCTGACAGTATTACATGCAAGCATCATGCAGTCACTCTACAGTTGTACTATTCTTAGTGTATTTTAGAGTTTTCTTTCTACACATAACGTTGCCGAAATGTAACATGAAGGAAAATAGCAACCCCTACAGTAAAAAAGTTATAAATTGCAACTTTCTCCCATAATTTGCAACCCCTCGTGAAGGGTGGCACGGTACTGGTAGATATTCTAAGCTGTTGTAAGCTAGGCATACATAATTTATTTGCATAATTTGATGTTATGTTAGTATGTAAAATAACTCTAGCTTCCAGAAACAACAAAAGAGCAAATTATTGCTTTTGGGTCGGTATTAAACACGATGCACGTTGTGATTCTGAAATTACGTCTAGGTGGTAATTTTGTAAAAGTAAGTAGGTATGTCATAAAACTTTATTTTCATAATTCGTTTCATTTGTTTCAGGTACGTTCGGAAGAGTCCCTTCTTGCCCCGGAAAAAACCTCGAAAAGCGCACGATGGGTATGTTCTGCTTTGAGATTATTAGGTGGCGGGTATTATAGTAGCTAATGTCGTATTATGTTTAAATTATAATCGTATTTTGCATGTAAATTGCCTGCTCTACGTATACCTGCTCGTACAAATACAACAATAGGTATATGAAACATTATTATTGTAATATTATTATTTTGTTTAACAAATGCGTATGGGAGACAGACAAATGAGTAGATATAAATAGGAATAGTCAAAAGTCTACAGACCTTGAACGAATGGCATAATAAGGTTAATCTTGTACTTATAAATTATTTATTATCGTTGAAAAACGTCTTACGTCCTTAACGAGTCGTTCTAATCTACTAAGTATATCAACTAAACAAGTTTTTGTTCGGTGGGATCGGTGAGTAACATATTATTCGCGAAGCATACCTCTGTAACGTATTGTGGCGGCTGCGTCACTAAGCAAACACATGTGGAGCGCGCGCCCGCCACGCCACAAAGACCGTATATTTTACACATTTTAAACATGCTTGGATAAACCAGAAATTTTTGCATGCGTTTGTTCGTTTAAAGATATTTACACAGTTAGTTCGCATTTTATATTTTAAAATGTAAAAGAAGGAACACAGTGACCTACAGCTTATTATCCTTAACTTTTCAATACATCTGTACCTAATTTAAAGAAATTGCCAAAAGCATTAACAACACTTTTAAGGAAACAATGCGATATTGCGTTATTTTTAATAGTTTCGTTTATTTTAGAATGTTCATTAAAAACGTAGTTCATTACCTCAATTAGTTGTGGTAAGCTAATTAAACTCGCCCTGAGTTAACTTAATATCTTGCTCCATGTAAACTCTACATTGTATAGCCATACTGTTACGCCTAGGATGATTTGGCAACTAACACAGTAGGTATTTTATTACATGGAAAAACAATGAATAAATCTGTCAGACAAACGGAAAATATAAAACTTCATACGTTGCCTTACAATTGTATCGTAACGCAATGTAATTAACATCCGTTTCATATAATACCATTCTTCCTTAGTCTTGATAATTATCTAGGCTTGTAATTACCTCAGATCTAAAGCCGTAAATCAAGCGCTGTTTGTAGGATGTCAACACGTTATCTTATAAACGAAGTTGATGTGGGATTACCTTTGAATGACATTCTACGCGTCTCATGTCTAGGTATATTTGTCTGTACAGGTCATGTTGGCATGTACGCATTGTAGCTAATATTTCAGTCATTACTTGTATTTGAGACTTCCAGCTTTGGTCAACATATGTTGGTGCAGCTAATTGCAACTACATTTATTATTATTATATTGGCAATATCGTCGCTATTGGCCGAATGTCTCAAGTTGCGTAATAGTTGGTCAATAAACAATATCTAATAAGTAACCGAGTTCTCAAGATAAACCGCGTAATCGAATCAATATTTGGACTTTTCCTATTTCATTGCTTATCAAAAATAGGTATCATACGATGATGCCATTGAGCGTAACATTATTATCAATGATTGCATGACTTCATCTAACATTTTTTTGTGAAATACTTTGAAGAAATATCCTTCATCATCGACCGACCAAACTACATTATGACTCATGTGTGCTTTTAAATGGAGATAGGTATTTTATCACCAATGGAATTTGTAGTATACCTAATCATTGGAATGCTAAATTATACGTAGGCAAATAAACAAACATATAATTCCGGATACCTATACAATTATTTCTACTATATTCAGATAAGATAACATGTCAATATAACTGAGTGCATTACTTAATTTTTGATAAATTATCTAACTTAGATAGAACTTAAGATGATTATTAATCTAATTGTAAACATCCGATGTGTTTATTTACAAAAAAAAACTTTCCAATCGTACTAATATTCGTGAAAGTCCACAAAGGCGAACAGGATATACTGTGAGTCATAGCTGGTTGTAATCGGCGCACGCGCAGGTAACATCTACTATACATAAGTGCCGTAATAACAATATGTATGTAGTGTGATAAGCGGCCACGTGAACCACTGATGAGTCAGCGAGTGAGTTCGAACTTCATTATGTCAATCGTATAATTAATGCGGAAGAAATTTAATATCGCAAACCAAAACAACTTTGATTTTAAAGCTCATGGTCTGTAACATTGATAATGGACTGTAGTTACTTACTGGTTTTTAATTGATTTCAATTGTATTGTCACGCGTACGGTGTATCGCTATGGACTTATTTAGCTATCCCTTTTACCTAATTGTATCCATAATTATGTTACTATCTTCAATTTATCTAAATTAAATATCTTATCGCATTCTTTCAGTAATTCTCTTATTCATAAAAAAATAAGTTTAACAGTTACATGAACGAATCACTTTCCCGATAACAAATAGGTATTTTAAGTAGGTAATCGTTTTAACTAATCTTAAAACAATTTCTATTTTACATAAAATGTTGCTTTTCATTATTGTATTATTCGTATCATACGCTTAATTCTAGACCGGTAGGGAGTTTACGGACTTTCACTCCCACCATCCTTCTTTCATCATCCATCTTTGTCGTCGCATGATCTCGTGACAAAACGAGATAAGCCATACATTATCTCGAGCCGATACGAGATAATTCGACAGCAAAATTATCTCGCGCTGCGCCCGTTAGCCCGGCAGATCTTGATTCTTCTCATTCCCTATTAAACAAATTATTCACATACCAGCGATTGGGGTTACTTTGATATCAAAGAGCAACAATGATGGTTACAAAAAATATTGCATTTGGTCATATATCTCTGTAAAATGGAACTTATGCATTTTAACTTAACTGTACAGGTAACATTGACAGTTTTCCTATTTTACCATACGTTATAGAGGTATCTGCGAAGTTAGATGGCGAAGATAAAAAATACTAAATCACACCCCTGATTATGTACAAAATTCGAGTCCTAATTGGGGCTACTTTGACACTGAATGATAAAACAGTGATTATCAAAGTAAAAGCCTACAGTCCGACTTTGATAAGGAAATTTCTCCTTTTGCTATCGAAAACTATGCTCTGTAGTTTTTTTTATCTAGTCTATGTGATCTATACTAATATTATAAAGAGGTAGAATTTGTTTGTTTGTTTGTTTGTATTGTATGTAGGAGGTAATCTCCGAAACTACTCATCCGATTTCGAAAATTCTTTCAGCAATAGGAAGCTACGTTATCCCTGAGTGCTATAGGCTATATTTTGGGATAAAAAAATAAGGATCCGTAAATCAACGCGGGCGAAGCCGCGAGCGACACCTAGTTTTATATATTTCAGTTAATTCAGTCTATTTTTTTATGTAGCAACTAAAACCGAAAATAAATAAGATACAACATATGAAGCTCAAAAAATTTATCAAAGTGACCCCGTTCTACGGTACTAATAAGAATTCCTATGAATAAGAACTGGGGCCTGATTCACCTAACTAAAGAAGTTTATTGCAGTGTAGTTAAGTTTCGATCAAAACGTTTTTCGTATTCTTTTAATAGGCGATCGCTGTCAGATAAGCTCGGGTGAACTTAACTGCAGCGTCATTGCAACTTGATCGGCGCGTCATAAAATTACGTGAATTAGCCCTACTGATTGTATTATTCCTCACACAGATGACAATTAAATTCGTTAGCGCAACGCATATATGTGACATATTGTACGAAATTTTAGTGTATAATGAATGAATATTAATCACCACTCAAAATTAAACATGTGTAGTTTAATCGCTCACCATATCTTATTGTAAGAAATCGTAATGTATGTTATCAAACATGACACAATTTTTCGCGCTCCATTGACAGTAAAGTTCTCGTAAGTACTACCTAAACTTGTGACCGCTAAACCAAAAACATTTATGAATGAAACTACTCATGCTGCGTTTAGTCATATATCTGTGAAACAGTTACGCTGTACGTAGAACTGCATAATGCTTGATATGAGTCAAACAGTAATCATAACGTAGGTGTTGTTTTCTCATATTTATTCAGTGTTATCGTTTATATAATTAATTAAATCATCAATTGCTAATAGTCATTCCTTGCGGAAAATGGAGTGTTGTGAGTTGAGAGAGACATCTGTCCTGCACTGGATACTATGAAAGACTGGAGTTGATAAATGACAAGCTGTTTTTTTTTAATTATCATTTTATTTTAATTTCAGTAGGTACCTATAAGGACAGTTAATCTTACATTATATTTCTGTTTTAAAATATAACGATATTTTCTTGACAAGAGACTGCTTACTACCAGAACAAGGACAGTAAAATATATGCTACGAGTCCTAAAAACAATTTCCTCAACTCGTAATACTTGACAAATATGGCAGACGCAATTTTTCTGCCGTCGAGAACTCGCCACCAACGTACTTCAGAAACATTTTTAGCATGTTCAGTTCGTCGTATTAAATATCGCTCTACATTTTTTCGTTTTATAGCGAAGCTGCACTTTTATAGATATTTGCGGTTATTTTCAATATAAGTACTAGGAACCACAAATTATGCCAATTAACCACTAAACAAGTAACGTTTCAAGATTCACGCAATCCTAAATAAATAATGATTAAGTTAGAATTTGCGTTAGTCCGAACCGCAATTTAATAATACTCCTAAGAGATGAATAAGGCATGGTTACTCACGAATTTAGTAAACATTTAATTTGTTACAGTGTTAAAGTGGCCTGAGACGAATCGTATACATATAGGTATAGGCTTAACGATTCGGATTATGATTCATATGTTTATTGCTTTCAAGAAATTATATTGACTGAACGGGGAATACGTTTTAACAAAAAGTCTTTGTCTGTTAACCTTTTCCAAAAATTAAGTATGTAACATTTTTAAAGACAGGGAGGACATTTGATTGGTCTTCATTTGTAACTTTAAAGACAAGAAAAAAGGTGTACTTAATCAGTTTTTTTTTTGTGAAATTCCTTTTTTTACATTAATAATGATTGAAGAATCCTTCCCATTTCTTATATCATCGTAGAAACTAGTCAATCAATAAATCAACTCAGCCTATCGCAGTCCACTACTGGACATAGGCCTTTCCTAAGTTACGCCTTAACACCCGGTCCTCCGCCTTCCGCATCCAGTCCACCCCAGCTACTTTATTCACGTCTTCGGTCCATCTGATTAGGAGTTATCCTATGCTGAGCTTGCCAGTTCATGGTCTCCACTCAAGAACTCTCTGCTCCCACAGCCATCGGTTCTTCACCAGCCCATTGCCACTATAGCTTGCTGATTCTGCAAGTTATGTTGGTCAATCCGGTTTTTCTTCGGATAATCTGATTTCGGATCCTTATCCTTCAAAGAAACTCGAAGCATAGCTCGCTTAACGACCTTAAAAAGGGGTTCGTTTTGTGGGCTCTGGATCTGAAGTCATTGTGGCAGCGCAGCGTTTAATAGACACTCCAGCATCTCGACATACCGCTCGTCAATATGACATCTTTGAACAGCATTCACAACTGCCTAAGTTTCGATGGAATCGAAGGACTCGCATCACAGACCAAAAATGCCAATGTCCACAATACACAGCGGCTGATTTTACTTTTCGGTCTTATGCACAATCTGCTGAATAGTACAGATGTGGTGCACGGTGCTGTAGCTTTTTGAAACACGGCTTACTCTGGTGGCTGAAATTCGTCAAGTCTTCTGGCTAGACAATTCGTGACAACCCTCGAGAGCAGCATGTAGACATGACCCAGGATTAAGATGAGTCTGTAGCCTTCATCAAGCTTTTATCACTTTGTGTGTCAGCAAGATTTTATCATTTTTTTTGAAGAACACCGCACTCTTACTCCTCTCCTCCAGTGCCTTGTTGCATGATGGAATTAAAGATTCCCTAGCTATGTGGAAGACCACTTTCCCTGACCTGCTTCTAGAAGTTCAATGGTAATTCCGTCATCGCTCAGAGCTTTGTTGTTCTCCATCTGCTCGAGGGCTGCCCTAATCTCTCCCTGGTCAACGTACGAGAGATCCTCAGTGAAATGGCGTGTAAGCCCTTTGGTCATCATTGCTAAGAACAGCTGGTGTCACCATTTTCGTGAAAAAGAAATGCCTATATTGTACTAATATAATAAAAGTTTTAAAAGCACGCCACGCTGCGAGCCGTAACGGTTGAACTGATTTGGATGCAATTTCGTACGAAGGTAGACTGCATCCTTGAGAACTTATAGGATACTTTACATCCCAGAAAATTAGGAACTTATCACGCCAACTCGGCTAGCGATAAAATATATTGCTTGTTGCTTACTTTACAATTAGTGCAATAGGTGAATATTATTCAAAAAGCGCGGCGTGGGAGCAAAATGAACATAGAGTAAATTGATGTTATTTCGATAGACTGAAATTATCGCTTAATGAAAGACATTAAACCCCATTTAAGGTTATAGCGATTCAGTCTAATGATCCCATTTAAATGGATAGTACCATAATAAATTATTCTCTGTCATCATCAAATATATGAAATCGGTATTTGAAAGGAAATCAGATATATAATATTCGTTTAATTATCTGTGCCGATGATTCGCTGTGCGAGTATCTCGCTGACATTGAAAGGTCGTTGACATATTACGACGGACGACAGAAGTGGCTGGGTCTCCCTTCCCTTGCTAGGCTTTTTTATAACATAATCTATTGTATGTATGTTATATTCCAGAAGCGTGTCAAATTACACTCCAGCATGCAATAATAACCTAAAACTTTATTGTTGCTAAAAATGGTTCATTCTCTTCAATATTTTTATCCTCATATTTACGGTTTACTACCAACATAGTTTAGCATAGTATTTTCCTTCTTAAATTTTGATTGAATGTTGCGCTGCCAAGTTTGGTATTTGGTTACAAATACGGGAATAGCCTTTTTTTCAGTACTTTGCACTATCGACTGCCCATTTTGATTTGGTCAATATAGGAGGAGACATTGATAAGATCCAAGTTTCTCATCAAAGTTGTCCGTGAGGCGGATGCAAAGGTCCGTGGGTGGAGCCCCTCTACCCCGCGCCTCTCTCGACTCGCCCATTCTAATTAGCCCATTGTGGTCGCCAGTTAAAGTTTGCGGCCGGCCGGCCGGCAGTCACGCCGGAGCCGCCGCCACAGTGACACGTACTGTCGTACCAAGTTCATACACACGACACGCGACTGTGATGACGATAAGTGATCGACAGTGCTCTCCGTTGATAACGACCAACTTTATCTCGTTTTGGTTATACCATTATGTGAATCTAACCGTCAGGCAGACATTTTAGTCAACGTTATTAAAGTGTTAGTTGTTGGCGCAGTACAAGGTAAAGCCATTATGATCTACTCGTATTCTGTTAAAACTGGGACCATTGTACGGCTATCAGCGGATATAACAAATCCATGTCTAAAGTAGGTATGCACTTAGTTTGTACTCGGATATTGGCTGCTTTTCTCTAAAACACTTTGTGCAATAACAAGTATTCTTTACGTTAAAATAAAAATGCATATAAATTGCTTCTAATTAGCAAGAATACATTAAAATCTTGATTGGTAGTTTAGAGAAGTAAATTGATTATACATAAACATGTCAATGAAATATATCATACTTAGCTATTAAAAGTATATGGTATGTATGTGTTTAATATGTCTCACAAAACCTGTACAATTTCAGTGAATCGTTAGACTCGTTGGTTACGCACCTGCAGTTAATTGCAATTGCACTCAGATTAAAATATTTGTAAAGTAACTTAACGTGTATCTCGGGTGCACAAATACTGAGATTTAAAACCGTTCTATCATCATAGAGTACCTTCAATCTTGAGAGATCTTCAATCTTGTTCCGCTAAGAGCCATTTACTCTACAAATGCTATCTATTTGTGGTTGACCGCTATTTAAAAAGATTTTATATTGTAATAAATCCAAGCTTAAAACGTGTGTAAAGTGATCGTGGTTTATTAAACTAACCCCAACTAAAACTCTTACATAATTAGTTAAGTGCAAAAGGTCAGATACCTATATTATCGAATATTTATAATATTATCAAATCTTGCGCTTGACTATAAGTAAGCACTTCATGTCAAAATAGTAGAATTATAATGTTTAACTAACTAGTTAACTTTAGAAGTCAAGACCATTCAGATATTTTGTAAATATTGCTTATATAAAAAATTCAACCGTTGGGTTTTATATGCACTATCGGAATTAGATGACTGATTATAATCTGCCTGCATTTAGCTCAGGTATGCATACAAAGTGCATGCAAAGTCATAATGTTTATTATGTAATAAAGCTCTCTTGTTTTCCCTATCATGCCACATATAAAATGATTGTGCATGCCAAACTGACCTTCGGTAATAATGCTCCTTGATCGGCATGCAACGGTCACTGCAATGTGCTGCATCTGGCATTAGCCAGAGCATTAAGGTGCATTATAAATGTCCGGTCAACCGTGCATAGGAACTTGACGTCAATACAACGAGCCATAAGATGCAATTTCGAAGTAGTAGACAGCGGGAGTGGCGAGAAAATAAAATCAATTTCAAAATGCAGAATAGTTACCCGTGAAAGCTGTTCTCAGAAGTGAGCACTGTACACTTACGTGATGGGCATAGGCATTGCGGTATTATTTTCCTCCTCATTAATTTCGATTTATGTCGTGTACCTATTGACTTTAGTTCGTTTCGCGTCTGCCCTGCGCTTTGCTTATCTTTAATGTTTACGAGTCTAGTGCAATACGTTTTAGACAGCTGTGGATCTGTTTATATTATTTTTGCATTTAATATTCTCGCTACAATAAAAACATCAAGTTAACCGGTAATTCAATTTTATTTTAATTCCAACGAGGTGATTTCTGAGTAAATAAGTTAGATAAATCAGCCGAAACTTAAAGTATACACGGTTTTACTCATTCTAATATTGTTTAAATAAACTACAACTAGCTATTCGTATATTATATTGTCATACTCAACTTGTTAGTTTGCAATCGACGTTATATATTTAAGTAATTGCTAAGTCCTTGTTTTTGTGTTGTTTACCTTTTGACATTTTCGTAGCTGTAATAAAATATATGATTTGGAAGTTGTTATATGGTTTTAAAGTTCATTCAATACTTTTTTAAACATGCTGATTTATCAAAATATTGTTTTGTACTATTTGGGTTTTGCTATAAATTTGGAAGCTGGAAGATTGTCGTCAATGCTCCTGCAATCCGTATAACGTTTGCCATTAAAATACTACAACCACACGACACGAGGGATGCTCTAGTCGCTTATGCTATACAAAACAATATTCGTTAAATCTCATCAAATAGGTGCCAAGTTTTGTATGAAATGATTAATTTTTTTTATTTGTAGTTCAGGAAAAAACTAATAACGTTTATCCTGAACTATGGTAATATTGCAATTTTTCTATTAAATTTTAGTAATTTGTACTTTTCTTATTCTTAACGAATATTTCATAATAGTGGATTAAATATCATTTTGAAAAAAAATGTAGATATTAGAGCTTTGAGGAATATTCATTTGCATAGCCAAAATAAATATTGTCGGTTTATACTATTCTCATATCGACGAGTGAAAGATATAGTGCACTGTAAGGCAAGAAAAAAACTATTCTTATAATGTGCTTTCTTTTCCTTTGCTTGGTGGTAGGATCTATACGGTCCGCCTGACTAGCTAGTAGCTACCACCCTCACATTAAAGTCCGGCGTCAAGCAGTTTACTGTGTTCCGTCGTGTGTATGTGAGAGCCAGAGGGGTATAGGGGAATCCCTCTATATCTTTTACTTGGATTCGTGTGCTCCATCTTAGACCCTGTCTGCGCTTACCATCAGGTGCGACGAGGGTTAAAAGCGAAAAAGTAAAAAAAATATATATATATAAGAACTTCGTCTGCATAGTCAAAACAAGCATCTTTGCTCGCTCCCGTAAGAAAAGAAAGGGTTGCTTCCATATAAATACCCAATCACTAATTGGATAAATGAGAGTTCAAATCCATTATCTAATTCTGATAAAAAATATGTAATCGTTGTATTTTGACGACCTCAACACTTGCAACTCGCGTTATCAAACTGTCAACATAAAAACATTGAATTTGCCAATTATAACTATGATTCATTTCAAAACATTTTTCATAAGTGATTAATTTGAGATAGGTTTGGTCTGACCCAGGGCTGGTTTTCTTTTGAATCCCCTGAAAGTCAAATTCTGGTAGGCTACATTTGCATATCAACCCAATAGTAAAACCACAAATAAGTGATGACTAAATAAATAACAGTACGTCGAGTCGCAACTGCAAACGAAACAACTGCAAAATGCAGCTTGAAAGTAGTTAGGATGCAGTCAGTGCAATTGCGTGACGACTACCGACTGGATATGCAGCCCACTTTCAATCATGATTACGAATGAAAGAAAAATTATATGGTTTACCAAATGAGACGTTATTAGCCCAGGGGCTGCCCAGGGAGGGCCTGAAAAATTAACAAGTTCGCTTCTGATCTTGTAAGAAGTTCGATCAATTAATTCAAAAGGTAACGGTGCTAGTAATGATTGAAATATTGGTCGCACTATTTGTTAATATTTGTTTGTTTTTTGACGATTAACAGTTTAAGTTTATTAAATTAGACTGACGGTATTGAACTCTGCCAGGCCCAGGTTCTAAATATTGGGCTGCTACAGAGAAATCTCCTGAAAGAAAAGTTGACAAAAGCCCGATTCGGAAATCGAACAAAGAACCTAAAATTTTTCGGAATTTGGATTCAGACAAACACGGTATATTAAATTATTATGTACTTTAGTTACAAGATTTATTACTGTTGATGTTTTAGTTGTTATATAGGTGAGATTAACATAAACAAATCTTCATTTGCGATTCGTAAAAGCTCTGCATACGAATTTAGTAATCATAATCGCTATCGTTATCAACACGCATGAAAATTCTTTTATCTATCGTTTGTAGTAGTTTAATAATAAAGTGTTGTATCATATCCTGTGACGCTAAACTGACACTTGAAATCAGTGATCTAATTGCGTAACAGATACCTACATAGAGAAACGTTATATGATGTATCTCTGGAACTGTGACGACATTTCTGCGAAATATGAGTCATCCGCGGACTACGATTGACCTGTTGTATATAACTTGAGTTGAATAGCTTCTTTTTTGCATTGACATTACTCATCGAGGCACGCGGAGCTGGGTCCACTTACGCACACTATCAATGAGAATACGTAACGACTATGACACAACTTCAAAGTTAAAAGTATGGAAAAATTAATCTCTTCAAAATAATTAGCTATAAATCTGGAACGATTACTAACATTTTCGTATTTATGTACCCAAGAAAAATTGTACGGTCTGAAACCCATACTACTGACATAATATTGTTCTTCTAAGATTATGACTTACAAATATGTATGCCCAAATTTTATTTATTTGTGTATTTATATTGTAAATAAAAAGAGGCTATGAGACGCTATGATGACGCCGCGCCGGCCGGCGTGGCCATGACATCAGCACCGTCCGCGTCAGCGCGCGTCATCCGATGCGAATCTCGGAACAGTTTCTCCGCATGATAGGTTAATCATCGCGGTGTCACACAGCCAATCAACAACGTTATCATTATTTAAATCTTGTGTTTATGCGAATGATAAATTAGAATAGCGTTTATAAATGGCAGATGACGTTACAATTCTAGCAATTCCTATGTTACGCAATCTCAAGATACCTGCATTAATCATCGAGAAACTACCATAATAGACTTATGGCGCTTATATGTTTTAAAGATTTAAACGTAAGAAACAGTTTTCGGTCAGATCAAATATCCATTGTTGAGTATGAATTGTTGACTAACATATTTGACATCGTAGGCATAACCAAACAATCTAAGGCACGGATGTATCGTAGGCGGCCCCATCAATATGCGTCGAGCATGTCTTTGCGTTCGACAATCAGACGCGTGAGCTGAGTTTCTGATTAATAGCGTTGCCCTCTTACCGGACTATCCGATGACTCACGCATTGATATTACATTACACCGTCAATGGGTCCTTTGACCTTATTCAACGGGTTCAATAAGTGCAATAGATTGCCCTTGTGCTGAATTCGCTATAGTTACTGTGTTCCAAGAACAACAATAAAGTTGGCCTACGATGGTAATAAAACAATCTGTAATGATTAGGCACACTAAACCTACCCACATATTTTACTAGCATTGAGTAAATTGTAAAAAATCTACAATGGCGTAAACTTACTTCTCATGTACCTATCACACAATTGACATATCTAACTTAGTTCTTTGTATCACCGTCATTTTCTCGACCTGTCTATTAGTAAAAGATAGACAATTCTCTTATTTTAGTTTAGTTAGTGAAGATCCTGAAAACCTGAAAATCAACTCCACCTATCATAATGGGAGGTTGTTGGCTTGTTCAACAATTGCATACAATAATAAAATGGCTGTTAACGTACTTCATATAGACATTGGTCTATGTTTACATACAACGTGAAAGGGAACGCCCATCAAAACACTTAAAGTATTTTAATCCAAATTTATATTGTTACAGATACCAGAGTTTTCGCTCGATGGGAACAACAGTATAAAACAGAACGGCAGCGCCAAGGACCTGGCTTCCGTCATGGAAAACCTGAAGAAAGGCAATCTCATGTCTCGACAAAATCAGACACTTAACACGCAGGTTACCAGTTCTTCAACACAACAGGTGAGTTTTATTTTTTATTTGTTATCAATTAGCAAACAAGGTGACGGCCCACGAATTGTTAATCGGTTATAATTCTTTCGACCATACTTTAATCGACCAAGTGTCTTTCGAAATAAAGTTGCGGACCCATGATTTTTATTTCCATAAAAAAAACCTTTTTTCAAAAAATCTTTATCCCTGCTTTAAGTACGAATTCAGAAAATGGAGCATCTAATCCGTAACCCCAAATACGACCTAAAATGTAAACACAGCTCATCATAGCTGAGGATAGATAGATTTTAGCGTATTTTTCTGAAATTTTTATACAGCTTTTTCTCTTAAACTATTGTCTTTTGGGGAAAGTTGTAGAACAAAAGTTATTAGTAATTATGGGTACTTTAACACCCTTTCGGATTAGTACCCTCTTTCCGACTAACCTTGTATATACCTGCAATCCCAAAAGGATCGCTGATGCGTTGCCAACCCTAAGACAAAGTTGAAAAGTCTCATGTGCCTGTAATTTCACTGGCAACCATACTCTTCAAATCGGTTCCCCTTCGAAAGTTCGACAGTTAATAAACAAATTTTCAGGCAACAAGCAACAAAATGCAAATTTATCATTTCACGAATCAAAATTCAATATGAAAATGTTTCACAAACTTTACATCTACTAAAGTAATTCTTTTATATACTTATTGTCATTTTACAACGGAACATTAGTAAATTTTTCTAACATAAGTACGTTAAATGGACAAAGATCTATTGATCATTTTTTCTTTAATATTTTGGTTACTTGGCCTATAAGATATTGGGTCAATAAGGTCAATTGGGTCAATTTGATCAAATAAGTCAGTCATTTTTTTAAAATTTCATCCTTTAAATTTTTATTTAAGTGTAGGCCAAAGAAATGATGAATGGATTGTATGAAGGATAGATATGGGTAAGAAAGGACTGAGTACTGAGATGATGGCATTAATTAAAATAGGTCGAATTTAATGTAAATCCGACTCAGCGCACTCCGACTGCATGTGATTAGACTCTGTTCTACCCCTAGAGTGTTATGCTCAGAAACTCTTGCATGCTTGCTTGCTTGTTTGCATGATGCATACTTGCTTGCTCGCTTGCTTGCCTGTGCACTTTCTGTTAAAGTTACACCTAAGGTAGGGTAATGTGTGCGAAACAAATTAGTAAAGTTATTATACTTATTTAAAAAAGTATACCTAATAATACTTAATTTAAAAATTAGCAAAGATATAAATTTTACTAAATATGAATTGTGTGTAAAACACCATAGAACCCTTCAAACCGCAACACAACAATAATACTTGGCGATAGAAATAGGTATAGGTGGCAGTACTTCCCCGGACGAACTCATTCATAAGGATATGTGCATTATTTTTTACAAATAGGTAGGTACGTATATTTCGAAATACTGACACCTCGCTATTCTTAAAGATCTCATCTACACATAGATCACACAAGATTCACTTAAAGTTAGTAAAATAATCGTTTTAGAAGAAACATTTTCAAAATAATATAGGTAATACTTTTTGATAAAACTTAAATGGGGTAATCCGTTAATTAATAAGAATTCCGATACATCATCATTTTATAAAAAGCAAAGTGTCAAGGCCTGACACTGAAGTCACTGTAGTGACTACCATAAACGTACAAAGGTTTTCGAGAGGTAACTACAAAACAAAAGACGAAATGTGCAAGTACGGCCCGTTGGACGGACATCGAAATTGTGAAGGTCGCTTAAGGTCGTTGATAGCAAACGACTATCAGAAACGTTCCCAAGATCGTTGCCAGGGTTTATATCCAAGAGCGTATGGCAGCCAATTAATCATCATCATCATATCAGCAGGTAGACATCCATTGCTGGACAAAGGCTTCCCCTATTGTAGTACATTTGTTAATTACAATGCGTACCTAATCTAGTTTTGGCCGGGGTTTAAAAAAATGCAACAATGCATGTATAACAATACAGTAATAAGTATTTATTGTTCTATTCATTCGAGATCGTGATTTTCGCATTTATCACTTGCGGTTGGAATTGCCTACTCTATTTCTGTAGTGATAACATGACCCTCTGACCTACATTACGGTTAAGCTATCCAGTAAAAGGTTTTTCTTATTATCATGAGAGAATCTGAACACAATACAAAAACTGTAATAGGTACCTTCAACCTACACCTTGATCAAAAATAAACAAAGACACTTGTACACTACGTCATATTCAAGAGAAACACTGATTCCCTCATGGTAAAAAAGGTGATTTAAACAAACCCAGATATAAAATGTACCCATCATACCAAACATACATCAACATCATACCTAACGTATATCAAAGAGATTTTAAAACCTGGATTTTTCTTAGACCATCTCTCATGAGGGATTAAGTTTTATCTGAACAATACAATTGTTAAAAAGTTGCTTAACAGGTACCTACTATCAAGTGTATTCAAATTGTTTAGTTACTATTAATTTAGGGCAAGAAAGTAGAGTGTGTTATCCGCAAGGTGATGAGTAAGCTGAGAAAGATGAATCATTTTCGCAAAAATAAGACAAAAAATCATAACACGGAATATTGATTGAGCCTAGAAGTAAATTTGTTTAAATCCAAAGAAATAAAAATAACACTACCTCTGTGATCGTACTGAATCGTGAATCTTTAGAGACCAAATCACCTTATATTTTTGCTAATTGTTTTAGGGGATAAATTATTCTGAACACAAATTTAAGTTTAAATATAGATAGTAAGTTATATTCGCCTCGGCCTCGGTTTATAAAACAGTGCATGTTTATTTTGAATTCGCCCAACACGAGTTACGGGAAAAATAAAATTTTAACGCAAATACATGCGACTCCGCGCCGCCCGCGAGATGTATCTATTGTCGGTACTAATGACGACGAGGTCGTCAGAATGCATAATTATTGTGAAGCTGTACAAAATTAGTACGCCTTTGTTTCGGAACTAGCTCGTATTAAATAAATGGCAAGATTATTTTACTTTACGCCTTAAAATGGTTAAGTTAATTTTGACAACACAGATATAGCTATATCGCTTTGAACGATGACAATTCGAAGCATTTCCATATAATTAGAACAGAAAAAGTCCCACAAAACTCTTATCGGATATCAGCTGTGAAGTGAACTGACATGGTGGACTGTAACTGGCTCAGTGCCAAAGAGCGACATGTTGTAACGTAGGACGACAAACTACGTTGTTTCACCACCCGCCCTAAGGGCCTCCTAATGTCATGTCATAATCGACTTACTAATCTACTTGTCGAATTCACAAACATATTTTTTCTATTTACAAATAACTTATTGAGATTGGGATACTAATTCATCAGTGTCAGATCAAGACAGGTTTTTAATGCACCGATAATGCAACACCTTACCACCCCTTCATTGTACATTCACTCGTAAGCCCTCCATTCAATGAAGTAGGTACTAAATGCGACCCCGCTTAAATAGAACCCATGAAATATAGTAGATTAGTATTAGCACATATTTAAACTTAATAGGCTACAGCCACAAGAAAAATATAACCGAACAAACCAAATCGCTAAAAGAAAAAAAAAGGTTAACTTGGCAATACTTACTTATATGTTTAAGAAAAAAATCTGTACTCGCAACTGAATTAACACGATCTCCCACGCAATGGAAGACAACCGTCGCTAACGGGTCTACAACATTCGGAGTATCAAGTACGCACGAGGTTCAAGGGCATGATTTGTTGCATCCCGCCCGCCCACACGCGGTGAATCATTTTTTCGCTTCTCAATCACAGTATTCAATGCCAAAATATTGTACTATTAAAAGAAGTCTTAATAGTTTATAGACAGCGATTTGTAGGCTTTTTATAGTACATGTTTATATAACGTAGTCATCACACAAGTAACTATGTCATACCAATACTAAATCAAGACCTTAATAGCGTTTAATAAATATTGCTTCTATTGTATTTTACAAATGTAATAAATATTAGGAGCTCAACAATAAACTGTCGATGTATAATAGGCGGGTTTTTCATACGTGTGCTAATTTTAAAATGCCCCTGTTATTTCTGTATTTCTATTTTGTATAGCCCTGGCTTTATTTACTTCGTTCGTGTAGGTGCGCCAAGACGTGTGTGACGCCCAAACCAACAATCTTCTCTAGCATTGGCACTGAACTCCTCGGCAGTCCTAGTCTAGATAACGTGCTGTAAGGAATAATACAAAAGATTGTGTCTCCTTGCATTTTTACGAATGCAAATCTAGTGTCTTATAAAAATTACATGGAATAAAAGGTCAATCTCTAGTACTGGAAGTATGTACATAATTTAACTAGTGCCTATCGAACATTTTGTGAATAATTTTAATGTTTTTTTTACAGATGGTGTCAAGTACGACTTCAAGCAGCGCATCATCGAGTCAAAGGTTGCAAAGTTCATCGCAGCGACTTGCGCACATGGCCAATACAGAAAGGAAAGCGAGTTCCATGAAGTCTGACCTTACTGAACTAAAAAGCTCTATATCTGAGATGAAGACCCTAAGCAACACTGCAGCGAAAAATTTTGGCCAAAGGTAAGTCCTACATCGAACGATGTAGATGGAATTATATCTTCACTGTTACTTACATAAGAAAATCCATAACGTGCCAATATTTGTTTCATGTTCGGTCAATAGGTGTTAACACAGACGGTTTCCTGAGAACATTAAAGATACTTTTGCTATTACCCACGAACCTGTACGAACGAGCTCACCTGAGCGACCTTGGCTCTCAGCCAATTCCCACCCGCTGTTTTCTCTACTCTATGTTTTCAGTACCACGCCGACAAACAATAGCAACACTACAGTTTCCGTGCAACCCTTTTCGTGGTTTAGCACGCTTAGCTTTAATTTTAATTGAAGAAAATTTTGTTTTCTTTTAAGTGCCACGTAAATTCAATTTATTGTCTTATTTCCAGATTAAGAAGCTCAATGGAGAACATAGTTGATCAGGATGACTTAGCTGATCGGAATTTGCCCGTCATTCGAGATCTTAGTGAAATGGATGACATGGGCGATATGAGTGACATGGGTGAACTCTCCGGCGAAGGTCCTCTAGTAACTTTTCCGGAATCTGACACACCGCCGCCTATAACGGAGAAACCATCTCTACTTTCTGGCAATAGTGCCGTTGTTGGCTCCAGTGCAGCTAATGAACTGAAATACAGTGCAGCGCGTATGACTTCTGCAAGCTCAACTCGAGTCGTCGCTGATGGATATAGTGCATCGAGGTCTGCATCTAACAGTACAAAAATGCGTCGAGTACAGCATGGTGATGTACAATATGCGGAACGCAGTGCAGCTAGTGCATCACATCGATTGCTGCAAGCAGAAGGTCTAACTGCAGAGCAAAATGCAGCATCTCTTCAAGTAAGTAAACTATACTGTCCAAACACCTAGCTAATTATTATAAGTGTTTCGTTTATTATTATATTATAGTTAGTACAGTCAACATCAAAACTAAATGATGATTTACGTAGTTTCAAAATTGTTAGAATGTAAACTTGTCTTTTCCTAATATTGCTGTTGACTATACCTATATTTTGTTATATTTTTTTATAAAGATTACGTACTGAATTTTGAAAATATGTATTTACCAGTAGGTGAATAAATAACTATAAAAACATAGGCAGGAGGTCAGACGACTACTACAATCAGACGTCTGGCTCTACCGTCTGTGGAGCCGAAAAGGCGCGTCGAAGGACGTGACCTCGCGTGAATGCGACCGATCGATATCCCAGAGAACCGCCTCCACCACAGCGAAGCGCGCAGTATAGTGGGATTTCTTGTTACGATAACATCCAACATGTGAATGTTTTAAAAATCACGCGATAGTTCTCTCGCGTACTATGGCTGCACGATTTATCGCATGGACTGGCAGGATGCTGAGACGCGGAGGATCGCCTGGAGCGGTGAGCTCATTTATCTGCAGGCGCTTATCGCCGCAGTAACTGAACCACGCTGCTCTCAGTCAGTGCCTGAACGTCGTGCGCGCGAGCACACGCGGAAGTCAATTATTGCGCGTGCGCGCACGAGTACTCGAATAGTCGGTTTTAAATTTAGAATCAGAATGTCTGCGGGAGGGGGGTCCGCCCCGTGGCCGGTACACCGTAGCGTCCTATCACGCTTTCATCCGCAGCCGCAAAATCCTTTGGTGAGAGTACATTTCCTCGGAAATTTTCTCATACGACCTTAAAAATACGTGACGTGTGTACACAAACTTCAAAACTCATAGAGAACGCACGAATTTCATACGCTTGGCCTATATCCAATAGGAACTATAAGGACGTTACAATCCGAGCCGTGACGTGAACTTCTGTCTAATATAAAAGTAGTTTTCAATCCGGGGCGAACGTGTCGCGATTTTATTCAAAAATACAACCATGTCTTCAAAACGACGTTCAAGACCTAAATTGCGTATCGCTATTGCCGTAACTATCAAATATTTACTTTGTGAATCATGTGTTGCTTACGTTTATTAGTGATTTCAGTGATAACACGGGTGTCTTTTAAGAAGTGACATCGAAATTATAGTTTTTTTTTCTCGTTTAGTTGATACTTCCAGTCTTCGTAATTAAGACCTTGCCATATAAGTGTTAATTTTTACAAAAAATAACGTTCAAAATGTGTATTCTAGGAGCAACGTTCGTTGAAAGCGGGTGAAGTAACAGCACAGGAAGCGAATAATATGTCAGCTACAAGTTCAAGACTACAGACAGAGGCCTTCAGTGCAGAGAAAATGGCAATGGCTTCAGCACAAGCACGTCAAACAGTTACTTCGAGCGGGATGTTTAGTCACAAGGAGCACTCCAGCGTTGCTCACTCTAACATGACGATCTCTAGCAAAAACTTGTCCACCAAATCCACCCTCCACACTTCCTCTCAGGTAAGCGATTTGAATAATTGGCTTTAAATTCTTATTACAGACATGACGTGCTAAATAGAGAACTGAATAAAATGTTATTCTAAATATAGGAACATCGTTAGGGAATAATTAATTCGAAGGCAGAAATAGAAAACAACTTTCAATAATGCATATGAAAGAAAGTGCATCAAAAGCTCATTCTTAGATCATCTTATTTTTATGTGTTAACAGGCAATGGATGTATTTTGTTTGTCTTTCCGGTGCAATATTATTTAGTATTGACATAATCGTTCATAGTGCATAACCATAGATATAAAATTAGTATAAGATCATGATAAGCCCTTTTTTTTAAGGATTGGTAATCATCAAATGACTTCTTCCGCTCTAGGCAGAGCGGAAGGGAGTGTCAGACTCTTACTGACTAAAACCCATCCGTGTTCCTCCTAATGCCCTTTGCGTTCCTCCAGGGCCGCGGTAACTCTTTCGAACAAATTCTGCAACCCTGGCAGGCAATGGCCCTAGCGGGCCCCGTCTAATGATAAGCCCTACCGATTGAAAACTAATGATAAAATTACGTTTTGTTATTTCAGATGAGTCAATTATTAAACGGAACAATTAAGCCGGGTGATGAAGATCTTTCAAATCTAACTTTCGAAGACTTAGACAAGCTCAATACAAATTCAAACCAAAAAGACGTAGAAATGGCAATCCAAAAATATTCGTCTAGAATGAATGCGTTCATCGCGTCGATAAAGAATAACCAAATGGATATGAAAAATGCATCAATGCATTTCAACAAACTAAATGAAATGTTACGAAGAGCATGGGCGGTGCCAACATACGGTCATGAACTTGGATATTCCCTCTGTAACACACTAAGAGAATCTGGAGGGCTTGACATACTTATGGGAAATTGTTTGGAGTACAATAATCCCGAATTACAATTTTCTTCGGCAAAACTGCTCGAACAATGTCTTACAACTGAAAACAGGGCTCATGTCGTAGAGAACGGTCTTGAAAAAGTGGTAAACGTTGCTTGCTCTTGTACAAAACACGCAAATTCAGTAGATCATTCAAGAATAGGTACAGGGATATTGGAACACCTATTCAAACACAGTGAAAGCACGTGTGGTGACGTCATTAAATTGGGAGGTTTAGACGCGGTCTTGTTTGAATGTAGGAAAAATGATGTGGAAACACTCAGGCACTGCGCGACAGCTCTCGCTAACCTGTCTTTATACGGTGGAGCGGAAAATCAAGAAGCGATGATTAAGAGAAAAGTACCTATGTGGCTATTCCCCTTAGCTTTCCACAATGATGATAACATAAAATACTATGCTTGCTTAGCTATTGCAGTTTTAGTAGCGAATAAAGAAATAGAAGCCGCCGTCCTAAAATCTGGCACATTAGATTTAGTGGAACCATTTGTAACTTCGCACAACCCATCCGAATTTGCCCGATCAAACCTTGCACACGCCCACGGTCAAAGCAAAAATTGGTTAAAAAGGTTAGTGCCAGTATTGAGTTCGAAGAGAGAAGAAGCCAGAAATCTAGCAGCTTTCCATTTTTGCATGGAGGCGGGAATCAAGAAACAACAGGGAAACACAGAAATATTTAGAGAGATTGGAGCTATAGAATCGTTAAAAAAGGTGGCTAGTTGTCCGAATGCTGTTGCATCTAAATATGCTGCACAAGCTTTACGGCTGATAGGTGAGGAAGTGCCTCATAAATTATCTCAGCAAGTTCCTCTTTGGTCCATAGAAGACGTTCGGGAATGGGTTAAACAAATAGGGTTCTCAGAATATGCAACGAACTTTTACGAGAGTAGAGTTGATGGAGATTTGTTACTACAAATAAGTGAAGAAAACCTAAAGGAAGATATTGGTTTGCAAAATGGAATCAGACGTAAAAGGTATTATTTGATTATAAGCCTACTTTCTCAGACCTGTCCAGAACTCAGTCAGACTTGTACATAGTTTAATTACGATTTTCTTTTTACAGATTCACTAGAGAACTCCAGCAACTTAAAAAAATGGCAGACTACACTTCCCGAGATACAAGTAGTCTAAACGACTTTCTGCAAGGCATAGGACCCGAATACACTATTTATACATATTCAATGTTAAACGCTGGCGTTGACAAGGAATCTATTCGAGGACTAAGTGATGAGCAACTAGAGAATGAGTGTCGAATTGTGAATAGTATACATAGGTTAAGAATTTTAAATGCTATAAGAGGTAAGCAAATGATAAATATTATTGTTTCAATATTTTTTAATAAGAATGGTTACTCTACACTTTTTATCATATTAACCCATAACAGTTCTACTGCTGACCCTGCTACCTTTTATAGGCAACTGATATATGGGGATAGATATTGCTGCAATAACGTTATTAACGTAAGACAGACTGTTACTTGTCATTCTGCTGTATAATTCTTAAGCCACTTTTTACGGCAATAACGGATCTGTAGTCGCCCTTAAAGCGATTCAAGTTATAAAAATTATAATGCAAATTATGCAATGTTTTCAGCATACGAGTGCAGTTTACTAAGTAAGGGCGAAGAAAATATGGAGAAGAATTTGGATGTATTCGTTAGTTACCGGAGGTCTAATGGTTCGCAACTGGCTAGTTTACTCAAAGTCCATCTTCAACTACGAGGATTTACAGTGTTCATAGACGTTGAACGACTGGAGGCTGGAAAGTTCGACAACAATCTACTGCAAAGCATACGGCAGGCAAAACACTTCTTACTCGTTCTCACGCCAAATGCACTAGACAGGTGTAAAAAAGATACTGACAGAAAAGACTGGGTTCATAGAGTAAGTACTTATCCTAACTTGAATGTCGAAATTTATTTTAATTTTATATTTTGAATCAATATTCATATATTTATTTTAAAGTAGGTATTAAAATCAAGATAACCAACTCACGAAATAAAATAATTACTAATAAAATAATTTGTGTTTACAGGAGATAGTGGCAGCGTTGCAATCACAGTGCAATATTGTACCAATTATCGACAATTTTGAATGGCCGAAAGCTGAAGAGCTTCCTGAGGATATGCGAGCAGTATGCCATTTCAATGGAGTTAGATGGATACACGATTATCAAGATGCATGTGTTGATAAGCTAGAAAGGTGAATATATAACTGTGCCTACTGACATTTTTGATCTTTTCTAAATTAGGTGAATAGAACACGCATTTGTCTCAACTATTCATGACACTATAATCAAAAATGTCATTAAAATCATAGTTTGGTTAAGACATGTAAAGCAATCATAACTCGGAGCATACGAGTACATGGGGGTGATTCGCGTACTTCTAAGGGTGCTCTGCCTCTGGACTTCCACTTGACACTACTTTCTAGGACACAGTGTATAATATTATATTTTTATTAAAAATCTCCAAAACTGGTCAAAACTTTAAGCGATATTTAAACTAAGCTTACTCAATTCTTACTAAACAATCAAAACATTCTTTTTTTCAGCTTCCTCCGAGGAAAGTCAAATCTCGCCAATCGACTTGACGGACAACTGAGAGGCCGTGGAGATGCGCAAACGCCTGGAACTGCCACCATTGGGCGAGGACCACCGAACTATCAACGCATGGCCTCTTGCGAGAGCAGAGGAAGTGATAAAGCAGATTGACTAGAGCCGCCCATACACACACTGCCGCCTGTTAGGTATGATATATTTTGTTAGCTTTTTAGTTTTAAGTAATATAACCGATAATAACTAAAGATAATTACAGTTTATTGAAATTTTGGGTTTTGAGTACAATAATTATCGTAATCTATTCTGTCAAGTAACATCATTGAAACTAACGTTATCTAAGACAAAGCTTCACTATATGAAACTGGTTTCAATTCACTGCAATACTATTAACAGTTATCTTTACAAGGTATTGACATGAAGAATTTAGAAAATATAAAATATGCTTGTACTTTTCAGACCACGACGAAACCGCCAATCCTCCTTGGGAAAAGCTTTATTAGCCTCCTCACAAAGCTGCGAACAATTACCTACTAGTTGTAATACTTCTAAGAACACATCTCCTGAAAAATCACTATATAGTCTACCTGAAATGTTATCTGAAAGTTGTGATAACATAGACTGTCACGAAATAGAGAAATCTTCACGTAGATGCCGTAGCTGCGAAGGCATTTTAGAAGCCGAGGAACAAATGCACACACAACTATCTTTGCCCACGCCTTTAGAAGCTGCCACACAAACGAAGAGAAAAAGAAATTTCATGGACAGATGCGTGAACAAAGTGAGACTGTGCTGATTTTTATTGGTGTAATGGTTGTTTATGAGTAGATAGACAAGCCAACATGCTGCAGAGTGTGTATGATCAGTGACTGCCTTATTGGACTTTAATTACATATTTATGTGAATCTAATTTTAAAGTACAAACATGTGCACAATGTGTATATATTTTGTGTATGGCTATAATTTAAAGTTTCAATGTGTGTGAACACATTACTATTGGTAATCTAATAAGATCGTAATCTCAATGAGTGCTTGTGAATTATTTTTTACTGCTGTTAGACGAGAAGTTATCGCCACCCTGCAATGCTTCAAGAGCATCACACGAGGTGGTGATATGATTTGTTAATAGGACAGTTTGCTATTATGTAAGTGATATGGCAAATTGCTTATAATTTCTCTGACTCTGGTAATATTTTATTATCTCTCTATCCCTTCACTCTCTATAGATATTACAATGAATTTATTTCCTATTTTATTTTATTTTAAAATTAGTATCTTGCCAATGAAGTATTTGTTAAAGCAAAATATTACGAAATTATAATTCACATTATGTGATAGCTTAGATCTTCTGTAATGTATAAAATATTTAAATGAATTCTCTCGAAAATATCGAAATGTTGCTAGTATGTACGTACCTAATTATTCATTTCCGCATGAAAAATATTTTCCGAACTGAGTAATATGACTATTACTTGAACCTGTACAAAATTTTACTTATAGGTGTAGATTTTATTTTAGTCATTTTTATGAGTTAACCTTAATATAAATCATTGTACTCTGTCAAAACCTTGTATTTATGTACTAGCCTAGCTCTAACCACGAAATAAATGGCATTATTAAAATACTGGCTTAATTTTATTATTAACTAGCGACCCGCCCCGGCTTCGCCGTGTATGTTTTATAGCTTAAAACCTTCCTCTTGCATTACTCTATCTATTAAAAAAAACCGCATCAAAATCCGTTGCATAGTTTTAAAAATCTAAGCATAGGTACATAGGGACAGACAGCGGGAAGCGACTTTGTTTTATACTATGTAGTGATGAAGATGTCAAGACTTAATATTCCCTCATAGATGGATAGGTAGATACAGTCAGCATCAAATATATCGGGGCGAACAGACCGTTCAAAATGATCTGAACAACTAAGAAAACTAAACTGTATCTCAATGCTATAAGGGGTGTTTCAGAATGAACACAGTACACGACAACTGTCATTCTGAAAAGAATTTTATTGCATTGAGATAAAGTATAATTTCTTTAGTTGTATGTGATGATGAACAGTCTGTTCGTCCCGATATATTTGATGCTGACTGTACATAGAACAACGCGGCCACCAACGACTCTGGACGTCGACTGCGTTGCTCTAAGGGAGGTATACTTTAAGGTCGGTGCACGTCTGACGGAAGATACGTCGCCGATCTTCCGTCGCGTAATTTAAACGAGGAATTTTAATAAGGCATCTTCGGTCAGATGCGCACGGTGTGAGATGGTTTTATGAAATTATGTGTATCAGCGGAAGATCGGCTATGCATTTTCCGTCAGATATGTACCGACCCTAAAAGAAAACAAGGAATAATTACCTCAATCCGTAGGGGTCTCTGCTTAGAGGAACGCAGTCGATGACTCGGCATCGGTGGGCGCGTTGCTTTAAGGAGTCTCTGTAGAAATTGCCACCACAAGTTCAATTCCTAAAGCATATGCAAAGCTAATTTTATTATCTACCATCAACTAGGATTGAAGTGTTGTATACGCTGATTAAAAGACCGCGCTCCAATTTAACGATTGCATGAAAATATCATTTATGTGCTATGCTATACTTCCATAACTTGATAACAATAGTTTTTCGATTCACGGTTATGGCCCTCAATCCTTACGCACATATATAATTTTACCCTTGCTTTTCTTTTGTTGTGTTGATGGAAGTTACATACAATTTTATCCTAAGTAGGTACGTATAAATCTAGACTACATAATACTTACAATATGTACAAAATACGTACCTACAACAGTAAAATTAAATAATTGTGCAAAATGCGCATTTAGGCAAAGTACTCCTCTACATCGCTGTCATCTGGAAGCGTGCCCAGAACTTACAACGTTGCCACGTTGAATGGCTAGCTAATTCTTTGGCCAAAGAATAAGTCGGCCCTAAATACAGGGCTAAGTTGAGAAGGCGGCGCGCAGTGTTCCGTGCGCGCCTCTCAGGAGGACGTGGGGCAAGGCCCCACAGTAGGAGAGGTCTGCCAGGGGCTGGCGGACCGAGGCCTGCCGGGGTCGCGGTGCATGCAGCTGCGAATCCCGTGACCCCGGCCAAGGGTCAGGAGAAGGAACACCGTGGATTTTTAGCCGGTAAGAGTCCGGATTCCCTTCGCCCGGGGAAAGCGAAGGGGTATCCTTCGCTTTCCCCGGGCGAAGGGAATCCATGAGGATTTTCACACGAAAAAAAAATAAAAAATAATGCTTGCCAACCCTTCTGTTTTACCAGGACATGTCCTGGTTTTTGTAGTGTCCTGGGATGTCTTGAATAGTTTTTAAGCAACGTCCTGGATTTCTAAAGCGCCCTTATAAGATCATGTATTTTAAAATTCGCGGCCCACTTTTGCAATCCTTACGTTAAATACGGGCGGGGTATTATTAAAATACTTTTTTTTAAATATGATTATTATTAATATTAAGTACTTGCATTTCATTTAAGGTATTTTCACTACAAATTAATTTAACTATTGCTACTCTATTACTGAGTCTTGTTTTTAAACTAAATTGTTCTGGTATATCCAACTTCAAATTCTCATTTTTGAAATTTGGTTGAAATTTGGTTAGCCTAGGGTTGCCACCTAGGCTAAGTACTTCGGTAACCCGAGTACTCTCTGGGAGATCGTCATGAACATAATATAAAGTTAGCTGGCCTTTCTCGAGGAGTTGGGTTGGATCGAATAACAATTTATTCCCACCCGCAAGCAAAATACGCGCTTTGGCGTAGAGTCGCGGATACCTGCCCGTTTATCTAAACTAACATAAGTTTTCCCTCTAGTCACGGGAAATAAAGTGAATGGTTGGGCGAATATTGCACTGAGGATCGTGTAAACGTAAACTGAAAATTTTGCGAACGCCCAGGCCACCATATTGAATAGGAAATTGCGAATAGCAGAGGTATATTTTGGGGCCGAAACAACGTGTCTTATCAAAGTCAATGTCAAACGTGAATTAATTTTGAAGTCTTTCCGAAATATAACTAAAAAAATTCAATTACGACACGTACGCGACGACACGTTTAGTGCACTGGCTAAGCGATTGGCTTCTGCGCTACGGGTCGCGGGTTCGATTCCCACACGGAACAAAAATTAGTATGGCTTACAGATGGTTGTTTCGGGTCTGGGAGTTTGTGTATGTGAGATTTGTGTCTGTAAACCCACCCACGATACAAGAGAAATCTTAGAGAGGGGCAAAGATATTTCAAAAACAAAAAAATTTGTAGTTGAAAATTCTTCTTCTAAAATTGGGATCCTAGGAGGTATTGAATTACTGACTTAAATTTTTCTAAAGTCGATTGTCTGTCGATGTTACCAGAAAGATAATGTCACATTTTGAGGGGTTGAGTGAGGCTGATTAAATTGCATTGCTGTTCTAAAAAGTAGAAGTCTTTCAGAACAGTGTCTATGTCACCTGAAATCACCTCCTAGAGTTCCATCTAAAAATATCAAAAGGTACCTTGTTCGATTACCAATGAAATGAACAATTTAAAATTGATCTTACACTGGAACTGACTCTGGCAGTGAAAAGTAACATAAGAAATATCAAATTTCACTGCCGGAGTCAGTTTTAATGTTTGATGGACATACATTTTTATTTAAAGTTACAAAAAAATTATGAAAAGATCAGTTTTTCATCCCGGGTACCTCATATCCAATGTAACATCTATTCCAAACATACAAAGTAGGTAGCAGTAAGTATGGAATTTTAAATAAAATACTTATAAGTAATAAGAAAAAAATACTGCTTTCATAGATATTATAATGTATATTATATTACACAACAATAATGTAGTTACCTATACTTTTTTATGGAGTGAGACATTATTATATTATTTGTACATACAACTAATTTACACTATTACTAAAGTAAAGTGTACGTCTACAGGTCCAACATAACATTGAATATTAGTGACAACATGTACCTATTTTTTTTAACAGTGTTTCTAGAATCAAGGTTAATGTAAACTTAAGTTAGCAATTTACGATGTTCGGAATGTAAGTAATTTAAAAAGTTTTTCATTTTGAGTTCAAAGTTTTATTTATGTCTTAATTTGACACGTAATTGATACAACAGTTTTTAAATATAAATAACAGGATATAACAGCAAAAATATATTAACACTAATTGGTATTTTAGAAACAATAAAATTACCTAAAGCCAAAGCATTTATTTCAATTATACCGTCCACAGATTCCTTTAAATCAACAAGAAAACAAAAACTACTCCCAAATTCCAAAATGTAGATTCCTATAGAGAAGAATGGGCAATAAACTCCATTGTTAATGGTTACTCATTTTCATTAAATTATTACAAAAAGGTAACAAAGGAAAAAAAGTGAGAACTTAAGAATGATGATGGCTTTGCTAATAAGAGTATATACCTAGCAGCAATCCAAAAGATTAACAACCCACAATGGAATTTAAATAAATAATTAAAACAAATAATTTTAGGGCCATAATTATATTGAAAATGTATCTTTGTTACCTAACCATGTTTGTAGTCTCTGTTTTACTGAAATACTAGTGATATTCATAGTTTCCTTTAAGACTATTTAACAAAACTTACATAATATTGTACTAATATTATACATATAATAAATTACAAATTCTATAATAAATAACTACATTTGGTAGAAATATCTGTAAATTTTCTTAAACACCACTTCTTATTCTGTCACACTTGCTCTGTACTCTTAGTGCCTACGAGTTTGCAAATTACGAAAACAACAATAATTTTTGTGAGCTCGTTCAACTGAGTAATATTATTATTTCTTTTTATTCTAGGTTAGAGCGATAGAGTTTATGAGCTAGGGATACTGAGCTCTCATATGACAGAAATCCACAGATATTTCCACTATACTAACCTCTGGTTTCTGAATTGAGAATTCTAGGATAAGCAGTACTTAGTACTGTAATTATAAACACAATAGATAAACAATGGCACTGACGATCCGGGTCGTCGCGCAGGACAATACCGGTTATGTAACATTTGAGTACGGAAAAGAAACCAGAGGTATGTATAGTATATTTTACTTAATCACGTATAATTAACAACTTAAATATCACGACGGTTTATTGACTTGGATAGAAAAAGAACATTCATCGCAACCAATTATAACTTTAGATGGGATTGAATCACCAGTGTTCAACACATAAGTACCACCACACCTACAAGGGTATGTATATGATCCATCACTAGAGTCGAATTCCATGTCCGACAAAGAAAGGGTATCATACAGCAAGCAATCGCTGAGTTCATGACACGAAAGCGTCGCGTCATATTGTTTCCTAGTCAGTGGGTCCTTTAGAACCGACCATGCTTTTTGTATAAGAAGGAAAGTCTCATCATTTTGGTTTTCAACCTTGTCAGGGTGTGATGATAATATGAGACGTTTGTAACTTTTCTTTAGTTCATCACTTGTCACAGTTCTATGACATTCTAGAACTTTGTAGTAGTCAACGAAAGATTGTTGTTCCTCCATTCTTGTTCTAACTACGTAAACTTAAAGTAAAAAAGTACCTTTTATTGGTTATTTTGCTGATGTAAACTTTATCTCGATCACTCTAAGAAGGTACCGCATGCGCACTGCAATTAATTTAGTTAATTTTAAAATACACGCAGCCATCTAAACTACGGCAAAACAATTGAAAACTAAGCAAGCATTAGCAAATTAATAACAAACAAACAAAAGTTAACGTTCCAAATCCGGAATTTGACATTTAAAATTTTATTTTAAATTTGGGATTGGCATTTGGCATTCAGTCAGTAGAGTGCGCGCAAGATAACTCTGCGCGCGACTGAGGGCGTGCTAAACGTTTCCATGATCGCAAAAGTTCAAATTACCGCTTTTTAAGCTTAATTTTTGTATCGCTTAACATAATTTTCCCCTTAAATATTCCTACAATCAGGTAGTTCTACTATCAAAATTGATAAAACGGCACACACTTTGGTGGACTATGATTAGTTCCGATTTCGGCCGCGCGCAGACTTATCTTGCGCGCACTCTACAGCAGTGTTGGGAACATTCTATTATGATTGTATCCCTATCTAGTCTGTGGTACGTACTATGCTTTGTACGACAATTTAATGTATAAGTTATAATTAAATATTTGAAAACATCCGCAAAATCACATATTTATACCAATATTATTTATTCTATTATTAAATTAACAAAAAAAGATAAATACATGTAAGACTAACCCAAAATTATTTTCTTTGAATACAATACTAAAATATTCTTTATAAAAGTAATGAAATAATCGTGTGATGTGATACATTTCATTGCTTCTTGGAGTTTCTGGCAACAAATCTCTAGATATTGCACACAGGGAGACGCTATGAGCCTATTTCACTATAAAATCCTTATTGTATCCCTATCTAGTCTGTGCATTAGTGGCATTCCCTATATCAGCGATTGTTCCAATTATTCCACATCTACATAAATTAAATTGCATCGCCGAAATGTATGTACGCACATATCTTCCGAACGACCGCGACTGCACCAAATTGGATATTTTTTTTTGGAGTGTTCGATAACGTCAGGGGGCTTACTATGGTCTCATAAAGCAGGACAGAAGTTGCCTGGAAGTTGAACTGCCCTGCTTTTTTGTACTACGATATCGTTAAAGCAGGCCTGCGGCAGGCCTGCTGCGTTGATGTTTACGAAATCCGTTCACTCACCTATTTTTATGTATCGACTTTTCGTACCATGAACAATAACCGTTCAAATTGGTTCATTAGTCGTTCACCTGTACTGTCATGGTACGATTTTTAGCGATTCAGAAGCAGGCCTGCTTTTGAACGGAAGTTGACTGGCTGGCATTTGAGCGTTTTCATAAGAGGTCATGGGAAGCCCCCTGGACAAGGTACGTATTTTTTTTACATCGACGGAAAAAAAACACTACGAAGTTTGCCGGGTCAACTAGTATTGTTTATTAATGCAGACACTTATGAAGTTATGACACAAAACTACACCAATTTTATGTAATAATATCCACCATGAGTAATTTTTAGAACTTCACTAGATGATATCCCGCCAAAAAGTCCAAGAATGCCCATCACTTCCACTCCCTGTATAAAATGACTGTAATGGTGCTCCCACACTGCTGTTAAAAATGTTTACAAACATTTTCTAACACCCACAAATGTTAGGAAAAGATAAAAATATCAGATAATAATAAATCTAATCTATCTAATTAGATTATTAGATAATATTTTAATAGATTTTTTGCAGATATTTTTTATTTATGTTTGTTTAGAAAATGTTTACTAATGTTTGTAAACATTTTTAACAGCGGTGTGGGAGCACCTTAATGTATAATCTGTCGACAGGGCTGCCATAATTGGAGTATTCCTCATTTTAGGGGCAAAAATGTGTAAATGGGGTTTATTTATGTGCTAAATATTTTAGGGACCTCTAATTAGGGCGAGGCATCACTAGCTAGTGCGTTGCGATGTCGCCGCGTCGCAGCGCTAGAATTGGATCAATCTATAGATTCTAAATGTAGCGCTGCGACGTCTCATTGGTCCAAATCTAGCGCTACGACGTCACAACGCAACGTAACGCACTAGTGGGGCCTCGCCCTTACATATAAAACTAATAAGTATGGAAACGAGTAGAAATTATATACCCTATCCACAAATATGTATCATGTTAAACAAGGAGTTCTCCCTCACATTATTAGAGATATTGTGTTTGATTTGAAGTTCTCCGTTCCATGTTTTTCAAAGTATTTCAAATTCTCAAACTTTTTAAGAAGTTGGCAGCCCAGCCCATGCTGTCGCTGTCAGTTTTGTTTGTTTGACATTGACAACTGCTGAGAATTGCTCGTTGTTGTAGGTTAAAGAATTCTAAACAACTTTTAAAACTGCTTACTGTACTTACATATAAAAGTTTATTAGGTGATTGGTAACATAATTATCGAATGTGTAATTCCTTATTTGTACTAAATCCTCATAATCTCATAAAATGCCAACTTGGAATCAAATTCAATCTCAACTTCGGAATCCGAACAATCCTGTTGTATTTTTTGATATAACTGTGGGAACGACAGTGAGTATTTACCATTCCACTATATCTAGTTCCTCTATTATTATCTTCAATTAATATATTTCTTAAAAATTCTTCTTCTCTAGGAAATAGGTCGAATGATTTTTGAATTATTTGCCGATGTTGTGCCGAAAACAAGCGAGAATTTTAGAGAATTCTGTACTGGAGAATATAGGAGAGATGGTGTTCCTCTGGGGTACAAAGGCGCTACGTTCCACAGAGTAATTAAGGATTTCATGATCCAAGGTGGAGACTTTGTCAATGTAAGTGTACATGCATTTCAATTAAAATATATATCTCATCATAATCGCGGCGTGGTTACTTTACAATGCAGAAGTCACAGAGGAATCTCCTCAGTGACTTGGAACTGCATTGTAAAGGATTAGCTGCAGTTGTCAAATGAATAAATACAAGTTTGAGCAGTCAGAGGCTCAAAAGTCAAATATTTAACTACCACAATCAGCTTTATTGGAAACAAGAAGCCTATAATTCTTCGTATTGCTCATGAAAATAGCTCATACTGTGGTGAAAAGATTCAGTCAGCAAGGTTGGTAGTGGGCCTGACTGCCCTGGGTGCACCGGACGCACTTAAGTATTGTCACTCATGGAGGCTCTTTTCATGCACCCCCATAGTGATAATAACACAGCCTATTATGATAAGATTGATTTTAGAATAGTGTGATATAGCTATCCCTGAGAATTAGTTCTCAGGCAGTTTTATCCTTAACTATATCATGTTCAGACATGGAAAAGTTACTGAAATATCTTGTATTTTCAGGGTGATGGTACTGGTGTCATGAGCATATATGGTGGCAGCACATTTGCAGATGAAAATTTTGTATTAAAACATGACTCTCCAGGCTTACTGTCAATGGCCAACAGTGGTAAAGACACAAATGGCTGCCAATTTTTTATAACATGTGCAAAGTGCAACTTTTTAGATAATAAGCATGTAGTGTTTGGACGTGTTATTGATGGATTACTTGTAATGAGAAAGATTGAAAATGTACCAACTGGACCTAATAATAAACCAAAAATACCAGTCACAATATCACAATGTGGGCAAATGTAAATAAAATTCTGTTTTCAATGCTTTATGTTTATTATTTCTGTCAGTAACAATATCGGAAGCTTTGCTTCTTGATAAAACATTCATAAGTGATATCATTTAATCACAATCACAATAATTACACACAAATAATCACAATAAATACATTTACACCTTTGTAAGTTATTTTTAATTTCTATAATGGTCTAGTTAAGGTTTCTGTCAACTCTTTAAAGTATTACTGAGTAGTAAATTCCTTGGCTGCATGGAAGCTGGTCCATACCGGCTGCCAACTTCTTTGATGAATGCTCCTTCCATCTGTCGAGCGACTTGGTCAAAGAATATATTCGATAAATGTGAGTGGAACGCAGAGCGGAATTCAAAGGTAATTTGGAAATCAATTACACATGACTGCTGAATCCTTTTGAGCCCTGGACTAAATCTCCAAAGAGTTAACATGTGATGGAAAAGCTTGCCATCTTCACATTCTGCTTTTACCAAATATGGTTTTTGTAGGGTGACATTTGAAGTGTAGGACTCATTTATTGGTGGAAAACCAATGATTAAATCTGCTTTAAGGTGATTAGGATTTCTCTGTAATACTATAGACTTCTTACACCATGGGAGAAAAGTGTGGTAGCTATCAACATCTGATACAACATCAAACATTTGTTCCATTGTATGTCTGAAAATGTATAAAAAAGGGGTAAATTAAAGATAGAAATTTTACTAAAATGAGTTGATAATTTCCTCTGAAAAATGTTCGTTTATGGAATATTTGTAACCAGCTGTTGCTCGAGATTTCACTCACATCCTAGGGGAACTACTTTAAGGCCTCTACACACTAAAGCCACCGGGCGGCGGCTTTACCCGGCACGTTATTGCGGCCAACTAACGCGAACTAAGCGAGCGAGCATGACGCAAAACAAGCCCGGCGGCATAACCCGCAGGGTAAAGGCTTTGGTATGTAGAGGCCTTTAAGGGCCCGGATAAAAAGTATCCTACGTCCTAATCCAGGTTATGGTCGACCTGTGTGCCAAATATCATCCCAATCCAACTCATCCTTACTCAAGCACTGTAATTATAGACACAATAGATAAACAATGGCAGGTGTCATCCTGGGACAATGGCAGGGTGTTACCGGTTAAGGTGTGATTGATTAACAAACATCCAAATTCACAAACTTGCGGACAGCCAAACTTTCTCATTATTTTATATGTGTAAGTCAGATGTATTCATTGTAGCTGAGATCTTAATCAAGAATAACAATATAAACACATACATATAAAAACTTCATAAAAAATTCAGTCAGTAATTTAATTATGATTCTTTGACTAAAATTAGAATGTTCACTAATGTATGAGTGCCACATAATTAATCATGATGAGCTTTAGTTTGACAAATCAATAATTACGATAAGGAAATTGAGGAATATGGAAGAATGAATGTTTTTGTGCAACTAAGTTTGCCAACCAGCTTGGATTAAGAGTTAGGAAAAGCTCAGAAAATGATGTGTATTGTAGCAGTCATAAGAGTGAATATTGGAACTTTCAATAAGTGCTGTATATCGTTGGTGTGCTTGCTAAAATCCATGTGTGCATGATAAATACAAAAAAAGTATATTTTGAGCAAATAAGTAACCTAAAAATTTTTTTATCATAGGATAAGAACAAGATGTTTTGCCAGCGTTTTAAATTTTTAGATTTCTCTTAAACTTATTAGTTATCAGATAAAACAGTCCACTTCCTGAAAAGTTGATAATATCCACAGATGGGTTTTGGCAAGCACCCCAACAATATGTCATTCACATTATGTAAATAATCTAAAGCTAGTCAAATGTCAATAATTATGTAGGAGGTGAATTTGCAATTATGCAAATACTTTTCAAATTGTCTCGAAAGGCAATATTATTCACTAACAATGTATGTATTGTCAAACATTAATTTAAAAAATTGCTTTAGGAATTTAAGTATTTTGTTTAATTATAGGTATTTACGATTAGTTACGGTTTACTCACATGCATTTTTTGGGATTTCCCGACTAGGTCAATTTTAGGTCTGAAACTAGTCAGGCAATCCCGAAAAATACACATGAGAAAACCGTAACTAATCATAAATATGAATGTATCACAGGAAAGTTATAATACAAAAATTATTATAGGTAGTTATGTTCTGAAACTTGGCATTGAAGTACCTGTTGCAATGACAAGTTTATTGCAGATAAGAGAAAAGAGATTAAATTCACTAATTACTCACCCAACAAGCTGTCTTCCACGGTATTCCCGGGTTCGTGAAGGTTTTGGAAAACTTAGAAAAGTTCTTTTCTGCTGCTCAGTGCCATGACATTGACATCCAACGTCGCCAGAATGTCTATTTACGTAATGACCCTGAAAACTACAGGAAGATATGCAATGATTATTTTAAATCAAGGCGTAATATAAAAAATAACAAATCTTCATGGCACAAATCAAATTCACTAAACTTAGGTACACTACGAGTGATACAAAATATAGAATTAATTTACGTACTTACTTGAAAATAATATGTTTCGAAAAGAGAATTCTACGACTAATACAACTGGTATTTGATAAAACCATTTTAAAGAAGAATTTGTTTTGAATTCCAATCGCTTTTATGGACAATAAACGTAAAGCATTGTTACATGAATTCCATTAAAGTTTTTTTGTAAATGTTTTCGAGGTTCACTTTTCGCGTGCGAATTGTGGTGCGAATTATATTTATCAAGATGTCAAATGTCATGTCAAGTTATTTGTCACTAGTAGAGGTGAGGCCAAAGAAAAATAGTACTCAAGAAGGTGATTCGTCTAATATACTGGAACAGGTATGCACACTAGTAGGTATTTGTCTGGACAACTTAGAGCATTTACCTAATACTTTAAGCTGGACAAGGCCGCAGGCCGCACCTAGTGTGACGCGTGAAGTACGAAGTACAGCCTGACATGAAACTAAATGAACGTGGCGAAGTAGAGAACTAACAAGAAATGTACTGAATTTGACAGGTTCTTGACATCTTCCTTCACAAGCAGTGCCACCATCCAAGTTCATTTAGAGTCATGTCAGACTGTACGTACCTACGTTACTACGTTCATAGCGTGCGGCTATCGAGTATCCATCTACTCTAGTCTATTTATACAGGGTGTAAACGAATTCGTGTAATTCCTTCAAACCGCGTGATCTTCTGGTGACTCAGAGTGACTTCTCAACAAGGACTTTACGTAGTACTTATTACTTCTATGCTTCTCAATCACCGTAATTATAGACACAATAGCGGTGTCGTCGTCGGACGACACGCGGGACGCAATGTGTGTGTTTTTTTAAATAAACTAAGAAAATATTTCCAAAAAAGATCGTGATTTTCTATTTCTAAGTCATTTGAGAGCCCCCAGTTAACTGACTGCAAAGAGCGATATCGCGCTAGTCTTGCCTGCCAGCCATGTCACCGTGCTTTCAAAAATTAATGAGAGGCATCGAAAAAAAAATTCAAATAATAAAACTTTGCCAGTTTTTTTTTGCTTTTTTTTCACTGTCATAACTTACCCATATCGCAAGATTTTTTTATAATCAATCTAAATCCCGTGCGGGGTCAATCTACACCAGAAGTAGATCATGTGATTTTAAGGATTTACACGAATTCGTTTACATCCTGTATTATGCAGGAATGATCGATGACAGCGATAGCACGGTATCGGTGCGGCTTTGTGGAACCTACAATGCGCGGCAAAATATAACTCTAGTTACAAACACATAAAATCGAATTTTGAATTAATCTTTCTTTAACTGGGCAAAAATTTTAATATAATCAGATGACTATAATTTATGATGTTTAGAGATAAATGTGAGAAACTGCATGAAACGTAATAGAAACGAGGTGGAAAGTATCATACAATACGTATGCGATCCAGTATTTATCATAGTAGGCAAGTCTATCTTAATCTGAGTAGGTAAATACTTTGTACGGAGTACGAAGAACTAAGAGTCGGAATAGATATTTTACAGTACTTGTGCTAGGTGAACCAAGTACGAAAAATACCTAGTACGTCACACGTCACGTCTAGCCACTTGTCCAATGACTTTTATCAATGCTTGACACTGATGTCACCTTATGACACTACCGCATCGGTACATAATTATAGACCACCTTAGACCGCATCATCTACACTTAACAGTGTTGCAAACTTTATTTTGAATGAGATCGTACCATCAGTCTGTGGTGCCATGGTGCCATGGACTCGAATAACAGAAGTGACTCGAAGTAAACTGAAAGCAACAATGGCGACTGGCACCTCCACTCATTTCACAAATAGGTCAGTGGGACTGTATCAACTGTACCACCATCAACAAACAGCATAGACAAAAGAAAAAAAGAGGCTTGCAGCCAATGCCACCTGTCATCAGAACGTCAACTGTCATACTGTCAACCTTCAAAGAGAGCGAACACGTGTGGTTACTTTTAAATCGTGAATTGCATGGTCAATTAAGAAATAAGTTAAAAATCAATATTATTTGAGAATTAATAAATAGGTTGGTAACGTAGGCTGAGTTAAAAATCAGGTTTTGTTTTAAAAAGTGGCATAAAGTAATTTATCATGGGTCGTAAGGCAAAATTTGATGAAACTAAAAAGGTGAAAAAAGGACCCGGCAGAAAATCCCGCAAACAGCCCGATCCAGTGTTTAAAAAGGAACTGCGTAAGTAAATAAGCCGATACTATAAGTGTTATTGTTGTTGCAACACGTACAACGCCATAAATGTGAAGTCACAATTTCGGTAACGTGTTCATATCATGCTTTTTAGGTTTCCTTTCTCGTTCTGAACATCCTCTATCCATGAATAATAATCTCATAAGATGTACCGTTTAGTTTTTGTTACACGTGTGATGTAATTGGATTATCTGCAAAGGAATCATTTTGTAGGGTTATATTCCAGTGGGAGCCTGGCCCCATATTTGATTGAAATGTTTATTTTCTGAAGTTATTTAAGTGTCCACCCTAGAATTTTGGGTCAGTAACCCAAAATCCTGGGGTGGCCACCAGACCATTCTGGGGTGGGCACGGCCCACTTGGCCCCACCCCTGTATACGCCTATGAAAGGAATGAAGGCAGTTACCGCTTACATGCACATATTTTTTCCAATTTAGCATTTTAATAGGCTAAATGACTAAATGATTATCTTGAAAGAATAGGTAGCAGCTTCTGGGGTTGTAGTCAGATCTAGTGACTGAGTGATCCTTTCTCTATGCTTGGGATACCCCAGTAGAAGCTAAGATACTGAAAAAGTCTTTTAAAAACATCAATAAACTGTGATCACCAGTCCAACATGAGGGATTTTACAGGTTGAAGTGGATCATCATGTCTTAAAAATTATTCATAATCATAATCATCAGATTAAAAATAATTCTCAACTTATAATTATCATCAGCTTATCTAACATCGGCTTGGACCCATTTTTTACCCCACTGTCTGTGTATCTTTACTTTAAATTTTTGTTTTAATAGAATAAAGTTTTCATAATGTAAGCCAGCAATGCAATTAAAGCAGTGTGGGTTTTTATCATTATGAGTAATAATTTTTTGCCAATAACCAATGTTTAAAACTTGATGTCTATGTGCTGGTTCTTTTTACAGATTTTTATTAAAGTCGTTTTGAGTTATGTTTTTTTACATGACATAAATCTATGTTTTATTTTAAAGTGGAAGATGATAGTCCAGAAAAAAAGCTCACCCATAGACAGAAGCAAAGGGCAGCAAAAAGGGCAAAGAAGAAGGCAGAACTAGCAGAAAAGAGGAAGGCATTGAAGCAAGCAAAGAAGAATGTTGCAAAGCAAACAGAGGTAGAAGTAGATGAAGATGCTGAGAGCAGTTCTGATATAGAAACCACTCCAGGTAAAAATCTTTGCTATATTTTTTATACACTTGGGAGCAAAGAAATCGAGCCACTCCTTTTTTCACGTGTCCTGGTTATTAGTTTTGGTTTCATGAATTATATAATTCAAAATACAAAAAACTACCCTCACTGTAAAGGTTATCAAATAACCTTTTAGGTGATATATGTTTAGAATTGATCTGTTCCATAATACCAAAAATATTAACAGTTATTACCTATGTGAAAAATAGAAGTGGCTCGATTTATTTGCTCCCAAGTATATTTTGCTGGCTTCTAAACCATCTGTATGGTTTTGACTTAGATTCCCTTTGCATTTAAGTTCTTAAGAACAGTTGACCCTCTCAAATACTCTGGTTGAAATACTTTGGGTCTCCTTTCCTGGTTAGTCTTCTCTGATGTTTGGTATCCTTAGGTGATAGCTTGTTGGCTCTTATATTTGCCTATACTATACCAAACCAGCTTGTAAACCAGACTGACTGATAAATTCTTGTCTAGCTCAAATAATTTAACCTTTTTTATTATACCAGGTTACACTGATGACAATAAGGAATGGCTAAAACCTAAACAGAAAGGGAAACAAAAACAGAAAAGCAAACAAAAAGAAGTGGAATCAGGATCGGAGGAAGATGATGACAGTGGCAATGAGGAGGATGATGATGGAACAGAAGTGGAAGAAGATTCTGATGATGATAAAGCAACAAAGAAGAAAGCTGGTGGAGAAAAATATAAGGTTAGCAGATGTTTGCTTGTCTTTTTTATAAAGTGTGTTCTATCAAAATCTTGTATGTGGAAATTACAAAGTTCTTGTGGTCGTATAAATAGACTATATAATATAAAATCTATACTATTCTTATATAAATCCGAAAGTAAGTTTGTCTGTTTGACACATCTGTAACATTTAAAATCTTAAAAACATTTGAAATCTTGAATTTCTGTATCAAACTTGAAAAATATTATGGGCCTGATTCAGAATCGTTGGTTAACATTGAACTGAGTGATAAATATGGCGGTTTGACGGTTTCTCCATAGAAAATCTGCTAAATCGTCATATTTATTTTCTGGATAAGAGTTATCTGACAATAGGGTATTTGACTGAAAAAATCTAATTAGTCCATCAGTTAGATTACCAAAAAATATTTGACCCGTATTTTTTCTTTTGTTACGTAAACCAAAATTGATGAAGATACGACACTTAAAATTGGCAAAACGTCACAAGCAAGTACAATATTTACTTGCTTCTGACGTCACAAGCCCCCACTTTCGAGTTTTGATGCGTTTTATCTTTCCAAATATTCATAGATTTAACAAAAGAAAAAATATGTGTCCATTATTTTTCAAAACTCTTAACTGGCGGACTAATTAGATTTGTAATTTGTTGTTGCTGTCAACATGCCTATTGTACCATAAGTGGATAAACACACTATGCCGAAGATACGCGACCGAAGTTCGGCGTCTATGTTTTTTATGTAGATAAAACGCGACGTAATTTCAGCCTGGTGTGTCGCGGGTAATTTAAAAAGCATTGCAGGCGTAATCATGCCGTACTTCGGTCGCGTATCTTTGGCATAGTGTGTTTAGAACACTACACTTAGGATAATTTATATATCTATATATGAAGGATCCGTCAATATTAGGTAAGGTTTGATTAAGCATGTTGTATAAAGCTGAGTTTAAGAAACACAACTAAACTTAGTCCAAATATAAAACAAAACTTGGCAAGTTTATACTTTAGCATTTATTGAATCAACTTTTAGCAGAAATACATTTTAAAATAAATGGTATCTACTTTAAATACAAGAACTACTTTCAGGTTGGAACTCTGGATGATTTATTTAAAGATTCAGACAATGAAAATGGAGATGTGACATCAGAAGATGAAGGTGCAGCTAGTGGTGGCAAATTGGATTATGATTCCGATTCTAGTGGCGGAGATAAAGACAGTGATGATGATGATGAAGACGATGATGACGAAATGTTGCCTATAGAAAAGGCTAACTTGAAATTAAAGAAAAAACAGAAAGTAGACAAGAAGCTTGCTGATGAAGAAATGCAACTGAATATTGCCAAACAAGATGTATTCGCATTTCCTTCTGAAGAAGAACTTCATAATCCAACAAGTCTCCAAGATGTTAATCAAAGGATCAAAGATGTTGTAACAGTGTTGGGAGATTTCAATCGCTTAAAGGAAGAAGGCAGATCACGTTGTGAATATACTGATTTACTACTAACTGATCTTTGTACATATTACAGTTACAATGAATTCCTTATGGAAGTACTACTGCAGATATTCCCTGTGCAGGAGTTAGTCGAATTTTTGGAAGCCAGCGAAGTTGCGCGTCCTGTTACTATAAGAACCAACAGCCTTAAAACCAGAAGGCGAGATTTAGCCCAAGCTCTCATCAACAGAGGAGTGAATCTAGATCCTGTTGGCAAATGGAGCAAAGTAGGTCTTGTTGTGTACAGTTCAACTGTACCAATTGGTGCAACCCCTGAATATTTAGCAGGGCACTATATCTTGCAAGGTGCCTCTAGTTTTTTGCCAGTAATGGCTTTAGCACCACAAGAAAATGAAAGGATATTGGACATGTGTGCAGCACCAGGTGGTAAGGCATCGCATATCGCAGCCATCATGAAGAATACGGGAACATTATTCGCTAATGACGCTAATAAAGAAAGGACAAAAGCGATAGTCGGTAATTTCCATAGGTTAGGTGTAGTGAATGCTGTAATTTGTAACCATGATGGTAGAGAGTTCCCTGATGTAATGAAGGGTTTTGATAGAGTGTTGTTGGATGCTCCTTGTACTGGTACGGGAGTCATTGCTAAAGATCCCAGTGTGAAGACTACAAAAGATCAGAAAGATATTCAGAGGTGTTTCAACATACAGCGACAACTCCTTCTGGCCGCTATTGACTGTTGCAGTGCCAAATCTAGCTCAGGTGGCTACATTGTGTACTCGACTTGTTCAATTCTGCCTGAAGAAAATGAATGGGTTGTGAATTATGCATTGAAACGCAGAAACGTTAAGTTAGTCCCCACAGGACTTGACTTTGGCACTGAAGGTTTTGTTAAATACAGGCACCATAGGTTCCACCCCTCATTGAAGTTGACGAGAAGATTTTATCCTCACACACATAATATGGATGGTTTTTATGTGGCAAAGTTCAAAAAGTTCTCTAATGTTATTGTAAGTATGGAATGTATACATAAATACATACGTGTATTAAAGTTTATAAAACTTTCATATTTAAGTAAGAGTTGGTATCATTTTACGATATTTCTTTCATGTTTTAGCCGGAGCCGTTTAAAGACGATGATGATGAAGAGATTGACCCCAACGCGACAGAGGAAGCGAAAGAAAATGGAGATGATCAGGCAGAAGAAGAAAAAGCGAAACCACATAATAAGAAACAGTCGCCAGTGAAAAGATCAGCTCCATCGGATAGCACTCAGCCACAGAAAAAGAAAAACAAGCCTAATGCACAGATAGAGTAAGTTTACTGCAGTAATAAATAGATGATAAAACGTACATTGTGACAGTTTACATTTAAACAGTTTTTTACCTCTACAGTGCTATTTTGTAGTGTGGAGCCAGAAACTTATCTGTGATGTCCTGCCCCTTGAGGACAAAATCTCTTTTCCTTAAACGCTAACACCTGCGGAAACATCAAATTGTATGGGAATAACATTTGCTCGAACGTCAGCAAATGTCATTTCCATACAATTTGATGTTTCCGCAGGCGTTAACGCTTGTAATGTAACAGACGGCCCCAAGATCTCCTGAGTACGTCTGCCACACCAGTTGTAAGGAATGTGAGGTTATTAGTGAATCCTACCTATCTATCCCTAGTCGGACAAACAAGGAAAACACTTAAAACACGACAACTTTTTAATATGATAAACAAACACTAAGTCAATAAATCCGAAAGTCACACGTAAAACAGTAATTGGATGAAGGGCACACGTAAATGAAATGGTAACTGATGGAACACACAACTCCCGTAAACTCGGTAATGCGAGCACGAAGTGAGGTGAAGGCTGGAAGGTTAGCAGTGCGGTGACTCAGTAGCTCGTCAATCAGACGGAGTGCTGGTAGTTCAGCAGCGTAGCAGTGCCGGAGGCTCAGCAATGGTTAACACGGCGGAGTGCTGGTAGTTCAGTAGTGTAGCAGTGCCGGAGGCCCGGTAATGGTTCACTCGGCGGAGTGCTGGTAGTTCAGCCGTGCAGCAGTCCCGCACACTTTCGTCATTCCTTTCAGAATCATCGCAAAAACACTTTGCATTTTACTTTTCGAATCTTTGAATTTGAGTATGGAGTGTGTTCCAAATATGTGGCCTGTGATAGAGAAAGAGGTTTATAGTACATTATAATACTTAAGTAAAAAGGAGGTGAAATGTGTGAAGTGAATGATGATGAAAAAGGTGTGATCCTACATTCTCACATTCCTTACAACTGGTGTGGCAGACGTGCTCAGGAGATCCTGGGGCTGTCTGTTACATTACACGTTTAGGGAAAAGGGATTTTGTCTCAAGGGGCTGAGTGAAACGAAGGGGCGACAAAGTAAGTCTTCTGGCGGAACACACTCGGAAACACTTGCATCTTTGCGTGCTTAGTATGCATTCTTGCTTGCTTGCTCGCGTGCTTGCATCACGCAAGCAAGCTGGCTCGCTTTCTTAAATAATGAAAAAATCATAGAAAAACGATTATGAAAACTTACTTTGCACATTTCGTGCGTTTCTTGCAAAGAGGGTGGAGGCCCTCGCCCATTTTTACAACTTGAATTACTTGATGTGTTCTCACGAGTCGGATGAAAAGAGCGGACTTGATTGTCTTGATTTTTTATTGCCATGCTTCAATGTTGTTACTTTTCGTTTTCAGTCCTGCAAGTAATCAACAAGTTGCTAATAAGGTCCAGCCCACTGAAAATAGTAGTCAAAAGAAAAACAAAAAGAAGAATCGCAAAAACAAGAAGAATCTGCAGAATGTGGAAAACGCAAGCAATGTAAAGGTTATTGCTCAAAATAGCAGCAGCACTGAAAAAACAGATAGTCCTAATATTCCACAAACTAAAGGTAACAAGAAAAACAAAAAGAAAAGTAAAAATAATATAAATACAGTAAATGTCGCCGAAAAAGTACAAAACGACAACAGCAGTGCAAAATCACCTCAGAAAGCTAATGCGGTACAAAGCAGTGCAAAATCACCTCAGAAAGCTAATGCGGTACAAAGCAGTGCAAAATCACCTCAGAAAGCTAATGCGGTACAACGCAGTGCAAAATCACCTCAGAAAGCTGATGCAGTACAAACAAGTCAAAGTCCAAATAAAAAGAAAAAGAAGAATAAAAAGAACAAAGGTAAGCAAGAAGGTCCAAATCCGTTGAGTCAGGCCGTCAGTAAAAATGTAGAGAAAATTACAGAAAAAATAGAAGTCGCAGCTTCAAAGAAATTAAAAGAAAAATTTAATAAAAAAAAGAAACAAATTGGTCAAATAAATCCGAATAATGATAAAAAGCCTGCGAAGAGTCAAGCAGCTGGTAAGAAATTTAAGAAAAATAAGTGAAATACATAGATGTATAATAATATTATTTTGAAAATAAAGCTAATGTTTTATTATAATTGGTGTCTCGTTTATTTGTTGTTCTCGAGCGAGTCTTACATTTTTTTTTTTTTTTTTTATTCAATCTATATTGTCCCACTGCTGGGCAAAGGTCTCCCCCATAGCCTTCCACTCATCTCTATGCCTTGCCTTCTCTGGCCAATCTCCCATAAACGACTCTAAGTCATCACGCCAGCGTTTCCTAGGCCTCCCTCGGCGACGACGCCCGTCTTTCGGCACCCACTGCGTGACGACTCTAGCCCATCTGTCTTCATGCATTCTGCATACATGACCCGCCAAATCCCACTTCAGTCTTGCAGACTTATGGCCCACATCGGCGATTCCTGTTTTGGAGCGTATCGAGTCTTACATGTAGATTATTAATTAATTAGTCGTCATAAGTGCCCTCTTAGAACTCTTAGCGACTGATCATAGGAATACAATACATGTTAATAGGTACTGAGGGGTCATTACAGGATTCGGATGACAGGTACACAAGTTAATAGAACTTTGCAAACTGTGGAACAAACTAGTAACGATTGAAATATTCAACTGTAAATAGGTAGGTACCTAACTTATACGTATACCTAATGAACGCACAAAAAAATTAAAAAGTATTAAATATTGTGTACTAGCTGTACCCGCATGCGTTGCAATGCACTTTTTCCTACTTACTACCTACCTACTACCTACCTACTACCTACCTACTACCTACCTACTACCTACCTACTACCTACCTACTACCTACCTACTACCTACCTACTACCTACCTACTACCTACCTACTACCTACCTACTACCTACCTACTACCTACCTACTACCTACCTACTACCTACCTACTACCTACCTACTACCTACCTACTACCTACCTACTACCTACCTACTACCTACCTACTACCTACCTACTACCTACCTACTACCTACCTACTACCTACCTACTACCTACCTACTACCTACCTACTACCTACCTACTACCTACCTACTACCTACCTACTACCTACCTACTACCTACCTACTACCTACCTACTACCTACCTACTACCTACCTACTACCTACCTACTACCTACCTACTACCTACCTACTACCTACCTACTACCTACCTACTACCTACCTACTACCTACCTACTACCTACCTACTACCTACCTACTACCTACCTACTACCTACCTACATGATGTCGAACGGGATAAAAAGTATCCTATGTCCTTCTCCTGGCTCTAAACTACCTCCCTGCCAATTTTCAGCTAAATCGGTTCAGCCGTTCTTGAGTTATAAGTGAAGTAACTAACACGACTTTCTTTTATATACAGGGTGGAAAAAATCAATGGGCCCTGAAGGGAAACCACTTTAAATCCTTAAGATAGATTATTTTTCTTAAAGGAAACATTCCTTTATTTTTAAAAAGAAACAAAACTGCATTCACAGATTTCTCGACATGCTTACCTAAACAGGGAATCGAACCAGTTAAAAAAATCCAAAAATAAACACTCGCTATTTTATTTCACTTGTCGATACAGTCAATGTTAGAGATAAAATTTCTCCAATAAACATTAGGTCTTACACTCGTCTGTCGTACAAGATATCCATGAAATCTAATATTTAGGTAGTACACAAGGGCTTTAATCAACATTACCTAGACTAGAACTGTTCACTTTTAACAAGTAGGTAAAAGACACGTTATAATTTTCCTAAAACTCAAACATCCAAAGACATTTCATGAAGTACAAGCTTGCTAATTTATCTCTAAGTACCTCGTTGAAGACTTAGATAAGAAAATCATTTAATTAGTAATAATAATTCTATGCACATTTCCTTCTTAGACGGAGCGTTCTGACGAAAAGTTTAAAAATAGAACGTTTCGTTTGACAATAATCCTATCGATTAGTAGAATAAAATAGCGAGTGTTTATTTTTTTAATTTTTAGCTGGTTCGATTCCCGATTAAGGTAAGCTTGTCGAAAAATCTGTGAATGCAGTTTTGTTTCTTTTTAAAAATAAAGGAATGTTTCCTTTAAGAAAAATAATCTATCTTAAGGATTTAAAGTGGTTTCCCTTCAGGGCCCATTGATTTTTTCCACCCTGTATATAGATTTGCCGTGAGGCAGGTGATTTGCTTGTAGTAAACCTTCGATCAATAAATTGTTAATGGATGTTGTAAAAGGTAAAAGAAATAGGTTTGCCAAGCGTTTAGGAATTAAAATGATTTAGGATTAGAAACCTTGCATTAAATACAGTTCAATTTCTATTGCAACTGAAATAGTTTTATGCAGTGCCGGATTAGCCGTGCAAAGGAAGCAACTGCATAGGGAATCACGTCTTAGGGGGCACTAAAATGAGTCGTGTCTTGCTTGGAATTTGTTTGTGGATCTAAAGAAAGCTTTCGACACAGTAAGTCATGAACTGCTTCTAAAAAAACTAGAGGCGATAGGTGTTACTGGAGCAACATACAAATTTTTTAAATCATACCTTATGGAAAGATTGCAAGTGGTGAAAATCGATGACTGTCAAAGTAGCCCTCAACTGATTACTTGCGGACTTGGGGGACTCCCCAAGGCTCTATTTTGGGCCCATTACTGTTTTTAATATATATAAATAACATTGCAGATTTAGGATTGCAAGGGGATATATCTCTATGCTGATGATACGAGTATATTTATTTTGGTAATAAAGTCGACACTCTTATGGAACAGGCACAACATGACATAAATAGGTTATTTGATTGGTTCCAGTACAATCTATTGACAGTTAATACCAATAAAACAAAGTACATAATATTTGCTGCTAAAAATAAAAAAATACAAACACAACATATCCTTAATATGAATGGTCAAATTTTAGAAAAATCTAAAGCAGAAAAATATCTTGGACTTATTCTTGACAGCGACCTGTCGTGGAGGGCACATATTGAGAAAATAAAAAATAAACTCTGCCTTAACAGGCGCACTGCGTAGCATTGTTCGTTGTCTTCCACCAAAAGTTTGTTATATGATCTATAACTCCATGGTGAAACCTCATTTGGACTACCTAATAGAAGTGTATGGCTGCGCTTATAAATCAAACCTACAAATCTTGCAAACAGCACAAAATAAAATAATTAAAGTTCTTTTTAAATATAACTATAGGTAGAACACCTACACTAACAGTTTGCAATGACACAAAGCTCATGAATATTTCACAGATATATAGATATAATACTTGTATACTTGTGCACAACATTTTAAACAAAAACATACACACACAAATAACTTTTACAAAACAATCACATATACACAACAGATACAGAACTAGACGAGCAAATAATATAGTGCTGCGAGCGCCTAGAACAAACTACGGCCTGCATACTATTCTGTATGAAGGAGCACAGCTTTATAACAAATTGCCTCGAAATGTAAAAGATCAAAAGTCGATGATTACTTTCAAAAAATCTCTTAAGAATCATATTTTAAAGGAATCAAAACTGTAAATTGTCTTCGGGTACTGTACCTATCTAACCTATTCTTGTTGTGTAGCCGCTGCGTCACCTTATGTAATTTAACTTAATTAGATATACGTTTTTCTCATGTAAGTGAATATCATTCTTTTTGAGAAATAAAGTTCTTAAACCTTAATTTAATAATCATATCTTTATAAAGATATGATCTTGCTTTGGTCACGGCGCATCTTCAGTGCGGAAGAAGTCCGGTCCTTTGGAAGGCCACAGGTCCAACGCGCAGATGCCCCTTTGAGAACTTTAATCTAAAATGGTATGGTGCACCAATCGGGGATTATTCACGGCTGCGCGATTGGAGTACAGTCATGGACCGTACTGGGTTGAGGGCAAGACTATCTATCTATACATATAATAAAATCGTGTTTCAGGAGTAACTGAGAATATTTCGTCTAGAACTTATAAATCGCACGGTAACGAAACCATAGCGCGATCTAATTCGACGCCAACGCCATCTAGGGAAGTAAAGATTAAACATATGTTTGCATGTTTATGCAAGCATCACGTAAAAAGAGCTGACCCAATGCTGTTGACTTTTATAAACAAATATTGTGCTTATCTCAAAGTAAATTATTTTTTTTGTTTCATCGCAATCGGTTCACGCAATCAAAAGATATGCAATTAATCAATATCTTCTATACATATCATAATGAAACAGTAAAAAAACTGTGTCTGTACATTAAATATATTAAAAAAAAAATTGAGGGGGGGTTTAGAAACAGTAATAGAGCACGAATCCAAAAAAAAAAACTGTCTGTTTGTCTGTGTGTCTGTTTGTCTGTTTGTTTGTACACGCTAATCTTCGGAACTACTGGACGGAATTGAATGATTTTTTTTTGTTGCATAGTTCTTAAGTCTGGGCAACATATAGGCTATAATTTATCTTGGAAACTTGAACACCTGATGCAGAACCGCAACAGACCAGCTAAACTATAAGAGATACAAAAATGGTACCATAGCAAAAATTGTTCCACGTGATGAGCATTTTCTGTTGAGACAAAAAATTTGAAGATTTGGAACACCTGATGTGGAACTCCACGAGCCCAGCTACACTATAACAAATATAGGAATGACGTCTTAGCAAGAGTTGTTCAGCCTGCTGAGCACTCTCTGTTGACGTATAAAAATTGAAAATCTGGAACACCTGTTGTGGAATTCCAAGCGCCCAGCTACACTATAACTTATATAGGAATGACGTTTTAGCAAAAGTTGTTTAATCTGATGAGCACTCTCTGTTGATTTATAAAAATCGAAGATCTGGAACACCTGTTGTGCAACTCCAAGAGCCCAGCTACACCATAACACATATAGGAACAATGACGTTTTAGCAAAAGTTGTTCGGTCTGATGGGCATTTCCTATTGACTTATAAAAATCGAAGATCAGAAACATCTGATGTGGAAATAAAAGCTATCACTAATTTCACTGTATAATTATAAAATAACATAAGCTGGGAGTACCTCCACGCGGTGAAGGCGGTAACAGTTTAGGACTGATTTTCGATGACGATGGTATATCATTGAAAATTTGACTCTACTGGCCAAAACTCCCATTATTTTTTTTATTTTATCGAGTAAATATGTCTTCGGGCTTATTTTATTTGAGTGTTTAATTTTCTTTTCCATTTATCTTCGTGACACGGTAGCCTATAAGGTAACGCAGGGGAGCAGTCACTTAGATTTTAATTGATCAGGTATCTTCACAATAAAACTATAACCATAGAAACCTAGAAAGAGGTCAAATCTTTCCCAATGTTCCAAAGGAGCTAAAAGATTGAGGATCATAAGCTCCCAAGAATGTACCGAAGAGCGTCCGGAGAGACTTGATGCTGTTCGAGAACATCAGGCTGCAACTCGCTCCGTGGAAACCTCTTCGGATCGCGAAGCACGCCTGCGTTCTCAGCGTATTTACGCATCTACATCCAGGTCTCTAGAGACCAGTGAAGAATATGATGCGTGACTGACCGCTGATCGTGAACGTCACGTATTGTCTCGCGAGTGGGAGATATTCACGGATGGAGAATTACGTTTGAGTTCTCAGCGTATATACACATCGATTTCGAGGTCTCTAGAGACAAGTGTGGAACGTGATGCGCGACTGACCGCTGATCGTGCAAGTCATGCATTGTCTCGCGAATCGGAGACGTTCACGGATAGAGAGTTGCGCTTGAGTTCCAAGCGTATCTACGCATCGACTTCTAGGTCTCTAGAGACAAGTGGGGAACGTAATGCACGACTGACCGCTGATCGTGAACGTCACGCATTGTCTTGCGAGTCGGAGACGTTCACGGAGAGAGAGTTGCGCTTGAGTTCCAAGCGTATCTACGCATCGACTTCTAGGTCTCTAGAGACAAGTGGGGAACGTGATGCGCGACTGACCGCTTCTTCTTCTTAGCGTGTCGATGACAATCTACACCGTGTCAGCCCAGAACTCAGCAATGAGTTTTATCCGTAGCGTCCATTAGTTCTTGTGGCGTACAGGTAGCATTGCAGGCGGGGCATGATGTTAAGTGCGCCATAGTTTGCGGAACGGCACCACAGTGTTTGTTGCTCCCGGCGTAAGTATACTATCCACCAAGTACTGACCGCTGATTGTGCAAGTCATGCATTGTCTTGCGAATCGGAGACGTTCACGAATAGAGAATTACGCTTGAATTCCAAGCGTATCTACGCATCGACTTCTAGGTCTCTAGAGACAAGTGGGGAACGTGATGCGCGACTGACCGCTGATCGTGAACGTCACGCATTGTCTCGCGAGTCGGAGATGTTCACGGATAGAGAAATACGCTTGAGTTCCAAGCGTATCTACGCATTGACTTCTAGGTCTCTAGAGACAAGTGGGGAACGTGATGCGCGACTGACCGCTGATCGTGAACGTCACGCATTGTCTCGCGAGTCGAAGACGTTCATGGATAGCGAATTGCGCTTGAGTTCCAAGCGTATCTACGCATCGACTTCTAGGTCTCTAGAGACAAGTAGGGAACGTGATGCATGACTGACCGCTGATCGTGAACGTCACACATTGTCTCGCGAGTCGGAGACGTTCACGGATAGACAATTGCGCTTGAGTTCCAAGCGTATCTACGCATCGACTTCTAGGTCTCTAGAGACAAGTGGGGAACGTGATGCGCGACTGACCGCTGATCGTGAACGTCACGTATTGTCTCGCGAGTCGGAGATGTTCACGGATAAAGAATTGCACTTGATTTCTCAGCGTATCTACGCATCTGCTTCTAGGTCTCTAGAGACATCAGACGTTTCAGATCTTTGATTTTGATGACCCCGTTGTCGTTGGCATAAGCAACAGGATCCGCGTACGAAGTCGCGGGCAGAAGCTAGTTGTAAAATATGGTAAAAAATATCTGCCCTATGGAAAGGGGTGTTTAGTGGCCTAGTCAGGGCCTTGTAGCCTCAGTGACAGGCCTGCGCCTGGGGGCGCAAGGTTCTGGGGGGCACCATAAGAAGGGTCGGGCGGACTGCGCGGCGCGGCGTCCACGGGAAACATTTTGAAAGACAATTCAAACAGCACAAGTTCAGTCATATCATAAGGCGAATGGACCGGTTGATGCAGGGGTGGCGTCGCCGCATTGGACCCTTACACTTAAAAATTCCTGGCTCCCTACAGTTGCGCTGCCAATTTGTTAATGTAAATTCTACGCAACTAGCCTATGTAACATTAATAAAAAATATGCAGCGACAAAGACTAAAACGCCCTAATAGAAAAGAATCGAAAAAAAAATGCTTTCTGTGTTACGGATCGCGGGTTCGATTCCCGCGCAGAAGAAAAATATATACAAATATGTATAGTAGTATATTAGGCCATGCATAATAATGCATGGCCTAATGCAGTCTACACACCAAACCCGGCGACCCGCCGACATGAGTCGTCAGCTTTTTTGTCGGCGGGTTAGTCGGCGACTTCACATCTCGTCCAAGTAGTAAAACTTTGTTGGCGGCACGAAATTAGTAACTTTTTTGGTAGTTAGTGACTGCCACGTGTAGGAAATTGACGTGTGTTGTGTTTCTCGAATTATTCAGCCTACATTTACCTAAAGATGAGTAGTGATACTGATCTAACAAAAGCGGCACAAAATTGCAAAAAAAAAACACTAACGTCACTATAGCTCGAGTGTCGGCGGGAAAATGAGCACGTACGCAAGTCGCAGACATGCCGCCGACATGTTGGCACAAGTCGTCAGGCGACACGGGCGGGTACAAGTCGCCGACATGATTCTTTTGAAATAAAGCCGTCGACATCAAGCCGCCGAGCTGTGTCGGCGGGTCGGCGGCTTTGGTGTGTAGACTCCTTAAAAGTAGGTGTTCCGGGTACATATGGGTGTTTGTGAATGTGAATATTTGTATCTGTTAACGCACCCACGATACAGGAGAACTCCTAGTGTGTGTAAAATATGTAAATTAAGGTTTAAATAGTTAAATGTAAAATAAAACACATGAATTATTCATAAAAAATGCATCATGTATCGTAATTGGGAGTGAATTCGCTGCCGGTGTCGGCACCCAAAAATAACGCCTTTGAGAACCGGCAGTACATTACTGCCGGCAGCCGAGATTAAAAACACCGGCTGCCGGCACCCAAGATGGACACCAGCGGCGGTAATAAGTTGTTTGGTAGGTATGTTAGTTGAAAGGTAGGTTAAATTTTGGGCCAAACACTGTAACTTGTCTTCCAACTGACTAATTTCAAGAGCGAGCGAAGCGAGCTCTTTAATTTGGGGCACCACGACACGGATAGGTTAGGTTTAGGGTTTCTGCTCGAGAATTCTCGAGTCGAGAAATGTCGAGAAATCGTGCCAACTTCGAGACGAGAAAAAACACTTCGAGAACTCGAGAACTCGAGAAATCAAACATTTTCTGTTATTACTGTAAAATTAGCTTAAAAGTTACTTAATCTGGCTTCTGATCGTTCTCTTTACGGGGCGCGAGTAAGCGAGCCAAGCAAAACAGACACATAATATACCTACAACTCCAAGTACGCTGATTATAATGTGACATAAAACGTCAAATAAAAATTAACCGTAAGATAAACTCCGTTCATCTATTATTGGGTTTCTGAATACAGTGTCGACGACTAGATAACTATCGAAACAATAAGTAAGTTCGTAAATTGACCTCTGGATGGGGTCTCTTTTTAAAGCACAGTTAAATATATTTTTCTCGCCTTAAACTTAACAACTTTTGGCAGGTAGGTCCCAGGTTTAAATGATAATCTCCCCTGCAATCTGCAGTGATTTTAAAACGTACCATTACATAATGTGACATAAAATATAAAATTGAAATCACAACATTTTCTCTTTGTTATTTTTCATCATAGCAACAATACAATAATACTATTAAAGCAAAACATTTTAAATTTTTATTGTAATTTATAATATTGGGCAGTAAAGTTTATTTATATCTGAAAGAAAAATATTTCTAGTACCTATTTTTGTGGTGTAAATGATGGGTTCTAGAGCAGGATTGGTTATTTCACAAGTTTTATCATAGTGCCCTTGTTAAAATGATATCTCATGTTAAACTCTTCATCCGTGAACATTTCGGATGGATTTCTTCGATGCCTTTTTATTGGTACTGATATATTTGAAATAGTCTCCAGCACTTCCAAATTAGACTCCGATGAACTACTCGAGTCCATTTCGCTGGGAATCCAAAACTCACTATCCAAAATAAAATACTAGTAATAAAACTCCAAATACTCTTGTTGTAATATGATATAAAACGACAAATAAAGTTCTGGAACCGATAAAGGCCGCAAATTGCTCAGTCAAGTTAACTGTTTAAGTTTGAACTAAGATCATCTTCTGACTGGGGTGTCCAGAAATGCAATGTGTCAGTTTATCGAACCAATAGCGGTAGAATAGATAAACTACGGTTAGGAGTACCTCAGAAACCGGAATAATAAGTTATCTGAAGTTTGAACTAGGATTATCTTCTGACTGGGGTGTCCAGAAACGCAATGAGTCAGTTTATTGAACCAATAGCGCTATCGAACAGATAAATAACGTTCAAGAGTACCCCGGAAACTGGGCATAAGCTGATTTTTAAAGGTTTTTAAAAATTTCTCGAAAGACCCGAGAAACCCGAGAAATCGGGCTCGAGAATTCTCGAAACCCGAGAAAAAAAATATGTCGAGAAAACAGAAACCCTAGTTAGGTTAGAAGGGGATGACGGGGGCTAGAGTGAACGAGCGAACGAAGCCCCCGTCATCCCCTTCGTGTTAGGTTACTTTAAACCCTGCATACAGTACAATACTGCTTATAGTCGATTCGAGAAATTTATCTATTCTAAACGTCAAATTTGATATAAGATATAGATAAAACGACAACTGCTGTCGTTTTATCCTTATCATTTGAGGTTTAGAATAGATAAATTTCTCGAGTCGACTCGATAAAAAGATCCGTGCTCGCACGGCTGCTTTGGAAACCCAAACAACCATACAAACATCCCATAAGTTTTTCATTTGTTTTTATTGTGACAATGAAAGTGGGTGACGAATAATCGTGTCATGAAGAGTTTGACTCTTCAAACTCTTCATGACATGAACCTTGAAGGTGTAAAAAAAACAGTGTAGGTACCTATGTAGTGGACGCGGCGCCCCGGCAGCCAGTTTGGAAACTGGCGCCGGCACTCGTAACGGCAACCGGCGCCAGCAGCGGAGGCAATCCCTATCATAATTTTATCCGCTTAAGTATCTAAAAAGGTTAATATTTTCTTACCGATATGACTAGTAGTAGTATCTAGTAGTCAACTGGTTCATGGACACAATAGGTATTTTATTCAGTCAAAAAATAGATGGATGTAATGTCAATAAATAGGGCTATACATATATGTACGTCGCGTCTACTAGGTAGAAGATATACTTTTTGCAAAATACTGGATTAGAAGATGCGTTAAAACGGTGCCAAATGCATTAAAATGGTCGATTTATAAATAATTTTGTCGAATGGACAATTGGTCAACGGTCAACGGAGTTTCTGTAATGTTGCTTCTTCGGTCCCTAATGATATGAAATGTTTAAACGCCGAATCTAAAACTGGACTAATTTAAAATCAACAAACAAAACAAAAAAATAAAAAGAAATAACAAAAACAATATAATGAAAAAAAAACTGTACATATTGATTCAAAAACTCTCGTCTATTGAATGTTCGTAGTTATTATTAACTACGCACATTCAAGAAGATGAAGCCAATAATGATAACTGATTTATAGCAGTTATCATTATTGGCTTCATCTGCTTATGACGAGTTCAGCGAATTTTTAACCGACTTCAAAAAGGAGGAGGTTCTCAATTCGGTTGTATTTTTTTTTTATTTTTTTTTATTTTTTATGTTTGTTACCTCATATTTCCGTCATTTATGAACCGATTTGAAAAATTCTTTTTTTGTTAGAAAGGGTATACTTCCCGATTGGTCCCATTTAAATTTGGTTATGATTAAACCATGAACTTCAGAGATATGGAACGGAACTCCTCATCGGATCAAAGCAAAATTCTCAAATTACAAATATTGCTTTGTTTATATTTGTTGTTGGGAACTGATTACTTGAAAAGAGGAGGGGGTGCGTGTCCCCCCCTCCCCCCCTTTGGAATGTTTTCATTATATCGTTTATGGTATCATTTGAAAGGACTTTTTATGCCCGACTACGTCAAAGCCAAAAAGAAGGGTTATGAAGGAGGGGGTTAAAATTATGACACTAAAACGTATTTAATAAAAAATAAACTTTAAAAAAAGTAAAAACCGACTTCAAAGAAATACTAAAAGGAGTAAAATAATTACCATAATATAAAATTAACAGTTTCAGAAGTCGGTGCCACTCTACACTGAAGCAAATAGAAGCCACCGACTTCTGAAACTGTTAATTTTATATTATGGTAATTATTTTACTCCTTTTAGTATTTCTTTGAAGTCGGTTTTTACTTTTTTTAAAGTTTATTTTTATCTTTTCTTTTCTTTTTTCTTTCTTTTGTATGGTTTAATTTGCTCAGTTCATATCTGTCCTGGTCATCCTTGATATGTTTTTGTTGTGCCATAATATTGTTTCAATATTTACACAAGGGGTCTGCTAAGTCAGCTATAGGATCTCTAGGTTGATGTGCAATTATGTCAGCAATTTTTTTATTTTTTTTCGAGCGTCGCTTTTCGCCCTTTTTAAATAATTGTCTTCTTCCAAAGTTATCGGTTCATTTGGATGCGGTGCATAATAAAAAGTTTCTGTGTGCACGTTTTCAAATTCCTGCAATGAATTTTCGTCGCAGTAAGGTATGGCGCCCTTTTTTGTCAAAGATATATTGACCTAACCAATCAATCGTAGTAATACCTATACAATGCCGTCTATTTCTTCCAGAACTTTTACAAGATATCCGCTTTTATTCATTGTATATTCAGAAGCCTCATCATGGTTTTGTACACTCGTTTTCTTGTAGTAGGTATTTGTATAATATCGACCATACTTGTCATAGAAATATACATGATCTTTGTCATCTTTAAGAGGGACTAGTCCACTATTTTTATTTAATTGGTATACACGTAAAATGTTATCGTTTGGTTTCGAGTAAAGCTTTCTCCTATAATTTATCTACAGTGAAGTTTCCATGTTGGTCAGAAAATGACTGTTTTACGTTTGAAACTGTCATTATTGATATAATGAAACTATGGGCACGTTCTATAATGGCACTGTTCCAGAGTTCTATTAGTTGTTCCACAAGGCGACAACGATCGTGATGTGGCAGTAAATGATTGAAGATATGAATATCTTCACATTCATTTAAGTTTCTACGGCTGGTATCCTGTTCTCCAGCGGTCTTATCTTTTTTAAGAAGTTTCATTGATTTTTTAATGTTTTCAAGCGATTGTAATCGTTCTTCCAAATATATCGTTTTATGCTGCAGACCCATTAATTCAGAAGAACTTTGAGACTGTAATCCATTTATACGATGCTGTAGTGTTTTAATTTTGCCAATGAGTTTTTCAATTTCTTGTTGGTTTACCGAGCTAGTTCGAATTGTAGAACTAAACTTTTGACTTTTAATATTCATTAGATCAGCTACCGCTTTAGATTCAGAAGTAGGATCTGCGGCAACTTCATCAATGATTTGTTTTAATGTTTTTGTTAGATCACTCGGTGCAAGGGGCACTTTAAGATGGAGAACTTTACAGAACTGTATCGTTAGACTGTCGTTTAGTCTATCTAACCAGTTCACAAGTTCTTCTATTTCATCTTGAATTCGTACATAGTATTCGGTTTGATCTACCTGAGAACAGAGATATTGTTGTTTCTCAAGTAGAGCACTATTAACGATGTTTTGCATTTCATTTATAATTACAAGATCTGCTTGCATTAATTTGTTTTCTTCATCCGTCATAGTAGAATGCATTCTATCAATCTAACTCTGAAGGTAGTTATATCTCTCTCGGCTACGTTCTATGGTGAAATCGATTGCTCCAAGGGTAACCTCACGAGGAGTTACTTTGATTCTTCTTCTAAACTTTTCCACGTCCTGAACAGCATGTAACCAGTTCATATGAAATGAGTATACGATGTCTGCAACTATTTGGGGCACTGCATGTTCCAGTAAAGCTTGACGAATATCTACGAGGGTCTTGAAAATACTTTCAGCATAATCCTTTTGTGTAAACAATATCACCGGAGTTATGAACGAATGTTGAATTTCTTTAGCTATGGTAAATAAAAATAACACCGCTTCATGTTTGTTCATTTTATAAATATTAAATATGTAAGATCATATAAAAATATATTGGTAAGAAAAATATAAATATGGAAATATAATTAATAGATACTTACTTCAGTGCGAAAGCCGTATTATCGAATTTTGTTTCTTCGAAAACCTTTCAACGACATCTTTATACTGCGACGCCTTGTTAAATCGACGTCTTGTTACTACGATATTTCGTTACATCGAAAAACTGTACTGCGAATGATTTTACCGCGAAAATATCATACTGCGAAGCCTTGTTCAATCGACGTCTTGTTACTGCGATGTTATGTTACTTAAACACTGATATAAATGACAGACGGCGCTCTCTGCTTTTAAAGAAATGTTAAAAATTTAGGTATGGTTTTGAAATAGAAAATCGATGTAAGTACTTGGTAATAGCCATAAGACTGTCCGAAGTAAGTTTTCCTAAGTAACATAACATCGCAGTAACAAGACGTCGATTGAGCAAAGCTTCGCAGTATGATATTTTCGCAGTAAAATCATTTGCAGTACAGTTTTTCGATGTAACGAAATATCGTAGTAACAAGACGTCGATATAACAAGGCGTCGCAGTATAGAGATGTCGTTGAAAGGTTTTCGAAGAAACAAAATTCGATGTTACGGCTTTCGCACTGAAGTAGGTATTCCAATTAATACGCCATTAATATCATGTGTCAAAAAACATTTGTGCCATAGATTTTACTAGATTTTATCTTAGAGCATATACCTATGCTCTAAGGATTTTATAGCACCAAAATAAGTACCTACTCTACACGAAAACGAATTCGTGTAATTTCTTCTTCGAGCATAATTACCTAATTCCTTAAATTAAATAAATAAATAAAATAATTCGTTATAAAATATTATACTTTAAACCACCACCACCAGCCACCGATGACTCGATCGACCGCGTTGCTCTAAGACTTTAAAATATCAAATTAAATGGCTTTGATTTCCATATTAACATGTAGCTGGCATTTTAACAAAGCTTTCTATTGTATGATAGGGTTTAAAAATACCAACCAATCGAATTTTTTTTTAAAAAAAAGCACTTAAATTAACCCTTTGACCACCACGTCAAAAAAGCAAAAGCGTGCTCTCGGCGCCAAGCTACGATTTCTCATCCTTTAAGTGACTCTGACTAAAAAGTGATTAGTTTAAGTAAAAAAAAACCTAACTAATGGTCATAAACGCATAATTATGATGTAGTCGAGACTGTGGCGTGCTGGCCACATTTTGGTTTGTCATAGTCATACATCACAGTGGCGATCAAAAAAATTAACGTTTTATGAAATCGTCCAGCCGTACCTTAAATAATTAAGATTATCTCAAAAAAAAACACTATGACACTAAGCGTAAAAAATACGAGAAAAACATCTTCATTTCATCAGCTATCCAACGAGCTAAGAATTTTAATAAAATATTTTGAAATTCTTGTAAAATGTTTGAAAATAATAACAAAGGTGAATACGACTATTGTTAGGAATTGACGAAACATCAGGGAAAATTGAATTAATGTTTACCTAATAACACTTTTCTATTCGAGATTTATGGATACTTAACTACCATCACTGCGCCCGGTGCAAGCCATAAATTATACTTAATTATGATAGTTCGCTTTTCGTGACTCTTTTATTATCTGCCTCTACACTTCTACTGAGGCCACATGCATCAGTGTGGAGTCTTCTTATTCGCTTCGCTCTTTTCAAAGCTGTCGTGGTCGTTATGTAGCACTATGAGTTACTCCAGCTGATGTGGCTCGTATCCCCATTGGTGGTCATTCTGGTACACTTACACAAATGGCCGCATACGGCTGATTTTATTTGGTCGGTCCATCGCATGGTTGACCTTCCTCGCGGTCTGGTGCTTTCCACTCTGCCCTGTATGACCAAACGCTCAAAGGAGTCATTGTGTGGAGTAGATTGTCTTTAATGTTGTCCCAAACATAAAGGTCTGGTGCAGTTTTTCTGATAATTTGATACCCACGGCCCACTGTGTTTGCCCTCGAAACGAGTGGATAGCCATTGACGTACTACGTTTAATCCGTTAATTTACATTCTTTTGTAATTTTGAATAATTCCTTTGACGTTTGATCCTATAAGCTTGTCCGTCTTACTACACTGTACCTTCAGCATACTATAGTTCGTTTTTTAATCTCGGAGACTAAATTGACAGGCACAAATGTCAAACTTGTAAATTTTAGGAGCATTATTTTCAAATTTGACATTTCGTGTTTGTCAATTCAGTCTCCGGGATTTAAAAACGAACTTTACATAATCACAATACGGTAATGACTGGCCACATGTCCACCCAACCGTTGTAGTATCTGTTAGTGAGGCCAACACAGTGAGCCGTGGCCATCAAAATTACCAGAAAGACAGCACGAGATTTTTCTTGATTAAAAATAAGGTATATTTTTTTTTGTCTTGTGGTAGTGGTAAGTGGTTGTATCTGAACCAAACGGGAAAGATCGAATAAAAAAAAATGTCTTAGCACATTTCGATGCTACGCATAAATGAATGAACGCACGGTGATATAGCTGGCGGGCACGACTCATCTCGGGTCGTTGAATTGCCTGATTTTTCTTTTAATTTTTCTTTTGTTAATACCTACTGAAAAAAAAACATGCAGTAATCTGTGTCACCGAGAGACAACGAGGTCTGAAGGAATTACACGAATTCGGGTACACCCTGCTTAAAGGGTGTAAACGAATTCGTGTAATTCCTGAAAACCACAAGATCTGGTATAGTAATTTTATCAGACGAAATCCCGTAACGAAATAGGATTTCGTTTGATAAAAATTCAAAAACCTTTTTTCTTGTGATAGGGGTAAGCGGATCTCAACTCGGTTTTCCTCGCTGTCGAGGCCGTCAAAAACACCCCTGTTCTGGTTCCTAAGTGCTCGAATGACGTCGTCGTCTGTGTTCACGACCAACACGTTCTTTAGGATGTGTCTAAGCAACCTAATAAGGATTCAATAAAAAATAAGCAAAAGAAATATTTGAAAAAAAATGTGATCGTATATTTCGATGCATAAAAGAATGAAGGCACGGCGACACAGTCGGCGGGCACGACTAGCGTGATATCGCTCCATGCAGTCAGTCAACTCGGGGCGCTGAAATGACTCAGAAAAAGTACATTTTTTATTATTAAAAAAAATGTTTTGTTGAATCTTTAAAAATCTCATGAATGGTCAGTCCGTGTCACCAGTAGATCATACGGTTTGAAGTAATTCGTTCATACCCTCTGAGCTATTAAGTCCTTGCTTGTAGCTTACTCACCATAATTAGTTAGTAATTTCGCGTAGCTTTCACGACGCAGGGAATCCTAGTGTGGAAGCTACTGCCAAATATCTTATTTGTACAATAAACTTTTTTATTATTATTAATTATGATTGTTTGCACAAGATGTCAATTGTATTTATTAGCTTTGGTTAATCGGTTACCAGGTTTCGTGTAATGCCGGACGTAAAGAATAGCACTACCCTAATCTCTTCCCATGGGTATCGTAAAAGGCGACTAAGGGATTCACTAGACTCTAGTGACTAGAGGATGGGCAGCAGCGTTCTCTGAGTATTTTAACAACCATACTGCGATCGCCAACCCGCCTGCCAAGCGTGGCGATTATGGAAAAATCCCCCTATTGGTGGAGGCCTATGTCCAGCCGTGGAGGTCTTTCGGCTGAATCATCATTCGGTTTCCAAGGGTTAGAGTCTGTTCGGAAAAAAAACCGTCGTGGATTTGGGAGCGTCGCACAGTGCTTATCTAATTACCGATTGTGTCTTGTAAACAACACAAAAACGGTAATAGTTAATACGGCTATAGTAAACTAGTTATACACGGCTTAAAACGTTAACGTGTGTGTTAACTTGTGTAACTCAGTATATGCAATCTTTATGTTAATCTCGATTAATTATCGATATCTATACATTTAATAAAATCGTGTTTCAGGAGTAACTGAGAATATTTCGTCTAGAACTTATAAATCGCACGGTAACGAAACCATAGCGCGATCTAATTCGACGCCAACGCCATCTAGGGAAGTAAAGATTAAACATATGTTTGCATGTTTATGCAAGCATCACGTAAAAAGAGCTGACCCAATGCTGTTGACTTTTATAAACAAATATTGTGCTTATCTCAAAGTAAATTATTTTTTTTGTTTCATCGCAATCGGTTCACGCAATCAAAAGATATGCAATTAATCAATATCTTCTATACATATCATAATGAAACAGTAAAAAAACTGTGTCTGTACATTAAATATATTAAAAAAAAAATTGAGGGGGGGGTTTAGAAACAGTAATAGAGCACGAATCCAAAAAAAAAAACTGTCTGTTTGTCTGTGTGTCTGTTTGTCTGTTTGTTTGTACACGCTAATCTTCGGAACTACTGGACGGAATTGAATGATTTTTTTTTTGTTGCATAGTTCTTAAGTCTGGGCAACATATAGGCTATAATTTATCTTGGAAACTTGAACACCTGATGCAGAACCGCAACAGACCAGCTAAACTATAAGAGATACAAAAATGGTACCATAGCAAAAATTGTTCCACGTGATGAGCATTTTCTGTTGAGACAAAAAATTTGAAGATTTGGAACACCTGATGTGGAACTCCACGAGCCCAGCTACACTATAACAAATATAGGAATGACGTCTTAGCAAGAGTTGTTCAGCCTGCTGAGCACTCTCTGTTGACGTATAAAAATTGAAAATCTGGAACACCTGTTGTGGAATTCCAAGCGCCCAGCTACACTATAACTTATATAGGAATGACGTTTTAGCAAAAGTTGTTTAATCTGATGAGCACTCTCTGTTGATTTATAAAAATCGAAGATCTGGAACACCTGTTGTGCAACTCCAAGAGCCCAGCTACACCATAACACATATAGGAACAATGACGTTTTAGCAAAAGTTGTTCGGTCTGATGGGCATTTCCTATTGACTTATAAAAATCGAAGATCAGAAACATCTGATGTGGAAATAAAAGCTATCACTAATTTCACTGTATAATTATAAAATAACATAAGCTGGGAGTACCTCCACGCGGTGAAGGCGGTAACAGTTTAGGACTGATTTTCGATGACGATGGTATATCATTGAAAATTTGACTCTACTGGCCAAAACTCCCATTATTTTTTTTATTTTATCGAGTAAATATGTCTTCGGGCTTATTTTATTTGAGTGTTTAATTTTCTTTTCCATTTATCTTCGTGACACGGTAGCCTATAAGGTAACGCAGGGGAGCAGTCACTTAGATTTTAATTGATCAGGTATCTTCACAATAAAACTATAACCATAGAAACCTAGAAAGAGGTCAAATCTTTCCCAATGTTCCAAAGGAGCTAAAAGATTGAGGATCATAAGCTCCCAAGAATGTACCGAAGAGCGTCCGGAGAGACTTGATGCTGTTCGAGAACATCAGGCTGCAACTCGCTCCGTGGAAACCTCTTCGGATCGCGAAGCACGCCTGCGTTCTCAGCGTATTTACGCATCTACATCCAGGTCTCTAGAGACCAGTGAAGAATATGATGCGTGACTGACCGCTGATCGTGAACGTCACGTATTGTCTCGCGAGTGGGAGATATTCACGGATGGAGAATTACGTTTGAGTTCTCAGCGTATATACACATCGATTTCGAGGTCTCTAGAGACAAGTGTGGAACGTGATGCGCGACTGACCGCTGATCGTGCAAGTCATGCATTGTCTCGCGAATCGGAGACGTTCACGGATAGAGAGTTGCGCTTGAGTTCCAAGCGTATCTACGCATCGACTTCTAGGTCTCTAGAGACAAGTGGGGAACGTAATGCACGACTGACCGCTGATCGTGAACGTCACGCATTGTCTTGCGAGTCGGAGACGTTCACGGAGAGAGAGTTGCGCTTGAGTTCCAAGCGTATCTACGCATCGACTTCTAGGTCTCTAGAGACAAGTGGGGAACGTGATGCGCGACTGACCGCTTCTTCTTCTTAGCGTGTCGATGACAATCTACACCGTGTCAGCCCAGAACTCAGCAATGAGTTTTATCCGTAGCGTCCATTAGTTCTTGTGGCGTACAGGTAGCATTGCAGGCGGGGCATGATGTTAAGTGCGCCATAGTTTGCGGAACGGCACCACAGTGTTTGTTGCTCCCGGCGTAAGTATACTATCCACCAAGTACTGACCGCTGATTGTGCAAGTCATGCATTGTCTTGCGAATCGGAGACGTTCACGAATAGAGAATTACGCTTGAATTCCAAGCGTATCTACGCATCGACTTCTAGGTCTCTAGAGACAAGTGGGGAACGTGATGCGCGACTGACCGCTGATCGTGAACGTCACGCATTGTCTCGCGAGTCGGAGATGTTCACGGATAGAGAAATACGCTTGAGTTCCAAGCGTATCTACGCATTGACTTCTAGGTCTCTAGAGACAAGTGGGGAACGTGATGCGCGACTGACCGCTGATCGTGAACGTCACGCATTGTCTCGCGAGTCGAAGACGTTCATGGATAGCGAATTGCGCTTGAGTTCCAAGCGTATCTACGCATCGACTTCTAGGTCTCTAGAGACAAGTAGGGAACGTGATGCATGACTGACCGCTGATCGTGAACGTCACACATTGTCTCGCGAGTCGGAGACGTTCACGGATAGACAATTGCGCTTGAGTTCCAAGCGTATCTACGCATCGACTTCTAGGTCTCTAGAGACAAGTGGGGAACGTGATGCGCGACTGACCGCTGATCGTGAACGTCACGTATTGTCTCGCGAGTCGGAGATGTTCACGGATAAAGAATTGCACTTGATTTCTCAGCGTATCTACGCATCTGCTTCTAGGTCTCTAGAGACATCAGACGTTTCAGATCTTTGATTTTGATGACCCCGTTGTCGTTGGCATAAGCAACAGGATCCGCGTACGAAGTCGCGGGCAGAAGCTAGTTGTAAAATATGGTAAAAAATATCTGCCCTATGGAAAGGGGTGTTTAGTGGCCTAGTCAGGGCCTTGTAGCCTCAGTGACAGGCCTGCGCCTGGGGGCGCAAGGTTCTGGGGGGCACCATAAGAAGGGTCGGGCGGACTGCGCGGCGCGGCGTCCACGGGAAACATTTTGAAAGACAATTCAAACAGCACAAGTTCAGTCATATCATAAGGCGAATGGACCGGTTGATGCAGGGGTGGCGTCGCCGCATTGGACCCTTACACTTAAAAATTCCTGGCTCCCTACAGTTGCGCTGCCAATTTGTTAATGTAAATTCTACGCAACTAGCCTATGTAACATTAATAAAAAATATGCAGCGACAAAGACTAAAACGCCCTAATAGAAAAGAATCGAAAAAAAAATGCTTTCTGTGTTACGGATCGCGGGTTCGATTCCCGCGCAGAAGAAAAATATATACAAATATGTATAGTAGTATATTAGGCCATGCATAATAATGCATGGCCTAATGCAGTCTACACACCAAACCCGGCGACCCGCCGACATGAGTCGTCAGCTTTTTTGTCGGCGGGTTAGTCGGCGACTTCACATCTCGTCCAAGTAGTAAAACTTTGTTGGCGGCACGAAATTAGTAACTTTTTTGGTAGTTAGTGACTGCCACGTGTAGGAAATTGACGTGTGTTGTGTTTCTCGAATTATTCAGCCTACATTTACCTAAAGATGAGTAGTGATACTGATCTAACAAAAGCGGCACAAAATTGCAAAAAAAAAACACTAACGTCACTATAGCTCGAGTGTCGGCGGGAAAATGAGCACGTACGCAAGTCGCAGACATGCCGCCGACATGTTGGCACAAGTCGTCAGGCGACACGGGCGGGTACAAGTCGCCGACATGATTCTTTTGAAATAAAGCCGTCGACATCAAGCCGCCGAGCTGTGTCGGCGGGTCGGCGGCTTTGGTGTGTAGACTCCTTAAAAGTAGGTGTTCCGGGTACATATGGGTGTTTGTGAATGTGAATATTTGTATCTGTTAACGCACCCACGATACAGGAGAACTCCTAGTGTGTGTAAAATATGTAAATTAAGGTTTAAATAGTTAAATGTAAAATAAAACACATGAATTATTCATAAAAAATGCATCATGTATCGTAATTGGGAGTGAATTCGCTGCCGGTGTCGGCACCCAAAAATAACGCCTTTGAGAACCGGCAGTACATTACTGCCGGCAGCCGAGATTAAAAACACCGGCTGCCGGCACCCAAGATGGACACCAGCGGCGGTAATAAGTTGTTTGGTAGGTATGTTAGTTGAAAGGTAGGTTAAATTTTGGGCCAAACACTGTAACTTGTCTTCCAACTGACTAATTTCAAGAGCGAGCGAAGCGAGCTCTTTAATTTGGGGCACCACGACACGGATAGGTTAGGTTTAGGGTTTCTGCTCGAGAATTCTCGAGTCGAGAAATGTCGAGAAATCGTGCCAACTTCGAGACGAGAAAAAACACTTCGAGAACTCGAGAACTCGAGAAATCAAACATTTTCTGTTATTACTGTAAAATTAGCTTAAAAGTTACTTAATCTGGCTTCTGATCGTTCTCTTTACGGGGCGCGAGTAAGCGAGCCAAGCAAAACAGACACATAATATACCTACAACTCCAAGTACGCTGATTATAATGTGACATAAAACGTCAAATAAAAATTAACCGTAAGATAAACTCCGTTCATCTATTATTGGGTTTCTGAATACAGTGTCGACGACTAGATAACTATCGAAACAATAAGTAAGTTCGTAAATTGACCTCTGGATGGGGTCTCTTTTTAAAGCACAGTTAAATATATTTTTCTCGCCTTAAACTTAACAACTTTTGGCAGGTAGGTCCCAGGTTTAAATGATAATCTCCCCTGCAATCTGCAGTGATTTTAAAACGTACCATTACATAATGTGACATAAAATATAAAATTGAAATCACAACATTTTCTCTTTGTTATTTTTCATCATAGCAACAATACAATAATACTATTAAAGCAAAACATTTTAAATTTTTATTGTAATTTATAATATTGGGCAGTAAAGTTTATTTATATCTGAAAGAAAAATATTTCTAGTACCTATTTTTGTGGTGTAAATGATGGGTTCTAGAGCAGGATTGGTTATTTCACAAGTTTTATCATAGTGCCCTTGTTAAAATGATATCTCATGTTAAACTCTTCATCCGTGAACATTTCGGATGGATTTCTTCGATGCCTTTTTATTGGTACTGATATATTTGAAATAGTCTCCAGCACTTCCAAATTAGACTCCGATGAACTACTCGAGTCCATTTCGCTGGGAATCCAAAACTCACTATCCAAAATAAAATACTAGTAATAAAACTCCAAATACTCTTGTTGTAATATGATATAAAACGACAAATAAAGTTCTGGAACCGATAAAGGCCGCAAATTGCTCAGTCAAGTTAACTGTTTAAGTTTGAACTAAGATCATCTTCTGACTGGGGTGTCCAGAAATGCAATGTGTCAGTTTATCGAACCAATAGCGGTAGAATAGATAAACTACGGTTAGGAGTACCTCAGAAACCGGAATAATAAGTTATCTGAAGTTTGAACTAGGATTATCTTCTGACTGGGGTGTCCAGAAACGCAATGAGTCAGTTTATTGAACCAATAGCGCTATCGAACAGATAAATAACGTTCAAGAGTACCCCGGAAACTGGGCATAAGCTGATTTTTAAAGGTTTTTAAAAATTTCTCGAAAGACCCGAGAAACCCGAGAAATCGGGCTCGAGAATTCTCGAAACCCGAGAAAAAAAATATGTCGAGAAAACAGAAACCCTAGTTAGGTTAGAAGGGGATGACGGGGGCTAGAGTGAACGAGCGAACGAAGCCCCCGTCATCCCCTTCGTGTTAGGTTACTTTAAACCCTGTATACAGTACAATACTGCTTATAGTCGATTCGAGAAATTTATCTATTCTAAACGTCAAATTTGATATAAGATATAGATAAAACGACAACTGCTGTCGTTTTATCCTTATCATTTGAGGTTTAGAATAGATAAATTTCTCGAGTCGACTCGATAAAAAGATCCGTGCTCGCACGGCTGCTTTGGAAACCCAAACAACCATACAAACATCCCATAAGTTTTTCATTTGTTTTTATTGTGACAATGAAAGTGGGTGACGAATAATCGTGTCATGAAGAGTTTGACTCTTCAAACTCTTCATGACATGAACCTTGAAGGTGTAAAAAAAACAGTGTAGGTACCTATGTAGTGGACGCGGCGCCCCGGCAGCCAGTTTGGAAACTGGCGCCGGCACTCGTAACGGCAACCGGCGCCAGCAGCGGAGGCAATCCCTATCATAATTTTATCCGCTTAAGTATCTAAAAAGGTTAATATTTTCTTACCGATATGACTAGTAGTAGTATCTAGTAGTCAACTGGTTCATGGACACAATAGGTATTTTATTCAGTCAAAAAATAGATGGATGTAATGTCAATAAATAGGGCTATACATATATGTACGTCGCGTCTACTAGGTAGAAGATATACTTTTTGCAAAATACTGGATTAGAAGATGCGTTAAAACGGTGCCAAATGCATTAAAATGGTCGATTTATAAATAATTTTGTCGAATGGACAATTGGTCAACGGTCAACGGAGTTTCTGTAATGTTGCTTCTTCGGTCCCTAATGATATGAAATGTTTAAACGCCGAATCTAAAACTGGACTAATTTAAAATCAACAAACAAAACAAAAAAATAAAAAGAAATAACAAAAACAATATAATGAAAAAAAAACTGTACATATTGATTCAAAAACTCTCGTCTATTGAATGTTCGTAGTTATTATTAACTACGCACATTCAAGAAGATGAAGCCAATAATGATAACTGATTTATAGCAGTTATCATTATTGGCTTCATCTGCTTATGACGAGTTCAGCGAATTTTTAACCGACTTCAAAAAGGAGGAGGTTCTCAATTCGGTTGTATTTTTTTTTTATTTTTTTTTATTTTTTATGTTTGTTACCTCATATTTCCGTCATTTATGAACCGATTTGAAAAATTCTTTTTTTGTTAGAAAGGGTATACTTCCCGATTGGTCCCATTTAAATTTGGTTATGATTAAACCATGAACTTCAGAGATATGGAACGGAACTCCTCATCGGATCAAAGCAAAATTCTCAAATTACAAATATTGCTTTGTTTATATTTGTTGTTGGGAACTGATTACTTGAAAAGAGGAGGGGGTGCGTGTCCCCCCCTCCCCCCCTTTGGAATGTTTTCATTATATCGTTTATGGTATCATTTGAAAGGACTTTTTATGCCCGACTACGTCAAAGCCAAAAAGAAGGGTTATGAAGGAGGGGGTTAAAATTATGACACTAAAACGTATTTAATAAAAAATAAACTTTAAAAAAAGTAAAAACCGACTTCAAAGAAATACTAAAAGGAGTAAAATAATTACCATAATATAAAATTAACAGTTTCAGAAGTCGGTGCCACTCTACACTGAAGCAAATAGAAGCCACCGACTTCTGAAACTGTTAATTTTATATTATGGTAATTATTTTACTCCTTTTAGTATTTCTTTGAAGTCGGTTTTTACTTTTTTTAAAGTTTATTTTTATCTTTTCTTTTCTTTTTTCTTTCTTTTGTATGGTTTAATTTGCTCAGTTCATATCTGTCCTGGTCATCCTTGATATGTTTTTGTTGTGCCATAATATTGTTTCAATATTTACACAAGGGGTCTGCTAAGTCAGCTATAGGATCTCTAGGTTGATGTGCAATTATGTCAGCAATTTTTTTATTTTTTTTCGAGCGTCGCTTTTCGCCCTTTTTAAATAATTGTCTTCTTCCAAAGTTATCGGTTCATTTGGATGCGGTGCATAATAAAAAGTTTCTGTGTGCACGTTTTCAAATTCCTGCAATGAATTTTCGTCGCAGTAAGGTATGGCGCCCTTTTTTGTCAAAGATATATTGACCTAACCAATCAATCGTAGTAATACCTATACAATGCCGTCTATTTCTTCCAGAACTTTTACAAGATATCCGCTTTTATTCATTGTATATTCAGAAGCCTCATCATGGTTTTGTACACTCGTTTTCTTGTAGTAGGTATTTGTATAATATCGACCATACTTGTCATAGAAATATACATGATCTTTGTCATCTTTAAGAGGGACTAGTCCACTATTTTTATTTAATTGGTATACACGTAAAATGTTATCGTTTGGTTTCGAGTAAAGCTTTCTCCTATAATTTATCTACAGTGAAGTTTCCATGTTGGTCAGAAAATGACTGTTTTACGTTTGAAACTGTCATTATTGATATAATGAAACTATGGGCACGTTCTATAATGGCACTGTTCCAGAGTTCTATTAGTTGTTCCACAAGGCGACAACGATCGTGATGTGGCAGTAAATGATTGAAGATATGAATATCTTCACATTCATTTAAGTTTCTACGGCTGGTATCCTGTTCTCCAGCGGTCTTATCTTTTTTAAGAAGTTTCATTGATTTTTTAATGTTTTCAAGCGATTGTAATCGTTCTTCCAAATATATCGTTTTATGCTGCAGACCCATTAATTCAGAAGAACTTTGAGACTGTAATCCATTTATACGATGCTGTAGTGTTTTAATTTTGCCAATGAGTTTTTCAATTTCTTGTTGGTTTACCGAGCTAGTTCGAATTGTAGAACTAAACTTTTGACTTTTAATATTCATTAGATCAGCTACCGCTTTAGATTCAGAAGTAGGATCTGCGGCAACTTCATCAATGATTTGTTTTAATGTTTTTGTTAGATCACTCGGTGCAAGGGGCACTTTAAGATGGAGAACTTTACAGAACTGTATCGTTAGACTGTCGTTTAGTCTATCTAACCAGTTCACAAGTTCTTCTATTTCATCTTGAATTCGTACATAGTATTCGGTTTGATCTACCTGAGAACAGAGATATTGTTGTTTCTCAAGTAGAGCACTATTAACGATGTTTTGCATTTCATTTATAATTACAAGATCTGCTTGCATTAATTTGTTTTCTTCATCCGTCATAGTAGAATGCATTCTATCAATCTAACTCTGAAGGTAGTTATATCTCTCTCGGCTACGTTCTATGGTGAAATCGATTGCTCCAAGGGTAACCTCACGAGGAGTTACTTTGATTCTTCTTCTAAACTTTTCCACGTCCTGAACAGCATGTAACCAGTTCATATGAAATGAGTATACGATGTCTGCAACTATTTGGGGCACTGCATGTTCCAGTAAAGCTTGACGAATATCTACGAGGGTCTTGAAAATACTTTCAGCATAATCCTTTTGTGTAAACAATATCACCGGAGTTATGAACGAATGTTGAATTTCTTTAGCTATGGTAAATAAAAATAACACCGCTTCATGTTTGTTCATTTTATAAATATTAAATATGTAAGATCATATAAAAATATATTGGTAAGAAAAATATAAATATGGAAATATAATTAATAGATACTTACTTCAGTGCGAAAGCCGTATTATCGAATTTTGTTTCTTCGAAAACCTTTCAACGACATCTTTATACTGCGACGCCTTGTTAAATCGACGTCTTGTTACTACGATATTTCGTTACATCGAAAAACTGTACTGCGAATGATTTTACCGCGAAAATATCATACTGCGAAGCCTTGTTCAATCGACGTCTTGTTACTGCGATGTTATGTTACTTAAACACTGATATAAATGACAGACGGCGCTCTCTGCTTTTAAAGAAATGTTAAAAATTTAGGTATGGTTTTGAAATAGAAAATCGATGTAAGTACTTGGTAATAGCCATAAGACTGTCCGAAGTAAGTTTTCCTAAGTAACATAACATCGCAGTAACAAGACGTCGATTGAGCAAAGCTTCGCAGTATGATATTTTCGCAGTAAAATCATTTGCAGTACAGTTTTTCGATGTAACGAAATATCGTAGTAACAAGACGTCGATATAACAAGGCGTCGCAGTATAGAGATGTCGTTGAAAGGTTTTCGAAGAAACAAAATTCGATGTTACGGCTTTCGCACTGAAGTAGGTATTCCAATTAATACGCCATTAATATCATGTGTCAAAAAACATTTGTGCCATAGATTTTACTAGATTTTATCTTAGAGCATATACCTATGCTCTAAGGATTTTATAGCACCAAAATAAGTACCTACTCTACACGAAAACGAATTCGTGTAATTTCTTCTTCGAGCATAATTACCTAATTCCTTAAATTAAATAAATAAATAAAATAATTCGTTATAAAATATTATACTTTAAACCACCACCACCAGCCACCGATGACTCGATCGACCGCGTTGCTCTAAGACTTTAAAATATCAAATTAAATGGCTTTGATTTCCATATTAACATGTAGCTGGCATTTTAACAAAGCTTTCTATTGTATGATAGGGTTTAAAAATACCAACCAATCGAATTTTTTTTTAAAAAAAAGCACTTAAATTAACCCTTTGACCACCACGTCAAAAAAGCAAAAGCGTGCTCTCGGCGCCAAGCTACGATTTCTCATCCTTTAAGTGACTCTGACTAAAAAGTGATTAGTTTAAGTAAAAAAAAACCTAACTAATGGTCATAAACGCATAATTATGATGTAGTCGAGACTGTGGCGTGCTGGCCACATTTTGGTTTGTCATAGTCATACATCACAGTGGCGATCAAAAAAATTAACGTTTTATGAAATCGTCCAGCCGTACCTTAAATAATTAAGATTATCTCAAAAAAAAACACTATGACACTAAGCGTAAAAAATACGAGAAAAACATCTTCATTTCATCAGCTATCCAACGAGCTAAGAATTTTAATAAAATATTTTGAAATTCTTGTAAAATGTTTGAAAATAATAACAAAGGTGAATACGACTATTGTTAGGAATTGACGAAACATCAGGGAAAATTGAATTAATGTTTACCTAATAACACTTTTCTATTCGAGATTTATGGATACTTAACTACCATCACTGCGCCCGGTGCAAGCCATAAATTATACTTAATTATGATAGTTCGCTTTTCGTGACTCTTTTATTATCTGCCTCTACACTTCTACTGAGGCCACATGCATCAGTGTGGAGTCTTCTTATTCGCTTCGCTCTTTTCAAAGCTGTCGTGGTCGTTATGTAGCACTATGAGTTACTCCAGCTGATGTGGCTCGTATCCCCATTGGTGGTCATTCTGGTACACTTACACAAATGGCCGCATACGGCTGATTTTATTTGGTCGGTCCATCGCATGGTTGACCTTCCTCGCGGTCTGGTGCTTTCCACTCTGCCCTGTATGACCAAACGCTCAAAGGAGTCATTGTGTGGAGTAGATTGTCTTTAATGTTGTCCCAAACATAAAGGTCTGGTGCAGTTTTTCTGATAATTTGATACCCACGGCCCACTGTGTTTGCCCTCGAAACGAGTGGATAGCCATTGACGTACTACGTTTAATCCGTTAATTTACATTCTTTTGTAATTTTGAATAATTCCTTTGACGTTTGATCCTATAAGCTTGTCCGTCTTACTACACTGTACCTTCAGCATACTATAGTTCGTTTTTTAATCTCGGAGACTAAATTGACAGGCACAAATGTCAAACTTGTAAATTTTAGGAGCATTATTTTCAAATTTGACATTTCGTGTTTGTCAATTCAGTCTCCGGGATTTAAAAACGAACTTTACATAATCACAATACGGTAATGACTGGCCACATGTCCACCCAACCGTTGTAGTATCTGTTAGTGAGGCCAACACAGTGAGCCGTGGCCATCAAAATTACCAGAAAGACAGCACGAGATTTTTCTTGATTAAAAATAAGGTATATTTTTTTTTGTCTTGTGGTAGTGGTAAGTGGTTGTATCTGAACCAAACGGGAAAGATCGAATAAAAAAAAATGTCTTAGCACATTTCGATGCTACGCATAAATGAATGAACGCACGGTGATATAGCTGGCGGGCACGACTCATCTCGGGTCGTTGAATTGCCTGATTTTTCTTTTAATTTTTCTTTTGTTAATACCTACTGAAAAAAAAACATGCAGTAATCTGTGTCACCGAGAGACAACGAGGTCTGAAGGAATTACACGAATTCGGGTACACCCTGCTTAAAGGGTGTAAACGAATTCGTGTAATTCCTGAAAACCACAAGATCTGGTATAGTAATTTTATCAGACGAAATCCCGTAACGAAATAGGATTTCGTTTGATAAAAATTCAAAAACCTTTTTTCTTGTGATAGGGGTAAGCGGATCTCAACTCGGTTTTCCTCGCTGTCGAGGCCGTCAAAAACACCCCTGTTCTGGTTCCTAAGTGCTCGAATGACGTCGTCGTCTGTGTTCACGACCAACACGTTCTTTAGGATGTGTCTAAGCAACCTAATAAGGATTCAATAAAAAATAAGCAAAAGAAATATTTGAAAAAAAATGTGATCGTATATTTCGATGCATAAAAGAATGAAGGCACGGCGACACAGTCGGCGGGCACGACTAGCGTGATATCGCTCCATGCAGTCAGTCAACTCGGGGCGCTGAAATGACTCAGAAAAAGTACATTTTTTATTATTAAAAAAAATGTTTTGTTGAATCTTTAAAAATCTCATGAATGGTCAGTCCGTGTCACCAGTAGATCATACGGTTTGAAGTAATTCGTTCATACCCTCTGAGCTATTAAGTCCTTGCTTGTAGCTTACTCACCATAATTAGTTAGTAATTTCGCGTAGCTTTCACGACGCAGGGAATCCTAGTGTGGAAGCTACTGCCAAATATCTTATTTGTACAATAAACTTTTTTATTATTATTAATTATGATTGTTTGCACAAGATGTCAATTGTATTTATTAGCTTTGGTTAATCGGTTACCAGGTTTCGTGTAATGCCGGACGTAAAGAATAGCACTACCCTAATCTCTTCCCATGGGTATCGTAAAAGGCGACTAAGGGATTCACTAGACTCTAGTGACTAGAGGATGGGCAGCAGCGTTCTCTGAGTATTTTAACAACCATACTGCGATCGCCAACCCGCCTGCCAAGCGTGGCGATTATGGAAAAATCCCCCTATTGGTGGAGGCCTATGTCCAGCCGTGGAGGTCTTTCGGCTGAATCATCATTCGGTTTCCAAGGGTTAGAGTCTGTTCGGAAAAAAAACCGTCGTGGATTTGGGAGCGTCGCACAGTGCTTATCTAATTACCGATTGTGTCTTGTAAACAACACAAAAACGGTAATAGTTAATACGGCTATAGTAAACTAGTTATACACGGCTTAAAACGTTAACGTGTGTGTTAACTTGTGTAACTCAGTATATGCAATCTTTATGTTAATCTCGATTAATTATCGATATCTATACATTTAATAAAATCGTGTTTCAGGAGTAACTGAGAATATTTCGTCTAGAACTTATAAATCGCACGGTAACGAAACCATAGCGCGATCTAATTCGACGCCAACGCCATCTAGGGAAGTAAAGATTAAACATATGTTTGCATGTTTATGCAAGCATCACGTAAAAAGAGCTGACCCAATGCTGTTGACTTTTATAAACAAATATTGTGCTTATCTCAAAGTAAATTATTTTTTTTGTTTCATCGCAATCGGTTCACGCAATCAAAAGATATGCAATTAATCAATATCTTCTATACATATCATAATGAAACAGTAAAAAAACTGTGTCTGTACATTAAATATATTAAAAAAAAAATTGAGGGGGGGGTTTAGAAACAGTAATAGAGCACGAATCCAAAAAAAAAAACTGTCTGTTTGTCTGTGTGTCTGTTTGTCTGTTTGTTTGTACACGCTAATCTTCGGAACTACTGGACGGAATTGAATGATTTTTTTTTTGTTGCATAGTTCTTAAGTCTGGGCAACATATAGGCTATAATTTATCTTGGAAACTTGAACACCTGATGCAGAACCGCAACAGACCAGCTAAACTATAAGAGATACAAAAATGGTACCATAGCAAAAATTGTTCCACGTGATGAGCATTTTCTGTTGAGACAAAAAATTTGAAGATTTGGAACACCTGATGTGGAACTCCACGAGCCCAGCTACACTATAACAAATATAGGAATGACGTCTTAGCAAGAGTTGTTCAGCCTGCTGAGCACTCTCTGTTGACGTATAAAAATTGAAAATCTGGAACACCTGTTGTGGAATTCCAAGCGCCCAGCTACACTATAACTTATATAGGAATGACGTTTTAGCAAAAGTTGTTTAATCTGATGAGCACTCTCTGTTGATTTATAAAAATCGAAGATCTGGAACACCTGTTGTGCAACTCCAAGAGCCCAGCTACACCATAACACATATAGGAACAATGACGTTTTAGCAAAAGTTGTTCGGTCTGATGGGCATTTCCTATTGACTTATAAAAATCGAAGATCAGAAACATCTGATGTGGAAATAAAAGCTATCACTAATTTCACTGTATAATTATAAAATAACATAAGCTGGGAGTACCTCCACGCGGTGAAGGCGGTAACAGTTTAGGACTGATTTTCGATGACGATGGTATATCATTGAAAATTTGACTCTACTGGCCAAAACTCCCATTATTTTTTTTATTTTATCGAGTAAATATGTCTTCGGGCTTATTTTATTTGAGTGTTTAATTTTCTTTTCCATTTATCTTCGTGACACGGTAGCCTATAAGGTAACGCAGGGGAGCAGTCACTTAGATTTTAATTGATCAGGTATCTTCACAATAAAACTATAACCATAGAAACCTAGAAAGAGGTCAAATCTTTCCCAATGTTCCAAAGGAGCTAAAAGATTGAGGATCATAAGCTCCCAAGAATGTACCGAAGAGCGTCCGGAGAGACTTGATGCTGTTCGAGAACATCAGGCTGCAACTCGCTCCGTGGAAACCTCTTCGGATCGCGAAGCACGCCTGCGTTCTCAGCGTATTTACGCATCTACATCCAGGTCTCTAGAGACCAGTGAAGAATATGATGCGTGACTGACCGCTGATCGTGAACGTCACGTATTGTCTCGCGAGTGGGAGATATTCACGGATGGAGAATTACGTTTGAGTTCTCAGCGTATATACACATCGATTTCGAGGTCTCTAGAGACAAGTGTGGAACGTGATGCGCGACTGACCGCTGATCGTGCAAGTCATGCATTGTCTCGCGAATCGGAGACGTTCACGGATAGAGAGTTGCGCTTGAGTTCCAAGCGTATCTACGCATCGACTTCTAGGTCTCTAGAGACAAGTGGGGAACGTAATGCACGACTGACCGCTGATCGTGAACGTCACGCATTGTCTTGCGAGTCGGAGACGTTCACGGAGAGAGAGTTGCGCTTGAGTTCCAAGCGTATCTACGCATCGACTTCTAGGTCTCTAGAGACAAGTGGGGAACGTGATGCGCGACTGACCGCTTCTTCTTCTTAGCGTGTCGATGACAATCTACACCGTGTCAGCCCAGAACTCAGCAATGAGTTTTATCCGTAGCGTCCATTAGTTCTTGTGGCGTACAGGTAGCATTGCAGGCGGGGCATGATGTTAAGTGCGCCATAGTTTGCGGAACGGCACCACAGTGTTTGTTGCTCCCGGCGTAAGTATACTATCCACCAAGTACTGACCGCTGATTGTGCACGTCATGCATTGTCTTGCGAATCGGAGACGTTCACGAATAGAGAATTACGCTTGAATTCCAAGCGTATCTACGCATCGACTTCTAGGTCTCTAGAGACAAGTGGGGAACGTGATGCGCGACTGACCGCTGATCGTGAACGTCACGCATTGTCTCGCGAGTCGGAGATGTTCACGGATAGAGAAATACGCTTGAGTTCCAAGCGTATCTACGCATTGACTTCTAGGTCTCTAGAGACAAGTGGGGAACGTGATGCGCGACTGACCGCTGATCGTGAACGTCACGCATTGTCTCGCGAGTCGAAGACGTTCATGGATAGCGAATTGCGCTTGAGTTCCAAGCGTATCTACGCATCGACTTCTAGGTCTCTAGAGACAAGTAGGGAACGTGATGCATGACTGACCGCTGATCGTGAACGTCACACATTGTCTCGCGAGTCGGAGACGTTCACGGATAGACAATTGCGCTTGAGTTCCAAGCGTATCTACGCATCGACTTCTAGGTCTCTAGAGACAAGTGGGGAACGTGATGCGCGACTGACCGCTGATCGTGAACGTCACGTATTGTCTCGCGAGTCGGAGATGTTCACGGATAAAGAATTGCACTTGATTTCTCAGCGTATCTACGCATCTGCTTCTAGGTCTCTAGAGACATCAGACGTTTCAGATCTTTGATTTTGATGACCCCGTTGTCGTTGGCATAAGCAACAGGATCCGCGTACGAAGTCGCGGGCAGAAGCTAGTTGTAAAATATGGTAAAAAATATCTGCCCTATGGAAAGGGGTGTTTAGTGGCCTAGTCAGGGCCTTGTAGCCTCAGTGACAGGCCTGCGCCTGGGGGCGCAAGGTTCTGGGGGGCACCATAAGAAGGGTCGGGCGGACTGCGCGGCGCGGCGTCCACGGGAAACATTTTGAAAGACAATTCAAACAGCACAAGTTCAGTCATATCATAAGGCGAATGGACCGGTTGATGCAGGGGTGGCGTCGCCGCATTGGACCCTTACACTTAAAAATTCCTGGCTCCCTACAGTTGCGCTGCCAATTTGTTAATGTAAATTCTACGCAACTAGCCTATGTAACATTAATAAAAAATATGCAGCGACAAAGACTAAAACGCCCTAATAGAAAAGAATCGAAAAAAAAATGCTTTCTGTGTTACGGATCGCGGGTTCGATTCCCGCGCAGAAGAAAAATATATACAAATATGTATAGTAGTATATTAGGCCATGCATAATAATGCATGGCCTAATGCAGTCTACACACCAAACCCGGCGACCCGCCGACATGAGTCGTCAGCTTTTTTGTCGGCGGGTTAGTCGGCGACTTCACATCTCGTCCAAGTAGTAAAACTTTGTTGGCGGCACGAAATTAGTAACTTTTTTGGTAGTTAGTGACTGCCACGTGTAGGAAATTGACGTGTGTTGTGTTTCTCGAATTATTCAGCCTACATTTACCTAAAGATGAGTAGTGATACTGATCTAACAAAAGCGGCACAAAATTGCAAAAAAAAAACACTAACGTCACTATAGCTCGAGTGTCGGCGGGAAAATGAGCACGTACGCAAGTCGCAGACATGCCGCCGACATGTTGGCACAAGTCGTCAGGCGACACGGGCGGGTACAAGTCGCCGACATGATTCTTTTGAAATAAAGCCGTCGACATCAAGCCGCCGAGCTGTGTCGGCGGGTCGGCGGCTTTGGTGTGTAGACTCCTTAAAAGTAGGTGTTCCGGGTACATATGGGTGTTTGTGAATGTGAATATTTGTATCTGTTAACGCACCCACGATACAGGAGAACTCCTAGTGTGTGTAAAATATGTAAATTAAGGTTTAAATAGTTAAATGTAAAATAAAACACATGAATTATTCATAAAAAATGCATCATGTATCGTAATTGGGAGTGAATTCGCTGCCGGTGTCGGCACCCAAAAATAACGCCTTTGAGAACCGGCAGTACATTACTGCCGGCAGCCGAGATTAAAAACACCGGCTGCCGGCACCCAAGATGGACACCAGCGGCGGTAATAAGTTGTTTGGTAGGTATGTTAGTTGAAAGGTAGGTTAAATTTTGGGCCAAACACTGTAACTTGTCTTCCAACTGACTAATTTCAAGAGCGAGCGAAGCGAGCTCTTTAATTTGGGGCACCACGACACGGATAGGTTAGGTTTAGGGTTTCTGCTCGAGAATTCTCGAGTCGAGAAATGTCGAGAAATCGTGCCAACTTCGAGACGAGAAAAAACACTTCGAGAACTCGAGAACTCGAGAAATCAAACATTTTCTGTTATTACTGTAAAATTAGCTTAAAAGTTACTTAATCTGGCTTCTGATCGTTCTCTTTACGGGGCGCGAGTAAGCGAGCCAAGCAAAACAGACACATAATATACCTACAACTCCAAGTACGCTGATTATAATGTGACATAAAACGTCAAATAAAAATTAACCGTAAGATAAACTCCGTTCATCTATTATTGGGTTTCTGAATACAGTGTCGACGACTAGATAACTATCGAAACAATAAGTAAGTTCGTAAATTGACCTCTGGATGGGGTCTCTTTTTAAAGCACAGTTAAATATATTTTTCTCGCCTTAAACTTAACAACTTTTGGCAGGTAGGTCCCAGGTTTAAATGATAATCTCCCCTGCAATCTGCAGTGATTTTAAAACGTACCATTACATAATGTGACATAAAATATAAAATTGAAATCACAACATTTTCTCTTTGTTATTTTTCATCATAGCAACAATACAATAATACTATTAAAGCAAAACATTTTAAATTTTTATTGTAATTTATAATATTGGGCAGTAAAGTTTATTTATATCTGAAAGAAAAATATTTCTAGTACCTATTTTTGTGGTGTAAATGATGGGTTCTAGAGCAGGATTGGTTATTTCACAAGTTTTATCATAGTGCCCTTGTTAAAATGATATCTCATGTTAAACTCTTCATCCGTGAACATTTCGGATGGATTTCTTCGATGCCTTTTTATTGGTACTGATATATTTGAAATAGTCTCCAGCACTTCCAAATTAGACTCCGATGAACTACTCGAGTCCATTTCGCTGGGAATCCAAAACTCACTATCCAAAATAAAATACTAGTAATAAAACTCCAAATACTCTTGTTGTAATATGATATAAAACGACAAATAAAGTTCTGGAACCGATAAAGGCCGCAAATTGCTCAGTCAAGTTAACTGTTTAAGTTTGAACTAAGATCATCTTCTGACTGGGGTGTCCAGAAATGCAATGTGTCAGTTTATCGAACCAATAGCGGTAGAATAGATAAACTACGGTTAGGAGTACCTCAGAAACCGGAATAATAAGTTATCTGAAGTTTGAACTAGGATTATCTTCTGACTGGGGTGTCCAGAAACGCAATGAGTCAGTTTATTGAACCAATAGCGCTATCGAACAGATAAATAACGTTCAAGAGTACCCCGGAAACTGGGCATAAGCTGATTTTTAAAGGTTTTTAAAAATTTCTCGAAAGACCCGAGAAACCCGAGAAATCGGGCTCGAGAATTCTCGAAACCCGAGAAAAAAAATATGTCGAGAAAACAGAAACCCTAGTTAGGTTAGAAGGGGATGACGGGGGCTAGAGTGAACGAGCGAACGAAGCCCCCGTCATCCCCTTCGTGTTAGGTTACTTTAAACCCTGCATACAGTACAATACTGCTTATAGTCGATTCGAGAAATTTATCTATTCTAAACGTCAAATTTGATATAAGATATAGATAAAACGACAACTGCTGTCGTTTTATCCTTATCATTTGAGGTTTAGAATAGATAAATTTCTCGAGTCGACTCGATAAAAAGATCCGTGCTCGCACGGCTGCTTTGGAAACCCAAACAACCATACAAACATCCCATAAGTTTTTCATTTGTTTTTATTGTGACAATGAAAGTGGGTGACGAATAATCGTGTCATGAAGAGTTTGACTCTTCAAACTCTTCATGACATGAACCTTGAAGGTGTAAAAAAAACAGTGTAGGTACCTATGTAGTGGACGCGGCGCCCCGGCAGCCAGTTTGGAAACTGGCGCCGGCACTCGTAACGGCAACCGGCGCCAGCAGCGGAGGCAATCCCTATCATAATTTTATCCGCTTAAGTATCTAAAAAGGTTAATATTTTCTTACCGATATGACTAGTAGTAGTATCTAGTAGTCAACTGGTTCATGGACACAATAGGTATTTTATTCAGTCAAAAAATAGATGGATGTAATGTCAATAAATAGGGCTATACATATATGTACGTCGCGTCTACTAGGTAGAAGATATACTTTTTGCAAAATACTGGATTAGAAGATGCGTTAAAACGGTGCCAAATGCATTAAAATGGTCGATTTATAAATAATTTTGTCGAATGGACAATTGGTCAACGGTCAACGGAGTTTCTGTAATGTTGCTTCTTCGGTCCCTAATGATATGAAATGTTTAAACGCCGAATCTAAAACTGGACTAATTTAAAATCAACAAACAAAACAAAAAAATAAAAAGAAATAACAAAAACAATATAATGAAAAAAAAACTGTACATATTGATTCAAAAACTCTCGTCTATTGAATGTTCGTAGTTATTATTAACTACGCACATTCAAGAAGATGAAGCCAATAATGATAACTGATTTATAGCAGTTATCATTATTGGCTTCATCTGCTTATGACGAGTTCAGCGAATTTTTAACCGACTTCAAAAAGGAGGAGGTTCTCAATTCGGTTGTATTTTTTTTTTATTTTTTTTTATTTTTTATGTTTGTTACCTCATATTTCCGTCATTTATGAACCGATTTGAAAAATTCTTTTTTTGTTAGAAAGGGTATACTTCCCGATTGGTCCCATTTAAATTTGGTTATGATTAAACCATGAACTTCAGAGATATGGAACGGAACTCCTCATCGGATCAAAGCAAAATTCTCAAATTACAAATATTGCTTTGTTTATATTTGTTGTTGGGAACTGATTACTTGAAAAGAGGAGGGGGTGCGTGTCCCCCCCTCCCCCCCTTTGGAATGTTTTCATTATATCGTTTATGGTATCATTTGAAAGGACTTTTTATGCCCGACTACGTCAAAGCCAAAAAGAAGGGTTATGAAGGAGGGGGTTAAAATTATGACACTAAAACGTATTTAATAAAAAATAAACTTTAAAAAAAGTAAAAACCGACTTCAAAGAAATACTAAAAGGAGTAAAATAATTACCATAATATAAAATTAACAGTTTCAGAAGTCGGTGCCACTCTACACTGAAGCAAATAGAAGCCACCGACTTCTGAAACTGTTAATTTTATATTATGGTAATTATTTTACTCCTTTTAGTATTTCTTTGAAGTCGGTTTTTACTTTTTTTAAAGTTTATTTTTATCTTTTCTTTTCTTTTTTCTTTCTTTTGTATGGTTTAATTTGCTCAGTTCATATCTGTCCTGGTCATCCTTGATATGTTTTTGTTGTGCCATAATATTGTTTCAATATTTACACAAGGGGTCTGCTAAGTCAGCTATAGGATCTCTAGGTTGATGTGCAATTATGTCAGCAATTTTTTTATTTTTTTTCGAGCGTCGCTTTTCGCCCTTTTTAAATAATTGTCTTCTTCCAAAGTTATCGGTTCATTTGGATGCGGTGCATAATAAAAAGTTTCTGTGTGCACGTTTTCAAATTCCTGCAATGAATTTTCGTCGCAGTAAGGTATGGCGCCCTTTTTTGTCAAAGATATATTGACCTAACCAATCAATCGTAGTAATACCTATACAATGCCGTCTATTTCTTCCAGAACTTTTACAAGATATCCGCTTTTATTCATTGTATATTCAGAAGCCTCATCATGGTTTTGTACACTCGTTTTCTTGTAGTAGGTATTTGTATAATATCGACCATACTTGTCATAGAAATATACATGATCTTTGTCATCTTTAAGAGGGACTAGTCCACTATTTTTATTTAATTGGTATACACGTAAAATGTTATCGTTTGGTTTCGAGTAAAGCTTTCTCCTATAATTTATCTACAGTGAAGTTTCCATGTTGGTCAGAAAATGACTGTTTTACGTTTGAAACTGTCATTATTGATATAATGAAACTATGGGCACGTTCTATAATGGCACTGTTCCAGAGTTCTATTAGTTGTTCCACAAGGCGACAACGATCGTGATGTGGCAGTAAATGATTGAAGATATGAATATCTTCACATTCATTTAAGTTTCTACGGCTGGTATCCTGTTCTCCAGCGGTCTTATCTTTTTTAAGAAGTTTCATTGATTTTTTAATGTTTTCAAGCGATTGTAATCGTTCTTCCAAATATATCGTTTTATGCTGCAGACCCATTAATTCAGAAGAACTTTGAGACTGTAATCCATTTATACGATGCTGTAGTGTTTTAATTTTGCCAATGAGTTTTTCAATTTCTTGTTGGTTTACCGAGCTAGTTCGAATTGTAGAACTAAACTTTTGACTTTTAATATTCATTAGATCAGCTACCGCTTTAGATTCAGAAGTAGGATCTGCGGCAACTTCATCAATGATTTGTTTTAATGTTTTTGTTAGATCACTCGGTGCAAGGGGCACTTTAAGATGGAGAACTTTACAGAACTGTATCGTTAGACTGTCGTTTAGTCTATCTAACCAGTTCACAAGTTCTTCTATTTCATCTTGAATTCGTACATAGTATTCGGTTTGATCTACCTGAGAACAGAGATATTGTTGTTTCTCAAGTAGAGCACTATTAACGATGTTTTGCATTTCATTTATAATTACAAGATCTGCTTGCATTAATTTGTTTTCTTCATCCGTCATAGTAGAATGCATTCTATCAATCTAACTCTGAAGGTAGTTATATCTCTCTCGGCTACGTTCTATGGTGAAATCGATTGCTCCAAGGGTAACCTCACGAGGAGTTACTTTGATTCTTCTTCTAAACTTTTCCACGTCCTGAACAGCATGTAACCAGTTCATATGAAATGAGTATACGATGTCTGCAACTATTTGGGGCACTGCATGTTCCAGTAAAGCTTGACGAATATCTACGAGGGTCTTGAAAATACTTTCAGCATAATCCTTTTGTGTAAACAATATCACCGGAGTTATGAACGAATGTTGAATTTCTTTAGCTATGGTAAATAAAAATAACACCGCTTCATGTTTGTTCATTTTATAAATATTAAATATGTAAGATCATATAAAAATATATTGGTAAGAAAAATATAAATATGGAAATATAATTAATAGATACTTACTTCAGTGCGAAAGCCGTATTATCGAATTTTGTTTCTTCGAAAACCTTTCAACGACATCTTTATACTGCGACGCCTTGTTAAATCGACGTCTTGTTACTACGATATTTCGTTACATCGAAAAACTGTACTGCGAATGATTTTACCGCGAAAATATCATACTGCGAAGCCTTGTTCAATCGACGTCTTGTTACTGCGATGTTATGTTACTTAAACACTGATATAAATGACAGACGGCGCTCTCTGCTTTTAAAGAAATGTTAAAAATTTAGGTATGGTTTTGAAATAGAAAATCGATGTAAGTACTTGGTAATAGCCATAAGACTGTCCGAAGTAAGTTTTCCTAAGTAACATAACATCGCAGTAACAAGACGTCGATTGAGCAAAGCTTCGCAGTATGATATTTTCGCAGTAAAATCATTTGCAGTACAGTTTTTCGATGTAACGAAATATCGTAGTAACAAGACGTCGATATAACAAGGCGTCGCAGTATAGAGATGTCGTTGAAAGGTTTTCGAAGAAACAAAATTCGATGTTACGGCTTTCGCACTGAAGTAGGTATTCCAATTAATACGCCATTAATATCATGTGTCAAAAAACATTTGTGCCATAGATTTTACTAGATTTTATCTTAGAGCATATACCTATGCTCTAAGGATTTTATAGCACCAAAATAAGTACCTACTCTACACGAAAACGAATTCGTGTAATTTCTTCTTCGAGCATAATTACCTAATTCCTTAAATTAAATAAATAAATAAAATAATTCGTTATAAAATATTATACTTTAAACCACCACCACCAGCCACCGATGACTCGATCGACCGCGTTGCTCTAAGACTTTAAAATATCAAATTAAATGGCTTTGATTTCCATATTAACATGTAGCTGGCATTTTAACAAAGCTTTCTATTGTATGATAGGGTTTAAAAATACCAACCAATCGAATTTTTTTTTAAAAAAAAGCACTTAAATTAACCCTTTGACCACCACGTCAAAAAAGCAAAAGCGTGCTCTCGGCGCCAAGCTACGATTTCTCATCCTTTAAGTGACTCTGACTAAAAAGTGATTAGTTTAAGTAAAAAAAAACCTAACTAATGGTCATAAACGCATAATTATGATGTAGTCGAGACTGTGGCGTGCTGGCCACATTTTGGTTTGTCATAGTCATACATCACAGTGGCGATCAAAAAAATTAACGTTTTATGAAATCGTCCAGCCGTACCTTAAATAATTAAGATTATCTCAAAAAAAAACACTATGACACTAAGCGTAAAAAATACGAGAAAAACATCTTCATTTCATCAGCTATCCAACGAGCTAAGAATTTTAATAAAATATTTTGAAATTCTTGTAAAATGTTTGAAAATAATAACAAAGGTGAATACGACTATTGTTAGGAATTGACGAAACATCAGGGAAAATTGAATTAATGTTTACCTAATAACACTTTTCTATTCGAGATTTATGGATACTTAACTACCATCACTGCGCCCGGTGCAAGCCATAAATTATACTTAATTATGATAGTTCGCTTTTCGTGACTCTTTTATTATCTGCCTCTACACTTCTACTGAGGCCACATGCATCAGTGTGGAGTCTTCTTATTCGCTTCGCTCTTTTCAAAGCTGTCGTGGTCGTTATGTAGCACTATGAGTTACTCCAGCTGATGTGGCTCGTATCCCCATTGGTGGTCATTCTGGTACACTTACACAAATGGCCGCATACGGCTGATTTTATTTGGTCGGTCCATCGCATGGTTGACCTTCCTCGCGGTCTGGTGCTTTCCACTCTGCCCTGTATGACCAAACGCTCAAAGGAGTCATTGTGTGGAGTAGATTGTCTTTAATGTTGTCCCAAACATAAAGGTCTGGTGCAGTTTTTCTGATAATTTGATACCCACGGCCCACTGTGTTTGCCCTCGAAACGAGTGGATAGCCATTGACGTACTACGTTTAATCCGTTAATTTACATTCTTTTGTAATTTTGAATAATTCCTTTGACGTTTGATCCTATAAGCTTGTCCGTCTTACTACACTGTACCTTCAGCATACTATAGTTCGTTTTTTAATCTCGGAGACTAAATTGACAGGCACAAATGTCAAACTTGTAAATTTTAGGAGCATTATTTTCAAATTTGACATTTCGTGTTTGTCAATTCAGTCTCCGGGATTTAAAAACGAACTTTACATAATCACAATACGGTAATGACTGGCCACATGTCCACCCAACCGTTGTAGTATCTGTTAGTGAGGCCAACACAGTGAGCCGTGGCCATCAAAATTACCAGAAAGACAGCACGAGATTTTTCTTGATTAAAAATAAGGTATATTTTTTTTTGTCTTGTGGTAGTGGTAAGTGGTTGTATCTGAACCAAACGGGAAAGATCGAATAAAAAAAAATGTCTTAGCACATTTCGATGCTACGCATAAATGAATGAACGCACGGTGATATAGCTGGCGGGCACGACTCATCTCGGGTCGTTGAATTGCCTGATTTTTCTTTTAATTTTTCTTTTGTTAATACCTACTGAAAAAAAAACATGCAGTAATCTGTGTCACCGAGAGACAACGAGGTCTGAAGGAATTACACGAATTCGGGTACACCCTGCTTAAAGGGTGTAAACGAATTCGTGTAATTCCTGAAAACCACAAGATCTGGTATAGTAATTTTATCAGACGAAATCCCGTAACGAAATAGGATTTCGTTTGATAAAAATTCAAAAACCTTTTTTCTTGTGATAGGGGTAAGCGGATCTCAACTCGGTTTTCCTCGCTGTCGAGGCCGTCAAAAACACCCCTGTTCTGGTTCCTAAGTGCTCGAATGACGTCGTCGTCTGTGTTCACGACCAACACGTTCTTTAGGATGTGTCTAAGCAACCTAATAAGGATTCAATAAAAAATAAGCAAAAGAAATATTTGAAAAAAAATGTGATCGTATATTTCGATGCATAAAAGAATGAAGGCACGGCGACACAGTCGGCGGGCACGACTAGCGTGATATCGCTCCATGCAGTCAGTCAACTCGGGGCGCTGAAATGACTCAGAAAAAGTACATTTTTTATTATTAAAAAAAATGTTTTGTTGAATCTTTAAAAATCTCATGAATGGTCAGTCCGTGTCACCAGTAGATCATACGGTTTGAAGTAATTCGTTCATACCCTCTGAGCTATTAAGTCCTTGCTTGTAGCTTACTCACCATAATTAGTTAGTAATTTCGCGTAGCTTTCACGACGCAGGGAATCCTAGTGTGGAAGCTACTGCCAAATATCTTATTTGTACAATAAACTTTTTTATTATTATTAATTATGATTGTTTGCACAAGATGTCAATTGTATTTATTAGCTTTGGTTAATCGGTTACCAGGTTTCGTGTAATGCCGGACGTAAAGAATAGCACTACCCTAATCTCTTCCCATGGGTATCGTAAAAGGCGACTAAGGGATTCACTAGACTCTAGTGACTAGAGGATGGGCAGCAGCGTTCTCTGAGTATTTTAACAACCATACTGCGATCGCCAACCCGCCTGCCAAGCGTGGCGATTATGGAAAAATCCCCCTATTGGTGGAGGCCTATGTCCAGCCGTGGAGGTCTTTCGGCTGAATCATCATTCGGTTTCCAAGGGTTAGAGTCTGTTCGGAAAAAAAACCGTCGTGGATTTGGGAGCGTCGCACAGTGCTTATCTAATTACCGATTGTGTCTTGTAAACAACACAAAAACGGTAATAGTTAATACGGCTATAGTAAACTAGTTATACACGGCTTAAAACGTTAACGTGTGTGTTAACTTGTGTAACTCAGTATATGCAATCTTTATGTTAATCTCGATTAATTATCGATATCTATACATTTAATAAAATCGTGTTTCAGGAGTAACTGAGAATATTTCGTCTAGAACTTATAAATCGCACGGTAACGAAACCATAGCGCGATCTAATTCGACGCCAACGCCATCTAGGGAAGTAAAGATTAAACATATGTTTGCATGTTTATGCAAGCATCACGTAAAAAGAGCTGACCCAATGCTGTTGACTTTTATAAACAAATATTGTGCTTATCTCAAAGTAAATTATTTTTTTTGTTTCATCGCAATCGGTTCACGCAATCAAAAGATATGCAATTAATCAATATCTTCTATACATATCATAATGAAACAGTAAAAAAACTGTGTCTGTACATTAAATATATTAAAAAAAAAATTGAGGGGGGGGTTTAGAAACAGTAATAGAGCACGAATCCAAAAAAAAAAACTGTCTGTTTGTCTGTGTGTCTGTTTGTCTGTTTGTTTGTACACGCTAATCTTCGGAACTACTGGACGGAATTGAATGATTTTTTTTTTGTTGCATAGTTCTTAAGTCTGGGCAACATATAGGCTATAATTTATCTTGGAAACTTGAACACCTGATGCAGAACCGCAACAGACCAGCTAAACTATAAGAGATACAAAAATGGTACCATAGCAAAAATTGTTCCACGTGATGAGCATTTTCTGTTGAGACAAAAAATTTGAAGATTTGGAACACCTGATGTGGAACTCCACGAGCCCAGCTACACTATAACAAATATAGGAATGACGTCTTAGCAAGAGTTGTTCAGCCTGCTGAGCACTCTCTGTTGACGTATAAAAATTGAAAATCTGGAACACCTGTTGTGGAATTCCAAGCGCCCAGCTACACTATAACTTATATAGGAATGACGTTTTAGCAAAAGTTGTTTAATCTGATGAGCACTCTCTGTTGATTTATAAAAATCGAAGATCTGGAACACCTGTTGTGCAACTCCAAGAGCCCAGCTACACCATAACACATATAGGAACAATGACGTTTTAGCAAAAGTTGTTCGGTCTGATGGGCATTTCCTATTGACTTATAAAAATCGAAGATCAGAAACATCTGATGTGGAAATAAAAGCTATCACTAATTTCACTGTATAATTATAAAATAACATAAGCTGGGAGTACCTCCACGCGGTGAAGGCGGTAACAGTTTAGGACTGATTTTCGATGACGATGGTATATCATTGAAAATTTGACTCTACTGGCCAAAACTCCCATTATTTTTTTTATTTTATCGAGTAAATATGTCTTCGGGCTTATTTTATTTGAGTGTTTAATTTTCTTTTCCATTTATCTTCGTGACACGGTAGCCTATAAGGTAACGCAGGGGAGCAGTCACTTAGATTTTAATTGATCAGGTATCTTCACAATAAAACTATAACCATAGAAACCTAGAAAGAGGTCAAATCTTTCCCAATGTTCCAAAGGAGCTAAAAGATTGAGGATCATAAGCTCCCAAGAATGTACCGAAGAGCGTCCGGAGAGACTTGATGCTGTTCGAGAACATCAGGCTGCAACTCGCTCCGTGGAAACCTCTTCGGATCGCGAAGCACGCCTGCGTTCTCAGCGTATTTACGCATCTACATCCAGGTCTCTAGAGACCAGTGAAGAATATGATGCGTGACTGACCGCTGATCGTGAACGTCACGTATTGTCTCGCGAGTGGGAGATATTCACGGATGGAGAATTACGTTTGAGTTCTCAGCGTATATACACATCGATTTCGAGGTCTCTAGAGACAAGTGTGGAACGTGATGCGCGACTGACCGCTGATCGTGCAAGTCATGCATTGTCTCGCGAATCGGAGACGTTCACGGATAGAGAGTTGCGCTTGAGTTCCAAGCGTATCTACGCATCGACTTCTAGGTCTCTAGAGACAAGTGGGGAACGTAATGCACGACTGACCGCTGATCGTGAACGTCACGCATTGTCTTGCGAGTCGGAGACGTTCACGGAGAGAGAGTTGCGCTTGAGTTCCAAGCGTATCTACGCATCGACTTCTAGGTCTCTAGAGACAAGTGGGGAACGTGATGCGCGACTGACCGCTTCTTCTTCTTAGCGTGTCGATGACAATCTACACCGTGTCAGCCCAGAACTCAGCAATGAGTTTTATCCGTAGCGTCCATTAGTTCTTGTGGCGTACAGGTAGCATTGCAGGCGGGGCATGATGTTAAGTGCGCCATAGTTTGCGGAACGGCACCACAGTGTTTGTTGCTCCCGGCGTAAGTATACTATCCACCAAGTACTGACCGCTGATTGTGCAAGTCATGCATTGTCTTGCGAATCGGAGACGTTCACGAATAGAGAATTACGCTTGAATTCCAAGCGTATCTACGCATCGACTTCTAGGTCTCTAGAGACAAGTGGGGAACGTGATGCGCGACTGACCGCTGATCGTGAACGTCACGCATTGTCTCGCGAGTCGGAGATGTTCACGGATAGAGAAATACGCTTGAGTTCCAAGCGTATCTACGCATTGACTTCTAGGTCTCTAGAGACAAGTGGGGAACGTGATGCGCGACTAACCGCTGATCGTGAACGTCACGCATTGTCTCGCGAGTCGAAGACGTTCATGGATAGCGAATTGCGCTTGAGTTCCAAGCGTATCTACGCATCGACTTCTAGGTCTCTAGAGACAAGTAGGGAACGTGATGCATGACTGACCGCTGATCGTGAACGTCACACATTGTCTCGCGAGTCGGAGACGTTCACGGATAGACAATTGCGCTTGAGTTCCAAGCGTATCTACGCATCGACTTCTAGGTCTCTAGAGACAAGTGGGGAACGTGATGCGCGACTGACCGCTGATCGTGAACGTCACGTATTGTCTCGCGAGTCGGAGATGTTCACGGATAAAGAATTGCACTTGATTTCTCAGCGTATCTACGCATCTGCTTCTAGGTCTCTAGAGACATCAGACGTTTCAGATCTTTGATTTTGATGACCCCGTTGTCGTTGGCATAAGCAACAGGATCCGCGTACGAAGTCGCGGGCAGAAGCTAGTCATGAATAAGCTTAAAATAGTAGAAATCGATTTAAATTAAAAAAAACTTTTAAACAGAAAATAACACCGTCTTCAAAAAAAACGTTACAATAATTACCATAATATAAAATTAACAGTAATCCACGCTGAACCAAATTGAATGCATCGACATTTGAAACTTTCAATTTTATAACAGGAATTATTTTTACCGTGTTTTTGAAGTAGGTTTTATTTTTTCTTAAAAAGTTTTTTTTTATTTTGTTCTGTTTAGTGGCCTTAATTAAAACATGGTTACACCTACTAAAGACACTGCTAGTAACCCAATCACATTATGTTTACTGATCGTCATTGATGAGTTCCATTGTCTGTCTCTGAAGGTCTTCATCAGATCCTCACCAAATTTAAATAGGACCATCCCTGGGAAAAAACATTTTCAAACAAATAAAGAATCATCCAAATCAGTGTACATACGTCGGAGTTATGCTCGAACATACTTAAAAAACAGACGAATGCGAACCTTTTTTAGAAGACGGTTTTAAAAAAAAAGGGCCGATTTTTCAATCGTTAGACAACTTTTATCTGAAGAATAAATCGTCGCTCGGGAGTGAAAACCTCGGGAATGCAATTTGGTCATTTTATTTTATCACGACTTATAGTATTATCTTTTAAGAGAGCCGCTCAATTTCAAATTAGTTTAAAGGCACTGAAACTAGCCTTTATTGGGTACATAAATATCGAAATAAAAATAATTGACTAGCTTTTGCCCGCGACTTATTCCGCGTGAAAGCCAATAGGAACCGTGCAATGATCAAATACATTCCCGAGGTTTTTACTCCCGGGTGACGAAATATAGCTGTTTGAAATAATTATTCTCTATACAAATCCTGTCAGAACGTCAAAATTATTCCTTAGATAAAAGTTATCTGACGTTTATAAAATCAGTAGTGTCATTCTGTAAGAAACCCACCTCAATATCGACGGTTAGCTCGATATCCATAATGTCACAGTATGGATAATAGAAGCAAATAACACACAGATAATCGACAGTATAATCAATAACGCGAAGTTTTGTTATCCACGCTGTGTCACGACAAGTGTCTAATTGACAGTCGCGATCGAGGTGAGATTCTTACAGAATTGCACTGCTGCCCTTAAAAGCATAAAATTAAAAAATCAGGGGACACGACTTTGCACCCGCTAACGTCAAGCAGGCACGGCCGTACACCCTTTTCTCGAAGTAACTCAGGGCACTTTTAAGCCCCCATATCTTTGTAAAAGACAGATTGAAAATTATGTTACAGAACGTAGTTAATGTATTTAACCATATTGCCAAATTACAAGTTTTTTACCAAAACAGTTGCGATTGATAGTCGTTGCGTTTTTGTAACTTCAAATGCGTAATTTGTGAGGAAAAACTGAAAATTTTGATAAGGTTGTTTGGAAGAAAGTTTAGTAATAAGTATCACTTAGAATACGTTTTTGGAAAAAAAAAAAAAAAGTGTACTTTGACCTTCAATATCTCGAAAACCAATGGTTTCCCAGGTATGGTCTGGTAGAGAAAAATTATCCCAATGATGGGTAGAATATGTGGTTTTCGTTACCGTTAAGGGTCTTTTTACACCCGATATTATTATAGAAACTTTAGTAGTGTGTTAAGAGTTGATTGTCAAATTCTAAATTAACGCGAGCGAAGCCGCGGGTAAAAGCTAGTTAGTTACCCATAAATCTATTATTTTCCCTTAGAAGAAGGTATTCGACGTAAACTAGCAACATCTAGGCGACAGTGGCATCTCCACTTAGATAAAATAAAAAAAAATATCGACCGAATTGAGAACCTCCTGCTTTTTTTGAAGTCGGTTAAAAATTACCGGGCCTCCACTGACCCCTCATTTTGCAAATAAGTCAGTGGGACTTTACTTAAGGACTTTAACTTCGGACTTTACCTTTATATTCTGGAGACGGTATAGAATTTGTGTGCTAAAGTATAGTTAAAACTTTCCAAAAACCTTACTAATAAAATGAATCCCATAAATCCCATTATTCTCTAATCCTACACAGGTGCATAAATGGCACATTAATAGCATGCAAATTCGTGAACGAGATTATGTCTAGATTACCTTTTGGATAACAATCCGGCAAATGAAATATTGATTGCTTTATGCATAAAACACAAATTTATTTTTAAAAATATGGAAATTTTACGTTAAATATGAACTTTAGATGCATAAATGGGAAAATGTCTAGGAAAATAGATAAAATGACACTTGCATTTTCCGACTCTACGTTTTGCAATACATGAAGAAACTAACTTTTATACTTTTATATATAGTAAAGAAATATGTATATGATTAGGTACTTACATATACAAAGTCGAACAAAATGAACAGAACAGAGTGAACAGTTAAAGTGTAGTAGAATATAAAACTTCCTTACTGCACGCTGGGAACAGACGCGTGTTGTAAGACTCAACAAAACCCAGCACATTTGGTGGTGATCTAAACGGACTGCCTGGCTAGCTACCACCTGAACATTAAAGTCTGGCTCCAAGCAGTTGTCCGTGTTCCGTCGTGTTTATGAGAGCCAGATATAGGGGAATCCCTCTATAAACCTATTACCGTCCGCGAGGCCTAAGCAGAGCTTTGCATTTGTCTGAGAATGAATGCATACACGTTCTTTGCTTGGTTTAAACCGGTTTATACTGCTTTTTGGCAATCGATTCTATGTGCACTCACACAAATGCAAAGCTCAGCTTACGCCTCGCCAGCTGTACGTGGATTTGTGTGCTCCATCTTAAGGCACCTGTCTCACCGCGAACGATGAGCGAGCAGCGAGTAGAGCTAGAAACTAGGAACGAGTTGGCGAGCAGCGAGAAGCGAGTGTGTAGTTCCGATAGTTTTGTCGCTGGGCTATAAGCGAGTGTGCGAGAGCGATTGGCGATTACTCGCACCACTCGCAAATGACCGCTGGTTAGTCTCTCGGCGTGAGTTCTGACCGCCAAGCGAGTATCGCTGAGCGAGTATTATCTTTGATAGCTCTTCTCGCTCAGCGACAAACTAGTGGAGCGAGTCCTCGCCGGCAGTGTGAACAGTCAGCGATCGACTATTAATATATGCATCTCTTTGTTTACACGGAATGTATATCTATTGTACGTTACTTGAGCGAGAAAATAGCCGATAGTTAGTCGCTTCCTCGCCGGCGGTGGGACAACTGCCTAAACCTTGTCTGCGCTTACCATCAGATACGACTAGGGTTAAACGCGACCAAGTCAAATAACTTTTTTTTTTTTAAACAAAATCAGTTGTTCCGAATGGTGTTGTAAAAGGTAAGTTAGAGATCACTTCAAGATGATGGGCAGTAGAGTCCTCGTGTCTACTAATAACAACAAATTGCGACAAGCAATTCGTTTGCCAAGCGTTGTCACTATGGTAACTTCTTCTCTGAATGATATGATAATGCAAACTCGTCATGCTGATCGGTGATTTTTAGGGTTCCGTACCCAAAGGGTAAAACGGGACCCTATTACGAAGACTCAGCTGTCCGTCCGTCCGTCTGTCACCAGGCTGTATCTCATGAACCGTGATAGTTAGACAGTTGAAATTTTCACAGATGATGTATTTCTGTTGCCGCTGTAACAACAAATATTAAAAAACAGAATAAAATAAATGTTTAAGGGAAACGTGATTTTTTTGCCGTTTTTATAGATAATGGTACGAAAACCTTCGTGCGCGAGTCCGACTCGCACTTGGCCGGTTTTTTTATTTTATCCCTCCATCTTTCTTTTTCTTCCAATTTTGTCTTAATGCGAGCGTTCTCGACGGCAAAATTTGTAATTGAAACGTGTGATGTATGATTATAAAATAATACAAATGTTTTCATAATGTAAATTTATTTAATTTGCGATTATAACGCATCTAAAAAACCACCCTCGGTCGGGCTACACTCGCTTTAAGTCGCAGATAAAAAGTAATCATTACAATTTTATGCATACCTGAAAGTACTTAGGTACTAGCTACTAAGAAACTCACAGGTTGTAGTTAAAGGGGCTAGTGGTGAATTACCAACCGCCCGGTTCGTACAATCTGCGAGGTTAAGATGCTCTTACCGTGATTAGTCCGTGGATGGGTGAGCGGAACGTTTGTTACACATCGAGAGCCCTCCATGCGTCCCTGCGTGCGTGGTTGTATAGTCAGCTCAGTGGTGTAGAGTGGTAGAGAGCGCAAGTTGCGGACGTAAAGTCCTAGATTGATTCCTTCAGTAGTGGTACTCAGAGGTCGGAAGACGTCTAATATATGTTAAAAGGCACGCTCCTTATTATATGAGACGTAATAATGTCATGTCCAAACGTGCGGGCTTGCGACAGGCAGTATAGTTAAAGGCGTGACGGTTATGTATGCATTAATTAATATTATAATCTTTATATTATAAGATAAATATATTGGTTGAATAGAATACATTATATTACAAATAAGTCTACTTGATGCATGGAAGTGCAGTGCAGCCCACATTTTCGCGTGGGCCCTTGCTAAAACACCGATGTTAGTTGTACGATGAAGATAAATCACAAGGGCTGGGAGCTTTCCCGTGGCCGGGGCGGCGACCGTTGCTACGGCGGCGTAGCTCGGTTCCTTAATGAAAAGCGTGGCCCGCGCAGCCCCGCGCCCCCGCGCCCCCGCTCGGAGGCTGCCGCCAGTAGCCCGCGGACCGCGCTCTCGACGATACACGCGCACACACGCTCCTGACTCTCATCCACATCTATATATCACTGTACGTCGATATCAGTACTACTATGTAATTATAAAGTGAATGTTCCCATCTTCAATATCCATTTGAGTGCTTGTTTCATACATGAAAATGTGTTACGGACGAGTTGACCGGAAGAGGCTGAAACGGAGGCAGGAAGCGAGTAGGGTGGGACGCGGCTTTGTTCGCGGCGTACTACGCCCGTGGAGGCTGTAGCGCGCAGCATCCGCCCGCTCGCCATGTTGCTATCTCTACCCGCCCGGCGGTGCAACCGAAACCTACCGATCTCAGTTACGATTTGTACTTGTAAATCGACAAGCGGAAAACTCAATTAACAATTTGCTTTATTAGATAATACCGAACTGTTCTTATGAAACAACTGTTTTGATATTACGTATTGAAGTTGTTGTCCTACGACTCGTAGTAGGGTAGGTAAAAATCTAGTTGAATAAGTATTTTAATATCATATTTCCCAACGGCAGTTTATACCTACAGTTTCTTATTTATCAGATGCTAGTTAGAAATACAATTCGGTATTGTATGATTTATTTTAAATTTAAAAATATTTAACACTAAATAAATACTTATTGATTCTAATGCTTCCGGGTCTGGAAATGTTTCATTACAACAAAGTGATATAACATTAAATAATAGTGCACAATAACTGGTTTAACTTGCATAATTAATGGTAAAAGTGAACTGTTTGATGGCACTCTATCAGACCGTGTCTGACTAACTTATAGACCATAATTATATTATACGCAATTTATTATTGTTTATAAAAACAAACGGACGTATTTAATAGCAATTAGGAGGATATAAATCTCTGAGTAAATTAATAATACATCGATAATACTTATTTAAATCACCAACGTTCTTAATGATCACAAAGTATGAATAATCAAACGAATATACATTCTTAAATACTCAATTTGCTCTTGTCACGGATGTGCGTAAGGCCCACTGTTAAATACTTTTCTTTATTCATGTTACATGACGGTGTGACTGGCTTACTGTTCGTCTGAGGTATAAAACATAAAGTGCGGGTGAAATTAGCCATAACAGAACTAGTTGATTTATTAATACGCGTCCTACACACGAGTTTAGCAGGTTCATTTAAATAAAAGTCGGTAACAGCTAACAATTCATTATTGTTGGAGATACTTTTTAATTTAGACATTAAATTATGGGGATTTGTGCCTGGTTAATGGCAATAGGCTCGCCCTCTATTACATGGGACTTAAATATAATGGCGAAATGAGGGTGTACTATACACCTCTACTCAGTCCTTCGGGGAACACAGGAGTGATGTTAAGACGTTATGCAAATTATGAGCTACGGCTTCTCAAAAAACAAAATTGTCGATCGGTCTATTACTCCCATAGCTAATTTTCGTTTAGTTTACAAGAAACTTTTCCTTCATCAGCCCAACTTGTTCTATGGTATACGTTAATAGCAAGTTACTGATGTTATAAGAAGCGACAATTAGTTGACATCAATAAAGCTTAAAGACAGATACTTTTCAATGATAATGTGTACACGGATGCTGATATCCATCCAGCTATGATTATCCCTCAATCGCCTCTGACGTCACCCATGGAATGAGATACATGTTCCATATTCAGCCGAGGATAATGCGCCTGCGACTGTCTCATAAAAACCTGCGTACAAAATTATCGCAAATAAGTAACTTTCACTAGTTCAAATTATTCCTTGGACTGATCATAAATATTATGTAAGCTATGGTCTACTTGAATATGGTTATGGAACCTATTGACGTTAAGTAACGAGTCAAACAGTTACAGTCTTGCTAGATTACTTTGTAGTGCATCATTATGGATTTATTACATGGAAGGTAGGCCGATGCTCCTAAGTAGAATGTGTATTTATTGCATTTATTTATAAGTTTTATAGTTTCCTCAGCATAATGATGTAGTCATTTACTCATGAATATGGAATCTATAATGAAATTGATATTTTAAACTACTTAAATTTTGTTAAGTGTTGCCAAGGACTTTAATGAACAAAAGCGGGATCGGAACGAAAAAACGGGACGTAGAAACCGCGCCATACAATCGCCCTCTCGTCTTGTGTAATCCTTCCTTCGCTGACGTATTCGTTTCAAATTTCTGCGCCCATATTACCTACTTATATGAAATAGCGGGATTTTCCGCGTCCCGCTCCGGATGCTGACGGGAGGCGTCTGGGAGGGCGTCCCGCCATAAGCGGAAAGTATGGCAACACTATTTGTTACCCTGCGTTTTTCTCTTGCAACTCATAGGTCGAGCCGGTCGAAGGAATCAAACAGAAGTCGCTCCGTGTGATATTAGAAATTCGACATAACACGTGAAGCAACAGCATAAGCTAAAGCTGATAAAAATTTTGCTTTCAAAATCATTGTTTTGTTTACGTAGTAAACTAGCACAGCGGTATTATCACAAACTTAACAAACGAGCGCACATTCTGACGTTATCTATTAGTTACTGTTTAGACATATCTAAGAAAACATCTTCTCGGCATGATGATTGTCTCAGTTTCCATCGTTAAGTAAAACAATGCTGGTCGCGTATTACTTTCTCGTGCCACGATCGCCGATCGCACTTTGGCAATCACAAGTAGCAACGAAATGTTTATTGATAACATTTTGTTATTCTCCTCGGATTCGTATTCCGTCCTGTGGCGAGTGAGATGCAATTTCTGTTGAAATGCATCGCTGTTTCGTGTCGTTTGCATTCAATAAGATAGTCGATAAGTTTTGGAGAGCATCCAGCGGCTCTTTGAAGTTACTTCACAACTGTTTCATTGATATTTAAAAAATAAACTTTAAAAAAAAGTAAAAACCGACTTCAAAGAAATACTAAAAGGAGTAAAATAATTACCATAATATAAAATTAACAGTTTCAGAAGTCGGTGGCTTCTATTTGCTTCAGTGTAGAGTTGCACCGACTTCTGAAACTGTTAATTTTATATTATGGTAATTATTTTACTCCTTTTAGTATTTCTTTGAAGTCGGTTTTTACTTTTTTTTAAAGTTTATTTTTTATTAAATACGTTTTAGTGTCATAATTTTAACCCCCTCCTTCATAACCCTTCTTTTTGGCTTTGACGTAGTCGGGCATAAAAAATCCTTTCAAATGATACCTTACACGATATAATGAAAACATTCCAAAGGGGGGGAGGGGGGGACACGCACCCCCTCCTCTTTTCCGGTAGTCAGTTCCCAATAACAAATATAAACAAAGCAATATTAGTAATTTGAGAATTTTACTTTGATCCGATGAGGAGTTCCGTTCCATATCTCTGAAGTTCATGATCTAATCATAACAAAATTTATATGGGACCAATTGGGAAGTATACCCTTTCGAACAAAAAAGAATTTTTCAAATCGGTTCATAAATGACGGAGATATGAGGTAACAAACATAAAAAAAAAAATAAAAAAAAAAAAATACAGACGAATTGAGAACCTCCTCCTTTTTGAAGTCGGTTAAAAAGTAATTTGCATGCGATACGCTTGCTAAAGTTATTTTGAACGAGAAGTGAAAGCGAAACTTTACGTATTTATATCAGTTGATCTTATTTAAGTCAACGACATAGATATTGCTTAATTCTATTAAGGAAAAGTAAGAAACAATACCGATTTGAGTATCCAGTACTTTTTTTATCGTTGTCACTAAAAGAAATAAAACCTTCCACTAATTAACGTTAAGGTCGATCGCATATTTTAATCCTTTATAGGGCAGAAACGAAATTCGTACAGCGTTTGTAACCATTGTAGTCTGACTTCAATGTCGATTTTATTGTAAGAAATAAGAATAGACTGCCTTGTTGGTCTAGCGGTCGCAAGCGCAACTGCTGATGAGCATGAGGTCCTGGGTTCGATCCTCAGGTCGGGCAAAGAGTTATTGGGTTTTTCCGTGTGGAATTTCTCAGTAGCAGCCCGGAGTCTGGATTTGTGCCCGGTTGATGGCAACAGGCTCGCCCCCTATTACATGGGACGTAAAACATAACGGCTAAAATGTGGGTATACTATACACCTCTGCCAACCCTTCGGAAAACAAAGGCGTGAGTTTATGTTATTGCAAGAACGATCACCCTTATGATAAAAAGACGCATCGACTTTAAACGGGTACAGCGCACAAACGCGACCACCAACATGAATTTAGCCAACATTATAATTGTGGTTTTATATATTGCCTTAATGTAAAATCTGCGATATATAGGGTTAAGAAAGTTTTTGTTAGAAAATTTATGACGCGCGCTAGAAGGTACCCTGCTCATATATTTTGTACTACTTAGATACCGCAGACTCTCAGAATTTAGCCAGATCTGACATTGCGGGGCCGAGTACAGAAATTTTCTGACAGAAAATTATAATATGCGGTCCGCCTAAAGTAGATCTAAATTCCTCGAAATTCTCTACTGTATGTGTCATTTAATTCCTAGATTTTGATAATAAACTAAAATTGAATAAATAGTAAGAGACAAGAAATGTCGGATCCGCGCGACTCACCGGGCATTTCCTGTTGTTGTCCAACGGCCCGTGGTGTTTACGCCGAAGTCATTCTTTTGTGTTCTGAAATACTGGGGGATATTTTTGAATTGTTATATCTTTTATTATATTATAAAACATCGGAACTTACCACCTCTAGATAATATTGACGCTTATCATTTATTTGGGGATAAGTAAACCGATGGGTGAGAAAATCGAAAAATAAATATCGAACGCCTTTCTTTGGTATGAAACTTTTGTTTAAAATATGCGATTCACGGCTTATCGTACACCTTAAAAAAACAATAAATCCTGAAAGTACCAACGTAATGTTTTAAGGATCATCCCATTCTAATTATCTTTCTTAATTGTGTATTCATCGGATTATCACCCAATAAACGATAGACTATCATTTTGGGGTAATCCGACAGTGAGAAAATCAAGAATATTAATTATGCCAATTTTTAATGAATGTCGGGCATTTTTTTTTTTGTTTGGCCTTGTCGTTTTGAAAAAAAGGACCTACTAACTCTTTAAACAAAAATTAAATTTATAATGCAGCCAGTTTCATGCCTTTAAGCTGCTACGCTAAATACCAAATAGTTAATTTTTCGGGCCTTCGTAGATCATTGCTACGTGTTTCGTAGTTCGTAGCAAGGGAAGCCTTCGCTACAGCTACAAGGTCGGCTTGAATGGGTCTATGCTATTATAGGCTTTATTCAACCCTCATACATTCTTTTGTTGATTTCGCGCGCTTTGTGCGAAAGTGGGTTACTTTAAATTAACCTTACCCCGCTTTTGGACGAGTAAAATATTTTATTTATTTTAACGTTACCGTAGGTATGAAAATATAGGAATTTGGCTTCGGTAAGTCTAAAAATTCTATCGTTCAAATGATAACTTCAGTTTTGATTTTTAGGTTAAAGGGGTTGGTTTTTTTATTTTTATTTATAATCGCATTTACCCATTTATCTTCTAAAATTCAAATAAAATACTTTGATATCAATTATCAGCAGACAATAGCTTGGCTTGATGCTCTTCGTAGCTCTTTGTGAAGAGAACCAATCCTTTTAGTTTTACAGAATATTTTTGCGAACAGAATGGCATAGTACAGAGACGGAGAGATCGGAAAGCATAATTTCTGTATCTAAGAAACAGTTATCATAACGAACGCGTTTCTTTGGTATTTACTCGATTCGAATTCAAATTAATGGTTCATCACAGTTTATAATTTTATTATTAAGTAGTTCGTAAAGTAATGTTTTGAGGATCACCCCATTTTAATTATCTTTCTTAATTATGCACATCTTCTCCGTAGCGTACTAAGTACTACGTTTTTTATTCTAGAAGGCAATTTTATTCCTACCAATTTTAATTCTACTTCTCTTTTTCAACGTAAGGTGACTCCTGACGTTTTTCTACAAAACGTTTCCATGAAAAGAATAACAAATATTTTAAAAAACAAAACATTGGTCATGTACTTAGTTATTTTATGGTTTTTGATGATGTCGTTTACGTTTTTTCGATAGCAGTTACTTACGACTACAATTTACGAAATAACTGCTATGTCAGAACTCATTTTTCGTTGAACACACTATAGTAACAATCTTCTCTATTCAAAATTAATTAAAAGCAGTTATCTACAAGTTACAATTTTTCAACACTTATTAATAGTTTCCAAACTAAAATAGTGAGAAGAATAAACAAACAATTAGTCGTAAAAGGACCACACAGCTGTGCTAAAGACTTACCCTTCTTGTAAATATTTACGTTGAAATTATTTGATGTTAACGTCCGTGGTTTATACTGGTTGGCTCAAAATCCAACTAAAAGCAACTTAATTGATCAATTTTCAATTCTATTCCGTTAGTATTAAGGGTCAGGTTAAAAGCTAAGTATGTTTTGTTAAGGAAGATGCGTCGTCTAGGAACAGTCTTCGGTTTTAAATGATGGAAACGAAAATAGATTGGATGTTCGCAGACTGTCATACTATAACAGTACTTAAGTAGTTTATGCTTTGATAAACCTGTCTGTATATGATGCTTGAAAGTGGTATTTATAAGGAAATGATTTCAGGGCTTTCAGTACCATTACACGAACATAAACCAAGGCTCGGAAACCGGTAAAATTTTCAAACCGGTAAGACCATAAGTACATAAAGAAGTCTATACACCGTGGGCCCGAGGTACCTGAAAGATTTTAACCACGCCTTTCTGGTGGTATTATGAGTCAATAATGTTATATCAATAATGTCCAATTCAGTTTTAACTATTTTGTTTTTCAAAACATAATAAATCAATTAAGTTTAGTTCTTCCTTGTAAACAATACCTTAGGTTGAACGGGCAACGTTTATAAATTATTGTGAGTGGATAAGAAACTTTCTTACTTCAAGAACCTCCCCGACAAAATACGACATACGTTGCCGCATAGTATGGTATGACCAAGGTATGACAAAAGTCGCAACGCCGCGTTCGTAGGGCTTGTTACCCTAGAGATTTTACAAGTTGTGAATTTCCGTAAATAATTAATATCTCAAAAATTAAGCTTTGTTCAAAAAACTATATCCTAGCTTTTCTTCTCCAATTAGGCATTGGAATCGATGGTAAAAATCTTTCGGGTACCTCGGGCCCACGGTGTATAACCGGTGAATTGAGTGTTATTCTGAAATAAAGTTCTCTTTAAGGTTAGCGTTCATTAGCCGGTATTTCGTTCTTAACCGGTAACGCCCCGCCATCGTCCCAGGACGACACCCGCTTCAAGCGACTTTGAACTCTAATTATAACCCAAATTAGACTTCAAAGTCGCTTGAAGCGGGTGTCGTCCTGGGACGACAGCGGGGCGTTCGGGGCGTTACCGGTTGAAATGTCTCTAAAACTTGTTATTTACAAGTTTCAAACTTGTTATTAACAAGTTGTTAACGCAGATCCAGAGCTATCCGTCGTGTTGAGTCAACTATTTCAGTTACAGGACGAAATGATTATCGGTTTCGTTCTGAACGAAAACATTATGCAAAACCGTTAAAAAACGTTATTAACCGATATTTTTACAACCGGTTCCGAGCCTAGACATAAACTAAGAAAAACCAACCATATCCTTTCGCATTGGCTTGAGCTTGTCGATGTTTAGAGCTTCATAATGGCATTAGAAATTGTGTCTTATTAGAATCCCTACTTCCCTACTTAATAATATAACTGCGAAAGTAACTCTGTCTTTCTGACGCCTAAACCACTGAACCGATTTTGATGAAACTTGGTACAGAGATAGTCTGGAATCCGAAGAAGGACATAGGCTACTATTATCCCGAAAACCGCGAAATACCTACGCGACAAACGACATCTACGCGGGCCAAGCTGAGGGCGACCTCTAATCTTTTATATTTCCATATGAAGTAAGGAGTATTGGAGATGCGCGCAAAACTTAGAATAATCTAGAGAATCTCTCATCGCCATCTGATGGCCTATTGCAATATTTGCTTCTCATGCGGCAATATTTAACATAAATAGCCTCCTTATTTCTCAATTTACAAATCTAATTCTGTATGAAATAACCTGGCAACTTCGTAAGCGTACTTCGAGTCAACACAAGTATTTTAATCAGACTTGCTAAAGGAAAATGAGTTTTGCAACATTAATAATATGATTTATTTTCGTTTGGCTTGTAATGTGGTCGTGGGACCCCCGGTTCGAGTACTTACGCTGGAATATAATCAAGTGGGACCACGAGTGAGCCCTTTTACACTGATGGCCATTTTCCGCCGCACTTTACGCGTTAGAAGTCGTTGAATTATTATGGGGTTTTTGCTGTTAAATATTTCATGTCTTAATTTATTCTCATACGAATGAAAAATAGCAATTCCTACAATTTTTTTTGGATCGCTCTACGTTTTTTTTTTTTGTAATATCTTTTGAGGACTTTTAGGAATGTTAGGGTTATTAAATTAATGTATGTTTCAACTTTTATTTCAATAAATTTTTTGACTATGTTACCAAACGATATCGCGATAGATACATAAACACGTACAAAATAAATCACATTTTGTTATTATTTATCGTTTATACCAAACACAATTAAACTAGCGGAAGTAACTCTAATGCCTTTTTAATACCTACTTTACCTGCCTCATTAACAACTTACGCGCTTTACACCCATGTTACTTTAATAAGAGGTTAAGCGAGGCGGAAATTAAACGAATCCCCCGGTTAATTAGCGAAATGACCTGTCACATTTTCACTGGCATCGGTCCCCGATGCGCCCTCATGTCACGGTATGACACGCTCACGGGAGTGTCACAATTTTACGTCATTCTCTTTAATGACGCCCCTGTCACTTCCGTGGGCATATTTTTATGACAGCTAGGGAGGGAATTACTTTACAAATCGTTGTTTACATTTGTTAGTTGCTTCCTTTGTCCCTTCCTTTAGTTAACAGAAACGCCGGTAATTGTTTTGCGCCGTATTTTACACGTTCAGCATAACTATACATAATTTTGTATGCTAAGTGCATATACAAAATGTGATGAGCCCCCATTAGGGCCTTCGATGTCCCATACACCGTAATGCTTCTGACATCATCGAGGTAAATTAAAATATGTGATGCTTCTATCAGTTACAGCGCATATTATAACACGACAAATGCCAATGTGTTGCACAATTAAATTGCGAAGTTACACGAGGTACGACGGATCTAGTCGAGTAGGAGAGCCTTCCCCAGCGTACTGATTTGAGGCCACTACAAATTGTCCTCTTCCTCGCTCCACTGCCACTCAATAATTGTTCTTATCCTGTAGCATATAAGTCACTGTTTTATCTGACACATGAACACGGGAACGGGAGTAGCTGCAGCCACCAGGATGACGAATTGCACCGCTGTGTTGCTAACACACATTCGGTCTTAATCGATGAATTATGGGATGTGATGAATAGTTTGGGGAAAACTGTTATCGATTTTCTGAGTGCTTTTGCCGAGTAAGCCTTTGTAGCGAAGTCGGTTTTCGTGGAAAGTATTGGTTGTTTTTTTATTATACATAGTTCCGTTTCTAAAGAGCTGCAAAGAGCAGCTGTTGGTCGGGGTTAGTAGTTCATTGTTCCGGCGCGGTGGTATACGAAGTGAATTATTTTGTTACCTTTGCAGACCTTGATCCAGTAACACAATATTGTGGCAATTCCATTTTATGTTCACACTTGACTTTTAAAGGTTTTGTTAATTAGATATCGATTCTTGAGCTTATAATTAAGTTTTGTTGTTATTAGATTTTAAGTGATATTCAATTAACATTAACTGAAAGGTCGGTTGACAATGTAAGATAATTTGAATAAACATAGGTATTACTACATAGTATAGATCAAAGTCGCTTCCCGCTGTCTGTCTGTCCCTATGTATGCTTATATCTTTAAAACTACGCAACGGATTTTGATGCTATTTTTTTTAAAGAGTGATTCAAGAGGTATATTTATATGTATTATACATGCATATTATAGTAGAAAAAACGCGGAATACGCAATAAACGACATCCACGCGGGTGAATCTGCTGGCGACCCCTAGTAATAGGTATACACATATGTATATATATTTTTAAATACATATCTTTATAAAAAATACATTAAAAAATGTAAAAATAGTAGCTTACCGGCTTCGGGAACAGGGACCAAGCTACCGGTGGTCAGGGCCTCGGAGAGAAAAACTTCCTAACAATGCGCGTCATGTCCAAAAGTACTGCTTTCTGTATCAGGCCCTAGATTCAACCGCCCAACGAGAGCCTCATCAGATGATTGTAGGTACTACGAAGCTCTTGGCTACTAAACTTGATCAAAATTATTATTATAGACCTGTAAAAAATAATTTTAATTCAGCAATTCCCGACCCGTGCAGCCGTGTTAAAAACATTTCATTCAGATTTTTATTTCAACCACTTTATCGCCTTAACGACTAATAAAAAAAGCAGGCGTGATTCGGGAACACGAGGAAGCTCCTTATATCATGAATTATCTTTACTGACAGTTAAAATAGCCTATAGCATAGTAGGCGTATGGTTACGAATTGCAATGGCACCCATTTTGGCTTCGTCAGTGTCGTCATCCAATTTGATTATTTCACGGGTCTATTGGATAACTGCCTTTCCTTAAATTGGAGGATGCGAGACGCAGTTTATTTCAACGTGAATGAACGGTGTTCGACCATGCGTGTCCAATATAAAGCGACAACAGCAAAGTTTGCACAATACTGACAGTGCACAAACAAATTCAGATTGTGGGCTTATCAGTCGTATATAAACATCGGAAAGTTATGGGATTCGTATGTATAGACGACTTTATTAATTGGGTATCCCTTTTTTTTCTTTTTTTTATCGTGGGAAAATCCTCATGGATGCCCTTCGCCTGGGGAAGGCGAAGGGTTATGCCGGACTCTTACTGGCTAAAAACCCACGGTGTTCCTTCTCCTGACCCTTGGCCGGGGTCGCGGGATTCTCAGCTGCATGCACCGCAACCTCGGCAGGCCTCGGTTCGCCAGCCCCTGGCGGACCTCTCCATCTGTGGGGCCTTGCCCCACGTCCTCCTGAGAGGCGCGCACGGAATACATGCGAGCCGCCTTATAGGGCCTGTTACTGGTCGGACGAAGGGTAATTGGGTAACCTTCTGGTAACTTTGGAGAGTCTTATAATGTACTCTGTTGTTAATTTATGAACATAAAAATAACATCACGCCAGTATTTCTCGTAGGATTGGGCAGAGGTTTGTAGCACAACATCATTTCGCCGTTATGTTTAAGTCCCATGTAATAGGGGTCGACCCTATTGCCATCAACCGGGCACAAATCCAGACTCTGGGCTGTTACTGGGAAAATCTACACAGAAAACCCAATAACACTACTCGACCTGGGGATCGAATCCAGGACCTCACGCTCAGCAGTCGTGCTTGCGACCACTAAACCAAAGAGGCAGTCAGTTATTACTTATTATATTTATTAGTTAACTATGAATATAATATATGTATAGGTATTAATGTATACGAATACCTACACAAAAAGAATATCTTCACAAAAAGAATATCTTCTAGAAGTACATTAAAGAGCTTCTACAAGTTATCAGGGGATACCCAATTAAAGCAGCTGTCTGTACATTCGGTAGAGATGTAGAGCATTACGATTTAAAAAAGTTTTAATAATTATTCTCGGTACATTTTTTTTTTAATTTTTGCCATCTGTAGACCATACAAATATTTGTTCCGTGGGGGAACCAAACCCACGACCCGTAGCGCAGAAGCCAATTTCTTAGCCACTGCCCCAAACGTGTCGTCTGCTGATATTACACGTTTTCGTAATAAACAGTAATATTACGCCTTAAACGCTCTTTAAAACATGCTTCGGCACGGCAGAACTAACTCCATTAGTCAAACAAAGCAAGTAGAACACCGCACCTCTAAATTAAAACTAGACAATTTCCTGCCTCCTTTTCCGTAATAAAATGGTGGTAAGGAGTCGGTAGCTGCCATCGACGTGCTCGAGGGTCGCAGCCTCATTTGACGCTCGCCACTCGTGGGCACTCGTTCGTCCTCGCTCCTCCGCGCACCTCCACGCTCCTCCGTCCGACACACACTCGGCGCACTCATCATTATCTAGCCTCAAGGCGTAGTCATTTCTTATTTTTACAGAGCTTTTTTATGCGACTCCTATTTTTTCTTACTTACAAGTAACTTTTTAACTTTGCATTAATTAGATAACTAATTGATAGGAAGCAAAAAATTTAAGGCATACATAGAGCTATATCTAGCAGCTCTAGGTATCTATTAAACTTTTTGTTTTAAAACAATTCGTTTTCTAATTAATGCCAAGTTTAAAAACTCTAATGTTCAGCTACTTTTGATGCTGACCGTACGAAACTCCAAATGAATTCATAGTTTCCAAACAAATATTACTTGTAGTATAAAGGCTCATTTACACGAGGATATTTTCTCGAAGCGAGACTCGTTCTTACTTTGTCTTTCTCGGCGGTGATAACAGAGACAACATGAAACTCGCTTCGAGAAACTATCCTCGTGTAAATCAGCCTTAAGTAAATAAAAACAATTTAGTAAACTAGAACCACAACAAAGCGAGCACTTTGCAAAATAATGGATACAGCATCAAGTGCTGCATTACACAAATACATTGTTTTCATAGCAGAAACAAGAGCAAGCCGCTTACGGTTGGTTTCATCTCAATTTGATAAGTCGCTACAGAACAATAACACAAAATTGTAGAACTTAGCTGGAAACGTTTTCGAGAGAAATTGCGGTTGCTTCACAAACTTACAACGTCAAGGACTTGGAGAGCACTTACAAGCGTACGTGGCCGCTGTAAATATATTTCTAGAATTCTAGGAAACGTCGAGGAATTCTTGTTCCGAACGGGAAAAGCTATTGCTCAGGTATTTCATAACCGACAAAAGTAAATGTCATGTTATATCCGTTTATTTCTATAAATAAAATTGTTTCCTTTTAAGGCATCTTAGAAAAGTTGTTATAATAAAATCAGCTCAACAAAGTCTGAGACTCATCTTAATAAACACTAAGACTTAGGTCGTGTTAAAAATAACATAAACATAACATCACGCCTGTATTCCCCGAAGGGTTGGGCAGAGGTGTATAGTACACCCCCATTTCCCCGTTAAGTTTTACGTCTCAAGTAATGGAGGGCGAGCCTCAACCAGGCACAAATCTAGACTCCAAGCCGCTACTGAGAAATTTCACACGGAAAAACCCAATTTACCCGACCTGGGGATGGAACCCAAGACCACACGTTCAGCAGTCGCGCTTTCGTTATACTTTCTATTAATACATCTTTAAAATAGCTATAATAAAAACAGCTCATTAAAATCGAAGACTCATCCTAATAAACACTGAGACTTCTCTCGTGTTTAAAATAATATTTGCTAACACAAACTTATTCGTATTGTGTAACCATAATTAATATCAACCACCGAATCTAAAATATCATGTCAAATGTCAGGAGCAGGTTGCTTAAACTTGAATATTCATGCAGAACAGTCTATTTTACATCATCAATAATGGAAACAAGCAATTCCCTGTAGTTTGGATTGAACATAGCTAATTTGTTTCCACTCCTGTGTTGTACAAATTGGGTTCTTAGTACTCTCAAAGCAACCCTCCATCCTCGAGGGAGTACACTCAAGGGGTAAATAATGGGTAACCTTTGATACTATATTTTCTTAGTGGATAGATTTAGGGTAAAGTGCCAGAAAATACTGTATCGATTGAAGGAGGTTTACTGTTTTGTGCTCACACTACTTTGCAACATGTAGTGTTCTGTAGTCTTTGCTTATCCTCATGGGAAATAAGCGGGATGTTATGTCTGAAAAGGACTCTACAAAGTCGTCGTGGATTTACGTTTGTAACCCTTTTTATTACAATTACTTGATACAGTTATTAAAATAAGGAATATGAAAAAGTTTCAAGGTGTTTTGTTATCGAAAAGGAAACAATCTGACATACATTTCCTACATATTATTTATTCATTTGCATCATTAGCTACAACGAAAAGGCGATCTACCTTTCGAAATAATGAGCGTACTTTGTAGTATTTTGGGGAATCTTTACGATAAATATACGTCCGAATAAGTAATTCATAAAAGGCTTACTTATAGTGGTCGTAAAACAGAGACTAAGTTAGATAATGACTTCTAATAAAATACACGTATTATTAGGAATACAGAGCGTTAGTGAACGGAAGTAAAAAGATTTAAGATAAAACCAAAGGAAAAACTTTTTTTAACGAATTGAATGTGTCTATAAAACAAATGAAAGCACTTGGAATTATTATTTTTTCTACAGAAAAACCACTGATCGTAACGCAGGTATCAATGTCCAGATTACAATAAAAGTCTGACAATGTAATCATGTAGAAAATATTAGTTACATTGCAAAATTTCTTTTCCACAAAGCAAAAAGCTAAGGTTCCATTGTCATGTACCCAGTAATATAGAAATGAAACCTAGTTATAAAAGGGAATAGCTGAGAAATCATTAATCATTTCTCAAATTCATTAACACTACAAAGAATAACGATTGTTTCTAATTTCCTGTCGGTTTCGCGCTAAACTTGTGGTCTAATCAATAAACATGTCAACAACTTTAACTGATTCTCACGTACCTAAAAGGCGAAAGTCTAGTCTAGGTCTACAATACTAATATTTTTAACTAAGCAAAAAGTTAACGCTTAAGCGCTTTTGTTATGTTCCTAGTAATATAGTAATGAAACCTAGTTATAAAAGGGAATAGCTGATAAATCATACATACATAAACTCACGCCTTTTTCCCATGGGGGTAGGCAGAAACTGTAGAACGCCACATGTTACGATCGATACAATACACCTTTCGCTTCGTCCTATCATTAAATCATTAGGTTATCTTTCCTCAAATTCAATATCACTACAAAAAATCACGATATTGTACCTTCTTTCGTGTTAGTTTCACGCTAAAATGTGAACATGTCAACAACTTTAGCTGATTCTCACAGTAAAAGCGAAAGTCTAGTCTAGATCTACAGTACTAAAAGCCGGTGTTTCTGTAGTGGCCAAACAATTACACAATGGTGATGGTGATTAGACGACGGGTGCAATCGCAGAGCCATATGATTATGTGTCGCACGCCACACATGTGCGACCAAGTGGAATCATGGATAACTTTGGCCCGTGACTTCACGTGGCTGGAAAGAGTTTTTGTGATTCATTTCTGTATCCGGTGTTTTATTTGTATGACAAAAGGGCTTCCTTATTATTAGAGATTGGTTTAAATTTTTCGAGTAACTTTTTGATTTATTAGGGATGAACAAACAGTTACACATTATATCTTAGACAAAAATTACAATTGAAACAAAAAATAAAATTTAGGCAAAAAATACAATTACTTACACAAAAATTACATTAAGACAAATTACAATTTAGACAAAAATTACAAGTATTGTTTTATTAAAGTGGACACACAAACTCACCACCAAGATTAAGTATGTAAAAGTTTGGTAACAGATAAATCTGATGATTAAACTTAATAGAAATTAAGAAACTAGACAAAAACTAGGTCCTGCTTTTTATTTTGTCACAATTTTTGGAGCGACGAGTGTTAGTTAAATCTAAATAAAATTAAAGATAACGTTTCGAATTCAAACATAACATTGCAGAAAGTTAAGTAACATTCCTTATTATACAATCAAAAGGAATTTAATTGAATTGCGCAATCAATCAGTTCAATTATTAGTACAGAACCTTAGCTAACTACGTAAGTATTCAATAATAGTGTATCATTATTTCTAGTTAGAGAGTTCCATAACTTAAAGTACCTCAGTATTTTCTGTATAAGGTAAACACGCTTTTGAAGACTTGAAACAATATTATGCTTGATCTCGCGAGAAGTAGAAACATAAAGTACGATAATATTAGTGTGAATCTATTTCGGTTCCCTTTCGTGCAGTGGTCAACGAGCCGGTTATAATATAAACAACAGGAACGTCATATGTGGGGGCTCGTGTCAGTCCCTTCCGCGGCGTCACATCAGGCGAATGTTGAATAATAGCTAGGGTGCGGGACGTTGGCCCTCCGCGCTTCCGACAACACTTTACTACCGGTCCAACATCCAAATTAAATTACGCCTTCAACTAAGTTTTACCCTCAGGTAAACATCATTTCCTTGCACCAAATAAAATAAATATTTCTACTTACAATCAGCCAATCTTCCGGTCAACGACGCCCGTACAAATAAATACATCATCACTTAGTCTAAGTTATGGAACACGAACACCAAAGTAAAATAATAAATAACTCTTTAATCGCTTCCAGGTCCCGAAGTTCGTCCGGAGCTAATCCCGAAAGTTGCTGACATTCTATTGGGGAAGTTGAGCGCTGTTTCGTCTGTTCCACGAGTAACACATACAAGTGCCGTTTGCGTTAATTAAATACGAAACTGTGAACTTTAACGTGAAATCGGTTTTCGAGTGGTCTCAGTTCGCTTCTGCGGGCGTTTGAAACTCTCGTGTGGACTACTCCTCCGGATCCCGGAGGTGTGAAAAGGTCGTCAAAATAGCCAAAGTGTCTCCCATAAAGTTGTCGGCTATGGACAGTAACTCGGTGTCTCCAATGCCAGAGCTGGCGCCGATAGCGGAGTTCGACAAGTCTCCGCCATCGCCACCCAACGAGGAGGTGCCAATGGACGATCTGCCGCCGCCTCCCGCCACCATATCCCAAGCGGAGGGGAAGAAAATTAAAGTGTAAGTATTCAATCAATTTTCGTTAAAATGTTGTTATAAAAAGTGAATAACTGTTCCCACGTAAATGAAGAGTGCTGACAACTATACATACTCGTACAAGGGCATCAGAAGTCAAGCCCCCTCGGCAAAATATTGTACTTCTTTCACCGATGGCCGATGGTGGAGTTGATGTAGATTTACGCAAGTATCAGTTGTTTCAAGTCACCTTGAAACTTTACTTCGAAGCTTAGCTTACATGACACAAGAATGTTCGTACAGTTGCATTAGCAAATTATAATTATTCTTATGTGACATGACTTTCCAATTAATTATAAGAATTGCGAAACTATGAATGCTTCTTAATCCGTCTCGCTAACGCTGTACGGATTTGGTACAGCATAGCTAGAACTTATCCTGGATAAGCACTTAGGGTACGTACTTTTCCCGAAAACTTAAGACGCGGGCCGAACCGCAAACGAGGGCTTCAGTTCGTGAAGCTAAAATTCTCAAACAGAACTTGAGTGAATAACTTTCAGTAAAGTAAATGGAGGACTATTTTCTGCTCGATCTCATTAACCTCGACCATTTTTCATAAGTGCTCAATTGAAGTCTGAAAATTGGAGTCTGAGCACAATCTCTTTACAAATTACAGTAAAAGTTCATTCATGCTTGTAAAATACTAATTAGATCCAACCATCAGAACGTTCTTGTAGAAATACTCAGACGCGAGAATTTCTTTCAACGATTTTAATTGTTAACGCAGAAGTGTCTGTAAAAGACATCAAAAAGATTTTGAATGGTAGATAACAAGATGTTTTATCCTAATAATAATATTATAACGAGAAAAGGTCTGATTTTTAGGCTAGGCTTAAATTTTCATTCTAATTAGTATAACGTCCGGTTTCTGAAAAGCAACGACGACTAATTTATAATTTGATGGCAAACTAATAATCTTATCTACGCGACGACATATAATTTAATTTTGCGACATTATTTATTACAAATGAAATGATTTTTAAATGAAGACTAAAGACATTTATTTTTAATTACAGCATAGAATTCATTATTATTTATATTAGAAAGAAAGAAAGAAAAAGTAATTATTTATACGCCCAAGTGGACGCACACGCATTATTATTGATTATTATGCTACTATCGAAATTGTATTATGTTGTTATGCCCGACGGTTCATGTGAACTTGTAACTATTATTTAGATTTTTTAAAACACATGTGTTATGCAAAAAAGTATTGAGTATTTAATCCGTTGCACATCCAATGTGGTCGCCCAAATTACTAACAACCGATCGCATCACTTAAATGAGATTTGAAAGCTGATTAGGTAATTTTTGCGATGATCAACGTTTCAGAAGCCGAGGGTAAGCGTTGCTAGTAATCTGCTTAACATATCAACCGGTAAGTGTCATAATTATGTGGGGCAATCACATAATTATGATCAAAAATGTTATAATTAAAGCAGATGATGCTGTTGTTCGTCACCCTGACATGAACTGCTCGTACAGTCAACCAAGAAGATACAGATACAGGCAAATAATTACGTACGTACTTTAACAGAGTAATGCGTGTGATGAGTGGCCACGTCTTTGTCATCGTTTGTCTGAGCATGTCTTGCGTATATATAAGAAGTTATAGTAGACAACTGTCACTATAATAGGCATGTTGACAGCATCAATAAATTGCAAATCTAATTAGTCCGCCAGTTAGAGTTTTGAAAAATAATAGACACGTATTTTTTCTTTTGTTAAATCTATGAATATTTGGAAAGATAAAACGCATCAAAATTCGAGAGTGGGGGCTTGTGACGTCAGAAGCTAGTAAAAATTGTACTTGCTTGTGACGTTTTGCCAATTTTAAAGTGTCGTATCTTCGTCAATTTTGGTTTATGTAACAAAAGAAAAAATACGGGTCAATTTTTTTTTGATAATCTAACTGAGGGACTAATTACATTTTTTGAGTCAAATACCCGATTGTGTTGGTACACACAATAACAATGACAGTTGCCTGCATAGTGCATTGATATCCTTTGTTTGCGTGTATACCTAAATCTTTTGTTGATTGTACCATATTCGTGATGTGACGCTAACAACGACGTCTTTTTATTTGGGTTGTAAAGTTTAAGCGTGACCGTTAAATTGCACAGAACTTTAAAGCATTTTTAGAGTCCCAGACTTATTGTACTGCGGTATAAATACTTACGGAAATGTAAGCCCGAGGGGTCACTTGTACTCATGTAAACAAGTAGAGCATCGCAATCATTTCATTAAGAACTTTTGACGTCTTTCTTTCCGCTGTTTACTACATAGTATAATAATCGTAATGCCTGTGTCCCCGGAGGCGGAGATAGACTTGTATCTACCGACGTATTTTTGTCCACATTTCGCCAATTATGGTTTCAGGTGCCATTTGATATGGTGCGAGGTGATTTCCATGTAACCGGGCAAAATCTAAACCACGTGTTATTTTCTAAACAGAAAAACTCATTAAGACTACTTGAATTGAAAAACCTATGTCCCCACGCTCGGCGACCGCATTTTTAAGAACAATGATGATGAATTATTGTTTCCGTTGCTTATTTCTGTTACCAAACAATAGTCGAGACTTGAGAAATAGACCATATAATTGTGGTTATCAATGATCCACTAATTAATTAATCTTTACACCATAAGTTACACGAAAATATCGTGTTTGATCCCTTTTCCTAAAGCAAAAAGTAAAAACATACACGCTCTGCTACAAAAATGGAGTTATTCCACGCATTTCCACGTATTTGGGTTCAAACGATCAAAGTGTGTTCGAGAAATCGAACGCATCTTCTTCTAGGTGTTTTATACATGTTGTTCCAGCAACATTTTATTGGCTCGGGTACCGGAAATACAGGGGAATGGTAAATAACTGAAGAGCTTCAATATAGCCGGATATTGATTTTCCTGGAACTCCAATCCCTTAGGTTAAGTACTTAGATACAGTCCGGGTATAGGGACTCTATCTAAAGGTGTATTATAAGATTATTGGCTTTCAGGATTAGGGGTGAAGATCAAGTAATGTAGGTACATTATCGATATAAGCCTATTGGTCTAGTAGGAACTACTGTGAGTTGTGGGAGCCTTAATTGTAAAAGTACTAACATTTTAGTTTTCTGAAATTCTGCCTAAAATACCGTGCAATAGCGTCGCCTTAGAGTGCAAACCTCGAGAATGCATTTAGTCATTGCACGATTCCTGTGGGCTTTCACGTAAGTCGCGGGAAAAAGCTAGTCAATTATATTTATTACGAATGTTATATCACTAGATAGCAGTGGCGTAGGGTGAAGTTTCATAAAAGGGAAGCCGGACCAAAAAATGCTTACCTTGCTCAAGTGTGATGCGTGATTTCCAGTACCTAACTACTCGTTTCGAAAGGGAAACCGATAGGAATCGAGTTGTATGGAGCCTTCGCCACTGCTACATAGTATAAAACAAAGTCACTTCCCGCTGTCTGTCCCTATGTATACTTAGATCTTTAAAACTACGCAACGGATTTTGATGCGGTTTTTTTTAATAGATAGAGTGATTCAAGAGGAAGGTTTATATGTATAATTCATTGCACCCGTGCGAAGCCGGGGCGGGTCGGTCGCTAGTACCCAATAAAGGCTAATTTCAGTGCTTACAAACTAATTTCGCAGAGAGCGGCTCTTTTAATAATTATAGTAGCTATACGTCGTGATAAAATAACTCCACAATAGACCAAATTGCATTCCCGAGGTTTTCCACTCTTAAGGCGACGAGAAGTAGCTCTCTGTCACATGGATTAAATAGTCTGTTAGACTTTGTTGCCCCAAACAAGATCATCAAGCCGTGTTTGTTTAACTGAAAAACATCCTGGCGATTCATAAGGTGCAGCGTTCGATGAGAAGTGATTAAATTGGTATAGGTAATTTATACTGGGCAAAAAATGCGAATATTAAGGTAAGCATTTTTCGGGATTGCCCGACTAGTTTCAAACCCAAACGGAGCCCTTATTCACGCGGCGAGGTCGCGAGTATCTGACTCGCTACCTCGCCGCGTAAATAAGGGCTCCGTTTGGTCGTCCGAAACTAGTCGGGCAATCCCGAAAAATACACGTGAGTAAACCGTAACTAATCATAAATATAATTTTTCTCACGAAAGATATAATACAAAAATAATTAGGTAGGATTCCACTTTTTTGCATTTTCTTAGTTACACCCGAAAAATTTATGTCTACCAGTAACAGTAACATTTAGTTCCCTTATCCCTGATAGTATTGGTAAAGCGAGTAAACAGGGCGATTCGATACCAATCGATTCGCCCTGAATAAGATCAGTAAAACGATTATGTCTTTCATGATTCCCGGGGGAAAAAATGGGGTGAAATTATTCGTATCCGAGAACTAAGGAGATCCTTCAAGTTATAGCAAAGCGAGTCATGAGCAAAATTTTGTTAAACAGCCTAACACTATCATGTACAACTCTACTTAAAAAAATACTTAGAGCTAATAATGTAAGTACTATTGCTCTCTACTTTTATGCGCAGGATTGCATTATCTCTGTCGCTATGATTGCTGTCATCTATTGAGTTTATTGTTACTTTTATCGGCCATCTGTGATCTACGGCGCGTGAGTTTCAATATAAATGATAGGCAGCTGAACGGTTACCTAGTACGTCTCTGTTCCGCTAGATGGCGCCACTAGTATGTTAGGTATAGATCATTGGAAGAAATACAACACGCGCGCGAAATTTTATAGTTAACAATACAAGTGTAATAACAATTTAAGTATAAATTACAATGAAATAATAAAGAAAACTAAAAATCGGCAAACATTTTTGTCTCTTTCTAACATGTTCGTAAGTATAATTGGTGATCTCTGTCTCACGCGAAAGACTGGTCACGCCGAAGTAGGGCTTGCCGCGTCCGGACTCCGGAGCGACTCCGAGTCGAGATCTCGGAGAGTGGCGACACGCACCTCGCTGGAAACATGCTCATGTGATCGATTGCCGCCAAAATTTGTTTTTAATTTTCGAAGTTTTCATATTTAAATTTCGAACATTGAATTTTTACGAACGATTGTGTTTGGTGTTCTGTGATTTTTGAAGAATTTTATTTGTTCCGACTGTGGTTTCTTGATTTGTGAGTTCAAATAAGAAGAAATGGCGCGAGGAAAGAGTCAAAAGTATGTTTATTTAATTTAATAATAAGTTTAAGAGCTTTTGTCTCGATTCTTTTACAATAAAAATATTTATTCTTACACTATATCTTTATATAGTTAAAGCAAAACTTTTATGGTAAATATAATTTAGAGAACTCGAAAATAAATTTAAATTTTCAAATTCAAAACCCGCGTAATCAAATTAATTAAATCGCTCATGGTTTTTTAATAGCTCTACCATACTTGTTTCGATCTTTGTTTAACGCAATTACCTAATTGAGTTACATGCGCGTGAGTGATAAGGACTCCCTTATTTCTGGACATTCTTAAGGCTAACCTTAAGACTCGTGGAATTGGCCCAACAATTACATTATCTAAATAATGTAATTGTTGGGCCAATTCCACGAGTCTGACTAATTAGTTAATTACACATTTATTGAACGTACAGCCAAAAAAATCAAAGATATTAGAATATTATCTATAGGATTATCAATAACTTAAGTACTTAAAGTTAACACATATTATGTCGAGCAATCGTCTATCATATTTGCCGAGATACAATTAAATAATACTATTTGCGTTTTTATCAGTTAAACGGCGAATAGTTTAACTATAACTGAACATTACTATTGATTGCGCAAGCAATTATTCTACCAATGAAAAGCAGGCTCTCTTATTAATATAATAAATCTCTATATCATTAAAAAGTGAAAGTTTATATAAAACTATAAACCTGTACGGCAGACAGGATAATTGATAGGGGTGACCATACGTTTTGTGAGAACTGTAATAGCACGGGAAGTCCGCAATTACGCCACTTTATGTACTAGCAGCTCGTCCAAGTAAGGTTGCCGTTAATGTGACCATGTTTTTTTATCGATACAAGGATGACACAAAGTATTCATGGCTTCTAGGCGGTAACGGTATCTAAGTCCGCTGATTTTATCGCCGCTCAATGTTTCTTACGGGACTTGCGGATATTTTTTATTATCACAAGCTTGGTTATACATTTAACTGTGTTGAAGTCATAACCAAAACACTATTCGGCCATTTTAAAGATAATTACTAAATTGCTGCTATTAAGAGCAAAAAAACCCTCAATTGATCGACCTTTTTGACCACAAAACCACACAATACCCACATGAACGTCGACCAATGTTACCATAGTCACAGATACGGGTGTATTCGTTCTCCAAGTGTTATCTTATTAAATCCAATAATTCGCCGAGTGGGTCGCCGGGGAACTGGGAGCCGGGAGCCGGCGCGCTCAGGAAATGGAATGAAATTGACGCTGTTTATTACAGGGAGACAGGCATACGAGACCGTGAGATGGAACACCAGTATATAACGCTTGGTATATTAATTCTTCGATAAAGTTCACAATAGCATGAGTTTTATAATATTTTTTATGTCAATTAAGTGACATATTAGAAAAGAAAGAAAGAAAAAGAGATTACAAGGATACATAACATAAAAATATACAAAAAAATGCTATTGTAGACTTTATCAAAGTTATAGTTGAGAAGTTTTAATCGCCTTGCGTTTATCAAAGTTATAGTAGAGAAGTTTTAATCGCCTTGCGTATGAGTTTTATAGGCATTCATAATAGAAAATATTGTGGTATGTTTACTTAGGTGCTTTATTAGTAATCAATAAATACTAATAAGTTTACTACACACGAGTTACTAGTTAGATCTTTTAAAATGTTTCATTTGCGAGCCTATCTTCACTGAAATTATTTTGTATTACAATATTCGCAACCATTCAAGCGGCATAATTTTGTTTGAATAACATGTTTTTTCAGTTTGTTCTACAATTGTGTCATAACCTTCATGAAAATCTTCCTAAGCACAAGATACAATAAGGTTGTGACGTGTTTTCACACATAACACAACATTAATGTAAATATTGTCTCTGCCGTCAAATATTTGGTTACGTTCTCTATAATTAGTCTCAGTAGATAAATATATTTTACCGCATCTACTTGTTCTCTAAACTAGACTACCTATTACCTTTTTCAATATTTTATGACGAAAAGAATTCATTTATTTAGGCTAGAATTTCTAGTCATTATCACAAGAGAATTCAATTACACAAGTATGTGAAACAGGTGTTCAATTAAAATTAATCCATTAAGTTCTCTCTCGAGCATATAAAATATATAATCTAACCTTCCTGTATTATTAACCTTTAGTTTGTAGAAAATCCACACCTAATTGCATCGAAAGGCAAACTGACCCCGGTCATAATTGAAACTAAATAGGTTTTTAAGTATGTTGCATGTACTACGATTATCGTGTTGCCGTTTGTCTAGTCTATACGCGATATCAAATTAAATTAATTAGTGTTCTTAATTCTACTTATATACTTAAGTCCATATTTTACCAATTCATTTTTGGACATCTGACAATTTAATGCCAATACCGCCTAGGAAAAGTAATGACCGTTTTACATTGTTTGCAATATCTCAGTAAACTCAGTAATGTTTAGTTTGATGTGATGTCAACGACTCCTATATTTCCGTTACAAAGTGAAGAACCGATAACTAGGACGACTGCTCGCCTCCAGGAACAGACCACAACAATACAGGCATAAAGTAGAGTTAGTTAGAGTTAAAAGTGGTTGTATAACACCCAGTCAGGCCAGAGAGGCGGCGGTATCGGCAACGGCCGCCAGATCTCGTCTGACAACACATTTGCTCTGATTTATTGCGGAAGCCAACCACGGTGCTACCAGACATGAACCTATCTCTTTATCTCTCCATGAGCAGTTTTGATTTATGGTAACATTGCTTTGTAACTAGTGTCGTGAATATTAAAGATTTTATCGGAAAAAAAACACCTAAATGTAAAAAAAAAAACATGTCTGATTCGAAGCTTTGATTTTTATGACATCTACTTTGTCACTATTAATTAAAGAACGCAGCTAAGTGGAGGAAAGCTATAAACCAGTACTAGCAATAAACTATTTCCTCATTCCGTTTTGAATTTTACTACAATACCGTCATGTGTGATAATAAAATATATAAAATTACAAGCACCAATTACAGTTTTAATTATGTAATTTATTAAAGTCTTACAAAATGTAAGCCTGATTACATATGATGAAATGGTACTATCATAATTACTACAGCATTTTTTTACAGAAATGAGTTGTTTATAGTATCTGCAATAAATTGTATATTTTGGTTTCCAAGCATTTTTCATTAAATTTTTTAACCATTAATTTTACCACACACAAGATATTATCAAAATCAATAATGAAAACATTTAAATGATATGATCAGTGTGTGGCAAGGAATCCAGCTCGAGAATAATCGCTGACACAATACCTCACAACAATTACAACCTTGCGCGTGCGCGTGTGCTTAGTCTAAGTAATTGATAGTGTATTTATAAATACTTAAACTGTATGTGATGCTCGCATTGTCTGTCACTATAGACAATAAGAATAAAACTACTTTAAAATATTTGTAAAGCGGGACGTATCCTGCAAGTTTTGTCCTGATGGTAACCCTAGCCAGGATGACATGCAAACGAATAACTAATCAAGCAAATTAGGATTCAATTCGATTGCTTAACAGATCCACCAACTGTTTACTTAACCGTGTGTCCGGAGGTTCAGTTTCAATAGATCGGGTATTAACTAACGTTCACTCCATAATTCAAAAGGAAGTTCAATTATGACGTTATCTTGACAGCCACTTGACTGTTTTTTTTTGTTGGGTAGCAATTTAAGTAAATCGTTCAATATCAAGGGTTTTCTTAAAGCATCTAAGTATGACGTATCACTACCTGAATAAAACTACAAGTGCAAAAGCGATTGACCAGACAAGCGAACAATATAGTTTTAATAGCACCAAGAACTGAGTATGGTAAAAGGACTATCGATTATGATGGAGCTGAACCCTAAAACCGATTCCCTAAAGCGATTAAAGAATCTAAATCACTTTAAAAATACATTTTATAAACTTTTAAAAGGCTACTAAAGCACCAGTGTACCTGATTTCAAGATTGGTTATATAAAAAAAATGTTATACCTTCGATCGCGAAACTTACCGTCGTCGTTTACCTAATTTTGTTTTCTCATAGAAGTGAATAATATCTATGTAGATATTCTTTTGAGATATAAAGATTCTTAAACTATAAAACAAATCTGCCAAATATAATTTTTTGCATTCTTAATACTAAGCAATAAGAGTAGATAATATTTTACTTCCAGACAGAAGAATGATTGTACCTGATACCAGTTCATGAACTCCTCAGATTGATTACGTACATGGTGTATTAATGATATCGAATCGAGCGCATCAGACCATCACTTTCTTTTTAATGTCCATCAATTTAAGTACCATGCGTCCAAAGCTTCATTATTCAAATTTCAATCCTAATTTAAAGGCAATAAGATTCGGACTTTGTTATAAGCTGCTTTAACAAGCGACAATAGCACGCGTATAATATAAATCACGCACGCTATAATAGGCTCTATTTCCAATCTGTTAATAGCCAGATTGGTGTGTTTGTCAAATAGACATATTTGCTGATTTGCCGTCTGTACATAGCATATGATGTGTGATGTCACTGAACACTTGTCATGTTTTTAGACACCAATGATAGGGGGACGGTAATGACTGTGGCCGTCACGTAAGGGAGGGTAGCTGCACAATTATGTTCCCGCTGTGTGCGACAAGTTATCGCACAGATAATATCAGATATGCTCCATTACCCACAGGATTTTGAAACGTTTTCCTTGTACATTATTTAAAATAATTGTTTTGTAAAAATACTATGGGAAAATTACTGTAATTCGTATTCGGAATAGTGAGTCTATAATGCGTAGTGTGGTCCCCGGCCATGACTTAAATAACACACCAAATTACAAACATCACGCCTGCATTCCCCGAAGAGTAGCGCCGTGGTACACCCTAATTTCATTTTCGTCTGGTTCTCTACGTCTGTAGTTGTGAACGAGTTCAAAAATAATTTAATTTTTATTTGCCATCTCGGAAAAAGTTAAAATGACGGACAAGCCCAAGCGACCTATGATAGCTTACACTCAATTTTGCCGTTATATTTAAGTCCCTTGTAATAGAGGAGAGCCTATTGCCTTCAACCGGGCACAAATCCAGACTCCAGGCTGCTACTCAGAAATTCTACACGAATAAACCCAATAACACATTGCTCGACCCGGGGATTGAACTTAGGACCTATACGCTCAGCAAACTAAAACCAAACAGCAACCAAATCACATTCCGGTTTTTTTATAATTCGTTCTGTAAAAATCTATTGGCTCCATATTAAGTCGTCATGATGAGAGAACTCTGGCTCAAGGGTAGCATGTTTGGAGAAGAATAAATCTATAGAGTCTTGGGAGTATTGTACACTATGTATTACCATAATTTGTAATGATTTAGCAAACGATCAGCTTCAAACGTATTTATTTGATTGCTTACTTTCTCTTAGCATATTTATGATAACTTTCAACTTTCTTCAACAATTATTGTAAAATACAAAGATATAAATATTAAAATACAAACTAAGATCTCTCTGAACTCTACATTTTAGAATAATATTTATTTATATAAATACTATTGTCTCGTTGGTCTAGCGGTCGCAAGCGCGATTGCTGAGCGTGAGGTCCGAGGTTCAATCCCGGTGGGTTTTTCCGTGTGGACTTTTTCAGTAGCAGCCCGGATTCTGGATTTGTGCCCGGTTGATGGCAATAAGCTCGCCCTCTACTATATGGGACGTAAAACATAACGGCGAAATGTCGGTGTAGGTACTACTTTACACCTCTGTCAAACCTTCGGGGAATGCAGGCGGGAATTTATGTTATCTATACATATAAAAGGAGAAGCTGACTGACTGACTGACTGATCTATCAACGCACAGCCTAAACCGTTGGGGTTAGAAAGTTGAAATTTTGACAGTAGGTTCCTTTTGTACCGTAGGCATCCACTAAGAACGGATTTTTCTAAATTCAATCCCTAAGGGAGTTAAATAGGGGATGAAAGTTTGTATGGAAAATCGTCACTTAACGGGTTCAAAATTTCATGCAAGCGAAGCTGCGGGCGAAAGCTAGTGTTATATAAATAAAAACATTTTGATGTCTGTTTCAACCATCTGACACACAGAACAAGACAGTTTTTTGTTTTGCGATCTACTATAACAATCATACTGGAGAAATTACAAATCCCATCAAAAATATTACATGTAAAAAATGAAGCTAAGTCACGCGACTCTTTCACTGTTAGAGTTATGAGATCTCATGTAGAGCCAAGTCTATTCTTCCTACGAAACACTTTCATTCTCAAATCACTCCAAGTCTACATCTTAGCTTAAGGCTGGTGTTCACCAACTTTAATTCTCTGTTTAAACAACCGTTTACTAAAATGTACTAACATTTTGGTTAAACAGTTGTTTAACCAGAGAATTTTATGAACACCAGTCTAAGAAAATTTCTTGAATTGACCACATATTGCCTTCTGTATTGTTTTTAAATCCCTATTGCTAATATTACAAATGCGAAAGTAACTCTGTCTGTTTGTGACACTTTCACGCCTAAACCGCTGAACCGATTTTGATCAAACTTGGTACGGAGATAGTCTGGAACCTGGAGAAGAACATAGGCTACTTTTATACCGAAAAATACGGAATACACGACATCCAAGAGGGCGAAGCCGCGGGCGACCTCTACTCTAGTGCTAAATAATTGTGAATGCCCAAACAAACGTATCCACGTTTGTCTGGGAACTACGTTTGTTCTGAAATGTGCATCTGCACATTTCAGTTTTGGTACATAGGATGTATAGGTACACACACAGCGTCTAGCGAACTCCCGACAATTCTCTCAACCACTCTTGTATATTGAGACGGACATCTGTCATTGCACCAGACCTTGGCGCAATCTATTGTATCCTCTCATAAATCTGAACACCCACTCGACGTGTTTACTTCTAGACACGACTGATTGGTGAAATTATTCTTTATGTTGCACTGAAGCATCTCTTGGGACTTTGTGTGCCAGGGAACGAAATCATCACCATTATTACAATTGTGAGTAAGACAATCACATAAGGCCATTTTCAATAACCTATTTATTTGCAGTTGCTTTACTATACTCTCTGTTCAATGAAAGATGAGCGGTCATTTCGTAAATTGTAGCTGTAAGGAGACTGCAATAGAAAAAACGTAAACGACATCATCAAAAACCGTAAAATTGCTATATTATCTGTCTTGTTTTTAAAAATTTATATATATAAAAATGTATTTCTGTTCGTTAGTCTCGCTAAAACTCGAGAACGGCTGGACCGATTTGGCTAATTTTGGTTTTGAAATATTTGTGGAAGTCCAGGGAAGGTTTAAGTGGTGAGAAAATATGGAAAAGTTGCGAGGGAAATAGTAAAACCCACAATTTGATTTTCCCATACAAACTGTTCCTAGCTGTCAAACATTTGATGTTCGTCCCGTCAGTACGGTAAACTCGGGTCCCCTCAAATTAAAGCACGTATTAATTATTATGGGTTTTGAATCGACAACATATTTCCACAATATTCGGATTATCGCGTATTTAGATTTTAAAAATGCAATTTAGTGTCACACTTATTTTCTTTAAGTGGCATTGCAACGCAAGTAGTTGATATTTTTTTATGGTAACGTTTTGTAGAAAAACCCCAAGAATCACCTTAAGTTGAAAAGGGTGTAAACTTTACTAGATTTGAGATTAACCGGTTGCGTATCGCCCGTCGTCCCAGGACGACACTTAATTGTCTTATCTATTGTGTCTATAATTACGGTGATTGAGAGTTTAATTCTACGGAGCGTACCTATTTGAAACATTTATATCTAGTAGGGCTAATGCCTAGCGGTTGAACGCTTGCTTTCTAAGCAGGATGGTATGAGTTCAACCCCGGTATGTGCGGATTGTAATATTGCGTTAACGGCGAAACGATGAACGAAAACATCGTAAGGAAACCTGCACACCTGAGAGGGCTACAAACAGTTCTCGACGGTGTATATAGCCCATCAACCCGCATTAGGCCAGCGTGGAGGACTAAGGCCTAAAATCTTCTCATTCTAAGAAGAGGCCCGGGCCCAACAGTGGGACAGTTGGGCAAACTTCCGGTAGATTATTGAAAACCGCTGTTAATGGTACTCCAGTTTCGTAGTAGATACAACGTACATAAAAAAACTTGCACAATCGCACGGGATTTCTGAGTCGTTTTCCCTGTTTCTCTAGCTGTCCATCTAGATTCTTTGCACATAAGTAGTGTCGTTCACAGTGAACTCTAGATTCAACATTTTCATTCAATGCTAGCCGATAGTGAATGAATGTTTCATATCAATCGAACAACAAACAAAGTAGTATGATGAGATCTTGAGATCACAGTTGTTTATGCAGTGATTGTCATCTGTCATGAATGATTTTTCCTGTTTCTATATAATTATTAGTTATTCAGGCAATGCGACACAGCATCCGAATTGCGTATTACATTCGTAATTTCAATAGTTTTCATTTTGACAGTACCACAATATTCATTGCGTGTTACATAATTGTGGAGAAGTCGGATTGTTAATACATACGTTGCTATGGAAATTGTTGACCTGTCAAAATTGGAGCAATAGCGATTACGAGTAATTTGCGCAATTACGATGCTGGTTTTCTCTTCTTTGTTTTTGTTGTAATATTAACTTCAAACGCGGAAGAGAAAAATTCGAGGCCTGGAGCAAAATAATTTAGTTTCACCGTCCGCCGATTTTAAAGAGGCTCTCAAATGCTTTAAAATAAACCTGTAAAAGATAAACCCGACAAGCTGATCCTTTGTTCCACTTCTCTAGTGCTGCAGTCGTGCAATTAAGGCGTTCCTACAAAATCTTTCAAGTAGAAATAAAACTTGGAGTCTGCAAAGGAATATTACGATATTTCGTATTCAAATATTTTTGTTCCCGCTGACAATGGCGTCTGCGATGGGTTGAGCCTCAGTTTTCTTTTTTGTTAGACGAGACGTCGCTCTTATGATAAAAGAACGAGGTTTGAATATATTAGAAAAGTGGAAGCTGTGCTCATTTTATTATTTTGACAGGAAAAGAAATTTTATTTAATCTGTAACTGTCATCTGACGTCACTTTTATAGAGAGATTATTTTCTTGAGAAATATCCTTAAATTCTGCCCACCTACCTACCCTGTTTTATACAACCCTGTCATGTGCAGAATCATAAATAACGCGAATGGAGTCATCCTAGTAGTAATAATATGTACTATACGGTCGCGGACTCGAAATGTTTATCAGATTTCAAATTCGATTCCCTAACACACTGTGCGCAATAAGGTTTAAGATGTCATATTAATTTATGTCATATCGACCTTATGAAAAAGTAATGTGCAAGCAATTATAGACCTTAGGGTGGTAAACATTTCAAGTCCCCGATTGTACAACTCTGTTCACTCAAAGATGAGTCTTGACATAGCGGTTGTTTCGTAAATTGTACTACACTGCTATCGAAAAAACACAAACTACATCATTAAAACCGTAAACTAGCTATATTATCCATGTCTTGATTTTTATTGTTTTTTTAATAAATATATTTGATATTCTTTGTATGGTAATGTTTTGTAGAGAAACTCACCTTACAGTGAAAAGGCGCTGTAAACACAAAAAAAAAATTGTAACCCCATAATCTTATTTATTCCCGTTAAAGGAGATGTTTGATCTTGGGCCACCACTATATACAGTATATAGAAAAATAGGAAAAAAATACGGGATTTCCATTTAAATACAAAAAAAATAATTTGAACAAAAAATAATAACTCTTGCACTGGAATTATTATTTGGGGCAATGATATTATATACAAAAAGAAGTAGATATGTCATTGACGCACCAAAAATGACAATTCAAAATTACAACAATTGTTGTAATTGGAAATAGCTATCTCTTTCACTCTCGTATTTATTTAGTATCTTCGTCTTACTCATTAGAGATACTAGTGAAAATAATGCAGGTTCGAATTTTAAACACCATTTTCTATGAACGTAACATATCTACTTCTTTTTGTTATAATATCATTGATTTGGGGACGTTTTTTAATATCTTAACCCTTTTTTTCTGGTAGCCATGACAGTTGTGTTTGACATTGACATGAGTTGACAACTTTGACAGTCATAAACCTATCCTTCCATCTTAAGACATGTCAACAGTTGTCAAAATGACATTTCACATAATTTCGATCTACCGTAATTTAATGTGTTGTGTTGCTCTCCTTGACCAAGATATCTTGAATGTACAATTAAACTAAATAAAATTATAGAAAATTAACATTATAAATGGTTACATTATTATACAGCTATATTTACATATAGTGTACATAGAGCTAGCCCAGACTCCATACATTTCTGAAACATCTCCTTTGTTTACACAAAATATCAAACGTTACCAGTAGTAATTTCACGTTCGAAAGCAGATAATCCTGAGAAACAACATCTGGCAGCTTTAACTTTTCGTTCCCATTTTCCAGTACACGTCTGTTAAGGGGGAACGTAGACACTAGACAGGAATCGGCTCTCAGACTTTTCCGGAACGCTGCAGAGCTGTGTCCGACAGACGGTATGACGTCGGCGGTAACCGGAAAAACTGGGAATGTCGTACGTAGTCAACTTTTATGACAATCTGATTTATGTCTGCTCCGGGCATAACGTAAATTACTTATCTTTTGTTTACCGCAAACTTCCTAACAACATTTTGTGAAAGGATACCTACTGATACTTATTGTTTATTCTTCTGGAAATTATCATCGCGTCTTCATCGTTATTTGATTGACGTAAAGGCCGTGTCAACAGAAGTTAAAATGACGTAACAATAACGCAGAATAAATAAAATAATGTGAATGTTATACGATTTCCGGGTTTATTTTTAAACCATAATGCCATTACTTAGTAATCAGGTACTAGTGTTACAGTATAACATAGGAAATTACTGATAAAGATCTCACTGCACCAAGCTAGCGTTACTTGCAATGGCTCGATTGATTATTGGGTATCGGAAAATATTTTAATTGACTACGACGACGTAGCGAAACTTTTGGGGTTACTGCGGTTTCGTAGCATTTCGTAGCTTTTTCACGGCTGGACCCCGAAATATTAGAAACTTCTTTTGTATTTCGTTTTCATCGTAAAGCGATTCCTGACGTTTCTCTACAATACTTTACCATACAAAGAATATAAAATATAAAAAAAAAACAGATAATAGAGCAATTTTACGGTTTTTGATGATGTCGTTTACGTTTTATCGTTAGTAGTCCTTCGTAGAGCCTATGCACACGACGTCTTTTTTTCGCGCCGTCGACGCGCGTTTCATTTTGATTTTTTATTTAGGGAGTTTGACGGAAACGCGCGTTTACCAAATGTCCGCTATGTCATGAATCATCTTTGGGTGAACAGAGTATAGGCTGTTTATACGCTTTTTTCTCATAGTTTCTGTTCATATTAGCCTTTATTCATAAGACCCTATGTAAATAAATACATTAGGTTTTTTAAGATAATATATCTTTACATATTTCAAAATGATTGTGACACAAAGCAGTACAAGTAAATTAAATGACAGCTGCAGCACGTGATCGCACATTCTTGTTCAAGCAATAAATATTACGTTACACAAGTTAGCTGGAAATACAAATGGCGTAACAGCCAAAGGACTGTACAATACCAACTATTATATTGTTAATACCTTCTTTTGACTTTGATGCATAAGTGAGCAAAAATAGTTATTTGTTATACAAAAGTGCAAAGTTCCTTTTTAACCGCGTGCTCAATTTTGATGACCGAGCAAGCGAAGGAAAATTAGAATCCTGAGCGTTAGCGAGGGAATCAAAAGCGCACGAGGTGAAAAATCTTTGTACTCGAGTGCAACACGTAACTTTTTATCCCACCTCAGCGAGGAAATGACTTAATGTAAAAAAAAAAAACTTCCTCGTCGCTAGAATCACACATTTTAGGATTAAAAAAAAAAAAACATCCCCCCATCTCGGAAAGAGTATTTTTGCTTTTCGATATCTGAGTGCAAAAGCCGTTTTTATCCGCTAGAGGATAAAGTAAATTGAATTTAGAACATCGTGTGCACCAAGTTTGTGAATTTAAAACTTCATTAAACCTATTGACTTCTACCTCCATGGTGCCGAATTTATCATACAACCTTTTTTAATTTGTTAAAACTCAGACTCGGAACCTTCTTGGTGTATATTTTTTTTAAATTTGCTTTACGCGCGCCTATTTCTTTTCACGTCATATTGTTAAAACCTTAGGTTAAAAACAAGAAACTTGAAAACAAGTCAAAAACCTAAAATGAAAATGAGTGATTCTAGCGACTAAGAAGTTTATTTTTTTTACAATAAGTCATTTCCTCGCTGAGGTGGGATGAAAAGTTACGTGTTGCACTCGAGTGCAAAGATTTTTCACCTCGTGCTCTTTTGATTCCCTCGCTAACGCTCAGGATTATAATTTTTGAATCACTCGCTGCGCTCGTGATTCAATTTTAGAATCCTTCGCTTGCTCGGTCATCAAAATTGAGCACGTGGTTAAAAAGGAACTTTGCACTCTTGTATAACAAATAACTATTACATGTCTTTTCCAGAAAGATATACAACCTTAAACTTTTGTCGTTTAGTTTAAAGGTTAAATGCATGGTTACGTAATACAAATATTTTTATTTACGTTATTTGGAATCATAATTTAAAAATTACGGGGTACTTTTCATTGGGATATTATTACATGGCCAGACAGACCAATGGACATTATGAGGGTGTTTTTGCTAAAAAAGGCTGCAGGAAACTCTGTAATAACAACAGCAAATTTTTTTATTAAAATATAAAACCAATTAAATTAAAAGGAAGAGTGCATCTAAACGCTTTACTGGCGTTTAATTCATGTCGTGTTTGAACGATACTGAGCTCATGTTGCATGGCCGACGCCCGGCTAATTGGCGAGTGCTGTGGTTCATTAGTGCTGCACTCCATTTTACTTGTCTGTCTGTGCGTCTGTCAGGCAGTTGTGTTGATGGCTAGTGTCAATGACCTCTTGGACGTTACCACGTAAGGTTCATGTATCATACAATGTTTTGGATTTTATCAATCTTTTCTCAAGATGATTTTTCGAAGTATATTAAAGTATAATTTTGTTATGAATACTGAACAGATTCATTAGTGTGCTAAAAAGCTATCACAAATCGTTGTGTGATTTATTTCATGAAAGTATAAATTTATTTATTTATTTATGTTATTGCTAAGTGGATAAAGTTATCATTATCCAATATTCATGCATTTTGCAATGTTTTGAATTTGATCAATCTTTTCTTACAAATAATTTCTCGAAGTAATTATAAATTTGGTATGAATACTGACCAGATAATTTATTAGTGTGCTGAAAGTTATTACAAACGTTCTGTATATAAAATGAATCCGTATTTCCCTTGGTCACGGCAACACGCGTGAACAGCTAGACCGATTACGCAATTTTTTTTGGTTGTGTTCATAATTGTCAGGAGAAGGTTCTTATGAAAGAAAATTTTGATATGTAAAAAAAACTTAATTATCTCAGTATGTCCATATTCTTCATTTGTTTACCGCATGCATGAAAATGGTTTTAACTTTCTGTTACTATTTTGATTTTGTTTCTGAAGGGAGGTAGTAGGTAAGCAGTATGTAGGTAGTAAATAGTATAATAAGTAGGAAAAAGTGCATTGCAATGCATGCCGGTCACAGTATTTATTAAAAATATGAATTTTAATGCTAGTTGGGTAAAGTTAGTATTATCCAATAAAGCCTGGATAATATTCGAAGTTTATTATAATTTCGAATTTTCTTGGATAGAACTAGGTTTATCTGGATAATGTTAGCTTAATCCATCCACCTGTCATTAACCGTGACATATACAGGATATCCTAAAACTTAACTTCATTCCGGGAACAAAATTTTTGACAGGCCAGTTTTTTTTTATTCCATTTTTCGCTTTTCAAAGTTACCATGAATAAAATTGTACCTCATAAATCGAACTATGAAAAGTGTTTTAAAAAAAAGGTAACAACATTTAAAAAAACCTGAACAGTCGTGAACTGCCTTTTGACATTGCCATTTGTTCATTGGCTTGACGTTGAAACTTTGTATTAAATCAATAACCGACAATACATCACAGTCTACAATATTAATAAATGCACTTAATCATGTCATAGATAGTTTTCTATTTACAATAGCAAACACTTTCATTGTCACCTTTCTCTTGTTTCTTAAGTACAGTTGTCGGTTTTCGCCACTTTTCTTATTACAATCTCGTTTTACTTGTAGTTTTGCGGTCTTTCTCTTAAGAAAGAAATACTTAAAAGTAACATTACACGTATATTTTTCTTTAGAAATTGTCAGTAATGAAAACAAAACAAAATAAATATGGCAGCAATTTAAATGGAATTATAAGTTTCTTTTTAATATTGTACCATCAAATGCTAGCACTAGACGCCACTGACATTCGGTGAAGGAAAACATCGCGAGGAAACTTGGATTTAATGACTTACATTACACTCATTCATACTCATAGATCACTCTAATCACTTACATTATGTCCATATGTCCAACATTCTTAATATATTTAAATTCACAATTAACTAATAATTGTTAATCTCTTCTTTCTTTCTTTGTAATCTTTATATTCAATGAATAAACTACGAAACGTTAAGAATATAGTAATGTAATTCGTCTCGTCAGAGGGCAACCTGGTGATCTGTAACACAGGTTTTACCTATATCAGACACGAGTCTCAGGGCTCCGTCTGCTCTGAATTTAGGACTTATAACTTTTATGGAAACCGGTTTTAAGTCTTTTGTGTATTATTGATTGTAATATTTAAGACAAACGGATTTAGGGCATATTGTATTTAGGGATTTAAATTTTATGGCATGTGACATTAAGTTCGGGCAAGTTATCATTCGGAAAAATGATGATTAGGACAAAAAAATGGCACTTTATATTATGGATACAAAAGTTAGGAAACACAATAGAGAACCGGTTATATTATGTTACGAAAACATTTACAATCTTAACTGTGTTCGATCACAAACTTTAAAATAAAAGTAAGTAGCTATGACTAAAAATATTGTTCACATTTACTACTAGTTAGTTCTACAGGCGAATGGTCTACTTATAATATTATATCTAGTCATATTTGTTATTCTAGCATGCGCATTATTTGAGATACCAATTGATATGTTGTGGCCTACTTTTAACAATTGTACTGCTCTCATATCGCATTTATTTAGACTCTAATATCAACTGTGTTTATATACAAAGTCTTTCACAAATTAATTTGTTAAGTGCACGTAAAATTAATGATTACGTGACTACATTATGTCGTCAGCACGATCTAGCTTAGCACGAGTTACGTGTAATTAGTACGAAGATGTAAATTATTTAGTACCTACTTATCGCTGTATGATGGGGTGCATTAAAAGAGCCTACAAATATGACGATGCTTAAGTACGTCCGGCGCACACTGGGCAGTCAGCTCCGCAACCAACCTCGCTGACTCGTTGGCTATTTTTAGGGTTCCGTACCCAAAGGGTAAAACGGGACCCTATTACCACAGTCTACCTATATCTTACTCCTTACAGTCGGTCAACGTAGAACATTGTCGCAGAGCAATCATGTGGGGGGTTGCGGGGTGAAGGAGCGGAGGTTATGTCCCGAGTAGCCATACTGCATATTTGGGACATAACCTCCGCCCCTACATAATTTTGACATTTCATAGGACCTGTCAAATGTATGGGCGTTGACCCACTGTACGTAGTAAGTAGGTACACTTTGCTATTACTAATTGCTACTCCGCTGTCCGTCCGTCTGTCCGTCTGTCACCAGGCTGTATCGCATGAACCGTGATAGTTAAACAGTTGAAATTTTCACAGATGATGTATTTCTATTGCCGCTATAACAACAAATACCAAAAAACAGAATAGATAATGGTACGGAACCCTTCGTGCGCTAGTCCGACTCGCACTTGGCCTGTTTTTTATGGTTTGATCTATTCTCGAATAGCTCGTGCTGAATCTGAGAAGACTTCATTAGAAGAATATAACGTTTTTTTTTAATTATTACTGTTCTTGTATGACCCTAGGCGCACCTGGTGGTAAGCGCGGATACGTGTTCTCAGACCCTGTCTGGTCTAAGAACACGTATCCAAGTAACAGACTATACATGTATCTGTTACTTGGATTCTCATATAGGTAGCCCTTTAGCTCTCACATACTACACAAGACGGAGCACAGTAATCTGCTTGGCGCTAGACTTTAATGTGAGGTTGAGGTGGTAGCTAGCCAGGCGGACCGTATAGATTCTACCACCAAGCGTGCTGGGTTTTGTTGAATCTTACAACACGCGTCTATTCTCAGCGTGCAGTGAGGAAGTTTTATATTTTAGCCCGTCCCTATACGGGGATACTACGCTTTCAAGTAGCTTATGAGATTTTTGATTTACATGTCAGCTTCGAACGAGTTATTTACCCCTATCCATAGGTTTCGCAAAAAGCGACTAGGAAATAAAACCACGAAAATGATAAATAATATCATGCTGTGATTATAAATCTGTGTGCTCAGCATGGTGACTTATGGGTTGACCATAGGGGAGCCGAAAGCTTCGTAGTTGACATTTATAGCCCCTATGTAATCAATTTTACGATACCATGATCAATCATGTTATGACTGAAAGTAAATAAACAGACAATGTATGAGCAAAGTAGCACTTATAAATTTACTAGCTGTACCCGCATGCGTTGCAATGCACTTTTTCCTACTTACTACCTACCTACTACCTACCTACTACCTACCTACTACCTACCTACTACCTACCTACTACCTACCTACTACCTACCTACTACCTACCTACTACCTACCTACTACCTACCTACTACCTACCTACTACCTACCTACTACCTACCTACTACCTACCTACTACCTACCTACTACCTACCTACTACCTACCTACTACCTACCTACTACCTACCTACTACCTACCTACTACCTACCTACTACCTACCTACTACCTACCTACTACCTACCTACTACCTACCTACTACCTACCTACTACCTACCTACTACCTACCTACTACCTACCTACTACCTACCTACTACCTACCTACTACCTACCTACTACCTACCTACTACCTACCTACTACCTACCTACTACCTACCTACTACCTACCTACTACCTACCTACTACCTACCTACTACCTACCTACTACCTACCTACTACCTACCTACTACCTACCTACTACCTACCTACTACCTACCTACTACCTACCTACTACCTACCTACTACCTACCTACTACCTACCTACTACCTACCTACTACCTACCTACTACCTACCTACTACCTACCTACTACCTACCTACTACCTACCTACTACCTACCTACTACCTACCTACTACCTACCTACATGATGTCGAACGGGATAAAAAGTATCCTATGTCCTTCTCCTGGCTCTAAACTACCTCCCTGCCAATTTTCAGCTAAATCGGTTCAGCCGTTCTTGAGTTATAAGTGAAGTAACTAACACGACTTTCTTTTATATATATAGATGTAGAGACACTGATGTTGCTTTTAATTCATTAATCTTAATTAGTTATGTACCATACAATTACGTTTACGTTGAAATAGTACTAGCAACTTGAATAATTATAATGTGCTGATACATTAGGTATTTTATTCACAACTGTTTTGTTACATCGGCAGATTTTTCATAATAATGGTAGAACTATTGATTCATTGTGACCGCATTAGGTTTTTGATTAAAGGACGTGTGAATTAGAAAATCAAATTTGATTAATATTGTTTATTATTTAATTTTGTGATCAATGATTGTAGTGGCGGCATTTATTGTTTGTCTATTGTGTCTTTGAAACTGGTTTTCAATGAGTTAATTAACTATAATTAAAAATAAAGCTTACTTAATTTAAAAATAATGTTTAATTACATTATTCACTATGTTATTATTATATCATTAGGTCGTTTACATCATCATGCTAGATTCCTAAAAACCACATGATCTATTACTACATAGTATTTAGCCATTTAAAATTAACGCCGAGCGGGAAATAAATTTAAAAAAAAACAAAGTTTTTACTTGCGGTAGGGCTAAGTGATCGTATCTAAACCATCAAATAAGGTTTAAAAAAATGCTAAAAGGACTTTTATGTGATATTCGATGTATGTTTGAATGAAAGCACGGTGACACATCTGACGGGCCCGACTAGCGCGATATCGTAGTAAAATGACACAGGTACAGAACACCGTGTTTTTTTTGTTGAATATGAATAAATCCTATGCAGGGTTAATTTTATCACCAATAAATCATGCGGCTTGTAAGTATTACACGAATTCGGATACAGCCTGTAATCTACTTATATACCTAATGTAGATTTACAATTCTGGCAGTGCAATTGATTAATCATTTAAATACAATATTTCATGACTGTTTTTAGAGGAGCTCGTGGCTAAATAATTACAGCCGCATAGACCGATCTTCCGGGTTAAGCCACGCTTGCCGAGGTTGGTCTGTGGATGGGTGACCATTTACCATAGCGAGTTTCCTCCGTGCCTCGGAAAGCACGTAAAGCCGTTGGTCCCGGCTGTCATTTGTAGATCTTTGACAGTCGTTACTGTTGGTCAGAAGCCAGAAAGTCTGACAACCAGTCTTACCAAGAGTATCGTATTACCCAGTTACTGGGTTGTGGAGGTCTGATAGGCAGTCGCTCCATGTAAAATACTGATATTCAGCTGCATCCGGTTCGACTGGAAGCCGACCCCCCAACATAGTTGGGAAAAGGCTTGGCAGATGATGATTTCATGACTGTTTTATTTACGTTGAAAGCTAAGCCTTCACGGTCTTTTGTGATGCAAATTATATTATTATTCATCGAACTCTCGTTAGACTATAAAAGTGAAAACTGTTTACCAACTGAAAAATATTGCAGCTTTTTTATGTTACAAATATTTATTCAGTGCTTTATGAGAGCCGTAGAAGATAGTCTGTTAAAAGGGATTGGTTATATATGTAGGTTATGATTATTAATATATGTTGTTTATGTATGCATGTGAATATGATATCTAGTATTTATTGATTTATATAATTTGTATTTTTATATTTATAAATGTAAATATTATTGTCAAAAATGGCATCGCATCACATTGTAACACTATATAGAGTGTAAACGAATTCGTGTAATTATTTCAAACCACATGATCTTATTATTGGTGTAGAATAACCCCGCACGGGATATAGATTGAAGAAAAAAAATAATCACTGTTTTTTTTTATTTGATGGAAAATTTCGATGCCATGCTTAAATTAATGAAGGCACGACGACACAGCTGACGGGCACAAGTAACACGATATCGCTCCACGCAATCAGTTAACTTGGGACGCTAAAATTACTCAGATACAGAACACCATGGTTAATTTTTTGAATTTTTTTTTGTTGATTCTTAAAGAAACCTATGCTGAGTCAATCAGTGTCACCAGTAGATCACGTGGTTTGTTATGAAATATTCGTGAAGGAATTACACGAATTCGTTAACACCCTGTATAGTGCACCTACCATGTTTTCTCTGCATCTCCCTAAGGTAGACTGGTAGAAAATGCCTAAGGCATTAAGTCCGCCTCTGTACAAATTTTGTGCGAAAGAATAAATAAATTGGTATAATTTAGCATAGGATAGCACAGCATAATCAGCCCATTTCTGTTCCACTGCTGGGCATGGGCTTCCTCATAATAAGAAGGGTGTACCACACTGGCCTGGTGCGGGTTAGTCGAATATACACAACATACAGAACTTTATTGAGGCTTCTCGGTTGCGCAAGTTTCCTCGCGATGTTTTTCTTAACCGTTAATGAAATTCTGATCCGCACATGAATTAGAAAAGTCAGAGTTAGCCAGGATTGAACTCAGACCATTTGACTGTGAAATATAATGCCTGTAAGTGACTAAACTAGTATTTGTTGCGTAAAACTTTACCTGAATTTAGTAGCCTTCTACGAAACTACGGAACTGTTATCAGCTGCAATTAAGTTAGGTATAAATCCGTATCAAACCTCTACCAGTATTCATAAACATTCATTGGAGCGGAACTGTTGCCGAATTACGGACACTGTTGTGACAGGTCTGAGCTGTTACCAAAGTAAAATTTATATCGCCTTGTTGGCACACTCGAGCGAACTAAAGCATACTTTATAACTAATCTAAACGTGCTAAATTATTTATCTCCGTAACTGGCATCAATGTCGTTTATATCTCGGAGTGTTCCCGGTATAGCTAATAGTCAATTGGACGTGCGAGGAGACCGTCCCGTCGGTAATTTGCATAAATTGATTGCACGCCACGGGCTGGCGTCGCGGACACGGGCGCGAGGTGTGCGCCCGCGCATGCCCGCGCCGCAGTCGCGCGCCCAACCCACCGACTGATACACGTTCACCCGTAATGCTTAATTACATCCTCGCCTGTCGTAATTGTCGGACAATTTAGCACTTTTTCAAGCCAATTGCAAATTTTCTAAAACGAGTTGTCCAGTGTCTGCTCGGTCGCGGTCTCGTGCACGCCCGTACCGATTGATGGCACCGCTTGTGACTTCCCGGCGTCCTGTGCGGTTATCTAGTGAATAACCCATGTTATAGTGATCTCGCCTTCAACACTGTGTTATAAGCATTACTTTCCTCTAGTCAAACGTCGTCACAATGCGTCAGAGATACCAACTGAAGCAGAGACCGTACGTATAGTTTATCTACGTGCATAGATAAAACAAAAGCTCGCTGCATACACTTGACCCGAACACCGCTTGTTTGACGTGACCAAACATGTTGTTATTTGTGACATTTAAATCTTATACGTGCATGTGATCACAAATGCCTCTCTATTGTATACAATAGCTAGAAAGTAACACAAATAATGCTGAACAATAGCATTCCTTACGCGCAACGATGCTAGCTTTGATAAATAATATAGTTACCACCAACAAGTCTCCGGCCCCTTGTAATTTTAATTACCTAAGTCATTTTTCATTTGATAAGACTTAATTATTTTATAATTTTGTTGCCTTTATCTTCTCGAAAAGCTCTCGCGAGATCCTCTTGTACGAAAATACCTAGATGTTAGTTCATTTTGTAGAAATATCAACGTTTCAGTATAGTTACAAGCAGCAGCAGCACACAGTTTGTTGAATGTTTTGCAATATGAAACATTGTTTGACGGAAAACTTGGTCGGGTGTGCAAACAATAATTGTCTTGTTTCAAAGCAAAAGTGCCTCGTATGCTGCGTTTAAACTATGAACATTTCAGCAGAGTATTTACATGGAAACTTGTGCTAAGTTAACATCTGTTTCATAAACTTCATAACTTATTAATTTGATGTATCTTTCTGTTTCAGGTAAGTCCTTCAGCGTGAAGACTGAGTAAGATTGATAAGAAAACGAAGCCTGTTTACATTGTAAACACGGCTTTTCTTCCTTCGTAATTTTTCAGAGATAACGTGACTATGACGCATTGAGTGAAATATTTAGATTAGGTAGTACTAGCAGCTTGGAGTTTTATCGATCTCTTTAAAGATTTAAGAGTATATCGACTGGCTAGTTATTATATGAGACCTTTTCCTCAAGATATCAGAGAAACAACATATTCTCAGTAAGATAGATACATTATTATTAATGCTGTAGACCGTGCAGCCGAAAATCCCTTAGTCAACATTTACGATACCCATGGGCAGATATTATGACGTTGTTATATATTTGGGAGTGCAAGTTAGAGCCAATATACCTAACGTGGTTTGATAATTTTAAGCTGTTTTGTCCTTAAGCGATAGAAACTTAAAGTTATTTAACAATATTCTGATACTTAGTATTTCTAAGATTGTACATTAAAAACACATATAATTCGTCATTATGTACGTTTACGATGTTCGTGCATATGATAGTGTTAAATGTCAGCATCAGATGAGAACGAAAATAGTTTGTTATTCGCATCAAGTGACCTTAATTGTTATGTGTGCTCGAATTTTGTCATACCACTAATATAACGGACACGGCTGGTGTTTACCTACACATAAATTAGAATAAATGTTCTCTATCCTTCTTCTCTATGAGTTTGGAATTTGGCTATGGGACGTGGCAAAATAACAACCATGCGGATCATACGATCTGCATTCTGCGATCATCTGCGAGTTTAAGCTGTGCTTGCCACGGTCAGCCCGTTGATGGGTGACCGTTCGTTGCACATCGAAACCCGTCTGTGCCTCGGAGAGCTCATTAAACCGTCGGGCCCGGTTTTCAAACGAATGTCTATGATAATCGTTAGGGGTAGTCAAAAGCCCGAAAGTCTGACAAGGTACCCAGTAACTGGGTTGCGGAGGTCTGATGGCAATCGTTCCGTGTGAAATACTGATATTTAGCCGCATCTGTGGGTCTACTCCCTAAGCACGAAGTCCGTGGTTTCGGCCTTAGTTACGAGCGTTTCCTACTCCCTATGAGCCACGGATATACGATTATTTCGGGGCCCGAATTAAGAATGAATGATAACACGATTTGACAGTTGTCCCTACTACCGATGTGTTTTTGCCCGTCTGAAAAGTTGAACTTGACATTTGTTTTGTTCACTCCTACATTTCGGGCTACTTTCGGACGGTCGACTAACTTCGTTGACGGACTTAGGGAGTAGGCCCCCTGCTTAGCCTGGAAGCCGACCCTAACAGAGTTGGGAAACGAGGAAGGAAGGAGGGGCGAATTACACAACCTAGTTTGTGATATAAAGAATAGAGTAGATACCAACAGGAATATAGGTCATAAAAATGTATTTCTGTTTTCAATTATTATCGAGTCTAGAAAACTTTAGCGATAAAAAGCGGTTCTCATCTTTTGATCACGTAAATTGCAGTTTTTACGAGTTTAATAGGAGTTGTTTACAACGAAGAAAGATCCAAAAAAACTTACAACTCTAGAGGGCCATCCTCCTTTATTATACTTACCCTTGAGTTGAGTTGAAGTACTGCTAATTATGTAATTGAGTATCCTGTTCCCAACTCTCCCCAAGTTTACTTGTTTCCTTGATTGCAGGATGTTTAGTAATCCAAACACGACAGTCCTTTGTTTACGATGGCGAAACTGGACGGATTTAAATTTTGAGTTAGGATAACACCGTAGTATCGTAAAGGGGTTATTAACGTCACAATTTCGCAGAAATGATAGGGACCTTTTTTATTTATGGAATAATGGCGTTAGAGTAGAAAGAAAAAAAAGATTTATTCTGGATACGCACAGGTAGTTACAGAAAAAAAACATGTACAAAAAAAAAGATAAAAGTTTCAACAATCTGCAGAAGGCCAAAAAAGGCTCCTATCTCAGCATAATAGACCTTTGTGCTTTAGGCTAGGCCAGGGGTGGGCAAATTACGACGTAGGGTTTGGGTTTTAATCCGGCTCACCAGACCTCCTTTTAAGAGCAAGAGTGTTTATGGTCCTCGGAAATATATTTTTGCAGCCTCATGAACACAAATAAGTGCCTATTTATAAAATAAATACATAGATAATTATAAAATGTCATAACAAAAGGTCGTAATTATTTGAGCCCAAAATGTTAATGTTGGTAGAACAAAATGCCTTTTTTATTCAGATCCCTTGCACTTTTCTGGCACCTGATAAAAAAAAAAATGCCCACCCCTGGGCTAGGTTGTTATTGAAGACCAATTTCTCTAAAAGTCTCTTATAATTCGCCCTGTCTATACTAAAGTGGCTCTAAATTAAGCGTAAACAATGCGGGCATAGCCAATCAATTTCTGAATAGTAGAGAAAAAAGTGAACATTTCGTGTTTAATCATTATGTCGGGCCCCCCGACTATGCCCGCTTCGAACTCGTGACCTTCCGATCGGAAGCCGACACCCGCAACAAGGTTATTGTCACTTCCGTCGTTGAAAAATGATGTTTTTGAAGGTTCTGTAGGGTATGAGTAGGTATTTGAATAGGCATGTTGACAGCATCAATAAATTGCAAATCTAGCCAGTTAGTTTTGAAAAATAATGGACACGTATTTTTTCTTTTGTTAAATCTATGAATATTTGGAAAGATAAAACGCATCAAAATTCAAGAGTGGGGGCTTGTGACGTCAGAAGCTAGTAAAAATTGTACTTGCTTGTGACGTTTTGCCAATTTTAAAAGTGTCGTATCTTCGTCAATTTTGGTTTACGTAACAAAAGAAAAAATACGGGTCAAATATTTTTTGATAATCTAACTGACGGACTAATTAGATTTTTTCAATCAAATACCCTATTGTATTCATGGGGTTTTAATTATCAATATACTTTTTTTTTAATTCCTTGTGGGTCTAGTGGTCGCGAGCGCGACTGCTGAGCGTGAGGCCCTAGGTTCTTCCGTGTGAAATTTCTCAGTAGCAGCCCGGAGTCTGGATTGGTGCCTGGTTGATGGCAATAGGCTCATCCCCTATTACATGGGACTTAAAATGGCGAAATGAGGGTGTACTATACACCTCTGCTCAATCCTTCGGGGAATACAGGCGTTATGTTAGTTCCGCTGCTGATCAAAGGCATTCCTTCTCCTCTATTTTGTACCGTTTCTAGTGATGCCAGCCCCGCAAACACGTCTACATCACGTTACGCCACCTACGACGAGGTCGCCCTCGACGGCGATGTACTCTTTCAGGCGCCCAATTTTCCCAAATTTCCCAAAAATGAATTACATTGAATATTTCGTCTGTGAAAACAAACAAGTCTTTTTCCATTTGTGACATTATTTCTAATATTTTATACTTAAAAGAAGACTTAGATTGAATAGGGCGTTCTAAAAAAAAACGTCATTTAATTGCAATGAAATCACTATTAGAGATAGACAATATAATATTGTAGGTATAGAGTTAATTGCGAGAGATAATACCTAATACAAAAGTATGTGCAGAATTAGGAGATAAATTGAAGTATTACAATTGTCCGTTTTACTTTAGTTTATTCTCAACGCAACAATTACATAAATTGATAATGATCGTTTCAAATAAAACACGCAATGGACCGCGTAACAAAAGTTATGAAATTCAATACGCAGCGGTGTCAATGACGTCATTTTGCAATAATTTCTCACAATTGTAAAAAAAAACACAGAACTCTTTTCTTTATAAAGGGCAAATGTTACGAAAGATTTAAACGTGGAACGATTGGTAAAGGGAAGCGTGGGTCTGCGCTGCGCGTGCGCCGGCCGGTGGAGGCAAGAATGCGGAATGGTTCGCCAATGATCGGGTAAAAGGCTCGTTGTTAGGCTGTTAGGGCCAGTTCTGTCTGTAACCGAGGTGGTGTTTTAATTGATATGTAAATCGAACTCAACTAACTTGTTTTGATATTGTAGGTAAACTGACGGAAACGGGTGGAAAAAGATTTTCATGAGATTTTTAATGTGAAGGTTATGTTTGTTAAGGTTTTCTTGCTTAAAAATTGGTCGCAACATAAAATATCCCTGTCAATTAGTTATGTAAGTAGCTATCACAGTAGCTGTTGAACAGTTTTGTTCACATTTACTTATATTACTACGAGCCTATGAGATCGTTCAACTTTTTTGCTACGAGCATTACTTTCCTGGGAGAGTGGGAGAGGATTTGCGTCGCTCAATACTGCAGGAAACTTAGGCTGTGTAGATTACTGTAGATGATAGATTTTATTTATTCATTAAGCTGAATAGAATTAATCTTGCACTTAAATAACTTGTATTGAAACATTTTTTCACAAACAACGCAGCACAAAAACGGCCCAACATTCCGATACTCGATCAGAATCAGTTCTAGTACAAATACTTCATTGTTTTATAAAAACTCCCACAACACTACGGTTTGGTCACACGTGGGCAATTACTGCTAACGACTGGTTTTGTACTAAAACTCTGACACGTGAAATTGGGCATCAAAGCCGGTTAGGCGGCTGTTTCGGCAAGCCAATTGTGAATTAGATCATAGTAACTAACTATCGACCTAGATTATCAATTTATTTGAGAAATGAGTTGTGATTATTGGGGGCATGCAAGCTGAGTGAGAGATTCATTGTGACATGTTTAAAATCATTGTGGAAGTGATCAAAGAGACGTTGGATTTCAATTGCTTTTGCAGTAGTTACATACGAACGAATCGATTTTTGTCTTTTCTGGTCCTGGCCGGTAATGTTATACGTCGGGTCATTGAGCTCCCTAAGATAGGGTTGAGCTACACGATGGCCGATGCATGCCTGCCATCTGTTGGGACAGATCCTCTCAAACTGCTCTGAAACTTTCCTCAAAATGCCAGTCCAGGCTTTGCTCTGCATTGTCCTCACACAAATGTTTGCTACAGATCTGGACCTTTAAAGAGACCTTGACCCCTGAGTTTGTTTCGGCCTTTCTTCTCAGAGGTAGTCAGATAGGAAACGCCGACGCTATCTAGCTTTCAAAAAGACAAACCGACACGTTAGTGATTTTTAAATACCCAATTTGCAGAATAGGTAAATAATTTCTCTCTCATAAGCCATATTATGGTAAGAGATGGATGATACCAACTTTTACTCACAGCTTACAAGCCCATTGTCTGAAATCACTGAAAGCATTACCTATTTTATTACATTCAGTTGTATTTTTTTGTTTTTCTAAAAGTAATGTCAGAGGTATTATTTTTGAGTTATAAACTTTTTGCCTCTAAACATGCAGTGTGAATTTTTAAACAATGCTAGACAGAGATCCTTAAAAACTATTATAGCTACAATTTAGTCAGTCAACATCTCGCCACAAAAAGGTTTATTTTAGGAAGAATAACTAATTTTTTCATAGAGTGAGTGTAAAACCACTCGAGTGCAAGAAGCGTGTAAACTCGATGTGAGCACAGGTGTTTGCCACAATTGTCTGTTATCCAATAACGTTATACAATGACAAATTTTGCAGTTTCGCTGTGTACCGTGTTATGTGATATCGCACATTTGTTGTTGCATACTTTTAGTGAAATAAGAGTCAGCTTAGGCTTTATTTACACGAAATTTTTTAGCATCAAACAGCATTTGATTTGCGGAAGCATGTTTTTAACATACTGTCTGCTCGGCTGCTAAAAAACGTGGTGTAAATGGAACCTTACGTGTTCTTCTTCTTTTTCTCTGGTGTCAGCACGAACTATACCAGAACAGCTTATGTCGTGGTGAAAAGATTAGCTAGTCAGAAAGATGGCTAGCGAGGTTGTCCGCCCAGGGTGCGCCGGACATTCTTATGCATCGTCACTCGCGGAGCCTCTTTTAAAGCATTTGAATGCTCTTAGGGATGCTTTTAGTCCTAATTTATTTCGTTATAGCATAGGTACTTTGTTTATGTAGGTATTGACATTCTTGCATTATAAGTATCCTCTATAAAATCATGATGAGTATTATTAATGATAATTATGCGGCTGATTCGAGTCATGATTTCTATGCAACGCGAATTAACTGCGCACATGCATTCAATGTCATTGTAGTACGGAAACCGGGTACCATTGTGGAAATCCGAACGTTTGGCAACTTATCAATTCTACATAGGATTTCTAATCATTTCAATACTGAGTATAATCGCCGGTGAGCCTCTTTTGTGACCTCTTACAATAAATATATACAGAAGAGCGTTAGCATTGTCATGTCCCATAGGCGGTACCCGATACCCGGTGGATCCCTATTTTTAATATTCCCAAATGTTTTTATAGCGAATTTTAAATATGTAGGGGTTAACACATAACATAAACATAACATCACGCCTGTATTCCCCAAAGGGTTGGGCAGAGGTGTATTATACACCGTTATGTTTAAGTCCCAAGTAATAGGGGGTGAGCCTATTGCCAACAAACGGGCAAAAGCGGCCAAAAAAAAGGAAGTATGTAGAGAATTTGTGAAAAAATAAATAAACAGTTAATACATGCCATGCGAATTCTGCAGTCTGTCTACCTAATATGGCTTGTTAAAACCTCCAAGAATATTGAGCAGTTGCTTAGAGTATCCCCTAATAATTGGATTGCAGAAGTTATATTGCGAAATACCGATGTTCAACCGCATCCAGCTAGATTGGAAGCTGACCTCAACGTAGGTAGCTAAGGGGGAATGAAAAAAGACCATGTTAAAACACCAACAACACTTTAATTGACAGTATTATACCCCTGCTGTACCTCTGTATAGTAGTCATTCAATTCCCCGGGAAGCTGGACAGGAAACAATGTTTTTCTGAGTAGTAAGTTGGGTGCCGGTGTAAATCTAATTTGTGCCTTTTCCCGTAGCTACAGCTAGTAGATTCTCATTCGTGTTTAGTAGACAGTGTTTACCGGAAGTTCTGTTAGTTTAATTACTTCGAGATAATATTTCACGATATGTTATATGATTTTGTTTGTTGTTCATCGTGTGCAGAGGGGAATTTTCTACTTTTTCATATTGGATATAAGTAAGGAATAATATATGATTTATTATCAACAACACAAACCGTTTAGGCGTAATAGGGGATTTACCTACACGGGTTGACTTTCGCCGCACGGCCAAATCGACCGTCTAAATGACAATTCGTCTAGGCCGCTTCTATCTTCTTTTGTCTAGCCTTTTCCCAACTAAGTTGGGGTTAGCTTGCAGTCTAGCGGAGTACCAGTATTTTACACGGAACGACTACCATCAGAACTCTGCAACCCAATTACTGGGCAATGCCGATATCTTAAGGTTAGACCGGTTATCAGACTTTCGGGCTTCTGACTACCAATAACGACTGTCATGAGATTCGTATGACACCCGGGACCGACGACGGTTTAACGTGCTCTCCGAGGTACGGAGGGGTCTCAATATGTGGAATGGTCACCCATCCACAGACTGACCGCGGCAAGCAAAGCTTAACCTTGCAAATCATATGTTGCGCGTGGTTGTTAATTAGCCACGAGCCCCTTTTGATAATTTTCTAGGTAGTTACAAAAAGGTGATACATTGATTTATCTTGTTCGCTTCTGTTACATCTGCTCACAAAGCTAAACTAGGTTGAGCTTTGTAACCATCACGTAATGTTGTTTATAAACAAAACACAAAAGTACAACGGTATTTATGCAATTATCGGATAGGCAATCAGACACATTTTAATTTACCGCATGCATAAATTAATATCGATGATAGTAAAATTCCTCATTAGTTCCATCAGCCTCTTTGAATAGTATTTGTTTTGAAATTAGATAGTCGGTCATTACAAATAGATAATATCTGAATATTTTCGTTGTGTTATTGCTAATCGAGCCAGGTATGCAACTCGAGTACTTGTTAAACAATCGAGTACATTCAAGGTGGGCCGGTGAAGGCAGGAAGAATGCAGTCGGCACTCAATAAATTATTGTTGTTTTGCCTTGTGAGCATCGATTTCGTTATTTGTTATTTTTTTCTTTACCGGTAGGTCGCATGTTGATACAAACAAACGCGAATCCGGTAAACTAACTACAACTTACGGTCAAACTTTACTCTATTTATTTCCTGAGGTGTTCCTTAGAGGCGGTGCACTCTCTGAAACTTTATCTTTTATTATTTATTCCAGTCATTTCTTAAAATATTGCGGAGCTCTATTTTGGCATTTTAAACAAAAGATCTGTACCCACTAATTAATTTTTTAGTAAGTATTTTTTAATGACAAATGGGCATTAGGGCAGGACTTATACAGTGGAATCTGCTTACAACGACGACGAAGGGACATGCGATATTTGGTCGTATTAAGCGGTTGTCGTTATAAGCATCAACAAGTGTTCAAATATCTTGTAACTAATAATTTATATAAAAATATTTTCAGTTATTATCTCTGCAAATTGAATGACAATCGCCATTTATCACACCGATTTATAAGTAATGCCTTAAAGTGATGTTCATTTACTAACAAAATAAAGGACGCGTCGTTATAACCAGAAGATAATTCTTATTTTCCCTTAAAATTACGTCGCCAAAAGCGGTTAATCGCTATATCCGGAGTCGTCTGGTCGTTATAAACGGCTTTTTCTCTTAACAATTTCAATGAAAACCAAACTATATGGTGTTCGCAAGTCGCTATAAGCGGGTCGATGGTTTAACCATTTCCCTGTCCCGTGAATCACTTATGAACATCTGCATTGTTTAACTATTGTGTCTGCTATCTGGACAGTGAAGTTGTTAAGCGAAGTCGTAATAAACGGATTCCACTATATTTACAGTAATATGCAATTTACTTTGGTTGAGACAAAATCAATATGAAGCAATAGCTTGTTTATTTTAACTTTAAAATATATCTGATGTCATGAAAAATATAAAAAAGTTGTGATGAAAAACAGAGGAATTACCTGAGAAGGCAGAATCTAATCATTGTTTGCAGAAATGGCGTAAATTCAACTCATCAAGCCTGCGGAGCGTATAATTTCAACAATGATTCATTACTTTAGGTCTGTAGCTACACACAGCTTGAAATTCGCCTTGCTTGATAACACTTAGAACATAAATATTTTTTAACTGTCATGCACAATTCTGCGCAACTCTTATGATTTTATGAAACGTCATAACTTAGATCTTTCATTATACTGCAAAATGTTTTAGGACCTACTTAACCTACTGCAGACCTACGCTTTTTATTTACTTATAAAAAAGCAGTATTGCACCATTAAAATTGGCCTAAGTATTTTATTTAGAGAATATTATAAAAAACAGGTACATCATTATAGTAAGAAACCACCGGATGACGAGCTCATTTCCCTGTTCAGATTCATGATTATTGTTTCCTTATGTGAAATGATTACATTACTACAGTGTAGGCGCGGTGTACTCCGTGCATGTTGCGCGTTGTTGGCTAATTCCTGGACAGCGATAAAGGTCAGCCTCTAATCGTAGGTACAATCGTGTACGATGATTTGCGGCCGAGTGTGTGCGGACTGTTGCACAACTATCCCGTGCTTTGAATTTACTAGACGTGTCGACTTTAATTGGCCATAAAGTGAGGAATGCTGGAAAATTACTGGTAGTCCTTAAGTGGCTAAATCGCTGAAGTTTGCAAAGATTGCAAAGCGAAACTTAGACAATATCTGCGGTATGCAAACGGTGCTTAGTTCTACATATTGTAAAGCATTTGTTTCAAGCGCACCATATCTGAGCATGTCTAATGTAATAGCTATTGGCAGGCGGTGCCGGTGCAGCCGCGGATGGAAGTAGCGTCGTGATGTGCATGTAAGTGCGGACGGCGAAGCGTTAAAGTGGAGTGTAGCACAATTATTATTTACAACACCTCAATTAGGAGCACCGTTGTAGAGGAATCCACGATGTATTGTACAAGTCCTGTACGAACAGTTTCGGGGCGGTTGGCCGGGTAGTTCGGAAAACTTTGATGTGCTAACATGTGCAACTAGTTGTTAACTAACTTTGTATCAAGCGTCTCTCCCACAGAGTTCTGGAAATATACACATTGAGATTACAAACTCTGTATTTGAAATCCGATATAACGCGTACAAAGGTATATAAATTGACTTGTGAGGGAGGGTCCCCACTCGACAAACTCAATTATTATTGACCCTTGATCTCAGCGGAGGCGAGTCGACCGAACGTGTCCTATAAGCTATAACATTTACATATAGGAAGAGAAACTTCTGAGGTTTTAGCAATACTTATAGCTTTCTGAATTTCTGCTAGATATACAAAATATTCTCTTTGGAAAATATAAAAGTGTTCTACTCTCTTTCAGTTTCACTAAGAATCCATTTGCCTCTGACAAGGCCCGAGTGGCCCACTTTTATAAAAGGTAGAATTTTGAATAGTGGTTTCAAGGAGAAAATAGCTCGCGGCTTTGTTAGTGGCGGGACTTAAAAGTGCAAATTAAATTTCTCCAGGGCATCAAAGGCCGAGCCGGCTTATCTAAATTGCATGACATCAGGTTTTCATGAATAATAGGGTATAGGACACCGGGAAAACATCCGAGATTTCAGCGATTTTCATAATTTATGGTTACGAGATATCGTCATGTTTCCTCGTGTAACGTTAGGGTCATGATATCTAAACGTATAGTTATAGTACGCGTAAACCTCGAGAGATTTTCACAACAAAGGAATCAGGTTGATTTTTCAAAAGCTCGGGGTTGTATAAAGATTTTTTATGACTACCAGAGACCGCACATACGCTCGCAAAAGTATTTTATGAGACTATCTTTTAGAGTTGTTAGTACCTATCTAAAATGTGGAGAACATTCGGGAAATACACTTAGAGCCAGACTCCTACTTCTACTATAAAAGAATACATAGTACGCCCACATGTTTAGTCTATGTTACTTTTACGATCTTTGGATTCTGCAGTGAATTGCATCATATGTGTCATTAATTATGTGTCGCAAGCATTTCGCTTTTCAACTTTCGATTTCAAATTCGTCTTTAGTTAACTTCGCTCTAATATTTTTTGTGGCAGTGTCTCAACTATTGCCTTAGGCCACTTTGTTTACAAATCACGATTATTAAACTAGACTCAATTTAGGCATGTTGTCTTGAGGCGTTAACTGTCGATTAGCGTGTTAATTGTAACCTTGAGGCTACATTGGCGGAATTGGACAAATGTTTGCGTTCTTCTTGGTCTTCTCTCGTGTTAGCACGAGCTAAGTATATGAAAATAGATCAAGAGCTATGTTCGCGTTGTCACGGCAACACGCTAAGAATGTTCGCGTTGTCGCGACAACACGCCACGAATGTTCGCGTTGTTGCAACAACACGCCACGAATGTTCGCGTTGTTGCAACAACACGCCACGAATGTTCGCGTTGTCGCGACCAGACGCCACGAATGTTCGCGTTGTCCCGACAACACGCCACGAATGTTCGTGTTCATGTCATACCCAGCGGCTCTGGGGTTATCGACAGATGACGGAGCAGATTGTACTTTGTTTGGAATTTTATCTAATAGGTACACACTGGTACATATCAAGCTATATTGTCCAGTATAATCTGACCTCTCATTGTACGGAAAGTCTATACAACGCGAGACCAGCTCATATTGCAAACGTATAGTATATATGTATAGCTTGATAGGTATATAGCCATGCGTAGTAGTAGTACCGGCGCGCATTCGCTCGCGTGAATATATTTTAACATAACCCGGTTAGGGGTAGTTTTGGAAAAATCGTTATTTACATAACATAAACATAATCAGCCCATTCCTGTCGTATTGCTGGGCACGGACCTCTTCTCAAAATGAGAAGGGTTTAGGGCTTAGTCCTACACACACCATCGAGAACTTTATGGAACCCTCTCAGGTTGCAGGTTTCCTCACTATGTTTTTCTTCACCGTTAACGCAAGCGATAATCAAATCCTGATCCACACAACATGTGTATTCGAAAATTCAGTTAGTTACTTATTTCATTATTTATTTTGAAGAGTATTTGTGCCAAGTTTTAAGTTTATAAACCACTAGCGACCCGCCCCGGCTTCGCACGTGCACGTTTTATAGCTTAAAACCTTCCTCTTGAATCACTCAAACCCATCAAAATCTGTTGCGTAGTTTTAAAGATACAAGCTTAGATAGGGACAGACAGGGGGAAGCGACTTTGTTTTATACTATGTAGAGATGACATCAAGATGTTTCATGAAAACTTTACATATTCATATTCCATATCAGTGTAAAGTTTTTTATTTCAAGTAAAGTTTTTCCTTATACTTGTTTTGAAGGAAGTTGATAATTTTACGTGAAATACCAAGTTGGCGCAAATTACGGCCAATTTTCGAATCTTTGCGATTTAATACAAAAAGTAACTAGGTAGATAAATGAAGATTATGTAACGCCAAGTCATTGTTGATTAAATCTTGACTTCCGTAAAAGATTCGATTACTTATCTATTGGGTATCGGGATAGAGGCTCTTAAATCGAAAAAATAAGGAGTTGTTTGTTGATGTAATGGTAGATACGTATCCACCAGTCAACGAACGCCAACGAACGCTCGTCATTAGTTAATTTGACGAAATTTTGTTTTTATCGAATCCAATTTCATTCGGATGTAAGCAATATCGAACCTCGTTTGTTGGCTTTCGTTGACGTTCGTTTACTAGGTGTGTATGTACCTACTTTAAGACTATGGATTATAGCACCTTATGGTACAGGTCGTCGTCCTGAGTTTCACTTTCGTGAGGTATCAGAGCGTTGCCATGGTGACGGTGGCGCAGCACGGCCCGTGCGTTCCGTAATTACGTAAATGCCATGGAGTGTACTCCCGGTTTCACTTTCCAAGAAATAACCACTGTTTATATGAAACTTGTCATGTGAAGTCATGTCCCGAGACTTCACTCGCGTAAATTGTGAACACTTTCTTTAAATTATGGGAAATAAATTATTATTTTACAGACACAAGAAAGATTTCTCGTGTATCTCGGAGAATATTCGAAAAAAAACAACAAAAATAAAGACCATCATTGTCATCATCTCAAAGTTAAGAATGCAGACGTTTAAAACTCCATTTATGATGATGCAAACCCAAACTACTTATACCACTGCCATCAAGCAACGAGACAAGAATAAAAACAATTTGAAACTACTATAATGTTACTGCAACTTCAACTTCAAAACTCATTTATTCAAAACATACTACAATTAAATACTTAGTTCCCTTTGAACGTAAGGGTGATTTTCCACCAGAGATGTATGCAACGTTGCTGTGGATGCGTTTGAGATCCACCAATCATATTCATTGGTCCACATAGCATAGCACTGGTGGAAACTGATTCAACTAAGCTACGTTTTTTATATGGAATGATGTGTGCTGTGGATGCGTGCTATAGCTATAGCGTCCATAGCTAGCACTCGCGACCATCCGGTTGCGCGTTTCATAGCACATCTTACTCGCTCCGCTACATAGCTTAGCATCAGTGGAAACGGTCGCATAGTTTCGTAGCTTAGCTTTTATACTCTCGCAGCATAGCTACATAGCACATCTCTGATGCAAAGGCACCCTTAATGTTACAAAAGACAGTACCTAAAAACACCCGCTCTTCACCGCTTTCTAGTGTTTATTATGTTGTGAAGAAGAAACGGCGCGGCGCTACTAACATCACATTTCTGTATACAAATAAATTAAAGAATTTAAAAACCCCCAACGCAAATTACAAAACAGCTGATGGCCCTGAAACGGCTGAACCGATTTTGATAAAACATGTCTGAGAACCACCGCTAGAAAACAAGCTTTTAAATTTTTAAAAATGCACTTATATCGGTTCACCCGTTTAAGAGCCACGGTGCCACAGACAGACACACAGAAAGACACCCAGACATAGATAGCGGTCAAACTTATAACACCCTTCTTTTTGCGTCGGGGGTTAAAAAATAATATTGTATATTTTTTGTCTTTAAAAATAAAAAAATAACATAACATCACGCCTGTATTCCCCGAAGTGTTGGGCAGAGGTGTATAAGTACACCCTCATTTCGCCGTTATATTTAAGTCCCATGTAATAGGGGGCAAGCCTATTGCCATCAACCGCAATTCCACACGGAAAAACCCAATAACACTTTGCCCGACCTGGGGATCGAACCCCGGACCTTACGCTCAACAGTCGCGCTTGCGACCGACAGTCTAAAATAAAAAATTATTACAATAATTAAATTATGCAAATTGAAGATGATAAAAAAGTATACAAAACAATTCTGTATGAATGGAGACAAAGTTGATAACCCTGAACAATAATAATTTGTTAAAAACAATGTAATCGAATTAGAATTTCACACACATACGAGATTTATCAGTGTTTTAGTTATTAATGGTTATAAAATAAACATTTGTTGCTAAAATATTGTTAGGTGGCTGAGCACGTAGAGTTTATCTTACTACCCCAATAAACTCGATTGTGTCAGTTAAACGTACCTCCTCTGTAACTCATCCCGGCTAATTAGCTGAGTCAAGTTAGATAAGAACTAGCTTAACCTTAACTAATACTTAAACGGGAGGTGTTCTTAATTGTTATCGAGGTTGTCGTCTTGTTTACGTAATTGCTTTTGAGATAAGCTATTTGATAATATTTGTCTTGAATGAAAAATTGGTCTTGGGAACTAGTATTGCTCTGTGTAAAGGGTAAAAGATATCGACAGTTACCGACTTTAATTAGATTTTGTATAAAACAGGGTTAGGTCATAAGTAGTTCTTTTATAAAACGGTCTCGTACACAGATAGAGATGAGTTCTTACTCGAGGTCGAGTAAATACGCATAAACATAATAGGTATATTTAAAACGAGTATTTAATAACTTTTATAACTTATATTATTTACCAAGTATCCGTTTGACTATCTCGATCCACAGATAATTGACCTCTAGGTCTGTGGTTTTGTCTGTTTCTAATAATTATATTGTTCCTATATCGTTATGGCTTGTGCGTCTTTTACAGACGATTTGGGCATCTTCCCAAGAAGAGCACCATTTATTATATATTTTTATTTATTTTACTTTTATTAAAATGGTCTAGGACCAATAAAATTAATTAAAAATAAGATTAAAGACGTAGATAAAGAAAAAAGTTTTTTTTTTTAAACTATTTAGCCACCTCTTTCATAAATTCCTCACAGTGCTTCTGACTTCTGTGCATCTGCACTCAGTATGAAGCTTTTCAATAGTGAGGGCATCCAGCTATTTAACTTTACAGAATAACTAAGTTGTTGTATCATTAAGTGCCAACAACTAAGTCGTTTTATCCCACCAACAAATTCAATCAATGTGTCGGCACGCTCCTCCCTTACATAGTCAGCAAATACTAGAAACACTATGTAGAACATAGATGTCGTGTATTCGGGCGTGTTTGGCAATAGCATCTGGAGTTTAAACATGAAGCTAAGACTGCGGCCACATTGCATAGGCGACAGCGATGCCGACAAATAGAATGCATCTTTTAAAAAGGTGCATGTTATTGGGAGCATTGCTGCAGTTACCAAGAGTGTAACATGATAATATTTTTTGATTATGTTACATGATAAACTTGCATTACTGTCATTTCCACAGAAATTACTATTAATCAATAAGATAAGTCATGTCAATGCAGCCGTAGCATTTTATGAGTAGATACATACTTCTGCATGCTGATACGGCTGATAACATAAATAAATCATAACCAATAAAAATATGCTCATTGGAATACAATAAGGAAATTGTTATTTAAGTAATTAAGACGAAAAAATTCATTCTATTTTTAATAATTTTAAAACACATTGATTGTATTTAATTAGTAATGATTTTGGGTCAAGCTTACAAGGGCCAAAAGCTTCTAATAAATAACATTAGAAGATTCCTGAATTTTGGGCGAAACAATCTTGTGTTTTTTTTGCCTTCGACACTCTACAATGAAAAAATAAACTTTAAAAAAAGTAAAAACCGACTTCAAAGAAATACTAAAAGGAGTAAAATAATTACCATAATATAAAATTAACAGTTTCAGAAGTCGGTGGCTTCTATTTGCTTCAGTGTAGAGTTGCACCGACTTCTGAAACTGTTAATTTTATATTATGGTAATTATTTTACTCCTTTTAGTATTTCTTTGAAGTCGGTTTTTACTTTTTTTAAAGTTTATTTTTTATTAAATACGTTTTAGTGTCATAATTTTAACTCCCTTCTTCATAACCCTTCTTTTTGGCTTTGACGTAGTCGGGCATAAAAAGTCCTTTCAAATGATACCTTACACGATATAATGAAAACATTCCAAAAGGGGGAAGGGGGGACATGCACCCCCTTCTCTTTTCCAGTAGTCAGTTCCCAACAACAAATATAAACAAAGCAATATTAGTAATTTGAGAATTTTGCTTTGATACGATGAGGAGTTCCGTTCCATATCTCTGAAGTTCATGGTCTAATCATAACAAAATTTAAATGGGACCAATCGGGAAGTATACCCTTTCGAACAAAAAAAGAATTTTTCAAATCGGTTCATAAATGACGGAGATATGAGGTAACACACATAAAAAAATAAAATAAAAAAAAAAAAAAAAAAATACAGCCGAATTGAGAACCTCCTCCTTTTTGAAGTCGGTTAAAAAAGAAGACTAGAAGGCGAACTTAAATGTATAATAAATAGGTGAGTTTGTCCTTATTTAGAACAATTTCTCTTTAGTTATCTCATTAGTGCATCAACATTACTTGTGTGTATAGATTAAGCGCAAACAAATGATAACAACTATAAATCTTAATATAAATGGACCATGCGGTTACTCTCACAATAATTTCAATGATCTGGATAGTGACAAATTGAAGAGGTCAGTGACTGCGTTGCGTCACTTTTATCTTAAAACAGTTTATTGTTTTGTAACTCAGATATCGTTACAATCGTTGTATCGTTGCCGGAAATTGCGTCTTTCGGAGAAAGGTAATCTTTCCGTTTCTCAACACAATCTTATAAAAAGGTCATATATTACATCTCTTTTGTAAACCTGTCGTTGGATTTCGATTTAATAGATTCGAAATAAGTTTATCTAGCGTCCATAGAGATTAGTACTTATTACTTCTATGAGTTATTCATAGTATAAATTAGGGTCCAGTAAGATTGAAGTTGAATTGAGGTATTTTTATGTTAATTTTCTTTGCTATAAGCTTTCGAATTCAGACATTTTAATGTTTTTCTTATTTCTTCATTTTTTATTATTAAAATCCTTATCCAGTATAATTTACGCCTTTGAGCCTTTTTTATGTACTTAATTGAACATTATCGTTTAGCTTTATTTGAACATAGTAATCGTCGACAACCATTAAGCCTTTCGTCAATCAAGACGTTAGTTTAGGGTTTGGACGGATTACTTTTCAATTTGGAAAAAAATTACGTTCCTAGTAGGTACAATCAGCGATAAAAGTAGCTGAACATTTGAGTTTTTAAATAACTAAACAGCTAATTGAATATTCCGAAAAAGTATAATATCGTTTCAAATTGTGAAAGAGTATAGATAAAACTCTGAGTATATGTTAAAGTTTTTATTTTAAATCAATCAGTTTAAAAACTCAAATAATGTTCAGCTACTTTTGTCGCTGTATAAACCAGGTTCAACTATAAGTAGATACTTACCCTCTATTAATTAGTAACGTAGAAAGTAATGCACTTGTTAAGTTCGAGGTCATTTAGCCCACATCGACAGGTTGCAAACAATAGCAGATTCCCTCCCACGATGCTCCATGTTTCGTAAATTGGACATCTGTCACGAATCGTTGATGTATGCGTATGCACATCATGTTTACGTACTTGTCGGTGATGGCATGTTATCGCGACACATCTGGGCCAACGATGCGAGCCTCTTTGGCAACTTCTCGCGTTTTATTGCAGAATATCCATTCATAAAGAGAATACGTTAATGGTTGTGTGTTTTCTTTGAGTATTGTTTATTTATTTCTATCTAGTATCCTGCCACAGTATTTTCTGTTTAACGGCAGTTAGCCCAGTAACTTCGCAGTTTTATTGACAGACTAGTTCACCGATAACCGCATCGATAACGTATACAGATATTTAGAAATGCGGATATTTTACTTAATTTCTAAAGCCGTTCTACAAAGAAATGCTTGTATTTTAATGCCTAAATAAATTAACATAATTTAGTGTCACCTGAGATAGATATGAGAGATACTAAGGCCTCGTTTATGTAGACACAGAATCCACCGCGGACTTACATACTCACAACTACTTCCAAAAAGAAAGTGGTACGTGTACTCATGTACGCGCGTGTAGAAGTTAAACTTCGGCTTTGTACAAGAGAGCTAATACTGATAAATTTTTTTTTTGTGTTTAATTAGTTGTGCCCCCATGGTTCGTATTCTTTTTTGCAAAGATTTAGACACCTTTGAGATGTGTGTCAACAACTTCATGGTGTCATAGAAAAGAGGTTTATGTCAACAACAAACTTTTTCGTAACGGTGAGCGCGCAGCTCCCAATTTTACTCTCAACAAACGCGCCAAAAGAAGTATAAAATCAAAAATACACGCGATAAAACGCGTCTCCGTCATTATGTTCTCTTTACGCCTCGTATGACGCTCCGCACGAAATTCAGCGTCTCCATGAACGAGGCCTAAGAAAATTACAGCGGCCGTAACCTAATTAGGTGTAACCACCGCAAGAATTTTAACTGAAACCCTTTTTAAACATCACACTCGTTATCTTGAAGGCCATCATTATCAGTGTCACGCCGTGTTCTTTATCTGCGAGAATCTGCGCGGTGCTACATGACCTTGTGTTATCATCACTCATCTCGGAAGACTTTACTGTTTGTTGAGCTGTTTTGAAATATTTTGATTGATTGCACGTAAATGCAGGTGACACTTGCTAGTTTAGATGTTAGTGACGTCATTGGATGATTTTTCAAAAAAAAGTAGGTGACAATTTTATTCTGAAATTAGTGTATGCTTTACTAATTTCAGAAAAAAAATGTTCCCGTGTTTACCGCTGAGTAGAGATCTTATAACATGATTTCTGGGGCATCAAAAAGAGTGTAGGCAGATAGATCACATACAATGCATTCAACTAGTTTCTATTTTAACTGCACTTTTCGGCTATTTGTCAAAATGCTGACGCCAACACTCAAAATGGACTCTATCTGATAACATTCTTGTTCCGTGCGCGAATCGAACCCGCGACCCGTAGCACAGAAGCCAATCTCCAAACTCAGTCAACTCTCTATAATGTTGCAAGTTTCTAAATTACTTAAACATAACATTTTAATTGACGCTGCTATTTAAATAAGGTTTTATCTCATTTCGAGGCTATAAATTTACCTGATACCTTGTACCTACTTATAAATCAACAACCTGCAACGTAGCACTAAGAATTTACTATCATTTTGTTAAAATAATAAATCGTTGTACATATTCTGCTATCAGTTCATATTATTTATTCGGAATGGGCAATAGTTCTTATTCACAGTGAATGCGTGCAGTAATATAAAGTTTATTTATACAAGATGTCCCAAAAAGTAGTGTCAAGCGGATGTACACAGGTATAGCACTCTTATGGTAAGGATACACGGCGACACATTACACTTGACACTCAGTGTCGACACCGAGTGTCGTAGTGTGTACATCGCTGTTACACTGAGTTTCGCAATTAGCTCTGGTTTAATTTCAGTGTCGCGATTGCATTGTGTCGAATGTCAGTGTCACCGTGTATATGTAACCTTAGAGGTACCCGAATCACCCCCATGTATGTTCCGCGATTTTTTGTAGTTTTCGAGTCCCTCTAAGGCCTAAAACATACACAAGCGACGTAAGGCAGCAGGCGTGGAACAGGCGTGGCGCAGGCGTGCGCCGCTTCAAAACGATTTCATACAAAATGTATGCAGGCGACGTTTTTGAATTATACTGAAGCGACACGGCGCAGACACGCCCAACGAAACGGCGTGTCTGAGCCGTGTCGCTTCAGTATAATTCAAAAACGTCGCCTGCATACATTTTGTATGAAATCGTTTTGAAGCGGCGCACGCCTGCGCCACGCCTGTTCCACGCCTGCTGCCTTACGTCGCTTGTGTATGTTTTAGGCCTAAGGGTGCTCTACCATTGAACTTCCGCTTGACACTATTGTTTGGGACAGCCTGTATGCACCGTGGGGCCGAGGTACCCGAAAGATTTTAACCACGCCTTTCTGAGGCTATTATGAGTCAAATGTAATATAAACAAAAGACGAAAAAAGCGAAAAAAAATTTTTTTTCATTTTTTTTTGTTTTTCTTTTCCTTATGAATAAATTAACTTTAGTGCTTCCTTGTAAACAATACTTTAAGTTGAACTGGCAACATTTGTAAATTATCGTGTGAGTGGTTAAGAAACTTCTCACTTCACAACCCTCCCCGTCAAATAAGACATACGGCGAGAGGGGTCTGGTATGACAAAAGTCGCAACACTGCGTTCCTGGGACTTGTTACCATAGATATTTTTCGATTTGTGAATTTCATTAAATAATGAAATATTTCGAAAATTAAACTTTTTTCATCAACCTGTATGTAGCTTTTCTTCTCCAATTAGGCATCGGAATCGAAGGTTAACCGTATAGTCCGTAGCGGGCCCCGAAAGGGGACGAACACAAGAACTACCGTAAACTCGTTTTCGACCCCGATCGGGGCCCAGAATTAAGTCATACGACATCCTAATTAATAATGTAAACATTTAATTATCTACTTATCGGATCTTGTTATTGGATGAAATTTATAAGAACTAAATAAAAAGCTCAAGTTTGAGTACCATTGAATCAATCCTATTTAGCGCACGAGTTTTAATATTTACCTTTACAAAACTGAATGTATAAATGCGATAACCGCCATTTGATGACAGTCGTGGTGGACGCTAAAAATCATAAAAAGAATGGATTCTGGACTACCAATCATCACAAAATGAGTAAATCATTTATTAACTCGAGGAAATCATCCATAGTTTTGGTAATTTTAGTAGTGATAACAAAGTTTTTGATATCCAAAGTAAAAGCTTCCCGCCAGTTGAACTTTTGTTGTTGTTCATTTATCACTAATATCACAAATTACACAGTAGGCGTGGTTAAAAACAATCCATCATCTATAGACAAATGCGATATACTACTAGAAAAAGCCCATGTTTTAACGTAAAACGTAAACGTACGTAAAATATCACGAAATCTTTGTTATCACTACTCAATTTGGGATTCGGAATCAGCCGCCATATTACTTTTTTATGGTTAATGATGTGAGAAAGTGATTATGTGAATCGATTATTTCGTTGTGATTTTGTTCGAATCGATTTAATAAAAAATAAGTAACACCAAAAATCGATTTTTTTAATTATAGTAAATATTTTACATGTTTGATGTAATTTAACATTCTATCTATGTTAAAATTATAATCAAGCAATCAAAGATACTTTTTTTGAAATATCGTAATAAGTCAGTAGGTACCTACTTTTAAATAAAATAAAATAGATTTAGATTCATCATAAATCATAATCCTCTGTGGCTACATCAATAAATATTCGTACCGAAACTTCACCGTGGAATCCAATGCATCCGTAGACTGATATTCTTTATTCAAAATTCAAAAAATAAATTCTAATTTGACGCAATATCGGCAGTAAAATAATAATTATCTACGAAACGTTCCTTGTAATAAGGTTTAAAATTGTTAAACGGGATCTTAATAGTGCGAAATCTAGGTACCTCGCCTACGCCTTCATGTACTAATTTTAAATTGCATAGGTACCTACATAGAATATTAATTTTATTATGTCCAGGATGGTTGACGGTTGTGAATAAGCGAAAAAAAAACAGAAGAGAGGTGAAGAGGGTGAAGAGGTCATACATTTGTTAACATTTCAAAATATTGTAATGGAAATAGTTTAGTTGTAATAAAATAAAATATTTTATTATCTATGGTTATGATTTTTGGCCTGTCAACCATGTCACGGAGTGAGATACTTATGCTTATTCACTTTTGTCTTGGCGGTGGTAACGAGAAGAATATCATAAAACGAACGGTTGACTCGTTTATTTTCTGTAAATTATATTAATTCATAATTATATAAATTATTACAGTTATAAATATTTTTTAATATTTATTTATATTAATTCAGAATAAATACATAGTTGTTCATTATAATCGGTCTTACTGATTATTTTATTTAAAACATTATAGACTTTATTTTTTGAAGGCGTAGATGGTATAGGGTGCCCAGTATATCTGACATAGGCGTAGTGAGTATTTGATTTCGGGGAAGATTTAATGGCGGAAAGCTTTTGGCATTCTCGATGCGAGACATTGATGAGGCCTTGGGCCATCTTAAGTCGGATGCTGACCGGAAGCATTTACTTATAATGTAGTAGTTAGAATTCGAATAAGTTAGAACGTAAAACGAGCAATGAACATGCTGTTGTGTGAAAATGGCGAATAATTGTAACATTACACGAACTCTTAAATGTTTCACCTCAGACTAGGCACCTCTGGGTTTTGAAGTAGGATTTTATTTCGAGATCGATTTTAAACGGTTTATGAAATTTTGCTCGTTTTATTTGGACAGGGGTGCAAAGGCAACAGTAGTTCAGCCATCTTTACTTGGCACTTTTACAACATTTTTTAGACCTTAACATTTTGTCGAGCTGATAGTCGCAGCGGATAAGCCTTGCAGCAGTAGGTAGACATAAGTTATTCTTAAATTCAAGATGGCGGCCTTGAAAATTTACTTATTATTTCATAATTATATTATTTCCATAGATTTCGGGGGTGCTGAAGCCGAAAGTAAATTCTACTCCTAAATCCAAGATAGCCGTCATGAAAGTTCACTAGTTAAATGAAATTTACTAGCCCTTAAACCATGGGATTGACACCCATGACAGCTAGCCAATTTGCGTAACCGCCATCTTGGATTTGGATTTTAATCTCATTTTCGGCATTAACACCCCCGAAAATCACGATTTTGAAACCCATGACGACTAATTTGCAAATTTTTGTAGCCGCTATCTTGGAATTTCATTTTGTCCCCATTTTCGGCCTCAGCGCCACCGAAAACTACAGAATTGACACCCATGACGACTAGTGAACTTTTCATGTTTTGACCTCATTTTCTGCAACAGGAGCCATGAAAACCATGGAAATATCACCCATGATGAATAAGTAGTAAGTTTTCGTAGCCGCTATCTTAGATTTAGAAATCGATCTTAGCCATGTTTGTTTTGTGAACCGACCTTATGTCCTCTAACATTATTAAAACCTGATTATAGTAGTGCGTCCTCTATCTTATGAACTATTTCACTTCTATTTGAAATCAGGAAGCAAAGGCCCAGGAATTTATGTCCCGAGCTGCGGTATGGCAGATCAGGACATAAGCTCCGCCTCTCTGCTGCTCGCTTTCCTCAGCAAACCCTAGCACGAATGCTCTGCGACAATGTACCGCGTTGACCGACTGCATGTAGTAATATAGGAGAGAATGTGGTAATACATTCTAATTATGTCTATTAGATACTTAAAATATCTTCGTGTTCATTCTACTTGTACTAATATTTAATCTGTGCCAATACTTTAGGTTTTGGAAAAATAATTTCTATTCACGTGAAATTATTTATTTGTAGCTATGCCGAAAATAAATAAATGTTATTAATTAACTTTCGAGCGATTTTATTTATTTAATGATTATTTTTCGATTAGGATGAATGAGTTTCGATTAGGCTGAATGAGTATCGATTTGGCTGAATGCAACATTTGTATTGTATTAATAACAATTTTGGATTGATGGTCAGCACTAGGTTCGAATTAAGTCGACGTACAATTTTTACTGAATTGAATTGTGTTTTTTTTATCCGTTTTTGTATTTGAATAATGGTAAAAGTGAAAATGAAAAGAAAAAGAAACTATGTTTAGCTTGTCCCTTCAGCGTTTCAACACGTAACTAGGTACGTTAATTATTGTTTTTAAGCTAATCTATCTCAACTAATATTTGGATATAGGTATATTAAATATCTATTTTATTCTAATTTCGCATTATGTTGACGTAGCTTCACGTAAACAGCACATTTTTAAAGAAATTTACTAGACATATTAGGTACAATATTAATGAAATAAAATATTTTTCACATTAAATTCATACTTAAAACTTGCGTGCAAAATCCTGCATTTGGTGACTTAATTCAATTAATTGACGCGACAACTCCCCGAGTCAGCGGGTATGACAAATGTCAAAATCTCGTCGAGCCAAAGGGTTAAAATCTTTCGGGTACCTCAGGCCCACGGTGTATAGTTTATGGTGTTTGTCCTTATTGTGTGTTAGGTACGTAATAATAACATAATTTAATTATTTAGTGTGCAGTTTGCATTTGTGCAATACACTAAATTCTTGTTATATGGTTATGCCACAGGTAACAAATAGACCACAGTCTGCTTTCTTAACTATAGCTTTTCAGAAAAGATCGATTAGCGTTTAATTTAATAGTAATATTCTGACACTTGAGTAAAAATCATAAATAGTGGCAGTGTTCTACTTTTAAATATGACTGTTGCATTACATATTTACTGTTAGTTTTTCATGTAATAAATTATCCATTATACACTTTTCAACGTAAGGTGAGTCCCAACGTTTCTCTACAAAACGTTACCATACAAAGAATATCAAATATTATTAAAAAGCAAAACATTGGTAATATAGCTATTCTACGGTTTTTGATGATGTCGTTTACGTTTTTTCGATAGCAGTCTCCTTACTTACTGCTACAATTTACGAAATGACAGCAATGTCAGGATTCATCTTTCGTAAACAGAGTATAGTTAATTAGTTTTCCTAAAAAGCAAAGCTATTAGTTGTAAACTGGCAACATTTTGTGACAGAGGCCTCTCTCATCCCACAGTAATTAAGTTTTTTAAGGTTGCCCGCACATACAGGCTGTTAACGAAATCGTGTAATTTCTTCAAACCACGTGATCTACTGGTGACACAGATTAACCCTAAATAGGAATTCTCGAAAATCAAAGAAAAAAAAAAAAAAAAAATTTTTGGTTTTCAGTTTCTGACTCTTTTTAGAGCCTTGAGTTATCTGACTGCAAAGAGCGATATCGCGTTAGTCGTTCCTGCCAGCCGTGTCGCCGTACTTTCATTAATTTATGCGTGGCATCGACTAGTTCACACAAATAAAATTATTTTTTTGCAAAAAAAAAATCTAATTTTTTTACTGAATCCTTATTAGGTAGGTGGTTTAGATACGATTGGTAACAAAGCCGCATGAAAAAAAATAGAATTTTATTTTTTTATCTTTATCAAGCTAAATCCCGTGCGGGGCCTGTCTACACCAGTAGTAGATCGTGTGGTTTTAAGGAATTACACGAATTCGTTAACACCCTGTATACATAAATAGCTTTCCCATTTATTTCGCAGAGATTCGCCGCACACGTGTGTGGCCGGTGGCGGTCATTCGTAATGTATGAAAACAGCTTATGGCCTGTAATTTGTAGCTGTGGCGAGTGGCTCTAGCGTAGTTGGCCTAATGCTTTTCAATTAAATTTCTGTTAAGTTATTTAAAACTAGCTTACAAACAGACGTTGTTCTGTAAAAATCCCATAGAAAAAAGAACGTTAAATTTTTCCCGAATTAGCCAATTTTCCGGGAAACTTTTCCAATTTTTCTTTCCATAAAAAAAATGCGAAAAAAAGAATAAAAAAAAATTTGGTCCAGCCGTTGTCAAGTGATGCGCTTACCAACGATCAGCATTTAGTTTTTATTTATATATATAAATGAACAAGAGTAGCCTACAATGGAATCAGAAGATCATTTACAAGATTTTCGTGCGGTGTTTGACTGAATTTCAGACAGGAAACTTGACCGAGACCGATCACGTGTATAAAATATCAACGAACTGCTAATATAATAATATTATGACAGGTATGGTGCTGAGTTTTAGTTAATATGTCAATACTGTTAATATTCCATACGGTTGTTTTAATTTTTCCTTCAAATATCGTAAGTTTTATATTTATTGTAATTGGTTCAGATTCACTGAAGACATGCAGATATGGATTGGCAGATATTTCAATTTATAATTGTTTCATTCAATGTTTGTGTTGTTTCATTTATGCAATGAGTATCTATGAACTAAAATTCGCCATAAGAAAATATCAGGCTGGAATTTAGTGCCTGAATCACCATGCTGGTACCCGTATGCTTAGGCTGATTTTCCACGGTCCACGACACGACAAAATGTGGCGACGACAAGACAAGATACTAGTGTCGTAAATATTAAACGGTTCATTTCATCATTATTTGATACTAGGTAGTAGGTACATCGAGCGCACCCTGGGCAGTCACCCCCGCTACCAACCTTGTTGGCTGGCTAGTCTTTTTACCACGGCATGAGGTATTCTCACATAGCTCGTGCCGTGGATGCACGGTGCGTGGTGCACGATAGAAGTAGAAGGGAACAGTTCACAGAAATATGTGACGCTCAGAGTCGTCACATGTTATGTCGTGTCGTAGTGGTAGTGGCAAAACGGCCTTACCCAACGTTAACCCAAATATAAAATTTACAGTTAAAATTAACTCATTTGTAGCGCCTCTGTTGGGAAACACGTAATTGGCCCTACACAGAAAAACTAAGTAGGGCCTACGTTGGTTCTACTGTTGGCGAAAGGGTGACAAAGCTCACCGTTGGCCTACTAAAACGTGAACGAGGCCTAAAATCAACTTAAAATGCTACTTAAAGGGACCTACCTACTACGTAGGTACGATATCGATAGAGGTATGCAAGAGAAAGATTCCCGCCTCTGTGTCGTCCGATGCTCGGAATACTAAGTAGATGTCCTACTGCGCGTGCACGTATTGAACTTATACGTACCGAGTTACCGAGGAATGTAGGACATGACCAATGGGACAAATTGATATTTATTGTAATTATGTGAGTGTAAAATGTTGTGAGCTTTAGTTAAAATACATCGATTCAGCTGTGGCGGTCCTCACCGCAGCTACCTGTGGGTATCGTTAAAGGCACCTGCTTGTACCCTGGATCATAATATTTTGCCGAGAGTTTGCGTTTATTTCTGTATTATTAATAGTTCCTGTACCATAAATATTCACGAAAGTTGTAAAGCAAAAACAATAGTAGAAAATATAATTGGGTTTTTTGTTTATCTATTAAAAAAGCTCTAATTCAATATAGAATTATAATAAGGAAGATTGAAAAACAAACCAGTAATAAAATATTCCTAGTTATTAATAAAGTTGTTCTGTTCCCAGTGAACAATGGGTCCAAGCCTTTCATCGTAATTAACGCCCATTGTTAAAATAAAGCATCACAAATCAAAGAACTCAACACTAGTCTTATTGTTATGAACTTATTTTATTTACTATTTCCATTTTCCTGCTCGTTTTCTGGTCTCTAGCGAAATCTGGACTTATTTACTTTGAATTGGTCACGTTTGGCCCTAGTCGCACCTGGTGGCAAGCGTAGAGAGGGTCTAAGATGGAGCACACGATTCCAAGTAACAGTGATATAGAGGGATTCCCCTATATCCCTCCAGACCCCTATATACGATACTATACCTACACCTTTTGGAGGCCAAAGATGTTACTGTTGTATTGTCTGAAGCTGTTATTTCTTCTAATCTTCGTCTCAGATACGAGGAAAGTCTACGCAAGCCAGTAACTGGCTAATATTTTCTCTACAGCATAAGCAATTACAGATCCTGATAAACCGACAGAAGAAGAAGACTGGCTTGTTTCAGATAAGCCAGTAACTGTACTTAAAATTATCCTCTAATTTTTCTTCAAAATACTTATATTACTAGGCCAGTTACACCTAGTGACCGGCTTTGCAGTGTACTGGATTTTGTATTCGTCTCGTGTCAACCTGTTTTGAGGTTTTCGTTATAATTTTGAGAAGTACGGCAACATTCTAATTCACCCAGAACACGCAGTTGTTCATTTGCATTAAAAATTATTGCTAACTTGCTAATACAGACCGTTAGCGCGTTCTTCAAATCGTACAAATTGTAAAACAAGTATGTCAATTCTATGCTCTGATTGCTCTTAAAAGTTGTACCTGTGTATTAAGCAAGGTTCTTTAAGTATGATCTTATTTTTCATTAAAAAAATGCATAACTTTTGTCAAAAACCGTTTTGGTCTACGAAACTAATATTTCATTTTGATGCAGATGAAAAGGTAGTCTAATTATACCAGGGTACAGTGTAATGTCAGCTGCTTATCACGGAAGTCACGAGAGCAGGTACTAGCCTTCGAGGGCAGTAGGTTAGTTGTTGATTAGCAAACTATTACCGGTCCTTTGCCTAGCACTTCGTTGCTAACTTGATAAACTATGCTATTACCAAGCTATATATGTGTATCCTTTTCAATATCGTAAGGTAAGATGTAGGTAGCTATTCGTCTGACTCAAATTTTAAATGGGAAGTATAGTCGGGATGGGTTGCTTCAATGAGAGGATTTGTGTAAAACTCTAGGTATAAAATTATTGAGGACACAAGTTTCATACACTAAAGACACTTCCAAAAAGAAAAGACACGCATTTCTTCCCTTGACATAAGCTAACGAGTGACAGCGCAGAGCGCATGCGTCCAGGGAACCCACGATCGGATACATTCCCGCTAAAATAGATATTTAGATGTTTGAATGTTTGTTCACTCAATCATGCAGTATCGGCTGAACGAATTAGAATGCAATTTGGTTCACATTTATCCTGAGTTTGCACATAGCCTACTTTCCATTTCATAAAACTAAGATCTTTGTACGTACCTACAGCATGGCTAGTCATATTTTAAATGATATCATCAACTCTACTGTAGGCAATGGTGATATTTCATGGTTACATTTTCATCTAATTAATTTGTTTGTTAGCTTATATTTTTATTGTAAGTTAACACGTCACACCTTGTCACTGGTCACGCAACTGTTCAAATAACACATAAACAATTGCCTATCTACCTAACCTTGTCTGATTTACATGATTCACACTTTTAATATGAATTGCCTCGAAACACTTTCATACATACATATTAGATATTAACACATTTTTAAGAGACATATAAAACGCAACTTGAAAAATATGTTTTGTAGATATGTAAAAGTGATTAACACAATTGAAATAAAGAATTGTTATGACTTTACGACCTTTTTCAGAAATGCCAGTCATAAAAATGAGTTGTATCATTTAGAGCTTGGTTTTAAACTTAAACAGACGACGTTGTTAAACTTTTACGATAAGGACGCTGTTACTGCTGCATTTGAGAGAACTGCAAATATAATGAGTATTTTGTTCGTCATACCTACATATTATTTTTGCAAGCTCACAGTCATCATCAAAAGTAAGTGATAATTGCTTTTTCAGAACTGTTTTATTACTGAAAACTTGCCAAGTACTTACTCATGTTAACTAATAACGACAGAGAACTGAATTCTGGAAATAATAGTATCATTTTAGATAAACAATTAGCTCCTGATATAATTAATTTTCTCGCATCCAGCGGATTCCCGCGATCTTCACTAGATCATCGGTCCATCTTGTGGGAGGCATACCCACGCTGCGCCTTTCGGTACGCGGTCGCCACTCCAGAACCTTTCGGCCCCATCGGCCATCCGTTCTGTGAGTAATGTGTCCCACCCACTGTCACTTAAATTTGGCAATCTTCATCCGCTCGATGCGAGAAGCACAGGACCGGTCGATGTGGCGATGCTTGCGGGAGGCCTATGTCTAGCCGTTGACGTCTCTTGGCTGAATGATGATGATGACAATTAATTTTCAAATTCCAAAATATTTATCGACTGATGGTCTCAACTGTACTAAGTACCTATTCAGTAAACCGTGGATGCCTAGTTACTAAAAAAAAAGCAAAATCTTCATGGAAATTAATGTTAATCACGAAAGTTATGTTATAAAACTACTTAAATCTTGGACATGATTATAATTTTTCATAAGAAATGGATTATTAATGAGCTTCAGCCTTCCAAATAGATTATTTTAATAGTAGTTTATGTGTTTCAGTGCATAAAGTGGTTATTAAAACACGAGTGTGAGTTTAAAAACCGAGTCGTAGACGAAGTTTTTAATAGTACTCGTATCACACGAGTGTTTTGATACCTGGTTATGTGAAGTTTTATACAACTTTATCTAAACATAGGAAGATACCTATTTTAAATAAAAGACCAAAGTTAGAACAAATACAATAATATGGCGCACGAACCCAGAGCGCATATGCCCAAGAGCGTGCCAACAAAGAAGATGTGCAGCCGCTCAAAAATCAAATTGAAATCTTCATGCTCGGTCCGAAGTGTACTTCAATAGAAAAAAAGTTATTTTATGGCATTATTTTGCTAAGAGAATTGTACTTTAATAAAACTTTTAGAGGTGCACGTGAATAAAGCATGAATGTCATTATGGTACTATTTTTGAGTTCATAATTGGAACTTTACGACATAAGTGTAGATAAAAAATATTGTAGGTGTAGATTGTTTAATAAGTAAAGTCAATTTTCATATAAAAGTGTATTCAACACTTGATTCCAAGTAACATAGGAAGTCGCGTATTGTATGTAACTTTCGCACACTCACAAAAACTGCCAATTTACACAGAATGCACATTGATCGCAATATATACGCAGCTAATCACCACCATTGTGAGAAACTGTTAGTAATGTATGTAAAACGTATGTTTTACACAACAGATAAGAGTTTTTAGGTAGAAAATGTCAAATGTTACTTCATACTACGAAGGTTTATGAAGTAAATGGGTAGCGGATGTTTAATGGCAGTCGCTTTGTGTTAAATACAGCTGTAAACAGCTTTTTTAAACGGCTTCTAATCTAAGCAGATGCGACTAAAGTCGCATCTGCTTAGATTAGAAGCCGAACCCAACATAGTTAGGAAAAAGCTAGACAGAACAAACCAGAATGTAGGTACTTAGTATAAAGTTTTTTTTCATTCTTTTCGGCGAAGAATGGACCACTTCTATTGCCGCTGCCTGGTCGACTAAAGTTACAGCAGCATCCTATCCGCCAACCTGTCCTCCCATCAGGTTAACTTACTGTGATCACCAATCCCTTTTTTTGACAGTCGTGGTGATTATGGTGATATTCACTAAGCGGTAATTTTGAAGGCTCATGCCGCTATACAGGGTGTAAACGAATTTGTGTAATTCCTTAAAACCACATGATCTACTACGAGTACTGTTGTACAAACTAGCTAGATAAAAATAAAAATCTTTTTTTTTTCATACTGTTCTGGTAAATGATCGTATCTAAACCACCTTATAAGGATTCAGTAAAAAAATAAGAAACTTATTTTTTGCAAAAAAATAGTTTTGTTTGAGTGAACATTTCGATGCCACGCATAAATGAATGAAAGCATAGCGACGAGACTGGCGGGCACGACTAAAACGATATCGCTCTTTGCAGTCAGTTAACTCGGGCTCTAAAATGACTCAGTAATAGAAAACCGAGATATCATTTTGTTTTTTTTTTCTTTAGTTGATTTTTAAAAATACCCATTTAGGGTTAATCTGTGTCACCACTAGATCACGCGGTTTGAAGAAATTACACGAATTCGTTTACACCTTGTATGTATATATGTATAGTCTATCCTCCCGTGCACTTAAAACAAAATATTTTCATCGCCAATCCTTTTGCCAAAAATGGTGATTATTGTGATACTTAGTAAGCGGTATTTTGAAGGCTAACGTTCGAAAGGGACCGTTGACTGGGCTACTTTGTCTACTTTATAAGGTACAAAAGTAATGTTGTTACGACAAAAAAATGGTAAACATTTACTTATAAGGGTCGAACATGTTCATGCATCAATGATTCCACAGGAATTCCTCTGGCATCTAATAACATATGATAATATATTCTATTGCTGTTGTATACGTTTTTATTTCCACAATGATTGTATGTTAAATTCTTACGTGTAGATTATATGAGCTATAACGTAATAGGTACATGATAATTATGTCGTAGTAAGAAAATGCAATTGCATAATTATGGTAAAATATTGGCTCCGATGGCTTATATTGTCTGGAAAGACAGCTCCCAAACGCCAATATGGTTCGATTTCAAGCTGAATAAAATGTACTTTAAGTTTAATTACTATTTGACGAGCTAAGCGAACATAAATGTAGGGAACAGCTGTTTTTTACGCGATTTCAGATTTGGTCCTATAGTAAAAGTTGTTCATAATGATGAGTATAATGACCCCTTAAGAGGTTGTTGGTGTTTTTCAATTAACCCTGTATATATTTTACTAACAGACTAAAAATGCATGCGGAGTTCACCTGAAAATGATTGTTGCACTTTTTTCTTTTTTTTTTTTTCACCTTTATCAGAATACCAGTGTAAGCATTTGATGGTCTACGAGCTATACTATGCATTAACCTCTACTAATACTTCATATTAATGGTGAAACGTTGAACAATTTATACAGAGGGTAAACGAATGTTCATCGAACATTTTTACATGATAACATTTCAATAAGATATTATTTTTAGTAGCAAAAACACCTTTACAGTTATGTCGTCTACACATTCAACATGACGTAACATTCAATAAAAATAAATAAAAATAATTTTTCCTCCCTCTTACGTATCATAAGGACACTTAAATGTTATAGCCGATCAAAAGCACCCTTAAACCTACCCTTAAGTGTATAACAAGCGAAATCACTCACTTATTCCAAACCGATCACTGACATGATCGTAAAACACAGTACATACAAACTGAACTTTATTAACTCTGTACTTACACACGAAGTTAGTTCGTGAGCCACGTACTGGTAATACCCAGTACACGTGCAGTGTTCAGACCCTTTGATCCGCGCACGTGTCTCTGAATAGTTAATTAGACGACCGACTGGCTTTTCATCCAGCCGGGATTACGTTGGCTAATCAAAAGCTCCCAATGAGTACTGTGTTTAGTTTCACTGGGATTATTAATGACAGTATACATTTTACAGAATTGAATGCGAAGAGGAATATGACAATGGCGATGTTAAATGGGTGAATTATTCGAAGAAAATTAGCACTTTTTTAACAAATTATTTGTTACAATTAGGTTGTTAACTTTATAGTATACCTATTATTTAGTGTACACAAGAAAATTACGATATAAAACTACAATTTAGTGAAGTCATGTAGGTATAAAGGCGAGCTTAACTCAAAAATGGCTTTTCTACCAGCTAACCTCAATTCTCAATTCTTTATTGCGTATCATAATGTTTGCATATAGTTGGTAGGGAAATAATTAGATTAGTCACAATTATGGACCCTGTCGGGCACAGCACAGATCAAGTAGGAGAGAGGAGGAAGGAACCTTTGAGTGGGTAGAGAGAGATTGATTAATATGTACGTAGTCTCAGATTGTTTTTATATCTTTTTTCTCATTGTATAATGGCAGTGATATAGTTTGTGTTTACATCGTCATAATAAGAGTTCTAAACGCCTGCAGTCTTAACTTTGGGGATGATGATGTTCTTAATTTTTGTTAAGGTTTTCCGTCAAATGACCCAAACTAGTTGTCTATTAAAGAAAATAGAAGCCATATAGAGCTCTATAGGGTATGATACGGCGATAGTTTCGCTTCGTGGTATACAATAAATTATCCATAGCCATCCAGAATCTTTCAACATTACATTGTATAGAAAAATTCATGTCCACAGGGTTATGCAAAAATAAAATTAATGTTGACGTCGATTTAGATACTGCTACGTCATATTGTATTCCTTGTACGCTGCAAAAGGCTACGTAGCTTCAGAATATGCAGAACATATTTCATAGAAAATTGGGGTAATGCATTCCATAAATATTCCCAACTACTTCCTTTATCTGCCCTGGATGTAGGTTGATTCAGAGCGACGGGAGATAGGAAATATGTACAAATAGTAGGTTCATCCAAGCGGCTTAATCTGACAACCGACAGCACCTGCATTCTAGACGTTAGTAATGAACAGGTTCTCGCATTGGTAAGCAAGATTGACCACAAAACCGATAGTGAAAACAGGCGTAGTTTCTTTTACCGTTAGCATACGGTCAGTGGGCCACTTTTTACCATTTATTGGGCGCAACGCTAAACTGTCTGTTATACTTCACTTGGGTTACAGAATTAATGTAATTTGGAACAAGAAAACGTGTTTATTTGAAGACTGGTTTTTCGGTAAAAAGTATCTAGTGCTACAGTTTTTTGTTGTTAGATTAGAATTTGATTTATGAATGCCATGTCAATAAACTCTTATCGAGTCGAAATACCTTCCCTTCTCTATGCGCAGTGTGCGTTCCTATTCTTCTCTAGGTACCTGTAAATTTTGTCACGCTGCATTTTCTCTTCAAGTACCTACTTATGCTTTATATTGTTAGAAGACGCTGTAAAATATTGTATATTTACTTGTAACAATAACATACATACTACATTACCTATGCGAAAAATGTATTTCGCGTGTCAATGTCAACATAAAAAATCTCTAAAGTACTTTCTTTTCTATCGCAAATTGTTCCACTTAATGTCAAGGTTGACGTTTTGCGGCACTATGTTAAAATTCACATGCTGCATTTAAAAAAAAAGCAAAAAAAAAGCATAGTTCATTTCACTAATTACGTTTACAGAACCTTGACCTCGGACGATTTAAAAAAAGAATGCCTACTGCGATTATTATCCGCGCGTATTTCCCACGTTCATCAAGCTGCGTAGCTGTACTGCGTTTAATTTCCGTTCTTCCCACAGAGAGTTAATCCATCAATACTTACTGATTTGTAAGTTTATAGAACTCGTGAGAGGCCTTTGGGAATTGATACGGAGATAGAAAAAGTTCGGGTCGACTGTAATCCGGTTCAAGTAAATTGTAAAAGGGTTCTACTGACTTGTGTATACAAAATTCACCTTGACGCTAAAAACTTAGTAAACTACATATTTACCCCTAAGTTACATGGGGGCTGTTTATAGAATAAGATCAATATTTTCGACTTCATCCATTTCGTTTCTGAAATGGTTGATTGATACTTCGACTCGTTAGTAAACAATTGATAAAACCATACACTAGGTACACAGTCATCACGATGATGGCGTTAAAATATTGATTGAAATCATAAGTTATTATAGTTTCCACGAATAATAAATAATAGGTACGAGTCCACGAAGCAAATACTTTGTATTTGCTTCGTGTACGAGTCCTAAAAATTTACAAAATGTTCTGAAAAGAAACATAAGGTGAAATTACTAAAGGTTTCATTTTAGGTAATTGCAGTAATAATAAATATTCAAACGTAGGTAAATGCCACCTCCCACGTCAAAGTTATGCGATGTAAGTATGTCACAGTTGTAACAAACATTAAGTATATTCAATTCTAACGTTCTGTAAGGGCCGATTTTAACAATATTAGATATATTTCATCTGAGAAATAAGCCCGGCCGCACGGTCTCAGAAATTTCTGTCAGAAAATTTCTAACGCGCAACTCTGCTCATACATTTTGTAGTAGACCCCGCATACTGTCAAAATTTGTCGGATCCGACAGCCTGCTGGCTCTAGTACAAAATGTAGCGCAGAGACTTCGCGCACGCGTTAGAAAAGTTCTGACAGAAATTTCGGATAATAAATATGCGGCCGAGCTAAAGATGACGTTTGGGCAGAATTTCTATGCAAAAGCTGTCAAAAATTATTCTTGGGATTTAATGTTAACTGAAGTTGCTAAAATCAGCGCTAAAACCAATAGATACCTACCTACTCTGCCAAAAAGGTCAATGCCACAAACTAAAATTGAATTGATGAGTTAATAGAAATAAATTGATACACGCCTATCTATCATTCAATTTTGTTTGATTACATTCCTTTATCATGACCTAAGATAAAATGTTTTCAATGTAAAAATGATATAACATCATCTTAAGCTCCTTTTGACAAGGTAGGAAAAAATCCGGTATTCCACTTTAGCTTCTCCTTAAATTCTTGATGAAATATTGGATCACGGAATGTTCGGAATGGAATGTCTGATATTAAAACAAAAAATCGCTAGACACGTAACTTTTTGCCGTAAATCCTTTTCTGAAGGTTCTTGCTCTCCGATGTGGATTAAAGGTAGATATTTATCTTGGCAGCTCTGAACTTCGTGCAGGTAGTTTCGCAATACATTTTTAAAGATTTAGGTATTAAATGGCTTTTAATTAATTAACATTTAATTAACGCCATCATAGGATCGCCCATAAAAGCGAAGTTCATTTAGTAGTTTTTACAGGAACTGTTTCCTTTTTGAGTATGCATGCGCGAAAGTTCAGGACGGCCAAGATATATTTATATAAAACATTCACACGTATTTTCAAGGCTCAACATATTTTTCTAGGTTGTAATGCACGTTTTTATTATAAATATCAATCAATAAGAGGAAAACATTATTCGTGCTTCCACGTTAGAAATAATTATAATGTATAAAAAGTAGCAGGTGCACGCAAGCCCGTTTGCTCCATTCGCTATTTCAATGTCATTTGCAAGCCCATACTCTAAAGACTGTCTTAAACGGTGCAGATACTATGAGACACCTATCTATATCTGAGCGTATATCTCACGACATCGCTTTTATCACTTTTCTGAAAAAAAGATGGGTTCATGGGTGGTGGGGAGTAGAACCCCATGGCATTTTTTTCTTTTTTTTTTCATTATCTTTTTTTTCAAATTGATATGTCTATAGATGATACCTACTATAGAAACTCAAATTGTACGCAGGGGTATACGATTTGAATTTAGATATTATTTTATCGATTTATTTGCTTCAGAATTTCTGTTTTTATCGATTTAGTATGAAAATTTACTTCAAATTAGTGGTATTTATTGATAGATAATTATCGTAATAGGCAATTAAAATAAAAACTATTTTTTTCCAGACGGTCAGACGGTAAAAAAAGTCATCCGGAATACCGTATCTGTTTTGTGTGTACTTTTCCTATACCTTCAGATATTATAAGTTTTTATGCGCAAATACTCGCAGATAAAACATTATAATATCTGCACGGTGTGTGACAGCCTTCTTAATGCTTTAAGGCACTGTTCTTACACATGCTGTAGAATATTTACAGAAGTATATACGACTTTTAAAGAGAATATGGTCTTGTCGATACGGTTACAAAAGTTTGTTGCACTGGACCATTTAACATGACGGTTTTGTGGCGAGTAGTGAACGAAACATTGTGTTTTTCAAGAAGTTTCACCAAGTTCCGTAGTTCTTGCGGACTTTATACACTAATCTCAGCCTACAGCGTGGGCCATAAAATAAGATAAGTCAATATACATATAACAATGTATCTGATATACATTCAATCAAAGATAATTCAGATTTAGAAAAATGATTTCTCGTATTGATAACATTGTCTCTCGTGTTTGCTACGATGAAGCACGACTTTATCATTCGGCCCGCACCGCCACGGTACGTATTTTTTTTTAAGTTTTATTTTCTTATTGTTTATGTTTTATTTTGAATTTCTGTGTTAATGTGTTTGTTTGTTGGAGATGCATCCATCCTAGTAACTTGAAACTGCAAACAACTTTAAACAATGCAACTTGCAGTTCCCGTGTTTAAAGTTTGCCAAGGAACGACGTAATGCTTCTCGTACCAACGGACTCAGATACTTCAAGCTAGATTCCGAACTTCTAAATCACCTGTGTGCCTGTGTTCTAAATCATATACGGAACTGATTTTGTTATACTTTAGGTAACCTTAAGTGTTCGTGTGTTCTTGCGTGCGTACACGCATTTAAAATGAGTCAAAACTAAAGTAGGACTTCTAGTAATTGCTTGTAAGGTGTAAGATCGCCGGAGCGTGGGATATCGATGTTGAAGAGAGCTCAATTTAACACTCGGCCAAGCGCAAGTCGCACCGCATTCAATTAATATTGTTTATCGACGATAACCCGCGCATACGTCGATTGGAACAGTCGCCCGCGCCGCCGCTTACGCCATCACCACGCCGTAATATGATTTAATTTTGTAATTAAGATATTCGTAATTAAGTGCGCATCTTGACGTGACGCAATCTCATGTTTGTAAGTGAATGGGATGATAGGTGGCCTCTGCAAATAAAACAATTTCTTATGATTGGCAAATAAGTTATCGTAAAAAACTATGTTACGATAAGTTAGTGATTGTAGCTGGGTATAAAAGAAAAAAAAGAGTATAGAGCGGTTAACAGTAGGTTAAAGAAACAAGTCATGATGGTAAACTCTTTATTTTTTATCTTACACCTTTTTATGGTCCTTTGGTTTGAAGGGTTAGCTATATGCGAGAAAAACGGGCATGAATATGCATATTTACCTATCATTAACTTACAATCAAATATTTAGATTTTATTAATAAGTCTACACAAATTTTTGGCTATTACCATAAGCAATTATAGTGATTAGAAAACGTACCAGATGTACGTGATGTGTCTTAGGTGAGAAGTAGGTCAGTGTATTGCATATAATAGCGTTCAAATGGCAGTTAACATGCAACGCCGAGCCACGACGACAGACCGGCGACGGATGGTCATGATCTCGGAAAAGTTACAAATGGAGACTCCATTTAAGAACATAATTTCAAGCAAAAATTCAACTGACATTAGACACCACCACTCTTTAAAATAAGCCACGTACGAGTACACTCTGTAACTCAACGTAGGTATATTTGTATATGTCAATGAGATATCAGTTTCGAGTTCGATTTCCTTTTAGGAAATATGACTATACTCTGGACATCGAAAGATGAGTTTTGACATAGCGGTTATTTCAGAAATTGAAACTGTAAAGAGACTGCTATCGAAAAAACTAGTAGCTATATTATCCAAGTTTTGTTTATTTTAAATATTTGATACTAGCTTTTGCCCGCGGCTTCGCTCGCGTTAATTAAGCTCAAAAAAACTCTTTACACATTACTAAAGTTTCTATAATAATATAATTCAAATTGATTGATTCGAAAGACACGTAGTGCCATCTATGAACGTTATTGTTGTTTTCCTCGGGAACAGTACTTTTTTCCGGGATAAAAGATACCCTATGTCCGTTTCTGTACACCTGACAACGTATATGCAAAATTTCAGGATGATCGGTTCAGTGGTTTAGGCGTGAAAAGGTTACAAACAAACAAACTTACTTTCGCATTTATAATATTAGTTAGGATTCTTTGCATGGTAACGTTTTGTATAAAAATCCCAACACTCACCTTACGTTGAAAAGGGTATAGAAGTTTTATGTTCTTTGTTAAAACACTTATATTCCTCCCAAGAATCAAGGGGTCAAGAAATGTTTATCATTAGACTGTTTCAGCAATTTACACAAAGTTCATACAGATGCTCATCGCGGTATTCAGCCATACATGATTACTCCATTTGTTAATCCTCTACGGTCATGTTCTATGAAGCTGCACGACATGACGTAAATATGCGACGTCCTTTACATCCATGTTTGCTCGTTCCTATTCCCTTGTTCATGGGAAGGGAATAAGGAAGAAAAGCAAAGCTCAGAGTGTTTCCTACATGACGTGTGTTTGCATCGTTTGACCCGCATGCAACATGTTTTTGAATTGTAATGCAACCTCATGCAACGGTGTTTTTATCTATTTTACAGTTTAGAAAACCGTCCCGAATCCCGAGATGGGCACTTTTCAGAGCTCCGGGCCCGGGGTTAACAACATTTAGTTCAATGTCGGTCGCGGATAGATTTAATTTTGTTGCATGAATAATATTTTTACGTTATTTATCCAATAGTAAAACTCTCTTGCAAATTGTGTTAAAAAGTCTTGTCGATATTTCAATGACAATTACTACAATTAGCTTTTGAATATCACGCCTGTATTCCGAAGAGGGTTGGGCAGAGGTGTATAGTACACCCGCATTTCGCCGTCACGTTTCATCATCATCATCATTCAGCCGAAAGACATCCACTGTTGGACACAGGCCTCCCCAAGCATCGCCACATCGACCGGTCCTGTGCCTCTCGCATCCAACGGATTCCCGCGACCTTCACCAGATCATCGGTCCACCTTGTCGGCCTGCCCACACTGCGTCTTACGCTGGAAGACGCAACTTAAACATACTTCCGTCATGTTTAAGTTCCATGTAATAGGGGGCGAGCCTATTGCCATCAGTCGGGCACAAATCCAGATTCCGGGCTGCTATTGAGAAATTCCACGCAGAAAAACCCAATAACGCTTTGCCCGACCTGGCGATCGAACGTAGGACCTCACGCTCAGCAGTCACGCCTGCGACCATTAGACCAACGAAGCAGTAGCTTTTGAACCTAACACTAAAAAAACATAGTTGTCCGTAACACAATTGAAATCACTGCCAGAAATATTTGAAACGCATTACTATCATAATGGCTTCAATCGTAACACAAATCTCATATGGGGGAGATTGCTTACGCGACTATGTAAGCGGTACAAATTACATACGGCGGAACGGTAGCATTTCGTAACAATAATTGCACCGTAGTTTTTCTAGAGCACTTCCTCATTAAATGGAACGAACCGCAGAACGAACGAATGAACGCTTTTGTGCCGAGCGTTCCGTAGCTCTGCATAGAAACAAAAGCTGTTGGGAGTAGACGGACAGTACAGCAAACAAAGGTTATTAAATAAGTTGAGTTGAGTATTGTTTTCACAAATAATTGCGGCTTAATGTTCATGTTTACTAAATTGTTGGTTGTTTTTACTGTTAAGAAGAAGCTCCGATAATATTTTTCACGGAATTAGATACTTGTAGGTTGGTACTTAATATTTTTTGTAAGAGTTGACCAAATGTTTTTATTTTAACCTTGCCCCACACTTGGATTTCTTCTGTATCGCGGGTCCGTTTACACATAAATCATCACATGCAGGAACACCCAAAACCGGAGCAACTACATAAAGGCCATACAAATATTTGTTCCTTGCGGGAATCGAACTTGCGACCCGTAGCACAGAAAGCCAGTCGCGTAGCTACTGTGCTAAACGTGTCGTGGAATCGTTTTCTTTCTTTATTAAAACAAAATTTTAGACTCATAAGTAATTTGCGAAATTATTGTAATTATATGAGTTTTCGCACTTTCCATAAGTGATCGTAACTATGAAGGCATTTTAATAATAGGTATATGGAGTTAACTTAAGTTTACCACACTTAGGGTATGTTAAGTGCATGTAGCACTTTCTAACTCAGCATCAATGGAAATCTAGTTATGTCTGTTTCCCGCGACAGCTTTCATGCGCCGCTACGGGGAGATATTGCATTCCCATTTTTTATTTTTTCTCAACATAAATATTCATGCATGTAAAACTGGCTTTAATATTAGAAATTGATTGGAATAAAATTGTTTTTGAATCGGTAAAGTGTTATTATTGTAAATGTGGTTCGGGGAAAAGAGAATTTCAACCGATACTAATGTGCAGTGCATGTTCAAAGCGCACGCGCAGCTTAATGTATTATGTTTAAAGATCGCATTAGTGTTAGTGGGTTGAATCGACTAGCTAGCCTTTGACCAGTGGTTGTGGGAAATTCTCTTCTCACACGTGACATTACTAGCTTTCCTGTAATGATAAATGTAGAAACTTTTGACATTAATAGCCTTGCATGTGACATTACGTACAGTCAGCATCAAATATATCGGTACGAACAGACTTTTCAAAATGATCTAAACTAAGAAAATTAAACTTTATCTCAATGGAACAAGAGGTGTTTCAGAATGAACACAGTACACGAGAACTGTCATTCTGATAAGATTATTATCCTATTGACATAAAGTTTAATTTCTTTAGGGCCGATTTTTCTAACGTCAGATAACTTTATCTGAGGAATAATTAAGACGGTTTGACATATTTTCTATACAAAAGCTGTCAAAACGTCAAACTCACCTATTTCCCAGATAAAAGTTATGTGACGATTGAAAAATCAGCCCTTAGTTGCCGGCCCGTTGTTGTTAGGTAATTATGAACGGTCTGTTCGTCCCGATGTATTTGATGCTGATTGTACAAACGATTCATGTTTTATCCATTATGAACCAGAATCCATGAAAGGAAATATAATTATAACAGACATTTATTATTCAAAAACAAAGGACACCACACGTACTATAATTAATATATTTTACATTATCTTTATTTAGGTGACATGTCTTAATATTACTTACAAGTTATCAGATAAAAATACGCATAATAAATAATAAGCTACACGATATTTAAACACGCAGATAAGTTAACCAGAACTTGTTCTAGTTTAAATACCGCGACAGTAATGTGAGTGTCAAGATTTGTATCTACAACTTCAATGCCGAGAGAAAACACGTTACAATTAAGTACAGTAGTGAGATTCTACCGGTATTACATGGACATAAACATTAAAAAACGCAATTATCATTCTTGTGAGAAACTAACAGAAATTTTTTACTTATTTGGATTTGGTTTTCACCATATTAGACAAAACTTTATGCCGACTTCTCGTACTTAACTTGTTTCTACAGGCACTGAAATGGATTAGATAAATATGTTTTTCACAGAGTTCTATGAATAATCAGTCAGATTAACGGCCGCATAATATAAAAAATCTGTCAGAAAATTTTTGGCGCGTGCGCGAAGACCCTCTACGCGCATTTTGTCCCATTTTTACCATAAGGTGAGTCCTAACGTTTCTCTAGTTATTAATTTAATAGTAATATTTGACACCTGAGTTTAAATCCCAAATAGTAGCAGTATTCTACTTTTAAATATGACTGTTGCATTACATACTGTACTGTTAATTTTTCATGTAATAAGTTACCCATTATATATTTTCAACGTAAGGTGAGTCGTGACGTTTCTCTACAAAACGTTACCATACAAAGAATATCAAATATTTTTTAAAAAAACAAAACATTATGGCATGGCTATTTTACGGTTTTTGATGATGTCGTTTACGTTTTTTCGATAGCAGTCAAGCGGCTACAATTTACGAAATGACCGCTATGTTAGGACTCGTCTTTGGGTGAACAGAATATAGACCCGGAGACTGAGATCCGGCAAATTCTGTCAGTGTGCGGTCTCTAGTACAAATGTATGCGCAGAGTGCATTCCGGTGTGTGTCAGAAAGTTTCTGACAGAAAAATATGCGCAGAGGACCTTCGCGCACTCGTAAAATATGTTCTGGCAGAAATTACTTCTAATGGGCGGCGGGTCTTCAAATTAAAGGGACTTAATTATATACCCGGAACAGAATAAATAATAATACCCGGAAGCCGATATTATATTATATTCACATTAGTTTCCTATTATCTATTTCTTATTCAATAATCGAATAGAAGACAGTTTAATTTCAATACTTATAACATCATTGAAAAAATTACGCAAAATGCAATCACTAAACTAACTAATCTAGCAGTTTCAATGGCTTTGTACTAAATAAAGAAAGATTGGTTATTAAAGAAATACGCAAATGGTCTGTGTCCGTAAGAGACGTGGTACTTGAAATATGTTGTAATATTACGTGCAGAGTAATGGAATCTGTAGACTGGCCGTCCGGTTGACGGAATGTGTCGACGGCTTCACGATTACTCGTTCGTATACGACCATGTTTACTAAAGGCGTCCGCGTTGAAAGAAGTAAGCATGACATCGCGAAACAAACCCGGCGGCTAGGGCCTCCGGTTTGTGCTAACGGCTTCACTATAGTAGTGTGTGGGCCCCATTATGTGGAACAAAAGATGTGTATGAAATGAGTGAACGGTAAAGAAAAGTTAAGGTTAGATTTTGAAATAAGTTACAGAGTAACTTATTTACTAGAGTGGGGCAACATTTAAAAAAAGAACAGACTAATCAGCAAAACAGAAAAAAAATAACGTAAGCATTTGCTCAGTCAACCTTTGTGACTTGCTCCGTGTAATTATAGATAATAATTTATAAGATAAGCTTTCGTTTATAGAAGAAAATAGGTTACGAAGAGGCAATCTGTAGATGCTGTCGCTAAATCAACGCCACGCATAGTCAATTGTCACTCGCTAACTGTAACTACTCGTTAAATCCCACTCAGTTTAAACTAAGTAGAACATTGGTCACTATATAGCTAGAGTTGATCCATCTGCATTGAAAACATCTGTTCAAGGCTTTACCGAATGTACTTAATTTGTAAAGCAATTGTTATTTTGAAACGGCATGTATTTAACGCGGCGACAAACTAATCTGATTTAGGGTTTTAAAAATAATTAAAATGGGTAGCAAAAATAATAGGTTGGCAGCTACAGTGAAGTAGCATTTTAAGTATAAAGTAGCAGCTTTATTTTTAGTTGTAAGCTTTGTTTAAATTTAAATTGGCAGTGATCTTTTGGTTTTTCTTTTTAAACTAGGTGGAGCTTAAGTCGACGGAGCCCCGCTGTGCGGGGCTCCTATTTCTGTCTGCAGGGTTTAAAGTAACCTAACACGAAGGGGATGACGGGGGCTTCGTTCGCTCGCTTCGCTCGCTCACTCTACCCCGTCATCCCCTTCGAACCTAACCTATCCATGTCGGGATTCCCCTTAACCACCCTGCTAACATTATTAGTCGCCAAGTCATTATTTATAGCTCCTCGCCTCATTTTATTAGTTGCAAACACTTAGTCGCCTTTTAAGTTATTAGTCACCTGGAAAATAATAAGCCTTTTGATACGGGCACGTCCAGTGATGTAATAATTTTATGTTATTGTTTGAAAGCTTGTGACAGTTTTTATGTCAATGTTCTATCTACACTTTTACCAAATATGTTGAGATCAGCTTCCATTGTCACCAAATGCAGCTGAATACTAGTATTTTACACGGAGCGACTGCCATCAGCCTTCCGCAGCCCATTTATTGTGCAATGCCAATATCGAATATCGTAAAGTTAGACCGGTTGTTAGACTTTCGGACTTCTGACGACCCGGAACGACTTTCGACTGTGATAGGTACCTATTCATATGGCACCCGGGAGCGTATTAAGAAACCATTGTGGTATCCAGAACCGGAGCGATCTGTACCACTCAATGCTTTATAATGTAATTTCTCCCGAAACCATTGCGTGGTACAGAGCTCGGCAGTTCTGTATCACACGATGGTTTTGGGCTGAAATCGCCGATAATCTAGCCAAAAACCATTGTGGAGTACAGATCGACGCTATAAAATTATCACTTGAATTCTGGTTTGCGCAATGTTTTATGTTTCTAAATACATTGAGCTTTCCAGATCGGCAAACATTATAAAGCATTGAGTGGTACAGATCGCTCCGGTTCTGGATACCACAACGGTTTCTTAATACGCCACCCGGGATCAACGATTTAACGTGCTCTCCGAGGCGCGGAGGTGTCTCGGTGTTTAACGAACGGTCACCCATCCACTAACTGACCGCGGCAAGCGTAGCTTAACCTCGCAAATCGTATGATCCGCGCGGTTGCACTTTTTATTGTCAATGTAATACAATTACGTAATTCAGATTGCGGTCATTGATAAAATGGCAATTAATATGTTTATAGAAATGTACTGTTAGGTAGTTAAACTAGACTTGATTGGTCTTTTCAGTGCAAGACAGGTCTAATAAAGTTTAAAAATATGCATGTCAATCTCTTACTTTGATTGAATAAAAATATCTACGGCTTGTGTGTAACGTGTACCTAAATAAAGCATTTGAGAGATGAAATTGTTAGCTATAAAATTGGTATAGGTATAATATCTAGATAATATGAGTACATGAAGCCAGATCAATAAGCTAATTCAGGTTTTTCGCAGGAAATGTGCACGAATCTTGTAGGTTTCTTTATTAGTACAGTTTTCTTTAACAAAAACTGTCATATTGTTTGACAACAAAAATAAAACCAGACATTTTGACCGTTTTCGTAAACGAAACCTGTATTATTAAACAAAACCTGCACGCTTCCTGCTTCAATAAAATACCTGAATTAGCCTAGTTAGTCCCAAGGGGCCAAGACCTAGGTGGTTCATCATGCCAACACAGGTATTTTAATATTGACTAGCGACCCGCCCCGGCTTCGCACGTGTATGTTTTATAGCTTAAAACCTTCCTCTTGAATCACTCTATCTATTAAAAAAAAACGTATCAAAATTCGTTGCGTAGTTTTGAAGATCTAAGCATACATAGGGACAGACAGCGGGAAGCGACTTTGTTTTATACTATCTAGTGATGAGGACCACCAATCCGGCCCACAGCTGAGGGCCGTAGTTTGGAGACTTCTGGCAAAGACTTTTTGATAGTCAATAGCGATACGTCCTAGTATATTAATTGGGTAGCACCATGCATCTTGATTCTTGTGCAATCACAATTTTGGATGGTAGCTGAGGCTTTAATAAAGTAAAAGCTTTATTAATCAAAGAAAAGCTCAAGGTCCAAACCTTCTCGTTACCGTTACACCAATGAGACTTTATTGTTATCCCATCAACTGCTGTCTCAAGCATGATGGCGCAGTTACTACAATAATAAGATAGGAACGGGTCGTTACATAAAATTTTAATTATTTCATAATAGCTGTGCTCTTTAGTTTTTATTAAAGTTCTACCTGTAAGTTATCTACCTTCAACTATTAAACGTACAGTTTCTGCAATTTTCCATTTCTCCGCTCGCTTATTAATGTAAATTTGACTTATGGAGTGTACTATCAAAAGTGGCTCTTATGAACGCTCCACTAGAGTTCAAAGAAGGACTTAAAGGCTTCATTCGTCTGGCAAATTAATTACTGGATAAGGACACTAGAGAGGCGAAGCGAACTTCCAAGAAGTTTCCGAATGAATGTGGTTAATTTAACGGTTCTTCTTAACAGTTACGCCATCTTGCAAACATTTGTCAGAAGAAGGATTATGAAAACAAAGTTGTGAAACGTTCGACTGAGAACTTGATCCCTATGCAAGCGAATCGTAACGAGGTTCTTTTGTTCCCCCACTTCCCCCTTAATATTTAAGTTGAACGTTCATCTTTGATGTCAATCTTAATACCAGTTATGGTAAGAGCGATCGTGTTCGTGCTCTTCGATTCCCATGTAGGCCAGGAGTACCATGGGCGGCGGGGTCGACGACCTCCCCCCTCCTGCCGCGTCATCTCTAGACCCTGCACTACTACATTTCTCCACTCGGGCGCACTGCACGAGCTATCCGCTCAAGTAGCTTGCCAGATCAAATATAACTAGTTTTACCCGAGGCTTTTTTTAAATTAGAAATCTTTACTTTATCGACCAAACACAGTTATCTGATCTCGTCTCAAATTGTTTAATTGTTGTATTAATGTGTGAACCCTGGTTGAATAGTCAGAGAAAGTAATGCTTCACAGCTCGTGTGTCCATTATTTCTGAAACGTATGTAGTTTTAAAACCAGCCGTTACCGTCACGTAACAAATTTAGCTGTTTTTAACAATTTGACTTTGGACAGAAATGCTATTGTCCAGTTAAGAGCACGGTACTCAATCTTTAGTAGGTAACTCTTCGTTTGAGTAATTCTGTGTAATTGTAATAATTTGCTGTTTAAATTGCGGGTAATTGTGCGGTTTTAAGATGCTCAGTTATGACTGAAGGAGCCAAAGTTATAAGTTACGCGGTCACCGATCGTGATCGAGGTTAATCGAGTTATCTCAAAGATTGCTCGGCACGGGCTGCACCGACGTGACCAAACGATTGGTCATTTACTCCTTAATTGGACCTATTGGTTGCAATTTTAATAAAAGGGCTCCATTTAGTGCTATCTCCGTTTTTCAATGTCTATTTCGTGCAGAATCGTCGTGAAGCGGGTAAGGTAACATTTCAACCAAAGATGCCCAATGTCTTTTCATATTTGTCGTATGATGAAGTCATATTGATACTCCAAACGACAAACCTCATTTACCGACACAATCGGGGACCAAAACGACACGTAGTACACACACGAGACCTCAGATATTCAAGTCACGTCTTTTATATGTACTTGCAACAAAATAAAGACGTAGCTGTACGAGTATAAAGCTTGGCATGTAAAAAGCCTGAGGCAGCAAGGTGGCATGACTACCTGCATTTCCTCCACTTTCTCGAATGACCTATCACGACTCTGGTCACTACGTTTTACGTCCGTTGCAAATCATCAATAATTTTCGCATTAGACATTCCATTTGAACTGAACTACGTAAAGCGAGATAAAAACGCAATTTTCCTGCTTGCAAACTCGAGAGTATTCCGATTTAAACTCGCTTTTTACATAGGTTATTTGAATGAAATGAACTTTTCATTCGTGTTTGAATTTCGCGGAGCTGTTTTTAAAACTCGTATGTAATTTCGCATTTAATAACGACCATGTTTGAATTACCAGTGAAGCTAACATGAAACGCAAACAAAACGTGGATGTCATTGCCTTTTGGATTAAATTATATAACCACGTTTGCTTTAACAGTAACGTTTCTATTCTGAACGCAGTCGTTTAGAGAGAAAGCTCGTATTGTGTTACAAAGCACATGGAGTTGCATTCGTAGAGACGTAATCATGTGCAGATGTGTCTATCGCTATTGTTACTATTATGTATTTCGCAAATGGGAAAGTTTTTTGCACATACATACATAAACGCACAACTTTTTCCCATGGAGGTAAGCAGAAACTGTAGAACGCCATACGCTACGATCCTTACATACTCCTTTAGCTTCGTGCAAGTTCACTTTATAAAAATTAAATACATTTAGATTGAAACGAGAATCTGAACTCCTATTGTAGGTTTATGGAGAATGGCAGACGCCGTAACAACGCTGGGTCTTCCAATCGTTACAGCTATGTATATGTAGTATGATAGCAGATAGTGGATATTTCAGGAGAATTTCATTAGAATCAGTTTCATTTTTATCGGCAATGGGTTAATGGAAAAATCCTGAATTTTGGGGTCAAATTGCTATTACTTTTGATTTTCTGTTTACAGTTGCCAATCTTGAAGAAAAACAAGTAATCAACAAACTATAATATATCTATTTTTGAATATTTTTTAATTTCCTTTACTTAACGGTTTTGGCACTGGAAGTAAACATGTCTGCCAAGTCAAGACTCGTCATTTGTACATATTGTCGTGTCCTAGACACAGTATCCCGGAGGTTGGGCAGTAAGCCAATGTGTGCTCGGACAAAGCCTCAACCGCAAGTACCATAAGCTAACATAAATAGGTAGTTACAGCGCAAGTACCTACGCAAGGTAGGACAGCGGTCGCTTCTTCATTTTACGCGACTTTCACCTGGTAGCGAGTTAAACTGGCACACATCTCATTGTTGATGTACAGCGCACTATCGACTGTAGATGACCGCCATTCAACCGACCATTGACTTTTAAAATGAAAACAATGTACTATAGAAAAAATAAATTCTTTCAATCCAACCCGAATTGTACAGTAATAGAGCTCTCCAATCCCAAACAAAATGGAATTTAACCATTCTATTCCCCGAACAGAATGCGAGGAAAAGGGACTGTTAAGGAATTTACTACCTCTGAGGGTTCCATGAAACATTTTTAATCAACTTAATTTTGGCATACCTACAGGGCAAGCTAAATAAAGGCTCGGTGACCCTGTCACTTGTGTTTGAAGGGCTAATCCTTTATCGCCACCTGCCACAGTTCAGGTTCGCTTATTGTTACCTAAATCCGTCTGACCTTTCCGTAACGCCTTTGTACGGACATTTATTTTTATATTAAGCCAGGTTTATAGGAGACAGTTCACGGACAAAATGCTCACGTTTCGGTTGATAGCTTAATTTGTTCGACGGCTGCGTCTAAGATGCCTTTTATGAATTAATGTTTATACAATACTTCAATTGACCTTATCGTGCGTTTGTTCTTTAATGAACCTTTAATAATTAATAATCAATTTGTAATTATTTAATAACTAATTGACGCCCGCGGCTATTTTCTTGTGGTGTGTCGATACAAAGTACCCTGTGGTATCTATGTGCCAAGTTTCATCAAAATCGATTCAGCAATTTAGTCGTAAAGAAGTAACAAACAGACAGACTAACGAACTTACTTTCGCATTTATTCATCTATCGTGCCAATAAGCGTCGAACGCAGTGTTTCGTCTTTATTTTTTAAAGGTTAATTAGAAATAGGTCACCAAGTTTTTCCTACGCAACAGCCTAGTGACCTGTACCTAACTGAAAGGTATATTTATAAGTTATACTAAGGTACAAGTCCACCTGGGTCACGACGACCTTTCTTTTAATACGACAACACGTCACAAAGTTATTTCTACATCTGTCGGTGCCATTTGTAACACAATTTCTTCGGTAAAATAGAAAAATAGCGAAGCGTACATGTACAATTTCAAATAACTCGATGTCACTCGGTTTACACGAGGATATGAAAAATCGTAAGTTTTCCCAGCGCCGACACATTCGCTACAGACAGTTATTACTTGTTTTCTGCAATTTTACGAAGACGGTTGCAAGGGAATGAATCACATTTTTTCTTGTTTATTTTTAGTTTCCGTACCCAAAGGGTAAAACAGGACCCTACTACTAAAACTCCGCTGACCGTCCGTCTGTCACCAGGCTGTATCGCATGAACCGTGATAGTTAGACAGTTGAAATTTTCACAGATGATGTATTTCTATTGCCGCTTTAACAACAAATAGGTACTAAAAAACAGAATAAAATAAATATTTAAGTAGGCTACCATAAAACAAACGTGATTTTTTGCCGTTTTTATAAGTAATGGTACGGAACCTTTCGTGCGCGAGTCTGACTCGCACTTGGCCGGTTTTTTGTGTGTATTATTCTGCCTAGCCTTTTCCCAACTATGTTGGGGTCAGCTTCCAGTCTTAATCAGATGCGGCTGAATATCTGTATTTTACTCGAAGCGACTGCCATCAGACCTCCACAACTCAGTTACTGGGCAATGCCGACAACAGAAGGTTAGACCGGTTGGGGCTTCGGAATACCCGAAACGACTGTCAGGTACAATACGGCCGACGTATCTTGGCGAGTCTGAAGTTAGCTGATTAGCTGCGCAGTAGACAATTTCGTTTCTAAAAGATTCATTGCGCAGCCAAACAACTAACTTCAGACTCGCCAAGATACGTCGGCCGTATTGTAATCGTATGACACCCGGGACCGACTTCGATCTTCTTAGATATGATATAAAATGTTTTATGTGTAGAAAAAGCTTGATAATCTATCGTTGCATGACGGGCGGTGCATCCGGCGTTGTCGCGCGAATGATCTCACGCCACCCGACACCCTTGTGTGGTCTGCAGGGATACACTGTAAAGTTTGCATACAACATACATGTACCTATAGGTAGCTGAGTAGCTCAGTATCAATGGAGCTGCGGTTTCCTGTCTAGTAACCTGCTTTAGCTTAGCGGAGTATTTAACAGGACGGCTTTCATTGCTCGTGTGCGATCAGGCTAACTTTGGCGCTCATGTTGAGCGCCGATAGAAATCGTATTCAGTAGTAGTATATAGTACTTAGTCCTTTTATTTGCTTCGTTGTATCTCATGCGGTTTTGTTTTCCTAAAATAGACTAGAGTACTGAGATCAAAAGTTTATCAAGCTTAGTTCTCACGTCCCGATCTGGATAGGGAGGAAGGATGTTCTAGTGTTAATGTTTGAATTAATTCAAATTTTGAGCAGCTTTTACGCTGATATGCAAACTGCAGTTTGCGTTGGAAAATTTTGAAGTTTCGTTTTATTCGGGGGTGTTTGACTCGAGCATGCAGCATGCAAATTGATGTCATTATGGTCTCACTGGGATGGTTGTAGGTTTAGAAAACTGCGTAGAGGTCTCAGATCTGTATAGAACAGAATCTACCTATAAACGGTTTTCTGTGAAATATGGTTTTCTATGGATTGACTATATTATTTGTTCTAGGTTTATAAGCTCGGTCAGCCCCTAACTTTTATAACTTTGAATCTTTATGATTGACATTAATTAACTTTTAGTTTCGTTAACTAACAGACGGTTGTCCGTGGGTGTTGGTTAGGAATGCTAGATAATACGTTTCAGTAAGATTTATGGAAATATCCCCTGTATGTACTTAAATAACACTAAATAGATTAACCTTTCTGTAGCAATATCCGCCTAGGACTGATCGTAGCAAACATCTACTGCACAATAAATAAAGAAATACGGTTCTACGGGTACAGCTTTAAACTTTCTCCGCACAGTACACAGGATTACTTCAAACTATCTGATAAACTTCATAAGGTTACTAGACATCATTAACAGAACACATTGAAATAAAAAAATCCCTATACTTTGTAACAAGACACTTACGAAGAGCGCGCAGGTTGTCTTTTATACATATAATTAACTAAAGTTAAGGTATTTTTTTATGTGAATGTGTTCTACTTTTGATATAACTTGAAGTTTTGCCAATTAATTTAAAGTAACCCTGTATAATTTTGTCGAAGATTTCCGTTCCTCAAAGGTGCCAAAATAACCCCTACTGTGTTATTAGTATGAAATAGCGCTCATGCTCTTAATAACATGGAACTCACGGAGGGCAAATCAACACCACGAACTGGATTGACTCGTTTTAGTTTTATTTGTCCGACAGATGCTATAATGTTATTTCCTTTTCCAGCCAACGCAGTCGTTCGTACGAGTCGGACGACCACGAGAGGGGGGCGTGCGAATGGTGCGAGTACGCGCTGGTGATCACCCTCGCTACCATCCTGCTGATCGGCGTGTCGGCGCTGACCATCTTCTGGGTGTTCTACTACCGCGAGGGCTATGCCTGGGCCGACGACCTGCCTGACAAGCAGTTCAACCTGCATCCTACGCTTATGGTGGCCGGGTTCATCACCTTTAGCGGTTTCTGTAAGTACCTTACATAAGCTACACAATACGAAGGTATTCGAGTCGATCTATGTATAGGTGGAGTTGTCATATTCTCAGCTTTAGTAGAAAAGGAAATAAGATCTAGAATAAATCCATAACTAGGTTTGGTTGGTAGGTTGCGTCATATCAGGCCGTTCTTTAGAGCTGATCATGGGCCTCTGACCCATGAATCCCATTATCTAGAGCTGATAAGAGCTCTGCCATAAATGTTCGTGAGGAAATTTTGTCATACACAACAAGTTCTGTTACTTATTGTACTAAAACATCGCTCTGAATATTCATAAACCACCTGCTGAAGGTTTTACAGGTTTTCTGAAAAGAGTCGAAGAATAGATATTGCTCTGGGCGTGTTCGGGCCGATATAACGCTACAAAGGTGTAGATCTGGCGGCAATATATTACAGTATTCTTATTATTGGAAATATAAGACTAGGAAAATGTATACCATGCAAGCTACCTTGCTGGCGGATAGACTTCAATATTAAAATATACGGATAACATGAATATAAAGACACTACAGAAAGTCACGTGTCATTCTCTAGTACCCGCTCTCGTGTAAAAAAGGCGTAATGTATGTGCGTGAAAAATAACTTTCTCACAATACATCGTAGCCTGTACAAGTTCACTGTAGAATATAGACCTCTAGAAAACTGAAATGAACGGTCCCGATAAAAATTATTGTCATAATCAACACAGCAGAGAACGCTGCCTCTATTCATCCAGATATAATCTCTGATTCTCTATTTATGGTACAACTGGCGAGGCGTAAGCTGAGCTTTGCATTTGTGTGAGTGCACATAGAATCGATTGCCAAAAATCAGTATAAACCGGTTTAAACCAAGCAAAGGAAGCGACTGCATTCATTCTCACACAAATGCAAAGCTCAGCTTAGGTATTGCAGACGGTACTCAGGAGAGGGAATGGCCTATTCATCAATTACACGACAAATAAACGCCACAGGTGTTGTTGTTCGTGAAAAATGTGTTTGAAATTTCACCACGCGCCACATAGAGGTTTTAAATGAATCTAGGTACTTTTATAATAACTAAATCTATAATTTCATTAACAGCCGTGCTCCTGTACCGCATCTGCCGATGCTTCCGGCGCATCTACGTGAAGCTTCTGCACGCCATCTTCCACGCGCTGGCGTTCCCCTGCATCGTCATCGGGTTCCTGGCGGTGCTGGACTACCACAACAAGAAGGGCATCAACAACTTCTACTCGCTGCATAGCTGGATCGGTTTCGTTGCTATGGGACTGTTTGGAATACAGGTAATTTCATCATTCCAATATGAGAATTACACTTCGCTCCTTTAGAATTAAAGAGACCTATCTAAAAACTAAGGTTTTGGAAAACATTGAATAAAGTTTCGTTTGTTTATAAATTTTGTAGAAACGAGAGATTATTCGGTTGCATTACATTTCTACGCCACAATAGGCCTCTGTTTTATTAAGAGTCGATGAAGATGGGTCAGTCTATGAGTAAAAGTTGAAATCTTAAAATTTCGAATAGGTCTCTTTAATTCTAAAGGTGCGACTTGTCCTTCCCAGAAAAGCTTTAACCTGAGATTTCAACCGTAATAAGTACCTACTTGTATTTAAGTTCGGCTTGAGAGTAGAAAAATATCAACCTATAACTGTAGTTGGACTGCCTCTTTGCTCTAGAAGTCGCAAGCGCGACTGCTCAGCGTGAGGGCCTGGATCGATTCCTAGGTCGGGCAAAGTGTTATTGCGTTTTCCGTGTGGAATTTCTCGGTAGCAGCCCAGAGTCTGAATTTGTGCCCGGTTGATAGGATCGCCCCCTATTACATGGGAATTAAACATAACAGCGAAATGAGGGTGTGCACCTCTGCCCAATCCTTCGAGCAATACAGGCGTGATGTTGTTATGTTACGTTAAATGTAGTTATGGGGCCGATTCTATACATATAAACAATTTACTTACAATTATTATTGTTGATCCTTCATTCTATTTTTTGTGACTCCAAAAGTCAATGCATTTGGAGTTGATATCACCAAGTTTTGTGAGTAAAACCAGCGTGAAGATAGTGCTTAAGTGAGGCACAACATCAGATAAGCAACTGGCTCGTTAGCGTAGTTAACGACAGGATGCGATAAGCTAATCGCGGATCAAATGCTGGTCGAAATTAATTAGATCTGATGCGAGTCATCTGCATGAAAAGCTCGTCGAAAGTACTCGAATTACGCATGCACATAGTTCTAGACCGTGACATACGAACTTTATCGTGTTTTGGGATTTTGAACCTAAAGGTTGAACAAGGACAAATAACGGGGATATAGAAAATTTTGTTTCCTTCTAATTTGATCTTCCAAATACTGCGAATCCTCGCATAATACATGGTTAGTTCTTCTCTCGTGTCAGCACGAGCTATGCGATAGTAGATAATGCCGTGCTGAAAAGATTATCCAGTTAGCAAGGTTGGCAACGGGGCCGACTGCCCAGTGCCGGACGTACTTAACTATCGTCTCTCGTGGAGGCTCTTTTCATGCACCCCAATAGTAGATAAATAGATGCTTCTGACACTTTAGGAATAACAGATTATTATATGCACTGTTCATTATCATATCAAATGGCGCTCGTCCACTACTTACTGAACTTGAGTGTCAATCAAAGGCTGTTATAATTAATATTCTAGGGAACACGTCGCTATAAATATTTACGACGCTCATTAGCCATGCTAGGGTAGGTATCTACCTATCATTATTCAAAGATGCAGACCTGACCTAATACATCTGGATTATTGAGAAAAACCTAATCATGTCCCCATAACTAATAAATTTCGCCAATATTTTCCACAGTACGCTGTCGGCTTCTTCAGCTTCTTGCTGTTGTTGATCTGCAATAAGGGAACCGCTAGCTTCCGCGCCTCTCTGGTGCCAGTCCACGCAGCGTTCGGAATCCTGACCTTCGTGCTTGGAGTCTGCGCCTGCCTCACCGGACTTACTGAGAAGGCAATCTTCAGCCTCGGGTATGTAAAAAATCCCTTTATGAACAGGAAACCACGGCATGTTTCTTTGCTTCGATCATATTTATTTTGGCACTGTAGATTTATTTAGAGAAACCTTTTGGATTTAGTATAGGTAAACCAGTTTTAAATTGACTTATGTGACGTCAAAGGTGTCACCACATAAGCAAAGTGGAAGAATATCACCACAAACTTACACTGTGATGCCAAAATGTCTACACCATCTATCAATCCCACATCCTAAGCACTGCACTGTCAATGTGTGTACGCTGCACGTATGCTCGTTGTCACTAGAGCATGTTATAGTTCTAGAATTGTCTTTGGTCTTAGTATCATCTGTTTAGTCTATCTGTTTGTCTTGTCTTGTGTGAGTTGCTTGTAAGTGTCCGTATCCACAGCGCGGAGAGGTACAGCGGCATGGTCGACGAGGGGATTATCATCAACGCCATTGGAGTCGCCTGCATCGCCATTTTGGCGGTCGTCATGTATATCTTGTCGAGGAACAAGTTTCGCACGCCAGAGTCCCGCGGACAACACATAAGGGCCTCAGTAGACCTCTAGATTTAGATCTCTATTTATTCCAAAGCTGTCAGAGCCAATGATTACTTAGAAAAATATCTAGTTATAAAAATGCGATTTAAAATTAATATAGACATGTAAAAAACTTATTTAATGTTATGTAGTTATAATCAATGGCTCTGACATCTGAAACTTCGAATATTATACAAACAATTAGTGTACACTCAATGGATAGATACATATTGTTATTTTGAATGAATTTGCATCTTGCATATTTATAGCATTTTATATAAATATGTACATAAGTGCAATTGGTTGCTAATATAAGTGAGAAACATTTTTTATTTTATATTTACTTATTATCAACAAAGATTACCTGCGTACCTAAAAATACACTGAGGGAGAGGTAAACAATAAATAAAGTATTTAAATTCAAGAGATTTTTTAACATTTAACAAAAATTACAGAAACGAGGCTTTATTGTATCAGCTTTGGTCTGTATCAGATCAAAATAACTTAGGCATTAGGTAACTTTAGTATATGTTGACTTACAAATAAACTTTAGTAAAATAAATGACTCCGTAGTTTAAGGATCTACACTGTATTTTTGTTGCATTATAAATAAATGTAAGTTACTCCTTGACTTTTAATTTTATTTTTTTATTGAAAGCAGGAAGTATTTTTATGTTATGTGAGCTTTTTGCTTTAGTGCTTGTAATACTCGGTGCCTGCATCTGTGTTCATGCTTGTGGTTTTGCACCATTATTCTGATTTACTTACACTTTATATAACCTAAATGTGGTGGATGTTACGTAAAACATTACACAACGCCTACTATAAATAGTATTGCAATAAGTACTGTCTTTTTAGCACCTATCAATTATTTCACTAATGGAACTATCTTCCTATTGATTCTGGGTATGGTGAATGATATCGTAATATGTTAATTTATGAAAAGAATATTACTAAAGTATTATCTCTGCTTATTTATTTATTATCCTGTTTTTATAATACCTACCTATGTAATAATTAAACACGCATCCAGATTACTTACAGGTGTAACTTTTCCAATAATTAATAAAACATGTTTATACCCACCTTATGCCAACTTGATATTTGGTAAAATTGCCTCTCCTTGATTGTATTTTTTTCTGAGCGCCTGTAGTGAGATATGGCTTGAAACTTGGAAGTTGCAAAGTCTCTCACAGATAAATGAACGTGTTTGCACAAGTAAATTATTTAACAATGGCATTTAAAATCAATGTTTTTACGATGACAGAGTGAGATAAAGATATACGACAGGTAAATGCTAAAAAGAGAGCAGACGTTGTTTGCAAGTGCCATCGCTAAATAACTACCTCTTAACAATTCTGGATCCGTGTGTTGATACCTTACAAAGTTACAACTAACTAACCCGGGGCATGCGGTGTACAGGAGCGAGGTTTACGCGACGCTGAACAACGAGGCGATCGTCATCAACGCCATCGGCATGTCGGTGGTGGCCGTGGCCATCGTGGTGCTGTACACGGTCCGCGGGACCGGCGGCTACCGTCTGCGCAAGGTCGCCGCGCAGCACCCCAGCTAAGCACCAGGATCAACGGCCGTAGCAATAATCCACAACTGTTTGGTGACAAATTCTTAAGGAAATATTGATGAGTGTGTCTTAGAGGCCTACCCGACAAGACAGAGAAATGAGCAATAATAACAATAATAAGGTTGACCATAATTTTATATGTATTAACATTCGGTTTATAATTTAGCAATGTGGTAGTTATCAAAAGTTGCAAAATAAAATATTTATTTCTACGTTTAGTAGTCGGACAGGCTTCTATGTCGCAAGATATGCATTATTGTGTAAGAATATCTACTGAAAACGATTTGAATTCATCACACTCGTCAATTTTTCACGGACAGAAAATATTTTCAGGGTCTTTTTTGTAATAATTCGACACATCAATTAAGTTGCACGTTTGGCGACTTAAGCGACGTAGGTACGTCATCGAAAACAGTGAAACTTTGGGAATTATTGCAAAAGGAAAATTAAAATATTAAAAAACTGGTTATCTATGTGGATTAAGAGACTTGATTTAGCAATTTGTCACCAAATAATTTTCTACCATTTTTAAACAGTTTGTAAGTTCGTTTTTATGCTCGAGGCGAAAGAACACCATGACTATGGACTAGTAGTAATATCATAAGCATAAAATCGAATAATAAAATAATTCTTCCAGTTTTCCTTAAGTATAGAATTTTCATGCGCAATAAAAGACAAATACCTATCTATATATTCTGAAACACGCTCTTATTGTGTTTTATGAAGTTTATATTCGACTAATTCAATTAAAGAATATAATTATTTAGCTCAATTTGTTAACTTTAGGTTATACAAATTCTATTGTGGTGACATTATTTATGATTGTTCTTGGGGTTGTGCGTTGTTCCATTTTTTAAAACTTTAGATAAAAATTATGGGTGAGTTGATTCCGTCTTAGTCAAAATTAATGCGACTGATATTGGAACTGTAGTGTTTATTTTATTTCTTTGCTAATATAAACAGCATTTTATAAGTACCTTAGCTATTATACGCTATTAATGGAAGCAGTTAACGAACGTTAGTAACAAATGCAATGGATGTGAAGGATTTTATATTCTGCTGATGTAATGTATCGAATTAGCCAGAGGTGCGTTTGTTTCCATTTCAACTTTGTACTCGCTGTTCTGTGGTAAAGTAATATTATTAGCGACTAGCGTTAGGACAGTACTTGCCGTGTAAGCTAAGTATGGAACGAAATCAAGTGTGTAACGGATTGTCTAAACATAATCAGTACCAAAACAAAATACCCATATATATCTATTGTTTATCAAGTTTTCAAATGAAAAGTCAGAGGCCATACACATGATACTTTTTTGTTGGTATCATCTAACCTACGTAGGTTTGATTAGTTAAGATATATTAGATGTAACTTGTATATAAATTTTAATCTAATTTAATGTAATGTGCGAGTGTTCGATAGTTGTAGAATGTGATGAAGTAGTAGCAAAAATACCATTTAAATATTTATAACGATCAGTACCTAATAAGTACATACCTTTATCAGAATATAAAGAAGAAAACAATATAAAGTATTAACTTTATTGGCGCTCACTATATTTCTGGAGTTTTTATTAGAATTTATAAAACATATTTCTCTTTTATGCATATTTATAAATAAAAGCTGCAACTTCTAATAAAAACTAGGGAAATGTTCAAACTCAAACTAATACTGGACACCGTTAACATTAACATGTATAATGATAGATATTTGTATAAGACAAGTGTTCATCCAAGTTGCCAAATTCGGTGTAAAGTCAAGTGGTCATATATTTGTTATAATCAATTATTACTGCGTATTACATACAAGTAGCATGTTTATCAATAATTGTAGGATAATGCTCAACGTGTTAATTTTATACGAGGGGTACCGACGCGTTCATTTCTTTTTAATTATATGATAAAAATATAATATAAGGATTCAATTTTATAAAATTGCATTCCATGTAAGCATTCGATGTCTTTAACATTCTTTGATGAATATACAATCAGTACTAAGACTGCATTCATAAGTAGGTCCTTTTGTATTCAATTACAGGATTTGCTATGTTTTTTGCAAAAAATATTTACAAATTAAAATAATTCTAGTTTTTGTGGATCCCTTTCAAATGTTGGGGCCAAGTTTTTATATTATATTATACTCCCCAATTGTACAGTTGAGGCAGATTTTGTTACAGTTTTATTAATGACAAAGTTTATTACCTATTTTACACTATGAAGTCCGACGATTCATTTAATTTGAAAATGCACTAAGAGATTTAAACATGGTACCTGCTTATTAATGTAATAGTTAAGAATATTGTAACAATAAATAATTTCCCGTTGTATTCATATGTTGCGAATGGTAGATAAGTTTCATAATGTACTATTTCCAATTGTAATTATTTTGAATATTGAAATATAATTTCGCATACTTAGTTACGTTGATTGCAGTTATATTGGTTGAAATATGAATTTTATCACTGTTTTACATTTTGAAATATTTATACGGCATTCATAAGGTACATTAAATACTTGTAATAATTATGAGTTGTTTCATTTGTACATCCCTATTCCTACCATCGCTACCTAAGGCCTTGCGTCCGCTGGCATGACGTCACGGCATGGATTTTTTAAAACTCAAATAACGTTAAACCTTATTAGGTAATACCCTTTAGAACGCGTAATTACCGTACCGCGGGATGCTTCGGCATGCCGCGGTACGACGAAGTATCCCGCGGTATGCTAAGCAAATAAAAGTGCCAAAGGTATTAAAATCAGGTTTAAAATTATTTGAATAAATCGTTTGCCATGCCGTCCCGCCAGTGGGCGTAGGGCCTAACTGTTACTTCAAATATTAAATCATTAACATCTTGGGCTCCTCCCGCTTAGACTAGGTCATCTTTACGTCGATGTCGTGAGGGACTCGTTTCTTTAACGAGCATGACTAAGGCCTCATTTACGGAGACGCGGGGCGTCGCGCGTCGCGTGCGGCGTGGCGTCTCGCGGTGCGTCGTACGATTTTTCTGTTTACGGAGCGGCGGCGCGTGCAGCGGCCCGCATCATCACACGCGCAAACACAAATATATGGCAATGTACGATGTTGTTTATGAAGATGCGGCGCGTGCGACGCCGCGGTCCCCGCCGCGGATGTCGCTTCGTTTTACAGTGGACGGAGAATTGCAGGAATAGCTGGTCGCAACGCTGCGTGCGCCGCCGCGTTAAACGTCGCGTGCGACGCAGCGATGCCATCCGCGGGCTCCGCTTGCATTTCAAGCAAACGCGTGTAAAATCGCTTCTCCGTAAACGCTCTCATACAACGCCATATGTTTGAATTAAGTGCGGGCCGCGCCGAACAACGCGACGCGCGACGCCCCGCGTCTCCGTAAATGAGGCCTAAAGGATCAAGTACAGTATATTTTAATAGTTTTAGATTTATTGCTAGGCTTGAAATATAGTCAATTGTTTAATTATTTTTAAAATGAAAACGAGTTTCATTCGCACACTAGCAGCATCTAATATCTATTACTTAAGGTACCTGTCGAGAATATCTTCTTGTCATCCCAAGAGGCGCGGCAGGACCACGCCTACGATGAGGCAAGCGCGGGGCGCGGCAGATCATCGACGCAACCATGGTATAATAATATGCTACACTAGGTATTCTGTTCCCATGATGGCCCAAAACTACGTCACGAATGTCACGATCAGTGTGGCCATTGATTATCTTCAATACAAATTAGGAGATTTTTAATTCATAATGAATGTAAAATAAATTGCTAACTGGCGTAATTATTTGCTATTTCGGGTTATTCATCTATTTAGTTAAAGAAGTAAACTATAAAATGACTAGTTCAAAATTGCTTTTTATAAATTTTTATAATTAGAGTCTAAAAAACTTGGACCGAATTCGGATATCGCTTACGCACTTATCCGATTTCTGATCCAAATTCAAACAATTCAGGGGCCATTTTGGCATATCCATTTGGCGTCCGATTTGAATCCGAGGTAATGCGAAAGCGTTCATACAAACAGTACTACGGCTACTTCGGTCCATCAGTATTTCTTCCGAATTGGAAACTCACGGATGACGGAGAGAAATCGGATGACGGAAGTCGGATCTAGTGCGTAAACTACCATACAAATAGTTCTATGACTACTTCGGAACGTATTGGATGCAGTACGTAACCGTTCTTATGGTAAAAGGTAGATGTTCTGCCTTGTTCGCACATGAAATCGAAAAGTCGCTCAAACCGGAACCCTCCTTCACGGAAGACAAGCTTCCTGCTGCTAACCATTGTATGTTTTTGTAAATAGCTCAAAGTTAAGTTTCATACCTCGACATCTCTTTGAAGGGTTCCTTCTATTTGGCAGAATCTTGATACTCCGATTTTTATTTGGCATAACTCACATGGCATAATCTTATTTAATCGAATATTTTTAAGGCATAAAAATTATTTAGCATAACTTTTGTTTGGCAGAATATTTACGTGTCCGAATTTACAATGGCATACTTTTATCTTGGCAGAATTTTGTTTCGCATAATTACCTTTGCCATAATTAATATTATGCATAATTTTGTGTAGCATAACATTTATTTAGAGATACGATTATTTGGTATGGGTGCATATTTGAACATCAAAAATTAAAATAGATGTATCTTCTTGTAAAAATTAGTGTTCAAAACATCAAAAACTTATAATATATGGAATAAAACTGATAATTTAAATAAAGTAAATTTATGCTGTCGAATGGTTAGATAACCTACGTGCAATGTATTTAAAATCGAATGGTCTGCAAAAGTGACATAGAATGTTCTAAATATAGCATGTATTGGTAGCATTTTCAATATTAAATTACATTTGTGTCATAAAAAGTCAATACGTTGTGCTGCAAAATTTTGTGTTAGAAACGAATCGCTGCGAAACCGACTTTACGCAGTCTTGTCTGCCCTACCCCTAGAGTGTAATTTAAACCCGCGTAGGCGCGGAGGGGTAGGGCGGCCCGCGAGCTGAGGAGCAGGTGGTTTGAAGGCCCGCCACCGCGGCTGAGGCTGGCCGGCCAAGCCGGCCAGCAAGCCGAAGCTGCGGTGGTGAGCGTTAAAACCATCTGTGACGATAAGCTCGCGTGGCGCCGCCCAAACCCCGCAGCGCCGGAGCCGTGACAGAAACAATGCTTGCTGCATGTTGCATGCCTGCTTGCATGCTGCATGCCTGCTGCATGCCTGCTTGCATGCTGCATGCATGCTGCATGTTGCATGCCTGCTTGCATGCTTCATTAACGCCTGATCAGAAAGAGGTAGCAATTAACGTTATCGTCGCATGTGTGTGGCGAAAAAAATCAGTTCTGCCTTTTAATGACTATCGATATAAAATGTATGCCAAAAGACGATTCTGACTGTGAATTTTCTGCGATATGATGTTTCTGCTTTTTAATTATTATGGATCTAAACATTATGCCTAAAGATGATTCTGACTAACAAAATTATGAGTTTTGAATGTATGACAACTGAGTGTATGCGAAATGATTTTCTGCGAAATGAAGTTTATGCTATCCGTTGTTATGCAAAACAATATTATGACGTAAAAAGTTCTGCTATAAAAGGTAGACCCCTCTTTGAAACTCGAACAGATCTATCCTCTGCCAGTTGGAGCCGTCCAATGCTAATATGTTCCATAGTTTTGATAGAAGCAAGGAAGTGAAAAAATGCATTTTGCTCGGGTAATTTCTTTACATACAGTGGCAGCACCCACAGCTGAAGATGTAGTCTTAGGCCAATCACGAGACCTAGCTATCACGGGAAGAGAATACCTGGCGTAGCTTGTTATTATCAGTGATCGGAAAAGGGTGAGCTAATTTACCTAAACTTCAAACAACAGACACAAAAACTGGAGACTTCCTTACGACAACATTTTTTTTCGGGAGAATTTTCTCGGAGGTTGTCTTTCATTTGTTTTCAAAAAATAAAAGAGAATCTTCTTTTTTGAAAACAATAAACAATCTCTTTTTGAAAAACAATGAAAAACGTGTCATCTGGTTTTGTGACAATTTTGGGAAACAAAAATAGGAAACGAATTTAATTGTTTTCTGTAGGTACTAATAACATTAATATTAAATGTACTTTAGTGATGTACCGAAACCCGGGATAATTTTCACAAAAAAAAAAGTTGTCTTAAGGAAGCCTCCAGTTTTTGTCTCTGTTCTTTGAAGTTTAGGTAAATTAGCTCTCCTTTTTCCGATCACTGGTTATTATACTACAGACGCAACAAAAACGCACTTTACTCGGAACCATCGCCGAATACATACGTGATAGTTCTGCCTATCGACTCAATAAACCAGCGCTTGTCGATAATACAGTCTGCTGTAATTTACGACCACCAGTAAACCTCAACAGTTTGGTACTGCGAGTGGTACTACACACCATTTACCGTACAATTGGCGAGGCGTAAGCTGAGCTTTGCATTTGTGTGAGAATGAATGCAGACGCATCCTTTGCTTTTAAACCGGTTTATACTGCTTTTTGGCAATCGATTCTATATGCACTCACACAAATGCAAAACTCAGCTTATGCCTCGCCAATTGTACAATTCTTTCAATATGAAAAGAAAGGGGATACGCTTTCCGTAGTCTATATGTCTAATTAATAAACAACAGAGACGATTGAACATCTTTTATTTATGTATATTGACAACCTTCATTCTAAATATTAATAAAGAGCTTTAATAAGAATAAACACTTATCATAGATAATTAATTTGCGCAAAGAAGCTAATGAGACAATATCATGACATTTGTTATACATTTGAAAGAAGAGCCTGTTTTGACTAGATAGCAAACTGTTACGTAATCACATAAAAAAAGCTATTTAGCTGCCTTGAGTTTTTTGATCATGTAACACACCACTTAATGTTGCCAAGTTTTAATTATTATTACGATTTTAGTAAATTTGTTTTTTTTTGGTGATATTCAAAATTACACAAAGGTCCACGCATATTATTCTCATGAGGTGGATTTTTGTACATAAGTAAGTACAATATATTGTAAGAATTTAGTTACTGAACAAGATTATTGATATGAACAAATATTAATTCAAAAGAATATTTTTCTCTAAGTAGATACATGTTCATGTATTTATATATGTATTTCTACATTCCATTCTTTCATGAAAATATTATGCGCGGATCTTGTTTTTACAAAATGTTTACATAAAATGTATTGTATTTAATTGGCCACATATTTGCTATAAAATGAGATGTAAGTATAGTACGAATAATAATGAAAATCTAATAAAATTTGGCTGCGACTTGAGCACCTTTGAACCAAAGAGACAAACATTTTTTAACGCACATAGTTTTGCTACTTACTTTATTAGGCCAACGTCATAATAAAGATCCAAGTTTATTTAATAACTTTTCAATAGAAATAGATAATACAGTAAATCTTATATAATTAACATTTTATACATTTCCGATTTTTTATGTCAACTGAGTCTATTTTCGAAGAATTAGAATAGATTTATGAAAATGAATATACCGTGATCTTATCATGCACTTATAATTAAGTTCTACAGAATATTAATATTTTTTACTATGGACACCCTGAAATGTTGGTCGACGACGAAATTCATTAACAATTGGATATACTACAAGCAATCATAATTTTATAATAAATTTTAAACGTACGTGTAGAGACGGCGAAAATAGATATATTAATTTGTACTCGGGATAATAAGTACCTACTGTTGTTACTGTGTCGCAGGAAGATCTTAAAGTTTATCTTATAACATACTCTTTTCGTTGATTTTCTATTCCTCACACTTCACAGTAAGAGTTGTTAAACTCAATCTTAATAAATTATTCTTATTCAATGCGTATTATAAAATTAGCTACCAAAGAACGAAAGAAATCTATAAGTAGAGATCAACTACGATAAAATGGCGCGCCATTGTCACTGCAAGTAAAAACGTGTGAGAAAGAATATTAACAACGCGTCATTCGTTCAACACAGATGTGTGCATTCTGCAATCGTCGGCCAAACTTAAACAAAAACATGGATCAGTCGCTCGACAGTTTTTACAGTATGGTAACTATGGTACCGTTTGGAGGTTTGTATGAATTACACACGTGCGCCTTGTCGCGCGATCACTTTAATTGTTTTTTTTTTTCTATTGGACTGCTGTAGGTCGTCCTAGGGGACGGTTTCTACGTAACCGGGAAGTTATTGGCGAGACCTGAAGGGTCTCCAGCCAATGGGGGGAGTAAAATACTTAACCTAAGCTAACTACTTGTACTACACTAACATCATGACTACCTGCAACAACAGCACTAAGGGCGACCCCTAGTGGGACTCGGACCTCGACTTAAGGCGTTGCTGGCGGGGACTTAGGGGGGGAGACAGCTTGATGAGGGCTGAATTATCGGTGTGTCTGCGGAGTCTGAAGAGACGACCGGCTCTACGACGGGAGAGCTCGTTGAATCGTGACCGGCGGCGGTGGGACGTCGCGACGGGCCTCGTCGGCGAGGACGGTATGCCGGACGGTGGCGGGCGTTGTGTAGTGTGCTGGTCAATTTACTCGCCTCCTGGAGGAGGTTTATTTCGTCATCGGGTTCTAAAAGTGTGTGCCTGGGACGGCGAACTTTACTTATGAGAGAGGGACTGTAGTCGGCCGCTGCGGCGACTAGGGGGTTCGGATGGAGGGGGGCAGTATCGAAGTAACGCTTGGAAATGCGTTTGAGGTATTGCCTGATGGTTGGCATTTTTAGATCGAGGGGCATTTTTAGATCGAGGGGCATTTTTAGATCGAGGTTTTAATTGTGCACTAGTCGAGCAATAAATCTACTAAATACCAAACATGTCAAGTACTGTGAAACACAAACGTGGTGACTCGTTGGCATATGCACACACACGCATTGAAGCCAGATGTCGGAGGGGCGTGCCATGTTATTGTAGTTGATCTCTAAATAAAAGGTTTAAGCCGTCTACACAATGTACGGAAATATATTTCATATCAGAATTATGATAGCAATAACGTTTGTTACATGTGATTTAAGAATGTGAATATTTTAAAATATAATTATCAACATCTATTTTAGCAATTAATTTAATATCAGATTTTATATCATTAATGATTGTTGACTAGAAAAATATTACTCTGTTTTATAAGTACGAACATATGTTAGGTATATAAATAGATAGTTTTTAAGAAAAATTAGGCCTGGTTAAAACCATATTATACTGACAGTGGCAATATTATGATTAAATCTTCAAGAATTTTGCAACAATCTCATGATACGCTTCTCATATATAAATTGTGTCAGTTACATATTACTATGAATAATAAAACTGTATTGCTATTGTGGGATAATAATGAAAATATGAGTCTGGTTTATGCTTAGAGCAACGCGGACGACACGTCTCAGTCGGGAGTGGCCATAGCGTTCTCTTTCGATACAAAAAAGTCTGTCATTTTTTGCTGGGGCTATACACATAATTATGCATTCTACACAGTTGCTACGACATTCACACATTAAAAATAAAACAAAATTAGAAAACAAATTGTAACATAGTTCGTGTCAAATTGGGCCTAAGCGAGTTGACAGAGGGGAAATGTTTCGTATGGCCACTCCCGACTACTTCAACCGCGTTGCTCTAAAGGACTTGTCACACAGGATGCGTTCTGCGTCCTACGGTCCGGTCAAATCGAACGCAGCCCGCATCCTATGTGAACATCATTTGCGTTTAATATATATTTTATGTAATTACGATCTGACTATGCGAGCACAAGCAAAGAATGTAGGGAACGCACCGGTCAGGCGGTCGGGGTGGGAAGGTAGCGGACGGGCTGCCTAGTTGTGGGCAGGCGGGCAGCGGGCGACACGCAATCAAATATAAAATGGCCGCTGTTTGCCCTGCCCGTCAGATCGTTGACCGTACCCGGATCGCTGACCGGATAAGGTGCCCGGATCTCTGACTGGTTGCCCTGACCATGAAGTTCACATTGGATGCGGGCTGCGTTCGATTTGACCGGACCGGAGGACGCAGAACGCATCCAGTGTGACAAGTCCTTAAGGGTTTATGAGACCAACATGATACCTACTTGTTTGATATACTTATACTTAAATATGCACTCATACTGGGATAGGTAACACAATATTCTAGCATGCATTTTAAACGCATTGGCACAGTCCATAATTGATGGCAAAATCAATTATTTACATCCCCACCAACAAACACAACACAATAAAATAGTTATAAATCAAGTATTCATTGAAATTTTGACATACATTAGGCCGATAGATTGCTCACGAATGTTTAAAATTGCGGAATGTAAACATCCATGGATATTTATGGATCGGACATACTTTAAAGCATTATTAATTGACTGTTAAATGAGCATGCTGCACGAGGAATTCAAATATCTTTGGTGATAAATGGCAAAACTACATGAAATAAAAATCTTGCTTTTCCTTACTTCACAGGAAAATACCGAATCTTTGTTCAATTATTACTTTTAGTGCTTTTTTATTGGCTAGGGAGCTGCCACGATAGTGATATAAATACCAAATACTATCTAAACCATCCATCATATTATCAAAACAGCGAAACCTGTTTTTTTTTGCAATCAAATTCTCATACGTAAAACGTTTTCCGAGTCGTCTTAAATTATTCACACGTATGTATTTTTTTTTTCATCAAGAAAGATTACGTATTAGTTACATTGCATGTACACACCATTTCTGCGGAAGCTCCCTAGCCGATTAAAAAGCAACGTGTATACAGGGTGTAAACGAATTCGTATAACTCCTTAAAACCATACGATGTACTACTGGTGTAGGTTAACCACGCATGGGATTTAACTTGATTAAAAATAAAAAAATAAAGTATTCTTTTCTTGCGGTACTTATTGTAAATGATCGTATCTAAACCATAATAAGGATTATAGATAGATAGATGGCTAATAAGAAATCAATTAAAAATAAGCAAAAAAAATATGTTTTTTTATATTTAATTGAACATTTCGATGCCACGAATGAATGAAAGTACGGCAACACAGCTTTTGCAGTCAGTTAACTCGGGGCTCTAAAATGACTCAGAAATAGAAAAACTTTTTTTTTTTTACTTACTTTTCAATAAGTAATAGGTACCCATTTAGGGTTATCTCTATCACCAGTAAATCACGTGGCTTGGAGGAATTACGCAAATTCGGTTACAGCCTGTATTTAGTAAATAAAGATTTCCTGTCTATACTTTTTTTGTGTGTTATATTTACAAGACCAATGCTATCGCAAGTTTTAAATTTCACGGAGTATAGTTTTCGTGTACTAAAATAAATTGCTTACATTCTAAGATAAATACTTTATAACGTAAAGAAACTTTAAATAGTAGACAAAATAATACATAAATGCAGTGTAAATACTGTTTATGTTAGTACGAGGTGAATTATTAATATTTTCGTTAAAGTGATTTTGTTCTAATCTAAGACAATAAATCTCAGAAGTTTGAAAATTACAAATTACATTGACAATTATTATCCAACGAGTATATGAATATCTTTGAATATGCATTTTTGTTAAACATTTTCTATTATCTATTGCATTTTTTCGTAGTGTGCAAATATAATTTCCATGCAAAATATACCACTAATTGTGCAACATTTTAAATCTACATGATAATAAATATAGAGCAGAATAAAACATTTGTGTTGCAAAGCAATTCAATTTTCACTTAGTGACATTTCTAAGTAACATTATCAAGAACATTTTTACGTATATATATTTTGATCTTAATCATTTAAGCACACGACATTGTTAAACTGCACTTACGTTTTTCTTGTAACTAATTCGCCCCACAAATATTAATAATCATGGAGCTACAGACTTTGAAACTCATTTGATGAAAAGGGTTTTGAACACAGAAGCGTCAACCACCGGATTTGGGCTGTTATTTTTGGGCATACTTCGTTGTACAAGTGCCTAAAGCTAGAATGCGGTTCAAGGCATCCGGTTTCTGCCAGGGTTGCGGAATTTGTTCGATAGAGTTACGCCCTTACGGCCTAGTTAGGCCCTGGAACGCAAAGGGCATTAGGAAGAACACAGATGGGTTTTAGTCAGTAAGAGTCTGACACTCCTTTCCGCTCCGCCCAGATTGGAAGAAGTCATTTGATGACTTCGCAAACATAAAAAAAGCCATCCAGCTTCCCAGCTCAAGTGCGTAGAATTCTTATATAAAACGCCAACGATAGTGGTTTCCTAAACGACAAGCACTGAAATTAGCAATAAGTCCTAAGCTGCATAATGCCACAGTAGACGAATACTCTTTACAAAGTAACACAGCCAATCCAAGCGTCTCCGAAACGATACTCACATCTGAACACAGTTTCAATCCAATAGAGAGTAATTCGAGATTCTTTTCTAACTTAAACCTGCCATATCATTGGTACGAGATACTAAGAAACTATAACATAACAGAGAAATTAAAAAAAAAAACAGAATTCCTACAACTTTCTCGAAACTTCAGAAGTAGAACATTTCCACTGGAAATCTGACAACCTGTAACCATCAAAGTCAGCTGTTACCTTCAGGTCTTAAGGTTTGAAGTATTGGGGGAACTCGTTGGAGACGGCTCGCACGAGGGCCTGGTCCTCGCGGCTGCAGTCGCCTTCCTCACAGAAGATGCGCGCGAAGCAACGGAGGAGGTCATCACGACGGTGCACGTGGGCGCCGTAATCTGTGTTGCGGATTATACCTTGCAGGATCCGAAGGTATTCTTGACGACGCTGTGGACAGGATGAAAGACTTTCACACCACCTGCTCGACTATGTCAAATAAGCTAAGCTAAGCTTCACTTTTGACGTGTCCATGACATATGCTATTGACATGATATATTCTTCATTGGCCCAACCTCTTGACTTACTCCCTTCGTCGCCGTTACGACATTCACGAAAGATAGCTATGGCTTATTCTTTGTTCCCATTTGGACCCATGAGATATCTCAGTATTAGCCATCTAGTGTTCTAATAGGAAGTTAGTCTTTAATTTCTAAATTACAATAAGCATAGAACAAAGGGAAAAGGAGTACCAATCCTATCAACACCCTAGCCTAGTTGGAAAATCTACTAAATTGGGTTTGGCCACAAAATGCAGCTGAACATCATCATCGAAGGCTGAATAATCACATTAGCTGCAATGATTAGGTTATTTACCAAGTCTCCAGGTGACAGGTCCGCCAGCTGTCTCACGATGATGTCAATGGCAACTTTCACGTCATTCGTATAGAAGTGCTCCGCGGTCTTCTGGCGACTGAACACGTCAATCGCCAGCTTTAGAACAGCGTGCGCCGGCGCAGGCTCGTGATCGAAAATGTGGACTGGATCCTCTGTAATATTCGAAATTTTAATTATTAACTGCCTCGTTGGTCTAGCGGTCGCAAGCGCGACTGCTGACCGTGAGGTCCGGGGTTCGATCCCCATGTCGGGCAAAGAGTTAATGGGTTTTTTCAAGTGAAATTTCTTAGTAGCAGCCCGGAGTCTGGATTGTGCCCGGTTGATGGCAATATTATATTTACCCTCCTTTGCCCTATTACATGGGACAAAACATAACGGCGAAATGTGGGTATACTATACACCTCTGCCAACCCTTCGGAGAATAAGGCGTGATGTTATGTTTAATGTTTCAATTATTAATTATCCTTGTAAAAAACGACGAAAGATAACGTGTGTTAGGGATAAAAATAAACATAATTCTTGCATAGGAATGCAAGAATAGTGTTGTTATGCTTCTGTTATTTATCATACAAGATCGTATTACTCATACCCATTGACCCCAAATAAATGGTCCTTTTATATATGATGTCGCATTTCAAGTGATTCACAGTACAAAATCTTCAGTACTGTTTCGTTTTGAAATGGTCTCTCCAAGGAAATTGGTGAGGTGTTCGTACAAAAAAACGCAAGGCAAGATAACATAGAAGATTAATTTGAGTCTTTAAAAGCTTTATAAAATGTGTATTACAATACCTTCACGATTAAGAAGCAGAAGAACTTTCTCACAAAACGTCTTTGCGTTATCCCTGGTCTCCAAAGCATTCAACAGGAGATTCTCATACGGGTCTTCAAATTGCAAGTTATAAGCGAGGAGTAAAGTTAGGAAGAGGTCTGGTATCTGTTCGTCCACATCTGTATCTGGTGGATTTTCTATCAGCTGCAAAAGAAACTGGGCGAAGTCCACGCCGAGTATTTCTAAAAATCAATAAATTGGTTTTAATTTTTAAATCGCATTTCCGTCAATGCACTACCTGGTTGACAAAAGCATTACCCTAATTTAATGTCTATTATTATCAACATTTAATTTTAAATTTTCTCAGAAATGGTGTTACTCTCAGGCTGCGTATTATTATTAGACGTTGTCTTTACAACACAACACTGCACGATGTAGCCGCTGTCGATCAAACATAGCCTCACAGAATAAAAAAAACATGGTAAATGAGTAAATACGAACCAAAATGTGTGATGGGTAATTTGTCCCCCATGGAAAGTACCATAGACAACAATAGAGCGGAGTGGGACAGGCGGCTGACGGCGCGAGGGTTGTCGCGCATGTCCCGCGCTATCTCCGCCGGTAGGGCCGACAGAGCCAGGGTCGCTAGTGCCGTCCGCTCTAAGCCGCACATAACGCCAAATGCCTGGAATGAGAGTGCGCAGTAAGAACCTTATTACTCATTTATGTAGAAACACATGGACCAAGTGTCTAAAAGTGTGTAGTAGAAAATTCACGAAAAAAATGTCGGAAGTTTACATACACCACCAGAGTGCGAGCCAAGACACACCGTCATATAAAGTTATGTATACCAACAAACTAATTTAAATCCTATGTCGTCATCCAAATGCCTAATTTAGCTTTTCGCCATACGAAGATTCGACTGTACCCATTGGCGTAAATTAGTCTTCTTTTTCGCGTTTTAGTTTGCAATCCGTTCGGACATTTTTGAGCGCTGCTCGGGTCGGTCCATTGTTTCTACGACAATATTACTACTACAGTTAGATAAAGAAGCCTCTCTTCCGCAAATGCTTGGACTTCACCTAAAAAGGCATAATTATCATGCTCTACAGCAAGCTGGTGAGGTGACCACAAAGCCGTTGGACATCAGTGAATGTGTTTCCTGTCACTAATCATATAGGCTAGTTATTTGAAGGGTTGCATCAATGTTTTTATTAGATAAAAAAGACTGTCGATAAAAATTGCTTAATTACCTGCAAGAGAAGTTGTCGCAACGGCCACCTGGTTTCCATCTGGTAGTACTGCACCAAAGTTGTTACATACACATACTTGTGGCTACTCAACACATGCTGAGATATGTTCACATCAGCATTAGACTGCAAGGTTTAAAAAAAATACAAATTATACTATAAGATTTATTGTGGAAAGAAAAAGTTTCACACAGTTAATCGCTACTATTTTCATGGATTGCATTTGAGGCGATTGGAGGTAGGGTTTCTTGTTGTATATTAAAACAACAAAAAAATGCATTAAGCATTATTTTTATGGGCACCTAAGATTCTGACAACATTTCTGTCTTCTTTAGTATGTACATAATGTTGCAGTTTTTTTTTCCACTACTAAGAACTTAAAGGATTAGTTCCTTTCAAATGAATCTCTTACCATAACAGAGATCAGTTCCAGCAGCTGAGTCTGTATATCGTGCGCGTCATCGTGCAGTGCCCAGCCCCTCTGTTGAGCATCATTAGCTGCCTTGGACAGTGAGTTGAGTGCTGTCATCATTCGTAACGCATCTGGAGCTGCGTCAATGGCGTTCTTAGGACAAGTAATGTTGCTATTGGCTTCCCGGAGAAGTGCGTCGATGATTGATCTTGCTGCCCCACCTGGTAGGAACTCCTGAGATTGACAAAAAAAACGTAAACTATGACCATCCAATCATATCTTGTTGTTGTTGTATGATTACAACATTAAATCCATTAATAAGTTAAATATTTATGGGAGAAACACTTGCAGGTTCAGCCAGGCTAAGTTCATATGACCGCGCGGTACAAGATCAAACTAAATAGTGTTTATCGTCTACGCGCGGCACAGCGCGGCGCGCTCCGTCCCGTGCGCATGATCTTGCACTGCGCGGTTAGTAGTTAAGAGTTAATTCTAATCAAGCATTCCACAGACTAGAGCTACATCAACCACCAAAATAATACAAATACAATGTCTGTTACGTAATACTTAATTGGTAAATGATATTTATTTCTATAAATAAATCTGTTACAGACACTTTCCTATCCTTTCTGACTAGCTCTGAGAAGAAAACCCGAATCAAACTTAGAAGTCAAGGTCTCTCTCTCTTTTAAAACCTCAAGCACGGTAATAATAGACACAATAGATAAGACAATTAAGTGTCATACTGGGACGATGGGCGATATGCAACCGGTTAAAGTCCAGACATTGTAGTATAAAACTATGTGAGTGTAACAATGTAGGGCAACATCTGGAATGGCCTTTTCAGGAAAGAGCCTTAGCAGGTTTGAGTTGACCTGACCTAACTGAGGGCATGCATGCATCAGCTCAACCTTATTATAGGGAGCCCAACGACCCGACGCACAATGCTACCAATCAGCTGGACATTTGCATAAGTCACAAAAAATACTCAAACCGCCAAACAGTTTTTAGAACTTACTCTCAAAGAAATTAGGACTGTTTCAACAGCTACTTTAGACATCTCATGGCTGAGCTGTGTTTCTTTTCTCACAGATTGCACAATTTCATAAATAGCATTTGGCTTGATACTCTCACTGCTGTCCTGACTGTCATCCTGATTGTCAGTGTCCGAAGACACCTGGTTAGACGATGTTTTGCTGACTGTTGGTTTCTTTATAACTTCTTCCTCCTCTGTAATAAGAAAAAGGTATTATTTTTCTAAGAATAATAACATGTATGTTGACTGCGAAATTATCACCAGCATTGTCTTCACAACAGATAAACCAAACACTTCCCTATTAGAAGCAAATGTAAAACATTATTCACAATGATAAGAAGTAATGTTTTTTTTTTTAATTTTTGGGCCACTTTTGACTGGTAGAGAATGCATTAAGTCCGCCTTGTGTACCACCAATGTACATGAAGATTAAATATATAAATAAGTGCAAGTTACATAAGTAACAGTTACATTTTTTTAGTTATAGTGTAATATAGTGTTAATATTTTATTGTTTATGTATAGTATTTTTGTTAGTTTTGTAAGTTTTATATTGTATTGTATTTTGTTAATATGTATATTTTATGTAGTGGTTTCACCTAGCTTCCACGACACAGGGAATCCTAGTGTGGAAGCTAGTGCCAAATGTAAGTTTATTTGTACAATAAAGATTTATAAAGATTTATAGTTGTGTTTTAAGTAAATAAAGTTTTTTGAAATTTTTACCTTTAGGCACATTATTATTAGGCTTAGTTGGCGAATCTCTCTCTTCACTGATGTGCTGCTGTGAAACTACAGGTCGCAAATCAAAAGATGGTGAGACACCATTAGGTGGAGTGCTGTCGTCTAATCTTGGTGGTGGTTTCGGAGCCTGTGCCTTCTTCCCATGAGGCTTTACACTTATCAGAATTTGTTTCTTCTTCTCATTTAACTTGCTTAGTAAATCTTGCTTCTGTGACATTGCATTACTCTCACTTATACTTTTAATGCAATCGTTCAAGAATGCCAGATAAAACTCTTGCTCAACCTGTTTCAGATTCAAACAAAACATTGACTTTAATAACTGAAATATGTAATGTGGTAATTGTGGTAATGAGTTTAGCCCGTTACCTTGACTGCGGCGACGTAATTCGAGGGCACGAATCCAACTTGACCTTTTCTATTAACGACATGCCACCAGTTCCTCTGTTTGGCGTTACTTTGTTGAAGGAAGAAAAATTCGCCTTCCGTAAAACTAAGAGTTTTGGCCAGTGTTGCCTCGAAATCGTATAGTGCTTTGAGCATTTCATGATCTTCTGTAAATAATTGTATCGTGTAGTTATTCGCATCCACACCCTAAGTATGAAACGATTCGTTAAATTATAAAATAGTTACCCAAAGAGTTCTGTCCTTCACCCATGATCACAAAAGAATTTATCTAATTAATGTAATTAGATTTTTCGCTACATTTGTGTTTAGTTTCCGCACATTTTTATTTATTTTTATATCGTTTTTAGCTGCCTGCAAACAACACAACAAATCAATTTTTTTGACAGTTCACAGCTGACGTTTTAGTTTTTTAAATTTGTCATTTTTGTCTCTGACTCTGGGTACGGGTGGTTTTAGACGATGTATATTACAAAGTAGTCTTTTCCATGAAATTCATCACTTTGTATTTTACTTAGAGCAATCTAAGTAAACCTAGTATTTATTTGTATTTTTTAAATTTATACCGTCCTGATTGATGGTTATAAATCTCATTTCTAAAATAATGATCGTCGCCCTGCAATATGATGTGCCCTTAAACCCTTTACCACCCTTTATACCCGACCTGAAAAAAGAGTGACTGTTTCACTTTAAAAAAAAAACTGGCTCCTAACCGTTTATTTTCTGCAATGCAAGCGGCATGGATCGATCGTGAGGCTGAAATTATTGGCCAAGATAATTTATAAATGAAATTACAGACCACGTTGGTTACTTCTACTGCGAAAATTTACATTTTAGAACATTGATAGACACATTTATGATTAGTTACGGTTTACTCGCGTGCATTTTTCGAAATTGGCAGACTCATGATACGAGTATAATAATATCACTTATTATACTTCGTGTTATCGGTAGCGGGTAGCACTGGGCAATGTTGACAAAAGAAGATAGTCGTCGATATGGATCAACGCACCCGAAAGGCGGTGGTCATTCGACGAAGCGGGAGCATTCCGCTGAAGAAGTCTGACCTTTTATATCTGATTAGCTTTTCCTTATTTTATGATCTTGTAATAATTATGTAAAGTAATGTACCTAAGTGATCTAGTTCATGTTACTAATACTAAGCCAAATACAAGTACTCTCAGTAGCGGAGAGTCTATGTTGGTTTTATTTACTGTGTTTACCTTGCTCGCAATCCTGACATACGATATTAGCTATAACTGTAATGATAGAATCACCCCTGAACGATTATGTTGTTGTGTCGTTTTACATTCGCCAGACTAGTTTCGACCCAACCAATGCAATCTAAAAAAGTGCATGTGAGTGAACCGTAACTATTATGAATGTGTCTCGCGAAAGTCACGAAAGATGAAATAGTCACAGAATGATCACAGGCTAGGCCACAAAGACTTTAGAAATACATAAAAACCGTTCAGGCACCGCTTACGTCAGTTTGACGTCATGTGGTCAAGGCCCTACGTACGCGCAGGCCGTGATAGGGTCAGTTCACACCGAGACGCGACGATACTGGAAGAGGCCAGTGATTTCGCGCCGCGCCGCGCCGCCGCGAGACGCATCGTAAATTCGTTGGGTGGTTCTATCCTCTTTGATCGTTGGCAGCACGACGCCGCGCGGCGCAGCGGAACGTGTCATCTATTCTATACATATAATAAAATCGTGGTTTAGAACTAACTAAGAAATTTTTGTCTAGAACTTATAAATCGCGCGGTAACGAAACCATAGCGCGATCTAATTCGACGCCAACGCCATCTAGGGAAGTAAAGATTAAACATATGTTTGCATGTTTATGCAAGCATCACGTAAAAAGAGCTGACCCAATGCTGTTGACTTTTATAAACATATATTGTGCTTATCTCCAAGTAACATATTCTTTTTGTTTCATCGCAATCGGTTCACGCATTCAAAAGATATGCAAATAATCAATATCTTCTATACATTTATCAAATCTGTAGACTTTGCGTATCTATACATAGCAAATATTTTGAAAAAACATGGTTGGGGTGTTAAAAAATAACCAAAAGAACCCATTTTTTACATTTTTGTATTTTGTTTCTTCTGTTTGTTGGTTTGTCTGTTTGTTTGTTCAAGCATCACGTAAAAACAACTGAACCAATGCTGTTGACTTTTATAAACATATATTGTGCTTATCTCCAAGTAACATATGGTTTTTGTTTCATCGCAATCGGTTCACGCAATCAAAAGTTATGCGAATTTTAAGTTTTCTAGAAGAACTTAGCATATATTAGTTTATTTTCAATAGATGGCGTTACGTGTATCAAATAATGTTGCGAGGAAATATTTTACTACGAATAAATCCACAAATTACCTAATATTCATTGTTGAATTGGTACCTATTCTCAGTCTACGAAAGGTTTAATGAAATGCTATCCTTATGAAGAAGGAACTAAGCTTTTACAAAAAAAAAAACGAAGATATTGTTATTTAGAATTTAATAAGTGAATTTCTTAATGTTGTTCACAATAAAATTAATTCATGATCTGGACTAATAGTAGCATTTTTGTTCATTGAATGTTCATACTTTTTGGGAATGCTGATGCCGAAAATAAGGTCCAAATTCAAATTGAAATCGGTGGCCATGATTATTTGCAAGGAAAGCGCTCACCCAGTGCTTTCGTTGAAATTTAGTATTTCGTAATCATTCTATCTACTCAATGCACTTTTTGGAATGTTTTTCTATATTTTATTTTATTTTGTTCATTATTGTCAGATTTATTCAAAGCCTGTCGCCGTCGTTTTATTAAGTTTATTTAATTGAGTTTTTTTAAGCTTTAGGTAATGTTCCAAAGACGTGGCCATGGAGGGAAAGTGCTTTAAATATTAAAAATAGCAAATTTCTTTCAAAGGAAACTTCATTTCACTTTTTTTTAAAGTAAGTAATTACCTTTTACTGATTTTTTTGCCTGAACCGGGAATCGAACTGACAAAGCTTTATGTACCGTACCATCCGGTATTATATTATGGCACCTGTTGATAGATATCTATAAGGTCAATAATAAGGATCAAATCTCTCCAACAAACAAACTGTCTTAAATTGAAGGAAGTGCAAGAAATAAGAAGTAACAACAAATAAGTGTTTGAATTGAAATGTACCTAAGTTAGGTAGGTACTTAATGTTAGTTTTTATGGTCTTCCATCAATTTCAGGCATTATGTTTATTGGAGCGATCATATCGATTGGTGAAATAAAAATATAAGGTCAAGGTGGCGAAGTCATATATCATCGATAGTTTATTGTGAGTTCGATTTGATAAACACCATATGGCTGATTTTTTAACTTAATTACATGTTTTGATTATTAATGATGACTAAAAATTCCTTATTTACTAGTTACATTTGCAAACCTCAATGTAACTATCATCAAACTGGAAATACACATGTTTTTAAAAATGTAGTAAGTAGACGGACTTTCCCGAATCTGGGGGGCAAATCCGTCATCACCATTAATTTTGTGTAATTTGATAGAATATTGCCCAACCCGTATTCAATAAATATTTAAAAATGAATGTTGACCAAAAATGTGCTTTACACACCATGATATAAGGTAGCAGTCACAATTTATGGCGGTAAAACTATGAAGGAGGGTAAGTCCGGCACATTCAAAAGGGAAGGGGTTGTCAACATTCAAACCATTATAAACTATATAGACGTATTTGAAGTACCTACAGTTTAGTGTGAAGGTATGTTTGTTTGTTTCTACTAGAATGTAATGCGGATTTTTATAAATTATGATATTTTGATACCACAAACCATATCCGGAGTACCTTTAAAAATACCATGAAAAAACAAAAATCGTAAGAAACAAACACCTGGTTACCTATATTTTTATTGTTGGAATGGATATCACTATTAATGATAGGTATGAATAAAAACTCGCTTTGTTCATATTATTTACTTGATGTAACATAATACCTTTAAAGGTTACCTTTCCTTTAATGTAATAAAAAACAAAAACAATAATGTAACACCATGAACGTTACGTAAATATGTTAGTAAATGCTCTGTTAGTAAAAGATTTTCGTTTTGTAAGTATTTAACTTACAAAACGAAAATCTTTGTCAAATCAACACTATAACTTCTATACCATATTAATAAAATAATTAAAAAAACAAAAATATCGAAATCAATCAGTCATGTCATAAATAAACCTTTCAAAAAATCAACATTGAGAATTAAAAATATACTTATTTCACCAAACGAAAAGATATGATGCCAGTTTTTTTTCAATCTCCACTGAAAGGGCTGTGGGCCTCCCGAGAGTAGTTGATTTGCACCTTTTATTCTTGACATGATCCAAGATTGTCATTCTTGGTATGTTATAAATACGAGCAGCCTTATATCCACTTAATTGCCCATTCCGGACAGCTTGCAGAGCGTCTAGCAATTTTTGTTTGGTATCAGACGATTTGTCTGATTTTCTTTTATAATTTCGAGTCATTTTATGAAAATATACCTGAAAAATAAAACAATACAAACTGTTTTAAATCAGATAAATAACTTTTTATTAATGACAATAAGAATCCTAAAATATTATCATGATGTATATTTATTGAAGAAACGTTACGAAAAGAATCACAATACACCAAAAATTCGATTTCCTAAACATGTAACAGATGTATAATACAATAGGAAAATAAAATTTAAAAAAGTTAAACCTAAAAAGGTTTACAATATCTGACTTGGGGCAAGATCGGCATAAGACGAACTTTCCCTTGAATACTAGACGGTCTTTCCCCAATAATGAATTTAAAGGTGAGGATTACATCACAACAAATATTACCGTATAACACAGTCTATATTATATTTGAATTGAATAAAGTAATAAAACGTAATACAAGCTGGAAACTTACCACTAAAAAACATTAAAATCCTTTGATATTTACTTACAACTCAATGTAAAATCACGACACAACTCACTCTTGTCTCAACTTCTCAACTACAAAAAAAGAAATGGCCGTTTTATTCTTCTGAACGTAACATATCGCCATCTACAATTTAAAGGTAGAACTAACTAGTGACTCTGCTTTACCGACCAACCTGCCATCGTCGTATCTTTTTAAAAAAGCGTCCAACGAGACGGTGTACGAAGTTCCCCCGTTGACGGACTTACCCACCTTGACCTTAGATGATGTTTTTTCGCGTGTTGGTTCGATTTCCAGATCAGACTTTTTGGAAGCAGTACCTACCTATTTATAACTTATTAAAATTAAATGAAGTCTTCTATACGTTTTTTTTTAAATATTTAAAGTTCTTTTCTATACCTACCACACCTCGAATGAAATCATAATTTAGTTCGCAGATTGTAACAAGACGGCGTTGTAGCTATTTTTGTATCGCGTTATGGTTTTGTTACATCTTCAATAAAAGTATCAATATTCAATTATAATCCATTTTAGCAAGGAAATGTATAGAAATAAGCAACACGTTTTTAGTATTACGGTTTTATGAATCTTTACGGTCAATCAAGAGGAGCTGAAACTCTACATAAAGAAATGGTTCAAAAGATATAAGTGTCTTAGTGGGACACCTTTGTCTATTATTATAATAAATGGATTATTTAGTTGCTGCGACACAATGTTGTTTTCCGACTTCCACGCGGACGGAGTCGCGGGCACAGCTAGTATTCTACTATAATTGTAAAATCTTAACTAAAATGTTCTTGAACAGGGAACTATTCTAATTTCACGAGGTATTTTAGGTTTTAGGATTTGAGTATTAGTCAAAACTACACAAGAACGAACTATATTTTACTATATTAAATGTATAGATTACTATAAATACTTACTCATTCTTAAGGAAAGACCTCTGAATCTACCTAAAAAAATGATTGCGAGAGATTTGGTAGTGATGGGACACACTACCTACTATCAATTAAATATCAATAAGTGTGGTGTAGGAAAGGTGTGCGTTCGCGCAGCGGAATGTTGTTGAATTTAAAGATTTTAATTATGCAGATATTTAGTGTATGACGTCGTATAATTGTGTATGGTAAAAAAAAATTTGTGCACGCAGCCATTGTGGAGAAATTCACCAAAAACTGATTCCGCTGGGCGAACGTTGTCCTGGCGGAACTTTTTTTAATCCATAGACTTTAGAAGAAAGGAAATGTGTCCAAAAATTAGTGTGTATTTGTGTGTAATTGTGTATGTATGAATAAAATTAGTGCATGCATTAATTTCGGAGAAATTCAAGTTTCCGCTACGCGAACGTTTGGCCATTAGCTAGTTTTCATATAAAGCGCTTACACAGAGAGCTGTAGATTTTTACATACGTTGTTTTGAATTTGTTTAAAAAACAGATTTAGAAAAAATCGTAGGGCTTAAAAGATAAAAATGTAAACGTAAAATACGCTTATTAGGTCTTAGTTCTTAAAGTATGCACTTTGGGATCTAGATTTTCACGTTTATACAAACCTTGTAAGTGTCTGCAACATGTTGCCAAGTATCAATGATGTTCCGTTAGTAATTAAAGAGATAAAGGACAATTTACCATGAATAGATCACTGTTTACAAAGCAGTCAAATATCACGACGTTCAGAAGGAATTGCATGGCAAAATGTATGCCAATAATTAGTGTATTCATTCAACTGTTCACATGCAAAATTTCATGTCATTAAATTCAGTAATTAAAGAAAAACAATGATAATACTGACGAAGCATTGAAAACCTACATAACCCGACCAAGTTCGAATAGCTACAAAAAAGCGGCCGTGCAATATACACACATCAAAAGTGTCTAGGGATCAAGCATTTTTATGCGGATTTCTTGAGATTGAGATGTGGCTTTGTAATAAATTTATGATTTTATAAATTTATATGGATCCTTTTTGGTGCATTTCATAATTTGAATCAGGAACTGTGAATCAAATTCGAGTAAAAGATGAAAATCAGCTGTCAATATTTTCCCTATAAAAACATACAACGCATTGAAGACATTATTAGTGCTACTGTTTCCCTACTACTGATTAAAACCAACGTTATTATGGAGCGGCGACGTCATTTAAGCAGGGAAGAAATGCTCAGAGCCGTGGGAATGATAGAAGCTGGTTCCCGGCAACGTACTGTGGCTTTAGCTCTGAATACAAGTCAGAGTGTTATCAGTCGACTTTGGACACGTTACCGAAGCACTGGTACCGTGGCTGAGCGCCATGGAGGACGGTATCGCTGCACCACACGGAGACAAGACCGATACATTCAAATCTTAACTCGAAGAGCTCCAACAATAACCGCCATGATGTTAGCCGTGAGGCTTCATCACTCTTCAGGGAACTTAATTAGCGACCAAACAGTCAGAAACCGCTTGCATGAAGTGAACCTTCATTCCCGAAGACCGCTACGGGTACCACCTATAGCAATGCACAATCGTAGGATTCGATATCAATGGGCTCTTGGACACAGAAATTGGGCAGAAGAACAATGGCGTTTCGTGTGCTTTTCTGATGAGTCTCGTTTTGGTATGAGACCGGATACAAGACGTATACGACACTGGAGAACCCCTGGACGCCAACAGCGATTAAAATCCTGCCAGGAAGTCCATCCTTATAGTGGTGGAACCATCATGGTATGGGCGGGTATTTGGATCGGCGGAAGAACTGAGTTGATTTGGATCAGAGGCAACCTCAACGCTCAAATTTATGCTGAGACGATTGTATCAGACGTCATCGTTCCTCTACAAGCGCAAATCGGTCCCTTATTTCAGTTAATGCATGATAATGCACGACCGCACACCGCAAGAGTTGTAAGACAGACTCTCGCCGCAGCTAACATCAATGTCCTGCCCTGGCCTGCTCAGTCGCCAGACTTGAACCCGATTGAGCATGCATGGGATATGCTACAGAGAAGAGCTCTGCCGAATATGGAGGGTATCCAGTCGCAAGAAGACCTTTTTTTGTTGTTGCAACGAACATGGGCGGCCATTCCACAGCGTGATTTGGATGAACTCATTTTGAGTATGCCAAACCGATGTTCTTGTGTTGTTAGTGTTCGCGGTAGAAACACGGATTATTAATTGTTTAAGTTACCCAATAAAATTTTAAAGAAAACTGTTATTTCAGTCTTTTTTTCGAACTTTTGTGTTAGTGGTTCAAATGTCAAAAATCCCTTTATTAGGAAAATGGCAAATTTCTTTATTAATGCAAAGGTGACTTGGTTTATCGTTACTGTGACAAACGAAAACACTTTATTTGATGAATCCTTAAAGAAAATTTTAATTAATATCAATCAGGAGAAAAGTTATTGCAAAAATATATGTTGATCCCTAGACACTTTTGATGTGTGTATTTAGGGAACATCCCAAAATTTACAGTATAATACCGGTATGGAATTGGTATAGGTAATAACACAATTGTTGTTTCGATATAATTTATAGGTCATTTATTTTTGTACACCTACTTTTTTAAATGTATTTGACTATGACAGAAAGTAGGTACTATTTACGTAGGTACTTTATTTAAGTATGCGCTTGAGACTTGAGATATAATCTAGATATATTATTTAAGACAAATAAAATTCATACAGCTAATTTCTATTGAAGATTTCACGGATCAGGATTCTAACTATAGACCCCTTAGGGAAATTAAATAATTACCACAAGTTTTTAAATTTACCGTTTATTGAACCTATTTTAGTTAACTTTCGTGAGACACATTCATATTTGTGATTATTTAACAGTTCGTCTCGCGACCTCGCCGCGTGTTCAGCTCATGATTAAGGGCTCCGTTTGGGTCCGAAACTAGTCGGGCAATCCCGAAAAATGCACGTGAGTAAACCGTAAATAATCATAAATATTTTAGTTAAAACACATTTAAGTCTATTGCTGTCGTTGCAAGCGTTTGTTAACGTTATTATAATTACATAATTAAGTATTATATGTAATTAAAAATATTTTTGTACACGGATATTTAAATAGAGAAGTACTTGTTAATTGAAGATTTATTTTTATCGTAGATAGTGGCGTTATTATTAAAAAAATATTTTTCATTCAAGAAATACAATTGTTTTATTTTTTCCTAACGCTTGTGTACGCAACTGTACCATATTAATAAATATTATATTGGAAGGTTAAGAACGTTACTTAGATATATGGCACGGCCGCTTTTTTGTAGCTATTCGAACTTGGTCGGGTTATGTAGGTTTTCAATGCTTCGTCAGTATTATCATTGTTTTTCTTTAATTACTGAATTTAATGACATGAAATTATGCATGTGAACAGTTGAACGAATACACTAATTATTGGCATACATTTTGCCATGCAATTCCTTCTGAACGTCGTGATATTTGACTGCTTTGTAAACAGTGATCTATTCATGGTAAATTGTCCTTTATCTCTTTAATTACTAACGGAACATCATTGATACTTGGCAACATGTTGCAGACACTTACAAGGTTTGTATAAACGTGAAAATCTAGATCCCAAAGTGCATACTTTAAGAACTAAGACCTAATAAGCGTATTTTACGTTTACATTTTTATCTTTTAAGCCCTACGATTTTTTCTAAATCTGTTTTTTAAACAAATATAAACAAATTCAAAACAACGTATGTAAAAATCTACAGGTCTCTGTGTAAGCGCTTTATATGAAAACTAGCTAATGGCCAAACGTTCGCGTAGCGGAAACTTGAATTTCTCCGAAGTTTATGCATGCACTAATTTTATTCATACATACACAATTACACACAAATACACACTAATTTTTGGACACATTTCCTTTCTTCTAAAGTCTATGGATTAAAAAAAGTTCCGCCAGGACAACGTTCGCCCAGCGGAATCAGTTTTTGGTGAATTTCTCCACAATGGCTGCGTGCACAAATTTTTTTTTACCATACACAATTATACGACGTCATACACTAAATATCTGCATAATTAAAATCTTTAAATTCAACAACATTCCGCTGCGCGAACGCACACGTAGGAAAGGTAGTTCAGTAAGCAAAATAATACAACATTTCAGTTACATTATTTTATATAATTCATTATAAAAAAATGTATTATTATATTTACAAAGGGAAGAAAAATAAAAACAATAAACATTACTGTTCGATAAATAGGTTTTTTGTTTTATTTCAAATCAGATCATAAATAACAATACTCCTCACAGAGTGAAGGCCTGAGTCCGACACGTAACACATAACATCACGCCTGTATTCCCCGAAAGGGTAGGCAGAGGTGTACAAAAATACACGAAAAAAGCTATATAAAATACAAAGGGTACAAATATGATGTTCATTTATTACACATTCACATTTATAGATCTTGATAAAAAAAGAGACTTATCAGACAAGGACAGAAGGGACAAGGCGCAGTTAGCTGCAGTTATTATTTATGTTTTGATGACCCCCAGTTTAGCACACGTCACACACACAAACACGGCGCTTAGACAGAAAAGATTGTATGACCGAGAAAAGGAGTGACTTTACTAAAAGTGTGCGTCTGTCTGTCAGTCAGACTTTGTGGCAAAGCCATACTCCATACTCCTCCATACTCTTCTATGAAAACTGATAATACATAAAAGTCAGTCAGTCAGTATGTCCACCAAGTTATACTACGTATAAAAATAAATATATGTGTGTATATAAATAAATAGATATTGACTAAATAACTGCTAATGTCGTCTCTGTCGGTCAGTCACGCTGGAAATAAAAGAGGCTCAAAATGGAGTCGAGTTACATCGTATGAAATGCCTCGAAGCAGGAATCTACACAAAGGGGGACTTCACAGTACGAGCACACATACGCCGTATCGCGACGTCTTTTGTGCTGGCTGGTGCAATATGTGCACCGTCGCAGCTTGAAGCGGCCGTCAGTCTTACGTTCGTCAGTCTTTCGTGGGAAATGGCCAAAAGCATGTATAGGGGCTGTCGGTCTGTTTATGTGGCTAAAAGCATCTAAAGGGGCTGTCGGTCTGTTTGGCTGTCTGGGTCTAGGGACATGTTCTTGGTGGTACCGCATAATCTGATCGACTAACTCCAATCTAAACACTATGTGCAATTTTGGAGTAGCCGCCGAACTCTGCAGCAGCACACGAGCATTGAAAATTGAGCAATTGAGCAGTTGTTTGAAGAATTTAACATTCCATTTAGCTCCTTTTTTTCTTTCCAGGAGGTATGGTTCCAGCATTTGATCTTTACGATCAACGCCTCTCATACCTATGCTATAATCCAATACTACCTGTGGTTTGTACTGAGATGGGCGACACGGTTTCGCCTCCATCTGGCCTTGTGAATTGCCGTGGTAGGTACTTATGGTGGCTACCTTACGGTTTTTGTCCTGGAAGGCCAAGACCACCACATCGCCGGAATGACGTGCTACAAACTGGCCCTCTTTCAGCTTACACAGCGACATGAGTGGAGGCACATCGGTGCGGTTAACACGCAAGGTGCCTACACAGTCGGTTTTGCGTGTCTTTAGAAATCTGGCCAGTAGGGGGCTGTTGAACCAGTTATCCATAAAAAGAGTATAACCTTTGTCAAGGAGAGGACGGATGAGTTGGAGGACGGTGGTTGTGCTTTTCAGCACATTGGATGGGAGACCGGTGTCATTGGAAGTGCCAGCACCGAGGTACACAAAGAACGACCAAAGGTAGCCCGTGGAGGACTCGCAGAGCTCGTAAGTCTTAACTCCGATTTGGGCTGCCTTCGTCTTAATGTACTGGCGGAAGGATAGGTTACCTTTCCACAAACTCAAGGATTCCTCGATGCAAACATTTTGGGATGGGATGTAGGATTCCTGGAAACGAGAATTTAAATGATCTATAATCGGACCTAGTGCCAATAAAGGGTCAGTCGTGCCTGTCGGTCTGCTACTATTGTCAACTAAATTAAATGCGCGGCAAAGATTTTCGTAGCGTGTACGGGTGAACATCTTCCTAAAGATGTTGGTCTGCAAAATAGGATTCGTGGTAAAACAAGACTTAATGGAGGGCATCCGAATGATTCCGAGCATCATCCAGAAGGAAAAAAGGATGAAAAGTTCGTGAACGTTCGTGTCATACCAACTTTGGGCGAACGCAGCGGACGAACTAGCCAGCCCTGCGGCATACCGGTTCGTCTCAATCACGATATGGGTCATGATGCCGTCATCCCAGTACTGCCTAAACGCCCCATACGCATTTTCGGGTGCGACAACAGCACCAGTTTGTTGAGGAAGAAATTGCTCCCTCTCACCTTGAAAATCACCCATGGGTGACCATTCGAAGTGGTTCGAAATTCCTTCCGCATCAAAAAAGAACTGGAATTCGTCGTCACCCGCCTCTTCCTCTTTCTCCTCTCTTGCTCTCCTTTCTCTACTCAACAGACGCCCTCTCGCTACTTCCCTCGCATTCACTATCTTCATTATTTCCGCACGTAACTCCTCAGGTACATCATCATCGTCTACAAAGACCTCAACCAATCTTTCCCCTCTTACACACCGGGGGTCACCAATTGGCACTTGGCCGTGTGCCCCCCGTGAGCCACGCCCTCTACCTCGGCCACGGTGCGCTGCACCGCCGCGTCGTGGACGGCGCTGCTGCTGCGGCTGCTCTGCCAACACGTTCTCTACCGTCCCTTCCACCTGCTGGAACAGCGGATGTTCATCAGCAAGGTGGAAGTTGTGGTCCTCCTCCACGGTGTTGGAGTCGTCGTCACCCAACACGGCTAGGACGACATCAGACCTAAAAAAAGAAAATATTTATTACGTGTAATTCACGAAGAAAAGGTACTATCAGCTTCATTAATGCAGTCTCAGTTCAACAAAATAATCATATGCGGCGACTTGCTCGGTTTTATACGCTTACACGTTGCACACACACATACGCAAATGTTTGAACTGATAAAGTTTCCCTATTTCTACGAGCATTGCAAGTAACTTGTTAGCTTAGTGGCTTGTGCGTTAGGGAATGAACTAGGTTGACCGCAGGTGATCCTGGTTTGAGCAGCGCCGTGTGGAAATAATATTATGCTTATTTTATACATTTCAATGTTATCTAATATATTCAATAACATTAAATATCATTATTGAGTATAATCATTTAAGTTAGTCGTTTATTTCGAAGACTCGTTAGTCGCTTCAAATAATCAAATATGGTGGGTATTATGCGATGCACGGCCGCTACGATTAATCAGATATTCTGTTTGCGAATTTTTTCACCTTACCCGCAGCTCACCGGTATTAAAATGTGTTCGCAGCTTTATTGCCATAAATGCATTGTATTTTGTTTATCCAGTTTTATCTGTTACCAAGTGTCCACCAAAAATGCAGGCTAATACGAGACAAGAACTAGTTACTAGCACCAGGCCTCCACCACTCGGCCGTACCTACAGCGATAAGTGCCTACAATTTCGCGTGGAGTCGCCTCCACTCCGCCAGTGGGCTGTCATTGCTTGTCTGCTTCGTTTTCGTGTGCATTATATCGGCAACGAAACCCCATCTACAAGTTTATGAGGTAACAAGTAGGTACAATCTTATAGAACCCTAGTTTTAACGTTAAATATGATAGTTTTTAAAAGAATTGTTGCGCGTTTTTACATAATTACGAGCGCAACTTGAAAATGTGATTTTTTGTTTGTTGAGATATTTAACGACTTTGGTGTCAAATGAAAGATCTAGGTCTAAAACCATTTTGTCCGTGTGAATCATGTAAATCGGTCAACGCGTTTAGGAGATAATCAAGAATTAGTGTAGTGAAAATGTAAACAACCAGAATTTTTTATGTTTTTGTTCTACGAAATTTGTAATTATTGCAAAATGTGAAAGTATTACTAATGTAAGTTATTGAGGATTGTTAAACAAAGAGGTATCTAGGTAGCCTAAAGATTAAAAGTTTGTTTTCATTTGTTAATTACAAATGACAGACTTAAATATTCATCGTCTATCTTCTACCTAATTGACCGTGTAATCATAGGCATCAAACATAAAGATAGATTCCGTGGTCAAGTAGGTAGATACGTAGACGTATAGTAGCAGCGGCAAGCCGACAACCCTAGCGCCACAGCTAGCGCGTCACTCCGCGCCAGACAGCGACAGAATTACGCGTTAGAAGAGCGGCAACGTTTAGGTGAATATAGCGTTAGGCACTGAGCGCTTATGCGAGCTGAATTGCACATTGTTGCTTAGTGGCAAGAGTCGCTATTTCTATTAATTGTTGCGCGAAGTGGTGCTTCTGTACTTGTACAATTTATTCTGTGCTAGCACTAATAGTTCTATTGTGTGGAAATGGATTAAATATTATACAAATATGCATGAAACCGGATCCTATGTAAGTTATAATAATTAACATTACGGTAAGTACTAGTAGAAAAGTAAAATAGTTTGTCATGTCAAGTTTCCAAGTTATTGTTGCTGAATTTCATGGTATAAGCAGTCATTTTACTAATTGAAAGGTCAGCAATGAATGAATATAGGATAAATAAGTTAAAAAAAAACTCAATAGAAATGGCCGAGACGTATTCTACTTTTTTGTGTTTTTATCCCTTATATCCCTAAGCCGAAGATCGGGCTCAGTGGCGTGTTTTAGGAGAGGCCTGTGCCCAGCAGTGGACGAAAGTGGGCTGTTTATGATAATAATGATGATCCCTAATACAAAAGTATGTACTATTTTTTATTTTTAATAAATATGATTAATTGATTGTTTTTAGCGGAAAACAGTAAGGCGTTGGATTATGAGGTTTGAAGAAAAGGATTAAGACTCAAAACTGAAGCAGTAGAATATGTCTTTTAAAATCTATTCAGCCAGCGCAGTAAAAAGCCCATGGTTCTATACGACAGCGACAGTTTGCGAATCAATTTGATACTTTGATTTATTTATTTTATGTATTTATTTCGGGATAAAAAACAGGAGTACAATTAAATGTTACACATGGTATCTTAATAGTTAACCAAAATACTTATTATACTACTAGCAACATTATCCACTTATTACTAAAATGTTGATTGTTAATGCTACGTGAGGTAATAATAAAAGCAAAAACAGAATACATGAGTGAACGGAGTTATCAATTGAATTAATGCTTTCTAATAACTAAATTTGTGGGATAGATAAAAGAGAAAAGGAGAAAATATATACAGGGTGGAAAAAATCAATGGGCCCTGAAGGGAAACCACTTTAAATCCTTAAGATAGATGATTTTTATTAAAGGAAACATTCCTTTAATTTTAAAAAGAAACAAAACTGCATTCACAGATTTCTCGACATGCTTACCTAAACCGGGAATCGAACCAGTTAAAAAAAAAAAAAAAAAAACACTCCCTATTTTATTTCACTAGTCGATACAGTCAATGTTAGAGATAAAATTTCTCCAATAAACTTTAGGTCTTACACTCGTCTGTCGTACAAGATATCCATGAAATCTAATATTTAGGTAGTACACAAAGGCTTTAATCAACATAACCTAGACTAGAACTGTTCACTTTTAACAAGTAAAAGACACGTTATAATTTTTTTTAAACTCTAACGTCCAAAGACATTCTATGAAGTACAAACTTGCTAATTTATCTCTAAGTGTATTTGATGTTTTTTTATTACAAGTACCTCGTTGAAGACTTAGTAGATAAGAAAATCATTTAATTGGTAATAATAATTCTATGCACATTTTCTTTCTTAGACGGGGCGTTCTGACGAAAAGTTTAAAAATAGAACGTTCCGTTTGACAATAATCCTATCGATTAGTAGAATAAAATAGTGAGGGTTTATTTTTTTATTTTTAGCTGATTCGATTCCCGGTTAAGGTAAGCTTATCGAGAAATCTGTGAATGCAGTTTTGTTTCTTTTTAAAATTAAAGGAATGTTTCCTTTAAGAAAAATAATCTATCTTAAGGATTTAAGGTGGTTTCCCTTCAGGGCCCATTGATTTTTTCCACCCTGTATATATAAATATCACTTAATAATTTATAAAGCTAAGATAGAATAGAATCGACTACAGATTTCCTAAATTGATGTGCTGTTAGATTAAAAATATCAATGTTTTTGAATCTAGCGTTGTAAGAATCCACAAGCTGGCGCAGAGGAGCGCGAAAGCCAGCATTGGAGTTACAGACGTGCGTGGTGTTGATAGATAGTAGCCGGTATGGACGCAATCGTCTCCGCGCTGCTGTCCTCGGAACGATGTAACAAAGTTTATTTATTAAGTCGGAACAATCATATTTGTTATGCACTATACCATGTAGAAACATTGCTCCGAGAAGCAGTCTTCTGGATTCTAGGGTTATCAGTTTGTAATTCTTAAGCAACATATCATGCGAACCGTGTCTGTGATAGCATCTGTAATGAAGAGCTCTTAGGAATTTACGTTGAACAGTCTCAATCGAATCCATATATTTTGTGTAATAGGGATTCCATATGATAGTAGCAAACTCCAGACAAGGCCTAACTAGCGAGATATATAAGTATCGATAGGTTGATGGACGCCTGAAATACTATCCCCCGTCTGGGGAAGACGGGGGATAGTCCATGAGGATTTCCATGAGTCCACCACGATGTTCCATCACTTGACCGTGGGCCGGGGTCGCGGGATTCGCAAAACATGCACCGCAACCCCGGCAGGTCTCGGTCCGCCAGCCCCTGGCGGACCTCTCCTTTGTGGGGCCTAGCCCCACGTCCTGCTGACAGGCGCGCGTGGAACACGTCGCGCCGCCTACTCGGGCCTGTTACTGATCGGGCGGTGGGTCCCCTAAGCCAGCGCCCGCAGGCCACACGCTAGGGTGGCTGGAGGTCGTCGCGCGGCCTCCGGCGCCCGGTGTGTCTGGCGCGGGAAGGGAGAATGGCAGCTGCCACTCTCTCTCTCTCCGCTCCCTCCTTGGCCTTGGCTTCCCATGCAGTCTTCTCGCTCCCGACCATGGACAGAACCACGGCCGGAAGCGAGAGGTCGCCACCGACCGCCGCGATTAGCTCGCGGCGCTGCGTCGCCCATGCAGGACACGCCTGCAAAGTGTGCAGGGCCGTGTCCTTGGGGCAGTCGACGCAGTGGTGACAACCGGGCGTTTGCTCCCGACCTATGCGACACAGGTACTTCCCGAAACACCCGTGTCCTGAGAGTACCTGCGTCAGCCGGAAGCTGAGGGCGCCATGCATGACGCCTCTCCAGCCACTCCTCCATCACGGGCCTTACCGCCGCTATTGCGGCGTGCCATGCGCAAGTCGTTCTCTCCACTCTGCCACTAGGATCTGGCGGAGCTCACTCCGCCCAGTCTGTGACTTAAACCTCGTTTAACATTATGCAATACTACACACATCAAAAGTGTCTAGGGATCAACATATATTTTTGCAATAACTTTTCTCCTGATTGATATTAATTAAAATTTTCTTTAAGGATTCATCAAATAAAGTGTTTTCGTTTGTCACAGTAACGATAAACCAAGTCACCTTTGCATTAATAAAGAAATTTGCCATTTTCCTAATAAAGGGATTTTTGACATTTGAACCACTAACACAAAAGTTCGAAAAAAAGACTGAAATAACAGTTTTCTTTAAAATTTTATTGGGTAACTTAAACAATTAATAATCCGTGTTTCTACCGCGAACACTAACAACACAAGAACATCGGTTTGGCATACTCAAAATGAGTTCATCCAAATCACGCTGTGGAATGGCCGCCCATGTTCGTTGCAACAACAAAAAAAGGTCTTCTTGCGACTGGATACCCTCCATATTCGGCAGAGCTCTTCTCTGTAGCATATCCCATGCATGCTCAATCGGGTTCAAGTCTGGCGACTGAGCAGGCCAGGGCAGGACATTGATGTTAGCTGCGGCGAGAGTCTGTCTTACAACTCTTGCGGTGTGCGGTCGTGCATTATCATGCATTAACTGAAATAAGGGACCGATTTGCGCTTGTAGAGGAACGATGACGTCTGATACAATCGTCTCAGCATAAATTTGAGCGTTGAGGTTGCCTCTGATCCAAATCAACTCAGTTCTTCCGCCGATCCAAATACCCGCCCATACCATGATGGTTCCACCACTATAAGGATGGACTTCCTGGCAGGATTTTAATCGCTGTTGGCGTCCAGGGGTTCTCCAGTGTCGTATACGTCTTGTATCCGGTCTCATACCAAAACGAGACTCATCAGAAAAGCACACGAAACGCCATTGTTCTTCTGCCCAATTTCTGTGTCCAAGAGCCCATTGATATCGAATCCTACGATTGTGCATTGCTATAGGTGGTACCCGTAGCGGTCTTCGGGAATGAAGGTTCACTTCATGCAAGCGGTTTCTGACTGTTTGGTCGCTAATTAAGTTCCCTGAAGAGTGATGAAGCCTCACGGCTAACATCATGGCGGTTATTGTTGGAGCTCTTCGAGTTAAGATTTGAATGTATCGGTCTTGTCTCCGTGTGGTGCAGCGATACCGTCCTCCATGGCGCTCAGCCACGGTACCAGTGCTTCGGTAACGTGTCCAAAGTCGACTGATAACACTCTGACTTGTATTCAGAGCTAAAGCCACAGTACGTTGCCGGGAACCAGCTTCTATCATTCCCACGGCTCTGAGCATTTCTTCCCTGCTTAAATGACGTCGCCGCTCCATAATAACGTTGGTTTTAATCAGTAGTAGGGAAACAGTAGCACTAATAATGTCTTCAATGCGTTGTATGTTTTTATAGGGAAAATATTGACAGCTGATTTTCATCTTTTACTCGAATTTGATTCACAGTTCCTGATTCAAATTATGAAATGCACCAAAAAGGATCCATATAAATTTATAAAATCATAAATTTATTACAAAGCCACATCTCAATCTCAAGAAATCCGCATAAAAATTCTTGATCCCTAGACACTTTTGATGTGTGTATTTATTAGGTTGGGGAAAAAGTCTTTTCGCATTATAGTATGAACTTGTAATAAAATCTCTTTGGCTATACCTACTATTTAATTTTGTATCTGGCTGGTTTTGGTATCATTGAAAGTTTAAATTTTAAAGAACATAATTCCAAATTCAAATTAGGAAAATGTGTGATTTTCATTTGTTTTTCGAACCGTCAAGATGAGTTAATCTAATGAAGAAATTCGAACATTTTAAAATTTTACTACAAAAAAGGTAAAATGCAACGCAAGCCGCGAAAAAAATTTGCGATGTTTATGGACCTAGTGCGGTGTCTGTGACAGTGGCACAAATTTGGTTTAAGCGTTTTCAATCCGGAAATTTTGATGTCAAAGATGCACGTCGCTCTGGTCGCCCTATTACGGATAAAATGGATGCCATTTTTGAAAAATTGGAGCAAGATCGGCCGGCATATCTGTAGTTAAGACGTAGCTGAAGAACTGGGAATGGACCACAAAACAGTTTTGACGCATTTGAAAAAAACTGGGTACACAAAAAAGCTCGATATTTGGGTACCTCACGAGCTCACTGAAAGAAACCTAATGAACCGTGAACTCATTTGTGATTCTTTATTACGACGTAATGAAACCGAACCATTTTTGAAGAAGCTGATAACTGGTGATGAAAAGTGGATCACGTACGATAAGAACGTGCGAAAAAGGTCGTGGTCAAAGGCCGGTCAGGCTTCACAGACTGTGGCGAAACCCGGGTTAACTCGCAACAAGGTGATGCTGTGTGTGTGGTGGGATTGGAAGGGCATTATTCATTATGAGCTGTTACCACCAGGCAGACCATCGATTCTGGACTCTACTGCGAACAACTGATGAGATTAAAGCAATAAGTTGAGAGAAAGCGGCCGGAATTAATCAACAGAAGGGGTGTGGTTTTTCATCATGATAACGCTAGACCTCACACATCTTTAGCCACTCAGCAAAAATTAAGAGAGTTTGGCTGGGAGGTGTTAATGCATCCGTCGTATAGTCCTGACCTTGCACCTTCAGATTTCCACCTGTTTCGGTCTCTTCAGAATTCTTTAGGCAGTGTCAGGTTAACATCACGAGAGGACTGCCAAAACCACTTGTCGCGGTATTTTGATCACAAGTCCCAAAATTTCTATAGCAATGTGATCATGTCCCTACCTACAAGATGGCAAAAAGTTATCGAACAAAATGGTACCTACATACTTTAGTTAAATGTAAATAAAGTACATTAAAAAATGTTTTGAATTTTCTTAAAAAATGCGAAGAAACTTTTTCCCCAACCTATTATGTAATAGTTTATTCACATTGGGAAATGCAGATTATATGTTTTTGGTTTGGTTTTCATTCTACCCCCAATCAAAAAATACCATATTATTGAATATTAATTATTGAATATTAATATGGAAATAAAATCCAGTTTACCAAAAACAAACCAAAATAAAAACAAAAGAGAATGTGTCCACTGGCGGGGTTCGAACCATACTTAGGTACATGCGTACCGTGTACCATAACCCCTAGACCGCAGAAGCTATGGCATACTTGATGTAAATAAGGTAGGTACCTATTCTAGTCAAGTAACGATACACACATAGACACCTCTCACGCGCAAGCTAATGTCGTAACGTAAGGTAAGACTGCACTTATGGCGCCGACCGTACAAGACTAATGAATACAAATTTTAACACTTACGGCTCAAGAACGGGCGGTGAGCCTGAGCCAGCAGCAGCAGACGTCGAAGCCCGCGGCGATGACGATGATCTTGACCTATCAAATAAAAGGTTTTCATTTATTATACTTACAGAAAACCATTTGCAAAAACAACTATTTTTTATTACTTACGACTTGGGCAGTGGGCGGAACTCGTCGTCGAACACTGACGATTTCGTCCCCAGGGGGGCCACAGCTGGTGCCGGCTTGTTCCACTGGAAAATCAGGGCTTGGATAAAATAACTACTATTGAAAACATTAGATTCTTGGCCACCAACACCACTTCACGATGCATGCCTGCGACGAACTATGCATAATTTATGCTAATAAGCAATATCGTTGATTATTATTACATTATAGTAGTTTTCATAATATTATTACACATGACTACATACCAAGCTATATATTTCATGTAAAAGCAGATCTGGCATTGTATAGAATTTCCATACAATGAGTGGTCAGCTTATACTGGAACTGTATAGCTTGATATGTAGCCGTGTGCACATATTTTAGCCACGGAAGTTTCCACCACCTCGACGCCACCTTCGTCCTCAGAAAACCCCTCGGCCTCCTCTATATAGTCTTCGCCTTCGTATTTGAGGTTGAAGTCCTCGCCCTCGTCGTCCTCTAATAATTTTGTGAAGTCCTGAGCCTCCTCATCCTTTACATACCACGATGCCATCTAGAAATAACAAATATAAACTATTTGGTAAACTGTTTATACAACTAAAACCTTAGAGCATATACCTACTAAAACAACCTGTGAACACAACTGGCGATATGAGGACACACCCCTGTCTACCCTTCGGGGAATACAGGCGTGATTATATAAAAATAAATCTTACAATAACCCATTACATGAATTTCAAGAATAAAAACGTAAAATCAATTCCATTATTAACCGACTTCAAAAAGGAGGAGGTTCTCAATTCGGTTGTATTTTTTTTTTTTTTTTTTTTGTTACCTCATATCTCCGTCATTTATGAACCGATTTGAAAAAATCTTTTTTTGTTTGAAAGGGTTTACTTCCCGATTGGTCCCATATAAATTTTGTTATGATTAGACCATGAACTTCAGAGATATGGAACGGAACTCCTCATCGGATCAAAGCAAAATTCTCAAATTACTAATATTGCTTTGTTTATATTTGTTGTTGGGAACTGACTACTGGAAAAGAGGAGGGGATGCGTGTCCCCCCCTCCCCCCTTTGGAATGTTTTCAATATATCGTGTAAGGTATCATTTGAAAGGACTTTTTATGCCCGACTACGTCAAAGCCAAAAAGAAGGCTTATGAAGTAAGGGGTTAAAGTTGTGACACTAAAACGTATATAATAAAAAAATAAACTTTAAAAAAAAGTAAAAACCGACTTCAAAGAAATACTAAAAGGAGTAAAATAATTACCATAATATAAAATTAACAGTTTCAGAAGTCGGTGCAACTCTACACTCAAGCAAATAGAAGCCACCGACTTCTGAAACTGTTAATTTTATATTATGGTAATTATTTTACTCCTTTTAGTATTTCTTTGAAGTCGGTTTTTACTTTTTTTTAAAGTTTATTTTTTATCTATTGAGTACAATAATGCAACTGTATCTAAGGTTACAAGTACAAAATTTCTAGGTATACAGGGTGTCCCCGGAAGTACGGATCAAATCGAATAGGGGCGTGGGCAATGTCATTTCCAAACTTTTTAAGCCTGAGAATGTTGGTGCAATTTTTTACGGTTCAAAAGTTATTACCAATTATTGTTTTTTCTTTCAAACATTTCGCATAGAAAAAAATCATATAAAAATCTATCAAGAGCTATATTTTTTTTTTCAGGACTTTGGCGAACAGTAGGTAGGCCTTTCTTGTGATAATACTTTTACGCAGCTAGAAAACATGTGCTCAATAAGAAAAAACATTTACTGCAAAGGCTTTTTTGGTCTGGCAAAAATTTTACTCAAGTTTTTACTACTACAAGTTTTGAAATAACCTTGCCCATGCCCCTATTCGATTTGATCCATGCTTCCAGATTCTGATATGTCATGGAAAACACATGTTAATAGTGTATCATATAGCAAATTAAATCAATTCTCTTATGCCCTCCACATGCTCCAAAATTTATCTAATCAAACGACACTACTTAGTGCTTATCATGCCTATGTGGGATCCACTCTATCTTATGGGATACTGGGGATATTCAACTGACAAAGAGATTGCGTTTAAGGCACAAAAAAGTATATTAGATCAATATGTGGGCTATATACACCAAGGGTTGCTTGAGTGCAACTATAGAGGAATAAAGCTAATGTCACATAGTATGAAAGCTTGGGAGAAAGTCATTGAAAGGCGGCTAAGAGAAGAGAGTGAAATTTCACAAAAGCGATTCGGTTTTATGCCTGGTCGGGGTACAACAGATGCCATTTTCGCTATACGCCAGCTATGTGAAAAATACAGAAGTGCGCATAAAAACTTGCACATGGTGTTTGTTGACCTCGAAAAGGCATACGATGGAGTGCCTCGTGAGGTTTTGTGGTGGGCCCTTAAGGAGAAAGGTGTGCCTGGGAAGTATGTGCAATTGATCCGAGGGATGTACAGTCGATGCAGTACCCAAGTCCGGTCTACAGTAGGCACTACTGGCAGCTTCAATGTGGCTGTCGGCTTGCATCAGGGGTCGGCCCTCAGCCCTTACCTCTTCCTGGTAATAATGGACGCTTTGACGGCGGACATCCAAGAAGAGGCCCCCTGGTGCATGCTGTTTGCCGATGACATTGTGCTGGTTGCCGAGAGTGGCCTAGAGGTCCAGAGCAGATTGGAGGTGTGGTGGCAAAGGCTGGAGAGTGTTGGTCTGAGATTGAGCAGAACCAAAACAGAGTACTTACCTGTTTTGCGATTTTGGCGGTCTCTCTAGTTCTGTGCCAATATCTCTTGCCGGAACGCCCATACGACCTGCTCCGACTTTCGGTACCTCGGGTCGCTTGTCCAAGGGGATGGCGGAGTAGACCGAGACGTAACACACCGGATCAACTCAGGATGGATGAAATGGCGACAGGTCACTGGAATAACTTGCGACTCACGGATGCCTCTCAAGTTAAAGGGGAAAATCTACAAGTCCGTGATAAGACCTGTCGTACTGTATGGATCGGAATGTTGGGCCGTGAAGAAGACGGATGAAAATAGATTGCATGTAGCGGAGATGAGAATGTTGAGATGGATGTGTGGAGTGACCAGAATGGATAAGGTCAGGAATGAGTATATTAGAGGAAGTTTGAAAGTAGCGCCAGTGACAGAAAAGTTGAAAGGGAACCGTTTGTCTTGGTATGGGCATGTGAAGAGGAGAGATGAAACGCATGTGACGAAAAGAGTTATGAATATAAATGTGGATGGATGGAGAGGAAGAGGGAGGCCAAAGAAAAGATGGATGGATGGTGTGAAGAATGATATGAAAGAGAAGGGTGTCAGTGATATCATGACGGGTGACAGGACTGAATGGAAGAAGAAAACGTGTTGCGCCGACCCCAAATAACATGGGATAAAGGCAGGAAGAAGAAGATGTGGGCTACACCAAACAGATTCATGTAAACCTCATTTCATAAACCTCAAGATATTAAGCCTCCCTGCTCTATATAATATCTACGCGGCCTCAATTCTAGTAAAATGAAACATCAGTGGCTATGACACATTAACAGGTATAATAAGTTACCCATAGAATAGAATCATTTATTTGTTAAACATAGGTATTTACATATATTTTTTTAATCTTTTTTTTTCGTGGCATTAGTACACTTTTGTGACTATGCAAGCCTCATAGGTACCTCTAATCTCTAATGTCAAAAGATCTTAAATAATTAGGATGGTAGTGCACTATGTTTTGCCATTAATGACATACAAATGTTAAGTAGGATTTAAATTGTATCCTTATTATTATATTTATTGTAGCCTTATCATGCAACTAAGTTCTAAGTACCTACCTATTTATTAACATCTTAAAAATTCTGTACACTTAATTCACAATAAAGAGTTTGAGTTTAATCTATGTTATAATTCACTTTTACCAAATAGGGATGACGTTGGTCGAAGTCTGAGTAGGTACTCAATATCAACATGTACCGAGAACAGTTCTAAAATGGCTCCGACACACATTTTTTTTGTTTGGCTCCCTTTTGGATTTTATTTGTTTTGCAAAAGTTTGTAGAAAAAACAAGTAAGTACTTACTTAATTTGTCTGTAACATTAAACTTGTACACCGCATCAAAATGTTTTTTTTTTGTGATTTCTGGCAATTTTACATCCATCGATTTAGTGAATTCAGTTTTGTCTTTAAACCACAGCCCTCTTCATTGAAGTAGATATTCTTAGGAATTAAGGAGGTTAGATAAAATTAAATAACAATAAGCACTTTTTGTAATTGTTGTTCGTCTGAATGCTATCATGTAAATCTCCTATGTCAAATCACCATTTGATAGAAACAAGATAGAGTCCTACAGCAAATTAGTCTACCTAGTCATATCAAGATACAGACGTCAGGATACCTAGTCCAAGCAACGCCTAGTCGTATTGCGATTCAGTCTTACTGGCAACCTAGGCATATTGATAAATAGACTAAAATATGTAGGCCAATTACTGCTGGTCTACATTAAGTGAAACTGACTCTAATCATTGCAAACCCCTAAGACGACACTCTGACCAAAATTATGTGATACAGATACTTGAATATTTTAAAAACATGACGTCCTAATTTTTTTTTCATTTCAGTAGGTACCTACCTATATAACTTAGGGTTAATTATTCTACCAATACACATTGGTTTCATCTGTGGGTAAAAAACGTAGTGTAATTAGTGCAAATGTTATCTACAACGATGTAATAACTGAATATTCATATACATACCGTCAATTACACACAAAAACTTATCATCATTGACAAAAATGCCCACTTTTTACCTTTTATAACGGTTTTTATCGAACATTTCTTTGGTCAAAAATATGTTACGATGCTATTTCATGAAAGTATTACCTAAAAAGATGTAATAACTTCATAGAAATGATTAATACTTCCATTTATTGTCGAATATGTACCAAAACAGTGAAAATTTATTGTACAATTTTTACGCATAACGATTTTTGTATGATTAGTAGTGATAAAAAATTAAATTTACTTTTCGTAAAAAACATTTTTTATGACGGTGTAATATTTATTTTTATAGGTAAATGAAAATATAGGTAAGCACTTACCTTTAATTTACACCAATAATTCACTAAACACAAAATGTGGAGGACGCACAAGGCCTATCTCGAAAATTTGAAATTTTGAATATTTTTGAAGAGAAAATACCTAAAATAATTAAAAGTTTATGGAGAAAGGTACAAACAAAACAAAACAACTTAGAGGTAGGCTTGTTGAAAAAATGTCGATACATCGATGTTTCGACATTTTTGATTCGATATATCGACATTTTTAGCCGATATATTTTAATTCGATACATCGATATATCGATACAAAATATTCAATATCGAAATCGTATCAAAAACGATATTTTTTTTCAAATTTAATTGATTACCAGAATATTAAGCAGAATTCAAAGCTGTAAAAGATAAGAACGAACGGAAAAAAGGAACTGTGTTTTCTATGAGTAGCACTAGCTACTGCAGCCAGTAACAATGCAGCTAATTTAGCCTCCCAAAGTTATAGAATGCCGGACGCGTTGAAGCAATTCCTATAAGCTCCAAATCTATCCCGTAATGAAAACCCGATAAAATGTTAGATAGACACGAGACATTTTACCTCAGTTCTATCGAATCTGCCACTTAAATACTTGACACCTACGGCTTCCTCTGTGCCTTCAGAGAGAGTAGTTTCTGCCGTAAATCTAGCGGTTCCTAATAATAGGAGCCGGCTGACAGCGGAGCATGTGAAGAGCAGAGTTTTTCTACTTTCGCTACCGGACAAATATTGGTTTGCCTGAAATAATAAATTGGTCTTAAAAATATTAGACGATTGCTATTTAGTTTTTGATATTTTCTAATTTTGCCTAATCTTCTTCTTCTCTCGTGTCAGCACGAGCTATACAAAAATATCTCATGCTGTGGTGAAAAGATTAGATAGTCAGCAAGGTTGGTAGTGGGGCTGACTGCCCAGGGTGCGCCGGACGTACTGAAGTATCGATTTTGTTTCATAAAAAGCCTTCCTACCTATCTTCGTTTTTATTAAGATTCTCATACATTAAAATAATGTGCATTTTGAATAAATAATACTATTACTTATTATTGACCCAGACTGAACTAAATACATAATTATTTTAAAACCGAAAATCTCTGAAAATTTGACCGATGTATCGATATTTTTTCCTCGTGATATCGAGGTCGATATTGATATTTAAAAAAATATCGATATTTCGATACATCGACATTTATTAAAATATCAATATCGACCTCGATATAACGAGGAAAAAATATCGATATATCGGTCAAATTTTCAGACATTTTTGGGTTTAAAATAATAGCGTATTTAGTTCAGTCTGGCTCAATAGGTAATAGTATTTTTCATATAAAATGCACATTATTTTAATGTATCTTAACAAAAACGAAGGTATTTTAATCATTATTCCTTTTTATTAGGCAAAATCGATACTTCAGTGCGTCCGCAACACCCTGGGCACTCAGTCCCGCTACCAACCTTGCTGACTAGCTAATCTTCTCACCACAGCTACCAGCCGGCTCCTTTATTAAGAACCGCTAGATTTACGGTAGAAACTACTCTCTCTGAAGGCACAGAGGAAGCCGTAGGTGTCAAATATTTAAGTGCCAGATTCGAAAGAACTGGGGTAAAATGTCTTGTATCTATCCAAAATTCTATCGGGTTTTTCTTACGGGATAGATTTGGAGCATCTAGGAATTGCTTCAACTCGTCCGGTATTTTGTTACTTCGGGAGGCTAAATTAGCTGCATTGTTACTGGCTGCAGCAGCTAGTGCTAGTCATAGACAATACAGTTACTTTTTTTCTGTTCGTTCTATATTTAAAGGCTTTGAATTCTGTTAAAAATTCTGCTATAAATTAAATTTGAAAAAAATATCGTTTTTGATATGATTTCGATTTTGAATATTTTGTATCGATATATCGGATTAAAATATATCGGCTAAAAATGTCGATATATCGAATCAAAAATATCGATGTATCGATATTTTTTCAACAAGCCTACTTCCGACATCCCTACTTAGAGGTGCAAGCTTGTAGAAAAAATGTTGATGAATCCATACATCGATATTTTATATTCAATAGATCGTTATTTTTTGGCGATATCTATGGTTTCGATACATCGACGTATCGATATAAAATATCAAGTATCGAAAATGTATCAAATACGATTTAAATTTCCAACAGAAAGTTTCCTAGTTTGGTCAGAATTACTATAAGAATAGTAATACTGACAGATTTATTGAACTAGACTAGTAAAAACAAACATCATAAAATGTTATAGTACCTATGTACTAATATTTTTAGAAAATGTCACCGATTTTTCGATGTTCTTTTTTTCGATATACCGAAATTGATATCAATAATTGTATTTGTTTAATTAAAACAATAAATATCGATACTTTTTGACACTTCGTGCATCCTTAGAGAAAGGTCAGTCAGTGTTGCCAACAACGCGAGGCCCGATGTCGCCCGTTTTTCACTGCATGTCATAAAATTACGCCGATGTGCGTGCACCGCAACGACCCATTCGTTGCGGTGCACGCACATCGGCGTACTTTAGATACTGGATAATTAGTTAGAAATAGATTTTTTTAAAATCATATCGCCTTTTAGCTTGACCGATTTTGATGATATTTGCACAATTTCAAGCTAAATAAAATTCAGATAACGGATGAAAATCACAACAAAATCGGTTTAGTATGTTTTCAGTTAGGGGTGATCTATCGTTTAAACAAATCGGACGCATTTTTTTTACTTTAAAAATAAAAGTCGTTTCCCAGCAATTATTTTTGGTCAATGTAATTTAGTTCGATGTACAGAGTGCGTAGATTTTGGTTATGTAATGGGTCTTTTTACACCCTGTATACTTACCTACATAAATAAATGATAAAACTTACTTCGAACTTGTTTTGTTTACCTAGATAATGAAAAATATTAATAATTATTGTAATAAGCAGCACGTCCACCACCCCCGGACTCGCCGCTCTCGCAGCCGCCGGAACTTGTACCTACCACCAGTGACACCGGCAGCTGCAGTCGCGTCGAGCTCGAGCGACGAGTACTTCTCTCCGTCGACGTCGCCAACACCTGAACGTCGGCAGGGGAGCCACCGAATAGCCTGGGACCTAGGGGCCCCCCGGCCCCAAGCCGGGTCCTCGCTACCGGTGGTTGTGTGCAGCGCATGAAATGGACTCAAAGCATAAACGAGAACGTCATGCACGCATATTACGGGTTTACAGAGGGGGGAACTAACCTCACTGCGTACCGTGTTAGGATGCTGACTCTGTTTCAAGAACTTGAACCAGCCATTAACGTCTCGGCCCAACGATTATCGGATCAGGTGCGGGTTATCCAACGCAATCATAGATTGGACGACGCCGCACTTGATAGGCTTCGCTTAGAGGTAGGTACAGAACAGCCGTGTTACCCCTGTCCCCTCACAAACCGCGGTACACGAAATTAATATCAATGTGTTCCTGCCGCGGTCCGATCGTGTAGATGGGGATATGGATGACAGGGCTGTTACAGTAAGAAGCCAATACAACAACCAATTGAGGAGTGCATTGGAGGATGCGATTCGGGAGTATAGAGCTAACCCCGAATTACGGCCACGTTTACCACGCTTGCCCATGCACAATAAAAACAGGGCGCTGGTGTGTGCCTTGGATTCGCTGCTTTCTACCTATTTTGAAAGCAGCGAAGATCTCGGCGATACACACTCAATCCTGTATTGTGCGGCTGTTGCGGCATGTCGTGTAGCTAATGTCAAATTTAATAATAGTGAACAAGCTACACGACCTAAACCAGCCGTACCAGTCTGGCAGTGCAGGCTTGAGCGTCGTAGCGACGAGGCCAGGGCACTCATCGGCAAGCTAATCTGCTTCAGGGAGGACAATACTCGACCAAGAGTGATGCGCTTTGTGAGGCGGGCATTCTCGGGAACTGGTATCAGTCCTCGAGAATATATGTCGCGAGTCACAGAGCGCATCGACTTCCTGAAGCAGAAAGTTTGTGCGTGGGCAAGCTGTATTCGTAGGTATAAACGCCGCGTGGAGCGATATACTCAGAATCGCATGTTCCAATGCGACCAAAGGTGGGTGTATAGAGCTTGGGAGCGACCTGACCAGTGTGAATGATGGGCGCTTGCCAGATGATGAAGCCATGAACTCACTCTGGCGCAGCATCTGGTCGGTCCCCGTCATTCACACCGAGGGTGATTGGATGCGGGATATTGAGCGAGCGTGTGAGCCAATAGAAGAAATGGGGGAAATTCTTATCAGCCCCCAAGACGTAGCCAGTGCAGCCCGTCCGTTGCCTAACTGGAAATCTCCAGGGCTGGATGGGCTGCACAACTTTTGGATAAAATGGCTACGTAGCTCACACGCTCGCTTGGCGTCCCAATTCCAGTCGTCCTTAGAGTCTGGGTCGCTTCCACCGTTCCTTAGGCCGCGTTTCCACTGACGCGGAGCTGGGCGGAGAGGAGCGGAGAAGAGCGGTGAAAAGTGGTCAGTGTTTCCACTGAAGCGGAGCTGGGCGGAGAGGAGCGGAGCTGGGCGGAGAGGAGCGTAGCTGGGCGGAGAGGAGCGGAGCTGGGCGGAGAGAACATCAGAGAGATCAATGAACTTCTCATCCATTTTGATACGTATGCACCTAGTGACGTAACGAAACTACACGCGAGTCACGCACCGCCCCGCTCCGTACCGCCCCGCTGTCCTCCGCTCTGCACCCCAATGCTCGCTGTCCTCCGCACTGCACCGCCTCGATGTATGAATATCCGCTCAGCTCTGCTCCACCCCGCTCGTACTGTTTCCATTGAAGCGGAGCGGAGATTTCAAGCATAGTCATTGGTCAATTTGTGCACCGCTAAGCTCCTCTCCGCCCAGCTCCGCGTCAATGGAAACGCGGCCTTACAACAGGAGTTACCCACCTGCTCCATAAATCAGGTAGTACCGCGGAACCCAAGAATTATAGACCGATCACATGTTTGCCGACGGTATAAACTTCTTACGTCCATTTTGAGATCCAAAATTAACACTCATGTTGAAAATAATTCGGTAATGTCTTCTTCTCAAAATGGATGTAAGAATGGCTCCCGCGGTACTAAGGAGTTACTCCTCATTGATATGGCCATTAGCCAACAGGTTCGTCGCTCTCGAAAGAATCTGTCGACATGCTGGATAGATTATAAGAAGGCCTTTGACTTGGTGCCACATACATGGCTCAAGAGGTTGCTGGAGCTGTATAAAATAAATGCAACTCTATGCACCCTCCTGATGTCATGTATGGGGCAATGGAGGACGGTCCTTCGCTATCCAGGATGTCGATCGATTCAGGAGAGCGGTGAACAGATCAGGATTGAGCGGGGAATATTCCAGGACGACAGTCTGAGCCCACTGTGGTTTGGTTTAGCCTTGAACCCTCTTATAGCACATTGCTGGAGGGGTCGAGGCTAGGGTATCCACTGCGGAGAGGAGGTCAGGTAGTACCTATCCCACTTTCTCTACATGGATGACTTAAAGCTCTTTGCCCCCACCAAATTGCAACTGGTAGAGTTACTGAAGGTAACTGAAACTTTCAGTAATTCTATCGGAATGGAATTTGGTGTGGACTAATGTGCAGTCATGCATGTTAGACGAGGGGGGATTATGGAATCCGAGGGACTACAACTTTCGGATTCCATACACCTCAGACAGCTGTCCGCAAACGATACCTACAAATACCTGGGTATGTCGGAGTGGCTTGGCATCAGTGAGGCCGACATGAAACCATCGTTGAGGGAGCGCTTCTTTGGCCGCCTGAAAAAAGTTTTAAAAAGTCTTTTGTCGGGTGGAAACAAGGTGCGCGCCTTCAACGGTTGGGTTATGCCGAATTATTCCCAATAGTCCCCTCTAGCCCTGTCCTCCGAGGTGACAGCTGGGAATTGTCTTCCCAGTTGTCACCGGGGTAACAATTTGTGCCGACTGTTCCCTTTGAAAACTGACTAGAGGGGACAAATGGGAAGTCTGTTTCTCAGTTATCACTGGGGAGGGGTGACATTTGCTACGATTCCTTCCTTCCCAAAAAAAAATATGTAATTACCATAGATTTCAGCCTTTTTATTTCTCATGCTACATAGAATCAAATACAAAAATTAACACAATGTCAACACGCTTACAACATCAGAAAAATATTAACTATTAACTAAGTAAATAAAAATGTCAAAAAAGTTACCTAAATAGAATCAAATAAAAAAAAAACAACATTATGTTTCCTTTATAGGTACAATCACAGATTATTAACTTTAATAACTAATTAATACTAATCGTATAATCACAGATAATCACTAAGGGTAAAGTTACGTGCTTATTAGTCGCATGCTTATTTGAAATCTTGCTCATTGATTTTGTGCCTTGCGCCGCAGATGTCATGACATGACACAAAATAGAACGTCCGTCGATCTCATTTGTACTTGCTTATTTCAAGAGTGCTTAGAGAGAGATGGAGGAATGAGATCTATTCGAGTCGTTCGTTTTCTGTTTGGGTAACTTGGCGGAGCAATCGTAACGCATACAAAACTACACAAGAACGAACTATATTTTAATATTACTATACAGGCTGTAAGGGTAAACACCGTTATCCTTGAAACAAGTGGTTTGGTTTCATCTATAGAACGTAAAATCAATGAAAAATAACAAAGTTTTACTTTATAGAATTTTCATTTTTCCACGAAAGCATTTCACCCTACGCGCGGGAGCAACATACCACGGGAGGGGGCGCGGGGAACTCACCGTGTGGCCCGAAGCACGGCCCCGCACAGTTCGCTACCCCAGTCAGTCAGCTGTCTCACTAGCGAGTGTGTGTTCGCCGCGTCGTAGCACCGCCGCGCTGCTCATTAAATTTCTCGCGCGTGTATACTATTTTTTTTTTTACTCGGTCCTATGTTTTTGTGTTTACGTCAACTACCCATGGTTTGACTGCCTTTAACGGTGTTTACCCTTACATGCTGTATATACCTACTTACTCATTCTTATAAAAAAACATAGATTTCAACTTCTGAACTGCTCTGAACCTATTTAGAAAAATGTATGAATTGCGAGAGATTTGGTAGTGACGGGACACACTACCAATGAAATATCGATAAGTGTGGTGTGAGAAAGGTAGTTCAGTAAGCAAAATAGTAAAAAATATGTATATTTTACTATATTTACTTATGGAAGAAAAATAAAATAATAAACATTATTCTTGAAATAGGTTTTTTGTTTTATTTTTACAATACTCCGCACAGAGTGAAGGTATGAGACCGTCACGTAACACATAACATCACGCCTGTATTCCCCGAAGGGGTAGGCAGCGGTGTACAAAATACATGAAAAAAGCTATATAAAATACAAAGGGTACAAATATGATGTTCATTTATTACACATTCACATTTATAGATCTTGATAAAAAAAGAGACTTGTCAGACAAGGACAGACGGGACAAGCCGCAGTTAGCTGCAGTTATTATTTGTTTTGATGACCCCCAGTCTAGCACACGTCACACACACAAACACGGCGTTTAGACAGAAAAGATTGTATGACCGAGAAAAGGAGTGAATCTACTAAAAGTGTGCGTCTGTCTGTCAGTCAGACTTCATGGCAAAGCTATACTCTTCTATGAAAACTGACAATACATAAAAGTCAGTCAGTCAGTATGTCCACCAAGTTATACTACGAATAAAAATAAATATGTGTGTATATATAAATAAATAGATATTGACTAAATAACTGCTAATTTCGTCTCTGTCGGTCAGTCACGCTGGAAATAAAAGAGGATCAAAATGGAGTCGAGTTACATCGTATGAAATGCCTCGAAGCAATCTATACAAAGGGGGACTTCACAGTGCGAGCACACATACGACGTATTGCGCCGTCTTTTGTGCCGGCTGGCGCAATATGTGCACCGTCGCTGCTTGAAGCGGAGGTTGTCGGTCTTACGTTCGTCAGTCTTTCGTGGGAAATGGCAAAAAGCATTTAAAGGGACTGTCAGTCTGTTTATGTGGCTAAAAGCATTTAAAGGGGCTGTCTGTCTGTTTATGTGGCTAAAAGCATCTAAAGGGGCTGTCGGTCTGTTTGGCTGTCTGGGTCTAGGGACATGTTCTTGGTGGTACCGCATAATCTGATCGACTAACTCCAATCTAAACACTGCGTGCAATTTTGGAGTAGCCGTCGAACTCTGCAGCAGCACACGAGCATTGAAAATTGAGCAATTAAGCAGTCGTTTGAAGAATTTAACATTCCATTTAGCTCCTCTTTTTCTTTCCATGAGGTACGGTTCCAGCATTTGATCTTTACGATTAACTCCTCTCATACCTATGTTATAATCCAATACTACCTGTGGTTTGTACTGAGATGGGCGACACGGTTTCGCCTCCATCTGGCCTTGTGAATTGCCGTGGTAGGTACTTATGGTGGCTACCTTACGGTTTTTGTCCTGGAAGGCCAAGACCACCACATCGCCGGAATGACGTGCTACAAACTGGCCCTCTTTCAGCTTACACAGCGACATGAGTGGAGGCACATCGGTGCGGTTAACACGCAAGGTGCCTACACAGTCGGTTTTGCGTGTCTTTAGAAATCTGGCCAGTAGGGGGCTGTTGAACCAGTTATCCATAAAAAGAGTATAACCTTTGTCAAGGAGAGGACGGATGAGTTGGAGGACAGTGGTTGTGCTTTCCAGCACATTGGATGGGAGACCGGTATCATTGGAAGTGCCAGCACCGAGGTACACAAAGAACGACCAAAGGTAGCCCGTGGAGGACTCGCAGAGCTCGTAAGTCTTAACTCCGATTTGGGCTGCCTTCGTCTTAATGTACTGGCGGAAGGATAGGTTACCTTTCCACAAACTCAAGGATTCCTCGATACAAACATTTTGGGATGGGATGTAGGATTTCTGGAAACGAGAATTTAAATGATCTATAATCGGACCTAGTGCGAATAAAGGGTCAGTCGTGCCTGTCGGTCTGCTACTATTGTCAACTAAATTAAATGCGCGGCAAAGATTTTCGTAGCGTGAACGGGTGAACATCTTTCTAAAGATGTTGGTCTGCAAAATAGGATTCATAGTAAAACAAGACTTAATGGAGGGCATCCGAATGATTCCGAGCATCATCCAGAAGGAAAAAAGGATGAAAAGTTCGTGAACGTTCGTGTCATACCAACTTTGGGCGAACGCAGCGGACGAACTAGCCAGCCCTGCGGCATACCGGTTCGTCTCAATCACGATATGGGTCATGATGCCGTCATCCCAGTACTGCCTAAACGCCCCATACGCATTTTCGGGTGCGACAACAGCACCAGTTTGTTGAGGAAGAAATTGCTCCCTCTCACCTTGAAAATCACCCATGGATGACCATTCGAAGTGGTTCGAAGTTCCTTCCGCATCAAAAAAGAACTGGAATTCGTCGTCACCCGCCTCTTCCTCTTTCTCCTCTCTTGCTCTCCTTTCTCTACTCAACAGACGCCCTCTCGCTACTTTCCTCGCATTCACTATCTTCATTATTTCCGCACGTAACTCCTCAGGCACATCATCATCGTCTACAAAGACCTCAACCAATCTTTCCCCTCTTACACACCGGGGGTCACCAATTGGCACTTGGCCGTGTGGCCCCCGTGAGCCACGCCCTCTACCTCGGCCACGCTGCGCTGCGCCGCCGCGTCGTGGACGGCGCTGCTGCTGCGGCTGCTCTGCCAACACGTTCTCTACCGTCTCTTCCACCTGCTGGAACAGCGGATGTTCATCAGCAAGGTGGAAGTTGTGATCCTCCTCCATGGCGTTGGAGTCGTCGTCACCCAACACGGCTAGGACGACATCAGACCTAAAAAAAAAAAGAAAATATTTATTACGTGTAATTCACGAAGAAAAGGTACTATCAGCTTCATTAATGCAGTCTCAGTTCAACTAAATAACCGCGGCGACTTGCTCGGTTTTATACGCTTACACACACATACGCAAATGTTTGAACTGATAATGTTTCCCTATTTCTACGTGCGTTAGGGAATGATCCATGGTTGACCACAGGTGATCCAGGTCTGAGCAGCGCCGTGTGTAAATAATATTATGCTTATTTTATACATTTCAATGTTATCTAATATATTCAATAACATTAATATTTTATTTATAAATATTTTGGGATATTGTAATAGTTTATTCACATTGGGAAATGCAGATTTTTTTAACCCGTAATATATTATTAAATATATAGTTTTTGTTTTGTTTTCATTCTACCCCCAATCAAAAAATACCATATTATTGAATATTAATATGGAAATAAAATCCAGTTTACCAAAAACAAACTAAAATAAAAACAAAAGAGAAAGTGTCCACTGGCGGGGTTCGAACCATACTTGGGTCCATGCGTACGGTGTACTATAACCGCTAGACCGCAGAAGCTATGGCATACTTGATGTAAATAAGCTACCTATTCTAGTCAAGTAACGACACACATAGACACCTATCACGCGCAAGCTAATGTCGTAACGTAAGGTAAGACTGCACTTATGGCGCCAACCGTACATGACTAATCAATACAAGTTTTAACACTTACGGCTCAAGAACAGGCGGTGAGCCTGAGCCAGCAGCAGCAGACGTCGAAGCCCGCGGCGATAACGATGATCTTGACCTATCAAATAAAAGGTTTTCATTTATTATACTTACAGAAAACCATTTGTAAAAACAACTATTTTTTTTATTACTTACGACTTGGGCAGTGGGCGGAACTCGTCGTCGAACACTGACGATTTCGTCCCCAGGGGGGCCACAGCTGGTGCCGGCTTGTTCCACTGGAAAATCAGAGCTTGGATAAAATAACTACTATTGAAAACATTAGATTCTTGGCCACCAACACCACTTGACGATGCATGCCTGCGACGAACTATGCATAATTTATGCTAATAAGCAATATCGTTGATTATTATCTTAATATATATAAATCTCCTGTCACAATGTTTGTCCTCAATGGACTCCTAAACCACTTAACCGATTATAATAAAATTCGCACACCATGTGCAGTTCGATCCAACTTGAGAGATAGGATAGTTTAAATCTCAAATTATAGTCGCAATTTTAATTTATTGCTAATTATTTTTCTGTTATTATTTGACAGTCACAATTATCTGTTAACTCCAAATGATTCTAACAGATGTCGATACCTTTCGACTGGGTTGAGTAAGTAATCAATAGATGGCGCTGCTATGGTAAATCTATGAGCTCATTGTAAAATGAAGCTAAGCTAATTTAATCTATACTAATATTATAAAGAGGTAAAGTTTGTGAGGTTGTAGGGGGTAATCTCTGGATCTACTGAACCGATTTAGAAAATTCTTTTACCAATAGAAAGCCACGTTATTTGTAAGTGTCATAGGCTATATTTAAAAAAATAAATGTCACCCGTGCGAAGTCGGGACGCGCCGCTAGTCTATATATATAAAAGGAGAAGCTGACTGACTGACTGACTGATCTATCAACGCACAGCCTAAACCGCTGGGGTTAGAAACTTGAAATTTTGTCAGTAGGTTCCTTTTGTAACGTAGGCATCCACTAAGAAGGGATTTTTCGAAATTCAGCCCCTAAGGGGGTAAAATAGGGAATTTAAGTTTGTAAGTCCGTCATTTTTGAAGTAAGACGCCTGAAATTAAATATTAAAGTTTCTGGTTAGAAATAAAGGTACACGTGTTTGAGCGTTTTTGAAAATTCAACGCCTAAAGGGGTGAAATAAGGGTTGAAAGTTTGTATGAGAAATCTGTTACTTTCGAAGTAAGAAGCAAGGAATTAAAAATGTAGGATCTTGGTGAGAAATAAATATACACGTGTCAAACACGGGTTTTTGGAAATTCTACCCGTAAGAGGTGAAATAGGGGATGAAATATTTTTTGATTTTATAACTACACCTAACAGGGGGCTTAACGAGGGCTCAACATTTCACGCAAGCGGAGCTGCGGGCAAAAGCTAGTTACATTATAGTAGTTTTCATAACATTAGTACCTACACACGGCTACATATCAAAGCTATACATTTCATGTAAAAGCAGATCTCGCATTATATAGAATTTCCATACAATGAGTGGTCAGCTTACACTGGAAATGTATAGCTTGATATGTAGCCGTGTGCACATATTTTAGCAACGGAAGTTTACACCACCTCGACGCCACCCTCGTCCTCTGAAAACTCCTCGGCCTCATCTATATAGTCTTCGCCTTCGTATTTGAGCTCGAAGTCCTCGCCCTCGTCGTCTTCTAATAATTTTGTGAAGTCCTGAGCCTCCTCGTCCTTTACATACCACGATGCCATCTAGAAATAACAAATATAAACTATTTGGTAAACTGTTTATACAACTAAAACCTTAGAGCATATACCTACTAAAACAACCTGTGAACACAACTGGCGATATGAGGTTGTATAACACACCCCTGTCTACCCTTCGGGGAATACAGGCGTGTTTATATTATCTTTTGAAACACAACAAAAATCACAAACATTGATTTTATCGATAACATCTATCGATACGACTGGACAGCATAGTTTCGCCATATCGACGGTTAACTACCGAGACCAACTCCTAATTGTTTTTTTCGACAAACAGCTTTTTTACTAATTCTCCACATAAATAAACTACCAAGTCCTAACTTAAAAAAAAAGTTGTTTGTCAAAAAATTACAGTTTTGACTGACTGCTGTTACCTCACAAAAACTTTAGATTTTAACAACAAAAACAAGTAGCTAACCTCGAGCACGGTAATTATAGACACAATAGATATGACAATTAAGTGTCGTCCTGGGACGACGGGCGGTACGCAACCGGTTAAGTATACAATACCCTGGAAGCATAAGTATACAATACTCTGATGTTGCGTCAGTGACAAAATCTATGTTGTATTCTGACGGAGTTTCTTACCCATCTTAGCCCAGCAGTTCAAGTAGAGATTAAATAAAAGTAAAAACCGACTTCAAAAAAAACTAAAAAGAGTAAAATAATTACCATAATATAAAATTAACAGTTTCAGAAGTCGGTGGCTTTTATTTGTTTCAGTGTAGAATTACACCGACTTCTGAAACTGTTAATTTTATATTATGGTAATTATTTTACTTTTTTTTTAAAATTTTGAAGTCGGTTTTTATTTTTATTTAAGTTATTTATTCAATACGTTTTAGCGCCATAAATTACACTGTTTCTGTTGCGTCCCGCGAGTCGTCCGAGGACGACACCGTTATTGTTTATCTATTGTGTCTATAATTACGGTGATTGAGAGGTCACGGCTACAAATTTAAATGACACTGTTGCGTAATATTTCCAACAACTAGGTAGTTTTCTTTAAGAATGGGTATTAAGTATAATTATCATGACGGCTCCTTACAAATACATACAGTCGTCTTTGTTCTTGGCTAATGTTTCTGTGATGACAGTTAAAACAGAGATTGAAAGTCCTCATCAAAACTTTTGTTGAAGAGAACCACAAACCAAAGCGTTATCCAAGTATTATATTTTTTGTTGATTTTTTCAAAAAGCGCTTAACTAATTTCGATAAAATTTATATGGGACCACCTCTGAAGTATGGCCTACCAAACAAAAAAAGAATAATCAAAATCCATTTATAATTGGCGGAGGCCTCCTTCTTATTGAAGTCGGTTAAAAATGAACCTGAGCACCTCAGAGCACATGGAGACTGAACGGAATGACCTATTTCCAGTCAGAACATCCCTTTTGATGAACTTGATGATGATGCCGATTAAATTTATTGTAGAATTACCACAAAAGGGAGTCAAAATGTCTATAAAAATCATTTTTTTACACTTACTCCTGGTTTTTTGCTAAGCACATAGAGAAGCGTAAGCGATGAACATGGTGAACGCTTCTAACAAGACTTAATGTCCTATAAATAGAGGTACTAAGGTTTTTGGGGTCAGTATCTTTTGGTCTATATTTCGATGCCTAGGTTGCCAGTAAGACTAGATCGCGATACGACTGCATCTCGATTGGAGTAGGTATCCTGACGTCGACGAAATGACTTGATAAATTGGGCTATCAAGTATCAAAACATACGAGCCGCAACAACTGTAGAACAACCTTCCATAAAACACAAAATATGCCTGATAAGCAGCGAATCATCTAACAGGTTATATACAATTTCCGAAAGAACTAATTTACATAACTATGTAATCTGTCATTATAGAAAACCCACGTGCGGATTGCGGCAAATTCTTCACAAAATTGAAGGAAAAGTGCAAAACTTTACGCACTCAGACTATTGTGTTATTTACATTGGCGAGGAAGACTTTCGTAAAACAGACAACTATATTTGGAATTAATCATGTTTGTTAGAGAAAAGTTAATAGAATCGAGTCATACTAATTTTATAATTTGTTTACCAACGTTTAAATATATGATAGACGCTAAAATAATGTATAACAACTGCGTAGAAACATTCAATATCCTAATTTACTTGGAAAAAACCTGTAACTATGCATATTTACTTGACTCAAATCTGAATCTATCCTATGACTCGCACTTACAGCAAAAGCTATGGAACCTTAAATAACAGTGGTTTAAAGGACAATGGGACAAAATGTATGGACCCCGTCCCCACCCTTGTAGCACTATAGAGTGAGTTTGATTGAATGAACGAACGAATGAATAGTCGAGAATGAGTGAAGGAATGAATGAAAACTGTTTGAAATAAAATAAAAATGATAATTAATTTTTTATTATTTCCTAATTTTAAATCAATTATTGGCTGAAAAATAAATGCTATGCTTACTTATAGAATGAGTCATTATATTCAAAATGAACGGTTTATAAAGTCAATGTATCAAAAATTCTTAAATGAAGAGTATTGTAATTATGATTCTTTATTTTTCTGCAGAAGGTTATAGATAAAAATACATTGAATGATAAATAAAAAGGCTTAGTGCGTTGCTGGCGGGGGCTTGAGAGGGGGGACAGCTTGATGAGGGCTTAATTATCGGTGTGACTGTGGAGTCTGAAGAGACGGCATGACCGGCAGCGGTGGGACGTCGCAACGGGCCTCGTCGCCGCGTCGGCGAGGACGGTTAGCCGGACAGCGGCGGACGCTGTGTATTGTGCTGGTCGATTTACTCGCTTCCTGGAGGAGCGTAATTTCGTCATCGGGTTCTAAAAGTGTGTGCCTGGGCGGCGAACTTTACTTATGAGAGAGAGACTGTAGTCGGCCGCTGCGGCGACTAGGGGTTTCGGATGATGGGTGTCGATAAATTGTCGAAGTAATGTTTGGAAATGCGTTTGAGGTATTGCCTGATGGTTGGCATTTTGCGATCGAGATGGAGTTGAACGTTACGCATGAACCACGGGGCAGCCGCGGCTCTGCACAACACTGGATTTTGGAGGGTTTGGAAGGATTTGAAGCGGGAAAGCTTAACGTGTACGAACATGACGCTAGCGTAAGTCAATATGGGGCGGATGCACGTCACGTAGATTCTCGGCTTATTTCTAAGTGACAATTTACTGCTCGCTCTAAGGATGGGGTGGAGGCGACCGACAGCGAAAGCGGCGCGAGCGCGCACCGCTTTGATGTGGTCTCAGAAATTCAGATGGTGGTCGAGGATAACCCCCCGGTATTTGGCTTTCTTCTCCCAAAGGATCTGTTTGCCGAACATGAGGACGAGACGGATGTGAGTGTGGGAATCACCGTGTCTCTCGAAAAGAACGGCTGCGCTCTTTTCGGGATTCACCTCTATTCTCCATTTCCGGAACCAGACCCCGAGGGCGTCGGCTGCGGTTTGGAGGGTTCGAGAGTGATACTGTCGAGACTCCTACCGGAAAAGTAGATGGCCGTGTCGTCGGCAAAGAGAGCCAACTTAGCGAAGCCACGTTTGGGAATGTCGCTGGTGTAAAGCGTGAAGAGAAGGGGCGATAGCACAGAGCCCTGAGGAATTCCGGCGCGGATGGGGCGAGGAGATGAGAAGGTGCCTTCTAGGCGATAGCGGAAGGAGCGATCCGACGGAAAGTCTCGAATGATGAGCACGAGACTGTACGAGTTTGTATAATAAACCGTTGTGCCAGACCTTGTTGAAGGCTTTTGCTACGTCGAAGAATAGCATACCGACTATGCGGTGCAATTGTCAAATGCAACAGTGCTTGGTTCAAAAACCGAACTGTTCGTCGGGGATGCAATTGTGGATACGATGCGCAGGTAATGTAAACTCTATCGGGTGATATTACTTTTGAAAATGGTAACTACCGAACCGCTCTGCCTAGGGCCGCGCGCCTCTCGTTCTCTCTTTCCCACATTGAACTATTGTTACACTAGGTTTGGTGCTCTTCAAATAACCCCTTATCACTAACTAAAATAATTATATTCATATTGAAGTAATAATATAAGCAATTTTTTAAGGTAATTTTTATGTTACTTTCATATTAAATAACTATTAAACTATACATTTTACAGATGAGCTGTCATACAATAAAATGAAGAGATTAATAAGGTATTTCATATGCAATAGGTAAAAAAGTGCTACACTGCTGGGGACGTTTTGTCCCATTGTCCTTTAGATATATCAGATTTACAAGACCTTCTTAGCCAATGCAACCTGAATGCTACGCACTTAGAAGTGAACTGCCACCTTCAAATCAATAATAATCAACACGATTTTTCTATCAAATCAAAAGTTTTATTTCACATAAACCATTACAGGCGCTTATGAAAAGTCGAATTTAGGTGCACGGTTCCAATTAGTCGTTTCCTATGGAGAAGAGCAGGCAAGAAACTCCATGGATCTATAAATTCACAACCTTCAAATTTTCAGTTTTTTTCGTTAACTACCTTAACATCTTACACCAAAACATAGCTGGTCTAATTAATAAATCTGATACACTGACTGTAAAATTAGTGGAATTAATTAATAAGGGAACTATATAATAGATGTTCTTTGTATTACAGAACATCTCATACAAACAGGTTATGAAAATTTATTGCACATTCCGAATGTTTGTCTGGCTGCTTTCTTTTCTAGAAATACAAAGAGAGGAAGAACAGGTATTTTTGTAAGAGTAGGATTGCAGTTTGCAGAAATATCGGACATAGCAAAACAAGTCGCTTCCCGCTGTCTGTCCCTTATGCTTAGATCTTTAAAACTACGCAACGGATTTTGATGCGGTTTTTTTTAATAGATAGAGTGATTCAAGAGGAAAGTTTATATGTATAATACATTGCACTCGAGCGAAGCCGGGGCGGGTCGATAGTAGCTTATAAAATTATTATTGTATTTATAGAATCCCGAAATATAACTACGAAATATTTTATGACAAATTGGATTATATTTTAAATAAAATGTCTATCTTCAGATAAGAAAATCGTCTTGTGTGGAGATTTTAATATTGATGTTTTGAAAAGAAACAAAATTACACTAGAACTTGAATACTTTCTTATGAAGTACAATTTAAAGCTAGCGCTTTGTACTCCCACTAGGTTAAAAAGTCAAACCTGTACTGACAATTTTGCTCATAACTATCGGAAAGAATGTAAAGCTGAAGTTGTAGATCTGATCCTTTCGGATCATGCATCTCAAATACTTACAGTACCAATAAGCAAAACTTGCAAATTAAAATATTGGAAAACAAAAAGACAAGTATGGAAAAGCTATTTAATTTTAAAAGACAACTCAGCGCTCTATCTTTTATCCGAGTACATGAAGGTAAGGACGCGAATGAAGCTTTTGACAATTTCATGGAAGATTTCATACTTCTAAAGATTATGTTTTCCGGATAAAATTATAACCATTAAAACTAGCAAGAAAAAGAAATGGATATCACGCGGAATAAAAACATGTAGTAACAAGCAATGGCAGTAATACTTTGGGCATATCGATTAAATTCTGATTCAAATAATTAATTAGTCCTTAAAAACTACACTAAACTCTATAGGAAAATTATCAACTTAACACAAAAAGCACAACATAATCATTTCATAAATACCGCTCCAAACAAATCAAAAGCTACCTGGCAAATTATAAATAGATCTAAATTTTGTCTGCCATTAGAGCCTGTAACGTGAAAAGAGATAATTTGACATTTACAGACCCCTTGGACATTGCAAACGAATTTAACGATTATTTTATTAATTTATTTTATTTATTTATATTTATTTCAGGTACATCAAATAACCCATAAATGTGTTAGTATTACTTAAAACTATGTTAGTACCTACAATTAGAACAAGAAACACGAACATAATTAAATTAATAACACTTATAACTAATTCAAATTATATTATTATTCCACCTTCTGGAGACACCTGGTAACAATACATGCACTGCACACAGGTGGCCCATCAAGTGGCCTTCATTTTTATTTGCAAGAATGCTCAGGAGACTGTTGTCGCTGTCTCGCAACCGACGCAGCAGCGATGCAGCTCTCTTACGCATGATCGCAAAGAAGTCATCAGTACGGGCTGCTGCGAACATCCCTGACGCACTACAGAAACGTGGCAGCGACAACAGTATCCTAAACGCATTGTTGTATTGCACACGCAGGGCATTATACGTTTTTTGCGTATATCTGGTCCACAGACTGCAAGTATAAAAAGCCTGGCAATATGCTCTAAACAGCGTTAACTTGACATTATTGTCGCACTTTGCAAATCTGCGGGCCAGCATGTTGCATCTTACGGCCAATGCCCTGCGCTCTCTCTCCATATCACAATTATCAGTGCCATCCTCTGTAACCCAGTGACCAAGGTATTTGAACTGCTTGACTCTGCTTAGAGTTGTACCACATAGCGAGACTGGTGGTACCACTTCATACGTCTTGCTCTGTGCCATGAAAACTAACAGCTCGCTTTTCTTAGCATTATACCTTAGTCCATGGGTTCGAGCATAGTTCTCACAGATATTCAATAACTTCCTGAGCGCACTGATCGACGGGCTCAGCAGCACCATGTCGTCAGCATAACTAATGTTGTTAAACGACACACCATCTATCATGCATCCGACGCCAGTGCTGCTGAGTTCCTCGATCAGCTTATTCATGTAAACATTGAAAAACTTAGGCGAGGTCAGTCCCCCCTGCCTCACCCCACACTCTAACCTGTATACATCTGAGTATGCTCCAGCCCACCTCACAGTGTTACATTGGTTACCATACCAGAACTTAAACACATCAATTATTTCAGGAGGCAGGTTAGCTTCACACGACAACTTGTTCCACAGGATGTCATATGAGACAAGGTCGAAAGCCCTGGACAAGTCAAGGAAACATGCATACACAGGTGTCCTCCTCCCAGTATAATATTGCACTGTACTCTTCAGAGTCATAATTGCAGTCTCGGTCGATAACCCATTTCTAAAACCAAACTGTCTGTCATTAATACTTAGTTGTTTACCCAGATACCAGTCAAGTAAACCATCAAGAATTTTTGCAGTCACCGTTGCTAAGGAAATCGGCCTGTAATTACTTATATCCGACATATCACCTGTCTTATTCTTAGGAACGGGCACCACAACCGTTTTAATTAGATCAGCCGGCAAGTACGAATGACTGAGACATAGGTTGAACAACAAGGCAAGAATCCTTGGGAGATGGACACCTGCGTTCTGTAAATGTTCTATGCTTAAGCTATCGTGACCAGGCGACTTACCTCTGGACATGTTTTTGATGACGGAAGACACGTCACGGGCAGTAAAACGAACGCTAAGGTTATTATAGCCTACATTCAGAGCTTGGTCTACTGAAACTAAAGGTGAATCAATTTTGAAACGCTGCTGAAATAAATTAGCTATATTAACTGATCCACCTTCACCTTCCACACTCGACGGGAGACTCGACGCAGGGCTCAACCTTTTCGTTTCCCTCCAAAAGCTTCCAAAGTTCCTCGCCGAGTGGTGAGAAGCAATAATGTTCATTTTAATTTGTTGCTGGTTGTTTTGACACCACTTTAGCTTCGCCTTGAAAGCTTTTCGAGAGTCACGCATTTGGTTGTAAATGGGCCCCCCACTGGGTTTACCATACTGCATCCAAAGCCCAAACCTGAGCCGAGCCTCCGCATGAGCTTCACTCACATGCTTGTTCCAACCCTTGACATATCTCCGCTTCCGTTCAGTCCGACACAAACAAGTTGCCGCCGCTGAGTCACTTAAAATGTTAATAACAGTGTTATATAATCTATCTATATGAGATCTATGCTCCAGATTTTGGCACATTTTATCACAACATTCCTGAAAAGCTGTTGGAAAGTCAACATCTCTCATCTTATAATGACATAACTCCTGGTACTTCGTTATCTGACTAGCTTCTCTAATCCCCCACTTAACCCTATTAGATATAATATTACCAATAACAATTTTTGGCTGTAATACTTTTAAGTTACATGTCAGCTCTATGGGTAAGTGGTCTGACCAGAAAACATCACACACAATCTTCACATCAACAACAGATTGCCAAGCGGCCTCTGTGACCACACAGTGATCAAGCCACCTACGACAGTTATCATGAGCGTCACTAACGTACGTATATGTATCAGAATTCAGTCCGAGTCTCATTATATCTGCACATAACCATTTTTGCTCATTACAAAAACTAAGTAACTCAATTCCAAAACGCTCACCTGGGTGTGAATTAAAGTCTCCCAACACAAATACACTTTCAACGTTCTCGTTCTCAATAATTGCGCTTACTTCGCTTAAACATTCCGTAAACTCAATAAGATTGTCCCCTGAATCCGTAGGCATGTAAACGGAAAAAACCAGAAACACTCGCTCCGCAACTACAAACTTAGCCGCGATTAGCCGTACACTTTCACACTCAATGACGGACACCGATGTAAACAAACTCCTTCTCCAGATCAACGCCACTCCACCATACGGCCGCCCGCGTAGTATCTCATTCGACGTATCCACAGCTGACTTGCCCGCAAATGCAAACTCATTATGGATAGTTCCTAGGTAGGCTATATCGTGCGGCATAAGCCACGTCTCCTGAAGAGCAATGACATCAGCTGATTGGCATAATGTTTTCACTCCGTCAATGGATCTATGAATAGATTTACAGTTGAAGCTTACGAATTTAACTAGACTTTGTTCCATTTACGGTGCTAGGCGAAGGTACTCGCAATTTTTCAGTGGTTTTACTTCTGAAATTTACAAACTTCCTGAAATTAACACCTTCAGGCCACAGGTTGTCATCCATGAAAACTGGTAACTTGTGTCTCGGAACAAAAACTTTATAGGCATCGTAGTCCCTCTCCTGTTTCATAGTTACCTTTTCCAACTGTACTGACACCTTTGTTTTACTAAAGATATAGCTCGATATATCGCTCACTGAGGCACCTTTATCTACATTATTAATAAACAGTGGGATTTTAATATCTGCCGCTTTGAATTTCATATCAAACTCGTTCTTTGCTGTACCTTTCTGCCCAATAAAACGATTTTTATATCGTTTTTTACTAACTTCTATCCATTCTTCGTCGTGATTATTGCCTTTCCAAATACCAGGTTGCTGTACAATATCCGCTAAAGTTCTTTGTTTTGGTTTCCCGCTAGCTTCATGAATTATTTTGTCATCGTCTACCCCCGCCTGTGCGAGCGCAGGTTCCATTATTTGAGACGGCGCATGACTCAGCTGTGAAGCCGCTTGCTCCGTACCGCACTGCTCGTTCGGTTGTATCGGCGTTGCAAGCGAGACGCGCCTATCGCTCACGCGCTCGGGTGAAAGGGACAGCTGATCCACTATCAGCTGTTCGTTGTGTGTCACTAAGCCCATTGGGCCACTATCGTAGGTATTACATAAAAACGCACCTCTTTTGTTATTTACGTTCAAATTATGAACGTTAACTAATGAAGCTCTCTTAAGATTATCAAGGTCGTTTTTTAAAACATCGAATTGTTCGTAAGTTACGTATTTCTCTTTGATGGAGGATATGTCACCACGCAATATCAGGAGATCCTTAAGTAGCCTTGTGACATCTATATGGTCAAAAGATATTGGTGGCAACTTGTGTAGATCACGAGCCACAAAAATTGGAATTAACTCCGGGTCTGTCTGTTTGAGAAGACTTATAATATCCTCCAAATTTCTATACGTCTTGCCTTTATTTTTGCGCGTTATGTTACGTTTTGACGTCTGAATGGATTCAAACAACAGACTTTTGGCATTTTCCACTTCCTCTTCAGAAAAACCTGACGCACAGATTTGCACTAGACTTTCTTCATTCATCACTTCTATTTTATTTTGCATAAATGCAAGCACTTCGTTGATCACAATATTACAATTAGTACATTTTAACACTTTAGAGGCCATCGTGAATCCTCTCAAGGTCAATGACCGCACACGGTAAACGTATGATGCACAATCGCCCGTACACGATGACGGTTGCGCGACAACTGTTTAGAATTACTATAATATAATAACTTAAAATAGAATAACTATTTAGAAATTAACACCATTGAGAATAACGTTAAAGCTGACATCACATTAAATAATACAAATATAAACAATCAAACTTTAAATTCACTATTCATGCAACCTGTAACAATTGACGATATAATACAAATAATTTGCAGCCTTAAAAACACAAATACTGATGGATACAATGGAGTTTCCACAAAAGTATTGAAGTTTACCAAGGAACTAGTAGCACCTCCATTAGTTCATATTATTAACTTATGCATACAAATTCCAAATTCCAATTATTTCTAAAATTTTCGAGAAAGTAATCTATAACTCTTTATATGCCTATTTCCAAAAGTTAATTATTTTGCACAGAACAAAAGGGTTTCCGTAAGAACACTACGATAAATATGGCACTATTTGACTTGCTCGCTAGCATCATGCCATCTGTCGATAAAAGAAATCCAGTCTGTGTAATTTACACTGACATGACCAAGGCTTTTGATTATGTAGATCATAAAATTCTATTGCACAAATAAAATAGTTACGGTATAAGAGGGAATATTTTAAAGTTAATAACATCATACCTGAGTAATAGGCTTCAATGCACGGAAATTTCTAGGATATGTCCTAAAACTAAATTAAAGACCATAAATGTATCAAAACCAAGACATGTAAAATATGGCGTCCCACAAGGTAGTGTATTGGGTCCGCCACTTTTTTTGATATATATAAATGATCTGCCGAAAGCAACAACTAACAAAATGGTTTTTTTTTGTGACAGCACAGCTATAATAGTATACTATTTTAAATAATTATAAGAATTACATTAATACTTGCTTAAGTGACACTATACATTGGTTAGACAATAACAATTTGGTTATAAACCTGGGGGGTTACCATGATCTGTTATAGCAGGAATGTTTTAATTTTATTACGAGACTGGGAAAGTGACAGCGCTAGACAGCTCTCTAGCGTCATTTCTTATATAAATAAAATAATATTAAAACATTCGAGGAGCTCGTGGCTAAATAATTACAGCCGCATAGACCGATCTTCCGGGTTAAGCCACGCTTGCCGAGGTTGGTCTGTGGATGGGTGACCATTTACTATAGCGAGTTTCCTCCGTGCCTCGGAAAGCACGTAAAGCCGTTGGTCCCGGCTGTCATTTGTAGATCTTTGACAGTCGTTACTGTTGGTCAGAAGCCAGAAAGTCTGACAACCAGTCTTACCAAGAGTATTGTATTACCCAGTTACTGGGTTGTGGAGGTCTGATAGGCAGTCGCTCCATGTAAAATACTGATATTCAGCTGCATCCGGTTCGACTGGAAGCCGACCCCAACATAGTTGGGAAAAGGCTAGGCAGATGATGACGATGATTAAAACATTCCTGCTATAACAGATCATGGTAACCCTCAGGGGGGTTACCATGCAAAACAAAAGTCATGCATTTTTCTCAACAACATGAAAACCCAAATGTTAGCATTTCCTATGAGGGCTATGATATTGAAGAAGCTACTATGGCTAAGTTCTTAGGCATTATAATTGGTAGTCAACTCACATGGAAACCTCATGTTGAAGAACTATGTAAGAAGCTAAGCAAATCCGCATATGCTCTTTTTCAACTCTCAAAGAAAGTTAACAGTCAGGCTCTTGTATCAGCGTACCAAGGACTGGTTGCCTCTATTTTGCAGTATGGCATCATTTTCGGGGGCAGTCCACTGATAGGGAGCTGGTATTTAGACTGCAGAAGCGATGCATCAGATCAATTTGCGGTTTTAAGACAACTGATAGCTGTGTTCCCTATTTTAAATCATTTTTTTTTTAACTTTGCCTTGTGTAATGTAACCCACATCTATTTAAAAACCTATCAAAGGTCAGGAAAAATTCAATACGGACTTAATACATCAATCAATTATGTCAAGTAAAATGTAAAACAGCACTAATGAAAAAAGTTTTTTTGGTATTGCCCCACTCAAATACAAGGTGTAACATAAATAAGGGCACAACCTCTTCAGGGGTCACTACTCACTACTCATTATTATGAACAACTTTTACTATGGGCCAAAAACAGAAATCGCGAAAAAAAAACAGCAGCTGTTCCCTACATTTTAACGAGTTATGCAAACATTAATGTAGGGAACAGCTGCTGATTTTTTTTGCGATTTCTGGTTTTGACCCGTAGTAAAAGTTGTTCATAATAATGAGTACAGTGACCCCTTATAGAGGTTGTGCCCTTATTTATGTTACACCTTGTAATAGAGTACAAAATATTATAAGAAATATGACTACATTTAAAAAAAGGGCGCTAAACGAATTATTAATTATGAAAACTTATTACAGGATTGGCGATTTTCTTAATGATAATTCACTAACTGATTGACATATTATTACTCTGATTGACATAATTATTATACTCCTCTCTCCTATTATAATCCTCTGATTGGCTTATTTTATTTTAACCACCCTGACATTTTGTAATAGATGTATTATTTGAATTCTGATGATCTGTCACTTATTTTTGATTTTTTATTTGAAATTGTAAACCTTTGCATGCCTATGTGATGGTAAAATATGGAGAACTTTATTATAAAACTACCTATGTGGGTACTATACCCATGTTTGCGAAGAAATAAATGATTTGATTTGCTATATCTCAATTTACCTTGAGCACAATATGACTAGATAGCGTAAGGCCTACATAGTGTATTGTTTTTAAAAGGTACAGGTTACATACAATTGAGTATTTCTAGAAATAAAATATGAGTTTATTAAACCAAATTTATTAATAAAAACCAGATAAATCTTAACATTCCTCATATAATTTTCATCTTAACTAATAATGGTAGAGAAGGTTGACTGGTAGAGAATGCCTTATGGCATTAAGTCCGCCTTATGTACCACCATAGTGCATAGAAGTATAAATAAATAATGACATTGTTCCCAAGTAAGTTTAATGAAATACAACCTATTTTAATCTATGTTTTAATTCACTCATACAAAATAGGGATGATGTTGGTTTAAGTCTGACTACTCAATATCAACATGTACCAAGAGAACAGTTTGTAAAAAGGCTCCGACACTTTTTTTTTTGTTTGGTTCCCTTTTCGTTTTTATTTGTTTTGCAAAAGTTTGTAGAAAAAACAAATATTTACTTAATTTGTCTGTATCATTAGACTTGTGCTACGCAACCAAAAAATCTTTTTATGTGATTTCTGGCAATTTTACATCCATCGGTTTAGTGAATTCAGTTTTGTCTTTAAACCACAGCCCTCTTCATTGAAGTAGATATTCTTAGGAATTAAGGAGGTTAGATAAAATTAAATCACAATAAGGACTTTTTGTAATTGTTGTACGTCTGAATGCTATCATGTAAATCTGATATAAATGTCAAATCACGATTTGATTGAAACAAAATCCAGTTTTACAGCGAATTAGTCTGCGTAGTCATACCGAGTTATAGACGTCAGGATACCTAGTCCAAGCAATGCCAAGTTGTATTGCGATTCAGTCTTACTGGCAACCTAGACATATTGATAAATAGCCTAAAAGATACCGACCCGGTTTTTAGGATTAAAATATGTTGGCCAATTACAGCTGGTCCACATTAAGTGAAACTGACTCTAATCAGTATGAAAGTAGGAGTCATTTGTGTCATATTTGGGATTGACATTTGCAAAAAATATTTTTGTAAGTACAGATACTTTTAATGAACATTTTAAAAACGTGATGTCCTAATTTTTAGGGTTCCATACCCAAAGGGTAAAACGGAACTCTATTAATAAGACTCCACTGTCTGTCTGTCATCAGGCTGTATCTCATGAACTGTGATAGTTAGACAGTTACAATTTTCACAGTAATGTATTTCTGTTGCCGCTATGACAACAAATACTAAAAACAGAATAAAATAAATATAGGGGGCTCCCATACAACAAACGTGATTTTTATGCCGTTTTTATAGATAATCGTACGGAACCCTTCGTGCGCGAGTCCGACTCGCACTTGGCCGGTTTTTTTTCCACTTCAGTATTTAACTTAGGGTTAATATTATTGTACCGATACACATGTTTCATCTATGGGTAAAAAAACGTTGTAGTGTAATTAGTGCAAATGTTATCCACAACGATATAATAACTGAATATTCATACACATACCGTCAATTACACACAAAAACCTAACATCATTGACAAAAATGCCCACTTTTTACGACCTTGTTTAACGGTTTTTATCGAACATTTCTTTCGTCAAAAATATGATGCTATGATGCTATTTCATGAAAGTATTATCTAAAACGATGTCATAACTTCTTAGAAATGATTAATACATCCATTTATTGTCGATTATGTACAAAAACAGTGAAAATTAATTGTAAAATTTTTGCGCCTAACGATTTTTGTCGTGATAAAAAATTAAGTCTATGCTATTTCGTAAAAACATTATATATAACGGTGTAATATCTATTTTTATAAATGAAAATATAAGCACTTACCTTCAATTTACACAAATAATAAAAACAGTAAACACTAAAAATGCGATGTTTTGAAGTTTTGAAGAGAAAGAGGTGAGGAGGAGAAATGTCAGTCAGTGTTGCCAACAACCAGGGTTGGATTTTGTACTATAATTATAGTATTTATACTATGCAAAACAATCGGATATTAAATAATATTTTTTTATATATGTACTGTGACACCCCTAACTGTTTATGTACCGAGTGTATACCGAACTCGAGGCGCGTACGTATGACTCGCGTTCCGACTTCCGACCGTTTGTATGAAGATAGAATACTTAACAGTATTCTATCCTGACTCCAAAGTTTAGAGTCAGGCAAACTTCGCGATGTTGTTTGACGTTTCACAAGTTTAGTGCAATTATATCTAATTTGGTCAACTGTTATTAACTCCCTTAAAACAAGTTACGTGTGAAAAACATGAATCATTGCAGCGTTATTGGCTGTGAAAGCCGTGGTGAGCGAAAATAGGATAACATAACCTCCACACGTACGTGCTACGTTTCCGTTATTATTTATCAATATTCTAAGAAGAATAGGGAAAATACGAGTACTACATATTAAATAAGGCCCATAAATGCAGCCTTTATGTGTTAGAGCCCAAATACACGTCCGATACTTGTCTCCGATAATCGGTTCCGATAGTATGATCAGACTATCTGAAGGGCTCCGCGTCATACATTTGTTTGAACATGAATTACACGTACGATCAGACTATCGGATCGGATGTCAGAATCGCAAGCATCGTCCGGGCATCGTTGCCGTCCAGAAAAAATCGGATACGAGAATCGTACGTGTATTTCATGAATCCGATCAGATAGTCGGATCCGGCTCCCGGAAGCAACTATCGGACGTGTATTTTGACCCTAAAAACTGCTAAAATAAAATCGTAATTTTCACAATACCCACCCAAATTTAGAACACAGACATTAGGCTTATGCGTCCATTACTAAAACATATTTTGAATTTAGCAGGATAATACACCTTTTAGTAATACCAGTTTTTGCTTAATAAAATTACCTCTCATCTCGGGAAAATATTGCCGAAAACTGTTTATTGCGTAAAAGGTTTTAGTAATTGTGATTAACAATTTCTTACCGTTCTTGGTGAACATAGTCATAGCAGTTAATGTTTCAACAATATTTATGTGTGAATATCATTACTTACAGTTTTTTTTTATTCTAGCCTTCCAACCAGTGCGCTTTGAAGTAACTGAAATCACAATATTTTTTTAAAAACACCTATACTTAACACATCCAAAACTCAGGGTTGACGGTCCTTTTGCAAGGTAAACCCCTTTTTCGTGACCTGGAAACTGGGCTAATATAGGTGGTAAATAAACATTTTATTATCACTCATCCCATACCTACTGGATTCATTATCACATCAACACGTAATCGTCTAATGTTGAAGATGTGCATACTAATTGACTTAATCCTAATTAATTGCTTAAATCATAAGTACCTATTGGAATCTACATAATTTTTGTATATAATATCATTGCTTAAAATCACATTGCAATAATTTGACAAAATTCTATCTGAAATGTCATAAATTTTATCGATAGTTGAATCGACTTTAGTCACATGTCTTGCAACTCTTAATTGACATGTGTCATTTTAATCAAGTTAGGTACCGTGAAAACAATATCTACTTATTTATAAAGCCGCGTTTCCACTTAGCTGCCGAGCAAACATTTTAATCAGAGCAAATGTTTCTTGTTTTGCCAGTGTTCACTGAAAGCAACTAGTACCAAGTGGTAGCTAAACGAATATTTGTTCTGAACAAAAGCATGTACGTTTGCACAGGTACCATGTTCGTCCGCACAGTTGCGTTGTCATTGTTGTGACACTCACTCAAGAAACGGACAATCATCATGGGCGTTGATTTGCTTTTGGCTAGTGCAGGGTTTCTAATAATTGCCACATTACTAAAAAAACAAAAACGAAAAAGGCAATCTGGGTGTCTGCTCTTGTAAGCAAACCATTTTGATGTGTACGTTTCGCCTGCACCTGATCGCTGCAACTGAGATTTGTTTTTTTCGCGTCGAAATAAAGCGGTAGCGAATGATTCAATCTTCTTTCTGATTTCCAACGGTGTGCAACGCATCACATCAGCCATTTGTTTCAAAGCATCTTTTTTTATGGTATTATTTTGGGTATACCGCCGTTTGCCCGAATTTTATTTGCCCTAATATCATTTGCCATAATAGTCAACAGCCATAATATTATATGTCGTAATATTCATTTGCCCTACTCTTATTTGCTATTTTAGTCACGTGCTAGAAGCTTTGTTTCCCATAAAGTCACTTACCATAACATCATTTGTCTTAATCATTGTAAGCCCTAATTATCACATGCCCTAATTATTACATGCCATAATTATCGTATGCCATTGTTATGGCACCGTTACACACCCAATGTCGATGGCAAATGGTGTTCCATTTGCCATCGACATTGGGTGTGTAATGGTTGTTATATCAGGAGAAACTGGATGCAATCGGGACTTTAGGGCACCCCGACTCGGATAGGTTAGGTTAGAAGGGGATGGCGGGGTCGTTTGAGTGAGCAAAGCGAACGAATAGACCCCGCCATCCCCTTCGTGGTTATTTTTTTATAAATCACCCAGAAGTAGTTTGGTTAGGTGTCATTTGAGTTAGGTTAGAACTGTGACCATTAAACTTAAAAGAGAAGAATATCATGTGTAATGATTATTATGGCGTTTAAATATTTGTCTAATAATTATTATGGCATTTAAATATTATGTCTAATAATCATTATGGCGTTTAAATATTATGTCTAATATTATTATGGCAATTAAAAATATGAAAAACAATACGTATGGCACTCGTATCTTATGGTATCTAAGTTTCGGGCAATTAAAAGTAGGTATGTCATTTGTCTTTTAGGGCTGCAAACAAAACATTCGGGCAAATGAAATTCGGGTAAATGAAATTCGAGAATATGATGACTATGGTATATAATCTTCGGGTAAACAATAGACAACCATTATTTTGGTATTGCCTGCTTTGTAATTGTAATACAATATACAGGGTGGAATCGTTAAGTGTCAACAGGCGATTATTCCGTCAGTTTAGGAAATATTTCAGAATTTATGGCTAATATCTAAACTAGGCCGCCTATTAACTAAAATAACATAAATGTTTTTGATAAAATAACAGCCATGTATCGAGCATTATGATTTTACCTAATTCAGTACATTAAGTATGACATTTTTGTTCATGAAATATTCAAGAACTACAAAAAAACTACGGAATAAGATATGAGATCCAAATTAAAAAAAAAATTGTTCTCATTTTTTTATTTAAATTATAAAAAAATACACCCTAATGCCTATTCCTTTAAAGCATAGGCAGAGGAGTTCTGTTATACAGCCACAAGTTCGTCATGACGTTATTATAGCGCCATGTAATAAGGAACTTTGTCATTGAACTATTAGTATTTTTTTTAGTTAGACAAACTGGTTGCAATATTATTATTATTTATTAGACATGAAAATAATAGGCTATCGCATTACGTAGACAATCTGGAACTACAAAATCTGTTTTCTGTTCGAAATCTTGGGTTCAAATTAGGTAGTGCTCAGGAATCTGGTGATATGAAGCTTTATTACAGAGATGACTAAGATAGACCGAAGTCAGGTAAGGCTAACTCTGCCGCCATATTAACAGTAAGGAAGAGAGAGATTATGTAGGTACGATTGGTATGATCAGTTGAAAGAAATTCTCATACTAAATGTATGGAGGATGCGAAAAACAAAATTTTCAATATCTTGCTTTTATTTTTCCTGAACTTATTTATATTATTCTATTCTCCATGTAGCCTAGTTTTGATAATAGCCTTATCTTTTTAAATATCTCTTCAATTGACGAAAAAATCGTCTGTTGACACTTAACGATTCCACCCTGTATAAATGGTGTCTCAGTAAGAGTGCACTTTATCATTTTAAAATAAAAACACGTATTTTATGAGAGACTTGTGATATTTTTATTGGATTGTAAAGAAGACATGTCATGTTCCGATTAAGTATGGAATAAAATATCCGGCAAATGGCCCCCACGGCTCTGATGACCGGCTATTACTCTTTTCAAGAAATTTTCCTTGACCTTTTCACTGAGATGTGGTTGTATCTCACCGATGACGCGTTGGATCTCGGATTTAAGCTCAGGAATTGTTTCTGGTTTATTCGCATAAACCCGAGATATCACAAAATCCGAAAGAAAAAATCACACGGCGTTAACTCGCATGATCTTGGTGGCCAGTTGACATCAGAAATTTTAAAATGAATTTCTTGAAAAGTCGAGTAATGGCCTGTGATCAGAGCCGTGGGGGCCATTTGCCGGATATTTTATTCCATACTTAATCGGAACATGTCTTCTTTACAATCCAATAAAAATATCACAAATCTCCAAAAATACGTGTTTTTATTTTAAAATGTGTAAGTGCACTCTTACACCCTTTATTTTTGTAATAGTGCTTTGTGCCCATAGGAACGAATGGGCCCTATAAATATCAATAAGTTGCAACGTTTTTTCTTGATTCCACTCCCATGTTCGCTAAAAAGATCCGACGACCACCAAGCACATCAAACACCGAGCGAATGCCACAGACTAGATAGGGATACAATGCGAATGCTCAAAGCAAGTGTTCGTTGACGTTCGACGTTGCGTTGTTTTCATTGAATGATTGAGCGAGCGAACATTTGTTTATTGAATGCAGCCGAACATCGTTGAACGAACTCGTTCGCACACTCTGATGTTTCCATTTACCGGGCAAATATACGTTGGCTCGCTCAGAACTGTTCCGAGCGCTAAGTGGAAACGCGGCTTAACACGACGGCGACGTCTTGTTTGTGTTTCACTGAAAATAAAAGCATCACATTTTATAAGCGACATTTTATTTAAAAAATCTGAGACTATGTGCCTAGTTTTAATTCGATATTTTGATAATGGTAATTAAACAAACGTACGACATTGTTTAAACAGGATTCACAATAAAATATGAAATCACAACGAAATGCTATTTAGAGTGCGCGCAAGATAAGTCTGCGCGCGGCCGAAATCGGAACTAATCATGGTCCACCAAAGTGTGTGCCGTTTTATCAATTTTGATAGTAGAGGTACCTGATTGTAGGAATATTTAACGGGAAAATTATGTTAAGCAATCAAAAAGTTAAGCTTAAAAAGCGGTAATTTGAACTTTTGCGATCACGGCAACGTTTAGCACGCCCTCAGTCGCGCGCAGAGTTATCTTGCGCGCACTCTAACAATTGATAACTTCGACTAAATGTGATACAGATAACAGAATGATGAAAGAATATCACGCAGCGAAAACAAATTTACCTAAAAAACACCTAAAGTATTTCATAATTACATCGATGTCAAATGGGGAACAAAACAACACAAGATGTTTATAAAGAACAATGATCACTCGGCTAACATGCTTGGACTAGTAAAATCTAACAAAACGTAACTTGATGAAACATAATGTCGTTTCATTCGCCTACATAAATATAACTAAGTACAACCTTCAATATATTTTTAAAAGGTCGGAGAGACAAGATATTTTGCCACTTCCATTAACAGATTCAAAACGTGATGCAATTCCAAGTCCATTAAACGAATGCCAAGTCAACAAGAGTAGAAGATCAACCGGAGTCTGTAAGCAATGCAAAAATATAAAAAAAGGGAAAATAATATAAAATCGCACAGAACACCAAAGAATATTGTAACAATAAGCGAGGAGAACACAGTCGTCGCCGAATCTACAACGACATGGTTACCATGGACACGGTCAGCGCAGAAAACCACAGATTGGTTAATAGTAGCTAGCTACAGAAAACCGTCAATTTATTTTTACTTGTCAAGAATAGGGAGGGACGTAATCAATCGATTTGTGACAGTATCGATTTTTAGATGTAAAATCATTAGTTTTTTATCTAATTCATGGCTTTATTAAAACAATTTACCACGAAGTAGCATCCAATTCTATTAGCGGCTATGCTTAGTATAATATTGATGTGAGTTTATACGGTTGACATTGCCTGGGATTTTATTTCGATTTATGAAATAAAATCATAATAGACTAGAAAAAGTATGGACTTCTCTAGTAACGTAAGTAATTACGGATGCGTTCGAAGTTAGATATTTTATACAGCGTTCTGATAAATAAAATAGTATTTTTAAAATAAGATTATCTATATTTCCACATCTTTTAAAAATAAACGAAGATATCCAATAAATACACTAACAATGCACTAATATATTGGTGACAGTTTCATCTCGGGAACAATTTCTGTTTTTTCCTAGTCCAAAGTGTCCATTGTTCTTTACGCGCTAACAGTTGATAGAAACTATAGTCCTTAAAATATAGCTTGATTAGAATGACAGCTGCCAAACTGGTGTAACTAGTGCTGGGAAAGGGCTGATCAAATCGATATAAATCATTAAAAATAAATATAATACGTATAATTTGTATATTTTCGTAGCCGTCATCTTGGATTTGGATTTTGACCTTATTTTCAATATCAGCACACCGGAAAAACCATGAAATTGACACCCATGACAACTAATTTGCAAATATTCATGGCCGCCATTTTGAATTTGAGTTTTGACCTCATCTTCAGCATCAGCATAGCCGAAAACTTTGGATTTGATACCCATGACGAATAATCGTAGTTGCAATAGTTTATATCTAAAACATACATTTAAAACTTTTAAAGACCTTTTTAATATTGTACGAAGTAGGTATAATTATTTGTTATCATCGCATAAAATTTTAATAAAGCAAACGTAATAATTTTTGTATTCAATCGATTAACATTTATCGATGTGTACCATCTCTAACATTTTTGCAATTGACATAACTTTTGAAGAACGTAAGGTTTATATTTTATGATTATGACTATGAATCAGTAAGAATTATTTTAGTTTTCAAGCAGATTTTTAATATTTTGAATTATATGGGAAGCACTGTATTTAAAAAATTGTCATCATGTTAGTTATGTGAGTGATTTTTCGTGTGCCAATATAAATCACACGTTCGACGTAACTCCAAAGTTATATCGTCACTTTTGCTGACATCTGTCATTCTAATCAAGCCATATTTTAAGGACTATAATCCAGGTAGGTATGTTCATATCCACGTTGTTTCTTTTATTATTATATTCCTTATAACATAGCTTGATTAGAATGACAGATGTCAGCAAAAGTGACGACATAACTTTGTAGTTACGTCGAACGGGTGATTTATATTGGCACACGAAAAATCACTCACTTATCTAGTATGATAACATTTTTTTTAAATACAGTGCTTCCCATATAATTCAAAATATTAAAAATCAGCTTGAAAACTAAAATAATTCTTACTGATTCATAATCATAAAATATAAATTTTACGTTCTTCAAAAGTTATGTCATATTGCAAAAATGTTAGAGATGGGACACATCGATCGACGAAGTAAATCGATTGAATAAAAAAATTATTACGTTTGCGTTTTTAAAATTTTATGCGATGATAATAAATAATTATACCTTCTTCGTACAATATTAAAAAGGTCTTTAAAAGTTTTAAATATATTTTTTAGACAAACTATTGCGGCTATGATTATTCGTCATGGGTGGGTATCAAATCCAAAGTTTTCGGGTATGCTGATGCCGAAGATGAGGTCAAAACTCAAATTCACAATGGCGGCCATGAATATTTGCATTTTTTTTTTACATGGGTGTCAATTTCATGGTTTTCCGGTGTGCTGAAGCTGGAAATAAGTTCAAAATCCAAATCCAAGGTGACAGCTACGAAAATATACAAATTATACGTATTATATTTATTTTTAATGATTTATATCGATTTGATCAGTCCTTTCCCAGCACTAGTCACGCTAGTTTGGCAGCTGCCATTCTGATCAAGCTATATTTTAAGGACTATAGAGTCACAAAGGTTTTTTGAACGTGAAATTTTTGCTTTTTATAACTATAATGTATCATGGTCAGTGGTTATACCATAGAAGTAATAAGTACTAAGTACAACGGTTATACATACACGTTTATAGTAATTATAGTTTACGATTTATTGCTCTTTAAAGTAGGCAAAAAACACAATTTTCATGCATTTTTTATTTTTCACTTCCGGTACTTTGCGCAACATAAGTGTAAATTTTAGGTAAAAATGGTCACTTGGGTGTTAGGTACGTAACATTTAGGGAGGGGGAGAGGGGTACAGAAAAACGTTACGGCGCGTTACATAGGGGGGAGGGAGGGTCAAAAATCTTCTAAAATTGCGTTACGTAATATACTTGAACGCCCCGTTATCGCTATTCTGGAAACTAGCTTTGTATGACATGTCGTTCCGCGCAATTAGATTCACATCAAGTACCCTTTGCACTGCCCATCCCCAACAATGCGATAAATTATATTTTAGAGATCTTGAGATATTGATCTAATTTATGGAAAGAGAACTTTAAATATACGTGATATCTACATTAGTTTAGATGACGTCTACGAATTATTTATATTACGCGAATTATAGGCATAAGAGAATCAAAAATAAAATAATTGAAGCTATATTAAAAAAAAATCGAAAGCCTACAACATTTTAATGGCTTAAGTGATTTGTACGCGTGAGTTCGAATACCATCCTCGTCGCCAAATCTGTTGTGTATGTATTGAGAAATAATTAGATGGAATGAGACAACTTGTATTTGTTATCTAAGTATTAAATGAATTAACAATTATATTTAAGCACAGAGCGTAGAACGTTCATCGTAGAATAATGAATAATGGCTGATGGCCGACTTCCGTCTCCGTAGTTGTGAGTGTTGCGTTCGGAAACACCTAACAATATTGCAAAAAATAATCAATAATTGAATTAAAAAAACAAAAATTACCGCATTAAAATCAGTTTATCCGTTTGGGAGCTACAGTGCCGCAAACAGACAGACAGTTCAAAATATTTAATTGTCGGGGGTTAAAAAATCTGCTTTGTTCGTTTATTTACGAATAGAAGTTATGAATAGAAAAGAAAAAAAAGATTACCTTTTATATCGATGACTACAGCCATAACTAAAATCCATTCCAGTTCTGTGTTTCTACCATAGAAGTTGGTAATAATGTACCTACCTCATGTACGTAAATACTTTGATTTCTTAAAATTTGGGATGACGTAATGACATTAAATGAGAAAGAGATTGAAAGAGGAGCTCGTGGCTAAATAATTACAGCCGCATAGACCGATTCCGGGTTAAGCCACGCTTGCCGAGGTTGGTCTGTGGATGGGTGACCATTTACTATAGCGAGTTTCCTCCGTGCCTCGGAAAGCACGTAAAGCCGTTGGTCCCGGCTGTCATTTGTAGATCTTTGACAGTCGTTACTGCTGGTCAGAAGCCCGAAAGTCTGACAACCAGTCTTACCAAGAGTATCGTATTACCCAGTTACTGGGTTGTGGAGGTCTGATAGGCAGTCGCTCCATGTAAAATACTGATATTCAGCTGCATCCGGTTCGACTGGAAGCCGACCCCAACATAGTTGGGAAAAGGCTAGGCAGATGATGATGATGTAAAGACATTAAATGACACCATGTATTCTTTAATTATTGTACGTAATCTATGTACGCAAATTAACGTTATAAGTCTATGCTACGCACAGAATCATAGATACTTACGCCTGGTAGGGCAGTTTCTGTATGTAAATTGGTCTTATCAACTTATCACTCTGCAGATGCTACATGAGCTAAAAGGTCAGGTCACAAGACAGTCGCCAGGTTATTCCCTTTCTCCACAGAGACATTTTCTTGTGTAGGTATAAACTTCCCCGATGCACTGTATAAATACTCGATCTGGCATAACTAAGTGATCATTTCAATACAAGCGAGCTAAAGCAACGCATTATTCGTTATGTTTAAACCAACTGTTATATTGGCTGTTTTGGCGGTGTTGTTTATCGCTGAATCAGCATGTTATCCCACGTTCAAGCTACGATCTCGTCGAGGAGCTGAGGATGAACTGCCATGGCAGTACAAAATTGGTCATATAACGATCATGGACCGGGCACGAGCAACGGGGGATCATCCTTATCTGCAATCATACATTGAAGACCGCGGGCTGGAACCCAGTAACAGAAAAGCACGCAGTTTAAGTACGCAAAGTGTCTCAAGAGGAAGTGGAAGTCGCCCGTCCTCCAGCAAGGATACAGGACCAACCCATCCTGGATATAACCGCCGCAATGCTAGAGATGTCAGCCAACAGCAGTTAGACAGCCAAGAAACTCTGTCGCGTCTCACCAGGAGTGTTGAACAACTTGGAGCTGCCAGTCAAGAGCCGTTAGACAGCCAAGAGATCATTTCGCGTCTCACCAGGAGTGTTGAACAACTTGGAGCTGCCAGTCAAGAGCCGTTAGACAGCCAAGAGATCATTTCGCGTCTCACCAGGAGTGTTGAACAACTTGGAGCTGCCAGTCAAGAGCCGTTAGACAGCCAAGAGATCATTTCGCGTCTCACCAGAAGTGTTGAACAACTTGAAGCTGCCAGTCAAGAGCAGTTAGACAGCCAAGAGATCATTTCGCGTCTCACCAGAAGTGTTGAACAACTTGAAGCTGCCAGTCAAGAGCCGTTAGACAGCCAAGAGATCATTTCGCGTCTCACCAGGAGTGTTGAACAACTTGGAGCTGCCAGTCAAGAGCAGTTAGACAGCCAAGAGACCCTTTCGCGTCTCACCAGAAGTGTTGAACAACTTGAAGCTGCCAGTCAAGAGCAGTTAGACAGCCAAGAGATCATTTCGCGTCTCACCAGAAGTGTTGAACAACTTGAAGCTGCCAGTCAAGAGCCGTTAGACAGCCAAGAGATCATTTCGCGTCTCACCAGGAGTGTTGAACAACTTGGAGCTGCCAGTCAAGAGCAGTTAGACAGCCAAGAGACCCTTTCACGTCTCACCAGAAGTGTTGAACAACTTGAAGCTGCCAGTCAAGAGCAGTTAGACAGCCAAGAGATCCTTTCGCGTCTCACCAGGAGTGTTGAACAACTTGGAGCCACGAGTCAACAGCATTTGGACAGCCAAGAGACCCTTTCGCGACTCACCAGGAGTGTTGAACAACTTGGAGCTGCCAGTCAAGAGCAGTTAGACAGCCAAGAGACCCTTTCGCGTCTCACCAGGAGCGTTGAGCAACTTGGAGCCACGAGTCAACAGCAGTTGGACAGCCAAGAGACCCTTTCGCGACTCACCAGAAGTGTTGAACAACTTGAAGCTGCCAGTCAAGAGCAGTTAGACAGCCAAGAGACCCTTTCGCGTCTCACCAGGAGTGTTGAACAACTTGGAGCCACGAGTCAACAGCATTTGGACAGCCAAGAGACCCTTTCGCGACTCACCAGAAGTGTTGAACAACTTGGAGCTGCCAGTCAAGAGCCGTTAGACAGCCAAGAGACCTTTTCGCGTCTCACCAGGAGTGTTGAACAACTTGAAGCTGCCAGTCAAGAGCCGTTAGACAGCCAAGAGATCATTTCGCGTCTCACCAGGAGTGTTGAACAACTTGGAGCTGCCAGTCAAGAGCAGTTAGACAGCCAAGAGACCCTTTCGCGTCTCACCAGGAGTGTTGAACAACTTGGAGCCACGAGTCAACAGCATTTGGACAGCCAAGAGACCCTTTCGCGACTCACCAGGAGTGTTGAACAACTTGGAGCCACGAGTCAACAGCATTTGGACAGCCAAGAGACCCTTTCGCGACTCACCAGATGTGTTGAACAACTTGGAGCTGCCAGTGAAGAGCCGTTAGACAGCCAAGAAACCCTTTTGCGTCTCACCAGGAGTGTTGAACAACTTGGAGCCACGAGTTAAGAACAGTTAGAAAGCCAAGCAACCCTTTCGCGTCTCACCAGGAGTGTTGAAGAACTTGGAGCGACGAGTTGTCAGCAATGATAGCCAAGAAACACTGACGTCGTAGACCGAGACGTCGGCCTCACAAGGTTGATTTTATTTCATCATAATGTTACGCAGGAATTAAATTCTTCATAGATAATTTTGGCTTGTAGTACCTACGTTTTAAGATACACTGAAAATAAAGTGTCATAGTAAAAAAACAAGTTATTTTAATAAAAAACTTTAAAAATTATTTTTAACTTAATTGCCTTAAAATCGAGCCTTCAATTTATTTTCTTAACATCATTCTGCAGTTTTTAGCATGCTGGTTAGAAAAACAGTTCGACAAGTAAATAAAGTGACGAAAGATGACGACACGTTTGGTGCAGTGGCTAAGCAATTGGCTTCTGCGCTACGGGTCGTGGGTTCGATTCCCACACGGAACAAAAATTTGTATGGCCTACAGGTGGTTGTTTCGGGTCTGGGCGTTTGTTTGTGAGATTTGTGTCTGTAAACGCACCCACGATACAAGAGAAATCTTAGTGTGGGGCAACGTTTTTTTAAAAAAAAAAAAAAGTTGATATCTAAACGGTGAAAAACTAAAGTCTCTTATACTTTTTGTGGAGAGGTTCCGAATGACGGGCTGTCCTTGAGGGTCATCTTCAGTCACACCGAGTCAAGTGGCATCGAAGGCGAAGCGAGTTGGATTCCGATGTTTCATTGTTGTATTTTCAAGGCAATGTTTCTTAGCGTTGCATTTTCTTTGTAAATATCCAATACCTGTGTCAACTAAGTGTAATTAGTGGAATCACTAAACTTAGGAGTTTGAGATACAAGGTTAGTCGGAAAGGGGTACTAATCTGCAAGCCACTTAAAGTATAACTGATGGCTGCTATCAAGTGTTATAATTTCAAATTTCGATGATATTCATTTCCTGGCAAAATGATTCGTATTTTCTTCAATTCTACGTCCCTGATTTTAGTTACGAATACAGAAAATGGAGATTCTAATCCGTGACCCGAAATATGACCTAAAATCTAAACACAGCTGATTATGGCGGGTGATAGATAGATATGAGCGTATTTTTTACGAATTCTTTGAACAGCTATTTCGCTTAAACTTTAAAACTTGAATTTTGGGGAAATTTATGTAATTAAAATTCATTATTATGGGTTCTTAATTTCCTTTCGATAAGTACACACCAATACTAAGTTTATGAATACAAAATAAATGTCTAACATGGTCTCAGTCGACTTTCACGAAATAAGTAACCCACTTGATTCTTTCACTGCCAGATTAGCTTGGAAATAGACGTAATTAGTGAATTAATTACACATATGAAGATATTCTGTGATCTTTGCTCTATATTTATAAACAGGAAAATTATTTCTTGGAATAAACGAAACAGTAAACAACGATTATTCATTTAGTTGTTATGTAAACTTCATTGACTTGTTACCTACAGTAATAACTATTAAGTTTTTTTTAACAGCACCTAATCTAAAGTGCTGCTTATCTGGTATGGTATCAGGAAATTAGGGTTTCTGTTCAAAGGTTAGGATTTCAACATCATTTATGGAAAGGTTCAAATCCGTGAAGGCCCCCCCTCAATGTACTCATCACAGCGTCACTACTATATTATGTTCACTTGGAAGAATATTAGTATTTATTTCGTCGACACGTTTGGCGCAATGACTGAACGATTGGCATTCTGCACTACGGGTTGCGGATTCGATTCCCGCACGGAACAAATATTTGTATGGTCTGTGGTGTTCGTGCATGTAAAGAAAGACATGTAACTGTAAATGTATCTACGAATCCCACGACACAGGACAAATGCTAGAGGATGGAACCTTTTACAAAAATAATTCCATTTATCTAAATACCTAACTTTACCTAAGGCCAAGGTCCGCGTCTGTAGGTACTAATTATGTGCATAAAGAAATAAATGTTTTATAATCATGTTTGTTTCTTGTATTAATTTAATGCCCATAATTTTGTTTCATACGTTTGCCATTTTACGAGAACGGTCATGTTCCTCCAAGAATATCGAGTCAAGATCTTGGTTTGCGTCATCTTGAATAATTCATGAGGGTTAAACGGACAAGACCCTCCGCGGGGATAGCATAAACTTGCAAGATATTGTTGATAACAATGACTTTGAGGTACCATTCCAATTATATGAGATTTTAATTCATTGCATTCATTGGTGAATGATCACAAAGAGCGATAACATTGTTCAAGCTAAATCGAAATGTAGTCGAAGTCTCAGTCGGTATCTTAATTTACATTTCGTGCATAACGCATATCCTTATTAAAACGGTTCATCTAGAGCAAATTTGGGAACATTATGAATTTTAACGCAGATCCAAATTTTATTTTTCGAATTTCTCTTTTTCTTTGCCTTCATATTTGGCTCAATTTCAAAGTTTTATAGAGATAAAACGGACAGAGTTTTTACTATTTTTACAGCCACAAAATTTTTATTTGATTCACAGATCGACATTACTACCTCGACTTCATTTCCTTTCGAGTGTGCGGTGCGGGGAAGTTGAGGCCTTTGCGCGACAAATAGAAATAAACGGAAAATAAATCGTGATTAAGAAAATGTGAACATCAAACTATCATGTATAAGTAAAAATTATAAGATGATATAACTCCGACTCAAATAACTGAGACAAGTCGTATAAGTAATGAATCTTCTTCTTAAAGAGATCTTTCCGTTGGTTATATTATATCGCTTTTGGGGTTTAGGGCAAGTGCTGATTTGGTTTATTATAAACATATAAATAAATATATAAATAACTTTTTATATTTGTGTTTAATAATTGACATACATTATCTTCTTATATTTTAATTATTCCAACCATTTTTCAAGTTGACAAATTTTTTACACTATTTAATCAACACTAAGAATATTTTTTGTATTTTTTTTGTTTATTTTTACATTAAACTGATTTAAATGTTAAGTTGGCTTTGATTTGATTTTTCTAGCATGTTGTATGTGGATGAATAAAGTCCACAACATTAATAAAAAAAGTCGCAACTGTTCACCTGGGTGATTTAATTCCAAGGTGAACAAAGGAGACCAAATATGTCGCACTAATTCACCTGGGTGATATTGTCAGGTGAAATAAATCCGAGGTGAATTGAAGACACTAAAAATTCCACTTTGTTCACCTGGGTGAACAAAGTGGAATAAACTGCTGATATATCCACCATACCACCCATCCTTCTTTCTAATGAACAAAGACGAAAATTGTGTTGCGGTAACAAAAGCATTATTAGATGCCAATATCTTAATTACTGAGTACCAAGCTCAATTCTTGTTCACCTGAATGAAATGAGTAATTGCCATCATGTACAGCAATTCACACAATAGTCGGCAAGTAATTAAAGTAATTACAAGTCTTACATCCAAAGACTTGTGTCGCAGCAAGCTCGAGAAAGAGTAATTACCCACATTATGGACTGTTAAAAATCGCTGAGTTTCGCTCTTGTCATTTTTCCAGTTAAAAAGAAAAAAACTTCATAAAATGTTTTACATACAACATCTATTTCACGAAATACATATTATGATAAGCTCCGCTACATAACTTTTCCTTTTGAATAATTGACGAAAACGTGACGAAGTCTCAGTCGGTATCTTAATTTACATTTCGTGCATAAGTACGTGATTCTGTTTTCATTATTATTCGCAAAAAAATCACCATAATTACACGTCATTGTGAGTTTTGAATATGGTTAGAAAATTGTATGAACTAAAAGTAAGTTCCGGAGGTAGTGGTTGTAGTATAGAGTTGCCAACCGTCCTGTTTTACCAGGACATGTCCTGGTTTTTGTAGTGTCTTCGGATGTCCTGGATAGTTTTTAGGTAGCGCCCTGGATTTTTAAAGCGTCCTGATAAGGTCATGTATATTAAAATTCGCGTTTTCACCACGAATACTTTCAATTACTTTTATTAAAAAATGTGATTATTATTATTATGGCGATATTATACGGTTCAACCAAATTGATTCACTTTGGTTGAAAGGTGCAAAAATGAAAGCATATGCTATTGATCAATGATATTGAATGATTCACCTTTATGTTTACATGGTTCAATTTGGTTGCTTCATTCAAATTGAAAGGCAGAAGTGAACCGTGTAATATCACCATTATGGTGATATTACACTTTCAACCAAAGTGAATCAATTTGGTTGAACCGTGTAATATCGTCATTGGGTACCTACTTGAATTTTACTTAATCTATTTTCACTACATGTTAATTTAACTATTGCTACTCTATTACTGCGTCCTGTTTTTAAACTGAATTGTCCTGGTTTATCCATTTTAAATCCTAGTATTTGAAATTTGGGGTTGGCAACCCTACATTGTAGTAATGGGGTTCGGTACTAAAGGGGCGAGAATTTCCGCGTAGTTAGTGGTTTTCGCTACGACAAAATACTTAGCTGCAGCGTTCGGGATGGAAATTTCTAGCCCTCCCTTCTATTTAGAATTGGTACCGGTGGCGGCGTACCGTTTAATATTATGCAACAAAGACTGAATTTTAATCGTGTTAAATTCATTTCAATGCTTCTGTTCTCAATGGTGTTGTATAGTTTCGGAATAGGCGAAGATAATTATATTATTTTGTCGGTATTCATTATCTAGTCTCAAATTCTCTTAATTTTGTTGAAAGATCTTCTAAAAAAGGCAATTGCACGAATATAATTTGAATTTAAGAAAAACTATTCCCTTTGTTTTTCCTTCCAACGTGCAACTTATGAAATAATTCTTTAATTAATACTAACCGCCCAAGTGTACCGAAAACGGTACCATTGTTTATCTATTGTGTCTATAATTACAGTACTACACAGGTGAATACGTATTAGTAATGTGAATAGGATAGGTATTAATATTCCCTCCTTCTCATTTAACTTACTTTAGCGAACTTTGAGGATGCCAGTAACTCCTGAGTAAGGTTTACACCTTACTCAGGAGTTAACGTTTACTCGCTGACATATTATGTTATGCAGTAAATTTTGATTTTTACTACCTAAAGTAATTAAAATTGCCAAACGGTCAAGCAATTATCATAATTTTTAATGTGAAGTTAAGTAATCTTTACTCGGAAAAAAAGGCAATTTTATTTTTTAAAGCTCGTTATATATGTACATATAGTCTGGATTTCAGTGATATATAAATGTTTAATACATAATATCTTGTCACTTAAACCAACGCACTGCTCAAAGATATTGTTATGTTGACATAGTTCTGTTTAGATAGTTGTCACTACAATCAGAGTAATGGAACTTATGTGTCCTCTAACCACTGACGCTAATGTAATTACAACTTCAGCTACATAACGTTGTTCTAGTGTGTTAATTGAGAAAGCAATACACGCACGGATATGCCCGACGGATCTGCCCAACAGACATGCCTGGCGGGCAGATCCGTGCATGTATGGTAAGAACAGACACGGATCTGCCCGCCAGGCACGTCTGCTGGGCAGATCTGGCGGGCATATCCGTACGTATATTGGTTTCTCAATTAACAACTTGGGAGGCTTCTTTGGTATTCATTAATATTTAGTATTGGTTTATTTTTTATAAGGGGTTCGTGGCTAATTATTTATCAAACGTACGGATCATATGATTTGCAAGGTTAAGCTGCGCTTGCCGCGGTCAGTCCGTGGATGGGTGACTGTTCGTTACACATCGAGATCCCTCCGTGCCTCGAAGACCACGTTAAACCGTCGGGCCTGGTTATCATGCGAACACCTACGACAGTCGTGATAGTTAGCCAGTAGCCCGCAAGTCTGATAACCGGTCTAACCTTTGGATATCGGCATTGCCCGATTAATTGAATTTCGGGGGTCTGATGGCAGTCGCACTGGACTGGAAGCTGACCTCAACATAGTTGGGAAATGGCTAGGCAGAACATTGGTTTTTTTTTAATATCGATGGTGAATAAATCTGTCCCTGAAATGACGGGACCAAAAATCTAAGACTTACAATTCGTGTCGTAGCTGATTTTACATCAAAACCCTGTGTTTCCTTGCGAAGGAAATTCACTTTATGTCTTTCCGTGAGTGCGATAAAATGTGACTGATTAGGAACGAGGTATGGTGTTCCTCCAACGAAGCGGGACGATCCTCCAACCAAGCGGGACTTAGTGGTCAATCAGACTGCACTAGCGGGCGCGGGGGAGGGCGTGGGCGCTCGGCTCTTGGCGTCTGCGTGTTCACAGTATTGCCGAACGAGCTACACATGCGCAGTCACCTAACAGACGCTATATTACTGTGGTGGCGGACTGATCCATTAGAAACACCCGCGCCACCGCGCCCGCGCCCGCCTCATGACGGCGCGCGACTCGCGGGCGCACTGTGAGTGCAACTGGCGTCTACATACATTTGATTTACACGCGCCCGCGCTAGCACCCGCGCCCGCCTCCACTCTGAAATACGGCTTAGTGTGCGTCCTGAGTGACGGCGCACAGGCGTATTGCGGATTGCGGAGCGGCTTTACCGTGGCTTTACCGTCTATACCTGTCCTTAGTGCACACGGGAAAGTTGAAGCGTACGCGTGTGTTTAGTGTTTCGTTTATTTTACTTTGGTTTTAATAATGTCGATATCAAAATTCAATCGTTTCGAACATTTATTTAATGAGCCGTTCATTCCGCCTGCGCAGTGCGCCGTCACTCAGGACACACGCTTATGTCTGGAGGGCTACTGCCCAACGGTTGATGTTGAGCGGTTGATGCTATCTGCGTGTTACATTTTGATATCACGATGTAGGATCTGTCGTGACGTCATCTTTGATGAGTTGTCGCTAATGTCACCGTAGCCTGCTACACCACTGCAGGTTTGCGTAGTTCGCATGTGGCGTGATACATGTCGACACATGACTGAGATACCTAATGTCAAGAAGACAGGCAGCAACCTCATTCAGTCCGCTAATAACGTCATATTGCGATTACCAGTCCGTTTGCCATGAGTGGTGATAATGACAGTATGAGCTCATGATGTAAGGTCCACCAGTAGAAGTTTATTGACTGATAAATAATTAAAATAATTACTTACGTATTCAAATTCTACAATTTAATAAAAAAATACAATGAATTTTCCGATTTAACAATCGCATTCAAGACCATTAATTCAAAAATGTTGATATTTAATTTAAGGAAGACGTTATGTAAAATACAATCGCTAAAATAATCTCGGTCGATTCTTCGGTCCCTCGTTCAACAGACAACCAGTAATAGAACGTTTAATTATGTTATTGGAGAACAAAAAGGAGTTTTTCTTTCTTTTAGTCTTTTATGGAAGTAAAAAAGCAATGCTCCTGATTTAAGTAAGTACATACAAGAATTTTCTTCAGGGTAAATTAAAGTTTTGTTCATCCATGAGATAAACTTTTATGACGTAAAACGAAAAATCAACAACCCTGATTGGTTATTAATTCAGAAAATGGAGCAATTAATACGTAACCCCAAAGAATGACCAAAAATGTACCTAAACAAAATGACAAATATGATGATACAGTTTCCTTAGCATATTTCAATTGAGGAGCTTAGGATCAAAAAGTGCTTTTTACACTTTTGGCTCGACGCGTCTTTTTTCTCATTGGACTCAAAGCCTTGGATTTTATCGAAACAAAACAGAGGAAGTGAAAATTACACTTTTTGTTCCTAACCTCCTCAATTTTTTTTACATTATATCTCTAAAACTATTGACTTAATAGAAAAGTTGTAGAGCAAAAATTACTCATTATTTAGGAACTTAAGTAATACTCTTTCGGATTAGTACCCTCCCCTTTCCGGCTAACGTTTTATATGACTAAAAACTACTTTAGAAGGTGTGTCGTTTTAGGATACTATGGGGTATCTATACAAATAATATAGCTAGACTATAGTATAATACCCCTTTACACCCGCTCTAAAATGAGAGTGTTTCATTTTTTTAAATTTGACGTCACCTTTGGTGCAGTGGCTGAGTGATTGGCTTCTGCGCTACGGGTCGTGGGTTCGATTCCCACATGAAACAAAAATTTACATGGCCTACAGATAGTTGTTTCGGGTCTGGGGGTCTACTCCCTAAGCACGAAGTCCGTGGTTTCGGCCTTAGTTACGAGCGTTTCCTACTCCCTATCACCTACGAACATACGATTATTTCGGGGCCCGAACTAAGAATGAATAACAACACGATTTGACAGTTGTCCTTACTACAGATGTGTTTTTGCCCGTCCAAAAAGTTGAACTTGACACTTGTTTTGTTCACTTCTACGTTTCGGGCTACTTTCGGACGGGCGACTAACTTCGTTGACGGACTTAGGGAGTAGGCCCCCTGGGTGTTTGTGTATGTGAGATTTGTGTCTATAAACGCATCCACGATACAGGAGGAAATCCTAGAGTGGGGCAAGGGTTAAAAAAAAAAACTGACTCCAAACCGTTTACTTTCGGATAAACTAGGCTAATGAAAAAGTGAACCACCATTTAATATTACATTTAATATCCTATCTCCAAGGTAGCGGCCGTATTAATGTGAATAAACGATACGACATGCTATAATCTAAGTTAACACAACTTACTTGGTATTAACAAGAAAACTTGCACCCCATAACGAGAAAAAACTTACACACACTTTGTTGCAAGTAACGAACTTAGTGCCACCTTATTAAGTTTATGCACCGCTGAAACTGTGTGGTACTAACGATTAAAGAAAAACAGTTTTACTATAGATTTCACAATACAAGGTTAGTCGGAAAGCCTGTCCAGACAAATCAATTAAAATATTTTTTTGATTTGTATGGAAAGTCATAAAAAAAATACGCGAATTTCGTAAAGTTGTAGAACAAAAGTTGTTCAATTTCCGATACCGAGTAACCCCATAAAATTCTTAGAGTTGATTGTTAACACCTTGTATAGATTTTAGCGTATTTTTATGAAATCTTTGAACTCCGTTCGCTATTGACTTTTGGGGAAAGTTATAGAATAAAAGTTATTCCTTATTATGGGTACTTTAACACCCTTTCGGATTAGTACCCCCTTTCCGACTAACCTTGTATAAGTACCTAATAGTTTTAAGTGAATAAATGAAAAGTGGTGTAGGTACGTAACAATAAAAATGTGGTTCGACATTTCTAAGTGCGTAGGCCATGGCAAAGAGCATAGGGCGTAGCAAGGTGAGTATTTCGTAGCAAGGTGAGTATGTCGTAGAAACATGTGTAGGGCGTAGCAAGGTGCGTAGAGCGCAGCTAGGTGCGATTGGCGTAGCAAGGTGCGTAGAGCGCAGCTATGTGCGATTGGCGTAGCAAGGTGCCTAAGGCGTGAATTACACAGAAGCGGCGTAAGGTGGCAGACACGGCGCAGGCGCGTCGCTTTCATACATTTTTTGCGAAAAAGATTTGAAGCGGCACGACAAAACGTATGAAAGCGACGCGCCTGCGCCGTTTCTGCACCTTACGCCTTTTCTGTGTAATTCACGCTTAAGGCGCAGCTAGGAGCATTCGGCATGGCAAGGTGCGTACGCCGTAGTAAGGTTCATATGACGTAGCAATGTGCGTAGCCAGGTGCGTAGATTCAACAACTGCACACATGAGTTTGTAAGATGTCAGAATAAGAAAGAGCGAAGGATTTCTTACATTTAATGTTTCATAATAATCAGCTCTGATTTTCCGGTTCCGGTATTCGAACTGTCAAGACGTTTATTAGTGCTCCAGAAAAGAAAAATACAAACCTCTGATAAAAGGACATAAAACAAAGTGGAAAGTGAAGGATCTTACATATACGGACTAAATAAGTGTGATCACATCGGAAACTCAGTGTTCTGTGCTAAAACTTTAATAATTATAAGTGTTAAAATCCAGTAAACATAACCTAAAAGTGTCATAGACTATCAACTCCACTACATAGACCGTAAACCACCTACCCACCGCTACCAACTTGCTATTAACTTAATAATTCGGTGTTGCAAGAGAGAAATTAAAAAATAAACTGACAGAGTTGCAGCGTAGCCAACCTAACAGAAAAAAAACGTTCCATTTCTCGCATCTACCAAACGTTTAATTATTGCATTGTAATTAAAAATGGCTGATGAAAACATATCAATCTCAACACTCTATGCCATGATGAAACAAGAAATGGAAAAACAAGCAGCTCTAATCACTGCTAATACGGATAAAATTATGGTGTCTATAGACGAGAAAATCAAACCGCTTGTGGAAGAAAACAAAATACTAAAATTGGAAATCGAAGTTCTTAACATGAAAATTAATTCATTAGAAAATATAAATAAAAGAAACAATATTATAGTACACGGACTAAAAGGAAAAGACACCAATTATGCGGAATTATCTAAAAGCATCACAGAACTATTTAAAAAATTGGATGTAAAAATCGAGAATTATGACATCAACAAAATGCATAGAATTGGTAAACAAAGAACAGACAAAGTAAGACCTGTACTAATTTCCTTTACAACTTACAACAAAAAAGTTGAGGTACTAAAAAACAAAAAGAAAATGCCTGAGAACACTTACATCACAGAAGATTTTTCCAAAGAAACACTACAGAAACGAAAAGAACTACAACCACAGCTTGAACAAGAGAGAGAAAAGGGAAACAAAGCCTACATCAAGAATAATAAAGTATTAGTAAAAGCTAAAGACACCGAGAAAAGGAAAAGAGACATTTCAACATCGCCCACTACAACACCACAACAACAAAAAGACAGTGGAAAAACTTTAATAGCTCCTGCAAAACTACAACGAACGGATCCATTTGCGTATATGAGACCCAGATCCCATTCCTCATCTAATATAAACACACCAAACGCATAGGATCCACTAGACATCGGTAACCGAAGAAGAAAAACAACAACTACAACAAATAAGAAACACACAACAAACAAAAATCTCCCCAACCCGGTTGGTCACCGTGGGGTCAGAGACCAAAACCCCCCAGATTTACTGTCAAAGAAAGAAAATTCAAACAACGAAAATAAGAAAATAAATTATTGCATAGCAACATTAAATACAAGGACATTAAAAACACAAGATAGATTATACGAATTAGACAATGCACTACAAAAGATTAAATGGGATATCATTGGCTTATCGGAGATTAGAAGGTCAGGCGAACAAATAGAAGAATATGATGATTATATATTATATTTCAAAAATGAAATTTCGGGACGTTACGGCGTCGGATTCCTTGTGAAAAAATACCTCAAAGACAATATCCTAGAATTCATTGGAATTTCGGATCGAATATCAGTTCTGAATATTGAGTTACCCAAATATAAACACCCCATTTCAATAGTGCAAGTTTATGCTCCAACTGAAAATGCAGAAAAAGAAACAAAAGACCTATTCTATCATAAACTGAGACAAGTCATGGAAAATATGCACAAAACAGTCATTGTAATTGGAGATCTAAATGCCATAATAGGAAATCGAACAACCAACGAGAACAAATATTTGGGACCATTTACATCCGGAAAGCGAAACAATAACGGACAGAGATTAATAGAATTTGCACAAGAGCACAACCTAAGTGTTATGAACAGTTATTTCAACAAAAAGCCTAGTAGAAAATGGACATGGTTATCGCCGAACGGATGCGTCAAAAATGAAATAGATTTTATAATTACGAACAAACCCAAATTGTTCACTAATGTCGATGTCATAAACCAACTCAATTTCAACACCGACCATCGCATGGTTCGCGGAACAATGTCTGTGTCCCATATGAAACATTCACGCAAACATTTACAAAATAGCAAGCAACCATTGAAACTGCCCTTACCGGATACTATTTTAGACCCCTTAAAACATGCTCTACAAGACAAACTCCTTCCAACTCATACTATGCATGAAAAATACGATATCTTAGAAAATGAACTAAAACAGATTGAAAACAATATGCAATCAACTAAAACTTCAAAAGACAAAATCGGAAAAGAAGCGAGGGATTTAATGGAAATGGGACAGATTTTGAGACGGCAAAAACCAATTGACAGGAAAGAAATAACTAAGATAAGTAAAAAGATCAACGAATGCATAAGAAATCATAGAAAACAAACAAGACAAGATCGAATTATTTTTCACATAAAATCTACTGGAGGCGTCAAAAAAGCTTGGAAAGAGTTGAAAGAATATACAAATTGGATACCAGAAATTAATAAACAGAAAGACCAAAAGAATAAAACGAAAAGATCCGAAATATTAGAAGCAGCAACAGATTTCTATCGAAACCTTTACAGCGACGACGAAGAAACCACACCATCATCAACATATCTAAACCACATGGAAGACGAAGACGAGATCCCGGAAATAATCGAAAGTGAAATATTGAAAGCCATCCAATCGCAAAAAAGTGGGAAAGCACCAGGGGACGATAGAATCTCGAACGAACTTTTAAAAGGATCCTCTGAAGTTTTACTTAATACTTTGCACGACATATTTAATGATATCCTCAGACAAGAAAAAGCGCCAAAACAATGGACCACCTCAACAATTATATTGCTCCATAAAAAGGGAAGAATGGATGACATTAACAACTATAGACCAATAAGTCTCATGTCCAACCTTTACAAAATATTTTCAAAAATTATACTCGATCGGATTACAAACAGTTTAGATGAAAACCAACCAAAAGAACAGGCAGGATTTCGCAGCGGTTTCTCGACCATAGATCATATTTTTACAATAAAACAAATCACTGAGAAGTACAAGGAATACGGATTACCTTACTATCTAGCGTTTGTAGACTATCATAAGGCATTTGACTCTTTAAAACACAAAAAGATTTGGGAAGCGCTGGCTAGTCAAGGAGTACCTAGAAAATATATTCGGGTTATACGGAACATCTACAAAAACATGACCGCGAAAATTCAAACGGAAAGACTGGGAGAACTATTCCCCATTAAAAAAGGAGTCAGGCAGGGTGATCCCTTATCACCTAAATTATTCTCAGCAACGTTAGAACTTGTGTTTCGAAACCTGGAATGGTCAACTTACGGCATAAGGATAAATGGAGTAATGCTAAATCACCTTCGTTTTGCGGACGACCTTATAATAATTTCTGATAACCCGGATCAACTGCAAACTATGCTCAGACAACTTGTAGAGGAAAGCCAAAAAGTAGGCCTGCAGATAAATCTATCAAAAACTAAATTGATGACGAATCGTTCCAAACCACCCATACGGGTCAACAACGATCTAATCGAGTTTGTTGATGAGTACACTTATCTTGGACAGATCATATCTCCTACAAACGATACGTCCAAAGAAGTACACAATAGGGTAAATGTATCGTGGAAGCGGTACTGGTCCCTAAAAGAAGTCACAAAAAATCAGTCAATACCACTGGCGTTAAAAAGCAAAGTATTTAATTCGTGTATACTTCCTATCATGACTTACGGTTGCCAAACATGGGCTTTAACTAAGCATAACACTAAGAAATTACAAACCTGCCAACACAACATGGAAAGAAGTATGCTTAATGTTAAGAGAAAGGACAAATTAAGCCTTAAACATATTAGAGGAAAAACAAAAATAGCTGACGTATCATACAAGATAAAAAAGCTGAAATGGAAGTGGGCGGGCCATCTAATCAGAGACAAAAAGGAGAAATGGGCTAAATTGGTTTCCGAATGGTACCCAAGAGAAGGCAAAAGGAAGAGAGGGCGCCCGATACGAAGGTGGGACGATGACCTTAAGGCGACAGCGGGGCCAATGTGGAAGAGAGAAACCCATGACCGGGAAATGTGGAAGAATATGGGGGAGGCCTATGCGAAAGCAAAACAATCTTCTGACACCGATGTCTGAAGAATAAACTCTCTTTATTAAATAAATAATATATGTAACTACATAGTTAGATTGTTAATAAAGGCTATTATTATTATTATTAATAATCAGCTCGTTACTGTCCCACTGTTGGGCACGGGTCTTTTCTCAAAATAAGAAGGATTCAGGCCCTGCTCCATCAGGATGGCCTGTGTTCTATAATGCTCTACCCATAATTATTACAAAAAAGAAAGATGTTTTAAATTCTGTGTACACACAAATTATCGTAATATTTATCATTAGCTAAGACTAACACGTAGTTAACTCTAGTACAAATTCAATAAAATAAATGACACTTACATAGGTACATTGTAAACAGTATTGATAATTTATCTGCAGTTGACATCCATTAATTAGTTTGTCAATGATTAGAGTGGAAATAGTGGAATCCAATTAAATAACTACACATTTTGCATTATTCGGTGTTCACCGACTAATGAATAGCTCGAATATATTGGTTCAGGTATTGGCATGTTATAACAACAAGTAATGGGTACCTATTGCATTCACCAATCAATTTGAGATATAAGTAGGTAGGTATGTATACAGGCTATAAGGGTAAACACCGTTATCCTTGAAACCAGTGGTTTGGTTTAATTTATAGAACGTAAAATCAAGGAAAAACGTTTTTTTTTATGAAATTTTCATTTTCCACGAAAGCATTTCACCCTACGCGCGGGGGCAACAAGCTATAGGAGGGGGCGCAGGGAACTCGCCGCGTGGCCCGACGCACGGCCCCGCACAGTTTGCTACCCCAGTCAGTCAGCTGTCTCGCTAGCGAGTGTGTGTACGCCGCGTCGTAGCTCCGCCGCGCCGCTCATTTCTCGCGCGTGTATACTATATTTTGTTTTTCACTCGGTCCTATGTTTTTGTGTTCACGTCAACTACCCATAGTTTGAGTGATAACGGTGTTTACCCTTACATGCTGTATTACTAGAGGTCGCTCGCGGCTTCACCCGCGTGGATGTTGTTTAACGTAATCCACATTTTTCGGGATAAAAAGTAGCCTATGTCATTCTCCAGATTCCAAACTTTATCAAACCAAGTTTTTTATTTATTTTTTATTTAACCAAGTTTTATCAAAATCGGTTCAGCGGTTTAGGCGTGAAAGCTTAACAGACAGACAGAGTTACTTTCGCATCTCTACATACAGGGTGTTAACGAATTCGTGTAATTCCTTCAAACCGCGAGATCTACTGGTGACACTGATTGACCCCGCATAGGTTTTTTTCAGAAACAACAAAAAAAAGTTTTCAAAAAATGAACCATGATAATCTGTATCTGAGTAATTTTAGCGTCCCAAGTTAACTGACTGCGTGGAGCGATATCGCGCTAGTCATGCCCGTCAGCTGTGTCGCCGTGCCTTTATTAATTTATGCACGGCATCGAAATTTTCTATCACATAAAAAAATATTTGGGAAAAAAAAAGCTTATTTTTAATCAATCTAAATCCCGTGTGGGGTTAATCTATACCATTTAGATCATGTGGTTTGAAGGAATTACACGAATTCGTTAACACCCGGTATAATAAAATCGTAATGAAGCAAAAACTGTACATTCAATATTTTTGGACAAAAATGATTGCTACGTGTATTAAAAACGATGCAGATGCCAAAAATACAATTTTTAGAATTTCTGTCTGTTTATCTGTTTGTATGTCGGAGCTTCACGCCAATACTACTCTACAGATTTAGTTCAAATTTGGCAAAGATGTCCGTTAAAGAGAGGGGCGGGTTATATCTTAATTGGTTGGTCCATATTCTTAATTTGTTTACCGCATGCATGAAAATGGTTTTAACTTTTTGTTTCTGAAGGTAGGTAGTGTGTAAGTATTATGTAGGTAGTCGAAAAAGTGCATTGCAACACATGCCGGGTACAGCTAGTTGGAAATAAATGTGATGAGATTTAAAAAAATGATTACAAATACATTGTTTAGTTGCTGCGATACATACAATGTTGTTTTCCGACTTTCACGCGGACGAAATCGCGGGCACAGCTAGTTTATAATATTAGCAAGGATATTTTTTTTTTAATTCCCTCGTTTCTATTCAAGAATAGTGTCATGCAGTGACAATATTAACCAATCAACAAGGTGGGTAGCGGAGCTGATTGGCTTGGACGACACTTTTGGCGCAGTGACTGAGCGACTTGCTTGCTGTCCTACGGATCGCGGGATCGATTTCCGCACGAAACAAATAGTATGGCCTGTAGTTGTTCCGGATGTTTCTGCATATGAAGATTCGTGTCTTTAAAGGCATCCACTATAGAGAAAAAATAAAATGTATTTCTTTTTAATTCAAACTATTAACTTTTGCTGTGTGGACACACCTCATAAACTCATGCCTTTGTCCTAAGAAGGTAGGCAGGAACTACGACTGCCACATGCCACGATCCTTTTATAGGGCATCCCACAGCTATGGGACACGGAGGGAAAGTACTTTTAATATTGTAAAATAGGATATTTTGCTTCATGGAGACATTATTTTATTTTTTTAAATATGTAATTTTAAATTCAAAGATTTTTTAAAAGTTGTTTGCCTCATCTGTTTCAATGGAATAAATCCTTGTGATTGACCCTTTCGATCGGCATCATAGAAGGACAGCAGGCCTAGCACGAATGTTTTAAATTATAGTAACGTAAACGTAACGTTAATCTGAGTGAATTTTGAATCGAAAATACAACTACTATTGTATAGCATTTTAGTTTAAATTTATGCGACAAACACAATTTGTATCATACATAGATATGAATAAAGTTTTCAATTCTATTAAATATATAAATTAAATAAATTGTATGAAACGAGTATTTCCGATTCAAAATTCACTCGCGTTAACGTTACGTTTATGTTACCATACGTCACAAAATTCGTGCTAGGCCTACTGCACATGTTTTTATATGACATTTGGTCTTTCGATAACGAGAAGAAGCAAGTAGCTAACTTAAAAAAATGTTTGAATGCGATATTTCTTACTTTTAAAACTAAAATAATGTATTCATTCTTAAGTACCTATACATAATATTACAACAAATATCATGTCCAGCTGTAGCCTCTTCAAAGACCACTTTAATAAATCATGATCAGGGGTCATTGGTTTTGTCACCACGGATGGCAAAAACCTTTATGATCGTAATTGTTATTATAGTTAGTTTAACGACACCTGAATGTAATACAAGTTGTACTTTGTAAGATTTAAGATATGAAAAGGTCATTAAAGAACAACTTTGTAAAATTTTCGAAACTGTAACGTTGTAGTTTGCAAGCAGATTATTTAGGATGTAAACGAATATGTGTAATTCTTTAAAACCATAAATGACCTACTACTGGTGTAGATAGAATGACCCCGCACAGGATTTAGAATTTTGAATAAAAATAAAAAAAATCTCGCGATTGTTGTAAGCGGTCGTATCTAAACAACCTAATGAGGATTCAATTAAAAAAATAGTTTTTTTTAACATTTTGATGGTACGCATGAATTAATGAAAGCACGGCGACACAGGTGGCGGGCACGACTAGCGCGATATTGCTCTTTGCAGTTAGTTAACTCGGGGCTCTAAAATGACTCAGAAATAGAAAAGCAAGTATTTTTATTTGATTTTCAACAATAAACATTTAGGGTTGATTAATGTCACCAGTGGATCACGCGGTTTGAAGGAATTACACGAATTCGTTAACACCCTGTATTAACACGTTCACTGAGCCTTTAAAAGGTGTTGGAGATTACTTATACTCGTGCTTATACGTCTAACTGACATAAAAACCGGGATGGGTCCGTTTGGAATTGTCGCTATTTAAAAGAAAAACAATCAATTTTTCAATTGACGACACGTTTGGTGCAGTGGCTCAGCGATTGGCTTCTGCGCCACTGGTCGTGGGTTTGATTCCCACACGGTACAAACATTTGTATGGTCTACAGATGGTTGTTTCGGGTCTGGGCGTTTGTTTGTGAGATTTGTGTCTGTAAACGCACCCACGATACAAAAGAAATCTTAGTGTGGGGCAACGTTTTTTTTAAAAAAAAAAACCGGGGTTTTTTTTTTCAATTGTGCAATTCAGTTCTCAGTCCATACTTCAATGCTAATGTAATTTATCCATACCATAACTTTAACGCGTTCAGTGCCGGGTGCCATCCAGGAGAGCACCTTGTAGTCGCATTCGCCATGCCGGGTGCCCTCGTGGAGGGCTCATTTTAGGTGTAGGTTTTTCTTGGAAAATGCACCGTCATGAAACAAGCAAACACCTATTTTACGACGTAGTAGTAGTAGCGTATTTTTCAAGGTTTTTAACCTAATGCCAGGAACCCTCCTCGAGGGTTCACTCTTAGCGCAAACGTAATGCCGAGGAAGGTCCTGTCCTGGAAGGTCCACTAGCGATATGTATGGCGGCATGGCGTATGAGCTCTATGAAAAGTATGGTGGACTCGAATGTGTTAATAAAATAACTGCACAGAAAGTGCCTTATGACTGTGTGTCCTTTTAGAGTCATGGACTTTTGATATGATGTTGAAATAATTTGACCACCGTCCGTCATAGGGCTCCATGGTCAATGTGTCCGATTCATCGGACAGGGACCGTGTTAAATACACACATTAAGTACACAATATTCTAACTTTACTTATACCAATTTAATTTTCATATGGTATGTCTACACCCTAAATGGTCGTGGTGGCCCGGAGGTTACAGCCCTGCTTGTTAAGCACCGGGTAGCTGATTCAAATCCAGGCAAGTACCAATGTGACTTTTTCAATTTCATATGTACTTTCTTAGTTAATCTAAGACACCACTGATAATCGGTGAAGGAAAATATCGTGAGGAAACATGGACTTATGGTCTGAAATCGCCAACCCGCAGTGAGCCAGCGTGGCGATCAATGCTCGTTCCTTCTCTGTATGTGAAGAGGCCTTTGCCCAGCAGTGGGACAGTTACAGGCTAATATTTATTTTTATTTTATATTATGTCTACACCCGTGTGCTTTCATGTTCATCTTGCGCTTTCAACTTTCAATTCCTCTTGCGTCAAGCGCATGCAATATTGATTGCCATAAGACGCATGCATATCGTCTACACCGGTGCGCCTCGGTCAGTCGTCAGGCGACATACAATAGACGGATTAGCGTGCGCTAGAGGCATGCGCTTTTGTCGAACTAGTATTAAGGCATGCGCTATTGCATGCGCTATGGCGCTTCACGTATGCTTCAGACGAAGACGCAAGATGAACAAGTGCAGTGCTTCTTCTGCCTAGCCTTTTCCTAATTACGTGTCAGCTTCCAGTCTAACCAGATGCGACTGAATACCAGTATTTTATACGGAGCGACTGCCATCACACCTCATTAACCCAGCTACTGGGTAATGCCGATATCCTAAGGTTAGATAGGTTCTCAGAGTTTCAGGCTTCTGACTACCCGTAACGACTGTCACAGCTATTTGTATGCCACTCGGGACCGAGCGTTTAGCGTGCTCTCCGAGACACGGAGGGGTGTCGATGTGTAACGAATGGTTACCCATCCACGGACTGACCGCGGCAAGCGCAGCTTAACCTTGCAAATAATATGATCCGCGCGATTGTTAATTAGTTACACAATATTCTAACTTTACTTATACCAATTTAATTTTCAAATTTCACAAAGTATTTAATAATGCAGTGCGTGGTGTCAAATTTATCCTTTCAATTAACCTAACAAGCTTGTACTAGAAGAGGTTAATCAAAATAGCTCAAATAGGTGGGCACTTAGGTTTTAATTAAGCTCTCAAGTTTTCAATCCATCAGTCAACGTCTTAACCGCCGCCGAGGAACAACTAATTGAAAACTAGACCCACCTTTTCTTCAAACAATCAATCAAGTCAACCTATCGAAGTCCAACGCTGGACAAAGCAATTTTATCGACCTTTGTTATGTGCAAATGACATACAGCCGTGACGAGAATAGTTTTTTTTTCTAAATTAGATGAATAGATAATGTATTTTTTTTTTAAAAACTAGGGTTGGCAGAGGTTTATAGTACACCCTCATTTCGCCGTAATGTTTAAGGCCCATGTAATAGGGGGCGAGCCTATTGCCATCAACCGGGCACAAATCCAGACTCCGGGCTATTACTGAGAAATTCCACACGGGAAAACACAATAACACTTTGCTCGACCTGGGTATCGAACCCCCGACCTTACGCTCAGCAGTCGCAATAAAACCGGCCAAGTGCGAGTCGGACTCGCGCACGAAGGGTTCCGTACCATTATCTATAAAAACGGCAAAAAATCACGTTTGTTGTATGGGAGTCCCCTTAAATTTTATTTTATTCTGTTTTTTAGTATTTGTTGTTATAGCGGCAACAGAAATACATCATCTGTGAAAATATCAACTGTCTCACTATCACGGTTCATAAGATACAGCCTGGTGACAGACGGACGGACGGACAGCGGAGTCTTATTACCTAATAGGGTCTCGTTTTACCCTTTGGGTACGGAATTCTAAAAAAGAACAATTACCCTTCAATCACTGTTCACACACATCAATCTACATTTCTATTATACTCACACTAAAAGCATCGCTATCTCACTCAGCAATAGTTTTAAATTCCACACTACTCGCCATATATCGGAGTGTCGTCGTGCCCCGCGTACCGGAAGGCAGGTGTCGTTTCAACATCTATGCAATATTGAAACCGCTCTGCAACGCTACGTGACTGCTATTGTACTGCTTCTGTCCTCTTCTCACATTACTAAGTGACTTGCTTAGCTTCTTTCAACCGAATCGCTGCTGAAATTACCGCGACGAGTCATGCTAGTGGGATCCTTTGACATATAGGGTAAAGGATCAGCGTTTGCTGGTTGTACGTGCTACATTTCTGGCAATACGCCAGGCGTAATTTTTCATACTAAATGTGTTTAGAACATACAAAGTTAGTAGGAAAGCGGGTACTAATAAGGGTATTAAAGTATTTATAATAATGAATCAGTTTTGTTCTAAAAAGAAGAGAGCTGTTCAAAGAAAGAGAACTGTTTTCAGTTCGAAAATACGCTAAAATCTATCTATTATCAGCTATCTTTGTATTCACATTTTAGTTCTTGGATTAATAATCTAAAGTTCAATTCGTAACTAAATCTGGGTTGTCGATTTAATAAAATGAATAAAAATAGTTAATAGACATAAATATAGGGTGACTGGTAATTAGTGACCGATCCTTTAACACATGATTGTACTCATGATAACAAACAACTTTCCCAAAGAAACATTATTTTTATTTTATTTTTTTCATTTAAAATTTATTAGTAAACCTATACGGAATGGACGCGGCTCGTAATATGGTTTTTTTTTTGTTTTATAAACAATGTTTCATTGGGAAAGTTGTTTGTTATCATGAGTGCAATCATGTGTTAAAGTATCGGTCACTAATTACCAGTCACCCGATATAAAGAATTTTGACATTTTAGCACTTGCCTCGAAACAGTCGTCAGTGATACTTTAAGTGGCCTGTGCATCAATAACCCCTTTCCAACTAACCTTGTATTTGTCGAGCTTGAGAATACATCAGATTATCATCATTCACCTGCCATTATCCCAACTTTTTTGGGGTCGGCGCAGCATATACTTTTCTTCCATACATCTCTATAAGCCGTCATCTCAGTAGTTACCCTCTTTCTAGTCATATCATCTTTTACATTATCCATCCATCGCTTCTATGGGAGGATGAGGATACATCAGATGTTGTTCCAAAATTATACATGATACGGTAAATGCACAATAAACACAATTTTGACAGTTTTAACGAGGTAATAATTTAGCTCGCTTTTAACGCGGATTTTGAGACTAAATTCGATTTCGGAGTATTTCTGGAGGGACTGCATCACTCCAGATGAATTTTTGGTCCATCAGGGAAAGCTGAAAAGCGAAAACACTCCTAAAAACCACGACTAACTTTCTATGTATTAATCGGTACTGTATAAAACAGATGATAAGTACCATTTTTGTTTTTCTCTTACTAAGAGCAGCTTAGAAATAAATGTAGCACATAAGTTAACATAATAATATCCGACGTCGTTGAGGTTTCCACATTTGCGGAGTATATTCCGGTGGCGTCTGTCCAAGCTGGTGTCGGCATCGATGCAATATTAAAGCGCTTTGCAGCGGAACGCGACGTGACTGCAGCTGCACTCCTGCCATATTATTATTACTGCAAATATATCTGTATTATCTTGAACATAACGGTTATTGATGGTGAAGTACTGCGACATTTATTGTGACATAAAAGAAAAATAGAGATTATTTTTCGTCTGCAAATGGAAAAACGTCATGAAGTAAAAGTAGCTAACCTGAAGGTTTCTGTTCAACTCATGCAATAAGGTTGCCAATCCAATTGTATTGATTTGGTGCAATAACTCTTGAACAACGGCATCAATGTACAGTCAACATCAAAGTGATAAGTGATAGTCGCTAAATTGTTCCAAAATAGTTTTATCATGAACATTATCACTATTATATATTATTATCAATCATCAATATCACTAATTACACTATGAAAGTTACTAATTATTAGAGTACATTGTAAAAATAAGTATGACACTAGTGAATACTTTACAGCAATGTTCCGCAACCTTTTTGTGGTCTACAAAATCTGGTAATTTTAGGGGTAAGGTACACCATAGGACAGCTGTGTAGTGTAGGCAGGTAGGTATTATATCTTCATGTCTTTCTGGCAAAACTGGCCATATTTCCACGGCATACCAACTAAAGACCACGGTTCACCAGTCTGCCGCGGCACACACTTTGCGGAACACTGCTTTTAGGAAATATGGTTTTAGACAAACTATTAATTCCAGAGATAAATAATTTTGAATCCAAAATAATCATCGAGTTTTGCTGTTGCAGCCGGTATCATCCAAAATCACTTTACAAGTATTTCGAAATTAATTATCGTAGCGGCTATTAAATATCATTAATAGCTTAATAAACCATGATAGTAATCTTTATAGCACTGTCTATAATAATTTGTTAGAATAAACAATAAATAAGCACATAAATGTGTTTAGAAATGAAGTGGAATTGTTATGAAAGAAAAATAATTTACAACACATCAAAATACTTTAGACTTTTTGATGCTGACGGTTCTGTCACTAAATAGATAAAAAAACAAAGCAATCTATCTACTTTGATTGTTTTTTGTCCTACGTTTTAAAAGAAACGCCATCAATTATTTACGAGCTTTCTTTATTTCAACAGTTCACCCATTTCTTTGTGTCATTGAATTTATAATATGTTTGTCTAGTCTGGCCCTGACAGATGAATGTGTGAAAAATACGATAAGCAAATTGCTTTTCCAATGAAATGTAAAGTTTAAAAGCAATTCAAAGGCATTGGCTTGCAAAATAAAAAGAGCAATGTTTGAGTTATTTATGCTTTTACTAAATTAATGAATTAGTAAGCAATACTGCGTCATTCAAATTACAGAATAAAATACCTAACATTTCTTTCAACTAACCAGTAATCTAAGGAATATAAGCTAGCTTAGATTTTCAGTCATTATCAGAAAATGGCCTGACTATGACTGAAAATAAAGCTATCTTTTTGGCTAACAGTAACTTATATGCACAGACGGCTGCATTACTTGGGTACCTACCCTCCCTGGTAACATTAGGCGCTCTGATAATGACATGTGTCCTGGCTCCTGCAGTTTTATGAATATATTAGGATTAATATAGGCCTTTATATACAGGGTGTAAACGAATTCGTTTAATTCCTTCAAAGCGCGTGATCTACTGCTGACACTGATTGACCCTGCATAGGTTTTTTTCATTTTCAGAATCAACATTTTTTTTTTCAAAATATTCTTATCTTTTCGGCACAAGCTATACGAGAATAGCGCATGCCGTGGTGAAAAGATTAGCCAGTCAGCAAGGTTTGTAGCGAGGCTGACTGCCCAGGGTGCGCCAGACGTACTGAAGTATCGTCACTCGTGGAGGCTCTGTTCATGCACCCCAAAATATTATATATCCATGGTATTCGTATCTGAGTAATTTTAGCGTCCCAAGTTAACTGACTGCATGGAGCGATATCGCGCTAGTCGTGCCCGTCAGCTGTGTCGCCATGCCTTCATTCATTTCGATGCATGACATCGAAATTTTCTATCACATAATAATTTTATGTGGAAAAAAAAAGTTTAAAAAAATTTTTTAATCAATCTGAATCCCGTGCGGGGTTTATCTATATACCATTAATAGATCATGTTGTTTGAAGGAATTACACGAATTCGTTTACACCCTGTATTTAATTATTTCCCTTGTCTTATTGCGCTACATAACGATGCGCCCTAAACTTATCTAGCCTTGTAATTAGGCTAGTGAGTTTAGAACTTAATTAAAACTTGAAACTGTATTTTACTAAGAATATGTACAATAGCATTTTTCTTATTGTCTCTATTAAGGCGAAGATACTTTATTCAGTATCACTATAAACACTAACTCGAACGGTTTTATTCTTTTGAGTCTTCTCACTATGTTTGTGTGGTCGAGAAGCTGGATTGCCTCGACGTTCACATGATGATGAAGCCTCTTGAGGCCTCTATATGTATACCCACACAAAAATTATACCTACTAGAAGAACTACGGTGCATTAAAAGAGCTTCCACTGTCTGTACTTATGGTCCCTTCACAGTGTACCTACTTACTACATACAGTGGGTCAACGCCCATACATTTGACAGGTCCTATGAAATGTCAAAATTGGTAACACTTGTCATAGGGTTGTCACATAAAATAAATTACACAAACTTTGTCAAACAAACGTCCAAATTAATTAACGTTTTATAGAAACAGTGACACGCAAAAAGAAAACCACGCATGCGTAATTTTGACGATTGACAAAATAATGGAAAGGTATGTAGCAGCAGTTTTGCCATCTTATCCTGGAATATTCTAACAATATTTAAAACTACAAATTTTGTCGAGGTTACAGTCGCAGTGGCTAACGCTTGCGGGGGTAGGTAAGAGTCATAAATTATTCGCAAGTCTACGATGGTGTCATAGAAAATTACTTATTATTCATGGTTATTACTTCTTTGGTTTTCGTGGGTGCTGATGCCGGAAATAAAGCCTAAGTATTCCTCGATAATAAAAGGCGGTCAAAAAAATTTACCAGTTAAATGAGATTTGCCAGGTAAAACGTGGTTCCTATCTTGGTGTTTGAGAATGGATCTCGTTTTTGTAATCAGCGTCCCAGAAAATCATGGATTTGACACCCATCACGGCTAATTTGAAAATTTACATGGCCGACATCTTGAATATAGATTTTGACCTCATTTTCGTCATCAGCATCCCCGAAAACCATGGGAATGACACCCAAGATGGTTAAATTGAAATTTTAAAAGCTGCCATCTTGGAAATGGATTTTGACCTCATTTTCGGCATCAGTACCCCCGAAAACCATGGAAATGACACCCATGACCACTAATTTGACATTTTTATTGCCGCCATCTTGGATTTCGATTTTGACCTCATTTTCGGCATCATTACCGCCGAAAACCATGGAAATGACACCCATGACCACTAATTTGACATTTTTATTGCTGCCATCTTGGATTTCGATTTTGACCTTATTTTCGGCATCCGCACCCCAGAAAACCTTGGATTTGACACCCATGACGACTACTTTACTAATTTTCATGGTCGCCATCTTGGATTTGGATTTTGAAGTTATTTTCGGCATCAGTGACCCCGATAACCATGAAATTAACACCCATGATGATTAGATGAAAATTTTCATGGCCGCCATCTTGGATTTGGTAATGATAATCATTTGAAAATGTATTTATGCCGCCATCTTGGACTAGTAAACAGACTTTATAATAAAATTCTCTTAATAGGTACTTACATACAACATACATACTATTAATAAATTAATATAATTTCTGTGAACGATGTCAATCAAATTCGAAATTAAAAAGTGCGAGCCCTGGAATTTATGTCCCGAGTACGCAGTATGGCTACTCGGGACATAACCTCCGCTCCTTCACCCCGCAACCCCCCGCACGATTGCTCTGCGACAATGTTCTACGTTGACTGACTGTAAGGAGTAAGATATAGGTAGACTGTGGTCCCTTTATACCCCCTTTTAATTCCTGCAACTCTTACTAGGTACTACCCAGGATTTGTTAAAAAAATACGAAAGAGTAATATGACATTTTAATTCAATAGGTATCTAATTCTCTCCATAATAAAAGTTTAAGGCGAGTAATAAACTCGAAATAACTCGTACCATTATAATAAAATGAGATTTGGTTTAAAACCTAGTCTTTAACATTAAGTTAAATGTAATTTTCATAATCGTTCCTAACTAAATTCAAAGAGCAGAAAAACATTTCTTTAACTTCTAATCGTATTAAATTTAAAATTCCATTTGTATTTAGAATTCTACACGTTATACACGTAACTCTAATCTCAGCTTTTACGAAAATAAAATGTTTCTCGCGAACTTTTTTCAATTTCTCATATCAGATTTTCTTGTCAGAGCGCAATACACGTGAAGTTTCGGTCACAAGAGACCAAATTAAAGTCATATTTCAAAGCTCCAAGATGGCAGGCGTTCGCAATGAGCGAGCCTTGTAATGCACCATTTACGTAAAAACGCCTAGCTGACATCGACCGAGTGCCAGCGACTCACTCAACGAACGTAGTAAACCTTAGGCTATACTATTATTTGTGATAATTAACTTTTTTATTTTGGTTCTGATGTAGATTACAATATTATCGGGAAAGACATACCTATATCGATGGGTCCTATGTATAAGGGCTTAAGTGGCATTTTTGTAATTTCTAATGTGAACTTAATATATCTACAGTTAAAAGGTTCAAATCGGAAATTACTGAAATGTAAGTTTGGCCCTTATACATAGGACCCATCGATATTGTACTTTAAAAACCGGCCAAGTGCGAGTCGGACTCGCACACGAAGGGTTCCGTACCATTATCCATAAAAACGGCAAAAAAATCACGTTTGTTGTATGGGAGCCGCCTTAAATATTTATTTTATTCTGTTTGTTAGTATTTGTTGTTATAGCGGCAACAGAAATATATCATCTGTGAAAATTTCAACAGTCTAACTATCACGGTTCATGAGATACAGCCTGGTGACAGACGGACAGACAGACGGACAGTGGAGTCTTAGTAATAGGGCACCCGTTTTACCCTAAAAAGTAGAGAATGTTGGGAAAAAAAAGCCAGCCCAAAATGGCCAAGTAGCTCGAACGCACAGATGAGCAGAATGTCATTCACTGCAACATCTGATGAATGAGTGAAATTGACAGTGGAATCTGCTTGACGAAGGGACATGCGATATTTGGTCGTACTTATTAAGCGGTTCCCGCTATAGGTAAGCATCAATAGGTGTCCAAATATCTTGTAACTAATCATTTATTTAAAAACATTTTCGACTACATCTCTACAAATTGAATGACAATCGCCTTAAATTATATTAAAGTGATGTTCATTTACTAACAAAATAAAGAAAGCGTCGTTATAACCAGAAGAAAATTCTATCGATTCTTGAAATTACGTTGCCAAAAGCGGTTAGTTGCTATATTCGGAGTCGTCTGGTCGTTATAAACGGCCTTTTCCCTTAACAATTTCAATGAAAACCAAACTAAATGGTGTTCGCAAGTCGCTATAAGCGGTTCGTCGCTTTAAGCGAAGTCGTAATAAACGGATTCCACTGTAGTTGATTGTGACGAATAAGCATCTACAACGTCAGTCACAAATTGACTTTCACATCAGCAGTTCGGCGCAAACACGACATGATCATTAGTTCAAAACTGCAAGTCAAACCGCTCGTACGGGGGCTATGGCGTTAAATATTACCTAACTGGCGTGTTACACCTGACCCAAATCAAACTACGGTTCGCTTAGGTAATGTAGGCGGATACTGGGTCGATCTAAAGTTCACGAATAATGCGCTCAAGAGTTCCAAAGTAGTTGAGAATAACTTGCTTGAGATACATACTACGGGATATCACACGTAAAGAGGACATGCAGGGTTCGTATACTCGTAAGGTGTGTAAAGCGGTTTCTTTTTAACAAAAGAAGGTATTATGAGCATTAGGAATAAATGGGTTTGCAATTTAAATGCACTGAGTTGAAAGATGAGAAAAATCCTAGGTTGGATCTTACATAATTTCGACATCTGTGGTCTAGTTGGTTCGAGTGTCGGACTGCTGATCACGAGGTCGTGGGTTCGATTCCCACAGGACACAAATATTTATATGATGAACATAAGTGTTTGTGTTGGTCTGGTTGTTTCTTATGTATTATAAGTATGTATTTACAAAAAAAAAGTATATAAGTATTATATCCATTGTCTAGTACCCATAGCACAAGCTCTGCTTAGTTTGGGACTAGATGGTGCGGTGTAAAAAATGTCAAAAATATTTAAAAAAACGACATTTTAATCTGTAGACTTGGCGTATCTGGACATTGGAAACATTTCATAAAAATAGCGTTAAGGGATAACCAATAAAATTCTATTCGATCATTTTTTGAATTTTTCTCTTTTTGTCTGTTTGTCTGAGCACGCATCACGTAAAAAGTACTGACTTTTATTGACAAATATTGTGCGTATCTCGGAGTAGTTTTTAGTTCATCGTAATCGGTTCGCTCAATCAAAAGATTAAAAAGAAGAGAAGAAATGATCATCATTTGTATCATATTTACTCAAAAATCATTACGTGTATCGATATCGTTTACCTATTGTAACTAGTTGGCGCTATAGCTGTTTTTGAATCGCGATATGACTTCTTTAAATGTACATTGTTGAGTTATTGCAACACTATAACAATTCTTTTCGTTAAATCTATGATGTCAGCAAGGTACAATTCTCATAATTGCATAACTTGCGCAACACGCCGAAAAATTGAAATGTCAGTCATTGTAGCAAATGCATTCCTTTCATCTGTTCATGTCCGCTGCGACATTAGGCGATATCGTGTTCTCAGCTCACTCACAATGTTTTCCAATACATCTTTTAAAGTGTTGAATCATTTTATACTACACGATACTTGAAGGCAAACACTTCCAATCCATTGTAGACGAAGCTTAAATAAAAAAGCTTAATGTTTGCATAGAGGCGGCGCGGCGTGCGGCGTGCATTGTGCAGCGGAAGGTTCAGTAATTTATGCGGTTGTTAACTATTAAAGAAAATTACTTCTTAGCCACAGGCCACAGCAAACAACATCCAACATTTAAATGAAGGACTGTTTTACCTTATTCAAAAAGAAAATGGTAAGTCATTCTAATCTAAATCCATTTCGAAGAAAATTTTATACTTTTAAATATTGGTTACCACCTTAAAACTTTCATTAAAGGAAAAGTTATCTGATTTCGATCAGATCTCACAGATAGCTTTTTACGCTGCAGATTCAGAAACTATTGTTCTAATGTAATTTTACGATATGTCTCATCGTTAGAATACTGGCAGATTTGAAAATCTTTTCAGCTGTAGCATTTCATTTATTTTAAATCCACGCCGCCGGCTGTACGCTATCGTTTCCCAGTTCTATGGCCTTTTACGATCAAGTACGTGGTATACGTGCCTACTTAAATTCTCGATATGTATCGGGTTGTTGTATTTTTAATGGCAATTACATGCGCTCGCCAGTGTGCACGGAGGCGCAATGCGAACTTATTAAAGTTAAATTCACCGCCTTCCCAGCACTAACATCGACCTTTATAGCTCTTGCAAATTGGCCGTAGGAACCTTTTACATACCACCCAAGAAAATAATGCGCGATAAAAATATAAATTTACAACGAAAATTTAAAGAAAATCATCATTTAAAAAATATGAAAGTAATTTTGTAGCGCTTCTGTCGTTGATGCCAACTCTACTGTTGGCATTTATTTAAATTATTCAAAGGAACAGAAAACATGTTTTCTTGGAGCGTTCGTTATTCCTTTCGAGGTAATCAGAGAGGGTGGGGGGCGTTGTTTTACTCTCTTTTTAAAGTTACTTTGTAGTCAGGCGCGGGCTGAAAAAATGGTCAGCTTCAAAGCATTGTTGTGTAGCAACGTAATTAAATTCAGTGTAATGAAAATGCCCTTTCTGCATAAAATAGAGTGTTTGGTTAGGGAGGCGAAGGACAGGCGTGCTGTGAGCGGCTTTAATAAATTCAACACTCCGAGTGCCAAATTATTTTAGTGTACATTTTAAAATGGTTGACGGCACGAAATAAAAATCAACCGCACTCCAGCCATTTTTCCCAAGAGTTAAGTACCTACTCTAACTTATATTATAAAATGCAATTTGTAATGTAATTTGCTAGAAACAAGCATTACCTACGTTATTAATACTTACTTCGTATTTTGTATTTAAATCCTAATATTTAAAATGTAAAAAGTTTATGAAGTATTTATCTTTCTAATTAAATAGATAGTCCTTTAGGACCTAACTTACATAGGCAATAGAAAATTAGAAAAAATATCCAAAATAAACTAATTAATTGTACAGCGTAGCAAAAGTGATAAAGCTAATGATTCAATCTAATTTAGTTTATCGTGTCTACAATAGTCAAATGACATCATTACGGGGGCATCGACATTTAATTAAACTTTATCTTAGCATTGTTAAATATCTCCATAGCCCTAATAAAGCAACAAAGAAAAAGATACCTACATAAATTACAGTTTTAAAAATAAAAAACACATCGACATGATCATAGACAACACACTATTTATATGCACATTAAAACACTGCGTGGACAAGCTACTCGAACACAACTTCACACACCACCAGTTCAAAAGTCGAAATCTGAGTAAATTGTTGATGTAAAACTAGTTGAGTGACAATAACATAACACTACTGAAACTGACGAAAATTCAGTATCTATTTTCATTAAGAGGCAACAACCCATAATTTTTTTTGTTAGTGTGGTAGCCCTTATGAGGCTCTCATCACGTCATAGCACATTGGCTCGTTTAACCTTCGGTTTTTGAATTAAGAATTCTAGGATAAGCAGTACTTATAGTACTTAAGTAATATTTCAGTATGGGATTTTCAAAAAAATGATGGATTATAAAAGCATTTTTTTTGACAACTCCGTACTCAAATATTATCTACTTATATATGTGCTTATCCTAAAATTGTTATTTCAGAAACCGGAGGTAAGAATCCTAATATCCCAAACATAGTAATATCACAGTGTACCTTCTTACTACATACAGTGGGTCAACGCCCATACATTTGACAGGTCCTATGAAATGTCAAAATTGGTAACACTTGTCAAAGGGTTGTCACATAAAATAAATTACACAAACTTTATCAAACAAACGTCCAAATTAATTAACGTTTTATAGAAACAGTGACACGCATAAAGAAAACCACGCATGCGTAATTTTGACGATTGACAAAATAATGCAAAGGTATGTAGCAGCAGTTTCGCCTTCTTATCCTGGAATATTCTAACAATATTTAAAACTACAAATTTTGTCGAGGTTACAGTCGCAGTGGCTAACGCTTGCGGGGGTAGGTAAGAGTCATAAATTATTCGCAAGTCTACGATGGAGTCATAGAAAATTACTTATTATTCATGGTTATTACTTCTATGGTTTTCGTGAGTGCTGATGCCGGAAATAAAGCCTAAGTGTTCCTCGATAATACAAGGCGGTCAAAAAAAATTACCAGTTAAATGAGATCTGCCAGGTAAAACGTGGTCCCTATCTTGGTGTTTGAGAATTGATCTTGTTTTTGTAATCAGCAGCGTCCCTGAAAATCATGGATTTGACACCCATGACGGCTAATTTGAATTTTTTTATGGCCGCCATCTTGCACATAGATTTTGACCTCATTTGCGGCATCAGCATCCCCGAAAACCATGGAAATGACACCCATGATGGTTAAATTGAAATTTTAATCGCCGCCATCTTGGAAATGGATTTTGATCTCATTTTCGGCATCAGCATCCCCGAAAACCTTGGAAATGACACCCACGATGGTTAAATTGAAATTTTAATAGCCGCCATCTTGGAAATGGATTTTGACCTCATTTTCGGCATCAGTACCCCCGAAAACCATGGAAATGACACCCATGATGGTTAAATTGAAATTTTAATAGCCGCCATCTTGGAAATGGATTTTGACCTCATTTTCGGCATCAGTACCCCCGAAAACCATAGAAATGATACCCGTGACGACGAATTTGACATTTTTGTAGCCGCCATCTTGGATTTAGATTTTGACCTCATTTTCGGCATCCGCACCCCAGAAAACCTTGGATTTGACATCCATGACGACTAATTTACTAATTTTCATGGTCGCCATCTTGGATTTGGATTTTGACGTTATTTTCGGCATCAGTGACCCCGAGAACCATGAAATTAACACCCATGATGATTAGATGAAAATGTTGATAGCCGCCATCTTGGATTTGGATTTTGACGTCATTTTCGGCATCAGTGACCCTGAAAACCGTGGAAATGACTTCCCACGAACAATCATTTGAAAATGTATGTATGCCGCCATCTTGGATTAGTAAACAGACTTTATAATAAAATTCTCGTAATAGGTACACATAATATCAATAATAAATTAATATAATTTCTATGAACGATATCAATCAAATTTGAAATCAAAAAGTGCGAGCCCTGGAATTTATGTCCCGAGTAGCAGTATGGCTACTCGGGACATAACCTCCGCCCCTTCACCCCGCAACCCCCCGCACGATTGCTCTGTGACAATGTTCTACGTTGACCGACTGTAAGGAGTAAGATATAGGTAGACTGTGGTAATATGTTGTTGTGTACAGTCACGAGCACCAATATGTATACACGTAGTGAAATTATAAACTGCATTACATAACGAAGGAGTTGTAATGGAAAGCTTGAAATATTGTTAACACAGTATCTTCGAATGCATTAATATGTCATTTAAAATATTTCGTAAATTCAATCGGTATTTAGGGAGAAAATCACTTGAATTTCGCTACATGTATACATATTGGTGCTCGTGACTGTACATTAAATAATGATTGAGTTTTAATTAACACTTCAATTCTTAAGGATGCAGGGAGTACTTTAATGAATTGGTACCTCTGTGTATACTACTGACTATAAATGTACCTTTTTCTTCTTTTTATTTCTAATTGACTGCTTCGTTGTTCTAGTGGTCACAAGCGTGACTGCTGAGCGTGAGGTCCTGGGTTCGATCCTCAGGTCGGGCAAAGTGTTATTGGGCTTTTTCGTGAAGATTTTCTCAGATTTGTGCCCGGTTGATGGCAACAGGCTCGCCCCCTATTACATGAAACTTAAACATAACGGCAAAACGAGGGTGTACCATACACCTCTGCGCAACCCTTCAGGCAATACAGGCGTGATATTATTTTATGTACATTAAAAATAAACCTCCAACACAAATACAATAAACACAGCTAAGCACGAAGCAGTAATAAAAAAATGGATTCTAAACTAAGTACTATCATAAAAGAAACAAACGATTTCACAGTAAACTGAACTTAATCATAGGTGCAATTTAACACTGCAGTTAAAATTTGTAACCACAAAGGAACGGTGTATTAAAATAATAACGCCAGTGGTTAGACGAATGCAATGTTACGAAGAGGAATAGTTTGAATCGAAAAGGAAAGTTTTCGTAATAAATTCAGCTCTTCAAAGTAGTGATGTGGTGAATCACTTAATTTCGGAACCGCGGATACGGATACGAACAATTTGCATCATAATTGGCGGATACAAAACCGGATACGACTTAATATGTGTGAGTTCCGCGTAGTAACTCTTGAGAACGAAGGTAAACTAAGTTTGTAATGAAATTCAAAGTATTTAATAACTAGTCCATAATTGCTGTTTTATCTGAGAATATGATTTATGTTTATCAAATCTCAACTGTAATGGCGTCGGTCAGTCAATCTTTAATGTAAAGGCTGCGTTGAATTTACTTATGTCGTCATGTATTAGGTCAATTTACAAAAATATCAATTTACAAAATCTCCATTTTCGAGACAGGCAGTTGAAACCATTTCTTCAGGGTTACTTAAGTTTTTTACGATACATGACTACATTAGTGTCGGTCATATAATGTCTTTGCGAGAGAACTTAAACGATTGCAGGTAACACCCATCATCTTTCGCCACTTTTATCGGCTTTATGTCGAGAAGGGTATAAGTGTGCGTTAAAGTTGAGTATATTTGTTATAATTTTGAAAACCGAAACTATTCCTGTAAACATTGTTTTAATGAACAATCTTTTATTATACAATCGGATCTATACCCGATGTAATTATAATAAAAGATTGTTCATTGAAACGTATATCCGCGGCAGTTTCAGGCGCATCACTATCGTTGCAGTCGTCGAAATCACCACGGACTGAGTGTAAGTTTAAATTGTAAAGGTTTTAGTTAGCGAGAACTTACGTCAGTTCTGTGTAACTGCAAAGTTAACAGTATGAGGATATATTGTTCATGTAAGAGCTTCCTTACTAGTTCGGCATAGTTTATTATTCTCTATGGAATGCTAGTTGGATGACTTTGTGAGTTCGCTGACATTTCGGACAAATCGGCTGCCGTATGCAAATACAGTTTCGTGTTGTTACAATTAAAATTCATTTTTTTAGAAATAATCTATCAAGTTTTGCCACAAGTTAAAGTCTGAAAACTGACTTTTTCTATACGTGCTACGTTTTAGATTCGTTTATAGGAATTTGATGGTCGTTTTCTTAAAGAGGAAGTCAATCAAATGCAAGATGAATTTGTTTTCAATAAAACCATAAGCAGAATGAAGTTAACAAACTAAAGCTCTGGTATGATAATGTTTTCATTACTTGTTCAATTTCAGGTTTTTTATCCACATTTTATCATGCATGCTTCCTGTTAATTGAAAACGGAATACTCTATCTTACAAAATCCATAGGGTTTCGTGCTCGTAATGTTACGTTGTTCAGAGTTTCACTGAACTACAAACTGCAACAAACGTGCTCTGATTGAGCAAAATTATTACTACCGACTACCTGCCGGGGCGATACCGAAAAAAGTAACGTTAGTAAATAATCACAAATATGAAAAGTTTATTTATACTAGTGTATGTTTTAGGCTGCTTTTACACCAGAGATGTGTGCCACGGATTTGTGTCAAATCCACCAATAGGATTGCTCGATTTACAATCATGTGTCAAGGTTAGTAAAATAAAGCGATCCTATTGCCTGGTTTGAAACACATCGGTAGCACACATCTCCGGTGGAAAAGCAGCCTTATCCAGTTAGTTACTAGAATATCGGGTGTAAAAAGACCCTTAACGATAACGAAAACCACTTATTCTACCCATCATTGGGATCATTTTTTTCTACTAGACCATACCTGGGAAATCATTGGTTTTGGAGATATTGAAGGTGAAAGTTTACATTTTTTTTTTAGTTTTTTCTAAGAACGATTTCCAAGTCATAATACTAAACTTTCTTCCAAACAAACATTATCAAAAATTTCAATTTTTCCTAACAAATTACTCATTTGACGTTACAAAAACGCTATGAATTTCAAACGCACACGACCGCTTTGGCTCTGCTGTGTGGCCGCTGCATGCACGCAAACGCGCGGCATCGCCGCAATCACACATTGCGCGCTACAAAAAAAAGCGTTTTATTTTATGCCAAAAAATAAAAGTCGTTTCCCAGCAATTATTTTTGGTCAATGTAATTCAGTTTGATGTACAGAGTGTGTAAATTTCGGCTATGTGATGGGTCTTTTTACACCCTGTAGGTATACTTCGTCGTTTCTTGAGTTCAAAGATGCCCATTATTTACATTTTTTTCGTGGGTGCCATGAAAGCAACCAAGAGACCTCAAGTCACGAGGATGTACAGCAGCATCCTTCACTTAATTTAACCAGTTTTTTAATGTCATTAAGAAACTTACAAAACATGAATGTAACCAGTCATGCGCTTGTGTTCAAAGACCTCAGTCGTATCCTGTCCCAGTCAGCCTATTACAGTATTCAACAGGATCGTGATCATATTAATATTGTCTACTTATACATCGAAGTCTTAAAATCTATATGTATATAGGGTGTATCGAAAGTTAACGCCAAGCCAAAGGATAGCGCAGTTTATGACTGTACAGAAAAAATAAAGTTTCATCGTTTTCGAGTTTCATAGTTACCATGAATTAAATGTTACCTCATAAATCTAAGTTTTACATGTATTTAAAAAAAGTAAACAACTAAAAAAAAATTAGCAATCATTTACTATCATTTGCACCCGCCTTGACGTTGAGTTCCGGGACATCCTGTAGGTAGGTATATTATGTTTATCGGCCTAACAGATTGTTGATGTGGCGAGGTCTCGTCTAACCCCATCATGCGACGATCCGGCTCTACCTCACTTATGTTTGAGATATAGGGTCTCTGTAACAGCCGATGTTACTTAGCTCGCACTCGCGTTGGAGGGTTAATTATCATAGACCATAGTCATCCATCCGGTTGCTTCTTGCGTCCTAATGTAGCTCTCGTGGATACATATTATTGTAAGGCTAAGTTCTGAACTTGTAGCGAGAAACCTTGGAGTTTACCAAAAGCTTTTACCTTACTCATCTTCGTAATGCAGATGACCCCGTTAGGTATACAACTTCATTTTTAGTATGTACAAAAACCGAGACACCCCAACAAGATTTTCATCAGAACTGTCTGAATGTGTGTTTTTTTTTAATAAATCTACAAGTAACACCTCAGTTTATGTCGCGCTAAGTTCCATATTAAAGTGTGAAATGCCTGAGATGTGCTATGCAGGGGTTGTCTAATACACGGAAACTGACCGAGCGGACCGTCTCAAGCCTCAAGGTGTCTATTCCGTCCTGTTATGCGTAGAAACCGATTTAAAGAGAAATGAAAAACATGAAAAAAAATGTAGTGTAAAAACTATGTCAATCGATTCTCCTGGTGGTTCTGAACAAACTAGTTTCAGGTTTAGTGTATACTAAAACTAAACTTGTATATGTTTTTATTTTGAAGAAAGACAAGTTTTCAGGCTTGCCTTTTTAATGAAGATAAATGCATCATGTAGTATGCTTCTAGCGGACTGCAAATCGAATGAAGATAAATGCTTTGGCAGAGGCGAGGTTCACCGAGCGATCTCGGCTACAAGACTAACGCGGCGTCTTACGTAGGCGGTTCAAAGCGACGCGAATTGCAAAGCGATCCGATGCGGTGACACGCGAATTCAATGCGATGCGGTACGAAGCTGCGGCTTTTTCCTACGAGATCGCGAACCGCCCGAAGCGCACCGCCGTCATTCAGTACCTACTACTGTACGGCACCGCATCCAGTTCGCGCGAAAATATCAAGCCAACTGATTGCGTTCGCTTCGCTTCGCGCCGCGCCGCACCGTACTCCACGTACGTTTGGTCACGTAGGACACTTCAATAGGTATCGACCGACTGTTTGTTGTTTTCGCGTCGCGCCGCGCCGCTTCGCGCCGTTTCTAGATCGATCACGTAGGATGCCGCGTAACATAGTCGTAGTTTTCAGCGGCTAAAGAATTAACCTTGGAAGAAAGTTAAAACACAGCAGTACTTTTCTGCTTAGCCTTTTCTCAACTATGTTGGGATCAGCTTCCAGTTTAACCAGATGCGGCTGAATACCAGTATTTTACACGGAGCGACTGCCATAAAAACTTTGCAACCGTTACAGTTAAGTTCTCGGTAATACCGATATCCCAAGGTTAGACCGTTTGTCAGACTTTATTGATTAATTTATTTAAGGATCACCAACAAAGGACATACACAATTTCTCAAAATATTATATAAGGAAACAGTCAAGTCAGTGTACTCCTTCACTTACATCAGACCACAACATGCTTTAAAGAAATAACTAAACACAAGTACCTACTAAATTAACAATAACAATCTAAATGGATCACTACTGAAGATATAAAGTTACAAAGAAAAGAAAGTTAAAGTATTACAATAGACAAAAATTCGTTAATACCTATAGCAAAAAATTCGGGCTTCTGAATACCTGTAACGACTGTATTCGTATAACATCCGGGCTCGATGGCTCAACGTGCTCTCCGAGGCACGGAGAGGTCTCGATGTGTAACGAACGGTCACCCATCTATAGACTGACCGCGACAAGCGCAGCTTAACTTTGCAAATCGTATGATCCGCAGGGGTTGTTAAGTAGCCAAGAGCCCCTCTAAACAGTAAAACAGTTTCTTCTGGGCAAGCGTGCTCCATTGTAGACCGCATCATCGCTTAACATCAGGCGAAATGACGGCCAAACGCAGGCCTAGAAATAAATTTAAAAAAAAAACACAGTAGTATCAAGAATCAAAAATAATGCTTTCATCAATTTATGTATAAACGCAGGCTAAGTATGAAATAAAAAAAAAAGTCACGGAGAGCTGTACGGACTCCAAAATAGTGTCTGTTCTGTACCATTATCTATAAAAACGGCAAAAAAATCACGTTTGCTGTACGGGAGCCCCCTTAAAATATTTATTTTATTCAGTTTTTTAGTATTTAATGTTATAGCGGCAACAGAAATACATCATCTGTGAAAATTTCAACTGTCTAACTATCACGGTTCATGAGATACAGCCTGATGACAGACGGACAGCGGAGTCTTAGTAATAGGGTTTTACCCTTTGGGTATGGAACCCTAAAAACATTCTGTCTGTACATGTAGGAGGTCATATTGTGGCGTCCTAAATATCGGTACAACAAAAACAAAGAAACAATGTCAGGCAATAATATTTTATTAGGTGTATCAATCAGGCGATACACCGACTGATTGGGGGAGTTGGCAACTTCGGCAAACTCCGGCGAGTTTCGGTAACTTCGGTCTGACATGGACGTGACACCTGAGAACTTTGCTCTTACACAATACATGTGAGTTCGGTAAATAGTTGCCACTTCAAGCTATGCATGGAAAGTACAGAAACAGGCAAGTATCCAATTAACAAATCCATTCAAAATTTAAGTGCTGGGCACTTGTCGGAGTAGCAATCTCAGCATTATGTTGAGATAGGAGCCCTTTTTGGCCTCGTGCAGGTAGTCTAAATTTTTATTCTTTCTTTTATTTTGTTTTTGTTTCTGTAACTGCCTGTGTGAGTCCAAAATAAATAGTTTTCTTTCTTTTTCTTTCAATTTCCATGTTTCTCTATCCAGCGCCAATTCCTTCATTTTTCTGTATATTTTATCACTTCTGTCTTTTCCTACAATTATGGTGGTTGGTGAAATACCCCCTTAGTCTCTGTACGGTCTTCTTGGTCTACCTGCTGTTTGTTCCCTTTGCTTGTAATTTGCCTTCTATGATATCCTATCCTAACTTCCTAATCCTAACTAATATTATAAATGCAAAAGTAAGTTTGTTTGTTTGTTTCCTTTTCACGCCTAAATCACTGAACCGATCATCCTGAAACTTTGCATGTACGTTGTCAGGTGTACAGAAACGGACACAAGGTATCTTTCATCCCGAAAAAAGGTACTGTTCCCGATGAAAACAACAATAACGATAATAGATGGCGCCACGTGTCTTTCGAATCATGATTGAATTATATTATTATAGAAACTTTAGTAGTGTGTTAAGAGTTGATTGTCAAATTCTAAATTAACGCGAGCGAAGCCGCGGGCAAAAGCTAGTTGGTTATAAAGCTGCCGTGTCGCAATAAGTGACCAATTAACAAATAGAAACTAATAAACTTCCCTCAGGCTAAGTGCACAAGAAAATCTGCGGAAAGAACTTTTCTAAGAACTAAGTTTGTTGAATTATTCTTTGTATAGATCTTCCTCGGTACGAACGATGGTTTAAGAAATAACCAGGTTTTAAAATAGCCTCGTCTCTTTTTGTTGTTTGACGTTAGAAAGGGTTTATTTTAGTTTTGGTTTAAACCATCTATCGTCGCTCGGGAGTGAAAACCTCGGGAATGCAATTTGGTAATTTTTATTTTATCACGACTTAAAGGGACTATATCTTATAAGAGAGCCGCTCTATGTGAAATTAGTTTGTAGGCACTGAAACTAGTCTTTATTGTGTATGCCCGCAGCTTCGCTTGCGTGAAATTTTGAACCCGTTAAGTGACGATTTTCCATACAAACTTTCATCCCCTATTTCACCCTCTTAGGGGTAGAATTTCCAAAAATCCTTTCTTAGCGGACGTCTACTAACTATAAACTACCTCCCTGCCAAATTTTATCTCCATTCGTCAAGCGGTTTTCGATATTTCGTGATGAGTGAGTGAGTGACCTTTCGCTTTTATATATTTAGATATAAAATTCGTAATAAATATAATTAACTAGCTTTTGCCCGCGACTTACTCCGCGTGAAAGGCCACAGGATCCGAGCAATGACCAAATGCATTCTCGAGGTTTTCACTTCCGGGCGACGCTATATAATAAAGTTGTGTGAGTTTATCAGCTGTAGAGTAAGTAGAACAAACTTTTTCGCCCAACTCCAGTGAAAAAATGAGACAGTATATTTTAATGTATGTGTCTTTACGACTAGCAAATATTAATATTTTATTTTTATTTATTTATTTCACTCGTATATTTATATCGACAGTATGTCGCGGTGGCCCGGAGGTTACAGACCCGCTTGTTAAGCACCGGGTTGCGGGTTCAAACCCAGGCATGTACCAATGTGACTTTTTCAATTTCATATGTACTTTTTTAGTTAATCTAAGACGCCACTGACATACGGCGAAGGAAAACATCGTGAGGAAACCTGCACTTAATGGTCTGAAATTGCCAACCCGCAGTGAGCAAGCGTGGTGATCAACGCTCGTTCCTTCTCTGTACGAGAAGAGGCCTTTGTCCAGCAGTGGGACAGTTACAGGCTAATATTTATTTCACTCACTTGTCTTTACAGGATTTTTTTCTTAACCTAAAGTGATAGCATAATTTAATTTATTATTTTTCTTACAAATGTAATGTATTACTTAACTTAAATTTTATACGAAACGATAGACAATGCCGTCTTTGTGAAATCACTCAGAGAACAACAGAATAGATCAGTTTCACTAGCTATGAGGTTGAGCAATATGATGCAGTACCTACTTTCTGTGTAGGTATTAAAACTTTCGTGAAACATATTCATATTTATGATTAGTTACGGTTTACTCACGTGCATTTTGGAACTACACTAGACACTACGAAGTAAACCGTAACTAATCATAAATATGGATGCAGTACTACTGCAATCTTAAAACTTTAATCTAAAGCCCGGTTTACAACGAATAGACTGTATACCTAACGTGACCATTATTTTTTTCCCACAGACCGGGACGCCTGAAAATTTTTATATTTTTTATTAGAATGGAACAATACATTTTTGGAAGATGTATGTTAATTTATATAAAAAAATATATGAAAATAGGAACTAATCTTAAGTAGTCTGGTTGGCTTGTTCTATATTTTTGGATGACCAATTTGCTTTAAAGAAAAAGTTTGGTTTTGTGATGTGAATGTGTGACTTGTTGATGGATGGATGGAGAGGAAGAGGGAGGCCAAAGAAAAGATAGATGGATTGTGTGAAGAATGATATGAAAGAGAAGGGTGTCAGTGATATCATGACGGGTGACAGGACGGAACGGAAGAAGAAAACGTGTTGCGCTAACCCCAAGTAACATGGGATAAGGGCAGGAAGAAGAAGTGTGACTTGTTGATGTTATTCTATTTTCACGCCCGTTTTATAAAAAAAACATTGCCACGGATTTCCTTTTTTTCAAAACAGGACTTTTATGTGTTTTTGGGGACAGCGGGATTGTCCCGCTCAAAGCGGGACGTATGGTCACGTTATGTATACCGTTATAATTCTATACTATAAAATACGGCAGTATTTCTCAGGATCTCATAATTGCAACGAGTTCCTACGTAACTTTCATTTCTGCTACAGTAAACAGCACATCGTGAACTAATTACGTAAGTAGAGTAGACATTTATGAAACTTGAAGTTTTGTAGGAGATATATGTCGCTTGGAGGTTTCACAGCCATTTCTCATAATGCTGAAGTAGTCACAGCATTGCTAAATCAGCTGAAAAAAACAACTTCACTTAATAAACCAAGGAATAAAATTATTTAAATTCAGCAAACGAGTCTCCGTTGGTATTCTTGGACGATATTTTTTACTATTTTATACTCGGAGAGGTGAGTTTTATATTTTAAACTTTTTTCTAAAGGTGCCTGTAGATAGCGCGTTTGAGATGGCTGCAAACTTTTTTACGACGCCTCCTGCCTCCGCATCGAAAGAATAATGAAAAGCTTTGTTGTAGACAAAAGCGTTTTGGGTTTTGTTCAAGTACCTTGGTAGTAGCCGAAGGCAGCATTATTCACGCATATATAAACGCATTGTAGAATTGTTTTTGTTTCTTAACTTTTGAACAAACTTTGTTTTTCGTATTATGACTGGCTTGTATTCGTTGCCATATTGGAAATCTGAGGGTTTACCATAGCCTTTCACCTCAGACTAATTCTTGATGACCCACGAGCAAGATAGTTGTCTAATTTTTAAAATATAATGAATAAAAACGCAATTAAAATGTTTTTATACAAGTTTAGTTTTAGTATACACAAAAACTGAAACCAGTTTGTTCAGAATCACAAGGAGAATCTATTGGCATAGTTGTTATACCACGTTAAATCTTGCATTTTTTTTTCATAAATTTCAGTTTTATTTCAATAGGTTTCTATGCATAATAGTGGACGGGAATAGACAGACACCTTGAGGCTTGAGACGGTCCGCTCGGTCAGTTTCCGTGTCAACCCCTGCATAGCACATCTCACACATTTCACACTGTACTGGGGAACTTAACGCAACATAAACTAAGGTGTAACTTGAAGAATTATTAAAAAAAAAACTCCGGTAATTCTGATTTAAATCTTGTTGAGGTGTCTCGGTTTTGTGTATAATAAAAATAGTGTTGTATAGCAACTATAAAGAAATCAAGTTTATCTTGTTTATTTTATCACCGCCGTAATATAACAAAGATAATTAAATAGAAGCGTCACACCATCCATTATTCTCACAAAGATTGGCATAATTGTCTAGGTAATGTGCGCACATTTTGTGCCTAAGTCTGCCACAGTAATTAATTAAGTAGGCTCTATTAGAACAAAATAAGATGGAGCTTTTCATTGCTCCTTCTTTATGGAATTATACAAAGTAATTACAGACAAGCGTTCTGTAACAAGGTCTTATTTTTTGTACGGAACATTTATTATAGATAAGTAGGCTGGAAGATTAAATAAGGTGTCTTGTTAAGCAAGATCAGTACCCCAAGTGTGAGTTTTTTACGTTACTATACTGTAGTTGCGTCACGCCAAAAATTTATGAAAATTTAGGCAGAGCCTCTAGCGGCGAACAGCGTGACTAAAAATGTATGAAAATTTAGGCAGTGCCTCTAGCGGCGAATAGCGTGACTAAAAATTTATTTGACATTGTGAATTGACAATGTCAATGTAACGGAAACAACTCACACTTGGGGTACAGATTTTGGATGAGAAATTGTAGTCTATCTATGATATTAAATTCTTTTTTTTCATTAGTACGAGCACCACTGACTTTCTGCCTAGAATTCAGCTTCCAGTCTAATCAGATGCGGCTGAACACCAGTATTTTACACGGAGCGACTACCATCAGACCTCCGCAACACAGTTACTGGGTAATGCCGATATCCTAAGGTTAGACCGGTTGTCAGACTTTCGGGCTTTTGACGACCCTTAACGAGTGTCATAGTTATAGTTACATATAGTTATTAGTATATAGTTATTCGTATAACACCCGGGACCGACGGCTTAACACGTTCAGTGCCGGGTGCCCTCCAGGAGAGCACCCTTTAGTCGCATTGGCGATACCGGGTGCCCTCCTTGAGGGCTCATTTTAATGTAGGGTTTTCCTGGCAAATACACCGTCATGAAATAAGTAAATACCTATTTTACAACTTAGTAGCGTATTTTTCACGGTTTTCAACCTAATACCAAGAACCCTCCTCGAGGGTTTACTCTTAGAGTAAACCTAATGCGGAGGGCCCTCCTGGAAGGTCCACTATCAGTATGTATGGCGGCATGGCATATGAGCTCTATGAAAGGTGTGGTGGACTCGAATGTGTTAACGTGCTCCATTAGGTACGAGTACCAATTAATTAGAAGTAAAAGAACAAAAACAGATCGTAAATAACACAGTGTTGATAAATGGTTTGTTTAGGACGCACAGCACAGATTATATCCGTCCGAAATCCCCATTAGGATCCTATGAGACATATTTGTTCGTCCGAATGTTTCCAAACGTCAATAAAATTTCACTTTCTTTGATCCTGCGCTACCCTCATCCATTTAAATCTGGGCTATCGTTTTCCCATCTCGGTAAGAAGCCTCTCTTTGTCGGTCGAGTACCAATTGAAAGATTACACGTTGGTAAATAATACCGTACCCTTGACGTTCCTATCGATTTTCAATAATTGTACACAAACAAAAATATTGAATAAACAAGTAAACTTTTCACTGATATTTTGCGATCGTTTGTCCTTGACATTCTTAATACGGTAGAAAGTAATTATTGGTAGATTCTATTAGCAAAAACTATATGTTATGGTACTTTCGTTAGGTAGGTAACTATAAATACTTTAAACGGAAAACGGCAAGCAGTTACTAGAAAACGATTTTCTCCTTTGCCAAGAATAGAAATAGATTCTACCTACTGTTTTATTTCATAATAAAAATTACACTTTGCTAATAAAGTTGCCTAGCGTAAATAACAAGATTTTTGTGTGGCAGAAATTAGCAAACGGCGCGAACAAATTGTGTAGTCGGTGTAAAATCGGTCTTCGCGCGAATGTCGTGTTTAACGAGACACTCGGGAAGCTCGCGACGAACGGCCGCGCATCAAACCGACGCGTAACGAGACCGATGACTCTGCTGGGACATGTGCCATGCTGCTATAAATACCACACAACTTTACAACTACTTAAAATAATAAAATCAACTGTTCTAGAATTGATATCGAATGTTTTTCTTACAAAATTATCCATTATCATCATCATCATTGAGCCGAAAGACGTCAACTGCTCGACAAGCATCGCCACATCGACCGGTCCTGTGCTTTTCGCATCCAGCGGATTCCCGCAGCCTTCACCAGGTCATCGGTTCACCTTGTGGGAGGCCTATCGACGCTGTGCCTTCCGTTGTTTGTGGTAGCTGGATCTCTGTCGTTGATTCTTAGCGTCCCCTACCCCGCCGTTACCTAGGCCGCTACCGTGACCAGGGCTAGCAGAGCCGCCGGGGACTAGGAGCCGTTTTTTCTTTGCGCCATCCATGTTGGAGAGGGGGATTGCCATAATCGCCACGTTTGGCAGGCGGGTTGACGATCGCAGTTTGCTTGTTAAAGTAGGTACTTAGAGAACGCCGCTGCCCATCCTCTAGTGAATCCCTTAGTCGCCTTTTAGGACACCCACGGGAAGAGACGGGGTAGTGCTAGGTATCCTTTACGCCCCCGAGGTCACGGCGCTGCACACGCTGCAGACGTGTCATGCGTGGGCGACGCAGCGCCGCGAACTAGTCGCGACGGTCGGTGGTGACCTCTCGCTTCCGGCCGTGGTTCTGTCCATGGTCGGGAGCGAGAGTGCGTGGGAAGCCGTCGCCTCCTTCTGCGAGGAGGTGATGGCGACCAAAGAGGGAGCGCAGAGGGAGAGAGAGGCAGCTGCCACTCTCCCTTCCCGCGCCCGGGCGCCGGAGGGCGCGCAACTATCTCCGGCCACCGTAGTGTGTGGCCTGCCGGCACGGGTTAGGAACCCGTGGCCCGATCAGTAACAGGACCGAGAATGCAGCGCGCAGTGTTCTGTGCGCGCCTCTCAGGAGGACGTGGGGCTAGGCCCCACAGTAGAAGAGGCCTGCCGGGGTCGCGGCGCATGCAGCTGCGAATCCTGCGACCCCGGCCAAGGGTCACGAGAAGGAACACCGTGGGTTTTTAGCCGGTAAGAGTCCGGCATACCCCTTCGCCTTCCACGGGCGAAGGGCATCCATGAGGATATTACGAAAGAAAAAAAGTAAAAACGTTATTCTTTACGTCCGGCACCACACGGACAAACTTATCCGTTTAAATATATTTTGGTAATATTCCTGTAGCCTCATTTTATGAGGCCACTAACTTTTCTACACCCGCAAGAACACACACTCTCTCTCACTTCTCACATCGAATAAAATCTCAAAGTTTCCAATGAATTCTTCTGTGTATTAAATAACAGACTTGCTCTGCAAACTGATTTCATCTAACCAAAGAAACATAAATCTAAGTATTGGTAACTACTGAGGTACGAGTTGGTAATACCGTTACTTAATAAGGTAATTAAGTCCGTCTAGGATAGGTATGGTATAATCTTGGCAATATTCCTAGCTTCAGTGGGCAATTAATGAACAAAGTTAGCAGTGCTCGAATGCGGTATTGTGATTTATGCAAAGAGTTTAGCCGCGTTACCACACACAGTTTGCATTCGCTTTCTCACTACATTCACAGCTGAACTAGTTCCGCTATCTTGTGGAAGTAGTTAGTTAATATTATATGAACCAGGATGTGACCGTCACAGATTAGTCCCATTTCAAATAATGACCCAATTTGCCATAGCGAAACCCATATCTATGTATGCTTTATTACGTCTTTAATCTACCATGTCTGTATGTTAATAAACTCATAAGTAATTAGAATAAAATTGAAATATTATGAAACATTGTAAATGATACCGATAAAATGTAGTCATTATCACTATCTACATATTATAAAACAAGTCCCCCGCCGCGTCTGTTTGTCGATCTGTGCGCGATTTTCTCCGTAACTTAATGGTATTCGAAGTTGGGGCGGGTCACCAGTTTAATTATATTATTGTAATAATTCATTCTTCTTTTTACATCCCATAAATATAACCTAGATTTTTTCAATAGCTATGAGGGCAAGACCCCATAGCCTTGACTTTAGACTTTTTTCTATCTTAGGAAAATCCTCATGGGTTATCCATTAGCCCAGGGAAGGCGAGGGGTGGCGGAATTCGCAGCTGCATGCACCGCGACCCCGGCAGGCTCTCCTTCTGTGGGGCCTTGCCCCACGTCCATCTGAGAGGCGCGCGCGGAACACTGCGCCCGCCGCCTTCTCGGGCCTGTTACTGGTCGGGCGACGGGCCCCCTAACCCGCCGCCCGCAGGCACACACTACGGTGGCCGGAGATCGTCGCGTGCCCTTCAGCGCCAGGTGCGTCTGGCGCGGGAAGGGAGAGTGGCAGCCGGCTCTCTCTCCCTCTCCGCTTCCTCTTTGGTCGCCATCACCTCCTCGCAGAAGGTGACGACGACTTCCCACGCACTCTCGCTCCCGACCGTGGACAGAACCACGGTGGGAAGCGATTACTATGCAAGGCTAGGGCGTCTTTCCTTCATTATTGGTAAAGTTACAAGAGTCTCCATTTTATTTAATAACGCTCGGTAAGTAACGAAGCGGCCTTTAATCGCTTATTGTTACAACTTTATTTTCATTTCTTGCTATTCTATTTTCAAACTTATTTAATTGAATTAAAAGCACAATCAAGGCGGAGAGCCTGGCGGTAAAACATCTTCAAAAATATTAAAATTGAGCCTAGAATTCTTGAAAACTAGGTCAAGCTATAAGTTTAGGCTAGCGGAGAAATTTACTGGCCTTTGAGGGCTTTGAATCTTTTATGACTAACGTACACAGATGTTCACGATGACCTCACTTCCACGTTCATTGCTCCGTACGTTTACAAGAAGTCAATCAGAGTACATAGTAAATACCAATAATATAGAGAAATTTTACTATTGGTCAAACAATTACAACGAGACATGCGGATATACATCTCATGTACAGTCTCGTATGCAATACTCGATAAATATTTTGGAATTTTGAACCTTTTTCATACGACGACGTAATACCTAATAATTAACAAGTTTTCATTCATAAAACATTTTTGTAATTTTATGCAATCATCACTTACTTTTAATGTTGACTTCATATTACAGGTACAAAAGCCGCATCAGCAAACTTGTAAAACCGATCACTTCCGAAACTGAGTGCGACTTCAAGACAAGAAGTTAAAGATGATCTTTACGCTGACGCAATAAGTGTGAATGGCGTGAAAATTAACGATTGCCATTTGTTATTCGATCATAACATATCGTTTCAACTTCTTAGTTGTGTCGGGTTGTACTTAGAGCTCTAACACACCACGTTTTTTCAAGCGCCGTCGACGCGCGTTTCGCAATCGCGCGTTGTCGGGGCTGCTAAACTTGAAATAGACAGATTACTTGCGATTGCATCGCTGCAAACTCACGAGAAACGCGCTACAGACGCGCGTGAGCAACTCTCCTTGCAAAGTAAAACGCGTGTAGCACGCGCGCGAAGGAGCGTGTATCGCGCTACAGACGCGCGTGTCGGCTTGTAACCGATTAAAGCGCGCTGTAAGTTTGTGTTTGCAGCTAAAGAGACGCGCTGTGCCAGCGCGTCTGTATCGATGTAACTCCGCGCTACGAGCGCGTCGACAGCTCGCGAAAAAGTCGTCGTCTGCATACTCGTACTACAATTTTATGAACATGTGAATAGGTAAATTGGTTGCGATAACATCGCTTTTGCAGCGCGTTATAGTTGCGTGTGACGCGCGTCGACAGCGCCTGAAAAAAACGTGGTGTGTAAGAGCTCTTAGAAGGAGTAAACGCGGATGTGTGCCCAATGCGCTTCACATGCGCGTTTTAATGTATTTTATTTATTTATTTAGTATGTATCTCTCTGTAAATTCACGGCTCATCTTCCGTGTGGATGATGTCCGGTCCTTTGGAAGGCATACGGGGGACACAGGTCCAACGCGCAGAGGCTCCTTGAGAACTTTAATCTAAAATGGGGTGGGGCACCAACCGGGGACTATCCACGGCTGCATTATTGGAGTACAGTCATGGACCGTCCCAGGTGGGTGCAAGACTATTGTAAAATGTGGTGAAAAATATCTGGTCTATGGGGAGGAGTGTTAAGTGGATTGTATAACTTCTAATGCCGGAAGAAAACGGCGTCTGCCTTTCAAGCTTAAATTTAAAATACTTTGGCAGACGGTGACTCGCCAGCTCACTAGCTGGGCCCCCTGAAAAGCCGCGAGTACATAGGCGAAGGGGGCAACAGACGTGTGAGCGGCTAGAGGTGTAGAGAGGTGTGGCCCCGGTTTCGCCGTCGCGGGTCTAAAAGACCCGGAGTGGATTTCCCCGCTATTACGCCATTAGACACTTCCACTCCCGAGCATATAGCTCTGGAGGCCCCCCTCTGGCCGGCCGATAAATGCAAGCCTTGAGAGTTGAAGAGTTGAGAATCCTGTAGACCCCATCATACATTTTTTTATTATATGATGGGGTTGTAGAAAGCTAGTCTAATGTTCCCTCCGGTTTTACGTTAATCTCATGGTGAGGTAACGCCTTTCCCAGAGGGGTTTATTTATGTTATGGCACTTCCAAGACTTATTCATTAAAACACACAAGAAAAAAATATGTTAATTTTTTGACATGGGGAATTTGTCACTTACAGAAGTGCACAGCACTTGTAAAAAACTTAAAGATAAAGATTAAGAATTTGTTAGTACAATATTTGTTACGGACTATAACATTATAAAGCTCAAATTAAACACAAATTAAAATAAACCACAAATAACATTGTCTTAGGATTGACATTAACAACAAACATAATTAAAAATCTAAAGTTAACAAGGGGGCAAAAGAAAAAAAAAACAATTCCAAATAAAAAAATGGTAAACTGATGCAATGGTAACTGGAGCAATAGTAGTGGATGCAATTATCAGTGGATTGTTGGGCGCGTGGAACCAGGTGAATCACCTCGAGACCCCAGATTATATCATAATGTGCACTTACACAAACGCAAAGTCCATGCTTCTTTGCGGAGACTAAAGAGAGACTCGCTCATTCTGCCTAGCCTTTTAATCATAATGTGCACTTACACAAACGCAAAGCCCATGTCTCTTTGCGGAGACTAAAGAGAGACTCGCTCATTCTGCCTAGCCTTTTAATCATAATGTGCACTTACACAAACGCAAAGCCTCTCATGGAAAGCCTCTCATCTCTCAAAAAATGGTAAACTGATGCAATGGTAACTGGAGCAATAGTAGTGGATGCAATTATCAGTGGATTGTTGGGCGCGTGGAACCAGGTGAATCACCTCGAGACCCCAGATTATATCATAATGTGCACTTACACAAACGCAAAGTCCATGCTTCTTTGCGGAGACTAAAGAGAGACTCGCTCATTCTGCCTAGCCTTTTAATCATAATGTGCACTTACACAAACGCAAAGCCCATGTCTCTTTGCGGAGACTAAAAGAGAGACTCGCTCATTCTGCCTAGCCTTTTAATCCGACATGTTAGAAAGAAGGGCTGGAAATGACGGGTGGGTGGGGAGCGGCGCATCGCTGATGCATTGTCTTCGCGTGAACCACTTGCGGGCCGCGCGCGGTCTTCTCGATGGCAGCGCGCGGTTCACTCAAGGCAAGCATGCGAGCAGCGAGTTGTCACTGAGTGGTCAACTCGTCGTCCGCGCGTGGACAGCATACGCCCGAAGCGATCCGGTGACGTTACGGAGTTGATGTAGTGAGCGCACATCCATACAAATTCATATAAAGAATACGAAACGCACGAGGCGAGGCGGTGCGGGTCGCGTGCCGGGTGGGTCTAATGAGCTGTAACCTTAAAGAGAGACTCGCTCATTCTGCCTAGCCTTTTAATCACAATGTGCACTTACACAAACGCAAAGCCCATATCTCTTTGCGGAGACTAAAAAGAGACTCGCTCATTCTGCCTAGCCTTTTAATCATTATGTGCACTTACACAAACGCAAAGCCCATGTCTCTTTGCGGAGACTAAAGAGAGACTCGCTCATTCTGCCTAGCCTTTTAATCATAATGTGCACTTACACAAACGCAAAGCCCATGTCTCTTTGCGGAGACTAAAGAGAGACTCGCTCATTCTGCCTAGCCTTTTAATCATAATGTGCACTTACACAAACGCAAAGTCCATGTTTCTTTGCGGAGACTAAAGAGAGACTCGCTCATTCTGCCTAGCCTTTTAATCATAATGTGCACTTACACAAACGCAAAGCCCATGTTTTTTTGCGGAGACTAAAGAGAGACTCGCTCATTCTGCCTAGCCTTTTAATCATAATGTGCACTTACACAAACGCAAAACCCATGTTTTTTGCGGAGACTAAAGAGAGACTCGCTCATTCTGTCTAGCCTTTTAATCATAATGTGCACTTACACAAACGCAAAGTCCATGTTTCTTTGCGGAGACTAAAAGAGAGACTCGCTCATTCTGCCTAGCCTTTTAATCATAATGTGCACTTACACAAATGCAAAGCCCATGTCTCTTTGCGGAGACTAAAGAGAGACTCGCTCATTTTGTCTAGCCTTTTCACAACTATATTGGGGTCAGCTTCCAGTCTCACCAGATGCGCCTTAAAACAACTATTTTACACGGAGCGACTGCCATTAGTCCTCAGCAACCCAGTTGCTGGGCTATGCCGATATCCTAAGGTTAGATCGGTTGTTAGAGTTTTGGGCTTCTGACTGTTATAGGTATTCGTATTTAAACAGAGACTACAGGGTGTTAACGAAATCGTGTAATTCCTTCAAACCGCGGGATTTACTGGTGACACAGATTAACCTTAAATGGAAATTTTCGAAAATCAAAGAAAAAAAAATTTTGCTTTTCAATTTCTGAGTCTTTTTAGGGCCTTAAGTTATCTGACTGCAAAAAGCGATATCGCGTTAGTCGTTCCTGACAGCCGTGTCGCAGTACTTTCATTAGTTTATGCGTGGCATCGAAATGTTCACACAAATAAAATGAATTTTCTGCAAAAAAAAACTTATTTTTTTACTGATTCCTTATTAGATGGTTTAGATAAGATCGGTAACAAAGCCGCATGAAAAAAAAAGATAGAGCTAAATCCCGTGCGGGGCCTGTCTATACCAGTAGTAGATCATGTGGTTTTGAGGAATTACACGAATTCGTTAACACCCTGTGTAGTACCTAATCGATAGTTGCTTTGTTTTTGTTTACTACGGCTTAATTAATTTCCCAAGCTTAAGTACTTAAGTAAGTACACAAACAAGCTTTAACTTTGCCACTAAAACAAATAAAATTGCGTTTTTCACTTAATTAACCTCTTTGCCAACATTTGCACGACATGTTTCGTTACATTGCGTTATGAAATTAATTAAAAAAACTCGCTTGACACTTTTGATTAAATACAATGCTTAAAATTGCAAGTCAGCTTTACTTAAAATAATTAATTTTCGGTACGACACCGAAAATGAAATATTAATATAGATAAAATTGGGTGTTATGGTTCTTTATGAAACGTATTACGTAGAATAACAAAGGTACTTATTATTTTTAATTAAATGTCTAGTTTTATAAAACAATACTTATAAGTACCTACTTACTTATGCTGTAGCATACCTATGCTGAATTGTTAAAACAAATTATATATTTGTAAATACCTCTCTGGATGTTTGAAAAACACATTGAAATTACGTGTTTACAAACCGTTACATCCACGACAAACTTACGAATCTACCAAAGATGCATTTTACAGGGGAGCATTAAGAAGTTTTTTTTTATTTTTTTTATCAGTCTTATCTGTATTTGATACTTTTGGTTTTAAAATGTAACCTTTTATGATATAATCAACATTACAGATGTTCAATATTTTACAAGGATCACAAATAAACGCACATTTCGTAACTTTACCTCGTCATAAGTTTCGTAAGTTTGCCGTGGATGTGACGAAATGGTGTTTATTATACATATGGGATAGATATTAACAACGTAGGTACCTAGAAGAAAGAAAGAAAAATTGTTTATTCGCGCCAACATTAGGCACAAAAATAAAATAAAAGTAAAAAGAAACTATTGGGAAAAATATTGATAGAAGAATATACGTATGGTTTTTTAATTTCATTACGTATCGATTAATATTAAACGTATAGGTTTATCAACAATTTATCTAACAGCGTGAACAGATATATACCTACTACAAACTAGCTTTGAAATAATAACATCATCTTACATAAATATTAAATCTGCACAATAATAAATTGTCAATCAAACTTTTTGATTTCAAATCGTGTTCTGCCAAGGCGTAGTTGTTGAAGGACAACTGTTACGCGTAGTGGGCGCCAGTCGAGGCGCGGTCCCTCGCGAACCGATTTTCATAATAAAACCATCTCGCTAAATGGACCCGCAGCAAATGTCGTCATTTTGCGCTCTCCCATAGCCCCGGCCAATTTGTTTTATACATTTTTTTTCTTATTCTCCACGGACAAATCATTGATTTTGGTCTGCGTAAGACATGCAACGATTACGTTTGCACGGCTTTAGTTGTGTTTAAAGTTGAAAGGGTTATTGCTTAGTAACACAGATAATTATGGTAGCTAAAGGTATGATCATGTAATAAAAACAATCAATGGAATTCAAACGTTACATTTAAACATTAAAACAGTAATTTGTGTCTGTACTTGATTGGATTTCTAGAACTCGAAAGTTTGTATTCATTATTTCGTGTCAATAATAGGTTGTCGACGTCTTCTTTGGATTACGATTGTAATCTTTACAATTATCAAAAATCACTTCTATTAAGTACTATAGTACGGAAGCCGTGAAATTTTAATTCTAAAGCAAATAATCTGGAGAATTGCAAACATTTTTACATTGGTAACAAAAACGGCTCAGCAGCGATTTAAAAGAAAAATATTCCCCATAAATCCTCAATCGTTATTCTGTTTCAAACATATCGACTTAAAAGTAGACACAGGATATCCTTGTCGGAGCAAAGTTACCTGTCAGATGGAGGATAAAAGAAAGTGTTGGTATCGGGGTCACCGTGGAGCGCCCTCCACTGAACGAGATGGCCGCGGGCACAAAGAACTAAGGTTTGTTTAACTTATGACAGCTTTATGTAATAGAATTTATTGTTTGTGTATTGTTATTAAAATACACTTTGTGTTATCATAGAATTATTATAGACACAGAAGATTTTGGTTTATGTTTTTTTAGAATAAGAACGTTTAATTGCTAGACATGAGTTACATACAAGTTTTTATCATAAAAATCCATCATAGCGCCTAGTTGGCATGCAAAATTATATTAAACTATCAGTAGTCTAACAAAACGCAACATATCTAGCTTAATTTTAACACGTAGGTACAAATATTAGATAATTAGCTTTTCATAAATCTATCTTTTTTTTACACAAATCATTTTACATGCTTATTTTCATAAATTATACAATAATGAAAATTCTAATATTAACTAACTAGCTTTCGCCCGCAGCTTCGCTTGCGTGAAATTATGAACCCGTTAAGTGACGATTTTCCATACAAACTTTCATCCCCTATTTAACTCCCTTAGGGGTTGAATTTCGAAAAATCCCTTCTTAGTGGATGCCTACGTTACAAAAGGAACCTGCTGTCAAAATTTCAACTTTCTAACCCCAGCGGTTTAGGCTGTGCGTTGATAGATCAGTCAGTCAGTCAGTCAGCTTCTCGTTTTATAAATATAGATTATCAATTAAATTATTATGTAATTATATTAATTATGAAAAGAAACAATATTATTCAAATTATTATACATGAGATATTAGATGTTTTATAATATTTTAGTGTTCACTTTCGTTAAGTAGGTATTGATTCTTGTTTATATTAGGCCATGTTTTGTGTAATACATATTATATTGATTAATATCATAATTATTTTCATATATAAAGTGGCTGTTTGTTTGCATATATTAAACGTTACCTTCAAACATTTATTTACCTAACCTTCCGATCGGAATTAGGAACGTTGTTTATTAACAACGATTTTTGATCATAGTAGAAATTTATAGGGGATGCTATGCTGTTTTTAGGGTTCCGTAGCCAAAGGGTAAAACGGGACCCTATTACTAAGGCTCCCCTGTCCGTCTGTCCGTCTGTCTGTCCTTCTGTCACCAGGCTGTATCTCATGAATCGTGATAGTTAGACAGTTGAAATTTTCACAGATGATGTATTTCTGTTGCCGCTATAACAACAAATACTAAAAAACAGAATAAAATAAATATTTAAGGGGGCTCCCATACAACAAACTCGTTTTGCTTGTTTTTGCTCGATATTGATAACGGCAACAGGTAGACGCTTCAAATATTTACAGAATATTTAGTTATATATATTAACTTTAAAAAAATAAATAAATTAAGGGGTCTCCCATACAATAGACATGATTTTTCTACCGTTTTTATAGATAATGGTACGGAACCCTTCGTGCGTGAGTCCGACTCGCACTTGGCCGGTTTTTTATTTTATGTTGTAGGTTGGCAAACCAGGCGATGGTCCACCTGAATGATGGTAAGTGGTTACCGCCGCCTATACACCTAGAATCTAAAGAAGATTGCCGATGCGTGGCCAACCTACAGACAAAATTGTCAAGTCTCATGTGTCTGTAACTTCACCGGCACCCATACCCTTCAAATATGTCGATGCCTCCCACGTAAGTTGTTGTAAGCCACAGATTGCATTTTTGTGTTTTTCACGTAAAACTGTCTAATTTTATGTATATAATTGTGTGTATGTTATATAATGTATATAATATCTGTTCCAAATATAAAAATAGCAAAAATATATATCGTTTTTCGGTATTTTTATATTTGGAACAGATAATATACATAAAATTAGACACTTTTACGTGAAAAACACAAAAATGCAATTTGTGGCTTACAACAACTTACTTGGGAGGCATCGATGTATTGTAACAGTACTTCCCTGGACTAACTCATTAACAAGGAGCACGAGCACTACCATGTTTATGCGTGAATGCATTCTATAATCCAGTGAATATAGAAGCTCTTACTCAAAACTCTTTTACAACACCGACAAGAAGGGCTGAGCAAACCCACGGCAACTTATTAGAATATTTCAGAAATCATATGAAACGTTATCCGTATTACTTTTTCCATTAAATCGAGATACAAGTACGAGTAAATCGTAAATCTTCCATTTAAAGGAATCATATTTTTTACATTTATTTCAGCCCATAAATAATAAAAACGCTCGCCGATGCTCTGAATAATCGTAGATACCTGCTGAAAATATTGCTATAGATAAGAACGTTAATGTTCTATTAAAAAGTTCAAAGTATAATTAATACTTTAATTAAAACTCATCTGGGCAAAGTTAATTAAATCAAAAATGAATTATGGTTGCAGTGTGGAATATTTACAAATTTTAACGACGGCTTACGCCGTTTGTGTTTTGTTCAAAGCTATAATAGTTGAATGTTTTGCATGAATATTTTAACAAGCGTCCCTTTTATGTACCGAGACCATTATTTTAAAATTAAACTGCTTTGTTTCCATTTTAGATAATGAAAGAACTGCGAGTATCTTTAACGGTCTTAGGGCCGGCGCCCACTGACGGCACGGCGTGGCATGGAGTGGCATGCCGTGGCATGCCGAATCATCCTGTGGCATCCCGCAGCATAGTGATGTATCCCGCGGCAAACCACGTCGTACCGCGGGATGCTTCGGCATGCCGCGGCATATCCGCGGTATGCTAAGCAAATACAAGTGCAAAATTTATTATAATAAGGTTTAACATTCATGGTCGCTGAGGAAGAAGAAAGACACCTTTACCACACACTTTCCTTAACAAACAACAGTAACCTATGCGTCTCACGTGTTACAGCGGCGTGCCGTGGCATCTTGTGGAATGCCACGGACGTGCCGTAGTATTCCGCGACGCGTCACAGTGTCTCGGGGAATGACGTGACGTTCCGCGGCATGTCGCGGTAAGTCGCGTCATCACGCGACACGTTTAATGTCAGTGCTAAACTCATTAAAATAAGGTCGAAAATCATTTGTCCACGAAAAAACTCTTTTGCCACGCCATGCGCAATGCCTTGACGTGCCTTCACTGGGCGTGGGCCCTTATTGGTAGCGGTCGCCAGGTTAGTTTTTCGACTTCTTTTTAACTTTTTGTGATTACGGTGTGAGACACATGTATTACCTTTCAAATTTACTTGTGTATCAGAATTTGATAATCGAATTGAAAAACATTGTGAAGAAACCTGGGGCCCGATTCTCCTAAAATAAATTGTTGCCAAACGCAATCGAACCACAACCGTCAGTCAGTTTTTGTTTTCGAAAACTTTCAAAATGAATGATTTTGTTTTTTGTGTCAAACAATTTGATAGCTTTTGAAATTGAGAACTGTTGAATGAACGGTTCGGCCTTGGTTCAGTTGTGATTTATCAAGATTTATTTTAGGAGAATTAGGTCCCTGCTCGCTAGAGAGTGCTCCAAAAAGTTCTTCATGGTGTGGGTAGTCCGCCAACCCGCATGCTCTCCCAGGCAAGGAGCGATCTTGATGTGTAACGAACGGTCACCCATCAACGGACAGACCTCGGCAAGCGCAGCTTAACCTTGCAAATCGTTGTTAATAAGCCATGAGACCCTCAAGCGTGATAGTATAATATTATTATGAAAGAACTTTTTATCTTATCTCCATATCAAACCCATAGTAGAAGAAACGTTAGTTTTGAATGAAATTTTCAAATTCATGAGGATCTATTCATGCAAATTAAAGCAACGAGTGCTAGTCTCTAGCATGCATAAAATCGAAGTAGAAACTATCTCGTAAACAGATATGATCTTACCTTTATATGTGAATTCATAAAATAGTAGGTGCATACATTGAAGAGTGGTTTTCTAATACGCAAAATCGTTTCTATTTGTGGGTGTATCTTAAGACCGATTCCTATGATTTACTGAGCGTTATCGGTTAAAATAAAGACTTGTATCTTTACCAATAATAAAGCAAAGACCCTAATAGCTTTGCATAGAAGACCCTTCCATACATTAGCATCGCACTTAGGCCTCTTGTTCACGGTACGGTTACTTAACAGTACGGCGTATTAGCCGCGCCGTAGAACTATCGTGTGAGCTTGTACACGATACGGCAAACCACCAGCCGAAATTGATTTATATCCATTTTGTAACACAAAATCAGCGTTGGAAAGCTGTCATGCAGTAATTGCCCGTCGATCATACAGCACTAATGTAAATCAAACCGTGCGCAAAAGAGGAGTTGCCACGGTGCATACGGCGGCGCTGGGCGTGCCGTTGGGCCGCCGCCGCCGTGTCTGTCAACAAACTTCTATAGTAGTCCATACAACACTTATGACCGTGCCTACACACGGCTAATTAACCAAGAATAATAATTAATTTAAAAAAAGCTACCATTGGTAAGCAAAACGATTCGTTTTTGGCCATAGGAACCTGGCATTAATGGGTTAAAATTAAACTTCAAAAAAATTGAAAACGCGGCGAGGGTTCGAATCGCGACCTCGCCGCGTGTTCAGCTCATGATTAAGGGCTCCATTTGGATCCGAAACTAGTCGGGCAATTCCGAAAAATGCACGAGAGTAAACCGTAATTAATCATAAAATCAAATGAAAATGTTTTACAATACTGGAATGTGACAATTATTTGTTTCATGTTCAGTTGTACAGTTATGGACTATAATGGTCTGATATGTTGTAACATACATAGAATCAGATACAAGTACAGAAGCTAATCTATTTGTCTAATGGACAGGCCTCCGGCAGGCGTATGAATGGGGGAGCAAATAAACAGTCAAAACGCTCTGTCAATACCAGACCGCCCGACCGATAAACATAGCGACGTGTCTATTTATTTAGCACATAGTTTCCAACATTTTTGTATCGTACACAAAACCGCAACCATTTTATGAGCTTCGACGACAGATTGCCGTTTTAAGTGCAGAACTCCACTATGAATAATTCACGACTGCGTGAAGGGTTTAGACATGGAAATAAAATTTTGCTGAAAGCATCATCTCGTAATTCCTGTACGTGCTTCTAGATATAATAGTAAAAAGATTAATAGCTACTTATGTGGCGGTGGCTATAACAGATTTATGTTTGAAATGTTGCTTTTTTATAAATCACGCGGGAAACGATTTAATCTGAGCAAAAATTTCGCAACAAAGTTATAACAAAGTCACATGAGTACGCTTTCTCTAATAATTTAATTGTATAAAGCTGAACTTCATAATTACCCCTTATTCATATAAAGTCGACTAAAATATACCTTCTTTGCTCTTCCCCCGGACCGCCATACGGTGTAGACGTGAAGTAGACCTTTATAATTTTATAAAAACAAATAACTAATACACAAAAATAAGTTTTGTGCCGATTTAAATAGTAGTGCAATAATAGGATAGCATAAGCGAGAGGAGGTGTCTGTACGTAAGAAGTTACGTGAGTACTATTCACACATACCTATACATTATCGCTGGAAACAACGCACCTGACGGGTCCGGTCACACTCCTAACAAAGCTGCTGCCCTGGTACCATAGACGGCCCTCAACAAATCAGCGCACGCGCACACCGCGGTCAATTGAAGGTCATCCCTGTGGTAGTATTGCACCGCCTTTCACCTGCACCATTCGACAGCTGACCAGTGGCCGTGCCCCCGGGCGACCTTAGATCTACGCCCACTCGGCTGTCATTGAACAAAAAGAGGACTCATAGTCCCTCCTACCAGCCTTGGCGCATCTTTTGCTCATTAAGTTTAATTAATAATCGTTTGCACTCATTATATCCTGGTAACTCAGATAAAGCAAGATGAATAAATCTACTTCTGACGGAAACATTAGTGAAGTGGGCATAGATGTTACGACCCCTCCAAACTACGTTTCCCTGCGCAATAAAAGAATGAGGGAAGAAGATTTACCCTCGGAATTTTGCAAATTTAAGGAAGAAATGAAGGAGCTATTTACGTCTTTCATAAATAATCAGCAAATCGAACTACGAAATATTACTACCAACCTTAAGGAGATTCAACTAACAAATAGCAACATAGAATCATCCGTCGCGTTTTTGACTAAACAAAATGAAGAGTTCAAAAGTAAGATAATGCAATTGGAATTGCAGGCGAAAAAAGACACGGAGTATATTACCTTGTTGGAGGATAAAATTGAGGACTTACAACGAAGCACGCGCAAAAATAACATCCAAATAAAGAATGTCCCGAGGAAGAATCAGGAAACCAGAGAGGACTTAATCAATATGGTACTTAGTCTGGCTAAGAACATCAATCTAGAGATGTGTACGCGGGATATAAAGGACATTTTTAGATCACAGGGGAAGAAAGAAAGGGGTAACAGCCCCCCTATCATAGTGGAACTGGACTCTGTCATTCTGAAGCAGGATTTATTGAAAAAAACTAAGTCATTTAATATAAAAAATAAGATTAAACTTCAAGCAAAGCACCTTGGTATCACTAAGAACGAGGACGTTCCTATTTTCATTGCGGAACAACTCACTCCCAGGAGCGCCCGCCTATTTTTCTTAGCCCGGGACTTAGCAAAATCAAAGCAATATAAATTCTGCTGGACTGCTTTTGGGCGAGTTTTTCTAAAACAAGACGAGTTCGCAAAGGTGGTCCTTGTTAGGAGTGAATCACAGGTGCATAACTTGCTCCAAAATCCATGACTAATTTATGATAATTTATTTGCTAATTTACTTTTTCTAACTTTATTAATGGCCTTGATTAATTTTGTTATAAGTTATAATACGCAAGGCTTGTTAAAACTTTCTAGATATGTGTTTTTAAGAAACAAATTCATTGTAAAGCATGCTTATCATAGATCAACACTACAAAAACTCACTTCGCACAAACATTCCTCACAACACTCATTAGTTAAAACTCAAACAACAAATATATCTCTCTTACATAACACATACACTCAGTCACTTATTGCTCCTTTACTTAAACTAAAACTTCTGCATATTTATGTAGAAATACTGATAATTATTGAACTTACTCAGTGGCTATACTCAAACATACCTCGTGAGATACGTCTATCAGATTTCTCAACTGAAAATGGATAGTAACTTAAATACACTATATGAATTAGATCACACTGAAATTGCAAATTCCGCGGTACCTAGTTGATATCAAACAAATATCCACTTCTATAAATCTTAAAAAATCCTATTTGACAGTCTTGACTCAAAACATCAGGAGTATTTACAGTAATTTCGATGATTTACAGATAAATTTGGCACAGATGAAATTCAGTGTTGATGTGCTTATTCTTACTGAATGTAGATTAAATAATAAGAAACAAATACCACTACTAAATAACTATACGTCATATTTCACTTCAAATCAGCTTAACCAAAATGATGGCGTGGTAGCCTATGTACGAAACAACCACATGCCCCTAGTAACAGAACTAAATGTAACACATGCTTCCGCACTCCAGATCATTGTTTCAAATTGTACTATTTTAGGTATATACCGTTCTCCATCTAATGCCTGTGCTGACAACTTCATTAATTCAATAAACAGCCATCTTGAATCTTGTAGTACGCACAGAAACATTATTGTTATGGGAGACATTAATATTAACATAATTGAGAAATCCACAGAAATATCTCAACAAAGAACTAACAGGCTTAATTACTTAAACATGCTATCTGTTAATGGTCTTCTTCCAGGACACTGCCTACCCACTAGAGAACAGAATTGCCTTGACCATGCCTTTCTGAAGCTAGATAAAACTAAAATATCTGCCTTTGTGGCAGTGCTTAATACAACAATCACAGATCATGCCATGGTTCTCTTAAATTTAAATAGCTCAAATAAAACACAAAATACTTGTTCCAAGTTCAGAACCGTCACAGACTTTGAAAATGCCTATAAATGCCTTATCAATATAGATATTTCAATTTTTAATACATATACGCTCCCTGACGGCTTTGCTAATAAACTGGTGGAAGTGATCAGATCGTCCCTGCTATCCAATTCGAAAATTAAACCCATTTCTTGTTGTAAAAGAACACTAAAGCCTTGGATTACTACAGGTGCACTGCGATGCATAAGACTTAGAAATAAAATGCATCGCCAGACGAGATTAGATCCTTTCAATGTAATTTTAATAATAACGTATAAGCGCTTCCGTAACTTTTGTTGCAATTTGATAAAAAAGATTAAGAGACAATATTACAAAAAACAAATAGAAGACTCAACAAAAAATCCGAGACAGCTCTGGTCGACCATAAATGAAATTTCGCAGTTCAAACCACCCAAAACTTCAAACACCCACCTTCTCAATATTACTCCGCATCCTCTAGACTCGTTAAATCGTGTCAACCTATTTTTTATCACCATAGGCAAATGTTTAGCTGAAAGCATTGTAACACAGACTGGATTGCCGGTTGTGACCAGTAGCTGCGCCAATTCCTGGGCTTCCTCGTTTGTATTGTTGGAGACTGATCCACAGGAAGTTGACAGCATTTTGATGAGTCTTGACTCTGAGAGTGCGCCTGGTTGGGATGGTATACCCACGAAATATTTGAAAATGTCTAGGGATTTTGTGGTTCCCCTGATGAGCCAGCTGGCTAACTTATGCTTCAAAACGGGAATTTTTCCGATAGAGTTAAAGCGATCCGTGGTTACTCCTGTGCACAAGGGTGGGGACGTAAACGATGTCAATAATTATCGCCCGATATCTGTGATAACAACCATTTCAAAAATCATAGAAAAAATTATTAATAAGAGACTAATTAACTATTTACATAAGTACAATGTTCTATCAGATGCACAATATGGGTTTAGAAGGGGTCGTTCAACACAAGACGCTATTACAGCACTGACATCTGAGATTGTTAAAAAGGTGGATAAAGGTCATAAATGCGTAACAGTGTTCTTAGATCTAAAGAAGGCTTTTGACACCGTTTCCGTCCCAATCCTTCTGCAACGGCTTGAAGGCGTAGGTATACGAGGTGCGGCTCTCCACCTTTTTGAAAGCTATCTTAAAGATAGAAAGCAAATGGTTAAAATCAATAACTTGAATAGTGCCGAAGAGGATGTCTGTTACGGAGTTCCACAGGGGAGCGTTTTGGGCCCGACACTCTTTTTAGTTTATATAAACAGCCTATGTAATATGCAGATCAATCAAGGGCAAGTTTTCTCCTACGCAGACGACACTGCGGTTGTGTTCACAGGGCCGTCATGGGGAGATGTCAAAACTGCCGCTGAAGAAGGTTTGAGGAGGATAGCTAGCTGGCTTAGGGAGAATCTTTTGACACTTAATACCGCTAAGACTAACTTTATTTGTTTTTCCCCAAACCAAAGGTCTCAACCTAGCGATGATTTTGGAATAAGAATTCATGTTTGTCATAACAGCACTCTTCAAAACTGTAACCATGACTGCGAAACCATTCAACAAGTTAGTTCCACAAAATATTTGGGCATAATTGTTGACCAGAGATTGTCATGGCACCCTCACATTGAGATTCTCATGAAAAGAGTCAGGAAGTTCATTTGGATATTTAAAACCCTACGTCATGTGATGACCGCGCAACTTATTAACAAAATCTATATTGCCCTGGCGCAATCCGTAATAGCTTACTGCATTCCGATATGGGGTGGAGCAACCAAAACTAAATTTCTCGATCTCGAAAGAGCCCTGCGATCTCTTATCAAGGTGATGCATTTTAAACCATTTAGGTTCCCTACAACCGACCTATATAAGGTTAGTAATTTGCTTACAGTTAGGCAACTTTATATTCTCAATGTAACCTTAACCTTGCACAAGTCTCTTCCTTTCCACCCAGCCACTCAGAGCAGAAGGCGCAGAGATATAGTAGCGCACTCTCCAAGGATTCGTACAGTCTTTGCTAGACGGCAATATGTGACACAGTCCACCTACATTTATAACAAACTGAACCGAAATCTAGAAATATATCCTCTTCTGTTGTACAAGTGTAAAAAAGCAATAATTGAATGGCTAAAAACCCTAACATACGAAGAAACAGAAAACATCTTGGTCAGAGTAAGCTAAAACACACTGTACACCCCCACACTCAAACTCTCACATGCACCCCCACACTCATAAAACCCCACACCGACACACACAACCCAAAACACACTCCCACAAACCCTATTCCCAGCCCCCCCCCCCCCCACACACGCGCGCACACACACACACACATTCACACATACACACACACACACATGCACGCGCACGCAGAGAACTCCTTAATTAATTATTTTTTTAAAATAATTTTTTCTCATTTTCTTCTAAAACTGGTCTCATCATTGTTTAGCTTAAATTTTTGGGAAGCAGCGAGACAGCTCCAACACAAGTACCTCGGTAACTTACTGGTGTTGTCTCAATTTATGTATGATCACAATGTTTTGAGATGAAATAAATATTTTTGTATTTTTGTATTTTGTATTTTTGTATTTTTTGTACCTTCTATTTTAGCAAAATCCTCTAATATCGGTTATCAGTTAACACAACACACACAGAGACATCAAAATGTTACAGAAATAAGGAACGGAGAGATAACAGAATTAAATTTTAACTTCTGTCGGTGTGGTCACGATGCTTAGTTGAGTGAGGGACCGACTGAACGACAGAGGACGGAGGACTAGTTTACCTTTATCAACTTATATTGGTTAAATAACACTGTATCTGTTAGGTTCTCGCATACATTCGACCATCATTCCATAGTTTTGTCGCATTGCCAAAGTCTATGGCGACATAAAGTTCATACTACATGCTCAACACGATTCCTATTTAAAAACAAAATGGACCAGCTGTCAAATATTGTTATTATTATGTGTGTTGTATTTTAGGTACACTTATTTGTCAATGAATGATGCAAGCTTATCTATTCTAGTGATAAACATACTTTTTTACGTTTGTATATCTGTGACCTCTATGACGTCACCACCGCAGGTCAAGGGTCACCCGAGAATTTCGTTTGTCCATCGATAGATGAATGTTTAACAAAAATACTATCAGGGCATAAAAACACAGTTCAATCCACTAAGACGCGCCCCACTTCTTTTTGTGAGAGGTAGTGGCGTGATGCGTATGCACACCTCTTATTATTAACTTATTAGTAGAGTAGTTAAATATTTGATCTAGTAATTACTTTTTCCCATTTGGTATGTTGACCAAATTATATTTTGTTTGAACTAGAGAATGTAATCATAAAATTTTCCCCAGATATGAGTGAATTCCAGGAATGTTCCGGGCTCGTATTTAACCGGCATTTAAAAGTCCTATTAACGAGTTTGTGTTCACAAAAAGGTTTTATTTCTATCGAATTATTCATGAAAAATACTAGCTATTGTTCTGTAATGTCATCCGTAAGACAAAAGGTTGCTGTACCTCGATATCTATCGAGTCCAACCTATACAAAAGTCAAAATTAATTGATTTCGTGTGACCAAAACAATCAAGTGTTGTACCACTGTGACTTTGAAGAATGTGCCTAGACTCTCTCATAATTTATTTGTTATTTCAACGTGATTGATATTTGAAACTCAACCATCAAACAATAGGTTTTCGTAATACATACCCTTGCTTCGTAATAATAAATTATGTAGCAAAGAAAACTGGTATGTGTCGACTGTTGACCGACTCAAGGATGTTCGTCTGAAATAGAACAACTGATGGGTCACGAGAACCAATTGCATTCACAGAACTTATGCATCGATGATGAGCCCCAGTCCGGCAACAAGGTTACAGTAGAAACCACACAATGTATGCCACCTACCTACATAGGTACGTATCGTATTAGCTTCGAAAACACGTTAAATTTATTATTAGTTAGCGGCAACCGTTCGCCTACACGCGATAAGCGCTTATGACAAATGTTCCACGTGTATTTGTTTTCTAGATTTTGTCTACAAGTTGGTGAAAACTGCTATTTCTGCGAACCCTTTATTAGTAAACCACCTACGCAGTTAGGAAAGTAATTAATATAAAATTACTTTGCTTAAAACGAAATATTACGTTATTCCTTCAACAGTCGCCAATTAGTAATAAATCAAGAATGACGCGAGTACTAATTATGAATTAATTCGCCTAATAATTCTGTTCCAAATATATACGGAACGCTGTGAGGTTTGTGAAGGCGGTTTAATATTAACATATCAATCAAAATTTCGTTAAATAACGTAAATTAAATGCGTGTCCCTCGCTAATAGCTGTAGAAATGTTTGGGTGGCAGGGCCGTTGCCATCGCCGGGGCAGTGCTCTGAGGCCCCCTAAAATAGTGAGGCCCCAGGCGTGTAGATAAAGGGCCCCTCGATCAGTTGTTGCCATGGCCCCAAGGCCTCTAGCTACGGCCCTGTTTGGTGGCCTTGGTTCGGCCTGTAGGCTATAGGCATTCGTCACGTTATCTTCATGGCTAGGCTTTCATAGCAGCTGAGTTATGTAAGGCTGACGCGAGATGTCACGCAGGCACGCACACTTGCCAAACAACTATTTTAAGCGAACCTAATGTGGCCAGATGGCGGGCTTTTTGCGGTATTGTTTTCAAAGTAAATTATACTACTGAGAACCAGACTGCTGAATATTTTTACGCATCTTATTTGAATGTAGGAAAGTGTATAATACAAGCGAATCATTAGAACATTTTTTACTTATTAAGTACATGAATTATTGGAGTGCGAAATATATTGAATTTTTCTTTGAGTCTTTCGGTTTGTATGTATGAGAATAGGTGAGTTACATTTCTTGTGACTTTAATATAGAGACAGCTCCTTTGCGAAAGTTGGGTTTAGGAGTTATACCACAGAATAGATAATAGTTATACTTACGTACAATTATATAAATACTGACTCAAGTCTAATCGCGTAGAATATTTTAAAGGCACAATGTACCTTTTTTATCTCGACGTTTCGACGGAATATACCGGCTGTGGTCACGGGTAGACTGAAGTGGCGGAGCAGTTGTCATCTTCGTGAAGCAAGGGTATCTTCATCTACCTTCACTTGATCTTGTTTTTCAATTATATTATCGTTGGTATTTCGACACATAAATCCCAGAAGTTTAAAAACATGCTTATTAAATCCTTTCAAGGATTACTAGGGCGATGGTAAAACTTTCATAAGGTTCCCGTTAGAAACCAGGCCGTATCAAACTACTAACAGTTCAAATTTTTTCATGTTTCCGCTAAACAAGTCGAGCATCGATAAATTTCCACGGATCCGTGATTCGATGTTATAAACTTTTTTGTTATATGAAATCATACGCTACCAAGAAAAATACTGATTTCTCTATATTTTAATATTTTGCTATTTTAGCTACAAATATTCAGTGTATCATGGAACGTAGGTACATAATATTTTCATGGATTTCTAGTAGGTAATATTATGTAGAAATATTTTCATGTATTTTGTAATATTAGCAGACGAGGCTAGTTAAAATTACAGCTCTATTTTCCCAACACGTAGGCAAAACATAATTACATATTTTGATGGATTCGTAGTAGGTTATACACGCTGTTTAATTGGTTGTTTTGGTAGAACAAACGATGTTCAGACCATGGTCTTCTACAATTAAAATGCATCAAATAAAAAAAACGTTATTGGTCTTTAAAAAAAATACTCAAAGAAGACACTACCAAAGACACAAGGGGGGGACCTGCGCAGTCGGTGCCATGATGGTTCAAGTTATTTGCCGGGAACTTTACCGCGATTGCCGCGATGAGTACTTTAATGTTACGGTTAATGTTTGAACACGTTTGAGCAACAAGCCTTTTTAAGAAAGCCTAGATTTTTTTTTCTTTAACAGTTATTGATGCTCTAGAATGGTAGTAGACCATGGTCTGAACAACGTTTCTTCTAGTAAAACAATCAGTTAAATGTCAGCGTGTACATAAATTATTTCTTTTTTTTTTAATATTGGCAGACGAGGCCAGTAACATTACGCCTCTATTTTCCAAACTGGTAGGCAGAATAGTTAGGTCGATGGTAACATCGTATAGCCCAGGGCTATTTATTTTTATTTATTTAAACAAGGCACACCAACGACATATTTACAAAGGTAATAACAATAGGTAACACAAGTCTTCGATTCTGTGTAAATACATCACTTATAGGCATGCACAACATTCTCATTAAAAGGTGATCAACTATTCGTTAAATTTTTAGATAAGTAGTTAAAATATTAGCAAAAAATTAATTTGTTACATAATAAATAAGATTCGATTATAAAATTAAAATAATACATTTCATCAAATTGTACTAAAACAATACAACCATTCAAAATCACAATAAAATAATTGCACAAGGTAACAAAACTGGTAATAGTATTGAGATTACGTGATAAAAATTAACAGAGAAAAATAAAACAAAATACAATAGAAAAGAAAATAAAATAAACTAAATTCAAATGAAATTAATTGAAATTAAATTATTATTACATTTGACGACATTTTTAAATTAAAATTTAACACAATTAAATTATAATTACGTTATTATTATTAAAGGAAATGTATAAGTAAAAGTAGGCTGCTGATTACAGGTCAATTTTATTAAATTTATTTTTAAATTTTTGCAAACTAAATAAATCCCTGTCACAGCCGTACAAACTTCACTGGCCCAGGCTAAGTAAATAACGACAACAGAGTTGTACAAGTGAGCTGAACTGTGCCTACCGTACACCCACAGTTTATCAATTACATTAGATCAGTTAAAGAAGTGGTACAGTACGACACAACTAAAAACCGCATCGGCAAACTTCGTAAAACCGATCTCTTCCGAACCAAGTGCGACTTCAAGATAACGAATGTTTATTAGTACAGCAGTAAAAAAAAAAAAAAAAAATTGACGCGATAGGTGTCGTCCGTGTTGTGCCGGACGTTAAGAATAGCACTACCCCACTTCTTCCCGTGGGTGTCGTAAAAGGCGACTAAGGGATTCACTAGAGGATGGGCAGCAGCGTTCTCTGAGTACTTTAACAACCATACTGCGATCGCCAACCCGCCTGTCAAGCGTGGCGATTATGGCAAACCCTCCCAACATTGTTTGGGGGAGGCCTATGTCCAGCAGTGGAAGTCATTCGGCTGAATGATGATGATGAATAGGTGTGAGTGACGCGAACATGAGCGACTGTCATTTGTTGTTTGATCAGGTACATCGATGTAACTTCTTAGTTGTATTTTACTACCTAATAAGTGTACAAAGAACCATTAATCAGGCAGCTAATTTAATTTCTATTTCAATGACAAGTTCCTGCGGGGACATTCCCATAGTGGCCACGTTTACATCGGTCATCATCTCAGCACCATGTAACTTGAATATTGTATATAACTACTGTATTCCCCGAATTCCTCATTTCGCCGTATTGCTTCAGTCCCACGTAGAGGGAAAGCCTATTGCTATCAAACAAGCACAAATCCAAACTCCGGGCTGCTACTGAGAAATTCCACACGGAAAAACCAAAGGAAAGTCCAATTGAGTTTTTTTTTCCTTGTTTATTAAATCAATTAACTTTAGTACTTCCTTGTAAACAATACCTTAGGTTGAACTGGCAACATTTATAACTTATCGTGTGAGTGGATTAGAAACTTCTCACTTCACAACCCTCCGCGACAAAATTAAATAAGACATACGGGGAGAGGGGTATGGTATGACAAAAGTAGCAACGCCGCGTTCATAGGACTTGTTACCATAGATATTTTTCGATTTGTGAATTTCCGTAAATAATGAATATTTCGAAAATTAAGCTTAATTCAACAAACTATATCCTAATCATTAGAACTTAGAACGGGATATTTACCATGTTTATTATTTGTTGTAACGGTGCCGAAATATCGGAAACTCACAACAAATAATAAACATGGTAAGTATCCCGTTCTAAGTTCTAATGATTGTGTTAGTAACCATGTCAGTTTAAAAACTATATCCTAGCTTTTTTTTCTCCAATTAGGTATCGGAATCGAAGGTTAAAATCTTTCATGTACCTCGGGCCCACGGTGTATAGTGGAATGTTAAAAAAACTTTAATTGACACACAGAGTTACGTATTTCTATTTTTTATTATAATTTTCTAGTTTATCTCAATAATATATGCATTAGTTATTGACACATCATAAAAACACTAATCCACATAAATAACAAAATATACACACATCAAAAAAATTTTGCGATCACTTTGAAAAATTATGTAGCCTTTTTGAAGCCGAATTTTCTAATCGGGATTCAAAGCGATGATTATCATGATAAATATAGATTGATAGTAATCTAGATAAATATAAATGAGATTTCAGTTGGACTTTGAATTCGAAATCTTCACATACATAATTATGCTAGCGATCGCAAACTTTTTTTGATGTGTGTATATTTAAAATCACCTCCGTCCGTGTGTCACTGCAAGGGTACCAACTGAAAATCAGCGCTGGGTGTTTGACGCCCAGCATATGCTGAGTTGGTGACCTTTTCGGCATGGGCACAGTATATTTTTATTTTATTTGACATGGGTTTGCTCTTGATTCTGGTCAAGGTCAGAGGTGACAGAGAGAAGTCTACGATGGAGCGAGCTTACCCAAAAGAATTTGCTTGTTTTGCTTGTTTGCTTTGCTGTTCACTCTAATTTTGAAGACATTCGGGTTAGTTAGGGGCCGTCTCCACGAGCGAGAGAATCGCAGCGATATTATCGTCGTGGCACGTATATCTATACACTCTCTTAGAACGTGTTGGCGATTTTATCGCGGCGATAGTTAGTATTGAATTTGATGGCACGGCGAGAATATCGCCGCGATTCACTCGCTCGTGGAGATGGTCCCTAAGCGTTTGGGAACACAGACGCAGGTAGTGAGTTCCACTCTTTTGCCGAGCGCATTATATACAACGTATTATATAATTCCCCTTAAAAAAGAAAATGTTAATCAAGTAGTCTTTTATGGTTGTTGTCATTTACCTCTCAGAGGAAATTAGGTAAGAATGTAAATAACTTTCTTAGTGTACTCTTTACTTTTATGTTTTTAGGGTTGCATTTCAGTGATGATTTTATTTTATGATTTGTCCAATTTTTTTTTTTGGGTGTTTCTTTTATTTTGGAATGCTGCCAATAGACTCTTTACAAAGGACCTTTTAATACCCTTTCGGCTTTAGGGGTATTTTTGTAATGCGTTGTACATAAGGTCTTATTTTAATAATCCACGATATTTTGTATAGTGTCTTTGTAAATGCTAAAGATGAAGTACGAACCACAAAAAAATGAATCTGAGGGTATAATTTATGTTTTCTGTTAAAAAATAATTTTATGAATAAATCAATTAATTTTATTATAGTAACATCCGTGCACTGTACCTACCAATGAGCGCGTGGTCATTTTTTTTGTTAGATACATGGATGTCATTACAACTTAGAGAACCCGTAAATGATGAAATGACTAATTTACGAAAAATGGATGACAAAAAAATGTACAATTGATTCCATTTTTAGTGACACCAGCATAATCTAGAACATTCACTAAGGCGCTATGCTAAATATCGTGGATTATTAAAGTAAGACCATATACAAGCTTAGTTATAGTATACAAGGTTAGTTTTAGTATATACTAAACCTGAAACTAGTTTGTTCAGAATCACTAGGAGAATCGATTGACATATTTTTTACACCACATTTTTTTTTGTTTTTTTTTTTTCATAAATTTCAATTTTGTTTCAGTAGGTTTCTACCCATAACAATTGACGGGAATAGACACCTTGAGGCTTAAAATGGTCTGCTCGGTCAGTTTCCATGTATTAGACAACCCCTGCATAGCACATCTCAGGCATTTCACACTTTTTTAGCGAACTTAACGCGACATAAACTAAGGTGTAACTTGGAGATTTACTAAAAAAAACACATATTCAGGCAGTTCTGATGAAAATCTTGTTGGGATGTCTCGGTTTTTGTATATACTAAAAATAACGTTGTATAAGCTAAAGCAGTTAGGTACTTCAACTGTGTGATTGTGTCAATTCAGGCAATTAAAGTAAGTTAATGTACTGCTTTAGTATAATACATATATCTACTGTGGTATAGGCATGCTCGACAGTATAAAATATGTATGTTTAGTTTATTAATGTTTTTTAGATTCTTATTGTTTATGCTGTCATTGTGTCCTTGGCTGAATAAAATTTATTTTCTTTCTTTTATTCATTAAAGTGTGAAACCTTAAGAAGTGAAGTTTTAATTAAAACACAAAACATCAATACACCTTTGATCTCGAAGAAAGGAAAACAATTTAGCGTAGATCGGCAACAGTTTCTTATTACATCCTGTTGCCAGTTAACTTCCATCATTCTTGTGGTTACAGTTTGTTTGAACGGTTTGTGATTTTATGCTGCTATATTTTTCCAATATTCAATATTGTTGACCCATTTATCGATCCAGCAGTAATAACAGTGTGTTTCGTTCGTGTGCAGTTCGATTTTTGATTTAAGATAAATATTTGTATTGTTGGTAGTACAAGAAAATACATAACGTGTATTCGTAGGTACATACATATTGTATTCCGAGACTGGATGTATGAGCGTATGGTACACAGAGTGTATCCGAATTCGAGTAATTCTTTCAAACCGCGTGATCTACTGGTAACACAGATTGACCCTGCATGTTTTTCAGGTGCAAAATTTTTGTTTATTTTCAAAAAAATAACATCGTTTTCTGTTTCTGCGCCCCAAGTTAACTGACTGCCCAGAGCGATATCGCGCTAGACGTGCCTACACTTCTTTTTTTGCATATTTTTTTTGTAACCTTATTTCATCGCTTATATACGATCAGAAACCATAATTATAGAAACAATTTTTTTTCTATGTTTGTCCTTTTCTTTTATAATCTATACAGTAATAGATAATGTGATTTAAGGAACTACACGAATTAGTTTACACTTCGTATAAGTGTAATGCGCAAGATAATGAATCCTTGTACTCCTTTTATGGATGTGAAATATATACCTACATTTAATTATTTACCAATTCCGCGACTTTGAGTATGTTATTAACACCATTAATGTAATAAATTGTACATCAAACGAAATACGAAACTCCATCCTCAAACCACCAGGCTTTCAGCTCTCGCAAGCTTAGGCGCTGTTTATAGTACAAAAAGCCGCGCTGTGTAAACATTGACAGCTATTATCCGACTAACACGTCGTACCCACAGTCGATCAGTTGGGCCAACACCTGCCAACTACTGCCAACTCGGGCCAATGTGGCTGTGAAGTGTGAACACTCGTCCTTTTAAATTATGCAAGTACCAGGATGAAGATGGATTATAGTGTAAATGAGAGCCGTGTTCTAAATACGCCTCTGTCTCGACGGAATGTTTTGTCTAGTATTTAGATACCTACTTATTCTCGGTTCGTTTTTAGTTAAATATTCTCTACTCTCTTGAGAGTAAGTACGTAAATTAGTGGTATGTTATTCTTTTATCACCATTCAACCATTTAAAACTCCAATTTAAATTGAAATAAGGACGAATTTAAATCGGAAATAAATATTATGTTTTCATCAACCGATGTACTCATGTAGAAAACAATCAAATTATTGTAAACTAGCTTTTTCCCGCAGCTTCGCTTGCGTGAAATTTTGAACCCGTTAAGTGACGATTTTCCATACAAACTTTCATCCCCTATTTAACTCCCTTAGGAGTTGAATTTCGAAAAATCCTTCCTTATTCCTTGTCTACATTATAAAAGGGAACCTCTGTGCAAAATTTCAGCTTTCTAGGTCCAAGAGTTTGGGCTGGGCGTTGATGAGTCAGTCAATCAGTCAGTCAGTCAGGACCTTTCTTTTTATTTATATAGATATGGGTTAGTTAAGTGTTGAGTAAAATTAATGTCTTTGTGTGTAGCGACATCGGATGCCGCCCCTACGTTTTCATTATAAACATGTTAACACGCGGGCGATGAAACAATGTCGCTAACTATCTGCTCTGTTAGCAATTTTCTCAATTTGCCAACAAAGTTTAACTGGCTTCAGGGCCTCTACCCTACCCACATTACAGCTATTTCAGTATTAACTTTGGAGTTGTTGCCTTCTACAAACGATTTGACACGTAAAATTTTACATAAGGCGAGATCCGCACAACTACAACCTAATATATATAATATAAGTAATATATAGAATATAATAATACTATGATGACTATACAAGGTTAGTCGGAAAGGGGGTACTAATCCGCAGGCCACTTGAAGTATGATGATGGTTTCAAAATAAATGTTAAAATTTCAATAAATTTTATTTCCGTGTAAAATATTTTTTTTTTTTTTTTTTTTTAATTCTTCGTCCTTACTTTAGTTATGAATTCAGAAAATGGAGCTTCTAATTCATATCCCCAAATATTACGTAAAATGTAAACACAGCTGATCATAGCTGAGGATAGATAGATTTTAGCGTATTTTTTATGTAATTTTTGAACAGCTATTTCTCTTGAAGTATTGACTTTTGTGGAAAGTGGTGGAACAAAAGTTACTCATTATTATTTTATTTATTTATTTAAAAAGGTTCACCAACAATTGTATACACTGGTATAAGCAAATAAAACAGAAGCAACAAATCAGAATAAAGTGTAACAATCACTTACAGGTAAACTCTGCATGCACAAAAAACGTTGTCGTAACATACAAAAAAAAAAAAGAAATATAGAGACTATTATCAAAATTGCTCTGAATCTAACTTAATAAACAAATTAAACTAAATAAAACTAGGTACTTAGTTCACCCATCCAGCCAGATAATGCAGGGCCAAGAAACTCAGTGTTCGGGGAGATACTTATAAAAACTGGCTTTCAATTTGCCTAAACCGTCAAAATGGAGGTCGATCCGATCACTGCAACCGTTCACAACCTTGCAAAACCTCGCGTATGGAGAATTTGCACCCAGAACCGTTCTTCTCTGCGGAGGGCAGAGCGGCGTTATAGGACTGCGAGGGATTCTTGAGGGGGCACGGAACTTAAAATTATGTAATATTTGCGGACAGTCGATTTTGTGGGCCATAACCTTGCACACAAACATCGCGTCATTCAGACGCCGACGTTTGTCCAGAGAAGCCATATTAAAATGTTTGAGCCTATCACTATATGAACGTATTTTCTTGGACAAGCCGCTAGCATAGGCCAGGTGCCCCAGAAAACGTTTTTGCACACGTTCAAGACGCAATGAATGAGTAGCATAGTGTGGCCGCCAGACGACGCTACAATACTCTAATATGCTTCGAATCAAAGAATTACAAAGGATAATTTTTGTTTTGCAGCTTTTAAATTGTTTTGTGCTTCTGATAACAAAACCCAGCATTTTGGAAGACTTTTTCACTATATTATCTATGTGAGGGATAAAAGTTAATTTCCGATCAAACATAACACCAAGGTCTTTTATTGTGTCCAATTCAAAGGAATTAAGATAAAGAAAGAAGATAAAGATCTTTTCTCCGTCAATATAATAATCCTGGTCAATGAGATGATGTTTCCTGGTAAATTTTATATGGTAACATTTGCTAGGATTTAGGAGCATCTGGTTTATTTGGCACCATATTACCAATTCATCCAAATCGCTTTGTAATTCAGAGGCGTCATGCTTGGATTTGACTATTATGGGTACTTTAACACCCTTTCGGATTAATACCCCCTTTCTGACTAACCTTGTGTTAGTCAATAGTCATTTATTGGTAACATTACAGATCATACAATTGTCATCATTTTATACTATTTAATGTCAAAATAATTAAGCTAAAAGCAATATTAAAAATTAAATTAAAAAAAAAAAACAAATAGATTTATAGAAATATTTAAAAATGTAAGTATTTAATATGTATGTAAAATGAATAAACGGAAAACAACAATAATTAAATACAAAATATATAAATATTAAATGTATGTGAACGGCACAATGTCCTTGTTTTCTGTACATACATGCGCTGAATACTTGCAAGTTAACTGTAATAAAAATAAACTTTTGTAAAAGTATTTCCGATGTGTCCTAATAAGTAATGTAGACACGAAAGCTGAATCGGTTTAAATTTAACCTACAATCTGCAGACTGATGAATTGTGTAACAATCGAGCTCCACCTCTTGATTCAAGTCCCGACTCTTGAAATTGGGACACTTGCTGGCACTCTATCACGAAAATACGGTGAACTGAATAGTTTAGCAGGTACCTACAGTACAACAGTAGTGGGGTTGTGGTACCACATTTGGTTAATTATATACCTTTAAACAGCTACTTACATTTAATAATGAAGGACAGTTCGTGTAATAATAATTATGTACATGGTTAGTCGGAGTAGGGGTATTTATCCGAAAGGGTGATCGAGAACCCTTAATAATGAATAAATTTTGTTCTGCAACTTCCCCAAAAGTCAATAGTTTAAGAGAAATAGCTGTTAAAAAAATTCACAAAAAATACGTTATAATCCTCAGCTATGATCAGCTGTGTTTACATTTTAGGTTATATCTGGGGTCATGGATTAGAAGCTCAATTTTCTGAATTTGTAACTAAAGTAAAAACGTATAATTTCTGAAAAAAAAAGGTTTTTGGGAATAAAAATGGTGGAATTATGAAATTGTAAAACTTGCTTTAAAACAGTGATCAGTGATACTTTCCGACTAATTTCGTATTTATATAGCGAATTTAAAAAGCAAATTGTCTTAGATAATATTTGGTAATTTTAAGAAATAAATCATAATTCTTATGTATTTTTAGAAACTAAGTTGTAATATTTCTTAATACTAATAGGTATTTTAAAAGAAAATCGCTTTCGAATCTCGCTAAATGTATATAAAGTGAATTTAAAACTTACATTTTATGTATCTTAGTAAAGATGATATATAAACCGTCTTCAATCTCCTAAACTTTTAGATCTTTCTAGGTTATCGTTCTGCCCATGCCAGGTAATACAAAAAAGATTCAATGATATTTGAAAACTAAACCCAAAAGGCTCAGAAACTTTTTTATATTTGCCCCGTTAAATATCACTGGCTCGATTTTTGGAGTTGGTCAAAAGATGTGATCCGATGTCCTTCATTATGCCTGAAAGCAAATATAATTTCTTTCGCTAACCACTTGATGTCTTGACTGTCGAGATCGTCTTCACTTCTTTTTCCTTGCAGATGAAATAATATCTCAAGTGGCGAGGGCATCTCTCAAACGGAGCGTTTCAATCAACAAAGAGAACCACCCACAATGCTCTTTAATAATACAAACTTTATGTGCAAGTTAAAAAATACTCGAAGTTTTGCAGTTTAATATAAATAATAACTATTTTAAATTTCAATTTCGAACAAAAAATCGTAGTGATTAATTCTGTGAATAACTTTTTTGTTGATTCAGTTAACTCTTGACCACAAATAAACTTATGTGCCTACGAATGGAACTAAACTGTGATGTGGTTTTGAACTCTATTTGAACAGACTGGAAAGTATTCAAATAAAAGGTATTTTATTTTATAAATCTACTTTGAAATAACTTTTGCTTGAGTCAATTGCTCTGTTCTTTCGCAATAGACTTTTTTCAAAACCATTTATCGTTACGGTAAAACATTATGTAAATTTTACAATTTGGGAACTTTCATTACATAGGTACGCGTCTATTTGCAAAATTTTCTTTGTTAAAAACCGAGCTGATTCACACGAAAGCATCATTTCAACATTCCCCATGCCCAAACTTTTGACTGGCTACATTTTCATTATTAATACATTTCATAAGCATGTGAGTAGGCACAGAATAGCCATGATGAATGCCCAGCATAAAGAAATGTCTGTAAAAGCGTGCTTACGGGAAATTTGAAAGGGACTTTAACTACCATCACGTTTACGAACGCCGGGAAAGCAAATGTGTTGACCCTGTTCCCGCTAAATAGGTCAATTATAAACATTGCTTCCTAGATTCGATGCTTTATCCGATTTACATTACGACAAATAAATATGTATTAGCATTTTGCAGGGATTTTCAGTTCACCTGCTGAGTTTAATAAATAAATAGCAGCTGTTAAGAAATTAGAACTATGTTACAGACAGTTGATATAAATTGCATTATTCGAAGAATAAGTGGGTGCCAGTGACAACGTGGAAAAATAATGCAATTTGCTTTTCTATTTTGTATGTGTATGTCGCTTACAGCGAATCTACAATGGGACAAGTAAATCTTAACAGCTTCAAAGCGAGGAACGTTGGTGTTTCATATTATAGTGCACGAATTACGTTGGCTTTCATATAAGAATGATTTTAGTTCATATTTCTTTTCATATCAGATCATTGTATAAACTACTCATAAACTCAAAAACATTCATTTTCTCACTGAGCTAGTATGAAGAAAATAATAAATCTTTGTCAAAAATACGAATAAAGTTGTCTAAAAGTTTAGCGAAATTTTCAGCTAAAAATAAAACATGTAGAAGGTGCACTTAGGCGTCGAAATATTCATCCACATCACTGTCATCTGGGAGCATGCCCAGAAGACTGGCAGCGTTGCTACGCTGGATGGCAACGCTAATTCTTTGGTCAAAGAATAAACCAGCCCTCTGGTCATGCGAAGTGTCGACCGGTCTTTGGGCAATATCCTTGAAGAGTAGATGTGTATTTTTTTTCCACGCTTATTGTGCGGTCAGCAACAAAAGTAGCTGAACATTTGAGTTTTTAAACTTTGCATTAATTAGAAAACTAATTGATAGGAAACAAAAACTTTCAGACATACTTAGAGCTGTATCTAGCAGCTCTAGGAATCTATTAAAGTTTTTGTTTTAAAACATCTAGTTTTCTAATTAATGCTAAGTTTAAAAACTCAAATGATCAGCTACTTTTGTTGCTGACCGTGGATATTTATGGGTAGTTAGTTTTTGTCTTAGATTATACTTTGTAGTTTAGTTTTATATTAGGATAAAAAAATTATGTATAAAGTTTACAGTTTAAAATAACTGAAGTAGAAATTGTATTTTGTTCATTTTACATGCCCCGGATAATGCGCAAATATGAAAAAATATAAGTTCCAAAATAATAGAAGAAGACTTATCTCGAAACGGTTGTTCTAAATGAATGAGTAAACAATAATTTTTGCTTTATTAAACGGGTTTAAACTCTAAAGAAATTACGAAGATTTTTCTATTTTAAAATAAATGATATCATTTAACAGATAGTATATTTTACATGTTAAATATGTAGGTTACGTTTGGCGGTAAGTCGGTTTCTCTCGCAGCGCTGTTTACTTATCAAACCGAATCTGAATTCATGAATATGAACCAACTGCTTCTGATATACAGATGCTATAGATATCTAATATTATTGTGTCGGAGGTACATTTACATAGGTACCTACTTATTAGGAGCCTATATCAAATTAACACCACATATTGATGAACATTTTAAAATTGAGATTGTTCTCCATCCGCTAAAGAGTATTTATTCTCTCAGATAATGCATAAATATTTATTTGCATGTCAATACTATATTCGGTAACAATACTTACAATATCTCATAAAGATAACTAGTACCGAGATAGTTCTATGACAAAACTGCAGGGCGATCCTGTCTGACTACAGATGGTTCTATTATGGAAATTGTTCTGTCTCAACGTAGAGATAAGTGAAGGTTACATGTAAATTATACAGCGACCGCCGCTGAATAACTATTGCATATCGACAGGGTTTCGGCGATCTGATAAGCCGAACATGGATGTGTAAAACAAGGAGAAAGACGTTAGAAACGTTACATTCGAATGGAACACATCGGGGTCATATTTCATTAGGACGCGCGCTCACGAGACCGGCATAAGAATCCGCGGAAGTGAGATACAAAAGGCGGCAAACATCGGAGGAGGCAACCCCGCGGCTCGGCGAGGCTGGCAACACCGGCGGCGGTACTCCCATCCTAGTACGGCGTGTTTATTCTGCCGCGTATATCGACCGGCGGGCGGTCCCGCGGGCGCGCGCCGCCCGGCTCAGTCGCCACCGCCGCGCGCTCCGACCCGCTCGTCTCCTACACCTGCACATGACAGCTGCCGACGATAACCCACACAACAATTCGTTGTGTTACAAACACTAATAAACTGTCACAACTGATATCAGTATTTGATTAAACCAAACCGCGCTACGGACGTTTACGCGTATGTGATCGAACCAAACAAAATATTGTGACATGTGAGAGTGCTGCTATTGCTTGCAAATCTTCAGGCGGCTGTCTAAACGGTAAGACGTTAGTTTTATTTGAATAATGATAGCTAACTTTTATCGAAGGTCAATGGTCGTGGTCGTTAGTATATTTTTGTATAGCATGTGAAGTCGAGCAGGTAGTAAACATGTTACGTTTTGATCTTTGATAAGAGGTTACGATAACCGTTTGATTGCCTTCATATTTATGGTTAATGTTTTTCATAAAGTGCTTAAACTTAGAACTCGAATATAAAGTCGGATTAATGTTGAGTTATTTTGCTTAGTGACAAAATAATCGAATGTTTGATATTGTTAAACAAAACTGTTCCTTGTGCTGTGGTACAATGACCGTCTACGGAGTAGTATGGGTCTACGGCGTAGCAACCTCGTAGTAGCGTGTAGCAATTAGTGTCATATTGCCCGTTTTATTTATGCCTGCGGGAAGATTGTAAGGTTCCGTTCAATAAGTAGCGAAGCCTTTGTTTATTCTCCACTTAAGGCATGTCAAGCAAACGTCAAACTTTCTTTGAAAGTCTGCACTGTCTTTAAAAATGTAGCTGTTTGAAATAGGTTGTTACTCCTTATAAACAAGTCTACTCAGGTATTATTCAACAACAATTTATTTGAAGAAACTTGAGGTTGTTAAACTATGTACAGGAAAAGTAAAAGTTTTATTTTGTGGAATTATTAAACTCTTCCAATGTTTATATTGAGGCCATTGTTTTGCTACGAACGTATACTTGTTTCGTCATGCTTCTCTTCATCCTTTTCATAGATAAACTTAACGTAGTCTTGTTTTGTGTTATTTTTAAATTGTACTGCGATATTAATTGTAATTATTGTAATGAAATTATTACATTTAAGTAATTTATCCATAGGTACATCGTAATTATCTCTTTGAGTGATCCTATAAGGTCAACTCAAATCGTCCACCACCACGTCCATTGTTAAGGAATGGTTCGGAATTTATAAATCATTTTGATCGCATTACATTGTTGTGAGAGTACAAGAGGATACAGCAGCCCAACCTCCTGATTCTCTTAGCTTCTTACAACGGTACTTACGGCAAGAGTGAGAGGGTATATGCTGTACAGTAAACCACAAGTAGGTACCTATAGCAAGTACTGCCAAAGTACAACTTAACTTAATCTCAAAATACTCGTAGTATAGATTAAAATCGCTTCTCATGTCTTTCTGTATGTCTGCTTACTGCTTCTAAGCTTGATCCCCCTTATTACAAACGATGGTCTAAGAAAAACCCTGGTTTTAGGGTAGCCCCGACTCTTTATGTTGTATTATGTTAGAAAGTGATGGGTTATTTTAAATCTGGGTTTATCTTAGTCTCGGTTTAAACCACCTTTTGTTATTACAATATACAATAGTAATACAATTACAATTAAGGGGGAATGTATTTTGAAGCGGTTTTAATTTTAATTCTGCTAATTTCTTCCGGTAGGTTTTAAGCTATAAAACGTAACTAAGCGACGCAGGGGAGGCTCGCTAGTCTATTATAATTTTGTAATCTATTCTATAACTTAGTAGTGGTAGCTTCGTGTGAAAGAGCTTGTCCGGGGAAGTACTACCACCTTACCCATTACAGCCACCAAGCAGCAGTGCTATGTTCCTGTTTCAATGATATTGGTGCCGGTGAAATTAGAGGCATACGAGATTTACCAACTTTGTCTTAGGATTGGCAATGCATCAGCAGCAAGTGGTGTTGTAGGTGTATATAGACGGCGGTAACAACTTTCCACTAGGGCCGACTTGGTTAACAGTCTATTACATAAAAGGCACTAAATTGCGAGATATAGCATCATGCTGTCAACTTGACATCGTTATAATAGCAACAATAACATTTTTCCTGTCTTTCTTTTCCGTCTTACGCGGGTTGATTACACAATATCGGGTTGTATACGTCAACATGGGACTCACAACGATCCTCACAGTAAACGAACAAAGGGGAAATTGCCATGATCACCACATTTAGCAGACGAAATTGGTGAATGCAGATGACTATAATCAATGAACTTAATTGACGAAACGCAGTAGCTGAGCTATTGGCTTTCTGCGTTACGGGTCGCGGGTTCGATTCCTGCACGGAACAAATAATTGTATGTCCTACAGATAATTGTTTCGGGTCTGGGTGCATTTGAAACTTGTGTCTGTAACCCATGATATAATAGAAATCCGAAGAATAGGAATCACTACATAGTATAAAACAAAGTTGCTTCCCGCTGTCTGTCCCTATGTATCTTTAAAACTACGCAACGGATTTTGATGCGGTTTTTTTTAATAGATAGAGTGATTCAAGAGGAAGTATATGTAAACAATACATTGCACACGTGCAAAGCCGGGGCTCGCCGGGGGTCGCTAGTAGAGAATAAAAGAAAAAAAAACTTTATTTATAGAGCCTTGAAATAATCTGATTACACTGAGAAAAAGCCGCTGAAAACCGGTCTATTTACAGTTTAATAGTATTATTTTAAATCGAAATAGCCCCCTCTTTTTCCAACTTATTATATTTCTACCTCCCTCTTGCTTCTTGCAATGTAATAAGTTCAGCATACTTCTAACTTTGAACTACTGCGCACTTAATCAGATTTAAGATAAACAATTTCCGTACTGGCGTTTAATAAAATATTAATATACTTATAAGATATTGGCTTTTAACGCCGAGTATAAAACAAACTAGTTTGAGTTCGTAGTTAAGTATTTAGGTTACAGATTACTTCTGTCGATAATTAAAACGCTTTGAGAGTTTAATATTAAGGTTAATAAGACTGTCTGATAACTTTATCTACTCTCATTTACTCCTTGTTATTCTTTATAGATTCGTTTTTTCCCGGTCTTTTGTTACTAGTTTGTAGTTTTACGCGCAATAACTCTCCGTTTGAACTTTGTATTGTCGCCCTAAAATCATGTTTGCGTTATTACTTTACAACGTTCAAATCGTTTTGCTTAACAATGGTAGTATTTTTATTGACAAACTAGGCATATAAATTAATAGACTCGTAAGCTGTGTTTAGCTTTTTTTTTGGGTATATTTTCATGTGCACCCTCCACCTCTGACGGCTATGTCAGACACTTGCCGACTAAAACCACGCGGTGGTTGCCCTCGGCACAAGACGCTTCGGTTACTCCAGTGGAACGCACCGGTATTCCCTCTTGCACGTCTCAGCACGTTGCACGTTTCCCAACATCCTCGCGGTACACAGCAACACGTAACCACTACGTGCTACTATCCCAGAGTCACTTGATGGCCGCCTCAAGTCCACACTCCTAGCGCCCACAACTCTGAAGGTACCCCACCAGCATGGCCGCACTATGCGGCGTTTGATACTATCTGGGCTGGGTGCCGAAGCATTGTGATAGTTACTGACGTATGAGAGAACTTGGTTCATTATCGATAAAGATACCTAGGAGTCCTAATTTTAACCGATAACCGTTATTTGCCTCTGATGGCACCACAGAATACAATATAGTAGTTAGTGGTAGAGATCCTCATGGAGAAACAATAGAAGCCTATTTGTTATATGAGCTTACTTGGTTACGAAATGCGCCAGTAGGTACTCAACCTTAAGATATTGACAGTACTTATATTTTTGTATTATAACTTTCGTGAGACACATTCATATTTATGATTACTTACGGTTTACTCACGTGCATTTTTCGGGATTACCCGACTAGTTTCTCGCGACCTCGCCGCGTGTTCAGCTCACGATTAAGGGCTCCGTTTGGGTCCGAAACTTGACGGGCAATCTCGAAAAATGCACGGGAGTAAACCGTAACTAATCATAAGTACTTACTTATATTGTTATAGAATCTATATGACTACCACGTTTCTAGTATTCCGAGACTCCTTATTAATAGGTACAGGTACCTAATAATTCCAAATTGTATCAAATATTATCTTAGAACAACAAAAGACATCAAAATTGGCACAAGTAAACATTGAAAGCTTTGAACCGAAACTAAATTATACATCGAAGATTTAATGTCTCCACGAGTCTCGAATTATCAAATACATTGTGGACATTTACGGAATATCTCATTGTCTAGAGAAATTGTTCGAGCTCAAATATTTGATAGCACTGTGCATGCAAATATAACATTACGATATACTAATCTAAATTGTGTATCTTAACTTTTTGCTTTTGGTTTAAATAGCAACCAGGGACAATATAATTTAAAAATATATCGAAACTTTAACATGCAACAAAGAAGAACTTTATTTTTTATTTCGGTATGATAATTTTAAATGTCAAAGATTTTTCTTTTGTTTTTTTATAGTTTATTCTAGACATGTTGCTAGTAGGTATTATGTTGTTAGGCGATGGTCATGCAAACATGCCATCATTATCAACTCAATGCTAGTGATAATTATGACAGTATGGTATTCCACGGTCATGGTAGCGTTTGTAGAAGTAGCCCACGCCCATCAGTGGACTTATACAGGCGGGTATACTACTAAACACACATTATTATAGACGCGTTCCGACACGTTGGTCCAATCATATACGTGGGTGAGTCATTAGACGCTACATTGCACGATGCAATCGTCGATTTTCCGTAAACCAGTTGGAATTTGACCAATTTATCCATAGACCAATTGGTCAAATTCTAACTGGCCAACCAATTGGTCAAATTCCAACTTGTGTACGGAAAACCGTCGGATGCAGTCCATGCCGCTGAAGATTGGCATAATCCGCTAGAAAGATAATGCTATCGTTGAGAGGACACAATTCTCAACAGTGAGGAACAGACCCAAGAAGAAAGACACTTAACAGCATCAGTTCGACTTTCACTCATAGAAAACAGGCATTTTGTGCGAACATGTGTACACATGCGTGCACCTTTCCGCATCGTTTTAGCTTTCGCTAAAACTCTAGAACGATTTTGCAGCTGTAAGTTCATGATTTCCCTGTGAATGCTGCGGATAAGTATGTTTAATTTATAAAAACTTAACAAAAAACGACTTCAGAAACGCATAAAATAATTACCAAATTATAAAATTTAAACTTTTAGAAATCGGAACCTTCAATTTGGTTCAGCGTGGATTAGCACCAACTTCTCTAACTAATAATTTTATAAATATGCTAATATTTTTTTTCGTCTTTTTGATGTCCTCCTTTTGAAAGGAGTCGGTAAAAAACCATCCAACGTTGCATGATTATTCCCTAACAAGAACTAGTTCATTATCATACGCACAACCTGTTCCTTCATCCAAAAATTGGCGGGATTCTTTCAAAAAAAACAACGCGTGTTTTTCTGAGACAGTTTAGGGATTTTCCTTGTTAGTTTTCTAAACTAAACCTCAGTAAATAAACGCTACAAAAGCTTTATTTCGTCCTTTGTTAAGTGAATTTCACTGTCATAGTATGTATTTTATCGACAAATAAACTAACTACTCTAAACAAATGACTGAAAGTTGTGAAAACTGCCTCAGAATGTGTCAGTATGAGTTGTTTTCATTTTAGTTTCAACCGTGTTTATTTTTAACGGCTGTTTCGTGGTAAATAAATTTATATTTCAACCAAAGGATTGTAGGCTCAGTGTAGGTGTACCGGTGTGATTCGGAACCGAAAACAACCAAAAAGTTGTACAGACCGCCAGACTGAATATTTATGCCTATTTTGGTACGCAGGGAACGTTTTTCTAAAAAAAAAACATCAATCAGTGGGGATGGCGACTGTGGAACTAATGGCGCTGCTTTCGATTGTTCTTATAATCGTAATGCGCTTGTCAGGATAAGTAGAATTGTAATAATTAAAGCTTATTTATATTATGTTACGAATATTGTATTTCTTGTTTATTAAGATTTCATAGATTTACACCACTATTCAATATATGATACTCGTTTGTTTATTTCAATTGCTTATTAGATACATTTTTAAATATTTCAATATAAAAAACATTTAAAATATAAAAAAATAGTAGCCCACCGGCATCGGGAACAGGGTCCAAACTGCCGGCGGTCAGGGCTCCAGAGAGAGGAACTTCCTAACGACACGCGCCGTGTCCAGAAGTACCGCTTTCTGAATCAAACCCTTGATCCAGCTGCCTAACGAGAGCCTCATCAGATGTTGGTCGAGGCTCTTGGCTATTAAGTCATTGGCTGTAACGACTATCGGCACAATGACTGCTTAGTCAATCTCCCACATGTCAACAACCTCGTGTGCCAAATCAAGATATTTGTTTTTTTTTATCATTTTCGGCTTTCACAAGATTCTCGTCATGCGGGACAGTGTTATCAACAATCATTGCGCGGCGCTCTGATCGATCTATCACCACTATATCAGACTTATTAAATATATGATACTCTTTATTATAATTATTGCGTCATCATTATCTATTAAGTTTCCGTAGATTATAAAAAAGCTTTAATTATTACAATTCTATATACTCTGACACGCTCTTATTGGTTATTTATTTTTATATATTTTATTATTGGTTGCAATATTTATGATTAGTTACGGTTTACTCACGTTCATTTTTCGGGATTACCCGACTTTTGATTTTGAGTTTCGTACCCAAACGGAGCCGTTAATCATGACCTGATCACGCGGCGAAGTCGCGACTCGAACTATCCCGAAAAATACACGTGAGTAAACCGTAACTAATCATAAATATGAATGTGTTCCACGAAAGTCATAATGGTTGCAATATGTTTGACATTATCACTGTAACGTTAAAGCACATTGGAAACAATCGAAAGCAACGTTTTTAGTTCCACAGTTGCCATCCTCATTAAATGTGTATCCTAATTGCGCTAAACACTCGTAATGGCAATAGCTTTGATTTTAACAGATCAACGATTTCCACAGCAGCGTATGTATTAACAATACGACTTTTCCACAACTATGTACGGTCAGCATCAAAAGTAGCTGAACATTTGAGTTTTTAAACTGTGCATTAATTAGATAACTAATTGATAGGAAGCAAAAAATTTAAGGCATACTTAGAGCTATATCTAACAGCTCTAGGTATCTATTAAAATTTTTGTTTTAAAACAATTCGTTTTCTAATTAATGCCAAGTTTAAAAACTCAAATGTTCAGCTACTTTTGATGCTGACCATACCACGCAATGAAAGCTATTGAAATTACAAATGTGATACGTAATTCGGATGCTGTTTTTATATAACTTTGAACATTGCCAATTTTTAGCTACTATTTCGTACCAAAAGCTATGTACGGGTTTACATTTCAACCCAATTTTGATTGTAGGTAAACCCAAAACATTAAACTTCGGAAACCTGATCCAATTCTCTGTGCCTTGACCGACAGACTGGGTGAGTAGCTACCTACGGTACGGTGTTATGTAGGCGTTTATTTATTCACATCTACGTCACATCCGTCCAAGCCCGCGCTCGCGCTGCCTTTTTCTTCACCTTAACCTCAAACGTCGAGTACTAGTTGAGTAGACTTCAATCGGTCAAGGTTAAAAGCTTCTGTTAGCGTATCCTTTTTCATTGTTTTATGATAAAAATTAGACACAGTGCAAAATTAATACTGTTTATAGGAGATCGAAACTATTTTTATGATATTGTATAATATTACCACAGTGTACCTACTTACTACATACAGTGGGTCAACGCCCATACATTTGACAGGTCCGATGAAATGTCAAAATTATGTAGGGGCGGAGGTTATGTCCCAAGTATGCAGTATAGCTACTCGGGACATAACCTCCGCTCCTTCACCCCGCAATCCCCCGCACGATTGCTCTGCGACTTTGGGGGGTGGGCTCTGTGACAATGTTCTACGTTGACCGACTGTAAGGAGTAAGATATAGGTAGACTGTGCTTTAACGGTGAAGGAAAACATCGTAAGGAAACCTGTACACCAGAGAGGGCTCTAAAAAGTTCTCAATGATGTGTGTAGTTCGCCAACCCGCATCGGGCCAGCGTGGTAATCAAAGGCTTATACTTTAGTCCAGCACGCTGGCATACAGCCCTTCTCATTCTAAGAAAACGGCCAAGCCCAACAGTGGGATATTAATGGGCAGATTATCATGCTATATATAATATTAGTCTCATCGCAATCACCGATATCAGATAACATTATGCGCGTTCCCATTGAGGGACCACATTTGAATTTTGAGCATTTGAATGCGTCAGCTTTTAGTAAAAGTTCTCAAAAAATTGTAAATTCAGATTGTACATTAAGATGAACAGAAGAGTAGACTGTGGTAACATTCATAATACCTTGTGACATGACTCTCCTTATAAACCGCTACAATTAACGGTTTTGGTGATTAATTTGCCATAATCACCACTCCGCCCGTGTGGTGCCGGACGTAAAGAATAGTAGGTACATTCAGCATCAAATATATCGGGACTAACAGACTGTTCAAAATGATCTAAATAACTAGGAAAATTGAACTATATATCTCAATGGTACAAGGGATGTTTCACAATAAGTACAGTACACGACAACTGTCATTCTGATAAGAATTTTATCTCATTGAGATAAAGTTTAATTTCTTTAGTTGTTTAGGTAATTAGGAACAGTCTCTTCGTCCCGATATATTTGATGCTGACTGTACTACCCCATCTCTTCCCGTGGGTGTCGTAAAAGGCGACTAAGGGATTCACTAGAGTATGGGCAGCAGCGTTCTCTGAGTAATTTAACAACCTTATTGCGATCGCCAACCCGCCTTCCAAGCGTGGCGATTATGGCAAACCCCCCCAACATTGTTTGGGGAGGCCTATGCCCAGCAGTGGTCGTCATTCGGCTGAATGATGATGATGATGATGAATCACCACTCTTGGCAAACGGCTTGGTTATTAGTACCACACTAGAGGGTAGTGCTGCCCATACTTTCAACACATTCTCAAATTAAGAATTATAACTCCAACGGAATAAAAAATGTCATCCTCCGGCCGCTTATTCTTTCCCGGAAACCTCGCGTACGTGTATTAATTTATTATTTAAGCCTCCATTACGCCTACAAACTAGAACACCTACAATATTAATCTAACCACTGTTTGCTACATTCAAAAACGTTTCCCGAACAGTTTAACAATGGATACAAGTGCTGGTTTATTTACAAACAGTAGCAAGTGATAAATGTGTCCAGTGCTACCGCCCGACCTTCGGCGTACCTTCATTCAACTGCATTAATCATAAAGAGAGAAACATTTCAGCCATTTATTTAATTAAAAACCTAACGAACCGACGCTTCCGTAATTGTACCCTTTAGAACGTACATATCACGCTTCTGATCATTAAAGGGGTAAACAGAGGTACAATTAGTGAAATGTTTTTTTGTTTTTTTTTATATACCTTTCTCTACACTTGATTCTGTGTCGTATGTGCGTTTACAGATACAAATCTCACATGCACAAACACAAACCCGGAAAATTAACTGTTGGCCGCACAAGTACCTACTTGTTCCATGCGGGGATCGAACCCGAAACCAATCACTCAGCCACTGCGCCAACAGTGTCGTCAAAATTGATTGGCATTTGCTGTTTCGTTTCTGACCTTTCTGTCCTGATATTTCGTTCCTGTTCAATCGAATGTCTGGCCTCCTCTTCTCATGCTGTGGGTGAAAGGCGACTTAGGCATTATGTCAGTTGCGGAATTTGTTTGAAAGCGTTACCGCCGCCCTGGAACGCAAAGGGCATTAGGAGGAACACGGATGGGTTTTAGTCAGTAAGAGTCTGACACTCCCTTCCGTTCCGCTCAGAGCGGAAGAAGTCATTTGATGATTCCGAATCATAAAAAAGCCGTTATGTCAAAACTTGCAAACTCAAAAAACATACAGCGAATGACAAAAACAGAATAATAATAATATTTTTATTATTTACGTTTAAATATTCTGTATTCTGAGTACATAATAGACGGAGTATTTAAAACTTTAAGCGCAACCACTCTTCCAAGAAAAATATTTAAATTAATTCCCGTATAAAAGGCACAGAACAATACACTACAATACAAACTGAAATGAGATTAAATGTAAATACAAGTTATAAGCTAAAAACACAACCTAGTAGAGCGAAATTCCTTTCACAAAACCCGCGTGTTGTTTTATTTTCAAACAAAAGCAAATTAATTAAATCGACAATAATAATAGAGAAAATGACGAAGAAATATTGCTGATACCGGTTATTCATTTATCCTATTGTTCAAGAATAATGTACAATGCAAAGGCTTTTGAATACGGTGTTTTATGTGAGAAGCGAAAAGAAACAGCTGGAAATAAAACACGTACATAAAAGAGAAACAGAATTCGGTAGGAAATATTTATCGGTAATTTTTAGTGACCTTAAGAAAATTGTCGGGTCGGCTTACAGTCTCGGCGTGCGTGTCAATCACGACGAACGACGAAACGAAAATATCACAAATATTTTTGTTTAAGTAACCATATTTCGTGTAACTTTTTTTGGGTAGTTATTGTGTAACATGCTTTGTTTCAGATGTTCGAATAAAAGTTTGCTGTTTCTGCGAAATTATATTGAGAATATTGTCTGGCCTTGTAACTCTAAAACCCCTAATTTACCTATTGCCTGAAATACGCAGATATGTCATGTCATTTTCTATAAAAAACTTTTGTGATATTTAGGTTTTTTATGTATAGGAAAGTGGGGTAGAACCGGGACGCTAAGGCAAAAATTCAATAAAACACAAGTTTGAAGGAAATTCAATCAATTTTAATACGCTATATTTAGTTTATAAATCACATATTTAACTTGAGATCACTTTATTCTTAATTCTAAATAACAAAAAATAAAATTAATATATAAAACATGTTTTTACGGTTTTGCCCCACCCCTTGTCCAAAACCTGGTATACCCAAATCTTATACCCGATTTTGTCCCTTAACAGTGGTAGAAATGAAACTCATTAAGATCTTCGCGTTCTCAACCCATACAGCCTTCATGGGCCCAGTTTTTACATTTATGACATTGCACCATGCATCGCTCCTTCGCGAGTATATAAATACACTTGTTAATTCCAAAGAATATTAGATCAATTGACCATAAAAGCGTTTTTCTTATTTATTGTTGTCGAGCACGCACCGACGCCATTGAAAGTTTGTTGACAAACTGATCAGGGTGGCCAAAAGCAGCTAGCGAACGTGCGCCTAAATTTGAAACGTGTAAGAGGCTATACTGCCTTGTCCCGGTTTTACCCCCATACCAGGTTTTGGATTAATCTCTTCTTCTATTTTGGCAAACAAGCCGACGACCCACCTGGGGCCTAATTCTCCTAAAATAAATCTTGATAAATCACAACCGAACCAAGGCCGAACCGTTCATTCAGACAGTTCTCAATTTCAAAAGCTGTCGAATTGTTTGACAGAAAAAACAAAATCAATCATTTTAAAAGTTTTCGAAAACAAAAACTGACTGACGGTTGTGGCTCGATTGCGTTTGGCAACAATTCATTTTAGGAGAATTAGGCCCCTGATTGTGAGTGTTACCGTCGCCTATTTACCTATAACATCAAGACGATTCCTGATGCGTTGCCAACCTTAGAGACGTTGTTGTAAAGTCTCACGTGCCTGTAATTTCACCAGCACCCTTCAAACCAGAACACAGCAATGCTGATATTAGCGGCAGAAATAGTATGGAGGTATTACTTCACCGGACGACCTCTTCCACAAGGAGCTCTATACGCTAAAGGCTCAAAAGAAAAATAAAATAAATGCTCATTTGCAACAAGAACGTATTAAGTCCGAAAGTCGGATTTTTCAAAAACGCCTTAATTCAAAACTTACAAAGGTGTTTTCTGAATAATCCGGTTTTCGGACTTAACACGTTCTTGTCGCAATGATAATCTCAGGTAGATTTTAGGTCCACTCTATGTGATGAGTGCACGGATACTCAAAAATCACTCGTTATTTCCCAATACATTTTCTATAAATAGGTATTCATATGGAAGTAGGTCGTAGTTCAGTTAAACCAGTGCCAATATGCATGTCTTGAAATACTCTCAAGCCTTTCTCCTTTGAAAAACGTGAGTGAATTTCGTCTCGCATCCCGTTCGAAATAAATTGAGAAACGTCTGCTTCGATTCTTCGTTTCGTATATTGAATCATTTAAAATGTTTAGCGATGTCTGTGACCTAATTATGTTAATCAAAGTAAACTATGGAGCTTCGTGGTGGAGTATTCCCGTTATCCCCATTGATGGGGACAACGAGACAAGGGTTTTTATTCTTCCCGTTGTCCCTATTACCCTGCACCACTGATGGGGACAACGAGAAGTCGGTTATTTTATTCCCGTTTTCCCCATTGCCATACACCCATGGATGGGGACAGTGGGAATGATTTCATTCAAGTCCCCTTGTCCCCATTAATGGGGACACGGGCGTTGTGGTCAGCGGGAATACACCTTCGTGGTTAATAAACAACCGCGCGGATCATATGATTTGCCGCGGTCAGTCCGTGGATGGGTGACCATTCCTTACACATCGACACCCCTCCGTGCCTCGAAGAGCACGTTAAACCGTCGGTCCCGGGTAACATACGAATAGCTATGACAGTCATTACTGGTAGTCAGAAGCCCGAAAATCTGACAACCGGTCTAACCTTAGGATACCGGCATTGCCTAGTAACTGGGTTGCAGAGTTCTGATGGCAATCGCTTCGTGTAAAATTCTGGTATTCAGCCGCATCTGCATACATACGTAGATAGGAAAAGGCCACGCAGAAGTAAAAATATGAATTATTTAAATATAACTTTATTCTGAATAACAATTTTGTAATATTCCCTTATTTTCTAATTGCATTTTAACCGCTAGCGGCCCGACCGACGAACCGGTTCGTCAGTGCCATTGTTTATCTATTGTGTCTATAATTACAGTACTGAGACTTTAATGTAAATTCGTGCATCCTTAGCGTCAAACCCAAGTCTATTTTACATGGTAATGGCTTGTGTTTTTAATCCCATATTATTTAATTTCATACTGAATACCGCCTAAATTTTATTAGATTAGCTTGTTTGCGCGCTGTGCTCCGACATTCCGGCATCATTATTCAATATTTAATAAGACTGGGTCCATTAGGAACCCCTGGTTCGGTTCATTCGTTCCGTTCCTTTGTGAATGATCAACTGTTACGATGCGAATTGGTCAGTATTTCAGTTTGTATTTTTAGCGTCCTAAAATGTCGGCTGGTGACCATAAATTATAAAACATGGGTCTCGCTCATTTTTGTTGACTGAAAGGCTCGGGGCTCGGTCGTGTTGTCATGGTCATTCTCGCTTGACATACAACGATTTTATTTTATGGACGTTATTAGCTGTGTTATTCGATGCCTTTGCTTTTAAAATATTCCGGTTGAATTTTAAAGTAGTTACTCCATTTTTTAGGCTTATTTTTAACTTACCACCAGATATAGTAACATATTTATAACAGACAAAAATAGTAAATGATCACCAAAATTAAACCCGCATTTAATATGAAATTACACCCAAAGTTTTAACATCTCGCTATCCTATTAAAGCAAAACGACTCCAAATAAATCATTGTTAATCCAAAAGTAGTAAATGTTGTAGTTAATGAACACCAAATTGTCACTTGTTTGGGTTTCCAAAGTAGAGTCGACGGAGCCGACGGCTCCTATTTCTGTCTGCAGGGTTTAAAGTAACCTAACACGAAGGGAATGACGGGGGCTTCGTTCGCTCGCTTCGCTCGCTTACTCTAGCCCCCGTCATCCCCTTCGAACCTAACCTATCCGTGTTGGGGTGCCACGGGGGTGGGGGTGATTTGGTGATCATTTACTACATTTGGTGTTCGAATACAATTTGAAGTGCAGTTGTGACTAAAATAGCTAGTACTATTGTAAGACTTTAGACTTTATTTTTCTGGTGTCAAGTATACATTTTTGGAAAAAGAACTAAGGGTATCAAAGCATTTTATGGTGGTCACTATATTGAACCCCTTTTTTTTATTGTATCATTTGAAAATCTTACTGCCTATAATCTATAATTTAATGTCCACAATCTTTCACTTTGATTTGTTTTATTCAACCGTACCATCAATAGCTTGGTATTTTCCATTTAAAAATAATTCTATACCTACCTATATTAGTTGCAATCAATTCACAATGTCGTGATGAAAAGTATCGCAAACAGTCTAGACATTTGATTCAGTCTGCAAATGCGCCTAAACGTCACGTAAATAAACTATGTAAAGTGGATAATGCCTTTCTGGATAAATATTGAATAATCGCGGTTCTATGTTATGCACGCTATAGGTATTTTTCAAGATAATTGAATAAAAAAGGGTTACCGCACACGAAACGACGCAGTGCGGCGCAAGACCCGAACAAAAACTAAAGTGCTACAGCATGTATTTAATTACAAGTATTTAATTTTAAACAGCAAGCAGTACATTGTCAAATATGTTCTTAAATTAACTAAAAGAAAAAAAAATGTTATTCATGCAACCTTAACTTTGAACTTAACCTGATAAGCTAAAATGAAACTGTAGCTGTTAGATCGTATTTGTGGACCAGATTGTCGGAGGTAAATAAAATATTAGATATAATCACTTATACTTAAGTCTATTACTTTTAAAACTGTTGCCGATTATACAATGTGTCCCTGGATAATGTGCACAAGCGAAAAATAGAAAAAAAGTATAATTAATAAGCTTTTTTAGCTATTTTTTTTATTAATTACCTGTATTTTGAAAAAAACAATCCTTAAAAATAATCATCAAGTTAAAAAACAAGTTTTTTTGAAGGTTATTTTCCAGTTTTTTTTGTCGATATTTGTTATAGTTTCATTTGTGAACATTATCCAGGGACATACTGTATATTGCTCGTAAAACTGCCTTTAAACTTAAATAATATACTTAAACAGCTACGATGAGTTTAAATAAAAAAGATCAGAGGTACTTACATCGTAAAAGCAATTCGGTTTACTTTGTTAACTATTGACCGTTGTAATCCGATCGCTTACGGCTTTACCATTTAAGCTATTCGTCGTACTACTTAAAACCATGATAATTTTTTCATTAAACTTTGTTTTTAATTCCGATCAATAGAAACTACCAATCTTGATTTGTACAAGCAGTTTCCGTATGTTTGCGTCCACGAAACTCGAAACTAGTCTATGGTGATATTTTGTACAGTAATTGTTGCTATCGCGAAGGTTTCTGGCAGAATAAATAATTAAAAAACTTCTTACGCGGGCGGAGTCGCGAGGGCAAAGCTAGTTTTAGGGTTCCGTACCCAAAGGGTAAAACGGGACCCTATTACTAAGACTCCGCTGTCCGTCCGTCCGTCTATCACCAGGCTGCATCTCATGAACCGTGATAGTTAGACACTTTAAATTTTCTCAGATGGTGTATTTCTGTTGCCGCTATAACAACAAATACTAAAAAACAGAATAAAATAAATATTTAAGGGGGCTTCCAAACAACAACCGTGATTTTTTTTTGCCGTTTTTATAGATAATCGTACGGAACCCTTCGCGTGCGAGTCCGACTCGCACTTGGCCAGTTTTTTATTGTCACTCCATTTTTTGTTGTATTTATATTTGTCGCTAAGTTTGTTGAATTTGACAATTAACCGTTGATGCCATGTAGTATGTATAATACACATGCTATGGTAAATACATATAAAAAGATAAATCAAAAAAAAAAAACCAATCAGATAATATCTTACAACTTCAACCCAACTCAAATTGAATACCTACTTCATTAAAATAATAATAAAAACTTACGCCTTATAAAGTTAAAAGAGAGCCTGAACTATAATAAAAACTGTTCCAGCGAAAATAATTTCTCAATTCCACTAAAGGATCAAGTTTTCAAACAGAATGTGTTATCTCAGTCGTTCTGACTAATGCTTTTTGAATCGTCGCTCCACGGGATATCCAACTTTATAATCTTGATCCCAACTTTTCGATGTGAAGCGAAAACTGCAATTTCTCAAGTACAAAGTTTTTATGATAAATTATCAAACTACAAAAAGTAGAACAAAAACACGTTTTTAATATGTTTAATTTTAATGATTAATAATATGTTGGATTATTCTGCCGTACGAGCATTAAATGCAGAATGCAGTAAGTGCTTTTTTTTAATAATATACCGTAATTCGAGATAGATAGTTGAGTGAATGATTTCTAGTGTTGTCATACCTTGAAATGACCGGTGATTCATAAGTGACGATACGTAATTTTTGCCAGGCAGAAATAACTTTTAGTTTAAGAGCAATAAAGCTTTATTTTCAAACACTCCTTAACAATTTCGTTTGGGTACTCGGGGTACCCATGGCCGATTAACTACAAAAAACGTTTTGGGTACTCCCAGTACCAAGGCCGCTTGAGCGGATAGGATATTCGGATGCATATTTGTCTAAAGTAAATTTTTTCCTATCAAATTATGGAAGCGGCTTCTTAAAATATATTTTTTGAAAAATGACGTTGTTAGTTATCCCAGTGTAGTAATTACCTACTTTACAACATTAAGTAGGTAAATATACATCCTATTCTATGGTCAGAAAAAAAAAACTAAATTTGTCGATTCCAGAATCGCGGGATTTTTACGATGATTTCAAAAATGCATTACATAATAGCAAACACTTCAATTTTAGGTAAATATGCATGCGATTATCCTATCTCTAATGATAAGCCCAACTAATTAGGTGTTATATTCTATATTAAAAAAAAAAACACTTACTGCACTATTTAGTAGTAGTAGTAGGTATTGCAGCGTGAATACTTAGAAATACTTTGTTGAAAGTAGCTACTTCTTTATTAAGTAAAAAAGGTGGATTTGTGTTCTTTTCACTTCATTGAAATTCACTTGTTCCGAGTTGAGCGTAGAAAAGCACTTGAGGGATAAAAAGGTTTGACTATTTTATTATTGACTAGTCAGCCCGCGGCTCTGTTTGCGGAAAGTCTGTTATTCTTATGTTCAAGTAGATTAAATTTTGAATTTTCTTCATTGTTATACACCTTGTAAGTTGTATAGATGCGCTTTCCATTTTGTTTTTGTTTTGTTTCCTTTGTTCTCGAAAATTAATCTTTTTGTCTTTTTTTCCTTCCGAAAGCCGTTATATATTTTCTCTCAAAGAAGCACACCTACACCAACCCACATTTTCTTACTAACTTCACTTTCAGATTTCTTTTCTCCATCAAGAAAGATAAAAACATTTTCCGTAAAATTTAAAGTAATGAAATTAGCGGTTGAAGTAACAGCAAACAAAAATTGCTGGTTAACCAAAGTAAACTTTTTCTTAGCTATGTAAAGACGGTACACATTAGCGAAAACGATTTCAATTGAAAATAAGCACTGTACTTCTGGTATGACGCTTCATTTAATTACGTGAGTAAAGTGATTCTGTTTTAACTGATACACACAGAGGTACCTAGAACCACACGAAGAGCTCACCACATTCCACATGAAAGGGTAAAATTATACCGATGTAATATATGTATTTGCCAATTGTTTTTAACGATTCTTTGTCTCTTGTATTTGCTATCGCGTATTGTAAAATTTATAAAATGAGTTTCAAACAAGTATAATTTAATCATTGTTTAAGTTTTGTACAAGCGACAGAAAAGTGAAGTTAGTAACTAGAGTATTCACAAAGCAAGCAACTTAACAAAAACTGTCATTGTTAAGCCGGGTCCGCAGAGCCAATTTTCTAACATGTTATTGTGTTTTTGCAAACAAAACTGTTAGGCCACGCCCCTATTCGGTTAGCAAACAATATTAAGCAGGGTCCGCAGCGCCAGTTTTGCTAACAAAACTGTTAAGCCACGCCCCTTTTCGGTTAGCAAACAATGTTATCCTGTTTGCAAACATGAAAACACGGCGCAGCGGACCCGGCTTTATTGCGTGCATATAAACTTTTAATGCCAAAGACACACTAACGAACTAATCCACGCACTATATCTGTTGAAATCCAGATGTAGCTAGCTGCCTCTATATAGGTATCTCGTTTCCCGTCTGTACGGGGTGTGGGTCAAGGCTCTCGGTGTGTGCCGGGATCTCAAATATTGTCATGCTTGAGTTATTGCTCCAGATGTGAGACGCTTGCGAGTGAACCGATGCTTGTTATATCTGAATTGCATTGGTCCACAGAAATATTGCAATTTTTCTAACAAATACCTGTTTTACGAAAGATATTTTTCTCGTGTCTCGTGGGGATATTAGAACAATTTATGCTTGAGGTCACTGATCGTTATTTGGTTGGATAATATACTACGCTATATTCTGGCGTACGAGTATAAAATGCAGTAAGTGATTTTTATAAATAACTAGCGATCCGCCCCGGCTTCGCCCGGGTGCAATGTATTATACATATTATAAACCTTCCTCTTGAATCACTCTATCTATTAAAAAAAAACCGCATCAAAATCCGTTGCGTAGTTTTAAAGATCTAAGCATACATAGCGACAGACAGCGGGAAGCGACTTCGTTTTATACTATGTAGTGATGTACCGTATTTGATAAGCCTAACTTAACTACTTACTGATTCTTCATTAGCACAGCAATATTAAGTTTTTAAACATTTGTATCGTAATAATATGAAAAAAAAGCTTAAGTTACTCTAACATTGTACATAGTAGTTGAGGTTCAGGAGTTATATAAATCCAACGTTAATGGAGATTACCTACCCTGAGAACAATAACAGCTGCCACAAACAAATCGAAGACGTAACGAAGGTGCATCAATAACTACATCTATACCCCTTTCACCGTAAGCTGATTCCTGACGTTTCTCTAAAAAACATTACCATAAAAAAACCATGGATTTTAATTACGGTTTTTGTTGATGGCATCATCATTTCATTTAAAAAATGCATAACTTTTGTCAAAAACCGTTTTGGTATTTAACTTTTTATACCGTTTCCACCGTAAGTTGATTAGTGACGTGTCTCTACAAATCGTTACCATACAAAGAATATTAAATATTTTTTAAAAACAAAGCATGGTTACTATAGCTACTTTACGGTCCTTGATGATGTCGTTTACGGTTTTTCGATAGCAGTGTTCTTACGGCTACAATTCACGAAATGACCGAGCTATCAGGACTCATATTTGGATGATCAAAGTATAGCTTCAAAGAAAATTACTCTTATATTTTTTTAAAACTTTGTCCCACACCAAGATTTATCTTGTATCGTGGGTGCGTTTACAGACAAAAATCTCACAAACAAACGCCCAGTCCCGAAACAACATCTGTCGGCCATACAAATTTTTGTTCCGTGTGGGAATCGAACCCACGACTCGTAGCGCAGAAGCCAATCGCTTAGCCACTGCACCAAACGTGTCGTCAAATTTTTGTTACCTGAATCTTTATATAAAAGAAAAGTCCTGACTGATTGACTGACTCATCAACGCCCAGCCCAAGCCCTTGGACCTAGAAAGCTGAAATTTTGCACAGAGGTTCCCTTTATAATTTAGACAAGAAACAAGGAAGGATTTTTCGAAATTCAACCTTTAAAGGAGTTAAATAGGAGATGAAAGTTTGTATGGAAAATCGTCACTTAACGGGTTCAAAATTTCACTTAAGCGAAGCTGCGGGCAAAATATAGTATCGTATAAATCATTTATTCAAATTTCTCATCTGCAGCAATCCTTTTAAATATAAAACACGTGCATATTCATCTACATGCAATTATCCCGGCAAGCGCTATGCATAGAAGATTCTCTGCAAGATTGCCTATTTCAAAAAGGAAACAGAACTGTATATCCAACATCCAATATACATATATGAAAACGCAGATTGCCTCTACACAGATCTACATTTACACTAGTAGGTATAACAAGAAGTTTTGAGTAAGGAAGCCACTTCTACGTAGCTAGGTATATATAATAGGTACAGGTACATTATATTCAAACAAAACACGAAATTCAATTTGTCCAATTTCCTTGAGTCTAAGCATAAAAACATCCCCAGGGCGTTAAAATTCCGCGTCTAAAAAACATATTACAAACTGTACGATGGAAAAACATTTCCTTTTCGTGGGCACAAAAGGAAAGCCGATTATCTATACCTATGTCTTCCGAGTTCTCGCCGATGTCATCGAAAACCACTTAAATATTTACATGTTATACACCGATATATATATTATTACGTTTCCTGTGAACAGAACCTGAAACAAAGTGGTAACTGTTACGTTTCTGTATGGCTTTTATCTGGGGAGCGTTGCACACATTTCAACGTAGTATTTCAACGTGTAGGTACGTGTTTACGAACTTATCGTCGTAGTAGTTTTATTTCCAGCAATACATTGTTCTAAGAAAACAATCTCAAATGTTTTGTTGTATTTTACCAAAGTTCCTGGAGCAATATTTAGCAGCCAGCAGCCCGTATTTAATGCTGTATATTTGGGTAGCTTCCCCACGCATTTGCAACAACAGTAAACAATGTTTGGGTGATAATAATAACTGTACCAGTCACTCCTACATTTTTATATGTTTAGAAAATTTCTATACTCGTGTAACCTACATTAAATATCTTATAATATTGATGACTCGGCTGTTTGTATACAAACATTGTCATTTTCATAGCATTTAATAAATTATATAATTTATTAAATGCTGTGAAAATGACAATGTTTGTTGCTACGTTCCACCCACGAGGCAGTCTATAATACACTAAAAATATATATATTTAGTGTATTAAAGACTGCCTCGTTGGTAATTTGCTGTTATCCAATGAAGAGTTCCATTGTCAATCTCCGAGTCTTCATCAGATCTTCACCAAATTTAAATGGGACCTCCTCGGGAGAATACTCTTTCAAACAATAAAATCGCTTCAATTGTGTCTATAAAATTTGAAGATTTCCTTCGATTTCTCCAGGATCCCATTTTCAGATCCTGACCTGATGACCATGGAACCACCTGGGAAGTATACCCTTTCAAACAAAAGAAGAATTTTCAAAATCGGTCCAGGCGTCTTTGAGTTATCGGGAAACATACATAAAAAAAGATTCCGACGAATTGAGAAACCGACGAATTGACAAAAACTACAAAAAATTGTGGAACATAGCGTGGGGTTGATTCGAGTACCTATAAGGGTGCTCTACCTCTAGACTTCCGCATGATACTATTGTTTGGGACACCCGGTATAATAACATCATTGCCTAAAATAAAGACTTATTTACTTTTCTTGTATTACAAAATGATCAAACCTTAATTATTTCTGTGAGCCGATAAACAAACTGAGTAATAATAATGTTGCCAGCACTTCGTAATTAAAACGTGTTGCTAACCAGAACTTACTTAGGTAACGTAATATTTTTTAATTCCCTTAGGCTTATCGGATTGTACAAACTTTCAAAATTTTCCAGTAAGCGAAAATTTTGTTAAATAAATTACGAACGCCCTCAATTTTTTCAACTGTTTTTTTTTTATTCTGTCGACTTAATTATTCGTTATACTTGTTTCAAACGAGAAAAAGGATGGTTAAGATCAGCAGAAATTAATTTAAAAGGAACTTTTTACTCCGGTGAAATATTAAAAATGCTTTAGGTACATAATGTTAACATAAAAAGTCTGCCTGCCGCCATTCGCAGTAATAACACCGATGCCGACTAACAGTTTACTTATGTAGACTCATTTATAAGATTTCTTTTTCATTTCTTTCCAAAATTGAACCTCATAGAAAGTAATGTGACGTAATTTTGGAATCATGAGACTCCATTTCCATCCTAAATTTATTTTTAATTAGATTTATATACCCTCACATTAAATACCTGTGAAGTACCTAAGTATACAAAGTAAGAAGTGACGTAAATCCCCAAGCAGAGGCTTCTTATTAAATTATAAAGGTTAATAACGAACCATAACTTTTTCTTGCTACCATACTTCAGTAATTAAGTGAAATATTTTAGAAAAATTTATGAAAACGTCCATTAGGCTGTAATTTATTAATTTATTCAAGAACGCTATACGGTGTTTTATTCATTTTCATATTTTCTCGTGTAATAGTATCGTATCGACGTGAAGTCGTGAACTAAATTCTGTAGAAGCTTCGTTTTATAGCTTCCGTACTTTATGGTAATAGGCGCAAACCTCCGGTTGTTCCACTGCTACTCCTGCTCATATTACGAATAACTTACGATTTTATCGACGTATTATGAGACCCTGTGCAATTACAAATCTTTCGATTGTTATGAGAACGGGTATCGAAGTAACTACTCCTGAAAGATAAAATCTTTGTCATATAGGTATTTGTGGTCGGGCGCTCCCAAAATAAAGATAGGATAACGCTCCCTTGGAATGTAATAATGGTGTAATAAGAGACGACTTAGAATTTAAATTAGGCACGTGAGTGATCAGCAGCATGATCTGTATCTATGATATACCAATCTGTCTGGTAACTACGGTCATGATATTTTTAACGTTATCGTTCCAAAAACGATCAACAATGTCAGTAGAGTCAGAGTTTGGTTAAAACACACAAAGAAATCATAAACCGAAAACTAAAAAAAAACGCGAAACATACAGGAAAGTGATTTGGTTACCTGTAAGAGGTGCCGCTGGGCTTCCATATGACACAATTTTTTGTTATATCTTGTATAAGGTGATGGGAAAAGTCTTTGTTTAAAAGTTGTTTAAGAACGTCTACGGAATGCTATGACACGTGTCTGTAGGTTATATTTTTCATAATTAACACATTGTATATTTTATGCCCAACTAGCGATCCGCCCCAGCTTCGCACGGGTACTATAATACCTATGCATGTATTATGCATATAATACATGCATAATCCTCTTGAATCACTCTACCTATTAAAACAAACCGCATCAAAATCCGTTGCGTAGTTTTAAAGATCTAAGCATACATAGGGACAGACAGCGGGAAGCGACTTTGTTTTATACTATGTAGTGATGATAAACTTTTTCAATTATTAAAGATGAAAAAATACAGCTCCCATCATTATCCTAAAATTCCGAAACACCCATCCGAAACATTCATAAGTGTATCTTAAAGATTTCCTTTGCTTTGTGAAGTGAAGCCAGTAGAAAAGGCAGCAGGCTATTTATTGTACAAAGGTGTTCTCAATAGAGATACAACGTATAGAGCGACCTTTCTGGAGCTCATTCACCGAACTCCGTGGCCTTTGGTGCACAATAGCTCGGATCTGAAGCCGTTGGTGGCGACACAGAAAATTTGCTTGTTAGTAATCCACAATAGTCTGCTATATATTTCCTATATAGGTATATCGGAAAGTCGGATAGTACAACGTTTTGGACTTTCCAATTAAAGAGTTGTAAGTGTTCGTGTGACCCATTGTTAGATTGATTTACGTCGGAGTCGTATGTAATACAAAAATCAAATTTTAATTTTCTGAATTGATAATGACTTATTAAAATATGCAATGAGTATATCTCTAGGTGTAATAGCTTACTAATTTATTATTCCCAGCTCTTCACAAGGGCAACTTGCTAGATTTTGACCATTAACTTAAACCATTAGCGTTTCACCAGAATTTTAAGTAAAAAATGTTTCATGGAAATTGCATAGTTTATTTTAAAGACCTTCACCTTGAATTCAGCGAATAACACGTTAAGTGACATGCGAACATACCGTGCACGTCACCCACATTAAGTGTGTAGATACCTGTGTTTACCGCATCATTGCAACTCAAGACTGCCGTAACTGTTGTTACTTTATAACAAGTATGAAAGCATTACTACCTCCTGTCTTAAACACTCTTAAAAATTAACTCCACAAGGACGCGCCTTGTTATTACAGAGCACCGTTTTGCAGCACTTGGCCTTAAGTAAAATTGCGAGGAACGAAGCACGATATTGCATATTATGGAAATAATGCACGCCGGTAATACCAACTTTAATGAAACGAAGGCTAAAAATTTACAATGGAATATTAAGTATTTTAACGCGAGGCCAAAAATGTGGCCTTTAACACGCTTTTGAACCGTGCTAGGTACAATATATCGCTAACTAGGAGCTACCTAGCAAGTGACAATTATCGAACTAGGCGATCAACTAATATTTGTGCTTCACGGCTGTCTGTTATTATTTTGAAATAATGATTTTATCGAACGACGAGCGGTAATGTATTTTCCGTAACTTGGTAATTAGGTGATCATATTATGACTAATTTTGACCGCATTTCCCAACATTGGAAAAAATATAGGATGACGACAATGAAAAACGAAATAAATTGCTATTATTCTAACTTTGAATAGCGAATAAAACCAAGTAAATAAAAATGGAGCCTAAATTCAAATTTAATTTTAGCCTGACCTTTATCGAATTTGCGTAGCTCGGCAGGCAGGAATTTAAATTGTTCAATAAAATGTAAAATTCATTTTACAATAACCCCGAATATTTCCATTCGTATTTGTGAAACCTTACCATTTTATTTTGCATGTTTGAGTTCTTTTATAACCAAATTTCTATTAGATAAGTGATTATTTATATTTTATTGGGAATTAGGTCCGGACAAGGATAGAACTAGGACTTACAATATGGACCTAGGGTATCTCTTTGTTATGTAGGAGCGTTACATAAAATGTTCTGCATGAACAAGTATTGCAATTAAACATCAAAATCACTGCCTTATACCTCAGAATATGTACGAGTACGTGCAGATAAAAAGGACATTTCCTAGACCAAGATATTTTGAGTTAAAAATGCAGCAACGTTCGTAAAAATAAAATAACTTTCCTCGTCTATTTTGGCTCCCAAAAAACTGACTTACTCCACAACTATCCCGAAATAATTCTTCTTCCTTCAAAAGGAAAGTATTTAATTTTTAAAGGTATTCACGGACTTTCTTGGATCATCCGAAACTTGAACAAGTACGTTAATAATGAAACGGGTCTCCTCAATTGCCAAGTAATTTGTCATTTGACATGATGTAAAATCCGGAAGCTGTGAATTTAATTTCGGAAATAAAACGTCTGACTCCCGTAAAAATTCAGGGTAGGTAGAAACTTTATGTTGTACTCTAAAAGCCTGTTTTATGATTGGTCGTAAAAAAGCGAGCCTTCGCGAGCCAATTTCGTTCTTTAATTAGGGTAACATTCCTGTTTAACACGGAACATCGGAATATATACCATGTTTTAGATCGCGTATCCATTGCCCTAGGCGACATTATTAGAGACGCACATAGCCAATGCGTAATCACAACAGTACACGGACGATTTCTCATTACCATTACTTGTTGTATGCTAACAACAGCCTACAGGGACATACACAGCCCGAACATAATTTAAAGAGGAACGGTACTGCAATAGGATATTTAACAATTTTTTTATTACAAATCTCGAAAGTATTACAAAAATTATAAGCAACAGTGAAAAAAATCGTTGAAAAATTTAATAAAATGCCCAAGTTATAAACAATTTTAATTTGTTCACGAGACAGAAACAACACTACTTAAAAATGACGTCATACCGTAAAAACTTCATAGTGACTTGACATCACTCTGTACAATATCCGTTTTGTGAGACGAGGACAGAAAATGTCCCCTCCACAAACTTCAAAAGCGTGTATCTCCTCTATTTTTTCATTGTTTTTTTTTGTCCATTCCGTGTTCTTTTTATACTTTCTTTAAAATAATACCAATGTGTTGTGCATTTTCAGGGTTCCGTACCCAAAGGGTAAAACGGGGCCCTATTACTAAGACTCCACTGTCCGTCCGTCCGTCCGTCTGTCATCAGGCTGTATCTCATGAACCGTGATAGTTAGACAGTTGAAATTTTCACAGATGATGTATTTCTGTTGCCGCTATAACAAAAAATACTACAAAATAGAATAAAATAAATATTTAAGGGGGCTCTCATACAACAAACGTGATTTTTTTGCCGTTTTTTCAGATAATGGTACGGAACCCTTCGTGCGCGAGTTCGACTCGCACTTGGCCGGCTTTTTTTGTCCATTCCGTGTTCATTTTACACTTTCTTTAAAATAATACCAAATTGTTGTGTACATTTATAATAGTAGTCAAATACCATATTGTTTCTCTTTCTTCCTTAAAGCCAAATTAAATAAAACATAAACCTCTTTCAAGGTGTCTTAAAACTAAGATGCCAGAAATTTAACTGTCTATCTGCAAAAGTAATCTTCTTTGTCTTATTTTATTCTGAACGGTCTAAGACAGTTGGCTTCCCGTTATAATTCTCTTTAAATATTGGCAACAAAGGTATTACTGTCGCGTTTGAAAATGAAAAGTCCTCTTCTAAATGTAAGGTATGTTTAAAGGTGAGGTTTTCATCCTTGCATTTTCCTGACCTATTTACGGAGTTCGCTTTGATTGAAGAAACTGATACTGATGACTTTGCTCATTAGTAAGCGCACATCTTCACAGCGTAGAGAGTTTCTAGATTAAGATTTCAGTTTGATGTTATCGCTATACAGTTGGCTTATTCATAGCCGAGGACCGCAATGAGGGTTAAATTTAGCGATGTGACCCAATATTGTTAATAATACTGGATCGACCTTCAAGCGGAAATAGTAAGGTGACGCGATCGTGGGCTCGTACGTTATTAATATATACGGCGGTGCATTGAGGCCTTGACCCAGCCTTCACCCTCCCCGCACCCCGCAACTAGGGTTCCCAACTTTTTTTGACAAAAAAAGGTATGAAATTGTTTGAATAGGAAAAAATAAAGTATTTTTCAAAGGACATGATCAGTGCCTGCCTTCCTGTTCGGAGGAATGTGCGGGATTCCAGGTTTTACACTAAGATTTAAAAATTAAGAACTAAATTATTATTGTTACCTATATGTATTATTCCGACTAAAGCCAAGGTACAGATATTTGAAAAAAAACAGTAAGTGTTGTGATATTGCTTCCGTTTTACCTTTTGAAACACTTTTTGTTTTTACGTTTTTTTTCATCATATTATGTAGGTACGTTCTGTTTTAACTTACTTTACGCATATCAGTAAAGATCGGAAATAAAGTATTTTCGCATACTTTATTTTTATGCAAAAGTATAAAGTATATTTATCGAAAATAAAGTAGGATACGTTATTATAAAGTATGGTTGGCAACCCTACCCGCAACACACCGCCCACAAATACTACCGAGTTACACTAAAAATGCATTAAATTTCGTTTTTGAACACAGCCAGATAATTTCATTAGAACAGCTCCCCAGTTGACCTTTCCGAAATGTGACTTATGTTGCCACAGAACGGACGGGTTGACACAACCCTTTGTATATATTTATATAGTGTGGAAATGGCAGACGAGAAACTTGTTTTATCTAAAGTATGTGTTGAAATGAACTACTTGTGTACGATTTTACAGAGCACACTTTTAAAAAGAATTTTACTGAAACAAAAATCTTCAAACTTTAAAAGAGGCTTGCCTTTCCTTTTGGAAATAATAAAAAATTATAATAATTTATTCCGTCCAGACTCATTCAAAACAGAAGTTGAACAATTTCAAAATATTATATCTGGTAAACAAAAAGTCTTTTTTGTGGCTGCTATGAATTTTAAAACAACTCGTAACTCTCTACTTGAATTCTTCTTTCAATCTATTACTTTATAAAATATTTCTATTCTTCATCTATTGTTTAGCAACAAAGAATTTCTCATGAAGTTATAACATATAACTGGTATTCGTTTACCTACGCTAAAACTGAAGACAACACAGTTTAACTTCAATTACAATTTGAATACCCAACTACTAATTAACAACTTGAGAACTAGAACAATTATTGAGTGCGGATGTAGTTTTAGTTTATGTGTATTTTATTCGATAGCTTCCGAAAGTACTGCGAGCTAGTGCACATTAAACTTCCACTTACAATTAGATTGAATAAATTTAGATTTGTGTTCAAGCTTATCGATATGCATTTTTTGTGTTAGTGACACTATACATCCTTTCACAAACACACTCAGACACAAACTCAAACACACACACACATATTAAAAGACACACACACACAAACATACACACACACTCACAGTGACTGTGTGTGTTCGAATAAGCACACAGAACCGCGCGCAAAAATGAGTGAATCTGACATAAAGAATTCCCAATATCTACCTTCGTATCTAATCGTTATACCCATAAGCATTGCGCTTGGCAAGATTGGCAACCGTAGTATGATGGCATTAGTACATGTGAAAGCTGCCCATCCCCCTAATCGCCTTTACGACAAAGAAAGTGATGGAGTGGTTAGTACGATGACGTCACTTTAGTATATTTTAACCGATAACATGGCTGATTTATTAACCACATAAAGTTCTAGTACTCGCTACTATAGCCATTAGTAAAAAGGTAAATATAGAGAATTATTTCCCTCTATTTAGGCAAAAGAACCGCGTATTAGGTGCGTAAAAAATAACCCTGTCGTCTGTAATTATAGTTGTGAAAATTGTAGAGTATAGTCGAAATAGTTTCAGTTCTCCTTTTACAAATAGGCCCGTTCAACTTTGTGACACGAATTGGATCGTAGCTGCTACGATCCAGCTACGGCGTAGCTGCTACGTTCCGGTATTTTTAGGTCTATTATTTTAGCATTATAGTTATTATTGCTGAGTTTTGGAGTTGAAATTAAAATAATGGTTTCAGATACTTATCTTGGTGGTGGTACCTAGTGGTACGACAACTTATACGCAGTAGACTTTGTATGTACAGTAGCGTTCATAAGTCCATTAGCAATCTCACAAAGCAATAGACTGACACTTTTGTTTGACTTACGACCTTCTTTAATTAGTAATTTCTATACTATAGGCACACACACACACTCAATATTGTCTACAACTGATTGTAGTTCATAATTTCAATTATTTTAACAGATACCATCCTGGCTTAGCGGTTAACGCATTCAGGTCCGTATCATGGCGATCCGTTGGTTCAGATCTCACGTGCGGGTGACTTTTTGTAGTATTAATAATTACTCGTAGTAGTTCGATAAATGATTAGTTGTTGTCTCTTTCGTCTTGTGTAGTAAAGTTAGTAGGTAGACCACAAAAAACTAAATAAATTATTTCGATTTCTGTAAGGTAGACAGACGCAGTTACGACTCATCTAACTAAATCGAATAGAACGTTGTTGGTTGGGTGTTATTGTTGGTTTGTGACGTGTGAATCTATTAAAGTTTAAATATTTTCAATATGCAGGCAAATATAAATATCGAAGCGAGGGCGAATATTATTGCACTGCGTAAAAGTGGATGCAATATAACACAAATATCTAATGAAACCGGACTGAGTGTGAGTGTTATGATTTAATTATTTTATTGGATAAAAAACTAAGGGCTATCAAAGATTATCAAAGATAACTATATTCGATCATTTATTTTAATATTTTATTAAATAAAGTTTTAAAATCATGATGTTACAAAAGAAAAAGATTATAAATAACTTTAAAGTTTATTTATTTGGAATAATGAATGATGAATAACAATAATATGTGTAATAATTTTATTTTTAATAGTGTTTTGTTTCTAAATTATGAATAGCAAACTAATCAGTTTTAGTATTTTGCGTATGGATGCCTAACAGTATTCCTTTTTTTGTTTTAGAGAAATACTGTGAGTCGGTGGGTTAGGAGATATGAGGAGGAGGGAAGCCTTGCTAGTCGGGAGCGAAGTGGAAGGCCGGTGCTTATTAAAGAGGCGCAGCGACGTCACATGGTGAATGAATATGAAAGAAGTGGTTTCATACCAACGAGACATTTTGCTGAAGTATTCGACACATCATTACTGACTGTTCGCCGTGCACTCCACGCTGAAGGTTTGCATCACCGAAGACCAGCTAAAAAACCCTTTTTGACGGAAAAACATAAACAAAAACGTTTACGTTTCGCACAAGAATATTTAGACTTCGACTGGGCCACTACTATATTCACAGATGAAAAAACGTTTAAATCGAGCCAAAAGGGAAGACTTCATTTATGGCGTAAAGATAATACACGCTGGTGTGAAAAAAACATAGTTCCTAACACGGAATCAGGGCGAATCACGGTCAATATGTGGGGATGGATGAGTGCAGCAGGGCCAGGGGAACTTGTATTTATTCCTCCACGCGCCAATAGCGTCACTTATATGGAAGTATTAAATGACGTCATGCTACCTACTTTGCGTAACGTTTATCCAGCTGAAGAGATTATGGAGATATCTTTTGTCCAGGATAATTGTCCAATTCACCGGGCGGGCACTGTGCGTGAGTGGTTTATCAGACACCCGGAGATAACTGTCATTCCATGGCCAGCCCGATCTCCTGACCTCAACCCTATAGAAAATCTATGGGGTTTGATGGTGCAAAGATGGGAAGCACGGGACATACACAACATAAAATCACATTGCATGGAGATATGGGAAAATATAAGAGGAACAGAAATATGTTTTAATCTCATAGGCTCCATGCGTCAACGTCTTCTTGACTGTATCGAGAATAATGGGGGATACACAAAATATTAAATGTTTTATTATAAAATTATTAAATATGAATATTATATTACGCCATATTTTCCGTGATTATTTATGGATTAAAATGTGAGGTTTAGTTTCAATCTTCTTTTCGTAAAGAAAAAGAATACTTAAGCTATAACCTCAATACTTATTCATTAGGACTTCCTAATGAATAAGATTTGTTAACTTTGAGGTTTGAGATCACTCGCAGTAAAATAAAAGTAGTATTACTGTGTAATTTAATTGTATTGTGACAACGAGTCCGCACTGGATATATTTACGTGGGTAGATTTGCGTAGATTTGCTAGTTGTGGTTTATTAGAGTACCCACTATTTAAAACACAATATTGTTTTAATACTAAGATACAATATTTTAAGCCTGATTGTCATAGTTCACTGATTAGCTACTTTACTTCAATGAATCGTTCTTTATGAGAAAATAAACTGTTTTTACTAGAAGTATATTTACTTATATAAATATATATTATAATAATTGTAGCAGTTTTTTAACTTTATGTAATTAATTAATTAAAATGAATGAACAATAAACATTTTTGTTTTGTTATCACTTAACACGCATTTTTTATTCTAAACCCTTTATTGCAATAACAATAATAAAAAGATAGCAATACTATCACCTAGGTAAATATTATTGTTGCAAACAAAAATAAAACATTGACAAAAAATGCATCACGAGATCAGAACCTAAACCGACACTCACCTAATTCTGACGCTTTACGCTTACCGCTATCGGTGCCTAGTAATTGTTTAGCAATCCTATGAACCGACCAAGCAAGATCATGCGTATGCTGCGTGTATAATAAAAGCGACGGAAATATATTTTTGTTTCGTGTAGTGCGACGCGATGACAGTGTGTGAACTCTGTGGCTGTGCGCTGTGGTATGCGTACTGTATCGAGACACCACTTACAGATACAAACATACGGACTGCACCGCATGTGTTCACAGCAATACAAACCTTAGCGTGCCAATGCACTTATGAACGTTTACTGTACACACAGTTTCGATGTGTGAACGTTCCTAAATAAACACTTTATTAATTATTTATTTACAATAAATACACCAACAGCGTACATCGTATATTCTAGAATGTATAAATTTAGAGGTACAGGAAAAAACAATAATAAATTGTTACATAAGTTGTCGTAGTTTAACACAACCTAACTATTAATAATAAAAAAAATAAAAAAAAATATTAGCCTGTAACTGTCCCACTGCTGGGCAAAGGCCTCTTCTCGTACAGAGAAGGAACGAGCATTGATCGCCACGCTTGCTCATTGCGGGTTGGCGATTTCAGACCATTAATGTCCAGGTTTCCTCACGATGTTTTCCTTCACCGTATGTCAGTGGCGTCTTAGATTAACTAAGAAAGTACATATGAAATTGAAAAAGTCACATTGATACATGCCTGGGTTTGAGCCCGCAACCCGGTGCTTAACAAGCGGGTCTGTAACCTCCGGGCCACCACGACATCAACTATTAATAATGTTAAAGAAAAACATAAACAGTAACTGAGGCACTTATTCCTCAATGCCAAGTCCAATTATATACGGCAATACAATAATTATAATATGATAATTTTTACTCAATAAATTTAAACATCGAAAACAAAATGTTACCTTATTCTAAACCAGAAAGGACGAATAAAATATTCCAATCTTATCTATTATTCCTGCATTGCCTTTACCCATCCGTTGCTAGAAAGCAGGTGCTTTCAGCCAAAATACGTACCTACCCGTTCCTAAGATTTAGACGACCTGCAATCCGTGGTATACACCGTCGTGTATATACAATAAAGGTGAAAACGTGTAAAATGAACTTATTTTACCGTCAAGTCGTAAAGCGCCACAATGTACGGTGCGCCACTTCGTGTCGGCCGCTGTGAATTTGGGAGCAGCTGTGATTTCCTGACCACCTACGTTCCTGTTCTTTGCCTTTTGTAGAACCGAATGCTAATTTATACATAGTGAGAGCACTTGTGATGTAATTTTCACATGGTTCGTTTGTTGTTACAGGTGTAGGAGGCGCTCGAAAGGTCATGTAATATGGTATGTCATTACTCACTTAAGCTTTATTACACGGTCATAATTTATTGTTTTGTTTTGGAGTATTGTTACGAGCCGTTTGCCACGTATTAACGTGTGTTTATTTTATATTACGTTAAATTGTTTGATGATTTTGTGTTATGATAAAAGTTATAATACATTAATACAATTAGTTAGAATGTTGAAGTTTTTGTTTGTTTAAATAAAATCTTCACCACGCTCGCTTTCTTTCAACGATGTTTTGTTACAGATTCTATTAAATCGATTAACGAAGAAAAAATGAATTACAGCCATCGGGCTGCGTTCACTACATTAAAAAGCTAATACTGTGATTTTGGGATATGGCTTGTAAATTTAAAATGACGTAGATGAATTGTGTGATGAAGATGTGTTAGTTTATTATGGGAGCCGCATGGAGTCGCGTGCGCAGATGAGTCACACGCTGCCGACCAAGCACCGGCCTGAGGCAACCTACAGGAGTTGCTCGCAGTCCTTGCCGCTCGATATTCTGTAAGTATACTAAACTTGTTATCTAAGCAATTTAACAGAATTATTGGTCCTTTCTTAGAATAGAATAGACAAATTTATTTGCAATGAATGTAGGTATAAAAATCAGGTGTTACATTTTGTTGGCGAATCCTTGTACACTCTGCCTTAAACAGCTTGCAAATTATACAAAACAAAAATTTACAATAACTTATCGACTAAAAACTCTTTCACAGAATAATAAGATTTTTCTAATAATAATGCTGTCAAGTGTTTTTTAAATGTTCTTAAGGGTTGTTCTTTTATATTATTTGGTATTTTGTTAAAAATTACAGGTGCCATACAAATAACATTCTTAATCCTAGTTTTGTTGGATCTATTTTACTAGGGTCAGTCAGAGCATTTTGCTACGTTTATCAAACATATTTTAGTTTTCTTACTTATACTTCTCAGCGAACACCAAGATTTCAAATAAAACTACATTTTAAGTTACATAAAATTTCTATTCACTATTTGCTTCTCAGTTTTACGTTCCTCGACCAGAAAACCACTTCAATTTTAGTGGTCACAACTAAAGAATAATAAAATCGAGCACGTAATCCGTAAAATTGACCAATGGTCCAGAATCAAAATTATGAAGACGGCAATTTTGTCACACCTACGCAAAAGTGTGGGACGGCCATCCATTACGAGAGACAAAAAATAAAAAATAACGCGTTTGAAAAGTTCAACATACAGGGATTATTTGAATGTTTGCTTACAACTTATAGCATACTGTAAAAAAAAACAATCGATAAAACGTTGTTTGTATTCGCAAATTTTTTGTCAGAACATGTAACACATACAATAAAAACAATATTAAACTAGGAGTTACAACGTATTTTATAAAAGTATTTAATTTAGTACCTTATAAAAAGTTTGTTCAACTCGTAAAAACGGAACACGCTGTGTGATCACTACTTACTATGTCTGTTTAATACTACACTGTTACATTTTTAATAGTTACTACGAAACGAAACATTAAACGGCACCAATTAAAGTTTTATTAACGCCATAAGTAATTTATTATTTATGTCATGTTATTTGTACGCGGAATAAAGTTGTGACAAGAATAACTTTACTTTTTGTTAAGATATAATTATAATTGTTATGTACATGTAGGAGTCGCTTGCGTGGATGTCGTTAATCGCGTATTTCTTTGAGATAAAAGTAGCCTATGTCCTTCTTCGGGTTCCAGACTATCTTTGTACCAAGTTTCATCAAAATCGGTTCAGTAGTTTAGTCGTAATGAGGTAACAGACAGACAGCGTTACTTTCGCATTTATAATATTAGTAAAGATTCCGTAATTATTAGTAAAGGGGTTACGTTCTAAATAGAATGAAATATACGTCCTCGTCCTCGCAACGATCGCGTTTGTTTCATCCTCTTAACTGTTATCGCTTTACAGTAAAATTTTATTTTCCTTTCTTATCTTCGACTTTATACATTTCAAGCAAAATAGGATTCTTCTGCAGCGGATTTGTAGTACCTCTTTAAAGTTAGCGTTCTATTTTTACAGTCATTCGCGAAACAGAACAATTAAAACTTGAACAGAATATTGACACTTCACTGTCTTGTCTGTTAGGCTGAGCATCCTAAGCTGCGTAGCGAGGAATGTGTTTTGTAAGCACCAATAGAATCACTTAATTTACCTAGCTTCGCTCTGCGCAGCTCTGGTGGTTATGGGCTTAGCGGTGCGAGGTTTTTGTTCATACAAAACAAGCAAGAAATGCGAGCGAGGGATGTGTTGCGAGGAATTTGTTGCGAGGAATGTGTTGCGAGGAATGTGTTGCTAGGAATGTGTGCGAGGATTTGAAAATTTGCGCCTACCAGTAAGTCAATAGATGGTGTTTGGAAGAGGTAGATGATTGACATTTGTACACATTAATACATTACGCATTACACATTCCTCGCACAGCTCTAGTGGAAAGGGTCACACCCTTTCACATCCTCGCTACACATTTTCGCACCGCACATTTTCCTCGCACAGCTTTGGTGGATGGTCAGCTAAATCTGTCTTGTCAAAAAAGAGGGCACTGTAATAACATGTACGTGTGTGTGTCATAATACCACATCATCTTATTGCATCCGTTTCACAAGAGGCGATTTTACAGGACCACTCACTTGTGTATTACGAGTAGCTCTGTTTTGTATGTCCAAAAGTAACTCCGTCAAGATAATTTAAAGCAAGAAAAAAACAGAAATGTAGTCTAAATCTTAAGAAACAGAATACCCCAAGAAATACTATAAAAAATCAGCCCTTTCCATGTGATGTTGTACCGGTCTCCAATATATCTACTGACAAATAGCTGCGATGACGTCGACTTATGTTAGTGATGTGATACAGATGGTTGCCGCGGTCGTCGTTCCGGCCGGCCGAGGGCGAGCTGGCAGACTGCGTGCTGGTGGTGGGCGTGTCGCGGCCCAAGCTCGCCGCGGCGCTGCTGTCGGTCACGCTGCTGTCACTGTTTCTCACCTTCCATGTGCTGTATGATAGCGCGCTGTACAGCATACAGGTGCGAACACACCACGCTGCTGGTGACGACACAAGCTCGTCGCGGCACTGCTGTCCGTCACGCTGCTGTCGCTTTTCCTAACCTTTCATGTGCTCTATAAAACGGCGTGTTGTACAGAATACGTATGAACATATCAAGCTACGAGAGACGCAACAATCATAAAAAAGTCTACGTATAAAAGTCACAGCTTATTAGAGCCACCCGGCACCCGACCCGCATCACCTCGTCGCTCGGCGTCCACTCGTTGTCAGCATGTGGTTCACGGGTGGACGCCGCTTTATCACCAGTAAACGTCGCGTGGTTAACCAGAGGACCGATGCGCGCAGTTCACTCGATGGCAGCGCGCGGTTCACTCGGGACTTGTGCGTTGGCAATACGCAGCAACGCAAGGCAAGCATGCGAGCAGCGAGTTGTCACCGAGTGGTCAACTCGTCGTCCGCGCGTGGACGGCATACGCCCGAGGCGATCCGGTGATGCTACGGAGTTGATGTAGTGAGCGCAAATCCACACAAGTTCATATAAAGAATACTAACCGCACGAGGCGCGATGTGGGCCAGGTGGCTCTAATGAGTGACCTTGAATTCTGATATCGTCGCCTGAGACTTCGGGAATGCATTTTGGTCATTGCACAGTTCCTGTGGCTTTCACACGGACGAACTCGCGGGAAAAAGCTAGTCAATTATATTTATTACGAATGTTATAGGTATACCCAATAAAGGCTTAATTTCAATGCCTACAAACGAAGTTCGCATAGAGACTCTCTTTTATATATTTTTTTTTTTTTTTTAAAAACTTTGCCCCACACTAAGATTTCTCTTGTATCGTGGGTGCGTTTACAGACACAAATCTCACAAACAAACGCCCAGACCCGAAACAACCATCTGTAGGCCATACAAATTTTTGTTCCGTGTGGGAATCGAACCCACGACCCGTGGCGCAGAAGCCAATCGCTTAGCCACTGCACCAAACGTGTCGTCGTATAATTATAGTACCTAAACGTCGTGATAAAATAAAAATGACAATTGCATTCCTGAGGTTTTCACTCGAGCGAGGAGCGACGATATGGTAATCATTTATTTTGGCTAAGTACATAAAAAGTACATAATATTTATCTAAACGTGAATACGTTTCTCTGGCTACGTCGACCTTGACACAAGTTATACTGCAGTGACCATAAACATATAAATTGCTTTTTTACACGACACACATAGTTTTTCCAAGCACACTAATATAGGTTGTAAAAGTTTAATATAAACTTTCAAATATACCTCCGTTGCCATCCATTGGGTTTCGATTTTATACTCACGTGAGATGCATACATATGAGATTTTATTGTAATCGCAAACATTATCGGGAAAACTTTGTAGTATTTTGTAATATTTTTATACAATGTTGGACGACATTTTAAGTAGGGATGCAACGATACCGATGGCGATAATCGTAAACCGCAGGTTATCGTAATTTTTGACGATCATCCGTACCGTAAAAAGTATTACGATTTGTAACGATTAAAACTAGTTTGATGTATAAAGAATATTTTTTTTTGTGAAAATGAATGCAAGACAGCATCGATGTTTGCGCTGGCAACACTAATGACAGCCAAAACCAAGCGAAAAACTACAAAAAAAAACTTTCATATTTTTGGATGAATTAAATGTAAATAAAATAATCGTTATGCATTCGTTATCACATTCGTTATCGTATTCGCTATTACGATGCATTCGACATTCGTATCGGTATCGTAATAAACATATCGTTGCATCCCTAATTTTAAGTATAGCGTGTATCCGTATTTGTGTAGTACTAGTTCCTTCAAACCGCGTGATCTACTATTGAGACTGATGCTTCCTGCATGGGTATATTTCAGAAAGACCAAAAAACATATTAAGCAGTAAAACCTTTTTTTTTCTATTTCTTTACAGTAGATGGTCCTTGCGGACCCCTTCTGCGTAACTGGGTAGTTATTGGCGAGACCTGAAGGGTCTCCAGCCAAAACAATGAAACCTGTTTTTCTGATTCATTTTAACGCCCCGAATTAGCTAGAGCGATGTCGCGCAAGTAGTCTTCTTCTTCCTGCCCTTATCCTTTTTCTTCTTCCATTCCGTCCTGTCACCCGTCATGATATCACTGACACCCTTCTCTTTCATATCATTCTTCACACCATCCATCCATCTTTTCTTTGGCCTCCTTCTTCCTCTCCATCCATCCACATTTATATTCATAACTCTTTTCGTCACATGCGTTTCATCTCTCCTCTTCACATGCCCATACCAAGACAAACGGTTCCCTTTCATCTTTTCTGTCACTGGCGCTACTTTCAAACTTCCTCTAATATACTCATTCCTGACTTTATCCATTCTGGTCACTCCACACATCCATCTCAACATTCTCATCTCCGCTTCGCGCAAGTAGTGCGGGCTAAAATTTTTTTGCTTAGTTTTTTATCTAGTGTCTTATTAGTCTGTTTAGATACGGTCTTCGAACTAATGCAAGTTTTTTTTTATAAGCCATTCTCCCGTGCTGGGTTAATCTATTGGCATAGATTAGTAGTAGTATTAGATCACGGAGGTTTGAAGGAATTACACGAATTTATTTACACACTACAAGGTGTAACATAAATAATGCACAACCTCTTAAGGGGTCACTGTACTCATCATTATAAACAACTTTTACTATGGGACCAAACAAGAAATCGCGAAGAAAAATCAGCTGTTCCCTACATTTTGACGAGTTATGCGAACACTAGCTTTCGCCCGCAGCTTCGCTTGCTTGAAATTTTGAACCCATTAAGTGACGATTTTCCATACAAACTTTCATCCCCTATTTAACTCCCTTAGGGGTTGAATTTCGAAAAATCCCTTCTTATTGGATGCTTACGTTACAAAAGGAACCTACTGTCAAAATTTCAAGTTTCTAACCCCAGCGGTTTAGGCTGTGCGTTGATAGATCAGTCAGTCAGTCAGTCAGCTTCTCCTTTTATATGTATAGATAAATGTAGGGAACAGCAGATTTTTTTTTCGCGATTTCGTATTTGATCCCATAGTAAAAATTGTTCATAATGATGAGTATAGTGACCCCTTAAGAGGTGCATTATTTAAGTTACACCTTGTATATGAGCATATAGGTAGTACTGAAGTAGCACCTTTTTTCAAATCCGAAATACTTACTTTGCATTTACAAAAAATATAATATTATTTAGTGTAAAAGGATGGTATATAAAATGAATAATGTAATCTCATCCATGCACAATATAACATCCATCCGATACCATCTACTACCCGTAGTACGCCCCTTCGTACTAAGCCCGTACTTCGTACTATAACGCTGAACTATAAATCGTACGTACAACACGCTTACCGTATCGAACGTAGTAAGCTCGCAACCCTTTCTAAGCGGCTTACTTTCCTCAAGCCGGCCGACTTCCGCTGTGCGTGGCTTGCCGTGCCTCGAGGCGTGTCTGCCAAGCCCATGGGCATCACTACCTGACTCACAAATAGGACAGAAGGTCCACTTAATATGCGATAGCACAGACCTAAAAGGCGGTTAACAAGTTAAGTAAGCTTTATATGAAAAAACTAAACTTTTAAATCTGAATCAACTTTATATTTATTACACTTGTATTCTCATTAAAAACATAACGTCTAAATCCGTACAGACTAAAATACAGTTACATAAGAAAATAATGTCACATAATCTAAGGAACACAAATAAACTTCAGCTAATAAGTGTCAGGACCAATTATGGTAAGAAGACGATTTTGTTTGAGGGAGCACAGCTGTACAACAAATTACCAAACGACATTAAGAATTGTGATAACATGAATGTATTTAAAAGTAAACTCATGAAATATGTATGTGCACTATAACTTCTAACAACCTGAAGGCGAACACTTTAATTACTGTTATGTAATCACATTGTATCTCATTTTAAGTGAACTGTAAGTTCTTATGAGAAATAAATTTCTTTAAACCTAAGCTAAAAATCCGCTCCAAAAATTTGCAGATGCCATCTAAGCCTAGAGTAGTTTCGAAATGCAAAAATATGGTGTGGTGGGCTGATCAATGCAAAAATAACTTATTAACTGTCAAATCCATTGGTTTTGGCCGACAAATCACATTCGTTGGAATGATATTTGACAACAGTTTAAATTGATCAGCTTTTCGAAAACTGCGAGGGGGAGTAAATTAAATTAAATCTTTAGTCATTAAATCAGATTAATTGGTTACTTTTCGTCAACAAAGTTTTATCGTCTAAATTAATATCTATAGTAGTTGCCTTACTAGAAAAAAAAACACATTAAAAAAACCTTCTGAAATATTTCATTTTCTATAAAGGTGTAAAATAAGTCTGTCTTATTCTATGTTATTTCCTTTTAAGACTTAATTTTTTTGAATATTGAATCTTTTTTCTTCCAATTACATTTTTTATAAAGAAATCACCCTAAAATGTAGAATTGAGTCATCCTTCATTCTAAATCGTATTGACTATAATAATGTTGACTTCCTTATCTCACGTAGTGAATTGAGCCTTCTGTATCTTCTTATTTTGTTCTAACTCGTAATCGTAATTAATGTTCTGAACCGTACTCCGCAGATAACATACCACCGCCCTTTTTATGACGCCCTTGTTTTACAATGTAACCGAGTTTTACGACATCAACAAGTAGGTGGAAGTAACGAGTAGGCTGAGGAGAGTACGTTCCGGAGATGTATAAGTATTATATAGCCTCGGGCTTCAATGCCGGAAGGGGAGAATGTAAAATTTTTGTCATGTGAAATTTTAAGGGAAAAAGTACGAGTACGTTTTTATTACATATGATTTGCTACAAGGCTAATAGCAGAAGGCATGCATGAATAATTCACAAAAACGCGAGGAAGGTTTATTATTTTCTAAAATTAAATTTTTACACAGAATTAAATTTTCATCGACTGTATATACAAGACAACATAATAGAAAATTCGATATAAACCGTGCGCCAAATATACCCGAAAGATTATGAGTCAAAAATATTGTATCAACATAGGTCCAATTCAATTTAACTATTTTGTTTTACCAAAAAAACAATACCTTAGGCCAGCTCGACAATGTTTAAATTATCGGGTGAGTGGATAAGAAATTATTTATTTATTAAAAAAAAAACCACGACATAAAGCCAATTACACTGGTAGTTACACATAAGTACTGAAATGGATTATTATAATAGATAATAGAATATAAGATATTAACCCTTTCACTCAGTCTCAGTCAGTCAAGAAAACATCTCACTTCACGAACCTCCCCAACAAAACACGACATACGACGATTGGGGTATGGTATGACAAAAGTCGCGTTCATAGGGCTTGTTACCCTTGAGATTTTCCGGCTTGTTTTTCATAAATAATGAATATCTCGAAAATTAAGCTGTGTGCTACAAACTATATCCTAATTTTCTTCTCAAATTAGGCATCTGAATCGATGATTAAAATCTTTCGGGTACCTCAGTGTATAGAATTTTCAAAGAAACAACACTACGTTACACTACCACAAAAGCACGCTCACTAGGAAACAATTAACGCGCTAATTAATTTAACAAAAGGATAATAATCTATGATTTCAATTAAACAGACAAAGCTAATCCATTAACGATAATTAGATGAGCGCTGGCTCACCACACATTGACTGGTTCAACTGTTTAAACGATAATCCTGATTAAGAACCGAGAGGATCGGTTTGAGGGATCAGACAGGAATTTATCCCTATTCCGCACAACTAGGTTGTGACGTCAGTGAAATCGTGACATAATAACCCTGACGCTGACGGCCTATCTATCAATCTAATGACACGGGTAAATTAGCTCCGTTATCAAAATTGAACGGTAGGGAATTACGCTAAATTGAGAGTTGGAATTCGTCTTAATAGCTTGCCATTTTGTCGGAACTTTGCTCGGATTTGAATTTCTGGTACCGATTTTTGTATTTGCACATTGTTGCAACAAAAATTCTCATCAATGGCGTATTGCAATCCTCTCTAACGCTGAATAGCCTTTGAGCGTCATAGTCTTTAATGTTGCTTGAAAAATACTAGATATTTGCGAAATACCATTGTCAATACTATCCATATTTTTAGGTTTAAGATACTTAAGTTGTGAACTAGAGTATATATTCACTTCTAAGAGAAAACAAAGACTTCAATAGACGACGGTTTAGCTACAGAAAAATAAATAAAAGTTAAGAACAACCTCTTAAAACGTGCAAGAGATTTTGATTCCATAATCGGTTTAGGTGATTTATTATAGAAACGAACTCCCTTAAAACCAATTGTTTTTTCTTATTATAGTGACAAAAGACATGAGCTCACTGCACATGAACACTTTATACATGCATACTCGAATTATGCAGTAGCCGGATATTCAAGCAGATGCAACATGAGAAACAGTTGTATCAATAATAGCCTTAACCTGTTTGGATATCCAATATACGTAGACTTGTAGTTTGTAGTAATACTAGCACATAGTCTTAATAATAGCCTTTATAGTTTGGGTATATCACAATAGCGTCATGATCTAGTGATCGTCTTGGGTGTATCGGGCTGTTCAGTACCCTAGAATATTTATATTAACTGCGATTGGGAGTGACATTGATTCCTCTGTTGTGAGAGTCTGTGCTGGTAGAATTGTATAATGATTCCCTGATGACGACACATTAGAAGGTACCTATGAGGCTTTCATAGCCACGAAAAGGGAAAAAGAGACTCGAAAAAAACCCAATCGGTTAAAAATGCAATCATCATTGTAACTTAAATTCCTCTCATCCGTAGAACATATCAAAATAGATACTAATTTCAAAAGAGTACCGTGGAATTTCTTTGAACAGAATGACGTTTTGGTACATGGCAAATAGTCTCGACACTTTTTTTTTTGTGTAGTAGTTAACGGCTCAATGTCTGGCCATCTGTCACTGCATAGGACAGTATCTAATTTATTCCAAGATCAATTTTTCAAGTAGCGCTTCAACACTAATGGAAACTACGCTCAACCCGAGGGTGAACGTGTTTTGTTTTTAGGTTCATGTCGACTCTAAATATAAACGTATTTGACTAGGCGGCGAGCATGGCATCGGCCGCGAGTGAAGGTCGCAAGATCCTGCAGAGCCAGGAGAGCAACACCCGGACCATCAACCATCCCATGGCGCTACGAAAGAGGTTGCGACCTCCTCGGCAACCGAGACCCGCACGCAGACTCCCACAGGTAATATATTTAAGACAGCGAAAGATGGCAATATCTATTACTTTTCATTGTGGTCGTTTAGAAGGCAAAAGGTGCTCCCACACCAGTGTTCACAAATTTTTGTTAACATTTAGAAACATCCGAGGTGAGAGCAGTTGAAAGAAATGTATTGACACGTTTCAATACATTTCAGATACAATCCCCAGCATTTTCCTAGCAGTTTCAAACAGCAACGTAAACAGTTTATAACTGTGAGCATTTTTCAACAAAACATTTAGTAACCTTTTGTTACAAAACACAACAAAACTGTTTGAAACTGTTTCCAACTCTTGTGAACACCGATGTGGGTGCACTTTTAGGTACAGCAATGAATGTGGAAAAGTATGGAACAATTTTAAATCCTTTCAAATAATTCAAAATTCAATTAACTTAAGGGGGGTCCACATATTTTACATTTTGCCGATCCGATCATCGTATCCGTATCGCTGACACATATTATTATGTCATGATTGCAAATGTGGACGGGTGAATCATTACCCGTCTGTACGTACGATTGAACAAGACAAATAATATGTGTACCTACCTTTAAATGTAAGCCCATAAACAGCTTCTATCAAGGGCCTTCCCCATAGACCGACAATGAGCGCTCTCAAGGGGATAATGGTGTGATCACCATTCTTAGCAGACACATCGTTAATCGCAATGTGATGTAGCCAATTTATACTCTGTTTTACTAATGTTATTTTCTACATTGATAAAATATAGGATGAATAGCGGAACACACTTTCAAGGGTCAAAGCTTGAAAGTGTGTTACAATGAAAACTATGTTTTTTTATACCCTTTTCACCGTAAGGTGAGCCCTGCTGACGTTTCTGAACAAAACGTTACCATACAAAGAATTTCAAATATTTTAAAAAACAAAACATTCTGAAGGTGTGTACGGACAGCGCGTACATTGGTACGCGTAGTCGGTTACGCGTGTCCTGGAACGCCATGTCCATACTTGCAGCTACGTGTACACTCTTAGGGAACGCATGCCGCGCGAGCGCCGCGAGCCGCCGTCAGTCGGCAAGTACAAACTGTACTGTGTTGTCTGTTTCCGTACAGGAGCTGTACGCCTATCCAATGTATGCGTGGGCAGCGTATTCCGACTACGCGTAACACAGGAACGTGCAGTCCGTACACACCTTTATAATACTACTTTATGGTTTTTGTTGATTTCGTTTACGTTATTTCTATAGCAGTCTCAAATTACCGCTATGTCAGGATTTATCTTTCGTTGAACAGAGTACCTATAAGAGCTTGTAATTTTTCCAACCATCTTTTTGTAGGCTCTTATAATAGGCGTAAGAAAATGCGGCACCCGCGCATTGCTAGAGATGCTGTACCTCCATCCGATGGTGCAGAAGGCGTCAGGAGAAGTGCACTTCTTCGACCGAGACGAGAACTACGCGTTAGGACTGGAGTGGTACAGGAGTAAAATGCCACTATCCTTCAAAGGGCAGATCACGATAGAGAAGAGCCCGAGCTATTTTGTTACTCCAGAGGTGAGTTCATACAAACCCTTGCTTAGGGTGCTACCGCACTAATCGATCGATGATAGGTTCGTCTGAAAAAGCCACCACACCAACCATCGACGTTGATCGATCCTAATGCTTTTGCGATAAAGATGAAAATGCATTAAAGAAATTTGACAGATTGTACCTAGTAATTTTATGTGCTGGCGTCTGTACATTAGAAAGAAAATCTTATTTATCTGGGTTTCAACTAAATCTGTTTTCCATAAAGGTACCTGAACGCGTACGGGCAATGAACTCATCAGTTCGACTACTACTCATAGTCAGGGAGCCAGTAACACGCGCGATATCAGACTACACGCAACTACGCAGCCGCGCTACGCCCTCTGCGCCCGCGCATCCACAATTGGCCGTCCATCCAGTACCTGACGCTGCCAAGCCTTTTGAACATCTCGCCATCTCACCTGATGGATCAATTAATATAGCATACAGGTTTGTAAAAATACAATGTTATAAACTTGCAATTTAAGACTATCATTATCAATAAGACATTTAAGCGTAAACGTTTTCTTAATAAAAACGTAGGTAAAATAAACATTAATACAAGGTTAGTCGGGAAAGGGGGTACTAATCCGCAGGCAACTGCTTTTTATTTCCATGCAAAAAGATACCTATTCATTTAATCTTCCTCTGCTTTAGTTACGAATTTATAACATCGAGCTATTAATCTTAGAAAATTTAGCAAAAATGTAAACACAGAAGATCATAGCTGAGGATAGATAGATTTTAGCGTATTTTTATGAAATCTTTGAACAACTCTTAAACTGTTGACTTTTGGGGAAAGTTGTAGAACAAAAATTACTCATTATTATGGGTTCCTTTACACCTTTTCGGATTAGTACCCTCTTTCCGACTAACCTTGTATATGTATAAACCTATATTGACGCTAGTCTTGAAGCCTTGAAATTATCATACTGAATATTCCAATTGTTCCTGATAGGCCAATAGCCATATCACTGTACCACGCGTACCTGCACCGGTGGCTGGAAGTGTTCCCGCGGGAGCAGATACTCGTTGTCAACGGTGACCTGCTAATTGAAGATCCGGTGCCGCAGCTCCGGCGCATCGAGAAGTTTCTCGGACTGGAACATAAGATTGGTAAGTGGTATTGAATATCGTACGCGGACGTTGATACAGGGTGGTAATTTGGAATGGGGCATGAACGGCAGCTACCTTAACCATTGTAGCTACAGGAAAACGTTCTTTCGAGACCTCTCTTAACTTTTGGAATAATTTATTTTGCATTAACAAATTTTGAAAAAAACGTACAGTCAGCAAGAAAAGGGGCAGTTTTCACAAAACATTTTTATGATGCCAATCGATTCTACTTCCCATAAAGATCAAAATACTTTTGCGGACCAACTGAGGTTGGAGTACTAGAAACATCAGAAATCGCAAAAAAAACTCATTTGTTATGGGTTAGTTATCGGGGCAGCTTCCTTAATCGTTGTGGCTACAGGAAAATGTCCATAATTTTTCCCCATCTCAAATTACCACCCTGTCTGTATACGTCTGTAATAATAATCGAAGAATCTAGCTATTAAGTGATGACGATTCCTCAAATTTTAAAGGGTTGCCACTTAATGCCTATTCAGTGACTTAGAAACATGTGGACGTCGGAACCGTCCGGAACAATGTCCGAACCGAATGTAGACTAAAATGCGAAAAAGTAGACTAATTTACGTCAATGGGTACAATTTTTCCTGTGGTGAAAAATCATTGTAAGCTAAATTAGGCATTGTGATGATGACATAGGACTTAAATTATTTTGTTGACATTTCTAAGTTGATATGGCAATGTGCTTTGGCGCGCGCTCTGGATGTGTAAACTAAGGCCGGGCGCTCATTGTGACTTTTTGTCACGGTGACGTTTTGTTACCAAGTCAAATGCTATGAAGATATATGGGAGTGCGCTCACTATGGTGACGTGACATTACGGTGAGAAATATATATTTTCATAGAATTCGACTTTCGACAAAAAGTCACCGTAACAAAAAGTCACAATACGCGCTCGGCCTAAGGACACTTTCTCTGTGAATTTTGCTCTACATCTTTGATCCATGTGTTTCTACGTTAGCCTATATCATTAAATATGTTACAACAATGCAACCAATATTTTAAACGTCCTCATGTTTTGTCCAAACAGGAAGAAAGAATTTCTACTTCAACGAAACGAAAGGCTTCTATTGCCTACGAAACGACACTACAGATAAGTGTCTGCGGGAAACTAAGGGTCGTAAGCACCCTCGGGTCGACCCTGCCGTCGTCACCAAGCTAAGAAAGTTCTTCATCCAGCACAACCAGAGGTTTTACGACCTTATCGGTGAAGACCTCGGTTGGCCAGAAGATTGAGAAGAAAACTATGAATAAGGGCCATCAGCCAAAAGTGATGGCCGAACTACTTCGTTGTGATGAACATATCAAATACATATCATGATACATATCACTAGTCAGTAACTTTTTTAAAGTCGTTTATGTATACATTTAGCGTAACGTAGAATAAGAAACCCGAAGAGATATTTTATTTATACCTAGCAACAGTTTTATTATATTAGACACTAAATTTTAAAACGACGCTACTAGGCAATGGTTTTTATTGTTTTTTTTCGGTCGTTTGTAATCTATTGTGTGATCGAAATTGAAAGGAACGTCTAAAGTATGGGAACAACGCAAAGTTATGGTTATGTGGCATTCATTTAGTCTAACAAATATCATTTTATAAACAAATTACAAAATAGATTATCCACAGGCAACTTTAAAGCACTGATTTGATAGACCGACCCACTGAAACCCTGAGCAATATATTTTTATATATAATTAAGTATTGTATTAATTATACAGCGTTTATTATACAGAAGGTGAATTTTTTAAATATTTGTGATAATTTCATTTGTTAGGATTAATGAATTTTATATAGGTGTAAGTAATATGAACTTAATGTAACTGAACTATATAATATTACGTTCAAGTGAATGAGTGTTGTACATTTTCGCTTACTACTTTAGGTGTCGTAACTTTTGGTCGTGCGTTGTCCTAAATGTGTTTTATTTATTAGTGAATGTGATTTTTCCGAATCTTAGATACTTAATCTATATCGTTCAAATAAATAACCTTCAGCAAAGAAATTAAATCGTAGCCGAAATATAAAAAAAAAATATATGTATACATATGAAAAAAAAAACAATCAGAAAATAAATTCACAGTATCGTGTGTCTATAGCTTAAAGTGGTCATAAACTTAACTTTGGTGTGTGTTGATTTATGCCATAGAGTAGTTAAAACACGCAGACTCTACTTAATTTACAAGTTTTGGAGAGATATAAATTCGACGCGGGTTTTAGAAGTATTCTATTTAAGTGTAACGTCCAAGACTGAAGAGTTAGTTGAATAAGTCTAAGTAATACCTATTTAGCATAAAATGTCCATAGGTAATACGCGAGACGGCGAGCCCTGAACACAGCTTTTTAAAGCTTTAAGTATCTTGTAATATGTGAAACACCGGGTTTACATGTCTAAACGGTGACCGATATAACTTATTGTGCCGGTAACGCATTATAGAAATAATATTGTCCTTCTTACGTTACTTTTCTTATAATTAGGGGTAATTTGGATGTAATTACAACCTCTAATTATAGAAAATCTTTAAAATAGTTTTTCGTTTGCATGTAAATCTATTGGAAAAATAAATATTTGTATATCTATTGAACTTTTATATACATATAAATTTTCGTATGCCTTTTATATTGGAAAAAGATGAAGCAAATACTTTTCTTCTAATCCTGCAATAATTATAGACAATTTATTAAAATTACTTACCTATAGTAAAAACAGGTACACAAATCATTTTTAATCGATCATCAATTGAGCCTATAGTTGAAAAACACAGGTTTCAACAATAAAGGCACATTATGGAGTAAAACGGACTATTTAAAAAAAAAAAACTATCGATAAATTGCTTTGATAAATTTTAAATGATAGTTAAGTTACGGATACATTACTTTAAATGAGAATACTACGTGTATGATACACATCGTTTAAATAGTCCATATTGATAAAAATGTTGTTCGTTTCGAATAAAAACCGTAAATATAACATTACAAGTACAGGTTTTTATTTAAAAATTGATTGATATTGACTGTAAGTTCACATACATTCATAAAAAAAGTTATCCTAAAAAAAATAGGTCTCAAATGAGCCATCTGAGTGTTTCATATCTTATAACATGAGGTACTTGATCTTTGCAAGGCAGAACACCTACCCGCAAAGTTGAGTCGGAACGAGGCGCAAACGGTGTAAGGGTGAAATTATTTTTAAGTAGAATATTTGCTTCCAAAATCCAGAATCAACGAATATTTATATGTTTTTATTGTCCCTTTTATTGGCGCATTTACGAGAATATTCGTGATATTTCAGTAACCTATTGAAATTAAATTAATGTATTTACAACGGAGTTATGAGGAGCACTTGCTGCGTATTTTATGGTTACTTGTTGAAATTACTTCAGGTACAGTGATGCAGAAAAGTCAAATACTATTTAAGAGCAATTAGTAAAGTAAAAAATTTTTGCTAAGATCAGTCTGGCCAGTAATAGCCCTTATATGAAAATACGAAGGCACAAGAACTGGCATCAAATTACGTAATCTAATTAAATTCTAGGTCGCCAACTAGAAGTTTTGAACACTGTGTCTATATTCTTCAAACGTACAACGTTGTAGATAGATACAAATTTTATATACGTCCCTTTTCTGTACGACTGTACTTGTTGAACAATTTCAACGAGTTGCGTAAAACAAGAATATCAAACATATCAAAACTTTTCAATAATATAGTTAAGTTTTAAATATAATGTAAGATCTATATTAAGTTAATCTTTTAAATAAATAAGAATCTTTATTTGTTTAGGTAATTCACTAGTTGTTAGCTAACTTTAATCACTGTTAAATGTTGTGCACGTTCATAAGATGTAGTTAAAGTTTTGATTAGGGCAATAATTTTTATAGTTATTAATAAAATTATTTAGGAAACATTGAAAATCTCTAAAATATTATTTATATGACAACAATTGTTAACTATTATTACATGTCTATGTTTCGCTTTTTAATTCTTTCAGCTTGAATTTACTTTGTCAATTTTTTATTTTCTTAAATTATTTTACGGTTAGTCACGGACATTTTAAAAGTATTAACTAAATTTTAAATGTTACCTTAACACCTTGTAAATATCTTCTAAATCTCCCTTCTGTAAGTTACATCGTACCTACATCTTCAATAAATAAAATACGAAGCAACTTTTTTTTATTTAATCTATGCTCCGTTTCTGTGCAATACCCCAATTGCCCTACTGGCAAGTCAACATGCGTGCAGAAATACATGCTTCTTATTTCTAGATGATGTCCGGCGCGAAGCAGTTTACTGTGTTCCGTCGTGTGAATGAGAGACCCAGAGGGTATAAGGGAATCCCTGTTACTGGTATTCGTGACCCTGTCTGCGTTTATTATCGGGTGCAGCTAGGGTTAAACGCGACAAAGTAAAAGAATAAAATAACAAAGTCAGAAACAGATTGTTAAAATCCCGGACACGGAACACGGACAGATCATACAAAGTTCGAGTAATTATCTCACAACCACTACTGTCATTGGCTTTCGCACAGCGACCAAATTTACAATCAATCTGGTAGTACGACTCACAATATGATGTTATCAGCATGCTCCCTGGATACTACTAGATACTCACCTGATACAATCCCCGAGCTGTAGCGAATTCGGAGGCAATATTATATTTCTAAGTAAATGTTGAAGCTGTTAAGAGCCTGAATGGTTTATTTCTGGCTTCACCAACGTGTCGTTGAACCATACGAGATGGGTGAAGTACGGCCCGCTGGCCAGCTCCTGATCGGGAACGTTTTGATCCGGCCCGCCACCAACTGTAGTCGTAGGAACATTTCGAATAGTCTCGAAAATAAATGTAGGTTTTATTTGAATCGACATAAATCAATGTAAAGATAATTTTGGCATAAAACAATATGAAGATAAGAGTCACGAAAATTCTGGCCCCATAAAATTGACTCGTTTTTTTTTGGCCCTTGAAGAGAAAAGTTTACGTGCCCCTGAACTATAGGATGTATTTTTACATACAACATTGTAACACATTAATTTTCAAAACCTTTTTCCAAGGAATAAATCAACAAGAAAAACCAACCAGTCTAAAATAACGTAGTGTGTAACCACAGATATAGAGTTGAATAGATAAAAGTTGACCTAGTTTACTTGCCATCGGTAGGAGTAATGCTCCTATTGTATACACTGCTTACTCAGTTCCCACACGACCGTTTGCGTTTCTGCAGGCGCAAATGGTTGCAGAATGCGTGTGCGTGCCTTTCACCGGGAAAAGGCGTAAGAGGCGTGCACAATGTTTACTTTTCCAACAGAAATTGCGGTCGTTACGTAGTGTAGGTGGTTAGAACAAAAAATGAAACACGCTTATTTTCATACACTGTCAATCTTGCAGTACCTATTCAAATCTATGTAGGTGTAAACGAGTTCGTGTGATTCCTTTAAACCGCGTGATCTAATGATTACATAGATTGTTCCTACAGAAGATGTTACAACTGACGAGGTGTAAGCTGAGCTTTGCATGTGTGAGTGCACATAGAATCGATTGCCAAAAAGCAGTATAAACCGGTTTAAACCTAGCAAAGGACGCGTCTGCACTCATTCTCACACAAATGCAAAGCTCAGCTTAGGACTCGCGGACGGTAAAAGATTCAACAAAAAAAACTTTATTAGGTGGTTTTGATACGATTTGGGTATCTATTACTTACTTTGCCCTAGGGAAAGTAAGTAATACCCCTATCGCAAGAAAAAAAAGTTTTTTTTTTCTCGCTGAATCCTGTTCTGTTTATACCAGTAAGTATACCGTATACGAGTAATAAATCATTATGGAATTACACAAAGGAGATGGTCCAAAAAAAACACAGAATCGATTTGGACATACTGGGTACCAATAGGTTCATTGTAATGCACAATTTACTCCACCGAAAGAGTAGGTAACACCGAAATCAATGGGGTATACGAGCTATAGACTGACAAAGTAACTGCTATGAAAGGGCAAACACTCGCTGCCTAAATAAACTGACTTACATTAACTAAGTGTTCTATTGTCATTTTACTTGTCTTATCAACCAGTTAGTAAGCTCGGGTGACTGCAATAAATAATAGGTTTTTCATTGTCAATTATAAGTGTGTGAGCAAAAGAGGGTTAGAACGAAAATAAAAATGCAAAAACGGTACGAAGCAAACCTTATCCAGCCCGCTGGCTTTTTAGATTATACATTAGCAGATATTGAAAACAATTTAAAAAAAACTTTTTTTTAAGTGATTTCAGTAATAAATAATCACAGGCCAAATGGTTGATAGTAATCAATACTACAGTAATCCTGTCATTATTATCGTTAATATACTATTGATATTGTTATACTGGTTACAAACACTTCTTGTTAGTTGAGATTTTTTCATATGTACTTTGTCAGCATATAGCTCATAGGTATAACCCATCGATTTCGGCATTGTCCTTTCGGTGGGGTAAATTGTGCATTATAATGAAACTACTGGTACCCATTTAGTTCCAATCGAGTCTGGGTTTTTGGTCCATGTATTATGGACCATCTCCTTTGTTTACAACCTGTATATCTGTGTGTAACTAATAACACATACATTTTTCTTGACCCTAAAATTGCTAGTCTGGCCAACGAGCAGCATCAATCACGGGTAGACGGACTTCGATCCTCCACGGTAAACGGAGGCAAATAGAGGCCCTCACCGATTGATATTTGACCACATAAAAAATATCGAACACACCTGAGTTGGGTCCGTAAATAAATAGCTCTAGGCAAGGAACATGTTTTATTTCGTCTTCCCTAGGGCAAAGTAAGTAATATAGGTACCCAAATATTACCCAATTTTAGGACGTTTCTGGAAAATCAATCAAAAGTGAGTTAGTAAACCTTGCCGGTTTGTTTACATTCCGAATATTTTCGCGTCCAAGCGGTAGACGAGGCAACTTATTATCCTGAGGATGCCCCGTGGAGGGGCGAAACACGTGTCGTATTGGTTCGCTTCCATGTTGCATTATTTTTTCACTCCTGCATGTGCATTAAACTTGTGGGCGTGAGGGTGGTACAGCCGACTGCATCCAAACTAGCGATCTGGTTTAGCGGAATTAAAGCTAGATATTGTATTTGCATATTTCGATGCCGCCGACGAAGTTGTTGTAAGCCACAAAATTGCAATTTTGTGTTTTTCACGTAAAAGTGTCTAATTTTACGTATATTATCTGTTCCAAATATAAAAATACGAAAAAACTATTTATCTATTCGGTATTTTTATATTTAGAACAGACTAAATACATAAAAGACACTTTTACGTGAAAAACACAAAATTGCAATTTTGTGTATATTATCTGTTCCAAATATAAAAATACCAAAAAAACTATATTATATTTTCGGTATTTTTATATTTTAAACAGACAATAAACCTACATAAAATTAGACACTTTTACGTGAAAAACACATAATTGCAATTTTGTGGCTTACAACAACTTACGTGGGAGGCATCGATTAGTATGTCATGGATTACCGCAAAGTAACGCCTGACCTGATTCCGTAATTTATTCCGAATATTGTGCATAAAGATTCGAAATACTTGATTCCCTAAGCAAAACAATGGCTAAAATACAGAGGCTATTCAGAAACAGTGAATTTGAATCCTACCTGATTGAAATTCTGTGGTGTGCTTGCCCACAATGGTACGATCATATGCAGCTGCATGTTATCAGTAATAACATGGACATAGGCATGGTAGGCATAATGGGAAATCCTGTAGATAGCTTCATGTAGAGGTGTGCGTATAAAGAATGTTAAAAAATTTGCTCTAAAGGTACTATTCCGAACTGAGCTGTCAACGGCAATTGCCGACAGCACGTGCAGACACTCACCACACCAGCATCACGTCTAGCCGCTGCACGTGCTGCCGGCAGTTGCGGTTAGCAGCTCGGTTCAGAATAGTACCTACCTTAAGAATTTTGTGGGGTTACTAGGTATCGGAAATTGACAACTTTCGTAAAACTATTCGATATTCGCTCTTCGCGTACTTTTTTCATTACTTTCCATACAAATCATTTTTTTTTTTTTGTATTGAAAGTAATAAAAATAATAAGCGAATTTCGAAAAATTGTTCTACGAAACTTGTTCAACTTTCGTACCCCGAAAAATTCTTAAAGCAAATTTTTAACACCCTATGTGACCGTAAAGTTTCTGTCGTAGCTCCTCCGAACGTTACTTGTACATAAAAAGTTATTACGCACACTATAATGACTGCGTATGCATATGCATAGACGTCCGTTCTGTACCTGCATACTTAACTCATTGGTCGTAAGTACATACAACATGTAACAGGAATATTCAGTTATAACCATAATACAAATACAGAAATTTTACTTTTACGTGCTTAAATGATGATGATGATGATGATCCTTCAGACCGTTTTCGGCCATGGCGACCACTTCGACTCCTAGTCAGTCGGGCGCTGGTGCACCCGAAGATAAATAAATGTGTGCTTAAATATTGTTTATTTAAGAAAAAAAGTATTACTTTTTCATTGTTAACTGCATTAAAAATTTGGTCTTATAAACTTGACTTATGGAACAATTTTCTTTAGCACAAATTAAATAAGGAAAGGTTTAAAAAAATACACATTAAAAGTTTCTGACGTCGATTTAGTAGCCGAATTTTAATAAAATATTTTCAGGGCTTGCATTTATAATGTTACACGTTGTATTAGCATGAACGCTGTCCTACATAATAATTATACACGCGATATTTTAAAGCCGGATAGCTGTCCAATTCGACAGCTCAGTCATTCCAGTATTTATGACTAATAAACTGCATGTAATGTGCAGTCTCTTATATTTTTCATGGATTGTGCAGATAAAAGTTGAAACGGCGACAGTTATGAACTATAAACGATGTCGCACTTTAATTTATTTGTTATTGCATATTCATGCTGACTCTTAAGTTGTTTAAGTACGGTCTTACGAACGGACTTTGCTTATTTTATATCATACTTTAGTATCATACTTAGTGACGATTTTCCATACAAACTCCCTTAGGGGTTAAATTTCGAAAAATCCTTCCTTATTCCTTGTCTACATTATAAAGGGAACCTCTGTGCAAAATTTCAGCTTTGTGGGTCCAAGGGTTTGGGCTGGGCGTTGATGAGTCAGTCAGTCAGGACTATTCTTTTTATTTATATGCTTAGATTCAATGTGTTCAACTAACACAATGTGGGCCAATGTACTCGTAGTCTGTAAATAAAAGATTTTTATTTTATAATGTAAAATATACATTTTATACTTTTGTATACAGGCTGTAAGGGTAAACACCTATATCTTTGAAACCAGTGATTTGGTTTCATTTATAGAACCTAAAATCAATGAAAAATAACAGACTTTTTTTTAATAAAATTTTCATTTTTCCTCAAAAGCATTTCACCGTATGCACGGGGGCAACAAGCTACGGGAAGGGGCGCGGGGAACTCGCCTTGTGGCCCGATGCACGGCCCCGCACAGTTTGCTACCCCAGTCAGTCAGCTGTCTCGTTAGCGAGTGTGTGTACGCCGCGTCGTAGCGCCGCCGCGCCGCTGATTTCTCGCGCGTATATATTTTTATTTTTACTCGGTCCTATATTTTTATGTTTAAGTCAACTACCCATGGTTTGAGTGATAACGGTGTTTACCCTTACATGTTGTATAATGTTTACATGTCTTGGAGGCCCAGAGTTTACGGACCCGCTTCCTGAACCTTCCTTCCTTCCCTTCTTTCGGGTTCAAAACCTGGTCAGTAACAATGTGACTTTTAAGACACCACTGACGTACATTGAAAACATCGTGAGAAAACCGGGACTTGAATTCGCAAACAGTGCAGTGTTTGTCCTATTGTAAAATTGTACAGAATGGTAAGTTCATGGTTTTCGGATGTATAACGATTAACCAGTCTGCTGTATAATTGATTTATATCAATTAGTAGAGGTCGCCAGCGGCTTCGCCCGCGTGGATGTCGTTTATCGCGTATTCCGCGGTTTCCTCTACTATAATATGCATGTATTATACATATAAACCTTCCCCTTGAATCACTCTATCTATTAAAACAAATCGCATCAAAATCCGTTGCGTAGTTTTAAAGATCTAAACATACATAGGGACAGACAGCGGGAAGCGACTTTATTTTATACTATGTAGTGATGATGAGATTTAAAATCTAACTGAAAGTATATCATCATCATCATCATTCAGCCGAAAAACGTTCACTGATGGACATAGGCCTCCCCCAAGCATGTTGGGGGGGTTTGCCATAATCACCACGCTTGGGAGAAGAGTTGGCGATCGCAGTATACTTAGTTGTTAAAGTACTTAGAGAACGCTGCTGCCCATCCTCTAGTGAATCCCTTAGTCGCCTTTTACGACACCCACGGGAAGAGATGGGGTAGTGCTATTCTTTAAGTGCGGCACTACACGTGACAACTGACGATGTGATGACTGAAAGTATATGCAGTTTTATAATTAAATTATATTGTTTTAAAAGACCTAATTTTTTTTTCATTTTTCTACATTGATCACTATGCGTTTGTAAGACTAATCAAAAACAAGTAAAATAAAAGCTTGTGAAAATAAAAACATAAAACATACAAAGTAAATAATTCATTACCTACGTAGGTACTTATAAAAGTCAAAGCTTTGTGCCTAAAAAATAGTATTTTGTTCTCTGAATATAGGTAACATGACTTTTTAGTACTTTCGACCTCTTTGTAGATAAGTTCAATGTAATGGGTTTCCATTTCAAGTTTTTATTGTCCAATCTTCTTACAATGTACGTTGTACAATAATACTTCTATTCTTACAATATTGTGAAGATTATGCTGACAACTAAAATAAGTAAAGAGACAGAAGTTTTATTTGGTTTAAAGGACAATATGCTCATGGATGTATGGAGTCCCGTACCATGCTGCATCAAAGTCAAACTTTGTTTTTTATAGACTACACTTATCACATTAACTCCTACAAAAGTTCTTTTTGTAAACAAAACGCGAGTTTCGGAGATTTTAGAAATAATATAATAATTCATTTATTTCAGATTAAAATCCATAATGTCCACAATAATAATAATAATGTCAAGCAGAAATAATAAAAGTATCAAATAAAAATTAATTAAAAATAAAACACAAACAAATTAAATTAAAAAATAAATACAGACAATACACTACAATAATAACATACAATTCCCATTAAATACCTACTTAGCTACTATAATAATAATTATTTAATAAAAGGTGACGAACTGGCATGTAGCACCATCCACCTCTTTAGAATAGGCGAGTCCCACCGCTCGGACAATACTTTCAGGATACCGTTAGTGCTGCGCTTAAAGCGATTTAAGAGCGAGGCACTCCGCTTCCTTATTATGGCAAAAAAGTCATCTGTGTGTGCCTGCGCGAACATGGTAGAAGCGCTGCAAAACCGCGGCAACCCTAACAGTATCCTAAACACATTATTGTATTGGACGCGCAAGGCGCTGTATGCCCGCTGAGTAAAATTGGCCCATAGGCTGCACGTATAAAATGACTGACAATAAGCTTTAAATAAGGTCACCTTTACAGGTCTAGTGCAACGAGCAAACCTACGCGCCAACATGTTACCCCGTACACACAGCGCCCTGCGCTCCCGCTCAATATCCTCATTATCACACAGATTATCTGTGACCCAGTGACCCAGATACTTAAAGTGGTTAACCCTCTTCAAAGATGTGCCACAAAGAGTAATGGTAGGTACAGTTGAGTAGCATTTGGTACCAGCCTTAAAAACCATGAACTCACTCTTTTTAGGATTGTATCTGAGTCCATGGGCCACAGCATACGACTCGCATATGCTCAAAAGCTTCCGCAGCCCTCCAATCGACGGACTCAGCAGGACCATGTCGTCTGCGTAACTGATATTATTTACAGACACTCCATCCACAGAGCAACCTACATTAGCACTACTAAGCCCGTCAATCAGCTGGTTCATATACAGGTTGAACAGCCGTGGCGAGGTCAACCCCCCTTGCCTCACCCCGCAGTCCAACCCGTACACTTCTGACTGCGCTCCTGCCCATCTCACACTGTTCTTTTGGTGACTATACCAATAACCGAATATCGACACTAACTCACTCGGCAGCTGTGTCTCAGTTTGCAGCTTGTACCAGAGCTTGTCATAATGCACCAGATCGAAAGCTTTCGAAAGATCTAAAAAACAAGCATAGACTGGTGTGTTTCTGGTGGTATAATACTGCACAGTCTGCTTGAGACAGAGGATGGCACTCTCAGTTGACAGTCCCGGCGTGAACCCAAATTGAGCGTCGCGCACTTGAAGGTGTTTTTCCAGCTGTTGGTCAAGCAGTCTGTCCAGTACCTTTGCTATGACAGTAGCGAGCGAGATAGGTCTATATTTGGAAACGTCTGACGCATCGCCAGTTCTGTTCTTAATTATTGGAACCACTACTGTATACATGAGATCATCAGGTAGATAATTATGGGCAATACACAGATTAAATAACATGGCGAGGACTCTTGGCAGGTGACTACCAGCGTACTTTAAGTGTTCAATACTAAGGCCATCATGACCTGGAGACTTCCCTCTCACCATGTTTCTTATCACAGCACGCACATCTCGTGCAGTGAATCTAACCCTAATATCTCCAAATTGACATTCAGCACCGGGCCCCTGAGACTGGCCGAGGGGAGACTCAACCTTAAAATGGCGCTGAAAGAGACTGGCAATATCTCCAGGCTCATGCGCGCCCCCCACACTCACTGGAAGACTCGACTTTGGATTTAATCGGTTTGTTGACTTCCAAAACTTGTTAAAATCCTTATCAGTATGATTTTTTGCGATATTATCCATTTTTACCTGTGTTTCCCTGTTCTGACAACATTTTAACTTTGATTTAAACGTTTTTCGGGTCTCACACATTTCATTGTAAAAATAATCTAAATAACCTGACAATGTGGACATGTCATACACGATTTATTATTGCTCTAAAAAACAGTAATCCGCATCTATTGCATTCTACATCTCTATGACCGGCTGTCAACGGCCAATTAACCTTAGATAAAAAATTATAATCGTTTACATAAAAATGCTAATCTATTCTAATTGTTTTTAATTAATGTAGAATCGGCAAAATACATTTTTTTACATGTTTTTTGAGAAAGACGTGATCATAACACTTTCAAAATTCAAGGTTATAGTAATCATAAATCATGTGAAACGGAACGTCATGTAAAGGGAATAAAACAATATCAACACCTATCAACACTTTTTTATTTTAAATTAAATTCCCTGTTCAAAAATCAAATCCCCGACGCGTAATGTCGTAAAAAATTATGAAAATAATTACTATAATATTTTGATCTTGATGCATGAGACTTTCTGGTACCACTTTTGGTCATTCTCCTTTAATATACAGGGTGTAAACGAATTCGTTTAATTCCTTAAAACCACATGTCAGCTCACGCCTCGCCAGTTGTACCTTGTCAAATCTCGGAATAGAACCAAGGTTCTCATCGCTCTGTGTCGTCAAGCACAAACTGACACGATTATATCAAACCATATAATAACGATTACTCAATAATCAAGTCATAACCTAATTGGATAATTGTATGTCTGGCTATACGTTAATAATGGAGCCGATCGATTGCAGACAACTATCTGTCATCATAATTATAATTATTTTAATAACTAGCTTTCGCCCGCAGCTTCGCTTGCGTGAAATTTTGAACCCGTTAAGTGATGATTTTTCATACAAACTTCAATCGACTATTTCACCCCCTTAGGGGTAGAATTTTCAAAAATCCTTTCTTAGTGGATGCCTACGTTACAAAAGAAACCTACTGTAAAAATTTCAAGTCTCTAACCCCAGCGGTTTAGGCTGTGCGTTGATAGATCAGTCAGTCAGTCAGTCAGCTTCTCCTTTTATATTTAAAGATGTAAATCTTATAACACCATATTAGGCAAAGTGTATCCTGATTTTGATGATGACTATCTCATAACTAGAGATCGGATATTCGGATGCATATTCACCTAAACTTGAGATGTTGGCTAATATGTAATGCGCTTTTGTATCGGAAAAATCCCGGGGTTCCGGAACAATATTTTTTTCATAACTATTTTTTGTATTATCTATCACACACCACTCCTCTTCTTACACTGTTCTTACGCACATATTTGCATCGGGGGTTAAACTTTAATTTTAAATACCTAATTATGCAATCCAAGAATCCCTTTTTTTTAAAATAAATCATTCCATAATATGCACCCGACTAGTTATGCATTCCCGGTGTTCCTGGCATCCCAGGTTTTTTTACAAAAGAAATATTTTAAGAAGCCGCTTCCATACCTTCATAGCTAAAAATTAACTTTAGGCAAATATGCATCCAAATACTCGATCCCTACTCATAACAGAGGCCTTTTGCCAGTCACTATTCAAAACTCCAGACTGCTATAAAGAATTTCCTTTCACAAAAACGCAATTACTCTGTCCTCAACTACTTAGGAATCGAAACCATGCTGTCCAACGTCTGCTTTGATAGCTACTCGTACAGTACGACACAACTAAGAAATCGCATCGGCAAACTTCATAAAACTTCACTTCCGTACTGATTGCGACTTCAAGACCACGAATGTTTATTTGTACTGCAATAAAAATGATCTCTGACGCATTAAGTGTGAGTGGCGCGAAATTGAGCGACTGCCATTGACTGTTTTTTTATCTCTTTTAAATTAAAAACGTTGAAAATGTTTTTATCCTTTTAAAATAAATAACGTGTTTATTGTACGGTATCGAACAACATAATATGCAACTGGAGTTAATACAGTGCCATAGGCCTCCACGAGATAGGCTCGACCTAGTGTGGAGGTCATAAGTTAATTTAATTACCTACATAGAAATCTTAATTGTGTAATAACACCTGTAATAAATGTGTACATTGTAGATGGTTGTTAATAAACATTATTCTATTCTATTCTGCCATTGGGTGTACGTCGATGTTACCTATTAGTTGTGTTGCCCTGTAGGTACCTTCTTTCACAAAATATAGGTACGAATATACACTATCTTATGACTCTCGACTAGCTGATTATGATGCTTATGACTCACGGCTTATAGCGTCTGTCAATAATAAATACCATAATTATTTCCTTCTCTAGGTTTCAAATTATCGCTGTGCCAAGGTTTCTTAAAATTGGTTCTGTAGTTAACTTATAGTGGGTATAATTAAGGGGTCTTTCACCAATCTATCAGTAACTGTTCATTAAGCTAATTCGGTCTCTAAACTTTTCAATAGCTAACATTTGCATTTCATCATCATATCAATAATAACAATGAAAGATAAACAAATCAAATATCTTGACTTAGCACACGAAGTTGTCAACATGTGGGATGTGGATTCGGCAACCATTGTGCTGCTAGTCGTAACGGCCAATGGCCTAATGGCCAAGAGACTCGACCAACACCTCAAGAGGCTCTCGTTGGGTGGCTGGATCTAGGGCCTGATACAGAAAGCTGTCCTCCTCGACACGGCGCGTATTGTGAGGAGGTTCCTGTCTCTGGAACCCTAACCACCGGTAGCCTGGACCCTGCTCCCGATGCCGATGGACCTCTATTTTTATATTTTTGAATGTATTTCTTTTTTTTATAGAATTATCTATATTTAAAAATGTAAACGTAAGAATGTACTTAAATGAATAAAGGGAATAATGACAAGATTTTTGAAAACATAGATTTTTATATTTAGGTCACATTCAGCATAATCTGGTGCTAAAACTATACACTAAACTAGGGCATCAAAATATTCCTCCGCATCGCTGTCTATTGGTAACGTGCCCAGAAGGCTGGCGAATGGTTCGGACTACATTATTGATATGTTGGTGAAATACCCCCTTAGTGTTGGATATCATGTTCACAAGCAAATTAAATAATTTAAAACAAGAATACATAATATTGCTAACGAGGCGCGAGGCCGCTATTACATTTACGCAATAAAATTAATAGCAACATAATAAACTCGTAAATAATGAGCCGTTATTAAATATTTAACAGGAATATTTTGTTACAGTTTGATAAGGATTTAACCCGGTGCTGTTCTCAAATCTTTTGTTATGTTTTTGACTATTAGATTTTAATAGCAATATAAATATTCGTGAGCGTAACAGTAGTAGCTGTTAAAACGTAACTACGTGATACAATGATCTGATAAGACAAAGTTGCGGTTTAAAAGATGATGTAAAATTGAAAGGAGTATGTTTCGGTGGTATGTTGAAAGATTGAGTGAACGGCGATTAACAAAAGGAATTTATAAGGCGAATGTCAGTGGAAACGCCAGTAGAGGACGCCCTAGAAGGACATACATTGATGTTATTGGTAATGTTCTTCAAAAAGGACAGCTGCGTAGTATCTACTTTCAACCGGCGTGCGTGTATGACAAGATGTATGACCGTAGAGGAAGCGAAAGGAGTATGTAAGGATTGGACTGATGTAAGGATGGGAAAGACGTGAGTTTATGTATGTATGTATGTATAATATAAATATATTTTCTGCCTACAAAAACGCTTATTAACAACGATGGGCCGGTACTATGGGGACAAGTTGGAATATAAAACTTCCTCACCGCACGTTGGGCAAAGACGCGTGTTCTAAGATTCATCAAAACCCGCACACTTGGTGGTAGGATCTATACGGTCCACCTGGCTAGCTCTCACATTCAAGTCCGGTGCCTAGCTAATTACTGTGTTCCGTCGTGTGTATGTGAGAGCCGAAGGAGATGGAGGAATCCCTCTATATCTCTGTTACTTGGATTCGTGTGCTCCATCTTAGACCCTGTCTGCGCCTACCATCAGGTGCGACTAGACTAGATTAAACTAGAGTAAAATGCGACCAAGTTTAATAAAAAAAAAACAAATAAACTTTTTTGTTTCTTTACTTATTCTCTGACACCATGTAATTTAGTAAACACAAGTTCGTAAATTAAAACGGTATCCTACCTACAGGTACTTTTCGCGGATTGTTACTACAATACGTTTTGTTCAATTCACAGAACGGCTTTCAAGTAAATAAACGTGAAAATGTAATCAAAAGCTCCGTGATTTTACTTAACAACAATGATACAAAGTAAAGAATTGAATTAGAAGAATGCTTTCTAGAAAACATTTATTGTAAACTTACTGTTGCCCGCGGTTTCACTTGCATCCTGGGGAAACTACTTCATGGACCCGGATAATAAGGCTGCTTTTCCACCAGAGATGTGCTGTGCAATGTTGCTATGGATGCGTTTGATATCCACCAATCATATTCACTGGTCCACATAGCATAGCACTGGTGGAAACTGACTCAACCAAGCTACGTTTTTTATATGGAAGGATGTGTGCTATGGATGCGTGCTATAGATGCGTGTAGGGTTGCCATCCGTCCGGGTTTCCCCGGATTTGTCCTAGTTTAGAGGGCATCCGGGGAGCGTCCGGGCGGGGCTTCATATGTAGTCCGGGTTTAAAGTTTAAAGTTTTGGGCCGCCCGTGACACACGCACTGTGCCCGCACGCCGCGATCAACCGACGAACCGACTCACTAAACAACTGTTTTTTATTACACTGACTATGTTTAAAAAAACCTGTTGACATGTCCGGGTTCTGGACTCTAAAATCCGGGGTTTTCACGCGTCTTGTCCTGGTTGCCAAATTTTCGAGATGGCAACCCTAGATGCGTGCTATGAATGCGAGCTATGGATGCGTGCTATGGCTGGTCGCGAGTGGTGTAGCTATGTGCAGAGCAATGTACCTACAGTAGGCGCGCGTTTGTCAGCTACCTTGCGGCGGCGCATTTTCATAGCACATCTTACTCGCCCCGCTACATAGTTTAACGTCAGTGGAAACGGTCACATAGTTTCGTAGCTTAGCTTTTACATTATCGCAGAATAGCTGCGCAGCACATTTCTGGTGGAAATGGTATCCTGTGTCCTAATCCAGGTCATAGTCTACCTGTGTGCCAAATTTCATTCAAATCCGGTCAGCCGTTATGACGTGATTGATTAACAAACATCCAAATTCACAAACTCACAAACATTCAACATTTATAATATACTAGCTATGCCCGCGACTTCGTCCGCGTGGAAGTCTGAAAACATAATTGTGTCGCAACAACTAAACAATGTATGGGAAAGTGGGGTAGAACCGGGACGATAAGGCAAAAATTCAATAAAACACAAGTTTGAAGAAAATTTAATCAATTGTATTATTAGGCTTTATTTAGTTTTTTTTATATATCACATATTTTAGCACTTGAGATCACTTTTACTAAATTACAAAAAATAATCAATATAAAAAAATTATGTTTTTACGGTTTTGCCCCACCCCTTGTCTAGAACCGGGTATACCCAAATTTTATACCCGATTTTGCCCTTAACAGTGGCAGAAATGAAACTCATCAAGATCTTCGGGTTCCCAGCCCGTACCGCCTTCATGGGCCTAGTTCTTACATTTAAGACATTGCGCCATGCATCGCTCCTTCGCGAGTATAAAATACACTTTTTAATTCCAAAGAATATTAGATCAATTGACCATAAAAGCGTTTTTCTTATTTATTGTTGTCGAGCACGCACCGACGCCATTGAAAGTTTGTTGACAAACTGATAAGGGTGGCCAAAAGCAGCTAGCGGACGCGCGCCTAAATTTGAAACGTGTAAGAGGCTATACTGCCTTGTTCTGGTTTTACCCCCATAGGTACCCGGTTGTGAACTAATCTCCCCTATATGTAATTAATAATTATGTACTCAATTTTTTAAAGCTAATCACATTTATTTCCAATAGTTACTGCTCATCACCTACACTCAATAGCGTGATAATTTGTACCCTATAACCTGACCCGCTCTTTAACGGTATTTTTTTAATATAGGCGTGGAGCTCAAACATACCGAAATTCTAAAAAAAAACTGTTTCGGCATCAGTATCGTTTCTAGTATGGGCAGCATTTTTTCTTTTCAATCTTCTTCTTGTACAGTTTTTGCTTCGTTGCGATTTTATTATATGTATAAATTATTGTAGGAGTAATTATATTCTTAAATGGCTCTACCAAACATTTACAAATTAAAGTTTGCACGCAATGAACAAGTCAACAAAACCCAAGGTCATGTAATTTTCTTTTAAAAACAGCTACATTACATTACTTTATTAATTTAATCATATTTTTTAACCGACTTCAAAAAGGAGGAGGTTCTCAATTCGTCTGAATGTTCTTTTTTTGTTTTTTTTTTTTTTGTGTGTTTGTTACGCGATATCTCCGCCATTTATGAATGGATTTTGATGATTCTTTTTTTGTTTGATAGGCCATACTTCAGAGGTGGTCCCATATAAATTTTATTGAAATTGATTCAGCACTTTTTGAAAAAATCAACAAAAACAAAAAAAAAAATACACAAATCGTATGTAGACGACGTTCTAGTTGTAGTGCTGGTCCGAGAATTTGTACACTATTGTAATTGTAATTTGTGGCACTAAAAAGTATGAAATAAAAAAACTTTAAAAAAGTAAAAACCGACTTCAAAAAAAACTAAACGGAGTAAAATAATTATCATTTAATAAAACTACCAGTTTCAGAAGTCGGTGTTCTACGCTGAAACAAATTGAATGCACCGACTTCTGAAACTGGTAGTTTTATTAAATGATAATTATTTTACTCCGTTTAGTTTTTTTTGAAGTCGGTTTTTACTTTTTTAAAGTTTTTTTTTAAATAATAGCATATTATTATTATCAAGAACATCGGAAAACGATTACCACATTCTAATTCAGTTAACACCTTTCCATTCATACCTATAATAATAGGGGACAATAACCCCCACTGCAAAGTTGTTATTACCAAGACCATTGAGACGGTGCGGTGCGGGCGACAGTGTTCCCGCACTTGCATACAACTACCCTTTGTTGACTAATGAAGCGGCGAGTCTGGATTGCTTGTAAAGGATGATATCGCACGAACAGATAGACCGTGTAATGCCACTCTTATTTCGTAGTACGAGTGAAATAAAATATGAAGTTGTACAAAGATTATCCTGTACAAAGTTTGTTATTTTGAAAATGATAAGCGTGAATATGGAATAAAGATTATGTAGGTGTAAAATAAAGAGGCGTTTCAATTTTTATTTATTTATTTCATAAGTGTATAAATATGGAAATAATATAAAATAGTATCTCTAATATGGAATAACAAAAATTAATTAATCTTTATTCCATATTAGGTATACTATTCCATATTTGGTTACTTAGACTGCCTCGTCTAGGGCATGCCGCGATAGCGGCGGTAAGGCCCGTGATGGAGGAGTGGCTAGAGAGGCGTCACGGCGCCCTCAGCTTCCGGCTGACGCAGGTACTCTCAGGACATGGTTGTTTCGGGAAGTACCTGTGTCGCATAGGCCGGGAGCAGACGCCCGGTTGTCACCACTGCGTCGACTGCTCTGAGGACGTGGCGCTGCACACGCTGCATGCGTGTCCTGCGTGGGCGACGCAGCGCCGCTAACTAATCGCAGCAGTCGGTGGTGACCTCTCCCTTCCGGCCGTGGTTCTGTCCATGGTGGGAGCGAGAGTGCGTGGGAAGCCGTCGCCTTCTTCTGCGAGGAGGTGATGGCGACCAGAAAGGGAGCCGAGAAGGAGAGAGGCAGCTGCCACTCTCTCTTCCCGAGCCAGACGCACCGGGAGCCGGAGGGCGCGCGACTATCTCCGGCCACCGTAGAGTGTGGCCTGCGGGCGGCGGGTTAGGGGACCCGTCGCCCGTCCAGTAACAGGCCCGAAAAGAAGGCGTGCAGTGTTCCGTGCGCGCCTCTCAGGAGGAGAGGTCTGCCAGGGGCTGGCGGACCGAGGTCTGCCGGGGTTGCGGTGCATGCAGCTTCGAATCCCGCGACCCCGGCCAAAAGTCAGGAGAAGGAACACCGTGGGTTTTTAGCCGGTAAGAGTCCGGCATACCCTTTCGCCCTCCCCAGGCGAAGGGCATGCATGAGAACATTCAGAAAAAAAAATATACTGCCTCGTCTAGTGGTCGCAATCACGACTGCTGAGCGCGCGGTCTTGGGTTCAATCCCCAGGTCGGACAAAGTGTAATTGGGTTTTTCCGTGTGGAATTTCTCAGTAAGTCAGTCAGTCAGCCTGGAGTTTGGATTTGTACCTGGTTGATAGCAATAGGCTGGCCCCCTATTACATGGGACTTAAACATGACGGCGAAATGTGGGTATACTTATACATCTCTGCCCAACCCTTTGGAGAATACAAACTTGACGTTATGTTATGTTTATTTGGTTACTTTTCCTCTACTAAATTCAACCTTTCAAACTAAACCACTGTATAAATACCTAAACACACAGTATGTAACTTAAAGTTCTACAAACTCCCACATAAGCTAATTAGGGAATGGTATTAGGTACAAAGTATAGAGTTACTGCTAATACTGCTAATATGCTTAAGTGTTCTATATTTACAAAACATTTTAAGCGCCCTGTATCATGTAGCCGTCAGAATTTTACGCCCACACGTAGCTTTGAAACTGGAAACAAAAGTACTTATATGATTAGTAGTCAAAGAGTATTATAATCACTTCCTTTAGAAATATACAGAGCGATCCACGACTTTGCCATATGGAGGGAAAGAGATAGAAAAAATTACTGAATGAAGACTTCATTTTTATTTAAAAAAAAAATACGAACTGCTTTCAAAGAATTTGAAATAATCACCTGTCTGAACCGGGAATCGAACCCGCTAAATGTGAAAAAAGAACCTGTAATTTTATTATAAGTACTGATCGAAAAGCTCGATCATATACATTTATTTCTTCTAAATAACATAGCATCTAAAACAAAAGGAAGACCATGAAATTTAACATTCAAGTCGTGGGACGACCTGTATACAAGTAGGTAATTTTAGAAGTACAAGAATTATAATAAAGAATTCGTTATGCCCGGTTCCTATGAACAAAAAGGAATCGTTTTGCTTACCAATGGTAGCATTTTTTATTGCCAAACTGGGGATAAATGGACTCGTAAGCTAATTTTACCTGTGATAGCTACTAACCTATGAGAGGATCTAGTATGCAAAGCCTAAGGTCTTTGCTTCGGTATTGGTAAAGACACAAGAGACTTAATTTTAACAGTAAAACATAGGTATCGGCTATTAGTAAATCTTTTGCCTAGGCCACATCTACATAGATTCTTTAGTCAAATAGCCAGCAACGCGGTTACTTAGCGCCTTCTCAAAAATATATTCAGAGTGGAAAAAAACACCTGGAAATATTCAAACGAGTTTTTTTTTACCTTATAAAAAAATAACCCACTTCTTAATTAATATACGTCATGTACTGTAGTGAACAGAGGGACAGGCAAACATGCATTTTACACCAACACAAAAGTAACAAATTGAACAATTCCGTAGAGTATCCGCCGTTTATTTTTACTAAAAGTTATGCGAAATTCAAGTGAGAATTATCTGCCTGCAGTCTACCCTATAGTCCCATTTGGTCATTATGCAATATCTCGCGGTCCGTGGTCCGTGGTCCCGTGGTACTTGCATACAGTATTCATTACCTAGCTTCGTCCTAATGAGACAATGTATTCCAAGTTTGTGTTTCCGTGGTTGAGGACTTAGCTGGGCTGAGGTTTACCTAGTTGTTATTCCGATCGTGTGTGTTTACTGTGCCACCTGTGCAAGTACCTACGTAGGCTTAATTATAATGTGCGAGGAATGAGACGCAAATATAGGCTGAATGTGTTATGCAATAGGGGTTGGATTAATGCTGGATTTAAGAAGGAAAAACATGTTCTTCTTGTTTTGTCTTGGCCAATGATAATACAGTTCGTACAGATTATAATAATAATGTTTTTTTTATTTAGTTCATAGAATCTAAATTTCATGTTTGTCTATTGCACTATTTGTAAGGAAATGTAACTCATAAACAAAGTCTGAAGTTAAATGCAGAAGCAAGGAAAAAAGTCGATTAATACCCAGTTCCTATGGCCAAACACGAATCGTTTTGCTTAACCATAGTAGCATTTTTCATTGCCAAACTTGGCTATAGACTCGTAAGCTAATTTTGAGTGCGATAGTTACTAACAAATGGGAGGATCCCTTATGCAAAGATATGGGGTGAGACACATTCATATTTATGATTAATTACGGTTTACTCACGTGCATTTTTCGGGATTGCCCGACTAGTTTCGTACCCAAACGGAGCCCCTAATCATGAGATGAACACGCGGCGAGGTCACGAGTCAAACGAAACGAAAAAAAACATGTGAGTAAACCGTAATTAATCAGAAATAAGATATGGGGTGTTTGCTTTATTATTGGTAAAGATATAAGAGTCTTTATTTTAACCAATAACACTCGGTAAATCATAGGTATCGGCCATAAAATAAATATTAAATATTATACGTTAGTCATTCATTTAAAAAAATAATTACATGGGACTTAAAAATAACAGCGAAATGAGGGTGTACTATACACCTCGCCACTACCCTTCGGGGAATATAGGCGTTATATTATATTAAACTATGTATGTAATTTAAAAAACTCAAACATGCGCAAACAAAACCAAGGTTAACAACTAGTTAATCACAAAACCTGTAAATATTCCGATATATAGCGAGTCGTAAGAAGAGACGAATCTGGGGGCCTACTACCTAAGTCCGTCAACGAAGTTCGAAGCCCGTCCGAAAGTACCCCGAAACGAAGGAGTGAACAAAAAAAGTGTCAAGTTCAACTTTTCGGACAGGCAAAAACACATTGGGAGTAGGGATAACTGTCAAAATCATGTTGTCATTCATTCTTAGTTCGGGCCCCGAAATAATCGTATGTCCGTAGGTGATAGGGAGTAGGAGACGCTCGTAACTAAGGCCGAAACCACGGACTTCGTGCTTAGGGTGTAGACCCCCTGGCAACATAACGGTGCCCGATAAAGTATATTAATCTATACATATAAAAGGAGAAGCTGACTGACTGACTGACTGATCTATCAACGTACAGCCTAAACCGCTGGGGTTAGAAACTTGAAATTTTGATAGTAGGTTCCTTTTGTAACGTAGGCATCCACTAAGAAGGGATTTTTCGAAATTCAACCCCTAAGGGAGTTAAATAGGGGATTAAAGTTTGGAAGGAAAATCGTCACTTAACGGGTTCAAAATTTCACGCAAGCGAACCTGCAGGCGAAAACTAGTCGAAAATAAAGTAGGATACGTTATTATAAAGTATGGTTGGCAACCCTTGTTGTGGTTCGTTTGCGTTTGGCAACAATTTTGTTAATCGAATTGACCCCCTGTTATAGGAGAACACCTCTACTGACCCCTGCGGGTTGTACAGGCGTGAGTTGATCTATGTATTCCCTTTCACATAAATTCAATCCAGTCCCGACAGATTCAAGCTACCAATAGGTAGAGTTTAACCAAAATCCTATGAGACCAAACTCATGCTCTAATGCACTAGAGTCCACTGCAAAATATATGGGGCACGAAGGACGGCAAGTCGGGACGGTCATAATAATCGTAGCGAAACGCGACGCGAATACGAATGTGTTCAAGTATTATCACCACGAAGATAAAGCACGGAGGAATTGGGACGATGATAAATAATTCAAAATTTGACTAATTACTGCTTAAGCAATTAGCAGAATTTTAGCTTCAATTTTGTCTTTATACTGTCCTTAATAAATACTAACCTAACAGTAGGTCAGTAGGTTAGTCCTTATCCCTAGAACCGTACCCATCTGGCACGGTCACTAACCGTACCCAGGGGTACAAGTGTACCCCGTGAAATAAAACCGTATTTTTTAAAGTAAGTAACATTGATAAAGGAATGCATCTTATGCTTACTTTTAGAAATGTATCAGTCTTTATTTATAATAATAAACAACTGTCTTATTATTAACTTTGAACACAGTCCTGGCTAACTTTGTTTTAGTGGTCTTTACAAATAGTCGTTTGGACCTGGTGAATCGAATTTGCAAATTGTGATCCCTACTCCTCAAAAACATAAAATATATTCCTGTTATGGAAGACCAGCCCATTATATCCCCTTTTTTCCCCAGGATACCGCCAATATATTGGTTATAGTGCTTTGTCATGTTTTGTATCGTGGGGTACAGAGTACGACAGACTACAAACACGCTTGCCACGAGGTCCACGCGCTAGCTACGCTTGCGGTTGATATATACAGTGACGTGCACCCCGCACCTCTTAGAATACCCGGGCACATGTAAGAATCCCGCACGAAGTTAAAAAGTTATGACGATTTAAAACAAAAAAAAATTGTTTGTACCCCAGGGTACGGTTCTAGGGTTAATAAAGACTAACCTACTGACCTACTGTTTTTTGTTTGTTTGTTCACACTTATTTGTGTAACACTATTTTTAAACATAGGCCTTTTTTACGCATTATCCGTTTACGGGCACAAATCGCCACATGTATAAACACCCCGATCCGGAAGCGTATTCAGAAACCATTGTGATACCCAGAACCGGCGATCTGTACCACGGAATGCTTTATAATTTCATTTCATAAAAATACACTTGACAGCAAATACAGCACACAAACATAGGCACCTAACTATTTTAATAGCAACATACAATCACACCTCTCTGTTACAAAATTTTAAACACGTAGGTACTCAGTTGTAGGCTACGGAAACACGTAGGGATTCATAAGTACCCATAATTTTAAAGCATCGAGCTGTACTCCGCAATGGTTTTTGACTAAATGATCGGCGATTTCAGCACAAAACCATTGTACAATACAGAACTGTGTATCGATCAATGGTTTCGGGATAAATTAAATTATAAAGCATTGCCTAGTGCAGATCACCCTGGTTCTGGGTACCACAATGGTTTCTGGATACGCAACCATGAACAACTATTATATAACCTAACTATTATAGCAGTGTCACAACTTCCTGTGTTGAGACTACTGTAAAATTCGTCTATATACATTAAGCCTACTTGGTATGTCTGCAATCTCTATTATGAATGAATAAAGATTAACTACTGTAGGCCAAACAAATATTTGTTCCGTGCGGGAACCGAACCCGAAAGCCGTAGCACAGAAAGCGAATCAATTAGCCACTGCGCCAAATCTGTCGTCAAATTAGGATAACTAAGTGGATATTTCACCAACATATCAATAATTTAGTCCGTAACTATTCACCAGATAAGTTAAATGTGACCTAGATATATGAAATTTGTTCAATTCAATATTCTTGTCATTATCACTATCGATATGTGGTGAAATGCAAATGTTGGCTATTGAAAAGTTTTGATACCGAATTAGCTTAATGAATAGTTAATGATAGAATGGTAAAATACCTCCTAAGTCTCTAATATAGCTAATTATGAAAACGATGTAAGTTAAACAAAGGACCTCTACCTACCTAAGCCTAAGGGCTTATTTCTGTAAAGTGTCTTTAGGGTGTTTTGATAATAGATACCTATATATTTTCAAAACGCCGTAGATATTTCCCGGAGAAAATTTTAACGTGCAATCTAAACGTTATTTGAATACTTACCTTGAAGTACATCAACTCTCTAAAGACAATTAACGAAATCTATAGTATCCTTTTTCGTTGTAATTATAAGTTGCTTACTTAAACAGCCAATCATACCTACTTAATTGTTATACATACATTTTTGTACCCTATAACTCAACCATAATCGACGTTTTATTTAAACATTCCTAATAAGCATAATTATTTAGATAACAATACTAGTAACGGAAATCGTTGAATTATTTAGTAAGAAATTAAAACGTTCCTATTTCAAAGATATTACATTAATATTATACTGATAAATTAAACGATATTCTCAATAAAATAGCTACGTAAAGAACCAACAGAGAGATTTAAATTAATTATTAATATCTAAAAGGTTAATTCATATTTTTACTGTTCCTTTTTCTCAGCGCAGATTTCCTAAGATTAATTAAAAATCCAGCCAAGCGCGGGTTGAACTCGAGTGGTAAAGGTCAGTACGGCATTTTAACTTTAAAAAAGCTGACATATTGACCTTGTAACCTACTTAATGTACTTGAGTCACGTAAACTGTATCTCGTGTAATGAGTGCTATGTCTACCACAAAAATTTACGTATTTATTAGGCTATACCTACTAAAATATCTTTTTTTCGGTTGAAACTGTCTTGAAAGTTTGAAACCTAGTCGGGCAATGCGTGTGTAAATGCGGGTGTGAATAAACCGTAATGAATTGTAAATGGGATGATCTCCAAAATCAGCTTATTAGGTCGACCGCTCAGGTGCATTTTATGTATTGACTAGGTTTTGCCCGCGGCTTCGCTCACGCTCTTAATTTAGAATTTGACAATCAACTCTAACACACTACTAAAGTTTCTATAATAATATAATTCAGTCATGATTCGAAAGACACGTGGCGCCATCTATTAACGTTATTGTTGTTTTCCTCGAGTACTTTTTTTCGGGATGAAAGGTACTCAATGTCCGTTTCTGTACACCTGCCAACGTATATGCAACATTTCAGGATGATCGGTTCAGTAGTTTAGGCGTGAAAAGGTAAGAAACAAATAAACTTGCTTTCGCATTTATAATATTATATTATAAGTTAGGAAGTTAAGATTAGGATATTAATTGTGTTCCGTATTTTTATTTCGAAAAGAAGGTGTCTAAATAAGCCTATTTTTATATTGACCTCGATTTGAACCAAGCGGTTTTGGAAATATTTTGGTTTGAAATTATAGAGACCAGAGCGATCAATTTTTATTTTGGAGATTGAGCCAAATATATCTTAAAATCATTGTAAGTGTACCATTGTAAAATGTCTACTACGTATTAATCATGCATGTCTTTAAATCATTGTAGGTACGTCCAAAAATTTACGTATAATTTAAGAGTTTTAAGTCCAAAAATGTACTTGTTTTAAACCTATCTTTGATCAAAACGATATGTATAGTTATAAAATTTTCAGCGTGATGAACTTTAAAAGGTAATATTAGATCAGACAAACATACACGAGCGTATATCCACGAGTGCTCCGCATTTTCAATTTTAGTAGAGAATTCTAAAGCACTTCCGCGAGTCATTTCCTGGACATTTGCTTTTGTCAGATAGAAAAGGAGATTTATAGTAGATTGCCTGCAGTTTTTTGTATTATATGTAAACCTATTTACGTTTCATAACCTCCATTGAAGTTATATGTATAAGTTGTTGAAAAATCAACTCTAAGAATTTTGTGGGGTTACTCGGTATCGGAAATTGAACAACTTTTGCTCTACAACTTTTCGAAATTGGGGAAATGGATGACTGGTAATTAGTGACCGATACTTTAACACATGATTTTACTCATGATAACAAACAACTATCCCAAAGAAAAATGGAAAAAAAAAAACATTTTACGAGGCGCCTCTATTCCGTAACGGTTTATTAATTAATTTTAAATGTTTTTTTTAAATAATTTATACTTAATGTTTCTTTGGGAAAGTTGTTTGTTATCATGAGTACAATCATGTGTTAAAGTATCGGTCACTAATTACCAGTCACCCTATATACGAGTACAAATCAATTAAAATATTTTTTTGATTTGTATGGAAAGTTATAAAAAATACGCGAATTTCGAAAAGTTGTAGAACAAAAGTTGTTCAATTTCCGATACCGAGTAACCCCATAAAATTCTTAGAGTTGATTTTTTAACATCTTTTATCGTTATAGTTACATTAGAACTTATAATGACGAGTCGTAGACAATAGTGAATATTATTCTTCCTTTTCACAACTATGTTTGGGTTAGCTTTCAGTCTAACCAGATGCAGCTGAATACCAGTATTTTACACGTAGCGACTGCCATCACCTGCGCAACCAACTTACTGGACAACGCCGATATTCTAAGGTTAGACCGGTTGTCAGTCTTTCGGACGTCTGACTACGTAACAACTACCATAGGTATTCATATGACAACCGGGACCGACGGTTTAACGTGTTCTAAAAGGAGACAACAATGAGTATTATACCTACACAAATTGTTGGCTCACTATTACAAGGTTCTATGTTACAATTTTAGCACTTAACGAGTTATGAATGCTACAAGATTCTATGTGTCATTAACTACACTTTTCCAAAAACCAACCACTAGGTGTTAAAATTCTAACATAGAACCTTGTAATAGTGAGCCAACGAAACATCAACTTTATTTCTTTGTTGAAAATGAAAAACGTTACTCCATTTTTTGAGTACGTCTGTGTCGTCATTCAATCATGTTTCATTTGTTGTTTAAATATGTACTTTGCTCACATTTATGTTCTGACTACTGAACCATTCATAGCCGAAGCTATCAAATATAAATCACATGCAATATCCTGTAGTTGAGAGTGATTTGTAGTAATGGTGTCATTTCCCAGCCAACAAAAATTTCACATGAAAACTTCGTTGATGTGTTGTACGACTTTGAGATATTCTATTAGCGATTGCGCTACTAAATTATTCAATTTAGCCCAGCAAAGACGAAGGACTTAATTGGTCACCGATTTGTCTCTGACAATTACTGCTAACTGTAGCCGGTGAGAGTCGGATTTTCCAACGATTCAAAGTAAACCTTCGCATCGACGATAGTTGGTAAGGATTGGCGAAAATTTCCAGATTGGGGAAGACTTTTTTTGTCGGACTGAATTTACTAGAACGTAAGCATAAAGGTCGCTACATACGTAACGAGTTTCAAGTTGGACGGAACGTGACGTCAATTCTTCGAAACATTGTTTCATAGAAAATTATTACAAAAGTGTATTGCTCACGGGCGTACGGACGGGACGGAGATGGCACGGAAAAAATATCGTCGGTGACGATATTTACAGTGCGCTGCCCGCGCGTGCCACGTCCCGTCCGTGTTTCCGCTGCGTATGCACAGTCGCTCCGGAGATTTAGTAGTAACACGTGTATCCTATTAATCAAGAAAACAAAACGGATGGGAAAAAAAGTTTCGTGCTACTGTGCTCGACCTAGTGTGGAAGCCACAGTTAATATTGTCCTTAATAAGCAATGGTATAGAACATCAACACCTGTTAGATTTAAGGATTTTCTGTAGAAATCTTTTTTGGTAAATAAATTTATTCTTATTCTTACTGTCGCGGTGCGTATGCATTAAGGCCTCTCCGCACACAACAGTGCCGGCACAGTGCCGACACGTGCCGATCAGCAACGTATCGATCAGTGTCAGTGAAATATGATATTGTACCATACATTTTGTATGACGCTATCCGTACTCGTCAGTGAAAGTGACAAGGCGAATGTCGGCGCAGCACTGACATCACTGAACATCACTGTCACTGACAAGTACGGATAGCGTCATACAAAATGTATGGTCAATACGTCAATCACAAGCGCTGAGCGTGCTCGCCTGCTGGCTGTGGGTAAATGGGAGTCGGGTCTATGGCTTCAGGCACTTCCGTCGTCCAACATAGGTACTATGTTGGACGACAATACTTTTCGGCTCGCTACATGCCTGCGTTTGGGTGCTCCCTGCTGTGCTCCGCATCGCTGCCACTGCGGTGAAGCCGTCGACAGCCTCGGACACCACGGCTTGTCTTGCAGCAGGAGTGCAGGCCGTATAGCACGGCACGCCAACTTAAATGATATTATCCGTCGTGCTCTTGTCACCGCCGGCGTTCCAGCCGTATTAGAACCAAATGGCTTGGCACGTGACGATGGCAAGAGACCAGATGGTATGTCATTGATGCCATGGAAGATGGGTAGGCCTCTGGTATGGGACGCAACGTGCGTCGATACCCTTGCGCCATCTCATCTTTCTAGCTCGGTAGGCTGTGCTGGCGCTGCTGCTGCAGCTGCGGAGGCCCTCAAGCGGCGAAAATATAATAACTTGATTAGTAATTATATTTTCGAGCCGTTTGGGGTCGAAACACTCGGGCCGTGGGGTCCGAGTGCCCAAATCTTATACAAAGATCTTGCACGGCGGCTGGTCGATACGACCCGTGACCCGAGGGCTGGCCTCTACCTTGGCCAAAGGATAAGCATTGCCATACAACGTGGCAATGCTGCCAGCCTTCTGGGCACGTTACCAGTCGACAGCGATGCGGAGGAATATTTTGACGCACTATTTTAGTTTATAGTTTTATTAGGATATTTTTTATTTTATTAACCGACTTCAAAAAGGAGGAGGTTCTCAATTCGGTTGTATTTTTTTTTTTTTTATTTTTTATGTGTGTTACCTCATATCTCCGTCATTTATGAACCGATTTGAAAAATTCTTTTTTTGTTCGAAAGGGTATACTTTCCGATTGGTCCCATTTAAATTTTGTTATGATTAGACCATGAACTTCAGAGGTATGGAACGGAACTCCTCATCGGATCAAAGCAAAATTCTCAAATTACTAATATTGCTTTTTATATTTGTTGTTGGGAACTGACTACTGGAAAAGAGGAGGGGGTGCGTGTCCCCCCTCCCCCCCTTTTGAATGTTTTCATTATATCGTGTAAGGTATCATTTGAAAGGACTTTTTATGCCCGACTACGTCAAAGCCAAAAAGAAGGGTTATGAAGGAGGGGGTTAAAATTATGACACTAAAACGTATTTAATAAAAAATAAACTTTAAAAAAAAGTAAAAACCGACTTCAAAGAAATACTAAAAGGAGTAAAATAATTACCTAATATAAAATTAACAGTTTCAGAAGTCGGTGCAACTCTACACTGAAGCAAATAGAAGCCACCGACTTCTGAAACTGTTAATTTTATATTAGGTAATTATTTTACTCCTTTTAGTATTTCTTTGAAGTCGGTTTTTACTTTTTTTTAAAGTTTATTTTTTGTATATACTTTTATTTGTAATTATGTAAATATTATAAGAATAATGTATATAGGAATTGTATATATTATGTAAATGAAAAATAAAATTTCCTCTGAGAGGTAAATGACAAATGTATGGTACAATATCATATTTCACTGACACTGATCGATACGTTGCTGATCGGCACGTGTCGGCACTGTGCCGGCACTGTTGTGTGCGGATAGGCCTTTATACAGCCATCCATGTTTTTATTACACTCCGTTCCGTCTCCGCTTCGTCCACATTTCAGCCCCGTTACGAATGCAGCAACCTTTAGACACCATAATAATATCATGATTTTCTTAAAGCTGATATCGAGTTTTAAAACTAATTCAAGTCACATCGGCTGATTATTAATTACTCCCGTCGCGCTACTAAATTATTAAGTTAGTTATACAGACTATATCAATAAACGCTATCGACGGTTAGTTATTGCAAGAGGCGACAGTTTAATTAGCGAGGGTTGGAGCCCCTCGCCTTCGCGACATCTAGCTCGCGAATATCGACCTACACACGATCAATATTTAGCAGGATAGGACACAACGTACCGTGAAGGTGTGTGAAGTATCTTAGTAGTCATCGATTTTTATATTTCATTATTAGTTTATCTCTTTTCGTAGTATTTCCGACCAGTTTTTTTTTATGAGCTGCAGCTAGACATCTGTGAAATACAGTACCTACTTGTTAGCTTATTGACTAGAAACGTTAATCCAAAAAAACGGCCATGCGCGTGGCCCAACACGCGCTTTGCCGGTTTTTTGGATTAACGCAAAGCTGACCCAGGCATGGCAATAGACTAAAAATCATAAATCTTTTTTCATCCATCCCGAGTGTTTTAATCTGTGTGTTTCATGTGTTTTAATTCTATTATATTCTAGATCTTACGCGAGGTTTCCCGAAAATTTCTAATTTGTTTTACTGAGAAATCTCGAGTAACTAAATTAAATCAACCTCTTTGTACAAACATAATTTATCTTGTTCTATTTTTCTCTCAAGGATTCAAAGGAAGATAGTACCTACTTCGCTGTTATCATTAAATAATCACAGTCGGCTAATTGAAATTTATAACAAATTCAAAGAAAACATAGTTACTAGCCTATTAATATTCCTTTACACATTAAAATTAAGAAATTCAGTGATATAATGCGAATTAAGTAAAACGATATCTAAATAGTAATAAGAATAAGGTTCTAGAAAATATGAAATTATATTAAACAATCTCATAGCGACAACTCAAGAAAATATACAACGTGTTACATGATTCCTTTTAAAAAAGAAAATGTTAATCAAGTAGTCTTTTAGACTTCTGAGAGGTAAGTATATGACTATAACCAGTTGTCATATACCTCTCAGAGGAAATTAGGTAAGAATGTAAATAACTTTCTGGGTAGTCTACTCTTTACTTTTATGTTTTCAGGGTTGCGTTTCAGTGATGATTTTATTTTATGATATGTCCAAATTTTTATTTTGTGTCCTACTTTTATTTTAAAATATTGCCAATAGACTCTTTATATGGGACCTTTTAATCCCCTTTCGGCTTTAGGGGTATTTTTGTAACACGTTGTTTAACCGGACAAGTTTGCCACCCAAAAACAGAATCCTAAGAAAGAAGACAAAGAACGTTTTTTTTTAATTCTTACGCCCAAGCGGACGCACACGCATATTTAAAATTAAGCTATCCTTATGATATGAAACATTAAAATCTATGGGAGATACCTGAGTCAAACTGTGGTCATCCCGAGGCTGCCATGATTATGTGGACAATACGATCCCAGGCTATTTATTAGGCTATTAAAGAATATTCCTTAATTTCTAGAAATTATTAATCCTTCTTAAAATTTAAACTTTATTTCCAGATGGACTTGTTTTCCCTGTAGATTGCTGGCCTTAATAGCAACAGAAATCTCATTGTTATACAAACTAATACACCAGTGTATCTACTTACTACATACAGTGGGTCAACACCCATACATTTGACCGGTCCTATGAACTGTCAAAATTATGTAGGGGCGGAGGTTATGTCCCAAGTATGCAGTATGGCTACTCGGGACATAACCTCCGCTCCTTCACCCCGCAACCCCCCGCACGATTGCTCTGCGACAATGTTCTACGTTGACCAACTGTAAGAAGTAAGATATAGGTAGACTGTGCTAATACCGTGCGTTTCAATACTAGGTATACAATGAAGCTGAGGCCAGTTATGGCCACATCATCATTCAGCCGAAAGACGTCCACTGCTGGACATAGGCATCCCCCAAGCATGTTGTGGGGGTTTGCCATAATCGCCACGCTTGGGAGGCGAGTTGGCGATTGCAGTATACTCGTACTTAGTTGTTAAAATACTCAGAGAACGCTGGTGCCCATCCTCTAGTGAATCCCTTAGTCGCCTTTTACGACACCCACGGGAAGAGATGGGATAGTGCTATTCTTTACGTCCTGCACCACACGGTCACAATTGGCCACAATTGGCGACAATTGGCCACAGTTGGTGACAATTGGCCACAATTGGCGATCTATTGCTCTAACACAATCAAGTTTGCAATGCTTATCGGTACGCGTGTAGTTTATCAACTCGCATCGTTCAGAAGCGACTCGTTGCTGTGTAAGAGCAGAGTCCATAGTAAACAGTATACTCACTAAGCCGTGATCTTCGTTAGCTAAAGACCGAATCGCAATGAACCATGTTTGGACGTAACCAAAGCTGACAAACCAACATTGAACGTGGGCAATCGATAATTAAGTAAATTAAAACCATCGCACCTGTTTACAAGTTAAAGCCGTACAACTCAGTTATATATGCTTTTGTACTAACGTACCGTAATTACAGTCATGTACTTAACTGGATTAAATGAATTGAAGTCCAATCAGCATGAGTAATCGTAGCTTATGCTTGTATAATTTTCATAACGAGTAAAACATAATTGGTTATTACAGTTATGTAAATTTGTTATTTATTTTCTGAATTTTAAAGTCAATTTCGAATAAAATGTAGTACATTAATCTCTAGCGTTGCAAGTTGCGAGTTGCGAAATGTGAAAACATGATTCAGATATTTGCGGTGGCTATAACTTCAAGTAAAATAAGAAATTTTCACAGAAATATTTGATCGTACGGTCTTAATTTTACGGATAGAATTTTTATATGTAAATATAAAGCTAGAAAGTAGATAACTCCTATTAAAATATCCCTTACATTGTAATAAATCATGTGTAAAATGGCAGAAACATTTTTGCCTACATAACAATTTCGAACAATCTATAATTAAATTAGATATCGGCATTTGGCGCCCCGAACTTGTACAACAATAATAGGCCAAGATCCGTGTAGATGAATGGCCGCCTACGCGCTACGGCGTAGCCCGCCTACGCGCTACGAGCCGCCTACGAATCAGACCGTACGATCTCAATATTAAAACGTACCGTAGTCCCATTCACCACAAGGCTTCATAAAAGGATTCGTAAAAGCCTCTTTTCCTTTTTACTACAGTGTAAATTTAATATTGAGCAAGGATAGCCTAGTGGTTGAATACTTGCCTAACATGCACGAGGGTTTGCGGCCCGCAACTCTGACTTTTCAAATTCATGCGCGGATTAAAATTTGACAATCGCTTGCGTTAACGGTGAAGAATAAACATAGTGAGGAAACTTGCACAGAAAAGAGGGCTCCAAAAAATTCTCGATGTTGTGTTAAGTCCGCCAACCCACACCAGGCCAGCGTAGTGTATTAAGACTAAAACCTTTCTCCTTCTGAGAAGAGATCGTTGCCCAGCAGTGGGACAGTACTGAGCTGATTCCACCACCAGCGTTTTCCTGTCTAACTAAACATAGTAACTATGTCAATATAATGATGATGATGAACCTGAACGTTCATTGTAGCGATCACTGGGAAGGACTTGTGGACGGTAACGGACAGATAATACAAACCATAGCTATGTAAAAATTCAGGTAGATTCATTCAAAGCCCAGACGTGCGAATATTTAAAGTTTTCACGTGTTTTTTTTTTAGTCTTTTTCGCGTTTGTCCCTAGTCGCAGACAGGGTCTTTGGATATGGATCAGGTGGAGCACACGAATCTAAGTAACACAGATATAGAGGAATTCCCCCATACCCCTCTGGCTCTCACATACACACGACGGAACACAGTAAACTGCTTGGCTTGACTTTAATGTGAGGGTGGTAGCTAGCCAGGCGGACCGTATAGATCCTATCACTAAGCGTGCTGGGTTTTGTTGTGCATCTTACAACACGCGTCTATTCCCAACGTGCGGTGAGGAAGTTTTATGTTCTAACCCGTCCCCACACGGGGGAAATATAAACAGGGTGTTAACGAATTCGTGTAATTCCTTCAAACCACGTGATCTATTAATGATATAGATTAACCCGGATTTAGATTGATTTAAAATAAAAATTAACATTTTTTTCCCAAATAAAAATTTTATGTCATAGAAAATTTCGATGCCATGCATAAATGAATGAAGGCACGGTGACACAGCTGACGGGCATGACTAGCGCGATATTACTCCACGCAGTCAGTTAACTCGGGACGCCAAAATTACTCAGATACAGAATACCATGATACGTTTTTTGAAAACTCTATGCAGGGTCAATCAATTTCAAAACTAGATCATGAGGTTTGAAGTAATTACACGAATTCGTTAACACCCTGTATATTATTCATCTATTATCTTCAAAACACTTCTGTAATATCTGTATTGTGGCACAATCTACAATGTGCGTTTGTGGGTGACCACCCACTCGCACGAACGTGACTCGTTTGATATTTCGATCGTTCTTATGAGCGGCACAAAGAACAAATTATTCACAAGTCCGACCGAATTAGTTATCCGGAGTATTTGATATTTTGTGTATCAAATTGTTGTTGTTTCTGAAGATTTTTAGGCGATGATACTGTAATAATGGAATCAGGCGTTGCTTTGCGGAAATCCATGATTTACAAATATTTCGTTTTAATTCCGCCAATGTATATTTGTAACTATATTGCATCACTGTTCCCGCCCGCAAATATATGCGCATGCAGAAGGTGTGATTAATATAATGAAACATGCAACCCAAACTGATACATAAGTATTTGTATAAACGTAATTGAAACTAAATATTGTAATTTAATTGCATATAATATATACGGTCTTTCTGGCTAGCAACCACTATCACAGTTTACTGTGTTCCATCGTGTGTATGTGAGAGCCAGAGATAGGGTAATCCCTTTATATCTTTGTTACTTCGATTCATGTGCTCCATATTATACCCTATCTATTTACCTCAAAAGCGACCAAATCAAAGAATATGAAAATAAAGCTATTGATATTATAGAATTAGAATACAAGATGACAATGGGCTTCTAATAAGACTGTTCCGATAAATATCTTCCCTTTAAACTGAAGTCAATTGCAGGAACTTCACCCTTCATAAAGCAAGCTCATATATTACAAAACAAACGCACAGTACTGACGTCATACTGTTCATTACAATGTGAAAACATTTCCAATTCTATTTATAATCATCACCGCAATACATTTTAATTAATTATTCCCACAATTAATCACCATAACAGTTCCAATTACTAACAGAATCACCGTTAACGTCTGGGGGGTACTATTGTACACTAATCGGGGTGCAATGTCTTGTCGGAAGGAAGGCGCAAGCACAGGGGTCAGGGATATCATCAATCTTGTCAGATTTACGGCCTCCGACCAACCAGTTTATCTCGCAGCCTCCGACTGGCGGATTACGGCAGCCCACGCGCTCATATTCATACAAATGTATTCAATAAATCTTTGTTTTTTGTTTGAAAATATTATCAATATTTTTTGACTGCCTCGAGAAAAAGTTTTTTTTCAATACTCAATACATTTATTGCACTCCACAAGTTAAATAGATGTGACATTAATATAATATAATATAAGAAACATGTGTGGGCCTTGTCAGGAGCGGCAAATGTAGGACAGAGGAGGAAGTAGTAAACTTTTCTAAAACTAAAACTTCTTAAAAGCGTATTAAACCCTTTTTAATTTCGTATTATTACTTATACCTACTTTATATTAATTTTAAGTTTTTTTAAACAGTGTCTGTAATTTCACCGGCACTCATAACCTGCAAACCGGAACACAGGAATGTTGCTTGGCGACCATAAAAGATGCCCTGAACGAACTCATTCACAAGGAGTTCTACTACTACTACTTATACCCGAAAATGGTGATAGTCTCACTCCGGAGGATACCCTGGAGGATAGTCTCGGAGTTTAGGACCGAAACTGACGAAATATGTATGCATATATGCGAAATATGCAGTACACCTTTACCAACTCTTTAGGGAATACAGGCTTGACGTGTATTTATTGTTATTAATATTGCTTTGATAAACGAGCCTGCCTCGTTGGTTTATTGGTCGCAAGCGCGACTGCTGAGCGTAAGGTCTTGGGGTCGATGCCCAGGTCGGGTGAAATATTATTGGGTGGTTCCGTGTGGAATTTCTCAGTAGCAGCCCGGAGTCTGGATTTGTGCCCGGTTAATAGCAAATACCTAATAGCAAGTACCTGTATACCGGGGAATACAAGTGTGATGTTACGTTACCAATATACAGGCTGTAAGGGTAAACACCGTTATCCTTGAAACCAGTGGTTTGGTTTCATTTATAAAACGTAAAATCAATGAAAAATAACTTTTTTTTTTATAAAATTTTAATTTTTCCTCAAAAGCATTTCACCCTATGCGCGGAGGTAACAAGCTACGGAAGGGGGCGCAGGGAACTCGCCGCGTGGCCCGACGCACGGCCCCGCACAGTTTGCTACCCCAGTCAGTCAGCTGTCTCGTTAGCGAGTGTGTGTACGCCGCGTCGTAGCGCCGCCGCGCCGCTCATTTCTCGCGCGTAGATTTTTTTTTTTACTCGGTCCTATATTTTTATGTTTAAGTCCTCCATGGTTTGAGTGATGACGGTGTTTACCTTTACATGCTGCATTTAATGTTTTAAAACGGACACTTAAAATATATAATTCCCTCTTTGTAATACTCTGTGTTTTTTATTTTTATGCGCTGACATATTATCATGCAGTGAAACTCAACGATGTGAGAAAAGTGTTATTGTTAAATGTTTGGTGTTTTTCCAGCGAAAAGGATGATCTCCCACCGTTGCAAAGTATGGCACCTGTTGACCGCGGTCCGTTCACCCCTCTATAAATAAAAAATCAATATATTTACAACTAACTCCCCTTTCTTAGCGTCATACAGTCGATACGTCAGGAAGAAAGATTAGTCGTAAAACAGGATATAGGTTTAAAACGTCTTTTCTGTTCTCTGATTCTTAAAGTGACCCCTAAACTATCAATACTATTGTGACATATTTTAAATTGTGCAATATTATTGGCTGACATCGAAAGAAATTTGAGGTAAACAAGGTAAGTTTTTAATTTTAATTTTTACTCATTATTAATGCAGAGTCAACTTCATATTGTAAGTAGCAATCAAGATGACGAAATACACACATCAAAAGTGTCTAGGGATCAACATATATTTTTGCAATAACTTTTCTCCTGATTGATATTAATTAAAATTTTCTTTAAGGATTCATCAAATAAAGTGTTTTCGTTTGTCACAGTAACGATAAACCAAGTCACCTTTGCATTAATAAAGAAATTTGCCATTTTCCTAAAAGGGATTTTTGACATTTGAACCACTAACACAAAAGTTCGAAAAAAAGACTGAAATAACAGTTTTCTTTAAAATTTTATTGGGTAACTTAAACAATTAATAATCCGTGTTTCTACCGCGAACACTAACAACACAAGAACATCGGTTTGGCATACTCAAAATGAGTTCATCCAAATCACGCTGTGGAATGGCCGCCCATGTTCGTTGCAACAACAAAAAAAGGTCTTCTTGCGACTGGATACCCTCCATATTCGGCAGAGCTCTTCTCTGTAGCATATCCCATGCATGCTCAATCGAGTTCAAGTCTGGCGACTGAGCAGGCCAGGGCAGGACATTGATGTTAGCTGCGGCGAGAGTCTGTCTTACAACTCTTGCGGTGTGCGGTCGTGCATTATCATGCATTAACTGAAATAAGGGACCGATTTGCGCTTGTAGAGGAACGATGACGTCTGATACAATCGTCTCAGCATCAATTTGAGCGTTGAGGTTGCCTCTGATCCAAATCAACTCAGTTCTTCCGCCGATCCAAATACCCGCCCATACCATGATGGTTCCACCACTATAAGGATGGACTTCCTGGCAGGATTTTAATCGCTGTTGGCGTCCAGGGGTTCTCCAGTGTCGTATACGTCTTGTATCCGGTCTCATACCAAAACGAGACTCATCAGAAAAGCACACGAAACGCCATTGTTCTTCTGCCCAATTTCTGTGTCCAAGAGCCCATTGATATCGAATCCTACGATTGTGCATTGCTATAGGTGGTACCCGTAGCGGTCTTCGGGAATGAAGGTTCACTTCATGCAAGCGGTTTCTGACTGTTTGGTCGCTAATTAAGTTCCCTGAAGAGTGATGAAGCCTCACGGCTAACATCATGGCGGTTATTGTTGGAGCTCTTCGAGTTAAGATTTGAATGTATCGGTCTTGTCTCCGTGTGGTGCAGCGATACCGTCCTCCATGGCGCTCAGCCACGGTACCAGTGCTTCGGTAACGTGTCCAAAGTCGACTGATAACACTCTGACTTGTATTCAGAGCTAAAGCCACAGTACGTTGCCGGGAACCAGCTTCTATCATTCCCACGGCTCTGAGCATTTCTTCCCTGCTTAAATGACGTCGCCGCTCCATAATAACGTTGGTTTTAATCAGTAGTAGGGAAACAGTAGCACTAATAATGTCTTCAATGCGTTGTATGTTTTTATAGGGAAAATATTGACAGCTGATTTTCATCTTTTACTCGAATTTGATTCACAGTTCCTGATTCAAATTATGAAATGCACCAAAAAGGATCCATATAAATTTATAAAATCATAAATTTATTACAAAGCCACATCTCAATCTCAAGAAATCCGCATAAAAATGCTTGATCCCTAGACACTTTTGATGTGTGTATTTAGAAACATCCAAAGTGATCCCTAATGTTCATTCAACTAAACTCGTGCAATTATTCAGACCATACATCTTACACAAATGTATCGGAACACGAACAGCGTCAACTGTTGTTACATTTCATGAGCGCGCCTCATCCGATTTAATTTAAACCTTATGTCAATGGCCATAAAAGTCACAGAATGAACTAATTTATTTCATTTCCTCGTTCGTGTAACGATGTATTTGCGTAAAGTGGATGGTCTGACTAATAAGACGAATTTGGTTGAGTGAATCACTTTGGATGGTTTTAAATATTTGGTCATCTTGACTGCTACTTCTATATGACGCTGACTGCACAACAATATTAATAATCTAGGGGTCACTGTACGCGAGTTTTCGACTTCAAGCATTAATGGAGCCCCCACGAGTGATGACGCATAAGCACGTCCGGCGCACCCTGGGCACCCAGCTGCACTACTGTGCACTACCAACCTTGTTGATTGCTAATCTTTTTACCATGACATGACAGAAGGCTCAAGGTCACCCAAAGGGCAATGGAGAGGGCTATGCTGGGACTTTCCCTGCGTGATCATATCAGAAATAATGAGATCCGCAGGAGAACCAACTACCACCAAATTTACCAACATAGCTCGAAGAATTGCCGAACTTAAGTGGCAGTGGGCAGGGCACATTGCTCGCAGAACGGATGGCCGATGGGGCCGAAAGGTTCTGGGGGTCTTCTCCCTAAGCACGAAGTCCGTGGTTTCGGCCTTAGTTACGAGCGTTTTCTACTCCCTGTCACCTACGGACATACGGTTACTTCGGGGCCCGAACTAAGAATGAATGACAACACGATTTGACAGTTGTCCCTATTACCATTGTGTTGAACTTGACACTTGTTTTGTTCACTCCTACGTTTCGGGCTACTTTCGGACGGGTAACTAACTTCGTTGACGGACTGACGAGTAGGCCCTCTGGAGTGGCGACCGCGTACCGGAAGATGCAGCGTGGGTAGGCCTCCCACAAGGTCAACCGATGATCTGGTGAAGGTCGCGGGAATCCGCTTGATGCGAGAAGCACAGCACCGGTCGATGTGGCGATGCTCTTGAGGTCTTTCGGCTGAATGATGAAGACGATGATGAGCTATATACGTTTGATAACTCGTACCGACACTAAAGATACAAGTCCGAGACGGGCTGCAAACTGCAGACTGCATCCTCAGACCGCAACTCGCCGTCCGAATAACACCTTTAAGGTGCACACCTTAAAGGTAGTATTCCAACGGCGACCGCAAACTGCAACCGCAGATGACAGCAGCAGACAAGCGACACTACTGGTTCATACAAACCAATGTGACTTGCGGCCTGCTGTTGCAGTCTGCAGTTTGCAGCTCGTCTCGGACTTGTACCTTAAAGACAAAAGAACAAACAAGGAAACACGTGTCCATATTTTATAATGGGGACAAAAACGGGACGCCATTGGCGGCATCGCGTTGTCGGAAGTAACGCATGACATCGTAACCGCACATTTTTACCCGCCGAGCCATCGGGCAGGTTACTAATGATCAGGGCTTATTACATGCCATTTGTAAAGAGCGAACAAATAAAAGTAAACGTTTACAGTGTATGGTGTTTGTTTATTTTATAGGTAAACACAGGTTTGGTGCCTTGTGACTGTTGTAGAAGAAATAAAAAATACGACAAATTGTTTAAGTAGTAATTTGAAATAGATTGACGCCAAGGTATTCATTATTAACGATTTTAATCTCATCTAGCGGATCTTTAGACCGCTTTTGTGTTCCTGTTTGAGAACACTATAAATTGCTTAGCGGTTGTTAATAAGTAAATTACATGTGTTGGATGCGTCCGATGTGATTCCTTCAGTTTGCAATTGTTTAAAGTTTCAGCAAACGTTGCAATTAATTGTTAAAAAAATGGTGCATACTGGTACTTTAAAAATATTAAAATCCTGTATTCATTATTTTATTAATATAGAATTTGAAATATGCATTAAATTCTTTTTATTTTAACCCTTATATGACGGACTAAGCTATCTCCACAATGCCTTATTACAAAGATTTACCAAACGTTATCGGTTAAAATTAAAACTGGTATGTTTACGAATAATGAAACCAAAGTATCGATAGTAAACCCCCAATACGTTAGTAGCTATCACTGATAAAACTAGCATACGAGTCTATTTATATGCCCAATTTATCAATAAAAAATGCAATCTTTAGTAAGAAAAACGATTCAAAGTTGGCTATAGAACCCGGAAACATAATACTAAAACGGTTGGCTCTCCCCACATCAACCACGTTAGCCACCCGCAGCGCTCTGCCCCTGACACCGCCATCTAACACAATACTCCCAAAAATAACTTATTATTGTACAAATACAGTTTCATTCACGAAGAGGACAATAGTAACCGAGCCGTAATAAACGAAAACAATATTTTATATGATACCGAACCCTTCAAACAAATGGATCACATTTGTCAAGCGAAAGTTGCAAAACCTTGTAATATAAGACTTGAGTTTTTACTCGAACGAAAACTTCTAACAAAAAAACAACGAGGGATCACCTGCTGTCTAATCAATCAGTATTAATCTAGAAGCCTCATCAAAATGGAATTAGAAATAATGTGTGTTCGGTCGATTTGTATTTAACGTATATCATTAAACCCAAAGCAAAGGTATTTTATTCCACAAATTATTAGCCAATGAACGATACGCTTAAAATAATTATCTAAATACTAGGAACCGTAAATTTAATACTGAATTTTAACGCGGATTACGATGAATTGATTAAAATTGATTCAAACCATCAACTAGCCTAATTACCTAACTTCAATGACATTCTAATTCGAATCCATTTGACGATTTCCATTACCTGCTATTAAATTTGGTCAATTATCTTTATTTTGAAGTAATAATATTCGACAAACAACATACACTACACTTCTTATTTATGGATGGAATATATAACAATAAATTATTATTTTCGTAGATTGAAAAAATACAATCAAAACTATAATAGTTTTTAAATAACTTAGAATACATAATGTTAATGAACATAGCCCTTTTTTCATGAATTCAATATCGAACAATAAATGTTTTTTTGCAATTGAATTTTGCCTGAACGATAAATAATTTATTTAAAAATAATTAAAGATCTTGCATTCTAAAAAATGTGTTTAGGCGTATCGCATCACTACGATTTTTGATCGTAGCAATGTCAAAAAGACGGCTTTACGGTTAGCATAAAAAGAGCTGAATGAATGATTAAATATGAAACAAAAAAATATGCTGACTCGCCGTAAAACTTCGGTCTCTGTAGCTAAGTTATTAATGTACCCAGCAAAGTGACAGACAAATTAGCAAAAAAAAATTGATTATATTTGTCACGATTTAACGAATATTAATTTATGAGTACCTCTTTAAAATAATATAGGTTGTATTTTTTTATTTCATCGTTCCTCTCACAGCGGAATTAGATAATAATAATTGTCTAATATTACTGTCTATACTTCTCTTGAAGATATAATTTTACAGTTGTATTCGCTCGACAACCCCTAGGAAGCAATAATTCATTTGCGTCGTCGCGCGTCGTCGTAAAAATACAAAGTTAACAAAGTTTCTTTATGAATATTAACGACACTTACTTGGAACATAAATATGTATTTAAAAAGTAAATTAGGTACTTAAATTCGCTTTGTGTTGTCTTACCCCTGCGAGGATGTAATTACGTTTCATTTACTTTGAACTTAACTGTATGTTTGCAACTTTATAAAATATTTTAGTTACAAAAATATTCTTTAATCTGTGCAAACAGTTTATAATTTTAATCTCTTTTATGTCTCTGGTACATGCTAGACAATGATTAACTTTTGAGACAAACATAAGGTTGCCCGGGCACAAAAAATATAAAATGGGCTAATTGCCGATTCCTATGTTTTACCGGGCGTTGCACAATGTGGTTTTTTTTATTCTAAAAACAATCATCCTCGTTTTATTCGCTTAGTCATAGAACAGATAATTTTAAATGCAAGAGTAAAATACCCGTAAGCCCATTTAACACCAATAACGAGTAAAAAAATTAAAACACGTTTTCTGGATTTTTCAAAATTAATTTATAACAAAAAAAATACGCGTTTTTTAAATATTTTCTTAATTAATTTTAATAAAACCGTATTAAAGGTAGAAAGAAAAAAATGAAAACAGTACAAACTCTTATAGTTATAGAAAAAAAAATGTTTTAAGTGTTTTTAGTTTTTGATTTTTCATTGCTATATCTTGACTTGACTCATTTGCATTCAATATTCACTGTAATTAATATTGAGTGCCAAACCAATCACAAAAAAACCCCACCCGCGAATCTTTCAGGATCTAGGAAATATTAACTTCTAAAGTTTTTTCTAATAATTTTGGTTTTAGGTTTACCAGTTTTCACTTCACAAAAATAATTTATTCGTTTGTTTGTACATATTTTTCAGAGTTATCATAGAAAAATATATATTTCGACATTAGAAATCAGAATATGGAAAAGATTATGAAATAAAATCAACATTAAGCCTCTCTGACCACTGAGAGCACGTTATAAATGGTCAGAAAAAGTCAGTGAATAATGGTTTCACTAAAACGTCACTAAGAAGCTAACATTCAGGTTGTATGACTAAGATTGTATGGTTTTAAAGATTCGATTTTTGCCAGCCCTAGTGCAAACGTTTTAGAACCCTGTAACTTCTAGATTCTATGAAATTTGGATCAGATTTTTTAAGGAAGTACTGGTGCTAAAGCAACGGCTTTGTTAAGAAATCGAATCCAAATATCTTGAAATAAGCCCATAAAAAATATATCCGACAATAGGTACTTAATATTCGATGTAACTCATTACTGATTAAAGATAAAAGTTGAGTGTTTTCTTAATAATTTACGTGGTTTAAAGCACAAAGCAAATACAATCAGAAATACAACAAAAAAGGAACAGATCTAAAGTTAATGCTATTTCTACGTTTTTATTTTTTTGGAAACCATAGAAATAAAGTAAAAAAAAAATATATCTTCAGTTTGGAAAAAAAATGTCACACAGAAGTTTTATTCTTAATTTCAAAATGATATATATTCTATCGAATAAGCGATTAAAACGAGGATGTCCGTTTTCGTTGTTAGTTAAAATTAAAGACTCTCTATCTTTATAAATAATGAAGCAAAGACCCCATAGCCTTACATAGTAGACCCTCACATTCGTTAGTAGCTATCACAGGTAAAATTAGCTTATGAGTCTATATAAATCCCCAGTTTGGCAATAAAAATGCTACCATTGGTAAGCAAAACAATTCGTTTTTGGCTAGAGGAACCGAGCATGAGACTATTTTTAACAGTAAAGACAAAATTATAATCGAATCAAATCAAATCCAATTTATTCGTAAAAGTAGGTTACAATACAATAGGATGTTATTATAAGATGGTCAGTTCGCAACATTTTACTCGAGAGCATACAAATAATAATAAAGTTAGTGCTGTCGAAACAACAGACACACATTTAAAATGAAATAACTCAATTACCTACATACTAACACACAATTCCTTACGTAATAACACACAATTACCAATTTCAAAATAATAGTAATCTAAATGTAATATTGTAATATACTATAATATTATAGCATTTTACAATATTACATTTAGATTATTATTTATGTCAGCGGTGTCCTCCATAAACTCAGTTGTGGAGTAGTACCATTTATTAATTAAAAATTGTTTCAGTTTCTTTTTAAATATATTATTATTAAGATTCTTTATCTGCCGTGGAATTTTATTGAAAATAAAATGTATACAAAGTGTTGCTGTCATGTACAGAAGCATTAATGTGGGAGTAGTATATTTTTACATACTCGCAAATACAAAACCCTGAAACAAACTGCTCCAACCAATTTCGCCGTCTCATGTTAATATCAAAACTCATACACGCAACGCTATCGACACGGCAGTATTACGTACAATCTCGGCAAATAGTCGGTTTAATCTCGCCTGCTAAAACAAAGCTAGTAGCCTCCCGGGACTCATATGGCATAACGTGACGAATAGGCTTGCCAGATCCCTTTAATTTAATACCCCGGCACGATCTAACGTTTCGCCGACCACGGACCAACTAATTCTACAGTGTTGCCATTTCATAACATAAATCTTTGGGATACACAACCCTTGGTAACGTTTTTGGTGTGCTGATTTTGCTCACGAATATTTCCGAGTCCGTCAGAATGAAAATAGAAACTTACCCGTATTTATTACGAACGGTATCAAAAACCGGAAAGTAATTTGTAAAATGTTTCGTAAATTAATTAGTAGATTGCAACTTTGTCGACGTTATTTTAAGTCTATAAATGCACGTGTCACCGCGTGGAAACTTCAGCAACGCTTCGATATTTGGATACGTACTGTACAAAACCCAATGCGATTGCTATTTTTAGTGTTGCGACGAATACTCGATGCGCTGAGGTCCAGTTTTCTTTTATCTGTTTTATATTGAATATCAATTTGATTAATTATGCAAACTAACGGTTTAATTGGGCTGAAATAAAAATTATCTAAGAATTCTAGAACATCACTACTTGTAAGTACACTTCGCTCAGAATGAACGTAGATCAACTTACTAATTGTTACTAAGAAAATGAATTATTTGCAATATTATTTAATTTGGGGCCGATTTTTCAATCGTCAGATAACTTTTATCTGAGGGATAATAATTTATAAAAGAGACAATTCGAAATGTTTTTAAAAAAAAGCTGTCAAAATGATTTCTCAGATAAAAGTTATTTGACGATTAAATTAAATAATATTGCAAATAATTCATTTTCTTAGTAACAATTAGTAAGTTGTAGTTTGAGTTTTGATCTCAAATAATTGACATTGGACGACGTATCACATCACTATTCGTATTCATTACCGAAAAAAAACCGTAAGTACGTTTCTGTGTTTGCTCGCAGCATACCTACTATTAGCTTGTTAGTGCTGGCTGCAAAGTAGACTCCTACTTTTAAAATTAGAATTTCTCGTAGCTATCTTTCGCATCGAAACATGACACTGAAAGCCTCGAAGGATCCTCTAAAGTCAAAACTTCTATCGGCGGGGGAGAGCCGGAGTCATTTCATTTTACAACCCTATTCGTCATTCGTACCAGCTACCCTTAAACGGCAACTTTTCCCTAAATTTAGCAAAAGACCTTTTGAATATATTATCTGTGTTTTATCTTTAGTATTATTGACTTAGAGTGCTGGCCTTTTCCCGGATTCCAACTGATGCTCCTTATGGACTCTTGGAAAAATAACTTTGAAAGTTATTTCAATCCGGAGAAGTTAAATCTGATGAACTATGCCGCCGAAGTTTAATGTTAGAAGTTTAAAGTAACTTAAGCATTATCTTTGTTTTTAAAATAACTTATTTAATAGTTATCTTAAAACTTTTCCATATTTAAGTTCAACATGATTTATAAAATAGTTTTATTTTCTTTTTTGTTTATAAATAAAGTTTTACATGATTTATAAAATAAGTTTGTTTTCTTACTTATTTATAAATAAAGTTCGACATGATTTATGAAATAGTTTTATTTTGTAATTTATTTATAAAACTACTGAGTTAATTTAATAAAATAAAATAATATACTTATCATTGTCAAGTCTGACTGCCACTCAACGTCAACGTCGCGATCAATATAATAAGAATCTATAAATACCTACTTATTACCAGACGTTGCGTTTCAATCAATCAACTTAGCTACACACTCTTTTAAGTTGAGCCTCATCTGGTACACATATTACTTATTTTAATAACGTAACATCACGCCCTATATTCCCCAAAGGGTAGGGCAGAGGTGTATAGTACAACCTCATTTCTGCTTCATGTTTAAGTTCCATGTAATAAGGGGCGAGCCTATTGCCATCAACCGAGCACAAATCCAGTCTCCGGGCTGCTACTTAGCAATTCCACACGGAAAACCCAACAACACTTTGACCGACTTGGGCTTAGAACACACGAGACGTCACGCTCCGCAGTGGCGCTTGCGACCGCTAGACCAACGAGACAGTCGTATTACTTATTTTGATAATATCAAATTATTTGATACATTATTGGTGTTCTGTTGTCACTTAAACTGGTTAATTTTCCACCTAGCTATCTGCCTAGCCTTTTCCCAACTATTTTGGAGTCAGCTTCCAGTCTAACCAGGGGGCCTACTCCCTAAGTCCGTCAACGAAGTTAGTCGCCCGTCCGAAATTAAACCGAAACGTAGGAATGAACAAAACAAGTGTCAAGTTCAACTTTTCGGATGGCCAAAAACACATCGGTAGTAGGGACAACTGTCAAATTGTGTTGTCATTCATTCTTAGTTCGGGCCCCGAAATAATCGTATGTCCGTAGCTGATAAGGAGTACGAAACGCTTATAACTAAGACCGAAACCACGGACTTCGTGCTTAGGGAGTAGACCCTCAGATGCGGCTGAATACCAGTATTTTACGCGGAGCGACTGCCATCAGACTTCCACAACCCAGTTAGGTACTGAGCAATGCCGATGTCCTAAGGTTGTCAAACTTTCGGGCTTCTGACTACCCGTAACGACTGTTAGTGTAGGGCCACACCATGCCCAAAATACGCGACGTAATTTCGGTGTGATTACGCCTGCAATGCTTTTTAGATTACCCGCGACACACCAGGCTGAAATAGCGTCGCGTCTTACCTATATAGAAAACATAGACGAAGTTCGGTCGCGTAATTTCGGCATGGTGTGGCGCTACACATATATTCGTGTAACACTCGGGACAGACGGCTTAAAGCGCTCTCCGATGTACGGATGGGTCTCAATGTGTAACGAACGGTTACCCATCCACGGACTGACCGCGGCAAACGCTGCTTAACCTTGATCCGCGCGGTTGTCAATTAGCCACAAGCCCCTCCATCTAGCAAAAAGCAGTAAATATCTAAAAGAAATCCTTTAGAATCAATTTATCAAATAGCATGTGTAAGCAGAGTAGGTAAATGTGTAATACAATAATATTTTATGCTAATAAAGTGAGTTCGCGCTTCTTCATTAGGTTTGCAGTTGGAAGTAAGCCCGGCTAGTAAGTGGAATGTACGTTACATTAATTGCTGAAGACAATTGCTTGGCTCATTTCTTCGTTAAAATTCAAGAGATCGCGACAATATTTTTCTGTTTAAAAATATTTTTTACAATCGAAATTGAACGAGAAAATAAAAAAAAAACAGCATACCTACTAGTCTTGATCGCGCTAAGAGTGTTTTTTTTAAACATTTTACATTGTTAGAATTTTTAACATACCCATGCATGAGGAAACTGCCACAAAAAAAAGAAGTTGTTCGAATGACACCGGGACACCAACGATTTAACACGTTAAATCGTTGGTCCCGGTGCCTGAGGGGTCTCGACGTATAAAGAAAGGTCACCCCACCCATCCACGGACTGACAGCGGTAAGCGCAGCTTAACTTTGCAAATCATATGAGTCACGAGCCTGTTAAATTAGTGATAATTGTTAGATAAAAATCAGAACACCCAAAACTGTTTGATACGGAAAACTACGAACAACAGAAAACAAAATTCACAAGACAAAAACATTTCACGATTCCAACAAATAAATACGCAGAGATTTTTTCCCACTGTACAGAGCTTAGACAAAGGTATCTACCAATCTGCAGCCTCACTAATTCGACCCAACAATTTGTTAACTTCCTCACTCGACCAAATAGAAGAATAATTCGAGCCGGAGCCCATTTAATTCGTATAATTATTGTCCTGGCCCACCGAACGGACGTAATGTGGGCCAATTAATTCACAAATCGAATGTAGTAATGGAAACAGACGCATTCGATTGTTTACAGATGTGATGTTAGTGAATGTAAATCATGATTGAAATGGTTTTAATGTAATTGAAAGCCGTTGGTTTTGATTGATTAGTGCAATATTCTCTCTCAGCCTAGTGTTCTAAATTATGCTTCAAAACTCTATTAGTACGCCAACTACCATCGTAACTTTCCAATTTATTTGGGAACCATTTCGCGAAGAAGGAAAGGTGGAGTGCTTAGTTTATTATTTGCCACAAAAATGTCTCAAAATAAAAAATAAACTCGAAAACCGTTTTTTTATAAAAGACTAGCTGTTGCCCACAGTTTCACTCGCATCCTAGGGGAACTACTCTATGTATCCGGATAAAACGTATCTATATCCTAATTAAGGTTGCCAACACTTTGTCGGTCAAAAATAGTAGTTCTAAAATGATCACCCATAAAAATATAGCACATAAGGAAAGGATTAAAAAAAATAGTAAGTTCCAAAATAGGTACAGTCGAGTTCATTAATATATTGGCCCTTCCAGGCTTCAAAAATATAAGAACGTTAAAAAAGTTCATAATATTGTGACAACTCTAAGCATCATTAAATTGTGGTCAAGATTTAGATTCATTAATATGTGACTGCTTTTTCTCTGTAACATAACATGTATATCATATACCTACATGTTAGCAGCAGTCACATATTAATGAATCTAAATCTTGACCACAATTTAGTGATGCTTAGAGTTGTCACAATATTATGACCTTTTTTAACGTTCATATATTTTTGAAGCCTGGAAGGGCCAATATATTAATGAACTCGACTGATACATACTATATTTCTTAAAAGAATATTTTTTGATAAATTATCTTCAAAAGTAGGTAGTTACCAAAACACAAACTCGAGAGCGCGAAAATCGAAATGGCCAATCTGTCAAACTCAAAGTGAACGTAACTGTCAACTTGACATACCAGAATCGTGCAGAAATAGACGTTTCGTTTTACGCTTACACATTTTGAAACGAATATTATTGCTTTGAGTTTGATGCATTTAAAATATTGTAGTTTTGCCTACTATATACTTTTTTCAGAAATATAGTAGTCGAGCCTCTAATACAGTAGGATACTATTATCACAGTCTACCTATATCTTACTCCTTACAGTCGGTCAACGTAGAACATTGTCACAGAGCAATCGTGCGGGGGGTTGCGGGGTGAAGGGGCGGAGGTTATGTCCCGAGTAGCCATACTGCTACTCGGGACATAAATTCCAGGGCTCGCACTTTTTGATTTCAAATTTGATTGATATCGTTCATACAAATTATATTAATTTATTATTGATTATGTATGTGTACCTATTAAGACAATTTTATTATAAAGTCTGTTTACTAATCCAAGATGGCGGCATACATACATTTTCAAATGATTGTTCGTGGGAAGTCATTTCCACGGTTTTCGGGCTCACTGATGCCGAAAATGACGTCAAAATGTAAATCTAAGATGGCGGCTATGAAAATTAGTAAATTAGTCGTCATGGATGTCAAATCCAAGGTTTTCTGGGGTGCGGATGCCGAAAATGAGGTCAAAATCGAAATCCAAGATGGCGGTTACAAAAATGTAAAATTCGTCGTCATGGGTGTCATTTCCATGGTTTTCGGGGGTACTGATGCCGAAATTGAGGTCAAAATCCATTTCCAAGATGGCCGCTATTAAAATTTCAATTTAACCATCATGGGTGTCATTTCCATGGTATTCGGGGATGCTGATGCCGAAAATGAGGTCAAAATCCATTTCCAAGATGGCGGCTATTAAAATTTCAATTTAACCATCATGGGTGTCATTTCCATGGTTTTCGGGGACGCTGATGCCGAAAATGAGGTCAAAATCCATTTCCAAGATGGCGGCTATTAAAATTTCAATTTAACCATCTTGGATGTCATTTCCATGGTTTTTGGGGATGCTGATGCCGAAAATGAGGTCAAAATACATTTCCAAGATGGCGGCTATTAAAATTTCAATTTAACCATCATGGGTGTCATTTCCATGGTTTTCGGGGATGCTGATGCCGAAAATGTGGTCAAAATCTAAATGCAAGATGGCGGCCATAAAAAAATTCAAATTAGCCGTCTTGGGTGTCAAATCCATGATTTTCGGGGACGCTGATTACAAAAACAAGATCAATTCTCAAACACCAAGATAGGGACCACGTTTTACCTGGCAAATCTCATTTAACTGGTAAATTTTTTTGACCGCCGTTTATTATCGAGGAATACTTAGGCTTTATTTCCGGCAGTAGCACCCACGAAAACCATAGAAGTAATTAAATTAATTAATTAAATATTTGTTTATTTGTGGCAACTAGGCCCAATTGTTAGTAACATTGTTCTTAAACTATGTTAGTAAACAAAAACAGATAATAACAAAAAAATAAACATTAAAAAGAAAAAACAACAAGGCTATCTGTGCGGTCTTCTAACTAGCACAGCCACAGCGTGCGACAACCAAGGTGCGTCGTACTTTTCTGTTAACATACTTAGGATGCTGTTAGAACTAGACCGCGCTCTTGTCAAAATAGAATTTATTTTTTTGCGCATTATGGCGTAAAAGTCATCGGTATGCGCAATTGCGAACATACCGGACGCACTACAATAACGCGGCAGCCCCAACAGCATCCTGAAGCAGTTATTATACTGAACACGCAGGGCGTCTAGCGATCTCTTAGTATGCCTTACCCACAGGCCGCTCGTGTAGAACGTTTGGCAATATGCTTTAAACAGCGTGATTTTTACCTCATTACTACAACGAGCGAACCTGTGTATCAGCATGTTGGCTCTGACCGCTAGCGCCCTGCGCTCGCGGTCTATATCTAACTCGTCTTTGAGGTCTCCGGTTAGAAAGTGTCCCAGGTATTTAAATTTGTCCACTCTTTTGAGGGGCAACCCATTCAGCATTAAAACTGGGTCGCTACGTACACTTTTACCGGAGGCCTCAAAGACCATGTATACACTTTTCTTGACATTATAAACTAGGCCATGGCTCGTGACATATTGCTCACACACGCGTAACAGATCCCTGATCGAGCCGGCCGTTGGGCCCAACAGCACCATGTCGTCTGCATAACTTAAGTTGTTTACACAAACGTTGTCTACCCAGCATCCGACACGCATACTGCTGAGCCCAGCGATCAGCCCGTTTATGTACAGGTTAAAGAGCTTTGGCGAGGTCAACCCACCCTGTCTCACCCCGCACTCCAACCTGTACGTCTCGGATATAGTCCCTCCCCATCGAACACAATTAAGCTGATTGGTGTACCAATATTTAAAGATTTTCAGGAGTTCGATGGATACTCCCGCTTCCCTCAGCTTATCCCACATGACATCATAGACCACAAGGTCGAACGCCTTGGAAAGGTCAAGGAAGCAGGCATATATGGGGGTATTTCTGTCCGTGTAATATCGGACCGTTTGCTTGAGACTAAGAATTGCGCTTTCAGTGGAAAGCTTGGGCCTAAACCCAAACTGTGCGTCATGTAACTGTAAAATATTACCCAGTTCTTTATCAAGCAAACTGTCCAATACTTTTGCTATTACCGTAGCAAGCGATATAGGTCTGTAGTTGGATGGATCGGAGATATCACCAGTTTTGTTCTTTACAATAGGGACCACCACTGTTTTCATCATGTTTGTTGGCAGGTACGAGTGACTAATGCAGAGAGTGAAAAACATGGCCAGTAACCTAGGCAGGTGCACGCCTGCATGTTTCAAGTGCTCAATACTGAGACTGTCATGTCCGGGAGACTTGCCTCTACACATTTTAATAATAACGTTAGTCACCTGCTTGGCAGAAAAACAAGAAAGAGACTTACCCTGACAAGCCTCAGCATTGATGCTCTTGTTTGATGGTCCCAGTGGCGAAGACACTACAAAAATATCCTTGAACATATTGGCTATATCCTCCGAAGTTTCGCAGCCCCCGACACTCACAGGAAGGCCCGGCTTTAGGTCAAGCTTATTTGTTGACTTCCAAAACTGAACAAAGTTTTTCGATGACCTTTGCGAAGCCAAAATGTCCATTTTAATTTGGTCTTGATTTTTCTGGCACCATTTAAGCCTGCTTCTAAAAACTCTTTGGCTCTCGCGCATCTCATCCCATACTCGACCGAAATGGGGTCTGCTATGTTGTACCCAAACCTGATGCCTCATTCGAGCCTCCCTATGGGCATCGTGCACATGCTTGTTCCATCCAACCACGCGACCTTTTATTCGTGTCTCTTTCTGCTCACAGGTAAGAATAGCTGACTCCGATAACACAGACACAATGTCACTGTACAATTTGTCTAGTCCTTTCCTATGATCAGTGTCATCACACATTTTATCAGCACATGTTAAAAATTGCTCGGGAAAATCAATGTCTCTGAGTTTACTATTACAAAGTTCATGGTATTTTCTGATCTGACTGCTATTTCGCTCGCGCCACATAACTTTATTAAGGCTTTTTTCTGCAGATGGCTTTGTCTTTGGCATGACAGTGTTTAGATCACACTCAACAGTCAATGGTAGATGGTCCGACCAGAAAACACCATAATCTATGCTTACGCTGTTAACAGACTGCCACGCAGCCCTAGTAACAAAACAATGATCAAGCCAGCGTCTGCTTCCGTTAATATCACTGATATAGGTATAATTTTCAGTGTTATTATGTAGCTTTTCCCCATCAGCACATATCCATTGCTGATCAGAGCAAAAATTACACAATTCTTTCCAAAAAGGTTGATTAGGATGCGAGTTATAATCACCTAACATAAATATGGCTTCTACCTCACTGTTAACAATTATAGCACTCATTTCACTTAAACAATCTGTAAATTCTCTAAAATTTTCTACGTTATCTGTAGGCATGTACACACTAAATATTATGATAGATCGATCACACATAGTCGCTTTTATAGCCGTTAGTCTCACACTTTTGCACTGCACTAACGAAACCGACTGAAAAATGCCTTTCCGCCATAATAAAGCCACACCTCCGTACGGACGCCCTACGAGAATTTCCGATGATGTATCCACCGCAGACTTGCCCGTGTACTCAAACTTCTCGTCAATTGTTCCCAACAACGGTATATCGTGTGGCAGCAACCACGTTTCTTGAAGCGCCACTATATCGGCAGTTTTACAGATACATCTCACACTTTCCAAGGAACGCTTAATAGACTTGCAATTAAAAGTAACCAAGTTGCATAAATGTGTTGTCTTATTTTCGATATCCATAACTATTTATTTTGAATTCATAGCATTATCATATTGCATGCTCGCTTTAGTTTTCTCATTAAAGACTACAAAACGCCTAAAACAAATGCCTTCAGGCCACAACGCATCATTCAAAAACATATGTAGTTTGTTTCTTGGGACACATAGCTTGTAAGAATCATAATATTTTTTAGTTTTTGCACGTATTTTCTCTAAAGTAACCTTTTCTCGAGTTTTGTTCCAAATAAAATCTATTATGTCCGATTCTTGTGTTTGTTTACATACGTTTGATATGTAAATGGGCAATATAATCTCTGCGGCTCTGAATTTAGAGTTCAAATCAGTTGTATCTGTTCCCGTATTACTAATAAACTTTGCATTTGAACGCTTTTTATTTGATACCACCTGCCAGTTCTTATCAGTACAGCCCACTTTCTGCTTCCAATCTCCACTTGTCTTAAGAACGTCTGCCATCGTTGGCTTAGTAGCAAACTGGTTTTGTAAGCTCGTATGATTAATCACCTCATTATCGCTCGTTCGGCTAACATTATGACACACGCCAGCTGCACGTGCGCACACAGGTGTACAATCGGTGTTCGAAACCGCAGCGCAGGCCTCAACATTCTTTATTTCCGTATTACTGGTGCATACGGGCGAATTGTTCTCGTTTGAAACCGTGGTACCGGCCTCCACGCGTATGGGCGACGGCAACGACAACTCAACGGCGGGTGGGATTAACACACCGTCAGTACTTTTGCTGGTTTCGTTATTTTCGCTTACCGACCTACCTGACACCGTATAATTATGACGCAAACTCGTATTAATATCATGTTGCAATTCCATAGGGCCACTATCATAGTGAAAACTATCTCTCAGACATGCACCTCTTTTATTATTTATTGTCATACCTTCTAAGTCTTTTGATTTCATGTCATTTAAATCTTCTTTAGAAACATAGTCTGTTTTTATCATCTTCACCTCTTGTTGAAGCCACAGAATATCCTTAAGTAAGCGGGTTGCATCAAGGTGATCAAAGGTGACAGGAGGGAGCCTATGCAGTTCTCTAGCCACAAAGATGGGTAGTTTTTCAGGATCTTCCGCATCCGTAGATTTCAGCAGCTCAATAATATCTTCTAAATCTCGGTTAGTTTTACCGTCCTTTCTACGCCTCTTCATTTTCTTGTTTGATAAGGCTTCAAATAATAACTTTTTGGCCGTTAAAATTTCATCCGAATCAAATGCTGTATTGCATATTCTGACTAATGAATTCTCATCCATCACAGTCATTTTATTATACACAAAAGCTAACACTTCATTTATCACTATGTTGCAAGTGCAACATTTTACAAAGTTCGAGGTCTTTGTCCTCACACACTCGTACACAATCGGTCAACGACTAATCACGCGCGCGGTCAGCTGACGACTGACGTCGGTAATAACCATGAATAATAAGTAATTTTCTATTACTCCATCGTGGACATTATGACTCTTACCTACCCCCGCAAGCGTTAGCCACTGCGACTGTAACCTCGACAAAATTTGTAATTTTAAATATTGTTAGAATATTCCAGGATAAGATGGCGAAACTGCTACTACATACCTTTGCATTATTTTGTCAATCGTCAAAATTACGCATGCGTGGTTTTCTTTTTGCGTGTCACTGTTTCTATGAAACGTTAATTAATTTGGACGTTTGTTTGATAAAGTTTGTGTAATTTATTTTATGTGACAACCCTTTGACAAGTGTTACCAATTTTGACATTTCATAGGACCTGTCAAATGTATGGGCGTTGACCCACTGTATGTAGTAAGTAGGTACACTGTGCTATTATTATACAGTAGGGTTGGTAACCCTAAACCTAATCCAGGTTACGGTCTACCTGTGTGCAAAATTTCATCCAAATCCGTACAGCCGTTAAGGCGTGATTGATTAACAAACTTTAAAATTCACAAACTCACGAACATTCAAACTTTTATAATATAATATTATTATTTATATTATACATATAAGTAGGATTCATGTCCAAGGCGGATTTCCATAAGTTACACCATAGTTGGCATCACGATAAGCCACGTGTATAAACAACAAATAACAAACATTAGTTCCGTATACAAATAAAATTACATATTTGAATCCCTTTGTAGGAAACAAACACTGCATGTGGCTCTACTAATATCCCAGTTCACACCTACTAAGTTTAATGTGTTGTAGGATAATTTCATCACAACTTTGCGACCAGGGCAAAGTTTTACCTTTTGACTGCTACCGTTAGGAAATAGCCACATGTATTATGCAATTAACCAAATATCATTCACAGGTGTATTTATTCAATCAATACAACAATTGTTGTTACAAGTTAATTATTGTTGTATTGATTGAATAAGACTTGGCACACGAGGTTGTCGCCATGTAGGATGTTGATTCAGCTATCATTGTGCCGATAGTCGTTAAGGCCAATGGTTTAATAGCCAAGAGCCTCGACCAACATCTAAAGAAAGAGGCTCCCGTTGGGCAGCTGGATCAAGGGCCTGGTGCAGAAAGCGGTACTTCTGGACGCGGCGCGTATTGTTAGGAAATTCCTCTCTCTGAGGCCCTGACCACCGGTAGCTTGGACCCTGTTCCCGATGCCGATGGGCTACTATATTTTTAAATGCTTTTATTTTTTATTATCTACATGAATAAACGGAATAATAATGTTAATTATAGCGGTAACCTCCACGTGCCAAATGTCGTTCTATAAACTTAAATAAGGCAATACAAAAGCTCCCGTTTCTATGCTAATGTCTGACGGTTTGTTACCCGCGGCGTTACCATAAATAAAGTATTTAAATATTCTAAAACAAGGACTTGCCGCGACATCCCCGTACCTCACGGCCTTGACCGTTTAACCCTCTTAATTAAAGCAAATAGATGCACGAAGCTAATTATTAAGGTATATTATACAGCGGTCATAAAAACGGCGGGTCGGTCTGGTGAAGTTATGACAGTTTGAAGGCGGGCACCCTCGTCCAAGGACGGTCAGAGGCCACGCAATCCGGACACGCCAATCGTCAATGTCGTACATGCAAATATAGACGTAACGATAGAAACAAAACATGGTCTCCATTGCGTGTTCGAAGAACTGGCAAAGTTTTTTATTATTCTGTAACCAAAAGGCGAACGGTGTCCTTGGAATGTATTTTCTTTTATTATGTTGAGTTGTATTTTTATTAATATAACACCTAATTACAAGGCTAAACGACAACCGAACAAGGTTAGTAATATTATCAAAATGTTAAGCAAAAATTAATCTGAACTAACATAACACTTTTACTTTATTACATTAAGTAATTGAAGTTTATTTAATTAGTAAGTATTGTCGTAAAGTTAAGAAAAGTATATGTAATGTCAATAAAATAAATGTCTACTGTCACTTCTAATTTATTTTATCGATCTAATTCTAACAAAAGTAACCTCACTGTGTTACAATAAAGTTCTATTCTGTTCTCGCTTATCTTTCATTGAATATTGGTTTTTACTTCGTTTTGGTACTAATACATTATTTACATTGCATACATTTATCCCGTGTGGAGACGGGCTAGAATATGTATTAAACTTCACCGCATGCTGGGAATAAATGCTTGTTCTAAGATAAAAAATAACTTAAAAAAAAGTAAAAACCGACTTAAAAAAAACTAAATAATTACCATATTATAAAAATAACAGTTTAAAGTCGGTGCAATTTACACTGAACCAAATTGAAGGCACCGACTTCTGAAACTGTTAGTTTTATAATAATTATGGTAACTAGAAGTATTTTTTTTATATTTTAAGTGGCATAAACAATACTCAAACATGCAATTACAGCAATCCCGGGTAATTTGCTGTTATCTATTGAAGAGTTCCATTGTCAATCTCCGAGGGTCTTCATCAGATCTTCACCAAATTTAAATGGGACCACATCGGGAGAATATAATTTTAAACAAAAAAAAATTGCAAATCCATCTATATATTTATGACGGAGTTATACTCGAACTTAGATGAAAAATATATACATATAAACACCCGAATTGAGAAACTCCACCTTTTTGAAGTCGGTTAAAAAAAAACCAGCATGCTTGGTGGTAGAATATATACGGTCCCGGCTAGCTACCATTACAGAGGCGCCAAGCAGTTTCCTGTGTTCCGTCGTGTGTATGTGAGAGCCTGAGGGGTATAGGGGAATCCCCCTTTATCTCTGTTACTTGGATTTGTGTGCTCTATCTTAGACCCTGTCTGCACTTACCATCAGGTGCGACTAGGGTCAAATGCGACCAAGTAAAATAATAAAAAAAAACAAGATCTAACTAAACTTTCAAAGATTTTAGAATCTATGGAGTCTAAATATATATACATCTTAACACAATCAAGTTTTTATAGCAAAATAAATTAAATATCAATACAAACAAATTCACTTGAAATTATATAGATTTTTCTTCGTTCCTCAAGAACGAAGTTCGAAAATAAAAAAACGATTCAAGACTAACTGAGGAAATATCGTCATTAAGAACATAATTCATTATGTTTAGCAACAACAATTTATTACAAAGACAACCACTGTCAGATATGGTCGTGTTACTTCTCTTAATGAAATTCTCATGCGTTAAGAAATCTAAGCAAGGAGGGATGCTGACATCAAAGCGCTGAGGTCACATCTGCGCCGTCGTCGAAATTACGTGAAAATATATATTAAGCTCACGAACAAAAAGCATTTTGTGGGAAAAACAAACCATAGACGCAAATAAGGAAAGTGAACGCGCTTATTCTTATTTACATTACACCACTTTGGTAAAAATGCTAACGAAACTTCGTCGACGAAATTGCCGTAAATTACTCGATTACGATGGACAACCCACATTATATTAAAATGACTTTATATTGCGTCGTTTTGGCGTATCTTATTTACGTAAAGTATCTTAAGTTCTCCTGGGACGACATGAAATTCATATATTTTTCCCAAAATAAATCTGGAGTATCTCAAAATATAACTCTATTTTTCCCTCTGTGATATGGTAATAGGGTGTGTATAAGTGAAAATAACATTGAAATTGATTCAACCTTTTCGTAAGTAGCAGGCTTATTATTCATACTAGTTTTCGTGGCTTGAATTAGCGGTGTATTTGTAAAGAACGAAGTAAAGTGAATTCTATACTTTTCTTCGATGCAACGTAGTGCAAAAGCAATCCTTCACCGCGAAACAAACGTGTTCCGTGATGGCAAAATTCAAAGAAAGATAATAAATCAAGTCCACGTTAGTATTGCGAACTATAATTACCCGGTACTCAATTATGAAGCATGTATTTACCGGGACGGCGAGCGGCGTTTGTTCCGTGTAACAACACTAGCAATTTTAATTAGTTTTATTTTACTCAAACAAATAGAGGCGTACGTTCGGGCGCGGGACATTACTCCGGGAATAGCGGGGCTAAAAATAAAGGATATGTTTCTTTTGTTTCCCGTTAACGTTTTATGGTTTTAATCAAATGCACTACTTTCGGTAACTTTGTTGTTGCACCTTGCTGCTTTATTTTTTATGGGTTTCAAAGTGCTAAGGAGACAACCTATATTTTTTACGTTCCTCGAAGCTCATTTTATACTTTTCCAAACATACAAATATTAACAGTTCTGTAGACACAATGTTAACGTACCAAAATATGTGTGTAAACAAGAAAACAGGATTCTGCAGTAATTAGCAATGAAAAATTAGGTCCTCTTTATTATGATGTTACTTAGACTTTAAGTAATACTCTCGCATGGAAATATAAAGGTTAATGCCAAAACTTGTAATAGTTCAATTTGGCTCCAGGTCGGGGTTGATGGCACCACTATGTGGGTGACAGGTGACGGATGGCAAAGAGCAATTTAATACGCGCTCGCCACTTTGTTCGGATAGAGTAATTCCAATGACAAAGCAGTATCTGGCCGTCATTACCTGGGCGTGTGGGCGTCGCCTACGAGATTTGATGCTTGGAGGGTGAAATTTTAAAGCGCTATCAGAGATACGGTGCTTCATCTACTCGAGAGCTAAAAGGGTGATGTTGTTAGCGCAATTAATCTGCTGAGACAAAGGAATTTACTTACCTGAATCCGTGAGCCGTGTTTTATTTAATTTGCGGCGGATTTATTGGAAGGTTCATAAACCGATAAATTAGGGGATTTGACTTCTATCGTTGATTTTGTCGACCTTTACTATTATTGATATTTCTATAATTCCAAACAGCTGGTAGTCACATCGATAAATGATAAATTATATTTATTTCTGTAAATAAATTTGTTACAGACACTTTTATAAGTCAAGGTAACGTTTTTTTTTTAAAGACTAGATTGCGCTGGAATTTCCTGTCTAGCTCTGAGAAGAAAAGCCGAAACAAACTCAGAGGTCAAGGTATCATTAAAAAGAGCCTTTTTAGAGAATTACTTACGCAATAAACACACAAAAACCTATTTTTAACATTTAATGTATTTCCTAAAACCTCAAAAAAGTATGGTGTTGGTAAAGAAAAAATGATCTATTCGTGACTAGATTGATACCTATTTCATTAAACAAAATGGAGACATAAATCACACGTTTTAATTCTCTCCGGAATAAAATATAAAAGTCGCAAAACCAACAGTTCGGAAAAAGAGCTTCTTTCTTTAGTTTGAAAAAACCGGAAGAAACTCGGCGCAGCGTTCTTTTTGTATCTTTCAAGTTTCCGACTATTTAGTTGCTCTCGTAACTATTTATTTTTGGTTGGAGTTAGCAAATAAATGTAGCGTAGTTGCGCTATAAAAAACCGGATGGGAGAACTGTGACAGAATGTTTATTTACGAACTGAAATATCTTGTATTTTCCTATGTGTGGGGCGTTTATGGTGTTACTGGTACAAAGGTTACTAGTATATGGCAGCTCTTATCCCTGGTTCCTATATTCGACCGACATAGATTAAAAGTTCGACTTGAATTTTCACTAAGAATGAAAAGTTGTCTCTACGACGTGTAACATAATAAAGGCATACCCTAAAAGTAGTTTGTTAAGAATCGGCTACTGAATCGATTTCAGTCAATTTTAATATGTGTATTTTTTACTTGCTTTGTACAAATCAGTCTTTTAATTTGCGATAAAGAAAATTGAGCCTATGTCAAAATCATAAGACAAAATTTTAACAAAGCAAAAGTAATTTTCTATTTTCTTAAATAAACAATATTCAAGCATGTGAATATTGTGATTTTATCTGAATATTCTAATTGGAGTGTTTGAATTTGCATTATTCCTGTTACATCTTATATAACGTGTCGTCTTTCGACCTCTCTCATCCGTTAAGTCCGTCCGCTGATAAAACAAGATTCCAAGTTGTTTCGGCAAAGTTTTGTCTCATCTAACACTAATATTAAGTACGCAATTAGTTATTGAATTAAAGAACCTATTGACGTACCGATAAACCAACAGATAATAGTTAGTATAATTTAGTGTAAGTTGTAGTAGGTACTCGGTAGTTGGCGGGCATCCGAGGCACGTAGCACCTTGCGCTGACGGAGAGTGCTCCAGTTAAACTGGTCGCTGCGATAACTTCGGCCTAACTGCTCTCGCGTCAAGTGTCCGCCGTCTTGTACCGATGGCTCTCTAGATTTGGCTTTTGTATACAATATGAGATAATGACCGTTGCTTACACGTAAGTTTGTGTCCTTTGTCAGCTTTGTTATTTATTTATATGGTACTTAAACATGACAGTGGTTGAGGACTTGTGTTTCCTACGGACATGAAAAACATTTGCTTTATCACAGTTACATTATGAAGAAAAATAAAAAACCGGCCAAGTGCGAGTCGGACTCGCGCACGAAGGATTCGGTGTGTTTTAGTCGGTGCCTTCAATTAGGTTCAGTGTAAAATTGCACCGACTTCTAAAACTGTTAGTTTTATAATATGGTAATTATTTTACTCTTTTTAGTTTTTTTTTTGAGTCGATTTTAGTTTTTTTTAAAGGCTATTTTCTTTTCCTTTTTAGACCCCTTTTTTTACGTAGTTGGGTTATAGTTTTTTTAACTTTATTTTTTATTTAATACTTTTCCGTTATATATTTTGACTTAAACAATATGATATACATACGTATTTGTAATGTGCTCGCCATGACCTTTCTTTTGATACCAAACACGTGATGATTATCTCAGTTAATTTTTTTCGAGGTTAGAATCTTAGGTTTAAATTCCATCATATTAAATTTATATAGCCTATGTTACTTGGGTCGTTATTACGAATCTATTGACACCTCGTTCATTAAAATCGGTTCTATAGTTTAGGCGCTACGGTGGAACATTCAAACATGCATAGACTGCCAAAATCATTACCCTTCCTTTTGGCTTCGCCGTAGTCGTGTAAAAAAACTGCTCTAGCGCATTTTTCGTTTCTTTGTTCTAGCGACGGACATAAATATTGGTAGACACATCATATTTTTCTAAAAATGTCGCTCTTTGAACAAATAACTGTCACAGAAACGGACTTCTACAAACAGAGAAAAGGAAGCTTTTCTTTGCAAGCACGAATTTCAGTAAATATAAGTAGATAAAACGACCTACTTTCCTTGGTAGATAAATAAATAAAATAGAATTATGACGTCAAAGTTCTTCCAAAAACGTAATAACCAGAACGTAATAGATTCATAATAAATCATAGGTAATAAATTAACTAACCTCTGGCATATTCGACTAGCTAAGACCTTTACAGATCATGAAAAATTCACTCTTTGATATTCAGGTTGCGTCACGATGAATACGTTGTTCGAACTACTTGTAAATAAACAAACCATTACAGTACATACTTGAAATTTTATGGAATGAGTTAGGAAACTAAATTACCTCCTTTTGGATTAGTAAGCCCTATATACTTATAAACTATAGGTTAAAACTATTCAACTACTTTAGCTATGTCTACACAAGTGCGCTTTCATGTTCATCTTGCGTCTTCGTCTGAAGCATGCGTGAAGCGCCATAGCGCATGCAATAGCGCATGCCTTAATACTAGTTCGACAAAAGCGCATGCCCCTAGCGCACGCTAATCCGTCTATTGTATGTCGACTGACCACTGACCGAGGCGCACTGGTGTAGACGATAAGCTGCATGCGTCTTATGGCGATCAATAGTGCATGCGCTTGACGCAAGAGGAATTGAAAGTTGAAAGCGCAAGATGAACATGAAAGCGCACTAGTGTAGACCCATTATAGGTGAAGAAACATTACTTGTCACTGTAATTTCTGCCGTTCAGATGTCTTTTTTTTGTTTCGTCTTTTATTTCGTATTTACTCTTTATGTATAGGTACAAGGTTAGTCAGAAAGGGGGTACTAATCCGAAAAGGTGTTAAAGTACCCATAATAATGAATAAGATTTGTTTTAACACTTTCCCCACAGTTAAAAAGAAATATCTGTCCAAAAATTATAGAAAAAATACGATAAAATCTATCTATCCTCAGCTGTGTTTATATTTTAGGTCATATTTGGGGTCACGGATTAGAAGCTCCATTTTTTGAATACGTAACTAAAGCAGGGATGAGAAATTTTCGAAAAAAAAATCTCATACTATTGGCCACCAGACCAGATAAGTATGTGGCACAATACTCTCCGAGGCATGATGTAAAATCAAGATTAAAATAAATAAATAAATTGGTTTAAACTATTTATTCTGTAAGTTAGGTAGGTACGCGACTTTTCTCACTTTCGACTACCAACCGTGTCTAGCCAGGAGTGGTTTTAGTTCTAAACCAACGAGAAAATAAAAGACTCGAAACTACTCACGCTGAGGTAGCAAACTTGTGATTGTGTACTGTTATAATTATAAATGTATAGCTTACTATTGTATCTCTTTTTCAAATAGATCATGACTTACGGCCATTTTATTGAAAACTAGAGGTTTCTCGCGGCTTCGCCTGCGTGGATATAGTTTAGGCGATTAATACACGGCACCGCGCACCGCCGCGGTTGGCGGTGCCGACATCAAACACACGTACACAGCCCGACCGCGCGGTCGGGCGGTCAGAGTCCGTGTGTTAGGCATCAACAGATTTCATAGAGACCAATGCGACTTGAGATCCGCTTCACCGCCAACCGCGGCGGTGCGCGGTGCCGTGTGTTAATCGCCTTATCGCGTTTTTCGGGATATAAGTAGCCTGTCTTTCTCCGGGCTCCAAAGTATCTCTGTACCAAATTTCATCAAAATCGGTTTAGTAGTTTTGTTGTAAAGAAGTCACAGACAGACATACAGAATTACTTTCGCATTTATAATATTAGTAAGTATAATAAGCTCCATAGAAGTAATGTCAAATTTCTATATCTAGTAGGGCAAACCGCCGATAGATTAGTCAACAAAACTGGCTTGATAATTGTAACTTGTAATTGTATTAAATATTGCATTTAATTTTGTAGGATTGAATTATTAATAATAACCGGTCAATGTGATTAATTTATCACTTTGACCTCGTAACTTGATTAGTATTAATATTGAACGGTAAATATTAATAATTCTCAATTTTGTAGCCGTAACATTTTTTATATTATTTATACCTCTGATACCTTCAAAGGATTCTCTTTAAGTAAAACAGCATGACAGTTATGCCGCCAAAGGTAACACACACAAGCACGTCACTTCTCTCTTCTCTGTCCAAGTTTTTCTTGTAAGCCTTAGTTTCAAGTCCCAACGCCCTGAAAACAGAATTAATTCAGTACAAAGAGGTTTATCCAAACAAACAAAGGTTAGTAATGCACATACAGATGGATCATGCAATGTTGGAACAACATCTAGAACAATCGTTAGCTAAGTTTACATTTCTTGAGATCCCACGTATTTGTGCAACTGATTCCTTCACCGTTCCACGGGTTGTTGTTGTTTAGTTGTATTATTTTTATTTTCCGAAGAATCTTGAGTTTCTTTGTTTACAATTTATAATTTAAAAGGAGAACAGTCTTTGAAATTCAAAGACTTCCGAGACTTCGAGGGTCTTGAGGCTAACTATCAACCACGCGGATCATAAATATGATTTGCAAGGTCAGATCGTGGATGGGTGACCATTCGTTACACATTAAGACCCTTCTGTGCCTCTGAGAGCACGTAAAACCATCAGTCTCGGATATCATACAAATACCTATGAAGATGTGTACGGACTAAGCGTTCCAATGTACGCGTAGTCGGTTACGCGTACACAGGAACGCTTACTAATAGCGCAGTGTACCTACTTACTACACACAGTGGGTCAACGCCCATATATTTGACAGGTCCTATGAAATGTCAAAATTATGTTGGGGCGGAGGTTATGTCCCAAGTATGCAGTATGGCTACTCGGGACATAACCTCCGCTCCTTCACCCCACAACCCCCCGCACGATTGCTCTGCGACAATGTTCTACGTTGACCGACTGTAAGGAGTAAGATATAGGTAGACTGTGGTATGGAGGTGCCTGTCTTAAGCCTTGTACGAACAAAGCGTTCCTGCGTACGCGTACCGACTACGCGTACCATTGTACGCGCTGTCCGTACACACCTTTACAGTCGTTACGTGTAGTCAGAAGCCCGATAGTCTAACAACCGGTATAACCTTAGAATACCGGCATTGCCCAGTAACTGAGTTGCGGAGCTCGGATGGCAGTCGTATTGTGTAAAATCCTGGTATTCAGCCGCATCTGGTTAGACTTGAAGCTGACCCCAACATAGTCTACTGCGCAGCTAATCACCTAACTTCAGACCCAATTTCACCATACAATTTTAGTTGTTAATGTTCTGTTAAGCAGTCAATGTCACGCACACACACACACACACACACACACACATTTACACACACCCAGACCCACGCCTTCACACACGCACAAATGCTCTAATTTAATTTTGTTTTATTCTGGCTGTATTGTAATTTGATCTCATTTTGATTATATTGCAACAATTTATTATTTTAAAATTTATAGTTTTTAATTTAATTTTTAATCTTTTATTCTAATCCTGATTTCATTCGAATTTTTATTTTTGATATAATAAGATTACTTAACCTGCTTTTATTCTAATTCTATTTTTGTGCATAATTAAAGGTTAAGGTTTTGAACTTAATTTTAATTACCTAATTAATTTTGACATTTTTTGCTGCAAAAGACTTGCCCAATTGTAACCTAAATGAAAAACGTCACTGGTTCCTGAAATACAGGTGCTCTAACCTAGCTCTGGAGCCAGGGTCTCACATTTTTCTGTGCCCTGTTTTTATTGCAATAAAGAAATTTACTATTTATTATTGTTATTATTTATAATGTCAATTTCAATGTACTGTTAAACAGTCTGTTAAAATGTTTAACAAGACATTAACAACTAACATTGTATGGTGAAATTGGGTCTCAGACTCGCCAAAATACGTCGGCCGTATTGTAGAAAGAATTATTTGTATTATTTTTAATCACAAATGGCATCATATTAAAAACAATAGGTGACTCAGGTGATGGACAAACAATCTGAATAAAGTAGGCGAAAACTATACGAAAGCACGAACCCGGATAATGTGGTGTAATTAGAGAAAACCCTGTATCAACAGTGGTCTATTAACGAAATTAGGGTCAACAATTGAAAACAGAAATTAATTATTCACACACAGCAGCCTGCTAAAAACTATTATTCTTTAAATTATTAATTGAATACTACGGCTACGGTCCGGACTAGTCTACGTTACGTCAAACCCTCTTGATATTCCAGCTGTAAGCGATTCGAAAGCAATTAACGAAGTAAAGGATAATCAATTTAAAATTACGTACAAAGGAATACACAGGGGGCGGGACCATTCTGCCGTCCGATTTCTAAAAGGCCGTTAAGTCAGTAAACCAAATATTGAATTATGAACAAAAACGTGGAAAATGTTTGTCCCTAGAAATTCTGAAGACATGTACAGATGTTTTTGTTATACCAAATTATTGGTCTACTTTAAGCTCATTGTATAATTTAATGAGTTACAGGACTAATATTGTTTTTAAAATTCAAGTTTTAGTTTTTTAGTCATGTTTTTCTGTACTGAAATGTTAATGTAGGATAACTTTTTCATCATCATCCTCTTACGATATTTCACCTTCGTTTAGTTATATTAAACCTTTTTTATCACAGTCCACATCGTTTTTGATTATTATATTCGAAATTGGAAAAGCACTCGAAAAAGTAAAGAAAACAAGGTTCTTTGGCATTGATTCGAGAGGCAACGAGAAAAGTGTGCGGTCTGAGATTGACTTGAAGGAGACTGCACTGCTGACCTTCCGGCACTCCGACCTACTTGAGGGAGTCACTTGAACCTCCGGCACTCCGACCTACTTGAGGGAGACACCGTACCGCTGAGCTCCTAGTACTCAGCTACACTGGGAGGAGACGCATACCACGCCGAGTAGAAGTATCGCTCCGAATCTCGCTCTGTTTCTAATCTTCAATATTGTATGGCATGGGTATGATGTGGGAATGTCTCTGTAAAAGTCTCTGGATCTCGTAACTGGCAAATGATAGACAATTACGGACCAAACTGGTCTATAGAGAAAAAGTTGGGCTTTTACATAGTATATAAAATTCAAATATGACAAAATGTCACATAACGGTCTTTTTGATATCGGACTGCAGCATTTTAGGCGTATACCGAGTATCAACGATTTTACCCACGAAATTAATCGAATAAAGTGGCGCGTTACACGTAAACAAGAGTACCTTTTTGCAATGTCGTAATTAGGCAAATTAGTTATACTCCGGCTATGTGTGGATAACGAAGCTAACAATGTAAGGCGGAGAGCGGGTTTCGTAAGGATACGAGACATTTAAATTAAATAATTAGTTGTGTAATTAGTAAATTGGCGTCGCTGGTGAAATTCATGAGTTGAGCATCTGTTTTCGCTTTACTCAAGCATCTAGCTGAGATGTTGTGTTTATTGGATTAAGGGTCGAGAGATAACTCCGCTTGAGCACCGTTTCAAGTGGCGTGTTGGATTTCCTTTCAAATTTAATTCTGACATTAGAAATGCTTGATATGTGGTCACATAGGTACTTAGGCAGGAACTCAAGGAGGACCTCAGGTGCTGATCACAACACCGACTAAGATAAACTTACTGAAAAAGTTTTTTCTCGAAATAAATAGCTGCTACTCTAGCCTTTTCAATGTAAGGTGAATCTGAACGTGACTCACTGCTGCACGAATTAAAATGAAATAGGCTGTATGTTTGATAAAAAGTATTTTATCAAGTACAAAATCACCGCCAAAAAATTATGTCACTTGGTTACAGTTATTCAGTAGTGATTTATGTTTTAATATTATGTAATCTATAAGTTTATTTGTTTACTTTTTTTTTACTTTAAGAACACTGTCATAAGGTATTAACACATTCAATGCCACCACAATTTTCTTGAAGTTCATAGCGATGCCGCCCTATAAGGACGACAAACAAACAGAACACGCCTGGCATGTTCGAGGCTTAGTTATAGAAATTCGCAAGAACATGCTAGGCGTGTCGATGGCATTGAACGTGTTATGGGGCTTACATTTCATAATTGGATAAAAACCCAAACAAAAATAAAGACTACAAAAAAAAACTTAAGGTGAGTCCTGGGGTTTTTCTCCAAAACGTTACGTTTACGTTTCGATAGTAGTCTCCTTACTACGGCTAAAATTACGAAATGACCGCTACGTCAAGACTAATCTTTGTTGACCAGAGCATAACAAATATAGAGATGTCAATTAATAAGCGTGGAACATGGTCTAAAGAAAACTGTACATTGGTAGAAAGTCTTGATGGAATTCCTTAATTGCCTTTTACGGCACTATTCCATATCACAGCCAACGCCATAATTCCCAGCGATGCTAATAGTGTATGTTCTTTATGTAACCATGCATTTAAAGGCACGCACAAAGAAATCGCCATGGTAAATACATACCACTCTACCGTTTTTGATTCACGTTATGTATATTATTACGAAAATATAAAACTACCTCGTTGGTCTAGTGTAGGGTTTCTCAAACTTTCGGCTCCACGAACCCCTGTTAAAGTTTCCAGGTGACAGCGACCCCCTGACCTAACTAAGTAAATCCCCCCTCCTCCCCAAAGAAAATAATAAAATGTATCTATATATATACAGGGTGTTAACGAATTCGTGTAATTCCTTAAAATCACATGATCTACTACTGATGTAGACAGGCCCCGGGATTTAGCTTGATTAAAAATGAAAAAATAAAAAATATTCTTTTTTCATGCGGCTTTGTTACCGATCGTATCTAAACTACCTAATAAGGATTCAGTAAAAATAATAAGAATTTATTTTTTTGCAAAAAAAGTGTTTTATTTTTGTGAACATTTCGATGCCACGCATAAATTAATGAAAGCACGGCGACACGGCTCGCAGGCACGACTAACGCGATATCACTCTTTGCAGTCAGATAACTCAAGGCTCTAAAATGACTCAGAAATAGAAAACAAAGTTTTTTTTAACATATTTTTTTTAGTTGATTTTCAGTAATTCCCATTTAGGGTTAATCTGTGTCACCAGTAGATCACGTGGTTTGAACGAATTACACGAATTCATTAACACCCTTTAAATAATAAATATATAGTAAATAAGGTTTTTATTTCATTAAAAGGTAACAAATAAAGTGCCAAAAGAAATATCTTTTTGATATTAATGTGATGGGTGTGCTTGTTTCTTGTCGCAAAGGTGGAGGTGGAGTCATTTTTTTTATATCTTTTCGCGAACCAACTGCCCTCGTTAGGCGAACCGCTAGGGGTTCGCGTACCCCACTTTGAGTAACCCTGGTCTAGTGGACTACCTCGTTGGTGAGTACCCCAGCAGTCGCGCTTGCGACCAGTAGGTCGCAAGCGCGACTGCTGAGCTGGGTTTTTCTGTGTGAAATTTTTCAGTAACAGTCCAGAATCTGGATTTGTACCTGGTTGATAGCAATAGGCTCGCCCCGTATTACATGGGAGTTAAACATAAGGGCGAAATGAGGGTGTATTATTACACATCTTTGCCTAACCCTTCGGGGAATACAAGTGGAATGTTATGTTATGTTTTATGTTATTTACCATTTTATCCAATTTGTGCATATTAATTAAAAATATTAACGTTTATAAATTATTTTAAAATATTATAGGTAATGTATACAAGGTGTAACATAAATAACGCACAACCTCAAGGGGTCACTGTACTCATCATTATGAACAACTTTTACTATGGGACCAAATGTAAAATCGCGAAAAAAAAATCAGCTATTCCCTAACATTTATGTTCGCATAGCTCGTCAAAATGTAGGGAACAGCTGATTTTTTTTTCGCGATTTCTCTTTTGGTCCCATAGTAAAAGTTGTTCATAATGATGAGTACAGTGACCCCTTAAGAGGTTGTGCGTTATTTATGTTACACCTTGTATATATACCTGTTAAACAAATATTATTTTAACATTTTTAAAACCATTATTACTTCCTAAACTCGGAATTACAATCACCCTCCGGTAAGAAAAATGTTGATTAGAAAATTAACTTTACATTTTCGTTTCATTCCTTAGTTTTAAATAAATGTTAAGTAGATTATTTTTTTCTAATTACCGGACTTGTCGACGGCGGGGTTTAGCTACAAGGAAATACAAATAAAACTATACAACGTAGGTTTTTTACCCACGCTAAGCATTTCCTTAGTCAATATTTAAATTCCCCCCGGACATAGTTACAGAGAGAACAGTTTTATTTTTACATTTCAGATGATTTTACAAGGAGTTGAAATAATTATTGTAAGCACAGAGAGTGGGCGAATTCCTTAGCCTAATATAAAAGGTTCAAGTACGTAGGCTGAGTGTGGGAGTCGAACAATTTTCATAATTGATAACAACCTCTAATTAAGTCACTCGGGACTGCTTAAACAAGTCATAATTCCCATAATCTTTCTGATCTGCCGGTCCAATATCACAAAGGCAGCACAGACCACAAAAAAAAGAAACCTTTTAGTTTCCTTCTACTGGTGCCAATTCTGTTGTGCACAAACTAAACGTAGTTTAGTCTATTGCCATCTTTTCCACTCTCATAAAACGGACGTAAATAAGATTCGTAAAAGATGTTTCAGAAATGTGTGGAGCCTGGGCTCGCACCATGTACACTATATGTAAATATAGCTATACAATAAAGTAACCGTTTTTTAATGTTAATTTTCTATAATTTTACTTCGTTTAATTGTACATCCAAGATATATTGGTCAAGGAAAGCAACACAACACATCAAAATATGGTGGATCGAAGTTATGTGAATTGTCATTTTGACAACTGTTGACGTGTCAATGACCCCATAGTGTTTATTTCTTGTGTACTTACATAATCTATCTACGTTGTTTACAGACGAAAATACTTGGATTTCGTTATAATTATAATATAAAAAAACTTTAAAAAAGTAAAAACCGACTTCAAAAGAAACTAAACGGACTAAAATAATTATTTTTTAATAAAACTACCAGTTTCAGAAGTCGGTGCATTCCATTTTTTTCGGCGTAGAACACCGACTTCTGAAACTGGTAGTTTTATTAAAAAATAATTATTTTAGTCCGTTTAGTTTCTTTTGAAGTCGGTTTTTACTTTTTTAAAGTTTTTTTATTTTATAATTTTTAGTGCCACAAATTACAATTACAATAGTGTACAAATTCTCGGACCAGTACTACAACTAGAACGTCGTCTATATGCGATTTATGTATTTTTTTTTGTTTTTGTTGATTTTTTCAAAAAGTGCTGAATCAATTTCAATAAAATTTATATGGGACCACCTCTAAAGTATGGCCTACCAAACAAAAAAAGAATCATCAAAATCCATTCATAATTGGCGGAGATATCGCGTAACAAACACACACAAAAACAAAAAAAAAAATCAGACGAATTGAGAACCTCCTCCTTTTTGAAGTCGGTTAAAAATAGAACTCATCACGAAACCTAGGACTGTCAAAGTTGTCAAACTCATGTCAATGTCAAACACAACTGCGGCTATCAGAAAAAAAGGGTATTATTAAAAAACGTCCCCAAATAATAATTCCAGTACAAGAGTACTCTTCAAATTAATTAATTTGTATTTTTATGGAAATCCCCTATTTTTTTCTATATACTGTACATAGTGGTGGCCCAAAATCAAACATCTCTTTAAGTAGAACAAAAATTTACATACACGTTTAAACAACACGTCAGAACATATCGACTAAAAACACAGTGAAGTTCAAGGCGTGAACTAGTTTGACATCTCTAACTTAGTTCTTATATCTATCACCGTCCTTTTCTCACGCTGTCTTTTAGAAAAAGATAGCAATTCTCTAATTTTAGTTAAGTCGGAGAACAAGAGAATCGACACCATTATGTGAGTAAATAGTTGCCGTAATTCCGGCGTCGCGATAGTAACGAGTCCGCAGCGGCCCAGCCCTGATTAGCCCTGCCCACTACCCGCACTATCGATATTTCGGCCTAATTGTTACTTACGGCAATATATGAAACGGTCCTACAGGGTATTAAATACTCGAGTCGTGAAAATCGATTGGAGGGTTTCCGAGAATCGATTTTGTGTTTGATGTTTTGGTTGGATAATGTAGGGCTGCAAAAATTGGGATACTGCTTGTGGTCACCTTGTTTCGTCCATCCAACACAACAAGGAACACGGCCAAAAAAATATCCCGTGAATCACCATAAAGGTAGACAGAACAGGGACAATATACTTTTGTTTTTGGATTAACCTTTGAAAGATGATATTTTGCTATTAATCTACATAGAAGTAAAATATTACAAATGCGAAAGTAAGTTTGTTTGTTTGTTACCTTTTCACGCCGAAACCACTGAACCGATCATCCTGAAATTTTGCATAAACGTTGTCAAGTGTACAGAAACGGACGTAGGAGTACCTTTCATCCCGAAAAAAAGTACTGTTCCCGAGGAAAACAACAATAACGATAATAGATAGCGCCACGTGTCTTTCGAATCTTGATTGAATTATATTATTATTGAAACTTTAGTAGAATTGATTGTTAAATTCTGAATTAACGCGAGCGAAGCCTCGGGCAAAAGCTAGTAGCAGTAATAATTATGTTCTACTTTTACTTTACTTTTACTTAATAAATCTCTAACACTGACTGACTGTCAGACAACGCACAGCTTAAACCGATGGGTCTAGAAACATGAAATGCAAAGAAATTGCTTAGGTATACAACGCAACATAGGTGAGTACTAAGAAAGGATTTTTGAAAATTCATGCCCTAACTAAGGGGATTAAATAGGGGATGAAATTTTTATGGAGTTCGTCATTTTCCAAATTAAAAATATTGAAATTGGTATTTAGTTTTCCGATGGAAAATCCCATGAGGCACACCGCTAGTAATATTCATAATATCAATTATACATAATATATCTATGGTCTTAATTACTTCCTTCAATCACAATATTCAGCAGAGGACAACAAAGAACTGGTAACGATAATCGAGGTGAAAATCGTTGGCTGTGTTATTTCAACTAAACAAACCACCCCTTTAGATGAAGGCGACCCCTTCCCATAGGCACCATAAAAGAAGACCAAGCAAGGGATTGTGTTATACGCATAATATTTTGGGGTATCAGCCACTCAATCTACCTAGCAAATACATACAAAATTCTTGGCGGTTTTATTTTGAAATACTAGTGTACGATATCCCCCAACCGGGCCACGCAGGAGCGCAGCGCAGCGCGTCGCAGCGGATGCTCGAGGTGTTGTGATTCCTGACCCGACCACGACATGGAACGGAGATTTTACTATGGCACAAAATGGTTATTTTAATCAATGACGTATTATAAATAGACACGTCATGCATCAACATCACGGCACTCAAAATCAGCGTAAATACTATCGGTACATGGATAGCTACATAAACGTACGAAAAAGGAAAGAAAATTAAATGTCACTTATGGAATTCCTGTTGTTAGAGAGAGATAAATATGTATCTTAGGTTACGTCATTATTTTTTGGTGCATGCTCATTGGTCGAGCGCGCACAAAAAGAGGCATGTGGGGAAAAATTGACACTCAATTTTCTCGTGTTGATAAAGGTAGGTAAGTAGTAGATTTTTGGGTAAAATAATATTATTCTCTATCCTTAAAATTATGAATGCAGTATATAGCAACAGTAATTATAGTTATTTAATTAATAAAACAAAATGTAATATAAACATAAAAATCTTTATCTACGAGTATATAATCAAAGAAATCAAGTAAGAATCTCATACGTATGTTAAATGTCTGTGATGACCTCTTACTGAGATAGGTACGATTCGAGTATTGGTCTATTATATTGATCATTAGGTTTAATAAAACATGTTATTATATTCAAATAATATAATTAATCGAAATAAAAACAATGTAGGTTTTACAAACACTGATGCAAAGTTGCCGATTTTCCTCGCTAGCCGCCATTATGCTGCATCGAAAAAAATTAAATTAAATAAATATTTTTTCTTGATATTTACGCATGAAATGACACTTTTTTATCTTTTACAGTTGCAGTATAATTATTACATATTCTATAAACACAGGACGGCATTTTTTTTCGCTAATAGAGAAAGTTATTACACACAAGTTATTTCAATTTCACGTACAGCCGCGGCAACGGTTGCTAAGCGACTAAATGGATGTCAGGCAATTACCTTGCATTCATCTAGCCACTACAGAGCGCGGGCAACGTATCTATAGTAGTTTATATTATCATTGATTTTAATTGTGTTTTATTGTGCCACTTATCCCAGGAATTTGTGCCTAGTACTTTTCGAGTAATAAGAGTACGATTGTGGTCGGGCTGGGGATCACGGTTCCTGACCCGACCACAACCAGATGTAATAAAATATCAATAGTGGGAAGTTACTGATTATGCCAAAAATATGTGTCAAATTGTGCCTATGGCACACGAAATTCTTTTACTATTCATATCACAGAATATATCTTAATTCGGATAAAATTGAATAATCAAGAAATAAAGTAAGTATGTCAATTACACGCTATGCAATTTTACTACGACTTTGCAAGCAGTTTTATTTTGTGAAATTATGCTACATATAAAGGACTTTATTATTTTATTTTACTGGATTTGTCCACGACTTCGTACGCGTATATATGTATTTATAAAAAAAAATACAACCACTATGTTTTGTAGCATTATATTAGTGTGTTAAGCTTGTATAAAAAACCGGTCAAATGCGAGTCGGGTTCGTATCCTGAGGGTTCTGTAACCCAAATTATGACGATAAGTTGAAATTTAAACATTAATTATCTCGTTTAAACAGTATCAGTACAAGCTGATCCCTTGCTGCATACTTTTACTATTAATACAGGGGTCAAGAAGTTAATAGTTAAGAATTAACCTTTTAAAATATAAAAACATACACTTCTCATCAAAAAAATCGAAACACTTCCGAAATTATCTTTGTGGCGACAATTAAACAAAAAACAAGCATTCATTCATTATAGAAAAAACATAATTTAGTAGCTGGAAGTTTGGCCTTTACAATGGTGTACGAAACTTCCAAAAATTTGTTTTTTTTTTCAATTTTTATCCTTTAAATGAATGGAACATTGTTTTGAGATAAACGTGTGTTTAGAGTTGGAGTACATTTGTCGTGCAAAAAACGAAAAATAACGCATTACTTTAAAATTTTCTGTTTGTAATTTGTTGATTAGGCTCTGTGACGTCTGGTAAAAAGTTTTTTTTCTAACACACATGCATACTTCACCCGCAGCAGCCGCCCAAGTAGTGGCATTGCTGGATTCTGGGACTAGTGAGCGTGTTGTGGCTGCAATCTTGCATCTAAGCCACTTGTCTGTTCAAAGAGTGTACCAACGCTATCGGGAGACTGGTTTATTTACGCGCCATCCAGGATCTGGTAGGAATCGGGTCACTTTTGAGTGAGACGGCCGATTTATTGCAACCGTTTGTTTGCAAAATCGACGCCTTCGCGCTTTTCAACTGCAGCAGCAGCTCCTTGTTGTTCGAAGGGTGACTGTTAGTGGCTCTAAGATTTGAAGAAGATTGAAGGAACGTAGACTGGTACCACAAAAGCCAGCTAATGGGGCGAAATTAACAACAGACCATCGAAGAGCGCGCCTTAACTTTGCACTTGTGCACTTAAATTGTTCAAATCTACAAAAGAGCAATCTCTTCAAATAAATCTCTTTTCTGACGAGAGTAAAATTATCGAACATCAACATAAGGAATTCTAAACCTTATGCTACCTACTATTAAATGGCATTTAGTATTTATTTTAAAAAAAAACATGTTTTTCTAATAATCCATTCAAAACAAAAACTTGCGAGGTGTTTCGATTTTTTTTGGTGAGCTGTTCGATGGTCTGTTGTTAATTTTGACCCATTAGCTGGCTTGTGTGGTACCAGTCTACGTTCCTTCAATCTTCTTCAAATCTTAGAGTCACTTACAGTCACCCTTCGAACAACAAGGAGCTGCTGCTGCAGTTGAAAAGCGCGAAGGCGTCGATTTTGCAAACAAACGGTTGCAATAAATCGGCCGTCTCACTCAAAAGTGACCCGATTCCTATCAGATCCTGGATGGCGCGTAAATAAACCAGTCTCCCGATAGTGTTGGTACACTCTTTGAACAGACAAGTGGCTTAGATGCAAGATTGCAGCCACAACACGCTCACTAGTCCCAGAATCCAGCAATGCCACTACTTGGGCGGCTGCTGCGGGTGAAGTATGCATGTGTGTTAAAAAAAACACTTTTTACCAGACGTCACAGAGCCTAATCAACAAATTACAAACAGAAAATTTTAAAGTAATGCGTTATTTTTCGTTTTTTGCTCGACAAATGTACTCCAACTCTAAACACACGTTTATCTCAAAACAATGTTCCATTCATTTAAAGGATAAAAATTGAAAAAAAAAACAAATTTTTGGAAGTTTCGTACACCATTGTAAAGGCCAAACTTCCAGCTACTAAATTATGTTTTTTCTATAATGAATTAATGCTTGTTTTTTGTTTAATTGTCGCCACAAAGATAATTTCGGAAGTGTTTCGATTTTTTTGATGAGAAGTGTAGTTTTCAGACTATTTCCTTTACTTGTGATGTAAGTTAATCTTGCCAAATTTCATGATTCTAGATCAACGGGAAGCACCCTGGTTTTGATTCCCGAGCGATTTCCATACAATTTTTTTTATTTTGTTTTATGTAAAAATTTCATAAATATGTATAATAATAAGGAAGCTGACGAAATAAACTCCATTTTCATTTCTTACGTCGTAACAAATGACCAGTTTTGTTACGACAACAGTTCAGTTAAATTTTAACTAACAGAATTCAAATGTTTAATTGCAGACTAAATTATACATAGAGTGTGACTACTTGACTTAATGCGTTGTGTGTGCCATAGGCACAATTTGACACATATTTTTGGCATAATCAGTAACTTCCCACTATTGATATTTTATTAGATCTGGTTGTGGTCGGGTCAGGAACCGTGATCCCCAGCCCGACCACAATCGTACTCTTATTACTCGAAAAGTACTAGGCACAAATTCCTGGGATAAGTGGCACAATAAAACACAATTAAAATAACCATTTTGTGCCATAGTAAAATCTCCGTTCCATGTCGTGGTCGGGTCAGGAATCACAACACTGCTCGAGCACGAACCAGTAGCCGACCGCGTTCGCCCGAGCGACGGCTACAATCTGCTGGAACCCGAGCGCATGCGCGCGCGTGCTCGTGTATCCGCTATCGCAGTCAGTTTCTACCTGCGGTGTGGCCGAGCGGAGCCGACCGGACGCGACGACAGCCGAGCACCACCGTCCACGTACGCGAGGAGCCGACCGGCTGCCGCGGCATACGCGCGGATCTAACCGAGTTCCAAGTAGTGTAAATTCCACGCAAACATGAAACTTAACTATTGTATAGAACCCTGAATTTTCTTTTAGCACAGTGTGAAATGCGCTCCGGCGCGCACGGGCGCGCTCCGGCGCCGCCCGTTTGTGTGTGTGTTTGCGGAAATCATACATTATCCGTAATTTTATTATTTCTCACGAATAAGTATCTTCTCTCTTTTTGGCACGAGCTATATGAGAATAGCCGTGGTAAAAAGATTAGCGAGTCAGCAAGGTTGGTCGCGAGGCTGACTGCCCAAAGTGTGCCAGACGTACTTAAATATCACCACTCGAAGAGGCTCTTTTCATGTACCCCATTATACAGGATGGTAATTTGAGATGGGGCATGAAGGGCAGCTACCTTAACCACTGTAGCTACAGGAAAACGTTCTTTGGAGCCCACCCTTAACTTTTGGAATTATTTCTATCTGCATTCACAGATTTTGAAAAAAATGTACAGTCAGCGTGAAAAAGGTCAGTTTTCACAAATCATTTTTATGATGCCAATCGATCCTATTTCCCAAAAGATTCAAAAGATTTTTCCATAGCAACTGAGGTTGGAGTACTAAAAATGTCAGAAATAGCAAAAAAAAACTTATTTGAGATAGGGTGGTAACAGCTATCTTAATCGTTATGGCTACATGAAAATGTTCTTATGAGATTGTCTATAATTTTTTTAAATATTTTGAATATAATAATATTTTGAATATAATAATATTTTGAATATAATAATGATTGCTTACATATATTACTATACGTGACCTATCTAGCCTATATCACACGAAATTCTATAGCTCTTTAACAACGAAAGAATTTTCTGACACGTTTCCGAGATTATTCCAACGTAATGCGTAGATATAAGCAAAGAAACTCACACTCTCTTTTGAGTACTAGACTTAGCCATTGTTTACTGAAATTAAACATTATAGGCTTTAAAGGTAAATATAGCTTCGAGCTACGACCTACCTTAACAACCTCTTTGGTGTTCAGTTAAGTATCGCCTAAAGGAATAAAATACTAAGAAGCCGCTGGACTATCGTAAAGACAATTCACATCCATTTAGAGTTATGCAAGCTTTAGAATCACCTAACAGTAGTTCCCATTTGTTCTATGGAACATGACACCATCGGACAAAGTGAGGCAATTTTTTCTTGTTTTATTCAATACTCGTAGAATATTTAATATTTTAATTCCCATTTGTTCCACGGAACATGACTATTTATTTTTCTAAATATTTATTTTAGGAACGTAGATGTCACTCACAAATTGTCATGATCTTTGTATCAAAATTGTAGAACAATTTGGGAAAAATTACGATCTCCATAATTTTCTATGATGTCATTGAAAAGTAAAGTCGGATGAAGTGCTAGTATGCAGTTCTATGGAACAAATAAGTAAAAAATGGACTCATTTTGTCTGTTGACGTCATGTTCCGTAGAACAAATGGGAACCACCCTCACCTAATACTTAAAGCCTCTATAAACATATTTACAACTTCGTACAGCATGAATCTATTTAAAGACCGAGATAAATGTTCAAGATTCTTCCATCGCTATCTAACCATCGCTAGATGTACCAACAACATTACCAAAATAGCCGGAAAAAGTTGGAGAAGGAGATTGCGAGGACAATGATGATTATATATATGTGTGGGTAAATAAGAAGGAAAAATGTTAAAGCATATATCCATAAGGAAGTACAGCACTACTACATGAGTTATGCACGTCGGCAATCCTCGTGTTTCCGAAATTTTACAAATAATGGGACCAATTGAAGTGATCTGGAATTGATCCAAAAGAACGAAGCCAGAGTTATAGAATATTATCTAGACACACAAAGAAAGATTGACCAAATCGCAAAGTTTGCACTAATTCGGAACTACGATGATTGCCGAATGTTATCGCTAGCGGGTAACACTGGGCAATGTTGACAAAGGAAGGTAGTTGTCGACATGGATTAACGCACTATGTTATAATGGCGGTGGTCTTTCTACGAAGCGGGAGCATTCCGTTTTGATCAGCTGAAGAAGTCTGACCTTTTATATCTGACTAGCTTGTCCTTATTGTAGGATCTTGTAAAATTGTGTAAAGTATTATATTATGATCTAGTTCATGTTACTAACACTAACCCAAATACAAGTACTCTCAGTGGTGGAGAGTCTATGTTGGTTTTATTTACTATATTTACCTTGCTCGCAATCCTGACATACTGATATTAGCTATAGCTGTAATGATAAAATCACCCCTAAACTATTATGTTGTTGTGTCTTTTACACGAATGCAAAACTTATGTCAAAGTGTTGTAAATTGTTTACTTAGTGGCAGTAAAAAAGTAGCCAAATGGATAAACAATAATGTCAATAATACATACGTTCCTTTCATTTTCGAATAAATAAAGTCTGGTCTGGCTTCCTGTCGTTTCGTTTCAGAATATCTAAAACAGATCAAATATCGAACTTTCACTGTCTCCAGTTTTCAGGATTTATGTTAGGTACTATATTGATGTACCTTCCTTCATAACTAAATTTCGCTTTCAATCTTGAAGCATAGAATAATAAATAGTAGTGCATACAGTAACCTCACTCCATAACATCAGTCATCTGCCTAGCTTTTTCCCAACTATGTTGGGGTCGGCTTCCAGTAGAACCGGATGCAGCTGAATATAGTCAGTATTTTACATGGAGCGACTGCCTATCAGACCTCCACAACCCAGTAACTGGGTAATACGATACTCTTGGTAAGACTGGTTGTCAGACTTTCTGGCTTCTGACCAACAGTAACGACTGTCAAAGATCTACAAATGACAGCCGGGACCAACGGCTTTACGTGCTTTCCGAGGCACGGAGGAAACTCGCTATGGTAAATGGTCACCCATCCACAGACCAACCTCGGCAAGCGTGGCTTAACTCGGAAGATCGGTCTATGCGGCTGCAATTATTTAGCCACGAGCTCCTCTCCCTAACATCAGTGTCAAGTAGGAAAATATGCTCCGCGTAGATTAGAGATATTGAGCTTTAGTGTTAAGCAAGAGAATTCCCATTCCGCTGTGCATTCAAGCTCTTAACACATTTCGGTTTAATCACTCACTACCATTCGGTTCGGTTTTCTTTTGTGTTTTACTTTGGAGTTGCAGCGGCGTTTAGGAATGTCTTCATGCCTAAGCCTTGGAGTGACAGGCCTGCTTAAAGCTACGTGTGAGTTTTTCGGAGCCAATAGTTAAGTAATATCTATGTAAAACAAAAGTCCGCCTACAGCCTTTATATTTTACCCTCAAATTGGTTCTTATGCCGAGCCAATTTTTAAACCAATATTATTTGCCATATAACCTTTTGTAACACAAAAAAATACCTAACATAACTTGGTAAATCGTTGTGAAATTTAACATAAAACGTACAACAGGCTGTATCGGATTACCACGGTTTTGGCTCCCAATTAACAAATACGCCGGCTAATCCGTACTGCAGTATTCGGAATGAATACCGATGCATATTTTAAATGTATTGTTTAAACATTCACAATTACCTCTACTAGTTAGTATAAGCAAATCTATATGCAGTAATTAGTTCTTCTGCCACATGTCATTCCATCATAGTTCATTCATTTTTTAAATAAACAGTACCTTTGTACTTTTTTTTTTTTATTTATTTACCTTTCCCAACACTGGGATTTCTCCAATATCGTGGGTGCGTTTGTAGACACAAACATTCATATGCACAAATACCCACCAAAACAACTATCTCTAGTCCATACAAATATTTGTTTCGTGCGGGAATCGAACCCACGACTCGTAGCGCAAAAGCCAAGCGGTCAGCTACTGCACTAAAAGTGTCGTCAAACCTCTTTAGTGATATTGTGTGTGTTAAATGATAAATAAATTCCGTGGTGAAAAGATTGCCAGTCAGCAAGATTGGTAGCGGGGCTGACTACCCAGGGTGCGCCGGACGTAGGTACTTAATTATCGTCGATAATAGAGGCTCCTTTAACGCACTACGCACTTAGTAGGTAGATATAGCATGAGCAGCCCTACCATCCCACTGCTGAGCACGGACCTCTTCTCAGAATGAGAAGGTTTAAGCCTTAATTCATCACGCTGACTTGGTACGGGTTGGCAGACTAAACAAGTAGGTACACACACCATCATTTTTTTCATCCTTACATATTTTTTTGTGCAGATTTCCTCACTTTGTTTTTCCGTCACCGTTAACTTAAGTGATAAGCGGGCTACTCACACACCTGCCGCAGGGACAATCTAGGATGTAAAAGTGGGGATGACCCTTAATTGCCACCTTAATTGTGATGTGTATAGGCAAGCAGGGGCAATTTCCTAGATTGGCCCTGCGGCAGGGGCGCGAGACCATCGTTGGTCTCTAGATCGTCCCTGCGTCCCTGCTACGTTGCCATGTGTAGCGCGATCGGGGCAATTTCTCAATCATTTCTGTAGCCACTTCTTCACCCAGTATCTCCTTTTCCTTTTTTTTTGCGGTAGCACCACAGAAAGAGCCAGGGTTATACCGATCTTTTGGTTTTTAGGGTTCCGTACCCAAAGGGTAAAACGGGACCCTATTACTAAGACTCCGCTGTCCGTCCGTCACCAGGCTGTATCTCATGAACCGTGATAGTTAGACAGTTGAAATTTTCACAGATGATGTATTTCTGTTGCCGCTATAACAACAAATACTAAAAAACAGAATAAAATAAATATTTAAGGTGGCTCCCATACAACAGACGTGATTTTTTTGCCGTTTTTATAGAAAATGGTACGGAACCCTTCGTGCGCGAGTCCGACTCGCACTTAGCCGGTTTTTTTTTTCGATAATACTGGTGCCATTCTCAACGCGTGTGTTTAATGCGAGCTACTCACACTCCTGCCGCAGGGGCAATCTAGGGTGCGAAAGTGGGGATGACCCTTAATTACCACCTTAATTGTGATGTGTATAGGCAAGTAGGGCAATTTCAATGTGTGTAGATTGCCCCTGCGGCAGGTGTGTGAGTAGCCCGCTTTAGAGATGAGGTCCGGGATCGAACTCAGACCCTCTGCAAGGAAGGCCAACATTCAACCACTAGACCATCATTGCTTTTCAGGTAGGTATAGTAAATAGTTGTTTTTTACTGGTCAGAGGCTTAACTCAATAAGCTCATATTGCAAGCCAGTAACAACAATTGTCTATTTGCACACAAATGACAGCTAGTAACTGACAATTACAGATCATATTGACTGATATTGACAGCTTGTGACCTGCAACTGACTGGTCATTAGACATGATTCTGATGATCTCTGATTTAACCCCCTAGTGCGACGTAGTTTGAGCTACCAATTGTTTCAGGATAAAGTTTGGATATATTGGATATAACAGTAAGACGTGCAGCACCATCCATGCATCATGAAATGGTAACATTTGTAATATTACTATATTCTTTTCACCCTAAGATGAGTCCTGACAGCTCGGTGATTTCGTAAATTGTAGCTGCTATCGAAAAAACGTAAACGACTTCATCAAAAACCGTAAAATAGCTATATTATCCATGTTTTGTTGTTTTTAAATATTTGATACTCTTTGCATGGTAAAGTTTTTAAGTTTACCATACAAAGTAAATTAAGTTTACGATGAGACTGAACAACTCTGTGCAAAAAAAAAAAGTAGTAACGTATCTAAAAACAGATTTAAATTGCTCCTTTATTATCTATTTATTCTACACTGTGACTTATAAACACGGGTCCGCAGCGCCAATTTTCTAACATGTTATTGTGTTTTTGCGAACAAAACTGTTAGGCCACGCCCCTATTCGGTTAGCAAACAATGTTATCCTGTTTGCAAACACGAAAACACGGCGCAGCGGACCTGGCTTAAGAAACACACAACTAAACACACACAACTAAACACACACTGACATCTACACATACACTCACAACACACACACACACACACACACACACACACACCTCCATTCCTTGCTTACATAAATTTTAATAAGTGTTAAGTACTTATGTTTAATTAAGTTTTATGCTTACCAAAATTCAAAGTGCAGCAAATTGTTAATGAACTGTAAGAGGAAGCCGCCTGTGTCTGTAACACAGTTTATACTAGCACAGACACAGACGTTCACTCTGTCTCAAATAAATGCGTAGCGATGTACTTTAATATAATGGCATTTTTTATGTTTGATTGAGATGGACAAATGTGTTTGGCTTTTTGAAAATAAAAATTATTATTATATCTCTTTGTGATCACGGCTCATTTTCCGTGCGGAAGATGTCCGGTCCTTTGGGAGGCATACACGGGGACACAGGTCCAACGCGCAGAGGCCCCTTTGAGAACTTTAATCTAAAATGGGTTGGGGCACCAACCGGGGACTATCCATGGCTGCACTATTGGAGTACAGTCATGAACCGTCCCAGGTGGGTGCAAGACTATTGTAAAATATGGTGAAAAATATTTGGTCTATGGGAAGCGGTGTTAGGTGGACTGGATAACTTCTATTGCCGGAAGAAAACAACGTCTGCCTTTCAACCTTTCAAATTGAAAAGTGTTGGCAGACGGTGACTCGCTAGCTCACTAGCTGGGCCCCCTGAAAAGCCGCCTATATTATCATTATTTTTTTCACCCTAAGATGAGTCCTGACAGCTCGGTCATTTCGTAAATTGTATCTGCTTTCGAAAAAACGTAAACGACTTCATCAAAAACCGTAAAATAGCTTTTATAAATGTTTTCTTTTTTAAAAATATTTGATATTCTTTGTATGGTAAAGTTTTGTAGAGAAACGTCAAGAATCAACTTACGGTGAAAAGGGTATAGCTGTGCCCTCGAGGCTCCGACCCGCATAAGAAGTTTTTTATAATTATTTTATTATGTCAACGCAAATGCCAATAACAACTGTACAAAATTTCATATCAATTCGTCGTCTACTGTTATCGGTAGCGAGTAGCATTGGGCAATATTGACAAAGGAAGGTAGTCGTCGATATGGATCAACCTACCCGATATTATAAAGGCGGTGGTCATTCGACGAAGCGGAGCATTCTGTGTAGATCAGCTGAAGAAGTCTGACCTTTTATAACTGCCTAGCTTGTCCTTATTTTATGATCTTGTAATAATTGTGTAAGTATTATATTGTGATCTAGTTCATGTTACTAAAACTAACCAAAATACAAGTACTCTCAGTGGCGGAGAGTCTATGTTGGATTTATTTACTGTATTTACCTTGCTCGCAATCCTGACATACCGATATTAGCTAAAACTGTAATGATATTATCACCCTGAACGATTACGGTGTTGTGTCTTTTACACTAATTTTCGAGTTTTGCGGACATAAACATTCGGAAGCTGAATTTTTATGTACAAAAAGATAATACAGCGGCTATCCACCTTTTAAGGCAGGTAACTGTAGCAACAAACCCCATACCGTTCGTTAAAACGTTCTACGAAGAGGCCAGTGTTCATTATAAAGATAAAAGCGTACTAAGTGCAATTTAATGCAATTAAAGTCTCGGAAGGCAGAAACTTTAAAAAATATTTCTAGCACGGTTCTTCGAATTACGAAGTGTAACCTACAATGCTAACATGATCGCCTGGTAGCCACATTATTGCGGCTATCGTAACGACATCTGACTCGTTAACTGTAGTTAAGTGTAACTAACTGTCGTGAAAAGTCCCCGGTTCCGCTGTAACCTTGTAGGACTGTAGTAATGCGACAATTCTGAAAAAGAAAACTTGTATAGTTTGTCGATTAAATGTGTCTAAATGTCAATCTGTTTAGATTAAAAAATACCGAGACAATTTATGTTTTAGTAAAGTTGAATTAAAATCAATTTGTTACGACACGACGTGCTTTAAGTACATAAATTGAAAGATAGAGAGGTATTTAAACTTTAATAAAACATAACATAACACCACGCCTGTATTTCCCAAAGGGATGGGCAGAGGTGTATAGTACACCCCAATTTCGCCGTTATGTCTAAGTCCCATGTAATAGGGGGCGAGCCTATTCCCATCAACTGGGCACAAATCCAGACTCTAGACTGAGAATTTCCACTGGGAAAAACCTAATAACTTTTTGCCTGACCTGGGGATCGAACGCAAGACCTCACGCTCAGCAGTCGCGCTTGCGACCACTAAACCACCGAGGCAGTCAAACAGCGACAATACATTTTAGTAAAATTTAATTTAAAATTAATTTGCTACGACACGACGTGCTTTAATTACTTAAACTAAAAGATCGAAATATTTCACTTTTAATTCGAACGACATAATCACTTGTTCGACAAGCTCAATTCTGACAAGTAGACGCTAGATGGATAGCGAAGAAGGGTTAACAAAATTACCAGTTGACATTTGCAATAGGTACTCGAGTGGGTGACACACGATATTCCCCGTGGGTGTGTATTTGTATCCTGTGGGTGTATACTCTTTTTATCGGTATCGTTAAGCTAGGGTTTATATAAGAGATGGATGGAAAACAGTACTTTTTCTATGTTGTATTTTGATCACGTCACGGTAACTCGCCTACGGCATTATCCCCAAAATGGTTTAAGTAAGAGTGTTCACACTATACGGAAGCGAATGTTTGTCAACGGGTATATTATTATAAAATCCGGTAGAACCCATTAGAATCACACACATAATCTATTCAACGAAAAATGAGTCCTGACATAGCTAGCGGTCATTTCGTCAATTGTAAGTAGCCGTAACGAAGCTGTCGAAGAAACATAAACAACACCTGTAGTATCACCTTCATGATCGTCATCTTCACCGACTGGCCATTTTTATATTTTATACTTTTTTATTGATGACAGATACGATTTCGAAATGGAGACTTGGGATTTTTTTTACACCATGGTGATGTTTTTGATACGATATATTTTCTATTTATTTTACACATGGACGTACAATTGATAAATGTTATAAACTGAAATAAGAAGCTTATCAAGTTTAATAAAAAGCATTTGTGGATTTTCTCCGTGTTTCCCTTGGTATTATTAACAGCTGTGGCATGATCCAACTGGAAAGCCAGACAAAGAAGCTGTGCCCGTCGGTAACCCCTTCTCCCTTCTTTTCACTTCGTCTCCTGCCCTACCTACACTTGAGAGATCGGCGATCGGACCTGCTGTCGTCTACGTCTACTACTATGACTATGACTAAATGCTACAGCCGGTCTGTTTGCTGCCGCCGGTTTCCATCAGATGACTGTGTGGGCCATCGACGAACGCTGGGAATACAAGAAGGACCTCGCTGACTACTCCAAGGGACGTGACGCTGTCCTGCCTCTTATTCTCTAACCATTTCTATTGTTGTTACTTATGTGCTAGGTATTGAATGCCCTACACATTCTTTACAACTGGTGTAGCAGACGTGCTCTCAGGAGATCCTGGGGCCGTCTGTTACATTACACACCATCAAAAACCGTAAAATAGCTATAAAACCACGTTTTGTTTTTAACGATATTAAATTGAGATTTAAAAATGATTACTTCTAGTTATTAATTAGAACAAAGTATAATTAACCTGATTGCAATTATTATTGATCTCTTTTAAAAGACTATTTCTACGTTATATTATGTTAATTAAAGGTTTTAAGTTATGAAAAAAAACATTGAGTAGCTCAGCTATTGTCGGACGCTATTGAAACTGTTATTGTTTCATTTTAAAAGTTCGAGTTTATAATTAAAGAGTTTATAAAATGGTTAGTTTTATACCAGATTTTCAGTGTCATAAAATGTTGGTTTTGTATTTTATAATACTTTCTATTCATACGTGATAACTTAATTATGCTTAGTTGATCTTTTTGATACTGTTGATTAATGTTGTAAGTACTTAGCTTAGGCACAAAAAGCAAATAATTCTTTTACTAACAAACTGCATTTTCATTGAAATTTTGAATATGTATTTATTTTCAATAGAAACGTTCTATTTGTTAATTGGAAAAATGCAAGATAAAAAATGACATTTGGACAGATGAAAAAAAAAACTTATTTTCAAACCGGGTTTTTTTATACGAAACCTGAAAAAAACCGGGTTTTAATTTTAGCTGGTTTTGCATTGTCTAATGAGGAGGCTTATTATGATTTATTACTAAATCCATAATTTATTAATATTTAAAAATATTTTCCATGTACAGAATTAACACTGCTACAGTTTTATTACTTACATGTATAGATATAGAGTATTGTCCATATTTAATATATTAATTTATTAAAGCCTCAGTTGCATTATTAATACCTTCATGTTATCGATTATTATCTACATAGGTACACTTTGTACCAACAGCTTCTAACAAGCGTCTTTCTGTGGTTACTATTAAGTAATCTGTATCTGTCTTAATACGATTTAGCGTAGTGTTTTCATTGCTCCTAAATCTTCATAAGCCTTAGGTAATTCACCAGGAAAGTAAGATACATTACTGAAACATGAATTCTCAAGTAATTTCCCTTTATTTATGTCGTAAAGTTATTATCGTAAGAACCTGTAGGCCTAGCACGAATATTTTGACGTATAGTAACGTAAACGTAATGTTAATGCGAATGAATTTTAAATCGAAAATACAACTATTCTATCGCATTTTAGTTTAAATTTATGCGACAGTCACAATTTGTATCTTAATAGATATGAATAAAGTTTTCAATTCGATTAAATATTATGTGCGAAACGAGTATTTCCAATTCAAAGTTCACTCGCGTTAACGTTACGTTTACGTTACCATACGTCACAATACTCGTGCTAGGCCTACTGTTTTCACAAACTGACAGATATATGGCGCTTTGACTGTTTCTCTATGGAAACTCTGCCAAAACTTCCTCCAACCCTTTTCCCAACCATGTTGGGTCAGCTTCCAGTCTAACCAGATACGACTGAATACCAGCATTTTACATATGAAGTGACTGCCATCAGACCCCCGCATCCCAGTTACAGGGCCATGCCGATATCCTAAGGTTATGTGACGGTGGTAGTGGTGGCGACTGGCGGGGTGCGCCTCTATAAGGCCCAGCACGCTGCACTTCGTCCTCTCTCGTGCCTCAGCAGCCGCCAGTTAAGTCAACCTACACCTACACCTGAAGACCCTGGACTCCTCATATCGTATTGTCTAGAGCCACGCCCTGTAAACTAATCCTGTAATTTCTATTAAAATATACAAGCTTAGTTTTAGTATATACTAAACCTGAAACTAGTCTGTTCAGAATCACTAGAAGAATCGATTGACATATTTTTTACACCACATTTTTTTTTCATAAATTTCCATTTTGTTTCAGTAGGTTTCTACCCATAACAGTTAACGGGAATAGACACCTTGAGGCTTGAGATGGTCCGCTCGGTCCACGGAGAAGAGAATTTCTCTACTCCGTGGCTCGGTCAGTTTCGTTGTATTAGACAACCCCTGCATAGCACATCTCAGGCATTTCACACTTTACTAGGGAACTTAACGCGACATAAACTACGGTGTAACTTGGAGATTTATTAAAAAAAACACATATTCAGGCAGTTCTGATGAAAATCTTGTTGGGGTGTCTCGGTTTTTGTATGTACTAAAAATAACGTCGTATATTGTATGGTTAAAAGTGTTTTCATTATTATTCAGTAAGTACACGCATGCTAAACTGCTTCTGCTTCTTGCTAGATTCTGATTTGATGTGCACATGCTCGTTAAGGGTTAACTCCTCAAGCCACCCTTAACCAGCTAAGCGTGACAGTTAGACTGGTTGTCAGACATTCGGGCTACTGACTATCCGTAACGACTTCATAGGTATTCGTATGACACCCGGGACTGGCGGTTTAACGTGCTCTCCGAGGCACGGAGGGGTTTCGATGTATAACGAATGGTCACCCATCCACGGACCGCCAGCGACAAGCGAAGCTAAACCTCTCAAAACGTATGATGGGCGCGGTTCTCTGCTAAACCGTCATATTTATTTCCCATATACCATATTATCCAACGACTGTGAAACAGGCCCTTAACTTTTTAACTTTCAATTACCATTAAGCCTTGTACGGACTAAGCATTCCAATGTACGCGTCATCTAGGTATGGTGAATACGCATACAGGCTAATTGAGCGTTCACGTCCCCTTTGTGTACGCGTTGCTGCAGGTACGGACTAAAGGTGTGTACGGACTGCGCGTTCCTGTGTACGCGTAGTCGGTTACGCGTACACAGGAACGCATAGTAATAGGTAATAGTATGGAGGTGCTTGTCTTAAGCCTTGTACGGACTAAGCGTTCTTGCGTACGCGTAACCGATCACGCGTACCAATTTACGCGCTATCCGTACACACCTTAAGCGTTCCTGTGTACGCTTAACCGACTACGCGTACATTGGAACGCTTAGTCCGTACAAGGCTTAACAAAACAATTGTTAAGTAGTAATTTTAAAATTTTCAAGGAGTTTTAAACAAACAAAATTAATATTAAATATATACTAAACGTACTTACAACGTACAAAGGCAATCAGTATAGAGAAATAGCCACATCGTCCGACAGTCCACTCCTAAACACGCTCTTGGGACGTAGACGTGTCTAACGAAATTGCTGACTATTACACAAAATTATTCCAAATATGTTTGCCCATTACCTTCAAAGGCAAACGACTTATACTTACTTACACGCATTGATTTTTATCGACACTTTTTTACGATGCAATAAAATTATTATACGGCAGCATTATATTGCTAATGCAATGCCTATTAATATATAAAGCATTAAAGTCTTTATGCGAAATATTAAATTAAAATCTGCGCTATAAATGCCAGACTTTTTCCCTCTGTACTTTTTTCCAGTAGAGCACGCTGAATGAAAATACCTCAACATAACTGCAGAGCTGTAAACAATCGGCTCGGCTAAGTAGACAAGCTATATAAAAGCCGAAAGCTTTCGGCTTACTCCTGTAGAACATAATAGAGACCTGATTTACGTAAAAAATATAGCAGGTGGAGTGCTGCTATTCAGTTGTGAGTGGTTTGTCCGTCCACCGCTCGAAATTTGTGTCGAGTTTCACTTCACATTCAAATATACAACAGCATGACTTGATAGCTTCAGGCATGACGTCACATATGGGAACACAAATTCGCGGCATGTGAGCTGAAGTCATCTATTTCAGTGACGTACAAACAGTTTCCCAAATCACTACCGATTTCAGTTACCATCAATTACTGTATATATTCATTCACATCTACCGTTTGAGGTAAAATTCAACTGGGAATTACTCGTACCAATGCAAACGAATCTTGGATACTGTTTCCAAAAGCAATAACGAAAAGTAAGATAATCACGCTGTGGATACGTATATATATCTACGTTATCGTCATAGTTAAAGACAATCCAGTTAACTTCAACCATTTCGCTAACCGTGGAAACGTAATAAGAGAAAGGGTGGGTGAATGAACTTTGTAAAACACTGCAAACAACGTCCACTTGGAAAATGGCCACCCATTTCTATTAGAGAAATGGCAGTACTGTGTATGTCGGTACAAATAAGGTAATAAACGAGAGGAATGGATATTGTTGAGGACGCAAAGGGCATCCATCACGAGCTGTGGTGTGCAGCTGCCGACATGCGCAATTTAATTGATAACCCCTCCTCGCTCGCGCCACCTCTTGTGCTCTAAACTTCAAACGCCGGTACAGACACCTGGGTTTTGTTCCACTAATTTATTGCGCCGCTAAGCTTGTTAGATAGCATCGATGAATAGCATTAAACTTGTTATTGTTCGCTGTAATAATAACGTGCGACATAACGTTTTTGAGATATTATTAAAAATGTATGATTAGTTACGGTTTCACATGCATTTTTCGAGATTCCCCATGAAATTCGTTAGTAAACCGTAACTATAATCATAAACATGAATGTGTCTCACGAAAGTTATAATACAAAAAATATTGAAAATGTTGTTTTTGGATATCGTAACAAATACCACATTTGGAATAAGTAATCTTGATTCCTTGATACCCAAAGGACGGCCTTCAGCCAAAATCTTGGGAAATTAGACGTATCGTAGACGGAGAGCTACATAATACTGACAGTGTGATTTAGACAGAACGCGGGCGCCGCGAGACATGAATTCAAATCGACACGGTCTCAATACAAATATCGTGGGCCAAATAGAACAATATACTCATATTTCAGTGGCATCCCCGACTTGAATATTTCACTGTTACGTGGTTACGTAACCCGAGCATGGTGTAATGTGTATTTATGGTGATGTAACGTAAGCACCGGTGAGAATTGAGGTGACACTTCGGTTAACTAAGCTTCGTTACGCTTCGCTCGTATTTTTATTTCGTTTTAGTTTGCCTCCACTTAACGTTGTCACCGGCCCTCGGATCCTTTTAAGTGGTTTTGTGTTTAACAAAGTCTTGCTGTTTTATTTTTTTAATAAGTGTGACATGGAGTAGATATCTAATAAAGTTTTTTGCTAAGTTAACTTCGTAAAGACTGTTTTAAAACTATTATTATTTAGTAAGTGGTTTCATGAACGTAAATACTGACTTACAATTCAAATATGAATTAGGAATTCTGGCTTGGAAATAAAACAAATATTAAATGAAGGTAACATTTTGCACGTGTTCGTGTGTATTTTACCATCGAAAATGTGAATTAAAAAGTGGCCAACTTGTGAAAATTTTTAGAATTCCAACACGATGAACATAAAATACAAATCTATTATTTACGATCTGAATGTGTGCGGAATGGCATCATACTTTTTTTGGAATTCAAAATTGCGTAAATTTTTCATGTGTATAATTTTTTTTTTTTTTGCCATAGGTATATAGATAGATATATATAATTTAAATTTTTATTTAAATTTTTTTTTTTTTTTTTTTTTTATTTTAATTTTAATTTTTATTTTTATTTAAAAACTAGCTGTGCCCGCGACTCCGTCCGCGTGGAACTCGGAAAACAACATTGTGTCGCAGCAACTAAATAGTGTATATGTATTCCATTTATTATAATAATAGACAAAGGTGTCCCACCAAGACACTTATATCTTTTAAACCATTTCTTTAGGTAGAGTTTCAACTCTTCTTGATTGACCGTAAAGGTTCATATAACCATAATACTAAAAACGCGTTGCTTATTTCCATACATTTCCTTGCTAAAATGGATTATAATTGAATATTGATATTTATTGTGATAATGTAACGAAACCTTATGGCGATACAAAAATGGCTACAACGCCATCTACACACACAGTTCACAATCGGCGAACTAAATCAAAATATTTTACGCAGTGCAGTCTATAACATGATTTCATTCGAGGTGTGGAATAGGAAAGTGCTTTAAATATGAAAAAAATCACCTATAATAGAAGACTTAATATTATTTTTATAAGTTAGAAATAGGTACTGCTTTCAAAGATTTCAAAAAGTTTGATCTGGAAATCGAACCAACACAAATGCGAAAAAAAATCTGTATTTTTATTTCACCAATCGATAGGATCAATAATACGCATCAAATCGCTCCAATAAACAGTGTGTCTGAAATTGATGGAAGACCATAAAACGAAAATTGACTAACTTAGGTACATTTAAATTCAAGCACTTATTAATTGTTGTTAAGTAGTTCTTATTTTTTCCACTTCGTTCAATTTAAGACAGTGTGTTTGTTGGAGAGATTTGATCCTGATTATTGACCATAAAGATATTATCAACAGGTGCCACCAGATGGTATAGGTTTGTCAGTTTGATTCCCGGTTCAGGCAAAAAAATCAGTACAGGCAATATTTCTTACTTTTAAAAATAAAATGAAGTCACCTTTGAGTGAAATTTGCAATTTTTAATATTTAAAGTACTTTCCCTTCATGGCTATGTGTTTTGGGACATTACCTAAGGCTTAAATAAACTTAATAAAACGGCGATGACAGGCTTTGAATAGTTCTGACAACAATAAACAAAATAAAATATATAAAACATTCCAAAAAAATTACAAAAAGTGTATTTTTTTAAAGTGAGGTTTTAATGCAGGACACTGAGCCAGCGACCGTTCACTGCAGCACTTACTTCTGTCTACAACTTATACTACGCAGTATATGGAAATAATGTTCCGTTGCTCGGCATCTATGAGCAATAGCGTGATAGTTTATATACCAAAATAAGCGCAGGCCCATCAAAATCGATTCACGCGATTTTACGATCCGAATATTAAGCTTATACTTCGCAGTATGTGGAAATAATGTTCCGCTGCTCGACTCCTATGAACAATAGCGTGATGATATGTGTACCAGCAAAATTGTCGCTCTTTACGCAACACATCAGCGAAAGTCCCATTAAAATCCATCCACGGGATTTTACGTGATGTCCGGACGGAAAGACAAACAGACACAATAATTCAAAAAAAAAATGTTATGGTTTCTGTATCGATAGTATAGTACCACCGAATCGAAATTTTGGAAAAATATTTAATTACAGACAAAGTGCACTTTGAATTTTATTAATAGTAAATAGATTTATAAATACGTATTTAAGTATTCATAATAAAATATATGAGTATTTCAAATTAATCTATCGTATTGCCTTGCACAATTAAAAATTTAGAATACCTACACTCGCTTATGAAATTGACTGTATTTCTCTTCCACTGCCATTCAGATAGATAGGTACCTAATAAATTTTAAATAACATTATCTTCTTTTTTTTTATAAAGGCTTAGTTTAGGCTTAGTTAGTACCTTTCGTAGACTGAGAATAGTAATATATTCGTTGATTATATTTCCTCACAACGTGATTTGATACACGTAACGCCATCTATTGAAAAGAAATGGTAAGTATACACAAATACATGCTAAGTTCTTCTAGAAAACTTAAAATTCGCATAACTTTTGATTGCGTGAACCGATTGCGATGAAACAAAAAACATATGTTATTTGGAGATAAGCACAATATTTATTTATAAAAGTCAACAACATTGGATCAGTTGTTTTTACGTGATGCTTGAACAAACAAACAGATAAACAGATAAACAGACAAACAGATAAACAGACAAACAGATAAACAGACAAACAGACAAAAATTCCAAAAATGTTAAAAATGGGTTCTATTGGTTATACTTTAACATCCCAACCAGGTTTTTTCAAAATATTTGCTATGTACAGACACGCCATGTCTACAGATTTATTATACAGGGTGTTAACGAATTCGTGTAATTCCTTCAAACCGCGAGATCTACTGGTGACACTGTTTGACCTTACATAAGTTTTTTTCAGAATCAACAAAAAAAAGTTTTCAAAAAATGAACCATGGTATTCTGTATCTGAGTAATATTGACGTCCGAAGTTAACTGACTGCGTGGAACGATATCGTGCTAGTCGTGCCCGTCAGCTGTGTCGCCGTGCCTTCATTCATTTATGCACGGCATCGAAATTTTCTATGACATAAAAAAATATTTGGGAAAAAAAAAGTTAATTTTTATTTTTAATCAATTAAATCCCGTGCAGGGTTAATCTATACCATTAATAGATCATGTGGTTTGTAGGAATTACACGAATTTGTTAACACCCTGTATGTATATATAGATTTAAATATATTTTTTTTGCCATAGGTATATAGATAGATATATATAATTTAAAATTTTATTTAATTTTTTTTTTTTTTTTTGCCATAGGTATATAGATAGGTATATAGATACTAGAAAATGTAAAACGTTCACTTATTTAAAATTCCGCGAATAATCATATCCACTTCGATACGTGTAAAAACATTTTCCACTATGTAAATACAAAAGAGCACAAAGCAATCCAGTTGAAAAAATAGATATCTACTTCAGATAAACTTATTTTACTCCAGTTTCGTGGAGTTTAAGAATTGAGTAGTTGAAATTGTATCCTAAATACGAAAAAAACTACGAAAAGATTCCACATGAAAATGGATAAAAGAGTAGCGAGACGTTACGGTTGAATAAATTCACAAAACTATCAAATATCCTGCTCGATACACGCCACCTCATACAACCATTCCATAAATTCCTATACTTTGAGTATGTCATGTTGGAATATACCTAGCTCACAATAAAAATTCGATGTCCGCCAATCACGTATAGACCATGAGAATAAAACAAGCATTCTCTTTGCCACAACGAGGGGGTGATGGGGGAGGGTGTTGCTACAAAATACGATAACGTCAGTGGAATTGTGTCTAGCCGTTCAGTTTCATGTATGCGGGAATTTTGCTTAAATTTTAAACCTACGTTGTGCCGGCCGATACCGACAGATGCCGAAAATTCCATACGGTTTTTTTGCCGTTCACATACGCGAAACAAAGGGATGCTCCCAAAATGTCGAGTCCAAACAAATATATATGCTACATTTTTTTTTAAAGCTAGCGTTTTGTTTCAAAACGTCAAATTATTTTAAGGACGTGCATACCTTTTTTCGGCGTGTATATTTCTCATGCCATTTTGAGATTCTAATAGCCAGTAATAATATGATAAGTCAAGTAAATGTATTTGTGAATTAGTTGTCGAAGTGTCATCTATATATATAAAAGAAAGTCGTGTTAGTTACTTCACTTATAACTCAAGAACGGCTGAACCGATTTAGCTGAAAATTGGCAGGGAGGTAGTTTAGAGCCAGGAGAAGGACATAGGATACTTTTTATCCCGTTCGACATTTTGATATTTAAAAAAAAAAAAATTATATCAGTATATCCATATTCTTAATCTGTTTAGGTAGTAGGTAGGTAGTAGGTAGGTAGTAGGTAGGTAGTAGGTAGGTAGTAGGTAGGTAGTAGGTAGGTAGTAGGTAGGTAGTAGGTAGGTAGTAGGTAGGTAGTAGGTAGGTAGTAGGTAGGTAGTAGGTAGGTAGTAGGTAGGTAGTAGGTAGGTAGTAGGTAGGTAGTAGGTAGGTAGTAGGTAGGTAGTAGGTAGGTAGTAGGTAGGTAGTAGGTAGGTAGTAGGTAGGTAGTAGGTAGGTAGTAGGTAGGTAGTAGGTAGGTAGTAGGTAGGTAGTAGGTAGGTAGTAGGTAGGTAGTAGGTAGGTAGTAGGTAGGTAGTAGGTAGGTAGTAGGTAGGTAGTAGGTAGGTAGTAGGTAGGTAGTAGGTAGGTAGTAGGTAGGTAGTAGGTAGGTAGTAGGTAGGTAGTAGGTAGGTAGTAGGTAGGTAGTAGGTAGGTAGTAGGTAGGTAGTAGGTAGGTAGTAGGTAGGTAGTAGGTAGGTAGTAGGTAGGTAGTAGGTAGGTAGTAGGTAGGTAGTAGGTAGGTAGTAGGTAGGTAGTAGGTAGGTAGTAGGTAGGTAGTAGGTAGGTAGTAGGTAGGTAGTAGGTAGGTAATAAGTAGGAAAAAGGGCATTGCAACGCATGCCGGGAACAGCTAGTAAATAAATAAAAAAGACATTCACGTCATAATAATTACTTGCAGTAGTAACAGTTTCTGATACATTTCCTCGTAAACATAAGCTATGCACGCGCACTTGCATCATTTATGTATTTATGTCATTTAACTATTCAAATATTTTCTACGCATATTTACGGAGGGGCTCGCTCGCGGATCATACGATTTCTTAGGTTAAGCTCCCGTCAGGCTACATGTTTTCTATGGTTAAGCTGCGCTTGCCGCGGTCGGTCCCTTGATGGGTGACCGTTCGTTACACATCGAGATCCCTAAGACCCCTAGGCCGTCAGTCCCGGGTGTCATACAAATATCTATGACAGTCGTTACGGGTAGTCAGAAGCCCGAAAGTCTGGCAACCGGTCTAACCTTTTTTTATCGTGGGAAAATCCTCTTGGATACCCTTTGGCCGGGGAAAGCGAAGGGTTATGCCGGACTCTTACCGGGTAAAAACCCACGGTGTTCCCACTCCTGACCTTTGGCCGGAGTCACGGGATTCGCAGCTGCATGCACCGCAACCCCGGCAGGCCTCGGTCCGCCAGCCCCTGGCAGACCTCTCCTTCTGTGGGGCCTTGCCCCACGTCCTCCTGAGAGGCGTGCACGGAACACATGCGCGCCGCCTTCTCGGGCCTGTTACTGGTCGGGCGACGGGTCCCATAACCCGTCGCCCGCAGGCCACACACTAGGGTGGCCGGAGATCGTCGCGCGCCTTCCGGCGGCGCCCGGTGCGTCTGGCGCGGGAAGGGAGAGTGGCCGTCGCCTCTCGCTCCCTCTCCGCTCCCTCCTTGGTCACCATCACCACCTCGCAAAAGATGGCGACGGCTTCCCACGCACTCTCGCTCCCGACCATGGACAGAATCACGGCTGGAAGCGGGAGGTCACCACCGACCGCCGCGACTAGTTCGCGGCGCTGAGGATATCGGCATTGCCCAGTAACTGGGTTGCGGAGGTATGATGGCAGTCGCTTAGTGTAAAATACTAGTATTCAGCCGCCACTAATTAGACTGGAAGACGACCATAGTTGGGAAAAAGGCTGGGCAGAACATTCTACGCATATTATAAATGATCCCACTTTTCATATTATAAAGACATACAATAATGTAGGATTTGTATATCTCGTCGTATAACTTTACTAACTACACCACTACTACTACACTAACACTACTACTTTTGTGGACAATGTATGTCCACAAAACATTTTCGATTACGCCGAACTAATGAAGCAACTTAAAAAGTTAACAATGTACCCGGCAGATAACTACTACCAACAGTGAAGCGATCCGTTGTCTAGTCGCGGAGGTAAATAATTGAAGCCTTCCGGCCATGCTCCAGTTTTAGGAAACAGTTTTAAAAACATGCTAGGTATGTTAGGCAGTAACGTCCACTTTATCAAGAACTTTACATCCCCTTAAGATCTCATACTATACGACACTCTCCACGGTTCTTACAACCTGGTCGTACCGAGAGAAGTGAGATTTTACATACTTTATATAGAATAGCGGTCCGAGGGAAGTTTAGACAACTGATAGAGTCCTAACTTCGTCTGATAGTAGCTAGTAGCTCACTGTAATGGTGAATTTATATTGGATAAGGTGTTACGATAAGAACTCGATATAAAGTGATTTTTGGCGAACACTTGATTCGAAAAAAGAAAGTTTATGCGTATAGTGGCGCTTTATCTACGCGTTCCAATCTTTCAATTACGTCGAATAGACTCAACTTTTAAAAAACTACTTTTGTAGTCTGTATAGAGAAACAAGTGTCACTTTCTTTGATATTTTTAGGGTAGCTGCTCATTTCTTGTCGCAGTAGGTACTCGATTAGCGTCGCTCAACAAGAGCCGTCCATCGCTGGCCGTGTTGACCGCTAGTCGTAAACGTCCACAAGCCGGTGTCGTCCCATCGTCAACTAGTAATTTTACTGCGCCCCTAGTTAATTGTTTTCAGTGCTTAAATTACTGCGGTTGGGCCGCACTGACGCGAACTAGTGTCGCGCGGAATAGAAGGGGCGTAATTTAGTTGTCACATGGCAATTCCTTAACGATGTTAGAGTATGTACCTAAGCTATAAGTGGTATTTGTATAAGAAATTGGTTTAAGTTAGGCAACGTTGATCAGGATCAGAATTTGATCACCACTTGCGTTAACGAACTGTGAAGGGAAACATCGTGAGGGAACTTTCCAAAAAGTTATCGATAGTGTAATCAGCTAACTCGCGCTAGGCCAGCTTAGTAGACTAAGGTCTAAACTCTTCTCATTTTGAGAAGAGGCCTGTGCCCAACATTGGGATAGTAGTGGGTTATAATTATCATGAACGCGGGTCAAATATTCACACGATAAATACAAGGTGTAACATAAATAACTCACATCCTCTTATGGGGTCACTGAACTCATCAATATGATCAACTTTTACTATGGGACCAAACCTGAAATCGCGAAAAAAAATTAGCTGTTCCCTACATTTTGACGAGTTACGCGAACATTAATGTAGGGGGCTGATGAGTACAGTGACCCCTTAAGAGGATGTCGATGGGTCCTAGGTATAAGGGCTAAAGTGGCATTTTTGTAATTTCTAATGTGAACTAAATATATCTACAGTTAAAAGGTTCAAATCGGAAATTACCAAAATGCCACTTTGGCCCTTATTATACATAGGACCCATCGATGTGCGTTGTTTACGTTACACCTTGTATATGACATCCTTTATAAGCAATAAGATAAACTATAGTTTTAAAAACTTTCTAAAGACATTAAATATAACTAATTTGGTCTTTCTACCTCACCTCTGACACGTGTTGTTTCTTTTTCCGTCAAAGAAGTAGCCATTAAATAAAACAATAAACAGTTACATCCCAATTACCATCCTTCGTACACAATCCAAGCACAGTTCATAAGTGAATTTATAATTCCCGTAATAACATTTACGAAACCCGTTCGCCACTTAGGTACATCCTGATTTCCAGATAGTAGTTGGTCGTGCCTTCGTGCAAACAAATTCTCGGCGGCGCCACGGAGCGGCGGAGCGGGGGCGAGGGTTCATGCAATTTAACTTTTTACGGAGCGGGCACGACGACAACTTTGTCTTTGTCTCCGCTTATTCGATTAACTGTGGAAATCATAGTTTTTTAAATAGAATACTGATTTTTCTTTCTGCTTTACGAACTGTAGGATGATTTTATACTTTTAGTGGCTACTTATTCAACATTTATGTATTATTACATTAGACAAAAGTGGCCCACCAAAGCACTAATATGTTTTGAACCATTTCTTCAAGTAGAATTTCAACTCATCTTGATTGACCAAAGTCCATAAAAGTTTAATACTATGTTGCTGCTTGCTAAAATGAGTCTTATTTTATTACTTATGTCTATTGCTATATTATTAATGGAGTTTAAGATCAATAACCAACAGAGTTATTGAACTTAGTCTGGTATTCAAACTTATATTGGAAATTGGAAAACTGAATCGTAAACAGATACTATACGACGATACGACGTATATCCTTTATTGTCAAAACTTCGTAATTTATCTATGCATCAACTTCCTCGTGCAATTTATTGCTTATCCTGACAAAAATTTAGAGCAACTGTCACTAATGTTGGGCGTTATAACATATAACAGCTAATATAATTCATTATACATTTCTAATATTCTAACCATTATTTATTTGCAACAAAGACTGTTATAATATATATTATTGTCTATATTTAGTAGTCGCCCGCCACTCGCGTCGAGTCGTTAAGTCGGCCGAAAGCGTCACACAATTATGAACTTTAACCCACAAATAACAAGAGCAAATTTTTACCACCGTTAAAATAACATAAATATTTATATAATATTAGTGTGAACTGGTTTCATATTACTGGCAAAATAATATTGTCGTACTTTACATCGTATTAAAGCGTCACACAATTATGAACTTTAACTTACAAATAACAAGAGCAAATTTTTACTACCGTTAAAATAATGTTATATTATATTAGTGTAAACTTAGTTTCATATTACTGCAAGTCTTCTGCTCTATTGATAATTAGTGTTCATTCAATACAATACAATATAATATATATTACAACAGTTAAAAACAACAGTTCGAAAATTATAATATAATGTCTAATGCATTAGGAAAATATATCAGTTACGCCCAACATTAACTGTCACACAGGACAGCAACCACAATATGAAAAGAAAACTTTTACATTCCATTCGAAATAAACATTTCTGAAATTTCAGAATTACTCGTTTCAATGAATAAAACGACGTGTTGCATGTTGTAAATAAAACTATTGAAAATATACAGCACAGAACGGATCCAGTTCGTTTGATTATCGAGGTTCGTTACACAGGCGTAGGCAATTTTCATAACTTAATAATAACCATCAAAAAAGGTAGTAATGAACCTAGGTCGTTGACCGCAAATTGTTATTACGGAAAATTTCAAGTGAACTGAAATTGGTAGTTCTTGTAATTTGTAATTGAGGTAAAGTAGGGGAATTAAATTTAAAATGAAACGATAATTAGTGAGAAAAAAGTGGTTGGTTGAAAAATGTCATGGCATGTTCACGAATTTCAGTTTGAAATTATAGAAAGAATAAATAATTCTCTGAGATTTTACTGGAAAACTCAAAAATACATTTGTGCTTCGTTTTTTGGAATGCAACTTTATATATGTGCCTAAAGGTACTGGCGGACAAGCTTGACTGTCCAATTTTGAGGCATTGGATATCGCTTCACGTTGCCAAATTATGTAAATAAAAGTATTTTTAATTAAGTTTTTGTCACTAACATAGCTCTTAAGTACTTATAACAAATATATGGATCTTGTAGTCTGAAATAAATGGAATTATTATTATTATTATTTATTATTTCGAGCCTTAACTTTGCATCCCAAATGACCATGGTTATGATTTAAATAAGTATTCTAATTTAAGGAGCACTTGCTCTATTATTTTGATATCAATCTTTAACTAATGTACTTACCAACCGGTCGATCAGTTCTTCCACCAATAACGCGGGAACTGTTGGGAATAAGGTTCGCCCAGTAAGAGGTACATTACGGCACAACTACGAAGTCACATCGGCAAATTTCGTAAAACCGATTACTGCCGAACTGAGTGGGACTTTAAGACTACGAATGTTTATTAGTCCTGTAGGACTTACTGTAGTAAAAAATGATGTTTACGCTGATGCAATAAGTGTGAGTGACGCGAAAATGAGCGACTGCCATTGGTTGTTCGATTAGATACATCAACTCAAAACTCAAACTCAAAACTGATTTATTCAAAATAGACTAGAATTACTTAGTTCTTTTTGAACGTTAGGTTTACAATAGACATCCCACAAAAAAGCCCTCCCTTCACCGCTTCCTTTTTTTTTTTTTTTTTTTTTTTTAATTTCTATTTATTTAGAGTTTTTTATGAATCAACAACCGCTTCCTAGTGTTTGTGCTGTGAAGAAGAAACGGCGCAACAAACTCCCCAGCAACACAGATATGTCTGTCAAGTGAATAAATTAATTGACTCTATACAAATAATAGCCCGTGAGCCAGCAACAGTTTTGCCGGACCAATTTCCTCTCAAGCGATAACTCGTGGAATGCTTCAGAGAGTTATATTATGCAGCATGGTGAACGTCAGCTGCCGCTCCGTGGGTGGGTTGGGCAAAGGCAGCCCATCAAACATGTAAAAAAAAAAAAAGTTTTCAGTCATTTCCTCCCGACTGAAAATTTGATAAATGATAGTTAACGCAATTATTCGAAGATAAAAAAAAGTCAGCTGGCCGTACCGTGGTGGATTATACGTCAGCTGGTCACATGAACATGCAAAAAAAATTTTTTCGTTCAGTGATTTCCTCTCACTTGAAAATTTGTCAGATGATAGTTTACATGCTATTTTGAATAAATAAAAACGTCAGCTGGCTCTATGTTGGTGGAAAGGTCGTCAGCTGATGCAGTGAAAGGTGGAGCATGGGAGCCAGACGTGAGCGCCGATCGCTTATTTAAATACGTCAGCTGACGGGTTTTCCACCAACATAGAGCCAGCTGACGTTTTTATTTATTCAAAATAGCATTTAAACTATCATCTGACACATTTTCAAGTGAGAGGAAATGACATAACTACAGTTATTCGCAATAGTTTCATGCACGCGCCCTTATGTGTACCAATCAAATCAATATTCTCATTAATCAATCAATCAGCAATATTTAAATAGACGCACTTTGGACAGAAATCAATCCCGTTAATTTATACGCTAGGAAAATCTACCGAAGCACAAAATAAAAAAAAAGAAACTTGTGAGCCATTCGAAAATAAACTTGAATTTTAATGTATAAAAATGTCCAACGTAACTCCTTTTTGTGTTTTTTGCCAAAAAAACAACTTCAAAGTTCAAAGTATTCTGCGAATAAAGTTTGAACAAGTGCAGTGAAGTTTTAAATATTCGAAAATGTAATAGTAGTAGTATAATGTCGTGGCCATATCTTAGAATTGATCATTTCATGATTTGGCCGGCCATTTCATGAAATGGTTGTATTTCATGAAATGGCCAATACCCGCTGCCCACATCATGATGTGGCCTGGCCAGATCAATGAATAAATTAGCGTTCGACGATATGATCAGCTAAACGCACGGCTACTTCATGATGTGGTCAAACATTAGTGATCATATCATAAAATTAGTTACATTTTCCACTGTTAGAGGCGCTGATATCGTTTTGTTTTTGTGATGCATCGTGGCGGCGGACAATTATTCTGACAAAAAAGGTAATAATAATAAGTAAAGTAGGGTGACCACGCAACGAAAATTAATGGACTATTATTGGATTTCAAAATATAACTTCATGGTAATTGCGGGTGAACTTTTCATGAAATGGTTGTATTTCATGATATGGCCAGCTAAAACTGACCATATCATTTAAACGTCAACGTTTAGTGATATGTCAATCCACGTTTGGCCATATCATTAATGTAGGGTTTCCATGATATCAAAGGTTTAATAAAAAAACAAGCAAAAACAAGTCAGCATGCAAGTGTTTCTGAGTTTGCTCCGCCAGAAGACTCGCTTTGTCGCCCCTTCGCTTCACTCGCACACTCGACCCACTCGCTACGTTTTGGCCTCGTGCACTCGTTCCACTCAGGACCTCCTTCGCGAGCTTCTGGCTCCACGCTTTTAAATAACACTCTAGGGTTAGGACAGGGTCTGACCACGTGCATTCGGGGTACGCTGAGTCGGATTTACATAAAATGGATCAGTTTTATTAATTATAAATCTTTCGAATGAATGCGTCGACCGCGTAAGTTTCGATGATTATTTGTTCTGTAGTTTGACAGGTTAACCAGATAAGTAATCGAACAAATAAAATTCTATGAAAAGTTCACCCGCAATTACCATGAAGTTATATTTTGAAATCCAATAATAGTCCATTAATTTTCGTTGCGTGGTCACCCTACTTTACTTATTATTATTACCTTTTTTGTCAGAATAATTGTCCGCCGCCACGATGCATCACAAAAACAAAACGATATCAGCGCCTCTAACAGTGGAAAATGTAACTAATTTTATGATATGATCACTAATGTTTGACCACATCATGAAGTAGCCGTGCGTTTAGCTGATCATATCGTCGAACGCTAATTTATTCATTGATCTGGCCAGGCCACATCATGATGTGGGCAGCGGGTATTGGCCATTTCATGAAATACAACCATTTCATGAAATGGCCGGCCAAATCATGAAATGATCAATTCTAAGATATGGCCACGACATTATACTACTACTATTACATTTTCGAATATTTAAAACTTCACTGCACTTGTTCAAACTTTATTCGCAGAATACTTTGAACTTTGAAGTTGTTTTTTTGGCAAAAAACACAAAAAGGAGTTACGTTGGACATTTTTATACATTAAAATTCAAGTTTATTTTCGAATGGCTCACAAGTTTCTTTTTTTTTATTTTGTGCTTCGGTAGATTTTCCTAGCGTATAAATTAACGGGATTGATTTCTGTCCAAAGTGCGTCTATTTAAATATTGCTGATTGATTGATTAATGAGAATATTGATTTGATTGGTACATATAAGGGCGCGTGCATGAAACTATTGCGAATAACTGTAGTTATGTCATTTCCTCTCACTTGAAAATGTGTCAGATGATAGTTTAAATGCTATTTTGAATAAATAAAAACGTCAGCTGGCTCTATGTTGGTGGAAAACCCGTCAGCTGACGTATTTAAATAAGCGATCGGCGCTCACGTCTGGCTCCCATGCTCCACCTTTCACTGCATCAGCTGACGACCTTTCCACCAACATAGAGCCAGCTGACGTTTTTATTTATTCAAAATAGCATGTAAACTATCATCTGACAAATTTTCAAGTGAGAGGAAATCACTGAACGAAAAAATTTTTTTTGCATGTTCATGTGACCAGCTGACGTATAATCCACCACGGTACGGCCAGCTGACTTTTTTTTATCTTCGAATAATTGCGTTAACTATCATTTAACAAATTTTCAGTCGGGAGGAAATGACTGAAAACTTTTTTTTTTTTTACATGTTTGATGGGCTTGCCTTTGCCCAACCCACCCACGGAGCGGCAGCTGACGTTCACCATGCTGCTTAATACAACTCTCTGAAGCATTCCACGAGTTATCGCTTGAGAGGAAATGACTGACAAAATATACCCTCTGGCTCACGGGCTATAAGATCATAATATTTTTTACAATAATAAAATTATGCAATTAAAGGAAAAATTTAAAAAAAATGTATCTAAATCAATTCTGTATGAATTGAGATAAATCAAAATCGTATCTAAATAATATAGATACATAGGTACATAAACCTACACATAAACTACATCGATGTAACTTCTTAGTTGTATCATAACGTACTAGGGTTTTCCTTTAAAAAGCCTTAACCAGTGACGATACTTAAGTACGTTCGGTGCACATGGGCGTTCAGCCTCGCTACCAACCTTACTGACTGACTAATCTTTTGACACGAAAGAATAAGGTAATTCTACGACGTAGGTGCAGGCCTATGCCAACCTGCTTGATTATGTACATTTAAAATTAGACGCTTGGATCTTCCATTAAAGTCTTATGTCGTAGAAACAGCGCTGCGCCGAGATTCTAGCTCGTTATACAGATAGACTCCCGATTTACCGCTCAGCCAAACTTCGGCGGAAGTGTTCAATCTACGTAATTCTCCTCACCGCTTTTATGAAATAAAATTTGCATAGCTGTGAACTTGAACCGTAACTGTTTATACTAACGTTAAAGGAACCCTGTTTGCGAGAATGTACGTGGAGCAAAATAATAAAATGAGGTAATTTACTTTGAAGGTTTTTTGGGTTATATTGAGTTGGTATGTGGGATAAAATGGGTTTTCAGTGTTACGTAGTACCACGTACGTACTACGTAAAACTTTCAGCGATTACAGTTTGCATATCATAATTACAAAATTTGACTGGTCAAATCGTTTAACTGTGGAGAAACTGCCACCGTGTGTCAGGGTCGTGTATTGGATTTTCACTTCGTTCAGAACCAATTTCTTAACGTTTAGCATTTTTTTCTTTTTCTGAACATTTTTTCTTATAGATATTTTATGGAACAGCTATAATATACTTACCTTCAGGTATACCTTTATCATACACAATGCTACTTACCATCCTAGTCACAAAATGACCAGATACGCCCATTTTTAGAACACGGTATCTAAAAACCTGAAATGAGTTTATGTATATATACCTATTTTGTTTTTGCCTTAAAACTATTGAAATAAATTGACAATAATTTTTCGTAAATAACTATTGAAACTAGCTTCTCGGATCCTGTTGCATATGCCAGCGACAACGGGGTCGTCAAAATCGAAGATCTGAAACGTCTGATGTCGAATTCTAAGAGCCCGTGGACGGGAAAACAACGGGATGCGCGAGACGATTCGAGACGTTCCAGATCTTTCATTTTTGTAAGTCAACAGGAAATGCCCATCAGACTAAACAACTCTTGCTAAGACGTCATTCCTATGTATGTTATAGCGTAGCTGGGCTCTTGGAGTTCCACATCAGGTGTTCCAGATCTTCAAATTTATTCTCTCAGCAGAAAATGCTCATCACGTGGAACAATTTCTGCTATCGTACCATTTTTGTATCTCTTATAGTTTAGCTGGTCTGTTGCGGTTCTGCATCAAGTGTTCAAGTTTTCAAGATAAATTATAACCTATATGTTGCCCAGACTTATTACTTATACAACAAAAAAAAACATTCAAATCCGTCCTGTAGTTCCGAAGATTAGCGTGTACAAACAAACAGACACACAGATAAACTAACAGTTTTTTTTTTGGATTCTTGCTCTTTTACTGTTTCTAAACCCCCTTCAATAATTTTTTTTACTATATTCAATGTACAGGCACAGTTTTTTTACTGTTTTATTATGTATGTATATAGATTATGTATAGATAAAATGACAATAATTTTTCGTTAGTATACAGACAATTCAAATAAATCTCATTGACCAATCCCTCCGTATGTCTAAAGCTAAAAATACTAGCTGTTGCCCGCCGTTTCACCCGCATCCTAGAGGAACGACTTCATGTAACTAGATAAAATGATGTCTATGTCCTAACCCAGGTCATGGTCTACCTGTGTGCCAAATTTCACTAAAATCCGGTCAGCTGGTATGGCGTGATTGATTAACAAACTTCCGAATTCACAAACTCACAAATATCCAAAGTTTAACATTTGTAATATTAAAGAGATAATTCAATTCTCAATTCTTTATTGCGTACCATAATGTTTACATACAGTTGGTAGGGAAATTATTAGATAGTCACAATTATGGACCCTGTCGGGCACAACACAGATCAAGTATTTTATATATATTAAAAGTAAACTACGATAGTAGAATATTAATAAGATTGTTTATCAGTGGTGTGAACAAAGAAGTGAAAACAGTACGTACATAGGTAAGTATTTACTTGTGTTCTTGTAAAGTTCGTGAGGGTTCTTCAGACCATCATAAAACAGCAAGCGAGACGATTTAGACAGTATAATTATTTTCAACATTACAAACATACACTCACGCATGTATTCCGAAGGGGTAACCAGACGTGTTCTCCTATTACAAAAATCTGTACATCCTCGTTTCGCCTCTTGTATTAAGTCCCATGGTGGCGAGCTGATAGCCATTTTTCGTGCCCAGTTATGGTGCCAGGTTGTTCATGGTGATAGCTTAATTTTACCCAATGATATTAATGAAATTTTTAATGAACACGTACATTACGGGACAGGTCAAAAATCAAAATGGCTGCCATTCTGAGAGGAGGGGGCTAGAATTACAAAAGGGGGCGTATATTTATCGATGAAATAAAGTATGTAAAATGTTAAATTTTCGGTAGTGCAACACCAAATACACTGTATATGTATGAGCGAAGAGCAAGATCAGCAGAGAATATTTATGGGCATAAATAAATCATACAGGTACTCTATGTATGTATTAATTTACATGCGTTCATACCAAACGTCACAGACATATCGCACAATAACAATTAAGCTCAATCACCGTTTCAATTATTCATATCAAAGTCTTTACTGGGGTTCGGGAGAAGGGCGTCGGTAATCAATTTAAGGGCCCCCTGGAACGGGCAAACTTTCTCTCGTCACGTGCCTGTGCCCGATCGTCGCTAACTACGAAGCTAAATTGTCTTGCCGACTGCTCTACCTCGTTAGTATTTTAAGCCAAAACTACGAATTGAATATCATTTAGACGCACGATAAAGTTGCTCCGCATCACGTATAATTGATATAACATCTTCCATGTCTCGAAACTATATTTCATATGTCTATATTCCTAGGCACAAGCACTAAGCAGGATGACTGTCAATCTTCAGTAATAAAAAAACGAAAAACCGGCCAAGTGCGAGTCGAAACCGCGCACGTAGGGTTCCTTATTCATCTTATATATAAAGAGACTGGTACTGACTGACATTTCATTCATCAACGCAGAGCCTAAACCACTAAAGCTGGAAATATGAAATTTTGACAGTAGGTTCCTTACATGACGAAAACATCCACTAAGAAGGGATTTCTCGAAATTCAACCCCTAAGGGGGTGAAAAGGGTGATTAACGTTTGTATGCAAGTCCGTCATTTTTGAAGTATGAAGCATGAAATTAAGTATTAAGGTTTCTGGTTAGGAGTAAATGTACACGTGTTTGAGCGATTTTGAAAATTCAACCCTTAAGGGGGTGAAATGAATGTTGTAAGTTTGTATGAGAAATCTGGTACTTTTGAAGTAAGAAGCATGAAATTTAATATTTAGGTTAGTGGTCAGAAATAAACGTACACATGTTTCAGGGTTTTTAGAAATTCAACCCCTAAGGGGGTGAAATAAGTGTTGTAAGTTTGTATGAGAAATCTGTTAGTTTTGAAGTAATGGAATTAAGTATTTCGGCTTCTGGTTAGAAATAAATATATACGTATTTGAGCGTTTTTGGAAATTATACCCCTATGGGCTGAAATAGAGGATAAAAGTTTCTATGAAGTTAAAAGCAAAAATCAAATAATAGGCTATCTGGCTAGGTATAAATACACGTTTTAGGAACGTTTTTGTAAATTCTACCTCTAGTGGGTGAAATTGGAGATGAAAGTTTTCTTGAAGTTAAAAGCATGAAATTAAATAATAGGGTTTCGGATTAATAATAAATGACCGTGTGTGAGCGTTTTTGTAAATTAAACCCCTAAGGGGGTAAAGTAGCGGATGAAAGTTTGTATAAGAAGTCTGGTACTCCTGAAGTAAGAAGCATAAAACATACACGTGTTTCAGGGTTTTTGAAAAATCTATCCCTACAAGGTGAAATAGAGGATGAAAGTTTTTTTATTGTTGACACTTGCGCGAGAGTTTCTGGCATAGTATGTACCATCACCGTAATATAGGAGGTGGTGCGCGAGTCGTATCGGATAGTATTAAATAAAAATTCACATCGTTCATCTGATTGAGTTGAAACTTTGTATAGTTGTTGTTACTCACGCGAAAGTTTCTGACATAGTACCTTCAACGTACCAGATACGAGAGCCAGGTACGAGAACGTGGTGGCGCGCGAGTCGTATTAGATAATTGTTTGTCTTCTTCTATTAGAAAGAGAAAGGTACTAACTGAAATATGATATTTGGAAAGTCGGTTCCTTTTGTAACGTAAGCATCCACTAAGAAGAGATTTCTCGAAATTCAACCACTAAGGGGGTGAAAAGGGTGATTAACGTTTGTATGCAAGTCCGTCATTATTGAAGTAAGAAGCATGAAATTAAACGTTATGGTTTCTGGTTAGAGATTAATGTACATGCATTTGACCGTTTTTGTAAATTCAACTCTCAAGGGGATGAAATAAGGGTTAAAACTTTATATGTGGAATCTGATACTTTTGAAGTAAGAAGCGTGGAATTAAATATTTAGGTTACTGGTTAGAAATTAACATACGCGCGTTTTAGGGTTTTTGGAAATTCAACCCTTAAGGGGGTGAAATAAGTGTTGAATGTTTGTATGAGAACTCTGGTACTTTTGAAGTAAGAAGCATGAAATTAAATATTAATGTTCATGGTTAGAAATAAATGTACACAGGTTTACGTTCTTTTAGATATTCAACCCCTAAAGGGGTGAAATAAGTGTTTAAAGTTCGTATAAGAAATTTGGTAGTTTTGAAATAAGAAGCATGGAATTAAATATTTAGACTTTTGAAGAGAAATAAATATACACGTGTTTGAGGGTTTTTGGAAATTCTACCACTAAGGGGAGAAATACGGGATGAAAGATTTATGTACTGAAATTAAAAAGAGCATGCATTAAAATAACACGGTTTCTGCTGGGAAATAAACATACACGTGTTTAATGTTTTTTGGAAATTCTACCTATAAATAAATAGGTAGGGTGAAATAATAAGTGTTGAAAGTTTGTTTGAAAAATGTGCTACTTTTGAAGTAAGAAGAATGGAATTAAATATTTAGGCTTCTGGTTAGAAGTAAACATACACGTTTGAGGGTTTTTGGACATTGTTCCCCTCAGAGATAAAATAAGGGATGAAAGTTTTTTCGTAGTTAAAAGCATGATATCAAATAATTGGGTTTCTGGTTAGAAATAAATGTACATAAATGTTTGAGCGTTTTTACAAATTCAACCTTTAAGGAGGTGAAATAAGAGTTCCAAGTTTTTATGAAAAATCTGGTACTTTTGAAGTAACAAAGGGAGAAACTGACTGACTGACAGATCTATCAACGCAAAGCCTAATCCGCTGGGGTTAGAAACTTGAAATGTTCAAAGGAGGTACCTCTAATAACGTTGGCATTCACTAAGGAAAGGTTTTTGGAAATTCCACCCCTTAAGGGGTGAAATGGATTGTTAACGTTTGTATGAAAATTCTTATTCCATGGGTAACCCCGTAAACTTATAATTTGCACAAACACTGTTCAAAATAAATACTAAAAGACTGACTTTTTTGATTTTAAACCTACATTTAAAAAGGGGCTTAGAGGGTTTAAAATTACACGCAAGCGAAGCTGCGGGCAACAGCTAGTTATCTATAAAAACGGCAAAAAAATCACGTTTGTTGTCTGGGAGCCCCCTTAAATATTTAATTTATTCTATTTTTTAGTATTTGTTGTTGTAGCGGCAACAGAAATACATCATCAGTGAAAATTTTAACTGTCTAACTATGACGGTTCATGAGATACAGCCTGGTGACAGACGGACGGACAGCGGAGTCTTAGTAATAGGGTCCCGTTTTACCCTTTGGGTACGGAAACCTAAAAAAGAAGAAGCACTTCTGCCGAGTGTGAAGTCCTGGATTCTATTGTCAAGTTGGAAAAAGTAATTTTAAGAATATCTGCTAGGATATTATAGCAGTCTGAGGTATACCTAAATGGCTCAACCTTACCGTACTGCAGAGGATTCTCTACCGTCATCAGTGAAATATGGGTGTAACTATACAGTACGGGTAGGGTACCTACCTACCCCTTCGAATTTCAGAGAATTCAAGCGTGATGTTATATAAACTTATACAAGGTTAGTCGGTAAGGAGGTACTAATCCGAGGGCCACTTAAAGTATCACTGATGACTGTTATTATTGTTATTAAGCAAGTGTTAAACAAAATTCGATATATTTTACTACCATGCAAAATGTTTTTTTTTTTTTATTTTCGTCTTTTCAAAAATTCTTCTTCCCTACTTTAATTACGATACGGAAAATGGAGCTTCTAATCCATGACCCCAAATACGATCTAAAATGCATAAAATGGATAAGATACGTTTTAGCGTATTTTTTTATGAAATTTTTGAATACTCATTTTCTCTCAAATTTTTAGCTACGAAAGTATTGAAGTGGCTTCTTAAAATATATTTTTTGTAAGAAAAAACCCGGGATGCCAGGAACACCGGGAATGCATAACTAGTCGGGTGTATAATATGGAAGCGACATCTTAAAATGACTTATTAAAAAAAAACTCTGGGATTCTTGGATTGCATAATTATTTAAAATTAATGTTTAACTCCCGTTGCAAATATATATTATGTGTGTATGTAGAGTGTGGTGTGTGTTAGATAAACCAAAAAAAAAAAAACAATTGTCCCTGAACCGCGGGATTTTTCGATACAAAAGCGCGTTCCTTAATAGCCAACATCTCAAGTTTAGGTGATTATGCATCCGACATCCGAATATCCGATCTCTAGTGATAAAACAAAACTTTTTCATTATTACGGGTACTTTAATACTCTTTCGGATTAATACCCCCTTTACGACTAACCTAGCATAGTCTAAAAAGTTTTCACAGCTCCAGTCCGCGATACGTTCTAACTAGCGTTCGTTAGAAAGTCTGCTGTATGTTTACTACTCAATTACTTCTCAAAGCTACGTGTGTCGATGAAACTTTGCGAACAAACTTTGCGAAAAACGGCACCTGCATTGCACACCCGAAGTGAACCGAGTGAATCTACCCACTCGGAAAATACCTATGCTAAGAAAATTACCTACGGCTCCCCCGGGATGCGGAGTGAAGAATTATTTCCTCCTTTGTTACTCAATCAGGTCTCGAATGCTAAATAACGAAGTGCAACGTCGGTAGAACCGTAGCGGCTTAACCTGATCAAGTTGAAAAACATTGGAAACTTTTAATTAGAAACAAACAAACTGAAATATTTGATGATATTTTCCGGCGATAAAGATATACTGGGTAAACAGTTATAATTAGCCGAGTATTGGGCGTCGCGTCGTTCTGGTTTTGTCGAACAGTGTCGGCTTCAATGGTTCATGTTCCCCGTAATTGATGGCCCATGGTTTTCACACTTGTGTCCAGCGATTTATTGGAAATAGTAGGCGATGGTAATCAATGTACTTTAAATTTCATATTTTGTTCGGCGGTCATTAATATTACGTGGTCATTTTTAAAGACTACAAAAAAATCAGGAAAACAGCATGCGGAAACCTGGACTTAATGGTCTGAAATCACCAACCCGCAGTAAGTAAGCGTAGTGATTAATGATCGTTCCTTCTCTTCATGAGAAGAGGCCTTTGCCCTGCTGTGGGATAGTTACAGGCTGATTTATTTATTTTTATTATACACAAAAATACATTTTTTTATTACTAGAGCAAATCCGATATCAATTTGTATTCAAATATATGAAATAAACAAACCTTTATCGATATTTTCGAGAATAAAAGTTATTTTTCATTGTTTTAAACAATACATGCATCATCACTAGCTTATTTAAGTTCAGTCACGGAAAATAATTATTAAGCAAATTGACCGCCAACATAAATTGTCCGTAGGTATATTAAAACCATAATTGTACGTCGTTATCACTCACATGAAATGGGTATAAATACGGAAAACTTACGTAGTACGAGTATCGCAACTTGCTAGTCAGTTCGTTTCCATGACTGTACAACTGCGTGACACGGAGACACCAATTAAAAACATACATCATCATCATCATTCAGTCGAAACACTTCCACTGCTGGACATAGGCCTCCCCCAAGCATCGCCACATCGACATGCGTATTTTAGGACAAAGGCACACAATATAAAATTAAATTTTACCGTAAATCAATGCACCTGCGACTTGACGGCATCAGACTACAATTAAAATACATTAGGTTCGAAAAACTTCATTTAACCAACTCCACTTTTTCACACGAACATTTAAAATTGTCATGCTTCTGGCACAGGTTTTAATTAAAATACACAGGCATATGTGGCCAGTGTGTCGGGCCGTCGAGCCTACATATCCACACAAACATATTACTTAATGTCCGGCTCACAAACATATAGGTCTCACAGCTAGCGCATGTTGGTGGAATTATCATAACCAAATTGTGTACAGAGACGCCTGTCGTAAGCTTCACCGTAATGCGGTATACTACCCAACCTTACTAACAAAGGTTTCGTTAGCTCTTCTTAGGATTACAGTTTAAAAGAAAAGCTTTAGTAGACAGAAAAGCTAGGTATTATATATTCCTTCTCAAACTTTTCCCGACCTTTAACATATTAAAAAGACGCCATCAAACCAGACTAATGTCCGGTTCCTATGGCTAAAACTGAATCGTTTCGCTTACCAATGCAATGGTATCATTGGATTTTTTATTGTCAAACTAGGCAGATATAATTAAGAAATAGATTTGTACGTGAATTTTACCTGTGATATCTACTAACGTATGGGAGGGTCTACTATGCAAAACTATTGGGCCTTTGCTTCATTATTGGGAAAGAAATCGTCACCCTCTCCGGTAACTGTCGTATCTAGCAATTGATAATTTTTCAGAGAATTTCTTTCAGAGTGACGTATTTGCTTCAAATGAATAGAAATAAATAAACAGATGCCTTAGGGCTTTAGGACAACTACTAACTTGAAAGAGTAAGCCAAGAGCAATATAAAAAAGTTATAATAATTCATTAATAAAGCCACAGCTAACGCAACTACTGAAAAATTATCAATTGCTTGTTACGACAGTTAGCGCGGAGGGTGACTAAATAAGAGTCTTTAATTTCCACCAATAACGCTCGGTTAATCATAGGAATCGGCCATAAATAATTGCAGGAGAACTCTCACTGTTCAGTCAGCTACAAAAATATGTAAATGGTTAACAAAAATAAACAGTGAAATTAAGAAGAATTCGTAAAAAAATTTTTTCAATTTCACGAAAGTATGTATAACGTATGTACGAATACAATAATAGTAAATATGTACGAATACAATAATAAAAGATTTAAATAACTACTCCTTCCACATATCTCTTTTTAATTTCGCTAAGTGTACACACTGACTGTGTATATTGCAATAAAGCTTAAGTTCCAAGCCACACATGTAGGTGCTTCGCTTGGTGCTTAGAGCTACGCTGCGTCTAGCGAACCGACACACGATTTATTATCGCAATGGCCACACTGACGCTTGGAGCCACGCTGCATGACTATTAGTCACACACATAGTGAGTCTCTCCGAGTTAACGAACGCATCAATATTTCAGCTATAGAAACACCTATACTCTTCACCCAAAGATGAGTCCTGACAGCTCGGTCATTTCGTAAATTGTAACCGTGCGGAGATTGTATTCGAAAAAACGTAAATGACATCAACAAAAACCGTAAAATAACTATACAGGGTGTAAACGAATTCGTGTAATTCCTTCAAACCACATGATCTACTACTGATGTAGATTGGCCCCGCACGGGAATTATCCTGATTAAAAATATTTTTTTCATGAGGTTACCGGCATACCACGAGGGCTGGTTTGAGGTAGCGCAGGAAAAAAGTACATGGAAGGACTTGGGGGAGACCTTTGCCCAGCAGTGGGACAGTATAGGTTAATAAAAAAAAAAAAAAAAAAGAGGTTGGGGTAAGTGATCGTATCTAAATCACCTAATAAGGATTCAGTAAAAAAATTAGTTTTTTTTTTTTTTATTATATTGAACATTTCGATGCCACGCATAAATGAATGAAAGCACGGGGACGCGGCTGACTAACGCGATATCACTCTTTGCAGTAAGTTAACTCGGGGCTCTAAAATGACTCAGAAATAGAAAACTAACATTTTATTTTGTTTTTCTTTTCAGTTTTTTTCAGAAATTCCCTTTTAGGGTTAATTGTGTCACCAGTTTGAAGGAATTACATGAATTCATTTACATCCTGTAGGTATCTGTAGGTATTATCCATGTTTTGCTTTCTAAAAATATTTGATATTCTTTGTATGGTAACGTTTTTAGAAAAACGCCAAAAATCAACTTACTGTGAAAAGGGTATAGTTCAGCATGCCACACTGCGCGCTTCAAGACACGCTACTAACCAAGCGTGATACCAAGCGAAGCTCCTGCTGTATGGCTTAGGCCTTACGCTTTTTATAAATAGGCATGCCTAAAACTAAGCCCACTAATACATTACAGTCCTTGATATATTTTATAATATTAAATGTTCTTTCACATATTTCATGAATTAAGTTCTTGTTAAATAACTTCATAAATCTCTGTAAGCTGTCCAAATTAATAGAAGTCGTAATGGCTGCGGGTGTGCTTATCTCTAATAATAACGTAATTTATTTCTACTTGTAATTTAAATGCTGCAGATAAAGACAGAAAATTGTGTAACGCAGTTATGCATATTATACTCATTCAAAATTGTTGTATTTTTTAACGAATCTCATAATTGGGACAAAAGCAACATTTATTAATAATATACCCAATTTATATGTGGTATTTTCACCTTTTCCCGACATTGTTGAATTTAACTTTGTTATCGCGAACATAAAATATCGATATCCACGTATCAACGACTGCATTTTCCTCGTATATCATGTTAACGAATATTTATTTGTTCATATCTTCGAGCCGTGATGCGAATTCGACTCAAATTTTATTATCAACTCAATAAATATAGACTCAATGTATAAATAATACCAACAGAAGAACATAAAATTTACAAAAATATGGAAAATACATCCAATTTATATTCTCGCGGGTTAAGGAAACAACGGTCGTAAAAATTAACTTTTTCATTTGTTGAGAATTTAAAATGGCTTTTAAAATATAGGCTTTGAAAGTCCACCCTTATTTTTAGCATTGGAAGTTGGGAAATCCAGGGCGAGTAATAGCTTCATCCATGAAGCCATGTTGGTATTCAGAATAAATGAATACGACGAATGCGACTTGTATCGCGTAAAAATATCACGAACGGAGACCAAACAGTATAAAGTTTAAATTTAAATAATGATGACAAATCGACTAACTTCTTCAAAAAGATATCAACAAAGTGAGAAAGAATAGAACAAAAGAATGCCATTTGTCAAAAAGGGGGCGAGCTTTCAGAAAATGGATCTCTCTCATGGATGTATGTATACTGACCAAACTATTCTGAATAAACGATCGCTTATCAAACCGACTGCTGACTGATGACTTAAATATTTCATATTAATAATACATTGGGCACCCAGGATACAGGCTTGCCTAGTTTGGGGCCAATGGCAACACTATATTGTTGTATATTTTTTTCGGAAATAAAAATCTTTATTTTTGTATTTTAACTTCTGTAAGACACGTTCATATTTATGATTATATGTATAGATTAGTTACGGTTAAAGTTCGACTCGCGACCTCGCCACGTGTTCAGCTCATGAGTAAAGGCTCTGTTTGGGTCCGAAACTAGTCGGGCAATCCCGAAAAATGCACGTGAGTAAACCTTAACTAATCATAAATAAAAAACATCTTTATCACTATAAATGTTACTAAAAACTACGTCGTAATCATTTTATTTAAAAACAACTAACTGTGATACCCGATCTGTTTCCTAAGCATGAAACATGGCGAATCCTTTCCAATATAGCGACCGATGATTCGTGTACCTGTAAAAAAGGTAGGTACATCTAAATCCTTTAGCAACAAAACGTGGCCGGTTCCAAGCCGCGTTAATTTGAGATTCAGCCCGCGCCGACACTCGGTAGCTTGCCTGAATATTTGCAATTAGATTACCTACACTGAGTGTACAGCGGCGAGATTTAAATTATCAGACATATGGGAACATATTACCACTTGCACACCTACGTGTGAATGCATAAGTAGTATGCAGCTACTGCAAAGGTATGTTAAACCGCTTTATATATGCATTGCACTGCCGATACCGATACAAGCTGAGTAGACTCCCTAAATCGTTACTTAGATGTAGAGCGATGGATATTATTTGAACTTCAGACAGATATATTGGGTATATTGCCCCCACAAAACGAAATATAAAACATAACATATCATCAAGCCTGTTTTCCCCGAACCGTTGGGCAGAAGTGTACCTAGTACACCCACATTTCGCCATTATGTTTAAGTCCCATGTAAAAGGGGTGAGCCTATTACCATCAACCAGGCACAAATCCAGACTCCGGGCTGATACTGAGAAATTCCACACGGAAAACCCAATAAGACTTTGTCCGACCTGGGGATCGAATCCAAGACCTCAAGCTCAGCAGTCGCGCTTGCGATCACTAGACCAAAGGGGCATCTATCAAATATTAAAAATATAATATAGTATAATAATATGCAAGGTCGGATAGGGGCTACTAATCCGCAAGCCACCTATAGTATCACTGATGATAGTTTCAAAGCAAGTATTAAAATTTCAAAATTCGATCATTTTTATTTCCATTCAAAATGATTTTAGAATTTTAGTTTTAAAAAAAAAAAAAAACATTCCTACATTAGTTACGTATTCAGAAAATGGAGCTTCTAATCCGTGACCCCAAATATAACCTAAAATGTAAACACAGCTGATCATAGCTGAGGATACATTGATTTTAGCGTATTTTTATAAAATCATTGAACAGCTATTTCTCTTATACTATTGACTTTTGGGGAAAGTTGTAGAATAAAAGTTATTCATTATTATGGGTATTTCAACACCCTTTCGGGTTAGTGTCCCCTTTCCGACTAAGTTTGCATACTAAAACCAAATATGCTGCTCAAGTAAAATGGAAATTTTGCCGATTTATGTCGTGATACTATTCTCAGTTTTGCTACTAACTTATACAGGCACGTACCTGACTGACGGAAGTTTTCAGCGACAACACACAATACGAGCAACGCTTACAGCCTGCCAAATCCTACCAACGCCTTTCACAGGAATACCAATCCGTCCTCTAACGTTATAACCGCGAAACGATATCCCTACTAATATTATAAATGCGAAAATAACTCTGTCTTTCTGTGACGCTTTCACGCCTAAACCGCTGAACCGATTTTGATGAAACTTGGTACAGAGATATTCTGGAACCAGGAGGCTACTTTTATCCCGAAAAATGCGGAATACGCGATAAACGATATCCCCGCGGATGAGGCCGGTAGCGACCTCTAGTAAGACATAAGTGATAAATGATTTTTATATCTGTAAATAAATCTGATACAGAGCCTTTTACAAGTCAATGCAATGTTTTTTTAAGACTAGATGGCGACGCCATTTCCTATCTGACTAGCTCTGAGAACAAAAACCGAAACAAACTCAGTGGTCTTCTCTTTTAAAGTCCAGACATTGTGCACAAAACTAAGCGAGTGTAACAATGTAGGGCAACGTCTGTAATGGCCTTTTGAGGAAAGAGCCATAGCAGGTTTGAGTTGACCAGTCCCGACTGACGGCACGCATGCATGAGCTATCGTGTAGCTCAACCTTATTTTAGGGAGCTCAACGACCCGACGCACGACGCCACCAATCAGCCGGACATTTGCGTAGGTCACAAAAAATACTCACACCGCCAAACATACACAAAACGCGTATTTTCGTATTTTTTGTCCACAACCAAAATTCCCTAAAAAAAGGAAACCATTATCTAAATATTCCTTTCCTTGAATATTTCATAGAGATAACTCGATAAACGGAATAGATAGCGGTGGCCCCCGGCGTGTGCGTACTGTGCAAAACTGTGCAAATATCTGAGATGATCGCAGTTACGATCGCAAAATACGTGGTGATGCTGCAACCTTAAACGATACGTGTATGAAGCTTGTTATATCCCGGGTGGTATAGCTTTCCCTATAAATACGCCTTATTTTGCTCACGCTGTGTTATTTAGCGTGATTTGCACGCGGTTTCAAAATAATTCGAGACAAAGTTTAAGGCTGAGCATCCACCAGAGCTGTGCTAATCTGCGTAGCGAGGAATGTGTTTTGTAAGCACCAATAGAATCACTTCTTTTACCTAGCTTCGCTCTGCGCAGCTCTGGTAGATATGGGCTTAGCGGAACGAGGTTTTTGTTCATACAAAACAAGAGGAAATGCGAGCGAGGGATGTGTTGCGAGGAATGTGTTGCTCGGAATGTGTGCGAGGATTTGAAAATATGCGCCTACCAGTCAATCTAGTCAGTCAATAGATGGTGTTTGGAAGAGGTAGATAATCATTTGTACACATTAACACATTACACATTCCTTGCACAGCTCTGGTGGATGTCCAGCCTAAGACAGGGTGTAAACGAATTCATGTAATTCCTCAAAACCACTGGTTTAGTTTAAATCTTACGTTTAAAATTGAGTGGTCCGCGACAAAGAAAAGGCTCATCCGAGGATATAGTAAAAGGAATTATTTCCAGAGGATGAACAGCGGCGTCCTTCTTTCTGCTAATAACAAAATTCCACGATCACCAATCCAGGTGTCATAATTATGTAGTGATTAAGGCAATATCACCTCTCACCGTTCACTAAAGCGGTCATTGGAAAGATTATGTTCAGCAGTGGACGGTGATATGAATGAATAAAAAAATATACCTTGCTTTGAGGAAGTTATTAAGTTGCTTAAGCTGCTCTCCAACTGCTGCGGACGGCTACGCTACGCACGTAGCAAACAATCAATCAACTCAACCCGTCCCAGTCCAACTTGTAGCAATTGTAGTAGAGCTCCTCGTGAAACAGTAAGACGAAGTGCTAACACCATACCTAGTTCTGCCGCTAAGTAAGTAGCATTTCTGTGTTCTGGAAATTACGGGCGCATAATACTTTTCAACTTGTCTCTAGGTTGGCAAGGAATCAATGTCTCGTTATTACTAGTTATTAAGTAATACTAATTAATAGTTATTATTATTTCTGCCTGCCTCTTCAAGGAATACAGCCGCCTTGCTTATATTAGGCCACTAATATTAAAAATAGTTCACCTACCCTTTTTCACGCCCCATACAAGTTTATACATTAGCACACCAGCTGAATAAATAATAAGTCTCTTTAGCATCCATTAGAGCAGGTGATAAAGTAGCCAACAAATAGCTAGTAAACTAAATGAGGGTAGGACAAGCATTCCATTTGTCGCAGGAGCTTCCTTTAGTAATATTGCTAATTTGGCATTGAAAGGCAACATGTGTACTAGCCCTGTGTAGTGTCACATAGTAATTGAATGTGCGAATAAAATGGCCGTAATATATGCTTGGGAGCAAATAAATCGAGCCACTTCTATTTTTCACGTAATTGTTATTATTTTTGGTATTATGGAACAGATCAATTCTAAACATATATCGCCTAAAAGGTTATTTGATAACCATTACAATGAGGGTAGTTTTTTGGCAACTTAGAATTATTTAATTCATGTAACCAAAACTAATAAACAGGACACGTGAAAAAAGGAGTGGCTCGATTTATTTGCTCACAAGTGTAAGTATTTTGTAAGTTTGTTACTTATTTAGTAATCAACTATAAGGTCAGGTGGGGTAAGAGGGACGCCAGGTGAAGAGGAACAGTAACTCATAAATAGAAAACTATAAAGCCCAGCTCTATGGTTACTCTGTCGATAAACCAGTATTAGGTATAGTTTCAATATTTTATGGATAGATGGCACTACAACACAATAAGTACGTGAGTAAAACAGAAAGAAAAAATCAGTTGACAAACTATAAAAATGTGACCTAGCGGTGTTTTTTGTGGGCGATTTTTTAAGGGATTAAAACATCTGTGATAGCCGCAATTTTGTTGGTAAGTGTAATTCTAATGTTGAATCTTTATTTTCCGCATGATAAGTTGTTTGTAGCATGTGTTTTTAGTGCTTTTTCGATGTCATCAAAAACATAAGCTACAAAATACCAAGCCGGGAAAGAGGAACTACCATACCAGGTTAAGAGAAACATATGTTCCTCTTTCCCGGTTTTAGGGGTAACAAACATTTTGCAAGTTGAAAATCACCTATCTAGATTAGGTAGGTAGAAATACATGGTTTAACTCATCTTGGCGCGCGGAGCTATTTGTACATGCGCTTATAATTATTATACAGCTTTAATTTGTGTGGTAGTGACTCGGGCCAATTGACAGTCATTCATCGTACCCATACAAGGCACTATGTGTGCGCCCCAAAATGTGTTGATATCTCTATACAACAAGCTTGTTAGTTGTTCCTGTAATTTATTTTTACCGTATTGGAGGTACATATATTTATTTGTTACAGAAAAAGTAAAATGCCTCGAAATTATATAAGAAAAACGGAACGGAGCTCTTACCCGAAAGAAAAATTGTTGGAAGCAGTGGCGGCTGTTAAAAGTGGTGCACTGTCGGGTTATGCAGCCTCAAAACATTATGGAATACCATACCATACCATTATTTTGGTCATTATGTATAAACGCAGTGCAGTATATTCGTTCATGCATAACGATCAGAGTGAAAAAATGACAGAAAAGTGTTTTAAGTTTTTTGTACGTTTGTTAAGTAAAACAAAGATTTTTACAATTATTTGTGTTTGTTTTTATTCAGTTGAGTTACTCACGGTTGGAAAACCGATTTAGATACATTTATAATAAATACACACCACACTCACTTAGTGACATTCATCGTTTATTTTCCTAAATATTTTATTAAAAACCAAATTACAGTATAATGTTTTTAACATTCGTAGTTTACAACCCCTGACCTTACTAATATGTTCCTCTTACCCCAATTTTTTTTTATTGTTCGGTATTGCTAAATTAAACCATATTTTAACTATGGTATAGTTTCATTTCCATTACGTCGAAAGGCAGTTCTCAAATTTTTAGAGATACATGTAAAAATACGTGTTTTTACTTGTACGAATCGAAGCGTTTCTCTTACCCCAAATTTCGGGAAAGAGAAACAATTAGAAGGCCTGGCTTTGTAGTCAGATTGTTCCGTTATTACTGGAAGAATCAATTTCTGTGTTAAAATAACAGTTAGCATGGTTCGTTAGCGAAACTTTGTTTGTATTGCTATTAGAATACGTACATATTTTTAACAGCTAGAGGTCGTAATGTTCAAAAACCAGTAAACTATGTTCCTCTTACCCCACCTGACCTTACTCTGTTTACCAAAAGATGAGTCCTGACAGCTCGGTCATTTCGTAAATTGTAGTTGTAACGAGTCTGCTATCGAAAAAACGTAACCGACATCATCAAGAACCGTAAAATAGCTATATTATCCATGCTTTGTTTTTTTTAAAATATTTGATATCCTTTGTTTGGTAACGTTTTGTAAAAAAACGTCACTGATCAACTTACGGTGAAAAGGGTATTGTGATCCTCCCCGAAGTCACTTGGGCACGTTTTATAGCTCAAAACCTTTCGGAAGAAATTACTTAAATTAAAATGAAAACTTCATCAAAATCCCTTAAGTAGTTTAGAAAAAGAACGCGGACAAACAGACAGACGCGAAAAGCGACTTCTGTTTATATTATTTAGAAATTTTAATGTATCTGTAAGGCCTTATTCTCACTGGCGGATATCTCGCTTAACGCCTAGCGTCTAGCAAGACGCCTAGGGAAAGTAAACGTATGTAAATATACGGGACAGGTTGCACTGTGCGCTTGGTGCCCTCATTACTAAGCTAATGTAACAAGACAGCAGATTTCAAGAGAGGCGTTAAGCTAGGCCCCTGCAATGCGTACGAGACCTAACTGTTGGGACAGTGTCTTCCTACATCTGTCAGAGGCAATACTTTTGAAAATAATTCAAAAGTAATGCATAAGAAGTATACATGATTAGCCCATTGCTATCCCACTGTTGAGCACAGGCTTTTTCTCAGAATTAAAAAGATATTATTAGTCAAGCACACTGGCCTGCGGTGCGAGCACGGGTCTTTTTATCGAGTCGATTCGAGAAATTTATCCATTCTAAACGTCAAATTTGACATAAGATATAGATAAAACGAGAACTGCGGTCATTTTATCTATATCTTATGTCAAATTTAAAGTTTAGAGTAGATACATTTCTCGAATCGATTCGATAAAAGATCCGTGTTGGCACTGCTGGTGTGGATTAGTAGACTACTCACACCCTCGAAAACTTGCTATGCAAGTTTCCTCACGATGTTTTCGTTCACCGTTTACGCAAGTGATAATTAAATTCTGATCCGCATATGAATTCGACAAGTCAGAAGTGTGGGCAACCCTTCAACCGCTAGACTATCACTGCTTACCTAAATAGTACCTACTATCTATAAATATGATGTCAGAGGTTCGTCAATCAACTAATCTGTTCTAAATAACCCCCTAACAAACATATACAAGGTTAGTTTTAGTATATGCGAAACCTGAAACTAGTTTGTTCAGAATCACTAGGAGAATCGATTGACATATTTTTACACCACATTTTTTTTTGTTTTTTTTTTTCATAAATTTCAATTTTGTTTCAGTAGGTTTCTACCCATAACAATTGACGGGAATAGACACCTTGAGGCTTGAAATGGTCCGCTTGGTCAGTTTCCGTGTATTAGACAACTCCTGCATAGCACATCTCAGGCATTTCACACTTTTTTAGCGAACTTAACGCGACATAAACTAAGGTGTAACTTGGAGATTTACTAAAAAAAAACACATATTCAGGCAGTTCTGATGAAAATCTTGTTGGGGTGTCTCGGTTTTCGCATAAAGTAAAAATGACGTTGTATAGCCCCTTACAATATACGTGTAAGTCAATCTCCATCTTTTATTGAAGATTATTCTTCTTGCGCAACGTCTGTTGTTATGAAAGTATATTCTGGTTTACAGAGAGTTACAAAAAACGTAATGCTAGTAAATCTTCCACGCAATATAGGTAAGTACGCTTTCATACTATTACGTCATAAATTCCTTTCTATTTACTTGAATACGTATTTGCGTGAACATTCAATACTTTTCTCGCACAAAATGAACTCTCATATGGGTCTATGGTATGGGTATATTTTTTTTTGTTACTACGCTAGGCGGTGTAAAGATAAGAATTTCATAAAGATTGCTCAAAACTTCATCCGAAGGAATACCTCCTATACAGTTATATGCCAAAATAGTAGTTAATGGTTATATTATTATATAAATTATAAGGAGTTTAAATACAAGGTTAGTCAGAAAGGGGGTACTAATTCGAAAGAGTGTTAAAATACCCATAATAACGAATAACTTTTGTTCTCCAACTTTCCCCAAAAGTCTATAGTATAAGAGAAATAGCTGTTCAACAATTACATAAAAAATATGCTAAAATCTATGTATCCTCAGCTATGATCAGCTTATGTTTACATTTTAGGTCATATTTGGAGTCACGAATAAGAAGCTCCATTTTCTGAATTCGTAACTAAAGCAGGGATGAAGAATTTTTGAAAAAACTAAAATAAAAATAATTATAAGTACAACGAAAAAAAGAAAAAAGATTGAAATTTTTAACACTTGCTTTAAAATAGTCACCAGTGATACTTTAAGTGGCCTGCGGATTAATACTCCCTTTCCGACTAACCTTGTACACACGGCTACACATCAAGCTATACACATCCAGTTTACACTGACCTCTCATTGCAAGGAAATCCTATACAATGCGAGATTAGCTTATACTGGAAATGTACAGCTTGATCTGTAGCCGTGTGTACCTATACAGTTGTGTCGCTTGTTACCCAGCGTAGAGCAACGCGCTCGACGTCTCGTACCCAGCAAAGGGTTTTTTTATGGCTATTTTATCCTAGCTCACACACACGGCTGTTTGACTTTGTTCTCATAAAGATAACGGTGAAACGGCAGTGGTTGAGCGATTGATTGATTGCGGTTTTAAACAATTTTCTTTGAAGAATTGTCCTGCAGGTCATCCCCTCTGTACCGATAGGTAAAAGGCGATGAAATGATTATGTTTACACGATGAACAACACCGTGTTCCTAACTAGGAGTATTCTGCTATCACCAAGTCATCTGCCAAGCATAATAAACTGGGGCCCAATTCTCCTAAAATAAATTGTTGCCAGACGCAATCGAACCACTGCCGTCAGTCAGTTTTTGTTTTCGAAAACTTTCAAAATGATTGATTTTGTTTTTTGTGTCAAACAATTTGATAGCTTTTGAAATTGAGAACTGTCTGAATGAACGGTTCGGCCTTGGTTCGGTTGTGACTTATCAAGATTTATTTTAGGACAATTAGGCCCCTGGTGATCATGGCAAAACCAAAGATAGACGGGGCTCACTGTAACACGGAGGAATATGGTCCTCAACCAAATATGCTGTAGATCTGTAGAAGATTTGACTTCCTTTTTGGACTAAGGTAACCCAAAAACAAGTATCTTTTTAGAGTCGTTTAATAAAAATCTCTGAGGCTATTAGAACCTGGGTTTTTATTCGACCATCTTTTGTATTTAAAAAGGGGAAGAGATTATTTATAAATAATGTTGCGGTCATTTGGTACCCCATATCAAATTACTTGCTATACGATGAAGTAAATTGTTTTACTCACTAAATATAAAATCTTTTAACGCTCACTCTTTTGGCTTCACCATAATCCCTTTCCATTTTATTTTGACCGAATTTTCCTAATAACCTGTGAACAGCGACAACACGCAATACTTAACGCCTAATTCATATGAATTTAGTGATCCTTCTGATATGTTTCCGTAATAAAAATAAGTATTTCCACTTCTAGTGGGAACAGGGTTAACAGTTTTCATTGCGGACATAACCAGATTCGTGTTGAAAGTTGAAATATTCCTTTTGTTCACTTTAGTGTTCTTTTAAAGCCTTACGCTAGAAACTGCAAGACTCAGATTTCTCCATTGTTAAGAAAACGAAAAATATAAAGTTAACGAAAGATGAAGTCCTGACATAGTGGTCAATTCATTCATTGTAGCCGTAAGGAGACTGCTGTTGAAAAAACGTAAACGACATCATCAAAAACCGTAAGATAGCTATAGACTCCATGTTTTGTTTTAAAAAAATATTTGATATTCTTTGAATGGCAAAGTTTTGTAGAGAAAATTCAGGACTCACCTTACATTGAAAAGGATATAATGCGATGAACTTTATCTTTTACATAGCTAGCTAAGTAATTCCGTTTTAAATAAAACTATACCAGAATTCAAACAGATCCTAATCCTAATATTTCTAAATATCCAATAACAAACTAAGTATACCTATTCAAATTCTCAACTCGTTTACCAGAACGCCTTACAGGTTTTAACAAGTAAATCCTAGTATCGATAGTCGGGATCAGACGGCTTAATGGCCTCAGAGGCTCAGAGGCACCAGAAAATTTGATGAGAATCCCAGGAGTTTACATATGTATTTACTCTACTATACGACTGAATGTATACCTACTCACTTTTCTTCGTAATTTATGGGATAAGGAAGGGCTTTAAGGGTATGTAATAAAAACATGGGGTATTTTAATACCATCTGAATTTTATTGCGATAGTACGTCAAAGAAAATTCTACACAATAAGGTGTCGTCCTAAATGGCTAGCGGTCGCACGATCATGCGATGATCGCAACGCATTGTACGAACGTGCGATCAAACAGACTAATCATTGCAGAGATACCTAATTAAAGCTCGAGCGATCGCAGTTCGCACGACCACAAATTTAATTAGGACACACATCAATCATTAATGTTTCTAGTGATTATACCTATTGAATTTGGTAGTGATGTCCGTAGTTCAACGAAAGAATCTCTGGGTGGACCTACCTTAAAATAGAAAAAGTGCTCTGATTATAGGTTTAAAAAAGTGCCCACATTTACCCAAACATTTGGTTGTATGATGTGGATTTTTGTTTCATAATACTTAGGAACATTTCAACGTAAAGTCTTGGGGATTTCCTACAAAACGTTACCGTACAAAGAATATCAAATGTTTTTAATAAACAAATCATAGGTAGTTAATTTAACTATTTTACGGTTTTTGATGATATAGTTTACGTTTATTCGATAGCATATATTCTTCCGGCTACAATTTACCAAACGACAGCTATGTCATTATCATCTTCCTTTGAACAGAGTGTAGATATAGCAGAAGACGTAATTTTTACCTACATACCCACAAAAGCCATTGCCATAAATATCAGAAATGTTAAACTAAGTAGTTCACCCAAAAATGTCAACCCACCGCCTGTTGAAACTTACTACATCATAATTAACAAACTAAGGTCCACAACGCGGACATTACGCATAATTATTTTAGTCTAGCACTAAAACAGTAGGCTCAACACATATTACCTTAGCCGTATACTCCCTAGAGCACATCAAAACCCAGACATGAACTACTTAGGCCGGTCTGACATATGACAAGGTCTAGGAATAGCTAGCGGTATCTTAGATGTAGTTTGTGGAATAACATATCAGGCTGGATCGATACCGTTCATATTGTCTTAGAAATATCCATATCTATCCGACAGGGTATGTATAAAGCGTCTGTTTGAAGGACAGAGGGATTACATGATTTGCATTTATCTATCAAATATGATCAAAAATAAGAAAATGATATCAACCCCTTGCCCGACGGAGACTTCGGTTATTTTATTGCTTTTTGGGATACTTTTATGTCCAGCAGTTGAATTATTACAGGCTGAATAGATATAATGGTTTAGAACCAATTTGAAAAAGTAAAAATAAGTATTGTTCTCTTATCATGTGTCTATCTATCTATCTTATGACTGCCTCGTTGATCAAGTGGTCGCAAGCGACACTGCTGAGCGTGAGGTCTTGGGTTCGATCCCCAGGTCGGACAAAGTGTTATTGAGTTTTTCCCTGTGGAGTTTTTCAGTAGCAGCCCGGGGCCTGGATTTGTGCCCGGTCGATGGCAATAGGTTCGCCCCTTATTACGGCGAAATGTGGGGGTGTACTATACAAGGTTAGTCGGAAAGGGGGTACTAATCCGCAGGCCACTTAAAGTATCACTGATAACTGTTTTAAAGCAAGTGTTAAAATTTCAAAATTCGATAATTTTAATTCCCAAAAATAATAATAATTTTTGTTTTTTCAAATATTCTTCATTTCTGCTTTAGTTACGAATTTAGAAAATGGTGCTTCTAATCCGTGGCCCTAAAAATGACCTAAAATATAAACACAGCTGATCATAGCTGAGGATAGATATATTTTAGCGCATTTTTTATGAAATCTTTGAACAGCTATTTCTCTGAAACTATTGACATTTGGAGAAAGTTGTATAACAAAAGTTATTCATCATTATGGATACATTAACACCCTTTCGGATTAGTACCACTTTCCAACTAACCTTGTATACACCTCTGCCAACCCTTCGGGGAATACAGGCGTGAGTTTATATTTATTGGTTAGAATTAAGACTCTTGAATCTTTACTAATAATGAAGCAAATACCCCATAGCTTTACATAGTAGTCCCTCCCTTACGTTAGTAGCTACCACAGGTAAAATAAATTTACGAGTACTTAACCCGTGTGAGGACGGGCTAGAATATAAAACTTCCTCACCGCACGCTGGGAATAGTTGCGTGTTGTAAGATTCAACAAAACTCAGCACGGTTGGTGGTAGAATCTATAAGGTCCGCCTGGCTAGCTACCACCCTCACATTAAAGTACGGCGCCAAGCAGTTTACTGTGTTCCGTCGTGTGTATGTAAGAGCCAGAGGGAGGCTATAAGGGAATCTCTCTTTATCTATGTTGCTTGGATTCGTGTGCTGCATCTTAGACCGTATCTGCGCTTACATCAGATAGTGCGACAAACGCGACCAAGTCAACTTACCCCGTTAGGTAATAAAAAATGCTACCATTGATAAGTAAAACGACTCGTTTTGGTCGTAGGAACCGGCACTTAAATAACAGGGGCCCAATTCTCCTAAAATAAATTGTTGCCAAACGCAATCAAACCACAACCGTCAATCAGTTTTTGTTTTCGAAAACTTTCAAAATGATTGATTTTGTTTTTTTGTGTCAAACAATTTGATAGCTTTTGAAATTGAGAACTGGGGCCTAATTCTCCTAAAATAAATTGTTGCCAAACGCAATCGAACCACAACCGTCAGTCAGTTTTTGTTTTCGAAAACTTTCAAAATGATTGATTTTGTTTTTTGTGTCAAACAATTTGATAGCTTTTGAAATTGAGAACTGGGGCCTAATTCTCCTAAAATAAATTGTTGCCAAACGCAATCGAACCACAACCGTCAGTCAGTTTTTGTTTTCGAAAACTTTCAAAATGATTGATTTTGATTTTTGTGTCAAACAATTTGATAGCTTTTGAAATTGAGAACTGGGGCCTAATTCTCCTAAACTAAATTGTTGCCAAACGCAATCGAACCACAACCGTCAGTCAGTTTTTGTTTTCGAAAACTTTCAAAATGATTGATTTTGTTTTTTGTGTCAAACAATTTGATAGCTTTTGAAATTGAGAACTGGGGCCTAATTCTCCTAAACTAAATTGTTGCCAAACGCAATCGAACCACAACCGTCAGTCAGTTTTTGTTTTCGAAAACTTTCAAAATGATTGATTTTGTTTTTTGTATCAAACAATTTGATAGCTTTTGAAATTGGGAACTGTCTGAATGAACGGTTCGGCCTTGTTTCGGTTGTGATTTATCAAGATTTATTTTAGGAGAATTAGGCCCCTGTCTGAATGAACGGTTCGGCCTTGGTTCGGTTGTGATTTATCAAGATTTATTTTAGGAGAATTAGGCCCTAGTTCGTAGGTAGGTACCATTCTATTACAGCCTCATTTGACAACGAATCTTGAAAATCTGTTCGTCCCATTCTATTTAAAAGAAAAACATCTTTCGTACTACGGCGCCTATGCAATACACATTTCAGTCGCAAGGGCGGCGCCAATCCCACTCGACACCATATTAATTGCTTTCTATTAACAAACCCATCTGGATGATATTCCAAGTAATGGTTATGTATCTACGGGCTTCTGAGATTTATTATACGTAAGTATATGTACGGATATTGGAATTCATTCATGGAATGAAGGGAAGCCATAAACTTTTACGTTTTTATGTTGGTATCCAAATCGTAAAGTTCTAGTTTACGAGAAATTGAAATGCGACGAGTTTCCATCTAAATCGAATATTTCTGATAATCTAGATTTAAGAACACAATACATTATACGATTGCCAATTTCTGAGAAGGTCGTAACAGGTGACCTAGAAATATCGAACATTTACTTACTCGTGTATGTATGTGTGTGTGTATTAACAATATCGCAACAGCATGGCAGAGTCTATCTAAATATTGAACATTTACTTACTCGTGTATGTATGTATGTATGTATGTGTGTGTGTATTAACAATATCGCAACAGCATGGCAGAGTCTATCTAAATATTGAACATTTACTTACTCGTGTATGTATGTATGTATGTGTGTGTGTATTAACAATATCGCAAGAGCAGAGTCTATCTAAATAGATTCGTTCTGCCTAGCCTTTTCCTATGTTGGGGTCAACTTCCAGTTTAACTAGATGCAGCTGAATACCAGTATTTTACACTGAGCGACTGCCACCAGACCTCCGGAACCCAGTTACTGGACAATGCCGATATTCTAAGGTTAGAACGGCTGTCAGAACTGTATGGATCGGAATGTTGGGCCGTGAAGAAGACAGATGAAAAAAGATTGCATCTAGCGAAAATAAGAATGTTTGTGATGGATGTGTGAAGTGACCAGAATTAATAAGGTCAGGAATAAGTATACAAGGTTAGTCAGAAAGGGGGTACTAATCCGAAAGGTTGTTAAAGTACACATAATAATGAATAACTTTTGTTCTACAACTTTTCCCAAAAGTCAATAGTTTAAGAAAAACAGTTGTAAAAAATCTCAAAAAAAAAACTATCTGTCCCCAGTTATGATCAGCTGTGTTTACATTTTAGGTCATATTTGGGGTCATGAATTAGAAGCACCATTTTCTGAATTTTTAACTGAAGCAGGGATGAAGAAATTTTGAAAAAACTAAAATAAAAATCATTTTATTTGGAAAAAAAAAATATCGCATTTTGAAATTTTAACACTTGCTTTCAAACAGTCATCAGCGATACTATAAATGGGCTTCGGATTAGTACCCCCTTTCATAGTAACCTTGTACTTATAAGAGGAAGTTTGAAAGTAGCGCCAGTGACAGAAAAGTTGAAAGGGAATCGTTTGTCTTGGTTTGGGCATGTGAAGAGGAGAGGTGAAACGCATGTGACGAAAAGAGTTATGAATATAAATGTGGACGGATGGAGAAGAAGAGGGAGGCCAAAGAAAAGATGGATGGATTGTGTGAACAATGATATGAAAGAGAAGGGAGTCAGTGATATCATGGCGGTTGACAGGACGAAATGGAAGAAGAAAACGTGTTGCGCCGATCCCAAGTAACATGGTATAAGGACAGGAAGGTGATGATGAGAACGGTTGTCAGATTTTCGTACTTCTGGCTACCCGTAACGAATCTCATAGGTATTCGTAATACACCCGGGATCAACTGGTTTACGTGCTGTCCGAGGCACGGTGGGGTCTCAGTGTGTAACGAATGGATGAGTATCCACGGACTGACCGCGGCAAGCGGAGCTTAACCTCGAAAATCGTTTGATCTACGCGGTTGATAATTAAGCTAGAGACAAACTGATCCCACGTACGCAACGTATGCGATGCATTATGACATCTGGGCAACTGACAATGCAAACATTTTCTATGAAATGGTATGTCTATACCAGGGGCCTAATTCTCCTAAAATAAATCTTGATAAATCATAACCGAACCAAGGCCGAACCGTTCATTCAGACAGTTCTCAATTTCAAAAGCTATCAAATTGTTTGACGCAAAAAACAAAATCAATCATTTTGAAAGTTTTCGAAAACAAAAACTGACTGACGGTTGTGGTTCGATTGCGTTTGGCAACAATTTATTTTAGGAGAATTGGGCCCCAGTGCGCTTTCATGTTCATCTTACGCTTTCGTCTGACGCATGCCTGAAGCGCCATAGCGCATGCAGTAGCGCATGCCTTAATACTAGTTCGAGTCTTATGGCAATCAATATTGCATGCGCTTGACGCAAGAGGAATTGAAAGTTGAAAGCGCAAGATGAACATGAAAGCGCACGGGTGTAGATATACCAAAAGAAACAGACTTGTTACACGTTGCATTGCATATGACAAAAGTGTTTCTAAATCATTTATTTTCATAGAAAATGTTTGCATCGTCTGTTGCCCAGATGTCATAATGCATCGCATACGTTGCGTACGTGGGATCAGTTTTTCTCTTTTTTTTTTTCTTGCGATAATCCTTATGGATGCCCTTCGCCCGGGGAAGGCGAAGGGGTATGCCGGACTCTTACCAGCTAAAAACCCACGGTGTTCCTTCTCCTGACCCTTGGCCGAGATCGCGGGATTCGCAGCTGCATGCACCGCGACCCCGGCAGGCCTCGGTCCGCCAGCCCCTGGCAAACCTCTTCCTCTGTGGGGCCTTGCCCCACGTCCTCCTGAGAGGCGCGCACGGAACACAGTGCGCCGCCTTCTCGGGCGACGGGTCCCCTAACCCGCCGCCAGCAGGCCACACTGAAGGCCACACAGAAGGGAGAGTGGCAGCTGCCTCTCTCTCCCTCTCCGCTCCCTCCTTGGTCGCTATCACCTCCTCGCAGAAGGAGGCGACGGCTTCCCACGCACTCTCGCTTCCGACCATGGACAGAACCACAGCCAGAAGCGAGAGGTCACCACCGAATCAGTTTGTCTCTACCTTTAGCCTCTCTATCTATTGTTATGATCAATTCAAATTAAATATGGAAACTGTACAGGGTTGCTATTTATCAATAATAAAACACATTCGAATAAAAAATACCCTAACCTTTAGTTAATTTGATAACAAGATACCTGACGAATACAGCAACGAAGAGCGGGCACGTTAATAACAACCCTATAGTACCTATCAATATTAAAGCCAGTTAAGCTACAAATACGGCCAATAATACAAGAATAACAATCACACACATGCATAATACAAAAGTCATTACTCAAGCCACTATTACTACTAACTAGTTTCCATTTAACTGCGCTATCGTCAGAACGGAGCCTTAAGTACTCAAACCAAGATATCTAGCCGCTTTAATTACATACTGTATGTAGGTCCAAGCTGTCGGGTTAATTAAAGGAAGTTGGTACGAGTTCTCGCGAATCCGTGTGAGTTCGTGCGAGTTGTTCGAGTTTGTTATAATGACGATGTGTTTACGCCAGGAGTTTGCATGACTATGGAAATTATGGACTGCACGCAACGTGAAATGCCTTTTCTTTGCCCTCCTATTTGACGGGTTAAACTTTGGTGTGTATAGGTTTGTGTAACACGAAATATTTTATGTGTGTCATCTAATTTGTATACGGGATTTTGAAGATATAAAGTACTCTCGTTTATAGCCATGTTTAATGACGTGTAAGTAACAGTGTACACATCTCTTGATGAAAACTGATTCCTTTAAACTTGAAGCACAATCTTATACCACTTTATGAAAACAAGAAAAATCTAATTCAAAATCTGGAAATACGTCTTGGTAACTTGGATTTTCATGCAATCTAGATATGTTATTCCTTTATCTTTATTTTTATATAATAAAGTTAGAGGAAATAAATAAAAAAATGTTAATAAAATCGTAGCGATTCTAAGGCGAATGCTACACGCTCAATATTTATCGCGATATTAGGATTGTGATACTGTATCGTATATTTATTGAGCGTTTAGATCGGTGTATTGATAAATGTTTATACGCTCAATAAATATCACATAATACAGGATTGCAATCCAAATATCGCGATAAATATTGAACGTATAGCATGCGCCTAACAGTTTCGATCAGTTATCAAAAAGATGAAAATAATGAAATAGTTTTCCTTAAAACGAAACAAATGTAATCACATAAAATTATACATAATCAAGTATTTAAACACCCTGGTAACCATCGATTATGTAAATAGTAAATCCATAACCAGCCAGATAGTGATTGTATGCACAAGAGTTAATTAACGAGTGATCCAATAATCGAATCTCACCCGGACAGCCCGGACAGTCCGCACAATCCGGACACGAGTCACGAGGACCGCTGCTTGACCGTTATAATTGTATTTATTTTATAACTGTCGTAACAATTGTATTACCGGTAGGACAATATGAATATAATATTATGATTCTATTTTTATAATTTGATATTGGCGAAGTGTCGCACGTGTTCCATGGGTTTTTCTTACCCTTAACAATAGAATATGTTGGGTCGTTGGGCAATGCACTTTATTCCGATAATCTTGTTTTGGTAAGATTTGCAGGGGTACAAGCCCACAAGGGTGACTCGGTCGTCTGTGTGACTCACCAAATTATGGCTAAGGGAACTTGATGGTGATTTTGCTACTGAAGACACGACTAGCATACAATAGCATATAACATAGCAGAGTAGAGGAAAAGCGAATGAAAATGTAATAAATACAGTATATTAAAATCACTTGGATTAGGAAGAGAGAGCCAAACAACAGTGAACAAGGTATATTTAAATAGGTATGATACGCAATAAGGAGATTTACATTTATGTTATACATATACTAGCCGCGGTGCGAGCACGGATCTTTTTACCGAGTCGATTCGAAAAATTCATCTATTCTAAACGTCAAATTTGACATAACTTATAGATAAAACGAAAGCAGTTGTCGTTTTATCTATATCTTATGTCAAATTTGACGTTTAGAATAAATAAATTTCTCGAATCGACTCGATAAAAGATCCGTGCTCGCGGGGCTGCCCGACAAACTTTGTCCTGTCAAACCAAAAATTGCATAGAAAAAAAAACTTTCAATTTTCCCGAATTTGGCAGTTTTCTAGGCAACTTTTCCATAAAAACCTAATTCGGAAAATTGAGAAAATTAAATACAAAAATAGCCATATCGGTGCAGCCGTTCTCAAATGATGCGCTTACTAACGAAGATTTTAAGCATTGAACTTTTATTCATATAGTATTACAATAAAAATTATAACAATATGTTTGTACAATAAACAAGAATCAAATAAATATTATTCTATGTATTGTATACTGAAAGAAAATTGATTGATTTGTAACCCTTAGCAAAATATAGACACACCTACGCTTTGTACCTCTCATTCCAAAATCAGCATAAAACTTCCCCTTTGTATATTCTCAAAGCAATCTCATCTATTTGTGTAGAATGTTCATTGTTAATTTATGCCAAACTGCCTAAACTGACGAGTCTCAATAACTATTCTGTTCCCTAGAGAGTCCGCAAACTGTATACCGCTTAGCTTCTTATTTTTATATCATCATAAAACAAACAAGATTTTTGTTCTAGCCAATATACATTTTGCTAACAAAGTTAAAGATTTAGACCATCTCATAGCTCTCCGGGGACAGTCGTCTTCATTAACAATGCAAAAAAAGTATTACAACTTTGAGCTTAGCATCTTCCCCCTTGGTTCGTATTTCATAGAAAGTTTGCAAGCAGCGGGTTATGGTGACCCCACGCTTCACATAAATTTAGAACATAATTCAGACTTTCTACTCTTTATGTTAGAATTATTAGATTATGTTAGACATGTTTAGGTTTAGAAACAAGTACGTATTAGTGGTGGGCGATTATGAGATACACTAATGGAATCGAAATTCCATTAGTATATCTCATAATCGAAATTGAATTCGATGAAGATGTCTCGAGATATCTCGATTATAATCATTAGTAATTACTAATTTGATCTAATTCGTTGTTCGCGCCGCGGAGTGAGACGTAGTAACTTAAGTTATGCGACAGTAGACATATTATAAGCTAAAGCAGTACCTCAACTTACTATAATTGCCTGAATTGACACACTCACACAGACACGCACTGTATATGTATACTGAGTATAATGCACTTTCTGTTTGGGACTGTATTCCGATAATACCTTAGAAGTCTTGTTGCAGTGCGTGTCTGTGTGAGTATATCAAATTGTAGGTAGTTGAAGTACTGCTTTATCTTATATACTATGGTAGACACCACCAAATAAAACTAGCGTCACTACACCACTCTCACCACCAGAACAATACAAATAGCTCCCGTCCTACTCAACGGATAACGATTATGAATTACCTACTTACTTTTGACGGGAGTACGAGTGATCTAGGATTAGTAATACAACTTAATAACGTTATTCGATTATGAAAATAAGGAAGTTACTGATTTCATAATCGATTATCACTGTTAGTAATTAGTAAGTCTCGATTACTACAATCATTCAATGCTGGCCCACCACTAGTGCGTAGCTTCTAAACCTGGATTAGCTACTTAAAACAATCTCCAAGAAACTAGTAAAGGACTTCTATCCTATGTAAATATAAAGCGTCCCAAATTAGACACGCTAGTTACTACTACGCACGTACATGTACTATAAGTTACGACGAAAAAATATGTAGCGATAAGTTAGGACGTTACACTCTACTGTAACTAGCCTAATGAGGACACGCCGTAAGTCGACAAATCCCTAGAGATTGATGTCCAACCAACATATTTCCTAAGCCGCCAAATACATGTTGTTACTAAACATTAACGTTTATAGAACGTATAAACATAGCACACCCGAATTGGGGAGGTGGGACTAATTTAAAACGTTACGCGACGCCATGATAAAACGACGCCATTATCAACTCAAAGGGTTGTGTAGGAAAAAGATATTACACCAGCGAGACGTTCTGGTGTCGTTATAAATATAATAATTGTGTACTTTGCGGTAACGGTATACGATATAAGAATTTGGAACTTGAAGATTCTACGAGAAAATGTATTTGAAAGGTAAAAGTTTGGTTTCCATATGAGCTGCGAAAGTCCGAGAGCAGTGCCTCTGCTATAAATCAGAAATTGCATAAATTCTTAAGGTAAAGATCAATACTGGAAAACAGTTATTTTTGGTACGAAAATACCCCAAAAACTACAATTTTGAATGTTTTTGGATCTGCACTATCATTTCAATATTCTATGCAAAATTCTATTCAAAATTTCGCCAACTCGTAACTTACAAGAAAGTTTAATATCCGGCTTCGTTCATGAGGTGGGGACCTGGTGATCTGTTATACAGTTTCTACGTAGTTCAGGCCCCCTTATAACTTACAAGAAGATAACTTGATGCAATGACCATAAATAGGCAAGGTAGAGTGTTCGTTTCGGGGAAACAATAATGATGCGGGCCACAGGACATTATTTTATGACGAACGGCCTGCACATTTTTGCATGTGAGATTTCTGTGTGGAAGTAATGGCATCAATGACATGAGTTATCATTGTCTGCAGCTGTGAATAAAACATACATAAACTCACGCCTTTTTCCCATGGGGGTAGGCAGAAACTGTAGAACGCCACATGCTACGATCCTTACGTACTCCTTTCGCTTCGTCCACGGTCATATATCTTGTCATACACTATGAATAAGAATACTTTTTAATGTATGTTTTAGGTTGGCAAATCAGACGTCGGCCCACTTGACTGTGAGTATACATAAGCGGTGGTATCAACTTCCTACAACCCCAAGAGGACAGCCGCTGCGTTGCCAGCCTACAGACAAAGTTATATGTCTCATGTGCCTGTAATTTCATCGGCGTCCATACACTTCAAACCGAAACTCAACAATGCTGCTTGAGTGTGCGTCCTGAGTGACGGCGGAATGAAGGCGCATTAAATAAATTTTCGAAACGTTTGAATTTTGATATCGACATTATTAAAACCAAATTAAAATAAACGAAACACTAAACACGCGCGTACGCTTCAACTTTCCCGCGTGCACTAAGGACAGGTATCGACGGTAAAGCCACGGTAAAACCGCTCCGCAATCCGCAACACGCTCGTGCGCCATCACTCAGGACGCACACGGAGGGTAGAAATATGTATGGTGGTAGGTATTTCCCCGGACGAATTGATTCACAAAGATCTATGCCACTAGGTGCTCTAGATAATGCCCGGTTTCTATAGCCAATAACGAATCGTTTTGCTTACCAATGGTAGCATTTGTTGTTGCCAAAATGGGCATTTAATAGATTCGTAAGCATTTACCTGTGATAGCTACTGACGTATATCAGGATCTACTATGCAAAGATATGGGGTTTTTGCTTCATTATTGGCAGAGCTACATGAGTCTTCATTTTAACCAATAACACTCGGTAAATTATATGAATCGGCCATAGGAGTACTAAAGGACTTAAAATTTTTGTTACATTTTATTCTGGTTTGACAGGAAAATGTGGCCCACGCACCGTGGGAAACAAGCATAATACATGGTACACGTATTATGCTTGTTTCCCACGGTGCGTGGTATAGCGCACTGCGACGCACGAGCTCGCACCAACGCACCATGGGAAGAGACTCGTCCGTGGTAACACGGACGCGAACGGAGTGGTGCGCCGTATCCACATCACGCACACTCATAATGTGGCTTCCCACGGTGTGTGATTTTACGGATGATACCACGCACAGCTGGTGCGCGCTACCACGCACCGTGGGAAGCCAACTTTTGCAGGCAGTAATATGCCATTTTCAAAAAAAAAGAATTCCATTTCCTCTTTTTTGAAAACGGCCTATATGTAACAAGTTTGTATTTAAATTGCGATAGGCCGTATAAAAGTATAAACAACCCAATGCTATGCCGCCATTTTTTTTTATCTACACATATCAGCTTACACCTTTGACCACTAACTGGTGTGCAGCTCTGTGGTGCCAAAGCACTAATTGAAATCACGTTTCAGTCACGCACAGCCAGTGAAAACTGTACATATTGGCAGCATGCCAGTCTTATCTGACAGACGAATAGTACGAGCTGTACAGGAAAATAAGCTGTTAACATCGAATCTGTTTTACTTTTACCATCCACAGAAGACTTTTATTTGAATAGGCCGAGCACGAATGTTGTGACATTTATTTATTTATGCCTTTATTAAATATTCCGTAAAATTAAAATTATTAACAAAAAAAATGGTTTTAACATACCTATTGTTTGATTTTAAGTCATTTCGTCTCCATTTTTCCCTAATTTTCGCACATGTTGTGACATACAGTGTAGTATCATCTTTTTCATAGTCATCGTCATTTCACCTGTTTTTGCGTGGAACCTCGGAGGATCTATCATTAAGCTGAGCAACCTGAGCATCCACCTTCTATTGAAGAACCTACGCCTCCCTGGTACCAATGTGAGACGCATTCCGGTGCCCGATGGCAACCCCTTCTCCCTTCTTTTCAACTTCAGATCCTGGCTATTCTCTACCGTCATGACTAAATGCGCTCCAGCCGGTCTGTTAGCTGCCGCCGGTTTCTATCACATGGCTGTGTGGGCCATTGACGAACACCATAACTACAAGAAGGACTTCGCTGACTACCCCAAGGGACGTAAAGCTGACTTGCCTCTTATGTATTAGATAACTTACATGTATTAGGTAGTTACCAGTGGCGAAGGCTCCATACAACTCGATTCCTATCGACTTCCCTTTCGAAACAAGTAGTTACTGGAATTCACGCATCACACTTGAGCAAGGTAAGCATTTTTTAGTCCGGCTTCCCTTTTAAGAAAATTCACCCCTCGCCACTGTTAGGTACTGAATGCTCTACACAATTCTTTATAACTGGTGTAGCAGACGTGCTCAGGAGATCCTAGGGCTGTCTGTTACATTACAACAGTAACGTTAATGTGAGTGATTTTTTTATTGAAATTACTCGTTTTGTACATGATGATTCAGATGAAAGACCTCCACTGCTGGACATGGGCCTCCCCCAATAGGGGTTTGCCATAACCGCCACGCTTGACAGGTGAGTTGGCGATCGCAGTATAGTTGTTAAAATACTCAGAGAACGCTGCTGCCCATCCACTAGTGATCCCTTATTCGCCTTTTACGACTCCCACGGCAAGAGATGGGGTAGTGCTATTCTTTACGTCCGGCAACACACGGAAAGTTTTGCGAATAATATTTTATTAAATTGAAAGCTTTCTTCATATCTATATTTGATACAAATTGTGCTTGTCTCATTGTAATCCAAAATGCTACAGGATAGTTGTATTTTCGATTCAAAATTCACTTCATTAGTTTTACGTTTACGATACTGTTCAGGATGCGGATGGATGCGGGCTGCCCAAGACCGGGATGGTTGGCGATCTCTGGTGGAGGCCTACGTTCAGCAGTGGACGGCAATAGGCTGATATGATGATGATGATACTGTTCTGCCTTTTCCACTATGTGGGAGTCAGCTTCCAGTCTAACAAAGTACTTAGTATTTTACACGGAGCGACTGCCATCAGACCCACGTAACCCAGTTATTGGGCAATGCCAATACTCTAAGTTTAGACCGGTTGTCAGGCTTCCGGGCTTCTGAATACCCTTAACGACTGTCTTAGGTATTCGTATGACACCCAGAACCGACGGTTTATCGTGCTCTCCGAGGTACAGAGGGGTGTCGGTGTGTACCGAATGGTCACCCATCCAAAGACTGACCGTGGCAAGCGCAGCTTAAGCTCGAAAATCGTATGATCCGGGCTCGTTACGCTCGTTCTTTACGTTTACGATACTATACGTCAAAAAATTCGTACTACGCCTATAGCGTTGGCCGATTGTTTAAAAACAAACAATCGACTAAATCGAAAATTGTACTGTTGCGCATTCGATTGTCGATTTAGTAATTCCTCACCATAATTATTCGAATAACAATCGATGAACTACTAAATGTAAAATGAGACAGTAGAGGACAATTAAATAATCTATTAGCGCCAATCGCATAATAACTGCAGTTGTACTTGCAAGTAGTGGCTCTCGGACTTTAACTTAAGAATTGTGGCGCAGCGGCAGCGCACGCACCACCTTTTATTAATTACTTATTTAGTAGTACGAGTATAGTAATACGTGCGCTGCGCCACAATTCAATACAAATTAGTAAGTACCTAGTTAAAGTTGATACGGTAACTGTAACAGTGATTGTCGCCTGCTGCGCGCCGTTAGTAGGTATAACTATCAACTACATTAAGGCCCAGACTCCACCAAAGCGGATATGTGCGGAGATGTCTCGTAAACAACCAATAGGAATTCGTTTTGAGATGAAGCTAAGCGGAGAGATTTGAAAATAACGCAATCCTATTGGTTGATCGAGACATCTCCGCACATCTCCGCTTTGGTGGAGTCCGGGCCTAATTGTCTTCGACTTTTATCGACTAGACTGAACAATCGACTAAGTCGATTTGTTTTACTAATAATCGCCCATCGCTATACGCCTACAGCTTTCTTTTCAGTTTTTTAATCATTAGGTACTCACACAATTCAAGCAGAAAAACCCAACTTTTTTAAGAGAAACAAAGAAATTATTTAACAAAGTTTAATTATTACATTACGGTACAGACGCCGTTGTTTATTATACCTTAATTAATACTCGACTTGTTACGCCAAGCATTACTTGAAGCCATTGAATAATTAATTTAAGGAGCGTCAGCGGTTATACAGAAACAAGTAAAAAGAAGTTAGTTTCTCAGTTCCTTGATGGGATTGCTGTTAAACCTTTGCCGACGTTGCTAATACCTTTAGTTGGGAACTGCCGGCTTATTGAAAAGGGTAATAGATACACCAATAAACAGATAGGTAAACATTTGTGTTTCTTCTAAGTTGTCTGAAGTTTGTTTTATTATTATCTGATCGTACAGATTGATTGTTTCAATCATGTAATAAATTAATGAAGCTCTATTATTTATAAACTTTTTTTATTATTTGTTTTCGATTAGAACTAACATCCACTATGGACTATGGACTGCCTCGTTGGTGAACGTGAGGTCTTGGGTTCGTTCAGGCAGTGTAATAGGGTTTTTCCGTGTGGAATTTCTCGGTAGCAGCCCGGAGCCTGGATTTGTGCCCGGTTGATGGTAATAAACTCGCCCCATTTAAACATAACGGCGAAATGAGGTTGAACTATACACCTCTGCCCAACCCTTTGCGGAATATAGGCGTGATGTTATGTTATATTACAACTAACATTTAGAACAAGATATGGCGAGTTGTACTCGCGACCTCGCCGCGTGTTCAGCTCATGATTCAGGGCTCCGTTTGGGTCCGAAACTAGTCGGGCAATCCCGAAAAATGCGCGTGAGTAAACCGTAACTAATCATAAATAAGTTATGGCGAACCGCGAAAATTGAAAGCTAGTCTTATTTTCTACGTTTGGATAATTACTAGCTTTTGGCCGCGGCTTCGCTCGCGTTAATTTAGAATTTGTCAATCAACTCTTAACACACTACTAAATTGTCTATAATAATATTATTCAGTCATGGCTCGAAAGACACGTGGCGCCATCTATTATCATTATTGTTATTTTCCTTGGGAACAGTACTTTTTTTCGGAATGATAAGTACCCTATGTTCGTTTCTGTACACCTGACAACGTATATGCAAAAATTCAGGATGCTTGGGCGTGAAAGGTAAAAAACAAACAAACTTACTTTCGCATTTATAATATTAGTTAGGATGTTTTTAGTGAAATCCATTTCACACCAGACTTACCAATCATCAAAGAAGAATTTCACTGAAAAAAATCTCCACGAACACCCACATACGTATTAACGAGCGATTGTTTAAGTTTTCCGACAAATTAGGTGCTTACGATTACATGTTCGCTTGAGTTGACCTTTGTCACACCTTATGCCCAATGAGCTGAGATAACTCGCTAGCATTGAACGAGTCTACACGGTATAAACAAAACGACATTATTTATAGCCAGGGGAAGCTGTGTTTATTGTATAGGGACTAGTTGAAGGTCGAAACCAGCTGTCTCCTGGAAAGGTTAGTGCTTGATTAACTTAATATAATCCTAACTAATATTATAAATGCGAAAGTAAGTTTGTTAGCTTTTCACGCATCAACCACTGAACCGATCATCCTGAAATTTTGCATATACGTTGTCAGGTGTACAGAAACGAACATAGGGTACCTTTCATTCCGTAAAAAAGTACTGTTGCCGAGAAAACAACAATAACGTTAATAGATGGCGCCACATGTCTTTCAAATCATGATTGAATTATATTATTACTAGCTTTTGCCCGCAGCTTCGCTTGCGTGAAATTTTGAACCCGTTAAGTGACGATTTTCCATACAAACTTTCATCCGCTATTGAACTCCTTTAGGGGTTGAAATTCGAAAAATCCTTTCTTATTCCTTGTCTACATTATAAAGAAAAGCTCTGTGCAAAATTTCAGCTTTATAGGTCCAAGGGTTTGGGCTGGGCGTTGATGAGTCAGTCAATCAGTCAGTCAGTCAGTTTATTTATATCTATTTATATAGATAGAAACTTTAGTAGTCTGTTAAAGAGTTGATTGTCAAATTCTCAATTAACTCGAGCGAAGCCGTGGGCAAAAGCTAGTTTTAAATAGTTGCAATATGTCTAGTCTGATATCCAATCAATAAAATGTAATATGAAATAGTAATGTGTAATTAGGGATTGCAATCCGGCACCAATTTCAATCCGGTCGGATTAATCACATCAACCTAATTTTGCCTTTTCATTCTGAAAATAGCTATTAAAAAGATATTCAAGTGAGTGTATATTACAAATTTTATAAAAAAATGTTTATTTCTTATGAAATTAATTTTATTGAAACTGTAATAATCAAAAACAATCACGAATCCTATACATATAGTGATAAATCTGTAGAATTGACGTGTCTGTACATTGGAGATATATAAAAAACCGGCTAAGTGCGAGTCGGACTCGCGCACGAAAGGTTCCGTACCATTATCTATAAAAACGGCAAAAAAATCACGTTTGTTGTATGGGAGCCCCCTTAAATATGCATTTTATTCTGTTTTTTTGTTGTTATAGCGGCAACAGAAATACATCATCTGTGAAAATTTCAACTGTCTAACTATCACGGTTCGTGAGATACAGCCTGGTGACAGACGGACGGACAGCGGAGTCTTAGTAATAGGGTCCCGTTTTACCCTTTGGGTACGGAACCCTAAAAAGGGGGGGTAGTTAAAGGATAACCAATAAAATCCAGTAAGATGATTTTTGGAAAAATTTCTTTATATGTGCACGCATCACATAAAAAGTTTATAGGTAGACAAATATTGTGCGTATGTCGGAGTAACATTATATTTTTTTATTTTATCGTAAGCGGTTCACTCAATCAAAAGATATTAGAATTTAAAGTTATCAAGAAGAAAGGAGGATGGGCGTTTTGGTACTCATGTCCAATCAAAATGAATTTACCATCGTTGGATAGCTCTTTTCAAGAGTACAAAAAACTACTATGGCAACAAACCCGTTTGTCCGTTTTGAAATACAGTCTTCAGAAGATACTGGATATTCAGTTCGAAATAGAATTAAAAAAAATCATATCGCCGGTTTCACTTGACCGATTTTGATGATATTTGCACAGATTTTGAGCTAAATAAAATTCAGTTAACGGATGAAAATCACAACAAAATCGGTTGAGTATTTTTTCAGTTAAGGGTGATCTATCTATGAAAAAAATCGGACGTGTTTTTTTATGCCTAAAAATAAAAGTCGTTATTTTTGGTCAGCCCAGCAATTATTTTTGGTCAATGTAATTTAGTTTGATGTACAGAGTGCGTAGATTTCGGCTATGTGGGTCTTTTACACACTGTATACTTACATACAATAAAAGATGAAACTTACTTCGAACTTGTTTTATTTACCTAGATAATGAAAAATATTAATAATAATTATTGAAATACCATGCCAAAATGGAGAAAAATGACAATAAAAGTATGTGTACTTAATAGGATGTAACAAAAATAAATAACTTTCAAGCAGGATTACTTCGATCGGACAGCGAATCGGGACTAGCGCCATGGTTATTCATAATCTACACAAAAATACCTTTCCAATGGTGTATCAATCATTCCGATTGGAGCCTGTACCAGACTCCATACATTTGTGCCCATCATCCAATGTTTACTAATTGCGACACAATTATGGTTTCGGACTTCCACGCGGACTGAGTCGCGGGCACAGCTAGTATTTAATATGATACAATTCAATAGTAAATTAGTAATGTGTAATAGCTATCTAATATTACGTAATGTATTGGTAGAATTAATTAATAAGTGATTGTGTTTCAGTACCTACTTTGATATTTTGCATGCCATGTTATTACCTGGCGGAATATTACTAACCATTAACTAATACGTAAATAAACATAACCATTTGCTACTGTAATTTAAGCATATTCCTGCAAATAAATGATTATTATTGGAGAACGATACGACTTATATTGAAATAATAACAACATTTCATAGACACCTTTATAGTTTAGTAATGGGACCAAATTACTTGGGAGCAAATAAATCGAGCCACTTCATTTTTCACGAATAATTGTTAATATTTTTGGTACCTATTATGGAACAGATCAATTCGAAACATATATCGCCTAAAAGGTTATTTGATAACCTTTACAATGAGGGTAGTTTTTTGTCAACTTAATATATAATCCGTGAAATCAAAACTAATCCGTGAAACCAGTACACGTGAAAAAAGGAGTGGCTCGATTTATTTGCCCCCAAGTGTAGTTCTATCAATAGAACTGTTCATTGGGACAAATAACACTTCATCCCTACTAATATTATAAATGCGAAAGTAACTCTATCTGTCTGTTACGCTTTCACGCCTAAACCGCTGAACCGATTTTGTCGAAACTTGGCACACCTGGAGAATGATATAGGCTACTTTTATCCCGAAAAATACGGAATACGCGATAAACGATACAAACGCGGGTGAGGCCGCGAACGACCTGCAGTCAGAAATAAAATAATCATTTTCAAAAAAAAAAACTTTTTCCTTTGACTTTTGAAAAAACATCTACCCATAAACTGTACCAGTAGATTTAGTAAAGAAGATAAATTTCTATTTTTGTACAAAAACACCCATACCATACGTTGTAAACTTCCATCAATCACCGTTGCAAATGTGAGGCTTTTTGGGATAAATATAAACGTAACATGGGTTTTAATGCCAAACCCAGCTCGGGAACAACATGGTGCAGGATAAATGGACGAGTAACATAATCCCCAATCGTGCATCGAATACGAACAAAAAACCTCCGTGGAACAGGGATTGTTGTTACCACAGAATTATAATGATGCAGAGACGTAACGTGCTTCGAGTTGATCCCGACCACGGAATCGACGGGATAGAAAAAAACAAGTGGAAGTGCTACGCAGCTTTTCCGCGTGTGTCACAATTATCGGAGATCCGCAACACTGGCTCACGCGATTATGTAGTTGCTGTGACACGTGTCGAACTCATATGTAAAATATTAGAATTGTGCCTTGTATTGTGCAGTTTTAACACGTTCAGTGCCGGGTGCCGTTTTTCTTGGAAAAATGAATTTTCCGTCATGAAACAAGTAAACACCTATTTTACGACGTGGTAGCATATTTTTCAAGGTTTTTAAACTAATATCAGGGACCCGCCTCGAGGGTTCACTCTTAGCGCAAACGTAATGCCGAGGACCCTCCTGGAAGGTTCACTAGCATGGCGGGATGGCGTATGAGCTCTATGAAAAGTGTAGAGGACTCGAATGTGTTAATGTGTAAAAATGATAGCAAGGGGTCAATTCGTCTATTAGGCCGAGCATCCACCAAAGCTGTGCTAAGCTGCGTAGCGAGGAATGTGTTTTGTAAGCACCAATGGAATCACTTCATTTACCTAGCTTCGCTCTGCGCAGCTCTGGTGGATATAGACTTAGCGGAGCAAGGTTTTTGTTCATACAAAACAAGCGAGAAATGCGAGCGAGGGATGTGTTGCGAGGAATGTGTTACGAGGAATGTGTTGCTAGGAATGTGTGCGAGGATTTGAAAATATGCGCCTACCAATCAGTCAATAGTTGGTGTTTGGAAGAGGTTTCATTTGTACACATTAACACATTACATATTCTTCGCACAGCTCTGGTAGAAAGGGTCACACCGTTTCACATCCTCGCTACACATTTTCCTCGCACAGCTCTGGTGGATGTCCAGCCTTAAAATAGTTGCCAAATGCAAACGAACCACAACCGTCGTCAGCCAGTTTTTGTTTACGAAAACTGTCAAAATTATTGGTTTTGTTTTTTGGGCCTTGGCGCTGTTGCGATTTATCAAGATTTCTGTTAGGAGAATTGGGCCCCGGGACAAAAAATGTATCTCACAGAGTTGCATAAAATATAAAACTTTTATAACTTTCAATATCATCTGTGAGTTTGGCGACACTGGTTCCGTACTAAGGAACTATAAAGCTATGTCTACACCAGTGAGCTTTCGTATTCATCTTGCGTCTTCGTCTGAGGCATGCGTGAAGCGTCATAGCGCATTCAATAGCGCATGCCCTAATACTAGTTCGAGTCTTATGGCAATCAATATTGCATGCGCTTGACGCAAGAGGAATTGAAAGTTGAAAGCGCAAGATGAACATGAAAGCGCACGGGTGTAGACATACCAAATTGTAGCATTTTTTATTTCCAAACTGGGCATATAAATACATTCGTAAGCTAATTTTACATGCGATAGTTACTACCGCATGAGAGGGTCTAGTATGCAAACCTATGCCCCTTATTACAAAAGATGGTTTAAACCACGACCAAGGTAAACCCAGGTTTAAAATATACCCATCACTTTCTTATGTCATATATCAAAAAGAGACGGGGCTATTTTAAAACCTTGGTTTTTCTTAGACCATCTTTTGTAATAAGGGGAGCTAATAAGGGGAGCCCCCTTAAATATTTGTTTTATTTTAATGTAATTATTTATTTTTAAAGAGAATATATGTATAACTAAATATTCTGTGAATATTTCAAGCGTCTACCTGTTGCCGTTATCAATATCGAGCAAAAACGAGCAAAAAAATCACATTTGTTGAATGGGAGCCCCCTTAAATATTTATTTTATTCTGTATTTTAGTATTTGTTGTTATAGCGGCAACAGAAATACAACTGTCTAACTATCTTTCTTCTTACTTATCTTATCTACGGAGTCTTAGTAATAGGGTCCCGTTTTACCCTTTGGGTACGGAATCCTAGAAATGGAAAGTCTCATGAAATTGTCACCTACCCCATTTTACAAATTGCGACTGCCAACTGACATGCGCCACCCAATTAAGTTTGGGATTGACAACCGATTGTCACACTTTTCAAGCTTCGAGAGTCCACTACGACTGTTGTTGGACTTCGTCACACTGTCAAATCATCAAACGTTTGGATATGAATGAGAAGCTAAAAGTAGACTAATACCTAATACTAATACACTACGCACTGAAGGTCAGTCCTTCGAATTGCTTTTGTCATTTCTATTATAAGTAAAATATTTTTTTAAATATTTAATTTTCGAACCTTTATTCTAATTATACCTTTTCGTAGCCGGAGTTACTAAAGTTGTAAAAATCGATCTGTATTACCAAGAATGTATTACCAAAAAGAAATGTTTGGTTTTGACTGAAAACTGGGCTAGACACTCAGAATTAATGAGAATATGATAAGTAAGCCGACAAGGACAAGCAGCTTTTACTCTTTTTAATAAGTCTAGTAATACATAATAAGTCTAGACTAAAATTATTCTAGGCTGAAAATTCTTACGTGCCTATTTTAGATCTTGTCTTGTCCATGTTTAAGAATCCGTAGCGTCTCGTAGAGTCGTAGACAGTAGCTACGGATTTCCATCGTAGTAACTATTAATTTGTATTCATTCGTTCTTTGTCTAATATTATAGGTGGTATACCTACTCACTTGAAAATCGAACTTAACGACGACAAGTTTGGCACAGTGGCTACGCGATTGGCTTCCTGCGCTACGGATCGTGGGTTCGATTCCCACACTGAAAAATTTTGTACGGCCTACAGGTAATTGTTCCGGATTTTGGTGTTTGTGCATGTGAAGATTTGTGTCACTAAATGCATCTACGATACAGGAGAAATCCTGGAGCGGAGCAAGGTTATTTTAAAGAAAAAAAAACCAATATTTCACTCTCAGCCGTCAAACTTGCTACGAGAAGACTAATGAAGCTATTAGTATAAAACAATCTATTTATTTATTTATTGGCCTATCTACAATTGTTACACTGTTTATCCTAATAATACAAGAAATATGATACAAGCATAGTGTACAATATGATGCGATAGACACAACATGCAAAATAAAAACAAAATTATAACAGCAATAAAATTACAATAATAGTGCAGAAATGACACTTTCAACAACTAGTGGGTAGTTTTAGAAACACAGTCTAAACAAAGACGACATGAAATAAAAAAAGGCAATACGGTGGTTACTTTTGATGGACTTGGCGCTTGAATTTTTGAAGTTTGTCGCTTGAATTTCGTCTAAGCTTTGGATCATAAGTGTTGAAATAACTGTTTACAACAAGTACACTACCAATTTTCAGATTGTTACAAGCTTCTAGTTATTATGTAAAAATCAATCCATAGGTAATCCCTTAAGGTACTCGCTTAATCTTCAAAGCAATTTGATTACCAAACACTGCAGTCTGCAATATCGATCAAGTTTTACAAGCAAAACCTGATGAACTCATGGGAACCATTAATAACCATTAGACTATCAGCGTTACAGTGCTTAATAGCTTTATAAAACTCACACATACTTAACTTATTTATAACTCTATCACGATACTTATGTATTCGCTGAAATGGTAGGTGGGCAGGGGGTGTTTTACACACCTTCGTAGTTCGCGTACGACAGTAGTTATTAGGTTCAATATAATAAAGGGCGAGCTAATAGCCTACTATTTTCGATATTAAAACCTGTATACAAAATTTTCATAGAGCAATTAATTGTCCGGGGTACATCGGGAACAACTACTACATTACCACACAATACGGTTACAGCGTCTGGGTCTTATACAAGCTTAGTTTTAGTATATACTAAACCTGAAACTAGTTTGTTCAGAATCACTAGGAGAATCGATTGACATATTTTTACAACACTTTTTTTTTCATAAATTTAAATTTTCTTTCAGTAGTTTTCTACCCTTAACAGTTGACGGAAATAGACACCTTGAGGCTTGAGACGGTCCGCTCGGTCAGTTTCCGTGTATTAGACAACCCCTGCATAGCACATCTCAGGCATTTCACACTTTTTAAGGGAACTTAACGCGACATAAACTAAAGTGTAACTTGGAGATTTACTAAAAAAAACACATATTCAGGCAGTTCTGATGAAAATCTTGTTGGGGTGTCTCGGTTTTCGTATAAAGTAAACCTTGGACACAATGACAGCATAAACAATAAAAACACAAAAATAATTAAACATACGCATATGTTGTCGAGCATGCTCATGCCGAAAGGGTCACCAACTCAGTTCAGCATATGCTAGGCGTCAAACACACAGTGCTTTTTTACTGTTGCTTCATGTGGCTATGACGTCATTGTCGGGTGTTGGCCACGTGTTACGTCCAACAATAACAAACAATAACAAAATTATTAAATTCTAATAATAATAACACAATGTCACCTAATTAATTAAAGTAAACTTAATATTATTATTTTATATCAATGTTTGCATGTCACTATCATGACTAATGGCTGGTTTACACGTTGCGAGCTAGCGTGCAAGTCAGCCTGCCGAGTAGCCGCAGTGCAGTAACTCACACCGTATGGACGTATCTTACCAGTTACTCGCACGTGCTAGTTGGATAGTAGCTCGCATGCTTCATACTTCAACGTTTTTTTGTATTTTTTTGTTTTCACTCGCCTGCTCGCCTGACAGCAGCTCGCACATGGCAGCAGCTCGGACATCACTCGCATCGTTCGGACGCGTTCTTCCTCTCTTGTTATGAAGTTTTTTAAAAGCATTTTCCAATTAATAGCTTAATATTGTGGTCATAGACCTTATTACAATGTTTTTAAGCAAAGCACGTTGACTCGACATAGCGACAAATCGCATGAGACTAGGCAGCTATTCAAATTATGTGGACAGCACAGGCGAGCCCAGCTACTGGCATGCGAGTACACAATACGAGTAGCTGCCTACTGTCAGGTCAGTAGCTCGCAACGTGTAAACCAGCCATTAGTTTAAGGATCTGTTTGTACCTACCTTAAGACCTAAATTGTACTAGTTAACGCTTATGGCAAATATATAAATTCATTCATTCATTCAATAATAGGTATACACACGACTATAATCTTCGAACCCATTTTACTAAACAGTGGGACTCTGTGGGACATGTGAGCAATGAGCACAAACACATACCATCCCTCGGGTCACCTGGTTAATTGAAGTGGAAAGCGAAGTGAAATGAAACGGTATAAAATTTAATGTACCGTAATGTGCGATTGCTATCGTTTATTCTACCCACTTATACGTTTTAGTTTTAAGGGGATCAAACGTCTAATCGACGTAGACAATACTTTGGATCGTGCTTAGCTCGCAATTATTTTTACAAGCTTTTATTTAACTTGCAATGTATGTATGTTTGTCCGGGCGGAATATTGCAACTGAATTTTAAATCAGATCTTTAACCAATTGAGCTGAAATTTGGTATACACGCTTATTTTGGATGACAGACAATGCATGCTTAGCTATGTGACGTCATTCTAATTCCAATATGGCGGATCATACAAGATGGCGGACTAGTTATTTTTTCTCTTTTGGTAGTAACCACAGTATGGGTTTCAAATGAAAGAGCTTGCTGAGAAGAACACGAAAACAGACTAAGAAACATTCCCAATCATAACTAAAAAATAAATTAATGGTAAAAAATTCTTTTTAATAAAAGCTTGTTTTTAAAAAGTGTTTTTGCCGTTAATTTATTAAGATCTAGTGTTGTTGCGACCGCAAGCGAGGTTGAGAAATGTTTTTAAAGGTTTGAGCCGAAACTGTTAATTGGGTTTCGAATGGTAACCGGTAACTGTAATGTCATTCTGTAAGAAACCCACCTCAATATCGACGGTTAGCTCGATATCCATAATATCACAGTATGGATAATAGAAGCAAATAACACACAAATAATCGACAGTATAATCAATAACGCGTAGTTTTGTTATCCACGGTGTGTCACGACAAGTGTCTAATAGACAGTCGCGATCGAGGTGAGATTCTTACAGAATTGCACTGCTGACATTGCTAGCCTCATAATACCGACGTGGCGCATTGTTAACAAAGCGCTGACATTGTCGAATTAGTAATTAAAGCCATGTATTCACTTGTAAACAATGTTTCGGATAGAAGTTGCCAGTAGGTATACTACGTAACTGTTTCCAAAAACAAAAAAAAATACATTCTTTATTCTGCCACAGTGTAGTAAACAAATGAATACAATCATGTTTATTATGACCTCAGGGGCCTCAGGGGCGGTCGCAACCCAAGATTTTGGAGGGGGTCAACTTGGCTCAAGTACCTACCTACGTGTTACACACTTAATTTAATTTCTGTTTTATTGTTAGGTCAATTTTCAGGTACTTGGCTTACGCCGACTTGGATGATTTTGGGGGAGTCATGACCCCAATGATCCCCATGACTCCCCGTCCCCTAGGAGGACCTGAGGGACCTCTTGAGTGATATAAAACTTCAAAGTGTTAACGTAACGAAACTCTACGAGGTGCTGGATTCTAATCAGGTTAAAAAAAAGTTGGTTTATTCGATAAAATATTCAGATAGGGCCCTGGTATGAAAGGAACACATACATGCACACATGAAATAACATCGAGACCTAATATCGACCACAAGAAACTAATTTGAAATGAATAATATATTGTTTACTTAATGAAAAGCTGTATTTGTGTTGTTTGCCAAGTCGAACGATTACTGGAATGCTATATCTATATACCTATACTTCGGAGAAACAGGGACTTTGATTAAAAATAAAAAAAATGGTTTGATTTGTTTATAGGAAAATCACTAAAAGTCGTGGTACGCACAACTACTTATGTTTTCGTGTGTATCATGAAGTAGATTCTATGTAAAATGTCATGTCAAATTCCGTACAAGTAAAAACTTAGGTAAAAAAAGCCTGAAGTTTACTAACCTCCGGTTTCTGAATTGAGAATTCGGGATAAGCAATACCTATGTAGTATTTGAGTACGGAGTTGTCAAAAAAATGCATAAAATCCGTAATTTTTTTGACAACTCCGAACTCAAATGTTACTTAAGTAGTGCTTATCCTAGAATTCTCAATTCAGTAACCGGAGATACCTAAGCCGTAAGACTAGGTACTTTACTTTTTTATAACGGTGAAAAGCATATAAATATGTTACCTATGTTTTTCATTGTGCCGTCTAAGTCATATTATTAGCAATATTAGCTACATTGATCAATAAATGCTCGTAGTCAAGCAGTAAGACATAAAATTGTCTTCTAGCCAACACCCAGAATTAAAAACAATTCTTACAGTTCTAGGCTATCCCCTACCACTTTATTGACTAAAAATAAAATGTCAACGTTACCACATAACACAAGCTGAGACGTCACTACTCTTAATCCAGTGCACCATTAGTGCTATAAAGCGTAATCTCGCCAGATATAAGGAAGCTGTGCACCTAATGCACCATACCACTTAAGGTCGAACTACGCGCTCCGGACGTATCTCGACGTCGGACGTTATGGCCCGGACGCTCTGTGGAAAGTAAACTGGACCATTAGCACGCTGTTGTAGAAAATAATAAAGTCTTACATTAAATGCTGAGGAAGATCAGGGGGGAATAACGCCGCGTTTGGTGAAACATATTTCGTTTCATTGAAATCATAACTGCAAGTAACTGCACATCCAGTTGGTAGTTGTAACTCAGTCACACTGACTACATATCGTAATTGCCTTCAAGCTGCATTTGGCAGTTGCATAGTTTACAGTTCCGATTGGATGGATGTGCAGTTATGATTACGAATATGAAACGAAAATTAAGTTTCACCAAACCTGGTTGTGGTTATTTGAACTTAACACTCTGCCCGCCATGGGAACCGCCGGCGACCCCCAAAAAACTTGTTCAGCAGGCCAAAGCATTTAGACGCAATAGATCTCACATTTTCCATTACAATCGTAACTATTTGAATTGGAGGTCAGGGCGGATCACACGGCGTCCTGAAAGATTTTTTTGGACCCGCCGACTGTTCCCACTGCCTCTCGTAATAATTTTGATTTTTGACTCACGGCGGTCACAAGCAGAAAATTTGGAACCCGCCGGCGACCTCCATGACCTCCTGAACTTAAAAAGTTTTATTTATTGTTGGCAGGGAGAGTGTACATAAAGGGTAGGTAATGACGACCATGATCATCATCATCACTCAGCCGAAAGACGTCCACTGCTGGACATAGGCCTCCCCCAAGCATCGCCACTCCATGTTAGGGGGGTTTGCCATAATCGCCACGCTTGGCAGGCGGGTTGGCGATCGCAGTATGGTTGGTAAAATACTCAAGGGAACGCTGCTGCCCATCCTCTAGTACCTAAATCCCTTAGTCGCCTTTTACGACAGCCATGTTAAGAGGTGGGGCAGTGCTATTCTTTACGTCCGGCACCACACGGACGATCACAATGATGTGTCGTCATCATGATGATCATGATGACAACACAATTACCTATTTATTCTCGTATTCTAACTAAATACTTTTAATATAACGCACCTATTAAAATTTATATAAGTTGCAAACGGTACGCAACGAATTTATCTTTTTTTTTTCAAATCATGTTAGTCGTAAACGTTTTTTATCATCAACATAGCGTTTTCTCAGTTAGCGTACGCACTGTAATTATGTTTTCTAATTTAACGCCCTAAGTTAGTTTAACAAAACTTTCATATGCCATTTTGCCTCGCTTTTGACTGAAGTGACTCTAACATTAGTAAAGTAACAGAGCGTCCGCCTGCATCTATCCTCAAGTCCGCGGGTTTGATTCCCTCGTTCAAAAATACATTTTATCTTGGCCGCCCTGCAATCCAGCGCAGCGCAAGATAATTTTGTCGTCGCATTATCTTACACAAGCCATACACTATCTCGTCTCGGCACGACATAGTCCGACAGCACAATTATCTCGCGCTGCGCAAGTTTAGCCGGCTGAACATAATAGGCTCTCAGAACTTTCGCGCAGCAAGGAAACAGTTGTACGTAGTACTTATTACTTCTATGGGAAACAGTGTCTGTAAAAAGTTTTTTAGTAACTAAATAAACTTCGCTTAGCTAATGGTCAATCCTAAAGCCGTGTACGCACGAGGGAACACGAACATCGCGAACAGGAATATCGAACACATTGTTTGCACGTGCGTACCACTACCGAACAGTGTGTTCGGCGAACACCTTCATAATGATTTGTGTTCGATGTTCGTGTTCGCGATGTTCGTGTTCGTTCGTGCGTACACGGCTGAAGATGGTGTTAATTAAAAGTAATTTTGTACCAAGATCTATTGCGATACCCACCTGCACAAACTTCAGTGTGGCCATGATAAAATGCGCGTATTTGTAGGCGACATTGATCCATATTGTAAATGAAATACATTCTTTAGTATCTATTATATACCGCTTCAACATAAAAAAGTAAATAGGTACAGGAAACTAGTTTCCCTAGCCACCCATAACAAGAATATGACAAAAAATTACTACAAATAAAACAAAAAATATGTAGGTACCTATGTGTACCATATCTAGGATATAGTTTTCCTTACGATGCCCTTCTATTAATTACTTTGATATAAAACACGTTTTTTAATAAATGCAGTTCTAGACTACTGTCGTTAAGTCGTCTCAGACTTTCCAAGGACTGAAGAATCAACATCAAAGCACAGGAGAAGTAGCGTGAGTTATTTTGACATGCACGAAGCGTCCGTCTTCACGCATAAACTGATTTGAGATGACCCCTGCTTAATTGATTGACGTCTGGTAGCAAACGAAACAAATAAAATTCAATATTGACTTTGTTCAACTTCAACTATACTAACTAATGGTATACAACAGCTGTCAGCTCAGCAGACGCAGGGTGCGGCAGTTGCTGCCGCACCCTGCGTCTGCTGAGCTGACACACCTGGTGGAAGACGTATGTAATGATCAGTATGTATGTATGATTCTTCTTCTTCTTCCTGCCCTTATCCCATGTTACTTGGGGTCGGCGCAACACGTTTTCTTCTTCCATTCCGTCCTATCACCCGTCATGATATCACTGACACCCTTCTCTTTCATATCATTCTTCACACCATCCATCCATCTTTTCTTTGGCCTCCCTCTTCCTCTCCATCCATCCACATTTATACTCATAACTCTTTTTGTCACATGCGTTTCATCTCTCCTCTTCACATGCCCATACCAAGACAAACGGTTCCCTTTCAACTTTTCTGTCACTGGCGCTACTTTCAAACTTCCTCTAATATACTCATTCCTGACTTTATCCATTCTGGTCACTCCACACATCCATCTCAACATTCTCATCTCCGCTACATGCAATCTTTTTTCATCCGTCTTCTTCACGGCCCAACATTCCGATCCATACAGTACGACAGGTCTTATCACGGACTTGTAGATTTTCCCCTTTAACTTGAGAGGCATCCGTGAGTCGCAAGTTATTCCAGTGACCTGTCGCCATTTCATCCATCCTGAGTTGATCCGGTGTGTAACGTCTCGGTCTACTCCGCCATCCCCTTGGACAAGCGACCCGAGGTACCGAAAGTCGGAGCAGGTCGGTATGGGCGTTCCGGCGAGAGATATTGGCACAGAACTAGAGAGACCGCCAAAATCGCAAAACAGGTACTCTGTTTTGGTTCTGCTCAATCTCAGACCAACACTCTCCAGTCTTTGCCACCACACCTCCAATCTGCTCTGGACCTCTAGGCCACTCTCGGCAACCAGCACAATGTCATCGGCAAACAGCATGCACCAGGGGGCCTCTTCTTGGATGTCCGCCGTCAAAGCGTCCATTATTACCAGGAAGAGGTAAGGGCTGAGGGCCGACCCCTGATGCAAGCCGACAGCCACATTGAAGCTGCCAGTAGTGCCCACTGTAGACCGGACTTGGGTACTGCATCGACTGTACATTGCTCGGATCAACTGCACATACTTCCCAGGCACACCTTTCTCCTTAAGGGCCCACCACAAAACCTCACGAGGCACCCGGTCGTATGCCTTTTCGAGGTCAACAAACACCATGTGCAAGTTTTTATGCGCACTTCTGTATTTTTCGCATAGCTGGCGTATAGCGAAAATGGCATCTGTTGTACCCCGACCAGGCATAAAACCGAATTGGTTTTGTGAAATTTCACTCTCTTCTCTCAGCCGCCTTTCAATGACTTTCTCCCAAACTTTCATACTATGTGACATTAGCTTTATTCCTCTATAGTTGTTGCACTCCAGCACATCACCCTTGTTTTTAAAGATGGGCACCAGCGAACTGTTGCACCATTCATCAGGTATGGCTTCTTCCAGCAACAACTTATTGAAGAATGAAGCCAACCACATCCATCCATCAACCCGTAATACCTTCCACACTTCAACTGGTATTCCATCTGGACCTATTGACTTACCATTCTTCATTCCACTTACTGCTATTCTCACTTCATCCATACTTACCATTCTCACTAACCCCTCATTCATTGGTTTATTCTCAAGCACACCACTCCAGTCATTCTCCTCATTCATCAGCCTTTCAAAATAACCCTTCCACCTATCCCTAATTTTCTCATCATCCGAAAGAACCATTCCCGCTTCATCTCTGATACATCTTATTTGACAAACATCCCTCGCCATTCTTTCTCTAGCTCTAGCCAGCCGGTACAGGTCTTTTTGGCCTGCTAGACTATCCAAAGCGTCATACATTTTACTCTGGGCTTTTGCTCTCGCTATGGCCACAGTTTTCTTGGCTTTTTTCTTTAGGGCATCATACTCACTCTTCTTTTCAGCTTTCAAACTAACACTATTCACTTCAACACTCTGCCATTCCTTGAATTTTCTCTTTTTTTCCTTCAACACATTCTGTATTTCTGTCGACCACCACCATGTATCTCTGTCTATCGTGCCTCTTCCTCTCGTCTCTCCCAAAATATCCTTCGCTGCACACCGAATACACCCAGCCATTTCATTCCAACATTCATTCACACTCCGATCATTCATATCTCCCATCCCTATCATTTTATCTACCACTCGCTCTCTGAATTTTTTCGCACAATCAGTCTTCTCTAACATATGCCATTTAATTTTAGGGGGGGGACGCTCTTTCTTTTTTGAACACTGTAGTGTTAAAACTACCATCATGACCAGGAGTCTGTGCTGTGAGACCAAATCTTCTCCTGGTATCACTTTGCAGTCTCTGACGTGTTTTATATGGTGGCGTCTGACGAGGAAGTAATCTATTTGGGTTTTGTGGTTGCCACTTTTATATGTTATCAGATGACTATCGTTCTTCTGAAACCAGGTGTTTGCTACTGCCAGGTCAAATGCAGTAGCGGTTTGCAACAGCGTCTCTCCCTCGTCGTTGGGATTTCCAAATCCCCATCCCCCATGTACTCTTCCATAAGCCCCTCTCATTCTTCCCACATGTCCATTAAAATCACCTCCGACTATCAATTCCTCCTTCACTGGGATGGTCATCAAAACTGAATCAAAATCCTCCCAGAACTTCTCTTTCACCCTTTCATCACATCCTACCTGCGGTGCATATACACTAACTACATTCAACATCACATTCTCCAACATAACTTTCACAACTATCAATCTATCATTAATCCTTTTCACTTCCATCACGCTTTCTTTCAGGTTACTGTCTAACACTATTCCCACGCCATTTTTTTTCCCGTCACTTCCACAGTAGAAAAACTTGTATCCTTCACCTATTTCCCTCGCTTTTGTTCCCTTCCATTTTGTTTCTTGCAAACACGCCACATTTATTCGCCTTCTTTTGAGTACCTCTGCTAACTCTCTGGCTCTTCCAGTCATCGTTCCAACATTCCAACTTGCATACCTCAATCTCACTTCCCGAGCTCGCTTCTTACGTTGCCCCCGCCCGGGGTGGTGCAACAACCCTAGTCCATTTCCCACAGGAGCCGGGTGCTGCCCCTGCGCGTCGCCTGTGGGGTACGCCCTAACCCTGTCGCGCATTCCATTCAAACTTATCATGTTGCTAAATGATTTGGCAAATGTTTTATAGTCGGCCGCCTGCCTGACACCAACCCTCTTTGGGAATGCTAGCTGGTGGTTTACCCGCCACCGGGCGGTTGGCCAAAGGTGCTTAGTGGTCTACACAAGGCCTCACGCTCCCTTAGTCGCCTTCTACGACGCCCATGGGAAGAGATGGGGTAGTGCTATTCTTTAAGTCCGGCACTACACAGACTGTATGTATGATTATAACTATTAAACGTCTGTACCTACCTAGTGGCTTCTTTGATTTCGATTGCTGCCGCCATCTGTTGAAATACTTGTTCAATAGATCCCACATTCAAACTTTTGGACTTACCTTTACAAATTAAATTTTAAAAAAATAAGTCCAATGTATCATTTTAATTTAATAGACAGTTCAGAATCTGAACCAATACAATATGCTCTAAGCAATACAACCACAAAATAATATTACAAGCCGCTTGCAAACAGCCTCCTTTGTAGTGGAATAACTCAACATTTTGTTCAAAAATGTTTTAAAATGGGCTGATTAACAACAAAGACCAGAAATCGAATACACCTCTCTGACTAAAAGTGTCAACTTCAATTTGACAGTTTAACAGTGCTGCCAACATAACATCTGTTATTTATGTTGGAAAAAATAAGTGCTAAGAATTATAATCCCAAAACTAACTCAGAAATAAAACAAAACTAGAATTAACCAAAAAAATGGTCCGCCGACAGCGTGAACAGAGCACCACAGAGGATGAAATCGTAATTGGTAAATAATCTAACCTTTGTTTTGTTGACATTACCAAACGCTCAAGTATTAATAAAAATGATAATTTATAGACACACCGCCGCTGAAAAAACATAAAAGGCACAAGCACAAAAAACATAAGAAGAGAAAAATAGAAAATGAATTCGACAGCGAATCGTCAATCGACGTATCGTACGAAGACGCGCTGGACAAGCCATATAAAATAAAGGTGAAAGGGCGCGACATCCCAGGTACTTCTGCCGCAGACTTACTAAAAGCACAGACTATGAAGTCGTCATCGGACTCCCGAAGGTCAATACCTGGCTCTTCGTCGAGCACCCCACCGAAAGCAACGTCATCAAAGAAAAAGAAGAAAGGCAGAGACAGTGGCACCTCTAGTGAAGAAGAAAGATGGCTCGATGCTATCAAATCTGGCAAACTAGAAGAAGTAAGTAATACTTGCTATCAAATATTTTAAAAAGTTAACGTTATTTTTTAATATTTTATCATTCTAAAGGCCTTTAGAATATGTTTATGCCAAATATTATTAACATCAAATCCAATTTATCCTTCAGGTTGATGAAGAGCTCAAGAAAATAAAACCGAAAGACCCGAAAATGATGACAGCAAGACAAAGGGCTATGTATGAACGAGGTACCGACAAGGAGACGAGTCCTGGAGGAGAAGTTCTGCTTGCATTGCCATCAGGGTACAAAGAAAAGGTTATGACAGAAGAAGCCATACAGAAAGCCGCCTTAAAGTCACAAAAACGCAAACAGTTGGCCGACGAAAAAAGAGAAAAGGATAAAAAGAAAACCATGGACAGACTCCTTAAAAAACAAGAATCAAAACTGAAGATGTCAAAGGGCAGACCAATTAGGAAACTAGAACCAATGATTGTTTATAAAAACAATAACAATGAAATATCATTATCTTTACCACCTGGTGTGCCATTCCCAATAGAAAAGAAAACTCCAATTGACCCCCCAAAGCCAGTGAAGTGTGGTGTGGACGGTTGTGACAATTTAAAAAAGTATAACTGTTCTAAAACAGGGATTCCTTTATGCAGTTTAGAATGTTACAAAAGAAACTTAATATCTACTCAATAAAATATTAAGCTAGTCATAATGATTATAACTATTACTTTATAAGCTACAAGGCACCCAACTACTTATAAAGATGTGTTCCTACTGCAGTTTGCAGCTCTGCAGACTCTAAGGACAAACAGAAAAATACTCCAGTGCCTATAGACAAATCGTCGCCCAGAAGTGAAAACCTCAGGAATACATTTGGTCATTGCACGGATCCTGTGGGCTTGCACGCGAAATAAGTCGCAGGCAAAACCTAGTCAATTATATTTATTACGAATTTTATATACCCAATAAAGACTAGTTTCAGTGCCTACATACTAATTTCACATAGAGTGGCTCTCTTATAAGATGTACCTCCGATTTCTGAATTGAGAATTCTAGGTTAAGCAGTACTTAAGTAACATTTGAGTACGGAGTTGTCAAAAAAATTACGGATTTCAAAGCATTTTTTTGACAACTCCGCACTCAAATACTACTCAACCCTTTAACGGGCAGTACATTTTAGGAAAAGTAAATAACTAACAATTTGACAATTTCTTATGCAAATAAAAAATTAAATGAGGAAAAACATTTTTAAGTATCATTTGTATTTTTTATTAAAGAAAATAGTAAAAAATTGTAAAAATTACAGGTTTTAAAAAAAAAATATAACAGGAAGGGTTTCTCAACATGTCCCAAAAACATGGTGGTAAATATATTGCCGTTGCCCTTGAAAGGGTTAGTATTGCTTATCCCAAATTCTCAATTCAGAACTCGAAGATTAGTTAGTCCCTTTAAGTCGTGATAAAATAAAAATGACCAAATTGCATTCCCGAGGTTTTCACTCCCGAGCGACGAAATGGCAATCGATGATCGCCAGAGAATAGATACGCCAATTAAATGTATGGAAATTACATAACAGATCGCTTACCCTGTTGAATGCTCATGTCGATCCCGTACAGTCTCATTGTCGTTTCTATTCTCTAGCGATCATCGATAGCCATTTGTCTACAGCCACAGCTCTGCTTACCCCTTCTACAAGTACATACCTATTAACATAACAACATCACGCCTGTATTTTCCAAAGGGTTGGGTAGAGGTGTGTATTACACCCTCATTTAGCCGTTATTTTTAAGTCCCATGTAATAGGGGGCGAGCCTATTGTCATCAGTTGGGCTGTTATTGAGAAATTCCACCTGGAATACGCGATAACACTACCCAACCTGCGAATCGAACCCAGGACCACACACTCAGCAGTCGCCCTTGCAACCAACATGACAGTCCTATTACCTATTAGTTACGTCAAATAATATATCACAACAAAAAGCACGCTTTTTTTAGTTTATTTTAATAGTAACTTCTATTTACTTACATTTCTCTATAAAGCCATTCAAGAACCGTTAAGGAATCTGCAATACTTAATTCAACTGTGAGTCGTTATAATGGCGCAGTCTTGAACAATGAAGACTGCTGATCAGTGTTTCTACTAACTATGATCTCTTTTTTAATAATACGGGCGACTTCGAGGATTACGTAGTACAGACGCACTTACGGCATTTCATACGCGCTTTGACGTGGAGTTGCGGAAGCCTGCCCATGTAACTAAAACTACACTTACGGCATCATTATTTCATTATACGGCGATAAACACATCTTGCAAATAGCTTGGCTCACTTTCAAAACTAGAAATCGAATTTGTACATATTGCAAGCCATGCATGCTAAGTATGTTTTTATATGCTGATGAATACTCTAATCCATGGTTGATCAACTGATCTTAAGTCTGCTACCACTGTCAAAAGAGTGAGTTCTGCATTCAGAATAAAATACATATCCTGTAATTTTAATAATACACTAAATAAAACAATTGAAGACAGCTAAACAGTGAGCATATTATATTTCGTAAGGATATAACAAGTTATTAGTGTTATACATTTTACAATAATCATCATTCTCCACTCAAACGGCTTCTATCGTAACGAAACCAGTCTTGCTATGTACTAGGAGGGACTCCATGCTCAATCTTATTTTGTACAATGACCAATATTACTATATTTTAAATCCAATCAATTACATTAGCCTCTAATCATATTCATCATTCTTATTTTAATAAAACTAATTGTTTATCAATGAAAAATGTCTTTGCCGTTTGACACTAGTAACTTGTAAAATAAAGTCTATGCTAACGTGCAGGTCACACAATGGAAAAAGTACGACGCACACGTCTTTTTATAAAAAAAGTTTAGTAGGTACTTCTCAGGCGCCGCGTTCTTCTAATATTTTCAACATGCAGCGCCTTTTATAAAGGCAATGTGCTATGCACACATTACTCATCTCATCATAATTACAAAAAGTCAAATGGAACAATAAAATATCAGACTAGACTGTACTTAATAATCTGAGTAACCTTAATCATTCCATACACTTTTTTACAATAATTCTTCAACTACAATCACATTAGCTATATAATTTGGCAAAATCATACACACCATGACTCTTATCTTACTAAAGTGTAAGAATTTATCATAGAGAACCACTTTAATTTCTATTGAAGACTGTCTATTTCCTGTTTTTTTATATTATTGCCTGTATTTACAGTTCAAATCAAGTATAGGCATTCAGGTGACAAAATTAATAAAGCCAGCGCAATGCAGCAATCTATAAAAAAATGAGTAATTTGAATGAATATTGAATTCAATAAATTTATTGAATATCCATTATTTCAACTTCATCCCTAAGGGGAGAGGAAGGATAAATCTTAACAAGTTTGTATTAAATTATATGAGCTTCATCCGTCAAAGATGCATCAGGAACAAGATTCTAATACTAGACAACATTGATTTGGCAAATCACTTGAGCTGTGTAAGTTGTGTGATAATAATAAGCGTAAAATTACCTTTTATTATATTAGAATTACGACATAGATGTACTGCAAAGCTTGTACACATTGGTTCACAATTCACATACAATCTTAGATAGTAGATTACACTATTTTACACTTGTATAAACATCATGCAACATTAATTAATGTACATTATTGCCTCAAGACATGCGTAATATCGCCACTGAAGGCATGATGCGTACAGTCTTTAAGCATTAATTGCATGTCAGCATTATTACACCTAACAATTTTACACATGAACAACAAATACTGTAGATTTTTTTCAAAGACATGAATCATATACTAGACATCGACCACATTGTAGTTTTATGGATACACTACAAAAGGTACGGACTGAATCAGGAATCTAAGATATGTTTTACTGCATCATAATTTGCACTATATGTCATATTTTCTTCAATTTAACTCCTGGCATAACATACTCACTAGACACAGAACAGACACATTAGCAGAAAGTTGTCCATAGTATGATCTGACTATAATCATAAATGCCTCATGCCATTTTCATTCCTCCACAATCAAGAGAGCCATGGAAAAGTGGTCAAAATGACCCATATTGAAGGACACAGCTCAGTAAAGTCTACAGACCAAAGCACGACAGCCAGCAAAATGGCCAAAAGAAGCCAGCCTGGTATCAGACATTAGTCCGTTTCGAGCTTCGAAGGCGCGCCAAGCCCGACTGTAACCGCTAAGATTGATTATTCTGTTTATTTGACCTCAGTCGCGCTAAGCCAGATCGCTCCTCCTCCTCGTCACTAGTGCAGGAAAGTCCGCCGACAGCGCCACGGGACGACGTCGCCTGTATCAAATCTTGATCAGGTCCATTCCTACTCTCATAAAGTAAGATTCCCAAAGTCTCTTCATAAATTCTTGCTTCAGGAAATTCAACTTTTGTGTGCTTCTTGTCTGTAGCGTACACAATGGACGTGCAGCAGACTTCAGCACATTTCTTGCCATGTCCGAAGAATGACCAGCAACAGATCTCATTTGAACCAATCACATCCTTTATGAATAGTACTCGGCCACTGAAGCGCAGAGAGAGTTTGTCAAACAACTCAATATTCTTCAACAAGTTGTCATCAGATGTGCTTGTGTAGGAATATTTGTTATTGTGTCTGTTTATTAAGAGTTTGACAACAGGCTGAAACAGTAATGAAATATTCTTTTAACATTATGATAAGCAAGTTTTAGATAATAATGTGTTCTAATGGCCTACTTCCTACAAAACTACAAATCTACTAAATTAGTCATGCATTGATATAAAAGAACAAGATTAGATAATGCAATTCTTTTCTGCAGGACACTAAGATAACACAATTTGAGGAAAGTTTTGAACTGTTTTAGAGGAAAGAGATATTAATTTCTATAAACCTTAGAAGTTGACATAATAAGCAGTTGTTCTTCTTTGTGAGAAGTAATCAAGGGAACCCTGCATATAGGTTCTGCTTCTCTTTCCTTCTTAGCCAACGCCTGTTGACAAGATTCAGTCAGTTCTTCAATCAGAAAGTATTTGGCTTCTGCCAGTAGTTCCATGATCTCACGGTAACTGTCGGGCAGGGCCACTGTACCGTCACGAAGGTAATTTAGTATAGTGCCGAAATGTTTACCGCAACGGTCAATTAGTATCCACCCTAGAACAGAAAAGATGTCAGTTTATAGAATTTTGTATCCTTTAAACAGTCTACTATGTGCCTCGATAAATAAATTCGAGATAACAAGGCAACAGTCTGGAAAAAGTGCACATACCTTCCGAATCTGTTAGTACTTCCATTCTGCCACTGAACATAGTCCTCAACATATTATCACTCTTGGTCAGAGTGCCGATAGTTGTATAAAACAGCGTACCGCCCACGTTCAGCTTCACATACTGCGATGGGCAGCCTTTTACCAGTATTTTGTGGTCGCCCGACATTTTAACAACAAAATATAAGTGCGATGGTGGAATACAATAAGAGTTTTACTGAAAATCTGATGACACCCCGTGTGTAGTAAGAGTCTGATCGAAATAGGATTATTTCGAGTTATGTTTGCATTTTCACATAATTCACTACATATTCCTAGTTCATTCACTGATGAATAATGAATATAAATTCAGAAGACGAATCCCATTTATTTACTCAAAGACACTAACAAAGAGTGAAGAGTTATTTTAATAATTTTATAATTACAAACCAAGAGAATAAAAATATTTTTTTTACTCTTTGGTTCTGAAACTCGCCTAAGCAACCCAACATATTAAAACAGACTCATTATTTGCTTTTAGTCGATTCAGGAAAACTAAGCTCAATCTGGGCAATTTTATTTTGTATAATAATGGTAATCACATAAATTCTATCTGTTTGTCTATGTAGTCATAGATCGCAAATCTGTGGTATTTTTTCGCTAATAAATTATTTGTTCCTAAAGTGTATTCATGAAAATTCCAACAAGGATCTAAATCTAAATAAACGTTTGACATTTGTATGAGGGCGTTGGCGATAATGTGAATACTCAACTCAAGTCGCTTCGCGAAATTATTATTTTTTGAGTTTTCTATATTTTACATAAAAACCTTAGAATAAGTACTAAAGATAAAAACTGATAAGCTAATGACAATGACATATTTACTGCAGACAAAATATTGCACTGTATTGATTTGATGTATGTATTTGTTTACTATAAAAAACGACTCACTTCACAAAGGGCATCAAACATGACATAAAACTTTTCTTTTGTTCAAGCAATCTATTTCTTAGACCTAAGAGCTTAACTGTAATCTGTAGTGTATAAAATATAGAGAAAAAAAAGGTAGTTTGAAATCCATGTAGTCACATCAAGAAAATAAATAGTGCGATCGCTATATTTGTGGAAGAACGAAGTACGGTGTTCCTCCAACGAAAAGGGAGGATCCTCCAACCTGGCGGGTCTTATGCCTGGCGGGCTATTGCCCAACGGTTGATGTTGGGCAGTTGTATTATTTAAACAGAGCTAGTTTTCAATAACCCGCCAAATTTTCAGAGATGGTTCAGTTCAGAATCGATAATATTTTCGGTACAATGTTTTTTTTTTAATAAATTTTGTTTCCTCTCCACCTCTAAAATAAAAAGCGAACGTGTGGATATTACACAACAGCACAATTCAGTTCAACAACCTAGTTATGTAGCAGTTAGCACAGGCGGAACACGCACGCACACATGTGCATTGATTCCCACTAGGCGGTCGCCTACGCACCTCCACCATACATTTTCAAATTAATGCTATTATTTTATTTTATTTTATTCGACAATAATATTTAAAATGCATCTGCGGTTTGATCTCTAGATCTTAATTGGCGGGTCATTGAAAACTAACCCTGTAATACAGGGCCTGTATAATATCTGCATGTTAAATCTTGTTATCGCGACGTAGGATAGTTCGCATGTGGCGTGATAGGTGTCGCCACATCCTGCGTACTCCGTATGAGGCGTGATAGATGCCGTCACATATTCTGAAAGATGATTTAAATGAATGGGTAAAACTTAAGTATCTCTATTTAAGGATTAAAACGCCTCTTCGGCCCTAGTATATGGTGTGTAGTGTAGTAGGTACCTATAAAAATATGTTTTAATATCATTATGCGTAAATAAATTTATGCTTTAGGATATTATGCTTAAAAAAGTTATGCTTTAGAACTTTATGCTTAATCATTATTATGGTTAGAGAAATTATGCTTAAAAAAATTATGCGTAAGCTGTTATGCGTAATTATATTATGCGAAAATATAATTATGCCAAACAAAATTATGCTAAGTTATATTAGGTCTTAAAATGTTATGCAAATGGATAGGGAACCTGTTTTTCACTAGGGGCATGGATAAAATCCGGACTAACACCCAATTCAATTGTTAATCAAACCGTATCGTCTGGAATATGCTTGAATTCAATGGAATTTTTCATTTGCAACAAACATACTTCAAAATAACTTACTATAAACAAAAAAAAATATAATACAAAAAAAACACTACAAGACGAAAAAGATAAGTAAGTTTTTTTTTATGTAAAATTCTGTGTATTTATGGATCTTCATGAATGTATGCCATAGTGATGAAGATCCCTTTCTTGAAGATCGAGAACGAAATTAAACGATTAAATATTTAATAGAAACAACTTACAATCACACAACTGGTAATTTAACTCTGCTCACAAGGCGCGCTAAAAAAATGTTAAAATGGAGCCATAAAAGACGAAATAAAACGTACAGTTGGTAAAGCTAATGTATTCATCTTTGTCATGTTCAACATTTAAATGCTGTTTTAAAAGCTGCTTAGCATTACTTTTTATAAATTTCATAATGCTGGAATATTCGAGTCGATTGTTTCATCTTTCAGTTCTACCGACATATAATTCGTTCGATCGGTTCGATCACGTCGTCCAAATCTTTGTGCGTCTTCTAAAGTTTCTGGTAGTTTTACATTCAAAGTTTCAGGTAAAAAGAATGACGTTAATACTCCGCCAAATATAGTCGTGACAATCAGTAGGGCAAATGAATAGCGATCATCAAACCGGTGGCCCTAAAAAGATTTTTGGTAATTTAAATACATTAGAAATACCTATATTTGATCAAGTTAGGAACAAAAAGTGTCATTTTCACCTTCCATTTTTGTTCAGACATCAGAAAAAACTTTTTACGAGTACCTAGGCCTGTATTTAAAGATAAAGAATCATTTATTTGGACACAGCACAAAGAGACACAACAAGTAAAAAATGTGATAGGTACAAATAAAAAAGTCTTGGGTATGTGTTTCATGGCTGGACCAAAAAGGTGTCCAGGGGCCCAATTCTCCTAAAATAAATTGTTGCCAAACGCAATCGAACCACAACCGTCAGTCAGTTTTTATTTTCGAAAACTTTCAAATTGATTGATTTTGTTTTTTGTGTCAAACAATTTGACAGGTTTTGAAATTGAGAACTGTCGGAATGAACGGTCCGGCCTTGGTTCGGTTGTGATTTATCAAGATTTATTTTAGGAGAATTAGGCCCCATCAGCTTAATGTCAAGTAGGTACTTAAGTACTTGACGCTGGTTTTCGTCTGGAACCTTTGTGCTCCACGGATGTCAGTCAGCGGTCATGCCCATGTCTAGTAAATGTCACTTTTTGATCAGAATGCGACTTGGAGATGCTATTTTGTCTTTGAAAATTGCACTTTTTGAACCAAATCTATTTAGAAATTTATAAAATCCAAGGCTTTGAGGTCAATGAGAAAAAAAGACGCGTCGAGCCAAAAGTGTAAACGACACTTTTTGATCCTGAGCTCCTCGCTATACATATACGCACGCCTGTAATCTCCGAATAGCACTAAACTACAACCACGTTTGATACATAGGTGGTAAGCCTATTGCCATTTTTTGGGCACAATTAAGGTGCCAGGATCCCGATGACCCCGATGATCCCGATGCCCGATGACGAAGGAAAATAGTTCGTCCCACCACGGACAACCACGAAAGAACATTCAAAATAAAATATTATTATGAAATTAGTTTCCTAGAATAGTTAAGATATTTTGTACTAGCTGTGCCCGCGACTCCGTCCGCGTGGAAGTCGGAAAACAACATTGTTGTGTCGCAGCAACTAAATAATCCATTTATTATAATAATAGACAAAGGTGTCCCACTAAGACACTTATATCTTTTGAACCATTTCTTTATGTAGAGTTTCAGCTCCTCTTGATTGACCGTAAAGATTCATAAAACCGTAATACTAAAAACGTGTTGCTTATTTCTATACATTTCCTTGCTAAAATGGATTATAATTGAATATTGATACTTTCATTGAAGATGTAACAAAACCATATCGCGATACAAAAATAGCTACAACGCCGTCTTGTTACAATCTGCGAACTAAATTATGATTTCATTCGAGGTGTGGTAGGTATAGAAAAGAACTTTAAATATTTAAAAAAAATACTTATAGAAGACTTCATTTAATTTTAATAACGTATAAATAGGTAGGTACTGCTTTCAAAAAGTCTGATCTGGAAATCGAACCAACACAAACGCGAAAAAACATCATCTATATTTTTATTTCACCAATCGATATGATCGCTCCAATAAACATAGTGCCTGAAATTGATGGAAGACCATAAAAACTAACATTAAGTACCTATCTAACTTAGGTACATTTCAATTCAAACACTTATTTGTTGTTACTTCTTATTTCTTGCACTTTCTTCAATTTAAGACAGTGTGTTTGTTGGAGCGATTTGATCCTTATTATTGACCTTAAAGATATCTATCAACAGGTGCCATAATATAATATCGGATGGTACATAAAGCTTTGTCAGTTCGATTCCCGGTTCAGGCAAAAAAATCAGTAAAAGGTAATTTCTTACTTTAAAAAAAAGTGAAATGAAGTTTCCTTTGAGTGAAATTTGCTATTTTTAATATTTAAAGTACTTTCCCTCCATGGCCACGTCTTTGGAACATTACCTAAAGCTTAAAAAAACTCAATTAAGGCGCTTCCCCCACCGAAAGTGGCGCCACTTCAGAAAAAAAACATTATTTCTGTCAACACACAACATATTGAAATTTCGTACGTAGAGTGCGCGCAAGATAACTCTGCGCGCGACTGAGGGCGTGCTAAACGTTGCCGTGATCGCAAAAGTTCAAATTACCGCTTTTTAAGCTTAACTTTTTTATCGCTAAACATATTTTTCCCGTTAAACATTCCTACAGTCAGGTAGTTCTACCATCAAAATTAATAAAACGGCACACACTTTGGTGGACCATGATTAGTTCCGATTTCGGCCGCGCGCAGACTTATCTTGCGCGCACTCTACAACATTTTAGTCAAGTGTTGTAGAAATTTTCGAACACCAAAAAACAACACTTGACATCCTAGGTTAGAAGTTTTAGTAATTAATGCTAAAAACGGCCGTTTTTGGTACTTATCGCTAAAACTTCGAATCCAGAAGCTCTAGTATTGATAATTTGGTGTTGGGAAATTTCTACAACACTTAACTAAAATGTTGCACGTACGAAATTTCAATTTGTTGTGTGTAGACAGAAATAATGATTTTTTTCTGAAGTGGCGCCACTTTCGGTGGGGGAAGCGCCTTAAATAAACTTAATAAAACGGCGGCGACAGGCTTTGAATAGTTCTGACAATAATGAACAAAATAAAATAAAATGTAGAAAAACATTCCAAAAAGTGCATTGAGTAGATAGAATGATTACGAAATACTAAATTTCAACGAAAGGACTGGGTGAGCGCTTTCCTTGCAAATAATCATGGCCACCGATTTCAATTTCAATTTGGACCTTATTTTCGGCATCAGCATTCCCAAAAAGTATGAACATTCAATGAAAAAAAATCCTACTATTATATTGTTTTCACGATAAGAAGATTAAAATGACACATGTCAATAGGAGTTGCTAGACATGTGACTGTAGTCGATTCAACTATCGATAAAATTTGTAAAATTTCAGCGAGAATTTGACAAATTATTGTAATGTGATTTTATGTACATTTCAAATACTTGTGATTTAAGTAATTAGGATTAAGTCAATTAGCATGCATATCTTCAACAATAGACGATTACGTGCTGATGTGATAATGAATCCAGCAGGTATGGGATGAGTGAACATAAATGTTTATTTATCACCAATAATAAGCCCAGTAGCCGGGTCGCGAAAAAGAGGTTTATCTTGCGAAAGGTTCGTCGGTCCTGAATTTTGGATGTGTTATGTTAGGTGTTTTTTTATGAAAAGCCCACAAACAGACACACAGACAGAGAGAGAAATAGACAGCCAAACAGAAACACAGACATGGGCTTCAAACCTATAAAATACCTCTGATTTTGAGTCTGGAATGAAAAATAAGAATTTAATTTTCTACAAAATTGATGTGAATAATTTTTGGCTTAAAACCCATAAGGATTTATTTAATAAAAACTCATTTTTGGGTTCTTTAACCCAAGATGGCAGAGCGCGCCGAGGTCACTCAAGGTACAAAATTTGTAATTTTTATAAGAACACATATCCATAACACGTATCCAAAATTTAGGACTGACCGACCTTTTGCAAGGCAACTGGGCTATAATCAGCCTTATTTTAATTATTCAATCAACTGAGCCTATCGTCTATAATTATTACGATAGTCAAAATATTCATTCTGTTAATATAAATTTATCGAAATTATTTTATCGATACGCACGTCTCTGGCAACTGGTACCATCTGACGCAAGTTTAAAAACGCGTCGGGGTTTTTTCAAAATCATATAAGTAATATATAATTATGGCGTTAAACACATATAACTATATTGTTTCTATGTTTCTGATTTTAAAACAACCTTTTGGGTAAGGCTTTATTAATATTTTAAATTGATTTAATACTTTTTGAATTAAATTGTCATACACAAGCGCCATTACAATTTATTTTCATGTCATGAACTGACATCTGCCAAATTAATCAACTTACCGTGAAAGCAATATAGTCCACATTATGAATTAATTTTATTGTGAACAACAATAAGAAATTGACCTAATAAATTCTAAATAACAATAACTTCGTTTTTTTTTTGTAAAAGCTTAGTTCTTTCTTCATAAGGATAGCATTTCATTAGACCTTTCGTAGACTGAGAATAGGTACCAATTCAACAATGAATATAAGGTAATTTGTGGATTTATTCGTAGTAAAATATTTCCTCGCAACATTATTTGATACACGTAACGCCATCTATTGAAAATAAACTAATACATGCTAAGTTCTTCTAGAAAACTTAAAATTCGCATAACTTTTGATTGCGTGAACCGATTGCGATGAAACAAAAAACATATGTTACTTGGAGATAAGCACAATATATGTTTATCCACTCAAGCGTCCACGCGCCTCTACCGCGAGAGCGTCTACCGTCCAGCCGCGCTAACGAAATTTCGCCGCCCAAGCGCGCCGTGTCATTTCCAACTTAAACCTAAATATCTAGTAAACTACTGCAGTAACACCAAAATAAAAAATACGTACGTATAGCTGAAAATAAACAGAATCGACATATGTGAAAACTTAATTACAATAGCTAATTTCAAGTACTTGAAAAAAAAGTTAAACTTGAGAATATGGGTTAATTTGCAGTAAAATTTTTGTTTTAGCTAAGTTTTTACCAATAATTTTGTAGTTTGTGTCAATGAAAGCTATTTATAATTAAACTAGACTATATAAGCTTTTTTTTGATATCCCTATGTCATTACTTGGAACGTTCCGAGTATCAAAATAAATCAAAACAAACTACCAATTCCCTCATCAATTTGATGCCGCCTGCGCTAGTGAAATTCCGGCAAGATGGCCGCCCTTAGGGCGCTCACACGCGAGGTTGCACATGATTTATTTTGATAGGAATTATTTATTTTGTGATTTTAGTTGAAATGAAACAACAAATAATAATGTATTTATATTTAATATTTTACATCATCGTAGGTATTCAAAATGATAGTAAATTACATAAAATGAAAAAAAAAGTGTCGATTTGAGAACCTCCTCCTTTTTTTTCGTCTGATAAAAATGATAGTCATACGGACGTAGAGGTTGAGGCTTTAGCGTCGGCTGGTCCTGCCGGGAGGTCTGCTGTAACAAACGAGACAAGATGTTTAATGTAGGAAAGTAAACATAGTAAATTACTAAGGACGACACAGTCAAAAAACCATCTTACCAGGAGAATGGAACAGCCGGGACGTAGAGGTTGAGGCTTTAGCGTCGGCTGGTCCTGCCGGGAGGTGTGCTGTAACAAACGAGATAAGATGTTTAATGTAGGATAGTGAATTACTAAGGATGACACACTCAAAAAACCGTCTTACGTTTGGCTAGAAAACATCATTCCATTGATCTAAATTATTGCACGAGCTAAATCACCGCACAAAACAGCAAACACCAAATTAACTCTAGCGAAAAAATCATAATCCTCCTTTTGGTTCGCTGTAGTCGGGTAAACAACTAACAGGATCACACTCATGATTTTTCGCTTGTACGAACCCTTATTATGGTCTAAAAACGTAACTGTTAAGGCCACTATTGTTGCCCGTACGAAACGTTAGTACAAAACACATGAATCTTAACTATTTTCGTTGTATTTTACCCGTCTAAGTTTGTGTAAATACTAATAATGAACTAATTTCCATAATACGAGCAATATTTAAACAGAATATGCAGTAAATCATATAAAAATATTACGAAAATGCCCACGCTCCACACGGCGTCATGAGGCATATTTTTCATTTCGATATTTTCGGTCTCAACAGCCTTTGAATCTATGACATTTTTTGATATTCGTAAAGCTTGAATCTTGGGGATTCTTTTGATATGATACACAACTACATTGGGATAAAAATAAAATTGTACTTACGTTGTTTTTACAGAGCTCTGCAAATCAGTGTTGCCAGATGCCTTGAACCTTTTATCTGTAGTAGAAACTGTTAAAATCTGTATTAAATCTGTATGCCATTTTAAACTTAAAATCTGTATAAAATCTGTATAATCAATTAATCAAATGAACCAAAATAGAATATTAATGGTTTTTTAGATGTCATAATGGTTCACAAAAATACAATCAATATTAATATTAAATTAAATAAAAGTTTGTACCTATGTTATTAATTATTGATGTATTTTACGTACGTACGACACGACGAATGCGAGAGCGAAGTACCCTGGAGAGCACGCAAAAATCTCTGGGGGATTTCCCGATCTGAGCGAGTGAAACTTATAATGCTGCCAGACTCAAAATTAACGTTGTTTGCGAAAAAAATAAACTAACCATAAAGAATAGAATCATACAATGGTGTGTGTAACGCGGTAAATACGTCATTTATTTTGCTAAGTTCTGTTTTAAGTTGAATATGGTAATTTAATCAATAGAGTTAGAAAATTCTGTATAAAAATCTGTATACAGTGCTAATCTGTATCACACATCGAAAATCTGTATAAATACGGAGAAATCTGTATATATGGCAACACTGCTGCAAATTACAGCTGACAGAAAAAGATGACATTAATTTATTTTTTTCTAAATTTTTCTCTCTGCTTGTATAGAGTGTTCCTAGTACCCACAGATGCGGAATTTAATACAGCGCCACCCCAAAAAAATTCGGAAGCTTTCTTTGGGCTACCACATAAGAAAATGATTTTAAACGGAACAAGTCGCGAGGGCCACAACTGCGGCCCGGACGTTAGACCGGAAATTTTTTTAGGCAACAAATGCTGCCTGGACCACGAAGCAAATACAAAGAGGAGATGGCATAAGCAACTGTGAACCGTGATACCAATGTAGAACCATTCCGTCCTCACGGTGGGCGTGGCCTATCAGTCTGTCGGCACTCGTCTTGTAAACATTACGTTCCCGCTCCCATTCCATTTTATCATTATTTATTATTTTCGTTGTCATTTAAAAGAAAAAGATGAAGTGTTGTGTGTTATCTTGTAAAAACTACTGAGATAAACGTTTTGGTACCATGGATGGCATCACATTTCACTCGTAACTATTTTTTTTCGATATTTATTAGATTCGTTCTAGAAAAATCTATTGTTATCACGTCTCGTACAATAGTTTTACTGCTCGACAAAAGATGGCGCACCCTATTATAACATGAATAACTAACAACTACGTAAGAAATATTCATATCTTTATAATTATAATGTATTAAAACAGATTTAAGATTTTTTTAAAGCCTTTTTGTTGACAAAAATATCGTATTATTGTTTTTTATCACTATTTTAAACCGTAATATTTCGGTCGCCATCTATCGTGGAATAGTGTAAACAATATGAATAGACAGGTCCGTACTTAGAATTCAATTATTTAATTACGATGTGTGGTGATACGTGACGTTTTAATTTTAATTCAATAATGGTGAACGAGGCCTGCATAGTTCCTTGATATTTAATTAAATTTAGATTATACTCGTATTTCAGATTTCCACCCGAAGATAATCTCAAACAGAAATGGATAAAACGATGGCTTAAACCGCCTTTTATACTAATAAGGGGGAATTTGTACAGAGTGTCTTTTTATTCACTGCAGTAAGCAGTAATTCAGTCCAAGAAACTATGAGTACGAAAAAAATTTACCATCGCCCATTGCCGTATCCATTTGATGTAGGAACTCGATTTGTTTTTCGAGAATTTCAATTTTAAATTAAAAGTACACAAAAATAATTCTGTAATAAATTTCTGTAGTAAACTGTGTACCGTATGTACATTATAGGCATGATTTCTTAATTATTTTCACTAAAATTCCACTAAAATCTACTTACAGTAAACAAAAAATCGACTTGAATACAATTATTTAGCGGGGTGGTTACTTATTACTGTGTGAAGATTTTTCTTATTTATTACATTTTTGTTCACAATCTTTTTGTAATTTTTAAACCAGCTCTGCCGTAGGTTGGTACAAAAATTCTAAGTACGTCCCTGTCGTAACATACGAGGACATCTAGCGTGAAATAGCTGAAACACGTATTAGTTACCGATGTACCCGAAGCGTTTAGTTTTTCCTATTCACTACTAGATGGAAAACGTGAAAGTAGGCGTAAGTAGGCGGGGTGTAACGTTCCCTTCACCCCGCAAAGTATCACGCGTCGTATGATAGGAAAATCGAATTACACCATCTCCTCTTTGTATTTGCTTCGTGGCCTGGACGCTTGAGTGGTTACAAAGGTCAACAGCATTGGGTCAGTTGTTTTTACGTGATGCTTGAACAAACAAACAGATAAACAGACAAACAGACAAACCAACAAACAGAAGAAACAAAATACAAAAATGTTAAAAATGGGTTCTTTTGGTTATTTTTTAACACCCCAACCATGTTTTTTCAAAATATTTGCTATGTATAGATACGCAAAGTCTACAGATTGGATAAATGTATAGAAGATATTGATTATTTGCATATCTTTGGAATGCGTGAACCGATTGCGATGAAACAAAAAAAATATGTTACTTGGAGATAAGCACAATATCTATACATATAATAAAATCGTGGTTTAGAAGTAAGTAAGAAATTTTTGTCTAGAACTTATAAATCGCGCGGTAACGAAACCATAGCGCGATCTAATTCGACGCCAACGCCATCTAGGGAAGTAAAGATTAAACATATGTTTGCATGTTTATGCAAGCATCACGTAAAAAGAGCTGACCCAATGCTGTTGACTTTTATAAACATATATTGTGCTTATCTCCAAGTAACATATTCTTTTTGTTTCATCGCAATCGGTTCACGCATTCAAAAGATATGCAAATAATCAATATCTTCTATACATTTATCAAATCTGTAGACTTTGCGTATCTGTACATAGCAAATATTTTGAAAAAACATGGTTGGGGTGTTAAAAAATAACCAAAAGAACCCATTTTTAACATTTTTGTATTTTGTTTCTTCTGTTTGTCTGTTTATCTGTTTATCTGTTTGTTTGTTCAAGCATCACGTAAAAACAACTGGCCCAATGCTGTTGACTTTTATAAAGATATATTGTGCTTATCTCCAAGTAACATATGGTTTTTGTTTCATCGCAATCGGTTCACGAAATCAAAAGTTATGCGAATTTTAAGTTTTCTAGAAGAACTTAGCATGTATTAGTTTATTTTCAATAGATGGCGTTACGTGTATCAAATAATGTTGCGAGGAAATATTTTACTACGAATAAATCCACAAATTACCTTATATTCATTGTTGAATTGGTACCTATTCTCAGTCTACGAAAGGTCTAATGAAATGCTATCCTTATGAAGAAGGATGTAAGCTTTTACAAAAAAAAAACGAAGATATTGTTATTTAGAATTTATTAGGTCAATTTCATATTGTTGTTCACAATAAAATTAATTCATGATGTGGACTAATAGTAGGATTTTTTTTCATTGAATGTTCATACTTTTTGGGAATGCTGATGCCGAAAATAAGGTCCATATTCAAATTGAAATCGGTGGCCATGATTATTTGCAAGGAAAGCGTCACCCAGTGCTTTCGTTGAAATTTAGTATTTCGTAATCATTCTATCTACTCAATGCACTTTTTGGAATGTTTTTCTATATTTTATTTTATTCATTTTTGTCAGATTTATTCAAAGCCTGTCGCCGTCGTTTTATTAAGTTTATTTAATTGAGTTTTTTTAAGCTTTAGTTTAGGTAATGTTCCAGAGACATGGCCATGGAGGGCAAGTATTTTAAATATTAAAAATAGCAAATTTCACTCAAAGGAAACTTCATTTTACTTTTTTTAAAGTAAGAAATATTGCCTTTTACTGATTTTTTTGCCTGAACCGGGAATCGAACTGACAAAGCTTTACGTACCATCCGGCATTATATTATGGCACCTGTTGAAAGATATCTATAAGGTCAATAATAAGGATCAAATCTCTCCAACAAACACACTGTCTTAAATTGAAGGAAATGCAAGAAATAAGAAGTAACAACAAATAAGTGTTTGAATTGAAATGTACCTAAGTTAGGTAGGTACTTAATGTTAGTTTTTATGGTCTTCCATCAATTTCAGGCACTATGTTTATTGGAGCGATTTGATCCGTATTATTGATCATATCGATTGGTGAAATGAAAATATAGATGATGTTTTTTCGCGTTTGTGTTGGTTCGATTTCCAGATCAGACTTTTTGAAAGCAGTACCTACCTATTTATACGTTATTAAAATTAAATGAAGTCTTCTATAAGTATTTTTTTTAAATATTTAAAGTTCTTTTCTATACCTACCACACCTCGAATGAAATCATAATTTAGTTCGCAGATTGTAACAAGACGGCGTTGTAGCTATTTTTGTATCGCGATATGGTTTTGTTACATCTTCAATAAAAGTATCAATATTCAATTATAATCCATTTTAGCAAGGAAATGTATAGAAATAAGCAACACGTTTTTAGTATTACGGTTTTATGAATCTTTACGGTCAATCAAGAGGAGCTGAAACTCTACATAAAGAAATGGTTCAAAAGATATAAGTGTCTTAGTGGGACACCTTTATCTATTATTTTAATAAATTGATTATTTAGTTGCGGCGACACAATGTTGTTTTCCGACTTCCACGCGGACGGAGTCGCGGGCACAGCTAGTATGTTTATAAAAGTCAACAGCATTGGGTCAGCTCTTTTTACGTGATGCTTGCATAAACATGCAAACATATGTTTAATCTTTACTTCCCTAGATGGCGTTGGCGTCGAATTAGATCGCGCTATGGTTTCGTTACCGCGCGATTTATAAGTTGTAGACAAAAAATTCCTAGTTACTTCTAAACCACGATTTTATTATACGTATAGAATAGATATAGATATGGAGTCATATTTTACGTATAATTATATGTAGAACTTCAAGTAGGTACCTGTACCCTTCAACAGTTGAAGGGTACAGGTACCTACTTATTTCATTTTTAGTGTCTAGACGTCAAAAATATGCTCTTTAACCTTTTGACCGCCACGGACGTCTATAGACGTCAAATTAAAACGTGCTCACGACGCCTCTGACGCCATAGTACGTCAAAAACACCACTTTTTTACAGTTTAACAAAGTTTGACGTCCAGAGACGTCCGTGGCGGTCAAAAGGTCAACAAATATGATCGAATAAACATAGTAGAACATCATAGTCATAATAGAACTTACCAAATGTAATATGTAGGGTGCTAATGCACCTGCTCCACCACTCACTACATTGCCTAATGACATTCCTGATTGCCTAAGGCAAGTGGGATAAAGTTCCATGTTGAATAAGTTTATTATATAATATGAAACTGTTATTGTCAGTCTGTTCATAATAACTAAGAAAGTACTTAGCCGTTCGCTTTTTAACCATAACGTATTACCTGAAATTAAAAATAGCGTTTTAATCTTATTATGTATAACAACAATTAAGTAACTTCTCCTTATGATACTTACTAATCTCACGATAGCCATATACGATCCATATAAAAGTTGTTAACGCCGTTGAAATAATTCCAGTATATCGTCGACCAATACGATCTGCTAGCCATGAAGCTATAAAAAACCCAGGTATTTCGGCTAAAGATTGCCATGCGAAATCCAAGAATGGATTTCCATTGGATTTTTCCGCAGAACTCATTAACACCACAGTGTAATTTATAGAAACAGAGACCCTTTAAGCAAAACAAGAAACAAAGGATAGTTACACAGATTTCAAAAAATAAACAATTATTGCACTCATTTTCTTTGAGCTATGAGTCTTAGGGTGCCTTTTCACCAGAAATGTGCTATGCAGCTATGCTGCGAGAATATAAAAGCTAAGCTACGAAACTATGTGACTGTTTCCACTGATACTAAGCTATGTAGCGGAGCGAGTAAGATGTGCCATGAAAACGTCTGCTGTACCTACTGTATGTAAACTGCTCTGCATATAGCTACACCACTCACGACCATCCATAGCATGCATCCATAGCTTGCAACCATAGCACGCATCCACAGCACGCATCCTTCCATACAAAAAATGTAGCCTAGTTGAATCAGTTACCACCAGTGCTATGCTGTGTGGACCAACGAATATGATTGGTGAATATCAAACGCATCCATAGCAACGTTGCATAGCACATCTTTGGTGGAAAAACAGCCTTATACTTACCACAAACATAGCTGTAAGATCGTATTAGTGGCTAACCGCCAGCCAGAAAATAACGATAATGGTCCTAAAACTTCAGCATTACTGGTTCTCGCAGGGCCACTTGTTAATAATTCGTTCTCAGTATCAGGATCTAATTTAGTTTTATTTGATTTGGCTATAAGCTTTAGATTTTGGACACATTTTTTAGATTTTCTGTTAACCCAGAGCCATTGTGGAGATTCTATTAATTTCCTGAAATGATTTTTCAATGTAGGTACCTATCTATAAAGATGCGTTTATTTGACAGAGTCACGTGGATCGTGCAGGGTTGTATAACTAGCATCAGGATCAGCTCACAAATTTTATATTCAACGCTGTACAATACGGTCGACGTATCTTGGCGAGTCTGAAGTTAGTTGTTTGGCTGCGCAATGAATCTTTTAGAAACGAAATTGTCTACTGCGCAGCTAATCAGCTAACTTCAGACTCGCCAAGATACGTCAGCCGTATTGTACGCTGCACGCGCCGCTTTCACGTGACCACAGCCGTATTCTTAGATAAATATTCATTGGCAAAATTGATTTATTGACAAAAAAATAACAAAAAAGTCATTAATTACCAAGAAAGCAATAAATACGGTAACTGTGTTAATGTTGTTATAATCACAAAAGGTTTCCAATTTCTAAACCACCAGTAAATCAATGGCATTATGCACAAGCCGATACTATTGGCTACCAATCTTAATTTTGCAACACTAGCTCGTCGTTTAGGAGATATTTCCAGGGATATAATAGCTGTACTCTGTGTAGCTGACCACGATGGAAAAGAAGCTATTATACATCCGATTGCAAATAATACAAACGACGAACTTGATATTACTGATAAAAATCGACCAATTATCAGCATAGCTAAAGATATAATATATGTGGGCTTGCGTCCATATCTGAAAACAAGACATAATGAACATTTATTTTACTAATTAATTAAAGACATTTAAGAGTTCTCTTACACGGCGTTTGCCGTGCTCACAGTGCATAGCATACAACGCAGTAACTGCGCACTACCCCGATATCGTAGCTATCGCACTAGCACCGGTTCACTGACAAGCTTTGGCCATGCAGCGTGTGCACGTTCGAGCGATGCGTGTGTCAAACGTTAGTTTGCCATGCAGTCTAAATTAGGCGCTATCTAAAATAATTATAATAATAAAAAAAACTTTTTTTAAATTAATCGAAAAATACGAAAAGTAAATATTACGTGAGTAATATAAACCTCAAGCACGGTAATTATAGACACAATAGATAAGACAATTAAGTGTCGTCCTGGGACGACGGGCGATACGCAACCGGTTAAGTAAGTAGGTACTGTATTGCCAGCTACTACATGTGTCAGCCTGTTCTGTAATAGGAACTGGGGGCTTGCTATGACCTCTTAAAGCAGGACAGAAGTTGCCTGGAAGTTCCACTGCCCTGCTTTTTTGTGCTGTGACATCTTTAGAGCAGGCCTGCGGCAGGCCTCTACGTTGACGTTTACGAAATCCCTTTTTTTTTGTAGGTATAGACTTTTTGTACCACGAACAAGCATTACCGTTCAACGTGGTTCAATTCAATAGTCGTTCACCTTTAGTGCTGTCATGGTACGATTTTTAGCGATTCAGAAGCAGGCCTGCTTTTGAACGGAAGTTGACTGGCTGGCATTTGAACGTTTTCATATGAGGTCATAGTAAGCCCCTTGGCTCAAAGTTCGAAAAAGACAAACGGAAAGCAAAGTAAACTAAAAAAAAGATTTAAAAAATATATAACTTTACAGTATCTTGACGCCTAGTATTTTTATTTAATAAATATGAGCTGCGGCTGCGTCTGTCATGATTGGAAAGCACTCGGTAAACGATCAAATAATATGTTAAATTATTTGATAGTCTACGGCTTTGTTTGACGAATTTGTCATACACTACGTGTTTGAGAGAAAATTTTATTAAGAGCATTTTTTTGCGTGTTTGTCATGCAAGATACTAGATAGGATACTAGTTACATTCTCTTTGATGCAAGGTTCAACGTGTGCGGTAGTCGTGGTGAGTAAGCCGTGCCCGCACAAACAAAACGTAAAATAGTACAAAATATACTTTTGATCGTTTACCAGGTGCTTTACTGTGAAAATTCTTAACTAAGTACTCACACATCTCCAAACCATCCAAAAAATAAAGACCCGACAGTCTCTCCAATTTTGCTATAAGCAAAAGTATTCGCCACATATAAATCCTTTTCACAAACCCAATTATTTTCGGAAACAACTGTTGTTTCAAACCAAGTCTTGTCGTAATCATATAAATCACATCCTGGAAACGATGTTTTTCTTGAATTAGATAACTATTAAGAAGAACACATTAAAATTCGCGCTTATTAACAAAAAGATTGAGGCTTCAGAACAGACTTCTGCTGATTTACCACACAGTTTTCGTTACCACACAGTGCTAACACTGCGTCATCAATTCCATCGTCACCATATCGCAATGGAAACATGCGCCAAGGTGGAGTGGTGTTGTTTTCACCTATCAGCGAAATGGAGCTGTGATGGCTAGCGGGACGCAAGGCTGATGTAGTGACCGCGACTTGCGATCAGCGAGTAACTTAATTACGTCACAGCCTGAAAAGGTAACTCAAACGTCACAGATGCAGAAGGAAAGTTAAGTGAGGAAGACTTCACGCTACTGCCTAAGAACTAAGCCGCCCGCTGCTTGTGCGGCATTGGATGCTCAAACCCAGCGACAGAATGCGCCCGCTTTTGAAGCCAGTAAAGGGGGTGAAGCCAGCTTTACATAGGTGGAAGGAAAAAAACCCGATACCGAATGCCTAAGTTTAGTGTAGGTATAGTGCAGTCTTTCTCAAAGTGGGAGATAACGCCCCCTTGTGGGCGCTAGAGGCCTACAGGGGGGCGGTAAAGGGTGATAAAAGTAATTATTGCGACTGTGATTATTAAGATCTGATGTGCTAAAGTTAAAAAAATAGGGGGCGCTAAAATGTAATAGATTCTCAAAGTGGACGGTAGACGAAATAAGTTTGAGAACCTCTGGTATAGTGTATAAACAAAGATAGTCAGAAAGGGGTAGGTACTAATCCGCGGACCACTTTTAGTATCACTGATCAGATCACTGTTTTAAAGAAGCGTTAAAATTTTAATATTCGATAATTTTAATTTCTTATTGCAAAATAATGTTTATTTTCGTTTTCTCGAAAATTATTCATCTTTGCTTTGGTTTCGAATTCAGGAAATGGACCGTGACCGTGAATCCGTGACCCCAAATATGATATGAGTATGACCTAAAATGTAAACAGCTGATCATAACTGAAGATTGATAGATTAAAGCGTATTTTTCATGAAATCTTTGAACAACTATTTATCTTAAACTATTGACTTTTGGGGAAAGTGGTAGAACAAATAAAAGTTATTCAGTATTATGGATACTTTAACACCCTTTCGGATTAGTACCCTCATTCCAACTAACCTTGTATAATATAATTGAATGTTTAAGTTAATTATCTATGGGCCTTTGTACCCTGAAATAAATAAATAAAATAAAGTATAAACAAGTTTAACATTACCTTTAGTGTTATTATTTTCTAGACTTGCGTAAACTAAACAGTCACTAAATTTTTCAGCCCCAGCTGCATCTTCAAATCTAAGTAACAACATAATCGAGAAAAATATAACGTATGAATACACTATTACAATTATTAATCACATAATAATTCACTATGAACTATTCACTAGAAATAGGTTAGCTCACCTCGGAATGTATTTCAATTTCCATAAATATTCACTCATATTATCGGGTTTTTTGGGGATTCTACACACATGTGGTGTTACAGTAAGTGCTAATATTATATTATTATAAGCCATAGCCCACAATGCGGCAAACAAAATATTATAAATAATATCAAATTTAATTTGAAATGTTCCATCTTGGCCTACTTCTGATAGCGCGCGGTCGTAAAAAGAATCCATGCTACACCTATCACTCTCGTGTTATGATTGTAAATATACCGTAGTTGTGTTTATGTTGTATTAAGAGATAAAATATCGATACAGTAAAATCTGTTATCTACAAGTCACTATTTGCTTATTTGTTGAGTCTCTTTTATAGTACTTACCAAAAACTTAGAAGCATATCGTCAATAATAATATCATTAGGCTCTAAATCTACTTGCAAATTAAATTGCGCACGTTGACTTCAAGTTAAATTGAGCAAGTTATTCAAGCAAGTTCTTGTTTACCTACCTATTAACACTTAAAGCAAGTTTTGTTAAAACTTTCACGCGCAGCGTGTAGCAAGTTGGGTAATTCGGTAAAACTACCAGGGCTAATTACGCCGCGTTTGTTGAAACATATTTCGTTTCATAGTCCTAAGCATAACTGCAAGTACCTAGACTGCACATTCAGTCGCAACTGTAAACTATGTGACTGCTAAATGCAGAATGTACTGTGAAGTACTCTACTTGCCACACGCTGCCCGTGACGTGAAACTTTTAACAAAACTTGCTTTCAGTGTAAACAGGTAGGTAAGCAAGTAGGTACCTACTTTTGTTAAATTTATTTTATTTTTCTTTTAAAAAAAAAAAAAAAAACGTTGCCCCGCTCTAGGATTTCTCATGTGTCGTGGGTGCGTTTACAAACACAAATCTCTCATCCACAAACGCCCAGACCCGAAACAACTATCTGTAGGCCATACAAATTTTTGTTCCGTGTGGGAATCGAACCTACGACCCGTAGCGCAGAAGCCAATCGCTAAGCCACTGCACCAAACGTGTCATCAATTAAATAACTTGCGCAATTTAACTTGCTAGTGGATTCAATGCTTTAAAATATTTTAAGATTAATAGGTACCTACTGATTTTTATTCTATTAGAAACGCAGTGGGTCGGAAATACATTCTTTAAATCTTCTAATACCAATCCATCTACCAAGCGTGGTGATTATGGTAATTTCCCCTTTGACCGTTTACTGGTCTTACGGTCACTGGGAGGTCCATGTTCAGCAGTGAACGTTTACGGGCTGAATTATGGTCTTATTATAATAGTCCACGACATTTCGCATAGCGCCTTCGTGAATGATGAAGATAATGAAAGTATCACTAAAAATTAAATCAGCCGTATATTTTTTATTGTCTAATTTTTTTAATTAATAAATCATTTATTTACGGGCATGGTTCTCTTTTCTAATGACAACCATGCATTGAGTCCATGCTCAATGATAGGTAACACGCACGAATATTATTACATCTAAAAAACCAGTAATAATTTGACCATTACATAATTGATTGAATCATAAAATTATTTTTTAACTGAAAATGTATTTATGTCATCAAATTCGTTTTTTTGTGGTAGGTACTTCATCTTTAGCATCTACTAAGGCACTACATATGCAAAATATCGTGGATTATTATAATAAGACCTTTAAAAAGCGTGTTACATATTTCCCCTTAAAAAAGAAAATGTTAATCACATACCATTCTTTTATGGTTGTTGTCATTTACCTCCCAGAGGAAATTAGGTAAGAATGTAAATCACTTTCTGGGTAGTCTACTCTTTACTTTTATGTTTTCAGGGTTGCGTTTCAGTGATGATTTTATGATTTGTTCAATTTTTTTTTGGGTCTTACCTTTATTTTCAAATATTGCCAATAGACTCTTTACGAGGGACCTTTTAATTCCCTTTCGGCTTTAGGGGTATTTTTGTAACACGTTGTACATAAATGACTAAAATAATAATTCCATAAAAGTCGGTAATAACCCGCATTATGCATTTAAGACCATACAAGGTCTAATTAACTATTCAAAGAAAATTAATGTAACTTAACCCTTAATTTGGCAAGACTAAAAAAGTTGTAGTAGGAAGATGACCTTAATATATTGTGTTCATATGAATTCAAAACACACGGGAAAAATAAAATAAAAAATCATGCCTGAAGGCTTTCCTGAAAACACAACGTTAAGTATACTCAACAAAATGCGATGATTAAAGAATTAAGGTATAATATAACTGTTGTGTACCTATACTTAACAAATCCAGCTTACCAACACTTTTAAACTAAACAAAATGTAGGTATATTAAAAAGAAATCATTATTGAAAAACACGTTTACATGCAGTATGTGTGGTTAATTATGATGATAATTGAAGCGACAATTTCTTTCTTTAACAAAACATGGCCTGGCGTTACATTTTAGACAAAAAAATGTGGTAAACCCTTTTTACAGCAGGCACATCGACCATATTCCATATCACGACCAGGGAAATGGTCGATATTGTCATATTTGTAAAACGACACAACAACATAATCGTTTAGGAGTGATTCTATCATTACAGTTTTAGCTAATATCGGTATGTCAGGATTGCGAGCAAGGAAAATGTAGTAAATAAAACCAACATAGACTCTCCACTACTGTGAGCACTTGTATTTGGGTTAGTATTAGTAACATGAACTAGATCACAATTATAATAATTTACACAACTATATATGTATAAGATCAGAAAATAAGGACAAGCTAGTCAGATATAAAAGGTCAGATTTCTTCAGCAGATCAACATAGAATGCTCCGCTTTGTCGAATGACCACCGCCTTTATAACATCAGGTGCGTTGATCCATATCGACGACTACCTTCCTTTGTCAAAATTACCCAGTGTTACCCGCTAACGATAACATTATTTTATGTTATCTACAGGCCTGAGACGTTCAGGTTTTTTTCAGGGTTTAAATCTTGGATTGTAGTTTTATTTACATTCCTTCCTTTGTGAATGCATGCATTTGTCTATACATTTTCTGATATAAGTACCTTGATCTTGAATTCTGAAAATAATATAGATATTTGCAGGCACCCAAGCATGGAACAAACAAAAATCACACGACACATACATAAAATAACGTGCAAAAAAAGGTTAGTAGAGTAGGTACTACTAGCGTGAAAGGTGTGAAAATTATGCATTTGATATTTTGTATTGATAACACACAAAAAAAACATCAACTTTAGATACATTATAAATTAAGTTCAGTTCGAAATGACACAAACCGATTGGAAAGGTTATAAACATTTTAAATTTTAATGGAAATTAAACTTAATCGTAAGGTAATAAAGTCGATTTTTCAAAACCATGCATAATATCGACGTGATATAATTTGATTTCAAAATAAGATACATGTCATGCCTTTAAGCCAAAGCGAAACTTGATTTTCATTCCGAAAAACCATTCCCACAAAAAAGCTGATTAAGCCGATAAGAAGCCCTTGAACCATTGTTTCAATAAATCTCACCATGCAGATTTGTTGAGTATACTCTACATACTCTGTTCTCACAAGATTACTCACCACCGGATTTTGTTGAGTATACTTAACAATCATGGTTACTGCCTTGTCGTGTTCTTATCCAGGTGAGAAACAGATTGCAAATAATTTTATCGTATTGATTACATATTATATAAATAGAAATAGGTAACGTATGTATCAAAATTCGCCCGAAAACCAACAAAAATAAATGTTTACCTGTAAAGCTCGCAGAGCATGCTGTCTCGTCGCCTTTTTTGCTAGCTAATGTCAAGTAAAATGTTGCGTGGCGGGCAAAATACTTTTTCCTATTAAATTAAACTAATATTGAAGTGTTCTTAGCCTACAACATTCAGAACTGCAGAAGAAAATTTGACGTCTAGATTTTTTTATTTGTAACGTTGAGTATACTTAACCCTAGAAGCCTAATCTACGCCTGCGAGGCGTACACGCAACCGAATATCGTTTGTTTCTTTCTAACGGTTGAATCTAGCACGTCGTGCTCTTTTGCCAACTCAGTGGCCGATGGGAGCTAGCAGACGGTGCCCTTGTTGTTAAGGTAAGTCCCGCCATTTTTGATTTATCGAAGTACAGCACGCCTGCGAGACGTATGTTTAGGCTTTTAAGTAGTTTTGGCAACATGGCTTTTGTTAATTCTGCTATAATATATGGCCACAACGTGATGAAAATAATAAAAACCACTGAACAGAAGAACATTCATGAAGCAACTCAGCACAGATTTGGTCACGCCTTGGATGGAGAAGACTTGAAGCTCCGACATTGAAAAGATCTTTACGAGAAAATATAAAGCAAATTCTCGTAAAACCTACCTACTGATTCAAGTAATGAAAAACGAAAAGAAGAACCCGAGCCAAAAAAACGTAAATACTGCGCCTTTTGCTCCTATAAAAAACGGAGAATGTCAAAACTCATTTTGTATATGTGTTATAAATGTAAAAATCTGTGTGTGGCGAGCACAAGGTTGATATGGATATAGACTGCTCTTCAAGTTTAGCTAGTCTTTTAAAGTCTGATTAGTTTTAATGTTTGCTCTAAGAATAATTAATTAGCGGTAAAAAAAAAAGATTTTCTAAAAAAATATTTATGTTTCAGTTGATTTTGAAGAAGTTAATATTTTTTGTTCCAATTTATGCATATTGTTTTTTCGTCGTAATAAATAACTGTGATTATAGTTATACATCATAACAGTGTTGTTTTATTTTTAGTTTATATTCCAAATTTAAATTTCCGCTAAATATTATTTCTAAAATAGGGCTATTTTTGCATACAGATTGTAATTTATATGTGTACGCCTCTGAGACGTATATTAAGGCTTTGTGTACGTCTAAAATAGATAAGGCTTCTAGGGTTAACGAAATCAAATTAAGGGTTAATAACTGTAGAACTTCTGTGCTACTTTATTAATATGCCAGAATTTGTACAAAAAAACTGTGTGAACTTTCATCTTTGAACTGGAAATTACCCGCTAAAATTGATTTCTTATCAATGGAAATAACCGCGTAAATAATGAAAATACGCGGAAGCTAGAAGCGGAATTTGTTTCCGTTTTTAAAACTACACGATTTACCGGATTGTTATAAATAACTTGGTATAAATTTATATCAGTTTATTATATTTATAAATACATATAATATTATAGTTATGTAGTATAATTCTTCACGCCAAGATTAAATCATTGATAATGTTTAGTCCACTCAAAACGGAAAGTTAAATAAATGTTTAAAAAAAACTTAAAAGCTTCAAATAATGGCCTTTTATAAAACAGAAAACTAGCTTTCGCCCGCAGCTTCGCTTACGTGAAATTTTGAACCCGTTAAGTGACGATATTCCATACAAACTTTCATCCCCTATTTAACTCCCTTAGGGGTTGAATTTCGAAAAATCCATTCTTAGTGGATGTCTACGTTACAAAAGGAACCTACTGTCAAAATTTCAACTTTCTAACCCCCGCGGTTTAGGCTGTGCGTTGATAGATCAGTTTTTTTTTTTTTTTTCTATTTGACTGCTGTTGGTCGTCCTAGGGGACGGTTTATAAGTAACCGGGCAGTTATTGGCGTGACCTGAAGGGTCTCCAGCCAATGGGGGGGGGGGAAGTAAAATACTTAACCTAAGCTAACTACTTGTACTACACTAGAGTGCGCGCAAGATAAGTCTGCGCGCGGCCGAAATCGGAACTAATCATGGTTATATTTATCTACTGTGTCATGGTCCACCAAAGTGTGTGCCGTTTTATCAATTTTGATAGTAGAACTAGCTGATTGTAGGAATATTTAACGGGAAAATTAAGTTTAGCGATAAAAAAGTTAAGCTTAAAAAGCGGTAATTTGAACTTTTGCGATCACGGCAACGTTTAGCACGCCCTCAGTCGCGCGCAGAGTTATCTTGCGCGCACTCTAACATCATGACTACCTGCAACAACAGCACTAAGGGCGACTCCTAGTGGGACTCGGACCTCGGCTTAGGGCGTTGCTGGCGTGGACATAGGGGGGGGGGGAGACAGCTTGATGAGGGCTGAATTATCGGTGTGATAATAGATCAGTCAGTCAGCTTCTCCTTTTATAGATAGTAGAATAACATTTTCCAAATTCGGTGCCTTCAATTATACTTTGGTTTCAATTTAAAATTCAGCGAAGCCACGCTGAATTGCTACGGCTTCAGAAAATGTTAATTTTATTATAACATGGCTATTACTTTTATGCTTTAATTTTTATAAAGTCGGTTTATTTTATTTTTATGGTAAATCCGAACCATAGAGATTGAGCTTAGTAAATGGTTAATTTGCTTTTTGAATCATGGCAGCCCCATTCTCGGCGGTTGTCGTTGACTGACTCGGGTTAGCTTGCCGCCTGCGCGATTTTTCTGAGGTTTTCGCGCCTCAATTATTTATTTTATGTAATTATACTTCATGTTTATAACATTCCAACATGGGTGCGTATTTGTCTGAGCCCGTTACAGAAAAAGTGTCCAGCGATGAAGCTAACGATAAACTCGATTGCGGCGCAAGCTCCATGCAGGGATGGCGTGTCAATCAAGAGGTACTATATTGTTTCGTTCATGATTGTATATTTCAGTCGTTGGAAATGCTGCTTTTATGTACTATTTACTAATAGCAATCGCTATCTCCACACGATCAGTTAATAAATGAACAATGTACAATTCTAACATTGTGATATTTACTGATTGTGGTAGGCGCTATGTTAAAATTTCTAGGCATTTTACTATGTCCAATGTCCAACGCACGAACGTTATTTTACTGGGAGATTTTTTACCGTAATTGGGTGGAGACGACTAGATATTCTATTTGAGATGCTTACGCATGAAATAGTGAATGTAGCTATACCATTAGGTGTAGATTTGTAGAAAACTTTTACAAATGTATGCATCTTTACCACTGCTGTTATATCCGGTATTAGAAACTATCGTATAGTTTGATAATATAGATGTTAGTTTTATAATCCAAGTCATTTGTATATAATTCTAGGATGCACACAACACAATTTTAGAGTATGATACAAACACATCACTCTTTGCTGTGTATGATGGGCATGGAGGAGCAGAAGTGGCCACATATTGTTCACAAAATCTGCCAAACTTCATTAAAAACACAGATGCATACAAAAGTGGAGAGCTAGTCAAAGCTTTGGAAGATGCTTTCCTCGGATTTGATGCTACTATTGCCTCCAAAGAAGTCATGGACATCCTGAAAGAGCTAGCTGGTAAGTTGTTATCATTTTCAAAACAATTTATCAATATCTAAGCAGTTCAGTACCTAGTGCATTCAACACTAATAATATAATACAATCTTGTATTTTCATAAATGAAATGATGCTTAAAATAACCTAGAAAAACAAATTGTGATTTGTTTTTATAGAATTATTATAGGTTATGATAACTTCACTAGGTGTATAAACTAAACTATACACCCGCTAGTATTAGTAATTTGTTGATAGTTCTGGTGTAAATTCCACAACATCTTGCGTGATAGAGCTGTAATATTAGTGTTCAGACTTATAATATGAAAATATATTGACTTATTGTGTGTTTGAAATAGGACAATGTGGCAGAGGTCAAATGTTTGCATAATGACTTAGAATTACTGTATTTACAACTGTGAAATTCAAATATTTTATGATCTCTCTATTATTTGAATATAAATTGTGTGGTTATGGTCAAAATTTAACAGCAAGCATAATGTAACAGAAAAATTTGTATTTTTTTTTCTATTCCCATTGTTATGTTAGACAATTTTTGTCTGATTATGTTTATATACAAAACTCCTGACACGTAAAGCTGGGTCTGCTGTGACAAAAATCTAACAACATATTGTAAGTTGTTGTAAGCCACAAATTGCATTTTTGTGTTTTTCATGTAAAAGTGTCTAATTTTATGTATTATGTATCTGTTCCAAATATAAAATAGCAAAAATATGTATAGTATTTTGGTATTTGAAACAGATAATATACATAAAATTAGACACTTTTACGTGAAAAAGACAAAAATGCAATTTGTGGCTTACAACAACTCACATTGCAGTCTACTGAGATTAAACAAAAAACTCTAATGTTAGATAATTTTAACAAAAAAGAGAGACGGTTGCAATGTTTGAGGATAACAATGGAATAAACATACCCCTCCCGCAACAGGCGAATGCAGGGATGTTATCCATCCATCTCAGATAACATGTTTACATGTTTTTGTTTGGGTAACCAACTAAACCACACCCCTGTTTTGTTAAATAAGTACACATAGTAGTGCTACTTCTAAGACAAATTTGGTTGCATCAGACCTGGCTTTAGACACTGTTCATCTGTTTGATGTTGCTAAGATATTTTTGAGATTCCCAAGCTCTAGCTTAATTTTGTCTGCTGATTTGTTTACATAGATGGCATCAAAAATTCGATAAGCTGAGCCACCACAAAAGAGTATTATTGGTGTTTTTGTGCTAAAACATATGTACACACAGGTTCAATACTGATCCACCTTTTTTTAAGATGGTTAAAAATGTGGTGAATGGGCATTCTATTTTACTGCTAGCTGTGTAAGTAAACTGCAGATGGAATAGACATTGTTCAATTTAAAATTGACTACAAAATAATTCCCAATATCCACAGTTTCATGCACACTGCATACACACCACAATTTAAAATTCTCTGCAAATATTTTGCTTTGTTCTCAAGCAGCAAAAACTTTCAGGAGCAGTGGTAATTCAATAACATTTCTATTGCTATTGTGTTTTAAATATTTATTAGCTGCAGTGTTAACAAACATACAAAACCTTAACTTCTGTCTGCCCTGTTTTTCAAACACATATTTTAAGGCTTCAAATATTTGCAGCCAATTTGATTAAATCTAACAATTTTCATTCAGTTTGAAATACTTCCACCCTCAAAATTACCAAAAGCATCAGTGGTCCTTTGTTAATCTGCACATTACCTAGGTTGAGACTGGAAAAATAAATCTTTAAATAAGTATCCCCACTTTAACTGAGTGCATCAGGTAATCTGCAAATTTGTTAATGTATGCATGTAAATAGATTCGTGTAATTCCTTAAAACCACATGATCTATAATACTGATGTAGATTGAACCTGCACGGGATTTAGCTAGATTTAAAATAAAAAAATAAAATTCCTTTTTTTTGTGGTTGTTGTAAGTAATCCAATCTCGCATCAAAATCGCGACCCCGCAGGCCTGCGGGATTTGCGGGATTGAAATTTTTTAAATATTCTATTGTTTTGAGTAATATGTAAGTAGTTACATAAAAAAAATTGCTGTGAAAACTTTTATAACAAAATTTAATTGTATTGTTGTATCATACCTTTTCACATCACAAGTAAGAGGCAAATGACACTTTCTTGGACAATAAACCACGCGCAAAGGTAAATCCCCGTGCCGTGGGGGAAACCCCTAGTCATAGAGTATTTGAACTGACATCAGTGGCGTGCACAGAGATTTCAGACAGGGTATGCACAAAAAAAAAGCTGGGTTCGTCATGACCACAGAATGCTAATTCAGATTTACCTAGAAAACAAACTACATCAATCAACCGTTTGAAGATGTCTCTATTTCTGTCGTCTTTCGCGTTGTGCCTTTCAATATCTAACTTTAACTGGCTATTCAAACTAGTCTCTATTCTACCTTTATCAAAAGTTTGGAACTTTTACGCAGAATTCTAGATGTTTTTCTGAAGAATCATGCTTAGCAGCCGCTTTGTGAAAATTATTTAAATCTGAGTATCCGCTAGGTCCAAACATTATTTTTAACTTGATTTATAAACAAAATGCAAGGGAAACAATCCAATGTATTTGTGTGTACACAACGAGTTAGCCAGTAATAGTCAGCATAAAACATTTTATGAAAATAACGAGTAGTATTTATTACCTTTTCTTTGAGTTAAATCCAACCCGGGTACGCGCCTTCCCTTTGCAATCAATTTAACTGTTTCCTCAAAAGATAACGTGAAAACGCGGCCGATTTTAATTTATTTAAACACATTTCGCCAGCACAGGTCTCACAGGTATAATTTTCCATTTTTACAATAAACTTACTAAATAATTACTCGACAGTCAATCACTTGCGCCAAAAAAAACAATAAGGCGAAAAAACTTTGCACGAATGAATCATTTGGTTAATCCGACTAAAATAAGTCGACTCTCTGCAATCAACAATTAAACGGTGCATTTACGGGTTCTCAATTTGGACGGTTTGCAATGTAAGCTATGCCTCCAAAACTCCAACACACGCACACACATTTTCACGCACACAGTCACTCTTTTGCTGTGTACTACACGAGATGCGTTGTATGAAGAATAAGCCAGGCGCAGTACAGCTTATGCTCACGGGAGGCGCTGCAATGCGCGGTCGCGGCGGCATGCATGCGGCGGGTATTCCCCGCTCCGAGTTAGTTCCAAAAAAAGCAATAGATGGCGTGAAAACTAAATTACCATGATTTCTTTTAATTATAGTTATTTATCACTTAAAGGGGCATGTATGGAACTGCAGGGTATGCAGAGCTTATTTGCATGTATGGAGTGCACGCCACTGACTGACATTGATTATGTTCCGTTCAGAAACAGGATTCACACAACATAAAATTAAAATTCAATTTTTTTAGCTGTAAGTTAAAAACTGAAAACTAAAGTATTTTCCATACAAATGCTTAGAAAAGTCACGCACGAGTTCTATAGGAAAGTTGTTAAATCACTTATTAATTCAATTCATTTATTAATTCAGATATCAAAGATCCATTGGGTTAGTAACAACAGTCTTAGCCTATGTTAGTACTTAACTAATAACACAGACAATGTAAAGGTGACAAGTGACCTCACCAACGGGCTGTCATGTTTCCCGGCTATAGCGCTCTGCCACGGAGTCTGTTTAGCAGCGAGGCCGCTTTCTTACGCCGTACAGCATTAAAGCAGTCGGTACGTTCCTCAGCGAACATAGATGACGCGCTACAGAACCGAGGCAGACGCAACAGCACCCTAAATGCGTTGTTATACTGGATCCGCAGAGCATTGTAGACCTTTTGGGTGTAGCTGAACCACAGGCTTCCCGAGTACAGTGACATGCAATATGCTTTAAACAGTGTTATTTTGACCGCCGCTGTACATCGGAAGAATCGGCGGGCCAGGATATTAGCCCGAACCGATAATGCTCTGCGCTCCCTCTCCATATCCACATCGTCTTTCAAGTCGTCCGTCACCAAGTGGCCCAGGTATTTAAAACAGCACACACTGTGCAACTCCACACCATTCAGTAGCACAGGAGGGACGGTGAAGGGACACTTGGTATCGGACTTGAAGACCATGTATTTTGACTTGCCTTCGTTGTATACAAGGTCATAAGAAGCAGCGTACGACTCGCAAATATCTAGAAGCTTACAGAACGCACCGACCGAGGGGGCCAGCAGCACTGTGTCGTCTGCATAGCTTAATGAGGCTGTGCTGGGTCTTAATAATAATCAGAACGTCGTCTGAGCTCATATATTTTTTTATTAGCTATTGGTTCCCTATCCATTTGCATAAAATTTTAAGACCTAATATAACTTAGCATAATTTTGTTTGGCATAATTATATTTTCGCATAATATAATTACGCATAACAGCTTACGCATAATATCCTAAAGCATAAATTTATTTACGCATAATGATATTAAAACATATTTTTATAGGTATACGGTAGACGATTATTCGTCACCTACTTTCATTTTCACAACAAAAACTTAAGGGGATGTTTGTAAGGTTGAGGCTCCAAAGCAGAGTCGACGGAGCCCCGCTGAGCGGGGCTCCTATTTCTGTCTGCAGGGTTTAAAGTAACCTAACACGAAGGGGATGATGGGGGCTTCGTTCGCTCGCCTCGCTCGCTCACTCTAGCCCCCATCATCCCCTTCGAACCTAACCTATCCGTGTCGGGGTGCGTCTGCGACTAGATTATTAGACAATGGTAAAAACATTTCTGATTATCATAACTAACGTTATGCTAATAGTCATTAGGCCTACTAACGTTATGCGAATCAAATTTATGCCAAAACAAATTAGTCTTTAAGATGATTATGCCAACATAAAATGTATGCCTAAAAAAATTATGCCGAAGTATTATTATGCCAAAACAAATTGTGCCAAAATCGTTATGCCGAAGTATATTAGGACAAAGAACATTATGCGAAAAGAAGGTATCCCCTATTTTACGCGTAGGTAGGTACGCGTAAAATAGCTTAACCCCTCTGAAGTGAGGAACAGTACGCTCCAAGCCTGTTTTCAGAGCGGCAAAGTTATTTAACGAGTATCGCGTAACTTTGCCCCTCTGAAGTAAGGAACAGAATGCACAAAGCCCGGTTTCAGAGCGGCATAGTTATTTTACGGGTACTGTAACTCACTGCGTATTATTTAATTGTATAGGTGTATGCAATAAAAACTGTTTTTTTTTTAAATGTTTTTGTGTTTGCATGCTAAAAAGGTGTTTTTGTTAAAATTTGTTTTATGGTGAATCTTTTAGGTGAAATAAATCCACCAGGTCCAAGTGACAATGAAGAAGAATCTGAAGATGAGAATGTGAGCAACTTATATCAAGAAGCAAGACTCCCATTACAGGTAAACTAAATTGATGAATGATTTCTTGTCATAGCTATGCTATGTAGTCACAGTCCTTGAAGAGCATTGCTCATCTCATAGGGCAATTATAAATAGCTAACTAAGCTAACTTCACATACCCATCCTTGCAAGCTTGAAGGATCTTTATCCATCTGATTTGGAACACAAAGTAGAAGGAGGTCTCTTGTTAGTTTCTTTTTGTTTAAGGTATACAAAAAAAATAACAATATAATAAAATAATTTTGAAATGTACAATCATTGACTTAGAATAAGTATGGACCTCGGGTCATCGCTCAAAAATGTCCGAACCGAAAGTGAGTTAAAACACGATGAATTTGAAAAGAGCTACACTTGCGCGCGTCATTCTTCTTTTGGGCGAACAAGCAGCTACACCTCAATGTCACATGTCAACAATGCCGTTCTGTGTAGTGAGATCGTGTAAAAACTACTCAAAAAAGTGAAAAAAGTTGATGGTGTATCACATTTTCAGTAGGTATATTATTGTTTTACAATTTTAAAGTATTATTTTGTTAAGGAACATTGTATTTTGCTTACAATTGAATTAATTGCAAGAGCAAAACACACAATAATCCAACTAAACAAAAAGTATCTTATTTTCCTTCCTCTGTTTGACCAATTATGTCAACTTCATTTGGTTGGATTACCATAAGAAACTTGACATATTTGTCAGACATTAGAACAAAGATTCCAAAGAGTCGTTATTTTTACGCGATGTTTTTTTGTATTGCGATTTTGAACCAATTGCAATTTGTTTTGTTCTATTCATTTAAACAAGTTAATTTTAAACTTGCATTGTATGCAAACATATTATGTACGAAAATATGTATGTTGTCCTTCCGTTTCAAAATTGTATTGGTTTTTCGGTCACTACCAAGTTTCCGATCGAGCTGAAATTTTGCAGGTAGGTATGTGCATCTTAGATCATTAAAATGTCATTGAACTAATTTGATGATGGAGCCGAAGATTAGGCAGGCACAGGAACAAATGGTAGGCTTGTCGAGTTTCAGCTCATGTATTTTGTCATTATAAACACTTTTCATTACATAAATAATGACGTAGGTCCGATAGTAGAGCCGGAAAACGGGCTCTGGAACTCCCTAATGGCAAATAGTGAACACGTGACGTTTGGGCTCGTTTGTTTAGATATCATAAACTCTTTTAAATACACATGACAAAAGATAGTTTCATTCAAAAAAAAAAAAATGTGCCTCTGATTTAATTTCAGTTTTCTTTGAGATCAATTAGATGAAGATGATGATGATGATGCTGATACTGATGGTGATACTTCAGCAAAGGAAGCGAAATCGCGTTTTTGAAAATGACGATGTTGTAATTTTGCAAGAAATGTTCTATGCTCTTTCAGTTGGTTTAAATATTTAGCGATCGCAATAAAATAATATAACAAATAATAAAATCTTTTAAAAATTAAGTTGCTCTATTACTCCTATGTTCTCCAAATTTTCGTTTAATATTAAATGAAGTTTCGAAATTTGAAAAATTGAGCAGTGCTGTCATGTTTTCGTATGGTAAAAATTGTTGCAAGCAAAATTAGGCATTATGATAACGACATAGGAATTCGTACATCGTAAATGAGCTTGTTGGTATTTCTAAGTTTATAATATGTCAATTCAGGACACTTTTATCGTGAATTTTGTACTACACTCGTTGTCCATACTTATTCTAAGTCAATGTGTACAATGGTGAGTTTAACTCAAAATGAGTACTGAATGCAATTTTCACTATCATCATCGGACAGCAGCCACCACATCTAATCAGCCCCCTTCTCTCATGTCACCACGAGATAAACGAATAATATCTCATGCTGTGGTGAAAAGATTAGCCAGTCAGCAAGGTTAGTAGCAGGGCTGACTGCTCAGGGTGCGCCGGACGTACTTAAGTATCGTCACTCGTGGACCCTCTTTTCATTCACCCCCTGAATCAGCCCCCTGATTCAGAACGATTCGTTCGAATTCGAATCGTAGACGGAACGAGACAACAAACCAAATCGGTTGACAACCGCTTATCGAAAAGGTTCTGAATCGGAGGGCAGAGAGCGCTATAATAGGAGGCCTATCGCAGGCATCGTGGAAATCGGTTAAAGGTTTATGTTAGGACAATGGCCAGTAGTCTCCTCTTGCAGAAAATAACATAATACTGCAATCACAATTTCGTCTGCTAAGCAAGATGATTTAGCAATTTCACCTTTGACTATTCAGCAATAGATGGTTACAGTGTGATATGATTATGATGATGAATGTATTTATAGGAAGTATTGGCCAAATACGAGAACAAACTGAGCACTCTTCACCGTGCGCGTCTCGGAGACACCGCCACTCCATTGTCGCCATGCCTTCGCGCCAAGAAGAACACGGAGGAAGCTGGCGGTTCAGGTACACAGATATGTTCTTCCAGTCATGCTAATTCCATGATTGCTCAAGCATTAGTAGCATTGATGATTTATTTGTTTTAATTAGAACATTTTTTTACTAGGTTGGATCAAAAGTTCCTTTAAGAAACAAGCATTATAATTGAATCCAACCAAGTAAAAAATATTTTATTCTGCTTCGTAGGGGAACTAGCCATCCACTTTATATTAACCACGGTAGTAAAAAGAGCCGTAATCTCAAAGTATCAGTACTAATTTTGAAACTACTCTCAAAAATCAAAAGTTATGCAGATTGGCATTTGCTTTTTATCGCGAAATATTTACATATCGTACATTCAAAACATTAGGTGCCGGTGCATCAAGCTCTGAACAGCCGAGTGGAGAGGCTTCATCCAGCAAGAATGGCTTGTCTTCTACAAAGGAGGTTGCAGAGGGCAGCAATGCAGAGGACGATACTGGAGGTGTTTCCTCCACGAACTCCTATGAAGATAAGGATGTGAATGGAGAAGTGAGTTTTGATTTCACCACATTTTTTGAGATATCAGGGTTTTAAGTTTGAAAATACATAGTACTAAGGTATAGATGAATTCTTGAATTGACAATGCGGGTGATCGCCCAAACAGCATAACAATTATTTGACAGAGTCTATGGCAGTTGTGTGAGGTTTATGACCTAACAAAACAATTAATTCTGTAAACAAAGTTATAGTATCGAACTGAGAGACCTTGCAGTCTTGTCTTGGATGGGTATTCGTCTTTTTAAACACCACGACCCGAGTCGGCGTCCTATGAGTCTCTGAGATCTATGACAGTTGTAATATGCAGACAGAACCCCTAAAGTTTGACATCTAATCTAAACCAATTACAGGTTAGATTAGATGTCAAACTTTAAGATGCAGATGTCTGATATTCGGTTCCATCTGGTTGGTCTGAAAGCCATCATAGTCAAGAAAAGTCATGACTATTATAGGTAAGGTGATGATTACCATATTTATACTTTAAGGTATCAACCAGCGAGCCTGCTGAGAAAGCAAAGGACCCAGTTGCTATGGAGGTCGACAAAGCTAATTCAACTGCCCCAGACAGCTCTGAAGATAACTGCCTTCAGCCTGAACAGAGTGAGGACGCCAAGAGCTCAGTTGCTGCTGGCAATGGTGCTACTTCTGAAGGCTGTAACGGAGAGGTTACGGACTCGAAGCAAGTTGATGGCGAAGAAAGTAATATCACTTCATCCAACGGTTCCGCAGCGCCAGCGAAGTCGGGGAAAGCCAAAGGTAATTGATTACCATTTGTATTTAATTTTCAGAATTTTGTGCTTTGACTCCCGTGGGGTTTGATTGGGACGCCATATTTATTTAATCACTTGTTTTTCTTTACACGTCTTACAAATTTCAGACAAAACAGCAGCAGTATCAAGTTCGGATGCCAAGGGTCGGGACAGACCAAAAGAGGCAAAGATCAGGCGCGCCGCCGCCGCCGTGTACGAATCCTTACTGCGTCAGGCCGCCGAGGAGGACGATGACGAGAGTGACTCCAACGACGAAACCTTTGAGGGAGGGGAGATCAACTCATCTGATGAGGAAAATGTTAACGGTGTTGAAGAATCTTCAAATGATGGTGAGTTGGTTAATGATTCGTATGGTTGTTTAATTCGAGTCAGCACTAATCGCTGGCCGCTCTTGTATAGCTTATAAGCTATAGCTATAAATTACTGGCACAAGCTTATATAATAATCATATAATTTTACAGGAGATGGTGAGGAGGAAGAAGATGAAGAAGATTTGGCGGCTGAATCAAGTGACGAGGATGGAGACGAGGATGTCTCCATGAATGAAGAGCCTGGCAATGACAGTGGCTGCACAGCTGTGGTAGCACTGCTCAGAGGTAATTTACACAAAGTCTAAGACTTTTTGCTTTCTTCACTAATATCTGTAATTTATGACATATTTTACTCTGTTTGCAGGTAATGAACTATATGTAGCGAATGCCGGAGATTCGCGTTGCATCATTTGCAGAGAAGGCAAAGCCGTCGATATGTCAATAGACCACAAACCAGAAGACGCTCCCGAACTCGAAAGAATCACCAAGGCTGGCGGAAAAGTCTCAAACGACGGCCGCATTAACGGTGGACTTAACCTGTCACGTGCCATCGGTGACCACTCCTACAAGCTGAATAAAGATTTGGGTGCTAAAGAACAGATGATCACAGCGTTGCCCGACGTGAAGACGTTAACAATTGATCCAGAAACTGATCAGTTCATGGTACTAGCGTGTGACGGTATATGGAACTTTATGTCTAGTCAAGACGTTTGTGACTTCATTCTGCCCAGGTTGGCCGAAGGTCGAGAGAGACTGTCGCAGATTTGTGAGGAGGTATGTATCTTTTGTGTTAACCATTAACATTAATTATACTTTAAAAATTCAGCCATGTAATAAGTATTATTTCTGGTCACAGATGTTCGACCACTGCTTGGCACCGAGCACGATGGGTGACGGAACTGGGTGCGACAATATGACAGCTATTATTGTACGATTCAAAAACGGAGTAATTAGCGAGGTAGGGCAGCACACGAGCAGCGCAGAGGGTGCTAAGAAACGCGTCGCCGAAGAAGAGCCCAGCAACGAGGAGCAACAGGACTCAAAAAGGCAAAAGGTCGATGATCCCCTCTCAAGTTCAGTAGTGACTTCAAGTGTCTAAACCTTCAAACATTATAGACAAAAGTGTTCAAGCCACACATAGTATTGTGAAATGTATGGTGGAGACTTTGTAATTTAAATTATGATTAATAGACAGGATGTCACATAAGGGTTTCATTGAGCATATTCTACTTATTAATTGGTAATAATTTATCATTTATATTGAGCAATATTTTGCTTCAAAAATCTCCCTCGATCTTGATGAAATGTGTAACGTGAATATTTCGAATCTGTCGTGTCGGTATTGCCTTACTTGGGTCAGATGCGACCCCATGTTTGTTACTCGCAGTGTCTTTAGAAATAGTTGTGTTGAAATAACTCAATTACTAGACAAGTAGATGTACGGACAAAACATAGCAATTAATTATGCATGCACATAGTCTCGTTGACGTAGCAATGTCAACGACATAGGACACCAACGCAACACGGTCGACGGTCCATCCAATCGCGCCACTTTAAAATATTTTCAAGCATTTATGTATTAAATGGTAGTTTGTTGCAATTGATAAAGAGATTGAAACATAATACTTACTACAAATGTACAATGTGTATAAGTTAAGAAAAAATGATTGCACCTTGCTATTAGGAATATTACTGGCGTATTGTCAAAATATGGGATAAGATACATTGTAGTAAGTGTACTGTAAAGAGGGAGAGAATTAATGATAAATTCCAGAACTGATTGTTGACGATAGCAACTAGTTAGTAAGCTAAGCTGTAAGTGTAAGTTACAGAATTTAATATGTACGATCTAATTATTTTGAATCCCACTTTAAATATTACAGAGTAAAGATTATTCTTGGTTTTCGATGCTAGAACTGGCATTTTTGTTCTCCTTTTATGATAATGAAACTCAATATAGATTCTAGTAGTATTTTAATATAGTATGCTTAAAATAAAATGTGCAAGATTTTGTAAGTAGTAAAGCTTACGTCACATTGTTTTCCTAACGGCAGCATTGACTCAGTATACTCAACTCCACAAAACAGTTGAATTTAAATTAGTGCCAATATTATTTATTGATTTTCAACATTTCATAAAAGGACTTTTGTTATAACGACGTGATTAATTTGTGTACTTTGATTAATATAATAAATTGACTAATAATCCAATATTGGCTCATGAAATCTCAAATATTGACTCTTTGTTTCCAGTTAAGTCAAGACAGAGCTTCATTTGGATTTATTTGGTGTTTGTTAAATGTAAAATTATGACATTGGCATGTTCCTACATAAAATTAATGTTATAAAATTTGGAATCAAGGAAATATTGTATATTTCAATTATTTAACTGTGTTACTCTGTAGTAATAAGTAGTTATATTTTTATAATCACAGGTATTGTAAAATAAACTTAATTTCTACTTAGTTTTGTGATTAAGTTGACATATTCCAAATTGTGACTTACTGCAGTAGAAATAAATTAATTAATTAATTTATACAATTAATTTCAAAAGAATCCGGATAACCCCATAATAATAATAACGATGATTTACAGTTTGACTATAGAAACTGTGTTAATTACATGTGTGTTTCAGTGAAAATTACATTTTTACCGACTGAATCATAGTTTTATTTATTAGTTCAAGTATTTCTTTTGAGCGTGACATAGCCGATTATTGTATACACGACTCTATCGTAGTCTCAGTAGTATCCGAACGCAGTCTGGGCCTGATTCACCTAACTAAAGAAGTTCAGTTGTAGTAACACATTAGAGTCCACCACACCTTTCATAGAGCTCTTATCCCGCCATACAATACATATTGCTAGCGGACTTTCCAGGAGGGTCCTCGGCATTACGTTTGCGCTAAGAGTGAACCCTCGAGGAGGGTTCCTGGCGTTAGGTTAAAAAAACCTTGAAAAATACGCTACTACGTCGTAAAATAGGTGTTTGCTTGTTTCATGACGGTGAATTTTCCAAGAAAAACCTGCATTTAAAATGAGTCGTCCAGGAGAGCACCCGGCATGGCGAATGCGACTACAGGGTGCCCTCCCGGAGGGCACCCGGCACTGAACGTGTTAAGTTTCGATCGAAACAACGTTCGTATTCTTATAAACGATCGCTGTCAGATACGCTCGCGTGAACTTAACTACAGCGTCACTGCAACTTGATCGGCGCGTTATGACCTTACGGTAATTAGCCTACTGCACGGTTGACTTACTATGAGACGAGACTCGTACGTATGTGACATGGTATTATCGCAAAAAGTCGTGTATCTGTCGTGGCCTTAGAATAAGTACTTTAGTACTTATTCTAAGGTCGTGGCCATATCGTAGAATTGATCACTTCATGATGTGGCCAGCCATTTCATGAAATGGTTGTATTTCATGAAATGGCCAACTAAAATTGGCCATATCGTTGAAACGTCAACGTTTAATGATATGGCCATCCACGTTTGGCCATATCATTAATGTAGGGTTTCCATGATATCAAAGGTTTAAAAAAAAATCCAAATAAAGGAAGCACGTACCATACAACTATACAAGCAAAGGAGTAGACTACGGAATTTTGACGCACAAAATATCGATGCACGTTACCGCGAAAGTTTAATAGCTTGATTCACCAACAATTAAGGGGATCTAGCGCTCGGCGGCCGCTGCCGCGGCACGCTCGCTTCGCTCGCTCGCCTTCGCGCGTTATTGGTCACTGTTCTAACCTAACCTAACCCAAATGATTCAATATACTAAATAGTAAATGTTTACAGTATCGTGCATCGATATTTTGTGCTGTAGTTTCACAGGTTAACCAGATAAATAATCGAACAAATAAAATTCTATGAAAAGTTCACCCGCAGTTACCATGAAGTAATATTTTGAAATCCAATAATAGTCCATTAATTTTTGTTGCGTGGTCACCCTACTTTACTTATTCCCTTTATTCATTTTAAACACATATAAATTATATTTTTAAACACATATCATAAATAAAAAAAAAAACAATATACATTTAAAAATATAAAAAATAGTATCCCACCGGCATCCGGAACAGGGTCCAAGCCGCCGGCAGTCAGGGCTCCAGAGAAAGGAACCTTCTCACTATGCGTGCCGTGTCAAGGAGTACTGCCTTCTGTATCAAGCCCTTGATCCAGCCACCTAACGAAAGCCTCTTGAGATGTTGATCGAGGCTCTTAGCTATTAGGCCATTCGCCGTAACGACTATCGGAACAATGACTGCTGAGTCCACATCCCACATGCCGACAACCTCGTGTGCTAGATCAAGATATTTTATTTGTTTATCTTTCTCAGCTTTCACGAGATTCTCGTCATGAGGGACGGTGATATCAACAATCATTGTGCGGCGCTCTGATCGATCTATTACCACTATGTCAGGCTTATTGGCAACAATAGTCCTGTCAGTGATAATAGATCGATCCCAGTACAATGTGACATGACCATTCTCGAGAACTGGGTCGGGCACATACCTGTAGTACGGTACTTCCGATTCCACAAGGTTATATTTCAGAGCAAGTTGCTGATGAATAATCCTGGCCACCAGGTTGTGTCTGTGCAAGTACTCTCCGTTGGCAAGACGGGAACAACCGGAGACAATGTGTCGGATAGATTCTCCTGGACGGTGGCATGCCCGACAAATGTCAACCGTGCCATCCTTCACAATATATCTTCTATAATTGTTCGTCATCATGACTTCGTCCATAATTGCACAGACAAAACCTTCGGTTTCTCCGAAGAGGTCACCAAAACGTAGCCAGGATACGGACGCTGGAAAGTCAACGTCGGGCCCATGAAGGGCCCGATAAAAACGTCCGTGTAGCTCCTTGCTTTGCCATACTTCCTCGCGATCATTGGTACTAAGTACTGCAGGCTTGCGCCAGTTCTCTTTAGCCAAGGCGAGCGGGGTGAGTCCCTTGTCCACTGCGACCACATCTCGATGCATCTCCCCTTCAGCTTGGAGGAAATACTCCCTGAGACTGCACACTTCGCGGTTGTGTAGGGTCTTAGCGTTTAAAAAGCCTCGACCCCCACACTTTCGCGGAATGTACAGTCTCATCACTGAAGAGCGTGGGTGATGCATCCGATGTGTAGTCAGCAGTGCACGGACCCTTCTATCCAGGGCGTCAAGATCAGTTTGAGTCCACTTGAGTATGCCGAAGGAGTACATCAGGACCGGCATGACCCAACCGTTAAAGGCGCGCACCCTGTTTCCGCCTGATAAAAGACTTCTTAATACTTTATTCAGGCGGCCAAAGAAGCGCTCCCGTAACGATTGTCTCATGTCGGCCTCACTGATGCCTAAAGCCTCCGACATACCCAAGTATTTGTAGGTCTCAGTTGGGGAGAGGGATCTAAGTTGTATGGAATTCTAGAGTTGGGTTCCCTCGGATTCCACAATCCCCCCTCGCTTTACATGCATGACCGCACATTTGTCCACACCAAATTCCATCCTGATAGAGCTACTGAAGTTTTCAGTTACCTTCAGTAGCTCCATCAGTCGCAAATCAGTGGGGGCAAATAGTTTTAGGTCATCCATGTAGAGGAGGTGGGATATAACTTGACCTTCTCTCCTCAACCGATAGCCTAGCCTTGTTCCCTCTAGCAATGTACTCAGAGGGTTCAAGGCTAAGCAGAACCACAGGGGACTCAGACTGTCACCCTGGAATATACCACGCTCGATCCTTACCGGTTCCCCTCTCCCCCGAATTTCCCGACATCCTGGATAGCGAAGGACCGTCCTCCATTGCCTCATACATGACATCAGGAAGGTGCGAAGAGTTGTATTTATTTTATACAACTCCAGCACCCTCTTGAGCCATGTATGTGGCACCGAGTCATAGGCCTACTTATAGTCTATCCAACATGTCGACAGATCCTTTCGGGAGCGACGAACCTGTTGGCTAATGGTCATGTCAATGAGGAGATTGACTTATTATTATTAGCTTTTTTGTCAGAATAATTGTCCGCCGCCATGATGCATCACAAAAACAAAACGATATCAGCGCCTCTAACGGTGAATAATGTAACTATTTTACGATATGATCACTAATGTTTGACCATATCATGAAGTAGCCGTGCGTTTAGCTGATCGTAACGTTAAACGCTGATTATTCATTGATCTGGCCAGGCCATTTCATGATGTGGGCAGCGGGTATTGGCCATTTCATGAAATGCAACCATTTCATGAAATGGCTGGCCACATCATGAAGTGATCAATTCTATGATCTGGCCACGACATATCGATTTTGTTCTATATGCACAAAATTTTAGTAGGTACAGGAGCAAAGGGTGATGCAGAGAAAAAACATTCATTATTTCAAAGAAAATCTCTTTTTTTTTAATCACAATGTTTCCTTTATCTGTTTGCATTTTAGAACTGTTGATAGGTAGTACTTTAGTAATGTGTCAAAGGATAGGTTGCAATTAATACGACAAAATAATTGAGTTTCTGTATCTCGTATTATCTGATTTGCGTCAAATATTCAATAGTTTCCACTTGCGTTGCTTCTAAAATCTGAAGGGCATCATATTCACTATCCAGCTGCTCTAGTACCATAGCCTTGTCGTTAATTTCAGCCTGAAAATATGACAAAAATAGTCAGCAACATCATTTCGTGTCATGTGGTTTTCAGCAAAATTACAGTAAGGAAGAAGCCACACGGTGCGGTGCCGCCGCCGCCGCACGGCTAAAATTTTGCCGCATCAGCGTGCTCACTTAATACGCGGCGCCGCAAAAGCCACGCGGTGTGGCGCGGCGGCGCACCGCACCGTGTGGAACAGCTCTCCGTCAACACGTCTGCGGTCTGCGACGCCGGAGCGGTGCCGCTCCGGCGCATACACCCCTCTTATTTACATCCGTCTCTTTCTTATTCGATGAGAGTGAAAAAGATGGCAATAGTCTAAATTAAGTTTAGTTTGCACAAGGGAATCGGCACCATGAGTTACTATTATTATACATACAAGGTTAGTCGAAAAGGGGGTACTAATCCGAAAGGGTGTTAAAGTACCTACCCATAATAACGAGTAGGTAACTTTTGTTCTACAACTTTCTCATAAAGTTTGACGACATCTGTGGTCTAGTGGTTCGAGTGTCGGACTGCTGGTCACGAGGTCGTGGGTTCGATTCCCACACAACACAAATATTTATGTGATGAACATAAGTGTTTGTGTTGGTCTGGGTGTTTCATATGTATTATAAGTATGTATTTACAAAAAAAAAAAGTATATAAGTATTATATCCATTGTCTAGTACCCATAGTACAAGCTCTGCTTAGTTTGGGACTAGATGGTGCTGTGTAAAAAATGTCCCAAAAATATTTATTTATTTATTTAAAGTTAATACTCTAAGAGAAAAAGCTGTTCAAAGATTTCATAAAAAAAAATCGCTAAAATCTACTAAATATCCTCAACTATGATCAGCTGTTTACGTCATATTTGGGGTCATGAATTAGAAGCACCATTTTCTGAATTCGTAACTAAAGCAGGGATGAATAATTCTTGAAGAAACTAAAATAAAAATCATTTTGCACGGAAATAAAAAATACCGAATTTATAAATTTTAACACTTGCTTTAAAACCATCATTAGTGATACTGTAAGTGGACTGCGGATTAGTACCTACCCCCTTTCCGGATAACCTTGTCTAGTAGGGTTGGCAGCCATAGTCGAGGGCTATGAATAGAACTTATGATACGATAACTTACTTGCAGTTTAGCTTGCTCCGCCTCTTTTTCTTTAGAAATGGATTTCAAGAGGTTCATAGAACCTATGGCTGCCATTTTTTTCTTCTCGACGTTATCTCCAAGTTCCTTTAGCACCTCTAGTAGAGCGTTGATAATCTTTCCAAAATCTTGAATCTCTATGATAATAAAAGACAATGTTTAGAGTAAATACCTTTTGTATAATCAACATTGGTGTAGGTACCTGCAGATGGTAGATGGTACCCACGGCTACAGATCAAGCTATACATTTCCAGTATAAGCTGATCTCGCATTGTATAGGATTTCCTTACAATGAGAGGTCAGTGTAAACTGGACATGTATAGCTTGATGTGTTAGCCGTGTGTACCGTCCGCGAGACCTAAGCTGAGCGTTGCATTTGTTAGAGAATGAATGCAGACGCGTCCTTTGCTTGGTTTAAACCGGTTTACACTGCTTTTTGGCTATCGATTCCATGTGCCCTCACACAAATGCAAAGCTCAGCTTACGCCTCGCCAGTTGTAAGAACTCAAACTGAATTATGAGGGTGGATACCATAATCGTACGTCGTAATTTCATAACACAATACAAAAAAAATACAGGACCGTAAAAAATTGCGCTATGGCACGGGGCAAGGGCCCCTTCTCATACAGAAAACTATCGAGTACCTACCACGATTGCTTCTTGTGGGTTAGCGATTACAGACAATGTTTTCTTTTACCATTATGTCAGTGGTCTCATAGATTTACCAAGAAAGTAGTTAGGTACCTACATAATACATTGAAAAAGTCATATAATATTGGTACACACGTCTACATTAAAAAGTTATAGGTAGGTACATTTGCAGTATAAGCTGACCTCTCATTGTACCGAAAGCCTATACAATGCGAGATCAGTTCATACTAGAAATGTATAGCTTGGTTTGTAGCCGTGCGTACATGCCTGGGTTTGACCTGCAACCCGATGCTCAACAAGCAAGTCGACGACATTTTATACATTTTAACATTTACAATTTCACATATAAGTATAGCCTTTTTTATGTATGGTAGGTTTAACATCATAATGACTCCTTCCGCTCTGGGCGGAGCGGAAGGGAGTGTCAGACTCTTACTGACTAAAACCCATCCGTGTTCCTCATAATGCCCTTTGAGTTCCAGGGCCGCGGTAACTCTTTCGAACAAATCCCGCAACCCTGGCATTCACATTTACAGCCTACTCAAAAGTGATGTGTACGGGAGAAGAGCAGAACATCTAGCTTCCTAGCATCCCAGCCCAGGACACTACTAATCGTCATCCTTATTTGCATGTAGCGCAACTTATCGCGAACTGGCATAGGGCCAGGGCCTGATTTAGGTTTTGAGCCGCCCCTAGGCTAATCTAACCTATTAAAGGCCCTCCACGTGGCGTTCAACCACCGGGGAACTCACTCTCGCGCATTAGAGAACTTATTGTAAAATACTGATGTGAAACAAGTTTTGTTCCTGCTAAAACTGGGTTTTTGCTATGCAATTTCCCTTCCAAATTATTTATCGTCCGCCTCTGTTGTCGTCGCGCTATCGTTTGGGTACGCGAATCTGGCAGTTTCAAGTGTCGTCGCCCGTTTGTATGTATCAAAGCATGCCTGACACACTAATGGCGTGCTTTATGGCAGAATAACCAATCTTACCAGCACAATTATTACACAACTGCAGCACTGGTACAGTAGGTACCAGAGAGCTGGCCTTGCAATAATTATCCCGATTATGCAAAGTGTGGTGACTACAGTCGTTACCTATCTCCTTCTTTGGATGGTCTTATCCAGCAGTGGATTGGGATAGGCTATGGTGCAAGACAACAGACTGTTCCATTTAATCTATTATAATTTTAGACGTTTTATAACTTAGTTTATAAGTAGGTATTTTTGTTACTAGACTGATAACTATAAACCTTTGGCATACCAAACGTAGGTTGTGAACGGTGCATGACGTTGGTGGGTATGCGCGAGTTGTGTAGAAAAATAGGAACACGTAACAACTAACACCACGACGCATGAAATGCGTTGTGTGCCAAAAGCTTTACATCTGTGTAACTAACTTGTGTCATATTCCTTGCACGTGTCCTTTAGATCCTCGGTTTCCTTTAGGACGTTAGTTTCTATCACTCGGATTTTGTTAATATCATCATAATACAAATGGACCTTCTGTAATTCTTCTGCCATTGTTAGTTTTATGATAACTGTGAAGAAGTAAGATTTAGGCAAAGGTTTTAGATATTATTGAACAAAGATTATAATATTGGTTGTGTTATTTAAGTTGGTTTGATTTATAATTTATGCCAACGTTGCTAGCACAGGTTGCTAGGCAACAATCGCAACAATACCACACCCACACCAATCAATAAGGTAGGTAGGCAGGCAGGTAAAGTATGAATAGACTTTTATTAATCAAAAATAATTATTTTAAACGGTAATCCGTTTAATATTTCGTTCTTCTGTATTTTATAATAATATCGATTAAGTGAGTAGGCAGACTAGGCAGAATACTTGTGTGCTTGTGACAAAGAAAGAAATTTTAAAGACACAAGTGTTGACAACGTAGAATTTTATTTCTTTAAACAGGGTGTTAATGAATTCATGTAATTCCTTCAAACCGCGTGATCTACCCTGCATAGGTTTTTTTCAGAAGAAACAAAAAAAAAGTTTTCAAAAAATTAACCATGGTATTCTGTATCTGAGTAATTTTATCGTCCCAAGTTAACTGACTGCGTGGAGCGATACCGCGCTAGTCGTGCCCGTCAGCTGTGTCGTCGTGCCTTCATTCATTTATGCATAATATCGAAATATTCAACGACAAAAAAAAATTGGGAATGAAAAAGTTTTTTAATATTTTTAATCAATCTAAATTCCGTGCGGGGTTAATCAATAGGTACCATTAATAGATTATGTGGTTTGAAGGAATTACGCGAATACGTTTACACCCTGTATATGCCAAATGTTTATAACCGAAACAGTTTCTTCATGTACGATAAGCGTGATCTTTTTATTTTACAATAATCATTCCCATATACGCTCACACATCAATGCACGTTTACATACCGACATCGACCCGATACCAACATTGCCGGTAGCCTAACCGATACCGTCATATCAGGCCAACGTAACACCGACACACCTGCCTAAGAAGTTTTTTTTTTCTATTGGACTTCTGTAGACAGTCCTTAGGGACCCCTTCTACGTAACCGAGCAGTTATTGGCGAGACCTGAAGGGCCTCCAGCCAAAAGCCTAAGAAGCATATCACCGCAGTACTTATATTGGCGCAGCGCCCGTCACCGCACCGGTGTCTCTGGGTGTCTCACTCTCCCACAACTCTCCTTAGCCCGCACTGTGAAGTCGCTGGTATAGGTGTCGATGTCGTTTTCGACAACGATATCGGTGGCTGGAACGATGCATTGTGAAAGCGTTTACTAGTAATGTATGAGATTACCTGTCCACCGAAATGGTCTTGGTATCGGTTAATATGGAAACGCCCAATAGCATGTTACAAAAACATGCTATTTTGATTTTATTAGTAGGTATTCACATAATATTTTGAAGAAGTAATATTAAAACATATTTTTTAAATTATTTAGGATTCCTCAGTTGTTAGAATAATAAATAATACATAAAAAAAATTACTGTGATCACGTTAAGTCGGGAATATTTTATTTAAAGTATAGTAACTCAACATTTAGCTGTCACTGTCACTGTCAGCTGAACTGAACTTCAGAGCAATTTATTGTTCTTCTTGGAAATGTTAAATTGAACTTTATTTCACAGCAAATAAAATTCATATTTTATTGAAGAAAAGGATGTACTATAACATTGGTGTATTTTTATTTTGTGCGAAGATTGTTATTCATTGTTCTAGCATTTTGTAAAATAACAATCTAAACGGTGCTTCAATGTTGTGGTAAATATGGAGGGATTAACACAAAATGAGAAAATTATTTGGTCGTGTTGGAAAGAAAAGTCCCCGAGAGATGTGGTCAGGGAGGCGGCTGCGAAAGGAACTCATATCGACCTGGCGATCTCCTATCTTATGGAGAAAAATGGATGGAACGAATCTACAGCCAGAGATTGGTTTCTGGCGGAGGTGAATAACCTTTATATTTACACTATATGTAATAGATATTAAATCTGAAAATGAAGTTGGTACCTACATACTTAAAATTGCTATATGTTGTAAAGAGAACGCAGAAATGGTATGCTCTGTTACACTGCCATTCTACAAAAACTATTGTTCTTAATTTAAAATAGGTTCTTTTCTAAATATAAACAATACAGTAAAATTATTCTTTATTTACTCAAATGTTTTAGGTGAAATCATGGACAGTCCAACTTCTATTAAGAAAACAGATATTTAAAGTTCTGCACATTCTAAACAAAGTCAAAATAAGTCCTGAGCAACACCTGATGGAACTCGCTCAGGATTCTGCCCAAATTGAATACAGAGATTTCATTGTTGAACATCTAGATAAACTTTCTAAAGAAATGAGTAGTGATACCATGGAGAAATGGCTTGAATTCAAAAGACATTGGAATCTCCTGAGGTATCTTGAGAAATCATTTGAGAGTGATGGCACCTTCAAACAAAACAAAGTCTTTGGTACAGGTAAAGACAGAATAGTGGTTAACGAGAGTGAAATCAAAGCTTTAACCATTGAGAAAATAGTGAAGTATCCACAACAATGGAAAAGTAAAATTGCTACTGCACTGTTTTTTCATTGTTTTGGTGAGTAAAGTTAAAATACATAATATGCTAAGAAAATTTCATATAGTAAATATTAGCCTGTAACTGTCCCACTGCACGGCAAAAGCCCAGGGGCAGATTTGATATGTTAGCTGCCCTAGGCCTATGAAATATTGCCGCCCCCTACTTGCTGTAAATCATGGTATAATAATAAGCTACGCCTGATATTCTTTTCCCGCAACGCAATGGCCTAAGACTACGTCATGAATGTCACGATCAGTGCTGCCATTGATTAACATCTCCAATACAATAAAGGAGATTTTTAATTCATAATAAATATTAAATAAATTGCTAACTAGCCTAACTATTTTCTATTTCGTGTTATTCATCTATTTAGTTAAAAAGTAAACTGTATAAAATTACTAGTTCAAAATTGCTTCTCTAAAAAAGCAAATATGTGAAAAAATGCATTTTGCTCTGGTAATTAATTTTACATAGTGGAAGCACCCCCAGCTGATGACATAGTCTTAGGCCAATCACGTTCCTAGCTGTCACGGGAAGAGAATACCAGTGAAACATATTATTATACCATGCTGTAAATCAAGAAAAATTTAATGAACTATAAGAATTTAATTAAAATAAAAAACAACGAAAGTCAGTAAATGATAAAAAAATCTCAATCAGTGTTTCAAATACTGATACTTACTTACGGTAAGCATCAATATTTGGAAAAAAGAAAGAACAAAAAAAAAATTGCCTCCCCCTAAATTTTGCCGCCCTAGGCCCGGGCCTACCTGGCCTATAGGGAAATCCGCCCCTGCAAAGGCCTCATACACAGAAAAGGAACGAGCATTGATCACCACACTTGCTCACTGCAGGTTGATGATTTCAGACCATTAAGTCTAGGTTTCCTCACAATGTTTTAAGGAAAACACGGTGAAGGCAGTGAAGGCACCGTTTGTCAACTATCAAAAGGCCAGTTTTATTTGTACAGAAAACAAACTTGCTTCGCTACCAATAAATAATCATACCAATAGGTATTACACAAAAAATAAAATGGTTGGTGCCTTAGTCCTAACTTTTTCTTGTTTATATTGAATATTGACTGACTCAACTGCCTCGTTGGTCTAGTGGTTGCAAACGAAACTGCTGAGTGTGAGCCCCTCTGTGCGATCCCTAGGTTGGGCAAAGTGTTATTGAGTTTTTCTGTGTGGAATTTCTCAGTAGCAGTCAGGAGTCTGGATTTGTGCCCTGTTTATAGCATTTGGCTGGCCCCCTTTTACATGGGACTAAACATAACGGCGAAATGAGGGTGTACTATACACCTTTGCCCAACCCTTTAGGGAATACATGCGGAATAAAATTTTGAACCCGTTAAGTTACGATTTTCCATACAAACTTTCATCCCCTATTGAACTCCCTTAGGGGTTGAATTTCGAAAAATCCTTCCTTATTCCTTGTCTACATTATAAAGGGATCCTCTGTGGAAAATTTCAGCTTTCTAGAGTTTGGGCTGGGCGTTGATGAGTCAGTCAGTCTGTCAGTCAGTCAGGACTTTTCTTTTTATTTATATAGATTGAATATTTAATGCATAACAGGTCACCTACAGGAAATTATATAACATTTTTAGCTAGCCAGCTTTATCTACCTAGGCAAATATTTAAAGGAACTAGGCTATATGATAACACAGGATCTCATAGCTTCACTACATAATTTTGTATTGATTACATAACAATGTTTATTCATAAACGCTAATGTTCATTATTTATTAGTTCTGATAATGTAAGTTATGATCATACTGTTGCTATTTGTGTAGAGTAGTAAATTAGTAAGTGATTTAATTTGTGTACATGTTAATAGTCATCCCTACTAATATTATTAATGCGGAAGTAACTCTGTCTGTTACGCTTTCACGCCTAAACCGCTGAACCAATTTTGATGAAACTTGGTACAAAGATAGTCTGGAACCTGGAGAAGGACATAGGCTACTTTACGCGATATACGACATCCGCGCGGGCGCAGCCGCGAGCGTCCTCTAGTTTACTATATTTATGCATAATTTTGAACTTTAACACTAACACATAAGAACTATAATTAAGTATATAAACCAATTTATGCATATTTCTAGTCTTACAGAAATAGTAACAATGTAGCTTATTTCTTTATTTCAGAGTTTTCCTTATTAGACTTCTCAGCACCTGTAGAAATGTGGAACTATTTAGTAGAAAATAACAAAGCCATGATCTTAGTCCGCTGGATCAACGTGCAGACTTCTGAAGTAGTTCGTGACATGAACGCGCGATACAACTTCTTCAACAACGAGGGATTTGTTAAGAAACTCCTCAATGTTGACACCATAGGTTTTGATACGCATGTTTTAGAAAACCTCGACGAAATATTTCGCAAATGGCCAGTCACTAACGAAATGATAGAAAATGTTTCTAATAGTAACTGTTTCGTTTACACTAAACTATGCATTTATGACACTTTGTCCTCATACGGCATCGTGAATGAGAGTGAACGTAATAATTTGTATCTAATTATATCCAGATTATCACGCACACAGAACTTGAAACTCATTGACGACATCTTCACTGAATCATGTTCCACTATCAGTCGACAGCACTTCTACGTGGAGTTAGCGAAGTATTGCGTCAAAAATAAGTTATATAAAGTACTGACGTTATGTGTAGAAGGTAATATATTAGATACTGACTTATCTGAAGTGGAAAAGGAAGCGAAAGATTGCATAGAACTTTGGTTGTTATTCAAGAGCATTGAACAAACTTCCGATAGACAAAGCCATGTGCTGCCGGTATACAAAACTTGTGTACAAATCGCTAACGAAAATATTGACGACTATGTTTCTTCTAATCCACACTTAGTCCTAGGAATGATTCTTCTCGAAGATGCTAAAAAGTTATTTGATATATTCTCCAAAGAAGATTTTTTACAGTTTAAAGACTTTAAATTGCCAAATAAGATTTATAAAGACAAGCTTCCACATTTGTACAATGTTTACAAAAAATATGTAGATGCGAATCAAACGTACGAGTCCAAAGATGTGAATGTTTATCAGCTTTTGTCTGGTTACCGTGGTTTAGATGTGTCCAAAATATTTGAATTTCAACTGGTGAATCAGAACACAAACAGTTTGCTCACTGATAAACCAGACAGACGCAGTCTAGGAAGTCTGCTATCAAGCGACGTAGATGTTAAGGCCGCCAGCATAAAAGCTTTATCGCAAAGAGCTATGGAGATGCCAGATTTTGCTGACGAGAAACTAATGAAAAAATATGGCTACGTTGCTAAGTTGAACCATGTGTACTACTTGAAACAGTACCGCCCTTGTAACGCAAGTCAGGCGTTCGTATCGCAGCAGTATCAGACATACAATCGCTTGCAGGATAAGAGTGTAAAGAGCGCATGTTGTGAGGCCCATGCGTTGGCCTTGCAGAACTGGTCCGATGGCGCTATGACAGCATGCACTGTGTCATTTATAGCAATGATTGGATGTAATCCCACCAGATGTAGAGTTCACATTTCTGCTGCTAAAATGATAAAGAATCATATGATGGAATACAGAGGCTTTCCCGAAGAAAAAGCAAATAAAACGGTCAACGAATACATGTCGAAACTGATACAGAGTAATGACGAAGCTGCCAAAGAGATGTTGCTGTACATGGAAGAAATAACTTTGAACAGACTATCTGAGATACAAAAATCTGATGGGAAGGTGGATATGTCAGTGGTTTTGTATGAATCTCAGACGATGGTCAAGTTTGCCACATTACACAACTTACCGTTGCCAGAACAGCAGTTGCGGGAGTTCGTGAAGACTAACTCCTGGTTCAACTTCCTTCTTTTTGGCGACATGTTCCGCTACCCGCTCAGTCAAATGTTGCAGTTATCGCAGGAGTTCGAAAGAAAGTCGTATGCGGAGCATTTGAAACATATAATGTTGCACCGAACCATAGACGATGGTATCGAAAAAGATAATAAGATCAGCTCCAATAATGGACAAAGACGAGTTTCGAGATTGAATTCTGTAGAAGTTGTAAGTTTTTTGACTCTTTTATGTTTTTCAAGATACTTTTTACAAAATAATTTGCGTCTTCTTATTCTAAAACCTCTAGTATTGTTCAGACTCAATTTCTTTAATGAATAGTCCTTATCGAATTTCTGACTGCCGTTTTTACCGCTCTCTGTCCTGAATTGGTCTGAACTCTTAATAACCTTTGGAAACTTATGTCATTCCATCTAGGGTTCTGTTCTCATACAGAGTCCTAGTCCGACCCAGGGCGGTAGTTTCGAGTTCCCGTCGAGTGCCTACATGGGTCGGGAGCTGTGGGAGGTTGCGGCCGCGTGCCATGGCCCGGAGGACCCTCCAGCGGCGCTGCTGAGGGCGGCTGACATCTGCAGGGAACCCCTGCTTGTGCTTATCGCTAGCTGTTACGAGGTATGTAGCTATATCTGAGTCATTTACTAAATATGTAATTTTTTTCTTGGCAAGTGACGTCATTGGCCATGTGTTTGAACACAATACATGTATTTCGCCAATATACGTATTTTAACTATGTGCAATCTAACACATTGATACATTATTTCAAGTTTTTAATTCCACTTTTTCAAGTGCGTATCGGCTTTATTCTTATCATAACAAACTTTATTTTCCTCTTAGCCAAACGCCATAGACGTTCTATGGCCGCAATGGATCCTATCCTCCTTGTCCCCGAGCGCCCGCTCTCAACGTGTGCTGCAGCAGCTGATAACGCAGCAGCACGTGGTCGCCGAACAATTCCAACGGGTCGCCGAGCTGTGTTTGTTAGAGGGCTATGTCACCACGTTGCACGAAGCCATGCTGATATTTATGCCAGTAAGTTGAATTGTATTAATTTCGGTGAACAATAGCGCATGACTATACAGGGTGGTAATTTGAGATGGGGCATGAAGGGCAACTACCTTAACCATTGTAGCTATAGGAAAACGTTCTTAGAAGACCACCCCTAACTTTTGAGATAATTTAAATCGGCATTCAAAGATTTTGACAAAAAAGTACAGTCAGCGAGAAAAAGGGCTATTTTCACAAAACTTTTTTATGATGCCAATCGATCCCATTTCCCATAAGGATCAAAAGACTCTTCCGGACCAACTGAGGTTGAAGTACTAGAAAAGTCAGAAATCGCAAAAAACTTATTTGAGATGGGGCAGTTATAAGGGCAGCTACCTTAATCGTTGTGGTTAGAGGAAAATGTTCTTAAGAGACTGTCCATATTTTTTGAAAATATTTGGAACTGCATTGACAGATTTTGAAAATAAAATAATTTTTTTTTTCGGATTTCCCTCACTTTTCACAAAATGTTGTTTTTCGTGATTTCTGACGTTTCTAGTACTTTAACCTCAGTAGGTCCAGAAGAGTATTTTGATCCTTATAGAAAATAGGATCGATTGGCATCATAAGAAAGTTTTGTGAGAACTGACCATTTTTTTGCTGACTGTACCAATTTTTTTTCAATAAGTATCTTTTTTTTTATGCAGTTCGAAATAATGTTAAAAATGATGGCCAGTCTCCAATCAACATTTTCCTGTAGCGACAACGATTAAGGCCCATTTAGATGGAGAGAGTTTCTCGACCCGAAGATACGATTATCGAAAGAACATTTAAAAAGTTTCTTCGTGTAAACATTCACGATTATCGCCCTTCCCCTTGGGCCACAATCGCCTCGCAATAGAATATATCTGTCTCCGTGTAAACAGAACTTAATCACTGAAGTCTGAACTCGAATGGCAAAACTCGCACTCAAAAACGGTTCAAACCGATTTGTACGATACTCGTATGAACTTGAAAAAATGTCATACGAGATCGTGTTTATACAAGTCGAGAACTCATAAGCAAGAATCTTCTTACTATAATTTTCGCTGTGTAAACAGTCACAGTAATTTATCGCCTAGCGAAAAATTACTTGCGAATCTCGTATGACATAATCATAGGCGAGAATTTAGTTCTTGCCTGTATGTAAACATTATGATACAATAATCTTATGGCGATTATTGCTTGCGATAGTAGCATACGATTTCTCGCCAAGAAACGTTCGAGAAACTCTCTCCATCTAAATGGGCCTTTAAGGTAGCTGCCCTTATAACTAACCCATCTCAAATAGTTTTTTGTTATTTCTGACGTTTCTAGTACTCAAACCTCAGTTGGTCCGGAAGAATTTTTTATTTCTTACGGGAAATGGGATCGATTGGCATCAAAAAATAGTTTTGTGAAAACAGCAATTTTTCTCGTTGACTGTACTTTTTTTTCAAAATCTGTGAATGCCGATTGAAATTATTCTAAAAGTTAGGGGTGGTCTTCTAAGAACGTTTTCCTGTAGCTACAATGGTTAAGGTAGCTGCCCTTCATGCCCCATCTCAAATTACCACCCTGTATTATGTAATGGATCACCGATTTCGTCTTATAATATATTGAGGTAACCATAATAACTACCGCACATAATCAGAAACTATTTATCACTCCTACACTACTTTGAAGTTCTCATCACTGCTTTGAAGCCTCGATTGATTGATGAGGATTGAAGATTCTGGCGGGCCGCTAATAAGTCTACAAATTGTTATTTTCAGGAGAGTCCCCTAACTTTATTCACATCGTTCCTCCACCGCTGCATTCGTCAGCACAACTTCGATTCTGAAACTACAAAACTCCTAACGAGTTTCCTGCAGCATGCCCAGCGTAAATATAGCGTGGGTGCCAGTGGCGTAGCGTGGCAACTGTCCAAAGATGCCCTGCAAAGAGTTGCGGTGTCGCTTGTCAAAATTGCACTGAGCCACAACTTTGATAGCGCCTATCATCAGAGAGAGTTCCTCAAGTGTTTGGCTGTCAATCAGTTCGAGAAAGGATTCATGGGTAAGTGATTTTTGATGCTTGTTATATTATTTAGTTTCAATTAACTTTTGGTGTATATTTCAAAGATTTATAAACGTGGCTAAATAATTACAGCCGCATAGACCGATCTTCCGGGTTAAGCCACGCTTGCCGAGGTTGGTCTGTGGATGGGTGACCATTTACCATAGCGAGTTTCCTCCGTGCCTCGGAAAGCACGTAAAGCCGTTGGTCCCGGCTGTCATTTGTAGATCTTTGACAGTCGTTACTGTTGGTCAGAAGCCAGAAAGTCTGACAACCAGTCTTACCAAGAGTATCGTATTACCCAGTTACTGGGTTGTGGGGGTCTGATAGGCAGTCGCTCCATGTAAAATACTGATATTCAGCTGCATCCGGTTCGACTGGAAGCCGACCCCAACATAGTTGGGAAAAGGCTAGGCAGATGATGATGATTTCAAAGATTTATAAAGTCCAAATAATGGGAATAAGAAATGTTCATTTGTTCCAGTGCCGTCGCCAAACTTTTCCACACTGTACGAGATTCTCCAAATATCAATGGAGACATCTTTAGCCGTTAATATATCCAAAATGCTTCAGGACGATTCCCAGCATTACTTAGAAGAATGTGTCCAAATGTACACAGCTAATCGAAACTACGACGTAGCGCTGAAGATCGCTAAACTTTCTGGAGTACCTGTCAATGGTATTTTGATAGCAGAATGGACGCATAAGTACGAGAATCTGCTCGCAAAAGATGACATGTTAGATGACAAAGCTATAACACTTTTTATAGCGGAGTGTAGCGAAGCCTTCAAGAAGGCAGCAGTCACGTTTAAAGACGCTACAGAATTCCTTGTATCTCACGTTAATAACATCTCAGACACCACGCAAAAGTTCTATTCATACAGAATCATAATGAGCTGGTTCGAAGAGAACTTAGAATACGGACGAAGACGCGAAGAGATCGAACATCTCATGTGGGATGCTTACTTCAAAAGCGAATCGCAAAACAGCATATTCCTTAACTGTTACCACAGCACTTTACATTTCATAATCAACGGGCAGAAAGACGAGAACATCTCGAAGAAGATTGGTAAAGCTAACGCAGAGAAACCGTTTTCTATGATGCTAGATGAAATAGAAATTGAGTCTGATGTCAGTAATATAGAGAATGTCGTGTTATTGGAAGAGCCTGAGGCTGTAGACAGTTGGAGACGAGTTATGAATCAGTTACTTGAGTTAAAGCTCCTGGTTGATGCTTTTCGGTTATCGGCTTTGTTTAAAAATCCACCGGAGTATAGGTACAGACCTCCAGCCTGTCCTGTGCAGATAGTGAGGACTTGTTTGAAGCTGGCAGAGGGAACATGCTCACCGTATGAACTTCCGCAAGAGTTGAGGCTAGTGATTTCGTCGCCTGTGCTGCAAAATAAATTGTCAAGTAAGTAACCGAAAATAGATGCTGATCAATCGACTGTTTCTGTCTCAGTGTTTTTATTAGTCAATAGCCAAAAACACATTAATATATGAAAACTAATCTCTGGTTTGAGTGTGCACAGCACAAATATCGGCTGTTTTGTACCGATTTTTCATGAAGCCTATTTTTGCAGTATCAGGCATATCGGACGCAAGTTTCGAGGAGCTGGTGGTGATTCAAGAAAAGCAGGAGAATGTTCCAGAAAGCGCTCATTTAGCAGCGCGCGAAGAAGCTGACCGTTTGTCTGCACTCGACGCTTTGGCTGTTAGGAGTGGACTGACGGTTGCCAAACAGGTAAAACGAAGTTTGAAGAGATATCGATATTGGTGGTTTCTTTAACAAACTGCTTACTGAGTCTATGTGTCTGGCTGCAGTGCCATCGAGCCTTAATCTCGTTGCTATTTAAGGTTTGGTCAAATTAGTTCACTTTTATGACGTCTATGATTACAGTGGGCTTCTCTGTGTGGAGGACTACACCTTGGAGAGTTCAGTTGTCTTTCTGCAGAACAAAAACCTTCCTATCCGTCTTTCCTTTAAATTTGTTTTTTTCATGGCTAACATTGTTTTCTTCTCTCTAGGTGGCCAGCTACTTCCGCATAGCACTACAAATAGGCTGGAACTATACCTCGGTGTTGAAGTATCAGAATCGCGCAGTAGACTTCATCAACCTCGTGAGTGGACGTGCAAGGATGTCTCTCGCTAATCTCGTATTCAAGACGTTCAATATACCTTCCAAACAGGTTAGTGAAACAGATATAAAAAAAAAGTTGCCGGGCTATCTATTGTCTGTTGACTACAACAGACGACTTCAGAATTTTTGATGATAATCACGTGTTCATGATGAGCAAAAGAAAAGATGGAACTTGGTGATTTAGAAATTATAATCAGAAATTGAGGCAATTTCATAATCTTTTATGTTAACAGTAACAAAGTTAGTATCTTGGTTATGTGTGATTTGACAGTGCGTGTAACGAGTAAATGACGTATGTGTTGACTTATAATTGGTGGCGTGCATAGCTCGACAAATTTTATAAAATATATACATTATTGTTAAAGTAATAAGGTCGACAAGCAGGGTAAACTGACGTCGACACATGTGTAAAGCGAGCTATGACTATTCTTCATTTTAGGTCGCCGAGTACCTCTGCAAAGAAATAGTCGCGGCTATAATATCACCACATCTAGTGAAGACATCAACATTCAGACAAAAAGAACACTTCCAATACACTCTATGGGGCTACGCACTCAACGCCGACATCGAAATGTTCCTCAACATGCGACCAGACGCCTGCAGTCATATAGGAAGACTTATCTTAGACCACCTCATGGCCTTTCAAAAGATATACAAATGTATAGGAACTTCTAAAGTACCAGAAAACCCTTTAGATGACAGCTGTCTCGATGTAGAAACGTTGATAGATGAAGAATATCAAAACGTGGAAGGTGATGAGGCAGAATCAGTTTTAACTGAAGAAGGGACTATAATGTCAGCTGAAACTGAGTCAGTGTATTCTGTGTCCACTGTGTATACAGTTTACAGCAACAAAATGTCGAGAGATTGCAGAAGGAATTTGTTTGATGTGATCAATAAGAATAACGTCCATATTCGGTACGAGGTGAAGTCGAATATCAGAAAGATAACTAAAGGAGCGAAGTTGTCTACGAAACAGGTATGTAATTAATTCTTTATGAGTTTACGAAAATCTCGGCTATAATAGTGGATAATATTTAGTTCAATGTCGTTTTAAATTTTTTACATCTATCTGAGCATCTTTAGCAAAAAAGTAACCTCTCATCGTTTCTAAGCTGACGAGTAGTTTTAAAAAGATTTTATAAGAATACCAGGTTGCACGACACACTGAGCTCTGTGACCGTGAATGCAAAGTTCCTTTTTATTTGTTCCTTTTTGAACGGGATACGCTTCTGAGGGCCTCGAAAATCTTCTATACGTCTTACGACTATGATAAAACTACTGACATGTGATCCTTTTTCAAGGTGAACATAATCTGCCTGGAGTTGTTAGTAGTCGCTCACGAGTGCTTTGCGTGCGCGTGCGACACGGAGGGCGTGGCCACCACGCTGCGGTCTGCGCAGGCGCTGGCAGCACGGCTACTGGCGGCGCGCTCCTGGAGACTCATGGTGCGGCTGCTCACTGGACTAGCACGCTACACTGAGTGTGCTTATGTTTTTCAGGTCAGTAACTATAGATCGAAGTCGATGGCCGCTTCCTGGATATCTTAGCACAGGGGAACAGTGGGCAATGTAGGCAGGAAGAATGTACAGTGCCCTTTGGGGAGTCGTAGGACGCCTTTCACCTCCGTAAGCTCCCTACATATTACCATCAGTCTAGGAGAATTATAAATGTCACTATATGTCTCCTACGTTACCGTCAAGACGAGACAAGTCTATCTTTAGCCAGGAACCACATTATTCACCTTCCAGCTTATCATGTAACATTGAAGTCGTTTGATACTTCCCTGGCTTAATTTACAAAGCAAATTGCTTCATTTCCAGGCGTTACGTGACAACCATCAATTCGAGTTCCTTCTCGGTCAATTCGACTACATGCTGGGTCAGCAAGTGGACAAAATCGCCGAGTTCAAGCAAGGACTCCTTGACTTTCTTAAGATTCATTGTCCAGGAGACACTGACACGTACATAATGGTTGCGTTGCATTTCAATATGTATGCCGAAGCCGCTAATGTGAAGAGAAAACAGGCGTTGAACCTGATCGATGATTTGGAGAAAATGGCTTTAGACGCTGCGAAGGTATGTGATGTTTGTGTGTCAATAATCCATATATTTAGAATATTTATGATGATCGATTTTACAAGGTTTTTAAATCAGCAGTGGTAAGATGTATTAAAAATGTCATCATGCCTGTTTTCCCCTATAGGACAGACAAAAGTATACTTTTAGTCATCCACAATTTACTGATACTGGTATAAAGCGCTAAATCCTCTAGCAAGTAAAATTGCGTAAGTTATTAAAGCTAGTGCTTGCTAGTCGGTAAACCGTCCAGAAGTCAAATTCCTGCGGGTGTTTCCACAGTGAAAGTCGGTTGCAAATCAACGTGCACAAACTCGCTAGTGGATATTGCGCTTTAAGCCCATTTCATAGGGGCGAGCCTATGGCCTTATGCTGGGCACAACGCTAATCTCCGGGCATCTACAAAAAAAAAATACGCAGAATAACCTAACACTTTGTAAGACTTCCAGAATTGATACAAAATGTTCTCTTTATCAGGCAACATCCAAAAAACCGTTCCAACCGCCGACCTGGCTGCAAATTCATGACAACGTGTCCACTAGGTCCCTCCTAGACACTGCGTTGATTCACTGCACAGATGCTGCAGAGTTATATCTTCAAGGCGGCTGTACCGGTTTCGCGGGAGAAATGGCGGCGCTTGCGCAACAAATAGCGTTACAAATATCTTTGTTGAACGCGTCGCCGACAAGGCTCATATTGAATAGGAGCACGGAACAAATGTATACACTTGTTAGTGAATATTTGAGGTGAGTTGTTTCAATTGTATTTGATCTTTATTCATATTCTGTCCTTTTGGCAAAAAACTCTAAAAAAAACGTCTAATACACGGCAGCTATTCCTGTTCGTTAAAGATTCCCCAATAAGCCATTAAAATATTGACCTTACCACATGGGCGTAACCAGGATTTGGTGCAGGGTGGGGAAAACAGCACAGTCAGACAGTAAATATAATCTTTTCACTAAATCTGGTAGTGCAGACTGGGGTTATAGGAAAATTTTGGCCATGCCCACATTTTTGAGACCTGACTATTTTAGTAGACTGTAGACTGTAGTGACTGAATCTAGAATATTTACCTATTTATCCTTGTGCCAGGGTGGGCCAAGCGCTACATCTGGCCACGTCTTTGTCTTGCTAGTAACAGCGTCGCGTCGGTAGGATCATTGACTTGTTTGAAAGTATTTTTAAATTCTATATATATTTGATGCGTGTCGTAAATGGCGACTTAGGCATAGCGGGCAGCGTCCTTCTGTGTACAACAACCATCACCAATTATGGCGTTATTCCCTATGACCGTTCGTTTTAGTTCGTTTAAGGTTGTTCGAATAATTTTATATTTCTTTAAGAAATAAGCAGTGCCTTTGTACGTTATGGGCCTAATTAACGTATCTTTTATTGTGTTGTGTGTACATCCATTATTATTAAATAAATAAATATGTTTCAGTCAGTATTCAGTTCGTCTTAACTTTTACTGATTATTATAAATATAACATTCCAGTTTGATGGAGGGTCTAGTCCTGCTGGCTGGTCGCGGCGGCGAGGCGTGGCGTGAGCTGTCGTACAGACGCACGCTCACCAACGACCAGCCCTACCTGAGAGACTTGGCCATGTATAGGCCAGATGTCGCGCATGACTTTCTTAACAGGTATTTAACGAGTTCTTTATCAAATAATGGACATTGGTGCCGATTCTCTTGTTCACCAATTAAACAAAAATTAGAGAATGAATACTTTACTAACAAGACAGCGCGGGAGAAGGACGGTGGAAGATAAGAACTAAATTAAAGATATCAAACTAGTTTATGCCTTGAACTTCACTGTGTTTTTAGCCGACACGTTCTGATGTGTCGTCTAAAGTATGGAAATTTTGTGACCATCCCTTTCTTTGTTTTATTTTACCAGAGTGAAAAAGATGGTAATAGCCTTAATTAAATTTAGTTTGTGCACAACAGAATCGGCACCATTTTCATTCATAAATATAGTATTTGTTTTTCATTTATGGTTTTGAACGAATAATTTCTTATTTATCTTATTTATTCTCTTACGGCTATTTTAGTTGATTGTTATGATACGTGGTTATGACCATGAGTGATTTCAGAAAGGTAAGATAGAAGTTTACTATCGTATACCTATTTAATAATTTCCCTAGTACCGTATCATTAGGTCGAGAATTTACAAGAAAACCAAGAACTTGCAATAAATTAATCAACACCATTAGACAATTATGTGATACATTGTTGCAGATATAAGATGGAAAGAAACAAAACATCGGTGTCACAAGCAGCCATGACAGAGCTTCGCAATCTGTGTAGATGATATAAACTAAAATGATTATCTTCGAGACATGTAGATCTCAGCTATTTGTAATGCTCATTCGTAAATAGGAACTAAGTTTCAAAATATGTTATACCAAATATCATGTCTTACTAAATTGCTTCTATGCGTATTTTAATATGTTATTTTTCATTTTAAAGTTTATTGAAAATGTAATTTAAATCGATCGCTGTGATAATTTTGTTGACTTGACTGATGAATTTAAGTGTATTTTTTGTATCGTGTTTAAAATATGTAATAAATATTATTATGCTTAACTGTATTGAGTTTAATCATCATCTTCCTGCCCTTATCCCTAATGTTTAATATACAACAATAATGTTTGTCGCCATATTCTTGAATTCTTGATTAATCACCAGCAAGCTGACATTCTAGTGAGTTTTGTGTGCAGAATAATGGCCGGCGCTAGGCAACGGTACGGCACGGCAAAGGGGTTTTTAAACTCAAATAATTAACCTTCATTTTAATACCCTCGTTCTATATACTAGTCGCGCGCAGAAGGTTTGCCGATGACTGCCCCTCCCACTTCACCGGCCGCTACCCGCGCTCGTCTAGCCTACCTACTAATCGTACCGACCATAAACGCGTGACGTCATGAGGCTATCGGCAAACCTTCTCCGCGCGACTTATACGACGAAGCATACCGTGGTACGCTAAGTAAATATGAGTACTAACAGTATTAAAATAAGGTTTGCAATTATTTGAGCTTAATAAATCCTGTGCCAAGCCATCCTGTTAGCGAGCGACGCCCATATGATGGAATATTTGTTTGCTTGAATTTTAAATAAATCAAGAAAATAGATATAAAGTAGCTGTTTTTCTTATAGCATTTGGTTTAGATACCAGAATTATTTAAACAAAAAGTTATAAAATCTCATTAAAAATACATGTAAGAAAAAGGCTTTCAAAATGGGCCAACTTCAGGTCAGGACGGGCCAAGAAAAAACTTGGCAAATTTGATCTTGGCCAAATACCAAACTTGACAAGTTATATCTTGGCCTAGAACTTGGCCAAGAAGGTATAATACGTACCTATAGAATCGCGCGGAGAATCGATACGCGTAGTTTTTATAAGATGTTACATTTTACCCTAATTTTGTTTACGACCCCGATTATACAATATAATCCCTGTATTTGCTGCAAATATAGGGAACTTACAGCAATATAAAAAGCGTGTAATTGGGTAATTACGAAAAAAAACTGGTCAGATAGTTCTCATGATAATCTTAGCATGATTCGGTTTTTGCCTAAAAACAACGTAAGAATCAACAAAAAGTTATGAAATCGTACTAAAAATATGCATGTATATAAAAATCTGACCAAATCTTCCTCACGACAGGCCAAGACCAAACCTGGAAAGTTTTAAGAAACGAGCAATATGGAGACCCTAAAGACTTGGTATGTTTGGTCTTGGCCAAATACTAAACTTGGCAAAAATGCCTTATTACCTACATTTTAATTATTTTATTAAGACCTAACCAGTCCTGACGAGTAGTTGGCCTGTTTTTACTAGTATGTCTCTAGGCGCGGTGTAACTGTTTTAAACCCTATTGCTATTACCGTAGGGTTCATATTGCGGTGCGTCCGAAGACGACCGTGCACACTGTAAGTTGCGACTTGTGTTTCGCGCTTCATAATAACAATTTGATCACTGTCGTTTGGGGTCTAAATCTAACGAGTCTCCATTATTATTCCAAAACATATATTATACCTACAGATTTTTCAAGACAAAGAAAGAAGTTTATCAAATAGTCGGTAGCGGTAGAAAATTTAATAAAACGACACCATACTTAAAATAGATTTTATTTATAAATTAAAACAAAACCCAACACAAGACATTGGCTATACTCTATTACATAAGGTGAAAGAGATTATAAAGCCCTAATTTAGGGTACAAGTGAAAAGAACCTCAGTCCTTCTAATACTTGAACATACACGCGATTCAGTACCAATTTGTGTAAACTATAAAAATACAAAGAATAGAAGAATTAAGTAACATATCAACGGTACTGAACGCTGAAAACAACATTACATACAAACATACTGAAGTAAATATTAAATCTTTATATCTAGTAACAACTTGTCACATAGTGTTTGAGATTGTCGTATAATAACATTATATATTCATTTATTATTTTAGAATTAAATATAAAACGAAAAAGGGCTACAATAAGACAAGGTACCTCTACATAATTTTGATCTGCGGTCTTGCCTCAAATTCTCTTCAAAAGCCTCAAATCGAAACATAAATTACGAGATTACTGTCTCGTTTTGAAGCTTCTGCTCATATTATAACAGTATTCTGCATTTTTTTCATACTTCAGTAATCATTTACCTAAGTCCGAATATTTTTACTCATACTTAAAAATATGAGTACTTCGTTTCTAGATAAATATTTACTATTTCATAGAGCAGCTCGAACAAAACCTTTTTTTTTAAATCCCGTCTTTTGCAAACACTTCGACGAACATCGATACACCGACGACGGACTGAGGACTACAGAATACAAATTGGAATGTAAATTATTCGAAGTAAATGCTTTATTTACAAAAAATATCACCTAGAAAGTGTAGTCAGAGTATATTTTTATCAAGTCACAATAATTTTGTTCCCGAGGTTCAGGTTTGTATGTACACGAAATATTCAAAACAGTAGTCTCTAAAAGTGAATAAATGTAGGTCCCTACAACAATAGATTTAGTTAATAATGAGGCCTACTTACTTTAAACAATGGAGATGCATTTTCATAAACTTTGAAAAATATACAAAATTGTCTAAATAAATACATGATTTGGAACATGTGTAGAGCTGTGTGTAACAACACTACATAATAACAATTTCTTTTGATTGAAAATGTGTATAATGATTATTCAAAATGCAAAAAAACATGCTAACAATTATTACACTTTTTATATAATACATATTGATACAATAACAGTTACTAATTTGCATCACAAACCACATTATCTACTACTGATGTAGACAGGCCACGCACGGGATTTAGCTTGATTAAAAATAAAAAAATAAAATGATTATTTTTTTATTCAGTAAAAAAATAAGTTTTTTTTTTGCAAAAAGAATTTTTACTTTTGTGAACATTTCGATGCCACGCATAAATTAATGAAAGCACGGCGACTCGGCTGGCAGGCACGACTAACGCGATATCGCTCTTTGCAGTCAGATAACCCAAAACTCTAAAATAACTCAGAAATAGAAAACAAAGTATTTTTTTTTATTTATTTTTTAGTTGATTTTCAAAAATTCACATTTTGTGTTAATCTGTGTCACCAGTAGATCACGTGGTTTGAAGGAATTACACGAATTCGTTAACACTCTGTATAGATAAATATACAACAGTTTGTTCGCTTGGTAACTAATAAAACATGATCGTCAACATAGACATTAAGTTTACAAAAATACATCTTTACAAATATTTACTACCTGATGTTAGAACATTGGTGTTTTAAGCAATGAAAATAATTTATACTTATATGTACTTACATTAAATGTAACTATTATGCAATGTAGATAATTTATTACATAATTGACTTCGGTAACGTTGTAAGCTACTTCTACGGCCTAGTTATTGTACTTAGTGGTAGCTTTGCAAGTCTTAATTAATAAATGTATAGTAAAGAGATGAGAAACAACGTAGGTTCAAACTAAGCTTATTTTTCTAAGAGAAAACGATGCTGTTCTTTAGCGGCTGTGAGCATTTTGTGAAGCGGCTTGTGTAAAAAATGGCCTTTTGGGTAGTGAACAGATTTGCGTACTAAGCATAATCAGCACATTACTATCCCACTGCTGGGCATGGGCCTCTTTTCAGAATAAGAAGGGTTTAGGCCTTAATGTTGGAGCAGGTTGGTCGGTTAGATGTCTACTCCGATTAGGGTTGCCATCCGTCCGGGTTTCCCCGGATTTGTCCTAGTTTAGAGGGCATCCGGGGAGCGTCCGGGCGGGGCTTCATAAGTAGTCCGGGTTTAAAAATTTCAAGTTTTGGGCCGCCCGCGACACACGCACTGACCGACGAACCGACTCGCTAAACAACCGTTTTTTATTACACTGACTATGTTCAAAAAAACCTGTTGACATGTGTGGGTTCTGGGCTCTAAAATCTGGGGTTTTCACGCGTCTTGTCCTGGTTGCCAAATTTTAGAGATGGCAACCCTAACTCCGATTATCAGCTAATTGTGCCGATTCTCTTGTTCACCAACTAAACTAAAATTAGAGAATTCTTTTACTAATAGACAACGCGAGAAAAGGACGGTGATAGATAGGAACTAAGTTACAGATGTCAATGTAGTTTACGCCTTGAACTTCACAGTGTTTTTAGTCGAAGTGTTCAGATGTGTCGTCTAAATTTGTATGGTAATGTTAGTTTTAGTTCAACTAAATTTGACAGCTCTTATTATGCCATGCTAAACGCAAAAGCGGTATCACACGGTATCCTAATTTCGAGAAAATTTAAGTTTTGTAATTATAGTTTCCATATCCTCTTAGTGACTTGAAAAAAATCCTTTTTTGTGTTGTGTGAGAATGTTTTAAATAAGATACCGCTATTTGGCTTAGTTCATTAGATACGTAGGTATTTCTATAACCTATCCGATGCCCTAAGAATTAACTTGACGATATTTTTGAGATACCGCTTTTGTGCTTAGCACGGCAGTAGGTATTTACGTCTGTCTCTTTCTTATTTCATCAGAGTAAAAAAGATGACAATAGTTTAAATTAAGTTTATTTTGTGCATAATAGAATCGGCACCAATGTCGTTCTAAATTGGCACCACTCTCTGTTCAGCCTGATCTTTTTAAATAAGGTACCAGCCGGAACACAATGTTTCACAGCCGCCAGATAGCGCTACCGCTCTCTTTGGAAATGAAAGCTTTAATGTACGAGTATTGCATAAAATTTCGGACATACTAATGAGAAAATTAAATCTTAAACAAACAATTGTCATACGCTTTGGCAGTAGAATTTATACAAAGAAATAGTATCTAAAGATTCGTAATTAACGAATTGCTTTTGTTTTGAGCAAAGTAATTAATTGCGTGAGTCACGCACACCGTGAAGCAAATTGAATGAATTTCATAGAAAAATAAAGAGATGGTTTAAAGAAAAAACGTTTTCAACGTTGATATGTTAAATATTGGGACGAGGTATAGTTCCCTAAAGCTCTGGCATATATTGCGCCGCGACAAAAATTGACGGTTGAAATGAGCTTGATCCTATATGCCTCTCTTATTGTAACAACACTAAGGGGTTGTTTCACTAACCTATCATTAACTGTTCATTAAGCTTATTTGGTCTCTAAACTTTTCAATAGCAATATTTGCAATTGATCAACATATCAATAGTGATAATGACAAGATTATTGAACACATGTCATATTTGTAGGTCACTTTTAGCTTATCTGGTGAATAGTTACGGACTACTTATTGATAGGTTGGTGAAATCACCCCTTAGTCTTAAGTTTATAGGCATTTGTAGTCTGCGCGGCGTTCCACCAATATTTGCCAGAGCATTGCATCTCAGAAACATAAACAATATTCTTATTCTAAACTATGTACAAAATAATATAACCACCGTTGCGGCACTAGCATACATCCACAAACATATCTATTAACTATAATATTTTCATACTAACATCATCACAGTCTTCTCACAGGTTCTTATGCTAATCTACAAGATAATTTTGACACTGGTTCTGTCAATTTGTTTAATATCAATTAAATTGAAATTTTGAGTAATTTATAGTATGTACAAAAGATTTATAGTATAGAGATAGGCATCTGAGTCACGTTATGCTTAGGAACAATAAAATAAAATCACAATGTCATGTTGTAGCTCAGCAAAACGATACAAAATTAAAAAAATCATAAAAAAAAGTTCTCTTATACTGTAGGATCTTGTATAAAGTTGTTCAAAATTTCTAACGGTTTCTACACACATGCCGCCGGCTTTGCCGCCGGCTTATTGCCGCGCGGGTCGTCAATAGGCGATATACCCGGCGGCCGGTGGCAAGCCGCGCGGCAATGCGGGCGGCATTGTGTGTAGTGGCGCATCCACACATGCCGCCGGCTTTGCCGCCGGCTTACTGGCGTGCAGGTGTAAATCAATAGGCGTTATACCCGGCGGCCTGGTTAAACACCCGCCGGCAAGCCGCGCGGCAATGCCGGTGGCAAAGCCGGCGGCATGTGTGGATGCGCCATAGGAGCTTTAAGACAACCATATTTTTTATAATGCATTGGTTACGTCGTAGTGTTGTCATAATTAGGCTATTTTATAAAAAGATTAAAGAGAAAAGTCATACTTTGTAGTCTTCGTAAAAAATTGCTGGTTTTGTAATGGTTTAAAGTTATTAATTAAGGCTACTTGTAGTTGTTTTACAATTTCAAAATACCTGGGCAAAGAGGAAAGGCAAGTTCTCTACATTGTTTTAATTTTATTATTGGTCTAGTTGACCACTTTCGTTCGTGTACCTTCATAATCATTTTGTTGGCTTGTATTATGTAACCAAAATTCCTAAAACTTGTCTAAACAGATGAAAACCAAGTTGTTTAAATATACTTGTTGAGCTTCGAGCCTTGGATTTATTTTAATGGCAGCTACAAAACTTAGTTAAAAGCAGGCAATATTACTTCGGCAAGTTACGTTTCAAAAGACTAAATAAAGGCATATCCGCATTGTCCTTGTTAGTTTGAAGTCCCACTCTTTATTGAACTAACATCCTCGCACATCTATTAACTCCCTAAATAGCTAAAATATATTTTTCCTTGTTACTTTTTTCATCAGCGTGTTGCCTAACATGCGACATAACTTTAATTCCAGATTGATTTGCATTATATGACCATGAATAACTAAAATAGAACGAATGAATACGAAGCATTTTTCTCCTTACAAAGGTTCAAAGAAAATCAGTCAAGTCTTTGTGAGAGACAGTAGCTATACTAATTTAAGTGTGTACATGCGATAAGCATCCATTTTTTTACTTCGTTAGATTCCTTTGGAGTCATTATCTTGCGGTTTTTGTATTAGACCATGTGCCTTATGTCTATTTACTTCATAGAAGTCTTTGGGGTATGTCACTGCATTTCGTACTTTAAAGACCTGTCTTTAAAGTTAATCAAGCATTTACTACTTCGTGTCTTTTAATATTTGTTTACAATTCCAGTCTATTTATTTCTCACACTTTAAAAGTGTTTTCTCCTCTGCTTACTTATCTATGCGATGCGCGTAAGCGTATAGCGGTGTCTTGTCGAGCACGGTCTGAATAGCGCGTTGAATATTTTCAGACGGTCGTCCAGAAGCTATGTGGTATCAATTGCCGTTCCGTAGTCTTTGGGGCAAACTCATTGCTTTTATATCAGTTTGAATTTCGAAGAAACCTTCGAAGTTTTTGTCTTAAAGAGTTCGGAGCTGGTTATTGACCAGCAACGTCACATATTACACTCCTACTTATTCCACAGGACTGTTATTGATTGTCTCTCAGTAAAAGTCTATCAAGTTAGGTAGTACAGTCTACACAGTATGTGTGAGTGTGTACCGGTGTCGTTCGTCCAGCACGGTGCGCATGGTGCGGTGCACGTTCTCTGGCAGATGGTCCAGCAGCATGCGCGGCATCACTTGCAGCTCCATGAAGTCCTCGGGGCAAGCCCACCGCATCTCGTACGTTGGCTCCGTTGTGCGCACTTTCCTGTAAATAGGGCAAGAGTTAATTTACATTCTTGGTTGCCACTACGAAGAAAGAAAGCGTGGAATTTATTAAGAATGCTTGCATGTTGCGCTAGCATGAATGCCTTCGATTCTTGCTGAGCAGCATTTAGTCAGAACGTCGGGTTAGTTAAAAAAACCAACTAACTACCCAAATTATGATTTCGTGTAATGGCGTTTTGGAAGATTGTGTCCAAAAATGTATATACTATCTTAGATTATGATAGTATACGAGATTTTAGGACACAAACTTAGATTAGATAGTATATGAAATTTTAGGACACAAACTTTCAAAACGCCATTACTCGAAATCATGATTTGGACAGTTAGTTGGTTTTTGAATTAACCCGGCGAGAAGTGTAATAGGTTTTTAGCGTAATAATGTCATATAATCTCATGGAGTTTTACATGTTCTTTACAGGGTTAAAACTAGTGTTGTACTATTTAACTTATAAATATAGTTGAGAACATGTTGAAAATATTCCCAGAGACTTTTTGCACTAGGCTAGGCCTGTCCCGCAGGAAGCTTAATATTTTTTTAAAAGTATTTTCAATTAGGGATTTTATTAGGATTGTTCTTATATTCGTCATTGCGAAAATATTTCTTTTGCTATAATAGTTTATGAAAAACCATTACACTAATCTAACGTGGTGTTGATTGATGAATTTGATGATTCAGAATGAACAGTCTAACTGTGAAATCACTAGATTTATTTAGTTTTTTTTGTTTATCGTCGCGTCTTTTTGTTGTGCCATTAAATGCATGTCTACTAAAAATATTTACATTTCGAATAGGAGTGCTAAAACTTGTGGTTTTTATAATTGTTTTAACAGGTAGGTGAGATATCTTGTTATTTTCAAACAGCTTCTAATTGCCGTTAAAACTTACACTGGATAGCAGTGTCATAACGTTGAAGGATGTTGATAATGAAGTATTCTCAGCTTACAACTTAATGATTATTATTTGTCTATATTTTTATAAAATCATGATTTTGTTATGTTTAAAATACTTTTGAGTTACTTTAAGCCGGGTCCGCAGCGCCAATTTTCTAACATGTTATTGTGTTTCTGCTAAAAAACTGTTAGGCCACGCCCCTATTCGGTTAGCAAACAATGTTATCCCGTTTGCAAACACGAAAACATGGCGCAGCAGACCCGGTTTTACTTTACTTTATTATAACAATATGGCCGCTCGTAGGTAGGTATTCGCATTGCGAGAACGAAGCATAATATGCATTCAATCAACTTGGGCTATTACAGACCTGCAAGAGGCTGATCCTACTAAAAAAATTGTTTAAAATCGCAATGCAACGTTTGACTTTTTTCGTATAGAGATAACGGTCAAACGGCCGTAGTTCAGTTGCGGTTCAATTGCGATACAAGCTATTAGCGGGTGTGGTTATTACAATGTTAGTAGACTAGGCCTCCTGGACATAGAACCTCTCGTTCAGATATAAATTTATATTCACAATAAATATAAAAACAGTTACCTTTCTTCGCCTCCTTCATCACTGATCAGACATGGGTGAAAATGCGTGAATAAAAATTAACAGTGGTGAAGTGTTTTAATAAAAAATAAACTAAAGTGAAGTAAGTATTGTCTAGATACATAAATTATGTATTTTTGAAGACAAGCAAGCAAATGTGTCGGTTTACGCTTTGTGTGCTTAGAAGTTCATACAGCTATGGTCTTTGTCCAGAGTAGGGCAAAGCGTTTTACATTTTCACTAAATCTCGAAGTGCAGAATGGAGTTAAGGGGCAATTTGCCCATGCCCACTCTATTGAGGCCTAAATAAGTACAGCCGGGCATTGGTCTGCTTATGCTAACAGACATGGGTGACGAAGTCTCGTCACCCATGTCTGTTAAATAATCCATAATTAGTCAATTCTGTATTATTTAACATTTAACTATTCTTCTCTGTGGTAGGGTGAGTCAAGCGCAACATCCTCTCCGTCCCGGCTACGTTCATAAGAACAGTCCCATTAAAGTTCAAAAGTTCCTTTCATTCCTATACTCATGAAGTGTTAGCATCCTAGGTGCTGGAATTATTCTAGAACATTGATAAACTGTAGGCTGTGGTGACGACTTTTTGAACCATTTATGACTTGATTCTACGCGTGCTCTAGTGTTCTTTGGTACACTATATATTGCTTTTTACATTATTTTGCTCTTTATTATGTACATAAAAAGAATAAAGCATACATTCTTATTATAAAAATGTTGATAACTTACTTTTCGATACCCATGCGCTTGCGCCGCACGATGTGCAGTATCCGCCCCGGGGTGAACAGTCTCGCTGAGGAGAACCGCCGCGCGAACACGTCGCGGGAAACTAACGCGGCTTCCTATAACACACATTTATTACACCTTATTATCTAGATACATTAAATGTCCGACTGTTAGAGACAATTTAACAGTTTCTATTTCTTGGTATGGATGGACTTAACATATCCGTACCTGGCTCTACTTCTTTCTCTCTTCTCTTAAACTTTTGGGGGGGAAAGTTGTAGAACAAACGTTAAATAGGTATTATAAATATAAAACATTTAGTTTTTCAATTTTCATAATAAGAAAATTAGAACCGGCAATCGGTATGAAAGGTATGATTTTTAAAAATTTATTAACTTGATTAAAATATACCTATACATTTAATCTTGGTTAATTAATTCTTTTTATATTTTATACATTATGTTAAATATATCCTAATTATAATTTTTAATTAAAGCTTTAATGCATTAAAAAAAAGCTTTAAAATATAATGTAATTAATAAATAGATACGTCTATCGTAAAGGTAAGTAAATTCTTAATTTAAAAAAAAAAACCGCAACCGAAAATTAAAACACGACACACTCAAATTGCAAATAATATAAAAATAGATAAGTAAATAAATGGTAAAAGATAAAAATGTACAAAATTATGGGCCTATTTTTCAATGGTCAGATAACTTGATAGCTTTTGTATAGAAAATGTATCAAAATGTCCAATTTATTTCTCCGTTAAAAGTTACCTGATTATTGAAAAATCGGCCCTAAAAATAATAATATGTACAGGGTGTAAATGAATTCATGTAATTCCTTCAAACCGCGTGATCTACTATTGACACATTGACACAGATTGACCAAGCACTGTTTGTTTTCAGTTTCAGTTAACATTTTTTCATAAAAATAACCTGATTTTCTGTTTCTGAGTCATTTTAACGCCCCAAGTTAACTGACTTCACGGAGCGATATCGCGCTACGCTGTGTCGCCGTGCTTTCATTAATTTATGCGAAGCATCGAAATGTTCTATCGTATGAAATTAATTCTTAGCAAAATAAATGTTTGCTTATTTTTTATTGAAACCATAAGAGGTGGTTTAGATACGATGACTATAACTACTGCAAGAAAAAAATGTTTTAATTTTTTTTAATTTTAATCAGTCTAAGGGACGATATTTCTATCGTCAGATAACTTTTATCTGAGGAATAAAAATGACGGTTTGACATATTTTCTATACAAAAGCTGTCAAAACGTGAAACTTATTCCCCAGATAAAAATTATCCGACGATTGAAAAATCAGCCCTTCATCCCGTGCGTGGTTAATCTATATAATTAATAGATCATGTGGTTTTACACGAATTCGTTTACACTCTGTGTAAATGCTGTCTTTTGAAAATGGAGATATTAACCTCAATAGTTTAATTTAGCTGTAGAGGGTCATGTTTAGTTGGTACCAGGCTAATGATAATGAAAAAGTTTCTGCTCTTAGGTAATAAATAATGTATGACTCAATTATATTTTTTTGGTAAAAATGTGAAGTTTGCTTAAAACCGGAGATGATACCTAGGTACCTACTTTTTGTCTCTGACGAACTTTGGAAGGAAGGATGTATCTTTATATCAGTTTTATTGTGAACAAAAACTAGAATAAAAAGGATACTTAAGTGACATGATTATAGTGAGCCAAAAATGTTGCCCCGGTAATGAAGATGGCGCTATCTTGAACTTCCATAAATATGCCATATTATTCCTTATTCCCAGTGTTATAATAATTATCACAGAAAAAAAACAATAAATGAATGTCTCTTGGAATGAGCTAGTTTTGAAGACTTTCGTAGTGCATATAACTTTACACAACAGAAAAAAAAATGACAGTCTTCCAAAACCGCTTATAAAAGGTCTGTAAATAATATATCTCGAAATTAAAACACAAGGTAAGTGTTACTGCTGCTTGAGATTCTCAACTGACTGGCAATTAGATCTTTATAAATATCATATTTTATATCATATTGGAGTGGTCAAATTCCGTAAATAATGAATATTTCAAAAATTAAGCTTTATTCAACAAAATATATCCTAGCTTTTCTTCTCCAATTATAGGCATCGGAATCGATGGTTAAAATCTTTCGGGTACCTCGGGCCCACGGTGTATAAGACCTGGGGACCAATTCTACTAACAGAAACGTTGACCAATCGCAACTGAACCGAAGTCAAGCCGTTTATTTAGACAGTTTTCGTTTACAAAACTGTGAAATTTTTTGAGAACATAATCAAAACCAAACATTTTGACAAAAACTGACTAACGGTTGTGTTTCGTTTGAGGTTTGGCAACAATTTTGTTCGTAGAACTGACCCCTTGGGTCTTATATTATTCTCACCTAACATGAAACTTTATGATATCCCAAATAAATTGTATGTGGTGCATAAATAAATAGAAAAAGAAGCCTTACCACTACACGAAAAAAAAACCCAAAGCTCACAGAAGCGTCACTCGCTAGTATAAAGGTGGTAACTGACAGCACTCACTGTGGACACGCTATGGACCAGTAGCGCGTCGGCAGAGTCATCTGAATGTTGCGCCTCCAGCTGCTCCGGCCGCCGCCATGTTGACTCTAGGTCCCGCGCCGGCACGCCGAATAACGCGTAGCCGAACCCGTTCAGCATTATCCGATACTGGAAGAGGAAAGGTTAATGTGAGAAGACGGTATGATCATTTCGATGCCTCCCACGTAAGTTGTTGTAAGCCACAAATTGCATTGCTTACTATAAATGCACAAACATTTTGCATGTTGGTGTGCAGCGCTGGGCTTTTTCTGCTACTTTTGATTTTGCACGCCATCCATGGCCACAAAAACGTATCTTTTCTTACTCAAACTCAAAACTCGTTTATTCAAAATAGACTAGTATTGCTTAGTTCTTTTTGAACGTCAAATTTACATAAGACTGCCCACAAAAGCGCCCACCCTTCACCGCTTCCTAGTGTTTATGCTGTGAAGAAGAAACGGCGCAACAAACTCCCCAGCAACACAGTTCAGTCTGGTTCAGTCAACTGGCTTAAACACTGTCCACTATTTATTGTCTTTTGAAAAAAACAAGGAATATCCGTTTTGGCATTACTGAAACAAATTCCTAGCCGTTACAATGGTTACCTTAGGTAATTTGGTGGCGTGTATGGTCTGTATGATCTTAGTCCTGAGGTTCTCGATGCTGTGCACGGACAGCCTCATGACTAGGTCGTCGCCAACGCCCACTGTCATCACGAACGTCTCCGTGAACCGCGCCGCCTCACGGCTTATTAGACCGGCTGGAAACATATGTCAAATGTTGAATCAACTCTGGTTAAAGGAGACTCGCTCTTCGAAAAAGGATTCAGGAATCGTAGTCTAGTCTGGGTAAGAAGATGGGTAAACACGGGAGAAAGAATTTTGTGTTGCATCATCATCATCAATTTACAGCCGTTTTCAATACCCTATCTATCGGCGGTTTGCCTACTAGAGATAGAAAATTGACATGAGCTCTACAGGGTGTAAACGAATTCGTGTAATTCCTTAAAAGCACATGATCGACTACTGGTGTAGATTGGCCTCGAACGGGATTTAGCTTGATTAAAAATAAAAAATAAAAATCTTTTTTTTTCATTCGGTAGCGGTAATTAATCATATCTAAACCACCTACTAAGGAATCAGTAAAAAAAAGAAAAAAAACAGAATTTTATTTATTTGAGTTAACATTGGGTACGACTAACGCGACATCACTCTTTGCAGTCAGATAACTCGAGGCTCTAAAATGACTCAGAAATAGAAAACCAAGTAGTTTTTGTTTTTTTTTCAGTTGTATTTCAGTAATACTCACTTACCAGTACATCACGCGGTTTGAAGGAATTACACGAATTCGTTTACATCCTGTAAACATACGCAGTCGACGTCTTAGTCGACGTCAACCGCCTTGCTCTATGACAACTAATGTCAAATTTCTATCTCTAGTAGGGCAAACCGTCGATAGATAGGTTATTGAAAATAGTCATTAGTCAATAAAGTGATGCGATATTGTAAAATCATAAAAACATGAAAGTTAGAGCGGTTACGCACTGCATCCGATCCGGATCCGTGAAAATACGGAGATAAAAAACTCAGACCGAATTCGTGAAAATACGGATCTAGAGTCTAAAAATCTCGGACCGCATTCGGACATTGCTCACGTACTAATCCGATCTCTGATCCAAATCCAAGCAATTCAGGGGCCATCTTTGGCATAATGTCCGATTTGAATTCGAGGTAAGTAATGCGAAAGCGTTCATACAAACAGTACTACGGCTACTTCAGTCCGTCAATATTTCTTCCGAATTGGAGACTCACGGATGACGGAGAGAAATCGGATGGCGGAAACTACCATACAAATAGTTCTATGACTACTTCGGGACGTATTTTCACGAATTCGGATCGGATGCAGTGCGTAAACGCGCTAACCAATATTAGAATACTTATAAGTAAGCTTTACGGGTTTACCGATTATATTGTATACAGCATGACTGATTAGTCACTTTACATTTACATACAAAAACCATGAACTCTGCTCATCATTCCGTACAACTTTTACGGAACATCATTCCGTACAGTTTTTTTAAAAAACTGCTTTTCGATACATTTTGTTAAGCAACATTGATTATTTTGTATGTAAACCAGTCATGCTGGAAAAACAGAGTTTACCTTTAAAATTCCTAGGGATATAATATAAATTATAAAAAATAACGAAATGTTTTTTTTATGGTAGTTCCCCACCTGAACCGTCCCGTAATAACTTAAGCTTTTAAGACAACAAGCGTGCTAGGAGATTAAAAAGGATCCAAGAACTCGTAAAAATATTTTACAAAACAACCCACATATTTAAATTCCTGGCAAAATGAGATACGGGAAAAGGGTTGAAAATTTTAAGTCCACTGTGTTTTTCAGGAGAATTGATGTCGGTCGCAGTTGAAATGAACGAATATTTGGAAACCCTATGTTAGTTAAATTATGGTTACATTTGGGCATCGTTAAGGAACAAATGGGCACATATTTTATAACCGCAATTTGGTATATTAATTAAAACATATATTCACCTGGTGTTGAAAACGCGAATACTTTGAGATGTGGATACCGTGCCCTTAATTTTAAAGCTACTAATACTGCTACTCCCGCGCCAAGACTGTGACCTAGGAAACACAAAATATATTGTTAATATCAAAGTTTGTTCTGACTTCTTTTCCTTTACCTGTTTATGTTTTAGGAATTATGAACCAAAATAACCTTTAAATGCGTACGTGCAGTGTGACATGGATTTAAATGAAAGTGGCGAAATAGAGAACTAACATGAAATATACTGGATTTAACAGGTTTTTGACATCTTCCTCCACAAGCAGCGCCGCCTTACAAATTCATTTAGAGCCATGTCGGACTGTAGTTTTCAAAGATTAACTAACTAGTCATAAACTCACGCCTATTATTACCCGAAGGGTTGGCAGCGGTGTATTGACCCACATTTCGCGGTTATGTTTTACGTCCCATGTAATAGGGGGCGAGCTTATTGCCATCGACCGGGCACAAATCCAGACTCCGGGCTGCTACTGAGAAATTCCACACGGAAAAACCCAATAACAATTTGCCCGACCTGGGGATCGAACCCAGGACCTTACGCTCAGCAATCGCGCTTGCGACCGCTAGACCAACGAGGCAGTCGAAGATTAATATTTGAAATAAAAAAAAACATAACTACCCGTAAATCGCATTGAATAATACCTTGACTTGCGAGACTTGATAGAAAACACTACTGAATAACTGCTTACTCTGGTAAATAACAGATATCTGGTGAATAATATTCTAAGACAAAATATTCCATAACTTTCTCAAATCTTTTAAACGACTACCCTACTTACCAGTGAGTATAAGGTCGTAGTGCGGGAATTGTGCGAAGGCGCGGTCGAGTACGGGCAGCAGTCGTTTCAACATCTTAGCTGCACCCATCGACATACCCTTGTGAGCCGCTGTGTCTTCTGGTAGACCTGTTTGTACACAAATTATGTAGAGATTTGGAGATGCAAACAACAATAGTCCATAAAATGGCGATTGACTCGACGTGAATTGCAGGGAGTGAACGGAAGTCATTTCTAATATCGCTCAATTTCTGCTAGCCAAAATCAGATATCAGGTAGGTATCTGCACGTTTCTGCATCAATGCTGAATTAATACAGGGTGTAAACGAATTCGTGTAATTCCTACAAACTACATGATCTATTAATGATATAGATTAACCCCGCACGGGATTTAGATTGATTAAAAATGTTCTTTTTTCCATGTCAAATTTTTATTTGATAAAAAATTTTGATGCCATGCATAATTAATGAAGGCACGGCGACACAGCTGACGGGCCCGACTAGCGGGATATTGCTCCTCAGTCAGTTAACTTGGGACGCTAAAATTACTCAGATACAGAATGCCATGGTTCATTTTTTGAAAACTTTTTTTTGTTGATTCTGATAAAAACCTATGCAGGGTCAATCAGTGATCACGCGGTTTGAAGGAATTACACGAATTCGTTTACAACCTGTATAGCCCTTAATTAGGATTATCAATAATGAAAGAGAAAGAGCATAATAAATAATTATGCACTACCTACATTCGATCCAAATTCTGGGCGTACTATCTAATGAAATCTTCGTTCTATTAATTTGTATATGAACGCTTGCGTACTGCATCGGAGCATTCAATTTAGAGCAGTTTTTAAAGATGTTCTGTAGCTTGCAGAATGCCCATTCTTGGACCGTATTTTCTCGGATTCGGATCGCTAGTTGTGCACAAGTGAACTAACAGTTTGAAAACTTTGTATCTACGGTCGTGTATTTTTTAAACTAAAGTAACCATTAGGTATAATTTCTTACCCTCAGCCTCGAACCGCTCTGAGCCAGCGGTGAAGTCTGTGAAGATGTCCCTCAATGATATGGAACCCCTCACAGCAACCACAATGCTCTCACGCTCGTGGTCCGCTATCACGCAGAATGGTAGCTGGACAACGAAAATGCAATTGAATGTAATGAAACCATTATTTTAAGCTCAACTGACATGAAATCATTATGAAAATTATAAGATAAATGGTGGAATCAGGCGTTACTTTGCGGAAATCTATGACATACAAAATATGCAAATACATTACCTATTGAGTATTTACTTTTAATTCCGCCAAACAAGATCGCGTCAAAGGGGTTGACGAGCGAGTCAAGATCTCCTGAGGATGCCCGCCCCGTGGAGGGGCGAAACTCGTGTCACGTTGCGTTTTTCAAACCATTGCATATAAATATGTGCGGGGGGGGGGGGATGTATACGGCATCCAAAATAGCGATCTAATTTGGCATTAAAACTGCAACTCAATATTGTATTTGCATATTTGTTCGGCTTAAGATAGCCTATCTAGTGATTGCCGGTATTTCAAGATAATTCTGGAAGCCGTTCTGGCCTTTACATCTTGAATACCATGTATACAGAAATACCATGTACCTATACCATGTATACATATATACCGAAAAATTAAACAGTGAATTCAGTCCATTATTTTAAATTGACTATCTACTACTGTGATTTAAAACTTAATATTCTTAGTTCAGTCGGCTAACTGAACATATTTTGCTCAGTTAAAAAAATCTTGGCAGATTTTCATATTTAATTATTCAAAGACATTGTGCATTGTGTTAGTCAGGGGACCTCACGGTCATACACCATCTTTGAACTGCCGCATCATCGGCGATGACTCCACGTCGCGTAAGAATCGGGTAATGAATCACATTACCTATACATAGAGTATTTATATTAGATGCTGCTATTTTAAAAACTACCTAATTCAAGGAATCCAACCTGTTACATTACATTTTTCCTATGCACGCGTAGGTCTCATTAGTTTAACCAGAGCGTAAATACCTAAGAGCTTTTCAAAATGCTGCATAAGTAACTTAAAATCACTTAGGTAAACCACTTTAGAATGAGGAAGACTTTGCGTTGCGAAGTATTCAATAAATTAATAGTTACGCCACCGTGGCAACGGAGAAAATAATCCTCTTTAAGGATGAGAGGATGAGGAGGGCCAATCTTTTAATACTCCTTAGGAACATATAGAACTACATATTAAATAGCAAACAGTTTGCAAAGTAAAGACTGAATTCCAAAATCGTGACGATATCGTGAAGTTTAAACAGATTTTTTGAAGGTGTGAAAAACGGAAGGTTGTTAGTAAACATGGAGTACATACTTCAAAGACGCGGTTGTTGAAAGAAGCGAAGATGATATCGTCGGCGGCGAGATTTGACATGTACTTGACGCCCGCAAAGTTGCACATGCAGCAGTTGTCGTCCGTCACTATGGAGTTCTTTGGTCTGTAGACAAAACACAACTTTATTAGAAAATAACTTGACAAGTTAAGGCTAGCTAAATAATCTCGTTAATATTATATTCGAAGTTCCGTAATGTATAATTAGTTATTAATTACAAAAGGCATTTTTGTTTTCACCAATAACTTTCACCAATTAAATCCATTAAGTAGTAACGCACTAACATATTATCTACTCAGACTATCTAATCAGTGAGTGGCACTTTAGTCAGAGGACCATAAACTTCCTACTTTTCGTCACTTCGGAATATTAAAGAAGATTACCTAAGTAATGCTAAGCTTCATTTGGGCCCAAAATAAGTCAGGTAATATAACGAAGGGACTATTGGAATTTAGGGCCTGATGAAAAGAAAAATGAAAGTAGGGAATTCTCGCCTAAAGGCAATTTCGTAAGCCTAGAAGCCAAACTGTAATGTAGCAGACGGCCCTAGGATCTCCTGAGAGCACGTCTGCTACACCAGTTGTAAAGAATGTGTAGAGCATTCTATACCTAGTAGTGTACTTAACAATAATAAGATGCTTATAGAATAACAGGCAGGACTGCGTCACGTCCCTTGGAGTAGTCAGCGAGTTCCTTCTTGTCGTTACGGCGTCCGTCGATGGCCCACACAGCCGTCTGATAGAAACCGGCGGCAGCAAACAGACCGGCTGTAGCATTTAGTCATAGTCATTAGTAGACGTAGACGACAGCCGGTCCGATCGCCGATCTCGTATGTGTAGCAGGAGACGAAGTGTAACAGAAGGAAGAAGAATTATTGAATCTACAGAATTGTCAGGAAAGAAATTAATTTACAAATTCAAAAAGCCATTTTAAGTTTGTTTTCATCTCCTTTCTAAAGATCACAAAAAATGTCTTTGTGTCCAAGACTCCAAAGTTACTAAACGCGTTGGGTAATCAGCTGAAAAATTAATCCATTTCTTTGGCGAGGACAAAAATGCGCTAAATTTTTTAGACTTCAGCTTATTAATTAATATGAAGCCCGACCTTGTCAACACATCAAATGAAGTGAATGTTGTAAGAACTTTGAGAAATCAATTTTTAAAATGCGCTCTGAAGTGGTTTATGTGTCAAGGTCTCTGAAATTGCTTTTTTTTTTTAATGCAGAACACATAATGAGGTATCTTTGTCTTGTTGTGGTCTGTTGCGGATATTTAGGAGTTGACTTTCACGTTGTTATGGCCAAGAGGCCTGAATTAGAAAGTAGCTTGATTAATTTAAGAATTATAATGTAAGCTCACGTTGAGTGCAGCGCTACAGCCTTTTGAGAAAACCTTTAGGGTTTTTAAACTTAGCACCACCCTTTGATTTCTCATGTATCTTGGGTGTGTATATAAACGCAAATCTCGCATGCGTGCGCAAACACTCAGACTCGGAACAACTTCCTACAGCTGCGGCTACAGCTGTAGCAAATACAAATGTTTACCCCTAGCGGGTATCAAACCCGCGATCCGTAGCGCAGAAGCCAATCGCTCAGTCTCAGGCTCTCAGCTAATCGTATCGTCATTCAACTAAAGATATTTTAATATGTGTACCGTATAAGTTTTATCCAGCCGTATGGCAAAGAGCTGACCTCACTATTTCTAGTTACAGATTTCGTCAAATCCCACTGAGAGATTATCCTCCGGTATCTGAATTGAGAATTTTAGGATGAGCAGTACTTAACAACATTTGAGTACGGAGTTGTCAAAAAAATGACGGATTTTAAAGCGTTTTTTTGGCAACTCCGTACTCAAATACTACTTAAGTATTGCTTATCCCGACTTCTCAATTCAGAAACCGGAGGTACATCGAGAGTATGAGCATTGAGCATACACCAACAACATACTGCGATCGCTAGCCCGTTTGACAAGGGTGGTGATTAGGTATGGCAATTATACATGCCTGTAAAGTGTAGGGTTTATATCGGACCCATGTTCATTATTAGACGTTTACTTACTTTGATGTAGGTAGACCGAATATGTTTACAGTTTGAACACGGTAGGTATAATAAGATTGCAACATTTTGTCATAAATCCGATATTATTACATTTTATTTAGCATTGTTGGGTAATGTTTAATTTTGTATTTTGAGATTTTCTATCAAAATGTAATTGTTTTAATATAGTTATTTGAGATTTATGTTGAAGTGATTATGAACCGTGCAAAGGATAACATTATTAATTATAAAATAATAAATTGGGTAATAATCGTATTCAACGTTAATCGACCGTTGTCTAATCATTACGAGATAAATGATTTGCAAATCAATGGCTGATTCATCGGTTGCATCAATGCGTGGTCTGATTCTAGAAAGTCAGACATGAGTGTAATACTGATTACAGCGTGGACCGAAGTAATTTTAATAATTATTTAAATTGTAGTAAGTTTCCTAGATTTCGCGACAGTGTGGTTTCCACTTTTACAACTGCACTGTTTAACTAATTATTTTTCATAATTTCTTATTATTGGTGTAGAAGTATATAGAAATGTAGTATGTCTAAATGATAATTATGATTCTGTTAAAAATATTTGTATCAGTATAATGTTCAAGAAAATAAAAAATATTATTCGTGTTTACGAGTTTTCTTACTTCGCTTGAGATTCTTAGGTATCTAGTTGAAGGTTTTATTGGAAAACTTTTTTATTGAATGTATATGTTACGGTTAAAGATACGTGTGAATTAGGGTTTTCGCCCCGGGTACCCGGAACCGGGAATTCCCGGGAATTTGGGGATTTTAAGACCCGGGAATTATTTGGCGGGAATCCCGGGTACCCGGGAATTATTTGTAATAAAGAAATGATGATGAAAAATGAAGGGTCTGCACGCTTCCGAAGATTTTAGAACATTTTCTGTCTCTCTCGCGTGAAACGGACATTGTACTGCGTGGTGTGAACTTAGAATGGGGTAAATGTATCGTGATGTCAGCACATAGTTCTGCTCTGTCTAGTAAACAAATTCTAAACGCTTGAATTTTTTTATAAATGTTTCATTTGTAGAAACTATCCGCAATGTTTATCTTTTGTGTAATTTCGAGATTTATAATGAAAATATACAGGGTGTAAACGAATTCGTGTAATTCCTTCAAACAGCGTGATCTACTGGTCACAGATTAAGCCTAAATGGTTTTTATTTTAAATACAAAACAGTTTATTTTCAAAAAAAAAGTTCTGTTCTCGAGCCCTTTTTGCGCCCCGAGTTAACCGACTGCAAAGAACGATTTCGAGCTAGTCGTGCTAGCCAGTTGTGTCACCGTGCTTTCATTCATTGATGAGTAGCGTCGAAAAGTTCCAACAATTTTTATTTTGCAATTTTTTTATTTGTATTTTATTAGCTGGTTATGTTTCGATCACATATCGCTACCGCAAGAAAAAAAAACTTTATTTTTATTTTTAATAAAGTTAAATCCCGTGCTCGGTCATTTTACACCAGTAGTAGATCAAGTGGTTTTAAGGTATTACACGAATTTGGTAACAACCTTTATAGTCATTCACCCTCTTGTTATTTTTTTCAGTAAAGGAACTCGCGACGTCGTCGCACAATAAATGACTAACTATTCCTAGTTCAATTTTTTAAATACTTAAGTGTTAGATTTTTTATTTTTTTAAGAAAAGTCGATTGGTATGTTAGACTATTTATCAATTTATCATGTTTAAAGTAACTACACAAGTTTCATGTTGAAATATACGAGAAAAACTATATTTATACAAAAAACATGAAAATTCCCGGGTACCCGGGAATTCCCGGGAATTAAGAGGAAAAATTCCCGATTCCCGGGAACTCAAATAGGCCGAGAACGCGAAAACCCTAGTGTGAATATAAACTTTAGATTAACCGTCTCGGTTTTTTTTCTATTTGGGGCCGATTTTTCAATCGTCGGATAATTTTTTGACATTTTGACAAACTTTTTTACACAAAAGCTGTGACAATGTCATATTTATTCCTCAGATAAAACTTATTTGACTATTGGAAAATCGGCACTCACTATTTCTGGTTATTTTTTAAACACAAGCCTTGATCTTCAGGGATCTCCAAAATTCTAGACGTCCACTAGACCAATCATACCTTCTAGATATTATATTATGTATAACCCTGGTCTTGAATATTTATATTCCCAGTGATCTTGGTTATAGTACAGACTACAATACAATAACAATGTAGGTATGAATGTAATTTTCGTATATTATATCTACGATCAGACATTGCACAATGTCAAAGTCGTTTTAATAACTTAATGACGTGATAATGATAGTATAATGCTGGTATAAAGTATCATTACGGAATAATTTGAAAGCTTCCTTGATGGATGTTGCTCGTTAATAATTTTGAAGCTAGGTAATTGAATTCTTTTCAGATTTTATTCTGAGATAGCAAATTTAGAATTTTTGCACGTAAAAGTTTAGTGACGGTTCTATTTCGTGCTTGTATGCTTGCTTGTTAAACAAAGTTATGGTACGTGTTTGGAAACTCCATTGAGAACATCATGCAAGTGTAGTTGAACTTGACCGCGCGGTGAGTCTCGCTACTCGAACTTGGCCCTTTTACAAATTTGTTATTGTTACTCATGCCACGTTTGTCTAACATCGATGACGAAGGGATTTCGAAGATTAGTATCGGTGACAATTCGAAGATTAATATCGGTGTAATTAAAATAATTTATTAAGTCACAATAAAAATTATAATAATTAATTAATTTCGTAATATTGGTTATTCTAATTCTAATATTCGTAATAATAATTATACATAAGTCTAATGACGTAATAGCGGGGAAACCCACTCCGGGTCTTTTAGACCCGCGACGGCGAAACCGGGGCCGCACCTCTCTACACCCCTAGCCGCTCACACGTTTGTTGCCCTCTTCGCCTATGTACTGGCGGCTTTTCAGGGGGCCCAGCTAGTGAGCTGGCGAGTCACTGTCTGCCAAAACTTTTCAATTTTAAATGTTGAAAGGCAGACGCCGTTTTCTTCCGGCAATAGAAGTTATCTAGTCCACCTAACACCCCTTCCCATAGACCAGATATTTTTCACCATATTTTACAATAGTCTTGCACCCACTTGAGACGGTCCATGACTGTACTCCAATAGTGCAGCCGTGAATAGTCCCCGGTTGGTGCCCCACCCCATTTTAGATTAACGTTCTCAAAGGGGCCTCTGCGCGTTGGACCTGTGTCCCCGTGTATGCCTTCCAAAAGACCGGACATCTTCCGCACGGAAGATGAGCCGTGATTTGAAGAATTATATATAATATTACATGTTGAAATTGTAAACACTCGACAAACCGAAATGTGAGATTGTACTCATCACTATGAACAACTTTTACTATGGGAAAAAACAGGAAATCGCGAAAAAAATCCACCATCATCATCCAATCTCACATTTCGGTTTGTCGAGTGTTTACAATTTCACCCTGTATAAGTACGTCTAATGTAATATTTAATATAGTTTATTTTTATATTTATATGTATAGTTTACTTTTATTGCAAGTGAATTATATTAGTTAATAATATTTGCACACCTGTTATGGTATGGTCTAACGAACTTTTATCATATGTATCACCCCGTGTATACCCATATTAAGGCAAATAAATGATTTGATTGATTGATTGACAAACAAATTGAATGAAAACATTGTGGGGAAAAATCCAAAAAGGAGTGGTCTCAAAAAAAAAAGTTTTCGATGTGTGTAGTCCGCCAACCCGCATCAGGCCAGCGTGGTGGAATAAGGCCTCCAACTTTTCATTCTGAGAAAAGGCCCGTTCCCAGCAGTGGGACAGTGTTGGGCTGATTATGTTATTATGTAACAAATGGAAACCCTCTAGTCTCAGTAGTTCGGTTGTTTTGTTCGGGACCGGACTACTGAGACTAATTTTGTTTCATTAGTTCGGTTATGACGTCAAACCGAACTGTTGATACTAAAAAAAATACTAGTAGTCTGGTTAGGGATGTAAATAAAATGCTTTTAGTATAAATAAAAGAATCAAACAGATTCTCTGAAATCATAGTTTGGTAGATAATAATTAATAGGCACTTTCATAAGAATACTGACCGGAGAATACTGAAATCATTAACCGAACTACAGGACACAAGTCTCAATGGTTCGGTTTGACGTCATAACCGAACTAATGAGACAAAATTAGTCTCAGTAGTCCGGCCCCGAACATAACTGATAAATGATATTTATTTCTGTAAATAAATATGTTACAGACACTTTTACAAGTAAATTTTACCTATATGTTTTTTTAAGACTAGATGGAGCCGGCATTTCCTATCTGACTAGCTCTGAGAAGAAAAGCCGAAACAAACTCAGAGGTCAAGGTCTCTTTTAAAGTCCAGACATTGCCTTTTGAGGAAAGAGCCATACTTAACAGCTTTGAGTCGACCTGTCTAAACTGACGGTACGCATGCATCAGCCATCGTGTAGCTCAACCTTATTTTAGGGAGCTCAACGACCCGACGCACGACGCCACCCATCAGCAAGACATTTGCGTAGGTCACAAAAAACACTCAAAACCGCCAAACACTTATGAAATTGCTGGTGTAGGTAGGTATAATGTTCGTTCTAATCAAATTAGTAATCTAGTTGAACAGCTTCGGTGGCTATGCGCTTAACAACGTCAGACGATAAATGGCGATTCATTTATCAGGATCAATTGCAATCCCGGATTATACCTACCCGTAAATTTATAGAAAAACGTTCATTTATTACCGTATTACCCCTCTGATGGATACGCGGCTTAGCGGGCTATATCTGTTATACAATTTATGCTACTACTAAATTATAAAAACATACCTAGTAGATATCATCTTCTTTAATCTGTGGTAGTTCTGATTTAATCTGTGGTAGTATCTATAAATACGAGGCCAAGACGTGCGTCGTCGTGGCAACACAAAAAGGCTATTAAAGTAGTAGTTAATAAACAGCAAAAAATTACAAACTTATTATGGAAGATGTAGAAGACCTGCTAATTAAACGACTATCACATGACCGGAATTAAAAGCACCAAAGAAAATGAAAGTAACTACCTACTTGAAAGGGAGATTATACCTAATGACCAAATAATTGCAATTAAATTGAATTTAGTTTAAATTCCTCATTACCATAAGGGAACGTTATAAGCTTCGTAGCTGCGTTCCAACCGATTCACCTACTAGGCTACTTTCTAATTTCGTAGTACGCAAGTTTTTTTTAGTTTGTCAATTGTAATTGAAATCATAGCTTTCTAAATATAGGCTGGGAGTTAGGTAGCTACAGTTATCGCAATCTAATAGATCAGATTTGACGTTTGCATAAAAGCACAAAATAAATGTGTACAAAAGGTGCACGCCTTCGATCTTAAAGAAATTCGCCTTTTATTTATCTAAACATCGCGCGCCTATTTTATAATTAAACTAAACCCCATGCATTGGAGTATTTTGCTTGGTGGTAGGATCTATACGGTCCGCCTGGCTAGCTACCACCCTCATATTAAAGTCCGGCGCCAAGCAGTTTACTGTGTTCCGTCGTGTGTATGTGAGAGCCAGAGGGGTATAGGGGAATCCCTCTATATCTCTGTTACTTGGATTCGTGTCCTCCATCTTAGACCCTGTCTGCGCTTACCATCGGGTGCGACGAAGGTCAAACGAGACCAAGTAAATAAATAAAAAAAATTAGTAATTAATAATAGTGTTGACATTACTACTAGTATTTTGACAGGTGTCAAATCCGACATATTAGATTGCTGTTACAACAGTAAGTTTATAAATATTTAATGGTGGATATATTGGTATCGCTACAGGAATAAATCAATATAGGTACACTATGATCAACGATGACATCAGACTGTATTGTTTCGTGCTATGACTACCCTGCTGTTTCCATAAATAGTTCACGTCTCGCGCATTCCCATTTTATTTTGAACGGTAATGATGACATCAGTAATGAATGTCTCAAAAATTTATAGTAATACAAAAACTATGGACATACTTATATACAAGGTTAGTTGGAAATGGGGTAGGTACTAATCCGAAAGGGTGTTAAAGTACCTATAATAATGAATTACTTTTGTTCTACCACTTTCCCCAAAAGTGAATAGATTAAGAGAAATTGCCATTCAAATATTTGATTGTAAATACGCTATAATCTACATATACAAGGTTAGTTTTAGTATATACTAAACCTGAAACTAGTTTGTTCAGAATCACTAGGAGAATCTATTGACATATTTTTTACACCACATTTTTTTTTGTTTTTTTTTTTCATAAATTTCAATTTTGTTTCAGTAGGTTTCTACCCATAACAATTGACGGGAATAGACACCTTGAGGCTTGAAATGGTCTGCTCGGTCAGTTTCCGTGTATTAGACAACCCCTGCATGGCACATCTCAGGCATTTCACACTTTTTAGCGAACTTAACGCGACATAAACTAAGGTGTAACTTGGAGATTTACTAAAAAAAAACACATATTCAGGCAGTTCTGATGAAAATCTTGTTGGGGTGTCTCGGTTTTCGTATAAAGTAAAAATAACGTTGTATATCCTCAGCTATGGTCAGCTATGTTTACATTTCAGGTCATATTTGGGGTGACTGATTAGAAGCACCGTTTTCTGAATTTGTAACTAAAGCAGGAATGAAGATCCTGAAAATCAGCAGGGATGAAAATCATTTTGCAAGGAAATAAAAATTATCTAATTTTGAAATTTCAACACTTGCTTTAAAACAGTCATCAGTGATACGTTAAAGGACTTGTCACACTGGATGCGTTCTGCGTCCTCCGGTCCATCATCATCATTCATCATCATCATACATCGATACTTGATGTTTACCGAACACAAAACATCGATACAAACACAACTACACGCAATCAAATATAAAATGGCCATTGTTTGCCCTGCCCGTCAGATCGCTGACCGTGCCCGGATCGCTGACCGGATGCCCTGACCAGATGCCGTGCCCGGATCGCTGACCGGTTGCCCTGACCATGATGTTCACATAGGGTGCAGGCTGCGTTCGATTTGACTGGACCGGAGGACGCAGAACGCATCCTGTATGACAAGTCCTTAAGTGGCCCGCGGATTACTACACCCTTTTAGATTAACCTTGTATATTTCCTACATTTTGTAAAAGCAATTTGAGATAATAATAAATAACCTTACCTAACTGCCTATTAGCAACAGTTCGTATTGCTAACGTTACGATAACAATCAAGGAACAATCTAACTGCCGTTTTAATAAAGCCTCATTATTTTATTCCTGGAACAAACCAACTAGTGGTGGATTATCATAATAAAAAATAGCTTATAAAAGACAAACGATTGCCCACAATTGCACGAAGTCAAAGGTACGCGGCGCGTATTATTATATGACGGAAGATTTGCAAGCTTTATAAATAGGATTGAACTACTTCCTTATTGTTGATCTGCTCATATATATGCAACGCCTTATTGCGGTTCACTTTCTGAAGAAAAGTGAAGGTATAAATATAAGGTCTATCTATTCATACACGAAATATTTTAAGGGATACATCTATAGGTGGTAAAGAAGCCAGATAAATTAAAAAAAAAGAAAAACTAAGTATATATTTTTTTTAAATTAAATAATTTGAATTTACTTGATACACGTATCAAATACTAGCTCATTACTATTTTCAACATCCATTACACTAGTTTCTACGTAGTATTTATTGTCAATGAAGCGGGCAATTTTTTTTTTCAAATTTATGAAAAATGTCGCTAGCAAAATTACAATTATAATAATTACGTAAAATAAAATACGTACAAAAAAAAAAAAACTTTTCTTTGGCTTCTTGACCACCTATAGATGTATCCCTTAAAATATTTCGTGTATGAATAGATAGACCTTATATATTGTCGCCCGGGAGTGAAAACCAATGCAATTTGGTTCTTTTTATTTTATCACGACTTATAGGTACTATATCTTATAAGAGAGCCGCTCTATGTGAAATTAGTTTGTAGGCACTGAAACTAGCCTTTATTGGGTATATAACATTCGTAATCAATATAATTGACTAGCTTTTACCTGCGACTTCATCCGCTTGAAAGCCCACAGGAACCGTGCAATAACCAAAATTCATTCCCGAGGCTTTCACTCCCGAGCGACGATATAGGAAATACCGTCAAATACGTATAATTGTAGATGGTATCGACAGTACGTTATGTAATTACATACGTAAAAACTCACAGTACTTTGATAGTACAGTCGTATAATACTTAGGGGTATTACACCAACCTATCATTAACTGTTCATTAAGCTAATTCTATCTCTAAAATTTTCAATAGCTAACATTTGCATTTCATCACATATCAATAGTGATAATGACAAGATTATTGAACACATAAATGTTATATTCCTATGTCACATTTAGCTTATCCGGTGAATAGTTACGGACTACATTATTGATAGATTGGTGAAATACCCTCTTATGTAAGTAACCAAGTATAAAAGGTCCATCTATTTATAAGTACACGAAATATTTTAAGGGATTCATTTAGTTAAACTCTCAATCACCACAATGAAAGAATTATAGACACAATAGATAAGACAATTATGTGTCGTCCTGGGATGACGGGCGGTACGCAACCGTTAAGAAGGAATAAAAAAAAAACGATGTATATTTTTTTTTTAGTTAAATAATTTAAATTTACTTGATACACATAACAAATACTAGCTCATTACTATTTTCAACATCCATTACGCTAGTTTCTAAGTAGTATTTATTGTCATTGAAGCCGGCAATTTTTTTTCAAAATGCAATATTTCTCAAACATTATTACAATTATAATAATTACCTCAATGATTAAAGTTCTCAAAGGGGCCTCTGCGCGTTGGACCTGTGTCCCCGTGTATGCCTTCCAAAGGACCGGACATCTTCCGCAAGGAAGATGAGCCGTGAATTCAGACCTCAATGATATTATAAACAAAAATATCATTGAATTACCTACGTAAAATAATTTAATTTATAAAAAAATTGTTTCGCTTGTCTGTTGCTTCTTTACCACCTATAGATGTACGATAGGTACAAAAATATTTCGTGATGGGACCTTCTAAAGAAACTACGTTTTTGTTACCTAAAATAATATTTTAGTATGAAACGAGAAGGCTATAAGTTCTACAGCAAAAGAAAATAAGTAACTACTAGCTATGAAGTACTTATCTTGATATTTTCTTCAGAACTTCAATCCAAACAACCCACGCAAGAAACTTATAAACAAAATTACGATACAAAAGTTTAATAAGAAATAACTTATCAAACTTACCGACAGCAGCAGCAAGTCAGATGCCTCGCCAGCTTACAGAAGCCGGTAAAGCAGTGCCGATACAGCACATACGGCCATCCATACGCCGCTATGGACAGCCTCAGGTAATGTAACGCGTCCTCCAAGTTCATCCACGGAGGAGTCTCTGAGAATATCTTGTTTACATCTGTGGTGTAAATCGGTTCTTCATCATTTAACATTTGGATTCTTCTCATTTCTCTAGTTTCTCTCTTTTGTCGTACTCTGAGGAGGACGCAGCCGGCGACCACGTCTGATGGTACTAGGTCCGTTGATCTGAATAGGGCGCTGAGTAGAGCTGCAAAGAGGAGATTGGGTTAGTGAAGTCTGCTTGAATTTACGTTTTCTAATCATAACTTTAGATCACCCTACGATGCCTACCACGTGTAATGTAGGTATAGTGTTTTATGAAATTGTTGCATTAATTAAAACACGAGTGTGGGTTTCCGAGCCTCGTTTGTTTTAGTACCTAGTTATGCAGTTTCGTACACTACACTTTGTCAAAACTCGTGCAATAGTTATACTGTTATTTGAAAAATAAATACCAAAGTAAAATCAAAAACCATTTGGCGCCCAAACCCAGAAACCGCGCGCATGCGCCCTGGCGCGCGTCTCCATAGACAAAGCGCAACCGCTTAAAAAATTGAATTGAAAACTCCTTGGTTGGTCCGAAGTGTACTTAGAAAAAAAGTAATTTTTTAGCAGTCTTTGTTAGAAAGACTCGTACTTATAAAAGTAATATACATATTTAGGTACTACGTACAACAATATAAAGTCGTTGAGAAAACTGTATTTACTATGTACTCATAAACTTTTTTTATTAGAGATGCACGTGAATCAATTATGTCATTAAGGTGCTATTTCTGAATTCTTAATTAGAACTTTACGATTTATGTTTAGATAAATTATCTTACGTCATCAATACTCATCATTCATAGGCATAGAGCAACGCGGCCACCAAGGCTGCATCATAGACCGCGTTGCTCTAAGTTCATCATTATCCCATAAATCATAAAACCCAACCAGAAAAACAAAAAACAAGAAATACGTTTTGAACGTTAAAGTTTTGCACCTACCTAAGTACAGTCTGGATCAACCGTTTAACATTAACTATGAATGACTTCAGTATCCATAAATATGCTGAATGTTTGCTGGGATTTGCATAGATATTATTTTTATGACTAAGTAGGTATTACAACTTGGTAATGATAATAACAAGATATAACTAGTCGCTTTACATAATATTTTGTATTTGCAAATTATATGGGAAAAATGCACTTTAATTACACAGCATAAAGTAAAATATTACTGTAACAGCCATTCTGAATTCTTACTATACAGGGTGTAAACGAATTCGTGTAATTCCTTGAAACCATATGATCTATTAATGGTATAGATTAACCCCGCACGGGATTTAGATTGATTAAAAATTAAAATTAACTTTTTTTTTCTCTTAAGTGGTACAACATTTCAATGGCATGCATAAATGAATGAAGGCACGGCGAGACAGCTGACGGGCACGACTAGCGCGATATCGCTCCACGCAATCAGTTAACTTGGGACGCTAAAATGACTCAGATAAAGAATACCATGGTTCATTTTTTGAAAACTTTTTTTTGTTAGTTCTGAAAAAAACCTGTGCAGGGTCAATCAGTTTCACAAGTAGATCACCCGGTTTGAAGGAATTACATGAATTCGTTATCACCTATTATAATATATCTACAAATGAATTGAGGTACTAATATAGTTTTTGTAAATAAATTTAATTCCGGAAAGGGGTTACCAAAAATGGCAGTGTTCAGTATTGACTATTTCCGGAATCAGAGCGGAACACGTGCTAGACGAAAAGGTCGGTTAGTGCATTTATTATCACGTAACCAAATATGTTTCCTGAATAATAAATATGTGTATTGGAAGGATGATATTGACACAAAATGATGTAAATAGCTCGTCTGTTGGTCCCAAAGGATTACACCCACATTCACAGTTCGCCAATGATGACGGTGTTTGTCACAGATATTCGAGTTACATAGATACCGCAACTTTGTTTGAAAACAAACTTGTCACATTTTTTGTTTCAACTTCAAATTCCAAACTGCTTTTTTCAAAATAGACTAGAATTTGAGGAGCAAAAAGTGTCTTTTACAGTTTTCCCTTCTCGCATTTAAATAAAAATATTGTTCTGAAATACGTTTATTAAACCTTTACTTTATTGCTTGTTAAAAAACAAGCAAAGGCAAAAACTAATTTAATAGTCTTTTGTTTGTGAATGCGAATAAACGTCGGAATGGAAAATCTAATAAGCTTTTCTTTTCAAGGTTGCATTCATTTCATTCAATTTTTTTGCTCGATGGTTAAGAGCCCAAATACACGTCCGATACTTACCTCCGATAGTCGGTTCCGATAGTCTGATCAGACTATCTGAAGGCCTCCGCGTCATACATTTTTTTTAACATGAATTACAAGTACGATCAGACTATCGGATCGGATGTCAGAATCGTAAGCAACGTCCGGGCGTCGTCGTCGTCCAGAAAAGATCTGACACGAGAATCGTACGCGTATTTCATGAATCCGATCAGATAGTCGGATCCGACTCCCGGAAGCAACTATCGGACGTGTATTTTGACCCTTAGGCTTAAAACGCACTAGCGGCCAGCCGCATATTGATTTTTATATGAAACCGCATGATCTCAACGCACTGACTTGCGGCCAGCCGTCAACCGCTCCGGTTGTTCTGGGGCTGCGGCGAGCCGCGATGGTTGAATGATACGGCGCGCCGCATACCCTACACGCACTCGGCGCGGGTAGCCGCAAGTCACTAGACACTGTACAGCCGGGGACTTGGAAGTGTTTAAATTCAATTTCTTCTCACTTTTTCGAAGACATTTTCTACGATAGTATAAATAAATAACTGCAGCTAGTTCTTCGACGTCTATCTTGTGCAATGTTTCTAGAAGCACTGACGTTTGCGGCGGACCGCAATAGAACCGAGTCGATACGGTTAGCCGGAATACGGCAGACCGTATATATTGCGGCTGGCCGCTAGTGCGTTTTAAGCCTTAGAAGGCTTGTAGGAAATAAATGATGTGAATTTCATGTAACCTATAGGTATATAAGGTGTATGTGTATGTGTTGTGATGACCACTAAAATTACATTAAGAAATCGGTTGCATTTTACCATTTCATTATATCGTAAATGCGAAATAAATTTGATATTACATTACTTGTTATCGGAATTTCATTTCAAGCTTATGATTCTAACCAGTTATTTATCGTAAAGTTTCTACGAAACTATCCCATAAAAGACAGGTTTAACTTCTGAGAATAGGTTCAGATTTAACTTTATGCTTCCGTTTCCAAACACCGTTATCACTATGTGTGATACGATGCAAAGTGACGTACCTATGGTTTCCGCTGAGGAAAAGAACACTTCTTTCAAAGTTATAGACTAAAGGCCCATTTAGATGGAGAGAGTTTCTCGACTCGAAGATACGATTTTCGAAAGAACATTTAAAAAGTTTCTTCGTGTAAACATTCACGATTATCGCCCTTCCCCTTAGGTGACAATTACCTCGCAGTAGAATATATCTATCTCCGTGTAAACAGAACTTAATCACTGAACTCGAATGGCAAAACTCGCACTCAAAAACGGTTCAAACCGATTTGTACGATACTCGTATGAACTTGGAAAAATGTCATACGAGATTCGCAAGTAATTTTTCGCTAGGCGATAAATTACTGTGACTGTTTACACAGCGAAAATTATAGTAAGAAGATTCTTGCTTACGAGTTCTCGACTTGTATAAACACGATCTCGTATGACATTTTTCCAAGTTCATACGAGTGTCGTACAAATCGGTTTGAACCGTTTTTGAGTGCGAGTTTTGCCATTCGAGTTCAGTGATTAAGTTCTGTTCACACGGAGATAGATATATTCTACTGCGAGGTAATTAATTGTCACCTAAGGGGAAGGGCGATAATCGTGAATGTTTACACGAAGAAACTTTTTAAATGTTCTTTCGAAAATCGTATCTTCGAGTCGAGAAACTCTCTCCATCTAAATGGGCCTTAATTGCTGATTCCTATGATTAACCAAGCGTTATTGGTTAAAATTAGGACTAAATCGTTACCAATAACGTAAACCCTCTCACACGTTAGTAGCTATCAAGGTACAGGTAAAATAATTAGCTTCGTAAAACCGCTAACTTCATGTATTTTTTAATATTGGCAGACGAGGCCAGTTAACATTACGCCTTTATTTTCCGAATAGGTAGGCAGAACGGTAAGGTCGACAGTGAAATCGTTTAGCCCAGGGCTTACCAAATAAATCCATGTCACAGCCATACAAACTTCACTGACTCAGGCTATCTAAACAAATACGACGAAGTTGCACAAGTGAGCTCAACTGTTCCTACCGTACACCCACAGTTTACCAATTACACTAGATCAGTCGAAGAGGTGGTACAGTACGACACAACTAAGAAGTCGCACCCGCAAACTTCGTAAAACGTATCACTTCCGAACTGAGTGCGACTTCAAGACGAATGTTTATTAGTATTGCAGTAAAAAATGATCTTTGCACTGACGCAATAAGTGTGAGTTGTTCGATCAGGTACATCGATGTAACTTATTAGTTGTGTTGTACTGTAACTGATTCGTTTTTGGGCATAGGAAATAGGGACTGGGCATTAGGGATTGGGCATGTCCAGAGGATGGACGTGTGATATTAAATTAACAACTGACTGCGAATAACTAATTCCTTCACCAAACATGGTGTTTACGGAAATGCCCCCCTATCACCGTTCATTGTAGGGCCTTAGGGCTCCTAGGCCCTATATTATGTTTCTAATGTAAATTGAAGTCCCTTTTCGCGTCTGTCTATTTGTCCGCTTACTTCTTTCAAACTACTCAATGGATTTTGATGCGGTTTTCATTTTAATTTAGGTAATTTCTTCTGGAAGTTTTTAACCCCTTGACCGCCACGGACGTCTACGGACGTCAAATTCAAACGTGCTCACGACGCTTCCGACGGCATGGCACGTCGATAACACCACTTTTTTACAGTTCAAAAGTTTGACGTCCATAGACGTTCGTGGCGGTCAAAGGGTACTATAATTACAATAGCAATAAGTACCCAAGAGGCCGGGTGGGTTGCTATTACGATAATAAGTTACAATTTAACTGACCAATATTACGGAAAATAAAATAAGAAAATAATTAGTTACCTGCGACTTGTTGAAAAGCTTCTTTCCCATGTTCATCTCTCTTCAACCAGCAGAACGCCCATCGAAACCTCCGAGACCAGAGGCCTGTGACCTTCCTATGATGCCGGACCTGGTTGGGCGTGTCTTGCATATCACCATAATTGACTGAGCCCAGGGGATCGAACACCATGAATAGACCGAACACCGTAAGGCCTAATTGTACCCAGTTGAATAGAACTATACCTGTGAAGGAAATAATAGCATTAGGTCATCATAATAACAGTCAGCATCGCGTATTATGAAGAAAATAGGTTGTCTATGTGGCTTCCAGAATAAAATAAGCCACTTGCACACTCTGTCTGTGGGTGTCGAAGAAAACCACGAATGGTCAGTAAATTTTTGCAGTAGTACTTAAGTACCCTGCTGTAAGATTAACTAGCACCATAACCATTTCGGCGTGGGTATCACCGTAGTGCTTATAAAGGAGATCCATACGTTAGTGTGTCCTAGGTGCCGGCGGGAGCGTGTAGCGGGGCGGGCAGCAGGAGCGTCTTGGTAGCCCAAGTGCCCTACTCGCTCCGCTCTGTATAAGGACACAAAATAGCGTCTTCCTTATAAATGTAAGTAAACATCGATGTTTGATTTTAACGCTACCCACTCCGCTGCACGCTTCCGCCCGCACCTAGGACGAGCGTCTAGTACCATAGGCTTTCATACATAGAGCGTTACAATGAATATGGTTTATGATGTTTTAGTTTTAATTACCACGGTTTTCAATCGGATTGATAATTGTATTCTGTTTTTACAAGTTGGTACGTTGGTATTGAGAAGACTCTCTCTGCGATATATTTTACGGCAACAGTAAAAAAAGTTGGTAGTCAAAACAGCACAGCAAAAATTATTGACGTCGGGAAAAAATGTACATAAATAACTAATTGAATAATTAAATCTTTCACAAAAGGACATAAATCAAACAAAATGTATAGTTCCGACGTTAAAAGGCTCTGTTCATTGTGCCTCGTTGAAAGCCACCCTATTCACAAAGGGTGCGCTAATTTAGAACCAGAGGGTCGCAAAACAGTAACTCACTTTGTATGACTATGCTGGAGAATTTGTCTTCAACGGAACATTGTATGACTTCGCAAAACATCCACATAGTCCCCATTACGTTGAGGGCCGTTTCTGGGAACACTAGCAGCACTCTGCAATAAAAGATTTATTTGTGAACGAGCGTAAATTTTAGGTTTACTGCGGACGGGAGAAAGATGTTTTCCGGTTGCAGTAGATATTGGTAGGTTTCCTTTTACTAACAAGCATTAAATGGTCTATTTTAAAATCTATGTCGTACAATCGGATCTAATATCTGATTATAAGCACCTCATTATAGAATGAGGTCATTTTAAATAAAGCTTTTTTTATTTTCTATCCCAAAAAATATTTTTAAATATTATGTCGTTTATGTCAGAGAATATAAAAATATTTTGTAGAGTAGAAAATACCAAAGCCTTATTTAAAATGACCTGATTCTATATTGACGTATTTAATAATCGGATCTAATAACCGAATAGATATTGGTTGTTATTGACAAATACTCATTGCAATGATATGATATCCTGTACCTATATCTAAACCTTAAATTAACTTCTTATCAAATACAAGTAACCAATTAGTCAAATAATTTTAGGTTCAAATAAAACACATTCTTTCACAATAGTTCACAGAGATAAATTAAATGAATCAAAATATTAAACATATGCATAATAGTAGGTCAAGATTAAAGAACAAACATAAACAAATCATTTAAATACGTATTGTTATCGCCGTGTGGATATAATAATGTTCATTCATTAGACACACTGCTTATAAATATACTCCGAGACGCTAAAAATAGCTCACTATATTAGTCTTAGCTCATAAAAGTGGAGAATATTACCGCCTACGATAGTAGGAATCAAGCATCCCACTTTACTCCGAAATAAAACTGTTTAATATTCAGTCATTATACATTAAGAAAACGAGGTTAAAATACGTTGAATTATGAATGTAGATAACCCAATGTTAGCAAACCTACAACTGGTTATAAATTCAAACACGCTATTTTAATTACCGAATCGAATCTAGCCAGGAACTCGAAATGTGTGCCAAACGGCGAACGCAGGTGTGTTTGTTTGTTATTATGAAGGTGAGCACAAAAAATTGCGGAATATAACATTCTTCGAAAACTTTTGGGTCTTATATCAATTCCGCAATTCACTCAAAAAGTTTTCGTAACTTCGACGGCTATTTTTCTTTGTCCCGGAGTGTAAGCAATCACATACCAGTTGTATTCTTAGTAAATGATGCGGTGACGTGAGTGTGCTCAACTATTGTAGGTTATTAGCGCCTAAGATTAGAAACTTATTGCCACTTCTAATGCACTAGCTGCGTTGAATAGAGAAAGTAAAATTAACTACGTTTTGTGAAGAGAGAAAATGTATGAGCGAGGTGTTTACTGTTATATTTATAACGTTTCTATCCGACCTGAAAACGTAAACAGAATAGCATCAACGGTTTATCTTTCGACAGAAAATGATTTAACTATGTTTGATTATTTATTGGCATATAATAACAAACACGCAGATTATTATGAGATTTTATTATTGTCTGATTTACTTCGGTTTGTTATAATAACAATGTAAATATTTTCGTCGATTGTTATTATTTATTTTTGCTATCTCTTAAGCCCTTCGTGGAGCTCTCGGTCACGCAGACCGTTCCTATTCATTACCAAGGGCTTGTTGGTAAAAATAGACGGATTAATTTGTAAGTGGCTTAATTTTATGCCAATGTTTTGTTACGTTATGAGTACGTACTAGGGCGGAAGCAGTATCATAATATCAAAATAGATTCAAAACATAGCTTTCATAATTGCCATTAAACTTATACCCTGTGCTTTTTAGACGTAAGCGATATTTTCGAAAGATTTTCCCATAAGGGGTCACTGTACTCATCATTATGAATTATGAACTTTACTATGGGACCAATCATGAAATCGCGAAAAAAAAACAGCTGTTCCCTACATTAATGTTCGCATAACTTGTCAAAATGTAGGGAACAGCTGATTTTTTTTTCGCGATTTTTTGTTTATTCCCATAGTAAAAGTTGTTCATAATGATGAGTATAGTGACCCCATATGAGGATGTGCGTTATTTATGTTACAACTTTGCTTTCCCTAAAGAAAATATACTATACAACATACTTTATAAGAAGCAGTGGCGACACCATCTTCCTTGCATCGATGTCCGTAATGGTCCCCCGTGCGGACTGCTGCGCCAGGGCTGACAATAGCAGCATCAGCGCGGCCTGCAACGTCAGCGTCCCGCACAGGTACAGCCTCACGAACGCGCCGCCTTGCCAACCCTCCGAGTGACACGCCCATGTCACCGGATACAGCACTTCGACTACTAGTGCTATTAGTACTAGCCTGTGGACAAATAATTGATATAAATAGGAGTGTTACGAGTAGGTACTATGTAGTTTTTGAGTACATATGGCATTATTCATTTTGCCCGGCTGCACATTATAAGAAATTTCTGTCAGAAAAATTCTGACGCGCGACTCTGTTCATACATTTTGTACTAGACCCCGCATACTGTCGGAATTTGCCAGATCCGGCAGCCTGTTGGCTCTTATACAAAATTTACGCGCGAAGGTCTTTGCGCTCGCGTCAGAAAATTTTGTCAGAAGATTTCTGACGCGTGACTATGTTCGTACGTTTTGTACCTACAAGACCCCGCACACTGTCAGAATTTGCCGGATCCGGCAGCCTGCGGGCTCTGGTACAAAATGCATGCGCAGAGCGTCTTCGAGCAAGCGTCAGAAATTTTCTGTCAAAAATTCGTTTTAATGTGCGGCCAGGTTTATTATGTAGGTGTTATTATGTTGCATAAATCATGACTAAAGCAACGTTGCTCATGAGGATAGGCAGCAGCGTCTTCTTGTCTGCTAAAAATAACAAACTGCGACAAATCTGTCTGCCAAGCGTAGAAATTATTTTTATTTCCCCATTGACGGTGTATTTAGGGTGAAAATTGATGAATTACCTTAAACCTTTTGTAAAAACTCATTACGTATTGTCCTGGGTGAATAACATTAAAGTTGATTCGGTCAGATTGTTTTCTTTTGTCTCATTGCTTGACGGCAGCGGTATAATTTGGATTTTCATAATGGGAGTTTCGAACGTTTGGATTTTTTGGAATGATGACAACGACTGATTTTTAATTTTCCTTAGTTTTTCGAAAATGTTACTACTTAGTAGCGGTAGTTGGAAGGCTTATGTTCAACGGTGGAGGTTTACGGACTGATATGATGGTAACGAAAGCCTCTAATGACTTGAACCTGATGCGGGGGCAGTAACTTTATTATAATGTCCCTACTTATTATAATTAATAGGGTGGTCTGCTCGTTAGAAGTCCTATGAAAGTAATTTATACTGTAGCTTTTTTAGGTGTATTTTTTTTCTATTATGGAAGAAAAATAATCATCAAATAATGTGTTAATAAGAAAGCCGCAGTAGTTAAAATAAAGAACATAATGGTGCCACAAACAACTTTGTTTTGACGCCTTCAAAAACATCAAAAAGTGTTTGCCACGTAAATCAAACTGATGTATCGTGCAAATAAAAATCCTAATACATCTCTGATGAATGGCATTCCGTAGGTACTAAATGACACGGAAACCGCATTATGTATGTAATGTTACATCATACGTCTGTATGATGTTTTATTTGAGGTATTTTTTCTTGTTAACAGGATTTTCAAACAAAATACTTTTGCAATAAGAATGGCATATCAAATACTGTAATTACTACATAGTATAAAACAAAGTCGCTTTCCGCTGTCTGTCTGTCCCTATGTATGCTTAGATCTTTAAAACTACGCAACGGATTTAGATGCGGTTTTTTTACTAGATAGAGTGATTCAAGAGGAAGGTTTATATCTATAATACATTCGTATTATAGTAGAAAAAAAGCGGAATACGCGATAAACGACCTCTTGTAAAATATAAATAAAGAAGTTAATCAGTCCACTAAACGCCTATTTCCATAGACCAGATATTTTTTCCCATATTTCACAATAGTCTTGCACCCACCCACTCAGGACGGTCCATGACTGTACTCCAATAGTGCAGCCATAAACTTTGTGTATCTCATAAGAAGAATGTTGAAGCCATTTAACCTAAATCTGCGAGATTTTGAATAATTATTATTGTAACAATTCTTTCATTGAATAAGTTAGGCACATGCGCGGTAGTGGACGGTCAATCTAACGGTTAGTTGTTGCGACAATTTAAAATCCATTACGGAGCAATCAGGCTGAGATTCGAAGGTCGGTTGAAGTGTAGAGAAATTGCGAGTCAATATTGGTAGGGAAAGCTCATTCATACTAATGTAGAGGGTAACAAGTGAGGCACGAGAGCTGAAGGTCCGTGCGCTACGTTTGAACAATAAATCAAGACGATGCTTACCCTTAAATCGGTTTTCGCAAATATAATTACGTTTTAAAAACTGTTTAGAATTATTAATAGCTTTCAAAGATTTTCTTTGTCATTTCTAAGAACTTTTATTTGAATAAAAAAGGGTATAATTGGATTTTGTTGATTCAAAACCTTTTAGTTCATCATTGTTATTGAGTTTACTGAAGAAATGACTAAATTACTTAATTTCTTTCATGATGTTTACAGTTTTCTCAAGTTTCCCCTTCTATTCTGTCGTGTTACTAAGTTAGGAGTTTTCCGAGAATTTGTTCTACAGGCTCATTGTTTTTATATTTGCTGTCGAATGTTTTGTTCGCAAATAGACCCTTTTATCGAACTTTATTTATCGGTTAATACTTGAGGGAATCCATTTTATCGGCAAAGTTTTTATACGGATCAGTTTTATCGTCTGTGTATTGCAACTCCCCCTTGTTTGATCAAGTTAGCGGAGATCTTAGATTTACATACATATACATAGATTTATATATGTATAGGACGTTTGTTTTGTAGAAAGAAACCTAAAGACTGCCTGTCCACCGGAGCGGAGACGACAGAAATCGACCAATACGATCAAATTATTTACTTCAGTCACATAAATGACAGTAATAAACATTTTCTCACTGCGGGTGGGGTCGTAAATTTTGTTTTGTTGTTTGTAAATTATATTTTTTGTTTTGTTTTGTTCACGCTCACACGTTTTATTGCCGCAACTGCAGCTAGAAATTGTGTAAACAACAACAATAACATTAGTATCCTGTTGGTACTTTTTTATCGTCTCCGCTCAGGTGGACAGGCAGCCTAAAACTTGAATTTTGTACAAAATATTGAATTGTAATGAAATACCAAAGATGATTCGTTCGTGCAGTATGTATAATTATCTAACTAGGTGGTTATGTGAAAGTGAGCCACTGATGTAACTCCTCAGCCCGAGATGTCCTCACACATCGCGGTCAACGGAAGTATGTACCGAAATTGACCCGACTAAGAAAAAGTAATTATCGGTGAATATTATTCAAGACTATGCTAGTTATTGAGTTAGGTATTGTTTTCCTTTACATGTCGACAGATTTATAATAATACATTTTAAAAAAAGGTGTGGCGGACTAGAGTGTTTGTTGTCTCAATTTAATTAATCTCATTTTAGACAATCACGATCATATAAGAAATATGATCTTGATTGTCATGATTGTCTTGATTGATTGTCCAGTTTGAAAGTATACGCAACCGAAAACCGAAATATTGTATGTAAGGTAAGTAGTTAGGTACCTCAATTTAGGGCGTACTAAACGAGATAAAACTTCAGCTGAAAAATATATATAAAGAATCTGAAGAACATTCTGAAACCTGGGTATTTGGACACATGAGTCTAGTAGCCACTGTTATACCTGCACAAAATTTGATATTTCTTTGCAACATATAAGAAAGCTAAAATATTATAAAATCCATACCATTTCAAAAATAAAAACCCTTTTATGAGATTTGGGCGTTTCGTTTAGCGAATCTATTTCCGTAGCACTCAAAATATTTACATAAAAGAAAATAATACTTAAAGCACTTACTTCAATAGCTGTTTATAGAAAATACAGAATTACTATATTGTTTTCACGATAAGAAGATTAAAATGACACATGTCAATAGGAGTTGCTAGACATGTGACTGTAGTCGATTCAACTATCGATAAAATTTCAGCGAGAATTTGACAAATTATTGTAATGTGATTTTATGTACATTTCAAATACTTGTGATTTAAGTAATTAGGAGTAAGTCAATTAGCATGCATATCTTCAACAATAGACGATTACGTGCTGATGTGATAATGAATCCAGCAGGTATGGGATGAGTGAAAATAAATGTTTATTTATCTCCAATAATAAGACCAGTAGCCGGGTCGCGAAAAAGAGGTTTATCTTGCGAAAGGTTCGTCGGTCCTGAATTTTGGATGTGTTATGTTAGGTGTTTTTATGAAAAGCCCACAAACAGACACACAGACAGAGAGAGAAATAGACAGCCAAACAGAAAGACAGACATGGGCTTCAAACCTATAAAATACCTCTGATTTTGAGTCGGGAATGAAAAATAAGAATTTAATTTTCTACAAAATTGATGTGAATAATTTTTGGCATAAAACCCTTAAGGAGTTATTTAATAAAAACTCATTTTTGGGTTCTTCAACCCAAGATGGCAGAGCGCGCCGAGGTCACTCAAGGTACAACAAAATTTGTAATTTTTATAAGAACACATCCATAACACGTATCCAAAATTTAGGACTGACCGACCTTTTGCAAGGCAACTGGGCTATAATGAGCCTTATTTTAATTATTCAATCAACTGAGCCTATCGTCTATAATTATTACGATAGTCAAAATATTCATTCTGTTAATATAAATTTATCGAAATTATTTTATCGATACGCACGTCTCTGGCAACTGGTACCATCTGACGCAAGTTTGAAAACGCGTCGGGGTTTTTTCAAAATCATTTATGTAATATATAATTATGGCGTTAAACACATATAACTATATTGTTTCTATGTTTCTGATTTTAAAACAACCTTTTGGGTAACGCTTTATTAATATTTTAAATTGATTTAATACTTGTTGAATTAAATTGTCATACACAAGCGCCATTACAATTTATTTTCATGTCATGAACTGACATCTGCCAAATTAATCAATTTACCGTGAAAGCAATATAGAAGTTTGTCTCCATAAAGTAATATTAATACCACAGTCTACCTATATCTTACTACTTACTCCTTACAGTCGGTCAACGTAGAACGTTGTCGAAGAGCAATCGTGCGGGGGGTTGCGGGGTGAAGGGGCGGAGGTTATGTCCCGAGTAGCCATACTGCATACTTGGGACATAACCTCCGCCCATAAATAATTTTGACATTTCATAGGACCTGTTAAATGTATGGGCGTTGACCCACTGTATGTAGTAAGTACACTGTGCTAAAACTACATTAAGTTTATCTCGCTAATTATGGATACGAAAGTTACCCGGACATTGTTGTCATTACTACGCCATATCGACATGTAGAATTTTAACCGGTTGCGTACCGCCCGTCGTCCCAGGACGACACATAATTGTCTTATCTAATGTGTCTATAATTACGGTGATTGAGAGTTTAATATTTGTAGTGAGGTAAAACAAATCGGTGTGGTGCCGGACGTAAAGAATAGTACTACCCCATCTCTTCCCGTGGGTGTCGTAAAAGGCGACTAAGGGATTCACTAGAGGATGGGCAGCAGCGTTCTCTGAGTACTTTAACAACCATACTGCGATCGCCAACCCGCCTGCCTCGTGGCGATTATGGCAAACCCCCCCAACATGGCTTGGGGGAGGCCTATGTCCAGCAGTGGACTTCTTTCTTTCTTTGAATGTTTATTATTATTTACAGTTTCCTCAGGTGCATTTTAATATGTCTCACGAAAGTTGTAATACAAAAATATCCGGGAATTGCAAAAAGGCTTCTTTTAATCCTTGAAGCAGCGGGCATAGCCTGTTTATAACAGGAAAATAACTATAGATATTGTTCATAGATAAATTTAGACCTAATAGCTACAGAGAATTCGCAATATAATAATATGATCATCGAATGTTGCGGCCGATTCATTTTATTATCACTACTCGATTCAATGGATGTTTTATTGCCACCACTCAAAGTTTATGGTGTGAATCCTTCTGTGCAAGAGTCAAGTACGCCCCTGACTGGTTTTATCTATACTGGGTAGGTACTGTAGGTAGGCATCTATAGTATCGATTCTTATGTAGGTCATACTATCAGTATTATAATATATTCTACTTCAAAGAACAATTCTACTGTTTCGTTTGCAACCTAATCTTTTGGAAAAAGACTATTTTTGATTTGTCTAAGTTTAAATTCGTTAATTTTAAATTGATTTATGTCTATAGCGAGTAAATATTTAAAAAAAAATGGTCAGCACGAATTTGAAAAAAAAGGCAAAACAAGATTTTGGTGATTTCTAAATAGAAAAAATAAGCATTTAAAATAGAAATAGTAACGTGTTTTAACAAAATAAACTACAAACGTAGAATACAATTGGGAAGAAATATTATTTGATTTATTATAAACACCACCTTAAGTTTTATTAAAACTTAGAGACAATTTTGAACGACGTAACAATTTACGTTTTATGGTTCAATTTATGCACATTTTATGTCCCAACATTACCTTATTATCATTTGCAAAAATTAAAGTTTTAATAGATACGTGTTTTACAAAGGGTCTAGAGTATACATCCTACTTACCTGTTCATTATTTATTAATGTTGTATAACATCATGCTCGAATGACATGACATTTATTTGTATCTAGATTAAAGCTCTCAAAGGGGCCTCTGCGCGTTGGACCTGTGTCCCCGCGTATGCCTTCCAAAGGACCGGACACGTATCTATTAAAAATTAAAGTTTTAATAGATACGTGTTTTACAAAGGGTCTAGAGTATACATCCTACTTACCTGTTCATTATTTATTAATGTTGTATAACATCATGCTCGAATGACATGACATTTATTTATTATTATTATTATTGCAATACTGAGAGGCCCTTTAGGTACTCGATAAGGATGATTTTCTATAGTATTCCATATTTACCAACAAAAGCCATTTGAATAAGACTGAGGATATGCTATTGAATGTAATACGTAGATGTACCTACCTACCTACGTAATATTGATTTGTTTATTAATAATGGTGTTATGAAAATAGTCATTCATAAAAATTCCGTCATCATGTTTGTTTTGATGATTGGCAACAACTACATTCGGGAGCAACGAATCCGGGACACCAACATAAAGCTTACACTGAAAAAAACTGTTTTATTATAAGTAACTACCACAATATTTCGATATAAGTTACATAAAAAAGTGACAACATAACTTGAAATTGAAACCAAATCAATAAGCTACCAGTAAACAAACGGTTTGCTAATTATACCTACTTATTCAAACTTAGTTTGCTAGTAAACACAATTTGGCTAAATATGAAATTACTTAACTAGTTTTATGTCCTTTTTTTTGGTGTCTCGGAAACAGTGTAGAGTTAAATAGTTTTTAACAATATTTTATAGACTATTTAATACTACTCAAATAAAATTAATAAAACTTTTGAAATAGTCTTTAAAATAGTTTTTATCCGAACAAGTTATCAATCTTAGTTTCCGAGATATTAAGGTTTGTTTGTGACCCAGATTCATTGCTCGCAAGAGTTCCTGTTTATGGTGCTTTGATACTTATTTACTTGCGGCATAATTATCAAATTATACATTTCCAGTATAAGCTGATTTCGGATTGTTTAGGCTTTCCGTACAATGAGAGGTCAGCTTATATTGGAAATGCTTATAGTTCGATATCTAGCCGTGTGTAGGTACCTGTTTTTTTTTTTCTCTTATTTTAATAAACATAATCAGTGCATTACTGTCCCATTGCTGGGCACGAGCCTCTTCTCAGAATGAGAAGGGCTACACATAAGACCGAGAACTTTTTTTGGAGCCCTGTCATTTGTACCTCACGATATTTTCCTTCACAAGTGATAATCAAATTCCGATCCACACATGAATTTCAAATGTCGGAGATGCTGGCCGTGGTCGAAATTACGCCCCTTCTGCATGGAAGACAAGATATAACTGCTACTTTATATAAAAAAAATACTCTTTAAATAAAACATACCAAACAAATCTGAAGAGTAGTTCGAAGATGCTGGGGAACACGAGATCGTCGGAGGCTGCCAGCCATTTTCGCCCCAGCAGCCGGAGCGCTGGCATTCTGAAACAAAAACACGTTAACATTATTTTTTGTTTATCACCTATTTATTATGCTCCATGGAGAACTTCCGCAATTTTACTCTTTGAGTACCTGTGTTTTGTTTTTTGTTGTGACAGGCAGTTCAAACACGTAAGTTACAGTACGTCACAACTAAGAGTCGTATAGGCAAACTTCGCATAACCGATCATTTCCGAATGGATTGCGACTTCAAGACCACTAATGTTTATTAGTGTTGCAGTATAAAAGATCTTTACACTCAGGGCGGATTTCCCTATAGGCTAGGTAGGCCCGGGCCTAGGGCGGCAAAATTTAGGGGGCGGCAGAATTCGGTGGGTTTTTTTTAAATGTTCACACCTTCTTTGAACCTTTCCGCCAACTAAAACTCAATAAACTTTTGTGAAAAACGATTCATTGTTACTTACAAATAGAAATGGTAAGCATCAGTATTTTTAACAGTGATTGAGATAATTTTATCATTTACTGACTTTCGTTGTTTTTTATTTTAACTTAATTCCTATACGTAGTTCATTTAATTTTTCGTGATTTACAGCGAGCAGGGGGCGGCAATATTTCATAGGCCTAGGGCAGTCAACGTATCAAATCCGCCCCTGTTTAGACTGACGCAATAAGTGTGAATGTAAATGTAATGAAAAATGAGCTACTGCTGTTGGATTTTACTTGTACTGTAAATATAAGTACGCTAAGTAATGTGTAGGATAAACTTATGGTAAAAAATCTGATGAAATAATACTCAGATCCTATAAAGTACAAGGGTCATTTTGTTCCATCCACTCATACGACTGCTGCGTCCAAAATCCAGCAATTAATTCCAGCACTTGAGACTAATATGAGGAAAAACTGTGGGTCCCTTCCAGAAAAAGCCGGATAATGAAACTACTAGCAATTCCGTCCCTAGTGTTGTCGCAAAAGCTACTTACGACCGACATTAGTCCTCGTTATCAGAGTAAAGAAAATTACTTTTATTTTTTCTTATTAGGCGACGATGGCATGTGGTCAGGCTTTTAGTAAAAAAGGGAGATGGCGATGTTAGTTTGGACTTACATTGGTGAAACGACTTGAATATTGCGGGTTAGTAGTAGTTACCAGACATTTACGCAATAATTGACATGTCGATTAAGATCTTAAAGTACTTCTTAAGGCGTAGGAGCGCATTTGGCGTCACGTTTGTTGTAAAAAGATTATTAATCTGTTAGCACATAAAATACATTTTTTTTCTTTTTCTTAGCTCGCTTCATGGCTCATCAACATCATCATCATTCAGCCGAAAGACGTCCATTGCTGGACATAGGCCTCCCTCAAGCATCGCCACAATGACCGGTCCTGTGCTTCTCGCTTCGGTCCACCTTGTGGGAGGCCTACCCACGCTGCGTCTTCCGGTACAATACGGCCGACGTATCTTGCCGAGTCTGAAGTTAGCTGATTAGCTGCGCAGTAGACAATTTCGTTTCTAAAAGATTAATTGCGCAGCCAAACAACTAACTTCAGACTCGCCAAGGTACGTCGGCCGTATTGTACGCGGTTGCCACTCCAGAACCTTTCGGCTCCATAACTATGCGCCCTAATCTTATTACAATCTAGCCTTGTAATTAGGCTAATGATTAATTTAATTATAGCTTAAACTGTTGAACTGTATTTTACTAAGAATGTGTCCAATAGCACTTTTCTTATTATCTCTATTAAGACGAAGACACTTTGTTCATGTATTACTTATGGGTAGCACTTGTACTACATTACTCTTGTTTACTATCACTAAACACTAACTCGAACGGTTTTGTTCTTTTGAGTCTTCATTCACAACATACTCAAACTGCGTGTGTAAAAGATTTTAGTCAAGTGTTGTAGAATTATTTCGATCAAGAAAAAAAACACTTGAACTCCTAGATTAGAAGTTATAGTTATTAATAGATACTAAAATCGGCCGTTTTTTATACTTATTGCTTAACCTTTGAATCCAGAAGCTCTAGACCTGATATTTTCGTTTATTGTTAATGACACCATCAAATGATATACCCAGGGGTGTGATTGCCAAAAAGGATTTGTTAAAGACACCACTAATGAATAGTGTTTTCTAACAACGAGTATGTGTAAACTAACTCTCATATTATATTATTACTAATTGTGGCATCCCAACATTACGGTGGTGTCGTTAACAAATCCTGTTTGGCAACCACACCTCTGGGGGTATCATTTGTTGGTGTCATTAACAATGAACGGATATTTTGTGATCTAAAACTTGACTAAAATGTTATACATTCGAAATGTATACGTTGTGTTTAACAGAAATGTTTTTTTCTAAATTGGCGCCACTTTTCCCGTTTTAAGCACTTTAAAGAGTTTGCGCTTATCTCTACATAGTATAAAACAAAGTCACTACCCGCCGTCTGTACGCTTAGATCTTTTAAACTCCGCAACGGATTTTGATGCGGTTTTCATCAATAGACAGAATGATTCAAGAGGAAGGTTTATATGTATAATACATGCATATTATAGTACCCGTGCGAAGCCGGGGCGGGTCGCTAGTTTGATATAAGTATTATATGAAAATATGTATACAAATTGTAGCATTCCGTAGTTAACTGAAAGATCTTGATGTTATGTAATTGTGTTTATTTAGTTTATTATGTACACAGGTATGTATAAAGTGGAACCAAGCAGTACAGGTAGCTATTATGAAGGCATTTAGTATATAAGTATTCGGATTATTTCAATGGTCATGGTATACCTGTGTAATATAATGCTGATGGTGGCAGCCGACAGAATTCCGACCTTGTTGTGTAACAGCCACTTTGCGTACGTTAATTGTCGCAAATACCGAACAATTTGCAATCTTAGTAGAGCGCATGCTTTTGCTAACACAGCACTTGCTTATATTCAGCTTATATTCCAAGAATTTGATGAATTTATGTATGAAGAGTATGGAAGATAAGTATAGGAATTATACGAGGTTATTTTTAGTATATAAGGTGTGCCAAAAAGTAGTGTCAAGCGGAAGTACAGAGGTATAGCATCCTAAAGAGGCCTGTAAACGGGCTACAAAAATTGCATCTTGTTGGCAATTTTATTGACCAATATAGCTCAGTATATTTGCAACTTATACCCTTGCTACAATTTCATGGTGCAATACATTGCCGAGTGTAGTCCAGCAAGATTCTGCAACTGGAATGCTGAGGAATTTTGTTTGTACACGCGGAGCTATATTGAGGCTAGATTTCAGCAGTTGTGAGGAGATAGCGGCGGCAGCGACAGGACGAGGCCGGGGAGAGGCGAGCGCGGGAAAAGAGATGCCATAAATAGTTGGCAAAGACAAATGCGTACATCACACTTGACTTAGTAAACCCATTTTTAAATTTCAAACCTCCACTTCGGTCCCTTTTACTTACAATACAGGGTGAAATTGTAAACACTCGACAAACCGAAATGGGAGATTGAATTCATCACTATGAACAACTTTTACTATTAGAACAAACCAGAAATCGCAAAAAAAAATCTGCTGTTCTCTACATTTGGACGAGTTATGCGAACATAAATGTAATGTAATAACATAATGTCCCATAATAAAAGTTGTTCATAGTGATGAGTACAATCTCCCATTTCGGTTTGTCGAGTGTTTACAATTTCAACCTGTATAGATGGACAAGCATTATTTAAATCTATACCAAATTTCAAGTCGACAGCATAGTAGTTCCAGAAATAAGCAGCTGTGACAGACAGACCGACGGACAAAGTCGCACCATAAGGCGTCGTCCTAATTGGGAGCGATCGTACGATGGCGCGATGCGTTTTTCATCTCACGATCAAAGTGGTCGTACGATGACCTAACAGGTGTCCTAATAGATCGCGCGATGTCTATCGTGCGATGCCGTCGCTCGATGGCTGGCGTCGCGCTTACGCCACTTTAACGATGGCTCTTTATAGAGATGCACAGTTTTTGCTGTCGGGCAATATTGCTTTAAAAATTGCATGTAACCACTTAGGACACTCAAAAGAGATCTGTTGCTTTGATTACATGGTCGCACGATCAAACGCATCGTACGATCGTTATTAAGCATTTCATGTGCTCGCACGATTACTTGCGAGGTTCAAATAGGACACTCTGATGAAATCTGTATGTTTGAACTCATCGCACGACGAGAACGCATCGTGTCATCGTACGATCGCTGTCAATTAGGACGACGCCTCAGGGTTCCTCTTTTATCATTTTGGTACGGAAACCTAATGAATGATGCCACAAAACTTTACTGACAATTCAATAGCCTAATTCGCCATTGTATATTTAAGTAAAAGAAACAAAAAGTTTCGGACCGGTCCATTTGTATTCAGACTGGCCCACTTTTTGTGCAAAGTTTCGACTAGACCTTGAGTGTCCCTCAGCTTAAAAAACTCAATTATGACGTCAAACAGTTCTCCACTCAATCTTAACAGTTGAATAATTAAAGGCTTGGGATTGCGGAAAAACCTTATTAAAGTCACTGTTAATAAATCTAACAAGGCCTACAAAGTAAATAATCTGCATACAACATACTACATAATAATTACGCAGGTTACAAGCAATTATGTAAAGCCTTGTTTCATCATATTTAATAGCATAACATAAATAATATCACATTGTGTGATATTATTTATGTTATGTATGTTGCCTCAAACCGACCCCGGTACAAATGCTGTATCCACTGGCAGGATTGGCGCCACCAGAAGTTCGTAGAGCAGTATCTAGCTCTAGCGAAAGAACCAAAATGGAAAGCGATACGCGTCACCCTCTGCACTACAACATCCCCGTTCGGCAAAGACTTAAGAGCCGAACAGCTTTGCACAGCGTGTCCTCCCACTCACTGGCGAACGTTCACAGGTAAGAGTCCAGTTGTGGCGAGATAAGGCTTCTCTACCCACTCCGCGAGGCCTAAGCTGAGTTTTGCATTTGTGTGAGTGCACATAGAATCGATTGCCAAAAAGCAGTATAAACAGGTTTAAACCAAGCAAAGGACGCGTCTGCATTCATTCTCACACAAATGCAAAGCTCAGCTTAGGCCTCGCGGACTGTACTTACTCTTGTCTGTTATGAACAACATACAGCGATCACCAAGAGTTGGTGATTATGGAAATATATGACCCTATCTCTCTCTTTCTCTCTCGTGTCAGCACGAGCTGTATGAGAATAACTCGTGTTGTGGTCAAAAGATTAGCCAGTCAGCGCGGTTGGTAGCGAGGCGGATTGCCCGGGGTACCCAGACGTACTTACGTGACCCTATGACCGTTTATTGTAATAATGGTAATTGGGAAGCCCATATTCAGCTCAGGATGTTTACGGGCTGATAAAAGGGTCTACTACAGATTACCTAATAGTTCGTTCAACTTTTACGAGTCTAAGTACCAGTTATTTATGTCATTTAAATCCATATATCATTTATAATTGGACTGTTTTAGAGAGAAAGTGTTTAAAAAGAAATCTAGAATTTCGAGTTTGATACAATATAACTCAAAAAAAACTCGATAAAAATAAATTGATAACGTTTGATAGATGTTTGTTTTAAATTTAAAACCTCTGGAATAAATTGCCTTCAGAGTAATTTATTGTAAAAGTCAAATTGGGCGCTTAGTATAATTTTTGAGGTTTCAATAGAAAACATTAACATAAGAGTAAATATTAAACTTTTAAATCGGCAATTTTCCATGGCATTCTGACATCACAGCCTTCATGGGTATTATAAAACTAGCTTTCGCCCGCAGCTTCGCTTGCGTGAAATTTTGAACCCGTTAAGTGACGATTTGCCATACAATCTTTCATCCCCTATTTAACTCCCTTAGGGGTTGAATTTCGAAAAATCCCTTCTTAGTGGATGCCTACATTACAAAAGGAACCTACTGTCAAAATTTCAACGTTCTAACCCCAGCGGTTTAGGCTGAGCGTTGATAGATCAGTCAGTCAGTCAGCTTCTCCTTTTATATGTATAGGATAATCCGGATGAAAATTACGTAAAATAGGATTATTATTTGCGTAACGTAACATTGAATTCGATCCAAATCACGTTCACATTGAGTGTCGGCACGTGTCCGATACAGTCACCATGTGTCGTATCGTATAGCAACCGTGTCACCGTCTGCCGGCCGTCGCGTCGGCCCGCACGCGTCTTGTACGGTGAACCCGCCGAACTCAGCCCAGGTATTTCGGGACACGATCCGCACTCGAAACTTTTTACACTTTATTTACTCGAATTCCCTAATGGGTCCCGGTCAGTAGGGTACGGTATTTTTAACTGTATCAAGCATTTGTTTATTTTTACTTTCCACAGATTACGCCGATAAATCTGTTTCGTGCTCGCGGTATTACGTTGTAAACAGCTGATTAAACAGTTGGTAATAAATGTTTCACGATTCTCATTTCTATTTTATCGGAGATTTATATATTTTTGGCGGGCCAAGCGATTACGGTAGTGGAAAGGCACTACGGTCTACGTCACACGACGTACTAACAATGCCATTTCGATTTCGTTAGGTACTTACAATAACATAACTTGCTAAGTAAGTATTGTACATTAAGCAATAATTTAATATACCTACCTGTTGAGCAATTTTGCATTACTCATACAAAATTTACGAAATATGTATAAATAATCTTTGATGAGGAGTGCATTGAAATTGGTATTTTCATTGCTTTTACGTCAAACGCTAACAATGATGAATATTTAATGGCGTTATGATGATTCCAGTGAAGATAACCTTAAATTAGCATCTAGTTCCTACTATTGTCGAAGTTATAATAATACCTAAAATTTATCAACACCACGATTATATATATATATATACCTACCTATTATAAAAAGTTGATTTGCGCATAATCAAGCGGTTTTTTTCCATTTCACGTTTGCTAAAAAGACTTTGCACGTTGCCACTGCAATAAACGTATAGCTTTAAAACTGTCGTAACTACTTTTAAAATTATATTTACATCATATTCGAAGAAAAAATAACTATTCTAGTCTGTTAAAATTACAGGTAGGTATATAACCTACGCATGTAGTATCATCATCTTAACCATTACTTTATAACAATTTGGTGTAATATGCTATCTATAATGTTTAGTTTTTTTGTTTTACGTATAATTTAATGTTTAAAGCAATGTAGGTAATCAATTTTATCTTTCACAAAATGTTGTTTCAAAAGAATACTCTTGAATACTGCAGACAGATTTTTATCTTCTTAACTAAGAGCGGTTATCCACTGCATCCGATCCGAATCCGGTACGGTAGTTTACGCACTAGATCCGACTTCCATCATCCGATTTCTCTCCTTCATCCGTGAATCTCCAATTCGGAAGAAATATTGATGGGCCGAAGTAGCCGTAGTACTGTTTGTATGAACGCTTTCGCATTACCTCGGATTCAAATCGGACATATGCCAAAGATGGTCCTTGAATTGCTTGGATTTGGATCAGAGATTGGATTAGTGCGTAAGCAATATCCGAATTAGGTCCGAGATTTTTAGACTCTAGATATGTATTTTCACGAATTCATATCGGATGTAGTGCGAAAAGCAATATCCGAATTCGGTCCGAGTTTTTTATATCCGTATTGTCACGGATCTGGATCGGATGCAGTGCGTAACCGCTGTAAGGGACGATTTTTCAATCATCAGATAACTTTAACTATTACTCTTTTTGACGTTTTGACAGCTTTTGTATAGAAAATAATACACCGCCATATTTATTCCTCAGATAAAAGATAACTGACGGTTGATATATCGGCCCTTAGTCAATCAATACTAGTGTTTGTTGTTATTGAATCAAACTGGTATCGGTTTGTCCTCATACATTTGTTCATTGACAACGTCGAACATCGTATTGTTCTATTTGTGTAGTGAACTAGTGACCATAGGCGTAACTAAGAATGATGTGTTTCTTTAGAACAAGCCTCAAAGCCGGGCTTTAGACAGAGTTATGAAAGCCCCTCTGAAAGGGAGGTTCAAGCAGACAATTTGTCTTATTGTTAGTGCTTAGTGCCGGTGTCACGGCACATCGGTGTTATATGGGAAAGTTTTTGTGTTTGAAAGCGGTTTAGGAACTATAGAGGGTCTCAAACTGTAGTTTCACCGTATTTTATTTCATTTTCTGTAATTCCTAACCTTTCTACAAATTCTATAATAATTGCAATACAAGCAAGTTTTAAGAGTAGTATACAAGGTTTAACATAAATAATGCACAACCTCTTAAGGGGTCTCTGTACACAACTCTGTGAACAAAACCTGAAATGCGAAAAAAAACCAGCTGTTCCCTACATTTGAAGAGTTGTGCGAACATAAATGTAGGGAACAGCTGTTTTTTTTCGCGATTTCAGGTTTGGTCCCATAGTAAAAGTTGTTCATAATGATGAGTACAGTGGACCCTTTAAGAAGTTGTACACTTATTTATGTTACACCTTGTATAGAGGGTCTCAACCTGTAGTTTCACCGTATTTTATTTCATTTTCTTTTATTCCTTACCTTTCTACAAATTTTATAATAATTGCATTATAAGCAAGTTTTAAGAGTAGTAAGTATAGCTCTTGTGAAAGAGTTCGGCCGGGGAACTAATCTCTCCATTCCTATTTCTGTCGTTAAGCAGCATTGCTATTTTCCGGTTTGTAAGGTATGTGTGATGGTGAAGTTACAGGCACATAAGACTTGTCAACTTTGTCTCTAAAGGCGCGATTCCACTAGGCAAGTTACTTGTATGCAAGTTGCAAATTGCATACAACTTGAACAAACCTGCATACAAGCTACAACTTGTATGAGGTAGTTTGAACTTGTACATTTTTTATTCAAGTGACGTGCAAATTGAACGCGCAAACGTTAGTACACTTATCGAATTGCGAACGAGTGATTGACACCCATGATGTCCAACTAAATCGTTGAACATCTGCACTTGTATGCAAGTAAAACCTGCATGCAATTTGCATACTCTCCAAAACGTTATGTTTCAATGTAAGCAACTTGTACGCAAAAGTGACGTCATACTTGCATGCAAGACTTGCCTAATGGAATCGCGCCTTAAGGTTGGCAACACATCAGCAATTCTCTTGGTGTTGTAGGTATAGGCGGCAATAACCACTTATCATCAGGTGGGCCGTTGGTTTGTTTGCCTACTTATTACATTAAAAAAAGCAGTTGGGATTCAGATACGAAATTTTAAATCGAACTGTTTTACCGATCGCGTTCTGCTCTTAACTATTTATAATGTATTTACAAGAAAGGTCATCCGATATTTCTAATAAATTAACTATAAGACGTAGAAACATAATTTATGAAATTGTTCGAGCAATACATTTTGTGTCATGTAATTCGACGATCGAGCTAAAATATTGCCTTGAAGGCAATCTTATAATTTATTACACTCTGGTTTTAAGTACGCTGGCAGCTCGCGGGTTGAAACTTTGACAGCTATATATTCGTAATTACTTTCTATTTCGCGCCTCTGCGTGGTTAAAAGCCTTTAATACTTATTACAGGCTTAAGGTTATTTGATATCATGATAATCCATGGATAAGGGCCGATTTTAATAATTTTAAATCAATTTTGTCTAAGGAATAAAGAGGTTTTTATTTTGACAGATTTGTTGTACAAAAGTTGTCAAAATTTCTTTATCCCTCGGATAAAAGTGATGTTGGTAAATTGGATACTTTTATGTGAATACATAATAAATCTATCTTGGAGATGCTTTAATGGTTAAATACCTACTATTTAATAACACTTTAACGAAAAGTTTTCAAAGCACCTTAACTACTATTTCGACGTCGCTATTCAGATTTTCTTTACACGTGCCGTTTTTTAACGTGCAAATGTTATTTTTCTAAATATACATATGTATTTAGTGACTGCCTCGTTGGTCTAGTGGTCGCAAGCGCGATTGCTGAGCGTGAGGTCACGGATTCGATCCCTTTTTTTCTATTGGACTGCTTTAGATAGTCCTTGGGGACCCCTTCTACGTAACCGGGCAGTTATCGGCGAAACCTGAACCCCTTATTACAAAAGATGGTTTAAACCAAGACTAAGATAAACCCAGGTTTAAAATATACCCATCACTTTCTTATGTAATATAACAAAAAGAGACGGGGCTATTTTAAAACCTAGGTTTTTCTTAGACCATCTTTTGTAATAAGGGGGATTGGGTCTCCAGCCAATGGGGGGAAGCAAAAATACTTAACCTAATCTAACTACTTGTACTACACTAACATCATGACTAGGATTCGATCCCCAGCATGAGCAAAGTGTTATAGGATTTTTCCGTGTGGAATTTCTCGGTAGAAGTCCGGAGTCTGGATTTGTGCCCGGATCCAGGCTCGCCTCCTATTACATGGGACTGAATAACAGCGAAATGAGGGTGTACTATACACCTCTGCCCTATCCATAAGGGAATACAGTACAATATATTTATTTAGTTACACAAAACGTTCGGCCTACTCTTTCCAACTACGTCAATATGTTGAGCCAGTAATAGGTACTTAGTGACGTGGTGTTTACCGATATCCCATGACACAGTCAAGCTGGCGCTTACAATTCTACTCCTGAATATTGTCAGTAATCCTTTTAAAATACTTATTATTTATTTAATGGTCGTTTAATGAACTTTAAGTATATGTATCTATACATATAAAAGGAGAAGCTGACTGACTGACTGACTGATCTATCAACGCACAGCCTAAACCGCTGGGGTTAGAAACTTGAAATTTTGATAGTAGGTTCCTTTTGTAACGTAGGCATCCACTAAGAAGGGATTTTTTGAAATTCAACCCCTAAGGGAGTTAAATAGGGGATGAAAGTTTGTATGGAAAATCGTCACTTAACTGGTTCAAAATTTCACGCAAGCGAAGTTGCGGGCGAAAGCTAGTTTAAAATAAAAGAACTTTGTTGAAAACGTTTGCAGTTTTAGGAATTTCATAGCTCCACGTCGTACCTTCTAACAAAATTGAGTATAAAACTTGGTTTTCAAAATGTCCTTTATTATTATTATAGATTCAATAATGTTTCAAATCCGATTATAAAACACTGATAAGTATGATTTACAACCTGTATTGCTACAAGTATTAAACATTAATCGCGATGCAATTTGCATATAAATAATAATAACATGCGAAGGAATAATTTAAGGTCATTCGCCTCTATAAATAAAATTGACAGATTATTTTATCGTCATCTCAAGCTCAAATGGGTAAACCATGGTTTACCCCATTAGCGATCCAGAGTCCATAAGGTTTTATGAACGAATAAAATATAACGCTGATATATTTTATGTCACGCACGCACGTGTAAGGGTTGGCACTTGTCGGTTAAAACAAAGAAAACAGAATGCAGGAAAATATTTGTTTTGCTTCCGCTATTTTGCTTTTGTAGCGTAAGAAATTCCTTTAGAGAGGAAACAAAATTCCGGGAAAAATACAGTGAAGAATCATAGCATTATTGGACCGATGTACAAGGTTAGCGGGAAAGGGGTATTAATCCGAAAATGTGTTAAAGAACGCATAATAATTAATAACTTTTGTTCTACAACTTTCCCCAAAAGTCAATAGTTTAAGAGAAATAGCTGTTCAAAGATTTCATAAAAAATACGCTAAAATCTACTATCATCGATGATTGATTGACTGACCTGTGACCTGTGTTTACATTTTAGGTCATATTTGGGGGCAAGGATTAGAAGCTCGATTTTCTGAATCCGTAAAGAAAATAGGGACGTTTTAAAAAAAACACTTTAATGAAAGTTATTTTGCATGGAAATGAACATTAACGAATTTTGAAATATCATTTGCTTTAAAGCAGTCATCAGTGATAATTTAAGCGGCGGGCGGTTTAGTACGAAGCCTTGCATGTGATTTTATCAAGGCAATATGTACGATGTTGTCTCTTTGTTAGTAGGTACAGGGGGGGTGATATCGTACCAATGGTGATATCTCGTTCCTTCACTTGCCTCGCATCCTGGACTCAGACCGCCCTTATCAGTTTAATAAAACATTTACGTGCACTGGGGTTACGGTTAAGGAAAAAGGGGATGAATAAAAGTTGAATATACATAGATTACATCAGGCACAATATATATGTATAAGGTTAGTCGGAAAGGGGGTAGATATTAATACGCAGGTCACTTAAAGTATCAATGATGACTGTTCCAACGTAAGGATCAAAAATTTCAAAATTTTTATTTCCATACAATGTCATTTTTAGTTTAGTTTTTTCAAAAATTCTTTATCACTGCTTTAGATACGAGCTCAGAAAGTGGGAGCTTTTAATTTGTGACCCCAAATATGACCTAAAATGTAAACACAGCTGATCATAGCTCAGGATACATAGATGTTAGCGTATTTTTTTTTAGATTTTTGTACAGCTATTTCTCTTTAACTATTGACTTTTGGGGAAAGTTGTAGAACAAAAGGTAGGTATTCATTATTATGGTTACTTTAACTCTCTTACGAATTAGTACCCCTTTTCCGACTAGCCTTGTATTTCTAACTAGCTGAATTACTAACCATACTAAAAAAGTCTAATCGGGCAATCCCGAAAAAGGCACGTGAGTAGGCTTGCCAACCGTCCCGCGAGAGCCGAGACGTCCCGTTTCTAGGGCTTTAGAGGTTGCGTCCCGCGAAAGACGTGTGCGGGACGCCAATTGTCCCGTTCTATCGTACCTACGGCTAAACCTTCGGGCAGAAGTCGAAATTCAGTGAACGCACGTTTTGTTTAGCTAGAAGAGCGGAGATCGCGACCGCGAGTCTCGCGTCGAACGAACGAAAAAATAATTTCTAATTGTATTTATCGTACTTTGACAGTTGGGTCCCGCTTTTTTTGCCACGTCCCGCATTTTGATTGCCAAAGTCCCGGTAAATTCATACATAAAGGTTGGTAAGCCTACACGTGAGTAAACCGTAACTAATCATAAACACATCCTAAAAAAAAAATTATAACCATTCAAGTATTCATACAAAATTGCATTTTTTTGAGTTGGATAATTTCATTTTTTTAACTTTACGACTTGCGCTATTCTATTGCTGGGGCTACATTAGCGGGCTATGGCGAATATTCGTGTTAACGCGATGAGTGTGGTCGGGTAGATCGTTGCAACGCGTAGTATTCGGGCGAAGACGATGTACTATCAATCGGGCACTGTCGGTAAACTGGCGCGCATCAAAGGGATTTGTCGCGACAATATTCGCTTGGGTGGCTACATCTACGTCTCTTTTTCCTATTATTTTGTAACTGATACTCGTATAATTGTAATAAATAATAATTTACTGCAACGCCACTAATTCCTCCATTTTGAATTACAGCCTACGTCTCGGCCGCACAACAGAGAACAACACAATCCGGCACGATGAATCTTCGTCCGCCTAATGTAGACAAGAACATCGCGTATGTACACGATGTTATAGCGCGCCAACGAGACACGAATCTTAGCCCGCTAATGTAGCCCCAGCATATGTGATTCGGCACTTATTGATGAACTAGCTTTCGCCCGCAGCTTCGCTTGCGTGAAATTTTGAACCCGTTAAGTGACGATTTTTCATACTAACTTTCATCCCCTATTTAACTCCCTTAGGGGTTGAATTTCGAAAAATCCCTTCTTAGTGGATGCCTACGTTACAAAAAGAACCTACTGTCAAAATTTCAACTTTCTAACCCCAGCGGTTTAGGCTGTGCGTTGATAGATCAGTCAGTCAGCTTCTCCTTTTATATGTATAGATAAAAATATAAGCTCCGGTTCAGATCTGAAGTTAATTAGAACAAATGAAATAATAATTTTCGCTTAAAATAAGTTATTTTACCCAATTAACATTTCCCAATAGGCAACCCTATGACGGGAAAATAAGAGTTAGGTACGCTTAATGCCTTCGGTTATAGTGGGTTAATTGGGTAATGGCGCAGATAATTAAAGTCAAGTAATTATTGTCCCAGTGCCCCGAGATGTTATTTGCATAGCTATATGATAAGGTCGCTAGAGATTTAGCTTATCGTTGATTTATCTCAGATATGTAGTTAGTTGAATAGTTGAGAGCAAATGTTTTAATTCGCTGCTAGCTGAGGGCTGTGTGAATGTCTTTTAAATTTACTAACTTTAGATTATAATCATTTTAAGGCACTACAAAATACACACGGCTTATACTTGTATGAAGAAAAAGAATGAATTATAATGCAATAAAATTTTGATTTGAATTACTTATAAATAATTTTAATTTGGCCTTTTATCGTTCAAGGGCAAAAAGTAACTCAAAAGAGGGACCCAAAGTACCTATTTCTTGATGAGATTTTGTAATATACAAAACTTTTTACATTATAAGTTGATGTTATACGCAGCGGTGTACCCAGCCAGGTATATTTAACACTTAATAAAAAATATTAGACTGTCTTACTGCAGGGCAAAGGTCTCTTCTTATACGTAGAAGGAACCAGCATTGATCACCACGCTTGCTCACTACGGGTTGGCGATTTGAGACCATTAAGTCCAGGTTTCCTCACGATATGTTTTCCTTCACCGTATATCAGTGGCGTCTTAGATTAACTAAGAAAGACATATGACATTGAAAAACTCACATTGGTGCTTAACAAGCGGGTCTGTAATCTCTGGGCCACCACGACATACCTAATATACAAGGTTAGTCAGAAAGGGGGTACTAATCCGAAAGATTGTTAAAATACCCATAATAACGAATAACTTTTGTTCTACAACTTTCCCCAAAAGTCAATAGTTTAAGAGAAATAGCTGTTTAAAAATCTCATAAAAATCTGCTAAAATCTATCTATCCTCAGCTATGATCATATTCTGAATTCGTAACTAAAGCAGGCACGTTTTTTTTTTTTAAACTAAAATAAAAATTATTTTACATGGAAATAAAAATTGAGTTTTGAAACGCTTGCTTTAAAACTGTCATTAGCGATACTTTAAGTGGCCTGCAGATTATTATCCCCTTTCCGACTAACCTTGTATAATAAATAATTAACTTTTTATAATTTACTTTTAGGTAGGTACATTACGATTTTCAAGCAGCGTTAAAATCTATACATATAAAAGGAGAAGCTGACTGACTGACTGACTGATCTATCAACGCACAGCCTAAACCGCTGGGGTCAGAAAGTTGAAATTTTGACAGTAGGTTCCTTTTATAACGTAAGCATCCACTAAGAAGGGATTTTTTTGAAATTCAACCCCTAAGGTATTTAAATAGGGGTTGAAAGTTTGTATGGAAAATCGTCACTTAACGGGTTCAAAATTTTACGCAAGCGAAGCTGCGGGCGAAAGCTAGTTAGTTATTCATATGTATTCCACATTAGCTCGCAAATGGCTTCCGTGAAATACTGTATAAATAGTCGTTTTAGAGCGACTAAAATAGCTCGAAATTATGAATTAGTGCACGGTGCGAGTAACAAGCGTGGGCTCTACGTATCTACTACGATTTAGTTTATCGAACGATAAACCGTGGGATACATCAGCGTTACCGTCAGCGAGTATTATTAGTTGACGTCATTGTATGTATTCCGAACATCAGTTTTACGCTTACTACGCTTGACTATGGCTACGCAGCTTTCAGTAGGCGAGTAGATTTTACCTTCCCTTTGAACGCCGCTGACGTATATATCCACGTATAGAATATAAGTAGATAATTATATCGACGCTAGAAAGGCAAAAATTACCAAGCGCCATGTTGGCAACTTTACAGTAGAGCACATTAAAGTTTTTTTTTTGGAAAAAAATATAAAAAAATCGCCTATTTGTCATAACTACTTGATTCCAACGAATTTTAAGTGCAGTTTAAAGGCTTATAATAAACTGGCATTTAAAGATTATGATCTTAAATAAAACTTTAAAATGCTCTAGTGTTAAGTTGCCAACATGGCGCTTGGTAATTTTTGCCTTTCAAGCGTCGATATGTATATGTAATTAATTTTCTTCAACATCCAAGTCTAAAAAACCTCACCTTGGCATATTTTTTGTACGTATTTATAGTATTAGTCGATAAGTTAAGCTCAGCACTAACTTTTAGCTTAAATCTGACTCTGAAAAACTGCGTGGCGTAGGGCGTGTGTTACGGTCTTGTAAGCTTGGTGTTAAAGAAGTCCGAAGCTATCCTGAATCGAGTAACATTAGGTAATCTGTGCCTGAAATCTCAGTCCATCTAATCAGTTGGACGTTCTGTTTAAAAATCAATAGCTTTTCCTCTATCGACTATATTTGGACCGAGGACACTGCGAAGTAGAGATCGTCACCCTCCGCGCTAACTGTCGTATCTAGCAATTGATAATTTTTCAGTAGTTGCGTTAGCTGTGGCTATGTTAATGAACTAGCTTTCGCCCGCAGCTTCGCTTGCGTGAAATTTTGAACCCGTTAAGTGACGATTTTCCATACCAACTTTCATCCCCTATTTAACGCCCTTAGGGGTTGAATTTTGAAAAATCCCTTCTTAGTGGATGCCTACGTTACAAAAGGAACCTACTGTCAAAATTTCAACTTTCTAACCCCAGCGGTTTAGGCTGTTCGTTGATAGATCAGTCAGTCAGCTTCTCCTTTTATATGTATAGGTTAATATTTTTTTATATTGCTCTTGGCTTACTCTTGGCTTGGTTAGTAGTTGCCCTAAAGCCTTAAGGTATCTATTTATTTATATCTATTTATTTGAAGCAGATACGTCACTCTGTGAGAATTTCTCTGAAAAATTATCAATTGCTAGTTACGATAGTTAGCGCGGAAGGTGACGATATTTAACTAGGAAAGCAGACTTTTTCTAGGGCGAGGTAAAATTGAGGAGGTATATGATAACGAGCTCAATTCGATAATATTATAACTGAAGTAGCATGTCAGGCACCGTTTGTCGTATTCATATTTAATTATATCGATTATATGCTCTTTGCATGGCCTTTGCAAATCGATTTAATTAACAGTCGTTGCTTGGCAATCATGTTGTTAATCAAACGACATTTTTAATAGGTATGGGTCATTTTATGTTAGGATTAAACAAGATACACCAAATATTTCAACCGCAAACAACAGGTTATGCTAACTATTGTTAAATTTAGAGAAAGAAAGATTGATTGTTAAAGAGTGATTTTTGGTTGATTCTATGTTCATAGTTTTAATGAATCGAATGCGAATGAAAAACTACAACACACACATTTTTGTTTTTTTGAAAATACGTTGCCCCATTCTATGATTTCTCCTGTATCGTGGGTGCTGCGTTCACAGACACAAAAGTTCATATACACAAACACACTCAGACGTGGAATAACTACCATGGCCATACAAATATTTGTTCCGTGGGGGAATCGTGCTTGCAACACGTAGGGCAGAAAGCCAATCGCTGAGCTACTGCGCCAGTCATGTCGTTACGTTATGTTTTGTAGGTGAGCCGTATGGTCTCCGGTAAAGAGTGGACCTCCCTACTCCTCCTTACAGGTGACTTGAAATCTCATTTGAGTTTATACATAGCCACTGCGTCAAACGTGTCGTCAAAACAATATCACTAGAAAGTTTAAAACAAAGTCGCTTCCCGCTGTCTGTCCCTATGTATGCTTAGATCTTTAAAACTACGCAACGGATTTTGATGCGGTTTTTTGTAATAGATAAAGTAATTCAAGAGGAAGGTTTAATACATGCATATTATAGAGAAAAACGCGGAATACGCGATAAACGACATCCACGCGGACGAAGCCGCTGGCGACCTCTAGTAAATTATGAATGAGAACCACAAGTCATAACTTTTAAAGGCTTTTGCATTTTATTCCGGAGCACGTAAGTCGCAAGAAAACAAATTGAAGTACTCGTATTAGAATATTAAAATAGATGTTCAAGTCGTATTTTGTACAGAGACGCCAAGCACATCAAGCTACTCAAAACTGTCAAATTTTCCCAATCAACCTTGAACCTAACGCTTTTGCGATAAAGATGAAAATCTATTAAAGAAATTTGACAGATTGTAGTAGCTAGTGCTGGCGTCTATACCGTACATGCAAAAGTCTATAAAGTAAATAGATTTCTTTTACTTAAACAAGTCTCTACGGGAAAATGAATGTCGATAAAAGTTAGCACAAAAGAAACTGACTCACAGAAAAGGATAGAAGTCACTTTTTGGACAAGTTAGTCTGTTCCCTGGGGATACAGATGAACTTGTAGATGTAGTAATTTGGAAAGAGTTCAAAACGAAACGAATGCTAAAGATATCGCTAGTTTAATAATATAGGTTGTATTCTCCTTCAGATTGGTTGCGTTTCAAACTTAGGGGAATATTACACTATCATACATCTAGGATCATATACAGGTTGCCCCAAAAAGTAGACTCAAGCGGAAATCCAGATGTAGAGTACCCTTAGAGGTACCCGAATCACCCAATGTATGTTCCGCGATTTTTTGTACTTTTCGAGTTTTTTTGGGACACCTTGTTTTAAGATCGTAACTCTTATATGAACCCTTATATATGACGAAATGATTCATATGTCTATATTACATTGGCATTGGCATAATTATATCATAGATCTATGATCCTAGATATAGAATTCGTGTAATTCCTTCAAACCGCGTGATCTACTGGTGACACTGATTGACCCTGCATAGGATATTACCAGAATCAACAAAAAAAAAATGAACCATGCTATGTATTCTGTCTCTGAGTAATTTTAGCGTCCCAAAGTCCCAAGTTAACTGACTGCGTGGAGCGATATCGCGCTAGTCGTGCCCGTCAGCTGGGTCACCGTGTCTTCATTCATTTATGCATGGGACCGAAATTTTCTATCGCATAAAAAAATAATTCGGGTTTTTTTTTTTTCGTCTATCTAAATCCCGTGCGGGGTTAATCTATACGGTCTATACCATTAATAGATCATGTGGTTTGAAGGAATTACACGAATTCGTTTACACCCTGTATGATAGTGTAATATCCTCATTAAGCGTGAATTACACAGGAAAGGCATAAGGCGCGGCGCAGGCGCGTTGCAGGCGTTGCTTTCATACGTTTTGTCGTGACGCTTGAAATCTTTTTCGCAAAAAATGTATAGTATGCAAGCGACGCGCCGCGCCTGCGCCGTATCTGCACCTTATGCCTTTTCTGTGTAATTCACGCTTTACGCAGAAAGCAAACAGTGACGTCTACTTAATAAAAATTTGATAACTTTTTTACATTAAATCATAAAAATCCGGTTTTAAAATTCGAACACAAAATATTAAAATCATAGTTTGACTAGGTGGTCTACACCTAGTCAAACTACCTATGTTTTTAATGTTTTACGAGCATTTAATTACTTTATGTAAAACTAAGTGTACATTTTACACATGTTTTTACATATTTTTTATCTGTTTTGCCGCTTTTAACAAATTATATTTATTGCATGCGCGGGCGTCACAAAAAATATAGACCGCTCATGTACTTAATTAAAACTTTGGTTTTAAAAAACGGAACCTATCTGTTGTCTAAAATTACAACAAGCCATTGACAGTAAAAGTTATAACTATGCTTCTCGTGAACTATTCCCAACCCTCGAAACTTAATAGCAAGTGCAAAATATGGGAAATTACAGAGGGATATATTAGATAATATTGTTATCTGTTATAAAATAACTAAAGATTGCTTCGTTGGTCTAGTGAGAGCTGAGCGTGAGGATGGGTTCGATGATCGATCCTCAGGTCGGGCAACGTGTTGTTGGGTTTTTCCGTGTGGAAATTCTCAATTCAATAGCAGCCCGGAGTCTGGATTTGTGTTCGGACTTGAACATAACGGAAAAATGAGGGTGTTACTATACACTATACACCCAAACCTTCGGGAAATACTGGCGTGATGTTATCTTATCTTATGCATTATAAAATATACTATCAGGTTAGGTTCCCGGCGCGGCGAGACTATTGGATTTTTCTTTAAAAAAATTCAGCATATATCGGGTGTCCCACGTAGCCACATAGGGAAAGTACCTACTTCAAATATTAAAAATAGCAAATTTTACTAAAGGAAACTTCATTTTATTTAAAAGTAAGAATGTTTGCTTTATTTGATTTTCGAAAAGCCCTTCGCAACATATAGGTAGGCTTGACGTTTTGAATTCCTCCCATTGCTCTCCAAAAGGAAGGTAACAATCGAATACAAAATAATTCGCATCGCAAAAAACACATTAATTAATTAATTGCTGCATTTTAAACCCTGGAGAATAATCAAATCAGGTGTTATAGTCAATAAAATAAAAAAAACTTGTTTATCTTAGATAAAACTGACTGACCGCAAGGTCCCATCATTGTTTATGAATTTTAACATCGAGATTACGACCGCTGTAATGTTCGTTTCCTTTTAACATAACTTTTCGCAGACGATAATATCGATGTGTAATGACTTTTTATGCTCTATATTCAAACGTTCGATTATATTATCGCAATATTCTTCCTGCTAAATCTCAATATACATGGTCGAATAAACACTTATTATGCAAAATGATATTTCAAACAAGGAATAACTTGAATAAGTTTTCGCCAAAGGACCAATTAGATAGGTGATGAAATTCCGATATTTGATCGACAATTCAAGTTCAAAGAAGTCACCAAATCAATCCAATTTGGAGGAAAACGTCCTCAAAGACGGATATTCTTGGAATAGGGACTCAGGATCAGGAGTCGCGACTACGCACTGACGTCAATCTGCCCACAAGCGGCTAGATGGAAGTGAAAAACGACACGACGTTCATTTAATAAGCTTACGGCCATGTTGTAACATCAAAACAAGATTATTATCCAATTATGTCACTCTCACAGAGTAGGATGGCTATATTTTTTTGTTGATGTTACGTCTACATCGTGCGTAGGTAGTCCTCGTTTTATTGGTGCCTAAGTCTAGAGATTATAATATATCGATGCCTTTGATTAATCGTGGCTTGGCTGGAGACCCTTCAGGTCTCGCCAATGACTGCCCGGTTACTTAGAAATGGTCCCCTAGGACCATCTACAGCAGTACAATAGAAAGAAAAGATTAATCGTGGCTCTTGATATGATGCTCCGTTTTATTCATAACTATTCTGGAAATTGATCTGTGTAGTTTCTTCTTGGTTTACCTCATTTTCTTTTTGCCTCCATAATTTACCATCTATGATGTTGGTGGAATTGAAGGAAAAGACAGAAGTGGTAAAATACAGAGAAGTTATGGAACTAGCTCTGGATAGAGAATGATGGAGATTGTTACACCGACAAGTGCCCAGCTTTTATTGCGGATGGATGATTCTGGAAATATTGGAAAACTTCAATCGTTATTAAAAAACTATTTACTGCTTTTGTTTGTTTTACTTCGCTCTGTGTGGCTAGGGTAGTTAGTGATTTTACAGTTTTGTGCAATAGTCAATTTTCTGTCAGTTATCTTGCGATTACTAGCGACTTTAATTGTTAACCGCTATTCGAACGAGACGAAACTATGTCCATCACATACTTAGTTAACAATGTTCTCTTCAATTTATCGATTATTTAATCGCATTTCTACCACGAAAATAAACTAGGCAGTGGAAAATTGGAAATAGGCAATGCCTTGAAGATAAAAATGTATCTCTCTAGATTGTGTAATTTACTCTCTCGCCGATAAGGCGTGATCTGAATTATTTCTAGTGCTAATCAGTTACAATTATAAATTAGTGAATGGACGATACCTACGAGATAAGGAATATTCTGATGCCAACATTTACCTAATGTAGTCAAGTGAAGTTCCTAACTCGTTTCTTGAAAACTATTCCGTATAAAACGACTATTAAATGTTCCTTAACATATGTTATGTCATGCTCACGCTAGACCATTTGCTGTCATGTTTTCCTTTAGTCTACTTCCATATCCTCTAACATTAGGTATGTATGTAATATTCATTGAATAAGAAGTCTGCGTTAGATCAAAATTATTTTTAAAGGCATAAGGTACATATATTAATCCTGCTTTCGAGACTTGACCTCGTAACCTACGTAAACTCGTAAATAAGTAAAGAGAAACCAGGCAAAATTACAGACGGTAATAAAAGTATAGCTGTTAATATTTCAAACGGAGCATAAAGCACTATAACTCCGGAGCGAAGGATATAAACTAAAGGTTAAACGAATCATGCTCCTTCATTATGTACGATTATTGTGCACATATGGCTTTCTGTTCCAGTTAGGGTTTACATTTGTCAGGATTTTAACTGATGTGTCCGACCTTTTATCCAATTACAGCGAGAGGAAAGGAGGGTAATGTTTGCGCGTACACGTGTGTTTGTAATCTTATGAGTCTAATGCATATTAACTTGGCAGTCCTTGCAATGTGGTTTTTATTACGTTGGAGATATTTATATCTACATAGTTATACAGGGACCACTCTCTCTTTTCGTGGACTGTTCCAGATGATTGTTAGAGGTTTCAATAACTATTTGCGATTGTCGACATATTTCCCAAAATAGATCGTTATACAGGGCGTCCCACGACTTTGCCACATGGAGGGGAAGTACCTTAAATACTGTAGATAGAAAAATTTACTGAATGAAGACTTCATTTTTATTTAAAAAACAATGCGAACTGCATTCAAAGAATTTTAAATAATCACCTGTCTGAACCGGGAATCGAACCCGCTAAATGTGAAATAAAAAAAAACTATAATTTTATTGTACACACGGCTACACTTCAAGCTATGCAAAACCAGTATAAGCTGACCGATACTTGTGCGAAAAGATTATACAAAGCGACGCCAAGATAAACTGGTTTTGTATAGCTTGATGTGTAGTCGTGTGTACTAATCGAAAGGCTCGATCAGATACATTTATTTCTTCTAAATAACATAGCATCTAAAATAAAAGGAACACCATGAAATTTAACATTTATTTGAAATAACAAGACACGTTTAACTGTGCAACTTACAAACAACTTTTTTTTTTGACGACACGTTTGGTGCAGTGGCTTAGCGATTGGCTTCTGCGCTACGGGTCGTGGGTTCGATTCCCACACGGAACAAAAATTTGTATGGCCTACAGATGGTTGTTTCGGGTCTGGGCGTTTGTTTGTGAGATTTGTGTCTGTAAACGCACCCACGATACAAGAGAAATCTTAGTGTGGGGCAACGTTTTTTTAAAAAAAATAAAAAAAGAAAAAGAACTGAATCCATTAAATGCTCAAAATGTGTCTCTTCCTATTGTACACAAATTGTAACTCTTTTAATAATCTCGCTTACCGTTGATTTGTTTATTTTTCATGGTGAATATTTGAAATAATAATTCGAAATAGTAATAATCAGAAAGTAGTAGCTACATAAAGTCAGTTGTTATAAGCACGACATAGTCAGAGAAAATGCTATTCATTATTCTGAACAAAATTTTAAATTAAATGTTAAATTTCATGGTGTTCCTTTTATTTTAGATGCTATTTTATTGAGAAGAAATAAATGTATCTGATCGAGCCTTTCGATTATTACAATAAAATTACAGTTTTTTTTTGTTTTCTGATTTAGCGGGTTCGATTCCCGGTTCAGACAGGTGATTATTTAAAATTCTTTGAATGCAGTTCGTATTGTTTTTAAAATAAAAATGAAGTCTTCATTCAGTAAATTTTTCTATCTACCGTATTTAAGGTAGTTCCCCTCCATGTGGCAAAGTCGTGGGACGCCCTGTATATTAGGAAACCCATGTTCAGTAATGTATGTTTACAATTGTGCATTATTGCAGTGGACCCCTCCACTGCAATAATGATGAATGTCCAAAGTTTCTTTAATTTTAAGTATGTCATTCGGACACTTGATATATCTCGTTTACAAACTCAGTAATATCGGTTACAGTCCCGAGATAAAGACGTTTTTAAAAATAGGATACTTACACGGCTAGAACGCTCAGCGTCATAGGTGTTCATCTTTAAATCTGAGTTTTCTTTCACCGTTTATAAACTTAAAAAGCAAATATCTTAAAACAAAGTAAAAAGGACATTTAGCATTATTGCAGTGGACCCTTCAATTGCAGCTGCTATTTTATGGCCAGGGGCAAAGTTAAGTTATTAATATTTTTGTACATTTTCTGTGACGCATTTTACGTCATTACCTATGTTAAAAGATCCTCCTGAGCGATATCTCCAATGTAAGTATCAAGGACCCCAACAAAGGTTCTCATAAAATGTTTGACGCTTACAACAATTAGTGGTAACCCCGTTCCACTTCACATGATTTAACAAATTTCGGGTCAGATCACAATCTAAGTCACGTACGTACTTACAACCTGCATGATATCGTCACATAGCCGCACATGGACAGATGTATCATACCTATTATACCACCGAGACAAGAAACCTCTTTAGTGCTACCTCAAGGATTATTGGAAAGACCTTCAATAAAGTATGAAAGTAATATTATCCAGATAACAATATTGATTTACGAGAGAATCACAACTGACTTTTCCAGAATCCGTTGTAATAAAATATTCCCAGACTTAAAGGTATAGGTTCAATAAAGGAATCAAAGGAGACGATTTTCGGATTCCACGCTTCGTTCTTATTGGAATACGTCACGTGTTTTTTTGACCCTGAATCTATTGTTGTCTCCATTGATCGGGGTCGTTCGCACGTTCAAAATTGTTCAAAAATTACGCGCTTCCCTTAATCCGGATCTGTGCGTAATTATAAAGTCTGCGATACAAGTAATTGCATTCTGTCTCAAGGTAACGGTTAGTATGTTAGTAACAATTGCATATATAATAAAGTATTGCGAGACGCAATTGTTTATTATAGAGGCAATTGTTATTTGATATTTATTTACCTACTCGAGGCAATGCTATTGGTATTCATGCAGCGGTATCTATGTGAGCACTGTTAAGATTATGGTTTACTAGATATTGCCCGCGGCTTCGGTCGCGTTAAAAAAACCCTTAACACACTACTAAAGTTTCTATACTAATATAAAATTCAATCATGATTTGAAAGACACGTGGCGCCATCTATTATCGTTATTGTTGTTTTTTTCGGGAACAGCATTTTTTTTCGGGATGAAAGGTACCCACCCTATGTCCGTTTCTGTATACCTGACAACGTATATGCAAAATTTCAGGATGATTGGTTCAGTGGTTTAGGCGTGAAAAGGTAACAAACAAACAAACTTAATTAAACCAATATTAAAAGTTAGGAAGTTAGGATTTCGTATATTAACTTATTTGTAAACAGATAATTTTTTATATCAACTCTGCTGAATCTCTCGCCCTGAGCTTCTAACTTTCCCTTACTGTATTACCAGATTTAGGAAGTATTTCACCAACATAATATGAATAATGTAGTACGTAAATATTCACCAGATAAGCTAAATGTGACCTAGAAATATGAAATTTACGTGTTCAATTATCTTGTCATCATCACTATTGATTGGTGAAATTCAAATATTATCTATTGAAAAGTTTAGATACCGAATTAGCTTAATGAACATTTAATGATAGGTTTGTGAAATACCCGCTTAGACTGTTTCTTATACACAGATAGACTGTACGGTCAAAAATCAGATGGCCAATTCTCGTAATTAAAAATGTTCAAAATATAGTTTCGATCTAGTCTCAGTCTAGTCTCAATCTCATAAATATGATAAATGGTATTCTTGTTCGTTTCAAACAACGTTAAACGTGAGATTATATTGAAATGAGATTGAAAGTTGACTGAAGCCAAAAGGGTATTCTGGTTACATTATGTACTGAGCCATTTTGACAAGTTGGAATTCCATTTATTTCTAGAATTTTAGTCTATAACTGTTGATATCGGTATGCTATCGGTAAAAGATTTTAAGTTGACTGAATTGACATTATATCGAGATAGATTGAGATGATACTGAAACCGGACCGAACTTTACATGTACCAGAATGCCATTTTTTATTCAATTCATAATTTATTCACAGTTCGGTCAACCTTCAGTCTTACTTCAAATTAATTACGAGAAGTGGGCTTCTGATTCACAGTCATTTCGCGTTGTTGATTGTTATAAAGATAAATCTTAACACCGCAAGGGTATACTACAGGGTGTACCCACATCAATCTTCAGGATGCGGTGGATTGAGGTGCTTTTAGGCTAAAGTTCAAGCGAACATACAACAAGAACATGAATTATTCGGAAAAGCTTTCGTGTCCCCGCCGAGAGAGCTAGAGGTAGAACATGCAATAGCTTGATGTTCGTTTCTTAATGTTCCAGCCTTCAATTCTGTGTTTGCTCCATTCTCATTTGTTTTTAACCGACTTTTAAAAAAAATCGGCGTTTTTTTAAGTATTATAGAAAAACATTTTCTAAAGTCGGTGCTAACTAAGTCACACTGTAACGAAGAATTGAAACATAACTGAATTTGAAGACACCAGTTTATATGTATGCTGACGTCGTTGAAGAGTTTCATTCTGTAAGATTATGACAAAAAAATTATGATACCATCTCGGAAATCAAAATTATTTAAGAGTACATTCCCTTTTAAATAAATAAAGAATCAAGGAAATTGGCCCCGAAATCACGGAGAAATCCTTGTACGGCTACATTATCAAGCTATGCATTTGCAGTATAAGCTGACCTGCCATTAGACGAAAAGCCTATACAATCCAAGATCAGCTTATACTAGAAATGTATAGCTTGATGTGTAGGCATACAAGGATTTCTGCGTGATTTCTGGGCCAATTTCCTTGATTTTTTATTTATTTGAAAGAGACTGCACTCTTTTAAATAATTTGATTTCTGAGATGGCATCATAAAATATTTTGTCATAATCTGTCAGAAAGAAACTCCTCAACAACGTCAGTACAAGTATAAAACGGTGCCTTCAAATTCACTTAGGCTCTCCATCAGGCAATACCTCAAACGCATTTCCAAGCGTTACTTCAACACTGCCCCCCTCCATCCGAACCCCCTACTCGCCGCAGCGGCCGACTATAGTCCCTCTCTCATAAGTAAAGTTCGCCGTCCCAGGCACACACTTTTAGAACCCGATGATGAAATTACCCTCCTCCAGGAGGCAAGTAAATCGACCAGCACACTACACAACGTCCGCCGCCGTTCGGCATACCGTCCTCGCCGACGAGGCCAGTCGCGACGTCCCACCGCCGCCGGTCACGATCCACCGAGCTCTCCCGTCGTAGAGCCGGTCGTCGCTTCAGACTCCGCAGTCACACCGATAATTCAGCTCTCATCAAGCTGTCTCCCCCCCCTAAGTCCCCGCCAGCAACACCCTAAGCCGAGGTCCGAGTCCCACTAGGGGTCGCCCTTAGTGCTGTTGTTGCAGGTAGTCATGATGTTAGTGTAGTACAAGTAGTTAGCTTAGGTTAAGTATTTAACTTCCCCCCCCCCATGGGCTGGAGATCCTTCAGATCTCGCCAATAACTGCCCGGTTACGTAGGAAGGGTCCCCTAGGACCACCTGCAGCAGTCCAATAGAAAAAAAAAACACTTAGGCTTAGTTGCACCAGTTGACTATAACCATATCCATACCGTAAGTAATACCTTCGTCAATTTTGTACTGTTTTGACAGAAATGTTGGTATGGTTAGAGCGGTTACGCACTGCATCCGATCCGGATCCGTGAAAATATACGGATGTAAAAAACTCGGACCGAATTCGGATATTGCTTTTGGCACTGCATCCGATCCGAATTCGTGAAAATACGGATCTAGAGTCTAAAAATCTCGGCCCGATTTCGGATACTGCTTACGCACTAATCCGATTTCTGATCCAAATCCAAGTAATTCAGGAGACATCTTTGGCATATATCCGATTTCCATCCGAGGTAGTGCGAAAGCGTGCATACAAACAGTACTACGGCTACTTCGGTCCGTCAATATTACTTCCGAATTGGACACTCACGGATGACGGAGTGAAATCGGATGACGGAAGTCGGATCTAGTGCGTAAACTACCATTCAAATAGTTCTACGATTACTTCGGAACGTATTTTCACGGATTCGGATCGGATGCAGTTCGTAACCGCTCACAGTGCAACTGAGCCTTAAGTTTTTCAATTCTTCGTTACAGCGTGGCACCAACTTCAGAAAATGTTAATTTTATTACACATAAATAATGATTTTTGTGTATAAAAAGATGATTTAAATAGACCATTTTTATTTAAAAATGGTTTATTTAAAAGTTATTTTATAATGCAAAAAAATGATTCAGTAGTTTATAAAGTCGTCTTTCCATGCGTCAGAGTACACGTGCTTTTGTTTTTGTTTTACTATACCGCGATAACTTATCAAATGTAAATAAACCTATCGTACACCGACCTCATGTTCTTATTATACACATATAGTTTTATTTAACGCGTTAACTTAGGTCAGGGATTCAGGGATATTTACAATAAGATATTATCCTTCATGGGTTTTCACTACGAAATTTTGTATGAGAAAAAATAAACAACAGGTACGCGTTACGACCTTATTAAACTCTTCAGATAAGTGGAATACATAAGTCATTGTTTCGCAACGCAATTAATATCTCAACTTCGTATATTAATTGCCTCCAAGTTAACATAGTAATTCCGAAGTAGTGTAATGCAAATTAAATCAGTACGTTGTTACAACACGAAAATGTAACAGTAGTTTAGTTTAATTGTATAAAGATTTATAGACAGATAAGATAATATGAAAAGATAAAAACTTTATTCGGTTCAAAAAAAAAACTACAATAAGTATTTCAAAAATAATACAGTACATAGAAAAATGTTTACCTACAAATTTCCTGGACCCCACTAGGAGTCCCTTTGTCGTCTTAAGTTCAATAGTTTAAAAACTGTTAATTTTTGTCCTTCTGATATAATCTAAGATAAGATAAGATATTTATTTTGTAAAAACATGAGTAAATAATACATGTGCATGGTGTTAAATTTGAGGAAGGAGCTACATGTTTTGCCATTTATGCCGTACAAAATTTGTACGTAAGTACGTGTAGGTACAAGGAATCGATAAATTAAGGTATTGTAATGGTGAATTAAGAAACATGAATGATAAAATAGCACATATAAGTGGCACATAGGCATGAGCCGGATATGCTCGACAACATATTAAAATGTGTATGTTTTATTCTTTTTGTTTTTTGTTTATGCTCTCATGCGTCCTGGGTTGAATAAAATTTGTTTTCTGTCTAAAAAAACAAAAACAAGTAAATATTGCTCAATTTAATCTTTAAAATGCCGCGCCGTATCCACGTTCTGTTCAGATTTACAATCATATAAAATGAAATAAATCGAACGCATTATGTTGCAAATACCAATTCATTTGCATATTTTACTGTACAGGTAAACACAACGAAACCCGTCCACACGTGTACACACATAATTGGTTTACATTTTCAGTTGAATTAAACTACTTCGTGCGACCTATATCATGTCAATACACAGGGGAGCAAGTGAACAGTGAACACTCAGCTCAACATCGTGTCGCCGAGGAAAACAAGACCGCACAACTTGGTATAATTGAATTAGCTCCCTTGTTCGCCAAACTCATTTAGCTCAGTTAAATGCGTATAACCGTCGGTCTCACCCGTCTCACCGCCACGCCAAGGACGTTTCCACAAAATGATTTACCGAAGGGCAAAATAAATTGTTTTACGCCGAACCAAATGGAACACACTTCGTACTAATAAAATGTAGCTTTGCGAGGGGGGTGTTGTTCCTCAGAGTAAGTGACTCACACAATAGGCTTGTTCCACTTAGAAACTGTATTATTGAGGCATAAAACTTTTTGAGTGTTCAATTAAATGTCTACGAGTGTCTTTTAATATGAATAGATTGGAAAACTAAACGTTTCGCACTTTATGACTAGACTAGATCTCGAGACTGTGATTAGAATCAATTGCAATAAGATTTAAGATGCTAATAGCCTATTCAACTACAAGGTATGTATGTTTCACGTCACGATAAATAATCATAAACATTGCTGTCGGTACCTATTGAACACTAACCTACATTTACCGTTTCCAGTACCGTCTGCAATTTAAGAGTACTCCTAAAACACTCTGCTACAACAGTGCCACTGACCTCGAGTACAGTTAACTTCAGAAGTCAAAACGTAAAAAAAGAGTTGGTACTATTCACGCACCGAATTGAAAATTCAAATTGATATCATCAACAAAAGAGCAAAACATCAAAGTATCTGCAATTCCTTTGTGTACCTGATTGTACGTTGTCCTCGATTATTTCAGTATCGATAAATAATATGAAGCGTTAAGTATCTGCTGTACGTCTAAGCCGAGAGGTGGAACATCACGATTGACGTCATAGCAGGCCAATGACCGACTTTGGCTGCATTTAACTATACTCTCGAAGAGGTGAAGGCACGACTTATATGTGTTCAGAAGTTATCGCTTAAACTGAAACTGCATTTTACAAGAAAACGTTAAACTATGAAGTGGCTATATTTTTGTCAGTTTCTGAAAAAATATCTACAGTAAAATTAAATGTCTGCAGAAATACTTTCGGGAACACCATGAAATAAACATACATATAGTACACCCTCATTTCGCTGTTATGTTTTGGTCCCATGTAAGCAAGCCTATTGCCATCAACCGGCCATAAATTCAAACTTCGGGCTGCTACTGAGAAATTACACATGGAAAAATCCAATAACACTGCACAGCTGGGGATCGAACTCAGGACCCCACGATCAGCAGTCGCGTTTGCGACCACTAGACCAACGAGGCAGTCATGAACCACAAAACCATGTTCATTGAAGTTCTGGCAACAATTTTATACAGTGAAGTACTCTCCTAATGTAAATTTTGACAACTGCGCTTGACCAACATAATTTATTTCTTCATGGGACCTTGAAACCGATGGCTATGAGCAAACCAGAAACCACAACGCGTGACGTACTCAAACTTGAGTGACCACACTTCGACGCTGAATGTCAAAACTTGTTTGAATTTCATGTAACAAGACAAAAAAACTCATGGTCGCGTCTGCGTTCAAAATTCCTCCGCATTTTATCCTCAAATCTATCAAAAAGTATTAATTCAACACATCCTATTTATAGATTTGAACCGAATTCCACTTTTCTTTTCATAATATTGTCAGCAAACGATCAAAACCTTGTATAAAACTTTTTCGCTTTTAGCTGCTACTGGGCCCAGCTAGCTTTGATTTACTTTGATCGTTAAGTCTTTAAAGATACAAAGGCCAACTTTTCTTTATAGTCTTCAGTGTCTTTATTTTGCAGTTATTAAAACTTGAATTCCAGTTTCTTTAATTATTTGATGTTGGAGGCCGCGCCACAATAAGATTAAGAAGTAAGAGCGAAATGTCCACTGATACTTCCTCGTATCTCATCATAGTTATCATATTAAATTCTATTCATCAAGCTTAAAAAATGGGTGCAATAAGAATATCTCTGACAGTCGTTACGGGTAGTCAGAAACCCAAAAGTTTGACAACCGGTGTAACGTTAGGGTATCGGTATTGCCCAGTAACTAACTGGGCCACGAAGGTCTGATGGCTGTTGCTCTGCTTCTTCTTACTGTTTATAGTAAGAATACAGGCAGTTAATCCTATAAGCTTATCCTCTGTCAATAATCCTTAGGCGCCATCTCCACGAGTGAATGAATCGCGGCGATCAAATTCAGTACCAACTATCGCCGCGATAACACCGCCGCGCCGTGTGTAGACACTTTCTATGAGAGTGTATAGAAATACGTGGCACGACGCATATATCGCCGCGATTCTCTCGCTCGTGGAGACGGTCCCTTAGTGCTGTGCGACAACGTAAACTGATTTTATAAATACATACCGAACTCGTACCTTACGACTTAAATCTTTTTATAAATAGAATATAGAGAGCTGAATACCAACAATTTCGAAGAATCCCTTTCCAGAAACCAATCAATCAATTGAAATAACATAACCGGGATTAATGGCCAGTCATATCTACGTATGATATTAATTAGTTAATTGTTTAAGAGCGGCGACAAAACCGGCGAGGGGCGAACACGATCCAATTAATTCAATTAACTAGGGACAAACATCCAGCTACTCAAATTAATTGAGCCGATGAAACCTTCAATTTGATGGAATATGATAAACCAGGGGTTGGCAAACTTTTTTGGACAGGGGGCCAGAAAAATGTAAGAAATAAGGCAGGGACCAGAATAAAAAAAGCATTTTGCTTTGCCAAAACTAACATTTTCGGCTTAAAAATTATTGCTATTAGTTATGGCTTTTTATAGCTAGGAGGAGCTCGTGGCTAAATAATTACAGCCGCATAGACCGATCTTCCGGGTTAAGCCACGCTTGCCGAGGTTGGTCTGTGGATGGGTGACCATTTACCATAGCGAGTTTCCTCCGTGCCTCGGAAAGCACGTAAAGCCGTTGGTCCTGGCTGTCATTTGTAGATCTTTGACAGTCGTTACTGTTGGTCAGAATTCTGGCTTCTGACCAACAACGACGACGACGGTAAGACTGGTTGTGGAGGTCTGATAGGCAGTCGCTCCATGTAAAATACTGATATTCAGCTGCATCCGGTTCGACTGGAAGCCGACCCCAACATAGTTGGGAAAAGGCTAGGCAGATGATGACTATCAAAGTACTGTGAGTTTTTACGTATGTAATTACATAACGTACTGTCGATACCATCTACAATTATACCTACGTATTTGACGGTATTTCCTACATCGTCGCTCGGGAGTGAAAGCCTCGGGAATGAATTTTGGTTATTGCACGGTTCCTGTGGGCTTTCAAGCGGATGAAGTCGCGGGTAAAAGCTAGTCAATTATATTGATTACGAATGTTATATACCCAATAAAGGCTAGTTTCAATGCCTACAAACTAATTTCACATAGAGCGGCTCTTTTATAAGATATAGTACCTATAAGTCGTGATAAAATAAAAAGAACCAAATTGCATTCCCGAGGTTTTCACTCCCGGGCGACAATATATAAGGTCTATCTATTCATACACGAAATATTTATCTATAGGTGGTCAAGAAGCCAAAGAAAAGAAAATTTTTTTTTTTGGTACGTATATTATTTTACGTAATTATTATAATTGTAATTATGCTAGCGACATTTTGCATAAATTTGAAAAAAAATGCCGGCTTCATTGACAATAAATACCACGTAGAAACTAGTGTAATGGATGTTGAAAATAGTAATGAGCTAGTATTTGATACGTGTATCAAGTAAATTCAAATTATTTAATTTAAAAAAAATTGATACTTAGTTTTTCTTTTTTTTTATTTATCTGGCTTCTTTACCACCCATAGATAGGGTTGCCAACAACAACATAGTTGGGAAAAGGCTAGGCAGACGATGAGTTATGGCTTTTTATAATTATCTTTGTATTAATTTTATACCTACTTCTGTCGATTAAAGGCTGCAAAATAAACCAAGTGAGATTTGGCGGGCCAAATTAAAACCCTTGGTGGGCCAGTTGGCCCGCGGGCCGTAGTTTGCCCACCCCTATGATAAACCGTCGTCAGCCAACTGATAATAAGCCCTGTGAAATCAAAATTACCTAAATATAGATACGCCAATATTGACACGATTATTATATGATAGCGAATGAACGCGACTTCTTTACACAAAAGTGTCCATATTAATACTTTGAAGGTATTTGAGTCTTCAGTCTGTCTCAACCTTAAATTAGATCTTCGGCTTTCATATTTATAAATCAATATTGGATGCCAGTTATAGAATTTCCTAAATTGAGAAATACTAATAGACTGAAACATGAAGGCTAGTATTTTCATCCTTTCTTTTTTTAGGTATCTGTAAAAACTTTTTTTGAATAAACTGTGTTAACGAATTGTCTTATGTTATGACTCGCTGCACGTGTTGGGCAACTGTTAGTGTAGTGAGTAGTTGATTAATATTAAATCGATCCTTTGGCATGAATGAGGTTATAACCGATGAACGCCGTCAGTTTCAGGCTTATTAAAACTGTAATATTGACTATATGTATTATCTCATTATAACTACATGATCGAACAATTTTCCACTATAACCTTATTGAAATCAAATCAATCAATGATTGGCATGTAAAAGAGTTTGTTCAAGAAGTTCTAAATGGAATCAAGAAGATCAGTTGGATGAATTCTTGAGGCAAATTCCCACAGCATTAAAATTGTTACAAGTTTGAAAAAAAAAACAATTTGTCAGTACCTACGTATTTGTTTCTTGTGGCAGGTTTTTCAACATACTTTAATTTGTTTTTTTCTTCACTCTTATTATATTCTTGGGACGTAAAGAGAACGTGGTTCAGAATTGTCCCGTGTTTTAATGTCTGTTGCCGTTTGTCAAAAGTTTGTAGAGATTCGTACAACAAGAAACGGAATCCTTATGAGATGTTGTTTGTGTGCAATAAATGACAGGGTTGTCTCGCCACTGTACGTAACAGATAGGTACTATAAAATATTATTGTATGAACTTTGCATATAAGTATGCTGTACTGAGGCTCTATTTAGAGATAGCAGTCAACAACGCCAAAAATGTGGGCGAGCACGAATATTATGAAAACGCAAAGATGTATTCCCATGGACCACATTTTGCAGTCCATATCGACGGTTATTTTTCATACATATTTGTGTTAGCCAAGATTTTACATTTCTTGAGTTTGTCTTGAGTGTTAGGTATGTTCGTCTTAATAAAGCCTTAAACTCTCAATCACCGTAATTATAGACACAATAGATAAGACAATTAAGTGTTGTCCTGGGACGACGGGCGGTACGCAACCGGTTAAGTATACACAATTTTTAGTGCATCTCGCATTTTGTCATTTGTACATCAAGGGAACTTTGAAGTTACCTTTTTAAACATTAATTTATTAGACTTTTTTTCATACAAATTAGAATCTCCAAAATTTACCTGGGTTCAAAGATTCAAATCGGTGATTCTCAATTTATTTCGTCAAGTAGATAACAATAACTAAGTACCTACTTACACGTAATGATTGATGATAGAATGTTGGATACTTCGACATATTATGATGTAACTTTTCAGTACTTAGGTATTTTTCTTTGACCCAGAGCAAACTTGGACTGTTTTTTTTTTCTGCCAGAATGAAACAGTTACCTACGAGGATAATAAGCGTCCATTACTCACATGTAGCTAGGTAACTACCTACTCGCAACTTGTTTTTAACTTGTCATCGTGTTATTAATTTCGAGTATGAGTTACGTGTTTTTGCTCATGTAATGTTAATGTTATATTATCAAATAATAATAGTAAGTATGTGCGCCCGACCCAGTACTCCAAAATGGTCATAACACGTTGTATTGGTATCGATCTATCATCACTGACAGGACTATTGTCGCCAATAAACCTGGGGCCTAATTCTCCTAAAATAAATTGTTGCCAAACGCAATCGAACCACAACCGTCGCGTCAGTCAGTTTTTGTTTTCGAAAACTTTCAAAATGATTGATTTTGTTTTTTGTGTCAAACAATAAGACAGCTTTTGAAATTGAGAACTGTCTGAATCAACGGTTCGGCCTTGGTTCGGTTGTGATTTTTCAAGATTTATTTTAGAAGAATTGGGCCCCTGATATAGTGGTGACAGATCGATCAGATCGCCGCACAATGATTGTTGATGTTACCATCCCGCATGATGGAAACCTCGTGAAAGCTGAGAAAGATAAACAAATTAAATATCTTGACTTAGCACACGAGGTTGTCAACATGTGGGATGTGGATTGGGCAATCATTGTGCCGATAGTCAAAACGGCCAACCTCAAGGTCAAGACCAAGAGCCTCGACCAACACCTCATGAGGCTCTCGTCAGGTGGCTGGATCAAGGGCCTGGTACAGAAAGCAGTCCTCCTCGACACGGCGCGTATTGTGCGGAGGTTCCTGTCCCTGGAGCCCTAACCACCGGTAGCTTGGACCCTGCCCCCGATACCGAACCTCTATTTCTATATTTTTAAATGTATTTTTTTATAGAATAACTTATATTTAAAAATAAGAATATAAATTAATAAAGGTGATAAAAATAATAATAATTCAATTTATTAGGAACAATAATAAATTTAATAACAAAAGCACTGTATGATTTCTAATATGCAATCTTTTAACGTTAGTCGTTACCGCTGCCGTGCGTGCGTAAGGTCCCGGGTTTAATTCCCTGGTCGCCACTTGTGTTACGAAAATCTCAGTAATGGATAGGCTGGTCACAAATATCTTGGGACTTAATACATCATCATCAGGGAAATTTAGGTAGAACAGAACACCTCTCTATCCTTTTAGACATATTCACGTTTATCAAGTTGAATTCAATCTACCAAAACTAAATAATACTGAAGAAGATACAATTTTATGATAAACTAGCTGACCCGGCGAACTTGGTACCGCCATTTTTTTTAAATTTTCTATTCTATTTTTTAAGTTTTTTCTTTTATACAAACCTTGTCCTGACAATAACGAATACACAAAAAAAGAATTATCCAATTTGGTGCAGTCGTTCGGAAGTTATGCGCGTACATACATTTCGGTGATTCATTTTTATTTATAGATAGTACCGAATTGATGAACTTAATTATAATCCTAAGCTAACGTTGACCACAACAATGATATGTTAAACACTCAAAACAATCTCAACTAACTCATATTTTTATGTGTCTTGCCCTAAGGATACCGATAAGAATCACCTCAAGTGACAAGTGTCAAGTGGGCAAACTATCTGCTGTATATCTTGAACGAATCGTATATCAAGTGGCATTTGGTTAAAGGGATAGGGAAAATTAGCCCATATATGGTGGACGATAAGGTGAATAGAGTTAGGTAATAAACTGAACCCTACAGAAAAATGAGAGCTGTGTGCAATAAAGGAGCTCTGTGTCCTGTTAAGTGAATTGTGTCCTGTAAAGGGGAATTGTGTTCTGTAAAAGAGACCCGTGGCCTGTAAAGGAGAACTGTCTTGTAAAAGAAAACTGTGTCTGGTAAAAGAGAACAGTATCCGATAAAAGAAAACTATGTCCAGTAAAAGCTAACTGTGTTCAGTAAATGAGAACTGTGTCCTGTAAAAGAAAACTGTGTCCTGTAAAGGAAACCTGTGTCATATAAAGAAGAATTGTTTCTAGTAAAAGAGAACTGTGTGCTATAAACAAGAACTGTCTCCAGTAAAAGAGAACGGTGTGCTATTATCAAGAGTTGCCTCCAGTAAAATAGAACTGTGTCCTATTAACAAGAACTATCTCCAGTAAAAGAGAACGGTGTCCTATTAACAAGAACTGTCTTCAGTAAAAGAGAACTGTTTGCTATTAACAAGAGCTGTCTTCAGTAAAAGAGAACTGTTTGCTATTAACAAGAGCTGTCTTCAGTAAAAGAGAACTGTGTCCTATTAACAAGAACTATCTTCAGTAAAAGAGAACTGTGTCCTGTAAAAGAGAACTCCATCCAGTAAAAGATTATAATTATTACAGGAAAAAATTATTGGATTTATTTTTAAATCTCGGGATAAAGATACAAATATTGCATTTAACGCTCTTGCGTTGATATAAAAGAAACATTTAGGGACTACCTTTTGAATTATTAGAGAAAGCGAAGGAATAATAATAATTACTAATTCCCTTACTAATAATTTAATTATAATTACTTTATAACAAGCTTATACATAGAAAAATGTATGGTTACACTGACGTTATAATTTTATTCAGCGTTTATTATTCAGGTAGTAAGTATCTAACATAACAATATCATTTCATTAACACGTTCCTGCTTACCTTATTAAAAGTTAGCCGCGAGTTACATGGACGAGAGATCGCTTTAATCCATTTCTGAGTTTAAGCCACTTGTACACCGACACAAAGGCTTTCTGGGAAAAGTAGAGCGGCTTGCAAATTTATAACATATATACTTACATGGATAGCTTCATAAATGTGTCTATATGTATGTTAACATGTTAATTCGATTAACGTTCGAGGCAATTAAATTAAAGCTCTATGTGTTTTATAATAAAATCGTGAGCTGGACAAAGGTCCAGCATTGGACGCTAAGAGGATGAATTATGTTACCGAATCGAAAATGTACAGATGCCAGCACATAAAGCTACGGCCACAATCTGTCAAATTTATTTAACAGATTTTCACCTTTGTCGCAAAACGATTAGGTTAAAAATTGACTTGGAAAATTTGACAGTTTCGGATAGCTTGATGTGCTTGGCGTCTGTACCTTACTGAGGCAACCGTGGGATGATTTAAAACGGGATGTACGAGTATTTAAATACACTTTAAAATTAATGAAAATAATAACATAAAATATTTAAGGCACACTTCAAAAATAATGCTAGTGACTACAAAATGATTGGTTTGCACTATAATGAATTAAAAACCATTTGTTTCTGAACGCACCCATTCAATGAATGGTAGACAGTGATCGGCGAAACCTAGGACCAATTTTTTGATCGGAGGGTAAAGCGGATCGTTTTTATCTGGCACTCGTTGAATGGGTGCTTGCAGAAACAAATGGTAACAGTTGAAGTTATTTCATATGAAATAGTATACATATGTATACCGTTATAAAATTATAAACAGATTGAATACTCTTCATTAAATATACCTAATCCTCATTGATAAACATCACTGATGTCATAAAGTTAAAACGTCTTATTATTCTTTCATCTCGACCAAGTTTGGATAATTCATTTATAAAACCTCAAAAATAACAGTTGGTACACAGAGTAAGCCTGTGCAAACACTTTAGATATACAAGAAAAGATACTCGATACTGTTTCCACTGCCTTCAGACTGAATCAGATTACCTTGCATAATATAGGCGCCAAATGCCAAAGGGCGTAGGAGAAACGAAACCAATAAGTGTATGAAATAAATATGCTTGAGGTTATTGGGTTTCTTTCAATAATACGTAGGTACGTGAACGCCCAAGAGCTTTTTTATAACGTTGTACCAATAACACCATATGAATACAAACAAATATATATATACATTCAAATCATTTATAGATTTCTGTATATACATTTTTCTCTCCTTTGATCTCAGGCACTCGACCTTTGAGCGAAGGAAATCTTAACGGAACTTCATCATTGTTATCATCTTACACCTCTTGTTTACCTATCCGCTTCTTTTATTTCACGCCAAAGTATCTCTAGACATAAGCTTTAAGAATAAAAAAACGTTGTTATTTTCTTCCGGCTATTGTCCTTAACCAGTTATTGAAGTTAACCAGTTCATTAAACACCTCTCTTCTAACAGACCAGATTTACTATAGTCTTGCACCCATCTGGCCGGGACGGTCTATGACTATATACTCCAATAGACTGTACTGCAGCATACTGTACATAGCCGGCTAATGCCCCATTACATTTTAGAATAAAGTTTTCAAAGGGCCCGCTGTACGTTGGTCCTGTGTTCCCCTGTGTCTAAAGGACCAGATTTCTTCCGCACGGAAAATGAGCCGTGAGATTCAAAAGTTATATTTTTAATACATTACAAATTAAATTTACGCTATTGACACAACCAAACATTTTGACATTTGACGATCAAAGTTCTTAACGATTTCCTACACGAAAACCTTCTCAGCTTCTGTCAGTAGATATCTTAATCTGTCCTTTGATGTGCTAAGGGCCTCAGCCTTTTCACAACTCGCCTTTGCTCTGTCGTCTTTATCACTCATAGTTACTACGCCCCAAGGGACACTTTCTTATCGAAAGCACTTTATTTTTCACCAGCCATTTTCTATTCCTATCTCTATTGTATATTTTCCTGACGACACGGCTCGCGACGCTGGGTTGTGTGCCGTAAAAAAAGAGCCTAAAAGTTTTATTACGACATGTGTTTTAAATATTTATGGCAATATGCTGTCACGACTGTTCTATGTAGGGTTGCCAACCCTACTATATAATATAGTATCCTACTATATTAGAGGCCCGACTACTATATTTCTGAAAAAAGTATATAGTAGGCGAAACTACTATATTTTAAAGGCATTAAACTCAAAGCAATAATATTCGTTTCAAAATTTGTAAGCGTAAAATGAAACGTCAATATCTATTTCTGCACGATTCTGGTATGTCAAGTTGACAGTTCGTTGACTTTTAACAGATTGGCAATTTTGATTTTCGCGGTCTCAAGTATGTTTATTGGTAACTACCTACTTTTTAACTTTTAGGAAATAAAGTACCTATTCTGGAACCTACTATATTTTTTTTCATCCTTTCGTTATCTACTACATTTTTGTGGGTAATCATTTTAGAACTACTATTTTTGACCGACAAAGAGTTGGCAACCCTAGTTCTATGAGACATAAGTTGGTTAAACTTTAGAAATAAGTTAAGGAGTATTTGTAAACATTTAAATAATTTTTAATTTAAAAAACGGCAAAATTTTAGTAACGTTATACTCTGATTCGGCCGGAAAGAAGGATACTTCCCGACCCCCTGTGTTAAAAAAATGTTCCCCGGTTTTAAAAAGTGATTGAAGGATCTTTTCCGGTCTTCTGGTCACAGTTCTAACCTAACCTAACCGACCTTTCAGCTACCCGTTGCCATTTTATTTCTTATTGCTGGTACCCGAGCTTCGCTCGTGTAGGTGCCGTCCCCGCATCTCTGTCTTCCCTTTGATCCTACTCAACAGATTCAAGGTGAATTCGCCCAATTGAGTCAGAAATTAAACAAACATTACATTACTAACAAATTATTCATTTTTTACTTTTTATGTGATTTCGTGTATCAGAAATCTTGTTTTTTTGATCTTGTAACATTGTTACCATGTTTCGAGTTATTTTACAAATATTATATAAAAATTGGTCACCTGCATTTTATTTATACCGGAGAATCCAGTAATCCCTCCTCAATTCCCCCTAGTACTCTCAAACCTTCCGATTAAGATAACTTATGAAAGTCAACCCTTCAGTTTGGCAGTGAAGTGACGTTTATTGGCCGATGTGAAAATGTGACAACTTTATTGTTTAAAACAAAAAAAATGCCACATTTTCACATTGTATAATTTAAGTATCGATAAAAATAAAATATATTTCTAAATTAAGTATATGGGTAAAATTGGTATTTGGCATTCACTACATAACCCCAATGACGATACTAAGGAATGAGGATTTACGCCCGGCGTACCTTGGATAATCAATCCCGCTACTTGTTAACTGGCTGAGGCCCGGTCATGGATCGAGACATTTCCTCTCCTCTCCGCTTTGGTGGATACCAAAGTGAAGAGGAGAGGAGATGTCTCGATCAACCAATAGGATTTCGTTATTTTCAAATCTCTCCGCTTAGCTACAACTCAAAACGAAATCCTATTGGTTGTTTACGAGACATCCTCTCCTTTCCGCTTTGGTGGATACCGGGCCTGATACTAAGACACTACTGCAATAGCTTTCCTCGTATAGCTCGAACCAACACGAAGAACACTACATAATTATGTAATTTGCATATCTCGACAAGCACTTTCCGTTTCAACACACTTATTTTTATAACAAATGGTCCTATCGAACGTCGTTAACACGTAAACCTATAAATAACAGTCAATAAACTATTCCAAAAATATTTCGTTCCCTGAAACGTTCATAATATTATTGTTAGTTCGTAGACGATAACTCGTGTATTATCTGACTCACAGCTATTCAAATGTCTAAAAAACACGTTATTGTAAAAGTGAAAAGGAAGTGTCATCCGATCTGAGTCAACCTACTTCTTAGCAGAAACAACGTTCTCCATCCGTGCCCACGTGTATCGAGGCCACACGATTGCATTCTGAATTAACGGCCTGTCTTTATTTAAAATGAACTAAAAATATACACCTATTTTGGCTTTGATTTCTTGTTTACAAGATAATGCAAATTCATCCGGTTCAAGGATCTCTACCAGTAATATATTTTCGGTAACAATTATCATAAACGAGTTCTAGCTGACTTTGGATCAAACTTGATTAATATCAATATCGAGTCTTGTTTGTATCGCTTTAAAATATGCCGTCAGCATCACCTTCCAATTCAGTCAATCCTCACAATGGAAAATCAAACATTTAAGTATGTATTCCCAATTTGCATGAGTTCGTTGGCGTGGCTACAATTACGTTTAATATTTGAGGAGCGCGCTCGCAACATTACACCCGACGAAATGAGAGCACTCTCGAATACCCCGAGTTTTTCACATTTCACCGACATTTTCGGTTGTTTCACGTGGCTTTACGAATAACGCCCGTGGTGACCTTTCTTTGGGCACATAAACAAGCGTCGCTTTTCAGTCAGCCTCCGTTTTTACTTTCATCGCTTTATATTGCAATGTCGTTGACGTAATGTAGTGAAGTAACGAGTGTTTTTATTAGTTTCATGAAAAAACGACGGTGTTGAAGTAAATAAAGGGTATTTATTGCGTATTTTCAATAACGCTGTAACCTTTGATGTAGCTATTCAAGCTTTATGAGAGTTACTGCATATTTACCAGCGAGGTATTTGATAGTATGCGTATATGTGTAATATCTAAAACTATTGATTCACTATGGAAACTCGGTGTGTACCGTGACATTATGGGACAAGGCAGACAGCATTGGGCAACATTGCCGGGGACAGATACGCAATACTTGTCGTTAATTACCTACACTTCTTGGAAACTTGTCGCTAGAGAAAGCTATTTATGTTTTCACTACAATAACAAAAGTGTTAAGGTTATACGAGCTGTTATAGTGTTTATGAGAAACGAGATCGTTAAAACTGATGTTCGTTTACAAAATAGCGATCGATTGTTATAGTCTTTACGACTGATATATTTTACGAGCTGTTTTCTCATAGTTTCATTGGACAGTACCTACGTTTAGTAGCATATATCTACGTCATGTTGCCGACACATAGCGTGACGTATCACTCGGTATAACCGATCTCTGACAAGTGACAGCGTCGTGTCACAACTCACAGCACATTTCCCTCGTGTAGACCGCCTTATCGGTGTCCGGGGAAAAGTAGCGCGTCACTCATGCGGCAAACCTTCAACGAGTTAAGGGGTAAGTGGATGCTTGAGATGCTTCGATTTCTTTTCTTAACGGTACTCTTGAAAAGGATTTTATTGGCAATTTAGAATGTGAATAGATACCCTTCAATGGGATATTAAAAGAAAGAATTAGGTAAAATGCAATTAAACATGCATCATAATTATTATTTTCAATCATAGAAATTACAGTGCAATAAAACAGAAGAATTGATTTCTGAAATGATTCAAAGACGTTGGAATGATTACTAGGACACAACCTACATCATTTGTATAAGTCTACTTTAGTATAGCATAACAAATCAATTACTTCTTTGTGGACAACACGTGCTACCATTTCTCCAAATAGTTTTTTTTTTGTTTCATTACCGATTCCCCAAGACGAAGTTACTTTCTGTGATTGATAACGAATATTAACGTAAACGAAGCGTATGGGAGCGACATAAGCATCAAAAAGTTCCGTGAATCGGAATGTCAATCCTTCAGATCAATCCTATAAAATTTCTTTGACTTTCCTACCAAGGATAGGTACCTACCTAAAGAAAAATACTTTGTCTAGGGTTCCTGGTTATAGAAAAACGCTTAATACAATTATGTACCTATTAATATGGGTAAATCGCTCAGAATGTTGTCATGACATCAGTTATCTGTACACTAGCGAGCAAGCGTCTAATAAGTATGCTGTATAGAATGTACGCGCTATTTATTTCCCCACTCGCGCTGGTTAGCCGGCGGAACGAAGTGAAACGTCACCAGATAACTCAACATATCGATGTAATCTTTATTCGAAAAGGTATTTTTAGAAGCTGTGCATACAGATCATAATGTAGGAAGAAACGAGAGTTCCCGGCTTACTAAAACTATCAGTTTTGTTTTGATGCGCTCATTATAGCAAGAACAACATCGGGTTTATGAGGATGAAGAACTTTATCAGAGACTAGCTTTTGCCTGCGGCTTCGCTCGCGTTAATTTATAATAAAAATATTTTTTTTTAACACTAAAATATAGCCTATAGCACTCAGGGATAACGTAGCTTCCTATTGGTGAAAGAATTTTTGAAATCGGATGAGTAGTTTCGGAGATTACCTCCTACATACAAACAAACAAACAAACAAATTCTACCTCTTTATAATATTAGTATAGATATAGATTGGTTTCAAGTAGATCTACAGCTGCTTGTGCCGTCTGATTTCTGATGAAGAACAGGAGTCCCGTATGTGTACGAAAGATAACGTACCGATTAAAACGTTGTCAAACAAAATGCTTTTTTATAGCTAGTCGAACGAATTAGCGGTAATTGAAGGATTGGCGGAAACAAAGTTAGGCGTGGCTTAAAAAATAATAATAACCTCGACTTCTAGTCTAACCAATCCGAGTCGGGGTGGTTAGATCTCATAAATTATACAGTCATTGGCGTAACAGAAGGCGGTAAACTAGTTAAGACTATTCCAATTTTTTGCCAGTTGAGTCAAACTTTGATTCGGCCAAACGTTCACTAACTGCTAGTTCGTTCGACTAGCTATAGACAAGCATAAAGGTTTTGTAATTGTGCAATTCGGTAGAATGTATTTCGAACCACATGTACGGGATTGGTTCATCAGGCATGGCGATTTTTACAATATTCACAACCGACCGACCGTTCATTTTAACGTTTTGTTATAGACGTATAGTGAACAGTGGACGTTTATAGAATGATGAAGATATGTGGTATAATGAATGCTGCCTGACCACGCATAGGTATCATCATCATAATCATCATTCAGCCGAAAGACGTCCACTGATGGACATACGCCTCCCCCAAGCGTCGCCACATCGACCGGTCTTGTGCTTCTCGCATCCAGCGGATTCCCGCGACCTTCACCAGATCATAGGTACCTATACCTATAATAAAATCGTAACCATGCTAAAACTGTACCAGTGGCGAAGGCTCCATACAACTCGATTCCTATCGGCTTCCCCTTCGAAACGAGTAGTTACTGGAATTCACGCATCACACTTGAGCAAGGTAAGCATTTTTTGGTCCGGCTTCCCTTTTAAGAAAATTCACCCTACGCCACTGAACTGTACATCAAAATATTTAAAAAAAAAGTAAGAGCAACACTTCCTAGGAACAATACTGATCTCAATAATGTCGTTTTTAAATTTTTTGTCTGTTTTCTCGTTTGTATGTTTGAGCTTCACTCTAGTGCTACTGGACAGGGGGCTTACCATGACGTCTTAAGAAAACGTTCAAATGCCAGCCAGTCAATATCCGTTCAAAAGCAGGCCTGCTTCTGAATCGCTAAAAATCGTACCATGACAGTACAAAAGGTGAACGACTATTCAACCAAGTTGAACGGATAAGCTTGTTCATGGTACGAAAAGTCTATAGATACAAAAAAAACAGGTGAACGGATTTCGTAAACGTCAACGTAGTAGGCCTACCGCAGGCCTGCTCTAACGATGTCATAGTACAAAAAAGCAGGGCAGTTCAACTTCCAGGCAACTTCTGCCCTGCTTTAAGAGGTCATGGTAAGCACCCAGATCCAGTTGAAATTCGGCAGCCACATCCGTTAAAGAGCGGGTCAGATTATATGGTACAAATTACCACGTTATTGAGTGTGGGTGATTAGCAGTAACCTTATGTTTCCGTAAGCAAAGTCGCGGGTACAGATAGTGTAGCAATAAGGAGCGAGTTTACCGTCACTAAGAGGTAAAAGCCGAACGGTTTTTAAATGCCTTAATTTTACGCCGAATGGTCCCAAGACCGCGTAATTACCCGCGATCTGCAGCAGACATTGGTATAACTAAGACAAGAATACGTTGGTGAAATTCTAACAGTGCGTAAGTCATTTTGTGACAAAAACAGACAACACTGCGAAAGCCACAATATTACTTGAAATGAAAAAGATTTTTAGGATTTTCAAAGGTTTATTAAATCATCAAAGTTTATTTGTAATTATAAATTAAAAATAATATTGCGCTCATCGTAGGTTACGCTCGTTTTAAACAGCTTTTTCACTCTCTTGTAAAGTAGTCATTTTTGACTTCCGCGCTGTTAGAACTTCACTGACGAATACACGATACTGTCAATTCACTGACATGACATACATTTTATAGTTGTTGTAGTCTACATTTAGTAAACAACATACAATCAATTGAATTCCGATCGCTAGTAGTTGACAACTTCCGACACTACAACAATAGTAGTGTTTACTAAGTTAATGTTGATCACAGAAGGGTTTGACTGGAACCTTTTACATCGCACGTTCGACTGTCATGTCTATTCCGCCATTGTTTAGACTTGTACAAGATGTACTTTGTTGTAGGTACTAATGGTAGTGTTTGACAGCTACTTATCATTGGGTTCCGTTCAAGTTATATTGTGTGAATTGTAAAGATCGCAACAGTGCACAAGTAGGACGACTTGCAAGACTATCGCTTTAGCCACACACACCATGCTTCCGTGTGTTGCCACTTTATGAGACAATAACGACTTTAACATTGGTGTTCTTCTTAGCGAATCATTACGAATTGTTTAAGGATTATTATTGGAATATCTTAACCGTACTACAGAAAAAGCAAAGAGTATTATTTTGTAAGTTTGTTCAGCGATATCTTCACCAATAATGAAGGGTTATTTACAAAAACTTAATAACTTTTTTTTCGTATTTTTTTCAATAAATACACAAAGCTTCATAGCATTGTCAATGTTAAAGATAAAATTAGAATTTAATTTACGTTAATGTTGAATAAGTTATGAATTAAATAATGTATTATTTTAATTTTAAATGCTTCACATTACTGTAAAAAAATTATAAGAATACTTAGGAATAAAAAGGATAAAAATTCCAGTTATGCTGTTTTTGTAAAAAAAAACCCTTCAATTACGAACCAATTTTAATGATTTTGTTTGAAAGAATATTCTTGCCGAGGTGGACTCATTTAAAATTGGTGAAGATCTGATGAAGATCTTCAAAGATAGACAATGGAAGTCTTCAATGGATAACAGCAAATCTATTTTTTTTTTTTTTTTTTTTTTTTTATTTATTACTAGGCCTGCGTTTGGCCGCCATCTCGCCTGATGTTAAGCGATGATGCGGTCTACGATGGAGCACGCTTGCCCAGAAGAAACCGAAACTACAGAAATCACTAGCGATTGTTGTAGTCGCATGTTTATGCAACACAAAGTAGAAAAAAAACCTACTTCAAAAACTGGAAAGACTAAAATCATTACCAAATTATAAAATTAACAGTTAATGGAGCCACGCTGGAACAAATTGAAGGCACCGTCTTCTGGAACTGTTAATTATTTTAATAGTTTCAGTTTTTTTTAAAGTCGGTTTTTATATTTTTTGTCTCAATTTTTATTGCCTTAGTTACTAACACAATATAAATCAATGCGTGGTTGAATCCAACGATAAAAAATGCTTCAGTTCTCAATTAAAACAGAACTATTAACACGTAGTTCAATGATTAAACTCGTTTTTCTTGAATTCATTTACAAGTAGTTTGAATTAATAGGGCCTTATTATTTCATTTATAGAATAATAAGATTTATTAATAGCCTGATTTACGAATACTTGAGCAAAACACAACAAAGCTCTGTGAACGGTCCATCCAAAATTTAAGTGCTGGGCACTTGTCGGTAGAGGCGGACTAGCAGTCTTGCTCGGCCACCCTAGGCCGTGTAGTACTATCTGCCCTAGGTCGTGAAGTACCAGGCGTCCCTTTCTCAAGTCCATTACTGAGCTATGATTTTGTTTCCGCGATTGGCCGCCCCCTCTTATTTGGCCGACCTAGGCCCGGGCCTAGTCGGCCTTTTGGGAAGTCCCAGTCCGCCTCTGCTTGTCGGTGTAGCAATCTCCATCTTTCTCTGTCCGAACCCAAATTTCCTTCACTTCTCTGTAAGTATGTTATAACTTTTGCCTTTTCCTTCAATTGGTCTGTGTACTATCTTTTTGGTTTGCCTCGCTTTCGCTGTGAACGCACCCTTTATAAATATTTGAATATGGAAACATTTTTCAGTTATTATGTTTATAATTTAAAAATAAATCGTTAACTTTATTACAGACTTGGTACTTTAATTCCAGCCAAGTTTAAACGATTTTAATCTTCTTATGACAGAAGTCACATAAATACTAGAATGCAAAGAAGTTTCTTGTATCCGCGTTGTCGTAATAAAACCTTAATATTGTATGTTTATGTGAGATAGGCGTAATAATTATAATTATTTCAGTTGCAAAGTAACGAAGAGCTGCATTATTCTATTTTATGTACCGGATTAAAGAAGTTATAACTTCACAACAACTTTTATTTAAATATGTTATTTCCTTACGCCCTAAAAAATTCAAGGTATGACGCCAATGTTATCCTTTAGTGCACGTATAAAATGTGTATTATTATCATCCGTTGTATTTACTATTTACGATGTAATTATTTCATACACCTTGATAAATTAAACCAAAACTTTTCTTAAAAACTCCAAAATCATAGACTTGGAAATAGGGGTGAGCTTATAGCTTATGGCTAGTGTTGCCCCTCTATTAGTCGATATAACATCATCCAAACTTTAATAAGCCACAAAAAAAACTTTTTAGCCTGTCTGAAAAATCTAGATAAACTTTGAGATTTTACGAAAAAATGCCGGTGTTTTTTTTTTCATCAACAAGCCTTCTTAGATACTAAATTTTTTGCCATTTTTTATAAACGACTTGCTAACAACACGCGGCTATATTAACCCTCAAAAGTAAAAGCATGTTTAACATGGTTCATTAATACCAACATTACATAAAGCTTTGCCCGCAATGTGGTCTCATGAACGCGATTAATAATAACTTAACGAAGGTCGTTAAATCAATACATTTCTGATGTCTTTGTTACCACATAAACCCCAATTTTGTTTTAATTTAGAATAATGACGTAGGTAGTGCCTGGTAGGTATAAAGGTTGTTAACGTACATTACATTTGTTAATTGACAACATTTCAAAACTGACACGACCTTAAAACAAAAATTCCGTTTCTTTATTTTCGTGTCCTGAGTTCAAATATATATTTTCTATATTTTTTCATTTCCTCATTTCTGAGAAAAAAAATGAAAATCAAAAAACATAAGATGACGTCACATAAACGGTGGAATGAGGAATTACCTTTGCCTATGCGTTCCAATGTTTTAGATGAAAACATTTAATGTCAAACAAGACGTGTCAATGTCACTTGTGAAGTTAAACAAGACAAGTGTTATATGACAGTGACATCTAACTAACAGTTTTTTTGACGGCTCACAGTGAAGCAAAGGTTAGATCGCCATTCCACCGTATGTATGACGTCATTTGGCGCATACGTCTTTTTAGAATATGCCGAATTTCAAAATTGTAATTATGAATGAAAAGTAAATAATTTCGAAAAACGGAAAAATACGGGTGCTCTGGATTTGGATTTACTTTTATATAACGTAATAATACATGCAGGTTAAAAATATGAAATGTTGTCAATTGTACATTAATATTTGCATGTCAATATGTTAGACAAAATATGCTGAACTACTTACTGAATTTTAACACCAAACTGTAACCATATTAGCAAATACATATTTTGATTTGATTTGATTTGAACGAATTCGTGTAATTCCTTCAAACCACATGATCTACAAGTGACACAGATTGAACGTGCAAAGGGAATTAAGAGAAAAAAAACTCTCGCTAACTGACTGCACGGAGCGATATCGCGCTAGTCGTGCCCGCCAGCAGTGTCGCCGTGCTTTCATTCATTTATTTATGCGTAGGAACGAAATCTTATAAAAAACAAATATTTTTAGCTGATTTTTTAATTGAAGCCTTATTAGGTGGTTTAGATGTCTTTGTTTAGATGCGATCACTAATGACAGAGGTAAGAAAAAAAATGGTTTTAAGGAATTACGCGAATTCGTTAACATCATGTATTATCTTAATGAGAAATGAACAAGCCCACAATCACTGTTGAGTTCAATGCTTTATGTGGCATGTTAATTGTAAAGGAATCCGTTTTATTGGCTCAATTGTTAAGTTCATACCATTAATTGATACCGAAAATTGATTGATGCAACTTGTGTATGGAATTTGTATGTTACATACATACAGATTCCATACAATACGCGTCGTAATTACAGCTTTATGCGGCATAAAATTATCGCTGTACAAGACGTATTTTGTTTTCTAAAAAGGAATGAAGTAGCGATTTAAAAATATTTTTTTGGTCATTTGTTTCAATAATACAATAAAATGAGGATAACTACTCAATATACAATATACAAGTAAAGTACAAAACCAGAGCAAGGCTTACCTACCTTACCCTGTACATAGCATATTCAGTGCCAGGGCTGTCTCGTGTGTCAAGATTAAACAAATTACATCACTGCGCGCATGGTAATGCCTCATACATATTCATAAATTTAATGTCGGGACAAAATCTAGTGCAAAGTTAGGGTTATGACCGCACAAAGGGCTCAACTATAAGTACCTACAACGTACGTACATTAGAAGACTTTTACTTTAAACTACGAGGTAAGTGGAAAGTTAAATAAAACAGACATAGCTACTTATAATGATAAAATGTTGCCACAACTCTGGTCCCAAGACACAGAGGTCTAGTTTGGGAACCACTGAGACCAAATATAATTCTATTCGGTATCTGTCAATGTTAAAGTAATAAATATGATGTAACAATAGACCAAATTAGGTCAAATTACTTAGAAGTTATACATAGAAGCAAGTCGAAAAGGAAATTTATTTATATAACGTCGATATATCAAACGTTCGGTTGGCGAAAGAAAATTCACTGCTATCGAATTCTGGAAGAATAGTAGTTTCATGAAACCAGGCGTACCTCAAGTACCTATCTACCTACCTAGCTCCATTTACCTAAGTGCTTGAGTAAGACAATTTATCTTTCGTATACGATGCTCGCTTGTTTCCCTGTACACACGGTACATAGAATATGTAAATGCATCCTGCGTCTATTTTTAAACCAGTACGAGTTTTCATCACAAATCAGTTTTGTTTTAAATTTCCTGTTCCCTTACAAACTCAACTGAACCGAAAACACTGCACAATTGACAAATTGTAGTATGTTATTTGGGAATTTAGGTTGCGAACAAAGTCTTGGCAATGCTACGCATCTTCACTTTACGCACAGTCTCACTACACTAATAGAAACTCCATGGCCTTTTGCAGGAAGACTATGAAAAGACTATTCGAATGATGAGCTATAAATTGGCTGTAAGCTGTAACATTCTTTTGTGTTTAAAAACCAACTCTCTAACTATACTAGTGAAGTATATTTTAGAATCGAGTGCTTGAAATTATCAATTCTAAAATATACACGATTATTGCGTAATACTGATGTACAGTTTAGAACGCTCGATCGTCAAATGTGTATTCTGAAGTGTACGCGATTAGTTCGGGCAGCTGCGTACTGGCCTTGTATACTATGGAACTACGCCTTTCTAACTCCAGATGTTGTAAAAGAAATCAACATTAAAACTTTTCACCGTACTCCTAGACGTTATTACTAGGCAAAGTTTAAAAAATAATTAAATAATAACTACCACGTAGTAAATAAAAATATTCAAAACAGCTTCTTAAAATAGATTAAGAAAAAAATACCAAAAAAAAACTTTACATGCCCATGACTTATCGAAAAGGTTCTGAATCGGTGGGCTGGTGAGCATAATTATTGTATAGAACAATGAAGTGTTATAATTATATCAGTTCTAATTAATACCTAAACAACGCAGATTTCCACTCTGTGAAACGGATGACGGCAGGTTTCCGTCGCATGTACTGCTTTGTTTTTGTTTCAAAAGCCACAATCAGAAGTTGGGATTACATTAATTTAGTGGTTATTTTTACCGTGTCATTTTTGATTATGAGTATGACAGTGAAAGAATACTGCATTATTCCTTTTAATTAGACCGTCAATTAAATGGAATTTGGAATGAGTGACTGACAAAAAAAGGGCAAAGTTAACATGCATTTTATTTATAAATCGGATCGGAAATGATGTTTATCATTTAAAGAATTAGAGTTTATTGGCACTTTCGATTAATTCTAGATTAATAAAATTCTAGACTTTCAATTCGATAATTTGTCAGAAGTCAAAAAATAAATAATAGACATAATTAAAATATAAGTCCGTGACATTTTTTGATTACAAGTAACTAAATGTTAAAGTTATTTATCGTTTGTTTTATTTATAAAAATAGAATATTTCCGATCTCAAACGATATTTCAAAAATGAGAATGTCATCGATATTTCTTCTGGAATGGCTCCCACGCGTCGCTTTCAATCAATTACAAGAGATATTACGTTCTGAAGGTGTATCGTATCGAAACTTGAGCCATATATCGCTCGAATTCAATTTAAGGGGGGAAATATCTTACGTGTCGCGCGTCATACGAAGGATATCACTCTACTTAATGGCCGGACATATTTCTACTTTGAATGAAAAGGTAAAATGGATATTTTATTAAGATGTTATGCGAATGTTATGCCTTTTAACGACCAATAAGTTTCTTTAAAGAAATAAGAATAATACTTAAATACAATTGACGTCAGTCAGATAGCTATTCATTTCTATTTTGGTCACGAAACGAAGAATATAAAAAAAGAATACAATTAATTTTGTTTGTCAAAATACAACAAACCTAACACAAGTGTGATTGAACTTGAACTTTACTACTTTACATGTAACCCTAGTTAATTTATTGTACACAAATAATCTGATTGTAACACAATGATTGCTAGAATCAAATTAAATCATATAGGTACACACAAAGTCACGTCCACACTTTATAATTATTTACCTTTTTTTCTTTTTAATGTATGATCAAAAAATCTTATCCGTGACTATTTTCTATATGTTACGTAAAGTGTTTGTGCTGATAACCAGCGCTTGGCAACCCTCTAGGGGGCCTTAACATAATGCTGACGTTTGAACCTTTTGCCTTTGGTATTATAGTTTTTTGTATAAAGCGTAGTTCAGACTACGCTATAATATAAAGCATATCGTCAGTGAAGTTCTAACAGTGCGGAAGTCAAAAATGGCTACTTTACAAGAGAGTGAAAAAACTATTTAAAACGAGCGTAACCTACGCTGAACTCAATATTGTTTTTAATTATCATTACAAATAAACTCTTTGATGATTAATAAACCTTTGAAAATCCTAATAATCTTTTTAATTTCAAGTAATATTGTGGCTTTCGCAGTGTTGTCTGTTTTTGTCACAAAATGAGTTACGCACTGTTAGAACTTCACTGACGATATGGCAAATATTGAATAGCACAACGATATCTCTCAGAATACATTTTATATGGGCACGTTCACACAACGCTATGCTATAAAGTATTGGCTTGCTGTACGCGATAAACTTGAGAGATTCTCCTCTGAGAATCGCTCAAGTTTATAGTCCCCGTGCCGCCTCACTTCTACCCCGTCCGTCGCCCGACGGATCGCCGTCAAATAACTTGCTACACATAGTAGACCGGCTTGCGATATAGCGTATCGTGTGAACTTGATGCTATACGTATAGTTATTGATTATGACGCAATATGCTTAACTGTATAGCGAAATAGCATAGCGTAGGCGCTTCATAATTAGGTACCTAGCTGTAATACTGAAAACAATAACCGACAATTCTATTCTAATAATTTCAGTGGAGTCAAAGCAAACATTGTTATTATCGATCGGGTAACGAGAAATGTACTTTCCATTTATGCAAACATAACCTTCGTGGCTAGGACATCGCGTGTTGCGGTAGATCTGGTTAGTGAGTAGCGGCACTTTATATAGTGTGAGAACACACAGGTGTTATCCTCTTTGTCTATAAACTCAAACAAGAAATGGAAAAACCATTGCTGAGATCTTTTTTAGAATCCTTTTGTATTGAAATATTGAAAAGATGTTTGTTTTGTAATATCGACACGCATCATTGAAGTCTAGTGTATGTCTTTCAATTGAAAATTAGCGTTACAATCTACATAAATAAACATTAAATGCTATTCGTTGGTAAGCGCATCACTTGAGAAAGGCTGGAAAGAAGTGCCTATTTAAAAAAAGGTGTTTTGTCCGAATCACGGGTTTTTTAGAAAGAAAAATTGGAAATGTTGCCCGGAAAATAGGCAAATAAAGGAAAAACTGAAAAAAAACGGGGATTTTTGTATGACAGGACAACGTGGCTGTCCCATTTCAAAACCTAGTAAGGGCTTAAAACTAAATTTTACAGGAGAGCGCATAAACGTTCAATCGGTCAGCCTTTGAAAAGTATTTATGTTAGGTAAAAGCATGTGGTTACAGTGACTTATTTATTTATTTAGCCCGTTAAACTGGGTGAGATTCATCTTTACGACTGTATTTTTTAATTAGTTTGGCTATAGGATGTCTCTCAACTCAGTGTGCTTTTTGGCAAAGGCCTCCTCCAGTAATTTTCCTGTCTTGAGCAACTCTCCTCCATTTGGGTCCCGCAGTAAGTTTCAGCTCATCTTCCCAGCGCATTAGTTGTCGTCCTCGACATCTCTTGCCATCTCTTGGATACCAATTCGTTGTAATTTGGCTCCTAAAATGACTTACTAGGTTTTAAAATGATCAGAGGCAGTGAATGGCACTTACTAGGTATCGATGCTTAAATATATTTGCTTATTATGTGAGTTTTCAACGCTGGTGTTTTTGTATTTGGTAGAGACATTCTAGGTTAGCAAGATTATGCAATAAAACGATTTTTGTAAATAGTGTCCCTTACTAGGTTTTGAAATGGGACAGCCGAACGTCTGTCGGGCCAGCTAGTCTGTAATAAATATTTTATTTATTTATACTTTCGCACAAAATTTGTACAGAGGCGGACTTAATGCCTTAGGCATTTTCTACCAGTCGACCTTAGGGTGATGCAGAGAAAACATGGTAGGTGCACTGCAAAGAGTTTATGGTGTGACACGCTATTAAAACCTCAAGCACGGTAATTATAGACACAATAGATAAGACAATTAAGTGTCGTCCTGGGACGACGGGCGGTACGCAACCGGTTAAAATTAAACATTTGTGTAATGATCTGTGTTAGGTACTTTAAAACGCTTTTATATTCGAACTTTAACAGCAGTTAAGTGGCAAATTAACTTTATAATAACGTAAGCAATTTTATTATGATTTTGATTAATTTCAGTCTCCGTTCATTTTAAAGGACGAGTGAATAAATGGTTCTTTTAAAGTTGCTAATAGAAAGTTAAGATCGTAACAGCAAGAATAATAAATGGCTTTTGTGTATTATCATAGACGAGTTTATTCATACTTTAACGTCCTTTGATGAAGCTTTCTACAAGGTTATACAAGGTTAGTCGGAAAGGGGGTACTAATCCGCGGCCACTTAAAGTATCACTGATGACTTTTAAAGCAAGTGATAAAATTCTAAATTTAAATCATTTCTATTCCTTACAAAATGATTATATCTTTGGTTTTTTTTTTAAATTCTTCACTTTTGTTAACCGACTTCAAAAAGGAGGAGGTTCTCAATTCGTCTGAATGTTTTTTTTTTTTTTTATGTTTGTTACGCGATATCTCCGAAAATTATCAATGGATTTTGATGATTCTTTTTTTGTTTGGTAGGCCATACTTCAGAGGTGGTCCCATATAAATTTTATTGAAATTGAATCAGCACTTTTTGAAAAAATCAACAAAAACAAAAAAAATACACAAATCGTATATAGACGACGTTCTAGTTGTAGTGCTGGTCCGAGAATTTGTACACTATTGTAATTGTAATTTGTGGCACTAAAAAGTATAAAATAAAAAAAGCTTTAAAAAAGTAAAAACCGCCTTCCAATAAAACTAAACGGATTAAAATAATTATCATTTAATAAAACTACCAGTTTCAGAAGTCGGTGTTCTACGATGAAACAAATTGAATGCACCGACTTCTGAAACTGGTAGTTTTATTAAATGATAATTATTTTACTCCGTTTAGTTTTTTTTTAAGTCGGTTTTTACTTTTTTTTTTAGTTACAAATTCAGAAAATGGAGCTTTTCATGACCCCAAATGTAACCTATAATGTATACACAGCTGATCATAGCTGAGGACAGATAGATTTTAGTTAGGTAGTTTTTATGAAATCTTTGAACAGCTATTTCTCTTAAACTTTTGAGGAAAGTGGTAGAACAAAAGTGTTTCAATATTATGTTATGGATAATGTTGAAACACTTTTTCGGATTAGTGCCTCCTTTCCGACTAACCTAGTATTTATTTTTTCATTTTTTTCATGTTGGATAATTTGTATCATCATGGTGGGAGTAATCGTTTCAATGAGATTAATGTATTCCTAAGTTCAGAATGCAGTTTTCATAGATCTATTTTATTTAAAGAAGAATAAAGATTATTTTATACTTCTATTTTTAATTTATACAGGGTAAAGTTTGACAAAGAGCTTCATCCTTCCTTATTCCAAGAAACGAAGTCTTCTTGGAAGAGGTGGGAGGTTGCACCGAGCACCGAGTGAATGTGGGGGTAGCGTTTGAGGGGAAATTTAAGCCTTTTATTTGAACTTCTTCCGAACACAATAAAAAGCATTTATGTGACAAGCGTGGGCCACTGTGTACTGCCGTAGAGCGAAATTGAAGTTTACCATTAAATAACGTATTTCAAAATGTCAATATTATCACGTATCTCAACCCTCGGTGTCGGTGTTACAAACAAACATACTCGCCCACGCTTTATCAAAGCTAGCTCAGTAAATAAACTTGTTATTTACATAGGAACCATACTAAAATGCATACATGATCCTAAGTATGTACATAGACTCTTAGGGAGTATAAAATTGGATTGACATCAGCGCATGTTCTAGGATTGTTATCAGCTCAGAGAGTTGAATTAAATTATCTATTTTATACTATTAATAAACCCCAACGTGCACTTTGTCTCTACATTAAATATTTTTTCAAAATTTTGATTTGGTTTTACTAGGTACTATCGATACAGGAGCCAAAACAGTTTTTGTTTTAATTGTCTATCTTTCTGTCTGTCTGTCTAGGCATCACGTAAAATCCCGTGAATGGATTTTAATAGAACTTTTGCTGATGTGTTGCGTAAAAACATGCGCTTATGCTGATACATATACCATCACGCTATTGTTCATAGGAGCTTAATACGTCGCATGGGTGGACAGTACCCATTCAACGTATTAAGCTCATATGATGATCGGTCGGAAAGATCATCATAGAAGCTTAATACGTCGAATGGGTATTGTCCACGGATAAGCTTAATACCTGAGATATACAACGTGTTACAAAAATACCCCTAAAGCCGAAAGGGGATTAAAAGGTCCCGTGTAAAGAGTCTTTTGGCAATATTTTAAAACAAAAGTAAGACCCAAAAAAAAATTTGGTCATATCATAAAATAAAATCATCACTGAAACGCAACCCTGAAAACATTAAAATAAAGGAGAGGTAAATCCTCTGAGAGGTAAATGACAACAACCATAAAAGACAACTTGATTAACATTTTCTTTTTTAAGGGGAATTATGTAACACGTTGTATTATCGCGCTACTTACAATGGGGACTGTCGATGGCTTGGTAATCCCCAATCGAAATTTTGAAAAAATGTTTTATATACCTACTGAGCAGAAGTTTCCTAAGAATATGATCGGAAATTTCAAGCAGTTTGCCAGAAGTCAGCCTAGTAGTGTTGTGTAGCGAAAGATCTCAGTTTTCAAGCTTTTAGTATTTTACTTTTACATTTATTTTACTTTGTGTTTTAATAAAGATATTGATAAAATAACTCGGGTGTAGTTAACGTTATTTCAATGCAGTGGGTACCTACAAAATCAATAATTTCGTATGAAATGGTGACGTGCCTGCATACCATATTAACCTGTTGAGTTGAACTATTTCTATTATTTATGAAAGTGTAAGGTTATTTTAATAACGTAAAATTAATATTCACATTTCCAGTTTTGAGTATAAATTAACAAGAAATAATAGTTATTAAATACTTTTTATTTCAATTACCCAGACTAATCTCGAAAAAGTCCGATTGCAGGGCTTAATTAAAACCGTACTGACCACTAATTTAAACTCCTTTCAACGTGGGTAATTATTTTCAAACCTCAAAGCAGACCGTCCGCACTACGTCGGTGAATATGTAACTACCTACCTATATGTAAGTTCGTATATTTTCCTACACGAACTGTACCCAGTTGCGTTTATAACAAAAAAAAAACAGGTTCTAATTCATATTTCGTAGAAAAAAAATAACTTTCGGATGAAAATGAAAAACTTTTTCTTTTATTTAGAGAGCTTGCTAGTTAAGCGCAGTTCAGACTACGCTATACTATTTCGGTATACTATATGGTATAGTAAAGCAAATTGTGTCATAAGCTATAACTATACAGCATGACGTACACACTGTACGCTATCGCATCCGGTCTACTATGTATAGCAAGTTATTTGTCCATCCGTAGCCCGTAGCGGCCGGCAGACAGGGTAGAAGTGAGGCGGGGCGGGAACCAGAGAATCGTACGATATAGCTTTGAGAATCGCTCAAGTTTATCGCGTACAGCAAGCCAATACTTTATAGCATAGCTTTGTGTGAACGTGTCCATATAAAATGTATGCTGAGCGATATCATTGCGCTATACAATATTTGCCATATGCTGTATATTATAGCAAAGTCTGAACTGCGCCTAAGATGTCAGACAAAAATGCTATTCCAAGATAATTATTAGTCGTCCCTAGTGTGTTATTTCAAACTTACAAGCACTGATATTTTAATGTAGGTACCTATAAAATTGCTACGAACTATGAAGAAACCGACGAGAAAACTCATTTTCATAATTATTTTAATCTCAGACATGTCTAACGCTGTGATAGATGATTCACAACACGCAACAGAGAAATATAGGAGTCGGATATAATCGAATTTACCAAAGCAATTTCTATAAAGGATAAAGGCTTGCAAAATCAGCAGAACAACTACTATAAGTACATTCCGACCTCGCCTGTGCTGATATAGGTACACAAACCATTAGCTATCTAATGCCGCCATGCGCCATAAGACTGGTCCTTTGCAAATATCCGAGTAAGGTTTACAAATGGCCGGTCTTTATCGAGCGTTCTGTGGCGATCGCGGCATCCCTGACACGGATATCGAAGTACTATTCTACGTAGTAAAGAACACGCTACTTTGAGGCTGTTCGCTTTGCGATACAATAGGGTTATCACCTTATTGAAGACACCTTCGATTGATCCAATAAGTGCTGTCAGATGAAGGATTGTGTATAATTTTACTTTTCTTTTATATTGAACGAAAAAGTTACATATAAAGAGAAAGAACGTCGCGATTCTTAAAATCAATTGTTCACAAAACAAAACAGAAAAAAGATAATTTTTCCCCTTGTTCTTCGTACATTACCAAATTACATTACCAGTATTGTACAAGGAAAAAATATTCGTTGTACAAAACCGGGTAATGTGTGAGGAATTATTTATTCTTTGTACATTACCAAGTTACATTACCAGTACTGTACGAGGAAAAGATATTCGTCGTACAGAACCGGGTAATGTCTGAGGAATTATTGGTTCTTCGTACATTACCAAGTTACTTTACCAGTTATGTACGAGGAAAAAATATTCGTCGTACAATACCGGGTAATGTGTAAAGAATTATTTGTTCTTATTACAAAACCGAAGTCTTTTGGATTTTTTTTGTACTCGTCGCAGGAGGTAGAGGGTAAAAGATAATTATGTTTAAAAAAAAAGAAATATATAATTGATTATAATTTATTTAAGGTATGCATAGTTATTCTGCTTATTATTTTTTAAAAGAATAAAATTCTATTTAATTGAAACCATATTCGGGTATTCTCGAGTTTTTTTATTAATTCTGTATAGCTAATAATATATAAATGGGCTCAAATTTCTAATATAAATGGGCATATTCTTTCAAGGCAGTGTTCAGTTGTTATGGAGTTGTTTTCCAGTTGAGATATAGCTCTATTTATACGGATGTTAATTTCAATGTCATTTATGTTTTTTTGCCAGTGAAATGATTGTTAAATTTGGATATTGAAACTGCATAAAATGTGGCATCGTCCTGAAGAACCGAAAGCAGATGAGGAAGTGTTGAATATGTATGGCCAATAAATCTTTTGAGTCTGGAATTCCATCCCTCCGCGTAGTTGGTAGTGCACTGCTGCTCATTATGACAGCACCATATTTTGCGAAATTCTACATTTCTTATCCAGTTTTTGTGGGAATCTCGTTTTGTACGTATATCCAACCTTCCTCAATTATTTGTATAGGCAAAATTATATTTATTCTGTTTTTTAAATATTAAGCAGAATAATGAATATAATTTAAATAAACTATAATCAATTATATATTTCTTTTTATTTAAACATAATTATCTTTTACTCTCTACCTCCTGCGACGAGTACAAGGAAAATCCAAAAGACTTCGGTTTTGTAATAAGAACAAATAATTCTTTACACATTACCCGGTATTGTACGACGAATATTTTTTCCTCGTACATAACTGGTAAAGTAACTTGGTAATGTACGAAGAACCAATAATTCCTCAGACATTACCCGGTTCTGTACGACGAATATTTTTTCCTCGTACAGTACTGGTAATGTAACTTGGTAATGTACAAAGAATAAATAATTCCTCACACATTACCCGGTTTTGTACGACGAATATTTTTTCCTTGTACAATACTGGTAATGTAATTTGGTAATGTACGAAGAACAAGGGAATTTTTCAAGTTTCCGCTGCGTATTTTGTTTTAGAACAGGAAAACATCCAGTGTCAAAATAATCTTTTAAATGTCTTTCATTCGAAATACCAAAGCCTGTAATGGACTATCAAACGGCATTTCATTATAATATGAATGGTATTGAGCCTGGAGGAACGCATCAATTAACAAAAAGCGGTCAAGTGCGAGTTTTACTCTCGCCAACTGGGTTCCGTACCAAAAAAAGAAACGTTGAAAAGTAAGAAAAGAGATCCAGAACTCTTTCATGGGGACCTCCTATAATTGGATTTGTTTTTTTTATTATTTGCCAAGATTCATGGCACAAAAACATATAATCTGTGACAATTTTAACAGGCCACCCTCTTACGGCTGCCGAGATAATAACAGAAAGCGTAAACTAATAGGGTCCCGTTGGCACCCTTTGGGTACGGTACCCTGAAACTCATTACCTATTGCTGCAAATCAACGATGAAGAATGATTTTTTATGAAGAGTTACTAAACACCAATGTACTTAACATTCATACAACATTAGACAAAAGTGGCCCAACAAAGCACAAATATCTTCTGAACCATTTCTAAGTAGACTAATCTTGATTGACCGTAAATACTTGTTCACGTTAACTCGCGGGCGCGGTGGCGGGCGCGGTCGCGAAATATCAAACGTATGGCATAATATGCAAGTGTTCACGTACAAAACGCAGGTGCGGGCTATGTAGCGGGCGAACTCGCGACGGGAGCGTGCGGCGCGCTCGCGATAATATCAAACGTATGAAGTTGTTTGCGAGTGTTCACGTCGAACTAGCGGCGGAGCGCGCGATTAACTCGCGTCGTCAGGTAAGATCAACCCGTTTGAACTTGTCGCTGGAAATGATAGCACGTTTTAAAACATATAACTGTTATATGTTTTACTAGCATTCCGTTCTAAATTGCAAGTAATCTTATCTGATGTAAACACTTCGGTTTATGCCTCCTTGTTAAATGCAGTTAAGTGGAATAGGCTACTACAATAAATTAGTAATTTATAAAGGCACAACGGAAAAGGCAAAAAAGATATACGCTCGGTAGCAGTACCCCGAATATAAGTTTGAAGATAAACCGTTGACTCTACTACTACGTTTGCGTTTAAGATGATTGAATTAAATGCAGATGCAGTACCTACTTAGCACCTTTACTCAACTTTGCAAATCTCTGACCTAATCGAACAGAAACTATACAAAATCATTTTTTTTTGATCGCGGTTTTTTTATTGACGTACTTTGTTAAAATGTTACAAAAAATATCTATTTAGATATATTTTTTGTCGAATGTAGTCGTTAAAAACAAGGTCTAGAATACAACGCAGTCGCTTATATAATCTGTTAAATATGAGCGATAAATTATATTTTTTGTTAATATTTTAATAACCAATAAAGCTTTTAATGTAATTTAAACAGGTTTATTTTATACCTGTAAACATTGATCGATGTTACTTCGTATGTGCAAAAAAAGTTGACCCTTAGCCAGCCTCCAGACCAATTAATCTTTCAACGAAAATTGCGTACGATATCGCTCACGCCGCAAAATATATTATATAACCGAGACGAGCAAAACAAATAGGTGTAATAAACATGAGGTCATTAAGTACATTATGTCTTACCCTGCTAAACGGCTTTTTACTCGATTGAATCACGATTGTCGAACTCTCCATGCGTGAATGGTAGATAAAGGTGAGCGTTCACAGTTCCTATTGTACGCATCGGATCGACCGTATCATCCGTAAAATCGCACTGAGTTCGCAGCATTCGGAATGTCGACGTGACTCCTATGAGCAATAAGATTTTTGACATTGTCATTCGGGTTTTCATAGCGAGCAGACATTGTGTGGGTAATGGAAAGTGATGAAGAGTTTGCTGTGGAGGTTTGTTTGCATACAATTAGTACGACTAAACGATGTCCATGCTTAGCTATTCTCTACTAGAGCGACATAAAAAAAAAATACAGAGCATTCACGTCCCATACGAAGTAGCTGCTTCGGATGTGAGAGTCCGTTTACTGATAGACAATCCGAATGCAATTAGGGAGGGAGAAGTAGCCGTGGAAGCAAACGGTACTCTGGTCCCTGTCGGTTCTATCTGACTGAGTACCTAATTTCAAATAAGTATATCACCTATTTTTATTATGTACTTATATTGTATTTAAGTGATTAAATAAAACTTGTTGTATTAAAATCGAAAATTGATAAATTATTTCATTTTTTTATTTTTAATCAAGCTAAATCCTATGCGGGTTTAATCTATATCATTAATAGATCATGTGGCTTGAAGGAATTACACGAATTCGTTTACACCCTGTATATTTTGAACGATGAAGTTATATTTATTTTTATCATAGTTATATTCCGAGAAGCGCTTAGCTTAAGATAACATCGGTATTCACTACTTATCTGGTACTTGTAATTGTTACTATCAAACATCCACAAAACTAATAAGCACAATGAAACGGATATTTTACATTGAATACCATATTATGCAGGAGCACGAAGCATGAAACAATCAGATTTGAGTACCTTTTACAATCAGGGTCTGGTGGTCAGGCCTTGAACTACTACATAAAGGCTGTTAGCGACTGGAGGATACAATGTCGGTATCGGAACCGAAATTACATAACGATAACCGGTTTCGAAAGTGTGTCGTCGTAAAATTTACATTGTCGGTCGCATAATACATGATATGACAGCTCGCAGAACAAAAATTGATTTCTCCAAAGGACTGGAATTAACAAATTCTAAGCCTCGTTATACAGAGATAAGTGGAAAAAAGACGGCTTCCCTCTGCACTAGATGAACACAATCTATAAATAAATAGATCAATGATGATGCTAAAAATAAATAACTGGCGACTGATTTTATTTTTAATCTATTTTTATTATCGTATCAGTAGTTGTCAATAAAACATTCCTATCTCTTTGTCAAACTTATCATAACAGTTGAAATATTTATCGGTTCTTCGGTATTTATGAGTAATACTGTGTCGTCATTGTCGTCACAGGCAGTTTGAAACACTAAAATCTTTTAGCTGGTCTTAAGAAATGAATTGTGTTGTAGTTATTTCGTGTACGATAACGTGTAGGCCTTAAACCAAGTCCAGTGTTGCCACGTCCCGTTTTTCGGCCCTCTCAGGACGCGTCCCGTAGGCATACTGAGCGGGACGCCTAAAATCCGATTCTGAAACTTATCTCCGACAAACGTTTCTCTGCCGAATGAGCGGCCGACAGAATCTTTCGTTTACGAGTTGTTCAACGACAGAACCTATCAACTACTAACGATTCGTCGACAAAACGATTTACTCATGAGCGAATCGATTCTACTCAAGTAGGTAATATTGGCGCCATAATTTAAAAATGAGGATTTCATTAAGTTTGATAGTGATTTTATTTGGGGAGTCGTATTAGAATTAAAGGACTTTAAACATTTTTAATGCTTTTCTTCTACGTCCCTATTTTTTCGTAACAGTCCCGATTATTTTTCAGTTCCGGTAATTGGAAAAACGGATGTGACAACACTAGTCAAGTCCCTAATATCGTAAAGAAAATGCTAAGCTGTATGATTGGTTTAGTAGGTACTTGTCTCGATGCACTTTGCATGTCACAAATTGCTTTAACTCCATCCACGAGTAACCAATTTACAGAGTACATCCGTCAATCATAGTAAAACGATTTCGATAACTGTCATGTTGATGTCGCCGTGACATCACATAATGATTGTTATAGCGCACGTGCGAGTGTGCGCATGACACGAATATTGATGCGCCGGCGCACCCGACCACGATTAACCCGAGTACGCAATGTGTACCTTTACATACTCGTTGAGTGTCTTGCAAATTGCAAATCATGTTTTATAATTTCTTTGTATTACCCTTTTCACCGCCAATATAATGAGGCCAACTGTCAGATTCCCAGTTTTAAAGTTTAGATAATTTTAATATCAAAACCACATCTAGGTTAAAATCGCTAGTCTATTTAAAACGAATACAGAATCAATATAGAAAAAGGCAATTTCTTTCGGTCACGTATGAAATTAATTGACGACGACAATGGATTTCACTAGAAATAGACCGATTTGAAAACGAGAAACTCAAAAATCTAAAACTATAACACAAAAGAAATACATAAAAAATAACGTATTGTAGTGTATTAGCCAGGCGAGTAGTGGAATCCCTCTATATTTCTGTTACTTGGATTCGTGTTTGTGCTTATCATCATCTTTGACCCTAGTCGCACAAATAATAAAAAATACAGTGCATCGTTAAACATTTAAGTAGATACCTGTACATTTTTGTAAGTACCACTAACATATTTTGAGGGCCTGACCTTATTATTAAGTAGGTGCTAATTTGCCTTTCGATGAACCTAATAAGCAAAGCCTACACCAGTAAAAAGCAAATATTTATTTTCATCTTGAAGAGTTTCGCAACCTTAATCAAGTGTCGAGTGAATCCAAACAAATCTTCAAATAAATGCGCTCAAAAAAATCGGAAGCCACTGAAATGCGAAGCGTCGAGATACTTGCCCTCACTGAGGAATCTTGGATAAAACTCAACAACTTTCTACCTCCACTATAAATATTTTAAGGCAATAAATGTTTTCGAGGCGTAGCAAATTCTGTAATTTGTCTAAAAAAGTAATGTGATTAATGCCTTTCTTTTCTTTCGTGTTATCTCCAAAATATAAAGGCATTTCGTACAATGTGTGTAACAAAATTGTAATTAGTTACGATCTGTTGGAGACGAGAAAATATCTCAAACCAGTGACATTGTTATAAAGCGTTTCAGGCCCCTATGCTTACACCGAGAATAACATAATTTAGTTTTATATGTAACAGTCAAAACTCTTAACCGGTCAAAAATACTTTTAACTGCAAAATACAGTCTAAAATACTTTTGACTAAAGCCTGTAGTCAAAAGTACTTTTGACCGGTTAGAAGTTCAAACTATCGGTCTAAGTTCTTATAAAGTTAAGGAGGTTAGTGAAAATGAATTACCAAACAAGTCAAAACTTAAAAAGTCTTAAACAGATAGCTGATAGGTATGTTAAGTTATGTTAGAACGGACCTCTCAACGAAGGCCAGAAACGATTCGCTTGGCCGATCACTTTCCACCATTCGTTTAATTGGTGCGTTCAGAAACAAATAGTGTTTGATTGATTATAGTTATTTTTTTAGTGGAAAGCATTATTTTTGAAATGTGCCTTAAACATTTTTTGTTGGTATTTTCATTAATTTTAAAGACTTTAAAGTACATCCCTTAACGATTTTGCAAACATTTATCACTACTACTATTTATCACTTTTTATTAAATACTCCCGGTAAAACGTGATTTTGACTAACACTCTTGGTCAAAACAATTTTTAAGCGAGATTGTTTAGTCCAAAGCACTATTAACCAATAATTTTTAGTTAAAACTACTATTAACCGGCGTTTTTTGCAGTCAAAAGTAATTTTGACTGGTTAAGAGTTTTGACTGTAACATAATTAACATGATATTGAATCATACTATAGAAATATATTAGGTTTGGTGCAGGCTCAAGTACATGATCCGATGCATGATGACTAATATAGTAAACATACCTACGCAAACGTTCATGACTGTGGGAAACATAAAAGAAATATAAATAAAGTACAACGCGACGCCAAAGGAACATAACAATAAATATAGAGCTTCTAAGTATAACCCTTAAATAAACCTTCATCTGAATTTGCCAGTTATACTCGTATATAAGTATTTCTATACGTTCTGTACTTTCTGCTGAATCCCTTGAAGATTAAGTGGGATTTCAGGATTCTCCACTAGAACAAATAGACTGCTTTCAGAGCGGAACGGAGAAATAAATTACTTTTAATGGGAATTCAGGAATGTAGCAGAATACCTTTTAATTCTGTCTTGTTAGTCTATGAAACGTTGGAAGTTAATTGACCTTTCTTCTAAGGTTAGAGTAAATTCAAAGTTTCATTTATTTGATTTGGTCGCGTTTTCCATAGTCTCGCACCTGATGGAAGCACACGAATTCAAGTAACAGAGATATAGAGCTTCCCCTATACCACTCTGGCTCTCACATATCGTCGCCCGGGAGTGAAAACCTCAGGAATGCAATTTGGTCATTTTTATTTTATCACGACGTGTAGCCTACAGGTCGAAATAAAAAAAAAATAGTTCTTTTGGGCATTGACGGTGTGAAGTTGAAGGAGACTGTACTTCTGAGCCTCCGGGACTCCGACGTACTTGAGGGAGTCGCCGCACTGCATTGCTGATCTTCCAGCATTTCGCCTAGTCGCAGTACTGCTGAGCCTCCAGAATCAATGCCCAATAGAGCTTTTCATGTTAATCGAGAGCTTTTTAAATTTGAATATAGAGTGTTCGAAAACGATGTGGCCCGTGATAAAAAAAAAGTTTAATATTAATATAAAGAAGGTGAATTGACGTATGAGGATGATGATGAAAAAGTGAAAAAGTTATCCTACAGCCCTCCAAAAAAACACTAAATATAAAAGGCATTTCATTAAAACTTTTGTTAAATGAAGGCTGCAACAATTTTATATAATATTTGTAGCTATCAATCTTCAGACATAATTCATCGTATTTTAACGCGAGATCTGCTGCGATTTTTTTCAGTTAAAATGTTTTCTAGTTCCTGTGACCCTGGCAGCCGCCTCTATGGCCAGCCCCTAGAGACGACATGTACATGTGTTCACATGTTTATTATTTACTAGCTGACCCGACAAATGTTGTCCTGTTATACAAAATCCCATAGAACAAAGAAAGAACTTTTAGTTTTTCCCCTTGATAACTTTCCGGGCAACTTTTCCAGTTCTTCAAATAAATCGAGCCACTCCTTTTTTCACGTGTCCTAGTTATTAGTTTTGGTTTCATGGATTATATACTAAGTTGACAAAAAACTACCCTCATTGTAAAGGTTATCAAATAACCTTTTAGGCGACATATGTTTCGAATTGATCTGTTCCTTAATAGGTACCAAAAATAATAACAATTATACGTGGAAAATATTATAGAAGTGGCTCGATTTATTTGCTCCCAAGTACATTAAGAACAAATAAAAAAACTGCCAAATCGGTCCAGCCGTTCTCAAGTGATGTGCTTACCAACGAACAGCATTAAATTTTTATTTAAATATGTAGATAGATAGATTACAGGTACCGATATAAGTTTCCGTTCATGAAGTAATACAACATGACACTAATGGGTCATCCTACTGTATCTTTTGAATTTAAACTTATTTTACGAATGATCCGTTCGCATGTTACTTTTTCTTGTCATACAGGTACAGGGAAACCTATGTCATACAATACTGTACCTACTGTACATATTTTGTAATATATTTTATGTATCGCTGTAAAAATTTCTCAAAAAAAAAAGTCTACGAAACCCGAAAGTCTACGACGCCGCCGTCGCAGACAGTGTCTATCAAATTATTACTTTGTAAGGAAAAATAATATAATATAAATTATAGAAAACAAAACAAAGGTCGTTCATGAGAAAAATTTGTGATCCCCGACAATAACAAGTAACGCTCTTTAGAAAATTATTTTTCTTTCAAAGGCGAACTTTTCTTGTGTTAACAATTAAAAAGTTTTTACATCAGTGGGCCGGTAAACGTTTTAAGAACAGCAAAGTTGCTTTTATAATATATTAAAAACGTTAGTAATTAATTATTTTTTCACATTTTTTTGGAGACTGGAGCTTTACTAAATTAACTATTTCAATAGTTCTAGGTACACACGGCTACACTTCAAGCTATGCAAAACCAGTATAAGCTGACCGTTACTTGTGCGAAAATATTATACAAAGCGACGCCAAGATAAACTGGTTTTGTATAGCTTGATGTGTAGCCGTGTGTACCTACTAAAGTTTTTCAGAAGATTGTGTTATTTTTGCTTATAATGTCCCTATTTATTTAAAGTCTTATCCAGTAAAGTGGTTAGAAAAACATATTTTCGTTTTCTTACTATAGTTGTGTTTTTTTATTTTAATTCCGCGTTCTTGTGAAAAATACGTCTCTGCAGATAGACTTTATTTTATCAGTAAACAGATATGTTATCTGTGTTCTAGTCTCAATACGACTTATTATTCCTATCCAAGCACTACACATTTATATTTAATACATTCTTCAACGTACATGTTTTTTTGTGACAATGAAAGTAAAGGGAATAAAATTCGCTACTATTCCGGCAGTTGAATTTTTCAATTATAAAATTCCTCTAGAATATGAAATTTAGTTTGAAACTGCTATCTACTGTTTGCGCTTCAAGAAATCCAAGCATGAAAGTTTTGAAATTCTGAATAAATAAAAAGTTTCATTTCATAGCTTCATGCTGGCCTTTTATTCTTTTTTTATTATTATATACTATATCCGTTTTTAGCAGCATATTCCTTTTAGCTAAATGAACATTCAGTGCATTAAAGATGCAGTAAATTATTAATAATTCATTCTTTCTAGTCTCCCGGCTCTCTGACGTTCTACGACTATGGAAGTGAAAATCCCAATTTTCATATTTATTCTTTCAAATCTGGAAGTAAGAGGTAAGTAACAGGTATACAAGGTTAGTCGGAAAGGGGGTACTAATCCGAGGCCACTTAAAGTATCACTGATGACAATTTTAAAGCAAGTGTAAAAATTTCTAATTTTTTATATCCATGTCAAGTTACTTGTTTTAGTTTTTAAAAAAAATCTTCGTCCTTCCTTTAGTTACGAATTCAGAAAATGGTGCTTCTAATTCGTGACCCCAAATATGACTTAAAATGTAAACACAGCTGATCATACCTGAGGATAGATAGATTTTATCTATCCTCAGGTAAGGTCAGGTTTCATGTAATTTTTGAACTGCTATTTCTCTTTAACTATTAACTTTTGGGAAAAGTGGTAGAACAAAAGTTATTCATTATTATGGGTACTTTCACACCCTTTCGGATTAGTACCCCCTTTCTGACTAACTTTGTTTATAATAAATCTTCCTTTGATTCTATAAAATAAAACTGTAGATATTACGGAATTAATAGTAGAAATAACCTTAACTTTTAAACTATAGGTACATTGTGTCTGTAACTACGCATATTTGAAAACATGCAAATTCTTCTCCTCTCATGTCAGCACGAGCTATACGAAAATAGCTCATGCTGTGGTAAAAAGATTAGCCAGTCAGCAAGGTTGGTAGCGGGGCTGACTGCTCAGGGTGCGCCGGACGTACTTAAGTATCGTCACTCGTGGAGGCTCTTTTCATGCACATCCAACATGCAAATAATATCAACATACCGTTTGAAATTGTTGAATAACAAAAAAAATATGAGGATATCACACGCATGTCCTTCGCAGTTTAGTTTATAGTATGATTCAAACCGTAGTAAAGTATGAAAGTAACTGTTTCGTGACCAACATAGATAAAATTGAGCTTGATAACGATGTAAATTCAAATACTTCTCTTTACGACTCTATAACGTTACAAAGCAAGACATAATAAAACTTCAAAATAGAATTAAATAGTATGAAGATCCTAGTAATATTGGTATATAGCAAGACTGTTTCTCTTTTCTAGAGAGGTCTAAATGTAACCATCTGCTTTTAGTCCCCCGTGAGATCCCTACGGGCAATGGACATCTAGCTGTCCTGCCTATAAAACCTTACAAAATATTACCTAATCAAGTGAGACTTTCCCCTTTTTTCCGCGTGTGACGGGCTAAAATATAAAACCTCCTCACCACAACATAGACTCGTGTCGTGTTGTACGATTTAACAAAACCCAGCACGCTTGGTGGTAGGATCTATACGATCTGCCTGGCTAGCAAGCACCCTCACATTAAAATCAAGCAGTTTACTATGTTCCCTCGTGTGTATGTAGAACTAGAGGGGTATGGGCAGTCCCGTTATATATCTCTGTAACTTGGATTCGTGTGTTCCATTTTAGACCCTGTTTGCGCTTGATATCAAAAGGGGAAAGAAAATTGTTACCCTTAACAATCGTAAGAAGTGGCGAACTAGAGAAGAGGCTTATACTCAGTAGTGGTTAGATCTCTCTTGTGTATATAGCCACGATGTATACGAGAATAGCTCATGTCGTGGTGAAGGGATTACCCAGCCAGCAAGGTTGATAGCGAGGCTGACTGCCCAGGGTATGCCGGACGTACTTGAGTGTCGTCACTCGTGAAGGCTTTTAATGCAAGTAATGAGTAGATAAAATCTGATGATGATGACCGTTGCATAATGACAAAAATATAAAGAAACCCATTACAACATACGTATATTAATTATTACTGATGACGTCTTATGGGTTAGGACTTTTATTATACATACATCCGGAATATGATCTCAATCGTCAAGAAAACAATTGACATACATTAAATGTCAATTAAATCTCAATTTAAATTGTTACACGTATCCGCAATAATAATTATTCTATCTTCGTCATGAAGTATTATGATCGTTAACACATTTCTAATGTTGGAAATGGATTTTCTGCAAAACTATTTTCGACTTGAATGTCCTGAGTCCTAAGGTCCTAACTACCGCGATTGCAAAGCGGGTTGGCGATCCCCGCAAGCAATTTCCGATCCACGGATGGGTTACGAAGGACCTACGAAGGGTGGGCTACGATGGACCTACGAAGGATGAGCTACGATGCTACGTTTTTTTTACTGTTGTGACAAAACTGATCCATTATTACGCATTTACGCTTCATATTACGCGCTTATTATAAATTCTATAATTTAAATATCTTCTTTATCATTAGGTACACTATTAATATTAATAACAAAACATTGCGGTTTATTATCAAAACTTCTTTAAAAATTCTTATGTGTCTTCGATAAGGCCGCTTACTTATCAGTTTAATTAATATAATTAATTCTTTACTTCCTCTTCAAACAGGAGTACAATAAGTGATTGACACTCGCCTTAGTTACTCGTTGTAGAATTATGAAAATCACAATTCTGGGCAACTGAAGTGATATAGAACCAAAAATTTTATATAATTTTATGGTAAGGTCCTCAGTACGGTTTTACAGATAACTTTAATTTGATTGGATTAGAACCGGGCGCCCGGATTAGAAACCAACTTTGCCAATTGTGACCTTCACTGAGCCACCAAGTTTTTGGCTTCTGGAGCCAATGGGAAACCTTATAATAGCGTCTTTGTCATAGCTACAGGTAGAAAATATAATTCACGAAATATCAGTTACTTAAATAACTGTTTTGTTATTTTATATTGTGCGGTGTTTACGTTGTTTTTTGCTTGTGTTAATATTTTCTCTTTCTGCAGCGTAGTCGATGCGAAAAGTTTCTTCTTACAAAGAACGTTTAACTAAAAATCTAAGTACGTTACTACCGACGAAAATCTATGAGAAAAAGCTGCTTTGTTATAAACTATATTAAACATAGTAGTTATATCCTATTTAAATAATTCGTTTCGTTCAGCTAATCTGTGTTAGTTTTTCTTTAATTGCTAGAATATCAACAACACTGGTACTTAAGAACATTTGCCGTAACAAAATATAATAGATAATTAACAGAAATGACGATAGCGATTCAAGACGATTAGTAATAAATAGTCATTTTAATTAATGATAAATTAAACGACCTTGTGGAAAATATAAAATAAGTAGTACGAGTGTATGTCAACAAAAGTTTTAGAAATTGTGTTTTTATTTAATACAAAGTCTACATTGATATCTGCTGCCGGTATAATGATATTATTGCCAAGTTACGAATTTGTTGATAAAGATCAGATAAAAAATACCTTGGTACACTCGACAGCAACTCAAAATAATGTTTATAATCTCGGATGACTGTAGCAGTCTTAAATCGCTTGAACCCAAGTGATATGACGTCGGAGATAAGAAGACATTCATGTGACATATAAACAAGAAAAATACATACGTTGAATTAATGATCACAGAGGAGCAATCAGGAGTGAAGCGCCTCGAATCGGAGCGGGTTCGGTGCGGCTGCGGAGTGGCTAACACTCAATCAGCACAATCTCGTCGGCGGAGCACCGGCACTCATAACTCAAGTACATAATGCACAGTCGGACAGACGCTCCACTTATTCATCTAATATAAAATGACCGCAGCACAGTTACACACCGAATCGCTACTTACAACGGCTCCTTTCACTGCAAACATCCAAATAACATAGCTTTTAACCTGGCTTTATTATTGTCTAAATTCATTGCGGCCGGTCGTCTAGATTTATTTGTCACTGCGCGTCGGAATGTATCCGAGCGATCGGCGATACTAGCAAGTAGGCTTTAACTAGTTTTCATTGAACAATTAATGTGTTTCTGTCAGCAGAGTATGATTTGTTTATAGCGGCGGCGATGCGGAGCGGCGTAGCGCGGCGTGCCCAGCGGGAGTGCGCGCGACTGCCCAACGGAGCTACCGGCTACGACTACCGCTGATTTCCAACGAACTGTACCGAACCTAGCCGAATATAGAATGCACACTTGCCGCCAAATCGTGTAGCGTCGTACTCACTCACGCTTATCTTAACTTGCCGCGATAGAGAAAGATATCAACAGAATTATGAAGAGAATTTAGAAGACACTTATCTAGTATAGAAACCGCTGTAAACTGCATGCCACTTCATATCGTGTCGTTGTCATGCAACGCAGGTGACGTTGGCTATTGCTATTGCACACCCTGTGGACCTGTAGTACCAGTAGTACCTGTTTGTTAACCAGATTAGCTTACGTCTATAACATGAGTCAGTTGTTTTGGCTAGTAGAATGTAATTAAATATTGTACGTTACGAGTAGTCGTGTTACTATAAAGCAATAACTTTAAAGATAATATTTAGATTTAGCGCCGCATTAGTTCAGAAACCAATGATTAATTTGAGAATTATGAAAGTAGCAGGAACGACGTCCTATCATAAAATTTAAGAGCGTAAAAATCCCTGTTAAAAAATATCGAGAGACATGACTAACTGGCGCCAATTTTTTCGCTATAAATATTATGTGATTGATTCATTTTTGTATGCTCATCGCTTTGGATGATCTAACGAAAGATTATAGCTGCAATAACTCATGCAGACGGTTAAAATCGGTTTTTATATTCTCCTGAAAAGGTCGTAAAACTTTCATATAAAAGTATTTTGAATTGATTTGCCTTTTGTTTGATAAAAAACAATAAATCTCCACTGATGAGATTTTATTTTCTGAAAAAGTCGTTTACGTGGTTATGAATTTAAATGGAATTCATTAGACAGTGTTATGTCCGCCTACGGTTTTTATTGGAAAACACATTCAAATAGGTTTGTATAAGTAAGTAGTTGATATTTTTAGATACGGTAGAGATAAACTACGATAACATGGCGCGCCCCTCCATTGACACTTCAAGTAAAAATGTGTGAGTAAGAATATTTACAACGTGTCATTCGTTCAATGCACATGTGTGCATTCTGCAACTTAAACAAAAACATGGATCAGTTGCTCGACAGATTTGACGTCGCTAAATAACATTATGGTAACTATGGTACCGCTTGGAGGTTTGTATGGATAACACACGTGCGCCTTGTCGAGCGGTCACTTTAATTATGCACTAGTCGAGCAATAAATCTACTAAATATCAAACATGCCAAATATTGTCAAACACAAACATGGTGACTTGTTGGCATATGCACACACACATTGAAGACAGATGTTGGAGGGGCGCGCCATGTTATTGTAGTTTATCTATACTTAATAATTACGTCGGTTGAAAAGATTCATAATTATTTAAACTTAGAACGACCTATATTATATCAATTTCAATGTTGAAAAATATAGATTAAAAAAATACAGATTCGGGTCTGATCGCGTAGAAACTTATAAAGGCACTATATTAAATAAATACCTCCTCTTAAAATACGCATTATAAGTTAAAAACCTTAGCTAAAAAATTTGAGTTATCCGCAAGGAACAAGAAAGGTAACTGAATAACTTAAAAGGCGCCAGTTTCTTGGTTAAGTTTATTTATTCAGCTTTATCCCACTGATCCTTCTCTCTTTCTACATAATTTTCATTAAATTTTCATTTAAATTAAACAGTAATATCTTGGCGATCAATTCAATGCTGTTCTGAGAAAAAAAAACTTCATGGAACCATATTGATTTGTTTGATAAAAAAATAGTAATATTCTTTTATTTTTTGAAAGACGCGTTTACGTGTATATGAATTTAAATCGACTTCATTATCTACATGCTGTTACGTCCACCTACGGGTTTTCGAGGAAAACATATTAAAATAAGTATGAGTTGAATTTTAACGGGCATTTTCATTTAACTAGGATTAATTTTCCTCTTCTATTTCTGGATTCTTTACAGTTTAGAAAAGAATTAGGTGTATACAGTTTGATTTATATAACTGGGACTTTATGAAGAAATTCTAAACCTAAGGTGCTTAAGGAACACACTTTTTGGAGAAAGTTGCTAATTTTTTAAAATTAATGCTCACTAATTAGCAAATTTACGACTGCCGTAATACAAATTATATGAAACAACTATTTTTAATTGACCAACCTCTGCTGCTCAGTTTTATTTTCTCTTATACAACGAATTGAACCTTACATGAAACTGAGTAGAGTGTAATAAAAAAAATGCCAGCATAATAAAATTATTTTCAAGCATTAAAATAAATGAAACAATACAATAAAACTACTTACATATTATACAATCAAAGATTTTTTTTATCCTAGACTAAAAACTAAACGATACAAACTAAAAGAGTGCATCAAAATATTCCTACGCATCGCTGTCGACTTTCTTAATTTTTATGGAAAGAACACTTGAACAAAAAATGAAATATATGGAAATTGTTTTCGTAAAACATTTGCAAATGTCTCCAAAGAATATTTTCCTGCAGCTTTAGTGAGGATTCGCCGTAGAGCTCCAGTTTAATAAATCATACTGTATATCTGGACTGGACATGAGGAAGGGAAATAAAGATGACAACGGGATTTTTTTATCTTAGCATTGGTCCCTTTTGTTTTCAGGGAGTGTATTTGTTTTGAAAAACTGGACGTGCGAAACAGTTTTTTTTTCGATTTACATGGAAGGACTGTTTCTGAATTCCGTATTAATCATCTTATTATATTATCATTATCTCACTTTATTATTTTTTATTAGTCAGACAACAGAATTTCGTTGTTAGAAATGTTTTTTATCAATACCAAACGGCGTAGACAGATAATATAATTACATATATACATATACATATATAATAATAGATACGGTCCTATGTTAATCAGATATGACGTTAATCAGATATAATGAAAAAATGCCACATGTTTCTTGCTTTCCTAGGCTTAGACAAATTAGCCAAGAAGTAGATAATTCTAAAATTTAAATGATAAGCTCTAGAGAGTAGATTAGTAACATAATTTGTCAGTTGATATTGGGAGCAGCTGCAGAACAAAATGTGCGCTAGCGAGAAATCGAGAAAGTAGATTTAGTTAGCTTTCCTGCGGAGATGCTTATTATGTTAAGGTAGCCCAGGCAATTAACGCCCACCTAACTTAAAACCATTTTTTTTTCTGTAAATACTATTTAAATGGAAAAAAATATTTGATTAAAACATTAAACATGATTTTCATAATTTAAGGATGCTAGTTTTGTGGTGTAACTATTTATGATTTCCATGTAAATAACATCTTTTTAAAAACCTTATCTTGGGCGTTATTAAAAATAATATGTTTATTACCGCCCGTTTGCTTAATAATGTCCTGGACGCAAAAATACATTCATAGGGATTATAAATCTAACAAAACATAATAGTCACATATAAATTTCTATAATAGAAATAAAAGGAATGTAACAAATCAACATTTAACATAAAAAAGCTATCTAACTTGATAACACGCGTAAAGTAACATGACACTCTTGGATAATCATTTTTAACAAAAAATTTAGTTCTGACATTAAAATTTATAAAAAATAAAAGTATTACAACTGTTTTATTTCAAAAAAGAAGATTATAATCTAAACCTACATTGGGCGTTTTTAAACGATAGTGGGCAATGGCGCCCTTAACCTACCATTGATGACAATGGCTATACTTGAGCAAGAATTACCTTTTAATAATATGAGGTCTGATACTCCTGCGTCTGTATTTAGTAATAGGCATTTTCTGAATAAGTGCGTTCCATCTTCGACCTCGTCGTCACGTACCATCAGGTGAGACTGTGGTCAAACGCAAGTCCATAGGCCAATAGCGCCCGTGAATGGTAATAACGCCCAATGATCATTTGAATAGGCGTTATTGTCCGAGTATTAGGTATTGTTATTTCGAAAGTTTTTACACTAAATTACGTTTATTGTCTTAAAAATATTAACGAAATATGAAGGGTAGTCACCTATATTATAACAGAAATATTAAAGTGTCTGAAAAATACAACAGAACAACTAAAAACTAACAATTTTGTCAGAGTAATTTTTATAATAGCGGCGTCCATGGCTGCGGTCCTTGAAGCAGGACGCATCACTGGCAAGATTGTGGCACGAGAGACTTGCGTTCACGTTAGGTGAGTTCTTATTGGTGTATTATATGTCTGCGTGAGCTGTCAAGTAGCTTACGCGAATAAAAGTACGTTTTCTGTCTTGTGGGCGTTATTTAACAGATGGCGTTAATTGCCTTACCTACCTTATTTTGTATCGCCAACAAATACACTGAATGCAATGATTCCGCGCCACCAACATAACCCTTAATATCTCGGAAACTAAGAACGCTTGCTTATTTAAATAAAAAGTATTTTATAGACTATTTAAAACTACATAAGTACCGAAGTATTAAATAGTCTATAAAATACTTCTTATTTGAATAAGCTATCATTCTTAATTTCCGAGAAATTAAACTTTATGTTTTTGACCCGGATTTATTGCTCCCGAGTGTAGTTCAGGCTATATAAATTATTAAAATAACATTGTTTGTAGTAGTTGGACGCTTTTAAAGAGTTATGACGAATAGATTACGTAAAAAAAACTGACGAGTTTGTAACGTTAATAATTATCAAAAGTTAGTCATATATTTTCTGTTTATTGTGCCAAAAAAAAAACATTACGTGAATAATACAAGAGCAATAAATTATATTAGTTCTAGAAGGATATTTTATCATTTTCTCGTATACATTAACATTCATTTCACATTTTAGCATTATCAGTTTTATTAAATAAAAAAAAGTAAAATGATAAAGTGCATATTTAAAACCGTCATAAAAGTAAACACCTACGTAATAAACTCAAGCAGAATAATTTTATCAAAAAGGCTTCCTAGCAAGATCATAAAGGTGCGTTTACAACAAACGAACCGAACAATCACAATCAAACAAAGTCAGCTAGAATAAGAACTTTTCGTTTAGGAATGTACTTAAATAACAATGCTGTTTCAAAGCAAAAAACAATGAAGCGAATGCGAGTCCCGTCCTTTTCTTGCTCTCTAGTCTTGAATATTTAATTCATGGAACCGAGCAACGAAATATTTAATGTTCTCATTGTGTTTGTTTCATCTAAACGCTCCTCGACTATACGATCAATATCTCGCTAATTTTAATGCATCAAATATCAAAGGCTTAAAATACCAGTTTTTACTCCGGTTCAACGATTGGTTTAGAGACGTAGAGTTATGCTCAAAAATGTGATAAAAAAACTAAGTGGCGTAATTCTCAGATGGCCATCAGTATGATTATAGGAAAAACTAACAATGAGGAGTAAAAAAGCCGGCAATATTTCAAGGATGATGACCATAAAAAGGAGACCTGCGATTATAAAATTCACGTAATAAATCGCAATAAAAATTACTATATGACACGTTTCGATCCCATCCTAAAAATCGGACATAATTTTATTCACGAATAGTGTAAACATCATAATTACCAAAAGACGATTGCACAGAACATTATACAATAGGGTATTTGACTGATAAAATCTAATTAGTCCGTCAGTTAGATTATCAAAAAATATTTGACCCGTATTTTTTCTTTTGTTACGTAAACCAAAATTGACGAAGATACGACACTTTTAAAATTGGCAAAACGTCACAAGCAAGTACAATTTTTACTTGCTTCTGACGTCACAAGCTCCCTCCCACTCTCGAGTTTTGATGCGTTTTGTCTCTCCAAATATTAATAGATTAAACAAAAGAAAAAATACGTGTCCATTATTTTTAAAAACTGGCGGACAAATTAGATTTGCAATTTATTGATGCTGTCAACATGCCTATTTCGTCCAGTTAAGTACTTATATAAAAATAGAATCGGAAGGTCTAGAGCAGGTATGGGCAATCTTTGAAACTAACCTAGTCTCTAGAGTCCGTTTTTGTTAACAAATACGTACCTTATTTGTTAACAAAAACACAGTATCAACCCAAACGCTTCCCTTTACTGACTGTGTGATATTTTCGATTGAATGGACACGAGATGCACAGATTTGGAACAATGTGCACATAAACTTAAGCAAGTCTAAAAGGTTTAAACCCAGCGCACATTATAGCTATGTTGCCGATTGATACTAAAGTTTGTAAGTATGTTGCCATCATTGTCGAGCTTTTGCTCTTTTTAAAGTAAATTCAATATGGCCGTTAAATCTCAAGTTTATGCAATAAGGTCCTCGTCTGCTGATCTGCTGGTTTGGATATTTTCTTGTAGCCTTTTGAACATGTTATCTAATAATATATACCTAACAAAACTATCTAAAATTTTGTTACCTTTAAAAAGAAATCGCAACATTTACTAACATATTTTTCAAGTGTCCACAATCATGCCTTAAAAGGAATTAAATCGAATTACAATCTACTGTGTATATCCCACAGTCAAATTATACAATCCAAATAAATTAACTAACAGTAAAAATCTGCAACATGTAATGATGTTAAGTGCAATAAAGCGTCATCAATTTTAGGCAGTCGTCAAGAAACAAAGCACATAATTTAAAAGCTAAAGTTCTCTGAAGCATCGCCGAAAGGACAATACAACAAGCACCTAATAAAACTATGCTGAACAACAAGAAAAAACTATGTAACTCGGAATAAAATAATACTCAAAATTTTCCCTCGGAAAAACTTTCAGCTCGGATACAGCGATATTGTAATATACGGTCGGGGCAGGTTTTGTCAACAAAACTTTGAAATTATTGATTAAAAGTTGTTGACATGTAATTTGTTTACGGCTTGGAGGCACAAAGAAACTTACACGATCAAACACCCAACCACGACGTTTAAAGGGTAACACACGATCAATACTAACCAAAGTAAATTATGTGGAGTTCATGGCAATTATGCTCAGCGGTGTACAAAGACTTTGTTTCAAAGAGATTTGTGCTACATGTTTTCTTGACCGTCCATGTAAATATTGTGATCACGTACTCCCATCAAACCCATATCATGGCGTCGACACAGATCTGTATCAGTTTGTTATTCTCAAATCATTTATAAGAACCCTTGTTTGTGTTGGATTTGCCCGGAATAAAAAGAATTCTTTCTAGGGAATTCTCATTACGAATTAACTGTACCAACTTATAGTAAATAAGAACAATCATAATATAGGTAAATGATATTTGCTTACGATAAGTCTTCGAGTCTTTGACAACCTTCATTTATATATCACTAGCGACCCGACCCGGCGTCGCTCGAGTACGTTTTATAGCTTAAAACCTTCCGGGAGAAATTACCTAAATTAAAATGAAAACCGCATCAAAATCCGTTGCGTAGTTTAAAAGATCTAAGGTACAGACGGCGGGAAGCGAATTTGTTTTATAACTATGTGAGTAGAGATTTAATGTAAAATATATACTCATTTGAGAACAAGCGAATATTCACGCGTGGATATGTCATTTTGCCTATTCTACCGTCGACAAGCCCCTTGTCTGCGGTGGTCATTCTTCACGTCCAGCTATAGCAGTCAGCATGAGGAATAAGAGCCATGATCAGGAGTGAATGTTGACAGGTTTTTATGGTAATGATTGATTCGTATGTTCTCAAATAAGTCTATATCTATACTAATATTATAAAGAGGTAGGATTTGTTTGTTTGTTTGTTTGTTTGTTTGTATGTAGGAGGTAATCTCCGAAATTACTCATCCGATTTCAAAAATTCTTTCACCAATAGGAAGCTACGTTATCCCTGAGTGCTATAGGCTATATTTTGGGATCAAAAAATTAGGGATCCGTAAATTAACGGGAGCGAAGCCGCGAGCAAAAGCTAGTCTTACATAAAATTAATTATAAATTAAGTCTGTTGGCATTTTGTCTATTCTTTCGTCGACAAAATCCTTGTCTCCGGTGGTCACGTTACGCCTACTGGAGGATTAAACAGAAAACGTTATTAACCATCTCCCGAAATCCTCAGTCTCTATTAACGACACCTGTGGAAAAATTGGAGATGGTAAATTCACAGGCTTTATAGCATGATGCCAATAATGCCTGCATGACCAATGACAACTCGCCACGAAAAGGTATCATAATAGACACATAATTAATACAGTTAGTTTATTACAGTAATTTAACAGTTAATTAACATTTCAATGTTATTTATGTCGCATAGGTGACGAATAGTGACGATTTACGACATGTAAGGCCTAAATAAAGGCTATTTAAGGCTTGACACGATCCCATGGGGTTTTACGTCAAACCCCATGGTAACTAGCACTAGAGTAATTATACGGTTAACTTACTGACACAGTATTGTGTTCAAAGAGCATACTGAAAGCCCAAGGGACAGAGGTTGTATTGTCATTAATTATAACATTATAATTTATGAGCGAAGGGCAGGCATTTTGGGGGTTGTTGTGTAACATTGACGATTAAAAAAAACTAAGTAATTCTGGTATACACCGTGGGCTAGAGGTACCCGAAAGATTTTAACCTTCGATTCCGATGCCTAATTGGAGAAACAAAAGCTAAGATATAGTTTGTTGAATAAAGCTTATTTTTCTAAATATTCAGTATTTAAGGAAATTCACAACTCGAAAAATCTCTATGATAACAAGTCCTAGGAACGCTGCGTTGCGACTTTGATCATACCATACCCCACTCGCCGTATGTTTTATTTGTCGGGGAGGGTTGTGAAGTGAGAAGATTTATATCCACTCACACGATAATTTATAAATGTTGCCAGTTCAGCCTAAGGTATTGTTTACAAGGAAGTATTAAAGTTAATTGATTTATTAAGGGCAGAAAAAAAATTATTAAAATTTCTTAATTGGACTTTTGTTGATAAATATTTGACTTACTTATCAGAAAAGCGTGGTTAAAATCTTTCGGTTACCTCGGGCCCACGGTGTATATGTATAGATAAATGGAAATGTAAGTATGTACGCACATAACTTCCGAACGACTGTACCAAATAGGGTATTTGACTGAAAAAATCTAATCAGTCCGTCAATTAGATCACCAAAAAATATTTGATCCGTATTTTTTCTTTTGTTACGTAAACCAAAATTGACGAAGATACGACACTTTTAAAATTGGCAAAACGTCACAAGCAAGTACAATTTTAACTTGCTTCTGACAACACAAGCCCCCACTCTCGAGTTTTGATGCGTTTTATCTTTCCAAACATTCATAGATTTAACAAATGAAAAAATATGTACGTGTCCATTATTTTTCAAAACTCCAACTATTTTTCAAAAATACGTGTCCATTATTTTTCAAAACTGGCGGATAATTAGATTTGCAATTTATTGATGCTGTCAACATGCCTATTGGATAATTCTTTTGTCTGTTCGCTATTGTCAGGACAAGGTTTGTACAAAAGATTTTTTTTTTAAATCGACGGAAATAAATAATGTCGGTACGAGGTTCGCCGGGTCAGCTAGTTTTGAATAAAAGCGTTTTGAAGAGTTCTGAACAGAAGCAGTGATAGCCTAACGGTTAATAATAATAATAACTTTATTTCCAAAAATGTTTCACAATATTCACATAAATGGTCTAGTAACTTTATGGCAAGTTATTTGAAAAACAGCATCCACTGCCGAACTAGGTTACAAACCTGTATTTCAGCACTTGGCGCCACTCCCCGTAGGAATATTAAGTGAAACTAGCCTTCCTAATACAAGTTAGGCAAGTAACTACAAAATGAACACGGAAATTTTTAAATTACGGTTGAACGCTTACCTTATATGCAGGAGGGTCCGAATTCGATCTCGGCCCGTACCACTGACTTTTCGAGTTCATGTGCACGAATATTTTGACGTACCTATAGTAACGTAAACGTAACGTTAATGTGAGTGAATTTTAAATCGAAAATACAACTATTCTATAGCATTTTAGTTTAAATTTATGCGACAGCCACTATTTGTATCATACATAGATATGAATAAAGTTTTCAATTCAATTAAATATTATGTGCGAAACGAGTATTTCCAATTCAAAATTCACTCGCGTTAACGTTACGTTTACGTTACCATACGTCACAACATTCGTGCTAGGCCTACTGATCATAATTTGATTCAGTTGCGTTAACGGTAAAGGGAAACGTCCTGAGGAAACCTGCACACCTGAGAGGACTCCAAACAGTTCTCAATAATGGGTGTAGTCCGCCAAACCGCACCAGGGGCCTAATTCTCCTAAAATAAATTGTTGCCAAACGCAATCGAACCACAGCCGTCAGTCAGTTTTTGTTTTCGAAAACTTTCAAAATGATTGATTTTGTTTTTTGTGTCAAATAATTCGACAGCTTTTGAAATTGAGAACTGTCTGAATGAACGGTTTGGCCTTGGTTCGGTTGTGATTTATCAAGATTTATTTTAGGAAAATTAGGCCCCAGCGTGGAGGGCTACAACCTAAATCCTTCTCATTCTGAGAAGAGGCCCGTGCCCAACAGTGGGACAGTAATGGGCTGATGATGATGATGAACTTTCGGTTGAAGCTTGAGTAAAAAAAAAAGTGCGAGTTGAAGTGTATTTTAGTTTTAATTAACTAAGTATTATGTTTTTCGACTCCAATGTTTTTTAAACGAATAATTCACCGTCACGCATTTTCGCCACTTCTTTTTTACCGGTATGACGTGTGTATATATTTTCGTGTTATTTTATTATTACTAATGGTTTCGGGCGGAACGCGTTTGTCTTGTCTCATCGTCTGTTTGCGTACTCGTTGAAGATCCGAAGCGTGTGGTTTGAATACGAAGACATCAATATTAGTTCTCACCACTTTTACTGGCGGCAGTACGGAACGACTAATGACACACTTTGTTTTCTTTACAATGTTTTGAATAGTTCGAATTTTTAGTTCAGTAAAATGTTTATGATAAAATAATATTTACGGATGCGATTTTATTCTGAGTGGTAGTACTAGTAACTAGTAAGTCATATAATATAATAAGGGTACAAAAACAGAATATCGTTATATCTACTATTGTTTTTTCGATCCTTTTTTACGGTCCGGTTTAGTTAAGGAACTGGTCGTGAATTTGTGAACAAGAACTGATATTGCGTAACTACTTAAACTAAGATTTCCTTTTTTAAATTTCGGCACAAAACTAGGGATTAGAATGTACACTTAACATCAAACACTCACACTTTCACATAAGCTGACGTGCATAATAACATGACGTCACAAAACAGCGCTCCATTGACGTAGTCTGCACGAAACCTGTTTCCACAATCCCGTCTCAGGAGATTATCATTGAAAATTTAAACGTAATTCATCTTCCTTAGGTAGCCTGTAGACTACAGATTTTCCATCAGCAGATTGTAGATCTTTAGTCTACAGGGATCCTAATTAATGTATAATTAAGAAAGGGTAAATAACAGTGTTCTTGAGTCAATAGCATTTTCTCGTTTTCCTGTGGAAACTAGAACAATTAATTTTGCCCTCGCTGGAAAATTCCATTTACGTACCTAAATATCATTAAGCAAAATATATAAGATATTTTTTATCCGTGGAGGGATGGATTAAGAGTATAATTCCCGTCCGTCACCGGGCAAACGCACCTGGCACCATTGTGCCCGGAAAATTACATTAGGCTCGCCACATGGGACACATTACATGGGACTTAATACCAGAGGCGAAACTTTTGCGTACAGACTTCCATAATAGGAGATCACCTCTGCCGACCCCTTCGGGGACTACAATCGTAGGTATACGTCTGTACGTGTTTTTTATCCTAACTAATATGCAACGTGTTACATAATTCCCCTTAAAAAAGAAAATGTTATTCAAGTAGTCTTATATGGTTGTTGTCATTTACCTCTCAGAGGAAATTAGGTAAGAATGTAAATAACTTTCTGGGTAGTCTACTCTTTACTTTTATGTTTTCAGGGCTGCGTTTCAGTGATGATTTTATTGTACGATTTGTCCAATTTTTTTTTGGGGTCTACTTTTCTTTTAAAATATTGCCAATTAACTCTTTACAAGGGACCTTTTAATCCCCTTTCGGCTTTAGGGATATTTTTGTAACACGTTGTATACAACGTTATTTTTAGTAAGTATATACAAAAACAGAGACACCCCAACAAGATTTTCATCAGAACTGCCTGAATATGTGTTTTTTTTAATAAATCTCCAAGTTACACCGTAGTTTATGTTGCGTTAAGTTCCATGGTAAAGTGTGAAATGCCTGAGATATGCTATGCAGGGGTTGTCTAATACAACGAAACTGACCGAGCGGACCATCTAAAGCCTCAAGGTGTCTATTCCCGTCAACTTTTATGGGTAGAAACCTATTGAAAAAAAAATTGAAATTTAAGAAAAAAAAATGTGGTGTAAAAAATATGTCAATCGATTCTCCTAGTGATTCTGGACAAACTAGTTTCAGGTTTAGTATATACTAAAACTAAGCTTGTATAACCTAACTAATATTATAAATGCGATAGTAAATTTATTTGTTTGTTACCGTTTCACGCCTAATCCACTGAACCGATCATCCTGAAATTTTGCATATACGTTGTCAGGTGTACAGAAACGGACATAGGGTACCTTTCATCCCGAAAAAAGCACTATTCCCGAGGAAAACAACAATAATGTTCTTATGATAGTAGATGGCGCCACGTGTCTTTCGAATCATGATTGAATTATATTATCCCGAAAAATACGGAATATGTTAAACGACATCCACGCGGGCAAAGCCGCGAGCGACCTCTAGTAAGTAATATTATATAATCATACTTATTTTATGTACAGTATGAAAACACATTACCGTTACAGCGGTTACGCACTGCATCCGATCCGAATCCGTGAAAATACGTTCCGAAGTAGCCATAGAACTATTTGTATGGTAGTTTACGCACTACATCCGGCATCCGTCATCCGATTTCTATCCGTCATCCGTGAATCTCCAATTCGGAAGAAATATTGACGGACCGAAGTAGCCGTAGTAATGTTCGTATGAACGCTTTCGAACTACCTCGGATTCAAATCGGAAGCCAAATGGATATGCCAAAGATGGCCCCTGAATTGTTTGAATTTGGATCAGAGATCGGATAAGTGCGTAAGCGATATCCGAATTCGATCCGAGATTTTTACTCTAAGTAGATCGGTATTTTCACGGATTCGGATCCTATGCAGTGCGTAAAGCAATATCCGAATTCGTTCCGAGTTTTTTATATCCATATTTTCACGGATACGGATCGGATGCAGTGCGTAATCGCTCTTACGGTCTGTTGATTATATTAAATCACAATCATCTCTTCATAACATAGTTAGGTTATAATTTTTTTTTTCAAATATATTCAGGGAGAGCTGTGCTACTATTATTTCTCGCTTGTGCATAATTTCCCTTTGTCCAGGTAATTTAATCCCCAGCTGAGTAGGGTTTTGCTTTAAATTCAAGCCTTATTTAAATAAGCGTCGCTTTTGAAAATAATATTCATGCGCTTGCTAATTTCGTTTTTAACTTAATTAATTCCGCAGTACAAGCTTATGTATTTCTTTTAAACATAAAGAAAAGGCTTAATAATAATTAGTATCTTTTATTATACTGTAACATTAGGAAATGTATCGAAATAAGCAACACGGTTACTTTCAGCCCAGCAGGGATTCAACACAGTATTATGCATTTATGAAAAAACGGCCAATCAAGGTAAGCTTAACTTAAGAAATGCTTTAAAAGAATATAGGTATGTGCTTTGATGGGCCACTTTTTTAGCCATAACGCTATATTAAATTGTCAACTTAAACGTAATTTTTGAATACAAAACTTTTTAACTTTGTTAATGTGAAGAATTTCTAGCTACGCGCCTACGGCGTAGCAAAAAAAGATTACCATGCATGTTTATGATTATTTACGGTTTACTCACGTGCATTTTTCGGGATTCCCCGACTAGTTTCGGACCCAAACGGAGCCCTTAATCATGAGCTGAACATGCGGCGAGGTCGCGAATCGAGTTCGACTTGCGACCTCGCCGCGACTAGTCGGGCAATCTCGAAAAATGCTCGTGAGTAAACCGTAAATAATCATAAATATGAATGTGTCTCACGATAGTTATAATAAAAAAATACCATGCATGTGTTCTACAATTGTACAAGTTGTACAATTTCACTAGTTTCTCTGGAATAGTAGTGTAGTATATCTCGAATAGAATTTTCCGAGCAACAAAGCGATATATTAGTTTTAAGTCCATCACCTACTTGTTGCAAAGTTATCGATTTTGCAGTTGACAGCTGCAACTTGATCAGAAGTTAGAACAATAACACCTGATACCAAGCCGCGCTTTGTATTTCTGCTACATGTTACAACAACATAATAAAAACATTCTGACTATTTATACGGCCGCACATTATCAGAAATTTCTGTAAGAAAATTGTTTAAACGCGCGACTCTGCTCATATAATTTGTTTTCGACCCCGCACACTGTCAGAATTTGCCAGATCCCGCAGCCTCTAGAATTTGCCAGATCCCGCAGGCTCTAGTACAAAATCTATGCGCAAATCGACGGGTCCTACGTATACTAGTACAAGTGCAAAAACCCAACTTTTCAGGAGAGCGGTATAAATATTCTACAGATTTTAAATTTGACGTAAATCAAAAGAAATATTTGAAATTTTCAAATGGTGTGGTATGGTCCATTCCAAAATTTCAAATACTTCTATTGATTTAAGTCAAATTTAAAAGATTCCGAACTTTTAAACAGCTCTTCTGTAAAGTTGGGTTTTTGCACTTATACTAGTATACGTAGGACCCGTCGAAATGGTCTTCGCGCACGCGTCAGAATCTTTATGACAGAAAAGGTTGATTATGTGCGACCGGGCTGTAACGCGCTGTCTTAAAAACGTATGGCCTCAAATAATATAATCGACACAAACGGTCAATTTAGAAAAAAATAATGTTAGGACTTTATGAATACTAAAAATACTTATTTGGCGTTTTAATTTTACTTTAAATATAAATAATATTTATCTACATAAATGATACCTAAAGCAACCACGTGCCGCTGTAAGAGCACTAAAACATCAGTATCAGTATGTATGAAACCCGTTCATTCAGAATAGAGAACTTACGTCCAATCATTTCGTGACGATTATGATTGCCCTTGATTGTACCATTGTGCGTCGTTTAGCAGTAATGAAGTAATCGCTCGCATCGTACGATACAACGATCTTCAAACGTGCAGTTTGACTTTCAAATAAAGAGTGCTGACTGCGAATGCGACCTTCGCTTGAGCAAATATCGGTTTCTCTGACTGTCCGTCGATGATGCACGACTACTTACGTAAACAACACGTTTACTTATAAAGGACGAATATATGAAAATATGACTGAACACGTCTGCATGGATGGCTTGCAAAATATTTATATACGTATACTTATACCTATTAAGGTACGTATAGTAAAGATTGAAACGCAATATGTAGTCAGTTAGTTAACTATCGTATTGCTAATTATTAATCCTAAAAGGTAATTGACATTTATGATTTATATAATTGTACAATTAATAAATCACGTGAACCTATAAGGATAAATCATTCAGTATTGTGAAACAATAAACTCGATCAAGCGTTAGCTGGTTTAAATTATTCATGACGGCGAATCTCGGCTATCGAATTTTTATAAAAATCAATCAAATTAAAAAAAAGACTGAATAAGAAATCAAAGAGAAAGTTATAATACATATTAATAATTTGCTAGAAATTAGACCACAACTTGTATGTCAAGTACAACAGTACGAGTTTCGCAGTGTCGGCAATTAAAAACTGTGTATCCGCATTTTATGTATCTGAATCTAGGCCATTATTCCGCACTTCAGGAATATTTAATAAATACATCAGAGGTATAAAGTACGTAGGTATTTTTTTGGTGTTTTATAGCATAGGTACATAATTAAACATTTGCGTCATTTGCATAATTTGAGCGCCGCTGAGCACTTGTTTTCTATAGCAGGTACTCAGGTACAGTGAATTAATTTTCTGCGTGGTCTATGTAATTTGACGGCACCTACATGATAACTACAAGTGCACAATTACAATCTTATAATTATTATACTTTATCGACACGTGTCTATCTACACAAATCATACTTCAACATATCTATGTGCACTGAGAATTTCGTAAATGTCGAGGTGAAGGCTGATGCGATATCTTTATGATAATTTTGCACTCTTGACCTGCACCGTTCATTGAATAGGTTGGCCTAAAAAAGGGTCGCGATAACGCTATACACTAGTTTGCATGACACCATATCTGGTTCTCCGGATCCTCTAGTTGGTATCTTATCAGCTCTTCTATTTCACTGAGCGTCGGAACGATCACATCATTTATGTTCCGCTGCATGCGCTTCCACCGTTTCATATTTTCTATGAACCTTTACACCGTTATTCCTAAAAGATTGTCATTTTTAAAGATTAATTAGAGATAGCAATAGACATAAGAGCCATTTTAGTTAAACAACATTTAACTATCGTTTATGAATAAGGGACTTTTAGACATAATATTAGCATATTATTGCAGAATAGTGAACGTATTATGAGTATTATAATAATAATATTACCCCCCTGGGAAAGGCGTTACCTCATCATGAGATAACGTAAAACCGGAGGGAACATTAGACTAGCTTTCTACGACCCCATCATATAATAAAAAATGTATCATGAGGTCTACTGAAAAGTTTACAAACCGCAGGGCAGCTTGTGGCGAGTTGTTGATGAGTGGCGACACTGCGTACCTTATTGCTTCAGAGTCGGTCGGGGCCTCGTCTCCAGTTTGCCTTTATTGGCTGGCTGGGGTGGAACCCCAAGAGTGCCCGCAGGACTCTCAACTCTGGCTTGCCTTTATTTGCCGGCCAGAGGGGGACCGCCAGAGCTATATGCTCGGGGGTGGAAGTGTCTAATGGCGTAATAGCGGGGAAACCCACTCCGGGTCTTTTAAACCCGCGACGGCGAAACCGGAGCCACACCTCTCTACACCCCTAGCCGCTCACACGTTTGTTGCCCCCTTCGTCTATGTAGGTACTGGCGGCTTTTCAGGGGGAACAGCTAGTGAGCTGGCAAGTCACCATCTGCCAACACAATTCAATTTCAAACTTGAAAGGCAGACGCCGTTTTCTTCCGGCAATAGAAGTTAAACAGTCCATTTAACACCCCCTCCCACAGACCAGTTTTATTTTTAGCATATTTCACAATAGTTTTGCACCCACCTGGGACGGTCTATGACTGTACTCCAATAGTGCAACCGTGGATAGTCCCCGGTTGGTGCCCCATCCCATTTTAGATTAAAGTTCTCAAAGGGGCCTCTGCGCGTTGGACCTGTGTCCCCCGTATGCCTTCCAAAGGATTGGACATCTTCCGCACGGAAGATGAGCCGTGACTAAAGAGAGATAATGTCTATTTAAAGAAAACTTATATTAAAATTACAAAATATTTTAACAGGCTAATTTAGATCAGATTAAGTGGTGTAGTCATCTGTAGCCGAACTAGGCAAAGCCTGTATTTCGGCTATCAGCGCCAAACCCCTCGAGTATGATACAAAAAAAAGTACATAAAAGAGAAAAGTCTGTTAGTGTTTGCATGCAGGACCTCTTATTTGTGTGAGATGGGAATGTACGATTGTGTATGTATATGTATATATTATGACCCACTTTGGAGTTTCACACGAGGACGTGAAAGTATGTAGATAGATGGAGACAGTCTCAAATAAAAGAATATTGTCAATGTGAAGGGACCATTCACCTGTTCCATTTCTTACCTTTTCTTTGAGGGAAAAATGTAAAGCATTCAATTTAGCGAAAGGTTACAATCGATTTTTATATAAGTACGTCTCACACCATGCTACGATCTTTTTTATGTAGAAGGAAATAAATTTCTGTAGGATTGATATGACAACTTATATTTGGAAAAAGTGATTTCAATTAAACTGAACATCTAAAGAACATTCGTAAAACATAAAAATAATAATAATTCTGCAGACATAGATGACTTATGATTAAATTATACAATCGTTAACCCAATAAAGTTTAATATCAATCAATTACCTACGCTGCTAGAAGCATTCACTTCGCAAACAACAAAAGTCATTCCTATCCTGACATTAATATAATATGTTAAAGTACCTAACACGAACCTAATGATAATGAGCAAATATTTAAAACCAACATACCTATTGGCAAATATAACACATCAATAAAACATCTAATAACCGCCAATTAAAATCATGTTTGACTACAATCAAAACATGGGTATTCACAGTGAACCTCAAAAATCTAGCACTAAAAGCAATTATTTATAAGGAAACATTGAAGCAAGTAACGAGGTATATAGCTTTGATTATAACTTTCATGTAAACAAGTTGTTTGAAGTGTTCCTTTGAGTGGATAACGGCGTAAATGTCCTTCTAGTTGGTTATTTAGCAGCTTTCAATATTTGTAAACAAATGCTAACAAGACGGCGACTCGGCATGGAGCCAACTAGTGAGGAAAAACTATTTCTAAAGTATTCTTCATGTCCTCCTTCGAGGCTTTTGCATGCTTTATCGCATATTAGTAATTTATTTATTATGTAGGAAGTTATGTAGAGCATTTGTAACGATATTATTTATAGTTTGTGATGTTATGTAATATCGGATAAGGATGAAATCAATTGTGGTTATGTGTTTTTATACTCACAATACGTTATGAATAAAGAACAACTATTCTGCATGTTAGGTATAACTTTGTTTATCGAAAACAAATTAAAACGAATTAATGTTGCGAAGACGTCAGAGAGCTACACAATGAACTTCCTATCAAATAAAAACCTATAGAGAAAACTTGTTTGCAGCATTCAAATTACAGGTCTTTGATGTCTTGATTTAATAAACAAGACTGATCAGCACGTTTCACGGTAGAACAATTATAAAACAAATCACCTTTTCACACGATTTTATATTTCTAGAGCAATTATTCAATAAAGATGTAGGTAGGTTGTCTATCTAGCTGTTATCACAACGTTCAGTCAAACTGCAGGTATTTGATGTCTTGATTCAATAAACGTTGATCAGCACGTTTCACGTTAGAATAATTATAAAAATTTCCATGAACAAATAACCTTTTCACACGATTTTATATTTCTAGAGTAATTATTCAATAAAAGTGTAGCTAGTATATGCGGCTGGTATCATAACACTGATCTGACAACCGGAAACTGCGATGATTTATCCGAATGTTTTTATTTTAGTTTAGTCTCATATTTTAAAGTTAGTAGGTATAATAAAACATGAATACATGTAATCATCATACAAATTTCAATTGTTTAATTTAATTGTTTATTGTTAAAAATGTTGAATTTTTTCGTTCCGTTTACCTAGCATACGCATAATGAATTAATTTATATTAAAGGCTATCCAATACTTATATAACACAACTGTTTTGATGAGGGTTAGTGTTACTAAATTGTATCTAAAATGTTGTTGTTTTATATAACAGTTTAATATACACACTGATATATTTGCATGAATTGATATTATTTCCGCATTCAATAGAGGTAAAATCAATAATAATTGCAGTTTATTTCCCTAGTTACTGAAAAGGAAAAAGTATTTATTGTTAGTTTATCATAAATGTGGCTCAGAAGTACTCAGAACAACAATGGACAAAACAAAGTTATTATTACTTTATGGTAGAAGTCTTGGTCGAAGGCTATATTGTACTGTATTCGCTGTGTCTTTAATAGAAATAGAATAGTTTAGAAGATAGGAAAACGCTTTAAGTGTACCTATCTACCCGTACCTTCTCTTATTTCTGATGCTTCTTAGAAAGAAGGATAAAAATGGCGATTTCAAAAAGAGTTTTATCGACAAATTGTCTCAATTAATCTTCATGGCGTATTTTATCTCGGCTCCCACAGGGTCCTATTTTCGGCCCAATCTTCTACACCTTGCTTGGTCTTCATCCATACTACCAATCCTTAAGCCTATAATTAATTTATACGAAAAAACCTATAAGATATGTGAAATTTAGTTCTTTCATTAAAATATGAATGTGCCCGCCGCATCTCTTATGTCATATTCGAAATTGAGCAATTTGCTCACCGTTAGTCTAGCTAGCGTGATGGTATGTGACGTTTGTTTATTAACTTTTGGAAATGCGTTTCGAAATTTATTTTTTAATTGTAGTATTTCACGGTGAAAAAGAGAATAGTAACTACTTCAAAGAAATATTGACTTTCTATAGTTTCACGTATAAAAGAAACAGTAGTCACAGTTGCGTTTCTTCCAACATTCTTTTTATTTATTCTTCTACCATCATAATTATAATGAATATGTAATACTTAAGTTATTATACATAATTATATTGATTGATTTGTCGTTAATGTAGGTCTAGGTATTACTCACTTGTTCTATGCGTCAGTTCTCCTTACATAAGCATGTGTGCCCGTTTTTTACAGGCGCATAAGCACGTTCACCGAGCTCCTCATAAACCAGATTTCGACATTTTAACACTTATTTTCATTGCAACACAGCACAGGGAAAAACACCTACACAGCCAAATTCCGCAGTCGGTTGACACACGCTTGACCGCTTTCGCTCGTTTGTGCAAACACAGCCTCTTGCCACTTCTCCAAGGCGGACACAATTTTAAACACTTGTTATAGCGAGTTGGTACACTTGTTCCGCAGAGACACTTAAGTATTTTTAAATTAGATTTGTACGGATGAAGGGTTTTCGGAAAAATCCAGAGCGCATTGCTCAAGCGCACGTGAAATCGCGGTTATCAGAACGAACGGCGGCGACGCTGCAGCTGCGGGCGAGGTGACGCGCGTCGTAGCAGCAGCGGCACTGAGAGACTGCGGCAGCCGAAACCCCGCCGCCACCGCCGCGCGGCACTCCGGAGAGGTGGCCGGTGACGCTCTTACACTCACCAATAAAAACAGCCAAACAGACTGGCGCGATACGTCCTAGAAACGGACGCCGGACGGTGGCCGTCGTCTCACTCGCTTTCGCTGTCAGACGTCCCATTTTCATAACAAGATTTTCTCTAGTATTTCATATGATAGTCAGACGAATTTCATACACCATTCATCAACAGGTTACACTAAATGACGTAAGAAACTTGATTTTGTGTATGATTGCATTACGTCGTGGTACATTTGTGAAATGATTTGTGACCTACCCACAAATAAAAACCAAAATAAATAAATACCTTTGTAACTCCGTATCAATAATATAGAAGGAAGGAAAAGAGAAAAGACTAATTTAAATATTAATAGAGTTATCCAATGTTTTATTTACGTAAATATTCAATTCATTAAAAATGTAAGTTAGGTAATTTTGATACATAACAATGTAAGGAAACGCAGCGGTACGCAGGGGAAGTTATTGCAATAAATCGGTGTAGTAACATAGCATCTAACTAACGTAATAATGGATGCAACTTGCATAAACAGTTGGAGGCAGGCAGAACGCTTGGATTAACCTAATATTGTGTGATATGTAGGTAATGCAACATTCTAAAAACAGTTAAACTCTACTAATGCGTTTTAGTTCAGCCTGTTCACCCTTTATACAACAAAACGTTTTATTTTCCAAAATACAAGAAGAAAACCAAGAGAGATGACCTTATAAACATCTAACTTGCCAATCCCAACTACAATCAAGTCATCAATAGTCCGGTGCAGTAATGCTAGAGGGCTGAATCTGCGGTCTGTGGTCAGTTCTCTGCGATAGGCGTATGGAGAGTGTAGGGTAATATAATAACAATCGAAGGAGTCAATCCGTACATTTATATGTAATAAATTGCTGTATTCATTCTGTTAGTCACTCCAATGGCACTCGTAGGACCTACGGGCTTCCCACGGATGAGCCCTAACAGGCGTTGCACACGGAGGGTTTAATGAGGTGGTCTTTTAAGAGGCAGTGCTGATGGTGACTACCGGGGTAGTTTTAGTGAGTTAAGACTCCCACACTTCCCAGTCTTATCACCGAAGGACGATAGCATTTGGAAGGTCTAACGCAGAAAAAAAAGGACCTACGGGCTACGGAAGGCGTAGGCGTTGGTATATACTGTAGAGGGCGGCCTCGTGTATTCACCTGAGGTCGAGGTGGCAATAATCTTACAAACATCTCTTTTATATCAGGTAATTAAGGTACTTACCAAGATTACGGGGGAAGCCCACAGCATGTAACAGCTAAGAATGTATCACTTAAAACATAAACATGCATGTTACCAGGACATAAAAAATAAAATTACTTGTACCTATGACATTTAGTTATACGTATGCTAAATTGTTTTGAGAAATAAGTAATGAATTTAGAGTGTAATGTATATTATATGACTGTGACAAATCTTTTTAAGTGATTTGTGTCTTCGGCGGTTTGTCAAAAAACATTTAAGATGCAATGTAGTATGTACGAACATTATGAAAACCTGTTTCGCAAAAAACGTTGAATGAAAGAAAGTGATGGGAGTGCCGACATGCGATGCTTAAGTATTCATATAACAGAAACAACTTGTTGCTATGTACGCTTAAGTTGTACCTTGTAATGCTCGCTGAGGAGTGCCACAATAAATTTATGATAATGCACCACCCATCGCACAAATATGGTTGATTTATGCTGAGAAGAACAGGATTCGGTTAAGTAATCAAGCCCGAACAGTCTGTCAATCGGTCTTATCTTAGGATATGAGAAGTTCCCATAATTGGGGTGCAAAGGTCCGATGGTAGTAGCTCAAGGTACAGACAATAGTTTAGACTGGAAGCTGTCTTCGACACGGTGGTGATGATATTACTTTAAGATACTACGTAGGTACCTTCAATATTTTTTGATTCAACGAGTCCTCATAAAAAATCCACCTATCTTTTACTCTCACTCATATAAATACGGTTTATTTCTCAAAGATTTCCATAGATAACTCAAGCGAGAAACAAATGTTACAAAATACCTAAGTTTTAAAGAATATTAATTATTACATTTCAGAGAATCTCAAAGTACTTACTGAGTTTTAATAAATCGTGGGTAGATTTACAATCTGGAATAACTTCAACATCAGAAATAATGACTTATATGTATCTATGGGTAAATCTGGGTAATCGTTCCCTTTTAGTAACCAGCAGTGGGCAGTAAACGTGATGGACTGATGGTTCATAGTATTATTAATAAGATATCGAGGTCGAACCTTATTTTAGACAAATGAAAAAAACTAAATGTTTTTAGTTTTAATTGTAATTTGTTAAAATAGGTAATTAAAAATAAAATTTGTGTTTACAATAATAATGATGTCAGGTAAAAAAACATTAAAATTATAATTAAATAGTTCTGCTCAATAGCTTTAATTGTTGTAGTTGTTGTAATAACAAGTGTTTTAATTTATTTATAAAGGTCAATATCAACGGTGCGTTTCGTATTCTGATAAGATACATTTAGATAGGTTCATCCGCTTCCCTAATATTGTTTTACACAGCCACATTAACAGACCAAAACTCCAATTACATTTCGTATCATGTAATCTAATTGGAATTATTCAGTAGGTGAACTTTAGTAAATAGCAACACATTTGCCGCAAGCCATCGCGACCAAAGTCCCATAAATCTAGATTAGGGGGAAAACAGCCTGGAAAGATTTGTCGAGGGTTTAAGGGCCATGGGTTACGTAACATTTTCGCAATGTGGGCCACGGCCCTCTTTTGGTAACTTCATCACTACACCGACCACCGTAAGCAGAGCGAGAATAATTATTCGCTTAACGTGTGACTCGTGTCTCTGCATAAGGAAGTAGCTATTATAATATTATAATTACATATTTTATTAATGTAAAAATATAATATTTCGTGGCAGCAAGAAAAGAAAGTCCATAGAATCATCAGTAGTATCTGTCGGTAGAATCTGGTATCGTGAATCGGTATTTCCTGCGATTTGCGCAAGAGTCTTTTTTCTACATGTTACGGTTAATGCTAGGTGGATGGATTTAAACTCTATCCCGATAAACCTAGTTCTATCGAAGTCCTTCGGATAAACTCCGAAATTATTTCAATTTTCGGACATTATCCAGCTATTACTGTTCCCAAAAGCCTTGGATAGAACCAGGTTTATCTGGATAAAGTTAGCTGTATCCATTAACCGAAATCAGAGCCGCATTAACTTTCTATTACTACAAATCTATTTATTACTTTTGTTTGCTTTTCCTGATGCACCTGTACTTAGGAACGTTATTTTTATTTACTTAAAAACTTCGCTTTACTGTTGATGTTTCTAGCGCTGAAAAAAGTTGTCCGCTTTCGAGGTTAAAACTAGATAGGTACCTACCAAAATCCTTTTAATAACTTTCCAAAATAGCCTGCCGACCATTTGACAGATTCGGTCATGATCAATGTGTTACAATAAGTATGACAAAGTTTTATATTCAAGTACCTACGTCAATGGGTTTTTATCATTGTTATTGTAAGCTTATAATCACTAATACCGCAGCCACTGCGTTTAAGCTTATTTGTTATAGGAAAGTTTTCACGGGCAGGCATTATCTCAATCACTACAAGTATGATAACTATACGGTCTTTGCGGTTTTCCTTACGTACAAAAAATAAACGTGTAAAGGCAGCTGCACAATGCAGAAGTAGGCCACTTTTTTTTTTTCAATATGTTGTACTGGTATGGTTCTGCAATTAAGAATTTAGGAATTTAATCAGCTTGAATGTACATAAAAGACTAACTTGAACCTTGGAACGTGTCTAAGATACAGAAAAGATATAAAAAGTAGCAAGTTTAAAAAAAAATGGTCAGCAGATCCTGATCAGATATTTTATTTTTATGAATACAACAGCATAACTACTTAGTTGCTTTATTTACGTCGCAAAACCATGAACTCCGTTCATTATTCTGTACAACTTTTACAATCGGGTAAAATAGGCGTGAAAAAAAAAATTGCTCTTCCATACATTTTATAGCAACATTGTTTTGTATGGCACAGGTTTTTTTTTGCACAGATTCACAATTTGTCCCATAAGGTGTAAGGTATAACGGGCTGGTGTCCGCAACTCCACGTCTAAGCGCGTATTTTGCGTGATGGGTGGTAAGTATAGTTACTCGATCCACCCTAACTCCTCGAAAAAGGCCAGCACACCCTTGATGTTGCTGGTGATCTCTCGGAGAGTACCTGGGTTTCCGAAGTACTTGGACCTGTATGTGGCGACCTCAGGGCAGTTTAGTAGCACATGGGCTGCCGTCTCGTCCTCCTCCATGCATGCTCTGCACAGTGGGCTGTCTGTAACTCCAATGACTCCAATGAATGAATGTTTGTTAAATGAACCATGGCCAGTGATGGCTGCTGTGGCTGTACGCAGTTGTTGCTTTGACAGCCGGAGGGCTTGTTTAGAGGGACGACCGTCAATGGCGCGAAGCGCCTCCTTGTCCTGCCTGCACGTGCCATGGTTTATCCATAACTCGTTGTGTTGGTCTCTCTCTCTCATCTGCTGCATTATTGCGTCGGGAACCGCTTTGTCCTTTGATCTATTGAATGGTTATACAAGGTTAGTCAGAAAGGGGGTACTAATCCGAAAGGGTGTTAAAGTACACATAATAATGAATAACTTTTGTTCTACAACTTTTTCCAAAAGTCAATGGTTTAAGAGAAACAGCTGTTCAAAAATCTAAAAAAAATATCTCTAAAATCTATCTATCCCCAGTTATGATCAGCTGTGTTTACATTTTAGGTCATATTTGGGGTCATGAATTAGAAGCACCATTTTCTGAATTTGTAACTAAAGCAGGGATGAAGAATTTTTGAAAAAACTAAAACAAAAATCATTTTATTAGGAAAAAAAATATATCGAATTTTGAAATTTTAACACTTGCTTTCAAATAGTCAACAGTGATACTATAAGTGGGCTTCGGATTAGTACCCCCTTTCCGACTAACCTTGTATAATTGAGGTTACCCACCTGGTTCATTTGTAATTTAGTAAAAATTTTACAAAACGATGAACATATTTCATGGTTTTCGGATGTAAAGCGACTAACCAACCAGTCACGCTGTGGATATTATAATCTTTGTAATTCTCACGCTAATGCACTTCGTCGTGTACAGCGACCTTATCCGATTGACGTCATGGGGTTTCACGGCCAGACCCAGCATTTCCAAGAATCAGGGACCTTAGGAGCAATAACACTAGAATAGCAACTTGTATCTTACAATTCTACGCCCTCGATATTCATTTAATTACAGTGAACGGCAAACTGCAAATGTCTTGGTGGCTAGAATGTTCTTAAAAGCTATAAATAATTATGAGTTCTTATTAAACGTGGGTTTTACTATAGGTAATAAATAGATTTTGAATGATGCTCGTTTGTCAAGTTCTGTGGTAGTAAACACTTAGTATAAGGTATACAACGTTGATAGATTGCTAACCACTCGATTTATCCACACTATCCACATTGCATCTGAAGTTGTTATTCAACATGATGGTATTACAGCAAATATTATAAAAATCATTTTTTAGTAGGATTTGAAATAATTGTGTACATAACATTTATCTTGAAACATCACAATACTGAGAATGCACAACTTGAGCCCTTAATTTAACAAAAGCCGGTGGTAATTAAAATACCTTAATTGTTACGTTTTTCTTATACAATTTCAAGTACGTTCTTCTAAAGCACGGATGTACAGACCGCGGCCTGCAAGTGTATTAAACTCTTTTAGTCGAATTAAAAATTCATGTACAGACTGCATATCGAGCTACCCAAAACTGTCAAATTTTCCCAATCAACCTTGAACCTAATGCTTTTGCGATAAAGATGAAAATCTATTAAAGAAATTTGACAGATTGTAGTAGCTTTATGTGCTGAGTACGTGCTATAAGTACGTTTTACTTTTTCAATAAAATTTATTTGAACTGTTTTTGATTACGTACTTTTCATTTTGGTGGCCCGCTTTTACCTTATAGTCTGCCCAGGTGACTTCTAGTCCTAAGTCTGTGCATCTCTGTTGTAAATATCTCATATTCCACAGCATAAAAACATACAAAATCAAAATTTAATCTTTAAATACATTATGGGATAATAAATTATTGTATGCTTTGTGAAAGCTGTTAACTAACATCTGTTGTCTTAATTTGAATAAAATAGGTACTAGGTATTTATGTGGCTTGTACCAATGTATTCATAAAAGTCGGTTGATCTCACAACACTGAACGTGACTCCATTTTTTCTATTGCACATTTTCATATCACGGACAGAAGGACCAAAAAATATTTCTTCACGATCCTGAAATATTTTAGCATCACTGTCAAGTCGGCCTCGTTAGATCTTCAAAATCGTCGCCGTAAGCAATTTGGGCTACCTATAAACATTTTATTAGTTCAGAAACCCATTTAGCGGGGTCTGTGGCGCACGGGGTGGTACTGAGGAAGGCCACGACAAAGGGCGACCACACAAACAATTCGCTATAAAGTGTAGCGGACACGCGAAGCCCGACCTTGCCCTTTCTAACGAGCGTATTGGAGATAAACGCTGCACGATGGCAGCACGACAGACCTGCGTAATGAGATGGGATTATATGACATGACAAGTGATTTCACTTGCAAATGCGTGTGGACACAAAATAGTGGATGGCAAATTGTAACAGATAAAGCGTGAAACGCATGTTCACCCTATATACGGCAGTGGCAATATTTCCGCCACCAACTATTTTGGAAGATGTCTCGAAAGCCTCCTTGCTATATTTTTATTTTTAAAGTTGGCAATATTATTATTTTTTCCTATTTTCTTTAATAAAATGACACCTAAAAATTATTTTTTCTTTTCTTTTTTTATTGTTTTATAAAAAAATGCCAAATTCTTTATTATTTACTTTTCCTAAAATCTTCTGCCTTATAAAGGGTTAAGCGTTCCTGGTTTGTGTTTAAATTAGATCTACACAAGGCTATGGTTAGCTTATCTTAAAAGGATTACCTGGAAGTCAGATTTTCCGTGCCATAATAAAATTATCTGCTGTCATCAATTTATCTAAAAACGTGGAAATAGGGCGATTTGTAGGGGTGTTTAGTTACATTATTTGTAATAATACAAAGGAGCACCTTTTAATAGTGACTTTGTCTGAATTCAGACTTGAAACTGCAATGTATTCGAATTGTTAAGGTGCTCCCACACCGCTGTTAAAAATGTTTACAAACATTAGTTAACATTTTCTAAACAAACATAAATAAAAAAATATCTGCAAAAATGTACTAATATAACTAATAATCTTTATTAGATAAATTAGATTTATTATTATCTGATATTTTTATCTTTTCCTAACATTTGTTAGTGTTAGAAAATGTTAGTAAACTTTTTTAACAGCAGTGTGGGAGCACCATTATGGATACAAATCGGATTATAGGCACGTATGTAGGATTATAGGTACCTACTCAGCACCTACTACCTACTTAGGTATATTCAAAGCGATAATAACCAGTTAAACGTCTGCGGTATTGACAGGCGTAAGTTCAAATCGGTTACGATTGTACAACTGTGGTGGTAGACATACCTTGACATATCGTCACCCTCCGCGCTAACTGTCGTATCGTGATGTATCAATTGATAATTTTTCAGTAGTTGCGTTAGCTGTGGCTTTATTAATGAATTAATAACTTTTTTATATTGCTCTTGGCTTACTCTTGGCTTGGTTAGTAATTGCCCTAAAGCCCTAAGGTATCTATTTATTTATTTCTATTCATTTGAAGCAGATACGTCACTCTGTGAGAATTTCTCTGAAAAATTATCAATTTCTAGTTACGACAGTTAGCGCGGAGGGTGACGATATTCCCCCTTATTACGACAGATGGTTTAAATCAAGACTTTACCCCCAGATTTATAATATACTTACATCACTTTCTAACTTAATACAACAAAAAGACACGAGCAGGGTTTTAGTTAGACCATATTTTTAATGAGAGGGTTGAAGTTTTACAACTGTAGATGTAGATACTATTGTATTGATGCACTTAAAAGCAATATTTTCGTCTAATCTTCAGGTACGATCTTGTAAAATACAATTAGCTTCCTACGTCAAAGATGCCATATTTTTTGTTGCACTTAAATCTGTAGATACTATTGTACTGACGCATCTGGCTGGCAAAATCACTTTATTTTCTTTAATCATCTTCCTTTTCAGAATGTGTTGCCTGCACTTCATTTATAAAGGTTTGTATTGTTTGTGCGTCAAGAGGGCCATATACGTTCGTCATAACTCGTTGGTACCTGTATATCTATGCTGTATGAAAATGTCTACAATGAATTTCACTAAATATACCCGTCTCGTGCCCAGCAGTGGGACAGTAGGTAATGAGTTGATTAATGTTGTGTATGTTATTAACAGTGATCGGAAAAAGGTGAGCTAATTTAGCTAAACTTCAAAGAACAGGGGCAAAAACTGGAGACTTCCTTACAACATTTTTTTTCGTGAAAATTATTCCGAGTTTCGGGACATCACTAAAGTACATTTAATATTAATGTTAATAGTACACAAAACAATTAAATTCGTTTCCTATTTTTGTTTCCCAAAATTGTCATTGTTGTTTTAAAAAGAGATTGTTTATTGTTTTCAAAAAAGGAGATTGTCTTTTATTTTTTGAAAACAAATGAAAGACAATCTCCGAGAAAATTCTCCCGAAAAAAAAATGTTGTCGTAAGAAAGTCTCCAGTTTTTGTCTCTGTTCTTTGAAGTTTAGGTAAATTAGCTCACCCTTTTCCGATCACTGGTTATTAAATACAGGGTGTTAACGAATTCGTGTAATTCCTTCAAACCACGTAATCTACTGGTGACACAGATTAACCCTAAATGGGAATTTTTTAAAATCAACGAATAAAAAAATTCAAAAAAAAATTTTGATTTTCTATTTCTGAGACATTAGAGCCTTGAGTTATTTGACTGCAAAGAGCGATATCGCGTTAGTCGTGCGCCGTACTTTCATTAATTTATGCGTGGCATCGAAATGTTCACACAAATAAAACATTTTTTTTGCAAAAAAAAAAAAAAAACTTGTTTTTTTTACTGAATCCTTATTAAGTGGTTTAGATACGATCGGTAACAAAGCCGCATGGAAAAATAATAATTTTATATTTTTAATCAAGCTAAATTCCGTGCGGGGCCTGTCTACATCAGTAGTAGATCATGTGGTTTTAAGGAATTACACGAATTCGTTAACACCCTGTATACCAAAGTTTTTCAACGATTTGTTACTTTTTATATGGTACTTAGACTTGACGTTAGTTAACAAAAAAACCGGCAGATTAGGTACTTTTAACGTTGAGATAAATAAAAAACAGATAGACAATACCACTTTTTATTTATTTTACATACATTGAATGTCCGATTGTATTTATGCATTTCATTATAACATATTCTTCTATTTAACGACACAGCCATCAAATTGAAGAATATGTTACTCTTTGACGTTGTTGACGTTGTAATATAAACGTCTAAAATTATGTACAAGTTATGGGCACTTCGGTGCAAATGTTCATTTGCAATGTGATTTATATCTAAACAACTTGTTCGTTTAACTAAAAATAAGTCATGTTGATGAAATATAAAAGCTACTTCTCTCTGTCTATACAAAATTAATCTCGTAGAACACCTAGAAATTATATATACATTAGAAATGTCTACATATGTGTAATTATGTAACTAGCGATCTTATTTGTATCACCACACGAGCCCAGTCGGGCTAGCACTAAATACCGATTAGATATCACAAAAACATGGAAAAAAATAAAACAAATAAAATGGAGTTAATACAGTCTGAATACATAATAATTGTTGCATTGAAAACGATGAAAACATAGTCTTAATATTTTACACAATTACATAGTTTAACGAATAGTTATAATTCTTCAAAGTGATATAAATTATTCAGTCACACGTAAATGTTATCAGATTTATTTTAATAAACTTAATTATAAATCTAATCTACACTTTAAAGCTTCTTTCATAAACTTACTAAAAGGTAAGTAGGAATGTACATGTACCTACGTAGTACGTCTTGGAGCCTTTTACGAAAATAAGACGAGCAGGGAAATTTAGGTACGAGATGTAAACGAATTCCTGCACCCTTAATGAACATTTTATTCGTAAAATTCGTATTTTCGTAATAGTCTCCCCAATTTTAATTATCACCTAACAGCCCATTCGTATGGTAAGAGTTCGTTATTTTGACTGGACCGTTAATTAAACGATTCGTAGGGTCCCATGTGTATTTGTACGAGTCGTTTGACTGAGTTTGGATCCAGCATCATCGTTTTACCGAACATGCGACTCAATGAATGTAAAATAAAGGGTCCAGTAAAATTATCGGACTATCGCCACATGACCAGGCTTTTACTCTATAACCCTCAAACATTGTGTTGAGAATTATATACCTACTATCTTTAGATATGGTGTTGCGTAATCACTGACATAATAGCAATTTTATGACAGCACAGATCATAAAATTAGTACAGCAATACCAGACAAAATTAAAAACTAAGTATATTGATGGCACCACCATCCACAATAGAATAGGCATAAATAAGAATCTTTACATAGAACTAAGGACGGCCAATACAATATGCATTCCTCGTACATTCAATAAAAAAAACTTGTAAAATTTATATACAAGGTGTAACATAAATAACGCGCTACCTCTTATGTGACCCCAACTTTTACTAAGGGACCAAACCAGAAATCGCGAAAAAAAATCAGCTGTTCCCTACATTTACGTTCGTAAACTCGTCAAAATGTAGGGAACAGCAGCAGATTTTTTCGCGATTTCTATGTTTGGTCCCATTGTAAAAGTTGTTCATAATGATGAGTACAGTGACTCCTTAAGAGATTGTGCGTTATTTAAGTTACACCTTGTATACATCACTAGACATGGATTAATAAAACAAAACTTAATTTCGGAGCTTTTGATAATGATTACGAAGTGCGGGACAAACTATTGGTTATCTACGTCACAGGTAAGTTTGTTCTAGAACAATCGAAACTGAAGTTCAATGGCATTAAGACTGCTCTAACGATTTCCACTAGAGTAGCAAGTTTTGAATGAAAAGTTTTGGGCCACGACGAAGACATTATACCTTGATCTCGTAATACGGGAGAAAGAAAATCCAAATATTTTATAGAGTGAGAATATTCGAGGAAATGGCCAAATGTAATGCCGGTATAACATAGTCGTAAATAGTCTTAAACAATAGCATCTTTGTTAATCAGATTCTAATTGTTATATAAAAGAGAAATAACAGAAGAAACTGATTATAATGTCACAAAAGTTTTCTTGACATTGAATGAATTTCGAAGGAAGGTTAATTATGTAACCATTATATTAACTCTGATCTTTTGGCCATAAAATAAATAATATATGTGTGTATAATGGTACTTTATTTTATTTATGTGTCCACTACAAATTATTCTCTCTGTCAACTGTTGTGCTTGTTTCCCACGGTGCGTGATATCGTGCACCGCGACGCACGAGCTCGCACCGACGCACCATGGGAAGAGACTCGTCCGTGGTAACGCGAACGCGTGAGGAGCGGTGCGCCGTATCCACATCACGCACCCTCATAATGTGGCTTCCAACGGTGCGTAATTTTACGGATGATACCACGCACATCCGGTGCGCGCTACCACGCACCGTGGGAAGTCAGCTTTAGACGTCGAATATAGACAACCTTGTTATTAACGATTTAATATTTAGTTTACATATTCAAAAGGTAAACCCAAGGAAAATCTGTAAAAACTGCTTAAGACTAATTGTATTTAAGACAGATTATAATAACAACGTTATTATTAACCCTGTCTACTTAAATGGTTTATTTTATTAATGGATTATTAAGTTAATTGTTAAAATATTTACTTGTCTAACAGTAGAAAGAAAACGTGTAGTCGACACATCTTTTTTACAATTCAATTCATGGTATACAACATTTTCTAAGGATTATATATCATTAGCTGTACCTAATGTAACTTGCCACGGCCTTCACGAACGAATTCCAAAATAATGAGGTGAAAAAAAACATCTTTTGTTTTGTTGAGAAGTTTGCTAAAATTAAACTCTTGAAAGTGAAATAAAAACACATCGTTACAGTCACAAACAGTCTTTTGTTATGAAACGTACGTATCACTGGAAATAATAAAACAAAGAAATGATTCACGACAAAGTTACACAGCTTCCTTGTTTTAAGTAAGGTAAATACATTTTTAAGTAGATATGTACCTACATCCTTACTTCCACTTTTACAAGAGAAGCAGAGTAACTGACAGTCTGTGACAGACGATATGTCATTTAAACATGTACGATATAATATTAACAGCCTATTCCATACTTCTGATACTTTCCTATTCGAGAAAGTTCAACCACAAAGCTTTATCTTGAGAATCAACAATCGTTTAACGGAGCTCAAGATTTCAGTCTCAGTAAAGGCACTTGAAGCTAAATCAATAAGGAATCGACTCGACAGATTGCATTACTAACGTCTAGCGAAGCGATATAATCGTTAAGAGTATCGCCAATTAAAATGAGATCTGATACCTCAGTTGACAATTGTCGGAGACGCAGGGAAGTTTTCGCGTTGTTCGACGTCCATTGCTCAGTGGTAATGGGAGAGCTTGCCGGGCCTCCGTGGTGGTGCACTCTCGTACTCGTAGTAGTTGGATTGCGGTCGCACGCCACCTTCCCTACAGGAGCGCTGTGAGTGGTAGCCACCCGCCCCTGCCCGACGACTGTCATGTTAAAAACAATCATTAAGCCAAATTGGTTTGTGAATTTTAAGAGGGACTATAATACGGCTGGTGAGTTTATTTAACCTACAAAAATGTACAATTTAGCGGTGAAAGAGGTAGGTACCTCTACAGAAAGTCAGAATGATGTGGTAATTAATGAAGATAAAATCAAATGTCCACTTAAGTAATGTAACGCAAAAAATATAACTTCACGAATATGAATACTATCTAATGAATAATGTAGCAATTGTACAATTACCATTTTTTTCCTGCTAGACAACTACTACGCAAGTTAAGAATTGTTTCGGAACAAAATTTTGAAATAGTTTACTAAGAAAAGCGACTTAACTAATGATTGCGCGGTCCATGCACTCAAAGTTCCGTGCATATAATGAGTCATTACATTTCTTGTGCAAAAGCAATCTACACATAAATAAACCTACATTTTTTTTTTTACGAATAATGTTTTTACAGATTGTCTTTACCGTGACATTGTGTAAGAAGTACAATGACGAATAAATAGGACCCAAATTATGTTAGGACCACAACAGGAACACGAACCGAGAGACATGTAAGTGTTTTAAGAAAAAAGTATAAATAAATACGTTCACAATAAAAACTGGTCTTTTAAGCGACATGGCAACTATTTCGAAAAAAGAAAGGAATATAAAAATAGTGCCTTCGTTTTTAAAGCAGCCAATTAGTGCTTAGTTTAAATTACTTTATTTAATTCAGTGTTATCCATCACAAATAGTTGGACATTCTTCATAATGGATATAATAGACGGATGCGACCAAAGTAAGAAAAAAAGCTGCTAATTGACTTTAAAAGAATTTTCGAGACGTTTATTAACAAAACATAAATATATGAAACCAAAATTTTACCAACTAGGTATCGAGCAATTTTAGCCAGTCATCTTAGCGGAAAAACGTAAGATTAATAAATACAAAAAAGTCCAAGGTTTCATGCTCACATGTCACTTTTAGTTAGATTTCTTAGAAGTTTACACATTCAGATACTTACATAGTAGTTTAGTATACAGTTGAAGGTACTTTTAAGAAGTCAAAACCACAAAAGATTTATTTTTATGATGACTGTGTAAATAAGCCTAAAAAATAAGTCTTCTATTTTTTTTAAATGCGGAAAAAACGTGTGATTATATCTTTCTGAGTAAGCGACTGCCGTCGCCACCATTTTCCTATGGCTATAAAATTTGAATACAAAAATCCCTATTTACACTTTCGTAAAAGCTTTTTGCACATCAACTTTTGCCTGCAGCAGAGTTAGTTTAGTACGTATAGATATAAATATATATATACAGGGTGTCCGGTAATTAATGGATAACCTTGAAATGGGTCTTAGTAGAACTAATGGCCATTCAAAAAAAAATACAAATAAAAAAAACAAGTAGTACCAAAGATATGTTTTTTAAAATTAAAATCGATGTTTTTTGTTACCTAATTTTACATTGTTGTACACCACGATCACAAATTAATGAATTCCCACGGTTTTTTATTGTTATAGTAATTTACGTTAACTGAGCTGATAAATAACCAATAAATAGTATGACTACTATTACACGGCTTTTTTAAAAAACAACTTGAATTATTGTTATACCTAGTGAAAAATTTATGAAAAATATTCATTTTAACAATGTTTAAGCATCCGTTTTTCCGTGTTTTTTTTTTTAATTTGATTTTTTTTTCTGAATAGCCATTAGTTCTACTAAGACCCATTTTAAGGTTATCCATTAATTACCGGACACCCTATAAGTATATGTCACTTTATGAACCTATCGTAATATATCGGGCACAGTTACAATCCCATTAAAGCCGAGAAACTTCAAATGTAGAATTGTTTTATTGAACCAGAGTGAGAGTTGAATCCCATTTCAAATGTCGTAAGGACTAAGAAGCAACACATGAGCATGCTACCTTTAAGCCTTATTTACGAGTGATCTTACAAAGCACAAGCAGCTTACCGACGCCCAGGAATTTGCAGAGGAAGAGGAAAACAACGTAACTTTAATTATTACAACGCCACGTCTATTATTATTAACTTCGTTTATCTAATTACTACGTGTAACGATGGAGACATGTCATATTATTTTATTATTTGGTGTTTATAATGATCCGTCATTCATTTATTTTTATACACCTATTCACCTATAAGTTTCTTAAAAAAAGGTGTTATTTTCAATTAGCAGGTATGTATGAGACGTCGGTAACGGTTAAATGCTGAATTTGATTTTGACCTTAGTATGGCTGATGACGCCAATACAATGCTAGTCTAGTTTCTAAACAATTTTATGGTTGAGTTGTTAAATGTGCCAATACAATAATATTTTATAACACATTAAGGCAACTCATAGTTTTTATAAAATTATGAGAACTATTTAACACAAATCTAAGGACCAACCACAAAATCTCGAATGTTCGTCCTAGCATTTCATTCTTGTCACAAGATGCGCTTTACTATCAAATTTCGTATACATTTTAATGTAGTTATTATCAAACAAACTAATAGAATACGTATTTCAAATAGTTCTACATCTACCTTTATCGTCGCTAAGTTTTAACACCGCGGATGTCACAAAATTCTGTAATTATACATTGTCATGAATTGCAAAAACTTATTTCGCGTAATTTGACTAGACTATAGCATTTTACTAGAACAAAAACAGTTGCACTATTTTAAATAAGTACCTACATACTATTTTTAGTAAGTAATTATAATAATTGCGCAGTTTTGAAACTTAGCGGAGCCGACATTTTTCTTTCTACAATTTCTACTTTTGAATAATGTTTATGATATTCACCTCTCCTCCTCGGCCTTGGCTCTCTGCGCGTGGACCTGTCTCCTCATCTGTCCTATCTGCACCTCGCTCAACTTCTCGCGACGCGCGCTGTAATATTATGAGCGTTTAGTTTAGGACTTTATTTGGTCCTTCGGTACATTGTACTGTTATACTGGTACAAAAGCTTTTTAATAAAAGAAGTATTTGAAGTGGTTCCAATAAATAGTTAACCGCCAAGTCTAGACACAGAAATAAGAACGTGTTGTATAAATTCACTTCTAATAGTTATGGTGCAACGTTAAATCGCATTATTTGTTTTAATAGTAGGTAAGCGCGGCACTGAATTAGTTTTGGTTTCCCAATCTGGGAAACATAATTCCGGGTTTTTGTTGGTATAGTTCTCAGCTATAACTGGAAATTGAAACTGTGCTCGATATATTGCAGTAAGTACGCCCCCTACGCTTTTGGGATCTCAACGACCGATTGTTGTGTAACATTATAGATAGAACAACTGACTATTCTAGGAAGAGATAGAAAAAATATGCAGGGGCCCAATTCTCCTAAAATAAATTGTTGCCAAACGCAATCGAACCACAACCGTCAGTCAGTTTTTTCAAAATGATTGATTTTATTTTTTGTGTCAAACAATTCGACAGCTTTTGAAATTGAGAACTGTCTTTGTCTGAATGAACGGTTCGGCTTTGGTTCGGTTGTGATTTATCAAGATTTATTTTAGGAAAATTAGGCCCCTGGTAGACCAAATCTGGGTTACGGTATGACATAATAAGACAATGGTGTGATGAATTCCTATTACATGGGACTTAAACATAACGGTTAAATGAGGGAACACCGATGCCAAACCCTCTAGGGAATGGAGACGTGATGTTTTGGATGTTTATTGTGAAAAACATGTAGGTAATTGATGAAGTTGAATTTATTGAATAAATTGTTAGAAAATTAGAGAAAATGTACTAAGAAACAGTATGTTATTATACTCACTTTAAATTCTGTTGTATTTCTTCATAGTTGACGTAGTGACCGGTGGGACCCCACGCGCTGTCCATTGCCTGCTACACAACAGAGACAAGTTTTCTATACAAAACTACTATTCCTTACGTAGATGAATATTAATATTCATATTACCCATGCCACTAAAAAAACTCTATTAATCGGATCCAGTGATGAGGTTATTAAAAACATGTGGGTTGGCAAACAAGAAGATATTAATTACCTACAGTTGAAATAATATCAAATAAAGAAACATGAAAAAAAAGCGTAGGAAAATTTCAATGTTTTGTTTATTGAGTTTAGTTTTGAAATTCTTCATCTTGTCATTAGTGGAGGAGGTTCGGAAAGAAAAATTGTAGAATGATCATAATCCACTATGCCATATAACTGTGTATGGAGTAGTAACATGGAAACGTGACACAGTAATCTATCATAAGAATTGCACGGTGAGCTAAGGAGTAGTCTCTAGTTGTAAACTCATTCAAAATGTTTTGGCAAATAGATATAATTTAAAAACATAAATTGGACGTGTAAAAACTATGTAATACTTGAGGAATCGTAGGTGTGACTCTATAAATAGTAGGTAGATAAAATACAGGATGAAAAAAGAAAGCCATCTGTAGGGAGATGGCATATTTTACCCAAAGAAGACTTTCTATTATTTTTAAGACAGATTTAATTTTTTTTCTTCAATATTTATGGTAAGTCTTTCCCTCAAAGTGGTGTTCGTTTTTTCCATCGTGTTTAATAAGGTAGTATTATGTAATATAGTAGTTACCGGGTGCTGCTGGTGCGGTGGAGCGCGGTAGGGGGGCGCGCGTCGCTCAGACTTGTGAGCTCGCTCGCCTCCGCTACCGCTGCTGCCTTGTCGCACGTGCGCTGCTTCTGACCTAGGAGGACACGTAAGCGATGATTCTATTAAGTTGCAAGATCAATTTCCGGAATTTTAAAATCAAATCTCTCAATAATATCTTAAGGGCCGATTTTTCTCTATAGTCAGATAACTTTAACCGCTAGCGGCCCGACCGACGAACCGGTTCGTCAGTGCCATTGTTTATCTATTGTGTCTATAATTACAGTACTTGCGACTTTTAACCTAAGAAATAAGTTTGACGTTTTGACAGCTTTTGTATAGAAAATCATATCGAAACGTTTTTATTCCTCAAGTTATTTGGCGGTTGAAAAATCAGCCCTAAATAATGTATGTAAATTGAAGTCGCTTATCGCGTCTGTCTGTTTGTCCGCTGACTTCTTCTAAACTGGATTGGCAATGGATTTTGATGAGTTTTCATCTTAATTTAGGTAATTTCTACTGGAAGGTATTAAGCTATTAAATGTACCTGAACGACGACGAGACGGGTCGCTAGTACCTAATAATTTGATTTTCATAATTACGAAATATTAATCGATTTTTGCTGTTGATTGAAAATTTGAAACCCAAAAGTGGATGGAAGATGACCTTATAAAAATAAACTTTCTAGGTTTTTAATAGGTTCTGTTCTGGGTTAAGATACAAGTCCGAGACGGGCTGCAGACCGCAAACTGCAAAAGTAGTATCGCTTGCGGTGCGATCTGCGGCTACGGCCTGCGGTTGCAGTTTTGCAGTCGCTGTCGGAATAGTACCTTTAAAGTGCACACCCTAAAGGCGCTATTCCGATGGCGACTTGGTCGCAGTTTGCAGCCCATTTCGAACTTGTACCTTTATACAGGATTTTAAACACACACTGTTGCAGGTAATCAAAAAACTCCTTCAATTTAACAAATGCTGTACCAAACAAAAATCAGTCAAGAAGTAAAACAAACCTCTGCTGTGACTTTGGCTTGGGTTCTTCTTCTTTGTCCCTCTCTTCTATCCTGTTATGTCTCTCTAACGCATCTCTTGACAATGACTTCTCCGAGGACCGACCAGGCTGTGATCTTCCGTATACTTCCGCTTCAGTTTTCTTGTGAGGCTTACCTATCCTGTTAATTTAAATAAACGTTTCAAGACTATCTAAAACAACTTGTTTTTAACCTGCAGATTGTCATTTTGTTCCCCTCAAAAGTACACACAATCACAGTTTATAGGTAGTAACTAATTACTTGTAACTCAAGTTATTTGTCATTTTGTACATATTTTCATGTAGGTAACAAAATATTTATGTAAGTATACTAACTAGGTATGTATGATAACATGTTTATTGTTCGATATACTCTATTGTTGGCAACATTGGAAAAACGTGTATCACAGGTTAAAAAGAGCGGCACGCGCATGCGCTCTAGGGTAGTAAGTAAAATAACCGCCATTGAGGAACGTCCGATATTTTTGCTATTTTCCCTTTTTATGATTAACTTTGTTGTGATAACTTAATAACTGATTGTGATTCAGTGTCTATGTTTTTAAAAAAGTACCTTTAGTTCAACTCAGTTCAAGGTATACAAGACTATGTATATTTATGTATTTCATTGTCTTGGTTAATTTTATGACGATGACGACCGTTTTATAACGTAAATTACAATAATTAGTATGCCCACTGAATTTATTTTAATACTGCATTCATTATTTATATTTATAAACAACGTGCGTGGGTACTGTGAATGCATAATGCATAAGGTTAGTTCAAACGTGTTAATTAGCATGTTACAGAATAAAAAAATAATTCAAACGTTTTTTCAAATACAAAATTAGATTACAATGGTCTTTCTAGTGTAAAGCCTACGAATGCGAAACGCGAAATACGAAACGAAAGGCTACGAATGACTATAGCTAGCAATTAATTAGGGATATTTTTTTTATTGTTTGAGTCAATTTTGCGTTTTACTGGTGTCAACCGAATTGAATTGCTGAGTAGAAGTTTCTTTGAACTGGCCGAAAAAACATGTTCTCATCTACAGCCGAGCTTCCTATTAACTACAGCTCCGGAGAGTCGGAAACAAGTTTTTTTCAAACGGCCCTGTATGGGAAAGGGCCCCAGAGCATTTAATAAACTAGGCCCCTAAACAATATTATCTTTATCTATACAGGGTGTTAACGAATTCGTGTAATTCCTTAAAACCATATGATCTACTACTGATGTAGACAGGCCCCGCACGGGATTTAGCTTGATTAAAAATAAAAAAATAAAATTATTATTTTTTCATGCGGCTTTGTTACCGATCGTATCTAAACCACCTAATAAGGATTCAGTAAAAAAATATGTTCTTTTTTTGCAAAAAAAATGTTTTATTTGTGTGAACATTTCGATGCCACGCATAAATTAATGAAAGCACGGCGACACGGCTGGCAGGCACGACTAACGCGATATCGGTCTGTGCAGTCAGATAACTCAAGGCTCTAAAATGACTCATAAATAGAAAACCAAGTTTTTTTTTGAATATTTTTTTTAGTTTGTTTTCAAACATTTTCATTTATGGTTAATCTGTGTCATCAATAGATCACGTGGTTTGAAGGAATTACACAAATTCGTTAACACCCTGTATAGGTATATAAAAGGAGAAGCTGACTGACTGACTGACTGATCTATCAACGCACAGCCTAAACCGCTGGGGTTAGAAACTTGAAATTTTGACAGTAGGTTCCTTTTGTAACGTAGGCATCCACTAAGAAGGGATTTTTCGAAATTCAACCCCTAAGGGAGTTAAATAGGGGATGAAAGTTTGTATAGAAAATCGTCACTTAACGGGTTCAAAATTTCACGCAAGCGAAGCTGCGGGCGAAAGCTAGCTTATAATAAACGGAGCCCTTAATCATGAGCTGAACACGCGGTGAGTCGCGGCTCGCCGCGTGTTCAACTCATGAATAAGGGCACGGAGTAAACCGTAATTAATCATAAATATGAATGTGACTCACGAAAATTATAATAATAAAATATTAACTTTATCAAAATTTAAAATATCCGTATAACCAAATTACCAACCAAAAAATTAAATTATCAAATAAAATTAACCAAAAAGCTAAAGGGTGAGGAGGGCTACAACTGTAAGATACCAGCCAACGTCAGCGCATAACTCCTAATTAACCCTAAATCCCTAATACCCTATTTTCTCTAGCCCTACTGATAGGTTATTTTAACCAGGGGCCTAATTCTCCTAAAATAAATCTTGATAAATCACAACCGAACCAAGGCCGAACCGTTCATTCAGACAGTTCTCAATTTCAAAAGCTATCAAATTGTTTGACACAAAAAACAAAATCAATCATTTTGAAAGTTTTCGAAAACAAAAACTGACTGACGGTTGTGGTCCGATTGCGTTTGGCAACAATTTATTTTAGGAGAATTGGGCCCCAGGACATCTAATATAACAGGAAGAAGTGTGTAGGAATAGATTATGTGGAGAGTGGTTTTTGCCGGTCAAGCAGGCCCACAATACCCATCGTACCTACTGACGGCTAAAGGTATCTTGGCAAAGAGGGGGCAACATAATTAATATATTCTCGAAGAAGTAGCTTGAAGATTGGCCAGGACCACGAGGCCAGGGCCCTGGGGCACTGCTCTACTTTGCCCTAGGGTAGCTACGCCCCTGTATCCGACTCTATCATTACAGCCCGTCCATGTTCATTACTGGATATTATGTGCTACAATTTTCCTCAGGGCTGCCATAATTTTGTAAGTATACCGACTGTTTGCAGATGACGGTGTAAGTGACTCAAGTTATAGGGCACTTCCCATTTCATCATCATCTGCCTAGCCTTTTCCCAACTATGTTGGGGTCGGCTTCCAGTCGAACCGGATGCAGCTGAATATCAGTATTTTACATGGAGCGACTGCCTATCAGACCTCCACAACCCAGTAACTGGGTAATACGATACTCTTGGTAAGACTGGTTGTCAGACTTTCTGGCTTCTGACCAACAGCAACGACTGTCAAAGATCTACAAATGACAGCCGGGACCAACGGCTTTACGTGCTTTCCGAGGCACGGAGGAAACTCGCTATGGTAAATGGTCACCCATCCACAGACCAACCTCGGCAAGCGTGGCTTAAGCCGGAAGATCGGTCTATGCGGCTGTAATTATTTAGCCACGAGCAGCTAAAACAAGTAAAGTTGCCAAACTCTAAATGTTTTTTTATGTTTAACAAACATTTTTAAGGCTAAAAATATGGCAAGCAGTTCTAACATCTAAAGTTCTTCACGAGGGCACTTCCCATTTATAGGGCACATAATCTTAAGATTGTTTGTAATATTATCCTCCAGCCGAAATTAATAATTAAAATACGAAAAGAAAAAGGGAAGTTACCTGAACATGGTCGATAAGGACTTGAGTAGGGACGGCTTCTTGTGTGAGAGTGAGGACTGTTGCGGTGAGCCTCGTATCATGTCGGGTCCGTTGTTGTCGTCCGTCAGCCAGTGCTTTAAAGCTGTAACAATGACATTTTTGTAACAATACTGCGAGACAGGGACGAAGCCCAATAGGAGAATTATTCTCCTAAACGAAATCTTGATAAATCGCAACCGAACCAAGACCGAACCGTTCATACAGACAGTTTTCAATTTCAAAAGCTGTCAAACTGTTTTACACAAAAAACAAAACCAATCATTTTGATAGTTTTCGCAAACAAAAACTGAGACAATTTTTTTGAGATTTTTAAAGAGCATTGTTTTTTTATTTTTTATTTGACGCATTTTATTTGTTGTAGACCACGGTCTGAACAACGTTTGTTCTAACAAAACAACCAATTAAATGTCAGCGTGTATACTTTAGAGGTTATTAACATTAGTAAACTCTAATAAAGCATTATCTTAAACAATTCTTTCCATACAATGGTTGTCTGGAAGAAACTGCTGAAGCGATTAGACAGTCATTTGTACTGTTCTTTCTTACATCTATTTCCTTTTTTTTTTCTTTAAGTGTACAATTAAATATACTATCTATCGCAAAAAGTTGAATGATTATATCAATTTCTTGTTTACTTATTAATATAAATGTCACTTGCAAAAAAACATAGAATAGAATAGAGATTTAATTTTCAATTAGGAAATCGTGGGAAAGTTGTAACAACAACATTCTCTAAAAATTATGTCGAGACAAAAAATGGAATAAATGTAAATAAATGAACCTAATAACTGTAAATTAAATTGTAATTGTGCTAATAACGTGGTTGACTCACGTGGATGCGCACGCGCATAGATAGGTTCGTTGCGCGGATTTCTTTGTGTCTCCTGTATGGCGGTCTGTAGCGACTCCAAACTCGATGACTTTCTCATGCCTAATGATGGACCCACTTGCATTGCTGCAAAGAAATGTATTTTTTTTAGTTTCTGTCTTAAAATTAAAAGCAAGGAATTGCAAATAGAGCAAACTCGTCATTTTTTGTAATGAATTGTAAATGAAAGAATGATGTCGAGGTTGACAAACTCAGTTGATTGATTGGTCCTATGGTACTTCCCTGCGGGACTCCACAATCGAGAGGTTTGATATCACCTATTATTATTGATTCCTTATTTGAATCACATGTACGCAATCATTTAAAAAGTGTCTGATAATTTTTAAGGGCATGCTTTTAATCTGTATGCATTGTAGTTTATGTAAAGGAAGTAATCCTTAATAAAGGAAGAAAAGGGTTCAATGGACCAATCAAGACAAACTCTTACATGCGTAAGTGTATGTTCATATGAACGACATCATTCTAAGGGAGGATGTAGTTTTTTTTTTCAGGATTTTTAGATAACAAAAGAAAGAATTTAAAAAAAAAGACCAATTGTGAAACAAGCCTAACACAGTAGAATTTCAATCTTTTCAAGCATCGGTTGAAGAAATCTCTGCGTAATCGGTGAACACACCAAGAAAAACATACGTCTCTAATTGTCCGCTTTCGATTTTTGTTTCGAAGTCTTTTATTAATAGGGACAGACAGCTTCAAAAGCTTTTGCAAGATCTAAAAATAATCCCAGATAATTTTATTCTAGATACAATACAATTAATAACAAAGATATATTATAATGACTTACAATTAACAGCCTTTATCTCTTTGATCTTCTTGTATGTGCCCGTGCTCTTAGCGTCTAGTGCGGCGTGTCGTTTCTCGGACATGGAGCGTCGCCCGACAGCGTCGCGGCTGAACCCTGCGCCGCTCTCACTGCCTGACTCACCACCACAACCGCTGCCGCTGCCCCTGGATGGTAAAGAGCTTTATTATTATGGACTATTTTGCTGTCCGATATCGGAAAAACTGAGGTAGTGGATAGACTAGGTCAAGACTTGAGAAAGTTGCGTAAAAGAGATAAGACCTGCAGTCAGCGGCTGGTATGGCCAGGCCATTAAAATTTTGTATAAAAGGCAAAACCTTTGAAACAGTCATATTGCTTTAAGAATCCATAACGTTTTTAACATTTTCATAAAACCTTAAAACTTATTTTTCATTCGTTATAAAATCTGTATTTATTGATTCAGCAAAATTAATGTTGATACGATCAAAAGTATTAATTAACCAGTTCCATAAGAGACGTATCTCTATGTATAAATAGCAATTACATGATAATATTTATAATATATTTCATAAGATTTATTTATAGACCAAAAAACATGTTTACACATATATTTTTTTATCAGCCAGTTATTGGCAACCTTAAAAATACTGTACAATTGTGTTTGTATTGTCAATTATATTCACAACTACTTAGATCTAACCCTTCAAAGAAAAAAGTTCTAACTAACCTCGTTGTACCATAATCCTCTTCAATGATAACATTATGATGCGCAGGCGGCGACCTTGACATATGCACATGTCCTAAATTCTGTCTATAGTGATGTCCATTCGTCACGGGGGCATCGATCTGTGTTGCCATATAATAACTTTCATTTCTTAGTCCAGTCAGCCGATCTATCACAGGATTCCATCCATCTAGCCTACTCCATTCGAAGCTATCTCTTTTGCTATCATGGGGTGGTGCATCCTTGTCTCTTTCTAAATAACCTTTACTATCATCTGACTGGTTTGAAACCCAACTAGTGTTATTATTTATAGTGACTATTGAAGCGTGTTTCTTGCTACTTCTTCCGTCGTGGCTGTCAAAGCCTTCGTTTTGGTTAGCATCATATTTTTGGCTATAGTTGTCTACTGGCTTGTTCTCCTTGTCGCTGTTCGCGTTGTAGATCACAGTGTTGTAACTCTGTGAGTTATCGTTAGAGTTGGTGGTGTCATTGCCGTTAGGTGGCGTGTCATCTTTCCACCTTGCTAGGCTGTCCATACTGTCTGTAAGAGGGAAATAAAGTATCAGTCTGTTCATTCAATAGGATTAGAAGGTATCACCAACCTATCATTAACTGTTCATAACCTAATTCGGTCTCTAAACTTTTCAATAGCCTTTTTTAAGGATGGGAAATCATCAAATGACTTCTTCCGCTCTGGGCGGAGCGAAAGAGAGTGTCAGACTCTTACTGACTAAAACCCATCCGTGTTCCTCCTAATGCCCTTTGCGTTCCAGAGCCGCGGTAACTCTTTCGAACAAATTCCGTAACCTTGGCAGAACTTCTCAATAGCTAGCTAACATTTGCATTTCACCACATATCAATTTGTGATAATGACAAGATTATTGAACACATAAATGTCGTAGGTCACATTTAGTTTATCTGGTGAATAGTTACGAATAACATTTTTGATATTTTGGTGAACAACACCCTTAAACATGGTCTATCGAGGGAAAGGCCTTAGTCAATCAATGACATTAGAAGGAATATAAGTAGTAACACTTGGATAATAATACTATGTATTCGTCTCTTACCAGTCCGCCTGGCAATAGTAAGTGAGATGCTTCCTGACCGCTGTGGTCTAGCATGTAACAACGCTCGTCGTAACGTCTCCATAGCCTCCGCGTTGCTCTGCCCTACTAGTGACACGCCGTTAACGCTTAGCAGCTGATCGTTTGTGTGTAGCCTGCAGGGAATACATAATTATGACATGTCAAAACACACTATGCCGAAGGTACGCGACCGAAGTTCCGCGGCTGATTTTACGTTCCGACGTATTCGGCTGATATGACACACCATAGGTGCCAAACTTACGTGGCTGAAATTCAGTTGCGCAACTTGTGGGCGGACACGCGGGGCGCGGGCATCCCTGCCTCCCGCTGCTCCCCGGATCTTCGTCGGCAATCTAACCGAACTTCGGTCGCGTATAATGTGTGCTCTACAGAATACGTTGCCGCCGAATTGTCGCTGAACTTAAACCCGACCGAAGGTCGGCTGTACGCTATAACGCAATGTAATTTCGGCATAATGCGTCGTCAGTAATTCAAATAGCATTGCAGGCGTAATCATGCCGAACTTCGGTCGCGTACCTTCGGCATAGTGTGTTTAGACACTAATCATTATTTCTTAGTTAAAGTTGAGGGGCTCGTGGGTAATAAACAACCGCGCGGATCGTATGATTTGCAAAGTTAAGCTGCGCTTGCCGCGGTCAGTCTTCGATAGGTGATCGTTCGTTACACATCGAGACCCCTCAGTGCCTTGGAGAGCACAATAAACCGTTGGTAACGGGTATCACACGAATACTGTGACAGTCGATCGTTACGAGTCATAAGCCCGAAAGTCTGACCACCAGTCTAACCTTAGGACGGCATGCTCAGTAACTGGGTTGCGAAGGTCTCATGGCAGTCGCTTCGTATAAAATACTCGTATTTAGCCACATCTGGTTAGACTGGAAGCTGACCCTAAAACAGTGAGGAAAAGGCTAGGCAGAACACACAGGCATTGTTTTTTTCATTCTGCTATGACTCCACCTATTTGCCTTCCACTCACACACATTGGTGCCAATTCTCTGGTTCACTAACTAAACTAAAATTAAAGAGTTGCTATCTTTTACTAACAGATAGCGCAAGAAAAGGACGGTGATAGATAAGAACTAAGTTAAAGATGTCAAATTAGTTTACACCTTGAACTTCGCCGTGTTGTTAGTCGACACCTTTGATTATTTACCTTAATCAAAGGTCGACACGTTCTGACGTGTCGTCTAAATATGTACGGAGCTTTAGTTCAACTAAATTTGACAGCACTTATTTACGTCCGGCTCTTTCTTATTCTATCAGAGTGAAAAAGATGGTAATAGCCTACATTAAGTTTAGTTTGTACAAAAGAGAATTGGCACCAATGTCTGCGAGCGCAGGAAAAATTAAAAGAGAGACACTACCATTTTTGTTGTTGTGTAGCTATGTCATTCTTTGCAACCTACCTTCCATCTCTAGACGCAGCTCCCCCGTTTAGCACGGACTTGATGAAGATGCCCAAGTCTTGAGGATCGGGCCCCACGGTGACCTTCCCCTTCACACTGATGCCCAGCCCGGCCTTCTCAGAGTCGTGAACCGGCACGTCCAGCCGAAGTATTAGGCGGTTTCGTAGACCTAGGACCTGGAGAACAAAATTGATGTTAACAATTACTGGTCAGAACCAAAGAAGATCATTTTGGGGTGGAATAAGACTCAAAAATAAAAACATCATTCTGCGCATTTCTTGTTGAATTTCGTTGCTAGACTTAGATCCATCTTCACACAAAACAAAGCTCTGCAAAGCGACCGTTTCGACTAAAGACGACTACTTTTTTCATATTCAAGGTTAGTCGGAAAGGGGGTACTAATCCGCGAGCCACTTAAAGTATCACTGATGACTGTCTTAAAGCAAGTGATAAAATTTCAAAATACGATAATTTTTATTTCCTTGCAAAATGATTTTAATTTTAGTTTTTTCAAAAATTCTTCAATCCTGCTTTAGTTATAAGCTCAGAAAACGGTGGTTCTAATTCGTGACTCCAAATATGACCGTAAATGTAAACACAGCTCATAGCACAGCACAGCACAGATCATAGCTGAAGATAGATAGATTTTAGCATGTTTTTTATGTAATTTCTGATCAGCTATTTCTCTTAAACTATTGACTTTTAGGGAAAGTGGTAGAACAAAAGTTATTCATTATTATGGCTACTTTAACACCCTTTCGGATTAGTACCCCCTTTCTGACTAACCTTTGTTTAATCAACTACTGAAACATGATCAGCGGGATAAAGCTGCCCTTATCGCGGTTAACCCGTGGATGCTTGACTACTCTTTATACATCGAGAGCCCGCCGGGCCTCGGAGATCTTCATAGTTTATAAACCGTTAGTTCCAACAGATAATTAACTGTTGCAGTCATTACAGACAGCTTGGTGACAAAATCCCGAAAGTCTGACGTAAGGACATCAATTTTTCCTAATAATTGGGCTGCGGAGGATAGATAGCGGTTGTTTTATGACACTGTCATAGACTGGAAGCCTCAACATAGTTGGGAAAATGATAAGTAGACGATGAATAAGGTGATTGTAATTTTTTTTTCATCTCGTAACTATTGTAAAAATGAAAAGCAATATTAAAAGAAAGAACGCACTGTTTAAAAGACTGATTAAGTTACAAGCTCAGAATACAGAAGTTCTTTCTGTATTCTGAGGTTACAAGGATTTTAACTTTTTACTAGACAGAGACAGCACTACTGTGTGCTGACGTCATAATACATTAACGTCATTATAACTCCAAACCACTCAGTACAATACGTGGTGCAATGTCCGTTTCGCGCGACAAGGACAGGAAATGCCCCCTCCACATACTTCGAAAGCGTGTAGCTCCTCTATATTTTCAGTTTTTTTTCAGAGAATCTTCAGAAGATCTTTTGGGTAACCTGCCTCCTATGGAACTATTGCTATCTTATATTATACAACTTACAGAATTAGACGAGGAGTTCAGAGCTTCTTGCAGCGCCATATCGTTACTCTGGTCTTTATTCAGCAGGTCATCTTTGGACGAGCTCTTCGGTATCCTGCCTCTCATGGAACTGTTGGCACTGTTCTGATTGATTGCATTGACTATGCTGGACACGCGGCCGTTCTCTGAAGACTTGTTGGCTTCCACTGGGTTGGAGGGCGGCGGTCCTATTGCTTTTTCTATGTATTTCGTTGGACTTTGTTGGGGTTCTACCCTCTGGAATAATGATAAATGTTTAAAGTTTCATAGGTATATGTATATCGCAGCATAACGAGCCCAGGGGCGGATTTCCGTATAGATCAGGTAGGCCCGGGCTTAGGGCGGCAAAATTTGGTAGGTTTTTTGGCAAAATTTGGCGCTCGAAAATTAATGAGGACAGGTTGAACGCTCTGGCTATCCTCTGCATCGAATCACAGTTGCTACGGTCTTTGGATTGTGATGATTTGATAAACTTTGCTGCTCAGAAAGCCAGACAAAAGACAATTAGTGAATAACGATTCATTGTTACTTACAAATAGAAATGGTAAGCATAAGTATTTGAAACACTGATTGAGATAATTTTACCATTTACTGACTTTCGTTGGTTTTTTATTTTAATTTAATTCCTATAGTTCATTAAATTTTTCGTGATTTATAGCAAGTAGGGGGCGGCAATATTTCATAGGCCTAGGGCAGCCAACGTATCAAATCCGCCCCTGATTATGCCCGTCTTCTGATCGCAAGGTCCCGATATTGATGGTACAAAAAATCTTTATACTTTGACCCTAGTCACACCTGATGGTAAGCAAACAGAGTCTAAGATGGAGCACACGAATCCAAGTAACAGAGATATAGAGGGAATCCCCTTTACCCCTTTAACTCTCACATACAGACTGTGGAACACAATGAACTGCTTCGAGACGGACTTTAATGTTCAGGTGGTAGCTAGTCTGGTGAACCGTATAGAGCCTACCACCAAGCGTGCTGGGTTTTGTTGAATATTACAAAACGCATAAACTTTGCTATAGCAATTTTAAAGACAACAGCAAGAAGGAAGAAACTGAATGGTGGAAATGGATTATTGACTGTTGATTTTCAATTCTCTTGAAAAATACAGCGACTGTGGAGACTATGAACTAACTTTACTTGAAAACTTGCTGGAGCGCGAGATTACATTACTTATTTTAAACTTTGGCCTACTCTAGGAGCTCTATCGTGAGTGCTTTTACAGACAATTCACATGCACAAACACCCAGATTGTTGTGTACGGGATTCGAACCTGCGACCCGTTGCACAGTAGCCAATCGTGTCGTTACAATGTTTTTCGACGACTTTGATCTCATAAATACAACCTCCATGAAGTACATACCTGCGTCCTGTTGTGCACCGTTCTTTCGATGACGATCTCGACTGTTGACTCGGTGGGAGTGTTCCTAAGTAACGTGACTACTTGTTGTTGCGTGAGACCAGATACAGACACATTGTTCACTGACACTAGTTTGTCGCCAGCTCGTAATCGACCGTCTGTTACTGCTGCACCCTGTAAATAAACATAAACAATACTTAGAAAACACCTCGTTACAAGATTATCTGAATGAAGAAAATGGGGAACCGAAATGATCGAAAGGATATGGACGAATTTCGCATTGCATGTAACCATAAATACGCTTTTATATTAGCCCTTGTATGAAACCTATACTGCCTTATTATAAAGCACGGTTTAAGTATAGTACTGGGACTAAATAAAACTTTATTGTAAAACGAAGTTTATCACTAAACTATGAATTATATCTATGTACTAAAATTAAACCGTACACCACCTTTAATACTGTAAAAATCCAAGATCCTGGTCCTGGTTTACACCAGTACCTACTAAAGCATTTTTTTTGGAATAAGGCTTAATGGATTTTTCTAGTTTTTCATTTCATTAGAGGCGAACACTGAAATATTTGTAAAAATGAATATGTAATCTTCTTGTGTTTCTTTAATTATAGTAGAAGATTGAATGAAGAATTTAAACAAGTTTTTGAGTATATTCAACTACATTTCCGTTTTTTTTTTATAAATTTGATCAGTTTCATTCTTCTAATGAGTCAAAACCATCTTTCATACCTTTGGCAAAATGTTCTTGATGTAGATAGGACAGTGTCCGCCCGTGGGGTTGTCCCTGGTGGTGATGGTGAAGCCCAGGCCCTTCTCCCCCTTCACCAACTTGACGGACACAGTCTGCGACGCGCCTGACGTAGGCTTGTTACAGTTACTGGGACTCACTGGCACCTCCATGCCGGATATTGCGCGCTCACTGCTGCCTCCTGGGAATTTAAAGTAATATAATAATTAATAAGATAACTGTATTGGAAAGAGAAATTTTATTAGAAATTCATTTACAAACACAAAGACAAGCTTATTTATGATTAATTACGGTTTACTCACGTGCATTTTTTCGGGATTGCCTGACTAGTTTCGGACCCAAACGGAGCCCTTAATCATGAGCTGATCACGCGGCGAGGTCGCGAATCGAACTCAAATGAAAAAATGCACGTGAGTAAACCGTAATTAATCATAAATATGAATGTGTCTCACGAAAGTTATAATACAAAAAAAAAACAAAGACAAGCTCTTATAAAAATTCAGAAGAAATCTTAAAGCTTTACTTTTGAAAGGGAAAAAATATCTATAAGAAGATACAGGTTAAACTCTCAATCACCGTAATTATAGACACAAAAGATAAGACAATTAAGTGTCGTCCTGGGACGACGGGCGGTACGCAACCGGTTAAGGCCGGTGTTCACCAACATTACTCGAAAATAAATAAGTAAATGGTTGTTTAAACAGAGATTTAATGTTGGCCTATGATGGTGGAACCAAATAAATAGTGCCTAATTTGATTCATCTGGGTCTGCAAAAAGAAAACCAATAAAACACTCGTAGTATAAATTTAGTCGATTTTAGCGTCTGCTTGTTTGTCCGCTTACTTCATATAAGCTACTCGATGGATTTTGATGCGGTTTTCATCTAGATTTGACATTTTTTTCCGGAAGATTTTAAGCTATAAAACGTACTCGAGAGACGGCGGGTCGCTAGTAAGCTATAAAAAATAATAACTACTTCACATACCTTCAGGTAAGAGATCAAGTGGACGTTCTTGCACGGGATGTACACTCGCTACGTTGTTGACTCCTGACACCCATCGAAGCATGTCTTCTACCCTGGGAATTGGTAAAGAAAAACAATTTATGAAATGATACTAAGAAAACATATTCGAAGATGTCACTAGGTGCTTAGTAATGTAAATACCTGACATACATACTCTTTTTTTTTTATCTATACTACTGCTTGTAGAGGTATAAGCTCTAAGCTTGTAGATGATCCTTGCAGACCGTTTCTACGTAACCGGGCACTTGCGAGACCTGAACGCCCTAATTACAAACGATGGTCTACGAAAAACCCTGGTTTTAAGATAGCCCCGTCTCTTTTTGTTATATTATGTTAGAAAGTGATGATGGGTATATTTTAAATCTGGGTTTATCTTAGTCTCGCTTTAAACCAACTTTTGTAATAAGGGGTCTCGAGCTATAAGCTATCCTTCTTATTTATAGTCCAAAAAATTTCACAGACAGACAAGAGATTTATCCATCCACATATAATCCACACAGTTAAAAGAATAGATAAGTGTAAGGTCGTTGTACCACGGCTCACGACACGATACGACAAAATGTCGTGACGACTCCGAGCGCCATATCAATGAACCGTTTACTCACTACACGACAAAACACTACTAATGTTGCAGTAAACGGTTCATAGAAACATGGCGCTCGAAGCCATCACCACTTTCGTGTCGTACCGTGTTTGATCACCGTGGAAAAACGGCCTAAGAAACAGGTAATGATCGTCGTATTAAAGTAAGCTAAAGACGTTTGGGTAGTCCTATTTCACGCCAGTTCCTATCTTCACACCCTCGGAAGTTTGGATCCATTCATAGCCTTCGTCAGTTATAATATTATGTAACCAATTCATCTACACATTAGTTTGTTGTTTATTTTCATTTTAGTAGTAACAGTAGTAAACAATCGTTACACAAAGCGTACACATAAACATCTGGACTATAAATAGATATATTGCTAATTCGTGACACAATGATTTGCATTATTAAAGCTGGTTTACACGAGGGTATTTTCTCGAAGTCTCATGTCATGTCTGTTTTCATCCACGAGAAAGGCAAAGTCAGAATTCTCGCTGCGAGAAACAATCTTTGTGTAATTCAGCCTTTAGAATGACATTACCAAAAAAGGGACCTAGAACCGGGTGTTGTGGCACAACTTAGGAGACGCCCAAGTGCAGTCCTATCGCGAGGTATGCCAGGGGACTGATTCACCTAACTAAAGAAGTTCAGTTGCAGTGTAGTTGCAGTTTAGTTTCGATCAAAACAATTCTTTTCGTATGTCAATAAACGATCGCTGTCAGATACGCTCGCGTGAACTTAACTACAGCGTCACTGCAACTTGATCGGCGCGTTATGAAATTACGTGAATTTAACCTACAGGACATTCCAATAAAGAATAAGTGATGATAAATGTTCTAAGTTCCAAGAGTTTCATGAATTAAATCTATAATTATTACGAGTATATTGTGTAGATAGTGATAGAGTAGACAATACTAAAGGCTAGTATTATTGTAAATTAAGAACCATAATATTCGTATACTTAGGTTTTTACGGGTAGTCAGAAGCCCGAAAGTCTGACAACCGATATAATCTTAGGATATCGACATTGTCCAGTAACTGGGATGCGGAGGTCTGAGGGCAGTCGCAGTCGCTCCATGTTAAATACTGGTTAGATTGGAAGTGGATCCCAACATACATGTATGTAGTTGGGAAAAGGCTAGGCAGAATTATTATTGACTTTTGCTGTTCAACGTACTGATGTTGAAGAGTTGAAGTAACAAGAATGATGGCTATAGTATAAATTACCTATGATTCTGATGATTGTTGACAGGCGTATCTTGTCCTAAGGGCTCTCTCCGCGCGTCTCTGGGAAGACTCTTACTGCCATAGCTTTGTACCCGCTCTGCTGCGTCTAACCATATACCGCTTCTGGAAATAGACAAGAATATTTATTGGTTAATTTCACTTTTAAGCCTGGACTAACTTGATAAGTATGTGGCGGCATCCATCACGCCACATGCGAACTATTCAAGCCTACATTGCGTTATCAAGATTTAACACGCAGTTAGTATCAATCAACCTCCCAACATCAACTGTTGGGCAGTAGCCCGCCAGGCACAAAGACTACGCCTGGTTGGAGGATCCTCCCTTTGTGTTGGAGGAACACCAAACCTCGTTCCTCCACAAGTAGACCTAAAATGCAATGGAACTAATGCCAGAAGAATAATGATGATGATAAAATAAATAAGTGTTGCGTGCGCTCATAAAAACGCACCATGATCAATAATAGTCATATCACGAATGTTGTGAGTTGTGACATATAGTAACGTAACGTTAATGTAAGTGCATTTTGAATTGGAAATACTCGTCTCGCACTTGACTTTAAATTAAATAGATAACTTTATTCAACTATCTATGATACAAATTGAGCTCGTCGCATAAATTTAAACCAAAATGCGATGGGAGTTATTTTTTTTTATATTTTTTTTTCGATGCATTAGTTCACTTTTGTCACTATGCAGCCTCAAGGGTATCCCCTAAATGTCGACATCAGGAAACTGCTATACAATTCCACCGGGATGGAATTCCATAACAGAGGAATCAATGTCGTTGTATTTTATATTCAAAATTCACTCACATTAACGTTACCTTTACGTTACTTACATCAAAACATTCGTGCTAGGCCTACAGGTGATCCACAAATACGTTTGCCAAGCGTATACTATATTCCCTTAATCACTAGTTATGAGATTAGCTACAGTAAACGTTCTCATCCTTCGTGGGGACATCCCATGAAGGATGAGAACGTTTACTGTAGCGATCTATGGAGACGCTCATGACCAGAAGTTGAAGTTGCAGACGAATATGATGAAACTTAAAATTTATGCAAATCAACAAAACAGCGTCGTAATTGTAGCTTCAGAATGTATACAGAGAAAAATTGTAAATAGCAGCTAAAGGTTCAAGTTAACAATGCTTAGGAAATCAGTCTTTAAATTTTTGGCCACTTTTATTTGCAGAAAATACAGGTTTAGTTAAATCCATAATCCGCGAACGATTAGAGAGAGATTTACCTACTGTACTACCTAAAGTTCCCAAATAAAGATATTAATCATATTAGCCTAGATTACCACAAACAACAAACAATATTAAGCAAACAACCAAACAATGCTAAACAAACAATCAAACAGTTACTACCCAAGTAACAAAAGCTTCTATAACCAGGGTGTTATAACACCAAATAGTGATATAGTAGGCCTATAGTGGTAACCATTGTGCCTGCTTGTACTATAAAGGTTTTTAAAAGAGCGTTTTGGTTCTATAAGATTAAAGAGCATTTAAGTTCTATAATTTAGCTCTTAGAACGTTTACAGGACCATACAAAAGAAGCTTTAAAGTGTTGCACTGTAATAGATATGAAAAAAGCGATTATGGTATTATTTAGTACTATAGACGACCTTTCTGACACTTTTATGTATCTATTTTGCACTAATAATGCGTAAAAATAACTTTTACAGTACTAGTATTGTAGAAGTATCGAAAACATTATTACAGTATCAATCTGCACTATAAAAGTACCTTTCACAACCATTACGTAACCTTTTAGCTCCTTAAAAGCTCCCTCAACATCGCTATGGCGCTAATTCTGTAAAAGTCATGAACACTCTTCTATAGTACTAAATAGTACCAAAGCGACTCCTAATGCAATTGCTAAATAACGTAAATTCTAAGTAGCTCTGTAAGTGAGTTTGTGTTACTGCTACGGTACTAAAGCGTGACATAAAAGCACTAAAATTAATAATTAATGGACTAATTCGTTTTCGGTGAAATAATGGCTGCTGTTTTCTGCCATGATAGCACATTAGCAGCACGGCTGGAGCTAATGTGTACTATAGCAGCCATAGTTGGGACAAGTCCTTATTTTATTAATTAAAATTTAATTAAAACACGAAAATTATGAGGGCGCATTGTCAAATTTGAAATCAGCATAATTATTTTATCGATACAATTATTTTCGCAAGTGCAAGTTATGGCAGAATTACGATCCGTGAATGTTTTGAAGTTGTCCTTTTTATTACATGTTACGTTAAGCAACAATTACCGATATATTTTCACAACACGAACAAAATGTGTGATAAAAAAGATCACTGGAATCGTTTACGGTGCAAAATAGCACTATAAAGATGTTTTGGTTACTTTTATAGTGCAAATTTGTGACATAAACGATGCAGAAACACTATTTTAGTACTAAAAAGCGTTTCTCGACACTTTTACTTTTCAACTATAGAGCTGATTTATCACCGTGAGAGCCTGTATGTAATGTTTATAGAATAAATCAGTGATAAAACTAGGGCCTATTTGGGGTTCTGTAAACGTTTACAACACCATTATAGTACTAATCATAAACACTAATTAGCACGCTCCAAAACGTTCTCAGGACTTTTATAGTATCAAATTTTGTTACTTATAGATTAGTTATGGCTGACTTTTGTTGGAGTTGGCGCAATGAAAGTTTCAACCCAAAAAACAAAACAAAAATTTTTTTATTCGTGACCAACATTAGCAGCTTACCGCAGACTACATCTGTAAATATATGACTCTCACTAATAGAAAGGTACAGAACGCGCCAAACATCTAAAGTCCTCTTAAGAAAAATTAATGTTTCAAGATAACATTTTTGTTTTCCAAAATTGTAACGGCCAGATTGGGTATATAGGGTTAGTCAGAAAGGGGGTACTAATCCGAAAGGGTGTTAAAGTACCCATATTAATGAATAACTTTTGTTTTACCACTTTCCCAAAAAGTCAATAATTTAATAGAAATAGCTGTTCAAAAATTACATAAAAAATACTCTAAAATCTATCTATCCTCAGGTGATCCTATGATCAGCTGTGTTTACTTTTTAGGTCATATTTAGGGTCACGAATTAGAAGCACCACTTTCAGAATTCGTAACTTCAGCAGGGATGAAGAATTTTTGAAAAAATTTAAATTATTTTACATGGAAATAAAAATTATCGCATTTTGTATTTTTAACACTTGCTTTAAAACCGTCATCATTGATACTTTAAGTGGCCCGCGGATTAGTACCCCCTTTCCGACTAACCTTGTATTTCTAATTGCGTAACCATCAAACTGCGCTAAGCTTCAGAACAATTTAGAAGTTTGGCGCGTACTGTAAATCACAAGGCTTTGCAAGTAAGTAGGCGAAAGCTGCACTGAGGACGAAGTGATGTCTTAATTTCTAATCACATCTTACCCAGGCCCAGAGAACTGCATAGACAGGCGATTGGACTGCCTCTGGAAGTGCTGTCCGTGCCGGTCGACGGCGGCGTCTGGCGGCCGACCGTCCGGCAGCGGGTGCACCTTCTGCGTCACCCGGCTGCTATCGTCTCGGCACACCACCGCCGCTGACCAGCGCTTCGTTTGTTCTGACACCTGGAATGAGAGCTTCAACTTAAGTACAGAAGTACATTCTAAATTTTTGATCCTTTGTACTTTGAACTCAGAACCGAATAAGGAATTGAGGACATCACTCCATATGACGTAAGACGTACCTTTTGAATATGCGTTGTTCCATATCCAGATATTGGTCAATCAATCGATCGATCAGCGCAGATCAAACAGCGAGATTAATAGAAACGTTGTTGGACGAAGCCTTAAAATAAGTAAGTATTAGTTGTTCAAACAACTAGACCCGTCCAAAACACTTCGAGACCTAAACTTCGAAAATGTCTAAACATGCAAAAGAAACTGAAGATGATCGATGGTCACATGATCCAAGTCTCAAATTAATCTTAATAAGACAAGTTATTACCTGTCTCTGAGGTGGTAGCGTGTCCTGGTGCAGCGTGGGTTCACTCCCGCGCCGCACCTGCAGGCCATTCGCTCCGTCTTCCAAGTCTGCCGCGCCGACCTCCACGCAGGAGTCGGTGTCTGGGACGCGCATACTGCCGCCGACGCCACCGCCACCCTGATAACAAGGATAATATTATATATTAAGGATTATATTCTATCGTATCATTGAATCACTATCAACACTAGGCAATACACATCTACTAGAACCGTCGATCTTCGTCCTTGGGGAGACCGCTAATACAATCAACAAAAGAGAATCAAATAATTACATTCGTATTTTTTAACAGAAGTTATACGTGTGTTGGCCAAATTTTTGCCAACGCTTAAAGTACACAATTATAATGTCAATTTTGCCAGCATTGTGCATTGATCTCCGCTGTTTGCCTTTATACCTAACTCTTTTGTTGACTGTACAAACGTCATCTCATCCCACTACGCTTAGCAGGCAGATAGGTAACAGAGGATGTAATGAGATAGTACCTACTATAAAAACCCACACGTGTAGATGAGCCAAGCCATTCTCCAGGTGGTACTTGCGTATTCAAGGTCAACACAAGTACTTTTATTACATAATGTCATTGAAATCTAAGAAATTCAATAGCTCAGTCAAAGAACTTTTTAATTTAACATGCTTTGACTTGCTTAAGAGACAAGAGGTACCTAGGTAATTAACCAATCCACGTCCATCTCTTTCTGACTCACGATCTAGAAGTCAAAATAACAGAGTGCCTTAATTAAAATATCAAATCATGCTCATGTAATTATTACCCACAGACATTACGAATAAGTTGCTTGTACCAGAGCTTGCATTCTATATAGAGCGTGACCAATCTCGATAATCAATTATGAGATTCAATACAAATTGCTTTAGTCTGTTTATGCATGTAGCGATCGAATCACTCTCTAATGCTTTGCAGACTATACAATCGTATTTTAAGACCCATCGTACAATGCAGATTATATGTTTTATCAATCAACGTTTAAATCGTCATTAGGCAGAGCCTCTGTCAGTATCATTTCCTTTGTTGATTTAATATCGGTGATGCATGTGCACAGTAACAGAATAATAAATGAGTCGGAAAAGATCGATGGCCTAGAAAGTTCAGGAGTAGAGCCCATGGGGCTTGAGGCTTGTCCGTTAGCCGATAAGTCCGTCCTCCCTAGAGATTACGAGTAGAACAAAAGTGGAACAAAACAGGCAGATTTGCGTTTGGCTGGAGACCCTTCAGGTCTCGCCAATAACTGCCCGGTTATGTAGGAAGGGTCCCCTAGGACCACCTACAGCAGTCCTGAAGAAAAAAAAAAAAAAGAGATTTGCGTAACGTCGCCTTAGTGTAGCGCCACACCATGCCGAAATTACGCGACCGAACTTCGGCGTCTATGTTTTTTATATGGGTAAAACACGACGATTTCAGTGTGTCGCGGGTAATTTAAAAAGCATTGCAGGCGTAATCATGCCGAATTTCGGTCGCGTATCTTCGACATAGTGTGTTTAGACACTTAGAGTGAAAACCTCGGAAATACAATTTGGTCATTTTTTATTTTATCACGACGCGAGTAAGAACTACAAATATAAGAGAGCCGCTCTATGCGAAATTCGTTTGTAGGCATTGAAATTAAGCCTTTATTGGGTATATAACATTCGTAATAAATATATTTGATTAGTTTTTGCCCGCGACTTCGTTAGCATGAATGAAAGCCTTCAGGAACCGTGCAATGACCAAATGCATTCCCGATGTTTTCACTCTATAAATAGGCAATAATGTTTGAAGCCAAAATGTTTAAAGCATTGACATGATGATTGAAATGTAATTTTCAACAGTAGTTGGGTAATAAATATGGCATTTGAACATAATTGTCAACCATAAGTAATATGTGAAGGCTCTTAGAAAAAACACCTACGATTATATTAAAGTCTATATTTAAACGTATAACTCGATGATAATAAACGTATACGCTCTGCTTGCGAGCTCAGTAATCCTGTTAGCCCAGTTTCAGCTTGTTATCTACTAAATAGGTATGCGGTAGGTACGACATATACTGTTGTATGAAAGAGGCGTGAACGCGTGAATGCAGGCATTCGCGCCGCCCGTTATGTATCGTGATTCATACGCTGTTATACCTACCAATGCTGTATATGTACGTGAATTAGTTTTATTTTATTCTTCGCAAATGTATTGTGTATTCAATACGCTACACACAATTATAGTAATGTACTTGCAGTGTGGTCTCGGTTTGGAGCAGACTACGTTAATTTCCCGTGGTGCAAATGCAATAAAGGGCGACGGTGGATGGTTACGATTTGGTAGCCTAATCCGCTGATATTACGCGGACCAAAAACCCGCCACCATACGGGGAACGCCGCGAACCGAGATCGCGATGCCGCGAAACCATCCACACTGCGGTTCGCGGCCTTCGCGGGCTTTCGCGCCGCGAGTGTAGAGCCCGCATTATAGTCGCATGGGAAGACCAACTACAGTTTACAAACAAAAGCAAGTTTACATACAGAATTTCAGACATGACAAGACTGGTTTTGTCGCGTTCCCAATTTGCTTGACAGATGATTGCAAAACCTAAATAGTCGGATCAGCTTACCGGACATGCAAATCCGAAATATTACGAACCCTTAAGGATTACGCTGACTGGTCTTCAGCTCAAGAAACCCGTGCTCGAGTTCACAAGGACTTATACATCTGCGATCTGGAGGGCTAATTACGCCGCGTTTGGTAAAACATATTTCGTTTCATATTCATAGTGACAACTGTAAGTAGACTGCACATCCCAGTCCCAACTGTAAACTATACAACTGCCAAATACAGCTTGAAGGCAATTAGAATATAGTCAGTGCAACTGCCGACTGGATATGCAGCCCACTTGCAGTTATGATTACGAATATGAAACGAAATAGGTATGTTTCACCAAACGCGGCGTTATTAGCCCCCCAGAATGAATAAACGTGATGGCTACAGATTAATAGCAGCATTAATCTACGTGCTAATAAAATTCGATTACTAATCTGCCTACCGAAACTTATTATGACGATATACCTCCAAGATTTGTCGACGGAAAATAAACTGGAGGCTAGGACCTAGGCTAGTTGACTGTGGACATTTACGGGCCATAATGATGAAAATGAATGATTACTCACGATTTTACTGATCTTGTGCAATAGTTAAATCCACTAGCAAGTTTAAATTACGCAAGTTATTGAAGCAAGTGCTTGTTTATTTATTTATCCTTCTATGAACTATGGTGGTACATAAGGCGGACTTAATGCACATAATGAATTCTCGACCAGTCAACCTTTGGGTTAAAAAGAAAAGCATCGAAATAGGTACAAAAAAAGATGTTTTGACAATTTTGCACTCAATAGATTGTAAATTCATAAGATAAATATAAGTTACAATAAAATACAACAAAATAATACAATAATAAAATATCACTCATATGCGACAAAAATGTCTTAAGTCCGAAAACCAGGTTTTTCAGAAAACACCTTTGAAAGTTTTGAATAAATCAGGTTTTCAGACTTAAGACGTTCTTGTCGCATATGAACGTTATTTAGATAATATATCAAACACAAAACATTATGAAAACTACATACACATACAATAACATTATGTTTATCTGTTATTACACTGAATGAAAGTTTTGTTAAAACCTTCACGGGCTGCTTGCGGCAAATTAGTAAATCTTCCAGAAGTTGACTGGCTAAGGAACGGAAGTGTCCACAGTAAAAGTCGGTTGCAAAAGTCGACTTGCGCAATTTAACTTGCTAATGGATTTAACGCTTTATCAACAATAGGCAATATAAACAGATTTCGAAACACGCATTAACGGTGTTGGTCTAACAGGATAATTTTATTGCAAAATCATAACCTGAAGTAGGTACGTAATTCTTATTCCATTCCAAGTTGATGATCAGAATATTAGTAGTACCTAGTACCTACAGCTACTGGCATTACTGGTAAATTGTTTACTAGCCACTAAATCCTTTCATTTTCCGAAATATTATGCTGATTGTTGAACATGTAGTTAGCAGTAGTTGGCATTGGTTTTTAATTCAATAACAATGTATTTTTAACTTACCTTATTAGGATTTTGCGCACAAAAACACTGAGAGAAACACAAACCCATATTAAGACTGCAGTTAAATGACAAATTGAACTCTTTGCTTGTAATCGACATGTCACGAAATGATCTTAATTGGAAACTGCAAATAAATCTACAACAATCAACAAGTTCCGACAAGACCTTCATACTAAACTGAATTAATCCCGCGCTTTCATTCATTGTTTTTTTTTTTAGAACTCCCTTCTTTGCCTCTGTACATTCGCGCATTCAGCCTAGATGTAATAATGTTAGTATTTTTTTTTAAATTAATAATTATGTTTTATTTGTATTATGCATTAAATATAATAAGCTAGTATACGGCTTTGATACCTATAAGAACGACCAGTTGATTTTACATGCTTCGTGGGAATTTTATAAAATGTTGTGTCTACGTATGGTACCTTACCTACCTATGTGCCTGTGTTACTAAATAGTCTATTGTTCTTCAGTAAGTGCGATGATGATAGAATGCTATTTCACACTGCGTTTAGATTAGAATTATTATTTTTTATAGTTGATTCAGTGATCCATTTACTTACCTAAATAATAAAAAGATTTTATTGCTCCTTTCTAAAAATTACAATATCTTATTTAAATTAAACTATTTTCACCTATTCAACTTAAAAACAAACAAAAAACTATGAACTTTTCTGTGAGTTTCAAGGTATAATATGTTTAACTAAAAACATGAATTTACTTACCCGAAACATGTCAGGGGAGGCGGTGCCAGCAGAGGATCCACTCGCGCCATCTGCCTGCGCGGCGCGCGGCTGTGGTGCTTGGCTGGCGCACTCCGCGGTGAGGGTCTCCCGGTCATCAGCCACGTCACGCACGCGGTCATCCGGGTCCAGAATACCCCCCGAACTGGCGCGCAACGCTCGCACTCCCACCCATGTCTCCGGACCCTAGAAAAAAGAGAAAATACGTTTAGACAAGCGAGAATAAAATCTTAACTAAGATAAATCTGAAACTTGCAACATCACGCACAGCTATATATATATTACATAATATACGTGTTACGCAGTTGATTAATCTATTAATCCATCTTAAACTTAAAATATTATTACTGAAAACCAAACTGCACTTCAGTTTCGCTTGAAAGTGCCAAGAAGTGTGATAAAACAACACATGCATGCTGCACTTTTAAAACTGAAACCTCGTAACGTAATCATAACGTTATACGACACCTAACGGATTTAAACTTGCTGCGAAAATTAAGAGAAATAACTGTAATAATGTGCGAAAATCCACATTGTGTTAGTTTCTTGAATTTGTGTGTTTTTCTTATAGTGTGTTCCCACGCGCCGCGCAGAAACCGCGCTCACTTCATTCAATTTACTCTGCACTTGTATATCTACGTGTTCCTCGACTGTTTTGTCTGCTTGTTCGTCCGGCTTTGTTTAACTGTCACCGTGATTCCAGTTGAATGATATCAAAAGGTTTTATGCGAACATCAATCTTTAAGCGCAAATTTTGAAAAGGCTTTAGCAATAAAAACGACCACGGAAGACGTGATTATTATCTCTCAAAAGAATAAGACGTTGTCCAACAGGCGACAGGTAAGCAAGGAGTGCTTTACAAGCCAACCTATTAGTTGCTATGTAATTTGTCTTATAAAGCTCTATGTAAATAAATATAAAGATTATAAATACGGTATTTTATATCTTCTCACAAATGACAAACGTGTTCGTAAAATCTTATAGACTGGCAATTAAAACATTAATTTTGCTTAGGAATCCATTAAACATACTCATATTTAGAAAACCTAAACACTTAATCATCAATCTTTACAAAAATAGTTTTTTAAAGCCAAATTAATGTCTCACGATCAAAGTTTTGTTTACCTTATAAACAAATTTATAATAGCCGGACTATAGTAACAAACACGTGTAAAATTCATACCCATGTGACAGACTTTCGTTCCGGTTGTTTCGAAGCGGCCAATCGAGCCAACTTCTTCAATCTCGGCGGAGGCACGGGCTCCGTAGCCGTCCCAACTTCCATCGCACTGCCATCCGACACCGCGCGTTACCACTCGTCACCTCATCATCTTTATTTTCACCATTACAATACTTTATCAAATCGATTTCACCAACTTCGGTAATCGAAACCGTGAAACGAGAACATTTCTTGATACTATTATAAGAAGTAAGATCTAATTTCGTGACAATTTGAATTAAAAAAACAACTGGACCGTTGTGGTGATACTCAACGTTTGATGTTTAGGAGTGCTAGGGCAGGTCAGTGGCGCGAGTGAAGCCTTGACCTTCACGGTCCACTGACCAAACACAGTCTACTCACGCGCCGCCGTGCACCAGATGCTGCGCCCATAAGAGACGCTGTGGAGCATTATGCCTTTAATGCTCAATTTTATCTGGAACACGACGCCTACTATGGTGCAAAATTAGTAAGAATGTAGACACCAATAACTGTGTTATTTTTGTTCTAACTTGAGAGGCATTGAACTGTAAATAGGTACATAAGTCTGAGGCATTCTTACAAATGCATATGATAAGGACAGAAATGTAGCTGGCAAAGAGTTATAGAGATCTCAAATTCTATAATTTTTAACGCATTAACCGTCACTCAATAAATAATGTTTTGTTCTGAACACGTAGATATTATAAGGCTATTAGGAACGGAAAACCGTATGTCATTTTAAATCAACTATTTCGACCGAAACTGACTAAGGTGCTAATAAAACGTACAATTCTACATTTTACTTATGTTTTAACAAAAAGAACTGTTATTATACACGTAAAATCCGACACTGAATATTGCCAATATGAATTACGAATGAAGTTGTAACCCGCTCTAGAAATACGCATGATCAACCGTCCATATTCCAAGAATGTGTTGAACAGCAGTGGCGCCCGCGCACGCGATCCGTTTACCTTCGGGGAAGACTACCTCGGACGTTACAGAAAAACGATATTTGTCGACAGCCTACAACATAACTATGTGACAACACGCATGCTTACAAACATCAGGAAAATACTGGAACCAGAAAAAACTGCACTGTTCCACTGTTTCAGGGTTCTACGCCCAGTAATGACTATTCATGAAGTATTATCTAAGTTGACTGATTTGTCCATGCCCTAACGTGGTATAAGCCAGCGGAAATGCACACCTTTATGGTCTGTAACGTGTGTGCCGAATGTTAAAATGGTCCACGTTGCGTCAATACACGGTTTTTGAACAACAATCAAATGAAAATCCATATTTATGTGGGGCTTCAAGCATTGTTTTAATTGATATGTTAATTGGAACAACAAACCGTTCAGTCATTTTAAGAAAATGGCAACTGCTGTCTCTTGTAAAAAATATTAATAATTATGCAAAAATGTAGAGATTATGAAGTGTGTACATAGATTTCTATGTTTTTATCGTAAAAATATCAATTAAATTCAATTTCGCTCGACAAACACGCAATGAAATGACAAGACAAGATTATTATTTGTTTTATGGGCACGAAATGAATTTATAATAAAGCAGTAACAAAAACAAATACCTTCACTAGTTCACTGCCGTAATTAACAGTTAATTAATGTGCCCCTAATACATTTTAATGTTGCTTTTTATGATTTTTATAGCTATAAGTAGTTACTACTGTTAGTAACTTGGTGTGGTCACCTTTAATCGATCTTTGTCAAGCGTGTGTCTATTTTCATGAGTCGAGTGGTCATCTAGGCGCTTTATAGTAAACATGCCTCAAGGCAACTCGCGAAATTGTTATGCAAATACAACGTTGCAGTCATCCACTCAGTTTGTATGTATTTAGTATTTACTTTACTGCAATGTGTAACATTTTGTGTAGACTTTTGTTTAGAAATCCACATATGGTGAAATTCTACAAAAAAAGATTTAATGACAATATAACGGAATAAAAATAAACTTATCTTTGTCCCTATCAGTTGCGTTTCCGTAGCAAGGTTGAAAATGAAAAGCATTCGATATAAATAGAAGTGCGTTTTCGATCAGTTAATGATTTATCTACACGTATCGTACAGACTAGGTCATTGCCTACTAGAAACATTAACGTGTCCGCTCCCTAGCCTTACAAAATTTGTTCTAACTAAGGCTTGGACTACAAGCATCCGGAATCTCCCCGATCCGAGTAAATACAGCCCCAGATGAGCCCGGATTCAATGTGTCGCTCAAGCAAAAATTATATTTTTTTCTCGGAACGGTTTGATTCCGGTTGCTTATAGTCCGAGCCTAATATTAATACTTTTGATTGCCACTATCACCCTGAAATTGAATGACCACAGACATTCAATTATTAACAGTTGCTAGGGTAAATAAATAAGATAGGTTTTGTTTCCACAAGAATAACAAACTTCATGGAATTAAAGAAATATCGCGATCTCAATTCGCGCACAATTCAATCCAGTTGTTTTTTTTTTTCAAACTTTTTTTCACCATTATCCTATCATGTAATATTTATCTTCTAATTTTAACACAAATCGATATTAAATATACATTATTATCACGCACACATCAGGGTTTTATCACAAAATGATTTCTTTATCGTGGTTTTATTTCGCGTGTACAGAAATGACACACGCGCAGTGCCGCGGCGCAACTCCTACTGAAGCCGACGATTAGAAAGATCTTCAACAATGACCGCAAATAAAGCGAATATTCTACTGAACCTCCAATATTTTTCAAGGTTTGCGGTTTGCAATAACAAAAAGTTAAGTACAACGCGATTACCTAACGGATAATTTTTATTTTGAGATTAAAATTTTCATAACAATGAGGAAACCGTAACTTTACTTATCAGAATTTAGTTATAATTTTTTGGAAATGTCACACGACGTAATAACACAGTAAAATTAATCGGATCATGCCTTAGGTATTGATGAATAATACATTGTCGTAATCGTAATGTTGAATGTAGAGTCATCCAGTTGACATGAACGAAAGACTTGAAAAAGTAAAATTCAGACATAATTTTCATAGAGCTGTGTTAAAGTAGGTTCCAGTTCTCACGAGACGAACCTGGAAATCCTTTACTTATAAAAAAATAATAAGCAGGCAGAACGATTTTATCTGATTCATTTATAATTTAAATGAATGCTTAACATGTAATGATGTAAAGCTTTAGAAAACAATATATCGCCAGAACCCTTTTCCTGCAAACAACTTCAAGAGGCTCTCCGCTCCGCTCTCTTAAAAATAACAAACCAAACTAATGTAATTCAGAAAAAAAAGACAAACTAAAACTGTTAATATAAACTAGCGACCCGCCCCGGCGTCGCACGGGTACGTTGTAATTAATAGCTTAAAACCTTCCTGAAGATATTACCTAAATTAAAATGAAAACCGCATCAAAATCCTTTGAATAGTTTAAAAGAGTATGAAGGATGGAGAGGAAGAGGGAGGCCAAAGAAAAGATAGATGGATGGCGTGAAGAATGATATAAAAGAGAAGGGAGTCAGTGATACCATGACAGTTGACAGGACGGAATGGAAGAAGAAAACGTGTTGCACCGACCCCAAGTAACATGGGATAAGGGCAGGAAGATGATGATGAGTTTAAAAGAAGCGAAGTAAGCAAGTCAATATTTTATACTATTTAGAGTTATGAGATAGAGATGAACGAACATCAGTCCATAAATCGACTCTTGGCCTAGCACATGATGGACATATTCTAGCAACTCATAACAGCATTTAATTTAGTTTATCGTTTAGGTGTTAATAGGAAAATTAAACACAACGTATACTTTCAAAATTGCTGAATGAAATTATGTAGGGTTTCGTAAGAAGATTAAGGGATTATTATAAGTTGGTATACCAAAGGCAAGGGTAGCAATATTTATCTATCTTTATGACAATCACTTATCCACCTGCCTCGTTGGTCTAGCGGTCGTAAGCGCAACTGTGGGGCGTGATGTCCTGGGTTCGATCCCCAGATCGGGCAGTGTTATTGGGTTTATCCGTGTGAAATTTCTCAATAGCAGCTCGGAGTCTAGATTTTTGCCCGGTTGATGGCAATAGGCTCGCCCCCTATTACATGGGACTTAAATGAGCGAAATGAGGATGTGCTATATACACCTCTGCCAACTCTTCGGAGAATACAGGCGTGATGCTATGTTATGTTACTTATCCACCCATTTGTCTGCAACTCATGGTGTTTATAACAAGTAAAGTTGCCAAACTCTAAATGTTTTTTTATGTTTAACAACGATTTTTAAGGCTAAAAATATGGCAAGCAGTTCTAAATAATTTATATGATATAATTTTTTCATTACTCATAGGTACTCGGAAAGTAGGTCTGAAGTTGCCTGAGGAGCGGGTTGAAAGTAATACTTTTCAGCCATAAGGAGAATCGTTTTTAACTGACAGCTGTCAAATTATTTAAAAAAAAAACTAGTTCTATTTTCACATATCTATTGAACCATGTTCCAACTTTCTACGAGTACCTATAAAGCCACTCAATTACAGCGCGATGTAAAATTCTAATAACATAAAGTTAAGTTTTTTTTTTTAAATGACTTTATTGATTTAGTTTCAACTATTTCTTTAATAACATACATTTGGGCCAAATATTTACCCTTTTTTCAATGATGTAAATGAATAATAAAGACTGAATAGCTGGCCGGCCACAGAAAAAAAAAACAAAATAGGCGGGAAAGCAATGCGTAATTCACAATTTTTTTCTTTAGATATTACATGTTTTTATTTTTACTTTCCTTGTATGCGTAATGAAAAGCACAGTGTTTACCTCGGGTTAAAGACTTATTTAGTCCCGAGACGGGGTTTGGCGCCCGAGCGTTGAGAGGGCGCCAATAGTTCGAGTCATCCCTAAGGTAACAAACAATGTACTATTTCAATCTCTTTCCAGAACCCATGAACCCTATTCTCATTACAAACGGCCTGCTTCTTGAGCTTGTTGAGGTTGTGACTGATAAGGTGTGGTAGAAAAGGTATTGAATATCCACTGATGTGATTCAATATCGAGGCATCATCACAGATCGTTTGCCAACAAGGTAAGAAATGAGATGGTACAATTACAACGACATCTTCATATTAGGGTGCCTTTCCACCAGAGATGTGCTATGCAGCTATGCTACGAGAATGTAAAAGCTAAGCTACGAAACTGTGACCGTTTCCACTGATGCTAAGCAATGTAGCTGTGCGAGGAAGATGCGCAGCTCGAGCTATGCGACTTATCGACAATAAGGAAGGCATGAGGAGCGGCGAGCACAGCTACACCACTCACTTACACTCACACTACACACATCACGCATCCTACCATATAAAAAAGTAACTTAGTTGAATCAGTGTCCACCAGTGTTATGCTATGTAGACCAGTGAATATGATTGGTGGATATCAAACGCATCCATAGCAACGTTGCATAGCACATCTGTGGTGGAAAAGCAGCCTTATTAACATGTGAAAAGATGTTTGTGTATTGCACGGTCAAGTTATAAACCATTTCACTTGAATTACTTGTCATTTAAGACTAAGTTCCTGTTTACATCAAGCATTTTATGATACACGTGTATCAACTTATATCCATGAGATATTATTTAATGGCTTCTGTGGACAATGGTCTACTTTATTTCTCTACATTCGTAACCTTCAAGAGAATCCAGGGCCGCATTTGGGCGAGGGCAACGGGGGCTTCAATCCGGGGCCTCCACACGATAGGGGCCTCCACAATACGAGTTTTTTTTTTTTTTTTTTGTATTAATATCACATCCGTTTCTTTTAAAAACATTTTAACAGGCCCCAGAGCCTTCAAACCTTTAAGTCCGGCCCTAAGAAGACCAAAGTATGAAATACCTATAAAATCTTCTACCTATAAAATAAATATTTTCATTTTCTAAAAGTGTATTTCACCAACATATCTATACTATAGTCCGTTACTATTCAACAGATAAGCTAAATGTGACCCAGAAATAAATAATTTATGTATTCAATAATCATTATGACTATTAATATGTGCTGAAATGCAAATGTTAGCTGTTGAAAATTTTAGAGACCGAATTAGCTTAACGAACAGTTATCATTAAGCTCATTAAGGTTGGTGGATTACTCCATAGTGTAGAAAAAAAAAAAAACTTTAGAACAAGTCCGAGATGAAAGAATACGTTAACACCTTCCTAATGCCGTTTTATATGGTGGCAAAACCGTACCAACATTCACTTCGTTTCCAAGAGGTAGGAGAAAGCGCACACCGCACAGCTTCCCCGAACATCAACCACACCTTACCTTCGCTTATTATATTAACATTCTTTTTTGGACGAGAAATAGGTACGTCGAGCAGCACTGACTGGGATTCGAAGACAGATCAGTACAAACAGACATACGTTCTACAACTTTGCCTGTATGTATTTCTAATAAGTAGTAACTGATTTGATTAGTTATTTATTTTTATTTCCAAAAACCAGATACAACTTTACTCTACTTAATATAACATAACACATAGCATCACGCCTGCATTCCCTGAAGGATTGGGCAGAGATGTATAGTACATACACCATCATTTCACCGTTATGTTTAAGCAAAGGGGCGAGCCTAATGCCATCAACCGGGCATAAATCTAGGCTCCGAGCAGCTACTGAGAATTTTGACAAAGAAAAACCCAACAACAGTTTGACCGACCTGGGGATCGACCCCAGCACCACGCGCTCAGCAGTCGCGCTTGCGACCACTAGACCAACGAGGCAATCAATCAAGCATTAATATAATATTAGACAAATATGACCTATATTTTACCAAGGAAATGTATAGAAATAAGCAACATGTGGTGCATGAAAAGAGCCTCCACGCGACGATACTTAAGTACGTCCGGCGCACCCTGGGCAGTCAGCCCCGCTACCAACCTTGCTGACTGGCTACCCAACAAACATTTTATAGGTCGCCACAACGTGCCGATTCTAACTTTTGGTTCCATACGCTCGTCGTCTTTACATCGCTATCACGTTGACACGACCGAAAATAGGCCCATTTTATACGAATCGGTGTCGTAATAGAGTTATGTAGCAGTCGTATAAATCACTATATGGTCGTGTAGTGGTCGTATAGATGTCGCGAGATCCACTTTTCGTCGAGTTATGATTACTTTATGATATTATTACCGCTGCTTTAAGGCATTTTATCAAATAACCAGAGTTCATTACGACTTTTATATGGAATTTTGATTTTAGTGAATTTTAAACTATTATAAGCGGACATTTTATACTGTGTTAGATTTTTTATCATTGAAAGGACAGCCATTATATATATATATATATATTCATTAGGTTATTACATCTTCTAAACTCATGTTCAAGTACATTAATCTGTTGGAAAATTAATGTTATCGAGTAATATGTGCCAGTTTTTTCAATATAATGAACGCGCCATACAAATTCTTTAAATTAAGCAATATTTTGTACCTACAATTTAACGAACGTATTATCAGTTACCTTTAAACGTCTTAGGGTCTAAGACACAACTTTAACACAACATCTAACGGACTTTTCATTCTTTGCACTGATTTTTGATCCGTACATTATCAGCCATATTTACGAAATTAGGGTTCATTAATTTAAAGCGGGTCTCATGTGAAAACAAAACAATTTATTATTAAATTTTTTTTTTCAATGTCTAAATGTTATAAAATCATTTTCAGCATAGCAATAAGGCCATTATGCCAATAATGACCAGAATCAACTGGGATTATGGATATTTTTGTTTTTTGACAATTTTAAAATGTCCGTGGATCTTTCGGAACCGAGCAGGGAATTCTTTTGTTCAGAATTTGGTTTAGCTCTCTCGACGCGTAATACTGAAGTTAATGGCCCATTTTTTTATATCATCACGAAGTATATAATTTTTACTGGCCTCGCTTGCGCTTTCATAATCGGAACTATAACAAAGACGTGATTCATCAAATATTTCATCTACTTCGTCTTCTTCGGACTCTACTGTTATAGAACCACTAGATCTACTTTCTGCGCTTTGAGCAACATCATATTGTTTAGGCCCATTCTGCATCAAACTCAATTCTCTTGAGTTCAAAATTAAATTTTGTGCGGAACCATCTCCAGTTTGATTAGAGTTTACTTGTCGTGTAGTAATATTCGATATAATACAATTCGATGTAAGAAGCGCAGTATAGTGTTTTTTTACTTTTCTTTTAAAAGCACCACTTTTTTACATTTGCCCAGCTTGTTTAAGGTTTAAGGTTTAAGAACTGTATTTCTCAAAAAGAATGATATTCACTTACATGAGAAAAACTTATATCTAATTAAGTTAAATTACATAAGGTGACGCAGCGGCTACACAACAAGAATAGGTTACATAGGTACAGTACCCGAAGACCATTTACAGTTTTGATTCCTTTAACATATGATTCTTAAGAGATTTTTTGAAAGTAATCATCGACTTTTGATCTTTTACATTTCGAGGCAATTTGTTATAAAGCTGTGCTCCTTCATACAGTTTTACTCATTATAACGACTTACAATTATTTTTACAAAGATAGCAAAGAATGGCTGTGGTTGTAATGTGTTACTAAATTTAATACACTAATAGGACATCCAGTCATTTAATAGTAGCATAAAAGTGTTCAAATTGATTTAAAATAGTATAATAAAGCAACTTATCACCCTTATACGATCGTCGCGTAGAAGTATTTCTCGCGACTCTAATACGAGTGACTCAAAATCGTATAAGAGTGCAATTTATCACTCTTACGCGATCGTCATGCAGAAGTAGTTCTCGCGACTCTAATATGTTTAATGTCGGTTAAAAAGTCGTATAAACGTTACTAAGATGACATCACTGGTTACACTACTGACAGTTGTATAATAGTCATGTAAAGCAGTCGTATAGAGGTTTATACGATGTCTTAATACGACTACAAGTTGTATAAAGATTAGAGGCACTAAGTCGTTTTACACGCTAAAATTACTACAATACGATGTTTATAGCATTTTGAGTCGCGTAACGTTTACTTTTAGGACTGAAATGTTTGTTGGGTAATCTTTTCACCACAGCATGAGCTATTTTCGTATAGCTCGTGCTGACACGAGAGAAGAAGCAACATGTTTGCTTTCAGCAGGGTTTCAAGATAGTATGTTTTTATAAACCTTAACGCTCACTCAATAGGAGCAGAAACTCGACATCTACTTGAAGAAATGGTTCAAAAGATATTCGTGCCTTGTCGGGCCATATTTGTCTATTATCTGAAACTAGCTTTCGCCCGCAGATTCGCTTGCGTGAAATTTTGAACCCGTTAAGTGACGATTTTCCATACAAACTTTCATCCCCTATTTAATTCCCTTAGGGGTTGAATTTCGAAAGTCCCTTCTTAGTGGATGCCTACGTTACAAAATGAACCTACTGTCAAAATTTAAACTTTCTAACCCCAGCGGTTTAGGCTGCGCGTTGATAGATCAGTCAGTCAGTCAGTCAGCTTCTCCTTTTATATGTATAGATGGGGTATAAGAAATAGAAATCCGAAAAGATGGACGTACCACTAACCACGAGGACGCAGTTGAGAGCGGAATGTAGTTTTATAATAGCTAGTGATTATAGTCGTCTTGTGACCTAGTACATACTTACGTATGCAAATGACAGCATAAAGTCTCATCGTACCTGCTAAATGCTTCTCATTAGTTTGAAGATTACAAACAATAGAAAACAATACGGTTTTTCCAGATTAGCTATAATTTACATGTCACGCTTGCTATGTTTCACTATTGTATACAATGTAATTCATCATTTAGGAGTAATATTGATATATTTCTATCAATTGTCTTTAGTATTACGATTGTAATCCCAGAAGGGTAAGGTAGAGGTGTTCATTAACAGTTTGCTAGTAACGGTATTAGGTCAGATCCCATGTGATCGGATTATGGTGCACTGGGAGGCTAGTCTATTGTTATTTACGAAGGATAAATTCTTACTTTAGGATAATTATAACTGGAGGGTCCTTAAATAAAATCTTAGTTCTAGTTTCCAGATTCCGAGTGTAACTTGATACGTGGAAACTTTGTCCAGCCCCGAAGACATAATCCCTTTTCCACAGACGATAACGCCTGCGAAAAGATCAAATTGTATGGAAATGACATTACGCTCATCGCTTAAGGTGCCACACCAGTGTTCACAATGGTTGGAAATAGTTTTGTTTTGTAGCAAAAAGTTACTAAATGTTTTGTTGAGAAATGTTCCCAATCTTTCGTTATCAGTTCTGTTATAAACTGTTTACGTTACTTTTTGAAACTGCTAGGAAAATGCTAAGAAGGCATGTATCTGAAATATTGTTAGTTGTTTAGAAACGTTTCAATACGTTTCTTTCAACTGCTGAACACCGGATGTTTCTAAATGTTGACAAACACTTGTGAACCGGTGTAGGAGCACCTTTACGCTCGAGCAAATGTCATTTCCATACAACTTGATCTTTCCGCACGCGTTGACGTTTAAGTAAAAAGGATTTTGTCTAGGAGGCCTGGAAATCCTATCCAACTCCCTAATTCAGAACTTTTCGACATGATAGTTTTCGATCTATTCAGTTTGTTATCTCTTTTTCTCTTTTTACGAGAATCGTAGACAAAACGAGATAGCAATCCGAATTGGTCGAGAACTGACGTATCAAAACGTTCTGATTAGGCGGCGGAACCTCACATCAAGCTTGTTATCCTTGCTTGGAAACCCATGTCAATAAAATGGTCCAGGTTCATAGGATGATAGGACGCTATTACTAAACATATCCTTACTAATATTATAAATGCGAAAGTAAGTTTGTTTGTTTGTTACCTTTTCACGCCTAAACCACTGAACTGATCATCCTGAAATTTTTCATATAAGTAGGTACGTTGTCAGTTGTACAGAAACGGATATATGGTACCTTTCATCCCGAAAAAAAGGAAAACAACAATAACGATAATAGATGACGCCACGTGTCTTTAAAACATGATTCATCATCATCATCTGCCTAACCTTTTCCCAACTATGTTGGGGTCGGCTTCCAGTCGAACCGGATGCAGCTGAATATCAGTATTTTACATAGAGCGGCTGCCTATCAGACCTCCACAACCCAGTAACTGGGTAATACGATACTCTTGGTAAGACTGGTTGTCAGACTTTCTGGCTTCTGACCAACAGTAACGACTGTCAAAGATCTACAAATGACAGCCGGGACCAACGGATTTACGTGCTTTCCGAGGCACGGAGGAAACTCGCTATGGTAAATGGTCACCCATCCACAGACCAACCTCGGCAAGCGTGGCTTAACCCGGAAGATCGGTCTATGCGGCTGTAATTATTTAGCCACGAGCTCCTCCTTTAAAACATGATTGAACTATATTATTAAAGAAACTTTAGTAGAGTTTTAAGAGTTTTTTTTTTTATAAATTAACACGAGCTAAGCCGCGGGCAAAAACTAGTCTTTAATAAGAGTCAAAAGACGGAAATCATTGAAGGTAAAGCCTGCAAGCCTGTCCTACCCACCAATCAATCTGTCACTGCTTATGGGGAGTCGTGACAATATGATCTTTGACCTCAGACATTGTTACTGCATGCGGCTTCCAGCGATGCCTTTGAGATTCTCACCGTACTTACAAAATAACAATTGGTCTTGGGAATTTGATACAACAAAATTAATATTAAATATAATCATGATAGTAATGTTTTTATAGGAAGTTCTTATAAATCAGTCACTGCCAGTAGATATCGTTAAAAAAACTAGAACTATTAACAGCTCCATTCACCCAAACACTAACATCTTTACTTATAAATGATGGTTAAAGGTAACTAAAATGGCTCTTACGTTAATTGCCACCTCTATTCATTGTCATACAAATGAGAAGGACATGTATTTATAATTAAATCAGTCTTTAAAACTGATAAATCTTTTATAAGTAAGGGGGATAATATCATTCCGCGACTCCCGACCTTACTCGGATCAGGATATCAGTATCATTGAAAGAACAGCTGTTTCATTGATGTGAACGCATTTGTCGATGGGCTATGGCGTTACGAATACTCATGTCAATCGTTACAAGTCAGTCAGAATTAAATAAAGTCTAACCTTAGGGTATCGGTATTACCTCTTTAATGTGGTTGCCAGGGTCAAATGGCAGTTGTTTTAAGTAAAAACTATAGTTTTAGCCGCATCTAGTTAGCCAGAATATAGCGGCAACATTGTTTGAAAAATGCTATGCTGATGGTGAACTGCATATTATGACAATACAGCAAAATTCATTGCGTGGTGCATAGTTGTGGAGAAGTCGGATTGTTAATACTTATACGTTGCTATGTAAATTGTCAACCTATCAAAATCAAAGCCATAGCGATTACAAGTGTGTTGCGCAATTAGAATGCTGGTCTATTAGAAATGAGTCCATGTGTAGGTAGTAAAGGCAATTGCTATACCAAATATACTTATATGATTTGGTAAATAAACTACAGTACATGTTTCAAAGACCTTCATTACGTCCCCTCTTTCATATCTGCTCAAACAAGTTTTAAAGGCTTGGTTTATGTTTATACATAATTATCATAAAAATCCATTGCTAACATAAATAAACCAAGCCCAATCATGATTCAATATTTACCTAAGGATCAATGTTTACGAATCACATGTACAAAATAGAAGCAGAAAATTATTCAAAATATGAAAATTGACAACTCGGCTTCCAATTTTTGAACTTTTTTTTTTGTTTATCCATAATCTCGCATTTTACTACTATCTCGCCTGAAGGTAAGCGATGATGTGGTCGACGGGGAAGCACGCTTGCCTAGAAGTAACTTATTCACTCTTGAATAAAAGACCCCAAGGTTGTAGCTATCAGGAAACACAGACTCCGTTATGACTTTTAAGGGAGATGATTTTAGGGAAAACAGTCATCAAAATTAGATTCTAATGAGGTCGCAAATTTAAAGTATGGTTTTGTAGAGGAACGTAAGAAGGAAAAAAAACCCTCAGATATCCTTCCTCATCAGATTTCTTCAACCTAAATGGCTACGTAGAGCTGCCCTTTCGTCCTCAAGTTACGAGTTCGCCCCAATCTCGAAATGTTAAAATTTATTCTTTATTCCGTCGCACCAACATAGAGACGACACGTTTGGTGCAGTCGCTGAACGATTGGCTTCTGCGCTACGAGTTGTAGGTTCGATTCCCACACGGAACAAAAATTTGTCAGGCCTACAGATAGTTGTTTCGGGTCTGGGCGTTTGTGTGTGTGAGATTTGTGTCTGTAAACGCACCCACGATACAGGAGAAATACTAGAGAGGGGAAAAGTGTATTAAAAAAAAAAAGACTTTACACATAGTATTCTAATAAGGGCTAAATAGAACAGAACCTACTTCCTTAATGACAATAGAGCAGCCGATTGCTTATCTCCTTGTCTCGTGGCGGCAAGAGCTACTTAGGTATATTTATGATGATAGCTCATCGTGGTAAAAACACTAGCCAAACAGCTAGGTTGGTCGCGGGGCTCTGTCTAGGATGCGCTGCCCGGACCTACTTAATAAGTATCGTCACTCATAATGCCCATATTTTTTATAATATCAATTATTTTATTTTATAATTTTTTGTATCGTTACTGTCTACGTGCGGTAGGACAGGTGTTATCAGATGATACTGCCACCTTAAGTATACACGTCGTTAAACGTAGTCCGCTTGGAATGTCACTGATTGTGGTACAAGGCCGATAAAGTAACTAATCACCAATAAAATTTATGTAGTCCAATTAGTTTGATCGGTGCGTTAATCTCGTGCATGACGAGTAAATCTCTGAGTTAGTTGCATCTTAAGCATTATTTTGTTTTGGTAGAAGATTTTAATCATTTAAATAGAGGAGGGTAATTAACTAGTGAATCGCCGCAAATATAGGCATAATAGATAAACAATGGGATCCGGCTTAATATTGAGTCACCTGGTCGATCGGCGGGGATAAGCAATAGATATAATGGATAAATGATAGGATTCGGCGCAATATTGAGTCACCTGGTGGATCACCGGGGATCAACAATACGTTGATTTGATTGGACGGACACAAATAGGTATATTAATCCCTTATGCCCGATTTCGATAGCCGAAAACGAATCGTTTTGCTTACCAATGGTACCATTTTTTATTGCCAAACTGGGAATATACTTAAATGGACTTATAAGCTAATTTTATCTGTGATAGCTAGTAGCTACTAACGTATGGGAGAATTTACTATGCAAAGCCAAAAAGCCAAAGGTCTTTGTTTCATTATTGGTAAAGATAATACAAGAGTCTTAATTTTATCCAATAACGCTAGGTAAATCATAGGAATTGGCTATGAGTCTGTCACATAAGTTACAAATTCGTAGTCGAGATAACACCATACGACTAAAGATTTTTCTATACTTGTCATGTTCACCTTTCTCTAGCTATAAATAGAGTGACATAATATATGTATGTATTGTAAAACAACGACATATTGTTTATATTCTACAAAATCTGCTTACAGAACTAGATTGTATTTTCCTTAGGCTGTAAAACTAACTTATTGTGTAATTTAAACTCCGTATGCAACGCATACGCAGGGTTCAACGTCCGTGTCGCGTGAATATACAGGGAGGTACCATCGACAACGTAATTGCGACTTATAAGTGAGTTGATTTAATGAAGTACTTTCCACTTTCAGATCACAAAAGAGCTCCGTGAAAGTAATTGGCAACAATAGTAACATCGACATGCGTACGTAACGAGACTGGCGACATTGTAGGAAGTTATTAGGAGTTATAACAATAAAAAATGGCGTGGAATTTCCCGGGCTAATCGTTGATTTGTTGCTATGTAATGTTTCGCATATTACATAATGTAGAAGTGTAGAATAGTAGGCTGTTTTTTTTACATAGTTTATTATAAAAGTACCTACTTACTTACACATAAAAAAGTTGCGACCGTACCTATACTGATAATTCCACTCTACATAAAATATATGCAAATCTTATGTCCCCAAGAGACGGCTGAAAGCGAACGCTACGCGCTGCTACGCTTCGGGACGACAGCGTAGCAAGATGGCACATTTAAAGGGTGGACAACAAAAATAATATAAAATATTAAAGAAATAAATTATATTATTACTAGCGACCCGCCCCGGCTTCGCATGCTCTTGAATCACTCTATCTATTAAAAAAAACCGCATCAAAATCCGTTGCGTAGTTTTAAAGATCTAAGCATACACAGGGACAGACAGACAGCGGGAAGCGACTTTGTTTTATACATATTATGTAGTGGTTTCTACCACTTTCATGTTTTGACAAAGTAAAATGTTGGTTTGGTATCGATATTATCATAATTACAACGCACATTAAATTTCACCAGAAAATCGTCAAGCAAATCTATTTTAGATTAGCTAACCTAGTTTAATTAATTTTCCTTACAAGTACAAACTAATGATAAAGTTATCTTTGAAGTGACTAATTCATCAAATTGGCAACTAAAAGAAATTAAACACGGGTGTTTTGTAGTACTACTTATCTTATGAAAACAAACAACGTTGAATTTAGTGCCTTCAATCATAGAGCTAGGAAAATACCTAGGTTATAAAATCTGTGATAAAATTCATCTCATGCATATCAGTGTTTTTCCTAATGAATTAAAATGTTAAATAAAGATCATTTCAAAAATGTAGAGCATTGCACAATGTTTTTATTTGTATTGTTTTGATAACCTTACCGTTTCATTGGTCTGCGGCAGTATACTCCTCTGGAGTTTCTGCACAGGATATGTCTGCCTCCATCCAAATAGTCGCACCAGTTTGTCGGCCACGTCTTCGCACCGAGGAGTAGACTCCTTCATCTTAACCACCACTAAGCACTGAATTACAGTTTTAATTCAGGGAAGATTGGCATTGTTTTAAGTAACTGTTGTGTTCACCCAAAAATAAACATAACCTTAGTAAATGTTTAGAAAAAAATCGAAACAAAGAGACGTGTGCACCAAAAAATATTAAAATATTGGGAATTGATTCATAGTATTGAACTAAAACTCATTTCACTGACAACACCACCGATGTACGTGTACACAAGTCACAATAACACGACCGACAACCTTGTAGCTAGACGCGCAAAAAGTGTTAAAAAAATAGCCGAGTGAGGCGACCGAGCCGCTGAGCCGGCACCACTCGGCACTGCGGCGCGCTCTCCGCGGCCTCCGCCCGTTATCGCTGCCATCGTTATCTGACTATCACCGCCCCTCCAACTACTGCACCTTCACTGGCTTCACTCCCAGACACACAATGCCTGCTGTATCTACGATCAACTTGCACCGTGCGGAAATCTTAGCAAGGCTTTTGAAGTGCGAACGTCGCCGTAGCATAGGTTACAGCGATGACCCTGCCTCCATGATACAACGCCGACAAACGAACACTAAGCAACTATATACTACACAGAAATCAAAATAATAAAACAATTCCATTTCTGTGACTACAACCTACTCATAACACAAGAATTTGTGAAAATCCTCTGCCCACGAAACAGCCCATCTTTGAGGTCTTACATAATATGAACGAAATTTGTACATTAATAAAAAGGCCCAAACTCGTAAAGCTGTTAGACAACTAAATCAATATTTCCAGATACAAATACGTAAAATGAAAACTCATTGCCAATCAAAGTTGAATTAGACACTGCCTGTTTTAGCAAATGGCAATCTGTTATAGTCATATATCCAATAACAGACCGTAGATTGGTCGTAATAATGATTTTGTAACACAGTATGAAGCTAAGTTGTGATTAGGCTTCCATTCTGGTGAATTTCCGCAAACAACGCAGACTGAATTGCCGTCCAATTTACTTTTGATGTCACCAGTTGCACAACGGACTCCACGATGATATTAATTTAGTTGAACCTAATCCAGCTCAAGCAAACAAGTTGCAATCTAATACAGCTTAGTACTGCATTTAAATTGCCTTATAATCTGTTAAATATTTTAGCAATGCTAATGATGCCATTCTTCGTGCCTATTATTTAATTTCAAAGCAACGCAATGATGCATAAACGTATATTTTCATGAAATACTGCAAAAACTCTCGGAGAGTTCTAACTAAAGCCTCGCAAACTCGCAACATGCAGGAATAATTACCACATAGTGCACATTAACGCATAGCTGGCAAAACGTTGACTCCGGCAGTTTGCATGCCTTTGTCACGCGGTTTTGAAATACTATGGGAATAACATTTTCTCTAAAACTATTTACGGGGAAATAAGCAGAGAAAACTACTACTTAACAGAGAAAATTCCATGAAAGTAGCCTTTGGTCACGTTAATGTCTTAATGCATCACACTGCGACAATGCAGTTATTCCTAGAAGTTTAAGAGTTGACTGCATTAACGTCGATAACTCGTGTAACTTTATTATCATCAGTGTTAGATCGGATGAATGCAATCGAACGAACAATCGCCGATTAAGAACAAGACTTCACCATTGAAACAGCAACAGCAAGCCATTGTCGTTGGTTGCGAGGTAAGTTAACGAAATTACGTGGGACCCCATTTGTTTCATGTTACGATAAGATGCGCATTACTGAGCTACTTAATTACTTGTACATAATGCTTAATTAGTTGTTGCAGATAATAATAAGCTTTAGATCTTAGCCCACTTGTGTAAGAATACGCAATCATGAATACCTTTGTCGTTGATTTCAAAGGTTTTGATGATGGAAAGTGAGCCAGATTTAGCGCTGCAAACTATGCCCCATCTCCTATCCTGCCCTCTGAGCCCTGCAGCCAGAGTGATCTCTGCGCAGCCACCGATGGTGCCGTGGAAGTGGCGAAGTTCTGGGCTAACATAATATAATGATTGTCGTGCCAACGACACGAAGAAGAAGAAGAAGCCAGATTTAAAGCTTACATTAAAACTTCTAGTTTTAAATAATAAATATTGCAACTTAATAATCGTATAATCGTATGTTAATATACTTCTAAATGATATCTTAAACTAACCATTATAGTAGAGTATAGTAGAGTGATGTTAGTTAAGATTCGACTGTGTTATGAGCTGATGATTTTTGAATGAGTAATTATCATCAAATGGCTAAGTACCATCCCGATTAACCTTTTCCCTGTCCCGTGAATCACATATGAATGGCGGCATTGTTTAACTATTGTGTCTGCTGTCTAGACAGTGAACCTGTTAAACTACCATTGGGGTTAAAAAGAAAGACACGAACCGGATTAAATAAATAAATGTATTTGATAAGCGAGTTTATAAAGTGTCGCGAAGTCTCACGACGCTTTCTACCTCGAGATCTGGGTATCTAGATCGGCGCCAGAGTAACTATTATGTTACTGATCGCTCTTCAAATAACAATGGCAATACAAACCCGTGGCAATGATTCTGATTAGTAACTGTAGACGCGACGTGTCGAGTTATGAGAAATTTACAATAATAGCAGCTCATTTTCTTTGCCTTATTGAAGTAACAGTCTATAAAGTGTGTCAACCGATGCCGTTGAAGTTATGTATTCCATATAAATAATCGCTGATGCTACGTAAACTAGTTTTTTTGCAGAAACGAAACATTTTATCAAAAACGTGGACATTTGTGTAAATAAAACGTGAATCAGTATTTTTTTCTAGTACTTTATTTCATTTATAACCTCTATGCGTTGAGTCGGGTCCTTAGCACTTACGGTCATGGTTCAACGGTCACGCTATGCTTCATGTGCTCTGGACCAATCACAATGCCTTGATTATTTCCATGTGCATAGGTGCAACGATCCCTGAACCAGAAACTTCAACAATTATGGAGATTCTTATTTGTTATGTTTTCAACTTTCAGGTACCTATAAGTGTCTACCTAGACATCATATTTATCTACTATCAAGTTTCAAACGAAAAATATTAACTACAGAAGGAGAACTAGTTTAGGTAACTACACTCTACCCATTCAAAATAAAGAACCTAAAATGTTGTCTGCAAATTCAGATAATCTGAGATACCAAGCAGAGGAAAGTAAATCAGTACCTAATTTCCAACAGACAGGCAACCTCACAGGATGCATGCGATGACGTAAAAAAATAAAAGATACGTCATTCCATTGTCTACTCTGTTATCACAGGAACCAGCTGTGCAACTTTTGTGCAAATGCAAAATAACTGAGTGGCAAAGGCTTACAATGCCACAATGCCTTCAGCGCAGAATGGGAACATTGGTCACACAACAGCTACGTTTTCAACCTGCCTCACAAATCGAAAAATGTTCACAGGGGTATCACTTGCACCACAAAAAAAACATCGAATATCGGAAGTATAACTAGATATACAATCAGCAAAGGGGTAAACTTCACATAATTTATAATCGATGTAAACAAGCTGGAGGCTGCGCGGCGGGCAACTGGCTCGGCTTTCTGCGCGTGCGCCGGTCGGCGGCGCCTCCGCGGTGCGGGGAGGAGGGCCAGCAGGTCACCGCTCCCCCTGCCCCTGCAGGTAGCCGAGCCATTGAGAGGTGCTCGCACGCCGTGTAAACAATCCTCCCACCTGTGCAATTACAAACAAATGGCACCGAATCGTCTCATACCATTCGTCTGAAAAAGACCACAGTAGGTAATTTTTAATCAATTTAATAGCCAAATTAGAGTTCACGATATTTCTGAATGAATTGATGAGTTTGTTGGTTTCCACAATTTTGTCAGTTAACGAACTAAAGATCCTTGTAGCTTGTTTCCTCCCGGATGTTAGTCCCGGAGGTTGTATTGTAATTCGTTAAGGGCTCTTTCGTGGGGACGTGTGACGAGGCAGGGGTCAGCGGCGCGCAGCGCGTGGCGGAGCGCGACGGACGCACGGGGTCACCTAGCGGAACGTCGGCGTGGGGTGCCAACCGACGCAACTCGCACCACCTCCACTAGCCAAGGTCGGTCTGAAGGAACACCACACTTTCAAAACAAGCGAATAAGCTTGTTGTTTGCCAAAAATGACAAATGATTTGAAAAGATGGTAAGTACATATGCCAATTTGTTATTTTTTTTATTATGCCCATAATACATTCGCGCATATCAATTTACACATTTATATTATCTAATTTAAATACATTCATAAGTGCTGAAACATCATTATGAAGGTTTTCTATAATTAACGCCATCTATACGAGTTACAGTGAATTACACTGTTAGCTGCCTGGCAAACTACTTTCAAGATACAACACAACAAGATAGTCATCAAGTCTTGCTTGAGCAAAATTGGACAAAAATGAGTTAAATAATGGTTTTATAACGAATGATAATTAATCTTGGAAGTTAATCTAAAAGTAAGTAAATCCTATCTAAGTTTATGCATTCTACATTAAATTATGCATTTAGGATACTTTTCTACTTTGCCAACAGATGGCATTGCATGCCAAATAAGCTCACAGTTTAACTTTCGTACAACCAGTACAGCTTGTGTAAAAGAAAGACTTATAAAAATTTACAGATATAAACATCATAAATATTTGGGAAATTTGTGTATTTTTTATTGTAATATCGACGATCACTTAAGTATTTATGTAATAAAATTATTTACATACCTACCTACTTAAATCATGATTTGAGGAAGGAAAATAATTTGCAACAATACTGAATAACTATTTATCGACCGTCCCCATGTCACGTAAACTTGATAATAATTTACTGAAACATCGTTAAATACTTAGGTAAGTACCAACACCCGTACAATTAATTACCTTTTTTATTATCAGTTTACCTGGATAATTAAAACCAGTAGGTCCATTAAGTAAGTTTATTTCGACACCAATATTTATGCTTTTAACAATTTGTTAGATTGATCGGCTGTGGCACAAAATAGTCATCAGCGTCAGTGGGGGAACCCGCTACAATAACATGGACGGAAGTCCCACAAAATATTACTTATAGGCAGCACTATAAATGAATGCAACGTGGGAAACTCTGTTACTTTTATTCACTTATAAAGAATCTGAAACCTACTAAATGCCCGCGCAGTTGTCCAATCGGGAATCAGTGACAGTATAATATAATAAAGCCCTTTACGGGATTAGTTAGCACACAGTCATGCATACATTTTATACTTAGTCGTAATATTATAGGTATACTATCGATTTCTTGCCACGCTCACTTATTAACATAAATTGCTATGCGCAAGGTTCGAAAACTGGATCTAAATGTGTAACAAAGTTTATTGACCTAGAAAATGAAGCTATAAAATTGACAAAAGTTCAAAAAAAAAAGTACCTACACGAAGAGCGACATGATGTAATTAAAACAGTCATTCATTTTATACTGAGCTCATACAGGGGCGGATTTGATACGTTGGCTGCCCTAGGACTATGAAATATAGACGCGCACGATTTTTTTTTTTTTGTCGACTTTCTGTTTACACATTTTTGAGTTTTTACATTTGAGTTGAGTTTATTGAGTTTGAGTTGGCGGATAGGTTCACAGAAGGCGCGAATACTAAAAAAAAAACCCACCAAATTTTGCCGCCCCGTAAATTTCATCAATATCATAAGATAGTTTATGTTAGATTTAGGTATTCTTAATTTATAATAACGCCTTGTCGGTCCAGTGGTCGCACGCGCGACTGCTGAACGTAAGCTCCTGGGTTCGATCCCCAGGTCGAGCCAAGGGTTATTGGGCTTTTCCGTGTGGAGTTTATCAGTAGCAGCCTGGAAATCTGGATTTGTGCCCGGTTGATAGCAATAGGCACGCCTCCTATTACATGGGACTTAAACATAGCGGCAAAATGAGGGTGTAGGTACATACACGGCTTCACATCAAGCTATACATTTCTAGTATAAGCTACCTTTCATTGTACAGAAAGCCTATACAATGAGAGATCACCTCATACTGGAAATATTTAGCTTTCTGGATAGATAAAGTTATCATCTCAGCCAAAAGACGTCCACTGCTGGACATAGGCCTCCCCAAGCCATGTTGGGGGGGTTTGCCATAATCGCCACTGTCGCCGTGCGTACAATGCACCTCTGCACAACCCTTCAAGGAATATAGGCGTGATGTTATGTTATAGGTATTAATAACTGTGTAGAGCAGTCTTTCTCAAAGTGGGCGATAACACCCCCTTGTGGGCGCTAGAGGCCTACAGTGGGGCGGTAAACAGCGGTAAAAGTAATGATTGCGATTTCTTGTGATTTTTGAGATGTGGTAAGAGTAAAAATTTTAGGGGTGCTAGATAATAATTGATTCTCAAAGTGGGCGGTAGACGAAATAAGTTGAGAACCACTGGTGTAGAGTGTAGATCATAGTTAATGTGTGCTGACTGAAGGTTTACACTACAAAATTCAGAATATTAACTCACAAAGTCCCTCTACATTCTTTTGTAAGGCTAATTCTCTGTAGGTAAACTTTACTTTATCGGTTCTTATTCACGGTTCTAATCAGGCGATTTATATTTCTAATCGTTCCAACAATGTCACATTACTTAACATTTTATACAAAAGTTTTCCACGTCCCTATTTCCATGCATTAGAAACGCAATTTCCCATTTGTTTCGCTTAGAGACAATGTAAGCGTTTTATGAAAACCATCATAAAGTTTGAGCAATCAAGTATCTATCTGATATCTCTTCAGCTTCGAACTTTCACGACTTACAACATTGCAATCATTAATTAGCTACCTGCATACGATATGAGACAGTTATTTATTATCTAGGTAATAAGGCTAGAGACAATTAACCTTATAATTCTCGAATGAGATTGGAAATAGAAAACTTCTCCAATATTTTTATGATTCATTACTCAATACTATCCTTTATGAGTTCTTCTGCCTGTGATTTGATTTTTTTATTCGCATCATTCAAGGTTCGCCTACATAACATAATCAGCACATTACTATCCCACTGCTGGGCACAGGTCTCTTCTCAGACTGAGAAGGATTTAGACCTTAGGGCTTCTGCACATCTGACGGAAGATCGCCGATCTTCCGTCGCGTAATTTAGTAATGCATTTTTCGTAACGCATCTGCGGTCAAATGTGTACGGTGTGAGATGTTTGTACGGAATTATGTGTACTGGCGGAAGATCGGCGACGTATCTTCTGTCAGATGTGCAAAAGCAATTAGTCCACCAAGCAGGCCTGCATGCTTACTCCCGACAGCATCGAGTTTTGAATCGAGTCGACTTAGTGTCAATTCTTACTCTTGAAATCGACAAAAGCGCACAATTGTGCACCGGCTCGAATAAGAATTAACGACGGTTATTGATATTTGTTAGTTTTAAATCAAACCTCAGCACGGTCGTGCAGTTTTGTCGATTTCAAGAGTAAGAATTGACACTAAGTCGACTCGATTCAAAACTCGATGCTGTCGGGAGTAAGCCTGCTGGTGCGGGTTGGCGGACTACACTCAGATACTCACCATAGAGATCTTTATGGAGCCCTCTCAGGTGTGCAGGTTTCCTCACAATGTTTTCCTTCACCACTAACGCAAGCGATAGTCAAATTCTGAATACACAATATTTATATAGGCATAAAAACGAAAGCCATCTTTTTCATATTTTTGAGCGACTTTCTGAAACAGACATTTGTTGAAGACTTTGAAGTTGATCTAAATTTAAGAACTAAAACAGTATGTTTTATGAAGGTGACGGCTAGAAAGTGACTTAATTAATGAACTTACAAAAGTTTCAGAGAATTTAACCAATGAAAAAAGGTTTCGATAGTGTAAGTAACTATTAAGATTTGGTTTCTTTACGTCTAAACTTTAATGCAAATAGAATTTTATTTTACAATTTTTACCTTACCTTACTACGAGTCGTTAATAGAACACACCTAGACCGATGACCGAAGACATACAAAAGCATTCGATCTTGTAACGAGACATAGACAGTTTTATTAGAAATTATTTATGTAACATAAACTTATCATTTTAACTTTCTACAATTTCGAGCATGGTTTTCGTCGAGACATACTGCCTAAGAATAGTAAGACAACTTTTATTATTTCTATTCACATTCTAAGGGATTAATATTATGCAACATAGTTGTTTGATTTTATGGAATATTGTCAGGTCCTATCCTAGCGACCGCGTCTGTTGAATCATGCATATCAATCACATCAGTGCGCTCACGGGGTCAACGACCGGGCCTCGTCCGCGAAAAGCTTGACCTTCGCACGTGGAACTCTCGTTAGTTAGTCTAAGAAATATAACAATTCACAACAAAAAGTCGAGGTGAAGAAACCATTGGCAACGAGCGTACATTATCGCATAGAGTACAATGTTGAAACGTAACTGTTACAAATTGCTAACTTTCACATGAGATTTTCACATTTAAAGAAAAATGTCAAGACTATCGCACTATCGAAACATAAATTAACATAATGCAAATATTTATTACATTTTTGACAGAATTTATCGGCGCCATTCCCCGCATAATTCAGATGAAGTTACCTAATAAAAATTATAAACAAGAACTTTTTTATTCATCAGAATTCGTGTCTTCATGCAATAAAAAATATGAATAATGGACGCCAATAAAAGTTAAATGCAATAAATATCACTTTCTTGCAATTCGAGCGGAAACTGTCTGTAAGGCGATAGTGCAAGCATTCAAGCTTGTATCGCTCGCTTGTTTAACATTTTCACGTGGTTTGCGTCAGTGCGGGGTGAGCAGCAGAGGGTGACCGATCGTGGGAGAAAACGAGAGTGAACCATTAGAGGTTAGCAAATATTTAGGTCTGTATCTGTAATACGGTAAATACTGATTGCTTTTCTATGGTGTCGGAATTTTATCACGTATCTTTAATGGTTTGTATTGCACTTAAAAAAACCATCGACTGCTTAATATCAGTCTAGCAGTCTACACACTAACGTAGATAAATATTGCAGCAAAACAGTGCGTGATTGGTGTTTGCAACGGGGAGGGAGTCGGAGGAGTCAGTAAGCCAGTATATCGGGATTCAGGAAGTTTGGGGGCCTTCTCCGAAAAACTAACGTCGAATTTTAGGATCGCAAAAGAAACAATGACGAACATGAAACTTAAACTACTTACTAGATGTCAATTAACATTTGGGAGTAGGGTGAACAGAACACAAAATATCAAATCGCAAAAATCGAATCGATCGTTGGATCCGAAACACTTTCGTGGTTAGAAAAAGTGCGATCCGCCAGCCGAAACTACGTAGTTCGATTTTCGGAGTACGCTCTCAGCCTCGTTCGTCTTTAACACATTTTCGTCGCATTTTTGATCATGATCCAAAACACAGATAGTCCTTATACCATGTATGCTGTTCGCACAAGATGCACCCTGATGAGCACGAACAATCACAAACGAATGCTTAAAAGTAAAAACACACAGTTACAGATTACAGATATCCGCTTGCCTTGGGAATTGCGGTTTTATGTTCCGGTGGATGATATATTTCTGGTTCATGATAATCAATTAAGGGGTTCGTGGCTAATTAACAACCGCACGGTTAAGGTTGCAAGGTTAAGCTGCGCTTGCTGCGGTCAGTCTGTAGATGGGTGACCATTCGTTACATATCGAGACCCCTCCGTGCCTGGGAAAGCACGTTAAGCCGTCGGTCCCGGGTTGTATACGAATACGTATGACAGTCGTTACGGGTAGTCATAAGCCTGAAACTCTGTAACAACCGGTCGGCTGTCCCATTTCAAAACCTAGTAAGGGTAAACGAAATTTTACAGGAGAGCGCATAAACGTTAAATCGGTCAGCCTTTGAAAAGTATTTATGTTAGGTAAAACCATTGGTTAAAGTGACTTACTAGGCTTTAAAATGATCAGAGGCTGTGAATGGCACTTACTAGGTAAGTAGGTATCGATGCTTAAATACTTATATCTGCTTACTATGTGAGTTTTCAACGCTATTTTCTAGGTTAGCAAGATTATGCAACAAAACGATTTTTGTAAAGAATGTCCCTTATAGATTTTGAAATGGGACAGCCGCGGTCTAACCTTAGGATATTGACATTGCCCAGTAGCTAACTGGGCTGCAGAGGTTTGCTGGCAGTCGCTCCGTGTAACGTACTGGTTTTCAGCCACATCTGGTTAGACTGGAAGCTGACACCAACAGTTAGGAAAAGGCTAGGCAGATAGATAGGCTCGCAGTTAGTATTATGGTATCCAATAACGGATACCATAAAATGTATCAGCTATCCTATTATGAAGTGCTTATCATTCCATATAAGGTTACAGTACAGGTCATCTGGCAAAGCGAAATGAAATTGTTCCATCGCCAGAACAATATCAAATAACGAGCTGCATTTGTAGATAATGATCCATTGTCATCAGACAAAACGGGCAGAAAAACCAATGATTACGAAGATCAATGGATTCGACTCAAACGTTTAAATACAACGTATGTTTTTGTGTGTGTACTGTGTATTTTAATCAAACTTATACTATACCTGAATAGGTAAGTACTCAGCTTATTGGTCTCATTTCACTGCTGGATATAGGCCTCACCAAAGGTAGTTAATGGCCGTAGCAACCACGATGGGCGATAAAAGGTACCACCAATGTCGTATTTAGGGGCGGTTGCCATGTGGTACGCAGGACCTAAGGGGGCGCAAATTAATATAATAACTGAAAAAAATCGCAACAGATCTCGCGGTAAAATAATAATAATAATAACCCCATCGCCGTATCTCTACGTTGACGTCGTGGTGGGGCTTGCGTGCTCCAATGATGCTTAGAGCTATGCCGGTAGTAGAGTTACTCATGCCGGACAGGTCTAAGTTGAGGAGACGGACCAAGAGGGATACAATCCAAGCCAAGGTGGAACAGCATACGCCGAGGGCTCCACGGCTCAGGGAGTGCTGAGTCATGAGTATGCGAACTTTGGATACCGGGGGACCTCCAGTTTAATTTACCCTTGCCACGGTGAACGCAGGGCGCTGCCGTGGTCGACTTGTATAGTCCCTAGCTTCTCGTGGGAATAATTATGATTACTAGATCCAAAACAAAAAAAGTTATAAAGGCAGATGTGCCACCTTTAGATGACGAAACCACGAAGATGTCTTCGTCATCCTCCACGAGATCTCTTTTTCCATCAATTCCATCATCATCGCATTCTTTCTGTGTCTCTCCGACATCATCGTCATCATCAATCAGTATACAGCCAGCGGATGTTGCACAGGAGACAAATTCTGTCAATGAACCTGTGCCCACCACTAGCAGTGTAACAGTGCGCAGGAAATGGAGTATCGAAATGAATGAATTTATCCTACGCACTTATCTTCATCTTACTCATATGGAAACTGACATCAACGCATATCTTCCACCACTTCACACTAAATTCCTCGAAAAATACCCTCATATGCAGGTAAGCCGACAAAGAATAGGTGACCAGCGTAGAGCAATAGTGCAGAAAAAACTAATACCACAAAAAACAATAGATAAGATTTATGAAGAAGTTAAAATGGAATTGCAAACTATTCAAACACAAATACAACGACACTCCTCACAATTTTCAACAACAGCTAACACACAACGTATGAGATGGTCAAATGAATACAATGAGGCAATAATTAGGATTTACTTCCGAATAACAGAATTAGAAACAAATAAGACAGCTTACAGAAAAAAATTACATCAAGAATTCATTACTTTATATCCTAACCTTACACATTTAACAGAACAAAGAATAGCTGATCAAAGGGGAGCAATCATAAATAACAAATATATAAACGACGATAGATTAGCGCAAATTAAACAAGAAGTAGCAGAAGAATTGCACATTATATCTGGCCGAATAAACCCCAGCAGACTCACTGAAAACACCCAATCAAACGCACAAACACGGTCATCAAGCAACATAGAATACCCTGATGTAAACAATATATATACACTAAACCCTCAACATAGAAGAACACACATAAATCTTGAAATGACAACAAACACACAAACAACTGTTGATCCACTTGATTTCAACATCACTCATACACAAAATGACTTCGTCACTTTGACACTTACAGACTCGCAAAATACCAATGAAAATAGCTTCTTGAACGACATACAAGTAGAACAACTCATCTCCACACACCCTGATATTGAAACTGTCTTAGAAATAAACCCAGAAATAGATAATACATTCCAACAAGCGCAACAATATTTCAATAACACTGACCCTACTAGTAGACCATATATTCCTAAACAAAAGACGTCTAGAAAATTTCATGCTATAGTTAAATACATAGATACCATCATAATGCCCAAGTACGTGAATAGCGACACAGATTTCAACACACTACAGAATGTAATTTACTGTGCAGCATGGACAGCAGCTACATGTAATGGTGCTAAAATGTCATACGCACCACAAAACGAACATCCAACACAACTACATAGAAAACCAAAATGGCAAATCAGATTAGAGTCGAAAATACAAGATTTAAGAGCGAATATAGGTAGACTGACAGAATATATAAGAGGCAATAGAAATAGAAGAGTAGTAGCGGCAGTAGAAGCGATAAAGATAAAACACCAGATACACGCACAACATGAACCCTTAAACACCCAAATGAATCACTTTTTAGACACGTTAAAACAGAAGCTTAACGCAGCCTCCTCCAGGCTCAAAAGATAGGTACTTAACATGCACAGCCCGCAAACAACAAAACACAAAATTTACAAATAACGAAAAGAACTTCTATAGAAATTTAACAGTGACACACGGAAATACAAATAACCAAAACATAGACACACCTTCACCTGAAGCACTCCGAGAATTCTGGGGTAATATTTGGGAAAACCCCGTTCAGCACAATAATGACGCAGCTTGGATTAATGAAACCTACCAATCAACAATCGATATTCCCCAGATGGAGTTCGAATTTATACCAATAGACACTTTCATAGATGTAATTAAACGAACACACAATTGGAAAAGTCCAGGTACAGACAATATACACAACTACTGGTACAAAAAATTTACTAGCATACACCCACACATACACAATATCTTAAACACATTCATCCAATCACCGCACACACTACCGGCATACATAACACAAGGTGTAACATATATGTTACCCAAAGACATGAACGACACCCAAAACCCAGCTAAATACAGACCAATCACTTGCCTACAAACTATTTACAAAATCTTAACAGCATGTATAAGTGAAGTCGTTTACAAACATTTAGATAAATTTAACATATTAGCAGAGCAACAAAAAGGATGTAGGAAAAATAGCCAAGGTTGTAAGGAGCAACTAACTATTGATGCAATTATCATGAATAGTGCAATGAAAAACAAAAAGGATATCCACACAATGTTTATTGATTATCAAAAAGCCTTTGACTCAGTTCCTCATAGTTGGCTGTTACATGTTTTACATTTATACAAAATACACCCCACTCTCATATCTTTCTTACAAACTTCTATGACAAATTGGCAATCCATACTTAAAATAAAACAATCTTCAACACAATCTTTAACTACTGAACCGATTCGGATCCAACGTGGATTTTTTCAAGGAGATGCTTTGAGTCCCTTGTGGTTCTGTTTGGCTCTCAATCCTCTCTCCCACCTCCTAAACAACACTAATACAAGGTCCATACACACAAATAACGAAACACAATATACTTTATCTCACCTAATGTACATGGATGATATAAAACTATTTGCTGCCGACAAAGATACATTATTTAAATTAGCTGACACAACACAACAGTTCTCACAAGACATTCATATGCAGTTTGGAGTTGATAAGTGCAAAATACTATCAATTACTAAAGGCAAATACCAAAACAATAGTTACACACTCGAAACTGGTGCAGCTATTGAGCCGATGGACGAAAATAGCACATACAAATACCTAGGTTTTAAACAATCCAGACAAATCCAACAAAAATCAACCAAACAAGAGCTACAAAAGAAATTTTGTCATCGTCTTAACCTTATATTAAAATCTCACTTGAATTCCAGAAACACAATAAAAGTGTTGTTAAGGGCGATAAGGTTGAATTTGATTTGGTTGGTTTTTTGCAATAAATAGACGTGTGTTCGGTACGAGGATTTATTTTTTACTAAGTCATTACAATATTTCTAGTGGACTGTATGATTATCTAAGTATAAATAGGTAGCTACACACATTACGTTCATTACTCGATTGAACATTCCGCCCCCCAAAGGACGCAGTTCTTTAACATGAATTTAAAAAAAAGTTATACAAATAATTTCAAAGTAACTCGAATATGTAAATTGACACGATAAGGTAAGTTTTACAACAATAGATACACAATCTAAAAGTATACAACAACGGCATAATTAGTGTATAAGGTTAAAAAAGGCGTAAGGTAAGTTTAACATTTTTTATGAAAGTTATATTACGATAGTTTAACATAACTGCTTGGTAAGTATATACTTCTAACAAGTATAAGGTAAGTAACTCATATACATTTACATCACATTTTGTTAATATTATAGGTAAACGGACACATACTTTACGGTAAGTACACATTTTTTTTTTTTTTTTTATGTTCACATACAATTTCTAGGATGAAACGTAATTTCATTTAGTTAAAATACATATTTTATTCACAGGACGTTTAAAGACGTTGTTCTTACATCTAATTGATACAACACGAGTAAGCTTATCGGGTCCAACATGTTTTTCAATAATTTTTCCTAATATCCATTTACTAGGTGGAATATTATCATCTTTTAAGATCACTACGTCATCGATTTCTGGATCAGGATGTTTGGTATTCCATTTATACCTTTTATTGAGATTGACAAGATATTCTTTATACCACCTGTTCCAAAAATCGTTGACCATTTTTTGTACTAATCTCCATCTTTCCAGATGAGTGGTATTTTTACATAGTGTATAATTTTCATCTCCTAAGTTTAATAAAGGCTCACCAACCAGGAAGTGACCTGGTGTCAGGGGGAGAGGGTCATTGGGGTCGTCACTTAACACTGTTATAGGCCGCGAATTTAAGCAAGCTTCCACCTGTGCTAACACAGTGGTAAGTTCCTCGTAAGTTAGTGTACTATTCCCAATTACTCTTTTAAGATGTGTTTTTGTACTGCGCACTCCAGCCTCCCACAAACCCCCAAAATTGGGCGCATGTGGAGGGATGAAGTGCCATGTAGTACGCTCTGAAGTTAACAACTCTGCTATCTCACTTGGAACAGAAGACTTGGCTTTATCAAACATATCTCTCAGCTGCTTGTCTGCTCCAATAAAATTCGTGCCATTGTCACTGTAAAGGTCTTGACATTGGCCTCGTCTCGCCGTAAATCGCCTGAAAGCCGCGATAAATCCCTTAGCAGTCATATCCGTGACTGCCTCCAGGTGTATGGCACGGGTTGCCATACAAATAAAAAGACAAATATACCCTTTATAAGATTTGGCTCCTCTGCCCGGCGAGAATCTGATGTTAATGGGTCCTGCATAATCCACACCAGCTGATCTAAAAGGTCTACTGGGTTTTAATCGTACCTCTGGTAATTGGCCCATTAACTGCACGGTATTGTTCTTCGAATATCTAATACAAGTTACACACTCTCGGTAATATCTTTTTGCTTGATCTTTAGCTCGCAGTATCCAGTATTTTGACCTCAAGTAATTTAGCATTACTTGCGGTCCACCATGCAATGTGTTCTGATGAGCATCAATAATTAATAGCCTACTAAGATGGCTCCTAGCAGGTAAAATAATAGGATGCTGTGTGTCGTATTCAGTTTGAGACTGTTGGATACGTCCGCCGACTCTTAGAATGCCATGATCATCGATAATGGGACAAAGATTGCGGAGTTTGCTCTTCTTGGGGACACATCCTTGAGATTTTAACTGCTTTATTTCTTGATTAAATTCTATACTTTGAATTTGAATAATGCAATTAACTAAAGTTTCATTAATTTCTTGTGTTGTAATAAATTTAGTAGTATATTGACGTTTGTTTTTATTTAATTTTAAATTTAGCCATCTTCTACAGTATGAAATAACTCTTAACATTTTCGATAAATTAGAGAACTTAGTCCAAATTAATTCCTCTTCAGTTTTTAATAAAGCAGTTAAAACTCTGGTTCTCTGTTCTTCCTGTGTGTCCTCGATATCAACTGAATTAAATTTCAGGTCTAGTGTGGACAACCAAGCCGGGCCTTTCCACCACAGTGCGTTGTTCAACAAGTCTGGAGCCTGTAAACCTCTTGAGGCGCAATCAGCCGGGTTTGTATCAGTAGCAACATGACCCCATTGCTCGTAATCTAAAATATTTAATATTTCCGACACTCGGTTGCTTACAAAGGTGTTCCATCGACTCGATCCACCTTTCAGCCAGGCTAGAACTATGGTTGAGTCTGTCCACGCGTGTAAGTTTTCCTTAGGTATGCTCATCACTTGAGATGTCTCAAAAATTAATTTCGCTGCCAAAGCTGTACCACAAAGTTCCAATCTAGGTATTGAAATTTGTTTTTCGATAGGCGCGACTTTTGTTTTGGCTGATATTAAATTTACGTAGACTTTGCTTCCCTCAATAACTCGAATATATACCGCTGCCCCATATGCTGCCTGCGACGCGTCTGCGAAGACATGCAACTCTATTTTGGATGTGTGAGAACAGTGTAACCATCTTGGTATACTGAATTTTTTTATATGAATCAGATTCTCTCTGAACTGTAACCATTCTGCTAGTAATTCTCCACTTACGGCGTCATCCCATTCTAGTCCGATTTTCCATAATTTTTGTATCATCATTTTTGCTATGACAACAACAGGAGCTATCCACCCTAGCGGGTCGTACAATTTGGCTACATCAGAAAGAATACGTCGTTTAGTAATCTGTTCTTTTGAATATGGTAAGTTGAGAGAATATACAAAATTGTCAGCTGCTCGATTCCAGCTAACTCCTAGTACTTTTACTAAACTGTTGACCTTAAGAGGAAGTTCATGATCATCTCGTTTATTGTTACCGATATGTTTTAATACATTCTCATTATTACTACTCCATTTTTGCAACTCGAAGCCTCCTAAGTTCATCAGTTTGTTCATGTCATTGTAAATATTAATAGCTTCATCTTCTGTCTCGCATCCCGATAATAGATCATCCATATAGAAGTCGATTTTTGTTATTTTAGCAGCAACTGGACATTTTGATTTTTCATCATCCGCTAATCTCTGTAGTGATTTTACCGCAAGGTATGGTGCACATGCTGTACCAAAGGTCAACCTCATAAGTTTGAAGTGTTTGATTTGCTCAGTCGGGGACGGTCTCCATAATAACCTTTGAAAGTCTGTGTCTTCTTCGGCCACACGAACCATTCTATACATCTTTATAATATCTGCTGTAATGCAAATTCTGTGAGTCCTCCACCTCATTAGTATGTGACGTAAGTCCTGTTGTAGCTTAGGACCCACAAGCAGATTATCGTTCAAGGAAACATTGTTAACTCCTTTACACGAAGCGTCGAAAACCACTCGAAGTTTCGTAGTATCTTTATCTTCTCTTACTACACCGTGGTGAGGAAGATATACCGCTTTAGGATTGTTGATATCTGCAGAATGTACTTGAACCATATGATTTAAACTTAAGTATTCATTCATAACCTTATGGTACTCCTCACTAAACTTATCATTTCTTGCAAATTTCTTCTCTAAGAACTTGAACCTTTTAGCAGCAATGTCCATCAGACCACTATTTTGACTCACTGAATTTTCGTTTTCGAAAGGTAACTTCACTACAAATCTTCCTTCCTTGTCTCTGGTGGTTGTAGCCTCGTAATATTCTTCACATCTTACTTCTTCTTTTGACAATCTCTTTTCTAAAGTATTTGGCTCGTTTTCCAACTCCCAAAATAACTTGAGCATCTCATCTTCTTTAAGTTGAACATGCAAGCTTGTGAAATTTCTCTTTTCGGAGCTGGATTTTCGTGACAACTTTCCTGATAAAACCCAACCTAAAATTGTATTTTGTGCTAATAAATTACTCGTAGGATGCTTAATAACGCCGTCTAACAAGACGTCGCTGTACACCTCTGCTCCAAGAAGAATATCAATTCTCCCTGGTGTTGTGAATCCTGGGTCAGCTAACTCCAAGTTTTTTAAGTCTGACCACTCAGGAACACCTAGATTAGTGGTAGGTAGCAGTGTTGTTAACGAACGCAATACATACGCATTTACTCGAACACACACATTGGGATTATGGCATGATTTCACGCAAAGTGAAACTATGTGTTTAATTCTCGTTTGCCCCTCTCCCACACCTGACACCCAACCACTCACTGATTTCCGTGTAAGATTAAGTAATTGTACTGTCGCCTCTGTAACAAATGAAGCTTGTGACCCTTGGTCCAATAATGCTCTCATAACGTATTTGCAACCATTCCTACTATCTACCAACACTTTAGCGGTAGCTAATAGGACACTGTTTGATTGAATATGCTCACTAGAATAATTGGTTACAATGTGCGCGTCATTGGATACAGAAATAGGCTTACCTCTAGATAGCTCGTTCGCTATACCTGTACCGGTTCCTACTTCGTTTGGTTTCTCGACTTTATGTTCTCTCTCGAAGTGCAGAAGGGAGTGATGCCGCCGTCCACATCTTCTACAGCACGATGACTGCCGACACTTGCTCACGGAGTGTGATGGCGCTAGGCAATTGAAGCATAGTTTATTCGTCTGTACAAATTCTTGTCTTTCCTTGGCAGACATATCTCCAAACTTCTTGCAGTTATATACATAGTGCTCACCACTGCACAATGCACATTTGATTTCGTACTTTTTCTCGTCTTTGTTAACATTCGAATGGAAGACTTTTGGTTTAGCTATTGGTTTAGGTTGCACCGTTCTTATCTTAGTACTTTCTATCATTTCTAAAGTTCTGAATCTTACTTCTAAAAAATCTCTTAATTCCGACCAAGTGGGTAGGTCGTAATTCTTTGTACCAATTTCTTGTTCCCATAGCTTTATTGATTCAGGCTCCAATTTCGACACAACCAAGTAACTAATGATCATGTCCCAGGAATCAGTCTCCACGCCAATGTTCTTCAAAGCTTTCAAACAAGTCGAAGTTGTGTCCACCAATTGTTTGATTAAACTAGCCGATTCTGTGTGCACAGGTTTTTGTGTAAATAAAATCTTCAGAATTGCATTGCAGTTATATCTTTTGTTATTATAACGTTTAATTAATTGGTTCCACGCTTCCTCATAGTTTGCATCGGTCGTAGAAAAGTTACGTAGCAGTATCTCAGGTTCTCCCGATAAGTTGCTCTTTAAATAATGCAGCTTCTGTACAGGTGATAGGTACTCATTATCGTGAATAAGAGTACAAAACAGGTCATAAAACGTTTGCCACTCTTCATATTTTCCAGTAAATGTGGGTATCTTTATAGTGGGTAACTTAATTCCTCTATTCTTCATTGACTCCTGCACGTCGGCAACTGGCGATGATTGAAAACATACCGATGATTGAAACTTGGATGCAACTAAAAAAGGCTGAAGAGCTTCCTTCAACATCGACTTATAGTTAATATACAATTCTTCAAAAACTTCGTAAATACCCTCCTCAAAATAAGAATCATCTTTTTCCTCTTTGGTAATTTTTATAATAATGCTTTTGTGACCTTCTTTAAACTCTTTCCACAGCTGTTCCAATAGTTCCAACCTGGTTTCCAAATAAGGTCGCTTGATTCTGTCTTTCGGTGATTTCTTATAGTTCTTTTCGGCATTTTTTAAGTTTTCTAGTAGCTCGTTTTGATAAGTCAGAAGATCCTCCATCGTAATTGCTCCGCTCAACGAGTAACGCAGTAACAGGCAAGTTAACAAAAGTTCCGTAAGTAGTAGGTAAGTATGTTTTAGTTTGTATTTTTCGTATTATAAACTCGTTATAACCGATCACTCACTCAATTTACTAAAACAACACTGAATCCGTAATAGTCTCACAGTAGTTATGCGTTTTAAAGTTCTCAACACGTTATAATGTCTATTTGTTACAATTCACTAATTAATTATTAAGTCTTTTCACTGTAGATCCTTATCGCTCAGGTGTTCTATTGTTCTCACGGCGCTCGCACTGGGTCGGTCGACGACCTGAATCCGGTTCGAATTAGGACCATATGTTAAGGGCGATAAGGTTGAATTTGATTTGGTTGGTTTTTTGCAATAAATAGACGTGTGTTCGGTACGAGGATTTATTTTTTACTAAGTCATTACAATATTTCTAGTGGACTGTATGATTATCTAAGTATAAATAGGTAGCTACACACATTACGTTCATTACTCGATTGAACAGCTATCAACACATTCGCCGTACCTATTCTTACTTATTCTTTTGGCATTATCAAGTGGTCAAAAACAGACATCAAAAAACTACAGCGCACAGTTAATACAAACCTCACGAAACATAGAAAACACCACCCTAAATCATGTATACAGAGACTCACCCTACCACGCCAAGAAGGAGGAAGAGGATTAATTGATATACGCAACCTGCACAACAAACAAATAAACTCACTCAGAACTTATTTCCATACCAAATCCGAACACTCATTATTACACAGCCACGTGACAGAATTAGACAAAAAACTCACACCTCTCAACTTACAGGACAGAAATGCACAAACAAATGAAACCATCACAAACAAACAGCAAAAAATTGCAGCATGGGCTGAAAAATCTTTACACGGAAGACATCGATCACACTTAAGTCAACCACACGTCGACAAAGAGAAGTCGAACGAATGGCTTAAGCGAGGTGAACTTTTTCCCGAAACTGAAGGCTTCATGTGTGCGATTCAAGATGAAATAATAGCTACTCGGAACTATAGAAAGTATATCATAAAAGATCTCAACCAGCCAACTGACTTATGTAGACACTGCAATACAGCATCAGAAACAATTCAGCATATTACAGGAGCCTGCAAATCATTAGCACAAACTGACTACAAACACAGACACGACCAAGTTGCCGCAATCATTCACCAACACTTAGCATATAAATACCAGCTGATAACAAAAATGAGCCCATATTACAAATATAAACCTGAAACTGTCCTAGAGAATATAAATTACAAAATCTATTGGGATAGAACGATTATAACCGACAAAACGATTCACTACAATAGGCCCGATGTTACTGTGCACGACAAGTCTAACAGAGTCGTCTACTTAATTGACATTGCAATTCCGAACTCTCACAACATACAAAGCACAATATCAGAAAAGCTCAGTAAATATCAAGACCTTGCTATAGAACTAAAAACCCAATGGAGAGCACAAACAGTCCACATCGTCCCTGTAGTCCTCTCATTTACAGGAATTATACCGAAGTCTCTACAACAAAGCCTGAACACACTACACATGCCTACATATACACTTCACATGATACAGAAAGCCACCATTCTTAACACTTGTCGCATCACCAGAAAATTTTTAACGTCTTCTACATTATCATCCACTTATTCTATTTAAACATCCCCCTCTCACGCTTGGCTCCGGCTCGCGGATGAGGTTCTTTACCCTCCCAAAAAGAGGAGAAAAATAAAAAGATACATAAAATAATAATAATAATAATGTTTATTTGGAACAACTTAAAGGACACAGATAACAATATGATAACGAAGATAGCTACAAAAGTTTAAACTGTGGCGCAGCTATCAACGCCCAGGTCAAGAACATGGTGCATTTGTTCCAGACTAATAATTAAAAATTTAAAAGAAAGCAATAATTAAAATAAAAGGTTCTAACTATGTGTCAGTGTGTAGTGGTTGTTGGGGAGTATGTGAGTAGTGAGTGTGAGTGAGGGAGGGGGGTGTTTATGTATTATTATTATATAAATATGACGTTGATTTAAATGCAAATTGTATGATGTCTAGAGATTGATAGCTACAAATATCCGATAAAATCGTTATTCCCTTAATTTTCACAAAATTCTTAATTAAATGCCTTTATTTATTTATCGTCTCGTGTCGACTTAAAGAATAGCACTACCCCATCTCTTCCCGTGGGTGTCGTAAAAGGCGACTAAGGGATTCTGTAGAGGATGGGCAGCAGCGTTCTCTGATTACTTTAACAACCATACTGCGATCGCCAACCCGCCTGCCAAGCGTGGTGTTTACGGCAAACCGCCCTTTTGGGGGAGGCCTGTGTCCAGCAGTGGACGTCTTTCGGCTGAATGATGATGATGAAGATGATTTATTTATCGTGTTCTTTTGGGGGGCGCAAAATTGGATCCTTGGCCTGGGCGTTCATGACCCTAGCTACGATACTGGTAACCAAATAGCCAGATTCCTGATAACCACATAGCCAGATTCCTGACACCGCATCAACGATGATGCAAAATGAATGGTTCTTCTTGGCCAACAATATGGGTTGATTATCCCACAATCTATCGTTATTCATGATAATCATCATCGGCCCTTGTGTCTATTACAGATAAATTCTATAACGTCTTACTTACGAAGGAAACACTACATTTCGAAGCTTTACATAGTCCATTATGAAAATAAAAACTGATACTTGTCCCTATTTAATTGTAGCTTTGTAGCAACAGTCAAAATAGCAGCCATTGCTACTCCAGGATCAAAGGTGCACCTGTAGATATTTTGATGCCTGCGTGGGAGTTGTATTCGTTAAAAGGTACCAACGTTGGAATTCATTCCGAAAATGGCACATAATACGATGAATGGCACATACGTACGTTAACGAGTCATGAACTTAAGGAACACATCAATCTAAGTATTAATATGCTATATGGTCAGTTTGACACATTCAAAAATAAAATTAAAAATACCACAGAACCCATACATACACTTACTAACATTGTACTTTTCTTTGTAAATGAGTTACATTCATGAAGTACCTACACTTAAGCTCTACTCCTTTATTCATTTTATAACATATTTGATACATTTTAAATATTAAAATACAAATAAAAACATTTAAAAATATATAAAATAGTAGCCCACCGACATCGGGAACAGGGTCCAAGCTACCGATGGTCAGGACCTCAGAGAGAGGAACCTCCTAACAATACGCGTCGTGTCAAGAAGTACCGCTTTCTGTATCAGGCCCTTGATCCAGCCGCCCAACGAGAGCCTCTTAAGGTGTTGGTCGAGGCTCTTTGCTATTAAGCCATTTGCCGTAACTACTATCGGCACAGTTACTGCTGAATCAACATCCCACATGGCGACATGGTGTGCTAAGTCTTGATATTTAATTTCTTTATCTTTCTCATAAGAAAGCTCTTTAAGCTCTACCTACTTATCATTATTGCATTGATTCAAAACAACTCTGTACTTTTCTGTATTTTCGGGTTTACCTTGATTACCTAGATGGATTTACAAATGGTAAGTCCCACCAGTAAGTAAGTAGAGGTAGGTACTTGATGTATTTTATGCTAAGCGTGCGAAAATCACTGGGAGTCAAGTGTACCTTTGAAGAAATACACATTAACCTTAATACACCACACCTTTTGGAATAGGCTTAACATACTCAATGACGTCATGAGGAAACGCGGTACACATGCGTAACACACCTTTATTCGCCATTTTATTTGTAGGTCGAAATTACATTCCGAATTTTGTTATCGGGCAAATAAAGTAGAGCGCACACTATGCGGTGGTGATAACAACCAATCAATAGGTAACCTGAGTGGGCTGAGTGGATCTAAAGCCAGGTCTGAGTGTTACTTGTGCCTATTTGTATATTCGGCCTTATTTCCCTTCAGTCAGCATTGGCTCTACTACAGATATAAAGTGAAAACTTATGTTATCTATTCACTCTAAAACTGTTGGCTAAACATAAAAAACCGGCAAAGTGAGTCGGACTCGCGCACGAAGGGTTCCGTACCATTTATCTATAAAAATGGCAAAAAAATCATGTCTGTTGTGTGGGAGCCCCCCTTAAATATTTGTTTTATTTTAAAATTAAAATAAAAAAAAAAAATAAAAAAAAAATAATTATAAATTTTTAAATTGAATATACATATAACTAAATATTCTGTGAATATTTCAAGTGTCTACCTGTTGCCGTTATCAATATCGAGCAAAAACGAGCAAAAAAATTACGTTTGTTGTATGGGAGCACCTTTAAATATTTATTTTATTCTGTTTTTCAGTACTTGTTGATAAAGCGGCAACAGAAATACATCATCTGTGAAAATTTCAACTGTCTAACTATCACGGTTCATGAGATACAGCGTGGTGACAGACGGACAGACAGACGGACAGCGGAGCCTTAGTAATAGGGTTCCGTTTTACCCTTTGGGTACGGAACCCTAAAAAACAACAAATGTTAACAATTCTTTGTTAAAAATTACATAAATGCACTTTGCATTGCAATTATTGCAATTTGAAATTCATGTCAGATGTGACACATATAAACGGCAAATTGGCAATAGGCTTGCGCCACAGATTTAATAATAGTAGACAGATAATAACACAGACACTATAGACCTACAAGCTCAGAACTTGGTACTGTCAATAACAAAGTACGAGTATACAAAAGAACACCTATGTCTAGTGTGTCTACACCTTCGCAGAAACAGGCATATGATATAATCATATGACACACACAAATAATGGACGCCTGCCAGCTATTAAGGCCCATGAAGTACATCACTTAGGAGCACAATAAGCCATTTCCCTGAACGGACTTAAACAATACTCACAGGCTGAGAAGCAGGTGAACTATAATACTAGGTATCTGTATTGTTCTGTCCTAATCACCTAGAACAACTGTCCTATGACTCGTATGCCCTCCGACGATGCTTATCAATAATAGTGGGAGAACGACAAACAATGAGTTTACATAAGATAAAAGTATAAGGAGAGCCCTTATTAACTTAGGTGCAGTAATATTGTTATTGACTGCAAAAAAATATACTTGTTAAGGTGTGTTTACAAAATAAAGAATGTCTGGATTTCCCTAAAAATATATTTTATATGGAACTAGCGACCCGCCCCGGTTTCGCACGTGTACGTTTTATAGCTTCAAACCTTCCTCTTGAATCACTCTATCTATTAAAAAAAAGCATCAAAATCCCAAAAAAGTAGTTTTAAAGATCTAAGCATACATAGGAACAGACAGACAGCGGGAAGCGACTTTGTTTTATACTATGTAGTGATGCGTTCAGGGTGTTGCCTGGTGGGAATGCATTCAGGGTGCTGGTGGGATAGCCTCGCTTATGTAGCGCATCAGGAATGTTCGCAGATGCTCGTTTGGACTGCTACGATGCGTAAGAGATGTGCATCTCTGGTGCGCAAGGTGTGTGCCAGCTCTAACAGCATTCTGAGCATGATTGCAAGTAGGCTTGATTGTGCGCACGTAATAAATGAAGTAGCGGTGAGTCGTGTATGATTTTGTAAATATTCAGTGTATTACTACTAACATAGTTTTAAGTTTTACTAACCTTGTTGAGTCATGGTCACTCGAATAAAGAGATTTATTATTATAAATCGTTCGGAATCGCTGCTTGGAGGTACCAAGGTGTAGGTTGGATTAGCTAGAACTGAATAAGTAAGAATGCGACAGCCTACACACCTTAGACATTCACCATTTACTTGCGTTTTTTTATGGTCGATTCTATTGTATTCTTATTGTGATCTTAATCCCAAGTGGCGATCACTGTTATGAGTAGCGTTGCGAGGACGTAACATTCTACAGATTGCGACAACTATGTAGATAAAGATGCTGTAACATGCATTTTTATCCCGCCATAATGTATGGCAAACGAGTGTTGTAGCAGGTTGATTGTGATGCAATTTGGGAGAGGCTCATGTACCTACATTGTGCACCAGCAGACTGCAATGATATGAGTTGTTAATGTTACAATGCTAAAATTGATTTCAAGTCATATCTTTTTTAAAATATTGCAATAATATAGACATTATTATACACGCTTACTTTTGTCCCAATATACAGAGTGGTAATTTGAGTTGAGGTAGTAATTAGAGTTAGGGCAGCTATCTTAATCCACCATCCCAAATTACTTTTTTTGCGATTTCTGACGTTTCTAGTACTCCAACCTCTTTCGATCCTTATGGGAAATAGGATCGATTGGCATCATAAAAATGTTTTGTGAAAACTGCCCTTTTTCTCGCTGAATGTATTTTTTTTTTTAAATCTGTAAATTCAGACAGAAATCATTCCAAAAGTTATGGGTGGTCTCCTAAGAACGTTTTCCTGTAGCTACATTGGTTAAGGTAGCTGTCCTTATTGCTCAATATAAATCTGAACTATTAAACATAAACGTACATAAATCTTACGTAAAAACTAACTACCTAAAATACGTAATGAAAAAACATTCATTCGAATTGAGAACCTATTTGGAAGACGGTTAAAAATACAGTTCAAAAATTGTACCACTAACTTTACTTCGTGTCAAAAATTGTACCTTAACTCTAATTTTGCAGATACACAAATTTTGTCACTAGTACAATTTAAATAACGCTAACAGGTCACGAAGACTTACGGAAACAGACGGGCTCGACACGCAACGACAATGCGTAGGTCGCCAGGACACAATACACAGCGCTCAAATACTTTAACCAGTGTTTTCACATTGTTCCACAGTACCTGCGCTTTTGTTCCACAAATATAAACGTCCAGCGAATATTATTGTAACTCGTGTTAAACAAAGCGCTCAGTGGACGTATCAAGCTACAGTTATGCTAACTGAAATTACATTGTGCAACTGAGGATACATAAACTTGTATGCACAAAAGGCGTTGGTTATTGAAACTGTATTATAAAACTAGCATTATGTATACATGATTGAAAAGAGTATTTACTTAATGGGCAATTTGCAGTGAATCTTCACGATGCGTAATGAAGAATACATTGTTTACAATAGCTACGCTTTTGTAGGGTTCCGTACCAAAATGGTAATGGATCTCCGAAGTTTGCAAAGCGAAAAATCTAGAATAAATCGAGCTGAGAGATTTATGTAAATATTACAGGAAAAATAAAACGATGACTGTAACAAGCACAGCAAAAAATATTTTCAACCAACATAGTTGTCCTAGGACTTATTGCTTTTGAGGCGGCACAGTAATTTAACTTTTACTCTTAACAGCCTAACAGCTCGGACATTTCGCAAATTGTAGCCGTAAGGAGATTGTTATCGAAAAAACGTAAACGACACCACCAAAAACCGTAAATTATCTATATTAGCCATGTTTTATGTTTTAAAACTATTTGATATTCTTTGTATAGTAACGTTTTGTAGAGAAACGTCAGGAGTCGACTTACAGTGAAAAGGGTATAATAACTCTGTTTATACGTTTCCTTCCATGGTATGGAACCCTCGCACTTGGCCGGTTTTTAGGGTTCCATACCCAAAGGGTAAAACGGGACCTTATTACTAAGACTCCGCTGTCCGTCCGTCCGTCCGTCTGTCACCAGGCTGTATCTCATGAACCGTGATAGTTAGACAGTTGAAATTATCACAGACTGTTTTTTCAGAATTGTATTTCTGTTGCCGCTATAACAACAAACACTAAAAAACAGAATAAAATAAATAATTAAGGGGGCTCCCATACAACAAGAGTGATTGTTTTGCTCGTTTTTGTCGGTATCGATAACAGCAACAGGTACACGCTTGAAATATTCACAGAATATTTAGTTACATATTCACTTTAAAAATAAATACTTAATTAAATTAAAATAAACCAAATATTTAAGTGGAGCTCCCATACAGCAGACATGATTTTTTTGCCGTTTTTATAGATAATGGTACGGAACTCTTCGTGCGCGAGTCCGACTCGCGCTTGGCCGGTTTTTTATAGTACGAAGTAAACAGTATTACGAACTAAAATTTAGTTCAGCGGTCTATAAACTATGAATCAACGCACTTATAGCAGCTTGCGTCATTTTATAGGGAAGGAAACTGACACACTTTATTTAAATTGAATACTTTAGATACATACTACATTTTGTAAATATTTTGATGTTTTAGTAACGTTCAAGTACTATGTTTACCCTAAATCGTTCTAGCGAATTCAGGTAGGCACTAGGTAGCCTTTCATTTTTACTTATGTAATGTACTAATCTAATTAATTAATTGTAACTCACATTATTGCGTTTTAGTTGCATTTTCGCATAAAAAAACTAAAACCGCTGCGCTAGTGAGACTAAAGCCTTAGTACAATTATCAACAATGCTGCAAAACTGCACGTTCATGACGAAATGCTCGTACTTGATAATTTGTGAAGTTACGCTGCCCACGCGCATGGTAAAGCGTAGGATTTGCGCTTAGGCATTCGCGCACCACGCCCACTTTGCAGATCTATCAAATACTGATTGATGTTACCTTGCAAAAAACGTTATGATTCTATAAATGGGATATTAAAGTTGCTGCACGTTGATATTGATTCTGTCGATAGAAAAATATCACACACTATAATCTTGCTATTGCATGATGCAGAAAAAAATACAAAATACCAGAAATTCAATTCAAGTCAAGAAGTTTCATATGATAGATTTCTAAAACGCAATCATAGTGACTTGCAGAAACGTACGAGTACTTACCTCGCTGGCATGGTGTTTCCGGAATCCGCATTGTTAATTATTTATAGAAAATAGGTAGGTATATGGAATACCATCGTTCACCTATTGTTTGCAATAACGCAAACAACAAACATTAATATTAGTACAAACATTCACGTTTCAATGTTGCCTATTATAAAGACTGGTCTCCTTCAGTATAGTGTTGTTTTACCCTTTAGGCCCGTTTTCTATGGCCAAAAACGAATCATTTTACTTACCGTAGCATTTTTCATTGTCAAAATTAGCATATTAAATAGAATCGTAAGCAAATTTTACCTGTGATAGCTACTACATATGGGAGGGTTTGCCATGCAAAGCTGTGGGGTAAATGATGTGATAAGACAAAGTTGCGGTTTAAAGATGATTTAGTGACAAAAATTTAAAGGAGTATGCTTCGGTGATTTGGGCATGTTGAATGATTGAGTGAACGACGATTAACAAAAGGAATTTATAAGGCCAATGCCAGTGGAAACGCCAGTAGAGGACGCCCTAGAAGGACATACATTGATGTTATTGATGTTCTTCAAAAAGGATAGGTGCGTAGTACTTTCAACCGGCGTGCGTGTATGACAAGATAGACAGTAGAGAAGACAAGAAGAGAAGAGAAGAAGCGAAAGGAGTATGTAAGGCAATCCTTTACTACAATTAAACTTAAACTACAATTAGTATGTAGCGTTCTACAGTTTCTACCTACCCCCATGGGAAAAAGGCGTGAGTTTATGTATGTATGTACTTATTGGTAAAGATACAAGAGTTTTAATTTCAACCAATAACGCTCTGTACATCATAAAAATCGGCCATTAGACAATTACTTAAAGATGAATACAAAACAAGAACTCTATTAAGCACTTGTATTACATATTGCACTGTCTGTCCACTACTTCAAAATACTCATTTTTGTACACACTAGTAGGTATTTTATAAATCGTGTCAAATTTTTGTCAAGCAGCATTCTTAAAACTAGTACAAAATACAACACAGCCTTGCACCCAGATACAAACCCAAAACTCTCCAACACTTGGTTCCACTTAGAGTAAAAATATCCCCGTATCATTGTAGACAGTAAGGGCAATAGTGGTGCTCCATAAATTGAAATAGGATGGCAGGTAACATTCCACGGCGACTGGCCCGGGCAAGTCCCCTCCCCCGTATAATTACCACGCCGAATAAAAACAGACTCTAGGCGAAAGACATTCTCCATACATCCTTATTTATAAGGTGTCCATTGACATTAAACTAAAGTGGGCAGCTGCCCGTGGAAGTAAAATATTTTGTTATGGAACTCACTCGTATATTTCAAGGTTTCCTTTAAAATACAATGCAGTCAATACATCTTGGTAGCAATGTAACAATCATTGTTTAAAAAAATACAAAATACCTACATTATTTCGAAAGCAATCTGAATATAAAAACATCTTTATTTCAAAGTGTATGAAATAAAATGTATTATATTATTTAACTGAAATAAGGAATTATTAGGAACCCAAGCGCATCCACGCTTTAAATTAGAACTTAATTTATTTACGTACACAGCCGCATTGTTTCTTCGGATACCATTACAGATTCACGTTCAAAAGTCGTGTCCGACAAATCGTGACGGTGTACCGTGGACTCCAACACTAATGACTGGTAATTTAATCGAATTATCCATCACGATACTCGGCTTGGCATCCATTCTAATCTAGAGATCGAATAGATTCGGGTGGCGACAAAAACGTATAAATACTTTTTATCCAAATCTGAGCTTAACTAAAAAAATGGGTTCTTGTAAAAACTCCGTTAATGATCGAAAGGGCTCTGGTATACGGCTTTACCTGAGTGGAAACAAACAGGTAGATCACACACACACACACACGGTCTATTTGTGGAGTACGATGGTACAAGATGTTTATTAAAAACCACAGATAAATAAAACAGTGAAGCTATTTGCAATCAGAGACAGATTGGATTCATTCACATCCAACACTTAATTTGAATATTATACTTAAGGTACTGGTAAACCTGTCGTTACATATACGCACTCTCGCGTACTGGGAACCAGTTTTTGTATGGAAGCCATGTTAGTTACTTACCTCTTTTTTTCTGGAGAAACGGATGCTGAAATTACGGCATATCCTGAGTGTTTGCGTGTTCACGACTATATTAACAAAATTGGAACCACTGAAGTCGAAAAAAGGAAATGTCTATTTAAATCGTCAGAATTATCGATCAATCGCTATTCGCTAGACCAAAGAGCTTTGATTTACTTAATGTTTATTTTAGCTTACCATAAATCTGGACTTAAAAAGCGACATGCAGTATCCGTCACATCAGATTATTCTTGTATCCGGACTACAAAGAAGCTTTCGAGTCAAATCTGCCTAGACGCTGTTATTTCATTGCATTATGCTACAACTAAAAGTCCGCATAAAACCTTTTTTTTTTTTTCAGAAATTATCCCTCATTTATTTGCCAGCTATACAAGAATAGGACGTGCCGTGGTCAAAAGATTTGCCAGTGAGAAAGTTTAGTAGCGGGCCTGACTGCCCAAGTGCCCAGGGTGCGCCGTACGTACTTAATAGTGCTCGTGGTGATTGACCGTTTTAATGACCGAGTACACAGTTTTGTGGGGCTACGTCATACATGTAAGCATAATAGGGTATTTGACTGAAAAAATCAAATTAGTCCGTCAGTTAGATTATCATAAAATATTTGACCCGTATTTTTTCCTTTGTTACGCAAACCAAAATTGACGAAGATACGAGACTTTTAAAATTGGCAAAACGTCATAAACAAGTACAATTTTTACTAGCTTGTGACGTCACAAGCCCCCAATCTCGAGTTTTGATGCGTTTTATCTTTCCAAAAATATTCATAGATTTAACAAAAGAAAAAATTCGTGTCCATTATTTTTCAAAATTCTAACTGGCGGACTAATTAGATTTGCAATAATTATATTGATGCTGTCAACATGCCTATACTGTAAGATTTAAATAAAGAAATAGAAAAAGCTACAACCTAATAAATATTCCTTTTTAAACAAAAACTTCGTGAGAAAGTGTTCTAGTTAAATTAGACGATTAAAATGGTCTGCTTTATATTATTAGTTTTCCAAGAAACACGTTACAGATCTGCTAAGCAAAGCTTACTGGCCTTGAATGTGCAAACAGTCAAATAAAATTCTAAGTTATTTTACTAAGTGTAATTTTTCATGAAACTACTCGAGCACAATCATGAACTTTGAACAAATATGCTGTTCTATTGCCCATTGTTATATCATCTTTATATGAGATCATTTTACCACGGTCATAAGGTGTTACCGAGATAATCTTCAATTACCGTATTTTTTCGAAACCAAAAGTATTTTAGGAACATTACGAAAACAATACAATGCTCATCTGTTAGATTATTTGAGCGTTTTATCTCGTCTTATCGTCTATTATATTAGCAAATCCTAGATGTTTTCAATAGTATAATGGTATTCAGAGTATAGATCTGGCATTAGGTCAGTTGTGAAAGGTCAGTAAACCGTACGATTGTACTTGTATAGCGTTTTGTTTATCCAACTGCCTTAAACAAATGGACACACTATTTCTTATACCGGATAATTTTCTTGTAAAAATTTAAATACATACTGCTTGGTTGGTGTAGTGGTCGTAAATGTTACTGCTGAGTGTGAGGTCCTGAGTGCGATCCCTAGGTCGGTTAAAGTGTTATTGGGTTTTTCCGTGAGGAATTTCTCAGTAGCAGCCCGAAATCTGCATCTGTGCCAGGCCGGGCAAGAAGCTCGGCCTTTATTATATGGGACTTAAATATAACGGCGAAATGAGGATGTACTATGCTTCTGCCCCATTTCAAAACCTAGTAAGGGCTTAAAACGAAATTTTACAGGAGAGCCCATAAACGTTAAATCGGTCAGCTTTTGAAAAGTATTTATGTTAGGTAAAACCATGTGGTTAAAGTGACTTACTAGGCTTTAAAATGATCAGAGGTAGTGAATGGTGCACTTACTAGGTTCTTCTTCTCTCGTGTCAGCACGAGCTATATGAAAATATCTCATGCTGGGGTGAGAAGATTAGCCAGTCAGCAAGGTTGGTAGCGAGGCTGAATGTCCAGGGTGCGCCGGACGTACTTAAGTATCGTCACTCTTGGAGGTTCTTTTCATGCACCCCCTTACTTACTAGGGGTATCGATGCTTAAATACATATACATATATATCTGCTTATTATGTGAGTTTTCAACGCTGGTGTTTTTGTATTTGGTAGAGACTTTCTAGGTTAGCAAAAATAAGCAATAAAACGATTTTTGTAAAAAGTGTCCCTTACTAGGTTTTAAAATGGGACAGCCGTATGCATCTCTGCCCATCCCTTAAATAAAATAATAAAAATGTGCATTAGCACAAAATATTATTTCTATTATTTCCCCGCGCCAGCTACACGTGAGTTTGAATGATGCTATAAATCATAAGTTACAGATTACATCCAGATAAGGCAATGCGTAGTAATTTACAGAGGTAAGTACCCATTATGTTCTTGACTTTATCTATAATACTCATACTTTCTGATATCTATTTACATATCAATATCCAGCGTGTAACTTCTAAGAAAGTATATGTATACATACGCAATTAATATTTGGTTGAATCCATCAATTAAAAGATTCCTTACTTTAATTAGACCTTCGTTTATTCATTTTAAATATTAGGTACATATAAATTATATTTTTAAATACCTACATATAAATAAAAATACATTTAAAAATATAAAAAATAGTAGCCCACCGGCATCGGGAACAGGGTCCAAGCTGCCGGCAGTCAGGGCTCCAGAGAAAGGAACCTCCTCACTATGCGTGCCGTGTCAAGGAGTACTGCTTTCTGTATCAAGCCCTTGATCCAGCCGTCCAACGAGAGCCTCATGAGAGTCATGAGGTGTTGATTGAGGCTCTTGGCTATTAGGCCATTTGCCGTAACGACTATCGGGACAATGACTGCTGATTCTACGTCCCACATGCCGATTGACAACCTCGTGTGCTAAATCAAGATATTTTATTTGTTTGTGTAAGATTCCTTTAGGAACCGTAGTACCGTACTTCTGCACTAATAATATGAATAAAAAAACGTTTTTACACATCAATTCACTTGAGCGATTTATTCTCCTCTTCATCTTAATTGAGAATACGAACATGAGAGACGTACTTAACGAGTTTTTTTAGCTTGGTGTCACTTGTTTTAGCTCTACTAAGCAATAAATTCGATCTATCCTACTAGGCTGGTTTTAAGGTTCAAAATTGCTTGTATGATTGTGTCTAAAGATACACCGTGTATAGCCATAAAAGGGCCGCTACAGGACTAGAATCACAGTAGGTCATAAAATAGATGGTACTTACAATAAGAGCTGTTGAACAGTGTCTGAGGGTTCAGTGGCTGTTTCCCATTTTAGAAGCAGCGGAAATATTGGACTTTATAGTGTTTAAGACAAGTGTGTGTGATCGCCCTAAATAGTATTTTATGTTTCTCATAAAATTAATTGGCGAACAGCTACAGTCAGTCAGGTACAAAGGAATTTCATTACAACCTTAGAATTCAACACATTATTATTTCAGTTTACTCAAATATGGTGCTGACGTCGGATGGAAAGAGTATCATGGATAGAAAAAGTAACCAACGAAGCGATTCTAAGTAGAGTCAAAGAGAAAAAACAATTTCTAGAACATAAAAAAGAGGAAGGAGGAAAATGATTGGTCACTGCGACACGGCAGCTTTATAACTAACATCATAGAAGGCAAATTTCAAGCAAAGAGAAAGCCAGGTAGACCAAGAAGAAAGTACACAGACCAATTGAAGGAAAAGACAGAAGTGATAACATACAGAGAAATGAAGGAATTGGCTCTGGATAGAGAAAGATGGAGATTACAACACCGACAAGTGCCCAGCAATTAAATTTTGGATGGACCCACACTAACTGAGACTGGTCCAGGAGATGAAAAGATGAGAAAATAAAGTAGTATTCTGACGACCTAGCCCAGATCATCCATCAGTGACATGGTGTAACAGTATTTAAGTACGTTTATAATACATTCGACAATATCCAGGCCACTGTCTTGTCATGCAGTACATGCCAGGCCTGCTGCACTCTGCAGGAGTCGGCAGTACTTGAATGAACTGCGTAGATCAATTCAAATCAAAAACATAAGTGATTACATAAACTCTTGACTCCTAAACACAATTCTAACGATTTATCACATACTTGTGAATAACTTGTGTAATACCTACACTACACATATACATACAGACTTAGTTTAGTACGATTAAGTGTGGTTGAGACCGATGTGCGTCAAAGTGACTCATGGCCTCCGTAATAATCACACATAGTCAGTCGTAAAACCAATTGTTCATTAGTTAGATGTTACCATGACTGCTCATGTACCATTAAACTTGCTCAATGTTCTGTTGGTAAGCAAACTAATATTTTGTTGATGTTACTTTGAGGCAGTGATCTAGCTATACCTACAGGTTCTAAACGAATTCGTGTAGTTCCTTAAAACTACATGATCTGTTACTGGTATTGAGGAACAGCACACGGGATTTTGCGTGGTAAAATAGAAAATAAAATTTTCTTTTTTATCTTGCGATTGTGTTCACTGGTGGGGGATAAGTGATCGTACATAAACAAAAAAAATGTTGAAAAAAAATGATGTAAGTAATAGAACATTTCGATGAATGATGAACACGCACATGTATAAATGAATGTAAGAAGGGCGACATAGCTTGCTGGTACGACTAGACGTCAAGAACACCATGTTTTCATATTGTTTTTTTTTTGTTAGATCTAATTGAATACGTGATTCATTGGTGCTGGGTCAATCTATGTCACCAGTAGATCACGAGGTTTGAAGGAATTACACGAATTCGAATACAAACGAATTCGCATACAGCCTGTATTCTTCAAATTCATGTTTTTTACTTTTTGACTAATTGAAATATACTTACCAGGAATTTTGTAACAGGAAATAGCTCATAATTTAGTTTGTTAAGTTATCAATTATATACCCAATGTTGTTTATTGCAAAATTATGATTTTCTATAGTTTAAATTATAAAAAGGTACTAAAGGTAGGCTGCTCGTACGCTTTTTCCTTATTGCAGGATAAATAACTAAGTAAACGGTATTTCAATTAGGCTTTAATTTTATAGAGTTAAAATGAAGAACCGCTACATCTGTTGAGTGAGTTGAGTCTTTCCCATTTGAACTTGGGAATTCTTGACAAATACATTCTTCACAGCTTCCCGTAACACATAACATCACGTCTGTATTCCCCGAAGGGTTGGCAGAGGTATAGTACAACCTCATTTCGACGTTATGTTTAAGTCCCATGTAATAGGGGGCGAGCCTATTGTCATCAACCGGGCACAAATCCAGACTCCGGACTGCTACTGAGAATTTCCACACGGAAAAACCCAATAACACATTGCCCGAACTGGGGATCGAACCTAGGACCTCACGCTCAGCAGTCGCGCTTGCGAGCATTAGTCAAACGAGACAGCCTTCACAGCTTAAGAGCGGTTACGCACTGCATCCGATCCGAATCCGTGAAAATACGTTCCGAAGTAGTCATAGAACTATTTGTATGGTAGTTTACGCACTAGATCCGACTTCCGTCATCCGATTTCTCTCCGTCATCCGTGAGTCTCCAATTCGAAAGAAATATTGATGGACCCAAGTAGCCATAGTACAGTTTGTATGAACGCTTTCGCATTACCTCGGATTCAAATCGGACATATGCCAAAGATAGCCCCTGAATTACTTGGATTTGGATCAGAGATCGGATTAATGCGTAAGCAATATCCGAATTCGGTCCGAGTGTTTTAGTCTATACAGCCATATTTTCACGAATTCGGATCAGATGCAGAGCGAAAAGCAGTATCCGAATTCGGTCCGAGTTTTTTATATACGTATTTTCACGGATCCGGATCGGATGCAGTGCGTAAACCGCTCTAAGTCTACTTTAATTAATATCTGAGATGAGAACAAAAGAACGAATACCTATTGTGCTATTGATCACACAAATTCTAGGAAATATAAGTCAAAAGTTAAACAAAAGGATCGTCTTTAGACTGCAGGCAAACACATTCTATCTTAACAAAGATCAAGTTTCACAGCGTCAGGAATGTTAAGACTCGAAGGTAATGCAAAGTAGCTATTTGTCGCATAATTGGACATGGGACATGACATGGCGGTGCTGCACGTGCGCATGAGTCAGTCCAGCCAGTCTGCGCCTACGCACCGCCACGCTGTGTGATCGTGGACAGATCTGATCATACTTTCATCAGTATGCCACTCAAATTATTGTTGGAAATACTGCGAATTCCAGAACAATGTACAATGTCGTGTTACAGAAATACCAGTTAGGAGAACTTTGAACAGAAACAGATCTGAAGTTCCAGGAGTTAGAGTAATAGCATAATCTGCTTCTGGAAATAAATATTCCTCGGAACATGTAAAATGTAACCAGACGTCGTACTACTAAGGCGTAGCCCTTTCGTACTGTATGACTAATCATTATTGTAAACCGATTATTAATAACATAAGTAAATAATATTTAAACAGTTCTGCCTAACCTTTTTCCCAACTATGTTTGGGTCAGCTTCAACTCTAACCAGGAGGCCTACTCCCTACGTCCGTCAACGAAGTTAGTCGTCCGTACGAAAGTAGCCCGAAACGTAGGAGTGAACAAAACAAGTGTCAAGTTCAACTTTTCAGACAGGCAAAAACATATCGGTAGTAGGGACAGCTGTCAAATCGTATTGTCATTAATTCTTAGTTCGGGCCCTGAAATAATCGTATGTCCGTAGGTGATAGGGAGTAGGAAACGCTCGTAACTAAGGCCGAAACCACGGACTTCGTGCAGTTACTTACTGGGCAATGCCGATATCCTAAAGTTACACCGGTTGTCACTGTGATTTACTAGTGCAGAAATATTATTATCCACAAAGTCAAACGGCAAACAATAATGTTGTAAAACTTCCTCAACGCACTTACAGAATAGTTATTTAAATGTATTTCTGGAGGATGACCACTATTTCAATTTAATAAGGCTAACTGCGGTAGCTTTACGAGCAGCACTATACACGGGCACGGTGGTCTAATGCGGCATGTCCTATGGGTTTTATTATGTCAAGTGCTCGGAACATCATAAATGGCGCTAGCATCCGCCATGGACAGCATTGAGGTCGACTACTCTGTAATCTACTGCCCAGCGAAAACCAATAAAGATGTACTCTCGTTATAATGCTAGAGATCGTGGATTGACGCTCCATCATCAAATTTCCTTATGTGAATGTGAGAGAAAGTATCTATCTATGCCCCACTTCAGACCCCATATTATAAATATCTCTCGTTTACATGATGAATAACTTTGAAGAAGGTATTGTTAAGTTATTTTAACAATCACTGTTAATTTTAAATTGGGCACTTATAAACAGGAACATAGTAGAAAATATTCTCTACATAATGATGGATGACACTTTTTTGTACGTACAGGTACAAAAAAGTGTTGCCTTTGTTTGTCTTTTAATTCAGTAGTACATTACGGCCTACTTACCTAATTACGTTAACCGCTGATAAGATTAAAAGTTACTCGTAAAAGACGGGAATTATACAATGACCTCCAGCTTAGGTTATCTTTTTACTCGTGGAACTCAAACATTTAATAATTTTTAACTGGTTTTTAATCTATTTAATTTAGATAACTACCATGACGTAATTTTACAGAAGATTTAAATAAACATTGTTTGGAATTGTAAACAAACATCTCCAAGTGTTTATAGAATTTGCAAATGTGTAAGCAATTTTTATATCGTTCAGTATAATTCAAGTACCTAAATAATCTGCAACATGTGCAAACCATTAAGTAGACCGAAATGAAGAAAAAATTCCTTTTGCTTCGGACAAAGACCCTGAGCGATATCCACTTGACGGGAAGCCCGACATATGGCCCGGTATGAGAAACGACTTTTGTTGTTTTTTCCACGATCACGTACATTGACTGCATATTTAGTTTTTGTTTACGGGCAGCCAGGAAGAAGGATAACTCTACAGGACTCAAGCGTTTATAAAAAGATTTGAAGGCAGACGTACAAATCAAACACTAAAAATTGAGGTAAAACCATTTTTGGGAATTGAACAATAGTGCTCATTGTTATTCCAAGCGATTTACGATGGGCGCGCTGACGACCACCAACTCGGTTATGGTTTTCCAATAACACTTATCTACGCCTGTGTATCTATCAAAATATAATCAAACTACATATGCACACAAATGTGGCTGAGTATGTATAGCTCGGATTAACCATGAATTAGTTTATAGGATGGTCGTATCTCAAAAGAATGTCTCGTCATTTTTCTGAGAACCGGTCGTTGGACGAGATCCGTAGTGAGCGTGGCACACCATACAGCACGGTACAATAGGTGTTTCGAGTTTTCAAGGCGCCCGTTCCTCTCGCATACCTGGCGATCTGGCCGGCTCGACGCGACAACGGACCCATTGTTTCACCATCAAGTTATTTGGAGAGTTTTGACTGTTTTAACAAACTGAAAATTTATTACGCTCCAAGGTAAAATAATACGTGACGGCACAATAGTCTTGCAGTAATAACATTTTGAGTTTTTTGTTATATAATAAAGGCGCCAAACGTGCCTTAAAAGGTCAACTAGTAATGGAGGTTATTGACGTCTACGTCTCGCCTTATTTTTTGTTTGTGATAAACATTCAGTGTTATTTCAGTTTATTGAAGGTCTAGTGAGTTGATAATCAGAAAACATTGTCGATAAAAATACTTATGTCATTTTATTGATCGTAGCTCCTGCCTTTCTTAGATAATGTGGGAGGAGAGTTCATCTAAATCTATAAAAGAAACGGTACAAGTTGTACGATCGATTCATATTGGTATTCCCAGCAATATTAGAAACCGGCGCGTGTCTTGATATCATATCGTTTCACCAGTGGAGCAGCAAAAGTATAGTTTACCGGTCGTTAACTACGTCGCGACCTTTTACGTTGTGAAATAACCGACAAGCAATCATGCAGAAATGTAAACGTTTGCCAAAACTAACTCCGTTACCAACACACCTACCTGCAAGATTAGCATTATAATATAGGTATTATGTGATTGATGCAATCGGGCTTAATCCACATCGCATGAGTTGCGGATGCAACGCATAGTTGAGTTGTGTTTATGCTTACTGCTCACTCAACAATGATGTCTTTTAGTAGACGACTGGATTTAATGATAAACTTCTAAGATCTGAGAACTATAAGTACTTACTAAGTAACAACTGCAAGTATTATGCATTACCTAATATATCTACTTCCCTTTTCAGTTTGTACAGGTTGGTAGAAATCTGATGTAACAAAGTCATTCCGGGACGCGACTTTGTCAGGATATTTAACGTTTTTGTGATGTTTCCCAAAAGGAAGCCAGTATTAAAACAGTTTCACACAACACGTAATTAACAACATGTTTGTAGTACTTATGACGGAGTACTGGCAGCTGCCAAGGTCGGCCACTTCCTACGAGGACTGAACTTAGGAACGCATGTAGGCAGCAATGCAGGAGCAGGTGAATGTCTAATGCTAATGCGAATAAAGAAACACCTGTCCCATCTATGGGGTATTACGAAATTACTCGAACTGGAGTTATACAAAAGATAGAGGAACTTTGAACGCTTTTTTCATAGACATAAATAGCGACAACCTTCGTCCAATTACCAGATCTACATCTAGTGAAGGTCTGTCCATAAAAATAATGAGCTGTCGAATGTGGCGTCTGTATTATGAAATTCGAGCGTATCATGGTTAAATCTAGTTTGACAGGTAGGTAGGTAGATAAAGTGGAGGCACCGCTAATGCTGCAGTTCACTCGGTATGGACACATTGTCGCGAAAGCGGTTCTTGCTCCCAGCACCGTACATTCCATCTAGGTGCTTAACCAAATGATCATTAGTGCAAAAACAAGAGGTGGTTACAACACAACCTATCTCAACATTCTCGAGCGAGCTTTGTAGCGAATATCGATAATAGTAATCGTGAAATACCAGGTAACTCGGTAATAGGTATTCTAAAGCGAACTGGGCAGGGCATTCGCCTGGCAAGAACACGGTAAGTAAGTTGGTCAAACCAGTCAAACTGACAGTTCCCATTATGGTTGAATAATAATTTTGATACCTAGCAACATTCGTAGAACTGTATAGAGCAAGTACTTACACTTATTTATTTATCTTCACGCTACTTAACCGGTAGGCAGAATTCTCTCTAGTAGCTATACCTACCTAGGTGTTAAGTCATCTTTGGGTAGATAAAACTTAGATGATAGAAGGCAACATACTAAGAAGCAAATCCACAATGACCTAACACTTGATAGGTATGTAGATGACATCTGTCATTAATCATCAGTTTTATTCGCATTCGTCATCCTTTGTGAGGGTTAATTATGTACCCGTTACAATTTCACTTAACGAAAACATGACATGAAGTAGTAAGTATCTCAACTATGTATACGTGAGTAATAAAACGACTTAATTAGTAAATGTACTTATGTAGCTACGTAGTAAGCACATAATAGACTACTGACCAGTTATGAGTAATAGGGAAGGTAAACAAACATGATTTTTAACCAATAAAAACAGTAGAAACCCCGCGTAAACTACCCACAGTATGGACCGATGTGTAGACTGACCTGTCCAGTAGCTTTCTTATAGCGGTTCGTAGCCTCCCGCACGAGGTCCCTGACCAGCAGGTCGCCAGCGCCGCACGGCACCAGCACCCGCACAGACCCGAAACACACCGTCACCTTCATCTCGACACTATGATTCACCAAAACACAACCGCCACTCCGTCGCAATATCCACTAGCTAGCATATTAGTTTGTCGTCAAACTAATAGGAGCATAACATTATCTGATGCACATGGCAAAGGTAACCCTGCGTCGAAGCCGATCACGAAGCACCCGCGATACAAAAAGAACAAAAACACCAGATCGTCCGTGTGTTTTCATAGCGCAGTCGGAGCGTCTCGCTGCACCGCTGGCCTGGTCCACCGTGCACTTATTCTAATGTTAAATTCACACATCAAACACTAGATTCACATTCAACATCGAGCACTTATCGATAAGATTACGCGAAGTATGGGCACATAGTGCGCGCGCTCTCAACGGCAGCAACGGTCGTGGCAAGGAACATGAATAAGAATTTGAAGTTGTTTGTAGCGGCGGAGTGCGGGGCAGGGCGGCGGGACGCGGCGACCGGTTCCCGCGCGCAGCCAATCGGCGGAGGCGCGGCGGCCCGCAGCTGTGCGCCTGTGGTGGTGGCCCGCCGAGCCGCCGCGTCATACCTGCCTCGCTCCGGTTTGTATTTCACTCGTATACCGACTATTACACATTATTTTGAATGAAACTGTCCCTGATTACTGTCTAACTGAGTCATTAAGTTGCGAGAACTCGCGATAAGTGCAAAACTGGTAGTGTTCAGTCTCTTTCACAAGCGAGCAGCCTACTTGTTTCTTTACAACTTACTACTGCAACGTTGGTATTCTCTGTAGACACATCACTCACACACATACAATATAATCACAGTACAAATCTTAGTATCAGAAGTGATCATAACTTGGAGTTGACGTCATGCAATCAACAAGATATAACTAAGTACCTACCTACTTAAGTTTGCTAAGTTGCTGTCTGATGGCGTACCTTTGTGTAATCAATATCACCATGCCAACAAACTGTTGTAGATAACATGTCCCTACAACTCAAGCAAACCATTCTATAAAATTGAGTTGTAAAAGTGCTGCTCACTTACTGCCAACAAGACCCATAAGTATCTCTTAAGGAAAGATATGAGACAAGATCTCCTAAAAGCTTTTCTCATATTTTATAAATTTTCAATGAATAATAAAACAATAGATGTTCTCATAAACTTGTTACTATTCTGCACACAAATGGACATACATTATGTAGATGCACAGAGTTGTGTGTGCTTTGCATAGGAATGCAGTTCACTTTTTCATTATGTGCATCCGCACAATAAAACATTATCTTGTTGGTACCTATTTATATTGAAATCAGTACTAGACAGAGACAGATGATAATGAAATATTATGTATTGGAATTCTAATTACTTCATTGAATGCTACCTAAGTTAGAGATCAAAATATAACATAATATTTTCTACAAGATACCTGCTCAGGTAAGTTAAATGTTAAATCACCACGTGGGTTTGTAACAATATCCGTTGATGATGCTCGCGTGGTTCGGTTCAAGGCGAAGGGCATTTGTATGCGGAACACAACGCACGTAACCGACACTCCTATACCTGACCCGCAAACCTATGTGACATAACAACTAAGACAAAATTACTGCCTTACATTTTAAGCTGTATTTTTAGTTAAACCTTTTTATTTAAATAGATAATTTACACCTGTACATGGAGCTATGTTATAAAATTATCCTGATCACCAACAACGTTTACACTTATCCTTTAATTCGTTTATTCATCATATAAACATACAATTTACATTTTTAAATATTTCATTAAAAAACATTTAAAAATACTTATAAAAATAGTAGCCCACCGGCATCGGGAACAGGGTCCAAGCTGGCGGCGGTCAGGGCACGAGAGAGAGGAACTTCCTAACGACACGCGCCGTGTCCAGAAGTACCGCTTTCTGAATCAGACCCTTGATCCAGCTGCCTAACGAGAGCCTCATCAGATGTTGGTCGAGACTCTTGGCTATTAAGCCATTGGTCGTAACGACTATCAGCACAATGACTGCTGAGTCAATCTCCCACATGTCAACAACCTCGTTTGCACCTTCTGTTCCACCAATCCTTTAATTTATTATTAAGGGGCTTACTCCTGTCGTAGCCTATACTGCACAATTATTAGAAGTTTTAAATAGTTTTAATTAACATGTTTGTATCAAATTATGTCAATATAGATTATAAAGGTCCAAGGGTCCTTCCAATCCTTCTTTATGTCCCGTTTGTGATTTGTATTGTTGTTCTGTGTAGTACTCGATGTGATTTTTTTTATTAATTTACCTTAGCCTTGTACTGTATCATTCTGCTACCCATAATAGGTAAACACTCAGTCAGTCAGTGAATCAACAGTGTAATACATCATAATTAGGTATACATATATTTACAACGTATTTAATAAAAATAGCTAAAAGGACACGAAAAAAAAACAAGTTCCGGTGATGTAAACCACTTTTTATTTGTAATAAGTAATTAATATTGCTTAGGTAATTGAATTTAAATAAATAAAAATACACAATACACTTGCTACATAAGGCGCAATTCAAATACCCTACATAAAATTATACATGACAATATAATTTTCTATGAGATAATAACATGTAGGTAATCTGTATCCAAGCTGTTAATTATCCACATTAAAGCTTAATAACAACAGTTTTTATTATACTTTGTGCTCAGAAGGTCATGGTAGTAAGAATCCGCGATGTATTCTTTGCATTCGTTTGTAAATAGCGTTAATGTGAATACCACAGCAAAAATTGAAAATGTTTTGTATTCTACAATTTTTTTATTTATCATTCATAATGCGACTGTCCGATACATTGAATTACTATAATAAAGATGCAGTAATTCCTCAATGAGTATATTAAAAACATTTGAAATATTGTTCAAACTACTTACCTACCAAGGTACACTAGACGTCAGATCTATTTTGTCACTTTGAAACTTTTTATTGTTTGAATTTTTATCAAGATGAACTAGTAAACTTTTATATCAAAAACATAACATTATCCAAGCGTCAAATAAATAAGTCATTTTGATTACAAGCGTATACATAAAAATAGTTTGGCACTATGTGTACATACATCAACATGAAAAACATTAAATCGAAATACTGAGAATAAAAATAGCAAACAAGAGAATTCCTTCAAAAAATAATATATCTTCACAGCGTGGTATACTTAGGTTTAGGTATGTATTGTAAGTGGAATAGCACTTGACAGGTGAATAACAATATTTACAAAGATTAACAATCTCTAGATCTCACTGGAGCACTATACCGTGCTCGTCCTATTTACAATTCTCAGACATTAACATCTCTCAACCCACATGAAGCAGCCGAAAAATTAGTTTAAAAAATGAGACGTTTAATACATAGGTACTAGAAGCACAAGCTGCAATAAAAATACTTTCAATCGGAAAAATAATTTTGATTGTAAACTGTAAGTACATACATAAGACATATTAATAAAAAAAAAGTAATTTAACTAGGGCCAATATACAGTCCAAAAATATTTTATGACTAATACATTTTTGCGGATGGGCTCCCGAATAACTTTAAGTACATGTTTAATCAAGTAACGCTGCATTGCATAATATGTACGCACAATCAGAGGCTACATGTGCCTCAAATGAGAAATGTACTTTCTTCAATTTGCTACCTTTATGTTTTACTCTAAAATAACAATAATTACATGAAATTGACACAAACTTATATTAAATTTAAATAATATAAAATAATTGATATTTATTAATACAGAGAATATTCTACAACAAATATTCGCTAGTGGTGTTATGTATTGGTTGTACTTTCAAGTCTCACGGCTGTTTACTTAAGAACTACATGATATTACCTCACCTCCATTTAATAAGGACATCTCATCAATAAAGTACACAAGAAAAAATAACGGAGACTGACAATGGCACTATTCGTCACAAAGAAACGACCAAACTTCAGAAAACCATTAGTGACTAGATTACGGAAAGAAAATGCCGAAAGGGTTTATGTTTATAGCAAAATGTTTGAGAAAATAGACAGAACATTGCAAGGTCTGTCTTCAATATTATATAAGATACATAAGGCAGATAAAAGAATACTACAAAGCTTAATCATCCAGCTGTGGTAACAATGTTTACTCTAAAGATAGTTTGAAATGCATTATATTTACGTACTTACGTAGTTAGTTCACACCACTTACTAAGTCCTCCGTCTCATAAAACAGAGAGACAAACTAAACTTTACAGGACAGGGACCAGCCCTTACACTAGAACACTGACATTAACAGAGATTGGTCGCTCAAATTTGAATTCCTATACCGTTATCACAAGACAAACCATAAATAATTCTAAGTCAGAGCACCTTATAATTGTAGAGATCATCGCATACTCCTACAGATGATGCATCACGCCATCACATGGCACGTTCAGCTGTACATGAATATCATACAGTGTAACATTAATAGGTACATATTGACACAATTTACATAGTACAAAATCATCAAAGTACAGGCACGTCAGCAATTACGATAAAATAATTATATCCGCGTACGCGAAAAACGATGCGCTTCGTCTAAACGACCACAATTGTCTAGAAACAAACAGCGGGGAACAAAGATAACGTTTTGAGTATTCATTTCTTTTTAATAGAGAGCCAAATTAACTGTTCCTCTGATTAATGTTCCAAATATGTCAGAGTCTCTGTCATGATAGTTCAATAATTTGAGATTTTTATTATCACAATTGACCAAAAGGCAGTACACAAGAGAAATAGTCGAAAAGTACACGGTACACAGTCGATTCACAAAATCGAACATTATCACAACTCGCGACATATCACAGTATCACTATACATCACTTTCGCCGTCAGTGACGTGCGCGGGCTGTCCGAAATTTCTCGTAATGGATTCGCTGACGGTACGAATGTTCGCGAGATACCTGTGCGCAGGTTCGTCGGAGTCGTAGATGGCGCTGAGTGACTCGAGGGAGACAAGAGCCTCGGAGTCAAGCAGGCGGGAAGAAGCTCGTGACGATACGTCGTCGTCGCGGTCGAAGTAGCAGGAGTTGACGTCGCTGAGCGCAGCCTCAGCGTCGGTGAGGCCGGCCTCGTTCAGCATGGACACGTTCTCGAGCGCAGGGTCGTCCGTCGTGTACCCCGTGCTCTCTGGCTGCCCTCCCTCCCCGTCGCCCTCGCCCTCTGAACACGACGAACTCCATTCGGATTGACTCTCCCCGTAGAGACCCATTTCTCTATGATGAGAAGCGGTTACCTAGAAGTGGAATTACGGCATTGGTATGAGGTTCTTATTTTGCCACGAAAATAATAAAAAATGGATTCCGTCAATGTTACGAACCGTCACAAATACATGAACTTACCCGGTGGTGTAGTCTCTCCTGGGCCTCTTTCTCTCTCTCCTTTTCCCTGACATTAATGGCGTCCGGTTTCCTTTCGCACGGCGGACTACGAATGCAAAATAAATATATAAGTGTTTTTTTAATACTAGGTAGCCTTACGTTCTATCACACTTGATGATGTAGTCGACTATAAAGCACGCTTGCCCAGAAGATACTTTTTCACTCGCGACTTTAAGGACTCCTAAATTGTGGTTATTGAGAAACACAGAATCCAGATTGACTTCCAGTCTTTAAAAATACGTATAAAGAATGTGGCAGTGAAACGCTTCGTGCGTACTGTTGGAATATCTACCATGTAAAGATGGTGTAGACTCGTATTTCTGGTTGTCCGATAATGGAATGGGAGGATGGGGGAATGAAATTGTGTAATTCCAAAGCACACTCACCGAAATGTATCCGATACAAATGATAGATAAGCAACTCTGCATGTATGTTCAAGGCTTGGAAGGTAAGTAAATAACTAAACTGTAAGGTAGATTTGTTTTCAGACTTAGGTATTGTGATATGAGGATGCAGAGCGAACAACTTTTTTGTCCAAAAGCACGTATCTAACGCTTTAAACGTTCCGATTAAAGTGCACACTATACGATTCCATTGGTTTTTTGGAACTGCTTCATTTGTCTGTCTCTCTGTAACGGTATGCGCTGCTTAGTTTCAAGGGCCGTTCTTATTAACAGCACATAAATATCCACCGCTGAACATAGGCCTGCTCATTTAAACTGTTTGAAAGAACGCGATTTGGTTGAACGAAGGCGATTGCAATAATATGTTGCTGTTAGCCCTCAAAATGCACTGAAAGTCTCCACAAGTGACGATACTTCAGTACGTCCGGCGCAGTTCAGTTCCGCTACCAACGTTGCCGATTGGCAAGTCTTTACAACACTAGTCTTTTTAACACATTAGCTACTCGTATTTTCAAATAGCTCGTGTCGTCACTGGAGCAGAAGTATACATCTATTATTTTTATTTATGATTATTTACGGTTTATTCACGTGCATTTTTTCGGGATTGCCCGACTAGTTTGGGACCCAAACGGAGCCCTTAATCATGAACTGAACACGCGGCGAGGTCGCGAGACGAACTCTCTCGAATCTATTATTTTGCTTACTAACGAGAAGTGACAAAGTGGTATGTTCTTTACCGTGATCGAAATAGGGATCGAAATAATTCAAACCTGGGTCGGTGTCGGTCATGCTTCGGCGAGGGCAGTTGCACGACGACGTCAGTGGGCAACACGCCGGGGAACTCCGTGGGTGCGGGAGGACGGGCCGGGCTGGCCGCGTCGTGCCGCGCCACTTGAGTGATGGCAGCTAAGCCCACCGCGTGTAAAGGACTGCTGTTATTGTTGTTACAATTGCGCATCGGTTCCAGGGCTGGGTTGGCGCCCCTGTGGATGATGTATTTTAAATGTAACGCCCGTCGAAAAAGATAAGTTTTGGGTAGTAATAAAATGGAAGTCCGAAAGAGATTTTGTGAAACTCTTAAAAAGGATACTCGTTTAATTAAAACTAATTAAGCATGTCTGAAATTTTACGAGTGGAAAACCACATCGTAGCCCGAGTGAAAAAACTCGGGAACGCAATTTTGGTAATTTTTATTTTTTCATGTCCTATTGGTACTACATAAGAGAGCCACTCTACGCGTTGTAGGCACTGAAATTTTGCCTTTATTGGGTATACAACATTCGTAATAAAAATAATTGACTAGGTTTTGCCCGCGACTACGTTCGCGTGAAAGCTCACAGGATAGAGCAATGACCAAATCCATTCCTGAGCTTTTGACTCCCGGGCGATGACGTGCATCATGTTTTTTTTGGAGTTTTCTGATTTCAAAGTTTACTAATTGAGCACGAATATACTAATGCTCATTATCCTCACCTGAGTTCGAGTTTCAGCTCCTTCCGCTCCGATTTTGGTGCACTGATCTTGATAAGATTCTTATCATCCAGCAGCCGTTGGATTTCTCTTTCAAAGGGCGGCACGCACGCCACGTCGGACGGACTCCGCTTTGCGAACGGTTCGCGGCCGTCATGATTTAAATGCTTCAAGTTCGTCGGTCGGCCGCCTGAACTAGAGAATGAGTCCGCCCGTTGCCCGAGCCGGCTCGCTACGTCCTTCTTGTCAGTTTGACAGCAACCATCGCGCTTCGCGGAAGCCTGCAGCATGTTTATTATACTCCGCTGAAGCTTTTCTTCCTCCTTCTCGAAATCAACGCTGCCGTCGAGGAACTTATCTTCTAAAGACGGTTTTCTTGCGATTTTATGTTTTGCGTACAGATCGTTGATGTGGTTGACGGTCGGCTTACCGGGCCGGACGGGCGGATAGTCATATGCGGGGCTCGGATTGGCACGCTGCGGCCGCGACGGTGGGATCCATTGCGAAGGCCGCGGCGGGGAGGGCGAAGCGTCTGTCGTTCGCGAATAGCTTTCGTCAGATGAGCTGAGGCTCGGAGAGCGTGTCAGAGAACTAAGTTCGTCGGCCGAGGAGTGCACGCGCGGACTGCGGGCCAGAGGCAGGCTCTCGCTGGAGCGCGGGCGCGGCAGGCGAGTGGGCGCGCGTCGCTTGTGTTGCGCGGGCGGGCCGGGCGGCCGGGCCTCCTGCGGGCGCGGCCACGGCGGGACCAGCGCGCGCGGCGGCGGCCAGCGGGGATTACCTGACACCCCGTGAGGTGGAGGCGGGGGAGGAGTATCGTCGCTCTCTTTATTTCTCCGACCTTTGCTGCCTTTATTGTTCCCATTACTTTGATGCCCGTTAGTAGGTAAAAGGGGTTCGTTTTCCCCGGCAACTGATGACTCTCTCAATGGTGGCAATCTGGAAGGCTGTGCGGCCGCTCTTCTTGCAGAGTTCTGCAGCATGGCAAGTGGCGTAGCGACTCCGCCGTACGCCGTGGGCGGGTTGGGCGTCGGCCCATTGGACGTGCTTTGTGTGGTCCCATTCGCGGGAGCTCTGTCTGTTAGGAAGTAAGTAGTCATCTCGCCTTTTCCTTTTACCTTCACCTTTCCTCTACATACGAACTGGTATGGCATGTCCTTAAGAAATTGATACACCTCCTCGGTTACTTGTGTGTGATTCGGTAGTCCAGTGGAATCCATTCGAGATGCTACGTTGACCGTGTTTCCCCAAATGTCATATTGTGGTTTTCGCGCTCCAATGACACCGGCCACTACTGGACCCACATTTATACCTACAAAAAAGAAATAATTCTCACATATTTTTACACCATTTCATTATTGTTCATCTCGAGTTTCCTAACTCACAATCTCATACATAACTTTCATATACTTCCTAATGACTCACCGACTCGTAACATGAAGTTATTATACGAGTTATCGTTGATATCCTTCAGCTTGTCTCTCATAGCGAACACGAACTCCACCAGAGTCGCTATGTGTTTTCGAGTGCTGGCCTCATCGGTCATCTTCCTGTCAGGAATCAAACCGACGGCCGCCATGTAAGTTGAGCCAACAGTCTTGATCTTGTCTATTGCACCAAAACGATCTTCACCCAAAAGCTGAAATGTATAGAGCTAGTAAAATATCAAGCATATGAAAAAGTAAAGGTACAAGTCCGAGACGGGCTGCAAACTGCAGACTGCAACCCAGTCGCCATCGGAATAGCGCCTTTAAGGTGTGAACTTTAAAGGTGCTATTCCGACAGCGACTGCAAAACTGCAGCCGCAGATCGCACCGCAAGCGATACTACTTTTGCAGTTTGGGGTCTGCAGCCCGTCTCGGACTTGTACCTTTAGATTGATCATACATGGGCCGATATTCGAGACACAGTTGATCGCCATTTGTTTTTAACTTCAGGCTATACACCAAACAGTAACTGCAGCTACAAAGAAATAAAGACTAACTGTATCTCGAGCAACTTAGTAGCCCATGCACGGTCAGCCTAAGGCAGTGAAAACGATTAGACTTTTAACATTAATCTGTTCCAACTACAAATTGGGTTCTCCATAGTTTTCTAGTATGAGTGATGGCACCAGTGATAGTAAAAACGTCCTCATGTGGCAATCAATACTGTACATAACGATAAGTTTTCCATCATCCCCTAAATAGCAATTTGTGCCAGTAAAATATGGTTACGGCCTTTAATCGGTTAACATCATAATTATAACAATAGTGCCTACTATATCGATGTGCTTAATACCAATTCCTTTATACAAAGAATCAAAAAACATATAATCACCTCATCAAAATCAGCGATGATCTCATTAAGCAGCCGCAGACACTCCATGCCCTGGTTGTTCCCGTCGAGCTCCATGTAGAACTCGTGGTAGTTGGTGATGGAGGCGAACACCACGCCCACGCGCTGGTACGACTGGTGGTACAGGTCCTGACAACCGCGCCTCTTGATCAGGAGCGTGCAAGCCGTGCGGACACGTCAGAGTGGGGACAGTGACAGTGGGGGGGGGGGGGGGACTTTATATCTAATACTAATTCTTTGTCAAGTAGACTCATTGATAGAATGTGAATTTAGTTTTAGATGTCATATTAATAGCCTGGTTCTTTGAATACGGACTGATCAAGTACCATAAGTTACATATTTTAGAAGTGTGTTTTTGTTCACCTGACAATAGCTTCTGATTCAAGTTATTTTCCTGCATATTTTTAAGGTAATTGGTGTTTTGATTACTCATAAAATTCTATCAAATAAGGCAAAGTATCACGGATGTTATGTTAAAATTCTGTTTTAAATTACCCAAAAAGTACTTGCGGTCGATGAGTTTTATTGGAATATTCAATACTGTCATCAGCCAACTGAGTGTACGTGTACAGTATACCAATGCCTCATAGGTAAATGCGACGTCATTTTGAGGTTTTAAGATAAGTAATCTGTCACTAGACCCCATACGTTGTGCGACACATTAAAAGCAACGTGATAGACCACGAATGAACACCAAAACGAATGAGTGAATGAAGTTGAATAATTTGAATGAATGACCGAACTTTTGCTTGATGAGTGATGAAAATAGTGCAGTGTCATGCATTTGTAACTTTAACCCTTGGGCCACAGTTATCAGGCTTCAGCGAGAATAGGTATTATTGCGATGATCCATACACAAGTATTGTTTGGCATACTTTGCAACAACACGAATGTTCATAGAAGCCTAGTAAGTATGGCTTCAACTGGTACACACTAACCGTAATATCTGCCAGTCGACTATGAGCTGTTTTTTTTTTATTCTTGTGTGACGTGTTCCACACATTTTGGATCTTATGAGCATCAACGGTAAGGAAGTAGGGAAAACGGTACGCAATTAAAGTCGGCCAGCAGATATTACCATACGCTTAGGGCCTGTCCACATCTCCACGTCACGACGTCGTCAACGTGGAACGGTGCGGTAACGCGGCATGGTGCGTTGACGTATAACGTGCAAATTTACGTCACCGTATCGTAACATGTTCCGCCTCTAGCCGCAAGCGCACACGTATATGCGCTCCGACCGCGCTCTCCACGCCCACGAGTTAGTCGCCGTTTATGTGCTTCGATGCTTTAAAACCATATCTTACTGTTTCTCTTATTAAAATTCAGGATCTACATGGTCAACGATAAATCTAACAATGATCCTGAAGTGCATTTTTACGATACGGTAACGTAAATTTGCACGTTACCTCAACGCACCGTGCCACGTTACCGCACCGTTCCACGTTGACGACGTCGTGACGTGGAGATGTGGACAGGCCCAGTGAAGACATTTAAAGCCTTTAACTTGTAAGCCGAGAGCTATCACAATTAAATAAGCAATTTTCTTGTCTTTTGAAAATACCGAAATATTCGTTAACTAAGGCCCCTCGCCTACGGCGACTTTTTGTAGCGATGCTGTCGCGCGTTTTGTAAACGCGCTTCTGCACCGCTACTATCGCATACAGAATCTAGTGCGAAGGTACACAGCCAGCGACAGCATCGCGGTTGTATCGATACACATGCGCGACAGCATCGCTACAAAAAGTCGCGAGGCCTCTAAGGTTCTCCCCACACTTATTAGCGCGACCGTCCGTGCCGAGGCGAACGAAGTCGGTAACACCCTTATGCCCGTAGACAAAGTTTTTTCCGACCGGCCTAAGCCGATTCCACGTCTATAAGTTTGGATAGACCCTTATGCGTTTAACATTTCGTAAGCTACGGAAAGCTGCGTCAATAGTTACCATGTTCGTTCTAAACTGATTATCCAAGAAGTGCGTTGCTACGTGCGCTGGTAGCAGGTTGAAGAGAATTCTTCTGTTCGACGCCTGAAATTAAAGGTCTCGCAATTATTCTACAATGGAAATTGAGCATAGTAAATAACACTGACTTTATCGAGAATAGTTAGGAAGCACTTTGAAACAAAGTAATAACATAGAAGTGTTAATAACAACTCTACAACAAACTAATTTTTTTAACAGACTTCAAAAAAGCAGGATGAGGCTTTACATGCGTATATTTTTTACGTATGATCACCGATTTTTATTTCATTATGTCTCCGGAACGTTAACTTAAAATCTAGTCAAACATTATAGTTCTGCTTCCGTTAAGTCCAAAATAAAGAGCTGGTAGAATGACAGCCTATTGTTGGTCTTTTAATCAGTGCCTGAAGTGTAAATCGTGTGCAATGTATAATAATAATTACCCAGATAATGGCACAGAGAAAATCTAGTGTTACCAATAAATGACAAGAGTTGATTATATTTGATTTGTATGTTGGTGTACTGACCTGTAGGGCATCCATATCCCTCTTCTCATCCCTAGCTTGAGCCTGCCACAAGAAGTCGAGTCTCGCTGTCCACTCCGTCTGTCTCGCGTGTAATAATACCGCCAAAGCTAGTGCTACGGTCCATGCACTCGCCACGTATGCTGACCCCACTGAACCTGAACTGAAAGTTTGATGATTGCATTAGTATGGGAGATAGAAGTCAGAAGGTAGACACTGGTAAAACTCGCGGTTAATGTATTGCAAGTAGAATAATTATGACGTTTTTGGAACTTATTTGTCTATTTATTTTACTATTTATGCACACACAGAACGTTAGACAGAAAGATGAAGTAGGGAAATAAATGAGCTAGCTGAACACGCGGCGTGATCGCGAGTCGAACTCGCGTAGTTCGATTTGCGACCTCGCTATGTGTTCGGCTCATGATTCAGGGCTCCGTTTGGGTCCGAAACTAGTCGGGCAATCCCGAAAAATACACGTGAGTAAACCCTAACTTATCATAAATATGAATGTGTCTCATGAAAGTTCTAATAGAAAAATAGGAAAATAAAGTCCAAGGTACTATTTATTTCTTAAGAAATCTCTTTCAGGGGATCTCCAAGAGGAGATTTATTGGCGTGATGGATTTTCGGGTGCTTTTAGATAGAGTATAAATAATCAGAGCTATTTTTGAGAAAAAAAGGACCCTCGATCTTCAGCTGTATACAAAATACGTTCATAACTAGTCCTAGGAATAATGGCAACTTATTGTGACTTACACCAACTCAGGCAGACACATGAGCTATTTAATCTTGTAAGAATTAGACAGATCACGTTTCACTAGTCGGTTCTAATCCTCTTAGAACCTGTAGGTTTTCTAATATTAGATGTGTCATAATGTTGAGTCCATTAGGGACTTCTATGATCCGAGTCTTCCTTAATCCTAGCATAAAGAAGGTTATTTGCACCGAATATCAAGTTCAGCAAATATAAGGTCTTTCTTTAATAATCCACGATATTTTGCATAGCGTCTCTTAGTGTCTAAACACACTATGCCGAAGATACGCGACCGAAGTTCGGCATGATTACGCCTGCAACGGTTTTTAAATTACCCGCGACACACCAGGCTGAAAATACGTCGCGTTTTACCATAGACGCCGAAGTTCGGTCGCGTAATTTCGGCATGGTGTGGCGCCACACTTAGTGAATGCTGAAGATAATATAGGTATCACTGAAAATGAAATGAGTTGTATTTTTTTCGTTAAAATTATTTTAAGAGTCGTTTATTTCGTTGATGGTTCTCTATGTTAACATCCATGCAAGAAAATGGCCCAGCGCTGATAGCTAGTGCTGTGCACGCTAATACAAATAAAAGAATCAGTAAATTCATTAATTGATTGATTTAAATTATTTTTTTAACAGAAAATAAATATATTTACACCATCAGTTTTTTTTTTTGTGGAAGTTACTTCAATTTTAGCATTTACTAAGGCCTTGCGCTACATACATTACATTGCAAAATATCATGAACTAAGACCATATAAAGGTAGATTATAAAGCGATGTCACTGATGATAGTCTTGACGATTGTCCTCTTTTTAATGCTGTTGTTGTCATATTGCGTTATCTCATTCTAGCATTCCAAACCAAACGCTAAATAATTAACCTATATTACACAATACAAAATAATCTAAACAAATATACTCACTCAATCATAAGATCGTAACAGTCGAAGAGGGCCTTATGGAAGCCCAGTATGACACCCATGTACCCTGCCGTCATCACAGATAGCAAGATCCCCTTCACCAGGATCGGTAACCTTAGGAACACGGCGACGACCAGCATACTGAGGCAGCAACCCAGCGTGATGTATAAAGGCACTGGGCAGGCAAGGTGCTCCGTACGACTCGACCACAGCTTTGCGGCTACGTCACCACTCATTGTTGTAATCTCATCCATGGTTGTTGTGTTGCCTGTTAGATTTCTGCATAATTCTATGTGTTCGCATGTTACCTGCAAAATGAGAAGATTAGATTTGTTCAATTTATTTCGCACCAATAACAGAATTTTATAATTTCTTAGCCCGGCCGAAAAGTACCAGAAATTTCTGTCAGAAAATTTCTGACACGTGCGCAAAACCCTCTGCGCATACATTTTGTATAAGAGCCAACAGGCTACCGGATCCGGCAAATTCTGATAGTGTGCGGGGTCTAATACAAAACGTATGAGCAAAATCGCTCGTTAGTAATTTTCTGACAGATATTTCTGATAATGTGTGGCCGGGCTTATGAGGGTTTTCAAATCCCAGTTTTTTTGTTTATGGTATAAATGTATGGAGTTATAGTAACTTTACTACTTAGTTCTAGTAACTTACTACATTAACTTGTCCGACAGCATATCCAAGTACAATAGTGAACGTTGTAATAGCATTCCTCAGTGTGAAGGGTCGGGATACGTCACAGGGTATAAGCCTGAGCCTCGCCGCCAACGTCAGGGCGAGCACTGCGGCAGACCAAGCGAAGGCAGTGACGAACAGTATGAGAAGAATGTAGGTCTGAGGTAAGATAGAAGCTTGTAACGCTCCCGCTGCGACTAAGGCACATAGAGCTGCGCTCAGGGAACCAGCCCAACCGCCGTCTGTTGATGCGCGGTACTGGAAGGGAAATTTGTAATTATCAGAAAATCTGTTAATTTAATGTTAAGAGAGCATATTGGTATAAGGCTTTATCCTTACGAAGGATAAAGTGATTATGGTAATACCTAAGCTATGTCTACACCAGTGCGTTTTCATGTTCATCTTGCGCTTTCAACTTTCAATTCCTCTTGCGTCAAGCGCATGCAATATTGATTGCCATAAGACGCATGCAGCTTATCGTCTACACCGGTGCGCCTCGGTCAGTCGTCAGTCGACATACAATAGACGGATTAGCGTGCGCTAGGGACATGCGCTGACGTTGAACTAGTATTAAGGCATGCGCTACGACGCTTCACGCATGCCTCAGACGAAGACGCAAGATGAACATGAAAGCGCACTGGTGTAGACATAGCTTAATTACTATAATCACTTTATCCTTACGAAGCTTATACCTATTTCATAAAATGTTATCATTTTATGAAGGAAGACTTGCATTTTAATTACGCAAAACACATCGTAATCGCAATGGCTTTGATTTTGACAGGTCTACAATTTCAATAGCAACGTACCTACGTACCTATTAATAATCCGACTTCTCCACAGCTATTTAACACGCAATTGTGTATTAAATGTTGTATTGTCAAAATAAAAGCTATTGAAATTACGAATGTGATACGCAATTCCCCTGCTGATGTAAAAAACTTTTACCGATGATGATTTTAGCTATGATACATACAATTATGTATCATTGCACGTTCATCTCACCTGGGCTTCCTTATCAGCATCCTTGAAGCAGAGCGTGAGCAGGTGCACGTGCGTGGCCTTCTCTCGATGCACGGAGCGCGCGTCGATGGCCTGCGCCAAGTACTTGTTCACGCGGTTCGTGGGCTGATGGTACACAGACGAGTGGCGCTTTTTCAACGGACGCTTAAACTTCTCCGTCACTTTGTTCTGCGAAAACCCACATGCTATGTCAACACTACTGACCTTTAAAAGTTAAAGTTCAAAATGACTTCTACCACCGATTTATACAACGAATATAATGGAACACATATCTGGTCACACATCGATAAGGTAAAGTTAAGGTACACTGAGACACAAGGGTATGGCCGAGGTCAGGGTACACATGAGGGCCATGCCGACTCCATGCTTCACAATTTGGAATTTAGAACTGACCTTAGAATACAAAAGATCCGGAATCCAAAGCAGCATCACGTTATTAGAATAGTAATGAAATGAAGTACAAATAAAATATAGACAACGACAGATACTTTTCAGACTGGCAAGATATTGAAGTATAACTTTGTAAAGGTAACTCAGACTGCATTGAAATTTATGAGAATTTACTTTGATAGATCGAGAGTAGTTATCAAGACTTATAACTAAATAATTTCGTGTTTGATTATTTCATAAAAGAAAATTAAATAAGAGTCAGATAGTAAGAAGTAGAAAGCAGTGGAAATAATCAAGCACCAAATAAAATCAAGTCTAAAACAATGGTGAGAGGGCAAGTGACGTCATGCAAGTTAGTCGACAGTCAGGGCTCATGCCATGCTCTAGTGCTCGAGGTGACTAGTCGGGGTAGCGAGTGAAACACAGTTCGGTGCAACCGGCTTTATTATCGAACATTCTATAAAACAATCTCAAGTTTATAAATAGTTGACAATTTTGAAGTAAGAAACAGTGATAGTGAGTGGTTGTGTGTGCTCACGTCGATATTAGTCGTCCCCTTTCCGTCTAATTGATTCACAGTGAATAGAAACAGAATGAAAACGTATTCGCGGCAGGTGCGACCCACAGACATTGCTTGTGGTGAATTGCGTACCTACAGTCAAGTAAAGGGAATTATAAACGTGTTGCCCGGTAAATGGTGGAAAACAATAATACACATGAACAACATTTTGTCTGCGCTTACTGTTTCAGCGGGTATTTGTTGTGGAACTAATGTCCAAGGTCGAAATATCTGAAAATAATGAGCAGACGTCTCATGTTAGTCGCTGGTGTATTTCAGTCTTCCACACAATGTTCAGGTGGGATCAGAAAGTTTAAATGAGTACTGAAAATATATGAAGGACAAGTCAAAGAGAGAGTAACAAATGCAATTTTAAGAAAGTTAAATAAATTCTTATATTGATATTGAACTTTAATTTGTAATACAATACAAAGAATAACAATGAGAGAAGGCTTGAACAGACCAGCAACTAAATGAACATTCAGGAAACAATTGGGAAAGTTGGAAATAACGACTTTGTGCTTAGAGGTACGTGTGTAAAATTCTATACTTCGGTTTGAATGTGTGTTGGGGACTAATAATTAAGTACTGTGTTTGATTGCTCGTGTTGTAAACATAATGAGTTCGGCAGAAAAAGAAAATCGCAAATGTGGTGCGAAGCATCTTTAAACATTCTTGAAGTCCTCGCAAAATTATTTCTGTAGTACTCGTGAAAAAGCTTCAGTGCACACCTTAAAAATGTAATAAAAGCAGCATAGATTTAGTTCGAAAACCACCACTCAAACCAAACTAACTACTAGGAAACCATTAAGCGAGGTTATCATTCGACACACAGTATACGAACGAAACGCATCGCCATCGTGACATCGATGCGTCTCGCGTATCAAATCATATCTGAAGCGTGAAATCTCAGAACCGCGGGTGAAATAGCAATATGGTTTCATGTAATACTCCTAAACTATACCTAAGGCAAGAACCATATACTAAATCATCCCTAAAATGCTAGTGTGGAACGAACGCACGTCGCTACATAATATCACTTACAAATGTTCCGACACATGTGACGACGAGCGTACGTTTACTACGTATACGCACTATGCAAAATCATCTGTGCCAGATTAGTTCAAACTTTCGGTAATCGTGTAGATCGATGCAAAGTTCCCATTATAGTCGTAATAAAATAGCACAGATCAAACAAAAGGTGCGTAATTGCGTATGCATAATATTAACATGTGCTGGGGTGTCGTCGACGGCGTGCGTGCGGAGGGCGTGGTGCTGCATGACGGCGTCGAACGTGTGGTGGTGCGGGGCGGAGGCGGGGGCGGGGCTGGCCAGGGGCGCGGAGGGCGCGGGGGCTCGCATGGCGTCTCTCACGTCTTCAGCGCGCATCGCCGCCAGCCGCAGCGCCTCCGCCGAGCCGGGCTCCGCGTGCAGCGCGCGCCGCAGGTCCAGCACCTGCCGACACCGCGCGCTAGTACCCAGAGCAGCGCAACCAGTACCAGGAAAGCTGACGCCCACTGATATTATTGCACTACACGCACGGCCCGAGGGACGACGTCCGCGAATTACATTCAAACCTAAATGTTTCAGTAATTCGGTTTCGCCCGCCGTCGTCCCTCGCGCTTTAGTGATGCCTCACATAACATTCAACTTTACAGTGAAACAGTGTTTATTTATATTTCTAACTACTTCATATCCACTGATAAACATTTACAGCCTCTTGGCCACCAATATTTTGGATATTGTTCACATTCAGAGTTTAAGAAAAATATAAAAACAGTATCAAATAAAATGAAAGAAAAGAGAACTTACCTTTAAAAGTCGAGAGTAGACCACTGATACGAGAAATTATATCACTCGAGACAAACATTCTGAAGAGCGAGATAAAGCCGTGGACATTTAACTCGTATTATTTAGCCATGTCCATTCAGGTGCAAAATTGTCGCAAAATAGTTTAAGTGCAAAAAGATTTTAACATTTTATATAACGAATAAACTGTTGGAAGAGTTCCTCTCGATGTCGATAAATACGAAAACCGGTGGCGCCCTTAGTGCCTTCCTGTCATATTCACGTGCCGGTATCTACGGGGCGCAAACGATTTCCGTCGCTAGTTATTCAAGAGCAACTGTTCCGGAAAGTCTTTTTGTTCGTTCTCGAGTTTGACATACGTGTTGTACCTTCCTAGCGGCATTAGCCTTGAGCTCCTGAGGGGAGGCGGCCATGTTTGAGAATGGGACGTCGACGTTGAACTTGATGGAGTGTAGTAGTTGAACCACAACGTTGGACACGTTCTTGAAGGAAAGCTTCCGACGGGATGCAGAACCGAGGCCGACGCCTGCTGATAGACACATCTGCGAATATTACGAATAACTTTATTTCTTTCTAAACACACAGGAAAAGTAATAAATAATAACAGTTAAGAAGAATCATAATATTATGTTAGGTACTATGAAGAAGTATTATGTAGCTACGTAGTTAATGTTCATAAACTCACGCCTGTATTCCCCGAAGGGTTGGTAGAGGTGTGTAGTACACCCACATTTCCCCGTTATGTTTACGCCCCATGTATTGGGGAGCAAGCCTATTGCCATCGACCGGGCACAAATCCAGACTCCGGGCTCCTACTGAGAAATTCCACACGGAAAAACCTAATAACACTTTGCCCGACTTGGGGATCGAAACCAAGACCTCACGCTCAGAAGTCGCGCTTGCTACTGCTAGACCAACGAGGCAGTCAGTTAATGTTCATTCTAATAGATTTGTTTGTTTCATTTGGTATTACAATTAAAAGCCGCTCCCAAAATTTTCCTGCCACACAATTCTCAACAAGTAATCTCATTTCGCCAATTGGCCTAAACTAATCTCGTAAAAAATTAATCAAATAAATGGCAAAAATGTCCCTACGGAATTCCGGGAGCTTGTCGAGAATTACTTTCATGTTTGGACCTACTTTTCTCCGTCTCGGCGGCGGAATGATGAAGTAAGTCTGCACGGAATGGTCCCGGAGGTACGCGTTCCGACTGCCGCCGTGACCCGGCTCCACCTCGTAAGCCCCACCGAGGCACTCGAGCGATGCTTGCGTTATGTGCACACGCCTGAAAGGGAATTGTGATATTGTACATACGTTCGATGTAGAAATATCTGCTCGTTAGAGAAACATGTAAGGAAATAAAATGGAGTATAACTAAAGGACTTATTATACTACCCGATTTTTAGGGTCCCTAATTATTTTTCAGTGCAGTTATAATAACAGTTACAGCGATTACGCACTGCATCCGATCCGAATCCGTGAAAATACGTTCCGAAGTAGCCATAGAACTATTTGTATGGTAGTTTACGCACTACATCCGGCATCCGTCATCCGATTTCTATCCGTCATCCGTGAGTTTCTAATTCGGAAGAACAATTGACGGACCGAAGTAGCCGTAGTACTATTTGTATGGTAGTTTACGCACTACATCCGGGCATCCGTCATCCGATTTCTATCCGTCATCCGTGAGTTTTCTAATTCGGAAGAACAATTGACGGACTGAAGTAGCCTGAATTGTTTGAATTTGGATCAGAGATCGGAATAGTGCGTAAGCAACATTCGAATTCGGTCCGAGATTTTCACGGATTCGGATCGGATGCAGTGCGTAAAGCAATATCCGAATTCGGTCCGAGTTTTTTATATCCGTATTTTCACGGATTCGGATCGGATGCAGTGCGTAATCGCTCTTAGGGTACCCGTTCCTTTCGGTCAGGGCTCTTTCAACGGGGCACAAAAAATCGGGCAGTATAATAAACGCTTAAAAATTTAAAGGGATAGTACTATAACCGTACTCATCAAAGATGATTCACACGTGACAAAGCACATTGGCTCAAACGGAATCACATTGCATCATGTCCTGACGCATCCTCACGAATGCGTTAATCCTGATATATCTCGGCGCAGAGTATGCGAGATCGTAAATTGTCGTAGTCTACAATTACGATATTAATTCAATACTGAACACTTAAGTTGTAGCTTCCTGCTGAAGAATCTTTGTATAATTACCCTGGTTCACCGCCAGCCTCCATGTTGTTGGCGAGCGTGACGTCATTGGACCAGACGTCGTACTGCCACTTGCGCAGGCCCAGAACGCCGCACAAAACTCTCCCCGTATGGATGCCCACGCGCATGTTTAGCTGCACGTCCGTCGCTTCCACCACAGACCTAAATGGAGAGTATGGACATGTTATAAATAAATCGAGGTAAGATAGAATATACCCGTACCAGGGGGCCTACTCCCTAAGTCCGTCAACGAAGCCAGTCGCCCGTCTGAAAGTAGCCCGAAACGTAGGAGTGAACAAAACAAGTATCAAGTTCAACTTTTCAGACAGGCAAAAACACATCGGTAGTAGGGACAATAATGGCAAATCGTGTTGTTATTCTTAGTTCGGGCCCCGAAATAATTGTATGTCCGCAGGTGATAGGGAGCAGGAAACGCTCGTAACTCAGGCCGAAACCACGGACTTCGTGCTTAGGGAATAGACCCCCAGGCCAGCGTGGTGGACTAATGCCTATACCCTTCTCATTCTGAAAAGAGGTCCGTGCCCTGCAGTGGGACAGTAATGGACTGATTATGCTAAGATAAACAATAGCTGAGATTCAGGTAGATCCCTAATGGTTTAGCAACGGGTTTGGCTATCTCACTACGACACATACCTACAATCGTTGTGTAACGGGCCACCGTCATGTGGTAGTGGGGATTTCGAGATTTGAAGACTTGTCTCCAGAGGGCCTAATCAAAGGCGAGTAAGGAAATTATTTCAGAAATAATTTTCTACTCCGTACACTGCTATTATCAAGTCGCCAGCTAAGGGTTGACATTGCGTCTAGCTTAAGTTCGTTATGGCTTTTGACACAAGTCCACGTTCAAAAAACATAACTATTAAAACTGCGGATACTTGACGTACAGAACCGTATCACACTAAGCCAAAAATCCACGAAATGTAGGTAACATTCAATGTTTTCATGTTAAAAAAATGTGTGATTCTTAAAACTGGGCGCTGTTTTTATTAAATTTACTGCGAAAACCTTGTTTAAAAGTGTGTTCAGAGTAAAACAGATTAGTTTAAAAGTTTGTGTAGATTATTTAAAGTTCCGAGAGGAAAATTAATAGAGCCGTGTTGAATAAGAAAATTAAACTTTACCCACGGGCGAAAACTGGTTGCTAATAAAATTTTATGATAAAAGGTAATTATTTTGAGTAATAAATATGTTTATGATTGTTAAGTACCGGTTAATTAACGTCACTTCTCAATATCCTGTTACAAAAAATCTGATTTATCGGTTGATGCAAAAAATTACACAAATCACAAAACTTGATTGTAGCTACCTAACTAGTAATTATTCTCATCTGGGGATAGAATATATTTATGTTTTATCATGTTTACTGCTAAACACGAACCTGCGTATGACATCCACAGACCGTTATATTACGTACATTCTACATTCTGGAGCAAAACTTCTTTAATCTCCGCGTCTGACAGACGGACTGATGCTCGCAGTTAAGATATTATTTGCCCGTGTGGCTTAGTATCCAGCTCTGCCTTAGCTAGCTAGATATAAACTATGAATTAAGATTTCAATAATCATTGAGTAATAACCATACATTACATTAGAGATTCTTTGCACTTATTTTTTTAGTTTTAGTTTATCAACACATCGTACATTACATTTTTATATCTGCATTAGAAGCTCAATCAAGAAGTGTGCCATCAATTCACAAGGGTTCCTGACATACGAGTTTTATAATCGGACAACATACATTAATTTAACGTCACATTGAATGTATTTTAGTAATAGTTTTCCAGAATGAAAAGTATATCATAAGCAATAGGTAAACCGCCGTAAGCTTGGCTCTCCCGATGATATGCGGGACGCGGGAGGGGAATGATTCGACCATTTAGCCATTCCACTGTTATCTATCGCTGTTGACGGCAAAAAGGCTGTTGGCTACTCGTTCTCAAGCCATGCATCTGCACCAAATTATCAGCCAAATCTATTGAACTGTTACTGCGTAATTGAGAAGCAAATACATTTCCAAATTAGAAACAATAAAATTCGCATCTATAATTTGTTCGATCATTTATTTTATAAAAGTAACATTCGATACTAATTAAAGGTAAATTAAACGAACTTAAAAAAACAAAGCAAGTAATAAATGTTTGCATAAAATGTTTTTAGTCAATTTAGAATATTCTAGATAAACAAGAGTTGTTCTATTCGTCCTAACGTTTTTCCGACCTTTTGCCAAAATCTGATAGATGATGATAAATTAATAATGTGTTGTTATACAGGAAACAAATGCCATCTAGCCTTAATATTTCTCAGGGAAACCGCAGGATTCGCAGATTACAAGTAAATGTTATAATAAAATATTTTACAATTTAAAGCAGTTTTCTTTTTTTCTTAAGAAAGCTATTGTTTTTCGAAAGTTCTAAAACCAATCGTGTCTATAGTATAATTTATGAGGATGATGACACTGTAATTCTTATATTTTTTGGAAGGAAATGTATTTACCAAATATGTACTATTTATCGTGATCAATGTTCAGGTATTCAGACAACCTAAGTCGTAATTCTAAACAAGATTACACGTTCCTCCATCTGTAAACGCGGAACCCTAAAACAGTACATAAATCAAGTAAACGGTGGAATACGCTGCTAAAGTGGAATTATTTACTCGCGTTATAAATCTCTTCAAAACACTTGGGTTGTAACTCTTTCACATTGGATAGACAACGTAAGTAAAAGACGAATGGCGATAAACTTGGCAGCAGTGCGCACGCGTCTGAATGCTACCTACAGTGTTCCAAATAAAAATGTGCAGATGTAAACATCACAGTCGGATACAAATTGCTGAAATAAGTTTATTTTACTTCACACTGGAATTCGTGAACGCTTTTTTATTTAATTTACTTTCTCAAGGATGGCCGATGGGGCCGAAAGGTTGTGGAGTGGCGACCGTGTAACGAAAGGCGCAGCGTGGGTTTACCTCGGTTACCCGGTCGATATGGCGATGCTTGGGGGAGGCCTATGTCCAGCAGTGGACATCTTTCGGTTGAATGATGATGATGACGTTCTCACGTATAACGTATTTACAGTCACAGTATTACAATTTAATATGGATTATAAAACACGGTTGTTCTACTGTTCTTGGAACAATATATATATTTTGGAAGTGTATCAAAATAGCGTCAACAAAAGCTACGGACATTATGACATATTATTTGAACGAAATTCTGTAATGTATTGGCTCGTTTCAAGCTAAAATGAATGTTCTACCAGTGATATTAATTGAATTCGAACATTGTTTGCTTGGATTGTTGTGGCTTGACATAGACATTTGTTTAAATCTTGAACAATTTAATTTATGTATACCTAAATACATTTAAGTGTGGCGCTTATCCAGTATACTTTATACACAATGATAAAGATTATGGTGGTATTTCACCAACATATCAATAAGTAATCCGTAACTATTGACCAGACGACGATGACGACACGTTTAGTGCAGTGGCTGTGCGATTGGCTTCTGCGCTATGGGTCGTGGGTTTGATTCCCACACGGAACAAAAATTTGTATGGTACAGGTAGTTGTTTCAGGTCTGGGCGTTTGTGTATGTGAGATTTGTGTCTGTAAACGCACCAAAGATACAGGAGAAATATAGAGTACGTTTTCAAAAAACAAATAAGCTGAATGTGACCTACAAAGACCTACATTTATGTGTTCAATAATCTTGTCATTATCACTATTGATATGTGGTGAAATGAAAATGTAAGCTATTGAAAGTTTAGAGACCGAATTACCTTTGAACAGTTAATCATAGGTTGGTGAAATACCCCCTAAGATTCGTAAGATTAACGATGTGGGCGTAAGCATTTACGGGCGTAATAATTAATCAGTAGTTTACAGAATCTGTTCTCTAATTAAAGATGAAATATTAATTGAAACTAACTACGTACTTTATCATTTCAAATATTAAATTGTAAACTTTTCTTTAGTTATTTTACTTAATGGATACTTTATTAAGCGACTTCGTTAATGAAACTCGAGTCGAGCGCTCTGTGCGGGATTCCTGTAATGAGACCATTCCTCGTTTACAGCGCACAAAATCTTGGTAATTTTCCCAGATTAATTCTTAATGTTTCACAAAGCTAAGAATTAACTTAAACGAGGTTATTAAGTTACTGTAATGGCAGTAGTCGTACTGTTCTTTTCAACGTGATTAAATGGGCAGACCGACGTTCGTTCGACAGTGATTTAACGGCGCCCTGAACTTAGAAAATTGTTCATGGCCCTCGTATTTATGCAATAGAAAAATATTAAAATACCACACAAGTACCACTCAGGGACTCTTAGCTAATGAACCATAACTAATTATGGCCAGTTTTACGATTTCCTTTGTTGTTTATTAACGCCAGCTTGATTTTATAGCAATGAGTTTTATCGGTGACAAATCGACCTTGCTTTACCGCATTTTTACGGTCTATTTTGTTCTGTATAACGTGCATATAAAACCATAAAGGCGGAGGACGCATTCCTGACACTTGTTGCTAAAATACTTCCTAATATATAAAATGCTGTAACATTTTAACGCATAATTGCGCAATTTACGTAAGTTATTAAAACGGCTGTCAGGCAGACAGCGAGCCAAGACTCATATTTTTTCATTAGTTTACGACAGTAAGGCGGCGCACCGAATTAAGTCTTAAAGTGACTAACAGCTTTTCCGAATCTTATAATATACCTAATATAGGTACGTAAACGTGCTATGTAGGAAGCTCCATTTGTCCCCTTCACAAATCTTGTGCATACGGTCATCAATCACGGTGGAAATACGTTGGTATCCCCGTAAAGTAATATAGCGTGCGCAACACTGAATTCATCTTCATTCGTCAATCATTTGTATGAAATATACTTCAGTGGAGTGAAACGACAGATTAATTACCTATTAGTTGGATTACTTGGGAAGTGGGTCAACAAGCGTATTATCCAACAAGATAGTCTGGATTTCATTCCGCAGTTGGCTGTCAATAGCAGTAATGAGTTGCGCGCGAAAGGGATATACATTTATACAAACATTTTATTCCGTTTCAGAGATTTCCCGTCCACATTGAATTGCTAGTCATTGATGTATTGAATAGATATCTCACATTATTATCGATTTTGTACATCATGATAAATGTCTGACTTGCCTCGTTGGTCTAATGGTCACAAGCGCGACTGCTGAGCGTGAGGTCATGGGTTCAATCCCCGGGTCGGGCAGTGTTATTGGGTTTCTCCGTATGGAATTTTTCAGTAGCAGCCCGGAGTCGGGATTTGTGCCTGGTTGATGGCAAAAGGCTCGCCCCCTACTACATGGGACTTAAGCATAACAGAGAAGCTAGAGTGTAGGTAGGTACAACTAACATTTTAGCGTTAAGACAAGCTGTAGTGGACCTGTATATCGGTTCTGCTTAGATATTAAAGTGTTAGCGTAGATCTTACAAGAGAGTTATAGAGTGTAATGACACCTTTATATCTTCGATTTTGGCGCAAAATTTTGCAGGTAAAGTCTGTATAATCCCTTTAGAGTGGTTCTATATAAGCTTTAGTAGGTGTGTTTGAGAGGTGTTACAAGATCGTCGGTTTCCGCTTGAAACTTTACTGCACCTCTATATTGAAGTTAATTGATACCTTGAGCTACACAAAATATCTATATCGGTGTCAGATAGAACTTGGATCGGTATTTTGATACCTAATAACACATTTGTAGCGTTTTCGGTGTCAAAAGCAAATAGTAAAAGCTTTAAAGTCTTCAAATTATTTAATTTGTCGAGTTATTATTATCAACATGAGTGCTTCATTTTATCTGGCGGACATTGCAACATTTTCATCACGAAAAGTATTTTTGATTAACAGTATTCTTGAAGTGTAATGTTAATTAGAAATTAGTGCGCTTGCAAGTTTAATGTGATTGTATACTATGTTTCGCATCTCAATTTTGATGCGCCTTAAAAATAAAATGATTTTGTGAAAAAAAAGGAAAACAATTAAAAATGCTAATACCCTAAAATAGTTTTTAGACACTCATTTTCAAGTATTGGTTAGTTTGAGTGATTTTAATTAAAAATATGTAAAATAATTCGGAAAATTTAGCTACTTCGTTACTTAAAAGTGATATTGTATTAATAAATTTTTAGGTTATGTTGATAAAAAGTGTCAAAAAATGGCGATTTTTTCTTAAAGCTACAGTCCTCTTTTAAGTCTATTATGATACCCGATGAACTACTACGCCGATAATTAAAAGTATTGTGTGGCCTTTGGTTGACATAAGGATTAAGTACAACTTATTTATCTAACACCAAAACCTTTTTAACAGGATCTTACGAAACTGCTATAACTATTTAACCTATCATTGCCTTTAGTCTAACAGGTGTAAGCTGTATATTAGAGTTATACAACGCATGCAGAGTTTGGTGTAATTACACTCTTAACTAACTCCGTTGCAGAACCGACGACGTTACTGAAGTTGAAATACAGCCTTACGATATATAAGCAACTCCATTAGAGCAGACTTATAGCATTAAGAATTATAGGGAGTTAATGAAGATCTATATACAGCTTTTAGCGCTGCAGGCCGGTACAAGCTTTAACGTCTTAAGTATAAAAGCAGCCACTGCTACTACACTAACTGTAAAGAAAATACTGCTTCGTTGTTTACAGTTCTAATACATTCTGAAGAGCTAAACGTATTTCATAAATAAACTGTATCACCTTTAGTGACAACTGAATCCATTATAAATTAATAGTAGCACTGTAAGCTTTGAAATGACCTGCAACCAACGGTTAATTGTTTGTTGGTACACCTCTGCCCAACCCTTCGGAGAATACAGGCGTGATGTTATGTCTTATGTTATATGTGTGATAATAGTAGATTGTTGCATCGAGCGCAAAGTGACTTATTAATGCACGAGCGTTATGTTGTGTATTAAAATGAGTGCATCAATTACTCACTTTAGCAAGGTGCGTAATCTACTTTTCTTTCAGCTACCAATCCACCTACCGTGATAAAATACACCTACTCAAAATAAAAACTCATCATAATAATCAAAAGGAATGCGCACTTTTCTTCGGTACAAAATGCGCGTCATTTGTTTTTTTTTTTCACCAAATCGATTTTATTCAGCCGATTTTAATTTTCAGTAAGGTTTCTTTTTGATCTAATGCATACAAATGGGAGACATTAAACTTCTGTGGTAAATTTAGGTATATCTAAATAAAAAACAGTGCTTTAATGAAAAACTGTACAACCATGAGATTTCATATAACATTTCTGCACTGTTTTGATTCTAAGCAAAAATACGTCCTTTGTCATCGGTTTTGTAGTGATTAATGATAACTTTACTACGTAGTTTATTTGAGCTGTTTGTGCGGTACACGTACAACCCATACGATGGCCCATCTCACATCATGCCATGCGTGCCCTAACAGCTGCACGCAGGAAGACTTAATGGTTGCCAATGACAACGCAGTCCAAGTGGCCAAGTCCTGGGCCGCAATAATATAATTAAGTTTTAATTAGTCTGTCATCGAAATGCTAAGAAGAAGACTACGTAGTTGAAAGAAATTTTTAATATTATTTAAACGCATCTAACTATTCTATATCACACATTTAAAATATTCATATGGGTACTTAATTTAGTATCGTCACCTCTGTGAAGTAAAACAATTAATTTAAAGTTTAAATCTAAAGTCAGAAGTAGTTAAACAAGATAACAAAACTTGATTATGACTAAGAACTAGACGTGTCTAGAGAATCAATAATATTAATTACAATTTATTATCCACAATCGTAAAGCTTAATCTTTGAAAAGTATGAAATTAATTAGGACATTAGTTCTTCTCTTAAGAAGACTAGGACCAATAGATGCCACTATAATTTTTGCTAGTTAAGAGGGCTATCGCATTTTGTCTCCTGCCTCGCTCGCACAGGACCATATTTTTAAGAATGTTAAATTAAAAGATGCATTTTTTAATAATGTATTCAATGGGCTCCCTTTAAAATAATATTAATTTGATAGGTAATTATTAAAAACACATTACTATCGTGTTCCCTAATAAACTCAGCTCAATAATTATTATGATCCGTTTTTGAGATAAGTTTAATAAATGTCACAATAAAAATGTTTTTAATAATTATACCTATTAAATTAATATTATTTTAAAGGGAGCCCATTGAATACATTATTAAAAAATGCATCTTTTAATTTAACATTCTTAAAAAATATGGTCCTGTGCGAGCGAGAGAGGTGAGAAAATGCGATAGCCCTCTTAAGCAATTTAAAAGCTTTTAAACAATATAGGTTGTTTTTCCATTAGTAGGCTAACAATGTTTTATATCATATAACATAGTTTGAAACAGTTTATTTGAAGTGAACATGAGCTCCCAGAGCTCGCTGATGTTACAAGGGAAATTGAATTATAATCTGAGCGCAGCCGCGTAGGCAGATGAGAAGTTAATCCGAGGACGCCTAACGCAATTATGATATGTTAATTTCCCTTTGTTATTACTTCGCCCATCACTAACAGTGTTACGAAATGTTTGGCCAATACTACCGATAAAACAGCTATTGTTAGACGCCAGGGACAGCACATCAAGCTCTCCGAAACTGCAATCAACCTTGAACCTAACGATTTCGCGTTAATAATGAAAATCGATGAAAGAAAGGAGATGGTCCATAATATATGGACTAAAAACCTAGACTCGATTGGGACTAAATGGGTACCAGTAGTTTAATTATAATTCACAATTTACCCCACCGAAAGGGCAATGCCGAAATCAATGGGGTATATGAGCTTATAGGCTGACAAAGTATATATGAAAAAAATCGAGTCTGGGTTTTTTTTGGACCATCTCGTTTGACAGATTGTAGTAGGTTTATGTGCTGGCGTCTACGTCTCTCAAAATCAAAATCAAAATCAAAAGTTTTTATTTCACATAAACCATTACAGGCGCTTATGAAAAGTCGAATTTAGGTGCACGGTTCCAATTAGTCGTTTCCTATGGAGAAGAGCCGGCAAGAAACTCCATGGTTACTCTTTTAAAATCCATATCTTTAACAATTTGAGTGGGTACAGTTATGACTTAGATATGAGAGAGCAAAGTAGACTTAAGAGCAGGAACCACACAAAAATCTACCAGTTTTCCCTTTTTCGCCCGTCATGTCACTCCTAAATGACAGTGGGTTGAAAGGGGATACATGTCACTTTCGATACGAGCATACATCCCCAGAATACGAATTTACCCGGGTCAGTGGTAGCAGTTTAGAAACAGTGCTTGTTTGCTCGTAGCCCCTAGAGTCTACTCATCGTTCGGGGTAACGTCGTCAAATGTTTATGGCAAATCATAAAACAAAAACGAGTTTTTGCTGTTTTCCCATACTTTTATTTGCTGTTGCCTATTTGCATAATTTAATATGTTATTCAAATATTATTGAACTTAGTTAACATCACTAGAATAAATAGTAATGATTTTGCGATTTTAAAAATGTTCATGGTCTTCGAAATGTTGACAACCATTACACAAGCACTTTAATTACATTTTTATTAGCATTTAAAACGTAAATACCTACAAATGTTAATTAGTATTAAAACGCTAAGATAGTTTCAATGTAAACACAAAATGTAACAAACTTCGTAAATTACACTAAAAATACAAATGCCAATATAGTTGTAACAAGCTTTTAGTTGTCTGACATTAACAAATACCTAAGCGTTCCTACAGTAAATGGACTACAAACTTGGCAATATTAATTGTACTGAATGTTGTTCACGCCCCGCACGCGCAAACCTCACCCCGTTCTATATATACTAGTTTAAAAATATCTAGAATCGGCAGAAATAATATCAACATGAAAATAACTTTATTGGACTAATTTCGTTCAGACACATTCATGAGTTCAAACAAATATACATTTTATTACCTACATCAAACAAAAAGATTATTTACAACCATATTTGCGTGCTTCAGCATGCATTCATCATTCTAATTAAAAATTACGGATGATATTTCGGTAAATAGGTCAATTACGCTCTCATTTTGAAAGGTCAGTCCAACATAATTCAATTGATAGGAAATTAAATGTTACGACGCTGTCGACGAAACCAGCGCAGATACGATTAGATATTTCATTACAACATTTACAACGTCATTTGAGTTTCCTCCGTGTTCAAACATCATATATTAAATGCAGGAAACATGTAAATGTGTAGTGAACACGCGTGCCTCTTTGCTGGGCGGTGGTATATAAACAGTCTACGATGCAAAGCGGACATTGTCAACAAATTGTATATATGAGTTGTGTATCTGTTGCCGTAAAAGCTCGAACTACTGTAAATCCTAAGATTTTCCAGTAAAACCTAAGATTTACCAAGTCTTGATGGTAAAAGTCGGAACTGTTCAGTGATAATCTTTAATTTCGGACTTTTACTAGCATTCCTTCGGTAAATCTTAGGTTTTACCCAAGAGACACTGTAAATGTTATCACTATCGTACTGGCGGGCAGTGTGCTACCAAATTATTTCACTACTTATAAATGACAATTATAATACCAAATGATAGGAATAATTAGCTTAGCTTACGCAGGCATTGTGTTTGTGAGAAGAAAATTTTATTTTTGGTTATTTTACTGTACAAAAAACAATTAAAATTATGTAGGTAACTTACCTGCAGCTATTGACTCGTAATTATAATGTCTAATAAATGCTTTCTAATCATATAATATTGTTTTACTTTCAAAACCATCATTTACGAATCGTCGTTGGTAAAACCTAGCATGTGCCAAACTCTAATGGTAAAAACCCTTTTCTTTTTTTCTATTGGACTGCTGTAGGTGGTCCTAGGGGACCCTTCCTACGTAACCGGGCAGTTATTGGCGAGACCTGAAGGGTCTCCAGCCAATGGGGGGGGAAGTAAAATACTTAACCTAAGCTAACTACTTGTACTACACTAACATCATGACTACCTGCAACAACAGCACTAAGGGCGACCCCTCGTGGGACTCGGACCTCGGCTTAGGGCGTTGCTGGCGGGGACTTAGGGGGGGGGGGGGGAGACAGCTTGATGAGAGCTGAATTATCGGTGTGATAGTAAAATCCCGAAAAATCGTGTTATTTTATATCAAACCTTACATTTACCAACTCATGTTGGTAAATCGTAAGATTTACTAGTAAAACCTAGGATTTACTAGTAAAACCTAGGATTTACCAATATTGGGGCTTTTGCAGTAACATATCTATTCTTCCGGCCGTAGCTGCTGGTCAACAAAGCTGCAGAGATTGCGAAAAAAATACCGCCATTTGTTTATTTTCTCTGTGACATAGGACTCCCCAATACGACACTGAGCGTGCGGCGTGCATCAAGCATGCATGTTTGTGAACCAACGTAAGCGGAACACTATTTATAGATCACATTTTGCGAACGAGACTCGCAACTAGCGTGTTAATTGATGCCAGTCTGTAAATACGAGCCATTGACAGAAATCATGCTTGTACTTGTAACATTATATTTGACAGACACCATTGTGGTTATTTACGTGAATCCACAAACGGAATAACATTTAGGTCAAGAGCAATACATACAGTTTCAATGACGTATTACATCGACCGAATATCACTGTAGAAATCGTGTTGACAACTATTTCTGTTCCATATTTTTACATTATAAACACTGTCTATCAAAGCGATATGTTTACATTGATGGTAATAAATAGGATTTTTGTAGATATCAAAAATGTATTTCAATATTGTATTTCTTTGTGAAGTTTGAAAGGTATAAGACGCAATTCAATATATAATTTGGGTGAAAAGAAAGAAAAACGAAATGATACGCATTTACACTTGACAGAGCATGTCCTTCGATTTGGTTTCGGATCATAAAAGATATTCACGTTACGCTTGGCAAGTTTTCTACGTGACTCTGGGTACTGTCTAAAGCTGTTACAGACTTGCAGAGTTGTTGACGTACTCGTGCTAACACAAGTTATGATTTCCAGACGTGTTTGATTTTTGCGCACCAAAGGAATAGAACTTTCTGAATATTTCCGAATGAATAGTAGGATATTTCCATGAGGATAACATTGAGATGCACGTAGAATCCTGATATATTTCGCGGAAAATTGGCATAACACTAGATTATGTCATTCTCATGCGCATCACAGAGATTCGGTTATTCGTGCGCTTGACAAGGCGGATATGTCCTTTCGATATCGTACAGATGACGGCAGTAAACATGACGCGTGTCTGAAACACTACCCGTGGTGAATACAGATAGCTGTGTTCTGCTTGAGGTTTGCGGCCTGTGGTCGGACCACGGGTGTTGATTGCTTGCCTCTTATTATAAGTCCGCGGTCTACTTAGGCACACAGTTATAATGGAGCATGAAATTTCTGACAACAGATTAACTCGGTCTCAACATTACTTTAGAGAGCCATTTCGCCTGAGTCGGTTTCAAAATGGCGGCATCTCATGTAATTTTATAATATCTATAAACAAGGTTAGTCGGAAAGGGGGTACTAATCCGAAAGGGTGTTAAATTACGCATAATAATGAATTACTTTTGTTCTACCACTTTCCCCAAAACTCAAAAGTTTAAGAAAAATTGCTGATCAAAGATTTCATTAAACATCAATCTATCCTCAATTACTATGATCAGCTAGCTGCGTTTACATTTTAGGTCATATTCGGGGTCACGGATTAAAAGCTCTATTTTCTGCATTCGTTCATAAATAAAGAAGCTGGAGAATTTTAGAAAAATTAAAAAAAAAACATGGAAATAAATCTACTCGAACTTATAAATGTTAAACACTTTACTTTTAAAAGGAACCAGTTTATTAATACGTGCTTAAATGTGGATCGTTGAAAACGACAGAATATTTCTGGAAACATTTGAAATTGAAATAACGTCTACAAAAAATAGCATTGCGACGATCATCTCGCAACATTAGCTCCGGCTAAATGCGATAAAACTGCAACATTCCAGGCTGGCCTACTGACCTTCACGAACGAGGGAGGGCCACCCAGGATGTCAGCGGGGGCCATGATCACAAAGAGTATATTTAGCTGTCTCCTTTGATGAGCCAATGCGCAGATAAGCGCGTATCGCGACATGCTCCAATGCGCATGCCCTCGTACTACGGCCGCCACGCGCCACACAGACCTAGCTTATTAATTAAAAATAAATATGTGTATTACGAAGAGATGAGAGCACTCTCCCTCGTGCTTAATTACATGGTTCCATAAATATAATTATGTGACTCTGTCACCCTGCACTATAAAAGCGTGAAATAATTCTTCGAGATTAATTGACCAAATTTTTAATGTATTTTCAGCAATCGATCACTTAACTTCATATTTCATTACAGCTATTTACTGTGGTATGTTTTTTCACGGACAGTAAGCTAGCCCGCCGGCTGAAATGACCAATTAAATTTTATTGTAGTACGGGCGCCATAAATTGGCGAGTCAAGGTGGCGCAGTGTTTTGTTTGTCGTTGGCGTGGGTCGTTTGTGGCTTCTAGTGACTATTTTAGGTTTAGGTTTATAGATGTCACTCGGTTTTTTGACAGGCTGGTGACTAAAAATGATTAGCGAGGTTATGGCCCTCGTGACCGTACTTGCAGCTGGAGGAGAAATGGATATCGCGCAGAATTATCGAACCCAGAGGATTAGTAACAACTTCATCACACATTGAGATCTAAACATACCGCAGAGAGCTGATTAATAAGTCGGTCTCGGCTGTCATGCGAATTACCATCTTATGATAGTGACTTGAAAAGTGTCGAATGACTGATTTATTTATGATTAGTTACGGTTTACTCACGTGCATTGTTTCGGGATTGGGAAATTCGGGAATCACGAGCTGAACACGCGGCGAGGCGATCAGTTCGACTCGCGATCTCGCCGCGTGTTCAGCTCATGATTAAAGGCTCCGTTTGGGTCCGAAACTAGTCTGGCAATCTCGAAAAAATGCACGTGAGTAAACCGTAACTAATCATAAATATAAAAGTGTCTCACGAAAGTTATGACTGATTTAGCTTCAGAGTACTGGTTTTTCGAACTAGTTTGTTTGCAGAGATGATATACGTTCCGCTTTTCGTATGTAAAGAAAAGGTAATTTGTAGAATATACTCAGCAACATCTGGTTATACTGGAAACCGACCCCACCGTACTAGGGGAAAAATGAATAATGATGTTTTGATATGACTCACGCAATAGCATCGATCATGTCGAGCCCCATCTCGACAGTGCACCGGGCATGGTCTGACCGCGGCTCGGGCAGCCCGGACACGCAGTAGTAACAGTCGCCGAGGATCTTGATACGAAGACAGTGGTTATCCTGTTGAACAAAGTGGCAATATAAATATAAATAGTACAAGCAAGACTTTAAACCACTAAAGGCTGATTTACACGAAGATAGTTTCTTGAAGCAAGTCTCATGCTATCTCTGTTTTTCGCAGAGAAAGACACAGACAGAACGAATCTTGCTTCAAGAAACTTTGCTCGTGTAAAGCGGCCTTAATGCTAGGGCTACATTATCGGGCTTCGGCAAATATTCGTGTTGTACGTTGTACCGTACAACTTTTTCCCGTGTCCGGACGGGCTGGAATATAAAACTTCCTCACCGCACGCTGGGAATAGATGCGTGTTGTAAGATTCAAAAAAACCCAGCACGCTTGGTGGTAGGATCTTTACGGTCCGCCTGGCTAGCTACCACCCTCACATTAAAGTCCGGCGCCAAGCAGTTTACTGTGTTCCGTCGTGTATATGTGAGAGCCAGAGGGGTATATGGGAATCCCTCCATATATCTGTTACTTGGATTCGTGTGCTCCATCTTAGACCCTGTCTGCGCTTACCATCAGGTGCGACGAGGGTCAAACGCGACCCAGAGAAGTAATAAAAAAATATACCCCGAATATGGGTACACTACAATAATACGAAAAACTAAATTCCGATATTCTTAATCCCGATTTTTATAATACCGATTTTCATAATTCCGAATGGTTTAAAACTCCTAATATGACAATTCCGATTAATCATAAAACTTACTTATATCAATCCTAAATTACAAAACGCCTAACGTTTACCCCGCCCGAATATACAAGGTTAGTCCGGAAAAGGGGTACTAATCCGAAAGGGTCTTAAAATAATAAATAATTTTTGTTCTACAAGTTTCTCCAAAAGCTAGAGCTACACTTATCGGAGTTCGGCAAATATTCATGTTGTACCGATACCCCGAATATACAAGCTTAGTCGGAAAAGGGGTACTAATCCGAAAGGGTCTTAAAGTAAACATAATACCTATTGAATAATTTTTGTTCTACAAGTTTCTCCAAAGTCAAAATAGTTTAAGAGAAATAGCTGTTCAAAGATTTCATAAAAAATACAAAAAAATCTATCTGTTTTCAGCTATGATATGTGCTGTGTTAGGTACATTTTAGCTCATATTTGAGGTCACGGATGAGAAGCTCCATGTTCTGAATTCGTAAGTTAAGCACAGACGAAGAATGTAAAAAAGAAAAACTAAAAAAAAAACATGTTGCATGTTTTTTTTTTATCTTTTCCTTTAAGACAGTCTTCGGTGATACTTGAAGTGGCCCGCGGATTAGTAGGACCCCTTTTCCGACTATTCTTGTGTAAAATGTAAGACGATTTTGGCCATACATTTTGCGACTGCACGAATATTTGCCGTTGCACTTTAAGTGTAGCCATGGCATAAAGCTGTCATAATATGAAAATAAAGCGCTTTTTTAAACAAAAGGCTGTCTAGAGTCCAACTACGCGTAATAAACAGCGTAGCATTTCCTTAATGTAATATTAACGTCTTGTAGGTACTTTGCGATGACGGCATGAAGAGGTTTCCCCTTAGTGAATATCCTGTGCCGTAGATGTAATAACATAAACAACAACATTTCCAGTAATAGGTAGTTCCATAACATATTACTCACGTTGGCAAGCTGATCGAATCGCCCGAAGAGTTCGTTAAGTAATCGCACCAGCTCCTGAGCACTGCACTGCGATGCGAGCACCGTGAAGCCCACTATGTCGGCGAATAGGATACTAAAACAAAAGAAAATACTAGTTGATACCACTGAAGATTAAGTTTTTTTTTCATTCATGTGAAAAGTAGAAACTTGGAGTTTTCCGTACCAAGTGTACGTAAGATTATACGATTTCACAGGGAATTAATAAAAATGTCTTTATTTTCTATTATATTATGAATTTATGATTCATTAAAACGAATGTCACGTTTCACAATAGTCTATACCTACAAGGTGTAACATAAATAACGCACAACCTCTTAAGGGGTCACTGTACTCATCATTATGAACAACTTTTACTATGGAAAAGCGGAAATCGCGAAAAAAAATCTGCGTTCCCTACATTTTGACGAGTTATGCGAACATAAATTTAGGGAACACCTGCATTGTGATGAGCACAATCTCCCATTTCGGTTTGTCGACTGTTTACAATTTCACCCTGTATATTAATTTAGTTGTTGCAACACAATGTTGTTTTCCGACTTCCACGCGGACGAAATCGCGGGCAAAGATAGTATTTTACTAAGAAAATATTCAGTTTTATTCATTGCTTGTAGATCGTTCAAATGAAATTATAGGTTTAACTTACAGCCAAAGATAATTTTATGGCACAAATTGGTAGATGCTTATGTCCAACAGTGGGCGTGGTCTGCCGTAGGCTGACTGGATTGCAGAGATGTCATTAATGCTAATGAGAACGTATAGCCATTAGCTGCTGCCTAAGCATCATAAAGCGACATTTGGGCCTTAGCCAGTAGCCTAAGTACTCAAATGAACTTTTATGGGCTGTTCAAGTTGAAAGAGCTTTTCACATAATATTTTATCTTAAGATTACACTCAAAATAGGTAGTTTCCACTACATCGTGTTTCAATTTATTTTCCAATCTGCAATATGTGCCTGTCCGCTGTGAAAATAGACGACACGTTAAATTTTTTGCGCCACTTCGCTGAACTAGGAAGATACAGGGACCGTACAACTTTCTAGTGTTAGTTTTAATGAAAAGTTCGTACAGGCAGAGCAGACTACTAGCGGCAACATATTGCAGTTTTAATCTAATTAAGTTGTTTCAAGTTTTCCATTCGCTTTTGATTCAGTTCCAACGTGAAAAGTTTTATGTTGAGTAAGTTTTATAATTAACAATTTCAGTTTTCAACATTAATTTCTGTTGTAACGTATTTTTATTTTTAGATTCGGTTTTTCTTACTTATGTTATGAATACCTAAAGTTATTAGGGCTATTATTTGTACGAATTCAGACTAAATACACAGAGTGTGTGTATATACTGTCGTGTATGTGTTTACATAAGCTTATCATGTTATTATTAGCCTACAAATTCAAAAGGAAGCACTGTGAATATACTTAGTACAAACCGCGTATGTAAACATACGAATAAGTCCCTATTATCGGAAATTGTCGCGTGTAAATTGCTTCTACAGCTACTTTTATGTGTGCCCTGCTTGTATGAGCATTTGTTTACAAGATAAACTTATATGCACATTATTTTTATACAAGGTTAGTCAGAAAGGACCCCCTTCCTAGGGGTAGTTATGAATGTATTTTGTATACAGCTGAAGATCGAAAGGCCTTTTTTACTCAAAAATAACTTAGACTTTATACAAGGTTAGTCGGAAAGGGGGTACTAATCCGAAAGGGTGTTATAGTACCCATAATAATGAGTAACTTTTGTTCGACCACTTTCCCCAAAAGTCAATAATTTAAAAGAAATAGCTGTTCAAATATTACAAAAAAAAAATGCTAAAATCTGTCTATTCTCAGCTTCATCAGCTGTGTTTATTTACATTTTAGGTCATATATTCACGAATTAGAAGCTCCGTTTTCTGAATTTGTAACTAAAGCAGGGACGAAGCATTAAAAAAAAAACTAAAACAAAATTATTTTACATGGAAATAAAAATTATCGAATTTTGAAATTTTTACTCTTGCTTTAAAACGGTCATCAGTGATATTTTATGTGGCCTGCAGATTAGTACCCCCTTTCTGACTAACCTTGTATATCTAATAAATGTATATTATTTCTTATTCAATTTTTTATGGTGTTTTGAGTTCGTTATGTAAATAAGCTCGCAGATGTAAAGGATTTTAATAAAAATACAAGGAATATCTTTTCTACCTGGCTGCAACCAATATAGAGCTGTCCCAAGCAAAGACTCAAAAACGTCAAAAAATAATAACTAACCCCTTCAGCCTCCTTTCCCTGATTACAATGGGTCGACGATGAACAAGACAAAGGTATCGGATATTTTATATAACTACGAGCTTTCTGCTTTTACCGACTGCTCTTATATTTGTCGCAGAGCGAGCGTCATAACTGTGAAATGGCAAGCATTATTGTTTTTTTCTTAATCCTTATTTTTAAATTATTGCTTAACACACTACTTAAGTTTTTAGTTGTGGCGCGATGACAGATATCGGTGTGACCCGATAGCAATGTGTGTGGTCGATTTAGGACGAACAGGCTGATGAGGCATTCTGTGTCGAACCCTCGTAGACCTGTATTATTTGACAAGTTTGTCTTTCTTATTTTATGATCTTGTTTGAATAATATTGTGTTGTGATCTAGCTCACGTAACTAACAACTAATCTGATTACAAGTACTCTCAGTGGTCGAGAGTCTATGTTGGTTTTATTTACCATGCCCACATTGCCCCTGATAAGCAGACATTGGTTTTAACTGTAATGCTATAATCATTGCTACCTAATTCTATAACCGATTTGTCTGAGACATATTAATATTAATCGGAAAAATGAAGAAACCTCAAGGTGAAAACATAGGACAGGGGCATTGAAATAGAAACACACACCTCGGGTCAGCGGACAAAAATGTCCGAATCGAATGTAGACTAAAAACAGATTAAGTATTCCCATCTTCCCCCGCATGTCTGCCCCCGAATGGGGGAAAATGGGAATTTTCGTGTCATCTTCCCCCGAACTTGTAATCGGGGGAAGATAGGAATTAAAAGTTTCATTTGTCCCCGAAATATTTTAAATATTTTTTTTTTGTGCCACGGCACCCAATTATGGTTTGAATGAAATAGACATGATTTTTATAAGGATTATTCCTAAAAACGATAAAGTAAACTTATTTACGTCAATGGGCAGTCGAATCTTCGTATGGTAAAAAATGGTTGTAAGCTATATTAGGCATTGTAGTGACGACATAGGATTTAAATTAGTTTGTTAATATTTCTAAGTTCATATGGCCGTGTGCCTTGTATTAACTCACGACACTTAATTCATGAATTTTGTACTGGATCCTTGGCCCATGTACTAAAATGGACAGAGGTGTAAAAAAGGTGAGAATTTGTCACGTCACTTTACAGGTAACAATGATTTATACTAGCTTTTGCCCGCGGCTTCGCTCGCGTTAATTGAGCTTAAAAAAACACTTAACATACTACTAAAGTTTTTATAATATAATAGGCATGTTGACAGCATCAATTCAATAAATTGCAAATCTAATTAGTCCGCCAGTTAGAGTTTTGAAAAATAATGGACACGTATTTTTTCTTTTGTTAAATCTATGAATATTTGGAAAGATAAAACGCATCAAAAGTCGAGAGTGGGGGCTTGTGACATCAGAAGCAAGTAAAAATTGTACTTACTTGTGACGTTTTGCCTATTTTAAAAGTGTCGTATCTTCGTCAATTTTGGTTTACGTAACAAAAGAAAAAATACGGGTACCAGATACTTTTTTATAATAATCTAACTGACGGACTAATTAGATTTTTTCAGTCAAATACCCTGTTCAATCTTGATTCGAAAGTCACGTGGCGCCATCTATGAACGTTATTGTTGTTTTCCTCGGGAACAGTACTTTTTTTCGGGATGCAAGGTACCCTGTGTCCGTTTTTGTACACCTGACAATGTATATGCACCATTTCAGGATGATTGGTTCAGCGGTTTAGGCGTGAAAAGGTAACAAACAAACTTACTTTCGCATTTATATTATTAGTTAGGATTTTACAAATGAATCCGATATACCACCACAACGTTTATACATAGAAAAGCAACCACAACATACTTGGTTGTTCAAACGCCTCCACGTCCGTTTATCATAAAAGCAACTAGTGTTATGAAAGTGTCAAGACAAGATCAGTCGGATCTTAAAATAATAACATTATTTTGGAAGTAAACATGACAGTCGACAAAATAGAGCTGAGCTCATTGTGATCACAATGGACTTCCGATTGCGGCACACGCGCGGAACATTATGCAACCGAGAGTGTTTTTCGATGGGCACTCGCCAAGTCGACTGGGTGACGTGAATCGAACAACATGTTTTTTTGTCATCGAAAAGACGAATGGTTTAGTAGCAGCCCTAGATATTTAGGACACGTGTTTAAAGCAAGTTCATGTGTAGGAATGTTAGATACTACGCGACACTTGTGCATTTCTGGCATATGCCTGGTTATATCGCTCATCGCTAGTGCATACTTTGAGAAATCGGTCTGTAACTTGAGTACATTGTTGTAAACAACATTAATTCTATACAAGGTTAGTCGGAAAGGGGTACTAATCCGAAGCCCACTTATAGTATCGCTGATGACTGTTTGAAAGCAAGTGTTAAAATTTCAAGATTCGTTATATTTTTTTTCAAAAATTCTTCATCCCTGCTTTAGTTACAAATTCAGAAAATGGTACTTCTAATTCATGACCCCAAATATGACCTAAAATGTGAACACAGCTGATCATAACTGGGGATAGATAGATTTTAGAGTTTTTTTTTGAGATTTTTGAACAACTGTTTCTCTTAAACTATTGAGTTTTGGGAAAAGTTGTAGAACAAAAGTTATTCATTATTATGTGTACTTTAACACCCTTTCGGATTAGTACCCCCTTTCTGACTAACCTTGTATAACAAAACAATATAACAGAAAAAATAAAAAATCAACTGAGATCCAACATTAACATACTACAAAAGGAATATAAAGTGTATAAAATATATTCAAGACACAAAATGTGTTTGTTCAGTAAATGTTTACCCATAATCTGTATTGAAACGCGGCGGAGCATAGATGGTGATCCGATGGGTTGAATTGAACACAGGTATCGCATTAACACACCTTTTTCATATTCATAACACATTTTGCTAAAAATAAATGAAAACATATGCCAACGGAATTACTTTGACATCTAAATAAGGGATATTTTATTCCGTTTTTTACAACAAGTAAAGAAAATTTAGGTTAGCATTAGGTATATGAGTACGTACAGCCACAAAGAAGCGCCTGGAGACACGCAAAAATCAAATTTTAGCACACGCCGCCCCGCCCCTCTGGCCAATACACAGTAGTAATGAAAATTTCTTAGTAAAAGAAGAGACATCAAAGAACGATTGCGGAGTCTAATGTCGTTTTACGTACAAACGAAATTGATGTGACAGAAATTTTTTGCGGAAAACTAAATGAACATAACAGTAATGACTCGAGACCAGCGTAAGTAGGTAGACAGACAGACAATCCTATCAACGGAATATCCGTTTAGCCTAAAAGGATCAAGTGCGGTGCGATGCGGCGCGGCGCGGTAATAGACTTCCTGGCTACGTGACGTCACATCGTTCGGATACGTTGCGCAATCGTACGGATACGTGACAGGAAAGTTAATGCATCATAATGAGCTCCCAGTGTCTTTAGACAGGCTGCCCCAGGAGAGAATAACTAATATACAATTCAATTACACATTAAATTATCGCCGAGCTCCACAACGGTATGATTTCATTTAAATTCAGCTCAAAACTTATTAATGACATTCAGTTAATGCAATATGGCGTTTGATTAAAGTATGAAGAAGCAGCCCTGCAAATGAAGACTTTCCTTTAACTAAAACAGATGATAAGCAGACGCAGACTTAAACGAAATGTTCAAATATTTGCATTAGAACGTAAATTGGTTTAAGGGCGCACTCAAAATATCAAGGTATAAAAATATTGATGCTAATAAGATGCGCCGCAATAAATGTCTTACATTCTGTAAATTCCGACAAAGGGACGCCGTGTGCACGAAATTCAATAGAACCTTTGAAGATAAATCGGAAAATGATGTTCATGTTACGCAAATTTATTGGTTCTACAAATTATGACGTAACAATACCTCGAGTATCGCAGTGAATATTGTACAAAAGATTTTAATGGTGTAGGAAATATAAGCCTCGTATGGCTACCACTTTAGATCGGTATAGCATTAATATAATCGGATTTATACAGATACGATACAAACAATAACAGGTAAATGTCTTAGAAGCACTCAGTAACCCATTTAACGTGATTGATTACATCTAGCGCAAAAAAAAAACAAAGTATCATCATTAACGACGGCTATCATGACAACTGATAATCAGTTTAATTCAACGCTATTCATCATTATCATCACTCAATAAAAATTACACAATACAATGCCATTATATCAACGAACCAATGTAATAATCTAAATATATTCACAAAACAAATAATCGTAAGTGGAAATATAAAACCAAATAGCAATTAAAATTACTGTCCCCAGCCGATCCCACGTTTGTTCAATGAAAATGTAATATCAACAGTGAGTTGATTGCATTTTAATGGATGTAAATATTGTAGTAGTTTGGCGTTTAGTGGTGAACACATAAAAAGCTCAACATCTAATTTGCCATGATCCATCAATCATGTTTATAACTGAAATGTTTTTAATATAAATATACTGCACTGTAGATGGCCGCTGGTAGCCATTGATTTGTTGCGTTTGCTACAGTTTTTTAAATAAATAAATAATAAATCATGTTTGTTTAAGTTTTATAACTATTAACACTCATACTCCATGTAAATTCATTAAACCAAAATTTGGTAACTTTGTAGTTTCGTAAACAAAATAAGATGAACAAAAGCACCAGATTTTAAGATGTTTTGTTGATGAAACTTCAAAAGTTTCGTAGCTCTTTATTATATTTATTAGCTCCTTACACAAATTGCTGCGTGCTTGTCAGAATATAATACAATATCTATTAATTTACATAACGAGACACGACAATGTCTACAACACTAAGCTTATTCTAATATGCTGACAAAAGCAGATGATGGATTAGAAGTATTAGAACACTCTGTATAATTTGATAAGTAGAAAGCGTCCATCGCGTCATACATATCGATTAGACACGCCTACTGCCCACTGAGGGGCTTCTCCTTTGTAGGCAAACTGATACCTGTCCACTTCGGGTTCATAATTAATGTCCTTACAGCCGCTGAATTAACGGCAGTAGGCCAGGTGCGGTCATGACCCAATATTAGCAATTCATACTGAGCAAACTGTTGTCTAATAAGGTATTGTTAAAGGTCAAAAGAGCAAGAAGTAAATGTTATCATTTTAATATTTAAACCGATTTGGATACGTTATAAATTATATCCAAATCGGGTATTCGTAATAATCTATTTTTGTCTTAATATTTTTTTATCTGACATTTCCTTATTAAAATTTGGGTCATGCTCGATTTACATTACTTCGTACTGTCATAAATACGAGCAGCATAAGTAATACAAATGCGACTGTATTCCTGCCAACAATATATCAAATGCAAACCACTAAGATAGTCTTTAGAAGATGCATTAACTCATCCAGATGATTCACTAAATGCGCCACTGGAATACATAAATAACTCCAGGACTTGTATTAAAGACATATACGAATTAAAACAAATCAGTAAATATCTTTCTTTATCTTTTTACATTATGGACATTTACGATTAAGTTTACCTTAAACATACCCAAATACAAACTTATTTTTTCAAACCGACCTTTGTTTGTGCCCCTATGATAAAAATAGACGACTTTGTTAAATTCTACACAGTTCCTTGCTTTACGCTATAAAGATTTTATTTTATGACGTAAGGTCAAATTGATAATAAATCAAGTATTTATTGTCCTGCAAACATTTAACAGCCCGGCCCTTATTTTGAATAGCAACATTTTTCAGACAGTACATAAATACTTAAAAAGCATTTCATTAAAATATTTTTATAATACTTGTTTTGAGTGTTTGGAAAACCGCCAAGGAATGACAAGTAGAGTCAATAAATAGGTATGGGCGCCGCCGCTATTCTAAACTTCAATGGAACATTTCCTGTTATAGTTGGTAATTCCTGTTACACCAATATTTACATGATTGATGAGTTTCGCGCTCATAATACAAGTTATTTCCACAAAACCACCGTACTTGCTCCATTACGAAACCACTGAATGACTTGAACTTTGCATGAAGCTTAAAACAAACTGCTGTAATATTTACCTAATGTAATGCACCTAGATCATGCTTCTTAAGAAAATCGTTTTTATTTTATGTTAAACTGTTCCTCCGTTTTGAAATAGCTACATTTTAGAAAGTGTTCTTTCAAACAGTTTCTGAGACAAAACAAAAGGTGTGAAATCCTTGCAGTGTGTCATTCACCAGAAATTATTTTTCGTTACAGCTTAGGTTCAGACTTCAGGCTCAAGACGCTTAGCGTTGCGCACATTTCTCTACAGAGGGAACAAAGGAATATAACTCTTGTGACTGTGTTTTATGTACCAAAATGTGCTGCCATAGAATATTAGGGAAGAGAGACTGGCGTTTAAGACGCTAAAGAAAGGTTCGCTGCACCTGAGCAGAGGCGTCAAATTAAGGCGAACTTGAGAGAGGTAGTTGTTGACTGACGTGTGGGAGAAAATAAACGGAATCGAATTTATCCCGAAACGTCTAGTTATTAATAGCTTTGTGTGTAGTACGTGGAGTACCTAGAGTACCTACCGTTTGTTTTTAGAAATAGAAATTGGTGAAGTTTACTCATACACTCCTGAGTGAGTTTAAAAATCATGTTGATTAGAATAGATACTCGTATCAGCACACCGGACGAAAATGTTGAACACGCCTCATACATTTCGTCGGAACAATTTTTATGATCTTCTAAACAACAGCATTATATAATACCGACGTTAAACAAATAGCCGTCATAAAAGAGACGACTGAAAGAATGCTGAAAAATAAAGAACGTGTTTCTCAAATTCATCGACGAATAATGTTTATAGAAAAGCTCTGACATGTAAAATGAAATGGGTCACTTACTGCGACACGACAGCTTTATAACTAACGTCAGAGAAGATAAATAAGAGGAAAGGAGAAAGCGTGCTAGACCAAGAAGAAAGTACACAGACCAATTAAATGAAACAAGACAGAAGTGATAACATACAAAGAAGGTGAAGAAATTAGCTAAGACAGAGAAAAATTGACACAAAATTTTGGATAACATATCTTCTATGTATATAAAAATGAATCCCTATCTCCCTTGGTCACGGCATCACGCGTGAGCGGCTGGACCGATTTCGCAAAATTTTTTTTGTTGTGTCCGTAATTGTCTGGAGAAGGTTCTTATGAAAGAAAATTTTGATATTTAAAAAAAAACAAAATTATCTCAGTATGTCCATATTCTTCATTTGTTTACCGCATGCATGAAAATGGTTTTAACTTTTTGTTACTATTTTGATTTTGTTACTGAAGGTAGGTAGTAAGTAGGAAAAAGTGCATTGCAACGCATGCCGGGTACAGCTAGTATTTACATAAAAATAGATCAGAGTTTGCAAACAATAACAATGTTTTAAGAGGAACGTTACAGTCAGACTTAATCTTAGAGATAACGCAGTTATAAAGAAACGATTCATACGAAAATAACTCATATGTAAATACACGTACAGCACCACTATAAACAAAAGCACCTGTACCACGACCGGATCTCCGCATGAACAGCAAACCCGATGATTCGTCCTTATGGAAATAAGACTGTGCAAACACAATGTAATAAACATGAACAAACAGCCAGAGGCTAAATGAGCACAATGATTCACCCAACGTCGGCTGACTGCCGGTGATTCGTACACAAGAGACGCAAAGACCTCATACAAAAGAACAATATTCATATTACATGGGAATTTACATTACAAATTAAACAACGAAAACATTATTCACGAACAATAACGTCTGGTAGCTTTCTATTTAGACTTAAAGAAATGCATTGTGAAAATCTGTGCACTTTTGCCCGCAAGAAGTGTATCTTCTATTCAGAATCGGTGACAATATTAAAATTTATGTAATTGTAAAGGTGTCAAGAAATAAAAAGAAAAAACGGTCATGATATTTTCTTTCTTTTTAATAAAGACCAAGATTTGTCTATGGAATTCGTTTGGTTTGCAAAGCAGGAACTTTACAGCCATATAAACACTAGGTGATAACGGGTGGTAACATAATTCATACTGACAAGTACCTGTTAAATGTAAATTAGGCGTGACGTCAATGCTAAGAGCATCTAAAGTGGTGATTCCGTTCATATTATATTTAGCAAGAGCTGGATTAAGGCAGGGCTTTGTTAGTCTTAGCTATGTACAGTCGAGTTCATTAATATATTGGCCCTTCCAAGCTTCAAAAATATATGAACGTTAAAAAAGTTCATAATATTGTGACAACTCTAAGCATCATTAAATTGTGGTCAAGATTTAGATTCATTAATATGTTACTGCTTTTTTTCAGTAACATGTATAGCCAAAGGCAAAGGCACAAGACTGAGAAAAAGCAGTCACATATTAATGAATCTAAATCTTGACCACAATTTAATGATGCTTAGAGTTGTCACAATATTATGAACTTTTTTAACCTTCATATATTTTTGAAGCCTGGAAGGGCCAATATATTAATGAACTCGACTGTACCAAGAAAATCATTATAAACGTAAGAAAATACAAACATTTTCCTAGAAAATTGTAGTCTCGAGTTCAGCAGCTATATGTAATGCTATAATGAATTGCTGAGAATAATGAAATAGCTTGGAAATCTGCTTCACACCATAAAATAGTCGCGTTATTAATTCATACACGTTTTAAGCACATAATAATAGAAATGAACACAACGTGTTTACAATTAATATAAACGATGTAACAGAACACGCGTCTATTGTTATTACAAGTAATATCATAACCGTTAACCCCTAACGTAATTCTGAAGTATTCTCAGAACTCAACGCTCAACCACTGCTCCAGTATCGTAACTTTCTTTGTAATATAAACCGTTGCTTATTGTATTGTTGCCAAAGACAATTTTCCTTCAGTTTTTGCTACATTTTGCCAGTCTTATAAATATGTATGTATAACTTAGAGATCGAAGCTAAGGTCGGATTTATGTCGTAATATGTTGGGTAACATTTACTTAATGTGCTAGACTTGACTATAGAAAAAATCTGCCCACATTGTTAACATGAGAAGAACTAAGAAAATTAAATGTTTGCTGTGACTAATTTGATTTCTTGTGATTACGAAGACGTTCCATAACAACTTACGTAACTTTATTACTTTTAAGAGGCACTTTTTAAAACAAGCTCTAACTAGGTAGTTCTCACGTTAATTTTACTTGGTCTTGTCAGATTTTTTCACAAAGACGATACTTATAACCTAGACAGAAAAAAAAACAACTATTTGTAATAAATCTGTCTAGGCAAGAGCAATGATAATGCAGAGGAAATGATAGAATATTGTGAAATAGATAAACGAATAATAAATACTGTATTCGTAACCTATAATTGAATGTTTATCTGTGTCTGTAAGGCCCCCCGCTGATTGAGATTTTATGTCACGGTGTCTTTTTGTTACCAAGTCGAATGCTAATGTGACACCATAGTGAGCGCACTCCCATATATCTTCATAGTATTCAACTTGGTTACAAAAAGTCACCGTGACAAAAAATCACAATCAGCGGCACTCCTTAGCCGTCAAAGTCCGTGATATCGGGTGAACACTCCACAAGAAAATTAAGAAAAAAAAAACTGACCTTTTTATAAAAATTATGGGTTACAAACGTAAACATTTTGATTGTGCTGTTTGTCAAGACTCGATTGTTTGCCAAAAGGATTTAAACTTTACTATAAAAATCGGCTGTCATTTCTCTACGTCACAAAGTTTTATTACAACATATTTTCATACCATCAATAAACTTGTCATTTTCAGTTTTTTTTTTTCGATAGTGTTCGATTTCCAATTTGTATTTTAAGAAGAAAAGTTATTTTCGTTAATGACAGAAGCTTTCAGAAATCTGAACTGGAGACCTTATTATAGATAGACATCGAAAACATAAAACCAACTCATCCATAATAATAACACGTCGAGATAACCGACTCAAACACAAGGGTTCATTCTAAAAAGTGATAAATGAATGTCACCTGAAGACGAAATCTAATTCTAATACATTCAACCCGCGCATAGTTGTTGTAGCTATTCATAAACGTACAGTAAGTAATTAGTTTGCGATAAGGCTGTTAATCATAATGCGCGGTCCGCTTAGCGCGGCGGGCCTCGATAGTGTGAGCCAACGTTAACAATTAGTACGGGCACGTTGATGGGAACTTTTAACAGATATAAATATTTTTATACCAAGAAACATGGACGTAATTGCCGTGGAGAAACGATGCACACTAGAAATAAACTATTAAGAAATTATAATGTTATGCTTTACGCATCATTTTACGTTTTAATCATATCGGTGAACGCTCAGGTGGTATCATTAGGTTCAATTTACATATGGCGAATTATTAATATACGTAAATCGAAAACCCGGTTGGACTAAATAAAAAAAACAATGTTCTAACGTAGATGTTCTCTTTTTCTGTTTTTTGGATGGGGGAGCCGGATAAATCATCTAAACACAATGAATAAATAAAGATCACAACCCAACTCACCCTAAAACGTCCGAATAAATCAAGGAATTAACGACCACATTTCACACAGCACAGTGGTATAATGTGAATGCATTATACACACAAGAAAAATGTTTAAATATTTAAACAACCGATCGAACAAATTCAGAATCATTAAAATGAGTCGCACAAGCAATATAAGCTTATCTAATATTAAACGATTTGCTTCAATTTAAACTCATCGATGTGGATTTATTTCGTCTTCAAATCGATTTAGTTATTTTTACCTTCCCGATCTCCTTTCTTATTAAACACCCATCCAAGCGTATTTCCTGTGCAATCCTGCTTTGCTCAAAGTATTTAATTCTTGATTGACGCAGAGCAACAGTCTTACGTACGTAAACCTTAGGAAATCAGGTTTTGACAGTTTGATGTTTTTGTATGGGATGCTCTTGCCTATCAACTTCATAATCCATGGTTGAACCAGCCCCGTGATTCAGAACTTTTCAATGAGTCAGACGTCGAACAATTCGGTTTGTTATCTCGTTTTGTCAAAGATTCTCGTAACGTACGACAACTGACTATCGATACATTCTGAATCAGCCCCCAGATGCGATTATCCTTTTGTAACCAGAAACTACACCGCATAACCTTTAACAGTTCTACTAACTACTTTTGTATAAAATTAATGAGAAGAAGTGATAAGGGTACGCCGCCATTACTCTCATTTATTTGGACAAACACTTGACCGCCTTAATTTACTTTTGAAGAGCACCTATTTCCTAAACACGAGCATTCTGTTTGGGCGTTGGTTGTCTGATTGTACCAATAAGAGCTGCCAAATTGTTCGTGTTATTTGATTAAAAAAGTGCATGTGTTGGACGGTCAGTTCCTGTCATATAACTCTACATGCACCTGTCAAAATGTCTGAAATTCAAAGTAATTGTACAGTTCTCAGGCTGATTGACGTCACTACTTTAATTACACATAGATATATGACCTGACTTGTATAGGAGGTATTGAATCGGAGAGAGTCGTTTCGTGATCAATTTGGAGGTAGGCCAAAGTCGTGTCGCGTTCAAGATGAGGTACTGCCACTAAATTGGCGAACGTAACCTAATTAGTTGTAGCTGTATATTACTGTATATGGCACAAGTATTATTGGATTATTACCTAATATAGTGTTAACTTACCTGACTTGTTCGTGTTTTTGGATGTAGATCTTATGGAATTGGCCCTCGACTGGTGAGATGATATCGTTTTTCATTTCCATTGCTACGTGTTGCGGTAGCACCGACAGCAGCAATCGTTCCTATAGAAAAATAAAATATATAAGTGTGTTGTTTGTACGTTTATAATTGTAACATAATTAATGACTTTCTTGTAACGAATTGAGTTTTATTACACGTTGGGCAATACATCCAGTCTGAAAAAATGAGTCCAGTAAACTCATAAAACTATGAACTTATTATCTGCGGACAATAAATGTTATTAAAACATTTTATTGTACAAAATATCTTTTAGCGGCGATAAATCACAATTTTAGTCTATTCGAATACATTTTTTTTTCTGCCTAGTCTTTTCCCAATTATATTGAGGACAGCTTCCAGTCTGACCAAATGCGGCTGTAAGTATTTTACACGGAGCGCGACTGCCATCAGACCTCCGCAACCCATTTACTGGGCAATGTTGATATCATAATGCGCTTTCATGTTCATCTTGCGCTTTCAACTTTCAATTCCTCTTGCGTCAAGCGCATGCAATATTGATTGTCATAAAACGTATGCAGCTTATCGTCTACACCGGTGCACCTCGTCAGTCGACATACAATAGACGAATTAGCGTGCGCTAGGGGCATGCGTTTTTGTCGAACTAGTATTAAGGCATACGCTATTGCATGCCCTATGGGGCTTCACACATGCTTCAGACGAAGACGCAAGATGAACATGAAAGCGCACTGGTGTAGACATAGCTTTTCGGGCTTCTGACTACCCCGTAATGACTGTAATAGGTATTCATATGACACCCGGGACTGACGGTTTAAAGTGCTCACCGAGGCACGGATTCTATTCGAATACTATAAGTAACTTAAAATTCAAAGCTGTAATCATAATTATATTAACCATTCCTTTGCGTGCAAAATAATAAAAAAAGATTTAATTACGTCAATTATGGTAAATAAACCTACAGAGTTGAAAATTACAACATTAAGAAAATGAAGCCCATAAACATGCGTAAAGTAAGTTTTTGCGCGGCATGTATGAGCAATTTGTTTTGAAACGTTCTAGCTATCTGCTACAGAATCTTATAGAGACGTTACCAGTGCTACTATCAAATTGAAATGCGTCGAGTACACCCATATAAGTAGCGGCTCTCGTGGCAATTTGTTAAAGCCGCCACAATATGGGCGACTAACAACTTTTTTTATACTAGGTTAAGCAGCATGAATAAAACAATATTATAAACGGGATTAACGTTAAATCCCGTGGCTGAGATTTACATATTATCTAACAAAACGTAACTTGTTTACGTAACGGACCTTCACACTTAACTGACTTTGTGATAGAGAAATTGTTATTCATTTTATGTTAGGAACTTAATTTTCTATCGTTACAGACAATATGGAAATGTGTAGCAGTTTATTTAAAGCCAGCTTTTCCAGACACATAAATAAACATGTTAAATGTCTGTTTGCGGTTTTAAAATAGACCGATCAAGTATTTTCTTCTTTTTAAATTAGACTTAAATATAAACAACTCTTTGCGGGATATTTCTTAGTGTGTTTTTATCTTTAATAGCCTGAACTGAACTCAACCATTAAGTTTTTAATTATAATTTATTCTGTTACGCGCCAAATCCACTACCAAGTTCTAGTGCGCAATTTAATGCACTCCAATGCTCGCATAAATCGTAAAACTTTTTTTAGATATTATTATTTGACTCGTTCGCGTTTAACCCTAGTCGCACCTGGGGGTCTACTCTCTAAGCACGAAGACCGTGGTTTCGGCCTTAGTTACGAGCGTTTCCTACTCCCTATCACTTACGGACATATGATTATTTCGGGGCCCGAACTAAGAATGAATGACAACACGATTTGACAGTTGTCCCTACTACTGATGTGTTTTTGCCCGTCCGAAAAGTAGAACTTGACACTTGTTTTGTTCACTTCTACGTTTCGGGCTACTTTCGGACGGTCGACTGGTTTCGTTGACGGACTTAGGGAGTAGGCCCCCTGATGGTAAGCGCAGACAGGGTCTAAGATGGAGCACACGAATCCAAGTAACAGAGGTGTAGACGGATTTCCCTATACCCATCTGGCTCTCACATACACACGACGGAACACAGTAAACTGTTTGGTGCCGGACTTTAATGTGTAGGTGGTAGCTATCAGTGGCGAAGGCTCCATACAACTCGATTCCTATCGGCTTCCCTTTCGAAAAGAGTAGTTACTGGAATTCACGCATCACACTTGAGCAAGGTAAGCATTTTTTGGTCCGGCTTCCCTTTTAAGAAAATTCACCCTTCGCCACTGGTAGCTATGCTAGGCGGATCGTATAAATCGTACCACCAAGCGTGCTGGGTTTTCTGAATCTTACAACACGCGTCTATTCCCAGCGTGTGTTGAGGAAGTTTTATATTCTAGCCCAGTCTTTCTCAAAGTGGGCGATCACGCCCCCTTGTGGGCGCTAGAGGAATACAGGGGGGCTGTAAAGGGAGGTAAAAGTAGTGATTGCGATTGGGATTCTTAAGATGTGGTAAAGTTGAAGAATAAGCTAAGCTAGTGGCGCTAGAAAATAATTGATTCTAAAAGTGGGCGGTAGACGAATTAAGTTGAGAACATCTGTTCTAGCCCGTCCGCAAACGGCGGAAAAACTTGCAGAAACCGACTTGTTGCAGGTGTATCCAAAGTTTGAAAGTCGGTTGCGCAAGTCAGCTTGCAGTAGAACTTGCTAATTTTGGCGTTTTACAAATTACTCTGCTAGACGATGACAGAAGAGTTAGCATATTTTATTCCGGACGAGTGGACTAGACGCCTTCACTTAATTAATCAAGCAAAAAAACTAAGCACGTATACGTATTATAATTAAATAACATCTAACACATAATATGTTTAGGATGTGTTCAGTGAGCATCATATGCTCAATGAACACATTAAAGTGAAGTCCATACGTTCAAGTAATAATTTTTCCACTTTCACGTTTGTATCTACTTAATTAATGGAAATCCTTATTAATATACACCATACTATTCTTAGTAAAACCTATCAGTTTTCGTAAACAGATGACGTATTATTTCGTATTTTTGTATGTTACATTAGTTATGTGGCATTGCAGTCAATTGCAATTAGTGTTTTCAAATGAATCATATCCTATGTCATAGATCAGTTCAGTGAATCACCCATTTGGCTGTACCCTACTAGAAGAAAAGGAGAGCTTTGAGTCGGTTACGAATGGATGATTACATATTATACAAGGTTAGTTGGAAAGTACCTACTAATCCGAAAGGGTTTTAAAGTACCTATAATAATGAATAACTTTTGTTGTACCACTAAGTTAATAGTTTAGGAGAAATTGCTGTTCAAAGATTTCATACAAAATACGCTAAAATCTATCTATTATCAGTTATCAGCTATGATCACCTGTGTTTACATTTTAGGTCATATTTGGAGTCACGGATTGAAAGATCCATTTTATGAATTCGTAACTAAAGCAGGATGAGTAATAATTTTGTATGGAAATGAAAAGTTTTTGAATTTTGAAATTTTAACACTTTCTTTAAAACAGTCATCAGTGATACTTTAAGTAACCTTCGGATTAACCTTGTATTATGTTTTTTTTTTAACTGCATGCTAGTTGTGCCGTAGACACAACTAACAATGTTATCTTTTATTATGACTATGAGTTAAGCACAAGTCGATAAAGCTCAAATAACTTTGAATACGCCTAACATTTATGCGGCTTTTTATCAAGTCATAATAACCGCAGCAACATTTTAAGGTTTACGTAAAAGGTCCCTTGTGAAAGATTTTTGCGAAGCCACAGAATAGGAATAATTTCGGTTGAATAACCCGCCACTATTTATCACATTTACACCAACGAGATGGTAGAAAAATCTTATAAGTACAAAAATACACTCTCAGAAAATTGCTTTTCTGCAAATAGAATTTAAAACTCCAAATGTAATTTTAGTACTATTTATGAGTTGATAAGTAATTGCTTGTGACAAAAGCGCATAAATAAGTTAATTTTAACGTAAATACGTTCAAATAACTAACAGCCATTAAGAGAGTTCTGAACACAGCAACTTTTATAAGCTTAATCATAGTCCGTTGGTCATTGGTGTCATACGAATCGATTAATTATAATATACCAAGTAGATGAGCAGCAGCGGCCGTAACACCCAGCTATAAACTTGTAACATTCTAAAAGAAATTAAAGGGCAATTTTTTGCGAAATGAAGTCAGCCATGGGGTAGACAAAAAACGATCAAGACAGAATAATCTGGAAACATGAACTACGTGTTTCATAACCGTAACGTTATGATTGTCCAAGAATGTGATTTTCGTTCTTGTTTACTCTGTTTTATTTATTATTGTATTTTTTTTTCTTTTTATATTTTTGTTGTTCTCTATTTAAATTGCTTTTTACTTATCTTAAGATAGCAACTAAGCGGTAATCTGGCGTCTCATTTGTAAATGTTGTGTTTGCATGTAATTGGCATACACATGTTGAAATTGTAAACACTCGACAAACCGAAATGGAAGATTGTACTCATCACTATGAACAACTTTTACTATGGGAACAATACGGAAACCGCGAAAAAAAAACTGCTGTTCCCTACATTTTGACGAGTTATGCGAACATAAAAGTAGGGAACATCTGTTTTTGTCTGTGTTGACTCTTTTTGAGTAAGAGGAACAAAACTTTCTTCTTAACTAGGTACTTGGCGGAAAATATTGGCTGACACGGCCAAAAGACAGGTCTCCAATTCAAGTCTAGAAATGTTCTGTGCAGCCTATTTCCAACTATGTTGGTGTGAGCTTCCAGTCTAACCAGATGCGGCTGAACACAGAGCGACTGCCATCAGACCTCCGCTAGCCTGTTACCACAGTGTACCTACTTACTACATACAGTGGGTCAACGCCCATACATTTGACAGGTCCTATGAAATGTCAAAATTATGTAAGGGCGGAGGTTATGTCCCAAGTAAGCAGTATGGCTACTCGGGACATAACCTCCGCTCCTTCACCCCGCAACTCCCCGCACGATTGCTCTGCGACAATGTTCTACGTTGACCGACTGTAAGGAGTAAGATATAGGTAGACTGTGCTGTTACTGAGATAATATCCTAAGGTAATAAATACCGTTTGTCAGATTTGCGGGCTTCTAACTACCCGTATAACTATAGGTATTCGTATGACACCCGAAACTGACGGTTTAACGCGCTGTCCAAAGCACGGAGGGGTCTTGATGTGTAACGAATGATCACCCATCCACGGACTTACCACGGCAAGCGCAGCTTAACCTTGCAAATCATATGCCTCAAGCCTCTCCTTCAAGCCTATAAATAAAACTCCATACTGGGTGTAAGGGACGGTGTACCGAAAACTGAAACGGTGAATTCAGCCCATTATTCTGAATCGAAAATGTGTTTTTTTTTTCTCGGAATCATCCGAATTTCCTGGAAATTGCTAATTTGCCTATGTTTTATTGTATTTCAATTAGTGTTTTGGCAAGTAAATAAACTGAGTGTAACAGGTTACCAAAAATTGACACACTGAATTTAGTTCACTGTGTCATGTGTTGAATTGAAAATCCGTGGAAAATATCAACGAAATCTTTCGAATTTACCGATTTATAAAAAATACATTTTATTTTTCAATGTGCTGTGTGTCCTAATAGGATTGCTTAAATTTACAGCAGAGAAATGTAAAATTTGTGAAAAGAAAAATCGGAGAAGTCGGAAAATTCCGAGCATTTCCACTTGTTGTTTCAATTCAGAATAATATATGATAATAGGCTGAATTCACTGTTTCAGTTTTCGGTACACCGTCCCTTACACCTGGTATAATATTTACCAGTTTCTCGTTCTCGTCTTCCATATCCAGCCTGGCCGCGATGCAGTTCCGTGTGTCGAGGAAGGCGCGGCGCTGCGCCGTCTCCATCAACGAATGCATCAGGGCACCCACCACGTTCACGCACACGAACACCACTACATTCCCCACCATCTGTTAACAACACATATATCTTGATTTACATATAGTTCTACATCTGATGTTAAAAATGTTGAAATAAATCTGTTCGCGCGTATTTAGTTGTTCCTAATTTCTACCGGGAGCTCTTGTTTTTATTCTTTTAAGTGGAACTGTTTCTCTTACATGTTTTATTTCGTTCGAATGGCTGAGTTCCTATCAGTGTAAGCATTTATATCTGCTCAACATAGATAGATATATGACCAAAGGTTTAAATAATTAAATCACGAAATTTCCATTAGTTTGCGCCGTTGTTTCTCTAGAATAAATACTAGGAACCGCTGAAGGATGGGCATTTTGGAGACTGAGTTTTGTTATATTGACGTTTAAATATAAAATAAAAATAACTAATTTTATACCACTTTATATAATGAGTTTTTTAGTGTGAGTTGGTGGCAGCCTAAAGCACACTAATACGCACATTTTTATTTAATGCCAAAGAAGTGATAAGAAAGATGGAATAAAAAGTCTGAAAATCGAATTTGTATAATACAGAGCCTGAAATATCGCTGGCAACGTGACGGAAGCGTCCAATGGATTTCCGATAAATTGGAATATTGTGTGAAATAAAAAGATCTACTGAATTTGAACGACTCCTTTCGAGAAACTTTGAATAGCAAAATAAATTTATCACTATGAGTAGTGCAAACCAATGAGTGCCTATAGATTTATGTGGGTACCTAGTACCTACCTCTTCCTACAATGTCTTAGATGTCGTTAATTCATAATAAACATGTTGGTAATATGGTAATCACTAGTGTTACGGCTTTTCATATAAAAGTAATGGGACTATACGCTGTAATACACAACGTTTGAATAACATCAAAGCTCGGAATATCATAGTTTACGACATTCCGCTCAGTACAACCTTCACGAATAAATAATTTGCCGTCGCCGTGTATAACAGTAACTTTTCCTTTACAACCTGCATCCGAATTGCGTATCACATTCGTAATTTCAATAGCTTTCATTTTGACAATACAACAATATTCATTACGTGGTACATAGTCGTGGAGAAGTCGCTTTGTTCATACTTACGTTGTTATGAAAATTGTTGACCTGTCAAAATCAAAGCCATAGCGATTAACCTCCGGTTTCTGAATTGAGAATTCTAGGATAAGCAGTACTTAAGTAACATTTGAGTACGGAGTTGTCAAAAAAATTACGGATTTTAAAGCATTTTTTTTGACAACTCCGTTCTCAAATACTACTTAAGTATTGCATAACTCGAATTCTCAATTCAGAAACCGGAGGCAAGAGTGTTTTGCGCAATTAGGATGATGGTATGACAAGAAAATGTGACCATATATCTATTCTGTGCCATAAGCCATAACCTATAACAATGTAGCAAATTGTAAACGTTAAAATAAATATCGACATCGATAAATATAGCGTCATCCATCAATGAACTCTCATGGCGTAAAAATGACCTGTCAATTTGAATAACAGACTCGCAATATTAATTTATTCGGCGAGTCCATCTACAAAATCTCTTCAATGCAACGAAATAGCTCCAGATAAGTCTTAATAAGACTATTATTATACCTATCTATCAGAGGCTTGAAGGCATTATAGAGTTTAGTTTCAATCAAGTTACGACTGAAAGCGTCTGAGTAAAACAAATGAGGCAATATAAAACCAATTGGTTTTATAATTCATATCGTTCTATAAAGCTTTAACAAATGGAAAACAGAAAAAAAAAATGTTTATTATTTTATGTTATGCAGCGAAATGCAAACGTATAAATTTCAAGCGAAGTGCAAATACATTCGAAAACACGAATTCAATTAAACATAGACTGAAAACACTCGCTGCTTTAAAAAAGAACGCCGGAGCGAGGGTTGCAACACACAAAGAACGTAAAACAAAAATAATATAAAAATGAGCTCGAACCACTTCGGGAAACTCATTAATATAATTAAGTAGTTATGTGTTCCAGCTCCAATTGGAATATCAAGTGAGAAGTAATTTGTAAAATTCTAACGTTGGTCCCACCAACATTATTCTTTAGTGTAACTAAACGTTTCCTCGAAAAATTTAGTAGAATTTTAGGTAATCGGTCGTTTAACCCGAGAATTAATGTTGATGAACACTAGCTGAAGTTATTAGGATTCGACAAGTATTACTTAGATAAATAACGGGAGTAATAAAAACGTGAAGTTGATGACGTAGCGATTAGGACGCACCTGCCCTGATTTAAACTGGAAGGAAGTCTGATTACCTTTGGTCCGTGCGCTCGATCTTACAGTAAAACGACATAATTATAATGTAACTGTTATAGGCGCCTTAGCAATGTGGTATAATTTATCCATATTAAATATCTAAGACGATGTAATTTAATGTATATCTAGCTAAAAGTTCACGCTCTAGAAGGTAAAGCTTATTGCAAGTAAACTGCCATAATAGGAATCATGACACACCTATTATAACTTTATTGAGCCAGTGATCTGTGTGGCCCAGCCACTGAGCGTTTAATTTATTTATAGCGTTTATGAGATAGGCAGCGAGCCGTGCACTATCCAGCCAGAGTTATGCAAATAGAACCTGTCGCCGTTGGCGTCGCCTCACTCGCCCCCACAATTTGACTCATCTTCCAATTACTAAAATATTCAATGTCAACCATCTTCCATACATTTTCCAGGTACTCAAAATAAGCCAAATAGTTACGGTTGTAACGAAAGCGCCGCGGCCGATTCCGAAATATCTTATTCAATAGGGATGAGGAAAGCAGCAAAATGCAAAGGTAAAAGATTAAAATATTAATGTTCAATTTTGACCTAAGCTTCGTTCTGGTTTTATTGTAACAATAGCGCGATCCATTTATAATTTAGACATGAATAATTTCTATGATGTTAAAAAAATGTAAGCAATGTTAAAAAGAAATACATCAAAGATCGGCCAAGTGCGAATAAAATTGTATTTGGGTACTCAATTATCGTGAACATAAAAGCTTTTCTGAAAATGCTTCGCTGTAACTTTCCTGAGAATATTTTGATGAAAAATCTGAACAAGAAAATAGGTACGTACCTAGGTTACATACTATACTACATTTCAACACTTTTAAAGAACTAACTAAATTTATATTTTTATGTGGTAGTGGTGTAAATCAGCAGCGAATTATAAGAATCGCAAAGAAACAAAAAAATATTTTACAATTATGTTTTAATATTTATTTAAAAATGTAACTACGGCGTGTACTATTAATTCTGTGACTACGGTACCCTAAAGCCTCACGTCAATTGTTTTGGAGAAACAACTCCTCCCAATAAGTGTTTCTAATATGAACATGATTGTGCGTTTCACAACACTAGTCCACTCTGACAAGAAAGCTCACCTGTCCGACTGCATTACGTGAAATTGTAAATGGCCGCGATCGAGCCGCAAGACAAGACGTGTTTATTAGCATGCTGTGTATATAGCAACGCTGGCGCCTGCAAACACTTTCTGATGTACTTAATGATAGCAGAACAGGTGAAGGATTAATGTTGATTTCTAGTTGAAACAGGCCAATCACTGATTTCTTATCTAAATGTTTGAATAGTCAAAGTTATTAGGCGTCACGTAAATCTTATGACATTCCTTCCCGAATAACATTGCTAAGAAACTGTTATTAACGGTCACAAATCTAGAAGGGGACGGATCAGAAAATCATAAATCACCCTGTGACCGGAGTTCCAACGGTGTAAATACGACCGATTTAATTATACGAATTTGTTTCAGGTATTATTCGGCCGTTCGCAATCCATTTCCGCTGCACACCGGTGAAATAAAATATATTTTTCAGCATGTTGAAAACATTTGAATACAGAATCGGTCTGCATGACGTGCGCTCGAAAAATTCGAACAAATATTTGAAGCTTTACGCATAGGAACTTTGAAAACATTTACTTTAGTAGTTATTTTTTTAGAAAGCAATTATAATAATCACGTATTGAACATGTTCAGTGAAGTGACATCGGTGTGACCTGACACGGCGTGTGAATAACGAGCAACTGTGAATAAATTTCACGCACATCGCTGTATAATACATTATTATTATGGAAATGCGCGGTGAACTCGCTCCGGAGGAGACATGTTCCACAAATGTGTTTTGGCTTCCCCTTGAGGCTGAGCGGTGACACGGGAGCGACCACGACTGCCCGGCAAATAACTATTTTATAGATAAAGATAATACGTAGGTACAACATTAAGAATTTCTCCGCGAATATTTAAGTCGAAATTAATGCAAAAATGTAAACACTCCTAAACATAACGGAACATTTTTATTTCGAATACATTAGCAGTTCAACTTCTTAATGTATTCGGAAAAAAAATATATCACGTATGGCTAAAAAATATTCATAGATGCTAATTTAACATGTTGCTAACTGCATAATATCATTTTTATTAAGTAATTGTTTGTTTTTTTAGCATTCATTAGAATAATACGAATTAAATGATTATGATTTTAGCAAACTGAATAGCTGATAAGCTTTTACAACCGACAACGTTAATATAGGCCATCGGACTCGGCGTAATTCGCCTCAATAGTCTTAAGATAAGCTTAATGTTAATTACTTTCTACAGTAATGTACTTATCAGACAGATTGGGAGTAGCAGTTATAACAATATTAGTACAAGAGCAGTTGCTGCCCATCCTTAAAGTCTTCTAAAAGACAGTTAAGTGAGCAAAGCTAATTTTGAGTTACAAGCAAAAACGTTTAAAATGACTGTCTTAGAAATTCTGAAGACCTACAAATACGTTTTTGCTTATACCAAATTATTGGGCTACGTTTAAGCTCTCATTGTACAATTTTTAAAGAGTTGTAAGACTAAAAACCGTAGTTGATTCTTGTGGCATCGGATAGCTTAAAGAAATACGCATCTAATGAACTAATCCAAATAGCGGTATCATAAGTAAAACATTCACGCACAACACAAAAAAGTTTTCTCAAAAGGTGTTAAAAAATTAACTCTAACAATTTTATGGGGTTACTCGGTATCGGAAATTGAACAACTTTTGTTCTACAACTTTTCGAAATTCGCGTATTTTTTTTATAACTTTCAACTTTAAAAATATTTTACTTAATTGATTTGTATGGACAGGCATAAAAAAAACTTATTAATTAAGTTTTACCTTAAATCACTAAGAGGATAAGAAAACTACATTTACAAAATTTAAATTTTCTCGAAACTAGCTTTCCCGGAGATACCGCTTTTGCGTTTAGCACGGCAGTATAGTTTTTATACGTTTTTGCTCATAACTCAAAATTAGGCTTTTAGAAATCGGACGGCAGTGTTACGACGCGACGCACCCATTAGACCTAGTGATAGCGAACCTATACAGTGCGGAAACCACAGCAACGAGTAATGAGCACTTAGATTAATCTATTCAACGTAAATGCTGTTCCAGTCATAAATGCAAAGCTCTCCTACCCGCAATTACATTCCGAAAATAAACGAAGTTATTTAAAATCTAGATGAAACGCAAAGCCCGCTAAGGTCATGCCTGCTGAACATTTGTTACAGTACACGATATCAATCATGTTTATTGCCAGCCCATTCATTTATATACCGTTGTATGTACTAGGAGTGAGGCGTACTTATCGTAACAGCTAAATATAAGAGGTATCAGAAAATACCAGACTGTAACTGTGACAAAGTAACTGAAAAAACTGTTCCTGTTCCACGAGATACCAAAATCCCTATACGACAGACACTTTTCTCTATTCATGCTTATGAGAGTTATCTTAGAATAAGATAAAAAATATCACATGTTACACTGTGACACCCTGTTACAGTCGTCATAAGCTCTTTCCTTTTCTCGCATAGATTTAACACCTTAGTTAGAAAGAGAAGTACGAACGTGTATGACTTAAGAATAGCTGTTACAGTAAACAGGTTAAACGTTTCTATCTGTGGTAACAGTAAACACACAATAGTTTGTTTCCACATAGTATGAAATAACAGATTGTTATTTTGTAACACATTTTTGGAGCTGTTATTTACGTAGAACAGGAACAGGCGTAACAGATACGAGATTTTACCTGTTACAACCCACTCCTAGTATATACTTATTTATTATATTAATATGACCACGTGTAAAATACGATGGATAATAACGATTGGTAATTTGAAATTGTAAAGTGCAAATCAAATTTAAGCGTCTGTTTATGATACCGGGATGAATGGCCAGACATTTAGGTAAATAAGATTATAACAGCTTTTGCCAATGAGTATAGACTAAACAATTAAACATCAAACATTCGGCACACCAAAAGAAAGAACTGAGAATGTTTTAGAATTGTTTATTAAATCCTCAAAGTCCCCTAATTGCTCATAATAAATTCAAAACAATAAACGCTTTTTAACAGAGTTCAAAAAAGGAGGAGGTTCTCAATTCGTCGGAATCTTTTCTTTATGTATGTTCCCCGATTAGTCAAAGACTCCTGGACCGATTTGGAAAATTCTTCTTTTGTTCAGGATCATCAGGTCAGGATCTGATGATGGGTCGTTGCCTTCAATTTGGTTCAGTGTAGAATTGCACCGACTTCTGAGACTTTTAAAGTCGATTTTTACTTTTTTTTAAAGTAATTTATTAATTTAAGTATTGGCTTCAAAGATAAAGTCGCGAAGAGTTATTATTGATTGTTGTCCTATTAGATAAAAATAAACTTGCCCCTGACACACTGCAAAGAAATACCTTCTCTTACAATTTCTTTATTCTGTGTATTTATGTAATGTCATGAGCTAACCATGGCTGCACGATGATGTCTGGCTATACCGCAGAACAAAATATTTCACACACTACCTTACCCCTTATCGCACTTGAAATTGTATAATTTACAGCTATCACCTTCAAGAACATTTATTAAACAGGATGAATGCAATAATAAGCACTGAACTATAACAAATCGCACCTAATTCTACCTACAAATTGGCCAATTGATTTATACAAACCAGATGTTACAGACACGTAGTTACGATCTACACACGGCAACGCAGTAAATAACAATACTATCTGTCAAATAATATGTTACTGTCTAGCTATTATGTTACGTGTTCATGAGTTTAGCGATCGGTTGCCGACTGCACGCGTTTACCTTTAGGCTCAATTTACACGCGGAATGGAATGGAATGGAAGCGTCAATTTCGCCTCATGACGCTTGAAGGCGCGGGAATTCACGGAAATGCTCGAGAATTTCCGCGCATTCTAGCGAATCATCATCATAAACGCTTGGCACCGCACTATTGTGACCGTCCCGACTAGACTTGCCAACCGTCCCGCGAGAGCCGAGACGTTCCGTTTCTAGAGCTTTACAGGATGCGTCCCGCGAAAGACGTGTGCGGGACGCCAATTGTCCCGTTTCATCGTACCTACGGCTAACCCTTCGGGTAGAAGTCGGAATTTAGTGAACACACGATTTGTTTAATTAGAAGAGTGGCGATCGCGACCGCCAGTCTCGCGTCGAACGAACACCGCTCGCGCGGCTCGCTCAACGTCGTACCGCTCCCTTCCCTCCCCCTACTTTTCTCCGAAATTGAGAGTAACCCAACTTGGGTCCCGCTTTTTCGCCACGTCCCGCATTTTGATTGCCAAAGTCCCGGTAAATTCATACATTAAGGTTGGCAAGCCTAGTCCCGACCGACTCCCCGTTCGCGCCACTTCCCGCGGATTCAACGGACGGCGCCGACAGTAGCTAGGGGAATTCTCGAGAATACGCGAGGATTCCCCGGAAGACGCGAGACCTGTTTTTGGCTTGTATTTAGTTTGTACTTTATACTATTGACATAAAGTTCATTATGCTATGTACAATTTCGTTGCAAAAAGTCGCTTCCATTCCATTCCGCGGCGGTGTAAATTGAGCCTTAGTAACATACCAGTTCGTCAAGGACCACTTACGACGGATGGATTATTTTTATAATATCAGCCCTCTTGAATTGATGATCCTAGTACATATAATTTGCTCTTATATAGCACAGGAAGATGCTGCGCTCATCTTCTTCATATAATCACTTAGGCCCTTATTATTTAACAGCTGTCATTGAGAGCACCCTCTTAATTGTCCATACCGTTTTGATATCAATTTAAATACCGACTATTATTGAATCTTTATTCAAAACCGGCCAAGTGCGAGTCGGACTCGCGCACGAAGGGTTCCGTACCATTATCTATAAAAACTGCAAAAGAATCACGTTTGTGGTATGGGAGCCCCCTTAAATATTTATTTTATTCTGTTTTTTTAGTATTTTTTGTTATAGCGCAACAGAAATACATCATCTGTGAAAATTTCAACTGTCTAACTATCACGGTTCATGAGATACAGCCTGGTGACAGACGGACGGACGGACGGATGGACAGCGGAGTCTTAGTAATAGCACAGTGTACCTACTTACTACATACAGTGGGTCAACGCCCATACATTTGACAGGTCCTATGAAATGTCAAAATTGGTAACACTTGTCATAGGGTTGTCACATAAAACAAATTACATAAACTTTGTCAAACAAACGTCCAAATTAATTAACGTTTTATAGAAACCGCCGTGACACGCAAAAAGAAAACCGCGCATGCGTAATTTTGAGGATTGACAAAATAATGCAAAGGTATGTAGCAGCAATTTTGCCATCTTATCCTGGAATTTTCTAACAATATTTAAAACTACAAGTTTTGTCGAGGTTACAGTCGCAGTGGCAAACGCTTGGGGGGGTAGGTAAGAGTCATAAATTATTCCCAAATCCAAGAAGGAGCCATTGAAAATTACTTATTATTATTATTCAAGGTTATTACTTCTACGGTTTTCGTGGGTGCTGATGCTGGAAATAAAGCCTAAGTATTCCTCGATCATATACGGCGGTCAAAAAAATTTACCAGTTAAATGTAATTTGCCAGGTAAAACGTGGTCCCTATCTTGGTGTTTGAGAATGGATCTTGTTTTTGTAATCAGCGTCCCCGAAAATCATGGATTTGACACCCATCACGGCTAATTTGAAAATTTTCATGGCCGCCATCTTGAATATAGATTTTGATATCATTTTCGTCATCAGCATCCCCGAAAACCATGGAAATGACATCCATGATAGTTAAATTGAAAGGGGAATGCCAAGATTTCCTTTACGACTCGGCCAGAAAGAACAAGAATGAAACATATCTTATTAAAAAGGGCAAATATTGTAGAATGTATTACAATAACAACATTTCCGCTGGAAGTACACCAAGAAAAGTTATAGGTCGATAAAGTTGACCTTAATAGTAGATTTTTAACTTAGGGAAGAAAAGTAATTCGAAAATCGAACTAACACTTTCTTTATACTCCGTCTACATTTTCATGACTAATTTTTTTAATCCTTGTCATATTGATAGACCTTCAATATTTTTGTAAAAATCTTAATATTATTGTTTGATTAAAGCATTTAATTATGTAAATAACAAAATTAAACCATTTTTGGTCAGAATAATACCTAAATAACCAAACCAAAACCAAGTCAAAATAAATATTATATTATTTTGAATTTGGCGTTTATTGACGTTGCCATGGCAACGATGATAAACCATGCATGTCCATACCAAATTAATAAAAATCATACTTTTACTAAACAAAGTATTTTATTTAACAAAAATCTTGCCCAACCGGAATTCATAATATTGTATTCACGTTAAGGAATAATTACATTTAATATGGTTTCTTACTTCGATACAGATACTTACTTTGTCTCATAATTAATCGTAAGAAACAAGTGGAAGTTATTTTAATTGTGACAAAGGTGTTGTCGCCATTAAAATAAAATCATAACAATATTCGATTTTAAACGTAATCGATTATCAAGTACCTATGCATATCATCGAATGGAATATAAAATAAAAAAAGAAATATAGGCACTTATTTCGCTACATAAATAGTTGATAGTAATAATAGCATGTTTGTAAATTATTTCATAATATTACAAAATATTAATTTTAAATTAATATACCTAAATCAAAGAGATTAATTAAATATGTTAACTAACACTTGAACGTGTTTGGTGTTATTTATTTTGTTTCGTATAAGAAAAGTAGCCCGTTTAAGATAAATCACAACAATAGTGACAAACGTGTTGTGTTATAGTGGTTACTAGGATTATTCGTAACAGCGTATTACTAATAAAGCTTAGTACTATAATTTATACCTAATAATGGAAGAGCACAATTCACTTAACACATTATTCAAAAAAGAAAACGTGAATAAAATATAAATACTTGTGTAAATAAAATAAATAAAGAACGTGATATTATTGTGATATAATTATTTACAATTACATTATTGTTTCATAGTTGTAATCGATTTATAAATGTAATTTTAGTATCGATATAATTTTATTTTTAATCTGTGCAACATTTCTATTTGTAGTTGTAGCTATAAAGCGTTGAAACCATTGGTTGAAACTTACTAACCAAAACATTGAAATACTATTTAAAATGACTATCCGACAGTGTACTTCTCCAGACTTTATTTATATTACATAAATCTTACAAAAAATAAACGCGAATTATCAAAATTACGGCATGTCAGTTCATACTACTTTGTAATGGCCGGATCTTGGCATTCCCCTTTAAAAAGCCGCCATCTTGAAAATGGATTTTGACCTCATTTTCGGCATCAGTACCCCCGAAAACCATGGAAATGACATCCATGACGACTAATTTGACATTTTTATTGCCGCCATGTTGGATTTCGATTTTGACCTCATTTTCGGCATCAGTGCCCCCGAAAACCATGGAAATGACACCCATGACGTCTAATTTGACATTTTTATTGCCGCCATGTTGGATTTCGATTTTGACCTCATTTTCGGCATCAGTGCCCCCGAAAACCATGGAAATGACACCCATGACGACTAATTTGACATTTTTACTGCCGCCATCTTGGATTTCAATTTTAACGTTATTTTCGGCATCAGTGACCCCGAAAACCACGAAATTAACACCCATGATGATTAGATGTCAATTTTCATGGCCGCCATCTTGGATTTGGAATTTGACGTTATTTTCGGCATCAGTGACTCCGAAAACCGTGGAAATGACTTCCCACGAACAATCATTCGAAAATGTATATATGCCGCCATCTTGGATTAGTAAACAGACTTTATAATAAAATTCTCGTAATAGGTACATACAACATAAATACTATTAATATAATTTCTATGAACGATATCAATCAAATTCGAAATCAAAAAGTGCGAGCCCTGGAATTTATGTCCCGAGTATGCAGTATGGCTACTCGGGACATAACCTCCGCCCCTTCACCCCGCAACCCCCCGCACGATTGCTCTGCGACAATGTTCTACGTTGACCGACTGTAAGGAGTAAGATATAGGTAGACTGTGGTAATAGGGTCCCGTTGTAAGGAAATGATAAAAAAAAATTGTCTGTATGAAACAAAGTTGACGTTTGAATTTTGACAGCTCCACCCGCAGGTCGCCTTATTGAGAAGCGTTAATATTAATACAGGCCATAATCGCTTTTTCGAACCTACGTGAAGACAACGTAGCCATCATTGTCTGGAACCACGCCGCAAATAAAGCGAACGCAGATCTCAAATTCGAGCATAAGTTCCACAAATGTATTAATCATACTTTTCACGCCCGTCCAACTATTGTTCATATTATGTCATAATGTTTATCGGAAATCATGACGCCCAGTATAAAACGTGCTTTGATTAATTTCAAACAAAAAGCTTTCATGCCTTCAATATGATTGACATAACCTTCATAAATATTTATAAGTGTGCCTATTAACTTCTACAGTGTCTATAGCTGTGATATGAGACCTTCAAAGGTTTGAAATTAAACTACATATAATTGGTATTACCGCTAGTTACACGTAAGAGCAGAAAGAAATGCGAAATGCAAGAGACATTTAATTTGTAAAGTTATTTATTTTTAACCGACTTCAAAAAGGAGGAGGTTCTCAATTCGTCTGTTTTTTTTTTGTGTGTTTGTTACGCGATATCTCCGCCAATTATGAATAGATTTTGATGATTCTTTTTTGAGGTGGTCCCATATAAATTTTATTGAAATTGATTCAGCACTTTTTGAAAAAATCAACGAAAACAAAAAAAAATACACAAATCGTATATAGACGACGTTCTAGTTGTAGTGCTGGTCCGAGAATTTGTACACTATTGTAATGGTAATTTGTGGCACTAAAAATTATAAAATAAAAAAACTTTAAAAAAGTAAAAACCGACTTCAAAAAAAACTAAACGGAGTAAAATAATTATCATTTAATAAAACTACCAGTTTCAGAAGTCGGTGTGCTACGCTGAAAATAATTGAATGCACCGACTTCTGAAACTGATAGTTTAAAATGATAATTATTTTACTCCGTTTAGTTTTTTTTGAAGTCGGTTTTTACTTTTTTAAAGTTTTTTTATTATTTTATATACTCTTTATAATAATACACCAGTTAACAAAAACGAATACAAACATTTATTTACACAATATAAGTACAATGGACGGTCTTATCGCACAAGGCGATCTCTTCCAGACAACCATAGTTAGTTAGTTATTCTTCATTTTCAGAATGTCTTGGTAGCCCGGAAGCATGTACCAATGTGACTTTAACAATGTCGTAAGTACTTTCTTCGTCGTTTCTACGTCCGTGTGGTGCCGGACGTAAAGAATCGCACTAGCCCATCACTTCCCACGGGTGTCGTAAAAGGCGACTAAGGGATTCACTAGAGGATGGGCAGCAGCGTTCTCTGAGTACTTTAACAACCATACTGCGATCGCCAACCCGCCTGCCAAGCGTGGCGATTATGGCAAACACCCCCCTTTATTGGGAGAGGCCAATGTCCAGCAGTGGACGTCTTTCAGGGGAATGATGATGATGAAGTACTTTCTTAGTTAATCTAAGACGCCACTGATATACGGTGAAGGAAAACATCGTGAGGAAATCTAGATTTAATGGTCTGAAATCGCCAACACGCAGTGAGCAAGCGTGACGATCAATTATCGTTCTTTCTCTGTATAAAAAAGGCCTTTGCCATGCAGTGGGACAATTACAGGTTGATTTATTTATTTATATTATTTTATACTTCAGTTTCAAAGTCGATATTCTATAAGCATCATACCATGGAGTCTGCTAATATGGTCGTCGTGCTAACCTTGACAGCGTCTAGATTTCCTGTCTTCAGGGATGCAAGTCCAATTACCGCGTCGGGACAAATATTTGTATGGCATAAAGATATTTGTTCTAAGTCTGATCGTCGTTTGTAGGTACCGGATTTCTGTAATTAATGGCTACACAAGGTACAGTGCAGAATTCTAGATTGAGGTGGAACTAGAATGTGAATGCCTAGCGGTTAAACAGCACTTTAAATAGATTATTAATTTTAGTTACATTCTAAAAACTATAACAGAGTTATTAATAGGTATCTTAGGATAATATAATATCATCGTTAGACGTTCATTTTATTGTTGCTTGCAGTAAAGCAAACAACAAGCTTTATGCTCAGGTTAGTACGAACTAGTGGCCGTCATGTGTTTTTAACGAGATAGCTACATTAAACTATGTAAATAAATACATATTGTTATGTAGGTACAAACTACAAACACATAAAAACTTCACAAATAGATGAAGAACAAACGCTCCGTTTTATTGCGTTTTTATATACTAAAATTTTCTAAATGACTCTTTCTAATCTTAGATCTGTTCCGACTAACAATTTAACGTCGAATTTATCTTGCTAATAAACCTCGTAGTTCCTAAAGAACCTATTAGTTCATCACACAATGTAGTTCACCATTATGTAACAGATCTGATTTGCATATTTTCGTATAAGACATAATGTACTATATTTGAGGGTAGTTCGAGGGACATGCCAAGTTTGTTTAGACGGTAAAGATGACGTAAGCTTCGCACGCGAGCATAGCAACCCTTATTATAGTGGAGTGGGGCATAATAAGCGAGCCCCACGGTGGGCGCCAAGAGGGCAAGGCTACGACCTCCGATCCGTATGAAACTACTCAGAGAAATCGTGCAGTTATTTAAACCTAATTTTTAAGGCAATGACTTTGCATAGGTACCCAACTAAATTCTACATTAAGTTCTATACTCAACAACTATTTCTTTCCTTACTTTATCGTTATCGCAATCATAAAGCTAAGTCCGCTTAAGGCAAGGAAACAGCAAGTTTCGTTCCAAAAATCTGTTACTGTGTTGTGGTCATATTTTTGAAAACTGAAGACAGATTCCTTATTTTTCTTTCTGTTCGAAAAACCAGGGAGATCTTGCGTTATGCGTAATCATCAATTATCTATTAAACCCATCAACTCTCTTTTAACAACGTATTATTCAGCGCTTTTGACAGTGTATTACATAAAAATATGAAGTGCCAATTCCATTTGCCATAAAAGAAACAACAATTTCCCAAAAAGTTTGGCCTTCACAACATCTTTTATAATGTCATTAGGAAAGTAAAGTGGTAGTTCTATGAACGCGATTATATTTATACCACATAAAACCACATGGACAACTAAGTAGAACTAAAAGATTTAAACTGGTTATAAGCCAACTTAACAAGCAAGATAGCATTCACTTTTACAACTTTCCAACACAGAAACGTAAACAGCTCGACTCTGGTAGTTAACCTCCCAATTCGCAACAATCTTGACATATACTATTAAAAATATAAACCGAATAATAAACTTTTTACCATACCCGCTATGGAAATTTAACTATTATACTCGTAACAACTCCGACTACTCGCGTCGGCCCCATGTCAAGGTCAAGATTGTGAAGCTAACATGTTGCGAACAGACTAACCCTAAGCTAATACAAATGTCTGGTTTTATTGCTACAGTCAAGTCGAGTCGCACGATGAACTCCAATCGATAAGTAGGTGAGGTACTGTCCGTGCTTGGCTACGCTTGAACATACTATTGCAGAAAGTAATTCGTAATTATGTGCGAGCTCCATAAACTGATTTCATGGCACATTTGTAGGCAAAGAATTTATACACTTGAATAGTAGCTAAAAATGAGTTTATAGGTAACTGACCTGCTGCCAAACGTGGTAAGGGAAACGAGTAGCGACGAGAGCTGATGCTATGGTGTGTGCCGTGGGAAGAAGGATGCCGAAAGCCGCGGCGACGGGGGCTCCGACCGGTAGCAACGCGTATGCGGCGAACACGGCCCACACCACGTGAGCAGCACCTTCAGCCGCTGCACCGGTGTTCCAGGCCGGCAGCGTTGCGGCCAAGGCGACGCCACCTCCAGCCAACGCCAGCCAGCAAGCCCGCGGCAAACGTCTTTCCGGAGCCACACCGGCGCGGCCGCACCACCACGCTAACCCACTACATAGTAGTGCGTGTGCTGTCAATACGCCGACCTGAACAACAGAAAATTGTGGGTGAATATCACTACAGAAAACCGGACAAAATTAAAAGCTAGTTTTCAACGCAAACTGTCTTCGTCATCAATATTAGGTGGTAGGTAAGTTTACCATAAGCAAAATCACGCGAGTTTGATCCTAAGATGCAAAATTTAAAACCTCTTGAAATAGAATGAGATTTTAGTATTGCAATTGAAGCACAAGTAGGTAATTTGGCATCACTCGCAGCATATTAACCTATTTTCTACATTAAATGCTTTTTACTTGCACAGCATTCCTTTCTTTGTTAAGTTTTCTCAAACTTATAAACATAACACAACCTTGTATGTATCATCCTAGTGGTTCACTACAAAAAATACCTACACATGTTTGGATTTCCAGCTTCCTTACCAAAGAGAAGAGGACTGGACTAAGTATCCTACCTTGGGGTATTCCCAAATACTTCCAAGCTGTGTATTATATTCAAAATTATGTTTTCAAATTATTACTTAAGGTTATAAGTATATGAATCTATGCTACGCCCTAGTCAAATTGAAAAACATTTGAATATTGCCTAATTCGAATGCTTTACTCATTTCTAGCTAGACCATGTGTGAATGTTAGATACCTGAGGTGCCCTCCGCCAGCCGCGGGTGGCATCGACGGCGGCGAGAGCGGCGGCGAGCAGCGCCCACAGGGCGAGCGCCGAGCCGACGGAGGTGCGCTGCAGCTTGCACGCATAGCGCGCGTACAGCTCCTCCAGCTCGGCCGACTCGAAGCGACGCCGCGCCACCAGCCGGGACAGCGGCCCGCGCGCCGACATCGCCTTCACCGCATGGTCCATGCCGCTCCCGCTGCCTCACCTCGCCGCCGCGCGCAACACCCCCCGCCGCTTCATCTAAAACAATAAAAAACAAAACTATGTCATTTTCATGCTACATTTTATTTTAAAGTTCCAATAAAATCTACACTTTATATCTAACAAATCACAGTAGAGATTTGTGGCTTCAATATCCTAAACTAATCAAGAAAGAAAGGTACCTAATTATTTTAAAGTTCTCAACAGTACAACATAATTTCGTTTCAAGGATGCTAAACTACTCTTTGCTGGTAAGACCAATATCTAACGTAGTCAGTTATTTTCAAATACTTGTATAACCAACAAATACAGCCAACTTTTTATAAGAGAGAAAAGAAGAGAGAAGATAATAATAAATTAAGTACACCTGCCTACGTATTATTTTTACATATACTTAACTTCCCGAATGTGGGTGAGAGTAATAAATAAATCTTTGTAAAAAATGTTATCTTCTATCAACAAAATTAGATAGAACGATCGTATCATTTCTCATTAAATCTCGAATGAAAAAGTCATATTACGGAAGTCTAACATCAAATTCAAAAATCTAACATCAAAGTATAATCAAATTCCTAAGATATTTTTGTTTTCGTTGCTTCCTATACCACAGCAATAAAAATGTCAGTGATATTAGAACATTTACGTGGGCAGACTTTATACTTTGGTGTTTTGTTAAATCCCGTTAGTTTACGGTATAACATTAGGCTCTCAAAATATTGACAATAACAACCACAATCTGGACACATATATCTCTAAAATATTCAGTGTAGCATGCAAGAGGTTCAAATACTCTTGAATTTGAAATCAGAAATATCGGATTTGTAGTGAGAGCACTGTACCGCCTCAGGATAGCTTTGCCAACTCGGGCCCTGGCGGAACATCGCACGAAGCTTTTAAAGTACGATCGAGTGGAGTTTGTGAGACAGCTCCTAAGTGTTCTCTTGGCTTTTAAAATAAAGTGACGTATCAAAAGTCCTGGTCGACACTCTATTAGAGTCAAACCACACTAATGAAACAACAAACACTATATGGTTCAGATGTCGCATTAAAAGGGGAATTTTATGGACTATTCAAATAAACATAGGGAAATGGATTGTTATTGTGTTCATGTGATATATTTTTTGGATTATATCGTGTTTTCATTACTAACTAAACCAGAAAGTCTATCAAGTGAACTACCAGAATAATAACAGTTATCCCTTAAATAGTTGATATCTTGTAAGTTTATAATTATGAAGCACAACTGTGCTTCAGGAATGTTATGAATATGTATATCTACATTGTGTATATCTACATAATATGTATTAAACATGTAATGTAGATATGCTCAAAGTTAGCTTTAATCAGTACTACCTCGAACAAGGCGACGGAAAATAATTCAATTACAACTCTGCTTTGATCAACTCAGGTACCTACTTGGATTTACCTGGATTCTACCTGTTCTTAATTGTATGACAAAGCAAGTGTCCTTGGATATCAAGATTAAGAACCGGTTCTTGAAATAAAAAAACTGTTATACGGCGTTTAAGACTGACAAGAGACAAATTCTCAAGTGTGTTAAAGATAGATGAGATCCCGGCGTCCTCTCGACTAGCAATAGAAGAATTTATGGGTGCCCCATAGCTTGCGGTTACGTCACAGGGACCCTGCACTTACAGGTACCGTGGCAAAAATGAGCCTGAACTTAAAAGCAATTCAGCTTCATGAAACAAACAGCATATTTAATGCACTACTAGCGAAAACATGCTGAAATAGAAGAGAATAAAAGGAACATACAAAATTCAAAGGAAGTTGCCGTTTAGCAAACTATTTTCCCAAGTCCTTTGTAAACAAAACAAGTTCTTAAGTTGCTTTCGAACCAAGAAGTTTTAAGATTAGTACAACTTGGGAAATGCCTACTTAGTAGATTAGCTTTAATCACTGTGTTCCATTTGGTTGCGAGCAAACTACTGCGTAGTTGTACACCTAGGGTAATCCTTGTTTTATTGATTGTAGAAAAGAGCGATGAGTAACGGATTAAATTAGTCTCCGGCACAGGCGAGGCTAGACGCTTCGCGAGGAGACAATTAAATTAGCATAATCGAGTCGCACGCTGCATCCGATAGCTAATGAACCACGATACCGATGTTGAAATTTTTATCGTACAATTACCACGTGCTGGTGTTTGTATTACAGTTATGTAAGTTGGTACAATGACTTTAAGTTGGAAATATACGTTCAATGTTTTCTGAAATATACTTAAGTGATAAATTGTCGTATTTAGTTAATATTTAGTTATTATCCCAGAAAAAGGACACTGACTGCCTCGTTGGTCTAGTGGTCACAAGCGCGACTGATGAGCGTTAGGTCCTGGGTTCGATCCCCAGGTCGGGCAAAGCGTTACTGGGTTTTTCCGTGTGGAATTTCTCAGTAGTAGCCCGGAGTCTGGATTTGTGCCCAGTTCATGGCAATAGGCTCGCCCCCTATTACATGGGACTTAAACATGGTGTACTATACACCTCTGCCAACCCTTCGGGGAATAAGGCGTGATGTAAAAAGTACACTATACTCTTTTCATTTTCACCGTAAGTTGATTCTTGACGTTTCTTTACAAAACGATACCATACAAAGAATATCAGATATTTTTTAAAAACAAAACATTGATAATACTTACACCTATTTTACGGTTTTTGATGGTGTCGTTTACGTTTTTTCGATAGCAGTCTCCTAGCAACAATTTACGAAATGACCGAGCTGTCAGGACTCATCTTAGGGTAAACAGTAGGCCCAGCACGAATATTTTGACGTATAGTAACGTAAACGTAACGTTAATGTGAGTGAATTTTAAATCGAAAATACAACTATTCTATAGCATTTTAGTTTAAATTTATGCGACAGCCACAATTTGTATGATACATAGATATGAATAAAGTTTTCAATTCGATTAAATATGTGAGAAAAGAGTATTTCCAATTCAAAATTCACTCGCGTTAACGTTACGTTTACGTTACCATACGTCACAACATTCGTGCTAGACCTACAGAGTATAGGTACCATAATTATATCGTAAATTTTCGATTTAAATCTTACCCAATCAATACCGACGACGTAGAAAATTTCCGATTTATGAAAGAGCACAAAGTATACAATTTTGTTATAATTTGATGAGCTCGTGAAAAAGGCCCGTAAGTATTAAGTAAGTATTTAATTTGACTTTGATACTTTATTAATGGTTTTCGGTTAAATACTTTTTAAGTATCATGTTAACATGTTAATATTTCTTTCTACCTAGGTAAGCTGAGCTACTCAATCAGAATGTCAGCCACAGTTGTGAATACTTGGCAGCTGAACACGATGTGACCGCGCTGCGCCAATAGTTTATGATCAACGTAACACGTGGCAGACCGATACTATATTTTCATGGTAGAGTGCTATTCAACAGAAACTGTTTAACCTCTTTTAAAAGGTGAATTTCCTGAATACATTTAGCATATATGAAACAATTTGTAGGATTCTTTTAACATTATTCTCGAGTGACTTCATTGAAATCTTTCAGCTTTGAACTTGTAAAAATAATTTTCCATTGTTGGTATCTTAGGTAGGTAGTTAGGTACTTCTACGTAATCAAATCTTTTCTTTTCAAACTTGCAAACCTGACATCGACTTATTCCTTTGAACATGGAGGTCCGGATTCCGTACATGACACTTCTGTCCAGACATCGGTCACTGGCCGAATAGACAATAACCTAGGCGATGCATGCCTAAGAGCCCAAATACACGTCCGATACTTGCCTCCGATAGTCGGTTCCGATAGTCTAATCAGACTATCTGAAGGCCTCCGCGCCATACATTTGTTTGAACATGAATTACACGTACGATCAGACTATCGGATCGGATGCCAGAATCGTAAGCATCGTCCGGGCGTCGTCGTCATCCAGAAAAAATCGGACACGAGAATCGTACGTGTATTTCATGAATCCGATCAGATAGTCGGATCCGGCTCCCGGGAGCAACTATCGGACGTGTATTTTGACCCTAAGAGCTATTGATGTTGACATAGGTACTGGGAGATTTATTTTAGAACTGGTTGCTTGAGAACACTGTGTGGATTCTCTAAAATCTTACAGTAAATGGCTCATTATTACATAAAGCTTCTTAAATGTCAGATAACACAAACATTCTAAACGAGTCCCAAACCAACCGACCATTTGGTCTGGCAATACAACCCAATTAGAGATAAAACGAGGCGCAGACGTCCATTACGTAGGAAATTTCTTTATCTTTATTGAAATAAACATGTTGTCAGGAAAGGGCCTGATAAAGCTTTTATGAAATTTTCTGTGTTGTGTATATTGATAGGAGCCAAGACGCTTTATGTTAACAAACACAAGTGAAATTTGATAAATTACGACCAAATCTTTTAAGTAAAAAATAATTCATTTAATTAAATCAACATTCATAGGATTTTCGAACGATGAAACTTGCAGGTTAACAATAATCTTCAAAGTTTTAAAAGACGGTTGTCATTTACCATAGATCTGGCGATTGACGTGTTGAAATATCTACAAAGAAAACAATATAGATACACGTGTAAAGATAAAATAAAATCCTCGTGAAGTATGACTGAGATATCACCAAATCGAAGCTCATCGTAAAGGTGAGCCTATTATATCGGCAATACTCGACGGATAATACAATACGAGGCGGCGAGCTTGAGAACAAATCAGAAAACATTTTTATACCGCGGGGAAGATAGTTAGAAGAGGGGAAGGGGGGTCACGGTCGCCGGGTCAATAAACCTGGCGGCATAGCTGTGGCGAATAAAACCGCGCCGCGACGCCAGCCGACGACTCGAGCCCTCCACGAGCCGCACTCATGAATTTCAGTCAATGAAAGCGCAGGTTGCGGCCAAACATACCTTTATTACGATCGCCAGATCCGGTGCATTCGTGGGTTGAAATTGCTTTCCGTTGACTCATAATGCCTATATGTATTTGACCGCATTAGCTGCATGTCTACAGTTATAAAAAGGTTGAACTAATTAATCTAATTAATTGACAACGTATAATTAATTCCGTTTGGTTGAAGTTTTGCAATAGCTTAAATAATCCGATAATTTGTAAAGTCTAGCAAGTATCTAACCATATTAGGGTACAGACTCACAGATAAAATTACATATTCCTCATTACTAAAAGAATTCAAAAACCGTTCATCATTTCCTTCGTTAATTATACTTTCTCAAAAGATAATCAGCAAACAGAAAACTTGAGCACGAGTTTTGAAATTTCAACCTGCTTTGTAGTCGAAGAGAAGTTAGAACTTCGTTAACATAACTATTGAACAAGCTAGGAACACTGCCTTAATGATAAACAAATTAAACAATACATTATTAGTGTGCGTGTAAAGTATGTAGAACAAAACCGCTTTATTTTGTAGACAAAAATAATTGAATACATGCCTATAAAGGCGAAAATATTGAAGAGATTATAAACGGCATTTGTCAGAAAACAATAATTTTGACTAAACTCGAGACAGATCAGTTTTTTGTTTCTTAAAAACCAATTCCTTGATATCTAATAAAGACAGAAGTATAATGTCGGTCAGGAGTTTTTTATTTTACGTTTAAAGTTGACTAAGATGAAAGCAAGACATCTCCCACGTGAATGGAATGAAGAAACATAACAGCTAACAAGCTAACCTCCTTCTCATGTATAATTAACGTCAAAATTCTTTCTGTGCATAATTTTCTAAGAAAAATGATGAAGAGAGCTAAGTAGGAATTATTTGTCGACTCCATTAAAATTCAAATTCACCATGACAGGATGAACAACGAAGTCCATAAATTCATATGGCGCTTTCAAATCAATAGCTTTGATAGACAATATACATAATTATATAACATACCAGTGGCGAAGGCTCCATACAACTCGATTCCTATCGGCTTCCCATTCGAAATATATGGCAAATACTAATATCCATTATTTTCAATTATCATTTAAACAAATAAATGGTCCAGCTTCCCTTTTAAGAAAATTCATCCTTCGCCACTGTAACATACCAATCAAATGCCGAAGTGGTATTGATTTTCCTAGTCTGCACCCTAATCATTATAATTCTACTGCCTTCGATTTCATTTAACATTTGGAGCAGGGGAAACGACATATGGAACCGATTAATATAACTATTGAATTAACATGCTCAAGTCATAGCACTGACTTAAGAATACAAATGTCCAACAAATGCTATTCAGTCCGATTGTTATCGAGAAGCACGTATGTTTGCCAATAGTTTATTCACTCTCGGACTGCATAACTCAGGATTAGAATAGGTCACACAATATCTTGTTCATTGATCTTTTAAAAGTCAACTCAGAAATAACATTAGGTACCTAGATTGGAGACAACAACCACCAGTACAAATCACTACATAGTCTGCCCCCGTGTATGCTTAGATTTTTAAAACTACGCAAGGGGTATTGATGCGTTTTTTTTTTTAATAGATAGAGTGATTCAAGCGGAAGGTTTTAAGCTATAAAACGTACACGTGCGAAGTCGGGGCTGGTCGCTAGTGATGATATAAATCATATGCGGAAACCTGATTTCCTTCAAGGTTGCGGAAGTCAGACAGATATGTCAGTGTATTAAACATACAATCAGCTTTTTACAAAAAAAAACTTGTCCTATGTTTGTAAATGAGGAAATAGACGAATTAAGCAATTAAGCTTTAGAATAGCGAAGATCACGAAAAATCTCTGCTTAATTTATTTTTGGTATTCAGTAAAGCACCAAAGGTACTGGATTCGTCCGTTAATACAACTTGAGCCATCGCTAGTGGAACGCAGTGGGCTTAAAGATTCCAATAACCTATTATGTAGAGATAGATTGCTACGAGAATCACTGTGACCTATTTCTCTCAGTGAAATCCCAACATACCAGGCGCGAGAAGATAAGCTGTTAATGCCATATGTTTTTCCTCTTAGATCCAGATAAGAGGAGGATAGTTTGGTACAAATGCAACCAATTTGGTTTTAAAAGAGCAATAATCACACTGCTTATTTTAATAATACGAAGGTACTTAGTGTTGATCGCTTTGGAACCGGTCTTGTTTTTCATTTAAATCAGTAAATTCGAAACAAACAAAGCTCTATAGAAAATACTTCAAAGAATTTACAGAATTTAGAATGTCAGTATTCTCTACTTTTATAAATTTCTGTTTTTACGTCATCGTCGCCCAAATTGCTTAGGTAGCGATAAAATTTAGTTTTCGGGCATCTTCTACTTAATAAAACTGTCTGATATTGACTCACATACAACGCACAGCTTAAACCGGTGGGTCTAGAATCATGACAGTTTTCACAGGAGTTCCTTAATTAACGTAGGTGAGAACTGAAAAATGATTAGCTGAAAACCCTTTCCCCCTTATTACAAAAGATGGTCTAAGAAAAACCTAGGTATTAAAATAGCCCCGTCTCTTTTTGTCATATGACATAAGAAAGTGATGGGTATATTTTAAATCTGGGTTTACCTTAGTCTTGGTTTAAACCATCTTTTGTCAAAAGATGCTCTAAGAAAAACCTAGGTTTTAAAATAGCCCCGTCTCTTTTTGTCATATGACGTAAGAAAGTGATGGGTATATTTTTAATCTGGGTTTACCTTAGTCTTGGTTTAAACCATCTTTTGTAATAAGGGGGTTAAGGTCTCGCCAATAACTGCCCAGTTACTCAGAAACGGTCCGCAAGGACAAACCAGTGAAATAAAAAAAAAAAATGGATTTTTGGACAATACATTATGGGTTAAGTAGGGGCTTAAAGTTTGTATGGAAGTTCGTCATTTTTGAAGTATGGGAAATCCCATACTTCAAAAATGCACAGGTTTGGTACAACATAATTAATTCGAGAATTCTTACCATAACTAAAATTTAAATCACTTCATTTTGAATGCAGTCGAATGACGGGTCACATGTCCAGTTTTTATCAAGTTACCAGATATGGGGACTTACTTTAAATCGTAAAGTTTTTGTTTGTATTAACTTTGCATAATCTAATCGTCGTATTTCGTTTTTGTGTTTCAACCAGCATCAGTGTGGAGTTAAGCTGACAGCTCTAATAGTTTTATTACATCAAGATGCCTGTTATGCAGTAAGTAGCTGCCGATAAGTACAGTAATCGCATTACCAATGATATTAGCATGGTAATAGACAATTAGACACAATTACGGATCCAGACATAATGAGCTCTTTGTTGAAATCAATTGATGTGACAATGTCGTAAAAGATGGAAGGATAGTACGCCATTCATTAAATAATGACGTCACTTATGCGTATACTGACACCGACTATCTGCGGAACAAAAGAGTTTATACCAAGACACCATTCAACAATATACTACTATTAATTTTTTATTGTTATGACTCCAAATTCAGACAATAATGCAGTCATTAATAAATTTCTAGGAAACCGGTTATAGGGTAAAACCACCAGTAACTGGCCACTTAAGCACTTTCACCAAGTCACACTTGAATTATGTCAAAATAAGTTATTATATTAGATTTATTGCAATGCCACACAATAATATGCACATTCTTTTATGTAATTTAGGCTTTTAAAAGTAAAACAAAACAATAAATGGTATCAAATTTTAATAAAATCAAAAAATGATCACTTTTTGGTATTTACTAGCCACAAATTTTAGAAATTGGCCGTCATTAAACTATTAATTGGCCACATGAAATAAGTCTCAGTTTCATCCTACTATCTATAAAGGAACATAAAAAAATAAACTTTAAACAAAACAACATTCATTATGTTAGACAATAAATCAACATTTTACCCGTAATATTAATATGAGATCAAAAATAATACGACATAGGAACTTTCTTAATTCACACGAACAACAAATCAACAAATCTAAGATTAATATAGTTTTATAGAATAAAGTTAAGTACCGAAGCCTTGCTTTCGTGCTTCTTCACAAGCAGAGCTAAACATGGCATCACAATCATCGTCAGATGAGTCAGTGTTACTCTCTCGATAGCAAATGTGGCACAAAAACTGATCCTCATCTTCCACAGGTACATGGAGTCTGTGATATGACGGAATACAATTTAAATGAAACCGTTTGTTACACTGGTTACATTTAATAACCCTACGTGTAATGAGATTCAAACAAAAATCACAAAAAACTAATTGTTCATTAACCTCATTTGCATTTTCAGTCTTTTCTTTACATATTCTTCTTTAATTATCTTTATTTTGTTTTTTCCATCACTTTTTTTCTTGATTTTCTTTTTAGGTAGGTATACTGTTCTCTTTTTCCTTCTTCTTTTCTTCTCGTAGTCTCTTTCTTTCCTCTTTTGCAGCTTCTTCTTCTTCCTTTTTTAACTGTTTTGCTTTTATTTTTTCCACGTATTGGTCTGAAGTTAAAGCAAATGGCAGTTTTTCTATTTGGCGCTTTCCTTGGCGTTTAGGTGATACTGGTAACTTTTGTTTCAAGTATTCAGTTAGAGACACATTAGAAATTATGGAAACCCTCGAATTTGTGATTTGTTTTGACGTGCTGGGTTGAGGAGTGGGACTACGTTCTATTAAAATATTCTGAAGTATCGGCTCACTGTACACTTCTTTTTTTTCATCTTCTCTTTCTTCGGTTTTATTTATTAACTCACCTGTAAATTCATCAAGAATCGTCCTAGGGTTTTCATCTTCTGTAATATCAGTCACATAATTGTCTTCTACGATTATGGTCGGTTGGTCGAAAGGTTCACTGTCCACGTCATTATTACTTCTATAATTATAATTGTTTTCCGATGCTGCCTCGAATCTTTGCCATAAATTGTAAATTGCAATAAAGTTATCATCTGACTCTAAAATGGACGAGACTGTTCGTCATTTTTCAAGAATTGGTTCACCCACAATGTTACGAAACTCTGAATAGGTCAGCACACTCATATTATGCTCAACATTTGTTACTGACGTGGATGTATCATCAGGTTGGTTTACTCTTGCAATGCACTTGCTAAAATCGACATTATTTGGTTCAAATGGACACAAACCGGATACTCTGAATCCATTTATTAATGTCTCTTTCTTAGAACACGAGTCTACAACTGTTTTTAACAGTGGAGCAAAGGTTTATTTGGTCAGACTCTTTTGGTAATTATTCGCTGCGTACCAATCGCGCAGTACCTTCTTCCAAGCAACCTTTATTGGGCGAAAAGCAGCAACATCTGCTGGTTGTAGTATGCGAGTTGCGTTTGGATAAAGCGCTATTAGATGTATTTGAAGACTGCGGCATAGTTCTGATACTTCTATGGTTATGTGGGTTTTGTGTCCGTCGACAAACAGAATTACAGGAAGTGGGATATTGCTTTCTAAAATTTGTTGGTACAGACAATTAGAGATGTAATCATAAAACACCGCTGCAGTCATCCAACCTGTGTCGCTTCGCCCTATTCCCCAACCAGATGGCACACTCAACGAAACTCGGTCAGGTATCCGTTTATAAGGATAGATAATCATTGGTCTGAAGACGTGTCCAGCAACAGAAAATGTAAATAAAACTGTAATGTTCTCTTTAGAGGATCCTTTTTCTATCTGGTACACATTTTTACACCCTTTCTCAGCCAATACTTTGCCTGTTTTCGGGCAAATATTGAATCCAGTTTCATCGGCATTGAACACTCTTATGGGATCTTGAATGACGTCATTTAGTTCTTCTTCGACGATATATTGCTGTATTTCCTGGAACCATTTCCTAATATCCTGTCCAGAAACACATGCACTTGCATTGGTAACTCCTTCTGATGTTCGAATAGAAATATTAGGGTGTCTTTTCAGGAAAGCCTTAAACCACACATCTCCCGGTTTGTTGTGTCGGAAAGGGTTGGGTCTCGGATTTTGTTGCAAAAAATTCTGGACACACAATTGGATATCCTCCTTCTTTCTTGGGAAGCCACGCTTTGATAATTGTATGATGAAGTCACATAAACTGTTTTCTTCGGCTTCAGTTAACACTGGATCTGGTCCAGACTTAAACTTTGTGTCAGGATTTTTAATTTTAAATTGGAGGCTACATCTAGGCACACCAAATTGTTTTGCCGCCTGACGAATTGAACCCTCTTTATTCTCAATAAATTTAAGAGCCTTATCTATTGTTTCTTTGCCGTATTGTCGTTTTTTAGACATTTTACTAACATTTCAAAGAACTATAAAAAAAATAAGAAAATAGATTAGTAACTGGCCACAAACTGGCCACCTATGCCAGTTTCTGATTAGAGTCGACTAATTCTTCTAAAAAGGAAATACACAATACTACACCTTATAAATATCATAAATACGAGTTATTTTTAAAGAAATTTGAATAATAGGTAAAACTTTAGTAACTGGCATACGTGGCCAATAACTAAAAACATGCAAAAAATTACTTCAGAAACTAGCCACCCTTTCAATAACGGTTTATTTAAGATTTTATTAGAATTAAGCTAAAGATTCATGTAACTCACCATGCAAACACGTAGAAATATGCGATTCTTTCACCAACGCTAAGCATTATCACCCATAATTTAAATTTTGTAAAAACTTAGCCACTAACATTTACGTAGTGAAGTAACTTACATGTCGAGACACGTACACCAACTGTCAGTAAATGGCCGTTTGCTATGGCGCTAGTATCCGTATCGAAAAAAAATTGAACTACTATGAAAGGTGAATGACAAGGCATTTGTTTGATACGTTCATAGATGGCGCAAATAAAACATTATTCTTATTTCAAATAGATAAAGTACCAAGTGGCTAGTTAGTGGTAGTGGCCAGTTATACCTTGGTTTACCCTATATGAATTTGGTCTAAAAACAATTAGCCGGATGCCGGAAAAATTAACGCGTGGACAGAATGATTAAAATTATGAAAATTTAATTACTTATCCTACGACTTGACATAAAAACTTCTGACAGCTGCGTCATATTAAATAATTAACGATTTGTAAACACTCACATTGTAAAGATAATTAAGTAATGAGAGTTAAGGTATACATAGATAAAGAGCGGTTGGCTATTATTGTTGTTGTGACATTATCGTGTATACAGACTACAGAATCACCGGTTGAGTAATCATTTCGTGATTCATTAAAACAAGACACTATAACCCTTCCTCTGTCAGCCGTCAAAAGTCAAATGTGCGCCATCTGTCAGGCTATTGATTTTTCCGGTAAGTAATTGCGCATTTTACGCAATTTTACAATGTTAAGCCTCTGGACTTTATTTCCTTCTTTTTTTGTCTAGTTTAATCTGGCCAAATTTGAGCGAGATACACAAAAGTTTACTATGCTAAACTTTGCGTTATATGGCGAGCGGGAAGCGACGATGACGGAATCCCCAACGGGGACGTCTGACAGATTCGAGCATTATGTCAAAATCCCCGTTGGGGAAGTTGGACAGATCAAGGGATAAGGAGATGATTTGTCTACAACATTACCATGCAGCAATGATTACAGGTAAATATGTAAATGATATTTACGTTCAAGACGAGCAAACGATAACAGCGGCATGATGGCGACTTAAACACTCGTTAGTGTTAAAATAAACATCTAATTTTATCTTGCCCTTTGTGCAAATATCCGCTTTGTAAACGCTAATCCGTGGGTTGAGTCGCCATAGTCGTCGTTACTCGTACGTACTGGAATTATTTACCAAACTTACGTAAACTAAAATCATTCACAGGTTAATCACCTAAAATTCTTATAATAACCTAACCTTGTAGTTTGTCTTTGAGTGTTGAATGACAATTCTTGTTTGATTATTTTCACTAACGTTTAAGACAAATATCATACTTAATGTACGTACCTTATAGTTTTTAGGGTTCCGTACCCAAAGGGTAAAACGGGACCCTATTACTAAGGCTCCGCTGTACGTCTGTCTGTCTATCCGTCTGTCACCAGGCTGTATCTCATGAACCGTGATAGTTACAGTTGAAATTTTCACAGATGATGTATTTCTGTTGCCGCTATAACAACAAATACTAAAAAACAGAATAAAATAAATATTTAAGGGGGCTCCCATACAACAAACGTGATTTTTTTGCTAGTTTTTGCTCGATATTGATAACGGCAACAGGTAGACGCTTGAAATATTCACAGAATATTTAGTTATATATTCACTTTAAACATAAATAGTTAAGTTAAAATAAAACAAATATTTAAGGGGGGCTCCCATACAACAGACATGATTTTTTTGCCGTTTTTATAGAACCCGTACGGAACCCTTCGTGCGCAAGTCCGACTCGCACTTGGCCGGTTTTTTTGTCTTTTATGCCAAAGCTACGAAATCATTAAAAATATAGCACTTTACGTGGTCTTTTTCACACATTTGCGAGAAGAATAGAGACCAAATAGAATATTACCAAGCATGTATGTTCCACAAGTATCATCTAGTAAATTAAAAAGCCACTCATTTAATTGATTCAATTCTACGGTTATTATAATGTTAATAACAAATGCGGATATAGAACCAGTCATAAACAAATAAAACGTCTACATCTTTATTGGCTTCATGAGCAATATCATCATCAAGAGATGACGCTATGAATCTTTTCGTATGGGAATGCTAACACGTTCTGAGTCTACACGAGGATCTGTCATCACAGGCCAGCGCTGGATGGCGACACCAAAATAGACTGTCACCTCGGAATATGAATAAATGCTGAGGGATATTCACAGTGCAATAACATTGCTTCCGTCTACAAAAATAATTTATCACGCAAAAGCTCACGCCCACATTGTTGATCTAAATTATTTAAAGCAACTAACTCGAGTTACATAAATATCAACACAACGTTATTTAACCTTAATTCACTTTACTTACGTCTAATCTATCAATGACTTAGGCCTGCTAATGTAATTAAATATATATTTTAATAGCTATCTAAAAGAGATAAATGATGTTATGAGCGTAATTTACTTATGTTTGGACCATTAAATAAGAATATACGCGGTCAATTTATCTGCTTTATTTTTGAATATCTTTGTAAGTAAACATCTAATGTTATTCATAAATAATCCTCTATTTTTTAAATAAATCGTTATTTATAGGCCTTTTTTAAATAATAAATAGTAGAATATACCTACCTACATTATGTAAAACGTAAAAAAAACAGAGTCACGAGCATGAAAAACTTCTAGACATGTTTTCTTTTTCAAACGTCAATTTATAACTTTTAAAACAAGTTAGCCTATTCGCTTGATTTTGGCTACATTGATATGATCATAGCTTTTTTGTTCGTAAAAATAAATTATCATCCTGTTGACATGGTTGTTTACTCTCTCAACTCTAGTTTTATTTGGCTAGTATTCAAAATATTAGAGATCCGATGTCACCATCGTCTCTCTGCTGTCCTTACATTATGAACTTGTCCTTATGTTGACCCCCTAGCCGAGTTGCAGACACTACCTGATTACTTTCTTTGTTACGTTGCCTTATAAATATAATTACAAAACATCTGATTCAGATTCCAACAATGTATAACGACAGTACGTTGATCTTTCTTATCGTATATCACGTGTGAACTGACGTAGAGATACCAATTTTTTTTTCATTAGTGTCTGTCTATCTTGTGTGTGTGTACAATATATCGTGTTTTTTTTTTATGAAATTCTGTCAATCTGGTACAACAAATCTTTTATCCTTATTAATTTACACACTTAATCGTTACTTTACCGATATTCTATTAAACTAAAGGTGTGTTCCCACACCACCGGTGTTCACAAACGTTTGACAACATTTAAAAGCAGCCGATGTGGAGCAGTTGAGAGGAATGTTTTGAAACGTTTCTAAACGTTTCGATACATGTAAACATATTTTTATTACAATCCCTAGCATTTTAAAATGTTCATAACCGCAATTATAACATCTGTGTCAGTAGATATCGCGATTTGGAATGATTGAACGTTGTTCAACGGGAATATTTGAAGCAGTTTCAAACAGTTTATAACTGTTAGCGAATGATTGTGAACATTTCTCAACAAAACATTTAGTAACCTTTTGCTAAAACAAAACAAAACTGTTCGAAAGTTTCCAACTTTTGTGAACACCGATGTGGGAGCACCTTAACTCTTATGATTTATTGAACACAACCAACTAGTTTATGAGGTAATAACTTCGATACTTAGCTCATTTTTCAATCTATTCCAAACAAAAACATTGTAAAATATCAAAAGACATGACATTCCGGTTCATAATAAACTAAAAATAGTTACACAGCTACTAACAACTACAACAAGAAATTGATCGATCACAATAATTAATATTCTTTGTGCAGACATGTTGATGTTACGTAAATAAAATGTTTATTTGTATATAATAAGCAATTAGTAACGTAATTAGCTCATAAATAACGTCACTACGGAGTGGTGGCGGCCCACGGTGACAGGTGACCGTCATTACTGAGCCCACTTCAACGTATCTAATTAAAACAACACACTTATACACCAGTGTTATTAGCCATGTCGCCACTGCTAAACGGATTAACTATACCCAACTGGTTTGCTGTCAATAAAATAGACTTTAATATACTGGGCTCTAATTATGTCACAGCGATTTGACACTTATATTTTATCGAAAATAACCATTTAGAACCGGTAAATGCACTTAACCTATATAAAGAATCAATTATTTGTAAAATTTATTCTAGTCACTTTGATATTTCTAGCTAACAAATTAAATACGTGTTCCTTTGCATTTTTATCGTTATTACTTACTATGAGTTCACCTGCATTAGTCACTAAATTACTATTAAATTACTAACTCAGTAGGAAAAATACTTTTGATAGCATACTCATGTTGATAATAATACTATTCTCACGCAATTACAAAAAGAAAATTGTGTATTGTTACTTAATTAACAGATTGTTTATTAACCTATTACCTAGATGATTAACCAATTATTATTTTCTAAGATTATTAATTTTGTGCGTCATTTATAACCAAACAGGAATTTCAAAAAGTCAAAGTTAAGATTCACAGTTTCACACAAAAGACGTACTTACTTATTTGTTTTTTTAATTCACACGAAGTTCTCACATAACCGACAAATAAACAACTCTACACAAGCACACTAAACAGACTTATATGGTAAGTGTAAATAATACTGAACGGTTTTTCACACATTTTCTCAGATCATTATTCTTTAATAAGGAAACGTTGATAGAAGGTAGAGAGAGGGTTCTTTCTCATCAAAAGGTACGCGGGCTTAGTAGGCGTTTCGGCCGCTGAGTTTCGTCCGATCCGGCCGAAACAGCCATTTTATTATTATTAATATTTTTGAGTGGTGTTTCGAACGAATTCTTTTTTAAAGGCAAAGTAACGCCAGAAACATAATCAAATAATACCTATTTTACTTTGTGGCCATGGATAAATCGAAATGTACAATCAAATAAAAAAAGTCTTATTTTTTTACTGAATCCTTATTAGGTGGTTAAGATTCGATCACTAAGGCAAACGGAAAGAAAAAAAAAAATATTTTTTTTGGCACTAGTTCCCCTGTGGTGTAAATCTATCTACCAGTAGCAGATCATGCAGTTTTAAGGAATTACACGAATTCCTTAACACCCTGTATAAGACTGATTATTGTTGTTTACATTTATAATTCATAATGTAGGTACTCTTTTTAATTGATATAAGACTGATTATTGTTGTTTACATTTATAATTCTTATTGTACGCTTTTTATTTGATATTTTTATTTGACATTATAATTGCCTTTATTCATTTTTCTACATAAATTAATTAAATTTTTACATTATTATATTCATTATTCTTAATCTAATTTAATAATTTAATATTTTTTTTATCATTTAATTTATATTCTGTGATCTTTTAAAATGTATTAATTCTATGGGTGTAAATAACCCGAAATAAATGATTTTTATTTTATTTATTTATTTATTTATTTATTTAAAGACTGATTATTGTGATTTATCATGTTTACTGTTGATTGTTGTAATTGTATATTAAACTTTATCTTTGTCCAACAATTCCCTGACTTTTACTTCAATAATATAACCCTGCCTAAGATTTTTCATTCTGACCGTACAAAATTTGCTTCAAAAAAAAGTATCGTCCGAAACGCCACTCAAAAATATTAATAATAATTAAATGGGTGTTTCGGCCGGATCGGACGAAACTCAGCGGCCGAAACGCCTACTAAGCCGGTACGCGTTACCGCTACGGTAGCTACTCATCAGATTATGGGGTGAATATGTTATTACTTATTTACGTAGGTAGGTATAACATTTACGCGAAACCAGATGAAAGTTTTGAATTTAACGAAACAGGATGGTAAATGACGAATAAGCCAAAATATGCATCAAATTGCGATCGCGGATGGAAAGTGTTGAGATAGACCTTTTAATGAACGTTGTACGGACACTACAAAGTACCCAACAAGTTAATTTATCAATCGAATATATTATATGTATATACATATTATCGATTTTTACGTTAATTATCCTTATTGCCCTATTTATAACATGTATTGGCTGATAGCTATGAAACTGGTCTCAAACTCTCAACAGTTCAAAATAATTAAAAGACACATACAACTGGGCATAGAAAGGGAAAAGTTAATCAATTAGAGACCCATTATCTACTTTATACAATGAAGACATATTCGAAGCGGGGCGAAAGGAATTATCTTGTAATACTTATCTTTGGTCCACTTACTGGCGAGTCTCCCTATTTGTCTTGTTTAAACCGCATGAGAATTAACTGCGTAAACTCGGTTTAATCTTAAAACTACGAATTTTATCTTTTTGAACGCCTCATTTGTTGCGTCTACGTTGACATTTGCAGAAAGTAGGGTAATTAAAAAAGAAATGAGAGTTAAAACAAAACAAATGAAAATCTGTTGATGTCAGCATTTCTATTTCTGTCTTAGCCACTTTAGAAAACGATTGATTACGATATTTTAAGATGAAGCTGCCCCAGGATGGATTGAAATGATAGAGAGAGCAAAATATCGGTCTAACGAGGTTCGCAGTGTGCGCTGAAGTGCAACATGCACCTTGTTAGTATTATGGTGTGGTCGAATTTCTATATCTTTAGAGCGGCTTTAAAAAATTGGAAAGGATACCGCGCTTTTCGCCACGGAATTTCTGTCGACTAAAGGTACTATTCCGAACTGACCTGTCAACGGCAACTGCCGACAGCACGTGCAGCGGCTAGAGGTGACGCTGGTGTGGTGAGTGCCGTGCGTGGTGCGACTTCATGCAGTCGCTGCACGTGCTGTCGACAGTTGCTGTTGACAGCTCAATTCGGAACAGTACCTTAAGGTAATATAAAGTAACACGCTACAGCACCAGAGCCGAATTTAGAGGAGGACAACAGGGGCTGTAGTCCCGGAGCCTCCACAAGACAGTGGCCTTTACAATGTGAGTTTTTAAATTTGACAAAGAGAAAAAAAAAACATTCACGAGGTACTATTTTAAAAGTAACTTACTTCTTCGTTGCACTAGCAAACCTTGGCTGGAGACCCTTCAGGTCTCGCCAAGGACCATCTACAGAAGTTCAATATAAAAAAAAGCATTAGCAAACTATTTAATCCTTCCCTGATCAGCACTTTATAAGTAGTTAAACTCGCCCTGTCGGGATTAAAAAAATATGAGTAAAAATTCTAAGCAAGGATGTTTCTTTTTAAATTTGATTTACATCTCATTTACTCAGTTTGATTTATTTCTTGGTAAGTTTAATTTGCCCTCGGCATCAGCCAAGTTCTAAGTCCATGTTTAGTATGAGACGAAAGTTACAATTTCAGTAATGAAATAAACTTCCACTTTTATTAACATGAAATTACTTACTTTCCCGTAAAGCATTTTCGTCGTGGAAAATCTAATATATACGTCTGTCGTAACTTAAATAAACGCTTTTTTACGAAGACAGGCTTGTAACTCAGTTAACTTGTTGAATAAAAATCAAGTAATGACATTTTAGGTTGCCCTTATAAAGTTCTTTCTTTTCTTATTTAAATTATAAGTATTATTGTGACATCAGACAATTGCAAAGCGCTATCGATACGGATCAAGGGTACAATAATACCAATTCAATCGAGGTGAACCTTACTTTAATTCAGTATTTGTCGTCATTAATTTTATCAGTGGTTCGTTAAACAAAACAACGGATGAACGGAAGAACTTTTCGTGAATAATTAGCGAGGCGTCCGGAATCCATTAGAGTTTCTAATAAGTGTTACTTGTTATGGGACTCCGGACTCTCAGTTATGGATAGTTTTCTTTGAATAACTTTCCAGACGCGATAGGCAACTTTGTCGGGCTATTGATAGCTTACTTCTAAACATGTACATTACATTTACACTATACATTTACGGAAGTCGGTGCCATCAATTGCACTTAGGTTTCAATTCTTCGTTACAGGCTCAGCACTGACTTTTTAAAAAACTTATAAATCTTATTAGTACAGCCATTACTTATTTGATACATTTCAGTTCTTTAAAGTTTTTTTAAAACTTTATTCGATTTGGTCTCAAAATAACACAGCTACGCAAAATGATTAGGATTGTGAACTTCAGTTCTAATACAAATTAGGTATAATAATCCAATCACGATACGTGTGCCGTTCGTCATTGAATAGTTATATTCTCTACTTCCGAAATGCATACCTCCGGTTTCTGATTTGAGAATTCGGGATAAGCAGATACTTATGTAACATTTGAGTATGTAGTTTTCAAAAAAAATCTTTAAAATCCGTCATTTTTGACAACTCCATACTCAAATGTTACAAGTTAAGTATTTGCTTATCCGGAATTCTCAAATCAGAAACCGGAGGTTAATCAGATCATGACAAAAAAATTGTTTAAGACCATCGCCAAAAAAAAAGAATCACGTACATTTGAGAGAAAAGAAACCAAATTTTAAAAAATCGCGCCGTATATCGAACCTCATCCTCTTTTTAAGTCGCTTAAAAATTAGAAGGCCCCATTGGCTTATTTAAGATAGAACGTATTATCATTATTGTGCTATGTTCTGATAATTACCATTAAAGCACTTGGCAGCTAAGGAAAGCTACGGTAACAACTAACAATGTCGTACTGAATTATCGTATGCTACTTAGGTCATAAATTATTCCTTAAGCAACTGAAATATTGATGTAACTTTCCAATTGTTTGTATCTCAAAGAGAAACTTCCTAAACTGCTACGGCAGCTTGTTCAAGTTTGCCGAGATCAGCCACAAACTTGGTGCATAGAATGAATTTTAATAAAGATGTAAGCTTATTACCTTACAATTTCCTATAATGGTGTAGGTATGTGTTTATAAACTTTATAGCAGAAAATAAAGGAAACTTGACTGACCTATTATAGTAACAAAAAAATTAAGCGCAATTTGTAAAGATTCTTTTGCCTGCCTTTTTGGTTGGTGGTTTTTTTGCCTTGTTGGTCTAGTGCCTAGTGATCACATGCTGTTGAGCGTGAGGTCCTAGGTTTGATCCCCAGGTCGGGCAAATTGTTATTGGGTTTTTTCTGTGTGGAATTTCTCAGTTTCAAAGACCGGAGCCTGGATTTGTGTTATGATATTGTTATGTTGTAAAGGTTGAGTCAAGATAAGAGATTACCATGTTAGCGATCTAGTAAGTGTATTCTATTCCTAATTAGAGGTCGAAAACGGCTTCACCCGCGTGGATATCGTTTATCGCATATTCCGCGTTTTTCTCTACCATATTATGCATGTAGGTATTAATATATAAACCTTCCTCTTGAATCACTCTTGACTATTAAAAAATACCGCGTTAAAATCCGTTGCGTAGTTTTATAGATCTAAGCATACATAGGGACAGACAGACAGCGGGAAGAGACTTTGTTTTATACTATGTAGTGATATGGCTTAAAACAACACCTTATATTCTGCAAACCATTTTTATTTTAACTTTAGTAAGTTTGTACACTTCAATACGATTTGACAACAAATCCAAATTGGGTCAGTGGGCCCCAATGTGTCCGGTATGGTCCCGATTTATAGTTCCCTATGACAATAACAATTCAAGCTGGTACCATCGTAAATAGCGGTTGCGTATTTCCAAAGTACCGATTCCGGTTCCGTAGAGCAGAACATGACAAACAAGCAAGCGAAGTTGAATTGGCAACAGTTGTTTTTGGAACAAATACTACTAGTAACAATAGTCTACATCAGATATTGTACGTAAGGGTTGTTTACTCAGCTTGACGGCAAAAAGCCATAACCTTTCAAAGCCAAATCCCGCTAGTAGATTAATTCCACAAAGAACTTTTACAACGTGATCGAATTTTTCCAATATAAGTAGTTAGATAAGAAAAGTATTACATACCTACCTCGTCTGCTGGACCTTTGGACTGAACTCGTACATAAAACATAAGATTTTTATTATTTTATCTAAATAAATCATCTTTAGGACAAAAACTGTCATACTTATTTATCCCAGCTTTTAGTAGAAAATTTCTTTCCGATGAAGATTACTTAAATAATCTTAGTTTATTATAAATAAAAAGAAAAGTCCTGACTGACTGACTCATCAACGCCCAGCCCAATCCCTTGAACCTAGAATGCTAAAATTTTGCACAGAGGTTCCCTTTATAATGTAGACAAGGAATAAGGAAGGATTTTTCGAAATTCAACCCCTAAGGGTGTTAAATAGGGGATAAAAGTTTGTATGGAAAATCGTCACTTAACGGGTTCAAAATTTCACACGAGCGAAGCTGCGGGCAAAAGCTAGTTGTAATAAAGTAATCTAAGTATTTTTGTAAGTCTGGTAGTCTTTATTAATATTTGGCTAAGTATTCGATTATACGCTGTAAACTCATCGATAATGGAGTCAGGAAATGGCCAAAAATAAGTATGGGTATAGTTTTACGAAACCATGCAATTGTGTTAAAACAAAGTGTTCACAGTTTCAAGGCGATCAAGTGCTTGGAGGTCATCTTGAGCTTGTATGTCAAACACAAATATTTAACAATTTTGTTTTCTTTGTGCTTTACGTTTTATGTGCGGTCTTACTTAATTCATGAAAAAGTTCACACGAATAACTAAAAGTTTAACATATACCACATCATCGTTCAGCCGAAAGAATTCCACTGCCGGACATAGGCCTCCCTCAAGCCATGTTAGGGGGCTTTGCCATAATCGCCACGCTTGGCAGGCGGGTTGGCGATCGCAGTATGGTTGTTAAAGTACTCGGAGAACGCTGCTGCCCATCCTCTCGTGAATCCCTTAGTCGCCTTTTACGACACCACGGGAAGAGATGGGGTAGTGCTATTTTCTCTACGTCCGGCACCACACGGAACCACATCCCAAATACCAAATTTTTATTATTTCATCTTTATTTGTAGAGGGTTCAGTAATTAACTGATTACATCAGTAGATGCATTTAAAGTAAGTAAATGCTCAAGTTTAATATGGAAGTAAACATAAAGCCGTTAATTTATTGTGGTCGCTCTATTTGGGTATGCAATAAAAAGTTTTTACCCCAAATATTAATTTATTGGAATTACTTCACAATTACTTACGCAAGTTTGAATGATTTTATCAAGGGGAATTATTTCATCATCACTTTTAATTAAATTGTACATTTTTTTGTTATGAAGTTGAGGTTTGCATTGATTTTGCAATATGTATTTATTTAATATTGCTGAGTTCTTGCACTGTAAACTCAATACTACCCACTACTTATAAGATAGATATAAAAACGAAAACGTTGGTACTTAAAACCGCATCAGAAATATTACGAAACGCCAAGTAAGGTCTAATATAGGTCTGTTGTGGTACCCAAGCCAAACATTTAAAATTTTACGAGCCGGATGCAGCCAGCCAGCTGAGCAATAAACTGGGCTCAAATACAGCACTCTGCTAACTGAGACTGATCGAGTTTTTACAGTTTATAGGGTAGGCGACATGCTATCAAATATCTATCATGTTGCAGTGCAGCAGCACAATTTCACGGAATATTGCTTTCACGCTGGAATTGCTTCGAGAATTTAAAATATGCTAAATTGATAACAAGATTTACAAGTTAACGTACTCTGTGCTGCCTACTTTTCTAGTTCTACGTACAAATTAGCGGCGACTGCTGATAATTACACTGTTAAACCATCCAATAGCGGAGCGTTTCGCACTATGCACACAGGTGATAAATTTATTGCTCTATTTAACGGGTATTAAAACTACAATTTCAAAGTTTTAGGTTCATAGTACAGGAATTTGATTAATGAGAGCAATTTCCACCACGCTATCATGAATTCCCCTGATTAAAACAGTAAGTAAACAAAAACTAACGACTTAAACCAATTTAGCCACAATTCTAATGATTTGTTGTTGTTATTACAACTACTGTTTCTAGCAACAGCATTGACATTCGACTCAATGAATCATTTAATTTGGTTTTGTTTTTAAACTCGGTGTGTTGACTATTGGCACGAGCTGTTCCATAAGCTTCAGAGAAACCTTGCATTATGTTTATCCTTTTCTTTACTTCATATTATGTACATTTTATTACTGAAAGTCAATTGTTTTCTAAGCAGCTACAAGTTTAGGATCTATCTTCTATGTATATAAAAATGAATCCCTATTTCCCTTGGTCACGGCATCACGCGTGAGCGGCTAGACAGATTTCGCAATTTTTTTTTGTTGTTGTATCCGTTATTGTCAGGAAGAAAATTGTGATATTTATAAAAAAAAAAAAAAATCTCAGTAGGTACTTATGTCCATCTTGATTTGTTTAATGCATGCATGAAAATGATTTCCACTTTTTGTTACTATTTTGATTTTGTTTCTGAAGGTAGGTAGTAGATAAGTAGTAGGTATTCTAGGTATAGGTAGGTAGTAAGTAGGAAAAAGTGCATTGCAACGCATGCCGGGTACAGCTAGTACATTTATAAATGCGATGATCTTATTTTCTACTCCGAGGTGAAATCACCTTTTATCGTCCCTTGTTAACTTTAATCAAACTCAAAACTCATTTATTCAAAATAGACTAGAATGACTTAGTTCTTTTTGAACGTCGATTTTACAATATAGACATCCCCCAAAAAGCCCTCCCTTCAACGCTTCCTAGTGTTTATGCTGTGAAGAAGAAACGGCGCAACAAACTCCCCAGCAACACTGATATGTCTGTCAAGTGAATAAATTAATTGACTCTATACAAAGAAAATCATAATATTTTTTACAATAATAAAATTATGCACATAAAGGAAAAGTAAAAATGAAAATAGTACATAAGTAGGTATAATTCTGTATGAATTGAGATAAATCAAAATCGTATCTAAATAATATAGATACTTATCTAAACAAACACATAAAAACTAATGGTTTCCAGGGAAGCCACATGTGCAGAAAAGAACTAACGCCACACGTCCCTATCGTCAACATTCAATTCATTAATTCAAACAGTTCCTTCGGGGATGCAAAAACAAATGACTTCTCCATGGTTCTAAATAGCGACACAACTTTACATATTGTCTTTTGTGACATTTAAATAGACTCAAATCTATATCTATGTTTAATAAAAATTAAATGCTCTTCGTTGGTAAGCGCATAACTTGAGAATGGCTGAACCGATACCTATAGCTATTTTTTTTTATGTTTTTCGTTGTCCGAATTAGGTTTTCATGGAAATAAAAATTGGAAAAGGTTCCCGGAAAAAAATTTGGACAGGACAACGTCTGTCGGGTCAGCTAGTAACAAAAATTGGAGCTAAAGTGACACGAAAGTTTTTTTTTTAACCTGATTGCAAACAACATGGAATACATTTGATCTATGACACAAAGCTATTACCATATTCCGAGTAGTAAATGAGAGACGAGTCGGCATGACAAAACCTGTTATCTTCCGAGTCCCGACAGCCACAGGCCAGAAATCGCTTACATCATGCACGCATCGTGGCCAATGACTTCATCATTCGTGTTTTATTGTTCCCATTCTATCGCGCGTAAACTATTTAAGTAATCTCTTCAAATGCCCAGGCCGATGGCGCATTAAGTTAATTGAAAATACAACATGAAAATATGTCATTACCTTCATACACACATGTTGTAATATAATATTGTTACTATCTGTTATTTAGATATAAAAACCACTCAATAATTGTTGTTTTGTAAAAAAGCTCGTTCCTTTTCTGTATGAGAAGAAGTCTTTGCCCTGCAGTAGGCCTGTTACAGGCTAATCATAATATTATTAAGATTTAAGTCAAAAGAATAGGTACTCTATTCACCATCCCGTCATAAGCGTTTAAAAATGTACGTTTATTTTTATTATACACATTTGGTACATAAATAACACACTTCTGTGTATGTATCCAAAAACCAGATAAATTAATGAACGATTTTACAATAACAGCAAAGATGAGATATTGCTACTTAGGATTTTGTAATGAATAGATTAAATAGAGTACCTAAGTGGGTATCAGATATCTATTTGGTTTTTCTATTTGAAAATGTGCAAAAGAATGCCATACTGCTTCGTGTATGGCAGTTTAATTTATAATTCATGCAAAATATCTATTTAGGTTCGTAGTTCGTACTTCTTTCGAATCAAAATACCTAACAGTAATGACTTATAACAAATGAAAAGTCCATCGATTACAGTCCTACTTTTTCTAACAGTTTGTTTTAATTGTAAACTAAATAAAATATTATACTCATAGACTGTTTCAATATAGGTGTGAGAATAAGCCTGTATCAGTAAGTTGTCGAGCGAATGAGCATTTCGCCGGGTGAGCTGAGCGCTCAGCAGCGTGACCCGTGAAACTGGGTTACGCTCTCGGTGCCCGCCTACCACCCGTCCCAAGCCAGTTGCAGCATACGTAAGATACGCCAATAATACTTATATTATTATTCTTGTTATCATTGCAGATACGGAAGATATTTTTTTATTTTACAGACTAGTTTCCTGCCCTAAAATAGGTATAGGCCTATGGGGCTTACCCACACGACCTATAAGAAAGAAGTTGTGGGTACCTACATAATGAATTGATTATTTTATAGACAAATTAGCAGTTGTCTTGGTCATCAATAACTCTATCTTCACATACAAGTAGGTATTATAAAGTTCCATTGTCCAAAGCAGTTTCCTACTTCGCCTATACTATTGACCAAAAATCTACCCACGTTATATTTTCTACTTTTGACATGGACTGAGCTAAAAATTATCCTCAGTGTACATTATAGGTACATAATTGTACTGATTTTATTATACAGAAAAGGTTTCCTTGGTTTAATAACATTTAAGATTCGTTTTTTGACATTATGAAGAAAAGTTATAACAAAACTGCATAGACCGATTTTTGGTGAACTCACCCCATATTCAAGCATTAAATTGCTTGTTTTATTTTTGTTAAGTACTGAAAATACGATAAAATTAAACAGTAAGTTAAAAAGTTTGAACTACATTAACTTTGTATTATTAGCTTCTCAATAAGTGAAATTTCTAACAGAATTATTGTGCTAACAGTACTTATTATTTTCTTGTAGAAGTGACCATTATTATGTTATATGCATAGTAACCGGATTTATTTGAACCCATCTTCGTATCGTGAGTCGTGACTGGGGTAGGAACCGGCTTTCAGACGGCTGTAAATCACCGTTCACCGTTCTAAGTCGCGCGCTGCCCATTGTTGTTTGCTGTAGGTGTTGCCGCTTACACACAAACAAAAAGCTAAAATAATCAACATCTTAGCGCCTTACCTCTAATAGGAATCCTCGAGGGCGACGCTCCTGCACGCCGGACGAAACGGGCGGCGCGCACCCAACATAAACACTGCACCAAACGGTTAAAACATACGCGGAATAAGCGAATTTGCAGCCGATTTAGTGTCAACACTGCACTGTCACTTTGTACGATCACTGAAATCCAATTGGTTCGTTTGTTTTTAGTCACAATTTAGGAACAACTACGCGCATGTCAGTTCAACACAATTAGTAATATTTTGTTTCTCTTCAATAGCATCTTCCAAGACCACCGCTCGATGACTGGCGGGCCGGGCGCGCGCCGTTCGTTTGGTCGGATATTCGTGACGCGGGCCACGCGGGGGGCGGTGCGGCATGTGCGGGGCAAGGATGCATGCACTCCTTTGAATGGTAGTGTAATATTGAAATGAATGAATGAAAATAAACAATTCATGAATCAAATTTTATACCTATTTCTACTGCAATTTATAAACACATAAAGAAATTACAAGGTATGTAGAAGGTTTGATTTTTAATAAACATAGGTTTAAGTAATAAACATAAACTGAGAATCGACTAACGATTTTTTTAATAAACTTTCCAAGTCCATGAAAATTGTTGGGAATTAAGTAAGTAGGTAACTAATGTGCTGTTTTGCAAACAACAAAACGGAGTAGGTAGTTTAGTCTAGGTATGTCTAGCAGGAACCAAATTCGTTTCAGAAGATTCCCCCTTCACCTCCATCCGTGGTTTTTCGGCATTATTCCGGACTAGACTACATTATGTAGCACCTTGATCCTAGCCAAACATGAAGTATGAACATAGGTATTTCTGTAAAAAAAAAAAGATTAGTTATTTTTATATGCCTTTTGTAGTTATGAAAAATAGTTATACATATAAATACATATCAAAGGAAAAAAATACTTACCAAAATCTAACACGACTACAGAAAGTCACTGAAATGTTCCCTATTTGGCTACATTACCTACCTACGCAAGTCGAAAGAATTTTGACGCCTTTGTTCGTGGCCGAAAGTAGAAAACATTCAAAATCTTTAACAATACAAAAATGTTTGGTTAAAGCTTAAAGTTGAACAATAAACGAAATAAAGGGTTGTATTACGGTAAGTGTATCAAGTGCTTACTGTCATACTTATGAGGTAAGAAAGAGTTCATTCCGGGAAGTAGGTCATGAACCAGACACCCTGTCTGGGCCATTACGAGTACCAACTTCCCTCATCATACCAATCTATACCAATGTACTTTATTAATATTCCTGATTTACAATGTATTTAATTAATGATGCACGTACCTTATAAATGCAATTAAAATTGATTAAGTAAAATCAATACAATTAAAAAAGGACAAAATAATGTGTAAGTACCTACCTACCTAGGTGTGTGATACAGCATCTATGTACTGTTAATGACATTCGTGTATTCGAATATCGGATACAGATTTGTATTCGATTACTTAGTTACTTTCAATTAACACGCAAAATGTGCTAACTAAATGCTTTGATTATATCGGGTGTGAAAAGACCCTTAACGATAACGAAAACCACATATTCTACCCATCATTGGGATCATTTTTTTCTACTAGACCATACCTGGGAAATCATTGATTCCGGAGATATTGAAGGTCAAAGTCAACTTTTTTTTTTAGTTTTTTCCAGAAACGTATTCTAAGTGATAATACTAAACTTTCTTCCAAACAAACATTATCAAAATTTTCAATTTTAGCTAACAAATTACGCATTTGAAGTTACAAAAACGCAATGAATATCAAACGCACACCATCGCCTTGGCTCAACTGTGTAGCCGCTGCACTACCCACACAGACACATTCGGTTACGTGCATTACATTACGCGCTACAAAAAAACAAAGTTTTTTTTATGCCTAAAAATAAAAGTCGTTTCCCATCAATTATTTTTGGTCAATTTTGTTTAGTTTGATGTACAGAGTGCGTAGATTTCGGCTATGTGATGGGTCTTTTTACACCCTGTATAATCAAAGCCCAAATGTAACAATTTTTGCTCTGTCAATGAGCTACATACCAAATAAATTAAATCTTTCACCTTTTTCCCGATATTTGTCCAGACAAGGCCGAATCAAGGAAAAGGCGGAGAGAAGACATTATAATCACATTAAACGTTGACTCCCACGCAGCGTTTCGCCAACAACTATGTCCATTTATGTCGTATAATTTAATGGAACATATCGTTAATTCCCCCATTTCGCCACAATTGCTTTCAATTTACATAAGCGGGTCAACGAATGCAACAATAATACTGGTGCGAGCGCAGTAAGCTGAAGCAAGCTGAAGTGTTGTGCACTGTACAGAGAGCAATATATCAGACACAAGTGCGTTGCATATGAATGCCTGCTAATCTTCTATTTGACAGCTACCATTCATACGGGGACGTAAATAGCCGGTATCGACGTCAAAGCGGCCGATGCTCCCCCTTTGTTGAAAACTTAGTGGCAAATATTACAAATGAGTTTATTATCAAAACGCGTACCCAGGGGAACAGGGGCCCAATCCTCCTAAAAGTAATCTTGATAAACTGCAACCGAACCAAGGCCGAACCGTTCATTCAGACAGTTCTCAATTTCAAAAGCTGTCAAATTGTTTGACACAAAAAACAAAACCAATCATTTTGACAGTTATTGTAAACGAAAACTGACTGGAGTTTGCGGTTCTTTTGCGTTTGGCAACAATTTCAATAGTTGAGTTAGCCCCCAGATTCGCAAGTTTATTTTATTTCAGTTCCCATTTGTAGCAACGTAATAATTTATACAGCTTTAACTTCCACAGCCAACGTAGGTAGTTCATAGTGGTGAAAACAACATGAAAAATTCCTCTAATGGCGGAGGTACGCCCACGTAGGAAGATAGTTACTGGAATATTTATTTTATAACCTACAGAGACAACGTTCTACTAAAATATCACTGCCACATGACTAATTGGATTGTTAACTTTGAATTGGTTGAATTTACCATTAATTGATACGTTAATAAATAAATGCTCTCGCAAAAAACTTTTTGAAAACAATAGTTAAATACCGCCAGGTAAAGTTAATATTTAGTACATACAATCAATCAGCTCAGCCTATTGTAGTCCATTTCAGGCCTCTCCCACCACGTTGCGCTAGAAATTTCGGTCCTCCGCTTTCCGCATCCAATGCACCCTAGCTACCTTCTTCACATCGTTTGTCGTCGTTTACTAATACAATGAAATATTCGTAATAATAATGACTCGCAAGAACCTTGTGAAAGCCCAGAAAGATAAAGAAATTAAATATCAAGAATTGGCACACGAGGTTGTCGCCATGTGGGATGTTGATTCAGCAATCATTGTGCCGATAGTCGTTACGGCCAATGGTTTAATAGCCAAGAGCCTCGACCAACATCTAAAGAGGCTCTCGTTGGGCAGCTGGATCAAGGGCCTGGTGCAGAAAGCGGTACTTCTGGACACGGCGCGTATTGTTAGGAAGTTCCTCTCTCTGATTCCCTGACCACCGGTACCTTGGACCCTGTTCCCGATGCCGGTGGGCTACTATATTTTTAAATGTTTTCGTTTTTTTATTTATAGTGAAAATATTTAAAAATGTAATTGTATATGTTTAGAAATGAATAAAGGGGATGTCGGCGACGAGACCCCGTCCAAACCGCGAGGTACAGTGTACGCGACGTTCGCCATGTGCCGATAGCGCTCGACCAATCAGAGCTCAGGAAATTGCTATGTAAATATCTTTGTTATTTGTGTTAGTCTTATTTTCTTATTAGAATGTGTAAATAAGTTAATCAAGTTAGTTTCTTATGTTTCCTGAGCGATAAGTCTGATTAGAATAGTTTTTGTAAGGATTTATTAGAAATTTTTGTTGTTGTTCTAATAATTACGTAACTTGAAAATGTGATTTTTTGTTTATGGTTAGATTTTGTTTATTCTTGTTTTAGATTGTAGGGCTAGGCCCAAAACGAGTTATACAGTTTGAATTGTGAGAATCGGGCCACTAGTTTTCAAGTTATGTCAAAATTTGTGTAACAGAAATTTAGTTAAGAGATTTTTTAGATGTTTTTTGTTCTGTATTAATTTTATTTAGTGCAATATGTGTAAGGTTTTTGTTTTTAATGATTATATTTACATTAAGAAAGGTATTACAATAAAAATTGTAAGTGTATTAAAAGGAAAAATAAATAAAAAAGGGCTCCAAAGATTTCGGCTGAAGCGAAATTGGCGAGGCGAATGCGCGCAAAACGCGCGGGCCTCGCCAAGGTAACTTAGGCCACTATAAAAGGCGTGCCATTTGCCGGCACAGTCAGTCGCAACACAGCCACCGAAGAGGCAACAACTAAAAGGAAGCGAAGCCGAAATCTGCGGAGAAAATTCAGCAAGGAAGAATCGTGTATTATTTTTTCTCCGACGCCCCCCGCTCCTATTTCTTTGTCGTCTCTAGTCTCTACGTAAGGGGTTCCCAACCCGGTACGCATAACAGGGGTGCGTGGTGACGTACGTTACCAGCGGAGGAAAACAAGGAAGCGTGCGTCAAGAAATTGGGAGATCGTCCCAGGACGACAAAGGGTACTGGACGTACCCCTGCCGTCCGCAACAGTTGGTCCTTCGAGCCGGATACCCTGCGAGAAGAAGAAGTCAGAAGAGTCCAGAAGATTTAAGAAGACTGCAAGATGCCGGCAACCAGGTCGCAGAAGGATGCCCCCTCACGCCCCTCGTCCCGTCCCTCCGTTAGGGACGCGACGGGAGAAGGGTCAGGGTCAGAAGGGGTCACGTCAGCGGCAACGTCATCGGGCACAGCAGCCACGTCGGACACGAACACTTCTTCGGGAACCACAATCACCGAGACTACGGTTGCGACCACAACTACGGCGGCATCCGAGAAGAGCGAACAGAAGAGGAAGGAAGCCGCACAGAAGGAGACGACGAAGAAGATCCCAGAAGATGTTCCGGTTAAGGGTGTTTATGGCTCCGCCACGACCCTACAACCGCAGGGGGTCAGTCGTCGCGCCCGGTCCACGAAGACCACGAGTTCCTCGGCCAGAAGACGCGAGCTGGAAGCCAGAGAAGAATTGGCACGCCTGGAGCTGGAGCGAGCACAGGCTGCAGCGAAGCTAGCCCGTGTCAGGTTGGAGCTGGCTCAATGTGAAGATGAGGACTCCGTGGATGAAGACCAGGAAGACAGAACAGCACAGGTGCAGAACTGGATCGAGACATCCGTGTTGAATGAAGACGTGATGGAGAAGCCAGAGCAACGAGGTCACCGCCCTCCAGAAGAGCCACAGAAGGTGAAGCCTGAAGAGAACTCCTCACCGAAAGGGGCTACGATCGAGATTCAAGCGTTGGCGACGGCGTTGAGGGAAGCCCTTACCACGAGAGGAGGACCAGCACCGCAGCCGAAGTACATCCACGAGTTACCCTACTTCGACGGCAACAGCAGCGAGTGGTTGGCCTTCAAGGTAGTCTACGAAGATACAGCACCGATGTTCAACGAAGTTCAAAATATGGCTCGACTAAGAAGAGCGCTGAAGGGCAATGCAAGAGAAGCTATCAAGAGTTTGTTGTACTCCGAAGCCTCTCCGTTGGAAGTGATGCAGGCCCTCAGAAGAAGATATGGAAGACCTGATGCGCTGGTGCTGGCGGAGTTGGAAAAGGTCAGGGCATTACCGAAGATTTCAGAGAATCCGAGGGACATATGCATCTTCGCAAGCCAGATCAACAACAGCGTAGCAGCGATAAAAGGACTGAAGAAACCGCAGTACCTGCATTCACCTGAGATGGTGAAACAGATCATCGAGAAGATGCCGGCGATACTCAAGTTCCGATGGTACGACTTCACTGCAGCATCAGAAGAAGGCGAGTTCTCCAACCTTACGATGGTGTCCAAGTTCCTGAACATAGAAGCGGACAAGTGTGGGGCCTTCGCGACTTCAGAAGAGAAGAGTGGATTCAAGAGGACTCATCGACAGGCGACGCATTCAACAAGAGAGGACTTCAAGGAAAGGGATTCAAGACAGCCGGAGAAGACTTGCCCTATGTGTGAAGGTGAGCACTTCCTCCTCGACTGTAAGAAGTTCCAGAAGGCGTCGGTGCAGGATCGATGGGCAACGGTCAAGAAGAGTCGCGTCTGCTTCAAGTGTCTGCAAGGGAGGCACCGCAAGGAGAGCTGCAAGAAACCACCGTGCAAGGAGTGCAAGAGGTGGCATCATCATATGCTGCACGTCGGGTCAGAAGAAAGGGACTCAGAAGACAAGAAGAAGGAGGTATCGCAAGAAACGGCAAGCTCTACTACAGCGGTGAATGCGGTCAACAATGCAAGGGCGTACCTGAAGATAGTTCCGGTGGAGGTCTTCGGGTCGAAAGGGTCCAAGAAGATACTGGCGCTCATGGATGAAGGGTCAACAGTATCGCTTCTGGACGAGAAGATAGCAGAAGAAGTCGGCGCTCAAGGGAATAAGGAAGAACTGGTCATCCAGACAGTCGGAGGCAGGCTGATAAGAAAGAAGGATTCCCAGATGCTGAACCTGACGGTGAAGGGGGTTCATCAGGGAAGCAAGAAGACCCTGAAGGGAGTCCGGACTGTAGACGAATTGAAGCTTGCGCCGCAGTTCTTAGACAAGAAGAGGATTCAAGATTGTCGACACTTGAAGAAGATCGCCGATTCTCTGCATTATACAGGGGAGTCACCACAGCTGCTCATCGGTCAAGACAACTGGGAGCTGATCGTGACTCGAGAAGTGAGAAAAGGAAAACCAGGGGAACCAGTTGCTTCAAGAACAGGACTTGGTTGGGTGCTGCACGGAACGGACAGTGGGAGCACGAAGCTGGTGCATTTCATGAACACGTGCCTACATGTCAACACGCCAGAAGAAGAGATGCATCAAGCCATCAAGGATCACTTCGCGATCGAGGCGCTCGGCGTGCTACCAAGAAGACCCACTACCGACTCGGAAGGAAGAGCACTCGCCATCCTGGAAAAGACCTGCAGAAGACTTGAAGATGGTCGATTTGAAGCTGGACTTCTGTGGAAGAATGAAGAAGAACAGATGCCAGAGAGCTACACGTCTGCCAAGAACCGATTGATGAACATCGAGAGGAAGATAGACAAGGATCCTCAGCTGAAGGCGGAATATAGCAAGCAAATCCAGCATCTAATCGACAGCAAGTACGCAGAAGAAGCACCAGAAGGGCAAGAAGAACCCAAGAAGACATGGTACCTGCCTCACTTCTCCGTGGTGCATCCGTTGAAGAAGAAGATAAGGATCGTCTTCGACGCTGCAGCCAAGTCAAAAGGAAGAAGCCTCAACGACGCTCTACTGCCAGGACCAGATCTACTGCAGTCGCTCTTCGGGGTACTTCTGAGGTTTCGTCAAGGCCCGTTAGCGGTGGCAGCCGATATAAAGGAGATGTTCCTGCAAGTTCGCATCAGGCCAGAAGACAGAGACAGCCTGAGGTTCCTGTGGCGTGGGGATCGTCGCGACGTACCGCCGAAGAAGTACAGGATGACATCAGTCATCTTCGGCGCAACATCATCTCCGAGCACGGCCATCTACGTGAAGAACCGAAACGCAGCGGACTACAAGGAGCAGTATCCGGAGGCTACGAGGGCAGTCGAGCTGAACCACTACATGGACGACTACCTGCACAGCTTCCATTCAGAAGAGGACTTCAGAAGAGTGACGAAGCAAGTAGACTTCATACACAAGAAGGCAGGCTTCGAATTAAGGGGATGGGCATCAAACCAACCGGAGCTGCTGCAAGAAGTAGGGACAGAAGCAGCAGAGAAGACCGAAGTGGACCTTGGTGAGAAGGAAGAGAAGACGCTGGGACTACGCTGGTTCACCAGAAGAGACTCCATCGGCTTCAGGGCAAACCTCCGGAATACACCAGAAGAGATAGCCATGGGGCTCAAGGTGCCCACGAAGAGGGAAGTCACCAGCGCCGTGATGTCGACCTTCGACCCACTGGGATTGGCGTCACCGGTCCTCGTCCAAGGGAAGAAGCTGCTTCAGAACATATGGCGGAGCGGCGTCGGTTGGGACGATGAAATCGAAGACAAGGAGTACGAGGCATGGAAGACTTACCTGGAGAAGATGAAGCTGCTTCAGGATCTTCAGATTCCGAGGTGTCTGGCGCCACATCGCACCGAGGGGGAGCTGCACACGTTCACGGATGCAAGCGAGACAGCGTATGCAGCTACAGTCTACTGGAGGACAGAAGAAGAAGGTACTTACCGCGTCCACTTGGTAGCAGCAAAGGTGAGAGTTACTCCACTGAAACCGGTATCAGTGCCAAGACTGGAGCTGCAGGCGGCCCTCCTAGGAAGCAGACTGGCACACTCGGTGGAAGAAGAAATGGATCTGAAGGTGGTTAAGAAGACTTATTGGACGGACTCCAGCATCGTACTCTCTTGGATCAAGACGGACCCGAGGACCTTCAAGACATTCGTAGCTCATCGTCTGGCAGAAATAGAGGACCTGACCAAGCCACAAGACTGGAGATGGGTGCCTACGGCGCAGAATCCTGCAGACGATGCGACGCGCGACGTACCGGAGAACTTCGACTGCAATCACCGATGGTACACCGGACCGGACTTCCTGAGAAGAGAAGAAGTTCACTGGCCAGCGGCGAGAACATTCAAGAAGGAAGCCACCGGCGAAGAAAAGGCAACGGACGTCGCAGCAGCAGCAAGCATCACTCACCCTCTACCAGATCCTGAAAGGTTTTCGTCGTGGAAGAGACTCTGGCGAGCTACAGCGAGAATACTGCAGTTCATACAACTCTGCAGAAGAAAGGAGAAGGTCAACGTCAGTAAAGAAGATCCCACCTGGAAAAGAGTGAAAGGAAAGAAGATTACGCCAGAAAAGCGACAGCAATCTTCGAAAGCAGAAAGGAAATACCGGCCGTTGGACGCAAGCCTACTAGAGCAAGCTGAACTTCTATTGCTGAAGAGAAGCCAGGAAAGAAGCTTCAAAGAAGACGTCAGATGTCTGCAGCAAGGGAAGCAAGTAGAAGGCAGCCGCAAGTTGAAGAGGCTCGACGTGGTGCTTGAAGAAGGTCTCCTGCGGCTGAAAGGAAGGATCGACGCGATACAGGGTGTGGCAAGAGAATATAAACGACCCATCGTGCTCGACAGCAAGGACAAGACAACACGACTCATCATAGAAGAGTTCCACTGTCGCTTCAATCACGGGAATCACGCGACAGTAATGAACGAAGTAAGGCAACGCTTCTGGGTGTTGGGGTTGAGGTCAGCGATCAAGACGGTCCAGCACGAATGTCAATGGTGCAGGACAAAGAAGGGAAGACCGCAGGAACTACCAACGGGCAACTTACCTGCAGAGAGGCTGATGCACAACAACCCTCCTTTCACGTGCACCGGCGTAGATTATTTCGGCCCAATGACAATCACCGTAGCAAGACGTCACGAGAAGAGATGGGGGGCTCTGTTCACATGCCTAACCACCAGGGCTGTGCACATAGAGCTCGCTCCTTCGCTCTCCACCGATAGCATGATCATGGCGCTACGACGGTTCGCCGCAAGAAGAGGAATGCCGAAGATAATCTACTCCGACAACGGGACCAACTTCGTCGGGGCCAACAAAGAACTGAAAGAAGCACTCGACATCATGAAGACAGAAGACCTCGCCACAGAAGCGGAGAAGATCGGCGTGCAATGGAAGTTCATCCCTCCTGGTGCGCCAAACATGGGCGGCGCATGGGAGCGTTTGGTGCGATCCATAAAAACCGCACTAGACGCCACACTCCACGAGAAGCATCCACGAGAGGAGGTACTTCACACCCTCCTCCTAGAGGCCGAGCACATCGTCAACTCTCGGCCTCTCACCCACCTCTCCGAGAACCTCGAAGAAGAAGCGCTCACTCCAAACCACTTCCTCATCGGGCGATCCTGCGGCGCGGCGAGGATCGGCAGCTTCGCAGACGACGAGCTCGTGGGCAGACACACCTGGAAGGCGACGCAGCGACTTGCCGACCACTTCTGGCAACGTTGGCTGCGCGAGTACCTGCCCACTCTGCTGCCGAGGAAGACGACGGGGAGAGACGGCGCCACGGATCTGCGAGTTGGAGACGTCGTGCTGATCGTCGACCGCAGCCTACCGAGATGCACCTGGCCACGCGGAAGAATCCAGCAGGTGTACCCAGGACCAGACGGGCGGACCAGGATCGTCGACGTCGAGACGCGAGGAGGAGTGCTGCGAAGACCCAGTTCGAGAGTGGTGTTGTTGGTGCCGGGAGTGTCGCCGAGTCTGGAGGATGGTGCTGCGCACGAGGGGGAGAATGTCGGCGACGAGACCCCGTCCAAACCGCGAGGTACAGTGTACGCGACGTTCGCCATGTGCCGATAGCGCTCGACCAATCAGAGCTCAGGAAATTGCTATGTAAATATCTTTGTTATTTGTGTTAGTCTTATTTTCTTATTAGAATGTGTAAATAAGTTAATCAAGTTAGTTTCTTATGTTTCCTGAGCGATAAGTCTGATTAGAATAGTTTTTGTAAGGATTTATTAGAAATTTTTGTTGTTGTTCTAATAATTACGTAACTTGAAAATGTGATTTTTTGTTTATGGTTAGATTTTGTTTATTCTTGTTTTAGATTGTAGGGCTAGGCCCAAAACGAGTTATACAGTTTGAATTGTGAGAATCGGGCCACTAGTTTTCAAGTTATGTCAAAATTTGTGTAACAGAAATTTAGTTAAGAGATTTTTTAGATGTTTTTTGTTCTGTATTAATTTTATTTAGTGCAATATGTGTAAGGTTTTTGTTTTTAATGATTATATTTACATTAAGAAAGGTATTACAATAAAAATTGTAAGTGTATTAAAAGGAAAAATAAATAAAAAAGGGCTCCAAAGATTTCGGCTGAAGCGAAATTGGCGAGGCGAATGCGCGCAAAACGCGCGGGCCTCGCCAAGGTAACTTAGGCCACTATAAAAGGCGTGCCATTTGCCGGCACAGTCAGGTTCGTCATTCGCGCTCCGACGCTCGCTGAGGACGGACGTGCCGCAACTCGCGCTGCGTACTTTCTCGACGTGCTCGCTCACGAATATCGCTACGCCCCGCCGTAGTGTTCTCCACTTCACGACTATAAGTTCAAAAGCTGCCTTTTTCAAGGCGGTGGCTGAACGCCTATTTCTTTGACAAACGCGTGTGCCCCTTCAGGGAAAATCCACAGTTTCGTGGTCCTCGGCTGATACTTTGCAGTGTTAACGAAATCGAGGGGTGTTGACCCAATACACCAGCTGCGCCCCTTCAGGGCAAGGCAAAAATTGGAAGGAGCTAGTACCACCGGCCTTGGGGGATCTCCTAGTCGACGCTAGCTCTAACCCCGTTCTCTCCCATCTAGCACTCTCTAGTATTGCACCTCACTAGAGACTTAGAAACCCGTTCGCACAATAAGACTGGCGACGGGATTACAAGCTTAGGGCCCACCAATAGGCACTCAACCTCCCTGTCTATACCCGACAGGGAGGGTTTTCACACACCCCCGGGCTCATCCACCCGGGGAATCGCGTTTTTTAAAAATTAAATTGTTAGGACTTATAGGCCGTTACTAAAAATAGTCGCGTACTTGTGCGCGCCGCGTTTTTATTAAGCCTAATTCCCATTCTTTACACACGGCTCAGGCATCTTTTCCGAGATGTCTGACGCTGTGTTGTTAGCGTTCTTCCGGGAACTTTTAAAGGACCCCGAATTTCTTGCCCAATACGGCGCTCGAATTCCTAGTAGCGGGCCCATAAGGCACACTACTAATCCCCTGTCACCCACCTGTGATAACGAAACCGATCATTTCGGCGAAGGAGAGCCATTGTTCGACGTGAACAATGGCATTCCGAGCCTTATGTCGCTACCGCCTTTCTCTCCCGGTCCATTGTCTCCGGAAACAATGGAAATTTCACACCTGCACTCCGCAGCTGCGCCTTCCGCGAATTTTCACACCCCTTCCCCGTCCCTCCGACATGCTCCAGAGATGACGTCATCAATGGACACGTCAGAGCCCCTAGTCCCCGATTCCGACATTGAGTCCGAATCATATTCGTCAGCTTCTTCATCCTCTGAAGGCTACACTACCGTAGTCGGAAAGGGAAAGAAGCGTGCCCGCAAATCCAAAGCGGCCTCCTCCAGCCAAGTCCCGGCCAAAACCCCCAAGACAACCGTTGCGACCCCCGCATCGGTTGCCTGCCATAGTCCCGTCCCGACTACCTCCCCGCAGGCCAGTCGTCCCTCCTCCCCCCGCCCCGTCACTGGCTCGAAAACCTCGGCTCCGAGGAAAGAGCCCGCTCCTCCGCCTCTGTACATTCAGGACAAGGCGAGGTGGACCGATGTGTCCAAGTTGTGTGTTGATCGCAAGATCAACTACCTTAGCGCCCGCACCACCCAACAGGGCATCAAAGTCTTAGTCCCCACCTCAAAAGACTTCCGCGATCTCACGCGCATGCTAAGGGAAAAAAGTGTGTCATTCCACACCTTTGCCCTTCCCGATGAGCGGCTTATCAGAGTCGTTATCCGCGGCATCCCCAAGGAGATTGACTCCGATGCCATCCTCAGCGACCTTAAGTCGCAAAACATCCCCGCCTTGGAAGTCCACCGCATGCACCGCGGCCGCGGTGGCACCCCCTATGACATGGTCCTCGCAGTATGCGAACCATCAGACGAGTCTAAGGCCGTCTATAATATAAAGACCTTATGCCACCTGTCTGGCATAAGCGTCGAGCGCCCCAATAAGTCCGGTCCCCCTGGTCAATGTCACCGTTGCCAGCTTTATGGCCACTCGCAGCGTAACTGCTATGCGAAACCCAGGTGCGTCAAGTGCCTGGGCGACCACGGCACTAGCGATTGCGAACGCCCAAAAGATAGGTCCCTATGCCTTGAGCCCCCTAGTTGCGTTCTATGCGGCGAGTCTGGTCACCCGGCGAATTATCGCGGGTGTACCAAAGCGCCAAAACAGCGCAACCCTAAGCTGGCTAAACGTTCAGCCGCCCGTCACCAAAGAGAGAGTCCCTCCACGGCTCCCCCCCCTCTTTCATCCCAACCCCCCGCCCGCCTCAGTCCCCAAAGGCCGTCCCCATGGAATGCGCTGAACCATCAGCAGGCGTTCCCCGCCTTAAGGCCCACTACCCAGTTGCCCCAGCAACAACAACCAACCACAAGACCCCCAATCCCGGCTATCCCCGCCCTGATGAGCTCCACCATCCCCGCTCCCACTATAGTGCTAGCTGCTTCACAGCCTGCACGTAGTCCCACAACATCACAGGCTCCCCCCGCACCCACCCCCGCACCCGCCCCCGCACTCGCTCCCAGGCCAGCGCCGACAGCGGTTGCTCCCTCCACTTCCCTCTCGTCCACTAAAGTGCTCCTTAGGGACACGATCCCCAGCCTTATCCAAACCCTCTCCTCCTGCAATACGCAGTGGGCGATCAACATAGTCTCCGCTTGGAACGCCTCTCAAGGCGATCCAATCGCTCGCATCAATGTCCTCTGCGAACTAGATGACATAGTCATTTTCCTCATCCAATAAATTCCAATGGATACAGAAAGCTGTAGAATTAAGCCCCGATCCCTTAAATTAGGCTTCTTCAACGCTAACAGCGTTAACGGTCAACGGGATGAGATCGCAATCTTTTTGCGTGATCATCAAATTGACATCTTCTTAGTGCAGGAAACGTTTCTCAAGCCCCACAACAGGAACCCTGGAATTGCTAACTATAAATTAGTTCGCAACGACAGGACCCGTAGTAGGGGCGGTGGTACTCTCATCTACTACAAACGTTCCCTGTACTGCACTCCCTTAGACCCTCCCCCTGGTCTCCAATTCCTGGAAACTTCCATATGCAGACTAGGCATGACAGGACATCAGCCGATCACAATCGTCTCGGTGTATAATCCTCCCTCCAGTAATAAGATCCAACTCCGGAGCGATCTTAAAGCCCTCTTTGACCTCGGCGGAGGTTCCGTTGTCATAGCGGGCGACCTCAATGCCAAACATCTCTCGTGGAGCTGCAACTCCAACAACCACGCGGGTCGTAACCTCGAAGAGTTGAGCCCGGAGCTCGAATTCGACGTTATCGCCCCGATGTGTCCCACTCACTACCCCCATAACCCTGACCATCAGCCCGATGTCCTTGACATAGCGCTTCTAAAGAACGTAAACCTCGGTCTACGCTCTATAGAGACGCATGAAGAGCTAGACTCCGATCACCGCCCCGTAGTCCTTCACCTAGGTCCCCGGGGTGGTCCCCCGGATCCTGGACAACCCGCCCCGACCAAAACTGTCACGGACTGGGGTAAACTCGGACGAGGAAGACTTGAGGAGCGCCTCAAGTCTTCCTCGTCCGTTCACTTAGATTCCATCCCTGACGATATCGTTACGATTGCCGACACGCTGGGCGCGATCGACTCCCTTACCAGTCACGTACAGTCCGTGGTGAATGAGTGTTCACGGCAGGTTCCAGCGGTGGACGAACACCGCTGGAAGCTGCCGGACGATGTGCGTGAACTGCTGACGGAGAAGAACGCGTCCATCCGTGCCTATGACACTTTTCCCTGCGAAGCTAACCGCGCCCATATGCGTTCTCTACAGCGTGCTGTAAAGAAACGTGTACGGGAGGTTCGGGAAGCCCGCTGGGACAAGATGTTGAGCGACTTAGAGCCATCCCATCTGGCCTTCTGGCAATTACAACGAAATCTAAAATCCGATTGTGTAGCTTCAACTCCCCCTCTCAATCGTCCGAACCAAAGGCCGGCCTTTGAAGATGACGAAAAGTCCGAATGTCTAGCCGACAGTCTAGAAGCCCAATGTACTACCAGCACCCAACCCGCAGACCCGGTCCATCTTTCCAAGGTGGATCGCGAGGTCGAACGTAGGGCCTCCCTCCCTCCCGATGAAGACCCCGACGATCCCTTACCCCCCATCACCGTAGACGAGGTCCACACGATAGTGAGGAATCTCAAACCTAGGAAAGCCCCCGGCTCAGACGGTATCACCAATAAGGTGATCAAACACTTTTCCGCCCCGCTCATAGTTCTCATGACCGCCATCTTCAATGGCGCTCTGAGTAATAACATCTTTCCGCAAGCTTGGAAACAAGCCACCGTTATCGGTATCCCCAAACCCGGCAAACCCAAAAGTGAGCCCACTAGTTATCGCCCCATTAGTCTTCTCAATGTAATTGGGAAAATCTATGAGCGTCTCATTTATATCCGTTTAAAGGATTTCGCTGACTCCCGTAAACTCATCCCCGACGAACAGTTCGGTTTTCGAACCCAGCACTGTTGCATTCGACAATTGCACCGCATTGTCGAACACATTAGCTCCCGTTTTATGCGCTCGTACAAAACGGGCATGCTCTTCTTCGACGTAGCGAAAGCCTTCGACAAGGTCTGGCACAACGGTTTATTATACAAACTGTACCAATTCAACGTGCCGGACCGTCTCGTGCTCATCATTCGAGACTTTCTGTCGGATCGCTCCTTCCGCTATCGCCTAGAAGGCACCCTCTCGTCCCCTCACCCCATTCGCGCAGGAGTCCCTCAGGGCTCCGTGCTATCGCCCCTTCTGTTCACGCTGTACACCAGCGACATTCCCAAAAGTGGCTTGGCCAAGTTGGCTCTCTTCGCCGACGACACGGCTATCTACTATTCCGGTAGGAGTCTCGATAGCATCTCTCGAACCCTTCAAACCGCAGCCAACGCCCTCGGGGTCTGGTTCCGGAAATGGAGAATAGAGGTGAATCCCGAAAAGAGCGCAGCCGTTCTTTTCGAGAGACACGGTGACTCCCACACCCACATCCGTCCCGTCCTCATGTTCGGCAAACAGATCCCTTGGGAGATGAAAGCCAAATACCTGGGGGTTATCCTCGACCACCATCTGAGTTTCCGAGACCACATCAAAGCGGTGCGCGCTCGCGCCGCTTTCGCTGTCGGTCGCCTCCACCCCATCCTTAGAACGCGCAGTAAATTGTCACTTAGAAATAAGCTGAGAATCTACGTAACGTGCATCCGCCCCATCTTGACTTACGCTAGCGTCGTGTTCGCACACGTTAAGCCTTGTCGCTTTAAATCCTTCCAAACCCTCCAGAATCGAGTGTTGCGCAGAGCCGCGGCTGCCCCGTGGTTCATGCGTAACGTCCAACTCCATCTCGATCTAAAAATGCCAACCATCAGGCAATACCTCAAACGCATTTCCAAGCGTTACTTCGACTCTGCCCCCCGCCATCCGAACCCCCTAGTCGCCGCAGCGGCCGACTACAGTCCCTCTCTCATAAGTAAAGTTCGCCGTCCCAGGCACACACTTTTAGAACCCGATGACGAAATTACCCTCCTCCAGGAGGCGAGTAAATCGACCAGCACACTACACAACAAACGCCGCCGCCCGGCATACCGTCCTCGCCGACGAGGCCCGTCGCGACGCCCCACCGCCGCCGGTCACGATCCACCGAGCTCTCCCGTCGTAGAGCCGGTCGTCTCTTCAGACTCCGCAGTCACCCCGATAATTCAGCCCTCATCAAGCTGTCTCCCCCCCCCCCTATGTCCACGCCAGCAACGCCCTAAGCCGAGGTCCGAGTCCCACTAGGGGTCGCCCTTAGTGCTGTTGTTGCAGGTAGTCATGATGTTAGTGTAGTACAAGTAGTTAGCTTAGGTTAAGTATTTTACTTCCCCCCATTGGCTGGAGACCCTTCAGGTCTCGCCAATTACTGCCCGGTTACGTAGAAACCGTCCCCTAGGACGACCTACTGCAGTCCAATAGAAAAAAAACGGCACAGTCAGTCGCAACACAGCCACCGAAGAGGCAACAACTAAAAGGAAGCGAAGCCGAAATCTGCGGAGAAAATTCAGCAAGGAAGAATCGTGTATTATTTTTTCTCCGACGCCCCCCGCTCCTATTTCTTTGTCGTCTCTAGTCTCTACGTAAGGGGTTCCCAACCCGGTACGCATAACAGGGGTGCGTGGTGACGTACGTTACCAGCGGAGGAAAACAAGGAAGCGTGCGTCAAGAAATTGGGAGATCGTCCCAGGACGACAAAGGGTACTGGACGTACCCCTGCCGTCCGCAACAGGGGATGACTCGCAAAAAAATTAAAGGTATATAATATAATTCCAGTGCCAAAGACTAAAAATTCCATGATAATTAGTTTCATGAAGAATGTAACCCCAACGCCATAGGAACGAAGTCAGTGCATACGGAAAGCAATTTAGCGAGCCCCCACGTATTCACATAACGAACTGCTCGACGCTCTGTAGAGTTTTTGCTTTTGCTGACATTTACTATCTGCATCAACAAAGGACTCCGGCATTAACGAGTTGGCGTATTTCTAGTTACGCTTTATGAATTTATGATAGCACTTCATTTGAGTGAAATAGAAAATATTTCAAAGAAGATGAAATATCATCACGATTTGCAACATGTGACTTGCATACTGTATGAGTGGATATACGAAAGATTTTTACTCCAGCTTAAGGATGTAAACGGTTTAGCTTACGTGCATATTTCGGGAAGGCCCGGCTAGTTCCGGACTCAAATCGAGACCTTACTCATGAGCTCCTCACGAGGCGATGTCGCGAGGCGAGAGTTTTGACTCAAGTCCTGGATGATTGTTTTCTATGGAAACAAAAAAAACAATGCGTTGATAGACATAATATTAATACTAGCGAGTAACGTTAATGATACCCTTGTTTCATGTCTTCTATGCTTGAAATTGTATACTGCAAGACATTGCACAGTGACTGCCCTCGCATTAATTAAAGGTGCGATGATACTGTTATCATCTAGGATGCAGTCGATCGAATTGAATGCGTACTGCATTATAACTGCCACATAAAATAATCTTCCTTGCCGTTATCATAAACAGTAAACTTTTTCTATGATAATTGCTAACTCCATTAAAGCAATCTGCAGTTGGCTTGAACTACAGTAGTCCGGTCTGCGTTCACTGGAAGGTGATCTGTCGATTTTTTGTAAGTACTTTTTAACTTCGTGTGAAAAGAACAATGCGTGAAATCGTGGAACGCGCATTCGTGCACGCATTGAAGCGAAAAATATTGAAATATCTTTTACTAGCGACCCGCCCCGGCTTCTCACGGGTGCAATGTATTATACTTACGTATCAAGCTTCCTCTTGAATCATTCTGTCTATTGATGAAAACCGTATCAAAATCCGTTGCGTAGTTTAAAAGATCTAAGCGTAGAGGCGACTTTGTTTTAGACTATGTAGAGATTGCACTTTAAAGCTAGTCTCGAATGTAATCATATTTTCACTTAGATAACATATTTTACAAGCAAACTTTTACTAAGAATCTTATACACAAGACCTAAGACAACTTCAATCTTCTCCAAGATTATCGTGTCGTACATTTTTAATAACGAGAGAATATTTTACGCCAATTTCTCCTATAGACAGAACAGATGTTGCTTCAATATTGTAAAAATCCTCGTCATCTTATATTATGAACACATACAATCTTTAGTTTATTGGTCACAGATTGATATTATTTAGAACCAGGCACGAGGAACGTCAAGTAAGATAAAATCAAATTTGTTAGCAGCCGGCGTCAATAATTCGCCATCTCAGCTTATGGCACGAGAAATGTACCTACATACAATCTGCAGATACCTATAACATATTTGTTTTATTTCTTACACTATGTTGTAAACCAAATTCAAATCTCTATATTTACAGAATGAATCATGATTCATATTAAAATATTCCAGACAGCGGAGTCCTATTGTCTCATGATAGGAGACTAAGGCAAATACAACTGCTTGTCCACAAACACTTTTCCTTGTGTTAATGGAATGCAAACATTGACAATGGCAAATTGGTCCATAAATATCAGTGAGCAGTGTACCAAGTACCAACCTCGAGAGTAGTTACTATCGGTGCGCTTCGATCGCTATATCCGTCCGCAAATGACGCTACTGATGCTGAATGCTGATTACCGTCATTATAATTAACAGTTGACAGCCTAAAATGCTAACGAATGCTTCATTTTACACACACCGCACCGATATACAAACCTATAGGTAGGAAACAGAAGCATTATAACATTTTTCATTTTGCAGATTCGAGCTTACCTGCTGCACGTTTAATAAGGTTAAAGTTCAGCCTCTACCTTGAACGGACGTTATTATATGCACATCTCATTTCTCGTGTTCTCGGGTCTTGGGCACTTGTTGTCGATGTTAGAGGCATCACAGATTATCGTATGACATTGAAGGCGTACCTGCACGAATGCTAATGAACGTATAAATCTTCCTAATGCATTATTCTTCGGACGACCTCTCAGAACGATCTGGAAAGGTTTGGCGTCACATCCTCATCTATTTCCTGCATTATGTATGTTCCTGTATGGTTTATCCTGCTAGTCGGTAAATAAGAATAGAATTTTGTTTAAAGGTGTTGATAAACCTGAGAATTCTCTTGTAACAGAACATCGAGCAGCCGCTGTTTTTTTTTAAATGTTGTCAAAGTGAACATTATTATATTTATTTTGTTTTGTAACGTTCGATAGAATGCTCATTACAAGTGAATACTCAGGTTTATCTGCGCCTTTAGGAAAATTGGAATTTTATTTTTCCGTGTCGTAAAAATTCGAGATATTGGACATTCGCTTCGATTGATTTGAATTCGTGCGCCTGATTGTAGTTACCGCACGCAGCATGACCCAGACTGTCAAAAGCTTTCACGACACGATACGTTTATTGATCTAATATTATTATTAGTAGGTAAACTACGAAAAGTGAAAGGAAAATTATTTTCCCTTTTTAATAAAGGAAATCGGGGCTCATTAAAATAAATACGAACGGTCGGAAATTGAAATACTTAATGTTATACACAAATTACACAATAATAATTTCGATTGTACATATTTTCGATCTACCTAATTCAGAAAATAGTTTCATACGTGTCATGAATTTAGATGAAATCTTAATGTTAGTAGATATCATCAAGTTACATCAGGAAAGTATTACTTCTCTATTAAACTACGTAGATTTAACAACAAGCTCAAGGCAGTTCCACTTCCATCTCCTTGTTATCCATCATTTTCTGCGCAGTTTGAAAGTCCGACGAAAAACAAAGTAACAGACTGCTTCCAGAAAAAAAAAGCCTGTCTAAAAATAAAAACCCTAAATTCCGTAAAAAAATAATCCGTATTTCAAACCTACAACAAAATGCACAGCAATACAAACCACTCCAACCACTTGCAGTATAGTTTCTCGATATGCATACTTCGTCCACCCAGGTAATGAAACAGTTCTAGCTCGCAGGAAGCAACGATATCGACCTTGGCGGAAGCCTGCGCCGCGCGGTGGCTGTTATCCCAACCCACGATGGAACTAAAATAGTGCACTCAGCCACGTTTCAAAATGTACCGAGGTAGGTAAATAAAATCCTGTAGAGCTACAGTTTAAAAAATAATTTTGTGGGAAAACTTGTTAGTTTTAACGATTACTTGTTTGACTTCATGGAAGTTTACCTCCTGTTTCAACATCTCGTTAGTTTGAAATTCTGAACAAGATTTTAGCTTTTTAAGTTATATTCTCATTTTAATTTTTAGCTAGTTATAAATCACAGATATAATAGTTTGTTTTTGAACATAAGTAATTATACCGCACTGAATTATTGCTGTAGAAATACGTTCGCTGTTCAGGACCATTAAATATTCCAGATATCTACGAATTTGCCCGTGATGAATTTCAGTAGCCATAATAAATGAAAACATTATATTATAGGTAGACAAAAAGAACAAAAAAAATAGTTTTTTTCGATTATTAGATTTGCGCTGCAAACTGCCCTTTATTTTTTCTTAAAAATTATTTCTATTAAATGCTTGTCTGGCAGAAATTGCTTTAAGCGATAAGACCGCCACTTTTACCGTTCTTAATAATAATTATGTGTACTCCTTCTGTTTTATTTATTTTATCCTAATCCTATCCTAACTAATATTATAAACGCGAAAGTAAGTTTGTTTGTTTGTTACCTTTTCACGCCTAAACCACTGAACTACTATCCTGAAACTATCCTGAAATTTACAGAAACGGACATAGGGTACTTTTCATCCCGAAAAAAGTACTATTCCCGAGGAAAACAACTACTTATAACGTTCATAGATGGCGCCACATGTCTTTCGAATCACGATTGAATCCTATTATTATAGAAACTTTAGTAGAGTATTTAGAGTTTTTTGAGCTTAACTAACTCGAGCGAAGCTGCGGGAAAAAGCAAGTTGTATGGTAAAGTATATCTATCTCTCTATTTTGTTGATTAAATATTATTAAATCTCAGATGCGCCACTGTTGCCCCACTGAACTACACAGGACGCACGTCGCACCACCCAACCGGATATCCTCGACACGAACTCTGGCAGAAATGCACCGCCTATATCCTTGCTGAGCGATTTTGTGCCAGTGGAGCACTAATATTCAAACGTTTCGGGGCGTTAATATCCTTTGCTGTATATTGGTTTGTCTGTTTAGGTAGCTACAACAAAACAAGCAATTCTAGGATGAAAATATCAAAAGCTATGTTCGCGGTTTACGACAGTTGAATTCGCTATAACAATATCTTCTAAAATATACCATATATATTTTAGTGCTGACACTGCCACCTGTTTTCAGAATATTACGAAGGAACGGCATCTATAGAGATGTTCAATGCTAGCTACGCTACTTAACGATCTCGTATGAATAGATCATGTTACTCCTCCGCTCAGTGTATAGTCGGGAATGTCGGGATAGAATTGCCATATTGCAACTTTAAGTGACTACACCTTAAATAAAATAACAAGATAGTTCCGCACAGACTTTCTAGTAAATATGAGTATGAAAGATGAAAAATGTAGTTACTGAAAAATATCCTACTTGATATTTTTCAAGCTATCGCAGGAATTTACTTCTTATTTAATTCTGTAAAACGCTTTTTATTGAAAGGAATACAATGTTCAGTGGAATCTGCATAATAACAACGACGAAGGGATATTTGAGCGTACAAAGCGGAAGTCTTTAAACGCGTCCCTAGATACCTACCTATTTGCCTATATTCAACGACAGTATTACAGAAAACTACCGGTATTATCGATTATATTCCTACAAATTGAATGAATATCAAATCGCCATAACACCGATGAATTCGTAATTTATGGTTCGAAGTGATATTCATTTACTTAAGTAGTTACTAACAAAATTAAACACGCATCGTTTTGTTTGTATTCCGGAATCGTCTAGTCGTTGTAAACGGCCTTTTCTCTTAACAATTTGAATGAAAACCAAATCAAATCAAAAGTTTTTATTTCACATAAACCATTACAGGCGCTTATGAAAAGTCGAATTTAGGTGCACGGTTCCAATAAGTCGTTTCCTATGGAGAAGAACCGGCAAGAAACTCCATGGTTACTCTTTTAAAATCCATATCTTTAACAATTTGAGTGGGTACAGTTATGACTTAAAATAGATAAGAGAGAGCAAAGTAGACTTAAGAGCAGGAACCACACAAAAAAAAATTAAAAATATGGTCACAAATTAACTAGGTATCCAGGCATCTAGAAAGTCTACAAAGCTCTCACATTTACAGAAGGTAAAAGGACGCTAAACTATATAAAACAACCAAACTAAATGGTGTTCTTATTTCGGTATAAGCGGTAGTTCGTTATAAACACAGTTGTAATACATGGATTCCACTGAATAAAAAGAAAAGCGAAACTAAAAAACACGATGCGAAAACGAACTGCTTTATCGGATGAAGACCTCAAAGTAAACCAATCTGATGTAAGTAATTTACAATCAATGCACAACATTTTTTACTCCATCGTGTGACAATAATTTATTGGCACCTTAAAGGTGATCGATTGACAACATAATTACCGCGTTTATAATTTCACCTCTGCACCGTTCAGAGCGAACAATGTTGCCTTTCTCACAAATATAGCAAACAATGGTTATCTGTCCAGTGTCTCGGAGAGCTGGAGCGTGTCAAGAATCCATTAAGTGTCACCGGAGCCTTTGGGAGAGACAATGAGGTCCCACTCCCAGCTTATATTATAGTCTCTTTAGTCCTGCGAGCTAAGCATCTTGTTTAGACATAATGTGTTGCCATGTCGTATTAATCCACTCAGGGGCTTGCCTTCGATAGACGACAAGAGAGTGTACAGTGTACATATTTATTGTGTAGTCATGTTAGCACATACTACGCTGAGAATCTAAGTAAGTTTTATTATTCATTGGGTTTTTTTTTTTTTGCACTTGCAATTCATGGGTTCGTATGAAACACCAACAGCAAGTTATTTTACATTCCGTGCATGGAGAAATTAATTATAGAATAAACATTTTTTGGCGATAGATTGTGAACATGAATCGTGCTCGAGTGTGTTCCAATTAAGTTAACATACATTATTATGTTGTGTGTTCACACACACTTTGCTAGTGTGTGCTGGAGCACTCATTCAGCGATCTCAATTTGAATAAACAAACTGTGTTTGTACCAATACATTCTGATGCGCTAGTTACGTTTAACACGATTCGTGTGGACATTAATGAATTGTACCTTTGTTTATTCTCTATTACGAGAGTAGTGTTGAGTAGGACTTACAAGAGGCGGTACATTTGTCCCGTACATGACGTCAAAATGTAAGAGCGGCTCGACATTTAAAAGTGTACTACTTCAACTTTTATGTCGCGGTAGTCGCATTACTCGTTACTCTCGGTAAGTAAACTGTAGGGTGAGACAGAGAGGGAACGAGGCACATGCTACAATAGCACATCATTGTCAGTGTGTCAGTGTCAGTGGACATTACGCGACCGCGACTCGACTCGCCGCAGTAACGTCAAATGTCATATTCGCACTCGTTACTTCAATCTATCACCGAGCTTCACCTCATTTGAAGTAGTACATTGTACTGGCTCAGAGCAAAAAAGAGGCTACTCTTACAAACTCTTTTTCAAGTCGTGTCCTACCCAACACTAATACGAGAGTGGTGCAAGTGGTATTGATTACTTTATAACCGTTTAGATTACCTTCATAAACGACACACTGACAGGACTCATTATTTTAGTCGTTGTGGAATGAGGACACTAAAGCTTTCTAAAGTTAGTGGTTCTTGCCTTTATAAGCAAGATGAATGAACCATGTATCTAATATGTAATGGCTAAAGCTACACCATGAATTATTTCAGATCAGACGCAAATATTGAAACATAAATCTTAAGGTGAGACAGGTCATTGATTAAAAATGTGTTAGAGATTTATTGACACCGACCAAATACTTATATAAAAGGGCACGAAACATGTCCGGATATCCTCATTAATCTCTTGCCCCGTGTACCTACGTGTCCCTCCAACCTATCCTCGAGGACATGCCTCCACGTGCGACCCTCCAAAATTGCTAATCCTGGGTCGTCCGCCCTTCAGAAAACCTATGTGTCCTTTGTGAAAGTTTTATCGGCGATAGTTCTGCTAAAATAATTGTTTCCCTACTTTTCCTCTGCGGGTATTGATAGCCCGCAATTTGTAACAGATAAGTGTCGTAAAATACGCTCATGGTCGGATTATTAGACAAGTTATCGCAAGCTGCAAATATGCAAAATTCCCATACAAATAAATAATCGTCGGAACGCGAGCTGTGCTTTGACTGTTTGCTTCCGTCATACAAGGTTAGTCGGAAAGCGTGTTATCCGATAGGGTGTTAAAGTACCCATAATATAATCAATAACTTTTATTCTACAACTTTCCCCAAAAGTCAATAGTTTAACAGAAATACCTGTACAAAGATTTAATAAAAAATATGCTATATATATATGCTATATATATAGCAATTTTTTTATTAAATCTGTGTAGCATAGCTGTATGATCAGCTTTGTTTACGTTTTAGGTCATATATTATTTGGGATCACTAATTATAAGTTTGATTTTCTGAATTCGTAACTAAAGCTGCGATGAAGAATTATTGAAAAAAACTAAAATAACAATGATTTTGCGTGAAAATTCAAATTATGGAATTTTGTTAACACTTGGTTTAAGACAGTCATTAGTGATTACTATGAGTAGCCCGGGTGAATATTCGAATTTCCTTAAAAAAAAATAACAAATCATTGTTCTCCTTCGTTATTAGTTTCAGATTGTTTTTATTCTTGTCTTATTGCTTGATGGCTGTGGTATAGTTTGATTTTTCATTATTATAAATTGAAGTTTTAAACATCTGCATTTAAGAACTTCGGGACGATGATAATGATGATTTCATTTTTTGTTAACATTTTTCGAATAAAATCACCCGCCCGCATATGTAGGTACCCCTTTTCCGACTAACCTTTTGTATATGGCAACTGTCTTAGGCTGGCCGATTTTTATTTCGCCCACAAACTTCCAACAGGTAAGCTATGAGATGAGACAATATAGTGATGAAGTTGAATAATAAAATTAATAAATCAGATAGCAATTTATCGGTTATATTTGCACATCCACTACTAAAAGATACATCGGTGGATTTGTGGCGAGGTGTCTACACCGTACCGGAGCACCGATGCACGGTGAACGCGATCGATGCCGAGGACACTTGTTCAAATAATACAAAGACGATTGAGGAAGGTTGCCGCGAATATTGGCATAAACCTCTCATTAAAGATACAGTGTGAACTGACCTTGTTTCACGTGTCATAAAAGGTGGCTGACCTGACATTTTGGGGTGTGAACAAGGAAAATTTAATAAATTGTTGGTACTTCAATTACTGACTCGGTCTTTTTGCAAGGTGGTCAATGTCCAGCTTTCCTAATTGGATTAAATGGAACAAAAACCGGGGTTCTATACCAGAATTTTATATTTTTTTTTGTTTTTCGCAACTATATTAGATTGACGAAAAAAGCGGCAGTTTTTTCTGTAGGTACTATAACTTATTAAACCTGATAATATCAAAATTTTAGCTTTAGAAAGTCCAGGAGGGAACGGTGTTTTAACACACATGTTGGGCTTATCTTTACAGCTGTTTTTCCTTTGGAGGAACGGAACCCTAAAACACCATAGTCCATAATGTATAAGTTGTATAACTATATCTTTTTCAGCCATTATACACACGTTTATATTTATACGAATGTGTTTTAATTCAGTGTCCACCCACTCTGGATTGTGACAGCAGTGTTTAGTTAGATCTCATCCGTGTTATTCTATCTGCAGCTTATCTAAATATTTAACTTAATATATTAAACAGAAACCGTCGGAAATTTCGCTCAAACTGACCTTTCTAAATGTCTGCAAACAACATTATAATATTTGGAAAAATTGAGCCAAACGTCATGCCGTTAATTTTCCTGTTTCTACATATTGTTGAGTTGACTAATAATAGGAAAACACATAGTTTTCAGTAAGTGGTACTACGCCCCAAGCTCATAAACATTATGGAGGCGGATCAGATAACATTGACATTGTAGGTGTAAGGTCAGGGGGGTTCAGCCTTATGCACGCGATCAGTCAATTTTCGAGGCCACAGTGAAATGGATCTGTTCATTGCAAACATCAAGGAATATGAATTATTATGCAATTAATCACAATTACGAGCGAAATGTCATTACGCATGATACATTGTATGATATTCGTATCACATTTGTTTAATGGAAAATTACCGAAAATATTAAACGAAATGAGAAACGTAGGACAAAAATACAAACTTCCATAACTGTATGAAATTACGAGCAGATGTGTTGTTCAGTAATAAAAAGTAGGCGCTAATTATCAAGTTGCTTTTGACTCGTCTTTCCACATGCATTTTCCAGTGACGTAATCGTTTAGAGAAGCGCTTTCAGCGCGCGCTAATGAAGCTCTAGCAGAAGTCATTATTAATGCAAATTGTCTACGAAGCGCCTAGTTAAATTATACATTGTAGCTACGGCAACCAATTAGGTAACGTAAATCTTAATCCTTTTAATTTTTATGATTATATTCGGCGATGATACGGCAGGGATTTGCATGTAGCGTTCTCTATTAATTATGGTGGATTGATACTAAGTAGGCTCTGCATTTACATATTAGTAATTTTCTATACACACGGTTACATATCATGCGATACATGACCGTTCATAGTACGGAAAGTCAATAGGTAAGGAAAACATTGGTGATTAAAATAACCGGAACTTCCCGCAAACTCGGGTTAAAAATAAAAGATGGTAGTTACGCTTTTTAAAAAAAAAACTAAAACACCGTAGTTTCTTTTTATTTCAGGTTGAATAGGTATGGCCGAATTTTTATTTTTAAACCCATTCTGAGGGAAGTTCCGACGTATTTTAATCACAAATATTTATGACTACCAACAAATAATAAAAAAATACTAAGTATATTAAAGAAAAAAACTGAAGTTATGAATGCTTGAACGCAAATTTTGAAAAAATCTCAATGAAATATAAAAATTGACGTATCTCCTAAACTATAAAACTTTACCTAGGGAAAGTGAGGTCTAAGAATTAGCCCTCCTCTATATGCGAATTCGATATGGCGGGTCCAAATTCAGTCACCCGGTATATGTGTAGCCGTGCGTACAGGCATAAGAATAGACGATACCTACAGGTATAGTACGTAAGTACGACAACAATATAATGTGAACCTTTCGTTTTTCTACAAGTTACGACTTTGGTCTATCATTAACCTGACCTTTCCACTTACGTGACCAAACCCTGGTCCATCTTTTATATCTGTCATTATACATACAACGCATGGTAACAGTGTCTTAATAGACGACTGAAGTGATATTTAAACTAGATACTGTGTGGTTTTTGCTCACATTGCTAATGGGAAGAGAAACCCTTAAAATTAATTACCAAACGTTTTATGAACGACTGCTACCATGAGCCATGAGGATGATATCGTTCTTCCTCAACTACTCTAAATTGACGATAAATTCTCACGCAAATTGCTTCACTAATTTATATGCGAGCTGTGCCTACTTGCTACAAGTAACACTTACGAGGAATAATTGATTTCTAGAATTTGTCAGTATTAGGTTCAACCTTCGTAATTTCGTTTGTACCTATGTCCTACTATTTACTGGACATTTAAAAATTTAAACAAATTCTACCTCTTTATAATAGTAGTATAGATAATATAGATATATAGATAATTTTATAAAGAGGTAGAATTTGTTTGTTTGTTTGTTTGTATGTAGGAGGTAATCTCCGAAATTACTCATCCGATTTCAAAAATTCTTTCACCAATAGGAAGCTACGTTATCCCTGAGTGCTATAGGCTATATTTTGGGATCAAAAAATTAGGGATCCGTAAATTAACGGGAGCGAAGCCGCGAGCAAAAGCTAGTACAGGATAAAGTTGTTATTGGATGCAATTTTCAATTCACAGAATCTTTAACTAGGTATTACTTATTTCAAAAGAATTGATGTGGCTTGTTTTATAAAAGGTAGTATTTAACCGCTCACCAAAATATTCATGTTTTTTTCAACAAAATATTATAGTTTCCTATCAAAAATACTAACTGCACATCAAAATATGCACTCCAAAAGAAATCAAATTCGGCATATATTTTATGGGTCAAGCAGAACTATTAAGTGAAATGAGCATCTAATAATTATGTGAATGCATATCAAATTATCGTTTGACACATCACAAAAGTTTATTATCAAATTTATTAGAATTAAACACCTTTTTAACTCTTAAAAATATCAAAATTTTCGAAATAAAACACCAACTTTATTGATAACTTGGAGAACAACAAAATAATACAAAATTATCCTCAAACGATGCACAGTGACACAAAAGTAAAACTATGTCAGTTCTTGCATTGCAGCTTAAAAAACTAAATTTTAAATCAAAATTAACCTTACAACTATAAACTATTTGAATACACTTGAATATGTTGTAGGAAATCTATAACAAACTAGATTTGAGATTAAAATTAAACTTATAAATATGTAACTACTAAATTATTTGAAAACAATGTTGATGTAAACATTAATATTGTTGAGCAATTTAAGAAACGCGTAAAGTCAAAGTCAAAGTCAAAGTTTTTTATTTCAAATAGACCAGATTACAGGCACTTTTAAAACGTCAAAACTAGGTGCACGGTTCCAAAAGGTAGGTTCTATGGAGAAGAGCCGGCAAGAAACTCCATGAATACTCTTTTTAAAATAGTAGATCATGACTATTCATGACAATTCCATTACAGTTGCGTGCGACATAGAATGAGAATAATGCAGGTTAATGTAACAAATAAATTCACATAAGAGTAGAAAATAGGAAAAGAAAATATGCCTTCTAGAATTGCCCTAGTAGTTATGGGCTGACCAGTCCCGACAGACAGCACCCGTTCACGAGCATGACGTGCACATCCGCATCGCTTAGCTCAACCATATTATAGGGAACCCAACGACCGGATATACAACGCCACCATCAGCAGGACATTTAAGTGAGCATGACAGACTCATACTACCAGACAATGGGCAGTAATATGATATGATTAAAGGTGTATCATTAATTGCTGCATGATGCTCAAACTTTACAGTTTAGAAAATGATATTATCGAAATTATACATGTAAAACAATATCAGACTATTAAGGCAGAGTATTATACAAATAAAATTGTAGTGGGATATAAAAATTTCAATTGAATGTAAAAAATAATAATATGAAAATTGATAAAATAATGTATAGGTTATTTTAAGTCAATAAAAAAAGAAGAATAATAAAAGTACGTAAACATTAAAAATAATGTTAGGTCATACAACCAACCAGTTAGACAGGGCCAGAGGGTCGCAATGTGCAGGACGGAGTTGTATGCCAGGCATCTTTATCTTCGATATACTGATTTATGCTATAATAAGCTTTAGATATCAAAATGCTCTTAATAAATGATTTAAACTTTATATCCGGTAAATCAGTAATACTAGATGGTATTTTATTGTAGAACCTAACACTGTTCCCCATAAACGACTTGCTGGTTTTTCTTAGTCTAAAACCAGGTACTGTTAGCTTGTGTTTATTGCGAGTATTTATGTTGTGGACGTCACTTTTCTTGTTATACTGAGCAATGTTCTTTCGAATGTACATAATGTTACTAAGTATATACAGAGATGGTAGGGTTAGTATATTTATTTTCTTAAATAATTCACGAAGCGATTCACGGCAGCCTAGATTATAAATAGCTCGGACTGCTGCAAAGAAAATCTGTTATAAGATTGGTATATTTTCATGTGCAGTTAGTATCTGTATTTGATGCGCAATCATTATTTTAGATATGGAAACAGTATTTCTAGTCGTTAGTTCAGATTTTTGAGGTGAGGAAAATAAATAGCGTCCTGTTTTGATTAGTTTTATTTTTTTATTTTTATCTTCTACAAGTTTTGGTAGACAATTAGTTTATTTGTAGCGGAGTCATATAATTGGTGCTAGAGTAGTTTTAACGATCGAGACATTAAATGAGCGTTACTTAATTTGATGTGCAATTAATTATTTCCCTTTTGTAAATACTGTTCAAATACATTTATATCCTGTAAGTGCGACTCGTACGTCCGTACGAGCTTATGCGAGCTCAAGCATAAATAAGTAAAGGAACAAGTCAGTGGTAAGCTGCAGAATTGCCGAAGAGGCAGTAACGTGTTAGGTTTATATGTCTACACGGCTTTCTGATCGTTTTATAAGGCGAGTGGGATACATAGTAACTAAATACTACATATAGTTAATTTATCGTGCAGTCCTTAATAGCAATTACGATAGTAAGTAGTAGTTCCAAAGAAAGAAAAAACTCTAAAAGAACCGAGACACATTGAAAAGAGAAAGAACATACACACGAGATAATTCAGTCTAAGAAAATAAAAGGTAGATATATTTTTGTGGTTTGCGAGATTTTAAATAGGGTTTTTTTTTTTTACTTTTAACTTGTAATTTAGTAATAGTCAACGACCAACGTGCAATGTGGGAAAATGGGTGATTGTAAAATGGGTGTCCAGCTCAGCCTAATGCTAGGGTATTATACCTGGGTCGCGGTGCATGCAGTTGTGAATCCCGCGACCCCGGTGAAGGGCATCTCAAAAAAAAGGGTCTTATACCTGACGCTAGTATTCTGCCGGATCTCTGTTGTGACATACGGATGTCGAGCAACCTATGGGTGCCTTTCCACCAGAGATGTGCTCAGTGGCGGACTAGCAGTCTTGGCCGCCCTAGACCGTGTAATACCATCAGCTCTAATTCCTGTAGTACCAGCCGCCCTTTTCTCAACTTCATTGCTGAGTTAAGGTTTTTTTTCCGCTCTCCGCCCCCTCTTATTTGGCCGCCCTAGGCCCGGGCCTAGTCGGCCTTATGGGTAGTCCGCCTCTGGATGTGCTATGCAGCTATGCTGCGAGAATGTAAAATCTAAGCTATGAAACTATGTGACCGTTTCTACTGATGCTAATGTAGCTATGCGAGGAAGATGCACAGCTCGAGCTATGCGACGTATCGACAATAGGAAAGACACGGGGAGTGGCGGCGCGGTGCTCTGCACATTGCTACACCACTCGCGACCAGCCATAGCACGCATCCATAGCTCGCATCCACAGCACGCATCCATAGCTCGCATCCATAGCACGCATCCATAGACCGCATCCTTCCAACTAAAAAACGTAGCTTAGTTGAATCAGTTTCCACCAGTGCTGTGCTATGTGGACCAATGAATATGATTGGAGGATATCAAACGCATCCATAGTAACGTTGCATAGCACATCTCTGGTGGGATAACAGCCCATAAGTGTTATCGGTAGCGGGTAGCACTGGGCAATGTTGACAAAGGAAGGTAGTCGTCGATATGGATCACCGCACCCGATGTTATAAAGGCGGTGGTCATTCGACGAAGCGGGAGCATTTAGTGCTGAACAACTGAAGAAGTCTGACCTTTTATATCTGACTAGCTTGTCCTTATTTTTGGATCTATTAATAATTGTGTAAAGTATTATATTGTGATCTAGTTCACACTAACCCAAATACAAGTACTCTCAGTGGTGGAGAGTCTATGTTGGTTTTATTTACTACATTTATCTTGCTCGCAATCCTGACATACCGATATTTGCTATAACTGTAATGATAGAATCACCCCTGAACGATTATGTTTTTGTGTCTTTTATACAAGCTTAGTTTTAGTATATAACTACTAAACCTGAAACTAGTTTGTTCAGAATCAGTAGGAGAATCGATTGACATATTTTTACACAACTTTTTTTTTTCTTTATTTTGATTTCTGTTTCAGTAGTTTTCTACCCATAACAGTTGACGGGAATAGACACCTTGAGGCTTGAGACGGTCCTCTTGGTCAGTTTCCGTGTATTAGACAACCTCTGCATAGCACATCTCAGGCATTTCACACTTTTTTAGGGAACTTAACGCGACATAAACTAAGGTGTAACTTGGAGATTTACTAAAAAAAACACATATTCAGGCAGTTCTGATGAAAATCTTGTTGGGGTGTCTCGGTTTTCGTATAAAGTAAAAATAAGGTTGTATAAGTAGGTAGAGATCAACTACGATAACATGGCACGCCCCACCATTGATACTGCAAGTAAAAAAGTGTGAGATAGAATATTTACAACGTGTCATTCATTTACTTTGTGAATTAGTCTACACAAACATGGTGACTCGTTAGCATACCTACTTATGCACACACATTGAAGACAGATGTTGGAGGGGCGTGCCATATTATCGTATGTAGTTGATCTCTACATAATAAGTGTGAATAGGATTCTGTGCACATGAAATATATCGGGTGTAAAAAGACCCTTAACGATAACGAAAACCACGTATTCTGCCCATCATTGGGATATTTTTTTTCGAACAAACCATACCTGGGAAATCATTGGTTTTGGAGATATTGAAGGTCAAAGTACACATATTTTTTTTAGTTTTTTCCATAAACGATTTCCAAGTCATAATACTAAAAAACTTTCTTCCATACAAACATTATCAAAAATTTCAATTTTTCCTAACAAATTACGCATTTGAAGTTACAAAAACGCAATGAATATCAAACGCACACGACCGCCTTGGCTCGGCTTTGTGACCGCTGCACGCATGCAAACCAACCCGCAAATGCACACAACCATAATTTGCGTGCTACAAAAAAAAGCGTTTTTTTTCATGCCAAAAAATAAAAGTCGTTTCCCAGCAATTATTTTTGGTCAATGTAATTTAGTTTGATGTACAGAGTGCATACATTTCGGCTATGTGATGGGTCTTTTTACACCCGGTATGTACAAATACATAGGTAGGTACAATCTTTTTGGTTTTTGCTATGAAGTTTACATAAAGGGTGTAAACGAATTCGTATAATTCTTTCAAATCGCGTAATTTAAAGGTGACACAGATTAACCCTAAATGCATTGTTGAAAATCAACTTAAAAATTTTAAAAAAATCTTGGTTTTCTATTCCTAGGTAATTTTAGAGCCCCGAGTTAACTAACTGCAAAGAGCGATATCGCGTTAGTCGTGCCTGCCAGCCGCATCGCCGTGCTTCATTCTTTTATGCGTGGCATCGAAATGTTCACTCACATAAAATATTTTTTATGCACAATTTTTTTTTCTTTTTTTTACTCAATCCTTGTAAGGTGGTTTAGATACGATCAATTAACCCTACCGCATGAAAAAAAAAGTTTTTTATTTTTAATCAAGCCAAATCCCGTGCGGGGCCAATCTACACCAGTAGTCGATCATGTGGTTTTAAGGAATTACACGAATTCGTTTACACCCTGTATATTTCGATTCTATTCCATCATAATTTAGTGGACAGCATTTGATTATAGGTACGATGAGTTTGTGCTACGCTCTTATTTCTTGAAAAGAAAAAACAAAATTCGAAGTAACTTCCTGAATAAAAGAACTTATTACATCGAATGAATTTCCTGAATTTGGGTCGTGTCGTGACTTTGGTACCAAGGGAGATTCTATAATCCAAGATTTCCAATAACTAAACAGAAAAGTCTAAAACACAGTAGATTTAGGGAGGCATAATTATAAAACGAGAGGCCCTGCTCGCCGGAGGGGATAATTTGCGAGTCCCGAGGGCTTTGATGTTCAGCGGCCTTGGACTAGCATGCGGCGAAGCGTGAGCTCGTGCCAGCCGCGGACTCTTCATCCAAGAACTTGACCTTTATAATACGTCTCGTATTAAAACCTTGAGCCTTGCATGAAAAATTAACAGGTATGATTTTTGTAAAGTAAATTATTGTGATGGTTTTCGTTTTAGGATTGCGAATTTTTATTTTTATTAGAGGATAAGGTTATTTTTATTATTTGACTTTCTTGGTCGCGTTTGACCCTTTTTTTTTATCGTGGGAAAATCCTGCTGAATGCCCTTCGCCCGGGGATGGCGAAGGGGTATGCCGGACTCTTACCGGCTAAAAACCCACGGTGTTCCTTCTCCTGACCCTTGGCGGGGGTCGCGGGATTCGCAGCTGTATGCACCGCGACCCCGGCGGTCGCGTTTGACCCTAGTCGCACCTGATGGTAAACGCAGATAAGGCGTGAATTACTTACTTACGCCGTTTCTATGTAATCACGCTTAAGATGGAGCACACGAAGCCAAGTAAAGGGATTCCCCTATACCCCTCTCAAACTCAAACTCAAAACTCGTTTATTCAAAGTAGACTAGTATTACTTAGTTCTTTTTGAACGTCAAATTTTGGTAGTTACAAGTGACTGCACCCCCAAATGCTCCCACCCTTCACCGCTTCCTAGTGTTATGAATGTCACATATACACGACGAAACGCAGTAAACTGCTTGGCGCCGGACTTTAATGTGAGGGCACAGAAATAGTTCCTTATGGTGAGGGTACCACCAGATGGACCGTAGGTATAGATCCTACCACCAAGCATGCTGGGTTTGGTTGAATCTTACAATACGCATCTATTCCCAGCGTGCGATGAGGAAGTTTTACATTCTGCCCGCCCCACATGCATGGGATCGGTATCTACTGTGGGGAGTGATAGCTTAGTTCGATACCTACCAAAATAGCACATAACATTTTCCGCAAAATGTTACAGTTTTCATATTATAGAGGTACTTACTCAATTTCTAAAATATCGAAAATCTAAGTTTTATTTATTCTTGAACACAATTATTCTTTTTGACAAAAAAGACTTATTAATGATGTAGAAAAATGTAAAAAAATACCCGAAAGGGAAATTTTCATTACAATACCTTGTAATGATTTACCTTTCTTTCCTTTCGTACAAAATCTGATTTTCGATATTTAACATTTTGCGAAACTTAAAATGTGCTATTTTGGTAGGTATTGGCCCAAGCTATCACCCCTCGCAGTATGTCGGACCTACAATTTACCGGACACACTGTAGAAGAAGTGCGTTAAACGATGACCATTCGAAGTCCATGCCAGACGATGTTAATTAATTAAATTAAACGAGTGGTTAACATTCCCATTAGCAGGCACGTTAATCATTCGCTGGCGTAGGGCGCACTGCCACCAACTTTCATTACGATATGAGCAATAACTTGTCACAATGCCGGCCGAACGCTTTCAAGCAAATTGCCCATTGGACTCGTGGAACCGAGCAATTAACAGCGAAGTCAATCAGGAAACTAGGACGAATACAAAACAAGTCGACGCGACACGATTGTCAAATAAACTGACAGGACAGAACCCGGCGAAATTCCATTTGTACGTCTTGATTTCCTAATCTCGTAGCCTTGCTCTCAACGATTTCCTTCTATTACAATCTCCTTACAGCGTTCAGCAAACAAACAAATCCAATTTCGCCAGTCATCAATTTCCCTATAAACGATTTGTTGAATTCCAATGAAGTTTGCGTCGTAGTAAATCAAAAATAATGCCTTATTTACTAGTCGTACTTCCTTGGGTTGGCACGGTTGAAGTTGCTGGCCCGTAATTAGAACTTACAAACATCCCCACTTCGGCTTCCACTTAAATTAGACTTCGGTAAACCGTATTCCGTAACCGTATAATTAACAAGCTTCTTCGCTTATTTCGTAAAAAAATCGATGGCAGACTAAAATCTACACCTCTACACCAGATCTTAATTTTGTTTCAAATCAATAACAAATTAATTATTATTTTCGGGATAAGTACTAGGTGTATTGTATACTAACGTTGATGTTGGTGCTGTTTTCACCCGTCGCGTCGTCAGCAGAAAATGAAGACGTCTGTTCAAAAGAAATTTCATTCAATGGGTAATCATGATCGATCAATTATGCCAAAGGTGTCGTATTCAATCATAACTAATCTTAAGTGATCATAAAAAAGTTTTCGACAGCCTCGCTGCTCGTTGATATAAAAAGCATAATTATCAAAGAGCCTACCTCATACGAAAGTTGCGATTCTATGTTGTTTATAGGTAAAGGATTAATCGGAAAGGGGGTACTAAACCGTGGACCACTTAAAGTATCAATGATGACTGTTTTTTCAAACATTCTTCATACCTGTTTTTCGAACGCTGCTTTACGAATTCATAAAATAGAGCATCTAATCCGTGACTCCAAATATGCCTTAAAATGTAAACACAGCTGATCATAGCTGAGGATGAGGATTTTTTTTGAGATCTTTGAACTGCAATTTCTTCTGAATTATTAACTTTTCGAGAAAGTTGTAGACCAATAGTTACGCATTATTATTAGTATTTTAACACCCTTTCGGATTAGTACCCCGGTTCCGACTAACCTTATACAAGATGCAACATAAATAAGTGTACAACCTCTTAAGGGGTCATTGTACTTATCATTATGAACAACTTTTACTATGGGACGAAACCAAATCGCAAAAATAAATCAGCTGTTCCCTACATTTTGACGAGTTACGCGAACATTAATGTAGGGAACAGCTGTTTTTTTTTTCGCGATTTCAGGTTTGGTCCCATAATAAAAGTTGTTCATATTGATGAGTACCCCTTAAGAGGTTGTACACTTATTTATGTTACATGTTGTATACATACATTACATACCTTACAATATGTAGAAGATAACATAAATAAGTGTACAACCTCTTAAGTTGTATGTAAGGTAAAGGAGTGATTCTTATATCAGGCAAAAAAATTACGAATTTAAAAAAACATTCATATTACGTATATTTGTTTATCTATCGTGTTCTATGTTCAAATACATAAAACATTGTGTATGAGGCACTTTATTCTATTAATTATTTAAAGAGTTATAAGCCATTAAATTTTGGCGCTTGAGACGGGAATGAAATTAAACGAGGGGAATGAAATATTTTTTTTATTTTAACCGAAAAACTAACCAACAATATTCATAGAGTGACAAATTGCACCTTTACACCTACTGTAGACATTTGGTAACAAGATCACAATTATTTAAACAATTAAGGTGGGTATCCTTATTATAAATAGTCTTTTGCAACATAAAACTAGTCAAAGTTATTTCTCGAACCAACAATTTTTGCCTTTATGTTTGATAAATCAACATTTATAAGAAAATAATGTATTATATTACATTTGTAAGGTATAAGGTATTACGGCCTGGTGTCTGCAACTCCACGTCTAGGCGCGTATTTTGCGTGATGGGTGGTAAGTGTAGTCACTCGATCCACCCTAACTCCTCGAAAAAGGCCAGCACACCCTTGATGTTGCTGGTGATCTCTCGGAGAGTACCTAGGTTTCCGATGTGCTTGGCCCTGTATGTGGCGACCTCAGGGTAGTTTAGTAGCACGTGGGCTGCCGTCTCGTCCTCCTCCATGCATGCTCTGCACAGTGGGCTGTCTATAACTGCAATGACAAAGAGGTGTTTGTTACAAGAACCATGACCAGTGATGGCTGCTGTGACTGTATGCAGTTGTTGCTTTGACAGCCGGAGAGCTCGTCTAGTGAGACGACCATCAATGGCGCGAACCGCCTCCTTGGCCTGCCTGCACTCGCAATGGTTTATCCACGATTCGTTGTGTTGGTCTCTGGTGAGTTTCCTTACCAGGGTGCGTAGGTATTATTCGAAGGGGAGTGGTACTATGGGTTCGGGAGCCAATGCATCCATGCTCGATTCCCTTCTGGCGAGCTCATCTGCTGCATCGTTGCCTCGGGAACCGCTGTGTCCTTTGATCCATTGAATGGTTATATTATTGAGGTTACCCACCTGGTTCAGAGCTTGGTGACACTCGTGTACCAGCCCAGAATTAACTGTGTAGCTGCTTAGTGCTTGCAGGACGGCCATGCTGTCCGAGAGAATTCGGATTGAGTGGTTTTCAACCTTCCTGGCCATGATTGCTGACGCAGCTAGGGAGATACCCAAGCATTCAGCCTGGAAGATCGTGTTGTAGGCCCCTAATGGTGTGTCTATGTGTACGTTAAGGTCTTCTGAGAAGACCTCGGCACCTGTGCTTGTATACCTGTTTTGGATCCGTCCCTGAAGATCCGCAGCTCAGCGTGGCATAAACCCTCGCATCGGCGGTCTTCGTACAGTTGAATTTTGTATTTTTTATCAAAAAAGAATTGTTTAGGTATCCGGTCGTTTATAGCTCTTACAAGAGGGAACTTTAGCGAATTCCTCTGGCAACGAGGTGTGTTGTGTGTTACCTTTGCTCCAGAGGTTCAGTGTTTTAGGCGTATTGCTGCCACCTCTGCTTCTTGCTGTATAAAGAGGTGCAGCGGTGGCAGTCCCAGCATGGCCTCCAGTTCCGCAGTCGGTGTAGTCCTCATGCAGCCTGTAATTGCCATGCAGGCAAGTCTTTGTATGCGCTGTAGTTTGTTTGATGCTGTGCTCAGCTTGGTTCTAGGCCACCAGACCACATTCTCCACTTTAACCTCCTTCACAAAGGATATCTTCCTTCATTCCCCTTGATAAATTTTCATTCTCCTCGTAAGTTGAATTAGAGGGAATGAAACGTAGGGGAATGAGAAATTCACGTAAGATCACGAAACAAGCAATAAAATCGTTTGTATATGGGAGGAAAAAGTAACATGTTGATAGTTTCTTACTCTTATTTAAATAAAGAAGCAATCATATTATAATCATCGGTATACTTACCGAGATTTGAAGTATTTGAAGAATGAAAAAAACTTGGACAAACGTCGTATAAGGAACAATCACCAGTAATATTTTCTTTAGACAGAGCGCTTGCTCCCGATCTCTGGTGGCAAGCGAAGACTGTTCGAGAAGGCGGAAAATTCGATGCGGGTAACCGTTACGGTGCGAAGCCCCCTTCTGAATTAAAGTCGTGTTACGACATTTGTCGGGGTAATGAGTAAAATGGAATTACAATTTTTCTCTTTGGATTCTTAGCCTTTTGAAGATTTTATAGAATATTAAAATTATTAATACATTATTTAAGCTTTATTAACAACATTAAAACAAGCTAGTTTTGATGTGAGTTTTAGAACAAAAGCATTTAAATCGTGGAAACAAAAGTATTACTACCTAGAGAAAACCTAGGAGAATGAAAAAAAACACAAATTTTTGCTCAAATAAAATCAAATAGTGAAACATACACACACATGTCCTAGGTGCCCTTTTAAAACAAAAAATTAGGAATTATGTAGGATTTTTGTTTATTTAATTTGTATTCATTTTGGTATATTAAATGGATAAATCAGTTTTTTAATGTGATATGAGAATCACTCAAAGGCACCTAATTCCGCGGTGTTTTCACCATAACTAGAAAGAACATTAAAAATTAAGTATTTAATATACCTTTCTGTAGAATTGGCTATTTTTATCAGAAGTATTATACCTATATCTCATTTTTGAAATATACTCACAGTTTGACAATAAAAGTTTATTAATAATGTCAAATTATTTAAAAATATGAAGAAGTCCGAAGCACCTAATTCCGATTTAAAAATCCTAATTCCGATGCATTTGGTTCCTAATTCCGAGTGTACAAAATGCAAAGGAAAGGAGGTGGGGAGAATGATACATGATGTTCAAAAAATCAATTCTATTTATCTTTGTTTGTCTTTGGATCAGTCTCAGACTCCGTCTTACATGATTATTAATATTGTACCACAATATGTAATTTACTTAGATAGGAATTCGGGAATATTGTACTGTCGAGAAACTTTATAAACACTACTGCCATCATGAATTGCTGTAATAGCATTTTGAAGATCCTCTTCCGTGTATTTTTTTCTTGGTTTCATTCTCCTACAATAAAACAATTATAATAATAAACCAATTTTATTAATTTTATTAAAAGTATATAGTATATAAGTATAACTATAGCTGAGTATATCGGAATATGAGTTATTTTAAAGGGCAAATTTATATTCTTGCAGTTACGAAAACAATAGTAAAGTTTTGAACAAGCTGCGTAAGATAATGAACACTGTATTTAACGTGTGCCAATACCACGGAATTAGGTACTAATATAACCTTATTCCGACTTAAATACATCGGAATAGCGTTTTATAATACTAAATCAAGATTTCTAATTCCGAGTAATAAAAAGTAAAAGAATTTTTAATATTAAACAAATAAATTAATGTTCAATTGCGATATCTTTGAAAAAATATACAAAGCTCACTCAGGATTATATCAGAACACATTAATAACTTAATTTTTTGTACTTAGCTTTTCCATACAACGAATTAATAAAGTACCTAAACAGGCAATCTTTGACCTGCTATAATTAGTAAATGCGACGCCATAGTGTACCTCGGAAATAGATTTTTATATCTATTGGTTATTTAAGTAATCAGAGCTAAAATATTAAGTTCGTAATCATAAATCTGCCTTCAAAATTTGAAAAAAAGTCAACGTCTATTAAATTGCATTTCCGTGCATCGGTATTTAGGAACCAACTAAAATATTTGGCACCTAATGCCGCGGTATTTTAAAAACTTATTTTCTCCTCAATTTGTAAAGAAAATATTAAAATATTAACTGTTTTCAATAAAAAATGTAACCCTTCCAATATTTCAACCTAAACAAAAACTCACACGGTATAAAATTATCATACAAAACACTATTTAGCAAATCGTATTAATCACGTGCATAAGGTCCGAAATGTATGAAGCGCGCGTTCGAGTCAGATGCTAGCGTCAAACTTACTGTTTATTTTAAAACGTTAAAGCACCAAAGCACTCTTTTGCTTATATAAACATGAACAGATACATTATTTATTGATTAATGTATCTTGCAAACAAAAAGAACTTGTAAATTGCTTGAAAACGCCGTTATTCTAAATACATCGGAATAAGGTGCCATTTTTAGAACCCCTCGGAATTGGGTGCCTTTACCTTATAATAATATGTAAATAATAGTATCAAATTGTATACAATTCCAACTAAGTATTCAGATAATAGTGAGGATTATGTGATTAGGATTCATGGACCTTCTACTACAAAGGTTTCCAAGACATTGAACAACGTAGCCATCTATTTTTATTAACCGACTTCAAAAAGGAGGAGGTTCTCAATTCGTCTGAATGTTTTTTTTTTTTTTTGTATGTTTGTTACGCGATATCTCCTCCAATTATGAATGGATTTTGATGATTCTTTTTTTGTTTGGTAGGTCATACTTCAGAGGTGGTCCCATATAAATTTTATCGAAATAGATTCAAATACTATAATGTAGAACTTGATTGACACAATATGCGGCTTATCTTTAATCACAATGACCATGTTTTATGCTCAGAACAACAAGTTAAGTAGGTACTCATTCGCATTCACTAATGTAAAAAGTTACGCAATATTGTTACAAAATCTTTTAAATTTAAGTATCGACCAAGACATGTATAATTTGATATAGAAAGTCACGCCTTCGATAGCTCAGTTGGTAGAGCGGTGGACTGTAGAGGAAAGTTGCTGTTATCCATAGGTCGCTGGTTCAAATCCGGCTCGAAGGAATCTTTTGGTAAACTTTGTTTAAAGAAAACTATGTACCTAGGTACATTTAGTCGATAGTTATGACCAAAAATCAGAGAAATGTTACAATAATTATCAACTTTGCCTCAAACTGTTTGTTTTTTTTGTCATCCTCAAATCTTTCTTATCAAAATAATCCCATTGGATTTCAAATATTACAATTATTTGGTAGTTTAACTCTACCAATGACTAATGGTAACACTATCTGTGTTGAGATTACTCGTTTTATCTAATCTCAGAGGCGGATTTATCAAATAAACTTGGCACCCATTTAAATCTCAATTGTTTTATCGGTGAAGCCGAACTTGGCCCCTTTTTCACATTTATGTTTTAGTGGGATTTAATTTAACAAAACGGCTTCAGCGTACGTAGCTACTTCGAAACCCAACGTCTTTTCACTTTTTCAGGCTTCAGCAAAACGTGACGTGGAACTCTAACCAAATTAGACTTAACTCTGCTAAACTAATTAAAATAAAACATTACTAATTAAGTTAAAAGTATTAGGATTCTGAACTAAAAAAGAAAAGTGTAGACAAATTGTGTATTTTCTATGTTTTGATGCACCAGTTGTAACACAAAAAGTAATTTTGTCGGAAACTCGCAACAAAGCAAACATTTTTCATATCTAACTATTATTAAAATTCCTGTTGTAACGAAGTAACTGAAGGATGACGACGAACAAGGGATGCGAAATAATGGAAAAGCATCCTTTATGGTAACAAAATGTTTTCATAGAGCAGTTTTTCACACTCAGTCGAAGTGTTAGCAACATATAACTCGCACAATAAAGCCGCACTTCACGACCGTTGCACAAATGCAACGAGCATTTTATTCCGCAGGGGGCGCTAAACCCCACCACTCCGCGGAGCCTTCCCACGAGGACCATTCATGCGGAGGAAAAACAAAGCTACCCTTTCTACTCCGTGTGAAACCGTAAATGCAAAACATTTCTTTTTTCCTTTCAAGGGGAATTTTCCAGGTCAACTTATAATTTTTAACGGCTGTAGAAGAAAGGATACCTTTTATATAAATCAGTATAAAATACAATACGCACGTTAAAAGATGTAACATCATCCGATGTTTATTATCTTTCTAAATATTTTTTTTGATTTTTTGCGTGTGTACTTATACAGTAGCTACGTACTGAAAAGCGTAGTACCGCCTGAAGCTGCAAGCAGGAACAACCATCAGGATTTTAAAAAACGCGGCTCTAGCCTGCGGGCTCACCTTAAATACATTGATATTCTATACCACACAAATTCGCAAGCCGTTTTCTTTTAAAATTTTCCTTATAGATTATGCGGTTTTCCTTTATTCTCAATTTCCTAAATTAATAACGGAAGGAAAATAAGCAGATTTTAGTATAAGTACCTATTTTGGTAGGTATCAAAATGTATCAAAGCAGCTATTTAACAAGCATCACCGGAACCTACAATAAACATTCCTAATGAGCGAACGCGAGTTGAAAAAAAAATACAAATCTCTGTGGACGTTGAGATGTAACTCGCAAATGCAAAAGCCGGAGGCTCGGAAAACTATTGAGTAGCAAACAAAAGTAGCAGCCAACCTATGTTGGATCGTCCCTAGGGTTGCTTCCGACAGCCTTTGCAATTATTATTTACGTTACAGTGTTGCTAAACTAGAAACTCCAGTGCTAGCAAAAAGATTTGCGGTGAATTTCAGTTGTATGAGTAACTCAAGTAAAAATATATTCGAAATTGCTAATTGTTGAGTTGCAAATAAGTATATCAAAATGCATTTCTCTAATTAACAAAACGTGAAAATATTAAATAACAATACTGTTATAATATTTATACTCGATCCTACTTTGTAGATAGGAAAGTCAAATAAAAAACATTCTGTGTAGGCTTAGAATACAGAAAGAACTAGAATCCGCGTTGAACAGTAATTGCAAGCCGTACGCTGTGTCCAAAATCAAAGCATGCGTCCCGCGCCCGTCTCACTTCACTTCCCACCCGCGTAATGTTGCTAGCTCAGACATTGTTTGCCCGTTTTTGGGGAAAACGTTGAGTATTGGAGGTAAGATAATAATAAAATCAAAATTGTGCTTTTCTATATGTATAGGCAATATTTTATATCTGAGTAGTCAGCGTCAAATATACATATAGGGACGAACAGACTGTTCAAAATGATCCGAACAAATCTACAGGGTGTTAACGAATTCATGTAATTCCTTCAAACCGCGTGATCTGACACTGATTGACCCTGCATGGGATTTTTTCAGAATAAAAAAAAAAGTTTTCAAAAAATGAACCACGGCATTCTGTATCTGAGTAATTTTAGCGTTCCAAGTTAACTGACTGCGTGGAGCGATATCAGGCTAGTCGTGCCCGTCATCTGTGTTGCCGTTCCTACATTAATTTATGCATGGCATCGAAATTTTCAATGAAATAAAAAAGGGGTTTTTTTTTGAAATTTTTATTCAATCTAAAGGTTACAGCTCATTAGAACCACCCGGCACCCGACCCGCACTGCCTCGCCTCGTGCGGTTCGTATTCTTTATATGAATTTGTATGGATGTGCGCTCACTACATCAACTCCGTAACGTGGCGGCTGTGAAATTCTACAAAATATGCGCCATGGGTGTCGTTTCGGTGGTTTTCAGGGGCGCTGGTGACGAAAATGAGGTCGAAGTCAATATCCAAGATGACCGCTGTAAAATTTTGACCATGACGCATACTTATTTTGTAAAATTTCGCAGCCGCCATCTCGGATTTTGAGCTCATTTTCGTCATCAGCACCCCCGGAAACTATGGAACCGACACCCATGACGCTTATTTTGTAAAATTTCACAGCCACCATCTTGGATTTTGACTTCGACCTCATTTTCGTCATCAGCGCCCCCGAAAACCACGGACACGACATACATGGCGCATATTTTGTAAAATTTCACAACCGCCATCTTGGATTTTGACGTTGACCTCATTTTCATCATCAGCACCCCCGAAAACCACGGAAACGACACCCATGACACATATTTTGAAAATTTTGCCGCCGCCATCTTGGATTTCTACTTTGACTTGATTTTCATCTTCAGCACCCCCGAAAACCACGGAAACGACACCCATAACGCATATTTTGTAACATTTCACAGTCGCCATCTTGGATTTTGATTTTGACCTCCCCCACTCTCTGGAGGGGAAACGTGTGAGATAATAAAACTTTAACCAACTTAAACTAGCCTTTATGAACGTAGTGATTAATGAGTTTATAATATACATACTTAGTATACACCTCTGTCCTACCCTTCGAAGAATACAGGCGTGATGGTATGGAATCTCGTTTCTCGGATTTTGCCCAATGTCCTTTGCGAAATAAATATCGCGCAAATGTCCTTTTGCGGAAGTGTATACGCACAATGTCTTTCGCGGCAAATTCAGTCGCGCAAGTATCGGTTGCGCAACTGGGTTTGCGTAACAGTCTATTCGCGCATAATGTGTAGTCGCGCAAATGGAATCGCGCAAGTGTCTTTCGCGTAAATGTACCAGATCCCTGGCAGACTACTCGGAAATTCGTGGACCCCGCGATTTCCACTCGTTGACTACGTGAGGTCCACTGGTTGACCACGCGATGTCCACTCGATGACCACGCGAGGTCCTCTGGTTGACCACGCGACGTTTACTAGTGATAACGCGGCGTCCACACGTGGACCACCTGCTGACAACGAGTGGACGCCGAGCGATGAGGCGGTGCGGGTCGGGTGCCGCGTGGTTCTAATGAGCTGTAACCTTAAATCCCGTGCGGGGTTAATCTATACTATTAATAGATTATGTGGTTTGAAGGAATTACGCGAATTCGTTTACATCCTATATAATTATGTCAATGAAACAAGGGGCGTTTCAGAATGAACGTAGGACAGGTCAACTGGCATTCTGACAAGAATCCCATTTAGATAAAGTTTAATTTCTTTAGCTGTTTAGGTAATGATGAACAGTCTCTTCGTCGCGATATACCTATTTGACGCTGACTGTACCTGATAATCTCAAGAAATAGAGAAGGTCTAATAGGAATAAAACACGTTTTAGATAAAAAACGTTTAATTTAAGCCCTCAGTAGGTAATAAAAAGAAGGGAAAATCAAAACTCTTATACTGACAACACTAACAATATGGACGCATCATTCCCTATGACAATTACAAACTGAACTTTTTATTGATTAATTAAATAAGACGATATCTGAATGTGCTACTTAAACGTGAAATGTGATCCCATCCTGTTTTGTTTTTAGCCCCGCTGCATTTTTATAGGTTCGAACGACAGAAAACTGCATAATTTAATTTAATTTGACACCGGTAAATACATGTAGTCGTTATGACGTCCCCATAGTAACTGATCGACTGCGCGTCAAACTACTCTATTTAAGAGTAGTTTTTGATGCTTCAGTATTAGGCGCGATCACAGCTTCTGGTACTTTCTGTATTCTGAGTGTGTAGGTATGTACATATAGTCCTTAAAATATAGCTTGATTAGAATGACAGATGTCAGCAAAATTATAGTTACGTCGAACGGGTGATTTATATTGGCACACGAAAAATCACTCACATATCTAGCATGAAAACATTTTTTTAAAATACAGTGCTTCCCTTAGAATTCAAAATATTAAAAATCAGCTTGAAAACTAAAATAATTCTTACTGATTCATAGTCATAAAATTTAAATCTTACGTTCTTCAAAAGTTATGTCATACTGCAAAATTGTTAGAGATGGGACACATCGATAAATGTAAATCGATTGAATAAAAAAATTATTACGTTTGTGTTATTAAAATTTTATCTGATGATAATAAATAATTATTACTACTTCGTACAGTATTAAAAAGGTCTTTAAAAGTTTTAAATGTATGTTTTAGATATAAACTATTGCGGCTATGGTTATTCGTCATAGGTATCAAATCCAAAGTTTTCGGGTATGCTGATGCTGAAAATGAGGTCAAAACTCAAATTCAAAATGGCGGCCATGAATATTTGCAAATTAGTTGTCATGGGTGTCAATTTCATGGTTTTTCCGGTGTGCTGATGTTGAAAATAAGGTCAAAATCCAAATCAAAGATGACGTCTACGAAAATATACAAATTATACGTGTTGTATATTTATTTTTAATGATTTATATCGATTTGATCAGTCCTTTCCCACCACTAGTCACACCAGTTTGGCAGCTGTCATTCTAATCAAGCTATATTTTAAGGACTATAGTTACTGGATTTTACTGGATTTAAAACAGATCGTAGAAGTAACTACAATATAAACAAAAACATCATTAGTATTCAAGAATATGAAACATAACTGTAAAAACTGTATTTGAACCGCTGTAAAAGTTTTTATTCAAATTGTTACCACGTACTTACCTAAATAATGTGGTGTGAAGCTCCATGAAACCTTTGATTATTCAAGCTTACAAACTCGGTTTACCCAGGAAACTTTTGAATTGATGTTATTCCAGGCGTAAGCTTGAAAATTCCCTCTAATTAAAATCACCCCCAACGAGGTCACAGTTATAAGAGAATCTATTGAATAGAGAACTATAGAATATCTTTAGCTGGCAGGTAACAAAAGCGTTGAGGGAAGCTGAAGCACACAGAATTGATATAACTACTAGTAGCTATTATTTTAGTAGTACTGTCATTAAATCGTAAATTTTATTATAGCATGTTCTGCCGAGCCTTTTCCCAACTACCTATGTCAGCTTCCAGTTTACCCAGGAGGCCTACTCCCTAAGTCCGTCAACGAAGTTAGTCGCCCGTCCGAAAGTAGCCCGAAACGTTCACTCCTAGTGAACAAAACAAGTGTCAAGTTCAACTTTTCGGACGGGTAAAAACACATCGGTAATAGGGACAACTGTCAAATCGTGTTGTCATTCATTCTTAGTTTGGGCCCCGAAATAATCGTATGTCCGTAGGTAGTAGGGAGTGGGAAACGCTCGTAAATAAGGCCAAAACCACGGACTTCGTACTTAGGGAGTAGACCCCCAGATGCGGCTAAATACCAGTATTTTAGTTAGACCGCTTATCATACTTTTGGGCTTCTGACTATCCGTAACGACTGTCATAGATATTCGCAAAAAGTAAAATAATACATAGGAAAGATATTCGTATGACACCCGCGCGATCGAGACGGTTTAACGTGGTTTCTGAGGCACGGAGGGGTCTCAATTTGTAGCGAGTGGTCACCCGTCCACAGACTGACTTTGCAAATCATATGATCCGCGCGGTTGTTAATTAGCCACGAGCCCCTCTTTTATAGCATAATTGTGTACAACTGGCGCGAGGCGTAAGCTGAGCTTTGCATTTGTGTGAGTGCACATAGAATTGATTGCCAAAAAGCAGTATAAACGAAGCAAAGGACGCGTCTGCATTCATTCTCACACAAATGCAAAGCTCAGCTTAGGCCTCGCGGACGGTAACACAATATAATAATATGTAATAGGTACTTACATAGCAACTTGACGACACGTTTGGTGCAGTGGCGAAGCGATTGGCTTCAAATTTGTATGGTCTACAGATGGTCGTTTCGGGTCTGGGCGTTTGTGTATGTGAGATTTGTGTCTGTAAACGCACCCACGAACGATACAAGATAAATCTTAGTGTGGGCCTGGGGCAATGTTTTCTAAAAGAAAAAAAAAACTCCTAATTATCTGTAAGTTTTCACCCTTCTCGCTGGTGTTTGTGATTCATGGTATCCTGGTTTGTGCAAAGCACGCCAACGTGGTAGGTACCCACAGAAATCTAAATAATTATTTACTCTTCTCCTACTCGCTTCTTGCCAGGTCTTTGCCGTATGTCTTCTATATCGCCACTAAAGAGCAGTTTACGTTGTCCCACATCTTGTAAGTAGCAACTATTTTCGACTCGTTTTATCGTTATAAAATTTCCGAGTAAACAAGACGTTCTACTGGTCGTTAATCGTCATCCTTTGCTTTCCGGCACTTCGGTATCTTTAGAATCAATAGATCACCCAGATTACGTGCCTACCCACCACCCTTTAAAAAAATACCTTCGTAATTTTCAAACTGAGACTGCTAACAATATTAACGGCATCTGTCTGAAATATTTAAAGTCTTATTGGTTGCTATTTCTCCACGATCTAACCATTGAAATACGAAAATACATGTACTTAGCGCTGGCACTTTCGCAATGGCTGGAAAAGAACATCCTCACGCTTTGAATTAGTTTGTACGGTTCACAACAGAGGGCGTTTCAGTATGACGCAGTATTTTATTGGTACGTAGTACATACATTTTACTTCTATGGTCCGAGTATGCTAGCCTTAGAATAAGTAGTACTTATTCTAAGATGCTAGCGCTGTCTCTTGAAGAGGCTTTAGTAGGTACCTCCTCCATCCATTTATTTTGTAGATAATAGTAAAGAGCATCTCTTATTTTTAAGTACCACGTCGTTACGGACTGGTACTGGAAACAGAAATATAGCAATTTCAATAAAGATGAAGCTTTCTCTGGGTCTGCTATACCCATCGAACTATTATATACTACGGCTCTATCTACGCTAATAAAATCTTGAAATAGACAAAAATGTACGCTTGAATTGAAACTAGAGTGCGCGCAAGATAACTCTGCGCGCGACTGAGGGCGTGCTAAACGTTGCCGTGATCGCAGAAGTTCAAATTACCGCTTTTTAAGCTTAACTTTTTTATCGCTAAACATAATTTTCACATTAAATATTCCTACAATCAGGTAGTTCTACTATCAAAATTAATAAAACGGCACACACTTTGGTGGACCATCATTAGTTCCGATTTCGGCCGCGCGCAGACTTATCTTGCGCGCACTCTAACAACTGTTTTCAATACTAGTTAGTTTTAATGCAAACGTGCCACTGACCTACGAACGTGCGTTTTTGTCTATTTCAAGATTTAGAATTAACTCTTAATTCGAATTATACTCAATTACTCAATTGAATCAAAACGCGAAACGGTCGGTCGGTGCTCTGCCTTTAGACTTCCGCTTGACACTACTTTATGGGACATCCTGTTTTAATAAGTCAAAAATGAAGACAATTGCCGCTAACCATTTCTAGTTTCCACCATTTCCACGTGTTGGGTTTCGCGGCAGCCGACAGTCGTTATGCCAAGATCAATATTTTATATGGAATGATAAATGGTCTATTCTTACCTGCAGCGAGAAGCAAAGAGCTGCAAGACCTGTAGACGTCTGAATGAGATTGAAAATTGCTCGATAAAGCGTCGGGCATCTACAATGAAGTATGTTTATAAATTGCAAAATGCAAAACCATTTTACGGATTATAATAATTATTATTGCAATCCCTTTCAGTAAAGTTGTTTTGCATTCATGAATACAATTCGTATATAAGTTTCAAAAAATCTTAAGCGGTCCCTAGACGGTGATGCGGCATGCCATGCATTACGTGCTGTCACGCATAATTATGTCGTGGCCAGATCTTAGAATTGATCACTTCATGATGTGGCCAGATCAATGAATAATAAACGCACGGCTACTTCATGTAAGGTCAAACATTAGTGATCATATCATAAAATTAATTACATTATCTACTGTTAGAGGGGCTCTGATATCGTTTGGTTTTTATGATGCATCATGGAGGCGGACAATAATTATTCTGGTAAAAAAGCTAATAAGTAAAGTAGGGTGACCACGCAACGAAAATCAATGGACTATTATTTGATTTTTATTTGGACCCAGAAGCTCGCGAAGGAGGTCCTGAGTGGAACGAGTGCACGAGGCCTAAGCGTAGCGTGTGGGGGGAGGTGGCGAGCAAAGAGAGTCGGCGACCTCCAGAGCGCAACGCTGGTCGAGTGTGTGAGCGAAGCGAAGGGGCGACAAAGCGAGTCTTCTGGCGGAGCAAACTCAGAAACACTTGCATGCTTGCTTGCTTTAATGCTAGAATGATACTTGCTTGCCTGTGCACTTTCTATTAAATCTATAAGGAAGGGTAATGTTTGTGTACCAAACCATAATTCGTTCTTTATTTGGGATTTTTATTAAACCTTTGATATCATGGAAACTCTACATTAATGATATGGCCAAACGTGGATAGACATATCATCAAATGTTGACGTTTAAACGATATGGATAATTTTAGTTGGCAATATCATGAAATACAACCATTTACTACGAATCATCGTCGTATTTGGGCGAATAAGACAAATACGCGAACACGAATAGCGATGTGAAATGCCAGCATTACATTTTAATGTTGGCGATTGATGCGAATGACGTGAAAGCATAGAAGTAATAAGTACTACGTGCAACATGAAACTATCAATGAACTTTGCATGGCAGCACGTAAGGCATGTCATGCCGTATTTCCGTTTAGGGACCGCTTTAGGTTTATGAAATGTCCTCCGTCTACAGTATCTATTGCGTGACCTTTGCAACCCACTTGTAAAACTATCAATGAACTATGCATCACAGCACGTAAGGTATGTCTTGCCGCATTTCCGTTTAGGGACCGTTTTAGGTTTAAATGTCCTCAGTCGACGGTATCTATCACGCGACCTTTGCAACCCACTTGTAGGTAGGTGGAAAGATACATAGATTAAAAAGTTGTACAAGTTGCCGTACTTTCGGGGAATTTGCTTGCCTGTCGTTACTCTTTTATATATTTACAAAGGTATTTTAAAATTCAAGTGTTATAATCTCATGAAATCGCCATCTATTCGTTACCTGCGAGGTATAAGGGGCTATAATTGATAATACATCGTAATTTGTTTGACCGATGGGAGCAATTTGCATTTCCAAGCTTGGTCCTGCTGTATGTAGTTCTATTTTACTATTTTATATTCTGAGTCTGCTGATACATAGGCTCAGAACAAAAAAACTAAACTTTATCTTTTAGAATATTTTCGTAATCACCACGATTGACAAAAATAATCGTCATTAAGCTGAAAGCTTTTAAAGACTGTGATGTATATTTTATACGTAGAGCCCTAAATAAAAAACATGTATAATATTTTTAACTTTTTTAATAGGGATAACTTATATAATATGCAAGGGATAGTCCCAAGGATTCCTCTTTAGTGATAAAAGGATAAAACCATTCACAAATGGAGAATCACAATTTATCACCTGCTCAATAAATACAGTCAACAGTAAGCATAATCTTAAACAATTTATCTGTAAATGATATTTAGTCATTTTACAACTCTGGATATTAACTGACAAAGTTTCAAAACTAAAAAGTACGTCTACGAGAGTCGAACGACGCCGGACACGGGCGCCCTTGCCGGCCCTCTGTGCGCCGGCCACGCGTCAACGTCCAGCCGCACTACACAACAATATGTACACGCGCTCGCAACACCGCAACACTACACGTCACTGCGCCGCCGGCTGGCGAGGGCGGCGGCGGCGCGGCTAGGAGCTCGAGCCCGCGCCGAACATGTTGGAGCTGAAGGCCGACGGGGCCGCCGCGCCGCCGCTCGCTCCGCCCGCTCCGCCCGCCGCTCCCGCTCCGCCCGCGCCGCGCGACTTGGGCATGGGCGGCTGCAGGTACTCGTGCCGCGCCAGCCCGAACACGTCGATGCGCTCCTCCTTGCGGTACGCCAGGCACGCGCGGATGAAGCTCTGAGGGACATACACAACTACTTAATAAAACATATTATAGATTTGTGTCCAGCAGTTAACTGTGATAAGCTAACTGGAGCTCTAATCTATCATAAACATCTTAATTTTCTCGTTTCTTGACTAGTCCAGCCTGCCCCCTGATTCAGAACGATTGGATTATACTTGAGCCATTACAAACGTGCGAACTGAGTCATAAATCATTACGTTAAAGGAATGTGGCAATGCTGCGGAAGTCGTTATCGATAAAGGGATGCCGCTCGGCCTAAACAATATTTTGCATTATTTCCTTAACTTCTCCCTCATTATCTTTTATCGACTGTCGACAAAGCCTTTTTTACTGTTACACACAACACCAGGGCAGTTTCATAAGGCCTATAAGTGCGAGCGAGAGGTCTGATAAAAATTATTTATGACTCAGTTCGCACGTTTGTAATGGCTCAAGTACAGTCAGTTGTAGAACGACTCGGTTTGCTATCTCTTTTTCTCTCGTTACGAGAATCGTACACAAAACGAGATAACAAACCGAATCAGTCAACAACTACTTATCGAAAAGGTTCTGAATCGAATCTTATCGAAAAGGTACTTATCGAAAAGGTTCTGAAGTTCTGAATCTACTTATCGAAAAGGTTCTGAATTTGACCAGAAGCTTACTTTTCATGACCACATTTCTACAGTTGCCAAAGAATCTTTTAAAAGGCTAGGGTTTGTTCTCCGGAATGCCCGTGATTTTCGCAGCGAGCATGTAATAAGGCTCTTATACAGCACACTTGTCCGAACCAAGCTAGAAGCTAGTTCTACTGTATGGAATCCGCATGAGGCAAAGTATGCACTTCTTCTAGAAAAAGTGCAAAAAGCATTCCTGCGGTTTCTTTACAGAAGAACCCTCGGTTACTATCCCTACCTCTATCCTACCAAGTTCCTCTTAGGATGTCTGGGATATCATAATGTATGTTGGAGACCAGAAGGGCATGCGACCAGGTAGGCGTTATGCTCAAAATATGTGACGGTATGAGACGGTTGCTCCTGACATACATAATGAGCTGATTCGACTCTACACACCGAATAATTATCTCCGTAGCAGAAAACATCGACTGCTAGACGTGCCTTCGTGTCTGACTGCAGCCCGTGCTGCGTCTCCCGTACCGCGCGTGTTGACCGCACTAAATAAGCTCGTGGAAGCCAACCCGGACTGCGATCTATTCGCTAACAAATTCGCCAATTTAATGGCTGTGTGCCTACATTTTTGTGAGAACAATAGTATTTAATTGTTGTTAAAAGTTTGTTTTATGTTTGTACTTATTACAATGTTTGATTTATGTAATTGGTTTCTGAAGCCGTGTAAATCAATAAATAGATAAATAAAAATAAATAAATAAATCGGGGGGCTGGTGTGGAATCATAAAATCCCATAAACGTCCATTGTTAAACTTGGCCTACCAACAAATGCTACTTTTTATTAGGAACAGTTTAGGAAAGTTAACATTTTAGGAAAACTAAAAGTACTATACTACAAAAGTTCAGACATTTGTTAAAACTATGTCTAACATGAAAGTGAAAAAAGGTGTTTCCAGCCCCATTTACTCTAAACACGATTTTGTGACAAGACAGTAACAGGGGAAATTCCCATAATCACTGTATGTCAGACAGATTGATGGTCGCAATTAATTATTATTAGCAAACAGGAGGAGGCCCATCCCCTGGCTGTAACCTATTAGTCGCCTTTTAGCAAATTCGCTTCCTCCACATTTTATAAATGATAGCTTATGCACCATGCCGTCATACATTTTACTAGTGAACCCGATAGCATGTTCCTCGGAAATTACATGCGCTAGAGTGAGCCTACTTTGTGGGTCCCTGGCACTAAATGTGTTAACGACACCCATGGATCACGGTAGCCTATTCTCATAATAATAACTATAGCCAAGAGCCTCGAACAACATCTAAAGAGGCTCTCGTTGGTCGGCTGGATCAAGGGCCTGATGCAGAAAGCGGTACTTCTGGACACGGCGCATATTGTTAGGAAGTTCCTCTCTCTGGAGGCCCTGACCGCCGGTAGCTTGGACCCTGATCCCAATGCCGGTGGGCTACTATATTTTTATATTTTTAAAAGTTTTTTTTTTTTTGTATGTAATTATTTAAAAATGTAATTTTATATGTATTTTAATGAATAAAGGAAATAACTATTATTTTACACTAAAATTAAAAATGTTGTATAAATACCTTAGCCTCGTTGCTGACCGTAGGTTTGTTTGCAAACTGCACCTCAGTCGCCTTTAGTATCGTGTTCTCTTCCAGTATGGTGGCCTGACTCTGGTTGTGACCGAATGGCTTCTTGCCGTACAGGCACTGGTAGAAGATAACTCCCACGCTCCATACGTCCACCTTGCTACTGATCTTTGGTGGGTTTTTCCCGACGACAAAACATTCGGGTGGCAGGTACCTGTAAGGAACAAGGAATTATAAATAATTGGTTCAGTAAATTATTTTGATTGTAACTATAGCCGGCATTCGCGATATCGTCCGCCTGGTTTATTGTAATCCGCCATCTTGGAGCAGTCTCAATAGTTAGTTTATGACGAAATAACATTCTGTACGTCCATTTTAAACAATTCTAAAAACTTGTGAAGGAACAAACAAAACAGTGCGAGTCTTCTTCTTTCTTTTTCGAATCGATGGTAATAATCCTTATTTTTACAGTACTTTGGCCCAATATGTAGCCACATTTATCGCGGCATCAGTGGCGCTTTTCATGTCCTCCAAAGTGCAAGTGTAGGGACACTTTGGGCACTGAAGCAAATGGGCCATCGTCTGGTCAGGAGCACCGCACTCGCACTGGGTATCGGAGGAACCTATGATCCCCCATTTTGCTAGGTTATGTTTGCATCGGCCTACTTGGGTGCGCAGTCTATTGAGCGCTTTCCATATAGGCCACCGCAAATCACATCCGAGTGGCAGGTGTTCCTGGGGTTGAACGAAGTTGGGAGGTGGTGGATGATTTTCCTCCCATAACTTACGTCTCACTGTAGATGGTCGATCTTTGATGGCAAGTGTGCTACGCAGAAAGCTGTTCTGACTCTTAAGGCTTTAGTGCCTATTCACTGTGCGAGTGAATAGGCACTAAAGCCATTGCAATTCATTGATTACATTGGTAAAGTACCTAAGTAATAAAAAAAGGCGGTAAGTAAATGATAAATGATATTTACTTCTGTAAATAAATCTGTTACAGACACTTTTACAAGTCAATGTAAGGTTTTTTTTTAAGACTAGATGGCGCCGGCATTTCCTATCTGAATAGCTCTGAGAAAAAAAGCCGAAACAAACTTAGAGGTCAAGGTCTTTTTTAAAGTCCAGACATTGTGGTATAAAACTATGCGAGTGTAACAATGTAGGGCAATGTTTGGAATGCCCTTGTGAGGAAAGAGCCATAGCAGGTTTGAGTTGACCTGCCCCAACTGACGGCACGCATGCATCAACCGTCGTGTAGCTCAATCTTATTTTAGGGAGCTCAACGACCCGACGCACGACGCCACCAATCAGCCGGACATTTGCGTAGGTTACAAAAAAATACTCAACGAGCTACGACCTATCCCATAACTAGCGTATATAAAATAATGCTCGGTATAGTGGACTGGATAGCACAAAAAACTTACCAATAAGTGCCTGCTCCCTGACTCGTCAAGTCCATTCCGTGGTCGGGGTTGTAGTTCTCCTCATCCATGACCTTGGACAGGCCAAAGTCAGTGATTTTGATCTCGCCGCACACATTGCCTTCGGTGAGGAGAATGTTGCCAGGCTTTAGGTCGTAATGGATCACTGGCGGTTTAATCTCATTCAAATATTTCAACGCTGACACGACTTGCATAACGATTGAGCGAGCCTCGCGCTCTGGAATAGTCTTGTGCTGAAATTATACACAACTGAAATTAGCATTTCATTTGATTAAAAATAATATAAATAAGATTGACTTTGCATTGTAATCTTGGTCCTAAGGGATCATCATATCAAGAAAATGGATAGCAGCTGTCGTAACTAGCGTCATGAACGCACAGGGAAAAGACAAAATGATGCGACCCTAAAAAAACGCTAAATAAAAAAGGGATTTAGTTAAGAATTTTGTTTTGTATCAGTAACAATGTTATCTGATATTTGTAGCTCTCAATCTCCAGACATAATTCAGTGCATTTAAATGAACATTACGTTTTAACGCGAGGTCTGCTGCAGTTTTTTTTCAGTTACATAATATGTATTGAGCGACCTAATTTGCGCACCCATAAGTCCTACGTCCCTGGTAGCCGCCCCTATGACCAGCCCCCAGGTATGACACTACAACAAACTTGTATCACAAATCCACCTGTCAAAAATGGTGGTCAGCAGTCATTGCAGTAATAATTTTGATGCACCAGTAGTGGATTTTTTTAAATTGGTTGTTTTTGCTTGTTGTAACATAAGAAACACAAGGAATGGTTACTTACCTGTTTGAGATAAAAATCGAGATCATGTCCATTACAGTATTCAAGAACTGTACAAAATGAGTTGCCATCAATTTCAAATACGTCATATAATTTTACAATGCGAGGGTGGTCTAGTGCTTTGTGAATGTTGTACTCCCGCAGTGCATGTCTGTAACAAACCATAAAAAATGATGAGATATTGTATGGGACTAATAAATTTCATGAGGAAAAGTAAAAAGTTCATAAAATTATACAAGATACAAGTGGCATTTTCAACTAGTATGAAATTAGTTATTTTTACTAACACTTAAAGACACTCAATCTAGAAGATGGCCTCTGCAATGCCCAACCTGCTAGCCTATTATGGTGACTGCCATAAACATAACTCATTATTAGAGATATTTGTCCAACCCGCATTGGACTAGATAGTCTAAATACATATTATAAGTAGGACGAATGTTCATTGCACAGGAGAATATTTAATACAAATACTTTAAAATGTATAATTATGTATTTTATTTTTTATGTACCTAGTATGTATTTGTATGTGCACGTATTATATAATTGCTGCAATATTTGTTTCATTATTATATTCATGTTTTGAGTTTTATATTATCTTTTTAGTTTCTTTTAATAATATTACACTCTTCGTTTTTATAACTCATTAACTCTATCCTGTTGCAGGTGTGCTGGCAGTTATTTCTTCAGATATAAGCAGAACCTTTGCACTTGTGTCACTATACCTACTATAAATAAATAAAAGAAGATAAAAAAAAAGTTATAATGACGTATGCCACCATACACAGACTCACTTGATATAGTTGGCCTTCTTGTCTTCTTTCCAGTCTTTATTCAGTTGGTGCACCTTGCAGGCCGTATATCGTTGCTCCCGCAAGTCGAATGCCTTGTGGACTTCACTGAAGCCACCTTTCCCGAGCAACATTAACAGCAGGTACCTGTATCAAGTTGATATTGTTGTTGAATAGTAGTCATTAAAGCACTTTATTTCAAAGAGAAAAGAAGCAGTTATTTTGCTTTCTTTTTCATGTGAACAACAGTAAAGCACATTTGATACATATTATCTTCTTTCACATGTTCATTTTTGTATTTAATATGTTTGTACAATCCAGTATATTGTATTGTATATTATCTATAAGTAGTGCAAAGCATAATTTGAAACCATAGTTTGGAAACAAGATGCTAGTATCCGTGCTAATATGTTGACATCTCAAAACACATTCTTTTTTTTTTTCGATTTGTTTATACGCCTTTCACGCCTATGGTTTTACAGGGAAACATTTTTTTGCATAATTTCTAGAGATTTGTCCAGACCCTATGCATGGAGTTGTATTTTTTTTTTTTTCTTATAAAAGCAAAGGCGTGGGAAGCGTTAATATAAATAGAAAAAAAATCGTGCATATCGAGATGTCAACACATTCAAGCCAGCCACAGAAATAATTGTCACATTTGAATTTTTGACGCCTTTACACAAATATTCATACTATCCACATTTCACTATCATTAATTACGAGTACATTGATCACTAACTACTTTGACGGGCCTCTTACAAACCAACGGAACGAAGACGTTAATTGTTACCAATGTGGGCCATCATGTACAAAAACCGTTATAACTCGCGTGGCAGCAACCAGCTGATGTAATGATTTTCTTCCAATTTATGATCAGCCGCAAAATATGTTAAATGCAAGGTACAAAATCTCAAAAAAATAATAAAAAGAACATATTAAATTAGATCAGGGTTACGCCGTTATCACATTATCTACTTTCAAAACATTTTATCTTAATATATTGTGTGTGAATATTTGCTTTTAGATGGCGAAGAGTTTTTAATACATATTGTTATGTTAACAAAATAATATGAGCAGAATTTCATGTAGCACACTAGCAGTACAACATGGCGGATACTAAGTGTTCATGCATTGAATTTAAAGACTGCTATGCTGTATAAATATTGTATGAGACTATAACTACTACACTAGAATGCATAGCATATTACAATGGTAGAGTTGATTTAAGTTCTGGGCATGGATTGCTTCATGCACTTTTGTATACAATTTTACATCAGAGAAAGAAGATGATCAAAGCAAAACCCAGAAGCCCAATTCTCGAAACTAATTTGAAGTAAGACTGAAGGTTGACCGAACTGAGATTAAATTATGAATTTAATAAACAATGGTATTCTGGTACACTTAAAGTTCGGTCCAGTTTCAGTATCGTTTCCATCTATCTCGATATTATGTCAATTCAGTCAACTTATAATCTATTACCGATAGCATACCGTTAACAACAGTCATAGAGTAAAATTCTAGAAATAAATAAGAATTCCAACTTGTCAAAATGGCTCAGTACATAATGTAACCAGAATACCCTTTTGGCTTCAGTCAACTTTCAATCTCATTTCAATATAATCTCACGTTTGACGTTGTTTGTTAACGAACAAGAATACCATTTGCCATATTTGTAAGATTGAGACTAGACTGAGACTAGATCGAAACTATATTTTGAACATTTTTAATTACGAGAATTGGCCTTCAGATGTATAGTAACTGTGAAGCTTAAACAATATGAAACTCACCGGTCAGAGAGTACAGGATGTTGTGAGAAGCGGCTCTGATCCTCATTGTGTATCCGCTTCAGTTCCCTAATGTGAAGATTTCTTTCTCTTTCTAACTTTTCCATCTCTAGCTGCAAGTCTGCATCTTCCTTTTTAAGCGCACTCTGTCTCAACTGGAACAAAATAATAATAGATTTAACATTGTAATTGTAACAGGCGTCGATTAAAAACAATCGGTTTTAGCCTTGACATTTTGAGTTTATATGAAACTGGTAATTTTATAAAATACTTGCTTTCACTTAGCAACTCAATACACAACTTGCCACCTTCCACAGCAAAAGAATTATATTCTTTTAGGAGAATGCATCTGCTTCAACTTGAAGCTGACTGTATTGTTCCCAAAATTGTTGAGAAAAGTCTAGCATTACGAAGCACATTGCAAGAAGAAGGAATTTGATTATAAAATACAGATTTTATTTGCAGATACTAGTACAGACTCTTATTGGCTCTCACAAACATCATGTAAGTCTATTAAGACCACTTCATTATAAACATTATTGAAGTAACACAAACAAATTTTAAGTTATTCCTGTAGCTGTTATTTTAGCCAATGTGTTGCTACGTACTTCGTCCGTGTGGTGCTGGACGTAAAGAATAGCACTACCCCATCTCTTCCCGTGGGTGTCGTAAAACGCGACTAAGGGATTCACTAGAGGATGGGCAGCAGCGTTCTCTGAGTACTATAACAACCATACTGCGATCGCCAACCTGCCTGCAAAGCGAGGCGATTATGGCAAACCTCCCCAACATTGTTTGGGGGAGGCTTATGTCCAGCAGTGGACGTCATTCGGCTGGATGATGATGATTTTGCTATGTAGTTTTTATTTTAGTTAAACAGGCAGGTTTTCCTCATCTCCACGTCAAAGCGCGTATTTTGCGTGCAGGTGGTCATAAAAGTTTATTTAATCCAACCTAGCCCTTTGAGAAAGACCAGAAACCTTTTGGTATTGCTGACAATCTCTTGGAGAGTACTTGGGTTACTGAAGTACGCCTTGTATATGGCGACCTCAGGGCAGTTCAGTAATACGCGGGCCACCGTTTCGTTTTGCTGCTACGTATTCACTTGTCATACCATGACCATGATAGTCATATAGTTACAGTCATACAAGGCAACTGCAATTATCAGCCACCAGAAGACAACCTGGCCTATTCTTAACACAGAGCGATATAAGAAAGGAAGGATTGTGTTTGTACCTTTAGTATTTCATCAGCTTCATAATACTCCTGATAGGTCATGCTGGGCAGCGGGTCAGGCTTGAGGAAGGTGGGTGCGTCGGTGCCGTTGTGTAGCGGTGAGGGCTGCGGCGTGGTGGGTGCGGCACTCGACGTTCGTTTGCCGCGCCCGCCACCTCCCTCGTTGTTCACCGGCCGCTTTTTGAATAACAGCTTTTTCTGACGGTCTATTTCTTCTTTTTCTGCCGTTATTTCTTCTTGCCGCCTGTTGAAATGTAAAATGCTAATGTAAGTATAATTTCAGGTTCTGGTATGGGTGTTCAAAAAACAATTTCATAATGCAATCCCTGGGAATAACGGACAAATCACAGTCCAGCAGTAGTATAAAGGTACAACTCCGAGACGGGCTGCAAACTGCAGACTGCAACTGCAGACCGCAAGTCACATTGGTTTGTATGAACCAGTAGTGTCGCCTGTCTGCTGCTGTCATCTGAGGTTGCAGTTTGCGGTCGCCGTTAGAATACTACCTTTAAGGTGTGCACCTTAAAGGTGTTATTTAGTCGGCGAGTTGCGGTTTGCAGATGCAGTCTGCAGTTTGCAGCCCGTCTCGGGCTTATACCTTAAGCCGAGGAGTATGACTGTGCAGGCTAACCTCACCAGTCAGTACTAACACTTTGTGCAGCAGTAACATCATTATCAAATAACCGGTCATCTTACACTATACATCCAATACTGCATTTTAAGTTAGAATAGGACATAAAAGTAGAGTTTTATTGATGGCAAAATATTGCTCACATAGTTGTAGATAGTTGTTTAGTATTCAAAAGTTTATTCATTTATTGTTTTGAATATTCAATACTTAATAAGTACTTGTAAGTAATTATCAACTGATAATAATGAAGTTTTTCCTTGGAATTCCTATTGTGAGACAAAAATAAAGGAAGTTTACCCAAAATACTTATTGAGTCATCCAACGTACCTTGTTAATTCTTGAAATGCATATCCATCAGTCCAATTCTCTTGAAACGTGGCGCCGACACGCTGCGTCACGAACTGGCCAAGCCTCAGTCTATTCTGCATGCACCGCTGCCGAGCCTCTTTCTTCTCAATTGTGCTTTTCTCATTTAACAGTTTTTTAACAACTTCTATACATTTATTGATGTGTGATTTATGTTGCTCTATTACCTGAAACAACACTTTCACTGTTAATTTACGAAATTCAATTATTTTACAATGATATGTTATCTTAAATGAAATAAAATCTCTGTAATACCTTGCTCTGTGCTTGCACTTGATGTTTCAATTCTTCATTAGATCTTGTTAATTCTTCTATTTTATTATTTCTTAGTTCTAAGTCAGAAGATGCTTGAGTTTCTAACTCCTGTATCCTCTGACATGTCAGTTCTGTTTGAACCTACAGACAATTACAATGAACCATAAACATTCATAGGATGATAAAAAGAAAATGTTGTATGATGAGTTGGTACAGTTTTTACCTGTTTAACAGACGTGTGAGGTCGTTGCTGAGACGCCGAACGTAAAAAATCGGCCCCAGAAGGCAGTAACGACGAGGGTGACGGTGGGTACTGAACACAAAAAGCTTATTATTGTTTCCTTCTTACATTCACAAGAACAAGCCATTTAACGCATCAACTGCCTCATATTAATCAATAGTATTGTGTAAGTATGTTTAAAATGGTACAGCAGTCACTATAATCTGGTGATGAAGACTTGAGAAGTCCATTTAAATCAGGTCAGTAGTTATCATCAGTTAGTATTATTGCCATACTTTGCTTTGTGCAAAATAGATTATTATAAGTTTCCATAAAAGAGTTGTTTGAATACACTTATAGAGTATGTGAGCCGTTATGGTATAAACTTGCATATTAACATTTGTGATATTTATTTACATCTCACATACTTATTTCAGCTAGAGTTAAATAAATAAAAAAACTGTTTCAGAGTAGGGATTTGTATCTGTGACAGATGCTGATACACCTTAAACAAAATATGCTTCTGTTGACCCTTACTACTAAAATGTCCAACCAAGTAGTGTGTATCTAGATGCACATTTTTTGGTTACTAAAAATTCAGCATCCAAATTAAAGTGCTGGGCACTTGTTGGTGGAGCAATCTCCATATTTCTTCTATCCAGCACCAATTCCTTCATTTCTCTGTATGTTATCACTTCTGTCTTTTCCTTCAATTGGTCTGTTTACTTTCTTCTTGGTCTACCAGGTATACTAAAAATTATTAATCTCAAAATATATTCACCATAGGATAATTTGCGCCCTGCGGCGATGGCGACTTGGCACCAGCGTGCCTTACAGGACTCGATGAGGGGTGTTTTGAGAAGTATTCCCTAATGTTTTTGTCTGATGAGTTATGCCTCTGTTTGACAGCTCCACCCCCACCACCGCCAACACCTTCTTCTCCTGAAAATAATAACATCATTCATTAATACTCTTGTATAAACTCAATCCTGTTTAACTTTGTTACACTGAAAGCTGGCCCCTACACAGTTTTGGAAAAGTTAGGGTAATGATTCTTTAATTAATAATAGTTAATACTCTGCATAATGCTTCCCACATATTGTGATAATATTACAGCTTAAACATGTTTTAAATACTTTTAATGTAATCAAGATCCTCATATCCATTTTATTGAATCCGAGACTTAGGTAAATATTGCTCACAGTTACAAATACATTAAACATTCCTTGTTCTACATGATGGTTCTTGTAATTTAATTCTAAACCATTAAGGATTTTAATAGTATAAAAACACTGTTTTTAATCACCTTTGGCAGTTATGTACAAATGACGGACGATATAATGGACTTAAGATTTAGATTTATGTGTAAGGCATCAAAATGAATTTATGAGAGTGTGAGAATAATATTACAAGTGTAATATCTGGACTTAATGGTCTGAAATTGCCAATCCGCAGGGAGCAAGCGTGGTGATCAATGCACATTCCTTCTCTGTAGGCCTTTGCCTAGCAGTGGAACAGTTACAGGCTGATTTATTTTATTTATTTATAATTAATATTTTTAAGTCTAATATCAATATATGCACCTTTCCGTTTCCTTTTCCTCTCTGGCATTGCTATAGTAGGTGTGGCACCACTTGGTGGCACTAACGCAGTGCCAGGTGCAGCAGTTGAGCCTCGCATAGCTGCAGACTTTTCCGGAGTTAAAGCATCAACTTCTTTATCACTATGAGATGACCCTGTAAGTATTATTTACTGTGATTATTCCTAATAACCATATGAGATTAGGCATTTATGTGGGAAAAGCCAATAATATGGAATCATTAACAGGGATTTGCATTAAATGAGTGATGGATTATACCAGAGTGCCAGCAAATGTTTAACGTACAGCCATATACTTGAGTTTATGTTTCCTCAATAGAACTTGAAATAGCAAATAGTAATTCAATCTGCTAATGTAATAATAAACATTGCCTAATAAATCAAAAAGCTTTGCCGGATAAAAACTATAGTAAACACACTGATATACAAATTATAATTTGTCAATAAGGCATGCGTAAACAACAAAATTTAGAAACCAAATAGGAACAGCATTTTGGTAACACATTACATATTTATTGTTACTCTATAGAATTATTAGTGTTTGTAAATGCTGGATAGATTAAACTCAAAAATAACTATGTTTTTGTTGAGTCTATGTTAACAGTAAGTCATATGTGATCAGAGTTTGTAAATTGATAGTGTTGTTAAACTCATTAACTTGACCATAACATAGGACTGATTTTATTAACTAAGACTTCAGACTTAAGTGTCAACAAGTAAATACTACATGTATTTCAATAAATTAACACTTCAATTAAATCATGAGCAGTTAGTTAACTCACTTTTTGACAAGGAGCTCAGTAGGCCGACGTGGTTTATGTTAGCTCCACTTTTATAGTCATGCATTGTGGCACGCAATAGTCTCGGTTGTCGAGAAGAAAAACGGCACTTTCACGGTTCCTATCCGGCATCATACACGATAAAATGACGTCACAATCCTTCGTTTGATGACAGTTTTTCACACTAGTTCGTCCCTCAAGAGTTTGTAAGAAAAGGTTAACCTTTGACAGCAAGCCGGCGTGAAGTAAACACTGAGAGCACTGATCACAAATCACAAACATTTATTGCACTTTTATCACTAAATCACAATTTACCTGTGCTCATATTGGAGTCCTGATTGTGTAGAGGTTGCCCCGTGTTGACAGTGGTTTGTGGTGCCATCTGAATTTGTGACCCAGCTGACATCTGTAAAGAAAGATGGCGTCTTTACATATGACTCGCCCAGTTTCACTCGTTATTACTCTTGCTCTCACTCATTTCCGACAAAAAGCCACCTATACTTACAAATTACGTGTAAGGTAATGTGTCCATATCAATTATTTTACTATTTCTCACTTCATCCAAATAACCTAACTAGTTTGACAAGTTGTAAACGAAATGCCAGTCGCGACAATCGGATACGCATCCGCGGGGAGCGCAAGGGGGGTGGAGAGTTGAGATCGTCACGAAGTTTGCTTCGAATGTAATAACGACGGGCGAGGCGCCATTTTACAAGGATACAAGGCCAAAAGCATTGTTATAATATCCAGTGAAAAATATCTGCCTGCAGTTGTGTGTTCATGTATATAACCACGAAGTGAATAACATTTAATTTTACAAACGATTTTACTAGCTGCCTGGTACGAAAGAACGTTGTGCGTTCACTCACATTCGCAGTTCGCACAGAGTTAGCTACAGGTCAACAGCCCGCGATTGCGATCGTGTTGTTGTTGACTAATTGGATTTTTGCACAAAATAAGTATCTATTGAGTCAAGAATAAATAGGGGAAGGTAAGTAAGCTAAATTAAATATTCACTTGTAATTGAACATAAGCAATGGCTACGAAATTCAGTTGACCGATTATTCCCGCAATGAGGTGGCGGTGGCGGCCGCGGCGGCGGGTGGCGGCGGGCGGCGTGCCACCGACCGAACGAGTAGGTACGTGATATCGGCGCTCGTGCCCCACAACAAACTGCTTACTGGACGTGTTACGTAGGCGTCTGTGCCGACTGCCGCGATGTACCAACCAACATACATATAAACACAGATAGGTCTACTATGTATCCACTTCAATGTACGCACCTATAGTTAGCTATATATTATATTATTCAACCAAGTTCCAAACGCGATAAACTTATGTGCCGTCGTAAAGCAATGTTGGGTAGATAAGTACCTACCTAGCAAATATTTTGTTTTTTATCTTTATTACTTATGTATACATTTAAAAACTTTGGTGATCAAGAGTAGTTTTTATAGGTGTGTAATGTGTGTTGTATCGAATGATAACATTATTTTGCCCGTCGTACTGTCCTCCTTATTTCCTATTTATTCCATCCTACTTGTGTTAAGTTGTTGTAAATAGGTACATGCCAATATTCAAAATGTTTCATAGATATATTATAGGGATATCATAAAATAAAAAATTGTTATCGGCCCATACGAGTCTACTGCTGAACATGACCCTACAAATATTTTTCAGTTTTTTCTTTACATAAGCAAAATAAAAAATAATAAAAAAAGGCAAATATCCCGTGTCTCTGGGATCACGGTCACGGCTCATTTTCCGTGCGGAAGAAGTCCGATCCTTTGGAATTGGAACTATACGGGAGAAACAGGTCCAACGCGCAAAGGCCCCTAACTTTACTCTGAAATGGGATGGGGCACCAACTGGGGACTATTCACGCTACACTATTGGAGTAGGTACAGTAGTGGAACCCCCGAGTGGGTGCAAGACTGTTGTAAAATATGGTAAAAAATAACTGGTATTTGGAAAGGGGCGATCAATGGACTTTATTTCTATTTTTCGAAGAAAGTGGCGTCTGACTTTCAACTTTAAAATTGAAATGACAGCAAATATTATTATTATTAGGCTCATAAACTGAAGTCATAATACATAATTCGTTTAAAATTATTATTTTAATTTATACAACAAACAAAAAAATACAAACATTCGAAAACAATTCTAACAAGATGTGAAATTAAAAACCGGAATAATCTCGTTAATTCTCACAAAAAAAAACGTATAATTTAAATTCGTATTAGTGAAATGTTATCCCATCAAAAACAATAATATGAAAAAAGCCAAGTCTCGCGACACTTTTGCTGTTAAAATTGCTGGGGGATTACTATGACCTCTTAAGAAAACGTTCAAATGCCAGCCAGTCAACTTCCATTCAAAAGCAGGCCTGCTTCTGAATCGCTAAAAATCGTACCATGACAGTACTAAAGGTGAACGACTATTGAACCAAGTTGAACGGTAATGCTTGTACATGGTACGAAAAGTAAACATATACAAAAAAAAGGTGAACGGATTTCGTAAACGTCAACGTAGCAGGTAGCAGGCCTATCATAGTAAAAAAAAGCAGGGCAGTTCAACTTCCAGGCAACTTCTGTCCTGCTTTAAGAGGATGACCTCTTAAAGCAGGACAGAAGTTGCCTAGAAGTTAACTTACTTCTGCTTCTGCTTACTATGAAGTAAGCCCCCTGAGATCTAATGTAGAGCTAAGTCTGACGTTTCATTTATAAAGGTATTTTTCGGACTTGACCATCACGCAGCGTTTAAGGCATACTAGACTTCTTGTATCTGTGGTACACATTTCTTTAAAAAATCAACAAGGTATCTTGCATCACAGATTCACAGTAATCCTCATGCTGCGTGATTGGCTCTACATTAGATTTAAGATTTTTTACGACAAAAGAGTTGCGAGTCTTCGCGTTTTTTTACATAAATGTTTTTGATGGGATCTCATTTCTTTTTATAAGTTCCATTTCTTGCAGAATGGCTACCGATTTCCGCAAAACCCACTCTCTTCTATCTTTCTCCTTTGGCGTGTAACAAAACTGAAACGACTTCTATTTTTCTACTAATGTAATCTAGTTGTTTTTTAGTAAAAACTAGCTGTACCCGCATGCGTTGCAATGCACTTTTTCCTACTTACTACCTACCTACTACCTACCTACTACCTACCTACTACCTACCTACTACCTACCTACTACCTACCTACTACCTACCTACTACCTACCTACTACCTACCTACTACCTACCTACTACCTACCTACTACCTACCTACTACCTACCTACTACCTACCTACTACCTACCTACTACCTACCTACTACCTACCTACTACCTACCTACTACCTACCTACTACCTACCTACTACCTACCTACTACCTACCTACTACCTACCTACTACCTACCTACTACCTACCTACTACCTACCTACTACCTACCTACTACCTACCTACTACCTACCTACTACCTACCTACTACCTACCTACTACCTACCTACTACCTACCTACTACCTACCTACTACCTACCTACTACCTACCTACTACCTACCTACTACCTACCTACTACCTACCTACTACCTACCTACTACCTACCTACTACCTACCTACTACCTACCTACTACCTACCTACTACCTACCTACTACCTACCTACTACCTACCTACTACCTACCTACTACCTACCTACTACCTACCTACTACCTACCTACTACCTACCTACTACCTACCTACTACCTACCTACTACCTACCTACTACCTACCTACTACCTACCTACTACCTACCTACTACCTACCTACTACCTACCTACTACCTACCTACTACCTACCTACTACCTACCTACTACCTACCTACTACCTACCTACTACCTACCTACTACCTACCTACTACCTACCTACTACCTACCTACTACCTACCTACTACCTACCTACTACCTACCTACTACCTACCTACTACCTACCTACTACCTACCTACTACCTACCTACTACCTACCTACTACCTACCTACTACCTACCTACTACCTACCTACTACCTACCTACTACCTACCTACTACCTACCTACTACCTACCTACATGATGTCGAACGGGATAAAAAGTATCCTATGTCCTTCTCCTGGCTCTAAACTACCTCCCTGCCAATTTTCAGCTAAATCGGTTCAGCCGTTCTTGAGTTATAAGTGAAGTAACTAACACGACTTTCTTTTATATATATAGATATTGAAACACAGACATTAATTCAGAAAAATCGGTCAAGTGCGAGTGAAACATAGTTCGAAATAACTATAACATCTACATAAACTTTATAAGTATTATCAAAATATTACAAGATTTTATAATTTTCCACCCTTTCCTTCCTAAACACTAGCTGTATGCAAAATACCTATTAAGTTTATAGGTATGCTAGATGTACCTTATAATTTTGATGATCAGTGCGTTAGTGAGTGACTGATCTCGGGTTTCTGATTTAAGAATTCTAGGATAAGCAGTACAAGTAACATTTAAGTACGGAGTTGTCAAAAAAATGCTTTAAAATCCCTGCTCAAATATTTCTAAGTATTGCTTATCCTGAATTCTCAACTCAGAAACCGAGGTGAGTCATCATTCTCCTGCCCTTATCCCATTGTGAATGTGTGACGAAATAACGAAACTTTGATGGCACATGTTTTGTAAGCTATTTTAGATAGAAACTTGTAAATTGGGAATTTATTCAAATACCTACATTAACTACCCTTTATAACATAATTTTCAGGCTTTTGCTCTCATCTGTTACAAAAATATAGGGGGCTTAAATGTGCCTTGAGATGCTCCGAAGTAAAGGGGTGGCTCGACTTTGGAGGGGGCACTGCCGTGCCCCCTGATCCATAGATTAACGCAATGTAAATGAATTCAAACCAGTACAATCAAACAATGCCTAAGCAATGAAAATGAATGCAATATTTACATTAGAAAGTAATAAGTACTATATTCAATATGCGATTCGTAATCTCATGCTGTAACCAAACACAGATTCAAACAATGATGGTGAATGGGACAAAGCATTTGGAAATTACACAACGTGTCAGTTTTACCGGGCTACAGGCAAAGGAAAAAACGACGTGAAATACCTCTTTTAACCATAAGCATGATCAGGGTGTCAACATTACAACAGTGCACAGTGGCAGTAGAGAGAGACACATAAAGTGTATTAGCATTATCGCGGTAACGTTGCCGTTCTGTGTGTACTCCCTCCGGTGCCTCTTGCCCCTCCTCTCCCGTTCACAGCGACCACCTCCTGTATTAAGCTAGCAACAAAAGTCGCTTGCGAACGCAACGCATTTCGATTGGATCAAAATGATAAGGAAAATAAATAAGGGACGACCACGTGACTCTGCTTCTAGTTAATAACGTACATATAAGTTTCACCGATTGCTTTACTTACAAGGCTATATGACGTTATGCAGATAAGAAACTAAATTGTTATTATAATCGAATACATCAAAAAATGAGACAATGGTAAATGTAAATGAAAAACGGAGCATTCGTTGAATTTCACGGCCAACGAGCAGATAACGTTACTTTAAAACAATAATGTTTAATTTTTAAAACAGCCTACTCAATTAGCAAATCAACGCATAATTTGCTTGCAGTATGATTATTGTCGCGTTTATTTTTAGCGTACCAACCTACAGCGGTAGACGAATGGAAAGTTAGCGAGTTGGCAACCTGCGTGTAGATATGTTACATACAAGTATAGTATACGTACACGGTCTACGTCGATAGCTTACTCTTAACTGCATGGATTTAAGAACTGCACTATTTGTAATAGGAACAATAACAACAAAGACCTCGAAATAAAAACTGACACGCATCGTCCACGTCGCATACGTGGCGTCACGCTGCTAACAATACACAGATAACAGAAAGTGAAGCGACACTTAAGCATAATACGTATTAGGATTATTCTAATAACACCAGAATCAGAAATCACTATCCGACTGCGTTTTGCAACAGCAGCAGTGTAAGGATGCGTGTTTACAAATCTTCTATAAATAAGCTGTTATATTCGGTACATCTTCTGAGCTACTCGTGAAACTTAGCCAGATGAACTAGTTAGCTAGGGATAGAACTACTCCTTTTGCGTGAAAAAGGTGGAGTTTTTTTTTAAATTTATAATTCAGTGATCAGGAGGCACGTTAGTGCCCCCGCCAACTTGGAGCAGGCAAGACACCGTTTTCTTGAAGCAACTCAAGGCAGTTTTAAGCCCCCTATATCTTTGTAACAGATGAAAGCAAAAGCCTGAAAATTAGGTTACAGAGAATAGTTAATGTATTTAACTAAATTTCCAATTAAAGTTTCGTTTTTTCGTCACACACTCACTCATCCCCTCACCGATCATCAAAGTCCTAAGGTACTTCTAGCAGACCTATAAACTTCATATTTGAAATACATACAAGTTTTTTCTTGATTGCATAAATTAAATAAACGCAATTAAATGGTGTTAGTATAAAATAAAGCCTCTGGTTTTATTACACGGCAAACAAGAAAGATAGAGAGAGGGTTTTCCGAAAATCGGTAGCCATTCTGCAAGAAATGGATCCACTTACAAAAAGAAATGAGATCTCATCAAAAACATTAACGTAAAAAAGCAAAGTCTCGCGACTTTTCTGACGTTAAAAGTTCTGAGATCTAATGAAGAGCCAAGTCAGACATTTCATTCATAAATATATTTTTCGGACTTGGCGATCGCACAGCATGAGGATGTACCGTGATGCAAGATACCTTGTTACATTTTTAAAGAAATTTGTTCCACCACTGTCAACAAGTAACAAGTACGCGGGCCATACTTAAAGTTTCTGGAACAGGAAGATATTAAAAAAATATTTCCTATTTTTGGAAATGGAACTCTTTTGGCTGTAGAATAGATTTTATTTTTAACCGACTTCAAAAAGGAGGAGGTTCTCAATTCGGGTGTATTTTTTTTTTTATTTTTTTTTTTATTTTTATTTTTTATGTTTGTTACCTCATATCTCCGTCATTTATGAACCGATTTGAAAAAATCTTTTTTTGTTCGAAAGGGTATACTTTCCGATTGGTCCCATTTAAATTTTGTTATGATCAGACTATGAACTTCAGAGATATGGAACGGAACTCCTCATCGGATCAAAGCAAAATTCTCAAATTACTAATATTGCTTTGTTTATATTTGTTGTTGGGAACTGACTACTTGAAAAGAGGAGAGGGTGCGTGTGTACCCCTCCCCCCCTTTGGAATGTTTTCATTATATCGTGTAAGGTATCATTTGAAAGGACTTTTTATGCCCGACTACGTCAAAGCCAAAAAGAAGGGTTATGAAGGAGGGGGTTAAAATTATGACACTAAAACGTATTTAATAAAAAATAAACTTTAAAAAAAAGTAAAAACCGACTTCAAAGAAATACTAAAAGGAGTAAAATAATTACCATAATATAAAATTAACAGTTTCAGAAGTCGGTGCAACTCTACACTGAAGCAAATAGAAGCCACCGACTTCTGAAACTGTTAATTTTATATTATGGTAATTATTTTACTCCTTTTAGTATTTCTTTGAAGTCGGTTTTTACTTTTTTTTAAAGTTTTTTACGTGTCATTTGTTTTTTTATTTGTGGCGACATTTTGAAAATTGCGTGTTGACCTAAAAATGGATTTCAGTCGAGAAGATTTTCGAAGGTTCCAGACGAAAACCAGCGTCAAGTACATAAAGTGCTTGACATTAAGCTGATCTGGACACCTTTTTGGTTCAGCCGTGAGACACATACCCAAGACTTTTTTTTTAATTTATTTATATCACATTTTTCACATGTTGTGTCTCTTTGTGCTGTGTCCAAATAAATGATTCTTTATCTTTATCTTTATGTATGATTTTTTACGATTTTCGCTGTGGTTTAAGTCAACATAAAAAGTTGCCAAAGACTTAAATTAGCGTTTGGTGATGAAGCCCCATCTCGTAGATCTGTGTACTTTTGGTATAATGAATTCAAACGTGGACGTATTTATCTCCAAGATGATTCACGTAAAGGCTGGCCGCCGACAGCGGTAGCAGAAACTAACACTGATGCTGCACGACAACTAATTAAATCAAATAACAAAATTACATGTCAGCAAATTCGTACAACATTGAACATTGGCATGAGCCAAGTGTAAAATATTTTGCACGTACACCTGATCGTTTTGAAGCGTTGTTAGAGATGGATACCGCGAGAGTTAACGGAACTTCAAAACCGACATCGAGTAGAGTGATGTGATAAAACTTTTCCCAATAGTTTAAAAGAATGAAAAAGTGTATCAATTGTCAAAGAAAATACTTTGAAAAACAGTGAATGCAATATAAACATTATGAGTGTTTTACTTTATCAGAATCCAGAAACTTTCAGTATGACCGAAGTAGTATTACCGATATTTAAATTACAGAAGAGGGCAATTCGCGCGATCTATAATCTGGGTCCTCGAGAGTCCCTTAGAAATTTCCTTAAAGTAATTAATATTCCGACGAACGCCTTCCCCTTACAGTTTTGAAATCATTTTTTTGTACGTAAAAATCTCCAATGTATTATAATGTAAAAAGCGACGTTAATAACATAAATACTAGAAACAAACAAATTATTAGTCCCAAAATTTAGATTATCCAAAACTAATAATTTATTCCTAGGAAACTGTTTTCGATTTTATAGCAAGTTACCCGTAACAATTTCGGATCTCACCGGTGACAAATTTAAATCTCACATTAAATCTGTTACATAATTTTAGTATTGTAATTTTGCCTTTATTCATTTTTAAACATGTTTTATTACATTTTTAAATATTCTAATATAAAAATAAAAACATTTAAAAATATAAAATATAGTATCCCACCCACCGGCATCGGGAACAGGGTCCAAGCTGCCGGCAGTCAGAGCTCCAGAGAAAGGAACCTCTTCACTATGCGTGCCGTATCTAGGAGTACTGCTTTTTGTATCAAGCCCTTGATCCAGCCGTCCAACGAGAGCCTCTTAAGGTGTTGAATGTGTTGATCGAGGCTCTTGGCTATGAGGCCATTCGCCGTAACGACTATCGGAACAATGACTGCTGAGTCCACATCCCACATGGCGACAACCTCGTGTGCTAGATCAAGATATTTTAATTGTTTATCTTTCTCAGCTTTCACGAGGTTCTCGTCATGAGGGACTGTGATATCAACAATCATTGTGCGGCGCTCTGATCGATCTATTACCACTATATCAGGCTTATTGGCAACAATAGTCCTGTCAGTGATAATAGATCGATCCCAGTACAGTGTGGCATGACCATTCTCGAGAACTGGGTCGGGCACATACCTGTAGTAAGGTACTTCCGATTCGACAAGGTTATATTTTAGAGCAAGTTGCTGATGAATAATCCTGGCCACCAGGTTGTGTCTGTGCAAGTATTCACCGTTGGCAAGACGAGAACAACCGGAAATAACGTGACGGATAGATTCTCCCGGACGGTGGCATGCCCGACAGATGTCAACCGTGCCATACTTCACAATATATTTCTTATAATTGTTCGTCATCATGACTTGGTCCATAATTGCACAAACAAAACCTCCCCGGAAAGGTCACCAAACCGTAGCTAGGATACGGACGCTAAAAAGTCAACATCGGGCCCGTGAAGGGCTCGATAAAAGCGCCCGTGTAGCTCCTTGCTTTGCCGTACTTCCTCGCGATCATTGGTACTAAGTACTACAGGCATCCGCCAGTTCTCTTTAGCCAAGGCGAGCGGGGTAAGGCCCTTGTCCACTGCTATCACATCTCAATGCATCTCCCCTTCAGCTTGGAGGAAATACTCCCTGAGACCTGTACACTTCGCGATTGTGTAGAGTCTTAGCGTTTAAAAAGCCTCGACCCCCACACTTTCGCTGAATGTACAGCCTCATCACTGAACAGCGTGGGTGATGCATCCGATGTACAGTAATTGTAATCTAGTGTAATTTATGTTTTTTATTTCTACAGACTCAATTAATTTATTCACCTGACAGACCGAACTGTGTTCCTGGGGAGTTTGTTGTGCCGTTTCATGTTCACAGCATAAACAATAGGAAGTAGTTAAGGGTGATCATTTGGGGGCTGTCCTTTGTGACATTGAGTTCAAAGAGAACTAAGTAATTCTAGTCTATTTTGAATAAATGATGTTTGATATCCTCATGCTGCGTGATAGCAAAGTCCGAAAAATATCTCTACGAATGAAATGAAAGACTTGGCTCTACATTAGATCTCAGAACTTTTAACGGCAAGAGTCGCGAAACTTGACTTTTTTTACATGAATGGTTTTGATGTTTTGTTTTTTTTTGTGTGATTATTTAATAAAAGCTTTAAAAAAACAAACATTTGTAATTAAACAATATTTCTGATGCGTCCGAAATAATTATATGGTAAGTGTAGAAGATAAAAAATCTGCAGGATCAGGACTTAATATCTAATTATAGTAAGAAGGAGAAGTAACTTCTGGGGTGCAAGCTAACAACTCCAGTTTAGCTTAGCAACAAGACATTTGTAGAAAAAAGCTTAATTTAACTACAAACATTGACTATAGACATTGAGAAGGTAAACGTAGCCCGACTTTCAGTTTTGGGTCGACGGAACTGGAAACCTTTACTACGAACCTTACTTTAGGGCCAATCACGTTTCCAGGTGCAGAAAGTTGAACTAAGTCAGCTAAGAAAGTGTTTGGAGTTTGACAAGGAATAAATCCAGCAATGTCACTGTATCGACATTTGGAAAGTTAGATATCTTACTTTCTGTATAAAGAATATAGGCATTTCTGTATCAAGTTTTGTGATATTGTTAGTGTACGAAAAAGAATCCGCGTGGGTGTCTACTGTGTCTACTTCATCATGAAATCACGTTTATATCTCGTACTATTTCGATTTCGATCCTATTTATATCCTTCTATCATTTATTTTATCTTTGATCAAGTCTCTAAAGCATTGCTTAGATAACATCCATAATAATATTGTATCGTTTAAATAATCAACGATTATCTAAAACCACTCCTCACAATAAAGTAAACTGTTTAAAATCGCCTCGAAAGCATCCCGCCATATTACTACATAGTTATTAAAAGAGCCTCCGCTAGTTACGATTCCTATAATACGTCCGGCCCCGAGCACCCTTGGCACTCAGCCCCGCTACCAACTTTGCTGACTGTCTAATGTTTTCACCACGGGATGAGATTTTTTATTATACCTAGCTCGTATCGGCACGAGTGAAGAAGAGAACCACATAGTTGTTATTACACATACTAGGTAATTCAATTACATTTCATATTCGACGTGCTGTGTTAAAAATTGGCAAAAATTACGACGAAAAAACGAAAACAAGACAAATTGAATATCGTATTAATCATAATTAAGTTTTGTCCTAGTTACCGTAGTTACTGTACTGCGCACAATAATGGTCGGTCCGAGAGAAATTCAAATAAAACGAAGTATTAGGTGAACCTTTGTTCAGTTTGCAACGTAAGCGTAGGCGTAGAGGTACGCTGATATTGATAGTGTGCATTTGCGCCGCACCAAGACTGCGACTCTAACGTGAAAGACAATCAATACTCTGTCACATCTCTGTCCCGCATTCATTGTAGAAGCGCAGTTCTGCGGATCCCAAAATCCCCTCTTCCGGTGCGGGCGTTCAGCCGCGTGCTGTTTAACCCAATTTTCTAGTGCGAAGGGTGTGCAGGCCGCGAGGTGCGAGGGGGAGGGCGGCGCAACTTCAGCCGCAAGTGTGCAACACAGACGAGGCGCCACGAGATTCGAACCAGAGCCTGCAATATTGATTATTTCTAGTGCTGACAGCGCTGACACCCACACATTTACTAAATTCATGCGTATCTATGGAGCTTTGCGTTTAAATTAATGTTCGTTTCCTTTAATTCTTTCTAAGCTTATACGTACATATTTACGTGCATATTTTGTCCGTGGCTTTCCACACAATGGACCTGCGCGATTTGGCAAAATATTTACAAGGTTAATTTTCAGGATTAAAAGCACCAAATTCTGCACAATGTCGCTACGATCATTATTATGTTTTTTGGTCCTGTATTCAGTTGCGTTGTCATTGTTTGGTCAATTAATACATATAGATCAAAAATAGTTATTCCATTCCCCTGGACCACATTTACGGGGCTTTGGCGAATGTTCGTGTTGTTTACAGATCGACCCCGAAATCGTCAGACTATGCGTAAGTGGGGGTTTCCGTTGCGATTACTTGCGATTGAAAAGCTCAGGAATTTTCAAATTCTTTACAGTCCACCCAATCCACGAATAGCTTGTGTGCGAAGTTTCTATAATAGAACCATTGGTTCGATGTGTGATCCAGTTCATTCTTAAAAGGCGTCATCAGCATCATATCTGCAGGGGATCAATCTGTCTTAAATAATTTTTGGGAGTCGTTCAAGTTTCAGTTCCATATAGAACTTAAGTTGAGAATACTAGGAACCTTTCTGTGTTTTTTTTTTATTACTGGTGCCCTTTCGAACTTCCTTAGCTTAAACACGGAGGATCCAGTCACGCTCGCTGTTTATCTCATCCTCACAACTGCTTAAATTGATAACAGAAGTATGGTATTAGAGCCAAGGTAGATTTAACTTTGGACGAAGTACCTACGTTGGTAATTTCTTGTAAGTATGTTGTTATTGCTCGACACATGCGAACGACTTGTAAACTTTTCAGCTCCGGTCAAACTTACGCGTCAGCAACGCGGGAAGCGGTACGCGAAGTTAATCGACTAAAGTAATAAAACTTGTATAATTTTTTATAACCTCCGACATTGAAATGAGACTGACGTTCCTTGTTAGCGATTAGGTATTAACGTGGTGAGAAAGTGGTTTTGATGTCGAGTCATACGAGCTCAAACAATATAGATCTACAACTAACTGGTTACCCCGGAGTGGCGATCGACACCATTAGCCACACTGTAAGTCTAATTTCAGAACATCGGCACATATGTTTTAAAAGTTCTTGTCAAGGCAAGTCATGAGGTTTAATCGACAAGTCTGCCTGATAATTAGCGAGGTATTGAGAAGTAGCGCTAACAACCTTCCAATCCAAACCTTCGATCAGATCAGCTCAATAGTACCATAGTATTGTATTGTCCCTAGGTTTACAAAATCAAATAAGACAAGCGGAATAGACATAAATATCCATTTCCATTGTATAATTGAAATCCCTACACAAACTGAAAAGAAAAGAGCTGATAATATTGAAACGGCCGATTCGAATCAAACGTAGCTTATAATCATACCGATTAAACAAACTTAAAAAAAGACCATTAAAATCGGTTTATCCGTGTGGGAGCTAAGATGCCACAGACAGACACACAGATTGAAAGATAGACGGAGGCTTCAAACCTATAACACGAAAACAGATTAAAATAAACCAAGACAAGTAAAAGTAGGAAAGAGTATATTTTATAATATTTCACAATGATATTGTGAAATAAATACTGGTATTCAGCCGAATCTGGTTAAACTGCAACCTGACCCCAACATAGTTGGGAAAAGGCTAGGTAGAACGGAATTGTGTAATACAAAGTTATATTTCGGTCAATAAACTCAAAATAGTATTCAACTGAAAACAGCGGATATTTCAAAAACAGATTTAATTCAAAAGAACTTTCGTTGAAAGTGTCCATTAGGCCCGGACTCCACCAAAGCGGAGATGTGCGGAGATGTCTCGTAAACAACCAATAGGAATTCGTTTTGGAGTTGAAGCTAAGCGGAGAGATTTGAAAATAACGCAATCCTATTGGTTGATCGAGACATCTCCGCACATCTCCGCTTTGGTGGAGTCCGGGCCTTAGATGCTGCAAGCTTGATTTTTAGGGTTCCGTGCCCAAAGGGTAAAACAGGACCCTATTACTAAGACTCCGCTGTCCGTCCGTCCGTCCGTCCGTCTGTCACCAGGCTGTATCTTATGAACCGTGATAGTTAAGACTGTTGAAATTTTCACAGATGATGTATTTCTGTTGCCGCTATAACAAAAAATACTAAAAAACTGAATACAATAAATATTTACTAAATACTAAAAAACTGAATAAAATAAATATTTACTACATACTAAAAAACTGAATAAAATAAATATTTAAGGGGGTTCCCATACAAAAAACGTGTTTTTTTGCCGTTTTTTAATGGTACGGAACCCATCGTGTGCGAGTCCGACTCTCACTTGGCCGGTTTTTTGAAAATTGGAGAGGACACATTGTTAACGATTTTCGAAGCTCGCTTCTTATCAAATCAGGGATTGAAAATGGTTGTAAAATTTCGGTATTTAACCGACTCAAATTAACCATACCATTTTCTCAACCCTTTGCGTGTACCTATACCGTTACTTAACGCCTTTATTTCATTTCGGTACCGATAATATTTTGAATCAGCCGCGCGAATTGGAAGCGCGGGGTGCACGGGGCGCGGCTTTGTCCGCGGCACCTGTCGACCGACATGTCTGACCATCGATAAAAAAGTACGATTTCTGCCCTTTAAAAAATGTTGTGTCTGCCTTTTTTCAGTTAAAAATATCGATACCGTTATTTCACCAATACACATAATTCGATTAATCATTTTAATTTTGCATCATTTAATTTCGATGTCAAAATTTTGCGATACAGAAATTTTTTGATGCCGCAATTTTCGGTAAACCATTTTAAATTGGTATGACGTCATAACGTTACTTAAAAGTACCGTAATTTTTCAGTAATTATGTAATTACCCTAAATAAAAAGGCATTTGGTTCTTTAATGACTTCATGTAATTTTTAAAGACCTATCCAACGATTAACGATACGGACGAGGTGCGCGAAATACATTTTACAACACGCCTGGATGGTGGTTCGCAGAAGACCTATCTGCGAAGTTCCATACAAATTGGTTAAAAACTATAGATTTTACGAGGGAGTGACAAACAGACAGACAGAAAGACAGCCGGACAAGACAAAACTATAAAGGTAGTTTGACTACTGAACACTAAAAATTTGTTAACTTGTCCATTATTATTTAAGTATTATATTAATGTTAAATTTATTTACACAATGTAGGCGCGGTTACGTGTTATAAAAATTATTATTATTACCTTCACAAAGGTTTTTATAATATTTTCTAGTCTTTGTGGAACACTGAAAGCTTGTTTTCCAAATAAGAGTTTACTCTAGATGGTAGTGCAGTAGCAAAGACCGTGGTTTATTTTTTGTTAAAATTTATCTATTAATGTATATCATTTCGCTGAAAAGTCGGTCGGCTAGGGGAAGGTAGAGACAGCGCCGGCCGGCAAGCGGCGCGGCGGCACGGCGGCGTGGCATGACGCGCGGCGCAGTGGGTCAGGCGAAGCAATACGGGCGGACCTTGCAATGTCGCGGCGTGACGCTCAGCTGACAGGCCGCCCGCCGCGCCGCCCCGCCGCGCGTTCATTGCCTCCGTGGCAGCGGACGAGAGCGCTCGCCTCTATGCCACTGTCTCATTTAACTTAGTATTTACGATTCTCTCAATACTTGCGACGATGATTATTTCGAAGATAGGAAGCTAATCGAAAATTGTTTCATGTGCAAATATTGTGAATATATTTACGAATATGTAGTTGCAAATGTGTGTGCGTCGTGAATATAAATTTAGTTAATACTGGAGTGCGGTGACGACCGGTGCGAAAGGTCGGCCTGTGTAAAAATAACTGCGGAACCGGGCGGCTAAGCGGTGGAATGAGGTTTGACGGCACATTGTAGCCGAGGCGGGGCGAGGCCGTGTGCGCCATGTTATAATTTCCCTTCGCGTCGAATGTGCAAACCAACTGACTGAACACTGCGCTGTGCCTACTTCTCTTTCTCTCAGTGCGGAATAAGCATGCTTGTTGTATGAGACAAGCCGCAAGTCGCCCACCTCTGCTTGCCAATCTGCCGCAACCTCAACATTCGCAATTACATTAGACACCTTACGATTTTAAAATGAATAGTGTTAGCTGGTGAATCCTTAAATACAATGACAATTCAGGGATTGTATGGAAGAATTGGGATTAAAATGTATAATATTATAACTGTACAAGTAAATGTGATAAATAATACAACATTGACTGAGTTATTTACAGTAAAAGTTATGAAGCTGAATGACCAAATTGCAATGCAACATTTTTATCTCACTAACTACGAGAAAGTGATTCAATTACAAAAAAAAATATAAAACCAACTATGATACTAATAGCATAATAAAATTAAGCTATATTTAAAAATAAATCAAACTAAAGTCATACATAATACATAACTAGTTTTTATAAGAAATGAGATCATATCAAGATTACACACAAATCACACGCACACACTGACAACTTGAACGAGATATTGGTAAATAGGTAGGTAGCTCTACCCACAGTACCCATTAGACAGAAAGAGTGGTGCGAAAACCGCGATTTCATTTCAAGCGTTCAGTGATAGAGGTGAGGGGAGGGGAGCGGGGCGCGCCGCGTGTCGGTGACCCCGCGGCCCCGACTTGCCTACACTTCGAGGCCGGCATACTTCCCTGCTCGCTTTATCAAGTTTATCGTATTTCCACTTTTAGGATACCAATTTTTCATACAACATGAGTATCAACAAGTCTTTGGTAGAACAGAGAGTAGTCAATGTAGACGCGTTATTCGAAAAGGCATTCAATCAAACATTTAGCTAAAACTTTGTTAAAAATGTTAGGGCCCAGATACAGAATCGATTCCTGAATTCTGGATTGACCGACAAATCTTTTCTTTTCAGATTGTAAAGATCAAAGATTATTTTGCTGACAAGTGGCGGTTGCGTCTATCATAATCATAACTGAACAGTTCAGTGGATCGCCAGTTCGAGCTCTTATGTAACATTATTTATGTTTACATTATGATTAGGGCTTGAGACATCAACCGGAAAATGAGATACTTGATGGCTGTGATCCATTTATAATTGCTGATCCTCGAGCCAAGTCAGACTTATGACTTACAGGTCACAGGAAATTATTTTTTATCTGTATCTCTAAATATTATGTTACTCTCGTTTACTACGTCATAAAATACAGTATGTCAGGACCGGCCATTAAGTGGGTTATTAGAATAAATAAAACCGAAAAATAGAGGACTTTAATAGCAGTAAAATGGTTGTAGATTCATAATTTTGAATATGAACATAATTAATTGAGAACAATTAGGTCCATGTAGCCATGAACCGTGACAGACGAATGAAAACCTGCTGCGTTGCATTGTACTGCGTACCGTGACAGGCGAGTGGAACTAGCAGCGTACAGTGCGCTCTATACATGCACGACAGCACGATACGAAAATGGTCTCGCTATTATTTTGTAAGGCTGCTATTTATAGGTGTGTTTACACTACACACTGTTGTATGTACGAACTGAGCGCGCCACGATGATAAATAAATGTTCTTAGGCATCCACTCAAAGGAATGTTAGTTAAACGCAGTTAGCGTAATCAATAATTATCGCGTACTTAAAGTGTACACTCTAGACATGAAATAAAAAAAAAAAACGATATCCACTGTTTGTCGACGAAAGCCTAATCGATATCAAGGTAACCGACTTCCTAAATGTAGCATGAAACGTAATAGCCCTATTAATAATGTATGCCATCATGCAATGGTTTGGTGTACGAGCACGTTAAAACAACCGTTCTACGTATCGCGAATCACGGTTGTAGGAAGCTCAAAATTTGCGTAGGATACCTATATTATTATTATCTACAATATTATCCATAAAACAACTCACCATTTTGTATTCGGGCGTCCGTCGAGTTTCTACTAGTATCTCCCTTGTGCTGACCTGTAAACACGCGATCAATGCGCTCAATGTAAACCAGCCTATTAGAAAACGTCTCCCCACTATTATAGCTGTTTGCCTTTTACAATAGGTACCTACATCATGTAATGCATTATGTTATATTGCAGGTAAATTAAGTATTTGTATTTAAATATATTAAAATTTTCAGTCTTTTCCGAACGTACTTAGTTAGAGCTCTGCATTCGAATCGATAAGCTTATCACAAATTCATAATGTACGCCAGGCGACATAGATACAACAGTTACCTATCAATACCTACATATTTTTCTTGATCAGTGTTGCATGCTCTAATTGCTCCCAGGTAGCAAAATGTTTTTAGGTCGATAAGTCACAACCGTACATTTGCCGAGAAACTATTTATGTCCGTCCGCCATTTTGTCGTTGAATGACGAAATGGTACATTCAGTGACAAGCGAGACTGCCACTATTAGACAATGATTATGAATTATTACAAACTGATCGATTGACTTCGCGCTGGAGTATACCTAATATTTTCTGATTCCTTCGTCGATCAATTTAATTAACAAATTGTATCTTAAGACGGTAAATCTAGTGATTACTCACTCAGAATCTTTCCGGTGAGCAACAAAGAGAACGTGATCAATAACACAGATCATTTGAATAACAAATAAAACAAAACAACGAACAAAACCGATGCCCTAGCTCGGCCAAATGACGCGTCATTAGGACGAAACGGGGGAGCGTAGTGTAAGCGGGGAACGGACGGAGACGAGACACATAATAGAATTACATATCTACAACATCACTTGGTCGGCCGAGACGACGATATGTGCACATACGTGATGTTGCTGGCGACCGGCGAACAGAAAGCGGGGCGGCGGCGGCTGCGGGGCAGGTGGGCATGCCTACTGGAGCTGCTACATTATCAGAGATCACGTGATCGACTCGTTGCATGTCAACATCTACTCGCCGGCCGACTGGTGCCGCACTGATATAAATATCTATGTATGGCTTACAGCCGGCATTACGTGGCTTACTCCTTTACAACGCATTTATTTCCCCTTAGCATCTTACATCGTTAGTATGAATAACGTCCACCTATTGTATCTAACCTTTTAAGATTTCGTTAATATGAGTATGTATAATCAAAAGCAGGTTACAAGCCAAACCAGTACATAAAATCGGCAGTTGTCTCCTATCATGATAATGTCTAGGTAACGCAACGCGAGAACTTTCGTTCTTCGTGTAACCCATATTATAACGGTAACGGTTGATCCGCATCGTATATCAAAACTTCATCAAATAAGTTCATACATTAACTTAGAAAAATATTACACGATGTAGGTATAATATTATACGCATTACTTCAAAACTACATACGTACTTAATTAATCTTAATAAGTTTTGTTTAATAAATTACAAGCCTTTAAATAAAACTTGTTTAATCATAGCAGCTTGGTGTTTATCGGTTAGTTTTTTTATAATTTACGACCTCGACTACCAGGTCAAATTATAGGAATGCTGTGTGGTAAGAAGTTTCTTTACTGCTTATACGTAAATGCAAACGAGTGCACTACGCAGTCAAGTTTTTAATCCAACCAAGTAGACAACAACATTGTGGCGTTACTATTACCGATAAACCAACTAACTGAACCTAACCTGCGCGCAGGAAATGTGAGAACAAAAGAATCGTTTCGAAAACAACATTGCATTCACTTCTGATTTAACAAAGACAATCCTATACAATTCGCTGATGGAATTTATACAGATGTTCACTACAGTAGTATGAAGTATATTTTTGTACTTTATTATAGATATTGCTCTTAAAACCACCATAGTCTAGTCTGTATATGATAATGATGTAACTTTTCAGAAGTCACAATCCATTAATACCTTCATACAAATATGCTTTCAAGATTTTCATTCAGAGTAGACAAGCTTATTTCTGGGTGTTATATTTTAGTCTTCGATAAGTTCAGTATTCTATTATCCAGCAAAACGAGGACTCGGATATGAGAACCACTGATACTAGTGTGGAAGCCTGAAAACAAATGTTCTCATCTAACAAATCTCATTTGTAAAGAAACTAGGAATAGAATTCAATGAACCACTTCACTAAACAATTCCATTCTTCTATTATTAGCGCGTAAACCCAAATAGATTACCTAGAATATCCGCATCTATTCAATACCGGAGATGTTCGTCCAGAGGGAGCGTATACACACTCATTCATTAGACCCTGAACAATTTTAAATCCAATTTACGTTTGAACACTTTGAACGTAGGGTCTTGTTTCATCAATTCAAGTTTTTATTAAAATAAGGTCATATTTTGTATCATAAACCAAAACCTGAAACCATTCTCGAATAACTCTTTATTAATTTTGAGTTGCGACTTGTTTGGCTATTATTGTATTGTTTCAAGCCACAATGGTAAAGCGAATGCTACCCGTTCAATATTTATTACGATATTTGGATTGCGATTCTTTGAGTTAATGTGTTTTCTAGAATTAACACGTGACATAATGCAAAGTAGAGTATTTTATTTGCTCGCACGTGGAATTTGTATATCTTAAGATAAATTTTGATGTGACCCTCACTACTCTTGTTTCAGAGGATAAAATATAAAAGGTATAAAGTAATATCATGACACGCTTTGGCTGAAGACCCTTCAGGTCTCGCCAATACCTGCCTGGTTACGTAGAAACGGTCCCCTAGGACCACCTACAGCAGACCAATAGAAAAAAAAAACAAGACACGGTTTAACTACTGATAATTATTTTGGATTGGTTTTCGATTATTATATCGACACAAGTCTCGTGGATCAAGATCAAGTTTAATAGCTAACGTATTATCTGAGAAATATGAGCCTCTCATTGAAGCGGAAACGATACGGGTTTATCGATACCCTATGACTAAACAATGTAGCAATAGTAAAACAGGTGGAAAAACTGACCTTGGCGCCTAGGAAGCGCGCTTCCAGCAGCTCCTGCTTGCGAGGATCCAGCGCCGCTTGGAAGTGCTCCATCTTGACGCCAGCACCTGTAGAAGATGGTGCATGTTACAACTCATGTACTTATTGCATACAGACGTATACAAATGACATGGCTCAGTATGATGTAGGAGGATTGGTTGTAATCATAGCTTTATGTATGTTATGTAGATCACTGAACGAAATGGTTAAATGACTTTTGTAGTTGTCAGAGTTTCAACATCACCTTATGCACTTTGCAAACCTTTCTACTCAAAAAATGGCATTAAGTACATATTTTATCCGTAATCCTGACCACTGAACACCAAAATAGTTGAGTAAGAATTTTGACAGAACTATACATACATCTACATCCATGATGACTCGAAATCGTATCACAATTTCTAATCATGAGAAACAGGCCCTGATAGTAGGGCCACTAAAATGACACTGGCATGAAGGTTCTGAAGGATAGCATTCATATAGCAAGAGTAGGATGTAGACAATTGAAAGTGAGCTGAGTGATTAAGATACTTCAACCAAATATTTTATTTTGAAGTGAGCATGAGAGATGATAGCAAAGAAGTTACTAATTGTTATGATGATGATGTGTCTCAACTCCATATTCTTCAGTTTCAAGCAGCTTGCAAGCAGAAGTTCATTTGTATTTGTAATCTTTTGGGGAAACTTCTTCGATTTCTAAATCTGAGAAATTGAGCATAATAAAACTCGGCCAATATTTTGTGTCTGTATTCTTTCAGAAAGGCTGTTTATGAGGGAATTATTACTGCGTGTATAAATCGTTCCATTAGCATTTTTTACAGAGATATAATCACGTCTATCATATATCGATCTGGAGATTATGCAACGAATTTGCAACACGATCAACCACAATCTTGAATTTAAGTCTTTATGTCCGCAATGCAAAATTACATGGTTAGTTTCAAACATAAGCCATCTAAGAGATGCTTACTCTATGGGAAGTTTATTTTGAAGGCATGAGATACAAAACTGAGTCTATTCTGATAACGAGCAAGACCATAGGCTAGCAACTAATGAACTAACAACCTATCCACCGATTTAGAAATACGACTAATATAAAAATCCATTGGCTTTCAACTTTACCAATGGACTTCTGCGTTATAAGTAACACTAATAATTCTGCTCTTCCTTTAAAAATATTGTACTTGATGATAGGGTCATTGCTTGCCGAACACTTGCTTTTACTGCTCGTAGTGGCACGGTTTCGTCATAACTGTTATGTCTTCAGAAACAATAGCGGTTTTAGATATCTCGGGCCGATCCGATCAGACACGGTCATAAATATGTACTTAAAATGACGTTTTGTGGTCTGCATACAACCAATTTAGGTAGTGCCTAAAGGACCCAAGGAAGTTGTTATGTCACCACCTCACCACATCCTCTGGGCAAATATGAAGCGCAGTTTTGATTCACCTGATAGCGTGTAGCATTGTTATAACATTTACATTATGATTATTCTATTTTTTATGTTGTGAAAAATATGGGAAAAAATTGTATAAATATAATATGAACAGGTTTTGGTTGATGTTCTCTGCTTAAAAATTGATCTTTTTGCTATAGAATAGGTAAGGTTGGGGTAGAGGTCGGAGGGGGACAGGGTTTTGGCGCAGTATCTGGAGCAGACAGTCGAGTTGCGAGAAGTTAGGTACAGTTATTTATATAGATACGTATGTATGTTCAATGTACATATCGATCGCCTCCCCGGGCCACTCGCCACTATGATCTCACCTCCATCCTTTGCGACTCCCTTCCTCCCTCACTCCTCATACCCTACCGCATAACCCCAGAGCCTTTAAGGAATGACGTAGCCAAATGAAGCGTGTGACTGATTCATTAAGATAAAAAATGAAAAAGAATTACTTGCAGGAAATTGCAATAGAATTTTAAGTAAAATTGGGATAAAAATTAACGGACAAACATTTGTACGTAATTCCATATGAAAAACAGTGGTAAATAAAATTAAAAAAAAAACATTTAAGTACTCTAAAAATTACTTTGCTGAATAGGTGATGTGCGGGACAACTAATTATTTAACATGTGCATAGTGTTTTGATTAGTGTTATTGTGCGGGACAACTAATTATTCAACATGTATATAGTGATTTGATTAGTGTTATAGTTTGTAAGCATAGTTTGTTAGCATAGTTTGTGTAACTTTACCTTAGTATACGTAAGTACGACTGATAATGTTTTGTTAAGTTTTGTTATTGTTTACATTTTTCTTATATAAGTAATAGGTTTCTAAGCATAGAAATGTATAGTTTGATAGGATTAACTTAACTTAATCGCTTTAAAAACGCATAAAATGTGTCGCGGCTTACGTTACGGTAAGGTTTCGTCGTACGTAAGCGTCTGCGCCGAAATCTTACCAAAAACGTACTTGAATCTTATTGGATAAAAATACTTAGCTGTGATTGGTCGTCCAATAGCGAATTTAGATTTTTTTGTTGTTAAAATTGTATAAATTAGGCGCAAAATTGCGCGCTCAAAACAGTCTACAGGCAGATATTGTAATAGAAGCAACAATAAAGAAAACTCAAGAAGTACTCGGCGTTTCACTCTACAGTCACCACGCAATCCAGTAACAGTCAGTGTGCTATACTGCACATTTAATGGTCCTTCGAGCCGGATCTACGTGGTCAAGAATCGCAAGCAGCCTCTTCGCGTAAATTACGTATCTACAGGAAGAAAGAAGAACGGGAAGCACCTCAAAACGTTACGTAAATAATTACGTGAAGAAAGAAGAACGGGAAGCACCTCAAAACGTTACGTAAATAATTACGTGAAGATAGAAGAACGGGAAGCACCTCAAAACGTTACGTAAATAATTACGTGAAGATAGAAGAACGGGAAGCACCTCAAAACGTTACGTAAATAATTACGTGAAGACAGAAGAACGGGAAGCACCTCAAAACGTTACGTAAGCAATTACGTGAAGAAAGAAAAACGCTACGTAAATAATTACGAAGACAGAATAACGTAAAGTGCCCCATTCTACGTGAACGTGCTACAGAAGAAAGAATAACGTAAAGTGCCCCATTCTACGTGAACGTGCTACAGAAGAAAGAATAACGTGAAGCGCCCCGTTTCAAGTGAACGTGTTACGCGAAGAGAGAATAACGTGAAGCGTCCAATTTTACGTGAACGAGTTATACGAAGAATTTTGTTGCAAAATGCCAGTTACGCGCTCAGAAGGAAGAGGCCGCAAGCCACACGCGGAACAGACACCGTCATCGTCCGAGGACACTGCCGCTACCTCGGCGACCGACACCAGCGCGGAAACGGCCACGGGTTCTACAGTCACCGGTACTACCGCCACGGAGGACACAGAACGTACTCAAACAGCCCCCTCCGTGACGGCGCAACCGTCCCCCGCGACCGCAGCCGCCACCGCTCCTTCTGCAACGCCCTCCGCCGCACCGACACTGCCGATCGGCGCGGAACAGAAGCAACCGATGAATCCACCTGTAGCTGTCACCGATACAAGAAGAGATAAGGATGCGGAAACATCCACAGTGAGAAGAGTGAAGAGGATCATCGCCAATCTGCCAGAGCCGGGCAGACCATCGCCACCCCGTCCCCCTAGCAAGAAGGGGGGAGGGGGGGGATCCACTCACAGCCGAAATAAACAGTACAAGATAGCCAAGGCAAAGGAAGAGTTGCTGCGTCTACAGGTCGAACTAGCTACGGCACGCCTAGCTACGCTCGAGACAGAAGACACAGAAGATGAAGAAGATGACGGCTCCGAATACACCAAGTTAGCAGCTAACGAACGTGTCGACGACTGGCTGGAAAACCAAGTGACGCGACCCGTGCTAGCGATCGCCGACGCACCGCACCGCCCAACAGAAGCGCCGGTAGTCATCAGCACGGAACAGAATCCAGTCAGATCAACAGAAGGACGTCATCAACAGTCACAGCGCGCACAGGAAACACCGGCGGGAGTACAACCTGACTTCACGGTGCTAGCGGAAGCTATTACGCGCGCTGTAAAGGCAGCTCAACGACCGAAGTTCATAGAGCTACCCACCTTCAACGGGTCACATCAAGAGTGGCTACCCTTCCGCGCCGCCTATTTCGAAACAGAAGAAATGTTCTCTATGGTCGAGAACACGAACCGCCTAAGAAGAAACCTAAAGGGAAAGGCGAAAGAAGCAGTCGAAGGTCTTCTGATCACCAGCGCGCACCCTACAGAAATTATGAAGACGTTGGAATCAAGATTTGGAAGACCGGAATCAATCGCCATGATGGAAATGGAGACGCTGCGCGGACTACCACGCTTAACAGAATCACCGCGCGACATATGTATCTTCGCTACGAAAATCTCCAACATCGTGGCGACTTTGAAAACATTGAGTTGCATGAACTACATGTTCAACCCAGAAGTATCAAAGACGCTCGTAGACAAGTTTACTCCGACGCTGCGCTACAGATATTACGACTTCGCTACGACGCAACCGAAAGAAGATCCTGACCTGATGAAAATAGAGAAGTTCCTCAAGAGAGAAGCGGAGCTGTGCGGACCGTACGCACTCCCCGAACAAGTGGTACCACAAACCACGGCCACCACACAGAGAAGACCACAGAAGGTTCACAACGTCACCGAGAAGACATACACGCCGAAGTGTCCGGTGTGTGAAGAAACCGGTCACGCATCGACAGACTGTGAACGATTCAAGAAGCTGGATGAAAACGCAAGATGGGACATGGCCAAGTCCAAGCGCCTCTGCTTTCGATGCCTTCGCTACAGAAACAACATGCACAACTGCAAAACGAAACCGTGCGGCGTCAACAACTGCAAGTACTTTCACCACAAGATGTTGCACTATACGAAGACTACAGACAAGCCGCAACCGAAAGAAGACAAAGAGAAGACAGAAGTCATCAACTCCGCTTGGACCACCAAGAGAAAGCAGTCCTATCTGAAGATCATACCAGTACAGGTGAAGGGGCCACGAGGAACAGTGAACACATTCGCGTTGATGGACGATGGATCGACGGTCACGCTAGTCGACGATAGCGTGGTCACTACAATTGGAGCAACAGGACCCATCGACCCACTGAAGATAGAAACCATCAACGACATGAAGACATCAGAGTCAGCATCAAGAAGGGTCACCATACAGCTGAAGGGGCCCAACAACCGTGAAGAACAAGTACAGGCGCGCACAGTGAAGAATTTACAAGTTTCGTCTCAACGGGTCTCAAGAGAATTAGTTGAAGGATGCAAGCACCTGTCAGATATCCGCGAACACCTTACGTACTCAAACGTGAAGCCTCAAGTATTGATAGGACAAGATAACTGGCATCTTCTGCTGACATCAGAAGTAAGAAGAGGTGACAACAACCAACCTGTGGCATCTCTCACGCCGCTAGGTTGGGTGCTCCATGGTAGCCAGACACGGACCATGGGACGCAACATCGACTTCGTGTCACACGTAACAGAAGAAGCAGAAGATAGCCTAGAAGACCTCATGAAGCAATACTTTGAAGTGGACGCGCTCTGCATCAACCCCAAGAAGCCGAAAACAGACCCAGAAGAGCAAGCGCTGCGCGTGCTAGAGAAGACCACGACTAAAATAGAAGACAGAAGATATGAAACCGGTCTTCTCTGGCGTAAGGAAGACATCACCCTTCCCGACAATTACGATAATTCACTGAAGCGACTCTTCAATATCGAAAAGAAGATCGACCGGGACCCGAAGCTGAAACAGAAATATACAGAACAGATGGAAGCACTCGTCGTGAAAGGATACGCGGAACTCGCTCCGCAACAGAAGACACCGGGCAAAACTTGGTACTTGCCACACTTTGGAGTGATAAACCCCATGAAGCCAGAGAAGCTACGAGTTGTCCACGACGCAGCAGCCAAGACGAAGGGAGTAGCTCTCAACGACATGCTACTCAAGGGACCTGATCTTCTCCAATCGTTGCCAGGCGTAGTGATGAGGTTCCGACAGCACGCGATCGCAGTGACAGCAGACATCAAAGAAATGTTCATGCAGGTGAAGCTGCGCGCACAAGATAGAGATTCCCTGCGATACCTATGGCGCGGGGACCGACGAGACGACCAGGCTCCAGAAGAGTACAGGATGACGTCGCTGATCTTCGGCGCCTCAAGTTCCCCTTCAACAGCGATATACATAAAGAACTTGAACGCCAAGCAGCACGAAGGCACTCACCCTGAAGCCGCAGCTGCGATCGTGGAGAAACATTACGTCGACGACTACTTGGACAGCTTCAGAAGCCTTGAAGACGCCGTGCGAATAACGAAGGGCGTGCGAGAAGTGCACGCAGACGCCAGCTTCGAGTTGAAACAATGGAAATCCAACTCACCGTCGCTACTAGAAGCACTCGGGGAAGACGAACCCACAGAAGAGATAGAACTCTACAAGACAGAAGAGAAGATGGAGCGAGTACTGGGCGTCATCTGGAAGCTCAGCACAGACGAACTCACGTTCAACCTCAACCTGGCACGCATCCCACCGACACTGCTAGAAGGAAGAAGACCTACGAAGCGAGAAGCGCTAAGAATAGTAATGTCGCTCTTCGACCCGCTTGGTTTCGCCTCACCTGTAACCATAAGGGCGAAGCAGCTTCTGCAAGAAGTATGGCGCAGAGGAACAGCGTGGGATGACAAGATCGATGAGGACCTGACGGAACAGTGGGAAAGCTGGATGACGCACCTCAAGAATCTCTCCAACGTCACGATCCCGAGGCGATATCTACAGTACAGCGACGCCACTTCACTACAGCTGCACATCTTCACCGACGCGAGCGAGTCCGCCTACTCCACAGTCCTGTTCTGGAGGACGGTGGCACCGAACGGTGAAGTCGGCCTATCGCTGATCATGGCCAAAGCGAAGGTGGCGCCACTGAAGCTTACGTCGATACCAAGGCTGGAGCTACAAGCGGCGGTGATGGGGACAAGACTGGCTGACGCAGTAATAGAAGAGCACGAGAAGAAACCGGAACGAAAGGTGTTCTGGACAGACAGCAAGACAGTGCTCACCTGGATACGGACGGGATCACGCTCATACAAACCGTACGTGGCTCACCGTCTAGCGGCCATAGAAGAAACGACGAAGGTCAACGAGTGGCGCTGGGTACCGACGAAAATGAACGTAGCGGACGACGCCACACGCGACGTCCCGGTGGACTTCAACAGAAACCACCGCTGGTACAAGGGGCCCGACTTCCTCTATCACTCGGAGGAGTCGTGGCCAACAGAATCGGCGACGCCCGCGGCAGAAGAACCCACCGGTGAAGAAAGAATACATCACGTGAAGGAAGACGCGAGACCGAAATTATCAGAAGGCCTGCCTGAAGTGTCCCACTTCTCCAACTGGGACAGACTTCGCTACACGACCGCGAGGGTGCTACAGTTTATCCAGCTCTGTAGGAGTCCTAAGCAAAGCGTAAACCACAGAAGAACAGCGAAGAATAAGGAAAAGGACCCTAGCTGGAGGAAGATCGGCAAACCCGCAACAAAGCAACAGAAGACGTTGACGAAGGAAACAGTACAAGGCAGAAACTTCCTCCCGGTCTCCGCAGAAAACCTCAAGAAAGCCGAGGAGCTCCTCATGCGTTCCTCACAAGAAGACTCCTTCACGGAAGACATCGAGAACCTGAAGAATAGAAAAGGAGAGCCGATTACAGCAGCTGAGCGTCGAGTACGCCAACAGAGCCGTTAGGCTGAGAAGTCGAATTCAAGCCGTACAGAATGTAACAGAAGACTTCAAAAGTCCGATGGTGCTCGACGGGGATCATCCAACGGTGAGACTCTGGGTGCAGTCGATACATCGCCAACTGCATCACGCCGGAGTGGAGGCAACAGTAAATGAATGTAGGCAACAGTATTGGGTGCTGCGCGTCCGTCCCATCACACGCGTTATCCTGAGAAGATGTCTGTTCTGCAGAATGAAGACGCAAGCGCCGCCCCACCCGAGAACAGGAGACCTACCAGCGTGTCGCCTAGCTCATCACAAGCGACCCTTCACATTTACCGGGGTAGATTACTTCGGACCCCTCTCCGTGACAGTCGGACGCACGCGACAGAAAAGATACGTGGCAATCTTCACGTGTCTCACCACGCGAGCCATACACCTGGAAATAGCAGGCTCGCTCAGCGCCGACTCAGCCGTACTCGCACTGCGGAGGATGATCGCCCGACGAGGATGCCCCACCGAGATATGGTCCGACAACGGGACTAACTTGAAGGCGGCCGACAAAGAGCTCCGACAGGCCATCGACGACGCGACAACTGAAGAAGCTGCGAAGAAAACCATCTCCTGGCGTTACATACCGCCCGGAGCACCGTTCATGGGAGGAGCATGGGAACGCATGGTCCGCTCAGTCAAGACAGCGCTCGCAGCGACACTGCACGAGCGCCATCCGACAGAAGAAGTCCTCGCCACTCTGCTCGCCGAAGTGGAGTACACAGTCAACAGCCGTCCGCTGACACATGTCTCTGTCAGCGCGGACGACCCGGAAGCCCTGACTCCCAACCACTTCCTGCTGGGAGGGCCAGGACTAGTGCCGCAGCCAGGCACGTTCACCGACCAAGACGCAGCCTCGAGATCCAGTTGGCGCTGCGCGCAGCGACTGGCAGATGTCTTCTGGACGCGATGGGTGAGGGAGTACCTTCCTGACCTCCAACACCGGCGGGAGCCACACGGACAAGGGCCAGCTGTAAAGGTCAACGACCTTGTCCAGATAGTCGACGGCAACCTACCCCGCAACGTGTGGATTCGTGGAAGAGTCATCGCGACGTACCCAGGTCCGGACAACATCGTGAGGACAGTGGACATCAAGACCAAGGGAGGCGTGCTGCGGAGGCCGGTGAGGAAGCTGGTGATCCTGCCCCTGCCCACAGACGACGTGCCCGCACCGAAGACTGATGCGACGTAGTCACACGGCGGGAGAGATGTGCGGGACAACTAATTATTTAACATGTGCATAGTGTTTTGATTAGTGTTATTGTGCGGGACAACTAATTATTCAACATGTATATAGTGATTTGATTAGTGTTATAGTTTGTAAGCATAGTTTGTTAGCATAGTTTGTGTAACTTTACCTTAGTATACGTAAGTACGACTGATAATGTTTTGTTAAGTTTTGTTATTGTTTACATTTTTCTTATATAAGTAATAGGTTTCTAAGCATAGAAATGTATAGTTTGATAGGATTAACTTAACTTAATCGCTTTAAAAACGCATAAAATGTGTCGCGGCTTACGTTACGGTAAGGTTTCGTCGTACGTAAGCGTCTGCGCCGAAATCTTACCAAAAACGTACTTGAATCTTATTGGATAAAAATACTTAGCTGTGATTGGTCGTCCAATAGCGAATTTAGATTTTTTTGTTGTTAAAATTGTATAAATTAGGCGCAAAATTGCGCGCTCAAAACAGTCTACAGGCAGATATTGTAATAGAAGCAACAATAAAGAAAACTCAAGAAGTACTCGGCGTTTCACTCTACAGTCACCACGCAATCCAGTAACAGTCAGTGTGCTATACTGCACATTTAATGGTCCTTCGAGCCGGATCTACGTGGTCAAGAATCGCAAGCAGCCTCTTCGCGTAAATTACGTATCTACAGGAAGAAAGAAGAACGGGAAGCACCTCAAAACGTTACGTAAATAATTACGTGAAGAAAGAAGAACGGGAAGCACCTCAAAACGTTACGTAAATAATTACGTGAAGATAGAAGAACGGGAAGCACCTCAAAACGTTACGTAAATAATTACGTGAAGATAGAAGAACGGGAAGCACCTCAAAACGTTACGTAAATAATTACGTGAAGACAGAAGAACGGGAAGCACCTCAAAACGTTACGTAAGCAATTACGTGAAGAAAGAAAAACGCTACGTAAATAATTACGAAGACAGAATAACGTAAAGTGCCCCATTCTACGTGAACGTGCTACAGAAGAAAGAATAACGTAAAGTGCCCCATTCTACGTGAACGTGCTACAGAAGAAAGAATAACGTGAAGCGCCCCGTTTCAAGTGAACGTGTTACGCGAAGAGAGAATAACGTGAAGCGTCCAATTTTACGTGAACGAGTTATACGAAGAATTTTGTTGCAAAATGCCAGTTACGCGCTCAGAAGGAAGAGGCCGCAAGCCACACGCGGAACAGACACCGTCATCGTCCGAGGACACTGCCGCTACCTCGGCGACCGACACCAGCGCGGAAACGGCCACGGGTTCTACAGTCACCGGTACTACCGCCACGGAGGACACAGAACGTACTCAAACAGCCCCCTCCGTGACGGCGCAACCGTCCCCCGCGACCGCAGCCGCCACCGCTCCTTCTGCAACGCCCTCCGCCGCACCGACACTGCCGATCGGCGCGGAACAGAAGCAACCGATGAATCCACCTGTAGCTGTCACCGATACAAGAAGAGATAAGGATGCGGAAACATCCACAGTGAGAAGAGTGAAGAGGATCATCGCCAATCTGCCAGAGCCGGGCAGACCATCGCCACCCCGTCCCCCTAGCAAGAAGGGGGGAGGGGGGGGATCCACTCACAGCCGAAATAAACAGTACAAGATAGCCAAGGCAAAGGAAGAGTTGCTGCGTCTACAGGTCGAACTAGCTACGGCACGCCTAGCTACGCTCGAGACAGAAGACACAGAAGATGAAGAAGATGACGGCTCCGAATACACCAAGTTAGCAGCTAACGAACGTGTCGACGACTGGCTGGAAAACCAAGTGACGCGACCCGTGCTAGCGATCGCCGACGCACCGCACCGCCCAACAGAAGCGCCGGTAGTCATCAGCACGGAACAGAATCCAGTCAGATCAACAGAAGGACGTCATCAACAGTCACAGCGCGCACAGGAAACACCGGCGGGAGTACAACCTGACTTCACGGTGCTAGCGGAAGCTATTACGCGCGCTGTAAAGGCAGCTCAACGACCGAAGTTCATAGAGCTACCCACCTTCAACGGGTCACATCAAGAGTGGCTACCCTTCCGCGCCGCCTATTTCGAAACAGAAGAAATGTTCTCTATGGTCGAGAACACGAACCGCCTAAGAAGAAACCTAAAGGGAAAGGCGAAAGAAGCAGTCGAAGGTCTTCTGATCACCAGCGCGCACCCTACAGAAATTATGAAGACGTTGGAATCAAGATTTGGAAGACCGGAATCAATCGCCATGATGGAAATGGAGACGCTGCGCGGACTACCACGCTTAACAGAATCACCGCGCGACATATGTATCTTCGCTACGAAAATCTCCAACATCGTGGCGACTTTGAAAACATTGAGTTGCATGAACTACATGTTCAACCCAGAAGTATCAAAGACGCTCGTAGACAAGTTTACTCCGACGCTGCGCTACAGATATTACGACTTCGCTACGACGCAACCGAAAGAAGATCCTGACCTGATGAAAATAGAGAAGTTCCTCAAGAGAGAAGCGGAGCTGTGCGGACCGTACGCACTCCCCGAACAAGTGGTACCACAAACCACGGCCACCACACAGAGAAGACCACAGAAGGTTCACAACGTCACCGAGAAGACATACACGCCGAAGTGTCCGGTGTGTGAAGAAACCGGTCACGCATCGACAGACTGTGAACGATTCAAGAAGCTGGATGAAAACGCAAGATGGGACATGGCCAAGTCCAAGCGCCTCTGCTTTCGATGCCTTCGCTACAGAAACAACATGCACAACTGCAAAACGAAACCGTGCGGCGTCAACAACTGCAAGTACTTTCACCACAAGATGTTGCACTATACGAAGACTACAGACAAGCCGCAACCGAAAGAAGACAAAGAGAAGACAGAAGTCATCAACTCCGCTTGGACCACCAAGAGAAAGCAGTCCTATCTGAAGATCATACCAGTACAGGTGAAGGGGCCACGAGGAACAGTGAACACATTCGCGTTGATGGACGATGGATCGACGGTCACGCTAGTCGACGATAGCGTGGTCACTACAATTGGAGCAACAGGACCCATCGACCCACTGAAGATAGAAACCATCAACGACATGAAGACATCAGAGTCAGCATCAAGAAGGGTCACCATACAGCTGAAGGGGCCCAACAACCGTGAAGAACAAGTACAGGCGCGCACAGTGAAGAATTTACAAGTTTCGTCTCAACGGGTCTCAAGAGAATTAGTTGAAGGATGCAAGCACCTGTCAGATATCCGCGAACACCTTACGTACTCAAACGTGAAGCCTCAAGTATTGATAGGACAAGATAACTGGCATCTTCTGCTGACATCAGAAGTAAGAAGAGGTGACAACAACCAACCTGTGGCATCTCTCACGCCGCTAGGTTGGGTGCTCCATGGTAGCCAGACACGGACCATGGGACGCAACATCGACTTCGTGTCACACGTAACAGAAGAAGCAGAAGATAGCCTAGAAGACCTCATGAAGCAATACTTTGAAGTGGACGCGCTCTGCATCAACCCCAAGAAGCCGAAAACAGACCCAGAAGAGCAAGCGCTGCGCGTGCTAGAGAAGACCACGACTAAAATAGAAGACAGAAGATATGAAACCGGTCTTCTCTGGCGTAAGGAAGACATCACCCTTCCCGACAATTACGATAATTCACTGAAGCGACTCTTCAATATCGAAAAGAAGATCGACCGGGACCCGAAGCTGAAACAGAAATATACAGAACAGATGGAAGCACTCGTCGTGAAAGGATACGCGGAACTCGCTCCGCAACAGAAGACACCGGGCAAAACTTGGTACTTGCCACACTTTGGAGTGATAAACCCCATGAAGCCAGAGAAGCTACGAGTTGTCCACGACGCAGCAGCCAAGACGAAGGGAGTAGCTCTCAACGACATGCTACTCAAGGGACCTGATCTTCTCCAATCGTTGCCAGGCGTAGTGATGAGGTTCCGACAGCACGCGATCGCAGTGACAGCAGACATCAAAGAAATGTTCATGCAGGTGAAGCTGCGCGCACAAGATAGAGATTCCCTGCGATACCTATGGCGCGGGGACCGACGAGACGACCAGGCTCCAGAAGAGTACAGGATGACGTCGCTGATCTTCGGCGCCTCAAGTTCCCCTTCAACAGCGATATACATAAAGAACTTGAACGCCAAGCAGCACGAAGGCACTCACCCTGAAGCCGCAGCTGCGATCGTGGAGAAACATTACGTCGACGACTACTTGGACAGCTTCAGAAGCCTTGAAGACGCCGTGCGAATAACGAAGGGCGTGCGAGAAGTGCACGCAGACGCCAGCTTCGAGTTGAAACAATGGAAATCCAACTCACCGTCGCTACTAGAAGCACTCGGGGAAGACGAACCCACAGAAGAGATAGAACTCTACAAGACAGAAGAGAAGATGGAGCGAGTACTGGGCGTCATCTGGAAGCTCAGCACAGACGAACTCACGTTCAACCTCAACCTGGCACGCATCCCACCGACACTGCTAGAAGGAAGAAGACCTACGAAGCGAGAAGCGCTAAGAATAGTAATGTCGCTCTTCGACCCGCTTGGTTTCGCCTCACCTGTAACCATAAGGGCGAAGCAGCTTCTGCAAGAAGTATGGCGCAGAGGAACAGCGTGGGATGACAAGATCGATGAGGACCTGACGGAACAGTGGGAAAGCTGGATGACGCACCTCAAGAATCTCTCCAACGTCACGATCCCGAGGCGATATCTACAGTACAGCGACGCCACTTCACTACAGCTGCACATCTTCACCGACGCGAGCGAGTCCGCCTACTCCACAGTCCTGTTCTGGAGGACGGTGGCACCGAACGGTGAAGTCGGCCTATCGCTGATCATGGCCAAAGCGAAGGTGGCGCCACTGAAGCTTACGTCGATACCAAGGCTGGAGCTACAAGCGGCGGTGATGGGGACAAGACTGGCTGACGCAGTAATAGAAGAGCACGAGAAGAAACCGGAACGAAAGGTGTTCTGGACAGACAGCAAGACAGTGCTCACCTGGATACGGACGGGATCACGCTCATACAAACCGTACGTGGCTCACCGTCTAGCGGCCATAGAAGAAACGACGAAGGTCAACGAGTGGCGCTGGGTACCGACGAAAATGAACGTAGCGGACGACGCCACACGCGACGTCCCGGTGGACTTCAACAGAAACCACCGCTGGTACAAGGGGCCCGACTTCCTCTATCACTCGGAGGAGTCGTGGCCAACAGAATCGGCGACGCCCGCGGCAGAAGAACCCACCGGTGAAGAAAGAATACATCACGTGAAGGAAGACGCGAGACCGAAATTATCAGAAGGCCTGCCTGAAGTGTCCCACTTCTCCAACTGGGACAGACTTCGCTACACGACCGCGAGGGTGCTACAGTTTATCCAGCTCTGTAGGAGTCCTAAGCAAAGCGTAAACCACAGAAGAACAGCGAAGAATAAGGAAAAGGACCCTAGCTGGAGGAAGATCGGCAAACCCGCAACAAAGCAACAGAAGACGTTGACGAAGGAAACAGTACAAGGCAGAAACTTCCTCCCGGTCTCCGCAGAAAACCTCAAGAAAGCCGAGGAGCTCCTCATGCGTTCCTCACAAGAAGACTCCTTCACGGAAGACATCGAGAACCTGAAGAATAGAAAAGGAGAGCCGATTACAGCAGCTGAGCGTCGAGTACGCCAACAGAGCCGTTAGGCTGAGAAGTCGAATTCAAGCCGTACAGAATGTAACAGAAGACTTCAAAAGTCCGATGGTGCTCGACGGGGATCATCCAACGGTGAGACTCTGGGTGCAGTCGATACATCGCCAACTGCATCACGCCGGAGTGGAGGCAACAGTAAATGAATGTAGGCAACAGTATTGGGTGCTGCGCGTCCGTCCCATCACACGCGTTATCCTGAGAAGATGTCTGTTCTGCAGAATGAAGACGCAAGCGCCGCCCCACCCGAGAACAGGAGACCTACCAGCGTGTCGCCTAGCTCATCACAAGCGACCCTTCACATTTACCGGGGTAGATTACTTCGGACCCCTCTCCGTGACAGTCGGACGCACGCGACAGAAAAGATACGTGGCAATCTTCACGTGTCTCACCACGCGAGCCATACACCTGGAAATAGCAGGCTCGCTCAGCGCCGACTCAGCCGTACTCGCACTGCGGAGGATGATCGCCCGACGAGGATGCCCCACCGAGATATGGTCCGACAACGGGACTAACTTGAAGGCGGCCGACAAAGAGCTCCGACAGGCCATCGACGACGCGACAACTGAAGAAGCTGCGAAGAAAACCATCTCCTGGCGTTACATACCGCCCGGAGCACCGTTCATGGGAGGAGCATGGGAACGCATGGTCCGCTCAGTCAAGACAGCGCTCGCAGCGACACTGCACGAGCGCCATCCGACAGAAGAAGTCCTCGCCACTCTGCTCGCCGAAGTGGAGTACACAGTCAACAGCCGTCCGCTGACACATGTCTCTGTCAGCGCGGACGACCCGGAAGCCCTGACTCCCAACCACTTCCTGCTGGGAGGGCCAGGACTAGTGCCGCAGCCAGGCACGTTCACCGACCAAGACGCAGCCTCGAGATCCAGTTGGCGCTGCGCGCAGCGACTGGCAGATGTCTTCTGGACGCGATGGGTGAGGGAGTACCTTCCTGACCTCCAACACCGGCGGGAGCCACACGGACAAGGGCCAGCTGTAAAGGTCAACGACCTTGTCCAGATAGTCGACGGCAACCTACCCCGCAACGTGTGGATTCGTGGAAGAGTCATCGCGACGTACCCAGGTCCGGACAACATCGTGAGGACAGTGGACATCAAGACCAAGGGAGGCGTGCTGCGGAGGCCGGTGAGGAAGCTGGTGATCCTGCCCCTGCCCACAGACGACGTGCCCGCACCGAAGACTGATGCGACGTAGTCACACGGCGGGAGAGATGTGCGGGACAACTAATTATTTAACATGTGCATAGTGTTTTGATTAGTGTTATTGTGCGGGACAACTAATTATTCAACATGTATATAGTGATTTGATTAGTGTTATAGTTTGTAAGCATAGTTTGTTAGCATAGTTTGTGTAACTTTACCTTAGTATACGTAAGTACGACTGATAATGTTTTGTTAAGTTTTGTTATTGTTTACATTTTTCTTATATAAGTAATAGGTTTCTAAGCATAGAAATGTATAGTTTGATAGGATTAACTTAACTTAATCGCTTTAAAAACGCATAAAATGTGTCGCGGCTTACGTTACGGTAAGGTTTCGTCGTAGGTAAGCGTCTGCGCCGAAATCTTACCAAAAACGTACTTGAATCTTATTGGATAAAAATACTTAGCTGTGATTGGTCGTCCAATAGCGAATTTAGATTTTTTGTTGTTAAAATTGTATAAATTAGGCGCAAAATTGCGCGCTCAAAACAGTCTACAGGCAGATATTGTAATAGAAGCAACAATAAAGAAAACTCAAGAAGTACTCGGCGTTTCACTCTACAGTCACCACGCAATCCAGTAACAGTCAGTGTGCTATACTGCACAGGTGACGAGATAATCGTGACGAAGATATTATATGTAGATGTATACCGACAATGCTTACATCCTGCCTGATCTAACGGTAGTATTGTAAGTTTACAGATACTCGCATTATTTATACATGTGAAAATAATTGATAATTCATATTAGGTACTTCATTTAACTTTTATGGGGAATTGTTATTATAAAGACATTTTCCACAATAATACAATATCTCCATTCCAATGTTTTAAAAGAATTCTGCAAGCGCAAGGTTATCAAGTTCTTATTAATATGAGGAATCGAAAATAATAACAACACTACAAGATGAGCAACTTAAGATGCCAAACTAGTTAAAAAAAAACACGATATTTTTATCTTACAAAACAAGCAGCACAAATTTTAGGGTTCCTTTTATCGGCTGCTATGTAAGTTGTACCTATGTTTAGTTAACCTGGCCGATAACTGGGCTTAAGTTGGGTTAAGTAGATGTCAGAGCATTTTCCCGAAGTCTCATCTTTAGATACGCGACAAATCTTATACCATGCACTAGGAAAGATGAGATGGCCTTAAATCCTCTGAAGGAAACCACACAGAACTATGCATGTCATGCATAACAATGTAGTCTTGATCAGGAGAAAATGAATCGATGAGGATTTTTGCAATAAACAAGATCACAATATTATTTGGGTATTTTAATAATACCAGCTGTATTATAATAGCGTTTTAATAGCTGACAGAAATGATGTATTGATGTTTCAGTTCTTTATAAGTGCTTTATCGGCTCCTAAAAGATGGACGGTTAAAAAATGATATACAACACCCGGTAATTTTTGGGTCTTAGACCCTGTAATCGCTTTTGCTTTACGGAGGACTTATAACAACTAGTTGCTCCATTCTGTTCAACGATTGCTGTTGAAGAATTAATTCCTCGTGTAAGCCTGAGCAACCTTATAATGGTTACGTGGAAGCTTTTATGTCTCAACCTTGATGAATGAATATGGTAAAAATCTGCTGGATCACAAAATATGTATATTTTACTAGCTTTTGCCCGCGGCTTCGCTCGCGTTAATTTATAATTTAAAAAAAAACTCTTAATACACTACTAAAGTTTCTTTAATAATATGTATAATTCAATCATGATTCGAAAGACACGTGGCGCCATCTATTATCGTTATTGTTGTTTTCCTCGGGAACAGTAATTTTTTTCGGGATGAAAGGTACCCTATGTCCGTTTCTGTACAGCTGACAACCTATATGCAAAATTTCAGTATGATCGGTTCAGTGGTTTAGGCATGAAAAGGTAACAAACTTACTTTCGCATTTATAATATTAAGTTAGGATTAGGATAGGATGTGAATTCGAGTAGCTGATATAGCTTGCGCAATAATATCAGTGTAACACGGGAGCGTCAATATCACAAATTGGATGCCTAACCTATTCTGTGGCCTAACTACAAAAGATTATGTACTTACGTTTAAAACCTCTAATAGTTAATATTCTGGTTATTCAAGTCTCATATTGTACCGATTTAATTGAAAAGCTTGTATATGATAGGTAGTTCGTATGCTTTTATGTGACAAGTTATCTTTACGTATAAATGTTACTTTTATGGCATTTTGCTGCTTGGGCCATTGACAGAAGTGACTCTACGACCTTCGCAATAATTGTGCTGGGAGGACAATGAAGTAAAGAATAGTGATTATTTTCCTTAAAGAATTACCAGAATTAAATGCGTTAAAACCACATGGTAGATTGGAGAGACTCGGTACCAAATAGCTACGATGACCTTGGTTTTTACGTATTATAGAAATTACTTTCGATCGGGTTTACCTAGTTGTAATACTTTCCAGCTGAACAGAACCAAACTTTCTAAGAAGTACTTTACCAAACTTCTCAACCCTTAACATGTTTTTCTACTCGTGCATGAAGTGGGAGTGGTGCTACGATATAGTCTTTGAGTAAATGTTACCATACTTTTTTTCGAAAATCAATCCCTAAATGTATGAAACGGGGGTAACGCTTAAATGAAAAATCTTATTCCCTGGTAAACTTGAAAGTTGGCACAAACTCTCTATAGTGAATAATCTAACATTTATTTAAAGATTTTCTAAAATTATCCTAATAAAAATGTAATGCAACGGGGTTTATAGTTTTATAGGAGAATCATAATTATTAAGGTGATGAAATGGGGTGGCAGTGGTGGCAATGTAAAGTTTAGAATAATCTTGTTTTCTGGATGAAATTTGGCATACGACATATTCTTAAAAAAATAAAAATTAATCGTTTTTCAAAAACTACGTGCAACGGAGTATTATTTCACTTTTTAGTATTATCTGACTTCAAAACAGAAAAGCATGTAGATAATGGCCATTATAATAAAATTAACATGTTCTTAAGTCGTTGCTAAGCTGACGAAGAATTGACACCTAAGTGAAATTTAAAGCACTGACTTCAGAAAATGATAATTTGATTATATGGTTAGTATTTTAATGCTTTTCTGATTTTCGTAGTCGGTTGTTTTAGATATCAATTTTATTTTTCCGATTTAAGTGGACTAATCAATAACAGAGTTACCTTTACGCAATATGATTCGATTCTAATCTTCAATTCTATTACAAATTACCTATAATAACCCAATCACGATACGCGTGCTGTTCGTCATTGTGGAGTTCCATTCTCTATCTCCAAAATATTTCACCAGATCATGACAAAATTTATATGGGACCACATCCGAGAGTCTACTTCTTCCACTTAGTCCACAAATCTCAGGGAAATCGGTGTAGTTACATAGGTATGTACATAAAAGGAAAATTTTATTTGAAAAACAAAGTAACTATGTATGTAAAATCTTTTTAAGGCGTTAAGAGCCGCGAGGTCATCTAGTACAGTATATTACAAAGATTTTATCTAATTACCTTAGTTAATTATTAGCCTGCCTGGCTTTTTTGAATCTACAGTGTAAACTTATTAAACATTACCTATGCAAACAAATATCATCATCTGCCTAGCCTTTTCCCAACTATGTTGGGGTCGGCTTCCAGTCGAACCGGATGCAGCTGAATATCAGTATTTTACATGGAGCGACTGCCTATCAGACCTCCACAACCCAGTAACTGGGTAATACGATACTCTTGGTAAGACTGGTTGTCAGACTTTCTGACTTCTGACCAACAGTAACGACTGTCAAAGATCTATGCAAACAAATATGTTACATACTTACAACATCTTTTGGCGAACTATTATCAAAATATTTTTATAAATTGTTATTAAATTTCATTTTTAGCAATTATGATAATAATATTTTACAGGTGTCATTCCGCTCAATGACAAAGTTCCACCAACGCCAAACTATCATTGTCTTACGACAAAATCGACAGTTGTGTAGACTAAACCGGTCTTAAACACCTTTTTAACCAACTACAAAAAGGAGGTTCTCAGTTTGACCTTTATAAATGTATGTATGTTTGTATGTGTGTTCGCGATTATCTCGAGAACCGTTGGTCATATTTCGACGCGGTTATTACAAATGAATCTAAATGTTATCAAAACAAATGAGATATTCTCAAAGAAGGTTCTTAGATCTAAAATATTTCAAAAATTTTGATAATTTATTAATAATCATTTATTTCTTGTTTATTTGGAAAGATTTACCTACTAGGTCATATGTGGTCCCATATAACTTTTGTCAGGATCTAATTAGGAGTTCCGAAACTAATTAAAGGAACTCCTCAGCGGTTGAGAGACCACGGGTGATGATTAATGTAATAAATATTACCTAACTAGCTGTACCCAGCATGCGTTGCAATGCTCTTTTTCCTACCTACTGCCTACCTACCTACTACCTACCTACTACCTACCTACTACCTACCTACTACCTACCTACTACCTACCTACTACCTACCTACTACCTACCTACTACCTACCTACTACCTACCTACTACCTACCTACTACCTACCTACTACCTACCTACTACCTACCTGATATATATTTTTTTTTTTAATATCAAAATTTTCTTTCATAAGAACCTTCTCCTGACAATTACGAACAAAACAAAAAAAAAATTAGCGAAATCGGTCCAGCCGTTCACGCGTGATGCGATGACCAAGGGAAATAGCGATTCATTTTTATATATACTAGCTGTACCCGCATGCGTTGCAATGCACTTTTTCCTACCTACTACCTACCTACTAACTACCTACTAGCTACCTACCTACTACCTACCTACTACCTACCTACTACCTACCTACTACCTACCTACTACCTACCTACTACCTACCTACTACCTACCTACTACCTACCTACTACCTACCTACTACCTACCTACTACCTACCTACTACCTACCTACTACCTACCTACTACCTACCTACTACCTACCTACTACCTACCTACTACCTACCTACTACCTACCTACGTTAGGAACACACCTACATTGCTTAGACAACAGTGAGTGCTTGTAATTTAATATGAACTTTATACCATAGCAATAAAGCTCAAATTGACTACGTTTTAGTTAGAAATCATTTGTATGGGAAAAAGAAAAGGGCTATTTTTAGGGTTTTTCCAGCAATAATTCTAATTTTTCTCGCCGTAAAAACCATCCTTGAACTTCAACGAACATTTTAAAAAAAGATTTGGCCAAATTGGTCCAGGCGTTGTTGAGTTATGCGCTTACCAACACATTTTGCGATTCATTTTTATATTATAGATAGATAAAGGCATTTAAACGTTCAGTGACGGGTGCCCCATAGGAGGGGACCCTGTAGTCGCATTCGCCATGCGGGGTACCCTCGTGGAGGGCTCATTTTAAAAACAGGTTTTTCTTGGAAAATTCACCGTCACGAAACAAGCAAGAACCTATCTTACGACGCAGTAGCGTATTTTTCAAGGTCTTCAACCGAATGCCAGGAACCCTCCTCCAGGGTACACTCTTAGCACAAACGTAATGCCAAGGACCCTCCTGGATGGTCTACTAGCAATATGTATGGCGGGATGGCGTATGAGCTCTATGACAAGTGTGGTGGACTCGAATGTGTTAAAAAAGTATTAAATAAAATAAACTTCAGAAAAAGTAGAAACTGACCACAAAAAAAAACTATTACTTTATTACTATTATCATCATAACATTATGAAATTAAGTTTCTGAAGTAAGTGCCTTGAATTTGGTTTAGCATCGACTCCAGAAATGAAAATTCTATGGGTTTTTACTTGTTTATAATTTTTTTGTATTGTCTTTGACCTTCGATGTTAGAATCGGTTTTAACATGACATGCGTCTAAAGTTTCATAACAAACCTCAATGATTAAGAAAATGTCCATTTAGCAACATTGACAACAACAACAATGCGGAAATACAGAGTTATTTTGAGTATAAATAGAAAATTAGAGAGTGTGTCAAATGCACTAGAATTCACAGAGACGCCACAGCTGATCGCTTATTTATGTCAACAGTAGAACCAGCCAATTATTGAAATTGTTCGAATTAAAAGTTCTTAGTCGATTCGTTATTATTATGAACGTTCGTAAATAAGAAATATATTTTTAAAACAATTGCAAACACAACTTTAAAGAGATGTTAACTGCGCTTATTATATTTAGTACAGGAAAGGTCAATGGAGTGTACGATTGTATGCTACATCAATTACATCATCTACAGTACATCTACAGACTATTTGACACTTCAAATACAATGTTGACTCTATGAAGCTGCGCCCAAATGTAATTATATGGATCATAAAAGGACAAATTTCTTAAGTGATCATTAATTATGATAATACCATATTACAAGGATCGCGCAACGGGCAACGACAACGAGTAAGTGGGCACAACAGACTACATAAATGTGTACATCGCGCAGTATCGTTTGGAAGAGGACAGATGTAGGCACGTAGCCCACGTTATGTATAATGATGCTGTGTTGTGGTCCACGAGCGCAGACGGCTCGCAGCCGTCACTGCATGCAGACACCCACCCTTGCAGCGGGAGTTGCGCCGGCCACGCTCGTTCGGTCGATCGCTCATAGCGAACGACTCTTTGAAATGCATCTTCCAACACCGCTCCGAACTCCATCCACATTCACGTGTATCATCGGCCCGCCAATACACAATCCACTCACTGTCACCAACACGTCACGGTACCGATGTAATTCAAACCGCGGCCGGGCGCTCTTCACCCACCGTGATACGCACTCGAAACGTGCCGCATTTTCAATTTCAACACATCGACGACAAACACCAAACGTTTCGTAGGCACGAACCAATGCGACAGTCGGCCTCGGGCGCGGACTGGCGCGCGATGCGAACGGCCGTCGCCGCCGCCTCCGCCGCGAGACCGGACCTCGCGTCTCGGGGGCGAGGATGCGGGAATCGGCTTCGGCGCAATACCCGTCACGAAAATAATAGGAACAGCGAGTGCACCTCAGAGGCGCGACGCGACGCGGTCGGTGCGAGCGAGACGCGGATAAACACCAGACTGTTTACTTACGGTGTTCGAGCGCGGGGCTGTGTGGCGGGGCGAGGGGCAATCGCCTGCAATCCGCACGCTGCAATTACTGCTTTGTACTACACAATTTCATCCTAACTTGGAAGAGATCAAATACAATATTTACTCACCTAACTGATATTGCATAATAACTCTAATCACAACAACAAAAGTGAGGGTTGGCATTGGCACATTTCATAATAAACTAACAAAACAAAATAGAGTCGTGTAGAGGTCAAGTTCCCATACAAAGACGTGTAATCTAGTCTGTAATTAAGTCGTTAATTATCAGATTCCATCTAGAAGAGAACTATAGAATCTTACAATCCAAACGATTGTAATTTCGAGGCGACCTTTTTTGCCAGAAGTGACTTCAATCAAACAGGTTATAGAGCGCAGTGATAAGCAATTCCTCAGAGACATTAAAAATTAAACAGAGGTTTCTTAGAATTCAGAATTCATATCATAGGTACCATCTCCAAATCTTTTTCCTTTGGGTTCCTTCAATTATTTTGAATCATCTTTACTTCTGGGATAGGTATCCAATAAAAGTCTGCTCGAAGTTTAGTAGCCTCCGAGCGGTGAGTTGGTAGATAAAACGTAGACTTGCTTGCTTTGGTTTTAATCATTATGACTGCCAGTGTGATGCTGATGAGCATGATGACTGATGACTAGTGATGACATTATTAAAATAAATACTTCTTGTATTTCCATCAATCATACATAACAATAGATTTATAAATGAATAAATAAGTATACAATACATGTAGGTATACCTATGTCTGTTGTCGTAAAGAAATCATAATAAACTGTTTTAAATGAAACTTAAGCTTATTTTATTTCATTTGCTATTCTAATCACTTACTATTATCATCTATCGATGATATTCATGGTTGCTTAGGTACGCATGAGTATCATGAAGTACCTTTTTTCTAGTAAACCCCTTTCATTTTAATTCTACCATTAAATTAAGTGGGCAGATAACCACAATAGTTAATCTATTTTCGCGAAGTAAATTACCATTTTCTAAAATGCTTCAATTTAGGACAGGTAACAAGGTTAAGAATACTTCTTTCATACGAATATAAACTTATTTTGCGCTATTTTGTATAATACGGCTAAATTGAGGATGTTGGCAAGTGGCTCAACGATTTAATGTGTTAACACTATATCAAGTCCCATATTCATTAAAAATAGTGGTATAGGTAAGTTATGTTATAAATGGCAGTACGTACTACTACGTAGCAGCGATGATTTCATTTGGCCAGTGCGTTGTGCGTGTGTAAAGTAGAGCAAGAGCTTGACTTGACGATCAATCGAGCAGCTATGCTGGGTGTGCATCGAGCGGTGGTGACTGCATTCCGACGCCCCTGCCCGCGGCCCGCGGTGCCAGCCCGCACCCCCCGTCCTTCCGGCGCTCGTCACGTGACGCGCCGATTAGCCGCCGAGTGCGCCACAAACACCGAAATAGAGTGTGCACATACAAATCTCGTATCTTGTTTAAGTCGACTAAACGTATCTAAATCCTCACGCCTCCTCTCTACTGGTCCATTACGCCTACACCTCTGATCTAGATTGCCCTTCGGGACTCGCGCTTAAGAGCACTTCATCTAATATCTTCACATTGAATTTTGGGCGAATTTTAATGATTCAATATCTGTTTATTTCACCGGAAAATTATGAAAACAAAGACATTTTCTATTTATATCGCCCTCATAGAATAGAAACAACAATAAAATTGATAGTTTATGAGGGAAAACAAAAAGTAAACCAATAAATTGGTACTCTAATTAATCCACTTTAAGCTTCGGCAACAGCGATTGAGAATGGCAATTTCGTTGCATTATTTAGTTGTGCTGCGCGACATAATCGTATTTAACAACAAGAAAAAGACGACAGGATCAATACAAGCTGCAAAATGTACACGTGATCGCGCCACTATACATATAAATCCCTCCCACAACGGGCGCCCCCTAAACACCCAGTTCTCCCTTCCGCCTATGTCGACACTAAATATTTTTTTCCTCCTAGTCCAATATTAGAAACGTCACTAATTTTCACAATGAAAATACATGGCAAAACTCAGTAAGTATCTATATTGTATCAATATAAATTATAAATGAGAAATAAATGGCTAAGGAAAAGTATCAACGGTGGTAATGAAATAATGTTGAATCAAAGAGTCCACAAGTTGACAAGCGCTGCGTGAAACCAGTTCCCGTGGGCGAAAGGCGACGCGTACGTAGCCCATTACCGCCGCGCAACCCGACCCGCCCCGAATAACACGGTTGCCATTTGCTCGGCTTACATCAACTCCAGACAGAAGCTCGAGAAATACGTAAATACGTTTGAAAGAACAATCTAAGTTTATATTAAAAAAGAAATAATTTAGATGCAGATTATGCAATAAAAAATTAGCGATTATCAAGCTTCAAGTGACATTTAAACACCTGTCCTCATCTTGCGTGAACATTTTTATTGCCAAGGCCAATAAATCACAACGACCGCAAAACTTTATTGGACTCAATTTATAACAAAACTGTACTTATAGCTAGAGACCGAAGAAACTTATAAATGCTTATTCACGTTATTTTTAAAAGTTCCAGTGGGCGTTGAATAGGGTCTCGGTTAACACAAAGGGCTGATCGTCGGTCATGCGATCGATAAGTATTCTTCGCCATGTTTTGACACAAATTCTGGCTTTAAACACAGAATAAAAAATAGTACTACGCTTTGAAGTCGAAATTACCCATCATTTACTAATTGATCTTACAATTACAGACACCATGAAAGTACATCCGCAAATCGCATTAATGTTGATGAAAGTGAGAGTGGCTTAACTTTAAAAACTTGAGGATTTATTATAATTATAGATTAGTTCAGTATCAAAAGAGCATAAAAATGTATATTAACAGTATAATTTTTTGTGACATGCAAATAGGTCATTTATATCGTAACAATTTTTATTCGTAAACATTTATATTATTGTTTCTTGATAGTATGACCATAAAATGATTAGATGATTACACATATACTTTTTAGCGACCACGGCAGTTATCCTCAGCAGAACAGTAACCAAATTATTCGCATGCTAGTGCAAATGAGAATTTAATTAGTAAGTATGAAGTTAAACACAGAAGTAAGTATCTACCTAACCTATTAGATATATGTAGATATATTTACTCCGCAAATTATAATGTTCGTTAGGCAATAACAACAGTCATCATAACAAGAGAACGCAGTGATGATCGCGCGTACAACTTTCTATTGGCAAGCCAACCTCAGTTGTAGTTTCTTTGAAATCCAGACCACTTTTTACTAAGCTAAATGAAAAAGTGGTGTATTCAGTCGACAGAATTGGTGGCGGCATCGATGCGCCGCGCAGTATTTGCAACGGATGCAGCAAAATGAACAGTTCGTTGACCTCAAGCGGACCGGGTTTCACTCGTATAGCAGCGCCCAGTTCAGTGGCCCTATTATGAGTTACCACTTTATCATTATGCTTATGTTCTAGGAGGTTAAAGAAAAAACTTGAATAGCTGTAGCAGAAGTTCAAGGCGAGCGTGAACGAGGAAGTGAAAATTCGGGAACGGAGCAATCCAAGAGAATCTTTGGCACGCGTCACGAATAGGGTAACAATTGTTATTTTTTTTTTTTTCAAAATGTTCCAACTTTCTCTAACTTGTAAATCTTGTAATTCTTACGTTTTTCTTGCTAATATTCAAAACTGAACAACGTTTTTAACATTATCTAACAACGAGTACGTGTAGGCAATGATGTTTAAAACATAAATTCTATTGAGTGTGTTGGTCGGCGGTCGGCACAAGTCTGTCCTTTTCATACGTTACGTACGGTGTTGGCGCGAGCGAGTTAACATGAGATTTAAATTAGAATGGATTGAATAGGTTTGGCTGGTGCAACTCAGCGCCACATTCACGGCGCGAATTAATCGTAAACGCGCAAAGGTAAACGTGGCAACAACGCAGACGCCATTCGCTAATTTTGAGCTAGCCACCATTACAGCAAACAAATAGCTCGCTAAACTTCATTGAATACACGTTACTAGTTTATAATTGCAATATGTCACATTGAGTATTAAAGTACGTACGTACTTCGATTTCTAGAAATAGAAAACGTGGTATTTGTTGGGACTAATTATAGTTACTTATGTATGAGTAACGGAATGAAAATGAATTAGGTTTTTCATCTAGTCAAGGTCACTGAAGCGCGCATGTGCGAATCCGATGGTCGGAGTTATAAAGATTTTCATACTTAATGTAATGCTTCTCGAAAGTAATCTTCGAATTTGCCTGGCTATGGCACAGAAAAGAAATTGTAATTATTTTAAACAGCTTTTACAAAATATCTTTGCCCTTTACCCATTTTCCTCATCTAATAAATCTAATAAAGATAAAGGTATACAGAGTGAACTTTTAAGATGGGACTGCAGGACCAAAATGTAGCGTTAAGTATAGAAAAGTGGTCAAAGTAGTAATTACCAATTTTAATGTTGGTTTTTATGAATGTATTACAAAAAGGAACACCAGTTAGACTAGAATAGAAAACGATGTTTTTCTAATAAAAACAATAACTACACCAATAATACAGTTTCCTATTGCACCAATCGATACTGCTGCTGTAAGAAAATGTGATGACGTCATGTAATCAAAGAAAATGGTATTATTTTCAATTATGATTAATAAATACCTGATTTTCTATTTTCTTTAATTTATTTTTATTTTGACGATAATAATAAAACTTTAGTCTACAAACTGCGTCATTAGTTTTATCATCAGTATGTGCAGTAGGAGGTGGGTGTCGGCTCCGGCATCGATCCACGTCTTATATACACCTTTTTACATACTTCCTCGCGTCCTATGTGGGGATTCAACCGCGATGCGTCAACCGATGCAAGGCACATGCACCTCGCACCGCACCTCCCCCGCCTCATCTCCCCTCTTACCACGTAACTGCCATACAGACATCTCGCCAGAGACACATCGCCATCGCTGCTATACTTATTGATTCCAATCGTTTTATAGCTTTCAACCTTGAAACGATGACCTTTCATTTGTGTAGAGAAAGAAACATGTTATATTTCTTTATTTGCACAAGTGCAATGATGCAGTATTTTTTGAAAACTTGAAGGCTGTTTTATTGTGATAAAATAACTTGAAACTGCTGATAGTTTGATACATTTTATGCAAGCAGTATAAAAAAGTTAATTAATTTTATAGCAGTAGGCAAGGCAAGGACTACGAAGCAAATATTCGTGGCAAGGACTTTCAAGACTGGGCGAAGATTTTCTCTTGAAACGGGATGACGGTATGCAGTACACATTAACTAGCTAAGTACGCGATTCCTTAGTTCTAGAGGTGAATGACACCTCACGATCGCATTTGGCATCGCGTTAGGCCCTCTTAGCTGGCTAGTTCAGAGCACAGATGAGGTTCTTAAGATTGGCTAAATATTTGCAGGAAAGGGCGTGGCACAAGACTGCGATAGTAGAATGTTAACAATAAATGCCTTTTGCTATTGCGTCGGTAAGAACGAAATCAATTGGAGACACAAATATCAATCTACGAGCATGCCGTATGGGCGGCGATCCAAAAAATTGTCGAGGGGTTACTAGTTTATGTTTGGCGTTATAAATAATATGTATAGAGGTGAGAGGTAACATATTGAATCTGCCGCAAGCCGTATCTGTAAAAGGCGCGGTGGCGTATTCGTCGGGCCAGACTGGAATGACCTCGAGTCCTTATTGATCTGGTGACTGCTCGTGTATGACGTCACCATCACGTGACCCCTTGTACCAACTTAAGACAAAAATATCTAAAAGTATATTTTCAAGCGAAATCTTGTTTTTCTTTATAACCGATTAACATAAATTAAATCACGGCGGTAAGTTATAAATTGTTGTTGTTTTAGAAAATTAACGTTTCCATAACATAATGCGTTGTAAATTTGGATAACATAATGTAGGCACCTATTATAAAAATAAAATGAGACTCACTTGGGTGCAACACCTTTTCCGTCATGCCTGCGGATCTAACGAGCACTTCTTCGAATCCTGAAAAAAAAGAAATATAAATTCAATCTCAGGATTTTCTTCAAAAACAGATATTTATCGGCTCAGCTGTTAATGTTCCCTAATGATGTTTAATTAAAATGTATTAAAACAATATACTACGTAGATACCTCGCGTAAATTGATACTTTTGCGATAACTAAATTAAAATTTAACGTGGCTAGTAGGTATATGTCAGTGTGGTAGTAAACAAACACCTATTATAAATGTGGCTACATAATCAGTGTAGAAAAGATGCGTCACACTCGCTTTGTACCTACGTCTTAAGCATACTGTGTTGTAAAATTCCATTTTATTTTTAAGCCTCAAGTGTCTCTACACTCGTCTTGTTTTTAGAAGCTTATTATGCAGTGGGCAGTAAGCAAATGTAAACTCATGGAGCGGTATTTTGTCCATTGCATACCATATAATTATCATATTCCACCTACCATTTAGTTCACGCATGTATAAAATCGAACAAGTCGCACCTCTCTGTCTAACTAATTCATAAGTTTAGGCGTATAAAAGGATCATAAAGAGCTGCGAATATAATGGCGTCCTCAGGGAATAACGGAATAGCGCAGGTATAAAACGCAAGCGGACTGAGGGGGGAGGGAAAGCGTGTGCACACTTCACTAACAAAACACCAAAAACTCACTCAATCGCAATGTTTTGAAGGTCATCACACAGTAGCCTTCCAAATCCAGAGACAAAGATGGCTGTAAATACGAGTTTGACCGAGACGCTCTCGCTCTATACAATTATTGAAATATCAGAAGCCATGCATAATAGGTATGAATACATAATAGGTTAGTATATATATAGGTTTATTTGTATGTCGTTCTTGTTTTATGGGGACAAGCTTTGCTTATGTAGTTAAGTACCCTAATCTTACGAATCTAGGTACCTTACAAGGGCAAAAGAGGAAACGATGGCAATGTGTTGTTTTTGTTATGATGAATCGTTACTTACGATACGAGTTGTCCCACATAGACTTCGTTTCGTACTAAATATGGCGTCGTCGCTGTGATCGCGCGACAATTGTTTCCATATTACGTTGTTAGCCTGTTTTTATGGTTTTGGAAGTTTTTAAATGACGTAACTTATTTTACAAGTTACGTACGCGTTGATAAGAAACGAGTCTTACATAGAAAAAGTACGGTCAGCATAACTAAAATAAAAATAGGTAACTAGGCTGTGTCCTACAACAGGGTGGGACAGATGTTTTATTATGGAAATGTTGCATCTGCAGTGTAATCAATCAATTATGCTTAATGCTATTTCTAATTAACAAACAGGTCATAAGCTCTAAATACACTAGTAAGTTTATTTGTGCAAGTTATTGCAGCAAGTGCTCGCAAAAACTTCCAGAAGTTGACTTTCCGTGGTTGTGTCCACAGTTTAAAGTCCATTACAGAAGTCAAGTTCTGCATTTTAACTTGCTAGCAGATTTGGCATTTTACTGAAGAGTTATACAATTTAATATCCAAATTATAGCGACGATTTTGTAAAACTTGTGGAACTGCTGGTGTTATAAACACATCCATTTATTATTGCAATTATTGCCTTGTCCAAAGGAATTCATGTGAGCCAGCAGTGTTGGTCTCTCTCTCTACATGCACACCTCTTATTTAAATAGTAACGCATTGGGTTTGAGTGTCCTTATTATATGTATTGCTGAAGTTGGCATGTTTGTTTGGAACCATTTTCAGCTACATCCTAGGTCAGTGATGATTGTAAAGGCCTGCAAAGGGGTCCTACAAAATTAAACGAGCTTTCTTTGGGAAAATTTAAAATACGTCAAGTCACGGCCAATTGAATATTCCTTCTACACTATAGAAGAATTCATTACTTATTAAAAACAAAATGTTTACTTATAAAATTATTGTTGCAAGATTTTATTTATGATTAAATATAATTTTCTAAGGTTTTGCATGCATACTGCAGATGGATGTGTTGTAAACTTTTTTAAATGTTTAATATTCTCTATGAAATAAAGTTCTATTCTATTCAATCTAAAATTCTATTATATTTGAACATGCTGGATCTAAAGCCCGCCCCTAACTCAACATTTCATGTATAAATCCAGTTGCCAGATGTCTGGTATTGACATGAAAAGTCCAGGTATTCGCTGCTTTTTCTGGATGAATATTAAAGAGAGTGCTTACATCTAGTTTTTGATTGATAATGGGATCAGAGAATTAAAGAAAACTGCATCAAAAGATGCCTGTCAAAATGAAATTCCTCAGCTTAAAACAATGACACATTGGTGAACTGTGTCTATTTGCAGTTGTTTCAATTAATATTCAGATGTGTATTCATGAAATACAATGCACAATACAATGTGGTCGTGTTCTATGGATACAGGACTAATCATATCGATATTATAATCTAACATTACGTATGAATGTTTTTGTTTTTATGAAAATGTAAACAATTACAAATTTTATACTAAAAAGCGAAAGCTAAGCATCTAATTTTCATCCAAAAAAGCTGTAATGTGTGGGTTAGTAACACACGTAAAATAATGTACAATAATGGTACAATAATAAAGTCTACCATAAATCTACAGGTCAGGTAACGTAAAATAGTTGTGAGACGCCAAAAGGTAACGCTTACAAGACATGCACCTTGCTTTTCTCCAACTTACATGTTAATTTACCTATGTATTTTACATAAATTCCATTAGTAATAGAATAATATAAGGAATAGGTAAATAAAAAATCTGAATTCTAACCTTAGATGCGAAGCAATGTCCAGTCATGTTATAATAACTTGAAAATGTTCACATTAAAATCCAGTAGCTGTTTATTTACTGTGATCACTATCACGCGATAATAAAGTTATAACAAATCCAAAAGTTTCACAGCACCAAGTATGAAAATGGCGACTAATTTTAAACACAAATTATCTAAAAAATTACAAACGTAACAGTTTATTCACTGATGTAAAGTAAATTGTAACACTTCAGAGATTTAAAACACTCATTCACAAACTGAATTCATGAAACGATGAATTGATAAATCACAAAATAACTTTGTGTGGTTAAAAATAAACTTTGTAGTTATGGAAATAGTACATTTTTTCTTCAAATTCGCAACCATAATGTTTTAGATTTTAGACATCTTTTTTGTTAACCAGCCATCAACCGGTGATATTTTTGTAAGCAAAAGCGTTTTTGTACAGCCTAGCCTAGCATTGTCTATCGATATTTTAGGTTGCATCTCTCTAATCTTAGTAGATCGGTAGATCGTACAGAATGCGAGCAACTACAGAGTGCCCCCCTAACTCACCAAGCGGCGCAAAAGAGAACTAAACCTCAGTAGGCATATAAGCTTAAGCAGTACTTCAACTACCTACAATCGTCCGATTTGACACACTCACACAGACACGCACTGCAACAAGACAAATAAGGTATTTTCGGGATACAGTTCCATACAAAAACAAAATAGAAATACTACTCAGTATACAGAGCGTGTCTGTGTGAGTGTTTCAATTCTTGAGATTATAATAAGTTGAGGTACTGCTTTAGCTTATATGTCTACTGTGACTAAACGGTATACGGCAATGGCCAAAGAGGTATGAAAGGTACCATACACATGATGTGTAAAGGTGGTCCTACCTTACCTACCCATCAATAAACATGAATTTAGTGTCTTGTGATTTGTGATAAATCTTATAAATAATTATATTATCCAAAAACAAAAAATATTCTGGTATTTGTGCAGTCGCAAACAAAAGTTTGTAATAGATATTTTAGGTATATTTCCACGTTAATAAATGTCACTCTCGTTTAAGTTCACGACTGCAAATTTTTTCAGTGATAGAATACTCACCTACTGATTCGAAAGTTCCAGGTTTTTTATCTCCAAAGACTCCAAAGGCGACAGAATTTATTGCATTGGATTACAAACATACCCATAGAGAGCACAGCACACTGTATAGTTCACATGCTCTTGTTATTTGTATGTAAAGCAGAGATAGATTGAACGCTTGCTTTCTCTGTAGGAGGGCCTGGGTTAGACCCTCTGAGTTTTCGATTTCATGTGCGGTTCAGAATATATTTAATTATCACCTGCAAAATCAGTGAACGAAAACGTTGTGATTAAGCCTGCATAACTGTGTCTCTTGGACGTGTTTTGCTCTAGACACTACACACAAACGCCTACAAACAAGGTTTATTTTTACGATTTGAAATCAGCAAATGACTTCTTCCTCTCTGGGCGGAGCGGAAAGGAGTGTCAGACACTTTCTGACTAAAACCCATCCGTGTTCCTTCTAATGCCCTTTGCGTTCCAGGGCCGCGGTAACACTTTATAACAAATTCCGCAACCCTGGCAGGCACTGGCCCTAGTGGGCCTCGTGTATTATGCTGACATCTTTTTGAGGCGCTCGTGGAACACAACGCGCCGTTGACCCGGGCCTGGTTCGGATCGGACGGTGAGGTACCCAACGCTCGCCGTCCACAGGCCTGCGATTACGGTGGCCGGGAATCGCCCTGCAACTCCCAACGCCCAGGGCGTCTTCTTCTGTTGCGGCGACTGGGGCGTGAGGTTTGCCTCTCCCTCACGCGGCCCGCCTCCTTCTTCGCTAGCATTACTGCTTCGCAGACGGAGGTGACCGCTTCCCATGCCCCTTCGCTCCTGACCATGGATTGAACCAGGGTCGGACGCGAGAGGTCGCCGCCGCCGATCGCTTTTACGAGGACACGGCAGTGCTCTACCCAAGCAGGGCAGACCTCCACCGTACGCTCCACCGTGACCTCTACATACAAGACTAGACAGGGATTTAAAAAAATGTTGTGCGGCCAACCCGCTAGGCCATGGTGAACTATACTGAGAGTGCCCAGCAGTGGGGCAATTACGGGCTGATTATGTTATGTTTTGAATTCACAGTTTCATAGCATTGTTTCATAGGCTTGTGATATTATTTTAGTTAATGTATCTTCATTTGGTTAATAAAACATGTTATAAATCTAATGTTATTCATTGAGTTAAAAAAAATATACGCGACTGTATAAATAGTCCTATTCACTTGTAAACCCGTAACGCGCTACAATGTTTAAGCCCCATGTAATAAACCCGAAAACACTTTGTCCAACTTGGGAATCGAACCCAGGACCTCGCGCTCAGCAGTCGTGCTTGCGTCCACCAGACCAACGAGGCGGCCGAGGTACTTTACGAGTAAGTGTGTTGAAAAAGTATTCTATATAACACGGTATGACATTTTTAAATACTTAGGTTCATTTGCAAAAAAATAAGCATTAATGTTATTTCTGGAGGCTTACTATGACCTCTTAAAGCAGGACAGAAGTTGCCTGGAAGTTGAACTGCCCTGCTTTTTTGTACTATGACATCGTTAAAGCAGGCGTGTGGCAGGCCTGCTACGTTGACGTTTACGAAATCCGTTCACCTTTTTTTTTTAAAGACTTTTCGTACCATGAACAAGTATTACCGTTCAATTTGGTTCAATAGTCGTTCACCTTTAGTAGTGTCATGGTACGATTTTTAGCGATTCAAAAGCAGGCCTGCTTTTGAACGGAAGTTGACTAGCTGGCATTTGAACGTTTTCATAAGAGGTTATGGTAAGCCCCCAGGAAAGAAAAGTGGCAAGTGTAGTACCATTATAAAATCTTGACTAAATGGGCCATCTTTTAAAATGACTTGCCGTGGGTAGTTTAGTACTATTTTTTTAAAGACAAAGATTGAAAGTGCGGTGACATTTTTTTTTTAACCAGAGCTCTGTCTTTCTTCTTTTTTTACTGAACTAACAATGTTTATTATTTAATTTGTGACTGCGATTAATAGCATAGTTATTATTGATTACATTATAAAAAAACACTGCAAAAATTGGGAAATTTGTGATCACAGTATCTATAGATGTGGCCTAGGATGCCGATTTTCTACGTTTTTAAAAAATATGCCTATTATCACTTCTTTTGACCGCCACGGACGTCTATGGACATTAAACTTTTGAACTATAAAAACGTGGTGTTTTCGACGTGCCATGCCGTTAGAGGCGTCGTGAGCACTTTTTAATTTGACGTCCATAGACGTCCGTGGTGGTCAAAGGGTATTATAATAAGTAAATATATTATTTTAATTAGTTGACAAAGGAGAATGGGCAAAAAAAAACCTAGAACCAACAGAAACGACTCATATTTATCACACATATATTCATCATTTTTATATACAGTCCTGCATTTCTTTTTTTTTAGACTCTGGTACTACTCAATAAAATGAGGTCAGAATTTGAAAAACAGTCTGTTCGTGTAGTCAGTGTGGTACCGAATTAAATAAATATTTATAATAATAATTCTACCATGGATAACTGCTGAGTATACGTACCGCTTATAAATTGTAACCGCACCAGGTGGCTTGCTCAGAAAATGGGTTAAAATATTATCAAAGTTCTAAAGGTAATCCAATTAAAATTGATATACATATTATTACTCAACATATTCCGTCTCTGTAATGTGAGTTGGTTTCTTTTTATTCACCTGTATTGTCCCATTGCTGGGTAAAGGTCTCTTAGTATAAATTCTCAGATTCCCCAAATGGTAATCCCTTCTACTTCCGTGCAGAGTTCAAGAATTAGCAATTAGTGACATAACTATTAAACTAGTCAACCTAAATCCATCAATGGGCCGCAGCGTCATAAAGGTAGATGATTGATGATTGACTTGCCTATAAGACTACCAAGCTTCTAGTGTTTCCTGCCTGACTATGAACGTTATCATTATAAGCAGTAAGAAGTGCATCCGTTCCGTATTTATAATTGATGAGGTTATCCTCGTTTCATTGAAAAAATAATTGCCTAATTATCACTTCCCAAACAAGTTTCTGCATAATTTCATTTGCCAAATTACTACTTAGCAAATAAACTCTTCACAAATAAATTGCTTACCAACTAGTACTTTTAACAATTTTAATGTAGTCAAATATTTCAGTTGGTCTAATATATTTTACGCAAAATAAAAAATATATTCACTGCCGCGGCACGCTCGCTTCGCTCGCTCGGCTCGTGCATTGTGTGGTCACAGCTCTAACCTAACCTAGCTATTTCGATTTAAAAAAGATATGCGTGTTAAAATAATTTGACTAAATGTTTATTGTCTAAAGATTGTTTGCTGTAATAAATAATTTGACTAAAAACCAAATGCCATAATGATATTATCCATGACAATATTCTGTCGAGTAAAAATTTGACCAAATGAAAATGTGCGTACTAAAATCATTCCAAAATATTGCATTGGTATAAAAAGGTTGCTAAAATGCGTTTGGGTAATGAAATTTGGTCAAAATAATTTGGGCAAAACGGCAGGCTCCCATAATTGACGAGATAAAGTATGTAAAGCGTTTGCAGATTTACTTACTCATTTTCTTACACAGAATTTCATGTGATTTCCAGTTTAGTTTTTTGTCTATTTCGAGCTTAGTTTGTGATTTCTACTTTAATTTTAAAAATTAAGTTCATATAACATTTTTTGTTGCGTTCAGAGTAAGAAGCAGCCGAATTTGAAATCTGAAAAATATTTTATGTCCACGACTGTACATACATTCAGTTTCTTATTCACAGTATGCCATGATACACTAGACGCTCTGTCACTAAATAGTAACCATAAACTTTAGTAAAGACCGGAAGCAAGTTTTGTGCTGGTCACACACGCACCACAGTCAAATTGGAATTTTCATTCTACATTCTCAATCAAAATAAAAAACGTCAAAACGGAATGTCATGTATGTCAAATCTAAGGGTTGCTTTTAGAGCAAATGCTACAAATATGTGTGTAATGTAAAACACAATTATTAAAACAAAATCAAATGATATGTTATATCCGAATTGAAATGTAAAAGTAGAATATTATGTCTGTCATAAACGAACCAGTGCTCAACATCATTGTGGTGGGATTCCACCACAAGAAAGGATGCCAGGTAAGCTGTAGGCGTCATTACTTTCATTAATCGATATTATATATATCAAAAAAGAGATGAAAGAGAATGGTTTAATTGCAGTAATAGTATTATTGGAAGTGTGATCTAGCCTGTGTTCTGCTGTGGTTAAATCTGATTTGAATATTGAACTTTATATGTGTGCTACGAATTCCGTGCACTCTGCACAGTTGGATAAATACGCATATTATTAGTTCCATAAAAAAAAACAATTCTGAAAATGTATCAATATTTATAGGTGGAACACTGCTATCCAGAATTAGTCCCTGGCCATCCATCAGAGCTGCCAGCTGCCTGGCGACATTTGCCTGCACTGGCTCTCCCAGATGGCTCTCACAACTACCTGTCTGATACAATATTCTTCAATTTGCCTGGACTTACTGAACCTGTTCACACTGTGTATGGTGTATCATGTTTCAGACAAATTCCTGTAGAGGTATGAATAAAATTTTGTTTGCTCTTTGCTATAATACATAATAATTCTATACACATAAAGTTTAAAAGTGATACAGCATTCTATTGAAAATATTAATAAAAAAAAAAAAAATGTAGATCTATTTTTATTGCAGGTTTCTTTAGGTGTACAGTAATCTTCTTTGTAAAAATGCTTTATATTACCCTTTTACCTTGAGAATCTTAAGGTTATTCTTTGTTTAAATAGACTAGTGGAAATTAGTATGCAAGAATGCACTAAATATTTTAAATTTCCACTAATTGAACATTGTGTACTTAGAATTGATTTAAAGATTACAAACAACCATAAATGTTTGTTTACAGCAAGTGGTACAAAAGACCGAGGACATGACTCGCAGCTCAGTTCAGAAGAGTGTGTGTATTGTGTGCCGAGCCCCACTCTTTGGTCGTCTGGCAGTCAAATTGGAGCTCGTAGTACGGGCCTGGTTCTTACAAGGAGATTTCTCACAAACAAAACTGCTAGAAGATGCTTATATTCATTTAAATAGTTGTCCGGTGCAAATGGATCAAATTGTTGAAGGTATTTTGAATTTGGTGCTACACATAGTTACATTATTAAATATGTTCATACTACTAATGGAGTAATTTTGGTGACTTCAGTAAAGTAGTTGCCACACATTTACACTAATATTATAAAGAGGTAAAGTTTGTGAATTTGGATGTAGGAGAAAATTACCCGAAACTTCTCATCCAATTTCAAAAATTCTTTCTACAATATTTAGAATGGACCTTCAGGATGGACATAGGCTACATATTATTATGCAGATGATGCTGCAGGCACAGCAATACACTAAAGAACAACTGATTTTGTAATAAAAATAGCATCTTTGTTCTTTCTTAGTTGACTTCAGTCCGCTGCTACCCACAGTTGTATGCAGACTCAACAAAAAAATAATTAAGGTTCATCCTAGGATTAATTGTCTGGTCTACACAGCATTTCTTCTAGTGGGTGTTGAGAAAAGCAATTAATTAATTGAACAAAATTCTTTAGTCAGCAACCTGTTTGTAAACAATGGTGATTATGGCAATATTCCCCACAACCATTATTCATTATCTGATTCTATTATTGTAAAGTTGATTGAAAAGTGCTTAGTCATAAAAATGATTGTACACAATATTAGTAATGTTTATTTTAAAAGTACTTATTGAAAGATATGACTAATATCATTAGAACTTGTAGATCAATTTTACACTAGTTTCCCACCTTGCATGTGGTATGTTACTTTAAATTACAGATAAGGCATGATGTTTGATTCTTATAATTTATTTCCAGGTTTATCAGTTCAGAGATTAGTGGAGAACTGGAGGCATAAAGCTTTGTTATTGTTTAAACTGATGTTGTTACGGCGTAAAGTTCTTATCTACGGTTCCCCGGCTGGGCCCCTATCAACTGCTCTGTTGACACTGGTGTCTTTACTACCATACTGCTTAGAAAGTGGCCTATTGCGTGCAGCGAATGTTGTGTAAGTAGTTAAATATGAAGTCATGATATGGGGGCCTAATAACGCCGCGTTTGTTGAAACATATATATTATTTCGTATTCAAAATAATAACGGCAAGTGTTGTAATTGTCACGCAGTTGCACTGACTACATCCTAATTGCCTTCCAGCTGCATTTGTCAGTTGCATAGTTTACAGTTGCAACTGGATGTGCAGTCTACTTGCAGTTATGATTACTATAAGAAAGGAAATGTCTTTCACCAAATGCGGTGATATTAGCTCCCCTGTTTAAGACACCTAATTAAGTCAATTTAGAGTGAAAGAAAGATGGTAAAGTTTTTGTTATTGCCACCAACAAAACATTTAACCACTCCATGTCACACTCATGATGAGAATTGAATGTGGATATGAGGTATTAAAACATCTATATTCTTTGAGTATGCTGTATTGTGGTGATGAGTGATTATATACTGTTTTAAGTTCCATTTTGTAAAGATTGTTATGTATTATATTATTTTAATTCATAGTAGCTAATATGATTTAAATTCAGGTTAATATAATCAATCTCAATATCAATTTTGATTCAAAACTGCAACCTTTTTGTATAAAATTTCATCTAAATATCGAAATGTTTGCATTTATTATATTAGTGTTTTATTTTTTCAGTCTTTCCAGGCCTTTATCTCCAATTCCTGCTTCAGCCACTGATAACAAATTACAACTAGAGCCTGAATGTACTGCTGAAATAGCTCAAGAGCCCTTAGACCATTTACAAAATGGTTTAACTCAGATAGAAGAACTCTCCCCAAAAGAGACTGGAAACCTTTTAGAAGAAAAAGATCGCGTCAGTCGACAAAGCTTTGATGAGACTTTGCTTAGTGATGTGGTTGATAGGTCAGATTTGACAGGGGCTAGAGAAAAATGTCACAGTATCGGAGAAAAATATAAGCCACAGAAGAATGTAACAGAAGCACAACAGAGTCCAACTATGGCTAGAGACATGAGTGTTGATGGTTTGCATAATCTTACTGGGCAGATTGATCAAACTGAATGTGGATTTCCCTTGCCTCTGTTTGAGGATGGCTACCTCTGTTTGCCTTATTTATCTTTGCAATATCTCGATCTATTATCTGACCCTGCTGTTCAAGGCTTCGTAGTTGGTGCATCAAATGTGCTATTCAAGCAGAAAAGGCAACTGTTCAATGTTTTGGTGGAGTTGAATGAAATGAGGATAGAGACGTCCGACATGATACTTCGAAGGCAGTTGGCCCTTGGTACGGAGGATCTTCGGTTTGCTGATCACGTCGTGCGTCACGGTCCGTCACAGGGCGATGCGTGGATAAGAGAACAATTCGCAAGTTACTTAATTTATCTGTTAAGGACATCTTTGTTACCAGGTCATTATGGCATAATAAAATAACTTACTTTTTAATCGAACCATGAAGGCTTATACTGATGAAATATTTTTACTGTTTATTTACAGAAGGCAGTCGCGAGATTGATTCCTACAATTCTCAGTTTATGACTGCTTTTAAATCAACTCCTGCGTATCAACAGTGGTTACAATCTACAAACAATGGAGAAATAGAATCTTTTATAAATCTCATACCTATGCACCCTTTCTCTGGACAGTTATCTGTAGCTGATATGAAGTTAAAGTTTGCGCAGTAAGTGTGTATACCTTTGTCTCTACTATATTTTCGTCATAGTATCTGCATTATGGTCAGCGGTAACCTTTGTCCTAGTAACAATATACTGTTATCACCATTTTATTTTTTGGTGATTATTAAGAGTGGTTTAACTTTTGATATGAGATGAAGTCACCTCACCTCTGCTTACGACATCTGATATTATCGTTACAGTTATGAATAGTTTGCCATACATTCTTTAGCGGTGGAGAGGCCGTCGACTGCAATAGGCAGAGTTGATCGATCGACTTTAAGTAGTATGTATTGTATATAGAATTGATGAGTAACCCTCTTGCAGTACAATGTCTACGACGGAGGGCGGCAGGAAGGTGACGGCGGCAGTGGCGAGCACGGGGCGTGCAGTAGCCACTACGTCACGTGCAGTGGGCGGCGCGCTCTCGCAGGCGCGCGGTGCGCTGACGGGCTGGTGGAGCGCGCTGACGGCGCCGGCTCCCGGCGAGGAGGAGGACGCGCCGGAGCGACCGGAGCGGTTGGAGCGCGACAACAGGACGCAGCTGCGACCCGACACGCCCGACCCGCCCGACAAGTCCATCGACGACAATACCATCAATCTCAATAAAATACAGGTCATTTAGTCAGCTGTGATTTAGCATCTTGTTATACTATGGCATTGAATCTTTCTAGTTGGCTCCATAGAACTTTTTTACGATTGAGTCGAGAGGATATAGTAATCAGAATATTCATTAATGTAAATAAAAACTTCTACATGGCAACAACATTATTATAAATTATTATTCTAATATGATTTATATTAGATTGGTGAATTTCGTATATTTATATATTTCGTATCATTATAGCACAAAGTTGCTTTTATTGTGTATATTGTATTGAAGAAATGGTATTTCAATAGTTGTTAACACAAAGTAGTCACTTGCAATTTCATAAAAGCAACGAAAATACACTGAAACACCTTGTAATATTATTACTTCGTTTTAATAATGTTGTGCATAATGTAAATATATTCAATCAATTATTACTGGCCTGCTGTAACAATTTTAATTTATTGGTGCTCTTAATTAATCTCGAACATTCCTACTTAATTCGGATTAGGTATTAGTTGTTAGTTAGACATGTTTCCGCGAAAAGCTGCTTACAATTGGCATATTACGTATTTTGTTCATGAGGATATTCACAGACCAGTGATTGCACTATTACACGATATAATAATTATGCATATATTTATCGAGGCTATTTCGGAGATTATGTTTATTTTATTTGCGCTTCCGTTTGTCTGTAAGTTTAACCGTTTAACTATGTATGTACATATATTATGTTGGCAACTGTAGATACTAGCTAATGCTGGATTATAAACCTAGTTTGATCTCTAAAACATAGTTTGTTGTTGATATTCTAAATAGCATTATTTTTTGTTCAGTGTGAAAATAGTATTGAAATATGTTAGAACCTTAAAACACTATCGTTTACGTAGTTATTACATAATATAAAATATTCCAAATAAGAATGTGTATTCAATTTGTTTTTGAACTTCTAAAATATGAGAAAATGCTCTCTATGTTGTAAAACTATTTTGTAACTTGATGAATTATGCAAATGCAAGGGAGCAACAATTACATACGATTGTAAATTTTAATGATGTGATTACTTGCCAATATCTGATATTGTAAACAAATAAAGTATTATAAATGTGACATACACAAGTTCTTTTTGTTTTGTAGGAGGGGATGTTTTATGTAAAAGGTAAATAACTTTCATAGCGAATCTTGGTTTTATTTAACATCCTGCAGACGTGGTTGACAGAAAATCACTGAGATGGCGTATGTTATGAAAATTATAACTACAAATCGTTCTTTAGGAACAAATAATCGATATACTTAAGGTTATAGTATCACAATACTGGGTCAATAATTACATAAATGCAATATAATTCTGTCAAAGTAAAGATTGTCTTAAATTTGCAACGGTACACCCTTTTGTTTTACTACAGTCGTGAATGATAAGGTATTAACTCTTCTGAACTATTTTTCCATCGTCCTGCTAAAATTTTCTTCTAGCTACGATTAAATTATGCCGAGAACAATAAAATATAGCTTCCTACTGGAAATATAGAGACTCGGCGGTCTTCGACTAAAAATATCACACCCTAATCGTCATCGACGCGTATCGGCCGCGCGGAGGGCGGCCACACCGTCGAACGAATAACGGCCTGGGTAGCAAAGTAAAGGTCTCGTCCGTCGCCACCGCGTCACACGGCCGAGTCGGGCTCGTCCCACGGCCACGGCGGGCCCGAGTCCAGCGCGTCCTGTCGCCACAGGGCGCGCACGCTGTCCGACGTGCCGTGAGCCAGCAGCCGCATGTTGTAGGGCTCCACCATGTTGCTCACCGACGCGCCGCTGTCCGCGCGCTCCAGCCGCGCCGGCCGCGCCCCCCGCTCCGGGTCGCTCTTGTCTCCCGGCAGCAGGTCGAACGCGGCGCCTACGTCGCGCGGCGACTCCAGATCCGTCACGTCTGAGCGCGGCGACATTTCCGCGCTAGCACTGTCAGCTGCGCCCGCCAGTGTCGAGGCTTCCGAAGGCGGGCCGGGCGACGACGGGGGCGGTGCGAGCGACGACGGCGCGCCACCCGGGGACACGAGCGGTGCAGATTCGTCATCGCTGATCTCTTCGCGGGCCGGGCTGCGCTCGCGCGAGCCGCCGGCGCCGCGCGACATGATCTTGTCTCGTAGGCGCGTCAGTCTCTCCGCCGAGCTGACCTTGCGGAGGATCTCGGCGGTCCGGCGTAGACCGCGCAGCTTGAGGTCGACGACGGGCGAGCCGGTCCGAGTGGAGTCTTCGACGGAGCGCGAGCGCGCTGCCAGGCCGGCGGCGTCGGGCGCGTCTTCGGGCGCCACCAGCAGCGAGGAGGGGCGCGAGCGAGGCGCAGACGGGGCGCGGCGCTGCAGCGGCTCGTCCTGCACGCGCGTGGAGTGTCGCGGCCGCGCGCTGAAGGTAATCTGTCCGTCGTCATCAGAGTCCTCCTCGTTCTCGACGTTGAAGGTGACGGCGGGCGGGTCGCCGGGCGGGCGGCGCGATCGGAAGCTGCCGCCGCCCTTGAGTATGGACGGGTCGCGCCGCATCGCGCGCGGACTGCCGGCCGGCGTGCCGCACACGGAGCCGCCCGGAAGACGCAGCTGCAGCGTGCTCTCCTCATCTGCAATGGACACTTTGATGTATTAAGCCGGAGAAGACAAAAGTTTAAAAACAAAACCAGGCTCGGGAGAGGGCCGCGGGAGGGAAGCGGGGAGGGCGGGATAACCTGCGCTGTGCGGTGGGAGGGAGTACCTGCTCGTGGGGTTGGATCCGTTCCGAGTCGTACTCGAGCCGCTAGCGGTGGTGCCTAGAAAATGACGAGGGGCCGAAATCAAACTACAGTCTGTAACTATTGTATATTTATTACTCCATAAATCGTGGAAACGTTTGCCTAATAGAAGAAGGAATGATACAACAGGCCTGTAGTAGTACAGTAGCTAAAAGGACCGTTCCTGACCCAATTTTAATATCACAATGGAAACATCCTACAATAACATTAGATGTTTAAAATCCTATCTACTCAGTAATTGTCTAAAGACTCTAAGGCTAAAGATATGTTATAAATTACAACAATAACCTTAATAATAATGGGATAACAATTTAAGATTTAAAAAAAATATCCAAGTACGTATGTATAGTGTATATCTGCAAAATTTTAAATTGCATATTGAATATAAGTTAACCATCAATATCATTATAAAATATTTTTACTGGTAAACATTTAAGAAATAAACTGGATATCTGATATCGACTTAAAAAAGGACGTATTGATGGCACTAGATATGTTGATTCTTACATATTTTAAAATCAAACAAATGTAGTCACTTGATTCTAAAATATGCATACTGCTAAAACGTATGGAATATATTACAAAAAATAAATAAAATATAAAAGAGCACAGCCTACATTACTAACATAAAAATGGCAACGTTTATTGGAATGCAGAATTAAATTAAAAACTAGTTGCAACTAACAAACTGCCGGCTCTTGCGCAGCGTGACTATACTATTTGTCAAAATTGTGCAAGTACTTACTTGTAAGCATTGCGGTAGGGTCCTATAGAACATCTATCATTTTTGCATTTAAAAAATACATAGCACCCTACATCTTACTTAATTTCTCTGAAATAAATACATACCTTTTCACTACAGTACCCAAAAAATAATTGACAAATAGTATAATTCAGCGTGTTTGTACAAAATTACGATCAAATAAATTAATATTCGAATACATACATTAAAATTATTCTATAATACATTTACTAATACAACTATTTATAATTTGCATTGTTTGTATAATAGTGGAATAAAATTGGAAGTCTCTTATTTAGATGCATATTTCTTATTTAAGAAATTATAATCAGCATGTATGCAGTAGATAACTAAAATTACAACGTAAAATGTCTTTTCTCTGTTCCATGTGCAGATAAAGTATAATATCAATATAACATTAACAAAGCAAATCATGCTTTAAAATAGTATTTTTTGGAAAAGCCGTGTGTTGCAAAGCATGTGTTAATAGGCTTAAGTATATTGTCAGCACAATATAAGTACATAATTTTCTAACTTAAAATCGCATATAAATAATTATCATTGTTTTGGCACACTAGAATGCCTCTACATTTAAGTATGCTTCGTAGAATAAATAAGCACTGAGAAATAAAAACTCAATAAATTGAGTATAATTACCCGAAGCGGGCAGATAGTAATCGGATTAGCTTCATAGTATAGCATAGCCAGTACAGTATTTACAGGAAGACGTCATCGGTGAAGTTGACGACGATGTGGTCGCGGCTCGGCTCGGGCTCGTCTGCGGGTGCGTCGGCGGGAGGGGAGGGGAGGGCGGAGTCCCCGACGGTGGGCGAGGGGGGCGGGTACTCGCGGATGGTGCGGAGGGGCTCACCTGGGTGGGAGGGGGGCTCCGACTGCAGCACGTCCTCGAGCGCCTCCTCGTTAAGCGTTTGTAGCGCGCCGCAGATCATCTGCTCCTCCAGCGTTACCTGCAGTCAACAAACGTGTCGATGAGACAAAGCACAATAACCTAAATGAAACCATAGGACTTCGCCACAAAGAGCTTAGTCAGACGAAGTAGTAGCGTGGTATACTTCAACAGTTAATTACACGGTCAGAACATACCCTCGAATTAGATAATGAAAACGAGACCCTTTCTTACAACCAATATACGGCATTTCCTATAAGATTTATTTTTTGGGTTATTTGTATTCAAAGGGTAATTCTTTATGAATAGGGGAAGGTTAAATATAATAGTAGATTGTTGCACCGAGCGCAAAGTGAGTCATTAATGCACGAGTGTTATGTTGGTGCCCGAGCGCAAGCGAGGGCACTAAATTAGCACGAGTGCATTAATCACTCACTTCAGCAAGGTGCGTAATCTACTTTTCTTTCAACTACCAATTTACCTACCGTGATAAAATATACCTACTCAAAATAAAAACTCAAGTTAATGAAAACAAGGTTATCCTGCGACTTTTGCGGCAAAAGGTTATTAACAATTTCATTTGCAGCTGTTTTTATACTTTTTGGACTTGAATTCATATCGCTATCTATTTCCATTTTTTTAAACTTTTCTTGCTAAATAAGAAGTATCAAAGTTTTACAATGGTACAAAATGTGCGCCATTTGTTTTTTTTTTTTTCACCAATTCGGTTTTATTCAGCCGATTTTTATTTTCAGCCAGTATCTTTTTGATCTAATGCATAAGAATAATGCATACATTTAATATTAAACTTAACGGGAGACATTAAACCTCTGTGGTAAATTTATATCTAAATAAAAAATAAAAAACTGCACTAATGAAAAACAGTGCAGTAATGAAATTTCATACAACATTTCTGCACTGTTTGCAGTGCAGTAATGAGATTTCATACAACATTTCTGCACTGTTTTGCTTCTAAGCAGAAAATACGTATTTTGTGATCGGTTTTGTAGTGATTAATGATAACATTACTACGTAGTTGAAAGAAAAATTGTATAGTTTCATAAACCCATCGAGAGAATGCCAATAAAAAAAACCTTAACTATTTCTGCACACAAATAATAATGCACACAGTACGTATTCTAAACAGGCAAATACTCTATGTTATCTAACAATATCGACCACATCTATTTAAATAACTAAATTACCACACAATATTAACACTATTCATTGTTCCCATTCACCGTGTTAAATATCAACTATAATATACACCGTGGGCTTGAGGTATCCGAAAAATTTTAAGTACTCCTTTCTGATGGCATTCATCATCTTCCTGCCATTATCCCATGTTACTTGGCGTCGGCGTAACATGTTTTCTTCTTCCATTCCGTCCTGTCACCCGTCATGGTATCACTAACTCCCTTCTCTTTCATATCATTCTTCACACAATCCATCCATATTTTCTTTCTTGCCTTTCTGATGGCATTATGACTCAATAATGTTGTATCAACATAGGTCCAATTCAGTCAATTTAACTATTTTGTTTTTCGGAACATGTAGTATCTCACCTTCATAGTCATTCACCTACCTACTGGCCATTTTTATAATTTATACTTTTTTTGATTGATGACAGATAGGAATTTAAATTAGACTCATAGAAGTAATAAGTACTACGTACAACTGGAATGAGTACTTGTCGATTTCTGCGAATCACGTGAGATAGGTATAAGTGTACGCCTTGTCACTTTCTAACACAAGGGTAACCATATGGCAGACTTATGGTGTAATAAGTCCTGCCTAGTATTACTAAATATTGTATGTCCTTTAAAGCATTACAATATCTTTATACCGCAAGTTAACTAAACCAATCGGAAAAAGATATAACCATAATTAGCAATGTCTTCTAACATTTACACGATTATTGTACACACTACTCCTTTTTTGTTTAGGTACATTTTGTAATTATATTCAGATGTTATTAGGCTGGGACTATAGGTCGCCGCGCCGCCGCTCCTATTTGGGTCAGGGGGCTTACTATGACCTCTTAAAGCAGGGCAGAAGTTGCCTGGAAGTTGAACTGCCCTGCGTTTTTGTACTATGACATCGTTAAAGCAGGCCTGTAGCAGGCCTGCTAAGTTGACGTTTACGAAATCCGTTCACCTTTTCTTTTGTGTAGTTTTCATACCATGATGTGTTATTTGATAGCAGCAGAGCGTATATTGAGCGGCTGTAATGTCAAAATAAGCGATCTTGAAAAAGTTAATATTTACGAGCTTATTCAACATTGTTTTTGTTATTAGAGGTAAACTGTTGTGAGGACCCACATAAAATTTGGTCGATAAGACTTTCTAAACCCGATACTTTGTATAAAAATTACAAGTGTTTATTAGATCACACTTTTTACTGTTTTTGTAAATGTGTGACGAGTACGAGATATTTGAATATTTAGAGAGTAAATATCGTATGGAGAAAAAGCGACGGCGTCGCATTGGGGAAATAAATAACCCATTCGAAATTGATGAAAGGACATTTATAAACCAATATAGGTACCTATTGCAATATTATATCGACCGTAAGCTGCCAATACCTCCTAAGTGCTTTGACGTTAAGTTTACAGAAGACTGAAAAAGCTGAATATTTATAAAAATACAGATAGGTAATATTTGTGAACCCAAAATCCAAGTTTATTAATTTTATGTAAGCCTATCATTTCTAATGAGATATTATTCAAATCATGTTCCATTAGGGCTCTAGGTAACTTAGAAGGTGTTTCCATAAAATAAATAAATAATAAATAGAAGAAATTTCTGTATCGGTTTTTTGTATGTTTAGTGTGTTTTAACAGTTACGTTAAGTTGTCACATCTAAGATTACGATATAAGCTAACCGATGGCGCAAAAAACAATATTTTGGTAAAATGTTAGTTAGGAGGTATTGGCAGCATACGGTCGATATGCAATTTATTTAATGTTATTTAAAAATTCCCACAGGTGAAGCAGTTTGGTCATACTAACACGACGGCGACGTCTTGTTTGTGTTTCACTAAAAATAAAAGCATCACATTTTATATACATTTTAATAAAAAAAACTGAGACTATGTGCCTAGATTTAATTCGATATTTTGATAAAGGTAAGTAAACGAACGTACGACATTGTTGAAACAGGATTCACAATAAAGTATGAAATCACAACGAAATGCTAGTTTACAATTTCATTGACAACTTCGATCGACTAACTCTGATACAGATATCTGAATGATGACAGAATATCACGCTGCGGAAACAAATTTACCTAAAAAAACACTTAAAACTGCATTAACTAAAGTATTTAATAACTACATCGATGTAGTGGGGCACAAAACAACTCGAGATGTTTTTTAAATTTACGCGCTAAAAAAAGTTGACAAAACTAATCCACGTTGGTATTGGTACGTTCATAACCACGTTGTTTCTTTTATTTAGAGTCACAAAGGTCTTTTGAACGTGAAACTTTTGCTTTTTAGAGCTATTAAATAATGTATCATAGTCAGTGGTTATACATAATCTTAGATACAACGTGTACTTACCCAAAAAACATGTTTTTATTATTTTAAAAAAACCGGTAAATTGCTAATCAATTTTATTTAGATTTTTAAACGTTTTCTATTACAAAGACATAGACATCTCAGCAGGCCACAGACAAGCATTACCGTTCAATAGTCGTTCACCTTTAGTACTGTTATGGTACGATTTTTAGCGATTCAGAAGCAGGCCTGCTTTTGAACGGATATTGACTGGCTGGCATTTGAACGTTTTCTTAAGACGTCATGGTAAGCCTCCAGTTCACATAATATAACAACGCCGATTTCGACTAGCCCCATACTCACAGATACTTTGCAGTGTACATGGCAGCGGTAGCTGATGAATGCCTTGATTTAAATTTGAAAATGAGTATCATTGCGGTCTTAGAGTTACAATAATAAAAATCTTTGAAAAATAATCCCATATAGACATTTAGATGTTGTATGTACTGCTACTAGAAGTATCATGGTCACCCTAACGGTAAGAAAATTCAAGTAATGAAAAACCCTTTCTGTGAAAAGATATTCCACAGTCCGGGTAATATTCGCTTTTGCAAGCATTTACAACGCAAATTCCAAATTAATTGTGTAATAAATCCAATTTTTTTTTTTTTTAATTAAAATTATCGGTTTACGTCAATGCAAATGGGGTTATCAGCATTTGTATTTTTTTTACTACCATTGAGAAGAAGCTAAATAGAAAAGCCCAAACCGAGTTCTCTTATCTTCATTACGAGTCAGATAGAGAGAATACCTAGATTTTTTTTGTTAAATTAGTAATAAAATATTTATTATACCAATCAAATCGTTTAATTTATAATATTTAGGGCTGATTTTTCAATCGTCAGATAACTTTTATATAAGGAATGAGTTTGACGTTTTGACAGCTTTGGACAATGTGTCAAAATGCCAATTTTTTTTTTTGATGCAAAATAGTAACCATGTAGTTTACTGCCCGTTTTAATCCATAGGAATCTACACTTTGGAACTCGGCAGTAACTTCTTTTTTTTCCTATTATAAATACCTAATAAATCAAAAGTGTCTTTATGGTCTAATTGAAATAAATGCGTTGACTTAATATCAAGCTGTCAAAAAACTATAGATAAAAGCACATTATATGAAAATCGCCTCCTGGCCTTACGTTGACGAAAAAAAGTCCTCTTACAACGAATCGTTGACGAACAAAAGTTCTCGCGTCTCTTGGGATAAATTAAGATGAAAAAAGTTGGTTTATGAATTTGTACATTTAGTTCAAAAATTCTACTAATTTAGGAATATGCATTTTCTATTTACGTGACAACACACAGTGTGTATTAGACAGGGACACAAGGTACAATTATTGCTATCTCAAGTGTACCGTTATGTTTGCCAAGCCATATTATGTCTTATGTTCTGTACATAAAGTCTATTTTAGATAATATAAATTGCCAAGATTTCAGTCCAGTTCTATATAAAGTCCTTGATTAGACTAGACTTTTGGATTGTTTTACGCCATGGCGATTTCTTTTGATACAATTATTTTCTGTATAATTTACATATTGATATAAATATTATAATTTTAAATCTGTGACTGTTTGATTATGTGGCATGCCACAGCAACCCACCTTGAAGCACAATATTTGCCTGGGGGAGCTTACTATTGTGTGTCCGTCTCTCATGACGACGTCTCGTACAGGTCTGTCTTCTCATAGATAGCCTGTAACCCAAGATGTGCCTGCACGACGCTGGGACTGTGCTGCCTAAGCACTCTCGCCGTGTATCTAGCCGTCAATACGCGCTTGCTGCCGCCGGTTTCTGTCAAGTGGCTGTGTGGGCCATTGGCGAGCGCCGTGGCGCAAGAAGGAACTCGCTGACTGCTGCAAGGGACGTGACGCCGTCCTGCCTCTTATTCTCTAGCCATTTCTATTTTTTGTTATTTATGTACTAGGTATAGAATGCTCTACACATTCTTTACAACTGGTGTAGCAGACGTGCTCTCAGGAGATCCTGGGGCCGTCTGTTACATTACAAACAAAATAAATCAATTAACTTTAGTATTTCCTAGTAAACAATACTTTACGTCGAGCTGGCCACGTTTAAACTATCGTGTAAGTGGATAAGAAACCTTCTCGCTTCACGAACCTCCCCAATAAAACATGACATACCACTCGACGTATAAAACGAATGACGAAAAACAAAATAGTTAAATTGACTGAATTGGACCCATGTTGATACAACATTATTGAGTCATAATGGGCCTTATTACAAAAGATGGTTTAAACCAAGACTAAGGTAAACCCAGGTTTAAAATATACCCATCACTTTCTTATGTCATATAACAAAAAGAGACGGGGCTATTCTAAAACCTAGGTTTTTCTTAGACCTTCTTTTGTAATAAGGGGGTATGCCATCAGAAAGGCGTGGTTAAAATCTTTCGGGTACCTCGGGCCCACGGTGTATAGAATAAACAAAAAATCAACTAAGTGTTTTGATGTAAAAACCCATATTGTGCAAGGCAAGACTGACAACAAGATAATTATTTATGATTTTGTATACACTTAGGGACCATACAAAAATAGAGGATAAACCAATGATAATTTTGTGCATATTATGAGCCTGGCCGCACATTATGAGAAAAATTCTATCAGAAAATTTCTGACGCGCACCGGAAGGCACTCTGCCTGTATATTTTGTGCTAGACCCTGGAAACTGTCATAATTTGCCAGATCCGGTAGCCTCAGCACAAAATGTATCAGAGGGCATATACAAGGTGTAACATAAATAACGCACAACCTCTTAAGAGGTCACTGTACTCATCATTATGAACAACTTTTACTATGGAACGAAATATGAAATCGCGAAAAAAAAAACAACTGTTCTCTACATTTATGTTCGCATAACTCGTCAAAATGTAAGGAACAGCTGTTTTTTTTTCGCGATTTCCGTTTTGATCCCGTAGTAAAAGTTGTTCATAATGATGAATACAGTGACCCCTTAAAAGGTTGTGCGTTATTTATTTTACACCTTGTATACACGCGTCAAAAAATTTCTGACAAAAAAAACTTACTATTTTCTGTCGGGCTTACTAGGTACGGTTGGGGTAATGACATTAAATTATGGTGCGCTAAATGAATTCTAAGTACGTGTTAATATTACGCATATAATCACCTGATATTCCGCGTATAGCTGTGAAACATACGATTTATTAGTATTTTAATTTCGGCGGAAGTAAATAGCGATCCTATATTCGTAAACAGAAAAAAAGTGTAGAAGATAAAACTATGTTTAATCCCTGGTATTAGTAAAGTTCTTTAGGTTAAATATTCTGCTTGATATAAATATTTACCATTTTTACTCCTTTATATCTAGAAAGAACTAACAAGACAATCTTTTGGCAGCATATAATCTCGACTACAAATACGGATATAGGGTAATTTGAAAAGTTTGTTTACCTGTTTCTCAACATTTGAAGGTCGACTCCGTTGGTGATCTAACGTGGGTCTTGGTTTAGTTGAGTCGATTTCTACTTCAGCTGTTTTTTCAGACAATACTGCAAATAAAACGGTTGAGGTTTATATGGCAGAAACGATTTCTGGACCTAAAAAGGGTAGCATGAGGTATCAAATGTGTTTTTGGAAATCTACAATCAAAATACGTAACTGAGAATAATAGTCGAATATTGACTCAAGGTAGAGCTATATCGTCCAATCAAGAGAATTAAATATTTTATTTGTATTTATTAACAAGCATTTTTCGGGATTGCCCGTCTTGTTTCTAACCCCTTTAATGATGAGCTGAACATGCGGCAGGGTCGCGAGTCGAACTCGACTTACACAGTTCGAAATTAATAAGGGCTCCGTTTGGGTCCGAAATTAGTCTGCCAATCCCAAAAACTGCATGTGAGTAAATGATGACCCACGAAAGTTTTGTTATGATACAAAAATAGTTGTAAATTACCTGGAACGGCTGGTACAGTTGACGGCATGTTCGCTTCCAGCTCACGTAGATTTACGATGAGCAGCTTGAATAGTTCCCAGTCACCAAATGGTAACTGTAGAACCTGAACAAAAACATTTAAGATATGACAACATGTTTAGAAGCAACTTAACGAGGAGCTTTTGTTTTTAAAGATAAGATTATTTGAAACGCAGGTTATTATTCTGTCTGGTCATAGTGGCGGTTTCACTGATCGCTACAGAAACGACTCGAGTCGTTCATGACAAAACCGTAGCAAAATAACTAAGGCGGTACGAACGATGTCGTTTACGCTCTCATCTCCTTGACATTATGTTTTTTTTGGGACCGGCTTAGCCGTTTTCGCGTTGATAAGTTTGGCGACACCCTTAAAATTTAACTGGTGGACTAAGCAAGTGACACAGCAATCGGTTGATCATGCTTACAGTTGAGCTTAATGTTTCATGGACAAATATGGTGCACCGTACACAACCATTTGTGTAGTACTCGTTGCACTTATATGACTGCGCAGCCCCGCGTTCTGAGCCACAGCAGAACTTTCTTTTTGATGTAGATTAAAAGTACTTTTCTGACTGACATCAATACATACCGGTTCTAGGTCTTGCAGTCGACACACGGCAAGCACGAGTCCGCACACGTTATGCCTCAGCAGCGCGGTCGCCGCCTGCTGACCGCCCGGTCCGAGCGCGTCGCGCACTAGGCTGCACACACGCTCCACGTTCAGAGTTGATAGACGAATGTTCGGTACGTCGTTCTGGAAGAGAATATCATGTTTAATGGTTCTACAAAATCGTGCGTTAACTTTTAGATTATTCCTGATCAAATTCTCAAACGCTCCTAAGTAAGCTGCCGTTAAGTTTCGTGCTGTCGTTGTCACCTAAAGCTGGCTTCCCATAGTGCGTGGTAGCGCGCACTGGCTGTGTGTGATATCATCTGTAAAATCACGCACCGTGGGAAGCCACATTATGAGGGTGCGTGATTCGAAGCTATTTTTTCATTTCAAAATACCAAGTGAAAGAGAACTCGCACCGCAACTTTGCATTTACCGACTCGCGGCGGATACGGCGCACCGCTCCGCACTCGTCCGCGTTACCACGGACGAGTCTGTTCCCATGGTGCGTCGGTGCGAGCGAGTGCGTCGCGGTGCACGATATCACGCACCGTGGGAACAAGCATAAGGCCCGGACTCCACCAAAACGGAGATGTGCGGAGATGTCTCGATCAACCAATAGGATTGCGTTATTTTCAAATCTCTCCGCTTAGCTTCAACTCAAAACGAATTCCTATTGGTTGTTTACGAGACATCTCCGCACATCTCCGCTTTGGTGGAGTCCTGGCCTTAGGCGAAGTGACTGTGACAGCATGAGAATTTGGGTATTAGCCATTTGTTTAGCTAAACATTGGGCAATTACACCTGTTTCAAGAATATATGTCGCTACATAGCAAAGTGTTTCTTATGTAGCGATGTAGATGTCGGTATAAAAAAGAAGAATCGTACGTACCATGGCGGGGAAGGCAGTCCTAAGCATGTGGAAGGGGTTCTGAGCTGGCTGTTGTTGTTGTTGTTGTTGCGGCTGATGGAACTGTGGCTGCGGGAACTGTTGCGGGTTGATGGCTTGCGGAATGAACCCGCTGCCGGTGTTGGCCCAGCCCACCCACATTTGTTGCGGGGGCACCGACCCTGCTGCGGCCGTCTGAGTCGGTGGAGATGAGCGCTAGATGTAGAAAACAAAGTAAATAAAATAATTGGCGAGGTTGAAGCTATATTTTGTGACAAACAGTCTTAACTTTATAATATTGGCATCCCCCAGTAAATGGGTCGTAAAGACCACAACTAATAATAACATCCATATTTCTGTAAGTACTTTATGATTTTGAAAGACGAAACCGACGTGTTATATTTATAAATGTTTACTAAAATAGAGTTATTCATTTGTATCGCAAGGTAATTTCAAAGCTATGATTCGCCAAGGTCACTCACTACAAACATATTTTAGCAAATCATTTTAAACTCTTACGTGTTCGGATAAATAATTAGGTACGTGTTAGGTATATATTTAGCTAAAATTGACCTCGTTTTAAATGATACACAGACTAGAATAGCCTACATTGCCATTGGTATTATGTTCCATACGATTGGAGAGCTACTTACGTGTTTTCTTGGGAAGAGTTTGGAGTGCAATTGTCGTGAATGTTGCTGAGGTCCCCAGATCATGCCGGGAGCCGCGCCGCCTGCACCTGTCTCTTCGTCTACTCCATTTTGTAGTTGTTCCTCTGTGAATAGTCCAGTTGTATATCGGAATTAAAAAAAGGAGACGAAAAATGACTTAATCTCTTAGAATTTTATATTGATAACTAGCTGTGCCCTCGCGGCTCCGCCCGCGTATGAAGTTTGTATCAAAAATCTTCGCGGGCCTGCGCACAACATCTTACCAAAGTTTCATCGCAATAGGATGAATGGTATAGGAACGCATACAGGAAAAACAAATAAACATTCATTTTTATTTATACACTAGCTGTACCCGCATGCGTTGCAATGCACTTTTTCCTACCTACTACCTACCGATAATTAGTTTTTTTTTTTTTTTTTTATCAAAATTTTTTTTCATAAGAACCTTCTCCTGACAATTACGAACAAAACAAAAAAAAAAATAGGGAAATTGGTCCAGGCGTTGTTGAGTTATGCGCTTACCAACACATTTTGCGATTCATTTTTATATTATAGATACAAGGTTAGTCGGAAAGGGGGTACTAATCCGAAGCCCACTTATAGTATCGCTGATGACTGTTTGAAAGCAAGTGTTAAAATTTCGAAATTCGATATTTTTTTTTTCCAAACAAAATTATTTTTATTTTAGTTTTTTCAAAAATTCTTCATCCCTGCTTTAGTTACAAATTCAGAAAATGGTGCTTCTAATTCATGACCCCAAATATGACCTAAAATGTAAACACAGCTGATCATAACTGGTGATAGATAGATTTTAGACTTTTTTGAGATTTTTGAACAACTGTTTCTCTTAAACTATTGAGTTTTGGGAAAAGTTGTATAACAAAAGTTATTCATTATTATGTGTACTTTAATACCCTTTCGGATTAGTACCCCCTTTCTGACTAACCTTGTATAGGTATAGAAGATAAGGTGGCTGCAGGAGAGAAGTCGAGGATCGAGCTCAGCGGCGTGCACTTGGAGAGGCTTATGTCCAGCAGACAATATTGAATTTTATGGTACTCCTTTGATTACTTATAGAATGTTGGCAGAAAATTCAGATATTTGTAAAGTGCTCAGAGTATTTTATTATCATGGCAGTTCATCGCGGAGGTGCCTGCAGCAAATTCCGTACATTATTTTGTTCCATACTTCACTGTCCGACGTGATATACAGTCTTGTCTAATTTAATTTTCCTAGCTTATTGATATGAATTTAGCAGGGATCACGTACCTTTGATGAGCTTCTTGATGTAAGGGTCGAGGTTGATGGTGAAAGGTAGGAATATCTTGAGGTCTGCGGCGGTGAGCGTGGCGCGGTGAAAGCTCAGAAACACTTCCAGTTTGCGCTCGTCGCGGTCCAGCTCCATCAGTGTGCTCGCCTCGCGGAGACCGCTCATTAAAGGTTTTACTCTGATGTAACGAAAGAGAAATGCTAAGTTATACATTGAGCATAATTATTAGTTAGGAGTAAACATGCGATGAAAGATCCATGAAGATAAATTGTATAATCTGTGAAAAATTACTGAACATAAGCTATACATATCAAGGTGTAACATAAATAACGCACAACCTCTTAAAGGGACACTGTACTCATCATTATGAACAACTTTTACTATGGAACCAAAAGAGAAATCGCGAAAAAAAATCAGCTGTTCCCTACATTTTGACGAGTTATGCGAACATAAATGGAGGAAACAGCTGTTTTTTTTCGCGATTTCAGGTTTGGTCCCATAGTAAAAGTTGTTCATAATGATGAGTACAGTGACCCCTTAAGAGGTTGTGCGTAATTTATGTTACACCTTGTATATAGGATAGAGCTACGAATTTTCTTCGGAGTACATTTTGTCATCATGTCGACTGAGTGGTCTAGTTTTTCATATAAGTCCAATTTAAAAGTGATACAGATGTTATTCAGTCTAATAATGTGAAGAAGTTCTTTTAAGAGCTTTACTCGATTTTTAACAGACTTCAAAAAGGAGGTATGTTTTTTTATGTGTTTTTCCTCATTACTCCGTCATTTATGAACCGATTTGAAAAATTCTTTTTTTGTTCGAAAGGTTTTCCCGATTGGTCGCATATAAATTTTGTTATGATTAGAGCATGAACTCCAGAGATATGGAACGGAACTCCTCATCGGATCAAAGCAAAATTCTCAAATTACTAATATTGCTTTGTTTATATTTGTTGTTGGGAACTGACTACTGGAAAATAGGAGGGGGTGCGTGTCCCCCCCCCCCCTTTTGGAATGTTTTCATTATATCGTGTAAGATATCATTTGAATAGGGCTTTTTTTTACAAAGCGTTTTCAATTTTTACACGACTGCCCAAAAATGGAGTGTTATTGTCATACGCAGAAATACTGCAACCATAATAAACGTCGCCAAAAAAAGGACTACAGGGAGCTTTTCATCATTATCAGCTATTGGGTACTATAAGCCACCTTTCATTTACGCTAACGGTGTTTTCATACGCATCTATAACACAAGTTAATCATATCTAGTAAAGCAGCTCACTTGTCATAAATATGCTTGAGTGAAGTGGAGTCATCGATGTGCTCCTCATAGGTCTCGTGGTGGTAGATGATCCAGGAGGTGCGGAACGGCCACTGCTCTGTCAGGTTCACCCACGATGCTAGCTGGTACCAGTTGAACTCGATTTGGAATGCTTTTAGAAGACGACCTGGAGGAATAATTTATAGTATGGAAGCCATAGTTTTATGAATATTATTTCACGTCGTTCAAAGACGTTTCAAGTAGCTCTCAAAATCAATCAATCAAAAATGTTTTATTTCATTATTACACGTTGTACATTATACAGTTGGTGGCGTCTCCTTTTAAGCATATAGATGCCTGTGCCAGGAGGCTCTTGCATGGGTTTTTGGTTTAGGCTTTTATTTTTAAGTCTGCTTTTTCTAGTATTGATATAGTGGATTATAATTCGAGGACCTCAAACTTTAAAAATGAACTACGTTACAGTTTATGTTCGCCATATTTCATGGTATCTCGTTATACCGTAAGAAAAATTGCCTTTTAATAGATTTTAGCTCTTTTATTTGGAGAAAAAAAAATGGTGGTTGACATTGCCAGGCAAATATGTCAGTTACGTTAGTTAAGTTTTTGGTCAACAAGATTGATAAATATATATCACATTATAATAATTTAACAAAAAATTCTTACCAGTGACATACAGTACATTCATGAGTCTCCTCATGCTCCTCGGATTGACGTCACTGAAGTAGTCGTCAGTCAACAGCACTCTGCCGAGATCCGCTGCCCCTGCGCCGCCCGCACCGCCGGTCGCACCACGATGCAGACCGGACGCGACGGACGAAGCAACGGATTCGGACGGACGGAGGCGACGCTCGCGGGCTGCTTGACCTTTGATGCGCTCTTGACTTGACATGAGCTCTGACGTTGACGATAGACGGCGGGCTGAGACCTACATGTGAGATTGTAAGTGACTGAATTTGGTTATAGCTATAACGGCAGGAATTATTGACCAAAGGAAGACAATTTGTGAGAACAGAGTAGTGTCATTCTGTAAGAAACCCACCTCAATATCGACGGTTAGCTCGATATCCATAATGTCACAGTATGGATAATAGAAGCAAATAACACACAGACAATCGACAGTATAATCAATAACGCGTAGTTTTGTTATCCACGCTGTGTCACGACAAGTGTCTAATAGACAGTCGCGATCGAAGTGAGATTCTTACAGAATTGCACTGTAGTTCTTCTAATTTTCTTTCTATAATAGGGAAGCCGAAGCTTCACCTTATAATTGAGTCACAAAAGATTGATGCACTCTTTGTCATGAACTTTCTTATCATATTCATTTTGACTGTAATATCTCGCACAAAAATTGTATAGCTTTTATTTTCTGATGGAGAGTAGATATTCAATGTCATACTCCTGGCGATAGCCTGCATTCTTCTAGCAACAGTTTAATGGGCAGCCTTGACCTTGCATAGTGCAGAGTTATGCACAATGCTAAGCTATGATGAACACTCACGGATCTCTGCAGTGACGTGGAGAAGTCATCTGAGGCGATGACCTGCATCCTCCTGGAAGCGGTTTGCTGAGCAGCCTTGACCCTGCGTAACGCAGAGTTTTGCAGGTAGAACGGCAGCTGCACCATGTTGCGCAGATAGTCCCATCCACCGATATTGCTCTCGGAGAATGCTCGACGGCTGTTTATTTCCACCGCCTATTCGAAATATTTTAGTGATGTAATATGTGTAAACTTGGTTATACAAGGTGTAACATAAATAACGCACAACCTCTTAAGGGGTCAGGTTTGATCCCATAGTAAAAGTTGTTTATGAAGATGAGTACAGTGGGGTCACTGTACTCATCTTCATGAACAAGTTAAGAGGTTGTACGTTATTTATGTTACACCTTGTATATGATATGATGCATTAAGATATTAAAATTTAACAATCTGTAAGTGAATTGTATTGTTCCTATGAGAATAAAGTTTCTTTAAACTTACTATGCATTTATTTTAATTTAACTTTATTTATTTGGTTATATTCATTATGCATTTGCTTTTACTAAAATATGTTTAAGCATCAAATTACGTTTTCTTTTCTCTTCTGACTAACGTGGTTTCACAATTGGCTAAAATAAAACTTACAAAGTCTATGTGATTAGAAAAATATATTTTAAGTATACAAGGTTAGTCAGAAAGGGGGTACTAATCCGAAAGGGTGTTAAAGTACACATAATAATGAATAACTTTTGTTCTACAACTTTTCCCAAAAGTCAATAGTTTAAGAGAAACAGTTGTTCAAAAATCTCAAAAAAAAAACTCTAAAATCTATCTATCCCCAGTTATGATCAGCTGTGTTTACATTTTAGGTCATATTTGGGGTCATGAATTAGAAGCACCATTTTTGGAATTTGTAACTAAAGCAGGGATGAAGAATTTTTGAAAAAACTAAAATTAAAATCATTTAATTTGGTTTTTTTTTTTATCGAATTTTGAAATTTTAACACTTGCTTTCAAACAGTCATCAGCGATACTATAAGTGGGCTTCGGATTAGTACCCCCTTTCCGACTAACCTTGTATAAAGGAGACCAACAATAAACTATACAAGAATCTATACAAATACAAGTATAGAAGAATCTATACAAGTTCTATATATTACCTTGTTCCCTTCATAAAAATGTATTTGAAATCAACGTTTTGTGAGATTTTTGTCCATTTGACCGGATAATATGTATTTGGCAGTAAGACAGTGTCTTGTTGCCCGACAGTCGCGTTTTACACACAAACAACACTCGAAAACGAACACTTTACTCCATAAAACATAATATGTATTTATAGTATATTATATTATCCGCGCGCAATCAATAGTTACGATGAGTCTATGTTTAAGGTAATCTGAATTATCATTTTAAAGTGCTTCGGGTTACTATTATAATTAATTGAGAAAAGGCTACACCAATACACTAAATATAAAACCAATTAGGGATAATGCTAGGAAGAAGAGAAGATATAAAAATACGACAGTTATACACTGAAATAATTAGAAATATTTGACATTTTAATTAGGCTGTTTTGGCCGAATAAAAAATAAAACCGTTTTATAATTCGTAGCAAAATTATAAAAACCCATCTGAAAAATAATTGGCATCGCAAAATCCTAAACAAAAAGATCACGCGCGGATTGCATATGAAATGAAAAAACAAAATATCACGTACCGTCCGCGAGGCCTAAGCTGAGCTTTGCATTTGTGTGAGAATGTATGCAGACGCGTCCTTTGCTTGGTTTAAACCGGTTTATACTGCTTTTTGGCAATCGATTCTATGTACACTCACACAAATGCAAAGCTCAGCTTACGCCTCGCCAGTTGTAACATCCTAACAAAATGTCATGCAACACAGATGATTAAAATATACATTTACAAGTATAACTTGTATTCTCATGAGATCATGCAAGTACATGATATAAGAAGGATATCGACACAACATCGAGTTCCACAAAGCTAATTGGATAAAAGGTTAACACCAAACACATGACGGACTTAACTGACCTCCATCCAAGCAACCTGTATGAAATGTATAATACTAGTAAGAAACTGGCTATAATTTTATGATAATACTAGGCAGGGCCGCATTTAGGATTTTAGACCCCTAGGCTAACTTGTGGTGTTGGCCCGATTTACCAGGGGGATGGAGGGGGGTTTAAATTCGTAAAGGACAATAACCAATATTTTGTGAAAACTTCTCAAAAAAAAAAACACCACTTCTCATTGAGAAGTGGTGTTGGTATAATTGTGTAGATGCCATCATAACTACAGTAATTTTACAAAAAAAAAAAACATCATAATTTGTTTCATCATAATTGTGATAGACTGATAGATTATCAAAATATTTAAAGCACAGCTTCATGAATGGCCGCGATAAAAAATGACACCAATTTTGGTCATTGGCCTTTATGGCGTAATAAAATTAAAAGAAAGTAAAATTCACAGTTAATAATATTATTTAAAACAACTATATTAAAAACAACATAGAGTTCAGATTTAGGTCTATTTTCAGAAAAATTCAAAAATCAATCATAAGAATAACGTATTGTAATTTTAAGCTTATTTTGTGGTGCGGGCCCCTATCCTGCAGCCTATGTATCCTATACTTAAATACGGCCCTGATACTATGTTACTTACTTGTTAAATATAGGTACTATATATGTAGTAGACATAAACATAACCAATGTGGGGAGAAAGACTCAAATCGAATTATCATTCATAGAAAAGCTAAAAGTTCTAGGATTTCATATCCGAGTATTTGTGAAGCGTACTTGGCGGTTTATTGTTCCGTTTTTTTCCTCTACCACATCAGATTTCAAAAATCTTGGGTAAGTTTCATGGCAGTGGTAACAATTAATGATGAACATAACTTGGCTAGGTATATGTAGGTCTAGTGCATAACTGAGTCAGTGCCGGGGGTATGGGAGCGGCACGGGAGGGGTGACATATGACGTGACATGACGTGTCCGAACTATCTCGCTATACACGTGATAAATATAATGAATATATCTCTTACGATATTTTTACTACTACTAGATAATGAAAGTGATTCGAGCCATTCTAAGTCGTATGTAGACGCCAGTTGCATTCACAGTGCGCCCGCGAGTCGCGCGTCTGCATGAGGCGGGCGCGGGCGCGGTGGCGCGGGTGTTTCTAATGGCTCAGTCCGCTCGTATCATTCACAGTAATATAGCGTCTGTTAGGTGACTGCGCGTGTGGTTCTACTGTGAACACGCAGACGCCAAGACTCGAGCGCCCGCGCCCGCCCCCGCACCCGCTAGTGCAGTCTGATTGACCACATACAGTAACTGGGGTACAGACAGCGATAAGGAATCTGATTAACTAAATTTGGGATTTCGGGATTTGTTTGTTGTTTTATTTGAAAATATTCATACTTATTAAATAAAATAATATAATTATTGTAACTTATTTTTTTGTTTACATTGTCACGCACAATTATATTAATTAATTTAACTTAAGTACACGTGCATATCGTAAGAGATATCTTCATTATATTTATCACATGTATAGCGAGATAGTTCGGACAAGTCATGTCAAATGTCACCACTCCCATACCCCAAGCACTGACTCAGTTATGCGCTAGACCTGTAGTAGCTACATACTCGGCCTGTTTTAATAAGTCGCTCTCACATTATACACAGCTTATTACGGTCCTACTACTGGGCACAGACCTCTTCTCAGAATGAAAAGAGTTTAAGCCTTGGTCCAACCACAGTGTACCTACTTACTGCAACAGTGGGTCAACGCCCATACATTTGACAGGTCCTATATGAAATGTCAAAATTATGTAGGGGCGGAGGTTACGTCCCGAGTATGCAGTATGGCTACTCGGGACATAACCTCCGCTCCTTCACCCCGCAACCCCCCGCACGATTGCTCTGCGACAATGTTCTACGTTGACCGACTGTAAGGAGTAAGATATACGTAGACTGTGGTCCAACATAATGGCCTGGGGCATATACAATATCAATATCGATCTTAATTTTCAGTTCGATTTAATTAATAAGCATATCTTATACAATGCTTGAAGTTAAAATTATGATTAAATTTAGAAAGCAATTTTAGTCAAAACAGAAAAAAAAGAAGTTTATTAAGACAGGCTTAAAACGAATATGTTGCAAAAAATAATAATTTAATATTTGAAACAACAAACAGACATCACTGAATAATTCAACTTCATTTCCTTCAACATAAATTAATTTAACAGTAAGTAAAACATTTACCTTGCTGATGATATGTGGGTCGATGGCCAGCAGCAGTATGAAGGGACTCTTGGGGTCAGAACACAGTGCGTGTACGGCGTTCAGTAAGGCGAGTACTTTCTCTTGTTCACAGCTATCTAAAGCGTCGACAACGACCACGAGGCGGGTTTGTTGCCCGGTGAATGCATCCAGACATGATACCTGGATAATAAAGAAGTAACTGTTTTAGTTCTGTTCTTTGCTCATTCAAACAATTGAAATATAATAGAGATGGGTCATTGGTTTTTATCGAGTGTTCAAGCTATCGATACTTTTCAACAGCTGTGAATACGGACATCTTAGCCATTTTTTAGAAACACAAAAAAAAAAAAAACAACACTAAATGTCAAATTGAAATAGACATGACGTAATTAATTTTTCATTGCAATATTGTACGGTAATCAAAAGAGAACAAATATTCTTCTTTCTTCTTCTTTATTTTTTAAAAAAACGTTGCTCCACACTAAGATTTCTCTTGTATCGTGGGTGCGTTTACAGACATAAATTTCACATACGCAACAAACGTCCAGACCCGGAACAATCTGTAGGCCATACAAATTTTTGTTCCGTGCGAGAATCGAAACCGCGACACGCAGCGCAGCAGTCAATCGCTTAGCCACTGCATTAAACGTGTCATCCGTCATATTATAATAGAAACCTTATTAAAAAATATAGGGCAAACTTCCTGAGTCGTGGTAGTTATCTGAATTTATAGATAAGACAATGTTTTATTTATGTCATCAGAGATTTATTTATGTGTAAATAATAAAAACTAAATGTTTGTATTTATATGTAAGTTAATTAAGCAATGAAGCTCGAAACTAAGTATCGATAACTTGAATACTCGATAAAAAAATATTACCTATCTGTATTACATTTCAATTGTTTTGCCATTAGATTCTGCTCTCTGCTAACTAGCTATCAAATTTCGTGTCAGTGATGTGATTGGTTGTTAGATTATTGATGAATCAATCACAATATTTTACATGAGATTATATTGATCAGCCTATCAGAAACCAAAGATTGGACATAAGCAAGGAAACACGTTCATAAATAAATACAGGCTAAAATAAGAAAGATAAAGTATAATAACTTACGACATGCGTTAAGGCTTGCACTTCAGGTCTGAGCGCGAGCGTGGGCGCGTTGGCGTGCGCGGGGCGGCGCGTGGCGCGTGCGAGGCGCGCGCGCGGCGACAGCGCCAGCGCGGCCAGCACGCGCCCGCACGTGTACAGGTTGGCCAGCAGCGCGGCGCCGCTCACTGCGCACGCGCCGATCATCAGTCCCTGCTGAATTTCACGCCGCCTGATCGACGACGACCCTCACTCATTGAGCCGTCGCGTGCTTTTGGGTTGTTTCTTATCTCTAGACTTATCAACTATACTGCTATATTATATTTCTAACTAGCGACCCGCCCCGGCTTTGCCCGGATGCAATGTATTGTACATATAAACCTTCCTCTTGAATCACTCTATCTATTAAAAAAACCGCATCAAAACCAGTTGCGTAGTTTTAAAGATCTAAGCATACATAGGGACAGACAGCGGGAAGCGACTTTGTTTTATACTATGTAGTGATATTTAAGTTATCTTTAGTTAAATGATGACTAGCATGTTTTATGTGACGGCCTTTTTTCCCTCTTTGACTTTTACAACTTTCTTTTTAATCAAAATGGAAGTTACAATACTAATATTACATTATTAATACTTTAAAATGGTCAGAGAATTTCAAATTTGACTAGTAACTAATACTCACTGCGACTCAGACTCCCGATCGGTTAAGTACATGATGAGGACACACAACCCGATGAGTATGCACGTAAAACACAACTCAAATGTAACAATATGAGGAATGCAGCATACACGACGCCATCTGTAATAAATACACAAATGTAGTGTGTTAGTTATACAACCATCATCATCATCTGCCTAGCCTTTTCCCAACTATGTTGGGGTCGGCTTCCAGTCGAACCGGATGCAGCTGAATATCAGTATTTTACATGGAGCGACTGCCTATCAGACCTCCACAACCCAGTAACTGGGTAATACGATACTCTTGGTAAGACTGGTAGTCAGACTTTCTGGCTTCTGACCAACAGTAACGACTGTCAAAGATCTACAAATGACAGCCGGGACCAACGGCTTTACGTGCTTTCCGAGGCACGGAGGAAACTCGCTATGGTAAATGGTCACCCATCCACAGACCAACCTCGGCAAGCATGGCCTAACCCGGAAGATCGGTCTATGCGGCTGTAATTATTTAGCCACGAGCACCTAGTGTTAGTTATACAACCATATGTATTTTAACTCCGTTTGGGATGACTTTAGATTACAAAGCAAATGTATAGAAATATGAATCTGTTATAAAGTTATCATGTATTGTTTAAGGACATACGATACCACACCTTTTTTGCATGCTATTAAGGTAGTTATACAGGCTGTAAGGGTAAACACCTTGAAACCAGTAGTTTGGTTTCATTTATAGAACGTAAAATCAATGAAAAATAACTTTTTTTTTTTTTATAAAATTTACATTTTTCCTCAAAAGCATTTCACCCTATGCGCGGGGGCAACAAGCTACGGGAGGGGGCGCGGGGAACTCGCCGCGTGGCCCGACGCACGGCCCCGCACAGTTTGCTGCCCCAGTCAGTCAGCTGTCTCGTTAGCGAGTGTGTGTACGCCGCGTCATAGCGCCGCTGCGCCGCTCATTTCTCGCGCGTATATTTTTTTTTTTTACTCTGTTCTATATTTTTATATTTAAGTCAACTACCCATGGTTTGAGTGATAACGGTGTTTACCCTTACATGCTGTATTCAACTGACGCATTTAAATTAGAACATGTTCAACATGTAACTATTATTAGTGATTATAGATTTTTAAGCTCATAGTGATAATGATGTTAATAAATGTGTTGCACACTTAGTACTTAGTTAAAAGACTTTATGATCGTTTTATTGTGGTCTACATTGTTCTCATAAAGTGACTGTTTGTCTTTTTTGAGAATAATCTTTAAACCTAACTGAGAATGGTCCCTAAGTATTACTGTAGAAATCGGTTGTTTCTTTCTTAGCTATATTCCAGTAACTTTTAACCCTTTATATGGCAGAAGATTTTAGGAAAAGTAAATAATAAAGAATATGGCATTTTTTTATAAAACAAAGAAAAAAAGAAAAGAAAAAAAAATTTTTTAGGTGTTATTTTATTTTTATTAAAGAAAATAGGAAAAAATAATAATATTGCCAACTTTAAAAATAAAAATATAACAAAGAGGCTTTCGAGACATCTTCCAAAATGGTTGGTGGCGGAAATATTGCCACTGCCGTATAAAGGGTTAATAAACTGCCACCTATATTTTTGAGTATTCTAGGAATACAGGATACACCTGTATTCGAAGAATACTCGAATGGATACCAGTTACTCACTTCCAGCCCGAGGTAGACGACACTGGCTTGGGTCGGAAGGCCCGGGCCAGGCGGGTGCACACTCGTCCGTACTGGCACTCCAGCGCCTCGCCCAGGCTGGCTATCATCTGTACTACCATTGCGTCGCCTTCTTGACCTCCGCCGCTTTTCATACCCTCCGTGAAGTGGAACCTATAACAAAACAAGTCTACGGCTGAGTATAAGACTAGCATTATATTAAATCATCAATCAGAACCGTCCGAGTAGGCTCTACCACTAAATAATGCGGATCGGCTTAACTGCACCATCTCTCGCTTAGCCACAGCTCGGTTGGTTTACTTAAAAAAAATGGTATATTCGTACCTTATCGGCGTAGCGGGTAACGCTCTCGGGTCGTTTGGACCCGGTGGATGACAGAACACAACCTGTAGTGCTAACAATAACGAGCTGAACCTACGTCCTAACGCCGACAGAACGCCGCCGGCCCACCACCACTCATATCTGTAAATAAAACAAACATGCACTAAAGTTAGAATATTGTACAACAACATAGTAAAATATTGTAACGCGTAAATCATTTAAAGTTTATTACATTCCCACTGATTCCACTATAAAAATGCTGTGAAAACATAAATAGTTTCTTTAATAAGATGCTATTCTTGTGGCAGTGAACTTAAATAAAAATTGTATGCTCAGTTTATTTTTAGGGTTCCGTACCCAAAGGGTAAAACGGGTCCCTATTACTAAGACTCCGCTGTTCGGCCGTCTGTCCGTCTGTCACCAGGCTGTATCTCATGAACCGTGATAGTTAGACAGTTGACATATTCACAGATGATGTATTTCTGTTGCCGCTATAACTAAAAAACGAATAAAATAAATATTTAAGGGGGCTCCCATACAACAAACGTGATTTTTTTGCCGTTTTTATAGATAATGGTACGGAAACCTTCGTGCGCGATTCCGACTCGTACTTGGCCGGTTTTTTATGGAATGTTAGAGCCAACAAGACTCTCGGAAACAGTGCTCTGGTCGAGTCTATTTGCAACATTTTGCATAGGCATTATAAACTTTCATATAGGTACAAGGTTAGTCAGAAAGCGGGTACTCATTTGAAAGGGTAAAACCCTTTCAAATGAGTACCCAAAACTCAATAGTTTAAGAGATATAGCTATTTAAAGACATGGGATGATCTCCAAAATTAGCGTATTTGGTTGACCTCTCTGGTGCATTTTATACATTGGTATTAATTGTGTTCCGTATTTTAATTTCGAAAAGAAGGTGTCTAAATAAGCCTATTTTTTATATTGGCCTCGATTTTAACCAATCAGTTTAGGAAATATTTAGATTTGAAATTTTAGAGATCAGAGCAATCAATTTTTATTTTGGACATTGAGCCATATCATAAAAATGTGCTAAAATCATCTGTTATGATCATCTATGTTTACATTTCAGATCATATTTCGGGTCACGGATTAGAATTATTTTCTGAATTCGTAACTAAAACAGAGATGAATTTTTTTGAAAAAACTGAAATATCAATTTGCAAGAAAATAAAAAAATTCGAGTTTTGAATTTTTAACATTTGGTTTAAAACAGTCATCAGTGATACTTGAAGTGGACCGCGGATTAGTATCCCCTTTACGACTAACCTTATATATCGACCATACTAACACAGTAACTACTCATAAACAGTTTATATTCCAGCTATTTTAAATTTAAAATTAAGATGCTTCGAAACATTAGTTTCATTGTACATAGTTTAGTTTCTATTGCAACTAAAAATGTTTTATGACCTTTTCAATAGTTTTTGTCATTCTGAAATCAACTTAGTTCACTCATTCTTGAAGTCGATATTTGTGTAAGTGCAACAGTATGTCATTTACATTTTCAGATTGGTTCACGTACACATGCGTAAACATTTATTGCTGCACTATTATTTACATTATTTGTTCATAGCAAAAACGAATGTAGTATTTAGTGAAGACTTACTTATTTCCAGTGTACCACAATATATACAAAGCTATGTATATCAACGCGAAGAGAGCAAAGCAAAGTCCAACAGCAACATAAGGAGGTGCTCCAGAGACGGCAGCGATAGCAGCGGCCGACAGCGCCACGTGCCACGCCCCCCACGACACCGCCCACGACCACGCCCAGCCCGTCTCGCTCCACTGACGAGCGAAGTTCTTCATCTCCTCTGTACAACACAATAGCTGGGTCAATAAGGACCTCAAGTTCGCGAAGCTAGATAGCACCTCTGTCAAGTTTTATCACGTATTGAGGGAATGTGACCAGAACATACATGAGACACAGTATATGTTTGGTGGGGGATTTGAAGTGGGAGCATGTAACAGCATCTTGGCGTCCCCGTTGTCGGAGGAGGCTAGGATGCTGTGTCGACTATTGTTGGTTATCTACCAGAAGGAATAGGAATAGCATTACATTACTGTTATCTACTTAAAAATAACTGTTTATTACCTATTGTATAGTTTAGTTTATGAATGTTTTCTTTTATGGGGGTGACAATATCACTAAGTGATAAAGCCCTTTAAAATAAGTAAAGATATAAAAAAAAAACCTCTGTCAAGTGTTCAATGTCAGCATCGGTTAAGAATGAAAGTCATCCCTAAAATATTTAGTGCCAATAATCAAACTTGTTCCGTGTGGTGCCGGACGTAAAGAATAGCACTACCCCATTTCTCCCACGAGTGTCGTAAAAGATGACTAAGCGATTCACTAGAGGATGGGCAGCAGCGTTTTCTGAGTACTTTAACAACCACACTGCGATCGCCAAACCGCCTGCCAAGCGTGGCGATTATGGCAAACCCTTCCCCAACATGGCTTGAGGGAGGCCTATGTTCAGTAGTGGACGTCTTTCGGCTGTGTGATGATGTTGAATAATCCAACAAGATAGGTATATTCTATGACGAAATAGAAGTGCCGAGTTCGTCCAACTTCTAATCTACTAATCGTTCATTCATTTTTGGGGATGTATTTAACAATAAATCTTCATAGTTTAAACGAGCCAAATAAATGAGCTAGTTACGCCCACTTTGGCTTGCTCTATTGACGCGCGAAATGCTTCAATCTTCCGAGCTGAGGATAGTGGGTGTGACAAAGTGACGACTGATTTGTGGGGACTTATTTTATCGTTAGTCATCATGAGATATTTCAAACGACGCGACAGGTATCGTGACTAGGTGGGCGTGCCAACTCCAACACACTTCAAAGGTGTGCGAGCACTAGAAAGTTTTGTTACTAAATATTTATCAATAGTAAGTAAGGTGTAAGGTGGTTCCATCACGGTGACGCAAGTCGGAGCGACACGCATCAGAACGATTTTAGCATCGCAATGAATGGTACGAAGTCGCACACAGCTGTTGCATAGACATAAGTCTGTGTAGTACGCACGCCGTTGTTGTTGCTCCGACTTGCGTCACCAACGGGGAATCGCCTAACGTCATAGAACATTTGTGATTCATAAACTCTCAAAAACATGCGTATAATTTGACGGAATGAGTGTACGTGTCTACTTGATTGACGCACAATGTTTTTCTTAAATTAATCATTGATTTTGTTTACAGAACGAATTAATTATTGCCTCTATAAAATGAAGTATACGACATAAATCAAGCTCATTATCGATAATTTTATACTTCATTAATTTCGGCTATATTTAAATTTATATATTTTGGCAACCTTCATTGAAACATAATATTAATCAATAAAAAGAAGACATATACACTATGAGCCTTACCTTTAAGTTTATTGAGCAAAAACGATTTCCCGGATCCCCATCGCGCGTACAACCCAACAGTTATCGGTACCGATAAACTCGGTTCCGACAGCATGTCAGCTAATGCCGCGCTGTACAATTCGTATCCTAGCATATTCTCATTGTCTTCATTCGTGTTCAGCTTGCGGGCGCCGAAGATCTGGCCTAGGATCGTCTTGTTGTAACTCATGTCTATGTTGTAAGGAGTTTCGTTTAGCTTGTTCGGTTTGTACAACAGCTGGCTGTTCTTCGGATTGCGGAGGAGAATCTCTACGATTTGCTGCGAAAGAAATATGTAGCTATGTTAGGTTGGGTTTACACATGGTATAATAATATGCTACGCTAGGTTTTCTCTTCCCGTGTGGTCCAAGACTACGTCATCGGCTGTGAGTAGTGCCACTATGCTTTAATAAATTACCCGAGCAAAATGCATTTTTTCACTTACTTGCTTCTATAAAAAAGTAATTTGGAACAAATAAAAAAGTAATTCGGAACAAATTATTTTATACTTACAGTTTACTTTTTTAACTACATAGATGAATAACTCGAAATAGCCAATAATAAGGCTAGTTAGCAATTTGTTTTTGATTGCAGTATGAATAAAAAATCTCCTTAATTATTTTATTGAAGATTATTAAAAATGGCAGTTCTCGTCATGACCTTCGTGACGTAGTCTTGGGCCTTCGCGGAAAGAGAATACCTGGTTTTATTATACCATGGGTACACACATGTGACTATGGGTTGTGGGCGATGTACTATCGCATTATCGCCATTTCCCAACTATGTTTGGATGAGCTTCAAGTTTAACCAGCGGTGCGAGCACGGATTTTTTTATCGAGTCGATTCGAGAAATGTATCCATTCTAAACGTCAAATTTGACATAAGTTGTAGATAAAATGACAACTGTTGACATTTTATCTATATCTTCTCGATAAAAAATCCCTGCTCGCAACGCAGATGCGGCTGAAGGTCATAATCAGTACACAAAAAAGCGACTGCCGCATTTTACACATATGTTGGTTCACCATTAATATCATTAACCAAGGTATAATAACGATGATTGTTATTGAGTATTGTGATAAATTGGTGTAGGTAAGAAACTTGACAAGGAAAATACGTTGAACTGTGCATCCTTGCATAAATTTTAGATAGGATATAATGACAATTATCGTTTAAGAGGTGAATATGATTTAATATGTAATTAGTTGTTTATAACTATTTTATTTTCCTGTTTATTATCAAGTTTTTATAACGATCTTAGAAAAAGATTTAATAATTCAATAACAATAATTATTGTTTGTATTAATGGACTAATAGATCTTTGGCATTTCAGGAAACAAGTTTTTTAAACACGTGACTGTATAATTTATTATTTGAATTGAGGGTTTCCAGTTCTTCAAGCCGCTTTAATGTTATTTAAGAATTTAGAAACGGAGATATATAATTTCAATACCTGTCATCACATAGTTTGGGCTGAGCGTTATTATCGAACAACTCGATCTAATTAGGTATAACATATCTATACAGGGTGTTAACGAATTCGTGTAATTCCTTAAAACCACATGATCTACTACTGGTGTAGACTGGCCCCGCACGGGATTTAGCTTGATTAAAAATGAAAAAATTAAATTCTTTTTTTTTTCATGCGGCTTTGTTATCGATCATATCTAAACCACCTAATAAGGATTCAGTAAAAAAATAAGTTTTTTTTTTTTGCAAAAAAATTATTTTATTTCTGTGAACATTTCGATGCCACGCATAAATTACTAAAAGTACGGTGACACGGCTGGCAGGGACGACTAACGCGATATCGCTCTTTGCAGTCAGATAACTCAAGGCTCTAAAAAGACTCAGAAATTGAAAACCAAAAAATTATTTTTAATTTTTTTTTTGGTTTATTTTCGAAAATTCCCATTTAGGGTTAATCTGTGTCACCACGATCACGCGGTTTGAAGGAATTACACGATTTCATTAACACCCTGTATATATAAAAATGAATCGCTATTTCCCTTGGTCATCGCATCACGCGTGAACGGCTGGACCGATTTCGCAATTTTTTTTTTGTTTTGTTCGTAATTGTCAGGAGAAGGTTCTTATGAAAGAAAATTTTGATATTTAAAAAAAAAACTAATTATATCAGTATATCCATATTCATAATCTGTTTACCGCATGCATGAAAATGGTTTTAACTTTTTGTTACTATTTTGATTTTGTTTCTGAAGGTAGGTAGTAGGTAGGTAGTAGATAGGTAGTAAGTAGGAAAAAGTGCAATGCAACGCATGCCGGGTACAGCTAGTTTATTATAAAAATAGAAAATGCTATAATAAAAGCTACATATTTACCTTGGACCTGGCCCTCATAGCGATGTGTAGCGCAGTATCTCCTCGTATATCAGCCACGTTGACGCGCGCTTTTCGCTCCAACAGTAATTGTACCATTTCCGCGTGCCGAGAACGCACCGCACGCATCAGTGGTGTGTCTCCACTCTGTGTATCAATAGTATAGATTAACGGTCGCTTTCAATAAACCAACCGAAGAAAACCGCAGATAGATAGGTTATTGAAAACGGCTGTAAGTTGGATTGAATATCTTGAAACGATTATATGGTCCCTGAAGGACTTGAATATCGTACATCAGTATTTCGCTAAACTATATCGGGCGTGAAAAGACCCTTAACGATAACGAAAACCACGTATTCTACCCATCATTGGGATCATTTGTTTCGAACAAACCATACCTGGGAAATCATTGGTTTTGGAGATATTGAAGGTCAAAGTACACATTTTTTTTTAGTTTTTTCCAAAAACGATTTCCAAGTCATAATACTAAACTTTCTTCCATACAAACATTATCAAAAAATTCAATTTTTCCTAACAAATTACGCATTTGAAGTTCCAAAAACGCAATGAATATCAAACGCACACGACCGCCTTGGCTCGGCTGTGTGGCCGCTGCACGCATGCAAACGCGCGGCATCGCCACAACCATAATTTGCACGCTACGAAAAAAAGCGTTTTTTTTTTCATGCAAAAAAATAAAAGTCGTTTCCCAGCAATTATTTTTGGTCAATGTAATTTAGTTTGATGTACAGAGTGCGTAGATTTCGGCTATGTAATGGGTCTTTTTACAGCCTGTATAACTCCCATACGAGAACGGAGTGTCTATAGGCATTTATCGGGCACGATTTCAGTCTTAGACTGTTACTGCAAATGTTTGTTAGCAGAGAAAGTCAATTATTTTGGATGGTCTGGGGATGGAACTCAAAACCTAGTGACTGTTATGAGTATAGTTAACAGCAAAAGTCGATGAATATTTTGGAATTTCATAATTATCTCTAGAGTTAATTATTTATCTAAATTTAATATTATCCTTTAAAGAATTCTCTTCTTTATCCTTATTGGTAACAAAAAATAATAATTGAAATGATTTAAATCATAAAACATTTAAAATTTTGCACAATCATCAATTACTTTTGACGTTGACATCAAAGAGAAAAAAATATTATTAATATTGGCAATTCTTACTTAGTAATGTCACAAGTTGTGACTCATTCATAGTCATAATTACGTCTACAGAAAGCCTGTTATGTTAACTACTGCAAGATATTTTCTACTCGTTTTCCCGGCGACGTGACTGTGACGTATTTATCGTACGTAGTTGAATTGCCTCCATAATATTAGTGTATATTTCTTCATCTGGAGTTTCCCAGCCTTTTGGCATAGGGAAACTATCGGTTACGCGTAGTAGTACTCTGTAGCAACATGATGATAAATTTTGTAATGATGTGTCCGAAAACCGGTAAATTTTATGTTCTTGCGGTCATGATGTAACTTATTTTCCTATTTTGTAGCAGAAGCTGATGATTCTTAATAAATCATCATCTCCCTGCCCTTATCCCAAACTAAGTGGGGTCAGCACAACATATATTCCTCTTCCATTCTCTAATATCAGCCGTCATCTCAGAACTTACTCCTTTCTTACCCACATCATCCTTCACACAATCTATCCATCTTTTCTTTGGCCTATCTTTACTAATCTAATATCTATTTATTAGTGATGTGTTGACTAGTCGGCCGACTAGTCGGCGAAGCCGACTATCCGCCCACTTTCGTAGACGGTGATTATTCGGCAAAGAGCGCCGACTATCCGGCTTCTTACTTGACTTCACGGGAATCATTGCCCAATTGGTCAAAAATAAACATACACGATACTTTCTTCTTGACATGATTAATTTGTAATTGAGCTCTTTCACTTTAATGAACAATAACAGTATTGTCTTTTTGTTTTACAAAAACGCCTCTCGGACCCGTGAAAAAGCAAAAATCGAGAAACAATGTGAACTAATCAAAACACGGTTGCGACTTTCGTGCGAATTTGCTGTAAACAAAGCGTCACGGAAATTACCCCCGAAACCGTGATCGGCTTGGCCGACTAGTCGGCGCATCTCTACTAATTATTGACTACGAAAAGCTGCTGACTAATTCAAACATTTCCTTAAAACAAAATAGTATGACATTTAGTTCTGAATGTATTTAAAACGTCTACTTACAACAGTACTATGTTCGAGATCAGGATTGGATGCCAGCAACAATTTGAGTATTGAAACATGTCCTTTCTCAGTGGCTGTGTAGACGGGCGTCTTCTTCTCTTTGCCCGGTAGATCAACGTCCACGTGTTTTTTCAGAAGAGCTTCTACTATATTCTTGTGTCCACCTTTCACGGCGTGAATGAGCGGTGTGTCTTTTGATTGATCCTAAAAAGGTTTAATGTATTTTTAAATTACGTTAAACTGGAGTAAATATATGTTAAAACCTGAGAAATAAAGCATAATAAGCATCCCGGTATTTGTTAGCTTCTGTTTATCAAAATATATTAGAAAATCCAGCCAAAAGATACAGGAAAATTATTATATGAGGTGTAACAGAAATAACCAGAAACCTTAGACACCCCAATTATACTCCTTTTTATAAAGAAATTGATTTTCCATTTTCTTTTCTAAATGCATTATAAAAATCAGTTTTGACATAAGGCTTAATTTTCTACATCTCAATTGACTTAATAAAAATAACATGGTTCATAGAAAGAACAGATTAAAAAGAAAACATAAATATTGCTAAAATTGATTAAGTAGTCGATTCTAAGCAATCTACTTTCTGGTTGATTATGTTACACCTCGTATGTATAAATAGGTACAGAAAAAAGTACTAATCCATCTACAAGGCCTATTAAAAGCAGTAAGAATGCGATACGTACCTAATATTCAGGCTGAACAGATAGATAAGTAGGATAATCATAAATAGATAAGTACAATAATATAAATTTTAGCTCAGTAAACTATTAATAATAATGACGACATAGTCTGCAGTCTATAAAATTACCTGCACGTTAATATAAGCGCCGGAGTTAATAAGAGCCAAAGCGATATCGTAGTATCCCTCTTTACATGCGATCGCTAACGCTGTGTAGCCGTCCTTGTCTAATGCGTTCACGTTCGGCTTGTGTTCCAGCAGCATTTGAACGATCTCGAAGTGATTACCTGAAGACAACGAAAAAGAAATTGAAAAATAAAATATAATTTGGGAGACATCATTGGAGGAAGTAGAGGAGACCAAGCTGAAAAGCAGGCTCTGGGTTACTAGGACAAGATAACACTAGAAAGAAGAAAAAGAAGTTGATAGATATGAAGAAAGTGGTTGAGACAGTTTAGGAGACGAATAAAAATGAAGTTTACTGTCATGCACTACCGGAAAACAAAAAAAGGACATTATTGATAAATTGAAAAAAAAAGTGACCTTACTTGTCATCAAGTAATTAAGTACTTAACTATTTTTTGTTTTTGTAAATATAAACAGTAAATGTGCTTTTAGCTTGACAAAAAATATCATGATTGACATGAGAAGAGAGATACATGAGATCGGCTACCGCCCGCCGCATCCACTTGTCAACATCTAAGCGTGGTCAATAGTGGGTGACAGTTATTTTTTATGGTATTTTTTCGCAGCTTTTGTATAAAACATTATAAACGATAAAATAATTATTGTAAAGATATATCTAACCGTGTGTAGCCTGCAGCAGCGGTGTCCAACAGTACATTCCAGCGGTATTAGCGTCTGCGCCGGCTCGCAACAGCGCTGCGCACGCGGCTACATCGCCTGCGCGTGCCGCCCATGTTAGCGCAGACGTTGCGTATTTGTCGCAAGAGTTTGGGCGCGCGCCCGCAGCTAATAAGCGCTGGACTACGCCGCTGTGCTTGCGGCCGGCCGCCCATACTAGTGAGCTGGAAGAAATTTATAAAGGTTTTCTACAGAATTCAAATCCGCCCAAAAGCAGTTGGGTAACGGCAAGTATGATGATGAGACAACAAACATTAAAGTTTTCTCATCGTTGTTTAGAAATTGAATTGCGGAGAATAGGATTTTTTTATGTTCAATACTTCATGGAAAAATCACGGACATGTGCATTCTCCCCATTTTGACCTATGGATCCCAGACTTGGTCTTTGACAAACATTCAAAAGTCCAAACTCAAGGTTTGCCAACGTGCTATGGAGCGCAGCATTCTAGGCGTCAAACTAACGGACCATATACGCAACACCACACTGCGCTCCAAAACACAAATTGCTGACGTTGCTCAAAAAGCCGCTAAGCTGAAGTGGGCCTGGGCCGGCCACGTGTGCCGCATGCCCAATGAGCTGTGGGCCAAAATAACTACTTTATGGAGCCCTGACACACCCAGAAAGCGTCGCGGCAGACCTCGAAGAAGATGGCGGGACGAGCTAGACAAAACCAATGACCAGTGGTCCACTTTGGCTCTGGATCGAAAAACTTGGAAGTCATGGGGAGAGGCCTTTGCCCAGCAGTGGGATGACGCAGGCTAGAAATGAAATGAAATGAAATGACTTCATGGAATTCCGGCTGATATTATTATGATGAACGCCTACGAATAGGCTGCAAATCTTGGGAAATAATTGTCTTTAAAAAATTTAATGTAAATATACTCCTTGATTTTCATATCAGCACATCAATACGAAGGGCTATTATGTAAAATGGACATAATTATGTATACACTAACAGGTTTTTGGAAACCAGTGTTTAATGTGATTTTAAATGACAAGTATAATATCTGTGCCTCTGATTGTTAGGCAAAAATATGCAATAACTCTTTGTGAATTGGACACGGAGCTAACCACAAACAGATATTTGTATGATTATTATGTTTAACGTAACAATCTTGTTCAGAGTTACTTACTGGCATATGCTACACATGTTAACAATATGCCTTTGTAGTATTCCGTACGAAAAAACGTAAAACGAAACGTCTGTCACGATGACTGTTCAATGTTAAAACTTATTGATGTTAAAGTTAAATATGGTTTAAACATTATTCAACTAAATTATACATGTAAGGAGTTAGCCCTCAAAAAAGGAATTACCAAACCTAAAAAAAACTATTTTATATGATCTTGTATGAGACATGAAGTTGAAACTGGAAAATCTTCTTCCAGTTTTTTGATCATAAGAATAAATACAGCATACTTTATGTTATAGTTGCCGTGTGCATGAACGTCGGCTCCTTTCTCCAGCAGTAAAGCTACAATTTCTTCGTGACCTTTGTACGATGCCCATAGCAATGGTGTCCACCCGCCCTGTGGAAGAAAAAATATATATTTGACAAGAATACACGGTATATATGATTGAGTTACTTTATACTCTATTTACCTAATTAAAGTACACCACAAAACCACGCAATACATGTTTTTTTATTCATATTTTGTTAGTAAGACGCTGTCTAGCTTATAGCTTGAAAGGTAAATCTCAGAGTTGTTGATATCATTCCATGAATCCAAAGGACAACGTTTAATACCTTGAGATTTTTATGACCTTGTAATTGACATAATATTTTGGTATACGGAATCCAACTTTAAATATATTTCCAATAAAGTTTCCATCTACAGAACCTAATGTATTTAAATAGGATGCAACCCACACATTTCAAGTAATTTCTTCCTTATTACAACTGACTAGATAATAATACTAATGTAATCATAGATTAGATACTTTGTTGTTAATTGTTTCTATTAATTCTGCTTGGAAAACATATTTTACATAATTATTAATCAAATTGCATAGGTCGGTAAACTACCTCATTTGAACTATTTGGCTTGTATAACCACGCTAAATAGTTCAGATAGTAGACACACCATTGTTTAGGAAAATAAAAAAATAATTATGAGTTTTTATTATTTCAGCAACTGTCATTCTTGTCAGCAACTAAATCAGAACCCACACACATTCACTAATTGCGTAAATGATGACCCCATTTCTATGTTTGGCCTCTAACTAAAAATATTCACCTAAAATACTATCATAAACTATTTGCTTTGTCACTTCAAAAACCTTGGTAATAAATTACCAAACTCTTCGAGTAAACAAAACAATCCAGTTATGTAATCATTTACGCGAATTTAACAACAAAACTCATAGATAATTGGAGCAACAAAACATTTTACAAAATTAATTTATGTAAATAATAATGTAAAATATTTTTGTGATTGGGTTCTTCACATGAGCGTTGATTTTATTGGATTATTTTATTTTAGTATATATAATTTGTAATTAAAATAATGTACTTATCTGAATAAAAAACTATGTTCTTATTTTAAAATCACGTTCAAGAAGGTAATAAGAATAAATGCATGTTATAAAAAAAATGAAAACATAGTTTTCTTGCATAAACAGTGAACATTCGGCTATTAGAAATTAAGTAAACTAGACAAGGCATCAAATTTTTTGTGAGAGATTGGTTCTGGCTGGACGAACGCATTATATTTTAGCCAGATTTTAGAATGTGCTTGGATGTCAGTGACATCTTGGCAGAGATCCACGTCAAGTATAAATATACTAATTTTCAGTACACAGTCCAGAATACATTTTGGTCATTGCTCTATTATAATTATATAGGTTACACATTGTGCATGTGCAGTAGTGCATTTTTTTAAAAGAAATAAATAAATTATCATTTGTAATATTGTATTTAAAGCTCTTCTAAAACACAAACAAAAACCGCCTTAAAAACATGTTAATATTTCAGTCAGACAAAGCACAAATATCTTTCAAAATCAAGATCAATGACGTCAATTTCAGCCTTCAGAAAAAAAGAGCCCAACTGATTGCAGTGTGTTTTGTATCCATAAATGAATCATTTTGAACATGTGCCATGATGTTTAAAAACATGTCACAGTACAGACGCTTTAAAATGAAGAAAACATCTGTTCAGCGTACGTAACACAGATAGTTTGTTAACGAACTTTAACTATGCCTTCATCTCTCAATATTTCATCTCCACAATCAATTCCTCAGATCTTTAGCATTTTTTAAGAGTTCTTTCATCTTGATTTCTCAGACTTTTTCGTATTCATTAAATAGCAGTCCGGTAATATCTGTCTGTAGTAAATAGAGGTTCAATTACAAAGATTCGGACGTTCGTGACGTCTTCTTTACAGAATATTAATCATAAAGTGGTACTATCTAATTTATGATTCAAGATAGTAAATTTTAGTATCATAACTCTGTTCTAAGAATAAAAGAGCACTATTAGCCAAATGTCTGTATGCATTTGGATAGAAATAGCTCACAGTAGTGGTACTCATTGATAATGCTAGGTCATTGACAGTTCTTCTTGATCGTGCCGTTATCCAACCCTATTGGCAGGCAAATGCACAACTAATTTCTTTATTCATGATATAGCGAGTTTCTTGTTTAGTGTAGCGCAGAGCGACTACTGCCTTATTCCACAAATATTTGAAGATGTTATCAGTGCTCAAATGAATGCACAGGTATACTTAATTTACTACATAACCAAAGAGGGTGGAGGAACTTGATAAGTTCACCTTGTCTTCTTAAGTTCATAGATCATATGCACAACAAGAGCTAGACGAGCCTTAATAACATTTTCAGCAGTCTACAGATTCAGCATATTTGCTATTCGTGTTTACACGATAAGGACAGAAAGAGGTATATTACAAAGTAACCAGTTTTACAAAACGTCAATTTCATCTGACACTACATACACATGCATCTTACATACAGTCGCGGACTTGAAATGTTTAACACCCTAAGGTCTATAATTGCTTGCACGTTACTTTTTCATAAGGTAGCTCCGTCGCTCGCAAAGAATTGACAGGGCAAAGATATTTTTTTTATTTGACAATAATGTTAATTTAAAGAGGCTAGAAAAGGAAATCAACCTATTTGGTAAATTCAATCAAATTCGGTCTATTACAACTTTTGACTAGACACACATACCTAAAAAGGAGTTCATAACATCAAAAAGTTGTTCTAGCCTTTTTGCTAGAATCGACGCTTCACAACTTTAAAAACCAATACTTATGTAAGTTGTTATGACATTTTGAAAGTTATTGCGCACAGTGTGAGAAGGAATCAAATTTGAAATCTGATAAACATTTCGAGTCCGCGGCTGTACACTCTGACGCCCAATATAATTATGTCAGGAAGCCATTCAACTTACTAGACCAAATACTTAGGCCAGTGACGAGAGACATCGTGAATGTTACCGTGAAGACTGGCGCTGCTGCTGCTCCGCATATGGAACGTGGCTACTATGAGCTTTACCTCCCCTTCAAAGAAAGTCTGCCCTACAAGCAGCCGCTAAGTTTCTTAGTTTTAAATAATTAATGGATACTCACACAATCCCTAGAATCCACCCGAGCGCCAGCATCTAGCAGCTCTTTAGCGATGGTAAGATGCCCCCCGCGGGCCGCAAACGCCAGCGGGGTCCAGCCATCCATGTCTGCAGCACAAGCGTCCGCGCCGGCCGCCAGCAGCATCTGCGCCGCCGCCACGCGACCATTTTCACATGCGCACATAAGGGCGGTTGTGCCGTTCTGCACAACAAAAAATGTGTTAAAATAATGCTATGAAAGGGGAGACCGTGGAAGGGCTCAGTCGCGGAACGTCCATTTCTCAGAATGTCTCTTTTGCAAAATGTCCCTTTCGCAAAATGAGATATTTTGCTAAAGAGACATTCTGAACATTTTGCAAAGTGGACGTTCTGCGACTGAGCTGCTGGAAGAGGCAGGATGTCTAACACTTGATTAATTAACAGGGGCTAGACCGCGATTTTTGAAAGGTTGATCAGCGAAAAAAATTACCAATCACCTGTCAAATCTCGTCAGAGTGCTGTGATTGGTTGTTAATGTTTTGATCGACCAATCACATTAGTTGACATGTGATTTCAGAACAGATTAAATTGATCAGCCTTTTGAAAAACCCAGGGTCATTTATATAAATGTCATGGTACACAAAATATGTATATTTATATTGAAATAATAGTTGACACACCTACCTACGATCTTGAGATCGTAAAAGGATAATCATAAATGAATCGGTTACATTTTATGGCATAGAATTCAATTTCCTTGAGGAGATGCTTAAGCTCGTAATAACGAGAATGAAAAAGAATATCAGTTATTTTGATTACTGGAATCGTGAAACTTAACCAAAATAAACAACCGTATTATTTTCTTCTTGGGTTCTATCTACCATTAGGAACAACTCAAATGGGATTTATAAGTGTAATAATAGCTATCTTTGATGAATGTTTATCAAAGATATTGAAGGTCGTAATTCAATATTTCTGATGGCATAAAATATATTTATACAGGCTTGGAAAAAAACAATTCTTGTTTCCATTAATGTCGCAGTCGCTAAAATTCTAAGAATCTATTAAAAGTATTTTTTACTCCTCTCGTGACGCACAGTATCGTATAAATCTGAGATGAAATTAATATAAGTGGTACATTTCCCACTAATTGAATGACTTACAAGTGTAATGCATAATCCCTTTAAAGTATCAGTCCCTCTGGAATTGCTAGATTAGATGGAACTTGTTTGTTCCAAGAGTGCACGAGCACTAGGTAGACGACAAAATTCTCGTACAAGTTAGGGCAAAGTCATGATTTTATGTAAAGAGTTTAGCTTCCGCAACCTTTTTGAAGACGAACTTTGTTAGACAACATTTTTAAAAGTTTTATGATTACAATTTAAAAGTTATTGCTGCGGTACATCCATATGTGATGAAATCATATAAATTGCGTGTTATTCGAAAACATGTTCCCGCGGATCACCAGCCAGTAAGGAATCGCTTGTGTGGGCAATATAAAAAATATTAAAATAATTATTTTCCTTATTTTGTTGTCTATATTGAAATGAGGCTAATATACCAAATATACACGTGACTCTATGTTATTCCACCACCTACATACAACCTGAACGGCTGAGCCTTGCCTAATGCAAATATGTTAATTCATCAGAGTTTCACTAGCCGTTACTAGGAAATCAAAAATACGGAGAATATTAATCATCGCTATTGGTAATAGATACTTGATGTTTAAATACTTACAGGTTGATTCTATTGAGCATCCTTTGGATACAACTTAAGAAGCGCCTTTTACGAAAACAGTTAAAAGTAATGGTTTGCCGTACACACCAGCCCGGTTAACATGCGCAGCGCGAGATAATATTGTCGTCGCATTATCTCATACCGAAACGTGATAAGCCATACATTATCTCGTCTCACGAGATAACTCAACAACAAAATGATCTCGCGCTGCGCATGTTAGACTAGCTGGTACTCTAGCAGATCTTTAACGTATAGTATGACACCTATAACGTATTCACACTATTAACCATTCAATATGTCTGTGCTAAGGAGAATTATGTTACTTGCCTCATCTTTGTCGTCGATGCTAACATTCTTGTTGTTGGTTATGTACTGCTGTAGTTCTGCCAGGTTGTCGCTGTTGACGAGCTGTGAGAGCGTTCTGAAGCACGCCAGCGATACCATGGACTCGCTGCGGTGCAGGCTCTGGACATCAACAATAAACAATAAGAAACTTTTACATTCAAAGATAAATTATTAGTGCTACTTTCAAAGTCAAGGAGGTCTACTACAGTCCTAATACATACTTCAATTTTATTATCTGTCAAATTTAATCCGGATTTTTTAGCATTCCGCACATCAAAACGATATCTGTCTTTCGCCTTTGTAAACGCGTCTTCGCTTATCTTTCTGATTCGCAAAGTCAGTTTATTCTGCTGCTAATGTCTATAATATACTTTAATACACTGAATACTAAAACAAATAACGAGATTTGGTACGTTATAAAAAAACGTCACATAATTTTTATTCAAATACTAGCTAGGCTAGGCTACTGAAAAGGCGCTATTGTATTAAGTACGGGTTAAATCTCACAAGATTAGGTAAAGGAAAAAAATAAGGATGATATTATAACAGTACGGAACCTAGAGTGCGTGAAAGAAATTCTCGTCTATGAGTTTTTTTTTTCAATGACGTACAGAAAGTGGCAGCCAGAAGGAACCGGTCGCATCATGAGGCAAAGTGAGACGTCGGTATTAATTAGAGACAATTTGTATTATTACTAAGTATTTATACAAATAAAGTAGGTATTATCACAAAAAAACAAGCAAACAGATCACACATGGAGATCAAGAAGTAGGTTATTCACTGACAGACAGGCTTCAAAATCAAATTATTTAAATAAATTATCATAATAACGTATAAATTCATTTGGTTACGCGAAACAATCTTAAAAGCAAGCAAATATTTATACCTCAATCGGATGTAAACTGAAACGTAACATTGAGGTATTGCGAACACTAAATTTTACGAAATATTTGTAATTTTTTTAAATCTATAACCGTGATAAAACAATGTTCTATGAAAAACACACAAGAACAAGTAAACGTTTACTCGGCACAGTTCGCGACTTATAATGAACACAATTTATAGATATAGTGATAACGTTTGATATCACAAGGTAGCCCAATATAATAAATAAACCGTGTACTTACACGGTATGTTATTATTGTCAACAACGGATGCAAAATCCGAACAAGTACCTATTTCAAGAAGGATGATAAGCGAGTGTTTTGTGAAGTGTAATTAACTCACGCCACAACTTAAGACGAATACCTACATCTATTATGGCTACTGAATTTTGAAAAGCGCATCCAAGCTTTTTATCTTTTTTGCAACTTAATACATGATATTAAGATTTCATCAATTATTAATGTATATGCAAAGTTTCTTACACTATTAGGCATTCAGGAAATGGAGACTGATATCATTTATGATATTACAGTTAAGATTACTATTATCATACCTGGTTAATAAAGATTTAAATAAAGTTTTAGTGCAATTATAGGGACAAGCGAACAGGTAACAAAAATTATCAGGAATCTCGCAATATTCCAAACTATGTGGTGAAACGCTTGATTTGTAAATCTTTTGGAAAACAATACGTACATTTTATACAATTGTATCTTGTGCCAATGTTATGCAAAATAATAAAATATGGTTTCACGGGTGGTTATGCACACTTACCAGCCTTTGAATGTCAATTTAATGCAGATATACTATCAAAGGTTTTTTTTTTCTAAATGACGAATGCCATGCATGTAATTTGTCAAAAACAAGAGCGCACATATCATTCACATATCGCATTACTTGTTAAAATACAAATTCAAAACCAATACAACGTCTAAAAAAACATATTTAGTAACAAAAACTGTAGTTATAATCACAACACTTGTTACTCTACTTGTTATCATTGGGCAGACCGTGTTAGAATGTCTTCGAAGTGCGAAAGCGGGGAAAGCAAAGCCGTGACTTAAACGGCGATGCTCTCCAGGTGGCGCAGTCACGGTGAATCGCGGCACGTTGAGATGCGTCCCCGCAGAGTGTGGCCCCTCCTCGCTGCCGCCGACCTGCAGGTGCAGGAACGACGGCCGTCGACGTTTGTGCGGTTTAGGAGGCGCCAGCATGGAGCCCGCGATACTGTTGCTCTTGGCGCGCTGTGGCGGCGTCCGCATCACATCTTCAGCCGAAAGCACTTCCGATCTTTCCGATTCCGTAATGCTGGGCTCCGTGTCTGAGGATGTCGGTGATTCCAAGACCATCTCCAGCGACGGAGTTGTAGAGGGCGGCCTCGACACGTTTTTCTGTTTGTGTATGTTCGCAATGAGACATCGTATGTGTACGAACTCATTGTCACCACTCGTAGATGCATCGGGGAGCTGCGGGTGGAGGGACATGATGTCTCGTCTCCCAGCATAATAAGACGCGCGAACCGCACCGCTCCTGTGAGAGATTTGTGAATGTGGTGATCGAGCCGCTCTATGAGCATCGTGACACGTCTGGTGTTGGGCGGTTACTATTTAGAGCGCGCCGCGGCGGCGTGAAGATGGGCGGGCGGAGGGCGGCTATGAATGAACATGTCTGTCAGTGTGGCCAACGTACGAAAAAGTTTCATAGAAATCGTAATAATTGGAATTTATTTTTTAAGAGCTCTGATAGACAGCAACATTATCGTCGGACTTGATTCTAAATAAAGAAGTCTTGTTCGTGAAAATATAAACATTCTGTCAATAATCAAGACTATCTTTTCATTTATGTTTGTTTTACAATTTACACTTTACACCATAAGATGAATGACTTTTATTTCATGTTCTCAGAAATTCCTAGGTATTTCTCTTGACGCAGTAGCACTTTATAATAAATTAAAATTCAGGAAAGCTTTTTCCCGATTTGCAACGGTGCTTTCAATATTTCTACGTTTACCTAGTACCTTTGATATTTTCCTTATTGAAATACGCAGGGGGAATAGTATACGTACGTGCTTGGAACGCGTACACGTGATATTATAAAACGAAAGAGGAAACGTCTTGTTCTGTAACTTACAAGTTACTTCAAAGTTTCCTACTTACCTGTCTGAGAGATAATAAATGACCCAACTTTTAAAAAACACAACATTCCTCTCAATAGAGCAACTTCATAATTATTATGGAACGGTCGAACACGGATAGATAGATTTTTCGAATGAAAAGCACATATGAATACAATTATAAACGCATTATCCACATTTAAAATTAAACTGAATGGAGTCATTATATGTATTTATAATAATTTTCAAATTAGTAATTAATCCCCCATCTACATAGCGATCGTAATTAAAACTAATATTAGAAACAGGGGAGATAAGGGTGCACTGTGCCAGAAGAGTTCTCCAGTGAAGTAGAAAAATCCACCGGGGGCTATTTGCGACTTTGCATAATAAATGCAAAAACCGTCCCGGTCAACAGAAATACATACAAGCGAGTACATGCTGTATGAGCGCATTGAGATGCGCTTGAAGATCGCGGTTGCTGATCGGTGCGCGGCGCGCTCTGGGGGCAGCATGTTGCGCGGCGTCTGATCGGACTGTGCCGGCTCTGGTTTACAGACGCTTAGACCCGGCGCACACGGTGCTCTCCCCGCCGCCGATACCCATTAGGTGTACCATTCTTCATATTTAACATGAATTATAACACATAACCATGAACTTGAGCTTGAGACGCCGCGCCGCACCGCCCGCCGCGTATTTTTTTTATAGTAAACGGAATTTTGTATATTGCATTTACGATACTTGAGCCTTGAAAGACAAATGTTTTTTTTTTTTTTTTTTAAAAGGCAAAATAGTAATCGCAATTTTTAATTAGGTATGTATTTCTATTTCAGTTGGTTTGCGTAACAAGAGTATCGAGCAGAATAAAAATTACCGCGAATATTTTTTTATTCTATTCACACCGGCTTATATGTGTGGAAGAAAAAGACGCTGCACCGACCCCAAAAAGTTGGTGCAAGGGCAGGAGGATGATGATGATGTATGACTCTCATTCCCTTGTCATTTTATTTTACCTAACTATACAGGGTGTTAACTAATTCGTGTAATTCCTTCAAACCACGTAATCTACTGGTGAAACAGATTAACCACAAACGGGAAATTCTGAAAAAAAAACTTGGTTTTCTATTTCTGAGTCATTTTAGAGCCTGGAGTTATCTGACTGCAAAGAGCGATATCGCGTTAGTCGTGCCTGCCAGCCGTGTCACCGTGCTTTCATTAATTTATGTTATACATTTTTTTTGCAAAAAAATAAATTCTTATTTTTTTACTGAATCCTTATTAGGTAGGTGATTTAGATACGATCGGTAACAAAGCCGCACGAAAAAATAATTATTTTATTTTTTATTTTTAATCAAGCTAATTCCCGTGCGGGGCCTGTCTACATCAGTAGTAGATCATGTGGTTTTAAGGAATTACACGAATTCGTTAACACCCTGTAGAGTCTACGTGCGAGGCCCTAAGGTAGGTTTTGTAGTTAGCTGATACTATAAGGTACTACAGGCGTTAGCATTTATAGATTTATCGCAAAGACAGATACACTAGACTAAAGCCTCAAAGGGTTATTGACGACACTAATGACTAGTTCCCATCAAATTATTTTAAAACCTCTCTTTATTAAAGAACAATTAATAATTTACAAAATATTTCTTACAAAAACATTTAATTGTTCCTCACGTGTTTTATGAAAAACCTTGAACATCGATTTACATATGAGTAATCAAAAACATTGTATAAAATTTATTGGTCTAACTATTACGTGGGACAGCGATCTGTTAAAAAATTGCTATTTTCCTCTAAAATCAATAGGTAGGTAGTACTATATTAACAAGTTAGCTGATGATAAATTGATATGTTTTTTATTCTTGCTTTAAAATTCATCTTATAACATTTTTTATATGTCAATTTTTGACTTGTTTTTTGTTTGTCACACATCGTGTGTACAACTAAATTATTAGATAATTAGAATTAACAACACTTAACAACAGATCTCATGCATATCCGGATCTTGAAGACGGACGAATTATCGTTCGTCATATTTTGAACAATACTTGTATAAAATACGAACCAGTCATACCCAGGAAAGATTATGTTAACAGTGTTATTACATAAGAAAAAGGAAGAAAACCCTCCTTGTATAACATAATATCTACGTATACCCGACATACTCATGGTAATAATATTGAACTCTACAAAGATATTAGATATTAAAACTGATCATAACCGGTCTAGGATCTACTCGGACATGCATTACGTACAGTAAACAAGAATTGTACCGAGGTTAAGATCCGCAGTCTAAGTAGAGTAAAAAGATTAACGGGGTTACAGGATTCCGTCCAGTCAAGCGCCACCGCTGCGCCCGCTTAACTGGAACTGTGCTCACTTCATTTTTTATCTCATACAAATCATAAAGAGATGAATGATTAACAACACGAACAAAAACATTCAATACCTGTCCGTAAGCTCGAATAAAAGATGCTGCACGAAACATGTTGGTGTACAAAAATTAAAACCACTCGAACTAACGAATAGAAATAATTTTTTTAGTCACCAGTGCACCTCAAATCGCTTTATTGTGTAGTTATCGTCCCAGTTCATTACACAATATACACTGCAAGGTCTTCAGCTTCTGGTCATACTTATACCCTATAATGTTTTGCGAAAGCTTAAGTTCTGAGTTAATATTGGATTAGAGAAGATTGTTCTCTAAACAAAAGATTATAGCATAATTTGTACAGGGTCATAAATACGGAGCGATAAGGTAGATTACTGCATTTGGTAACTCTATGGTTACATAGGAATTACCGCGCACCCGGGATTTTTTGTTAATAAAACTAATTACCCTAACATCATGCAAATCTTAAAAGTAATTATACGAAGCAATAAGACGCTAGGAAGTTAATAAACGTGAATAAATTAGATAAAACATTACATCAATGAAAATATTAGTCGATTAATAATTTTATCTTTAAACTTTATTGTCGTACGTGCTTCATAAACGCAAATTACGTTGAAACCTTCGAACTCTGCTTAAGACTAGAGAAAACAGCGTGACAATGCATATATTCTCTTCAGGAAATGAGAGCAGGCTTTCAACGATCCATCAATTAAACGTGTGCCAGTAGAGAACGCGAGTCGCGACGTTGCCAACGCAACGCTGCAACGTTCCGGTGCACATAAACGAAAGGTGATCCAAAAACTGATTGTCATCACTTGCTATTCACGTTCCGTACTTCGACTTATACATGTATCATCAAATAATCAGGCTATTTTTACCCGACTGCGCTACAGCAAAGACAGGGTTATGTTTTTCACGCGTATGTATGCATAACAGCAAATACTGTATGTATAGGACCCATAAATATGTTTTCCAATAACAGTGTTCCCCGACTGCATCAGAATTTCACTTACGACGATACTTAAGTACGTCCGGCGCACCCTGGGCAGTCAGCCCCGCTACCAACCTTGCTGAGTGGCTAATCTTTTCACCACAGCATGATCTATTTTCGTATAGCTCGTGCTGACACGAGAGAAGAAGTTCAGGATTTGAGATAGACAGGGTGAAAACGTTTAGTGTCAACAGGCGATTACTTTGTTATTTTTACTGATATTGAAGAGCTGTTACCTAATATCAAAACTAGGTTGACTACGGAATAAAATGACATCTTAAGAAAATTAAATCAGCATTATTTTCCTTTGATTTACACATTAAGTCTGGACGATTACTCCATAATTACAAGTATAGTATATTGGAACTTGGTAACCAAATGAATAAAATGCCACAAATGTTCTAATGAAACAATTTCACGCAAAAAATATGGGAGTACGAGAAAATAAAATTAGAAGGTTTTATTTTGAAAAAAATATTTGTCTCTTTATGCAGTAAGCAACTAAGTTTCGATACCAGTTTTTTTTTTTAAATAGTTGCTCTTGTGACGGTATAATCCCATAAAAACCGTATGTTTTGCATAATGTGTGGGCGTAGTAAAAAGCAAATTATGGACTATAAAGCGATTTAATTTAAAACAAGATTATGGTGTCATTTTGTTCTTTCGGCAAATAATCACCTGTTAAAACTTAACGGTTCCATTCTGTATACAGAATTTGCTGTGTTATGCTGAAAAGTTCAACATAAGTTATTTTTTATCTTAGCTTTTTAGTCACTTAGTATTTTTTGAGCAGTCGTGTTTTTTCCCGACTACGGCAAAGCCATAAGGGTAATGATTTTAGCAGTCTGTGTGTGTATGTAGGTACCTACGTATGTTTGTATGTTCCACCGTATCGCCTAAACTACTGAACCGATTTTAATGAATTAGGTGTCAATAGATTCATAATAATAGCCTAGGTAACAGGCTATATAAATTTTATCAAAATTTTATAGGACGGAATTTAAACCTAAGATTCTAACCTCGAAAAAAATTAAACTGAGATAATCATCACGTGTTTGGTATCAAAAGAAATGTCTTGGCGAGCACATTACAAATATGTAAATCTTATATATAAAGAGACTTGTACTGACTGACATTTCATTCATCAACGCAGAGCCTAAACCACTAAAGCTGGATATATGAAATTTGGACAGTAGGTTCCTTACGTGACGAAAACATCCACTAAGGAGGGATTTTTCGAAATTCAACCCCTAAGGGGGTGAAAAGGGTGATTAACGTTTGTATGCAAGTCCGTCATGTTTGAAGTAAGAAGCTTGAAATTAAGTATTAAGGTTTTTGGTTAGGAGTAAATGTACACGTGTTTGAGCGTTTTTGGAAATTCAACCCCTAAGGGGGTGAAATAAGTGTTGTAAGTTTGTATGAGAAATCTGGTACTTTTGAAGTAAGAAGCATGAAATTCAATATTTAGGTTACTGGTCAGAAATAAACGTACACATGTTTCAGGGTTTCTGTAAATTCAACCCCTAAGGGGTGAAATAAGTGTTGTAAGTTTGTATGAGAAATCTGTTACTTTTGAAGTAAGAAGCATGGAATTAAGTATTTCGGCTTCTGGTTAGAAGTAAATATACACATGTTTGAGCGTTTTTGGAAATTCTACCCCTAAGGGGTGAAATAGGGGATAAAAGTTTCTACGAAGTTAAAAGCATGAAATCAAATAATAAGCTTTCTGGCTAGGTATATATACACGTTTTTGTAAATTCTACCCTTAGGGGGTGAAATAGGAGGTGAAAGTTTTCTTCACGTTAAAAGTATGAAATTAAATAATAGGGTTTCGGATTAATAATATGTATATGAACGTGTGTGAGCGTTTTTGTAATTTAAACCCTTAAGGGGATAAAACAGCAGATGAAAGTTTGTATAAGAAGTCTGGTACTCTTGAAATAAGAAGCATAAAACATACACGTGTTTCAGGGTTTTTGAAAAATCTATCCGTAGAGAGTGAAATAGAGGATGAAAGTTTTTTTATTGTTGACACTTGCGCGAGTTTTTCTGGCATAGTATGTACCATCACCGTAATTTAGGAGGTGGTGCGCGAGTCCTATCGGATGGTTTTAAATAAAAATTCACATCGTTCATCCGACTGAGTTGAAACTTCGTACAGTTGATATTGGCACTAGCGCCAGAGTTTGTGGTATAGTACTATACCTCGAGTACACGGTCGCGCGAGTCGTATCGGATAATTGTTTGTCTTCTTCTATTAGAAAGAGAAAGGTACTAATTGAAAAATGATATTTGAAAAGTCGGTTCCTTTTGTAACGTAATCATCCACTAAGAAGGGATTTCTCGAAATTTAACCCTAAGGGGGTGAAAACGGTGATTAACGTTTGTATGCAAGTCCGTCATTATTGAAGTCAGAAGCATGAAATTAAACGTTAAGTTTTTTGGTTAGAAATTAATGTACATGCATTTTACCGTTTTAGTAAATTTCAAGGGGTGAAATAAGGGTTAAAAGTTTGTATGAGGAATCTGATACTCTTGAAGTAAGAAGCGTGGAATCAAATATTTAGGTTACTGGTTAGAAATTAACATACATGTATTTAAGGGTTTTTGGAAATTCAACCCGTAAGGGGGTGAAATAAGTGTTGAATGTTTGTATGAGAACTCTGGTACTTTTGAAGTAAGAAGCATGAAATTAAATATTAAGGTTCCTGGTTAGAAGTAAATGTACACAGGTTTAAGTTCTTTTGGAAATTCAACTCCTAAAGGGGTGAAATAAGTGTTTAAAGTTCGTATGAGAAATTTGGTAGTTTTGAAGTAAGAAGCATGGAATTAAATATTTAGACTTTTGAAGAGAAATAAATATACACGTGTTTGAGGGTTTTTGGAAATTCTACCACTAAGGGGTGAAATACGGGATGAAAGATTTATGTACTGAAGTTAAAAAGAGCATGCATTAAAATAATAGGGTTTCTGCTGGGAAATAAACATACACGTGTTTGATGTTTTTTTGGAAATTCTACCTACCTGTATGAGGGTGAAATAATAAGTGTTGAAAGTTTGTTTGCGAAATGTGCTACTTTTGAAGTAAGAAGCATGGAATTAAATATTTAGGCTTCGGGTTAGAAGTAAACATACACGTTTGAGGGTTTTTGGACATTGTTCCCCTAAGGGATAAAATAAGGGATGAAAGTATTTTCGTAGTTAAAAGCATGATATCAAATAATCGGGTTTCTGGTTAGAAATAAATGTACATAAATGTTTGAGCGTTTTTACAAATTCAACCTTTGAGGAGGTGAAATAAGGGTTGCAAGTTTTTATGAAAAAATCTGGTACTTTTGAAGTAACAAAGGGATAAACTGACTGACTGACTGACAGATCTATCAACGCAAAGCCTAATCCGCTGAGGTTAGAAACTTGAAATGTTCAAAGTAGGTACCTCTAATAACGTTGGCATTCACTAAAGAAAGGTTTTTGGAAATTCCACCCCTTATGTGGTGAAATGGATTGTTAACTTTTGTATGAAAACCCTTAATTCCATGGGTGACCCCATAAACTTAAAATTTACACAAACACTGTTCAAAATAAATACTAAAAGACGGACTTTTTGATTTTATACCTACATTTAAAAAGGGGCTTAAAGAGGGTTTAAAATTACACGCAAGCGAAGCTGCGGGCAACAGCTAGTATATCATATTGTTTAAGTCAAAATATATGTTTAAAATGCGGTCGTACACACGACTACACATCAAGCTATACAAAACCAGTTTATCTTGGCGTCGCTTTGTATAATCTTTTCGGACAAGTAACGGTCAGCTTATACTGGTTTTGCATAGCTTGAAGTGTAGCCGTGTGTACCTACAGTTCGCGCGGTTCAATTATTTACTCGTTTAAGTAAATAACAAACCAACATTACGTTAGAATTTACGTTTACGTTACGTTTCTTAGAATGCGACGATGTAGATATTGCACGGCTAATGTATATTTATGCCCGATCGGGAAACGGAAAAGTATTAAATAAAAAATAAAGTTAAAAACTATAACCCGACTACGTAAAAAAAGGGGTCTAAAAAGAAAGAAACAAGAAAACAATTCAAATAGAAATCCAGAAATGCATAGGTACAAAAATGGTCAAGGTAGAGCCGTGGTCGCACGCACTGTATACCTACTATGATAATGTGGAACACCTCCATTAAACAGACATGATATATACAGGGTGGTAATTTGAGATGGGGCATAAAGGGCAGCTACCTTAACCATTTAGCTAGAAGAAAACGTTCTTATAAGACCTACCCTTATTACTACCCCATCTCAAATAAGTTTTTTGCGATTTCTGACTTTTCTAGTACCTCTAGTACCTCAATTGGTCCGGAAGAGTCTTTTGATCCTTATGAGAAATAGTATCGATTGGCATCATAAAAAAGTTTTATGAAATCAGACCTTTTTCTCGCTGATTGCATTTTTTTTTCAAAATCCGTGCATGCCGATTGATATTATTCCAAAAGTTAGGGGTGGTCTTTTAAGAACGTTTTTCTGTAGCTACAATGGTTAAGGTAGCTGCCCTTCATGCCCCATCTCAAATTACCACCCTGTATAATATACAGTGAGTGCAACCACGGTTCTACCTTGACCATTTTTGTACCTATGCATTTCTGGATTTCTATTTGAATTGTTTTCTTGTTTCGTCCTTTTTAGACCCCTTTTTGACGTAGTCGGGTTATAGTTTTTTAACTTTAATTTTTAGTTAATATTTAGTTTTTTATTAGTTCGCTTTTTAAGCAGGCGGATTTTTTTTCTCATATGAGATGAAGGATACTCAAAAACCGTGAGACATACGGAACCAATTGTAGCTACTTTCATAAGCTATACCTAAGTAGGCACATATTAAGTAGAGACTAAAATAACATTACTGGTTTAAAGATCTAAGTTGCTCATACGCTGTGACAGGTTGTTAGCCTATAGCCCACAGGGACCACGGTAACCTGTTCGTCTTAGTTGATCAACTATTTGCGTGAAATGAATGAATGAATAAACATAGGCATCAAATGATTAGACTTTGGGAGACGCATTCATTAACGTAGAAAAACTTGGGCCAAACAAGGATCTAGTACAGTGTTTCTCAAAGTGGGCGATAACGCCCCCTTGTGGGCGCTAGAGGCCCACAGGTGGGGCAGTCAAAGTAATGATTGCGATAGTGATTATTAAGAGGTGGTAAAATAAAAAAAAATAGGGGGCGCTAGAAAATAATTGATTCTCAAAGTGGGCGGTAGACGAAATAAGTTTGAGAACCTCTGGTCTAGTACAAAATTCACGAAAAAAGTGTTCTGAGTTTACATACACCACCAGAGGTCATGCCAAGGCACACCGCCATATAAAATTAGAAATACCAACTAATTTAAATCCTATGTCGTCATCACAATGCCTAATTTAGCTTTTAACCATACGAAGATTCGACTGCACCCATTGACGTAAATTAGTCGTCACTTTCGCGTTTTAGTCTAAATTCGGTTCGAAAGTCCACGTGTTTCTTCGTCAATGGATGCATTCAAACAATAATGTGACAAATTAGACTGTTGCGAACAGAATAAGGAGCAAGTTTTAGTCACAAAACCCTGAAATTGAAATGTTGCGGGCATATGCCTCAAAATAAAAGCATATAATCGACTGTATATTTAGCAAGCCTTAAACAGAAATATTTTTGTTGGACACTTATGACGTTTTCACTTTTGATGTGTCTATCTTTCATTTTTATATCAACACTGCCGTACATTAGTTATTCTAGTTAATCTATCTATTTATACAAGGTTAGTCGGAAAGGGGATACTAATCCGCGAGCCACTTAAAATTTCAAAATTCGATAATTTTTATTTTCAAAATGATTTTAAATTTAGTTTCTTCAAAAAATCTTCTTTCCTGCTTTAGTTACGAATTCATTCATCAAACTAGATTTGAGATCAAAATAAAAACTTATAACTATAAATTATTTGAAAACAAAGTTGAAGTAAACATTAATATTGAGCAATTTAAAAAACGCGTTAAAGAAAATCTGTTAAAGGATTGGTATATTTTGATGTGCAGTTAGTATTTTGATGTGCAATCATTATTTTAGATATTGAAACAGTATTTCTAGTCGTTAGTTCAGATTTTTGAGGTGAATAAGGAAAATAAATAGCGTCCTGTTTTGATTAGTTTTTTGAAATTTTTGAATTCTACAAGTTTTGGTAGACAATTAGTTTATTTGTAGCGGAGTCATATAATTGGTGCTAGAGTGGTGTTTTAACGATGGAGACATTAGATGAGCGTTACTTGTTTTGATGTGCAATTACTAATTTCCCAAATAAAAATGAATCTCCGAAATGTAGCGTACAACTTCCGAACGACTGCACCAAATTGGATGATTCTTTTTTCCTGTGTTCGTTATTGTCAGGACAAGGTTTGTAATATCGGATATTTTAAAAAAATCACAAAAAATATGGTGCTTCGAAGTTCGCCGGGTCAGCTAGTTTAGTATAAGAAACCTGTTGTGTGACTTTATATGTGCAGTGCAGACACATTGTCAGACAACAGGTTTTTTTAACGTTATTTTATTACCTAAATCCATAAGTTAGACTATAAAATAGATACTCTAATGTACTGTAGTGTTGGTGTGGGAATGAAAACTAGACAATCTAGATATACAATGTATTACAAGGTACGTATCAAATGAGTAGAACGGGTTACCTTAGTGGCACTTAACTAAGCTAGTATGGGCTGTAACCGGTCAATACTTTTGCATTATTGCGGCTTTTAAACTTTGGTCATTGATGCTGCGTGTTGCATATTTACTTACGTATTCTGTACCTTTCGGAACACATACTTAGTACAGGTATTACGCAAAGGAAAATATACTTATGTACCTATTAAATAAATTAAGAGAGTACTTCATGCATTTCCTTCCATGGACATGGATAATACACAAAATAATGTTTTTTATTTTTTAAATAGTCCTTTGTCGGCTTCTGGTTTTATGAAAAGTAAATAACAAAGAATTAGGCTTTTTTAAAAAGGCATGTATTTAACGCGGCGACAAACTAACCTGATTTAGGGTTTAAAAAATAATTAAAATGGGTAGCAAAAATAATAGGTTGGCAGCTACAGTGAAGTAGCATTTTAAGTATAAAGTAGCAGCTTTATTTTTAGTTGTAAGCTTTGTTTAAATTTAAATTGGCAGTGATCTTTTGGTTTTTCTTTTTAAACTAGGTGGAGCTTAAGTCGACGGAGCCCCGCTGTGCGGGGCTCCTATTTCTGTCTGCAGGGTTTAAAGTAACCTAACACGAAGGGGATGACGGGGGCTTCGTTCGCTCGCTTCGCTCGCTCACTCTAGCCCCCGTCATCCCCTTCGAGCCTAACCTATCCATGTCGGGATTCCCCTTAACCACCCTGCTAACATTATTAGTCGCCAAGTCATTATTTATAGCTCCTCGCCTCATTTTATTAGTTGCAAACACTTAGTCGCCTTTTAAGTTATTAGTCACCTGGAAAATAATAAGCCTTTTAAAAATAATATGTAATATAATATTTATTTATTTTCGTTTTTGTTTTTTATTAAATTAAAGAATATAGTAAAAAAAAACATGCTTCAAAATAAAAATAGAACGATGAGGAAACATCTTCCAAAAAAGTTGGTAACGAATATATGCCACTTATCCTATAAGGGATAACTTTGCCATTCCAGGAATTAAAATCAAACGGCACAATGGCACCTATTAACGTATTTTTTTTTGACTTAGGTACTCAAACCCACCACATAAAATATCCACAACTTTATATTTAACGACCTAGGGCAAGGGGACATACTAATATCGAGCTCATTTCAAATATTTGCTTTTAAACTATAAATATACATGAACAAAGAAAGATAACTGGCGAGTTGTATAAAGATACAGGGGAATAGAAACAACGCACACAAGCTGCCTAAGGAACCTATAAAAAGATCGCCGTGCAGAGTTAGTATAATAAGGGTTCGTTATCCTGCACAAAATAAGAAGAATAGATGACTCTGACCTCTCGCAAATGAGAAAATAAAACGTCCAAAGAAACCCAGGCTTCATTTTCTTAGAATCACCATGCAACATAAACCTACGTTGCTTAGCAAGCTATATTTGTCGATGAAAGTTTAAAGTAGCTACACTATTTCGTAACCAATGGTGTTATTTATATCGTGGTAGTACATACAATGTTAAAAGAGCGATTAAGGTTAACTATTTAAATCACTTCGGGGCTAATTTGGCTTATCATCCAAAATCTAGGAGCGCATTCGAGAAAGTTCGAGGGATGAAAGAATTAAATCGTTATGTGAGGTTTTTTTTTCTGTCTTGGCTTTTCCCTACTTTGTTGGGGTCAGCATCCAGTCTAACCAGGGTGTCTACTCCCTAAGCACGAAGTCCGTGGTTTCGGCCTTATTTACGAGCGTTTCCTACTCCCTATCACCTACGGACATACGATTATTTTGGGGCCCGAACTAAGAATGAATGAAAACACGCTTTGACAGTTGTCCCTACCACCGATGTGTTTTTGCCCGTCCGAAAAGTTGAACTTGACACTTGTTTTGTTCACTCCTACGTTTCGGGCTAATTTCGGACGGGCGACTAAATTCGTTGAAGGACTTGGGGAGTAGGCCCCCAGGTGCGGCTGAATTCCAGTATTTTACACGGCAATGCCGATATCCTAAGGTTAGACCGGTTGTCAGACTTTCGGGCTTCTGACTACCCGTAACGACTGTCATAGGTATAGCACCCGGGATCGACGGTGTTAACGTGTTCTTCGAGGCACGGAGGGGTCTCAACGTGTAACGAATGGTCACCCATTCACCGACTGACCGCGGCAAGCGCAACTTCTTGCAGATTATATGATCCGCGAGGTTGTTAATTAGCCACGAGCCCCTTACTATGAGATATGTATAGATGCCAGCACGTCAACCTACTACAATCTGTCAAATTTCTTTAACAGATTTTCATCTTTATCGCGAAAGCATTAGGTTCAAGGATGATTGGGAAAATTTGACAGTTTCGGGTAGCTTGACCTGCTGGCGTCTGTACTTCAGAATAAAATTGTACAATGTTTTTTTCAAGTGAATGTGTTTTCAGCTGAAGCGCCTCATTGAGACCAATAAACTGTTGACTTTAAAACTATTATTATTCCAATAATACGTATAATTATGTACAGCACTATAATAATACAAACAACGATACGAACGTAGTGACGTTCTTATCGTTGTCAGTTGCTTAGACGAAATCCTTATAATCAACAATTTGTAAGTGAAGCCTTGTAATTACTGATGTGTGTGAAATTAAAAGGAATAAAAACGGAAGCCATATGAAATTAATAGGTAGTTACTGTTCGTGCCAGAAAGACGTATAATAACGAGCACTTAAGCAAATTGATTGTTATTATACAATGACGAGGAAACTAACAGCTCTTTGGTGATATCTGAAGTGACAGCTCGTAAGTATGATGAACGATTACGATGTTTAATGAAACTCTATGTATAGTATGTTGTATGTGTACAGTTTAATCATTTGCGATACGTACAAACAAATAAAAACATTAAGCAATTGTATGGTTCAGAAGGGTCTGAAGCAGTATGTGCACTTTTCAAACTGAGCACTTGACGCAAAATGTGCATTTCGCAATAGTTATTTTTTTATGGATGGGAAATTATCATTTGACTCCTTCTGCTCTGGACGGAACGGAAGGGAGTGTCAGACTCTTACTGACTAAAACCCATCCGTGTTCCTCCTAATGCCCTTTGCGTTCCAGGGCCGCGGTAACTCTTTCGAACAAATTTCGTAACCCTGGCAGGCACTGGCCCTAGCGGGCCCCGTTTACAAAGCTGACACCTCTTTGAGGCGCGCGTGGAACACAACGCGCCGTCGACCCGGGCCTGGTTCTGATCGGACGGCGAGCCACCCAACGCTCACCGTCCGCAGGCCCGCGCCTACGGTGGCCGGGAATCGCCCTGCGACTCCCGACGCCCGGGGCGTCTCCTTCTGTTGCGGATTTCGCAATAGCTGCACTTCTCATAACGGGCACTTCTCAAAATGTGCACATTTTGTAATTTGTGGGTAGGGATATGCAAAATGGTCTTCAATTAAAAATCTTTTGCTTATTGTTAAGTATTTTACGTGATTATTGTTTAAAAAAGCAAAAGATTTTTATTTGAAGACCATTTTGCATATTCCTAACCACCAATTACAAAATGTACACATTTTTAGAAGTGCCCATTTGGAGAAGTGCACCTATTGCGGAATGCACATTTTGCATCATTCATTCATTTTGAGATGTGCACATTCTGCGTCACGCCCGTCCAGATTATGTACAATAAAGTTTGGCTTTAACTTTACAATTCGGCTGTAGATTACAAAACGCCCCTTTAGATAAATGTAGGTACTCATCATCATTCAGGCGAAAGACATGGACATAGGCCTCCTCCAAGCATCGCCACATCGACCGGTCCTGTGCTTCTCGCATCCAGCGGTTTCCCGCGACCTTCACCAGATCATCGGTCCACCTTGTGGGAGGCCTACCCACGCTGCGTCTTTCGGTACGCGGTTGCCACTCCAGAACCTTTCGGCCCCATCGACCATCCGTTCTGCGAGCAATGTAGGTACTATTTTAAGTTTAAACCGAAGCTGATTCTTCCGAAATTTAATAGAATTTGTTACTTTCATTTTACAACTTTAAGTTAACTCACTAGTTAAATGTTAGCAAGAATTAATTCATTGCAGTTAGCTTACCTACTTCTATGTCTTTAACGGAAACTGGAAAGTAAAAGCTAGAATGTCTAAGTAGCAATACTTTTCGTGTTTTTTTAACTATGACTGACACGATGTTTCTGACATATTATATGGGTTTGGGCTCAAAGGTCTTTGAATGTGTGTAAATCTATTAAAGATTTTCTTTGAAATAATCAAAATGCGGGATTTTCCCAGTGACTGGTTGTCTTTTAGAGAAGGATCTTAGGTATATTACTACCTTAGCAGTTTTATTATTCAACCGCAACAAGAGGCAACGACTAGTACCTAGTCTATGTTCGTTAACTATTCACTAGATAAGCTAAATGAGACCTAGAAATATGAAATTGATGTGTTCAATAATCTTGTCATTATCACTATTGATACCTATGTGGTGAAATGCAAAGTTTGAAAGTGGCGCCTGGGACAGAAAAGTTAAAAGGGAGCCGATTATCTTAGTATGGGCATGTGATGAGAAGGGACGAAAAGCATGTGACTAAGAGAGTGATGAATATAAATGTTGATGGATGGAGGGAACGAGGGAAACCAAAGAAAAGATGGATGGATTGTGTGAATGAAAAGGAAGTAAATGATAGCGGGACGGATAATAGGGAAGAATGGAAGGATATGGATAACTTGGGATAAGGATAGCCAGAAGAAGATATGTGGTGAAATGCAAATGTTAGCTATTGAAAAGTTTAGAGACCGAATTAGTTTAATAAATAGTTAATGATAGGTTGGTGAAATACCCCCTAAATATATCCAGATGAGCAGATGCACCTTACTTTCACTTCTTTTGTCGTCAATAATAAGTTTTAATTAACACTCTCACTGTCAGCAATATATAGCATGGTTCCAGTTCAGCAAGCCATGGAGTCCGCCGCGCCGGTGGGTCCCAACGATTCCGCTGCGGTTGGCCATCACTCAAAATGAAATTGACTTGACTTGATTTTGTTTTCTACATGTAGTTCACTGTTTGAGCACGCCAATACTAGACATATTTTTTCCTTATTAGCAGACCAGTAGTACAAAAATCTGTTTGAATTTAGGGGGTCTCAGCGGATCCCAAGGCGTGCTCAAAGCATTCTTATCTAGCCGCTGGCGGACCACACGGCCTGCTGTTAATGTTTCTTTAAAATAAGACCGGCCCCTTGCACTCGCAAACTTGGGACCCGCCAGCGGATCCCATGGCAGTGAGAGTGTTAAACTATTAGGTTGACGATCTTGTAAAGATGACTCAACCATCTCAAATAAGCTAATTGACAAGGCAGTATTTTGCAGAATCGATTTATTATCATTATGCTGCATGCCAAAAATCTGTAAATAACAGTCATCCTGTCGTGTGATTCTATTTATCATTTGGACAGATGTGTTCCGTCGTGGAAATGGGCCAGATGATTTTAGCGTGATGATTTCCAACTGTGCGACTGTAGGGCACAGCACTCACTGAGTTCGAACCAAATCATAGAGAAGTTTACGCAAATGGAAGATTGAAAAAGATGATTTTGGGTTTGATTTCCAATCTTATAACCGGATATAACCAAATATTAGTAATTTAAGTAATAATATACTATACAGGTATTTTCGACTTATCTTACCTATGCTTAGTAGCTACTAGCTAGGTTGTTTTTTTAATAAATAGTAAAATAAGTGATATTCAAAAATGGTTTGATTGATAGGTTTTTTCTTTTCTCGTGTCAGCAGGAGCTACACGAGAATAGCTCATGCCGTGGTGAAAAGATTAGCCACTTAGCAAGGTTGGTAGCGGGGCTACGTCGCAATCCTGCGGAGACCGCAGCGCGCGATGGCCGTCAGGGTGATAAGGGGGTACCGTACGATCTCCTTCGAGGCGGGGAGCCTCCTAGCCGGATCGATGCCCTGGGATCTGGAGGCGAGGGCCCTCGCGCTGAGATATCGTCAGCGCGAGGAGGCGCCTGAGCGGAGTGAGCTCCGCCAGATCCTAGTGGCCGAGTGGAGAGAACGACTTGCGCGACCCAGCGCAGGGCACGCCGCAATAGCGGCGGTAAGGCCCGTTATGGAGGAGTGGCTGGAGAGGCGGCATGGCGCCCTCAGCTTCCGGCTGACGCAGGTACTCTCGGGACATGGATGTTTCGGGAAGTACTTGTGTCGCATAGGCCGGGAGCAGACGCCCGGATGTCACCACTGCGTCGACTGCCCGGAAGACACGGCGCTGCACACGTTGCAGGAGTGCAGTGCGTGGGCGACGCAGCGCCGTGAACTAGTCGCGGCGGTCGGTGGTGACCTCTCGCTTCCGGCCGTGGTTCTGTCCATGGTCATGAGCGAGAGTGCGTGGGAAGCCGTCACCTCCTTCTGCGAGGTGGTGATGGCGACCAAGGAGGGAGCGGAGAGGGAGAGAGAGGCGACGGCCACTCTCGCTTCCCGCGCCAGACGCACCGGGCGCCGCCGGAGGGCGCGCGACGATCTCCGGCCACCCTAGTGTGTGGCCTGCGGGCGACGGGCTAGGGGACCCGTCGCCCGGCCAGTAACAGGCCCGAGAAGGCGGCGCGCATGTGTTCCGTGCGCGCCTGTCAGGAGGACGTGGGGCAAGACCCCACAGAAGGAGAGGTCTGCCAGGGGCTGGCGGACCGAGGCCTGCCGGGGTTGCGGTGCATGCAGCAGCGAATCCCGTGACCTCGGCCAAGGGTCAGGAGAAGGTACACCGTGGGTTTTTAGCCGGTAAGAGTCCGGCATAACCCTTCGCCTTCCCCAGACGAAGGGTATCCATGAGGATTTTACCACGAAAAAAAAAAAAAAAAAAAGTTGGTAGCGGTGCTGACTGCCCAGGGTGCGCCGGACGTACTGAAGTATCGTCAATTGATTGGTATAACCTTGTTTACAAATATCAAAGTTTGAATACACACCAAATATTATAAAAACATTAAAGTATTGGAAATTAACCATAGGAATATTAACCTATCAAAACAAAATATGTAAACATGTATTGTGTAAACGTTAAACACTGCGAAAACAAAACAGTCTATTCTTTGAACAACAACGCGACCGCGAACATGGTAAAGGTATAGCTAAGTACTAAATGCACAAATAAATTAAATAATGATTATTTGTAGGTTCCATTAGAAATGATCGTCTTGTCTACATAGGTGGTTTGCTATAAATCAAACATACATAATTAGTATAAGAAGTCTTCCACTGCACGCACTGCATTATTTTTACAAATAATAAACATTATATGGAACAGAACCAATATTGCTTAGGCTCGCAAGTCTCGCAACCCAGTTATTGTGGGTCACGAATTATGATCATCGGCTATGAGGGATACGACTAAAGAAGATGTGATCCTGAACATAACCGAGATACAAATTATAAATTAGGCTGACAATCTATCATTGCACACAAATACAGAGTTGAAGAGAGACTACATTTTTATGAACTTTAAATCCACCACATTTTTATCAAACCTGGGGGTCTACTCCCTAAGCACGAAGTCCGTAGTTTCGGCCTTAGTTACGAGCGTTTCCTACACCTTATCACCTACGGACATACGATTATTTCGGGGCCCGAACTAAGAATGAATGATAATACGATTTGACAGTTGTCCCTACAACCGATGTGTTTTTGCCCGTCCGAAAATTTAAACTTGACACTTGTTTTGTTCACTTCTACGTTTAGGGCTACTTTCGGACGGGCGACTAACTTCGTTGACGGACTTATGGAGTAGGCCCCCCGGTTGTATTATACAGCGGTTGAGTTCTAATTTTAACAATTTAGTTCAGGCCTTTAATGGATACAAGCGTTTTACCTCGGGTTGAAATGTTTCGCTAACGGTGTCTCTCACAAACTTGTAATATGGGAAGAGACTTCCGTAACTCCTGGGCACTCGTAGGGCCAACATGAGCGGGCGCCGCTCGGCCAACGGTGTGGGAGGGCCAGATTCGCCCCGCCAAGACATAGTTTCACAGTAATCACAACACTAGTCCGATAACTTCTAACATAAAACATTGTGTGCCATCTCCACATTTGCTCTACTTGCTTATACACCTACGTTAAACTGAAACACCACTAGTCTCACTTGATTAATAGTTCATCTGAGGGTATTTTTAAATTAATAATTAAACTCACTTATGTCATTTAAAAGGATGAACTAGGCCTACAGACAGCGTCACACTGCGCTCAGCATGATTGATAAGATTTGTTTGAAGTAATTGAATTAAATTACACAAGGAGTGCTTATCAAACTTATCTGTTTATTTGTTGAGTCCTGAGCTTCATATTTACAGAGGTAAAATAACTGATGTAAGTATATCTATTTTCAAAGGAAATACCTACATATAATTTGCTAAGGTTTTTATTAAATGTGTGACTGCAAGAATTGACATTAGTTAAATTAGGTAATAACGTACCTAGATAGACACTTTATTACCTATAATAAACAAAAATAATGATCTCGAATGAGATTAGTAACGCCATCTAGTGAAGTATCAGAATATTAGTGAGATAAGAACCTGTGTAAAAAGTCGCACGATCCGATGCGCGTGAGCAAGTCTCACACGAGACAGACATTGAATGTATTCGCTACAATATCATAGATGGCGCTTTTCACAGCCAATCAAAAAAATATTATTAACTTAGTAATAATACAGAACGTCTGTTATCCGCGAATAAATCATAATTTTCTGGAAATAAGATGAATCGTTTCTATGTCCATTTCACCCCGCCTGTCTAGATAAGAGCCAATAATTTATTTATAGATGTGACAGAAGCCATTAAACTGATAAATTACCCAACTTGGTACTTTGGTACGATTCAACACGTTGATCTTGATTTCACGTGACATTTAAATTATCATCATTGTTATACACAATTTGTAGGAAGTTCTCAAAAATACATATATTTGTTACTAAGTTAAGTTACTAACTGTCGAGTCACTCGCTGAGTAACTGGATGTCAAGTATGGCACGACTAATAAGTATAAAAACAATGAACAATTGATTTTCCTCTCCTTGACTGATTTGAATTTACTATAGGTACCTACATCTACAATGCGAATGCAAAGCGAATAATTCATATCAACCTAACAGTTATTTGGAAAAGTCATCATTCAGGCGAAAGACATCCACTGCTGGACATAGGCCTCCCCCAAGCATCGCCACATCGGCCGGTTCTGTGCTTTACGCATCCAGCGGATTCCCGCGACCTTCACCAGATCATCGGTCCACCTTGTGGGAGGCCTACCCGCGCTGCGTCTTCCGGTACACGGTCGCCACTCCAGAACCTTTCGGCCCCATCGGCCATCCGTTCTGCGAGCAATGGAAAAGGTTTGGAAGAGTGGTGAATATTTTTTGTCCGAAATTCGTTTGTTTGTCGTTCAAGTTATTTAATTTACTGATTAATCTTAATATTTGCTATAATATGATAATTAAGGAATTATACTCTGTTCGACGAAAGATCCTGATCCTGACATAGCGGTCATTTCGTAAATTGTAGCCGTAAGGCGAATACTATCGAAAAAACGTAAACGACATCCCGACGAACCGTAAAATGGCTATAATAACTAGGTATGTTTTTTTTTTAATATTTGTTATTCGTTGTATGGTAACGTTTTGTAGAAAAACCTCAGGACTCAAGGTTATAGGAACTTTTATACGTGTTTGTAACCAAATTATAATACATGGATAATTTTTTTGTTTTATTATAATACTCTAGGACGGTATCACTACAATTTGTATGTAAGTATAATAGATTTGATTTTAGCCACGATAAGTTATATTTATATGTAGGAACCACTTAAGAATCAAAAAGATAAGGTAGGTAATCAAAAATATCTATACGATAATCATCAATATGAGTCGTGATTTGTGGTCGCAAACGCGAGTTTGATTCCCAAATCGGGCAAAGGGCTTAACTGTTTTTAGAATATTCACAGCACGGGCTAGTATTTCACCGGACAAATGGCGATATATTCGCTATTATCAAGATTTATTATTATATTTTATGCTTTAAAGCAGTAAGTAAGATTGGTAAGTTCTGAGACTGCTATCGTTCAATTATTCGCTCGGTCATTATGCCGACGAACACAAATATCGTGAGCATACTTAATTTGCTTGACAGCAGCAATACGCGGTCAAATTAAACCTTCACCGATGAAAAAGATTTGGATTGTCCTAACTTGAAGACAAAGTACGCTGTGTATGTGTGTCGGTCATCCACATATTAGCAATATGACTTCAATCCACATATTACCTATCCGCATTCTGGAAATGCGTCTTTAGGAAAAATATTTAAAGCATTTATCATGATTACTTAAATATTTTGTAACTATGTTAGTTTGTTTCATTTTTTGTCAACATTGGCATCGGACTCATTTGGACAACGCCGCCCGGAAGTAATCTAGGTCTATCCAAATGTAAATTATCCGTTCACATTTGAGAATAACTTTAGAACATAATGTTATGTGTTACTCGTATACTAGCACTTTCAATCTTTTAAACAGGCTAGCAATAAGGCTGATCTGACGTTTGTGCGCCTGTATCAGGAAACCAATGATATGCTAAGTAGTAAGTCGAAATGGAAACGAAGCCTAAGTGTCGTACTATGTACGATTTTCTATCCTTACAACTGATATCGTAAAAAGTAGGTAACAAAGGGAGGTATCATCGTAAAACGTATATAATCAAAAATCTATGTCAGAAACCGAGCAAGCCTCCGACTGGATAGTGCGTAAGGGTCCTTATGAAAGATCAAATAATAACTTCTCTACTATCTGTCTACTGATGCTACAATAAGCTCATACCAATCGGATAGCAATTTTAAAAGAAAAAAAGTGATGCGCGTTCAACCCCGAATCAACATAGGGTAGGCGTTCCTCAAGGATCTATCCTGGACCCTTTTTATTAATTTTGAAGTTTTACCGTACGGTTTTGTTATACCATTAGTAGTTAGTATTTGCCGAAACTTAATTTACGTATATTCTTAATGCGGAATAGTTGTTTTCTTTCGTCATTCCAAATATCGTCGCTTAGCTAACAATACCGCTCGGTCGAGGCGGCTTTTATATTCATTGGATAGTTCGTTTTATCTCGCATCGCACCATCTAGGTGGGAATCACCAGGGATGTATAAAAATAATAGTTTATACAAAATTATAACACATAAAAAGTAAAAGAATAAAAAAAAATACACCGTACAAAAAGTAGTAAACATTTTATGAGCGGTATTGTTAGTTAAACGACGATATGCGTAGAGAGTTGAGGTCAAAAGTCTAGGTAATATCTGTAATAATAATAACGTACGAACGAATGACCAATTATTACGCTAAGGGCCAATTTTACCAAAACATAGGATAACTTTTATCCAAGGAATAAGGGACTTACATTAGCTTACATTATCCGATTTTTAGGGTCTTAACTCTTTTTCAGTGTAGTATAATAACAGTTAGGACGTCCGGTCTCTCCGGTCTACGACTCTTTCAACCGGGCACTAAAAATCGGGTAGTGTAGGTAATAAACGCTTAAGTGGCTTGTACGCTTAAGTTTTGACAGCTTGTATGTAGAAAATCTGTCAAAAAGTCAAATCTATTCCTCAGATAAATAATATCTGAATTTGGTAAAGTCGGAGCTAAACGACATTTAAGGAAACGGTTGGCTAACTTAGGATTAGGACAGTAAAAACACACCTGCATACAGCTGATTTCGTCTTTATAATTTTGCGCTCCTAGCCTTTCTAGTGCTCCAACAGATCTTGTGAAACTGCGAGACTATTTTATGATCACTCTAATGACTACATTTTACAGCAAAATTCATATTTACTACACGCGTAATTATGACTCTCGAGGCTATTAAAAGCATTTACAATTCACACGTTTCCCATGCAAACAACTTTGACCTAAAATGGTGACGTTTAACTAGGCAATCGCATGAACACCGAGCAGATTTACATGGCTCATGTAACACGTCCTCACAAATCAATTAGTAAGTCTGTTCGTTTACTTACTGAATTTAATCGTTTAGGATTTTTTCAGAAGGGTATTTGCGTTAACGTACAGGTTTAAGCCTAAGCAAATAACTGAGTATTGCGGAAGACTACGCAACAAGACGATAACCCTTATTGCTCAAGTTATCAGTAAAATAGGATCGTATGAGATTGCAATTATTTATGATCGTAATGTCAAATTACAATATAGTAATGAACATTATGATGCTGAACTATAAACGATTAACTGTTGCAATTCCGAAGAGCCATATTAAATCAAGCCAATCGTATTTTGTGAGGGACGTGATGATGTCATTATGAGGAATAATGACACATAAAGCTAGATAACGAGAAGGCCTTGTGCGCTTAGTAACTGTTCAAACAACCACTAAGCACCGCTTGGACGATAGAAACAGACTTATTTACACGGTTAATTACGAAACCTAGTTTGCGAATCGCGGTTTGACAAATCCGACCTTACCACAACAGCTGTTAATAAGTAGATGGGAGGGACAAATTAGAGTGTTAATTGAACCCGACAATAAGATTTGGCAACACCCGTAACCGGCAGCCTTCCGTTTAAATTATATATTTCATGCCTGTAGCATGTAGATCAACTTGAGTACACAAAACTAATTTAACTTTGTAGGGCATTATAAGCTTCATGAATTAGTCTGGCGCATTATATTTACAAGAATAATAGAAGTTAAAATTCAAATGTGCCTGGTATACCAAGATGCGTGTAGTCAATATTTTCCTGCTGTTTGATAAAATGTAACTTTGTACAAAGTAGGTATTCAGCGATTTGACCTTGCAAGTACAGTTTTAGTGAATCACCACCAACAGCAATGCTTAGATATTGACAATTTAGATAAAAATGAAGAAGTTTTTTCAAATAAAGCAATGAATGCACATTAAACACACATCACAACAATGCTGTTCTATGCACTGACTATGTTTTGTCTCTGCATCACCTTAACGTCGACAGGTAGAAAATGCCTAAGGCGTAATATTAAATCAGACTGTATTCATTTTGTGCATAAATAAATTTAACAGTTAAGGTACTGAAAATTGAATTCAAATCTGAAAATTATTCTACAATTAAGAGACCCAACTCCAAGTTGCATAATCATCGGCCACCAGTGAAAACCTCGAATAGTGCCAAAAGCAAAATTTTACAGGAGACGGAAAAAATCGTTTCCTGAAAAACTTTGTAAGGAACTTCACGTGCGTTCTCATTGAGGGACCACATTTGAATTTTGAATTTTTCACTGTTTTATATTTCTTGGCAAAAAAAAAGTCGTTAATTGCGGGGTTATCAGCAGATAATCAGGTGCATTATTCATAATCAACTTCTTTATCTGCATTAAAATTGAACTCAGACCAGTCTAAAATATGAGTTGCGAGGTTTTCATGCTAAATACGATTTCAAAACGTATTTGACCAAAATTACCATTTACGAGGTTTTCACTGATCTCTGACTACATAATTAAGCTATACATTTCCAATATAAGCTGATCTCGCATTGTATAATGTACAGGCTTTCCGTAAGAGGTCAGCTTATATTGGATTTTATAGCTTGATATGTTGCCGTGTGTACTTATACTATGTATCTTGATAAATGAATATTTTTATGAAAAAATCACGGCCTATTATTTACTAAGGTCACAGAACAGATAAGCATATTATCTTGACAAGATTGTATGTATCATAATCATCAGGTACATACCACAACGATTCATAACATTTAGGTAAACAGACAGATGTATATCTACGAGTATAACACATTCTACAATTAAAATTTCGATTCTTGTTGGAACACCTTCAAGTTACACCAGCCTAATTGACCAAAGTGCCATGGATGTTAAGACGTACTCAGTTCACCCACATAGGTGAGGACAGATGATGGAGAGCACTTGATAAACAAGATGTTGCAGTGCTGATTATGTTCAGTAGGATTTTGAACTGTTTAGCAATTGACAACGAAGTGTCTCCTTTAAGATTATTTAGTCTGTGTTAATGTGTTGTTGTGTCAGAATATCACTTTATACATTGAAATGTCACTGGTTTGGAACTGAAATAAAAAAACAACGCAGACAATAGGCGTTTCTGCTGTGCCCATAGGCCATAAATAAACTAAAGCGGCGCTAGGCACTCCTCATACAACGCGTCATTTCTACACGTGGACTGAAGTGGTATTCGCTTAGGAATCTGCTTACGGTGCGTAAGTGGTAAGGCTCGGTTTATAATTGTGTCCAAACAGTAAAAAGCCAGTGAAAGCTATGTTGGGCTAACCGGAGAATCATGTTAGCACTTAGCAAGTTTTTGTGATTTTAGGAAAATCAGCATAAACATGAGGATTTGTATCCCATATTCTACCTACTCCTTATGCGTTCACAGGTCAAGGATCGTTTTAGCTCGGCGGCATAGTACAGAAATGTCAGAATATTTCAGACACCCGGCTCTGCTCATACATTTCATACTAGACCCCGCCGCACTGTATTTGCCAGATCTACGAATTACGAATATCCGAATGCCAATGTTAAAAATCCGATTGTGCATAGGAGTCACGCAGGTAATTCGAATATTTCGAATGCTGCGGATACAGTGGAATCACTACGCTCTACGGATCCATTTGATATGATCCGTCCAATGCGTACGATGCGGACCTGTCAACCTTTAGTCTAAAGGTAAGCGTTGTCTGAAGTTTAGACAACGCACGCCTCAATTTTATTTATTTATTATATCGTCTATACCGGTGTATTTTTTAAAAATCTTTTTACACCTATTTGTTTACTTAAACGTAGTATTATACAAGTACAGTATAGGCAGTAGGCAGTAAGTTGCTGTCGCCTAAATATCATTTCACCCATAAAGTCACTCTCCATTAATTTAGAAAAACGATTAATCGATTATAAAGGCAGACTACGTTTTATTACATAACTTATATTGACCGTCACACACACGTTCTTAACATACGCATTCGCTTCATTTGTCGGACGCATTGTGCTTTTATTAATCACTCGTACTAATCAAACTGTAAACGGTCGTAAAACAATTTGCAATATTGTCGAGAGTATGATAAAATTATTTCTCTTATGCCACATTCACTTAATGAAATTTCATAAGTATCTACATTATACAAATACAAAGGTCAGGGACTAATAACGTACTTACAACACGCAAAACTGATTCCTTGAAATGGATATGGGTAGGTCACGAAACCACGAAAGAGCGAAATGACGTAAAAGCATATTGAACCTTCTTGCTACGAAACACTGAGCAGAACAATATACATATTGTTATGTATATTGTTCTGTATAGGCTACAAGAAATTGTACGGAATCCAGGCAGCTCCACCATAAGCCTAATGAACCGACAAAAAATGTGGAAGGTCAGACCAAATAGGAGGATTATGAAGAGGTAAACGACCTATTTCCCAAGGGGAACAAAGTTATTTATATAATCATGTTAGTAGGTATGCAAATAGTTTATTATATGTATTATGTAGGTACCAATCATAAACCTTGTACTATAAGGCGCAGGGTACTCGTCAAGTATCGCTTGTGACCCTATAAAAACCAATGCCGGAACGTTCTATTGCATCTATATCTTCAAAACAATCGGAAAATCGTTCCGAAGTCGAAGTCCGAATTCCCATTGAACATCCAGCAGGTCTAACCGTAAAACTATGTAATGTTACTTTCGAAATCTACTGCCTGCCTCGCGTTTTATCTGTGCGACCTGCCAGGCTACTCTAGAATAATACCTTTATTTAATGTTGCTGGGTCGTATTTTATCTCCTTGTAAAAAAAATATTATTTTCTGAGTAACATACTCGTAGAAAGTGGATGCACTCATACGAGTAGAGGGCCGATACGAATAAAAAGGGGTTGAGAGTAGGTATCGCTCCACTAGAATAACGGGACGATTATGTAGAAAGCAGCTGTTTTTTAACATGTCAGCGAGACCAGCTGAAGCAATAATGATAAGAGCTCCCTTTTAGAATTTAGGACATTGTACAGCAGAGGGCACTGTACTTTCGAAATGTAGGTACGTAAAACCAAGCGTTAAAAGCTAAGGAAATATTAACAACTATTGGTACTATTCTCGAGGCTATTCCTGAAACGTTATTAACTGCAATTACAATAAACAAAGAAATCACCGAGGCAAAGTACCTACTTCTGAACAACATTGGCATAGGTCATTATCTCCATCATTATTATTGTTATACTTTTGCTATTGTGAACATAAATAACTATTTCTTATTATCTGCACAATACATATTTGTATAAAGAGAAGTTTTTCTTTGATTTTTACCCGTAGTTGTAAATCAATACCGACTCTTTCATACAAGAGATCTCGCATGTTTAATAAGTATGATACTGACAGAGTTGGAGGCTTTTCCCGTTACTTGTTTTGCAAATGACATGGGCGAGATTCTTAATAAGTCTCTTGAAAATGTTTCCAGCTATTAGATACCTTTGACCTTTTCTTATTTGTGTCTTCACTCCCTCCCCGTTATCAGTTAAAACCAGAATACTTGTAAATTGTGCTTTAGATACTGAATGGCAAACTGAAATTCATAAACATTAAAGTAAGCGGAACATTCCTTAAAGCAAAATTGTTATACGCTACATAGTTGTCTAGGTATCGCTAACAATATTCAAAATATTCCTCTCAATGGTTTTCAGGTTGGTTCTCTGTATATTTTACACGTGAAGCAATAGTCTTTATTGCAAACAAGATAAGGCGTAGCCAGGATTTTGTCCAATGAGGGGAAAAGCAATATTTATCATTTCACGGAAACTTTAATGTGATTTTTCTTTTTGCTCATCGGAGCTTTGCTTGGCTTTAGGATAGACACATCCTGAACTCGTAGCAGATGCTGTTTTCAAAAGCGGCATTTCTTTAGACGCAATGTTTGTTGTGTAGTTTTCTTGCCAGTATATCACGATGGGGACTAGGAAGGAAAAACAAAATCCATACTGTTTGTCAGACACAGTATAGAAGACTGAAGAAATAAACAGTCTTCAGCAACATGGCCATCGGTTTTGCAGACTTGGGCTTTGCAAGGATCGCGGTGTATTGAGATGCTGTGATATAGAACAGATATATTAACGCCACAAGGCCCTTTAGACAAAATCCATTTTCCTAAAACGTTAACGCCTGCGGAAACATCAAATTGCATTGAAATTAAATTTCCTTTCGCTCGAGCAAATGTCATTTCCATATAATTTGATCTTCCCGCAGGCGTTAACGTCAAGAGAATGTGTATCAGCATCCTTCTGTGTAACGACAATATACTGAATCCACTGATCTGTTTTCCAAACTTGGAAGTTAAGATTATTCAGCACGATCGTCCCAATCACTCCTCTCCACAGAGTTTCCCGAAACTATCCACCTACACAAAAAGCTTTAACAACGGCGCATAAATGTGAACTGCAGTGAGAATATCTTGCAATCCTGGCGACATGGTTACGATGGTAGAATAGCAGCAATATGAAATTTGCAAACAGCTTTTGGCAAACTTTGTTGCTAATATATTTCGTACGAAAGGCTTTATCCCATCTGTCCAGCATCCCGCCTGTCATGCGCTGCAGCGTACATCGGCACTGACAAGCTCGTGCACAAATGAAAAGTTACTGAACGTAATATAGAGCGAGCTATACTCGGACATTATCTGAAGGATAAGTTCTACAATATCGTGTCAACGCAAGACGCATTGGACTTCTCATCAGCAAGCTCGTTGCAATAACAGTAGACTGACGTTGTCTATGAAATCCGATAGCTGATGGACCCGACAATTCTTTTGTGGAGATTGTTTGTTCCGGATGAAAATAGTGGTTGAGAAATTATAAGTGGCACCAAAATACACATAGTAGTTAAACTCATTAATTAAAGACGTTAGTAACGTAACAGGCGGCCTTACGTTAATGTGTTTGCTGACAATTCAAATAATGCAATTCACACATCAATCTTCCCATTCGTGCCAATAATGTAGATCAAAGTTACTACGTACGAAACATACGTTGGTACGATTTTGTGCCTTGATAAATTTGTCACTGACAATCAGACAACTATTCTTGTATTTAACTGATCATTTATTACAAAACTTATGGAATTGTGAGGTGAGAACTAAGAACTTGTCTCCTGAATACAAATTACTTCAGACAACTGCCAAAAGCGTTCAAAGGACCACAAACACTGTTCGTGGCAAATGACCGCAATTACTTTTGTGTAAATTATTATAATACGTTCAAAAATTATTTTGAGCAAGACCTGAATCCAGTTCAAGTGACATTACATAAAACTGTTAAGAAATACTTGTACACTGTACTGTACAGTAACTAGAAAATTACATATAGCTCCACAATCGCGGCTCAAGAGTATTCCCTGGTGAGATAATCTAAATATAAATAACTCGTCTGATGATTAAATATAAGTATGCAAAAAAAAAACCCTGAATGACTTCCGTGATGTAATTCGTATCTAGCCACCGCACTTCCAAGTTGACGCCAGTTTTTGTTGAAAATCATTAACAGAAATTGATTCTGGTGAAACGTTTTGAAATAAGTTTTGAATGGCTCACACGCATGATACCAATTTCATAAGCACATCTTGTGTGCCTATTCCTTTCTAGCGCAGTTAGCTTCCACAATGTCTACACTCCACACTATCTTGAAGCATTTTATTTTCTCTTTTCCTAGTAGGTCAGATATCTGCAATCTATGGATCTTACCGCATTATGATACAGGAGCTCTCTCATCGCGAGCGCAACGCTACGCGGCGCGGTGCAGCGGCAGTTCGACTCGCGACCTCACCTCGTGATCAGCTCATGATTAAGGGCTCCGTTTGGGTCCGAAACTAGTCGGGCAATCCCGAAAAATGCACGTGAGTAAACCGTAAATAATCATAAATATGATACAGGAATCTGGATTACGTAACTTTGAGATGGCTGAGCTAGTTTTATAAGACTACCTAACCTATTTTCTCTTTAAAAACTGTCAGGAGTCATTAAACGCCCTTTGTAGTTATTACTATCCTACAATACGTATTTAGAAACGGTCTTCGTCAATTTTTCATTCGGCAAATAACCAAAGTGGTCAGACTTTTCGTCGGTAGTGTCAACTAACGTTCTCATAACGTACGTAATTCGAGAACAGTAACTGTTGCAATTGACACTTTGCCACCTTGTTGTCTTCCGTAGTTTCATTTATAAATTAGGTGCTTGAAAAGAAGTACTAAACTACAATAAGTTGCTTCAGTTCAGCAATTATGTTATTACATTCCATTGGATTGGATTGTTACATAACACATCATGACACAGATGTAAGCGAACGTCTCATGTGATGATAGTTGATTGTCAGAATTAAATTGAATGCACGCGGACCGTTCTCGGTAATTTATCAGTCTTACGCCTTAAGTCATATGAACGCTATTGCGTATAGCTGTAACTGTCACCACGGACTGATTTACCCTAAGTATTTACAAGAATTAGATAAAGTTGACGGAGAGATATCCAAGATATTATGAAATCTATGTATGTAAAATTAGTAATCATTTATGTTAGGTTAGTTTTATCCCGAATATTAGAAACCTCAAGTGCCATCACGGTACGGACCAATGTTATGAGCTAATGAGGAAAACTGTCGAATGTTATCGTTAAAACAGCACGTTAATCGGCCATGCCGCCGCCATAATATAGCAATGTGTTGACATACATTTCAGACTCTTAGAACTAGACCAGACCCAGCTAGGTCAATGGCAATTTATTCGGCTAAAACAATAATGTAAAGGCTGTGAGGGAGCTACAGTTTTTATGTTCGACATTGAAGCAATTTGATACGGGTAGGTATATTGTACACGATTTTCTCGGTAACAGAACGCACAGCAGGCTTAAAAATTACAAACACGTGTAACCAGAGTGCGTGTTCGTTATGTCAATAAAGTTTGTGGGTGACTCATTAGGAAATTACAATCAGAAAACAGGGATTTATGAAAACACGGCGTTGAAAGTTGATTGAACTGTTTAAGTTCCAACAGTAATAAATAAGTATATTAAAGGTTGAGGTCTATAACTGCACCGACCTTATCACAAATAGCTTTATAAATAACACCAGCGCAATCAGACCGAGACAATGCCTGATGCATTTTTTCTAGTTCACGTTTTATATCAATGACCTCTTTCAACAACTAGACGTCAATTGTGTGATGGAAGAGGAAAGACCTTTAAGTAAATGAGAAATCTCAACCTTATTCTCAGTTATATGCATTCAAATACGGGTTTACACGTTCATTATAAACAAAATCAAGGGCAGAAAATGTCATCGTACAACGGGTATAGTTCTCAACGTAAGGTGAGTCCTGGGGTTTTTCTACAAAACGTTACCATAAAAAGAATACCAAATATTTATGGAAAACAAAACATGAAAAATATAGCTATTTTACCGCTTTTGATGATGTCGTTTACGTTTTTTCAATAGCAGACAATTTACGAAATGACTGCTATGTCAGGACTGATCTTTCGTTGAACAGAATATATTAGATGGTAATTTTTTCAAAGCAGTCTTATTGTTTGAGGATCTTAACTGTGACGTAGTTTCAATTTTAAAGAAATGAAGTGAGAAATATTAAGATAGAGGAGTTAGGTTTACACAGACAACACGTTACGAAACAATGGCAAGACTTTCTTGCACGGTGCGACGACTCATTGCACAAAACAACAACAAACGACAACAACAAGTAATAGACATGCGCTATTTCAGAAGTGGTTATTACTGCCGACTATATAGGATTTATTATTGTATAGAGCATGAACTTCTATACCTCGTGACCTTTGTTAGGTTCCCCGCTCCAGATATCTCTCCAGTGGATTAGGTGGTGCAAATGATTCCTGTAGTTGTGCTGGCGGTGGTGGTCTCTCTTCTTCCGGGACTCGGTCGGGGAGGGTGGTGCGGTCAGGGACTCTCGACGTCTCGTCACCGGGTTCACCACCACCGCCTGCAGCTGTGCTGTCAAAAGACATTCTGTGTCCGGTCCTTCGTCAGACGATATACTATCCGTAAGCAACCGAGCCGACCTCGACCCGCGTACACCTTTGCTGGGACCACACTGAGAATCTTCTTTCTTCATTTTAAAACTGGTCACACATCACCAATGAGAGTAACAAACTATTTCACGAGGTAGTGTTAAGGATTAACATTCGTAATATTTCGCAAACTGTATGACGGAGGCGCGTACGTCGACGAAAGTGACGTGTGGCGCCGACGACGCCAGAACCAGACTGCGGCGCGGTGGCCGGTGGCGGGCGCACGTGGGCGACGACGCAGCGACGTCAAAACAACGGCGCCGCCGTGACTCTTGCATCTTAAAGTTTGCAAATTTGTTCCTTATATTGTAGTCTTTTGTAATAATTTCAACATGACAATCTTTTGAGGTCATTATCATTTCATTACCTCTTTTAATGATCTGAGAATGGTTTGGAAGATTAGAAAACAGTTAAAATGAAGTGCCTTTGTCAGTATTAAATAATTGAAGAACAGAATTTCAAACTTTATAGACTTATTGAAATTTAAGTACCTACTTTACCAAATTATATTATACAAGGTGTTACATAAATAACGCACAACCTCTTAAGGGGTCACTGTACTCAACATTATGAACAACTTTTACTATGGTACCAAATCTGAAATCGCGAAATAAAATCAGCAGTCACTACATTTTGACGAGTTATGCAAACATAAATGTAGGGAACAGCAGATTTTTTTTCGCGATTTCTCCTTTGGTCCCATAGTAAAAGTGACCCCTTAAGAGGTTGTGCATTATTTATGTTACACCTTGTATACGGGGAGTATGATAATACTTTTGTATACAATTCCTTACTTTGTTTAACATTTATGATCTAAAACATGAAAATCATACCATTACACTTAAAAGTTTATGGCTTTAGGAACCGTAAAGAAATGTATGTCAATTTAAATAAAAAGTATTCAATAAAAATATAATAGGTTTTCTGGTAGAGAGTAATAAGACCACCCTTTATACAACTTCTTTTTTGTATTGTAATATTTAAAAACAAGATAGTTGGACGGAAATTGTTGCCTATTTTATCAAGTTTCCTTCCCATTATTGTCCATTGGTGGAACAAAAGGGTTTATAGTCAATTGTTTATTAATTGTTTATGAATTTAGTTATTTTTCATTGCATTAAAATTACAATATTTTATAGAAACATTAAGGACTAATTGTAATTATTATTTGAATAATCAAACTTAGTTAACGAATGTACTTATTTCAATTAAATTTTTTGTTTACGTCTATTATGTGACAATTAACTAATCATAAATAACTTGCAATTAAGTTTAAATCTGTATTTACATTGAGATTAGAGAAATATTATTTTGTATGGCCGAAGACCGCAATACATTACCTCAGTTCTATAAATGGAATAGAAATTTGAAACATACCCAGATTTTTCAGTTTGAAGCTATTTTGAAAACAATCCATACCTAGTTACATATTTACACAATTATTTTTTTTGTTCAATAATGTTGGTTCATATATGTTTGACTAAAAGAAAAAATAATTTAATTAATCATAACAATGTAACTTATGTACCTACGTTACATTACAAGACAATGTATAATGGGTATAATCACCACATGTTCATTTTATGATTTCTTTTACATTACTACACCACAACTTGTAGATTATTAAACTTAATTACTTACATTTATTTTAATAATATTCAGCTCTCACATTTCCTGTCTTACTAACTTTCAATCCAATAAGTAATCGGCAATCCAAAATGCAAACATAGCTATGGCATAAATTAAAAAAACTATGTGAAACTATATCATATTAAATAATTTCTAATAGTAGCTTTAGGGAAATTAACTTCCATATTAACCTAGTGCATGTAACACACATTTAAATATTTATAAATACGAACTAAATATGTACACTTACTTGTTGTGTGATCAATATTTGGTGAGAAGGTGGCGAACAATAACCGTTACATTTACATTATGCTGTAGCGTAACCATGAATACCTTATGGATTTTAATGTATTTACTATATTACACTATTAAATAAATTACACATTCTTTGTTTAATCAAACAATACAAATTGTAACATTGCGCGGATGTTTTTTTTTTTGAATTCTTGACATTTGTGAGTGACTATCTTAGAATAAGTACTAAAGCATAGAAGGAGCGCTACTTAGCATAAACGAATCAAAATATAGCCATGCTATTTACTCATATGGCGGACTCGCTGTTGTCAGAGCGGGAAAGATAAACTTTTGACAGGCCGTAAAAATTAATTTTGTAACCTTTTGTACAGAGACTAGGGATGAGGGTATTCACACTATTAGACTATAGCTATCGATAAAATAAAGTCATCGTATAATGTATATTACGAAATATCTGAAGTGGTATTGTAAGACCGAAAGAAGGTGACTATGATTGAGTTAACCAAATAACAGCCATGCCGGATATTGCCATAGTACATTTAAATACTTACTTCTTAGAAAGTTATAATGACAAAAGTAAAGTCATAATATCATTATTATTCAGCCGAAAGATGCCCACTGCTGGACGTAGGCCTCTCCCGAGCATCATCATTTCGACTGGTCCTGTTATTATCGCTATCAATAAATAAAGTCATCGTTTAAGTATAAATGTCTATTATTTAATTTGCAATTACTAAAAGCTTCACAAAAGTTAAATACATTATTATTGAGTATTCCTTGTAATGTACTTGGACATGCACGTTTTTTTCTGTCACTAGTACGGCGCCACGTGGTCTCAGGTAAGTTGTCTATTTCGAGGCGCTGGAAATTTTAAACAAAATAATGATTGTTTTATGTATAACTAGCGACCCGCCCCGGCTTCGCACGTGTACGTTTAATAGCTTAAAACCTTCCTCTTGAATCACTCTATCTATAAAAAAACGGCATCCCTAAAAATACAAGATTTTAAAGATAATTACGGTAAAGAGGTGTAAAATTTAGTGGCACCAAATGCAAACTGATTGAGAAGTAAGTTAATCATCGTTTATTTAATACCTACGTTAATTTTGTTTAGATTCACTGTTCTCCTAATCTATCAGGCTTGAAGATTACGACTGTATTAACAGCATTTATTTGAAAGATAAACAAGACAATGAAATATTATCTGAAATAGTCTATTGTATGAATGGCCGAAAGAAGATGTCGAACGTAATGTTGCAAGAAAAAAAAGATTTTTATTTTTTTATTTTCAATCAAGCTAAATCCAGTGCGGGGTTAATCTGTCCCAATTTTTTTTTAAAGAAATTACTCGAATTCTTTTACTTCCTGTAGACATGCAATTCAATAAGAACTTAGGCTTTTAAATTTAGATTGAAGGTATAATGTTGGTATAGAGTCCTCCTTCAGTCTCCGCCATTTGCCAGAACGAGTAAAAGAAGATAAAGTGAAATGGCTGGAGCAAATTCTGTGGTGCTTTCTTGGAACCCAACCAATTTCGTGAGCTACCACGGCAATCAATTTATTTCGAAAATATTCGTCACAGGGAAACCTAAATGAAAAAAAAAGTATAAATACCTAATTAATTAAACCTAACACAAAAATCACGTTGTCGATAGATTTATCGATACAATTTTCGCACCCCTTTAATAATTTCTTTGGCGAATATTCATATTGATAAATAGATAAGATTTAGATAGTTTATACTTATTTATTTTACTTCTTCTAAAAGGTAATGTCTTACTTTTACTTATTTAATGTATAATGAAATATATTTAAAGGAAAATCTATGAATAAACATAAAAATACTACGTACTTGTGGAAACTGACATTTTCACTTTGATTTTTTGTACATCCCTTGCGAGATTTACATTTTTTTTACTATTCAGGACGTAGCGCACACTCTTATTTATAAGAACAATGTGCACATATACAAAACACAATTAATTAAATATAAATTCTAGACTAAAATATTTTTTCAAATCACCGCGCCACTGACACAAGTATTATACGACAAAATTTAAAATGTCGTTGCCGTCTGACAGGGGGTACTAGTGGCGGGCAATTTAATTTGGTAGCTAGGCTTTGGCTCAAAATCTCGAAATTGCTCTTATTTGACAGATGCCCCTGTACGTTTTTCAAGTACTGAGGCGGCTTCTATGCTTTAGTACTTATTCTAAGGTGACTATTCAGAATAGAGTACACCACGAAATTATAGAAATATCGATATTTTTGCTCATAATGATTTAGTCTCAGACGTAAACGTTCACGCTATTAGTCGAATAAAACTAAAAAGGCTCGTTTTCGCAGTACTGAATTCAATAAAAAAGTAAAAAATATAGATTGTTAGCTTAGAATAAGTACTAAAGCATAGAAGGAGCGCTACTTAGCATAAACGAATCAAAATATAGCCATGCTATTTACTCATATGGCGGACTCGCTGTTGTCAGAACGGGAAAGATAAACTTTTGACAGGCCGTAAAAATTAATTTTGTAACCTTTTGTACAGAGACTAGGGATGAGGGTATTCACACTATTAGACTATAGCTATCGATAAAATAAAGTCATCGTATAATGTATATTACGAAATATCTGAAGTGGTATTGTTGTAAGGCCGAAAGAAGGTGACTATGATTGTGTTAACCAAATAATAGCCATGCCGGATATTGCCATAGTACATATAAATACTTACTTCTTAGAAAGTTATAATGACAAAAGTAAAGTTATAATATCATTATTATTCAGCCGAAAGATGCCCACTGCTGGACATAGGCTTCTCCCGAGCATCATCACTTCGACTGGTCCTGTTATTATCGCTATCAATAAATAAAGTCATCGTTTAAGTATAAATGTCTATTATTTAATTTGCAATTACTAAAAGCTTCACAAAAGTTAAATACATTATTATTGAGTATTCCTTGTAATGTACTTGGACATGCACGTCTTTTCTGTTACTAGAACGGCGCCACGTGGTCTCAGGTAAGTTGTCAATTTCGAGGCGCTGGAAATTTTAAACAAAATAATGATTGTTTTATATATAATAACTAGCAACCCGCCCCGGCTTCGCACGTGTACGTTTTATAGCTTAAAACCTTCCTCTTGAATCCCTCTATCTATTAAAAAAAACGTCATCCCTAAAAATATAAGATTTATAAAGATAATTACGGTAAAGAGGAGTAAAAGTTAGTGGCACCAAATGCAAACTGATTGAGTAGTAAGTTAATCATCGTTTATATAATACGTTAATTTTGTTTAGATTCACTGTTCTTCTAATTATTTTATCTATCAGGCTTGAAGATTACGACTGTATTAACAGCATTTATTTGAAAGATAAACAAGACAATGAAATATTATCTGAAATAGACTATTGTATGAATGGCCGACAGAAGATGTCGAACGTAATGTTGCAAGAAAAAAAAGATTTTTATTTTTTTTATTTTCAATCAAGCTAAATCCAGTGCGGGGTTAATCTGTCCCAATTTTTTTAAAGAAATTACTTGAATTCTTTTACTTCCTGTAGACATGCAATTCAATAAGAACTTAGGCTTTTAAATTTAGATTGAAGGTATAATGTTGGTATAGAGTCCTCCTTCAGTCTCCGCCATTTGCCAGAACGAGTAAAAGAAGATAAAGTGAAATGGCTGGAGCAAATTCTGTGGTGCTTTCTTGGAACCAAACCAATTTCGTGAGCTACCACGGCAATCAATTTATTTCGAAAATATTCGTCACAGGGAAACTTAAATGAAAAAAAAAAGTATAAATACCTAATTAATTAAACCTAACACAAAAATCACGTTGTCGATAGATTTATCGATACAATTTTCGCACCCCTTTAATAATTTCTTTGGCGAATATTCATATTGATAAATAGATAAGATTTAGATAGTTTATACTTATTTATTTTACTTCTTCTAAAAGGTAATGTTTTACTTTTACTTATTTAATGTATAATGAAATATATTTAAAGGAAAATCTATGAATAAACATAAAAATACTACGTACTTGTGGAAACTGATATTTTCACTTTGATTTTTTGTACATCCCTTGCGAGATTTACATTTTTTTACTATTCAGGACGTAGCGCACACTCTTATTTATAAGAACAATATGCACATATACAAAACACAATTAATTAAATATAAATTCTAGACTAAAATATTTTTTCAAATCACCGCGCCACTGACACAAGTTTATACGACAAAATTTAAAATGTCGTTGCCGTCTGACAGGCGGTACTAGTGGCGGGCTATTTAATTTGGTAGCTTGGCTTTGGCTCAAAATCTCGAAATAGCTCTTATTTGACAGATGCCCCTGTACGTTTTTCAAGTATTGAGGCGGCTTCTATGCTTTAGTACTTGAGATTGATTTAGATTGTTAGCATAGACCATCGACATAAGGAAATATGTCTATGGCATAGACAATACAATTAATTTTTCCGTCACATTGACGTACGACGTCAACGTCAACGTGTTTACTGTTTAAAGATTTCATGAAAGTTTCCGAACTTTCCGTGTGGTGTTTTTAATACTACTAAGTACTAGTTGAAATAAGTTATAACTAGGCCTATTAATGAAAAAAAATATTATTCATAACTCAGCTTTTCGTTGACATGCTAATTTAGTCATGTCTCTGCCACAGAAAAAATATTATAGACAGCGTGCACATTCTAACCCAATCGCCGATCATTGTTTTGAATAGTAAGTTTCATAAAACTTGTTTAAAGCAGTGGACATAATCAACCACATTAATTAAAATTCATTCACACATTACAGCCCTACTCACCCCGATGATTATGACTGGTCTGTTTTGTATCCTATCGTAAACAAAGAAGAAAGCAAGGATAAACAAGTTGAATTTTTGGATGTTGGCTGCGGCTATGGAGGTCTCTTAGGTTTGTATATTAATGTTATCTTTAGCAGTAGATATCAGTGCTTTTTTCAGGCGAAAGACGGCCACTACTGGACATAGTCCTCCCCCAAGAATCGCCACATCGGCCGGTCCTGCGCTTCTCGCATCTTTTAGATTTCTGCGACCTCCACCAGGTCATCGGCTGAATGCTGACGATGATGATCAGTGCTTTTTCAACAGTATAATTATATTATAATAATATTGTCAACATAAAAATAATTGTATGGTCTGCTAGTCCAGTTAACACTGTGATATTCCAAGGAGATCCTCTATCTACCTCAATCATAGTACATGTTGCTTCTATGAACTCAAATGCTTATAGACAGGATTGCCAGGTGTAGTTTGGGTGAATTAGGTTGTATTCACACGGATAAGCCAGTTTCTTTAGTTTGTCTAGCATTGAATGTAGAAAATGCCAGAAGCAAAATTTCCTGTTGATTCCATCTGTGAGCGAAATTTTGTAAGTGTTGATTAATTTGTTAAGGAAATAGTTCATTTGGGATTGTGGGCTGGCACACCTTCAATCAATCTATCTTCCCAATATTTAAATTAAATAAATAAATATTTAATACAACTTGTTTTAAATTTTAGTAACTTTATCACCAATGTATCCTGAAAACTTAATGCTGGGTTTGGAGATCCGTGTAAAAGTATCAGATTATGTTAATGATAGAATTCAAGCCTTAAGATCACAGCACTTGGATCAATACCAAAATGTTGCTGTGTTAAGAACAAATGCTATGAAATATTTACCCAATTTCTTCCATAAAGGACAGGTAATTTTTAGGATAATAATTTATCAAATAATTTACATTATCCAAAGATTCTAATCTATTTAACTTTATTCCAGCTCAAAAAGATGTTCTTTCTGTATCCAGATCCACATTTCAAGAAGGCAAAACATAAATGGAGGATAATAAATAAATGGTTGTTGTCTGAATATGCCTATGTTCTTGCTGAACAGGTACCCTCAGAGAACTTTATAACAAATTACAGCACTGCTAGAAATATGTATTTGCTATGACAAGTCAGATTAAAAATAAACTTAAAAAAAAAGTAAAAACCGACTTCAAAGAAATACTAAAAGGAGTAAAATAATTACCATAATATAAAATTAACAGTTTCAGAAGTCGGTGGCTTCTATTTGCTTCAGTGTAGAGTTGCACTGACTTCTGAAACTGTTAATTTTATATTATGGTAATTATTTTACTCCTTTTAGTATTTCTTTGAAGTCGGTTTTTACTTTTTTTTAAAGTTTATTTTTTATTAAATATGTTTTAGTTTCATAATTTTAACTTCCTCCTTCTTATCCCTTCTTTTTGGCTTTGACGTAGTCGGGCATAAAAAGTCCTTTCAAATGATACTTTACACGATATAATGAAACATTCCAAAGGGGCGGAGGGGGAAACACGCACCCCCTCCTCTTTTCCAGTAGTCAGTTCCCAACAACAAATATAAACAAAGCAATATTAGTAATTTGAGAATTTTGCTTTGATCCGATGAGGAGTTCCGTTCCATATCTCTGAAGTTCATGGTCTAATCGTAACTAAATTTATATGGGACCAATCGGGAAGGAAACCCTTTCGAACAAAAAAAGAATTTTTCAAATGTTCATAAATGACGGATGTGGTAACAAACATAAAAAAAAATAAAAAATACAACCGAATTGAGAACCTCCTCCTTCTTGAAGTCGGTTAAAAATAACAGTTCACATACCTAACTAAATCTTTATTTTCAGGGGATTGTATATACTATAACAGATGTGAAGGATTTAAATGAATGGATGGTGTTTCATTTTGAAGAGCATCCTTTATTTGAAAGAATACCTGATGAGGAATTAGTAAGACTGTTTTGCACTTGGTTATATCTACCTAGCAATTTTGTTTTTTCAAATTTGCTTGATTTAAGCAAACTCCTTCCCAATTCTAGTTATTTTGTTTGTAAATGTGAGACTATTCTAAGTTTAAATAACGTCTATTCTGTTTATTTCAGAAAACTGATCCAATCGTGGAAAAATTATATGAAAGTACAGAAGAAGGCAAAAAAGTTACAAGAAATAATGGAGATAAATTTGTTGCAGTATTGAGAAGAATTTCTGATAAAGTATGAAATGTTAAATACTTGTTGAATTACATAATCATTTTATTTTGTTACACTTATTTACATAATAAATTCATACAAAAAAGTTATATAATGTGGCTGTATTAATGTTAAAAGTTCATATAAGATAAACAAAGATTTCAAACAGTATTAATATATATTTTATGGATTAAATGTAGTAGCTCCAAGTAGTAGCAATAAGTTCAGTATCATTCATTTGATTCACAAGTGAGAATAAAATTTCTTGATAAAGACAACACTCATTATTTGGTTAGCTTCTTTTCCATGAGGATAACCCATCTACTGAGAGGTCGAGATATATTTAAATTCTTACGCATATATCCTGTAGCTCCCAGAAGCCAAGTTTTCTTTTCCATCCATACTTTGAATGATAAAAGTGAAAACAATAGTGCTGCCCATATTTCTGGCTGATTTGGATACATATGGAAACCCTGTTTAGCTAATAACAGGGCCTTGATACGATCGCCTGCCAAGTGTTCTGCAATACTGGCAGAAGCCAAAATTTTCCCAAAATTACAATCGTATTTACCATGGTGAGCTGAACATAAGGCTTTTTGGGCACAGCAGCTTGCAACTTTTGCCTTCGTGTTGGTAGCTCTGAGGCAATACTGAGCCATACAGAACCATAAAAGGGCATTACTTGGATGGTCATGAAGGCAGTCACTCAGTAGCTTTATTGCCTGATCCATGTTGTCTTCACAGACCGATAGGTAAGATTTCAAAAAGCCTATATCATATCCATATTCACTTTCTCTCTCGTATTTTCGTAACTCACCCAAAGCTAGCTTTGATAAACTTTGATCTGAATGTATTAGACCCAAAGAACATATTGCAAACAAACTGTGAGCTGTTGGCTTTTTCTGTGATATTTGAATGCTATGGAACAATAGTGTTTTAGCATCATCTGCACCTTTGTACATATACACAATACCAGCCATAGCTACTAAGAGATCTGCTTTTTCAGCATCTTCATTACTCAACCAGTGAAGTGCAGTGTCATAAACTGAGTAAGATTCTTCATAAAGACCCTTCTTATAAAGCGCCAAGGCTAATCCAGTAGTAGAATGGAAGCTAGCTTCAGTTATTGCTTTGTATATTTTTATTGCTTCATCATATTTCTCCATCCTCACTAAAATTCTTCCAATATTTAACAGTGTGATGTTCTTTTTGTCATCTTCTGCATATTTGAATGCTTTTTCATAAGATTGTATTGCAGAACGAAGCAGGCCATACCTCTCTTGTAATATTCCCAGGATGTTGAAAGCACATGCATTCACAGATTCAAAGTTACAGTACCATTCAACCAAGTCTATGGCATATGGAATAGCATAAAGACCTTCTATTTCATATTTTGATTCAGAGTTTTCTTTGTATTTATTATTCTTCAAAGTCCTGCAAACCCAATCTGCATACCCAAGTGCACTCTCTGGGTGATACCCCAAACGAGATGCATGTCTAAATAGATCCATTGCTTCGTCTTCACGGATAGCTTCAGCAATTAATCCCTGACCAATCCAGCTTTGTGGGTGGGATGGTAATGCCGATTGTCCTCGTGAGAAACAGTAGTTAGATAATTTATAAAGTTTCAATTTCAAATAAAGTGTTCCTAAATTACACCATATTTTTGCCACAGACCATTTTCGAGTAACCAAGAGAGCTTTAATAAAGCAATGTTGTGCAATTTCATACTTTTTGATAGCTAAACATATTTTTCCTAGCAAATTCCAATTGCGCCAAAGTGTAGGCCTTTCTTTTATACAATTTAATGTTAGGTTGAAAGATATATGACAATTAACAACTTTTTTAGTTTCATGATAAAAAGCTAAGTATGCCGACGCCAAATCATATGATGACACTTGCTGCCTTTGTTTTGCTATATGTGAGTAACAAGCAATTGCCTGAGGAAATATTTCAAGTTTATCTTTCTTTGATATTTCAAAGTCATTACCACTTTCCTTTGACAACTGAGGCATATAGACATATGCATATTTATCTGGCAATTTAGTAATGAATATCAAGTTGTCTGCTAATAATTTCCAAAAACATAAAAATTGATTTTGTTTTGACAATGCTTTTGTTATATAGTCTATTGCATATTGTGCACAATCTCTAGCAGTACCATATATTTTGGCTTCAACTTTTTTCTTGGCAATTCTCATCCATGTCTCAGCAATTCCTTTGAGAGCTAAGAATGAGTAAGGTTCAATTTTAAATACTTTTTCAAATGTTGATATAGCTTCTTCATATTGCGTCAACAGAGAATAAATGTAGCCAATTCTTGTCAGGCAGTGTGCAGATTTGCTTGGATCTAAAGTCATTACTCTGTTATAAGCTCTCAATGCGGATGTGTATGATCCCCTTGAATAATAGGCATCAGCTAGACACTCAAAAGCTGTTGTATCATTGTGATTAATTTTGATAACATTTCTGAAATTCAAAATGGCATTTTCCCATTCTCTTCTATTTAAATAATGCAGGCCTAGTCTGATATTAACCCAGGGTTCAATTGTGGAAATATTCTTAGTTAATGTAGTCAATAACTCGAAATCAGCATCCTTCTGTTGTAATTTAACATATATTTCACTGAGACCCTTTGCAATTTCAGTGTTAATTGTATTCAGACTATGAGCTTTTTCATAACATTTCTTAGCCTTCTCTAAATCAGATTTATGATGATAATAAAAGTGGCCTAAATATAAAAATGTATCAGCATGATCAGGATTAAGTTTGGCTGCTCTTAGAAGATTTATTAGGCATTTGTCATATTGTTTAAGTTCCCAATATGCTTTTCCCAAATAGAATGCATCTAGTGGATGATCAGCTGAACCTTCTAGTAAATCTACCACTTCATCATGTTTGCCTTGCTTTTGAAGCAATAGAGATTGGAGTTGCTTATGGTAATCAGTTGTTTGTAAATGTTTCATGATGTGGTCAGCAGGTTCATTGGCTTCTATATAACACTCTGCAAGACTGGCCAGTTCAAACATTTCTAGTGAATCAATAGGTATGTCTTTGGTACTATTGATGGCTTGCATCCATTTCTGTTGTTTTGTCAGGGACAAGAATAAAAATCTTTTGAGAACCACAGCAAACCGTTGGTCTTTTACTTTGGTTAAAAAGTTGGTTGCAAGTTTTTGTGTGATAGACCACTTTTTTAACATAATTGTACATTTTATTATGAATGTTGCTTCTGTGATGTCTGCCTCATGATAGTTTATTAATGGAACACACTGTTTGTAGGCTTCTAGATACAAGCCTTTATCATAGCATATCATGCTTCTTAAAAGGCTGGGATACTTAGAGTTCATAATGCCTTCACTGATTGAATCAATGTGTTGATCAATATTGAAATCACAGAATGACATTTTCTCCACATATTTTATACATAATTGTTTACAGAGCCAATCTCTTAATATCACATTTGAGGGGAAAAAATTAAGATGTATAATCTCTTCAACAGCAGAGGGAAAGTGAGATTTCTGAATGATAACTTTGCATTGCAGTATTTCAAGAGAATCCTTAGGATCTTCACTGTAGATCTTATTCAAAACTTTTAAAATGACTGGTATTGCTTCTTCATCACATGGTACATCAGATTTTAAGAGTTCTAGAAATTGTTTTTCAGCTGCTTGGAATAGAGCAGTTACAAGATCTTTGGCTAAATAATTAGCCAGTATGCTCAGTGATTCTTTGCATCTCAATGCACAGCCTAATTGGCCAAGTTTTGATATAATTTCGATAGTTCTTTCTTCTTCCATTTGTAGATTCAGCATTTCCTTATAGATAGCAAATAATTTAATTTTATCTGAATTATCTTCTTTTCTTTCATAGAAGTTGGCGAGACCTTGCCAGGCAAGTGCATGGTCTGGTTTACTTGCTATAGCTTTTTGGTAGGCTAGTGGGGCCTGATCAGAATCTTGAAGTGATTTCCCGAGTAACACTAGACCAAAATAGTTCTGTTTGTCTTTCCGTAGTATATTTTTGCAGCATTCTTGAGCTTCTTTGAAATTTTTCTCATCTATCAGTTTTCTTGCATCTTTTAATAGAGCTTTAATATCTGCCATCTGGAAGACAATTTATCAATACTGTAAGTTATAGTAGGTAGTTTACGGTTACAAGGCAATGGGTGTTACAATCATTTCAGGAAAAGATCTTTTTTGTTGTAAAATAGCAGAGTACAAATATTGTACTGATGTTTACAACCACTTGTTTTTGTTTATTATGTAAAGTACATTAAACTCTGATAATGAAATTTTTTACTGCAAGAAGCTAAACTAAAAGCGACTGGAGAGCTATGATTTCTCAGATTGGTTAATTTATTGGAAAAACTTATACAGAGCTGATCCAAGTTGCTAGTTAACGATGTCTTAATAAATTTATGAATATAACTCACTGTAAAAAGGGTATCCTTTTGGTAATCACAGTTTTAGGTATTTTGAATAACACACTCAAAAAAGGGTTTCTTGAGAAATAAAGTGTTGGTGGTATATGGCGATACCTCTCGAAACATCTACGCAGCTTATATTCAAATGGGATAGATTTTGGCAAAAGATAAACGTGCAACTTTATTATTATAAGATGTGCAATCTGAATTCTGAAATTTTTCTGTCGGGCCGGCCAGCAGTAATCAAATCTGTCAATGTCAAACTGGTCAAACGTTCAAAAACTAGCGATGGGCGTTGAATCAACGAACTAGTTGAATCAACGTTGATGTCTCTTCAACGGAATTAACGTTGACCGTGTACAAATCAACTCGTTGAATTCGTCAACGAGTTACGATACAACGACGTAGAATTCAACTCGTTTCATCGTTTGACGAATTCAACGAGTTGATTTGTACACACGGCTACACTTCAAGCTATGCAAAACCAGTATAAACTGACCGTTACTTGTGCAAAGAGATTATACAAAGCGACGCCAAGATAAACTGGTTTTGTATAGCTTGATGTGTAGCCGTGTGTACACGGTCAACGTTTTGTTATTTTCAACGTACGTAAATTGTATTTCTACTCCCGCTACGACGCGATAGTCTTGACAAGAATTTGAACTCTAAATAACGAATACAAGATTTTATATTTATTTAGTAATTTGATCAATGTCATTATTTTTTAAAGAAAGTAAACGTAAAGTAAGAATTATTAATGTCATATTATTAATTCTTAAAATGATCATATTCGTGCGCGGAATGAAACGTTTCGGCGCCGGCGGGCCTGTGACTGGTTGAAGCGGCTGATTGGCCGGACTTCATTAACATTACAACAGCATACGTTAATAAAAGCGTTTAGGTGTATAACGTTCATGCAAGTTGACGTTCGTAACACGTTAACTCGTTGACGAAATTAACTAGTTGATCAACTAGTTGACAAACGCAATTCAACGTTAACGTTTCGTTGACGGAAAAACCTTCAACGACCCATCGCTATCAAAAACTCAACAAAATGGGTGAAGTGTGAATTCCCTGCTGTGAACAAAGAAGTCACTTTTTTTTGTAAAGATTTTTACTTTTTGGGTTCAGAATACCAATGGTTCAGAAGTCTCAGAACAGTCAGAACTGTGTGAACGCCGAACGCAGTGTTGCAGAAGTGATATTGAGAAAAATAGGATACTTGCCGGCTGAAAAACGTGAGAAATCGGCATATTTTATATGTGAAATTCGTGCAATAATCATAGGTACTTATATGCTCTAAGAATAATCATGACTATAAACTAATTTACAAAAAAAAACAATAATTTAAGTGTTTTAATTATTATCCACGACACAGGGAATCCTAGTGTGGAAGCTAGTACCAAATGTAATATTATTGTTATGTAAGTTTATTGAATAAAGTATTAAGTAAAGTATTATTTAAGTATCTATAATATATACCTACGTTTTTTCATATTTACACATATTATTAACATTTTTAAATATTTCAATAAAAATAAATACATTTAAAAATATAAAAAATAGTAGCCCACCGGCATCGGCATCGGAACAGGGGGTCTACTCCCTAAGCACGAAGTCCGTGGTTTCGCCTTAGTTACGTACGAGCGTTTCCTACTCCCTATTAACTACGGACATCTTAGAGACGGACATACGATTATTTATTATGCGCGCCATACGCACGCGGCACTCGGGCGGATCGTGGGTGGCTCGCACGGATGCGTGCCGCCCGTGTGCGTGTGGCGAATCTTGACAGTCAGGGCCTTTTCATTGTCATGCGTGTTTGCGCCCGCGTGCAGGCCAGACACGCATGCTTGTTGCGGGCCACACGTTGAGCAGATTATTTTCGCCTCGCCGCCACAGTATTAAGCGTGTCGCCAGGAAGAGAACTCGTATCAAAATGAAAATGAATGAATGAATTTTCATATTGATCATACAACGCTAACGTGCGTCATGCGTGCGACCCGCTTGACAGTAAGAACAACAACAACACTGACTGTGAGTTCAGTCGAGTCATCGAGTCCACTGACTTAATCGACATGGACATCTCTATTGTTGTAACTAGGGTGACGTAGAATATCACAGAATATGTTTTGCAATGTTGGTGCAACTGCCGATCCTTCAAAATAATAATTTTCGATTTTAGATTCTATGGCGTAAGCAATACTGCTCCTTATTACAAATCAATAGAAAAATTGACAGCTGTGGTCAGAAACGTTGCTGTGTTGAATTTGGTTGTTGTCAATTTTCAAATCAACTCAAAAGTTGTAAACAAAACAATGCAAGATTCTATTCATGAGTATTTTCTATTAATATAAAATTATGGCTAGTACTGAAATTCTTTCCATGTACATCAAGAAGCTAAGTTAGTATCAAATTTTGTTGTAAGTATACTTTCATGGTTACTTTTAAACTGCAAGCTAAAATTTGAAACATTTTAGCTCATCCATTGAAAGAAATTCGCGAGCGCTCACTTCTGTTGTTAATTGCGAAGTTGAAGTTAGGCTGGGAACTAGATGACGAGTTATTGGGGACTAGAAAATTGTTGGAAGCCCTCTTGGCATGGTTCCATACACCGCAACAATCCCTACAAAGTGAAGCACTGGAACTACTACTAACAACTATCAAGGTTCATACATTTATTTATTTGTATTTTACTGTCGTGAAAAGGTAGCATTCTAATAACATAAAGAGGCTATGTAGTCTCTTTCATTTCATCTTTCATCCATATACTTATCTCACGACACTTCAGACATGCCAACAACGACTCTTGTTATTAGTAAAAGAAAATAATCTTGTATGGATGTTTCATTAATAAGTTTTTTACCATAAGAATAAAAAAACTGTATATACTGTATAAGCTAAACTCCTTTGTGCAGGCCCTAAATGCCTCTTCATAAACACCTACTTCATATCTCTCTTCATCCATGGATATGCATATGAATAGTTGAGCCAATGTCAGATGGTAGGCTATTATACCTTGAATGCATCTGAAGTCTGAGATTTGCTTCTATACAATTATTAGTTATTCTTAGGCCCAGCGCAGACAACAGACTTTTTGTCCGACAGAGTGTTGCAGACAGGAATTGACGTGGTTGGTAGTCTTTGCCGGTCGCAAAATTTAACACGGACTCAATGCACATGACGGTAATTTTGTCTGTAGTTGTCATTAGAACTCTAGTGTCTGCGATGGCAACAATAACCAACTACTTTCATTCTTGTCCGCCGGACAAAAAGTCCGTCGTCTGCACCGGGCCTTATGCTATTACATTTCTTAAGAATGTTTTGATGAAATTTAATGTCAAGCTTGTATAAACTAAACTTCCGTCCTTGCCTTATAAACTGCATCTTGATTATCATCAACATAGACAGCCTTGTTCTGCCTAGTGTTGGGTATAGGCCTCCTCCCGTTTGGGCTATTTCCCCCTGATCTGTGTTAGTCCCATCCAGGTCAATGTAAACTTACTTTGAAGAACAAGAACTTGCTTGATTGAAAAACAGTCCAGCACCCTTTTTCAGAATAATTTGAGAATACCTCTTTTAGGTTTGCTAATGGCAATGAATATCTTTTATCCTATACTGGATGACTTTTTTTACCATCTGGAAACAAAAAATGGGTATAATAGGTGAACGGAGTCAAAGTTCAATTAAATAATATCTAAATTAAAATTATTCACACCTGCATGATTTGAGTTTCTATAGTAGGTGTATTAGCACTTTAAAGCTCAATATTTCAGAAACAGATCAATTAACCGAAAAATTGTTTTCGCAAACCCATAATATTTTTGAAAGACCTATCCAACAACACCCCACACATGGGGAAGACGAGAAAAAAAAAAACCACTTTACGCATACAGGAGGTACCATAAAAAAAATATTATTCATGATTTTATTTTACCACTTTGTCGGCGAGATTAATTTGTATTTCCATGCCAAATTATAGCTTTTTAGTACTAAAAATATCTGAGCTAAGCTGCAGAAGGACGGACAGACGGACGGACATGGCGAAACTATAATGGGTCCTTGTTGAGATCCCTAGATATATCAATTTCATAATAAGAAATCGAAAAAAAAGAAACTACTCCAAAGCCTTCTCCGTTCACCTATTATACCCATTATTTTTCCAGACAGTACAAAAAGTCACCAGTATATTATGTTCTTCAAAATAAATTTATATTTCAGACAAAAGCTGGTACTTACATTGTAAGAGAATTTGGCATAGAAACAGTTTTGTCCAATTTGAGTAAAATCAGACATAAGATTGCTGATGATGCACAAGAATTATATGATGATGTTATGGAGACCCTGAGATTCATAAACACTGTTGAATCAGATATTAATGTGGTACCTCGACTATCCCTACCTGAGGCTACAAGGTATGTGGTATTTAATGCTTCCTCCTTCTGTTCAACAAAAGATGAATTCTGACATAGCAGTCATTTTGTAAATTGTAACTGTAGGAAGACTAGTATCAAAAAACATAATTAACATCATCAAAAGCCGTAAAATAGCTATATTATACATGTTTTGGTTTTTATTAATATTTGATATTCTTTGTATGTTAATGTTTTGTAGAGAAACGTCAGGACTTATCTTATGATGAAAAGGATAAAGTAGGATAAACAAAAATGTCTGTGACTTAAGGTCATGGCACACTATACCGGCACCGCAACAGCACCGCTCCAAGACCTCCAACCCAGCAATTAACTTGTCATTCAAATTAGAGCATTAAATCGTGTGTCGTATAATATATTTCATAATGTCAATATGAAAAAGCTAACGGCGGGCAGTCAGCGCGCTTGCCGCTACCATACAACTCGACTCGCAGACAGCGCGCTGCAAGCGAGCAGACCGCGTGCTTACAGCGCGCCGATTCCGAGTCGTCAGCGAATGCAAGTCCTAGGCATGTTCAATCACAAATGCCATATAAAAATTGTGTTCGCGGTGACAGCAAGCTTGCACCTCGCGGTCGGCGCGCGGACTCCGAGCTTGCACCTCGCGGACGACGCGTAGTTAGCGCGCTGGCGGCTAGCCGTACCCTAAATTCGAGGCGACGCCGTGCTGCCTGCAGCTTTGCAGTTGCTGTGCCGGTCTACTGTGCCATGACCTATACAGTACAGAGAATCTAACAAGCAAGCAAAAATTATTTTTTATCTACAACTGTCTTTAATACTTTAAGCATATGTGGTAAGAGACATTTGACACTAACCTGGAACAATCATCTGTAAGGTCATATCATTATTTGTATCAAGTGGAAATAGTGTTTGAATTAAATGTCTGCATAAATCAAAAACAATCATTACTCCAATCCTGTCATCAATTTCTTTGAGAAGTTCAGGAATAAGTAATGTTAGATAAATTCTTGTTTTCAGTTCTGAAAGTGATGGAGGATCAAGCAGTGGTTATTACAACATGGATCCTAATTTTCAATCTTCAAAGACAACATCCATTTCTAATGATGACTCTGACAATAATAGATACAGGAGGTAAGTATTGTTTTTGAAAGATTGTCATGAGAATATACATTTTGCAGGGTGTCTCTGATATTTGCTGGTAGTAAAGCTGCCAAAATATTTGTGCTATGAGGCTAAACATTGCTTCATACGGTCACATATAAGTTTACAGAGGGGCAGTGGTGGATCCAAGGAGGAGGTGGGGTGGTGGTTGCATAGGACATGATCACCAGTTTTGACCATCCCCTAAGCTAAGAACTGAATCTGCCACTACTCAGGGAGCTCCTTTATTTGTTGGAGAGGAGGTTAAGCTAAAGTTAGGTATCTATATTTTTATGACAATAATAATCTAGTCTCCCACTAGTTCTAAAAGACAGATGACAGTCGCTCAGTAAAATACTTACTTAATGTGATGGTACTTAACATGTGTTGTGATTCCTGACCCGACCACGACATGGAACGGAGATTTTACTATGGCACAAAATGGTTATTTTAATTGTGTTTTATTGTGCCACTTATCCCAGGAATTTGTGCCTTGTACTTTTTGAGTAATAAGAGTACGATTGTGGTCGGGCTAGGGATCACGGTTCCTGACCCGACCACAACTAGATCTAATAAAATATCAATAGTGGGAAGTTACTGATTATGCCAAAAACATGTGTCAAATTGTGCCTATGGCACACGAAATTCTAGTACTATTCATATCACAGAATATATCTTAATTCGGTTAAATTGAATAATCAAGAAATAAAGTGTTATGCAATTTCACTAAGACTTTGCAAGCTGTTTTATTTTGTGAAATTATGCTATGTATAAAGCACTTTATTTTTTATTTTACTGGTTGTGTTCACGACTTCGTACGCGTAAAAAAATACAACCACTATGTTTTGTAGCATTATATTAGTGTGTTAAGCTTGTATAAAAAATCGGTCAAATGCGAGTCGGGTTCGTATCCTGAGGGTTCCGTAACCCACATCATAACGATAAGTTGAAATTTAAACATAAATTAACTCGTTTAAACAGTACCAGTACAAGCTGATCCCTTGCTGCATACTTTTACTACTAATACAGGGGTAAAGAAGTTAATAGTTAAGAATTTACCTTTTAAAATATAAAAACATAGTTTTCAGACTTTTTCCTTTAGGTTGTGATGTAAGATCTTGCATCTTGCCAAATTTCATGATTCTAGGTCAACGGGAAGTATGGTTTAGATTTCCATAGATATATAAAGATTTCCATAGATTTTTTTTTAATTTTGTTTTATGTAAAAATTCAATAAACATAATAAATAATAAGAAAGCTGACAAAATAAACTCCATTTTTATTTTTTACTCTGTAACCCTATAATTATGACCAGTTTTGTTACGACAACAGTTTAGTTAAATCATAACTAACAGAATTCAAATGTTTAATTGCAGACTAAATTATACATAGAGTGTGGCTACTTGACTTAATGCGTTGTATTGTATGTGCCATAGGCACAATTTGACACATATTTTTGGCATAGTCAGTAACTCACCACTATTGATATTTGATTACATCTGGTTGTGGTCGGGTCAGGAACCGTGATCCCCAGCCCGACCACAATCGTACTCTTATTACTCAAAAAGTACAAGGCACAAATTCCTGGGATAAGTGGCACAATAAAACACAATTAAAATAACCATTTTGTGCCATAGTAAAATCTCCGTTCCATGTCGTGGTCGGGTCAGGAATCACAACACCTTAACATATTGAATTATCCATTAGTAAGAAAAAGTATTCTAAAAAAGAAAGATCCGTGTGGTGCCGGACGTTAAGAATAGCACTACCCCATCTCTTCTCATGGGTGTCGTAAAAGGCGACTAAGGGATTCACTAGAGGATGTGCAGCAGCGTTCTCTGAGTATTTTAACAACCATATTGCGATCGCCAACCCGCCTGCCAAGCGTGGCGATTATGGCAAACCCTATAGGGGGAGGCCTATGTCCAGCAGTGGACGTTTTTCGGCTGAATCATCAAGAAAAAGAAGAACTCAAGGTCTGCCAATGAGCCAACCAATCATATTATAAAACAATATCCTGCGCTCCAGAACGAAGATTATGGATGTAGCTCAGGAGGCTACTAAACAGGGCCAGCTATGTTTGTTGCATATGGGCTAATCAATATTGATAAGCTATTGTCCAAAACAGCAACAGAATGGACCCTGACAAGTGGGAGACAGCAAGGCGGTAGACCTCGCAGTAGGTGGCGAGATACACCCGACGCTTTTAATAAACAACGGCGACAAGCGGCTAATAAAAGGGAAAGGCTTAGGGGGAGGACTTTGCTCAACAGTGGGACGATAGGGAGCTGAATGTACAATACGGCCGACATATCTTGGCGAGTCTGAAGTTATCTGATTAGCTGCGCAGTAGACAATTTCATTTCTAAAAGATTCATTGCGCAGCCAAACAACTAACTTCAGACTAGCCAAGGTACGTCGGCCGTATTGTATTCCTTATAATAAAAAAGAGACAACTATTTAAATTCATATTGATATAACGCAATAATATTATTTATTTATTTTAGTATAAATAGTTCAGACAGTATAAGAATACTACTCTTCCCCTGGGTGGAGCTATGCCAGTCTGACAAAAAGACCTTACTCCTAGTTGAGGATGCCTTGAGATTGTTGAAATCTACCAGAAGATGCTGCAGGTTTATTCGAGATGTATTTCTTCGTGACTTCTCTGCTGAAATATTTCTTAATAGACCTGAAATAATAAAGGTATTATTAAAACCTCAAGCACGGTAATTATAGACACAATAGATAAGACAATTAAGTGTCGTCCTGGGACGACGGGCGGTACGCAACCGGAACTATGAAGAATGAAAATCACTTTTATTCTTCATAGTTCATAGTAATTGTTTTTTTAAGTTTTGAATAACATGAAGCTTTGAAAATAGTTGAACTTTTGCTACACTAAAATGTTTCATGCAACTTAAAAGTCTATGTGTAACTATTTTCAATATCTTATTATCTATTATGGGAATTACCAGTACTCGCTGATTTGAACATGAACTCTGTACAATCTGATTAACTTTAATTTTTTACTGTCGTAAACTTTTTTGCAGAGTTTATTGACAATATCAGATGGTAACCATGGCGGACGACCCGGTGAAGCCCTCTGTGTATTATTGTGCATAACACGCGTTCTCCGTTTGCGACTTTTGCAGCTATCTTCTTTAGACTTGATACACGAGACTAACAAGGTAAATTCTTTGAAATGTGAATGTTACAAAATCCTATATAATGCGCTGATTTTAGATTCTGAGACTAACCAAAGATATTGTTGACAGGCATTTTGAGCTGGTTTTTAAATACTTTCGGTTGTGAATTTGCTTGAATGTGTTAAAAGTTCTTTGAACTGTTTAAACTTTATTTTTAATCTCGTATCTAATGAAAACAACCTGATAAAACGATTCAGAAACAAAAAAACATTAAATAATATTTCGTGTTATTAGATTTCAGATGAACACAGAGGTATAATAGACGATGGCGTAAACATAGAACTGGAGGAGATAGCTGGTGAGAGTCGCCCGCGCACGCCACTCGAGGAAGATGGCCTAGTAGTGTTGAGACAACTGCCGGCCCCGTTGTATGCCCTGGATACTTTACATGCAGTGCTGTCTATAATGGCCAGGAGTGTTGTGTTGATTGATCCCGTTAATAATACTGAGTTTTTAAATATAGTAAGTATTTATTGGAACAGGATAAAAACTCTTGAATTTTCTTTATGATTTCCGCATCAATGGACTTGTATTATAAATTAAACTTACAGAAATCACGATTTTCGCGCCTGCTTGTTGTAATTTTTTACACAAACAATCAAAAGTCATTGCTTATATCATTCACCTTCGTTTTTCAGAGGGAATTAAACACATGCCTCTGTTTGATAGAAAACCTAGTCGAGTTGTTATTAGAATGCGTAAATGAAAGTTTCTGGAGTATGGATCACAATGCCAAGACACAGAGGGACATATCTCATAAAAGTTGTATGGCTATGCGATTGTTGGGAGATCTTTTAGACAAATACAGGTAATTTAGACATTCAATTTATTATTTCTAAGAAATTTATCTGAAACTTCTTATCTTATTGGTAAGTACTGCCTGTTGTAGTCATATGCTGGATATTAGCTCAGTTTCACGAGTTCATAACTATACGCAATTGAAAACTATACGCTCGCGACAACATGGTTTTGTATGGAACTGCTCACACATTTTTATACAACACCGCGCAGTCTTTGAAGACTCCGGACAGTTTTGTAACTAAACTTAGGAGAAGCCTATAACCGGGTGTGGACTGCGATAACCTGGGGGGCTAATAACACCGCGTGTACTGAAACATATTTCGTTCCATATTCGTAATCTTAACTAGAAGTAGACTGCACATCAAGTCACAACTGTAAACTATGCAACTGCCAAATGCAGCTAGAAGGCCATTAGGATGTAGTCAGTGCAACTGGCGTGACAACTGTCGATTGGACGTGCATCCCACTTGCAGGTACCACCAAATGCGACATTATTAGCCCCCTGAGATTGTAGCATTTTTTTTAAATTTGATAATGGGTCTGCGTTTGACCGCCATCTCGCCTGATGTTAGACGGTGATGCGGTCTACGATGGAGCACGCTTGTCCAGAAGAAACAGATTCACTCGTGACTTGAAGACACCCAGATTGTAGATTTCGGGGAACACCCACTCAGGCAGCGCATTCCACTGATTGGCGGTTTTTACAATGAACGTCAAATTACAAAATTGACGCTCCCAGTTTGGTAAAACTTTTTACCAAACTGGGAGCGTCAATTTTGTAATTTGACGTTCATTGTAAAAACCGCCAATCAGTGGAATGCGCTGCCTACTACCTGCCTGCTACCGCGTGATAATAAATTCTACTATACCGTCACAGGAAATCGTTTTTTGACGACCTCGATCGGTGCCACCACCGCGTGGCCTGGTTACGCTTAGTGATGTGTGCTGAGAAGCTGCTGCATTGGGCGCGGGACTCCGCCCTGCCACCGACGTCGCTTGTAACTGCCTTACAAGTAGCTCAGTTAGATTCTGCTATTCACTTGTTTTATCCAGTTTTGAGTAAGAAGATTGAATTGGTATTAAAGGTGGGTGTCACCATTCTATATAAAGTTTATAGCCATGTCAATAACTTTTGATTATGTTGAGAAATAAAGGAATGTTATCTTTCAGAATACTAGAATAACTGTAAACCATGAATACAAAAGCAAATACAGAGAACTAAAGAATCTATTCGCGAGCATGGATGAAGCAGTAAAGTTTATAAACAATAAAAAATCTCATAAATCTAAGGAAATCCTACCGTGCATAAAGAAATCCCTGCCCGTTCTAGAACTATTTCAAAGTGAAAACTTTTTGGTTGAAATAGCAGATATTCTGCTCAAACAGGCCAAAGATTTAAACTTTAATGACAATGATTGGTCGATTGCTCGAAGTATTGCCTTAAACTTGATGGGCCATCATGTGGAATGGGTGCAAATAACTTTTTATAAGTTATTGGCAACAATGGTGAAGTCAGTTTTAGTAGGGGATGAGATGTATCAGACGGAGAACGAGAAATCTCTTACCTTGTTATGTGATGTCGGAATATTGACGGAAATCTGTTGTCATGGAATTTCCTCAAAGTTGAAAGAGGTTAGTAAAATAGTATCGTATCATAAAACATAATCTAACTTAATGGAACAAGTTCATTCTCCTCTGTAGGGTTTTTGCAAAGTACTCGACAACTTTCTGTTCTTTGTTTCGCACACAATTGCAACAGATCATGACTATGAAACGTAGCCTCCACGAGTGATGATACTTCAGTACGTACGGCGCACCCTGGGCAGTCAGCCTGCTACCATCCTTGCTGACTGGCTAATCTTTGCACCACGGCATGACCTATTCTTGTATACTCGTGCCGACACGATAGAAGAAAAAGAACATTGCGTAAATTTTTCAGAAAGTTGCTCATGTGTAATGTCTCAGGTGTCAATGTTGTATGTGGAATTATAATAATATAATAATAGCAAATAAATTCTTTATTATCAGGCTACTTAGGCCCATAGATATATACCTTACAAACTAACATATTATTATATATTATAATAATACATTTGTATTAGTATAGAAACTTAAGCCTATGTTAGTAAATCTTCACTTGAGCACTATGTCATTGTGCGGTCATATGGCACTTGTCCGCGGAAGCGACGGAACACCACTCCCTTCGGCCAAAAGTTCTCTTCCATGACGAGGTGCAGAAGACACTTTGGTACTCGCACCACGAACGCCTTGAAGTTGGCGTTACGGCGCGATTCCAGCAGCGCTCTCACTAAGGACTTGGCCTTTTGGCGTACGTACTCCACAATGTCCTCCGCATTAGTGGTGTAGTGTATGCGGGAGATATACACCGGAGTGTTCTAATTATTTTGTTTAATTATTTTGTTGTTCTAATTATAACTACAAGGCTTCTTAATGTTATAGGTAGCAGAAAGCTCTTCAGACATAATGTTGTACCTGCTGCGCGGGCGACTGGTACTCAGCGAGAGTTGTTGGTGGCGCCTGCTGGCTAGTTTGCTGCCTATCCTGCCGTTGTTACATGTTTATGCGGCCCATGAAACACAAATAGGTGAAAACTTTTAGTTATTTTCTCCTTCCAGAAATATTTTTCACTAATACCTTGTCGCTAATAATAGGAATAACACAAACACTCAAGGACCCCAATTTGAATATTCAGTTATAGAAAAACATACACTGAAATTTTACTTTTATGTGCTTAAATATTTTTTAAGAAAATAGTATTGCTTTTTCATTGTTAACTGCATATAAAATTCAGTCTTATGACCTTAACACAAGGCTCAATTCTCTTAACCTCAATCAAAAGATTGATTTGAAAAAAACAACTTTAAAAAAACATTGAAAATGGCTGAAATCGATTCAGTAGCCGATTCTTAACTAACAACTTTCAGTGTTTGTTTTTATCCGTATAAAATGTAGAGGTGGTCTTTTTTAAAGGTATCCCTACAAACATCTTCTGGCGGGACTTATCCAGTGGATATACTGACTAACGTAAGCCGATTTCGCGTCGATAACTGTAGTGGCACCCGTTCTCTTACACTCACGGTCACGATCCAGCGTATTCTCCCATCGTAGAGCCGGTCGTCTCTTCAGACTCCGCAGTCATACCGATAATTCAGCCCTCATCAAGCTGTCTCCCCCCCCAAAGCCCCCGCCAGCAACGCACTAAGGAGGTCCGAGTTCCGCTAGGGCTCGCCCTTAGTGCTGTTGTTGCAGGTAGTCATGATGTTAGTGTAGTACAAGTAGTTAGCTTAGGTTAAGTATTTTACTTCCCGCCAGCCAATGGGCTGGAGACCCTTCAGGTCTCGCCAATAACTGCCCGGTTACGTAGAAACGGTCCCCTAGGATGACCTACAGCAGTCCAATAGAAAAAAAAAACTTCCACTACATTGCATATGTTCCTACGCTTATCCAGTATTATTGTTAAAGGCAAGGCGATATGCAAGTCGTTGGAACGCGACATAGCAGATTGTATGGGCGTGTCTGATGCAGAAGTAATAGTGGGATTGGTGCGGCTTCTTTTCGTGCGGTGCGTTGCGGTTCAGCTAGATGCAGCACACGGCCTGTGTCGGCTTTTGGGTAAGTAATGAAAAATATTGCAGACAATGTTGTACACTCAAAATACTAAGGGCCTAAAGGATTTTTCAATCGTCAGATAACTTTTGTCTGAGGAATAAGTTTGACGTTTTGGCAGCTTTTTCATAGAAAATGTGTCAAAATGTTAAATTTATTCCTCAGTTAATAGTTATCTGGCGATGAAAAATCGGCTCTAAGAAGATAATAATATGGTAATGTTTTATAACTGGACTGCCTCGTTGATCTAGTGGTAGCAAGCGCGATTACTAAGCGTGAGGCCCAAGGTTCGATCCCCAGGTCGGGCAAAGTGTTATTGGGTTTATCCGTGTAGAATTTCTCAGTCGCGGCCAGGAGTCTGGATTTGTGCCCGGTTAATGGCAATAGGCTCGCCCCCTATTACCATACCTAGTATAGTACCATATATCAATACAGGCGTTATGTTATGTTTTAAAATATTTACTATACTTATATTTTAGATGACGATCGTTATTTACCGCCAAAGGATTCTTTGCGTGCTGATGTCTTGCTTAGCGCATTACGCAGAGTCAAACGTCAGGACTTCAATATAGACAATTCTACTTCACCTACTAAAGTACCACAGGTATGTAAACTTTACTTAGGTAGCTTTTCTTTGCTTTAAAAAACATCTTAGATTTATTTTAACATCAATTTATAGAATGTCAGTTCAAAAAAATGTTTTTTTAGACGGCAGGTCTAACTCAAATGTTGGAAGTATTGAAACAAGACATTGTTCTCGACGAACATAGTGAATATATATCGCAGCGTACGATGCGACCTACGCTAGACCCGTCGTTGCGACGTAGCACGTTGCAGCAACTAGCTGTTATGGTGCGGCAACAAAATTTGCACGACGTGTTCTTACAATACGACGGAGTGAAGATAATTGTTGCTACAATCAGGTAAAACCGTTTTTTGATTTGTTCATTGTAAGCAATACGCTTCCATACTTATGCTTAATAGGTATTTGTACCACTTTTGTACGCCTCTAGGGAACCAATACTGGAAGCCAAGAATATACCATCTCGACACTCTCTGTCCATAGGTGTCGTGAAGAGGATGGACTACAGTATTCACCTGTGCGATCCCCAACCCGTTTTTCAAGCGTAGTGATTATGTCAATACCTGAGGGCCCGTGGCCCGTGTTACTCACGGCACGTCTTATTACGCACTTACGGCAAAATGAAACTAGATATGAAGTTCATATCTAGTTTCATTTTGCCGTAAGTGCATATATGAACCGTGTCGTGTTCAAGCTCGGTCGATTACCACCCGGCGCAGGCCATAAGCCTAGCGTAAACCGTCTCGCCAACAACGCCATACGACCCATTCATTTTGTAGCGGTCTATATTTACGGCTCACTTTCAACTGTCTGCAGGCTGTTTCGAACAAAACTATTTAAAAAAAAGTCTAGTTGCTAGCTGAAGTGACCCTTTGCAACTTATTCCAATTTTATATCAATCATATTTTCCGTTTTTGTATCAACTTCGAGCAAAAAAACAAATTCGTGGATTTACTGTAACTTTAATATTTATTGTAACTTTACCATCTCAACGATAGTCTAAGGGGGCTTTCAAATGGCTGCAGTCAACACCAACCGTTTAAATTGAAAGCGCCCTTAGTATAGTTTCGTTTATCTTAATCTTCTGTTTCAGAATGTCACTGCTGGTGGACGATTATCTGGCATTTCCGGAATGTGCAATCAGTTGCGTGTCTGTACTTAACAGCGTTGCTTTCGCAAGCCGACACATTCTGGCCAAAATTGCCGATTTGCCTTCACTTTTGATTAGAGGTAATTGTTTGATGACCACTTTGCGTGATTTTGACTTAGAAAGTGCTCCATTATGGACTGGAGAACTTTTATGTATGCTATGGTTCTGCATACTTATTTTTTTACATTAATTTGGCAAAAAGAAACTCTTATGTTTACGCTTTAACTAGGCCGCACACGGCCGGCGGCAGATGCTTTGCTGTATGTGAACCTACACATATTTCACAATTGGGAAATTTGGGTGCGCGATAAGGCCAAAGATGGTTGAAGTGCTAAAAATGTATACAAACATATCGAATCGTGCATTGTACCTACCGACATCGAGGCACGATGCCATGCATTGCTTGAGCTAGTGGGCTCAATGGCTATCGCGCGTGTAGATGGATCTGCAAGGTTAATCAGCTTGCCGCAGTCAATCCGTAAATGGGTGACAGGGTGACTGCTTTACACTTAAACCCCCGTTTCTCCGTAGGACGTTAAGCCGTTGATCCAGGTTGTCATTTGAACACTTATGATATTTGTTACGGACAGTCAAAAGTTTGAAAACCTCGTGCCAGTCAGACATCGGGTACCCTCAGTAATAGGTTGCGAAGTTGTAATGGTAGTCGCTCCGTGCAAAATACTGATATTCAGCCGCAAAAGGTTAGATTGAATGACGAACTTAATTGGGCAAATGTTAAGCAGATTGCTGGTACTGATACGTAATGGGATAACCGTCCGACCTCCGCAATCAACGAGAGTCTACAGATAGCACTATTCCATCAAAGGAACTGTGTATCTGATTCCGCTGACGTCATAGAGAGGCAGTATGTTAAAGTTAGGAGGAATTCATTCCAGATGAGTGCAGAGTGATGTTGGTAAAGTAGTAACGTTAGTTGATATTTCAGTGATCCTAGTATTCCCCGCCAACGATGAGGCAGTGTTGATGTCGGTGCAAGTGCTGGCGTTGGTGGCGTGGGCAGGCTTCGTACTCCAGGAGCTGGATGCGTCGCGTCATCGCGTACCGGCGCTGCCTTTGTGCGTGACGCAGAATACATCGCTACCGTTCGCAGTAAACAGCTACTGGAATACCAGTCCTAATGCTGAGCATTCGTGTTTAGGTACGTATTGTATTGGGGTTCCTTCTATTTGGCAGAATCTTGATACTCCGATTTTTATTTGGCATAACTCACATGGCATACTCTTATTTAATCGAATATTTTTAAGGCATAAAAATTATTTAGTATAACTTTTGTTTGGCAGAATATTTACGTGTCCGAATTTACAATGGCATACTTTTATCTTGGCAGAATTTTGTTTCGCATAATTACCTTTGCCATAATTAATATTATGCATAATTTTGTTTAGCATAACATTTATTTAGAGATACGATTATTTGGTATGGGTGCATACAAGCATACAAATTTGTGTCATAAAAAGTCAATACGTTGTGCTGCAAAATTTTGTGACAGAAACGAATCGCTGCGAAACCGACTTTACGCAGTCTTGTCTGCCCTACCCCTAGAGTGTAATTTAAACCCGCGTAGGCGCGGAGGGGTAGGGCGGCCCGCGAGCTGAGGAGCAGGTGGTTTGAAGGCCCGCCACCGCGGCTGAGGCTGGCCGGCAAAGCCGGCCAGCAAGCCGAAGCTGCGGTGGTGAGCGTTAAAACCATCTGTGACGATTAGGGATTTCTGCTCGAGAATTCTCGACTCGAGAAATGTCGAGAAATCATGCAAACTTCGAGACGAGAAAAAATACCTCGAGAATTCGAGAACTCGAGAAATCAAAGATTAATTCTTTTATTACTGTAAAATTGGCTTAAAAGTTACGTAATCTTTGCATTCTGGCTTCTGATCGTTCTCCTTACGAGACACGAGTAAGCGAGGCAAGCAAACAAACACATAATAAAGCTACAACTCCAAGTACTCACTCTTATTATAATGTGACAAAAAACGTCAAATAAAAATTAACTGTAAGATAAACTCCGTTCATCTATTGTTGGGTTTCTGAATACATAGGTAATCGACGACTAGATAACTATCCAAACAATAAGTAAGTTTGTAAATTGACCACTAGATGGGGTCTCTTTAAATATACTTTTCTCGCCTTAAACTTTACATCTTTTTGCAGATAAGCCCCAAGTTTAAATGAAAATCTCTGGTTTTAACAACGTTCGTTTAAAAATCATATATATATAATAACCATTAGGTACTTATATAAAATTTAAATCACAATATTTTCTCGTTGTTAATTTTAATCATGGCAACAACACAATACAACTATTAAAACAAAATAAGTAGGTTTTTAACTTTTGATTGTAATTTATAATATTGGGCAGTAAAGTTTAATAATCTGAAAAAAAATAATTCTAGACTATTTGTGGTATAAAAAATTAATAGGTTCTAGGGCAGGATTGGTTATTTCACAAAGGTATAATTATGTATAGCATAGTGCCCATGTTAAAATGATATCTCTTGTTAAACTCTTCACGCGTGAACATTTCGGATGAATTTTTCGATGCCTTTTTTTTGGTACTGATATATTTGAAATAGCCTCCAGCACTTCCAAATTAGACTCCGATGAACTACTCAAGTCCATTTCGCTGGGAGTCCAAAACTCACTATCCAAAATAGAATACTAATAATATATCTCCAAATACTCTTGTTGTATTATGATATAATAAAACGACTAATAAAGTTCTGGAACCGATTAATACCCCAAATTGGTCAGTCAAGTTAACTGAAGTTTGAGCTAAGTAAGATCATCTTCTGACTGGGGTGTCCAGAAACGCAATGTGTCAGTTTATCGAACCGATAGCAGTAGAATAGATAGGTAAACTACGGTTAGGAGTACCTCAGAAACCGGAAAAATAAGTTATCTGAAGTTTGAACTAGGATTATTTTCTGAGTGGGGTGTCCAGAAACGCAATGAGTGAATTTACCGAAATAATAGCGCTATTGAACAGATAAATTACGTTCAAAAGTACCCCAGAAAACGGGCGTAAGCTGATTTTATAAGGTTTTTAAAACTTTCTCGAAAGACCCGAGAAACCCGAGAAATCGGGCTCGAGAATTCTCGAAACCCGAGAAAAAAAATATGTCGAGAAAACAGAAACCCTAGTGACGATAAGCTCGCGTGGCGCCGCCCAAACCCCGCAGCGCCGGAGCCGTGACAGAAACAATGCTTGCTGCATGTTGCATGCCTGCTTGCATGCTGCATGCATGTTGCATGCAGCATGCATGCAGCATAAAGCAGCAAAAAATCAGTTCTGCCTTTTAATGACTAACGATATAAAATGTATGCCAAAAGACGATTCTGACTGTGAATTTTCTGCGATATGATGTTTCTGCTTTTTAATTATTATGGATATAAACATTATGCCTAAAGATGATTCTGACTAACAAAATTATGAGTTTTGAATGTATGACAACTGAGTGTATGCGAAATGATTTTCTGCGAAATGAAGTTTATGCTATCCGTTGTTATGCAAAACAATATTATGACGTAAAAAGTTCTGCTATAAAAGGTAGACCCATTGTATTGTACGTATTGTTTCTTGGTGTTCGGCGGAAAATCACGTTTCTCTGGTAGCAACATCTATGCATTCTTACCATTTTCTATTATGGTGATGTGCCTATGTCTGGCACTGGCAGTGGATTGTGATGGGCCGAGAAGACTATTAGATGAGATTAGGAAGCAATAAATATCTCAGCAATATTTTTCTAGTCTTAAAACCAGAGAGCGGAATCTAATGGCAAAACAATTGAAATGTAATAGAGACGGGTCATTGTTTTTTATAGATTATTCAAGATTTCGATACTTTTTAGTACTGAACTTTATTGCTTAATTAACTTAACACGTAGGTACATAAAATTTCTTCATAAAATCTCTATTACATTTCAATTGTTTTGCCATTAGGTTTCGCTCTCTGCTTATAACAGTTATAACTAATCGAAGTTCTACATAAATTGTTAGTTTTGGAGTGTATTATTTTTAAACCACTAACTTTTATAAATAAAACATACTTTCTCTCAAGAAAAGATTTAAACTGCATAATTTATATCAATATTCAGGTATCGCGGATGCCTGGACCGCATTTTCATACTTTCGATAGCACATGAATACGTTTAGTATGATGTTGTACTGTAATAAATTCGAGAACATTGTTGGTAATTATTATGCAATTCGCGTGTTCGCAGTTAACGATTCTCAAGGACATCGGTAGAATTCCAGTTTTGTTACATAGTTTGTTGCCAACCTCTTGTTGGATTTCTAATTAGATTGTGACGTATGATCAAATTGACGTCAAGATGACATCCTCTAAAACTGAATTTAAACTATAATTGTGCCATAACATTGTGTATGGTTGTGAAATAAATGAAGACGTTTCGGTCAAATCTGGTCATCATCTTTAGATAAAGCAACCGCCTCACGCACGTATAATAATTGTTGTGTCAGGATGATGCGCGTAAACAAGTCGATACTTGTTTTTTTACGCGCAATGCCTTTGTTCAGAAGTTCTTCTGTAACTGCATAAAGGAGGAGGCTTAGCGTATTTTGTTTTGACAGCCAACTTCATCCAGCTTATTGTACTGTCCAGAGTGACTTCTACAAAACTTTGATGATGTGTAAATCATGATACCATGTTTAAAATAAAATAAAACAACTTATTCGCTTGACGAAAATGGAATCAATGAGAATATATATTTCAAAAAGGAACAGACATACCATAGAGTGCACTGATGTACAATAAAGAGTTGCTATTGTAATATTTTGATCTATTACTAACACCCCCACTATCAAAATATTACACAGTTTCAACACCTAACATATACATAAACTTATAATGTTTAGCTGGACATAAACTCTTAGTTAAAATATCTGCTGGCATGTCAGCTGTTGGTAAATACTGTAATGTAACTATCTCATTAGAAATTACTTCTCTGCAATAATGATATTTAACATCTATGTGTTTAGTTCTATTATGAAATAAAGGATTTACCGACAGCTTTAATGCACTCTGATTGTCATTACATATATTAATAATATACATTCTTCCAGTAATTTCAAATTGCAAATTTCTAAGATAGACTGCTTCTTTACAAGCTTCTGAAATTGCAGTATATTCTGCCTCAGTACTGGAGAGTGCTACACATCTCTGTTTCTTACATCCCCAAGATATTACAGACCCCATTAATGTAAAACAATAACCTGAGTATGATTTCCTATCATTAGAATCATTTGCCCAGTCGGCATCAACGTAACCTTTAATAGCTGGATTCCCAGTTTTACAATATTTTAAACCAACATTTTTGGTTTTTCTTAAATATTTTAATATTCTTTTGGCATATGACCAATGTTCATTGCCATGACAATTATTGAATTGGCTGAGATATCCTACAGCATAAGCTATATCTGACCTAGTAAGAAAAGCTAGATACATCAAACTGTCTTTAGGCTGTTGATATGGATTTTGACTTTTTATATCTAAACATTTTTCGACATTTAACTTAATGTCCATTGGTGTATTAACCACTTTACATTCTGTCATATTAAATTTAGACAACAGCTGATCTATATAACTTTCCTGACTTAAAGAAACAACATTTTTATCTTTATCAATATTAACACGTATGCCAAGACATTGTTTTATTGGACTCAAATCTTTTATTTTAAACTGAGAACTTAACATTTCTTTTAACTGTTTCATTTCAGTTTTATCATTTGAGAAAACAAAGAAATCGTCAACGTACAATGTAACTATGGTCCTCCTACCATTATCTATTTTTGGTTATGGGCCCAGGCAAAATAAATCTCTAGAGGCAGTTAGTTTTCACTATGATATTGTTTTCTGTGTGGACTTACGATTGCTATTTCGGAAAAGTTCGAGGACAATATAATATTACCAAAAGACAGCATATAGCGTTTCGTGGACTAACACAGATAAATAATTATACAGAGTGGCTACTAGCCGATGAAGAATGGCGGGCAGCGATCCGCGTCCACTGGTGGTGCGCTCATTCAGGTCACTCCCGCCTCCTAACGGAGCCTCCGCCCGCCGCTCCGCTTAATTTACGGCCCGCAACCCCGGACCTGGCCGCTTTAAGAGCCGCCTGCCCCATCTTTAGCTGCACTAAAGCCCTGCTTGGGCTTCAAAATGCTACCTCGCATAGACAAGTTACCGAAGCACTTCATTTATTGGAGAGGTTTGTTTTATTTCAAGTTTGATTAATCTTTTGGATTGCTCTTTCTACTTTAAAACTGTATAAATCACACCTTTGATCAAAAGCTATTTTTGTATTATAACTTTCGTGAGGCACATTCATATTTATGATTAGTTACGGTTCGACTCCCGACCTCGCCGCGTCATCAGCTCATGATTAAGGGCTCCGTTTGGGCCCGAAACTAGTCGGGCAATCCCGAAAAATGCACGTGAGTAAACCGTAACTAATCATAAATAGCAATATTCTCTTAATATTGTAACAAAATTAATTCCAAATTGAAGCTGTTTAAGATACGAAATTAATGCTGTTACTGGCTAAAATGATGGTATACAGAAGTTTTTTAGTTTTCACTGTAGAAATTTAGATTAGACTGCCTCGTTGGTCTAGCAGTCGCAAGCGCGACTGCTGAGCGTGAGGTCCTGGGTTCGATCCCCAGGTCGGGCAAAAGTGTCACTGGGTTTTTCCGTATGGAATTTGTCAGTAGCAGCCCGGAGTCTGGATTTGTGCCCGGTAGATGGCAATAGGCTCGCCCCCTATTACTTGGGACGTAAACATAAACGGCGAAATGTGGGTGTACTATATGCCTCTGCCAACCCTTCGGGGAATACAGGCGTGAGTTTATGTTAAATTTAGATTAATTTTCAATGATTTTTTCTAGCTATGTATACTTAGTTCCATCGTCGAGCATCAGTATTAAAGAGTTCAGTGGTTTACCATGGCAACACACACGGCGGTTCCTAGGCGCACCCCCCGCTTCGTCTCGCGATACTGCACTGCTTTGCTCCTTATTGCACTTTGTAATCGCGTATATGGACAATGTGCCCAATTGTGGTAAGGTTTTTACTTAAACTAGTGCTAATTTTGATAACATCTTTATTACATTATCCATAAATACTAGTGTAGATGTAGATAATGTTATACGTGAGATAAGGTTTAGTTTTAAAATACACTTGTGTGATGATGCGGATAAATTCCTTTCTTGACATGTTTTTAAGGATGGGCCATGCCACTTTTGCTAATGTCGTAAAAGGACTAAGAAGATGGGCATTAGCATCCTTTCATGCGATCTAACAACATATATTAGACTACTATATATATAGATTACCAATTTGCTTGCCCAGCGTGATAATTATGACAATTATTATCCTCCACGACCGTGTATTGTACTAATATAAACCATAGTATAGTTTTATGTTCATTTGCGGGTTGATTTTTAGGGTTCCGTACCCAAAGGGGAAAACGGGACCCTATTACTAAGGCTCCGCTGTCCGTCTCTCCGTCTGTCACCAGGCTGTATCTCATGAACCGTGATAGTTAGACAGTTGAAATTTTCACAGATGATGTATTTCTGTTGCCGCTATAAAAACAAATACTAAAAAACAGAATAAAATAAATATTTAAGGGGGCTCCCAAACAACAAACGTGATTTTTTGCTCGTTTTTGCTCGATATTGATAACGGCAACAGTTAGACGCTTGAAATATTCACAGAATATTTAGTTATATATTCACTTTAAAAATAAATAATTAAATTAAAATAAAACAAATATTTAAGGGGGGCTCCCATACAACAGACATGATTTTTTTGCCGTTTTTATAGATAATGGTACGGAACCCTTCGTGCGCGAGTCCGACTCGCACTTGGCCGGTTTTATTAATGACGGTGGATTATTTTTTTGATGTAGACGGTACAATGTCATGGATAAAGTCATCCTTCATCGGCAACGAAGCAAGCATAATTTCTCTATTGAGACGAGTCGAGCTGTACCCACAACAAAGTGTCCACGACCGCATAGAAGTGACCCAACTACACATACACATCGTAAAAGTGTTATTACGATGCATCATGATGTTAGAAACGTGGGACGATTACGATAGCTATAAGTTGGAGAGTTTATTGAAAATTCTGCTCGCTTGTTTGGATAAACTTGATCTGAAAAATTTTCATACTTTAGGTAAGTTCATCACTTACTTTTTTATCATCGGACATTAAACTGTTAGGGTCAGCGCACACCGAGAGCAGAGCATTTTTCGAGACCACTGAAAAAACGACTTTAAGACTATAGCATAAAGTGCAAAATTAAACACGTGCAAACTTGATGCTTGAGCTTGCAAGATGCGTGTTCGAGTATTTAATTTTGCACTCTATGCTACAGTCTTAAAGTCGTTTTTTCAGTGGTCAAAAAAATTCTCTGCTCTCGGTCTGCGCTGGCCCTTAGATAAGAGTAAGTGGTTCATTGAAATTTCTGATTCATTTCAGGATCCACTTGATAACTTTCCGACTACTTTACTGCAGAATGTTTCTCATGAAATCGAACAACACATTTGATAATTTTAAAAACTAATCGCAGCTGGGTATTTTATTTATTGTTCCATTTATGAAATTGTCATCCACCGCATCAAACTGGATTTTCCCAATGCCCGGAGCGGACACAACGAATACGCAGCTTTTTCGTTTTTTTAACTATCGACAGGAACGTAATAATGTTATTTGTCTGCTTATTCGTTGTACAATATGCATATTAAATTATATTGTTAAATACGTATGTTATAAAAATAATTAACCATTCAACCATTAAAAAAACTAGTAGCCCACCGGCATCGGAAACATGGTCCAAGCCTACCGGGGCGGTCTGGGCTGCAGAGAGAGGAACTTCCTAACAATACGCGCCGTGTACAGAAGTACCGCTTTCTGTATCAAACCCTTGATCCAGCTGCCTAACGAGAGCCTCAAAAGATATTAGTCGAGGCTCTTGGCTATTAGCCATTGGCTGTAACGACCATCGGCACAATGACTATTGAGTTAACATCCCACATGTCGACAACCTCGTGAGCCAAATTGAGATATTAGATTTTTTATCATCATTAATATTTTTAGGATACCTGAATGAACTGATGCGTTGTATAAGATACGCTGTAAACTCCCGTTACTGCAAGCTTTCTGAAGATACTTTGAATCAGTGTTTGAGACTGGTGGCGAGGACATTGACCGGATGTGCTTCTGGCGGCGGATGTAAGGGACAAGCGTGCAGGCTCGATGCTATGCTGGCACTGCTTGCGCTGTTGAGGCAAATTCACGAAGAAGCTATACCCGTTCCGGTAATAAATAACAAAACTGGTTTTAGATTTATACTTACTTACGGTTTACTTATATATATTTGGGATTGCCCGAATAGTTAGCGATCCTGAAAAATGCGCGTGATTAACAAACTTTTTTTTTCCCTTGGAATATCCTCATGGATGCCCTTCGCCTGGGGAAGGCGAAGGGGTTAAACCCACGGTGTTCCTTCTCCTGACCGGGGTCGCGGGATTCGCAGCTGCATGCACCGCGACCCCGGCAGACGTGACTAACCCCTAACCAATCACAAATATGACTGTGTCTCACGAAAGTTATAATGCAAAAATGGTTTTAGATACAACAATGAAGGAGAATATCTTAATTTTATGTTCTTATCCAAGTACCTATGCCCCACATATTTAGAAAAAACTGTATTTTACATGAAGCAAATGCCATACAGTAATACCCCGTTTCGTTTGTACTACCTTCGCAAATGAATAACTGGTGAAGTACCGGTACGCCTAAGTTAAAACAGTCGTCGTAATTGCGGTTTTCTTCCACCATTGTCATCAATTGATCACTTAACCGCAACAACGGCAACGTCGCGATACAATGAAACTGACAAATGGATCGATTCACGTAGTTGACATAACACGAGCATTAGGAAGATTAAATTGAGTATTTTTGAATTTTAAATGTAAGCATTTTAATTTTGATACGTGTCTGCTTAAGGTAAGTAAGAAGTGCAATCTAATATGCATCTAATTAAATCATTACAACAAAGAAGCATTAAATAACTATTCTAGTAATTTCTTATTTGGTATGTGCAGTACTCTTACCAAGAATTAATTTCCGTCTATCATCGATGAAGCCGTTTCCGTCAAGTGTTATGCATTAGATAAAAGTGCTTAATCAAATTATACGGAGATGATAAAGCATACATATTTTAGCCGTGACGATATTCGCTACTTACATTTAGTTTAATATAGCTGTGAACGTATTTTTTCTGTGTATTCATTATCAGTCTATCTTTTTCACGTCTACTTTGGGCTCGGTTTTCAATCTAACCAGATGCGGCCGAATATCAGTATTTTCAGGGCCGTCTTGGGCCCTGAAAATACTGATGATGATGACGAGTGCCCTTAGGCACACAGAGTTTGGAGCCCTTTTATAAAGCCAAAAAAACGCGGTGAAAACAACAGAATGTACTTTATTCAGTGACTTTATTGGTTATTAGATTGACGCCAACTTGTAGTTCAGGTTGTATTCATATTGTGCGGAAAAGTTGAAAGCCTCTTTGCAGCAATTTGTTCAAATTAAAGGAGTCCTTCTACTTATTTTTTTTTTTCGTGGGAGATTCCTCATGGATTCCCTTCTCCCTGGGAGGGCGAAGGGGTATGCCGGACTCTTACCGGCTGAAAACCCACGGTGTTCCTTCTCCTGACCCTTGGCCGGGGTCGCGGGATTCGCAGCTGCATGCACCGCAACCCCGGCAGGCCTCGGTCCGCCAGCCCCTGGCGGACCTCTCCTTCTGTGGGGCCTTGCCCCACGTCTTCCTGAGATTTCGGCATTTTGGGGCCTCAATCATGCCTTGAGCTCGTGCCCCACGTGCCTTTATGGTAAAGATTGAACTGAGTATTTTCAAGTAGCTACTGCCATCTGCTCCAAAAGTCCACAACCCAATTACGGGCAAAAACCGATGTCCTAACATTGTCAGACTTTCGGGCTTCTGACTTAGATAAAATGGAAAACATTATTTCTGTAAATATGATCGTATTACCAATTTTCTTCAAGTACTTTCCCTCCATGACCACTTGATTTGGGACACTCGGTATTTTCCGGATTTGGGAAGCTAGTGGCTTCTTCGAATTTGTATGAAAACCGGAGTGGACGTAGGAGGAGTATCTTATCGCGTATAAATACCGGATGACATTTTTTCTATTGTTTGTATAGTTTTAATATAACAGTTTACGACAGATAAAAACACTTTTTTTATGTTTAAGACGTGAGATGATATTTGATCTTCAATTCTGTTTTATCTTAATAAAATAAAGATTAGTGACGTAATCAATGAACGAATTATGCTTTAAGCTTGTGTTCTTCATAAATTAATGCATTAAAACTGTTAATTGTATCTTGCTAGCTTTACTCCTCGAAATTATTATTATGTCGAATTAATTCATAATTGCAATAAGCCGTTGTACTTAATAATACAATGAAGGTCCCATAAAAGCCAGTAAATATCCTTGACCAAGAAATTTTTGATGACCAAGTCTTATGGAATAGTGCCAAAATGCAGTTGGCAGCTAGATTGGTAGGCGTCGTAAAAGGCGATAGGAGCTTCTGCGTCGTAGCTCGCTTGTCACGAATAATACCTAAAAACCATTTGAAGTGATGGGATAGCCCATTGCGAACCTAGTATAACAGGAAATGTAACTTGATATTATAAATGAACAATTGTTTGTAACCAGAGATGGAGCGAAGGCTTCAATAGCGATGTGGTGCGCATCGTGGTGAGGAGTACGGCTGGCGTACGCGCCGAATTGCGCGCAGCTTCCCTGCACGTGGTCGCTGCGCTTGCGTATTACCCGCAAATTATGCCGCATTTGATGCAAGGTGAGTTGTAGCAGCAATACTATCGGTTATTGTTCCACATAATAAGTAAGTCGAAAGTACGAAAAAGTAAGTCAAGAAAATATTGTTGTTAACAATATGTATCTAGTACTAAAGTTTATAAGGTAATGCAGTCAAAAAACTCCTTGAGTCCAGAAACAATTTAACAGACACTGGTAATAGATTTCAAAAAAAATTATAAGTATGTAAACAAAAAGTTTGTTATTTATTTGTTATGTTAGGTTAGGTTTATTTGCTATGGTACAAAAAACATAACCCTGTTTTTGCTGTCACGCAGTCGGGTAAAAAACAATGGGTCATCATCACTTTAATGTATGATTTATTATCAGCGTATAAAAAGATGCTGCAGCCATCCTCTTGATGTAATACGTTTCCCTTAACGTCACATTTTTGACACTTACTTGCGTGGAATGACGTATTTGCAGCTACCGAACACACAGGCTAAAGATTCTGATAAAAATAAACCTTATAATCATTGATTAACTTATACTTTGTACGGACACTTGTACCAAAAGATTAAGCTTATATTTTTTCCAATAGCTATTCAAGAGTCTTCGCTCTCTGAATTTGCTGCGAATATATTTTCTCAACGGGGCGAAGCGAACACGGTGCGTGCCGCCGCCGCTGCCCTCCTCGCATCTATCGCCTCTCGGGCTTCGCCACGATCTGATGTAAGTATGTGCTGCATTTCATCGCATTCGCAAAGTAAAGTGGTTTTGTAAAAAAAAAATATCATTATTGATACTTTTTACTTTTGTGTCAGTAACAGCGGTTTGACTTATTACACGGACAACGTATTATACGTTAAAAAGATATCACAATTTATTTAGATGTTAAATCTTAAATACTTACATCGTATCGTGTTAGGAATCGAAAAAAAAACTCATGGGGAAATTCCCGGGTTTTACTGAAACGACGGTATAAGTACATACGTGTTTTTTATCATGCTAACCGTGTTAAATACTATTTTGGGACACGTCGATAATTTAGCTCGGCTAAATTTCTGTCAGAAAATTTCTGACACATGCGCGAAGAGCCAGAGCTAGTGCCAGGGGGCTGCGGATCCGGTAAATTCTAACCACATAGTTAGTACAAAATATATGAGCAGAGTCGCGCGTCAGAAAACTTCTAACAGAAATTTCTGATAATGTGCAGCCACGCTTAGTTGCACGGTTCCAAAAAGTAGGTCGTATCGAGAAGAACCGCCAAGAAAGTAAATAGACAGTAAAAAAAAAAGTACAATCAGGTATTGTTACAATGAGGTCATTAAAATCATATTAGAACAATGCAGGTTAGTGTAAGAAATATAGGTAGTACTAATAATAATAAACATTTTGCTAGGGATGATGTATGTATCAGTAAAGCTAGGCTCCAACATAGGGATCTTATAACTATTTGAAACTCAACACGACACTATCATCCGCAATACATTTATCTAATTGAAGTCAAAAAACTTGCAATACCTAATGGTTGCATTGTGCTCCCATTTACAATATTTTAGTATTCTAGTGTTTAATAGGTTTGATGCTACGAAACAATACAGTTGGTCATCTCATCACTTCCCGTGGCTTTGCAAGAGGCGTCAATGGGATGGGGTGATATCATTCATTTTCCGTTTATTTATTCACCTCCTATTATCCATTACTGGATACATCAAGTAGATCGATAGATATTATTATGATCACCGATCCGTCTCCTTCGCGTGGTGATTATGAAATCATGACTAATGCTATGTAGTTTACGACTAGACCGAAACATAAATTGCGTAGAGGAGTAGGTACTTGTATGAAAAAAAAACGTAACCGTAAAAAAACGTAACGTAATATAGTGTTTTCAAGCTCACGATAGGAGAATATCGATATCACAGCGAGATTTTTTAAATTTTAGTGTTCACAGAGGTTTTCTCTAGATAATTTATATGTCAACTTATTAAAATATTATTTATTGTGTAGGCAAAATAGGGCAATGTCCGATAAAGAAACCACACAAGATACAGCCCGCCGCGCGCCGCTTTTATTGTATTTGTTTTTTATTCATGTTCAGAATGTTCAAAGTATTTTCACGTAAGCCTGTAATGTAATGTTTGTCAAACGAAATTGTTGTATAAGTTTGTTGTAATAACAGTTTTTTTTCATTATAAAAATACAGATTCGGGTCTAGTCGCGTAGAAACTTAAAAGGCACTAAATACCTTTTTTATCCCGATTCAGTCTACCCGTGACCACGGCCGGTGTAATCCGGCCGAAACGTCGGGATAAAAAAGGTATTTAGTGCCTTTTAGGTTTCTACGCGACTAGACCCGAATCTGTATTTTTATAATGTGTACAAATCGCGAAAGTTTAAAAACATTTAGTTTTTTTTCATTCCTGGGTTTTGGTTTGAAATGAAAGAGTTAGTTATTTTTGGTCAGATTACTTTATTTATTAATTATATGTATAATTGTATTTTATTATGTATTTTTATCTAAATATTACTGATTGTGTGGTAGCTCGTAAGTATTCAAAGATCCGTTTTAAATAAAGTAATCTACGGTATTCAAACATGGTGTGCTAAACAAGCATGGGGCCATTAAGCACGCGCTATAACGATCTATAAATTACGTACAGCAGTTGCGAATACGAATGAGACCACCCGCGGACTTGCCTGTGAAAATAGCATCATGTTACAACTTATGGTATGGCGTTAAGTAGTGGGAGAAACTAGCGAACTGCTCGCTGGGAAATACGCGTTTTATCCTCATATCTTTAACGCAATGTGCAGCTAGAAATTTCTGTTTATGAATCATAGTATGCTTAATAGCTATTTTAACGTTTTCGTTAGCGTTGATGACCTAACATTCCAAATTTAATATTATAATCGTATAGTATTTCCAGGCCAGGTTTAATTAACCGAACTGAAATGTAATAAGAGCATAAACCCATCATAGCGACGACACTCTCTCGCATTAGTTAGGGAGTGAGGTTTCTGTACTTACATAGTATAATTTATTGTTCTGTGTTATTTCACAATGTCGCTCAGTAATATGACCTGTTTTGTGAAATATTATCTAGAGTTACATCTACGAAGAATGCGTATATGTCTGTTAAAGTAACTGATGAAAATATAATTTTACATATGGATATCATACGGCTTTAGTATTCAAGCCGGCGATTAATAAATTACATGTATACATACATAATGCACCAAAAGCCGTAACTCCTCGCCAGAATCTTGAATGCTTTTCAACAACAACGATAATATTATATTACCTTATTGACTACAAAATATAGCGCATTGTTCTAAAGACAAAGAAAAATAAAGTATTAGAGTTATGACCAGTAGATAATGTGAAGTCTCATTCAATTACTTCCCCCATCAAATAACTCCTAATAGACTGTTCTACTTGCCCTCTGAAGGCGACTGTGTGTGTCACGAAAATAGAACATGGGTATTCGTACCTTAAGTGGTATATACGACTATTTACTTTGACACGTCGTGTTTACTTTAATGGAGAAATGGACTTGGATATATTGAGCACTTAAAGTTAGTTGCCGTGACCCTTAGAACTTATGAATATATGAATGAAATTGTAAATATACATACGTTTGACCGGTATGCTCTATATTTCCTACTAATATACCTTTAGTTTTGTGAAGTTTTGACAGATGACACAGACTAGGTGTGCAGTAAATCACCCGAAGATACAGTTATTCTTCCAAGTGAATGTACAGACGCCAGCGCAAAGTCTCAAGTACTGTAATTATAGACACAATAGATAAACAATGGCACTGACGAACCGGTTCGTCGGTCGGGCCGCTAGCGGTTAAGCTACCCGAAACTGTCAAATTTTCCCAATCAACCTTGAACCTAATTAGTTTTGCGATAAAGATGAAAATCCATTAAAGAAATTTGACAGATTGTAGTAGCTTTATGTGTTGGCGTCTGTACTTTGTGCTTTGACTAAGTTGTTCGCCTAGGTTTTATAGGTTAGAATTAAACCTACGATAATTGTACAGATTTTATACGTGGGCGTCTAATTGAGATGACCGCAAAACACGTATTTAAAGGTTCTTCTTATTACAATTCACGTTTCGGAATACAATGGTTATCGTAAGCATCGATATGTGGATACATTCGAGTCACGGGCGCAGTACATCAACACGCATGGCCTTGAGTGCATGGCGTCGGTGTAGTGCGAACCGCGCGCTGCGACAGCGTAGGGCTTATCTTAGCGCGCGCTGACGATACGCCTCACTTGAGTGTTGACCGCCGCCGCCAGCGCTGCAGGCACCTCCGCTGATACCAACGCGCATGCTCGCGTAGTGTTGTTTACATACATACGAAATGCCGGCTCTTTAAATATACGACTTCGATCAAACATTTTTTATTCAAAACTAAGCAGTTAAGTGGACGATATTAACAAGTGTAAAAATGTGGCTCAGTGGATATTTATTGGTGATTTTGCTATTATTGACTCTTTTATTGGCTATCTTCCACTATTCATCGAAAGGAAGAAAGTATTGGTTCTTCAGAAATGTGCCTTACAGGGAACCTTGTCCGATATTCGGAAATTTTGGAGCTACGTTTACAATGAGACGGAGTTACACAACAATGCTACAGTTTTTTTATGATAATTTTAGAGACCAGAAATATGTTGGACTCTTTCAAGCTCGTAGACCCACCTTGATGGTTATAGATTTAGAAATGACAAAAACAATATTCTCGAAGGAGTTCCACAGCTTCAGTGATCGCGTGTCCGTATCTACAGATATTCAGCGCGAGCCGCTGCTTCGCAACTTGGCGAATATGAGCGGTGCTGAGTGGAAGGCAATGCGACACATCGTCACGCCAACGTTCTCTTCAGCCAAGATGAAGGCAATGTTTCCATTGGTAGCTGATTGTGCCCAAACTCTGAAAAATATTCTGTTAAAAGAATCAACAGAAGATGTCAATGTACCCAGTGTAATGATGCGATTTACGACCGATGTGATTGGTAGCTGCGCATTCGGAGTGGACCCAGGATCACTTAAAAATCCCGAATCACCATTCCTGAAGATGTCACAGAAAATGTTTAAGATAGATCGCGCTACGGTGCTGAAGCGCTACTGTCGCACATTCTTTCCCAGATTGTTTAAATTTTTAAATCTTAGATCTTATTCCCCAAACGTGGAGGCTTTCTTTACTTCTATTATTAACCAAGTTTTGGCAGAAAGAAGGTCCGGAGTTCAGAGGCATGATTTCCTTCAACTTATGTTAAATGAGCAGAATACTGATTCGGGTTTCTCAATGACGGATGCTTTAATAACGTCAAATTCATTCATATTTATGTTGGCGGGTCTGGAGACATCGGCTACTACTTTGTCTTTCTGTTTATACCAATTAGCCAAAGACAAAGAATTACAAGATAGTGTAAGGAAAGAGATAATGGAATGCCTAGAACAGCACAACGGACTGAACTATGATGCGGTGATCGCGATGCGTCTGGTGTATCGAGTGGTGGCGGAGACGTTGCGGATGCACCCGCCCACGCCGATGACCACCAGGCTCTGCACAGCTCCCTGTACTCTTGAAGAAGGACTAACTTTGAAAGCCAGGGATCCCGTTTTAATACCTATTCATTGCATACAACGAGACGCTCGGCATTTTCCAAATCCAGACAAATTCGATCCAGATCGCTTTAAAGACGATTTAAATCCTCCAGGCTTTATGGCTTACGGTGAAGGTCCGAGGAGTTGTCCTGGTAAGTGAACTTTGTTAGGTGTTATGTTAACTTCATTATATTGTTATGATCTTCCATGGCTTATATACCTATGCATAGTGGCTTATTATTATTTTAAATAATGTAGGATTGATATTATTACCTACAGATTAGTCGCGGGAAAATTACTTTTTTTCTAAACAGCCTTTTGTTCCCATTGTGTAGAATACAAATATTTTAAAAATCTTTTCATTGTTTCATTAGTATCTCTGAGTGTTTACAAAACTTGAGCTTGTGTCCACATAAACAATGAAAAGACAAAAATCTCTGTTATAAAACAAATCTTATGGGGATATGTCAATTTACATTATGATAGGTTCCATATGCTTAGTCGGTTCCTTGTAATATACTACATAGCAACTATTTTTTCTAACAGGATCTCATTTTTTTATCCCTTACAAATATTTGTATGACGCATCTGCAATGATGATTACTTAATTTATATCGGATAATAAGTAATTCGGTACTCCGATGCATATGATAAAATTGATAAATGTTTACTGTGTAGGTGCACGTTTCGCCCAGCTGACTGTGGCGGCCGGGTTGGCTGCTACCCTGAGTGCGTTCACGGTGGAGCCTTGCGAGCGAACCACTCCTCGTATCCAGTACGACCCAAGAAGCGTAATGCTAAAGAACAAAGGAGGCATATGGTTGCAGTTTGTACCCATATAGCGTAGATAACGTTTTTGTCCATCCTGTGACGTGTACTGCAAAGTGCAAATAAAACAGTTAAAGACTCAGACTGGTGTCCGGTCTTCGTTAATTTGTCCGTCATATTTTTAAAGCTTCAACAATGTGAAATATCGGAAAGAAGATGTTTCTTCACTATACTTTGATGATCCCCGAAAAAAGCGAGTAAAATCGAATTATAATTATTTGTAACGATTTGTATTTAAATAAAATATGGTAATCTCCTTGAGAAAATAATTTTGATAATTTACCAAAATTCAAATTGTATTGCCGTTAAGGCAGATCTATTTAGGCTGGTGTTCACTTATTAATTCTCTGGTGAAACAACTGCGTATCTGAAATTCTTGTAGATTTTTTGAGTAAATGGTTGTTTAATCAGGGTATTATATGTGAAATCCAGTCTATACAATCGTGAAGGTTGGATGGACGGTCGCTTATAGTATGTACGGAACACTTAACACGCGAGGCGTGGCTCGCACTAGTCGGGTTATTTACACTATGAGGCACTATAAGACTTAATATTAATAATTAACGTAAATTATAATTATCATTACTTTATTTGTAGTATGTATCATCATGTGATTATGAGCGCGAGTAAATTGTATAGAAAGAATTCTCTTATTTATTTTATTTAAGTCTTTAGTGATATAATTATAATTTCAAGTATTTCATAATATGGTTTTTTTTTCTGATTAAGATTACTGTTATTACAACTGTGGACTGTGTCAACCGTTAGGATTATTTACTATATTACTAGGTTCAATTGTCTGCACTATGTTTACTACTTAATTGATAGCGATTGACGAACGTTTTTAAAATCTACTTCTATGAGTTATTTCCTTATTCTTAGAAAACACTTTGTGTTGATAATTAATACAAACAACATGTCTTATGTGTTTTCTCTTTGATTTCGTGAATCATGCGGATGCAATTATCATAAACTATTATTATAATTCTATTGTTTTTAGGTCACAAATTACACACAACGAACTATGAAACAGAATTGATACAACTCTAAAGCAAACATTTTAAATATCTAACTGTCGTATTAATTGCGTATTTATCATAAGTCATTAAGTAAGTTTATTACCAGATATTCAAACAATAATTTTGAAAGTCAATATTTTAACAAACCTATAAGGATAAGACACGACGTTTTAAAAGGAAAATACTTAAGTAAATGATTGAGAGTGCATAACAATACTATATTTATTTTGTGTTCTTACATGTTTAAAATTTGTTTTTTATACGGTTCGATGAATAAATGAATAAGAACAAAGCAGTCATGAGTTGACTTACGCGAAATGTGTCACGTTAATTGATAGAGTTCGATTCAAATCTTAAGTTCTTTCTCAAACCGGTTATTTATTACTTAAAAACATTGCCTAAACAAGTCGTTATTTAAATAAATTTGTGAAGTTGTCAAAAAGAGTGTATATTTCTAAAACTGAAAAAAGAACCCAGCTCAATTCACGTTTACTATCGTGTGTTTCTTTTATAATGTTAGTCAGCAAAATAATCACTTAACGTAAACCAATATCGCGTCGAATGAAGCTGCTCACATAATTTTGATCGAACTTCACTTCAGGTAAGTTCGTTTGATCTTCAATTTCTTTTTGCAAAAAGCTCCTTTCGATGTCTAGTTAAGCACATGATATATGTGGTGCATAAATATCGAGTGAATCGATCTACTATTAATTATGTGTGCACCGAACCGCAGAGCCGATGTTATCAATCAGCTGCATCAGTAAACAATCACTAAACATAGCCGCTGCAGTTAATTGGTCATGTAATTGCGCTAAATATCGACCGACTACAGAGGGCCTTTTTATTGGTTTCTGCCCTGTTTAAACGTTAACTCGAATGCCGAGTACGCTCCGTGTCTATTTTTAAGTTATTCGGTTTTTTTACACCCACTATTATGTGTATCAGATATTTTTAACCTCATCGCTATCTGGAGTATCTGATACGGTAAACAGGTTTTGATGTTTAAAGTAATATAAAGCGTTTTATAGCATGCATTATTTTTTAATTAATTCAGTAAATATTCACAGTTTTAAAACATGATGCTAGTACCTATAACTGTTTTATGCCCCTGTTTTATGCACTTGCTAATTTTACAGAATATTGTTTGCATGGGCAGATAGCATATTGAATAGCCAGGCTACTAGTATTATCAGCTATCTCCACTTCAGCCAATCTAATGTACGCAGGCCGCCTGCGTTTACCAACATATTCTATAGTTATGTCGCTATGATGACCTTTTTGCCATGGCTTGGCAGGCGTTCGCAACCTTTGCTTAGAATGTTATCCGCCCTTTTTCATTTCAATTGAGTCGAAAGAGGAGGATCCCAACGAATGTGTGTGAATGTATCATAAAGTAAAACCTAATACGGTCCTAAATCATTTCATCCCTTTTGTTGCGTGTTTAGAATGAATATTCAGTGTGTAATGTATAAATGTTTGTAAGTATGTATATTAATTTGTCAGGGATTTTTTTGGAATTGAACTGATTTGGAATGAAAACTGACCCAGTAGTAGTTTAAGAGATTGTAGTTTGATACACAAGGTTAGACGGTAAGGGGGTACTAATCCGCGTGCCACTTAGATGATTGTATTAAAGCAAGTGTTAAAACTTCAAAATTCGATAATTTTTATTTCTATGCACAAGATGTACAAATAATTAAAAAAAAAAACTTACCACGGTTACGAATTAAGAAAGTAGAGCTTCTAATCCGTGAACCTAAATATGACCTAATATGTAAGCACAGCTAATCATAGCTGAGGATAGATAGATTTTATGTAATTTTTACACGACTGCCCAAAAACGAGTGTTATGTTTTCAGGGTTAATTTACAAAATCTATTTCTTTAAATTTTGGCTTTTGGGGAAAGTTGTAGAACAAAAGTTATTCATTATTATGGGTACTTTAACACCCTTTCGGACTAGTACCTCCTTTCCGACTAACCTTGTTTTACTTTACAATAAATCAATGTCATACTGAACTAAATTATAATATTCAAAGGCCTCTACACACCAAAGCCGCTGCGCAAAGCTGCAAAGGCGCCGGCTGCTTTTTTGCGTCATGTTCGCTCGCTTAGTTCGCGTTAGTTGGCCGCAATAACCCGCTGGCAATAACCCGCCTGGTTAAACCGCCGGCTTTGGTGTGTAGAGGCCTTAATACAGAACGTGTTTTAAGAAGTGCAGTGCTAGCAAGCGCAGGCTTGAATAAATCTTTACTTTGGTAACTTCATTTGGGATACTAAGCGTGATTGTATGTTTATGTAAAATTTTACAGTAACTTATTAATTGCTATTCATTCTTAAATATTGTTATTACTATTTATGTTTCAATAAATACTTAGTGCCTACTTAAATGATTGAGTGTCTCTACAGAATTGTTTTTTCAAAGTTGTAGTAATGTATATTTTGGCTATATTTTGTACCTGCGTCCTGAACTGTGCATTTACAGTATTATGTTGTACTTTAAAAATAAACGAGTGGAAGCAGCAGTTTTTTTTTTTTTTAACTTTCCTTATCTATTTTCCTGTGTGTTGTCGTTGGTCACCAGTGAAAACCTCGTTATAGCCAAAAGCAGAATTTTGCAGGAGACGGATAAAACCGTTTCCTGATTTATTTTTATTAAAAATGAACTATGTATTACCTACTAAATCATGTAATTAATATTTGAACATGAGTTCTCGAAAGGCGTCAAATGCGAATTACGAGCTTTTCTTGGAAAAAAAATGATTTTTGACGTCAAATATGGGGTTATCAGCAGAAAAACAGGTGCATTATTCATAATCAACTTCTTTATATGCATTCAAATTGAAATCCGGCCAAACTAAAATATAAATAGCGAGGTTTTCTTGCTAAATATGGCCTTCTGTTCACGCTGTACACCAGCGACATTCCCAAACGTGGCTTGGCCAAGTTGGCTCTCTTCGCCGACGACACGGCTATCTACTATTTCGGTAGGAGTTTCGATAGCATCTCTCGAACCCTTCAAACCGCAGCCGACGCCCTCGGGGTCTGGTTCCGGAAATGGAGAATAGAGGTGAATCCCGAAAATAGCGCAGCCGTTCTTTTCGAGAGACACGGTGATTCCCACACCCACATCCGTCCCGTCCTCATGTTCGGCAAACAGATCCCTTGGGAGATGAAAGCCAAATACCTGGGGGTTATCCTCGACCACCATCTGAGTTTCCGAGACCACATCAAAGCGGTGCGCGCTCGCGCCGTTTTCGCTGTCGGTCGCCTCCACCCCATCCTTAGAGCGCGCAGTAAATTGTCACTTAGAAATAAGCTGAGAATCTACGTGACGTGCATCCGCCCCATCTTGACTTACGCTAGCGTCGTGTTCGCACACGTTAAGCCTTGTCGCTTCAAATCCTTCCAAACCCTCCAGAATCGAGTGTTGCGCAGAGCCGCGGCTGCCCCGTGGTTCATGCGTAACGTCCAACTCCATCTCGATCTAAAAATGCCAACCATCAGGCAATACCTCAAACGCATTTCCAAGCGTTACTTCGACACTGCCCCCCGCCATCCGAACCCCCTAGTCGCCGCAGCGGCCGAATACAGTCCCTCTCTCATAAGTAAAGTTCGCCGTCCCAGGCACACACTTTTAGAACCCGATGACGAAATTACCCTCCTCCAGGAGGCGAGTAAATCGACCAGCACACTACACAACGTCCGCCGCCATCCGGCATACCGTCTTCGCCGACGAGGCCCGTCGCGACGTCCCACCGCCGCCGGTCACGATCCACCGAGCTCTCCCGTCGTAGAGCCGGTCGTCTGTTCAGACTCCGCATTCACACCGATAATTCAGCCCTCATCAAGCTGTCTCCCCCCCCCCTATGTCCACGCCAGCAGCGCCCTAAGCCGAGGTCCGAGTCCCACTAGGGGTCGCCCTTAGTGCTGTTGTTGCAGGTAGTCATGATGTTAGTGTAGTACAAGTAGTTAGCTTAGGTTAAGTATTTTACTTCCCCCCCCATTGGCTGGAGACCCTTCAGGTCTCGCCAATAACTGCCCGGTTACGTAGAAACCGTCCCCTAGGATGACCTACAGCAGACCAATAGGAAAAAAACAAAAAGCTAAATATGGCTTATAAAGCGTTTGACCAAAATTACTATTTATGCGGTTTTCACTGGTTGCCGACGATATGAACCTACCTTATATTATAATAGCTTATCAACGTATAAATTACCGGCTCGGCTATTGAGTTACGCACTAGTTCATTGTGCAGTTTTAAAACAATCAGAAGAATAATGCATACGCTATGCATACCATAAAAACTCATGAACGTGAATGAACATTTCATTTGTAGAATGTAAACCTTTTAAAATTCCCTTGCACAGATAGCATAAATACTCGATTTACCTGCATACACTTAGTTGTATTAATTAAAAGCAAGTGCTAATTAGTCAGTGTAGAAGGTGTTTTATGTATGTACCTTTGCTATCCATTTGTAACTCGGGTCGTGTTTCTAGGGAATACCAGTATACGAGCTATTTTTACTTTAAACAATGCACACTAGTTCAGTGATTGCTATTGTATGCATAAATGATGTCGGAACAGCTGAGTCGCACCATTTTTGATAACCTAGTTGATTAAAAAACGACATACCTACTACCCAGTTGCAATTATCTGTATTGTGCAATAAAATTTAATGTTTTCAGATTAACATTTCTGGGTTTTTATTAGGGTTCCGTACCTCAAGGGTAAAACGGGACCCTATTACTAAGGCTCCGCTGTTCGTCTGGCCGTCTGTCCGTCTGTCATCAGGCTGTATCTCATCAACCGTGATAGTTAGACAGTTGAAATTTTCACAGATGATGTATTTCTATTGCCGCTATAACAACAAATACTAAAAAACAGAATAAAATAAATATTTAAGGGGGCTCCCATACAACAGACATGATTTTTAGCCGTTTTTATAGATAATGGTACGGAAACCTTCGCACGCGAGTCCGACTCGCACTTGGCCGGTTTTTGAGTATAATTTTTTGAAAACATTAATTAAATACCTCGGTACGAAATGTTGTAGTAAGACAATAAAAATTACAGTTTTTCATAGAATTTATTACAATTCCAGGTCTTGGAGTGCGATGTACTGGAACAACTGCAAGAAAATAATTTCTTGGAAAATTGTTTGGAAATTCTCGTTGACTTCTGCAATGCCAAAGATTATAAACAATCGTTCGGTGAGTGATAATCGTAATAGAGACTTTAGTTCATCCTTGTAAGATTAAAAGTATGCGTTTTATATTGATTCGCAATTTATTTATCAGTGATAACAAATAATAACATATTTTAGATTAGATTTATATTTTATAGATAAAATATTATGTGTGGTGTAAAATCATTCGATATTTAAGACAAACTGGGTAAAGACATCACCTCGAACAAGACAGTTAGTTATTGATTTATTTACATAAAGCCTAGACTTATAATTATAAACATTTGAGTAATTGCAATGTCAACTATTATCAGAAAGGCGATAGTAAATCCCAATGATATTAATTCAATAGGAATTTTAATCACACTAAAGTATTTAATCAATACTAACAATATCAATATTACCTATTGATGTTAAGATAAACTTAAGTATTTCAGATAACAATAATTGAGTGGTAATGTATGTTATTTTCTAGAAGCGAACGTATCGTTAAGTTTGTTGGAGCGTCGCGCAGAGTTAGAAGTGCGTGCGCAGAAGGGCGGGAACGGGTATGTGTCGGCTTCAAGCGTTACGCACAAGGCGCGTCCGCCGCCCACCGCAACGTTAGTGACGTCCCTAGCCGACGCACTGCACAATGTTAGCGGTTTTTCAGACTGTCCCGTCCAGGAGTGGAATGAACGAGGACTATACCGACTCTTATTCAGGTACGACTAATTCTTAGAATTTGAATGATTCAATTAATTGTAGCTTCTAGAGAGTTGTTGCTATAGGTAGTCGTTGATGTTTACCTGGCGAATGCACTGCAAAATGTTAGGGTTTCCACCAATGTCTTGTTCAAGAATAAATTCTAATAATCTAATCTTGTTAAGGTACTTCAAGCCACTGTTCGTGGAATGTCCCTATCTGAATTCTTAGCTTCAAGGGGTTAGGTACTACAGATAGTATAAAAGTTTTAGATTCCCATAATAATATTTTCAAGTGATTCCAGAGAAATGGGGATTTCCACAATCGATAAGTGTTTATTTCCCCTGTTAGGTGATGGTTGTTATACTTGTTACAACAACGTCTACGAATTTACATACAAGTAAAACAAAATACCTAAACCGCCTTGCCATATAAAAAGAATTGATGATGTATTAACCACAAAAGAGCAGTACAGAACTGATCGTTTACCGGCTACAATAGTCCATTTCGATGAAGTGAATTACTTATTAAAAATTCTCATTACATTTTATAAGGTCTTCTATTAGGCTATTTAAAATCATAATTTCCTTTATAGCTTTACTTTTTATAAACATCGGCGACGTACACTTCACTTCCTTTTTAAGTTCTAGATAATTAGAGGTAACCAGTACAAACCAGTTAAGCACATCATCCATCAACACGCGTTTAAGAATCAGAGCCATTAGCAAGTAATAAGCTTCCGCCCACTTCATAAAGGACCCTGACTGGTTTTATAGGCTTCTAAAGTTTACTAGATCTCAATAAATATTTAATGGAATATAATAGGTGTATGTCAGACACGCGATGATGTTGATTCTGTAATGCGCATGCGCATCTTTACAGAGGTGACTAATGACAAACATTTAGCTAACGCTAATGGCCACAGTTAAGAGCCTTCAGCGCGTATTCATTCTGTTGCGATAAGTACGGCCAGTATATTAGTTAAAAACTGCGTACATTTCTAACTCTAGCCTTACTTATTAAGGTTCGGCAGATAATTATATTATAGCGATAGCCTGAATTGATGATAAATGTATATGTTATAGGAGTAGAAGACTCTATCAAACGTTTTTTTATTAGCTGCAAAAAACAGTCAAAAGTACTTTTGACCAAAGACGTTGGTCTAAAATACTTTTGACTATATATTTTGGATATATATCGATCAAAACTACTTTTGACGAAAGCCTGCAGTCATTAATTTTAAAGCGTTTTACATCCCTAAACGATTTTGCAAACACTTGTCATTTTAATTCAATATTCCTGGTCAAAAGTGATTTTGGCTAGGTCAAAACCGCTTTGAACTGATATTTTTAGTCAAAAGCACAGTTAACCAATATTTTTTAGTTAAAACTTTTCTTGACCGACGTCTTCAGCCAAAAGTTTTTTTGACTGTTTTTCGCATTCAAAAGTACTTTCGACTGATTAAGAGTTTTGACATATACAATATTTGACGAATGTTTTGGCTACACAGCGACAGTGTGAATAATAGCGAAGGGCGATAATGTTACCTTGGCATTATATTCAGACTATAGCGAGACTAATATGGGAAATACTGTCTTGAAAACCAAACGACACAAATATTAAGATGATAGATGATGTATTTTTTAAATATGTGTGTTGGCAGATGTACTTCTTGGTCCGGCGTAGATGCAGTCGAGACATCTTCAATCCGTAGCGCCACCTGCCGGGCGCTACTCGCTGTAACATCACATAAATGTGTCAGGACGTCCCTCGCCGCCACTAAGGACTGTCTTCACAACTTGCTAATGATTTTGACGCCTTTGTCACATGGTACGTTACTATGTCTGTAAGATGTTGGGTTAGAGAATAGATGTATTATTTGTTTTATATATTTACATAATAACTGGTTACTTGGTTACTTGGACTGCCTCGTTGGTATTGAGAGTGTGGTCCTGGGTTCGATCCCCAGGTCGCAAAGTGTTATTGGGTTTTTCCGTATGGAATTTCTTAGTAGCAGCCCGGAGTCTGGATTTGTGCCCGGTTGATGGCAATAGGCTCACCCCCTATTACATGGGACTTGAAACATAACGGCGAAAAGTGGGTGTACGTGCGAGATGTTATGTTCATAACTGGTTAGTCGCTGTAGATCCAAAAAGTATGAATTCTACTCATCATTCTGTACAACAGCATTATGTATAGCGACTAACCAGTCATGCTGTACACTAAACTTTGAACAATTTTAGCCCCAAACTGGTAACACCCTTTAATATGTATTATAGTGACGCTATTATTTTTGCTTTCACATGTACGTATACTGTATATTTCGAAAACTCTAAAGATGAAACTATAGGCGATCCAAAGACGCGAATCCAAGAAAAAAAGGCGGTGTGTGCGATACCCAAAATATTCGAAAGCAAAAACTGTGGCAGTGTCGCTGCGACATGTACCTACATATTATCGGGTTTTCCGGAAATATGAAACTCTATTCAAATATTTCTTAGGTTTATCAGTGCAGTCTTGGTTTTCTGAGAAAACACATAAGATTATAATGTAGAATGAAGGGACTGTAGTCCCAAGGCTATTAATGTGTACTTTGAACACATAGAAGCTTATTGACGTAGGTTGTTGACATATGAATCAAGTCATGAAATTGACTCAGCGCAGTCTAGTATTTAGTTATTCATAACTTATGTTTATCTAATAAATCAGCAAGTAATGTGGAGTCTAGTTGAAACATGCAAGTATTAAACATGTATATTTATGAACTATAAACTTATTAGATAACGATTGATACTACTCAACTATTCTGAGAGTTAAAATCCCCAACACATTATGTGGAAGTTATTGCCTGGTTATGATCCCTTTCAAGTCGGACACGTACTGAAGGTAAATTATTCTACTCAGATTATGAGGATGAGACGGCGTTCTGTCAGTCAAAATGCAATTTGTCATCTAATACGGATCTAAGAAGACGCGCCTCACCCTTTGTCGAAATAGCTACAGTGCAAGTGTGCATTATGGGAGCCTGCCGTTTTGCCAAAATTATTTTGACCAAATTTCATTACCCAAACGCATTTTAGCAACCTTTTTTTATACCAATGCAACATTTTGGAATGATTTTAGTTTATTTTTCATTTGGTAAAATTTTTACCCGGCAGAATATTATCAAGGATAATATCATTAAGGCATTTGGTCTTTAATCAAATGATTTATAACATCAAATAATCTTTAGAAGCTAGAAACATATTTTTTATTTTGCGTAAAATATGTTACACCAACTGAAATATTTGACAACATTAAAATTGGTAAAAGTACTAGTTGGTAAGCAAGTTCTTGTTTAAACGTTTACTTGCCAAACATTAGGTTTGCGTTACAATTTATTTGTGAAGAGTTTATTTGCTAAGTAGTAATTTGGCAAATGAAATTATGCGGAAACTTGTTTGGGAAGTGAAAATTTGGCAATTTTTTTTCGATGAAACATGGGTAACCTATCATCAGTCTCTCAATTATTATTGTGTTGCTGGGGAGTTTGTTGCGCCGTTTCTTCTTCTCAGCGTAAACACTAGAAAGCGGTGAACGGAAGGGATTTTTGGGGGCTGTCTATTGTATTTGACGTTCAAAAAGAACTGAGTAATTCTAGTCTGTTTTAAATTATGAGTTTTTTGTTCGTTTGAATTGATATCAAAACGACACTTAAAAACAAATGAGAGCTGTTTGTTAATATGGGCCTAAATGTAATTTTATGTTTGAGTTTCTTCTTCCTCCTCGCGTTTTCTCCAACTATGTTGGGGTCAGCTTCCAGTCTAACCAAACGCGACTGAATACCAGTATTTTACACGGAGCGACTGCCATCAGACCTCCGCAACCCAGTTACTGGGCAATGCCGATATACTAAAGTTAGACCGGTTGTCAGACTTTCGGGCTTCTGACTACCCGTAACGACTGTTATAGGTATTCGTATGACATCCGGGACCGACGCATCGCGGTTTAACGTGCTCTCCCAGGCACGGAATATGTACCTATGAGTTTATTAAAACAAATGTCTAACTTTCAGATGACAATGAAGAAAAATGTTTGGGGGCGCGTGCACAGGCTATATACCTCCTCGCGTCGTTACTGGTAGAAAAGGCAGCAGTCGACAGCGTGTGGCAACAACTCAAAGATAGGCATGCTGCAGATTTCTTTCATCTACTGCTGCAGTGCTTAGAGAGCGACGAAATTGGTAATATTATTTATGTTATGCAATATTCTTAATAATTATAATAGACCTTCTAGATACAAGTTATAATCTACGTTTGAAATGAAATTGTATAATAGCAACTTCTCATGGTTTGATTCGAAATAATTTTGAGAAAATTATTTTCTTTATTCTTCATGCATTCTTAGGAGGCGGTATACAAACTCAGTATTAGTACTAGAAATTAATATTTTTTGATTACATAACCACTACATCTTCGTCGCTTATACTGTAGCCACAAAACAGGTGTTTTTCTTATTTTACATAATATTTCTTTACCTTTTGACCGCCACGAACGTCTATGGACGTCAAATTAAAACGTGCTCACGACGCCTCCGACGGCATGGCACGTCGAAAACACAACTTTTTTACAGTTAAAAAATTTGACGTCCATAGACGTCCGTGGCGGTCAAAAGGTAAAGAAATATTATGTAAAAAACTCTGATGATCATTAAACAGCTTTCCCCTGTGAAAGGTGGATGGCAGGGATGATTTTTTTACCCTCGCAGTTTGCCATTTATCATTACTTATTAGGTACAATTATTTACAAAAAATACCCGAAACTCACGTCGTGTGGTCGCACTCCCCACGAATGAAGTATTTTATTTTTTTGTGTTTGAATTTCGTAGTAGTGAAACTGACTTTGATGTCTACATAAAACACGTATCTTACAGAACTTCAAGACGCAGCTTTGTACTGTTTCACGCAGCTAGCACAATCCATGTCACACAAAAAACACAGCGACAAAACGAAAGATGCAACATGTTCAGAATTCTACGATAACTTCAAATCGCCTTATTGGACCGGAGTGCAGATTGATAATTGTGGTGCTGGGGATAGCGACAGAAGTTATGACTGTCAGCCGGAATACTTGGCTGAAGAAATCTTTAAATCCCTGATTAATTTGTACCAGAAGTTGTCGTTGGAGAACAAGAAACATGAGCCTAGTCAAGGTATGCAATACTTTGAGTTATGTACACCGTGGGCCCGAGTTACCCGAAAGGTTTTAACCTTCGATTCCGATGCCTAATTGGAGAAGAAAAGCTAGGATATAGTTCGTTGAATAAAGCTTAATATTTGAAATATTCATTATTTACGGAAATTCACAAATCGAAAAATATCTATGGTAACAAGTCCTATGAATGCGGCGTTGCGACTTTTGTCATACCATACCCCTCTCGCCGTATGTGTTATTTGTCGGGGAGGGTTGTGAAGTGAGACGTTTCTTATCTACTCAACCGATAATTTATAAATGTTGCCAGTTCAACCTAAGATAAATTGTTTACAAGGAAGTACTAAAGTTAATCGATATAATAAGAACTGAAAAAAAAAAGACTGATTTGGACTTTTGTTGATATAAAATTTGACTCATAATACCATCAGAAACGCGTGGTTAAAATCATTCGGGTACCTCGAGCTCACGGTGTATACATTTGTCACTTTCATAGCCGTATGAATTCCGGACAGAATGGTCATCGCACTCATCGCTATTTATACTGCTCTTGTATTATTTCTGCACTTTCTTTTAGTGTACAATAAATTATATCTGCCTTAAAAGACTGCCTCATTGGTCTAGTGGTCGCAAGGGCGACTGCTGAGCTTGAGGTCTTGGGTTCGATCCCCATGTTGGGCAAAGTGTTATTGGGTTTTATTCCATGTGGAATTTCTCAGTAGCAGCCCGGAGTCTGGATTTGCGCCCGGTTGATGGCAATAGGCTCGCCCTCTATTACATGGGACTTAAGCATAACGGCGAAACGAGGGTGTACTATACACGTCTGCCCAACCCTACGGGGAATACAGGTGTGACGTTATGTTGTAAAGTATATGTATCTCCCTCTACCCACAGGGGTCCTGAATACGATTAAGAGAATATAAGGATTTCCCAAGCGTTTTGATTATACCAATTCCCTCTCGTGACCATTCATTGTAGTGGTTTTTAACGGGTCGATTTTAGCCGTGCGACAAGTTACCAGTCGCAGCGCTTGTAAAAATCGAATCGCCACCCCATTTACACCGGGTTATAAAAATCACATCCGACTTGTTCATTTCTAGCGGAACAACACAGCGCAAAACACACCTCATGCGGCGGGCGATCGCCTGCAACTGACCATTTACACGGTCTATTTTAGTCACCCTCCGCATGCGGCTTGTCGCCGCACGGCAAAAGTCGGATGGCACCCAACTTTGGGGCTTGCGATTTTAGTCACTATAGCGGCCTAGTCGAATTGTCATTTAGACGGTCGATTTTCGCCGTGCGGCCTAGCCGTGCGGCGAAAATCGACCCGTGTAAATCCCCTATAAGAAAGGCAAAGGCGATGACACCATATTTTCTGGGTTTACAAAGCACGTGATAGAGATAATTTGTACGTAAAAATAGTGTTACATCCAGTAGTGGGTAAATGATAGCTCTGGATGATCATAGCGATGACGATAAAGTATTTATGTGACTAGTTTGTCTAGGTGCTTTTTGTATCAAAACAGTTATTTTTAGGTATTTTAATCGATGAAACAATAGAAACTTCATCAAACTTTCAGTAATGAAATCGCATATTTATCTAATGTACTGTTGATTTAATCTATTTTTACACATTATGTTTATGTGAAAGGTTATCAGCAGTCTTTAATTGAATCTCACGTATTTTGTAATACAACGATGCAGCATACGTTATACAGTAATAACATACATAAAATTTAATCGATAAACATCTCCAATAATAAGTTGATTATGACTCTTGTTTGTTTAACTATTAATAGCAAAGTTACGATTTGTTGAGAACATTGCGCTTGTTTATGTAATCTAACTAACCGTATTTAGTTTATGTCTAAAATCTATTAAGATACCTAACCATAATATGAATAGATAAGTTTAAGTTTATATTTATTGTTGCTATGCTGTACTGGGTATCGAGAGTGATTATTCAAAATATACGCAATATTGTTGCTAGTTTCGCACTACTCTATAAATATTTGGGGTTGAAATCTAAAGAAGAGATTGTATTATGATTGCATGCAAGATAACTCCATACCACTACCATAAGCAATAAGATAGTGGTGGTTTCACATCACTCGTGTAAACTATTTCATACGAAAACACTTATGTTCAGAAATAACGAAACTTTTATAAAGATTTTTGGGAACGATGAAATACAAATATATGTCTGCCTACCCTTTTCCCAAACATGTTGGGGTCAGCTTCCAGTCTAACCAGATGCGGCTGAATACCAATATTTTACATGGAGCGACTGCTATTAGACCTCCGCATCCCAGTTAATTAATCAATTAATTCCCCCCTGCCCTTTTTTCTATCGGACGGCCAGAAGCACGAAAAAGCGCCATCGGTTCATGGTTGATATACCAAAAACCCGAACGAAGCGCTTTGATTCCACTTTCATTGTGAAAACCGCCAAACAGTGGAATGCGCTGCCTGAGCGGGTGTTCTGATAATCTGGGTGTCTTCAAGTTACGAGTGAATCGGTTTCTTCTGGGCAAGCGTGCTCCATCGTAGACCGCATCATCGCTTAACGCGATAGGCGAGACGGCGATCAAACGCAGACAAATTAACAAAAAAAAAAAAGTTATGTTATATTTTATGAAATACAAATTTTTTCCTTTAACTTTTAGAATATATGTAATCTAGTTATTTAGATGATACGAGAGGAGATTTTTAAAATGTATTATTTTGTACTTAGACGAGCGTTGGATCCGCTTGTGCTCATGTCTCTCATCCGTACTATCGGTGAGTGGTCGCAGTAGGCGGTACGCGGTGCATCGTCAGCTGCCGCGCATCTTGCTTTCCACGTTGCAAGCCGTGCGGGACCATCTCTCCATGCATGGGAAGCCGGCCGAAGTCATCAAGAATGCTAAAAATGTGAGTGACAATTTTTAATGTTTAAACTTACATTAGGGGAACTATCATCTCAACATTGAAGGGGTAGTAAAATAATGCTTGATTGATGTTTTATTTTTCGGTTTAACTTTATCTGACTGGTAACGCACAAGTTCTTTGAATGACTAGCCTTTGTTTGTAAACCCAGTGTACATAATGCTTTGAAAATGTAATAGTAGTATCATTATCATATTTCTCACGTTTTTTACTTCACAACAAGTGTAAATTTTGGTCCACTTTCGCACTTACTATAACCATTTAATTTAGTTTATATAAATAATTCCCTATATACTCCATAAGAATAGCTTATCTTGTAAATTATACGATACCTATATATTTAATTCATTTGGCGATCGGTAGAATACATAATGCAAACGATGTGTCCGAAATACATAAGTAAGGTATTTATTTGTTATTCAGGATCAGGTGCTGCGTACATTGTACTGGCTTCTGATAGTGATCGACTGTTTGATGTTGGAGTGTCCATCGGCTAAGGAGAGCTTCGTGGAGGATAACTTGACGGTCTCTCTGTGCAGACTATGGGCGTGGTGCATGATAACTGAAAAACTACGTCACGCTGTTATGCATCTGATATATACGTTCACTAATGATTGCCCAAAAGGTTCGTATAGTTAAGAATGTTAGGTTGGTTATAAGTTTTTTTCTCAAACATTAAAGGATAAGTAAACTGATGTCGATGAAGTGCAGCTTATAAAATTATAAGCGCCTGTAATATTTCATATTATATACAACTTCATAGCGCAACTTATAGTATCTACCTTATCTTCATCAGCCCACAATATTCACTATTGGTGCGCGGTTATTATGGGCTTCCTTCGCCGCGGCGCCGCTACGGTAGACAGTCGAGAGATTTTCTGTTAGTGTCTTGTCTGGCAGAGGATTAGTGAATGCACTAATCCTCTGCCAGACATCTGAATGATAATTTTTTCACAACCCCCGGAATGAGGGGTGTTTTTTTCTTTTCTAGAATGTATACAAATTAGCAATATGGATTCGTAACTCCAATCAAAACAGGTGATGTATAACAAACAAACAATAAATAGGTCGTTTATTGATAGCGTGGGGCGCCATGTCGTCGTGCGTGGGCGGGCGCACGTTGGTGGCGGAGGTGTGCGCGTGGTGTGCGCGCGAGGCGGCGCTGGCCACGCGCCCGCGCTCGCCTGGCCTGCTGCTGCTGTGTCTGCACTCGCTGAGACGCATGCTGCCGCACCATCACTGTCGCATTATACTGCTCAAGGTAAGCTGGACTTGAGGGCTGACGATTACGTAGTTTTGAGTAGACATTTTTTTTTTCTGATATCTTGATAAATAGGTGAATGTAATGTTTAGGTAGACCTAATGGAAAAAAACTATTATAAATAATGCTAGGCAGAAGAAGACCTAGATGGTACCCTTTGAGGTAAATTTTATAAGGGCTACTAAGGGTATGAATTGAATATATGGTATGGGTCGTTTATCAGCTTACTAAGATTACTATCGTACACAAGACCATAATCTGGCCACTATATAGTCATCCAACGCGGAGGCGTGATATTCGGTTGAAACTGTCAATGTTAAACTTTCGTTGATCTAATATGTGGGGTAGACTGTGTTTAAGTCGTACCAACTCGAAATGGTGAATGATAAGTGTTGGTATTGTTGACAGAGCTCGGTACTATCCAGTATGTACCGGCTGTGCATACGAGAGCGCGTGCGCGGCGCAGGGCTGGCCAGCGTGTCGTGGGCGCGTCTGTGCGAGAGTGTGGCGCGATATTCGGAGGGGGCCAGCGCGGTGCTGCTGCTACCCGCCGGCGCCGCTCCGCTGGCCACGCTGCCACCTGGAGTGCGCGCGAGACTTATGCCTGCGTTGGCCCACGCTGCGCATCATCATCGAGTCACATTCCTGCAGTCTGGTAAGTTGTGTTATTTAAGTGCTGCTGCCCGCCGGCGCCGCACTGTTAACAGCACTGCCGCCACACATGAAGGCTAGGCTAACGCCGGCGCTAGCACACAGCCCACGTTGAGTGTGTTATCAAGTGGCGATACATACCTATTTAGTTGAATAAATAACGCAAGTTGACTTACCAGCTGTGCCTAGAGTTGGAGCAATACACCAACCTGTTACGCTGCTAAGTCAGTTTGCTCCATACCGCAAGCGTTAACGGTTGCAAGATACGTGCATGCGTCCTCCCATGACGAGGACGCGCAAGAGGCTACATGTATTTTCTGTCACTAAATTGCTCTATTACTATCTATATTAGGTACAAATAGCAAATAGCTCTGTTGGTCGGGGCTGGCCTCTGGGCCCGCTGCAAGCCCATCATCACCGGGTCTGTGAGTGGCTTTATGTCATGAGTATTTATACCTTGAGGGGCACGACCAGCAGCAACCATAGTCATAGCAATTAGCGTTATCTAATGTCCGTGTAATGCTAAACAAATTCAAATTAATCTTAAGGCCAGTCCGTGGATGACCTTATCTATTGTTTAAGGCGGTTCCTCCACGGTTACGCAAGTCGGAGAATCGAACTGAATTGAACGGAGTCGTATACAGCTGTCGCACGGCTGTCGCATAGACGCACGTCTCTGTAGCACGCAGGCGGTTGTTGTTGCTCCGATTTGCGTCATCGTGGAACGTCTAAGTCTGAAGTATCGACACGAAAATGAAATATTCTGGCGCTGTTGATTTTAGTTTAGTCTTAAATTACCGAAGAGGTAATTAAAAAACCTTTTTCGTAAAAAAATCTGCTTACAACGCATTTTGATCGTGGATTTTTTATTGTATCATATGCATCGTTTTAATTCCTTTAACCTTTGACTTAAATGTACTAACAAGATGGGTTCGCTAATCCGCTTGAAAATATCTTAGTTTTCTAAAAAGTATCTCTTATTATCGCCAGGTTACATTGTATTTCTGTACCAAATTGAGTAATAAATATTAACATTTAAACATGCGCATTTGTATAAAAAAATGACATTAGCAAGTTCGTTTACAAGAGTATGTTTTGCAGCGGATCTGTTAGAGTTGTTATCCGGCACGCTATTGTCTGGCGATACAGCGGAAGTTGTGTCAGCGGCACGCGCCGTCTGGGCGTTAGCTGCTAACAACCACAAGGTAAGCATCGTTTGACTCCCTCAGCAATGCTAGAACGTTAATATGCAACGGGTGTAAGAAAGAAAATAACCGCACAATATGCGTCTTCCTCAAACATTATCGTCGTCAGAGGACGAGGTTCTGAAGTATGACAGATGAGTAGCCAATTAATTTGTCAGACTAAATAACCCAGGCCGGTGATGGAGCAGCGTCACCACTCCTGTTCGTGTACTAGACGGTCATGACCAACGACCAAAGGCCGCTGCCTTTAGCACCAACTGTTGGATACGTGGTATGATCAGTCTTGATCGAGGCCGTCTAGTGCGCGAACTCCATAAGAGAACTTGCGTGTACGGTGATGATGTTTGAAATGACGTGATGATGATGATGGCGACTGTAGTGTAGATAATACTTCCTTTTTTAGAAGCATTTGTGAAGCAATAGATTGCTGCTGTCCCATTTCAAAACCTAGTAGGTAATGGACACTTTTTACAAAAATCGTTTTATTGCATAATCTTGCTAACCTAGAAAGTCTCTACCAAATACAAAAACACCAGCGTTGAAAACTCACATAATAAGCAGATAATATTTAAGCATGGATATCTAGTAAGTGCAATTCATTGCCTCTGATCATTTTAAAACCTAGTAAGTCACTTTAACCATATGGTTTTACCTAACATGAATACTTTTCAAAGGCTGACCGATTTAACGTTTATGCGTTCTCCTGTAAAATTTCGTTTGAAGCCCTTACTAGGTTTTGAAATGGGACAACCAATTGTTCTGCCTAGCCTTTTCCCAACTTCCAGCTTCCAGTCTAACCAAATGCGGCTGATTACTAGTGTTTTACACGATCGACTGCCATCAGACCTCCGGAACCCAGTTACAGGGCAATGTGAAGCAATAGATTATGATAGCCTTATGTTAATACGTATGTAGGAAACCTTAGCATTTAGTGGATATTGGTCTTGGCATTTTGATTACAATATACCATTACATAAAACAAGAAAAACAATTACAAAAATTGTTCTTGTATTGTTTTTTATATAATAGTAACACACCAGACGAATCTAATACGAACATTACTAACGAAATATGAATTCTGAATAGTTTTTGTGTGCAATGCCAGGCCTCCACCACTCGGCCGTACCTACAGCGATAAGTGCCTACAATTTCGCGTGGCTACGCGGCCACCTCGCCAGTGGGCTGTCAACGCTCGCGCGCGCGCTTATGTACCTATTATTTAAAATAAGTTTAGTGAGCAACAAGAATGGCTGGTCTAAAACGTTGCTCATTTGATGGATGTGTGTCGAAATACGGAGACGACAGTGTCATTTTTTTCATTACCTGCAGATGAGGAAAAATAAGTTCAAATTAATTTAAAAACGATGATAAAACTTCGTTTTCATATGCATTATGTCGGCAACTAAACCCTATCTACAAGTTAATTAGGTAACAAGTAGGTACAGTCATATAGAACCGTAGTTTTAACGTTTAATGTTTGATTACATTGATTTACATAATTACGAGCGCAACTTGAAAATGTGATTTTTTATTTGTTGAGATAACTTAACGATTTTGGTGTCAAATGAGAGATCGAGGTCTAAAACCATTATATCCGTTTAAATCATGCAAATCGGTCCACGCGTTTAGGAGATAATTAAGAATTAGTATAGTGAAAATGTAAACAACCAGAATTTTTGATGTTTTTGTTCTACGAACATTTTAATTATTGCAAAATATGAAAATATTATTAATGTAAGTTATTGAGGAATGTTAAACAAAGAGGTATCTAGGTAGCCTAAAAATTAAAGGTTTGTTTTCATTTGTAAATTACAAATGACGAACTTAATTATTCATTGTCTATCTACCTAATTGACCGTGTAATCATAGGCATCAAACATAAAGATAGATTCCGTGGTCAAGTAGGTAGATAGACGTATAGTAGCAGCGGCAAGCCGAAAACCCTAGCGCCACAGCTAGCGCGTCACTCCGCGCCAGACAGCGACAGAGTTGCGCGTTAGAAGAGAGCGGCAACGTTTAGGTGAATATAGCGTTAGGTACTGAGCGCTTATGCGAGCTGAATTGCACTTTGTTGCTTTGTAGCAAGAGTCGATATTTCTATTAATTGTTGCGCGAAGTGGTGCTTCTGTTACTATTCTGTGGCAATGCGCCAAATTGTGATTAATTGACACTTCAATTGAAGATCAATTTACTATTTTAAAGTTGTTGGATTATCTTTTTATCACTAATTATTACATAATGTATTTAAATCATTTGACTTCTGGTTATCAAGTAGATATTATACAAGGTCATAACACACACTAGTACTTCACACACACTAAACCTGAAACTAGTTTGTTTAGAATCACCAGGAGAATCGGTTGCTATAGTTTTTCTACCAAATTATATTTTTTCTCAAACATAAGTTCTTTCAACTTGGACTGCGAATAGACTACCTTGAAGCCTGGAACGGTCGGCTCGATAAGTTATCGTGTATAAGACAATCTCTGTAGTCACACTTCACGTATTCCGAACCATACGGCGAAACTTAACGCAACATAAATGCTTATCAGTTGGTCGCGATTAGAACTAATGGCCAACATAAGGTTTTGCATAAGTTTATATGTCAAACTAATTAAATTATGTACCTATGTTAATTTCCAATCTAATCTGTCCTTGTTAGATGATTAAGCAAAAATTATCTGATTCATCTCATCATCATCTGCCTAGCCTTTTCCCAACTATGTTGGGGTCGGCTTCCAGTCGAACCGGATGCAGCTGAATATCAGTATTTTACATGGAGCGACTGCCTATCAGACCTCCACAACCCAGTAACTGGGTAATACGATACTCTTGGTAAGACTGGTTGTCAGACTTTCTGGCTTCTGACCAACAGTAACGACTGTCAAAGATCTAGAAATGACAGCCGGGACCAACGGCTTTACGTGCTTTCCGAGGCACGGAGGAAACTCGCTGTGGTAAATGGTCACCCATCCACAGACCAACCTCGGCAAGCGTGGCTTAACCCGGAAGATCGGTCTATGCGGCTGTAATTATTTAGCCACGAGCTCCTCAAAAATTATCTGAATGAGTAATACTGTTGACAACGGTTTTTAACAATCTGGTTCATGCAGGCTAAGCTGGCGTTGCGGAGCGCGGGCGTGGCGGCGGCGATACACACAACGATGTTGCGTTTCCAGCGGGGCCCGAAGAACTTCGGCACACAGCGCGCACTGCAGCTATTAACCTACACTAACACCGTCCTCCAAGCAACATGACCAGTCACGAGGGTCATGTACCTTCGCTCTTCAAATACCTTCTCTGGGTGGCTTCAGAAGACAAACACGTGCTATAATAATCCTGTACCTATACTGTAACCCGCAAGTCATATGAGTCTGATAATAGAGTTTGCGGGTTTTATTATGTATTTACATCTTAATATCGTGTTTGCATTTAATGATTTGGTCATTGCTAAGCCAGATGATTCAGTATTTATTTCGGAAATTAGTTTTATGTGCAAACCGCGTGGAATTGGGTTAGTTAAATGGATTAAAATATTTATGCAATTTCTGATCTCTTTAATAAGAAATTGTGTGTGATATATTGTGGGACCCCGCTTTTGAAATGTTTGAATGTATTTGAATGGTAAGTATCTTGAAATAAATTTATTTTTTACGATATTGGTTTTTAAATTTCTAATAACAAGGTTCTATAGAGATGGCGTGTATCTGTCTAGCCTTTTCCTAACTATGTTGGGGTCAGCTTCCAATCTAAACAAATGCGGCTGAAAATCAGTATTTTACACGGAGCAACTGCCAATATCAGACCTCCGCAACCCGATATTCTAAGGTAAGGCCGGTTGTATGATTTTCGGGCTTCTGTCTACCCGTAACGACAGTTCATAGGCATTCGTACATCATCACCCAGGAGGACCGTTTAACGTGCTCTCTCCGAGGCACGGAGGGGTCTCGATGTGTAACGAATGGTCACCCATCCACGGACTGACCGCGGCAAGTGCAGCTTAACCTTGCAAATGATATCATCTGAGCGGTTGATAATTAGCCACGAGCTATCTTAGAGATAGCATAAACGGAGTTATTATTTCACAGGCTACTTTTTATGCAAATTTCGAAACAAACAAATCAGTCGTTATTTTATACGGTTAGAAATATGGCAGGTGAATTAATCTTCAATTAAATCGTCGGTAAATGCCAGTGCCGTGGCATTTTTTTGCTATTTATGCATATAATTAATTGATATTCATGAGGTTATTGAAAAAGTGTATTTTTTGTTAATATTATTTCTTCGTTCTGTGAACCACGACAGTGTTTGATCGTTTAAACATTATCCGATTTTATTTGTATTTAATTTGGGCTATTATTTGTGTAGCAGTGACAGTGCAGTGGATTGAGATAGGCCCAGTTGATAAATTGATTCGTGAATAATTTCCGAAGTAGCATGAACTGCATTGCACTAATAAACTGCAGCACGTCAACAAACGCAGAAAACATTGTTCGGAGAAGTGACGAAAATAAAATATGATAGTCAAAACGGTTTTGCAGTTTACACGTGTTAGGTGCGTTGAATAGAAACTGGTTAGGATTTTACATTTTATACTAAAAGTTTAATTGCTGCTATAAAATGTAAATAAACCAAGAATACGTCATCGTAATTCTTAAAATATCTGAACATAATAGAAAAATAAAATAGTCAAGAGATTCTATGAAATTAAAAATTTAAGTATTAAATATTAATCTGTGCTGTTATGAGACAAAGAAATGAGAAATGTGTTTTTGACTCCTGCACCCGTTGGTCATTTTCACGTGCGTCGCCGCGTCGGTTAACATAATCGCCTGCTTTGATAAATTTATTTTGTATTCTTATGAATATACTAGCTTTTGCCCGCAGCTTCGCTTGGGTGAAAGTTTAAACCCTCGTTAAGCCCCATTTTAGGTGTAGTTTTAGAATCCATAAAGTCCGTCTTTATTATTTACTTTGAAGAGTGTTTGTGCCAAATTTCAAGTCAATAACCCAGTGGAATAAGAATGTTCATACAAATCTCCTAACTTCGATAAAACTTACATCCCCTAATTCACCCTTTGGGTAGAATTTCCAAAAACGCTCAAACACGTGTAAGTTTATTTCTCACCAGAAGACTAAATATTTAATTCCGTGCTTCTTACTTCAAAAATAACAGTTTTCTCATGCGAACTTTCAACACTTATTTCACCCCCTTAGGGGTTGAATTTCCAAAAACGCTCAAACCCCTGTACATATATTTCTGACCAGAAACCTTAATATTTAATTTCATGCTTCTTACTTCAAAAATGACGGACTTACAGACTTAAATACCCAATTTCACCCACTTAGGGGTTGAATTTTGAGAAATCCCTTCTTAGTGGATGCCTAAATTACAAAAGGAAAGTACTCTATAGATATTAAATATTAATACTATATTATATAGATTGCCTTTCAATTAAAGGAACATTGCACTGCTGCAAGTTTCAAGCAACTCGTCACTATTTGCTTAAATATTTCATCTTCTAAGACTGTATGTCATGATAATAGGCTTATCCTGAATAACAATAAGGGCACTAAGCTATACGATAGTGTAATAAGTCGTTTGTATTCCAACAAGAAGCGCACAATTAAACAAACATACCATTTTTCCTGTTTATAGCATTACTGAGTACCTACGGTAGTGATAATTGAACTCAACTCTAGTGCTTTATATGGGCTCAAACGATGTTCGTGTGTCTTGTATACGCCTTTGCAAATAAGCGTGTTTAAAAGCGTTGCGTCTGTAGAAATAATATCCAGGATTGCTGAGACAGCAAGATATAGTAGCTCTCTGCCATTATTAATACAATACCTATACGTACCTAGGTACCAACGTAAGAAGTAAGGAGACCTCATATCACGTAATTTGAAGCTATTCCACACCGTAAAATAATTCCAACAGTCTTTTTATGCTGTCATTGGCCTCTAGTTTATTATGATGTTCAAACGAAATTCATAGAAAGGTTTTAATAGAGTGATAACTGATGTCGATAGATACTTACTAAATTAAGCATACTAAATTGAATCAGAAGATAACAAGCAACAATGTCCATTGTGTATTCGCATTACTAACTCCATCTGCAGCAACTTCAATTGTTTATTTATTGAACATTGTGTAGGTACTTATAGTATAAATAATGGAATGAGGAACGCGTACCCGCAGTCTCCAGTGTTAAAACTGACAACAAATACACACGTCTCGTATAACCAGTCGCAACGCGGCCGGTTCCGCGATAAGGTTCGCTGTTGTCGATAGCGCACAATCGGCGCACACGGCGACCAACACAAATTTTACGGGAAGTTTACGTTATTCATTATCGGCGTAAGGAGCTGTAATCCGCGTTTGTAAGGCGCCGGCATCGAGCCGATGCGTTCACGCGGTCTGCCCTCTGTGTCTGCGCTCATGTCGCACTCCGCATCCGCCACGCGCTGATCAATAAGGAATAATGAGTCAACGGGACCCCCGGCGCCGAACATATCGCTTCATAGTTCATAGTGGTTGTGTTCCTGTGCTCAAACCCAGTGCTAGTGTAGTGAAAACGCGAGGAGATGTCGGTACAATTCAACTTTCCGCCGGAGAGCTACTCTGCTGTTTATACTGCTGATGGAACAACAAATGCGAATGTGAGTACCGGTGAGTGGCGAGAGGCGTCGTTATCACGGTGCGACGTCGCGGCGTGCGTGTGCACACTGACAAGGCCGCGATGGCGCACACTGGTGCATTCAACTCGTTTTGCGAAACAATCTATATTTTCTACGAGCGTTACATCGTGCGCTGTCCTGTCAGGGCTAGCTAGCGTCTCGCAGGTTTTGCTAATCCGTATGATCATTAAAGAAACGACTGATATTTACATTATGATATGGTTTATGAGGGTATTACATTCGTTTTAACTGCAAAGACTTCTGTTTTAAGTCCGCTGTACGTTTGCTAGCATTAGCCTGGGTCTGTTTTCAAATTGAATTAAATATACTTTGGACATTTCACTCATCTAATCCAAACCTACCCACTTTCCGAATCATTGCAGAGATTGCAAGTTAGATTAAACATTCAACTACTAATGTAAAATGCATTAGATATTGTTTATGTAGGCATTACGACCTATAAGTTTTATTAGCAGCGCTATAAAACGAATGTGTAATCCTAACATTCCCAACTGATCGCGGACGCTTGTGTTGTACTTGGGCGCCACATCTGCTTTGTTCTTTGTCCTGTCAAGGTTATCACAGTATTTATGTATGAACATACGATTCTTAACCACGTTTATGTAAAGTAACTATTTACGAAAAATATTTTGACAATAGGTACGTAGGTACCTACGTGTTAGTTACACATTATATTCTTTGTTTTTAGCACTTAGCTATACTACAGAGAAACTGTCATAAACTATGATACATAAAGTACCTACCTAAGCAATCATCAGCATCTAGGTAAGATGCACCCATCTGAAACCACAAGATCTACCACAACATCATAAATTAAGATTATGCGAAATAAGTTAAAATTATTTAAACCATTTATTTTGCCACACACACAAGATATTATCTAAAACAGTAACGCAACATATTTAAAAGATGTAATCGGTGTGTGGCAAGGAATCCAGCTCAGTATTCGCTGTGCGTACAGCACAACACTGATTTTCAGCTGGTCCCTGCCATTTTTGTATCAACATAATAAATTATACGCGCACTTCATGCAATACGCAAATAAGCAAACACACCAAAAATAAAGAAAACAAAAAAATAAATAAAACACAATTATCTCTTAAGTAGGTACAGCACAGGTTATTCTAGGCACGTCTACTGTTTATAAGTAGCAGATTAGTTAACTAAGATTTGCTAGAATCATATTAACAGTGTATCGGAATCGGTACACTGTGGGACATAATGACATAACATGGTCCTATCCGTCTATCCGTGGATGTGTTGCTCCTAGGGCAAGTTTTACCGACCAAGTTACCTGCCTATTAATATGTTTTATTTAATCGGAGGATCATAGTGAGACTGAGGAAGGTTCCCCAGTAAATCCCCTAGTAAATGGAGTTATCTGATAATAATATGAGGTCTCACGTGTGACGAGATGAGGTCATCACCCTCTAATACTATACAATGGACAGACGAGCTGACAAGGAACACGTTGGATCAAATAGCGTGCAGCTGCCATAAGGAAGTCTATGGGGGAGGAACTAACCTTAGGTATTCTTCTTCAATTATTTTTGTTTCCAAAATGTGTATTAGATTCATAAAGCAAAACGAATGTTTCACTATCAAAGGTTTATTTACTTTTACATAAAAACGTGTAACAGCTGATAGTAATAATGATGAGACACGTTCTGTAGTGACTAATTATGTAGGTAGGTATAATTAAAAAGTATTGCGTACCTACGTAAATAGATGTTAACAACGATGTGTCAGTGATTAAACCCGACGTAAATACGAGTTAAATAATATGTCGCACTCTACAAGTACCTAAATAATAAATGTTTAATGTCGTCGTCCGATCGTAGAATTGGGCGCATCGTAATATGCCTGGTTGAATGCATGAAAGGAAAGGACAATGGAGAGGGCTATGCTCGGAGTTTCTCTGCGTGATCATATCAGAAATGATGAGATCAGCAGGAGAACCAAGGTAATAGACATAGCTCGTAGAATTGCCAAACTAAGTGGCAGTGGGCGGGCCACATTGCTCGCAGAACGGATGGCCGATGGGGCCGAAAGGTTCTGGGGGTCTACTCCCTAAGCCCGTGGTTTCGGCCTTAGTTACGAGCGTTTCCTACTCCCTATCACCAACGGACATACGATTATTTCGGGGCCCGAACTAAGAATGAATGACAACACGATTTGACAGTTGTCCCTACTACTGATGTGTTTTTGCCCGTCCGAAAAGTTGAACTACCCTACGTTTCGGGCTACTTTCGGACGGGCTTCGAACTTCGTTGACGGACTTAGGGAGTAGGCCTCCTGGAGTGGCGTACCGGAAGGCGGAGCGTGGGTAGGTCTGTTACAAGGTGATTATCTGGTGAAGGTCGCAGAAATCCGTTGGATGCGAGAAGCACAGGACCGGTTGATGTTGCGATGCTTGGGGGAGGCCTATGTCCATCAGTGGACGTCTTTTGACTGAATGATGATGATGAATGCATGAAACGGCACCGTTTCATGATAAGCCTAACTAATGCTCCTCATATCGTTCAATGCCTTTTGGCGATTGGTGGGTGTTGGAACTATAATAAAAAACAGAGGGAACTTTTACTTTACATTGTATAATATTCTAACATTTTAATTGAGGGTTAGGTAGGTAAAGTTATAATTACAGATGCCAACTTGACCCCGAGACAACTCGACCCCGACACCCCGACGAGGTCGAATAGTCGGGGTCGTCTTTGTTACGCGTAACTGACGACATCTAGCGAGGTAAAAAGCGAAAGATGCTTCTTAAAAAAATATAAAAGTAAAAAACTCTTAAACGAAAGCGGAGACAGCACAACTAGTGGTGTGAAATGTAACTGCTTCATGAAATGACCAAACGATACCGCGTCATTTGGCCAGATCATGATGTGGCAATGCGTTTAGCTAGGAACATCGAAAAACATTTACTCCTCGTAGATACGCCCGATTTTTAATTGGACGCATCATGATATAACTAGACACTAGGTCATTACGAGAAACGGCGCTGTTTCATGACATGCAGTCAAATCATGATGTTCCCATTTCTACGATCAGACGACGGCATTGTGCGACATATGTGCGAGTATATACATACGGCTTATAAGATATTGAAAACGAACCAAATTAAAATGCAAAAGCGGTTTACATACAAACTTGCATTGTAATTTTCTACGTGCCAATAAGTAAGTACGTCATTTATTGGATAAATAAATAAATACAATGCTCTAGGTACTTACATTATGTATACATATAATAAAATCGTGGATTAGAAGTAATTATGATTTTTTTTTTTTTTTTTTGTTTTCTATTGGACTGCAGTAGGTCGTCCTAGGGGACGGTTTCTACGTAACCGGGCAGTTATTGGCGAGACCTGAAGGGTCTCCAGCCAATGGGGGGAAGTAAAATACTTAACCTAAGCTAACTACTTGTACTACTCTAACATCATGACTACCTGCAACAACAGCACTAAGGGCGACCCCTAGTGGGACTCGGACCTCGGCTTAGGGCGTTGCTGGCGTGGACATAGGGGGGGGGGAGACAGCTTGATGAGGGCTGAATTATCGGGGTGACTGCGGAGTCTGAAGAGACGACCGGCTCTACGACGGGAGAGCTCGGTGGATCGTGACCGGCGGCGGTGGGGTGTCGCGACGGGCCTCGTCGGCGAGGACGGTATGCCGGGCGGCGGCGTTTGTTGTGTAGTGTGCTGGTCGATTTACTCGCCTCCTGGAGGAGGGTAATTTCGTCATCGGGTTCTAAAAGTGTGTGCCTGGGACGGCGAACTTTAATGTAATTATGAAATTTTTGTCTAGAACTTATAAATCGCGCGGTAACGAAACCATAGCGCGATCTAATTCGACGCCAACGCCATCTAGGGAAGTAAAGATTAAACATATGTTTGCATGTTTATGCAAGCATCACGTAAAAAGAGCTGACCCAATGCTGTTGACTTTTATAAACATATATTGTGCTTATCTCCAAGTAACATATTTTTTTTGTTTCATCGCAATCGGTTCACGCATTCAAAAGATATGCAAATAATCAATATCTTCTATACATTTATCAAATCTGTAGACTTTGCGTATCTGTACATAGCAAATATTTTGAAAAAACATGGTTGGGGTGTTAAAAAATAACCAAAAGAACCCATTTTTAACATTTTGTATTTTGTTTCTTCTGTTTGTTGGTTTGTCTGTTTGTCTGTTTATCTGTTTGTTTGTTCAAGCATCACGTAAAAACAACTGACCCAATGCTGTTGACTTTTATAAACATATATTGTGCTTATCTCCAAGTAACATATGTTTTTTGTTTCATCGCAATCGGTTCACGCAATCAAAAGTTATGCGAATTTTAAGTTTTCTAGAAGAACTTAGCATGTATTAGTTTATTTTCAATAGATGGCGTTACGTGTATCAAATAATGTTGCGAGGAAATATTTTACAACGAATAAATCCACAAATTACCTAATAATCATTGTTGGATTGGTACCAATTCTCAGTCTACGAAAGGTCTAATGAAATGCTATCCTTATGAAGAAGGAACTAAGCTTTTACAAAAAAAAAAACGAAGATATTGTTATTTAGAATTTATTAGGTCAATTTATTATTGTTGTTCACAGCAAAATTAATTCATGATGTGGACTAATAGTAGGATTTTTGTTCATTGAATGTTCATACTTTTTGGGAATGCTGATGCCGAAAATAAGGTCCAAATTCAAATTGAAATCGGTGGCCATGATTATTTGCAAGGAAAGCGCTCACCCAGTGCTTTCGTTGAAATTTAGTATTTCGTAATCATTCTATCTACTCAATGCACTTTTTGGAATGTTTTTCTACATTTTATTTTATTTTGTTCATTATGTCAGAACTATTCAAAGCCTGTCGCCGTCGTTTTATTAAGTTTATTTAATTGAGTTTTTTTAAGCTTTAGGTAATGTTCCAAAGACGTGGCCATGGAGGGAAAGTACTTTAAATAATAAAAATAGCAAATTTCACTCAAAGGAAACTTCATTTCACTTTTTTTTAAAGTAAGAAATTACCTTTTACTGATTTTTTTGCCTGAACCGGGAATCGAACTGACAAAGCTTTATGTACCATCCGGTATTATATTATGGCACCTGTTGATAGATATCTATAAGGTCAATAATAAGGATCAAATCTCTCCAACAAACACACTGTCTTAAATTGAAGGAAGTGCAAGAAATAAGAAGTAACAACAAATAAGTGTTTGAATTGAAATGTACCTAAGTTAGGTAGGTACTTAATGTTAGTTTTTATGGTCTTCCATCAATTTCAGGCACTATGTTTATTGGAGCGATCATATCGATTGGTGAAATAAAAATATAGATGATGTTTTTTCGCGTTTGTGTTGGTTCGATTTCCAGATCAGACTTTTTGAAAGCAGTAGGTACCTACCTATTTATAACTTATTAAAATTAAATGAAGTCTTCTATAAGTTTTTTTTATAAATATTTAAAGTTCTTTTCTATACCTACCACACCTCGAATGAAATCATAATTTAGTTCGCAGATTGTAACAAGACGGCGTTGTAGCTATTTTTGTATCGCGATATGGTTTTGTTACATCTTCAATAAAAGTATCAATTGTTGGCCACCGGTTCAGAATAAAGGATTCATAATAGAAAACCAGACATTTCAGTATAAACATAGATATTTATTACTTCCTTCAACATAAACCACAAATACACTCGGTACAATTCCAATTATTTCCAATTATTCAATACATAATGATTTAATCTGTACTTACACTTGTATCTGAAGTGTTACCATTTAATCCAAAATTACACAGTAAGTATCACTTGATGTTCACACCTCGACGTCTCTGACAAGACTGCCGAATGACTACCAATAAGTTTTTAATCATGAACGAATGAATCATCGATTGAGTGAATGTAAGTAATATGACAGTTACCAGAGACAATCTAATATGGTATTACCAGAGACAAGCTAACAGTTCGGCCATCCTGTTCAAAGCGTGTCCTCACGCGTACAGTTTTATACACACTATAAAAACGAGTTTCACTATTTAAACACCAACGATAATATCGTTAAATTAATTTAATTATGTAAACTACAAAACAATCATAGTCTTAATTAGGTGTTATTTTTCCAGTAATCAAACAGTTGTATAACATTGGCAATCTAGCAACAAATTATAGTTATAAAGAATATAACACAACAGTATCTATACTTTCTAAAACATTGTTTTATGAAATAACAATTACAATCAACCTATTCCTTCTTCCTACGTCGCTCTCGGTTGTTATTTCCTGTGCTCATCCCGAATAAATCCTTTTTGCTTCTTTCTTTTTCTCCTTAACCCTGAAGGCCGCGATCTCAATAAAACACCTTCATTTTTCTGTGAACTCATTAATATAACTCAACCAATTAATATTAATAATATAAAGCACATTTAATCCTGTAATAACTTAAAGTTTGTTATCTCTACCTTGTTTTCACTATTGCTACTACGTCTAACCTCTTCATTACTCTCCAAATCTCTACAAAACGCCAAGACTAAGTACATCCTACATCATACATACAAGACTACATCCTGTCGATAACGGCCACGTTTGCGGGACATGGAGGTGTCTTCAATCAGATACCTCTCATTAGAAAGCACCCTTACCACGCGATCATGGTCCTTGAAACTTAACCACTAGTATCCGACACGCACTATCGTGGTACACCCATCTCTCAACGCAAACCTAATCTCCATTCCACACTTTCTGATTTCCCACACCTATCAAATCCCTATGTTCTCTAGCCGTTGTTCCCCAATACCTTCGCTCGCTCTACCCCCAGCCTATCTAACTCCTTCAGATCAGCTACATCGGCGGCATTAGTCACAGTAGAGTACAAAATTCCTTCCGTTCCGCTAGCAATGCCAAAACTAAATGACAATTCAGTGACCCTTTCCAGGTTATGTTATGGATCGTGGCACCGTTGCCTATCTGGACTTCATAAATACAATCATCCCAGGTTTCTTCATCTTGGCTACGGAAAAGTTGACAGAGCGTCCAAAATAAGTCCACCAAAACGTTCGACTCGCCCACTCGCTTTAGGCGACGGTATTGCCAATATTCTTCATTCCACATAAAGGAACAAACTCTCTAAATCTTTTACTGGTAAAGCTTCTTTCCTAGTCGGCTGTCAGGCGAGAAGGCGTATCAGCCAATACGTTCTTCAAACACTCGTATACTCATCTATGATTTATTATTTTTGACAGCAGTTATACCAACATATACAATAAAACCATAAAACAATACTTGCAAATAACAGCCACCCCCCTCGCTCTTAATGAAAAGACCTAGGCAGTCCGCATCCACCGTATGGAGGTAACGCTGATTCCTTCGTTTAGATGAGAGTTATCCTCTCACTCACCAGCAGGCGCCTTGCACAGAGCCCATTCCAAACACCTTTCTCAAAACAACAAAGAACCTCATCAAATCTGCAATGCCCAACTTTGTCGTGGTTTCCTCCGTACATCTCCTTCAGACCTCCTTAGAAACCAGCGAAATATTATATATCCTGCGTTATTCATGACCGTGCACCCCTTTTGCAGAGTATATTTTCAAACATCTGCACTTCCTCATCCACCATTCTGCGCAATGGCAAAGAGTACTCAACTCAGGAATGTTCAAAATACAAGTTCCCATGTACGGGGACCGAAACCAGGCCGCGATTACGCGTTAGTATGCACCACTCGATAGCCAAGTCGAGACTCGATAACACAATCAAACATCTGTAGCTGGACCCAGCAGTGTGCAACTCACGAAATCAGATTGCGCTTAGTAAATGTGAATCCACCAGTCAGTACAAATTGTGATAGCAAGCACACTATAAGTCCACTCAAAGACGCTAGCACCGCCAAGGTAGAAGATTCCTAGGAGCGAATCTCATATTCGTCAGGGAGAGGTTCTACGGCCCAAAACATGAGACAGATCGAAACACTCCTACGAAATCGTCTTGCAAAAGCACACCCGTCAGTCCGTCCATCTTTGCACGCATCGGTGTGTAACTTGTGTTGTTGCTTTAAAATCACACAAAGCTAACAATAGACGCCACGTAAGTAAAGTATCAATCCTGAATACCACTCCATATCCATGCCACCTCATTTCGAGTGCCAGTCAATGGTAATGTCAAATACCTATTAATAAACAAAACATTAAATATCAATCATCAATCAATTAATATAAATTCGTAGACAACCCCAAAAATTTACCAATTTCACGCTGGTTTTAAGTGCCGGGAACTTCGAGACACCATCTGCTCTCCCACCACGTGACCGTATACATGAGTCCACTTCAAAACCCAACAAATCAAACTCCGTAACCATTTTGTTAGCGCCCGTAAATCGTAAATCCTTCAGATCATTAAAAACAATCCTGATGTTTATTAAGTTATGTTTAAAAATAGACACGCTAATTGTCTTTTAATTCTGTTTTAAGACTACTTTTTTTTTCGTAAATAAGCTTTATTTCCTATTTATAATTATAACAAAGTGTAACCTGACGTGTGAAGTGAACCTGGCTTCCCTGGTCTCGTATGAAAGTGCCAGACCCAAAATGGTGTTTTTCTTTTTGCAATTATGTTGAGCAATGGCTACTAGCCCATTCAGCCAATGCCAACAAGTTCCTCGCCACAATTTATCAAATCATCAGAGCTATACGACTCAAAAGTCTTCTGTGAACATTTTTTTTAAACTTGTAGTAAATGCAAATGTTTAGTGTTGATAGACCGCGTTAGCAAAGAATTCCCAGAAATTGCTACATCGTCCTTACGACGTATTATATGCAAGTAGGGAACCATGACCGTCTTCGATACGGCATCTACCAGATAAAAGATTCTTTGCCTTCTTCACCTCGAAGCGAACCACGTACGTAAATGCTCCCATCAAATACTAGATTAGATGCGATGGACACGAAACAACAATGTCACCACTAGACAATAAGTATACAGGGTACACCCTTTTTTTTCCAAAAAAATCACCCTGTATGGAATTTGAATGGTTATTAAACTAGGCACCTCAGTATAAGAACGTCCTAGGAGCGCGGGACAATCCAAAACGCAATCGTGAACCACTCGAACATCTATAACCTTCTTGACACCTTGTACCTCAACACTGGCTGTTAGTGTACATACAACAATAAAATTCACACCCATACCTCCAAGCAGTAGAATATTAGAAGAAACCTTTACATGGAGACCAAGTTCCCTAGCTCTACTAACTGTAATAAAGGAACACAGACTTCTCAAATCTAATGACTTGATACAGCCCCACTACTGATCCTAATATCGAAAAACGTATACGTAGCCACTGCAACTATCAGCTGCGCATAACTTGGGAACACCGACTTCTCAAATCTATAGACTTGATACAGCCCAGTCACTGATCCCAATATCGAAAAACGTATCTGTCACTGTAATCATCAGTAACGCATAACTTGAGAAGACTGACTTCTCAAATCTAATGACTGGATACAGCCCAGTCACTGATCCCAATATCGAAAAACGTATCTGTCACTGTAACCATCAGTAACGGATAACTTGAGAAGACCGACTTCTCAAATCTAATGACTGGATACAGCCCAGCCACTGATCCCAATATCGAAAAAACGTATCCGTCACTGTAACCATCAGTAACGCATAACTTTAGCCGATTCGTTATGAGTATAATTATGCTCTTTGAATACGTATACTCTAAAGCTGGGATGGCCAGATTCATTACAATAAAAGCAATTGAATTTAATTAATCGTTCAGGATTTAAAGTTGTCGATGTGTTGCGTTAATAAGAGACCTGTTATCATACCCATTTCTTTTGCTTGTATGTTGTAACTTCTCTAGTTTGCCCTACTTTGACTATTCTAAAATACTGACTCACTAAATTAAGCTACTTGAACTCCCACTTTTGTGGCCTGATTATCTACTCTATTTAAAATTCAATCCACCGCCTGTTTCCTATGAATTTTACACCTATTCAGTCAATTCAGTTTTATGCAATAATAATTTATTGTTCCAATGATTAACCATACACGACACGTTTAAAATCTCAAGTACTGTAATTATAGACACAATAGATAAACAATGGCACTGACGAACCGGTTCGTCGGTCGGGACGTTAGCGGTTAATTATCATTTCAGTGAGGAGTTCAGCATAGTTCTCACGGCAAGGGAATAGATAACTATTTTTTCTTCAATGCTCCCTACTTATGCAAAAGAGAAGGTCATCTTTGATACCACGTTTTCGTAACCCCAGTAAGATTAGGAAGGACGTAATGTATGTTGTTTTTCATATAATCCACATATTTCCGCGCATTCTTCAACTTTAGTGATCCGTACTAACAGAGTCTGTTCTTTACTCATAGGCTTCAAATCCGTTACGATGTTTGCGTTAAATTTTAACTTATTTTTATCTGAACTCCAGGCTTTATTTAACATTGTCATAGTCAACACAATACTAATTGGTAAAGACTCACCCGGACTCGAGCTATCGTTGCGATATCTCCTTCGCATTGATCTTTCTCGTTTCTTGTAATTTTGTTCGTTCAGTGAACTGTTCATTTATGATAACATTTCGCTTTTTCAAATTTCTGGTCCATCCAGTAGTATTCATTCCGCTATCCAACGACTTAACTTTCCCTGCTCTCTAACCTGAGAACATCCTGGCCGTCTGTCCTAGCCAAAATGCTAAATGCTCTAATCCTGAACATTTCCTGGCCCTATAACCTGGGCGATCCATCGTCATCTATAACCATCCATGAACATCAGTCCTTCCCCTCGACTGTGTCTTTCCTTGTCCATTGTGAGTGTATCTGAAACTTACAGTTGTAAAGCTTAGTGTTTGTTCATAAACACGAAACAATATTTAAGATTATAATAAAAGTCAAAGTCATTGTTTTATTATCATAATATTGATCCAATATTGTTCCATTTATAATTGCATTATTTTAAAGAAGCTATTAAGGCAGAAATAAAGCAGTTTTCTTTTCCATCTCTATCCTTGTAAGCCATACTATGCAAAAACACAAAAAAATAATTTAAATTAATTTGGTGCGTCATCATATCATGATAATAATTACACGAATAAAATAACCGTACCAATTCTACTTTGAATAAAGTAAACTAAAATCTTTATATAAATATCCTATTAATGTTATAATATCTAAGTATGTAACAGAACACAGACTACCATATCGATTGGTCGCTTAACAAATTGAATAATTATAAATCTACCACAGTAGAAACTTCCATAAATTCATAGTCGAAATTAATACTTCGTTTTCTAAATATGGATGATGTGATATTTATTAATAACGGTTCTTTAATATTATTACGGTAAAGAGTAAGGAAATAAATATCGTATGACAGATGGAAAAGAAAAATAAAATATTTGATATTTATTTTACTTAAATAGCCAGAAAAATATATTTACCGGGTGGGAAAAATAAATTACACCTGATAATAAATGACATCAAATATCCGTTAAAATGTGGACGTGAAAAAGGGAATTATGAGAATTCCCTTATTATCCCGCTTCTGAACTGTTGGCCACCGGTTCAGAATAAAGGATTCATAATAGAAAACCAGACATTTCAGTATAAACATAGATATTTATTACTTCCTTCAACATAAACCACAAATACACTCGGTACAATTCCAATTATTTCCAATTATTCAATACATAATGATTTAATCTGTACTTACACTTGTATCTGAAGTGTTACCATTTAATCCAAAATTACACAGTAAGTATCACTTGATGTTCACACCTCGACGTCTCTGACAAGACTGCCGAATGACTACCAATAAGTTTTTAATCATGAACGAATGAATCATCGATTGAGTGAATGTAAGTAATATGACAGTTACCAGAGACAATCTAATATGGTATTACCAGAGACAAGCTAACACAATATTCAATTATAATCCATTTTATCAAGGAAATGTATAGAAATAAGCAACACGTTTTTAGTATTACGGTTTTATGAATCTTTACGGTCAATCAAGAGGAGCTGAAACTCTACATAAAGAAATGGTTCAAAAGATATAAGTGTCTTAGTGGGACACCTTTGTCTATTATTATAATAAATGGATTATTTAGTTGCTGCGACACAATGTTGTTTTCCGACTTCCACGCGGACGGAGTCGCGGGCACAGCTAGTTTATAATAAATTTGTTGTTTTGATTCTATTAATTAAGTTATTTATCCTGTCTGGATTAAAATAGCTTATAAGAATTGTAAACAATTATGAACTTCGCACAATATTTTAAACCTAGAAGAAAAATAATAAATTAAAAATTAGATATAATTTATAAAATTGAAAGAAAACTACATAAAACACAGTTTTTTTAATATCTATTATGTAGGATGTAGGTCCAGTCGGTACCATCAGCTATAAACACTTTACAAAATTAAAAGGTGAATTTAAGAACAGGTAGGTACTTAGTGAATAGAATCTTTTTATTTAACAATCTAAGTTTTCGTATGTGTTGGCAGATCTTATGTGAAGATACAATGGTGCCGATTCTGTTAAGGACAAACTAAACTTAATTTAGGCTATTGTCATCTTTTTCACTCTAATAAAATAAGAGACATACGTAAATAAGAGCTGTCAAATTTAGTTGAACTAAAAGTTCCATACAAAACACGACTTATAACGTGTCGACTAAAAACACGGTGAAGTTCAAGGCGTAAACTAATTTGACATCTCTAACTTAGTTGTTGTCTATCACCGTCCTTTTCTCGCGCTATCTGTCAGAAAAATATAGCAATTCTCTAATTTTAGTTTAGTTGGTGAACAAGAGAATCGGCACCAACATTAAATTATTTCAGTCGCAACTTTTACTTAGAGCTGACTATTCGCTGAACGCTAAATACGTAGCTTAAGTGCTTAATTAGACCTAAAGGCTGGATGGAATAAAGTAGGTTAATTTCTTAGATAAGTATTGATTTAGTACGTATGAGAAATATGCCACGTTCACACCTAACACACTACCGCAAACGCGGAATGAGAAAATAAAGATGATTGAGAAACACTGTAGGTATAAACTCGGCCAAGTGCGAGTTGAACTCGCGCATTAAGGGTTCCATACCACCACTAGTTTTCCTTCTTTTAAGTATTTGCTGTTTAACTATAGAGTATGCAATGCACTACAATCATTATCAAGTTTCATGCTTGTATGAATTACCGTTTTTAAGATAGAGCCGGAACAAAAAAATATCAAAAAAATGTTTTTTTAGGTTTCTTGTATCGGGACTCTCTTGGGTTCGGACTTTATATTGATACAGGTGATAGAGGCCACAGTAGTTACCAATATTCTCTAGAACAGCGGTTCTCAAACTTTTTTGACGACGGAGCCCTTTTGAAGCATTAAATATTTTACGGAGCCCTAAAATAAGCAAGCCCTGGTTTTATGTTTAATTTTTAATGATAATTATACAAAAATAGATACTTTAATAACACTGTATTGACAAAGACGGAGCACACTTTGAGTATGGCTGCTGTAGAAAATTTAACTAGCCACTTATTACGGTTAAAGAGATACAGCCCTGTGACCTGTGACAGACGGACGGACGGATAGACTGCGTAGGCTTAGTAATAGGGTCCCGTTGGCATCCTTTGGGTACGGGACCCTAAAAACCCTTTATCTACTTATCTATTAACTTATTTTATATCTCAGGTAGGTTATCGCAAATTTTTATTCTATATAAAAGAACAATTACCTACTAGTGTGGTCAATGACCGGATTTATGAATGATTGAAACCGGAGACTCACGGCCTTGGCTTGAAGACCGGACACGACACGGCGGTCGATACCGGAGAATGACCAATTCAGAGACTGACCAAATCAGGCAAGGTGTCGCTAGTAAGCTATTACGTCATGAGCAGCAATTAATTTAAAAAAGTATATTATCGGTTAACACGACAACCTTAATTTAAATGCGCGTATTGTTAGGAAGTTCCTCTCTCTGAGGCCCTGACCACCGGTAGCTTGGACCCTGTTCCCGATGCAGGTGGGCTACTATTTTGTATATTTTTAAATGTTTTGTTTTTTTTAATAAAGGAAATAAATAATAATAGTGCCTGTATTGATTTGAGGAAAGAGGTACACATAGTTCTTAGAAGCCCCTTGGTCACTGCGAGCCGCAAAGATCTATTGTTACACTTCTAGCACCTATAGCACTCTATTGCCTACAGCACTTCCTCAAATTCACAAGCCAATTATGAAATTGACTATTGGTTTGGGGATGGAGGAATTAACCTCATCCGGTGAGATTATAAGGCTTCAGAAGTGCTGACTTCTTGTGTAATGTGTTCTGTTTTAGATTCGCACAGGATATATGTAGTGTCACTAACTCCCGCAATGTTGTGTAGGTGTTTATTCAGTTTGCAGTGCCCAGTACCGAAGGTTCCTATTAGTTAGTATCTTAAAATTCTAATTTGGTTTATGTTCACTGACACTCAGTGGTGTAGCTATGTAACCAAGGGCCCCGGGGCAAAAATGAAATTGAGGCTCTATTTAAACTAAACTAAGTAAATACTTTGAAGGTGCAAAACTACTTCATCATCAGCTCCTTAAAGCCCACTGCAGGGCATAATAAAGCAAAGCTATTTACTAGTAAGCATTATGTATAACGCAGCAGATAATTATTTAATCGTAATTCCTAATAATATTATAAATGTGAAAGTTTGTTTGTTTGTCACGCTTTCACGTATAAGTCGTTGGTTAGGGGCCAAAAAGTTAGTCAAAAATTCTTTATTCAACTGGGATGTTACCTAAGTATATTATAACTTTTTCGAACGTCGTTCGTGGAGGCCGAGGGGCCCCTCGAGCTTGGGGGCCCCAGTGCACTGCCCCGCCTAGCCATACGGTAGCTACGCCACTATTGGCACTGCTTCTTTTGTGAACCTTTTTCTGAAGCTGATCGCTTTGGAGTGGTTTTGGCTTGAGAATTTCCCCAAAGTCTAATACTTTGATTGAATCTACAAGTCCAAAGACAGGCGGCACTGATGCATTCAGGAATGCCGTAGATTGGTTCAGACCCTAATGTGGGGTATTGTGCACCGGTTCATCATCGATTTCGTTGCCCCTAATGCCACAGAGTCCAGGTATCTACCCATCCTAGTGTATTTTACTCCTGTACATTATGAGATTATCAATATAGCATACCTTATTAGTTTCTCTGGAAAAAATCGGGCTAGGTCATCTACCTCCCTCACAAAACGGTCTAAGTTAGGAACCTACCTATGTGAGAAAATAGTGGAGCGCGTTTGACGAGTTAGGTATGCGAACATAAATGTAAGGAACAGCAGATTTTTTTTTCGCGATTTCAGGTTTGGTCCCATAGTAAAAGTAGTTCATAATGATGAGTACAATGACCCCTTAAGAGGTAGTTGGTGTTTTTCAGTTAACCCTGTATATACGGGAGTCTTATTTAGTTCCTTTATTTTAAGGGCTGATTTTTCAATCGTCAGATAATTTTTATCTGGGGAATAAGTTTGAAGTTTTGACAGCTTTTGTATAGAAAATCTATCAAACCGTCATATTTTTTCGTTGGATAAAATTTATCTGACGATTGAAAAATCGGCCCTTAGTTGTATTATTATAATTTCAATTTCAATAATCTGCAATGAATCACCGACTAAGACGATTTTAATGAACCCTAACTCGATTCATAAACTTAAATAGAAGTTTAAAAATGACATACCTAGTCCAGCTCCATCACCAATAACTTCACAATAATTGTATCGTCATTGACTTACATAAAATTCCGAATTTTGAAGGTCATCATCATCGTATAATTGTATCGTCATTGACTTACATAAAATTACGAATTTTGAAGGTAAATAAGTTAAAAAAAAGAGTATATCGCCTGAACAAAAACAAAAGGCAATATTTTAGTGTTAGTCATTGATTTCAAATTTAAAAAATAATTATTTCAGCTATATTTAAAATAAAATAAAAATTGAGATATGTCTCTTTCGTGTCGGGTCTGGGTCACAAATAACCGTTCTTTGTTTGTTTGTTTGTATGTAGAAGGTAATCTCCGAAACTACTCATCCGATTTCAAAAGTTCTTTCACCAATAGGAAGCTACGTTATTCCTGAGTGCTATATTTTATTATCAAAAATTAGGGATCCGTAAGAAAATTACAATGATGTAACCCAAGGTATTCAAAATTTGCCTATAAAAGTTATTATTTGGCGTGCGCTGCGAAAACTATTGATGATACATAAAAATAATGCACTACATGGTTATCCACAAAAAAGTCCGTGAGGTTTAGGTCTATTATAGTTAAGTCACATCAACCGTTTTTTGTTCAAATTAGTTGGTCAAAACACGGGCAGAATCGAAAGATGAAGACATTCCTATCGTGATAATTATTAATCCTTAGCCAAGTAAATAGCTTCATAATCATGGTTGATTATGTACTTACATGTAAAATGAAGTGCTAAAAGTAAGAAAAATGCCGCGGTGTGAGCGAACAGCCCAACGTTCAGTCTTGATGAGGTATGAAGATAGCTCGATTCCTGGGGAAGACCAAAGGCTACTTTTTTATCCGCGACTTCTTCTGCATCCGCGATAGATAACCGACATTCACGCGGACTAAGTCGCGGGCAAAAGCTACTTAAAAATAAAATATAAAAAAAAACTTTTTTTTCTTACGCGTTTATCGTATCTTAACGAACTTAAAAAATATAAGCAACAATTTTTTTACTAACAAATCTTTTTATATGGTAGAATATTTCGATGCCACACATCAATTAATTAAAGCTCGGCGGAACAGCTGGCAGGTACTACTAGCGCGATATCGCTTCGCGCATTCAGTTATCTCGGGGCGCTAAAATTACAAAGAAAAAGAACGAAGCGAATTATTTAAAAAAAAAGTTGTTTCTTAATGAAACCTATGCAGGGTTTAATCGTTGATCATGCGGTTTGAAGGAATTACACGAATTCGGATGTACCTACACCCTGTAGTGTATTTTTTCCGGAAATCTCTAAAAACTAAAATGTGTGTAAATAAGGTACGCTTTCAAATAATAAAACATAGGTACAACAAATTATCTTCTTTTATCTTACATAGATTGTCACAAAGATAAAGACATTGAGAAATCCACTATCACTCTGGCAGGGAATGCTATGAAGCGTTAAGACTAAAATATTACGCACCTACCTATTTCGGTAATTAAATTAAATATTTTCCTGTACGTATAAGTATCACCTATAGATATGTATGTATTAACGACCACGCCGAATAACAGGATAAACTAGTTCGGATTAGGTTAAACTAGTTTATACTTACTTCGCTCACACTTTTGGAGCTCTTTCAATTATCTAAATAGGTGGAATGATTAGCGAAACGCGGATGTGCGGGTTAGATTTTGGTGACCGACAGGCGCTAACGACGATATCGTAAACTTGGGCTTAATTAGGAGACTAATGCAATGACCTGAATACTATTTCAAATTGAATATGACCCGGTAAAAATTAAAACATTTCTTGGGAGTACTTTTCCTGAATAGTCACAAAAAATTGTATAATGTTGATGTACAGCCAGAAGTAATAATAACTATCTACACCTAATTATGAATATAAATAAGGGAACTATATTTTTTGTCAGCAAAGTTTATTTTTGTCATCAACTTGCATCATCTAATTAATAGATTTATCGCCACGAAATATTTTCATTCTCAGATAAATTAAAGTGTCGCCAGTTATGAATTACCAAATTAATGTCAATATGTATCTAACTTATGAGATGGGTTATCAATAAAATCGTAGTTCATTCCTTGGATAAAAATTTTGTTCTCAAAATAATAGGTTTATCCCTTAAATAATAGCTTCGTACTCAGAATGGTATATCTGTCGCCAAATAAATCGATGATCATCCCCAGATTGCGACTTGTTTTTATTTGTTATTTTGTCACCAGTGCAGTAGTTACATTTTATTTCGTTCAGTTATCAAAATAATACTATTCGTTACTAATTAAATAGTTCTGTTTATAAATTTAATGAAAAATTTATCAAAGGGTCGGAGCCAAATTGGCGCGCTATGACATTATTATTTAAAGGGAGTGCCTCCGACCTCGGTAATTTGGGACACCCCGACGCGGATAGGTTAGGTTCGAAGGGGATGACGGGGGCTGGAGTGAGCGAGCAAAGCGAGCGAGCGAAGCCCCCGTCATCCCCTTCGTGTTAGGTTACTTTAAACCCTGCAGACAGAAATAGGAGCCCCGGCTTCGTCGACTCTGCTTTGGAAACCCAAACAACCTTACAAACATCCCCTTAAGTTTTTCATTTGCAAATATGATGCTACTACTTTTGGGACTTTTATGAATTTTTGAAGTGCTATATAATTTTTTTTTAATGATCGTTTTGAATAAATTGATTATACAGTTATCAGGACAAACTTATTATAATAAATCGAAACCTGTTTATTTGATACTTGATAGTATATCCCGATGATTATACAGGGCTACTGGTAATTCGACGTATTCCTTGCACCACGTTATAGGGGGGCTAATATGCAACAAATTTAAGCCCACATATGTTCTACGAAATTCAATGGATTTCGAGATATTGCAATTTTTATATTATTTTTAATAATACCCAGAATTCCTCCTTAAACGTTATTTATTTATAAAATATCAAATTGATCGGCTTTGATTATGATATTAGATTGTAGCTGATACTTTTACGAAGCTTTCTGCGTATTTAACTGTTCTTAATGACCATCCAATTGAAAGTAATCATTAAAAGTTAAATAAGTGTATTAGAAAATCATCGAGGTACACGATAAAGAATGATGTTTATCTCAAAAATTTACTATGACACTAAGTGTACAAAATGCAAGACAAACATCCTTATTTAATCAGCTATCCAACGAGGTATAGACGTTCAAAAAATATTCAGAAACGAATGTAAAAATGTCATAAAATACTGACAAAGGCGATTTCTGAAAAATCTCTACAAGCACGCAGGTGGCCCGTTAAGTGCAATTCATTGCATAATCCTCGCGTAGAGATCAAACAGCAGTCTGTCGGGCACCAACTGTCCTCTAAATGTCAGGATTAGATTAGGTCAGGTCGTTAGGTTATGTTTGGTCAGGGTTAGGTAGGTTAGGTTAGGACCTAAGTGTGCGAGGGAACACCGGGGTGGTTTTAGTCAGTAATAGTCTGAAAGACCCCTCTGTCCACCCCCAGGACGGAGGACATCCATGAGGATATCCAGTAGGCAAAAAAAATATGGTCAGGTTAGGTCGTTAGGTTAGGTCACGGTTAGGCTTAGGTTAGGTCACAACTTCAATGCCCTGGGATCTAGAGGCAAGGGCCCCCGCGCTGAGATATCTGCACCTGCGTCATCTGGAAGCTGAGGTTGCCATGCCGCCTCTCCAGCCACTCCTTCATTACGGGTCTTACCGCCACTAATGCGGCGTGCCCTGCGTTGGGTTGCGCAAGTCGTTCCCTCCACAGCCACTAGGATCTGGCGGAGACCACTCCGCTCTAGCGCCTCCTCGCTTTGGCGATATCTCAGCGCGAGGGCCCTCGCCTCCAGATCCCAGGACATCGAAGTTGTGACCAAACCTAAACCTAACCGTGACCTAACCTAACGACCTAACCTGGCCATATTTTTTTTTGCCTTCTTGATATCCTCATGGATGTCCTCCGTCCTGGGGGTGGACAGAGGGGTCTTTCAGACTCTTACTGACTAAAACCACCCCGGTGTTCCCTCGCACACTTAGGTCCTAACCTAACCTACCTAACCCTGACCAAACATAACCTAACGACCTGACCTAATCTAATCCTGACATTTAGAGGACAGTTGGTGCCCGACAGACTGCTGTTTGATCTCTACGCGAGGATTATGCAATGAATTGCACTTAACGGGCCACCTGCGTGCTTGTAGAGATTTTTCAGAAATCGCCTTTGTCAGTATTTTATGACATTTTTACATTCGTTTCTGAATATTTTTTGAACGTCTATACCTCGTTGGATAGCTGATTAAATAAGGATGTTTGTCTTGCATTTTGTACACTTAGTGTCATAGTAAATTTTTGAGATAAACATCATTCTTTATCGTGTACCTCGATGATTTTCTAATACACTTATTTAACTTTTAATGATTACTTTCAATTGGATGGTCATTAAGAACAGTTAAATACGCAGAAAGCTTCGTAAAAGTATCAGCTACAATCTAATATCATAATCAAAGCCGATCAATTTGATATTTTATAAATAAATAACGTTTAAGGAGGAATTCTGGGTATTATTAAAAATAATATAAAAATTGCAATATCTCGAAATCCATTGAATTTCGTAGAACATATGTGGGCTTAAATTTGTTGCATATTAGCCCCCCTATAACGTGGTGCAAGGAATACGTCGAATTACCAGTAGCCCTGTATGTGATTTATTATAGAATTGTTTTTATATTGTTTGGCAACTACATTTTGGCGACAGATCTACTATTTTGCCGACAAACCCTATTATTTAAGAAATTCAAAACCAATTAAATTGACGACAGCTTAAATCATACCCTATAAATAACGACGTTTTGAATATGTGCCTTACAAAGAACAGTTAGCCATACTATCCATAGTCACAAATTTATTCTCGTAGCTTGGGCCTGATAGTTGTTACAGGAGCCAATAAATACTATTGCTTCTTACTGCACCAATGTGCAAAATAAATGAAAAATGTAATTATTTACTGTTCATCCTAGAGGATGTAAAAGGAAACTAACAACAAGCCATCATTCGTTACTCCTAAATTTCTTTTAGAATTGCATAAAATACTCTGAGATTTGTATGTAATTTAAAAAAAGAATTTGAAAAAAAAAATCCATAATAGGAAACCTACTCTACATTTTTTATATAATTGTTGGTAGATACAAGGACACCGATAACTAGGAGATGCTTCAAGGCCCAACCGATTGAATTGAGATACCCATTTTTTTTCTCTTTATATGGCAACCATTTAATTTATTCAATATCATGAAATCGCAAAAAAGAAACAATTCTCATGAGTATGATGTCAATCACTCGACAATTGATTTTGATTGTTTACACTTGTTTGTTTGGAACGTTTTTCAGAAACTACGTCCAATTTTTAGGCCGTCTTTAACTTTTTTTATATAAACTCATGTCATAGAGTTCCAATTATGAACTCAAAAATAGTACCATAATGACATGCTTTAATCACGTGCATCTCTAATTCAAAAGTTTTATTTATTAAAGTACAGTTCTCTTACCAAAATAATGCTTTAATAGTAGATTGTTGCATCGAGCGCAAAGTAGGGCTTTCAATACCGGTATTCCGGGATCCCGTAATACCGTAATCACGGATATATATTGGTCTTTTTTAAATCACGGTATTGACGAGCCAATACCGTGATTACGGTATTACAAACATAAATATATATAATTGCGGTTTGTTGTAATAAGTAGTAGGAAATTGTATTATGTGATACAATTTACGATGTGATGTTACTCTCGCACTTGTTTTCGCCATTTTTTTCAATTGGACTGCTCTAGATGGTCCTTGCGGACCCGTCCTACGTAACCGGGCAGTTATTGGCAAGACCTGAAGGGTCTCCAGCCAATGGTGGGGAAGTAAAATACTTAACCTAAGCTAACTACTTATACTACACTAACATCATGACTACCTGTAACAACAGCACTAAGGGCGACCCCTAGTGGGATTCGGACGTCGCCGTAGGGCGTTGTTGACAGGAGCTTGGAGGGGGAGACAGCTAGATGAGGGCTGAATTATCGGTGTGACTGCGGAGTCTGAAGAGACGACTGGCTCTACGACGGGAGAGCTCGGTGGATCGTAACCGCCGACGGTGGGACGTCGCGACGGACCTTGCCGGTGAGGACGCGCCAAGCCGGACGGCGGCAGACGCCGTGTAATGTGCTGGTCGATTTACTCGCCTATTGGAGGAGGATAATTTCGTCATCAGGCTCTAAAAGTGTGTGCCTGAGACGGCGTACTTTACTGATGAGATAGGGACTGTAGTCAGCCGTTGCGACAACTAGGGGGTTCGGATGGCGCGGGGTAGTCTCGAAGTAACGCTTGGAAATGCGTTTGAGGTGTTGCCTGACGGTCGGCATTTTTAGATCGGGATGGAGTTGATTGTTACGCATGAACCACGGGGTAGCCGCGGCTTTGCGCAACACTCTATTCTGGAGGGTTTGGAAGGATTTGAAGCGGGAAGGCTCAACGTGTGCGAACACGACGGTAGCGTAAGTCAAGATGGGGCGGACGCACGTCACGTAGATTCTCAGCTTATTCTTAGTGACAATTTACTGCGCGTTCTAAAGATGGGGTGGAGGCGACCGAAAGCAAAAGCGGCGCGAGCGCGCACCGTTTTAATGTGGTCTATTAATTTCAGATGGTGGTCGAGGATAACCACCAGGTATTTGGCTTTCATCTCCCAAGGGATCTGTTTGCCGAACATGACGACGGGACGGATGTGGGAGTGGGAACGGCTGCACTCTTTTCGTGATTCACCTTTATTCTTCATTTCCGGAACCAGACCCCAAGGGCGCCGGCTGCGGTTTGGAGGGTTCGAGTGATGCTATCGAGACTCCTACCGGAACTGAAGATGGCCGTGTCGTCGGCGAAGAGAGCCAACTTGGCCAAACCACTTTTGGGAATGTCGCTGGTGTACAGCGTGAACAGAAGGGGCTATAGCACGGAGCCCTGAAGGACTCCGGCGTGGATGGGGTGAGGGGACGAGAGGGTGCCTTCTACGCGATAGCGGATGGTGCGATCTGACAGAAAGTCTCGAATGATGAGCTCTACATCGAAGAATAGCATTCCCGTTTTGTACGAGCGCATGAAGCGGGAGCTAATTTGTTCGACTATGCGGTGCAATGGCCGAATGCAAGTGCTTGGTTCGAAAACCGAACTGTTCGTCGGGGATGAGTTTACGGGAGTCAGCGAAATCCTTTAAACGGTTATGTTTTGGTCAGCGCAAGCGCCCGTTCTTATCTCTAGCTGACCCTCCCACGCCCCGGCTAAGCCGATTTCCGAAATCGCCGTTACTTATTAGGTATATAATATACATTATAAAGTCTGTGAAATGTCTACGTGCAAAACGACTAGATTTAGTTTAAATTTTGGTGTGCAAATTTTGTGTGTGGGGGTGCATGAAAGGAGCCTCCATGAGTGACGATACTTAAGTACGTCCGGCGCACCCTGGGCAGTCAGCCCCGCTACCAACCTTGCTGACTGGCTAATCTTTTCACCACAGCATGAGCTGTTTTCGTGTAGCTCTTGCTGACACGAGAGAAGAAGAAGTTTAAATTTTGATATTTTCCTAATTCCTAGTCCTTTAATCAACCAATACCAAATTACTAATAAGAGGAGATAAGAAGTGGGATAAATTGGTAACCCTGTGGTACCCGAGAGAGGGAAAGAGAAAGAAAGGAAAACCACTTTAGCGATGGGAAGATGAAATAGTGAAAACGGCTGGAAAAAGGACTGGACTAGACTAGGATGGGAGGAGGAAAATTGGAAAAGGTTTGAGGAGGCCTTTGCCAAAGGGCACACAGAAAATATAAAGTGAAAACATGTTTTTTTTTAATTTGTTAAGTAATCTGTATTTTTATTTTTTTAAAAAGGCTTTATCTAAATAAATGAAATACTAATAAGAGACTTTTGTATTATTATTTTCAGAAAGTAACCATAATAAACACGTATTTTAATGGTTTTATTAATGTCCTAATTGAACTTGTGTTCAATACCGTGATCACGTGATCACGGTATTGATCACACTAATACCGGTATTGAAAAAGTCCGGTATTTGAAAGCCCTAGCGCAAAGTGAGTTATTAATGTACGAGTGTTATGTTGGTGCCTGAACGCACGCGAGAGCACTAAATTAACACGAGTGCATTAATTACTCACTTTAGCAAGGTGCGTAATCTACTTTTCTTTCAAATACCAAACTACCTACCGTGATAAAATATACCTACTCAAAATAAAAACTCAAGTTAATGAAAAAAAAGTTATCCTGCGACTTTTGCGGCAAAAGGTTAATAACAATTTCATTTTTAAACTTTCTGAAGTTGAATTCATACCGCTATCGCTGTCTATTTGATCTATTTCCATTTTTTTAAACTTTTCTTGCTAATTAAGAAGTATCAAAGTTTTACAATGGTACAAAATGTGCGCCATTTGTTTTTTTTTCACCAAATCGGTTTTATTCAGCCGATTTTTATTTTCAGCCAGTATTTTTTTGATCTAACGCGTTACATTTTATATTAAACTTAATGGGAGACATTAAACCTCTGTGGTTATCTAAATAAAAAATAAAAATACAGTGCTTAATGAAAAACTGTGCAATAATGAGATTTCATACAACATTTCTGCACAGTTTTGGTTTTAAGCAAAAAATATGTCCTTTGTGACCGGTTTTGTAGTGATTAATGATAACATTAATAAGTAGTTGAAAGAAAAATAACTTTTTTTCTATTAAAGTACACTTCGGACCGACCAAGGAGTTTTCAATTCAATTTTTTAGCGGTTGCACATTATCTGTTCCAGCGCGCACTAGGGCCCATGCGCGCGCAAGCATACGCATGCGCGATGGGCAGCTGGGTTTGGGCGCCATTTTAATATTATTATTTAAAATGCATGAGATAAGATAGTGTATGAAATTGCACATAACTAGGTATTGAAACACTCGTGGGATACTATTAAAAACCTCGCCTGCGGCTCGGTTTTTTAACTCACACTCGGGTTTAATACCTCTTAATATGTAACGGTTTCATAAACTACTACTTATTAAAGATTATAAATGCTGGCTTTACGAAAAGGAAAACAGTGAACTTTTCGTAGTTGGATAATTTCTTTCTTTTAATGTTGACAGGTGGTGGGAAAATGTAACTTCACGGATTCGTGTGAAGTGTCAGGCTCGCCGCCGGGCATAGTTCACACGCCTCCTTCGTCGCTCTTCAGCTGTTTTCATTGTGCTGTAAGTTCATTCCGTTCATTCATGCTTATTTCTTATTTGTGTTGTAATACTACTATAAATACAGCTACTTTATCTGTGGATGTGCATTTGTGTACCTACCTACTTATTAGACCGAGCTGTGTCCGCAAGATCATTATCTTAGTTTCAATTAAAAGAGGTATATTTGAATAAATAAACATCTGTACGCTGTACATCGTACCGTTGTATAGTTATATTTTTCGTATCAACAAAGTTATTTCGAATTCGGATGAAAAAATGCAGGGCGGAATCTATTTTCAATTATTGAAACTAGTTAACATTACTGCTAGCATTTTTTCTTTTTTGTTTATGATCTGTAAGTAACAAATTGGCAAATCAAATTCAATTAGTAATAGGTAGGTAACTAAGCAGCAAACTTTAGAGGACGGAGCTTTTTTGTTGCTTTTGCCTTTTTTGCATTGCAATACTACTAATTTAAATAGGCTAATTTCCTTTAGCAACACAAAACAGATATAAATAAAGCATAACAGGAAAACTGGTCCAAAAACAGTTGCGCAGCCAGATCTAGAACTATTTCCTATGGATAGGTCATATGGAAATCTTGAAATGTAACTATAAGCTTAACACCGTAACTACATTAAAATTTCCTGACCTGTTAACCGATATGCAAAATAAATAATTAAGTAAATATAGTCTGGAAGATGATATACTGCAAACTGACGACTAAAATAAAAACTGTTGAATACAAAATAAGAGACATTGTTTTTTTTTTAATCAGAAATCAAATACTTTGAAAAATATCCAGGGTGAAATTGTAAACAGTCGACAAACCGAAATGGGAGATTGTACTCATCACTATGAACAACTGAAATCGCGAAAAAAAACAGCTGTTCCCTACATTTGTGATCGCATAACTCGTCAAAATGTAGGGAACAGCAGATTTTTTTTTCGCGATTTCAAGTTTGTTCTCATAGTAAAAGTTGTTCATAATGATGAGTACAATCTCCCATTTCGGTTTGTCGACTGTTTACAATTTCAGCCTGTATATTGTAATGGATAATTATTTTGTACATCAATCACAGCTCATTAAATGCAGTTACAACGTTATCTTCATAGTGATTGTTCAAGGTTTATAGACAACCTAGCTGTTGGAAATTACCCTAGGTCTGGTCGCGCAACTCATTTTTGGACCATCAATGTATGCAATTTGCCTGATGTCCTTTCATAACAGAATCAAGGAGTGACCCTGGTTGCTGTAGGTAAGTACTAGGAAAAGAAAGAAGTGAACTTACCTACAATCATACAAAGGTTATGGCCAAAAACATTACCTTGCCGCGCGAACATAACAATATGGTCAAAAATGATTTCTCGGCATTTAGCATGCATGACCTATAGCCAAATTTTGTATTCGTTATTTTAAGCGATGTTGATATAATCGTTAAGTTTATATTTAGAATACGTGTTCTGCAGAGGATATGAGACAGTTCCAAAATTAGGATTTGAATACCTAAGTTTTGTGTTGTCTCACCTACCTGGAAACGAAATTAAATATTTTTTAATGAGAATTTAAATTAAGAATAGATATTTTACCTTTACCTCCTTTTATGATTGTTATCAGTTATTATACACATGTGCACATTGATAAAACTATTAGGTAATTGGACCTTAGCTGTAAGGTCACCTGTTAATTTTCTTAAGTGTGGGTAGCAACGAAGTGATTTTTTTCTTTGAAGCTTTGGTTGTCGATGATCCTATTTCTGTGCAAAAAAAAACCAACATAAAAATGCACATTGAAGCCGGGTCTGCTGCGACCATATTTTTGTAACAAAATTGGGGGTGGCCTAATTGTTTACTGTGTTGCAATTGGTCCGAGTGTTCACTAAACATGTTTTGTTAGATTTTTGTCGCAGCAGAACCGGCTTAACAGCAGCATGTTAGGTTAATAAATTAATATTCGTAGCACGCCTACGTCGTAGTACTTAGGTGAGTTAGCTACATCAAAACAGTTTGTACGGATCACATAAAAATAATTGAGTACATAATTCGTGTTAGATACAATATTTTTTACTTCGATATTTGAAGTACGAAGCTGTTGTAACATCTACAAAAACATGGATGTTTTTCTAGTTAATCGTGTACGTTGCTACGAGCACCACAATAACCCGTTATTTATCGTCAGCTGACTCGGCATTTGGAAAGGTTTAGAAGCAAGCCTTCACCTTTTTGTATCATTTCTAGACCTGTGTGAAAACGTGTTTAGTTATAAAAAGATACGAAAGAAAATATGAATTACTTAAATTAAGTTATAATATTTCTCAAGGTTCTTGAGAAGCTTCAAGATGCTTCAAGACTTATTAAATAATGCTAAATCGTGTTTCCGGCTCAGGAATTACTGTCAAGGGTGCACTCTACACTTAGAATAAGTACTTGTTCTAAGACTCTACACAAGTATTTAGGATGGAACGATTATAGGGCAAATAAATGTTTTTATAATGATTATAGGGCAGGCGCCTAAAATCGATAATTCATGCAACGAATAAAAACTTCTGTCATAAATCATGATTCATATTTGTTTTATTTCGCAGTTTCACAATGGTATCAACTTCACCCGAAAGAAGAAACGCCGGAAAGAAAACCACGCAGTCAATCATAAGGTATTGTCAATATTTCATAGATACTATTATTATTATTGAGTGGTCCGTAACCTATTTTTTTACAAAACTTTATACAATGATTGCTAAAAAGAAAACCTGATTTTGTTGTATCTGTGGGTGATGAGCAAGCGATCAGCTATGCATTTGAGCTAAAACAATTTGCAAAACGGAGACGAAACTTAAATAATGGCAGGCGTATACCTATTACCTATCTCATGTGATGAAATTTTGTCTACATTCACATAGCAAAAAAACAATACCTACTTGTATTGTACAGTATCATTCGGGGTACCACAGGGAAGTGTTTTGGGCCCTCTGCTATTCATAACATCTATATATTAGTGACCTACCTACAGTAATAAAGCATGCAATGATCTTTTCGCAGACGATAGCACGGTGATCATAGCTTGTGATAAACTTAAGTCTTATGAAGTTGAGGTAAATAGTACATTATCTTCAATTATTACATGGCTCGACAACAATAACTTAAAAATCAATCTTAAAAAAACTCAAATAATGCACTACAGTCCTTTGACTGTCAAACTGTTCAAAGACTTTGTTGTTTTGATATTGTACGTTCATTTTTAAAGAGGTCTTTACCAACCTCTTTAAAAATGGACGTACAATATCAAAACAAAAAAAAACTTTGAAGCGGAAAATGCAAAATTTCTTGGTTTAACGATTGACAGGCGGCTAAATTGGAAGGCTCACGTTGAAACCCTAATTATAAGAGTCAGTAGTTCATCCAATGCCCTTTATAAACTCGCTCCAATAGTAAACACAGAGGCACTACTTACTGCCTATCATGGTATCGTTGCATCAGTATTAAGATATTGTATTATTTTCTGGGGCAATTCTACTCACAAAGACGTTGCCTTTAAAATTGAGAAACGGTGCATTAGAGCTATATTTGGCCTCAAAGTAACTGACAGCTGTAGGTCGTACGTTATTAAATATAAAATTCTGACACTTCCATCTTTATACATTCTAGAAAACGCCTTATTTGTAAAGTTAAACCCTCATTTATTTCCAAGACTTTCTGATGTTATTAGGTATTCGTAATAGACGTAAAAATAACTTATGTATTCGTAGAGCTATTACAGCACTTATGTGGAAAAGCGTATTCTGTTGGGCTCCAAAAATCTTTATCAACCTTCCAGATTCTTACAAAGAGCTAACAGTAGACTTATTTAGAAAAAAGTTAAAAGCCCTTCTAAGCGAAAAGTGCTAATATACATATTCTTACAGATTTCATGAATGACACTTTGTAACAAAAGTTAAATATCATACAATTGATTATGTTTTTACTGTCTGTGTGTCTTCAAATTGAATTTAAACTTTGACATTGTGATTTTGAATTGAGTTTAAATTTTGATATTGTAATTTTAATTTAATTTAAATATTGAAATTTTGATTACATTTTTTTTTGCTTTTTTTTCCTTGTGCGACTAATTTTGTACGCCTTAAATGGCAAAACATGTAGCTACCTCATACTACTTATAAGACCCTTATACCATACTCATGTTTTCCAAAATAAATATATCTTATCTCATATCTTGTATATGAATACGTGATTAACGTGATTGTAGTGGGCATCTGTGCCCAATATAAATTTTTATCCCCTTTTGCATCTGAATCATGCTATAAGCACTAACTTACCAAAGGGTACTTACTATTTGCCCTGTAGTCATACAGAAATAAACAAAAGTCAAGATGTACCTAATATTCTGACTAATCTTTGTATAAGTGCAAGGTATATTTGCATAAATTCATAAATTCATTTAATATGTGTATTTGCAGTACCTAAACGTTATGTGCATTATGTATTATTCATATATTAAAATTTACCCATGTGTGTACGTTACTTTGGTATGTTTAATTAGTACAAATACAAGATATTTGGTAAATACGAGCGGAGCTTGGGGTTTTCCCAGTTCCCACTAAGAATAATATTTAACTATTGAGATGATTACTTAGATGCGTAATGGTGAAGTTTATTTGCTTTTACGCAGTTATAAGAACACTCGATTAGTTTGAACTCAGAATCAAATCTTCGAAGATTTTTATCGTGTAGTTGGCAGCAAACCTGAGTTTTAGGTTTTTTTTTATTATTAAGATAAATATTAAGATATGAGTTCGTAGCCGACAGCATACAGCAACAGCGGACGACGTGTCGTTTCGACACGTCGTAGCGACACGTCGAAGCGTCATGTCGCTGCAGACATAAATTCGAACCTAACTGCAGAGTGCTGCAGCAGACGACACGTTGTATTCCAGTTAGTTCTGAATGTTCCGTGAGACAAGATGTCTGACCTGTTTTAATCCCAAACGCGATCGCGATTTACTTTTGTATCTTTTGTTTTTGTTGGATGCATCGTACAGTGCAGGATATTGGGCCACCTGGTTTATCAGTTTTTCTTCCTTGGAATTGGATAATCTCATTTTTTGAGAAAAATTCAACGTGTGTCGCTCCAGCGTCGGTGGCAATACTGATCTGCGGTCGGACGACACGTCGTCTGCGGTCGTGCGACGTAGCTAGCGACACGTCGCCCGACTACACGTCGCACGACCGCAGACGACGTGTAGTCGGACGACGTGTCGCTAGCTGCGGAAGGTATTTCATAGAACTAGATAGAAACCAGTAGTGTCGGAGCGACACGTCGTCTGCTGCTGCTGTATGCAGTCGCGTGTATAAACGCATTCTTGATTGATGTCATTATATTCTGTTGTGATTCTGAATACTTATAAACCTTAAAACATACAAATACAGTTAAGCATGTTGCGGTAGGAGCTGATTTTATTGTAATTAAAAGTGAGGACAAAGCGAATTTTTGGATCGTACTAAAGTGATTTTCCTTAAGAGAGGCTGATTTTCTTTTAGGCTTTTGGAAATCGTAAAGAGGAAGTGCGGAATGTTGAAGCAGATAAAAAGCTGATAGCTTGACAACGTACACCTGCGCAGGTTTATAAAATACGCCTTTAGGTTATATTTGAAAAAGTTTCAATCCTAAATTCTTAAGTTTTATAGCCACATTTATACTTTATTTCTTAGAACAAATAGACAAAAGTAACCCACCAAGGCACGAATATCTTTTGAAGCTTTTCTTCATGTTGCTTATTGCTATACAATTCCTAAAATGGGTCTTATTTGTCTAATCTTACATTAAATAGAGCATAGGATGATATAACTCCGACCACACTAATAATTGAGACTAGTTGTAATAATAACAAATGTTCTTATCTTTTCTGCTTTATTATATTCCTATTGGTGCGGTTATAGGAGCAAAACAGGATGGGCGAGTTTGTATTCCCAAACAAAACCACAAACCACCCATCCTTCATCCATTTCATAGCGAACTTCCCTAGCAAGTGGCAATGGACCAAGAAACTGCCGAGTTTAAATGACATGCATTTATTTCCATGAGGTGAGCAAACACTCAAAGTTTCCATAAGAAAGTACAACGGATTACAAAGGATTATTATTGAAGCTAGTTTAAGTTGTTTTGTTACAATTTGCATATAGCTTGGCATGGAATCGAATACTTATATCTATATTTGTTTATTAATTTCTGTTATTACTACTGTATTGCACTTAAAACTTTTAAGACGGTACTAAGTAATCGACCAGTTTTTATAACGAATCAATGGATGGGACAATACAAAGTTTGCGCCGCCTCTATAGATATGCGAACAATGTGTGTAATGATCACTTGATCTCTTCATATTTAAATTTGGGAATACCCCACAAAAAGTTCCTTTTAATTATCTGTTGCTAGGTCGACTGCTCGCGGTGGTGATGTAATTTGACAAAAGGCTGTTCCATTTTATATAAATACAAAGTATGCAAAATTACTTAGTAAGTAAGACAGGTTGGTTGGTTGGTTGATTCCTTGGTTTGCAGGCCATTGTGCAGAACGATCGATCTGCGAGGTAAAATCGCAATCTTGAACAGCAATCCATTTCCGTTCTTTACAAAGCAGATCAAAAGTCTGACATCTATTTAATTATAGGATATCGGTACCTAATTGGGTTGCGAAGATCAAATTGATTAATTACCATTTGAAGTACCTACTGATATTCAGCTGCTTAGACTATCTGGCCAAACTAGCCTCTGATAATAACTAATTACTTTCTAACATTAGGTATTTTCATAAAACACATGGCAATTTCTGTAAAAAATAAATAAAGGACGTAAGTTTTTCCCGATATCTAGAAACAAAATTGACTGACTTAAAATGTATCTCCATAGTGCGGTAATAACATCAAAAACTCGAAAGAATTTACCGCATTTTTTTACATTGCTTCGTCAGTCTATCAGCAATACTCCTGAAAAACATTACAGGAATTCCATGACGAAGTAATTGATAAATAATGAGGAAAATAAATAAGTTGGCCGCAGTTTTAGAAATGGGGTTTTTATTTGTATAATAACCTAATGTGTTTAAAATACCAAGTTTTAAATCATATACTCGTCCCTAGATTCCTCATAAAAGTCCTTGGTACGTTTGAAAACATTAATATTGATGATATTTGTTCGTCACTTGTCAACATGCGTATGCGTCGCGGTCTCGCGAACGGTGAGTGACCGCCGCCGACCGTACATTCCCGACTCACGTTTTCGAAGTCCAGGGAACTCGGTACAGTACAGTTTCCTTTCTTTTATTTGTTTGAATAGCACGTGACGGAATAATTGAAGCTTACATTATGCCAGAGTTAGCACGAGTACTCAGTGCATTAGAAATGTAGAATTGGTAAGCGTATAATCAATTACTCTTTTTGTCACAAAAGTGAAAACATTGAGGTGTTATTTTGTCGCACTCTGAGGAAAGGTGATGTTTTTTCCGTTTAAAAATATATTTTTTACTGAGGATATCAAAACTTTATAAAATTCGTCTTGTTCTTCTTTGCTTTGTCACAGAAGAAACAAAAGGTGAATCCATCCTGATTCTCGATTTGAATATGGCTATGGGTCCATTAATTAGTGATGGCACTTTTAAGCAATATGTTCTAGATGATCACTGACAGAGTGAAATACGCTTTATGGCAGAAGTGCTAAAAAGACCGGGCCGTCTGTCAACACATCCACCAGCAGATACAGTACGCGTAAAATAACTTTGCCCCTCTGAAGTGAGGAACAGAACGCTCAAAGCCTGGTTTCAGGCAGCAAATTATTTTACGCGTACTGTATCTGATCTTTCAGTAGAACATATAATAACAATTATGCAATTGAAATTAAATAGGTGATTAAAATTAAATTAATTGACTTGTAAGTAGGTAAGCCTGGGTCACAGAAATCTATTGTCTTATTATTTAGATTTCCGTGGCCTGGATCAATTTAGTCTCACAATGCTATCGTGGTCTTTCGCTAATTTCTGTACAAGAAAATGCTTTTTTTACTATGTCTTTATTTGTACCTACACCCAAAGAACTCGCAATTTGTTTTGTTTTTTTAGGTCACCTTAATTTGAATTATTTACTACACAGAAAATATTCGGTGAAAGTGATTGACATGTCTGAAAGCTGATTACTAAATAATTTGTTTTCACAACATTCTATTTACATACTACCTGCAATACTTGGAGTTGATGCCAATATCGCTATGGTAGGTAGAGGTACAGAGGAGACAATTTATGCATCGTGTAAATTCATGTATAATTTTAGTAATATAACACCTCATTAATGATAATGATGCAATGATAACGAACAAACTAATGATAGTTTGTTATGCTATTTCTATTCTTTTCTCTAGCATTTCCGGTCAAGTCACATAGAACGTAAGGCAAGAGTTACGTTAAATATGTGAACTGCCCGGTCAAGGGGTGTTTGACTACCAGGCGCCCGGACTAGTGATGCAGTAGGGTGATGCACTCACAAGTCACGTCACACGTGCTGTGGCAAGTCTGTCGATGCATTTAATTTACATTAATCGTCCCATTTGTCCGTATGGTCACGGGGACTTTCAAACAGCAAATGCAATGTTTTAATTAGTTATTTTCTTTATTTCGTGCATCACGTGCGAGCACACGAAAGGAAAGAAACATGTTTAATGTATCGTTACTTGAGATTCATGATATTTTAATTTCACTTGACAATACCCACGAAATATATTTACAGTTTTTGGGTTTGTCATAAAAAAGTGGCACGTGTTTTTGAGATTTTTGTTTACGTGAAATTTTACGAGGTCTTACGAAATTATACATCACGGAAACATTACTTAGTGCAGCAAAAAATTGCTACGAAGAAATCTTAGAAATAGAAATGTAAAATTTTATCTCGACGTCAACGGGAAAAGACACGGTACTGTAGTTTTGATAGTTACTATTCTAAAAGCCCTTAGTTATTTTACGTACTATCTAATTATTAATAGGGTGATAGTAACATACTTTGATGATTGTTTATCAACATTGAGGTGATCAATTGTTTATCGTTAGATTACCTTCGACGGTCGGTTAAATTCAAAGATATTTTTTTCGTCTATTTTCTTTTCTCGACCACGTTGAGAACTATGTAGGGTAACTTAACAAAAATCAAACAATATTCGCGAATATAAAGTTAATTTTACTTATTACTAGCTGTGCCCGCGACTCTGTCTGCGTGGAAGTCGGAATCCAATATTGTGTCGCAGTAACTAAACTTTCTTATTGAAAACTTTAAATTCTAATATCTTTTGAATAAGCGAACCGATTACGATGAAACAAAAACTAAATGTTACTCTGAGATAAGCACAATATTTTGTCTATAAAATTCAACCGCATTAAGTCACTAGTTTTAAGTGATGCGTGCACAAACAAACCGACAAAAGGCAAAAATTTCAAAAATGATCAAAATGGATTCTATTGGATATCCTATAACATCTCCGCTATTTTTTTAATATTTCCAATATGCAGACCCGCCATGTCTACAGATTTTTTATATGTATAGATTAAAGTATTTTATCTGACGCAGGTGCATACATAATACTCGGCAAAAATAATGAGGTAGGTACATCTTATTGTAATTTTCAACGAAATTGATTAGAATAAAAAGGAAAACTATGTGTATAATATTAATAGTAAGTGTTCTAAGTCACGTTGATTTGGCTGCTTTTTCCGAAAGTTTTTAGACACTTTGAATTGCTATCACTCGCTAGGAAAACGTGTTTGGAATTCGTTATAATATTTGAAATACTTACCTACTTTAGTTTTCACTGATTACTCCTCTCTCTGCCTACATTCCGTAGCACACGTTTGACGGATTTAGGTCTTGAATAAAACTACTTCATGCTGTAAAATAGGGATAAAGTTGACTAGTCAATTACATACATTATATATCATTTTTAACTGACTTCGAAAAGCAGGAGGTTTTCAATTCGTCGGAATGTTTTTTTTAATATTTTGTCCTAGGGCATCTGCATTGTAAATTTTTAGGCACTTGGCAGGTATTTATTTTCGAGAAATATTTTTTTATTATCATCAACAGCCCGATGCAGTTATTTGTTAGACAACGGTTGTTCACGAATCTTTTTGTAGGTGGCATGACTTTTTCACTATTTTCTGCTATATTTACTTTTCTAAGCTATATTAAACTACAGTAATCGTTATTTTTGTGTATGGTGATTTTCAGATGCCATATTAGCCAAATGTGTTGTGTCACGCTTTGATAAGTTTCTTTAGTAGGTAGGTACTCTAGGACGCTAAACTAAAAAAAAGTTATAGATCATTAGACGAATGCAAATTAATGGCGTCGCTTTACTATTTTCTCGTGTATTGTTTTGATTAAGCCCTAGAGCGTACGTTGACCTTTTCCATCAACTTTTTAGAATGTTTAACTGTACTATTATCTACGACTTATGAATACAGGTGTCCCGAAACTCAACGTCAAGTCGGGAACATGCGTTAGGGCAGTTCATCACGGCTCCGAAAAACAAACATTTTAATAGTTAGATGTAAGAGGTAAAATTTTATTCATTGTAACTTTTAAATTCGAAAATGATTAAAGATTAAAAAGAAAGAAAAAACCTGAACTGTCGCAAGCTGTCCTATAATTTTTTCGACATTCGTATAACGACTATCAGTTCATTTCTAAGGTCATACTTATTTTAAGGAAAACATTGCTTGACGCTAATATTAAAATAATACTTTCTATAATAAATACAGATTCGGGTCTAATCGCGTAGAAAATTTAAACGGCACAAAATACCTTTTTTATCCCGACGTTTCGACTGAATTACACCGACCGTGGTCAAGGGTAAACGCGATTAGACCCCCCAGACCTGTATTATTATAAGTAACTAGCTTTTGCCCGCAGCTTCGCTTGCGTGAAATTTTGAACCCGTTAAGTGACGATTTTCCATACAAACTTTCATCCCCTATTTCACCCCCTTAGGGGTAGAATTTCCAAAAATCCTTTCTTAGCGGACGTCTACTAACTATAAACTACCTCCCTGCCAAATTTCATCTTCATACGTCTAGCGGTTTTTGATATTTCGTGATGAGTGAGTGAGTGACCTTTCGGTTTTATAAATATATTTAGATGTGTACAAATCGCGAAAGTTTAAAAACATTTAAGACTTTCTATATATCATAGTTTTTACAGGAATATTTAATATGAAGAACATCATTGAAACATAAGTAGACAGCACCTATTATCATCTGAATGTCAACAATTTGGGAAAAACAAGCATGAAACGAGTAAATAGTTTCAGAAACGTGACTTTTTATATTAACGGTGTTTGGAGAAGGTCAAATCAGTCTATTCGATAATATTTTTCGAGTTCGCCCATCTAACGGAGAAACGTATGAAAGATTATGGCGTAATAAAATGTGTTTGATTTAAAACTTTTCTTTTTACCGTAATAAATTCAGATTCATAAATTTATTTATTTATAAGGCACACGAACAAACTATTCACAAATGAATATAAAGATGACAATATAGTAAGGATTCTGTGCGAATAAGTCACTTACCACAACTTCTGCAGTTAAGTGTGTTTATATGTACAAAACTATGATTGGAATAGTGATATTACTTACTCGTATTACATTTTGTTGTTACGGCCAATGGTATAGTCAAGAGTCTCGCCAACATCTGAAGAGGCCCTCCATAGGCAGCTGAATCAAGGGTTTGATACCAACTGCGGGGTACTCCTGGACACGCGTTTTGTTACGAGGTTCATCTCTCTGGAGGCCTGACCACCAATTGTTTGGACCCTGTTCCCGATGCCGGTGGGCTACAATTTTAATTGTTTTTTTTGTAAGTTATTTATTTAAAAATATAATTTAGTATGTATATGTATATTTTAGATGAATAAAAAAATATAACAATAAGGCTTCTATCGACATTAATATTATTAAACTCTTTACTTCTTTTGCGCAAGCGACGTCTCTACATTTTGCTATTTGGCCCAAATAATTAAAATGGGGTCGGCTGCATTAGTTTCTTCTTATACCCAATATTAATAATATCTTCAATAAGTGTAAGTATTGTTTAAAGTACATGTGGATAAACCACATGTACTTCAAACAATATTTACACTTACATTTATCGTTGACCGAAAATTTCCCGTGGATTTGAACAAAAGCAGAGAGGACTAAACTTATTTAATTTTAAGTTTTGTTTATGCACAAAAGCCGTTTTCAACAATGTTCTCATTTTTTTATGCATTCACGATACTCAATTTTGTTGTTAATAATAGTTATTTATTATATATTTTTTCAGTAAGGCACGTCACGTAGGAACTTAAAGACTTTTAGTTTAAGTGTTCTGCTACGGAAATCTTGATAAAAATAATGATTGTTTATTCCTTTAAAAAAGGTAGTTTTGCAGCAAAACTTTATTAAAAATATATATAAAAATAAATAATCTCATTATTAAATAAATGTGAGGAATAAAATATGTAATTGTTCGTTTTATACCTATGTTTGTATGTAGGGTATTTTGAGTGAGATAAGCAGGCAGGAGGCAGGCGCGATGCCGCCGTTGGCAGAGGTCAGTATTGACGTCAATGCAGTCACGTGATCGCATTGTACGAGTACTAAATACCTACCGGGCGTGGAGCGACATTGCGCGCGCGCCGCATTCATGACTGGCACGGCTCTATGCGCAAGCGTGCTTTGGAACCAACTCCTTGTCAACGATTTAAACGTTCCCGATGTAGTTTTTTGTGATGTTACACATTAACTTAATTTTCAGAGGTACACCCTAACCCCCATAAAAATCTATAATTTCTCATAACTATCATAGAGGCGCGTCAAAAAAGATATGTTTAAGTGTTTTAGTGAAAATCCTTGTTTTATTTTTATACATTATTATACGATATATAAATTACGGAGTTTTGTACAGCTACCTGTCAGAATAATTCAACGATGATTGACCCCTAGAAACATACTTAGTTTGAGTTAGGATAAGTTAAAGTTTATCTTAATTGTGCGAACAAAGTTTTCCAAACATTTTCTTCAGCAGGTTTTCTCTCTTTTTCAGTAGGGTAGTAAGTATCTACCTACTTATCTATATTTTCTGTATACGAATATCATTAAAGTGTTGATAGCTTTGTAGTCTCTCTCTCTTGTTTCGGCAAGAGCTAGGAGAATAGCTCATACCGTGCTAGTCAGCAACGTTGGTAGCGGGGCAGACTGCCCAGGGTGCGTCGGACGTACTGAAGTACCGTCACTCATAGAGGCTTTTTTAATGCAGCCAAAGGTACAAAGCAGGAATAAAAAAAATGTATGCCTGTTTCAAAGCATTTTGTATCGGTGTGAACTGCTCAAGGTGCAACGCGCCGGAAGCTCGTAGAGTTTCTTTAAATGCACCCCGCTTTGTAGTAATATCGATATTATTTATAAGTTCGAAGTTACATGCTATATCTGTAAGTACATTACGTTTCAAAGGACCCAAGTGTGTGTTTTTTTTGTGTTGTGCGCCTTTACTTATCGTCAAAGCAACAATGTTTCACAAGCATAAAGCGTTTGAGTCTTAGTAGGCGCTTCTGAGCTTATAGGACTTGAGCGAAGCATTTGTGACCTTAAAATAACTAAAAAAACCTAGATCAGTTTTATTGCAAGAATTGCTTCCAAGAATTGTTTTGGTACCCAACTGCGTCAGTTTATTATCCATAGACCTAAGTATTACACAAAATGCTATGCAGTAAAGTATCTATACATAATGTGGTGAGGCGCCTAAATATAGGTAGGTAACGACAAATCGTGAACTACACGACTACGGCCTAATGATAATTAATTTACCTAATGAATATTGCAGAATCTGATTAAATATCTGATCTGATCAAACTATCGAATTCTAGCCCAATCCTCGACACTCAATTAATTAATATTTGAATGTTAAAATTAAATAATAACTATCGAGATAATTCATCTATTAATTATGACGTTGGTAGGCTCCTTATGTAATCGTCTTATGCTGAGATTTTCCTATACCTACGTCAGGATTGTGAACAAGCCACTCATAGATTTGTCATTAAAATTAATTCATCATCGATAGTTCTAGAAAATATTTATGAAATCGGAAAGTTTTTCAGATTCAAAACAATGTTGTGAAGCATTCTCTCATTTAAATATTTTGTTCCTTAGTGAACGACATTGACCTTTGTTTTGAAAATACATGCATTCATTGCATTTATTAAGTGTGTTATTGTGATTAAACAATTAAAATGGGGATTCTGCTGGTAGGTATAGATATTAAACACTTTCACTTTAAACTATTGAAAAGGTATTTTTTTTTCACAAGTTATTGTTTTATTTATAAAGTAGAAATAGAAACATCAGTTTCTGTAAATCTTTGCAACAGTATAATCCGTAAAGAAGTAAGTAGTAGTAGTACCTAGTAGAAGTGGCAGATTCAACCTTTATCTCAGGGAGTTGTAAAGATTGGCTACCTTGCTACTTTACTCTTTATTTTCGCATTTTTTATAAATGACGCACTGATTATGGTCATAGACGTCAACTGAGTGGGTGGTCATGTCCTACGTGTCTCCTGGATCCGCCAATGCCTAGTAGAGACAGGTTTCTTGACCAACAACCACGAGCACGACATTATTAATAATCCTTGGGTCATTGTCAGGTTTTCGAGGCTTATCATAAGGAGTGCTTCATTGAATGAACTGAAATAGTGTACCTACGACGGGATTCCGATGACCTGGCTCTTTTCGAAAAATAAAGCAAGTAAAACATAGTTTACGCAACAGCAACCAAGTACCAAACTAGCACCCAGTTTTAGCCGGCTATGTCCTAATACAACATCATTTTCAGTATATACAAAAACCGAGACACCCCAACAAGATTTTCATCAGAATTGTCTGAATATGTGTTTTTTTTAATAAATCTCTAAGTTACACCGTAGTTTATGTCGCGTAAAGTTCCCTAGTAAAGTGTGAAATGCCTGAGATGTGCTAAGCAGGGGTTGTCTAATACATGGAAACGAGCGGACAGTCTCAAGCCTCAAGGTGTTTATTCCCGTCAACTATTATGGGTAGAAACCTACTGAAATAAAATTTAAATTTATGAAAAAAAAAGTGGTGTAACAAATATGTCAATCGATTCTCCTAGTGATTCTGAACAAACTAGTTTCAGGTTTAGTATATACTAAAACTAAGCTTGTATATGTAGATATTGGCTACTTATACTTCTACTGTGACAGCACGAGATACACGAAAATAGCTCATGTCGCGCCGTGGTGCAGATTAGCCAGTCAGCAAGGTTGGTAGCGATGCTGACTGCCCAGTAAGCTAATACACCTAATTAAAGAAGTTCAGTAGTAGTTAAGTTCCGATCAAAACAACGCTTTTCGTATTCTGAATAGGCGATCGCTGTCAGATACGCTCGCGTGATCTTTAACTGCAGCGTCACTGCAACTTGATCGGCGCGTCATAAAATTACGTGAATAAGCCTACAGGGTGCGCCGGCTGTACTTAAGTATCGTCATTTGTGGGGTGCATGAAAAGAGCCTCCACGAGTGACGAGACGTACGTCCGGCGCACCCTGGGCAGTCAGCCCCGCTACCAACCTTGCTGACTGGCTAATCTTTTCACCAGAGCATGAGCTATTTTCGTATAGCTCGTGCTGACACGAGAGAAGAAGAATTTGTGGAGGCTTATTTAACGCACCATGCCGACCTACTAATTGTACAATATGTTCTTCATAGTTACACTGTTGAGATAGATACGCTCCATTATTCGTAAAGAATCTCGTAAGTATTTCAGTTTTGTCTGACGCAATACCTATCGATAAAATATAGGAATCAGGCTTTACTATAATAAATCCGACGAAAGAAATACAACGCAATTGTCATTTTAAAAATATAATTTCCATAAATCTGTTATTCAAAATGAATTCCCATCGGCAATGACGTCAATGATCGTATGATTTATCTACCTCATCATAATCAGAAGCTTTGGTGTCAATTTACATTGTGATTTGTATTTATAAACAATACTACTTATATAATAAATTATCGTCTCATGTTATAGTACGGTATACGTAGTATTACCTACATACATATCATGTATGTAGAGCAAAGCGTGTGGACAGACAGATGGTTCGATAAGTATGAACAGGCTTCTGAAGCTTCACGTAGTTTAATAACTTCAGAGACAGTAATAGTGACTAGTGACGCGGAAGTTCTAAAGTTTCGTAAATGTTAAATTGTTTATGGCCTTAACAATATTTTATCTGCATCAGACACTGACGTAGAAAGACATGGACCTCGGATTACCGCTCAAAAATGTTCGAACCGAATGTAGGCTAAAACGGAAAAAAACAGAACAGTTTACGACAATGGAGGAGTCAATCTTCGTATGGTGAGAAATCGTGTTAGGATAGGATTTGTGATAGGCGGTGTGCCTTGGTGCGCACTCTGGTGGTGGATGTAAACTAAAGACACTTTTTTCGTGAATAGACACTAGGTCCAGTGTTTCTACGTTAATGGCATCTGACATTTAGTTACAGTACCTTAGAGGATGATATTTTTTTCTTTTAGCTTTCCTATGACAGCATACAGCCTTAAGCAGCAGTCGATATTACATAGTATTTCACTATTTATTTAAACTAACACCACATTGTCAACAAGTTACACAGAAATATACATTTCAATTTAACAGTTAGTCATCATAATGTAATTAAGAATCCGGTCATCAAATCGATTCTGAATGTTAATCGATTAGGGCTAGGTAGATGTAAGAGCGACGTGCCCTGTCAGAAGTCACGTAGCCCTTAGGCCATGTAACTGTAGGCGCGTGCCCTAACTTAATTACTAACGGATTCATGCAATAATGAAACAACATTTTATGTAGGATGAGACAAAAGATAAGTTGGATAGATTATGTTAAAGACCTTATTATGACTATTTTTATGACTAAGAATTCCATGTGAATAAATATAAAAAAGTAAAAACCGACTTCAAAAAAAAACTAAACGGAGTAAAATAATTATCATTTAATAAAACTACCAGTTTCAGAAGTCGGTGCATTCAATTTGTTTCAGCGCAGAACACCGACTTCTGAAAGTGGTAGTTTTATTAAATGATAATTATTTTACTCCGTTTAGTTTTTTTTTGAAGTCGGTTTTTACTTTTTTAAAGTTTTTTTATTTTATACTTTTTAGTGCTACAAATTACAATTACAATAGTGTACAAATTCTCGGACCAGCACTACAACTAGAACGTCGTCTACATACGATTTGTGTATTTTTTTTTGTTTTTGTTGATTTTTTCAAAAAGTGCTGACTCAATTTAAATAAAATTTATATGGGACCACCTCTGAAGTATGGCCTACCAAACAAAAAAAAAAATCATCAAAATCCATTCATAATTGGCGGAGATATCGCGTAACAAACACACAAAAAAAAAAAAAAAAAAAGAACATTCAGACGAATTGAGAACCTCCTCCTTTTTGAAGTCGGTTAAAAAGAGAAAGACGTATTACACAAACCCCTATACATTACTAATATTGTATGGATGTCCATCCAACCATCTTTTAGAAAAAGCTTAATGTGCAGGCCTCAATCTTATCCTTAAATTCTATATTAAAGTTGTATGCCATCTACAGATGTTTTTCTTAGTAGATCCAGTTAGTAATAAGTGCTTCTCATTCCTGAAAGTGTGTTCGCTCTGTTTTAATTCTAAGAAAATTCAAACTAACAATAATTTATGATAAACTATTGTTTTATTAAATGTTGAAGCGCAGTCTTGTAAGATTTTCAGATGTTTAAAGAGCACAGCTATAACGTCCACTTTAAATACGATTATATATGGTTTCTTGCTGTTACTTTCTTGTTTTTCTCTAAAAATTGTATAATAAATAAATAAATAATAAACGTTCAAAAGTCAATGTTCGATTTAAATATGTAATGTTTGATGTAGATGTTTGTAGTTATTTACATCTCAAATTGAGGGTGAGGAAAAGAAAATGTTATTTAATGCATAAAGTTTTCTTTTCTCTGAATACATTTTCCTCCGTTTTTGTATTCATTGCATAGAAACTAAAATATAAATAGTGATGTAGCATAAACTGGTTCATATTCCATTATATGTCATAGCTAATCATAATTTAATGAGTATTGGCATCAATTTTGTTTGCGGTTATTAATTTATTGGCGATCGACATTAGGGCCAGTGTGATTTTTATGATTGTTGGTCTCATTAGGCCATAAGTTGATAGGATATTTTTAAAACTAATTTACTCGTAGCGTACGTGACAAAACCTAAGTGTGTCAGTTCATTAGTTTCAGTGGGCGGGACTGATGATAAATTGATTAATTGATTATTAATAATCTACTTGGAATTTCGTTTGAGATTTTCCTTATCCCTCGATTCCATAGTAAGTAAAGACTACGTAGCCGTTAGCAATAAGGGGGAAACTACATTTTGGTTTTCCCATTGTCACTAACCACAAAATCGTTACAGAAAGTATTTTATACACCCTAATCATCGGGTAATTACAAATCGAGTATAAAGAACATCTAGTGACGTAGTTTGTGACGTAGGTATTTAATATAATACAGTTAAGTTAATGCGTTAACACATTCGAGTCCACCACACTTTTCTTAGAGCTCATACGCCATCCCGCCATACATATTGCTAGTGGACCTTCCAGGAGGGTTCTCGGCATTAAGTTTGCGTTAAGAGTGAACCCTCGAGGAGGGTTCCAGGCATTAGGCTAAAAACCATGAAAAATACGCTACTGCGTCGTAAAATAGGTGTTCGCTTGTTTCATTTAAAATGAGCCCTCCACGATGGCACCCGGCACGGCAAATGCGACTACAGGGTGCCCTCCTGGAGGGTACCCGGCACTGAACGTGTTAAACTGTGTCTATTGATTAGGTATATAAATATTGTAGAACATTAAGGGCAACATCTATTAAGTTTATTAGGATAAGGGATAATTAAGGGCTATTGTTTATAATATTTCTCTGTTTCATACATTTTTTCCTACATGAGACTCAGTGGGATAGTTCGTCTCACAGTGTAGGGCAAAGGGCGTTGCACCATCGCTCGAGATCATATTAAAAATGCAGACGTTTCGGGGTAAACGCACTTCTGACCGAAGACTATGCATTATTCAAACGATGCATTATTGATCTAAACGAATGGACTGTGTTTGCTTTCATCAATGTTGACATCGGTCCCTTTTGTAAATTACGCATATAGCATAACAGACAAGGAAAAACCGCAATAAGGAAAAATATCCTTGGGATAATGCGTTGTTGCGTGCTCGAGCAAGCGCTCTAGGGCTAAAATTATTTAACAGAACCTCTCGTGGTAAAACTAAAGCAAACGTTCATGATAATGCAGGAATCGTTTCTTTCAGAAATTGTGGGATACTATGTTTTATATTTTTAAATGTATATTGTTTTTTTATGATATACAAGCTTAGTTTTAGTTTATACTAAACCTGAAACTAGTTTGTTCAGAATCACTAGGAGAATCGATTGACCTCAGATTATAAAACAGAAGGCAGATAGACTGACAGGAACAACGTGAGTGCGGCCAAAAAAGCAAATACAAATTCAAAAGCGAATACAATCTCGAGTCAGTATGACACGAAGCGCCGCATTGTTAGGACGTCATCGATAATTTTAATATTTATGATAATAATGCCGTCTTGCGTTTATAAACATTGCAAAAACTGTTCCTAAAAACAAAATAAAGAAGATGGAGTATCTTTTCATAGGTTTTATTGATTATTTATCTATTTGGATATTATTTTACGTGATTATTATGAGTGACATCTTGGAACACAAAACCTTAACAAAAATCATTCGGTGTTGCTTGTTTATATTGAAACATTTACCCCCTAAGTTAGGAAATAAGTAAAGAATACAGGAATAACGATTTACAAAAATATTTATTTCGATTATAGTGTTTTATTTATCGCGTTTTTTGGTTGGTATGTTTGTAGGTATGTGTGTCCGTTAGTATGTGTCTTCGTAACTAAAACTACTTAATGTATTGTCTGTCTCTAATAATAATCATGTACGTCAGTCGATTTGCCAACATAAAGTAAATATAGCTATCAAAAACATAATTACAATTACAACCATTCACGACTATACTAAATGACTGCGATTCACAAAATATTTCTATTTATCATCTTCTATTCTGTAATCTGAGATTAATAAATTTCTAAAGTAGGTACTTGCATTAAAATACAATCTGACTCAGTGGCAGAGATTCACTTTATATACATATGTATAACTCTGTATGCATCTGCATTTTTCGGAGACAGTAAATTGTTTATTTAATATAATGAAGTATTATGGGAATTTTGTCATTATCATGGCAACCGTACACGCACAAAGAGGCAACGTGTTCCTACAGTGCTGTCACGCACACATGTCTACAGACGTGCCTCACATTATGGTTCAGTACAGTCTATCTGCCTTCTGTTTTATAATCTGAGCGATTGACATATTTTTTACACGACTTTTTTTTTTGTTCATAAATTTCAATTTTGTTTCAGTAGTTTTCTATCCATAACAGTTGACGGGAATAGACACCTTGAGGCTCGAGACGGTCCTCTCGGTCAGTTTCCGTGTATTAGACAACCCCTGCATAGCACATCTCAGGCATTTCACACTTTTTTAGGGAACTTAACGCGACATAAACTAAGGTGTAACTTGGAGATTTACTAAAAAAAACACATATTCAGGCAGTTTTGATGAAAATCTTGTTGGGGTGTCTCGGTTTTCGTATAAAGTAAAAATAAGGTTGTGTTAAAAATGTGTTTACAATGAATAAATGGAATGTGTGTAATATTGACTCACCCAGCTCACACAAAACATATAAGCTTTCAGTATTTGAGGAAAACCCGACAAATCTTAACGTCACTTTTTGTGAAGTTTAAATAATGCCTAAAGTTTTTTAAATTTTTTCAGGTGTATCCTGTTTACGAATATGTTAATTCAGTCATATATTTCTTGCCAACAGGATAATAAATAAAAGAATACCTCCCTTACAAGGAAAACATACATGAATGTATGATCAATATTATAATTGGGAATGTCTGATGTCATTCACATCCTTTGGAATCAGATGCATCAGCAGTACCTATTAAATCAGTTCTCGTTACTAAGAAAAGCTTTTGAACTCTGTTGTTACCCAGAAAATTCGTAATTAATAGGTAACACGTGTGTGCTTTCAAGCTATTTTATGATATAATCAACCACACATTATTCATACTTATAAGTAGTAGCTGTTTACAAAAAAATCACAGCTTCACTTCTTCTTCACTATTCTTTAAAAATACATTAGAAAATTAAAATCTGTTATGCGATCGCTTTATCCTCGTCCTCTTGTAGGCAATATGATGGCGCTAGTAAGGTATTATGAAATTAAACAATAGATAATAACTTGTTATATAATGGAAAAACGAACTAATGACTGCATTTATGAACGAACATGAATGTCCTTCAGAATGTAAAACTCGTGGTTTTCTGAACATAGATGTTCGACAGTCACGTGATAACTGAGGACAGAACAATGTTACGACTCATGTTGTGACATCTCTGTACTTAAGGGCTTCAGAGGCGATCGACTGAACTTGGCTGATTGGCTGTGTTATTGTGTCTAGGTCAAGGCTATCGTTTAGCAAATGCGTCATTAACTTAAAGCATGAGCTCCCCAAGCCTGTATCTAGTATCTAAGCAACCTGGCTTTGTATAATTCTATACTGTTATAATCTAATTGAAATCTTGATACTCAACTTTGGAGACTTGTTATAAGCAATCTGTGTATTTAAATATGTAAGCATACTGAAAGTTATTTGTCTGTAAACCGTCCTAAAAATAAATAAATAACTCATGTCCGTATGGTTTTCAAAAACCGTTCCGCTAATTGCAATGGCTCATTGATTTGTTAATCCTTAGGCCCTGCGCAGACGACAGACTATCCGTGACGCACTTTTTAGTCTGTTAAAATAGAACCTATGCAATTATATGCAGTAACGCACACGACGCGCAAAAAGTCCTCCGCACAAAAAATCCGTGTAATTCGGGCAGACCGCACCGCGCCGCGGCGCGCCTCTCCGCACAAAAAGTGTGTGAAAAAAATTGAACGTTTGCTTCAACGCGCGCTAACGCAGACGGCGCACACTTTAGTCGGCAATCTGCATTTGCTAGGGGTGCACGCGATCTATTATCATGGCGCCAGAGGTCGATGTAACTATGTTAATTCAAGAAATACAAAACAGACCAGCAATTTATGATACTTCTAAGGCAGAATATCATGATAGACATTTAAAAAGAAAAATGTGGGAAGAAGTGTGCTGTAATGTCCCTTCAGTAATCTTTCCGAAAGTATAGGATGTACCCAAAATTCTCTATTTCTTCTTCTTTTTCTGTACTTCATGTACAAAATAATACTTCGCGATCTCTGCACGATTTCCGTAGCGTCTACGTCCCTACAGCTCTGCCGACAAAATGATCGAAGATGTGCGTCGTGTGCGTTGAGTCTGTGAAAAATCCGCGACCGACTTTTTGCGCGCCATGCAGACTTTTTGTGCGCCGCAGACTCGATCGCACAAAAAGTGTGCCGTCTGCGCAGGGCCTTTCTAATATTATAAATGCGAAAGTATCTGTATATATGTTACCTCATCACGACTAAACTACTGAACCGATTTTGTAAAAACTTGGTACAGAGATAGTCTGAAAACCGGAGAAGGACGTAAGCTACTTTTATCCCGAAAACCGCGGAATTTGCGATAAACAACATCGACCCGGGCGGCAAGCGACCTCTAGTATGATATAAATGTGAATGTTTGATTCTTTAAGATTTAATATTAAAATAAAACAATAAAAATTTGCGTTATGCTTTACTTGTTCCCGCACATTGTATCTTTGTGACTGTGAGGGACGTAGGACCTACTCCTAACGATACGATTTTCCTCCAAGATGCTTCTGAACTAATTTTGAATAATGCGGTATTAATTAACATGAATAATAAAAAAATTATTATACTTTCATTTAAGGCTTTCATAAAACAGGTGGCGCTAGCTTTTCCTGATCTGGAGGCATATTGATTATATTTGGTTTTCTTTTCATGTCCAGTTATCGAACTTCCTAATAAGTTTTATGTCTTTTGTCACTTTCCTATCCGCAATTCCGCAAGCACGCTTTGAGTTTTAAGTAGGTACTTAGCTAGTCTTTACTATTTATATGATGTACATCATAGTAACATACTGATAATCCCTTGGTCACCTCTTATGGCTATCTTTATGAAGTGATACGGTTGACAAACTATATCTAACTGCAACCACGACACTTAATTGATTTCTATACTAATGTGTAGTATTTACAACTTTACTGGATGATTAGTAGCCGATACTCAGGGCTATACTTTGCCTTATCTGCATAATTTGTGCCATTTGCGGAGCACGCAGACCTCGGGTGCAAAAGATTCGTCATTTGAAGAGAGCACTTACAGGTATTGTGCAGTTGGTAATGTATGCATGTAACGTTATTACTGTACATTGATGATGATAAACTTAGAAATCTTACATTGGGTCATTACAGGGGTTCTGCAAACAGGTGCCAAAGCTAAAGAGTGGTGCAATATGAACGTGCTGATTAAGAAAAATGTATAAGTTTAAAGCAGACAAAGGTTAAATACTCATCAGAGCAATGACCCTTCCCATTATTAGTGTTCTGATGTTTTATAACTTACCTTTGCTCTTATAAAAGATAAAATTCGTTTCTCTGGTCAGTTCTATTTTGGAACAAATCTGGACCACGAGGTGGTCATGTAACGTTGCGTGAAAATGAGTGATCGTTAACCAATTGAGGTTAAACATGGGTTAAATTATAATTGGGCGTGACAGGCTCTCAGTTTTAATATGAAACGTTGTGGACAGCACGGCTTTGTCGCGTGCACAAGGTAGGCGTACCGCACACTCACTTGCAATAAGTTTACGACAAAATAGCCGGACCGGTTCAGAAAATATAATCGATGATTATATTGATGGATGCTCATGTGTTGCATGTAGGTATCGATAACTAATTAAACGGCTTATAAAGTGTTGTGACGCTAACATTATCGATAAGTTAGTTCTTAATTGTTCCTGAAACTTTTACTTGACTTTACGAATTCGTTTTTATATTATACTAGCTGTACCCGGCATGCGTTGCGATGCCCTTTTTCCTACTTACTACCTACCTACTACGTACCTACTACCTACCTACTACCTACCTACTACCTACCTACTACCTACCTACTACCTACCTACTACCTACCTACTACCTACCTACTACCTACCTACTACCTACCTACTACCTACCTACTACCTACCTACTACCTACCTACTACCTACCTACTACCTACCTACTACCTACCTACTACCTACCTACTACCTACCTACTACCTACCTACTACCTACCTACTACCTACCTACTACCTACCTACTACCTACCTACTACCTACCTACTACCTACCTACTACCTACCTACTACCTACCTACTACCTACCTACTACCGACCTACTACCTACCTACTACCTACCTACTACCTACCTACTACCTACCTACTACCTACCTACTACCTACCTACTACCTACCTACTACCTACCTACTACCTACCTACTACCTACCTACTACCTACCTACTACCTACCTACTACCTACCTACTACCTACCTACTACCTACCTACTACCTACCTACTACCTACCTACTACCTACCTACTACCTACCTTCAGAAACAAAATCAATATGGTTAAACTGATATAATTAGTTTTTTTTTTAAATATCAAAATTTTCTTTCATAAGAACCTTCTCCTGACAATTACGAACAAAACAAAAAAAAAATTAGCGAAATCGGTCCAGCCGTTCACGCGTGATGCGATGACCAAGGGAAATAGCGATTCATTTTTATATATATAGATTATTTCTTTAATGATAGTTTTTATTTTACTCAAGTGAAATGGTAAAAGTAAGGATATCATGTATAATCAAATAAGCAAGTTCAAGTTTATTTTGAAGTGTTTTCAGGTGAGCATGTGTAAATAAGCATGTGATTAATAAAAATATACTTAATATAAAATTAACTAATAGTGTAAGGTGTAGGTACTGTGCCTCTTGAAAATAACTTTTGTTATTTTTTTCCTTATGTATAGGTAACTGTTACACCTTTTGGTATTGTGTCGATTTGCATGCTGAATAAATTGCTTTTCTTTCTTTCATTTTAATTAACTCGTCACCATAATTTTATTATTGTGTTATAAATTCAGCTTTTATTCTACAATAAGAAAGCAATGTATGTAATGGAAATGCATTTATTTGTTTAATATCGATGTTGCTTTTCAAAAACGTGTAGTCCTCAATACGTCATTAGTAAGTGTAAGTTATACATTATTCTCAGTCATCTATTTACGTTTATAATACGTAATGTTATTTTATGATGCGTTTTTTTTTGGTTTAATTCACTTAAAATGACAAAAAATACGAGTTGCAAACTTAGTTTAATAAACAGCTAACGGCAAAGTATCAAATTCTGTGTAAAGAGAATAAAAGATAAAAAGTCGCATGTGGGCAGTGAGCGGATGGTCGAATCAATCACTGCGCAATGAGTCCGCGCGCCGCCCGCGCATCATGCGCTACTCGCTTCAATCACAACACAATGATTGTCGGTGCTCCACAGCTCCACAACAATAGACACGTTTAAGGGAACCGTATGCCATAAATAGACCTACTGACGATATTAAATATAGCTGCTAAAATTATGCTTTGCGTGGGTCTGTTATTAATACAGTGGATATTGAAGACAGGCGTGTTTTTTTGCTGTGGCTTTTCTTGGGAGAGTTCTATGTTCAATCCTGGATCACGATAGCTTGGGTTTTTTGGTTTTTTACTGTGCACTCTTAAAGTATGTATGCGTGCTTCTTTAAAACTAAGCAAGTTAGTTGACGCAAGGTACAAGGAAGCGCGTTTTAATATTTAGGTGACATTAGTCACTAATCTCATTGGCACAGGGTCATATGAGCAGTATAGTAACCTTGCAACGAATTAGAACTTTTATAAAACGTGAAACGGAAATCCTAAAAAATCTAGATATTTATGCAAAATTCTTTCCTTCATTTAATCTTTTTTTATTTCTTTGTTCCTAAAACAGACTGCTACTGGCATTGTTGGTCGATCTTTGGAATATTTTCTTGATGAAAATTGATTTAATCACTATATGACCCTACTGAAAAATAAAGTTCTCGCTCGACCATGTCCATCTATAATTATGTTTAGTTTGAATCTGGCGTATTAGTTGTCTTGCAACATCATCAAGAACATTTTTCTAGAAAGACTGGTTCATAAATTGATTAACTTATATTACGTGCGCTTCACTCCTGGCAGGGCGCAAGTATTGTTTGTTATATTTGTCAACTTTTTGGTTACAAGTTGCAGGCATCATTGAAAATTTTGATTTGACTATTGGCTAAGTGACAAACATTTTGTAAAAGCTTTTATTTGCAAAGTTACTGATAAGCGAATGTACGTTTTTTTACCAAACAATTTGTTCCTAAAAAAAACCTCTTCCTAATCCCTGGACCAGTAATAACTATTATTAGATTTTAAAGCAGTATTAGCTTTACGGTTAGACTTTTGCCTTCCATGCACGAAGGTCTCAGGTCAATCACGGCCTGGACCTCAAACTTCGAATTCATGTGCAGACTGTTTGATTAACTTGCGTTAACGGTGAAGGAAAACATCGAGAGCAAACCAGCACAAATGAGAGAACCAAAAAAAATTCTTGATGGTGTGTAGTCCGCTAACCTGTACCAGACTAGCGTAGTGGATTGAGGCCCATGCCCAGCAATGGCAACGTATTCAAGGTTAGACGGAAAGGGAGTACTAATCCGAAAGGGTTGTAAAGCACCCATCATAATAAATTACTTTTGATCTACAATTTTCCCCAAATGTCGATAGTTTAAGAGGAAAAGCTGTTCAAAAATTACAAACAAAAATTGCTGAAATCGATCTATCCTTAGTTATGATCAGCTGTGTTTACATTTTAAGTCATATTTGGAGTCAAAAATTAGAAGCACCATTTTTTGAATGTGCTATTATGCAATTATAAATATTTTTTCTTCATTAAAATAAAGCTTTTAGGGGTGAACATTCGTTTTATTCGTCGCTGAAACATTAACGATTCGTCATGCAGCGCTCTAGATATTTATCGCTTTTTTATAAACCAAATCATTTAGGACACTCATTTAAAATTTTATTAAGTCCAAAACATTGTCTCATGAAAAGAGTATGAGTTTGCAAATGCCTAATTTGAATTAGTTAAATCTTTTTGTCTGACGTATTTCAGTTTACGTAATTTGCGTATAATTAATTCAACATTTTTGCAAATTCTAACTACTTAACTTGATTTGAGGACGGAAATAGAGTGGGCTATTTAAAAAAAAAATACCTTAATTGAAAACCTTACGCTTACGGTGTAAAAATAATTAATGTTTTGATATTTTTGAGAATAGACATTTAAAGGGTTAATTTGATTACTTCATAATGAACCGTATCTTTATCGCACGTACGAACGTAAATTAGTAAGAATTAAATATAATGCAAAATCCCTTTTTATTATTGTCGAAAGTATATAAATATTTTATTAGTTAATTTGTATCTGTCCGAATTTACAAATCCTTTGGTTTCGATTTACGTAGTTTCAATAAATTAATTTATATTTATTATGTTTCCGAATACTGAAAGTCGTGGTCATCCCTGACCTTTCGAACAGTTGACTCCCGGTCGGAAGAACGAAGAACTGTTTCCGTCTCCATTAAATATTGTAGTGAGTCTACTTGTACATTAAAATATATTCTTGAATGAGATACATAGTTCTTGTACTCTAAATTATGTAAATCAAAGCAGGTGAGTACCATTTAAAATTACGTAGATCAAGAAACATTATACCATGGAATGTTTGTATATATCAGTTCTGCCTAGCCTATTCCCAACTATGTTGGGGTCAGCTTCCATTCTAACCAGAACCAGATGCGACTGAATACCAGTACTTTACACGGAGCGACTGCCATCAGACCTCAACAACCCAGATATTGGGCAATGCCGACATTCTAAGGTTAGATCGGTTGTCAGGCTTGCGGGCTTCTGACTTAACGACTGTCATAGGTATTCGTATGACACCCGGGACCGATGGTTTAACGTGCTCTCCGAGGCACAGAGTCGTCTCGATGTATGACGAAGGGTCACTCATCCACGCACTGACCTCGGCAAGCGCAGCTTAACCTTGCAAATCGTATGATCCGCGCAGTTGATTACTAGCCACGGGCCCCTCTAATGTTTGTGACAACAAATAATTATCTTGTAGGTATAAAATGTAGCACGCTAATTTGATGTGTCAAGATCCAACCCCAGGGTTATTTACCTTTAGATAACTTTCTCCGATATCGGAAGTAGTTATCAATATTCTGTCTTCGCCCTCATTCTGATCGGGCTACTGGTCCAGTCGTAAAAAATGGCATGTTCATATTTTATGGTTTATTTTAATCCTTTTTTTAATGTGAAAATTAATTAAAGTCTAGGTATTCTGTTTTTTTTTTTTAATCGTCGCAATCCTGGGTTTGTGTATTTTGACTAACATTAATTTTTGAAGCTTTTTTATAAGACGAATAACTCAAATATATTTGGAAACCCTTTTGGATTACGGAGACTAAAGTTCATTTACGTGTAAAATATGATTAACCAGATGCAGCCGACCCCAATATCTGGAGAAAGAACCCTTTTATATTTCAAGTACGTACTAAAATCATCCAAGATGCATCCATTTTTGAAACAGATTTAAGCTAGCTGGCGAATTCATTCAAATTCCCCTGGATAATGACACAGTCAATTAATACTGCGATACGCTGATTTGATTGAATAGACGTAATGAGCCGATAGATTAGAACAATACTATAAAATATTTTTAGGACAGAACTACAACTTTGAATTTTATTTATACAGGGTGTTAACGAATTCGTGTAATTCCTTCAAACCACGTGATCTACTGGTGACACAGATTAAACCTAAATGGGAATTTTTGAAAATAAACTACAAAAAAAATTCAAAAAAAAATCTTGATTTTCTATTTCTGAGTCATTTTAGAGCCTTGAGTTATCTGACTGCAAAGAGCGATATCGCGTTAGTCGTGTCTGTCAGCCGTGTCGCCGTGCTTTCATTAATTTATGCGTGGCATCGAAATGTTCACACAAATAAAATATTTTTTTTGCAAAAAAAAAAATTAAATTTTTTTACTGAATCCTTATTAGATGGTTTAGATACGATCGGTAACAAAGCCGCATGAAAAAATAATAATTTTATATTTTTATTTTTAATCAAGCTAAATCCCGTGCGGGGCCTGTCTACATCAGTAGTAGATGAAGTGGTTTTAAGGAATTACACGAATTCGTTAACACCCTGTAGTTATCAACTATTGTAGGATCAAATGGATGTCGTTCAATAGAGCAATGATTTAGATTAAATTATATTGGGGACAGATGTGTTATTGGAGGAATATTGATCAAAATACGCTAGGTTATAATAATGTCATTATAGCTTTAACTTACTTTCTGCGGAATCCCAAAAATACGTCGATCGGTGCGCCAGCGCAGGGAGGCAGGTCAACCGCCCCATCTACATTCACATATCATATCTACATTCGATTATCGCTCTGATTGTCCCCCAGGTAGTATTTTAAGAAGCTTCCTATTAATATTAAACATGGTTCGTGGTGCTGCATATTCAACGCGACCTCGGCCATGGACCGGTCATCCAGCGAGTCATGTACATACCTACCTACTCGTGCTGCGCGGCTCGGTGAACACTGACTGAAGACCACGCTTTCAACTTACGACCTGTCTTTATCCATCGGATTCCGCTGCGACATGTCGGAGTAATCTGCGACTAAATATTACATTTTATTCAAAACTATTACCTGAGCTAATACAGCTCAGCACAGCTTGGCAGACTTGACCTGTAGAATGCCAACTGGGAAATAAAATAAATGTTTTAAGCAGATTTTAGATACTGCTGAATTTATGTACTACTAATGCTGAATATAAATGTCAACACGTGGAAATTTTGTCGTATTGTAGAAAATATGAGGTTAAGTCGTCTGTCCTGTCTTGTCCGAGAGTGCATGGCAGTCCTTAAGTTCGACGGGGTCGTACAGATCACACCCGGGTTCAATGTATTCCACAAAAAAACTATAAAGACAATGTATTCCAACTACACGTTGTCTACATCCGTTGTCGCACTATACTCGTTCTAGGAAATTTATTTAATACAATTTTTTTTAGATGGAGCACTGACTTGTTAAAAATTCTTGTCTGCCTGCCTTAGTTCCGTCCCTCGATGCTTCTTCGAACGTCATCTTTTATATCTCGCCGGGTGTATCTACTGTGACTTAGATTTAAAAAAAAGTTGAAACTTCCTTGATTCTTTTATATTGAACTTTCGTGCTGGTCAAGGAAAGGTTGACTTTAATATGCCATGGCAGCTATATATATGGCAGCTATGCATAGCAGCAGAGGGGCTAATAACGCCGCTTTTGGTGACACATAGTTCGTTTCATATTCGTAATCATAACTGTAAGTAGACTGCACATCTGAAATATGTTTTACCAAACGCGGCGTTATTAGGTCCCTGAACCACCCACTTATACAAGAACAACTCAGTCTCTAATAATTTATAGCTGAATATTTACATTAATTGACAAAGTTAGTTTTTATTATTAACACGTTCAGTGCCGGGTGGCCCTCCAGGAGGGCACCCTGTAGTCGCATTCGCCATGCCGGGTGCCTTCGTAGAGGGCTCATTTTAAATCCAGGTTTTTCTTGGAAAATTCACCGTCATGAAACAAGCAAACACCTATTTTACGACGTAGTAGCGCATTTTTCACGGTCTTTAACCTAATGCCAGAAACCCCTCTCGAGGCTCCACTCTTACCGCAAACGTAATGCCGAGGATCCTCCTGGAAGGTCCACTAGCAATATGTATGGCGGGATGGCGTATGAGCTCTATGAAAAGTGTGGTGGACTCGAATGTGTTAAGGTAAATTATCGGAATGGATACGGAATAAGGAAAAATACTTAAGGAAATCCTAACAAGACCGTCAATTATCAATAAAAAAGTAAAAACAAATTGTTGGGATTTCCCACGGGCGAATCAATTCGTTTTTCAGGACTGGCATGGAGTTTCCTACAAAACGATTCAATTTAACGAGTCGTTGGTTTATTCAGAATTAAATACAAAAGTTCAGTAACGCCTATAATAATCTGCCTAATTTTTATAACATTTATTGTATTTGCTTGTTGGCATTGAATACGTCATAGCACGTGGCAAGCCAGTTTAAATCTTTAATTAATAATAGTTATATAATTGGTCGCAGTGCATTGAATTTTATGTTTAACGTATGTATATTAGGCAACCTAGAACGTGGTAATTATATGATCTCAATTTTAAATTATTTTACTTCATTGTTGCCGTCCTTTGATCGATCAGCGTCAATCAATCAATGAACGCGCAATGAGATACCAAAGTAAGCATAGTTCTTAAATTCTGGGTTGCGCGAATCTGCTCCTTAGTCGTTCTTTTCGCAAAGAGTATAAGGAGACCGATTTGATGTGGTGGTTGGTGGGGTTTGCTGCATTATGTTCTTCGCTCGGACAGCAGTCAGTTTTGCATTGACTTCAGCGACGTAGTTGCACTTAAAACACTGGATCCACTAGCGAGTTAAATTGCGCAAGTGCTTGTTTATGCCCGGTTCCTATGGCGAAAAGCGGATCGTTTTGCTTACCAATGGTTGCATTTTTTATTGCCCAACTGGGTATATAAATAGACTCGTAAGCTAATTTTACCTGTGTGGTACGTATGGGAGGATGTCCTATGCAAAACTGTGGGGGTCTTTACTTCACTAATGGTAAAGATAAAGTCTAAAATTTAACCAGTAACGCTCGGTTAATCATAGGAATCGGCCATTAGTCGGAAATAGGTACTTGAAGAAGTCGACTTGTTGCGGGTGCGTAGTAGTAGTAAGAGCCCCCGCAGACCACAGACTTTCTGTCGGCCGATAGTTTGGCCGGGTCGGGCTGATAGCCCGCACACTGGGCCAACTAAATAGTCAGTACAGTACAGTTTGAAGGCAATCATGTAGTCCATCAAACTTTTTTATCGACCGAATTGTTATAGTGTGCGCACTTGCATACATCTTCATATTGATTAAGAAACCGACCAAACTATCGGCTGATAGAAAGTCTGTAGTCTGCGGGGGCTCTTACTGTGGACACATCCGCAGCAAGTCGACTTCTTGAAGTACCTATTACCGACTAATGGCAGATTCCTCCGATTAACCGAATTACTGGTTAACTTTTAGACTCTTGTTATCTTTACCAATAGTGAAGTAAAGACACTCATAGCTTTGCATAGTAGACCCTCCCCTAAGTACACACAGGCATGCAACAATTTGCAAACATGCAATAATTTGCTAGTGTATTTTGCGCTTTTGAGGTAAGGCATGGTACTGATGTGATAAGCGATGACCCTAATCTACTTAAAAGTTTTACATGTGTCCCGGCAGTTATAAATAGAAATGACGTGCCATCTCTGGAATTGCTAACAACATGTAATCGCCTTAATCGCGACTAAATCAGTAAGGTCGGGCACACGGCAAGTGACACCAGTTATTATTACACACACAAGGACCAAATTTATGTCCACATTGTCTTACTTCACAGAAAACATTGTGACTAATTTAATAAGTCGGAATTTTTAATTGTCCTCCCTTTTGTTAAAATGCTTTGTACATTTTCCTTTTGGTTTTTCTAAGATGCTATTTTTGTGTTATCAAAGTCGTATTTGGGATGTGTGACGAACAATTTATAACAGAAATAAAACAGTTTAAGGAACAATGATACTATACTCTGTTCGCTCAATGATGAGTATGAGTCTTGACATGGCGGTTATTTCGTAAATTGTTGAGGTAAGGAGACTGCTATCGAAAACCGTAAACGACATCATCGAAAACCGTAAAACCATCATGAAAACCGTAAAACCATCTTCGAAAACCGTAAACGACCTTATCGAAAACCGTAAACTAGCTATAACCACATTTTGTATTTAAAAAAATATTTGATATTCTTGTATGGTAACGTTTTGTAGAGAAACGTTAGTTCACCTTACGGTGAAAAGGGTATAGTGTATGTCCATAGACACAATAATCCTTCATTTTAATTTATTTTAATCCTCAATTTTCTTACTTTATAAGATACTGTGATCCATGTATCAAGTCACGTTGGACTAGTCCAATTCTGTTGTATTTAGTTGGCATCGTGGTGGATGAGGATCCTCACAATACCTTAGGTAACCTCTCGCATATTGATTGTGTAATTAATTCGCTATGAGGTACTGTCAGTTACATTGTACGCTTAATCGTCTCGCCCACCTATGTTGACTATAAAGGTACATAATAATGTATATCTTGGAATTCATTTGATTGTTTTGTGGAACAGTACCTATCAAATAATATTGCGCCTATAATAATTTTATTACATAGTTTAGAGACTCACAAACTCGTCCAACCTTTTGTCACAGTTTAATATTTATACTAACGAGTCGTTTAGCATAAGTAGGTCGAAATTGAATATGATTGATTCATAAATGAGCCCTTTCGCCATTGTCTGATGATACATCCTGCTTTCTTTCTTAAAAAGTGATTCATTACTTAGTTCCGAATTCTCATTTATTGGTGTCAGAGATGTATGGTACCATTGTGAATGTTGATCCGGCTCTCATGAACGTGGACCTACTTTGTGCCTGTTTGTCATTCATGATTGATATGGAGTCATGCCATGTAGTGGTGAATACTCGGTACTCGTAAAGGTTGCATACGTCAGACCACCTTCAAAGGCTCTATCTACTCTACGTTATGGTTAAACCTCGGCGTGGGCACAAATGAAGACACTACCCAATTTTTTTCGATATTTAGGAGTAAGTGTGAATACCACTTTCAACTTGCCTAGCACTTTTTTCAATTACTATTACTGGAAACAGAAAACATAGGTTACTCATAAGTATTACAAAATATGGGCTGTCTAGAACCAGTTTATTATAATATCTGTACCAGAACTACGAATTGGTTGGCGATTCAACGTAAAAGTATTATTATTATCTATAGCAAATTAAAAATTCTACAAGATTGCGCTACACAAATCATCCTGAAATCCTGTATATGATTCACGTCAACAAGTTTCATTAAACACCGGATATTTACAAAAAAATACAAAAATATTTGATAAATAGGTTACTGCTTATAAACTAGAGCAGGAAGGCACTGATAAGGAGTTTGTTATTAATTTGAAAAACAATAATAGTTTCTACAGCGATGAATAATGCCGTAGAATTGTAAAAAATGTTTTATGGGATTTTATTACATAAATTAAATCGCTATTGCATAATAATATGATCATTATAATTATGATGTTGTAGTTATAATCTTATAACGTGTTAACATACTATATAGTGCCTAAGTGTCTCATCTTCGCACTATTTGTACAACAGGTATGATCTTTTTGTCATTGTTATTATCTGTTATCATTAACTTAGTTTGTTTATAATACATAACTATGTATGTTTAAATGTTTTATAAGGGCGTCATAGTCTGAACAAAACATCGAATTTCAATGTTTAAATGCGTTTAGAATAAGATCTAATTGTCATTTTCGTGTATTATTTTATATCTCAATAAAGACATTTTTAAAATCAATCAAAATCAATATATAGGTACTTTTCAAAATTCACAATTTTTTTATGCCTATCCATACAAGTCAATTAAAATATATTTTTGATTTGTATGGAAAGTTAAAAAAAAATACGCGAATTTCGAAAAGATGTAGAACAAAAGTTGTTCAATTTCCGATACCGAGTAACCCCATAAAATTCTTAGAGTTGATTTTTTAACACCTTGTATAATAATATTCTGTATTACTGCTGGAAGTATGGAAAAAGAATTGTGAACGTTATTTCGGTACCCGAGGCTGATTATAATCAACCTCACTCAGTGCATGTTACTGTAAATGTATTTTTTTGTACAGAACACTTACACGACAGCTGGGCTAGATAGCACTTAGATGCTTCTAAAAATAAACTTTGTTTCTGCGCGATCACTTTTTTATAACTGTACTAATAATATTAAATCAATCCACATATTTTTTTTATATATTCTCATTATACAAAAGTAATCTACTAAAAACAAAAACATTAGGTATACGGTGTTTTCATTTGGAACCAGCTCCTTGGGCATTGACGTCAGCAACTGGTTCCATTCAGTAAATTATGTGAAACTGGCCATAAAAGTAAATTTGCAACTCTCGCGATATTAATAAGTGCCTACCTCGTCGCCATAAAATTCAAGAATCACAGTTACATAAATTATATTGTTAAGACAATCATTTTATTTGGAACTTTTAGAAATAGATAAAGGTAGGTGTCGAAATACTTACATACTTTTTAACCCTTCGGCTCGACGAGATTTTGACATTTGTCATATCCGCTGACTCGGGGAGTTGTCGCGTTAATTAATCGAATTAAGTCACTAAATGCAGGAATTTGCACGCATGTTTTAAGTATGAATTTAATGTGAAAATTATTTTATTTCATTAATATTGTACCTAATATGTCTAGTAAATTTCTTTAAAAATGTGCTGTTTACGTGAAGCTACGTCAACATACTGCAAATTAGAATAAAATAGATATTTAATATACCTATATCCAAATATTAGTTGAGTTAGATTAGCTCAAAAACAATAATTAACGTACCTAGTTACGTGTTGAAACGCTGAAGGGACAAGCTAAACATAGTTTCTTTTTCTTTTCATGTTCATTTTTACCATTATTCAAATACAAAAACGCATAAAAAACACAATTCAATTTAGTAAAAATTGTACGTCGACTTAATTCGAACCTAGTGCTGACCATCAATCCAAAATTGTTAATACAATACAAATGTTGCATTCAGCCAAATCGATACTCATTCAGCCTAATCGATATTCATTCAGCCTTATCGAAAAATAATCATTAAATAAATAAAATCGCTCGAAAGTTAATTAATGACATTTATTTATTTTCGGCATAGCTACAAATAAATAATTTCACGTGAATAGAAAGTATTTTTCAAAAACCTAAAGTATTGGCACAGATTAAATATTAGTACAAGTAGAATGAACACGAAGATATTTTAAGTATCTAATAGACATAATTAGAATGTATTACCTCATTCTCTCCTATATTACTACATGCAGTCGGTCAACGCGGTACATTGTCGCAGAGCATTCGTGCTAGGGCTTGCTGAGGAAAGCGAGCTGCAGAGAGGCGGAGCTTATATCCCAATCTGCCATACCGCAGCTCAGGACATAAATTCCTGGGCCTTTGCTTCCTGATTTCAAATAGAAGTGAAATAGTTCATAAGATAGAGGACGTACTACTATAATCAGGTTTTAATAATGTTAGAGGATATAAGGTCGGTTCACAAAACAAAGATGGCTAAGATCGATTTCTAAATCTAAGATAGCGGCTACGAAAACTTACTACTTATTCATCATGGGTGATATTTCCATGGTTTTCATGGCTCCTGTTGCAGAAAATGACTACTATTACCTTTGCATACACCCCTGTCCAAATAAAACGACCAAAATTTCATAAAGCGTTCAAAATCGATCTCGAAATAAAATACTACTTCAAAACCCAGAGGTGCCTAGTCTGAGGTGAAACATTTACGAGTTCGTGTAATGTTACAATTATTCGCCATTTTGACATAACAGCATGTTCATTGCTCGTTTTAAGTTCTAACTTATTCGAATTCTAACTACTACATTATCTTATATATAAAGAGACTGGTACTGACTGACATTTCATTCATCAACGCAGAGCCTAAACCACTAATGCTGGAAATATGAAATTTGGACAGTAGGTTCCTTACGTGACCAAAACATCCACTAAGAACGGATTTTTCGAAATTCAACCCCTAAAGGGGTGAAAAGGGTGATTAACGTTTGTATGCAAGTCCGTCATTTTTGAAGTAAGAAGCATGAAATTAAGTATTAAGGTTTCTGGTTAGGAGTAAAGGTACACGTGTTTGAGCGATTTTGGAAATTCAACCCCTAAGGGGGTGAAATAAGTGTTGTAAGTTTGTATGAGAAATCTGGTACTTTTGAAGTAAGAAGCATGAAATTCAATATTTAGGTTATTGGTCAAAAATAAACGTACACGTGTTTCAGGATTTTTGGAAATTCAACCCCTAAAGGGGTGAAATAAGTTTTGTAATTTTGTATGAGAAATCTGTTACTTTTGAAGTAAGAAGCATGGAATTAAGTATTTCGGCTTCTGGTTAGAAATAAATATACACCTGTTTGACCGTTTTTGGAAATTATACCCCTAAGGGGTGAAATAGGGGATAAAAGTTTCTACGAAGTTTAAAGCATGAAATCAAATAATAAGCTTTCTGGCTAGGTATATATACACGTTTTTGAACGTTTTTGTAAATTCTACCCTTAGGGGGTGAAATAGGAGGTGAAAGTTTTCTTCAAGTTAAAAGTATGAAATTAAATAATAGGGTTTCGGATTAATAATATGTATATGAACGTGTGTGAGCGTTTTTGTAATTTTAACCCCTAAGGGGATAAAACAACAGATGAAAGTTTGTATAAGAAGTCTGGTACTCTTGAAGTAAGAAGCATAAAACATACACGTGTTTCAGGGTTTTTGAAAAATCTATCCCTAGAGGGTGAAATAGAGGATGAAAGTTTTTTTATTGTTGACACTTGCGCGAGAGTTGCTGGCATAGTATGTACCATCACCGTAATAAAGGAGGTGGTGCGCGAGTCGTATCGGATGGTTTTAAATAAAAATTCACATCGTTCATCCGATTGAGTTGAAACTTTGTATAGTTGTTGTTACTCACGCGAAAGTTTCTGACATAGTACCTTCAACGTACAATAGGTGGCGCGCGAGTAGTATTGGATAATTGTTTGTCTTCTTTTATTAGAAAGAGAAATGTACTCGTACTAACTGAAAATGATATTTGGAAAGTCGGTTCCTTTTGTAACGTAAGCATCCACTAAGAAGGGATTTCTCGAAATTTAACCACTGAGGGGGTGAAAAGGGTGATTAACGTTTGTATGCAAGTCCGTCATTATTGAAGTAAGAAGCATGAAATTAAACGTTAAGGTTCCTGGTTAGAAATAAATGTACACAGGTTTGAGTGCTTTCGGAAATTCAACCCCTAAAGGGGTGAAATAAGTGTTTAAAGTTCGTATGAGAAATTTGGTAGTTTTGAAGTAAGAAGCATGGAATTAAATATTTAGACTTTTGAAGAGAAATAATTATACACGTGTTTGAGGGTTTTTGGAAATTCTACCGCTAGGGGGTGAAATACGGGCTGAAAGATTTATGTACTGAAGTTAAAAAGAGCATGCATTAAAATAATAGAGTTTCTGCTGGGAAACAAACATACACGTGTTTGATGTTTTTTGGAAATTCTATATATGAGGGTGAAATAATAAGTGTTGAAAGTTTGTTTGAGAAATGTGCTTCTTTTGAAGTAAGAAGCATGTAATTAATTATTTAGGCTTCTGGTTAGAAGTAAACATACATGTTTGAGGGTTTTTGGACATTCTGCCCCTAAGGGATAAAATAAGTGATGAACGCGAAAAGCATGATACCAAATAATTGGGTTTCTGGTTAGAAATAAATGTACATAAATGTTTGAGCGTTTTTACCAATTCAACCTTTAAGGAGGTGAAATAAGGGTTGCAAGTTTTTATGAAAAATCTGGTACTTTTGAAGTAACAAAGGGAGAAACTGACTGAAAGATCTATCAACGCAAAGCCTAACCCGCTGGGGTTAGAAACTTGAAATGTTCAAAGTAGGTGTACCTCTAATAACGTTGGCATTTACTAAGGAAAGGTTTTTGGAAATTCCACCCCTTATGTGGTGAAATGGATGTTGACGTTTGTATGAAAACCCTTATTCCATGGGTAACCCCTAAAACTTAAAATTTGCACAAACACTGTTTAAAATAAATATAAAAGACGGACTTTTTTGATTTAAAACCTACATTTAAAAGGGGCTTAAAGAGGGTTTAAAATTACACGCAAGCGAAGCTGCGGGCAACAGCTAGTAAGTAAATACTTCCGGTCAGCATCCGACTTAAGGTGGCCCAAGGCTTCATCAATGTCTCGCATCGAGAATGCCAAAGCTTTCCGCCATTAAATCTTCCCCGAAATCAAATACTCACTACGCCTATGTCAGATATACTGGGCACCCTATATCATCTACGCCTTCAAAAAATAAATTCTATAATGTATGACCTCTTCACCTCTCTTCTGTTTTTTTTTTCGCTTATTCACAGCCGTTAACCATCCTGGACATAATAAAATTAATATTCTATGTAGGTACATACCTATGCAATTTAAAATTAGTACATGAAGGCGTAGGCGAGGTACCTGGATTTCGCACTATTACCACAGTCTACCTATATCTTACTCTTTACAGTCGGTCAACGTAGAACATTGTCACAGAGCAATCGTGCGGGGGGTTGTGGGGTGAAGGGGCGGAGGTTATGTCCCGAGTAGCCATACTGCTACTCGGGACATAAATTCCAGGGCTCGCACTTTTTGATTTCAAATTTGATTGATATCGTTCATGGAAATTATATTAATTTATTATTGAACTAGCTGTGCCCGCGACTCCGTCCGCGTGGAAGTCGGAAAACAACATTGTGTCGCAGCAACTAAATAATCCATTTATTATAATAATAGACAAAGGTGTCCCACTAAGACACTTATATCTTTTGAACCATTTCTTTATGTAGAGTTTCAGCTCCTCTTGATTGACCGTAAAGATTCATAAAACCGTAATACTAAAAACGTGTTGCTTATTTCTATACATTTCCTTGCTAAAATGGATTATAATTGAATATTGATACTTTTATTGAAGATGTAACAAAACCATATCGCGATACAAAAATAGCTACAACGCCGTCTTGTTACAATCTGCGAACTAAATTATGATTTCATTCGAGGTGTGGTAGGTATAGAAAAGAACTTTAAATATTAAAAAAAAAAAACGTATAGAAGACTTCATTTAATTTTAATAAGTTATAAATAGGTAGGTACTGCTTTCAAAAAGTCTGATCTGGAAATCGAACCAACACAAACGCGAAAAAACATCATCTAAGTATATTTTTATTTCACCAATCGATATGATCGCTCCAATAAACATAATGCCTGAAATTGATGGAAGACCATAAAAACTAACATTAAGTACCTACCTTACTTAGGTACATTTCAATTCAAACACTTATTTGTTGTTACTTCTTATTTCTTGCACTTCCTTCAATTTAAGACAGTGTGTTTGTTGGAGAGATTTGATCCTTATTATTGACCTTATATACAGCGTGTCCCAGAAAGTAGTGTCAAGCGGAAGTCCATAGGTAGAACATCCTTTGAGGTACCCAAATCACCCCATGTATGTTCCGCGATTTTTTGTAGTTTTCGAGTTATGAATGTTTTTCATGTTTTTTAATCAAACTCTGACTATAACGACGTTTTTGATCACAGTGACGTGAATAGTTGAGATACATGAATAGTTTTTTTTTTTTAAATTAGCTGATTAGTGATCCTATCGAATACATAAACATTTGTAACCATAGATGTAACAGATGCGTTACAAAAAAATATTGAATTGTCATAAAGTTAAAATCCTGCATGTTTCCTAAATCTTTGTGGGTGATTTAAAAACAAATCTCCCTAAACTTTTTTTGTCAGATGTATTTTAAAAACTTATCCATTTTATCAGCTATTTACCCTGTAAATTTCATCGAGCTATCTCTACTACATCACAATAAAAATTTCATTCAAAGCGTACAATATGGAAAATTCCAGTTGTAAAAGGGTGAATGAAAAATTGATTAAAACTAACTAATAACGTCTTTTTTACTAACCCTCGACGCAAAAAAAGGGGTGTTATAAGTTTAACGTGTGTGTCTGTCTGTGGCATCGTAGCTCCTAAACGGATTTTGATTTAGTTTTTTCTTTTGTTTGAAAGGTGAATTTATCGAGAGTGTTCTTAGCTATGATTCAAGAAAATCTGTTCAGCCGTTTGAAGATCATCAGATCTTTTCTGGTTGTTGAAGGGATATGAGCAACTTGTACTGGTCTGATCGATTCGACATTTACTATCCTGTGATTTCAATGATATTACAATAACATGGTAACCTTGACCTGATACTCAAGCATCATCTGAAAAAGCATGATACCCAACTTACAGTAGAGGCATTGTGTGCCTATTGATTCTTTAAGTTTATGATAAGTTTTAATGACCTCCTTCTTGTCACATGTCATCAATATCATTGAAGTCACAGGATAGTAAATTTCGAAACGATCAGATCAGTAGAAGTTGCTCATTTCCCTTCGACAACCAGAAAAGAGCTGATGACCTTCAAACGATTGAACAGATTTTCTTGAATCATAGCTAAGAATACTCTCCATAAAGTCACCTTTCAAACAAAAGAAAAAACTAAATCAAAATCCGTTTAAGAGCTACGATGCCACAGACAGACACACATGTTAAACTTATAATACCCCTCTTTTTGCGTCGAGGGTTACTAAAAAAGACGTTATTAGTTAGTTTTAATCAATTTTTTCATTCACCCTTTTACAACTGGAATTTTCGATATTGTACGCTTTGAATGAAATTTTTATTGTGATGTCGTAGAGATAGCTCGATGAAATTTACAGGGTAAATCTATATATATAAAAGAAAGTCGTGTTAGTTACTTCACTTATAACTCAAGAACGGCTGAACCGATTTAGCTGAAAATTGGCAGGGAGGTAGTTTAGAGCCAGGAGAAGGACATAGGATACTTTTTATCCCGTTCGACATCATGTAGGTAGGTAGTAGGTAGGTAGTAGGTAGGTAGTAGGTAGGTAGTAGGTAGGTAGTAGGTAGGTAGTAGGTAGGTAGTAGGTAGGTAGTAGGTAGGTAGTAGGTAGGTAGTAGGTAGGTAGTAGGTAGGTAGTAGGTAGGTAGTAGGTAGGTAGTAGGTAGGTAGTAGGTAGGTAGTAGGTAGGTAGTAGGTAGGTAGTAGGTAGGTAGTAGGTAGGTAGTAGGTAGGTAGTAGGTAGGTAGTAGGTAGGTAGTAGGTAGGTAGTAGGTAGGTAGTAGGTAGGTAGTAGGTAGGTAGTAGGTAGGTAGTAGGTAGGTAGTAGGTAGGTAGTAGGTAGGTAGTAGGTAGGTAGTAGGTAGGTAGTAGGTAGGTAGTAGGTAGGTAGTAGGTAGGTAGTAGGTAGGTAGTAGGTAGGTAGTAGGTAGGTAGTAGGTAGGTAGTAGGTAGGTAGTAGGTAGGTAGTAGGTAGGTAGTAGGTAGGTAGTAGGTAGGTAGTAGGTAGGTAGTAGGTAGGTAGTAGGTAGGTAGTAGGTAGGTAGTAGGTAGGTAGTAGGTAGGTAGTAGGTAGGTAGTAGGTAGGTAGTAGGTAGGTAGTAGGTAGGTAGTAGGTAGGTAGTAGGTAGGTAGTAGGTAGGTAGTAGGTAGGTAGTAGGTAGGTAGTAGGTAGGTAGTAAGTAGGAAAAAGTGCATTGCAACGCATGCGGGTACAGCTAGTAGCTGATAAAATGGATAAGTTTTTAAAATACATCTGACAAAAAAAGTTTAGGGAGATTTGTTTTTAAATCACCCACAAAGATTTAGGAAACATGCAGGATTTTAACTTTATGACAATTCAATATTTTTTTGTAACGAATCCGTTACATCTATGGTTACAAATGTTTATGTATTCGATAGGGTCACTAATCAGCTAATTTAGAAAAAAAAATTACTCATGTATCTCAACTATTCACGTCACTGTGATCAAAAATGTCGTTATAGTCAGAGTTTGATTAAAAAACATGAAAAACATTCATAACTCGAAAACTACAAAAAATCGCGGAACATACATGGGGGTGATTTGGGTACCTCAAAAGATGTTCTACCTCTGGACTTCCGCTTGACACTACTTTCTGGGACACGCTGTATATCTATCAACAGGTGCCATAATATAATACCGGATGGTACATAAAGCTTTGTCAGTTCGATTCCCGGTTCAGGCAAAAAAATCAGTAAAAGGTAATTACTTATTTTAAAAAAAAGTGAAATGAAGTTTCCTTTGAGTGAAATTTGCTATTTTTAATATTTAAAGCACTTTCCCTCCATGGCCACGTCTTTGGAACATTACCTAAAGCTTAAAAAAACTCAATTAAATAAACTTAATAAAACGACGGCGACAGGCTTTGAATAAATCTGACAATAATGAACAAAATAAAATAAAATATAGAAAAACATTCCAAAAAGTGCATTGAGTAGATAGAATGATTACGAAATACTAAATTTCAACGAAAGCACTGGGTGAGCGCTTTCCTTGCAAATAATCATGGCCACCGATTTCAATTTGAATTTGGACCTTATTTTCGGCATCAGCATTCCCAAAAAGTATGAACATTCAATGAACAAAAATCCTACTATTAGTCCAGATCATGAATTAATTTTATTGTGAACAACAATAAGAAATTGACCTAATAAATTCTAAATAACAATATCTTCGTTTTTTTTTGTAAAAGCTTAGTTCCTTCTTCATAAGGATAGCATTTCATTAAACCTTTCGTAGACTGAGAATAGGTACCAATTCAACTTTGAATATTAGGTAATTTGTGGATTTATTCGTAGTAAAATATTTCCTCGCAACATTATTTGATACACGTAACGCCATCTATTGAAAATAAACTAATACATGCTAAGTTCTTCTAGAAAACTTAAAATTCGCATAACTTTTGATTGCGTGAACCGATTGCGATGAAACAAAAACCATATGTTACTTGGAGATAAGCACAATATATGTTTATAAAAGTCAACAGCATTGGGTCAGTTGTTTTTACGTGATGCTTGAACAAACAAACAGATAAACAGACAAACAGACAAACCAACAAACAGAAGAAACAAAATACAAAAATGTTAAAAATGGGTTCTTTTGGTTATTTTTTAACACCCCAACCATGTTTTTTCAAAATATTTGCTATGTACAGATACGCAAAGTCTACAGATTTGATAAATGTATAGAAGATATTGATTATTTGCATATCTTTTGAATGCGTGAACCGATTGCGATGAAACAAAAAAAATATGTTATTTGGAGATAAGCACAATATATGTTTATAAAAGTCAACAGCATTGGGTCAGCTCTTTTTACGTGATGCTTGCATAAACATGCAAACATATGTTTAATCTTTACTTCCCTAGATGGCGTTGGCGTCGAATTAGATCGCGCTATGGTTTCGTTACCGCGCGATTTATAAGTTCTAGACAAAAATTTCTTAGTTAGTTCTAAACCACGATTTTATTATATGTATAGATGTATGTGTACCTATTACGAGAATTTCATTATAAAGTCTGTTTACTAATCCAAGATGGCGGCATACATACATTTTCAAATGATTGTACGTGGGAAGTCATTTCCTCGGTTTTCGGGGTCACTGATGCCGAAAATGACGTCAAAATCCGAATCCAAGATGGCGGCCATTAACATTTTCATCTAATCATCATGGGTGTTAATTTCATGGTTTTCGGGGTCACTGATGCCGAAAATAACGTCAAAATCCAAATCCAAGATGGCGGCCATGAAAATTAGTAAATTCGTCGTTATGGATGTCAAATCCAAGGTTTTCTGGGCTGCGGATGCCGAAAATGAGGTCAAAATCGAAATCCAAGATGGCGGCTACAAAAATGTCAAATTTGTCGTCACGGGTGTCATTTCTATGGTTTTCGGAGGTACTGATGCCGAAATTGAGCTCAAAATCCATTTCCAAGATGGCGGCTATTAAAATTTCAATTCAACCATCATGGGTGTCATTTCCATGGTTTTCGGGGGTGCTGATGCCGAAAATGAGGTCAAAATCCATTTTCAAGATGGCGGCTATTAAAATTTCAATTTAACCATCATGGGTGTCATTTCCATGGTTTTCGGGGATGCTGATGCCGAAAATGAGGTCAAAATCCATTTCCAAGATGGCGGCCATTAAAATTTCAATTTAACCATCATGGGTGTCATTTCCATGGTTTTCGGGGATGCTGATGCCGAAAATGAGGTCAAAATCTATATGCAAGATGGCGGCCATAAAAAAATCAAATTAGCCCTCATGGGTGTCAAATCCATGATTTTCAGGGACGCTGATTACAAAAACAAGATCAATTCTCAAACACCAAGATAGCGACCACGTTTTACCTGGCAAATCTCATTTAACTGGTAAATTTTTTTGACCGCCTTTTATTATCGAGGAATACTTAGGCTTTATTTCCAGCATCAGCACCCACAAAAACCATAGAAGTAATAAATAACCATGAATAATAAGTAATTTTCTATGACTCCATCGTAGACTTGCGAATAATTTATGACTCTTACCTACGGGCAAGCGTTAGCCACTGCGACTGTAACCTCGACAAAATTTGTACTTAGTTTTAAATATTGTTAGAATATTCCAGGATAAGATGGCGAAACTGCTGCTACATACCTTTGCATTATTTTGTCAATCGTCAAAATTACGCATGCGTGGTTTTCTTTATGCGTGTCACTGTTTCTATAAAACGTTAATTAATTTGGACGTTTGTTTAATAAAGTTTGTGTAATTTATTTTATGTGACAACCCTTTGACAAGTGCTACCAATTTTGACATTTCATAGGACCTGTCAAATGTATGGGCGTTGACCCACTGTATGTAGTAAGTAGGTACACTGTGCTATTACGATCCCGTTTAACAATTTTAAACCTTATTACAAGGATCGTTTCGTAGGTAATTATTATTTTACTGCCGATATTGCGTCAAATTAGAATTTATTTTTTGAATTTTGAATAAAGAATATCAGTCTACGGATGCATTGGATTCCACGGTGAAGTTTCGGTACGAATATTTATTGATGTAGCCACAGAGGATTATGATATATGATGAATCTAAATCAATTTATTTTATTAAAATGTACTTACTGACTTATTACGATATTTAAAAAAAGTATCTTTGATTGCTTGATTATAATTTTAACACAGATAGAATGTTAAATTACATCAAACATGTAAAATACTTATTATAATAAAAAAATCGATTTTTGGTGTTACTTATTTTTTATTAAATCGATTCGAACAAAATCACAACGAAATAATCGATTCACATAATCACTTTCTCACATCATTAACCATAAAAAAGTAATATGGCGGCTGATTCCGAATCCCAAATTGAGTAGTGATAACAAAGATTTCGTGATATTTTACGTACGTTTACGTTTTACGTTAAAACATGGGCTTTTTCTAGTAGTATATCGCATTTGTCAATAGGTGATGGAATGTTTTTAACCACGCCTAATAAGTAATGTGTGATATTAGTGATAAATGAACAACAACAAAAGTTCAACTGGCGGGAAGCTTTTACTTTGGATATCAAAAACTTTGTTATCACTACTAAATTTACCAAAACTATGGATGATTTCCTCGAATTAATAAATGATTTACTCATTTTGTGATGTATGGTAGTCCAGAATCCATTCTTTTTATGATTTTTAGCGTCCACTACGACTGTCATCAAATGGCGGTTATCGCATTTATACATTGAGTTTTGTAAAGGTAAATATTAAAACTCGTGCGCTAAATAGGATTGATTCAATGGTACTCAAACTTGAGCTTTTTATTTAGTTCTTATAAATTTCATCCAATAACAAGATCCGATAAGTAGATAATTAAATGTTCACATTATTAATTAGGATGTCGTATGACCTAATTCTGGGCCCCGATCGGGGTCGAAAACGAGTTTACGGTAGTTCTTGTGTTCGTCCCCTTTCGGGGCCCGCTACGGACTATACGGTTAACTTATTGGCCCGTTTAAGTCCACTGTTAAACATGAGTTTCCTAATCACTAATATCTACTTGGTTTTCTTCGTCCTAGCCTTTTTTCCTTCCATGGTCGGCATCTAGTCTAACCAGCCCCCCGATTCAGAACCTTCCCGATAAACAGTTGTCGACCAATTGGGATTGTTATCTTGTTTCATCTACGATCCTCACAAAGAGAGAAAAAGAGATGACAAACCGAATAATTCTGCAGATGCAGTTGGACATCGATAACCTGGAGTGCTCTCCGAGGCACGGAGAGCACTAAAGTTCTTCACGCCTTGCAGACAGATGAGTAATCGAACTATGAAATGTATTAGCACGCACTTAAGCAATTACAGAATTAACGTTAACTGGTTTTTAAAAATCCACATCGCGAATTTCTTGTTCGAAATACAAAATTCTTCTACCAATTTTTCAGCTCCAACAAAAATAAAAACCATAATAAATTATTTCATCAATTTAATGAGATTATTTAATGGATTTCTATATAAATGGACTATGTATACCCATAATTTACGTAAAATAAAATACCCAGTTTAATCCTTCCTGTTTTCTCATAGGAAAATAAAACTCATAAGGATAATTTTCTTTAAAAATATTAATTCATACCTACGCACACGAAAAATCCCGAGGATAAAGCGATTTGAGGAAAGTTAAATAAAATATTATAAGTATACATATACTGGTTTTCATTAGATTTTGCAAAGTCATACTTAGTAAAAATTATGATCTATTTAAAATTTGTCAGGGCACATTGTTTCTTAAATTATTTTAATACTCATATTTAAGGTCTATAGCTTCTACGCCTAATTCTCATTGCGGCAGGTAATTCTCATTACAAACCAATCACAACTTTGATAACGGTTCACATACAATCCTTCTGTTTGTTGTCGTTTATCAGCAAACGCACGTTTCTCACGCTTTGCTGTGTTCGTGAACATTGCTCACTCGGATTCGTGGAGAAAGTGCACGGTAGCGGTCGCCATTGACGTCAAACTAAGTGCTGCGTTTCATAATCCCATACATTGCGCTTGCGCATCATGGCCGGTTCGAAATCGCTGATGGTGTTGCGATAAGGGATGACACGACACCAAGCGATCGATATCTTTTATTATCTCTATTTTCAGTTAATGACGTCAATGAAACAGTAGGTAGGTAAGTTTAATTGGAATGTCAATCAACTCTGGTTTGGTTATTATTAATACATTTAAATAATTTACCTACTGTCGCAAAATTGTAGTAGACCGCCTACCAAATTTATTAGCGAAGATGTTAGTTAGATGAATAAATCACATGACTAAGTATATTTTTTGTTTTATTGTTTTGGCGTATTATTGTTGAGAATGTCTGTTTTTAATAGGTACATGTTACCGCCATTTTTTTATTTTATAGGTGCTATCGATGTACTTAAATAAAATAATAATTCATATAAAACAGGTGCTCTTTCAAAATCTAAAAATGCAGTTTTTGTTTTCTTTATTCCTCACCGTTTAGGTCTGGCCCTGCAGTATTTTTCTCAAAAACTCATCAAGTATACATATCTACGTAATTAATTAGCTGTTTTTTTATAATTCAAGTTATTATTATATTTTGTGGCCGGCTATGAAGTCGTAGCTATTTTAAGTGGACCACTGGTTCTGCAAAGCTAACTGGTTTAAGACTAATCTTGAATTTATAGCTGATAGAAATAACTTTAATATATTCCATGAAGTGCTTTGCAAATGTGTAGCCATTGTAGACTTGTAATGATTTGAATAAAACAGTCAGGATGTACGTTTAATAAAATATAAGCTTCGTTTTCATTATCTCTGTTTACGGAATTGTTGTTAATGTTATGACGGTTGTGCGGTAATGTAAGCAGCTGGGCGGCACAAATCCTTCCTTCTTGGCACTGTGTTAGCGTCGATATATCACTTGCATTGGTTACGTAATGAAAAGCCTACGTATAAAGCTTCACTAGCAGGCTGGTCACGTCGGCTTCCTTGCTCCTGTATCTACAATAAGTCGACGGATCTCTCTTAAGGCGCACTGCGCGTGCGATCCTTAATGACGTCCAGCGAGGCCCTTACAGCATAAATGATTAGTTATCATTATCCTATTGTTAATTATATAGGTAGATGATCGTGATGTAAATAATATCTAGTGCTGAAATATTGTCTAGAAGATAAATTATAACTAGAAAAATGTTTCACTGATGCTTAAAATGAAATTATGACAAATCCAAAGAATAGATCATTATCTTAATGATTATGATATCAAAAGAAGTTTTTCTGCTTGTTAATGTTCATAAATATTCAAACAATTAGCAAAAAATCATGTTTCTAAATCAAGCATACTTGTTTGTTTCTCTATTAACATTATTATAATGTTCGTTTTGCGACGTAGCTTGTTCTGCACACGCACTCAAATGTGTCTGATTTCTTGAACGTCACATAATTTATCCTCATTAGTAGTTTTTTTGTGAACCTTATTTATATCTTTAGTGTTCACGGGCTTTGTACCAGTTTAGCGCATTCAATTTTTGTATTTCCATATGAAACTAATATGTACCTAATGTAATAACAAACCTTTTACTTTTTTTTCTATTGGCCTGTTTGTAGGTAATCCTTGCGAACCGTTTCTATGTAACCGTGCAGTTATTGGCGAGACCTGAGGGGCTAATACGCCGCGTTTGGTGGAACATGTTTCGTTTCATATTCGTAATGTTGACTGCAAGTAGACTGCATATCTAGTCGCAAGTGTAAACTATGCAACTGCCAAATGCAGCTTGAAGGCAATTAGAATGTAGCCAGTGCAACTACGTGATAACTGCCGACTGGATGTGCAGCCCATTTGCAGTTATCATTACGAATATGAAACGAAATATGTTTCTTGGTGAAACATACTTCGTTATTAGGAGGGCTCTCTTGAAAGGTCGCCGCAACCAAGTAATAATGAACCGCCAGTTCTTGTTCTACTTGATTTATTTTACTGAATCATATTTCTTGCTGTTGGGTTGACTCAGTTTGGGTAATTTCAGCAGAAGAAAGTGAAGCGTTACACAGTTATTGATGAAACCTCATTTAATTTTATAAGAAATAAATCATGCATGATCAAAATTAACGTAACGTTTCGTGTTGGCAAGTTCACTTTTAATAAAACAGTAATTAGTAGAAATAATTACGTCGATGATTAAAAAAAGCTTTTTAAGTAGGTAAACAAAGTCATGAGCTCCACTCCATATAAGGAGTTGAAACTGAAATAAATGTTTTACGTGAATGAGTTTAATCGATCGTAAGTAATCGGTTTATGATGACTTTTTTCGATTACTCGTTTACCTTTTGTCGAATGTATTCGTTTCTTCACCTTGATTACGTAAGCTGGCCTAATACATTTTTTTCCCACTCGATTGCAACCGGCAAACTGTTTGTTTTCTCGGTAGACGTACATTGTGAATTGTATTATTCCGTAATCAGTCATTGAACATCAGCTACGGCTGTGTTCTCAAAACAATTCTGTTTATTTACCAAATGCTGAAAACTGTGGGAATGGGATTTATTAATGACTTTTAATTGGCGTGGTTGGAATAGTAAGCGTTTTTTTTGTGGTTGCACCGCCTTGAATAAGACAGTATCTTGACGAAAGGTTCAAAAAAACTAATCACGAAGGCTAAGAGCTGTGTCTAGCGAAATTGTAATAAGTCTAAAAACAAACACGACACGTTTGACGACACGTTTGGTGCAGTGACTGAGCGATTGGCGTCTGCGCTACGGGTCGTGGGTTCGATTCCTACATGGAACAAAAATTTGTATGGCCTACAGATAGTTGTTTCGGGTCTGGGCGTTTGTGTATGTGAGATTTGTGTCTATAAACGCACCCACGATACAAGAGAAACCCTAGTGTGGGACAAAGTTTAAAAACGAAGACAAACGTAATACTGTACGAAATAACATCGAATGTCAATATTTCGTTTTATTATAATGTTGCTAGCATTATTATAATAATGTGGCTTTTCTCAGTGTTTCATTAACAATGATTTTATTTAAAAGAAATGATCAGAAATCAAATACATAGTATATGGTTGATGTTGTTTATAAAATAAAGGCATCATTACTGAAAAATTGGACACCCAATCTTTTGTGATTGATCAAATCTTTGAATAATTTGTATTTATGTTAAATTGTGTCGGAGTATGCTCCACATTAAGAGGTAAATGTCCGTTTGTGGGTTGTCAGCATAAACGACGCCTGCGCAGGCGATCAACCGCCACGTCCCCCTCCTTGTCGGAGGCCGTTGACGTCAATCGGATACCTCGCATACATAATAAAATTTTATCGACACGCATATGTAATTATTCATTTTGAGTAGCTAAATGTAACGTACTAACTTAGTCACGCCTCTGTCAAGTTAAGTTTCAGTAATTCCGAAATGCTTCCCTCTTACAAATTATCACTATCCTCGCAATCTTAAGACGTGTTCTAGAGAGAAGGCCTTTAGAATTCTAAAGATCATCACTATCTCTTTGATTGCCGTAATCACAATCAGAACCCTACGTTAATAATGTTCCCTACTTCTTTTAGAATAACCAGAACCTAAAACGAGTCACACAACGGTTTACAGCGAAGTGAAAACGAGACACTTCCATCAAAAAACTTAATACGACTAGTTATGCATAGTTCCAAAAATAGAAAACCTGATTTTGATGTCATACAACCACAGCCGTTGTGTATTTTGAAAGCTTCGAATATAGTTTTGCATTTATGTATAAGTTTAGCCAATAACATTTGAGACACTACGATAAATTCAGAGGATCTCCATTTTCTACATTATACACACAATTAATACAGATAAGCTTTAAATTATTCTATGACAATAAATTGACAGTCAATAAAAATGAATAAACAATACAGGTATTTAATTATTTATTAATGTCTTGAAATATTAGTCAATTTAGTTCCCCCTATTACATGGGACGTAAAACGTACAGGCGAAATGTGGCTGTACTATGTACACCTATATATGCCAGCCCTTCGAGGAACACAGCCGTGAGTTTATGTATATTAGTTAATATCTGAGCAGAAAATCTGGAAGTTGACTACTGACTGCGTGGGGAGATTTTCCATTTCTTGTAGCTATTTTGAAAACCCTGCAAGCGATAAGCTTGAAGGTAATTTATGTTTCATTATCATCATCATTCAGCCGAATGACGTCCACTGCTGGACATAGAACGTAGAGTCCCCCAAACAATGTTGGGGGGTTTGCCATAATCGCCACGCTTGGCAGGCGGGTTGGCGATCGCAGTATGGTTGTTAAAGTACTCAGAGAACGCTGCTGCCCATCCTCTAGTGAAGTCTCCCAGGAAGATGGGGTAGTGCTATTCTTTACGTCTGGCACCACACGGACAAATTTATGTTTATCGATTGATATATAAGACAATGATTCATGTTTATGACAATGAAGATTTTAAATACTCATACAAACATTTTAAACGTCATTACGGAGTAGGTTATTTCTATGAGTAGAATATCATAATACAGGGTACATCGTTATACTTCCTTTTTGTTGTATTGTATATAATATCTAACCTAAAACTTGTATGTGTAGTGTAAACTGTTAATATAAGTTGGTTATTGAATAAATAAATAAATAAAAATAAAAGTATCTAGTGTATTCGTTCATATTTATGAATGAGAGAAATGCGCGATGTAACACCAGTTACAGCAATTACGTACATACACTATCTTTATTTTTTATATTTATTATTACACATTTATAGGTGTCCCCATGGAACCAATGACATTTAGATATTCATCTCTTCTTTGCACTTTTAATAATTGCATTTGAACTTTAAAAATTCAATGGTACCTTACATGATTTTCGCCCACTAGTTTCCTGACTTAGCAGACATAATGGTTATATTAACTTTGAACGTCTGAACTTGGTTCAAAGACAATCTAATTTATCCGATTTAGTCAGTGTACACCTACGTTTCCGCAAAGAATTTGTTTCAAAAGGAATTTGCATTTATTTGTATTGTGAGAATTAAATTTAGTATAACTATTATTTACAAAAACACTGCAGAGGTGTTATATTAAGTTTAGAAATAGAATGTATTAAAGTAATCAGTTAGGTAGAAATAATCTCTATGTATTATGAAACAGTTCGTAAATATTACGCAAACCGTAAGTTATAAAGCTAAAATCGATTGCATATGATATGGTTTGCGAATGTATTTTTAATATTGACTTGCATTATAAATTAAATAGATATTTAAGTATTATAGTTTTTGTGAGACGCATTCATATTTATGATTAGTGTACCCGAAAAATGCAATTGAGTAAACCGTAACTTACCTACCATAAATATAGAACGTTAGAAAATTAACTCAAATTAAGTGAGTTATTAAATAAAGTTTTTTATTACTTTTCAAAAAAACAAAAGGGAAAGTAGGTAATAAAAATAAATAATCGAATTTCGAAAAGTTCTTCTACGTAAGTTGTTAAAGGAGAAGGGAAAGACTCCATAGTTTCCTGGGCCCAGGTGTTAACTCAATCAAACTAGCCTTATTTGTAAGAGGATATAATAACAAGGCCTCACTGAAAATTTGGTGAAATTTGGCTATCCAGCAATCAAGTTATATGAAGTATAGTAAAAGTGAGGTTACATTATAACATTGTAGTTTTTTGATGTTTGCGGAATACATTGAATGGCTTCGGTTGTGTAATGGTTTTACGCATGGAGTGCAAGTAGAGAGCCTCCATGTGTGACGCGTCGAAGATCTGATACGTTCGGCACGCGCTGGACAGTCGCTACAGTCGAAGACAAGTCTCTACATCCAATATCTTGCACTTATTAGCAGTAGGTAAAAAAGGGAGAAGAGGAAGTAAAATAAAACACCATTAAATGTTTAAAATATTTATTATTTGGCTGTACCGTTGTGCTAACAGTGAACAACCGCAGCGGACACAAACACTGGAATGACCAACTTGGGTTGGTTCTTCAATCGGACGTCTCCCAAGAACCACCTCTTGGGCCAAGTTCCAACAGGCTGAGATGCACGCCACTGACGAATAACTGTTAAAATCGCCTCATCGTCCAAGATTCTTCTGCCAATAGGCAATAGAGTTACTGCGACCATTCGCAATTCACACAGCGATTCATCGTCCATATCCTATTGATAGGCGTAATCAGTTGTCCAAAATAGAAAGCCAGGTGGTAATCCAAAGTAGCAAGATTCGTCGAATAGTCCTTTATAATATGCAAAGCCGAGGTCGTGGGGTTATACAATAAAACATGGAAAATACGTGCGCACTCAGAACGAAAGAAAACGAACGAGTGCCGGTCATAGACTATACACTAGTGCCGGTTTTTTTCTGCCTGTCAGCTGTCAGTCGGTGGCCAGTGTCTGACTGAAAACTGAAGGAACTCCTTTCGCTATGAATCGATTCCACGAGACGATTGATAGGCAGTTGTCACTCAATTTTCATATATATTCCTTAGAGCATATACCGATTTATTCGTTATCGATTACTAAAAATTCAGGCATGTATTTAATCGATTATTTAGTTTCAAAACTTAATTTAAAATTTCTCGCTTCCTAGATAGAAACATGATACTGGATTTTGTGATTACCTTTAGAAAAATATAACGGTTTTTTTAATGCATATTTCAACTAGTTAACTGCTGGGCCCAGGATTACCCATCTCCTTTCCGACACCGAATAGGTAACCCCACAAAATTATTAAGGTAAGTTTTTTAAGACCCTGTTTAGATATACAGGGTGTAAACGAATTCGTGTAATTCCTTCAAACCGCGTGATCTACTGATGACAAAGATTAACCCTAAAATGGGTATTTTTGAAAATCAACTAAAAAAAATCAAAATTAAATTTTGGTTTCCTATTTGCGAGTCATTTTAGAGCCCCGAGTTAACTGACTGCAAAGAGCGATATCGCGTTAGTCGTGTCCGCGAGCCGTGTCGCCATGCTTTCATTTATCATGGCATCGAAATGTCAACTACAAGAAAATATAATCTTTGCAAAAAAAACAAACCTTATTTTTTACTGAATCGTTATTAGGTGGTTTAGTTAGATACGACCACTTACGACTACCACATGAAAAAAAAGTTTTTATTTTTTTATTTTTAATCAAGCTAAATCCCGTGCGGGTCCAATCTACACCAGCACCTAGTAGATCTTGTGGTTTTAAGGAATTACACGAATTCGTTTACACCCTGTATGTTCAGTTTGGATTTACGTGTACTAATAATAAGACAGCACAACAGAGTCCTATAACTTTAGTTTTCTATTCTTCTAAGTCGCAGATTGTGATCATTATTTGATCAACACGTTTAATAAACAAATTCACAATTTACGATTTGAAAGGCCATCAAAAGCTAAAGTCGAATATTCAGATCTCAGTGGATTTTCATATCTACTTAAAAATCTATCATCTTCGACGAAGATCTCATAGATTCGATTTTGATAAATTTATATTATTAGTCATTTATGCGCATCGGAATGCGAAATCTTTCGGATCTGCCTAGTATGCGGCCAGTTTCGAAATCCTGTTACGGAAATGGGCGTGTCTATATATTCTAAATAGGAGCTGTTAATTTATTTAAATATAATATTATTCAAGAATATAACGAACATCTAAACAGATAACTTCAAGAAAATCTCAACTATAGGCTAGCTTGTGACGTAATTGACTGAAAGACATCTAGTACTATTATTGATTCTGAGCTAAAGTAGAGCAAGTGAAAACTTTTATGATTACTGCTTTTGTTAATCATCTCTACATAGTATAAAACAAAGTCGCTTCCCGCTGTCTGTCCCTATGTATGCTTAGATCTTTAAAACTACGCAACGGATTTTGATGCGGTTTTTTTAATAGATAGAGTAATTCAAGAGGAAGGTTTATATGTATAATACATTGCACCCGGACGAAGCCGGCGCGGGTCGCTAGTCAAATATAAAAACATGAAAGACACAGATCAAAATCAAAACTTTTTATTTCACATAAACCATTACAGGCGCTTATGAAAAGTCGAATTTAGGTGCACGGTTCCAATTAGTCGTTTCCTATGGAGAAGAGCCGGCAAGAAACTCCATAGTGGAGATGAGTTTCTATATCTCACAGACGTGTTATATGAAATTCATTCACAAAACTGGACATAATTATAGCTAATTTTAGGACTCGTTAGCTAAAATAACCTGAAATAGCTACTAACGTATGGGATAATTAACTATGCAAAGGTCTTTGCTTCATTATTGGTAAATATACAATACTCTAAATTTTAACTAATGACATTCGATAAATCCGTCATTATTTAAACAATTTATGTTTACAAAGCGACAACTGTGTGATAGAAAACAGCTTTGATTATGCTACCATGTTATTAAAGTATAAAAATAGATGCCATTAACGTCATTAAATACTATTTTTGTTAAACTACGTTGACCACATTTTTGATTAAAATCTATTTCGAATCTATTTCGTCACTTTACGTCTACTTCGTCATGAGCATTTAATTGGTTTGGTCGAACTTCGAAGGATCTGATTTTGCCAGGCTTGTATCATATCATCTAATTGAATTTAGTTTTCAGCATTCATTAATTTTGATTATGTACTTAAGTACTAGTGTATAATGAATTGGTCACGAATATAGTACGATAACACTACCTAGCACTCGGTGTCAGAAAAGCTAATAACTGTCAATTTTCATGTCAACTTCTGGGATTGGTTGTTAGTATTGTGGTTGCTTGACAATAGATTTGACAAGAAATTAAACTGATTAGGTTTTCAGGAACGGAGATGTATTTCTACATGGCCCAACTTGTATGAAATGAGATATACACCCGGGAGCAATGAATCTGGGTCACTAACATAAATCTTAATATCTCAGAAACTAAGATTGATAGCTTATTCAAGTAATTCGATTTTTATGGACTATTTAAGGCTTGTCAAAGTCAAAGTTTTTTATTTCAAATAGACCAGATTACAGGCACTTTTAAAACGTCAAAACTAGGTGCACGGTTCCAAAAGGTAGGTTCTATGGAGAAGAGCCGGCAAGAAACTCCATGAATACTGTTTTTAAAAAAGTAGATCATGACTATTCATGACAATTCCATTACAGTAGCGTGCGACATAGAATGAGAATAATGAAGGTCAATGTAACAAATAAATTCACATAAGAGTAGAAAATAGAAAAAGAAAATATGCCTTCTAGAACTGCCATAGTAGTTATGGGCTGACCAGTCCCGACAGACAGCAGCCGTTCACGAGCATGACGTGCACATCGGCATCGCTTAGCTCAACCATATTGTAGGGAACCCAAGGACCGGATATACAACGCCACCATCAGCAGGACATTTAAGTGAGCATGACAGACTCATACTACCAGACAATGGGCAGTAATATGATATGATGTTTTGATGTTTCACACGTACCACAACTGACCACAACAACAACACGTGGGCGGGCATTAATTTATAAGAGAACGAATAGTTTAATTCACACGGACTACATTTTGTCGCCAAAGCTGCAGCGACACTATTCACACGTAACCACTACTTGACCTAAATTAATAAAACTTCATAAATATTCTATGAAATACTTTTTATTTGAACAAGCTAGCATTCATAGTTTCCGAATTATTATGGTTTATGTCGGTGACCCGCATTTATTGCTCCCGAATGTTTTTAGAACGTTCCTTTCCTAATTCTTGGCTGGAGACCCTTCAGGTCTCGCCAATAACTGCCCGGTTAAGTAGAAGGGGTCCGCAAGGACCATCTAAAGAAGGCCAATAGAAAAAAAAACGTTCCAGGCACATTGTAACCGTCAAGTCCCCGAAAATGAAGAGATTCTTATGAAGAAGTTTACTTGTTCTCTTCACATACGAGTATCTTATCACCAAACGTTTTGATACGGGCCTTAAGCTTGCAAATGCATTTTCAAACAAGTTAGTATTCATTTGTCGCGAAATACCTCACCAATTTATGTATAGAATTCAATTTATGTATTGAAATGGCCTTGAATCATTTACGCTACCTTACAAAATTAAAGCATTCTATCTGCTATTTTTATTCATGCTTTATTTAATGTTAGACATTAGTAAGGAAATCGTTATGCGTCAGTAGTTATTGTGAGCAGTTGGTTCAAAAGCATTTTGATTCATTTATTTTATGTTAACTAGCCATTCAGCACCTTAACATGAAATATTTAAACGTGTCAAAGTTAAACATACTTACTATTGTTTTTGAGTTTACGGAATACTCATTCAATACCGTATCTAATTGTTTACTATGAGTCATACAAAATACAGACGCTTAAGCTGAGGCCAGGCGAGTGTAATATATACCACACAAAATGAATCGGCGTTTAATTTACTGAAAGGATTTAAATTTTCCGTCGTCGTGTGGTACGAATCACAATATTGTATGAAATGGAACTTAGCTGAAATTACGCGACTCATTTTGCGCGGCGTATATTACGCTAGTCTAGCCCCACCCTAAGCGTCTGCATTTTGTATGGACTTAAAACTTGAAATATTACATGAGAGTATCATATTTGTATTTACTTATTTTTTGTATTTACAGCTGCAACGTTTATATAATAAACTACGTAAACCGAAGTTTTACGTGCGTCATAAAAGGCAAATACAACTTTTAACCTGTCTTGATTGTTATTAGATCGATTATTTCATTATTACAATTATGTGGTTATATTGATTTTTAGAAATTAATGGGAACAAAAAGTTGCGTTTAATGAAGCGTGTCAGGGCCGCGAGACGGCGCGGACGCATTACGTTGCGACGCGCGCGCAGATAAAGGGTCGCGGCCTGTCTAGGAACGCGTCTGACAGCGTAATCACCCGCGTAATGTTCCTGTAAATGACACAACTTACCAAACTATCTTTAAACCTTACCTAACAGTGATCGGAATATTTTTAAGCGTTAACATTCTTGGACTTGTTAGTTTGACGACGATATGTTATTATTTTTGTAATAATAATGTTTAGCTTACGCTATACTTCTATCGGGAAAATATAGCTTCAAGCACTGTCTATATGCTTCTGATGTTACTATAGTTATAATCACAGAGATTTAAATTATAAAGATTTCAATGATTATAATACAGCCACAGAAGAATATTAAAAAGAACTGTTTTTTTTACTTGACCACAGACTAAATTAACTTTGGCTACAAAACAACAATGATCGCGAGTCTGCCTGCTATCTTCAATCATACTTCAGTTTTATTACAGACTTGTTTAAAAATAGACTAATAGCGTTGAACTGTTGATATCAATTATTAAGACTGCTATTATTTTGCATGAGCTGCTCGTAAACTGGTAATGTCAATCTCACGTGCCCCGGTTGTGACGAAGTCAAACGTCGTTAAGGTAATTAACTCTGTAACTGTAGCTATCTTGCCCAAGTTATAACGACACGTATGATATTTCCACATTTAGGAAATGTCAATGTGTATGAGAATCAAGATTCTGCCACGTGAGGCGGTAATTATCGTGTAGCTTTGAGGTGACACTGCAAAAAGTGTACTATTAAATAGGTTATACAAGGTTAGTCGGAAAGAGGGTACTAATCCGAAGCCCACTTATAGTATCGCTGATGACTGTTTGAAAGCAAGTATTAAAATTTCAAAATTCGATAAAAAAAACCAAATAAAATGATTTTTATTTTAGTTTTTTCAAAAATTCTTCATCCCTACTTTAGTTACAAATTCAGAAAATGGTGCTTCTAATTCATGACCCTAAATATGACCTAAAATGTAAACACAGCTGTTCATTACTGGGAATAGATAGATTTTAGAGACTTTTTTTTGAGATTTTTGAACAACTGTTTCTCTTAAACTATTGACTTTTGGGAAAAGTTGTAGAACAAAAGTTATTCATTATTATGGGTACTTTAACACCCTTTCGGATTAGTACCCCCTTTCTGACTAACCTTGTATAGAAGGGAAATATAGCAATATAACAAAGTTGTATGTACGATAAATCGTCATATTATGAGGCAATAAATTATATCTATTGCTAAGCATGGACATGAAAAGTACCTATGTAGGTAGGTCATCATACTGAATATGTAGCGACTTTAGATCATATTCCAGGTGTTGTTTTCTTGAGAAATCTTAATTCTTTAAACAGGGTTTTTTCAAACTTCATATTAACTGGCTACTATGTAACACAAAGTTTCTATGTATCATCAATAGAATATCCTAACTAATAATATAAATGCGAAAGTAACTTGTTTGTTACCCTTTCACGCCTAAACTACAGAACCGATCGTCCTGAAATTTTGCATATACGTTATCAGGTGTACAAAAACGGACATAGGGTACCTTTCATCTCGAAAAGAAGTACTGTTCCCGAGGAAAACAACAATAACGTTTATAGATGGCGCCACGTGTGTTTCAAATTATCCATATTATTAAAGACACTTTAGTAGTGTGTTAAGAGTGGATTGTCAAATTAAATTAACGCGAGCGAAGCCGCGGGCAAAAGCTAGTTTCAAATAAAACAATACCTAAACCAGATACCCAGCTAAGGGCCGCAGCACGCATGTAACACCCGACGCCACCCTACGCGTGTTCATTGGCCATATGACGAAACGTGGCCTCACGAGATGAAATGTGGCCAATGAGCATGCTATATTGACGCCGCGTGGCATGGTGTATTATAAATCTGTTCCCGCCGTAATACGGTAGAGGTACCTTGTTATCTAACAAAAGTACGCGGAAGTACTAATTTTGAAGCGGTGCCTGTCCTCTTTATGGTGTCCAAAGATCTTCAATCAAGTTACGAATTAATTAAATTGGTAGTTGACATCAGGTCATTATCCCAGAGGCCGTTAATCGCTCACTTAGGAAACCGTAACTGTAGGATCTCTCGCAGCTATGATTATACGAACCAACACTTATATCACGGCAATGACACCCAGCATGCTCAGCCACGTGATCTGGTCCTGATATGTCATGTGTGCAGTGATAACATGTAATTTTTCAGATTGTGTACAATTAACATCATGCCCGCGTTGCAAGCTGCAAGTATGTAGAGACTTTCTACTTGGCAACGACAGCGTCAATTGAAACAAGGACAAAAAGTAGTTTTGACTATTAACTATTGGTACTATAATTTTGCCCCCTTGGTACTCTATCCTCCAGTGTTGATTCTGTTTATTGACTCCAAAAATAAGGAGTTCAGAAGAAGCCAGGCTCTAAGGTATATAATTAGGTAATATTCGCAGATAAATCAACCCAGTAGTAGTCATGGTGTTAATGTAGCTTAGGTTAAGTGTTTTACTTCCCCACCATTGGCTGGAGACCCTTTTAGGTCTCGCCAATAATTATCCGGTTATGTAGAAACTATCCGCAACGACAATCTTCAGCAGTCCAATAGAACAAAAAAACATAGATTATATTCCTAGTCCAAGAGCAAATTGATCATCTCCAACTGAAAACAAATATTCATATTCATTTAACACTGCCGAAATACTAGTAATTTGTACGCTGTCATTCAACTGCTTCAGTCACTCCACAGGATTGACGAGACGCAATCACTGTATCTCCAATTTTTGACTGATTTACATTTTATTACCTTATCTTGTGGTTTCTTTCATCTTGTTGACACGAGCCTATTTTAGGAGTTTTGTAATAATATAGCCTGGTATCGAACAAAAGAAGTGTTCGCATAAGGTAAACTCGGAAACTCATATTTCTTCTGCCGTTGCCAATTTCAAATACTTACTAAAGGGGTACGTTTTTCAAAATTAATTATCCTTAACTAATATAATTATGGTGGATTAATTATAAGCTTGTGTATATGGTCCTTGTGTCGGACTTGTTGGAGCGATAGCGCGGAGTGGAAAGAGCCGGAGCAGCGAGATAACCCGCCCTCTGAGTTGCACGCGCACGCCGCTGGCGCCTGAATATTATGATTTTTTTTACTGCTTTACATCATACAGGAAAATGTAACGTAAACATATAAATATTCAGGCAAGAAAATAATTTGTACCAACAAAACCAATTTTCCACCTTTTTAGACATTTGCTTCAACAACTTGCTTACTTAATTATTATATTACTTGCTTTTAGATCTATTTGTCAAGATTTTTGTTTGAATGGGTGTCTGTGTAGGTCATAAAGAATAAACACTGGATGGTATCCATTACTAATTTTCTCCATCGAACTTAGTAATAATTAAATCGAAACTGCGTTTGTAATTATCCGCACTGCACAACAGTCGTGAAAGTGCCCGCCAGATTTTGCAGCGGAAGATTCGTTAAAGATATTTTCAATGATAAATATTTCGTTAGCAATAATTTACATTATTTGTTTTTACCTTTTATCTTTATAAAAGGTTATCATATTAATTAACAGATACTCATTTTTAGATGAATTAATCGCAATTAATTCTCAGTGACACAATTATTATATTTAAAAAGACTTGTTGCCACTAATAAATTACCGTGTGATCATCACGGTACAATAACATGTTCTTTTGACGTGGAAACAAGATTACTATAGTTAAACTAAAGTATTAGTCGTTAAGGAAAATAACTGTCTTTGTGAAACTATATTTAAGTGGTAGCTATGTGTGTGACATGTTATTACTTATTAGTTAATTTATACAACAAATTTAGTATAAGTGTTATATTTATGTTATTTATACTTAAAGTCCATTTCGAAAGGCTCTAATAAGTGGTAAAATATAAGTTGCATTGTTATCTACCACTTTATTGTGATTTTGTCACGACTTGAGAAAAATAAAGAGTTGTCACAGGTTTGACGTCTGTGGGCTAAGAATAGATTCATATTATAAGTATCGTGATAAGTGGTTGGGTATTTTTAGCAATATAATATTGTCACTTGTGGAAAATTTAGGAAGTGCTAAAGTGCTAATAAGGAACTATCCGTTTGATGTAAGAGTCAAACTAAGTTCTGTAACTGTTTAACTCGTTTGACCGCAAGATACGAACGTTCTAAGTAGATATAGGCTAGTATTTAGGTTATTGCACAAAATATTGATCTAGCCTTTTAACCTTTTCCTGACTTCTATAAATATTTTTGTTGTTCTTAATGTCGATAACAAACATCATTTAGGAGCGTGATGATCAAAGATTAAGAAAAAAAACGAAAGTTAATTAGCTGCGACTTATCGTGCTAAAGTTGTAGTATAGTGGACTGCGAAAGTTAATTAATTAAAGCGTCTAATTGTCAAAACATAATTATAACCGGCTATCAATACATCTATATAATTTTTGTGTGGATACAGGCTAGAATATAAAACCTCCTCATCGCACGCTAGGACTAAACGCGTGTTGTAAGATTCAACAAATCCAGCACGTATGGTGGTAGGATCTACACGGTTAGCCTGGCTAGTTACTACCCTCACATTAAAGTTCATCGCCAAGCAGTTTACCGAATATCGTAGTGTATATGCGAGAGCTAGAGGTGTATAGGGGAATTCCTCTATATTTTTGTTACTCGGATTCGTGTTCTCCATCTTAGACTCTGTCTGCGCTTACCATCAGGTGGGACAGAACTAGAAACAAAGGAGACAAAGTCAAAAAAAAAGTTTTATGCTACTGTAAACAAAACAATGTAAAAACCATTATCAATTAAAGTTAAGTAGAGTAACTTTACAACATTTTGTTTTTCTTGAATATTAATTGACATTTATCGTATCACAAAGCCTCAGGACGCACCATTTGTAAAAAATTGAGCAGGTACACACATCAAAAAAAGTTTGCGATCACTTTGAAAAATTATATAGCCTTTTTGAAGCCGAATTTTCTAATCGGGATTCAAAGCGATAATTATCATGATAAATATAGATTGATAGTTATCTAGATAAATATAAATCAGATTTCAGTTGGACTTTGAATTCGGAATCTTCACATACATAATTATGCTAGTGATCGCAAACTTTTTTTGATGTGTGTATGCACAATGTACAATTAATTTTTTACGAAACCTGCGAACGGGTTATCTTCGAGTCAAGGAACCATGCAATAAGGTTGGTACTCTGCTTAAAAAAGCTTGTGACGTAGAGGTAGATGCCGCAAGTACGTCATTATTCAGATAGATTCATCATCCGAACTGTTTACACGAGCAGAAGTAGTGTAAAAATCCCATATACACAAAATTTGGTATAATCCACGAGATTGTGACGTAGTTATTTCAACTTTGAGCATAAACTCGGGTTTCTTGGGCCTTAAGTAATCGTTATAGCGATAGAGGAAGTCGGTACTATTCGATACGGTTCACGACTGCGACATGTTTGTTTGAGTGACCGAGGGCGGCGCCATTTTCTTGATATCACTTTAATTAAACTGGTTAATACTGCATCAACAGAGATAATAAATAATCAGTTGCATGCGTAATTAGTTACTATTTTGACACAATTATGTTTTTACTTTTAAAGGTTTCCACTTCCACAAAAACCTTTAGTCTTCTTCTTTTATCGTGTTGGCACGAGCTATATAAGAATAGCTCATGCTGTGGTGAAAAGATTAGCCAGTCAGCAAGGATGGTAGCGGGGCTGACTGCCCAGGGTGCGCCGGACGTACTGAAGTATCTTCACTCGTGGAGGCTCTTTTCATGCACCCCAGGCTTTAGTGAAGTTATAAAATAACTCTGAAGGTTATTGAAGTTTTATTGTTCTGTCTTCTCCCAACTATGTTGGGGTCAGCTTCCAGTCTTACCAGATGCCGCTGAATACCAGGATTTTACACGGAGCGACTGCCAACAGACCTCCACAATCCAGTTACTAGGCAAAGCCGATATCCTAAGCCAGACTCGGGCTTCTAACTACCGTAACGACTGTCTTAGGTATTCGTATGACACATGGGACCGACAGTTTAACGTGCCCTCCGAGACACGGAAGGGTTTCGATGTGTAACGAATGGTCACCCATCCACGGACTGACCGCGGCCAGCTTAACCTTGAAATCATATGATCCCCGCGGTTGTTAATTAGCCATGAGCCCCTCTCATTGAAGTTTTATTATCGGCCAATATTAGTACATTAGTTGTATTACGTACTTTTCGAGAGTTACGCTCTACTGTTAGTATACTGTGCCTAATGTCCCATCGGAGCCGCACGATATAATTTCTATAATAATATCCTTTATTTCAGGCAACTTGACCCATTGGAAACTAATACATAAATAATAAAAACAATACATAACTATAAAGTAATATAAAAATGAATCCCTATTTCCCTTAGTCACGGCATCACGCGTTAGCGGCTGGACCGATTTCGGTGATTTTATTTTTGTTGTGTTCGTAATTGTCAGGTAGGATTTCTTTCTTAGGAAGGTTCGTATGAAAGAAAATTTTGATATTTAAATAAATTTTGTTTACCGCTTGCATGAAAATGGTTTCAACTTTTTGTTACTATTGATTTTGTTTCTGAAGGTAGGTAGTAGGTAAGTAGTAGGTAGTAAGTAGGAAAAAAATCATTGCAACGCATGCCGGGTACAGCTAGTAATATATGTATATAAAACTGCTGTTCACGAAGTGACGGGGCGTCGTGTTGCGCTGCGTGGTGTCGCGTAGCCTTCCGCGAAATCGTCTATACATGACACCCTTCGGCCAAAACTATTATTTTTATTTCAATATCTTCTTTTCGCGTGTGGGAACGAGCTATATGAATATAGCTCATGCCGTGGTGAAATGATTAGCCAGTCAGCAAGTTAGGTCGCGGGGCTGACTGCCCAGGGTGCGCTGGACGTACTTAAGTATCATCACATGTGGATGAATTTATAAATAAAACTGTACTTATTTTTGAATGAGCGATGGTATTTTATTTCAATGCAAAGTATGACATTATTTTTAAACAAAATATCCGGATAATATCTTGTTGTGACAAATAGACAAAGGTTACAAACTCCAAAACTCATAACATTCTTTTTATTGAGTTGGGGGTTAAAAAACTGATTGAATAAGATGTTGACCGCGATTAACATTTTGTTCTCATCAGGTAGTTAAATGTTTTTATTTAATTTTTTTCTTTAATTGCTACTGTCAGCAATCACTTAAACGATTTGTGTAATTCTGCATTATTTAACCTTTAAATGAGTAACTACAATACCTTCGTGCTTAAATAAGTTATTTCCATTGTAATGAAAAAGCAGTTAAGTGATTTATTATTTCAGGTTTTTCTTAATGAACTAGTATAAAATATTTTTAGACTAGTTTTTAATCGGAAAATTATGTAGATTCCCTGTATTTATATGTTTTGATTTGAGACTTCAAAAGAAACATTTCTGCAATCAACATTTTCTAGGGCTTAGCTACACCTGGATTATAATTAAAAGCTATATGCCGTGAAGTTATTAAAATTATTTTGTTTGTTCTAATGTAAGTTATTAATAAAAAATGTGGAGTAGTTAATATGAGATGAAATGAGTGATCCACTGATAATAATGTGGTTTGTTGTTATTGAAGTAGTGATAGTAAGTAAATCGTTGACCTGAGGCGAGGCCTATGAATCGAATCTGCGAAACATAGCTATTATGTAAACATATCGAATGCGTGGTGATCGTGACATCTTATCTTATGTATTGGGGTCAAGGCTTAGCTGGAGAGTAACCGAAACCCACCTGAGGTAGCGACAAGATAAATAAATGATCGTAGATCTATTGCTGCCTTCCATATACTGTTAGCTGTTGGAGTTCAAGTAGGTAACCATGAAGTATTTACATGTGTCTATACTATCTCTATTGACTATTAAGATGGGTTACGGCAAATTATTTGCACTTCTCTTAATTAAAAGCCATATGAGTTTCGTCTTTTTATTTTATTAACATAACTTAATATCACGCCTGTATTTCCCGAAGAGCAGGGCAGAACTGTATAGTACACCCTAATTTCGCCATTATGTGTAAGTTTCATGTAACAGGGGGCGAGCTTACTGCCATCAACAGGGCACAAATCCGGACCCCGAGCTGCTACTGAAAAACGCACGCTCAGCAGTCGCGCTAGACCAACGAGGAAGTATTTTTATTTTATTATGCCTGAACTGACAAAATGAACATAAATGAGGTCAAATAGTATAAAATTCGTTTCAAGGACAAACAAAAACATTCACGTAATTTCACGCAACTCCAAAACGGGTCACACGTGATTCCATAGAATTCAACAACCTTTTAATTGTTGGATTAGACAAGCATACACACTGGCCGCTTTGTATCTCCCAATGCCATGTGTGGCGCATGTTAAGAGGTCTAGTCTCGTCTCTCGCCTCGTGTGGCCTCGTCATTATATTTTTTAGGGCAGTAACATTTTGTCAAGTGTATTAAACATCAGCTTAAGGAACAGTTCACACTAACTGATTATTTAATATTCTCATTTAACCCATTTAGCATTGGGTCATGGAATATTGGGTAATTAATTTTATCATGTAACCTGATTGACCTTAATTTTTTTCTTTTCTATGGTTATCCTGGCTTGTGACTCCGTTTTGATGTTATTTTTTTAGATTACATTAATATACATAGTAGGTAGTAGGGTGTCATACGAATACTTATGACAATTGTTACAGGTAGTCAGAAACCCGAAAGTCTCACAACCAGTCTAACCTTAGGATATCGGAATTGCCAAGTAACTGGGTTGCGGAGGTCTGATGGCAGTCGTTCCGTGTGAAATACATAGTATTCAACCGAATCTGGTTAGACTGAAAGCTGACCCCAATATAGTTAGGAAAATGGTAGGCACTACCAACAGGTTACAGGTAAGTAACTTCTTCTTCTCTCGTGTCGGCACAAGCTATACGAAAATAGCTGATGCTGTGGTGAAAAGATTAGCCAGTCAGCAAAGTTGGTAACGAGGCTGACTGCCCAGGGTGCACCGGACGTACTTAAGTATCGTCACTCGTGGAGACTCTTTTCATGCATCCCAGGTAGGTAACTGCATGATTAATATAAATAGTATCATAAAGATTTGGATATTGTATGTACCTAGATGACCATTATACATAAGTAAAATATCCAAATCGTTTAGCTACAAGCTGTTAAGTGATAAGTAGGTACTAAGTAACATAAAATGCTGATGATTACATCCATTTTATACAAAAATATACTTTTAACTTTATTGATCGACTAATAATTGCAAACAATTTTTTAATACAAGTAAATTGCAATATTATTGGCTTGTTAGTTATAATTTAGTCGGTTCACGTGCGTGCGCGCTTATCTTGAAGGTGGATCACGGCAAGCCATTGACGTCAGCACCTACAGGGTCGGGCTACAATATAACCGAACCTCTAAATTAACTTCAAATAAATCTTTTATATTATGATAGATGATTGTTAATTAAATGATCATTTATGATTTACTGGGCGCTCAGTTAGATTAGATAGTTGTTATTTTATCTGTATTCAGAAACCTATAGATTTCTATGACGGCTTTTAGGTTTTAACTTCTTTCTAAGTAGGTACCTACTTGAGATATCAAGTAGGCTTCATAATTTCTGAGGCATACTTACTTAATTTTCTCATATCATATTTTTAACTAAATATTTATTTATTTTATTGATTATTTGTGTAAAAATGTTAAAGAATGATCTTTGTTAGATGAATATAAACCGTAAAGAATAGTTTACCGTAAAATATTATTATATTTTAACGGTATTGAATACTCCTAGTTTAAACTAGGCGCCACTTCAATTGATAAATTTTACAGAAGAACGTTTTCTCCTAGCAGCGAATTTTGGAACTGAGTTTTTTTGTTACTATTCAGGAGAAAATATAGGTGATACATTTCTGTATACTTAACTCGATTTTGCAAAACTTTTGAGATTAAATACACTTTTCATGAGAAGTAGCGCTACGCATATTCGTTATCTTAGAAATGGCATAATTATGCATGTAAATCTTTACAAAATCCTTTGTGGACAGACAGACAACCAATTCGTTCATTATAATCTGCATGAGTATTACTTAGATCAAAATCTTCCTTTACTTTGTAAGTATAAAGAAAATTGGCTCTACGAATGTAAATTTTGTCACGATTCACGTCATTTATTCAAATACAAAATGAAAATACAAATTTTCCATTCATAAATGCAACAAAATTGTATAGTTGTAAAATATGATGTTGAGAGTAGCGATAACCTTTTAAACAGCAACATTATTAGTGTATTTTATTGTTGATGGACTTATTAAACAGTGGTCGCAAGCAGCTTGTACGCGAGATATTCTAGTCAATTCAATGCCGCTAAATGTCGAAGTCGTGACTCAATCTACACACATTCAGACCCCGACTAATAGATCTGATACAGTTCCAATCACCTTGCTTCAGATTTTTGTATACTTTATCTCTATTGTTCGATTCGAATCGACTTAGTATTTATCCTACGTCACGATACGCTAACGAGTATTACCAACACAAGCTAACAAATGATCATCGCTTATTTGTACGAACATAAATATAAAACTCCTTTTATTAAACATGAAAATACGACAAATAAGGTTTGTTGGCCAAATATTTATCTGATAATTTAATAAAAATGACAATATGATTTACTGTAATTTATTCGAATGACGTAGGGTATACGGTATTCGGTCATCCTAGCCTTCACGAAAATGTAGAGTTGGCTTTACTGGCCGTGGAGACTGTCAGTAATATTTGGGTAACAGCCTTGACCAAGCGACGCTCCGAGGCTTAAAGAAACAATATAAACATATTTCAATATGTTAGCAGCGCATCCGTCACCTATCCAATATTTGATGACGAAAGCGCCGCAGCCTCTTGGATTTATCATATTGCGCGCAATCAATTTAGCCACGAACCCCACATTAATTCAGACTCAGTAAACACAGTAGGTTTAATGTCTTTAAGAGAAAAAGTTAACTTAGGAGCTTAAGTATTGTAAGGTGTAGAACATGTTTATCTTTATATAAGTTCTGACATGACACTGCTGAACATAAGTCTCCTCATAATCCGCTAAAATAAAAGTTATTGTGAGTTAATACGGTTATAATCACCAAGCTTCACTAATATACTTTATTTGTAGGAGGGGCAAGGTGCCCGCTTATTCCCAGTATAAATATTGGCCCTGATTCATCATCTGTTAGTTTATCTAATTGACACCCAATTGGAGATGGGGGGGCTATTTCTCGCCAGATACAAAAGTGTTATATTTTAACTAAAAAACCTCGCACAGTAAACTGCTTCAGCTTTATCAAGCAGTTTACTGTGTTCCGTCGTATTCACGTGTGAGACGGAGGAGTTTATGAGACTCCCTCTACATCTTTGCTACTCGCTCCATCTTAGTTGTCTACGATTACCATAGCGTTTAGGGTTTAACGCGACCAAGTTAAAGAATAACAAGACTGAATTCAAATCAACACATACAGTGGTTATAGTTATGGTCGCATGCCGCTATAACCTGTGGGTGCCAATGCCAACTTTAGTAATTACGGTTTACGGTGGCATGTGACCACGGCTAGGTATAACCCGGACACCACTGTACCTGAGTTGATTTGAATTCAGTCTTGTTACATGCTTTTCAGTTGTGTTTTTTACTTACGTTACGTTACGTTTGGCACTTTTAGTTTTTTTTAGTTTTACTTTTGTTTTTATTATATTATTATAACTTTCGTGAGACACATTCATATCTATGATTAGTTACGGTTTACTCACGTGCATTTTTCGGGATTGCCCGACTACTTTCGGACCCAAACGGAGTCCTTAATCATGAGCTGATCACGCGGCGAGGTCGCGAGTCGAACTAGCTTGTTTTTATTTGTCACTTTTTGGTGGCTCGTGTCAATTATAAATTATTACAATAGTACTTACTATTGTAATAATTTGTAATTGACACTGGAACTTTCCAGGATGAATTAATCTAGGAAGTATTAATTATTATTTGTATCTGTTTGGGAATCATGGCTCATCTTCCGTGCGGAAGATGTCCGGTCCTTTGGAAGGCATACGGGGGACACAGGTCCAACGCGCAGAGGCCCCTTTGATAACTTTAATCTAAAATGGGATGGGGCACCAACCGGGGACTATCCACGGCTGCACTATAGGAGTCCAGTCATGGACCGTCTCAGGTGGGTGCAAAAATCTTGTAAAGTATGGTAAAAAATATCTGGTCTATGAAAAAGGGTGTTTAGTGGATCGGTTAACCTCTATTGCCGGAAGAAAGCGGCATCTGCCTTTCAAGTTTAAATTTGAAATGTGTGGGCAGACGGTGACTCGCCAGCTCACTAGCTGGGAACCCCTGAAAGCCACCAGTCCTACATAGGCGAAGGGGGCAACAAACGTGTGAGCGTACAACGAAAGGTACATCTGTTGATTTCTCAAATTCTATCATTCATTTCAAACTATCACGAAACAATCAATATTTTTTTGTACATGGTAACAATGAGATGGAGCTGGTAGTTACAAAATACGAGAGTAATGTTTTTCCTGTGACGTCTGGTACCCTATGACACTCTCTGGATCAAGACCAATCCAAGGACACCTCATTTGTTGAAATTGGTTCAGTAGTTTAGGCTATGAAAGGACACAAACTTACATACATTCATACATACCTACATACATACATACTCTCTGCCGTAGTCGGGTAAAAAACTATTATTGATTCATTCTAGAATTTGCACCTTTGGACTACATTGTCTGTGGTCGGAGGATGTAACAGTTTACTCCCACCTTTTTATTTATCTCTCAAATGCTATGTGATCAAGTAATTTAACCTTCATAACATTTTAGCATGAGCATACGATAAAATATAAAAACTGGTCGAGTGCTAGTTTAGTACGATTTACCGAAAAACAAACTTTAATCGTGGTATTTCGGAAGCACTTATTGATCGTAGGGTTAAACGTAAATAGGTAATTTTTTTTAAAGATAACTAGTGAGTTTTAGATAAAGTTGAAACATTTAAAAATAAACTAACGATTTGTTAGTTAGCCGCATAGAGAGCAACGCGGACACCGATAATCGTCGATCGCGTTGCTCTAAGCCCTGATGAATCATAGTTCATTAATTATTTATTTAACAACCTGCTTAGCAACAGATAATAAAAATTTAAACGTAAACTCGGTCCATAGTCTTATCTGTGAACTTTTAAATATTTACTTTGAAGATTAGTATTTAATTTAACAATTAGATGCGCATGATAGTGTTTTCTGTTGCTGCAGTATAAACAAACTGGTATTCACTAGTTAGTGTTAATTTATCAAGTCATTAAGTGGTTTAATGAATATCAATAATATGATTTCCGGTTTGGTCCCATAGTAAAAGTTGTTCATAGTACAATCTCCCAAAAAGAGTACAATCTCCCAATTCGGTTTGTCGAGTGTTTACAATTTCAACCTGTATTTTTATAAAACACAGAGGGCCAATTCTAACTATCAAAATTGTTCACAACTCGCATCTGAATCATAGATTTTGACAGTATTTGTATACGAAAACTGTCAAAATGTTTGATATTGCCGTGGTTTAATAATTTTGTTTTAACTACTCTGTTCACCCAAAGATGAATCCTGAAATAGCGGTCATTTTGTAAATTATAGCCGTAAAAGAGACTAAGTACAATCAAAAAGTCGTAAATGAAATCATCAAAGACGATAAAATAGTTGTATTATCCGCGTTTTGTTATTTAAAAATATTTGATATTCTTTGTATGGCAACGTTTTGTAGAGGAATGTCATGTCTCACGTTGAAAAGGGTATCATCATCATCATTCAGCCGAAAGACGTCCACTGCTGGACATAGGCCTCCCCCAAGCATCGCCACATCGATCGGTCCTGTGCTTCTCGTATCCAGCGGATTCCCGCGACCTTCATCAGATCATCGGTCCACCATGTGGGAGGCCTACCCACGCTGCGCCTTCCGGTACTAGAAAACGGTATAGTATATTAGAATTGGTCTGCTGAGCTACTTAGAGAGGAATTAACATGCCGTACTTATTATTTCGTATTGGCTTCCACAGATAAGTTGGTACTTGTAACATGTCATAACTATGAAGCCACACAGGTTTTTCTTATTAAAAGGATGTCTAAGCGGGCAGACAATAGCACCGACTGGGTGGTCATCCATATAAAATCTCATTAAATGCAAATAGCTGTATGACGTTATCAGAAATTAATTATTTTTATGAGTTATTACAATGTTGGACAGATTTGGCATATCAAAACAATGAATATAAATCAAATTACTATTTCATTTGATGGAGCATGATAAGGGTCCAGTCAAATGTAGGCAAAAGCAGTCGCGTGTAATTCCGACAATAAATTGTTCCAACAACGTTACGACTCAGTAGGTAGACGAAAACATTCCTTGTTTGATATACCTAGGCGCCCGCCAAGATGAACCGAGCCCCATTTTGAATGTCATGCGACTTAACCGATAGAGTCAACAAGACATGTTTGTTACCAAGCTTAGTATTTTAAGAACCCCTTTACTCCATTTCATAAAGCATTAAAAAAAGTTGCTCACCAAAGCACGAATATCTTTTTTGGATCTTATTTACTCATTTATTTATTTTATTACACAATGTAGTTTACAGAGAACTTATAGAATAATACATAGACCCAAACCAAACATAATAGACCCTGTAAGGGTGTTACAAGGCATACAATAATAGTACTTCTAAGTTATTAAATTATTAGGAAAATTTAACATCACATTAAAATTAGGTTAGATTGGCGACATATTCTATTAGGTACTTAGAAATAATAGGTAAATTATTTTATACATAGTTATTTGGCGTTATTTAATGATTATGTTAAATAGATGAACATAAGTGTTTGTGTTGGTCTGGGTGTTTCTTATGTATTATAAGTATGTATTTACAAAAAAAAAAGTATATAAGTATTATATCCATTGTCTAGTACCCATAGTACAAGCTCTGCTTAGTTTGGGACTAGATGGTGCTGTGTAGAAAATGTCCCAAAAATATTATATTATATTACATTATAGAGTATTAGTTTAAGAAGCTTCTCATAACTATTTTACCGTTATTTAGTTTTACTTTCAATGCTTCTTTTTGTTTATCTAATGATGACTTTCTCCTGTTTATGATCATTAAAGTTTGACGTCAGTCAGTAACCATGACCTAATCCAACTGAATGCGTTAATGTATAATGAATGAAAGTAAACAAAAAACTAATCAGGTGCGATAACAAAAACTCGTTTACTTATGACCAACTATTTTAATTTTTATTTATTTTACTTAAAACTGTTGTAGCTTCAATAAGGATCATTTTGAGGTATGACTATTCTCTTGTGAATTATTTATTACTAGTTTTTCGCATGAATGAGAATTATAGCAATACAAAAAGAAATTTTAACGATTTCAGTCCTTTTTAATATCATATTGGTGCACGTAGTCTATAAATTTTTATTGAGTTATAATTGGGTATAATTTGTTTATAGCAATTAACCAATTGAAGTAAGCCAATAGATTACTATTTTCTCATTATATTCTACAAATCTTTATTAAAAGTACTAGTAAGCTCTTGGCTGCTATTTACTAACGTTAAAAGTATTAACTTTTATTTTAATACTTTCGGAAGTACCTAAAAAAATCTTCCCATATAAAATTAACTATAAAGCTTATCGAGTTATACAACAAAAGTTGTTACTTAAAGTGATAATAGCTAATAGCTTGCTAGTGTACTTTTCAATCACACATTCGACACTACATTTTTATCCGCCGAATGTTCATGACGCTGGGCTTATTAGTAGTAGGTTATAATAAGAATAACCGTTACGAGGAACGGGAGTTCGGGATGCTTCAGAGAAGCGGCGGGGGACAGGGGGTGACGGGGGGTGTTCCCAAGTGCATGCGTACCATGGACGCGTTGCTAACACACCAAATTATCCCCGAAACTGTATAAAATATTACTCATCTACACGTGAATACGTTAAAATATTCAATACGAAAGTGAAATCTATAGTAGCGAGTGTAACGACACTGTTTTTTCATGTGTTAGTGTATAATTAGTGCACGTTTCTGCAAAGAGAGGTTATGTTGACAAAAGAGATATGGTCTCACGTAAGTAAACAGTTTCAAATTGTTTCCGCTATTTTGTATAATTAACAATTTTAACATAACTAGAAATTGAAATCATAACAGTGAGGTAATCATTATTTTATCTTGTTCAACGAGTGCCTTATCGACTGGTAGAGTCGGCTTGTATCTACTCGCCGAGAAGGGTTTTCATTGGTGCTACGGCTTTTAATGGCGATATTTTTTATTGCTCCAGTAAAATGATGACTAATTAACTTCCTGTGACTTAATTAACATAATTATTAAATAAAATACTTAGCGAATAAACAAATAAATAACAGCTGATTGATAAAGATTCTTCTTATTAATGTTGTTTACACTAAAGATATACAAAGCTCACACCTACCATGTACATAGTATCACGTAGGCCATTTTCAATTAACATTACCGTAATTTATAATATTGTTACTAAAACAGAGAAAAAAAATCTATTGAATTAAGAAATAATGCTAAAAAACAGTACAATATACTTAAAGGTGTTTTATGATTGATGAATAAGGTTAGTTATTGGCACTATGAAACACTGTTGTGAATTCTTACTACTTTTTGTAATAAAAATCTACGTAAAAGCTTCCAACCCCTAGATTGAAAGTTGTGTTGACCCGTGCTAATATTAATTATGTGTTAAATCAGAATCATTTTAACCAATTATCTCTTCATATAATAAAATCTATCAACCAACCGGCAAAATGTACGTACTTTTGTTCACAATTCATCATCAATGATAGAGTCATATCAATCAATCTTTATTTGTTAAACACTTGTTAGTGTTACGTAATTAGGTTCGTCCAACATGTTTACAAAACATTAGCACAAGACATACATACATAGCATGATACATAGTTTAACATCTAAGCTATCATTCAGAGTTTTCTACAACCCAGAAAGAGTGTGATGCTTCAAAGCAATAACAGACGATTTCAAAAATTGTCTTTGCTGTACAATTTGAACTAATTGATAAACAGTTTATTTAAAAAAAAAAACGGTACTGCCACTCGAAAAAGACGATTAAAATTGAAATTAAAGCCAGGGGGTCTACTCCCTAAGCACGAAGTCAGTGGTTTTGGCCTTAGTTACGAGCGTTTCCTACTCCCTATCACCTACGGACATACGATTATTTCGGGGCCCGAACTAAGAATGAATGACAACACGATTTGACAGTTGTCCTTACTACCGATGTATTTTTGCCCGTCCGAAAAGTTGAACTTGACATTTGTTTTGTTCACTCCTACGTTTCGGCCTACTTTCGGACAGGCGACTAACTTCGTTGACGGACTTAGGGAGTAGGCCCCCAGATGTGTTCTTAAACGAAGGGTGTTAATATAATTCATGAAAACTTTTGTTCTGTAGTGGAAGTCTATAGATTGTATGATTGTCTCGTGTAGTGCCGGACTTAAAGAATAGCACTACCCCATCTCTTCCCGTAGGTATCGTAAAAGGCTACTAAGGGATTCTCTTGAGGATGGGCAGCAGCGTTCTCTGAGTACTTTAACAAACATACTGCGATCGCCAACCCGCCTGCCAAGCGTGGCGATTACGGCAAACCCGCCCTTTTGGGGAGGCCTATGTCCAGCAGTAGACGTCTTTCGGCTGAATGATGATGATGATACATTGTATTACCTATATTTTCAGTAGAGACAGACACACAACATTATGTGTATTTATACGTATAAATAACGCTGAGTTTCACGGCAAGACACCCGTTAGCAACGATTCGAAGGGCAACACACAGTAAACAATAATTCAGCAGCAAAACCTAGCTGGCAAAAAATTCAATGGGTTCGGTAATAAATTGTATAATATAATGATGTGATGTGCGATTAATATCGGAAAACATTCGTTATTTTTTATCCGATTCTGTCGAAGGCAAGCGTCAGGAGATACGTCGTCGACATAAAAAGAACGATTGTTCCCACAGTCCCAAGGTATACGAGTAATGTAAATGTAAGTAAGTACGTATAGTGTATCGTCATAGTTCCGTCCTATTACAATGCATAATCAATTCAATTATCCGGTGTTGTTGGCGTGACACCATCCCTATTACCAACGGTTTCTGATGTGCCTCTCGATAAACAAGCATGATTTGAGCATCATTTATTATTATTATAACATGTTATTGCCATTGTTTCTGCCATTGTTATTTTAGGTTAGTTATTTAGAGTATGATATAAAAGGTGAATAGGTAAATAAATAAATGCGATAAATCCACGTATAATAAATTAATTTAATTTTTACAATTTGCAATTTACGTTCTTCAACTTTAACATTATTTAAAATGATTTGTTGTAAAGGTAAAGTTATAAAGATGGCGACATATTGAAACACGGTTATCGTATTTTCTTACTGATAACAATTGTATAATATTGACGAATCGTCGACGCGTATTTACACGGGCGATAAGAAAAACATACTTAAGTACATAGAACACGTGGAGCGAACTTTGAAAAGCTGTACAATATCCTGTACGTGAACTTTAAGATGTTCTTGTTATTGTTTATGTTCCATTTAATTAAGAATACTTAGGATAGAATTATGATAAGACATCATTACCGTGTTTATCTAAAGGTACGTAAGTGGTCAACAGTCTCCTAATAGTTTTATGTTAATTTTCAGCGTTCAGTTTAGTCTATTACTTAGCTGACATTTGATGTTGATGTATTTTTCTTTTAATAAAGAATCTCTTGAAAAAGTCGTCTCTGTGATATGTCAATAAATCATTTATAATCTGCTGTGGAGTATAAAAATAAAGCTATAAATCTTGAGGGTTCATTTAAATGGTCGCCAACGTCATTGAATGGCATGATTTTTAATGATAAGCTTTAGGTGCCTATTGTCTTGTTATTTTTGGAACCAATAAATTTCACGACAACCAACCACACAGTTTAAAAAAAACGTTTTGTATAACTTTGTTGAAAGCTTCTCTAGGTTGTCTTCGAAGAGAGACGCGTGTGTAATCTTTAGCTAGTACTGCACATCAAATACTTTAGTCACGGTAAAAGCGGGTCATGTCCGTGGCCAGCAGCCGGCGTGGAGCAGGGAAAGTCAGTTGAGCGTGGATAACTCGTAGTTTCATTTTTGCAAGCGTAGCGTGCTGGGTACGCATGCGCGGGGCGCGCGATACGTCAGTGTTGCATGGAACCAACGTTCACTTCGGACGCGCGAGTGGCGCTCGTGTCTATGTCGGCGTTTGGTGCTTATGAATAAAGAACAAGTGTTGTTGTGTGTTGGATTGCGATGAGCGGGGCGGGAGTGGCGTCCCGGACGGCGACGGAGCCCGTGTCCCTGCCGGCCGAGCTCCCGGTCCGGCTGTACATGCGGGCACTTCGCCAGTACCAAAAGCTCCTTGACCTAAGACGCCTATCATTCAAAGACAAAGTAAGCATTGTCGTCACAACTTCTTTATTCATCGTTTTACCTTGTTGTACCATTGAAATGATCTCTAACCTAATCAATTAAGTTTATAGTACACATTCCTTTGTTTAAGCTGTCTTCTGAGCACATAGAATCTTTATTCCTTATTTTTTTAGCTTGTTATAACTGTAGTAGAATACAAAAGTTAGTTTTATGTCATGTCGTTAAATAAGCTTAAGCTTGCGCATGCTTTGATTGATTTTTGTATAATAATATCTTTTACACATGAAACCATTGATATATTAAAAAACTATATTAAAAAACCCAAGATACACACTCAACGTCTCAAAACCGTCCGCATAAAATGAGCGCAACATTCGAAATTGTGCGCTCATTTCAAATAGTCTCGCGTCACTCGCGTCTAGGTGCACTCGTTAAAAATGCCGAAGTGTTCTTTGAGAAATTGTGGAAATATTACGTCAAGAAGGTTAAAAAAGGATGGGATATCGTATTTTCGGTAAGTAAAAGAGTTTATTGATTAGTTTTTGTTATTTTTATGACTGAATATAGGAAGCAATATGTGATTTTGATTTAATTTGTCTAAAAACTTCATTCAACGGTCAAAGTATAATACGGCAAATTTCAATGGCCGCTTGTTCAGTGTAAGAACGATACATTACAGCTTCCTTTTTATTTTAGTCGCGTAATAAAAATGATCCTGTTCTTGTTCAATGGAGTCGATTTTTTTTATTGTGTTTATTTTTTTAATTAATAAGTCAATGTACTTTTGAACATTTTTGAATGTTGTTTTTGACAAATATGTTTACGTTATATAATATAATATAATATAATATAATATAGGAGAAGTAGTTAATTTAACGATTTTTTTTTAATGTTTGTAAATATGTATTATAATCTTTATCGATTAACTTATGGGACAACTTATGAGTTCGCGACATGCGGCATGCTAATGACAGAATTGTCGCGTAGTCTGCAAGTGTCGCTTTGGCGCAACACGTCACATTAAAAACTTATTGAAACCTTCTAATTTTTATATTTTAGTTTTCCTCGTGATCCAGTACGATGTGGAGAATGGACATCAATCGTCAGTCAACAAAGGCGTGAAGATTTTTTTAAGCCGAATAATTCAAGCGTCGTTTGTTCAGAGCATTTTTTGGACGAAGATATGTATGTCACTTCAAAAGGAATAAAACGTCTTCGTAAAACGGCTGTTCCTAACGTAGTGGTAAGTAACTCGTTAGCAAGTAAAATGAATTTGTCAAATACTCGTAGTATGGTACCTTCATTCAAATTATTTATTTTAATTATATTTATTTCTTACAGGATATCACACACACACACAGACCACACAGGTCACAGGACCTTGAGATTGTAAGTAACTGCGATAAAGAACGAACGGAACCTAAGTGCCGCTGTATTTTAAAATATTATTTGGTATGCTAGTAGATACTTATAATTTTGATGTTGCTTACAGATTGAAATACCTGATGATGACGGTGATACTGAAGTGTGTCGTCCGAGTTCAATGTTTGATTTAGAAAATGAAAATAAATTCAAATCTCCTACTACTTCTCTAAGCATAGGGTCAATTTTGGATACACCTCGAAAAGTTCGCATAAAAAGTGAACTTTACAAATGCCGCAAAAGGTTAATTAGCAAGGAAAAAGTTATTAACAACTTAAGGAAAAAAAATTCGAGACTTGTTAAAAAAACCATTTCACTAAAGAATGCGTTAAAAGTTTTAACGAAAAGATTTAAATTAGACTCTAATTTGTGTCAAGACCTATCCACATATATTAAACCAACTGAATTGTTTAATTCTAGTTGTTTAAACAGTCTAACAAAAAAGAAGAGATGTTTTAAGTATCCTCCCGTGGTCAGGAAATTCGCATTAACATTACACTTCTACTCACCAGCAGCTTACAAATATCTTCGAAAAATGTATAACACCTGCCTACCTCATACAAACACGTTGCATGATTGGTATAAAAGTGTTGAGGCAAAACCAGGCTTCACACAAGAAGCACTTGATAGGCTTTCAGAAAAAGTTCAAACCTCAAACAAAATTTTACTATGTTCTTTAGTGGTTGATGAAATGTCAATTCGACAGCAAAAAATTTGGACTGGAAAGCAGTATGAGGGCTTAGTTGATATAGGTATAGAAAGTAACGACTCAAATCAAATCGCTACTCAGGCGTACGTGTTTTTATTAGTGTCAGTAAATGAATCCTGGAAAATTCCCATAGCTTACTTTTTCATCAATAGCTTTACAGCCGAAAATAAAACAAATCTAATCAAAATTGCACTTACAAAATGTCACACCGTGGGAATAAAAGTAGTATCATTAACATTTGATGGATGTAAAACGAACTTATCTGCTATGAAACTGTTAGGGTGCAATATGGATGATGCTCACAATTTAAAGCCTTTCTTTAAACACCCCACAGCTGATTACGACGTTTTTGTATTTCTTGACGCATGCCATATGATTAAATTAATGAGGAATTTATTTGAATCAAAAAAAATAATATACAATAACGATAATAACCAAATAAAATGGAGACTAGTTGAAGACCTGCATAGAGTTCAAGAAAAACATAAATTACACTTAGCTAATAAATTAACGCAGAAACATATTTGGTTTAAGAATTCCATTATGAAAGTTAAACTAGCAACTCAACTTTTAAGTCGCAGCGTGGCGAATGCAATTACTTTCTGTGATACCGATTTAAAAATTCCAAATTTTATGAATTCTGGACCAACTACTGAGTTCATACTAGTATTAAATAATTTATTTGATATTTTAAATTCAAGGAATTTCAACTGCGGTGGTTTCAAAAGACCGATAAGTAACATGAATTCAAAAGACGTATTTAGGTTTTTCCAAACATCGAAATCTTATTTACTATCACTTTTCATTATAGTTCAAAGAAAACGCACCATCAAAAAGAAGGGAGAAAAAAGAATAATATTTTCTGAAGAAAAAGTATATGTATACAATTGCCAAGCAAATACAGGAATTGTCGGGTTACTTGTTTGTATTGAAAGTGTGCAACGTTTATATACTAGTTATGTGGAAACAGGTTATTTAAAATACATATTAGCCTATAAGTTTAGCCAGGATCATGTTGAGCTCTTTTTCGGCAATATAAGGAGTCAAGGAGGGTTCAATAATAATCCAAATTCCCGTCAATTTAAATCCGCATATAAAAAACTTTTAATGCACCTGGAGCTCGGTTCCAAATTTACAGGCAATTCTATTCCCTTGGAAAATGTGCCTATTCTGAATTGTGGCACAACTGTATCAAATATTAACAATACTAGCGTTGGATATCGTTTTGATATAGAAAACGAATATTTGTCAGTCGAAGATAGCAGTTATGAGACATATCAAAATAATTGTGATATTCTATCAGATTCTCTAAATAATTCCAACTCTGAATATGTCTGTCAAATTGTTGGTTATATTGCGGGATTTGTGGTCAGACATCTATTAAAAAAAATTAAATGTGACATCTGCAAAGATTCTACACTAGCACATAATAAATTATGGTTTCACAAACTAATAGATATAAAAGATTTTGGTGGTCTGTGCTACGCGAGTGAAGATGTTTACACTGTATGTAGTAAAACAGAGGAGATTATAAGACGAGAACAGCGCCTAAATGGTCAAAAAAACACAACCAAGGCCTATTTGTGTTCCTTAGTTTTAAAACGCGCCTTCCATTTAAATATATTTTCTAGTATTGACATACATTCTCGTCAACAACCTGCTCTATTCAATCACAAAATTAGTCTTATAAAAGCTATTATAGAAAAGTTTATAGATGTTCGTTTACATTACATTGCTAAAAAAACAACAGAAGAGTTAAAATCTAATTCAAAAAGACAACTCTACAATAAACTAAACTTATTTCAAGGAAATTAATGTTTTTCCTGCTGTTGAGTTTGAGTTGTTTTGGTTTGAGTTTAAACTTATAAATATATAATACATAACTGTTTTAATTATTTAATACCTTTTGAACCAAACATTTAAATAAACGATTTTAATACTTAATATTTGTTTCATTGATATATCCATGTCCTACCCAAAAACATATTTATGCTCCAATATTATGTGTTTAGAACACAATCTAACAAACTCTTAAAACACTAACTAAATGTCTTACGAAAAAAAAAATATAAAAATGTTCGTCTCCACTCAATGCCTTGTCCTACCGACCACCGCCGGTCGTAAAATTTTATTGCTTTTCGGTACACTGCATTGTAAGAACCACTTTAAGCAATTCGCGTAAGGTTGAATTTGCAAAAATATATGCTTGTTCTTAACTATAACTACGTAGGTATGATTGGTGAGTGTTTGGCGACACTTTCGAGCGTTACTTTTGTTCGAAATTGTGCATCTTGGGTTTTTTAATATATCAATGCATGAAACATACTTATATGACAAACAATGTACCTACCTAGTTCAATATGTTCTCAGAAAAAAAGGGGAATCCTGGCTCTCCGAATTAGCATATATGGATAAAGTCGTTTGTTACAGGAATTTTTCAATGTGGTTTTTACATTTTGATCACAAATGAGGAAAATTTTAATAGGTAGGTGACGTTAGGGAGTTGCGTTGATGAATATAGTCATGGATACTTACATACGTACGTCGAATGACTCAATGTTCAATATTCAATCTTAATCATAATATCCTGTAACGTAATTGGAAGTGGTTACTGCTTATATTAGCAAAAGGATTTAAAAGTTCTACGTAAATAGTAAAATCCGCTACATTCTTACTTACGCGTCCGTTGTAACCGCACCTTAATTTTTTAATCTTACCACTTAACTACCTATCTAATATGTTACGATTTACCATCGTTGGCCATTGATCATGGGCGTCCCAATGACCGGTACAAAGAACCGAAATATTGTTGACTCTCAATTTAAAACTTCTCTAAATTATTAGTATTTCTATTTAGAGGTTTATAAAGGTGTTTATTTATCATCATTATAATTAGGTAGATCAATATGACTACAATGATTCGACATTCAACGTATACCAATTCTGATTTTGTTACTTCTAATTCACATTAGGCCAGTCTAAATCGAGGTAGAGCTTTTTTTAAGCTTATCGTCAAGCTCGATCGCAGGACAAACGATCATTTGTAGTATTTTGTATGTCGTTGTACACTGTGTGAGGTAATCTCGGACGAGTCGAGGGTTTTATCAGCTTCAAGGTCTTGGTGCGCCGGCGCCGCCCACAGGCTCTAGCAAATTAATTCGAAGCAAGCGAGATTGAAATATTTACGTCGCTGTAATATTTGCATTTTATCGTGTATGTACTCTGCTAGTCAACATTGCATTTATGATTGGCAATAATAAGGTCGTATCAAACACAATACATTTGGTGACAAGCAAACGTTGAACATACTGTATACTTAAGTTATTTTGGAGCACATCGTGGGTGTGGCCTAGTTCATTCGAGGGCACGATAGCATCACATCGCTAAGTTCAGAATTTATAATATTGATACAATAACATTGCCTTTATCTTTTATTTTTGTATCATAAAAGCTTTATTTGAACGTTTAATAAAACTAAAATTACTAATTTAGAGGATCAAGGTCGCACGTTAAATAATAGATATAATACGATATTTTGTCAATTCGCGAAAACCTCCTTTGAAGTACAATATGATCTCTAACGGTTTTTCTGTATTATGCAACTTTTATACCAAATAAACAAATTGACACGTTTCTTATGATACTGGGTAACAATAGCAAGTAACACGTACTACATTGGTATTATTCGTATGACCTCATACAACATTATTTAATCGTGGTAATACAATACGCATTCATCTCGAAACTACGCATAGGTATTCAATTAAATTATAAAATTAGGTACTTAGATATTTTCTAAATACATCAAAGACAACTTTGGTTTCGGTTAATAAGACATTTTAGCCTGAGTAATGTTATGGGCATTACGTGCAGTGTTGCCAGACGTCTCGCCAAAACCGGTAAATCCCGTTTTTAACCCTTTCAGGACGCGTTCCGATAGCACCCCGAGTGGGACGCTTAAAATCCCGCTATTTCACCTGAGTAGGTAATATTAACGCCGTAATTTAAAAATAATGATTTCATTAAATTTGTCTGTGATTTTGAATTTTGAATACTTAAAAGGATTTTAAATTTTTAACCATTGTTATTGTTTTGCTGCTACATGCCGATTTTTACGTCCCAGACCCCGCTTTTATCTTTATTTAAGTTCCGGTATTTGGAACGACGGATCTGGCAACACTATATACAAACAATACAACAAATCAACAAAAACAATGGTATTTGTAATAAGAAAACATAAACATAACATACCTGCAATGCTATGCCGTTGATCCCTGAAAGGTTAAGCAGTGGTGCAATGACGTAGGTACACCCGCAGTTTATTTATTTTAATATTATAACAAAATTGAATTCATTAGGCTAGCAATTATAAATGAAAAGCAGGTTTCACAAAGTTAACTGCAAGTATCTTCGACTCTCAATAAAACTCACCTAAAGTTTTTTAGTAATGCTGTTAGTAGTACCTAGTACCTACCTACATAGTACCCAACATGGACGCTTTTAATTTCGATTCGACCGGTTTAGGTCCTACGTACGTCAAAGCCACTACTTTTAAAGTAGCGCACGATTTTAAATGGATTGGTTTCGTGACCACGTTTGGGAGCGGATTGTCGTCATAGTGTAGATAAGCTTATCGAATTGTCAACGACTGACAGATCGATAATGTTTGTCGGTTTGTGACGAAGACATCGTCCGGTGGCGAAGTTGTATACAGGGTGTCCAGTATAACTTGGAAGATCATTGCGGCGCTGTTTACAACGACACATGTCACAGATATCATCAAATTCAGTACATTCAAATTTAGTTCCCTATTTCACCGTCTGCCAAGATATGCTGGCCAGTGTTCGAATGTCGATCGCTGGCGGGCACGTCGCGTCGCTTTCCGCATGCGGCCACTTCCTGCTGCCCGCGTGCCGCAGTAGGCCGCTGGCTCACCGCACCACGACGCCGACAACCTCTGCATTCTGCTGATTAGACACTTCCGCACACATAACTGACGAACGCGTTTGTACAACGGTTCTGTCGCCTTTTATACCCCATAAACATGAAACACTATAAGAATTTGTCATTTGGCGTGCTCAATAGTCTTACTGCCTGAGTGCACGATATTATCCTGTTATGAATGAACATGATAAAAAGTATGAAGTCCATAAAGTATTATGAAACCAGATATTTGCATGGCTAATCCGAATTACAAAACTGGTTGGCTAATAGAATACCTAGTAGAACAAAAATGTTAAATAGTTCCTCCCAGGTTTTGAAGGCAAGTTTTATAAATCTTTTTACCTATTCATTTTTTAATTCGTGTTAGTATGTTGTCAAAGAAAAAACCTCCCGAAACAAATCCAAAAATAATCTGATTTCCTTGATTTGGTATTTAAAGACTGTTGAAACTGGAAAGCTTTGAAAATGTAGAACAGCAGCTTATTATGGCCATGCTTACCCTAAAATTCGAACGAGTTACAGCGCACTAGTAAAATACTTATCTACTTAATAACTGACCAGTATAACATGTCACGTTTATTCTTTTAAGATTAGGTTTTTTTAAGTCTTCGTTTAGACAACATATTTGAGTTTTCTAAAACATGTATTCGATGTAATACCATTTCATGATAATGTTTACACATAAAATTAAATATACAAAGCTTAATATAATAGACCACAATGAATGATTGATGAGTTTTTTGCTTAGATGTGTGTATAATTTTGATTATATTATAAAAAGTCACAACACCGCCCGTTAACTTTACTTTTGCGCTATCAAAAAAATATAGCAAGTTGATTATTATCTATATTTTTATGACACATGAACGTTGAAATAAAAATGTTCTTGTGACATGTATAATTACTACATATTATAATGATGGTTTGTGGTTTACCTTTAAAAAAACCTGTGGTATTAAGTGCTTTTCATCGTGCGTGGAGCTCTCTTGCATCGGTTTCAAAGTGGGTCTATAGCATCCATATACATGAGATACAAGCGATCTCGTCCGAATACATTCGAGCTGAAATATAAATTGTTGGTGGTATTCACAACTTTGCAAATCTCAAATTAACATCTTACAGATGAACAAGTAAGATTTGCTTAAGAAATCCGTAATAATACATGTATTAATCCTTCCTTGTGTATCTGCTTAATTCCGTCGTGTCGTAAGAACAAAGGACCATATTTATGAGATGAAAGTAGAACAGAATATTATTTATTTCTTCTGTATTTAAGGCTGTAACAAAGATACAAGACACAACAGATAAACAATGGGGGCTAATAATGTAACATGTAGTGAATCATATTTTGTTCTTTGATATCGCATCGTAACTGCAATTTGACTGTACATCCAGTCGGCAGTTGTCACGATCACGGTTGTCGTCACGGCAGTTGTCACGATCACGGTTGTCGTCACGGCAGTTGTCACGGTTGTCGGGGTATAGTCCGTCTCTCTGGGCCCTTACAAATCCATTTCTGATTAAAACGAAATTGATTCACTAAATGTGTCGTTATTAGCTGACATGTTCAGCGCAAGAGTACGCCTCACGGTTTATTGATCAGAACCTCTGTAAGGTTACAAAGTTGATATAATTGCACTACGTAGTCAGGGTGTATTAGTGTAATATTTAAGAACATTGCTTAAATATAACACTATACCCTTTTCGCCGTAAGTTGATTCCTGACGTTTCTCTACAAAACGTTACCATACAAAGAATTACAAATATTTTTAAAAACAACATCGATATTATAGCTATTTTACGGTTTTTAATGATGCCCTTTAGGTTTTTCGATAGCAGTTTCCTAGCAACAATTTACGAAATGACCGAGCTGTCAGGACTCATCTTAGGGTGAACAGAAGGTAATGTAAAACTTTAATTACCTCTTTTTTTCATTTGCTGAGAATGATTCATTCTGTTTTCTTTTACTCGGAGTTGAGTATTGCTGTTGTAAAACAACTGTTTATTTATAATAGCGAATAATTAGTGTAACAACTGTCTATTTTAAGGCTTCATTATTCGAATTACGTCTATTCCAAACAAACAGCGTCATATTCTGCAGTAACTAACAATGTAGTGTAAACTGTGCCACATAAACCCAGTTATTTTAGTATTAGGTACTATTGTGTATTATTTTCCGTGAAATAATTAAAATAAGTGTTAAGGTAGCGCCTAAAATTATATTATTTGCGTCTAATCTATCGGTTGTTTTACATTTTTTGCTGAAAAACGTTGTCAGATTTAAAATGATTACCGTATATTTTTAAAATAGGTAGGTATATTTTTTTCTTCCAAAGTTGTACATAATTCCATATTTTATACGACTTGTACAACTGTGAAGAGGGGAATAGACTCATTAGTCTATTGAGGTTTTCATTACATACCATAGAACGGGGTTACTTTGATCAATATTTTGAGCTTCATGTGTTGTATCTTATTTATTTTCGCTTTTAGCTACTACATCAAAAACATTTTACATAAACTGAATTAACTGAGATATATAAAATCACATAGACTTGATAAAAAAAACTACAGAGCATAGTTTTCGATAAACAAGAGGAGAAATGTTCCTTATCAAAGTCGGACCGTAGGCTTTTACTTTGACAATGCCTGTTTTATCATTCAGTGTCAAAGTAGGCAATTAGGACTCGAATTTTGTACATAATCAGGGGTGTGATTTAGCATTTTTTATCTTCGCCATCTAACTTCACAGACACCTCTATACCGTATGGTAATATAGGAAAACTGTCAATGTTGCATATACAGTTAAGTTGGAATGCATAAGTTCCATTTTTACAGAGATACATGACCAAATGCAATATTTTTAGTAACTATCAATGTCGCCCCTTGATATCAAAGTAACCCCAATCGCTGGTACTTTATCAAATTAATCATTAAAAGCTCAACTTTTCCCATTACTCTACTATACAATAATTTAACAATTCATTACAAAATGAAATGCACGAAGTCAGTACAATAGCAGTATAATTAACAGCCCGAATCAAATTAAACTAAATCGTATTAGTTATACATCGTTGACATACCTAATGGAACAACTACTTGATCACAAAAGGTGCACAGATATAACTTGTAATTTAAATATTATAAAATAAAAGGTCATTGACTGATTGACACATCAACGCCCAAGTGGGCTTTTCAGGTTTTTTTTGAAGCGGGTAAAGTGCAGGAAGCGTACAGGTTTTTTTAGTAGTACACTTTTCGTTTACACAAACTGTCATATTGTTTGACAACAAAAACAAAACCAAATATTTTGACAGTCTTCGTAAATAAAAACCTGAGGTTTTTCTTCAAAACGATACCATACAAAGAATACAAAACATTAAAAAAAAAACTAAATATGGATAATATAGCTATTTTACAGTTTTAGGTGATGTCGTTTAGGTACGTTTTCGATAGTCTCCCTTTTTTTCGCTAGTAGAATTTACGAAATGACCGCTATGTTAGGACTCATCTTTCATTGAACAGACAGAGTATAAAGAAGCCTGCAGGTCTGGAGAACAAGATAGCTTCCTGCATTTTGCCCGCTTCAAAAACATACCTGAACTAGCCTACAGGTCAAACAGCTTATGTTATAGACTTGAACTATTAGTAGAAAGGTTAAAAACTCGAGTAAAAGAATTTGCTAAGAAACACCTTCTATTAACTGTAATGTTACATTCCGTTTCATCATTTGTATAAAATTTATTAAATGACAAGAAATAAATAATAATAGTAATAATGTCAGGCCATTATTTGACGCTAGGAGATAATATTTTGTTATCCTACAAAAATAGCATTGCAATGTTTCTTCTGCGTATATTTAAACATAAGATAACCCCTGATATTGTACGTATTAATGTCATTGTTGAATAAGCCGTCTGAACAGAGCGCGAGCGCCGACGGCGACACGGTCTGGGATATGACGAGCATTGACGCACACGCAACCGATTAAGTACGGGTCAAAATCTTGCGCCGACGATGCTTTTATAAATAATATTAATGGGTCGTTTACGGGAGAACTAAACAAAAGCAGTATTGTCTCTGACTGTTTTATTTTGAATAACGAATGGATAGCTCTAGATTTTTAGGTAATCTTAAGCAAATATGGAATACCAATTAATTTTAATTGTTATTTCATATTAAGTATACCTACTATTCCATATTTCGATGTCTCCCACGTAAGTTGTTGTAAGCCACAAATTGCATTTTTGTGTTTTTCACGTAAAATTGTCTAATTTTATGTATTATTTATTATCTGTTCTAAATATAAAAATATATATAGTTTTTCGGTATGTTTATATTTGGAATAGATAATATACATAAAATTACACACTTTTACGTGAAAAACACAAAATGACAAAAATGCAATTTGTGACTTACAACAACTTACGTGGGAGGCATCGATTTGCTTACTTTCCTGTACCAGTTGGTCTCAAGGCAAAAATAAGGCGCCACATAAAAAAAAGACTTCTGCAACCGACTTTACAAACTGTAGTCTAATTCACGTAACTACTTAATTAATTTCATGACGCGCCGATCAAGTTGCAGTGACGCTGCAGTTAAAACAGGGATCATACGAAAAGCGTTGTTTTGATCGAAACTTTATTACAACTGAACTTCTTTAGTTAGATGAATCAAGCCCCTGGACACACCTGCAGCAAGTCGACTTCTGAAAGTATTGCGAACCATTAAGCGAGCAATGGCGTGCAACAACTAGCACAGTAAAACTAGTGGATTTATCGCTTTAGATTTTAACATTTCATGCCTCGTTAATATAAATATGATTTGTGGATCAAATCGTTCCTTTCTTTATCCGAATGTTTTAAGAGTTGTGAAAGAAAGAAATAAATTAAAAATAAATCTTCAAACTGTTAGTAATTTTACGCAACTTTTAATAAATCCGAATAAAAGTAATATCGTCTCTATTCTTTGTAGCACATAAGATAGATGAAGTACACAGTAAAAATGTATAATTAAGTAATTACTATTATAATTACTTAATTATACATTTTTACTTTAAGATAAACATAATATATTACTGTAGCATGATGCTAAACGCATTGTTAATTTGTAACATAGGGGTAATAACAGTTAAAGATAATCGCGAAACGTCTGAAGTGTTTGTAACAAAACAAAGCTAAAAACTCTAAACACACATTTCAGACGAGAAATGGTTTGCCATCGGTCTACTCGTTGTAAACTTGTAAGCCGTGTATGCACTTTCGAACTTTGTTGCGTTGCATTATACGCAACAACTTTATTTGCATGTGCGTACCACTAACGAACATGGAATAGTGTGTTCGATGAAAACGTTTGCAGATCCAATTTGCGTCCAAACATTCGCGATTGATGTTTGTGTCAATGCGCTTGTCTATAAAAGTACAAAGACCCGACCATAGGATTTCCATAAAAAACCACTAACATTTCTTTTTTATTTCAGGGATAAAGTATTCAAAGGTTAACGTTCTCACGAATCAAATCCTTTCCATAAGCAAAAGGTATTTAAATAAATTTACTAAATTATTCACATAATTTGCAACGTCATCTCGCTCCTGGTGACTAATATTCACACCATGAGATCAGAAACACATCTCCATTCGTGACGAGGTTGTTGTGCCCGTGACGTCGACATCGTACGACACTAAAAAAACTTCCTCTGCCGTCAGATAGCGTATCATTGAAATTGTATTCCCAAAAAAACATTTGTTTAATCGTGAACTCTTAATCTTGGTTTGTTATGAAACTCTAGATAATGTAGTTGATATGCAAAGTCAATATTACTAGTTTATACGCCAAATGTGAAATCTAAGGAACTTTAGAAACATGATTTCATTAGATTTTTCAACTTTTCGACTCCTTTTTCGGACTTTAAATGTTATTATAGAGTGCTTGCATATTGCAAAGCATGCGATGTCTAATAATGCCTTGCAACTGTGTTTTTTTACAGTTCCTTTGTTACGATAGTCTAATACATAATATATTCATTATTTATATAATAAAAGTAAAAGTGTGTAAAAAATTTAATAGCTCTACCAAAACAAATGTTTCTTATCTAGTCTTAGTCTAAATTCAATTCAATTATTGTCTTTCCGTAGTATTTTTAATATCTTGTTTCTTTAAATACCTATAATTAGATTAAAATAGCACAATTTACAGTCGCTCATTTGCTATAAAATTAACATAATTAATGCAATGAGTTCTTTCTTGACAATCGCAATGAAACATTGAATTTATTAGCCAGTTTCTCAAGAAATAGAAATAATTCTCTTTAGTGCTATGCTGGCCCTACTGATTTTTCATTGTTTCTGGGGCTTTTATAATGAAAACTTAGTGATGTCAAGAAAAAAGGGAAATCTTTCGTGAAACGCACTTTACCTAGGCCTACCTAAGTACATATTTTAAACGGGAGCCTTTTCTATGCCACGTAATGTTCATTGTATATAAAGCATAGAATTTAATGAATTACAAAGTAGTTGACATGTTAGTCGAGTACCTTTTACATCGGCGCGGATAATACCGGAAATCATGGCTGTGCACACTTCCTAGTTGGCACCTTTAACCTGAAGTGTTATCTGCAATGCCGTAAACGTACCTTATATACGATTATTTTATAACATCGACACATATATGCTAATCAATTAAAATGAATCACATCACTGGTATCTTAATATTATGGCGTATAAATATTAGATTGTTCGGAAAGTAGTTTCGTTTTAATTGAATATTAAGTCGAGCCTCGCCTAAACTTAGGCGTTTCAAATGATCATGAACGGTCGAATTCAATAAAATTAATCTTTCAGCGATCTCATGAGTTGGTTATTCGCCGGTTCGCATCAATTAATGCCTTTAATGTGTCTTCATCAGCTTCAACTGGCATAAAGAACGTGTTGCATCTTCAACTTCAAAATTGCCGGATCGAAATTTTGCAAACCAGTTTAGGCACTGGTGTTCTGTCAATAGATCTTCTTCATATACATCGGACATTTTTTCCTTGCCTGAACAACATTTTTACCTTTTCGATGGTAAAAGTAAAATATGCCGAAAATGCTGCTTTTCACTCTCCATATTTGAAAGGGTACCAACTAAAAACCACTGCGTAGAATTAATCGAACTTTTTCCCAAGCAAGCCTTGCTATATCAACTATCAAAATATATAATGATTATGCGGCTTAAGTGTGAAATTGGCTGCGAAAAAATACAATTAAATCATCTGTTGGGAAAAAACGAAATGACTTTCCGAACAACCTATTAGTTTACATATGAATTTATTTAATTGAAGCATTCATTAAAATACCTGTGTATAAGGCTAGTTTAATTACCTAAGCTTTTATTGAGCCAAATACTGTAAACATGTTTGAGAACAACCTATTATGAATAATATTAGATTCTGAATAAGTATATTCAAACTTTAATCAATACATGATTTGTATGTATGTAATATTATGTAATAGTGTGATACGACTGGTGTGATAATGCCTTTCTACTTTATTTATAACACATGAATTATTACTTTTGATCAAATACCTAATTATACAGCATTAAACGTTTTATCAATCACGTGTGTGTAAACTAATAACCACAGCGTCTAAAATATCTCTAAGTTTACATATCAATTGTCATGTATAAAAATAATAGTTATTAGTTTTTAAATAATTTACATGATGTTGCGGTTTAGATAAGCATAGGTCAGGATGATTATGCTTCTTGCAAGGCGATTGTTTTAATACGTATCTTAGGTGAATCCCCAAGTGTTATAATCATTAGCACGAATACGAACACCACGTTAATCCATCAATCGATCTTTTACATTCAAGTGTCAGACTACAGTCTAGCCATGCCACACAGTTGACCAACATCTGAGTTACCTTCAAAACTACCAAAAAAATATCCCGAGATGCATTTAAAAAGTGTCAATATCAAACTCTCGTTAAAGTACTGTACACTGTTGTCATACGGTTGAGTAAAGTGCTACTTTTCGTGGCTGTGTGTTTAGGTCGATGAGTTCATCAAACAACATGGCGCCACACTAAAATAATTTTCTTTATCTGTTTACATTATCGATTTATTGTAAGAAAATTTTATGTGACGGATGATGTAAACGCTTTTTTACTTAACTTACGTAGTATGCAAAAGAGCGAGTGAAAGCATTACTTTGTTGATTATACTGTAAAAGTTATTAAAATTGAGGAAGTCTTTTGTATATGCAAATCAATAGCGTGATGCTATTGTTTTGATTTTATGAGTATTACTATAAAATAGAATGTTTATAGGTAGGTATAGGAGGATTTTACACTCTGTAGTCGTAGGACTGTATAACCATCATTATGACTTTGATTGACCATAATTATCAACGTACGGGGTGGTACGGGGTCTTTGTCCTATGCGGCTTCAAATAATAAGACTAAAGATATAAAGGTACAGGTAGTATCTAAAGAACTGTTTTCATTAGCTTCTTCTCAAAATAAATATTCGAAAATGGTAGCGGAGGAAGCGCTTTGTCCTTACTTGGCAGTCTGGTCTATAATACACGCCGGATAGACTCATTTGAATTCTTTGTCGTACACGTCATAGCTCATCATGAATTGGTATACCTCGGGTGACGCTGCCCGCCATTCTCAAAAATATACAATTCATGTTTTTTTCTCTATTTCGGAACAAAAAACTGCTCCATATTGTGATTCATTATGACATTTGTTATAAGGCATGATGTAGCAAGATAATTCAAGAAGGAATAAAAACAAGAATAGTATACAGGTACGTCGGGTTAATTGTTTTTTTTTCGCTGCGTAGAAGACGTAGAACTCAATGGTATGCAGTAATCATACATACATACACGAGTATGTATGTATGTGATAACATCTGTTTATTTAGCTACCGCTGTTGTTGTACTGGCTCACTAGTAAATATCTGTGTCTGCCGACTTTGCCCCGTTGTTTTTCTAATTAATTCAATTTCATTATCTTAATCTTTTTTTTATAATCATGTTCGCAGCATTCCTATATTGATGACTATTATGTACTTTGTATTCTGGGATTAATTATAGTAAACATAGACTAATTTTATCTTAATAGTGACTATATAACCCAAATAAGTTTATAGGTATAAATATTCTAGGTATATACATATGCATATCTTAAATTATCACTATTAATTATTTATGAAATGTAAATAACTAATAAATCTAATTACAACAGCAAATTAATTTAATGAGGTATCAATAAAATTTGTATGATTTCATTATACTTACAATTAAATTAATTAAAATTAACCAAAAATAATATGTTCGAAAATTCGAACGTTTTATGGATAAAAAACTTATCACGGAACATCTTAATGGTAGTGTTCATTCACTTATTGAACAATGCATATTGATAAGTATTATCTGTATTCATGTCATTTTTTGTATAAAAGGAGAAACAGACTGACTGCTCTATCAACGCACATCCTAAACCGACGACAGAAGGACTAAGAACTAATATGTATTTTCAATGGGCCCTGAAGCGGGAATTAAATAAAAAAAAGTAAGGAAGTGTTTTTGGAAATTCTACCTCTAAAGTTAAATGGGCTGTTAACGTTTGTTTTAAAATCCTTATTCCATGGTGTTATTAACTTGAAATTTGGCGCAAACACTCTTTAAAGTAAATAATGAAGGACGGACTTTTTGGATTTTAAAACTACACCTAAAAAAGGGCATAATGAGGGTTTAAAATATCGAGCGAACCTGCGGGCAAAAGCTAGTAAGTTATTATGCTCTCTGAATCGTCGCCCTGTTACGTTACGGGCTCTGGACGTATGGAAGGACATCCCAAGTTTACGTGTTTCGAGGAACAACATTACCTATGCTATACAGAAATATTACAAATACATAAATTTTACAATAACATTATTTATATTTGTACGATGCCATAATTCAAATAGTTGCGTCAGTGAAATAAAACAATACAGTGATAATCTCATGGTAAACAAGTAAATACTAACAATTGTTGTAATCACTTATGAAACTTATACAGGATGTTTACAAATTCGTGTAATTCCTTGTGATTTATTGCTGACTAGCTGTGCCCGCGACTCCGTCCGCGTGGAAGTCGGAAAACAACATTGTGTCGCAGCAACTAAATAATCCATTTATTATAATAATAGACAAAGGTGTCCCACTAAGACACTTATATCTTTTGAACCATTTCTTTATGTAGAGTTTCAGCTCCTCTTGATTGACCGTAAAGATTCATAAAACCGTAATACTAAAAACGTGTTGCTTATTTCTATACATTTCCTTGCTAAAATGGATTATAATTGAATATTGATACTTTTATTGAAGATGTAACAAAACCATATCGCGATACAAAAATAGCTACAACGCCGTCTTGTTACAATCTGCGAACTAAATTATGATTTCATTCGAGGTGTGGTAGGTATAGAAAAGAACTTTAAATATTAAAAAAAAAAACGTTTAGAAGACTTCATTTAATTTTAATAAGTTATAAATAGGTAGGTACTGCTTTCAAAAAGTCTGATCTGGAAATCGAACCAACACAAACGCGAAAAAACATCATCTATATTTTTATTTCACCAATCGATATGATCGCTCCAATAAACATAATGCCTGAAATTGATGGAAGACCATAAAAACTAACATTAAGTACCTATCTAACTTAGGTACATTTCAATTCAAACACTTATTTGTTGTTACTTCTTATTTCTTGCACTTCCTTCAATTTAAGACAGTGTGTTTGTTGGAGAGATTTGATCCTCATTATTGACCTTAATAGATATCTATCAACAGGTGCCATAATATAATACCGGATGGTACATAAAGCTTTGTCAGTTCGATTCCCGGTTCAGGCAAAAAAATCAGTAAAAGGTAATTTCTTACTTTAAAAAAAAGTGAAATGAAGTTTCCTTTGAGTGAAATTTGCTATTTTTAATATTTAAAGCACTTTCCCTCCATGGCCACGTCTTTGGAACATTACCTAAAGCTTAAAAAAACTCAATTAAATAAACTTAATAAAACGACGGCGACAGCCTTTGAATAAATCTGACAATAATGAACAAAATAAAATGAAATATAGAAAAACATTCCAAAAAGTGCATTGAGTAGATAGAATGATTACGAAATACTAAATTTCAACGAAAGCACTGGGTGAGCGCTTTCCTTGCAAATTATCATGGCCACCGATTTCAATTTGAATTTGGACCTTATTTTCGGCATCAGCATTCCCAAAAAGTATGAACATTCAATGAACAAAAATCCTACTATTAGTCCACATCATGAATTAATTTTATTGTGAACAACAATAAGAAATTGACCTAATCTTCTTCTCTTGTGTCAGCACGAGCTAAACAAAAAATAGCTCATGCTGTGGTAAAAAGATTAGCCAGTCAGCAAGGTTGATAGCGGGGCTGATTGACCTAATAAATTCTAAATAACAATATCTTCGTTTTTTTTCTGTAAAAGCTTAGTTCCTTCTTCATAAGGATAGCATTTCATTAAACCTTTCGTAGACAGAGAATAGGTACCAATTCAACAATGAATATTAGGTAATTTGTGGATTTATTCGTAGTAAAATATTTCCTCGCAACATTATTTGATACACGTAACGCCATCTATTGAAAATAAACTAATACATGCTAAGTTCTTCTAGAAAACTTAAAATTCGCATAACTTTTGATTGCGTGAACCGATTGCGATGAAACAAAAACCATATGTTACTTGGAGATAAGCACAATATATGTTTATAAAAGTCAACAGCATTGGGTCAGTTGTTTTTACGTGATGCTTGAACAAACAAACAGATAAACAGATAAACAGACAAACAGACAAACCAACAAACAGAAGAAACAAAATACAAAAATGTTAAAAATGGGTTCTTTTGGTTATTTTTTAACACCCCAACCATGTTTTTTCAAAATATTTGCTATGTACAGATACGCAAAGTCTACAGATTTGATAAATGTATAGAAGATATTGATTATTTGCATATCTTTTGAATGCGTGAACCGATTGCGATGAAACAAAAAAAATATGTTACTTGGAGATAAGCACAATATATTTTTATAAAAGTCAACAGCATTGGGTCAGCTCTTTTTACGTGATGCTTGCATAAACATGCAAACATATGTTTAATCTTTACTTCCCTAGATGGCGTTGGCGTCGAATTAGATCGCGCTATGGTTTCGTTACCGCGCGATTTATAAGTTCTAGACAAAGATTTCTTAATTAGTTCGAAACCACGATTTTATTATATGTATAGATATTTACCCTGCATGGGATTATTTTTTATTCTTTAATAATATTGTATGTATTCTCTAGAAATAAGGGCGTTTTCTGTCTTATGCGGACGCGAATTCTTGTGCGGTTTCCGTTCGCACGCAGCTGGGCCAAAACCTTCTTTCCTGTAATCAGTGCATTTTAGTATCAAGCGGCGCGGCACAAACGTATTGGCAATTTTATATAAACGATAAAAAAAGAAAAAAAAATGATTTTTTGCTGTATCATTTTATTTTCTATTCAAGAAAATAGTAAAAAAATGTTATACTATATAACAGGTTTAAAATAAAAATATAAGAAACAGGATTTTGCTACGTCTTCCGAAAAAGTTGGTAGGAAATATATTCCCTTTGTCTAATTAAGGGTTAAAATGCGAGCTCTTGTGTGGATGGAATCAGCGTCCGCACCCGCATCCGCTTACGACAGTAAAAGTCCGGTGGGTTCATGCCTTTTTAGCCGTGAACCTCATGTCGTCACAGTATTTAATATTATATTATTATATCCGCAGCAATCAATTTCACTTCACATTGAGACGTAAAGAAGGGAAGCCAATACTGTTACATGATTTCATAAAACAGTTTTACATCAACACCTGACTTATCGTATACTGATGGGTGATAAACATCGTCTTATTATGCAGTTGGCATGTTTACTGGATCCCCAAATATTTTTACAGTATGAAACGTGTACTCCTGTAGAGTGAAACAATTTTAGGGACAAAAAATGCGAATAAATATGTATGCGCCGCAAGTCAATAAATTTAAGCCTGAGTTTCGAAATGTTTTGTGAATAATGTGGATAGGGTGACGCAAGCTCTAGCCTTGTGGATGCGCCCCATTTCACAAGCACTCAGGTATACACGCACACACACACAAACACATACACAAACACAGAGAAACCGCACATTATGAATTATATGAATGTACTCACTGTTACTTTACAACAACACTACTTAATATTCATGAATGCTTCTTATCTTGGCATCGCTTCTTAACTACTACATTATCTCCAACAAAACATCACGATGTTAACTCACAATAAAGGCATTTGCCGCCTCCTGCATTCTAATGCCTGAGTGCACTAACTCGCTAAACTGAAGGTTAGTCCTAATTATGCGGACACTTCGTTATGACTTAATCTACTGATCACGTTTATGCGACAAATCATCAATGTTACAAAACACGTAAAATCTGATCATATTATCTACCCCCCCAAGTCCTTGAAAAAAACTTTGAACAGCTTATCGATAAAAACGTTAATTGTGTAACATTGTTACATTTTGCATAAATAGAAATAATATTGCATAAGTAAGAAAAAATATAATAACGCAAGAAAAAAAAAATAATTATTAATACCTACTTTAAACGTTACGAGTGTATAAAGTCTGCAACTTTAAAGTCATAAGTATCTTCTCTGTAGGATAAACTTTGCATTAAAATCCTATGTTTTAAATTTATTAGATATCTATTGATATCACGGACGCACACAAACATATTTTTTTATGGAACCCTGCGGTCAGTACTCGCAGTTTTTTCTGTAAAAAATTTACAAATCGAGGTGACTGAACGCCTATTATATTCACAAGGCTGTAACGTTTCGGGACATATAAAAAAAATATTAAATCTACTAACGCTCGAGTAGAGATAAAATGTCAAAAGTCTGATATCCAGATAATAATTTAACTAGGTAGGTAACATTCTTAATCGTTAATAATTCCCAGTCTTTCAGGTATCATTATTCATTAAACTTGTAATGTTGCGCATCTACTCACTAGTAGTATTGTTGCCAAACTCAACGTCAAACTCGCGTTAACGTTAACTGTTTATCAGCTTTTTATTTTTGTGTGAGTGGGCGCGACAGACGAGCCCCTAGACAAACAGACCAATACTGAGCGTGAAGGCAAATCTAACGCATTTATACTTGTATGATCTATACAACAGGACACTTACAAGGATAAAAGGATGTGAGGATGTTCGCAGTTTCCCCCTTCCGCTATGTACCCTGAATTTTGATTTATTTCACGTTGTTTGTTTTGTTTGTTATTGAATTATTAATATTTCGGCACAATTTCTTTGTCTGACAATACACTCTACAACACACATATCTTCTTTAGCTATAAAACTTACATTTCGCTTTTACAATCAATTTTGCATAGAAGTATTGATGTATATTTGACTGCTTTTTGGGATGTAATAGAGATTGGTTCTTCATGTACGTATAAGGAAATATCCTATCGGTAATATAATATGGAGAATAGAGATTGAGATAGCGTCATCAGCATCACTCATCAGTCATCACTGTTTAATTCTTAAGAAATTACGGTGTAAAGATATTCTGAAGATTACTCAGTCTTAAAGATGATTAGTAACCTATTTACCTATACAAATGAACAAGTTGTATTGTTATGATAAATCTTCTTTATCGCTGTGCTTACCTCACCTATAGCTGAAAGGGGCTGTGCATTCATAACTAGCTCTTAACTAGCTCTTTCATCTAAATCATCTGTGATTTAACGATTACGTACTTACGTTTCTGTTTATGCACTTCGTGTAACCCTTAATCACCTTTTACGACACTTATGAGGTGTTCTATTCTTGGCATCAGACGTAATGAACCGATAATTTATAGACACTGTACCTGCGTAATAGCTAGGAAAACTTTTGCTAGGTAAAAGTTGTAAAAATATATACAGGGTGGAAAAAATCAATGGGCCCTGAAGGGAAACCACTTTAAATCCTTAAGATAGATTATTTTACTTAAAGGAAACATTCCTTTATTTTTAAAATGAAACAAAACTGCATTCACAGATTTCTCGACAAGTTTACCTAAACCGGGAATCGAACCAGCTAAAAATTTAAAAAAAATTACTCGCTATTTTATTTCACTAGTCGATAGAGTCAATGTTAAAGATAAAATCTCTCCAAGAAACATTAGGTCTTACACTCGTCCGTTGTACAAGATATCCATGAAATCTAACATTTAGTACAGAAGGGCTTTAATCAACTTTACCTAGACTAGAACTGTTCACTTTTAACAAGTAAAAGACACTTTTTTTAACTCTAACCTCCAAAGACATTCTATGAAGTACAAACTTGCTAATTTATCTTTGAGTACCTTGTTGAAGACTTAGATAAGAAAATCGTTTAATTGGTAATAATAATTCTATTCACATTTCCTTCTTAAAGCTGCCGTCCACTAGGCTCGCCGAGTCGAGTCGAATAGAACCGCAATAATTCGCCTCCTATACATTTACTATAAAACTGCGTCGATCAGCGACGAGCCGAGACGCGCCGAGTCGCATAACTCGCACGCATCGCTTGTCACACGAATTTCTGTTTTAACGACTTGCGATTACTCACCGTTTTGCCTCACACGGAACAAATGCGACTCGACTCGATTCGACGCGTTTCGGCTGTAGTCGACGCCAGGCTTTAGACGAGGCATTCTGACGAAAAGTTTAAAAATAGAACGTTCCATTTGACAATAATCCTACCGATTAGTAGAATAAAATAGCGAGTGTTTAATTTTTTGAATTTTTAGCTGGTTCGATTCCCGGTTTAGGTAACCTTGTCGAGAAATCTGTGAATGCAGTTTTGTTTCATTTTAAAAATAAAAGAATGTTTCCTTTAAGTAAAATAATGTATCTTAAGGATTTAAAGTGGTTTCCCTTCAGGGCCCATTGATTTTTTCCACCCTGTATACTCGTTATAATTATAACCATGGGCGTAGCCAGGATTTCGTCCAGGGTGACACACAGCAGCTCAGTGAAACAGTGAAAATCTATCTTTTTACTTAATCTGGAAATGGAGATATGGGGCAATTTTGCCCATGTCCACCTTTTTGAGACCCTAATAAGTATAGCCAGGTATTGGCTCACTTATTACATTAGACATGGGTGTAGAGTTCTGACTCTATAGACTTTTTACCAATTCTTCATTGTGATAGGGTGGGGTAAGCGCCCCATCCGCCCCACCTAATGATTGTGACAAACAACTTGTGGTCTACAAAAAATCGAAACAAAAATTCTCCTATACAAACTCGAACGGTTGATTGGTAAATTGTATGGGAAGATAACATACAGTACGCGTAAAATAACTTTGCCCCTCTGACGTTAGGAACAGAACACTGAAAGCCTGTTTTCACAGCAGCAAAGTTATTTGATACGCGTAAAATAACTTTGCCCCTCTGAAGTAAGAAACAGAAAGCTGAAAACCTGGTTTCAGAGCGGCAAAGTTATTTTACGCGTACCTACTGTACTTATTTTATATTCGTTTTTCCAAAACTCGTAAAAAAAAATTGTTCATTATAATTACATTCTTCCATGAAAGTTTTTATAGCTAAGTACTACATTTTGTTCATTTTTTATCATCCAACATTCCGATGCCACATTCCATACATAGCAGTAATGATTTACTTTCAGGGGAATTATTAAACCAAAGGTGTAAGAGGAACATAGGTCCACGGTTATGATTACACATATTTCTCGGTAGTAATATTCCCGCGTGCGTAATAATTATGATGAGACTAGTCTCACTGGAATAGTGGTAAATTATTATGATATACCTATTTTATTAAAATCTTTGGTACCGTAAACCGAGGATACATTGATTAGTTTTTGAGATTCATGTATTTATATCTTATTTATTTTTGATTTTAGATGCTACAACAAAAATCTTTTATATAAATTGAATTAACAGATATACATACAACCAAATAGGATAAATAAAAAAAAATAACAGCATTTTTTTCGAGAAAAAAAAAGATAAATGTTCTTTATCAAACTTGGACCTTAGAGCTTCTATTTTGATGATCTCTGTCCTATCATTGAGTTTCAAAGTAGCCCCAATCGAGAAATCTAATAATCGTTTTTTTTTACGTAATCAGGGGTGTAATTTAATATTTTTTATCTTCGCCATCTAACATCGCAGACACCTCTGTATCGAATGGTAAAATAGGAAAACTGTCAATGCTCCCAACAATATTTAATTAAAATGCATAAGTTCCATTTGCATACAGATATTTGACCAAATGCAATATTTTTAGTAACTATCAATGTCGCCCCTGTATTTTAAAGTAACCTCGGTTAACCGGTATGTGGTGTGGGTATATTATATTTGCATGGTTTACGTGTTCTTTTTATAAAAATACATAGGTTACTAATGGGAGGATGACTAAATGTAGGTTTAAGTTTGTGCAATTTGTTAGATTTACAATTTAAACCATTGTAATTACATCTGGCCATCTTATAGAAGACTATACCGTATGTGTCAGTAACATCACAGTAAACTCAACCAAAACTTTTCTTACTATTAGGTATTGTGTGTAGTATATTCCTAGGGAGATACTTATGAAACGCTTTCTTTTATGCATCTTTCAGTATATGATCTGGCTATAATCATGTGACTGCCACATGTAGATATTCAAAATTTCTTACTTTCAGATAAAATTGTTTTGCAAATATAGACGAAAATATATGAATTAGAAGAGAGTGCTAACAATTTGATTTGATGCCGTATAGTATTTAGGTACAAATTAATATTGAACTATTACATTCAAAACTTTCAATCAACCAAATCATATTTTTAGAATTTAATTAATTTGGCCTTATTATGCTGGAGGCTTTAAATATATATAATAATAAACGCCAAATAATGTTAAAATTGTTGCTGTCGTGTCCTCAAGAATCTATAATATGTATAATGATCACAAAAAAATTGATTTACCACGCGCAAATTATCAAATTAAATAACCTACACTCATTGATTAATGGTTATGGACAAATTATAATCTATTTTTGTGCCGCAATCTTAGTTATGTGTAATAATATTAATATAATATTAATGTAAGTACCTATGATCGCAAAACATACGAATTATTTATTTAAGTATATCTATCTATCAATTATAATTGTAACAAAAAAGAGGTTTGTCGGTAGGCTGATGATAAATCGTGAGTACGTTAATACATATACCTAGCTATTGGTACCTACTTATATTGGAATTGTTAAGGTGGTTGGATCAGTCGGTCCGCGAAATTATTTAATAAATCAACACATTTAACCTACTGTATTTTTTGTCGAACATGATCAAAAACTTTTTTTTGTTCGGCTGTAATACCGTAAAATGTTATGTATTAAAAGGTAAATAAATTCACACATAAATTACAATGCAATATTAGGTTAAGGCAATAAATAAACTACGCTTTAGAGCCTATGCACACGACGTGTTTTTAACGCGCCGTGTCGACGCGCGTTTCTGTTATACTTCATACTTAAAAAAACGTCATTGTGATTTTTTACGTATGGAGTTTGACAGAAACGCGCGTCGACGGCGAGTAGAAAAGACGCCGTGTGCATAAGTATATTAAAAAAAAAAACGCGTGACTACTGATCTCATTTAAAATACTAAGAGGAGTATTTTACAGATATTCACGTACGTACCAATAGCTGTATGATTCATCGTAACGCACTTAAAATTAAATACTTCCGCCACATCATTGTTTGGCACCAATCATGCATCCTTTTATTGATTAAAAATCAGTGCGTTAAATTTTATAGACGCCAGGACCAAAGCTTTAACATTATATATTATGTACTTAGATACCTACAATAAACGCAGTACGTTTCACTTTCCATATAAGATCAGTGTGTCTTGTTTTATGACCTTATGTATCATTATGTACATACACTTAAGACATAAAAGTGTTTTGTAATATTTAGACGAGCACATAACTATAAAAATATAATATAATAACTAATAAACGCCTACGCAATACTGAAGTATATAGTTAAATTACTTTTATTAAAAAAATTGCGTTTAAATTGATAATAACTATAAGAACGGTAGTGATACAAAGGTAAGGTAAAATTGTGTCTGGTTACGTTATACTGAACAATTCGATTATATTGCATCCTACCAGAAATGAACAATTACATACAACGAAAGCATGAATATTTAAATGAAGGAAAGAGTTCTAAAGTTATAAGTAAGTTCATTACCGCATTTCCAATTAACCCAGTTTTAAGTACGCACGGCAACATATAAAGTTATATATTTCCAGTATGAGCTGATCTCGCATTCTATAGGCTTTGAATACAATGAGAGGTCAGCTTATACTGGAATTATAGCTTAACTAGCTTTTGCCCGCAGCTTCGCTTGCGTAAAATTTTGAACTCGTTAAGTGACGATTTTCCATACAAACTTTCATCCCCGATTTCACCCCCTTAGGGGTAGAATTTCCAAAATCCTTTCTTAGCGGACGTCTACTAACTATAAACTACCTCCCTGCCAAATTTAATCTTCATACGTCTAGCGGTTTTCGATATTTCGTGATGAGTGAGTGAGTGAGTGACCTTTCGCTTTTATATATTTAGATATGTAGCCGGGTGTACGGAGCCGTCTTTAACGTAATGGGGGCCCTGGGCATATTAGGATACCTAATGGGGCCCCTATGACCTTGACCGAGCACTATTTTTTTACAACAGACAAAGAAATAACCATAAATAATGAAGTATTGTTGCATTAGGCCTGAATTACATAGAAACGGCATAAGGCGCAGGCACGGCGCAGGCGCGTCACTTTCATACATTTTTCGTGCACCTTCAAATTTTTTTTGGACAAAATGTATGAAAGCGACGCGCCTGCGCCTTATGCCGTTTCAATTTAATTCACGCTTTAGAGATTACAATTGAAAGACACAAAAAAAATTGAACAACTTGTTCACTGATGATTTTTCTTTAATTTTTTTATATTTAATCCATTAAAATGTATTTTTACATATTTAAATTTATCTAAACATGCTGTAATCGGAAAGCCTGATTTTCGGGCGAGAGTAGATTAGCTTCACGCATGCAAAAGCTAATAAGCAAGTAGGTATTGTAGTTAGTCATTATCGTTTAATTTTTTCGAACTAAATATGTTTATCGGTAATAAATATCGGTTATCGTTTGGTGATGTGGCAGGAACTGGGGGTCCCTGAGCATGTGCCCAGAGTGCTCAGTGGGAAAGAGGGCCCTGCGGGTGTATACAATCACCCTCCAAATACGCGTATGTATCTTCTCTACTTTCTGGAAAAGTTTGTAATTTTCTCTTTGGCTCTGGTCACTACATTTAAAGCCAGTTTACAACGTAGCGAGTACACAGTCGCAGCGCCTTGGCCCTGTTAGCCGGCCTCATTTATCCTCAAGCCATGGTGAGCTTATCTTCCGCTTCAGGCCACACTTGGTTTGTTATTTTGTATTCGCGAGAACAGATTTCCGCTTGCCGATATTATTAACATCTGACCCCGAATTGGTAGAGTATTGTCCAATGTTTCATGCTTTATGCTTCTAGCCATACTAATATTTCAATTCGATTGGTTTATTTCTAACTTATTCTAGCACCATAGGATTTCCGCGATGGACTTAGTGCGCTGTTTTAGTATGTTGAACTTTAAAAACTCGTGGAAATGAATGATGCACACCTATACTACTTGTGACTGGTGATTTCTTGCTGTTTAAATGCTAACATAGACAATCTCTCTCAATCATCTGCCCATGATGAATCTCAAAGTAGAGGCATCAAAGTGCAATCTTCGTATTTTCCACCGGTATTAATTTCTTTAACTTTGTAACTGCGTCTACATTGAAAGAAGGACAGGTGCGATCGTAAAGTCACGACCTTTATATAGGGTTGCTATAAATTAACTTCGACAGGGTTACCAGGTATCATTAAAAGACACGTGCGCAGTCTTCGCTTCTGCACTAGTAGGGTACCTTGTAACTTGTAACCTAAATAACTAGGGCCTTATTACAAAAGATGGTTTAAACCAAGACTAAGGTAAACCCAGGTTTAAAATATACCCATCACTTTCTTATGTCATATAACAAAAAGAGACGAGGCTCTTTTAAAACCTAGGTTTTTCTTAGACCATCTTTTGTAATAAGAGGGCTAAAGTTTCGGTTTTTTTTTTAATTTAAATGTGTTCAGTTTATGGTACCTAGTAACCTGTGAGGTTTCGCCAGTTAATTCGAAGAAGCCCTGCCCACTGATTCAGAACGATTCATTTTGCTATTTTTTTTATCTCTACGAGAATCGTAGATGAAATGAGAGAATATCTAAATCGAATCGATCGACAGCTACTTTTCGAAAAGGTTTTGAATCGGGGTGCTGTATATGTAATGCACAGTAGCAAACAATGCTAAGAAAGCTGCAACTGGCAGTTGTATTATAATCAATAGCAGCTCCGAAAACAAAAGAAACAATTACGCAACAAGAATTTCCCAGTGAGTGAGCTTCCACACAATATATACACGTAAATACGTTATGATTATGGTAATTCGTTAGGTATGGACCGCGGCATGCCTGCACGCCCATTTTCTATGGCTAACGGCCCATTGTGAAACTTTTGGGACATCTGTTTGTGTGCTCATAACAATATTACGAAACATTTTAACTTAGCATTGACACGTACGTACGTACACCTACGTATTAAAACGCTTATCTACTTAGAATGGGACATATGCACATGTTTGAAAGACCTAAGCAGAAAAGAAAAATAAATTGTACGTCGGATAGACGTTTCTGCTAATTATAGATTCAAATAAAAAATAGAAAACGTCACAACTTACCAAGACTTATGTAATTATGTTAATGTTTATTTTAATCTACGTAAATGATCTAATTATAATAATTAATTAGATCATGTAATATGCAATGAGTAGGTATAACTAGACACTACCAAAATGTAAGGTTTACTTAAAGTTTGTTTCAGTTTCTACAGTTTTGAATTCAAATCGAAATTCTGATAGCATTTTGTAGCAAAATATTGGTTATCAACTTCAAAACTGAATAGAAGAACTAGGAACAACATGTTTCTAGTGCAAGTGAAGATGAGTCACGATGCGGTTAAAATTTAAAATATTTTTATATCAACATAGCTGAGTTGTATCAGAGCAGCTGAACCAACAGCAACACCTGCGCAGCCAAACACCATCCTGCGTCATCTGGTTAATTTCGACACAGCACAACACCACGCCGCACGCCTTCGAATAACATAACATTCATTAAGCAAAAATGTTCATAGACAATACATACTTACTAACGTTAAAATCGGTCACATTAGTCACTACTTGAATGAAATTCACTCTACATTTACATACATGTTAAGAATTTCATTTATTTGTAAAAAATACAGTGACGACAATCGAGAGTTTGGTGGCATCGATAAACAGTTTTGGCATGCGGAAATGTGCCTTCACGAGGTACTTTATACACATATTGAAATGGCACCTAGACAAAAACAAAAAAGGCTGCTTGTTTATTTTTAAGAACTGCGTATAAAACGTGTGCTTACTCAGTAGGGGTGATAAAAGGCGCTTAAATATATCACGTCAACATGCGCAGGCGCAGCCTGGACAAAGAGAGTAATATAACTTTACAAAGATAAGTAACATTCAATTAGGATAAGAAAAAACGAGACTAAAGAAACATTTAATATAAATAATAATGGTTTTTATAATGATAGTATGTTTGTCTTCCACTAGGTAATAGCAAGAAGGAAATAGAAATCATTTATTTGCTAAAAATGTAGGTATACAAATAAGGTGTTAAATAATAATATTAAATAGTCCCGTTACATTTTACCTTGCGGCATGCAAAAATATTCTTTTAACAGAAAATATTAAAATGTAAGTGCACAGTCACTATTATAAAATTAATAAATTCCATCTAAATTACAGTAGAAAATAATCCAAACATCAAAATTAAAATTTTCAATAACAATTATCATGCTAATAACAATATTTTAAAACAAACTAAATTAAGAAAATTACAACAAAGATAACAATTACTATGACAACTGATATATTTTAATTTAAATTATCATTTAAGAAATCTTTTACAGTGTAGTAACATTTATGAATTAACAGTTTAGTTAACTGTTTTTTAAACATTTTTATGTGTAGGTCTTTAATATTTATAGGAAGTTTGTTATACACAATAGGACCCATGGACAAAATGTTATTTTTTAATAGGGCTGTTTTATGCCCACCTGTGTATAGTAAATTTTTATATTGGGATCGTATTGGTCCTGTACGCTTGGAACGCTTGAAGGTTTAAGTACTCGTATTAGTTTTAACGGTTAGGTAAGTAATAAAATCCATGAAATTATTATAAAAGCAAAGGCTTTTGACGAAATGTCTTCATCAGTTTAACTTATTAACTAGTAATACTTATCTGAGACCTCGGGTTAGATTTAGGTATTTAAAAAACAATATAAAGTTAAGGTAAAAAATAAAATAAAGTGCGATGATAAGAGACCACTTAAACACAAAATAGTAAAGTTACGCATAAAAGTTATTAAATATGCCATGAACTGCGTACGCGCGTGAAACCGCGTACCGAATCCATTGATCATTAAAACGATTTCATAAAGGTTAACGCACTACAATGAGCTACTTTCAACGAAATTACTACTACTGGATTTATTAATAGTAAACCTGTTCATATGATAAGATTATTTATGGAAGTTGGCTATTTATAGCATGTTGAAGAAGTTACTACTACAACACTAACAACCATCCCGGTAATTTATGTTATTGGAAGACGAAACAGATTCTTTACTACAGCAAATATTATGTTGCTTAAATATTATCTTATTTCAAACATTGTTATCGTTTTCAATGATGAAATTGTATTAAACGTGTCTAAGCTAGAGCAAACTAATGGTCTATTAGCTGCTGTTAAACATATTTGATTTGGACATAACGAACGCTAACGCCACGACTAGACTGTAGCCGTACCGCAAACATTGGAAAAGTACGCTAGCAGAAGCCTGTCAATACGCGTGCACGATATTATAACAATAGCATTTCTTTGCTACCTATTTTTTCTGGTGATAAGGAAACATGATCTGTTGTGGTTTTAACTGGATCACTTATTTACGTTGATAAGATTTCCAGTTTAAACGACTTGCATGAACCCTAATTAGATAATACCGGTTTCGTTTACTTTTGGAGAACAAATAAAAAAGGAAGAAGTAATTCAATGCAATAACAGTATGTTATAGTAAAAAAACATAATGTATCAAGAACTTCTGTAAATCGTACAATCTATTTTACTCTTTGAAGAAACACGATTAACCAGAACTTTAGAGCGTGTTTTTTCATCGAATATCAGTCATTAATTCAGTTAAATAAAATGTATGGCTTAATTAGTTATCAATATAATTAAAGTAATCTGTCCCTTCATGTCAAAGATAAGCAGTGTTATAAATAAGAATGGTTGATTCTTAAATTTTATGAAAATTGTATTTTATTGCCACTGAATAACTTGTAGGTAATATAAACAGTTCAACTGACAAGTGGGTTTTTTCAGAAATAACTAAACCTACAAAATCATCAAAATATTTTAGGTACCTATTTCGATGTATGACCGCAATAATGAGCGTTCTAAATTATTAGGCAGACTTAAATATACATGCATCACACTTAAATCTGAAGTCCAACATGATTAATGAAAATTGGAGGGTAAAATCAAGTCAATGAACAGACCTTTTCAATCCTTATTAATATTTCTTAGGGTATTTCTTATTAATAACACCTTATTAAATATACCACATCCGTGAACATCTCATGACCTAAATGAGCTCTATTTTTTACATCATGTATCTTACGGATGTAGGTACGTTTCTAAACGTATGAGGCAATGAGTTAAAATTCCTTATGGTTTTAAGTAAATAATGTAATCGCGGAAAAAAACTATTTAATACTGTGGTCAACTATTTAATATCTACAATAATCTTCTTTTCGGTTCAAAATCATATTATGAAAATCAAAATATAATTTATTAAAATAAGAGAGAAATCAATTGGTGCTTCTTGAACGTCAAACAATAAAAGACAGACCTCAAAAACGCCGCCCTTCACATTTTCACCGATTTTCGCAAATGTCCAGAAGATCATAGACAGATGAAGTAAGCTTTTGTCTATGTCTTAGGGCGTTTTTCCTGTCAAGCGGGTTCGTGCCCGCGTGCGTGCCTCACCCGCAACCGTGGCACCTGAATTTCACCTTTTCATACAGTTATTTATTGTGATGCGTGAAACACGCATGAAAAGGTGAACTGCGAGCGCCACGCATGCGGGTGAGGCACGCACGCGGGCACGAACCCGCGTGACAGGAAAAAGGCCCTTACATACAACATACAACCTTTTACTGATCTAAGAACAACATAGTCTTCTATAACTGCGTCTGTGGAGCGTTGTTTGTATCTTCGGAATAATTTCTGTCAATTACTCGCACTTGTTACAATAATAACTAATAATAGAGTAACTAGGTACTCAATTTGTATAGAACACATAATGCGTTGTTTTCCACGAAATGCGTTGTTTTTTTCTGAATTAGTTAGTAATATTATACGCGGCATCTTTTACGATCTTTTTCATTGACCCGCCTTTTGTTTTTGCTCATCAATTATTGTTTTTTTGATTTTAATGCCAAAACAATCGCAATAGATTGCCAAGGTCTATTTTATTTTTTGACCATGGACGACCCCTTGTCGTCATAGAACAACAAAATTTTAAGTGCCTACTTGCAAATGAAGCATTTACAAAGATTTATTTTGACAGTTTGGCAACATGTTATGATGACTTGCGTGCCAGTTAATTTTCTTAAGGCCACGACATAGAAAACAAACCTAACTGCGACGTAGGTATTTTGTCATATTATGTCATACACGCATTGTTATTATACTCTGTTCAACGAAAGATGAGTCCTGACGCAGCGGTAATTTCGTAAATTGTAGCCATATGGAGACTGCTATCGAAAAAACGTAAAAGACATCATTAAAGACCGTCTTCTTCTATCGTGTCGGTACGAGTATACAAGAATAGCTCATGCCGTGGTGAAAAGATTAGCCAGTCAGCAAGGATGGTAGCGAGGCTGACTGCCCAGGGTGCGCCGGACGTACTGCAGTATGCGTCACTCGTGGAGGCTCTTTTCATACACCCCCATTAAAAACCCACCATTAAAAACCGTAAAATAGCAGTTTTAACCGTGTTTTGTTTTTGAAAAATATTTGATATTCTTTGTACGGTAACATTTTGTAGAGACACGTCAGGACTCACGTTGCGGTGAAAACGGTATGGTGCAGTATGGTGTATAAAAATAATATTTAAGTACTTAGGTAGTAAGTTAAATACCCAATGGTAATAGATGATTCTGAACCTGTACACTTATATGCTCTATTCGTCTATCAAAAAACGAAGTACATCGCTTAACCTTACCTTATTAATAAGTAATAAGTATTTGGTAATGCAAAACTGGTTCTATAAAACGATTCGCAAGTCAATTTTATCTGTAGATAGACGCTTTTGACACATCCATAGGGGTGTCTACTACGCTACGCCAAGCTACGCCATGAATTCTACGCTTTATTTTTGGATATAGCTGTACGGTAACGCATCCCGTAAAATTACGTATCTTTGTTATCAGATAGGTAGAACTAATTTCCATTATACTTACATCTTTTCCAATGTATTCATATTATGTGACTTGTCGCTGTTACGGTCAATAACAACTAAAGTAATGTATTCTTTTTTCATGTTTTGCTCTAATGTAACAAAGAGTGCAGCGACGAGATCTATGTAAACGGACGACCTCGAGACATGCTCTTGCGCATAGAGCGCATTAAGTCCACGCGCCGTCTGTGCATAATGCAACTTACTGCATCCAGGGATGTCATGTCAGGAATCTAAATGGTACTATATAGTTAGTTCCTAACCATACATATCGAATACACCAATTTACATAAAAAACAATTGCTAAAAAAATATAAAGTTTGCACTGTGTCAACACAGTTGCAGACACATCACAAAAATCTTTTCGTAGTCCCGATTAAAAAATAGAATTTAAAAAAAAGATTTATCTTTATATAAATATTGTAAAAGTGTGAACCCTAAGTGCAGTGCAGTGGAACAGCAAAGTAACAAACAATAACTTTCATGCGGCGACCCTGACCCGACCTCTAGTAGGACACTTGGCCACCTTTTCGCGGTTGTCTTATTCATCATACCCGTATTATTTTAAATCTAAATCTATACTGACTGCTTCTTCAACCAAGGTTCACTGTATTTTTAGTCGTATTTGGACATTTAGTTAGCCAACTGTTTGTATTTTCGAGCTATTTATTCAACTATTTTGAAAGGAATTTAAATTAAATGAGTGACATTCGAATACCGTCAAACTCACGAAAACTACTTCAGTATTCGTATGATAAATTTAAGTTAAGTAGTTTATATCTTCACAGTAATTAATCAAAATGCACTGAGATTTGTTCTTCACGGATAGATATGTATCAGTTGTACTGACACTAGATATTTCTTAGTTAAACAAAACTGTTTACTGTACAGGCTATTGACTTTGAAACTGTACCATCACCTAGCGTCATGGCATTTAGATTCCAATCAATTCGCGCGGAAATAAAATTCGATAACAATGACAGATCACTCTTCATCACTCGGAACTCTATTGATATAATTTTGATGATCTATTCATATGAATATCATCACACGAACAATAAGTTAAACGATTGCGGCCACGCTTCAATCGCGTGCATAGTTTAACACAGAGCAAACACTGTTTTATCTCTAGCAGATCTAGAGTAGACTGCTCTAGTCCTTGCTGACGTACAGTCCGCGTAAAATAACTTTGCCTCTCTAAAGTGAGGAACAGAATGCTAAAATCCTGTTTCAGTGCGGCAAAGTTGTTTTTCATCTCCCCATCTCGGAAAGAGTATTTTTGCTCTTCGATATCTGAGTGCAAAAGCCGTTTTTATCCGCTAGAGGATAAAGTAAATTAAATTTAGAACATCGTGTGTACCAAGTTTGTGAATTCAAAACTTCATTAAACCTATTTACTTCTACCTCCATGGTGCCGAATTTATCATACAGCCTTTTTAATTTGTTAAAACTCAGACTCGGAACCTTCTTGGTGTATTACTTTTTTTTTATTTGCTTTACGCGCGCCTATTTCTTTTCCCGTCATATTGTTAAAACCTTAGGTTAAAAACAAGAAACTTGAAAACAAGTGAAAAACCTAAAGAGTGATTCTAGCGACGAGGAAGTTTATTTTTTTTACATTAAGTCATTTCCTCGCTGAGGTGGGATGAAAAGTTACGTTTTGCACTCGAGTTCAAAAATTTTTCACCTCGTGCTCTTTTGATTCCCTCGCTAACGCTCAGGATTCTAATTTTGGAATCCTTCGCTTGCTCGGTCATCAAAATTGATCACGCGGTTAAATAGCAACTTTGCACTCTTGTATAACAAATAACTATTACACGTACCAAATAACTTTGCCCCTCTGAAGTGAGGAACAGAATGCTCGAAGCCTTGTTTCAGAGCGGCAAAGTTATTTTACGCGTACTGTACGGTACTTGCAGTAGGTGCAGACAGTGCAGACGAACTAGCAAATAGTCTACACCTGTACCAATTTCTATGACGCACACAAATATTTTTGTTTATATTATCTATTAAATATCTGCGCAGTTATTAAAATCAATATTAAAAAAGTATAGGTACCTAAAGAAGTTTTTGCGACTTTCAATAAAAACATTTTTTTGACAACCTGATTTTATATACCTACGTCATATAAAACTTGTCAACGTCATATAAATATCGTGTATTAGTTATCAACGATAGCTTCACTGATGATGACTAAAGACCTTAGGCTGGTGTTCGGGTGCCAGTGTTTTTGCCGAAGTATTTTATATCGAATTTCATTATGCCGACAACGATTCGACGACGTAATCTTTGCCGAAGCAATTTTTACCCTAATTTGATTTCACTGATAATTATTTGGCCAAAAAATCACTCAGAAATTTTTTTTTTAGTCGAATACTTATTTGGCTATTGTTTAATTTGCCAAATAACGTTATTTTTACACAGCGGAATGTAATGGTAATCCGACTCAGCACACCCCGACTACACGTGGTCAGACTCTGTCCTACCCCTAGAGTGTTATTTAAAAGAGTGGAGCCAGCTCTTCTGGCGGAGCAAACCAAGAAACACTTGCATGCTTGTTTGCATGATGGGAAAATGAGCCATCTAACGTAAAGTGGCCAATAATACAGTTGACTAATGAAACAGTGGCCAGCAGACTAGTCGGCGTAACAAAAAGTTACAAAACATCATTAGGGACTTCAATCATTCGGCGTTTTAATTATTCGGTGAAATGAAAAGTGGCGAAAGGTTTTCGGCCAGATAAGAATCGGCTTATATATAATATATTTCGATATTCCAACAGAGAAACCTGGTGTTCACCTACATAAATTCTCTGGTTAAATTAAACAACTGTTTCTCTGTGAAAAATGTAATGTAGGTAGTTACATTACATTTTTCGAGTAAACGCTTGTTTAACCAGAGAATTAATGTTGATGAATACCACCCTTAAGTTCTTAATGATAAACGTCATTAAATTCCCTTAATAAGAAATGTCGGCCCATAAATATTTAGAGAAAGTTCAAGTACCCACATATTGTAAATGCTCTAGAGTTTCTCTAATAAGAATAATTAATTTCCTCAGGATCATTATCTCCGTTTGTCTGTACCTTAGTTAAATATTAACTGTGTATAGTCTACGTTATCGTTATGTAATAATGTGCTCTATATCTGCGACCAGTTATCCACATTCCTATCTTAACGATTTCTATAACAATCGTAGAGGGCTTCAGATTAAACTTTTATTTTGCACTTTCAACACCTGGCATTATGAAACAACATTGAAAAAAATACTAAACAAATTAACTGATTTGTACTTGCTATAAGCTAAATCAAAAAATCGTCTTTGCTACTTTAAGACCTCTTATGTGTCACTTTTGGCAAAATCACTTTTTAAATTGTTTTACTATGACATTACTTTTCATTTCAACCACGTAAAAAGCAGGAAGTCATGAGGCTGATACCTTTATTTTTTTCAGTAGACGATTTTTATCGATTTTCTCGTAAAAGCGATTTTTACACATAAGAGATCATAAAGTCGCAACGACGAAATGCAAAAAATAGAAGGCGTTAGGTAACTTATTTCTAGATGAAGGGCAACCACAGGTTACGTAATTTACGTAGATGAAATTGCATAATACATATATTTTGATGATCGTTATTTACATAATGTTACACACCCACCAGCCACCAAGGTCTAACGCATTTGCACTCTCCCATAGCTTTCTCAACTTTCATTGTTCTATTCACTAGTCGAGGTCATTGGTCTACCTTAATCTAAGAAGCTCTATTTACGTAACACACACAAAGTTTCTACTCATATATTACTAAACAACTCACTGATAATAGCTTCAGGTTTTTGCATTTTAGTGCGTCACAATGTTTCATAATGACTTCAGTCATTTACCTAGCTGACTTATTAATTTTAATTAAAATAATTATCATTTGATATCTAAAACTGTACTTTATTTCGACATAGTGAACTGTCATTAGCTAAGTACAATGCGCGCAATTAGTAGACTTGAAATGTTCGCTACGTCACTATTCGAGTAAGGCGGGTCGTGCGCATTCAGCGGTCGTGTCTGCCTGGATCGCCCGTCATTAGTATTTGCCCGCCATACTACGCGTCTTCCTTCCCCCTGCGTCACACACTAAGGACATTCATTATTACGTCATTCTTTCAGGCTTGCTGACACATGACACGACTAATCTTCAAGAATTACAGAGTTTTTATGTTTTAGAAATGTGCGTTATAATGACAAACAAGATTTGGTTCTCACGGAATGTTTATGTATCAATAGGTAGCTGATAAAAAATGCTTGAATAATTTGATCAAGATTTAAGACGTCACTATTCTTTTTATTTATCTATTGTGGGAGCTATAGGTGTGAAATTGTAAACAATAAAGTTCGTTATTTGAGTAAAAACAAAATAAACTTATTCTAACTAAGTAGGTACTGATGAAGTTGCCAAATTTAATTGCAAGCACCGTTATAGTTAAATACAGGTAGTGCCTCGACTGTTAAAATATTGTGTACAACTTTGTTTTCAAGTTACTTAGAATAATTATTTAGATAAATACTTAGTATCGTACGTAAACGAAAGTACTAAAACTTTTTTGATATATTGGATGGCATAGCGAATAATATTTGTTTCCTCGAACAGAATATGTACATAAGTTACCCGAATGTATGCACAAGCTTTGGGAAATCAATAAAATAAAAATGAGCGCAATATAAAACTGAAAAATTACATATTTATGTCAAGAATATAGATTATCCGGAGGACTGCCTAGGCACAAGATTTGTGGCGCCGCCGCTCAGGTTTTTATAGATTTTCTCACAGCTTCGCTTACGTGTCAGTTGTGATCACTTTAACTTCATAGCCTCACAATGGATGTATCAGCTTTGAAAATAAAAGACTTAGGTAACTAAAAGTGCGAGACACATCAAAGGCGTTTAACAGACGTAACGTTTGATTGAATCTAGGAACGTACACTAGGCGTTGGCCAGTTACAAAATCAAGCATCATAGGTTTTAGGGAAACTCGTAGAATATAAGCTTCTTGGTGTATGTTAAATTAGTAGTATATTCTGGCTACGCCTATCCTCTACGCAGCGTAGCCAGCGGGAGGAAGTTCGGGATTGAACTATGCTACGATAGTGATTTTGCAGCGTCATACCTACTTGAAAAATCTGGAAGTTAATTTATTCACTGAAATCGTAAATCTATAGATGTCATTACTTTGTTACTAAGAGATCAATAATAATTATGTGAAATTTCTCAAATTGCACGTTATTAGAGGGAACAAGGTATGATTGATATGTCACCACCAGACTCTACAATTAAGAATTTTACAAATAATTTATAAAATTGTCCCTTTATGCAAGCCGTTACAGTTGACGCCAATATTTTAGATCCCACGCACCGTTGATTATTTGTGAAATGGCTAGTAGTTAAAGGAATTAAAGGCATGTAGGTACAATTATTTGGAGAAAGAACATCGCAATCTTGAATGATGAGCGCAGAAAGAAAGACATGCATCTTTATTGCAGTCCAATAAATCAATGCAGTTGAGTTTTTGTGAAAAACGGAGGCGCTAGGAAAACTCAGGGGCACTGAGGAGCGCGCGCGGGGCAGCGAGCGGGCCGCGGCGCCTACGTCACGAGAAAGCCGAGGTCTCTATAAAACCGCCAGCGTCCCTCCCACTTACATCACTAGCTAGCTAGCTGCAGTCGTTAACTCACTCACGCTCGCTCGCTCGCTACCCGCGCTCTAATTGTTATCACTCATTCGTGTTTGCGCCTTCTACGCACCCACTCGTACGCCATGACTGTTACCAGCAAGATGAACAGTGTCTCCCGCCAATCCGTGCTGAGTCGCCTCGGCCCTGGTGGGCTACTCTACGCTGCCAATAAAATTTTAGCGGTACGTCATCGAAATGTGCTCAGTGTTCGAATATTTGTGTGAAAGTGAATATTTCATCAGTGTTCCATAGTGTGTGACATGGTGTTTAAACGTGTGTTTTTCGTTGTCCTCAGGTCGCAGTACCTGGTAAAGAGGAGGAACGCTGGCGCAGCAAAGATGAAGGTGCGTTGTTCAAACGTTGGCGACGCACTGCATCCCCTGTTGAAGCACCCACCTCTACGCCGGCGCCCACTGCGCCCACCCCTCAACCCTCCGAGCTACTCAAGTTCCTAGCTATTGTAAGTATTCCACTTTCAAATTATATAACATTAACATAACTTCAATTTAACACTTAAAGGTTGAAATTTTAATATTCATTCAGTTTTTAAATGTCTTAATTAAATTTTTGGAAAAACAAAATTTAAATCCGTTAATGGTTGTTGTTGAACTCGTTGTTAATAGTTTTATTTCTTTTGTTATAGAATGCGTTGGAATTATCAGCACCCGCATCTGATGCGTTGCTAAAGTCTCGCTCGTCGGAATGGTTCCAACTGGCTGGGCATCCCGGCTCTCTGGCACCCGCTGGCCCTGGAACTGTTTGGAAGCGCCGTGCCGCCGGTGACCACCCGGCACACAACCCCGAGCGCGATGCTTACGAAGCACTCGCCGCTTGCCCACACATGCGTTCTGCTATCCCGCGGTACTACCGTGAACTAGAATATGGTGGCGAACGTTTCATCGAACTGCAAGACTTATTGCACGGCTTCAGGGATCCCCACGTCATGGACGTGAAGATGGGTACACGCACTTTTCTGGAAGATGAAGTTAGTAACGCTCGTGCTCGTCCGGACCTCTACGAGAAAATGGTGCGCCTAGACCCTAAAGCTCCCACCGAAGATGAGCACGCGGCTCGTGCTGTCACAAAACTACGTTATATGCAATTCCGTGAACAGAGGTCTTCTTCCGCTGAACAAGGCTTTCGTATTGAAGCAGTGAAGGTCCCAGGACAACCACCACTTACCGACCTCCAAAAAGTGCGCGAACCTCAACAAATCGCAACCACGGTGGCAAGGTTCCTGGGCAATAATGAAAATGCGCGTCGTGCAATCATCACTCGACTTCGCGAAATCAGAGAACTTTTTGAAAAATCTGATTTCTTCAAACGTCATGAAATTGTCGGCAGCAGTATATTCATCATTTACGATGATGAACGTGTTGGAGCCTGGCTGATTGACTTCGCTAAAACTAGAAGTGTACCAGATGGTCTTCTGGTGGACCATCGCGCTGAGTGGCAACAAGGAAATCACGAAGAAGGTTTTCTTTACGGCTTAGATAGACTCATACATACTATAGAAACTGCGAAGCTTCCGACGCCAGGCGAAGAAACAACGACAGAACCGGACGTATCACGTTGAACATAATCTGGCGAGAGACCCTGGACTCGCCCCTCGGTCGTTGTCACCGTTCGCCTGGCCTTGCGCCCCAGTACCGCTCCACTAGCGCCCGCCCGACTGACGCACGGAGAGATGTATCATAAAAACTATGTATATTTTTGCATATGAAAGAGAATTGCGATTTATCGCTTAATGTTTCGATCTAGTCCTTAATTATTTAAATAAACTCGTCATGATTTTATAAAACTGGTTTCTTTTTTTGCTCCGTACAACTAAAGTGGGTACCAACATAATGAGGAACAGAGGTAGATGTGAAATGCTTTACGAACATCCCAACGTAATGCTGGCACTTCACATCGCTATTCGTGTTCGCGTATTTGTCCTATTCGCCTAAATCACATCGTCGTATTTGGGCGAATAAGACAAATACGCGAACACGAATAGCGATGTGAAGTGCCAGCATGAGAAATTACTGTTTGCTTGATTCAACTCGATTCACTTAAATATTTTATGGACTCCCTAAAATTTGTAGGGAATACCACTGAGAGCAGGTGATAGCAAAAAAAAATCTTTGAACCGTCTATTGTTCTAGTAGGTAACCTTGAGTGAGGTCCTGGGTTCGATACCCAGGTCAAAGAAAATGTTATTGGGTAAGTATTTATCTAAGAAAATTCTCAGTAGTATAATCGACCCGTGAAACATAACACCTCCATCGATGAAACTGCTTATCCCCTGGGTGAGTAGAGATTTATGAAAGGGTCATGGCAAGTCGACCGCCTACTTCCCGATTACATAAAGAATTAGTAATGTAAATTAGAAAGGATTAGAAATGGTGGACCCACTACTTGCCTTTCGCTCTCAGAGAACGTGCGTGAGCGAGAGGCAAATAAAGACAACAAATACAACAATACTAGCGCCGCCATTTTTAATCCCATTCTCTAAGTACCAATCGGATTGTACATAAGAAATAGGCATCATAACATTCTGTTTATCCGACTAAGAGTTCCGTTTTTCAGGTTCACTTTTGTACAACTTACGCCATCTATCGCATAAAATAATGGCTTTCCTTAAACTCATGGCGTCACAAGTTCACAACGCAGATTACAACAAATTAATGCACTCCTAACTATGAACAAATGACGATGATTTTCAGGCGCACAAAGCGCAGGAGCAGAATTTAAAAAGTACAGGTCCTGATATCTGGTGTAAACCAAAATCGAAAATTCCACTTAGCATACTGCAATAAAAAGCTACTTTTTCGAATCCTAATAAGAATTTAGGTAATATTGGCCACTCGGTACACTTGCTCGGCCAATAGTTTATTTCTTGGATACGGTGTGCATACCCTTTGCGACTGATGATCTCACTCCAAAATTCTCTGGATCAGTCTCCTGCCATTTACAATCCCTAACTGTAACTTACAACGATATAATACAGGAAAATGTTGATTAGTACCTATTTATAGTTATTTATATTAGTTAAGTTCATCACAATGGAATGTGATACATAATTATGCTATGCTAGATTAATATAAATTAGTAAGTAGGTACCTACTAACATCCAGGAATGGTCCGGCTACAGACGGATTAATCGCATGATCTATAAGGATTTCCTGAAGTCCTGAACACTGGATATAAGTATCTTCATAAGTAATTCCTTCGACAGTATTCACTTTCCTTCAGGCGGCCAAAAGCAATGCGATCCTGAAAACCGAGGAAGAGAAGACGTGGAGGATCAATGTAATAAAATAGGTAGGTAATATAGGTAAGTATAAATAACTTAAATGGTTAACATACAATAAAAGCAATATCAAAACTTCAATTTGATCCTCTTCTTTTCTCGTGTCAGCACGAGCTAAACGAAAATAGCTCATGCTGTGGTGAAAAGATTAGCCAGTCAGCAAGTTTGGTGGCTGGGCTGACTGCCCAGGATGCGTCGGACGTACCTTCTTAAGTATCGTCGTGGAGGCTAAGTGCAATTTGATCAAATTGGATATCAATATTTTCTTTATAGTAATTTATGACGTGAAAAAATAGGCATTATAAATAGGCTTGCCATAACATTCAAGGACCAATACGGGACGTTTCAAACAAATCTAATCATCATCATCATTCAGCCGAAATACGTCCACTGCTGGACATAGGCCTCCCCCAAGCCATGTTGGGGGGGTTCACCATAATCGCTACGCTTGGCAGACGGGTTGGCGATCGCAGTATGGTTGTTAAAATACTCAGAGAACGCTGCTGCCCATCATCTAGTAAATCCCTTAGTCGCCTTTTACGACAAACAAACTAATCTAATAAAAAGTCGAAATCAAAGTTTTTATTCGAATAATAGTACTTATAACAATTTTTAACTGAAATTAACACGTTTATTTTTTGAGTGACTTGCGCCCATTTCCGAATATTGTCGAAATTATTGAAATACGGAACAATTACGGGACGTGTCGCAATACGGGACGCGATGGTCAAATACGGTGACAGTCCCGTATATATGGGACGTATGGCAACCCTAATTATAAACGAACTCCACGCCCCTTATCAGAAATTTACAATTGAATTAAGTACATTGTTCGTTTTAAACGATTATTAATGTTATGAGCATGGGCCTCCTGTGTTACAAGAGACAACTCTAGGTAATGAACTGTCGTGAAAGAAAATTGTCCTAATTAATCACGCATTGCAAACGAATTTGATGAAGTAGAGGACGATTATTCTTTCAGCAAGAATAATTAATACCTTTGTCGCCTTTTACGGCACTCACGGGTAGAGAAGGTAGGGGTGGATGGATAGAAGTGTAGGTATAATTGTGCAAGTATGCACATGTCGCCATAGAATTGAGTCTGACTCGAAGAAGCCAGTTACTTATACAGGGTGGTTCAAAAGTCGTGGATCAAACGAAACAGGGCGATAGTTGGGTTATTTGCAGCATTTTATGGTAGAACATTTTTTTAACAGCAAGGTTCTAAAGTTACAAACATTTTTTCATGAGACTTAAAAGATATTGAAAAAAGTGCCAATACTCATAAATCATGGTACCCACTGTCATAAAAGCACTTTCAAGCAACTAAACTTAATCTAATTGCCTATTTATTACAAATTTTGATATTTTTTTAAAAAAACACACTTAGTGTCATAACTTTTATGGAGATCAAGTTAGGGCTCTGCCACACACATATTTTTACTGCAAATAACCCCAAATATCGCCATGTTTCGTTTGATCCACGACTTTTGAACCATCCTGTATATATAACAGAAACTACTCGTTATCCAGTTGTTTTTACTAAATTAAAATTGGCGATTTTGTTAGGTTTGTACTATTAGCGCCATCTAACGATTTACATGGTTAACTTCCATCACAATAATGGCATCACAAGTTATGAAACGTCATGTTCTTCTTTGAAGGCGATTAATAGAATGACCGAGGCGTAGGCCAGAATAGATAGCTTTATTCTGATACAATATATGTAGCCGTAGGCACTTCGTTATATTATGCTTATCTAATATATAAAATTCTCGTGTCACAGTTTTCGTTGCCATACTCCTCCGAAACGGCTTGACCGATTTTGATGAAATTTTTTGTGCTTATCCGGTATCTATGAGAATCGGCCAACATCTATTTTTCATCCCCCTAAATGTTAGGGGTAGTCCACCCCTAAAATTTTACATGGCAAAACAACGTTTGCCGGGTCAGCTAGTAGTACAATAAATAACTCAGTTTTTAATGAGAAGTCAGCATCATAATTGAATAATTATTTTGCAATCATGAAATCATAATTATTGAATACAAATATTTAAGGATTCTCTATTCCATAAATATTTCTCACGAAAAACAAATAATTTGCAAGTTTTCACCCATTGAACACTTGAAACATTTTAGATCATGTTCACTTATTTACTTTTGATGCTAACTGTACGACAACAACTCGTTAGTTTTGTTTCAAAAATAAAACAGTTTTTACTAATTATTACGTATATTATTTTAATAAAGAATACAGTTACATACACATGAAAACTAATAATAACATAATTGTTTGACATAAAACTATTGAAAATTAAATAAAACAAACTTTTATTTAGTCAATCTACTGATCAAAACGGTGTACAAACACCTCTAAAATATAAAACCTGTAGCAATTAAGTTTAAGATAAAAGATGAGAAATACACGATATTATCGTCATAGACACAAATATTCGAATGTGTCGGAAATGATGTCTTAAAAAGTTTACCAAAGTACTATGGTCTTAGATCTTAAATTCCAAGACACTAAATTAAATAAAATACTTATAGGTATTAAGTAGGAGATAAATAATAATATTTCAGTGCATGTAAAATTCTAACCACAAGTTATGATATAAGTAGTGTATCAAGTACAAAGTTTTAAATTTTATTGTATAGATATCATAACATAGTTTACTTCCTCTATTTTATTCTAATAATTTTAATAATAATTAATGTTACATATTATTATCATCATGTCAATAATTATTTCAATAACAACAACAAATTAATATTATGAGTCAAACATAGTTATATTTTTCTTGGCCTTTACAACTCTGCAATTGTTAACTTGTGTGGCAAACCGTAAGGAGTTAAGAGTCTCACTGAAGCATTCATCAAATTGGTTGATATTTACCAACATAAGAGTTTTTGAATTACCTCCAAGACTGGGCATCAACAAGTGGGTTAGCTTGGAATTTCTGTAGGGGATGTGAGCCTGGTTAGTCTGTAGTGATAAAATAACTTTTGACAACTCTGATAAAGATCTGTTAATATGCTTTGTCTCATCCATTCGTTGTGTGGTTTTGCCACTCTCTGATCCAGCCAGATCCACCAAATTCAAGTTGCTTGTATATTTTTCTTTGCGTTTTTCGTGTATTGCTGATATTTTAATTTGGGCAACTGAGTGAGACCGAGAACTACGTTCATTGTTAAGTGTAGCAGCTGTTTGTCTGTTACGTTGGGCAAATATCATCAGCCTGATAAAATCGTGAGAGTTCTTCACTTCCTCTTCTTTTAAATTGGAGACATACAAATCACTACCTTTAGAATTGGCCATTTTAATCTCATGAGTTACTTGATCCTTGCTAGAATTTAGCAGGTCATAAATAATTTCATTGTATATTTCCAAAAACGATGCTTTTATAGTCAGCTCCCACCCCATGCGTTTTAAATCTTCCATACATGTGAAAATCATGTTAAATGCTCTTGGTATGATTCCATACTGCTCAGTTCCACAGCCACCCTCCATAGTGTATGTCTTTCCAGAACCAGTCTGACCATATGCAAAAATACACACATTGTACCCATCTAATGCAGACTGTACCATAGTTGCGACTTCAGCAAACACATCTTCCTGGGATGCATGAGGTGTAAATATACCATCAAAGGTAAAACCATGTTGTGGTTTCCCTTTTCTTACTGAATTTAATAGTTCAACTTTTTCAACCTCAATAGAACAAGCATCAAGAACATTGAGATTAAATCTTGGTTTTGTTTGTTCTGAATCCAAAGGTGGTCTTATTCTACAGTATACTCTAATGTTTCCTTTTAAGTCTTGGATAGTATTTCTTAAGTCTCTTTGCTCTTTGTGCATTGCAGCTAAGATATTCTGCAATATTTCTGATTCTGACTTATATTTAGCAATAGTTTCTTGTGCTTCTTTATGGTCAAGCTGTAGTTTGTCAAATTGTATTGATATTTTCTTGAGATGATCTGTTAGTACTCTCAATGCCTCTGTTTCTTCTTTAAGACTTTTGTGTTGCCTGGACAGTTCAGTAAATTCAGATTGAACTTTATCTAATTCAGCAGTTTTCTGCTTCAGACTGTTTGTTATTTCATCCAGTAAAACAGTTTTACGCTGAAGGTTCTCATTCTCAATTTTTTGAATATCCAAATCAACTTTCATTTTGTCATACTCTGAAGTCTTTTCTCTCAACTCACTAAGAGATTTCAATAAATTTTCCTTTAATCTGTCTCTCTCGTCAATGCAAGTCTGTACTGAATCTTTAGTCTTTTCATAAGTATCAGATACTTCAACGTGTTTTTCTTTCAAGTCATCAAATTCACTTTTCATAATCTTGTGCTTTCCTAGCAAGTCATTGAATCTTGCTTTATAGTCATATGGTGCTATTTTAGGAGCCACAGTTGTCTTCTTTTCAACTTTTGTTACTTTAGATGGTGGTACGTTGACAGTAGATGGTGCTGTCGCTGACCTCTTAAGGCGTGGAGCTGGAACTGTAGTTGGAGGCCCACGCGCAGTAGGTTTGGTATGATTCATGAGCAAATCCATTTTATCAGCATCACTTAGACTACTAACCAGTGTTCTTGAGATAGGGCGGCGATTTAACAAACTCGGTTTGTTTTCTTTAGTTGCTGTTACTGGCATTTTGGGTATTCGAGACATCTGAAATTAATAATACTCAATTGAAACAGTGGTATGTAGTACAACCTAATTAAAGTATTTTTTTTTTATCCATTCTAACACTTGCATTGTTTGTAAGTCATCTGTTGTAATAAATAGTATTTTTTTTAAAGTTCAAAAAGCGGTTCTATATTTGTATAATTTGGGCCTTTTCATGGTGGATCAGATGGGTATTTTAAGCAGGTTTTATCTGGTTCTTACCTTATTCATCACAATGTCTACACAAGTTTAGTCGTAGGTCGAATACAAAACAGTCAACGATCCTGAAACACAAATTACATTATTTACGATGCACGTCAAGGAATATGTTTGAGTTGTTGGAAATAGATTAACATTGAGGCAAACTATTAAAATTTTCACATACACTGCACTTTTTGTTATAAATAGATAAAGAGACCGTTCTATTGCATTCACTGTAGTAATTACCTCTAATCTCTTCTTTACTACTAGTACTTTAATTACTCGTTTTCCGCTGAATCAAACAATAATCGTTTCACGTTTGTCAACTCGAATCACAACGGATATTTTCAATTCAAAATTCAAAAATTTCACGAATGACGCTTGGAGCTTCTTTTTTTTTAAATTGTTTTATTGCCTTGGGTACATGTCTTTGAAGCCTAACTTAAGTATTTTGTTTTCTATTCTTTTTAAAGTAATGAAATGCTATCGCTAAACATTTCATTGCTTCTCATAATTTCTGACGACTTTATTGACTTATTTCACACAGAGCGGTAGCCATTTATTATACTCTTTGCAGAGAGGCACTATAGTCCTTAAAATATAGCTTGAATAGAATGACAGCTGCCAAACTAGTGTGACTAGTGCTGGAAAGGACTGATCAAATCGATATAAATAATTTAAAATAAATATAATACGTATAATTTGTATATTTTCGTAGCCGCCTTATTGGATTTGGATTTTGACCTTATTTTCAGCATCAGCACACCGGAAAACCATGAAATTGACATCCATGACGACTAATTTGCAAATGTTCATGGTCGATATTTTGTTTTTGAGTTTTGACCTCATCTTCAGCATCAGCATACCCGAAAACTTTGGATTTGACACACCTAACGAATAATCATAGCCGCAATATTCTACATATAATTATATAAAAAATAAATAAAAAAATTTTTTTGACCTTTTTATTATTGTACGAAGTAAGTATAATATGTATCTCTTTGGACATCACGGCTCATCTTCCGTGCGGAAGATGTCCGGTCCTTTGGAAGGCATACACGGGGACACAGGTCCAACGCGCAGAGGCCCCTTTGAGAGCTTTAATCTAAAATGGGGTGGGGCACTAACCCGGGACTATCCACGGCTGCACTATTGGAGTACAGTCATGGACTGTCCCAGGTGGGTGCAAGACTATTGTAAAATGTGGTGAAAAATATCTGGTCTATGGGAAGGGGTGTTAGGTGGACTGATATAAGTATAATTATTTATTATCATGGCATAAAATTTTAAAAACGCAAACGCTATTATTTTTTTATTCCGTCGATTTACATTTATCGATGTGTCCCATCTCTAACATTTTTGCATTAGGACATAACTTTTGAAGAACGTCGTAAATAATAATTTATGTTTTATGACCGAATCAGTAAGAATTATTTTAGTTTTCAAGCTAATTTTATATTTTGAATTAAACGGGAAGCACTGCATTTAAAAAAATTGTCATCATGCTAGATATGATTGATTTTTCGTGTGACAATATAAATCACCCGTTCGACGTAAGTACAAAGTTAAGTCGTCACTTTTGTTGACATCTGTCATTCTAATCAAGCTATATTTTAAGGACTATAAAGGCTCTAGAAGTGCGCGCAAGATAACTCTGCGCGCGACTGAGGGCGTGTTAAACGTTTCCATGATCGCAAAAGTTCAAACTACCGCTTTTTAAGCTTAACTTTTTATCGCTTAACTTAATTTTCCCGTTAAATATTCCTACACTCAGGTAGTTCTACTATTAAAATTGATAAAACGGCACTATAGTTGTAAAAAACCCGTTAGCTACCGTTAATTAACCAAATTTATGGTTAGCTACCTAAAGGTATAAGGTATAACGGGCTGGTATCCGCAACTCCACGTCTAAGCGCGTATTTTGCGTGATTCTAGCTACCTATAAAATGCAGTTATTAACGGTTAATTATCCGACTACGACAACGAAAAGGGGTAAACATTTTACGGTACGTTTTTTTATTGTGTAGTCAACTCCTATGTGAAGTGATAAATCGATATCCGAAGGATAAAGATTTCATTTAAGATTTCATAAATCATACACATTTAAAGCGACATTATATACCTACATAACCCAGCTTTAAATATGAGTAAATTAACGTAAACGTAAATAATTTAACGAAATAGTTTACTCCGCATGAATGTTAAACGCACATCGGCTGCCTTACTCGCTCTTTCCCGCTATACCGGCCGCGATCGCCCGCCGTGTCAGCCGTGTGTCGGCTGGGCACGGGCCACTTCGTCCCCCGCCGCCCACCCCCTTTCCGTCAGTTGAAGCTGTCATCATCGCGCAACTCGCGATACACATTTCAAGCCACTAGCGGCATATAGCAGTGGTATTTAACCGTAAAAAGCATAAAATGGGGTTAAATAACCGTTAATAACGAAAAATGCATTTTTAACCGCTTGGTTAAAATCGTTAATAACCGGCTTCGCATCTATAAACGGCACACACTTTGGTGGACCATGATTAGTTCCGATTTCAGCCGCGCGCAGACTTAACTTGCGCGCACCTTAGCTTGCGGCTTGCATATTTTAGAAGTGTCGTTGTCAGTGTTGCATGAATTAAATAAAACATTTTACTATGGTCTGGACGATTGTCTTTTAACAAGTGTTAGGGTCAAAATAGACGTCCGATACTTGCTTCCAGGAGCCGGATCCGACTATCCTGATCGGATTCCTGAAATACACGTACGATTCTCGAGTCCGACTTTTTGCTAGTTTCATTTGTTTTCTGTCTGTCAGGCGAAACACTTCAATCAGTCACACGGCTGCGGGTCGAGCCAAGCTGGGACCAGAAAAGTGACGCACCTGTCATGTGTTAGATACAAGGAATAAATCAGAAAATCATTTTAAGAAAAAAATTAACACCCTAATAAAGGTACGGAACCCTCAGGGCGCGAGTGCAACTCGCACTTTTCCGTTGTATTTTTTTTTTTTTAATTCTTCCTCCCTGCTTTAGTTATTAATTCAGAAAATGAAGCTTCTAATCCGTGACCTCAAATATGACCTAAAATGTTATTAAAATCATTTTGTTTGGGGTGCATGAAAACGGCCTCTAGGAGTGACGATACCTCAGTACGTCCGGCGCACCCTGGGCAGTCAGCCTTGCTACCATCCTAGCTAACTGGCTTTCTCTGTTTCGTCATAGTTCAGCGACAGTAGCCATGGCTTAAGACGCTGCTTGACTTTATGCAGGGTTAGTTTATAAATTAAAAGCCCTACACTTCTGATTCTAGCTGAGGTTAGATAGATTTTTGCGATTTTTATGCAATCTTTGAACAGCTGTTTCTCATATACTGTTGACTTTTAGGGAAAGTTGTAGAACAAAAGTTATGGCCGTTGCACACTTTTAACACCCGACGCCACCCCACGAGTGTTCATTGGTCAAATGACGAAACGTGGCTTTACATGAAATGTGGCCCATGAGCAGGCTACATTGACGTCGCGTGGCATGGCGTGTTGTAAGTGTGTCCGGTCCTTTATTCATTACTATTATTATGGGTAACACTCTTTCGGATTAGTCTTAGGCTGAGATCTATAGATCCAACTTGGACTTAGCTTAGACTTTGCTCAGACTTTACTCACGCAATACTTTGCTAAGTGTATGCTTAGCATAATCTTAGATTTGGAATTTATAGACTTATCACGTTGAGACTACGCTGAGCTTAAGCTAAGCATACGCTAAGACGGTCGATGTCAAAATACAAGTTATTGTTTCGTTTCAAGCATTACATTCTTGATTTTTCTTTATAAATGTTTAACAATAATAACATGTAAATAATCTAGAACTACGCTCATATTTCTTCTATGTATTATTATTATAAGAATAAGCAGAAATTGGCATGCTTATAAGTGTTTTTTTTTTTTTATAATCGAACACAATATTATATTCATTGAAACGGATCGCATCGTTTTGACATCTGCAATTTGTCGAAAAAAAGTAACTTTTAATTCATTTTTATACATTTTAAACTTAGAAGAACTTGTTTTATGTGATGTTAAACTACCTAATTGTTTTTATCTTAACTAATTCAAAATTAGTTATCAACATCAAGGAAATCTTCCCTAATCTGGTATTACTGAGTTGAGTCTGGTCACTTTATAATACTAAAAAATTAAAAAGTTGTGTAAATATAATGATGGTAAAGTCAATTACGGACCATTATTTTTTGTTAGGATAATAGTAACCTAAGTATTTGCTAAGTCGTCGATTTTGTGAACTTAGACTTTGCTAAGCATTTGCTAAGCACGCACTCAGATGAATTCAAAGACGGCTCTATAAATACTGACTTTGTCATAAGTCTAAAGTAAAGTCTGAGCAAAGTCCAAGTTGGGTCTATAGATCTCAGCCTTAGAATAAGTACTAAAGCATAGAAGCCGCCTCAGTACTTGAAAAACGTACAGGGGCATCTGTCAAATAAGAGCAATTTCGAGATTTTGAGCCAAAGCCTAGCTACCAAATTAAATTGCCCGCCACTAGTACCCCCTGTCAGACGGCAACGACATTTTAAATTTTGTCGTATAATACTTGTGTCAGTGGCGCGGTGATTTGAAAAAATATTTTAGTCTAGAATTTATATTTAATTAATTGTGTTTTGTATATGTGCACATTGTTCTTATAAATAAGAGTGTGCGCTACGTCCTGAATAGTAAAAAAATGTAAATCTCGCAAGGGATGTACAAAAAATCAAAGTGAAAATGTCAGTTTCCACAAGTACGTAGTATTTTTATGTTTATTCATAGATTTTCCTTTAAATATATTTCATTATACATTAAATAAGTAAAAGTAAGACATTACCTTTTAGAAGAAGTAAAATAAATAAGTATAAACTATCTAAATCTTATCTATTTATCAATATGAATATTCGCCAAAGAAATTATTAAAGGGGTGCGAAAATTGTATCGATAAATCTATCGACAACGTGATTTTCGTGTTAGGTTTAATTAATTAGGTACCTATTTATACTTTTTTTTTTCATTTAAGTTTCCCTGTGACGAATATTTTCGAAATAAATTGATTGCCGTGGTAGCTCACGAAATTGGTTGGGTTCCAAGAAAGCACCACAGAATTTGCTCCAGCCATTTCACTTTATCTTCTTTTACTCGTTCTGGCAAATGGCGGAGACTGAAGGAGGACTCTATACCAACATTATACCTTCAATCTAAATTTAAAAGCCTAAGTTCTTATTGAATTGCATGTCTACAGGAAATAAAAGAATTCGAGTAATTTCTTTAAAAAAAATTGGGACAGATTAACCCCGCACTGGATTTAGCTTGACTGAAAATAAAAAAATAAAAATCTTTTTTTTCTTGCAACATTACGTTCGACATCTTCTTTCGGCCATTCATACAATAGACTATTTCAGATAATATTTCATTGTCTTGTTTATCTTTCAAATAAATGCTGTTAATACAGTCGTAATCTTCAAGCCTGATAGATTAGGAGAACAGTGAATCTAAACAAAATTAACGTAGGTATTAAATAAACGATGATTAACTTACTTCTCAATCAGTTTGCATTTGGTGCCACTAAATTTTACACCTCTTTACCGTAATTATCTTTAAAATCTTGTATTTTTAGGGATGCCGTTTTTTTATAGATAGAGTGATTCAAGAGGAAGGTTTTAAGCTATTAAACGTACACGTGCGAAGCCGGGGCGGGTCGCTAGTTATACATAAAACAATCATTATTTTGTTTAAAATTTCCAGCGCCTCGAAATAGACAACTTACCTGAGACCACGTGGCGCCGTACTAGTGACAGAAAAAAACGTGCATGTCCAAGTACATTACAAGGAATACTCAATAATAATGTATTTAACTTTTGTGAAGCTTTTAGTAATTGCAAATTAAATAATAGACATTTATACTTAAACGATGACTTTATTTATTGATAGCGATAATAACAGGACCAGTCGAAATGATGATGCTCGGGAGAGGCCTACGTCCAGCAGTGGGCATCTTTCGGCTGAATAATAATGATATTATGACTTTACTTTTGTCATTATAACTTTCTAAGAAGTAAGTATTTAAATGTACTATGGCAATATCCGGCATGGCTGTTATTTGGTTAACTCAATCATAGTCACCTTCTTTCGGTCTTACAATACCACTTCAGATATTTCGTAATATACATTATACGATGACTTTATTTTATCGATAGCTATAGTCTAATAGTGTGAATACCCTCATCCCTAGTCTCTGTACAAAAGGTTACAAAATTAATTTTTACGGCCTGTCAAAAGTTTATCTTTCCCGCTCTGACAACAGCGAGTCCGCCATATGAGTAAATAGCATGGCTATATTTTGATTCGTTTATGCTAAGTAGCGCTCCTTCTATGCTTTAGTACTTATTCTAAGGGATTAGTAGTCTCTATAGTAGTTTAATAAAATGTGATAATTTAAATGAGTACAACATTAATACAATAAGCGTAAATTATATACGCAAAAAATTAGTTACCATTGCATTGCGAGAATATTACTTATCTCATCTAAATACTTTAATTTTTTACTCTTTTGTATTTCTTATTTCAATGTTGGCAACACTAGATCGTTCTTCGTAAAAGCGGAAAGTAAAGTTTGCCGTCGATCCTGGTTCCTATTGGCTAATTGTGACAACCGAATGAGACAACCACCAATAAGATTTTTAGGTTAGAGACCTCAAGCACAAAGTCTGGTGTGTGAAAACTAAAACAAATGAAATCAAATTGCCATTGCTATCCTATTGCACGAAGTGCCGTGTATAATTTTAAAAACTGCATGGTTATCTTATTGTGTTTAAGTGTAAAGTTAAATATTTTCTTAGAATCGTTTCATAGCTTTCTAATATCGTTAAAGTGTTCGTTTTAGTGGCAAGTAATAATAAAAACAAACCGCATTGTTAAACTGTTTATCACCATTGACGGATGTCCTTGTAGATTTTGCAAGAATTGAAGTGGCGGCAAATTTGACTTTTTAGATGATTTATTGTTTTATAATGTAGTTATCGTCGTGGGTAAACATACGTAATGGGTAGCCCGGAAGAAAATGTTATTGCTTGTGAAAGCAACGTGGTAGAAAATGCTGATACTGAAACAGCTGGTGATATTTCTGAGAATGAAATAGGCGACTCCACAGAATCGTCTCTAAATATTAGCGAGTCCAATGTTCTACAGTCGTGCGATGCCAACACTTCCAAGGAAGGAGATTCATCTGGTGTGGGTAATACGAAAAAGACCAAAAAGAAATTCCGTCATGGCAAGAAGGGCCATACACCTGCCAAGGACAATCCAGATAGGAGTATCGTACGCAGAGTGAATTACATTGGTACCAAATTTAAGCAAGGAAGAAAAAGGGCACAAAGCTTTCCTTCCATTTCAAAGTTTTTCTTACCCCACAAGAGACCACGTAAAGAAGTTTTCATACCGCCTACAAAATTTTTGCTTGGTGGAAATATATCTGATCCACTCAATCTAAATAGTCTACAAGATGAGGATATCAATCGAGCCATGAATGCAGTCACCCCAGAATCTTCACCTTTACCTACACCGCCTCGTCATAAGGCTAAGATTGACGTTATAATTCCTCCAAACATCAGAGATCCCTTGAACTTAATGGAACCATTGGATAATGAGGAGTATGAGAAGAGACTTGAGATGCAGCGACGTAAGCCACGCAAGAAGGCTAGACTAAGGCGACGCACAACAGATAATACTTCTCCAGCAACAGAGGAAGTACCTGAAGTTGTTGTTGAAGGTATAAAAGAGCCACCTCCACCTGAACCTTCAACATCAGCATGTAAATCACGTAAAAGGTCTTGCAGTGACAGTGACAATGTATCACTGAAAGGTAAAGATCCTAAAAAGTTACGGCGAATGGATTCGTTGGATAAAATAGTAAGCCCAGTAGTGCCTCAGCCCGGTGCATGGATGCGCGCTCGGCCGCAGCAGCGCACGGCGCCCCCAGAGCGCCCCGCCTCGCCACATCGTACTAAACTAAAGAGCACTACTGATGAAGAACAAAAGTTGCCCACGTTCCATCCTAAGAATTCAAGATACCAGTATGGAAATTATGACAGGTAATATTATAATGCTGTTTCAAACCCGTGACAGTTACGAGAAGAAGTGAAACCATAAAGATGTAAATTTTAAAGCTGCTTTGATGTTATTCTATTATTTTGCCAGCTGGTCGAATTTGCATGACAACTGTTTGACCTCTAAATAAATCTTTTGTCATTCATTATTATTGTGTACAGTATGAATGAATAATTTAAGAAAAGTAAAATTTCAAGGAGAGTAACTAATATCCATATGAGCTTCATAATATGTATTGTGCAATTTTATAATTTAAGTTTTGTTAATATTTCAGGTATTATGGTTACCGAAACCTAAATGCCATGATGGACATTCGGCTGCAAGTATTCGAGATGCATCGGCATCTATTCCAAAACAAGGATGTGTTGGACATTGGCTGCAATGTGGGACATATTTCAATAGCAGTGGCACGCACACTCGGTGCTCGATCTGTTGTTGGCATGGATATTGACCCCGTGCTAATAGGTATGTATCAAGTTTAGTAACAATAAGTTAAATAGATTGGAAATTGCAGTAAGAATTGAATTATGTAGGTCATTAACTTAACCTGATTAGATGGTATTCACTTTTGGCTGGCATCCAAATTCATACAAATATTGTTTGAATTGTGATTTATGAGGTTTGTCTATTAAATATTGCAAACTTAAACAAATTTTTAGATTTCTTATACACATAATAAACCTGATTTTTTTTTCGGGTTTTTATGTTGCTTTTAAGAAATTTATAGAATATAGTCAAAAAACTAGTAAAAGTAAAGTATTATTCCATTGCCTGTTAGTTTTCCTGAGACAATGGTCATTAAAATCTATGAAGATAATAATAAAGTATGTAAACAAAATTAAGTGGAGCATGGGCTTTGGGTTCCCTTTAATTACTTCTCATTATTTCTTTATCTCTTACAATTGTCGTTATTGGTGATGGTAAAATTGTACTGCATTTATATACATTCACTTTTCTATTTAATTCTTGTGCATGCAATATCTGTCAATTACTTTGTTTACATTGATAATAAATAAAATAATAAAATATAATTCTTTATTGGCATTATAATGTTCAGCTGGTACTTAAAATAGGTTACCCTGTGCTATAAGTACCAGCAACCTTCCAGTTTCACAAATTAAACTAGAAAATATCTATGGTTACAATTGATTGAATTTCTCAGTCCTATTTTAATGAAGAAGTGTAACAATATTTTTTATTTGTTATATTTATTATAGCATATTAATCATAGAAACTTTTCTTCAATTTCAGGACGAGCAAGAAAGAATCTGAAGTCATTCATTCCAGTTCCAGCTGAACCAAAGAGGGATGATGACAAGAAAACAGATTTAGATGATGATAAAAAAGGAGACTGCGACAAGTGTAAGGCAGATAAATGTGATGATTGTAATATTGATCAGAAGCTTGATAAGCATGACGATTTGAAGAAAGTGTTACCTCTGCCTGGGAGGAAACTGAGAAGACCACGAAAGAACAGAAAGGCGGTACATAAACAAGAACATGGGCAGTGCTTCTTTCCAATGTCTATGACTATGTTGTATGGTCCACTCGGTGACTCAACTGCTGAGGTGACACCACCAGTGTTCCCATACAATGTTACATTCAAACAGGTATAATATTAAATATCTATTTCACATAATGGTGTAATACATATCTATTTCATCTAATGGTGTAATATTAAATATCTATTTCATCTAATATTATGCATTTATTGTAAAATTCAAAATGACGATCTTAATCAGAAACAATGATCTACCTATAACAACAATGCATGCAACATAATGTAACTGTTTATTTATTTTATTATTGCCGTAAATTATATTATTTTCTATTTAAACTTTTATCTTTCGTTTTCCAGGGCAACTATGTGCCGCGTGAGGAGGTGGCGGTGGGCAGCGGCGCCGACAGTCCTCAGTTCGATCTGATCCTGTGCCTGTCCACCACCAAGTGGATGCATTTAAATTGGGGCGACGCCGGCCTCAAGCGTGCCTTCCGGCGGATGTTCGCCGATCTGCGTCCTGGCGGGAAATTAGTGCTAGAAGCTCAAAACTGGGCTAGCTACAAGAAAAAGAAGCGTCTAACGGTATGTGTATTCTTTTTTTTTACACTCTTATCCGTAAAACTCATAGCATTTCTTAAAATAGACATTGTATTCTAGTATAATGTACCTATTAATTGTTGTAATCTTTTTTGGTTTCAGCCGACAATATATGAAAACTTCAATTCAATTGAATTATTTCCGAACAAATTCCGTGAGTACTTGTTATCACCTGAAGTCGGATTCAGCAAGTGCTGCATACTGGGCGTGCCACAGCATGCAAGTAAAGGCTTCCGGCGGCCCATACAACTGTACGTGAAGGGTGACTTCACACCGAGCAAGGCGCGCTGGTCGGATGCATACGCGCCGTCGTCACACCACCGGCCTGAGGCCGAGCCGCCGCGTCGCACCGTGTACGCGCCCGTGGCACCCGCCTACCGGCCCAGTGACGACGCGCCCTCCTGCGGTGCTGCCACGCCTTACTCGCCCAACTTGGACTGTTGCGCTGACGACTCACCCTTCTACAACCCGCGCAGCGACTCGTACGCGCCGTCGTACCAGCCGCCGCGGCCCACGGTGTACGCGACGCTGCCGTCCCCGCTGGGCAGCGCGTCGCCGGCGGCGTCACCGGCAGCATCCCCTGCACCTCACGCGTCGCCGGCGCCGGACCCATTGTCCGCGCGCGGTTTTCCGGAGCCGCGCCCCCACGATGATTAGACGCCGCAGAGCGGTGCGCTTGTATTAAGTTTAGAAGTGACCGGAACTTATAAATGTGATATTATTCACTAAATTCGAGGTTAGGACTGTCTGTGAACTCTAAAGAGTATATAAAAATTCATGCACCAGCTCGGGACCTGGTTTGCACGAATCTTAATCTGAGCACGCGAGCCTTTACCGACTGTTTTCACGATAACATGCATAATAAGTAACCGGTGTAAGCCGAGAGCCGGTAGTCACGGGATATTGTCGGCACTCGTTTCTAGATTTGTAATGTCCTCCCGCCTTTCATATTTCTATGTAAATATCGATTAGAACCCATAGGATTATGTTTCGATAGGCTGAAAGTATTTTATAATATTATAACCGCACATTAATCTATTCTGGTGTTTTTATTTAACCCTGTCGCGTACCAGCAACGCACGTAAAATTCTATTTACAGTTCAGTTATGATAATTTTATATTTTTGCTTATAGGCCGGTGCGGTGTATAGAATAGACCATCTTGTAATTTTTTTGAAAATCATAGATTTGACATAATCTCTACAATAGGATTTTAAGTAATAAGCGAAGGTAGCTGTAACCAAAAACAAGTGGACAATAAAGAACAATCTATACCAATCTTGGCATAATTGTATTGTTTACAGTTTGTGTTTTATTTGTCTACAAAATTAAATATACTTATAAAATTGTTTAACTTGGATATTTTATTCAAATAACTGCATAAAAGTCAAAGTATGACATCACAACACAATAATAAAGGTTATGTAATAATCCAAGAATATTGTACATTGGGAATTGTGGTATTGATAACAGGAGACGGTGCTGATAAGCGGTTAGGCGCGTCACAAACAATCCTTGGGAGTTATTTGATTGCGGTCTGATAGGTACGTGTGCGAAGCGGTTTTCTGCAGAGGATGTTACTCAACCGGGTTACGTAAATTGCGCCGTGTTTATGTGCCTATGATTATTACTGCTTCACTGTGCCTACGGAATATAATAATTACGTGTTGAATTTAATTTCTTATATCATAATGTTATTTTTTTATGAAACAATAAAACTAGAAACCGATTTCAGGAAGGCTAGGGCTATAAGTAGGGTCTTTCTTATAAGCCTATAAATTCCCACTGCGGTGTTGTCATTATCTCTTTTTTTAACCGACTTCAAAAAGGAGGAGGTTCTCAATTCGGTAGTTTTTTTTTTTTTTTTTTTATGTTTGTTACCTCATATCTCCGTCATTTATGAACCGATTTCAAAAATTCTTTTTTTGTTTGAAAGGGTATACTTTCCGATTGGTCCCATATAAATTTTGTTATGATTAGACCATGAACTTCAGAGATATGCAACGGAACTCCTCATCGGATCAAAGCAAAATTCTCAAATTACTAATATTGCTTTGTTTATATTTGTTGTTGGGAACTGACTACTGGAAAAGAGGAGGGGGTGCGTGTCTCCCCCTCCCCCCCTTTGGAAAATGTTTTCATTGTTTTCATTATGTCGTGTAAGGTATCATTTGAAAGGGCTTTTTATGCCCGACTACGTGAAAGGCAAAAAGAAGGGTTATGAAGGAGGGCGTTAAAATTATGACACTAAAACGTATTTAATAAAAAATAAACTTTAAAAAAAGTAAAAACCGACTTCAAAGAAATACTAAAAGGAGTAAAATAATTACCATAATATAAAATTAACAGTTTCAGAAGTCGGTGCAACTCTACACTGAAGCAAATAGAAGCCACCGACTTCTGAAACTGTTAATTTTATATTATGGTAATTATTTTACTCCTTTTAGTATTTCTTTGAAGTCGGTTTTTACTTTTTTTAAAGTTTATTTTTTATTCAAAAAACTAAATTTTTGCATAATCCCTTAGTCGGCTTTATCAATACCTACGGGCCGGAAGGTGGTGCCCTATTTTTGCCGGGAATCAGTAAGTAAGTATATATCTAACCCAGCGACCTATTTCGAGCTAACATTTTGGTTGCAAAAAGGTAGGTAGTTCTCGCCCGAACAGCAATGTCTGCGTGCGCTATTTTCTAGATTTTGTCCAATCGAAAAGTAGCGCAGAAAACTACGCGCGCCCTTCCTCCATCTTACTAGGTACCTTCGACATTCGCGCATAAGGCAAAGCTTATATATTTGAAGAGTGAAGTTAAATACCTATACCTACTTTTTGAAGTTGATAAAGTGGAGATGAAAGAGAATCAAATACGATGGGGCGGCTAAGCAAGCCTATCTATATTTAGGCTATGTAATTCAGTAAGATATTATGAATTATATTAAATAGGTATACAATGTGTCCGGTCATGGACTAACGATATTCTAGATACATACATCACAACTATTCTAGTACACAAATACACTAGATTTTTGTTGAGATATTCTTTAGGTGTGTACAAAAAAGGTCATATATCTCTCAAAGTTTTGGTCCTACTGAGATAAAAGTAAGCTTATTCGGAGGGGCAACAATACTGTCTATCGTTTACATTACGATACAATGGGTTCACATTTTCATAACTATAAGATAGAGAATATCTCAACAAAAAAGCAAAATGGCTGCCAAATATCGGGGAAATGGATTGGACCCTAGTGTGTAGTGTATTTGTGTACTAGAATAGTTGCTCTATAAGTAACTACCTAGAATATCGCTAGTATGACTGGACACATTATACCTACATAAAGGATGGTAATTTGAGATGGGGCAATATGGGCAGCTACCTTAACCGTTGTAGATACCGAAAAACGTTCTTAGGAAACTGTTCATTTTTTTTTTAAATAGTATATCTACTGTGTATATATAAATGTATCCGCATCTGTGGATACCTATCACCCTGTATATCTATCGAAACTATCTGCAGGATGTAAACGAATTCGTTTAATTCCTTAAACCACATGAGCTAGTAGGTACTGGGGCCTAATTCTCCTAAAATAAATCTTGATAAATCACAACCGAACCAAGGCCGAACCGTTCATTCAGACAGTTCTCAATTTCAAAAGCTGTCGAATTGTTTGACACAAAAAACGAAATCAATCATTTTGAAAGTTTTCGAAAACAAAAACTGACTGACGGTTGTGGTTCGATCGCGTTTGGCAACAATTTATTTTAGGAGAATTAGGCCCCTGGTATAGATTAAGCCTGCAAGGGGTTTTCCTTGACAAGGATAAAATAAAAATAAACTTTTTTGTCTTGCGGTAAGTGATCGTATCTAAACCACCTGATAAGGTTTAAATAAAAAATAAGCAAAACGTTTTTTGCATAAAAATGTTACGCGTGGTGTTTTTTTTTTTTTGTGCTCCCCGTACAGCCAACAGCAGATGTAGAAGCAGGTGAAATACTCAAATAATTATACAATCTTAAAAAAAAAAAAACAATTACATCTGAACAACAACAGCGTTATAATGATTGTTAGCATCCTATGCATCAAAATCATCTGAACACTCATTTATCAAATACTTTTATGCAAACGAATCATCTTGTCAACTGAGGTAATCAAATGTAACTAAGCAACCAAACTGTTCAAAAACATGTATAATATAATAACCATTTTTCAGTTCAGTGATACTAGGGGTTGTTACAGACCTAGTCATTTTAGGGCGGTTATAGACCTTAGCGTTTATGCTCGTTTCTACATTTACATACGCTCATTTAAGCTCGTTAAATTTCGCGCTTCAAAAAAACGAACGCGCGTAAAGCTACTGTTCGCACAAACCAGTGAGTCTCTCAGTAGCAATATGGATTCGACCGCCGCGCCATGCCAGTATAAGGTGTAGGTACAGTATCCTGTCATACTATTAAGATTAAAATGCAGGCATTGCAATTAAAGGCAGGCGGTGAACCACTGTAAAATGTAACGTGTTAACGTGTATGGCTTTCTATACCAGTGCACGCACTAGCGGTTCTTTTTTCAGTGACTGATTTAAAAAACGTATCGTGCTAGATTTTGGCTAAAGGTTTGATTATATTTGATGCGATTCGTGATGATTACTGACTACTAGAATCGGGCCACAGTGCATGTTCGTAAAAGAATCCCATGTAGGGTCAATCTGTGTCACCAGTAGATCACGAGGTTTGAAGGAATTGCACGAATTCGGATACACCCTGTAAAGGTAGGTTTCTAATAAGCCTTTATTTCTCGGAAGTGTAGGGAGAAGCGTATAAATATTCTCACTTCGCCTTTACCCTTTTTGCTCCATGTGGAATGAGGTTCGGGTACGGTTATTACCCTTTCACATTTCAAACTTCGAAATGCTAGCTTCTGAGAATTCTTTACATTCTAGCGCTAGCAATCGAACCGAAAAAAACCTCACGCCCTGCTGCCTTTTTACCCAACTGCGCGATAGCAAAGACGGTTATGTTTTTCACGCGTAGGTATCTATGTAGGTTAGGTATCTATTTTTCTTTGTATGTGGATTTTTTATACCCTCCAAGCATCCCAACGGCTGTATTGATTTTAATGAATATGTCTATCAATTTGTCTAAATCGTGCGATGGATATAGGCTAGATTTTGTTTTTATAATAAAAACAAATGAAAAACTTAAGGGGATGTTTGTAAGGTTGTTTGGGTTTCCAAAACAGAGTCGACGGAGTCCTACCGCGCAGGGCTCCCATTTCTGTCTGCAGGGTTTAAAATAACCTAACACGAAGGCGATGACGGGGGCTTCGTTCGCTGGCTTTGCTCGCTCATTCTAGACCCGTCATCCCCTTTAAATATTATAATAAAATGGCGGCCGTGAGATACGAAATAGTGGGAAACAAAAATAATGTCACGTATACTGGGTTACAGGGAAAGTCGTACTGAATATTAAAGGACGTTATTTTTCACGTAATTTCTGATGGATTTGATTCCGTAATATGGTATCCGAAACTTAACCGTTATGGAGATATTGAATTTTAAAGATATTTTTTATGTTGCGTAGTATGTATGTACAACACTTGGGCTTATTCAAATATATTTTTTTTTAGATTTTATGAACATACCTAGTAGATGTTATACTTAATACCTTTTTGAATAGCTAAAGAGACGTAGAAGTTTTTAAAATTATTTGCAGAGTAAGTTCCATACATTTTTGTATGTTAAAAACACTTAGTGAAAATTCTTTAATTCTAACCGTTGTCGAGCAGTCGTTTTAAGCTATATACTTTTTTTTGGTATTCCGAAAACAACTTTGATTAATTTTCATAAAGCTGTCATTTGTTTGAGTAGCAATAAATACGTAATACGTATTTGTGTTTCCAAATTGGCTTGTGTTTACCTAAGTATGTCAAACGATTTCATGTTTGTCCTATTATCAAGGTAATAACTGCTATAGGTACGGGGTATCAAAATTACCGGCGCGGGTATTTTGGGTTGAGTCAATTACCCTAGCGGTGGTAAAGTAAGCAAGCTTATGAAAGCAATCATGCGTGCCTCTAAAGTTAATTTCGTGTGGCGAAATGAGATTAGCCACCTACGCGCCCATCTGAACTAAGTAACTGGGTTCCCATTTCAAGTTAGAGCTGCCTGCCTACTTAGGTATATAATTTTAAATTTCAGGGGGCTTACTATGACCTCTTAAAGCAGGACAGAAGTTGCTGGAAGTTGAACTGCCCTGCTTTTTTGTACCATGACATCGTTAGAGGCCTGCTATACGTTGACGTTTGACGTTTACAAAATCCGTTCACCTTTTTTTTGTATAGACTTTTCGTACCATGAACAAGCATTAAGCCTCGTCCCCACTAGGAACATTTGTCGAGCGACATGTGTCCCCGGAGACATCGGGCGATGTCGCCCTACATCGCCCCACGTCGCCCGATGTCACCGGGGACACATGTCGCTCGACAAATGTTCCTAGTGGAGACGAGGCTTTACCGTTCAACTTGGTTCAATAGTCGTTCACCTTTAGTACTGTCATGGTACGATTTTTAGCGATTCATAAGCAGGCCTGCTTTTGAACGAAAGTTGACTAGCTGGCATTTGAACGTTTTCATATGAGATCATAGTAAGCCCCCAAAGCGAAGGTACCGCACCTTTCTCAATGACAAAAGAAATTGTTGAAGATATACAGTGGCGGCCATATAATTAGAAACACCAAGTGTGACTTTTATTTTTAGTACATTTTAACTTGTTAATTGATGTTGTACTTATCATAGAGGGCTAATTCCTATTTATCTATAATGTATCCACATAATGAAGTATTCCTATGTCAGTTTTGGAAATATCATACAACCGTTTATGTAAAAACTGGTACTTATACTTTATAAAATAAAATGAAGCAGCACAACGTACTATGGTGGACAACTAATTAGAAACGGAAATAAAACATTACCATAAATATGAACAAAGGTAACGAAACAATAAATAATGAAGTTAAATGATACAAACGTTTTATAATAAACAATTAATGTTTGGTTGGGAAGCCTCTGCTGTCGATTACAGCTCTACAACGACGTGGCATTGATTCTATCAATGTTTCATACATTTTCAGGGAATATTTCTCCAAGCTTCTATAAATGCGTCTTAAAGTTGTTGTAGTGTGATACTAGTAGTAGTACGATATTAGTGATATGTTTATTGGACTGTGTTTTCTTTACAATGAACCACAAATTTAGATTTGATTCAAATCCGGACTATTTGCAGACCACTCTAACACCGACACTAATTAGTCTCTTAGAAATGCTTTAACACTGTTTCTTTGGTTTGGATTATTGTAGTGTCGGTGTTAGATTGGTCTGCAAATAGTCCGGATTTGAATCGAATCTAAATTTGTGGTACATTGTAAAGAAAACACAGTCCAATAAACATATCACTAATATCGTACTACTACTTGTATCATACTACAACAACTTTAAGACGCATTTATAAAAACTTGGAGAAATATTCCCTGGAAATGTATGAAACATTGATAGAATCAATGCCACGTCGTTGTAGAGCTGTAATCGACAGCAGAGGCTTCCCAACCAAACATTAATTGTTTATTATAAACGTTTGTATCATTTAACTTCATTATTTATTGTTTCGTTACCTTTGTTCATATTTATGGTAATGTTTTATTTCCGTTTCTAATTAGTTGTCCACCTTAGTACGTTGTGCTGCTTCATTTTATTTTATAAAGTATACAAGTTTTTACATAAACGGTTGTATGATATTTCCAAAACTGACATAGGAATACTTCATTATGTGGATACATTATAGATAAATAGGAATTAGCCCTCTTTGATAAGTATAACATTAATTATCAAGTTAAAATGTACTAAAAATAAAAGTCACACTTGGTGTTTCTAATTATATGTCCACCACTGTATACCTAACAGAAATTTATAAAGTGGGTAAAACGGTTTTCCGATCTCTTACGATTTCCCAAGGATATTTATTGGAGTACCCATTGAAATTCTATTCATTTTCGTTTCGTTTGGATGGAGATGGGCTTGACTCACACTGAAAGGATTGGGCTGTGACAGCTATGGAAAAATGGAAATAAGTAAGGGATGCTTTAGCCCTCCTGTGGGACAACTCTGCCTAATCAAGAGTAAAGTATCTAAACCAGGATTATTTTCTATTTGGAGCAGTGATAATATTACTCTTTAATTTTATACCTATCTGCATACTAACGATATTAAGTCCGTTCATAAAGGGAATGTAAATAAATACCTTTCCAGTAACCGGTAAGGCTATGAATAGATGACAAGCATCACGCGCGCGTTTTGCAAAACGCGTGTTTACAACATGAATTGGATGAGGACGCTTTGAATAAAATTCGTGAAGATGTAAACGCGCGTTAGCAAAACGCGCGCTTAACAGTGGCGTAGCTACCGTATGGCTAGGCGGGGCAGTGCACCGGGGCCCCCAAGCTCGAGGGGCCCCTCGGCATCCACGAACGACGTTCGAAAAAGTTATGTAATATCCTAGTTGAATAAAGAATTTTTGACTAACTTTTTGGCCCCTAACCAACGACTTTTACGTGAAAGCGTGACAAACAAACAAACTTTCACATTTATAATATTACTAGGAATTACAATTAAACAATTATCTGCTGCGTTATACATAACGCTTACTAGTAAATAGCTTTGCTTTATTATGCCGTGCAGTGGGCGATAAGGAGCTGATGATGAAGTAATTTTGCACCTTCAAAGTATTTAGTTTAATTTAAATAGGGCCCCAATTTCATTTTTGCCCCGGGGCCCTTGGTTGCATAGCTACGCCACTGGCGCTTAACACCTGTCATCTGAACATAGCCTTAAGCAACCTTTCCTATCTGAAACGTTCACGACTGAACAGATTCTAGGTAATCGGGAATTTGATCCTAATAGACATCGTAACAGGCGGTCTCAGGGATTGTGGGGTCTCGTGCAAAAGGTCTGTGCTAGTATTACCTACACGTCGTTCGAGATACATTTCTAGAATAAATCAGACATACAGGATGTTAACGAATTCGTGTAATTCCTTCAAACCACATGATCTATTAATGGTATAGATTAACCCCGCACGGGATTCAAATTGATTAAAAATAAACAAAGGTTATTTTTTCCAAACAAAAATTTCATGTTATAAAATTTCGATGCCATGCATAAATGAATGAAGGCATGGCGACACAGCTGACGGGCACAACTAGTTCGATATCGCTCCAAACAGTCAGTTAACTTGGGACGCTAAAATTACTCAGATACAGAATCACATGATTCATTTTTTGAAAACTTAATTTTGTTGATTCTGAAAAAAACCTGTGCAGGGTCAATCAGTGTCACCAGTAAGTAGAACACGCGGTTTGAAGGAATTACACGAATTCGTTAACAGCCTGTACCTATGGACGAGAAAATATTTTATGAAGTCAACCGTATTTTCCGCTAGTATAGAACAGCTATTTTTTCTCACGAATTTTGTGTTTGTCCCACAGTAAAGGATCTACAGAATGATGAACAGATTGAGTTCAAGGTTTTCGGATGTAAAGCTTACCTATACAAGGTTAGTCGTAAAGGGGATATGTACTAATCCGCGGGCCACTTACCGCTATTTTCAATATCCTATCTATCGGCGGTTTTCCTTACTACAGATAGAAATTTGACATTACTTCTATGGAGCTTATGTCAAATTTCTATCTCTAGTAGGCGAAACCGCCGATAGATAGGTTATTGAAAATGGCCGTAAAAGTATCATTGATGACTATTTTAAAGCAGTGTCAAAATTACAAAATTCGATTTTTTTTTATTTCCATAGAAAGATAATTTAAATTTAGTTTTTTCAAAAAATGTTTAACCCTGCTTGAGTTACGAATTCAGAAAATAGAGCTTCTAATCCGTGATCCCAAATTTGACCTAAAATGTAAACACAACTCATCATAGCTGAGGGTAGATAGATTTTAGCGATTTTTTATGAAATCTTTGAACAGCTATTTCTCTTGAACTATTGACTTTAGGAGAAAGTTGTAGAACAAAAGTTATTCATTATTATGGGTACTTTATTACCCTTTCGGATTAGTACCCCCTTTCCGACTAACCTTGCATAATTTTATTACAGAAACCTGGATCTATTCTGCTTTTTGGTACGTATATCTAAGTTTCATTTATGGACATTAATTTCTTGAAGACTGAAATTGTTTATTTACACCTTAAAGTAAGTTTTCATTGAATTTAATTTCGGTAGGTACCTACCTACATACAGTACTACGCAAAGTGTAATTGCAGGAAAGACTAACAACAGTAGAATCGCATCAAATTGAGTTTTGCGGCAATGAACCAGAAATGAACCAAGTGATTGATGAAGGTGATGAATACAAAATCCATTACCGAAAAACATGGCTTTAACTTCACCTTGCAGGTGACAAATGACGAGATTGATTCCGCTTGCTTTTAATACAGATAAGAAACTAAGAAAATAAAATTTTAACAGTATAAACAAAAGAATAATTAAAAAAAACACCAACAACACAACGGCTTTAATGAAATCCAATCACGTCTTGCATGTGAACAAGCGCACCCATGATTGTTAAATGAATTTATTTTTATTGTAAATATGAGCTTTCACAATAACTATGTACGTTTAAAATTCATAATACCTACTCATGAAAAATCATGGAACAAACAGATATCAGATATGGTTGTTGCATGTTTCCGAATAATAGAGACAGACAGCCCACTTTCAATTATGTGGATTGTCGGCAAGTTTCATTGTCGTGTTCTGTTATACGTACTATTTATTATGTATATGTGCATAATTATGTACAGTCAGTTACACAAGTACATCCTATCTAATGTTATTTGTAATTATTAACATCACAATGTTTCTTAAGCCGGGTCTGCAGCGCCAATTTTATAACATGTTATTGTGTTTTTGCGAACAAAACTGTTAGGCCACGCCCCTATTCGGTTAGCAAACAATGTTAAGCCGGGTCCGCAGCGCCAATTTCGCTAACAAAACTGTTAGGCCACGCCTCTATTCGGTTAGCAAACAATGTTAAGCCGGGTCCGCAGCGCCAATTTCGCTAACAAAACTGTTAGGCCACGCCTCTATTCGGTTAGCAAACAATGTTAAGCCGGGTCCGCAGCGCCAATTTCGCTAACAAAACTGTTAGGCCACGCCTCTATTCGGTTAGCAAACAATGTTAAGCCGGGTCCGCAGCGCCAATTTCGCTAACAAAACTGTTAGGCCACGCCCCTATTCGGTTAGCAAACAACATTATTCTGTTTGCAAACACGAAAACACGGTGCAGCGGACCCGGCTTTAGACTGTTGATTTTTATACACAAAACGAACTAGAAACATTAATATAAAATAGAGATGTAACTACCATGGGCGGTCTTATCGCACTTGGCGATTTCTTCCAGACAACCTTTGGATGGACACGATTTGCAAGAGAAAACAGAACAAGTGAGGGGTAGTTCTCGGTGTAACAATAAATAAGGAGACGTACGTTAAATTAAGTACTTTAAATAAACCTAAAAACACAAATAAACAAAAATTATATACAATAAACATATTTTAAATTAAGTGTATACAGGGTTACAGGGAAAGTCGTACTGAATATTAAAGGACGTTATTTTTCAGGTAATTTCTGATGGATAGGTATGATTCTGTAATATGGTATCCGAAACTTAACCATTATGGAGATATTGAATTTTAAAGATATTTGTTACGTTGTGTAATACAACACTTGGGCCTATTCAAATAAAAAAAAAATTAAGATTTTATGAAAATACCTAGTAGATGTTAGGTATACCTTTTTGAATAGCTAAACAGACGTAAAAGTTTTTAAAATAATTTGCAGAATAAGTTCCATAATTTTTTTTAAAAAAAGCGCATCTATGTTAAAATCCCTTGGTGAAAATTCTTTAATTCTAACCGTTGTCGAGCAGTCTTTTTGAGCTGTTTATAGTAGGTTCAGTTTTTGTTCATCATTTTTATTAATTGACATCTCTAACAAGATACATATAAAAACGGACCCAAGAAGCTCAAAAAATAAAGCAATTTTTAAACATATCTTTAAAATTCAATATCTCCATAACGGTTAAGTTTCGGATACCATATTACAGAATCAAATCCATCAGAAATTACCTGAATAATAACGTCCTTTAATATTCAGTGCGACTTTCCCTGTAACCCTGTTTATGTATATAAATGTATGTAGTAATATGTAATATAAACAGGAAATAAAGAAATAAATAAAGATGAAAACAGATAACTATATCGATAGCTAATAGTGATCCCTGACGAGTCTTTTAAAAGTTGCCAAGGATTGCGCTCGTCTGGCTGTAACTGGCAAAGCATTCCAAAGTCGAGCATCCTGGACTGTGAAGGATTTACCAAAGAAGTTGGTAGAATGCTTTTGCATGTTTAACGTCAGATTCTCTGATGACCTTAATGATCTCGAATATGTGTCATGGAGGAACTCGAAACGTTCTTTAAGGTAGGAGGGAGTAGAAGGATTGTACAAGATATTGTATAGAAGGTGAAGAATATGTGTATTCCGGCGATAGCGTATTGGAAGCCACTTGAACTTAGTACGGAACTCAGACACATGATCATATTTACGTAGACCAAATATGATTATGTTAAATAGATAAAATTACTGAAATGATGCAATCATTTAATTTTCAGTAATTTTATCATCCGAATAAAATTTCGACAATAGCAGAGTATTTGGAGTTTGGCAGAGAAAATACGGGGGGTATAACCTAATTAATTCCGGAACCGCATCCGACCGGAACCCACGTGAAGTTTATAATTGGGCCGGTACTGGGATGAACCAAATTGCTACCTGAGCCTTTTTTATGCTTTTGCTAACCACTCAATGCATTTCATAAATGGAAGCCATCATTACTACATGCATTCTTTATTGAAACAGTTATATAAGGTTGATCTCAGTCAATAAAATTTATAGGGAAGAAAAACCAATATTTTTTCTTAAGCTTAATATTTCCCGAACTTTTTACTCAATTTAGTAACCATATTTTTGTTACTATTCTTTAAAAAGTCACGTACTTATGTCTATTTTAAAGTTAAAAAGTAGTTACACTCTAAGGAATTATACAAGGTTAGTTGGAAAGGGTGTTAAAGCCCACAATAATGAATAACTTTTGTTGTACAACTTTCCCCTAAAGTACATTTTTAGTTTAAGAGAAATAGTTGTGCAAAGATATCACAGCTTTCAAGCTATTATGCGAAAAAGAACAGCATCTCTGATGCGGAGGATTCGGGGGAGCACCAACAGCATTTTAAATGTGATAGAAGCCTGATTGCCTGTTCCTGGGGCACTGGACCCGTATGCACAGCTGCAGGTCTGGTGCAGCGGGTAAGCGGACATAGTTATCCGCTAAATTAGTAATATTTTTGTTTTAGTTTTATTTGGTTTATTTTACTTAGTAGTATTTTAGTTTTATAAGGGTTACTAACAACAATATGAATCATTTGTGTTCGATTAAATTAATCAATCGAACACAATCGAATATTTTTTACATTTAGCGCATATAGGTACACCGTGGGCCAGAGGTATCTGAAAGATTTTAACCTTCGATTCCGATGCCTAATTGGAGAAGAAAAGCTATAAATAATTTGTTGAAAAAGCTTAATTTTCGAAATATTCATTATTTAATGAAATTCACAAATCGAAAAATATCTATGGTAACAAGTCCAACGCCGTGTTGCAACTTTTGTCATACCATAACACTCTCGCCGTATGTCTTATTTGACGGGGAGGGATGTGAAGTGAGAAGTTTCTCCACTCACACGATAATTTATAAATGTTGACAGTTCAACCTAAGGTATTGTTTACCAGGAAGCACTAAAGTTAATTTATTCATAAGGAGAAGAAAAAATTTTTTTTTTCTTTTTTCATCTTTTATTTATACAAGGTTAGTCAGAAAGGGGGTACTAATCCGAAAGAGTGTTAAAGTACACATAATAATGAATAACTTTTGTTCTACGACTTTTCCCAAAAGTCAATAGTTTATGAGAAACAGATGTTCAAAAATCTCAAAAAAAAATCTCTAAAATCTATTTATCCCCAGTTATGATCAGCTGTGTTTACATTTTAGGTCATATTTGGGGTCATGAATTAGAAGCATAATTTTCTGAATTTGTAACTAAAGCAGGAAAGAAGAATTTTTGAAAAAACTAAAATAAAAAACATTTTATTTGGAAAAAAAATATCGAATTTTGAAATTTTAACACTTGCTTTCAAACAGTTATCAGTGATACTATAAGTGGGCTTCGGATTAGTACCCCCTTTCTGACTAACCTTGTATAATATTTGACTCTTAATAGCATCAGAAAGGCGTGTTAAAATCTTTCGGGTACCTCGGATCAACGGTGTATTAAAAATGCGCTAAAATCCTCAGCTATGATCAGCTGTGTTTACATTTTAGTCTTACTTGGGCTTATGGATTTATTTATTTTCTGAATTTGTAAATAAAGTAGGGATGTAGAGTTTAAAAAAAAACTAAACAAAAAATGGAAATATTTTTTACAGTCATCAGTGATACTTTAAGTGGCCCGCAGATTAGTACCCCCTTTTCGACTAACCTTTTAAAGCTATGGGCTAGTTCAAAATTAAATTAAAAAGTTTTAAGAGTTGTCAAGATCAACTCTATAGGAATTGAGTAACTATATAGGTCTAGCGCTTAACTTAGGCAGTGCTTGAGATATGGAAGCGGCCCGGGAGAGGTAACATATGACGTGCCCGAACTATCTCGATAAACATGTGATAAATATAATGAAGATATCTCTTACGATATTTTGACTACTACTAGATAATGAAAGTGATTCGAGCCATTCATACAGTGACGGTACAGACAGCGATAAGGCCTCTGCCTCGAATTTTGCGGGCAGCGGGGCGGCGGCGGCGGCGGCGCGGGAGCGGCAGGATCTTATGCGTAAAATCAAATGGACCGGTTCTCGAAAACAGCGGCGTGGCAGCGGCGCGGGGGCGGGTAACGAGCGGTGCACTCCAGTCAAGCGGTGACCGCCCGCGTTGCGCGTCTGCATTGTAGTATAGTGTTGTACATTTTTTTTTGTGACGTATCAAAATGTCCTGGGACGTGCAAGAGCAAATTATTTCGGCAATCTTTGAGAGGACACCCATATGGAACAGCAAAGATGCGAAACACAACCACGAACACAACACTACACCGCTATAGTGCCGCGCGATCTGCCCGCTGGTTTGGAGAACAGGTATGCGTTGCCCGCCCCGCTGCCGCGCCGCCGCCGCCGCCGCCCCGCTGCCCGCAAAATTCGAGGCAGAGGCCTTAGGAATCTGATTAATTAAATTTGGAATTTCGGGATTCATTTGTTGTTTTTTGTTGTTTCAGTTAAAAATATTAATAATTATTAAATAAAATAATATAATTATTGTAACTTATTTTTTTGTTTACATTGTCACGCGCAATTATATTAATTAATTTAACTTAAGTAGGTATACACACGTAAATATCGTAAGAGATATATGCTCATTATATTTATCACGTGTATAGCGAGATAGTTCGGACACGTCGTCATATGTCACCCCTCCCGTGCCGCTCCCATACCGCAGGCACTGCCTTAGTTAAGCGCTACACTTATAATGGACGATCTATAACGTCCAGTAGCGATTAAACTGATAAAAACGAAACAGTCATAATAATTGAAAAACCATTTTGAATTAAACGACCGATTTTATTATACAGACTTTTATAAAGTTATCGCTTGAACCCTTTTTCCTTTCTTAATAAAATATTAGATAGCGAGGGATCACGATAGGTATTGTTATGCGAAACTTGAGTAAGTACCTAAGTAGCTCCGATTATTTAGTCTTTCATAGTTTAGGTATTGTTATCATTTAACATATAGCAAACACGCCTGTTTCCTGAAGGGTTGGGCAGAGCTGTATAGTAGGTACACTCTCATTTCGCCGTTATGTTTAATGTGCCTATTAGCGATGGGCGGTTGTTGCAAAAAAAAACAATCGACTGAATCGAAAATTGTACTGTTGCGAATTCGATTGTCGATTTAGTAGTTCCTCACCATAATTATTCGAATAAAAATCGACAAACTACTAAATGTACATTGAGACAGTAGAGGACAATTAAATAATCTATTAGCGCCAATCGCTAATAACTGCAGTTGTACTTACTTGTAAGTAGTGGCGCACGGACTTTTAACTATTGAAAGCATGGACGTACAAAAAAGATCGGACGGAACTCCCGCTAAGACAAAACTGTGTCCCGTAATGGCGGCGACTATCTAAGTGTGAATGAATTTAGGGTTGTCATGTTAGCCAAATTTACCCATTTTATATCATTTTATTTTAAGACAAATACAGGTTGGCAGACAAATTTCTTGGAAATGTCGGCAGAATTATACCGTGCCATTTGAAAAGGTTAATAGTAAGAACCAAATCTCCCTATGAAAATATCTGCAAAATAAATGCCATGTTAGCTTAGATTGTTAATTTACGTTTTGAGGTACTTACTGCATAAGTAACAACACACCGGAGTCCTCCTTTAGTTGCATTATATATTATATAGCTCGTTAGCTTCAAAATTTAGACTGCAAATGACACTGTATTTGTTTGGAATTCAATCGTTTTCACCGTTTTAATTTCTCATTTTTTTAATCCAATCATTTCTCCATACTTCATTTTCTTTAGGAAATCTAGTAAAAAAATATATAAATAAAATACCTAGTAACAAATAAATTGAATTGAACAAAAAACTATAAATTTCCCATATTTAGGGTAATTTGCACACGTGAATATGACGACACGTTTGGTGCAGTGGCTAAGCGATTGGCTTCTGCGCTACGGGTCGTGGGTTCGATTCCCACACGGAACAAAAATTTGTATGGCCTACAGATGGTTGTTCCGGGTCTGGGCGTTTGTTTGTGAGATTTGTGTCTGTAAACGCACCCACGATACAAGAGAAATCTTAGTGTGGGGCAACGTTTTTTTAAAAAAAAAATAAAAAAAAAAAATAATATTGACAACACTGGCCTTGTGACGGATTCTTTTCTTCTGGTGAATACATTGATTTTATTGTATACAATTGGGAATTAAGTGATTGAATTATTCATTGACCTATGAAACGTGATTCCTGGATTTTTTTTCTTCCGATCACTACGATTTTTACACCATTTCATCACACAAGACATGCTATATTTTAATTTTTTTTGCTGAAATTTGTTCCGACGCTGTTGACGTTTACGCGTGTAATGACTGACATTTTGTGAATGTGTGCGTGCCAGCCTGTACGTACAGCAAACTGACTGACTCTGAGTGACACAGTTTTTTGTTAGCGAAAATCTGTCCGATCTTTTTTGTACGTCCATGATTGAAAGTAATTACTTATTTAGTAGCACGAGTATAGTACTTAATAAGTGCGCTGCGCCACAATTCAATACAAATTAGTAGTTAAAGTTGATACGGTAACCGTATCAGTGATTGTCGCCTGCTGCGCGCCGTTAGTCGACTAACATCAATTGTTATCGACTTTTATCGACTGGACTGAACAATCGACTAAGTCGATTAGTTTTAGTAATAATCGCCCATCGCTAGTGCCTATTGCCATCAACCGGGCACAAATCCAGACTCCGACTTTGCCCGACCTGGGGATCGAACCCAAGACTTCACCCTAAGCAGTTGCGCTTGCGACCATTACACCAACGAGGCAGTCAAACTTCAAACATAAATATGTCATTGATTAAACTTAAAAATTTTTTTGGCAGGTAATTTTTTTTAGGTATAGAAGTGTATAAACCATAATTAATAAAAAAAATGTAGCCCCATGGCATCAGGACCAGGATCCAAGAAAAGTGTGGTCATCGCTCGGAACAGAGGAACCTCCTAACAAGACGCGCCGCGCTTTCTGTATCAAGAACCCTTGAAACAGGCGCCTAACGAGAGTCTCCCCAGATGTTGGTCGAGGCTTGTGGCTATTAGACCATTGGCCGTAACAACTACGGCACGTAACTGCTAAACCAACATCCCAAATGTCAACATCCTTATGTACCCAGTCAAGATTTTAATTTCTTTACTTACCCTTCTCGGCTTTCACAAGATTCTCGATAATAATAACAAATAATCATCGCGCAGCGCGGCACTTAAAAACTCTAATCGACATATACCACTTAAATAGTTTGTGTTGGCTCCTTTGTCTATCCTAAATTAAGAGTAGATATACGTACACACGAGCATCGGATCAGTCGTAAGTGCCAGTAAAATGAAACGTAATTTGAAGCTTTGGCGCTGATAAAATGTTCCTGGAATTTACCGGGATACTCGCTACTTACCGCACCACGTGCCGAAAAGGATCTGATCACGTAACTATAAATACAGCTTAGTAAACTAACGTAAGGCGTTTCCGTAAACAAGCAATAATATAGCGTCGGTACATTATACTAATAAAATATTCCAAAGGAAAAAAAAAACACGTAAAAGCAACGCTGAGGCCTCGTTTAGGGAGACGCGGGACGTTGCGCGGCGCATCTAGCGTCGCGTCTCGCGGTCTAATCAAACATATGGTAATGTATGAGAGCGTTCATGTAGAAGCGTCATCACGTGCGTTTTGTTTGATATTGAGCGTTACACGCAGCGGGGCACGCGGCGGCCACCGCGCCGCCGCGTTTGCCGCGGCTGCCACCGTCGCGTCTGTGGTCGCGTCGTCCGCCGCGTACCTACCCCGCGTACACGTGTGTCAGTTTGTTTTTGGCATCGAAGGCGAGCGAGCTTGTTGTATGTTGCAATTATCTTCTAGAAATATGTCGATGAAATCATACTCCATTCTAACGACACGTCTGCGTTGTGAGATGTCCAAAGAAGACTGCCAAAAGCGGAAGCTGCGGAGTCCGCTGCAGCGGCCGCGGCGGACACCGTCATTCGCGTTGCACGCACCGCACCACGCGCCGCACGACGCTCCGCGTCTTCATAAACGAAACTAGACAGTACCATATGTTTGTATTTGTGCGTGCAACGATGCGGCTGGCGCCGCGGGCTCCGCCTGCCGCTTCACGTGCCGCTTTTCCGTGAACGGAGAAAAAGCGCCGCGCAACGCCCCGCGTCTCCCTGAACGAGGCCTTACTGTACATGTGCTCGTGTCTGTCAATATGGAAAACACGGCACCATCGCATTTAACCTATCCACGCTACCTACTATTTTGGTTTTAAACAGGCCGTTCCGCATTGTTTTTAATTATTATTTTTCGGATTTTTTTTGCTTATGTTTTAATCTATTAATGATGTGGATTTACGGGTTTAAGGGAACGCCCTCTGTTATTTTACGTAAGTATTGTATAACAGGCATACCATATTAACATTGTCCATAATATGGTATGTCTACACCAGTGCGCTTTCATGTTCATCTTGCGCTTTCGTCTGACGCATACCTGAAGCGCCATAGCGCTTCGAGTCATATGGCAATCAATATTGCATGCGCTTGACGCAAGAGGAATTGAAAGTTGAAAGCGCAGGATGAACATGAAAGCGCATGGGTGTAGTCTTACCAATACAGTTCATTTCTTGGCATATAACGTCTACTCACAATACTAGCAGTTCACTGTATCTAGTTTTTGAACGGAAATTACAAATAAAACACCTGAAAATAGACGAAACAATGGACAATGGTCAGAAAATGCAGGTCCGATTTTCCTCTCAGTAACTGCGCTTATGACTGAAGGTAGACACACTTTTTTTTTTCTTAAAGATAGCGCCAGAATATGCTCTGCTTAGCAAATCAGAATATGGATCGGTTCTTAGATCAAAAAACGATTAAAAAAAAGCAAACAACTATTTTCAAATTAATATAAGTAATTTTATTTTGGAAATGAAATTGTATTGTCTAAATGACAATACAATTTCACCTGGATAATAATGCTATAAATTACGGTATGCAACTAACGTAATAGACGCTAAGGTGCCAAATAAAGTAATTGAATAAAATCGTTTTCGTCTATCTTATCTTTACGAGAAGATCGTAAAACTGTATTGAGGAAGAGATTTTGGAATAATTTACTTGTTAATCATTGGTTGTAATAGTGTTTACTGTATGCAGGTTATACTTTGGGGTCTGACAAAACTTCATCATCATCATCATTCAGCCGAAAGACATCCACTGCTGGACATAGGCCTCCCCCAAGAGGTGGGTTGTCTGTAATCGCCACGCTTGTCAGGCGGGTTGGCGATCGCATTATGGTTATTAAAGTACTCAGAGAACGATGCTGCCCATCCTCTAGAGAATTCATTAGTCGCCTTTTACGACACCCACGGGAAGAGATGGGGTAGTGTTATTCTTTAAGTCCGGCACTACACGAGACTGAAAAACTTATTTTTCATCCCCCCATCTCGGAAAGAGTATTTTTGCTCTTCGATATCTGAGTGCAACGTTTTTATCCGCTAGAAGATAAAGTAAATTGAATTTAGAACATCGTGTGCACCAAGTTTGTGAATTTAAAACTTCATTAAACCTATTTACTTCTACCTCCATGGTGCCGAATTTATCAACAACCTTTTTTAATTTGTTAAAACTAAGACTCGGAACCTTCTTGGTGTATTACTTTTTTTTTTTAATTTGCTTTACGCGCGCCTATTTCTTTTCACGTCATAATGTTAAAACCTTAGGTTAAAAACAAGAAACTTGAAAACAACTGAAAAACCTAAAATGAGTGATTCTAGCGACGAGGAAGTTTATTTTTTTACACTAAGTCATTTCCTCGCTGAGGTGGGATGAAAAGTTACGTGTTGTACTCGAGTGCAAAGATTTTTCACCTCGTGCTCTTTTCATTCCCTCGCTAACGCTCAGGATTCTAATTTTTGATTCCTTCGCTTGCTCGGTCATCAAAATTGAGCACGCGGTTAAAAAGCAACTTTGCACTCTTGTGTAACAAATAACTATTATTGAAAATACGTATGGAATAAAATCAGGAGGAGGGGCTCGAAGCTAATAAACAACCGCGCGGATCATATGATTTGCAAGGTGAAGCTGCGCTTGCCGCGGTCAGTCCGTGGATGGGTGACCATTATCATCGACACCCGTGCCTCTAAAGCACGTTAAACTATTGGTCCCGGGTGTCATACTACCTATGACAGTCGTTACGGGTAGCCAGAAACCCGAAAATCTGTCAACCGGTCTAACCTTAGGATATCGGCATTGCGGAGGTCTGATGGCATGTAATGGAAGATGGATGGAAAATACTGGTAGGTATTTAGCCACATTTTGGACTGGACTGGAAGCTGACCCCAACATGGTTGGGAAATGCATGGGCAGAAAATGTATGGAATAAAATCAACTTAGGTATCTTTAAAACTAATTACGAAAATACAAACATACAGCCTATCGGTTTTTTCGGTTACACTTCGGGGAGTGTGCGATGAAACTGCACAATTTGATTCCGCCTAGCACTTTCCATAATCGGACTACAAGACGTACGAAAATGCGCCATCGGTACATGGTGGACATCCCACTCATACGTACAAAGCGTTTTGCGAACACTTTCATTGTTCGCACAGCTAAGGAGTGGAATTCCCTGCCGGAGTCTGTGTTTCCTGATAGCTACAACCTTGGGGTCTTTAAGTCAAGAGTGAACAGGTTACTTCTAGGCAAGCGTGCTTCACCGTCGACCACATCATCGCTTACCATCAGGCGAGATAGTGGTCAAACGCGAGCATATAGCCAAATAAAAAAAAAGTACTATACTCGTATTACCAGATAAAATATCAGCAAAGTTTTATAATACTAGAGTTCCAAGCAATACTCAGTTCGGATTTATATTAGATAGAGCACTAAAGTGCACAAGGAGTAACAGATCAACGACCCACACCGGGTGCAGTGGGGGAGCAATCTAAAGAAATATGTCTCGATAAGATTTAAGCGACTGTTGACCAACATTGGAAACCCGATTGCTGCCGTATACAAGGTTAGTCAGAAAGGGGGTACTAATCCGAAAGGGAGTTAAAGTACACATAATAATGAGTAACTTTTGTTCTACAACTTTTCCCAAAAGTCGATAGTTTAAGAGAAACAGTTGTTCAAAAATCTCAAAAAAAAATCTCTAAAATCTATCTACCTATCCCCAGTTATGATCAGCTGTGTTTACATTTTAGGTCATATTTGGGGTCATAAATTAGAAGCACCATTTTTTGAATTTGTAACTAAAGCAGGGATGAAGAATTTTTGAAAAAACTAAAATAAAAATCATTTTATTTGGAAAAAATAAATATCGAATTTTGAAATTTTAACACTTGCTTTCAAACAGTCATCATCGAGACTATAAGTGGGCTTCGGATTAGTACCCCCTTTCCGACTAACCTTGTATATTTGTTATTTCAATGCTCTTTTTATTTATTTTATATAAGAGACAATTTTAATATATTATTTATACGGCCCGCGGGCCGAATCCGGCCCGCCTCGGTTTTGGAACCGGCCCGTGACATTTTGAAAATTTGCGCGAAAAGAGGGTACGCGCTGTAACTATAGAGCTAAAGTTAAATAATATGAAAAAAGAAAATCTGGAAAATTCGTTACGCTACAACTGGAATTCGTCCAGATATTGATAAACTTGTTTCTGAAGTTCAAACACAAATATCACATTAACTGTTACAAATAAAATAACTTCATTAGTAACCTAATAAATAGATAATTAAATTAAGCCTTTTATTTCCTGATATAGCCCGTGACTGCATTAATACAGGGTATAAATTACACCCTGTATAACGTACAGTTTTATAATCTATTCTTCTATTCCTCTTCTTTTTCCTATCTTTAATTATTGTAATAGGGTATTTAACTATTGTTGTTTTATTTCAAATCCCGAAAGTATTACAAAAATATTAAGCAACAGTGAAAAAATCAATGCAATTTTTAATAAAATGCCCAAGTTATAAACAATTTTAAATTGTTCTTGAGACAGAGACTACTCAAACATTACGTCATACCTTAAAAACTTCACACTGACTTGACATCACTCTGTACAATATCCGTTTCGTGTGACAAGGTCAGAAAATACCGCCTCCACAAACTTCGAAAGCGTGTATATCCTCTATTTTTTCGTCGTTTTTTTTTCATATACCCTTTACTTTGTATATTTTCTTTAAAATAAATAATACATAATTGTTGTACCTACTTTTTAATAGTTTTCAAATAGCCTATTGGTCTTACACCGTTTTAATTAAAGGAGAATAAATAAATAAACAAAAGACGCCGTGTCGTCAAAAAAGGTTATAGTAACTAAATTACTGTAATTTTTAAGGGTGCGAGTCTGGAGATCTGTCATACAGGTCCCGAGTAGCGTTGAATTTCTATATTTTTAATTTCTGTATTTTTCAATAAAATTCAGAAACTTTCCTTGCGGATCTTCGGTTGAATCTTTCGCACGTTTAAGTTTTTTACATGTATTTTACGGTGTATTTTTCGCATTTTTTGAAATGTGTAAAATAATTTGTCAAAGGTTCTTTGATACATAGGTACATTAATTTTCTAGGAAATGTATATATTTCCTAGGCATTGAATGCAATTCCTAAATGGGACTAGGAAATGTATACAAATTAACATTATACTGTAGAATTAACGAATCGATGAAAAATAAAACAGAGATAAACTGATTTCAAGAGCGAGTGAAGCGTGCTCGGTTTTTTGGGGCACCCCGACACGAATAGGTAAGGTTCGAAGGATTAGACAAGCTAGAGTGAGCGAGCAAACCATAACATAAACACAACAACATTTCGTGTACCTACATTACTGTTCAATTAATATTAATAAACAAGATTTTTTCCCTTTGATTGTTAAATATGAAAAATACGCAGTATAAAACAAGTATTATACGTGTATGATTGTATTTTTCAGACGAACGAGAAATTTGTTTTTTTCGAAAATTACATGACAGATTGGGAAAGATACAAAGTTTCGAAAGAAACAAAATGTATCTTTCGCAATTTTCAACGCTAGTCCCGAGCCCAGTATAGACTCCAGCTCTCACAAAGGTTTGAATTTGCTTGTAACCTAGATACTATGTACCTTTTTGAGAGAAAATAAACTGCTATTATTATTACTATTTCCTTTATTCATTCAAATACATTAAAAATTACATTTTTAAATATATTTCTGTACAAAAAAAACAAAAACATTTAAAAATATAAAAATATTTTTATTACTATTAACTTATTACCCACAGTTTATTAATTTTAATCACCTATTTAACTTGACCGTGTTGGTATATAGTAAGTAGATATAGATTACCTTTTTTTTCTAATTAACTGCTTGTAGATTGTCGTTGTGGTCCGTTTCTACGTAACCGGGTGGACCTGAAGTGTCTCCAGCCAATTGGGGGGAAGTAAAATATTTAACCTAAGCTAACTATTTATACTACAGTAACATCATGACTACTAGTAACAACAGCACTAAAGGCGACCCCTAGTGGGACTCGGACCCCGGCTTAGGGTGTTACTGGCGGGAGATAGGGAGGGAGGGAGCTTGAATTAAAATGTTGTATAAGAGGTAAACAAAGCTGTGATAGAAACATTTATTTTGCTTTATGAATCCATTTAAACACATTTATTGTGCAATTACTTTGGTTTCCTAAAAAATTGTAAGTATTTTTATTTATTTATTTAGAATACTAATCAGTCGGTCAACGTGAACATTGTCGCAGAGCAATCGTGCGGGGGGTTGCGGGGTGAAGGAGCGGAGGTTATGTCCCGAGTAGCCATACTTCATACTTGGGACATAACCTCCGCCCCTACATAATTTTGACATTTCATAGGACCTGTCAAATGTATGGGCGTTGACCCACTGTATGTAGTAAGTAGGTACACTGTGCTAATACTTCAATGCATTATGATGGTACATAAGGCATTATTTAGCAGTCAACCACAGTAAATTCTTAATAATTGATTGAACGTTTCACGACCAAAGGTTTGTTTATCTTTTATATTAAATTGAAATGGCCCAATTAAAGAACTACCTGGCTCCGTAATAAAAATTGATCGCTCTGGTCTCGAAAATTTCAAACCAAAATATTTCCAAAACTGCTTGGTTAAAATCGAAGCCAAAAATAGGCTTATCTAGATACCTTATTTTCGAAATAAAAACACTACGGAACATAATTAATATAGGGTCTCAATATATAAAATGCACCAGAGAAGTCAACCAAATAAGATAATTTTGAAGATCATCCCACCAACCCGTAAAGTAATACATTAAAATATTTCATATTGCATTTATTCTCAGATCGCTATGAAAAAAGCTGCAACTCTCGTTTGCATTGATTTAAATCAATGGCTAAGTAGATGTTTAGTCCGGTTGAGTGTATAAGCTGAGACTCAAATGGAATGGAAGTAGCCACTTAACCTAGATAACACGGAACAAATCCCTGGTAGTATCGACTTCTGGATGTAAATACATACTTAGACATTACATAAATAATATAAATAATAGTATGTGTATGTGTATTAACTAACCTCATTAAGATTAGCTTTCTTTTTTTTATTAACTACTGTCGTTACTCTCAAGATATTTTTATCTTATTATACAGTGATTTTCTTTGTAATGTGTTTTGATGACAATTAACCATGTCAGTTGTTTTATATAGTTTAGCGTCCTTTTACCTTTTGTGAATGTGAGAGCTTTGTAGACTTGCTAGATGCCTGGATACCTATTTAATTTGTGACCATATTTTTCATTTTGTTTTTTTTTGTGTGGTTCCTGCTCTTAAGTCTAGGTACTTTGCTCTCTCATAACTATTCTAAGTCATAACTGTAACCACTCAAATTATTAAAGATATGGATTTTAAAAGAGTAACCATGGAGTTTCTTGCCGGCTCTTCTCCATAGGAAACGACTAATTGGAACTGTGCACCTAAATTCGACTTTTCATAAGCGTCTGTAATGGTTTATGTGAAATTAAACTTTTGATTTTGAAATGCAATTGCTCGTTTTTTAAAGGAATACGTAGTTACAAGTATTGGCTTTGGGGAGGCTTCGGTAGATTCACTGACATTATCGATCATTATGTATGTAGTAGAATAAATATTCATCGAAACAGTTATCAATGCTCAAACAATTTAAATAACGAGGGAGATAATTATACCGGTTCACTACGACTAAGCAAGAAAAACGAAAAATGAAACTTTTTCTAACTGCTATTCCAGTTAGTCTAGATGACTTTTTCTGGTTCACCGGGCAACGCAAAGAGAAGCTCTAATATGTTTGCAGGTTAAACTACTCATCTATAAAACTTGCTGGTGCAGACAATATAAACAAACTTTTTAATTAAGACTTATCATGTCTGTATAGTATGCGATATTTGATTTAGAATATTAATCCTAAAGCCGGGTCCGCAGCGCCAATTTTCTAACATGTTATTGTGTTTTTGCTAACAAAACTGTTAGGCCACGCCCCTATTCGGTTAGCAAACAATGTTATCCTGTTTGCAAACACGAAAACACGGCCCAGCGGACCCGGCTTAATCCTAACTTTTCCTAACTAATATTATAAATGCGATAAGTTTGTTTGTTTGTTACCTTTTCACGCCTAAAACGCTGAACCGATCGTCCTAAAATTTTGCATATACGTTGTCACGTGTACAGAAACGGACATAGGGTACCTTTCATCCCGAAAAAAAGTACTGTTTCCGAGGAAAACAACAATTATGATAATAGATGGCGCCGCGTGTCTTTCGATTCATGATGGAAGCTTTAGTAGTGTGTTAAGAGTCGATTGTCAAATTCTAAATTAACATTACATAGTTTTTATTTTATGCGGTTGCTGTAATGACCGGAAAAATAGTTCTACTTAAAACCTTTTCCCAAATATGTTGGGGTCAGCTTCTAGTCTAACCAGATGCGGCAGAATACCAGTATTTTACACGGAGCGACTGCCATCAGACCTCCGCAAACCAGTTACTGGGTAATGCCCCGGTTGTCAGACTTTCGGGCTTCTAACTACCCGTAACAACTGTCATAGGTATTCGTATGACACCCAGGACCGACGGCTTAACCTGCTCTCCGAGGTACGGAGGGGTCGTGATGTGTAACGAACGGTCACCCATCCACGGACTGACCGCGGCAAGGGCAGCTTAACTTTGCAAATCGTACACACATCAAAAAAAGTTTGCGATCACTAGCATAAGCTGATATAATTTTTTAAATTGAACTTTTTCAAGAAAAATTCTTTGTGTGTTTCCTTTAAATAGAAATACCCAGTTTGAAATTAAAAAATAAAACTATTTCTTATTAAACAAAAAAGATTTCGATTTTTCAAAGTGCTCGCAAACTTTTTTTGATGTGTGTATGACCACCCGCGTGGTTGTTAATTAGCCACGAGAGGCTTTTAGCGGGAAAATATACTGGGGAGCGAATAAATCGAGCCACTTCTACTTTTCACGTAGGTATAATTGTTACTATTTTTGGTATTAAGGAACAGATCAATTCTAAACATATATCGCCTAAAAGATTATTTGATAACCTTTACAATGAGACTAGTTTTTTGTATTATGAATAAATACAAAGTGTATAATACGTGAAACCAAAAGTAATAACCAGGACACGTGAAAAAAGAAGTGGCTCGATTTTTTTGCTCCCAAGTATAGTATGAACAATAAATTATTTCCCTGAAATTGTTGTAGAAATATTGTTTACATTGCTGACAAGTTTTAGAGAAAATAATATTGTATAATAATAAAATAAGTAAAATAATGTATTTTTGGTGATATTTTAACCTTTTGACCGCCACGAACGTCTATGGACGTCAAATTAAAACGTGCTTACGATGCCTCCGACGGCAAGGCACGTCACTTTTTTACAGTTCAAAAGTCTTCAGATTACAATAGTTAAGTTTGCCAAGTTAAGTAAATCAATGCGCAAAAGTCATTCAATTAGAAAAGCTTGGATATCGTATACAGAGTTAAAAATAAAGTTTATACGAAACTGAAGTTACAGCTGACTAGTTTTTCAATTTAAACGTATCTCTTTTATTGTAAGAGAAGTCGTATAAAACAGTGTATAAAGAGTCCTCCGTTGTGTAAAATTTATTGGTTACATGAAAATAGATGTTCCATTGTGTATATCCTTTGTTGTGCAGATAATCAATGCTGTATGTGGGACCACAATCAGTTGTGATTTATGATGCAGCTGGCATTGTCATTAGTTTAGAGTAGCACTATATGTAGTGAGGCTGTTCGTGTAAACTGCTTATAATTATACAAGCTTAGTTTTAGTATTTACTAAACCTGAAACTAGTTTGTTCAAAATCACTAAGAGAATCGATTGACATATTTATTACACTTTTTTTTTTTTCATAAATTTCAATTTTTTTTCAGAAGTTTTCTACCCATAACAGTTAACGAGAATAGACACCTTGAGGCTTGAGACGCTCCTCTCGGTCAGTTTCCGTGTACTAGACAACCCCTGCATAGCACATCTCAGGCATTTCACACTTTTTTGGGGAACTTCACGCGACATAAACTAAGGTGTAACTTGGAGATTTACTAAAAAAAACACATATTCAGGCAGTTTTTTTTTTTTTTTTTTATTTATTACTAGGCCTGCGTTTGGCCGCCATCTCACCTGATGTTAAGCGATGATGCGGTCTACGATGGAGCACGCTTGCCCAGAAGAAACCGATTCACTCGTGACTTGAAGACACCCAAATTGTAGCTGTCGGGGAACACCATAGAAGTAATAAGTACTACGGGGAACACCCACTCGGGCAGCGCATTCCACTGTTTGGCGGTTTTCACAATGAAAGTGGAATCAAAGCGCTTCGTTCGGGTTTTTGATACCAAAGCACGAAAGTGCTTCTGGCCGTCCGATAGAAAAAAGGGCAGGGGGGTATTAGATCATGCAGATCTGAAGCACACTCTCCGAAATGTGTCCGATAAAAAACCGATAGACTGGCAACTTTGCGCCGATGCTCAAGACTTTGGAGCTTGGTCTGAACAAGGGAGTCGTTGCTGATGAGCTTCTTGGCACGCTTCTCAATGGACTCCAACGCCTCAAGCTGGTATTTGGCTGAGCCATCCCAAAGGTGCGAGCAGTACTCCATGCACGAACGAACCTGTGCTTTATAAAGTTGAAGCAACTGTTCCGATGTGAAGTACCGCCGCACCTTCGAGAGGACACCCAGCTTTTTAGCAGCCAATTGAGCTTTGGACTCAATATAGGAGCCAAAGTTGAGGGTTGACGTCAGAGTAACGCCCAAGAGCTCAAGATGGTCAGTTATCGGTATAGACACATCTCGAAAAGTAGGAGCCAGCTGGAATGGCCTCCTTTTGGCAGAGAACAGACACGCCTGGGTCTTTGATGCATTGAACTTGACCAGGTTGGCATCGCCCCAATCGGAGACTGCCTTAAGGGACAAATTCAAGCGCTCGACCATGGCCTCTCTCAGAGACTGGATTTGTAGTCCACTGGTCCGTGCATTGGCTACATAGCTCTCTACCACAGTGCTGTCGTCGCATACCCAAAGGTTCCGGGCTTTAGCAGGTCGTTGATATGCAGCAGGAAAAGCGTCGCAGAGAGCACTGACCCCTGGGGGACACCGGCATTAATAGTCATTCGATCTGATGAGCAGCCATCAATGACCACTCGAATCGAACGATTCCTCAGGAAGTCCGATATCCACGCAACGAAACCGGTAGACAAGCCGAATGAAGAAAGCTTACCAATAAGGCCGTCATGCCAAACCCTGTCGAAAGCCTTCGAGATGTCCAGGGAAACGGCGAGCGTTTCCCCATGTTTCTCAATGGCCTCACTCCATACGTAAGTGGCGTACGCTAGAAGGTCTCCAGTAGACCGGTTTCGGCGGAATCCGTATTGCCGATCACTGAGGAGGTCATAGCTTCTAGGTACGTTAGGAGCCTACTATTAAGTATACGTTCCATAGTCTTGCAGAGTATGGACGTAACTGAGATGGGCCTATAGTTGGCAGGGTCAGCACGACTACCTTTTTTGGGCACGGGTTGCACGTTGGCAAGCTTCCACGATTTCGGCACTTGACCAGTCTCAAGAGAGAGACGAAAGAGGCGCGTCAGTACAGGAGACAGCTCAGGCGCACATGTCCTCAGAACTATGGCTGGAATACCATCTGGGCCACTGGCCTTGTTCACGTCAAGATTGCGTAGTTCTGATGAAAATCTTGTTGGGGTGTCTCGGTTTTCGTATAAAGTAAAAATACGGTTGTATACTCTAGAGGTTTAATGGACGTAAAAGTTATTTTGGTTCAAACAGAATTAAGCAATACGTGTGCTTGCAGTAGGGATTCAACGCAGTATTATGATTTTATGAACCTTAACGGTCAATCAAGAAGAGCTGAAACTCTACTTGAAGAAATGGTTCAAAAGATTTTAGTGCTCTTATGAGCCAGTTTTGTCTATTATTATAATAAATTGAATACATATACATTTAGTTGCTGCGACACAATGTTGTTTTCCGACTTCCACGCGGACGGAGTTGGGGGCGGGCACAGCTAGTTAGTTTAATATAATAGCACTAAATGTAGTGAGGCTGTTCGTGTCCACCGCTTATAGTTATATACTCTAGAGGAAATTTATTGGACATAAAAGCTCATTTGGCTCAAAATCAATATAAATTACTTCATTGAAGAAACTATCAACCAGAAAAACAGCAATTCAAAACTGCGTTAAGCGGACGCCCACGCGGTCCCATACAAAAGTGCCCCGTCGCGGGGACACGCGCGGTGCCACGCATGGGCTTGTTTAGTCAATAACGCTATCTGTTACGCTGTGTGATAAAATAGGTCTCCGCGGAGGATACCCACGACGGGGACCGCCGCGTGCCCACGGAGCCCGCCCGCGTCTCCACGCGCGTGGACACGCGACGGGTGCCCGTCGCCAGCTATTACCCGTGTTCCCAGTGGATCGACCCATTAACGGGTCCACGGGTAATTTTATTTACCCGTAGACCCATGACACTAGAGATTACATTCGAAGAAATGTGAATATCGATAATAAAGCTAAAAGCAACGAACAAACTATGCTCTTAGGTCAAAAGAGTTGCAAAGAATATATATGTTACCGGCCAAACCCGATTTCAGGATAAACTAGTTTTGCCTAGGCTAAACTAGTTCTTCCTATACGTGATAGGAGTAACTAGTATAGCCTAGTCTAAACTAATTTGGCCCAAGCCCGATAGGATAAACTAGTTTAGGCTAGTCCAAACTAATTTGGCCCAAGCCCGATAGGATAAACTAGTTTAGGCTAGTCCAAACTAATTTGTCCTAAGCGCGATAGGATAGACCAGTTTAGCCTAGGCCAAACCAGTTGATCCTGATATAAATACGTACACTCTAGGATAAACTGGTATGGCCTAGTCTAAACAGTCTAAACAAAAAAAATTTGCAGAGTCGAAAGTAATAATAATAATAATAATAACTAAAACCGCAGGGCAGCTTGTGGCGAGCTGTTGGTGAGTGGCGACACTGCGTACCTTATTGCCTCAGAGAGTCGGTCAGGGCCTCGTCTCCAGTTTGCCTTTATTGGCTGGCTGGAGTGGAACCCCAAGAGTGCCCGCAGGACTCTCAACTCTGTCTTGCCTTTATCGGCCGGCCAGAGGGGGGCCGCCAGAGCTATATGCTCGGGGGTGGAAGTGTCTAAAGGCGTAATAGCGGGGAAACCCACTCCGGGTCTTTTAGACCCGCGACGGCGAAACCGGGGCCACACCTCTCTACACCCTTAGCCGCTCACACGTTTGTTGCCTCCTTCGCCTATGTACTGGCGGCTTTTCAGGGGGCCCAGCTAGTGAGCTGGCGAGTCACCGTCTGCCAACAGTTTTCAATTTTAAATGTTGAAAGGCAGACGCCGTTTTCTTCCGGCAATAGAAGTTATCCAGTCCACTTAACACCCCTTCCCATAGACCAGATTTTTTTCACCACATTTTACAATAGTCTTGCACCCACCTGAGACGGTCCATGACTGTACTCCAATAGTGCAGCCGTGAATAGTCCCCGGTTGGTGCCCCATCCCATTTTAGATTAAAGTTCTCAAAGGGGCCTCTGCGCGTTGGACCTGTGTCCCCGTGTATGCCTTCCAAAGGACCGGACGTCTTCCTCACGGAAGATGAGCCGTGAATTTAAGCGAGATACAAATAATAATAATAATAATAATACCCCCCCTGGGAAAAGCGTTACCTCATCATGATATTAACGTAAAACCGGAGGGAACATTAGACTAGCTTTCTACGACCCCATCATATAATAAAAAATGTATCATGAGGTCTACTGAAAAGCTTACAAACCGCAGGGCAGCTTGTGGCGAGCTGTTGGTGAGTGGCGACACTGCGTACCTTATTGCCTCAGAGAGTCGGTCAGGGCCTCGTCTCCAGTTTGCCTTTATTGGCTGGCTGGAGTGGAACCCCAAGAGTGCCCGCAGGACTCTCAACTCTGGCTTGCCTTTATCGGCCGGCCACAGGGGGGCCGCCAGAGCTATATGCTCGGGGGTGGAAGTGTCTAAAGGCGTAATAGCGGGGAAACCCACTCCGGGTCTTTTAGACCCGCGACGGCGAAACCGGGGCCACACCTCTCTACACCCCTAGCCGCTCACACGTCTGTTGCCCCCTTCGCCTATGTACTGGCGGCTTTTCAGGGGGCCCAGCTAGTGAGCTGGCGAGTCACCGTCTGCCAATAAATTTCAATTTTAAATGTTGAAAGGCAGACGCCGTTTTCTTCCGGCAATAGAGGTTATCAGTCCACCTAACACCCCTTCCCATAGACCAGATATTTTTCACCACATTTTGCAATAGTCTTGCACCCACCTGGGACGGTCCATGACTGTACTCCAATAGTGCAGCCGTGGATAGCCCCCGGTTGGTGCCCCACCCCATTTTAGATTAAAGTTCTCAAAGGGGCCTCTGCGCGTTGGACCTGTGTCCCCGTGTATGCCTTCCAAAGGACCGGACATCTTCCGCAAGGAAGATGAGCCGTGACTGAAAAGAGATACAAATAATAATAATAAAGATTTATTTGTCTAAACATGTGTATGCATACAGAAATATTATAAAATGCATGCAAGATGGTACAATGGTTTTTATGTTCAAACATGTTTGCCACATTTTATGGCGTACAAATATTTAATGAATTTATGTCAAATTATATCAATGGCATGTAATACTATAAAATTGTGGAAATTGAGACATCACTAAAGTTTATAAGGAATTAATAATATAAATTCATACAAATAAGCAAATATAAAATACTGTAAGTTTATGAAACAGTGTACGTTGATTAAAAAAAATTATAGAAAATAACAAGTTATGTAATAATATCCATTAAGAACTCGTTGACATTATAGTAAGCCTTTAGTACAAGATATGATTTTAGCTTTTTTTTAAAGTCTAAATCATTCAGTCCTTTCCATTGCTTAGGTAATTTATTAAAAATGACAGGTGCCATGCAGAAAACACTCTTGCGCATAAGTGCAGTTGTAGCTGTATGCAGACATAATTTGGTGTGGTCACGTCTGTTTCTGATGACTTTGTCATTCAACCTGGGGAATAGTTTAGGATTCGTTTTTACGAATACTGCTATTTCTAATATATATAAAGATGGCAATGTCAATATTTTATACTTAATAAAATAGGGCTTGCTACTGTCTGTTATTTTAAGATTGAACATAGATCGGAGACATCTTTTTTGTACTTTAAATATGGTTTCTTTATCCGTAGAGTTGCCCCAGAAGATAACGCCATATCTAAGGACGGATTCCACCATTCCGTGATAGGCCGTTAATAATGTTTTTATATTAATTACTCGCGACAGTGAAAACAGGGCATAGGAGCTACTACTTATTCTTTTACACAAGGTGTCAATATGGGCTTTCCAGTTTAAATTTCGATCAATCGTAAGTCCCAGAAACTTCGTAACATCAATTGTATCAATCGTAGTATTATTATATTTAATGTCAAGATTATTATTTAATATCAACGCCCGTTGGCTAAAGTGCATTATGAAAGTCTTTTTAATATTAATTTTCAAATTGTTATTATCTAACCAGGTAATAATATTATTTAGAGTCCTATTAATGTCATTTTGGTATAGTTCTTTAGATTTACATGGTATGGTTACTGTACTATCATCCGCAAAGAGCGTCATAGGATATTCAGTGCATTTAGGAAGGTCATTAATATAAAGCGTAAAGAGAAGAGGTCCCAGTACGCTCCCCTGGGGTACACCGTGAGTAACTTTACGTTCTTCTGATAGGTATATCTCTTCACGTTTAGTCTGTACGTTAATTTTAGTCACTTCTGTTTTTTGAATTCTATTTTGTAGATAAGATTGCATGAGATCCAAGACCGTTCCTCTAACTCCATAGGCATCGAGTTTTTTTAATAGTGTTTTATGTTCTACATAATCAAATGCCTGGGTCATGTCGCAAAATATCGCACAAATAGGTTTAGTTTTATCGACATTTATCATAACCGTATGCAAAAAGTCATATATAGCCATGTTTATTGTTTTATTTTCTCTAAAACCTTTTTGTTCATTACAAAATATATGATTCCTTTCTAAATATGTATTAGTCTCTTTGTAGATGTACTTTTCTATTATATATAGAATATAATAGGAGCCCCGCTGTGCGGGGCTCCTATTTCTGTCTGCAGGGTTTAAAGTAACCTAACACGAAGGGGATGACGGGGGCTTCGTTCGCTCGCTTCGCTCGCTCACTCTAGCCCCCGTCATCCTTCGAACCTAACCTATCCATGTCGGGATTCCCCTTAACCACCCTGCTAACATTATTAGTCGCCAAGTCATTATTTATAGCTCCTCGCCTCATTTTATTAGTTGCAAACACTTAGTCGCCTTTTAAGTTATTAGTCACCTGGAAAATAATAAGCCAATTCTAAGTGCCACCAAAAAAACCGTAAAAATTGTAAAAATTAAAAACAATTTTAATAATTGAGATATGATTATTGCTTCTATTAAAAAAAACACTTATTATTTGTTATGGTATGATTGTTTGTATTACCAATTATCCATAACTTTTAACGACGAATCAGTATGGTTTTAATAAAAATTACTATTTTTCCAATTACGGAGTATTTCAATCAGTTTATCTATTTATTTTGACTTTCTAGATATACTATAATGTTTAGACTAGGCCATACCAGTTTATCCTAGAGTGTGCGTATTTATATCAGGATCAACTGGTTTGGTCTAGGCTAAACTGGTCTATCCTATCGCGCTTAGGACAAATTAGTTTGGCCTAGCCTAAACTGGTCTATCCCATCGGGCTTAGGAAAAATTAGTTTGGACTAGCCTAAACTAGTTTATCCTATCGGGCTTGGGCCAAATTAGTTTAGACTAGGCTATACTAGTTACTCCTACCGCGTAGGAACTAGTTTAGCCTAGGCAAAACTAGTTTGTCCTGAATCGGGTTTGGCCGGTAACATATAGGTATAATCTTGTTTTCCTAATTTTATTGTTCGAGGTCTTTGTGATTTTGATTTGCAATTATTGTGAATATGTTTATTATCATTATTTTTTAATGTAATAAAAAGTACTAGGCTGTCATGAGATCAAGAGGGTACTATTAAGTCTAACTAAAAAAGAATTGTCTGTTTTAAGTAAGCCTAAATAATACTGCTAGACTAAATACTACCCTCTTGATTTCATGACAGCCTAGTACTTTTTACTACATTAAAAAATAATGTATTGTAGTACTTCTTATTATTTTTTGAGAATAATCAAAGGAAGAGGTTCGAATTTTATTATTATTTTTGGATTTTAATAATTTTTCATCCCACCTATTCGAAAAGGACGACTTGGTTCGCCTTTAAGTGCGCCCAAAGGTGGTGTTTTCTATTAAGAAACTTTTAGCGGGCAGGAATGAGTTTTTAATCCTATTTATTAAATAAGTGCGCCGCAATTATCTTTGCCGCACACTTTTTGAATTCTTTTAGAGGGCAGGAATGAGTTTTTAATCCTCTTTATTAAATAAGTGCGCCGCAATTATCTTTGCCGCGCACTTTTTGAATTTGGAACATTTTAGTGTTCAGCGCCAAAGGAATAGACGGCACATAGTCGCGCCGCCGGCACCGCGCGCCTGCTGATTATAAAAATAAATTAATAATAAAGAATGAGAACGTAGCGCTTTTCATAATTGCGAAAACGTCTCAAATGTAAATATAAGTTTTTAGTTGTTTTATTATTAGATACTATTTAATTTCAATTTAGTTGTTACTCTGTTTTATTAAATAATAATATTACAATAAAATATGAGGCGCCTTTTATTTTCTCATAGTGGGTGATGAAAAGTAGAGTGTATCACTCGGGCGCAAATTTATTTTTGGCTCGGGCGATATGATTTGAATCCCTCGCTACGTTCAGGATTCTACTAAAGAATCCCTCGCTACGCTCGGGATTCTACTCTAGAATCCCTCACTTCGCTCTGGATTCAAAAAAGCGCCCTCGCCGTAAAAATATTATTTTGCTCCCTTGTGATACAATCTACTATTACCAAATATAATATCATTGACTATTACCACAGTCTACCTATATCTTACTCCTTACAGTCGGTCAACGTAGAACATTGTCACAGAGCAATCGTGCGGGGGGTTGCGGGGTGAAGGGGCGGAGGTTATGTCCCGAGTAGCCATACTGCTACTCGGGACATAAATTCCAGGGCTCGCACTTTTTGATTTCTTTGATTGATATCGTTCATAGAAATTATATTAATTTATTATTGATATTATGTGTACCTATTACGAGAATTTTATTATAAAGTCTGTTTACTAATCCAAGATGGCGGCATACATACATTTTCAAATGATTGTTCGTGGCAAGTCATTTCCGGGGTCACTGATGCCGAAAATGACGTCAAAATCCAAATCCAAGATGGCGGCCATGAAAATTTTCATGTAATCATCCTGGGTGTCAATTTCATGGTTTTCGGGGTCACTGATACCGAAAATAACGTCAAAATCCAAATCCAAGATGGCGGCCATCAACATTTTCATCTAATCATCATGGGTGTTAATTTCATGGTTATCGGGGTCACTGATGCCGAAAATAACGTCAAAATTCAAATCCAAGATGGCGGCAATGAAAATTGGTAAATTAGTCGTCATGGATGTCAAATCCAAGGTTTTCTGGGGTGCGGATGCCAAAAATGAGGTCAAAATCTAAATCCAAGATGGCGGCTACAAAAATGTCAAATTCATCGTCACGGGTGTCATTTCTATGGTTTTCGGGGGTACTGATGCCGAAACTGAGGTCAAAATCCATTTCCAAGATGGCGGCTATTAAAATTTCAATTTAACCACCATGGGTGTCATTTCCGTGGTTTTCGGGGATGCTGATGCCGAAAATGAGGTCAAAATCTATTTCCAAGATGGCGGCTATTAAAATTTCAATTTAACCATCATGGGTGTCATTTCCATGGTTTTCGGGGATGCTGATGCCGAAAATGAGGTCAAAATCCATTTCCAAGATGGCGGCTATTAAAATTTCAATTTAACCATCATGGGTGTCATTTCCATAGTTTTCGGGGATGCTGATGCCGAAAATGAGGTCAAAATCTATATGCAAGATGGCGGCCATAAAAAAAATTAAATTAGCCGTTATGGGTGTCAAATCCATGATTTTCAGGGACGCTGATTACAAAAACAAGATCAATTCTCAAACACCAAGATAGGGACCACGTTTTACCTGGCAAATCTCATTTAACTGGTAAATTTTTTTGACCGCCTTGTATTATCGAGGAATACTTAGGCTTTATTTCCGGCATTAGCACTCACGAAAACCATAGAAGTAATAACCATGAATAATAAGTAATTTTCTATGACTCCATCGTAGACTTGCGAATAATTTATGACTCTTACCTACCCCCGCAAGCGTTAGCCACTGCGACTGTAACCTCGACAAAATTTGTAGTTTTAAATATTGTTAGAATATTCCAGGATAAGATGGCGAAACTGCTGCTACATACCTTTGCATTATTTTGTCAATCGTCAAAATTACGCATGCGTGGTTTTCTTTATGCGTGTCACTGTTTCTATAAAACGTTAATTAATTTGGACGTTTGTTTGATAAAGTTTGTGTAATTTATTTTATGTGACAACCCTTTGACAAGTGTTACCAATTTTGACATTTCTTATGACCTGTCAAATGTATGGGCGTTGACCCACTGTATGTAGTAAGTACGTACACTGTGCTATTACCAACAAGTTCAGGAGTCGCATGTAATTTTTATAAGATTTATTTAGTAAATTTACTGTGACGCATTGTTCGTCCGGTGTCTTTTTCCGAACAATTCAGAATAATTGCAAATCATTAAATAAATATTTATTTAGTAGCATAGTTTGTTCGTAGCTCTTAGCTTCATTATCGGTATTTACATTTCTTCGAATGTAATCTCTAGTGTCATGGGTCAACGGGTAAATAAAATTACCCGTGGACCCGTTAATGGGTCGACCCACTGGGACCACGGGTAATAGCTCCCCGTCGCGGGCGCCCGCTTAACGCAGTTTTGGCCCCGAAGCCCCGGGGCTCGTGGCTTCCACGGATCATACGATTTGCAAGGTGATGTGTGACCGTTCGTTACACATCGAGACCCCTCCGTGCCTCAGAGAGCACGTTAAACCGTCGGTCCCGGGTGTTATATGAATACCTATGACAGTCGTTACGGGCAGTCAGAAGCACGAAAGTTTGACAACCGGTCTAAGCTTAGGATATCGGCATTGCTCAGTACCTAACTGGTTTGCGGAGGTCTGATGGCAGTCACCATGGCACCATCTAGTTAGCACGTTGACGGACACTGACGCACACCACTTTTACACTAGTTTTTTGGATAAAAAGGTTTTTGAGTATAAAACTGCTCAAATGGACACTGAGAGGATTGGGAAAAGTTGACAAGTGACACTAAGGAACGTTTTTCATTATTTTGTACGAATCAAACGTCTGTCTTAGCAGCTCTGTCTTGAGGGTCAATTTGGACTGCTATAGCCGCTTTGTCAGTAGTTATAGTCCAAAAGCGAATGTCATGGCAGTCCTGTCCGTCAACGTGTTAGACTGGAAGCTAATAGTTAATATAAAAGCTTGTAAAAAGGTTAGCCAGATAGATAGACCGTAGTTGATAAAAAATGTCATTGAAGAATTTGAAGATGGGCCATCATAACAATACGTATAAATGTAATATTAATGCACGGATCCAAACTGTGAAGTTGAATAGCTTTAGGAAGTCCATTCTGATATTGGTTGCGCTACAGTTCATTTTTACAAAAACACAAAAAAAAGAGCGAAGGGACGGTACTGAAAGGGAGAAGGAAAAACTAAAGATATTTTTTTACGGCATCCACTTCACTATTCAACCGATATCATAGAATTGACTTTTTGTTTTTCTTTGCCTATTTTTCTGGATTCAATATGGACGCAAATGGCATTTCTATGTAAGTTTATTTTACAGTTTACAGATCCTGTTAAATGGAAATTTCCGTTACTACGATGTCGATGGGACTTTTAGCAATGGCGTCTGCGGGTTGGGTTAATGAATTCTCTATAATTGTGTCCGAGCCATTCTGTAGTGCGGTGAATAAGCAAATTGAAACAGGCAGATTGAGTTTATTGAAAAAGACAATAAGACGACCGAATCATATTCAGTACCCCAAGTGTGAGTTTTTTTACGTTACTACTATAGTTGCGACACGCCAAAAATGTATGAAAATTTAGGCAGACCCTCTAGCGGCGAATAGCGTGACTAAAAATTTGTTTGACATTTTTGGCGTGACACAACTACAGTAGTAACGTAAAAAACTCACACTTGGGGTACAGCAGGATTTAGCAAAAACTCATGCTAGGTGCCTACAGGGTGTACACGAATTCGTGTATTTCTTTCAAATTCCTTCTAATTGACTCTGCATGGGTTTTTTTCAGAAACAAAGAAAGATTAAAAAAAAAACATATTTTTCTGTTTCCATTTTGGCGCCCTGAGTTAACTGATTGCGCGGAGCTTAATCGCATTAGTCTCGTTCACCAGCTGTGTTGCTCGTTCGTTCGAAGTTTTATTTTGCATTCATTTTTTTGGAACTGATTCTTCAATCTCCAGATGACGCGCTTAAGTACCGGCAGCTCAATAGACGGATCTCTAAGTCCTTGAAGTGCGATTCACGTCGATTTAATACGGAGGGTATTAAGGACGCGATTGAGCGGAACAAGGGTTCCAAAGTTTTCGCAAGAGATTTGTCTATTGGGCAAGTCAGCTTACGAAACTGAAGACCGGGATGGCAGAATCGTATCCGCCAAATCAGAGCTTTTGAGAGAGGTCGATTGACAGTTGTACAATACAACAAGTGAACCCATTACGAATCTGGCAAAAGAACCAAGAGACAGACAGAAAAAAAATTAGAGCAGGCCAATGTCGATGATGAAATTTTTATTAAATTTTTTTTTGGAAACTTTTTGATGCATATTATTATTCAGCCGAAAGAAGTCCACTGTTGGACATAGGCCTCCCCAAAAGGGAGGGTTTGCCATAATCGCCACGCTTGGCAGGCGGGTTGGCGATCGCAGTGTGGTTGTTAAAGTACTCAGAAAACGCTGCTGCCCATCCTCTAGTGAATACCTTAGTACAAATATCGCAAGAAAAAAAGTTTTTATTTTTAATCAATCTTAATCCCGTGCCGGGTTCTATAACAGTAATAGATCATGTGGTTATAAGAAATTACACGAATTCGTTGACGATTCATTCGAGTTTTTTTGGTACAGATTTACGCAGAAAAGAAAAAATAAAACAACAAATTATCAGTCTAGAAAAATACAAGACAAGATCTTTCACTTCGGAACTGAAAAAGGCTTTGACTCAAAATACTTAAAATCAATGAGCATTACGTACACTGTCTTCACTACTATAACAAAATCGAAGAAAAAAATGACAGTTCTGAGTAAACATACTATCAAGGTCTTTTATCTTTACACAGTTTTCTTTGTACAAGGGAATACAAAAGTCTATCTTACCTTTGATTTTACGGAATGAGGTATTTTATTTTGACAAGCTAGAAGGATACGAAAAGTGTGTATGTTTCATGAAATTTGATATTCGTATGACGTACATGCAGGGCATCTTTGTCACGGTAAATAGAGAATCAGTAGCATAACTTCGCATGCTACACCCATCATACCTTTTTAGCGCCGGCAGAGAACGCTCAAGAACCACTGCGGCACGGCTCCTGTGGAGCCCAACTTAATTATACGTGCCGCGAAGAAGAAAACTCTGGTGTACATCTCCCGCCTACACTACACCACTAAGGCGGAGGACATCGAGAAGTACGTGCGCCAAAGGACCAAGAACACGGCGAGAGTGCAACTGCTGGAATCGCGCTGCAATGTCAACTTCAGGGCATTCGTGGTGCGAGTACCAACTTGTCTTCTGCACCTCGTCATGGAAGAGGACTTTTGGCCGCAGGGAGTGGTGTTCCGTCGCTTCCGCGGACAAGTGCCACACGATCGCACGGCGGATAACATAGTGCGCAAATGAAGTGTGATTACTAACACTAGTTTTTATGTGTTTGTTTAGATAAGTATCTATATTATTTAGATACGATTTTGATTTATCTCAATTCATACAGAATTGATTTATATACCTACTTATGTACTATTTTCATTTTTACTTTTCCTTTATGTGCATAATTTTATTATTGTAAAAAATATTATGATTTTCTTTGTATAGAGTCAATTAATTTATTCACTTGACAGACATATCTGTGTTGCTGGGGAGTTTGTTGCGCCGTTTCTTCTTCACAGCAAAAACACTAGGAAGCGGTGAAGGGAGGGCTTTTTGGGGGATGTCTATATTGTAAAATCGACGTTCAAAAAGAACTAAGTCATTCTAGTCTATTTTGAATAAATGAGTTTTTGAGTTTGAGTTTGAGTTTGAACATTGGCTTAAGTTTTATTACTAACATAAACTGTATTATTTAACATATATACAGGGTGTAAAAAGACCCATCACATAGCCGAAATCTACGCACTCTGTACATCAAACTAAACTACATTGACCAAAAGTAATTGCTGGGAAACGATTTTTATTTTTTGGCATAAAAAAAACGCTTTTTTTTGTAGCGCGCAATGTGTGGTTGTGGCGATGCCGCGCGTTTGCATGCATGCAACGGCCACACAGCTGAGCCAAAGCGGTCGTGTGCGTTTGATATTCATAGCGTTTTTGTAACTTCAAATGCGTAATTTGTGAGGAAAAATTGAAAATTTTGATAAGGTTGTTTGGAAGAAAGTTTAGTATTATCACTTAGAATACGTTTTCGGAAAAAACAAAAAAAAAGTGTACTTTGACCTTCAATATCTCCAAAACTAATGGTTTCCCAGGTATGGTCTGGTAGAAAAATGTATCCTAATGATGGATAGAATATGTGGTTTTCGTTATCGTTGGGTCTTTTAACACCCGATATGTTAGTTTGTAAGGTATGTATATAAGGGCCAAAGTTGCCTGAAAATAGGTAAATGAGTTTATTATTTGTTATTGTTATATCTAAATAGTTTCGCTAAACTAAACTATTGTTGCAAGCTGTCTTGACTCATGAACTCAAGCTCAATGCACAGACGCCAGCACATCAAGCTACCCGAAACTGTCAAATTTTCCCAATCAACCTTGAACCTAATGCTTCTGCGATAAAGATGAAAATCTATGAAATTTGACAGATTGTTGTAGCTATAAGTGCTGGCGTCTGTACCTATGGATTATTTTTTAACAATAATTTAGTAAAATACACTTGGGCGCAAATAAATCGAGCCACTCCTTTTTTTCATGTATCCTGGTTATTAGTTTTGGTTTCATGAATTATTAATTCTATAAAATACTTATGTCATTTGAAAGTTTCTTAAATAATCTTTAAAATCAGGGTAAATTATAGAATGATAACTGTTTTGAATGATAATTTATTGGTTCATAAAGAAAAACAGTAATTTTGATAGAAAATTGGGTAAGGTTAAAACAGTCCAGAAAAAACAGTTATAAACAAAAATATTGTAACAATCACACTATAATATTAGTATAATTAACAAAAACCCCCAATTTAACCTTATCTTATTGGAGTGCAATCAAAATGTCCTAAGCAATTAAATGCGATAATTTTAACTACCCTTTAATTTTTAATTTAAAATGAAAAGTTAACAAAAAACTACCCTCATTGTAAAGGTTATCAAGTAACCTTTTAGGCGATATGTGTTTAGAATTGATCTGTTCTATGATAACAAAAATAATTATCACTATACTTGAAAAATAGAAGTGGCTCAATTTATTTGCTTCCAAGTGTATTTTTGGCGTGTGCGTTTGCCGAATCGGTCGTTATTTTCATAGTTACATTACTGTTCTCCATCTTTTTACTGTGGTTTTGTCTTCTAACATTAGCGTGTTTATTTACCATGACGTACTCCTTGTCCATTATCCTGTCAGACCTTCTGACACTATCACTGCGTAACAAAGGGATTCCAAATCTCTGTACAACAAAGATCGTGTTGTTGTGAAAATGACCGGGAACGTTGACTCGTTGCGTGTACAACGACGTGTTAGAAAAAGTTAAAAGAATTTGTATAGAGGTAGAAGTCCGAGACGGGCTGCAAACTGCAAACTGCATCCGCAGACCGCAACTCGTCGTCCGAATGACACCTTTAAGGTGCACACCTTAAAGGTAGTATTCCAACGGCGACCACAAACTGCAACCGCAGATGACAGCAGCAGACAAGCGACACTACTGGTTCATACAAATCAATGTGACTTGCAGTCTGCGGTTGCAGTCTGCAGTTGTAGCCCGTATCGGACTTGTACCTTAAGTGTAAAAGCTTGATGTTTATTACTCAATCACACCGTTTAATGCTGAACAGTAACTGTCGAGTATTCTGGATTTGCTTTTTATATCTTCTTTACTGTCGCACTGCTGAACAAAGGCCTTCCCTTTTGTCTTCCAAACATCTCTATTTTGTGTCGTTTCTGACCATGATAACCCCGTAAACAAGTCTGAATCGTCACGCCACCTACGCCGCGGTTAACCTCGGCGACGATTTGTACTTAGAGTAAATAAATTCCGTTTTATCTTCTCCTCTCCTCTCTCTCTCCTCTATCGTGTCGGCAATAGCTATACAAGAATAGCTCATGCCGTGGTGAAAAGATTAGCCAGTCAGCAAGGTTGGTAGCGGGGCTGACTGCCCAGGGTGCGCCGGACGTACTTAAGTATCGTTACTCGTGGAGGCTCTTGTCATGCACCCACATGTTTTATCTTCTAAAAACTATGAACTATTCAGGCGGGTATTTTAATAACAAAAAACGCAAGGCCTGGTTCATACCAACGTATATTTTGCGTCGCTCGTTAAAAAGAGGATGAAGGACTAGCCGCGTTAAAAATAGCTGTCGTCGGGATCCAAATACGGCTAGCCAATTTTTTACGCCTTTTTTTTAATGCACATAGGAAGAGCGGCCACGCGAATCCGCCTGAAGGAACATGCGGCCATAAATATTATGTTTGACTAGTGTGGCTTATTAGGAGCCATAATTACTTTCGAGAACTATGACTGTGTGTACACTGTACAAGTTTGGAATTAATTAAACTTTAATTAAAATTATAATGTGTAAACTTTTACTGTTTGAATAGCTAGTCTATTCAAACAGTAAAAGGGCTGGAACGTCTAAAGTTAAATACCAATTTACTGTTTCTAGCTATACCAGGTGTAAGGGACGGTATACTGAATACTGAAACGGTGAATTCAGCCCATTATTCTGTATTGGAAACAAGTGGAATTTTTATTGGAATTTTCCGAATTTACTGGAAATTTTTAATTTGACTTTATTTTATTGTATTTCAATAATGTTTTAAAAGGTAAAGAAACTGCCGTAATGGACAGGATACCAAAAATTTATGCAGTGAATTCAGCTCATTATTTTGAATTGAAAATTCGTGGAAAATATCAACGAAATCTTCCGAGTTTTCAGAGCTATAAACAACATATTATTATTGATACATGCTGTGTGTCTTAGACTTAAAACGCACTAGCGGTCAGCCGCAATACGGCGTGCCGCATGCGGCTGACCGCATATCGATTTTTATATGAAACCGCATGATCTCAACGCACTGGCGCACGACGGCTGGCCGGAAATCAGTGCGTTGCGATCATGCGATTTCATATAAAAATCGATATGCGGCCAGCCGCATGCGGCACGCCGTATTGCGGCTGACCGCTAGTGCGTTTTAAGCCTTAGTAGGATTAGTTATTTTACACCAGACCCAAAAAAAATGTGAAAAGAAAAATTAGAAAAGTCGGGAAATTCCGAGCAAAATTTCCACTTACTGTCACTTCAGAATAATGGGCTGAATACACTGCTTCAGTTTTCAGTACACCGTCCCTACAGCTGGTACAATTTTCCCAGTTTTTGTAATGTAACCCTTAGTCTTGTGCCATACAAGTACCACATTCCCTAACAGGTGTTAATTTAATCGACAACGGAGAGGTAATTTGACACAATATTAAAGTAAAAAATTTACAAAAAATAAACCTGTGTTTAAATAGGTACATGGTCATCAGCACATTAAAGTTTGATTCATTGCTCACTACTACGTCGCCCGCACTGTTACGGTGCGTCTACGCGCCGCCCGCACGGCTACGGTGTGCCTACGCGCCGCCCAAACTGCTACGGTGCGCCTACGCGCGTCTAGTAATGATATATTTACAATTTTTAAACAGATAGGAGATGTGGTTTCCGCACTTACTCCTTTAAGTGGACCATTGTACGTGGGCCATGGCGGCCATCATTCCAGCCAGCCCACCTCCTTCCAGAAGCAGATTAGGGCTCTCAGTCCGCTCAGAACATTTGCGAGTGATTTCGGTGCGCCAAGGGTTGTTTCTCGTATTTGGGTGACCCCTGTGCATTCCAGGAGCACGTGTGCGACCGTCTCTTCGGCCCCCATACATACTCTGCACAGAGGGCTGTCCGTTATGCCTATCGTGTGGAAGTGTTTGTTTAGTGAGCAGTGTCCGGTTATCGTTCCAGTCACCATTCGCAGGCTGCTCCTGTCCAGGCGCAGCAGGCGCCTTGTCAGTCTGCTATCCATGAGTGGCATGGCCTCCTTGGATTGCCTGCAGCCTGGGGCTGAAGTCCACCAGCTCTGTGCCTGTGTGTGAGTAAACTCCTGGAGCCACCTGCGTAGTTGGTTGAAGGGGACGGGTACTATAGGTTCAGGGCCATAGGCCACCGTGCCAGATCCTGGCCAGTTCGTCTGCTGCATCATTTCCTAGTGATCCACTGTGTCCTTTTATCCATTGCAGTGTTACTGTGTTGCGGTTTAATACCGATACACGTTCCAGTGCATTATGGCATTCTAGTATAAGTTTTGAGGTAATATGGTTCTCGCTCAGGGATTGAAGGACGGATGCGCTGTCGGAGAGTATACGGATATGGGTGTCCGTGACTTTCCTGGCTTCTATGGCATCAAACAGATTTCAAACAACATATTATTTGAGGTTTAAATGTTGGAGTTGGAAACACACCTATTTGTTTATAACAGTTAAGTACTTCAGAATCTTAAAAAAAAAAACACTACACATTTCTATTTCAGCTTTCTATTTCACTTTGCGTGAAAGTATTTCCGAGAAATAAGAGAAGAATTTATCGTTCCACTTTATCCATGGACACCGAGGGGGACTTTAATCGGTCAGGACCGCCAAATTAATGACTTCGTTACAAAATTACTTTGAAATAAAAATGTACTTTCATTGGGTAGTGTAAGTATTTTTAGCACACTGATGGGATACTACTACGTACGATTTTTCTCACGTTTCTTATCAAGAATAAAACGCGGAAAGCTTGGCTATTTCATGTTTATCGATAATGGTATGATGTTTCCCTTGTTTTGGTTTATAGTAATCTCACCAATACGATTTACGAAATGACAACTGTACCCCAAGTGTGAGTTTTTTACGCTACTACTGTAGTAGCCAAAAATGTCAAACAAATTTTTAGTCACGTTATTCGCCGCTAGAGGCTCTGCCTAAATTTTCATACATTTTTGGCGTGACGCAACTACAGTAGTAACGTAAAAAAACTCACACTTGGGGTACTGGCCCAGAACTACGGCGTGAAAAAACCTACAAATACATTAGTTCATTTTTACTGAAACTAGAAATTGCTAAAGCAAATTGGTTACCAAAATGTTAGTTTGTGAGGAACATAAGAGGAATCCCAAAACATTCCGCTTCTCGGAGCGTTAAGTCGTGCGAGCGGTCCAACTCGCCACTAACGAGATTCTAACACACTGATGTTGGCGGCATAACCATTGACGAGCCGGCCACGAATCCCAACAGACCGTAGGTGTCGGGCTGCATTACCGTTGTAGCGTGGGCTGTCTCTGTGGTCATCAGGACAATTGTTCAGCGTGGTAACGAACGGTATAGGTGTTTCCTATTTGTGAGTTCGTAGCTGCATCGAATTAACGCGCATAATGAAAACGTCAATATAACAGGAAACAACATTAAAAAAATATAAAGGTTTTCACTTAAAAATAATTATGATGTGTAAGTATGAAAATAGAATATCATGATTAAAAAGCATTTTGATTGCGTCGTTGGTCTAGCGGTTGCAAGCGACTGCTGAGCGTGAGGTCTGTGGTTCGATCTCCAGTTCGGGCAAAGTGTTATTGGGTTTTTCCGTGTGGAAATTCTTAGTAGCAGCCCAGAGTCTGGATTTGTGCCCGGTTGATGGCAATAGGCTCGCCCCCTATTACATGGGATTTAATAAAGATAACGGCGAAATGAGGGTGTATCTACTATACACCTCTGCAAACCCTTTGGGGAATAATGCGTGATATTAAGTTATGAAAAAGCAATCGAATACAGCAAAAAAAACATACCTATTGGAGCTATGTGATTTGGTGCGGACCAAATCGCTCCAATACTATTTTGTCCAACGATGTGAACCATGTGGAAGTACATGATTCGATGTTATTTTTATGGGTGCATAATTTGACTCATACTTAATCATTAAATAGCACATTTTCAAGCCTTTTGTGCAACCAATTATATCCAAGCATAGGACTTTAAAAAGCCAACACCAACTTTAACTTATCTGTGTACGGTTTTTATGCTTCAACAAACTTTGCAAATATTTTTTCTCCCTTTTGAAACAGAGAAAAGCGTAATTAGTGTCCTTCTTTCTGCCGGGATGAATTGCCAAAACAAGTCATTTATTTTTATCTATTCGTAGAGCTGTATTCATAAATTTTATGAAAAACTTGTGATTAAACGATATGAGCTTTGCTGGGTGAATTAAAACTGCCACGTGAACGCGTTTGAGTATAGTGAAAGTATTTTTGTAATTTTAAAAAGTAAGTATATGGTTATAGTTATATTGGGTGTAAGGGACGGTGTACCGAAAACAGGAACATTGAATTCAGCCCATTATTCTGAATCGAAAATAAGTGGAAATTTTTCTCGGAATTTTCCGAATTTACCGGAAATTGCTAATTTGTATATGTTTTACTGTATTTCAATAAGTGTTTTGACAGGTAAATGAACTTGGTGTAAAGGAAAGGTTACAAAAAAATGACACAGTGAATTTAGTTAGTTAGGGGATAATTTGAATTGAAAATCCGTGGAAATTATCAACGAAATCTTTCGAATTTTCCGATTTATAAAAAAATACATTTTGTTTTTGCAATGTGCTGTGTGTCCTAATATGATTGCTTATTTTATACAGAAGAGAAATGTAAAATTTGTGAAAAGAAAGATCGGAAAAGTCGGAAAATTCCGAGCAAAATTTCCACTTATTTTCAATTCAGAATAATATATGATAATAGGCTGAATTCACTGTTTCAGTTTTTGGTGCACCGTCCCTAACACCTGGTAAATAGGTACAAATCATTTGGTTCATCAGCATAATCCATCCGTCCAAGATGAAAATTAGGATAGCCTGTTGCAAATAATTTTTCGTTAAAAATCATTAAGGAGGAAATCATTAAAAATCACCAACATATCAATAAGTAGACCGTAACTAAATGTGACCTACAAATATAATATTTATGTGTTCAATAATCCTGTCATTATCGCTATTGATATGTGATGAAATGCTAATGTTAGCTATTGAAAAGTTTAAAGACTGAATTAGCTTAATGAACAGTTAATGATAAGATAAGATAAGATCATTTATTTGTCCAAAACATAAGTATACACACACATGGTATGCAAGATGTTACATGAAATTATTGCTGAGTCATGTTTTGCCTTAACGGCGTACAAATATTAACAGATTGGTTATTCTTATTAGTAGTTTTGTCCATTATTAAAAGCAATCAACATATCAAATGAAAAATTAATCAATCAATTTACATAATTTTTTTTTTTTGAAACTTTGCCACACTCATGGACGTACAAAAAAGATCGGACGGAACTCCCGCTAAGACAAAACTGTGTCCCCGTAATGGCGGCGACTATCTAAAGCTTTGGTTTCCTAGGAAAGCGGTGCCGTCATATAGCGGCCGTAATATTACGAACGCAAAAAGGCGGCCGTCTTTACGGTGACGACATGTGGAAAGTTCCACGGCCGTTTTAACACACCGTCAGTCATTTTTTTAAGACAAACGTCAAACGAAAATTATCCAAGATAGAAAAAATGGACGACCTTGATTTAGCTTTAGTAATTTACTTGGAGAATGAACTATCATCAGAAGAGGAAAATAGTCGTCGACTTCATGGTTACGTACGAAATCTATTAAAATTTCGTCGTCCTCGCTGCTCCAAGAGTTGGAACTCATTTTGTACGTTGTTCCGGTAAAAAAACACAAATACGTATTAAAAATAGCCTCACCGCTATCAATGAAACGTTCACGAAACCATCTGACACCGACAAGACGGCCGTCATGCAAATGGCGGCACCGCTTTTTGACGTTACGGTGTCAGTTACCGCTGTCTAGGAAACCACGCCATTTTGTTTACATAAACAACGTTCTAGTGACGTCATTCACCGCTGTATTACGGCCGCTATATGACGGCACCGCTGTCCTAGGAAACCAAAGCTTTAGTGTGAATGAATTTAGGGTTGTCATGTTAGCCAAATTTACCCATTTTATTTTAAGACAAATACAGGTTGGCAGACAAATTTCTTGGAAATGTCGGCAGAATTATACCGTGCCATTTGAAAAGGTTAATGGTAAGAACCAAATCTCCCTATGAAAATATCTGCAAAATAAATGCCATGTTAGCTTAGATTGGTAATTTACATTTTGAGGTACTGCATAATGTTACAACACACCGGAGTCCTCCTTTAGTTGTATTATATATCTCGTTAGCTTCAAAATGTAGACTGCAAATGACACTGTATTTGTTTGGAATTCAATCGTTTTCACCGTTACAATTTCTCATTTTTTTAATCCAATCATTTCTCCATACTTACTTCATTTTCTTTAGGAAATCTAGTAAAAAAATATTTATATAAAATACCTAGTAATAAATAAATTGAATTGAACAAAAAACTATAAATTTCCCATATTTAGGGTAATTTGCACACGTGAATATTGACAACACTGGCCTTGTGACGGATTCTTTTCTTCTGGTGCATACATTGATTTTATTGTATACAATTGGGAATTAAGTGATTGAATTATTCATTGACCTATGAAACGTGATTCCTGGATTTTTTTTCTTCCGATCACTACGGTTTTTACACCATTTCACCACACAAGACATGCTATTTTTTTTTTTTTTTTGCCGCTTTTTGTCCCGACTCTGTTGACGTTTACGCGTGTAATGACTGACTTTTTTTGTGAATGTGTGCGTGCCAGCCTGTACGTACAGCAAACTGACTGACTTTGAGTGACACAGTTTTTTGTTAGCGAAAATCTGTCCGATCTTTTTTGTACGTCCATGGCCACACTCTAAGATTTCTCTTGTATCGTGGGTACGTTTACAGACACAAATCTCACATTAACAAACGCCCAGACCCGAAACAACCATCTGTAGGCCATACAAATTTTTGTTCCGTGTGGGAATCGAACCCACGACCCGTAGCACAGAAGCCAATCGATTAGCCACTGCACCAAACGTGTCGTCTTAAATGACGAATGATTGAATATAGAATAGAACAATGCCATCACTCGTCATCGAAATGCATAGTAAAATAAAATTAGGTTATTTTTAATAGGTTGGTGAAATACCCCCTTAATCTTTGAATAAGAATTGTAGGTACTAGAATGTAAACCTATGCCTACTGGTTATGTCTATAGTTTACCTTCATACATATCATGCATATATCTCTCTATTTTCTGTGCTACACGGCTTAAATTCAGCATATTAAACCTCGTAGCAAAGAAAATACCTATAGTTTCCTAGTTTCCTGTCCCTAGTTTCTAGTAAGTAGTTCCATATTCATAGAGAGTAATCTGCTGGTTAATTTGTGGCCAAGCCCCAAGACCTCATGTTGATGCATTATAATTTCATAATCACACACAGGTCATGAGCGTAACAAGGTTCTACCTACAGAGTAGAGCGAAGCGTTACATTACTTTGAAAACAACCTACTTTTAGGGCTATTATCATTCTGTAGTTTCGTGATCACTGCAGTTAACAACCATCTGCTGCAAAATAACTTAAAAAAAACTTTGAAAAATGTTTAGCGAGCGACCGCGCAATAATTTGCATTTTTCTTAATTAAAGTGCAAACTTTCAATCCGCAGAAATGTCTTGATGTACAATTTACTTGCAACTTTCAGCAGATTAAGCTTAAAGTAGGTAAAGGCAAAATGATTGAACAGTTGCATCCTTAGTTTTAGCGGCACTCAATTAACTAGAACTTCTGACTTTTTTTCTTCTATTAGTGATAAGGGCCGTTCAGGCTACGCTATAATGTACAGCATATAGCAAATATTGTATAGCACAGCGATATCGTTCAGCATACATTTTACATGGACATGTTCACACAACGCTATACTATAAAGTATTGGCTTGCTGTGCGCGATAAAATTGAGCGATTCTTAAAGCTATATCGCATGATTCTCCGGTCTCCGCCCCGCCTCACTTCTACTCCGTCTGTTGCCCGACGGATCGCCGCTAAATAACTTGATAAGCTGCGTCTACGAAGACGAGCTGAGCCGGAGCGGAGCATACCCGAAGCACGAATTCGCGTAGCGTAGACGGATTTAGGAGCCTCGAACGAGCACGCCTTGAGCGTTTGGCTAGTGCTCGACTGCGCTCCGCCAATTGTTGGTTTTTTGACGAGCACAACGGTTTTTTTTTTGTTGTAGGCTTGTTGTACGTCCACTCTCAATGCCGCGAACAGAACGGCTCTGCTCGTGTTGGGCTCGCGTAGTATAGACGCAGCTTTATACATAGTAGACCGGCTTGCGATATAGAGTATAATGTGAACGTCATGCTATATAGTTATAGCTTAAGATGCAATATGCTTTACCATATGGGGAAATAGTATAGCGTAGTTTGAACTGCGCTTTTTATTGAAGCAATTTCTAAAGTTTGACTATACAAGGTTAGTCGGAAAGGTGGTACTAATCCGAAAGGGTGTTAAAGTACCCATAATAATGAATAACTTTTGTTCTACAACTTTCCCCAAAAGTCAATAGTTTAAGAGAAATAGCTGTTCAAAGATCTTAGAAAAAAATCGCTTAAATCTATCTATCCCGAGTTATGATCAGCTGTGTTTACATTTTAGGTCATGTTTGGAGTCATGAATCAGAATCACCATTTGCTGAATTTGTAACTGAAGCAGAGATGAAGAATTTTTGGAAAAAATAAAATGAAAATAATTTTGCATGGATTATTTTTTACCCAATTTTTAAATTTTAACTCTTGGTTTAAGACAGTCATCAGTCATACTTTAAGTGGCCTGCGGATTAGTATCCCCTTTCCGACTAACCTTGTATTTCTACGCCCATTTAAATCGTAAGGTGACTTGATGATATATATGAAAAATTATGATAAAATTTATATAGCCTATGTTACTCGGGCCATTATTGCGAATATTAACACCTCATTCATTAAAATCGGTTCAGTAGTTTATGCGCTACAGTGGAACATACAAACATACATACAAACATACTTACATACATAGACTGCCAAAATCATCACCTTTTGGCTTCGCCGTGGTCGGGTAAAAAGGCGATACTACAACCTTTAAAGTGCACACCTTAAAGGCGCTATTCCGATGGCGATGCGGTTGCAGTCTGCAGTTTGCAGCCCGTCTCGGACTTGTATCTTAAGCGTCACAGTACTTAACTAATAACTGAAATGTTGAAATTTCTACGTGTAACATTCTCGTGAAAATCTAATCTTCAATTCTAATGCTCGGAGGGCAGTAGCTTCGTACCTATAAATCTTGTCTAATCCTCTTTGGTTTAACCACTACGACTAGACGGAGGGTACTTAAAGTACTGAATATTTTACGTATGGCTTTTCTTATGTTAATGGTAGCTACAATATTTATTTGAGCAATTTTGTGGTGATGTTGAGTTTTTGTTAGACACGACAGCAGAGTGCGTCATGATAGTTTTTTTTTCATCATCATCATCGAAAATCAGCTTTATTTTTTGGACTAAACCCCCGTATTTTACAAAGTGGCTTTTGAAAATCTATCATCATCCTCCTCCCTTTAACCCAACTTACTTGGGTATACCATGTCTATAAGCTGTCTTCTCAGTACTCACCCTCTTTCTAGTCATCTTTTACATTATCCATCCATTGTTTCTTTGGTCTTCCTGTACGATTTACACCAACCGGACCACGCAGGAGTGCAGCGCAGCGCGTCGCAGCGGATGCTCGAGCATGCGCCCGTAGCCGACCGCGTCCGCCTAACGGCTACAATCTGCTGGAACCCGGGCGCATGCGCGCGCGTGCTCGTGTAGCTATCGCAATCAGTTTCTACCGGCGGTGTGGCCGAGCGGAGCCGACCGGACGCGACGACAGCCGAGCGCCGCCGTCCACGTACTCGAGCAGCCGACCGGCAGCCGCGGCAGACGCGCGGGTCTAACCGAGTTCCAAGCAGTGTAATTTCCATGCAAACATGAAACTTAACTATTGTATAGAAGCCTGAATTTCCTTTAGCACAGTGTGAATGCGCTCCGGCGCGGCCCGTTTGGTGGAAATCGTACATTATAGGCATCCACATTCATACTCAAAACTTTCCTCACGACATGTTCCTCATTCCGCCGCATCACATGCCCATACCATGACAACCGGTTTCCACACAATTTCTCAATCGAAAGCATATCTTTAATACCTTTTAATGTGTAGGTAAAAGGAATTTGTAATTTGCAGTTATTATACGGTGTCTAAAGATGTGTAAATATTTTGTAATAGGTATCAAAGAAAGGAAGATACGAAAAGAATGTCTATGTTTATTGTTTCTGTATCTGGGTTAGTTAAGACAATGTCTAATCCTATTTTTCTTTGTCTTTGCTTTTGTGCCTGTCTTTTGTCGGGGGACGTTCAGACTCATTCATCATTCCGAATCTTATTAAGCTTTGATGTCCACGAAAATGAAAACCAGGTTTTCTGTATAGTATACACAGTAAATAATTTGCTATTTTTCTCGGAATTTGGATCAAGTAGTCGTGAAGGTTTATTTTCATTGACTTATTTACCTGATTACCTCAGTGATAACATAACAATACATTACGCCTGTAATCCCCACAGGGTTGGGCAGAGGTGTATAGTACACCCACATTTCGTCGATAATGCCATTAACCGGGCACAAATCCAGACTCCGGGCTGCTACTGAGAAATTCCAGACGGAAAAACCCATTAACACTTTGCCCGACCTGGGGATCGAACCCAGGACCTCACGCTCAGTAGTCGCGCTTGCGACCACTAGACCAACGAGGCTGTCACCTCAGTGTTGTTTTATTTAATAAAGTTATTGGCAGAACTAATTTGTAAAACGTTAATTAAATAAAGTACCTACAGTAATTTTATGTCTCTTATTTAATCTACCGCTAAGATTTTTTATATTAATCTGGAACATGGAGAAATAAATCCTAACTTCCTAACTAATATTATAATCATTCTGAAATTTTGCATATACGTTGTCAGATGTACAGAAACGGACATAGAGTACCTTTCATCCCGAAAAAAAGTACTGTTCCCGAGGAAAACAATGACGTTCATAGATGGCGCCACGTGTCTTTCGAATCATGATTGGATTATATTATTATAGAAACTTTAGTAGTGTGTTAAGAGTTGATTGTCAAATTCTAAATTAACGCGAGCGAAGCTGCGGGCAAAAGCTAGTGATGAATAAATAACACAATGAAATTCTTTTTACAGTTTATTTCAATTTTTTTATTTTAAGCTACATTGGAATTCATATCAATTAAAGAAATAGCCACTGGGGATACAATAGGCGGTTTCTTCGCAATCAGCGATCTCTTTCAGAAAACATTTTATAAATCTTATAACTTAGAATATAATATACTTCACTGTACACCAAAATTGTAACACAGCTCTTATACAAATAATAATAATAACTTAATTTAAGTAAACTGCCATTTTAATTATTGCTGCTCTAAACTTTCCTTAGATTTTGTCGAGTCTAATCTTCTTAACGGGGATTTGGTGAAATGGATGCCTGAACTTGCCAATCTTAATTAAAAACTATCATCTGAACCACACTTTTCTTTGTCCAGGCAATATTCAGAATTTCTATTTTCAGAAATCATAAATTGCTCTTAAATCTATCAGGGTCAATCCATGTCTGCAGACAAGAGTTCCTAAAAGTATTTAGGAGTACGTGTATGTACCTACAAAGAATTTGGAAGTTCATACATACGTAATATTAAGTTGGTAACTTAACAGCCTTAACTTAATTCGCTCTTCACACTACCGTCTCCTTCAATGTCCCTCTCATCGTTCTGACTTTATACATTCTTCCTTCTTCGTCCAGTCCATTCTGTGGAATGCATTCCCCTTGGAAATCAGGATGGCAACTAGTCGCTATACCTTTAAAATTAAGTTACGTGAACATCTTCACAAGGCATTGGCGGAATCATCTCAGCGCTGATTTTTCGTTTTTTATATTTTTGTATGTATTGTATAGTATATTAATTAATATATGCTCGTATTTATGTATGCTTATGTATATAATATCCTATGTATAAATATCTATTATTTCATTTAACATGTACGTAAATATCTTTTTATTTGAATAGTATTTAATATTATGTAGGTAATATTGTTGCCAAAATTGTTTCCAATAACTTTGTTAATTTTTAATAGCGTATCACACCATATCCTCTTTTCAGTGCACCTACCATGTTTTTCTCTGCATCACCCTAAGGTCGACTGGTAGAAAATACCTATGGCATTAAGTCCGCCTCTGTACAAGTTTTGTGCGAAAGTATAAATAAATAAATAGCCATTTGCAGTATTTATCCACGAAATGGATAGGTAGAAATCACAAAACAAGAGCATCCTTGTATCGTAATACGGATTTAAATCCTATTACGGAAGTGTTTTATATTTGTTTCCAAAAATATGTTATAGTTTAGAACATCCCTAATCAAAATCTTTATTGCATGTTTACATATACCTAATCGCAATAAGAGTGAATCGTATTCTAATTAAAAAAAGATCAATTATTAATAAGTGGAATACTACGTACTACACGCCTAACCTACGTCTGTCAGTCCCAAACGATCTGTCTTAGACGTTTACACATTTGATTGACTAGTTCCTTGGAGCAGATAATCTTCGGTAGACCGGTTGGATTGAGAAGTGATTGATCACTCGAAATGCCCGAATCACTTCAATAAATATACGGCTAAGAGCAGGGAGCAAGATAACGGTTAACTTCAACTGTTTCATGACCTATATCGTAATTTTTAAACCCTGCGAAGTAAACCGGGCCAAAACCGTTGAGAGACCAATAAATGCGACCCCTATTCCGGAAAATAAATGTTCTGTAAAAGTTACACCAACGACTTGGTGTTCCAAAAGAATTTAATTAGAAGGGATTTCTAAAGCAATGTAAGGTTAGGGTAGATCTTCCTACACTATCGGTAACAATTATTCCTAAGGATAACAATGAGATACGAAGCACTGCTATAACTTTGATAAGACACAAATTGAAATTGGAATCCAAAATCTATTCTGAATACGTTTCATATTGGAAGCGTAGTTGACTTGAGAATGTTAGGAATTGTTGAAAGGCAAACAAATAAAATAAAGCATCTGTTAGTGACAAGATGTTGGGCAATTACATCAGAGAGTATTTTAGGTTTCTCTGGTTTATTTTTTCAGTTGTAATGATTTGAAATATTATTAATGTTTTCATTTAATATAAAGAAGTTGAAGAGAAATATTTTCATTGCGAACTTTAGATGGAATTATGTTTCATTGTACCTTTTTTAAATTATTTTTTTCTACTTATATGGTCCCACTGCTGGGCAAAGGTCTCCGCCATAGCCTTCCACTCATCTCTATGCATTGCTTTCTCTAGCCAAACTCCCATAAACGACTCTAAGTCATCACGCCAGCGTTTCCTAGGTCTCCCTCGGCGACGACGCCCGTCTTCCGGCACCCACTGCGTGACGACTCTAGCCCATCTGTCTTTATGCATTCTGCATACATGGCCCTCCCAATCCCACTTCAGTCTTGCAGACTTATGGCCCACATCGCCGATTCCTGTTTTGGCGCGTATTTTGGTATTACATATTCGGTCACTGAGCTTAATACCCAGTATGCTACGTTTCATCGCTCGTTGGCAAACCTTTACTTATTGTACCTGCATCATTATAAATAATAGCATAAATTCTTTTTTTGAGAGGTTTTATTCACTTAATGTGACTATGGAAGCCTCATTGGTACCTACCTACTAATATGTCGACATAAGGGAACCGCTATACAATTCCAAATCCTTATGACTAAATTATTGTAAATCAATTGTAAAAAAAAACATCACACCGAATTACTTAGTCAACAAGTTTTAATGTTTTTGGAGACAACAAGTATATTACTACGATTTACCTGTATTGTGACATCGAGACCGCACGCTTCGAGCGGGTAGCTTAGTGCAGTTTTACAAATAGTGATTTGTCGGAGTACCCACTTTATAGTGTAAAAATGTAGTAGACTGATTTGCTCTAAAGCAAATCAGTCTACTACATTTTTTAAACATAAAACTGTTTTACATACCAATTACTAATATACTTTTTTAAATCGTAATTGCAAATTCTGAATGTCGAATGTATGATTAATTACTTAGAATTTAGTCTGTGCTCAGTTAAGTGAAATGTAAATTTCATTATGAGATTAAAAAAATCTTTAACCATAAATAATTTACGGATTATGAAATCATATAAGAAAATATGATAAGGAACAACTATTAAAGGCAAATAAGAATCCGAAACTAATATGGAACACAATTAACAATATAACTCATCGCAAACCAAAGAAAAATCTTAACTCAGAACTATTAGAGATAAAGACCACCCCTCATTCTTCAGTAGACCACATAAATGAGTACTTTTCTAACATTGGGAAAACCCTGGCTGAAGACATTACTTCCGCACACCAATCACAAGTTCAACTTGATTCTGATCATATAATAAATTCACAGGCTTCCTCCTTCGTTCTTCTTGAAACAGATCCTAGAGAAGTCTATAACGTGCTAATGGGTTTAAAATCTGAAAGCGCTCCAGGCTGGGATAATATTACAACACTTTTTTTAAAAACTGCCAATGATTTAATCGTACCCATAATTTCGCATCTTGCTAACTTGTGTTTTAGCCAAGGGAAATTTCCACCAGCTCTGAAGCTAGCCATAATTACTCCTGTGCACAAGGGTGGTGACAAAGATGACGTTAACAACTACAGACCTATCTCAGTCTTGCCTGCAATATCTAAAATCATTGAAAAACTAATTAACATTAGACTAACCTGCTACAGTAATAAATATAACATTATTTCACAAGCTCAATACGGTTTCAGGCAGAAATTATCTACGGAAGACGCAGTGACAGCACTAACCACTCATATTGTTAAACTAGTAGATTCAGGAAAAAAATGTCTAACTGTATTTCTTGATTTGAAAAAAGCTTTCGATACCGTCTCTGTCCCCATTCTTGTGCGAAGTCTAGAAGGTATAGGCGTAAGAGGAAACCCGTTAGCATTACTAATAGATTATCTACAGGATCGTAGGCAAAGGGTTAAGGTAGGAGAGTATATTAGTAAGGAGTCTAATGTGACCTACGGCGTTCCGCAGGGCAGCGTACTGGGCCCGACTCTATTTTTAATATATATAAACAATCTCTGCAAAATGATGCCAGATAATGGTCGCGTTTTCTCTTATGCAGATGACACAGCTATTGCTTTCTCTGGTGACACATGGGAATCCGTATATCAATCTGCTGAAAAGGGTCTTTTCGAAATTGCTTACTGGTTGAACTCACATCTTCTAACACTAAATATTTCTAAAACAAAATATATTGCATTTACAAATTACAACAACACTCAACCCGGACCTAACGAAACTCTCAAAATCCACACTTGTTGTAATATATCTAGCACAAATTGTTCTTGTAAAATTATTGAAAAAGTAACTCATATAAAATACCTGGGTATAATCGTTGATCAGCGGTTATCTTGGCACACTCATACAGATATGGTCATGGCCCGTACGAGAAAACTTATCTGGATATTTAAGAACTTAAGACATGTGACAACTAAAAAAATGTTAACTGAAATCTATGTCTCTCTGGCTCAGTCAATTCTTATCTACTGTATACCTGTGTGGGGTGGTGCGACAAAAACGAAATTTCTTGAGCTAGAGCGAGCACAGAGATCTCTTATCAAGGTCATGTATACCAAACCGTACAGATTCCCAACCAATGAGTTATACTCCCTTAGCGATATTCTCTCTGTCAGAAAATTATACATACTCCATGCTGTCTTAAAATTACACAAAGTCCTGCCCTATGACCCTCAAAAAGAAAGAAGACGAAATTACCGTGTACCAGTTGAACTTTTTAAAACTACATACGCCAAAAGACAATTCAATACAAATTCCGCTACCCTATATAATAAAATAAATAACATAATTAACATCTATCCCATGAGTACTAAAAACTGCAAACAGGCAATAGTTCAATGGCTAAAACTGAAGACCTATGATGACATTGAATTATTGCTGCAAGCATCGTCATTATAAGTTGATAAGATTCACACACGCACCCACACCCACATACACTTACACACATGCACACACACACTCAAACACACACTAATTTAGACAATATCTCTAAGTTTTTTTTCTTGTTAATTTTATATTTGTTTTGCTTCTTGTTTAAATTCTATCTTCTTCTTCTTCTTTTGGTACACTCTATAATTTCATATTTAAGAACGGGGCCTCCTAGCACAGGTATATTCTTTACTTAAAAGGAGGCCCCTGTGTGACTTTTACTGGAAAGTGTACAAGATTTGGAAATAAACATTATTATTATTATTATTCCCTTTATTCATTAAAATACATATAAAATTACATTTTTAAATATTTCCACGTAAAAAAAAAAAACAAAAACATTTAAAAATATAAAAATATAGTAGCCCACCGGCATCGGGAACAGGGTCCAAGCTACCGGTGGTCAGGGCCTCAGAGAGAGGAACTTCCTAACAATACGCGCCGTGTCCAGAAGTACCGCTTTCTGTATCAGGCCCTTGATCCAGCTGCCCAACGAGAGCCTCTTAAGATGTTGGTCGAGGCTCTTGGCTATTAAGCCATTGGCCGTAACGACTATCGGCACAATGATTGCTGAATCAACATCCCACATGGCGACAACCTCGTGTGCCAAGTCTTGATATTTAATTTCTTTATCTTTCTCGGCTTTCACAAGGTTCTCGTCATGCGGAACCGTGATATCAACAATCATCGTGAGACGCTCTGATCGATCTATCACCACGATGTCAGGCTTATTGGCAACAATAGTCCTGTCGGTGATGATAGATCGATCCCAGTACAATGTGACATGACCATTCTCGAGAACTGGGTCGGGCACATACCTGTAGTATGGTACTTCTGCGTCCACAAGGTTGTATTTGAGAGCAAGTTGCTGGTGGATAATCCTAGCTACGAGGTTGTGCCTGTGCAAATACTCACCGTTAGCAAGACGAGAACAACCAGAGACAATATGTCGGATAGATTCACCGGGACAGTGGCATGCCCGACAGATGTCAACCGTGCCGTCCTTCACAATATATTTTCTATAGTTGTTCGTCATCATTACTTCGTCCATAATTGCACAGACAAAACCTTCGGTTTCCCCAAATAGGTCACCGAAACGTAGCCAGGCCACGGACGCTAGAAAATCTACATCGGGCCCATGAAGGGCCCGGTAGAAGCGTCCGTGAAGCTCCTTGCTCCGCCATACCTCCCTGCGGCCATTAGTATCAAGTACTACAGGCTTGCGCCAGTTCTCTTTAGCCAAGGAGAGCGGGGTGAATCCTTTGTCCACTGCGACTACATCTCGATGCATCCCCACGTCGGCTTGGGAGAAGTACTCCCTGAGACTGCACACCTCGCGGTTGTGGAGGGTCTTAGCATTTAAAAAGCCTCGACCCCCACACTTCCGCGGGATGTACAGTCTCATTACCGATGAACGTGGGTGATGCATGCGATTAGCAGTCAGCAGCGAACGGACCCTCCTATCCAGGGCGTCCAGTTCGGTCTGAGTCCACTTGAGTATGCCGAAGGAGTACATCAGGACCGGCATGACCCAACCGTTAAAGGCGCGCACCTTATTTCCGCCTGACAAAAGACTGTTAAATACTTTTTTCAGGCGGCCAAAGAAGCGCTCCTTCAACGATTGCTTCATGTCAGTCTCATTGACGCCTAATGCCTCCGACATACCCAAGTATTTGTAGGTTTCGGTTGAGGAGAGGGATCTAAGTTGTATGGAATCCGAGAGTTGGGTTCCCACGGATTCCATAATCCTCCCTCGCTTTACATGCATGACTGCACATTTGTCCACACCAAATTCCATCCTGATGGAATTACTGAAAGTTTCAGTTACCTTCAGTAACTCCAGCAGTCGCAAATTGTTGGGGGCAAAGAGTTTCAGATCGTCCATGTAAAGGAGGTGGGATATTACCTGACCACCTCTTCTCAATCGATAGCCTAACCCGGACCCCTCCAGCAGTGTGCTTAGAGGGTTCAAGGCTAGGCAAAACCACAACGGGCTCAGACTATCGCCCTGGAATATACCTCGCTCAATCCTGATTGGTTCTCCTATCCCTTGAATTTGCCGACATCCTGGATAGCGAAGAACCGTCCTCCATTGCCCCATACATGACGTCAGGAAGGCGCATAGAGTTGTATTTACTTTATACAACTCCAGCACCCTCATGAGCCATGCATGTGGCACCGAGTCGTAGGCCTTCTTATAATCTATCCAACATGTCGACAGATCCTTTCGGGATCGGCGAACCTGTTGGCTGATGGCCATGTCAATGAGGAGTAGCTCCTTAGTACCGCGGGACCCATTCCTACATCCATTCTGAGAAGCAGACATGATAGAATTATTATCAATATGATTATTAATCTTTGTTCTCAGAATGGATGTAAGAACTTTATAGACCGTCGGTAAACACGTGATCGGTCTATAATTTTTTGGTTCCGCGGTACTACCTGATTTATGGAGCAGGTGGGTAACTCCTGTCGTTAGGAACTGTGGAAGCGACCCTGATTCCAAAGATGACTGGAATTGTGAGGCCAAACGAGCATGCGAACTGCGTAGCCACTTTAACCAAAAGTTGTGCAGTCCGTCCGGCCCAGGCGATTTCCAATTTGACATTGGACGGACTGCACTGGCTACGTCTTGGGGACTGATAATTATGTCCCCCATTTCTTGAATCGGTTCGCATGCTCGCTGGACCTCCTGCATCCAATCACCTTCAGTGTGAGCGACAGGCACCGACCAGATATTGCGCCAGAATGTATTCATGACATCATTATCCGGTAGGCGCGTGTCACCCACACGTTGATCAGGTCGCTCCCAGGTTCTATATACCCACCTTTCGTCGCTTTGGAAGAGGCGATTCTGGGTATACCGGTCCACCCGCCGCCTATACCTTCGTATGCGATTTGCCCATGCATAGACTTTCTGCTTTAGGAAGTCGATGCGCTCTGTGACACGAGACATATACTCTCGAGGGCTGACATCAGTCCCCGAGAATGCTCGTCTCACAAAGCGCATCACTCTCGGTCGAGTATTGCCCTCCCTAAAGCAGACCAACTTCCCGATGAGTGTCCTAGCCTCGGAAATACGGCGCTCGATCCTGCACTGCCAAGCCGGTACGGCGTTTTTCGGTCGTGTGGCTCTCTCATTATCTGTAAACTTGACATGAGCCACACGACATGCCGCAACAGCCGCGCAGTACAGGATCGAGTGAGTATCGCCAAGGTCTTCGCTGCCATCAAAATAATTTGACAGCAGCGAATCTAAGGCACACACCAGCGCTCGGTTTTTTCTGTGCATGGGCAAGCGGGGTATACGAGGCCTAAGGTCGGATCGTGTGTACCGGTACTCCCGCATTGCGTCCTCCAAAGCGCTCCTCAATTCATCATTGCACTGGGTACTTACGTTTGCAGCCCTGTCATCATCTTCCTCATCAGCACGGTTAGGCCGCGGTAAAGCTGCGGCCAGATTTTGCTGTTGTTCCAAAACTTGTGATGAGGGAGAGATAACAGGGCTCCTTTGTACTTCAGAGCGTAGCCTATCAAGCACGGTGTCATCCAACATGTGGCCACGTTGGATGACCCGCACCTGATCCGAAACCATCCTTATTATTATTATTATTATATAATCATATGAAATCATTCAAGTATGTATTTCATTTCATAAATTAATTTAGTCTAAACATATAAATAGATGTGTGTAAATAACTTTGTAATCTCTTGAAGTAAAGATTAAGATCTATAAATAGATAACTTGTCATTATTCAAGTAAAATGACGAGATATACAAGCTTACTGTTTTAGTATGTACACTAAACCTGAAACTAGTTTGTTCAGAATCACTAGGATAATCGATTGACATATTTTTTACACCACATATTTTTCCATTTTTTTTTCATAAATTTCAATATTGTTTCAATAGGTTTCTACCCATAACAGTTGACTGGAATAGACACCTTGAGGCTGAGACGGTCCGCTCGGTCAGTTTCCGTGTATTAGACAACCCCTGCATGGCACATCTCAGGCATTTCACACTTTACTAGGGAACTTAACGCGACATAAACTAAGGTGCAACAGGGAGATTTATTAAAAAAAAACACATATTCAGGCAGTTCTGATGAAGATCTTGTTGGGTGTCTCGGATTTTGTATATACTAAAAATAACGTTGTAAGTATATAGAGAAAAAAAAACTTGTTAATTTACATAAATTAACAAGGTATATAATTTTCTGCCAGTCATCTTTATCTGCCCACAAAGTCTTCATAAAATAAATACAAAAGAGGAGTAATAAGTTTCAGGGAAGAAATTTGAAAATTTTATGAGCACGTCTAGAAACCGCTAATTTAATATGCCCGTCGTATTGTTAGGATAATCTTTTTGGTTGTTAGGCTTCGCGTATTTTAAAACGACGGGTATGTTTTCTTACCTGTCTTCAAAGACAAAGTTGCTGAAATGAGGTTACTTACTTATTAAAGAACAAACAAACGTTTTACTTCAAATACTTTATCTTTTCCATAATATTTATTTATAAAAGAAACAACGACAAAGCGTTATAGACAAAACCAAAACATTGACTATTTGGTAACATAGATATTTCAGAACAGGTACAGAACTATTTGTTTTTGGAAAGAGATTCTGCTGTCTCGTTCTGGATTAAAACCACATGTAGATTAACCTAGATTAACCCGGCACGAGATGTAGATTGATTAAAATTAAAAACTTTTTTTTCTTGCGATATTTGTACTAATCTAAAAAATTAAGGGATTCACTAGAGGATGGGCAGCAGCGTTCTCTGAGTACTTTAACAACCATACTGCGATCGCCAACCTGCTTGCTAAGCGTGGCGATTATGGCAAAACCCCCCTTTTGGGGAGGCCTATGTCCAACAGAAGACTTCTTTGGGCTGAATAATAATCTGTAATAAAAAGGTTAAAAAAAAAAATACGAAATAAAAATTCATCATCATCAATCAGCCGAAAGACGTCCACTGCTGGACATAGGTCTTCCCCAAGCATTGCCACATTCACTGGTCCTGTGCTCCATTTTGGGGGGTGGTAGGCGGGTTGGCGATCGCAGTATGGTTGTTAAAATACTGAGAGAACGCTGCTGCCCATCCTCTAGTGAATCCCTTAGTCGCCTTTTACGACACCCATGGGAAGAGATGGGACAGTGCTATTCCTTACTTCCAGCACCACACGGCATGTTGTCGTTCTGGTTCTGGATTAGCAGAATAAAATAAAATCAAGGTGTTAATAAATCAACTCTAAGAATTTTATGGGGTTACTCGGTATCGAAAATTGAACAACTTTTGTTCTACAATTCGCGTATTTTTTATAACTTTCCATACAAATCAAAAAAATATTTTAATTGATTTGTATGGAAAGGCATAAAAAAATTGGCGAATTTCGAAAAGTTGTAGAACGAAAGTTGTGCAATTTTGGATTCCGAGTAACTCTACAAAATTATTAGAATTGATTTTTTAACACCTTATACATATACTAAAGTGAGAAACATACTTAACATGCTGAAGTACTACATATTATTTCGCTATATGTAATATATCTGTGTGGATGTGTTTATATATTTCAATACGCAATCAAGCCATGGCTCCAAAGTATATGGAGTGTAAAGTCAATAAAAAGTTAAGAGCGAGGGCTTTCGACTTAAGATTCCACTTCCAAATTTTCAACTTCCACCTCGAGAAGCAGCGAACAAGATTCTTTCTCGCGTTCTTATTTCGTTATTTATTACTTTTTCATAACTCCTCACAGGCCCTCGAGGTTTCTGTCAACAGATTGTAAAAGATTGTTATGTCGAAGGGTGCGTCCCCGTAGATGGCACTCGAACTGCGAACGGCTCAATGAAACTGCGTTCACAGCTTCTGAGAAAGCCACGTCGGTGCTTCAGACCTTTTTAAGTACCTTTTTAGTGGTCGTTTTTTTAATGTCTCCTTCTTTTGTATCGTTCTATGTACGTTTAAGAGTCCTAAGTGTATACGAAATGTTGTGCACCTGATGGTATTTAACTGTGCGATTTTTTTCCTTTACGGGGAACTATAAAATGTTTTATTATTTTAATTTGATGACTTTTTTATCTGATTATTTAAAGATACTGAACTTGGTCTGATTTTTACTTATTCTTACAGCGCAGTTTCTAACACGGTCAACTAATATTTGTGACCCATTGTGACGCAAGCGCACTGTACTACTATTTGCTTTGTAAACTAATGCCACTGTACGACAAAATCAGTTTGTTTATTATAGCTACGCCAACTTGACTTGACTTTATTCGTGATCCGGGAATCAAAGGAAAACATAAAGAAAATTTCCCGCACGCGTATTTCACGAAGATACTCGTAAATAAATAAATACTGATGTATTTATTTATCGTCCGTTCTAAAAGGTTGCTGAGGGGCTTCAAACGGCTGCCGTGCATGTCGCTGATAGCTGACACCGGTTCGAGTTCAGTTCATCCTGCAAACAAAAAAAGCGTAGATAAATTCAGCTTGTTTGATCACGAAATTGCCTCAAGGTATCCGGTGCCATGTGGTTTTCATTAAAGAAAGGGCCACTTCTTGTCTTCCCGTGTGTGCTGTAAAAAGCGACTAGAGAATTATGTTTAACTAGCGACCCGCCCCGGCTTCGCACGTGTACGTTTTATAGTTTAAAAATTTCCTCTTGAATCACTCTATCTATTAAAAAAAAACCGTATCAAAATCCGTTACGTAGTTTTAAAGATCTAAGCATACATAGGGACAGACAGCGGGAAGCGACTTTGTTTTATACCATGTAGTGATGTCAAAGGGGATGGTTAGCAGCGTCCTGCTGTATGCTAATAACAACACGCAGCTATTACCAATCCGCCAATCGAGGTGATTGTAGCAATATTCCCCATGAACGTAAAATACAGCGGTAATTGCGAGGCCCATGTTCAACAGTAGATGTTTACGAGCTGATAATTATGATCTTTCTTCATTTCTCTTTTCTTAAAAAACGTTACCACCAACACTAGGATTTCTCCTGCATCGTGGGTGCGTAACACCTAGACCCCGAACAACTACGAGTATATGTAGGTCATACAAATATTTGTTTCATGCGGGAATCGCAGCGCAGAAAGCCAGTCGCGCAATCACTGTGCCAAACGTGTCGCCAAATCTACTAATCTGTACTAAATCAATTATTAAAATATACTTGTAAAGAAAATGTATTTTCTTTTTTTTCATATAAAGGCCGCGCTACTAGCGCCAGTGCGGTGGCAGACCGCAATGTAGTCAGCCTTTATTTAATCTGTGGTTGAACGGTACCCATCGTTAAAACTAAAAAATAGCTTCTTGTTAAAAAGGAAATTGATATTGTAATTATAAGCATTAAATGTCGTTTCTTTAATTACAGGTAAGGTTTTTATAATAAATAGAACGTTACATTTCGTAATTAGTGTAAAACAACGTAAATAACAAACATAAATATTTAATTAAAGGGAAACTCAGTTGTGTTTTAATCTACGGTGTCACGTCAACTAGCTACTAAACAAATATCCTTTTATACTTTTAATACATCACATTGAAACTGTTAAACTTCATTAGTTATTTACCAAGCCGGAAATGTTCGGCTTATAATCCGGTGTCAGCAAACCTAACCCACGGTGAAACAGAAACAAGGATAACTTTCAAGCTTTACTTTGTCAAGTTACACAGAATTAAGTGTAGGTATTTTGTTATAATACTGTGTAACCGAATAATGTAACTGTGTAACCGAATAGTATAATACACTTGGCTCTGTGTTGTTAGTATTTACTCGAAAAGTTTCAGTTTTATTTTACATCTTTCTTACTTAGTTTTCTTTTGTTCGTTGTCGAATTTTGCCACAATAGGCATGTTGACAGCATCAACAAATTGCAAATCTAATTAGTCCGCGAGTTAGGCTGAACATCCACCAGAGCTGTGCTAAGCTGCGTAGCGAGGAACGTGTTTTGTAAAGAATCACTTCATTTACCTAGCCTCGCTCTGCGCAGCTCTGGTGGATATGGGCTTAGCGGTGCGAACTTTTTGTTCATTGAATACAAAACAAGCAAGAAATGCGAGCGAGGAATGTGTTGCGAGGAATGTGTTACGAGGAATGTGTTGCTAGGAATGTGTATTATTCTCCCTCATATTCGAAAAGAGTCCGCTACCTATCCTCGCACCGCTCATTTGTTCACATTAACACATTACACATTCCTCGCACAGCTCTGGTGGATGCTCAGCCTTAGAGTTTTGAAAAATAATGGACACGTATTTTTTCTTTTGTTGAATGAATATTTGGAAAGATAAAACGCATCAAAACTCGAGAGTTGGGGCTTGTGACGTCAGAAGCAAGTAAAAATTGCACTTGCTTGTGACGTTTTGCCAATTTTAAAAGTGTCATATCTTCGTCAATTTTGGTTTACGTAAAATACGGGTCAAATATTTTTTAATAATCTAATTGACGGACGAATTAGATTTTTTCAGTCAAGTGCCTTATTGTATAATTAGTTACAAAAAGAATTCTACTTATGGCCGTGTCAGCCGTAGGCTAGGCCGGGATGAGTGGCCTTGGCTTAGATGTTATAAAATAAGCTAAAAGATAATATTATGTAGGTACGTAATTTCAATAGACTTACGTATCTACCTCCTACTTTTCTTGTTATTTCAAAAAAAGTTTTTTATTACTAACAAAATAAAGAGAAGAGAAGCGTATTTTTCATTAAGACCTAAACGTATATATTAGTGTGACTTCCCACTGACCCTGCAACATAACAACACGAGACATTTTTATCAATAGGTATAAGGCCAGCGAAGCTCAAGCTTTTTATCCTTTTCTAATCCTCAAGTATACCCTCCGCCTGGGGAAGACTGAGGCTAAAAACCCACGGTGTTCCTTCTCCTGAACTATGGCCGGGGTCACGGGATTAGCAGCTGCTTGACCCACAACCCCGGAGCACAGCTTACCTAAGTCTACTAAAACACAGTGAGACTATTTACTCGAGATAAACTCTGTCATAGATAGACATACGTATCTATGTGCTTGGCTTAGGACGTAGTTTGATAATATTACGAAGCTCCGATACATCGAAATACGATTTATTTGATATAATCGAAAATTAACGGCGATTATGCTAGATTTAATATGCAGAAGCACAAATTATACGCATCTAGACTAAATAAATATACGAGTATATTTTAAACGTAGGACACATTGAACAGAAAACATCACGCTTCACGGGAACTGCATGCGTTATGGCGTCTCCACATTGCATTGATTTCGCAGTAAACCACTGTGGACACGTCACTTTCCGATATCGCATGTACATGAAGCAAAAATACTAACATCCGTTCGTTCTACTGCATTCTGTTCATGTATTTGCGAGGAGTTCGTGTAGTGTTTTCTAAACTGCTCGGGTACAGGGGCCTAATTCTCCTACAATAAATTGTTGCCAAACGCAATCGAACCACAACCGTCAGTCAGTTTTTGTTTTCGAAAACTTTCCAAATAATTGATTTTGATTTTTGTGTCAAACAATTCGACAGCTTTTGAAATTGAGAACCGGCGCCCAATTCTTCTAAAATAAATTGTTGCCAAACGCAATCGAACCACAACCGTCAGTCAGTTTTTGTTTTTGAAAACTTTCAAAATGATTGATTTTGTTTTTTGTGTCAAACAATTCGACAGCTTTTGAAATTGAGAACTGTCTGAATGAACGGTTCGGCCTTGGTTCGGCTGTGATTTATCAAGATTTATTTTAGGAGAATTAGACCCCTGTCTGAATGAGCGGTTCGGCCTTGGTTCGGTTGTGATTTATCAAGATTTATTTTAGGAGAATTGGGCCCCAGTACGTGAACGCGAACGTGTCCGTGCACTGGAAGTGCGCAAGTGGGGACACAGCTTTATATAGTGTTTACTGTTGTTTATTGAATTAAAGAGAAACGAACCACACAAAATAATTATGCAAACCACACTCAATTATTTACTTGCATGATAAAATCCTTTAGTTTATTAGTTTTAATATTTTGAATTTCATAAAACCCAATGAAATATTTTTAATTAATAAAAATGATATTGGACATAAAATCTATACCTACTCTAGTTCTGAAATAATTATAGTTACACGTATTTGTGAGGATAAAAACGCAATGGTGCGGTGCGGTGTGGCAATGCAAAGTTTCGCCGCAAATTAATGCGTTGTGCAATGGACGGAACATTCTCGCCGTAGTGGTCGCGTAGAGCGAGTCAACGACCGGTCGTTTTCATCCGTTGGAAAGTACGGTGCCCCAGTGGCAAACTTTTGTGTGCCGTGTCCGTTGCGGTGCTGTGCCGCACTGATGCGTTTTCGCCTTAATAATAATGTTGTGTCTAGTCGGTCGGAGCGTATTTCAAAAGTATACAAGGCCAGTACGCAGCCGCCCGAACTAATCGCGTATACTTCAGAATACACATTTGACGATCGAGCGTTCTAAACTATACATCAGTATTCCGCAATAATCGTGTATATTTTAGAATTGATCATTTCAAGCATTCGATTCTAAAATATACTTCACTAGTACCATCCAGCACGCAGTGCGTACTAATCGCGTATAATTTTGAATACCTGCGCCACCATGCTCTATTCTAAAGTAGCATTAGACGAATGCTGGAAAGTGATCAGCGAACCAAATCGTTTCTGGCACTCGCCGGCCGCTGCCGCGGCACCGCTCGCTTCGCTCGCTCGGCTCGTGCGTTGACTGGTCACAGTTCTAACCTAACCTAACCTACCTTTCAGCTATCTGTTTGTCACTTTATTTCTTATCGCGGGGAAGTTTGAAGTTGAAAGTAAAATTTTAAAGTTAGAATTATTAAACTATTAATTTTAAAGCTAAGCCTTTTTAAAGTGGGAACTAATAATTTTAAAGGTCATTTATATACATCCCATAAGTTAAGTCATATTTTAAGTGTTGTTTCCTAACAAAGCCGTTTGGAAAAGTTAAGTCACTTCTTAAATGTAACTGACACTGTATAGTTTTGAATCCGTTTTTTCACCCTGAACATTCTAAAGTATACGCGATCAGTACGCAAAATCTGTGTATATTTCAGAACCGAAGTTTCAATTTACAACATTCTAAAATATACGCGGCTAGTTTCATATGGATGCGTTCTGGCCTTGTATATTCTAGAAATACGCTCGGTCGGACGGTCTTAGTTCGAAATATTTTTTATTTAAAAATACCGATATCCACTCTACAAAGCAAAGGTAAAGCTTGCAAATTACAAATTGAGTGAAGTTCAAACATTCTACTATCTACACGGTACACTGGTTTCCCAATTATCTATCAATATTGGTGGACTTTGTAGTATATTTAAAATCTTTTTTTGACATGATGTAAAAAACAAGAATAAAAGTTTGGTATTTTTCGGATAGAGTTCGATATCATGCACCTAACTTTATAAGGTTTTTTTTACACCTTTTTCTTTACTGTCGCATAATTATACTTAATCTATGTATATAAAATGAATTCCTATTTCCCTTGGTCACAGCATCATGCATGAGCGGCTGGACCGGACATTTTTTTGTTGTTTTCGTAATTGTCAAGAGAAGGTTAGTATGAAAGAAAATTTTGATATTAAAAAAAAAACGAAACTATCTCAGTATGTCCATATTCTTCATTTGTTTACCGCATGCATGAAAATGGTTTTAACTTTTTGTTACTATTTTGATTTTCTTTCTGAAGGTAGGTAGTAGGTAGGTGGTAAGAAGGAAATAGTGCATTGCAACGCATGGTACAGCTAGTTGTTTATATAAATCTTATTAGTTAAATACATTTTCTTTAGTAGGTCATGAAAAATCTGTCTACGCAAACCGCTGTTTCAAATAAATAAATTCTAACAACTAAGTATTGTAGATATAATATATTGACTGTTCCAGTTACCGTTATACTTTTGTGGTACGGAACTCCAAAACGACAAGGGCTTACTGCCTTCAAGGTATTACAATAAAATAGGGATTCAGGTAACACATAAAACGGATTAAAAACGTATTTGACTTCCTTTTCAATGGAGTGTGTGGAAAATTTTTCGACCTTATTTCCAAGTATTGAATACTAATTAATTCCACTCGAACGACATTTTCATTTTGTCCGACCACTTTTGCAATTTCACTTGACCTCTTTTCTGATCTCGTTTTGTTCCTGGCGTACCGATTAAAATTTTGCTCACGACGTTGAAATTAATATTGTCTGTGTGGTTCCTGGGTATGAATTGCGAATTTCCGTTTCCTATAGGTACCATTTTAATCATGATAGCTATTGTTTAAAAGGTTTAATGGTTTAATGAATGAAAATACCGTATAGTCTATTACGATAAAGAATTGCAACGAAAACGAATATAAAAAAAGCATATTATAAAAACAAATGCTGTCTCTTAAAGTAATAAGCTGAATGAGTCTTTGTGAATTACGAAATTAATTGAGGACCTACCCCTCTGTGCCACCCCCCTTAATGCGCGAGGGGGTATTTCTATGAATTTATATTTTATAAATGGTGGAATGTGTTCGGCCTTTCGTTCCTGCTGGTCGCTGCCGCGGCACCGCTCGCTACGCTCGGCTCGTGTCTTGTGTGGTCACAGTTCTAACCTAACCTAACCTACTTTACAGCTATCTGTTTGTCATTTTATATCTTGTTGCGGGGGGCGTGCGGCCCCTGAACACCGCCGTGGGGGCTACGCCCCTGCACTCCCCGACTTCTACCTCCAATTACGATAAACGCTACGGCGACGAACCCTATTCGACTAGCTTTTGGGACACTCCACTTAGTTCACAAAAGCTAATCTATTTGGGTCAATCGAGTTAGGTTTCGTATCACGTAAGTGAATCATAACAGACTTACCAAACCCTATGCTATTAAAGTAATTGTTTTCAATTATTTTCTCTCATTTCTTCTTCAAACAGGGTAGTGTTTGTAAATAATATAGACACAGCAAAAGCTAATATATTATGGTGCCAACCATATGGTGCAATGGTATAGGGAACGGAAATTCGCGTAAGGATTAAGCCTCCTCCCTTTGTTGGTGTTGTATAAGCCAATTAAGTCGAGAGGACTGGCTTCCTCATCCTGTGCGGTAGTATTCTTCTAGCGCATAGGATGCGAAGCGTATATTTTTCTCAACCGTGGTAATAATTGTATTTAACGTGGTGATTATGGCCACCCTTCGTAGCAGCGGACAATCAAGATGAAAATAGTATAAACTACGAATATAGTAGGTAATTCTGCCGTACTAACAAAGAACACAATAATTTGATTTTTGGATGATTTTGAGTTATTTAAATTCGGAATCGGCGAATCGAGCGGAATTCTAATGTATATACAAGCTTAGTTTTAGAATATACTAAACCTGAAACTAGTTTGTTCAGAATCACTAGGAGAATCGATTGACATATTTATTATAGAACATTTTTTTTTCTTCTTCATAATTTTTCTAATTTTTTTTCAGTAGTTTTCTTCCCATAACAATTGACGGGAATAGACACCTGGTCTAGTCAGCTGGTCAGGCTTGAGATGGTCCGCTCGCTCAGTTTCCGTGTATTAGACAATCCCTGCATAGCACATCTCAGGCATTTCACACTTTACTAGGGAACTTAACGCGACATAAACTACGGCGGAACTTGAAGATTTATTAAAAAAAAAACACACATTCAGGCAGTTTCGATGAAAATCTTGTTGGGGTGTCTTGGTTTTTGTATAATTCAAAACTGTCAAAAAATCGAGTTATTGTACTCTTCGTTAGCGCGGCAGAATTATTCTTGATAGATCAACATTTAATAACTTAGTGACGAAAAAAGCTTGGTTGCAAAACCGGTCCTTATAGTAATTTCATCTTCATGAATTATTTATATCAATAATTTGAATTTCACCCCTTTAGGCCATGTCTAATTGCTGAATACCAGCCTTCCAGATACTATACCTAAAACAAATCTGCTTCTTGTAGCTCCGTATAATATTACACGGAATAATTGCGTTGGCATCGTAAGACCGTACACGTTCCTGTTATAGAAGATCCTAGTTAATCGCCTAGGCGCAATTTACGTCCGTTCCAGGAAAATGTTGGTTTTAAGGACACATCTACGTGTATGCTGGTCAACCCGTGGGTGTAGGTATGAATTAAGGTGCTATTCCACCGGCGACTGAAAACTGCAGACTGCAACCGCAGACCGCAAGTCGTCATCGGAATAGCGCCTTTAAGTTGTGCACTTTAAAGATGCTATTCCGACAGCGACAGCAAAACTGCAACCGCAGACCGCAGCCGCAGATCGCACCGCAAGCGATACTACTGTTGCAGTTAGCGGCCTGCAGCCCGTCTCGGACTTGTACCTTTACCTTCCGCTATCAACAAGCATGATCAGCTGAATTTAGAAAAACCACGCTTTGCTTGGCTTAGCTTGTTAATCAGTGCCTGTTCCTTCTCTTCATGAGAAGAGGGCTTTGCCCTGCAGTGGGATAATTACAGGCTATGGTATTATAGGTTTCGCTAAGGTATTAGAATGCTAATTATAGATATAGAGATATTCCAAAAAATGTGGTAATACCTATAGTATCTAGTTAAACTCACACTTGTTCTGTCTGCAATTTTTTGATAATTCAATTTATGTCAAGGGCTTGAACCAGCGCCCTTGATACAAGTTATTTTTATAACTTAGCAAGGGTTCTGGTTGCAACACCTTCCTGTTTTGTTATCTAGTATTTAGTCAAGTGTACCTACAAATGTTTTTAAGTACCTACATATATGTTAACATTGTTGTTTTTTGATGAAATAAAAAAATATTATTATCTATATTCAATTTATTGTAACATTAGAAAAGTAGCCCGACAAGGCAGTAATGTATTTTGAACCATTTCTTAAAGTGGAGTTTCGGCTCATCTTGATTGATCATTAAGGTTCATAAAAGCGTAATACCGACTGTGATGAATCCCTGATAAAAGCCAAAATGTCGCTTATTTCTTTACATTTCCTAGCTGAAATGAGTCTTATTTGTTTATTGCTATATTAATGAAAAATGGAAAAATTATATTAAAAAACCGGCCAAGTGCGAGTCGGACTCGCGCACGAAGGGTTCGACCATTATCTATAAAAACGGTAAAAAATCACGTTTGTTGTTTGGGAGGGAGCTCCCTGAAATATATATTCTATTCTGTTTTTTAGTATTTGTTGTTATAGCGGCAACAGAAATACATCATCTGTGAAAAGTTCAACTGTCTAACTATCACGGTTCATGAGATACAGCCTGGTGACAGACGGACGGACGGACAGCGGAGTCTTAGTAATAGGGTCCCGTTTTACCCTTTGGGTACGGAACCCTAAAAGTGAAGAGCAACTACGACGGCTAGTAGGTACGTTACGGTAGAACCAGTTCCAGCATTATTCAGCATTCGGAGAAGGTTAAATATACTTATTATAACATATTGAGACCTAAACTAATTCCTTTGTTCTCAACATTAAATATATGCCCAATCTAGGACCCAGGAGTCTCATTGTTTTCCTTTGTAATATGGACCATTCGCATAAAATTAATGCTCTTAGAAACAGTCCAATAATATGATTTAGCGTAGGTACTTATATGTACTTGTAGCGTGGTTACATGCTATCTACTCGTGTGCGAACTATATTGAGAGCTGCTTCACTAGGCTCTCAAGCAGTAACTTGCTTAGCGAGAAGCAGCTGGTAGAAACTGTAGATCTATATATTTTTTGTTCTGAGACGGGCTGCAAACTGCAGACTGCAACCGCAGACCGCCAGTCACATTGGTTTGTATGAGCCAGTAGTGTCGCTTGTCTGCTGCTGTCATCTGCGGTTGCAGTTTGCGGTCGCCGTTGGAATACTAACTTTAAGGTGTGCACCTTTAAGGTGTTATTCGGACGGCGAGTTGCGGTCTGCGGATGCAGTCTGCAGTTTGCAGGCCGTCTCGGACTTGTACCTTTAGGGATCAGTACTGCTCAATAAAACTAAAATAACTATTTTATAAATAGCGGTGGATATTACATGTTACGGCCTGTCCACATCTCCACGTCACGACGTCGTCAACGTGGAACGGTGCGTTGACGTGACACGGTGCGTTGACGTAACGTGCAAATTTAAGTTATCGTATCGAAAAAATGCACGTCAGGATCATTATTAGATTTATCGTTGACCATGTAGATCCTGAATTTTAATAAGCGAAACAGTAAGGTATGGTTTTAAAGCATTGGAGCACATAGACGGCGACTAACACGCGGGCGTGGAGAGCGCGGGCGGAGCGCATATATGTGTGCGCTTGCGGCTAGAAGTGGAACGTGTTACGATATGGTAACGTAAATTTGCACGTTATGTCAACGCACCGTGCCGCGTTACCGCACCGTTCCACGTTGACGACGTCGTGATGTGGAGATGTGGACAGGCCCTTACCTAAATGTTCAGCTACAATAAAAATATGTGATTTTACGTAACCCAAGCAAATACCGGTCATACATTACCGCAAAGATAAAAATAGACTTTATAAAAAGTCAAGACGTGAATTGATCGCGTGGTCTTGTGTTAGACAGCACCGTCGTCGGCCTGAGTTAGTGCCGCTTAATAAACGAGAGCCTGCGGGTCGCCGGATAAATGGCCACACTGTCCGTGTCTCTCCTGAAGGATAACTTTTATATTGCAGGTTCACTCACCTGGCGCCCCTGGCAACGTAAATACGTGTTCATGCCTCACCTTCTTACCTACAAACTAAGAAAAACGACTAACGAAATTAATTACCAGCGTAATTCTTGTAAAACTCGCACAATTACTCCTCCTAACCTAATTTGGCTGGTTTAACTTTAAACAAAGATTAAGCAGAAAAAATATAGGCTGGATAAAGTACTTTATGTTTTAAATGGTTATTTGTACTTTATTGTTAACGAAGTGTCGTAAATATTACAGAATTTATCTCGTGCCATACGTTATTTTTAAGTGAAACACCGAATTCGTTTTAAAATAAATGAGTGCATGCGTATCTGCCCGTTATCTCTGCGGTACTTTATGAGTAAATGTGAATTGCTGTTAGCCATTTGTTAACATCAGGACCTCACACAGTACCCGGGTAAGCACAATGAATTTAGGAATGAGTCTACAATATTAATACGATCATAAATAAGAAAACTTTGGTTTATGTTCTCTGTGGTTATAAACTTTTTCATTTGTAATGGCTGTGTTGGTGTCTTTATGGTACAAAATTCAAATAGAGAACTTATATTTTTCTATCCCGGCAAACTAGACGATTCTAAATTCAAAATCACGTCATTGCATTTTGGACATTTGGCCAATGAGAATCGTCTGTATAAATGGATTTTAAAATAAAAAAACAAGAACATTCGAGTATATACGAATGTGGCCGCGGTACAAACCCCGCGCAAACAACTCGCACAAGATTAATGCTGGCGTTTGGAGAGAGAACCGCTAACGAACCTACAGAACATTATTGGTTCAGTCCGTTTTACAATAACAGTAACGTAGTACAGTAAGTGCTCAGGGAAAGCGCCTAAACGAACGGGAAAAAGCATAAATATAATTAAATATTAGCCTGTAACTGTCCCACTGCTGGGCAAAGGCCTCTTCTCATACAGAGAAGGAACGAGAGCATTGATTAATTGAGCATTGGTGAAAAAGCATAACCAAAGGAATTAAAAAGGGGTTAAAACCTAACTCTTTGGTAGTCCTGTGATTGGTGTGATTTACCTAAATGTCTAATATATGTATGTTTAAAAAGGGGTCACAGAACGTTGTGAACCTTTAAAGCTGTAATAGCACAGCAGAGAATTGCACAATGATGGCACAAGTCACTTAGGAACAGCCAAAGAAGCTTCACAGCTTTTAAGGCTGTAATTCACGTTATAACATGTTGGGATTGTAGGTAGGTAGGTGCCATTATGTACTAAAGTGAGGTAAAATTTACGAGAAGTAAATAAATGTGAGTATCTTAGAAATCTATTTCTTTACGGGCGATTATCAATGATATTAAATACAAAAAGAAGTAGATATGTTACGTTCATAGAACATGGCGTTTAAAATTCGATTCTGCATTATTTTCACTAGTATCTCTAATGAGTAAGACGAAGTTGCTAAATAAATACGAAAGTGAAAGAGATAGCTATTTCCAATTACAACAATTAGTGTAATTTTGAACAGTCATCTTTGGCGCGTCAATGACATATCTACTTCTTTTTATCTATTTAAATAAAAATGAATCGCCGAAATGTATGTACGCGCATAACTTCCAAACGGCTGCACCAAATTGGACAATTCTTTTTTTGTGTGTTCGTTATTGTCAGGACAAGGTTTGTTTAAAAGAAAATTAAAAAAAAACTAACAGTTTTTTTTAAATCTTATAATATGAAAAGTGAGTGAATGAGACAGAAGACTGTGAGAGACCTTCAATATATTGACAAAACATTGACAGACTGACGTTCAGTTGTTCAGTTCAGCCAGCAAAAAAAATATGGCGGTACGAAGTTCGCCGAGTCAGCTAGTATATAATAATTACACTGTACCCCAAGAGGAGCTCGTGGCTAAATAATTACAGCCGCATAGACCGATCTTCCGGGTTAAGCCACGCTTGCCGAGGTTGGTCTGTGGATGGGTGACCATTTACCATAGCGAGTTTCCTCCGTGCCTCGGAAAGCACGTAAAAGCCGTTGGTCCCGGCTGTCATTTGTAGATCTTTGACAGTCGTTACTGTTGGTCAGAAGCCAGAAAGTCTGACAACCAGTCTTACCAAGAGTATCGTATTACCCAGTTACTGGGTTGTGGAGGTCTGATAGGCAGTCGCTCCATGTAAAATACTGATATTCAGCTGCATCCGGTTCGACTGGAAGCCGACCCCAACATAGTTGGGAAAAGGCTAGGCAGATGATGACACTGTACCCCAAGTGTGAGTTTTTTTCGTTAACTACAGTAGTTGCGTCACGACAAAAATGTATGAAAATTTAGGCAGCACCTCTAGCGGCGAATAGCGAGACTAAAAAACGAGAGTGCGAGTTTTTTGACACTTACTATAGTAATCTATTCGTAAACCTCGAAACTACAGTGGGTGTAGATTACTATCCGTCCTGTAGTTTTGCTGTAGTTTACTTACAGTTTACCAAAATTTTGCGAGTGTGAGCTGCAAATTTGACATTTGGTATAGTTACAGCTGTCAACGATACTATAAATACTGTAGTTTGTCAGTCACTTTGATTTCCAAGGTGAAAGGCTTGTTTACTATAATAGTTTTGCAATTTTCGTTATTTATTCATAGTTAGTGTCATAAATTATGCCAATGTGTATTTTTTCCTGCTTGGAGCATGTTCGTGGCCTACCCGGCAAAAGAACAAAGTGTTCGGATTCGAACATTTATATTGGAGTTTTCGTGGAGTGTCTTGAAAACGTACTATAGTCTGAGTAGATTTAACAAGTAAAGACGGATCACGCTCATGATTTCTTCAAACGCTACTAGACAAGCCATTACAAGTAAGTTTTTACATTTTTATTATGTACAGTATCAAATGCACATAGGTACCTACATGTAGTAAAAGTGCAATACAAGCCTACACAATGTGTTCATATCATTCAGGCTATTTATGATAGTAAATACACGTTATCATGGTACCTGCTTTTCAACCGCTTCAAATAGCGGTATTGATAAGACTGCCAAAATCATTACTCCCGACAAACGAATTAGTGATTGCCATTATAATCAGCCCTCAGGAGTAGGTATGCTGTGCGGCTGTGACCCATCTTTTTGAATTATAACCCTAAGAGCAAGCTCCTACCTACCACTATGACAGTCATATTAGTTAATTATTTTGGTTTTAATATACTTAGGTATAGTTAAAAAGAAAAAATATTAATAACGTACATGTTTTTACTTTTACTTTTAGATCACGGTGAATGTGAATAGCAGTCGACACTACCTATGATAAGAACTAGAAGATCTTCTTGGTTGCAGAGACTCAATCATTTCAAATCGAGAAAGATTCTACCGAGGTGTCTATCAATAAAAACATAGCGGCGATATTTTTTGTAATTTCTTTAATATCAGATTTAAAAAAACATGTCTCTATGATACAATCAAGTAAATTCTTATTCCCAAATTATTCTAGTTTTATTCCTATAGTTACATCGAAATGCTATAGGAAAGATAGGTATGAACAACAATATAAAATAAAAGCATTTCTAGGCAGGCTTCAAATGTAACTTATAGACTATTGAAGTCCACTGCTGGATCTAACAGGTTTCTTAAGTTATACCACTACACCTAATTCTGCACTCAACATCACTGCGCTCGACTTTGTTACATCTTTACTAGGGACAAGGAGATTGCATGTTTCCAGCCCTCCTCGCCCACATTTAAATGCATATGGATCCATCTTCCATTCATCCTGTTAGGCTCAGATTATAAAACAAAAGGCAGATAGACTGCACTGAACAATAATGTGAGGCACGTTTGTAGACATGTGTGCGTGACAGCACTATAAGAACACGTTGCCTCTTTGTGCGTGTACGGTTGCCATGATAATGACAAAATTCCCATAATATTTCATTATATTAAATAAAAAATTTACTGTCTCCGAAAAATGCAGATACATACAGAGTTACACATATGTATATAAAGTGAATCTCTGCCATTGGGTCAGATTGTATTTTAATGCAAGTACCTACTTTAGAAATTTATTAATCTCAGGTTACAGATTTTAAGATGATAAATAGAAAGATTTTGTGGATTTAATGGCAGTCATTTAGTATAGTCGTGAATGGTTGTAATTATGTTTTTGATAGCTATAGGTATTTACTTTATGTTGGCAAATCGACTGACGTACATGATTATTATTAGAGACAGACAACGCATTGAGTAGTTTTAGTTACGAAGACACATACAAACGGACACACATACCTACCAAAAAACGCGATAAATAAAATACTATAATCGAAATAAATATTTTTGTAAATCGTTATTCCTGTATTCTTTACTTATTTCCTAACTTAGGGGGTAAATGTTTCAATATAAGCAAGCAACACCGAATGATTTTTGTTAAGGTTTTGTGTTCCAAAATGTCACTAATAATAATCACGTAAAATAATATCCAAATAGATAAATAATCAATAAAACCTATGAAAAGATACTCCATCTTCTTTATTTTGTTTTTGGGAACAGTTTTTGCAATGTTTAAAAACGCAAGACGGCATTATTATCAAAAATATTAAAATTATCGATGACGTCCTAACAATGCGGCCTTAGAATAATAACGCCTAGAAGGATAGTCTCATACACGCTCCCTACAAAAAACTGAAGCAACATTCGTAATTATGTGTGAGTGAGCGGCATGTAATTACGAAGACTGACACGCACACAGAAGTAAAAAAAATGTTGCTCGAAAATATAATTTCCCCTAAATTGGGGGAAAATTGTATGTATTTGGGCCATAGCATAGATTGCATATAAAAAATGTTATGTATGTAACTTAAGTAATGAATCAATTTTTTTTAATAATAAAAAATTCTGTCAGACGTACATACTTATCGTAATACTTTATAAAAGTTTTATTGTTGTTTTTAACTAAACTCGTAATTATACTTAGAATAATTTATTAATTTGCGACTCTATGTCGCGTATCTATTTAAACTATTTTAATGTATACGCGACAAACCTTCGCAAATTATGATAACTTTTTAAATATTTCAAAATCGTCACCCTATAATTTTAAGCCGGGTCTGCTGTGACCATGGGTTTGTTATTTTTAACATATAATCACGTTTTTCTACAGTAAAATGGGCATCAAATACAGTAGACTCCAAGTGTTAGTGTCTACTGTATTATGGGTAATTTTTCTTTACAACTGGCAACACTTCGTTGTAATAAATTAGGTTAAGAAAATTTTGATTTGGAGATCGATTTACGTAAAAATAATGGATTTAATGTTAGTATCAATATGTGAAATTCAATTTTATGTAATTTTTTATGTTTTCCGGATGTGCTATAGCATCTTTATACTCAACAAATTGTCGTTTTGAATTATTTCTTGGGAGCTGTGTTCAACAGAGCGTGACATTGAGCACTGACGGCTCGATTCGCTAACTTTGCCGTATCCGGCATAGTTTGAGTTGCTTCACTTTTGGTGCTCGTACTAGGTTTCTAGGCGTTATTATTCTAAGAATGCGGCGCTTCGTGTCATACTGACTCGAGATTGTATTCGCTTTTGAATTTGTATTTGCTTTTTTGGCCGCACTCACGCTGTTCCTGGCGGTCTATCTGCCTTCTGTTTTATAATCTGAGCTGTTAGGTATATCAGTTTGATTTTACGCGCTTTTGCGGAAGAACACCAAAATTGTAAATCAGCCTTCTTCTAAACATTCACCGTTAAAATATACCTGAAGTATTAATGATAAGCTCCAAAAGATAATTTCTTATTATTTACTGTTATTTACCTATAAGATTTCATATTAGAGCATTCTGTGACAGCGAATGACGTATTTGTTTGACAGTCATCTAGAATATTTTTGGTTGAGATTTTTAGGGTTCAGTAGTAAAATATAGAAAAACGTTAGATTTCGTCGTTTGTCACAGGCAGATTAGTTTGACTCTTGATTTCTATATTTTATAAGTTAGAAAATTATAAATGATGATAAAGGAAGACGCCATACTTCAAGCTATTATAATGAAGCCAATAATGTTTTGAACATCTTTAATTTAGCATAGAAACATGTATACAGGCTGGAAACGTTAAGTGTCAACAGGCAATTAATTTGTTATTTTTACAGATGTTGCCATACTGTCAGCTAATATTAAAACTAGCTTGCCTACGAAATAAAATGGCATAAATATCTTAACGAAATTAAATCGCTATTATGTTCAAAATTTAATTTACTTTTCCCTTTTTTTTTCTATTGGACTGCTGTAGGTGGTCCTAGGGGACCCTTCCTACGTAACCGGGCAGTTATTGGCGAGACCTGAAGGGTCTCCAGCCAATGGGGGGAGGAAGTAAAATACTGCAACAACAGCACCCGGGCGACCCCTAGTGGGACTCGGACCTCGGCTTAGGGCGTTGCTGGCGTGGACATAGGGGGGGGGGGGGGAGACAGCTTGATGAGGGCTGAATTATCGGTGTGACTGCGGAGTCTGAAGAGACGACCGGCTCTACAACGGGAGAGCACGGTGGATTGTGACTGACGGCGGTGGGACGTCGCGACGGGCCTCGTCGGCGAGGACGGTATGCCGGACGGCGGCGGACGTTGTGTATTGTGCTCGCGTTTACTCGCCTCCTGGAGGAGGGTTATTTCGTCATCGGGTTCTAAAAGTGTGTGCCTGGGACGGCGAACTTTACTTATGAGAGAGAGACTGTAGTCGGCCGCTGCGGCGACTAGGGGGTTCGGATGGAGGGATTTTATTTACACTGCGCCTATGCCTTAAGTACGAAAAGCAATCTGTTTGAAAGATTATTCCATAATTATACGTAACATCATTAAACTTTGAACTGATATTGGAACTTGGCAACCAAATGAATAAAACATCACCAATGCCTTTTTAAAACAAAATAAAATGCTAAAAAATGTGGGAGTGCGAAAAAATAACATTTATTTGGTGTAAGGTTTTATTTTGAAAAAATATTAATGTCGCTTTATGCAGTAAGCAACTAAGTTTCGATACGAGTTTTTTTTTTTTAAATAACTTTATTTTAGCCGAATAATCCCATAAAAACCGTATTTTGCGCATAATGTATTGGCGATGTAAAAATAAAATTTTGGTCATAAAGCGATTAAATAAAAAAAAAAGATTATAGTGTCATTTTGCTCCTTTGGCAACTTAGATTTGATATGAGCCTTACATTTTGCAATACTTAAATAATCGGCTGGTGTCACTTAACGTTTCCACCCTGTTCATAATTATTATTCTATTATGTATTGATAGCCACACTGCACAATTATTATTAATAATGTGCAGTATATTATTTGGGTATCTAGGTTGCGAATTAATAAGTTACATAATTCTTGGAATTGCTATACGGAATTTCACTTTATGCATGGTCACACACTTAACGAAAGGATAAACTATAAACTCCATGGTCTTTCGTGGGAAGAGACAATTTGAAAGATGAACTATAGTGTGGCTAAATTAAGTAGCATTCTTTTATGTTTAATATACTTCACCAAAGTTGTCTGTTTAAATAGGTCGTAGTATAAACTTACGAAAACAGGCCTAGTGATGTCCTTAACGATCGAGGCTGTAGAAAAGGCACAGTAAAGGCAGTGAGGAAACTACACAGTAAACTGTAATAGTAATGAGACTCGCACTCGCACGTTACGATTCGAAAGATAGTTTATAGTAACCTCGATTGACGGAATAGTTACGAAAACGTGTAGAAAACTACAGAACTCACACTTGGGGTAGTCAACACTAGTTTTGGTGCCGAGAAGCTGTATTTTTTTTTAACTTCATACCTTATACTGATAACATTAATAGCAAAAATTTTGATATCCTACGTGTACTTTTCTAGATATCGTCTTGTAAAGAAAAAAACAAATTTACATCAAAAACAGCACTTATTACATTATTATTTAATTAAAAACATTCTTTTTCGTGACTTTCGTGTAGTGGGACTATCACGTTGCATCTCCCAGCAATAGTCAGCCATCATATGCCGATCTCATCGGCCTTGGTACCTTTTTTCTATAGTTTTCAGTTCCTGGTGAAACCGCTCACGTTGTTCTTCGCTGTAGGATCCAAAATTGTCTGGGAAGTGGTCAAGATGACTATGAAGGTGGTGATTGTGATTTCCTATTGTGGTGAGTGTGATATGAAAGTTTTTAGTAGCTTCAACAAACGAAGTACAGGTCGCAGGTCGTTCCAAATTGTTCATTGAATTTAAGAAATCAGTATTTTTTTCTTTTAATCTAGAAGCCAATACCTCTGCAGATTCTTTAGGTGGTTCAAGATCCCTTATCAAATAATTTAATTCTTTTGAGGTTAAAAAAGGTTTTGCCTCTGTAGATGGTATTTCCTTCGAAATCACTGTCGCTACTCACTTTAACAATGATTTCTTCAAATGATGGTTCACGAATAGAACAAAATGTTGGAACAGGTACTTCCTCTGAACGTAGTAAGGGTCTTCTGGCCGAATCTAAGTCTGGACAAATCATATTTTTAACGTAACATCAAGCAAATTAACACAGCTTAAGTAACAGTCATCGAAGCGACTTTTTGGTTCTTTCCATTGCATAGGTACTCCGAACCTCATACGGCTTCTTTGACCACTGATCCACCGTCTCAAGTGTTCATAGTATAATTTACAAACAATTTGGGGTACCCACGGCTTGCATTTATTCAGTAAAAAAAAATAGTTTTTTTTAGCAAAAGTATAATTTTATGTGAGTGAACATTTCGATGCCACGCATAAAAGAATGAAAGCATGGCGATGAGGCTGGTGGGAGTGGTGGGCACGACTAACGCGACATCGCTCTTTGCATTCAGTTAACTCGGGGCTCTAAAATGACTCAGTAATAGAAAACCGAGATTTTATTTAGAATTTTTTTTTACTTGATTTTCATAAATAAATACCCATTTATGGTTATTCTGTGTCACCAGTAGATCACGCGGTTTGAAGGAATAACACGAATTCGTTTACACTCTGTAAAATGAGTATTTGTTTCTTCCTTATTGTACAACTTGTTATATCCTTTTATAAGTATAACTTGTAATTTTCTTGAAAAAGCAAGCAGCAAAATACATGAATGTTACGAATGTATCATTCACGTATCTGGTATACGAAACAGACAGAGGTGAAAATAGAGTACCATTTCCAATGACTCCATTGAAAGTGACTAGTATAGTTTTGTGGAAACGGCTGGCAAAAGCTTTTGTCGAATTTCATGCGCTTTTGCGTTGCCCAGACCGTTCCGGTTTGAGGTTTCATTAAAGTCGACATTCTCCGTGTGCTGTATGCTGCTATTCCGCTTCCGGCTTTTTGTAGTCACCTGGTAATTAAAGCAATAGTGATATGAAGTTTAAGGCAGCAGTGACTTATAATTTTAGTTTTAACCATCTGTACCCCAAGTGTGAGTTTTTTTCGTTAACTACTGTAGTTGCGTCACGACAAAAATGTAAAAATGTATGAAAATTTAGGCTGCGGCTCTAGGAGCACCGTTCAATTAACGCGTGAATATTAGTTAGTGAACGGTGCGCCTAGAGCCGCAGCCTAAATTTTCATACATTTTTGTCGTGACGCAACTACAGTAGTTAACGAAAATAACTCACACTTGGGGTACTGTTCTATTCATATGTTTACCTACTTTCGTGATTGGTGTTATCAATGTTTTAACAGGCGCCCGAGGTGCGCCCACAGTACGCTGCATTTCGGGCGCTTAATAAAATTGTATGCATTTCTAAGCAACGGATTACGTCAAGCGCCATTTATTTATTTTTCTATTGGACTACAGTCTGTATACACCGTGGGCCCGAGGAACCCGAAAGATTTTAATGACGCCTTTCTGATGCTATTAAGAGTCAAATGTTGTATCAAAAAAAGTAGAAAAAAATTTTTTTTTTCTTTTCCTTGTGAATAAATTAACTTTAGTGCTTCCTTGTAAACGATACCTTAGGTTGAACTGGCAACATGTATAAATTATCGTGTGAGTGGATAAGAAACTTCTCACTTCACAACTCTCCCCGTCAAATAAGACATACGGCGAGAGGGGTATGGTATGACAAAAGTCGTAACGCCGCGTTCGTGGGACTTGTTACCATAGATATTTTTCGATTTGTGAATTTCTTCTTTTCTGAATTTCATTAAACAATAAATATTTCGAAAATTAAGCTTTTTTCAACAAACTATGTTTGGCTTTTCTTCTCCAATTAGGCATCGGAATCGAAGGTTAAAATCTTTCGGGTACCTCGGGCCCACGGTGTATAAAGTCATGAAAAATTGGGGGCGCCACTAGTCATACATTATGAAACTTTAAAAATCACTTCTCTTTTACTCATCTTAGATCAATTTGCGCGAACTTAGACACGATTATCACTTGATAAAACACTAACTGACAAAACACTGTGAAAGATAAAAAATTTGTTCCATTTCATGACTTTATAGACAGCCTGTACTTGTAGATGGTCCTTGCGGACCGTTATTACGTAACCGCACAGTTATTGGCGAGACCTGCAGGATCTCCAGCCAAACATCAAGCGCATGACGGCGACGCCCGACGAGCACGTATGACGCGCGCCCCTCCCTTTTTACTATTTTTCCTTGTCGTTTCCTCTGCATCAATAATAAATTTAAAAGAAACAGCACCAAGGATGTTGAAAGGTTCAAAAGTTATAACAAAAATGTGGATATTTTGTCGCATTTGACGCTCTCCGGGCGAGTGTAGGTACGGTCAGCGTCAAAGGCGCAACAGCGCGCGCCCGAAGCGCAGCGTATATGGCGCGTGCCAGGGGGACTACTCCCTAAGTCCGTCAACGAAGTTAGTCGCCCGTCCGAAAGTAGCCCGAAACGTAGGTGTGAACAAAACAAGTGTCAAGTTCAACTTTTTGGACGGGCAAAAACACATCGGTGGTAGGGACAACTGTCAAATCGTGTTGTCATTCATTCTTAATTCGGGCCTCGAAATGTCGTATGTCCGTAGGTGATAGGGAGTAGGAAAAGCTCGTAACTAAGGCCGAAACCACGGACTTCGTGCTTAGGGAGTAGACCTCCAGAAACGCAGCGTACGTACTTACTGTGCGCACGCCCCGTACGCTTAACTTTAAGTTTTATTGGCCGTCCGAAACATTATTTAGCTCGATCGGTAATAGTTATATTTTTATTGTTTTATCCGTAGAAGAAAAACAAGGTAGGGGCGGCCCAGTTTAATTATTCACTCTTTATTTCGGTACTGGGCTACTGATAAAAAAAGTCACAATTTAGCCTTCCGTGAAAAATAAAGTCACTAGTAAGCTCACGGTTGGCTAATCTGTCGATAAGCTGGGGCCCAATTCTCCTAAAATAAATTGTTGCCAAACGCAATCGAACCACAACCGTCAGTCAGTTTTTGTTTTCGAAAACTTACAAAATGATTGATTTTGTTTTTTGTGTCAAACAATTCGACAGCATTTGAAATTGAGAACTGTCTGAATGAACGGTTCGGCCTTGGCTCGGTTGTGATTTATCAAGATTTATTTTAGGAGAATTAGGCCCCTGACACTTGATTGTTGACACAACCATACAATTTTGTGCTTGCATGGAATTTACATTATACCCGTTTTTAAGTACGAAACGACACGATTATAATGCTTATAGAGTCGCAATAAATGGTTCATAGAAATATATGGGGCTCGGTGTAGTCACCACATTTTACCGTGTCATGTTGATTGTCCGATGTCGATTGAATTTGAATTTAAACTATACTGTTAGTTCCGTTGCGTTTTCCATACGCAGCAACCCTTTATGATTTTTTCGAATCATTTGAATGCGGTATCGGTATTGTAAATCGAATTTAGAATTAGGGCATCCTCGTTTTAAGCATTATTCCAATGAAGAGAAAGCGCATCAGAAGTGAATGAATGAATGGATCAGAGTGTGAATGCGGCTTAAGCGAGCGGAACATTTTCTTTTCATTATCAAACCGACATGGAAAAATAAACTTTTGAGTTTGATATTTGAAATAAAAACGTTAATATAACTTTCACATATTTTACTTTACAAAGCACTTAAGAAACTCGAAATTGGTGTACTTACATTGTTAAAGCTATTTAAAGATAAATAATAGGTACTCGGCCGTACACGAAATCGTTTATAAAACATTGTTAAAGTAGGCTAGGTACCCAACTTTTGTTTGAATCCCACGGTAAATGATTCTGTTTACGGAAAAAGTTGCGGCCAGTAAAAATAATCTGGACTACGTCATAACAATGTGAAATTCATCCTTTGTTCATGAACAAAACTCGCATTATTGTTTTACTTTTATCTGTAGGCACTGAATTAAAAAAAATGGCAAGTGCGAGTCGGACTCATGCACTAAGGGTTCCGAACCATCACAGATGTCTGTGTAATAACCAGTGATCGGAAAAGGGTGAGCTAATTTACCTAAACTTCAAAGAACAGAGACAAAAACTGGAGACTTCCTTACGCCAACATTTTTTTTTCGGGACAATTTTCTCGAATCGGTCTTTTATTTGTTTTCAAAAAATAAAAGACAATCTCCTTTTTTGAAAACAATAAAAACAATCTCTTTTTTAAAAACAATGAAAAACGTGTCATCTGGTTTTGTGACAGTTTTGGGAAACAAAAATAGGAAACGAATTTAATTGTTTTCTGTACTATTAACATTAATATTAAATGTACTTTAGTGATGTCCCGAAACCCGGAATAATTTTCACGAAAAAAATGTTGTCGTAAGGAAGTCTCCAGTTTTTGTCTCTGTTCTTTGAAATTTAGGTAAATTAGCTCACCTTTTTCCGATCACTGGTAATAACTGATTTTATTATTTTTTTGTTTAACTATAGAGTATAAACTACAAGCATACCGATTTTCACGCTTACCGTTTTTAAGATACAGCAGGAACAAAATACGTCGAGGTTTTTTGTATGGGGACGCCATATGGGTTTAGACTTTTTAATATTTGCCACGATATGCTATGGCCATAGTATAACACATATTCTGTAAAAAAATCAACTGGCTATCTAATACGGTTAAAAACATACAGCTCTATGACAGACAGATGGACGGACGGACGGAGGAACAGACTTCGTAGCCTTAGTAATAGGGTGCCTTCGTAGCCTTAAGGTGGCCTAAAAACAACCTACCTATTCATAAATGCGGGAAATTAAGAACGTTAAAATGACATATTAATTATGGAAGTCGATCACAGCACGGTAGGGAAAAGGCTAGTGATTAAAATAAATGAAACTTTTAAATTCTCTGTGACCAACAGAGTGACAGATAAAACATCCTAGGAATGTCAATAGATCTGAGCGAATATTTATATTAAAATATAAACATAGGTACATGAATACTGTGCATGTTGGCGAATAGCATAACTTCAACATTCGTTCAGGAATTGGGTCAATATGTGAAGCTGGTGTCAGCATCCACTTACCTACGTTCTTAGAAGAAAATGTCTAGAAGTAGTTATGCCTATGTCCCAAAAATAACACAATAATATTTCACAAGACCTGTAATAAATATTAACAAAAACTTGGATAAGCAAAGTTTCATTAATGGCTATTAATATTGACTCATCATCATCTGCCTAGCCTTTTTCCCAACAATGTTGGGGTCGGCTTCCAGTCGAACCGGATGCAGCTGAATATCAGTATTTTACATGGAGCGACTGCCTATCAGACCTCCACAACCCAGTAACTGGGCAATACGATACTCTTGGTAAGACTGGTTGTCAGACTTTCTGGCTTCTGACCAACAGTAACGACTGTCAAAGATCTACAAATGACAGCCGGGACCAACGGCTTTACGTGCTTTCCGAGGCACGGAGGAAAACTCGCTATGGTAAATGGTCACTCATCCACAGACCAACCTCGGCAAGCGTGGCTTAACCCGGTGGATCGGTCTATGCGGCTGTAATTATTTAGCCACGAGCTCCTCCTATTAATATTGGCTATTAATATTGACTATTAAGCAGAAACAACTTAAAGAAGAAACAATTTCTAAAGGTTAAATTATCGTAAAGTACCAACAAAAAATCAGTAAAGTAACCCAGATAAAATATTCATGGGCTTATACGCCCTTAAAAGTACCTACTTATCTTGCCTCTTTAATGTTTTTCATTATTTAATTCAAAATTCGTTTACTTTCAACTGATGTTGAACCTTTTTAGGGTCCCGTAGTCAAAAAGGAACCCTTTTAGTTTCGCCATGTCCGTCTGTACGTCCGCAGCTTAGCTCAGAGACTCTTCGTACTAGAAAGCTATAATTTGGCACGGATATACATATACATCACGCCGACAAAATGGTAAAATAAAATCATGAAAAATATTTTTTTTAGGGTGCTTCCTGTATATCTAAAGTAGGGATGGTTTTTTTTCTCGTCATACCCCTTCGTGTGGGGTGTTGTTGAATAGGTATTTCAAAAATATTGTGGGTTTGTGGATACAATTTTTCGATTAAGGAATCCGTTTCTGAAATATTAGGCTTTAAACACGGACTAGAAAAAAAAGAAGGACTCCGCGCCACGCATATCAAAAGTGAAGCACCGTACCGATCTATGTGTGCGTGATTTGAGGGATACCAGATAAATGAAAATTTCCCCATTTATTTTTAATATTTTGAAAGTTTCATTTCTTTAAATGAAGCCATATAAGAAGTCCGCTTACATTATTTAATTGAAATTACAAACATATACTTAGTTGAAACTTAAAATTAAGTATTTATTTTGTATGAGTGACAAGAAAAACGTTTTCGACGGAATTCAATGTTCTTCATCTCTGCAGGCTCTTATTATTTTAATCCAATCATTATTCCATGGTTGATTTGCTGTAGGAAATCTATAAAAATAATCATATTCAATACTTGCAAAAAACTCACAAAGAACACAAAAAAATGGATTACCCAATCTCTCGGGAAAATTACCCATTTATTTTCCGACAGCACTTCTATGTCTTTTGAGGTTTTGTGTTCCAATAGTAATGATTTTAAAATGTCAAAAATACAATAAATCAACAGGTTAAATAAGTGTCTTACTTGTGAATGTTATTCCTTGACACTTTTTCTGGGATGTAGAATTATTTTTAAATCATTTCACAACACAAGAAGCCATTATTTTATTTTATTACTTGACGTAAACAGTACCTACAATGACGGCGCGGTGCCGCGTAATGGCGGCCAGTCGGCACCGTATGATGTAAATGTGTGCGTGAGGCATGTTTGTACAAACGGTCCGGCATACTTAAGGTGCTTCACTTTCGATACACGTGGCGCGGAGTCCTTCTTTTTTTTCTAGTCCGTGGCTTTAAAGTGCTAATTTTTGTTACGGTGAAGTGTCCCCCCCATGCCAGTTAAACGGTTAGTTTTGGATATGTGAAAAAATTCACGGTAGTAGTATATACAACGAAGTTAAAAGGAAAACTATCACAGCTAAGTAGGCTTTACAAGTTTACGAGTAATAAGTACTTAGTCAACCAACCGGAAAAGTAAAAATTTCGTACAAATTCCATTGAAAAATGACTAAGCCCTCTTCTTAGTCCGCATTATTGTACAACTACGGAACCCTACTACTGCACATGGCCCGACACGCACTTGGCTGGTTTTTTAGTATCAGAAAAAGACGTGTCTGTTTAATATTCGTCGCAACTCCTAGCTAAAATTGTTAAGGTTTAAAATGACGTTCTTTCAAATTATTAGGAAGATAAGGGCGAAGTGGGAAAAAGCTCTGTAAAGTTTCGCGCGGCAACATGCTTCATTCCCTTCATTCTTTAAATGTTAAAAGTTTTGAAGTGAGCCGTGAGCTTACAGCAGTTTACCAAAGTCTTACAGGTGGGCCGTCGCTAAATCTTTGAGCCTCGTGAAAATTAATTTTTAAACATAAAGCGGACTTTTAGTTTGTTTTAATTTATGTCTTAAATAAAAATTGTTTTAAGACACGCATATTAACGCCAAAAAGATCCCGTGGATTAATAATGTTTGCCAATTTAAAAAACTGTTGACGGTTTGAGGCATTATTATTTTAAAAAAAACTACCTACTGACACCATTTTCTAATTTTAGCCACCGGAATTATTAACGAATTTTGGAAAGCAATGCGACATTTTTTTTTCACTAAATATTTCAATTTCTTTAAAAAATAAGAAGTACTTACTTAGAAAAAAGTTCATCCGTGGAAATATTACTAGCACTATAAGTACCCATGTCTGCCGACAAGCAGACTTCTGTGGCCGGTCTGAAGGCAGGCTGGTGAAATTACAAGCATATGAGACCTCCGATTTTCGTCTCTAATGTTGGCAATGCAATGCATCAGTAATCCTCTTGGTGTAATCCCATCCTCCAGGTGTGCCATCGGCCTGATACCCATTACTTAAAAAAATATCGACATGAATCAATAATGCAACAAATCGAATGGAAATTTGATATATTAACGACGACCATTCAAGTTATTTTTGTTATTGTATTTGAGAGAAACTTTCAAGTAAGTTTCACAATATTTTTATTCAGTCACTGTCTATTTCATACCTAAAAATTACAATTTTTTGTACACTTTGATAAGCGATAATAATTGTAATGACCCAATTTTGAGAAAAACTACGACCGCAGACACACACACACAGATACAGACAGTATGTTAGGGAAGTGAACTTTTGAAAGTAAGTGTAGAAAATGTGTTAAATGCAGTCTTCAGATCTCAGTCGCAAAGTATGCAATTGAACAATTCACGGGCGAACAATTCAGCTATGCGCATTTTAAAACACTTAATTCTGCTAAGCAGTGAACTGGGACTTTTGTTTTGCCATTTCACAATAAATTCAGACAATGAGCCAGGAACTCAGGAAGCTTCCAAGTGGTATAAGCCAGTAAAGAGTAATTGGTTCTTGTGGTTTATGTCAGCTAGGTTAGATAATCCAGTAAGGCTGAGCATCCACCAGAGCTGTGCTAAGTTGCGTAGCGAGGAATGTCTTTTGTAAGCACCAATAGAATCATTTACCTAGCTTCGCTCTGCGCAGCTTTGGTGGATATGGGCTTAGCGGAGCGAGGTTTTTGTTCATACAAAACCAGCGAGAAATGCGAGGGAGGGATGTGTTGTGTGCTAGGAATGTGTGCGAGGATTTGAAAATATGCGCCTACCAGTCAGTCAATAGATGGTGTTTGGAAGAGGTAGATGATCATTTGTACACATTAACACATTACGCATTACACATTCCTCGCACAGCTCTGGTGGAAAGGGTCACACTGTTTCACATCCTCGCTGCACATTTTCGCACCGCACATTTTCCTCGCACAGCTCTGGTGGATGTCCAGCCTAATAGTAGGTTATTGTGGAAAAAGTATATTTAAAACAGTAGAATATTGGTAATTTATGTCTCATCACCGATTTTGTTGGCATGCACTCTCATACAGAGTGTTCCCGACTGAGTAGTCCAAAGGAAAATGTGGGATAGGAGGTCGTATTACCTGTTCAATAATAGGTATAAGATTGAGTTATCTTCATTAGTATAGAAATTGTCATCATTGTTAGAATCCATTTTGCACATTAATGAAAAAAATACCTTGACTATTCACAATCAAACTGGAAAAATTCTGAGTTCTAACTTTATGGAAACTTTTATATTAAGATTAAGTAGTATTAATTAAGTATTAACATCGAAAATGTGTCATATCTTTTACCTTTCATAACATAACGTAAGATCACGCTTGTATTCCCCGAAGGGTTTGGCAGAGGTGAATAGTACACCCACTTTTATTATGTTATACATATTTTAACACGTTCAGTGCCGGGAGCCCTCCAGGAGAGCACCCAGGGGCCTAATTCTCCTAAAATAAATCTTGATAAATCACAACCGAACCAAGGCCGAACCGTTCATTCAGACAGTTCTCAATTTCAAAAGCTATCAAATTGTTTGACACAAAAAACAAAATCAATCATTTTGAAAGTTTTCGAAAACAAAAACTGACTGACGGCTGTGGTTTGATTGCGTTTGGCAACAATTTATTTTAGGAGAATTAGGCCCCTGTAGTCGCATTTGCAATGCCCTCGTGAAGGGCTCATTGGATTGTAGGTTTTTTTTGGAAAATTCACCGTCATGAAACAAGCAAACACCTACTTATTTTACGACGTAGTAGCGTATTTTTGCGGCTTTTAACCTAATGCCAGGAACCCTCCTCGAGGGTTCACTCTTAGCGCAAACGTAATGCCGTGAACCCTCCTGGAAGGTCCACTAGCAATATGTATGGCGGCATGGCATATGAGCTCTATGAAAACCAGTGTGTCATCGGCAAGAAGGTGCTTAAGCCTTGATTTCTTTAAATAGGTAGTTTTTATTTTGTTTAGTTTTTTTTCACTTTGTATTAGTTTATAATTAGTTATAGTTTATTAATCTGTTATATCTTTTATTAAACACGTGCGTACTCAATATGCTCATAGTAAATTCAAAATTTATACTGTCTCTATAAGCGATGACTTGTCATTGGCTCTCTGGTGACTAAATTTGTGTTATTCTAGGTTTATTTAGCTGTAAGTCTTCCATGTTTCTTAAATAAATAAATAAATGAATGAAAAGTGTCGTGGACTCGAATGTGTTAAGTCCCATGTAATAGGGGCGAGCCTGTTACCATCAACCGGGCACAAATCCAGACTCCGGGCCGCTACTGAGAAATTCCACACGGAAAATCCCAATAACACTTTGTCCGACCTGGCGATCGAATCCAAGATCTCACGCTCAGTGGTCGCGCTTGCGACCACTAGATCAACGAGGCAGTCTTTTATTGAAGATGTAATATGACCTCCTATTTCAGATTTTCTTTGGAACATTCGGTCCGAGACATGTACAGTTATTTTCATTAAATTTCGGTCGCTCGCTTCCTTTATTTAATGTAGCTACCATAACAACGATTCTCTTAAATTGTTACGTATATAACGTTACAAGTTCCAAACGGTTTCATTTCCTCTACAGGGTGTAAACGAATTCATGTAATTCCTTTAATCCCCTTGATCTACTGGTGACACTGATTGACCCTGCATGGGATTTTTTCAGAATCAACAAAAAATGGTTTTCATAAAACGAAACATGGTATTCTGAATGGTATACCGCCGTTTGCCCGAATTTTATTTGTCCTAATATCATTTGCCATAATAGTCAACAGCCATAATATTATATGACGTAATATTCATTTGTCCTACTCTTAGCCTTAAAACGCACTAGCGGCCAGCCGCAATACGGCGTGCCGCTTGCGGCTGGCCGCATATCGATTTTTAATATGAAATCGCATGATCTCAACGCACTGATTTCCGGCCAGCCGTCGTGCGCCAGTGCGTTGAGATCATGCGGTTTCATGTAAAAATCGATGTGCGGCCAGCCGCAAGCGGCACGCCGTAATGCGGCTGGCCGCTAGTGCGTTTTAAGTCTTATTTGCTATATTAGTCACGTGCTAGAAGCTTTGCTTCCCATAAAGTCACCATAACATCATTTGTCATAATCATTGTAAGCCCTAATTATCACATGCCATAATTATCATATGCCAAAACATCATTTGCCATCGACATTGGGTGTGTAACGGTTGTTATATCAGGAGAAACTGGATGCAATCTGGACTTTAGGGCACCCCGACTCGGATAGGTTAGGTTAGAAGGGGATGGCGGGGTCGTTTGAGCAAGCGAAGCGAGCGAATAGACCCCGCCATCCCCTTCGTGGTTATTTTTTTATAAACCACCCAGAAGTAGTTTGGTTAGGTGCCATTTGAGTTATTGTAATACGTACGTAATACGTATGGCACTCGTATCTTATGGTATCTAAGTTTCGGGCAATTAAAAGTATGTCATATGTCTTTTACGGCAAACAAAACATTCGGGAAAATGAAATTCGGGTAAATGAAATTCGGAAATATGATGATTATGGTATATAATCTTTGGGTAAACAATAGACAACCATTCTGTATCTGAGTAATTTTGGCATCCCGAGTTAACTGACTGCGTAGAGCGATATCGCGCTAGTCGTTTCCGTCAGCTGTGTCGCCGTGCTTTCATTCAATTATGCATGGCACTGAAATTTAATAAGACATAAAAAATATTCGGAAAAACAAGGTTTTTATTTTAATCAATCTAAATCCCGTGCGGGGTTAATGTATACCATTAATAGATCATGTGGTTTGAAGGAACTACACGAATTCGTTTACATCCTGTATAATACGGCATGGGAACCCAGATATTAAGCGGCTTTCAAGCATTAACGCGGAAACGTGTTTCTTTGTTCCGTACGAAATATATCGGAGCCCGGCTCAAGTTGTATTGAAACTCGATTCAAACCTACCCGTACCAAATGATTACTATTCACAATAGTATCAAACAAACTTCAGTGCTATTCTCTGGTCTACATTATTAACGTACGTACAAGTTCTGAAACTGTATTTCATATTCATAAATAGTTTAAGAGTTCCGCTACAGTCAAAGGTTGGTCAGATTGGCAAGAGGATTTGTAGTGCACAGGAAATGTCGGTTTATGGAATACTGCTCAAAGTGCTCAATTATTCCTTCAGTTAAAGTGAGTCAACGTGCATGGGTAGCTAACAAAGCAAAGGCATGATGAAATTTGCATGTTATTTATAATGGCTAAATAGGCTAGATCTAATATTGTATTTTCATTTAACACTATTCTACGTACCCTATATATTGCAAATAAATGATTTAAATTTGATTACAGTAGGGTGCGTGATTCCTAACTAGTGCATAACTGGGATGCGAACGCAACTGGACGGTTATTGTTTGTGTGTTATAATGCAGCTGCTGTACACAGGAGTACCACAATAATTATGTTAACAGTCAAACCCGTACAACCCCTCGACCGATTTTAATCGTTATATTTTACTAGCTTTTGCCCGCGGATTCGCTCAAAATAACTCTTAACTCACGACTAAAGTTTCTTTAATAATATAATTCAATCGCGATTCGACAGACACGTGGCGCCTTCTATGAGCGTTATTGTTGTTTTCCTCGAGGACAGTACCTTTTTTCGGGATGAAAGGTACCTTATTTCCGTTTCTGTACACCTGACAACGTATATGCAAAATTTCAGGATGATCAGTTCAGTGGTTTAGGCGTGAAAAGGTAACAAACAAACTTACCTACTTTCGCAATTACAATATTAGTTAGGATTCGTTAACGTCTTGAAAAAACAGTTTCAAAGGTAGAAGCTACTGGACCGCTGGTCTTCTTGGAATTAAGTTAACTAAGTATTTATACTTTTTCACGAATAGCACCAATTCCACCTTTTTTTAGAAACTATTAGTGGAAAAACTCAGGTGGATGCTATTGAGATTGGTGCTATTCGTTGACAACGTCTTCAAAACGTCAGGATTTTAGGTACATCAGCACCGGACGGACAAGTTACAAAATAAAAGAAAGAATGAACTGTACATTCCGTTTCTTTATGTTCCTTTTAGCGTTATCCTAACCTATTGTCGTCCGCTTCCAGACAGCGCTATCCCAGCGTTCACAACATAGCAAGTAAGGACTTCTTTCTGCCGGAGCTTAAACCTTTTGAAATGTGCAAACTTAGCAAAAGACTGGCGAAATTGCAAACGGCAGGGGCGCAATTGTATGTTAAAGAAGTCATTAAAACCAAAAGTACCAAAACGTTCCAAGATTTTCGCAAAGCACACAGGAGACAACAAACAGAGAGACAAAGAGAATGTTTTACAACACACAGAACGCCTAATTAGTGAACTCTCGCGTCTCTGAAACACATAAGTGTTAATGGCATTTTAGGAAACAATGCTATCATATATATACAGCAAGTTAGCGCTTCTTGGGCCTGGAGCCAAGGGATGTTACTTTTTATTTTAAAATTAAAAATGTGCAAACTATGTTATATTTTTTGGGGTTACCCCTTTTCGCGATTATATCTCACGTAATCAAACACTAACCTTCAGTTTCTGAATTGAGAATTCGGGATAAGCAATACTTACGAGTATAATATATAGTATTTGAGTACGGAGTTTTCAAAAAAATGCTTTAAAATCCGTCACTTTTTTGACAACTCCGTACTCAAATGTTACTTAAGTACTGTTAAGTACTGCTTCTCCTACAATTCTCAATTCAGAAACCGGAGGTATGAGTACTAAAATGTACAAAAATTCACCCGACTTTGCGATACATATACATACAGAAAAACAAACATACGACAGAGATAATGTGAATTATGACAGCCTAGAATACGGAGCTACCGTCCTAAATAGTATTCCACCCTGGTGGCTTTGAGAACCCTCGCGTGTAAACATTGATGTTCCGGTACACGGCTCGTGAAAGCCGTCCCATGACTCTCGTTTATTGGGACAAACCTTTTGGGTTTGCGGTCGGACTTGGGTACTTAAAGATTAACGCGTATATAAAAAATAGATCATCAAACATCGTGTGGCGACATTGAAAATCGGAGTGTAGGTACTCCTCTATACATATATTCGTATAATTATGTATGGGAAAGTGGGGTAGAACCAGGGCGCTAAGGCAAAAATTCAATAAAACACAAGTTTGAACAAAATTAAATCAATTTTAATAGGCTATATTTAGTTTAATTTATAAATCACATATTTAGCACTTGAGATGACTTTATTCTTAATTCTAAATAACAAGAAATAATCAATATAACAAAAGTTATGTTTTTACGGTTTTGCCCCACCCCTTGTCCAAAACCGGGTATACCCAAATCTTATACCCGATTTTGGCCCTTAACAGTGGTAGAATTGCAACTCATCAAGATCTACAGGTTCCCAACCCGTACAGCCTTCATGGGCCCAGTTTTTACATTTAAGACATAGCACCATGCATCGCTCCTTCACAAGTATCAAGATACACTTGTTAATTCCAAAGAATATTAGATCATTTGACCATAAAAGCGTTTTTCTTATTCATTGTTGTCGAGCACGCACCGACGCCATTGAAAGTTTGTTGGCAAACTGATCAGGGTGGCCAAAAGCAGCTAGCGAACGCGCGTCTAAATTTGAAACGTGTAAGAGGCTATACTGCCTTGTCCCGGTTTTACCCCCATACCCGGTTTTGTACTAATCTCCCCTACGTAGCCTTAGGAAGGGTACATAAGCCAAATATTGCGGTTTTAATCCACGTGCTGAGGAAAGATACGAGCATTACTTCACTCTTCCGTATTATGATACCTACATGGGTACCGCCTTCATTGAATTTGACGAATGGCCGACTTTTTAATCGTTAGATAAACATTACCGTGGGAATAAGTTTGAGTTTTTGACAGTATCTGTATAGAAAATTGCCAAACCATCTTATTTATTTTTATTAACTTATTTATGTATAGTTAATTGGAAAAGTACCAATGACAATAATTAACATGGAAACATAAATATACATTTACATGAAACATTATTTCGTATATTCTAATTAAAAGCTAACATGGAATAGTGGAAACCCTCGCATACTTTCTCTCACAGAACACCAGACATACTTGCATAATTTTACTCCATCCATCCGCAAATAAATCACATTCAGGATTGGCAATCAAGAGGGCGTTGAGCACCTCCAGGCTACGACACACTGAAGACTCGGCTCTGGCGACAGTTTGACATGACTGCTGCGCAAACAATTTGTGCCGGCGGCTTTGACGGTCCTAGGTATTTGTCCGGCACATGCAATCGACAGAATAGGTCATGGAGCCCAGAACAGTCGATTCGTCCGCGAAAGGTTTTACAGGCTACCGTGAGCTGATCAAGGCCTCTTCTCATCTCCATCGGATTAAAACCCAATACGTGGAGTACCCAATATCCTTAGATAAAAGTTATCTGACGATTGAAAAATTGGCCCTAATTTAGATTTATTTTTATTTAATTTTTTGTCGTGGCTTTATTTCACTTTACGTGACTATGGAAGCGTCATCGGTCCTTCTATTTTATAAGTTAATTTTGATTCCTATCATGAACTGCACTGTTGTGACCTTTTACAAAAAATGTTAAGAATATATTATAGTACAGGGTGTAAACGAATTCGTGCAATTCCTTCAAACCACATGATCTATTAATGGTATAGATTAACCCTGCACGGGATTTAGATTGATTAAAAATAAAAATAAACTTTTTTCTTCCCAAATAAAAATATGTGATAGAAAATTTCGATGCCACGCATAAATTAATAAAGGCACGGCGACACAGCTGACGGGCATGACTAGCGCGATATCGCTCCACGCAGTCTTGGGACTTGGGACGCTAAAATTACTCAGATGCAGAATACCATGGCTTATTTTTTGAAAACTTTTTTTTGTTGATTCTGAAAAAAACCTATGTAGGGTCAATCAGTGTCACCGGTAGATCACGCGGTTTGAAGGAATTACACGAATTCGTTTACACCCTGTGTGTGAGTATCTCCTCATAGTATAAAACAAAGTCGCTTCTCGCTGCTTAGATCTTTTAACCTGTGTAGTACTGTAGGTAATTATAGACTCAATAGATAAACAATGGCACTGACGATCCGGGTCGTCGTGCGGGACGATACCGGTTAAACTACGCAACGGATTTTGATGTGATTTTCATCAATAGACAAAATTATTCAAGAGGAAGGTTTATATGTATAATACATGCATATTATAGTACAGAAAAACGCGGAATACGTGATAAACGACGTCTACGTGGGCGAAGCCCGCTGGCGACCTCTAGTACCGTATATTATATGTATGTAAGCCACAATATTTAGGAATATTGTGGCTTGAATCATACCACGTTTATTACGTTAACGAAGTGACTACAGCAGGGTAATTAGTTGGATAATTATAAACTTCTTTGCAACCTGTCTTTTATAATGTTCTTCAGATAAAATGGCGCCTAGAATGCAGGAAACATGACCCATTTCTACCACTTTCCAGTTCAGTCAATGAGGAACGCAACTTCATCTTGAGTAAGTTCAGTCCACGCTCAACGTTGACAAATGAATTGTTTTGAAAGTTTTAAACTCAAATATTGTCTTCTACAAAATATTTGTGTTCATTAATGAAGCAACGTCTTTTATATAAATGTCCTCTAGATTCACTGCCGTGCCTGAGACGAAACTTGAAGCTTAGATCTTTAAAATATAACTTAGCTTTGTCTTTGAATAGATTGTCGCCTATTGAGTCTTAGAATATTAATGGACAGAGAAAATTTAGCTGATCTTGTGAAATGGTATGCTTTTCTGGGAAAATGTTTAATACTTAGTAGAGTTCGGGTGGGTTACGGTTGCATTTTGGACTGGTAGTTTAAGCTAATATCTCGATAATTAGCTTATCCGTCGAGAAGTTAAATAAAAGTTTACGATATTAAGTACGTAGATAATATTAAAACCGTTAAACCGTAATCTTCATGTTTTGCGTGATAATTTCTAAGTTCTTAAGTCTTGCAGTTTGCGTTGAATAGCAGTCGCTGATTTTTTCGGTAACAGCTGAATTTTCATATCATTAATAAGTGCATCAGTACTAGAATAATTAGGGGATAATTTCAATTTCGCGCCCCGAGTCAGTCTATTTTTCAAAACAAAGTTTACTAACCTTTTCTGGGAGTCGTCGTCGACAGTATGAGGGCCAGAGGTACGTCACACGCAGCTGCAGAAGAGCAGAACAGCGAGCACTTTGGTTACCAGCAGGGTACAGGGCGCGGTTGGCGAGGTCAACGGAACACAACGCGCGGTGCAAGGCGGTCATCCTTCAGGAGCAGAGGTAGATCTAATTATAGTCGTCAAGCACAGTTACATACTTTGACAAACTCAGACTCGACTTCTTTACAGACAACTGAAGCTTCTTTGCAAACGGCCGAATCTTATTTGCCATCCGACGAAAATAATGAGTTTTTTCGTGACTAAAAGAGCAATTCTTTTTACAAATAATAATGCTAGTACCATTTATTTAAATGGTCGTAATGGTTACCCATATAATTGGTTAATTGACACCGGTGCCTCCATATCGGCAATAAAATATAAACATGTAATGAAACAAAACATTCCAATCCATAAACAGAACATCGACGTATTTGGAATGGGAGGCAAAGTTCAATCTATTGGATATGTTTATCTAGATTTGTGTTCTAAGAATCAGATACTGAAACATAAATTCTATGTTTTTAATTCCTTGCCTTGTAAGACCAGTGGCATAATAGGGCATGACTTCTTAAACAAATACAAATCAATTCTAAACCTAGGTAACAATACTTTGTTGCTATGGAATAATAATGTTGAAATTTCTTTTCCATTGTGTTTTCCACGCAAAAATATAAAGATACCCGCGAGATGTGAATCAATACATTTCATTAATGTCGAACCGAGGTATGCATTTGAAGAAATTGTTATTTGTGCATCAGAACTGCAAAACGGAGTTTTTATAGCTAGTGCATTGGTTAAACCCAAAAACGGAATGCTTCCGATTCGAGTCCTTAACACAACGGATAGTGATTTAACCTTAGATGAAATTAATCCCATTATACAAAAATCGTCGGAATACAATATTTGTTCTTTTGAGAAAACAATTAACAACGCGGAAAGGGTTAAAAAACTGTTTTCTATTCTGGATTTAAAACACCTTAACAAAGAGGAACAATTATCGATAGAAAAAATTTGTGCAAAGTATTCCGACATTTTTTGTCTTGAAGGGGACAAAATGACGACAACAGAATTATATACGCACAAAATTAACTTGAAACCTAACGTAGCTCCGGTATATTCAAAGCCATATAGACTTCCATACTCACAGAAAGGAGAAATAAACAAACAGTTAGAAAATTTACTTCAGCAAGGTATTATAGAAAAATGTAACAGCGAATGGTCAAGCCCAGTTTTACTAGTACCCAAAAAACCAGACTCAACTGGGAATAAAAAATGGCGATTAGTTGTTGACTATCGCAAACTCAACAGCTGCATTCAAGATGATAAGTTTCCTCTACCAAATATAAATGAAATATTAGACTCTTTATCGGGCTGTATTTACTTTAGCCATTTAGATTTAAACCAAGGTTTCTATAATGTTAATTTACACGAAAACAGCCGCAAATACACAGCATTTGGTTCAGGGCAATACCAGATGACGCGTATGCCCATGGGTTTAAAAACCAGCCCCAGTTCTTTCTCACGCATGATGACCATGGCTATGGCTGGTCTAACATATGATAAGTGCTTAGTATATCTCGATGATTTGATAGTCCTTGGAAAGTCTCTTTCTCATCACAATAAAAACCTCATAGACATATTTGATCGCTTACGCAAAGTTAATTTAAAACTAAACCCTACAAAATGCAATTTTCTAAGGAAAGAGATGCTTTATTTAGGCCATATAGTATCTAGTGAAGGTGTACTGCCAGATCCCGCAAAAACAAGCGTTATTAATGATTATCCAATTCCCAAAAATGTAGATGATGTAAAACGTTTTGTCGCTTTTGCGAATTACTATCGTAAATTTATTCCAAATTTTGCAGATAAGGCGTATTATCTTAATTTATTGTGTAGGAAAAATGTAGTTTTTAATTGGGATGACAACTGTCAGAAATCGTTTGACATACTAAAAGAGACTATGATAACACCGCCAATACTGCAATATCCTAATTTTTCACTAGAAAATAAATTCGTATTACAAACAGACGCATCAGGATATGCAGTTGGAGCTATTTTATCAAATGCGGATGGGCGCCCAGTTGCTTACGCTAGCAGAGGCCTAAATAAATCAGAGAAAAACTATCCCACCATAGAAAAGGAACTATTAGCTATAGTGTGGGGGGTTAAACATTTTAGACCATACTTATTTGGCCGTCATTTTAAAATTATAACTGATCACAAACCATTGATTTACTTGTTTAATCTCAAAGATCCATCCAGCAGACTACTTAAATTTAAATTGATACTTGAGGAATATGATTACGAAATTGAGTACGTCAAGGGACGAGACAATGCAGCTGCGGACGCACTGTCTCGATTAACTTCCAAAGATTTGCAGGACATGAACAATAATTTATGTGTTATGACACGGGCGCAGAAACTAAAATTGAATGCCAACCCATCATCAAGCGAGGCAGCCCAGCCAAGCGATTATTTTGAAACACCAAAAGTTGTTGAGATACAGAATAGACCAAAAGAAGTGGTTGAGTTAAGATTTATAGATAATTCTGAGTTAGGAAAAATAAGGAAAGAAAATGAACTAAATAAAGAAAACAATGTTTTTATCTATTCAAAAACTAAAAAGACTATCTTTATAAAACCAGCGGCTCACTCGCAAATGACTCGAGCAGAATTTGTGAAAGCGCTGAGTAATTTTTGTAGTGAGATATGTATAGAGGAAGTGTACTTCATGAAAAATAAGAATAATAGAATATTTGTTGAAAAATTAATCAGTCAAATCAAAGACAGCGAAAATTGGTTAAGGCCCAGATTAATCATAATACAAGACGTAGAACGCGTAGAAAATAAGGACGATAGGAAGGTAATACTCAATGATTTTCATCTTTTACCGACAAGTGGTCACGCGGGTATAAGACGAATGGTAAATAAAATTCGGAAATATTATTTTTGGCCTGGCCTAGAAACAGATGTTACAAATTATGTGAAAAAATGCCCAGATTGCCAGAAACAAAAGTACACAGTACAAGTAAAGGAACCCATGGCCGTCACCTCTACGGCACACACTGCTTTCGAAAAGATTTTCCTAGATTTAGTTGGGCCTTTAGATAAGGAAAATAATGGATATTCATATATTCTAACAATACAGTGCGAGTTGTCAAAATATGTATGTGCTTTTCCGCTTATTACAAAAACAGCAGCAGAAGTTGCACGTTCTTTTGTGGACAACTTCGTGCTTCATCATGGTGTGCCGAAGGAAATCGCCACCGACAGGGGTACTGAGTTTATGGCAGAAACAGTAAAACAGGTATGTGCTTTGCTTAATATTAAAAAACTTAACTCAACTGCATATCACCATCAAAGCATAGGAGCTTTAGAAAACTCACATAAAAGTTTGTCCACATTTCTTCGTATTCAAACGGAACAAAAATCAGAATCCTGGAGTACGTGGTTACCCTATTGGTGTTTCGCTTATAATACTTCTGTAAATACGTCTACTAAATTCACTCCGTTTGAATTAGTTTACGGTAAAAAGTGCATTTTGCCAAGCAACCTCACACAAAAAATAGAGCCGCTATATAACTATGATAGTTACCCTCTGGAACTAAAATACAGGTTACAGGTATCACAAACACAAGCTCGCAAAAATTTAATTAACAGTAAGTTGGTAACAAAACGTAGGTATGACACTTATGTTAACCCCACGCATTATAACCCTAATGACAAAGTATTAGTAAAAAACGAAACAGGCAATAAACTCACAAGCTTATACTCAGGACCCTACAAAGTTATCAGGGACATTTCACCAAATGTAGAAATCGAAATTAATGGTAAAACTGATGTTATACATAAAAACAGAACAAAGCTCTATTATGATTGATGTACTTTATGTACCGTACCGCATTTGCACTGTAAACATTCTTCTTATTAATAAAATTGTAGTAAGAAAAACAACCTGTCGTTGTCGTGTCTAAATGTAACCATATATTAGTAATAAGCATCCAATATTATGTACTTACCCAATTTATATTTCTAAACAAAAACAAAATGTAAAAAAAAAAAAGTTTTTTATTTTAATTTTATTTTTCTCCCCCCGGGGAGGTGTCGTGTGTATGTAGGCACCTTTATATTATGAATTCATGTACGTGTCTTACTATATAAAACATGTATCAATACTTTAATAAATCAGTATTTACTCATCATTCGCCTTGTTATCATTTCGCTCCTATTCCCAACATCATACTACATTTGACTATTGATATAAGTACAGTGATTTAATAATACGCATGGAAATGTAGTCGATAAGTAATGAAATAATTGCGACTTCTTAAAATAAAATATTAGGTACAACAAACAAACGATTAAAGTACCTAAATGGCGATAAAATATATTTTAAGAAAATAATATTTTCAATTTATTTTCCAAATTAGCTTCAATTTACAATATAACGAGGAAGAAGATATTTTTGCCTTTCTGGAAATAACGTAAGTACCTAATTATATTTATGATATTTCAGTTAAGAAGGTTCATGTCGTAGCTTCATTAAGTAAATAAGAATTTAACGAAACGTAAAAAATGTTTACTAAATTGACAACGTTTTGATAAGAAAATGTTCAGAAAATTACACATTTTGGAATCTTCTCATAATTTCCTGAAAATAAAGCAGACTGTGATTAAGAGTGATGGAGTGATGAAGAGTTACGTATTACACTACTACATTATCAGACTTAGTAATAAAATGAACAAGTCGTATTACGATGACAATTTAATTAAAAGCCAACTGTGTACAAAGTGAATTATTAAGTACCTGTTAAGTTTATTTTATGCACTTTGTGAAATAATTGACTTTTCACGCTACAACGTATTTACTGTTCCCGATGGTTATAAGAAGTCTGTACTATCTAGTAAAACATTTATTGGGCCCGGTTGCGTTTCTTCGGCGCACATAAATAATGGGTCCGATTGCGTTACTTCGGCGCACTTAAATAATGCCGATTGATAGACTTAAATTAGTCCAAAATTCATACTAATATTATTGCTGTAGTGAAACACTGTGTAGTCATAATATACTATACTATTTTCACCCAAAGATGATTCCTGACAGCTCGGTCATTCCGTAAATTGTAGCTGTAAGGAGACTGCTATCGAAAAAACGTAAACGACATCATCAAAAGCCGTAGAATAGCTATATTATACATGTTTTGTTTTTTAAAAATATTTGATATTCTTTGTATGGTAACGATTTGTAGAGAAACGTCAGGAATCAACTTATAGTGAAAAGGGTATACAATTGATATTGCGTTTGTTGATTAATTATGTCCATGACACTATTTATGTCCAATTCGGACTTTAATCAACTTTAATCTATGTCTACGTCTGTCTTTTGCTATTCCGTTTCTGACAGTTTGACAGTTCGTCGGCGCTAAACGAACATAAAGTTTTAGGATGTTCGCACTTATTTAGTCTGTACGTAAGCGAAGTTTTTCAGAAAATAGTGAAAAATGTTTCCTTATGGCTGGGCTATCGTTCAAAGAAGATACAATGAGGAACGGCAACGGTGTGAGTACGAAATATAAATAGAAACTATGCTTTTCTTGTATACGATAAGCATAACTTAACCTAAATTTTGGAGTAATTTAAGTCTATTAATCGGCATTATTTAAGTGCGCCGAAGAAACGAAATCGGACCCACAGTTGCTGTTCTTTTTTTAGGGTCCCGTACCCAAAGGGTAAAACGGGACCCTATTACTAAGACTCCGCTGTCCGTCCGTCTGTCCGAACAAAAATGTAATAGCTTTTGGTTAAGGACATGGACATATATAGTACAATTTTAGTCTGTCATCATTTAGATTTGGAGAGAAACGCAATCGGACCCATTGTGGCCATAATTTGCGCAATTATACCCACTGGATAAATAGTAATCTATTATCTAGTTCACGAAACATAAATATGTAAAAATATTGCGATTTAGGTTAGAAGTACAAAGCTTAAAAAGCGTTTAGGTTTAGTATGCTACCAAAACCCAAACTCGAAAGCTCATTTATTAAAAAACAAACTTGTGGTATAATGATCTTACCGAAACTCGAGAAACAACACGGAAATGTTAAACAGGGTACGTTTTTGCCGCACGAATAATTATTTATTTTCGTCTTGTTATAAAATAATAAGATGTGACAGTATTTTCCTGTACCAAACTGTTTTGCACAATTATTATTATCCTTAGGCCGCTTGTACATGCTAAGGAATTTCACCGTGTCTGCTGCAGATAGGACCAATTTATCATGTACACGACAAGAGTTTTGTCGGATCTAGGTACGAAAACTTCTCGTGTCTACTGCAGATAAGACGAATAGGAACGTGTAAACGTTAAGACTATTTTCGGGCAGTCGTGCGTCTACGTCCACGCAAATAAACGTACAAAAACTACCTGAACCACCTTACCCTTTTTTTTTTCGTGGGAATATCCTCACGGATGCCCCTTCGCCCGGGGAAGGCAAAGGGGTATGCCAGACTCTTACCGGCTAAAAACCCACGGTGTTCCTTCTGCTGACCCTTGGCCGGGGTCGCGGGATTCGCAGCTGCATGCACCGCAACCCCGGCAGGCCTCGGTCCGACAGTCCGCCCCTGGGGGACCTGGGCGCCCGGTACGTCTGGCGCGGGAAGGGAGAGTGGCAGCTGCCTCTCTCTCCCTCTCCGCTCCCTCTTTGGTCACCATCACCTCCTCGCAGAAGGAGGCGACGGCTTCCCACGCACTCTCGCCCCCGACCATGGACAGAACCACGGCCGGAAGCGAGAGGTCACCACCGACTGCCGCGAGTAGTTCGCGGCGCTGCGTCCCCCACGCAGGACACGCTTGCAGCGTGTGCAGCGCCGTGTCCTCGGGGCTGTCCACGCAGTGGTGACAACCGGGCGTCTGCTCCCGGCTTATGCGACACAGGTACTTCCCGAAACAACCATGTCCCGAGAGTACGTGCGTCAGCCGGAAGCTGAGGGCGCCGTGACGCCTCTCCAGTCACTCCTCCATCACGGGCCTTACCGCCGCTGTCGCGGCATGCCCTGCGCTGGGTTGCGCAAGTCACTCCTTCCATTCTGCCACTAGGATCTGGCGGCTCTGGCTCAGGGGCCTCCTCGATACGATATCTCAGCGCGAGGGCCCTCGCCTCCAGATCCCAGGGCACGGATCCGGCTAAGAGGCTCGCCGCCTCGAAGGAGAGAACCACCTTACCCTACACCGTCCCCCATCGCATCGCAGCACCGTTCACGCGTCGTGTCTAGCGCAGGCAAGATTTTTTTCTTGATCTGCGCCGAAGTAGTGTACACAGTTCGTTTGTAGAAACGACACGAATTCTTGCATAGGCCCGGCGACTTTTCTTAGCGTGTATAAGCAGCCTTATTCATCAAAACGTGAAATAAATGACAGCCACTGCCACAGAAATCTAAATAATATTCAAATATCTGTGGCCACCGAGCTACCTGTAAACAGTAGGATGCTTCAGTGATATAACTAGACAAGATAATATTATTGACTGAATGACTGATTAAATGTCGTATCAAAGCCTGGGCAAACGGCTGATGGTAGAATCTAGATATTTGGAGAGAGTTTTCAAAACGTAAGATAACATTAACTGTATATAATAATAATGTGACATGTTGGATGTTGACTCAGCAGTCGCTTAATAGCTAAGAGCCTCGACCGACATCTAAGCAGGCTCTCGTTAGGCAGCTGGATCAAGGGTTTGATTCAGAAAGCGGTACTTCTGGACACGCGCGTGTTGTTAGGAAGTTCCTGTCTCTGGAGCCCTGACCGCCGGTAGCTTGGACCCTGTTCCCGATGCCAGTGGGCTACTATTTTTTATATTTTTAAATGTTTTTTTTTTGTTATTTTATATAGAAATGTTTAAAAATATAAATTGTATGTAATGGAAATGAATGAACGAAATAATAATCGTTTATTAGATCAAAATAATACAGTTTACAGTAAAATGATCACTGTAACTTAAACTAGGTTAATTACCTGTGCTAGAAGTAACAGTACATTTAATTGATAGATTGGCGCAGTGGCTTAGTGATTGGCTTCTGAACTGCGCTTCGTGGGTTCCATACCCGCACGAAAAGAATATTTGTATGGCCTACAGATAGTTGTGCCGGATCTAGGTTCGTGCATGCAAAATTTGTAAACGCACCTAACACTTTTTAGTAGACAATATTGATTAAATTGCAATAAAAGCAACATAAAATATGTATTGTATGAATAAAAATGCTGAAATAGCGAAATTCTGTATTTTTTAATTTAATTCTGGTTTAGTATTCTTTTTGACAGCTTTGAGGGTTCAAAAATGGGGTCTATTCATAATTAATATAAAAAAATACAATTTCGCTGCGAAATGCAGGCACATCATAAAATAATTCATGAACGCTTGTAGAAACATCGTGTCTGAAAAAAAATAAGGAGAAAATTAACAAAGCCACATAAATCTTAAAGCATGAGGTTACACTATACTTGTATAAATAATTCAGTGCTCCTTTAGGTTTTGAACTACGCAACACAGGTACTTTACAGCGTTGTGGGCAAAATGTGTGTGTCATCTACAAGGTTAGTTTTAGTATACATATACTAAACCTGAAACTAGTTTGTTCAGAATCACTAGGAGAATCGATTGACATATTTTTTACACCACTTTTCTTTTTTCTTTTCCTTAATCTCAATTTTGTTTCAGTAGTTTTCTACCCATAACAGTTGACGGGAATAGACACCTTGAGGCTTGAGACGGTCCTCTCGGTCAGTTTCCGTGTATTAGACAACCCCTGCATAGCACATCTCAGGCATTTCACACTTTTTTAGGGAACTTAACGCGACATAAACTAAGGTGTAACTTGGAGATATACTAAAAAAAAACCACATATTCAGGCAGTTCTGATGAAAATCTTGTTGGGATTTCTCGGTTTTCGTATAAAGTAAAAATAAGGTTGTATATGTATAAAATGAATCCCTATTTCCCTTGGTCACGGCATCACGCGTGAGCGGCTGGCCGATTTCGCTAATTTTTTGTTGTTGTTTTCTTTATTGTCTGGAGAAGGTTCTTATGAAAGAAAATGATATTAAAAAAAAAAAACGAAAGTATCTCAGTACGTCCATATTCTTCATTTGTTTACCCCGCATGTTTGATTTAACTTTTTTAATCAAAATACCTATATTTTGATTTTGTTTTTGAAGGTGGTGTAAGGAAGTGGGTAAGTAGTAGGTAGGTAGTAAGTAGGAAAAAGTACATTGCAACGCATGCCGGGTACAGCTGGTTTAATAATAAAATCCAGGCCCTCCATTTTTAACCGACTTCAAAAAGGAGGAGGTTCTCGATTCGGTTGTATTTTTTTTTTTATTATTTTTTATGTGTGTTACCTCATATCTCCGTCATTTATAAACCGATTTGAAAAATTCTTTCTTTGTTCGAAAGGGTATACTTCCCGATTGGTCCCATATAAATTTTGTTACGATTAGACCATGAACTTCAGAGATATGGAACGGAACTCCTCATCGGATCAAAGCAAAATTCTCAAATTACTAAAATTGCTTTGTTTATATTTGTTGTTGGGAACTGACTACTGGAAAAGAGAAGGGGGTGCGGGTCCCCCCCCCCCTTTGGAATGTTTTCATTATATCGTGTAAGGTATCATTTGAAAGGGCTTTTTATGCCTGACTACGTCAAAGCCAAAAAGAAGGGTTATGAAGAGGAGGGGGTTAAATTTAAGGCACTAAAACGTATTAAATAAAAAATAAACTTTAAAAAAAAGTAAAAACCGACTTCAAAGAAAAACTAAAAGGAGTAAAATAATTACCATAATATAAAATTAACAGTTTCAGAAGTCGGTGCAACTCTACACTGAAACAAATAGAAGCCACCGACTTCTGAAACTGTTAATTTTATATTATGGTAATTATTTTACTCCTTTTAGTTTTTCTTTGAAGTCGGTTTTTACTTTTTTTTAAAGTTTATTTTTTATATTTTTGTAGTTGTATGAAAAAATTATACCACGTACATCAAAGCTACAAAGCAAAGTGATTTATGCTCAAATGTGCAGTCATTTATTCGAGGAAGCCGCCGTAACTAATACCACGTTTTTCACAGTCCTAGGCATTGTGTTTTTAAGCTCACATTTCACTGCTATCTCGTAAAAGTGACACAAAAATGCCATTTTCTGTGTACCGTGTTACAGTAACAAAAACAAGAAAGGTGTAGAACATTCGCGTCAGGCACAAAACGCTACATTTACGATGATTTACTCAATAGGTACTCGTATATAGATGTTAATATGGTGTGCAAGGCAAAAGCATAAATCATCCAGCCTTACCAAACATAAACCTCACTTGCATGCGATGCTGCTACTGACTGTTGAATCTCTGAATTAATTAATGGTCCGTAATATGTCGATACATATTATACTGACTATGTTTTAACTAATAAACTGTTATAAATGGTGTAAACGAATTCGTGTAATCCCTTCAAACCGCGTGATCATAGATTAACCCAAAAGGGCATTTATGAAAATCAAATGAAAAAAAATTGGTTTTCTATTTCTGAGTTATTTTAGAGCGCCGAGTTAACTGACTGCAAAGAGCGTTATTGCATTAGTCGTACCCGCCAGTCATGTCGCCGTACTTTCATTAATTTATGCGTGGCATCGAAATGGGCACTCGAAAAACAAAATGCAAAAAAAAAATTCTTATTTTTTCTGATTCCCTACAAGGTGGTTTAGATAGGTATGATCCATTACCGCTACCGCATGAAAAAAAAAAACGTTTTTTATTTTTAATTAATCTAAATCCCGTGCTCGGCTAATCTACACCAGTACGTAGTAGATTATGGTTTTAAGGAATTACACGAATTCATTTACACCCTGCATAATACTTTTCACATAAATAAACTAGTAAGCACCGAAAACTTACTTTCGAGCCCATAGAAATGTTTTTGATAAGTTTTTCTCCTCAAATCGGGTAATATTTCTCCCATTTTACGGTTAGTGCCCCGAGCAGCAGCTGCACAATGCTATATTTTCATTCCGAGACTACGTGACTCTATAAAAAAGTTAGATTTCACTGTCTTAAACAATAAAAGTAAAAGGGGCACTTGGCTTTCACCGCTAGCTATATTTTTTAAAGTTTCGTAGCTTCGTGACAAATTACAGAAGATATTAAGGCGAAGTAATATTTTAAATGTCTTTTATGTTCTCGCTGGTTGCGGTCTCGAAGGAAATCTCTCTTAACCTAACCTCGTTTGCGTGATAGAGAGCGACTCTACAGGGACCGGCTGGCGCGGCCGGTGCACTATTATATTTGTATGTTAAATTTAAACAGATTAGTTTTGTAATTTGAAACGATTATCACAACTAACAGTTACGTGTTAAATGCGATTTAACCGAATTATGAAATCACCCTGTAATTTTTTTATAATACATATCTAATAAAAAATCTAGGGGTGCATGAAAAGAGCCTCCACGAGTGACGTTACTTAAGTACGTCCGGCGCACCCTGGGCAGTCAGCCCCGCTACAATCCTTGCTGACTGGCTAATCTTTTCCCCACAGCATGAGTTATTTCCGTATAGCTTGTGCTGACACGAGAAAAGAAAAGAATGAAAAGAAAAATAAAAAAAGAAAATTAATTTCAATTAACGTTTCATTATCTTGTGATCGACAGTGGAAAGTGTATAAAGTAATTAAGGTAGATACAGTCCACGAAGCCTACGCTGAGCTTTGCATTTGTGTGAGTGCACATGGATAGTGTGGGTGTGACGTCGGCCTAGAGCGCGACGCGTCCTTTGCTTGGTTTAAACCGGCTTATACTGCTTTTTGGCACATTTTTGTGTGATCACTCACACAAAAGTAAAGCTCAGCTTAGGCCTCGCGGACTGTAAGTACTTTAAAAAAAGTAAGCTATGAATTTGCTAAGTATGCTAAGTAGCAAGAACAGTCCGAACTCTTTAATTAATCGTGCTCAAGTAACTAGGTACTTATTACTCAATAAGTAGATATCGAGAAAAGTTTTACTCTTTCCCTTGTCGATCGCAAGATAATGGGCAGATTAATGCTGATTTTAACACTTCACCAATCTCACTGCTGGGCACGCTGTCCACCACGCGTGTATGATGCGGGTTGAGGTCTATATACCGACCATAGAGAACCGTAATATCTTGTTCCGTAGGTGTAGGTAGGTCCATAGGATAACACGATCAAATTAATTAATTCACTGTATTCAATTTAATATACGTAATGGCTGTTCTGTGTCCGAGACAGTTGCACAGAATATATATAAACTGCAGTACTTCAACTACCTACAATCGTTCGAATTGACACACTCACACTGACACGCACTGCAAAAAGACTTCTTAAGGTGCGTACATATTATATAACATAACATGTTATAAAACGTTGTTAAATAACATGTTTCAGTAATGTGGAGACTGAATGTTATAAAACCAAACGTGTTATTTAACATGTTATTAATATTTACAACAATGTCAATCAACTAGGACGAACCCAGCATCTACGTTTTTTTCTTTTGTTATTTAAAAGTACAACAGTCGCTGCAACGGCTAGCAAAACGTCCTCTCGTGTCGACATTGTGAACAGCACTGAAAGAAAGAAAAAAAAAATTTATTGTGGACTCACACAGGCAGTTACAGAACAAAAACAATATACAAAAAGAAAAAATTAAAACTACCTGCACGAGGCCAAAACGACACTGCAGAACGACAAACGAAAATGTTATATAACATGGTTAAATTGCATTGTTATTCTAATGTGTACAGTATTGTTATATGTTCCAATGTTATAAAACAATGTTACATATTGTGGACGTGTTATATAACACAAGTTACACAACATGTTACTTAATCTGTACGCACCTTAAGGTAAGTTCGGAATACAGTCACTTATAAAAACAAAACACTACTCTTTATATAGTGCGTGTCTGTGTGAGTGTTTCAATTCAGGCGATTATACAATAACATAGTTAGTACCTCAAGTACTGCTTTAGGTTATATAATTATCTACTGTGACAGTAGAGCTTCGGTTCTTGTCTCTGTCCCATAATGTTAATGGTTTTAAAATGTTACTAATGTGTCAAAAGCTTCTACATAATAAAACTCTAACACCATAGATTAAAGGTGAACGCACACTTATCCGAGCCGAACGCATCGAACGAAACGAATTTTAGAATTCTGTGTATGAAATCTTATGGAACCTTGCACACTTGCCCGCGTCGAATCGTCCGAATCTGGAAGAACCCCAGAAATCCTAGACGAATTCGGATGACGTCATCAGATTCAGCGCAGCTTATGCGGTCAACTCGATCGATGCGCTCGCTCATTCATCTTCCATTAATAAAGCACTTACAATAGAGTAATAACAGTGTGACAGGCGTAAAGGAAATAGAAACGACTTCTTCGGCGCGGTCGATTCTTTCGGCGCGGTCGATTCTTTAAGTGCGGATATGTGTGCGAGGCCTCCTTGACTTCGATTTGTACGCGTTCAGCTCGGATAAGTGTGCGTTCACCTTAAAGAAGAGCTTGCACTGACAGACAACGCACAGCTTAAACCGGTGGGTCGAGAAGCATCAAATTTTGCTCAGAAATTCCTCACGTAACGTAGATGAGCAATAAGAAAGGATGTTAGAAAATTCATCTCTGAAGCGAATTAAATGGGGATGAAAGATTATGTGGAAATACGTCATTTTTGATGAATGGGAAATCCCACAGGGCACACGATTAGTGGTTAAATAAAACTTCTAGGAAAACTTTTTTAAGATTGCAATTTTTTATTAAGATTGATTGACTTCGGTAAAGGTAATTAAAATTGAAGTTTTTTTGTCAACCATTGCCAGCGTAAATCTGGGTTTAGATAAAATTATAGGTAGAATTTCAACTAGATTTTCAAATATCAATTGATATATCAACGAATTCTAGATAAAATATTGTACGACAATATTATGATATGCACTCTAGTAGTTACCAAGTAACAATAAACATTTTAGTATTCTCTGCCTTAGTGTTAACAACATATCTTTATAGTATGTGGCTTACATTGGTTTCAAGATTTAGCTTTTCTCTCTAGAAAGAATTTAAATTTGCAAAAATAGTTAAATTCATTCGATCAAGGGCAAGACATTATTTTAGACTTAATGAAAGTGCACATACGGAGTAGGATTGTTATTTTGTATGTTGTTTAGCTATTTTCCGAAGGTTTTTTCCCGGCAAATAATTGAGTATACTTAAGTTTAAAGAAAACTACAGTTTATCTAAAATTAATCTAAAGAGAGTATCTAGGAGAATCTGCGAGATGAGGTCGTACAGTCCCAACAAAATACTTTTCAAAACGTGCTAAAAGTTTTAAATAAAACTTCTCATTGAATGCATCTTGATTTTAAGTTTCCCACACAAAGCGATTCCAGTCCTTGTTGATAAAATCAATTTCTTGAACCAGAAAACAAAGGATATTCCAAGAAAATTGTATAAGTAGACAGATGGCTCGGCGACACCGCAAGTTTGCCACCGTCGCCTTTTTAGTATGGAGAGCAATAAGCCGCGCTCAGAACGTCGAATATTGATTCCGTGACCCTTGTTCCTTTGAATAAGAAGCCTTGTAATAGCACCGATTCTGTTAGGGTACCGACTAAACTAAACTAAAAATATTGACATGGTTTACTAACATCTAAAAAAAAACAAGTCTTCTTCTTGTCTTGCACAAGAAGAAGACGGTTTTTTAGAGCTGCCATAGCATTTAATATTGCACTAAAAGAGCCTCCAGGAGTGATACTTTTAGTACGCCCCGTGCACTCTGGACAGTTAGCCCCGCTACCAACCTTGCTGACTAGCTAATATGTTTATCATGGCATGAGTTATTCAGTATAGTTTGTGCCAATACGAGAGAAGAAGAAGAAGAGTGTTTTTAGGCAACATTATCCTGAGGTTTACGTTTAAGGACAAAAACACATTTAGCGTACTTATCGTGCGAGAATTTGTATGTAGCGCGACGCACACCTACGCGTAATCTACGATTTCCATCAACTGGGCCACAACTGGATGCTCGAGCACGCGCTAGAAGCCGACCGCGTCCGCCCGACGGCTACAACCTGCTGGAACCCAAGCCCATACGCGCGCGTGCTCGTGTAAGTCTGCGGTGTGGTCGCGCGGAGCCGACCGGACCCGACGACAGCCGAGCGCCGCCGTCCACGTACGCGAGAAGCCGACCGGCTGCCGCGGCACCCGAGCACAGCCGACTGGCTGCCGCGGCATACGCGCGGATCTAACCGAGTTCCAAGCAGTGTAAATCCCACGCAAACATGAAACTTAACTATTGTATGGAAGCCCGAATTTTCTTTAGCACAGTGCGAAATGCACTTCGGCGTGGCCCGTTTTCTGGAAATCATACATAACGCGATGAAACATGAGCCGCGCAAGATACGCTCACTGTGTCTGCAGCCTAAACCTCTATAGAAATTAGTTCAACTTAATTGGCAGTTTTAATTTTCTTTCATCTTATTTTATCGGTAAGTATATTATGGAAATATGTTTAGTTAAGTTTAGTCGTAACTCAATAGAATCGGTGCCAATAAACATTTCACAGTAGGCTTTGGAATCACAAGACATTCGAGCATGACAAACGTGACCACGTAGTCACATTTATCAGCTATTCACGTATAACTAGGCCTCTACAGTAAACATCAAAAGTAAGTGATGATTGCTCACATGGCAGCTCCAAAATTGTTTTATAAATAAACTTGTGAATTTTTAACAAATAACAAAGAGAAGTGAATTTAATATTATGATAAAAGACAAATAATTAAGTCTTGAGATAATTAAATTTGGAATTTCTAAATATTCGTCGACTTGCTCTTGACTGTACGTAGTACCTACTATTAAATTATTTATTTAGTAGGTAAAGTTTTACTTTGAAGATTTGATTACGAACTAAAAGTTCTTTCGAATGTTGTATTTGATATTTAACTAGCCGATCTGACAGACGTTGCACTGTCACACAAAGATCCATTAGAAAAAATAACGTTAAATTTTTCCTGAATTTGCCAGTTTTTCAGGCAACTTTTTCAATATATCTTTTCATAAAAACATAATTCGGCCAATTACGAACATTAAAAATAAATGCCAACTCGGCCGAGCCGTTCTCAAGTGACGCGTTTACCTACGAAGGCTACGAACAGCATTTAATTTTTATTTACATAGATTTACCTAGTATACTGGAAACTGCTATAGCTAATGTAACTACATCATTTCATTATACACTGTGGACCCCAGGTACCCGAAAGATTTTAACCTTCGATTCCGATGCCTAATTGGAGAAGAAAAGCTAGGATATAGTTTGTTGAATAAAGCTTAATTTTCGAAATATTCACTATTTACGGAAATTCACAAATCGAAAAATATCTATGGTAACAAGTCCTATAAACGCGGCGGTGTGACTTTTGTCATACCATACCCCTCTCGCCGTATGTCTTATTTGTCGGGGAGGGTTGTGAAGTGAGAAGTTTCTTATCCACTCACACGATAAGTTAATTGATTTATTAAGTAAAGAAAAAAAAATACTATAGGACTTTTGTTGATATAACATTTGACTCATAATACCATCAGAAACGCGTGGTTATAATCTTTCGGGTAGGTACCACGGTGTATAAGAATCCATCGTTAGTTTTTTTATAAAGCACAATTTATTATAAGTAATTCGTTTAAAGTGCTTTCTTTACTTCTCTTAGATCGTGGCGGCACGAGCTGTACGAGAATATACCTACTGGATCTTTAACTTAGGACATTAAAAAAAAACAAGTTCACCGTGGTTTTTTACGTAAAGAATCTTTAGATTCCGTTCGATATAGAACCTATTTTAAATAGAAATATAGATTGTGCTTTAAAAATAGTGTTTTAAAAGACATAACTTGTAATTTCGAAAGTTCGTAATAACATAATAATTATTGCTATTGATATGTGATATAACTAAAGTTGATATTACTCTTGAAAAAGTAGCAAATGTTCTAACAACAACATTGTTACTTACTAGTTCAAATCTAGAGTAAATTAGAATTTACTGTAGTACTCTCGAAAGGATTCAGCTGCCTTTGACTGTATGTCATGTCCAACTTATTAATTGGCACAATAAGTTTCTGAATCTGCTAATTCCTTTAATCATGCGTTCCAGTAATTTCGTGCAAAAATTACTGGATTAAATAATTGCGCCGAGTAACGTCAAAAACTTTCCTACTGAATCGGATATTACTCTGCAAGGTTTTTAAGAGCGGAAAATTCCCAGAGATGTAGGTATATACCTTGTATTTTACCCTGTAGGGCAAAGTTGTTTCTGAAGGCTAAAATAACAGAAAGAGCAGCCACCCATAGAGAGTTCCAAGAGATTGCCCACTGAGAATTCTTTCGATTCTTAAAAATGTAATGTTGAGTGGACCTTGAGTGTACACTCGAGTTTCAAAGTTATCGCCGACTAGCGATGCCCGATATGTCGCTTTGTATCGGTATATCGTATCGTTATGTATCGCAACTGATTGTATCGATACACGATATACATCGTATGCCTTTGTATCTTCTTTTCTTTGTATCTTTGGATTAAAGAAAGTAAACATCTTATCTCAAATGTAGGTTTGCTTTTTTACAATACCTAACATCCAAAAAAAAAAACTTTCTTTGTAACAAATGACCACACATTTGATTTCACTGGCGAAGGCATGGCAGCGAAATGAATCAAGTTCTAACTAAACACACGATAAAACAGTTTAATAAGATTGTTAGTGACATTATTATAAAATAATAAATCAACAAAGTCAAAATTAATATTTACATTAGGTACCTATCTGCATCGTATTACAAAAGTTAAAGCCGCACCTACAAGTGTGGCGGCATTACAATATAATAAGTAGGTAATAAGTTTGTTGACATTTATAATCTTTGTTACTGTTACCCATCTTAATACTAGTATTTCATAAACCAAATATCACTCGAGTAACTATTCAATGCAATACGATATTTTTGATGCGATATTCCTACGAAACGATACGATACAGCCAAATACTGCATTGACACGTATCGATACATCAAAATATCGATACGTGTCGGGCATCGCTATCGCCGACTTTATCTTGATCTTAACAAGTAATTAGGAAAGTTTCCGAATAACTTCAGAAAATTAAGTTTTGTAGTTACCAACTAATGTAGCTGAAGCTTCACCTAATTACACAGAAATGGCAACGAATGATTAACGTCAATAAATGGACACGTACTGAAACTAACAAAAAGTTGGAAGGGTTCCACGAACATTGAACGATGCCAATTTTGTTACGAACGAACAAGGGAAAAATACTTCGGGAGATCTTGAGGCGATTTGCCCTTCCGATCACTTTAATCCACTCAAACGTCATACTGTCACATCTCTAGACATTGATGCGAAGTAAGTCGTGAAAATAAAGAAGAGATAATGCTACATTTTAACATCATGTCCACTATAAATCTGACAATAGGATAAATCGTAAAATTTACGTTTTACATTGTTATTGCAGAAAGTACCTACATTTAACGATATTCAGCTATGCACATGATGTGTATGTAGGATGACCAAGTTTTGTTAAAAAGTATTTTATTGAGAGAAATCAAATGCTAAATAATATTTATTAAGCCATAGTCGAATCAGTCAGCTAGATTTTGGTGATTAATATCTACCAATTAATACAATACTCACGTCTCGAGTAACTAAAGCAAGTTTCGTTTTTCTTTTTCTTATTTTTCTACATATAATATCTTTAAGAAGAAAATTAACTACTGAGTCAGAATCAGGGTCTAACTTAATAATTCTATTAGTAATTTTACTCTTCTTCTAGAAAAATGAACTGTGATAAAAATTAAAACATCGTAACTTGTTCTTAAGGCGCGATTCCATTAGGCAAGTTACTTGTATGCAAGTTGCAAATTGCATACAACTTGAACAAACCTGCATACAAGCTATAGCTTGTATGAGGTAGTTTGAACTTGTACATTTTTTATTCAAGTGACGTGCAAGTTGTACGCGCAAACGTTAGTTGCACTTTTCGAATTGCGAACGAGTGATGTGTACGGCATGGTATCTCTCGCTGTACAAATTATTGAAACATAATGGTTGTTAGGTGGCGCACGAGAAAATAATCATCTTTATTGAAGAGTATCAAAATAATATCAATTGATGTCCAACTCAATTGTTGAACATCTCCACTTGTATGCAAGTAAAATATGCATGCAATTTGCACACTCTCGAAAACATGTTTCTAATGTAAGCAACTTGTACGCGAATGTGACGTCATACTTGCATGCAAGACTTGCCTAATGGAATCGCGCCTTTACGGCAACAAAAACGTGTCTGCGTGTGTAATAGGCCTCTAAGTGTCTTTGAACTTTTTCCTTTGTTTGTTTTTCTCTTTGGGTTCTAGTTAGAACCCCCTAACGGAGCAAAAAGTAAAACAAAAAGGAGACTTATTGTACCTTTTTGCGGAAGACGTTTATTAGTAGCTGAGTGGTCTTTTGTTTGAATATCTACGACAATGTAGGTTTTGTGGCTACGTCAAAATTAACCTAGTAAACCAATATACGGCAGACTATACAATACGACACGATTGGTGCAGTGGCTAAGCGATTGGCTACTGCGCTACGGGTCGTGGGTTCGATTCGCACACGGAACAAAAATTTGTATGGCCTACAGATTGTTGTTTCGGGTCTGAGTTGACGACCTTTCCAGCAACATAGAGCCAGCTGACGTTTTTATTTATTCAAAATAGCATGTACCTAAACTATCATCTGACAAATTTTCAAGTGAGAGGAAATAACTGAACGAAAACATTTTTTTGCATGTTTTTGTGACCAGCTGATGTATAATCCACCACGGTACGGCCAGCTGACTTTTTTATCTTCGAATAATTGCGTTAACTATCATTTAACAAATTTTCAGTCGGAAGGAAATGACTGAAAACATTTTTTTTTACGTGATTGAGGGGCTGCCGCTGCCCCACCCACCCACGGAGCGGCAGCTGACGTTCACCATGCTGCTTAATACAACTTTCTGAAGCATTCCACGAGTTATCGCTTGAGAGGAAATGACTGACAAAATATACCATCTGGCTCATGTACTACAACCACGATACAAGAGAAATCTTAGAGAGGGGCAACGGTTTAAAAAAAAAAATGTACAATACGACTGAAAATGATAGCAAATAGGGTGGACTGTCCTTATGTGCGACACTGCTGTTGTCACAGCAGTGTCGCACATAAGGACAAGTTACATAATATAGTGTCGCTTATAAGAGACTACTGTAAAGAATTTTAATTACCTACCTGAATTTAGTAATGTAATTAGTGAATTTACTGCCTCGTTGGTCTAGTGGTCGCAAGCGCGACTGCTGAGCGTGAGGTCTTGGGTTCGATCCCCAGGTCGGGCAAAGTGTTATTGGGTTTTTCCGTGTGGAATTTCTCAGTAGCAGCTCGGAGTCTGGATTTGTGCCCGGTTGATGGCAATAGGCTCGCCCCCTATTACATGGGACTTAAAGATAACGGCGAAACGTGGGTGTATACTATACACCTCTGCCAACCCTTCGGGGAATAAGGCGTGAAGTTATGTATGTATGTATGTATTAGTGAATTTTAATGAATTGAATTTTGTAATTATTTATGTAATCTTTTGATAATAGTGTAAATTTTCTGATATGGGTTACCTGAAATAAATGAATTTGAATTTGAATTATACAGGGTCTAAGCGAATTCGTGTTATTCCTTAAATCCACATGATCTACAACTAGCCCCCTACTGGATTAGCTTGATTGAAAATAAAAATGAAAAAAATCTCTTTTTCCTGCGGTAGGGGTGGTCGTATCCAAACCACCTAATAAGGTAAATGATGGAATCAGGCGTTACTTTGCGGAAATCCATGACATACAGAAATGCAAATACAATATCTAGCTTTAATTCCGCTGAACAAGATCGCTAGTTTGGATGCAGTATGCAGCACCACCCTCCAAACGCATCCAAACTAGCGATCTTGTTCAGCGGAATTAAAGCTAGATATTGTATTTGCATTTCTGTACCTAATAAGGTTCCAATAAAAAATAAACATAAAGTTTACAAAATTTTGCATTTTTTTTATTTGTTCGTGTTTTTTATTGCCACGCCTAATTAATGAAAGCACGGCGACACATCAGGCGGGCACGACTAGCGCGATGTCGCTCTTCGTAGTCAGTTAACACGAGGCGTTAAAATGACTCAGAAAATAAAAAACAAGTTTTTTTGTTTTGTTTTTGTTATTGATTTAGAAAAAGTCTTATTAAAGCCGGGTTCGCAGCGTCAAATTTCTAACATGTTATTGTGTTTTTGCTAACAAAACTGTTAGGCCACGCCCCTATTCGGTTAGCAAACAATGTTAAGCCGGGTCCGCAGCGCCGATTTTGCTAACAAAACTGTTAGGCCACGCCCCTATTCGGTTAGCAAACAATGTTATCCTGTTTGGAATCACGAAAACACGGTGCAGCGGACCCGGCTTTAGGGTTAATCTGTGTCACTAGTAGATCACGTCATTTGGAGAAATTACACGAATTAGTTTACACCCTGTATGGCGGCAATAAGGTAGACTTTATTACATTTGGTTTGAATTTGAAATCTTCCTATTTAAAGACTACTTACGCTATTAATTATTAATATTAAATCCTATTTAGGTACAACACATTTAAGGGCGGCGTGGACCTTTTTCCTTATATTAAATTCCTCTTACCTAAACTCTAAAGGATCCCTGAGTAAAACACCCACCTAAACCACTTAAACTAATATTATGAGTATGAAATTCAGGCTTTATAAATCGTGGCGTAATTTTCATAATGTTTTGTTTTTCTACGCAATTTTACTTATTCATTGAAAATCAACCCTGAATATGTAATTATTGTTTACAGGCGTTCATTATCATAATTAACATTCATTTTTCTTGTCACTTACCTAATTTTGATAAATTATTATTAAGTACTATCATTTATATGTATAATTTGAGAATACAGAATAAATGAACGAGTATGAGCAAGTTTTAAGAGAATTTCAATTCCACCCCTGATTAGGAAACAACTTCATAGGCTTTTAGAAGTTATGTCCCTCTTTTGAAATTATTACTTCATTATTAAGTATTTAACAGTCCGAATTGTTGGCTTTTGTCTACAGTGAGTGATTTTAATAAACTTCTCCAAGAGATCGCAATAAAAATTAATCTTTAAGTTAACAACATTAGGTTCGAAAGATGAGTATCATTTTAAAATCTCTAAAGTACCTATACATCACACTTGCCACATCATAAAAACAAATGACCGGAAGACCAACTTTACGCGTTTGACATAAACCGTATGTGAACTTTGACGCTTCACACATCGTCTGAAACAATGTTAATATCATAAACATATTTTTTATGTATTAGACTAGGAATTCAAGACGAAGTGTTTACGTAATAAGATACGACGAATATTGCGTGCAACCCACATGTGCTGCGTGATGATTAGTTTATGGTTTCTTGGTAAACCAGTGGCTGTTTTGCACGAACTCGGGTTTTCAGAAAGATGTCAAAACAAGTTTTTGTAAGTCACGTAGTCGGGTGTGTTTTTTTATTATAACGAGTATGTTACTTCAATCTAGTGGAGTAGAGCTTGTGCAGTACTCCCAACCTGATTCCGAGGAAATTCCAAATGGCATGCGTCGCACTGCATAATTTCCGACAGAATCAAATATTCGGACACTATTTTCGTGGAATCGGATGGGACGCAGAGAGCTATGTGGGCTAAAATTAGTAAGCGATGACAGTTGTATTCGACGCTGGTTATACCTAAAATATGGGGTGCATGAAAATAGCCTCCACGAGTGATGATACTTATGTACATCCGGCGCACCCTGGGCAGTCAGCCCCGCTACCAACCTTGCTGACTGGCTAATCTTTTCACCACAGCATGAGCTATCTTCGTATAGCTCGTGCTGACACGAGAGAAGAAGAACCTAAAATATCATATGAAACTTTAACAAGATTAGTCGGAAATGGGGTACTAATCGGGCCGCGTAAAGCATCGCTGGATTATCTGAAAAAGGAAGTGTTAAAATACAAAAAAAACGTAGTTTTTCTTTCCATGCAAAATGATTTTTATTAGTTTTCTTCAAATATTCTACATGCCTGCCACGAATTCAGAAAATGCAGCTTCTAATCCGTGACTTAAATGTAAACACAACTGATCATAGCTGCGGATAGATAGATTTTAGCGTATGCTAATGAAATCTTTGAACAGCTATTTCTCTTAAAGTTTTGACTTTTGGGGAAAGTTGTAGAACAAAAATATTAATTATTATGGGTACTTTAACACCCCTTAGGATTAGTACAGCTTAATAGTAACCTTGTATACAACGTATTACAAAAATACCCCTAAAGCAGAAAGGGGATTAAAAGGTCCTTTGTAAAGAGTCTATTGGCAATATTTTAAAACAAAAGCAGAATCCAAAAAAAAAATTTGGACAAATCATAAAATAAAATCATCACTGAAACGCAACCCTGAAAACATAAAAGTAAAGAGTAGACTACCTAGAAAGTTAATGACAACAACCATAAAATACTACTTGATTAACATTTTCTTTTTTAAGAGGAATTATGTAACACGTTGTATATGTCTGTGAAAGTAACTTCACGCAGCTAACACCAAGTACTTAGCATAGAAATAGATTGCGTCTATGCTACAACCCTGTTCCTATGTACTCCCGTTCACAGAAAGTGGCAGGCTAATGGATAGACACTGATTGAGCCCATTGTCTACAAGTACCTTTGTAGCGACCTCCTCTCTATCGCCCCTTATAACTTGCACGGATACTTCTTCACTTAATGTGTTCTGAGCCTATATTGTGTTTTTCTTTTTATTGATACATTGTGCGTACTTTTCATAAGGCCGACTAGGCCCGGGCTTAGGGTAACCAGATATTACGGGTGACCAAGCGCGTTTTTTTTTTCTTTGCTCAGTAATGGAGCTGATAAGCGAGCTGCTATCATCGTCATCATCATTCCGCCGAAAGACGTCCACTGCTGGACATAGGCCTACCCCAAGCATCGCCACATCGACCGGTCTTGTGCTTCTCGCATCCAGCGGATTCCCGCGATCTTCACCAGATTATCGGTCCACCTTGTGGGAGCCTTCCCACGCTGCGTCTTCCGGTACGCGGCCGCCACTCCAGAACGTTTCGGCCCCATCGGCCATCCGTTCTGCGAGTAATGTGCCCCGCCCACTGCCACTTAAGTTTGGCTATTCTTCGAGCTATGTCGGTTACCTTGGTTCTCCTGCGAATCTCATCATTTCTGATATGATCACGCAGGGTAACCCGAGCATAGCCCTCTCCATTGCCCTTTGGTTGACCTTGAGCCTTCTTATGAGGCCCATTGTGAGTGACCACGTTTCAGTGCCGTATGTAATCACTGGCAACACGCACTGTTCAAAGACTTTCGTCTTGAGACGAAACCAAGACTGCTGGTCCGTCTTTAATTACATCTCGTGTAAAATATTCATCAAAGGTAGCAGCATCCTCCCATGCCCTAGTAATAACATACTGCGAACACCAATCTACTTTCCAAAGCGTTGAGATTATTGCCGCTCCTTCAGAGGCACCAATGAAAAGTAACGATACAGTTTTATTGCCACCAAAGCCATAGAGCGTGGGATTAATCTCAAGTAATGACGTCACGCAATGAGTAAAAAGTGTGACATTATTCAAAAGTTTGTTATTGCCGGTCGGCACATGTTTCATTATTACAACAAAGTTTTATTTCATCCGGACTGGCGGTTTTTGTGAAAAGCTTTTCAACAAAGTTTTGAAAAGCTTTTTTTTTAGGAATTATTATTGTTGCCAATTTTTTAAGGACACCTTTCGGCAATTTTTTTTGCTTTATTTTAGTTTTCTATTCTCTTGTGTAGGCACGTGCTGTACGAGAATAGCTCATTCCGTGGTAAAATGAACTTGTTTTTTTTAGGGTTTCGTACCCAAAGGTTAAAACGGGACCCTATTACTAAGACTCCGCTGTCCGTCCGTCCGTCCGTCTATCACCAGGCTGTATCTCATGAAGTGTGATAGAAAAGGTACAATTCCGTGCATCGCGGCCGATTACAGCCGCGTGCGATTGATCGCGTGCGGCTAATGTGTCAATAGTCAGAGTATGAAAATGAATGGCACCGCTTCCGAAGTCTGCGACAGACGCGTGCGGCTAACGACAGATTAGTCAGTATATTATAGACACGACTATTGACGCATTAGCCGCGCGCCTCAGCCGCACGCGATCGATTGCGCGTGGCTGCGATCGGCCGCGATGTACGGAATTGTACCTTTAGACAGTTGTCACAGATGATGTATTTCTGTTGCCGCTATTACAGCAAATACTAAAAAACAGAATAAAATAAATATTTAAGGGGGCTCCCATACAATTAACGTATTTTTTTGACGTTTTTATAGATAATGGTACGGAATCCTTCGTGCGCGAGTTCGACTCGCACTTGGAAGGTTTTTTTTATATCTTTGCCTCACACTAGGAATTTCTCCTGTATTGTGAGTGCGTTTACAAACATTTAAACTCACATACACAAACAGCCACACCCGGAACAACTACTTGTAGGTCATATAAATATTTGGTCCGTGCGGGAATCGAACCCGCGATACGCAGCGCAGCAGTCAATCGCTTAACCACTGCGCCAACCGTGCCGTCAATTGGTCAGTCAGCAAGGTTGGTAGCGGGGCAGACTACCCACGATGCGCTTATGTACTCAAGTATCGTCACTCGCGATGGCTCTTTTAATGCAACTCGTCATATTTCATAGAAGGAGTGTTTCAAATATATTTATTAATAAAAACATATGAATTTGTCTAAAAATAACTATTTAAGTATACAAGAGAGCTAGACATTTCATTAATATTTCAAAGCTGGAATATAACAAAAATATCTGATGACAGTCTAGAAAAGGAATTTATTTTTAGTTGCAGAAACAGTTGGTTTGAATTCTTTTATTTTTGTCTGGAGCGAAGTTGAGAGAGCTCAGATCACAGATTGTTTCTGTGATCTGAGGTCGAGAGTCGAAACTATCGATGTTGTTCAAAGGTAATCCTGTGTTATGTGAACGATAATAACAAATATATTCATAGTAAATATTGATTCATATGTTTTCTTTTAGGTTACCGTGTAAATTGACTTTGTTATTTCATTTTGATAGGGATCTATCTAGTGTCTAATACAATTTTTTATCGGATACTAGATATTTTGTTGTTAAAAGTTTACGTGTTTATAGATTTTAGTTTCTGCTGGACAAATGTCTCTCCTTTTTAACCAACTTCAAAAAGAAGGAGGTTCTCAAGTCCTCTGTTTTTTTTTTTTTGTATTTCTTACGCGATATCTCCGCCAATTTTATAAATGGATTTTGATGATTCTTTTTTTGTTTGGTAGGCCATACTTCAGAGGTGGTCACATATTTTCATCGAAATTGATAAAACGCTTTATGAAAAAATCAACAAAAAATAATTTAGTTGACGTTTTGGTTTGTGGTTCCCTTCAGCAAAAGTTTTGATGAGGACTTTCAATCTCTGTTTTAACTGTCATCACAGAAACATTAGCCAAGAACAAAGAAGATTGTATGTATTTGTAAGGATCCGTCATGATAATTATACAATAATACCTATTCTTAAAGAAAACTACCTAGTTGCTGGAAAGATTATGCAACCTTGTCATTTAAGGAACTAAAACGTATTTCATAAATAACTTTGAATAAAAGTAAAAACGACTTCAAAAAAACTGAAAAGAGTAAAATAATTACCATAATAAAAAAATTACAGTTTATGAAGTCAGTGCAATTCTACACTGAAGCAAATAAAAGCCACCGACTTCTGAAACTGTTAATTTTCTATTATGGTAATTATTTTACTCTTTTTAGATTTTTTTGAAGTCGGTTTTTACTTTTATTTAAAGTTATTTTACCTGGTTGCTGTCTATTTTGTGCCGTTTACGATCACGCCTGCCTTGCAAATGCGTCCAGATCGTCCCGCCACCTTTGCACTCGACGATTCTATTAACAAAGACCTTAATGAAATCGGCGAATTCTATTAATGCCTTATGTTCTTTTTATTTCTCGCCAATCAAAGTTGCGCGATTCTTGCAAAAGATCCGCTAACAACTTGCGGGAGATTGTAAGTTTCAAATCAATGTGAAAGAGTACCTATAGCGTCGGCTATTTGTAAAGTTTATAGAAATTGAATCACTTTAAGATTTTCTTATGAGATTTAATCGAGGTTACTTCTTAAGAGCTTACTATAGTTTATTTAGTATTTAATAAGCATAATGATTTTACCTCTTCTAATAGTAAGAACATAAATAAAAGTGATAATTTATACTTACTCATTGATGCCCGGTTCCTACGGCCAAAAACGAATAATTTTGCTTACAATACAATGCAATGGTAGCATTTTCTATTGCCAAAATTGGCATAGAAATGGACTCGTCCATTAATTTTACCTTTCATAGCTACTAACATATGAGATGGTTTACTATGCAAAGCTATGGGGTCTTTGCATCACTATTGGTGAAGATACAAGTCTTAATTTTAACCAATAATGCTCGTAAATCATAGGAATTGACAATTAGTGCATTATTGTGTAAAGCCCGGACGTTAGTCACAAAAAAAGGGAAAAGGCTAGGACGTAGGATGATAATTATGATTAAATACTTATGACAGGACAAGTAAACATTCTTTATGGTATCCTATTAGTTTTCAGGATAAATTATGCTGAGAATTATCGATACTCATAATAATCATTACTCATAAATTACGAACAATTATGGAAAATATACATATTGTGAAGGACGGCACGGTTGACATCTGTCGGGCATGCCACTGTCCCAGTGAATCTATCCGACATATTAGCTCCGGTTGTTCTCGTCTTGCTAACGGTGAGTATTTGCACAGGCACAACCTATCCGTATCCGTAGCTAGGATTATCGACCACGAACTTGCTCTGGAAATATAACATTGTGGACACAGAAGTGCCCGACCCAGTTCTCGAGAATGGTCATGTCACACTGTACTAGGATCGATCTATCATCACCGATAGGATTACTGTTGCCAGTAAGCCTGACATAGTGGTGATAGATCGGTTAGAACGCCGTACAATGATTGTTGATATCGCTGTCTCACATGACGAGAATCTTGTGAAAGCCGACAAAGATAAAAAAAAAAAAAACGACTTAGCACACGAGGTTGCCGACATGTGGGATGTTGACTCAGCAGTCATTGTGTCGATAGTCTTTACAGCGAATAGCTTACTATACTAGCCAAACGCCTCGACCAACATCTGTTGAGGCTCTCGTTATGCGGCTGCATCAAGGGTTTGATTCAGAAAACGGAGCTGAAAACTGGACACAGCGCGTATTGTTAGGAAGTTCCTCAATCTGGAGACATGACCACCGGTAGCTTGGACCCTGTTCCCGATGCCGGTGGGCTACTATATTTTTTTTAAATATTTTGTATTTCAAAATGTAGATTATAAGATTTTTCTGAGAAATTCGTTGGTAATAAAGTTAAAATCATAACACTCTAACTTCATAATATTAATAATGAAACGGTTCTACAACGACATTAATAAAAATGCAAGTGCACATCATGCTCGTGCACGGGTGCCGTCTGTCGGGACTGGCAAGCTCTTAACTGTTATGGCATTTCTAAAAGACGTATTTTTCTATTTGTTACTCTTATATGAGTTTATTTCTTACATTAACCTGCGTTATTGTCATACTATTTCTCCCACTACTGTAGTGGAATTGTCATAATCTATTATTTTAAAAAGGGTATCCACGGAATTTCTTGGCAGTTTTTCTCTATAAGACCTATCTTGTGGAATCGCGCACCTAGTTTTGACGTTTTAAAAGCACCCGTAATTGAAATAAAAAGCTTTGACATGGACTAGGAATGAAATGAATATCCTAACTAATACATATTATAAATGCGAAAGTAAGTTTGCTACCTTTTCACGCCTAAACCACTGAACCGATCATCCTGAAATTTTGCATATACGTTGTCAGGTGTACAGAGTGTAATGTAACAGACGGCCCCAGGATCTCCCGAGCACGTCTGCTACACCAGTTGTAAAGAATGTGTAGGGCATTCAATACCTAGTACATAAATAACAATAATAGAAATGGTTATAGGTGCAAATGACGATGAAGGTGATACTACAAGAGACGGACATAGGGTACCTTTTATTCCGAAAAAAAGTACTGTTCCCGAGGAAAACAACAATAATGATAATACATGGCACCACGTGTCTTTCGAATCATGATTGAATTATATTATTGTACCTAATACAACCCGAATTGATTGTCAACTTCTAAATTAACACGAGCGAACCCGCGGGCAAAAGATAGTGTTGATATTAGCATAAGAGCACCTGTGTACTGCACTGTACGAGTGCTTCGACGGATAAATATTGTTTATTTTAATTATGTCTAACTGCCACTATGATTACAAGATGTTATCAACATAGTTTTGTGAACGATATGCTGTATAAATTATTATTTTTCAATTTTTCATTACATGATATAAAATTATGAGTAAGTAGTACCTAACCTTTATGAGAATCAATATCTTTCTTTCTTTCTTTTATTTATTTAATTTTATTAAAAAAAAACGTTGCCCCACACTAAGATTTCTTTTGTATCGCGTGTGCGTTTACAGACACAAATGTTTACATGCACAAACACCCAGACCCGGAACAACTATCTGTAGGCTATACAAATATTTGTTCCGTGCGGGAATCGAACCCACGACCCGTAGCGCAGAAGGCAATCGCTCAGCCACTGCACCAAACGTGTCGTCAAATACACATAATATACAAATAAAATTAAAACATGTGACAATCGTTTTCATAATAATCTACCTAGCTTCTATAAATGATGGTAGTATTTTTTTACCTTCATGTAATCAAAGGAGTCTTTTTTACTCATTTATATTAATAACATTTACTTACAATTTTGTATTGCCTTGGGCGACTGTCACGATGGTTCACTTTAATCTCAAATTTTCTTTTAGGTAAGTACCTAAAAGCCTCATTATTTATTTGCACAATAATTTATAGACTAAAATATAAATAATGCTTCATTAGTACAAAATAATGATTTGCTTTACAAAAGAAACAAAGCGATTATGCATAGTATGAGGGATCACAGTTATCATTTTCTTGGTTAAGCTAGATATTATAATATTTTCAAACAATAAATACTTATTTATTTTACTCATGTATTGTTTATTTTTCACACGTATCTGCATTTGAAGGGTGAATAAAGGAATATATTTACGAGTATTTATAACAAGGTAATTCTGAGAAATAACTTTTGAAATAATGGAATAATGTTTTACAATTCGTGCTAGGTACTTCTGATTCTTCTGTAAACCGATTACAGTATTTTCTTACGTGATTGAAGCGGAAGTAATGTGTTTAAAGGATTTATTTAAATGCGTGATGATGTAGGTACCTCTCATTTGTAGCGAAAATTTGCTGATGTGGCAGAAATACTTGGCAGATGTCGTTACTTTTATTAGCAACTATTTGTTTTATTTTTTCTCAGAAAGGGAAAATATGACCGAGGATTATCCCGACTGTTTTTATTTGATACTTAGCACTAAGAAATTACTTAATATTTGATTAACTAATAGCTTTGGTAAAGTACTGTCTATCGTCTGAATTGAATTGTTGTAATACAATAGTATCGATCGACCAGAGACGCTGCGTTTGATAAATAAAAGATTAGTAATGTGTGAATGAATGCAAGCTATAATAAAGGACCCCAGGTTGGCCGCTGTAAAACTAACTTGGCCAAATGGGGCATTCTTCACCCATCCCAAACACAGTGCCAGGTGTGGAGCACCATCACAGGACATGCGTCACCTCCTTAGTTGCCCGTCGTGCACAACCACCTGCACCATCCAAGATCTAAACGAGGCCAATGATAGAGCTGTACAGGTTGCTCAATACTGGTCGGACAAAATTTAGTACGAGCCAATTGACACGAAAAGAAGAAGATAGTATAGGACTCCCTCCCGTTTTTGGGGGCTGTCTTTTGTAACAGTCATCATTCAGCCGAAAGACGTCCACTACTGGACATAGGCCTTCCCCAATAGGGGGATGGGGGGTATGCCATCGACGCTTGACAGGCGGGTTGCCGATCGCAGTGTGGTTGTTAAAGTACTCAGAGAACGATGCTGCCCACTCTCTAGTGAATCCCTTAGTCGCCTATTACGACACCCATGGGAAGAGATGGGGTAGTGCTATTCTTTACGTCCGGCACCACACGGACGCTTTTGTAACAGTAATTCTAGTCTACTTTGAATAAATGAGTTGAGCACTACCATACGTTAGTAGCTATCACAGGTAAAAATAAGCTTACGAGTTTATTTATATGCCCAGTTTGGCAATAAAAACAGCTACCATTGGTAACCAAAATGGTTCGTTTTAGGCCATAAGAACTCTGCATAAATGTATTAGACGTAGATCCATATACAAGGAGTTAAAAAATCAACTCTAAGAATTTTATGGGGTTACTCGGTATTGGAAATTGAACAACTTGTGTTCTACAACTTTTCGAAATTCGCGTATTTTTTTAAAACTTTCCATACAAATCAAAAAATATTTTAATTGATTGGAACGAACAGGCATAAAAAAAATTGGCGAATTTCGAAAAGTTGTAGAACAAATATTGTTTAATTTCCGATACCGAGTAAGCCCACAAAATTTTTAGAGTTGATTTTTTAACACCTTGTATAATTCATTTTCAATGTTTAAATGAGAATTTCTCTATCATCGGTACTGGATTCTCTATCAATCAAGGACTAACAATGTTGTATATTATATCTTTTATCATGGAATCAGAAGATTTTTCGTTCAAACACGGCTTCTTTACTTAAATCAAAGTGGCACCGGATAGCGATTTATCTTATATTATACCTTTGGATTAGAAAAACCTTTAAATCCGAATCTGTTTGTTATTCGCCAACAAAAGAGTGACTTGAGCCTTAATGGATTACATCGTAACACAAATATCTATTGTATAAACTGTAAAAGCGGTTTGGAAGCCATGACTTGCAGTATTTTAAAGACCCCATTCCGAGTTCAGTTTAAGACTCTTGGTAATTAGTTTAATTTTATCTTGTGCCTCATTTTGACGGAGTCAGGAAGAAGGTTTATAACAATACCTACTTGTTTACGTGCTTAATAATTAAGTAGGAGCTTAGCACTTATTTAATTCAAAGAAATAAGAATCGGGATGATTGGACAGGGGGCTTACTATGACCTCTTCTGAAAACGTTCAAATGCTAGCCAGTCAACTTCCGTTCAAAAGCAGGCCTGCTTCTGAATCGCTAAAAATCGTACCATGACAGTACTAAAGGTGAACGACTATTGAAGCAAGTTGAACGGTAATGCTTGTTCATGGTACGAAAAGTCTATACAAAAAAAAAGGTGAACAGATATCGTAAACGTCAACGTAGCAGGCCTGCCGCAGGCCTGCTCTAACGATGTCATAGTACAAAAAAGCAGGGCAGTTCAACTTCCAGGCAACTTCTGTCCTGCTTTGAGAGGTCATAGTAAGCCCCCTGATCATTTTCCGGTGTTCTGTCAGAAAACCTATTGCATGTATTGTCTACATGCAATAGGTTTTCTGACAATTCTCAAAATGTATCCTCGGATCTTTTTTCCAGTTTTAATAAACATAACATCACGCCTGTATTCCCGAAGGGTTGGGCAGAGGTGTATAGTATACATCCTCATTTCGCCGTTATGTTTAAGTCCCATGTAATAGCGAGCCTATTGCCATCAACCGGGCACAAATCCAGACTTCGGGCTATTACTGAGAAATTCCACTTGGAAAAACCCAATAACACTTTTGAGTTACCTGGGGATCGAATCCAGAACCTCGCGCTTGCAGCCGCTAGACCAACGAGACAGTAAATTTTAATAGTAGGTGCTTAAACGAGTACGTAATCCTAGTTATACCATAAAGAATAAAATGCCGGGGATATAACAAATTTTAATTGTAGGTGCTTAAACGAGTACGTAATCCTAGTTATACCATAAAGAATAAAATACCGGGGTTATAACAATATTTCTCGGAAGATATTACAGTTTTCATCATTTTCCAGTAAACCTTTCATCCCCATCTGATAAATGACTGTTCATCTTATCTCGTTTGCGATAATAATAGAGTAGAATAGAGCAGACTTTTCTTTTAGCGAATTAAGTTTAATTACTTTTGTCTTTGTCCTATACACCGTGGGCCTGAGGTACCCGAAAGATTTTAATCTTCGATTCCGATGCCTAATTGAAGAAGAAAAGCTACGATATACTTTGTTGAATAAAGCTTAGTTTTCGAGATATTCATTATTTACGGAAATTCACAATTCGAAAAATCTCTATGGTAAGAAGTCCTAGAACGTTGTGTTGCGACTTTTGTCATACCCCTCTCACCGTATGTCTTATTTGTCGGGGAGGGTTGTGAAGTGAGAAGTTTCTTATCCACTCACACGATAATTTATAAATGTTGCCAGTTCAACCTAAGGTATTGTTTGTTTACAAGGAAGTAGGTACTAAAGTTAATTAATTTATTATGAACGAAAAAAAAATACTGAATTAGTCTTCTGTTGATATAACATTTAAATCATAATACCATCAGAAAGGTGTGGTTAAAATGTTTCGGGTATCTCGAGCCCACGGTGTATATTTGCCATATGTCTGGTTATTTCCGCACATCTTGGCTTGATGAGTGTCGAATTGATTACCAAATAATTAATATAGCATCGCAATCGACTTATGAACATAAGCTTGCCTTAATTTTTATAATTCAATATTTAAAAAAAAAGGAAAATTAAAACTATCGTTACCAAATCACACAGTTGATGTATACGACAGAGTTTAGTTGAATTTAACATGCATACTCTGACATTCTGTAGCAAATGGAAGCCTTTTATAATAATTACAGGAAAAAGCTTTTGTTATAGGTACATATACGGATATATTTCCAGTTTCAGCTGATCTCGCATTATAGGTACTTACAGGGATTAAATGAATTCGTGTTATTCCTTAAAACCACATGATCTACTACTGGCGTAATAATAATAAAGCCTTGGCAGGGGCACTGCCGTGCCCCCAGATAACCCTGCACAGGATGTAGTTTCTTTTTTTTTTCTGCGTTCTTTATTCGTTTTCGTTTGTAAACCACCTAATAAGGATTCAATAAAAAATACGTTTTTTTTTGTGTCTTCCTTTTGATTCTTTTGATTCCTTCCCATAAATTACTGAAAGTTCGGCGACGCAGGCGGTGGATACGACTAGCGCGATATCGCTCTTTGTAGTCAGTTAACTCGGGGCTCTAAAATTACTCAGAAATAGAAAAGAACGTTTTTTTAAAATGATTTTTCGTAGATTTAAAAAAAAAAACATTTAGGATTAATCTGCTTCACCTGTAGATCCCGCGGTTTGAAGGAATTACACGAATTCGTTTACACCCTGTATAGGTTTTCCGTAGAATGACACGTCAGCTTAGGCACTTGTCCCACCGCCGACGATGAGCGTGAAGCGAGTAGAGCTAGAAACTAGAAACGAGTTGGCGAGCAGCGAGAAGCGAGTGTGTAGTTTCGATAGTTTTGTCGCTGGGCTATAAGCGAGTGTGCGAGTGCGACGGGCGATTACTCGCACCACTCGCAAATGACCGCTGGTTGGTCTCTCCGGCCAAGCGAACATCGCTGAGCAAGTATCGCTGAGCGAGTATTATCTTTAATACCTAGTTCTTGTCGCTCTAGGACAAACTAGTGGAGCGAGTCCTCGCCGGCAGTGTGAACAGTAAGTGATTAACTATTAACATATGCATCTCTTTTGTTTACACGGAATATATATCTATTTGTACGTTTCTTGAGCGAGAAAATAGCCGATAGTTAGTCGCTTCCTCGCCGGCAGTGGGACAGCTGCCTTATTCTGGAAATTTGTAGATTGACATATAGCCGCATGTATTCTATGTTTAATTAAATTAAATAGTTTTAAAAACAATGTGTATTTGCATTTAAAACAAATGTTTACTGTTGCGTGACCTGTTTTATTCTAAAGGTTTCCAGTTGATTTAATTTTTAATGTAGGTCGGAATGCTTTCAACTGGATACAGTTACCGTCTATACCTATATTGTTACCCTGCACTGAATAAAAACTACTCAAACTAAGTATGCATATTATGTGTTTACTTAAAAACACACAGCGTCGATATGAAGATGATTTTGTGAACGTACTTATTAATCCCTGCTCTATGGTAATATACCTGTTTGTCACCGGCGAGGTAGCCAATATTTTTTCATATTTTTATGAGGTACGTATGGCAACCCTTTTGAACTGTTATAGCGTTTTGTGAAATTCCCGCTCACCGGTCGAAAACTTTTTTTCGCTTCGGCAAAAGTGAATTTTCTTAAGTTTTCCCGTACGTATCGACGTAATTTTGGAGTGCGGAAGTGCAAAGTTACGGATATGTTAGTAAAATAAGTGAAAATACGACGATTCGTGACTTCGAATCGTATTCTCACGGAGAGAAGTAAAGTCCCGATTCCCGATACATTAGATCAGAACAATGGAGAGGCAAACTTTACAGCCAGGACCACAGGTGGTAAGTAAGCCGTTCCCGCCCAGCTAGAGGACAAGAAAAAACCACTAAGGACATATTTGACTCACGAATAGTAAGTCAAACCACCAAGTAAGTCAGATTTCAAATTATTTGCAATATTCTGTCCCATAAAATTATGCAAACTAAATCTAATAACTGAGTGGACATCCACTCTGACCGTTCCTTATAAGGCGGTAACGTCATGCTCCACGGCGGAGTTTTTAGTCAATCCTAGCTCGGGGCAACTGGACTAAGAAAACCACGAGATGGTGACCGATACTGCAAAGATAATCAAAAGTGTAACTCCAAGCATTGTTCAGACACTTTTTACACAGAAAGTCAGTGTAGCAGAGTTCTGAGTTCTCTAGTTAACGGTCAGTGGACGCTGGTCTAGTGTTGAAATCTTAATTTTAACATTTTAAATACTTATGATTGGATGGAATTAAAATGTTCAAAAGTGTGGACTTAATAGTCAGATTTCAAAGATCTGAAGTTAAACAAAGAGTTTTGTCTTCTCAATTGGGGAAAGGACTATTTAAAAATGGTAAATTGAGCCAACAACTCACTTGGCAAATTAATGTAAAGAAATTTATTTTAAAAATAAATAAATAATAAGTTTGTTTGGCTTTGATCAGCTTTTACAATTAGGTAGGTAGTTTGTGGATGTACCTAATGCATAGGTAACCTCTAAGGTATGAGAAGAGTTCTGATAACTGTAGAACATATCTTTGATTGCATTGTGATTTGGCTCAATTTGTACATTAACATCAGTTATACAATCCTTGGGGGTACAAGTACCTAACTCAATATGACTACTTACTGAAAGAAAGTAAGCAATATAAACTCTTTACCGGAGAACAAGCCCACTTCAATGCACCCACATCAATGTAATTCAGATAGGATAACCTATAGACTGATAAAACAAGACCATAGGAGATTCCTAAAGGAAACCAGACTTAATAATAAGAATAATAGTTCTTTCCTTCCAATAAGAAATTACTGTCAGTATTTAGATAATAAGGGGAAGAAAAACAGCACGGTATAGTTCTAGTAACGGACTGCTTTATAATTATTATTTTTCCCTGGTTCTTACATTCAATTCTTGAATGAGCCCTCTGATAATAATATATCCTTCCACAAGTATAATAAGGTGATACAGTACCAAAGTCACACCGGAAATGACACAGATAATAAAATACTTGAAGGAGCAACAGGTGCACACCCACACAGACAGGCATCTGAAAATAAAAAACTGGCAAGCCTACGCTTCCTGTTGAAAATGTTTTAGTACCATAGAGCAGCGGTGGCCTCCGCCCTGTTTTCGACCTCCATGTACTGAACATGTATGTTCATTCATACCAAGAATTTCTGACTAATTTTTCATGCCGTAATATCAGAGGTTTGGCAGGCATAAGTTTGCATAGTGGAATTGGATATTTCCAATGCATATTATTTACATGCCAAGAGCAAAATCCCCTTGTTAACACATAGTATTATTTTACCAGGGTGAGTTACTACAAATTTCATCTCTCCCTTTTGGGCGATGAATTGGTACGTATTGCTCATAAGAAAATTCATGCCAATTTGCCATTAATCTTTAGTCTATCTAAAAGATTTTTCCTTGGTCCACCAGGACTAGTCCAAATTGATATGTCAGACTGCGGAAGTCTTCAGACTCTTGGAATGGACCAGTGCAAGTTGATCTGTCAGACTGTGGAAGTCTTCAGACTCTTGGAATGAACCAGTGCAAGTTGATCTGTCAGACTGTGGAAGTCTTCAGACTCTTGGAATGAACCGGTGCAAGTTGATCTGTCAGACTGTGGAAGTCTTCAGACTCTTGGAATGAACCGGTCCAAGTTGATCTGTCAGACTGTGGAAGTCTTCAGACTCTTGGAATGACTGGGAAGGCAACTAAAGTACCCAAAATTGATACTGAAACTAGTAGATCAAATGGAATACCAGAATAAACCAAATAGCATTGCCCGAAGAAAAAATATGGAAAGATAGGGCTTATTAGGCGATACTCTGAAGAGAATTTATGCTAAAGTAAATAAAAATTTACTAATTCAATTGAATTTCGCCGTTTTTGGTCCTGAAGGGGCTGACTACACTGTCAGTACCTTAAAATTTTCCTGGAATGCTTCAAGTGAGATGCTTATTCCGCAACCATAGAATGAGTCGAATATTGCCACCAAAGGTGTTAGACAATTTTAGGCCGCCAAGACCACGACGGTTTTACACCAACGACCATACCTTTTAGTCTTGACAAACGTCGCAGCGGACGCGGGTTTGGGATGCCCAGTTGATCGATACTCAGATGTCAGGCATCTGAATGGGAGAACAGGGTAAATAGCCTCTTTAATTGTTTAATTGGAAAGAGCTGTTAGCAGTGTATGTGTCGATTCGGAATCGATCGCATGGTCTGTAATGTTTAATTTTGTTCGATTGTTGTAACCTTTTAGTCCAGTCTGATATTCGGACAGTGTGGATCGAAGGTGGAATACGATCCCTGAGTTTTCTCAATATGAATCGCAAGTTGTTGAAGTTGACAAGGAAATCAGATTTCTATCAGCTCATTACCTCTCGGAGGGGTACAACTGCACAGCCGATTGCCTCTCAAGACAACGGCTATTTAAGTGGAGTCTGTTGCCCACTGCAACAAACCGATTATTACATCGCTGGGGCACTTCAGACGCAGATCTCTTCTCGTCTGCAGAAACAACCGTGTTCAACAGACACGTCTTGCTAGATTGCAGACATCACTTAACATGAATTTTGAATTCGCGAATTCCGTCATTCATAATTGGAAATTTCGCCTAGGGGGGAATTTCCTCCCCCCAATTTCACTCCTCGAGTTATAGCGCAACTAAACAATGCCAAAGACCAATAGAATTACCACCATAACACCACTGTGGGAATAAACCTATTGGTTAGCGTAGCGGATATGAGGTCACGAAAGCCTAGCCCTAGAGCCGCTAGTGACCATAGAAAGACTTTCGGAGAGTCCAATAGACCCAGCATCAGGCTTACCTCCAGCTCATAGCTTATGTACACCAACTGGCCCCTCAGGCTAGGTTAGTTGGAGGTGGGGAGAATAAAACCACTGTTGGTCAGAGATAGAAAAACAGCTGCTAAATACCAGATGGAGGCATGGATAATTGATACCTACTATCCAGCCATTAGAAGTTGGTGATTTGATGTGTTGATGATGAAGTCAATACTCAAAGAGTCACAGATACAACAGATAGCTAGATTTTTTGCCTATTTACATGTACAGATCTTGCCTACAGCACAATGTTAGCTATACATGCATAGTTCAGTTGGCATCACATAAATCGACAATTTTTACATTTTGTCAGATGAAACAAGAACAAGCAGAAGATCATACACTTCTGAAGCAAGTAGTGCTATATAATAATAAGACTATAGCCATAGCTCAACTACTGAACCTGAAGCCACCAGTGTGGCATCCTCAAGTTGTCTTCAATGTAGCTTTTCTTGTTTTAGTATTTAAAAGACAAGTGTATGGTCTCACCTTACTTGAAAAACAGAAGAATTCTGTATATTTCTTTCAGCAAATAATATAATTCTAAGGCTAGTATTAGCTTCTAGGACTAGCTTGGTTTGGCATAGCCAATCAGAATGGCTATTGCTAACACCCAATACAACAGGTTTACCCAGTTAAATGTATCAAACATCTAATTTTCCTATCAGGAGAAATGAAAAGCCAAGAAGACAGATTACAGTATGACTTATATATATTACAATAATTGGCGAATTAGGCTCTACCTCTTAAACTGTTACGAGGGATTGGTAAAGACCTGTTTTGAGTGATATAGGAGTAGCAGCTACCTTAGGATCATTCAGGTCTACAGTAGCCTCAACTGGTTGGATAGAGACCCGTCCTATACATGATATGCTGTCTTTATGTCTTATGTGTAAGAGAAACTGGAACTTAACATATTTTCAGGAAATCCTATTGTAAAGAAATAGGAATGACTACAAAGGAACCTTATTGCTCTTTGAGAATCTTCAGGTTTCTCATATTATTAAGGATTAATTGATGTAATGTCATGTGTCGATTTTATTATGAAGAAGTTAAATTGTTTTTGATTTATGATAAGTATATAATTATTACAAGACATTTCTGTTAAGAAATTGTAGAGATTTATTCTCTCTAAGACTGATTGAACATCAACAGTGAGATTACTTTAATATAAGTAATTCTCTTGTGCTTCTTTAAACATTTATTATTCTATCACATAGCGTTTTGTGTTTGTCACCAGCAGATATCAAACAAGTCTTCATATCGACGCTGTGTGTTTTTAAGTAAACACATAATAGAATATTTTGAATTAAAACAAAATTATTATTATGTGTTGAAAGAAAAACACACAGCGTCGCAGGAATATCTTCCTGGTGAAGAGACTATGACAGTTCAAAAGGGTTGCCATACGTACCTCATAAAAATATGAAAAAATATTGGCTACCTCGCCGGTGACAAACAGGTATATTACCATAGAGCAGGGATTAATAAGTACGTTCACAAAATCATCTTCATATCGACGCTGTGTGTTTTTCTTTCAACACATAATAATAATTTTGTTTTAATTCAAAATATTCTATTAAAAATGTATATGAACTTTTCCACTTATTAACTTTGGACTCCCTATAGTGCTTCGACGAACGGGGGTAGTCATGACAGTATGATTTAATTCCTGGAGTGTTTTTTACCTTCTCATGTCCCACGACAGGTCAATTGTCTCCCTTCAGGAAATTGGGACAGGGCTCTCATTCCATATTCCATGACCTTATTCAATTAATAAAAGATAATAATAGTTAACTCACCTCCGTTTTCTAATTTTTATTATTTTAACGAATTTTTAATTCAGAAACCGGAGGTCAGTCATGAATAAACAGCAGACAACGAATATTTGACGATACGTTTGTTGTTTTTTTTGTTTTTACATTATTTCTCTAAAACTATTGACTTATTAGAAAAGTTGTAGAGCAAAACTTACTCATTATTTAGGAACTTAAGTAATACCCTTTCGGATTAGTACCCTCCCCTTTCCGGCTAACGTTTCATAATGACTAAAAACTACTTTAGAAGGTGTGTCGTTTTAGGATACTATGGGGTATCTATATAAATAATATAGCTAGACTATAGTATAATACCCCTCTACACCCGCCCTAAACCGAGAGTGAGTTTCATTTTTCAAAATTTTGACGTCACGTTTGTTGCAGTGGCTGAGTGATTGGCTTCTGCGCTACGGGTCGTGGGTTCGATTCTCGCACGGCACAAAATTTTGTATGGCCTACAGATAGTTGTTTTGGGTCTGGGCTAACGATGCAGGAGAAATCCTGGAGCGGCGGGGAAAGGAATAAAAAGAATATATTCACAGAATTTACGAGGGACTGAAAATGGGCCGCTATGTTTTATGTAGGTTATGTTTTCAGTGACCGACATCAAACTTTTGGGGCTAAAGTTCTTTAGGTCGGTGCATCTATGACGTCATGATGTCGCTGCGTCGTGACGTAAGTGAGATAGCTACATTTTGTCGCGAGTTAACTTTACGCCGAGGGTAAAGTTAACTGTGGCGCAATGTTTAATCACGGAGGTTCATTCAATTGTAACAACTTGTTCCAACTGAGGGCAAGGATCTTTTAGTGGTAACTCACAAAGAGCAGGAAAGCTCTCTGCCTTGCATCATTTTGATCTGCCTTCCAGTCATCTGGTTAAAGTCACCATTTATTTCATTTGTTGCATATGATTCCAGGCTTTTTTAAATTTCCATATAAGGTGATGGAGGCTTACCCTGTAAGAAATAATAGACATCGTTTATTACTGTAATATGAAGAAAGAAAGTAAGAAAAACTGTCACGGCAAAAAAAAGTTAAAGGTATAGTTACATACAGGGTGTTAACGAATTCGTGTAATTCCTTCAAACCACTTGATCTATTAATAATATAGATTAACACCACACGGGATTTAGATTGGTTGGGAGAACAATGTAGTCTTGCCATACATAAATTAATGAAGGCACGGCGACACAGCTGACAGGCACGACTAGCGCGATATCGCTTCCTTCATCTGTCGCGGGTCAAATTACGTAAAGTCGTTGTCTGTCGACCTATAATTCGCGTTTTGATTCGCGGCCTATTTTATTACGGCGCGGCTAATTAAAACGTCGATATCTCTTAAGTTACCATAGCTAGCTCTCTACAAGTTACGTCGTTGGAATCGTTATTAAATTGCCTATCCGATGATGTATAGATTAGTATAATTAGATTTATAATGTATTAGTAATTGTCGTGTAGGTTTCCTGTAACGGAAATTTCCCCGAAATTTATAAAAATATATTTTTCATAATAAAACTAAACCATTATTTAACAAAACTATTGTTTTATATGCATAAATACACCTTATTCCACACTAATATAACAAAATAACAAACTATACATTCCAAAAGTACCTACAATAAGTAAAATATTAGTATGGAAGAAACACGTAAGAAAGTGAATTTAGCAATCCTGATTTTTGCAAACTCAAGAAATTTTCTTGATAGGAAATTCGATTTGGCAGATGTCGGTGAACATAGCTAATTTACAATTTAAATTCTCTGTGTTCCCGCTTGTCGGGGCAGAAGAAAATCTTATATCAACTTTACAAACGTTTTTTGTTCAACTATTGTTCAAGAAAAAAGCAAAACGTACACTACATAATATAACACTATACAGAATGTTAACGAATTCGTGTAATTCCTTCAAACCACATGATCTATTATTGGTATAGATTAACCCCGCACGGGATCTAGATTGATTGAAAATAAAAATAAACTTTTTTTTTTCCTAAAAAAATTTTCTATCTGATAGAAAATTTCGATGCCATGCATAAATTAATAAAGGCCCGGCGACACAGCTGACGGGCACGAATAGCGCGATATCGCTCCACGCAGTCTTGGGACTTGGGACGCTAAAATTACTCAGATACTTCTGTATGTTCATTGTTCATTGTTGTATACCATGGTTCATTTTTTGAAAACTTTTTTGTTCATTCTAAAAAAAAACCTATGTAGGGTCAATCAGTGTCACCAGTAGATCACGCGGTTTGAAGGAATTACACGAATTCGTTTACAACCTGTATAGCCTCGCTTTTAAAGAATTGGTAGGTGACTGTATATTTTCAGTATTAAATATAAACAGGTTGTCCGAAAAAGTAGTGTCAAGCGGAAGTCCAGAGTTAGAGCACCCTCAGAGGTACATGTATGTTCCGCGATTTTTTGTAGTTTTCGAGTTATTGTTTCTTTTGATGTTTTAACCAAACTCTGACTTTAATGTCATTTTTGGTCATTGTGTCTTGAATAGTAGATAGTGATAGATGGATTTTAGCGTATTTTTTGAGAAATCTTTCAACAGCTACTTCCCTTAAAACATTGACTTTTGGGAAAGTTGTAGATCAAAATTTATCCTAATTATTGTATTAAAAAAAATGCGAAAGTAAGTTTGTTTTTTTGTTACCTTTTTACGCCTAAACCACTGAACCGAACATCCTGAAATTTTGCATATACGTTGTCAGGTGTACAGAAACGGACATACGGTACCTTTCATCCCGGAAAAAAGTACTGTTCCCGAGGAAAACAACAATAACGTTCTTAGATGGCGCCACGTGTCTTTCGAATCATGATTGAAAAATATTAGTTTAGAAACTTTAGTAGTGTGTTAAGAGTTGATTGTCAAATTCTAAATTAATGCGAGCGAAGCCGCGGGTTACAGCTAGTTCACTATAATGGGTTCTATAACACCATTTCGGATTAGTACCCCCTTTCCGACTAACGTTGTATAATAAAAAATAGTATACATTTTGCTTTCTAGTTTATACGTTCAGTTAAACTCGGGTCGTAATTCTGATTCTCACTAGCTCGATCTTTTCCTTACGGAATAATAAAACCCGCTTTGCAAGCTTTTCACGTCATAAATCCACGTGCATAAAATAAACTGATTTATTTTGTAGACTAGTTTTAAGACACGTGTCTGGTGTATCGTTTATGTGAAATCCACATATAATAGAACAACGTCCACTGTTGAAACTGTTTTTTTTTTTCTATTTGGCTGCTGTTGGTCGTCCTAGGGGATGGTTTCTACGTAACCGGGCAGTTATTGGCGAGACCTGAAGGGTCTCTAGCCAATGGGGGGGGGGGGGAAGTAAAATACTTAACCTAAGCTAACTACTTGTACTACACTAACATCATGACTACCTGCAACAACAGCACTAAGGGCGACCCTTAGTGGGACTCGGACCTCGGCTTAGGGCGTTGCTGGCGTGGACATAGGGGGGGGGGGGGAGACAGCTTGATGAGGGCTGAATTATCGGTGTGACTGCGGAGTCTGAAGAGATGATCGGCTCTACGACGGGAGAGCTCGGTGGATCGTGACCGGCGGCGGTGCGGTGGGACGTCGCGATGGGCCTCGTCGGCGAGGACGGTATGCCGGACGGCGGCAGACGTTGTGTATTGTGCTGGTCGATTTACTCGCCTCCTGGAGGAGGGTTATTTCGTCATCGGGTTCTAAAAGTGTGTGCCTGGGACGGCAAACTTTACTTATGAGAGAGGGTGTTGCACCTGTCTTCATAGTTGGGCTTATATCGGGATTTAGGTACTAGCCCAGTCGCCAGGTAGTTTTCACTTGCAATAGGTCCGTCAGTCCTGAATTTTGGATAGGTATGTGTTATGTTTAGGTGCTTTTATAAAAATATCAAGTTTTCCACCTTGAGTGACCTCGGCGCGCTCCGCTATCTTGGATTAAACACCCGAAAATGAGTTTTTATTAAATAACTCCTTATCTATGGGTTTTACGCCAAAATAGATCGGACCAATTTAGTAGACAATTAAATTGCCTTTAATTCCTGCATTAAGTATTTTTTCTATAGCTAATATTTTACGATATATTGCGATTTAAAGTAGGCAAAAATATCATTTTCAACCATTTTTTAGTTTTCATTCCCGACTCAAAAAGAGACGTGTCATACGTTTGAAGCCTATTTTAACTCAAAAAGAAGGATGTTTTTTTAAGTTTGACACCTATGTCTGTATGTCTGTAAGTCTGTCCGTTTGTCTGTTTGTGGCAACGTAACTCCGAAACGGATGACTCGATTTCGTTCAGTTTTTTTGCTCGAAAGCTGGTTTAATCAGGTTGATTATAAGCTATGTTTGATGGAAATCGGTTCAGCCGTTGCGTAATTATCAGCTCTTTTCACAGTTAAGTAGCAAATTTACTTCCGTGATCTTGCAACGACTGCAACGCCATGCAATGCACACCTATCTAACCTAACTAAGCAAACAACTGATATTTTTGCATACGGTTATCACTAAATTTAGATTTCTGTCGTTTTCACTATAAACTAAAGTTCGGTAGATAACGACCCTTACCGACAGGTCAGGTACAAGGTACAAGACAATTTTATATCCTTGTGAGATGAGAATGGAATAAAGAAAAGCTTTTTTAAATTTATTTTTAAACTTCGTCCGTATCTTTAAATTTAATATATCCAAGGCTAGGCATAAAGCAAACGTGTGCATGTGTGGACGTGTGGATGTGCGAGTTTATGTTTGTCACGTTCATTTTATTTCTGTCATAAAATTAATAATAAATATTAGCATATTCTTTGCTTGTGACATTGTATTCTTTTTGATGTAGAAGTTGCTCTTGTTTGTTATTTTAAATAACTAAAATATTTTGAGTTCCCGCGTGTAATATTGCATTGTAGGTATTCATTGCTAATATTGCAGTTAGTTGAGTTGTTTCAAACTAAATCACAGGTAGTTCGAATAGCATTAACAAAAAAAAGGTACGTGTAGTGTAAGTTTATAAAGAAAAAACAAGATGGTGAACAAGAAACAAATACGGTAATAAAATTGCGTGATCTATAGCACTAAAACTAGTCTTCTAGATGTAGAATAAACTATGAAAATGAATAATCGTTTGAGTGAAACCATAACATATGGCCGCCTATGAAAAATGTGTGAGGCGTGCGTGTTACAGATAATAAGATCTAAATCTCGGCTGAATGAATGACTGCCTTTGCTTTATTTTAGCATCTTTTTTTCGCACGGCGGGAATTCGTTTTATCTACATCCTCGTTTGTAGCAAAAACGTTTATGTCCTGACAATCTACTTATTGTTTTTTCATTTGGAAAAATCCAAACATTCAATTTATTTCAGTATAGGTATGTTATATATTTTATATTACGTTGCCTAAATTATTTGACTAGTTTCTACGAAACTCGGTGCAACTTGCTAGTATGAAGTAACTTTGCTTTTAGAAAGCAAACTTGTTAACATGTTACTTCCTAATTAGTTGTCGCGATCTTAAGACTAGCGTCCACTAGGCTCGCCGAGTCGAGTCGAATAGAATCGCAATAATTCGACTCCTATACATTTACTATAAAACCGCGTTGATCAGTGACGAGCCGAGACGCGCCGAGTCGCATCAATCGCGCGCATCGCATCTCTTGCATCTCATCACATGACTTGCGATTACAGACCGTTTCGATTCGCCTTCACAAGATACAAATGCGACTTGACTGGATCGACGCGTTTCGATTGTAGTTGACGCCAGGCTTTAGAAGTAATATGTACGGTTTTGGTCGGAATCTAATAGGTCAGATTTGACACGTACCACCTTGTCAAAATTACTACTACTAATTAATTACTCTAATGCGCGGCATTTATTTGCATTTTATTGCGTGCGCGTTGTTTAGGTAAATAAAGAGGCGGCTTTTATTTATTTATTTATTTATTCTTTCGCACAAAATTAGTACAGAGGCGGACTTAATGCCTTAGGCATTTTCTACCAGTCGACCTTAGGGTGATGCCGAGGAAACACGGCTTTCTTTGAAATCAAAGGAGTGCACCGTCTGTCTGTACTTATTTATTTACTTACTGGGGGGTTACCATGATCTGTTATAGCAGGAATGTTTTAATATTAATACGAGAGTGGGAAAGTGACAGCGTTAGACAGCTCTCTAGCGCCATCTCTTACCCACTCTCGTAATAATATTAAATCATTCCTGCTATGACAGATCATGGTAACCCCCCTTTTTTTTTTTTTTTTTTTTTCGTGGGAAAATCCTCATGGATACCCTTCGCCTGGGGAAGGCGAAGGGTTATGCCGGACTCTTACCGGCTAAAAACCCACGGTGTTCCTACTCCTGACCCTTGGCCGGGGTCACGGGATTCGCAGCTGCATGCACCGCAACCCCGGCAGATGGTAACCCCCCTGGTTTTATGGAAACGTCAAGTTCAACGTTTCGGCAATTGTAGTTACTGCAAGTAGAATTAAAATAAATTGAGAATTGCACTGTTTTTTGTTCGTGTAAACTAGCATTTTATCCGCCCATCGTTTGCACACAAACAATTATTCGCCATTTCATTTTATTCAAGGCAAGTCTTATTACGCGGATCGACTGCTGATTAGGCTTTGTGACCTTGAGAATTGCGATTTTATCAAAATTAAGTATGCCTTATGACTGCCTCGTTGGTCTAGTGGTCGCAAGCGTGACTGCTGAGCGTGAGGTCCTGGGTTCGATCCCCAGGTCGGCCAAAGTAGGATTGCGGAATTTGTTCGAAAGAGTTACCGCAGCCCTGGAACGCAAAGGGCGTTAGGAGAAACACGGATGGATCAGTAAGAATCTGACACTCCCTTCCGCTCCGCTCCAGAGCGGAAGAAGTCATTTGATGATATCAGATACATAAAAAAAAGTATTATTGGGTTTTTAAATGTGGAATTACTCAGTATCAGCCCGGAGTCTGGATTTGTGTCCGATTGATGGTAATAGGCGCGCCCCCATTGCATGGGACTTAAACATAACGGCGAAATGTGGGTGTTACTTTATACCTCCGCCCAACCCATCGGGGATTACAGGCGTGATGTTATGGAAGTATGCGTTTCATCTATGAAATAAACTTGCAGTGCTTCCAGAACAATTTGCCATTGTTTAATAAGGCTGCTATCAGACGGACTGCACAAACGCAGTCGATGTATTCAACTGCATGCAGTTATCTGCAGTCGCGTCTGACTGTACGCAGTCGTCGCAGTGCGTTTAGTCCAGGAGCTCAGTCTCCGCCGACGTAATCGGAGACCAGAACGAACACATGCACAGTGGACACATCCGTTACTGTGATGTTGCGAGACAGAAAGTGATTTATAAATATCACCATAATGTACTTTTATATTTCCAAATGATCACTTAATTTTGTATTAACTTAACAAACACATCAGCGTCGACATCCTTCATTTTCAATGGTTAATCAACTTGCAACCGAACTCCCTGCTAACTATTTGCGGCCAGCGAGAGAAGACATACGTCAACACAACTTGACTGCAGTCGAACTGCGCTCGACTGCGTGTATTTGCGTTAAGGCTGCACGTAGTTGAACGTGTCAACTTCCCGCGTGCAATCTGTCTAATAACAGCCTAACTGTAAGTACGAGTTCGTTAACTCAAGTAATAAATCACGATAGTAAACGTAATTGTGTGTGAAGATAAGCTCACAACACAACAGATTACGACTTCAAGCTTCACTTCACTCAGTTCTACATGGTTTAGGTTTAATTAAATATTAGTTTTATTGTAGAGAGAAATTGTTGAAATAATCCGCTTTTCCATAATGCAAGAAATGTGAATGCAAGATGCTGGGTACAAGGAGCTTCACTAAAAAATGGATAGCTAAACTACCTAGTTTAGTAATTTCATATATTGCCAAATTGTGCTAAATAGGAAACAAAATTTGATTATAATTAGACAATCGCTTGTTTGCTGGTAGCTTATTGAATTGGTTACTAGTAGCACAAGTTTTATGTCACTTTTTTGAAGTAACTAATATGGTAATATTGTGTAACTTATTACAAAAAGGTATTCCAGTGTGCTTAGCGTATTACAAACATTACCTTGCATGCAAGTTGCCATTACATCATCATTTATTTGATTACTACACGCAGGGGTGGTCATACTTGCATGCAAGTTATTTGCATAGTAGCAGCGTAGCATTAAAAACGAACGACATACAAGAAAAACTTCGGTGTTCTGGCATTAAAGCTTCTCTATCTTTCAGTATAATTGATTTACATATTTTTTTCTTTACAATGTTTACTTGCGTGCCTCCTCAAGTTCCTCCAATAGTCCATTTTTCGGGTATTCTTCGGGTGAGAAAATCGTAATAGAAATATAAACAACAAGGAAAATACACTTGTCATCAAAAAAATCGAAACACTTCCGGTTTTTTTTTCTATAAGGAATCAATCCTCTGTTTTGATTAAAGAAAGGTCGCCTGAAAAAAGATATCGTTTTTTTTTTGATGAGAAGTATACCTATTTCTCGTCACAAAAAGATCTGATAAAAAAAACCTTTTATGTTGATCAAATTAATCCAAAACACTACGACCGAATACGAACGTGATGTTTTATTGTCTACCCTTCAAAGTGTAGCCTGAATAGGCAGATAGGATTTCATCACTTCATACAAAGCTTCTAAAATGATGAAATGAATGAGAAACGAGCGTTGTTCTGATCATATTTAATATTTTATACAAGGCACGTCCTGAACAATGGTTTAGCTAAACTAATTAGTAGACAAGCTAGGCTAAAGTTTGAGATCGTGATTCACATAATTTTACGTTTCTGTGTATTTAGAGAAAACTCTTAACTGTGAGACCAGGTATAACTGATACTCAATTTTCTGTGGTTTATTTACCTCTAGTAAACAACTAACCCTGAACAATGTAACTGACCCTTAACAATGTAACTAACTCTTAACAATGTCACTAACCCATAACAATGTAATGAACCCTTAACAAACGCAGTACTTAAATCTGACAGAGAAGCTAGTTTTAACTTCTCGTGTATGCACATTAAATTCGTATTAAAACCTAGTAACGAAATCAAACACAACTGAAAAGAGCGCGAAAATCAATTACAACAAGGTACCAACATAAAAATAATAAACAAAGACTACCAATTAGTATTTCGTCGAGTTCGACAGTTCAGCGTTCATTACTTAGTTGTCAGGCTGCATCACACGCATGACCGCTCGGCGTAATGACGATGTTCCACCACACCACACCCGCGGAATAACGAAACTATTACAACATGTATATCTATATAACTTATAAGTGTGTAAAACTTCTATTTCCCTCCCACTCCCTACAGGCGCGAGGTCATTGAGTTTTGTATACATGTGTAGTGAACCAAGTTTCCCCTGCTGTTTGAGCATAAATCTAGAGGCACAAGAACTGTGATCGAGCTTCATACTTTGGCAGTTCATAGTTTGGCAACTTGCTGTACACGCATATACGGTACCGGTGTTAACTGTTAATAAAACACATTTTTCTCTGCCTGAACTCTGAAATTGCTCCATTACACTCGCACACAGTCTGCTACACGATATATTAAAAAATACCTTTAACAATAATACGAGGACTTATTAGACTTTATTTTTTCTCTCAAGTTTCTGCGTACAACGAAGGAACGTTTTCTCTGAAATTATTTAATCAACGGTAAAGCAAGAATTAATATTACAAAGACGGATAATAAAAGTTATTTTCCATTAGGGCGTATTATAAAAAAAACGATTTACAAAGTTAATAAATTAATAGGAAAAGGTCGCAAAATAAAGTACCCACTTTGAAAATATCGGACGCATTTCGCTGATCACGGTCACGTTTCATGACCCGACAACGACAGCCGAGGAAGGAAATACGATATTTTACGAATCAAATCACTTACCATTTTCCGATGGGATCACTCCAAATCGATTTATTTACACTCAAATTCTAATATCGATTATTGATTCTACCGGCGAAATAGACGACGCCGACGTGTCGTCTGAAGCGATATTTATAAACGTATATATTGGTCGAACCCGAATTTAACCCAGTTAAAACTATACGGTCATTTTAAACACGAAGTTAATTCGAGATAGCTCTCCTTTTTTCATGTAGTGAAAACGTTTAATCGTTTGAAATGACGGATTTTACGTAAAAATATATTTTATCCGATGGTAACAAGTTTTAATTTAATTGGTGATATTTGCAAACGCAAGTAAGTATTTTGAGTAAAATATATTTGCTTGTTTTGGCCTTTCATGAAACCAAGTTACCTACTTGAATTTTGACAGTAAATACTATCTGAAATGTTGAGAATAAAAATAAGTACCTACCATCTATACAAGGTGTTAACAAATCAACTCTAAGAATTTTATGGGGTTACTCGGTATCGGAAATTGAACAACTTTTGTTCTACAACTTTTCCAAATTCGCGTATTTTTTTATAACTTTCCATACAAATCAAAATTTCCATAAAACACCTTAAATAGCATAGTCATAATCAGCCCATTACAGTTCCACTGCTGGTCATGAGCCTCTTCACAGAACGAGAAGGGTTTAGGCCTCAGTCCACCACGCTGGCCTGGTGCTGGTTGGTGGACTACACACACCATCGAGAACTTTTTGGTGCCGTCTTAGTTGTGCAGGTTTACGCACTATGTTTTCCTTTACCGTTAACGCAAGTGATAATCAAATTATGATCCGAATATGAACTCGAAAAGTCAGAGGTACGGGCCTGGCTCGAACTTAGACCCTCCTGCATGAAAGGGCGTATACATAAAGGAAACAGGTAACCAGCGCCGACCTACCTGCGCTTATCGGTATTGGTCCGTGCAGGCCGTGGTGCAAGTAACCGCTACATAAAGAAAGCGGGTAGAAGCAGAAGCTAGCATTTTTTAACAAAAATACGCCTTGTTCCAAATACAAATTCGCGCAAATACAGCAACAAATGACGGCTTACCAGCGCTGATCGGAGCAGGTCGGAACTTCTCGTCAAAGTTCGGAGCTTGTCGGCGCTGGTTCGTCACACAGTATAGAGACTACCTGCGCCGACAAGCGCTGGCAGATCGGCGCCGGCAACCCGCTTTCTACGTGTAAACGCACAAAAGCAAGCGTTTAATCGCTTGGCTATCAGTATTGGCTGCCATCATATATATATATATATATATTTTCGTAAATAAATGAGACGTGCAAAATATAATGGGACAGTGTCACATTTTTTTGACACAACAATTTCGTTTAGTTATTGTTTTTTTAGACAGCGAAATTCTTAATAATCTATTTGGTTTTTGTATTTTTTTCTAAAATTGTATATCGTAATATAAGGACAATGATCTTTATATTACATTATAGATGTCTCACAGAAGACTCATATTGGAATTGAAATTACGTTGTCATTCAAAAGTTTCAGCTGAGGGACCTCCACATTTCGTTCCTTTTGTTATTAAAATAAATACTGGTACTTTGGTTTTGGTGCTTTTAACGACGTAGCTCATATTACAAACACGGTATTAATTATTCTTTAACAAATGAATGAAAAATAAATACGTGTTTTCAAAATGTGGAATATTATCTAATATCTGCTTCACACAAAAAAAGATATATTTTCTGGTTGAACATATTACTTTTCATGGATATCACAATATTACAAAAAAAATGTATCATACTGTATGCAGAAAAGTTATAATGAAGAGAAAGAGTCAAGTTTAGTTTTGTGACTTTCGATTCACCATCGAAACCTTTTAAGCTATTTGACTAAAAGTTGTCCATTTTCAGAGTGCTTTACATGCGAGAGTATCTTGTAAACTAAGTAACTAACATTGTGAAAGATAGATACTATATTCACGTGTATAAAGGTACACAGAATAATTTAAAGGCTTGTCCGAGGCAGGCACACAGTACAAATTTTGTTCATATATCTGGGAACAGAATGTGTTTTTTCGTTCTCTAGCACGCGCTACGTGGTGGATATGTCGTCGTCTGATTGTAGAATTGGCCGCTTTATGATGTACCTGGACATGTCATGAAACGGCGTCATTTAATGAAATATGAAATGGTTTACCAATACTCGTCAAAAGCTGTTGAAAGCGTTTGACCATTTTCCAGGCAAATAGATTCTGTTTAGTTCTAGGAATCCGCTATAAAGCATTGATAGGAACGAGGCGAGGATGCAAACATACCTAAATTACAATTATTGCATGCTACCTAAAACTGTTTATTAGCATCAGTTTTTTTTAAATTGTGCTCGTACTTTGTGTAACTAATAAGAAAAAGTAGTTTCAGTTCATAGTTTAGTTAGAATACACTTTTCTTTTCAGTCATTCTGTTATTTTTCTTTTCTTTATCTCGGCATTCAATTTGTTTTGACCTCAGAACAATTACGTTTTAAATCAGCCATCTTGCGCGGATGTAAATTGAACGCGCCAGTGAACAGGAAGCGCAACTATTGGCGTGAAATGAAACTATTCTATAAAATGACCAGTATAATCTGGCCATATCACGATGTTACAAAGCGGTTAGCTAGGAATATCAGCAGACGTTAGATCCTCATCATCGTTGTCATTACATGATAACTACAGAGAAAGTCCTTTTAGGAAATGGCGCCGTTCCATGAAATTCCCAGGCACATCACGATGCGCCCAATTGTACGATTGGACGACGACAGATACACGTACTCTTTACTAGGTACACTTCGTGTATTTTCCTTTTCTTTTGCGAAATCCTGGATTGGTCGATTGATCAAACGTTTTTGCGTTTTCTTTTGAGGTTTTTTGCATTACGACGTGAATTGGTCACAAATAAACCATGTTCTGTATAACAGATTTTCTATCTTTAATAAAACACACTACAAATACACACATCAAAAGTGTCTAGGGATCAACATATATTTTTGCCTTAACTTTTCTCCTGATTGATATTAATTAAAATTTTCTTTAAGGATTCATCAAATAAAGTGTTTTCGTTTGTCACAGTAACGATAAACCAAGTCACCTTTGCATTAATAAAGAAATTTGCCATTTTCCTAATAAAGGGATTTTTGACATTTGAACCACTAACACAAAAGTTCGAAAAAAAGACTGAAATAACAGTTTTCTTTAAAATTTTATTGGGTAACTTAAACAATTAATAATCCGTGTTTCTACCGTGAACACTAACAACACAAGAACATCGGTTTGGCATACTCAAAATGAGTTCATCCAAATCACGCTGTGGAATGGCCGCCCATGTTCGTTGCAACAACAAAAAAAGGTCTTCTTGCGACTGGATACCCTCCATATTCGGCAGAGCTCTTCTCTGTAGCATATCCCATGCATGCTCAATCGGGTTCAAGTCTGGCGACTGAGCAGGCCAGGGCAGGACATTGATGTTAGCTGCGGCGAGAGTCTGTCTTACAACTCTTGCGGTGTGCGGTCGTGCATTATCATGCATTAACTGAAATAAGGGACCGATTTGCGCTTGTAGAGGAACGATGACGTCTGATACAATCGTCTCAGCATAAATTTGAGCGTTGAGGTTGCCTCTGATTCAAATCAACTCAGTTCTTCCGCCGATCCAAATACCCGCCCATACCATGATGGTTCCACCACTATAAGGATGGACTTCCTGGCAGGATTTTAATCGCTGTTGGCGTCCAGGGGTTCTCCAGTGTCGTATACGTCTTGTATCCGGTCTCATACCAAAACGAGACTCATCAGAAAAGCACACGAAACGCCATTGTTCTTCTGCCCAATTTCTGTGTCCAAGAGCCCATTGATATCGAATCCTACGATTGTGCATTGCTATAGGTGGTACCCGTAGCGGTCTTCGGGAATGAAGGTTCACTTCATGCAAGCGGTTTCTGACTGTTTGGTCGCTAATTAAGTTCCCTGAAGAGTGATGAAGCCTCACGGCTAACATCATGGCGGTTATTGTTGGAGCTCTTCGAGTTAAGATTTGAATGTATCGGTCTTGTCTCCGTGTGGTGCAGCGATACCGTCCTCCATGGCGCTCAGCCACGGTACCAGTGCTTCGGTAACGTGTCCAAAGTCGACTGATAACACTCTGACTTGTATTCAGAGCTAAAGCCACAGTACGTTGCCGGGAACCAGCTTCTATCATTCCCACGGCTCTGAGCATTTCTTCCCTGCTTAAATGACGTCGCCGCTCCATAATAACGTTGGTTTTAATCAGTAGTAGGGAAACAGTAGCACTAATAATGTCTTCAATGCGTTGTATGTTTTTATAGGGAAAATATTGACAGCTGATTTTCATCTTTTACTCGAATTTGATTCACAGTTCCTGATTCAAATTATGAAATGCACCAAAAAGGATCCATATAAATTTATAAAATCATAAATTTATTACAAAGCCACATCTCAATCTCAAGAAATCCGCATAAAAATGCTTGATCCCTAGACACTTTTGATGTGTGTAATATGGTTGCAAGTTTAACCTTTATTTTATTTACCGTTTGTTTAGGTCAATGCTCGCAACCTTATTATATTAACAGATACACAATTTATTCATAATATAAATTATAAACCGTATATATTAAATACAGTTAATTAATTCCAATTAAGGTTTCAATTTATTATTTACATTATAACGTAATAATAATTTAAACTAATTAATTACAGTATGTGTGAGCTCCTCTATTTAATAGAAAGTTTTTTGTACGAGCCAGCTTTTCAGTTTTGCTTTAAACCCTGACCTTGTTAAGGCCGAGGTGACGGACAATGGTAGCCTGTTAAATAGTTGTGGTCCTATGGCATGCGTTAGTTTACTCGACTTTGTCTGTCGATGTTTTATTACTGTCAGCTTATTCGTCTGACGCGTGGTATAATGATGCCTCCTCGTTTTTAATAGTGATTTAAATAATCCCAATGTTAAATCGCAATCTGCGAGATAACTATACTAGATAGGATTATTTTCCGTTTAATGTTATCATGTGATTTTGTATACTCTACGAACATATACATTAACGTCATCATCTTTGTTGGTATGGGGTGCATTAAAAAAGCCTCCACGAGTGATACTTCAGTGCCAGCGATTGGGGTTACTTTGATATCAAGGGGCGACGTTGATAGTTACTAAAAATATTGCATTTCATATCTCTTTGTAAAAATGGAACTTATGCATTTTAACTTAACTGTATAGGCAACATTGACAGTTTTCCTATTTTACCATACGGTATAGAGGTGTCTGCGAAGTTAGATGGCGAAGATAAAAAATACTAAATCACTTCCCTGATTATGTACAAAATTCGAGTCCTAATTGGGGCTACTTTGACACTGAATGATAAAACAGGGATTATCAAAGTATAAGCCTACGGTCCGGTTCGACTTTGATAAGGAAATTTCTCCTTTTTTTATCGAAAACTATGCTCTGTAGTTTTTTTTTATCTAGCCTGTGTGATTTATTATATCTCAGTTAAGTAATTCAGTCTACTTATATGAATTATTTTTGATGTAGCAGCTAAAAGCGAAAATAAATAAGATACAAACATATGGTGTCAGACTGTTGTTTTTTTCTACACTTTCTTTAAAATAATACCAAATTGTTGTACATTTTTAATAGTAGTCAGATAAACACTGTTTTAAGCTTTCACGGTTTGTCTTTAAATTTAAAATGTCACTTACGGGATATCTTCCGTGATTATTTGTTTGTTTGAGTTCCCGAAATATCCTAATAAATCCGAGTTGTCGAAATATCGGGAACTCAAACAAGAGTAGTAGTAGTAGTAGTCAGATACCCTACTATCTTTTAATTTTAACTTGTTTTTATTTTAATATTTCTATGTTCTAGTATTATGTAATTGTGCTTTTGTGTGTTGTGTTTTCTGTGTGTGCCAAATAAATGTCTTATCTATCTTATTTATCTATCTATGAATCTCAAAAAATTTATCAAAGTAATGCCGATCTACGGTACGTCCGGCGCACCCTAGGCAGTCAGCCCTGCTACCAATCTTGCGGACTGGCTAATCTTTTTGACCACGGCCTCAGCTATTCTCGAGTAGCTCGTGTCGACACGAGAGAAGATCATCTTTAGGCCCTGAGCAGACGACGTTTTTGTCCGTCGCACTGCCGCAGACAAGAATGAACGTGGTTGGTAGTTGTTGCCCGTCGCGAAATTCGGTATGGACTCAACGCACACTACGGTCATTTTGTCCATAGTTGTCGTTAGAACTCTAGTGTCTTCACTGGCAACAACTGCCAACCACGGTAATTTTTGTCCGCGACAGTCTGCCTGATAAAAAGTCTGTCGTCTTTTTTTTTTTTTTTTTTTTTTTTTTTTTTTTTTTCTATTGGACTGCAGTAGGTCGTCCTAGGGGACGGTTTCTACGTAACCGGGCAGTTATTGGCGAGACCTGAAGGGTCTCCAGCCAATGGGGGGAAGTAAAATACTTAACCTAAGCTAACTACTTGTACTACACTAACATCATGACTACCTGCAACAACAGCACTAAGGGCGACCCCTAGTGGGACTCGGACCTCGGCTTAGGGCGTTGCTGGCGTGGACATAGGGGGGGGGAGACAGCTTGATGAGGGCTGAATTATCGGGGTGACTGCGGAGTCTGAAGAGACGACCGGCTCTACGACGGGAGAGCTCGGTGGATCGTGACCGGCGGCGGTGGGGCGTCGCGACGGGCCTCGTCGGCGAGGACGGTATGCCGGGCGGCGGCGTTTGTTGTGTAGTGTGCTGGTCGATTTACTCGCCTCCTGGAGGAGGGTAATTTCGTCATCGGGTTCTAAAAGTGTGTGCCTGGGACGGCGAACTTTACTTATGAGAGAGGGACTGTAGTCGGCCGCTGCGGCGACTAGGGGGTTCGGATGGCGGGGGGCAGAGTCGAAGTAACGCTTGGAAATGCGTTTGAGGTATTGCCTGATGGTTGGCATTTTTAGATCGAGATGGAGTTGGACGTTACGCATGAACCACGGGGCAGCCGCGGCTCTGCGCAACACTCGATTCTGGAGGGTTTGGAAGGATTTAAAGCGACAAGGCTTAACGTGTGCGAACACGACGCTAGCGTAAGTCAAGATGGGGCGGATGCACGTCACGTAGATTCTCAGCTTATTTCTAAGTGACAATTTACTGCGCGTTCTAAGGATGGGGTGGAGGCGACCGACAGCGAAAGCGGCGCGAGCGCGCACCGCTTTGATGTGGTCTCGGAAACTCAGATGGTGGTCGAGGATAACCCCCAGGTATTTGGCTTTCATCTCCCAAGGGATCTGTTTGCCGAACATGAGGACGGGACGGATGTGGGTGTGGGAGTCCCCGTGTCTCTCGAAAAGAACGGCTGCGCTCTTTTCGGGATTCACCTCTATTCTCCATTTCCGGAACCAGACCCCGAGGGCGTCGGCTGCGGTTTGAAGGGTTCGAGAGATGCTATCGAGACTCCTACCGGAATAGTAGATAGCCGTGTCGTCGGCGAAGAGAGCCAACTTGGCCAAGCCACGTTTGGGAATGTCGCTGGTGTACAGCGTGAACAGAAGGGGCGATAGCACGGAGCCCTGAGGGACTCCTGCGCGAATGGGGTGAGGGGACGAGAGGGTGCCTTCTAGGCGATAGCGGAAGGAGCGATCCGACAGAAAGTCTCGAATGATGAGCACGAGACGGTCCGGCACGTTGAATTGGTACAGTTTGTATAATAAACCGTTGTGCCAGACCTTGTCGAAGGCTTTCGCTACGTCGAAGAAGAGCATGCCCGTTTTGTACGAGCGCATAAAACGGGAGCTAATGTGTTCGACAATGCGGTGCAATTGTCGAATGCAACAGTGCTGGGTTCGAAAACCGAACTGTTCGTCGGGGATGAGTTTACGGGAGTCAGCGAAATCCTTTAAACGGATATAAATGAGACGCTCATAGATTTTCCCAAATACATTGAGAAGACTAATGGGGCGATAACTAGTGGGCTCACTCTTGGGTTTGCCGGGTTTGGGGATACCGATAACGGTGGCTTGTTTCCAAGCTTGCGGAAAGATGTTATTACTCAGAGCGCCATTGAAGATGGCGGTCATGAGAACTATGAGCGGGGCGGAAAAGTGTTTGATCACCTTATTGGTGATACCGTCTGAGCCGGGGGCTTTCCTAGGTTTGAGATTCCTCACTATCGTGTGGACCTCGTCTACGGTGATGGGGGGTAAGGGATCGTCGGGGTCTTCATCGGGAGGGAGGGAGGCCCTACGTTCGACCTCGCGATCCACCTTGGAAAGATGGACCGGGTCTGCGGGTTGGGTGCTGGGAGTACATTGGGCTTCTAGACTGTCGGCTAGACATTCGGACTTTTCGTCATCTTCAAAGGCCGGCCTTTGGTTCGGACGATTGAGAGGGGGAGTTGAAGCTACACAATCGGATTTTAGATTTCGTTGTAATTGCCAGAAGGCCAGATGGGATGGCTCTAAGTCGCTCAACATCTTGTCCCAGCGGGCTTCCCGAACCTCCCGTACACGTTTCTTTACAGCACGCTGTAGAGAACGCATATGGGCGCGGTTAGCTTCGCAGGGAAAAGTGTCATAGGCACGGATGGATGCGTTCTTCTCCGTCAGCAGTTCACGCACATCGTCCGGCAGCTTCCAGCGGTGTTCGTCCACCGCTGGAACCTGCCGTGAACACTCGTTCACCACGGACTGTACGTGACTGGTAAGGGAGTCGATCGCGCCCAGCGTGTCGGCAATCGTAACGATATCGTCGGGGATGGAATCTAAGTGAACGGACGAGGAAGACTTGAGGCGCTCCTCTAGTTTACCCCAGTCCGTGACAGTTTTGGTCGGGGCGGGTTGTCCAGGAGTCTGTCGTCTACTCAGGGCGTTATCTATGTATACAAGGTTAGTCAGAAAGGGGGTACTAATCCGAAAAGGTGTTAAAGTACACTTAATAATGAATAACTTTTGTTCTACAACTTTTCCCAAAACTCAATAGTTTAAGAGAAACAGGTGTTCAAAAATCTCAAAAAAAAACTCTAAAATCTATCTATCCCCAGTTATGATCAGCTGTGTTTACATTTTAGGTCATATTTGGGGTCATGAATTAGAAGCACCATTTTCTGAATTTTTAAATAAAGCAGGGATGAAGAATTATTGAAAAAACTAAAATAAAAATAATTTTATTTGGAAAAAAAAATATATCGAATATTGAAATTTTATCTCTTGCTTTCAAACAGTCATTAGTGATACTATAAGTGGGCTTCGGATTAGTACCCCCTTTCCGACTAACCTTGTATAAAAATTAATCCCTATTTCCCTTGGTCACGGCTGAGCGGCTGGACCGATATATGCAAATTGTTTTTTGTTGTTTTCTTATTTGTCAGGAGAAGGTTCTTATGAAAGAAAATTTTGATATTTAAAAAAAAAAACGAAATTATCTCAGTATGTTCCATATTCTTCATTTGTTTACCGCATGCATGAAAATGGTTTTAACTTTTTGTTACTATTTTGTATTTGTTTCTGAAGGTAGGTAGTAAGTAAGTAGTAGGTAGGAAAAAGTGCATTGCAACGCATGCCGGGTACAGCTAGTGCATAATAAATAAGACTCGTTTTTATCGACCTAATGTATAATAACAACCACATTTTTTTAATAATAAATAATATAAAAATACCAAACACTCTTACCAAATTTAAGATAGATACCTAATATTTTAGGAACAGTTACATTCAACCAACTGGAATACATTCTTTCATCTCTTAGCGTTTCTTTGAATATAAAAGAAAAGCTATCGGCTGTGTCTTACGCTCGCACATTGTTTGCTCCAGTATTGTTATTTATTTTCACAAACGCATTGTTTTCGAGACAATAGAATTCAAGTAAGCACGTTTTTGTAAAAAGGGAATGTTTGAACTTTGTAGTGAACACATTGATAGGATAATTTCATCAATATTCATGATATTAACTTTGCATAGTACACGTTGAAGTAAATGTTATTAGTTTTGTATTTCAGCTTTTGATGGATCTTTCTTTTTGTGTTTAAATCATTTGAGATAAATAAGAAACCATAACACTATTGGAAAATTTAATGACTTGTATTGTTAAAATCTCTGTTAATAAAAGAGCAGAAAGGTAAGGAATCTTTCTGAGACCGTATTTGTTTTGTTTGTGTTTTCTTCATGTTCGTTCAACTTTGTAGAGCAATTACAATTACCAGAGTTTTAATGATGGCAACGGTTTATATGGAATTTTTTATTTAAAAGATTAGCTATATAAAAACAACATTTTTTGAAGGACGTACGTCGAATAATAAGCGGTCTTAAATGCGATAAATTTAATTTAAAAACGAAAAATTTAAAACCTACGAGCTATAATTTCGTTAAATCATGTATTAAGTTTATTCATTTTAACAACATTCATTTACATTTTTAAATATTTCCATTCTTCTTGTCGTGCCGATAGTAGTACGATTCTATTTTTAAATTCAATATTTCTATTAATATTAAATATTGTATATCGTTATTGAAAACCCAAGGTGCTCGTAGTTAAATCTTACATGGACTATACAGGATGTAAACGAATTCGTGTAATTCCTTAAATCCACATGATCTACTACTGGTGTAGATTGAACCCGCACGGGACATAGATTGATTAAAAATAAAAAAATAAAAACTTTTTTTTTCTTGCGGTTCTGGTAAATGATCGTATCGAAAACACCTAATAAGGATTCGACAAAAAACGAAAAAAACTTTTTTTTTGTTTGTGTACATTTCGATGCCACGCATAAATGAATGAAAGCACGGCGACACAGCTGGTGGGCACGACTCACGCGATTTACTAACGCGCAGTTAACTCGGAGCTCTAAAATGACTAGGAAATTGAAAACCATGCATTTTTTTTTTCATTTGGTATTAAAAAAAACCCGTTTGGCGTTAATCTGTGTCACCAGTAGATCACGCGGTTTGAAGGAATTACACAAATTCGTTTACATCCTGTATTGTATTGCCTATTCAACTGGTATGAGCCTGTGGCTTTGTATTTAAGGGAAGCGAATGATAAAATTTATCATTGTTCTTGGTGAAACACATTATTTTGTTAAGGTTCTGTTTGCCAATTTATGCAATCTTCAAAGCTGTAAGATTTGCAACCACTGGATAACCATGTTCATGAAATTAATTAAACGCAAACTATTTCGCAAACCTTTGACCTCTCTGTTAAAGCATTATAAACAAAATCAATTATTTTTTGCTACACAGACTTCGGATTCTAGTCACGGATTGCCATTTAATGAATTTCATAAGTTCAGAGGTTAGTAATGCTGACATCACGCCTTCTTATAATTGAATCGCCGTATAAAAGATTGGAATCGATAATATAATGACCACACTAGCTTTACATATTTAGCAAATAATAATTCAATTAAGGTATCTCACTTAAACCGAAGTGCAAAGTTAATTAAGGCTGTAGTCGATGCTAAGATAGTTCAGCAAATATTTTTGTTCAAACGCGTGGGTTTCAACACGTTGACCTCTTCCTAAAGCGCTTATTACACTTGGCTGAATTTAGTCTTCTAAATTCAGAAGGGATAATTAGAAGTTTCTGATTACACTGTCCTTATTTAGTTACTGAATCAATTACCAGTTAAAGCGCGACGGAGTCGGACGTGCCGATTCGTCTTTATTTTTATATGAACTCAGTAGCACTTGAAAGCCCTTATTTCGTACATTTTTGTTCAGGATTTTTTTTGTTATTTTTGTCCCAAAGATATAGCAAATATTGAACTTCTTATTCTTTCGTTATTTCGTATGTACCTACGCTGCGCACCGCACTCGCACTTCACTTTTTTATTCGGGAATACAAAATAAAACTATACATCCTCACTCAGCGACTAAAGTCAGTAACTAAATACGATTACACCTTCCTAAATGCGTTTCTAATTAGGCTTCTAAATGATTCAGTCAATCAGAAACCATCCTTGCTACTGAATTTAGGATGCTAGCTTACTAATTGCGATTATACTTGACTAAATTCAGTAACGACTGAATTAAGACGACTAAATTCAGCCAAGTGTAATAAGCCCGTAACACAAACACAGGCTAATGAAATATCGTCAGCGATGTTAGTGACGTGCAATGATGCGTGCATGTGTGTGTGAGTACGTAGCAGATACGTACAAAATACGTCACGCCCTTTCTACTTACATCGTTCTGGTTTGCTGTTTCCAATTACGTTGGGGTCGGCTTGCAGTCTAACCAGATGGTGCTGAATACCAGTATTTTACACGGAGTGACTGCCATCAGACCTACGCAACCAAAAAAAGTTACGTGACAATGCCGATATTCTAAGGTTAGACCGGTTGTCAATTTTTCGGGCTTCTGACTACCCGTAAACGACTGTCAGAAGTATTCGTATGAGACCCGGGACTGACGGCTTAACGTGCGAACGCCTCTTCGAGGCACGGAGGGGTCTCAATGTGTAACGAATGGTCACCCATCCTCAGAAAGACCGCGGCAAGCGCAGCTTAACCCTGCAAATGATATCATCCGCGCAGTTGATAAAGGCACGAGCCTTTCTACCTATACAAATGTGGTTTATTTTTAGTAAGTGTATGGTGAGATAGAAAGTTCATAATATTTGGTTTCAGATTTTTTGGATACCGTTATTTCAATAATAGCTTAGATTATACTTGTACGGGCTTTGTATTGTGGGAATGTATGTACACTAATCAGCGGATTAGCCAGCGGACAGCGACAAGCGTGTCGGAACACTAGTAGGTACTAGTGGTAGTGGCGTCATTCAGCTGTTTGCTGCATTAAGGCTGGCAAGTTGGATTGTTATCGCACTACCTTTCAAACTTGAGAGCCTCTTGAGTCAGCAGCAGCACAATATTTGTTTCGTAAGTTATTCGTTGTCCAGGCGTCGTACACCGTGCAGCAAGCAGATTGGGGGAATACCTACGGTTAAATGGCTGGAGGTTATGTGCTACCTCGGTTACGTATTATTATAGGTAATGCCTAAGTTTATTCTAACTATTTTCAAGATAACTACGGTCAAAAGACCTACCGTTTAAAATATTTTGATTTATGTAATAACTCATGAACGAAATCCATAAAGGAGAATTCATTTACGGTTTATTCAACTACAATCAATTCACCTAAAGTTGATTAAACTAACGGACGATTCACCTACTGTTGACTCTGGAATTTTATGGCACCCCGATACGGATAGGTTAGGTTCGAAGGGGATGACGGGGGCTAAAGTGAGCGAGCAAAGCGAGCGAACGAAGCCCCCGTTATCCCCTTCGTATTAGGTTACTTTAAACCCTGCAGACAGAAATAGGAGCCCCGCGCTCAGCGGGGCTCCGTCAACTCTGCTCTCGAAACCCAAACAACCTTACAAAGCTGAAATGTTTGTTGCAAAACAAACCTTAAAATAAAAAAATAAAACATAAAAATACCAGGTATTTCATACATAGTTGAATTCCAATATCTTAAAAAATTTAATCAAGATTAAGTAAGTTAAACAGTAGTTGAGTCGACCACTATGCGTGAACATAATAATATGTGAATCAAACGTAGTTATCTTGAAAATAGTTAGAATAAACTTAGGTATTACAATACGTAACCGTTGCCTCCTATGAAGCCTTTTTTTATCCTGGTAAAATCCTTATGGATATCCTTCGCCCGGAGCGAAGGCGAAGGGTTATGCCGAACTCTTACCGGCTAAAACCCACGGTGTTGTTCTCCTGACCCTTGGCCAGGGCCGTGGGATTCGCAGCTGCATGCACCGCGACCCCGGTAGGCCTCGGACCGCCAGCCCCTGGCGGACCTCTCCTTCTGTGGGGCCTCCTATAACCCCTCAGATATAGAACATTTATGTACTTTACTGTTCAAATATTATCTGTTTTCTTTCCTGTTCAACACTTTGTTTGGTGTTCAGTGATTTATATTTCATTCTTTCAGTGGCTCCTGATTTATTTTTGTTTAAATATTTTTTATTGTGCTGCCTTTGTACTGTACAAATAACAATATGTTTGCTTTTCTTTTTGGCAGAGAGAACAAAAATTGTGTACAATAATATGTATGTATTTGTTTTTGTCTGTATTTTAATAAACATATCATGTGTGATTTTTATAATTCAAATTCCTTTGTGTGGTTGTTATACTTCGTCCTTACGGAAATCTATTTTCAGAAATGTAATACAAAGGATTCTGTTAAGGTTATGTTTTAATTTCTTGTACATTTATTATCTCACTGGCATTATAAAACTTAAATTAAAAAACCTCTAAAACTAACTTAATTAAGAAGTCTGTAATAAATAATTAATACCTGTTTTGATATTGAATTTTGATTTTTAAATGCGTCGGAACCATTAACTAAACTTACCACTATACATATTATGTTACGTTACAAAAAATATAGGTATTATAGTAGGTAGTAAGGTAACCGCTAACCACTAAATGAAATATTTAGTGATGAGCGGTCCCCGACGAGATCCCAGAGATCCTTACACCAACTAAAACGAAAAGGGCTGAGAATCTTGAAAGGGCTGAACCGACTTCCATCAAACATAGCTTATACCTACTATAACCATCCCAATTTAACAATGTTCATCCATTTGGGAGCTACGATGCCACAGACAGGGACGCAGACAGACAGGCAAAGGCTTCAAACTGAAGACACCACTTCTTTTTGCTTTGGGGGCTAAACACAACTAAAAACACAATTAAATGAGAATTGACAATTCCTAAAAGAACACTAGCCTAGGATATGAACGTCATGGTACCTATATTATACAAAATGAAATTCCCATTTTATGATAAGTACCTAATTATGTACTACCTAATTATATTTAACATAGAGCTCAGGTTCAAGTACCTCTTGACAAATGTTTTTTGTTCAGGACATAATATTGCTGAATTTAAATTCTGGTTTAGAAACATGTGCGTGCGAGTGCTGACGACCTCTGCGTAGGGGTTTCAAACAGAGCGCCTACATCGTGTATTTTAAAAGCCACAATTCTGATTTATGAGTCCGCCGGCTTTAGAATATTTCAACCATTTAAATTAAAGCACCGTTCTCTGAAAAACAATTATTCTACTGTATAATTTCAACTTTAATCGTGTACATTTAAGTGTATAACAAAGAACACTCATTGAATTTAACCGCGTGTGTAAACACAATTAGGTTACGGTAGCGTTGAAGAATTATTTGCTATAAAATAAATGTATTCATTTATGAATATTTTGTGATTACATTATGTTGGAGTAGATGGAGTATTTAAGTATACAAGACCTGTTTATTTTTGGTTTCAACGAGGGTTTATTTTGAATTGGGTACCTAAATTAAATTTTAAAGTGATACATTATAATAGTAAGCCGAGTGCAACGCTTTATTTAATCTGTAGGGCTCTCGGTACGCACTGTCAAACACACTACCCACAGCTGCCCTCTGAGCTTATGTACAGTCGGGGACTTGAACCCCCTTATTACAAAAGATGGTCTAAGAAAAACCCTGATTTTAGAGTAGCCCCGTCTCTTTTTGTTATATGACATAAGAAAGTGATGGGTTTATTTTAAACCTGGGTTTACCTTGGTCTTGGTTTAAACCATCTTTTGTAATAAGGGTGGTAAACATAATTATGTTTACCACCCTAACATGATTATGTTTACCACCCTAAGGTCTATAATAGCTTGCACATTACTTTTTCATAAGGTTGCTCGCAAAAAATTGATGGCAGTTTTTTTTTCTTATTTGACATAAATCGTTAATTTAAAGAGGAACTATGTTTACTAGGTAGCGCGAAAAAGAAATCAATCTGTTTAGTAAATTTAATCAAATTCACTTTTAACTAGACACACATCCAAGAAGGAGTTCATAACATCAAAAAGTGGTTAATAGCCTTTTTGCTATAACCGACGCTTCACAATTTAAAAAAGTAATACTTATGGAAGTTGATATGACATCTTAAACCTTACTGCGCACAGTCGCACAGTGTGAGACTGAGAAGAAATCAAATTTGAAATCTGATAAACATTTCAAGTCTGCGTCTTTACTTCTTATTAAACTGTCAAAGTCAGATTTAAAATATAATCTACTAAGGGGGTTTTCCATCGACCTATCGCTAACTGTTCATTGAGCTAATTCGGTCTCTAAACTTTTCAATATCTAACATTTGCATTTCATCACATATCACGTATATAACAAGATTATTGAACACATAAATGTCATATTTCTAGGTCACAATCAGCTTATCTGGTGAATAGTTACGAACTACATTATTGATGGGTTGGTGAAATACCACCTAATTCTGTCCATTCTCAAGGTATATCTATACAACTGATTCAATAAAGGCGTCATGGTTAAACATACTTACTAGTTTTTTTTTATAAAAATGTAACTAATAAAAACCAAAAGTAATTCATTTTTAATTTTTATAATCCATGCGAAATTTCACACTGAATATGGCAAATTTTCATAAGTTGACAACACTCCCCGGGGAAAAATAGGTAATAATCTCAAATCCAATAGATGGTTACGTATACGAGTATATGTACGCAGTACGATGCCGAATAATACTCTTAAGAATCGTACATGGTTTTTGTTACATGCTGTATATCTTAAGCGTGAATTAGATAGAAACGGCATAAGGCGCAGGCACAGCGCAGGCGCGTTGCTTTCATACATTTTGTGCGAAAAAAATTTGAAGCGGCACGACAAATGTATGAAAGTGACGCGCCTGCGCCGTGCCTGTGCCCTATGACGTTTCTATGTAATTCAGGCCTTAAATGACGATGTCGGTCCACACTTCCACCTTCGAAATGATGTCTCCGGGCCTTTTCAGTCTCCACATATGAGCAGTATATTCCTAGTTTCAATGGAATTTCACTATTAGTCTCCAAAACTTTCTCATATTTTATCCAGCGAATAAATATGACGGTTTGATAGATTTTCTATACAAAAGCTGTCAAAACTTCAAACTTATTCCCCAGATAAAAGTTATCTGACGATTGAAAAATCAGCCCTAAATAGGTTATACATATACATACATTACACAAACATTCATATTACGCAACATTCTTGGTGTCTTCGAGAGTAAATCCATATTTACTCAGTATTTCATGAGAGTCAACAGTGTTACAGTTAGTCTTTAAATTGAATCTTAAGATTAACCAAGGATTAGCAGAGGTTGTAAACGGGTGGGCTTACTTGTCTGCTGTCTATTGTAGGTAATCTAGATGTTCAAAAATTGTTAAAATTTAGCCCACTTTGAATAAATGAGTTTTATTTTGATTTGACAAAGGTCAAGGCCTTTTCCATTGAAAGATCGCGGGTAAGTTATGCTGAAAAATCTGTGGTTAAAATAGGGTTCAAAAGATCATAATGCAGTTACTTATTATGTTTTAGAGAATTTAGATGTTTCCTAGCTAAATGGCTACCACGCAGTATGATTTCAACTGTTTCGCGATCAAGTCTTTGATGATTTACCGCGTCATTTACACATGAGTCCCAGTTATTGCTTTAAGTGGCATGTTAAGGGTTAGTTAGCGCACACCGTCGGAGTGACCGCGAAGCGACTAATTTATTAACAATTGGAATTCAACTTCATTTGCTTCTACATACGCCTGGAATTGGAATAGCGAAATAAAATCACACTGAGAGGCTCGAAGCGCCGCAACGAGTGGCTGAGTCGCTATAGGCTTCTAAAAGAGCCGGTGTTGGCACACGCGCCGCTCTGTCCGCCTTGCGACCAGTGAACCGATCTTGAAAATTTAAAATTGTGTACGTTCATTTGAAATGATCCTAAACACGTGTTAGGAGCACGGTGGTGGAGCTGTGCGGACTTGTGTGCGTGCGTTGTCAATGTGTGCTAGGTATGTATTTGGCTGAACCGAATTGTGTGCTCTACCCCTTGAAAAGTAACACTGTATTTTATAGATGTAATGATGTGATACAGATTTATTTATTTATTCATACAATCTTTATTATACATAATACACCGACAAACAAAAAGGAATACAGAAATTTACACAATATATACAGGGTGTAAAAAGACCCATCACATAGCCGAAATCTACGCACTCTGTACATTAAACTAAATTACATTGACCAAAAATAATTGCTGGGAAACGACTTTTATTTTTTGGCATGAAAAAAACGCTCATTTTGTAGCGCGCAAATTATGGTTGTGGAGATGCCGCGCGTTTGCATGCGTGCAGCGGCCACACAGCCGAGCCAAGGCGGTCGTGTGCGTTTGATATTCATTGCTTTTTTGTAACTTCAAATGCGTAATTTGTTAGAAGAAATTGAAATTTTTGATAATGTTGTATGGAAGAAAGTTTATAGTATTATGACTTGGAAATCGTTTTTGGAAAAAACTAAAAAAAAAAGTGTACTTTGACTTTCAATATCTCCAAAACCAATGATTTCCCAGGTATGGTTTGTTCGAAAAAATGATCCTAATGATGGGTAGAATACGTGGTTTTCGTTATCGTTAAGGGTCTTTTTACACCCGATATAATTATGTACAATGGGCGGTCCCAGGCGGTCCAGACAACTTTAGGCGTGAATTACCTACATAGAAGCGGCGTATGGTGCAGACGCGGCGCAGGCGCATCGCTTTCATCCATTTTGTGCGAAAAATATTTGAAGCGGCACGACAAAACGTATGAAAGCGACGCGCCTGCGCCGCGCCTGTACCTTACGCCGTTTCTATGTAATTCACGCTTTAGGATGGACTGGCAGAACGGAAAGAGATAACGGGCAGTTCTGGTGTACAAGTACGTATCGTACATAAAATTAATTACGTTTAATAAAAATACATATCAATCATTACCAAAACAGATCAGTCTGAATCTTTGGCCAGTCATTAAAATTTAAACCACGTACATCTTATTCTACTGAGATTACAACATTTAATTAAAACACCTCATCATGTAAGTCCTAACTTCACATTAAAATAATTTCAAATATTCTACAGTTAATTCAAGTTAAACGCCGTGTTTCTTCAGTTAAAAGCTTTTACCGAGGGCGACGTACGCCGTGCCTAATCCGACACGGCATGAGCTGACAGACACAACGTGCTCTTATAAACTAGTACCTATTATAACAGAAATAGCTCTTCAGGTACGTCTCGTTAAGCACTAAAAGCCTTCTAAGTTGACTATGTTATTTACAGCATGATTTTATTGTCTAAATAGCTGTTCTTTTAAACTTATCGAGTAATAGTGGCAAGGACGTTGAAATATGGATTTTTATATTTAATAAGTTGGAGCAGTCGTTTAGAACGTGTGTGCCACAACGAGACTACAATGCGTTACAAGTATCAAAATATCTACGAGGTGTAACATAAATAACTCACAACCTCTTAGGCCTCATTTACGGAGACGCGGGGCGTCGCGCGTCGCGTTGTGCGTCGAGGCCCGCACTGAATTCAAACATATGGCGTTGTATGAGAGCGTTTACGGAGAAGCGATTTTACACGCGTTTGCTTGAAATGCGGATGCGGATTGCATCGCCGCGTCGCACGCGACTTTTATCGCGGCGGCGCACGCAGCGTTGCGACCAGCTATTCCTGCAATTCTCCGTCCACTGTAAAACGTAGCGTTAACCGCGACGGGGCCCGCGGCGGGACCTGCGGCGTTGTACGCGCCGCATCTTTATAAACAACACCGTACATTGTCGTATGTTTGTGTTTGCGCGTGTGATGATGCGGGCCGCTGCACGCGCCGCCGCTCCGTAAACAGAAAAATCGTACGACGCGCCGCGAGACGCCACGCCGCACGCGACGCGCGACGTCCCGCGTCTCCGTAAATGAGGCCTTATGTGGTCACTGTACTCATCATTATGAATTTTGACGAGTTATGCGAACATAAATGTAGGGAACAGCTGTTTTTTTTTGCGATTTCAGGTTTGTCCCATAGTAAAAGTTGTTCATAATGATGAGTACAGTGACCCCTTAGGAGGTTGTGCGTTATTTATGTTACACCTTGTATATGACGGATTCGTTGGGAACACCTCGTCATCCGAACGATCAGATGTGCAATGCGTCAAGTGCGTGCAATGACAGTTTTATCAAACTCTAAGGGCCATTTTCAAAAGAGAAGTAGGCAATCAACAATCTATTAGAAACAATAATAGAAAAAGTAGGTATTAACTCAATGAAACACGCCTGTATTCCCCGAAGGGTTGGGCAGAGGTGCATAGTACTATTATTTCGCCGTTAAATTACCTCATTGATATTCCAACGAAAACCAAAAAATAAAAAAGGCTAACTATATTAAAATCTTAGTCGGTAGAATAAGGCTCAATTTACACCATCGCGGCATAGAAGCGACTTTTTGCAACGAAATTGTACATAGCTTATTGAACTTTATGCCAATTGCATAAAGTACAAACTAAATACGAGCCAAAAAAAGGTTGCGCGTCTTCCGGGGAATTGACAACATTTCATATTTTTAACCTGCAAGTATTATTACGTTATATAAAAGTAAATCCAAATCTAGGGCACCCGTATTTTTCCGTTTTTCGAAATTATGTACTTTTAATTCATAATTTCAACTTTGAAATTCGGCATATTCTAAAAAGACGTATGCGCCAAATGACGTCATACATACGGTGGAATGGCGATCTAACCTTTGCTTTACTGTGAGCCGTCAAAAAAACTGTTCGTTAGATGTCACTGTCATTTAACACTTGTCTTGTTTAAGTTCGTAGGTGACATTGACATGTCTTGTTTGACATTAAATGTGTTCATCCAAAACATTGGAATGCATAGGCAAAGGTAACTCCTCATTCCACCGTATAAGTGACGTCATCACATGTTTTTTGATTTTTATTTTTTTTCTCGGAAATGAAGAAATAAAAAAATATTAAAAAAATATATTTGAACTCAGGATACGAAAACAAAGAAACGGTATTTTTGTTTTAAGGTCGTGTCAGTTTTGAAATGTTGTCAATTCTCGAGCATTCCCGCGAATTCGCCCGCCTTCGTCATGAGGCGAAATTGACGCTTCCATTCCATTCCGCGGTGGTGTGAATTGAGCCTAAGTCTTTCTCCGAAAAGGTTTTAAAATTAGGCATTCAAATGACTAGAAAACGACGCACGTTTGAATTTGGTTTCAGTCAGTGCGTGACCTAGCCGACAAGAAACTCCATTAGCCACGAAAAAACGTTAAAAGCTAAGATCAAAGAACTAATCTAGCATTTCGAACCCTGTAAATTGAAGTGAATTGAAGTACTGACGAAGAAAAGGAGTGGTCTTTCTTCGTAGGTGTCAAAAGAGGTAACTAAAAATGTATGAAATACTTACAACCTACGGCTACGAAACGAAATCCTAAGTTCCTAACTAATATTGATTGATTTTTCAAGGTCTTTGTTAATACATGAGTTTTTAAAATACCTACTGTTTACAAACGATCTTATTCTATTTGTACACAAATCACAGTTAATTCATTACACAGGCTAAACGCCTTTACAAACAATAAAACATGTTTTTATTATATTATAGATACCTTAAAATGATGACTTAATTTTTAATATAAATGTCTGTCAAGTACGAGGTATGTGCAAGTCTTAAGTAGGGAGCCACATAATTTTTATAGTGATCTTTTTACAAAATGTAACTATGTGTTATAAAATATAAGGTAAGTAGCGGGTAGTTGCGTGCAAAAATAACACGTACACCGGCCGTGCGAGCGGCGCGTCGGCTAGTAAGCGAGCAGTCGTCATGATACTCGTACGTCACGGAGGAAGTAGTGATGGGGCACCCGATATCGATTGTTCGTGCGGGTGTAAAACAATGTGCTCAGTCTACTTTTACCAATTTCAGATATTATATAAGACTGACCTAACTAATATTATAAATGCGAAAGTAAGTTTGTTTATTTGTTACCTTTTCACGACTAAACCACTGAATCGATTATCCTGAAATGTTGCATATACGTCGTCAGGTGCACAGAAACGGAAATAGAATACCATTCATCCCGAAAAAAAGTACTGTTCCCGAGGAAAACAACAATAACGTAAGATGGCGCCACGTGTCTTTCGAATCATGGTTGAATTATATTATTATTGAAACTTTAGTAGTTTTTGTATTATAACTTTCGTGAGACACATTCATATTTATGATTATTTACGGTTTACTCACGTCAATTTTTTTTGCGTACGTGCTCGTCGGGCAATCCCGAAAAAATGCACGTGAGTAAACCGTAAATAATCATAAATATGAACTTTAGTAATGCTAAGAGTTTTTTTTTAAATCTTTATTAACGCGTGCTAAGTCGTGGACAAAAGCTAGTTGTAAATAAATCCTCTCCACACCATCGTACATCAAAATGAATGAACAAAAATATTCTATTAAATACCTATTCAATAAGGACAATGTGAATTCGGCTATACATTAATATATAACAATAGCTTGTAGGTATCATTCATCACTCCATAGTCTCTCGCTCCACTTCCCTCCAAGTACTCTACTTTGTACATAAAACGTAGGAAATGTTTATTTTGTGAGGAATTCCCGAAGGATTCCGAAAAAACGAATGATGTAGGCTTCCGCATTCGTGTAGCGACTTGTTATGTATTTCGGACGCCGGACATGGATAACCCAGCTTGGATTTACCAGGCCAGAGAGTTGGTGAATCTTTTTTTCCTTATCCTAGGCTGGGTTTATAGACAATGAATTTTTTGCGAAATTTTAGAGGACAATGCGTAGGTATAGAATATTCAAAAGCTTATCAAGGTTTTTATTTGAATTTAAACGACTTTGAATGGAGAGGGGCTTTTGAATATTTTTTGGAAGATTTTAGTTTTGATCCCTGATTAGGTATTATCAATCCGGTAAAAATAAAATATTGGCTGAATTGAAAAAAGGTACGTAAGGGTTCTCGTACAAAGTGGATTTACTTGGTTTTGTACGGTAACGGCAACCCTCCTTTGCTTATCTGTTTCTCTTTAGAAATATTATCTTTAGAAAAATAATAAGCACAACCTATCGCTGAAAATATAATTAAGCAAAAGGTATTTTTTTACATAAATATTTGTATTATCCGTGGAGAAATAGAAAAACACATCAGAATCAAATAAGTTGTTTTTATATGTCAAATTAAATCTCAATTTACTACCGGCCAATTCCTATGATTTACCGAGCATTATTGGTTAAAATTAAGACTCTCATATCTACACCAATAATGCAGCAAAGACCCGTATCTTTACATATTAGATCATCCTATACGTCAGTAGCTAACACACTTAAAATTAGCTTAGGAGTCTAAGGCACTTGTCCAACCGCCAACGAAGAGCGAGAAGCGAGTAGAGCTAGAAACTAGAAACGAGTTGGCGAGCAGCGAGAAGCGAGTGTGTAGTTCCGACAGTTTTGTCGCTGGGCTATTAGCGAGTGTGTGAGTGTGACGGGCGATTGCTCGCACCACCCGCAAATGACCACTGGTTGGTCTCTCTGCGTGAGTTCTGACTTCTGACCGCCAAGCGAGCATCGCTGAGCAAGTATCGCTGAGCGAGTATTATCTTTGATAGCTCTTGTCGCTTAGCGACAAACTAATGTAGCGAGTCCTGGCCGGCAGTGTTAACAATCAGTGATCAACTATTAATACATGCATCTCTTTGGTTTACACGGAATGTATAGCTATTTTACGTTTCTCAAGCGAGAAAATAGCCGATAGTTAGTAGACAACTGCCTTATAATATGCCAAGTTTGGCAATGAAAAATGCTACTATTGGTAAGCCAAACGATTCGCTTTGGGCTATAGAAACCGGGCGTACGAAAACCTTTCGTAAACGCTCGATTTATTGTTTATTCATGCAACGTTCACAGCAAACATCTCTCTCCCTCTTTCATTTACTAATGAATGTTTCACTAGCCGACGGTTCATGTTTGTCGTATCCCATTCTGTGCGCTTCCGTTCTCCCGGATCTGCTGGTACCGGGGCGAACTAAGTATGAAAAGTGCCGGAAATTGTCGTTGCATGATAATGGACGCGAACCACTTAGTCTTGGCTTTTTATACGTTAAACAGCAAATGGGATGTCGCTAATTTTACATTGTTGTTTTTTTATTGGCACGCGGAACAACGTTTGTTTGTTTATTTTTTTTAGAATAGCTTCGAAAAGTAACATATTTATTTATTTATTAAACAAGGCAGACCAACGACATATTTACAAAGGTAATAACAATAGGTAATAACAAGTCTTCGATTCTATGTAAATACATCACTTATACCTATGCACAACATTCTCATTAAAAGGTGATCAACTATTCGCTCGATTATTAAAATAATTGCACAAGGTAACAAAACTGGTAAATAATAGTAAGTATTGAGATGACGTGTAAAAATTAACAGAGAAAAATAAAACAAATATCGTAGGTCTGATTAAACTAAATTCAAATGAAATTAAATTGTTATACTTATAATTTGTAACAAAGAGTTTTATTCTTAGTACTTAGATATCTTTGGTTAGTTTTGTTGATCTTCAATAAGATAAGCGGAAAATTATACATCTTGCCAATTCGAGGAATAACAGTATTCGATATGGCTTGAAATTGATACTACTTCAAGGAATAGGATCTCCTACTCGATTCGTGTTACCAGTGGTATTAACGGATTATATCAACAAGATTAATTTGTGTGAATATATTATTAAGCGTATGTAGATGATGATTGATTTACATAAGCTGATTATGAAGGTGTTTAGTGTAATTATTATGCAACACGATTAAGAAATATGTTTGTCAACTTATTTATATCCAAATTTGGAGATGAAAGGGGCAGAAGCTTTAGATGAAAGGAAGACAACTATGAATTTGGCTTTCAATCGGAACACATTACAAGGCTTGATACGCACGAAAGCTGTTTTAGCGTCCATTTAAAGCCTCATTTACGGAGATGCGGGGCGTCGCGCGTCGCGTTTTCGAAAATTCGAACATATGGCGTTGTATGAGAGCGTTTACGGAGAAGCGATTTTACAGGCATTTGCTTGAAATGCAGGTGGAGCCCGCGGATGGCATCGCTGCGTCCTACGCGACGTATATCGCGGCGGCGCACGCCGCACGCGACGTGAGACGCCCCGCGTCTCCGTAAACGAGGCCTAAGCGTGAAGCCACACTACTCGGTTGCGTTGCGTTGCGACGTCGCAGCGCTAGATTTGGACTAATGAGACGTCGCAGCGCTACATTTGGAATCTATAGATTGGTCCAATTCTAGCGCTGCGACGCGCGAGTGTGGCTTTACGCTAACACAGAACAAAGGTCGAGCTACGTCAATAAAGCGCAATCTTTTGTTCTATTAGAACGCGCGCTTAAAAAGCGCTCGTGTATTGACAGGCTTAATGATTCAATGCATGACATAGCAGCATTATCTGCTACGACATCGTAGCTAGCTTAGCCGTGTAATTACCGCGTCGGCTACGACGTAGCAATAGTGCAATCTAGAGCGGGGTTTACATTAAGAAACCAGTTTCGTGAAATTGTAGCTTAGCAACTGTATATTCAACCCTCATAACGTTCGCAAATGATCCTGTTTGTGGATAAAGCATAAAGTTGACGTTCTAAAATCTGAACCGCTTGTATAGCACGTAGCAGCATAATTTTTGGGGAAGCTTCTACCTATACTCTTTACATTCTCCATAAGCCCGTTTGTCCACTGCCGCCGTCACCAAGAACGAGATGACGTTGCCGAAGTAGCGACACATACATTACTATGGCTGCGTGTCGACCGCACGTCCGTCATCCTCGCGCCATCATCTCGGCCACCGAGATTGTCAGTAGTTCGGCGCTACCGCTAGAACTCGGGCTGAGATCGTTACGGACCGAAATGCCGGCAATAAGAATAAGAAAGTTTATTTGCTTGAAATGAGTTACATACAAGTTATTAACATTAAATAAAAATCCGTCATTTTGCCTAGTTGGCATGCAGAATTTTAAGTAAGCTACTAACAAAACACAACATATCTCTTAACTTTAACATGTAGGTACAAATATTAGGCAATTTAGGTTTACATTATATCTATCTTTTTTTACATAAACAATTTTACATGTTCATTTTAATCAATTACTTAATAATTAAAATTCTAATAGTAACTGATGATCGATTACGAATACAAAACACATCTGTACTTGTCCACTACACCCGAGATTGACGGCGCCGGAACACATATTTTTGTCTTGTGTTGGGAGCCACTGAGATCGGTCGCGATGGACACACGTTCGCCGTCACGTCGTTCCGACATCGGTCCGAAGTAATCTCGTTTCTCGGTGACGGTGGCGGTGGACAAACGCTCTGGGCCTTATTACAAAAAATCGTTTAAACCAAGACTAAGGTAAACCCAGGTTTAAAATATACCCATCACTTTCTTATGTCATATAACAAAAAGAGACGGGGCTATTGTAAAACCTAGGTTTTTCTTAGACCATCTTTTGTAATAAGGGGGTCTAAGTCACCTCTTAAAACTCTTACGGGAAAAAACCGGGCTTCTATTCTTTTTTGAGAACTTTTTTCTCCGAAATTAGAAGTTAAATAATTAATATAAGCATTAGCAATTAACTTATGATTTACCTAACGTTTCAAACATAACTTCTTTCTATAGGTACTTAGACACTTTCGAGATCACGATGCTCTACGTGTTATCTTATTTGAATAATTTTAATTGTCGGCTTCTCAGCTATATACGGCAATTTGCAACGTTTCCTTGTGACACGTGACACGTTAATATGTCTATTATTATAATAGGTATATGGTCTCAATGAACGTTTCCAACGTGATTGTCTGAACTCGGTCTGAGTACAATATTTCGGAGGTAGGGCAATTTCGTTAAATTAATTAAATCATATATGAAACTGTTTGATGTAATCATGTATTAGATAAGTAATTTCTCGCACCTATGCTATATTGAACGGGGTAAGTGGTACATTATAATGATAATTGCGTTTGGGTAGAGAAGGTTGGTATGGTTTGGTAAGGGACTCCGAGATTTGTCGATTTTGATAGCAAAGAACATTTAAGTAAAATTATGTGTTATGAGAAATAAATTCAAAGTGATGTTCAAAGAAGTGTTTCATATTTTCATTGTATATTTCTGTGGAGGTATACCTATATATTTTTGATATTTCTAATTGAAGAATCCAAAAGAAAACCGAACTACATTATAATCTCATAGTTTTCTAAATTTCACCTAAAGTTAAACACCGAAAATTAAATAATGTAAAACTTACGGGCTTAATCTACTACTTACCGATTTTGTGAAGACTGATTCATTTGACAATTTGTACTTTCCACAAAAGTTATAAAGTCCAAGGTACTTTCGTTAACTTGGTCTAGTCTAGATTAAAAGTTATAATTATACCAGTTAGTATTACCAGTTACAATATAAATAATTATAAGTTGTAAGGGACGGTGTACCGAAAACTGAAATAGTGAATTCAGCCTATCTTCATATATTATTCTGAATTGAAAATAAGTGGAAATTTTGCTCGGAATTTACCGACTTTTCCGATTTTTCTTTTCACAAATTTTACATTTCTCTGCTGTAAATAAGCAATCATATTAGGACACACAGCACGTTGCAAAAATAAAATGTATTTTTTAATAAATCGGAAAATTTTAAAGATTTCGTTGATTTTTTCCACGGATTTTCAATTCAAAATAATGTACTAAATTCACTGTGTAAATTTTTGGTAATCTGTCCTTTATATTCAGTTTATTTACCTGCCAAAACACTTATTGAAATACAATAAAACATAGGCAAATTAGCAATTTCCAGGAAATTCGGAAAGTTCCGAGAAAAAGAACCACTTATTTTCGATTCAGAATAATAGGCTGAATTCACTGTTTCAGTTTTCGGTACACCGTCCCTTACACCCAGTATGAAAGAAGTTAATTCACCATAATTTTTATACTTATGCACGAGTAGGTACTATATTTAGCAGAACGTGCCTTCTAAAAGGTACCTAACGACGTACCTCCGGTCTTTGTTTACCAACTAACCTGAAAACAAAGATTTTCTGGGAATAACACCGTTATTACGTTACCGGGAAATTGGGAAAGGCTTCATTTTACCTAACATCAGAGTTAAACTTATTGTAAATGTGCCAGTTTAATTTAACTATGTATTACATAATTAGTTACCTACATATTACATAATTCGTACAAGAATTCGAATTGATCAGAATTTGATTATCGCTTGCGTTAACAGTGAAACACAGTTCAGACTACGCTATACTAGACTATATCGCTTTATAGTAAAGCATATTGCGTCATAAGCTATAACTATACAAGGTGTAACATAAATAACGCACAACCTTTTAACGGGTCACTGTACTCATCGTTATGAACAACTTTTACTATGGGAGAAAAGATGAAATCGCGAAAAAAAACAGCTGTTCCCTACATTTTGACGAGTTATGCGAACATAAAGTAGGGAACAGCTGTTTTTTATATAGTAAAAGTTGTTCATAATGATGAGTACAGTGACCCTTTAAGAGGTTGTGCGTTATTTATGTTACACATTGTATAGCATGACGATCACACTATACGCTATATCGCAAGCCGGTCTATTATGAATAGCAAGTTATTTGACGGCGATCCGTCGGGCAACGGAGGGGGTAGAAGTGAGGCGGAGCGGAGACCGGTGGATCATGCGATATAGCTTTGAGAATCGCTAAAGTTTATCGCGCACAGCAAGCCAATACTTTACAGCGTGGGTCGGCAACCTTTTGTTGTAAGAGGACCAAATATTTTACGTGGAGACTAGTGCGGGCCGCAGTTGGGCTATTTGCAGTAGTAGTTCTCGCTCCCTTTCACTTTGTTGTGTATGATATCGTCTGTCACGTGCGTTGAGACGAGAATCATGCGGGCCGCACCAAGACGCTTCGCGGGCCGCATCCAGCCCGCGGGCCGCTAGTTGCCGACCGCTGCTTTACAGTATAGCGTTTTGTGAATGTGTCCCTACAAAATGTATGCTGAGCAATATCGCTGTGTTATACAATCTTTGCTATATGTGAAACATCGAGAGGAAACTTGCATACCTGAGAGGGCTCCAAATAGTTCTAGATGGTCATCTCGCATCAGGCCAGCAGCGTGGTGGACTAAGGTCTAAACCATCCTCATTCTGAGAAGAAAGACGCCCGAGCCCAGCAGTGGGATAGGAATGGACTGATTATGCTTATAAGTTTATGCTAGTATCCGTAAAGCACAGTACAATCGCGGACTCAAACTCAAAACTCATTTATTCAAAATAGACTAGAATTACTTAGTTCTTTTTGAACGTCGGTTTTACAATATAGACATCCCCCAAAAAGCCCTCCCTTCACCGCTTCCTAGTGTTTATGCTGTGAAGAAGAAACGGCGCAACAAACTCCCCAGCAACACAGATATGTCTGTCAAGTGAATAAATTAATTGACTCTATACAAAGACTTGAAATGTTTACCACCCTAAAGTCTATAATTGCTTGCACATTACTTTTTCATAAGGTCGATATGACATAAGTTGATATGACATCTTAAACCTTATTGCGCACAGTGTGAGAAGGAATCGACTTTGAAATCTGATAAAGATTTCGAGTCCGCGACCATACATATTTAAGGTTCTAGCTTAACTTTTTATTTTATCTTTATCTTGCAAAGAAAATAATAGGGTGTACCCTAAGGGCGCGTTCAGACGACACGCGCCCGCTAAGCGCACGCCACGCGCGTCAGCACAGCGTTTAACTCGCTTTGAAAGTTGTTGTATATAATTTGAGTCTTATGACACATTAATAGATTTCAAATTGCATTTGCCATCCTAGCCGGAAGGGTGGAGGCGGCGCGGGCGCTGCGCGATTGCGACGCGTGTACTACGCAATAGCTATTCGGGCGCTGAGCGTGCGTGTGTACTTTACATCGATAAAATGTACGTTAAGACAAGGGACTAAGTAATAAATTCCAAAGTTTGTGAGCAGGTAGCGAATCGTACGCGACGCGAGAGCGTTTTCGCGCCGAAAAAATCGCGCATGTGTGAACGCAGCCTAAAAAGAATAAGATATGTGCTGCAAACAAAAGATAAGTCGTTAAATTGGGGAATTTCAAAAGACATTATTAAATAGTTCTTAGCTATCTTGAAAAGAAATTACTTAGCGAGCAGGTGCAGGCTTGGTGCACACTAAAAACTTAGTTACTTTATTACATAACTTTATTACTTTTCTTCACAATATTAAAGTGCTAAGTATACATTGAATGACCGAAGAACAAAATAGCGTTCCAATGTATACGGACTAATGCCTCAACTGCAATAAAAGGTTGCTTTTGTAAACTTTTCTTTCTTTTCGTTACTATAGTGACGTATATATTTCTGCAATACAAATAGTTGTGTGAAGAATAATGATGACTTGTAGCAATTAAACAGACGGAGAAATTGCTATTATTTTTTCAATACTTAATAAAAGAAAACTTGACCATCATCAAATCAGTCTTTTGACGTGTTTGCTGGAAATAAATATGCCTCCCCTATTCATACCTACATTTTCGAATGAAAAGGTTTCGAAGCATAATATACTTATTACTACTCATCATCTGCCTAGCCTTTTCCCAACTATGTTGGGGTCGGCTTCCAGTCGAACCGGATGCAGCTGAATATCAGTATTTTACATGGAGCGACTGCCTATCAGACCCCCACAACCCAGTAACTGGGCAATACGATACTCTTGGTAAGACTGGTTGTCAGACTTTCTGGCTTCTGACCAACAGTAACGACTGTCAAAGATCTACAAATGACAGCCGGGACCAACGGCTTTACGTGCTTTCCGAGGCACGGAGGAAACTCGCTATGGTAAATGGTCACCCATCCACAGACCAACCTCGGCAAGCGTGGCTTAACCCGGAAGATCGGTCTATGCGGCTGTAATTATTTAGCCACGAGCTCCTCTTATACAGCGTGTCCCAGAAAGTAGTGTCAAGCGGAAGTCCAGAGGTAGAACATCCTTTGAGGTACCCAAATCACCCCCATGTATGTTCCGCGATTTTTTGTAGTTTTCGAGTTATGAATGTTTTTCATGTTTTTTAATCAAACTCTGACTATAACGACATTTTTGATCATAGTGACGTGAATAGTTGAGATACATAAGTAATTTTTTGTTCTAAATTAGCTAATTAGTGACCCTATCGAATGCATAAACATTTGTAACCATAGATGCAACGGATGCGTTACAAAAAAATATTGAGTTGTCATAAAGTTAAAATCCTGCATGTTTTCTAAATCTTTGTGGGTGATTTAAAAATAAATCTCCCTAAACTTTTTTTGTCAAATGTATTCTAAAAACTTATCCATTTTATCAGCTATTTACCCTGTAAATTTCATCGAGCTATCTCTACGACATCACAATAAAAATTTCATTCAAAGCATACAATATCGAAAATTCCAGTTGTAAAAGGGTGAATGAAAAATTGATTAAAACTAACTAATAACGTCTTTTTTAGTAACACTCGACGCAAAAGGAGGGGTGTGATAAGTTTAACGTGTGTGTCTGTGTGTCTGTCTGTGGCATCGCAGCTCCTAAACGGATTTTGATTTAGTTTTTCTTTTGTTTGAAAGTTGACTTTATCGAGAGTGTTCTTAGCTATGATTCAAGAAAATCTGTTCAGCCGTTTGAAGATCATGAGCTCTTTTCTGGTTGTCGAAGGGATTTGAGCAACTTCTACTGATCTGATCGTTTCGAAATTTACTATCCTGTGACTTCAATGATATTGATGACATGTGACAAGAAGGGCGTCATTACAACTTATCATAAACTTAAAGAATTAATAGGCACACAATACCTCTACTGTAAGTTGGGTATCATGCTGTTTCAGATGATGCTTGAGTATCAGGTCATGTATGTGTAGTCAGGTATGTTATTGTAATATCTTTGAAGTCACAGGATAGTAAATTTCGAATCCATCAGACCAGTAGAATTTGCTCATATCCCTTCGACAACCAGAAAAGAGCTGATGATCTTCAAACGGCTGAACAGATTTTCTTGAATCATAGCTAAAAACACTCTCGATAAAGTCAACTTTCAAACAAAAGAAAAAACTAAATCAAAATCCGTTTAGGAGCTACGATGCCACAGACAGACACACACGTTAAACTTATAACACCCCTCCTTTTGCGTCGAGTGTTACTAAAAAAGACGTTATTAGTTAGTTTTAATCAATTTTTCATTCACCCTTTTACCACTGGAATTTTCGATATTGTATGCTTTGAATGAAATTTTTAGTGTGATGTCGTAGAGATAGCTCGATGAAATTTACAGGGTAAATAGCTGATAAAATGGATAAGTTTTTAGAATACATTTGACAAAAAAAGTTTAGGGAGATTTATTTTTAAATCACCCACAAAGATTTAGAAAACATGCAGGATTTTAACTTTATGACAACTCAATATTTTTTTGTAACGCATCCGTTGCATCTATGGTTACAAATGTTTATGCATTCGATAGGGTCACTAATTAGCTAATTTAGAAAAAAAAATTACTTATGTATCTCAACTATTCACGTCACTATGATCAAAAATGTCGTTATAGTCAGAGTTTGATTAAAAAACATGAAAAACATTCATAACTCGAAAACTACAAAAAATCGCGGAACATACATGGGGGTGATTTGGGTACCTCAAAGGATGTTCTACCTCTGGACTTCCGCTTGACACTACTTTCTGGGACACGCTGTATATATATATAATATACTTATTACTACTACTATACATATTTGGCTCAAAGACCAAAAAGCTAATCAAAAATCCAAACCGATTGTCCAATGAATACACAATGCCAAGTGCATGACACGGTATTTGATAAAAAATAACCACAAAGGTAGTCTGTAATTACAGAATGTGTCTTATTAAGATATACAAGGTTAGTCAGAAAGGGGGCACTAATCCGAAAGGGTGTTAAGGTAAACATAATAATGAATAACTTTTGTTCTACAACTTTTCCCAAAAGTCAATAGTTTAAGAGAAACAGTTGCACAAAAATTAAAAAAAAAAAACTCTAAAATCTATCTATCCCCAGTTATGATCAGCTGTGTTTACATTTTAGGTCATATTTGGGGTCATGAATTCGAAGCACCATTTTCTGAATTTGTAACTAAAGCAGGGAATGAAGAATTTTTGAAAAAACTAAAATAATCAATCATTTTATTTGGAAAAAAAAACGAATTTTGAAATTTTAGCACTTGCTTTCAAACAGTCATCAGCGATACTATAAGTGGGTTTCGGATTAGTACCCCCTTTCCGACTAACCTTGTATATAACTTCACGCCTTATTCCCCGAAGGGTTAGCAGAGGTGTAAGGTACACCCTCGTTTCGACGTTATGTTTAAGTCCCATGTAATAGGGGGCGACCCTATTGCCATAAGCCGGGCACAAATCCAGACTGGCTGCTACTGAGAAATTCCACACGGAAAAACTCAATAACACTTTGCCCGACCTGGGGATTGAACCTCAGACCTCACGCTCAGCAGTCGCGCTTGCAAACGCTAGACCGGCGAGGCATTCTTATTACGAACTAGCTTTTGCCCGCAGCTTCGCTTGCGTGAAACTTTGAACCCGTTAAGTGACGCTTTTCCATACAAACTTTCATCCCCTACTCATATTTAACTCCCTTAGGTGTTGAATTTCAAAAAATCTTTCCTTAATCCTTGTCTACATTATAAAGGAAACCCCTGTGCAAAATTTCAGCTTTCTAGGTCCAAGGGTTTAGGCTGGGCGTTGATGAGTCAGTCAGTCAGTCAGGGCTTTTCTTTTTATTCATATAGATGTTTGAATAAGTCAGTTGTCGAACGATTCCGATTGATATCTCGTTTTCTCTCGTTATGAGAAACATAGACAAAACTGGTAGGACGGTTATTCAGCTCATTAACCAACCAAAGTTAATCTTGAGCGAGAACCTAGTTATAGAGAAGATTAGTTTTGACTGGTAGGATAGTATAGTAGTTTGTCTTGCGCGGTCATTAGAGACATAAACTGCTATATCTCATTTCACTCGCCGTCGCACAAGTTCTTGGCAGATAACTCGTTGTCGCTCGCCAACTGTAAGTCAAAAGAGCCATTTGATTTGAATATGCTTTGACGTATAAACTCCATTTAGCAATGCAATAATTTTGCTTTGCCAATCATCCGCGTCTTTCTCATACAAGTTTAGTTTTAGTATACACTAAACCTGAAACTAGTTTGATCAGAATCACCAGGATAATCGATTGACATAATTTTTACACCACACAATATTTTTCATTTTTTTTTCATATATTTCAGTTCTCTTTCAATAGGTTTCTACGCATAACAGTGGACAGGAAAAGACACCTTGAGGCTTGTGACGGTCTTCTCGGTCAGTTTCCGTATATTAGACAACCCCTGCACATCTCAGGCATTTCACACTTTACTAGGAAATTTAACGCGACATAAACTAAGGTGTAACTTGGAGATTTATCAAAAAAAAACACACACATTTAGGCAGTTCTGATGAAAATCTTGTTAGGCTGTCTCGATTTTTGTATATGTTACGGTTAAAAGCCGAATGGCGGTTACACCTAGGTTTAGCCGGGTACAACTAGGTGCAACCAGTAGCAGTTGGTTAGAACTAGGTGGAGCTTAAGTCGACGGAGCCCCGCTGGGCGGGGCTCCTATTTCTGTCTGCAGGGTTTAAAGTAACCTAACACGAAGGGGATAACGGGGGCTTCGTTCGTTCGCTTCGCTCGCTCACTCTAGCCCCCGTAATCCCCTTCGAACCTAACCTATCCGTGTCGGGGTTAACCTTAACCATCGGTGTGCGGCTGCACCTAGTTCTAGCCGCTGTGATGAAGGCTAAACCTAGTTCTAACCGAAGATAAGTAGGATAGATTTAAGTTTAACCGCATGTGGCCGGCTGCACCTAGTTGTACCCGGCTAAAACTAGGTGTAGCCGCACTTCGGCTATTAGCCGTAACATATATACTAAACATAAAGTTGTATATAACAACAAACAAGGGAGGCATGGCAATCGCTAAAGACGTACAGATAGGGATTTAGGGAATAGAAGTTTGATAAACAGAAACTGTTAATGATTTGTAAAGTTGACTTCTCTCGCGTCGGTTTGGGCTATAACAGAATAGCTCATGCTGTGGGAAGAAGATTAGCTAGTCAGCAAGGTTGGTAGCGGGGCTGACAGCCCAGGGTGCGCCGGATGCACGAGTAAAACACGAGTCAGTTCCCTCAAATAGTAGCGGCATGCAGGAACTGAATGTAATAACGGTGACCATTTTCTTGAAATTTAAAGTGATATGAATATGGCTTACACAATTTCATTACTAGAAGTATCATCGTAATCACAACCTGTGTTTATAAAAAAAATACAGCAGTGTTTTGCAGCGCCATTATTTTAGCAGACGAACTTTACCTACGTGCGTTTTTTTTCACTTGTAGAGGTTCTTTTAACACAAATCGTAAGATTTTTCTTTAATTTTTAATAATAATTTATTTTATTTCAGTTTAGTCCCTTTTTGTCGGCCTAAATTACATTTTAATTGAAAAGTTTTTCTATAAATGTCTAAAAAGGTTTTTCAACTTTTAATTAAATTCAGAAATTACAAAGAATAAAAATATCGGGAGAAAGTATGGAATCTCTTTACGCAGACAGTATAATTCTAAAGAAATCATGTTTTAATATTTAAAGCATGGTGCCAAAAGATTATATGTTAATCCAGTCTAGCCCAGTCAAAATCATAATAAACTATGGTAACAGTAAATCAATTTTAAAACAAAGTTGTGGATAAGAGTCTATGTAGTTTATTTACCATACAATCTAATTAATAAAATTCTATTTAATATATTGGTATTTGTTAATAAGAAAAACAATTCGAAATAAATCACTAGTAACGGATTTATATCCACATCAAAGTTTTTATCTTCGATATTATTCAAAATTCATTGTCTAAATCATCATTCTGCTTAACTTTTAAAATCTTACAATAGCTTTGTTCAGCTGTTATAAAGCAGCCTGAATATTTATTTATTCTAGGCAGTAACACAAATAACAGTAGGTCTAGAAACTAAAGTCGAAACCATATTATTGATGATGCAAGCTTAACTCAAATCAGTTTTTACAGACCAAATTTCGGCCTTAATATTATTATAATGGACAGAAATCGACCTTTTATAACAAGACAAAATATGCCCTACGGCAATGTAATAAAGTCAGATATTCATACAAACGATATCGCAATACTTAATCAAGATTTCTCATAAAGATTTGTACTTACACGGCTGCCCAAACCACGTTCTTATTATTTACATAATATTTTATTTATTCATGAGAACGTAATTGGGTTGCGGAACAACAATCCGAGAGATGTATCTAATAAGAATGTCAATTTGTGACGAACGTTTGCATTCATATTCATAAATATTTATAGATACACGTGCGTTGGACGAACAAGCAAATTGTGGTAAACATTGACGGTTCTGCAAATATTGTTTTAGCTAATAATTATGCTATACAGGGTGTTAACGAATTCGTGTAATTCCTTCAAACCACATGATCTATTAATGGTATAGATTAACCCCGCACGGGATTTAGATTGATTAAAAATAAATACAATTTTTTTTTCCATTTTTTTAAATATTTTATTCTTAATTTCGATGCCATGCATAAATTAATGAAGGCACGGTGACACAGCTGACGGGCACAACTAGCGCGATATCGCTCCATGCAGTCAGTTAACTTGGAACGCTAAAATTACTCAGATAAAGAAAGAGAAGGATCATTTAAAAAAAAAATATTCATTCTAAAAAAAACTTGTGCAGGGTCAATCAGTGTCACCAGTATATCACGCGCTTTGAAGGAATTACACGAATTCGTTAACACCCTGTATAGAAATAAATAAAATATCTTGATTTAGCACACGAGGTTGTGTGGCATGTGTGATGTGGACTCAGCAGTCATTGTCCCGATAGTCGTTCCGGCGAATGGCCTAATAGCCAAGAGCCTCAAACAAGAGCTTGATACAGAAAGCGGTTCCTTTCTAGCAGGGTCCAAATCCTGTTCCTGATGCCAGTGGGCTACTATTTTTAAATGTTTTGTATATTTTTATAGAAATATTTTAAAAAAATAAAAAAAAATAATGCATGTGATAAAAAGTATGTAAAATGAATAAACGAAAATAATGCTATACGTATGTAAAATGAATAAACGAAAATAATGCTATACGTATATAAAATGAATAAACGAAAATAATGCTATACGTATATAGCACAGGTATATGGCTAACGATATCGTAGTCCCGTCCTCATGTTCGGCAAACAGATCCCTTGGGAGATGAAAGCCAAATACCTGGGGGTTATCCTAGACCACCATCTGAGTTTCCGAGACCACATCAAAGCGGTGCGCGCTCGCGCCGCTTTCGCTGTCGGTCGCCTCCACCCCATCCTTAGAGCACGCAGTAAATTGTCACTTAGAAATAAGCTGAGAATCTACGTGACGTGCATCCGCCCCATCTTGACTTACGCTAGCGTCGTGTTCGCACACGTTAAGCCTTGTCGTTTCAAATCCTTTCAAACCCTCCAGAATCGAGTGTTGCGCAGAGCCGCGGCTGCCCCGTGGTTCATGCGTAACGTCCAACTCCACCTCGATCTAAAAATGCCAACCATCAGGCAATACCTCAAACGCATTTCCAAGCGTTACTTCGACACTGCCCCTCTCCATCCGAACCCCCTAGTTGCCGCAGCGGCCGACTACAGTCCCTCTCTCATAAGTAAAGTTCGCCGCCCCAGGCACACACTTTTAGAACCCGATGACGAAATAACCCTCCTCCAGGAGGCGAGTAAATCGACCAGCACAATACACAACGTCCGCCGCCGTCCGGCATATCGTCCTCGCCGACGAGGCCCGTCGCGACGTCCCACCGCCGCCGGTCACGATCCACCGAGCTCTCCCGTCGTAGAGCCGGTCGTCTCTTCAGACTCCGCAGTCACACCGATAATTCAGCCCTCATCAAGCTGTCTCCCCCCCCTATGTCCACGCCAGCAACGCCCTAAGCCGAGGTCCGAGTCCCACTAGGGGTCGCCCTTAGTGCTGTTGTTGCAGGTAGTCATGATGTTAGTGTAGTACAAGTAGTTAGCTTAGGTTAAGTATTTTACTTCCCCCCCATTGGCTGGAGACCCTTTAGGTCACGCCAATAACTGCCCGGTTACGTAGAAACCGTCCCCTAGGACGACCTACAGCAGTCAAATAGAAAAAAAAAAAAAATAACGATATCGTTGTGCACTTAATAAATAATTCAGACCAATAGCGAGTCGGAAGCGGTTGGTGCATTTAATGTTTTTCCAATAGGTATTAGTTATTAGGGGTACCAGCTGGTTATCGTCCGTCGTAAACCCGTTAACACCAACTGTTTATCAAGGGTCTCCTAAAAGTACATACATACCTACATCTATTGCTATAATTGGTTACTACACTTAGCAAACGAATGTGCCTTATTGCTTGATATTAAAGTATAAAATCGGTGCAGCTGTCCAAATTCTTTACATAAAAGGGAGGGTGGCATCTTTCCACAACGATCCACACTTTAATATGTTATAAGAGAAAAAATAGAATATTTTATGTTAAAATTGCTACTCAGTTCAGTATAAACAAATCTTTTAAGGTTCCGTACCAAAATGGTAAAAAAATTAACCCTTATGTTGCGACTTTGTCCGTCCGTCGCACATTACAATCTATATTTTTATCTTCATTTATGCCGCATAGTTTTTGACCATTCTCGCCCTCCTCATCTCCGAAGTTTGCGAAGCAAAAAATCTGGTATAAATCGAGTTAATAGAGGTTTATGTGAATATTGCAGGAAAAATAAAACGCTGTCTGTAACTAGCGCAGTTTTTTAGAAATCTGCAAAAATCCTTTACAAACTAAATAAAAGGTGCGGTTTAAAAAAAAATTATAATATAACTTTTTATACGTGTCCTTCCAAGGTACGGAACCCTGCGTGCGCAAGTCCGACTCGCACTTGGCCGGTATATTACTCTGTCAGGGATTACAAGCATGAATTAATATACTAAGTTCACTAATTATACTCGTATTGATTGTTACTAAGTCCTTGTGTACAATTAAGCGATGCACGCACTTTACTAAATTAAATTAATTAGCAACGTAGAACAAATAATTGTTTAGCACGTTACAATGGTAGTCCTTGTAACTTTAATCACTTTCGCCGCCCACATTTAGAATTAATTTAATCTGATTTATCATGCGCTTGCCTGAAATTAAGGTTGAAAAGTATCAGATAAAGCGTCAAATTAAGGGAACGTAATATCGGTTGATAAAAGCCAGAACACCACACATGGGAAATGTCGGGTAAAAGCAGCGTAACCAGATTAGTTTTTTGTAATGTAATTTAGTGATAAGGGAATTAAGCTAAAAATGTATGCTTCACTTCTGAGTATTTGAATTTGCATACTATACCAGTTTGGGTAAGAATTTTTAGTTATCTTTCACATTGGAACCGAAGACCATAACAAAATCTAACTAGACATTGATAATTATAATTTCAGGTTATGTAAATAAGAACTAGCGTACAAGTAGATTACGAGTATTGGGCCTCATTTACACAGGGTAAGTAACTGACTCCAAATTCGAGACAAGTCAGTGTTGACCCGATACTTCATCATCATCATCATTCAGCTGAAAGACGTCCACTGCTGGACATAGGCCTCTCCCAAGCCATGTTTGGGGGTTTGCCAAAATCGCCACGCTTGGCAGGCGGGTTGGCGATCGCAGTATGGTTGTTAAAATACTCAGAGAACGCTGCTGCCCATCCTCTAGTAAATCCCTAAGTCGCCTTTTACGACACCATAGGAACAGATGGGGTTATGCTATTCTTTACGTCCGCCACATGGACGCGATACTTACCTAGTGTAAATTGATCGCGACAACGCTGTACTGACTCCAAATAAATTTAAATATCAATTTACACTAGGTAAGTATCGGGTCAGCACTGACTTGTCTCAAGTTTGGAGTCAGTTACTTACCCTGTGTAAATGAGGCCTTACGTTATGATGTAGTTTTTTATTTTTTTAGGGTTCCGTACCCAAAGGGTAAAACGGGACCCTATTACTGAGGCTCCGCTGTCCGTCTGGCCGTCTGTCCGTCTGGCCGTCTGTCCGTCTGGCCGTCTGTCCGTCTGTCTGTCCGTCTGTCACCAGGCTGTATCTCATGAACCGTGATAGTTAGACAGTTGAAATTTTCACAGATGATGTATTTCTGTTGCCGCTATACCAACAAATACTAAAAAAGAGAATAAAATAAATGTTTAAGGGGGCTCCCATACAACAAACATGATTTATTTGCCGTTTTCATAGATAATGGTACGGAACCATTCGTGCGCGAGTCCGACTCGCACTTGGCCGGTTTTTTTTCTATTGGACTGCTTGTAGATGGTCCTTGCTGACCGTTTCTGTGTAGTCGGGCAGTTATTGGGGAGATCTGAAGGGCCTTCAGCCAAATGATGTAGTGAAATGGGACCCAGTCTGGTATATCAAATCAAATAAAAACTCATTTATTCTAAACTGAAAATCAGTAGGTACTTTTAAAAAACGTCATAATTACAAAAGACAGGCCCTTAAATATGCCTAAACCTTCACCGCTGTAAAGTGGTCCAGTGAATCCTCTCTCACTGAACTCTCCGATTTTTCGTCACATCCTTGGCAAAATTACGAATAGTATGATGAGTAAAGTTACAAATGTGCGTTTATTTCTTATCCTTGTAAAATATTGAACAACTATTGAACATCTCCAAGGAGTGCTTAACTTTAGCGAATATTGAAGCGACGCTACTGTTGGTGAAGTTTCGCTGTGTCGATACCAGTTACTAAAATGATTTACTATGTCCAATATACTTGAGCTAAACTTGATAAGAACAAAGTTTTTATTATTTAAACATATTTATCATGTAGTCTTATTACATGTGGATAGGTAAATAATGAAGAATTCGTCATACGAATACCTATCTATGACAGTTGTTACGGGTAGTCAGAAGCCCGAAAGTCTGACAATGGGTCTAACCTTAGGATATCGGCATTGCCCATTAACTAACTGGGTTGTGGTGGTCTGACGGCAGTCGCTCCGTGTAAAATACTGGTATTCAGCTGCATCTGGTTAGACTCGAATCTGACCCCAAAATAGTTGGGAAAATACTATACAGAACGGATAGGTAAAATAAGTGATAAGATGGCAGGAGATGGAGTACAGAGGATGGCAGTTTTATTCCGACTTGATAGTAAACACAAAGGTCTAAGTTAGATATTTGTTGTAATTGTAATCTGAAGAATCACGTTCCTAATTAAATACTGTGGAAATAGCGAAATGAAAAACTCAGTAAACGTTGTACAATGATGGTTGCTACTCAAACTTAGAGTAACAAGTATATTTAAATTCCGAATATCTTTTTATAGACATTACAAATGACATTTAAAACCTAACAAAAAGTGTCTTAGTCAGTAGGTTTTACAACAATATTTTTAAAAGCTATTCTTGCGCTTTCAACTTTCAATTCCTCTTGCGTCAAGCTCATGCAATATTGATTGCCATAAGATGCATCCAGCATGCGCATCGGTCAGTCGTCAGTCGACATACAATAGACGGATTACCGTGCGCTAGGGGCATACGCTTTTGTCGAACTAGTATTAAGGCATGCGCTATTGCATGCGCTATGGCGCTTCACGCATGCCTCAGACGAAGACGCAAGATGAACATGAAAGCGCACTGGTGTAGACATAGCTATTTGGATGCTTTCCTCGGCATAAACTTTATTATTGTTTCGAATACGTTGAAATCTATCAAAAATTTATGACAGTGTTAGAACATCGTTTTGGATCATTTCAGCGCTCTCGGGTACATAGCTGCAGCGCTTAAAGCAACATAATTGCTCTAATTTACAAGATTCTCTCGACAAATGCTCTCATTTATTATATTTTCCAAAAAGTGTAGTTAATGTTCGTCAAATAAAAAACTCCGCAAATAATAATAAAGACAGAAGACATATACTTTTACTGAATATTGACTCTGCCTTTGAAAGATTTCTGCATTATTATAGAATTTTGTATGTTTCCTAATTGCCATTAAAATGATGAAATTGGTAGAAGAGCGTATCGTTGTTGCCTATTTAGTAACGTAAATAATTCAATCTCCGAAATGGTATCTAAATATAAATACCTCGTTTGACAACGAGTTGTCGCCACAGACTGGGTTTCTCGTACCGGTGCAGCTGCTGCACGACACCATGCTGGAACTTATTAGGGGTGTAAGAGGGGTGCACAATATCCCATTACTGCTATTTTAACAATTTTTACATAAGTTACATTAATCACTACATACGAGTAGTATAAAACAGAGTCGCTTCCCGCTGTCTGTCCCTATGTATGCTTAGATCTTTAAAACTACGAAACGGATTTTGATGCGGTTTTTTTTAATAGATAGAGTGATTCAAGAGGAAGGTTTATATGTATAATACATGCATATTATAGTAGAGAAAAACGCGGAATACGCGATAAACGACATCCACGCGGACGAAGCCTCTGGCGACCTCTAGTACAATATAAATCTAAACTAAAGGCTCATTTACACGAGGATATTTTCTCGAAGCAAGACTCGTTCTTACTTTGTCTTTCTCGGCGGTGAAAACAGAGACAACATAAAACTCGCTTCGAGAAACTATCCTCGTGTAAATCAGCCTTAATACTGCTTCGCGGTGCATCCTGTTGCTGTTGACTATGGTATAATAGTACTGCAGGGCCAAAAACGCCGAGTTTGATGTAACATATTTCGTTTCATATTTGAAATTATTATGAATATGAAAAGAAATGTGTTTCACGAAACGCGGCGTTACTAGCCCCCCTGGTATTCTCTTCCAGTGATGACCCGTATTACATCACGATATTTTCCTACCAATAACAACAAAGTTTGACAACAGAAGCCGAAGCTTATTGGTTCCTCAGTAGCTATGATATAGGTCAGTCACGTGATCTAGCTGTCACGTAAAGATACTACCTGTATTATTATACCATGCTGCTGACTGACGATGACCTGACAACTTAGGGTTGTACCCCGTGTATCTTGTCAGTGGCGGTCAGTGGTCAATGGTCACATACTTATCGGCTGAAATATGAAAACGATTACAATAATATAAAAACTATTTTCTACGGTACCCTACGGCACTGCATAATTAATTTCGACATAATCGCTGTTTAGATGAATGTCATTATTGTCTGGACAAAAAAGAAAGTGATTTAGAGTTAAATAAAAATATGCAAATGCAAAAATATTGAAGAGAGAAATATGTCCAATGTAATACATTTAAGGATTTATCGATTTAGTCTGATAATAAATCGTTTGAAATGATAATTTAAGTAATACTGAATTTTACGACGTAAAGCAATCAGACATTTTCATAGGAGAATACAATATTTATTTTTAGGACATAGGATTAGATAAACAAGACAAATAGGAACGTATTTATTATGTAAATAAATAACATACAAACCTTATTTCTCGTTGTACATACAATATTTCTCTTGCTCGCATTTCGACGTGTATACAGAACAGTGATTATGACAGATGACTGACGTTACCTGTAATCTTGCGTCTAATCGGACACAATTACGTGGTAAACACCAGAAACATTAGAGGTATTACTTACATAAGTACCTGACTATCGTATGCTGTAAACAAAAGCTTACAAAGGGAACTTCGAAAGATGAAGCTTTGTGTTAAAAACGTTTTCATTCTTAAACATCGTTATCATTCAGAAAAATATTCGAAGCTTTGTTAGGGAATATTGATGATTAGTTACGGTTTACTCATGTGCATTATTCGGGATTGCCCGACTAGTTTCGGACCTAAACGGAGTCCTTAATCATGAGCTGATGACGAGGTCGCGAGTCGAACCCTTACGGAATGAAATGCAACTGAGTTAACCGTAACTAATCATAGGCGTGTATACCAAATTTCAGCTGAATCGGTTAAAGATAACTGATTTAAAATTCAATTGCAAGATTCCACCCGGACAAACATACATTGCAAGTTAAATAAAAGCTTGATGAATATGTCTCACGAAAGATATAATACAAAAATTTGATAAGGAATGTTGTTAAAGATTGGTGATGTCCTATTCACATGGCCACATGGATGGCACGTCAGATGGAGCGATGCAGTCAAGAGAGCGGTTGGCAGCGTACCGTTAATCATATAGTTACCTCAGATAGAACTAAATGAAGAAGAATTTGTGGTCGCGATCCTGAAATGAGTAAAAAGAAGAATGTCCTACTATCGTCAAAGGCTGTAGAATTTCGCCATAATCATCATACTTACCAAACTGATTAATGACCGCAGCAAAATGGTATAATTGCACACGAAGAATAATACTGTCCATCCACTTGATGTTGCTGTTAAACCAACGGGCTTACGTGTTAAACTAATGAAAAAACCAGACTGTTGCCTAGTAGTAAATTATGTAAAGTAACATTTGGTCTAGAAGTACTTGAGGTTATTCTAGCTCTCAACCGCCAGCTGACACACGTTGAAAAATATTTACACATAAACTTCCGTACTTTGCATGTTAATATTTTTTCTACGTGTCAAGTCAGAGAGTTGAAAAAAAGCGGTGTGACATACATAATACATCCAGCGTAGTTGAGGTTTCCGCGAAACTTAACCGAATAATAAGAAAGGTCAGTGAAAGAAGCGGAGATAATAAAAGGAGCTGTCTTTTTTACGACGAACTTAAAAAAATGCTTCAAATTTTGCTGAAGACACACATCTATATTTCTATATCTATACTAATATTATAAAGAGGTAGAATTTGTTTGTTTGTTTGTATGTAGGAGGAAATCTCCGAAACTACTAATCCGATTTCAAAAATTCTTTCACCAATACGAAGCTACGTTATCCCTGAGTGCTATAGGCTATATTTTAGTATCAAAAAATTAGGGATCCTTAAATAAATTACAATAATGTAACCCAAGGTATCAAAAATTGGCTTATTTATACTTTATACTAATATTATAAAGAGGTAGAATTTGTTCGTTTGTTTGTTTGTATGTAGGAGGTAATCTCCGAAACTATTCATCCGATTTCAAAAATTCTTTCACCAAAAGGAAGCTACGTTATCCCTGAGTGCTGTATGCTATATTTTAGTATTAAAAAATTAGGGATCCTTAAATAAATTACAACAAAAATTGGCTTATCTACACTTCTATTATAAAAGGTAGAATTTGTTTATATGTATGTAGGAGGTAATCGTTAATATAAATGAACGCGAGCGAAGCCTCGGGCAAATCTAGTTTGAAATAAATTCATGGAAATTAATAGGTTTGGTTTGACGAACTTAATTAACGATGGTTGTGAAGGGTGTGGCTATTCCATTCCGCAATTACCTAACCCTTTTGTAAGCGAAACCAATAACTCAAAATTTTCGTGTTTGTATTACGCATGCAAATTAAGCTGACCCAGATAATTTATAAGGGGTGTGAGATTTAGAATTTTTTATTTTCAAAATCGCATGCACACATGGTACCGATATACGGAGGCGTGAGCTGAATATTCTGTTAATGCTTAAGGGACTTGTTATGGAAAATATTAACAGCGAGTAATGCATGGTAGGTGTGCTATTATTTACTCGTAATTCATTCATTTAACGGAAATGTTTAGTAATTTTCACGAAATCTAAATTAAGTACATGAAAATAAATCTCCTTAAAATATTATTTTGATGAAGACATGTCGCCCCTCACTTGTATCAAGGTCTAACTGAACGGTAACGACTAAAACGGTCTGAATTAGAGTTTGTACTTGAAGTATACAAAGTAAGAAATTATAATACAGAATTATAATATTCTGGACTAGCTTTTGCCCGCAGCTTCGCTTGCGTGAAATTTTGAACCCGTTAAGTGACGATTTTCCATACAAACGTTCATCCCCTATGTTCTATGTTAGGAGATGTGGTTTCCGCACTTAGTCCTTTAAGTGGACCATTGTACGTGGGCCATGGCGGCCATCATTCCATTCCAACATTTGCGAGTGATTTCGGTGCGCCAAGGGTTGTTTCTCGTATTTGGGTGACCCCTGTGCATTCCAGGAGCACGTGTGCGACCGTCTCTTCGGCCCCCATACATGCTCTGCACAGAGGGCTGTCCGTTATGCCTATCGTGTGGAAGTGTTTGTTTAGTGAGCAGTGTCCGGTTATCGTTCCAGTCACCATTCGCAGGCTGCTCCTGTCCAGGCGCAACAGGCGCCTTGTCAGTCTGCTATCCATGAGTGGCATGGCCTCCTTGGATTGCCTGCAGTCTGGGGCTGAAGTCCACCAGCTCTGTGCCTGTGTGTGAGTAAACTCCTGAAGCCACCTGCGTAGTTGGTTGAAGGGGACGGGTACTATAGGTTCAGGGCCATAGGCCACCGTGCCAGATCCCCTCCTGGCCAGTTCGTCGGCTGCATCATTTCCTAGTGATCCACTGTGTCCTTTTATCCATTGCAGTGTTACTGTGTTGCGGTTTAATACCGATACACGTTCCAGTGCATTATGGCATTCTAGTATAAGTTTTGAGGTAATATGGTTCTTGCTCAGGGATTGAAGGACGGATGCGCTGTCGGAGAGTATACGGATATGGGTGTCCGTGACTTTCCTGGCTTCTATGGCATATGCCGCTTGGATGATGCCTACACATTCTGCCTGATAGACAGTGTTGAGTGCCCCTAGCGTTTTTGATATTTTTATGTTAAGGTCATTCGAGAAGACTTCGGCTCCGGTGCCGGAGGCAGTTTTCGAACCATCAGTGTAAATTCTCATCTCTTTCGGGCCTGAGTAGTCACGTGATTCTTCCTCAAGCTGTATGTTGTAGTGTTTCTGGAAGTTGTATGCCTTTTTGGTTCTGTCGGTGGGTGCTGCTATCATGGGTTGCCTTTTGATTGCTTCGTCTTTTATACGAATGTGTTTTATTCTGGAGTCACTTCCCAGGGTGCCGGCTATGCTGAGTCTGAGAGCGGCTAATGCTGCTTCCTCCCGTACGATAAGATGTAGCGGTGGCAGTCCCAGCATTGCTTGTAGAGCGGCGGTGGGTGCGGTTCTCATACAGCTTGTGATCGCTACGCAAGCGTTCATCCCCTATTTAACTCCCTTAGGGGTTGAATTTCGAAAAATCCTTCCATATTCCTTGCCTACATTATAAAGGGAACCATTGTGCAAAATTTCAGCTTTTGAGGTCTAAGGATTTGGGCTGAGCGTTGATGAGTCAGTCAGTCAGTCAGGACTTTTCTTTTTATTTATTGGCACACAAAGAACTTTTAGTTACGGAAAACTAAAATCTACACGCCTGGGTGGAACCAAGGATGCATATAAGTCAAAAGCGACACCTGGAATCTTGGCCTATCAGGATAACGCTTTTAGGAAGAAGATAAATCATTAATTGATGAATAATCAATTTGAATCATCATGATTACTGGATAGAAACTGTTCTGATTCAAAAACTACAATCACTGCACTTAGTGGTTGATTTACTACTGCGATCTTCCAAACACTGAGGTTATAAAAAATAATACAGCATTCGTTATAAATATTACAAAATAGCTGTTAAACCTCAACAAAATGTAAAAGCTGTAGAATGTTCCTGGGGTTTTATAACATATAATATTTCATTTTATAACGTCAATGTGGGAGCACCATCTCGAAGAATATATTATTATTCCCTCTGAGGAAGCATCCTTGGTTCTGCGAACTAGGTAATTTGAATAGCATGAACTCCGAGGAACAAACCGGTCAAAACAAGGTTTAAAGTCAACCAATTTATTTCGAGAATTTCTTTTTAAAACCTGCCTTACAACAAGCAAGAATGTTAACAAAGTGGGTGAGTTGATTTTTCAACAACCCTGTAGGGTAATCTACTCGTTATGCAAAATATTTACCCTTTGCTTCTACCTGATAAAACTTTCGACATCCTGTTTTATATTATAAGTTTTATCCGATAGAGGCTTATTAAGCCCCGAGGCTACTTTAAAAGCCCAATACTTTAATTAATTCTAGATTGTTCTCAGCAAAAAGCCTGGAGATTTTTGTGTCTTTGGGCTAACAGTCAACTTAGGTCTTAACATTTTTTGTTAAGATTTTTATTACACTGAAGATGACATGAATTGACAACATTCAGTTTTTTTTAAGACACCATAAAACAGAGAGCGGCGTATTTTATAAGATTTTTATTCAAAGCTCTTAGGTACATATTTTTTTATAATGTTTTAAGTGCTTTGTTTTTGGGATTGTATTTTTAGATACAAAAGTATAAGAAACAGTCTGTGATATCTGTTCTATAATCTTCAGATGCCATCTTTAAAACTTCTGTCTAGAAATTAAATAACTGGCAGAGATATTTAAGGATAAACTTCAAAAAAATGAAGATTATAAATACCTAATTGGTTCGAGGAAAAATACGCAGAATATCTTTCTTATTAGTTATTTATTGAATACGCCTACACTAAACCGTTGTAAGGCTTTATCTGCCCTTTGATTATGGGTCGTCGACTTAGTAGGTAGCGGATTTTACTAATTCCCGACAGAAAAAAATTACCACGTCAGTGGATTTCGAGGATTGGGATTGACAGATAAATTATAAATGATGTTTATTTCTGTAAATAAATCTGTTACAGGCACTTTTACAAGCTAATGTAATGTTTTTTTAAGACTAGATCCTATCTAAGTATAGATTTCCTATCTGACTAGCTCTGAGAAGAAAAGCCGAAACAAACTCAGAGGTCAGCGTCTCTTAAAGTCCAGACATTGTGGTATAAAACTATGCGAGTGTAACAATGTAGGGCAACGTTTGGAATGGCCTTTTGAGGAAAGAGCCATAGCAGGTTTGAGTTGACCTGTCCCAACTGACGGCACGCATGCATCAGCCATCGTGTAGCTCAACCTTATTTTAGGGAGCCGACCCGACGCACGACGCCACCAATCAGCCGGACATTTGCGTAGGTCAATTATTTTTTTAATACTTGACCTACCTTATTATAAGAAGCAATTATTACCGGGGCATGGTAAACCAAAACTGTGATCAAAGTGAATTGAATCACTCAATCGCTATGTAGCATTTTATTGGTGAACACACTAAACTACACTACAGACATTTCCTTTGTTTTGAACTAAAGCACTTCTTTAAATAAGAGTATAGGAACCTAATAAAGGATTACCTACTTTTCCTTGCACTCAACTGCATTCTGCTACTGCAGCAAAATATTAGAAAAGTTAAAGTTACTCAATTATAAAATGTTGGTTAATCGAACATTTAAAACGTTTTAAGTTATCTGCTGTTCAAAGATGTAATTAAACGAGCAAGTTATTAACTTATCACGCGAACTGTCCATGTTCCGTGAGTGTAGTAATAGTTTAGTTTGTAATTAAAATTAATTATGAAACATGTTGGTACTCCGTCTGAACATTTTGATATTGGATTAAGGCTTCAAATTATATTTTAATTGTGATTTATGACGTTAGCTTCACGTACTTACATTTTGAAATACGTTCACGCTATGTCATGTTATAATACGTGCTATTATGTAAATGCTATATACCTACATATATGTATATATCTATTGTTCATCAGATAAATCTCATAGTTAAAGGTACCTCGTAAATAGTAAATAGGTTTTTTTTTGTGCTCACGTAGTTACGTTGTATTTCAGTAGAAATATCATCAAAATCGAAGGATTATAATTGAGACAAAAAATTATCGTGAAAAAAATAATATACAGGGTGAAATTGTAAACAGTCGAAAACAGCTGTTCCCTACATTTATGTTCGCTTAACTCGTCAAAATTTATGGAACAGCAGATTTTTTTTTCGCGATGTCAAATTTGTTCTCATAGTAAAAGTTGTTCATAGTGATGAGTACAATCTCCCATTTCGGTTTGTCGACTGTTTACAATTTCACCCTGTATATTATAGCATTTTGTGGCGGTGAGATAGGCCGTAGCCTGTAGCTAGGTCTATAACGCGGTGGGTGAACGTGTGGTAATCGAGTGAGTACAGATTGTCAGCGATTGATCGATGTGTCGACAAAGTTACCAACTTTAAGTTTTAATTTAACTACCAGATACTTTAAGGACCCACATAAACAAAGTCCGTGCCTAATTCGTCCCAAATCTGTTCCCTTAAATGATTTTCGCAATTTGATTAGTTTGGGATTTATAAATAAAACAATCTCTTCAAAATTAATACAAATTAATCGGTTTAATGACGATAATGGTGCGAACAATGAACACGTAGGTATTACCTATTATAACTTTGGTACATGCTCTGGTGACTAAGCTGTTAGGTACATTATTTATACTAACAAATGTTTGATAGGAGCAGATCAGCATACAGCAAAATTAATATCTAAGGTTAAAACATTATAATGTATAAAAATGCAATTTGACAATAAGATAAAATCTTTACAAACGCATAAAGAACATAATTTGTTCTTTAGAGAAATTCGATATAAATGCAAATGTTCAAAAAAGTAATAAATTATTTACATTTATTATTAAAATTATGCATAACATTGGACCCTAAGTAAAACTACATTAATCCATACTACAATCGTAAATATTAAAAATAACGCAGTAAAAATATTTACAGTATAAAATGTAACATTTTGAAGTAGGTATGTAGTTAGTTTTTGCGTCACGGCTCATAAGACGCAAAAACTACAATACAAATTCATTAAATAATTTACATTACAACCTTATTTTTCTAGTTTTGGCTTACAATATTTACATATCTAGTAACGTGTGACTACAGCTTTATATCATTATTATTACACTAAGTAAATTATACATTAATTGCTACTTATGCTTGCGAACTATACATTCTAAGTTATAGAGAGCGATGGTACCTGAAACAAAAAAGTAAGTAAGTAATCGTATCTGTGTGAGTTTTTTTATAAATGGTAGATATAAATACACCGTAAAACAATATAAGTAACATGATTTAAAAATCAAAGGACATGTTATAAATATCCGTATGAAACGTGACATTGGTATTTTTATATTTCATTGAAATAACGTTTTTCTTTATTCGTATCACGTATAACCTTCCTTTAATTTTATTTGTACTTCCAAATTAACGTGTACGTAGAGCTTTTCTCTCGTCTGTATTTTCAATTTTATCTCGTATAACATATGCCTATATAAAAACATTCGTTTATCAACATAAAACTGGACAATTTTAAAACGCACCAAATCCTCGGTTTCGAAAATAGCTCGGGTATGTTTGTTTTAATCTCCTGCAATAGACACATGTGAAAGTTTTGAATTGGATATCTATGTTTATATGTATTTTACAAGCTTTACTCGTGCCAATATTTTTAGTTAGGTATGAAGTGTCAATACCAAGCCAATGAAGACCAACAAACGCCAATAAACATTCGTCATATTTGTTTTATTAACCGACTTCAAAAAGGAGGAGGTTCTCAATTGGGTAGTATTTTTTTTTTTTTTTTTTTATGTTTGTTACCTCATATCTCCGTCATTTATGAACCGATTTGAAAAATTCTTTTTTTGTCCGAATGGGTATACTTCCCGATTGGTCCCATTTAAATTTTGTTATGATCAGACCATGAATTTCAGAGATATGGAACGGAACTCTTCATCGGATCAAAGCAAAATTCTCAAATTACTAATATGGCTTTGTTTATATTTGTTGCTGGGAACTGACTACTTGAAAAGAGGAGGGGGTGCGTGTCCCCCCCTCCCCCACTTTGGAATGTTTTCATTATATCGTGTAAGGTATCATTTGAAAGGACTTTTTGTGCCCGACTACGTCAAAGCCAAAAAGAAGGGTTATGAAGGAGGGGCTTAAAATTATGAAACTAAAACGTATTTAATAAAAAATAAACTTTAAAAAAAAGTAAAAACCGACTTCAAAGAAATACTAAAAGGAGTAAAATAATTATCATAATATAAAAATTAACAGTTTCAGAAGTCGGTGCAACTCTACACTGAAGCAAATAGAAGCCACCGACTTCTGAAACTGTTAATGTTATATTATGATAATTATTTTACTCCTTTTAGTATTTCTTTGAAATCGGTTTTTACTTTTTTTTAAAGTTTATTTTTTTGACCAAACTTTGTACTTAACGAATTCAGTTTCATTCGGATTTTAGCACTAGCCAACCCCGTTTGTTGGCCTTCGTTGGCGTTTGTTGGTTTGATGTGTATGTACCATTACTTCAATGTTTGGATACGGGTTGACATTCCTTTCATAATAATTTCACTACACAAATAGCTTTAATAAATATCAGGCTGAAATGTTTGTAATTTTATCACTATAACTTGACAAAACTGCAAATATTTGCTATCCAAGCTTTTAATAAGACGCAAGTTTAACTTTATCCACCCAATAGTATCTTATTATAAACAATCATACATACACCCCAACTTTGAAACTTGGGGTGCGAGTGTTTACGTCGACAAGATGTGATTGCCTTCAGGCACATATCAATTGAAACAAATTTGGTATTTCATTCATTCAAGAACTTCGCACATTACGAAATACAAAAATGAATAGAAAGAATTGAATTGAATGTAATATAAAATGTATTACATTCAATTTAAAACATAAGTGAGAGTTAAGTGCTGCTCCATTTTAAGACAAAAGAAAACTGTATACATTCTAATCGTAATTGCAAGCTGTGAGGATTATTTAAGATTAGATTATTATTTCATCGGCAATGAGATTAGTCTCGCAGACTAGTAGTCTATTATTATAGGTGTCCTGAAAAGTCCGCGTGAGATAATGCCTTCAATCCAATTACTTTAATCATAAGGCTACACGCGTAAACGTGAAGGTAGCGTGAATTTATAATAACGTGAGTAAGCTTTGGATGAATTTCATCGTAATCCCTGGGTACGTTATGTCGCGGTATATCAAATGTGGAGCAGGTTGATGTCATTCTACGCAAGGTTTCTGTTCAAATAAAATATAAACTAAAAAATAGGCCAGCCTTGGGTATCTTAAGGTGATTCAGAAAGTACGTCAAGAGAAGGAGCAGCAGCGTCTTTCTGTCAGTTAATGACAACAAACTGCGATCACCAATGTGTCTGGCAAATGTGGAGATTATGGCAATTACCATAAATGGTTGATATTACTATAAGAATATTCAACGTCATGCACCGCGGTTGGAAGGCGCTTATTATTTTGAGCGGAATGTGATATATGTCATGTTCTAGCTAATATCAAACGGCTGAGAAGAAGAGAGAGAGAGATAATATACAAGTTTAGTTTTAGTATACACTAAACCTGAAACTAGTTTGTTCAGAATCACCAGGAGAATTGATTGACATAAATTTTATACCACATTATATTTTTCGTTTTTTTTCATAAATTTAAATTCTCTTTCAATAGGTTTCTACGCATAACAGTGGACGGGAATAGACACCTTGAGGCTTGAGACGGTCCGCTCGGTCAGTTTCCGTGTATTAGACAACCCCTGCATAGCACATCTCAGGCATTTCACACTCTACTAGGGAACTTAACGCGACATAAACTAAGGTGTAACTTGGAGATTTATTAAAAAAAACACATATTCAGGCAGTTCTGATGAAAATCTTGTTGGGGTCTCTCGGTTTTTGTATATATTAAAAATAAAGTTTTATAGATTTGCGTTATAATATATGTATATATATTTGTACTTAGTGATTTAGTTGATTCCTGAGTTTTATTAGGTTAAATACAAAGTGGGGTTGACTTTATGACAGTAAATGATACCACGTATTGTTAGCTCGTCTCTGGTAATACCATATTAGATTGTCTCTGGTAACTGTCATATTACTTACATTCACTCAATCGATCATTCATTCGTTCATGATTAAAAACTTATTGGTAGTCATTCGGCAGTCTTGTCAGAGACGTCGAGGTGTGAACATCAAGTGATACTTACTGTGTAATTTTGGATTAAATGGTAACACTTCAGATACAAGTGTAAGTACAGATTAAATCATTATGTATTGAATAATTGGAAATAATTGGAATTGTACCGAGTGTATTTGTGGTTTATGTTGAAGGAAGTAATAAATATCTATGTTTATACTGAAATGTCTGGTTTTCTATTATGAATCCTTTATTCTGAACCGGTGGCCAACAGTTCAGAAGCGGGATAATAAGGGAATTCTCATAATTCCCTTTTTCACGTCCACATTTTAACGGCTATTTGATGTCATTTATTATCAGGTGTAATTTATTTTTCCCACCCGGTAAATATATTTTTCTGGCTATTTAAGTAAAATAAATATCAAATATTTTATTTTTCTTTTCCATCTGTCACACGATATTTATTTCCTTACTCTTTACCGTAATAATATTAAAGAACCGTTAATAATAAATATCACATCATCCATATTTAGAAAACGAAGTATTAATTTCGACTATGAATTTATGGAAGTTTCTACTGTGGTAGATTTATAATTATTCAATTTGTTAAGCGACCAATCGATATGGTAGTCTGTGTTCTGTTACATTCTTAGATATTATAACATTAATAGGATATTTATATAAAGATTTTAGTTTACTTTATTCAAAGTAGAATTGGTACGGTTATTTTATTCGTGTAATTATTATCATGATAAGATGACGCACCAAATTAATTTAAATTATTTTTTTGTGTTTTTGCATAGTATGGCTTACAAGGATAGAGATGGAAAAGAAAACTGCTTTATTTCTGCCTTAATAGCTTCTTTAAAATAATGCAATTATAAATGGAACAATATTGGATCAATATTATGATAATAAAACAATGACTTTGACTTTTATTATAATCTTAAATATTGTTTCGTGTTTATGAACAAACACTAAGCTTTACAACTGTAAGTTTCAGATACACTCACAATGGACAAGGAAAGACACAGTCGAGGGGAAGGACTGATGTTCATGGATGGTTATAGATGACGATGGATCGCCCAGGTTAAAGGGCCAGGAAATGTTCAGGATTAGAGCATTTAGCATTTTGGCTAGGACAGACGGTCAGGATGTTCTCAGGTTAGAGAGCAGGGAGTTCTCAGGTTAGAGAGCAGGGAGTTCTCAGGTTAGAGAGCAGGGAGTTCTCAGGTTAGAGAGCAGGGAAAGTTAAGTCGTTGGATAGCGGAATGAATACTACTGGATGGACCAGAAATTTGAAAAAGCGAAATGTTATCATAAATTAACAGTTCAATGAACGAACAAAATTACAAGAAACGAAAAGCAGGAATACAGGAGAAAGATCAATGCGAAGGAGATATCGCAACTATAGCTCGAGTCCGGGTGAGTCTTTACCAATTAGTATTGTGTTGACTATAACAATGTTAAATAAAGCCTGGAGTTCAGATAAAAATAAGTTAAAATTTAACGCAAACATCGTAACGGATTTGAAGCCTATGAGTAAAGAACAGACTCTGTTAGTACGGATCACTAAAGTTGAAGAATGCGCGGAAATATGTGGATTATATGAAAAACAACATACATTACGTCCTTCCTAATCTTACTGGGGTTACGAAAACGTGGTATCAAAGATGACCTTCTCTTTTGCATAAGTAGGGAGCATTGAAGAAAAAAATAGTTATCTATTCCCTTGCCGTGAGAACTATGCTGAACTCCTTACTGAAATGCTAATTAACCGCTAACGTCCCGACCGACGAACCGGTTCGTCAGTGCCATTGTTTATCTATTGTATCTATAATTACAGTACTTGAGATTTTAAACGTGTCGTGTATGGTTAATCATTGGAACAATAAATTATTATTGCAAAAAACTGAATTGACTGAATAGGTGTAAAATTCATAGGAAACAGGCGGTGGATTGAATTTTAAATAGAGTAGATAATCAGGCCACAAAAGTGGGAGTTCAAGTAGCTTAATTTAGTGAGTCAGTATTTTAGAATAGTCAAAGTAGGGCAAACTAGAGAAGTTACAACATACAAGCAAAAGAAATGGGTATGATAACAGGTCTCTTATTAACGCAACACATCGACAACTTTAAATCCTGAACGATTAATTAAATTCAATTGCTTTTATTGTAATGAATCTGGCCATCCCAGCTTTAGAGTATACGTATTCAAAGAGCATAATTATACTCATAACGAATCGGCTGAAGTTATGCGTTACTGATGGTTACAGTGACGGATACGTTTTTCGATATTGGTATCAGTGACTGCATGGGCTGTACATCCAGTCATTAGATTTGAGAAGTCTGTCTTCTCAAGTTATGCGTTACTGATGGTTACAGTGACGGATACGTTTTTTGATATTGGGATCAGTGGCTGGGCTGTATCCAGTCATTAGATTTGAGAAGTCGGTCTTCTCAAGTTATGCGTTACTGATGGTTACAGTGACGGATACGTTTTTCGATATTGGGATCAGTGACTGGGCTGTATCCAGTCATTAGATTTGAGAAGTCAGTCTTCTCAAGTTATGCGTTACTGATGGTTACAGTGACGGATACGTTTTTCGATATTGGGATCAGTGACTGGGCTGTATCAAGTCTATAGATTTGAGAAGTCGGTGTTCCCAAGTTATGCGCAGCTGATAGTTGCAGTGGCTAATACGTATACGTTTTTCGATATTAGGATCAGTGGTTGGGCTGTATCAAGTCATTAGATTTGAGAAGTCGGTGTTCTCAAATTATGCGCAACTGACGGTTACAGTGACAAATACATTTTTCGATATTAGGATCAGTAGTGGGGCTGTATCAAGTCATTAGATTTGAGAAGTCTGTGTTCCCAAGTTATGCGCGACTAGCAGTTGCAGTGACAAATACGTTTTGATAATAAGATCAGTGGTGAGGCTGTATCATGTCATAAGGTTTGAGAAGTCTGTGTTCATTTATTACAGTTAGTAGAGCTAGGGAACTTGGTCTCCATGTAAAGGTTTCTTCTAATATTCTACTGCTTGGAGGTATGGGTGTGAATTTTATTGTTGTATGTACACTAACAGCCAGTGTTGAGGTACAAGGTGTCAAGAAGGTTATAGATGTTCGAGTGGTTCACGATTGCGTTTTGGATTGTCCCGCGCTCCTAGGACGTTCTTATACCGAGGTGCCTAGTTTAATAACCATTCAAATTCCATACAGGGTGATTTTTTTGGAAAAAAAAGGGTGTACCCTGTATACTTATTGTCTAGTGGTGACATTGTTGTTTCGTGTCCATCGCATCTAATCTAGTATTTGATGGGAGCATTTACGTACGTGGTTCGCTTCGAGGTGAAGAAGGCAAAGAATCTTTTATCTGGTAGATGCCGTATCGAAGACGGTCATGGTTCCCTACTTGCATATAATACGTCGTAAGGACGATGTAGCAATTTCTGGGAATTCTTTGCTAACGCGGTCTATCAACACTAAACATTTGCATTTACTACAAGTTTAAAAAAATGTTCACAGAAGACTTTTGAGTCGTATAGCTCTGATGATTTGATAAATTGTGGCGAGGAACTTGTTGGCATTGGCTGAATGGGCTAGTAGCCATTGCTCAACATAATTACAAAAACAAAAACACCATTTTGGGTCTGGCACTTTCATACGAGACCGGGGAAGCCGTCAGGTTACACTTTGTTATAATTATAAATAGGAAATAAAGCTTATTTACGAAAAAAAATGTAGTTTTAAAACAGAATTAAAAGACAATTAGCGTATCTATTTTTGAACATAACTTAATAAACATCAGGATTGTTTTTAATGATCTGAAGGATTTACGATTTACGGGCGCTAACGAAATGGTTACTGAGTTTGATTTGTTGGGTTTTGAAGTGGACTCATGTATACGGTCACGTGGTGGGAGAGCAGATGGTGTCTCGAAGTTCCCGGCACTTAAAACCAGCGTGAAATTGGTAAATTTTTGGGGTTGTCTACGAATTTATATTAATTGATTGATGATTGATATTTAATGTTTTGTTTATTAATAGGTATTTGACATTACCATTGACTGGCACTCGAAAGGAGGTGGCATGGATATGGAGTGGTATTCAGGATTGATACTTTACTTACGTGGCGTCTATTGTTAGCTTTGTGTGATTTTAAAGCAACAACACAAGTTACACACCGATGCGTGCAAAGATGGACGGACTGACGGGTGTGCTTTTGCAAGACGATTTCGTAGGAGTGTTTCGATCTGTCTCATGTTTTGGGCCGTAGAACCTCTCCCTGACGAATATGAGATTCGCTCCTAGGAATCTTCTACCTTGGCGGTGCTAGCGTCTTTGAGTGGACTTATAGTGTGCTTGCTATCACAATTTGTACTGACTGGTGGATTCACATTTACTAAGCGCAATCTGATTTCGTGAGTTGCACACTGCTGGGTCCAGCTACAGGTGTTTGATTGTGTTATCGAGTCTCGACTTGGCTATCGAGTGGTGCATACTAACGCGTAATTGCGGCCTGGTTTCGGTCCCCGTACATGGGAACTTGTATTTTGAACATTCCTGAGTTGAGTACTCTTTGCCATTGCGCAGAATGGTGGATGAGGAAGTGCAGATGTTTGAAAATATACTCTGCAAAAGGGGTGCACGGTCATGAATAACGCAGGATATATAATATTTCGCTGGTTTCTAAGGAGGTCTGAAGGAGATGTACGGAGGAAACCACGACAAAGTTGGGCATTGCAGATTTGATGAGGCTCTTTGTTGTTTTGAGAAAGGTGTTTGGAATGGGCTCTGTGCAAGGCGCCTGCTGGTGAGTGAGAGGATAACTCTCATCTAAACGAAGGAATCAGCGTTACCTCCATACGGTGGATGCGGACTGCCTAGGTCTTTTCATTAAGAGCGAGGGGGGTGGCTGTTATTTGCAAGTATTGTTTTATGGTTTTATTGTATATGTTGGTATAACTGCTGTCAAAAATAATAAATCATAGATGAGTATACGAGTGTTTGAGGAACGTATTGGCTGATATGCCTTCTCGCCTGACAGCCGTCTAGGAAAGAAGCTTTACCAGTAAAAGATTTAGAGAGTTTGTTCCTTTATGTGGAATGAAGAATATTGGCAATACCGTCGCCTAAAGCGAGTGGGCGAGTCGAACGTTTTGGTGGACTTATTTTGGACGCTCTGTCAACTTTTCCGTAGCCAAGATGAAGAAACCTGGGATGATTGTATTTATGAAGTCCAGATAGGCAACGGTGCCACGATCCATAACATAACCTGGAAAGGGTCACTGAATTGTCATTTAGTTTTGGCATTGCTAGCGGAACGGAAGGAATTTTGTACTCTACTGTGTCTAATGCCGCCGATGTAGCTGATCTGGAGGAGTTAGATAGGCTGGGGGTAGAGCGAGCGAAGGTATTGGGGAACAACGGCTAGAGAACATAGGGGTTTGATAGGTGTGGGAAATCAGAAAGTGTGGAATGGAGATTAGGTTTGCGTTGAGAGATGGGTGTACCACGATAGTGCGTGTCGGATACTAGTGGTTAAGTTTCAAGGACCATGATCGCGTGGTAAGGGTGCTTTCCAATGAGAGGTATCTGATTGAAGACACCTCCATGTCCCGCAAACGTGGCCGTTATCGACAGGATGTAGTCTTGGCGTTTTGTAGAGATTTGGAGAGTAATGAAGAGGTTAGTCGTAGTAGCAATAGTGAAAACAAGGTTGAGATAACAAACTTTAAGTTATTACAGGATTAAATGTGCTTTATATTATTAATATTAATTGGTTGAGTTATATTAATGAGTTCACAGAAAAATGAAGGTGTTTTATTGAGATCGCGGCTTCAGGGTTAAGGAGAAAAAGAAAGAAGGAAAAAGTATTTATTCGGGATGAGCACAGGAAATAACAACCGAGAGCGACGTAGGAAGAAGGAATAGGTTGATTGTAATTGTTATTTCATAAAACAATGTTTTAGAAAGTATAGATACTGTTGTGTTATATTCTTTATAACTATAATTTGTTGCTAGATTGCCAATGTTATACAACTGTTTGATTACTGGAAAAATAACACCTAATTAAGACTATGATTGTTTTGTAGTTTACATAATTAAATTAATTTAACGATATTATCGTTGGTGTTTAAATAGTGAAACTCGTTATTATAGTGTGTATAAAACTGTACGCGTGAGGACACGCTTTGAACAGGATGGCCGAACTGTTAGCTTGTCTCTGGTAATACCATATTAGATTGTCTCTGGTAACTGTCATATTACTTACATTCACTCAATCGATCATTCATTCGTTCATGATTAAAAACTTATTGGTAGTCATTCGGCAGTCTTGTCAGAGACGTCGAGGTGTGAACATCAAGTGATACTTACTGTGTAATTTTGGATTAAATGGTAACACTTCAGATACAAGTGTAAGTACAGATTAAATCATTATGTATTGAATAATTGGAAATAATTGGAATTGTACCGAGTGTATTTGTGGTTTATGTTGAAGGAAGTAATAAATATCTATGTTTATACTGAAATGTCTGGTTTTCTATTATGAATCCTTTATTCTGAACCGGTGGCCAACAGTATTCTATGATGTATTATTGTACCGTACACAAAAAATCTGTTACTTCCGAACACATTTTTTGTCGCATGATTTTTCAATTTCACTCATTCATGTAGATGAAGGGACTTTGAAGTGGAAACTTATGTTATATCTGTTCTAAAAGTGTAAATAAAGATAATTTTGGTTTAAACGGGTCATAGATTTACATAACTTCGCGTAGAGATCTTGATATTCGTAAAATTATTAAATCGTACGAAAATTCCTGTGACTAAACTATTGAATGTACATGATTGATTATTTGTGTTCGGTCGTAAAACTCATCATTCAATACGTGGTATCATTTAATGTCGTAACGTCATCCCCACTTTCTATATTTATACGCTGCAAACTGCCCTAGGTCTACATTTTTCTTAAAAATTCTTTCCAGCCAATGGTTTTTAATTGTGTTAGTTATGTGCATTCCTTCATTGGTAATGTTGTTAATTATGTGCATTCCTTCTGCTTTATTTCTTTTAGTGTACATTAAAGTATTAGATATACTTTATTCTACTTATCTATCTACAGAAAGTGAGAGAACAGAGGCAAATTTCAAAATACTTTATATCGGAAGCAATCCGACGTGCAGCAATGTTCACTACTAAAAGCAAATTCATCATTACTTATCTGCCTGCAAAGTGCAAAACGTGATTTCCTTTGTAGCAACCGTGTATTCCGGCGATTTATAACTATGTTAGGCGATACATCTCTATAGGACCAATGAAAATTTATGTACAGCAAAACTGCGCACAGTCACGGATTCTCCTCAATCTCCATATTGAAAAGAATCGGAAGCTTTTTGGCAACAAAACACGATCCGTCTTTGTCACCAAAATATATATTTTATGCAAAGATATAAATAGAAAGAATTTTTCATCTTAACACCCTGGTGATCGAGTGGCTTTGGTGTATAGGTACCAAGACGGGGTTTAAATCAATGTCTCGCTTGAATTCTCAACAAGGATCCAATTTAAATGGCTGATTGACTATTAACAGACTAATTTGTATCTAAGAATAACTGGAGACCAATTAGGAACGGTTAATTAATTTAGGAGAGTGTTAAATGCTTTTGGATCATGAATTATAGGCAGTTAAAGTTTATATTGAATTCATTTTAAAATGGTTCAGCAGTATTCATTACAATTATTCCTTGCAGCGGATTAAAGTTATAGATCGATGACACCATCTCTATATTATTCGTAAAATTTGCCAATAAAGCCTTTTAAAAATGCTTATCGCTTACGAGAAATCTAGTACCTCAGGGTGGTAAGTGTGAGTTTTTTCGACTCACGTTCGATTGCGAGCGCGTTAGAATTTTGTATGGGAAATTAGGTTTCTGCTAGTGACCACCATATAAAATTCTAACACGCTCGCAATCGAACTTGAGTGGAAAACCTCACACTTAGCACCCAGATTCATTACTTATTACAATAATAAATAGCTAATAATAAAATTTGACTGCCTCATTGGGCTAGTGAGCGCAAGCGTGACTTCTGAGCATCAGATCCTGAGTTCAATCCCCAGGTCGGGCAAAGTGTTATTGGGTTTTTCCGTTGGAATTTCACAGTAGCAGCCCGGAGTCTGGATTTGTGCCCGGTTGATGGCAATAGGCTCGCCCCCTTTTACATGGGACTTAACACACTCGAGTCCATCACACTTTTCATAGAGCTCATATGCCATCCTGCCATACATAACGCTAGCGGACTTTCCTTTCCTCGGCATTACGTTTGCGCTAAGAGTGACCCCTCGAGGAGGGTTCCTGGCATTAGGTTAAAAACCTTGAAAAATACGCTACTACGTCGTAAAATAGGTGTTTGCTTGTTTCATGACGGTGAATTTGCATTTAAAATGAGCCCTCCACGAGGGCACCCGGCATGGTGAATGCGACTACAGGGTGCCCTCCTGGAGGCCACCCGGCACTGAACGTGTTAAATATAACGGCGAAATGAGTCTGTACTATACACCTCTGCCGAACTCTTCGGGGAAACCAGGCGTGATGTTATGTTAATAAAATGTATTTATTTCACAAAGTTACAGACTTAGTTTTATACACACAGAAGGTTTTGATTAGATACAACTAGCTTGATTATACAGACACTAGCCTGGAAAATTAATGGCTTCAAAATTGCCCTAATAACTTTAGTACCATGTAAACTAATAAAGGTATGACATGTCAGCTAACTCCCAACTAATATCGTAAATTCGCGTCCTCGGTGACTAATAATGAACGCATATATAGGTATACTCGTATTCGCAAAAGCTAATTGTAATGAAATTACTCCCTTTAGAGCCAGTTACTGTACATTTTAACAAATTTATTATTTAAACAAAGAGAAGTACGGTAATAGGGTACAGGGGGACGGCAAACTCTATTAACAAACTCTTTTGTCTTGTTATTTTTTCTTAAAGACCTCACTCAGTCGTAATTTCTCTGTAGTCGTTTTGAAGTAGAACTTAAAATGTAATAAAATATTAAGATTCTGAACGAATTTGTTAAAAAATGTTTTACAGTGCCTTGGATTTATTAATTTTGTTTTTAGGTAACTTAATGCAAAACTATTTTAGGGACATCTTCGTCATCTAAGGGCCGATTTTTCAATCGTCAGATAACTTTTGTCTAAAGAATAATTATTGTGACGTTTTGACAACTTTTGTATAGAAAATAAATAAGTCAAATTATTTATTCAATTCTTTCATAATAATCATCTGTGTAGAATTGTAGGCATAGTTTCTTAAATTAATTGATAATAACGAAATGAATTGTAGGTATTATATGAAATTAACTTAAATTTATTTATTTAAAATGGCTTCATCTTACAGATAACTGTCATACATAATACTGGTGTACACATACTCTCTCTACAAGTAGGAACATCACTTTATATTTACAATAACCTTTGCAATAAAATACGTATTTTATGAGTTCGCCTTTCGAATTAAAATAGAAAATATAATATTTATGAGTTCCTATTGCAGTTTCAAAGTGCGATATTTTAGCATGCCAACAAAACGCATCAAACTCTCCTCGTAAACATAGCATCCTGTTATCGAACTATCGAATGCGTTAAATTATACTTTTCGAGAAATACATGCAAACAATTTGTTACGGTTTCAATCATATAAACTCGTTGATTTCATTGCAATAACCGTTCATTAATTAGCGGTCATATTGCCACAATCAAGGAGATGGGAAGTAAGCACAGAACTTACAATAAGAGAATAGAAATGTTATCATGTTTTTGGGTGAATATTCGAACTTCCTTAAAAAAAAAAACTAATCATTGGTCTCCTCTGTTGTTAACATTAATATTAGTTTCAGATTGTTTTTATTCTTGTCTTATTGCTTGACGGCAGTGGTATAGTTTGATTTTTCATTATTGTAATTGAAGTTTGAAACATCTGCATTTTGGGATGATGATAATGACGTTCTTATTTTTTGCTAACATTTTTCGAATAATCACCCTTTTCCTTCTGGAACCAATGTCGCCGCTTTGTCCCCTCCACGTCCCCTCTAACTCGTACATAGAAAAAACTAGAACTACGCATTTAGGCACAATTACTTGTACATTTACTACTACTTTCCTCTTATTATAAGTTCTGTGGAAGAAAGATTAGTGATGTTATTATTCGTAGAAAGGAGAACGCCTATCCTTCTGGCAAAGTCTAATGACTTTGCCATTTCATTCATTTATTCATAGATCAATTTACATTGTGTTTGAATTACTTAATTGCTTAGGTAATGATTCATACATAAATTAATAGTAACATAGAAAACAGTTACATTGCCGTTCATTTAATACAATTTACTCAATCCAGAGAAATAATTAACGCTTTTTACGACACCCGTGGATGAAGATAAGCCTATACTTTGAACCATTTTATCGAGGATGGTTTTAATACTAGCATTATACTAAATACGCTAAGATATCATCAGACGTATTTATATTATAGGTCATATTTGGGGTCAGGAAATTTTAACACTTGATGTAAATCATTAGTCATCAGCAGTGATCGGAAAAGGGTGAGCTAATTTACCTAAACTTCAAAGAACAGAGACAAAAACTGAAGACTTCCTTACGACAACATTTTTTTTCGGGAGAATTTTTTGGGAGATTGTCTTTAATTTGTTTTCAAAAAATAAAAGACAATCTACTTTTTTGAAAACAATAAACAATCTCTTTTTTAAAAACAATGAAAAACGTGTCATCTGGTTTTGTGACAATTTTGGGAAACAAAAATAGGAAACGAATTTAATTGTTTTCTGTACTATTAACATTAATATTAAATGTACTTTAGTGATGTCCCAAAACCCGGAATAATTTTCACGAAAAAAAATGTTGTCCTAAGGACGCCTCCAGTTTTTGTCTCTGTTCTTTGAAGTCTAGGTAATTTAGCTCGCCTTTTTCAGATCACTGGTCATCAGTGACACTTGGGGTGCATGTAAAGAGCCTCCACGAGTGACGATACTTATGTATGTTCGGCGCACCCTGGGCAGTCAGCCCCGCTACCAACCATGCTGACTGGCTAATCTTTTCACCACAGCATGAGCTGTTTTCGTATAGCTCTTGCAGACACAAGAGAAGTGACACTTAAACTTGCCCTCGGCTTAATACCTCATTTCCAACTAACCAGTTAAGAGAATGTTTTGTTAAGACCTTGGTATTTTTTTTCTTCCCCTAGGTGCGTAACTTCTGTAAATTTTTCTGTACTATGCTTATAGTAGTTTTTTTTTTAGTTACAGCCTTTTGTTTGGTTTGTGCCTGATAAATTGCATTAGGGTTATCCCATGTTACGAAGGACCTAACACAATCATGAGCGAATGAGATACTGCGAAGGGTAACACCTCTGGTTACCACTTTGTGAGATCGCAGGCGTGCTTGGGTTTACGAATACCTATATCTACTTTATTTTTAATAAGAAAAAAACAATTTTAAATAAACGGTACCATTTTTATGAAGGTATTTTCTTTAATACATTTAAGATAAGTACTACGTTTCTTATATAAAGTGGACAAATATTTTATACAGAATGAAAAACAAAATGACCAACGACGCCAAGTGTGCATAAATTTTCTTTATTACATTACAATCTGAAATAATCTGGGCATAACCCAAAAATATTCCAGAATTCAAGAACATAATCCTGGCGCTGGCATTAATAACATTAGATTAGTCCTCACTTTATTAGTCGGCACAGACGCCAGTGAGAGGCCCGTCACATAAATTGTCACTAAGCACTTAGAACCTCTTATAGCCCGTGAAATATTTTTACTGACCCTCGTATATTTTTGTTATAGCTGTAATAATTGTGTCTCAGTACAAATACAGCTCTCTAAAGAAAGGCGTTCTCGTTAATTAACAATACTATAGCGTCCGAAAATATAAAAAAAATAATATGTTAAAAAACCTGTGTACTAACTAGTCTTGCTTGACTTACTTATTATAAGTAATTCTATGACAGAAAATGTTTCCTATAAAAGCAAATCTCGCGACAAGTTTTTATATCATTTAATAAATTGTGTAATACACGTACTAAATTGATTGGTTTGATTTAATTTAAAGTTTATTTTCTTCTTTTTAAGTCAATTAAATAAAAGCTTGTTTTTAAAAAGTTTATTTTTATCATTAATTATTTTTTTGTTTTTTAGTTATGATTGGGAATGTAAATAAAAGCTTCTAAATAAAAGCTGCAAGTTAAATAAAAGCTTCTAAAAAAAATATCCTGCAAGTTAAATAAAAGCTTATAAAAAATATATATTCCCAAACAAAAAACACAAACAAAAACGATTTTGATACGTAAAAGCGACGCTTACTGTACATGCGCACTTGTCTATCAAGGTGGAAAACACGGCAACATCGCATTTAACGTTACTATTTGGGTTTTTAAAAAAAAGGCAGTTCGGTTTTTTTTTTCGGATTATTTTTTGCTTATTTTTGTTTTTTATATTTTTATTTCAATCTATTAATCATGTAGATTAACGGTCTTAAGGGATGCCCTCGGTTATTTTACATACTGTATATTGTCAACCATCGTCGCACATGTCACGTAACACGGTATCGCGTTGGAAACCTTTTCAGCACATAGTCTTCTTCTCTCGTGTCAGCACGAGCTATACGAAAATAGCTGATGCTGTGGTGAAAAGATTAGCCACTCAGCAATGGTGGTAGTGGGGCTGACTGCCCAGGGTGCGCCGGACGAACGGCGAGCTGAACCCTTGCGCGTTAATCGGGTAAGCGACGGCAATCGGGTAAGCGACGACGCGCGGGCCGAAAATCACTTTAAAAAATCGATAAAAAATATATAAATGTAATAAAAAAAACGATGGGGTAGAATCGATTCCAAAATTAATTACCTATAAATTAATATTAATTATAAAAATGTATAATAGTAAGTACTTGTTTAAAATGAAATTTTGCTTGTAAAAAAACTGCAAATCGAAGTAACTTCAGTATTTTTTTCTATCGAGAAAACTATATTGCATCGTGTATTGAACGGGTACATGGTATAGAGAAGAAATGTATCCTAAAATGTAAATTTATTTTGGGTTCTAAATGTTTTAATTTGCCTATCAAAAATGAGTTCTAAAACAAGCAAAACCTACCGCGCCAGGGTTCAGCTCGCCTTAAGTATCGTCACTCGTGGAGGCTCTTAATATTAGATAGATATAATATTAGATAGGGCTATAATAATTGTGTCTCAGTACAAATATATTGTAAGTCATCGTCGCACGTGTCACGTAACACAGTATCGCGTTGAAAACCTTTTCAGCAAATAGTAGAAACTATACACTCGATAACAAATGATACCTTTCTATCTCGATATTTTTCAATAGAAAGCACGTGACTCAATAACAGGGAAAGTATAATTTTAGATAAATGTTCCTTTAACACCAACTTGTTTTGAGAATTACCAGCTCGGAGGACCGAATACGCTTGGGTAGCTACTGTTTGTGTAGCTTCCTGACATTAGAACATTAAAATGGAAGGGTAAAACTTTAATTTCTAGGCCCTAATAGTCCCTAGCAGACCCTAGCGTCTCTACAGCTCTAGCCTAACCATATAAATAAATTAAATAAGTTATGGAATATCTTCACCATGCGATCTAAGATCGGTCGGTCGTAATGTTTGGATAGGAGAATAGATTAAAGTTTTGTGGTTTCCTCACTGCCAATTTAGCTGGTTCCCCCAACTTATTCTCGGACTGACGGCATCAGAACAGCAGTCCTAAAATTAAATCCTAGGAATTCATTACTGTTTTCCTTGTCCTTTACTATAATATTTTTTAACTAATCTGATTGGTGCTTATATGTATATATATGTCGCAGTACGATAGTTATAGTCGTAATATAGTTATATTATATCCCTAAGGATATAATTATATACCGTAACATAATACGAAAGCGATTCATTACTATCTTACTAGGAATATAATTATAATACGGTTCAAGTTTAGTGATATAATTATATTACTAGATTAAGTTTAGTGAAATAATTGTAAGAGTGTAGTGCGGGGGTGCGGCGGAGGCGGCGGCGGGGGCTTTGTTGTGTTTATGAACCCCTAGCCTAGATTGCGACCGTAAGATAGTAATGAATCGCTTTCGTATAACTATGTTACGGTATATAATTATATCCCTAGGGATATAACTACATTACGGCTATAACTATCACACTGCGACATATATACCGTGTGGTGGGACCTTCGTGATCTGTTATACTCCTAGTGCAGACCCCAGTCTCTCACAAACTAAATATACGTAGTTTTTAAGATTATATTTGGATTCGGCCTAAGGAAGCTTATGGTACGGACGTGTCGATAAAAATTTCATAAAATTAATAATAGTGCGTCAAGCAAAATTGAAACCAAGTGATCTTCACCCAAGTACTTATTTAGCAATAACTCATTTACGCAACTTCACTCGTTACTGATATTCATCAACATATTCAAGCGAGCGGCGAGTGTTAAGTGTTACTCCTCACCCCCTCGGAGAAACGAGACGGGCTACGAATATTCGTCTCGCTCACATTGTGGTGCTGCGCGGGCGCGCTTCCGAACATAACAAGTAAATATATCTTTGCATATCTATAAAAGCAATAACACAATGAGTGTCGTTCGATCGCCACCGCAGTCGCCTAATACGTGTAACGAAGGCAATAGAGATTCGATAGCAATAACAAGTGGTATTGATAGATCTGAAAATACTGGTGGTTCACAACCAGATTTGCGAAAGATTACCCTGTCTGACAACGCCAACCAGATAACTTTTCGCGCCAAGAGGAAACAGCCGCATGATGACTTTGGTGCGCAATTTGATACATTTCAAGCTAAAATGGAATCGCTTATGAAGGATATGGCTAAGACCCAATCCGAAAATCTTAACAAAATATCTCAAGATGTTTCGACAATAAAGGAAGAGATCAGTAAGATTAAGGTAACAACTGATATTTTGTCCTCAGAACAGGTCAAAATAAAATCGGAATTAGCCAACATCTCAGGTTTCAGAGCTAACATTGAGAAAAAAGTAGATACTATTGAAAATGAAATAGCATCACTAAAATCTGTTTCCACTTCTGCAATTACTACACCTTTGCTTAGCTATGAAGATTTTATATCGGAGACCTTCGAACGATCTCAGAGGGAGAAAAATGTCATCATACGAGGAATAAAAGAGATACAATCCACAAATTCTGACGAGAGACAAATTCATGATAGCGAAGAAGTAAAGAAGGTAATAATAATGGCTGTTCCAGGCTGCATGGAGCCAACCAAAACTATACGACTAGGAAAATATAATCCTGATAAATCTAGACCTATAAAGGTTATATTCTCGACTTCGGAAGCAGCAAAATCAATTCTACGCAGCAAATCAAACGTAAAATCTGAAAATAACAAAATTTACTCTGATGAGACACCCTACCAACAGAAGTACCGGAACAATTTGAGAGACGAACTGAAACAGCGGCTAGATAGAGGTGAAAAAGATATTATAATAAAATATGTCAAAGGTGCACCGAAAATTACGAAAATCCAGCCAAAAAACTAGCGACACAAGACTCAGATGATGCAACTATAAACACTACTCACGAAGTAACAGATTCATACAGCAACTTAATAAAAAACACAAAATCCCTAAAATTTCTTTACGCTAACGCACGTAGCATAGTGACGCCAGGAAAATTTGACGAACTAAACTGCATTACACAATATAACATACCCAGTCCTGTGCATGTCATTATACTATCGGAAACCTGGATCAAGTCAGAATCTGAAGCAAAACGTTTGAAAATCCCAAACTACACCCATTATTATAATATTAGAGAAAATACAAGAGGAGGTGGAGTATCCATATTTGTTCATGACTGCTTAAAACACAATTACTTAGAAGATCTGTGTAAAGATGACAATCACTACTTGTGGGTTCATTTAGATAAATACTCATTGGATATTGGTGCCGTATATAAAACTCCAAAATCAAACAATAATGGGTTTATAGAGGAATATTCACAGCAGCTGATGAGGAGGAAAAGAGCTTTAGTATTCGGTGATTTCAACTACGATCTGCTTAATCCTAACCGATCAATTAATAGCTACACAAAAATACTGCTAGAAAATGGACACATAATCCTGAACAAAATTGATACAACTTTCAGTACCCGTGATTCACCGACAAAAAAATCGATTCTTGACCACGTTTCATCCAATCTGAAAAATCATAAATTTCATGTGACTATAGTGGATTCACCAATGTCAGACCACAAGCAAATATATCTAGAAGTTGGCAAATATACACCGGATACGAAAAAGAAAATAAAATACCATTCCTTAGATTACACAGCACTTTACCACACAGTAGAAAGTACAATTACGAATATCTCTGATGGTAACTACGACAGCCTAGAACATATCATAAAAGAAGCAGTAAACAATAACAGAATATCGAAATGTAAAATTCAAAACACGCTTAAATCAGACTGGATTAATAAAAAAATAATTGGAATGATAACCAAAAGAAATCAGCTGTGGTCTACTTTTATGGAAAATTCTAACGATGACTTAATAAGAAAAGAATTTGTAGCTGTACGAAATGCTGTGGCTGAAAAAATCCAAACTACTAAAAATAGTTATTATTACAAAGCTTTCAAAAACTGTGAAAGAAAACCTTTAAAGATGTGGAAGTTAATCGGAAACTTAGCTGGAAACAAAACAAAGTCGTGCTCCGCTCCTTCAAAATTAGATACACAAATAGGTCCAATTACTGACGTTACAGAAATATGTAACTATTTCAACACCTTTTTTGCCACTATCGGGTCTATTTTAGCAAATAAAATCACAACTTACAACGAAAACACACATACGCAGTCAAGTAGTCAAACAGCGATGTCAAGTACATGCGAACTACTCTATCTAACTCCTAGTACAGAAGAGGAAGTTAGCAAAATCATAGATAATCTCAATCCAAACACTAGCACGGGCTTAGACGGGATTAGTTGTAAAACCATAAAATGCATCAAAAACTTAATACTAAACAAACTAACAATGAGTATCAATTATAGTTTACAAAACGGCTTCTTCCCTGATTCTCTCAAAGTAGCAAAAGTGAGTCCAATTTTTAAGTCAGGAAAAAAGACCGACCCAGGTAATTATCGTCCTATCTCAGTCCTCCCGATGATCTCTAAAATCTACGAGAAAATATTATATAACCGTCTAGATAATTATCTCAAAACTATTAACTTCTTCTCTAAAAAACAATATGGTTTCCGCGCAAAATCCAATACTCTAACTGCAACAATCGACCTTGTGACAAACCTGAAAAACAATATTGATGAAAAACGCGCAGCCCTTGGTATATTTATTGACCTAAAAAAGGCATTTGATACAATTAGCCATAGCGTCCTTCTCCAAAAATTGTATGATATCGGCATCAGGGAAACGGCTCACGACATGTTTCAGTCATACCTCTCTAACAGACAGCAGATTGTTCGGATTGGTGATATGAAAAGTAATCGCGAAAACTTAACCTATGGTGTACCGCAGGGCTCTATTCTTGGCCCCTTGCTGTTCATAATATACGTAAACGATATACAAAACCTAAATCTGACAGGTGACATAATACTATATGCTGACGACACCAGTTTGTTTTTGTATGGCAACAACATCGAACAGGTCATTAAGCAAGCGCAACAAGATTTAGATACTATCTCTAGATGGTTCCGAAACAATTTACTGACTGTTAACACATCTAAAACTAATTTCATCATTTTCAGTGCTAGGAACAAAAATATCGAGAATCACTCAACTCTATACATAAATAACGAACCCATAACCAGAGTTAGTTCTGAAAAGTATCTTGGACTCCATCTGGATAAACATCTGACATGGCAGCCGCACCTTGATAAATTAAGATCTAAACTATCTTCTGTCATGGGTGCGCTTCGAACTATCGTTCGCTGTTTGCCAACATCTGTTAGGTATATAATATACAACTCCATGGTAAAACCTCACCTAGACTACCTTATAGAGGTGTGGGGTACCGCAGCTAAAACAAATTTAAGGCAAATCGAAACATGTCAAAATAAAATAGTTAAATTGTTATTTCATTACCACTATCTAACTCGCACGGAAAAAATTTACAAAGAAACTAAATTGATGACACTATCGCAAATATATAAATATAATACATGCATTTTAGTACACAAGCTATTAAACAAAGATATACACTCTAAAATAACGTTAACAAAAAAAGGACAAATACAAAAACGAATTACTAGACGAAAAAATAACATCTGCTTAAGACAACCACGAACGAACTACGGAAAGAAAAACATATTATACGAAGGAGCACAGCTTTATAATAAATTGCCTAATGACATTAAAGAGATCCAGTCCTTTATGTTATACAAAAAAACCGTAAAGCACCACATCTTAAAAGATTTCTCTCGATTTTAAATAAATTAGACAAAAAAAAAAAAAAAAAAAAGTTATTACCAAAATTCATCTGCCTTATAAAACCAGATTAAATTATTACTAATTTAAAATACATAGCTAAAACATACTTAGCTAGAATGTTATGTAATAATAATTGGTATGGACAATGTGTAATTGCTATAGACTTGCCTTCAAGAAACGATATGTAATGGGACACTTACTTCTTCATATTACCCACAATACTGTAAAAATATTGTACTAATTTCTTACAAATTTATTTACGAGTACCCACCGTTCGTCATAACTTTCATGTATTCAATACTTATTTAAGATTAACTTGTATTTCTCATAATAAGTGAATTGTATTCTTTTTGAGAAATAAATATCTTAAACCGTATATTTCAAGTGATAATTATGTTTGTAAAGAGAAAATAAACAATTTGAATTTGATCATCATAAAAGATGTTAGCGTCAATAACAAAGCTGTTGTATTTCAGGATTTCGTTACGAAAAAAATACAAGGATTCGATTTCCAAGTTATTTAGGGAAAAGTCTTTGTTTTCCGATTTTATTATTTGCGTCCATCAACTCGCCTAGGATGGTAACTATTTTCATTCTTCGGATACTTAATATTTCTCTTCATTTTCACGATGCGCTGGCTCGGAAATAAATGAACAATAAATCAAACAACTTTCACCCCTCGGTGCCAGGTGTTAAAAACGTTATTTCTATGGCAGAATTATTTGACACAAATATAAGCAAAGTTATTGAATCATGTGACTTTAATATCCACGTAGTTTGAATGGATTTAAAACTATTTTGATTTGCTCCATACTACAGCGAACGTGACTGAATATCTCATAAAGGTAACAACTGTATTTCTTTGATTGAAATTTCAGAGACCTATTTGGAACTAACACAATTTCTGATCGAAAACGAAATAAATTACACCCCTATTCATAAACTGTGGACTGGTTAGAGGTTGTTTAACTAAAATGGCTTTTTAGTCTATTGCCATCTCTATTCCTTGGCATACAAATGACAGAGAAAGGTATAATTTAATCAGTGTTTAAAAATGTCAATCCTTAATAAGGGGGTTAATGATTTGTTGAACACTAACTACTTATAAATAACAAAGCCAGATTGTGACCCAGCAAATACAGGATTGTGGAACTAGAAATAAATAATATCTTAAATTTAAGAAGCTGTTACTGTTATAAATTATAATAATGATTGACTTGTGCCGTCAAAATATTCATAAAATAGTATTCAACGTGTTTTTATTGTTTTTAACGTGCATCCTCCATTTTTCCTGTGAAAATTTTCAATACGTTCCGCTTTATGAATATTTTGATAGGCATCAAGCACTGTGCCACGCCCAAAAAAGTATATTTTAAAAAACTTGTCCTTCCTTTTCTCTTCATTTATAATAGCACTGATTTTGATAATTGAATCCTTACAAATGGTATGATTTAAAATAAGAGAAAGCTTTTTTATACCAACTTATACAAAAGCATAAAGTACGTCTTTGATGAACTAAGTTGGAAAGCAAACACCGTAGTTTGTGTTTATCTTCGGAACTGGTAGTGGGGGCGGCAGAGAAGTGAATTACGATCGCGATAGTGGGCGAAGGGTTAACGGTATCCTATTTAAGTATTCCTCACACCAAAGCGAATTATCCGCTGCCAGGCGAAATACTTTGCGGCTAAATTTTCCCAGTAATTAGCGAATAAGCGATACAATCGCGACAATTTCGAAACTACGCCGCGTAGGTGTAACCCTGCTCATAAGCTAGTAATAATAGTTCATACCGCGGAACTTTGGCTGTAAATATTTCGTCATGAACGTTCAATGAATTATTCGATTCGGTCCTTTTAACTTAAGGTGCATACACCGCCCACTCGCTACAGCCACAAAAGTGGGCGGTCACAAACTGCAGACTAACTTTTCTCACTCACCGAACACGTGTGGCCGCCGCTTTAAATGAATGGAATCAGATTGTGGTCGGCAACTTGTGGTTGTGGCGAGTGGCTCGTGTTTGATTAGCCTTATTCCTTGAAGTCTATACTCAGGTTTTTTGACTAAATACCTAATATTATAAGTTTAATAGCGACGCGCCCCAGCTTCGCACGGATAGGTACTTATTACGTAATATGCATGTATTATACAAATAAAACTTCCTCTTGAATCACTCTATCTATTAAAAAAACCGCATTAAAATCCGTTGTGTCGTTTTAAAGATCTAAGCATGCATAGGGACAGACAGCGGCTTTGTTTTATACTATGTAGTGATTACCCAACAATTATTGCAAGACTTCGATTTATGATCTAAGTAAATACACGAAATCTAATCCGAAACACAACATGAAAGTAGCTAATAGTCAAAAGCTTCATGAACCGTTTTGTGAATTCATAGCACCGCTGGAGTCAAGTTTAGAATCGATTAAAGTTTTAATCAGGGCGGTTCGGTTCGGAATAAGTTGATAAACGATTCGATAATGTTGAGAGAGTTGAAATTGTGCTAGATTCAATTAGCGAACCCAGAAATCCTCCGTTTTTTTATTCACGGCCCGCATTCATGTAGTCGACAGAATACGAGCTCTTTTTTAAAATGTTGCTCAAAATTCATACAAAAGGCTTTCGATGTCACAAAGAGAACGCTCGCAAATATACCTAATACCCTTTCAGCACAAAAAGTTATGGTGGGCCACACAGACTACACAATACTGGGTAATAAAAATGCATAGGTTAGTGAAAAACGAATAACACATGAAACAAATGAAAATGTTGACAGGTTTTCCCAATCCAATCTGAATAAATTGTATGCTATTGCAAATTTTGAAAGCATAATATTAGAGTTGGGAAGCTCGCTTTCATGTTCACATATTAAAATATATATTTGATTTTATATTATCCTTGAAAATTCCCAAACATTTAATATGATTGCAGACGGCGACTATGGCCTATAGGTATATATTTTCCGAACCTAATAAGTTTTTAATAAAATATATATTTGATTTTATATTGTCCTTGAAAATTCCCAAACATTTAATATGATTGCAGACGGCGACTGTGGTCTATAGGTATATATTTTCCGAAGCTAGTAAGTTTTTAATAAACTATATATTTGATTTTATATTGTCCTTGAAAATTCCCAAACATTTAATATGATTGCAGACGGCGACTATGGCCTATAGGTATATATTTTCCGAAGCTAATAAGTTTTCCAAGGAGGGTCAGCGTACTGTGAAATGGATTGCTTAGTACAAGATTGGTATCTTGTTGCTGAGGATTAGACAATAAATAACTTACTTGTGTTCGTACTAGATGGATTATTGACTAAGACCTAACACGACGATTACACAAGAGATATTCCGCCAATATTACTAAGGGGAACTTAGACTCCAGAACTGCAGCAACTGCTTAGTTATTGTAAGTTTAGATGCTTATGTACTAAACTTTGTGATCAGAAGGATTACTAAGAAAGCAATTATTTGAATAAGTACACTCGGGAGCAATGAATTCAGGCTACCAACATAAACCTTAATATCTTGGAAACTAAAATGATATGGTATGTCTACACCCGTGCGCTTTTATGTTCATCTTGCGCTTTCAACTTTCAATTCCTCTCGCGTCAAGCGCATGCAATATTGATTGCCATAAGACGCTGCTTGTGTCGAACTAGTATTACGGCATACGCTATGGCGCTTCACGCATGCTTCAGACGAAGACGCAAGATGAACGTGAAAGCGCACTGGTATAGACATAGCTATAGCTTATTTAAATAAAAAGTATTTCATAGACTATTTGGGATGATCTCCAAAATCAGCGTATGTGGTTGTGTTCCGTATTTTTATTACGAAAAGGCGCTGTCTAAATAAGGCTATTTTTATATTGGCCTCGATTGAAACCTGCTAGGTTAAACCAAGCAGTTTTGGAAATATTTCGGTTTGAAATTTTAGAGACCAGGGAGCTTACTATGACCTCTTATGAAAACATTCAAATGCCAGCCAGTCAACTTCCGTTCAAAAGCAGGCCTGCTTCTGAATCGCTAAAAATCGTACCATGACAGTACTAAAGGTGAATGACTGTTGAACCAAGTTGAACGGTAATGCTTATTCATGGTACGAAAAGTCTATACAAAAAAAAAAAGGTGAACGGACATCGTTAACGTAGCAGGCCTGCCGCTACGTTAACGATGTCATAGGTAGTATAAAAAAGCAGGGCAGTTCAACTTCCAGGCAACTTCTGTCCTGCTTTAAGAGGTCATAGAGAGCCCCCAGAGCGATCAACTTTAATTTTTAGAGGTGTTGCCATCCTTTGAGCGCTATTGTCCTTTTCCCGGACGGCCGTTATTAACTACATTTAACTTAAATAAAATTCTCTCTTTAGCGGTCGAAGCTAAAGGAGTATTTGAAGATCGTAGCATGTGGCGTTCTATAGCTTCTTGCTTACCCCCATGGGAAAAAGGCGTGACTTTATGTATGTGTGAACGTATGCATTTTGTTTAAATAAGCTAGCATTTTTAGTTTCCGTGATATTACGGTTTATATGATCCGGATTCATTGCTCCTGAGAGTATAAATATCAGGGGTAATCCGACATTTCGTATGCATGTATCTACCAATAGCAATTTGCATGTCAGATCCTCTTCTTAAAGTTTTCGTCAGTGCAATTGTTTAAGTTTTGTGTGGAATATTCATAAGCTTCATATATGTGGTGTTCGTTCAATTCGTTATGTAAAGTAAAAGTTAATCTATGCTGATTCCAAAAGTATTACGAAATTTTAGTTTTTTAAACCTTATTTTGCTATTTCCTGCTCTCAAAATTATAAGACGGTTTTTATCTATTTTTACATAAATACACGAATTTGCTTGACATCTATTTGACCTCTAAAAGCCAATGACCAAAAATGGTGCATTTTTTTTTCGCGGCCATCTTTCAATCGATAATAATTAGATGGAGAATAATATGACGAAGAAAAGTTAATATCCGGTAACATAACCTAACATCAGTCAGAACCGAGATAAATAAAAAAAATAACTTAAAAAAAAAAGATGAAACCGACTTCAAAAAAAAAAACTAAAAAGAGAGTAAAATAATTACCATAATAAAACTAACAGTTTGAGAAGTCAGTGCCTTCAATTATAGTGTAAAATTGCACCGACTTCTAAAACTGTTAGTTTTATAATATGGTAATTATTTTACTCTCTTTTTAGTTTTTTTTTGAAGTTGGTTTTTACTTTTTTTTTAAAGTTATTTTATTTTTCTATTTTTAGTGGTATAAACAATACACAAACGTGCAATTACAGCAATCCCGGGTAATTTGCTGTTATCCACTGAAGAGTTCCATTGTCAATCTCCGAGGGTCTTCATCAGATCTTCACCAAATTAAAATGGGACCATTTCGGAAGAATACTCTTTCAAACAAAAAAAGAATTTTGCAAATCCGTCTTTACATGACGGAGTTATGCCCGAACATACATAAAAATAATTACATCATCCACATAGCAGTAATCAAAAAAATGCTCACAAAATAAAAAGTACTGAACTAAATTGGATGAAATTTTTATGGGACCAAAATGGCAAGTATACTGCATCGAACAAAAAAGAATCACACTAATCGGACTAGAAACCTCAGCTCATGATTAAGGGCTCCGTTTGGGTCCGAAACTACACTGAAAAAACTATTTTGTTATAAGTAACACAATATTACGATATTGGTTCCATAAAAAAGTGACAACATAACTTGTGCTACTAGTAACCAAATCAATAAGTTACTAGTGAACAAGCGGTTTGCTAATTATAATCAAACTTTGTTTGCTAGAAAGCACAATTTGGCCAAATATGAAATTACTAAACTAGTTTTGTTGTACATTTTTTTCAGTGTAGTCGGGCAATCCCGAAAAATGCACGTGAGTAAACCGTAACTAATCATAAATATAAAAATTCAAGTTCAAATATATCATCTCGGACTGCATTTGTAGAAAAATCGTTTATCAATTAATTTTGTGATACACATAGGACTTACACTAAAAAACAGATGGTGATTGAAATGCGATAACAAGATATAACTACACCACTCAATCAGCGACGCTGTATCTGTGTAAACAAATCCCTGAATCATGTTATTCATACACACGTATGAGAATCGACGTTGATGCCATCGGTCTATATTTGACGAACAAACAACAACATAATCATGTTTCTGTGAATCTGTATAGCTTATATTTGATGATTCATTAACATTATTACCAATTAACTCAGCCTAATGCGTAGATAAGCTTATGTTGCGTTACAACATAATTTGGAATATTCCGATCTGTCCCCCTGATCTGTCCCCTCGTCGGTAACAGGGGGACAGATCGAAACTTTTTATTTCTATTTATCCCCCTAAAGAACAGCAGGGGACAGACCAGAAATAATTCTTTCGATCTGTCCGTTCGTCTTGGTGACAGGGGAACAAATCGTTTTTTTTTATTGGCCTCCCGCTGTGGTTAATTCAGGGCTACAGATAGATCGGAACATTCCCATAATGTCACTTAATAAGAAATTTATATGCGTAATTTTGATAAGGTAACTATTATTAATTAGCATTACATAATGCATGTATTCTCAAAAGGGTTGAGCAGAGCTGTATAGTACACCTTAATTTAGTCGTTATGTCCCATGTTATAGGGGGTGAGCCTATCGCCACCAACCAGGCACAAATCCAGACTCCAGGCTACTGAAAAATTCCACATAGAACACACGACTACCAAACACGACTACAAATCGTTCTACAAGATTTTCCTTCGTCACTATGGAACTCTGACATTACCTACGCTACTCCGACAATCATGGAACTTCGACACTGGGGTTTAAAGTAACCTAACACGAAGGGGATGACGGGGGCTTCGTTCGCTCGCTTTGCTCGCTCACTCTAGCCCCCGTCATCCCCTTCGAACCTAACCTATCCGTGTCGGGGTGCCCAAAATTAAGTGTCGAAGTTCCATAATTGTCGGAGTAGCGTAATGTCGGAGTTCCATACTGCCGTCATAACGAAGAGTGCAGTAAGTGCAATTTGTGAACATAGCATTTTGAACCTTAGTATTGGGTTACGCAGACGCAAAAGGTTAAATATTCTATGTTCAAAAATTGCACTTACTGCACTCTTCGTTATGACGGCAACATAGTGTCGAAGTAAAATCTTGTCGTAGATCGATTTGTCGAAATTCAGTTTAGCAGTGAGAAAACGCAATAACACTTGGCCCTAGCCGGAGATCGACCTCAAGCTCAGCAGTCGCGGTTGCAACCACTAGATCAATGAGGCAGTCACTATTATTAATTTACTTAGGTTTTACATTTTAGAGCATACTAACAAAAAACAATGTCTGAATAATAATGTCTTAGCATCTAGTTAAATATTGCCAGCACATACAAACTAAACACCTTGCTTACTAATCTTTGTAAATAAGTTAGTATTTGAGACATAATCTTAACTTGATTCTCTTTGTTAAATGCATTTTACACTAATGCTTTGGAACGCTGTAACGAATTGGTTGGTAAGTTTTAATCCGTACGTTACCATCGATCAAACTTGTTGCCACTTGAAGTTTTCAACGTTGCAGCTCTAAGCTCCATACTTTAGTATGCGATAAAACGAGGTGCTATCAAACTCTTTAGTAGTATAGATTAATTAATAATCCAAATTTAGATACATGATAAAAATACAACATGTTCTTTGAGTACGTGGGTTTCTATCAGTAGCATCAGCTACTGTACTGTGTGTATGCATCAGCATACACACAATACGTAAGATGTAAGACAGGGTTTTCTAAGAGAGCAGGCAGCCTACTCCAAAAAACGATCGTCGAAGTTTCGGATCAAAACGAAACAATGATGAACATCGAACTTATTTATAGATATAAGATCAAAGTATTGTCAATCAACGAACTACCAGAAGCCCAATTCTCGTAATTAATTTGAAGTAAGACTGACGGTTGACCGAACTGAGATTAAATTTTGCGTTTGTTTGTGAGATTTGTGTCTGTAAACGCACCCACGATACAAGAGAAATCTTAGTGTGGGGCAACGTTTTTTAAAAAAAAAAAAAAAAAATTAAGAATTTACTTAATAAAAAAATGGTATTCTGGGACACTTAAAGTTCGGTCCGGTTTCAGTATCATCTCAGTCTATCTCGATATAATGTCAATTCAGCCAACTTAAAATCTATTACTGATAGCATACCGATATCATACCGATGTCATAGACTATAATTCTAGAAATAAATGAGAATTCCAAGTTGTCAAAATGGCTCAGTACATAATGTAACCAGAATACCCTTTTGGCTTCAGTCAACTTTCAATCTCATTTCAATATAATCTCACGTTTGACGTTTAAAACGAACAAGAATACCATTTGTCATATTTATGAGATTTAGACTAGACTGAGACTAAATCGAAACCATGTTTTGAACATTTATAATTATAAGAATTGGCTTTCAGATGTCAATTAACATTTGGGAGTACAGTGAACGAAAGACAAAATGTCAATTCGCGAAAATCAAATCGTTAGTCGGATCCGAAATACTTTCATAGTTGGAAAACGTGCGAATCGTCAGCTGAAACTCCGTAGTTTGATTTTCGGAGTAGGCCCCTAGCACCGCTTTCTAGCGGACGTAAAAATATGACATGTGTGTTGATAATATCTTTGGGCACCATTTACCAGTGTCGAAACCGTAAATGCTACACACTCGATTTTTATCACGATATCATTTATATTTATTGCGGGTTTTGATCCATTAACATACTGATCTAAACGCTCAATAAATATGACGATCCAGGATCTTGATTGAAGTATCGTAATAAATATTGACTGTGACTTGACGAGGATTCGGTGCTTAAAGTACGCAGTTTCAATTGGATTCCAATAATTATACAGGGTGTCTCTGGAAGTATGGATCAAATCGAATACGTGGGCAAGGTCATTTCAAAACTTGTAAGTAATAGTAAAAACTTGAGTAAAATTTTTGCCAGAACAAAAAAGTCTTTGCAGTAAATGTTTTTTCTTAAGCATGGTTTCTAGCTGCGTAAAAGTATTACCACAAGAAAGGCCTACTGTTCGCCAAAGTCCTGATAAAAAATGATAGCTCTGATAGTTTTTTTAATGTTTTTTTTTCTATGCGTAGTGATTGAAACAAAAAACAATAATTGGTCATAACTTTTGAACCGTAAAAAATTGCACCGATCGACGTTCTCAGGGTTAAAAAGTTTGGAAATGACATTGCCCACGCCCCTATTCGATTTGATCCATACTTCCAAGGACAGCCTGTAGAGCATTTTAAAACCAAACATTGATGTTATTCATGACATAATAAAAAAATCTCATACGATGTGCGACGCGTGAAAAGGTTATAAGTTTTCTTGATAACCAAAATAAAAATGTTTTAACTCACCTGTATCGTTATTTATATAATACTCTCTTCTACCACCCTGATGAGGGCGGGGATTTGGCGCTATAGCGGCCCGGTGACCTGCGACCAAACAATCATTCAATCAATAGACACTTCGACTATCACCGGTCATTGTGACGTCACCTTACCCTAATCCCAAAGATGGATGTTACAACTAATTATAATTCCATCATCCTTCGAACAATATGGATTACATCAGGACCGCTGGAGCAAGCGCCATCTTTGTTATACAGACCGAGAATTGAATTCAGGGTATTGAACAGCTTAGTTGTAATGTACAGTGAGGCGTAACAAACTTCATGTGTAATTCAACATGAGACAAAGGCTAACCAAGGGCCCATAATTGATTTGCGAAGGATATTCCGCAGGCGCTTTGTATCAAATTTTGATATTCAGCCTCATCTTGTTAAGCGCAGTCAGACTACGCTATACTATTTCGCTATAATTGCGTCATAAGCTATGACTATATAGCATGACATTCACATCATATATGCTATATCGCAAGCCGGTCTACTATACAGGGTATAAACGAATTCGTGTAATTCCTTCAAACTACATGATCTATTAATGGTATAGATTAACCCCGCACGGGATTTAGATTGATTAAAAATAAAAAAATAACTTTTTTTTTCCCAAATATTTTTATAAGTTATAGAAAATTTCGATGCCATGCATAAATGAATGAAGGCACGGCGACACAGCTGACGGGCACGACTAACGCGATATCGCTCCACGTAGTCAGTTAGTTTGGGACGGTAAAATTACTCACATACAGAATACCATGGTTCATTTTTTGAAAACTTTTTTTTGTTGATTCTGAAAAATACCTATGCAGGGTTAATCAATTTCACCAGTAGATCACGCGGTTTGAAGGAATAACACGAATCCGTTTACACCCTGTATATACCAAGTTATTTGACGGTGATCCTCGGGCAACGGACGGGGTAGAAGTGAGGCGGGGCCGGGGACCTTAGAATCGTACGATATAGCTCTGAGAATCGTTCAAGTTTATCGTGTACAGCAAGCCAATACTATAAAGCACAGCGTTGTGTGACCGTGTCCATATAAAAGGTTTGCTAAGCGATATTGTGGTGCTGTATAATATTTGCTATATCGTCGGGGATAGTGCAAATCCGCGGAACTAGCATTGGATAATTCCGCGTTTCTGACAAATGTAGCCAATTTTAAATTTCGCAGGCAATGCACGCAAGATCCTAAATATTTAAACTTATAATCTTCCCCTACAAACCTACACGTAGTGCAGATACGCACACTTTACGTATGGTAGATTCGCGGATTTGCACTATCCCCAACGATATGTTACATAGCGTAGTCTGAACTGCGCTTTAGACTGGAAGTCGACTCCAACATAGTAGGGGAACAGCTAAGCTAATGACGAAATTAAAGGAAGGCAATATTTTTCACATAAACCCATTTTAATTAATCACACATTTGCGAAAGGTAGCGTCACATGTGGGTTATCAAAACACGCTTAGCTTAAAACACACAAGGAGATTAACGGATTATCGTTGTTTTATAAAAATATTGATATCTTCAACAGAAATAAGACTGAAGGTCATACTGGTTACATTCATAACTGTTTTTTATTTGACTCGTTTTATAAGCACCAAGTTAATCGTGAATTCAAAAGAGCTACTTTTAGTCTGATTCTCATGAAGAGGTTTATATTAAATCTCGCAGATTTCGAGACCAGTCATAAGTACTCCGAATTATGTTGTAAAGTATATTTACGACTGCACCAGGTGGAAGATTTATTTGTTTCTTCATAAAAGCTCACTTCTGAAACGTTTTACTTTCGTCCCTTTATGATTTTAACAGATATATTTTGCACGAGTTTACTTAACACCTAAGAATATTAGATTTCGTATAAAACAAAATGTTTTCATTTTATATTTCGCTTCTCCATATCGTTCGTTGACATCGTATTTATTTCAATATTTTTACAAAACGCTTTCATGTTTTCGGTCTGTTAATAAATTAAAGACTTTTATCGTTAATAAACTGTTTGAACAAAACACAGCAAAAGTTTAGGTAAATTATGACGTCCATTCACTTTAGCTGGCCTTTGTAGAAAACATTAATTCTGTTATCTTAATTGAACTTTTCATCTGAAAAAGTTAAGATTCTAAGAACTTTCTAATTTATGTTGAGATATAAAAACACGCGTAGGTACTTAAACATCGCGTAACCCCACTTATGTAATGAAATATGTATAACGAATATTGATGTGCTTGAATCGAAATTAAGCCTTGGTATAATTATAAGGAGTAGGTGAGTACTACTGAAGTACATATTCCTTAACGCAATATAGGTCTAGAAATTCATGCATAAATCTAAACCCAATTTAATAAAGTGATAGTTAATCTGAAGTTTAGACCTGAGATAAGGATAGACTGCTTTCTAAATTCATGAAGGATGTCACTAAAGTTGGGATGTTCAACATCTTAACTACGTACATTTATTTACATAGATTAGAACTTATAATTAGAATTTCAATAATCTCAATAATTTTTGCTTCAATTTGAATAATACACTCTTATATAACATACATAGACATACATTAAACTGTAGTGTTAGTAAACATGTTTAGCAAGCAGGTGGCCTAGCACGCACTACCGTGACAAGATTCTATAGAGCAGTACCCCAAGTGTGAGTTTTTTTCGTTAACTACTGTAGTTGCGTCACGCCAAAAATGTATGAGAATTTAGGCTGCGTCTCTAGGCGCACCGTTCACTAACTAATATTCGCGCGTTAATTGAACGGTGCGCCTAGAGGCGAAGCTTAAATTTTCATACATTTTTGGCGTGACGCAACTACAGTAGTTAACGAAAAAAACTCACACTTGGGGTACAGGGGTTCACAAACTTTTTTCATCAGTGGCCAAAGAAATGCAAGAAACTTTGGAAAGGGTCAGAATAAAAAAAAGCCTTTTGTTCTGCTAAAACTAACATTTTTGGCTCAAATATTTACGGCTATTTGTTATGGCTATACACTCTTGCTTGCATAACTATTAGTTAATCTGTGCTTTTGCTCTAAAAGGGATGTCGGGCCGGATTAAAACCCTTCGCGGGCCGGAAGTGGCCCGCGGGCCGTAGTTTGCCTACCACTGCTCTAGAATCATCAAGAGTATAAGTTTTTTTTAATAGAGATTGAACAAAATATGTTTTATTGAATCATTTATAATAATAAAAGTAGAGGCTAATCATGTAAATCAGAATCAATTTGCAAAAGCTGAATGGCTTTAGGTACATTTGTCCGCATCACCTGTGAAATCGTGTTCAGCTGCGAAAGCATTTTATAGAATGTGTAAGCGTGCTGACGCATGGCAAAAGGTGAAAGCGTGTGTATGCATGTTCATACAAAATGTCCTTTTTCTATGAGCGAAATGTGAATTGATGCTGTTACTTACGTTTAGTACCAAAGTCAACGAAATTCTTGACACATGTCTTGTCACAGTACAGCGAGCTAAGGCTGTAATTATGTTACTCACAAACATTTAAAAATCTTAACAAACCATGATTCCTAACATTGTGATACCTGCGTGGTCGGTTCTAACTTATTGGATAGTTTAGCGGGCTCCTCAGCTGCAGACAGCATCCGTCGCGCCAGCCGGGCGAACGTGCACCGGAACTGTCGACTCATGCTGCAGTACAGCACGAAGTTCACTGAGGAAGTGAATAGCGCCAGCACGTCCATCAGGTCACCTGGGAAACAAAAATAGATGTTCATAAAAGTTATGGCTGCAGTGAAGGGTCAGCCTTCTGAAAGGTCGGGTTCCTTTAAGAGCGATTACGCACTGCATCCGATCCGAATCCGTGAAAATACGTTCTGAAGTACCCGTAGAACTATTTGCATGGTAGTTTACGCACTACATCCGGATCCGTCATCCGATTTCTATCCGTCATCCGTGAGTCTCCAATTCGGAAGAAATATTGACGGACCGAAGTAGCCGTAGTAATGTTTGTATGAAAGCTTTCGCACTACCTCGGGTTCAAATCGGACGCCAAATGGATATGCCAAAGATGGCCCCTGAATTGTTTGAATTTGGATCAGAGATCGGAATAGTGCTTATGCAACATCCGAATTCGGTCCGAGATTTTTACTCTAGATCGGTATTTTCACGTATTCGGATCGGATGCAGTGCGTAAAGCAATATTCGAATTCGGTCCGAGTTTTTTATATCCGTATTTTCACGGATTCAGATCGGATGCAGTGCCTAATCGCTCTTAGGCGCGAATCGTAACTATAAAATAAACGACGATGTAACTATAAAGAATCGAAACTATAGAAGTACAATTTTAATGATTTTAAATTTTGACGACATGTTTGGTGCAGTGGTTGAGCGATTGGCTTCTGGGCTACGGGTCGTGGGTTCGATTCCCACACGGAACAGAAATTTGTATGGCCTACAGATAGTTGTTTCGGGTCTGGGCGTTTGTGTATGTGAGATTTGTGTCTGTAAACGCACCCACGATACAGGAGAAATCCGAAAGGGGGGCAAAGTTTTAAAAAAAAAACAGGCTAAAAAATAGTACATTTTCTCAGTTTTTTTCCTACTAGTGACATTTCCTAAATTTGGAGTAGTTCTGCTGGAGAGCATGGCACGTTTAAAAGGTAGAGAGAGAGACTACAAAACCGTCGAAACGACTGATGGATTGACTTCACGACCCCATTGACCACGACAGTGGATTAGCCACTGGTTTTGTTCCCCGATCGGGACAAACTTTTGTCTATTTTACAAATATTTGTTTCAAGTGGTGTGTCTATACGCTAAATCGGGGAATTCCTCGAAGCGCACCAAGTTTCAAACGCACCAAATGAAACGCACCAAAAGTATACCTCGAAACCCACCAGTCAGGTGCGCTAAAACATCAAATTATAAATATTATAATTTTATTCCTCGAAACGCACCAACGATGAAACATAGAGGACGGCCCTAGGTTCTCTTGAGCTAGGAGAATACGTCTGATACACCAGTTAGTTTATAAAGAAAGATGTAGAGCATTCAATACCTAATGCATATGTATACATAACAATAATAAAATGCTTATAGAATATGAGGCAAGATAGCTTTACGTCCCTTGGGGTAGTCAGCGAATTCCTTCTTGTAGTTGCCGTGTTTGCCGCCGGTTTCGAGCATGAAGGATTATAAAACATCGATAGATGTTTTAAATTAAAACTCGATCTAAAAATGCCAACCATCAGGCAATACCTCAAACGCATTTCCAAGCGTTACTTCGACACTGCCCCCCTCCATCCGAACCCCCTAGTTGCCGCAGCGGCCGACTACAGTCCCTCTCTCATAAGTAAAGTTCGCCGTCCCAGGCACACACTTTTAGAACCCGATGACGAAATAACCCTCCTCCAGGAGGCGAGTAAATCGACCAGCACAATACACAACGTCCGCTGCCGTCCGGCATATCGTCCTCGCCGACGAGGCCCGTCGCGACGTCCCACCGCCGCCGGTCACGATCCACCGAGCTCTCCCGTCGTAGAGCCGGTCGTCTCTTCAGACTCCGCAGTCACACCGATAAATTCAGCCCTCATCAAGCTGTCTCCCCCCCCTATGTCCACGCCAGCAACGCCCTAAGCCGAGGTCCGAGTCCCACTAGGGGTCGCCCTTAGTGCTGTTGTTGCAGGTAGTCATGATGTTAGTGTAGTACAAGTAGTTAGCTTAGGTTAAGTATTTTACTCCCCCCCCCCATTGGCTGGAGACCCTTCAGGTCACGCCAATAACTGCCCGATTACGTAGAAACCGTCCCCTAGGACGACCTACAGGAGTCAAATAGAAAAAAAAAAAAAAAATTAAAATTCAACTGTTCTTATTGTTTATTTATTAAATCTACCAGCAAAGCAGAAATGAACTGGAACTAGGTGCGTAAGCGACTTACTACTTACCTCAATAATGGTAAAAGGTTTTTGTAATGTATGTAGCTATAAGTTTTGAATGTATCGCCAGTCCTAAATAAAGCGAGTAAGGAACGGACGTGTTTTACTGCGCTTAGCTATTCCCTTTGTTGATATTGGTACAAACACTTCAGTGGCGACGAGGACTCAAACAAAAAAAAAACCCACGAGTTGTAAAGTAATATAAAATAATAAAAAGTGTAGTGTACAAGATGACTATCGGCAAATTAGGAGCGTTTGAACTTGAGAAGGACAACTGGGAGGCGTATGTCGACCGTTTAGAACAATATTTTGTGGCTAATCAGGTGAAGGCGGAAATACAGGTGGCTACATTAATTACTGTGATTGGAAGTGAAGCCTACGAGCTTATGGTGAATTTGTGTACTCCTGATAAACCGGCCAGCAAAACGTATGCCAACTTAGTGACGTTAATGAAAAATCATCTGAATCCGAAACCAAGCCAGTTGGCAGAAAGATTTAAATTTCGCCAACGTATACAAAAGCAAGAAGAAAATGTGGCTATGTATGTGGCAGAGTTGAAAAAGTTAAGTAAACACTGTGGCTTTCAAAACCTGGCAGAAAACCTTCGGGATCAGTTCGTCTGCGGGTTAATAAAAGATGACATACGACAAAAGTTGTTTACAGAAGATGACAAAATATCGTTCGACAAGGCCTTTACGATAGCTATGTCCATGGAAGCAGCAGAGACGAATGCAGCATTGGTGGAAGGCTGTACCAGGGGTAGAAGCTCAGGTGACAGTGTGCCAAGTGTTGATACAGCTGTACATTTCATGGGACGAAACAAAAAAGTTAAAGGAGTAAACGAGAGCGGCGTTACGCGCGCTGCACAGAATTCTCCGAACGGCGGCGGCGGTCCAAGTGGCACAAGCGGAGCGGGTAGCGGCAAATACCGAGCGAACAGCACTCGTACGAACACAACGAATAAAAACCATAAATGCAACGTATGCGGTGGTGCGCACGAGGAACATACGTGCAAATTCAAGATGTACGTCTGTAGGGTGTGCAACCAGGAAGGACATTTAAAGAAAATGTGCCCCAAGTTGCGAGGCAACACATCTTTTAATAATATACACGAACAGAAAAATATGGGTATAAACAATCAAGACAGTGACAGTGACGAGGTAAAATGTTATAATAATAATTATTCCATATCTGCAAATACCAAACAATCACAGTTACTTGGACCATTCACTGTAGATGTTTATGTTGAGGGCATATTATTAAATATGGAAATAGACACCGGCAGTGCTATATCATGTATAAGTTACGACTGTTATAAAAAGTTCTTTGTTCGTTGTAAATTGAATCCGAGTAGTTTAGAATTGAGGTACTATACAGGCGAAGTGGTGACGCCTGTGGGCAAAATGAAGGTCGAAGTAAAGTTTAAAACCAAAACAAAAATATTAGACCTGTATGTCATAAAAGGGGGGAAGGCTAACCTGCTAGGTCGATGTTGGCTTAATGATTTAGGTATACCTATTCCAACATGCAATGTATATAATATAAATTATTTAGACGAGTTGATTGATACAAAGGAATTCAGTTCCAGGTACTCTGAAGTTTTCAAGGATGGTTTGGGTCGTTTCACCGGCGGAAAAGTAGGTTTTGTCCTGCGGGAAGGGGCACGGCCAGTATTCCTGCGCGCGCGACCGCTTGCCTATGCGCTGCGCGAGCCAGTTGAGCACGCACTTGACCAAATGGTGCAGGACGGAATCCTCACACCGGTCTCCACGTCGGACTGGGCTACACCAATTGTACCGGTAATGAAAAAAGATGGCACCATACGGGTATGTGCAGATTTTAAAATGACATTGAATAAATGTTTAGAGGTGGACCACTATCCTTTGCCTAAAGTAGAAGATTTACTTATTAAATTATACGGGGGAGAAAAATTTACCAAATTAGATTTATCACAAGCATATGCGCAATTTGAACTAGATGAATCCAAAAAGTATACGGTCATAAATACACACAAGGGGTTATTTATGTACAACAGACTAATCTATGGGTTAGCGTCCAGTCCAGGTATATTTCAACGAAAGTTGGAACAACTTTTCGCTGATATGCCACGAGTAGGGGTATTTTTAGACGATTTAATTGTTACTGGAGTAGATACGCGATCACATTTAGCCACATTACATGAGGTGTTTGAAAGGTTACATAAATACGGTTTGAGAATTAAGAAAGAAAAATGTACATTTTTCGCGGAGACTGTAACGTATTTAGGTTTCAGTATTAGTAAACAAGGTGTGCACACATGCCCAGAAAAAGTAGATGCAATTAAAAAGGCACCTGTGCCCACGAATATTATGGAATTACGATCGTTCCTGGGGTTGGTAATGTATTATGCTAAATTTGTACCAAATATAAGCACGATTCTAGAGCCATTATATAGATTGTTAAAAAAGGACGTCAAATATGAATGGAACGCAGAATGTATGCAAGCTTTTGATAAGGTGAAACATTTGTTAGTGTCTAGCAAAGTATTAGCTCACTACACCGCTGAACTACCCCTAGTGTTGACGACCGACGCGAGTAGCGTGGGGATTGGCGCCGTCATCTCACACGTCTTTACGGGAGGAGATGAGCGACCAGTGGCTTACGCTTCACGAGTACTCAATGCGGCTGAAAAAGCATACTCACAAATCGAACGCGAAGCTTTGGCTATAATTTATGGGGTACGTAAATTTCATCAATATCTATACGGCCGAAAATTTACATTAAGAACGGATCATAAACCGTTAGTCACGATTTTTGGGGATAAAACGGGAATACCCGTCATGGCCGCGAGTAGAATGCAACGTTGGGCAGTAATTTTAGCCGGGTACGATTATACCATAGAGTATGTGCGGAGTGATAAGAACGCCGCGGATGCCTTGTCTCGGTTACCAGTAGATAAAGAAAAGCGTTTGAGTAATGAATATACATATTTAAACTTTGTTCAGAATTTTTTGCCAATCACAAGGCAAAACGTACGAGAGAGCACGTGTAAGGACGAAAAATTAAATAAAATAACAAATTTTATAAAAACAGGGTGGCCCAGTGAATGTAAGGAGGAGGACTTAAAAGCATACTTTACAAGACGTAATGAACTATACCTGGACAGAGGCTGTATAGTATGGGGTTATCGTTTAGTTGTACCAAGTAAACTAAGAGAGCCAGTGTTACAAGAATTACATGTAGGACATTTAGGTATAGTCAAAATGAAAAGCCTTGCGCGTGGTATCGTGTGGTGGCCCAATATAGATCGCGATATTGAGACTACTTGTCAACAGTGCATGACGTGTTGTCTAGAAGGAACGGCGCCACCGAAGGTGCCACCGCAGCCATGGCCCTATATCACAGAACCGTGGTCACGCTTACACGTAGATTTTCTGGGACCATTGCAAGGTAAAACATTTTTAGTAATTATAGATTCTACAAGTAAATGGTTGGAAGTATTTTTAATGCCACGAACCACAGCGAGTGCGGTTGTAAAAGTGCTGCGTACTACATTTGCACGTTTTGGATTACCCAGAGAGATAGTGTCAGATAACGGTCCACCGTTTACGAGTAGAGAGTATCAGGCATTCATGAACAAGAATGGTATTAAAGTAACTTTTACAGCAGCATATCATCCCTCTTCTAACGGAGCAGCTGAAAACGCTGTCAAACTTTGCAAACGTGCTATCAAGAAGTCATTTAGGGACGGGATTGATTTAGACGAAGCATTACAAACTTACCTTATGATGTATAGAAATGTAGAACATAATTCTACTGGTGAGTCACCTGCTATGTTGTTACAACGAAGGAACTTAAGGACTAGGTTAGATTTACTAGGGGAGGACAGACAAGTAGAATCTAGAGTACACGACGCACAACGCAAGCAAATATACAATGCAGGAGGTACCGATAGAAATTTAAAGGTGGGGGACTCTGTGTGGGCTCGTAATTTTACAGGAGATAAATGGTTGGACGGAACTATTACAGAAAGAGTCGGCTCCCGTAATTTTGTTGTAGGTAAGGAAGGTGGTCCCTTCATAAAAAGACATATAAATCAAATAAAAAAAAGGAGAAGTAGTTCTGGGGTGCCATCTGGAGAACAAATTATATCGTCACCGGATACCACGTCTGTCGGGGACAATTCGATGGTAGAAATTGTAAGGGTAGGCGATGATAAGGTAGTGGAGGTGTCTAGTCCAGGCGTGTCTAGTGCGCAGGAATCAGGGCGAGTTGAGGAATTAGTGGGTAGCCCACACGTAGAAGTTCGCGCAGAAAACGCTAGGCATAAAACCCCTATCGAATTACCGATGAACCGACCCAAGAGAGTAATTAAACCAGTGCGTAGCTATGGTTTCGAAGAAGTAGATTAAGATTGTTTTGTATTGATTCATTTATAGTTCGTATGTTTATCTAAATACCTTATGTAAGTAATTAAGGCGCGGTGAGAAGCAAATTTTTAGGTAATTGAGGGGGTGAAGCAGGGGCACATAGCTCCGCCCACTGCGGGGCGCCCGCCGCCCGCGTTTATGATAGCACGCACGGCCCTATTCTAGCGCCATCCATATTCTGACGGTGAGTGCTAAGATGCCGCAGCAGCCTCTCGAGACCCGATGAGCGCTAATATGTACATATTAAAGTTCAAAATAAAAAGATAATGTCGTAAATATCTGTTCCGATAAAAATGCTGTTTTCCATTCAAGTACAGATAAGCTGAGGGTTATCAGTGTAGTAACCCTAAGACCTTAGACTTCGGTTTTCCTGTAATATAAGTAAAAAAGTCGCTGAAAATACTCCTTTATTTTTATCAAAATTATGCCTCAGTAGGGGGGAGGGGAATGGTAATTTTTTTATGTATTTAATCTATAAGTAAAGTAGAAATTTTCTGTATTTTTTAAAACTATTTATTTCAAAATTATAAACGAATATTTATGGATATTTAAGATCTCAATCAATCAATCTAATGTATCGGCTATTCGCAGTTTCAAGAAATTACAGCATGCATGGATATACCATTTTTTTCAGACATAACTTATTGTAAAATTCAAGACATCGTTAACGAAAAACGGGAAGAAACAGCTCTAGAATCAATGGGAAAAGCTGCTATGCGTGAGCGTGATGCCGCTATAAGTGAAGAGAAATTTAGTAACGACGATATACCTGTAGTAGCCGGTAATAATAACTATAAGGCATTGTCAGGTGCCGCAGCGATTGTAGGCCGCAAATTTGGTGAAGTCCTATATACAAGGTTAGTCGGAAAGGGGTTACTAGTCCGCAGGCCACGTAAAGTATCACTGATGGCCGTTTTAAAGCAAGTGTTAAAATTTCAAAATTCGATAGTTTTTGTTTCCGTAAAAGATGATTCTTATTTTAGTTTTTTCAAAAATACTTCGTTCCTACTTTAGTTACGAATTCAGAAAATAGTGCTTCCCATTAATGACCCCAAATATAACCTAAAATGTAATCACAGCTGATCATAGCTGAGTCTAGATAGATTTTAGCATATTTTTCATGTATTTTTTGAACAGCTATTTCTCTTGAAATATTGACTTTTGGGGAAAGTGGTAAAACAAAAGTTACTCATTATTATGGGTACTTTAATACCCTTTCAGATTAGTACCCCCTTTCTGACTAACCTTGTATAGGACTTCATCAAATTTGCGGCCAACAATCGCTGCGGCACCAGACAATGCCTTATAGTTATTACCGTACGAACGTGATGACCAAACGCCATCTGCATACACATCTAATATAGGTATATTATCTTTACTAAATTTCCCTTCACTTATAGCGGCATCACGCTCACGCATAGCAGCTTTTTCCATTGATTCTAGGGCTGTTTCTTCCCATTTTTCATAAACGATGTCTTGAATTTTAGAATAAGTTATTTCTGAAAAAAATGGTATATCCATGCATGCTGTAATTTCTTGAAACTGCGAATAGCCGATACCAGCAGAAGTGATTCCGGTTACCGCAGCCAAATTTGCGTTAACATTAGATATGTTTGCTGGATCCTCACTTGTAATTACAAAATTTTCTTTACACATATTACATTTAAATTTATATTTAGAGATCAAACCATTTCTTCTTTCTCCTATCAATGACATGTCTTTTAAATTGCAATTGAACAAAGAACTATGGCTTGATATTTTTTGAAGCTGCTGGATAAAATACATCATAATTATGTATAATCCTTTGACCATGTATTGGTAGGTTCGCATCTTCTTGAGAAACGGTTTCAACAAAGAGCGAATCGTTTATGGTGGATTCTCTGAAAAAAAAAATGTGTTAGTGTTTTTAAGAAAAAAATCAATGTGATAGTATGTTGTTTGTCAATCATGCTGAAACGACTGAGCTGATTCGGATAAAAATAGACACGTTTTTCCGTGTGAAATTTTCACTTAAAATGAGATTATTTATTGACCTCTCAAGTCGCGAATCAGATGATTAATTGTTTTATACCAATAAGGTTGCAATCAAGCATACGTCAGCCTGATTGTAAGCAGTTACGTGTGTGTGGGTGTTTAGGTCACAAAAATGTGTAGGTGTGATACCCAACGTAATCGGTCCAGAACATTCGAAGCAAATTGGCTGTGACAGACGTACAGATAGACAAACAGACACATGAGTGGTCCTATAAGGGTATAGTTTTTACTAAAGGAACCCTAGCAAACAACTTTCATTTTTAAATTACATTTTTAGTGTTATTAACATTAGTATACATAGGAAATTACCCATAATCTGCTCCTTGAACAGTACCTATATCTGTTGAGGTTGGAGTAACTGCAGTCAGACGTGTGAGTGATGTTGGAGGATTATTACACTGATAACCCTTAGCTTCTCTGTAATTGAATAGAAAACAATCTTTTCATCGGAACAGATATTCATAACACTCTTTTTATTTTGAACATTTTATTATATGTATGTGCATATTAGCGCTCATCGGCTTTCGAGAGGTGGCTACGGCATCTTAGCGCTCACCGGCTACCGACGCGACGGTCGAGGCGGCAGAGCGAAAGTTGTGATTATTATAAATTATTTTGCGATCTATGCAAATATTGTGAACCTATTTCAGATATTGAAAAAAATTAAGAAACTTTGTGGGTGTAATCTATACATATAATAAAACAGTAAAAAAACTGTGTCTGTACATTGAATATATTTAAAAAAAAATGATTGAGGGAGGTTTAGAAACAGTAATAGAGCACGAATCCAAAAAAAAAAGTCTGTCTGTTTGTCTGTTTGTCTGTTTGTTTGTACACGCTAATCTTCGGAACTACTGGACGGATTTGAATAGTTTTTATTTTTTTGTATAGGTATTAAGTCTGGGCAACATATAGGCTATAATTAATCTTGGAAACTTGAACACCTGATGCAGAACCGCAACAGACCAGCTAAACTATAAGAGCTACAAATATGGTACCATAGCAAAAATTGTTCCACCTGATGAGCATTTTCTGCTAAGAGAATAAATTTGAAGATCTGGAACAGCTGATGTGGAACTCCAAGAGCCCAGCTACACTATAACATATATAGGAATGACGTCTTAGCAAAAGTTGTTTAGCCCGATGAGCACTCTCTGTTGAAGTATAAAAATTGAAGATATGGAACACCTGTTGTGGAATTCCAAGGGCTCAGCTACACTACAACATATATAGGAATGACGTCTTAGCAAAAGTTGTTTAGCCCGATGAGCACTCTCTGTTGAAGTATAAAAATTGAAGATCTGGAACACCTGTTGTGGAATTCTAAGGGCTCAGCTACACTACAACATATATAAGAATGACGTTTTAGCAAAAGTTGTTCAATCTGATAAGCACTCTCTGTTGACTTATAAAAATCGAAGATCTGGAACACCTGTTGTGGAACTCCAAGAGCCCAGCTACACCATAACACATATAGGAAAGACGTCTTAGCAAAAGTTGTTCGGTCTGATGGGCATTTCCTGTTGACTTATAAAAATCGAAGATCAGAAACATCTGATGTGGAAATCAAAGCTATCACTAATTTCACTGTATCATTATAAAATAACATAAACTGGGAGTACCTCCACGCGGTGAAGGCGGTAACAGTTTAGGACTAATTTTCGATGACGATGGTATATCATTGAAAATTTGACTCTACTGGCCAAAACTCCCACTTATGTTTTTATTTTATCGATTAAATATGCCTTCGGGCTTATGTTATTGCAGTATTTAATTTCCTTTTCCATTTATCTTCGTGAAACGGTAGCCTCCCCGGTAACGCAGGGGAGCAGTCACTTAGATTTTAATTTATCAGTTATCTTCACAATAAAACTATAACCACAGTCTACCTATATCTTACTCCTTACAGTCGGTCAACGTAGAACATTGTCGCAGAGCAATCGTGCGGGGGGTTGCGGGGTGAAGGAGCGGAGGTTATGTCCCGAGTAGCCATACTGCATACTTGGGACATAACCTCCGCCCCTACATAATTTTGACATTTCATAGGACCTGTCAAATGTATGGGCGTTGACGCACTGTATGTAGTAAGTAGGTACACTGTGCTATAACCATGCCTAGAAAGAGGTGAAATCTTTCCCAATGTTCCAAAGGAGCTAAAAGGTTGAGGATCATAAGATCCCAAGAATCTACCGAAGAGCGTCAGGAGAGACTTGATGCTGTTCGAGAACATCAGGCTGCAAGTCGCTCCGTGGAAACCTCTTCGGATCGTGAAGCACGCCTGCGTTCTCAGTGTATTTACGCATCTACATCCAGGTCTCTAGAGACCACTAAAGAATATGATGCGCGACTGACCGCTGATCGTGAACGTCATGCATTGTCTCGCGAGTCGGAGACGTTCACGGAAAGAGAATTACGCTTGAGTTCTCAACGTATATACACATCGACTTCGAGGTCTCTAGAGACAAGTGCGGAACGTGATGCGCGACTGACCGCTGATCGTGAACGTCATGCATTGTCTCGCGAGTCGGAGACGTTCACGGAAAGAGAATTACGCTTGAGTTCTCAGCGTATACACACATCGACTTCGAGGTCTCTAGAGATAAGTGCAGAACGTGATGCGCGACTGACTGCTGATCGTGAACGTCGTGCATTGTCTCGCGAGTCGGAGACGTTCACGGATAGAGAATTACGCTTGAGTTCTCAGAGTATACACACATCGACTTCGAGGTCTCCAGAGACAAGTGCGGAACGTGATGCGCGACTGACCGCTGATCGTGAACGTCATGCATTGTCTTGCGAGTCGGAGACGTTCACGGAAAGAGAATTGCGCTTGAGTTCTCAGCGTATATACACATCGACTTCGAGGTCTCTACAGACAAGTGCGGAACGTGATGCGCGACTGACCGCTGATCGTGAACGTCATGCATTGTCTCGCGAGTCGGAGACGTTCACGGAAAGAGAATTACGCTTGAGTTCTCAGCGTATATACACATCGATTTCGAGGTCTCTACAGACAAGTGCGGCACGTGATGCGCGACTGACCTCTGATCGTGCAAGTCATGCATTGTCTCGCGAATCGGAGACGTTCACGGAAAGAGAATTACGCTTGAGTTCTCAGCGTATCTACGCATCGATTTCTAGGTCTCTAGAGACAAGTGGGGAACGTGATGCGCGACTGACCGCTGATCGTGAACATCACGCATTGTCTCGCGACTCGGAGACGTTCACGGATAGAGAAGTTGCTTTTTCAAGGGTCAGCAACGCTTCCGGTCTTTATGTATTAGCTCCTGAAGGAAAACCTCCAAATAAAGTTAATAAATATTTATTTTAAAGTTACTTGCAATATTATTGTCAATTCAGTGTACCCTTGGGATCCGCTGCGGAATTACGGGAAGAAAAGTTTTTTTGTTGTATAGGTATTAAGTCTGGGCAACATAAAAGCTATAATTTATTTTGGAAAATGGAACATCTGATGCAGAACCGCAACAGACCAGCTAAAGTATAAGAGATATAAAAATGGTGCCATAGCAAAAATTATTCCACGTGAAGAGCATTTTCTGCTGTGAGAATAAATTTGAAGATCTGGAACACCTGTTGTGGAACTCCAAAGCTCAGCGACACTATAACATATAGGAATGACGTCTTAGCAAAAGTTGTTTAGTCTGATGGGCATTTTCTGTTGACTTACAAAAATGAAAGATCTGGAACGTCTCGAATCGTCTCGCGCATCCCGTTGTTTTCCCGTCCCCGGGCTCTTAGAATTCGACATCAGACGTTTCAGATCTTCGATTTTGACGACCCCGTTATCGCTGGCATAAGCAACAGGATCCGCGTACGAAGTCGCGGGCAGAAGCTAGTACAATAATAAAGTGTGACACCTACAAAAGTAACAATAAGTCCTTACTGAGATACTAGAGGATTTTTATTTTTATTACGTCCCTTTCTTGTACAAATCCGTCGTAGTACTTTGTTTCTTTTATTGCCCATTGTTGTTTTTCTAATCTTAAAAATTATTTTTTGTAATCAACACAGAGCAACACGAATAATGAAAAAATACCTACGGACGTATACAAATGCGTCAATAATCACAAAAAAAATAGTATCTATTTGAAAACTGAAGCTAATATAAGTCAATATTTATAAAATAACTTATTATCTATACCTAATAATAAACTAGTGTACCCCCTTCCCATAGACCAGATATTTTTCACCACATTTTACAATAGTCTTGCACCCACCTGGAACGGTCCATGACTGTACTCCAATAGTGCAGCCGTGGATAGTCCCCGGTTGGTGCCCCACCCCATTTTAGATTAAAGTTCTCAAAGGGGCCTCTGCGCGTTGGACCTGTGTCCCCGTGTATGCCTTCCAAAGGACCGGACATCTTCCGCACGGAAGATGAGCCGTGACGACAGAGAGAAACTAGTGTACGTAAAAGGTTAGAGCGAATTCGAAACGTGACCTCTCTCCACAACAGCTCGCAGCCGACTGACATGTCACAGACGAACGAACGACATTAGCACATCGCGGCAACAAATAAGGTCCAAATCAGCGATGCATTTGATGTTAGTTGAATCGAACGACCGCCAATATAAAAGTAATTTTGCAGTTTTAATTAAATTAAAAAATAAATACACGGCTCAGTGAAATAATTTTTAGGTAATTCTTTAGTTGATTATATTCCCTATATTATCATTACATAAAATATGCCAGTTTACGCTCAAAGTTTTGAGAACTATGCGACGAAAAATATTTTTTGAGCTCTGTTTCATGATTTTTTTATCATGATCCTATTTTATTTTTATGAAATATTTTCAAATAAGTCTTTTCTTTGAACATTTGACAATACACTCAATTTTTTTCTGGCTTGTAATAAGTACCAATACGCCTAACTGTGCGACAAAAAACTGAGCGTTTTACGGCGTCCTACGTTTGGGCAGCGCCTTAAGAGTGTTATACCTGTAGTTTAAGCTAGATAGTAAATAAGGGTGGAGGTGTAATGTATGTAGCTATAAGTTTTGAATGTATCGCCAGTCCTAAATAAAGCGAGTAAGGAACGGACGTGTTTTACTGCGCTTAGCTATTCCCTTTGTTGATATTGGTACAAACACTTCAGTTTTGAATTTGAATCTTGTTGTTTTCAAAAGTACCAGGTCGACAGAAATGAACAGAAAATAGGCGCTTAATTGATGTCTCTAAACGAACTGGGGTCTGTCCCTGATATTAAAGTAATTCCAGTGCTGTAATTGGCCCGCTTCCTATTGAACACCAAGGAGAAAATACCGTCAAAGAGGAAAATGTACAAGACCACAGTACGTTCACCTACTTTGAAAAATATAGGCATGATGTTAAATATTGACATTTTACGTAGGTAGGTAAGGTATGGAACTAGGGATAACAAGATAAGAAGGATTATATTCAGTAACCACAAGCAGTGGAATAACAAAAGATTAATTAAAGATCGCAATACCGCATGTGCCGCGCTCAATTGATATTTAAACAGGCGGGATGAAAAATGATTTTATAGGTTTGTATGCAATCGACTTTTACTGTTCCATCGACGGAATTGATTGTAAATATGGAACACATTTACAAAATGGATATAAAATCCGTTAAATATGTTTAATTACGAAATGGTTCGAGTACCTACCTAAATAAAACAGTGAGATAACTTTTTACGTTAAGCGTACAAAAAGTATTAATAAAAGGAATTGTTATCGCTTTCAGGCTATTATTACCGCTCAAAGCAAAAAAAACTAATAAAAAGTAAAAATAACTAACGATCACAAGCATTTTTCTTGTTATTCAAAGAATGGGATCGAACGCCCTTTCACTTCTTAGATAAGGAATCCTTAAAATTCCTAAGTCCGTTCAACACGTCGTTTAAACAAACTTTAATCAGATTTTTTTGAAATGTGTTTATTTAATATTTATTTATTCACGAATTAAAGGTTATCTAACTGAATTTTCAGATGTAAATGTATTCACGAATTTAAGGTATACGTTTTTCCAGATGTGATTTCATCTCAGACTTTATTTACATTCTCAGCATACTCCAAGGTTGTCCTGAACGTCTCAGAGCTAAGTAGCAGGTGTGTTTTGGTTGGCGGCAGCTTGGAATAACAAGGGCGATGATAGGCCATGACGTTGTATCTTATATAGTAAACAAAGGGTATTTTTTATTAAACCCTTTTTGTTTAGGAAAATAAACATTTATTCGGTTGATTGTCTGGTCTTGTCTTCGCAAGCGCTTCATACTTGTGTTTGGTTTCCAGGGAAGTGTTTTCCTGCCCGAGAAGGCGGCGCGCAAGTGTTCCGTGCGCGCCTCTCAGGAGGACGTGGAGCAAGGCCCCACAGAAGGAGAGGTCCGCCAGGGGCTGGCGGACCGAGGCCGGCCGGGGTTGCGGTGCATGCAGCTGCGAATCCCGTGACCCCGGCCAAGGGTCAGGAGAAGGAACACCGTGGGTTTTTAGCCGGTAAGAGTCCGGCATAACCCTTCGCCTTCCCCAGGCGAAGAGTATCCATGAGGATTTTCACAGGATAAAAAAAAGCGAAGTGTTTTCCTGTTACGAAATTCTCGGTAATGCTCGAAATTTGCAATTGTACCTGGCATAATGTTAGACAGTACATCATAATCAGCTCATTACTGTCTTTCTGGAACACAATTGTTGCCGAACTGCAAATGAAACGCAACGTCAGTCAGTCTTCGTTCACGAAAACCATCAAAACGTAAAGGAGAATGACCAAAAGTGGTACCAAACAGTCTCATGCATCAAGATCAAAATATTATAGTAATTATTTTCATAATTTCTTACGACATTACGCGTCGGGGATTTGATTTTCGAACAGGGAATCTAATTTAAACAAAAAAAGTGTTGATATTGTTTTATTCCCTTTACATGACGTTCCGTTTCACATGATTTATGATTACTATAACCTTAAATTTTGAAAGTATCATGACCACATCTTTCAAAAAACATGTAAAAAAATATGTATATTTTGCCGATTATAAATTAATTAAAAACAACTAGAATATATTAGAATTTTTATTTAAACGATTATCATTTTTTTATCTATGGTTAATTGACCGTTCACAGCCGGTCATAGAGATGTAGAATGCAATAGATGCGGATTACTGTTTTTTAGAGCAACATACCTAAATCGTGTATGACATGTCCACATTGTCAGGTTATTTAGTTTATTTCTAAAATCTCCGAAACTCGCGTTTTGTTTACAAAAATAACTTTTGTACGAGTTAATATGATAAGTGTAGTCTATAAAAAACAAAGTTTGACTTTGATGCAGCATGGTACGGGACTCCATACATCCATGAGCATTGTAATTTTGGTTTCAAAAAAATTTACAGTTTTTGTAAAAGAAAACTGGCAGAATGAACGGTTCAGCTTCAGTTCGGTTGCGATTGATCAACGTTTCTGCTTATAGAATTAGCTCCCAGGGCCTCTTCTCAGAATGAGAAGTCTTTAGTCCACTACACTGGCCCAGTGCGGATTGACGGACTAAACATTCAATCGAGAATTGATTGGAGGCCTCTAAAGTGTGCGAGTTTGCTCACGATGTTTCCCCTTCATCGTTAACTCAAGTGATAATAATTTAATTCGATCCGCACATGAATTCGAAAAGTCAGAGGTGCGGGCCGGGATTAAACTCAGATTTCATGCTTGGAAGGCAAGCGTTCAACCGTACGCCTCAGCAGTAGGTATCCCTTGAAGCTATCCCATCGGAGAATACTGGGGCCAATTCTACTAACAGAAACTTTTATCAATTGCAACTGAATCGTTCATTCAGACAGTTTTCGTCAACGAAAACTGTCAAAATGTTTGGTTTTGTTTTTGTTGTCAAACAATTAGATAGTTTTTGTAAACGAAAATTGTCTGAAAGAACGATTCAGTTGCAATTGATAAAAGTTTCTGTTAGTAGAATTGGCACATTTTTCAGGTGTTCTGTATATTAAAGAAATAATAATATATACATACACGTGACGTGCCTTTATTATTATTTCATTTAAGTATTAGGTACGTGCTGAAGAAAATTAAAAAGATTTTTTCTAGACTATCACAGAATTATTAATCTGGGTCACGTATCTTATTCTCAATACGACTGGCATTAGATGGGATCGTGTAGTTTAGATAAGGGCCCGCGCTTCAAGCCATTGTGTTTTATTTTACGGCCAATATCGTTCTAAGAAAATTACACAGAGTTTATTTTCCTTCGCAATATTGTTAACTTCCTGAAGTCCTATGTAGTTTCATCATTAAGTTGAAAAACTCCTAATTGACCTAGATTCACGACATTTTCTTTAGAATAGGAAAGAAAATACATTTATCAAAAACTAGATTTTAATGTGAATTTAATTTATAAGGTTGGCGGTGCCAAACAAAGTTTATTGGCAACGAATTCAGGGACTGATTCTGTTTATTACGACATCTGAAAGCTTAACGAAACGATCATTATAAAAAACCTTAGACCAACGGTTTCCATTGTTTATTTATTGTCTATGTTTTCGGTAATTAATCAGGCTAGATGTTTTTTTCGATAGTTTCCGGGAACGACAAACGGGAACCTTACCCTAAATTCGACATTTCATAAGCGCCTGTTGTGGTTTTTGATTTCGATTTATTTTCAGATTTCAAAAATTAAGTTTTTTTTTATCTCATACTAATCCATTCACAGAACCATAGAACTTATTATCCAAAACGTTCGCGCATGAGTATTTACACGTTGCATAAATATGCAATATTTCTATTAGGTACTGTTGCAGTATTACGAGAATGTAAAGGGTATTGAATAGAAATGCTTAGATGTAAGAACCATACGAGCAGTCTCAAATATAATAATACAATTCCTGCAAAGAACGTGACATGAATAACATAAACAAAACTACATCTATTTGCCTCGTAGGTACATTATAACATCAGCAAACTTGGTGGTCGACTACCGGTTAAACTAAAATCGCTTGCACACGTCGTCCGAGTGCAGCGGTAGACCACCCGTTGCCCGGCTTTCCTGAAACTAGATTTGTGCACTCGCCTCATGCAACGTTCATGCATGGGTGGCGAACGGGTAGCGTAATCTTTGCCGGGGACCAGACGGAACACTTCTCACATATCGTCACCCTCCGCGGTAACTGTCATAACTAGCAATTGATAATTTTTCAGAGAAATTCTCACATAGTGACGTATCGGCTTCAGATGAATAGAAATAAATAATTAGGGCAACTACTAACTTAAAGAGTAAGCCAAGAGAGCAATATAAAAAAGTTATTAATTCATTAATAAAGCCACAGCTAACGCAACTACTAAAAATATATCAATTGCTAGTTACGACAGTTAGCTCGGAGGGTGACGATATTAGATATAACAAAAACAACATTCAGACGAATTGAGAACCTCCTTCTTTTTGAAGTCATTTAAAAAGTGAAAAGTGGGCAGGACTAGCGTATTGAAAGCCGTTCAGAGTATTTTGTTGTCAAACGTACCATCGCTAACTTTGCTCATAGTAATTGAAGCATGTGTCGTGGGCGGGCATAACACTCGACTGCTCGAGTGTCCTCACTACAAATACAATGTTACGTATCTTCACGACTTATGTTTTACCTTCTGTTTACGACGATCTGATAAGGAAAAGGTTATGTAGATTTATTTAGTTACTAGCTTGTGCCCGCGACTTCGTCTGCATGAACTTCAGATTCTGAAGTGCCATCTATTGACAAAGTTCAATACAGTAAAGTGTTATTATGGATACCACATCGTAAATATCCCACGGGAACGCATTATGCACGCAACGTGAAGCTGGAGAAAATTAATATGAAGACAGAAAGGGCATACAATGCGTTTAAGGTATTCGTCTCTAAAAATAAGTTAGACACCTTTTTAGACGATAGTCTTTGGCCTGCAGGAATACGCTTTAGACGATTTATGTTGTTTAAAAAGAATAAGGATTCCTTTAAGACTCAGCACCCATCTATAAACAAGACACCTACAAATAATGGATCTGAATGACAAAAGTAAAATAACATTATCTACTTTTAATTGTAAAGGTGTGAACAGGTCAGTGGATTGTGTGAGAAACATATGCAAGAGTGCCGACATCATTGCACTACAAGAGACTTGGATTTGGCCGCACGATATAGGGTTCCTAGGAAACCTAGATGACGACTTCGCGTATAACGGCAAGTCAGCCATTGACACGTCCGTCAAGGTGATCACGGGAAGACCATATGGCGGAGTGGCACTACTATGGAGAAAATCTGTGTTTTCACATGTATCAACAGTGAATTGTTTAAGTGATCGATTAGTTGCGATAAAAGTTGAATACGATAATCGTCCTATGTTGATTTTTTCAGTGTATATGCCCTACGATAATGGTAAGAGTGACAATTTGACTTTATTTACACAAACCCTTAGTGAGATAATAGCCATAATTGAAAGTAGTAATATTGAGTGTGTAGTTGTACTAGGGGACTTTAACGCCAACCCTGGTTCTCGATTTTTTAGTGAACTTATCTCTGTTTGTAACGATCAGACATGGTTTTGTGCCGACTATGAGCTTCTGTCGAAGGATACACATACGTTTGTTTGTCAGGCTAGCGGCTCGCGCCGTTGGCTAGATTATTGTTTGATAACAAGCGCAGCCAAAAATTTGATTACTAAAGCATCAGTCTCATAAGGGGTTTATCAATCTGATCACTATCCTGTTTTGTTTGAGTGTAATTTAAATAAAATTAATCAGAGGGTGTCAGCTAAAAATTGTCTTAGTAATAAAGTGCGTTGGGGTGAAAGAAATGGGGAACAAATTAATAATTATTATGAGTACTGCAATAATAAATTAAAATTAATAGATTTTCCCGAACAATTTAATACATGTTCCCACAAAATGTGTAATAATGAAGATCATTTATTATTATTAGATAAGTTGTATTTGGAAATAGTCTCAACTCTCCAAGAGGGTGCCCAGTGTACATATGTAGGTAGTGATCGCATTAAGCGACAAAAACATGTAACAGGCTGGAACAAATATGTCAGCGACGCTCATAGGGAGGCTCGTACATTTTATCAAACATGGCTATCACACGGTGCACCCACTCATGGGATTTTGTATGAGAGAATGCGTGTAACACGAAGGACATTTAAGACTAAATTAAAATTTGTTCAAAATAATCAAGAACAAATTAAATTTGATATTTTGGCAAATAGTCACTCCAAAAAAGAGTTTGCTAAGTTTTGGAAGTCAACTAGTAAATTAAATGTTAAGCCGAGTCTCCCTGCGAGTGTAGCGGGTCTGAGTGAGCCGAAAGATATCGCCAACCTTTTTCAAAGACACTTTACAGTTCAGTCTCCCTTGCAAACAGGCGGGCGGGTGCTCGATGAAAGGGAAATATCGGGTTCTGGTGAGATTGCCGTAATGTTCTCAGCTAAACAGGTTGCTACTGTTATTAAGAAAATGACAAGAGGTAAGTCGCCAGGCCACGATGGCCTCAGTGTCGAGCACCTGAAGCATGCGGGGCCACATCTGTATAGGGTTCTTGCTTTGCTTTTTAATTTATGTCTCAGTCACCGCTACTTGCCGGAAGATCTTATGCACACTGTGGTGGTTCCGCTTATTAAGGACAAGACGGGGGACGCCTCTGAGGTCTCCAATTACAGGCCTATTTCGTTGGCCACGATAGTCGCCAAAGTCTTGGACAGTTTGCTTGATCAACAGTTGGCTAAACACGTTGATCTCCATGACGCGCAATTTGGATTCAAATCCGGTCTATCCACGGAGAGTGCCATCCTGTGCCTCAAGCAAACTGTTCAATATTATACCTCCAGAAAAACACCTGTTTTTGCTTGTTTTTTGGACCTGTCAAAGGCGTTCGACCTTGTGTCCTACGAGGTACTATGGGACAAATTGCAGAGTGAGACAACACTACCGAATGAAATTACATCTTTGTTTCGCTACTGGTACTACAACCAGAAGAATAGTGTTAGATGGGCTGAAGCTCATTCGGATGTGTATGAGCTGGAGTGCGGGGTGAGACAGGGGGGGTTAAGTTCACCCCGCCTCTTCAACTTATACATAAACCGGCTGATCGGTGAACTCAGCAGCACCAGAGTTGGATGTCATATTGACGACGTTTGTATGAATAATATTAGTTATGCCGATGATATGGTGCTGCTGAGCCCATCGATCGGCGCTTTGAGGACGCTTGTGGCAATTTGTGAGTCCTATGCAGTGTCCCATGGGCTCAAGTACAATGTCAAGAAGAGCGAACTTATGATGTTTAAAGCGCGTGACATAAACTATTCAGATGTCCCCAGTGTCTCGCTCTGTGGCGCTCCTTTAACATGGGTGACTAAGTTTAAGTACTTGGGTCACTGGGTCACAGAGGATCTTAGAGACAATATAGACATAGAGAGGGAGCGCAGGTCGCTGGCTGTTCGATGTAACATGCTGGTTCGAAGATTTGCACGTTGTACAAATCAAGTGAAGGTAACGCTTTTTAAAGCTTTCTGCCAGTCTTTTTACACGTGCAGTCTTTGGACTAGTTTTACGCAGAGGACATACAGCGATCTGCGTGTCCAATACAATAACGCGTTCAGGATACTGTTGGGGCTGTCGTGGCGTTGTAATGCGTCCGGTATGTTTGCGGAGGCGCGCACAGATGATTTTTACGCCATAATAAGAAAAAGGACTGCATCCATGGCCGGCCGGCTGCGCACCGCCACTAATAGTCTCCTGAGCGTGTTCCGAGATCGGTGGGACTCCCCTCTGCTGCGCCATTGGATAAGGATCCACACCAGTTAAGGGCCCTTATTATTTGAATTACTAACACTAGTCTTTAAGTAATTTTGTTATACTAACTCTATGGACTCATGTCTGAAATAAATAATTTGAATTTGAATTTGAATTTGAATTACCGGGATAAAAAGCTTAATGTGTGTTAAACTTGGACATGGTCTATCTGTGTGTCAGAGGAGAATGACCAAAAGTCGTACCAAAAAGTCTCATGTATCAAGATCAAAATATTACAGTAATTATTTTCACAATTTTTTACGTTATTACGCGTCGGGGATTTGATTTTTGAACAGGAAATTTATTTTAAACTTAAAAAGTGTTGATGTTGCTTTATTCCCGTTACATAATTTCGTTTCACATGTTACGATTAATATCCACAAATGAAAAAAAATAATATACTAAACCTTGAATTTTGAAAGTGTCATGATTACGTCTTTCAAAAAACGTAAAAAATTACACTTTACCGATTCTACATTAATTAAAAACAACTAGAATAGAATATAATTTTTATTTAAACGATTATCATTTTTTATCTATGGTTAACTGGCCGTTCACAGCAGGTCCTAAAGATGTAGAATGCAATAGATGCGAATTGCTGTTTTTTAGAGCAATAATAAATCGTGTATGACATGTCAAACAAAATATACTGTACCAAGTTTTTGGGAAATTTCGATTTTTTTTGAAAATCTCCGAACCCCGGGTTTTGTTTACAAAAAGAACTTTTGTAGGAGTTAATATGATAAGTTTAGTCTACAAAAAACAAAGTTTGACTTTGATGCAGCCTAAGATGCAGCATGGTACGGCATTCCATACATCCATGAGCATTGTCCTTTCATTCTAATTTGTTTAGCCGTTTATGCAAGATTGAGTAACAAACATCCATCTTCACAAACTTTTACGTAATAATATCACGCCTATATTCCCCGAAGGGTTGGGCAGAGGTGTATAATACACCCTCGTTTCGCCGTTTTGTTTAAGTCCCGTGTACCTAATAGTGGCGAGCCTATTGCCATCAAACGGGCACAAATCCAGACTCCAGGCTGCTACGGAGAAATGCCACATGGGAAAACCCAATAACACTTTGCCCGACCTGGGTATCGAACCCAGGACCTCACGCTCAGCAGTCGCGCTTGCGATCACTAGGCCAACGAGACAGGCGAGCAGTTACAAAATTTTACATTTGTAATATTAGTCTGATACTATCTTATTCGAATATCTAATAAGAAGTTGTCAATATTAATTATTAAAATGGGATATTATTGCTTAAATACATTTTTCTATTCACGTTTTATCTAAGTAGACATAAATGTAACTCTAAAACTACCTAAGACACAAAAATATACAAATTCTCTAACAATGTATCTAGATTTTCGTTTTAAAGATTTGCATAAATTCTCCTAAAGCTGGTGACAAAAGAATGAGCGGTGTCTCAAATCGGATACTTACCTCTTTATCCTCTTGTTTATTTTATGCGTACGTTTTACATTCGGAGAAGATTTGAATATAGTGAATAGATTTTAAAATAAGTTAAATTTTTTATTCAGCGGTTTATAAGTAAGTAGCAGATTATGTTGTCTCTCGTTTAATTAATGTTGTATTTAATTAATGTGTTTTTTTTTTCACTAAGCTCTAAGTACCTACGATAACAAAGGCGAGCACGTTCTTTATCAAAGCGAGTACTCATTAATTTTGTGCACTAATGAAGTAGTGAATGTTCGTTATAATTTGGAGTCCATTAGATATAAAATTTATCTCCCGTAAAGCAGCGACACACGCCACGAACGGGGTTCGATACCGCTAAAAACAAAATGAAACCGGATCCCGTATACAAAGTTTGGTCAATTTTAACAAAATAACGAACGATCGTTGGCGTTGTTGGCTAAGTGTGTACGCTGCATAATAAGATGCAGAGTTGTTCATCTGAGATAAGAATGGTTATTCAGTAGCAGTAGAATGTCCATTCTAGTCTCTTCTTCTTCTTAACGTGTCGATGACAATCTACACAGTGTCGGCCCAGAACTCAGCAACGAGTTTAGCACTATCCTCCGTTGCGTCCATTAGTTCTTGTGGCGTACAGGTAACAGGGCAGGCGGGGCATGATATTAAGCGCGCCATAGTTTGCGGAACGGCACCACATTTACACTCCAGATTTGAGTTATCCGCAAATCTCCGCCTGAGCAGGTTTTCCTTGCTTCGACCAATCTGAGTCCGAAGTCTTTTAGAGACTTCCAGGTCAGCCAAGGCAACTCATGCCCAGGTGGGAGATCTTAGGAAGGAGCAAGAAACGGAGTGTTTATCGGATTCTAGTGTCTAAAATTCATTCATAATCAGCTCATTACAGCCCCATTGCCGGGTACGGGCCTTACAATGAGAAAGATTTAGGCTTTAGTCCAGAGGTTCTCAAACTTATTTCGTCTACAGCCCACTTTGAGAATCAATTGTTTTCTAGCGCCCTCTTATTTGTTTAACTTTAGCGCAACTTCATATTCATAATAAAAAAATAAATTTCATTCATAAAAAAAAACTTAATAATCTCAATCGCAATCATTACTTTTACTGCCCTTTACCGCCCCCCTGCAGGCCTGTAGCGCCCACAAGGGGGCGTTATCGGCCACTTTGGGAAAGACTGCTTTAGTCCATCACGTTGGTTGGTGCGTGTTGGGCACAAACCAACGAGCACATTTTTAGAGCGCTCTCAGGTGGGCAGGTTTCCTTTACCGTTAACGCAAGAAATAATCAAATTCTAATCCCCACATCATTCAGCCGAAACACGTCCACTGCTGGACATAGGCCTCCCCCAAGCCATGTTGGCGGGGGGGTTGCCATAATCGCCACGCTTGGCAGGCGGGTTGGCGATTGCAGTATGGTTGTTAAAGTACTCAGAGAACGCTGCTGCCCATCCTCTAGTGTAGAGTTCCCAATTTTATTTGGCCATGGAATCCCAATTGATCATACTTTTTTTTGCGGAACCCTAGCTGGCTATTTTGATAACTAAAGTGTTTCCCTTGTAGTTTGAATATTATATTCATGTTAGACTCGAAGAAAGAACAAATTATAAATGAAAAGTAATCATTATAAGACTTATAAGTATTGCAAAACATTTATTGTAACAAAGAAATACTATGTAGGTAATTATTTAATGTGAATAATGATTTTTTTCACATAATTTCTTACAAGCACTAAAATTAGGCTTTATGTCTGACACTTGAACCCGAAAATCTGGAGCTTATGAATGAAGTGGGAGTGAGAGTGTGAGGAAGTATGAGTCTTCTCCACGAACGTTTTATTTGACTCTCGGACAGACCGCGGAACCCCTGTGACCATTTGATGGACCCCCAGGGTTCCGCGGACCACCTTTTAGGAATCGCAGCTCTAGTGAATCGCTTAGTCGCCTTTTACGACACCCATGAGAAGAGATGGGGTAGTGCTATTTTTACATCCGGTAGCACACAGAATCGATCCAAACATAAATTTGAAAAGTCAGAGGTGCGGGCAGGGATCTAACTGAAATTTTCCTGCATGGACGGCTACCTTTCAACCGCTAGGCTATCACGACGAATAATTTATTATTAATATTAAACGGCGAAGTTAATTGCATTTTTATAAATAGCACGCTTAAGCTGCAGGTTGTCCCGGCGCGCTTTGAGCGAGAGACCGACTTATGACGCGATCCTCTTCAAGCCTTAAAGAGCACGTTGAGGCACCTCACTGCTTAGGTACTAGATAGCGCTCATAATGCACCTTTAGAAAATTAGAGATGTGAATATAGAAGAAAAGTTTAAACCTAAGGAGAAAGGATTTTTTTTAAAGTGGGTATACAGGCTGTTAACGAATTCGTGTAATTCCTTAAAACCACTTGATCTACTACTGGTGTAGATTGGCCCCGCACGGGAAATAGCCTGATTAAAAAAAAACTTTTTTTTTTCATGCGGTCGGTACGGGTAAGTGATCGTATCTAAACCACCTTATAAGGATTCAGTAAAAAAATAAGATTATTTTTTGCAAAAAAATAATTTTATGAGATTGAACATTTCGATGCCACGCATAAATGAATGAAAGCACGCGGCGACGTGGCTGGCGGGCACTACTAACGCGATATCGCTCTTTGCAGTCAGTTAACTCGGGGCTCTAAAATGACTCAGAAATAGAAAACTAAGATTTTATTTAGAATTTTTTTCAGTTGATTTTCAAAAGTCCCCTTTTAGGTTTAATCTGTGTATATCACGCGGTTTGAAGGAATTACACGAATTCGTTTACACCCTGTATTGAAGGTCTTAACAGATTCGCGTAATTCCTTAAAACCACATTAAAACCACCACTGGTGTAGATTGACCCCGTACAGGATTTGTCTGGGTAAGTGACCGTATCTAAACAACCTAAATCCTAATAAGAATTCAATAAAAAATAAGCATAAAAGTTTTTTATGTGTGTGAACTTTCAATGCATTTCAAAAATATAAAAGCATTTACTTAAACAGTAGTAGCAGTACAATAACGCATTCAGGGTGCTGATGGGGCTGCCCCGCCACTGCAGCGCGTCGGGGATGTTCGCAGAAGCTCGCGTGGACTGCTTCTACGCGGTCATGCGAAAGCGGTGCGCATCCTTGGTCCGTAGGGTGCGAGCCAGCGCCAACAGCATTCTGATTATGATAGCAAGCAGACTAGACTGCTTGTATGTGAACCACTGCTGCAAGGTTTCAGCTGGACCTGTGACCTTGCGGTAGTGAGGTCACAAACAAAATATATTTAGTAACATGTATATAATAACACTATGAGTCATGTGACTTGAAATAAAGATTATTATTATTAAAAAAAAAAGAAAACATGTTTTTGTTATTCTGTGTCACCCGTAGATCACGAATTCGTTTACACCCTGTATACCTATTCGTAGGATAACGCGAGGTAAGTAGATTATGATAATCAATTCGCATTAATAATGTAGAGTACCTACGTACTGCTCCTTAATGTTGTAGTGATGTGCTTTTGATCATACTTAGATAAAATATTGAAATAAAGAAAATACTTGTTTTTGTATGTTGTGAATAATTTCAATATTTTATAAAAATAAATGCTTTTAAACAAATTATAACATAAATGAAACAAAAATAAATGAAAATAGAGCGTGTATCGTTCTGTCGGCCTTTGACTCCTTTGATCACTAAAAATATATGGAAATTGGATTGTCGCTATCAGCATAATAGTACAGTGTGAACCGCGTCACTCGCTAAATTACTCTCCAGTAACGCTAACACAACAACGCGGCGTTGCTTGGAACAGTAAATATTTTATTAATGTCTGAATTTTTTACTAAACATTTTTTTTTGGTTAATTACTATTTTCATCAGTATGTATGTATGCCCATAACGAGACATTAGATTTTAAAATAAAATTTCGTATGCAACTGTACCCCAAGTGTGAGTTTTTAATGTTACTACTGTAGTTGCGTCACGCCAAAAATGTCAAACAAATTTTTAGTCACGCTATTCGCCGCTAGAGGCTCTGCCTAAATTTTCATACATTTTTGGCGTGACGCAACCACAGTAGTAATGTAAAAAAAAACACACTTGGGGTACTATTCAATCATGAAAATCCTACCAGAAATGATAAAGTTATTACGTATTTTTCAAACTGTTATTCAATTTTTCAGATCGTTTTATTAAAATCGTATAGCATTCGTAATTTCTTATCGGATTTCAAATGTCTTTCACAGTATATAAATGTTTATCTTATTTCTTTCGATCTGCGTATTTAATAAAATACACACTTGATCCTTATTGTATTAATTAGCTTGTCGTCAACACCCGGTACCCTGACTTACGTAGCTGTATCATCACTACATAATATAAAACAAAGTCGCTTCCCGCTGTCTGTCCCTATGTATGCTTAGATCTATAAAACTACGCAACGGATTTTGATGCAGTTTTTTTTAATAGATAGAGTGATTTAAGTGGACGGTTTGTATGTATAATACATGCATAATATAGTAGAGAAAAACGCGGAATACACGATAAACGACATCCACGCGGGCGAAGCTGCTGGCGACCTTTAGTAATTAATATTTTATTATAATATACTTGGGAGTAAATAAATCGAGCCACTTCTATTTTTCACGGAGATATAATTGTTTTTATTTTTGGTATTATGGAACAGATCAATTCTAAACATATATCGCCTGAAAGGTTATTTGATAACCTTTACAATGAGGGTAGTTTTTTGTATTTTGAATTATATAATTCATGAAACCAAAACTAATAACCACCCACGTGAAAAAAGCAGTGGCTCGATTTCTTTGCTCCCAAGTATATTTGCAACCTTTCTATGAAACACTTAACGGAGATTAGGTGTTGCTTGGAAGTTGAAGACTAAAGTGAAGGATTATATCGCTGTAGTGATTGGGAATAACAGGCTAGGGAGTCTTCCTACCACTTATTCTTGTTTTCTTGGCTTCTGTTTTGTTTTTTTATATCCTGTTCGGCTAATACAGTTTTATACAAACACATCGACACATACATACGAACATGAGAATTTCCAGGCATACCCAATAAGCCAAGCGTAACGTGTTATCTAATTATAGCAAATAAGGAAAATGTATTTTATTGTAGTATTGCAATATAAAAAAAATACGGAATCAATGTATCTAATCAGTGTACACTAATATTATGAAGAGGTAAAGTTTGTAAGTTTAGATGTAGCCTATTATCATATAATATTCTGAATTAAAAATAAGTGGACATTTTGCTCGGATTTTTCCGACTTTTCCAATTTTTCTTTTCACAAATTTTACGTTTCTCTACTGTAAAAGAAGCAATCCTATTAGGACACACAGAACGTTGCAAAAAATAATACGTATTTTTTATAAATTGAAAAATTCGAAAGATTTCATTGATATTTTCCACGAATTTTCAATTCAAAATAATGAACTAAATTCACTGTATCAATTTTTGGTTACCTGTCCTTAACACCCAATTTATTTACCTGCCAAAACACTTATTGTATTCAATAAAACATAGGCAAATTAGCAATTTCCAGTAAATTCGGAAAATTCCGAGAAAAAGAACCACTTTTTTTTCGATTCAGAATAATGGGCTGAATTCACCGTCCCTTATACTCAGTATATTATCTACCACGTGGGCGAAACCGTGGGCACAGCTAGGCAATTATAATAATTAGGTATGTATTATAAGCAGCAGAGAGGCGGATCAACCTTAAATCTCTCGGGAAATTAGATATTAGGTTGCTGGATTATTTTTCTATTCTTTCCATTTAATATTTGAGAATATTACTTTATGCCTATTCCGAATGTTAAAGATATCTTTTATCACGGACAGATTTTAAACAGAAGACAGACAAAAAAGTATCGATGAAAATACTTTTATTACCTATATACTTTTTTATTTAGGGTTGGAATCATAAACAAGTTTATTTATGGACAGTCGTAACTAGCCACACCAAACTATGAACAAATGCGTACCTACGCAAAGGAAGTTTAATGTGTTAAGGTGCGTTTACACTAATCTAACATAGAGTAAGAACAGACCTATAGCTAGCACATTCTTTACATTAACATTTTAGCAATTAATTTATTCACTTGACACACAGATATGTGTTGCGGGGGAGTTTGCGGAATTTATTCGAAAGAGTTACCGCGGCCCTGGAACGCAAATGGCATTAGAAGGAACACGGATGGATTTTAGTCAGTAAGAGTCTGACACTCCCTTCCGCTCCGCCCAGAGCGGAAGGAGTCATATGATGATTTCCCATCCATAAAAAAAAAGGAGGAGTTTGTTGCGCCGTTTCTTCTTCACAGCTAAAACACTAGGAAACGGTGAAGGGAGGGCGTTTTTGAGGGCTGTCTTATATGTACCTAATATTGACGTTCAAAAAGAACTAAGTAATTCTAGTCTATTTTGAATAAATGAGTTTTGAAGTTTGAAGCCAAAAGAACTTTCACCCAGTTGTGTGACGGGCGGTGGCCCGATACACGATACGATTATCGTAACGATCCGTTGCTCGATTCTAACATCGAACTACGTATTGTATAAGTGTGGCGATATCGTATCCGATTTTATAGTCGACGAGGCTTCGACGTTACGATAATCGCCTCGAGTATACGACCTTAAGCAACGAAATCATGTTCCGCTGTGTTCGTTTTATCTAAAGCAGTTATGGGCAAACTTTTCTCATAAAGGGCCAGAAAAAACAGAATCAATCTTAAAGGGGTCAGAATTTCTTTACATTGATTTATGTCGACACAAACACTTAAAAGAGAACTAAAGGTACAAGTCCGAGACGGGCTGCAAACTGCAGACTGCAACCGCAGACCGCAAGTCGCCATCGGAATAGCGCCTTTAAGGTGTGCACTTTATAGGTGCTATTCCGACAGCGACTGCAAAACTGCAACCGCAGACCGCAGCCGCAGATCGCACCGCAAGCGATACTACTTTTGCAGTTTGCGGTCTGAAGCCCGTCTGGGACTTGTAGTACCTTAAAACCTAAAAAAAATTAATAATGAAAAGAAACAGCAACATTTATTTTCGAGACTGTTCGAAAGGTTCCTACGACTTCGACTTTCGACTTTGGTTGTTGGTTTGGTTTATTATATGGTTCGCGGGCCGCAGCTGGCCCGCGGGCCGTACTTTACCCATCACTGGTCTAAAGGGATCTTTAAGCTTTGCGTAATGCCAAAAAAATGCTTCTCTCATTGTGTATCGCACTAACGTAAAAAGAAAATTGATATACGAAATAAAACCCATCTGCTACGACTATGAGCTAATAAAGTAGATATCTATTGTGTTTTGTTTTACTATCATGAATACGTACTGCTCGTATTCGGGACAGTAAAAACTAATTTACTTTTTTTATTATTATGTTTATTCTTTTTCCTAGCATTGGTCCGATATGTTGCCGCTTGACTGGCTTTGTTTTCCGAATACCCATGTTTACAAATTCAAGTTTCCAGTAACTTCGGTCGATATTACACTGTTAGGACTATCGATTGGATTTATGTTAATACTAGCTGTACCCGGCATGCGTTGCAATGCACTTTTTCTTACTTACTACCTACCTACTACTTACCTTTAGAAACAAAATCAAAATAGTAACAAAAAAATTAAAACCATTTTCATGCATGCGAGATAATTTCGTTTTTTTTATATATCATAATTTTCTTTCATAAGAACCTTCTCCTGACAATTACGAATACAACAAAAAAAAAATAGCGAAATCGGTCCAGCCGCTCACGCGTGATGCCATGACCAAGGGAAATAGGGATTAATTTATAACGATAAAAAATTAGGCCTAACGGGATTTTACAGGCTAATAGTAAAGTTAAAGGCATAAATAACTCCACCAATAAACAAAGAAATGGGTTGCTATTATGATCACCATCACCATCATCATTCAGCCAAAAGACATCCAGTGCTGGAAATAGGCCTTACCCAAGCATCGCCACTGTTGCTATTAAAACTATTTAAAATAATGATTTGTGGTTACGTATTAAACACCACTATCTACTTACCGAACATGCTATAACAGCTTTTGAAGAAGTCTGGCGCTAGGGCACTGGCTAGCCCCAGGAGACCCTGCGGCACCTCGGTGGACAGGAACAGGCCTAGCACGGCCAGCAGCATGCGCGTCGTGCGGTCCGTGCGACTGGACCGCCGCGCGCACGCCTCTTCCGTCGCTAGGCACTGCTTTTCTGGCTGGAAAACGTATTTTTGTTACTATATTTTATTAAAAGCTTTAGTACGGATTATGAAAGGCCAAACGATTGGTAGTTTTTGCCCGTGGCTCCACTAGTCTTACAAACGGAGTGTGCATATGCATACGGAATACTTTAGAAAAAATCGTAATCGATATGTTACGGTAAGAGAAAGAATGTACAGTTGATTTGTAAAAACAAACGCAGAATGGTTTTTCTTAAGCCGGGTCCGCAGCGCCAATTTTCTAACATGTTATTGTGTTTTTGCGAACAAAACTGTTAGGCCACGCCCCTATTCGGTTAGCAAACAATGTTAAGTCGGGTCGGCAGCGCTAATTTTGCTAACTAAACTGTTAGGCTACGCCCCTATTCGGTTAGCAAACAATGTTATCCTGTTTGCAAACACAAAAACACGGCGCAGCGGACCCGGCTTTACGTCTTAAGCCGGGTCCGCAGCGCCAATTTTCTAACATGTTATTATGTTTTTGCGAACAAAACTGTTAGGCCACGCCCCTATTCGGTTAGCAAACAATATTATCCTGTTTGCAAACACGAAAACACGGCGCAGCGGACCTGGCTTTAAATGTTACCTTCATCATCAATTATAATAATCGTTTGTAAGACTACTTGGAGGAGCTCGTGGCTAAATAATTACACCCGCATAGACCGATCTTCCGGGTTAAGCCACGCTTGCCGAGGTTGGTCTGTGGATGGGTGACCATTTACCATAGCGAGTTTCCTCCGTGCCTCGGAAAGCATGTAAAGCCGTTGGTCCCGGCTGTCATTTGTAGATCTTTGACAGTCGTTACTGTTGGTCAGAATCCAGAAAGTCTGACAACCAGTCTTACCAAGAGTATCGTATTACCCAGTTACTGGGTTGTGGAGGTCTGATAGGCAGTCGCTCCATGTAAAATACTGATATTCAGCTGCATCCGGTTCGACTGGAAGCCGACCCCAACATAGTTGGGAAAAGGCTAGGCAGATGTGTTGTAAGACTACATAAAAGCCAGCATAACAAATAAACGTCGTAACAAACATAACAAGCATAGCATAACTTTTGACGACACGTTTGGTGCAGTGGCTAAACGATTGGCTTTTGTGCTACGGGTCGTGTCTTCGATTCCCGCACGGAACAAATGTTTTTATGGCCTACAGATAGTTGTTCCGGGTCTGGGTGTTTGTCCATGTGAAGGTTTGTTCTGTAAACGCACCGAGAATACAGGAGAAATCCTAGTGAGGGGCAAAGAATGAGTAAAGAAAAAAAAAGCTTTTTCCAAATTTAAAAGTAAACGGACAGAATTTACTTTAGGTACTCTTGTTATTTGTAGAGGGTAACTATTTGCTTCGGCTAGGGTCCACGCTCTTTTTTGGTAGCGTTTATTTAGGTAGGTAGATAAAAACCATCCTAAACTTCATTAACAATTAAATAATGAACGTATTTTGTTGGGCTACTGTTTCCCTCGAAACCTAAACGGAAACTTGGAGGAACGAAAGTTCTGTTAAGATCACCTCAATAGACAAATGAAGATGAAAATTGCTCTCGCTCAACCCCGTTGTTTGTATCTAGGGCTGACTGTGACTTGTTTCGATCGAGCTATTGTTTAGCGAGCAATATTCCAGCGCGATCCGTAATTACCATTGTAGTCAACAGTTACAGTTGAAACAAAAACTAAATAAATAGGTACTCATTTACAAAAGCAAATGGGTTTTTATTGTCTCTAATTCACAACATTTTCACTTAGATATATAGTAAATAGCTACAGAAATACTGCTAATTGTATTATTTCAACTTTAAATTCCTCTTGCATCAAGCTCATGCAATATTGATTGCCATAAGACGCATGGAGCGTATCGTCTACACCGGTGCGCCTCGGTCAGTCGACATACAATAGATGGATTAGCGTGCGCTAGGGGCATGCGCTTTTGTCGAACTAGTATTAAGGCATGCGCTATGGCACTTCACGCATGCCTCAGACGAAGACGCAAGACGAACATGAAAGCGCACTGGTGTAGACATAGCTAATCAAATTGTTTCAATTAATCCCTGACAGCAATTAAAAAAACAGCTTTGGCAGTGATAATTCCATTTGAAACAGTTTGCCATTATATACAAGGTTAGTCGGAAAGGGAACCTAATCCGCGGGTCACTTAAACTATCACTAATGACTGTTTTAAAGCAAGGGTTAAAATCTCAAAATTCTAACATTTTTATTTCCATGCAAACTAATATTTATTTTAGTTTTTTCATGCATTCTTCGTCTCTACTTTAGTTACGAATTCAGAAAATGGATCTTCTAATTCGTGACCCCAATCAATTGACCTAAAATGTAAACATAGCTGATCACAGCTGAGAGAGTTTTAGCATATTTTTATGTAATCTTTGAACAGCTATTTCTCTTAAACTATTGACTTTAGGGGAAAGTTGTAGAACAAAAGTTACTCATTATTATGGTTACTTTAACACCCTTTCGGATTAGTACCCCCTTTCTGACTAACCTTGTATAACTGAAATGATATTATTAGGTACATACAACTATTTCGGTTTTATGTATCAATATTTAGGTAAGTTTGTGTCGCTCAGGTACTTATATTTAGTTTATATCCCTCGAGAGACCCCAAAATCATTGGCTTGAAGATGATTAGAAACAGGCGGCGATCTCACTAATGAGAATCGGGTATAGCTCCAGCCGGAAATATGCGATGGCATTAGGCCGAAAAGTTAGTGGTATTAAAGGCTATTTCGTCCGACAACCGCACGGGAAATCGGTGAATTAGAATGAACATTTTCTGCGTAACGTGCTGTTTAATCGTGCAGTTGATTGATTGTTACGCATAATTTAGCAATATATTACTTTATGCCATTGACTTTATCAGTAGCAAAATGTCCATACATTCGTCTCAACATATCCTAAACCTATCCTACCCCATTAAAGAAAAGAGAAGATTGCAATGATGAGAAGAGTCATATAATACCTACTCAGACCACAGAACATAAATGTAACTCAGTCTATGAACCATAGTTTTATAATTGGGTTTCCATGTAATTTTACAGCGATATTATTGTACTTTAGTTTTAAGATTTTTTTGATTATTTTTATGTGTGCGTCAGCTTAGGCGTGAAAATATATTATTTCTCTCTATCCATTTGTTTTTGTAGGACTTTTGTTTTAGTTTGGTGTTGCTCATGGACGTAAGTATTCTGCCTATCCTTGGTCAGAGTTGGTCTTTGACAAGACATCAGAAGTCTGCACCCGGATTCTGCCAGCGAGTCATGGAGCGCCATATCTTAGGATTCTGGTTATCAGACCATATAAGGAATAGTATACTGCGCTCCCAAACTCAGATCGCCGATGTTGGTCAGAAAGCCGCAAGCTTAAAATGGGACTGGGCTGGTCAGGTTTGCCGCATGTCGGACGAGCTGCGGGCAAAACCCACCACTGCTGCACTGAGTGGAGCCCACACAACGTTAAGTGATGTCGCGGCAGGCCCAGAAGTAGATGGTGGAACGAGTTAGACTCTTACTGGAAGGATTGGCCGCAGAAATCCTTAAACCGAGAGCAGTGGAATGAGGGTAGGGAGGTCTTTGCCTGCAGTGGGATGATAATGGCTGAATAAAAAAGAAAAATAATGTATAACTTTACAATAAATACACATAAACAGCCACATACAGTTATTTATTTGTTTTGTTAAATAAATTTGTCTGAGCTCTGTATTTGGCAGCAGTTTCGTAGGACGTGCCTCTTGGCGGTCGGGGCGGAGCGTAGGTTGAGCGTGAACTCTTGTGAACTATAAAAGGAGTTGGCTTGGGATAAGCGTGTTTTGAGAACAATACTATACGTTAAACTTGCTGAACTGCAAGGACGTGGTTTCGGAAAGTTTTAGCAGCGTTTGGACCGAAGTCAGAGGATGTATTCAGAGAGCGTAGCGTAGCGTTTGAAACTTCAAACAAAACTGACCGTCATTTTTAAAACCAGTACTCAGTCGGATATTTGTTCTGAAGGCTCTACTCTAAGTATAATTTAATCTACACGCAGAATTAGTTATAACTGTCAAGAAAGTGAAATGAGACTATTAACGCTAAAGCACCAGACATAATTTCCGAGTTAGATCTTACAAGAAAGGTGGTAAGATTTTAAGCGACTGACGTCAGTCAACGTCTATGTCAGAGCCGGGGTGAAATCGCAGCAGGACTTTGGTGTGTGCATACTATTTACATAATAGCCCATCTGACGACGATCGTAAGTCATGTCAAAGTTGAAGAGTCTCCTGTGACTGTAATTTCACCGGCAGCCATAAATGATAATGAATGATAAATGATATTTATTTCTGTAAATAAATCTGTTACAGACACTTTTACAAGTCAATGTAATGTTTTTTTTAAGACTAGATGGCGCCGGCATTTCCTATCTGACTCGCTCTGAGAAGAAAAGCCGAAACAAACTCAGAGGTCAACGTCTCTTTTAAAGTCCAGACATTGTGGTATAAAACTATGCGAGTGTAACAATGTAAGGCAACGTTTGGAATGGTCTTTTGAGGAAAGAGCCATAGCAGGTTTGAGTTGACCTGTCCCAACTGACGGCACGCATGCATCAGTCATCGTGTAGCTCAACCTTATTTTAGGGAGCTCAACGACCCGACGCACGACGACACCAATCAGCCGGACATTTGCGTAGGTCAAAAAAAAAATACTCAAACCCCCAAACAGTTTTACGAAATGTAAATTGTAAAAAATGTAATAAAGCTAGCCTACACTGTACTCACATTCACAATTTAATAAAATAAAAAATAAAAACAAACGACATATTAATAATAATAGTCGACAAAATGTCAAGGTAAAAAAAGTAATAATTCAATAATAATAATTCAATAATAATAATTCAATATTATATTATTATTCAATTCCATACCGTTCTAATCGGAACGCAGCAACGCTGCAGCAAGTGGCAGAAATAGGTACGATGGTAGTACCTACATCCCCGGGCGTACTCTTCCACGAGGATAATAATTAGAAAATCGATATATTTTAATAATATCGATTCTTCTTCTTCTTAGCGTGTCGATGACAATCTACACCGTGTCGGCCCACAACTCAGCAATGAGTTTAGCACTATCCGTAGCGTCTATTATTAGTTCTTGTGGCGTACAGGTAACAGGGTAGGCGGGGCATGATGTTAAGTGCGCCATAGTTTGCGGAAAGGCACCACATTTACACTCCAGGTTTGAGTTACCCGCAAATTTCCACCTGAGCAGGTTTTTCTTGCTTCGACCAACCTCAGTCCGAAGTCTATTTAGAGACTTCCAGGTCAGCCAAGGCAACTCATGCCCAATATCGATTTATCTGCTATCGTTCAACCTCTAATAAAGAGCCAAAATAAGCATTATAATCAATCAGCAAAAATAAGAGCAATAAAATTGAATTGAAAAATGTATACCTATATCATGTTACAAACAGCGATGATTTGTTCAAAGTAATTTATTCATTCACTCGTAGAACTCTTTTATAGATGCGTCAATGAACTCTTTTATATTCCGAGGCTACAAATTGGTTCCGTCCATTAAAAAAAATCGATGTTTGTACATTGAACTGACATTCCTCTTTTGAGTGCTTGTGTTATAGAAGCCAGACTTTAAAAAAAAATGTTTTGCTATCAGTCTGCATGATTTAAAGATGGCATCAGACGAAAGTATTAATAAACTATTCATCAACAAGTACTATTAGTATTTGCGAGCAAGTCTCAGTGTTCAGTCTCTAAAGAGCAAAATACATTGGTTACTTTGGAAATTAACAGGTCTAATATCTTTTGAGGATTACCATTAGCAAGTTAAAGCAAACTCATGATAGGACTAAGCGATTTGCTAACTTTCATCCCTTATGATTTATCAATACCTAATAGGTAATTATGCACATTTGTAGAACTTTGAGTAGTTACTTCTATAAAATATTTAAATAAAAAAAAACCGGTCAATTGCTAGTCGAACTCGCGCACGAAGGGTTCCGTACCATTATCTATTCTGTTTTTTAGTATTTGTTGTTATAGCGGCAACAGAAATACATCATCTATGAAAATTTCAACTGTCTAACTATCACGGTTCATAAGATACAGCCTGGTGACAGACGGACAGACGGACGGACAGCGGAGTCTTAGTAATAGGGTCCCGTTTTACCCTTTGGGTACGGAACCCTAATCATATACGGTCTCTGGTCTGTAAATAGATTTGTTTTTTTTTTTGCTTTAAATTGACATAGTACTTATTTACTAATAAAATCATTTAATTAGTAGATAGGTACTATATCAATGGTAAGTATGTACTCCCAAAAAATTTAAGCAGTTTGAAAATCCTAAGATTTACCAACATGTCTAAAATGGTATGGTAAATGTTACCGTCAGGAAAGAATGGAAATAAACCAGTATTATTGGGCAGAAATGCATACATTTATCGAAACGTGAACAAAATTTTTACGACGCGGAAAAGCTTAAAAGAATTCTGGCAAGCTAAGTAAAACTATTATATCATAAGTGCCTAATTTGGAAGTAAACCTCGACCTTTAAAGTTTTAAAATATTTACCCAAGAATCCAACTTTTTCGAAGCAACAATGAAGTGTTATGACGTCGTTACGTCTGGTCGGGTATATAAAAGATAATCTTTGGCCTCAAATTATACCCCGCTAAGCTTTAAGATTATAGGGAACCCTAATTGCAACTTCTGGCCCTTTTCGCTACTTTCTACTTTCCGATAATAGCTGTTAATTACATCATTAAATACTTATTTACGTACTAGGTTCAACATTTAGTACCCTTTTACCCATCAACTGTGGGTTGGATGGACAAAGGGCTATTTAATTACAATCAATTTGATTTCATGACATTTCATATTGACATTGTGAAAGGAAAGGTTCCATTTGTTCCTTTATTAATAGGCTAATTTACTTTGGGACGTCGGTAATTAGTAGGCAGATGTCGACGGCGAAATTCAGCTATTAATTCAGAGTCACGTAGTGAACGAGCACAATTGAGCAACGCAATAACATATGATTAATTATATCGCTCGTAACAACCCTAGTGTCAATCAGATTAATCTCAACCTTTGATTTCTGACGTCATTCCTAAATTACATCTTACTGTTCTAATCATACTACTAGACTTTCGTAGAAACATGAAAATTGCAGTAAAATTCGGTGTTAGTTCAATGTCGCATAGCCATAAACACAAAATATTTAACATTAACATTTCCTAGGGAATAATTGACCTATATTTTTGTCCGGATACTTTTTCACTTTCTATTAACACTTGTTTGTTTCTCTTTCCTCTGCATAAAATAACCACTTATTTAGGTACTCTTTGGATAATAATTCTCAAAGCACTCCCAAGAGAATGCTACCAAATAACACCGTGTCCCCAAAACGAGTCTCCGAGCGAAAATAAAACTAAAGCAACGGTATCGTGTAACGCCGCTAATTATTATTCTAGAGTTATTCTGAGAACTTTTTTCCTAATACTCGAATTACTGACACTCATTATTATTATATCTGATGAGGTCGAGTGCTTTTCGAAGCAAAGGATACTTTATTCAACTAAAAAAAAAGTAAAAACCGACTTCAAATTGAAGGCATCGAAAACTGTTAATATTATAATATTTTATTTCAGTTTTTTTTAAGACGGTTTTTACTTTGTAAGGTCCCCTCTATATAATATTATAATCTTTGTCATCTTAGACACTTTATATACCACTTTATATCTTCGAATAAACACAGTATATTCTCAGCAGTCATTGGTTTCATTTACCGTCTCTACCTACCGTACATGGCGACCCTGCCAGTGCCGCGTATTTGACACCAGCCGGCCAGCGCTGGCTGGCGCCGTACCGTATATGGACAAAGAATGTAAAACAAATCTGTGGAATTAGTACAAAGTGCATCCAATATGAATAAAATAATTTCATTTGTGGTTTCTGTCACACGTATTGGTGCAAAATATTCGGAAAATCATAAAAAATGGGTTCATCTCAGTCTCATGAAGAAGTAATCTTGGCACAAAACGCAGCTGGAGGTTCGAACCAAGCTACTGTCGAAGAAATTCGTTATCATCTGAGTACAGCAAATATTATCCTTCTAATTATTGCCTTAGTGATTAGCATTGGACTACTGTTATTCATATACCGAGTGTACAGAAAATGTCATGGGCGCTGGATGCAACAGGAGATAAATCGAAACAATTTACGACTATCTATTTTTCGACGCCGCACAGCCGATGAGATGAAAACTAGCGGAATTGTTTGAAGCTAAGCAAATATGAAGTGGTAAAATAAAATTAATAAATTTAGCATGCTTAAAATAAAATAAGTGAAGTGCATAACATTAAATTAAGTAACAGTGGAAAATATAAATAAATAAAAGTGCGAATAATACAGAAATAAATAAATAATAATTATCAAACATAAAATATTTAAATAACATAATCAAATATAAATTGCGGAAATAGCGTACGTCAAAGTGTTACCTGCTAAAATATTGGACCTGAATATTATGAACCTTATGAACATTGTAGTGGACTATACGATATGGTACCGTTTTTAAAAATTACATAATTAATAGTGCGCAATCATACTATCAAATGAAGTTGTAATGTGTAACATCGAAACCGTGCAGATGAGCATTTGTTTGGCAAGTAAGTTTATGAGTAAGTTATGAGTAGAACTTTAAAAGATTTGTATAAGAGTTTAAAGGCTGTCAGAGAATATTTGATTAAAATTGGACCTAATAGGCGCCAAGGGAAGATTGTCATTCAGAAGTTAAAAGAGGCTAAGGATATAAATGATAAATATACATTAGTTATAAATGAGTTATCTGTTGATATTAGACAAGGAAAATTATCTACCGTTGACGCAGAAATAGTTACTCAAATATCCTCAGATTTTCAATTACTTTATAGTGGAATAGTAGATTTATGTTCAGGAGAAAGTTTAGAGACGGAAGTTTCAGATTCTAGTGGAGAATTTATAGATTCGGTTGAAGAAAAAAGCAGTGTAATAATGGAGCTGTTTAATTTAAAAACTGCCTTATCTTTACTATCGCCGATGTCGGACGAGGAATTTAATACTAAACAGCTGATTGATAACATTGAATATTATTCATCCATACTAAAAAATGATGATTGTAAAAAGAAATTGGTTAATTTCGTAGTCAAAAGTAGATTGTCTCAGGTTGCCAAATTAAAATTAAATTTAAATTATTCAAACATTAGTGATCTGATCAAAGATATGCGGACGGAGCTTTTACCCCAAAAATCAGCCCCAGCTATTCAAAATAAATTGCAGCAGATTAGGCAAAATGATTTAAGTATTCAAGATTATGGAAAAGAAATTACAGAATTGTTTACAGAACTTACGATTACGCAAGCCGACGGTAACTCTGATTGTTATAATGTGTTAAAACCAGTTAACGAAAAATTTGCAATAAAAAAATTCGCGGATGGGTTGCGAAATCGTAGGCTGAGTACTGTTATCGCAGCTAGGAACTACTCATCCTTAAAAGACGCAATACAAGCTGCCAAAGACGAAGAAACCGAGACGGCCTGTACATCAGAAGGCGTTATGGGTATGTATCATAACAACTTTTATAACTTTAGAGGAAGACAAAACCGCTACCGTGGATCACGAGCAGGATTTGATACCAGGATTTTCTCAAACCAAGGAAATCGCAACCCAAACTATCAAGGTCAAACTTTCAATGGCGGTTTCCAGCAGTCTACCCGAGGTGAGTCTAATCGAAGACCTTGGCAAACCAGAGGTAGGTATAACAGTAGACGCGGAAATCAGTGGATACGAAACGAACGTATGCGTGTAGCTGACAGTGAACATTTAAATGAGCACTCTGATGGAAATTCAAATGAAAATCAACTGCCAAATTCTAACGTAGAAAACCAGTTTTTTCGTGAACAATAATATTATTTTAGCGACCAACAGTAATTGTTGGATTAATTTATCAGTAAATAATGTGTCATATTCTTGGTTACTTGATACGGGCGCTACTATTTCAGCTTTAAAATATAAACATGCGCTCGAGCAAAATCTTTCTATCCATAATGAGAAGATTATTATAAATGGAATAGGTGGTAAAGTCCATGCAATTGGATACACATATTTACAGTTACGTAGAGATGATCAGAATTTTAGCCATAAGTTTTATGTATTTGATACATTACCTTGTAAAACGCACGGTATCATCGGCCAGGATTTCTTAGAGAAATACAACGCGATTATAGATTTTAAAAACAATAACTTATCTTTGTGGACAGACCAAAATACGAAACTCAACTTATCTTTTGTGCGTAATTACAAAACCAATTGGGAAATACCACCTAGATGTGAATCAATACACTACATCCGAACAGATTATACTGAAGAATGCGTAATATGTTCAAAGGAATTAAGGGAAGGTGTTTTTTTGGCAAGCTCTATAGCTATTCCCCGAAAGGGTTTTGTGCCGATCCGAATATTAAATACTACGGAAACAACAATAACTTTGACAAATATCGAGCCGACTATTCATAAATTACATGATTACACGATATGTTCGTTCGGTAAGACAGATAGGAACGCTGAAAGGGTTAAACAACTATTTTCTCAATTAAAATTAAATCATTTAAATAAAGAAGAGCAAATATCTATCGAGAATTTATGTGCCAAATATTCTGATATTTTTTATCTACCGGGTGATAAGTTGTTAACAACCAATATTTACGAACATAGCATTACTTTGAAACCAAACGTTAGTCCGGTATTTACAAAACCTTATCGGTTACCATATTCACAAAAGAACGAAATAAAAACCCAAATAAATAAATTATTACAGGATAGTATTATTGAAAAGTGTAATAGTAGTTGGTCTAGTCCGTTACTATTAGTGCCGAAAAAGATGGACAACAGCGGTCAGAAGAAATTAAGATTAGTCATAGACTACCGTAAACTAAATAATTTGATCGAAGATGATAAATTTCCCCTTCCAAATATGTCAGAAATATTAGATGCGTTATCAGGAAGTATATATTTTACTCATTTAGATTTATATAATGGATTTTATAATGTAAAATTAGAAAAGGACAGTAGGAAATATACTGCATTTTGCTCAGGACAGTACCAGATGATGCGTATGCCTATGGGATTGAAAACTAGCCCAGGATCATTCTCGCGCATGATGAATATGGCCATGGCTGGCCTTACATACGAAAAATGCTTTATTTATATGGATGATCTAATAATATTTGGAAACTGTCTAAATACGCATAATAGGAACTTACAAGAGGTTTTTGAACGTTTGCGAACCGTAAATTTAAAGTTGAATCCGGGAAAATGCGATTTCTTAAAGAAACAAATATTGTATTTAGGTCATGTGGTTTCTGATGGTGGAATATTACCAGATCCATCAAAAATTGAGGTTGTAAAAAACTATCCACAGCCTAAAACCCTCGATGAAGTTAAAAGGTTCGTTGCATTTGTTAATTATTATAGGAAATTTATTCCGAATTTTGCAAAAAAGGCAAATCCGTTAAATAATTTATGTAAGAAAAACGTACCCTTCATATGGGATAGTAATTGTCAGGAATCATATCAAGTTTTAAAAGAATGTATTATTTCACCACCTGTATTGCAATATCCGGATTTTTCTGAGAAAAATCAGTTTGTCATACAAACTGATGCGTCAAATTATGCAATCGGTGCCATTTTGTCTAACAAAGATCTTAAACCGATAGCTTATGCTAGTAGGAGTTTAAACAAGGCAGAGAAAAACTATCCTACGATAGAAAAGGAACTTTTGGCAATAGTTTGGGCCATAAAACATTTTCGGCCATACCTATATGGCAAACCATTCAAAATTCAAACAGATCACAGGCCTTTAGTTTATTTATTTAATATGAAAGACCCTTCAAGCCGGTTAATGAAGTTTAGACTCCTACTAGAGGAATATAATTTTAGTGTTGAGTATGTAAAAGGTTCAGATAATGCAGCGGCAGATGCTTTGTCTCGAATCAGTATGACCTTAAAGGATTTTAAAGAGATGGGTGAAAACTTAATAGGTGTTATGACAAGAGCGCAAAGACGCAAGCAAGAGCAGACTATGACAGATCCCGTTGCTAATAGCGACGACTGGCTTCACCAACCAAAAATTGTGGAGACACACATGAAGCCAAAGGATCACACAGAGTTAATATTTATTGGAAAAGAAAAGTTAGAAGCCATGCGGAAATTTAATAATATTTGTTATGAAAGTAAAACGTTTTGCTATATTCCTGATATGAAAGCACTTTATATAAAATACAAAAATTCTCCATCGCAAATTACGCCAGCCGAATTTGTGAGAGAACTCGATATATCGTGTAAACAAATAGGTATAACTGAAATATATTTGATAAGAACTAAAACTAATGACATTTTTATTGAAAAATTGTTAAATGAGATAAAAAAATGCGGTAGTACAACGGTGCCAAGAGTATGCATATTAAAAGACGTAATTAGTATAGAAAATAAAGATGACCAAAGGGTGATTTTGAACGACTTCCATCTCCTGCCAACCAGTGGTCACGCAGGAATGAGAAGGATGTTGAGCAATATTAAAAAATATTACTTTTGGCCAGGCTTAGACAGGGACGTAATTCAATTTGTGAAGAGGTGCGACAAGTGTCAAAGGTGTAAACATTCAATACCCGTAAAAGAACAAATGGTTATTACGTCCACAGCAAAAACCGCCTTCGAAAAGATATATTTAGATATTGTCGGACCATTAAATCGAGATAACAACAATTATTCGTATATATTAACGATACAATGTGAACTATCTAAATACGTCGAAGCCTATCCACTGATTTCTAAGACTACAACCGAAGTAGCTAGATCTTTTGTCAATAATTTCATTTTGCGCTATGGTATACCTCAAGATATTGCAACGGACAGAGGCACTGAATTTATGTCTTCTACCATGAAGGAGGTATGTGCCCTTTTACACATTAATAAAATGAACTCGACAGCCTATCACCACCAATCTATAGGTGCTTTAGAAAACTCGCACAAACATCTTGGTTCATTTCTTCGAATCCAATGTGATAGTCACCCCGAAATGTGGAGTCAATGGCTTCCATTTTGGTGCTTTTCGTATAACACTTCAGTACATAGTGAGACCAAATTTACACCATACGAACTAATCTTTGGGAAAAAATGCTCTCTTCCAAGTAATCTAAATTCCAATGTAGTAGAGCCATTATACAATTACGACAATTATCCGCTAGAGTTAAAGTTTCGGTTGCAGTTGTCACAAAAAGAGGCTAGAGACAATTTACTTAACAGTAAAATGCTTAGAAAACAAAAGTACGATAAAACCAATAGACCTGTAACGTATAGTCCTAATGATTTGATTTTAGTTAAAAATGAAGTAGGTGATAAATTGGAAAGTGTATATTCCGGACCATATGTGGTTGTTAGAGATATATCACCGAATGTGGAAATTATGAAAAACAATAAGATTGATGTAATACACAAAAATCGCACTAAAATGTACCATACTAGTAATTTAATAACGTGTTAATTTAAGAAAAAAAAATGTACTCATAGAATAATGTTTTTTTTTTATTTTTTTTAGGGGGGAGGTGTAAGGTCCCCTCTATATAATATTATAATCTTTGTCATCTTAGACACTTTATATACCACTTTATATCTTCGAATAAACACAGTATATTCTCAGCAGTCATTGGTTTCATTTACCGTCTCTACCTACCGTACAACTTCTTTTTATTTTTTATTTAACACTTTTCAGTGCCACTAATTACAATTACAATAATGTGCAAATTCGCGAGCCATTGTTACTACTGGAACATCGTCTTTAGGGGTAATACATTTTTAAAACTACTAATGACATTGTATAAAAAAAGACTCAACCTCTATGAAATTCATATCGTACCAATTCGAAAGTATTCCGCACCAAATAAATAGAATTACTCAAATCGGTCCACAAATCTAGGAGAAATCGGAGTACCTAAATAAAAAAAAAACGCGGTTTATTGATCCGTCTCCTCCTTTTCGAAGTCAGTTTCAGGTTTTTTTTTCACATTTAGCGGGTTCGGTTCGCGGTTCAGACAGGTGATTATTTAAAATTCTTTGAATGCAGTTCGTATTGTTTTTAAAATAAAAATGAAGTCTTCATTCAGTAATTTTTTCTATCTACAGTATTTAAGGTACTTACTTTCCCTCCATGTGGCAAAGTCGTGGGACGCCCTCTATAAGTGGGTTTGTCTGATGAATGGATTATTTTGGTTATAATGGAAACGTCACATATCCGTTTGATTTTGATTACAATTTCAGTACGTCAAATGTTATTGCCAATTGCAAATACAGTCATTATGCAACCATAATAATTACTAAAACTATTGCGGTTAATACAATGCTATTTCTATTCATAGGTATGTACGTTAATTGCAAGAAGGAATAGCTATGCTTGTTTGTTTTCAAAACATGTTTTGTTACGACGTGAAAATAGTACAAAAGCCATATATATTTCCAATGTATTCTCATTCCAACTTACCTCATTCGGGCCGATTGTAGAACGCTTAAGAAGTTTCTGCCTCTTTCTGTCGGTAGTGGTTAACTTTGATATTAAACAAGTACTTAATATTGACAAAGCTATACTCGGAACGAGTTTTAATATTACACTATAAATCCACATTATCGCTGTTACTAATTGTACGTTTCTTGACATTTCTAAAACATAAACGGTCCGATTATCAGGTAGAGAGAGATCCTCCGCGAATTCAGAATTATTTTGGGCTGTCACTTCACTGGGCACTATATTCATCGCGAAATAAATCGGAAGACACAAAAAAGGACATATCACATATGCGCTTACGATAGCGAGAGTTGTATTCTTTTTATTGCACCAGGTGCTATTTCGCTGGGGAAACGCGATTGCGACGTATCTCCACACAGCCAAAGTCACTGCTAACCAAATCGAAATCGTGTGAAACGTTTGACTGAATATGGAATGGAAATAAACAAAAACCGCCCAAGCGTACGTGTTCTTGTTAACTTGAGGTCCTATTTTGATATTCATGTGTAGCGCGTAAGGTATGTATTCCAACATGACTAGAAGATCTGCGACGGCGAGGCCGGTGAGAATGGAGTTGGTGGAGCTGGTCATCTCGCGGCGACTGAGCACCGCGATGTTGATGGAGTTGGTGGCCGAGCCGACGATGCATATCACTAGTGCGATGTAGCCGTGCAGGCGGCTGTACGCTTTGTTGAAGTTGGTGGCGCCAGGCACGCAGTACGCGTCGGTCGCATAAGTCCCGTTCGACATGCTCGCGGTCCGCTCGCGTCCCGCCACGGCTTGTCATCGGCACTGCAGTGACGGGAGCCTTGCGCACAAATAACTTCAACTACCTCGTTATGAACTTCGCCGTCATAACCTGTAACAAACAACGTGCAAGTTTAACACACAATACATGTTCCACTTACTAAATGTTTGATCGGTCGTTATTGTGTAACTAAAGTCAACAAGATTTGTTTCATGTCTACGTTTAGGAGTCGTTACATGTTTGTCAGGCATTCATCATTGTATACTGCATTATGTATTCCAACGAATCTATAGCGTAGTTGTATAAGAAAACAATTTTCGTGAGTTGATAAATAGCCTACAATAGCCACAAGGTCATGGCTGCGTCGCGGTGCGCTGGGATCGAATATTGTTCGTGGGTAATGTCGGTGGTCCATCTCACACTATCATGTGCGTCACACGTGTGTATAATAAATCTATCACGTATTATTCCAATAAAAATGTTTATGGAACGAGACTGAGAAATCGTAAAACTCTGAACACTATGAACCTAAAACAGCCCAGTTACTGCCCAGTGCACATTATTTAAATGTGCTGCTACAATTCGCATGTACTTCCAAAAGTTTTATGATACCTAATATACCTATCTTAACTGACTATGAAAATAAAATAAATTGGCGATGTAGAGTGTTTATTTCAGAACTTGACTTTAAACGTCAATTCGTGCACAATTTACAATACCATACGTGTCTGATGTTGGAGCCAATTGAAAATTTATTTGCACAGGAAATCATCGATACAGATCAATTAGTTTATTTAAATTCGCTAAATGTTTAAACAACCGGAATTTTACCATTGATTCATGCAGATACCAGCCTAGTAAATAATTATGTAGTTATTAGCCTATTTTAAAAACTATATATGAAAAATAATGTATGTAAAATGGGATACCTTCTTTTCGCATAATGTTCTTTGTCCTAATATACTTCGGCATAACGATTTTGGCACAATTTGTTTTGGCATAATAATACTTCGGCATAATTTTTTTAGGCATACATTTTATGTTGGCATAATCATCTTAAAGACTAATTTGTTTTGGCATAAATTTGATTCGCATAACGTTAGTAGGCCTAATGACTATTAGCATAACGTTAGTTATGATAATCAGAAATGTTTTTACCATTGTCTAATAATCTAGTCGCAGGCGCACCCCGACAGGGATAGGTTAGGTTCGAAGGGGATGATGGGGGCTAGAGTGAGCGAGCGAAGCGAGCGAACGAAGCCCCCGTCATCCCCTTCGTGTTAGGTTACTTTAAACCCTGCAGACAGAAATAGGAGCCCCGCACAGCGGGGCTCCGTCGACTCTGCTTTGGAGCCTCAACCTTACAAACATCCCCTTATGTTTTTATTGTGAAAATGAAAGTAGGTGACGAATAATGGTGAGACAATTGTTCTTTTGAAATTTGCTCAGAAAAGTTTTGATTTTCTAATATGCAACCGTTAATAATTATTTCATCGTTATACCTATAAAAATGTGTTAATATCATTATGCGTAAATAAATTTATGCCTTAGGATATTTATTATGCTTAAAAAGTTATGCTTTAGAACTTTATGCTTTATAAATTTATGCTTTAGAATATTATGCTTAATCATTATTATGGTTAGAGAAATTATGCTTAAAAAAATTATGCGTATGCTGTTATGCGTAATTATATTATGCGAAAATATAATTATGCCAAACAAAATTATGCTAAGTTATATTAGTTCTTAAAATTTTATGCAAATGGATAGGGAACCATGTAAAATATAATATGGATCGGAATGCTGGGCCGTGAAGAAGACGGATGAAAGAAGATTGCATGTAGCAGAGATGAGAATGTTGAGGTGGATGTGCGGAGTAACTAGAATGGATAAAGTTAGTAATCAGTACCGTAAAATGGGGCTATTTGAAAACCACGGGGATAATATCGGAATTCAGTTAAGAAACGTGCTTCTTAAACCATTATGGCTACAGGTGCTATATTCTTACGATTTCAATGTTATTGTATATTTCATTATGTGAAATTGAAGATAATTAAAAAAAAACTGTCGAAAAATCTCTTAATCCATGTTAATGCCAAGTAGCCCCGTGGTTTCCAAATAGCCCCATTTTACCGGTATATTAGAGGAAGTATGAAAGTGGAGCCTGTGACAGAAAAGTTGACCGATTATCTTGGTATGGGCATGTGAAGAGAAGGGACGAAAAGCATGTGACTAAGAGAGTGATTAATATAAATGTTGATAGATGGAGGGGAAGACGGAGACCAAAGAAAAGATGGATGGATTGTGTGAGAGATCATTTGAATGAAAAGGGAGTAAATGATAGCGGGACGGATAATAGGGAAGAATGGAAGAAGAAAACATTTTCCACCGACCCCAAGTAACTTGGGATAATAAACTTGGCATGCAGAAGAAGAATTCCTATTTTAAAAACTAAGTACACTGTTTTTTTTTCTATAAGGTTGTATAGTTACTGTAACTGGACAAGTCATCATCGTAGTAATGATCAAAAAAAATTGTTACGATAGAAAACATTTTTTAAGAAAACATTTTTAAGAAAAAAATATTTTTCTCTTTTAAACCGATTATTGCACTCTTCGTTCGCAACCTACCGTAAATTGTAACATGTTTCTATTATTCAATAGAATCAGATGACGGAACGAACAGAATACACCAACGTTAAGGAGAAATGGTAGAAACAACGCCTGACCCTTCTTTAGCATAGTTCGTGTATAATGGCTTACTAACATATCCAACCCCTGCAAGGTTCTGAGCGGTATCTCAATACATTTGAATTTGATCTACATAATTTTCGGTCTGTGAGCAAATAAAATACATATACGTACGTATCAATCTGATCATGATCCCCTAATGCATTATTGAACAATAACAGCAAATAACATCTACCCATATTCTCGTTTGATTCGCTTCAGGCTTTGTGTAACTACGGATAACCATACGTGCTTGACCATGGCTATTGTGGTAAATTTATTGGTAAATACTTCTTCCAGAATCAAGACTTATACAAAGTGGGGTTGACATTATGACAATAAATGATACCACGTGTTCTATGATGTGTTCTAGTACTATTATAAGTTCTGTGTCTAGTACCGTACACAAAAAACCGGCCAAGTGCGAGTCGGACTCGCGCACGAAGCGTTCCGTACCATTATCTACAAAAACGGCAAAAAAAATCATGTCTGTTTAATGGGAGCCCCCCCTTAAATATTTGTTTTATTTTAATTTTAATTATTTATTTTTAAATTAAATATATAACTAAATATTTCAAGGGTCTACCTGTTGCCGTTATCAATATCGAGCAAAAACGAGCAAAAAAATCACGTTTGTTGTCTGGGAGCCCCCTTAAATATTTATTTTATTCTGTTTTTTAGTATTTGTTGTTATAGCGGCAACAGAAATACACCATCTGTGATAATTTCAACTGTCTAACTATCACGGTTCATGAGATACAGCCGGTGACAGACGGACAGCGGAGTCTTAGTAATAGGGTCCCGTTTTACCCTTTGGGTACGGAACCCTAAAAATCAGTTACTTCGAAGCACATTTTTGTCGCATGATTTTTCAATTTTACTCATTCATGTAGATGAAGGGACTTTGAAGTGGAAACTTATGTTATATCTGTTCTACACGTGTAAATAAAGATAATTTTGGTTTAAACGGCTCATAGATTTACATAACTTCGCGAAGAGATCTTGATATTCGTAAAATTATTAAATCGTACGAAAATTCCTGTGACTAAACTATTGAATGTATGTATTTGGTTGATTATTTGTATTCGGTCGTAAAACTCATCATAGAATACGTGGTATCATTTAATGTGTTATCGACATCCCCACTTTGTATAAGTTTTTACCAAGTATGGTGTAAAACCCGAAATCTTCTTTAAAAGATACTAACAGTTAAAGAAGGGTCAGTGTTTTATTTAACCATAGCACTCAAGTGTATTTTTTAGTACCTACGTTTTGATAATAACCCTTTCAGCTGCAAAAATTTTTAAAGTCAAAAACACGGTGCATAAAATCTCAATTTCGCAGCTAAAATCCACACCACCATCAAATTTGCACCTAAAACTTATATGGCAGCCAACGATCGAGTAAAATTTATGTTAAAATCTCGAGCGTGCATAAAATCCTTTAAGTCTGATATTATTATGCAACAAGAAACTGTCGTCCTTTTAGGTACAGTAAAGTAATGGCATGAAGCCCCCGGTGAAGCATTCAGATCCTACTTTAACCTTCACTGAACGTTCAACACGTTCGACGTTATCGTACGACAACATGGTCACCTCGTCTTTGACAGAAACTGTGATCTGTATATATAATTAAGTTAAAAACTATAACCCAACGACGTAAATAAATTGCTTCTTAAACAATTTTGATAAAATTTGTATAGCCTATGTTACCCGGGCCATTATTACGAATCTATTGACACCTCATCCATTAAAATCGGTTCAGCAGTTTAGGCGCTACGGTGGAACATACATACATAGACTGAAAAAATCATTACCCTTCCTTTTGGCTTCGCCGTAGACGGGTAAAAAGAGAAGCTGACTGACTGATCTATCAACGCACAGCCTAAACCGCTGGGGATAGAAACTTGAAATTTTGACAGTAGGTTCCTTTTGTGATGTCGACATCCACTAAGAAGGGATTTCTCGAAATTCAACCCCTAAAGGAGTTAAATAGGGGATGAAAGTTTGTATGGAAAATCGTCACTTAACGGGTCAAAATTTCACGCAAGCGAAGCTGCGGGCAAAAGCTATATGGGTACAAGTATTTTAGGAAAAATGGAGTTTTTAACATATTTATTTATGTATAGTTCTATGCACTATTGTGGTACGCAAGGCAGACTTAATGCCATATGGCATTTTCTACCAGTCAAGCTTTGGGTTAAAAAGAAAAGCATAGTAATAGGGACAGGAAAAAAGATGAGTTACCTACACCTTGATTTATTACGACTTTTACCTATCTTTAGAATATTATTAAACAGAGAAGTAGAAACTACAATAAGAAAGAATAGTGGTCTGTGTCAAATGTCGGAAGAAATTGAGAGCAAAATTATAAATAGACCCGGAACATTATCATTTAGGTTAAACAACAATGATTTTCGTCTGAAATCTTGGTTGCTACCAGGTAAACACACCAAGTATCAAGCAGTACGATCATTATAGGGTCCCAGAAAACATGTGAAATATTGTACTATGTTTTAGGTAACTAACCTTTACATTTCCGTTTTACGAACGTTTTATAGTTGCTACAATACCAGCTAATACTTACGTCAGTTTAGTAACTAAGGGAGGTGATGATATATCGAAGTTGGGAATAGTATAAAAACTGTTTGCTGCTGCTGAATTTGCATAGACTACATGCCCCAATTTTGTAACTTGACGCCTCGAAATTCTGGCAGAGTTATTAAACAATTTCATAGTTTGAAAGCTCGCATATAACTGTTAATTTAAAAATGTTTGTACTGATTACGTATATTTTTCCATTTTCGTTGGAAACAATTATCAAAGTTTTTAATTACGTCCCGATGAGTAGGTACGGATATTTTTCTCCATTGCGAAAGCTCATAAAAAGTTATCTTGTTACGCTTCCAAAATTGCGACTTTATTAACATGCCTAGGTAACTACGCCAATTATATTAAAATGTCTTTTGAAACAATAAAATTGAGTTATTGTCGTATTTTTAAACGGCAACAGTAACCTACTTCAGTATTAAAACCGTTTTATCTCAATAGCTCTGAAATATTGTTCATTACTACGAGTATAATCTCGATGTCATAATTTACTGTCATCTCTTTTCTATGAATCTGCTAATTAAGTGTTAAAGTATTTTGGACCAATAATTGAAACATCTCCAGAAGAAAAACCTGCAGAACCCGACACCAAAGTTGCTGCAACAAAGACATGCCTGCGGAACAGCGCATATCTTAAGTTAACAAGGCAACGGAATGGGGCTGAATATGTAAAAAGTCTTATGTCCCAGATTATACAGGGTGTTCAGTAAATTGTACAACATACTGCGGGGGGTGATAGCTTAGTTCAATATCTACCAAAATAGCAAATTATATATACCGCAAAATGTTCCGGTTTTCAAGTTATACAAATTTTTACAAAATATTGAATATCTGATTTTTTACTCTGTTGTAAAGAAAATTTTCTTTTCTGATATTTTTTTACATCAATTTATTCGTGAACTGTTACTGTACTCATTGATTTCGTTTATACCAAAAAGGAGAAAGAGTTCAAGAAAATAAAACTTACATTATTCAACGTTTTGGAAAATTTTGTTTAATTTGAAAACCGTAAGTAACATTTTCCGGGAAATTGTATGTGCTATTTTGGTAGGTATTGACCTAAGCTATCACTCTCTACAGTATGTCGTACTATTTACTGGACACCCTGTATATAACATTCCGAGACTGTTTAAAAGATTTTCAAAACACGTAATAAGTCATTCTGCAGACATAAAACGATAAAAATATACCTTATTCGTAGAAACTACCGCGTTTGAAACTCAATCAAAACGACCACCTTAAATGAAAAAGCCTTGGAAACCTAAGTACTTCTTATCTAGCAACATTATTAAAATAAAGCAAAGATTGTTCTTTAGAAAAGAAGAAACTAGTTTTATTAACCATATTATTTTAACAGAAAATAGATACACAACTAATGAAATGAATTGAAATGAAATTTTATTTGCATGAATCATGGTATAAAATGGTGTTACATAGTGATTATGTGGCATTACATGTTTCGCCAAGAGCTGGCATGCAAAAAAATAAAAGTAATTGCAGGATATTAATTAGTCAAACAATCGTATTCTAATGTTTGATGCAATGTCAAAATAATAAGAATACGTATTTCGAATAAATAAAAATGAGTATTTAGATTAAAATTCAAATTAAGTCCGATAAAAAAGACTAATTTATAAGATTCATTCATAAAAACATTATTGCATATCAGAATTTAGTTTTATACAATTTAAATTGAAAATAATCTTTAATATTATAGAAAGTCAATGAAATCCTAAGCCATTTCAATAGTTTATTTTTGAAACTACGAACAGTGAGTAGCGGGTTCATAAATTCTGTTGTAATAGCAGATTCATATGATTTACCGAGCGTTCATCATCACCGAAAGACGTCCACTGCTGGACATACGCCTACCGCAAGCATCGCCACATCGACCGGTCCTGTGCTTCTCGCATCCAGCGGATTCCCGCGACCTTCACCAGATCCATGTTGGGTTTGCCATAATCGCCACGCTTGGCAGGCGTGTTGGCGATCGCAGTATGGTTGTTAAAGTGCTCAGAGATCGCTGCTGCCTACTCTAGTGTATCCCTTAGTCGCCTTCTACGATACCCATGGGAAGAGATGGGGTAGTGCTATTCTTTAGGTCCGGCACCACATAGCACTGAGCGTTATTTGGTTATAATTAAGAGTTATGTATCTTTACAAAATAATGAAACAAATACCCTTAGCTTTCTATCTATAGCTCCTCCCATATGTTATTAGCAGAAATCGGAATAGGTATAGTATATTTACCTAAACTTCGAGGAAGGAAGTAACATACAGTGGATAATACCTCCTCTAAAATCCCGGAATAATTATAATGACGTTTTTGTCCCGGGATTTAAAAATCACGAATTATTTATTGGACTTTACTTGAGGCTATCAGAGCAAAAGTGGTGTAACCCACAATTTGTGCTGGTTGCAGTTTTGGTGTTTGGTGTTTTTGGCAATTTTTTTATTGCTCATAATCTCCTAACTGCATGTTTAGGGTTACACCACTCTTGCACTGATATCCTCATTTATAGTTACAAATTATTTATTTAAAGAATCATATAACATTTTTAGGGTTCCGTACTCAAAGTATTAAATTAAAGAGCTTTGTTTTACGTATTACATACATTGTTTAACATTTTACATAAGGTAAAGGCACCCAATTCCGAGGGGTTCTAAAAATGGCACCATATTCCGATGTATTTAGAATAACGGCGTTTTCAAGCAATTTACAAGTTCTTTTTGTTTGCAAGATACATTAATCAATTAATAATTTATATGTTTATGTTTATATGAGCAAAAGAGTGCTTTGGTGCTTTAACGTTTTAAAATAAACAGTAAGTTTGACGCTAGCAGCTGACTCGAACGCGCGCTTCATACATTTCGGACCTTATGCACGTGATTAATACGATTTGTTAAATAGTGTTTTGTATGATAATTTTATACTGTGTGAGTTTTTATTTTGGTTGAAATATTGGAAGGGTTATATTTTTTATCGAAAACAGTTAACATTTTAATATTTTCTTTACAAATTGAGGAGAAAATAAGTTTTTAAAATACAGCGGCATTAGGTGCCAAATATTTTAGTTGGTTCCTAACTACCGATGTATACCACGGAAATGCAATTTAATAGACGTAGACTTTTTTCAAATATTGAAGGCAGTTTTAAGATTACGAACTTAATATTTTAGCTCTGATTACTTAAATAACCAATAGATATAAAAATCTATTTCCGAGGTACACTATGGCGTCGCGTTTACTAATTATAGCAGGTCAAAGATTGCCTGTTTAGGTACTTTATTAATTCGTTGTATGGAAAAGCTAAATACAGAAAATTAAGTTATTAACGTGTTCTGCTATAATCCTGAGTGAGCTTTGTATATTTTTTCAAAGATATCGCAATTGAACATTAATTTATTTGTTTAATATTAAAAACTCTTTTACTTTTTATCACTCGGAATTAGAAATCTTGATTTAGTATTATAAAACGCTATTCCGATGTATGTATGTCGGAATAAGGTTATATTAGTACCGAATTCCGTGATATTGGCACACGTTAAATACAGAGTGTTCATTATCTTACGCAGCTTGTTCAAAACTTTAGTATGGTTTTAGTAACTGCAAGAATATAAATTTGACCTTTAAAATAACTTTCGTATTCCGACATACTCAGATATAGTTATACTAATACATTATATACTTGTAATAAAATTGTTTTATTATTATAATTGTTTTATTGTAGGAGAATGAAGCCAAGAAAAAAGTACACGGAAGAGGATCTCCAAAATGCTATAATGGCAGTAGTGTTTATAAAGGTTCTCGACAGTACAATATTCCCGAATTTCTATCTAAGTAAATTACATATTGTGGTACCATATTAATAATCATGTAAGACAGAGTCTGACACTGATCCAAAACCTATAGATAGAGAAGATAATAAATAGTCTTGATTTTTTGAACATCATGTATCATTCTCCCCACCTCCTTTCTTTTGTATTTTGTACACTCGGAATTAGGAACCAAATGCATCGGAATTAGGATTTTTAAATCGGAATTAGGTGCTTCGGACTTCTTCATATTTTTAAATAATTTGACATTATTAATAAACTTTTTGTCAAACTGTGAGTATATTTCAAAAATAAGACATATAATACTTCTGATAAAAATTGCCAATTCTACAGAAAGGTATATTAAATACTTAATTTTTAATTTTCTTTCATGTTATGGTGAAAACACCGCGGAATTAGGTGCCTTTACCTTAGTACGGAACCCTAAAAATGTTATATGATTCTTCAAATAAATAATTTGTGACTATAAATAAAGTCCAATAAATAATTCGTGATTTTTAAATCCCGGGACAAAAACGTCATTATAAAATTATTCCGGGATTTTAGCTGAGGTATGATCCACTGTATGTTACTTCCTTCCTCGAAATTTAGGTAAATATACTCTACCTATTCCGATCTCCGGTTTTTAGTAGAGATCGGATATTCGGATGCATATTCACCTAAACTTAAGATGTTGGCTAATATGGAATGCGCTTTTGTATAGAAAAAATCCAGCGGTTCCGGGACAATACATTTTTATTTAGGTTTTTTTTCGGTTTATCTAACACACACCACTCCTCTTCTTGCACTCTACGTACACACATTTGCATCGGGGGTTAAACATTAATTTTTAATAACTTTTCAATCTAATAAACGCGGCATATTTTTTTAATAAATCGTTTTAAGAAGTCGCTTCCATACTATAACACCCGACTAGTTATGCATTCCCGGTGCCAAGAAGGACGGGTTTTTTTTTACAAAAAAATGTTTTAAGAAGCCGCTTCCATACTTTCAGAGCTAAAAATTAACTTTAGGTAAATATGCATCCGAATATCCCATCCCTAGTTTTTAGCTACTCGTATCACAAGTAAAATTAGCTTACGAGTCTCTTTATCTATACATATAAAAGGAGAAGCTGACTGACTGACTGACTGACTGATCTATCAACGCACAGCCTAAACCGCTGGGGTTAGAAACTTGAAATTTTGACAGTAGGTTCCTTTTGTAACGTAGGCATCCACTAAGAAGGGATTTTTCGAAATTCATCCCCTAAGGGAGTTAAATAGGGGATGAAAGTTAGTATGAAAATTTGAAAAATCGTCACTTAACAGGTTCAAAATTTCACGCAAGCGAAGCTGCGGGCGAAAGCTATACGATACAACAATATCATTGCGTGGCACATAGTTGTGGAGAAGTCGGATTGTTGCTATGGAAATTGTTGGTCTGTCAAAATCAAAGCCATAGCGATTACGACTATTTGCGCAATTAGTCTGCAGGGCATAACTGTAACCTTATAATGTTAGGAAGTTTCATCTCTTTTGACTATGACAAGTTGTCTCAAAGATTAAACCATTTTACATTTCATTGGACAGTGATACTCTATAGAACTTGGCTTAGCAACACGGAAACAGTGGAACATTAATATTTACTAAGACAATAGACGTTGTGGAGTCTGTTTTCGAATTTATAATTTGTTTGAACCGGTTTATGAATTAAGAAAATACCCCGCGCTCACTGTGATAATACAAGTCCCTATAGTCCAGCCTTTTACATTTTGTGTAAAGGGTAATCAAACACTATCGTGAATAATTTATTTTGTTTCACGAATACATTGAACAAACACATTTTTGGAAAACAATAATAAATGAAGCGTTAAAGTTTTCAAAAATGTGTGTGTTCAATGGATTCATAAAACAAAATGAATGATTTTCGAACAAAAGGTTTGTGTACCTTTTATATAAAACTAGCTTTTGCCCGCGGCTTTGCTTGCGGTAATTTAGATTTAAAACAAACTCTTAACACACTACTAAAGTTTCTATAATAATATAATTCAATCGTGATTCGAAAGCCTCGAGATTCCTCGGGAACAGTTATTTTTTTTAAGGATGAATGGTACCCTATGTCCGTTTCTGTACACCTGACAACGTATGAACCGATCATCCTGAAATTTTGAATATACTTATGCAAAATTTCAGGATGATCGTATCAGTGGTTTAGGCGTAAAAAGGTAACAAACAAACATACTTTCGCATAATATTAATTAGGATAGTAATGGCCGAACTGTAAATACATGCAGGATACACGGCATTAGGTATTATTCAAAGACTCCATGTTTGAAAATTAATAGGTAAGTCCGTCTTTCACAATCAAATAATTTTCCCGAAATTATTTAAGATGTTCAATGTAAATAAAAATACAACCGAATTGAGAACCTCCCCCGTTTTGAAGTCGGTTAAAAATACCTATGTTTAACAAATATTATCAACTAGCGACCCACCCCGGCTTCGTCCGGGTGCAATGTATTATACATATACATATATGTTACGGTTAATGATAGGTGTGAATATAAACTTAAGATTAACCGGTTAATGCTAAGTTTAAATTTGACGGTTGGCTAATGTTCAATACAATGTTCTTTTGCGATAAATGATTTCATCTTTAACCGGTTAAACTTAAGATTTGCCAAAACGAATGGTTAAAAATATATGTGTTACGGGTAAAGCCCAAATGGCGGGTACACCTAGGTTTACCCGGGTAGAACTAGGTTTACCCTTCATCATAGAGGGTAGAACTAGGGGTACCCGCACACCGGTGGTTAAGGGGCACCCCGACACGGATAGGATAGGTTCGAAGGGGATGACGGGGGCTAGAGTGAGCGAGCGAAGCGAGCGAAAGCGAGCGTCATTCCCTTCGTGTTAGGTTACTTTAAACTCTGCACACAGTAATAGGAGCCCCGCGCAGCGGGTCTCCGTCGACTTAAATAACCGGGTAAACTTAGGTGTACCCGCCATTCGGGCTTTAACCGTAACATATGTATTAGATAAATCAAAGAATTCATGCGATGTGCGGAGGGGAATAATGCTTTTCAGTACAAAATTAATGGGTTGCACTGTTGTCAATCAAAAACCATTGTTTCTGGACGCACCCATTAAACGAATGGTTGAAAGTAATCGACGAAACGAACCGTTTCTGGCACTCGCCGGCCGCTGCTGAATTTTTTTTTCTCATATTATAATTTGCTTTTACATTTTTAGCCATTAACTACGGCTAGACTTAAGTTTATCCGATTTTTTCCGGTTAAAGATGAGATATAACAACATTAGCCAACCATTAAATCTAAACTTAACATTTACCGGCTAATCTTAAGTTTATATTCACAACTATCTTTAACCGTAACATATACAAACCTTCCTCTTGAATCACTCTATCTATTAAAAATAACCGCATCAAAATCCGTTGCGTAGTTTTAATGATTCAGCATACTTATGGACAGACAGCGGGAAGCGACTTTGTTTTATACTATGTAGTGATTCAGCGTTATTACTAAGTCAAACGTTAAATACTACGCTTGTCGGGATGCACTACACTAACACTAAAACTACTACTAACTAACACTAACTAAGTAATACTAACAGTAAAACTATTGAGATGCTGATATACGCGTCTTCCGGGGAATCCTCGCGACCTTTTTTGGCTCGTATTTAGTTGGTGACATAAAGTTCATTATGTACATAGGTACAATGTCGTCGCTTCCATTCCATTCCGCGGCGGTGTAAATTGAGCCTAACTTAATTGCATGTTTGATAATTTAATCAGAAGACGTTGCTTATCGCGTATTATGTCACTTTCGACATCACTCAAAAGAGCTATGTTTGTTTATTTACAGGGGCCTTCGATGAAAGAGAATTTTAAGAAAATATATATAAGGTCTATCTATTCATACACGAAATATTTTAAGGGATACGTCTATTGGTGGTAAAGAAGCCATTTAAATTTAAAAAAAGAAAAAACTAAGTACATTTTTATTTAAATTAAATAATTTAAATTTACTTGACACACGTATCAAATACTGGCTCATTACTATTTTCAACATCCATTACGCTAGTTTCTACGTAGTATTTATTTTCAATGAAGCGGGCGTTTTTTTTTTCTTTATGCAAAATGTCTCAATCGTATTACCTACAATTATAATAATTACGTATAATAAAAAATTTATAAAAAAAAAATTTTCACTTGACTTTGGCTTCGTGGCCACCTTATAGATGTATCCCTTAAAATATTTCGTGTATGAATAGATAGACCTTATATACTATGTAAAGTATGGACTACAAATGTAGCTCCCATTAGTAATGTGCAGCGTACCTATCTCTGTCCCTATCTCTATCTATCCAACGAACGGGTTTCGATACTAAAAACCGAACGAAATCGGATTCGTTTTATAAAAAGTTAGGTCAAATTCAACAAATGTCGAACTTTCGCTGGCGTTCAATAGCCTTCGCTGGCAAGGTATGTATGCTGCAATAGACGATCTTATATTCCTGTACCTACATCATCACTGTTCCCAACATCATCATCACTGTTCCCAACCTAAATTGTATTAAAACAACTAAGTGGTATGGATATTACTTCTCAAACATTGCTTATTCTCTTATTTCTAATGTAAATAAAAAGACTATGACGACACACGGTTTGCGGAATCTGTCAGTCAATCAGTCATCGACATACACGAAACATTTTCAAATAAACTATTTATTTACTACTTCACCCGTTAACTGATTTGCTGTGGCACTTCTAAAACGATTCCGAATTAACATTATGGTAGGTACATAGTTCGAGTGTGAATGATGATGAATGTTTGAATGATGATACGGTTAGAAAGGGGGTGACTACCGAGATGACGACTAATCGAGAAGTATGGAAGAAAAATACATGTTGCGCCGACCCCAAATAAATTGGGATAAGGGCAGGAGAATGATGACATAGTTCGAGTGCTTTGAACGTTTAATAAAGACAGTGATAGCTTAGCGATTGGACGCTTGCCTTCCATGCTGAATGGTCTGAGTTCGAATCCGGCCCGCATCTCTGACATTTCAAATTTATGTGCGGATCAGAATTTGATTCTTCTTCTCTCGTGTCAGCACGAGCTATACGAAAATAGCTGATGCTGTGGTGAAAAGATTAGCCAGTTAGCAAGGTTGGTAGCGAGGCTGACACCGTCACTCGTGGAGGCTCTTTTCATGCACCCCAAATTTGAATTTGATTATCATTTGCGTTAACGGCGAAGGAAAACATCGTGAGGAATCCTGGACACCTGAGAGGGCTCCATAAAGTTTTCGATGGTGTGTATAGTTCAGCAACGCGCAATAGGTTAGCGTGGTGGACTAAGGTCTAAACTCTTCTCATCATCAGAAGAGGTCTGTGCCCAGGATTGGGAAAAAAATGGCTGATTATGCTTATGCTATATATTATGCAATATACATACTCAAATAAGGTACATACATATTTAATATATATACAGGGTGTTAACGAATTCGTGTAATTCCTTCAAACCACATGATCTATTAATGGTATAGTTTAACTCCGCACGGGATTTAGATTGATTAAAAATAAAAATAAACTTTTTTTTTCCCCAATTTTTTTTTTTTTTTATAGAAAATTTCGATGCCATGCATAAATGAATGGAGGCACGGCGACACAACTGATAGCCACGACTTGCGCGATATCACTCCACGCAGTCAGTTAACTTGGGACGTTAATATTACTCAGATACAGAATACCATGGCTCATTTTCTGAAAACTTTTTTTTTGTTGATTCTGAAAAACCTATACAGGGTCAATCAGTGGCACCAATAGATCACGCGGTTTGAAGGAATTACACGAATTCGTTAACACCCTGTATATATAATTACATAATACATATAGACAATTTAAAAAACTACTAGAGAGCAAGATAATGTTCCTTTACCATTCTTTTAAAGGAAACAACGACTGAGCACGCCTCACAGACACAGGTAGTTTGTAGCATTCCACAAGCGTATGGCCTGGACAGTGAAGGAATGATCAAAGAATCTTGTGGAATACAGAGGCATCTTCAGTTTTAAGTTTTCTGATGATCTCAAGGATCGTGAGTGTGAATCACCGTATTACGTGATAAGAACTGGAAGTGATGATAAAATAATTTCCAGTTTTTATTATTTTCGTAATTTGATCAATACGCTAATTGCAGTATTGTAGATCGTAATTATTTCTAGACAGGCACCTATAAATTCGTGACATCACTAGCGTAGTAATGAGAGAATAAGACAATGGCACTCGTAAATCAGAATGAGACGACATTAACAAAGTAGACATTAATGTGTTAAACGTGAAGTTAAATCATTAAACGGAGTTAATTGTTTTACCTCAAGTATCTTTACAAGAGCGTGAGTCTTCAGAATTGTAATTAATTAAATGTTTTTCATTAATTGTATAAACATGTATGTTCAGTTAAAATAACTTAATATCTACAAACGAAAATATATTTTAAATGTATTATAATTATCATTCCATTTGAAAAACGAATAGGTAAATTGAAAGTTTTGATTTGAACCCGTCCATTTATGATGACTACCTATAAATATATATATTTTAGACATGTATACATTTTTGTATTATAATATGTATTTATACTTATTGATTTAGTTGATTACCGATTTTTATTACGGTAAATATTTGTACGCTGCAAACTGACCTTTATATTTTTCTTGACAATTCTTTCCATCCAATACCTAGTTGTCTGGAAGAAATTGCTTTAAGCGATAAGACCGTCATTTGTACTGTTCTTAATTACGTGTATTCCTTCTGTTTTATTTCTTTTAGTGTACAATAAAGTATATCTATCTATCTATGTATCTACGGTAATGAAAGTGTGTAAAGGGATTGTGAAAAAATGCAAGGATGAGAAAATCAAGTAGATCGATCCCTCACCCAGAAAATCCTTTGAGATAAATTGATTTGACAGATCTTCCGGTTGAATAAGCCTATTTGGGCATTCTTTAAAGTAAGGGATAATAATACCACTTATCCAGAAAAAACGGCTGCCGCGCTTCGCTTCAATACGAAGAGATCCGGAGTGGGGATTTCTATCAAATTCATGCATCCTATCAGCCTTTACTAAAACCCGAAATACACTTTACTAGTATGTTTCGGGTTTTCGCATAGACACATGTTGGTAGGTACCTACTATACAGGGTGGTAATTAGTGACGGGGCAGTAAGAGCAGCTACCAGAACCGTTGTAGCTACAGGTAAAGGTTTTGAAAGACGGAACATATTTTTTTTAAATACTTCAATGGTCACTAATATATACATATATATAAAAAAGAATGCTACAACTATTAAGGTAGCTGCCCCTTATTACTACCTAAATAAGTTTAATATCCATGTCAAATAAGTTTTTTTGCGATTTCTGACGTTTCTAGTACTCCAAAGTTAGTTGGTCTCGAAAAGTTTTTTGCTCCTCATAAACGATAGGATCGATTGGCATCATAAAAATGTATTGTGAAAACTGCCCTTTTTCTCGCCTACTGTCCTTTTTTTTCAAGATCTGTAATGTCAGAGCAAAAAATGTTCAATAAATATGGACAGTCTCCGAAGAACGTTCTCCTGTAGCTACAACGGTTAAGGAAGCTGTCATTTCTGCCTCATCTCAAATTTCCACCCTGTATATACTCTATACATTTCATATAAATTAAAGCCTTAACTAATTAAGTATTATCAATATGTTTCTAAGTACAGAATCTCATTCAACAAATACATAGTAAAGCGAACACCTTAAAGAAATCTTGACGATACTCCTAACGATAGTTAAACACTAAAGACTAACAAAGTAACGCGATCCGCCTAAGTAAGTTTTATCAACAGTATCGACTTAAAACTGGACGGAGTTTCTACATAAATTATTGTTCTAGAATCGTCGGTGGCTGAAAGCGTCGCCGTGTTACAAAGTTGGGTAAAATCCGCCGTGTAAGCAGTTTGAGGAATTTTATAGCAGCGGGCAATGCTAATGTACGTGGTTTGGAATATTTTCAAACAGCGGAATTTATGTATTAAGCGAAGTTAACTTTATGTATGTATGTGTTAGTCTGTTGCAGTGCAGAGGTATCTTGTTTTTATTTTCACACTTTATTATTGACGTATAGAATAACTTTATCCTGTTTTTCTGTCGATGAATATTTTTTTTGGAAATCTTTTTCTCAAATAAAAACTGTAGACTCATCTCTATCGGAATGCACTTAATTGAGAGTGCTGCAATTTACTTATAACTTGCATTGCTAACTACTTGGTCTTGGATTGCGATTTTCAACCTAATTCATTGTACAACTCTGCACTCAGACATTCGACTGCAGCTGTAGAACACGAACAAATTGCAAATGAACTTCATCACTGCTGCATTTCTAAGGGTCTATCAGCCAAGTCGTTACCCAAGAACAATTTGCAGTAGAGTCAAGTTGTAACAATAAATCATCCATGGTTGAACATGGCTCGTGTTCTGTTTGTTATTCAAGCCATTAGCTTCAATAGATGTCGTTTACAGTACAAATAGAAAATGATAGCTATTAATTTATCGACATTTGTGACAGTCGACACTATTTTAATTGCCTAAGTATTGAGCGGGTGGTGTGTCACGTACCTTACTTTTAGGGGATTATACTGGATTATATATTATAATAGAATAACTGTGAGTACCTCATATTAATTCACGCAATCCCAGTTCAATTTGCGTTATTAGATAATTTTGAAGAAAAAATCGGATTCCATTATCATATTTTCTTTGAAATTCGTTCAATATTGGCTGGTATTTTACTAAATTGTACGCTGCGATATTAATTGTTTAACACTTTACCATAACGACCCTTTGATGAAGGATTTATTAAAATGTGATCATATTACAAACTCCCATTATTCGTCCTATACATCGATTTTGGCCTCACGGCCTCGACCAAAATTACGGTCAAGTTGCCCGGAAAGGTTATCTATTTTGCGTACACCAGACACTTTAATAGCCTAGGTGCGAGCACTAGTTATAAATGAAGGAATAAATTGCTTTAGGTAAGTGCTAAATTATTAGTTTGATAGGTGTACCTCATATTTATGGCGTTATTATAATTGAATAACGGGGATGCGGGTGTAATGCGCGCTCGGAAACGGACGTGTTTCGCTGTACGGCTTGAATTATTTAAATTCGCGCTTGGCGCGGCATATTAGCCGCTACCGTCGTCAATACCATGAGTTCCCAGAAACTCATAGTTAGTGAGCTCCTGGCGTTCCTGCAGTACCAATTGGGCGTTACGGACGAGGTGAGCGTTATGCAGATCTGCACATCGAACTTCAATGAAGCAGAGATTCGCAGATCCAAGGCGCTGCTGTACGAGTCGCTCGATATAGCCGACAAAATGCCGTCCCGTAGGAGGGATGAAAAGGGAGAGAAGAGCCTTCAGGACATTATTAAGGTACTTAAGGAGATCGACCCGGATAACGTGCCAACCTTTGTTGACGTAACCAGGCTTCTAAAGGACGTAACAATTCTGAAAGCGAGTCTGGCTGAAGTGATGTTGAAGTTGGAGGCTTCACAAACCATCATAAGTGAACTACATACCGAAATGGTGGTCTTACGCAACACTGTTGCGGTAAGTGGGTCAACCGAGGCGTCCAACGTAAACATGCGTCGTGGAGCAGACAGTGCATCGCCGCCGAATTGCAAGTCAGCGAAATCGGACTCGCCACCGGCCGACGTTACTAGGAGCAATGCCCTACCTTGCCCCCCTCGTCTCACCTCTGCCGTTGCTGAGGTGACGTCAGGAATAAGTACGTCGACACCTCGTGCTTACGCAGCAGCCGCTAGATTACCTCCCGTTCAATTTGAGCGGCCAAAGCAAACGACCATCGTAGGCGTAGGGGCGCAAAAGAGCAGAGCTCAAAACATTGTGCCCATCATGCATCAGTCCCTCAATCGGGGAAAAGCAGACGAAGACGGCTTCATAAAGGTAGAGAATAAACGAAAACGGAAGCCAACTTCTCGTAATCAATGCGGTACCGCATTGACAGGAGCCAATATGCTGCTGCGACCCGCAATACCCTCTACGCAGCTGTACGTGTCCCGTCTTCATCACTCCACGAAGGTTGAGGAGATCGTGGAGTACATTCTTATAAAGACCAATTGGACTTTGAGGGTCGAGAAGTTGGAGTCGCGCCATAACGTGAATTTTAAATCGTTTGTGGTGCGGGTTCCAACTAAACATCTGGATACCTTCCTAAAAGAAGAATTTTGGCCGAAGGGTGTCGTGTATCGTCGTTTCCGCGGAAGGTTACGCGACACCACGCAGCGCAACACGACGCCGACACTACGTGTACATTAGTGCGTTATTATGTTATATTTAATTATGTATGAATTTATTTATTTTGATATGTATGTTAGTCTATAAGGTATTTATCTATGGCCCTTTGTAGCCTGTAATATGTATAGTATAAATATGTGTATCTATTAGTTTCGGCTAGCTTCCACGACACAGGGAATCCTAGTGTGGAAGCTAGTACCAAATGTAATATTATTGTTATGTAAGTTTATTGAATAAAGTAAAGTATTTGAATGTACCCGGGGATAAATGGCTATCGTATTTAAGGAAACTTAAAGCGACACATTATTACACATGTATACAGTTAGTACTTATTATAATTTCACGGCAGCGTGTACTGCAATAACTACTTACTACATAAATGAAAAATACTATTCCACTTTATCTTTCTGAGAATGTAACAAAATCTAAAGTCAAAATTCACGGGCCAGAATAAAATTGCTCTAGATACCTCTAGGAATAGCTACAAATAGTTGTAAATATAAAGGACTGGCAAGAATATTTGCACATATCGTCATTTCTTAGCTCAATACCTAACCCGGCATTTCGCTAAATTATTAAGCTGAGAAATTCAATTCTAGAAAGACATCGTCATATCTCTTAGAACTGATATGTGAGAGATAGATATGACTTTTAATTACAGGAGGGAATTGTTCTTTAGGTACTATACATGAATAATACTATAATAATTACATAATTATGGAGTTGAAGTTATAATATTCTATAAAATAGATTTTTTATCAAGTAAAATAAAAGATAAATGAAGCCACAATACAGATGGCAAAGTTGTCAAAGGGTTACAAATATATTTATACTACTTAAATAATAGGCAAAATCCCTTTGTAATTGTTTTCGTTGTCAACTCTGTCAAACGGTCAAACAACGAAAGTTTTCGAATTCATGATATTTTTACCAAAACTTTGAACAAATGATGTGACCCTTGAAGACACCGAATAGAATCCGGAGGCATCCCTTGTTAAAGTAAAAATGTGTTCTACATAAACGCGTAAATATATGAAACAGAGGAGTACAACAAGGCCGTAGAAAACACTTCTGTTTGCCCGCAAACAATCCCCTTGTTAGCCGCAAGATACACGATCTACCTCTCAAGCACACTTTATGCTGTGTAATGAGTTTATGCCCAAATGCATTTTCCTGAGACAAACAAAGGTTCAAAATATTGTATCCATTGATGTTTTACATGTTTTTTTCGTATTTCAATGGCAATAACCGTTTTGTCTTATTTCGTTTGCATTTTCGTGCGTCACTTGTTATCAATATTTAGAATTCAATGTTTGTAGAGCGGCTTGAAAGTCAGCGATACCTATAGTATGTATACATATCATAATTATGCTCCTCGTAACACATATTTTCTCTTCCATGTGTTTTCTTACAGCCTTGGAAGATAAAAGTAGTTGTAAATAATTGTTTGTAGACGATAACACTCATCATAAATCTGAATTCTGTGTTATAGTTAGCAATGAGTTATGAAATTTATTCAGTCTGCATTTTTTTCTGAAATACAGCTTCTGAGCTACGTATTAACTGTTTCTGACTCGAAAATAAAATATTCACATTGCAGCTTTTTGAAAACGGTTGTTGCTTTTTTGTTTGGATAAATTACAATATGTAATACTGTAATTCATTTCCAATATCCTTTCACATCGAATAACACATGAAAAACAAATACTACGCATACAAATATGTACTTACATTGAATCGAACATCGAATTTAAGCGTCATACAATTATTATGAACCTCTCTCTGTATTTCAGCATTCAACAGCTTAAAATGAAACATCGCACACTTTGAAACATGAACGTAATTTAACAGAACAATTAAATAAATACCTACTGAATAAAATAAATATCGCGTAATATTAATTTCGTTAAACAAATATTTCTAGAAGAGCGCGATAGAGTAGGGAGTGGTCTATCTGAAACTTTGTGAAATATTCAATTGTATTGTAAAGGGTACTTTTGTTTCCAATCGAGTTTTGAACAGATGAATTTTATGGACCTTTTAAACATAATTTTAGACTTAAATGAGAGTTTGTTAGAGATTTTTTCTTTGTAGGATTTATGAATAACCCTGGGTTTAGTAAAACTTTCCTCAACGGTACGATGAAGCAGGGTGGATTTTGACGACCGAATTTTTTATATCGTCGTATTGTAATATTTATTCGACCTTTTCATGTCCTTGTGAACTTTACTGAAAACAGTTCTAATTCACAATGGCACGTCCATCCATGACCAAGTTTTGTTTCAGTCCCTAATGTTGTCATTGAATAAATACATTTAGGTACTTATAATAGTAACATTGTTGATCTTGTGCGGGAACTACTAAGCCCTTAAGACCCTAACAGTTTTCTCAAGTATGAGCAATACAATATTTGTTCTGCTACCATATCCAAACAATTACTTAATGTTGCTTACAGTCCGCGAGGCCTAAGCTGAGCTTTGCATTTGTGTGAGAATGAATGCAGACACGTCCTTTGCTTGGTTTAAACCGGTTTATACTGCTTTTTGGCAATCAATTCTATGTGCACTCACACAAATGCAAAGCTCAGCTTAGGCCTCGCGGACTGTACGCTAATGTTGTTAAGGGTTTTAGGTTATTTGGTTTGGAAACTGAGTAATGTTGTGTTATCGCTGCCTAAATTGAAAATTCAAATGAACGTATTTATCTCTATCTGGAAATTAGATTTTAGTGAATCAGTTAAATTCCTATTACACTAAAAAGGTCGTTTGTTCATGTTTCAGGAACATTGGATAAATTATTTCTCATAAGTTATGGAACAAGTTACAAGTAAGTGGGTATCTAGATCTGTGTTGGCACCGTTAAAAGTCACTAGTTTAACTTTTCTAGTAGTTGCTCGTAACTTTTATGTCATAAATCATGAAACTTGCTAACACGCTCACTTTTTATTGCATAATATTCTTTGCATTGATGTATAGGCACAAAGATATACAATATATATTACGTCGCAGACAACAAACCGTAACTAAATTCAATGATTGAAAACGTTTAATTAACAGTCTATAATATTTTATGTAAATATTTAAGTTGAAATTATTTGTACCTAATTGATAAAATATTAAACGTATTATCAATCCCAATCCGTTTTACATCAATTAAACGGCTATCGTTAACAATTAACAACATCCGTTTAAGTGCTATTGCAAATCATAAATAACATGTGCAAAAGCATAAATACATAATTAGGTTTTATATATCTGTAAGAGAAGTTACAGCTTATTCCACTGGCAAGTCCTAAAGATAAGTAGAAAATACCTCGTATGAATATTGTTAAAATCTATTATCGTCTATATCTAAATTTTCTTTGGATGATATTGATGATTCAGGAGCATTGAAATAACATTCTAGGGATTAGGGAAAGTTCAGGGGTGTGAATATCTAGATATGAGTTTAATTTGATGATTTTGACCGAGCACCGTGCAGAATTATTCAGATTAAACGAACGAATTCAAATAGAAAATGATATGACACGGAAAGGAATAGCGCTGACCAATGATTATGTAAAGTTCAACAATTTATGATCCCAGAAAATTCCTTAGAGGATTTCACTCGAATGAAACGAAGTGTAGAATGCTGTCCAGCAATATGGGCCAATAACTTGAAGACTGGGGCAGACTGGATGCGGAAGACGGAAATGCAGGTGTTGTGTCGCGAGTTAGAAGAGACTTCCGTGCAACAGTGAGTTGAAAGCATGAAAAGCTATCCGTAGTGTTGGAGCTTTGTATTTTACTACATCACAAAAGAAAAAAATTGTGGCGTATTCGTAAACAAAAAAACAAACAACTCATACTCTATTCATACTATCCATACATACTATCCATTTAGCCCTACCTTCCTATAGGTAAAAATATGTATACACGTAGTTTTGCCCCAAGCGTACATGTACGGGATGTGTTGTAGAAAAACACGCAACAGCTTGAAACGAAAACAACAACTTTAATGTAGATGTGTATATTTACAGATTATTAGCATAATATTATGTCGCAGCGGTATTATAAAAGCCTGTATATTATAATAACTTTAGTGATATTATAATTGAACGAAATAGTGTCATTTGACCATATTTCTCAGAATATTACTAACTAACGAAATTGTAATATCGCTAGTGATATTCTAAGTAACCGATAAGCGGAGAAGAAGGCGCATCGGGCGCACTGATTGGTCAATTTTTCTTACTCGCTCGCCATTTTTTTCGCAGGTCATCGTTGTCTAATAATAACGTTTTGTTTGACACCCTTATTTATGGTTAAAGGTTGTTTAGCTAAAATGGCTTTTAAATCTATTGCCATCTCTATTAATTGGCATACAAATGACGAGGACAGGTATAATTTAATTAGTGTTTAAAAATGTCAATCTTTTATAAGTTTTATGAATTAATTAATGTTACTATTACGGTTGAAACTGATTAGGGTTAAAATGTTTGGAAGTTTTTAATTTCCTAACCCTTATAACTCTTGCATTAACACGTGTCGTCCCTCCTGACATTTTCGTTAAATGTCTAGCTAAATTATTATAACTCTAAAATCAGTAAGGATTATTGTGAGAAATATGATCGAATATCGAAACGATACTTATAATAAAACGACCGAAGCCGACCCCAACATAGTTGGGAAAAGGCTAGGCAGATGATGATGACTTATAATAAAACGAAATTTTGTATTTCGTTTTATTATAATATCGCTAGAATTATTATAATATAGCGGCCGCGACATATATACGGAATAGCGTTGTCATTGTGTTTGTTGCCTTTACCGCGCATTTCTTTTTAATGTTCAGTCGAGTAATAATGAGGCCGCCTGGTAATCACGTTAATGTAAAAGTCAAATTTATACATTTTCGCTTATAAAACGTTTCTAGCTAACATCGTTTATATATGTAGTACATGATATATGTGTGCCTAATAAATAAAACAACATGGCAATAAATCATTTTTTGTTTTTATCACCATTTCATACCTATCTGATGAGGAAATTGAAGAAAAGTAATGTGTTCCAGCTGTTTGTCTTTGTTCAATTGCCTACACAAAAGTAAACAAGTTTGATTGGTGTTGTATATGGTTATTTTTAAAGGAGTATTGAGTGCAAAAAACAATGTATCGCCTTATTATTCGAAGGTAAGCGCAGAACCGGCTGAACACGAAACGACTGTCATGCTACTTTACACTCTTCATCCGGCAACGAATAGAACGCGGAAGTAGTAGATGAATTTTAATACTGGGTCAAGATGTTTATACCATTAGAATGTTTAATTATGTATTTATATTTAATATAATATTTAATACAATGTTTCGTTTTGTCAGAGTTTCATAACCATGAAACGCTAGATACTTGACATTGCAGTGCTTCAATAGGTTCACAGTGAAATAATGTACAATGTAAACAGATTCCCTTATCACTAATCAACTAGTACAACAGACCACGGGAAGTAAGATGTTATTTTCATATATCCTTATCCTTACTAATAAGTATAATTATTATACATGCGAAAGTAAGTTTGTTTGTTACCTTTTCACGCCTAAACCACGGAACCGATCATCCTGAAATTTTGCATATACGTTGTCAGGTGTACAGAAACGAACATAGAATATCTTTCATCCCGAAAAAAGTACTGTTCCCGAGGAAAACAACAATGACGTTCATAGATGGCGCCACGTGTCTTTCGAATCACGATTGAATCATATTATTCTATAAACTTAACGCGAGCGAAGCCGCGGGCAAAAGCTAGTTTCTTAATAAACATGGATAGTCGTTAGCAAGTTAAAAAATGTCGTGGTAGCATGGTGGTTACAAACCCGATTGAGACAACCCAGTTTTGGACCAATGTTACTTTTTCAATGTATGTACTTTCTTAGTTAATCTAAGACGCCACTGATATACGGTGAAGGAAAACATCGTGAGGAAACTTAGACTTAATGGTCTGAAATCGCCAACTCGCAGTAAGCAAGCGTGGTGATCAATGCTCGTTCCTTCTCTGTATGAGAAGAGGCCTTTGTCCAGCAGTGGGACAGTTACAGGCTAATTTATTTATTTATCTGTAGACGTTAGTATAAACCTTTGATACCTTCGGCCTGACACATGCCATGGCGTTTTATCTGAAAGCAAAGGTACCATAATTACTCTTAGTAACATTCCCTGTTTAGAGAAACCTTCAACGTCAACATATTTTAATAAATAATAAGACAAATTTTACTCAACCACAAGACCAATAAATTAAATAGGCAATTAGCAAGGTTAATTGACTCGACAAACCTAACGAACAGTCAACAGAACTTCATTAAAATACCTAGAATTGAATAGTTTAAACATGGAATATGTAACAAAACACAAAATTATAATAGATTGGTATTGATTAGCAACTGTTGTTTTATTCAAAATCATGAATATGATTTCCTCGTGACTCGTTGTGTTGTAAGATAAACCGAAACATATAAAAAATTGGTATTATCATACAAAATTCTTTGTGTTTTGTGTGCATTGCAGGAGACAAGGACGATTTAAAAAAAATGGTATATTGCAGATTTCAGTCCAAGCGTTTGTACACATGCGTTTTTTCGTGACCTCGTGATAGTAAGTGGTGATCTGATCGACGATGGAGCATGCCTTTTAAAAGATTATTGTAAACTTAGTTTGAAGACCCGAACTTATAATAGTCCAGAGATACAGACGGCAAGGGAATCATTTTACAGTTGTGCGCATGATGAAAGTAATTTGATCCAAAAAATAATAATAATAATACATTGACTTTATTACTGGACAGGGAAATACAGTAATTCCTATTTCTATTGCGTTTTGGGAATATTTCATTCGTAATTCAACGAAGTCATAATTTCCATCGCACCTATTTACGGAAAAACACCTAATGATATTAGGCAGCATTAATTACGTAAATGACTTGACATCACACTGTATAGTTGACGATACCAGTAATGGATATTCAGTTACTATAATAAAAAAACAAATAAAAATTTGTGGGATTAACAAGCATTTTGATATAAACTGTAGGGATATTTTGATGGAAGCGCATAACTATTAATCAATAAACTTAGAAGAGCTGATTTATGATGATCACAATAATGTTAATGATTACAAATTAATGTCATAAACATGCTCATGTTGTCTCATTAAAAGATAAATCAAACCCAATGATTCTTGAATAGAAGTTTCTGCACTAGTTTAAGTGACAGCGACTTATTCATGATAATAAACTACTTGATAGATCGTAAATGCCAAAGAATATAAGTAGATTTAAATAATACTAAAGATACTTCAATGTTACAAACACCAGACCTTGTCAGACAAGGTGTAAATAAATGCGATAGGTATATGATATATTTTACGATATCTGTCTTCATTGGCAGCTCTTAGCAAATCTAATCCAATATCGGATCGGTAGATATTCTACCGTGAAAAAGACGGCCCTTTTCAGCGAATAAGAGGAAAAATTGACACATTCTACGTGATCATTTTCTACGTCTAGGTAGATACGAGTTTCGTAGAAAATAAGTCTTCATTCACATGAAGAATATGATTAAGTTTATTTTTATGTTTATGGTAGACTTATGAGGCGGCTATAGGTAAACACTGTTTTATATTACTTAATTAATGCAAGCAGCTAGTCGAAGCAGTCCCCAAACGATCAATTACTTAAGTTCCCTTATCGATGATTGTTATTGGTTCTGTACACGCATTTAAAACTGTACTAATATTAACACGAAGGCACGCACTTAATAACCGGTTGTACTTATCCATTATCAATATTAATACACAATCGTGAGAAAAAAGTAATGATCAACTGTTTATGTAATTACGGGGCTATAAAGAAGAGGACCTAGTGTACCTATAATAATAGCATGTGTACATAACCATATTCTAAGAAACTAAATTACATGTTGTTTAAGATAATAATATAATTGTTGTTTATAATAACATGATTGTGTCTCACTTTTTATTATCAATTATCGGATAATAATTTACTTACAAAAATTAGCATCGAAAAAATCCAAAACAGTCGTAACCACAAAATTTATTACAAATCTACGCGTATTCAACAAGTTGTTTGTAATACATCGGTTAAAGTAATAATACTAAAACGACTTACCGAGTGTTGTACTCGATAATACACGATTTCATGGTTGTCAGTTCATACACAAATATTAGGCGCGCGCTACAGGAGCGTCAGCGAGAGCGTCGCGTCAGAAAATGTGGAAACACTGAAACTGTGCGGAGCGCGGTGCGTGTGGCGACTGCGGGCACAAGAGTCGCACTGCTATGCGGTCTCCTTGCCCACCAGTGCCCGCGTGTCCTAAACTCTATCAGTCGTACAAAATCGCGAAATTAATATTACTAAACAACCTCCTTGATAATCTGAATTATTATATAAGGTACATCCATTCATACACGAAATATTTTAAGGGATACATCTATGGATGGTAAAGAAGTTATATAAGCGAAAAAAAAAATTTGTGTGATTATATTATTTTGCGTAATTATTATAATTGTAATAATGCTCGAGACATTTTGCATAAAATTGAAAAAAAATTGCCCGCTTCAATGACAATAAATACTCGTATTACGTAGAAACTAGCGTAATGGATGTTGAAAATAGTAATGAGCCAGTATTTTTTATGTGTATCAAGTAATTTTAAATTATTTAATTAAAAAAAAAAAATATCCTTAGTTTTTTATTTTTCTTATTTATGTGGCTTCTTTACCACCTATAGATGTATCCCTTAAAGTATTTCGTGTATGAATAGATGGATCTTTTAAACGTACAACCATTGTCTGCAACTTATTTTCTGGTGCGAACTTTGAGTGTTCACTGCCGGCAGTTATTAAATAAGTAGATCATCTATTTAATCAAGATGTGGTTTCCTAGAATATTTAGTAAGATTTATCCGTAATTAATATGCACGATTTGTGCTATAAAAAATATAAGTAGTAAAAAGTTTATCAAATTAAGATTGATAATAACCAGTTTTGTGACGGCCGTACTTTGTGACCTTGCACAGTAAATAAATAGAATAGTATACATTCTGTGTCCATATAATGTCTGTATTGAAATATGTGAAAATGACAAACAAATAGAGAAGAACAATAAGAAGGTAGTTAATATAGTCTGTTATTTATGTCCCATTGTGGCATCATCGTTACTTTTCTATAGGAAAGATAGCAACATTCTCGTAAAGCAATCAATTAAAAAAAATTGCATTTCTGAGATGTGTCTACAGATAAACGAGAGGGGAGATATGCTAATTTATTAACGACGAGTTCTACGAAGAATGATGTTTGGATATTGTCGTATTGATTTACACTTTAACACGACCTCCACGATAATCTTTAAAAAAAGAGTGCTAAAAATTAACAGTTTCAGAAGTAGGTGCTAATCCTCGCTGAACCAAATTGAAGGCATCGACTTCTGATCCTGTTAATTTAATATAGGTAATACTTATAGTAATTATGGAGTAATCTCCTTTCAGTTTTTTTTTGGTAGTCGGTTTTTAGGGTTCTCTACCCAAAGGGTAAAACGGGACCCTATTACTAAGACTCCGCTGTCCGTCCGTCCGTCTGTCGCCGGGCTGTATCTCATGAACCGTGATAGTAAGACAGTTGAAATTTTCACAGATGATGTATTTCTGTTGCCGCTATTACAAAAATACTAAAAAACAGATTAAAATAAATATTAAAGGGGGCTCCCATACAACAAACGTGGTTTTTTTGCCGTTTTTATAGATAACTAGCTTTCGCACGCAGCTTCGCTTGCGTGACATTTTGAACCCGTTAAGTGACGATTTTCCATACAAACTTTCATCCCCTATTTAACTCCCTTAGGAGTTGAATTTTGAAAAATCCCTTCTTAGTGGATGCCTACGTTACAAAAGGAACCTACTGTTAAAATTTCAACTTTCTAACCCCAGCGGTTTAGGCTGTGCGTTGATAGATCAGTCAGTCAGTCAGCTTCTCCTTTTATATGTATACAGGGTTACAGGTTAAGTCGACCTAGATCCTTTAAGAGGTTTTAGTTTTCATCATTCCTAGCTGATTTGACTATGAAACACCCCACCCCAAACCTAACCCATCTTGAAATATTGGATTTTGATTATTTTTTAAATAAAATGAAGATTTTTTGTGTAATTGTTCTTTTTTTCGGATTTTGTGCCTCTAATTGATAATGTTTTTGCTATTTTTGTGTAGTAGATTAGTTTGTTTATTACTCTCAACACAAAAAATAACATGTTATTGAACCAACTGGGTAGTAGTCGACGATAGAAAGTTTAAAAAATAAACAAATTTGTAAAAACATTTTTTTTCTTTTAAGAATATTTCAAAAAAAGTCTATGACAGTTATGCTGCAGATGTACTAAATAAAATCTACGTTTCTTTAGCTATCCAACAAGGTATAACAAGCTAGGGTATCATCATGATATTCAGAAAAAAACTGTGATGTAATGCTCTCAGGCAGTAGTAAAAAATAACTGTACTATATATACGAAATAAAACAAACTAAATAGCTAAAACAACATTTATTATTATTTTTACAATTCATGTTCCACATGTCCGCCTCTGTTTCGCACACATAATCGCATTCTGTGCCTTAGTCCACTTTTAACCACACCAGTCGTTAAGCCTCTTCTAATTTCGTTTGCCGCATCGATAATTTTCTGTCTTAAAACATCAACAGTAGAGATGTGATTAAAAGTTATAAAAGATTATTTGTTAAAAAGTTATTGTTAATAAAAATTAACTTGTTAAGTTAAAAGTTATAAATATAACGGATAAGGTTATCAGTTTCGGTAACGTCTTCATTAAGTTAATTTTATTCTTAGGTTGTAAATATTGAAAGCCTGTTTTTAATTAAAAGTTAAGTTTTTTTTTAATATGTTGCCTAATATAATTTTGAGAACTAACCTTTAGTAAGAAGGTACGCATTTACCTTAATCAAAAATAGTTTTTATTTGTATAAACTAATAACATACCTTTATTATTTTAAATTATTTACATTTTATTGGCGTTTAAAAACATCAGGTGCGTGACTTTAGTTGTTGTGAGCCGTGTTCGCCTGTCGCTGATTATGCACCCAGCTTTTGAAAATGCTCTTTCGCAAGGGACGGAACCATAACGTTACTTATTCACTTTTAGTTTAAATTAATTTAAATATTATATTAAAAAAACCTATGTAACACTGAAACCAAAAGGGTCAACTCAAATCAACTGTTGAATTAAATTTATTGTTTAGTTTCACCGTTTGTTTACATTATGGCCTTTAAGTTATTTAACGTATAAACATTAAAAGTTAGTTTTATTTCGCATCAATAACAAAACCTATCCTTAGCGAGATAAGACTCACAGTTCTATGAATTCAGCTCGCGACAAGGTGTTAAATGTTATTTTTCTTGTGCCAAGCAATTTAAGTCTTATAATTTGAGCAATCAAAACGTAATAATGATCACTATTGTTTGATCATAAACTCTTACCAAGTGGCGCCGAATAAAATAAAACTCTCGACTCGTGTTGTTGTGCCTACGAACTGAGTTATAACTTTTAACGATTATGTCAGAATTACTTATTGATGTTAAAAGTTAAAAAAAATAAATGTGTTAAATTAAACGTTTAAACTTTTAATCCTCACCTCTAATCAACAGATGAGATTGGATGAGGTTCGTTATAAACTAAACTTTTCATATGGCCCCATAAATAAAAATCCATGGGGGTCAGGTCGGGACTTCGGGCTGGCCACGGTATGGGTCCACCTCTTCCAATCCATTTGTTGGGGTAATTAGTGTCTAGCCACTCTCTGACACTTCGTCGGTAGTGTGCAGGGCAACCGTCATGTTGATACCACATATCTCGGATTAAATTGAGGGGTAAATCTTCCAGTAATTCGGGTAAATCGTTTCTTAAAAAGTTTTCGTAATGTTCCCCATAAATTGTCAGGCAGAAAATATGGCCCAATCAAATGGTTTGAGATTATTCCCATCCAGACATTCAAACTGAACTGTCTTTGTGATCCCTTTGGTCGCTTCTTATTGGGATTTCTGTCTTCTTTCGGAGCCCAATAATGAGCGTTGTGGTAATTGGTGATGCCGTCTTTATCAAATTTTGATTCATCTGTCCACAAGATGTGTCTTAAGAATGCTGGGTTTTCTAAATCTGCGTTGAGCATGAATCTGCAGAAATCAAACCTCCTCACAGGATCTCCTTCTTCGATAACATGTACCGGCGTGTAATGGTAGGGATAAAGGCCTGCAGTATTCACTGTAAACCACACTTTCCACTGCGATAGTCCAAGTTCTCGGGCAACAATATTAGTGGAAGTAGTTGGATCCGATATAAACCGTTGCACTATTTCATTGTCTTGCTCTTCATCGTCATCATTAATACGAGGTCTGCCTAGGTCTGATCGTCGCGGCGTCGCCTCGAAACAGAGCCAGTCTCTCTTAGTCGTCGGTAAACTCCGTCAAAGACACTGACATCCGGTACTCGGCGCCCGGGATAACGTGCAATGTATTCATCCCGAGCTCGCGCGGATACACAGTTGCAGTACCCGTAACAAATTAAAATATCCGCATATTCCTCGTTCGTGAAGGTCGTCATCGTCAACAGTTCCAAATCAGAAGTACGTATCGAAGTCCAGTTAACAAGCACAGTCACAAATCGAAGGGGAAACAGTCCAGAAACACAAGCCAAGTCGAGTATGAATCCAAGAGCACTAAGTATCACATCTACTACGGACGAATCGCGTAAGCAGACTAAAACCAAACAGAATAACAACAAAATGGCCGAAAATAATCTATCTCCCTCACACCTACATAAATCGTCCCGCTTGCACGCACCACAGCTCCATCGAAGAACAATAGTACCGTAATTTTTGCTACTACCTGGGACCCTTTTATGAAAGTTTTTTCTAAGAATTTTGATAATACCCTAGCTTGTTATACCTTGTTGGATAGCTAAAGAAACGTAAATTTTATTTAGTGCATCTGCAGCATAACTGTCATAGACTTTTTTTGAAATATTCTTAAGAGAAAAAAAATGTTTTAACAAATTTGTTTATTTTTTAAACTTTCAATCGTCGACTACTACCCAGTTGGTTCAATAACATGTTATTTTTTGTGTTGAGAGTAATAAACAAACTAATCTACTACACAAAAATAGCAAAAACATTATCAATTAGAGGCACAAAATCCGAAAAAAAGGACAATTATACAAAAAATCTTCATTTTATTTAAAAAATAATCAAAATCCAATATTTCAATATGGGTTAGGTTTGGGGTGGGGTGTTTCATAGTCAAATCAGCTAGGAATGATGAAAACTAAAACCTCTTAAAGGATCTAGGTCGACTTAACCTGTAACTCTGTAGATGGTACGGAATCCTTCGTGCGCGATTCCGACTCGCACTTGGCCGGTTTTTGTGTTCTTTAATATTTTTATTGCCACAAATACTACTGCAACTAGAACTAAAACGTCGTCTAAATAGGCAGGTAAATTCATTTTCAAACTACTAATAATACTGTATAAAAAACCACACAACCAAACTTAGTGAAATTTATGTGAGACCAACTCGAGAGTATTCCGGAAAAAGAATTACTCAAATCGGTCTACGAATTTCGGAGAAATCCATAAAATAATAATGATAAATACATAAAAAATACGCATCGCATTGAAAATATACCACGTACCTATGTGGAGAATAAAACAAAGAAAAGGTATTTTAGTTTATAGTTTTATTAGGATATAGTTTTCGTTATTTGTATATATTTTTATTTGTAATTATGTAAATATCGTTTCTGTATATAATTTAAACCTAATATATAACAAAGAAAACGATTAAATAATATACATTTTTATCTTTCGAAGCAATACAAATATGTAACTAACAAACTCTTTGTACATATTATGATAATACCGATCGTGGTAAAATACCAATGGTATGCGTTGAAGCGGCAGGAAATACCAGTCTAACAAGAGTGATACAATTTCTAGTAATATTGCTTTGAGTGTATTCAAGAAATAGCGTGAAGGTATTTCAATTAAAATTACATTATCCTAAGGGTGGTTTGTACGATGAGTCACTAAATACAATTAGCACTAAAGATACTAAAACATCATTCTATTTCTGTCAAACGTTTAGAGTTGATAGAAAGTTTTTTTTTTTTGCTGTTTCTCTTTTGTCCCTTGCCGCACCTGTTATGCTCAGCGCTAATTGTATTTAGTGATTCTTCCTGCAAGCGGGCCTAAGTTCATGAATGAGGTAATCAACTACGTAGTTTCCCAAAGGAGTTACAAAAATTTAATATATACTGCCCCTCATACATTTCCCGAGAGGTGAGGGAAAGTCGTAATTTTTTACACCCACATCTTGCCTATAACAATATTAAGTCTGATATAATAAGGGCGAGCCTATTGCCATTTATCGGGTGTGATTTCAAACTCGAGGCGGCTATTGAGAATTTCCTAACAGAAAAACATATTTTGGTCCGACCTACAGGGTGTTAACGAATTCGTGTAATTCCTTCAAACCACGTGAACTACAGGTGACACAGATTAACCCAAAACGGGAATTACTGAAAATCAGCGAAAAAAGAATTCCAAAAAAAATCTTGATTTTCTATTTCTGAGTCATTTTAGAGCCTTGAGTTATCTGACTGCAAAGAGCGATATCGCGTTAGTCGTGCGAGCCAGCCGTGTCGCCGTGCTTTCATTAATTTATGCGTGGCATCGAAATGTGCTCACAAACAAAACATTTGTTTTGCAAAAAAATAAATTCTTATTTTTTTACTGAATCCTTATTAGGTGGTTTAGATACGATCGGTAACAAAGCCGCATGAAAAAATAATGATTTAATTTTTTATTTTATATCAAGCTAAATCCCGTGCGGGGCTTCTCTACATCAGTAGTAGATCATGTCGTTTTAAGGAATTACACGAATTCGTTAACACCCTGTAGAATCGAACCCAACACTTCACGCTTAGCGACTGCGCTTGCGACGAATATACCAATTAGGCAGTTCAAAAATAGATGCATTTGTATCGTGGATTTATGTCTGTAACAGCTGTGTTTATGACAGAAGGGTCAACGGTATAATGTCTCCCAATTTTTAATACAAGGTGCCCTGTATATCTTGGCACTTCATAGCGGCGCTGCTTGCAAACAACAAATGTCAAATCCAGTTCAATTAAATTGTGTTCCCTATTTTGCCGCGGGTATAGATATACTGGATACTGTAACACGGTAGTCGGGTCTGTTACATTACATCATCAACGCAACGTATACACAGTGATGATCCCACGCAACACGGTAGACTGCGACAAAACAACGTAATTATATTTTTACAAAAAATACGTTTATGAAATTGTCTTTCATTTCGTGCCAAGACACTAATAATATTTGTGTATGATGGCTTATTATTTTCTCTTACTGCGCGAACTCTTCTACGTTGTTTGAGTTATTAAATACGTGGATTGTAATTTGTTAATTCTCTAAATCAAGATAATAAGAATTTAATAATTAGAAAAAAAATATTAAACGGTTTGCGAGCCTATTGTTGCGTCTAACAGATTCGCAGCAATATAAGATTCTCTTCCCTCTACTTAAGCAGTCAAAGTTATGCGCATGCCAATAAGTGTAGCATTTATACTATAGAAAATTCTAGAAACAAGTAGACCTTTTTCCATAAAGGACTTTACAATTCGTCCTGACTTGACCGCACACGGGACAATAAGTTCATCCAGACAGTCTGTTTTTTTTTTATTATTTGACTTGGTCACGTTTGACCCTTGTCCACCTGATGGTAAGCGCTGGTAAGCGCAGACAGGTCTAAGGTCTAGAGATTTATTTATTTATTTAAAATCAGTATTTACAACCAAATCACTTACATTTTAATTTAATACTTAATTAATACTACTTAACAATAATACAATTTTAACCACTATAACTAACTTTAACTTAGACAATATAAAATTTACTTAAGCATAGATATTTATATTTACAAATTTGGTATAGCTTATCATGAAAGATATCGAGATCAGCGTGCTAAGTGAGCAATGAGTTCAGCAGTGTGAATGCTCCGGCAGTGGGTGCAGCAGCAGCTCGACGTGTGTGTTTTTGTACGCTGCAAACTGCCTTTATATTTTTCTTAGCAATCCTTTCCATCCAATGGTTGTCTGGAAGAAATCGCTTTAAGCAATAAGACCACCATTTGTACTTTTCTTAATCATGTGTATTCCTACTGTTTTATTTCTTTTAGTGTACAATAAAGTATATCTATCTATCTATCTATATAAAGAGGGATTTCCCTATACCCCTCTGGCTCCCACTTACAAACGATTGAACACAGTAAACTAATTGGCTTGACTTTAAAGTAAGTGTTGTAGCTAGCCAGGAGTACCGTATAGATCCTATCAACCAGCAAAAAATATATTTGTCAATAGCTCTCTCTCGTCGTGTCGACACGAGCTACACGAGAATAGGTCATGCCGTAATAAAAAGATTAGCCAGTCAACCAAGGTTGGTAGCACGGCTGACTGCCCAGAATGCGCCGGACGTATTTAAGTATCGTGACTCGTGGAAGCTCTTTTATTGCACTCTTGCTATTAGCTGAAGCCACCGGTTAGTGCAGGGAACAACTGCTATGGCGCTCGAAAATAGAGATACGAGAGAGATAGAAACACGCTCTCCTGGAACATAGTTTAGCAAAACTGTTTAGTGTCCGCGACGCACTTAATGATGCTCTCCTGATAAATGCCACGATTTCGTTCCGACGTGCAATGATAGCTTAAATTTAATTCACATTAATATAAGGAGTATTAATAAAAACCTAGATCAATTTATCACCATGATCTCTATCACCAAAGTTAACTACGATGCTATAATTCTGACCGAGTGTTGGCTACAGGGGTCGAAACCCATTCCTATTTTAAATGGCTACTCGTTATTTGCCACTACTAATAATCCAATACAAAACGACGGCGTAGTAGTGTATGTCAGGGATTCTTTGCAATGTGTATCAATCGAACCTCCCTTTCGCGATGCAAACTGCATTATATGCCGTATAGGTAGTACGGCGATAGTTTCAGTCTATCGCTCCCCATCTTACTCAAAACCTGAAAACTTCTTTATCAGCCTGCAAAGTGTTATAACTTCCCTTCAATGCCACAATAACATTATCTTGATAGGAGATATGAATATGGACATCAAGCCTGGTTCCAGCGACCGGAACGCGAATGAATACTTGACACTCACTGCTTCTTTCGGATTATTCCCCGCACACTCACTACCGACCAGGATTAACAACTGCATAGACCACATAATGCTTAAAACTAAGAATACCTCTATTGTACTGGTGCTAGACTCGCACATTACTGATCACCTGCCAATCGCTCTGTTTTTAAAACTGAATTGCAAATCCGGAATTATTGCGCAAAAGACCTCACTCCACCATGATTATGAAGCAATTCGTAAGGAGCTTGACTGCACAGATTTCAGTGCCATTCTAAGTGCCACAGACTCAAACCAGGCAACATATTTAGTAATTAATATTATTCAACGAGTGATCACTCATCATACCCGGACAGTCAGAATACCAAAAAAGTGTAGAATCATAAAACCGTGGATGACTCCTGGCTTAGTTCGATGTTTACGAAACCGCGACAAAATGCATAGCAATGTTAGAAAAAACCCTGATGACACACTTCTTAAATTAACTTATACAAGGTATAGAAATTTTTGCAACTCCTTGACAAAGAAATTAAAGCGAGCGCATGACAAAGAAGAACTTCTAAAAGCCAAGAATAACCCCAAGGCAACGTGGAAAGCTATTAAATCCATAACCAATACCAGTTCTCAACCACGTTCCCCCAGCGAACTTCTAAGATCCTCTGTCGACTGTAATTCGTCTGTTAATGAAGTCAACAAATTCTTTGTTAATATTGGAAAAAACCTAGCATCGAAAATCGTTCCCAACAACACCATGCTCCTACCTTCACTACCCAACCACCTATCCAACTCTCTTGCAATTCTTCCAGTGGATGAGGAACAAGTATGTAGAATAATCCGTTGTCTCCGTAGTGACTGCGCAAGTGGATGGGATAACATCCCAGTCAGGGTTATTAAAAACTCAGGTAACGCTTTGATCCCCGTAATCACTCATATTTGCAACCTGGCCATTAGCACAGGTACATTCCCGGAGGCTCTTAAGAGAGCCGTAGTACACCCTATATATAAGAGTGGGGATAGAGACAAGGTCACAAACTACAGACCAATTTCCGTATTGAACTCATTTTCAAAAATTCTGGAAAGAATTTTAAATAATAGTTTGGTGAGCTTTCTTAAGAGACATAACTTAATCGCCCAAAATCAGTACGGATTTCGATCGGGAATTTCCACTGAGGACGCCGTTATTGCATTATCAAATAGTTTGACTAACAAACTGGATAATAACTTGAAGTGCTACGGCGTCTTTCTGGACTTGACTAAGGCTTTCGACACTGTCTCTGTCCCCAGGCTTTTATCAAAAATGGAATGCCTAGGAATACGCGGTCTCTCTTTAGAAATATTCAAAGACTATCTCTCTCAGCGAAGCCAATGTGTTCTTATTGACTCATACACAAGTGACTTCGAGATTCTAACTTTTGGCATTCCACAGGGGAGTATATTGGGACCTACTCTTTTCCAAATATACATTAACGATTTATGCAAACTATCTTCCACAAATTGCGAAATCTTTTCTTATGCAGACGATACAGCACTATTGGTTTACGACAAAAACTGGGATCAGGCTAGAGAGCGGGCAGAAAACTCCGAACGGCTGATTATGGAATGGCTATCCACTAACTTGTTAACTTTAAATCTGGAAAAAACAAAATTCCTTAGGTTCTCTCGTCCACAATCACCAATACCACCTATTTCATCTTCCACAATCAAAGCTCACACATGTCCTCATCGTTTACCAAACTGTAATTGTCTCACTCTTAGCATGGTCTCGAATATTAAGTACCTGGGAGTGATCATAGACAAGAATTTGGACTGGTACGCGCACTTAGAGGCGCTCTGTTCAAGAATCAGAAGACTGATACACATTTTTAAAGAGCTTAGATACTCCGCGGACGCCGAAACTTTGACCCTTGTATATTTCAGCCTGTGTCAGTCTATTATTTCGTACTGCATCCCAGTGTGGGGGGGAACTTACAAAACAGCGATGCTCAGTGCTGAACGTGCACAACGAGCAGTCCTAAAAGTAATGCTCTTCAAACCCCGTGACTTTCCCACTGACCAGTTATTTAACGATGCCCAAGTCCTCACAGTAAGACAGCTATACATTCTCCGCTCTATCCTGCGAAGGCATTCCACTCTTCCATTGGACAATAGCAAACTCCATAGACGTCAAGGGTTTCCTGTTTGCGAAGCTGTCCAGTGCCAGTATGCATTTGCAAGTCGACAATTCATGGCTCAGAGTTCGCGCATGTATAATAAAATCAATAAAATTATTCCCATATACAGACTCACATCCCACGAAATAAAAAATAAAATAAAAAAATGGCTTCAACCTTTGACATATGACGAAACTGAAAATCTGCTAGTCATCCCAACATAAATAGTAAATGTATGTAATTTAATGTATTTAGAATCTGAATAAATGCTAACCACAACCCACACACATTCACTCACCCCACACATACATACATATCACCCCTCACTCAAACTCACCCCACCAATACACTCTCCCAATCGCTTTAAATAACTGTAATGTCACGGTTGTATTATATAACTGAAGCTGTAGAAACTCCCGACTCCTAAGATACAGGTCTGCGTACCTAGTTTAGGGGCCGGAACTCTGTCATATTTTAAGACTTTATTGTACAACCTGCTGTTGTTTCACTTGCTCTGTATTGTGTTTTTAAGTACAAATAAACATTATTATTATTATCTCTCTTTAAATCACGGCTCATCCTCCATGCGGAAGATGTCCGGTCCTTTGGAAGGCATACACGGGGACACAGGTCCAACGCGCAGAGGCCCCTTTGAGAACTTTAATCTAAAATGGGGTGGGGCACCAACCGGGGACTATCCACGGCTGCACTATTGGAGTACAGTCATGGACCGTCCTAAGTGGGTGCAAAACTATTGTAAAATATGCTAAAAAAATATCTGGTCTATGGAAAGGGGTGTTTTGTGGATCGGTTAACCTCTATTGCCGGAAGAAAACGGCGTCTGCCTTTCAAGTTTAAATTTGAAATTTGTTGGCAGACGGTGACTCGCCAGCCCACTAGCTGGGCCCCCTGAAAAGCCGCCAGTACATAGGCGAAGAGGGCAACAAACGTGTGGGCGGCTAGGGGTGTAGAGAGGTGTGGCCCCGGTTTCGCCGTCGCGGGTCTAAAAGACCCGGAGTGGGTTTCCCCGCTATTACGCCTTTAGACACTTCCACCCCCGAGCATATAGCTCTGGCGGCCTCCCTCTGGACGGCCGATAAAGGCAAGCCAGAGTTGAGAGTCCTGCGGGCACTCTTGGGGTTCCACCCCAGCCAGCCAATAAAGGCAAACTGGAGACGAGGCCCTGACCGACTCTCTGAGGCAATAAGGTACGCAGTGTCGCCACTCACCAACAGCTCGCCACAAGCTGCCCTGCGGTTTGTAAGCTTTTCAGTAGACCTCATCTTACATTTTTTATTATACGATGGGGTTGTAGAAAGCTAATCTAATGTACCCTCCGGTTTTACGTTAATCTCATGCTGAGGTAACGCCTTTCCCAGAGGGGGGTTATTATTATTATTATTATAGTTTAGCAAAACTGTTTAGTGTCCGCGACGCACTTAATGTTCTTGACACTTGGCCGGTGTTCACCTATATAAATTCTCTTGTTAAACCACCGTTTATTCGATAAATGTACTAGAATTTTGGGTAAACGTTTGTTTCAGATAATTTATGTAGGTTGGACACTACACTTAGTGTCCCGTTTGAGGTTAGCCTTATTTTCGTAAAGTGCAGGAGAGTTGTTAAAGATATTTATTGTACTCCAAGTTTAATAAGGTTATTTATGGACGAGGCGTTAAGATATTTTACTTACATTCTTACTACTACTTCTTACTACATAGTATAAAACAAAGTCGCTTCCCGCTGTCTGTCCATTTGTATGCTTAGATCTTTAAAACTACGCAACGGATTTTGATGCGGTCTGTTTTCAATAGATAGAGTGATTCAAGAGGAAGGTTTATATGTATAGTACATGCATATTATACTTAGTACCCGTGCGAAACTGGGGCGGGTCGCTAGTAATTATTAATCAGTCGATCTAATCGCACAAACACTAGTATAATGCATATTTCTGCGTAGCCTTTTCTCAACTATGTTGGGTTCAGCTCCTAGTACATGGTGCGACTGCCATCAGACCTCCGCAACCTAGTTACTGAGGAATGCCGATACCCTAAGGTTAGACCGGTTGTCGGATTTTCGGGTTTCTGACTACCTGTAACGACTGTCATAGGTATTAGATGACAACCGGGATCGACGGCTTAACGTGCTCGTGTAAAGAGGGGTCTCGACGTGTAGCGGATGGTCACCCATCCATGCACTGACCGAGACATGCGCAGCTTTACCTTGTAAATCGTATGATCCGCGTGGTTGTTACGTAATTAGGCACGAGACGCGCAGTGTATGGCATAGAATGATAATAATTATACACGCTGACATTTAATTGGTTGTTTTGCTTGAACAAATTTAATGTTGTTCAGACCATGGTCTACTACTCGTACAATACAAAATGCACCAAAAAAAACGTCAATGGTCTTTAATAAATTAAAAATTTAAAAAACCCCCAACGCAAATAACAAAACAGCTGATGACCCTGAAACGGCTGAACCGATTATGATAAAACATGTCTAAGAACCACCACTAGAAAACCAGCTTTTAAATAAAAGAAAACGGACCTAAATCGGTTCACCCGTTTAGGAGCTATGGTGCCACAGACAGACACACAGACAAACGGACACACAGAGACACACATAGCGGTTAAACTTATAACACCCCTCGTTTTGCGTCGGGGGTTAAAAAAAACTCAAAAAAGACACCACCAAAGACACAGTGGGGGGACCTGCGCAGTCGGCGCCATGATGGTTCAAGTTATTTGCCGGGAACTTTACCGCGATTGCCGCGATGAGTACTTTAATGTTACGGTTAATTTTTGAACACGTTTGAGCAACATAAGACTTTTTAAGAATGCATAGTTTTTTTTTCTTTAATTTTTTTTTGATGCTTTAGAAGTTATAATCTGAGTTTAGAATGTTTGTGGACCATGGTCTGAACAACGTTTGTTCTAGTAAAACAACCAATTAAATGTCATCGTGTATATTCTTGCAGCAAATCTATGGGTTATTTGGAATCTTTTTTCTAAGATAGAAACAGTTTTTTATGATAAAAGGCATAAATTAAGATTTTAGATTCAAAAGTTCTGAAGGTGTGATAAATCGTAGTTACCTATGGTAAAGACCGATAATTTACGTTGCTAAAACTTTCCCTTAATCATTTTTTTTGCGCCCTCATATCAGACAAAGGCACGGGGATCATGCGATCCATTCATAAAATTGCGGTTCTAAAGACCTTTGAAAATTAAGCTTTATGACTTTATATTAAAAAAACTTTGGGTTTGCGTGCGTGAGTTTTTATTACTTTTATAAACCGAGCAAAATATTACATTTCGTAATAATAACGTATCTGCTCTGTGTTAACATTTTAATTTGACCGCTTTATTAGAAAAACACTTCAATGAAAATTCATGGTTATTAAATCTACACGTTATTTTTAACCAACAATCGTCTGCGTTTTGGTCTACGTTAAATTGCGGCGTAAAAATGATACGTGATTTTTTCGTAAACATTGGGAACCTTGATATTTATGACAATCGACTTTCGGCTCGGCAGTTTCCGAGATAATCCCGGCCATCATTCACACGGGGTTCTCGTAACATATAAATTACACATTCACTTGTTAACTCAATACAACGGGTAAAGTCTGGCGTCGACTACAGCCGAAACGCGTCGAATCGAGACGAGTCGCATTTGTTCCGTGTGAGGCGAAACGGTCAGTAATCGCAAGTCGTTAAAACAGAAATTCGCGTGACAAGCGGTGCGCACGATTATGCGACTCGGCGCGTCTCGGCTCGTCGCTAATCGACGCAGTTTTATAGTAACTCGACTCGGCGAGCCTAGTGGACGCCAGCTTTAAAACGATACGACATAAATGCACCGTGATAGGCTGCTGTTTGTATTTTTTTATTGTTGCTGCTTGTTTGTTTGTTTGTCTTAAAAGTAAGACATACGTAATGGTTTCAAGTTGATTATAGTTGCTATAGAAGAAAAGAGGTACCAATGAGGCTTTTGTAGTGACAAAAAGTGAATTAAGACCTCGTAAAAATAAAATAAAATATGATTTCCCCAGGCTTCTTCTTTCCTCGTGTCGGCACAAACCATATGAGAATAGCTGCAGCAGCTCACGCCTAGGTAGAAAGATTTGCGAGTCAGTAAGGTCGGTAACGGAGCTGACTCCCCAGAGTGCGATAGACGTACTGAAGTATCGTTACGCGTGGAGGCTCTACAAGTGCACCCCAAATCCAGTAGTGTGTAAATACGAGGGCTAGATGCTGGAGATCTGGATAATCCTTAAATTCATATCATACAAAAGTTCTAAACTGACATACTTAATACGAATCTTATCATTTAATTTTGCTGTTGCCGCGGTTTCACTCACATCCGTTGTAACTATTTCATATACCTACCCGGATAAAAATTCTCCTAGTCCTAATTAAGGACATGATCTGCGTGCCAAATCTCATTCAAATCCAAACATCCAAACATCTTCACAAACATTCACATTTGTTATAGGTATTAATAATGTGATTTTGGGAATTCATTAGTATGATAATAAGGTTACGTTTGCATCGACAATACCGCAACAACCAGCTACGAGCTAGGATGCTACGTAGCTACGCCTTCTACGTTTCATTGCACCCACGGCTACGAAGTTACGCCGCGCCGTCTACGTTGCACTAATATTCCTGCTCTATTAAGCTTCTAATAACATTAAAGATAATAAAGCAGCTTGCAGCCTACACGTTTTCTATTTTTATTTTATGTAAAGCCTTTCACGTCCTATCTGCTTCAAAAGATATTATTTATTTCTTCTTTATTCATCTATAGGCATATTTAGTTACATATTCAATACTATATTATTATTTTAGTAAAGCACACAACCACTAGGTTATCCTCTTTATATTTATATTCGTTAGTTTTGCATTTATCATGACCAATCAGCTCATCTATGATCTAGATAGTTTTTCTGTGTCTGAGGTTAAAATCTGTAATGTCAATGAGTGTAAACGTCTACTTCCAGCTGGGGTAGAAACGCTAACTCTGCTCACACAAAATATTCGCAGCATAAACAGAAACATGAACGGTTTTGAAGTGTTGTTACAGAATTTAAAAAAACCAAATACTGTTGGGTGATATAAACATTAATATTGCTTCCGGGAAAACCGATATTCATGCTCATAACTACCTGAATATCTGCTCTTTTCATGGACTGCTACCAGCTTATAATCACCCTACGCATCAAAGCGGCTCATGCTTAGATCATTTCATTATTAAGACAAAAAAACCAAACATAACATTAGTTACTAACTCTTCACTCACCGATCATCAAGCTGTTTTACTAACATTGCAAATATCTTCACCTAGAAAAAACTGCACTCGCAGCTATACAAAAGTCAATATGACAAACCTTAATAATGACATACGCAGCATTAATTTTGACCCAGTTTACAATTCAGACGATGCAAATAGTTCTTTAAATTATTAATACTTAGCAAAACTCAATTACACAGACACAGAAGAATTGCTAGAAATTCTGAAATAGTTACTTCATAAGTATTTATTTTGTATAATTGTATAGTATATATTATAGTTTTTAATTACCTACACTTTGTTTATTCTCGCAATAACAAGTTGCAATTATATATTTTTCAATTAGTCTGACGTAACATAAATTACTGTCCCATTAAAGTCTATTGTAAAGTGATGGCCTGAAACACAGGTTTGAATAAACCTAGATCGGGTAGGTCGCTACATCACCTTCTTATGGGAGTTAGCTATTCTTGCACCTGTAATTAATATAAGTAATACACTACTATATACTTAGACATTAAGATTAACATTATTATAAGACCTTACTAATACTACTGTGGCTATCTGTACACTTTTTTTGTAAAAGTTTATAAAAAAAAAGTATTATTATTATTAAAAAAATACTATATACATGTCTTATTATTGCATTTTATTGGTTATCGGTTTCTAATAAATTAGAATGAATAGCCAATGATGTTTTATATAAATGGACCTATAACGAACACCGATATTGACCTTTAATTCCATAACATTTTAATGAGATTATTGTTATACACTTGACGGCCCTCTTTGTTATTATTAGCCAGACATGTTTAATATAACTAAAAGGATTGCGTGTAATAATATGAAAATAGGAGCTGATAGTAGCAATGCCCGTTATGTCGCTTTGTATCGATATATTGCATCGTAATGTATCGCAACTGATTGTACCGATACTGGAAATATCGTATCGAAATATCTTATTGGATTAAAGAACAAGTAAACATCTTTTCTCAAGTGTAGGTATGCTTTTTAAAAATAATTTACAAAAAAAAACAACTGTTGCAAGTAATTATAAGAAATAAACTAAAAAGGTAAGCAGACTTACACACACACGATTTTATACAACTGCTAGTTTTTCTAATCTAAACTTTTAAGAAATAATAATCTTAACAATCGTATAAAACCAACAAACTTAAAAGTAAAATTTACACTACCTTACCTTTTCGTATTTGTAATACATCGTATTACAAAAGTTAAAGCCGCACCTACAAGAGTGGCGGCATTACAATAGAAAAATAAGTTTGTTTACATTTGTAATCTTTGTCTCTTTGGACATCACGGCTCATCTTCAGTGCGGAAGACGTCCGGTCCTTTGGAAGGCATACACGGGGACACAGGTCCAACGCGCAGAGGCCCCTTTGAGAACTTTAATCTAAAATGGGATGGGGCACCAACCGGGGACCATCCACGGTTGCACCATTGGAGTACAGTCATGGACCGTCCCAGGTACCGTGCAAGACTATTATAAAATGTGGTGAAAAATATCTGGACTATGGGAAGGGGTGTTAGTTGGACTGGATAACCTCTATTGCCGGAAGAAAACGGCGTCTGCCTTTCAAGCTTAAATTTGAAATATATTGGCAGACGGTGATTCGCCAGCACACTAGCTGGGCCCTCTGAAAAGCCGCCAGTACATAGGCGAAGGGGGCAACAGACGTGTGAGCGGCTAGAGGTGTAGAGAGGTGTGGCCCCGGTTTCGCCGTCGCGGGTCTAAAAGACCCGGAGTGGGTTTCCCCGCTATTACGCCTTTAGACACTTCCACCCCCGAGCATATAGCTCTGGCGGCCCCCCTCTGGCCGGCCGATAAAGGCATGACAGAGTTGAGAATCTTGCAGGCACTCTTGGGGTTCCACTCCAGTCAGCCAATAAAGGCAAACTGGACACGAGGCCCTGACCGACTCTCTGAGGCAATAAGGTACGCAGTGTCGCCACTCACCAACAGCTCGCCACAAGCTGCCCTGCGGTTTGTAAGCTTTTCAGTAGACCTCATGATACATTTTTTATTATATGATGGGGTTGTAGAAAGCTAGTCTAATGTTCCCACCGGTTTTACGTTATTCTCATGATCAGGTAACGCCTTTCCCAGAGGGGGCTTGTTACTGTTACCTATCTTAATATCTCATAAACCAAATATCACTAAGTACTCAATACAATACGATATTTTTGATGCAATATTCCGGCCAAGCGATACGATACAGCCAAATATCGCATTGAAGTGTATCGATACAAAATATCGATATATCGCATTCCTTTGTATCGATACACCAAAATATCAATACGTATCGGGCATCGCTAGCTGATAGTACCTACCCGAGAATGGCAACCATTTTTATGAGTATTAGGTAGTTATGTAAAAATCCAATTAACTAAATAATCTATACAAAATTATTCGGACTCCTTTGCGTGGCCAGCAGCTGTTACATTTACTTAAAAATAATTTATTTATGAATAATAAGTTGACTGCTTCGTTGGTCTAGTGTTCTTGCGAACTGCTGAGCGTGAGGTCCTGGGTTCGATACCCAGTTCGGGCAGTATTCTTTTCCTTGTGATATTTTTCAGTAGCAGCGCGGAGTTTGGATTTTTGCGCGATTGATGGCAATAGGCTCGCCCCCTATTACATGGGACTTAAACATAAAGGCAAAATGAGGTGTACTATGCACCTCTGCCCAATCCTTCGGAGAATTCAGGCGTGATGTTATGTTGTGTAATAAGTTGCTCTGCAACTGAATTTACTGACTGACTTTTAAACATTTATTTAATTTATTAAATAACTAACAATAAAATAGAAACAGGTGAACGTGTATGTATGTTACGGCTAAAAGCCGAATGGCGGTTAGGCGGGTACAACTAGGTGCAACCAGTAGCAGTTGGTTAGAACTAGGCGTAGATGTAAAATAAAATCTCACCAAAAACATTAAATGTAAAAAATGCCAAGTCTCTATCTGCAATCTTTCCACCGTAAAAAGTTTTAAGATCTCATAGAAGCCAAGTCCTATTCAATTTATTTTGTAGTTAGTTATCTATCTAGTGGCTGTATTAATCGTTTTATTTCTATTATAATTATAGTGACTTGGCAATGAGCACAAATTAAAAGCTGCTTGCTGTGTGGAATTATGTGCGACTGTTATTGACGAATTGATATCTATGAGTACTATGATTACATTAGTTGTTATGCTGATGTGTGATTTATGATATGCAGACGTGATTTTACGGCCTATGAGTAGTTATGGTCACCATCGACTACGTGTGCCAATACATATTTAAGAAAACCTAAGTTTATTTGATAAGAACATCACAATTATTATCTATAGGTAGGTACCTATGTTTAATGGTCAAATCAAAAGAACTTAACTAATCCTGTGATGTTAAACTTTACGCGTGCGTTATGCGTTACTTTCACCTCCTCCAAATATATTTGTTTCTTCTTGTGCTCATTGCCAAGTCACTATAATTATAATAGAAATAAAACGATTAATACAGTCACTAGATAGATAACTAACTTCAAAATAAATTGAATAGGACTTGGCTTCTATGAGATCTTAAAACTTTTTACGGTGGAAAGATTGCAGATTTAAGGTTGTTTGGGTTTCCAAAGCAGAGTCGACTGAGCCCCGCTGTTCGGGGCTCCTATTTATATCTGCAGGCTTTAAAGTAACCTATCACGAAGGGGATGAACCTAACCTACCCGTGTCGGGGTTGCCCTTAACCACCGATGTGCGGCTGCACCTAGTTCTAGCCGCTATGATGAAGGCTAAACCTAGTTCTAACCGAGGATAAGTAAGATACATCTCAGTTTAAACGCATGTGGCCGGCTGCACCTAGTTGAACCCGGCTAAAACTAAGTGTAGCCGCACTTCGGCTATTACCCGTAACATACAGGGTGTAAAAAGACCCATCACATAGCCGAAATCTACGAACTCTGTACATCAAACTAAACTACAAATTGCTGGGAAACGACTTTTATTTTTTGGCATAAAAAACGCTTTTTTTTGTAGCGCGCCATGATTGGTTGTGGCGATGCCGCGCGTTTGCATTCGTGCAGCGGCCACACAGCTAAGCCAAGGCGGTCATGTGCGTTTGATATTCATTGCGTTTTTGTAACTTCAAATGCGTAATTTGTGAGGGAAAATGAAAATTTTGATAAGGTTGTTTGGAAGAAAGTTTAGTATTATCACTTAGAATACGTTTTTGAAAAAAAACTAAAAAAAAATGTATACTTTGACCTTCAATATCTCCAAAACCAATGGTTTCCCAGGTATGGTCTGGTAGAAAAAAATGATCCCAATCACAGAACAGATAAAATGATGGGTAGAATATGTGGTTTTCGTTATCGTTAAGGGTCTTTTTACACCCGATATACATATAACAAATTAACATCTGTCACATATTACACTATGATGGTACTGCAACTATAATGCTGCTATACCTCGATGTGCCTATACAGGGTGTAAACGAATTCGTGTAATTCCTTAAAACCACATGATCTACTACTGGTGCAGATTGGCCCCGTACGGGAATTAGCCTGATTAAAAATAAAAAAAACGTTTTTTTTTTCATGCGGTAGGGTGATCGTATCTAAACCACATATTCAGTATTAGGATAGGATTCAGTAAAAAATAAGATTTTTTTTTGCATAAAATTAATTTTATGTGATTGAACATTTCGATGCCAATCATAAATGAATGAAAGAAATCACGGCACAAACAATTTTTTTTCAGTTGATTTTCAAAAAATCCCTTTTAGGGTTAATCTGTATCACCAGTAGATCACGCGGTTTGAAGGAATTACACGAATTCTTTTATACCCTGTATATTTACAAGAAACGACCTATTAAACGTTTCTCGAGAGGGCTTTGAGTAGGAATTATTTCTTCCGATTACATGCTGACGACCTTAGGATGAAGAGTCAACAGATTGATAATGTAATCCCTAAATTGATAGTGTAATCCCTACTAATATTGTAAATGCGAAAGTGACTCTGTCTGTCTGTGACGCTTTCACGCCTAAACCGCTGAACCGATTTTGATGAAACTTGGTACAGAGATAGTCTAGAACCTGGAGAAGGACATAGGCTACTTTTATCCCGAAAAATACGGAATACGCGATAAACGACATCCACGGGCGAGGCCGCGGGCGCTCTCTATAGTATGATATAAAACGGTGTAATGTATGTCTGAAATATCCGAATACATACAAACGACATATCATACATAAAATACACAATATTTTTATATAAACACAACAAAAGGAGCGACGACCGAGTAAGTGATAACCGAGATTGATCTTCGCCTGACCGATAGTAAATATGATTTTATCGTAATACGCGAGATGACTCACTATAGAAACGGTAAATAAATATATACACAATGCACAGTGTTTTAACAAGGCCATTTTTCAGACTTCGCATTTTTATTAAAAAAAAACGAACATACACACATCAAAAGTGTCTAGGGATCAAGCATTTTTATGCGGATTTCTTGAGATTGAGATGTGGCTTTGTAATAAATTTATGATTTTATAAATTTATATGGATCCTTTTTGGTGCATTTCATAATTTGAATCAGGAACTGTGAATCAAATTCGAGTAAAAGATGAAAATCAGCTGTCAATATTTTCCCTATAAAAACATACAACGCATTGAAGACATTATTAGTGCTACTGTTTCCCTACTACTGATTAAAACCAACGTTATTATGGAGCGGCGACGTCATTTAAGCAGGGAAGAAATGCTCAGAGCCGTGGGAATGATAGAAGCTGGTTCCCGGCAACGTACTGTGGCTTTAGCTCTGAATACAAGTCAGAGTGTTATCAGTCGACTTTGGACACGTTACCGAAGCACTGGTACCGTGGCTGAGCGCCATGGAGAACGGTATCGCTGCACCACACGGAGACAAGACCGATACATTCAAATCTTAACTCGAAGAGCTCCAACAATAACCGCCATGATGTTAGCCGTGAGGCTTCATCACTCTTCAGGGAACTTAATTAGCGACCAAACAGTCAGAAACCGCTTGCATGAAGTGAACCTTCATTCCCGAAGACCGCTACGGGTACCACCTATAGCAATGCACAATCGTAGGATTCGATATCAATGGGCTCTTGGACACAGAAATTGGGCAGAAGAACAATGGCGTTTCGTGTGCTTTTCTGATGAGTCTCGTTTTGGTATGAGACCGGATACAAGACGTATACGACACTGGAGAACCCCTGGACGCCAACAGCGATTAAAATCCTGCCAGGAAGTCCATCCTTATAGTGGTGGAACCATCATGGTATGGGCGGGTATTTGGATCGGCGGAAGAACTGAGTTGATTTGGATCAGAGGCAACCTCAACGCTCAAATTTATGCTGAGACGATTGTATCAGACGTCATCGTTCCTCTACAAGCGCAAATCGGTCCCTTATTTCAGTTAATGCATGATAATGCACGACCGCACACCGCAAGAGTTGTAAGACAGACTCTCGCCGCAGCTAACATCAATGTCCTGCCCTGGCCTGCTCAGTCGCCAGACTTGAACCCGATTGAGCATGCATGGGATATGCTACAGAGAAGAGCTCTGCCGAATATGGAGGGTATCCAGTCGCAAGAAGACCTTTTTTTGTTGTTGCAACGAACATGGGCGGCCATTCCACAGCGTGATTTGGATGAACTCATTTTGAGTATGCCAAACCGATGTTCTTGTGTTGTTAGTGTTCGCGGTAGAAACACGGATTATTAATTGTTTAAGTTACCCAATAAAATTTTAAAGAAAACTGTTATTTCAGTCTTTTTTTCGAACTTTTGTGTTAGTGGTTCAAATGTCAAAAATCCCTTTATTAGGAAAATGGCAAATTTCTTTATTAATGCAAAGGTGACTTGGTTTATCGTTACTGTGACAAACGAAAACACTTTATTTGATGAATCCTTAAAGAAAATTTTAATTAATATCAATCAGGAGAAAAGTTATTGCAAAAATATATGTTGATCCCTAGACACTTTTGATGTGTGTAGATATGTTCATTGAAATGCAAGATTTTGTATCCCCATTTAGCTAGCATGTCTAGTTATTGAGTGAAAGTTTTTTTAAAAATCGTCTCATTTTCACTCAGATATTTAGAAAAAAAAATACTTACTCATAAACTAAGGCTATACGCAATAATGATGTTGGACAAATCGATGGCGTCTCTTATGTTGCATATTTTAGAGCACAAATAAGTAAACCTCGTAACTTTGTTAGACCCAGATATATACGAGTGTTTTGGTTTTTAGCTTTTCTTAAAACACTGCAATGTAGAAACAAAACAGCATTTTGAGTGTAAAAATAGCAATTCCAGGTACCCACTATTGTACCTTCACGAACGGCACGTGCGTGAAACGAAGAGTTAAATTAGTCTTACGTAAATAAAACATTTATTTAGCTTTGTGCACTAAATATTTTCGTATTACAACTTTCGTGAAACATGTTCATATGTATGATTAGTTACTGTTTACTCACGTGTATTTTTTGTGATTGCCCGACTAGTTTCGGACTCAAACGGAGCCCTTAATCATGAGCAGAACACGCGGCGAGGTTACGAGTCGAACTAAATATTTTTGTAAAGCATTTTCAAAACAAACATTCAAGCTATGTAACATGCTTTAAACAATTTAATATTTAAAACATAAAACGCCTTAGAACTGATTATCTTGTTAGAGACAAATATTATTCAACTTGCACAACATAAAATATGTTTGATCACAGTTCACGTAATTTGTTTTAAATGAAAGTCGTTGGAGTTACGAGTAACAAGCAATACTAAAGTAAAGTGCATTGCCATACTACGAAGCCATCAAGAGCTATTAAGACAGAAGTGCATGCTTAGCATCAAACAGCTGCTGAGTACAACATTATCGTGAGAGAAAGGGTGTACATACATTTTGCAGGGCACTATTAACCTTAAATTATCACACCTTTAGAGCGATTACGCACTGCATCCGATCCGAATCCGTGAAAATACGGATATAAAAAACTCGGATCGCATTCGGATATTGCTTTACGCACTGCATCCGATCCGAATCCGTGAAAATATCGATCTAGAGTAAAAATCTCGGACCGAATTCGGATGTTACCTACCCACTATTCCGATCTCTGATTCAAATTCAAACGATTTAGGGGCCTCTTTGGCATATCCGTTTGGCGTCTGATTAGAATCCGAGGTAATGCGAAAGCGTTCATACAAACAGTACTACGGCTACTTCGTCCGTCAATTGTTCTTCCGAATTAGAAACTCACGGATGACGGATAGAAATCGGATGACGGATGCCGGATGTAGTGCGTAAACTACCATACAAATAGTTCTATGGCTACTTCGGAACGTATTTTCACGGATTCGGATCGAATGCAGTGCGTAACCGCTGTAAGTGTCATTTGAAAGGTGGGGAGCCTATTGCCATTCCTTCCTGTTAGCCTTTTAAAGCTTTTAAACCTTGCTTGCCCGGCAACGGAGACTATTGTATTCTCAATCCCCGCGATATAATAAGTATACAATTTAGTACAGGTATCGTTAAAGGTAACTAAGGGAAGATGTTGGGCAGTGATCAATGCTCGTTTCTTCTTTGTATTAGAAAGGCCTTTGCTCTGCAGCGGGACAACTACAGGTTGGTATTACACTATACTATGATCACTTGAATCTTAAATCACTATTTTAATTACCGTGTGGATAAAAGCAATAACCTGTATGATCGATAATTGCAGTGTTCATTGAGAGGCTCAATTCAATTAAATTTATTTTCTCTACTTATGATTTTGTCCTTAAATGTATTAATAAAGTTTGTGAGAGACTGGTGTTTGAACTAGGAAAACCTGTATAACAGATCACCAGGATCCTACCTCACGCTATATGCATTATACAGATAATTGTGAAGGGAAATTAGAATCATGTAATAATCGATGGTAAAAGCATAGGTAAAAGAAAAGGTAGAAATACGTCAATGTATTTGTTGTTTGTGGAAATGTGTTTATAACATTTGTATTGTATTGCGTGTCAATAGTGTGGAGTTTGTTTGTGCAGTTGCTCATGTTGAGTAGTGGAAGTTTTAAGAGTTGGCGATAGAATATTGATCATATTTTTTCTAAATTGATGTCAATTACACTATGTAACGTACGTCTCCTATAAATCATGCAACTTTCTTAGACAATTCTACAAGAAGTTATAATTCAAGTTAGAGAAAGCGATTTTCGAGTGTTCAAAACTTTGTTGAGTATGTCATACTAACTTTTCCGTGAACTCTTCATACAAGGTTTCCACATATTATCACAGTTCTTAGCTAGTTTCATTTTGTGCATTCAGGATTTTCCTCCACCCACATCATATTTTACATTTTGTTCTGTTAATTCCAGGTACTGTAAAAAATCGCACCTGTAGGGAATTCAAAAAATATGCCGAAAATATTAAATAATCAACTCATATCACAATGCTTCCAGTGAAAATCCAATTTGTAAAATATGGAATTCTGTTTCACGTGAATTTTATTATCTAGGTACACCACATAGGCAACTATCGACTGGTATGTTGGGACAACTAAATATATATGTATTCGCTATTCAAGGTATTGTACTGTCGTAGGTACGGTAGCAAGGACCCTTGTTTTTCTGCAAACACACATTACTTTGCATCACATGGGCATCGAAAGCGGTACCTAGAAAATACCAACTGCTGTTCCTGCCACAAAAGTATTAGGGCGAGGCCCCACTGGTGCGTTGCGCTGCGTTGCAACGTCGCAGCGCTACATTTGGAATCTATAGATTGGTCCAAATCTAGCGCTGTGACGTCGCAACGCAGCGTAACGCACTAGTGGGGCCTCGCCCTTAGAGTGAATCCACACTGCTCCGTTGCGTTGCGTTGCGACGTCGCCGCGTCGTAGCGCTAGATATGGACCAATGCGACGTCGCAGCGCTACATTTGGAATCTATTGATTGGTCCAAATCTAGCGCTGCGACGTCGCAACGCAGCGTAACGCACTAGTGGGGCCTCGCCCTTAGAATGAATCCACACTGCTCCGTTGCGTTGCGTTGCGACGTCGCCGCGTCGTAGCGCTAGATATGGACCAATGCGACGTCGCAGCGCTACATTTGGAATCTATTGATTGGTCCAAATCTAGCGCTGCGGCGTCGCAACGCAACGCAACGGAGCAGTGTGGCTTCACTCTTAAACCCAATCTCAGATGTGTTTCCATTTCCATGGCAACAATATATACAGGGTGGAAAAAATCAATGGGCCCTGAAGCGAAACCACCTTAAATCCTTAAGATAGATTATTTTTCTTAAAAGAAACATTCCTTTATTTTTAAAAAGAAACAAAACTGTTTTCACAGATTTCTCGACATGCTTACCTAAACCGGGAATCGAACCAGTTAAAAAAATAAAAAAATAAACGCTCGTTATTTTATTTCACTAGTCGATACAGTCAATGTTAGAGATAAAATTTCTCCAATAAACATTAGGTCTTACACTCGTCTGTCGTATAAGATATCCATGAAATCTAATATTTAGGTAGTACACAAGGGCTTTAATCAACATTACCTAGACTAGTTCACTTTTAACAAGTAAAAGACACGTTATATTTTTTTTAAACTCTAACATCCAAAGACATTCTATGAAGTACAAGCTTGCTAATTTATCTCTAAGTGTATTTGTTTTTTTTTTTATTAGAAGTACCTCGTTGAAGACTTAGATAAGAAAATCATTTAATTGGTATTAATAATTCTATGCATATTTTCTTTCTTAGACGGGGCGTTCTGACGAAAAGTTTAAAAATAGAACGTTCCGTTTGACAATAATACTACCGATTATTAGAATAAAATAGCGAGAGTTTATTTTTTTATTTTTAGCTGGTTCGATTCCCGGTTATGGTAAGCTTATCGAGAAATCTGTGAATGCAGTTTTGTTTCTTTTTAAAAATAAAGAAATGTTTCTTTTAAGAAAAATAATCTATCTTAAGGATTTAAGGTGGTTTCCCTTCAGGGCCCATTGATTTTTTCCACCCTGTATAAGACTTTTTCATACACTATTAGCTTCCCCAATAAATATTCTGATCTTCAAAATTCATATCGACATTTTGTGTTGAAAGATATATTACAAATAGAAGATGGAGTAGAGAGTATCACTCATCGCTGTAAATTGTCGAAAGTTGAATTTATTATTTGATTATCGAAAGTACATCATCGGCGATATAATATTTTTCTTTTACGTAAGTTATGGTGACGGGTGAAATAAAAGTATATTTGATGAAATAAGTACATCATACACTTCGTAAAAGCATTAGTTATGATACTTATTTGATATTATATTATTCGATTATTGAATAGAAAAATCTAGAATTTTTGAATAAGGTTAAAAGGATTTCATGCCCATTATTCGTTTTCGACAAAAATATAATAATAATTATTATTATTATTATGAGCCCATGTTGTCCCACTGCAGGGCAAAGGCCTCCCTTCCCTCCTTCCAACTTTCGCGATTTAGTGCGGCAGTAGGCCAATCCTTTAAAAATGAGTCCAGCTCATCCCGCCATCTTCTTCTGGGCCTACCGCGTGGTCGTTTTCTGCAAGTTGGGATCCACTTAGTGGTTATTTTAGCCCATTGCTCCTCCGACATGCGGCAGGCATGACCAGCCCAGTTCCACTTTAGCCTAGCAGCTGTAAGGCCAACGTCGGCTATTTGTGTTTTGGAGCGAAGTACGGAGTTTCTGATGCGGTCCGTAAGTTTGACACCCAGTATACTTCGCTCCATAGCTCGTTGGCAGACTCCAAGTGCGGACTTCTGACGTTTAGTAAGCGACCAAGTTTGCGCTCCATAGATGAGGGTGGGGAGAACGCACATGTCCATGAGCTTTCGTTTGAGTGAAAGAGGAAGAGAACCTTTCATTAGATGTTTCATCGACCAATAGCTCTTCCAGGCATTCTCGGTGCGTCGGGCAACTTCTTTATCTTGTCGTGCCTGGAATGAGACTATTTGGCCGAGGTATATGTATTCATGGACATATTCAATCGCCACACCCCCAATTTCTATTTTGCGCTTGGTACTGTTCGTCATCAGCTTCGTTTTGGTCATGTTCATTGAAAGTCCGACCTGAAGACTGGCATGGCTCAACTGTTCGAGCATTAGGCCTAACTCAGCTGCCGAGGAAGAAAAAAGAACAATGTCGTCGGCGAAACGTAGGTTAGTTAATCTTCTTTCGCCGACGACAACACCTTTGTGCTGCCAGAGTGGGTTTATTTTTTGGAATACCTCTTCCAGAGTAGCTGTAAAGAGTTTCGGGGACAGTGGGTCGCCTTGTTTGACTCCCCTCTGAATGGGAAACACTGGTCCTGTAGTAGAGAGTCGTATGGCTGCTGTGCTATTGCGATATATTGTTTGTAGTAGTTGTACATAAGTGGATTCTATTTTTTGTTTACCAAGTGCAGAAAATATTGCGTTATGCGTTAGGCTGTCGAACGCTTTCGAGTAATCTACAAACGCGAGGTACAACGGTAGTTTAAACTCCTGGTGTTTTTCGATAATTTGATTTAGAGACTGTAGGTGATCGGTAGTCGAGAGGCCACGGCGGAATCCAGCTTGTTCAGGAGGTTGATGGAGGTCCAATGTTCCTGATATGCGGTTTTCAAGGACTTTGATGAAAACCTTGTATAGGTGCGAGACCAAGCTGATAGGACGGTAATTCCCAATATCAGATTTATCGCCTTTTTTGTGTAAAAGGATTATGTTGGAGTGACAAAAGTTGCTAGGAAAGGTACCTGTTTTAAGAATGGTGTTAAAAAAGTTGCTGATATGTGGTAATAAGGTTGGCTCTCCAACTCGAAGTGATTCAGTGGTGATACCGTCTTCGCCAGGGCATCTATTGTATTTCATGCCGCTGAGAGCTTGATGAACTTCAAATCCAGTTATTATTGGTATATCGTCCGGGCATGTGTATGTTTCAGCTAAGAGCTGGGGAGTAGTATTGTCGGAGTATAAGGTTTTGTAAAATTGGGTGCATAATTGTAAAACTTTGGTCCTATCTCCTTGTTTCACACCATTACTGTCCCTAATGTGTGTGATTGTGGGCCGGCCTGTGTCCATACCTCGCATTGCTGTTCTCAGGGAGTGGTTGTTTGTTAGGGCTGCATGAGCGAGTTGGGTATTGTAGTTCCTGATATCCTTTCGAATGCTTCTCTTTACTTTACGGTCGAGTTCTCTGTAGCCTAATGACTGGAAGTTCACTGTCTGTCGTTCTTCGATAAGATGAATTGTGATATCGGTCAGTTTTTGCTGTTTTTTATTCAGGCTCTTGATGTTTTGGCTCGCAGTTTTTATAACGTGTTTTATATTATCGTACTGTGTTTGTGCATCTTCTGAGAGTTTTGTTTCTAATAAGCTAAAACTGTTTTTGATATATAGGTTAAATCTTTCTTTATTTGTTATTAATGTGGTCTTATCCAAACGTTTTATTGAATTTTGAATAACTTTGTTACGGTGGATTTTTAGTTCAAAACGTACATCAATACGGAGTGGTCGGTGATCGGAGCTGAATTTCATTTTGTTAAGAACTTCTATGTTTTTTATTATTTGTTTACTGGAAGACAAACAAAAGTCGATTTCATTTTTTGTATGTCCGTCGGGAGACAACCATGTCCAACGACGGTGGGGTTTTTTGTGGAAAAAACTATTGCTCACACTTAGGCTCTGACCAAAAGCAAATTCCAAAAGGCGCTGACCTCGCTCGTTTCGGCCTCCCGAGCCATGTGGGCCTAGAATATTTGAGTTGTCGGAAGTTGTTCTGGGTCCTATTTTTGCGTTGTAGTCGCCCATAACTAATGTCCATGTTCCTCTATTGTCATCGCAGGCTTTATTTAGCAAATCGTAGAATTCTTCGATTTCATCGTTAGCATGCGAAGATATATGTCGGAGCATGTACCTGGATTACAGTTAATCTTTTTGAGTCAGTAATGCGAAACTTGAGTACGGCGATTCTGTTGGAATAGGCGACAAATTCCATTATATTATTTTTCCAGCGACTGGAAACGAGGAAGCCGACCCCGTAGTTTGTGTTGGTATCTCCATTGTAATAAAAGATGTTGTTACTTCGCTCTATTGTGTTTTCACCTTCGCGTCGTATTTCTGCTAAACCTATGATGTCCCAGTTGACGTATTCTAGGGCATTTTCTAGTTCTAAGAGTCGTTCATCGGTTCGTAATGTTCGTACATTAAATGTCAATATTTTCAATCTATCGGTGTCCTTTTTGCTGGCTGGAGTCGTTTGGCAGTGGAACCTCGCCCGGAGATTATGATCCCCAGCCCCAGGGTGCACCTGCGTACTGCCAATAGCCGTGCACTGACTGGAGCTGCCGGGCACTAGGGGATTGGCCTTGGTTGTGTTTTTCATATTTGGGAAGGGGTTTAGACAAAATAACCCACCACGCTTGTCTAATGCGGGTTGGTGGGTGTGTGATGTGAAATGATAAGATAGAGTATTCACACGTGTGGAGGTGAATGTAAGATGACATTTATCATCCACCTACACAATCCCTTAGTCGCCTTTTACGACACCCATGGGAGGAGAGGGGTGGAACTATTCTAGGCCGGAACCACACAGCCTAATAATATAAAATAAATATTAGCCTTTAACTGTCCCACTGCAGGGCAAAAGCCTCTTCTCATACAGAGAAGGAACGAGAATTGATAGCCACGCTTGCTCACTGCGCCTTGGCGATTTCAGATCATAAAGTCCAGGTTTCCTCACGATGTTCTCCTTCACCGTATGTCAGTGGCATCTTAGATTAACTAATAAAGTACCTTATGACATGGAAAAAGTCACATTGGTACATGCCTGGCTTTGAACCCACAACTAGGTGCTTAACAAGTGGATCTGTAACCTCCGGGCCACCACGACATTTACAAACTAAACGACAAAATTATACATGAAATTATTATCAAGAATTAAGCTCGTGTCCTATCTGAAGCCGGGTCCGCTGCGCCGTGTTTTCGTGTTTGCAAACAGGATAACATTGTTTGCTAACCGTATAGGGGCGTGGCCTAACAGTTTTGTTAGTAAAAACACAATAATATATTAGAAAAGATAAACTTTAAAAAAAGTAAAAACCGACTTCAAAGAAATACTAAAAGGAGTAAAATAATTACCATAATATAAAATTAACAGTTTCAGAAGTCGGTGGCTTCTATTTGTTTCAGTGTAGAGTTGCACCGACTTCTGAAACTGTTAATTTTATATTATGGTAATTATTTTACTCCTTTTAGTATTTCTTTGAAGTCGGTTTTTACTTTTTTTAAAGTTTATTTTTTATTAAATACGTTTTAGTGTCATAATTTTAACCCCCTCCTTCATAACCCTTATTTTTGGCTTTGACGTAGTCGGGCATAAAAAGTCCTTTCAAATGATACCTTACACGATATAATGAAAACATTCCAAAGGGGGGGAGGGGGGATACGCGCCCCCACCTCTTTTCCAGTAGTCAGTTCCCAACAACAAATATAAACAAAGCAATATTAGTAATTTGAGAATTTTGCTTTGATCCGATGAGGAGTTCCGTTCCATATCTCTGAAGTTCATGGTCTAATCACAACAAAATTTAAATGGGACCAATCGGGAAGTATACCCTTTCGAACAAAAAAAGATTTTTTCAAATCGGTTCATAAATGACGGAGATATGAGGTAACAAACATAAAAAAAAAAAAAAAAAAAACAACCGAATTGAGAACCTCCTCCTTTTTGAAGTCGGTTAAAAATTGGCGCTGCGGACCTGGCTTAAGAAATAAGTCCTACCCTTTTTGTTTCTTAATTTCCCCATCTTCGTATCACAAGGATTTTTGCTACACAAACTACGATAACAGTAGAAATTAGTTTTTCAAAATACAGCCTAAAAGGATAAAGCAGGAAAATGTTAAATTACTTTGTAGCCTGCCTAGAGCAGCCAATTTAACCTCCTATCTGGGGTATGTTAGTTATTTGTATCCCTCGTGTCGGCACTAGTTATACGAGAATAGCTCCTGCCGTGCTAAACAGATTTTCCATTCTTGGTAGCGGGTGTCGGAATTTGACTTGGTAGTTTTAATGCACCTTTATAAATATACTATTGTTAGAGATTTAATGACGTCATGGCGGTAGTCAGTTTACTTCACGACCTGTCAAAACGGTCTAAGTATATACCTAACAGTATGCGGTGCGGTACTCGCCCTTCATATTCTGCGACATTTGGTTTGGATTTGGACGAACGTTCACAATTGTTTTAATAGTTGTTTTGTTTAAAGATTGTAATTATGTCTGTTTGACATTCCTTCCTTAGAATGATTACTGATCGTAATAAAGGATTCAGTTCCTATGTACCGTCCTGTTTTTTAATAAATAACGCCCCAGAAAGCCAAAAATATATTAATCCTATTTGTAAATTCGTTCATTTTATTAGCTATCCTTCCTCTTAGCTCACACTATAATATTTCGGTTTAAAGACATTCATTTTCTCAAAAAGAACAACTACAGTTCATTTTTACTGTGAACAATACAAACAATTACAAGTTTAGTTTTAGTATACACTAAACCTGAAACTAGTTTGTTCAGAATCACCAGGAGAATCGATTGACATAGTTTTTACACCACATTATATTTTTCCTTTTTTTTCATAAATTTCAATACTCCTTCAATCGTTTTCTACGCATAACAATGGACGGAAATAGACACCTTGAGGCTTGAAACGGTCTGCTCGGTCAGTTTCCGTGTATTAGACAACCCCTGCATAGCAGATCTCAGGCATTTCACACTTTACTAGGGAACCTAACGCGACATAAACTAAGGTGTAAGTGTAACTTAGAGATTTAATAAAAAAACACACATTCAGGCATTTCTGATGAAAATCTTGTTGGGGTGTCTCGGTTTTTGAATATACGAAAAGTAAAGTTTTATAAAGGCTAAAAGATCGTAATGAACTAGGTAGCTTTAAACTAATGTAAGTATATACAACGTTTTATTTTTAATATATTCTTCTAGTTTATTAAAAAAAAAAACAGGTTATTGCTGTTTACAATGCTATTCGGCAATTTATATTATGTAACAGAATTCATCGATCGACGACACGTTCGGTGCAGTGGCTAATCGATTGGCTTCTGCTCTACGGGTCGCGGGTTCTATTCCCACACGGAACAAATATGTATATGGCCCACAGATAGTTGTTCCGGATCTGGGCATTTGTGTATGTGAAGATTTGTGCTTGTGAACGCATCCACGATACAGGAGACATCCTAGTGCGGGGCAACGTTTTTTAAAAAGAAGATAAAAACAAAAACAACAATAACGATGCTTGCCTAACCGCAAGCCTCTTTCTGCATTCTGTCAGAACGTCAGACCAAACCGATATGATGGCGATACTCAGATAAGCATAGACCCTCATAATGTTAATTAGTTTGGCGGTTAACTAGCATACCTATTGTTAATTCAATGGCACAGACATAGCGATAAGCGTAAATGCACGACCCATCGCTCGGTCGGGGGTGATCGTCTGTGGAATTACCTAAGTGCACGTATGCGTGTAGCGGTATAGTATGGCCACGTTTAGCAGTAGACCTTTACGGGCTGCTGAAGATGCGTATAACGGCCATTACTATGCCATGGTTTTATTGCATGTACTTTACACGAGTAAGATGCAATGGTGCTATGTTTTAATCGGCTAGAATATAAAATTTCCTCACCGCATGCAGGGAATAGACGCGTGTTGTAAGATTCAACAAAACCCAGCACGCTTGGTGGTAGGATCTTTACGGTCCGCCTGGCTAGCTACCACACCCATATTAAAGTCCGGCGCCAAGCAGTTTACTGTGTTCCGTCGTGTGTATGTGAGAGCCAGAGGGGTATAGGGGAATCCCTCTATATGTCTGTTCCTTGGATTCGTGTGCTCCATCTTAGACTCTGTCTACCATCAGGTGCGACGAGGATCAAAGGCAACCAAGAAAAGAAAAAAAAAATTTGACTGCCTCTTTGATCTAGTGGTCGCAAGCGCGACTGCTGAGCGTGAGGTTCTAGGTTCGATCCCCAGGTCGGGCAGTGTTATTGGGTTTTTCCGTGTGGAATTTCTCAGAAGCAGCCCGAAGTCTGAATTTGTGCCCATTTGATGACAATAGGCTCGCCCTCTATTACATGGAACTGAGGCGAAATGAGGGTGTCCTATACACCTCTGCCCAGTCCTTCGGGGAATACAGGCGTGCTGTTATGTTATATCCAAAATTATACCCAGAACTGAAACTCTGAAGCACATTGAAAACATCTGCCTTTAGTCACAGTAGGTATACAAGGCTAGTCAGAAAGGGGGTACTAATCCGAAGGGGTGTTACAGTACTCATAATAATAATATACTTGTCTACCACTTTCCCCAAAAGTCAAAAGTATAAGAGAAATAGCCGTTCAAAAATTTTAAAATTATGCTGAAATCTATCTATGCTCAACTATGATCAGCTATTTTTACATTTTAGGTCGTATTTGGTTTCACAAAGTAGAAGCTCCATTTTCGGAATTCGTAACTAAAAAAGAAACGAAGAAGTTTTGAAAAAACTAAAACAAAAATGATTCTACATGGAAATAAAAATTATCGTAGTTTGAAATTTTAACACTAGCTTTAAAACCGTCATCAATCATACTTTAAATGGCCTGCGGATTGGTACCCCCTTTCCCACTAACCTCGTATAAGCTAAAACAGTACCTCAACCTACTATAATCGCATGAATTGACACACTCACACAGACACGCACTGTATACTGACTATAATGCATTCTTTTTCATGTACCTACTCTATAACAGGCGTGCGTGACTGACTGTATTCCGACGATACCAAAGAAGTCTTGTTGAAGTGCGTGTCTGGGTGAGTGTGTCAATTCGTACGATTGTAGGTAGTTGAAGAGTACTTCAACAGTACAAGTACAGTTCAACAGTAGGTTAAGCTACCGCTTATGTTGCAGAATTTAACGTTTAACTTGAGAATGAGGCCTATTCTTTGCCGGACACCACACAGCTAATCTCTATTCATGTAAAGTGAAAAAAAATGAGTTTTATGTAACCCAAGGAACCGAATAGAAGAATAAATTCTAAAACGCGAATAAAATACAATTTAAATATAATAGGTAAATTAAACTGTAAAGTATTTTCCTAATATTACAAACCAGAGTAGCAGACTTGAAATGGGTAATTCAATGAGACCTGCAAATGAAACTATAAATCAGGTAGTGCCGACAGTTCAAAATTTAATTTACTTTTGTAAAAATGGTGATGAAATTTAGGATCCACACACCTACTACCTAAAGTAAATCACAACGACATTCAATTTCAACGCAAAATTGCTAAAGAGAAGGTTCATTTTAACCTAGTTATATTGCAATTTACCAAATTCTACACATAGGTAGTTACATTACATGAGGTGATTGGATTCGCGTGGGTGTACTTGGAATCACGAGCCTCGCACGAGGGCTGCAAAAGGTATGAGATCATTAAAAGTATTGCCCTGAATAACTCACCCTTGTCGAAAGCCTATGTGTACGTAAACACGTGTTTAACAATAATGATAAGAATTTATTTAGATTTGCGAAATTATGTTGATGTTACTAGGTATGTTTTCGCTTTTTGTTTTGTGTGTGTGTGTTATCATCAATTTCATGCAAGTTATGGAGGGAGAGGGATACCAAAGAAAAGATGGATGGATTGTGTTAGGGAGGATATGAAGGAAATGGGAGTAAATTATGAGGTGATGGCTGACAGGGAAGAATGGAGAAAAAAACATATTGCGCCGACCCCAAGTAACTTGGAAACAGGGCAGGAAGAAGTTTTTGTTGAAGATTTCGATTGACTTCTGCAACCAACTTTACGGTTTAAGATATTTATTCCTCAAAAAGAATACAATTCACTTAATTATGAGAAATACAAGTTAATCTTAAATAAGTATTGAATACAAGAAAGTTATGACGAACGGTGGGTACTCGTAAATAAATTTGTAAGAAATTAGTACAATATTTTTACAGTAGTGTGGGTAATTAGAAGAAGTAAGTGTCCCATTACATATCGTTTCTTGAAGGCAAGTCTATAGCAATTACACATTGTCCATACCAATTATTATTATATAATATTCTAGCTAAGTATGTTTTAGCTATGTATTTTAAATTAGTAATAATTTAATCTGGTTATGGCAGATGAATTTTGGTAATAACTTTTTTTTTTTTTTGTCTAATTTATTTAAAATCGAGAGAAATCTTTTAAGATGTGGTGCTTTACGGTTTTTTTGTATAACATAAAGGATTGGATCTCTTTAATGTCATTAGGCAATTTATTATAAAGCTGTGCTCCTTCGTATAATATGTTTTTCTTTCCGTAGTTCGTTCGTGGCTGTCTTAAGCAGATGTTATTTTTTCTTTGACTGTGGTTTTTAACTTTGACTGTGGACACGCCCGCAGCAAGTCGACTTCTGAAAGTTTTGCCGACTAAGCAAGCACTTGTTTTAAGAGGGCTATCGCATTTTGTCTCCTGCCTCGCTCGCACAGGACCATATTTTTAAGAATGTTAAATTAAAAGATGCATTTTTTAATAATGTATTCAATGGGCTCCCTTTAAAATAATATTAATTTGATAGGTAATTATTAAAAACACATTACTATCGTGTTCCCTAATAAACTCAGCTCAATAATTATTATGATCCGTTTTTGAGATAAGTTTAATAAATGTCACAATAAAAATGTTTTTAATAATTATACCTATTAAATTAATATTATTTTAAAGGGAGCCCATTGAATACATTATTAAAAAATGCATCTTTTAATTTAACATTCTTAAAAAATATGGTCCTGTGCGAGCGAGAGAGGTGAGAAAATGCGATAGCCCTCTTAATAACTTGCTAGTTGATTTAGCACTTCACAAACGAATATTATTTCTTTCTTTGCCTTCTCGATTGGACTGGTTGACCGCCTACTGGTTAAATATTAAGCCACTTTCTCCCCAGCCATGGGTGTCCTAAAACTGATCAAAGAGGATGGGACCACAGGGCTCTCCTGACAGCTAATAACAGAGAACTGCAGTCACGAATTCATCAACCAAACGTGGTGATAATGAAGTTTACGAGAAGTACGCTATTTCAGCTATTTTTTTTAAGCAGGAAACATTTTTGCATCTTGCAGGTTTCTTTAACACGTTCAGTGCCGGGTGCCCTCCAGGAGGGCATCCTGTAGTCGCATTCGCCATGCCGGGTGCCCTCGTGGAGGGCTCATTTTAAATGCAGGTTTCTTTGGAAAATTCACCGTCATGAAACAAGCAAACACCTACTTTACGACGTAGTAGCGTATTTTAACCTAATGCCAAGAACCCTCCTCGAAGGTTCACTCTTAGCGCAAACGTAATGCCGAGGACCCTCCTGGAAGGTCCACTAGCAATATGTATGGCGGCATGGCGTTTGAGCTCTATGAAAAGTGGGGTGGACTCGAATGTGTCAATAAGTAGTACGCATAGCTACATATCCAATATGAACTGATCTCGCATTGTATAGGCTTTCCGTACAATGAGAGGTCAACTTATTCTGGAAATTATAGGTAGCTTGGTATGTAGCCACATGTACAGGCTACATTATTAGATTCATAATTATAACACTTATTTTGAGCATCTGAACTAAGGGATCAGGTTTTTCGACCATAACTTTTTTAAATCGCGTTTACAAATTTTTGGAGTTATCGGTCAAGTGTTTTGCTACTATTTCTTCCTTTTTGTTTTGCAAGGATTTAAGATTTGATCCCTCAGTTCAGATGCACATACTTAGTTTTCGTTTACAAAATTTTGATAAAAGAAACCTGCAGGAAGCCTACACGTTTTCTGTTTCAAAAAATACCTGAATTAGTCTACAGTACGTTTAGGAATTTTTCTTGCAAATTTTCACGAACAATATTGTTTTAAATGTTCCACTTTAGACCGGTGCCAACAGTGGAAAATTACTTATCTTGTTAGGTAGAATTAGCGTAGAAAATAGAGCGGTAAACGCAAGTTCACGTATTCTTTGTACAAAAATCGGAAATAATTTGCATAGTTACGGTTGCAGTGTAAATGCGGGCGGTTTTTGGAACTGTGCCACGGACTCGGAACTAAATTGCGTCAGTTTTGCTAGTGAACAATTTTGTATTCATGAAACACTGTGTTTAAAATGATAGTACTTAATTGTCTGTATTACAGGGAAAAGAAATAACGCATGTCAGTGACGGTTGAATTAACGATTTTTCTTAGGAATAATTAAAATTATGTTTTCTGCGATGCGATGTCGGCTCATCATGGACATTGATCAAATAACGTTTTGCACCATTTATAAATACTTAGAGCTGTTTTTTTTTGTATTATAACTTTCGTGAGACACATTCATATTTATGATTATTTACGGATTGCTCACGGGCATTTTTCGGGATTGCCCGACTGGTTTCGGACCCAAACGGAGCCCTTTATCATGAGCCGAACACGCGTGATTATGGGCTCCGTTTGGGTCCGAAACTAGTCGGGCAATACCGAAAAATGCACATAAGTAAACCGTACATAATCATAAATAGTTAGAGCTTGTTTTAAATAACGGAATAACACGCTTGAAACCAAACGCATTCACTAGTTTCACGGCTTATTTTGCAACTAAGTCACTACAATATCATTGTGATATGTTTTATCCGGTAAATAATCAAAGTGTTTTATTTCTACCTTTCATGAAGGTGGTTTCTTTAATCCTCATCATTCAGCCAAAAGACGTCCACTGTTGGACATAGGCCTCACCCAAGCATCGCCACAACCACCGGTCCTGTGCTTCTTGTATCCAACAGATTCTCGCAACCTTCACCAGGTCATCTTTTCAAGTTTCTTGAAACATTAAACTAAATACTGCAAATGGTGCAGTACTTTTTAACCGACTTCAAAAAGGAGGAGTTTCTCAATTAGGTTGTATTTTTTTTTTTTTTTATGTTTGTTACCTCATATCTCCGTCATTTATGAACTGATTTGAAAAATTCTTTTTTTTGTTCGAAAGGGTATACTTCCCGATTGGTCCCATATAAATTTTGTTATGATTAGACCATGAACTTCAGAGATATGGAACGGAACTCCTCATCGGATCAAAGCAAAATTCTCAAATTACTAATATTGCTTTGTTTATATTTGTTGTTGGGAACTGACTACTGAAAAAGAGAAGGGGGTGCGTGTCCCCCCCTCCCCCTTTGGAATGTTTTCATTATATCGTGTAAGGTATCATTTGAAAGGACTTTTTATGCCCGACTACGTCAAAGCCAAAAAGAAGGGTTATGAAGGAGGGGGTTAAAATTATGACACTAAAACGTATTTAATAAAAAATAAACTTTAAAAAAAAGTGAAAACCGACTTCAAATAAATACTAAAAGGAGTAAAATAATTACCATAATATAAAATTAACAGTTTCAGAAGTCGGTGCAACTCTACACTGAAGCAAATAGAAGCCACCGACTTCTGAAACTGTTAATTTTATGTTATGGTAATTATTTTACTCCTTTTAGTATTTCTTTAAAGTCGGTTTTCACTTTTTTTTTAAGTTTATTTTTGTTGATCAATGTAGGTGTGGTTCTTATGTTTAAACTATAAACCACATTTCCAATATGCAAATAGCGTGGACGCCAGCTGCAATTTAACTAAACTTGCGAAATGGAAATATAACCTAGCATGCTTGTCTGTAATGTAATTAATACATTACATAAAATTGAGACTTCCACTTAAGTGTATCGTCATACCTGCAAGCTACTTGCATCGTTGAAACGGGCCTTTATCAAGTGACAAGCAGTAACAATAACAATGGCATAAAGTTTATTGCTTCCGTACTACTTTTGCTTTATGTTAAACTCAACAGCAGTTACTATTTTATTGCATAGCAAAAGCCAATGTAAACAAGCTTGAAATCGATATCCATTCAATTCCGATCTGTTATAGCATACTATCAAAAACTTTCACAAACAATGAGCCCCATTTCCATACAGACTCATACGTATGATACAGGGTGAAATTGTAAACAGTCGACAAACCGAAATGGGAGATTGTACTCATCACTATGAACAACTATGAGAACAAACTTGAAATCACGAAAAAAAAACTGCTGTTCCCTACATTTTGACGAGTTGTGCGAACATAAATGTAGGGAACAGCTGTTTTTTTTTCGCGATTTCAGGTTTGGTCCCATAATTAAAGTTGTTCATAGTGATGAGTACAATCTCCCATTTCGGTTTGTCGACTCTTTACAATTTCACCCTGTAGAATATGGGCGTATCAGCCGTGTCAATGGTATGGGGCCCCCGGGCTGCAGGGGCCCCGACGTGTGTAAGCAAAAATTCGTAAAATGTTTTCTATAATCTCACTCAAGCTCTTAGGCCGTACGCCAAACCACTAAACTCAACACACCCCAGACATTCCATACAACCATAGATCAAATATAATTCACTAAGCGTTTTATTTCTTTTGTGATAAATTTTTACCCATTTGGGCTTCGGGTAGAAGGCCCCCGACAAATTTTGATACAGGGCCCGTCTAGCAAGCTACGCCACTGAATACGTTTATCTACATACTTACATATTTATTAGCTGTTTTTTAAATCTGCACTTTTTAAAAAAGCTTCAAGGAAAATGGGTCATTCAATGAAGCACATGTCAGCTTTAAAGTTAGCACACTGTCAACATGCATAAATAAAGTGACGCTGATGGACTTAAATTGTGCGCGCCGTGCTTTTACTCCGACCGAGAAATGGGTCAATACGTTGACTGATTGATTATATTAACCTATAGAGTAGAAAATAAAGATAAATAACTAGCTGTACCGCATGCGTTACAATGCACTTTTTCCTACTTGCTACCTACTACCTACCTTCAGAAACAAAATCAAAATAGTGACAAAAAGTTAAAACCATTTTCATGAATGCGGTAAACAAATGAATTATGGACATACTGAGATAATTTAGTTTTTTTTTAAATGTCAAAATTTTCTTTCATAACCTACTGACAATTACGAAAACAACAAAAAATCATTTTGCGACATCGGTCCAGCCGCTCACGCGTGATGCCGTGACCAAGGGAAATATGGATTCATTTTATATACATAGATGTAAGCGGCGTGCATCTTAAGGTGGATCCAGACTTTGCGAGGCATGCGCCACGAACAGCGCACAACGAATGCCGGAGTGAGGCGTGCGTGTCGAAAAAATATACCAACATAGGCGCGAGTCGAACCATCGCGTGCGAAGCAAATACTTCGTTTGTCTGTCTTCATGTTTGTGGCGAGGCATGTGCTGCGCACAGGCTGAGCGTGTGCGAGGCGAGCCAGCGTGTGTCGATAGGGATACGCATGCGTTGTGCGCCGTTCGCGGCGCATGCCTCGCAATATCTGGATCCACCTTCAGGTACTCAGTCCTAACCATGCTGACTAGATAACCTTTTCACCAATTTTTATGTTGGCATGAACAGCAGGGCAATTGCGTAATGTAACCAACATCAATCATGAGAGTTGATATGTCAAAAACAATATTTATTGCGTGGTACATAGTTGTGGAGAAGTCGGATTGTTAATACATACGTTGCTATGGAAATTGTTGACCTGTCAAAATTAAAGACATAGCGATTACGAGTGTGTTGCGGAATTAGAATGTTGATATAGTATTATAGCTCGTGCCGACACGAGAGAAGAAGAAACGGGTTGATAGGCCGATGAAATTAGGGAGAGCGTAGGTCATAATTAAGGTTGGGATCAGCATCCTAATTGCGCAAAACACTCGTAATCGCTACGGCTTTGATTTTGGCAGGACAATTTCCATAGCAACGTATGTATTAACAATCCGTCTTCTCCACAACTACAAACCAGGGGGCCTACTCTCTCCTGCCAGGGTTGCGGAATTTATTCGAAAGAGTTACTGCGGCCCTGGAACGCAAAGGGCATTAGAAGGAACACGGATGGGTTTTAGTCAGTAAGAGTCTGACACTCCCTTCCGCTCCGCCTAGAGCAGAAGGAGTCATATGATGATTTCCCATCCATAAAAAAAAAGAAAAAAAGGGGGGCCTACTCCCTAAGTTCGTCAACGAAGTTAGCCGCCCGTCCGAAAGTAGCCCGAAACGTAGTGAACAAAACAAGTGTCAAGTTCATCTTTTCGGACGGGCAAAAACACATCTGTAGTAGGGACAACTGTCAAATCGTGTTGTCTTTCATTCTTAGTTCGGGCCCCGAAATAATTGTATGTCCGTAGGTGATAGGGAGTAGGAAACGTTCATAACTAAGGCCGAAACAACGGACTTCGTGCTTAGGGAGTAGACTCCCAGGACCGGGATCAGCAGTAGAAACGAAGAAAGATCTATTCACAGAAGTGGCTAGGTACAACATCTTATAGAAATTAACAGATACTCCTATCTCATTTAAATAACAAAACAATTCAGTAACAGCCAAGTTAGATTGAAATGTAGTCAACCTTTTGATTCGCGTTGTTAATTCCAACATGCCAACTGAAGTGTTTTGTTTGTGAAAATATAGCCCATCTAATTGTGTCCCAGTTTGGGCCCCTATATTTGCCGTCCTGTTTCTGTTAGGCTTGTCCTGTCTCGCCCGTATCCATACAAATAGATCGATAAAATATTGGTCAAGTGCGCGTTCAAGCACACCAGATAGACGCCATGAAGTTTTATTTGCCTAGTTTATTTTTATTAAAGCATTTGTTGACAATATGTTGGTAAGGACATGGAAGTACATTAAATATAAGTATGGATTGTGTGTTTTTTGTAAAGACATTTGTATAGAGAAATGTGACATTAAGGAGATAACTTATGCTAAAATACTGGGTGTAAACGAATTCGTGTAATTACTTAGAACCACATGATCTACTACTGGTGTAGATTAGACCCGCACGGGACTTAGCTTGATTACAAATAAAAATCTTTTTTTTTTTTCATGCGATTAGGGTAAGTGATCGTATAAGGTTTCAATAAAAGAAGGGGCAATTTTTTTTTTTTATAAAATAATTATTTTCTCATCGAACATTTCGATACCACACATAAATGAATGAAAGCACGGCGATACGGCTGGCAGGCACAACTAAGGTGATATCGCTCTTTGCAGTTAGTTAACTCGGTGCTCTATAAAATTACTCGGAAATAGAAAAGCAAGATTTTATTTTGATTTTTTTTCAGTTTCTTTTCAAAAATACCCATTTAGGATTAATCTGTGTCACCATCACGCGGTTTGACGGAATAACACGAATTCGTTTACACCCTGTATATGATAGTTCCAAAAACCAACACTACGGTGCAAGGATTGGGATCAAATTCAAGACCATTCTATTCAGAGGCCATCTTTTGGGCTATAACTTGTAGCTGTTGTTGTTCAATCGATAAAAACCACAAAACCGAAGGGCTAAAAGGTCGTGTTCTAAGCGATCAGTTTTGATCCAGCACAACGCACCACGTCTACTACATTTTGCATCAGTCCTTTCGCGTCAAACGTGCGGTGAAAAAACGTGTGTGTGAGGACTACTTCAAGCCGCTTTTTGTGCTAATAATGGTACTCGAAGCAACATCAAAACAACATTTACAAAAATAATTTTGGGCTCAAAAAAATAATATATTTGGAGTTTCGTAGTTAAATGGCGAAACTGGACTCTTTGTACTTTCATCATCTCCGTCCGTCTGTCTATTTGGCCGTCGAGCCGTCCATCGCCAAAGAAGATCCGGTCGTGTCACTGATGTCAAAGTCAATAACAATAGAACAATGTTGAAACAATGGACAGAATCTGGAGTTCAGACATATCTCTTTAAACTTGGATGGAAATTATTAAACGAATTATTTGTACAAGTTATAAATGTTGAAAACCCATTTGTTTTAATAAAAGCAACGTTACGTCTTATTATTGTTAAACTGTCTTAGGTTCATAAGAAGATAGATAATTAATTCAAGGTTTATCTCAATCGCTTCTGTCTAAAGCTGTTTAATTGTAGGTATAGATGAAACTAGACAAAATTCCAAATAAATTACTTCGTTGATAACCTTTTAGTTTTAATAGGATTTAAAAGTGTTTTCTGCAACTAATCCTTTAAAAGAACGACGGAACGATGACTATTTGAATTGAAATGTTAGAAAAGCAACTTTTTTAGATTTACTATTCTTTTGAGCTTTTGTGTGTCTTTAAGTGCAGCTGTTAATTTTATTTAAAGTACACTTTAGTTTCGTTGTATAATTTTTTATAAAAAGACCAAAAATTTTCTACTTATCCTCTTAGACAGTTGTTTAAAACGAATGACAAATTCAGTTCGTTTTTGAGTAATAAAATCTTATTTTCAGAACTGACTAAGCGACTTTTTTTTCTAAGCTGAAAATAGTTTGAGACTACACACGTTATCTTATTCTTTATGCATAAGACAGTCAAATTATGATGACAATTTAAAGTTTCTTTAAACAGTTTTCTCTCCAAAGTCGTGTATTTGAATTACACTTTTTCAGTTGTTAATTCTTGTCCTAGGAAAATTAATTTCATTTAAGTTGATGGAATTGTTTAAAAGGAATTCAGAAATATCCATACATATATAAGTTTAGTTTTAGTATACACTAAACCTGAAACTAGTTTGTTGAGAATCACTAGGAAAATCGATTGGCATAGTTTTTATACCACGTTAAATCTTGCATTTTTTTTTCATAAATTTCTTTTTTGTTTCAATAGGTTTCCATACATAACAGTGGACAGGAATAGACACCTTGAGGCTTGAGACGGTCCGCTCGGTCAGTTTCCGTGTATTAGACAACCCCTGCATAGCACATCTCACACATTTTACAGTCTACTGGGGAACTTAACGCAACATAAAGTAAGGTGTAACTTGGAGATTTATTTAAAAAAAAATACATACCTACTCCTTTAATTCTGATTAAAATCTTGTTAACCCGTGTCTTGGTTTTTGTGTATACTAAAAATAGTGTTGTATATTTTAAGTAGTTAGCGACACCGCAAGTGTGGTTTGGGCAAGAAATATATCCCTCGCTATCTGAGAGTGTAGTAAAAGGCCAATGGTTTCTGTCACTAAGCTGGGCAACGGTACCGACGTCCTCCTGGGTGCTAACTTACTGCGTGCTCCTACACCAAGCATAGTGATTATGGTAATAAAGCCATCAGTGGATGTTTACAGCATGATATGATAAGCCGGTTCAGTTACGATTGTTTAAATAGTCGTTATACATATACAACATAACATCACGCCTGTATTCCCCAAAGGGTTGGGCAGAGGTATACAAGGTTAGTCAGAAAGGGGTTACTAATTCGCAGGCCACTTAAAGTATCACTGATGACGGTTTTAAAGCAAGTGTTTAATTTCAAAATTCCATAATTTTTATTTCCATGTAAAATAATTTTCATTTTAGTTTTTTCAAAAATTCTTCGTCAAAAACTTTAGTTACGAATTCAGAAAATGGCGCTTCTAATTCGTGACCCCAAAATGACCTCAAATGTAAACACAGCTGATCATAGCTGAGGATGGATAGATTTTAGCATATTTTTTATGTTATCTTTGAACAGCTATTTCTCTTAAACTATTAACTTTTGGGGAAAGCGGTAGAACAAAAGTTACTCATTCTTATGGGTAATTTAACACCCTCTCGGATTAGTACCCCTTTTCTGACTAACCTTATATAGTACGCCCACATTTCGCCGTTATGTTTTAAGTCCCATGTAATAGGGGGCGAGGCTATTGCCATCAACCGGGCACAAATCCAGACTTCGGGCTGTTACTGAGAAATTCTGCATGGAAAAACCCAACAACACTTTGCTCGACCCAAGACCTCACGCTTAGCAGTCACGTTTGCGACCACTAGACCAACGAGGCAGTCGATACAATAATGATTATAATATGTGAGGTTGTCGCTAAGTGGGATGTTGATTCAGCAGTCATTGTTCCGATAGAAGTTAAGGCCAATGGCTTAAGAGCCAAGAGCCTCGACCAACATCTGATGAGGCTTATTCATCTGTTGGGCGGCTGAATCAAGAGCCTGATACAGAAAGCGGTACTACTGGACACGGCGCGTATTGTCATGAAGTTCCTCTCTCTGAAAACCTAACTGCCGCTAGCTTGGAACTTGTTCCCGATGCCGATGGGCTATTTACTATTATACTTTTATATACTTAATACTTTTTGATATTTTTATATGTGTATTGTTTTTCTTTACAACATATTTATTTAAAAATATAATTTAATAAAATAAACATACATAACTTCACGCCTTATTCCCCGAAGGGTTGGCAGAGGTGTATAGTACAACACCCACGTTTCGCCGTTATGTTTTAAGTCCCATGTAATAGGGGGCGAGCCTGTTGCCATCAACCGGGCACAAATCCAGACTCCGAGCTGCTACTGAGAAATTCCACACGGAAAAACCCAATAACACTTTGCCCGACCTGGGGATCGAACCCAAGACCTCACGCTCAGCAGTCGCGCTTGCGACCACTAGACCAACGAGGCAGTCAGTAATAAAATAACTTTTAAAAAAAAGTAAAAACCGACTTCAAAAAAAACTAAAAAGAGTAAAATATTTACCATTTATGTATTATAAAACTAACAGTTTCAGAAATCGGTGCAATTTTGCATTGAACCAAATTGAAGGCAATTATTATATATGGTAATTATTTTACTCTTTTTAATTTTTTTTAAGTCTGTTTTTACTTTTTTTTTAAAGTTATTTTATTTTTCTATTTTACTGGCATAAACAATACACAAACATGCAATTACAGCAATTCCGGGTAATTTGCTGTTATCCATTGAAGAGTTCCATTGTCAATCTCCAAGGGTCTTCATCAGATCTTCACCAAATTAAAATGGGACCACCTCGGGAGAATACTCTTTCAAACAAAAAAAGAATTTTGCAAATCCGTCTAATGACGGAGATACATATGTCCGAAAAAACATAAAAAAAAAGAATTGAGAATCTCCTCCTTTTTGAAGTCGGTTAATAAGTATCATAATAATCTGTGGCCCGGTTGTCAAGGTGACAATACGTAACAAATTTCATGAAGAAAAATATTTGATAAATTAATCATTTCTATTGAATTTATACAACATTATAATAAATATACCTTCAATAATAAAAACCAAACCACCAAGTATGATAACCAAACGAAAAAACCTGCATAAAACGATTAAAGTACCCTACTGGAAATTATAACGATGACATCCTGAGATTATAAATGAAATAAATAACACCAAAAACTAGTTGCGATGATGACAAGGAGCCGGGCCAAGGCCCAGAGCACACAACCACCACCTTCAGCTTCGTCGCTCAGCTACGCCTCGCAGCCGCCGGAACCCGCCTCCACCGTGAGTGATGTGACACCGGCCGCTGCAGTTGCGTCGAGCTCGAGCGACGAATATTTCTCGCCGGCGTCACCACCACCTGCGCGTCGCCGAGGAAGAGGCCGACGCCGGCCAGTTTGGGACCTCGAGGCCCACCAGCCTCTGACAGGGTCCCCGCTCCCGGCGGAAGTGTGCAGCGCATGCGATGGACTCAGTCCATGAATGAAAATTGCATGCGCGCATACTTTGGGGCTACAGAGGGGGGAACTAACCTGACCGCGTACCGTGGCCGGATGCTCTCTCTGTTTCAGGCACTTGAACCGGCTGTCAACGTCTCGGCGCAACGATTGTCGGATCAGGTGCGAGTCATCCAACGTGATCGCAGGTTGGATGACGCCGCGCTTGATAGGCTGCGCTCTGAAGTGCAGAGTAGCCGTATCGGTGCTCTCCAGTCGCAGACTGCGGTACAGTCACAAGTCCCACTCGAGGTTGTGCCGCGGTCCATTCCCGCTGACGAGGAGGGCAATGATAGGGCTACAAATGTAAGTACTCAGTGCAATGAACAATTGAGGAGTGCTTTGGAACTCGCGGTTCGGGAGTATCGGTCCACTCCACCAGACCTTAGACCACGGCTACCTCGTTTGCCCATGAATAAAAAAAACAAGGCGCTAATGTGCGCTCTAGATTCGCTGCTATCAAGTTATTTTGATGGCAGCGAAGACCTCACTGATACCCATTCCATCCTGTACTGCGCGGCCGTTGCGGCATGTCGTGTAGCTCATGTCAAAGTTGATAATAATGATAGAGCTACACGACCAAAACTTGCCGTACCGGCGTGGCAGTGCAGGATTGAGCGTCGTATTGGTGGGGCTAGAGCACTCATTGGCAAACTAATCTGCTTCAGGGAGGGCAATACTCGTCCAAGAGTGATGCGCTTTGTAAGGCGGGCGTTCTCGGGGACTGACACCAATCCTCGAGATTACATGTCCCGTGTTACAGAGCGCATCGACTTCCTGAAGCAGAAGGTTTATGCATGGGCAAACCGTATCCGGAGGTATAAGCGGCGAGTGGAGCGATACACTCAGAATCGCATGTTCCAACGCGATCAAAGGTGGGTATACAGAGCTTGGGAGCGGTCAGACCAAGGTGTGGGGGATGCGCATCTGCCGGATGATGACGCCATGAATTCATTTTGGCGCAGCATCTGGTCGGTGCCTGTCTCTCACACCGAAGGTGGCTGGATACGGGACATCGAGCGAGTATGTGAACCGATATTAGACATGGGGGCTATTTCAATCAGCCCCCAAGACGTGGCCAGTGCAGTCCGTCCGTTGCCAAACTGGAAATCTCCAGGGCCGGACGGGCTGCACAATTTCTGGCTAAAATGGCTGCGCAGTTCACACGCTCGCTTGGCGTCTCAGTTCCAGTCATCTCTGGAAACTGGTTCGCTCCCACAGTTCTTAACAACAGGAGTAACCCACCTGCTCCATAAATCAGGTAGTACCGCGGAACCCAAGAACTATAGACCGATCACATGTTTGCCGACGGTCTATAAGCTTCTTACGTCCATTTTGAGAGGCAGAATTAGTAGTCATATTGAAAATAACTCTATTATGTCTGCCTCTCAAAATGGATGTAGGAATGGGTCCCGCGGTACTAAGGAGCTACTCCTCATTGACATGGCCATCAGCCAGCAAGTTCGTCGGTCCCGAAAGGATCTGTCGACATGTTGGATAGACTATAAGAAGGCCTATGACTCGGTGCCGCATACATGGCTCATGAGGGTGCTGGAGTTGTATAAAATAAATGCAACTCTACGCACCTTCCTGATGTCATGTATGGGGCAATGGAGGACGGTGCTTCACTATCCAGGATGTCGACAAATTCAAGGGAACGGTGAACTGATCAGGATTGAGCGGGGTATATTCCAGGGCGATAGTCTGAGCCCGCTGTGGTTTTGCCTAGCCTTGAATCCTCTAAGCACATTGCTCGAGGGGTCAGGGTTAGGCTATCGGTTGAGAAGAGGTGGCCAGGTAATATCCCACCTCCTTTACATGGATGATCTGAAACTCTTTGCCCCCAACAATTTGCAACTGCTGGAGTTACTGAAGGTAACTGAAACTTTCAGTAATTCCATCAGGATGGAATTTGGTGTGGACAAATGTGCAGTCATGCATGTAAAGCGAGGGAGGATTATGGAATCCGTGGGAACCCAACTCTCGGATTCCATACAACTTAGGTCCCTCTCCTCAACCGAGACCTACAAATACCTGGGCATGTCGGAGGCGTTAGGCATCAACGAGGCTGACATGAAGCAATCGTTGAAGGAGCGTTTCTTTGGCCGCCTGATAAAAGTACTTAAAAGTCTTTTGTCGGGCGGTAACAAGGTGCGTGCCTTTAACGGTTGGGTCATGCCGGTCCTGATGTACTCCTTCGGCATGCTCAGGTGGACTCAGACCGAACTTGACGCCCTGGATAGAAGGGTCCGTACGCTGCTGACTGCATATCGAATGCATCACCCACGCTCATCGGTAATGAGACTGTACATCCCGCGGAAGTGTGGGGGGCGAGGCTTTTTAAATGCTAAGACCCTCCACAACCGTGAGGTGTGCAGTCTCAGGGAGTACTTCTCCCAAGCCGACGTGGGGATGCATCGAGATGTGGTCGCAGTGGACAAGGGACTCACTCCGCTCTCCTTGGCGAAAGAGAACTGGCGCAAACCTGTAGTACTTGATGCTAAAGGTCGCATGGAGGTATGGCGGAGCAAGGAGCTTCACGGACGCTTCTACCGGGCTCTTCATGGGCCCGATGTAGATTTTCTAGCGTCCGTGGCCTGGCTACGATTCGGTGACCTCTTCGGGGAAACCGAAGGTTTTGTTTGTGCGATTATGGACGAGGTAATGATGACGAACAACTATAGAAAATATATTGTGAAGGACGGCACGGTTGACATCTGTCGGGCATGCCACTGTCCCGGTGAATCTATCCGACATATTGTCTCTGGTTGTTCTCGTCTAGCTAACGGTGAGTATTTGCACAGACACAACCTCGTGGCTAGGATTATCCACCAGCAACTTGCTCTGAAATATGACCTTGTGGACTCAGAAGTACCATACTACAGGTATGTGCCCGACCCAGTTCTCGAGAATGGTCATGTCACATTGTACTGGGACCGATCTATCATCACTGACAGGACTATTGTAGCCAATAAGCCTGATATAGTGGTGATAGATCGATCAGAGCGCCGCGCAATGATTGTTGATATCACTGTCCCGCATGACGAGAATCTCGTGAAAGCCGAAAACGATAAAAAAATCAAATACCTTGATTTGGCACACGAGGTTGTTGACATGTGGGACATTGACTCAGCAGTCATTGTGCCGATAGTCGTTACAGCCAATGGCTTAATAGCCAAGAGCCTCGACCAACATCTGATGAGGCTCTCGTTAGGCAGCTGGATCAAGGGTTTGATTCAGAGAGCGGTACTTCTGGACACGGCGCGTATCGTTAGGAGGTTCCTCTCTCTGGAGCCCTGACCGCCGGCAGCTTGGACCCTGTTCCCGATGCCGGTGGGCTACTATATTTTTATATTTTTAAATGTTTTTGTTTTATTTATATGGAAATATTTAAAAATGTAATTTTATATGTGTATTTTAATGAATAAAGGAAATCATAATAAATAAACGGAATTATAATAATCAAAATCCAAATCCAATAAGAACTCGATAATGAATAAAGGAGATTAAAACTATAACAATCTCAACAGAACTTGTGAGATCGTAATTTCTTTTCACTTGGCCTCAATTTAGGTGTGCTAAAAGTCTAGTTCGGAAATAATTCAAACTAAGTATTTTCTGTTACCTACAAAGAGCCAAAGTAGGTATATTTGTTTCGTTAATGGATAGCCTCCATCTTGAATGCCTTACTATTAGCGTTGACTTCGGATCAGAGGTGAAGCTAATTGGAGTCTAATAGTGTCTATTAATTTACAAACATATATTATAGTAACCATTTGTGTGCGTTAACGAGACGTTTTCTAAGTACGTACTAATTATGGAACGAGGTTACCTATTTAACATGTTATTTATTTATATATGGACTGATTTTTAGTATGGCGGTTTGACATATTTTCTACACAAAAGCTGTCAAAACGGCAAAATTATTCCTTAGATAAAAGATATCTGACGATTGAAAAATCGGACCTTAATCAGGCATCAATGCCCTAAGAGAAAATAGAATACTCCTACTAATGTTATAGATGCGAAAGTAAAAACTCTGTCTGTATGTCTGTTACGCTTTCACGCCTAAACCGTTGAACCAATTTTGATGAAATTTGGTACAGAGATAGATTAGACCTTGGAGAAGGACATTGGCTACTTTTATCCCGAAAAACGCGGAATACACGATAAACGACATCCACTTGGGTGAAGTTGCGGGCCACTTCTAGTACAATATAAAACTTGTAACTGACATAAACATACTATAAAACAATATCATAAAACACTAATTCACACGAGGAGTCGGCGTCATTTTTATCATCTCATTCGCTCTTAATGTGTAACTCTTGTGTGATACCTTACCTGCTTCAATCAAGCACTGTCTCATGCAAAAGTTATAGACTTTTTTTTTGTAAAATCCTCATGGATGCCCTTCGCCCGGGGAAGGCGAAGGGGTATGCCGGACTCTTACCGGCTAAAAAATCCAGGGTATTCCTTCTCCTGACCCTTGGCCGGGGTCGCGGGATTCGCAGCTGCATGCACCGCAACCCCGGCAGGCCTCGGTCCACCAGCCCCTAGCAGACCTCTCCTTAAGAGTCTTATACTGCTTCCACTTCTGACGACTTGTGAATTAGCTTTCGGGGATTTTCAGCTAAAAATAATCTCCGTCGAATAGGTCGATAAGGCCGCGGAATATGAATATCGAAACTGCATTCTAATTGCGTAACACACTCGTAATTGCTATTGGCTTTGATTTTGACAGGTCTACAATATCAACGTATATAATAACAATCCGACTTCTCCACAACTATGTACCATGCAATGAATATTGTTTTTGACACATCAATTGTCATGATTGATGTTGGTTACGTTACGCTATTGCCCTGCTGATCCCACTGGATCCCATTGAAGCTGTGAAGGATTGTTAGACCGGCTGTCTGCCATATTGGGAAAGATCTTAAAATATTGCTATTTACCTGAATGAGTCTCAATTTTATTTTAAACTAGCTGTGCCCGCGACTCCGTCCGCGTGGAACTCGGAAAACGACATTGTGTCGCAGCAACTAAATAGTGTATATGTATTCCATTTATTATAATAATAGACAAAGGTGTCCCACCAAGACACTTATATCTTTTAAACCTTTTCTTTAGGTAGAGTTTCAGCTCTTCTTGATTGACCGTAGATTCATATAACCATAATACTAAAAACGCGTTGCTTATTTCCATACATTTCCCTGCTAAAATGGATTATAATTGAATATTGATATTTATTGTGATAATGTAACGAAACCTTATGGCGATACAAAAATGGCTACAGCGCCATCCAGTCACAATCGGCGAACTAAATCAAAATATTTTACGTAGTGCAGTCTATAAAATGATTTCATTCGAGGTGTGGAATAGGAAAGTACTTTAAATATATAAAAAAATCACCTATAGAAGACTTCATTTTATTTTTATAAGTTAGAAATAGGTACTGCTTTCAAAGATTTCAAAAAGTTTGATCTGGAAATCGAACCAACCCAAATGCGAAAAAAATTCTGTATTTTTATTTCACCAATCGATAGGATCAATAATACGCATCAAATCGCTCCAATAAACAGTGTGTCTGAAATTGATGGAAGACCATAAAACGAAAATTGACTAACTTAAGTACATTTAAATTCAAGCACTTATTAATTGTTGTTAAGTAGTTCTTATTTTTTCCACTTCGTTCAATTTAAGACAGTGTGTTTGTTGGAGAGATTTGATCCTGATTATTGACCATAAAGATATTATCAACAGGTGCCACCAGATGGTATAGCTTTGTCAGTTTGATTCCCGGTTCAGGCAAAAAAATCAGTACAGGCAATATTTCTTACTTTTAAAAATAAAATGAAGTCACCTTTGAGTGAAATTTGCAATTTTTAATATTTAAAGTACTTTCCCTTCATGGCTATGTGTTTCGGGACATTACCTAAGGCTTAAATAAACTTAATAAAACGGCGATGACAGGCTTTGAATAGTTCTGACAACAATGAACAAAATAAAATATATAAAACATTCCAAAAAAATTACAAAAAGTGTATTTTTTTAAAGTGAGGTTTTAATGCAGGACACTGAGCCAGCGACCGTTCACTGCAGCACTTACTTCTGTCTACAACTTATACTACGCAGTATATGGAAATAATGTTCCGTTGCTCGGCATCTATGAGCAATAGCGTGATAGTTTATATACCAAAATAAGCGCAGGCCCATCAAAATCGATTCACGCGATTTTACGATCCGAATATTAAGCTTATACTTCGCAGTATGTGGAAATAATGTTCCGCTGCTCGGCTCCTATGAACAATAGCGTGATGATATACAGGGTGTTAACGAATTCGTGTAATTCCTTTAAACCACGTGATCTACTGGTGACACAGATTAACCCTAAATGGGAATTTTTGAAAATCAACTAATAAAAAAATTCTAAAAAAAAACTTGATTTTCTATTTCTGAGTCATTTTAGAGCCTTGAGTTATCTGACTGCAAAGAGCGATATCGCGTTAGTCGTGCCTGCCAGCCGTGTCGCCGTGCTTTCATTAATTTATGCGTGGCATCGAAATGTTCACAGAAATAAAACTTTTTTTTTGCAAAAAAAAAATTCTTATTTTTTACTGAATCCTTATCAGGTGGTTTAGATATGATCGGTAACAAAGCCGCATGAAAAAATAATAGTTTTATTTTTATATTTTTAATCAAGTTAAATCCCGTGCGGGGCCCGTCTACATCAGTAGTAGATCATGTGGTTTTAAGGAATTACACGAATTCGTTAACACCCTGTATGTACCAGCAAAATTATCGCTCTTTACGCAACACATCAGCGAAAGTCCCATCAAAATCCATCCACGGGATTTTACGTGAAGTCCGGACGGAAAGACAAACAGACACAATAATTCTAAAAAAAAATTGTTATGGTTTCTGTATCGATAGTATAGTACCACCGAATCGAAATTTTGGAAAAATATTTAATTACAGACAAAGTGCACTTTGAATTTTATTAATAGTAAATAGATTTATAAATACGTATTGAAGTATTCATAATAAAACATATGAGTATTTCAAATTAATCTATCGTATTGCCTTGCACAATAAAAAATTTAGAATACCTACACTTGCTTATGAAATTGAATGTATTTCTCTTCCACTGCCATTCAGATAGATACTCTTATGTACCTAATAAATTTTAATTAACATTATCTTCGTTTTTTTTATAAAAGCTTAGTTAGTACCTTCTTCGGATAGCATTTCAATAGACCTTCCGTAGACTGAGAATAGTAATATATTCGTTGATTATATTTCCTCACAACGTGATTTGATACACGTAACGCCATCTATTGAAAAGAAATGGTATACACAAATACATGCTAAGTTCTTCTAGAAAACTTAAAATTCGCATAACTTTTGATTGCGTGAACCGATTGCGATGAAACAAAAAACATATGTTACTTGGAGATAAGCACAATATTTATTTATAAAAGTCAACAACATTGGATCAGTTGTTTTTACGTGATGCTTGAACAAACAAACAGATAAACAGATAAACAGATAAACAGACAAACAGACAAACAGACAAACAGATAAACAGACAAACAGACAAAAATTCCAAAAATGTTAAAAATGGGTTCTATTGGTTATACTTTAACATCCCAACCAGGTTTTTTCAAAATATTTGCTATGTACAGACACGCCATGTCTACAGATTTATTATATGTATAGAAGTAAGTAATATGTACACTTATTTAATTAAAGTGACACGTTTTACTGTTGTAATAGTCGTATAAGGAACCAATAACCTTGGTAAATTCATTATTATCTCAGCAGTAGATAACAAAAAATCTGTTACCGTGCAACCGAACACAATTTTTCACTATTCTTGTCATCCGCAAACATGAGAACCATAGACCATAGATATTTATAGGTAGTTTCGTACAATATCCATGATTAATCGTGCAAGCCCACTCATACTATCGTATAAGCTGTTTTGATTGCTAATGGTGCAGTCATTAACAGGCGAAAGGGTTTACTTGACTCGATCGAGGACTATTGAGTATTTTAAAATAGCACAAACTAAATAGATAGATATGGTAATTTATGAACAAAGCACTTAAAGATATCAACAAAATTTCCTTTATTCATTGATAAACATACACAATTACATTTTTAAATATTTTCACATACCTATAAATAAAAAAACAAAAACATTTAAAAATATAGCAGCCCACCGGCATCGGGAACAGGGTCCAAGCTGCCGATAGTCAGGGCTTCAGAGAAAGGAACCTCCTCACTATGCGTGCCGTGTCAAGGAGTACTGCTTTTTGTATCAAGCCCTTGATCCAGCCGCCCAACGAGAGCCTCATGAGGTGTTGTTCGAGGCTCTTGGCCATTAGGCCATTCGCCGTAACGACTATCGGGACAATGACTGCTGAATCCACATCCCACATGCTGAAAACCTCATGTGCTAAATCAAGATATTTAATTTTCAACAAACTTATTGTTAGCCGACATAAATCATACCTAGTTAAACATAGGGCGTACAAAATCGAAATGTGCCTAAAAATCGAAATTCATCAATTTATTTTTTATGCGTCCGGCTTTTACCTGTATCTGCTACTGTTTTAACTTAGAAAAATATATATTTAGACATACATAGATTAAATAATAGTTACCACGCTTTGGATCCACTAAATAATCAACCATTATTTGATTAGAGTACATTATTATGACCACAACTAATGCCTGTCCTGTCCTAATGTTCTTGCACAAAACGTTACCATATTAAGAATAGCTTCTGCCCGCGACTTCGTACGCGGATACTGTTGCTTATGCCAGCGACAACGGGGTCGTCAAAATCGAAGATCTGATGCGTCTGGAGACGATTCGAGACGTTCCAGATCTTTCATTTTTGTAAGTCAACAGGAAATGCCCATCAGACTAAACAACTTTTGCTAAGACGTCATTCCTATATATGTTATAGTGTCGCTGGGCTTTGGAGTTCCACAACAGGTGTTCCACATCTTCGAATTTATTCTCACAGCAAAAAATGCTCTCCACGTGGAATAATTTTTAATATGGCACCATTTTTATATCACCATTTTTATATCGCTTATACTTAAGCTGGTCCACATCCGATTCTTCATATGATATCGACATTCTGTTCAGAGAATTTCGAAGTCGATCAGAATTCAAACGTTCGTTGCGCTCTTCTTCTATCTCTTCATGCCGTACTCCAGCAATTCTTTCTCTCTCAATTTCTAACTGATTATGAATATTTTGTTGTGTGCGTGTTCGGGACAATGAATGATAATCTCGATCAGCAGTTAGTCGCGCATCCCGCTCATCACTCGTTTCAAAAGACCTGTTAGTAAATGTACGCATACGCTGAGAACTCAAGCGTGATTCTGTATCGGTAAACGTTTCCGATTCGCGAGATAATGCGTGACGTTCACGATCCGCGGTCAGTCGCGCATCACGTTCCCCACTTGTCTCTAGAGACCTAGAAGTCAATGCGTAGATACGCTTGGAACTCAAGCGCAATTCTCTACCCGTGAACGTCTTCGACTCGCGAGACAATGCGTGACGTTCACGATCAGCGGTCAGTCGCGCATCACATTCCCCACTTGTCTCTAGAGACCTAGAACTCAATGCGTAGATACGCTGAGAACTCAAGCGCAATTCTATATCCGTGAACGTCTCCGACTCGCGAGACAATTCGTGACGTTCACGATGAGCGGTCAGTCGCGCATCACGTTCCCCACTTGTCTCTAGAGACCTAGAAGTCAATGCGTAGATACGCTAAGAACTCAAGCGCAATTCTCTATCCGTGAACGTCTCCGACTCGCGAGACAATGCGAGACGTTCACGATCAGCGGTCAGTCGCGCATCACGTTCCCCACTTGTCTCTAGAGACCTAGAAGTCAATGCGTAGATACGCTTGGAGCTCAAGCACAATTCTCTATCCGTGCACGTCTCCGACTCGCGAGACAATGCGAGACATTCACGATCAGCGGGCATCACGTTCCCCACTTGTCTCTAGAGACCTAGAAGTCAATGCGTAGATACGCTTGGAGCTCAAGCACAATTCTCTATCCGTGAACGTCTCCGACTCGCGAGACAATGCATGACTTCCACAATCAGCGGTCAGTCGCGCATCAAGTTCCGCACTTGTCTCTAGAGACCTCGAAGTCGATGTGTATATACGCTGAGAACTCAAGCTTAATTCTGTTTCCGTGAACGTCTCCAACTCGCGAGACAATGCATGACGTTCACGATCAGCGGTCAGTCGCGCATCATATTCTTCACTGGTCTCTAGAGACCTGGATGTAGGTATCTACGTATGTAAATACGCTGAGAACGCAGGCGTGCTTCGCGATCCGAAGAGGTTTCCACGGAGTGAGTTGCAGCCTGATGTTCTCAAATAGCATCAAGTCTCTCCTGACGCTCTTCGGTAGATTCTTGGGATCTTATGATAGTCAATCTTTTAGCTCCTTTGGAACATTGGGAAAGATCTGACCTCTTTCTAGGCATGGTTATAGTTTTATTGTGAAGATACCTGATTAATTAAAATCTAAGTGACTGCTCCCCTGCGTTACCAGGTAGGCTACCGTGTCACGAAGATAAATGGAAAAGGAAATTAAACACTCAAATAACATAAGCCCGAAGGCATATTTATTCGATAAAATAAAAAAAATGGGAGTTTTGGCCCGTACAGTCAAATTTTCAATGATATACCATCATCATCGACAATCAGTCCTTAACTGTTACCGTCGTCACCGCGTGGAGGTACTCCCAGCTTATGTTATTTTATAATTATACAGTGAAATTAGTGATAGCTTTTATTTCCACATCAGATGTTTCTGATCTTCGATTTTTATAAGTCAACAGGAAATGCCCATCCGACCGAACAACTTTTGCTAAGACGTCATTCCTATATGTGTTATGATGTAGCTGGGCTCTTGGAGTTCCACAACACGTGTTCCAGATCTTCGATTTTTATAAGTCAACAGTAGTCCGGTCAAATTAGACATTTCAAAGTGCAATAATTCGCATAGAGCTGAAAATTGGTGCGAATGTTCGGAACACCATTATAAATCAAATGTAAAAAGTCCCCAGCGATCCCACACTTGCAAAAAAAAATATTCAAGGTCAAAGTTCGCAAATATGTGTTTTTTGCGTTTTTTAGCCAAACGGTAAGTTTTATGATAAAAATAGGTCAGACAAAAATTGTAGATTATGCAATTCTCTATAAGAATTGTCTACAATTTTTCTCCTAAACGTCACCGTTTCTGAGATATAATGGTTGAAAAAGTTGTATTCTTTATCACTGATATCGTACGAATCCTCTTCTGATAGCGATTAACATGTACCAGTTGTCAAGGTCAGTCGTGCTCCAATGTTGAATCACCATCAGAAGAGGATTCGTACAATATCAGTGAGGAGACATCTGATACATCGCTGTTAGACCAATTGACTTACACCCAGCAGGAAGAAGAAGAACAAGCAGAAGAAGAAGTACAAGAAGACGAACAAGAAGAAGAGGAAGCAGAATTATCAGATGATTATGAATGAGACGGATAATTTGACCTAATTTTTTAGAATTCATACGGCTTTCATCATTTCCAATAGTACCAGTTTTTATATATTTTGAATTAGCATTGAATTAAACAGGATCACAATAGATTGTGGGATAGGCCTATTGGAGAAACCACGTTAAAAAAACGCGCCAAGTACACTACCTTCCAGGTGGCGTGGAAACGCATATTATGAAGAATAAAACTTTTTCAACCATTATATCTCAGAAACGGTGACGTTTAGGAGAAAAATTGTAGACAATTCTTATAGAAAATTGCATAATCTACAATTTTTGGCTGACCTATTTTTATCATAAAACTTACCGTTTGGCTAAAAACAGCAACAAACCCATATTTGCGAACTTTGACCTTGAATATTTTTTTTTGCAAGTGTGGGATCGCTGGGGACTTTTTACATTTGATTTATAATGATGTTCCGAACATTCGTACCAATTTTCAGCTCTATGCGAATTTCTGTTAACCTACCCCTATTTTTTGAGCTAACTTGACCGGACTACAGAGAGTGCTCACCAGATTGAACAACTTTTGCTAAAACGTCATTCCTATATATGTTATAGTGTAGCTGGGCGCTTGGAATTCCACAATAGGTGTTCTAGATCTTCAATTTTTATACGTCAACAGAGAGTGCTCATCAGGCTGAACAACTCTTGCTAAGACGTCATTCCTATATATGTTATAGTGTAGCTGGGCTCTTGGAGTTCCACATCAGGTGTTCCAGATCTTCAAATTTATTCTCGCAACAGAAAATGCTCATCACGTGAAACAATTTTTGCTACCGTACCATTTTTGTATCGCTTATAGTTTAGCTGGTCTGTTGCGGTTTTGTATCAGGTGTTCAAGTTTCCAAGATAAATTATAGCCTATATGTTGCCTAGACTTAATACCTATACAACAAAATAAAAAACATTCAAATCCGTCCAGTAGTTCCGAAGATTAGCGTGTACAAACAAACAGACAAACAGACAGAATTTTTTTTATGGATTCGTGCTCTATTACTGTTTCTAAACCCCCCTCAATCATTTTTTTTTTAATATATTCAATGTACAGACACAGTTTTTTTACTGTTTTATTATATGTATAGATATCAAATATTTTTAAAAAACAAAACGTTGGTGATGTAGCTATTTTACGGTTTTTGATGATGTGGTTTATGTTTTTAGGGTTCCGTAAAAAAAATCCGTTGAAATTTTCACAGAGATGATGTATTTATTTTACCGCTATAACAACAAATACTACAAAACAGAATAAAATAACTATTTAAGGGGGCTCCCATACAACAGACATGATTTTTTTGCCGTTTTTATAGATAATGGTACGGAACCCTTCGTGCGCGATTCCGACTCGCACTTGGCCGGTTTTTCGCAGCACTGCAGTCCCTTACGGCTACAATTTACAAAATTACCGCTATGTCAGGACTCTTAATTCGTTGAACAGAGTATAGGTAGGTAATAGAAATAGTCAAGTGCAAAAAAAACCAGTTATAATTTGAAATAAAGTGTTGATTATATTTTAAATAGACTCTTCATATTGAAACAGCTACACATTTTGGCACTTTGGTTTTTTAAAGAAAATTTTCCTGTGGACAGATACCTGGGGGCTTAGACAAAGTAACAATTTAAAAACGATAACGAAGTTAGAAAATACTAAAATGTATGGGATTGACATAAGCCGCGTTAAGTCACGTGGTCATTCGACATCGTTATCGCAAGTTGGTAGACAATGTTATAATTCGTAACGAAACGATAAAGAAACGATTTGTTTATCGTGGTTATCCCATACAAATGCGTAGACAAGCAGCGCTTTCAGTGTTCGCCTTCGCTTCGATCGTGATCGCCAAAAAATATAACGAAACGAATGTTAAAACGTTGTAGTTATTGAAACTATATGGTCGGATTTCATTCAGCAGCAGATTTTTGACACTGAGTGATTACATACTCTTAGGTATTTATTCTGTGCTAGATGCATTATTGCAGATTGAATAAATTATAAAATGCATTCTTTACGTTTATTGTGGGCTGCATACAATGAGAACACCTGGGAGAGGCGCCAAAAGAGATTAAGACAGCGACGGCAATTGGAAACAATTGAGGATATGCCAGAATTGTTGTTTACTAGTACTTTTGAAATAAATTGAAAAATAAATAAACATTCGGGGCATCTTCTCATATGGCCATCGGACCCCAAAGCATAGCTTGTACTATGGGTATCAGAGACTGATCATCATCATCATATCGGAAATCCCCAGTCTAGTAATAATCTAGTAACAACAGAGAAGCAATTACAAGCCAACCTTCATAACCGCAAGGGTGTGTCCACTTGTCCAGACAAAACCAACACACATGAACAAACATTAATTAGATGAATGATTATCTCGGCTGGGAATCAAACCCAAAACCCTTGAAAACATAGCTAGGATTACTAGCTTCTCTTCCATCATACTAGTCTTTCCAAAAATGTTCATTAGGTCCTTACTTTTTTCCACTTGTCTGTAGTCTTGCTGACACCACCACCAACAGAATTCAAAACGTTGGTAAGTTCAGTCCATAGTCGGTCTGACCTTACCCGACCTTGTGATGCAGCAAGAGGCCTCGCCAGGTCACCATGACTGTAACATAAACACACAAAGATTCAATATAAGTATTTCATTGATAAGATCGCGTCATAGTTTACATATAATCATGAATAAAACTTGGATTTACTTACGTTTCCATATAACTACTCAAGCAGCGTTGACAATGGTTCGGGACTTGCTCGCACTCTTGATTCCATGTTTTATCACAATTATCACTAAAACAACAACTTAAAAATTCGCGGGTTTAATCCGATTTGATACTTCTTGACTGATACTGACAGCTAAATTTTCGATACCATAACCAATATTTTCGTTTCTTAACGAATTAACAATTCGACACAATGATCGCGACAATAGTGTTACATTGGCTAGGAAATGTTTATCGATATCTCAGAGACGATGACGAATTTAGATATCGTTTCGCTACGAAGCGATGTTACTTTGTCTAAGGACCCTGTACCCCAAGTGTGAGTTTTTTTACGTTACTACTGTAGTTGCGTCACGCCAAAAATGTATGAAAATTTAGGCAGAGCCTCTAGCGGCGAATAGCGTGACTAAAAATTTGTTTGACATTTTTGGCGTGACGCAACTACAGTAGTAACGTAAAAAACTCACACTTGGGGTACCTACAGTTTTCATGTCTTCACCACTTACAAAACATCGAATAGCAATATCAGAAAATTCCCAATCTCCATTATTTCCATCAATATCAATATAATCAATTCAATGATTGCAATAATTAACAAATCTATTGTGTCTCGAGAATCAATTAATGAATTTATTATGTGAAAGTGGCAAATGAACAAGAAACAAATGGCGTATTTCCCACGGATCCCCGTCACTTGTTTCAAACGCTACGAGCTTCGTTTGCTAAATTCTCCCCTCGCCTGTTGACGTCGCTGTCGATCGATCTTTCAGACAAGTCGACAGAAAAACAAGTTTATTTTACACAACGTGTAACATAATAAACGCAAATCTAAAAGTATTTTGTTAAGAATCGGCAACTGAATCTATTTCAGCCATTTTTAATGTATATTTTTTTAAACTTGCTTTTAAGTATCACTATTTTAATTGAGGCACAGAAAATTGAGCCTTATATCTGAGAGATATAAGACTGAATTTCAAACGCAGTTAACAATGAAAAAGTTATGCTATTTTCTTAAATAAATAATATTACGAAAAGTAAAATTTCAGAATATGTATTATGATTGAATGAATATTCTAACTGGGGTGTTTGAGTGTTTACGTTATTCCTGTAAACATGTTGTTTAAGTGACATTAAAAAAATGCTTACCTTAGGACTTTTTACAACGCTTTTTGTAACGATTCAGCATCCATTGATTTCGCGTCCTTTTTTACTTCAGATTTAGATAGCTACTTTTTTTTTGTACACAACCTTCTTAATACCTAGAAACACAGTTTACCGTCCCATTGGAAACGTCAAAAGGTCAAAAACGATTAGTATTTTTTTACTTGTACTTTATAACTGCTTGTAACGTTAATCACAAACTCACACGTTGAAGCGATTATGTATAAAAACTATCAAACTTTAAATATCATATTTCCAGAATGATATTCATATAAAATAATAATTCCGTGCCGATAATAAACAACATAAGATAACGTCGGTTACCATAAAAAATCACGAGGTCAAATTTTACAACGGACACATTAAAATATTTTCCCATTGTGTAGGTAATTGTGATAACAAAATTATTCGACAAGGGTCGGCCATAATTTGATAACGGAACATTGTCGCAGCGCAATCGTGCAGGGGGTTACGGAGGGAAGTGGGCGGAACTTGTGTCCCGAGCTGCCCACTGCAGCTTGGGACATAAATTCCAGGGCTTACGCTTTCTGATTTCGAATAGAAGTGAGATGGTCGAAAATAGTGAAGAGGACGTACCTACGCCGTTTCAACGTCAGCCGAAATGATTACTCTGGTGCTTGTGTCCATCTTTCCTATACGTGTCATCCAATCTTATAGTCGCCATTCTGCTCTGTTTAGTACGAAATCTTCAGATCATTCTTATGTAAAAATTAAAGATAGAAAAAAGCTTTTTGCATATTAAATTCCCTATAATAGAAACGTCAGTATAATAAGCAAAAAGCCTGTATTTCTTTGTGATAAGGTACACAGGCTTCGTAAAAAGCCTAACCAAAATATGGCGGCCTATAAACTTGGCTTGTGTATCATCATATTCAACGAGAGCTTTTAAAGGTAGGAAAATCCTGTAGTTTAACAAAAGTTTTAATGTTCTCATGGCATTAAATGCCTCGGTAGGTGCCTATTTATTAAACTTTAAAGCCGACGTATTCTGTTATTACAATAGGGATATCATTTTAAAGTAAAGTAAAATAGACTTTATTATTTCTGATTGAGTAGTTACAGTTGTTATACATATATGTTAATGTTAGAGGCATGAATCAGCCCATTTTGGGAGTACAATAATTTGAAGTTAATGTAATATTGACGCTTAGAAATTATTTTTAGAATCAAAATATTACTTATCTGTATTGAAACATTTTTCTGTTAAGCACTTAAGTACTTTCGATTCGTTTTATTGGTCTCACTTTACTATCTGACAGCTAGTTGGTTAAAGAACCAAATTGGTTTTTAGTAGGTCTTCTAATAGGAAAAATTAATTGTAATTCTTTATATGTAGGTACAAATAGCTGATCGTTATTTAAAGTCTCAAGTACTGTAATTATAGACACAATAGATAAATAATGGCACTGACGAACCGGTTCGTCGGTCGGGCCGCTAGCGGTTAAAGCTGCGTAAAAGCTACTTGCATAATAGGAACGCAGCTGTACCTACATCGAAACGAAGTTATAGCCGTACGAGTAAAATAATTTAAGTAACGGTACTCATATTACTCTTCCGGACGTTCCATATAGTGAACTTTTAAAAAGCTTTTTTATGCATGCAGCTACATAGTAGTAACGAAGCAGTGAAAAGCTTTTTTAAAAACTACGATAAATGTCCCAATTCATAGCCTGTGTACGGCCAAGAGTGTATGAAATATGCACATTTATACATTATAAAATAGAGTCATTATTTCATGCGTATTCAGGAACTGTTATAGGTATAATATTCTATTTTATTAGCTACATAATAGCATTTTAGATATAGTAGGTTAAATAAATGCAGTTTTAGCAACATCAGATTTTTGAGCTAGGGGTTAGTATTAGTCAAACTGAGGTATACATTGAATAAACCAATCAGCCAATAGGTGACGGTTCACTGGGGGGTTACCATGGTCTCTTAGAGCAGGAATGTTTTAATATTATTCCGAGAGTGGGAAAGTGACAGCGCTAGACAGCTCTCTAACGCGATCTCTTACCCACTCTTGTAATAATATTAAAACATTCCTGCTCTAAGAGATCATGGTAACCCTCCTGCTCAATACGAAATCCACAATCATTCCGCTTACAATCATCAAATGCTTGGTTATTCGTCTATCGCTAGTTATCTATTAATGAATTGTAGCGACGTATACGGTCTTTCATGCTAATTTATTGCTAGGTCATATTAGGGAATTTTAGTGAGAGAATGTATGAAATGTGCCTTAAAATATCACACCTTTATTCAAAGGGTATGTGCGTAAATCACATTATGGAATGTACAATGTAGGTTACTATGTATAAGTATGTATGTGTACTTTGCAAAAATTGTCTAGGATTATATAATATATGAAAACATCGTTCCATTATTGATTTTTTGCGAAGCTAAAGTATATAATGTTCGGCTGTAGAAGATTAATTCTCGTCGCCCAATTTCTTCCATTTCCACCTCTGTAAGTTACCGATAAAAAAGCCAATCAATAAGCTGGAAGTGTTCCAGAAAACGACACTGTTTTGAACCGAGATTGCTTAGTTTTTTTTCCGGTCATTTGGAATCTTTTTCCTGGATGACCTGTAAATCAATAGACGAGGAAAAATCAAACAAAAACTTATTAGTAAAATAAAATGTACATAACGCCAAACTTCATCGAAAAAGATCTCTTATGCAGATGCAGTTACTACCTACTTGAGCATTCCTAGGCTTTGCAATAATTTTCTATACATTATTATTTTTAATTTTTATAACCCAAGCTTAAACATCAAAATATGATTGTATCTCATTGGCACGTTGCTAATTATTGTAGTTTCATGTCTTTGCCATACGAGCGTGGCTCTCAGTCCTAACTCCAGTTTTCAAACCGCTAGCCGAAATACAGTTCTATGTGCTACAGTAAATATTAATATTTCAGTGCAGTGGCGATGTCTATTAGCTTGTCAGACTACGCGCATGTTCACATACCGAGCTTGCGAGTACATAGATGCAGTCTACAAGATTAATACAGGCAGAATATTTCCTGAACAATTTTTTTCTTTATGATATTTTTTCATACGTCAATATTAATCATCTGCCTCTCTTTTTTCAAACTATGTTGAAGTCCGCTTTTAATTTAGCCAAATGCGGCTGAATATCTTAATTGACTGAAAAAAAAAATTAGTCCGTCAGTTAGATTATCAAAAAATATTTGACCCGTATTTTTTCTTTTGATATGTAAACCAAAATTGACGAAGTTACGACACTTTTAAAATTGGCAAAACGTCACAAGCAAGTACAATTTTTACTTGCTTCTGACGTCACAAGCCCCCACTCTTGAGTTTTGATTCGTTTTGTCTTTCCAAATATTCATAGAATTAACAAAAGAAAAAATATGTGTCCGTTATAAGACGACACGTCTGGTGCAGTGGCTAAGCGATTGGCTTCTGCGCTACGGGTCGTGGGTTCGATGCCCACACGGAACAAAAATTTGTATGGCCTACAGATGGTTGTTTCGGGTCTGGGCGTTTGTTTGTGAGATTTGTGTCTGTAAACGCACCCACGCCACGATACAAGAGAAATCAATGTGGGGCAACGTTTAAAAAAAAAAAAACAAAACTAACTGGCGGATTAATTATATTTGCAATTTATTGATGCTGTCAACATACCTATTCTGGGGTCTGGGTAAATATTCGAATTCCCTTAATATTTATATTTAACAAATCATTGTTCTCCTGGATTGTCAACATTAAAGAAGTTTCAGATTGTTTTTATTCTCACCTTATTGCTTGAAGCATTGGTATAGTTTGAGTTTTCATTGTCATAATTTGAGTTTAAACATCTGCATTCTTTACTTGACGTTCTTAATTTTTGTTAATGTTTTTAGGGTTCCGTACCCAAAGGGTAAAACGGGACCCTATTACTAAGACTTCGCTGTCCGTCTGTCCGTCTGTCACCAGGCTTTATCTCATGAACCGTGATAGTTAGACAGTTGAAATTTTCACAGATAATGTATGTCTGTTGCCGCTATAACAACAAATACTAAAATACAGAATAAAATAAATATTTAAGGGGGCTCCCATACAACAAACGTGATTTTTTTGCTCGTTTTTGCTCGATATTGATAACGGCAACAGGAAGACGCTTGAAATATTCACGGAATATTAAGTTATATATTCACTTTAAAAAATGTATTTTCTTTCTTCTTCTTCTTCTTTAAAAATAAACAATTAAATTTAAATAAAACAAATACTTAAGGGGGGCTCCCATACAACAGACATGATTTTTTTGCCGTTTTTATAGATAGTGGTACGGAACCCTCCGTGCGCGAGTCCGACTCGCACTTTGCCGGTTTTTTGAATATTCACCCGTCTATATTTATTTACTCCTCAAAATGAACACAATGAAAAGCGGGTTGTTTTCCTTCGTGCCTTTATACATTTTAGCTGGGTAGATCGTAACTTACACAGGCAAATCATACCAAAACAGTTATTATCGTGAGCGTTCTGCATTATAAATGTATTTACTGTTCTTTATTAACTTGTATTACTAACTAAACAAAGACTAAATTAGCTGCTTATTTAGCAAGCAGCAGCGTTGTTCTTTTGTTTCCTCCGTTACACGAATTCACAGGTTTTACAGGAGTTATCATGACGATTATACATGAACATTATAAACACTTTTGCAAAAAAAACGGGCACTTTAGATTTTTTTCTCTACTTCAATGAAGAAGAACAAGAAATAGGTTTTATTAATTTGACGATGTATTGGCATGTTATTTGAAGCATCCTGGCATGATTCTTAACGTTCCAAATTTAAAATTTGAAATTAATAAAAGAAAAATAATGATTATTGTGGATTATTCTAAAATTGCTTTACTAATGGCGCGAATTGCTGAAACGATTTTTAACTGATTACGATATTTTAAAACTTTTTGGATATTTTCTGCAAATTAAACAATTTAATCTTTCTTTTTATATTAAATACCACTTTTTGATATGAGTGATAAAGCGATAAGGGCCGGTAAACTTATAGCCCTACTTGAAGAAGGTTGTTCGCAAACTTACGTGTCTCAGCGGCTAAATGTGAGTCGTTCAACTATCCAGAGGACTTGGCAACGGTATCAAGAGACCGGTTCGGTCAAAAGAAGACCCGGTTCGGGAAGAAAACAAGATGCACAGAACCAAGACATGACCGCTTTTTGGTGAGTCAGGCGTTGCGGAATCGTAAGGCGTCAAGTGTGGACCTGAAGAAGAGCCTTGAAGAAGTAAGAGGAGTAGAAGTTAGCTTGTGGACGGTCAGAAGGAGGCTTTTGGCTGCCAATATCAGGAGTTACCGCCCAGCTCGGGGCCCTAAATTACTCCGTGAGCACCGTGTTGCTCGACTTCAGTTTGCTCGGAACTGTGCTTCATGGACTCTGGAGGACTGAAATAAAGTATTAATTTCTGATGAAGCTAGAATCTCTTTGTATGGAGAGGACCGACGCCGGCGAGTGCTGCGAAGACCACGGGAACGCTATGCGGAAGTGTGTTTCGAAGAAATCACTCCTTATGGCGGAGGCTCTGTTATGTTTTGGGCAGCAATTAATTCGACGGAGCGTACGGAGTTAGTTTTCATAGAAAATGGAACATTAAATGCATACCGGTACATAATGGAAGTCCTAATTCCATATGCACAACCCACATTGACTGCACTTGGGGAAGATTCCATTTTTATGGACGACAATGCTCGCCCGCACCGTTCCGGCGACGTGGAAGCGTACATGCAAGAAGTTGGGATCCGTCGTTTAGATTGGCCAGCTCGAAGTCCTGACCTCAATCCAATTGAGCATGTCTGGGATGTTCTAAAGAGACGGGTAAGATCAGTGCAACCTGCTCCACAAAACATCAGGGAGCTAAAAAGAGTCATTGCAGAAGAGTGGGAACGTATTCCTCAAAACGTTATTAAAAACATCGTGGAAAGCATGCCCAGAAGGATTCAAGCTGTGATTTTGGCAAGAAGAGGTCACACTCGTTATTAGGTTTTTACATTTGTAACTTTATTTAATTAAAAAAAAGTAAAACAAAAATCTTGTCTTTATTGCCGACCACTTCTTATTGTTTGGGCGTGTACATCGGTTTTAAAGAATCCATCGTTTTTTTTCTTTTAATTGCCCGAATTCACATCACGCGCATTAATTTACACGATTATAAGTATACAGACTACGTCAAAGAAATGAATTTCATTTAATTAACTCAAATCGACCTTAGAACGTAAATTTCCTTAGGTGCCCGTTTTTTTTGCAAAAGAGTGTAATAATGTTTTAAACCCTGCGAAGAAAACAACACAATTTTGATTCTAATATCAATTTCACATTAGTAGTTATGTCTAAAAAGTTCAAAATAATGAAAACTAAAATGCTTAAATTAAACGCAGCCATCCAAGAAATACTCTTAATTAGTTTTAATTAGTTGTTAATTGAAATTAGTTTTCAGTAAGAGTAGATAGATTTCTTATAAAATTCTGCTAACAAAGTTTCGGCAGGTACCTATCTCAATAATATCTTAAAAAGTTTTGTCTAGAATAAGATTTGATTAAATATGTAAGTACGTACGTGCGTACGTGTTTAAGGCAAAGTAAAAAAAAATGGTTTCATCCATAAATAACAAGCTGGTTAAAATTGGAATTTACTGCTTCGGACGAACCAAAAAAATACAGAAACGATGAAATAATAATAAGAAATAAAACTCAAGTACTTCTTACTTTTGTTACGTCGTAACATTACGCAAAATAAAGGTCTGGGTTACGTTAAGTGTTTTGGATTTTCCTTTCATTAATTGAATAATAAAACTTACGAAAACCAATGACGTACTTAATAATTTATTGAAATTCTAAATACAACAAATAATTAAATGAGCATCACGCGTAAATAAATCGTTATAAAATCCGCGTACCTAATTGACAGCTTAATTACAACAAAGTTAAGACATAAAATAATCACCCTATTTCCAATTCAAAGTTGAAGTCACATTTCGTAAAAGATTATTATGAAATATGATTTCAACTTTGACTTCAGAGTTTATTACGTCTCTTGCATACCTAAATATCTACAGATTTATCTCAAAGACTGGTGCGTTTAGACAAAACGAACAAATCTCTACCTAGTATAAAACAAAGTTGATCGCTTCCCGCCGTCTGTACGATTAGATCTTATATACTACGCAACGGATTTTGATGCGGTTTTCATCAATAGACAGAATGATTCAAGAGGAAGCTTTATATATATTATACATGCATATTGTAATAGAGAAAAACGCGGAATACGCGATAAACGACATCCACGCGGACGAAGCCGCTGGCGACCTCTAGTAGAGTATACAAATGAAAAAAATATATAAGACCCGACTGCATAAAAAGCGAACTAAAAAGATGGAAAAAATGATGTAGAAAGTTTTAAAAAAGAACTGAAAAGATGTAAACAAGACGTCTTTGAGGAATTTACATAGGTTTTCAAAAAAACATGCTATCAAATCATAACATACAGTCGGAGGCTACTACGATGTTTTTGGTCAGTCAGTTTGCGAATTACATTACATTTAGGTAGCCTCCGACTGCGTGTTATGATTTATACCTCATGCATTAAACTCCATCCAGCCCAATGGCTTTTTCAAGGGTATAAAGAATCCCACATACATAGATACGCGCGAAAAACAAAAGCCTGTCTTTGCTGTCGCGTAGTCGGGTAAAAACATAACGCCTGTCCTTAAGGCTGAGCATCCACCAGAGCTGTACTAAGCTGCGTAGCGAAGAATGTGTTTTGTAAGCACCAATAGAATCACTTCATTTACCTAGCTTCGCTCTGCGCTGCTCTGGTGGATATGGGCTTAGCGGTGCGAGGTTTTTGTTCATACAAAACAAGCAAGAAATGCGAGCGAGGGATGTGTTGCGAGGAATGTGTTGCGAGGAATGTGTATTATTCTCCCTCATATTCGAAAAGCGTCCGCTACCTATCCTCGCACCACACATTTTCCTCGCACAGCTCTGGTGGATGCTCAGCCTAAATCTTAAACACATCAGGAAGAAAGAATAACTAACAAAAAGCATTTTTTTAAGTTCTCATCTTGGGAAAGTGTGTTACAGCTATAACCTTCCTGATTATTGCTGTAACCCATTTCTGGCCTTGTGTCTATGTTTTTTGTTGTGTGAACTTTGCATTATAAGTGAAATGTAAAACGACAACGCTTGCGAAGGAAATGAAAATGTCAACTTGTCAAATCTTTGGTGACAACAAGTAATTGACTACGTAATTGATTCACAGATAAAGTTAATTAAGTTTGTGAACTTATTTTCGAAATAGAATAAAAGTAATAAACACGGTTCTGTCTTCAAAAACATGGTTTTAGCAGTCTACATATAAGGGGTGGAAACGTTAAGTGTCAATACACGTTTACTTCGTCAATTTAAGAGATATTTAAAAAGTTAAGGCTAATATCAAAACTAGGCCGCCTAGTAACTAAAATAACATAATATTTTTTGGAAAAATAACCGCCATACGTTACATACCACCATACATTTAGTATGACATTTTTGTTCATAAGATATTCAATACGCTTATAATTTTTAGCATTTTATTTTCGAACTAAATTGGTTACTGAATGACGAGATTAATAATTCAATAAAAACAATGGATAATATTTGTTACTTGTACCTATTGACAAAGTCAGCAACAATTTCATTTAAAATTTTAATCTATTGAACTGGCAGATAACGAAAAATAACAAGTTAATAAATAAGAGTACGGAGAAAGCAATGAGTTCCAAATTCAAAAATAATATGTAGATATAGATAGGAGACTTTCATTATAAAGTCTACTAATCCAATATGGCGGCGATATGAATTTACGTATTGTGCGGTTTCCGAGGTCATTGAAGCCGATAATGACGTCAAAATTCAATTCCAAGATGGCGACAAAATTACCCATGCGTGGATAAGTAACATTTCTTTTTGCGCGTCACTGTTTCTATAAAACGTTAATTAATTCGGACGTTTGTTTGATAAAGGTTGTGTAATTTGTTTTGTCCCTTTGACAAGTGTTACCAATTTTGACATTTCATAAGACCTATCAAATGTATGTGCGTTGACCCATGGTAGTAAGTAGGTACACTGTGGTTGTAGTAAGGTTTTAGGTCTTAATATCTTGTACATGTGTATTCATGCAATAATGCAAATGAATACATGAAAACACTGCAAATACTCGTACCTGTGCTAAAGCTCTGCTGTGCCTTGCCTTTGCGTTTTTTTTTTTTTTTTTTTCTATTGGACTGCTGTAGGTCGTCCTAGGGGACGGTTTCTGCGTAACCGGGCAGTTATTGGCGTGACCTGAAGGGTCTCCAGCCAATACACCTATATATAAACCTAAGCTAACTACTTGTACTACACTAACATCATGACTACCTGCAACAACAGCACTAAGGGCGACCCCTAGTGGGACTCGGACCTCGGCTTAGGGCGTTGCTGGCGTGGACATACGGGGGGGGGGGGGGAGACAGCTTGATGAGGGCTGAATTATCGGTGTGACTGCGGAGTCTGAAGAGACGACCGGCTCTACGACGGGAGAGCTCGGTGGATCGTGACCGGCGGCGGTGGGACGTCGCGACGGGCCTCGTCGGCGAGGACGATATGCCGGACGGCGGCGGACGTTGTATATTGTGCTGGTCGATTTACTCGCCTCCTGGAGGAGGGTTATTTCGTCATCGGGTTCTAAAAGTGTGTGCTGCCTTTGCGTACCTAAGCTATAGTATTTAAAGTTTCCTCTTTTGCACCATTCGTTTAATAATAGTAGTATATAAAACTGACGCATAAGAAGGGTTATTAAAACACGAGTGTGAGTTTAAATACCGGGCTGTACGTAGGCCAAGTTTTTAATAGTATCACACGAGTGTTTAATAACTAGTTATGTGCAATTTAATATACTACTTTAACTAAACTCATGCAATAGCTAGCTATTTTAAATTAATGACCAAAGTTAGAACAAATAATATTATGGAGCCCAAACCCAGCGCGCATGCGCCCTAACGCGCGCAAATACAGACGATGAGCCGCTCAAAAAATTGTATTGAAAACTCCTTGCTCAGTCCGTAGTGTTAATAGTTCAGAAAAAAAGTTATTTTAGAGCATTATTTTGTTATGAGAACTATACTTTTATGAAATTAGAGATGCACGTGCATAAAGTATGTCATTTTGGTACTATTTTTGATTTCATAATTTGGAACTTTACGACATGAGTGTAGATAAAGTATGTTTTAACAGGATATTATACAAATCAAACCATACACGTACACGGAAACATAAGTATTGGTGCTGATTCTCATGTTCTAAACTATTTGGCCTAAACTAAATTTAGAGAATTGCTATCTTTTACTAACAAACAGCGCGAAAAAAACGGTGATGGATAAGAATTAACTTAGAGATGTCAATGTAGTTTACGCCTTGAACTGCATCGTGTTTTAGTCGAGATATTCTGACGTGTGGTCGAAAGGAGATGTTTGATTTTGGGCCACCACTATGTACAGTATATAGAAAAATAGGAAAAAAATAGGGGATTACCATAAAAATACAAATTAATTAATTTGAAGAAGAGTACAATTGTACTGGAATTATTATTTGGGGACGTTTTTTAGTATGTTAACCCTTTTTTTCTGGTAACCCTGACAGTTGTGTTTGACATTGACATGAGTTTGACAACTTTGACAGTCCTAGGTTTCGTGATGTGTCTGTGACGCAATCGAGTACAACACCTGTGTAGTTCTATTTCATTATAAATAAAACGAAATGCAAGTATTTTCGTCTATAAACAACGTAAATAGGTTATGTAAGTACACAAGAAATAAACACTGTGGGGTCATTGACATGTCAACAGTTGTCAAAATGACATTTCACATAATTTCGATCCACCATATTTGTAGGTGTTGTGTTGCTCTCCTTGACCAAGATAATGTATAATTAAACGAAGTAAAATTATAGAAAATTAACATTAAAAAACGATTAATTTATTGTATAGCTATATTTCCACGTAGTGTACATGGCGCTGGCCCAGGCTCCATACATTTCTGAAACATCTCCTTTGTATGGAAATTTTAGTTAAACTAAATTTGATAGCTCTTATTTACGTTCGTCTCTTTCTTATTTTATCAGAGTGAAAAAGATGGCAATAGCCTAAATTAAGTTTAGTTTGTGAACAAAAGAATGGGCACCAGTACGTCTAATTTACTTACCTATAAATTACAAACAATTTTTCGTGTTTAAGTAGGAAAGAAATCAGAAACTTATGTATAAAATTAAGTCCACAAGACTAACTGCTGAAAATAGTCCTCCTTTTATTAACACCTTATTATTATATAAATGATCTCGAAATAGCCCTACCCATTGTGTCACCCTGTTGTCTACGAAACAGAGATAGATATTTATAACCAAAAACCTACTTATAAATACGAATATTTTTGTTTCTTCTATTACTTTTTCTACTTCTAATATGGCTTTGATTATTTTATTTTTTTGTTTATTCAAACAAATACTGCAACATCAAAAATGCTTTTAAGTGTTTCCCTAAACCAAAACGTTGAATGGCTAGCCCATCCTTACCAGAGGGAAGTAATCCTGTCACGAAGTAGTAAGGGTATCCTACATCATGTCGGTAACAGCTGTCGCTGGTGACGTTTTTGGATTACTCTGAGTGGTGTTAACGGCAAGGTTACACTATCGGACCTATGTAAATCTTCCATTACGCGTCGTAACCAGGATTTCAAATAATCAACATTTATGGGAGCGCCATTTTCTCGAAGTATTTTTATCGCACGCTGTCAACATAGCTACTGCTTAAAGAAGTTAAGAACTGTTCGTACCATACAGTGCGCTAAAACTAAACACTTGGCGAAATTAAATTTTTAGTATTATTTTTGAACAAGCAGTTATTCAAGCATTCTAATATGGTACAAAATGCAAACTCATACAAATACTTGATTTGTTTAACATTAATTCTTATCATCAATCTACATAATTACCTATATTGTATAAGATTTTTTTATTTGGCAATGTTTCAAAATGTTTTTGCAGCTAATGAAAATAATAAAAAAAAAAAAAATTGCAAGCTTTTCTACGTAATTAAAATTTACTTACTTACTTTATTTGTTTATCAAATGGTTTGCAAAACAGTTACTTTATTTGTTTACCAGATGGTTTGCAAAAAAAAGGTGGTTCCACTCAGAAATACTCCAACGTAAGCCCGGCCCGTTTTGTATTGGTTAATAATAATAATAATAATAAGCCGTTTATTCCCAAACAATATACATAGCATTCCGTAATTAACATTAACATTGCATAAATAAGTATCAATTTATATTTATTATTTCATTATTTTCATTTCTGTAAGTATATATTTTCAATTATGACCGATTTCATTATTTGCTATTTGGGTACCCACTTACGGGCAAAGGCCTCCTCCATCAGCTTCCATCTTCCTCTATCTCGTACCATCCTCGTCCATGTTGGTCCAGCAGTGGCCTCAATGTCGTCTCTCCAACGTGCTCGCGGTCTTCCGCGCGGACGGCTGTCCTCACGCGGCCACCAGTGAAGTATGCGCTCGCTCCATCTTCCATCTTCCGCGCGGGCCACATGCCCTGCCCATCTCCATTTTAGTTTGCAAGCCAATTCAGCTGCGTCTATTACTTTTGTTCTGTTTCGTATTTCAATATTTTTTTGTCGATCTCTTAATCTTATTCCAAGCATGCTTCTTTCGGTCGCTCTTTGAAATACTTGTAATCTTTCGATACTTCTTTTTGTTAGCGCCCATGTTTGGCATCCATAAAGCAGTGTTGGTAAGATAATTGTATCAATGGCTTTTTTCTTCAGTGACAATGGAATTTTTGATTTAAAAATATATTTCATTGACCAGTATTTATTCCATGCTATCTTGATTCTTCTTTCTACTTCTGTAGCAGTGTGGTCTACAAAAGTTATGTTTTGTCCTAGGTATACATACCCTTTAACATATTTTATAGGCTGGTGTTGGACCTCGGTTGGTATCTCGTCTCTATTTGTCATGATACAAGTCTTTGTAGCATTCATTTCCAGCCCACATTTTTTACTTTCGTTGTCTAGTGTATTTAACATGAAGTGCAAGTCTTTGTGGTTGTCGCTTATCAAGACGATATCGTCTGCAAATCTAAGGTGATTGAGGTACTCTCCGTTTATATTTATTCCAATATTTTCCCAGTTAAGTTTGGAAAATATGTATTCTAATAGCGCTGTAAATAGATTCGGTGAGACTGGGTCGCCTTGCCTAACGCCCCGTTCTATGTTAAAGGGATCTCCTAAACGCTCCAATCTAACAGTGGCTTTACTTTTTGCGTATATTGTTTGTAAAATACCTACGTATTTTTCTTCGATGCCCTGTTGTTTTAGCGCTTTCCACAACGTCTCGTGCGATATTGTATCGAATGCCTTCGAGTAATCAATAAAGGCGATATAGAGTGGAAGCTTGTATTCAATGTATCGTTCCATTATTTGAGTTAGCACGAATATGTGATCTGTTGTACTATATCCTGGTCTAAAGCCTGCTTGTTCTCTAGGTTGGTAGAAGTTTAGAGTTCCTCTCATTCTTTTTAATAGGATGTTTGTAAATAATTTATACGTTGTTTGCAGTAGACTTATAGGTCTATAGTTTCCAATGTCTAAAGGATCTCCTTTTTTATAAAGTAGAGTAATTAAAGCATTCTCCCAATCCTCTGGTATGCTGCACTGCTTTATTATTTCATTAAAAAGGGTTGTTAAGATTGGCGTTATGGGATCTATAAGCGCTTTCAATACATCATTAGTCACACCATCTTGGCCTGGACTTTTTGATGATTTTAGGCATCTGATACTTTGTCTTATTTCGCTCTCTAGGAACGCTTGAAAATCTTGATTATTTTGTAATTGTGTCTGATCGTTTTCATCATAAAGTGTGATTTGTTGTTTGCTGTAGAGATGTTTGTAGAAGTTTGATGCTATATCTATCAAACTGTTTCTGTTGGTCACAGTGCCTTCATTTATACTTTTAAGTGATATGATCCACTCTTTACTTTTATTGAGACGTTTATTGGATCGTTTTACTGAGCTTTTGTTTTTCAATTCTTCTTCAATGATTTTATATTTGTACGTTAGTTTGTTTTTATTGATATGTTTTCTAATTTTTCTATACAGTGTGGTTAGTCTCTTCTTCTCTGTTCTTGACTTGTTCTTAGTACATTTTAGGTGTTCCCGTTCTTTCATTAGTTCTTGAACTTCGTTTGTAAATATGTAGTCATTTTCCAGTATGTTATCTTTTGTAGGTAGGTGTTCCACACTCTCCTTGATATGATTTATAAGATCTTTATATTTTTGTTTAATATCTTTATTATTCATCTCATAGTCTCTTCTTAGTGCAATAAAATAATTCTTAATACTTTCACTTTCTATAGGCGTAAAATCCCTATTTGTTCTGCCATATGACTTTCTGTCTTTTTTATTATTGCCCAGTAATAGATTGCAGTTTATTCTTAGTAGCCGGTGATCTGTAGAGTATGTAGTGTTTATTACTTGTATATTAGATATTAATTTTAGTTTTTTTGTTAGAACATAGTCTATTTCATTACGAGTTTTTCCATCAGGAGAGAGCCAAGTCCAACGTTTCTTATCTTTCTTTTTAAAGAATGTGTTTGTTATATAGAGTTGGTTTTCTAGACAGTATTGTATTAACGTCTCGCCTCTGCTATTTCGTGAACCATACCCCCATCTGCCAACGGCTCTTCCATCTTCCGCTACTGGCTGGCCGACTTTTGCGTTAAAATCGCCTAAGACTACTGTATTTACTGGCGTGTTTTGCAGACATGAACTGAGCTCGTTGTAAAACTGTTGTAGGTCTTCATCTGTTGCCTTCTCCGTAGGGGCGTATACCTGGATGCAGGTTAGAGTTATCTTGTCTATCGTTAAGTCCAGCCGTACAACTCTATCTGACAGAGGTATGAAGTCTGTTATATAACGTTTCAGTGTCTTTTTAATCATGAATCCAACACCGTTAATACCAGGTCTCTCTCCCTTGTACATCAGTATATATTTATCATATTCTAAAATTGTTGTGTTCGCTCTCTTTATTTCGGAGAGTCCTAATATGTCCCATTTGATTTTTTGTAAGGAGTATTCTAGTTCGTTTTGTCTTCCTTCTGTTGATAAAGATCTCACATTTAATGTTCCAATCATGAGGTTATTTTTGATGGAGGGTTTTGGTCTGATACTCCCACGGCGACCACCCGTACTGGGAGCTATTATGTGTTCGTGATTATTATATTTGTCTTCTTCAATTATATTGTTTTGATATTTGTGTGTTGTTTTTAAGTTATTGTAATATGGAGGGGCCCTTTCCGCATCCTATGCATTTTCATTATTATTTGTTGATGTCTCTGTTTGCTTAGGTTTTTGTGTTAAGTAGTTCGTGATTTCATACTTGTTCTTTTTGCTTGTCGGTTGTATTGGTTACCATAGATTAATAATTCATATTTTGACCTCTATTTTTCCTGGTGCACCTAGTTTCCGAGGACCTTTTTTCTCGAGGATTCAATAAATCATGTTCCGAGTGGACACCGACAACCACAAAGCGTCCAAAGAGAGGATTTTTTCACTAAATTTTGTATGAACTAATGTTTAGGATATTGTGAGAGGTTTTGTGTAATCGTGTTTTTATGGATACAATAACGTTTTACTAACATAAACAATGAGAGTAACAATTCAGCTTATCAATGGAACCTAAAAAACTAATTACGTAGTACCTAATTTATTAGGGAGTGCCTCTGCTGCCGGCGCCGGTTGCCATTACGAGTGCCGGCGCCGGCTTCCAAACTGACTGCCAGCACCGCGCCGACTACATACACTGTTTTTTTACAACTTCAAGTCCTCTTCAAACTCTTCATGACACGATTATTCGTTACCCACTTAGAATAAGTACACTTATTCTAAGGTTACCCACTTTCTTTTTCACAATAAAAACAAATGAAAAACGTATAGAGATGTTTGTAAGGTTGTTTGGGTTTCCAAAACAGAGACGACGGGGCCCCTCTACGCGGGGCTCCTATTTCAGTCTGCAGGGTTTAAAGTAACCTAACACGAAGGGGATGACGGGAGTTTCGTTCGCTCGCTTCACTCGCTCACTCTAGCCCCCATCATCCCCTTCGAACCTAACCTATCCGTGTCGGGGTGCCCTAAATTAACGAGCTCGCTTCGCTCGCTCTTGAAATTAGTCAGTTGGAAGACAAGTTACAGTGCTTGGCCGAAAATCTAACCTACCTTTCAACTAACATACCTACCAAACAACTTATTACTTATTTTGGGTGCCAGCAGCCGATGTTTTTAATAGAATAGAACATACTTTATTGTACACCAAAATTGTAACATAGCTCTTGAATCTCGGCTGCCGGCAGTAATGTACCGCCGGTTCCCAATGGCGTTATTTCTAGGTGCCGGCGCCGGCAGCGGAGGCACTCCCAATTTATTATTAAAATACAAAATATTACATTTATAATTTTTTTAAATCTTAAATTATGCATTTTGCCATCATCTGGACATAGTATTTTACAAATAAATGAATTAAGATACTTTAACATATTATTTTCTTCTCCTTTCGAGATGTTCAAAATAAATAAAAATCTACCAAGATCGGCTTAAACTTTCTGATCTACGTGGATGACGTGACGATTACCAGATTGACAGATAATTGCTACGTGATAAACGATTCTAAATCCAACGTCGGTCGTCGAAATGCTGAGATAAAGATCTAATGACAAATCATATATCTTCAGATTTTTTTGGGCAATCCATCTTACTGGCGTAAAGTCAAAAGGTGTATAAGAACTTAAAAGTTTTGTAGAAGAAGACTCTCCTAATTAATGGTGCGTTAACGACATGTTGCAGTTTCGGAAAAAAATATATTATTCTGCCACACTTAATTGTACTTGATTCTACTCAATTTGCCACAAAAATAGTGGGTGTCGTTTACGTGAACTCTTTAGTAGAACGCGCAGCAAAACACTGTGTAATTATGTAAACAAGAGCAAAAATGTTGACGTCAATGTACCAGAACCGTTTGTTTCCGGTGAAGGCATTTAAATAATGGTGTATCCGTCGGGGAAGTCGTTTTGTCCCAAGTACCGCGAGCACGAGCTCTTTCCTTTGGAATTTCAAAGTTCCTACAGTTTTCAATCTGCTTAACTGAGCTTTAAAGTATTTCGCTTAATAACTTTGTCGTTACGTCAAACTTTCGTTAATGTTTCAATACTTTAGAAGTTGACGGGCTGTATGTACGGAACTATTTTATGTTACTAGTGTTGTTACACACTTGTACATTTTCAAGCTTCCTTATGAAGTGTTACACAAATATTTATAACAGTTGGTTTAACTGGTAATATTACGTTTATGGGATGAAGACATAAAAGTCACGTCCATCGTACTAAACGTGTTTTACCGCTACTACTATCCTCTTCTGACTGATTCTTAGGTTGGACATTGCATGATCCGGAATTTGCTTCAGGACTGATTTTTTAATTATCTGAGGAATAAACAAAGCGTTTTGACTTATTTTCTATACAAAAGCGGCAAAAATGTCAAAATTATTCTTCAAATAAAAGTTATCTGATTATTGAAAAATCGGCCCTTAGGAAATTCTTAATGACAGATAGTGGCAATGGAATCGGTCCAAGACTCAGCTATAGATTCCCCCCTATCACTGGTAGGTATCGAACGCCGTCACTGGTGGACTGTAGTTGTACTTCAGTCCAAGAAGATATATCTCTGTCTAGCCCAGTAAGGATAACAATGTATCTAATATATAATATACTTGCGAAATATATAATGTTCCTAATGGGATTGTAAACGTTTGCTTAACTAATCCTACTAAAAAAACATTTTAGAGAATCTGATTACAGTTACGTAAAGGGACCTCAAAGTTGTTACAAGTTATCTCAGAGTTTTACATTATCTTTCAGTAATGAATAAAACATTACTGGACTGAAAACAACACCGGTCTGTATACGGTTTATTAAATGGCACGACCAAACAGTTTGCGTGTTCATCATTTTAAAAGCCACAAAATTCATAACAATCATAAATCCACAAATATTTGCGTAGTTTAAAGCTTTTTCCATGATTTATAGGCCAGAAGAAAACACATCGCAAATATTACACGAGTTGTTAAATTACCCCAAAACATGAAAACTGAAACAAAAACAGACAATTCGGTACTGTTTATCATTATATTCATGTTTGCTCTGAATTCTAATGATGCCAACACATTTTTTACTGTGACTAAAAAACGGGTTATGATTTTAACTTCGTTGTGAAAAAAGAGAAGCACGTTTATGTTCTTAATGAGTTTGAATTTGAAATAAACATGTTGGTTAATTAAGCTTGCAGCTCACGCCTACGCAACTTGCTCCACATAGTAAATTATATACTTACATCAATAAACCAGCAACGAATGAACTCTTTTACATTCGCTTTAGCTGACTCGCGATACAAAGGTCATTGGGCATTTTTGACCCGGTACCTCAAAAGTACGCGTCCATTAATGAAATATGGTTTGTTTTGAAGGTTTAGGGTTAAAATTTCACGGAATGTACTTATTTTAATCCAAATGTATGGGGAAAAAGTTATATGGTTCAAAAAACTGCGAGGAACAAGATATAAAAGCTCCTAAACATTCTTGTACCTTTTTAGGAAGATCTTTGTGCATTTTTGTAAGCATTTTATATATTTAGAATGATATGGATATACCTATACGAAAATACTTTTTTTTATATTAATTCTTGTTTTTCTAAAAAAAACTTTCTAGTAACTTTCTAGAAAAAAACTTTTGAGTAATGCGACTCATCTCATTCGACTAGTTTTGTTAGTCGTCGCTGGTGGGTCACAGGTACGAACAAAATGCCCATTTACCTTTATTTTATTAACATCTTCTCAAAATACAATCTGTTTTTTTTTTACTTTTCCTTTAAACATTGTCGCCATATACAGCCGATAAACCCAAGTATTTTATTAGTACGTGTTTAGCTTTGATGCCAGTTATATTATAATTAACTATGAGGTTATTAAAAATACTTTTGTTCTATGACTTTTGGTGATAGCTAAAACAAAAGTAACGATAAGCTCGTCATTTGTATGAGATAATTTACTTATCTAATTTAATTTGTACATCTTTAGATAAAAATTATCAACATAGTTTTCTGTAATTTTTTGAAATTTACGCGAACCGTATCCAAAAGAAAAGAAAGGTATCATGTTTTATGTCAAAAGTTAAACAATTTATCTTTTTTTATGGCATAATCTTAGTTTCAAATGCGAGAGAGAAAGGTCCATCTTTACAGTGATAAGTAGGTAACTTAAGTATAAGTCGCGCGCAGAAGGTTTGCCGATGACTGCCCCTCCCACTACACCGACCGCTACCCGCGCTCGTCTGGCATTAGTAGGTATGCCAGACGAGCGCGGGTAGCGGTCGGTGTAGTGGGAGGGGCAGTCATCGGCAAACCTTCTGCGCGCGACTTATAAACCTAAATACGCACCTATTAGATACGTATATGACAAATGGATTTACCTTAGTTTTTGGCTTAAAAGTATTCTAGTGTGTTCTTTTACGGATTTCAAGTCGGGTATGTCAAATTTCATTTGCCTCTCTGCTCTTCAGTTTTCAACACCACTTTCATTTATTATTCAAAATTTATACAACATTTTTGAAGCCTTATACAAAAATAAGCACATGCCTCTTCGGTAAGTACCTATTCATGAAAACGATGAAGCTTTAACTTATAAATTACTGCTCAACAAAGTAAAATAGGTACCTACTTACAAATTGTATTAAAAGTCGTATTTTTGTCAAAGCTCTCATAATACCACAGGTAAGTCTAGAACTTACTTTAATTAAACCAATATCGTAACTTTGTAATTTTTACTGTTGGCTGACAAAGTTTAATTTCTTAACAAAATGTTAAGCTAAATGCTAGCAAGGGCCTTTATTATGTACTAGCTGTGCCCGCGACTCCGTCCGCGTGGAAGTCGGAAAACAACATTGTGTCGCAGCAACTAAATAATGCATATTTATGTATTCCATTTATTATAATAATAGACAAAGATGTCCCACTAAGGCACTTATATCTTTTGAACCATTTCTTTAAGTAGAGTTTCAGTTCCTCTTGATTGACCGTAAAGATTCATAAAACCACATAAAACCTAAACCTTGCCAACCTTCCTTGCTAAAATGGATTATAATTGAATATTGATATTTTTATTGAAGATGTAACAAAACCATATCGCGATACAAAAATGGCTACAACGTCGTCTAGTTACAATGGGCGAACTAAATTAAAACATTTCACGTAGTGCAGTCTTTAAAATGATTTCATTCGAGGTGTGGCATAGAAAAGAACTTTAAATATTGAAAAAAATACTTAGGTATAGAAAGAAGACTTCATTTAATTTTAATAAGTTATGAATAGGTAGGTACTGCTTTCAAAAAGTCTGATCTGGAAATCGAACCAACACAAACAAAAAACATCATCTATATTTTTATTTCACCAATCGATATGATCAATAATACTGATCAAATCGCTCCAATAAACATAGTGCCTGAAATTGATGGAAAACCATAAAAACTAACATTAAGTTCCTACCTAACTTAGGTACATTTCAATTCAAACACTTATTTGTTGTTACTTCTTATTTCAATCAATCAATCATTTTTTCTTGCACTTCCTTCAATTTAAGACAGTGTGTTTGTTGGAGAGATTTGATCCCTATTAATGCCCTTATAGATATCTATCAACACAACAACAGAGGAGCTCGTGGTTAAATAATTATAGCCGCACAGACCGATCTTCCGGGTTAAGCCACGCTTGCCGAACAACAATAAGAAATTGACCTAATAAATTCTAATTAACAATATCTTCGTTTTTTTTTGTAAAAGCTTGGTTCCTTCTTCATAAGGATAGCATTTCATTAGACCTTTTGTAGACTGAGAATAGGTACCAACTCAACAATGAATATTAGATCATTTGTGGATTTATTCGTAGTAATATATTTCCTCCCAACGTGATTTGATACATGTAACGCCATCTATTGAAAATAATGGTACAAACTAATACTACTTCTTCTAGAAAATGTAAAATTCGCATAACTTTTGATTGCGTGAACCGATTGCGATGAAACAAAAAACATATGTTACTTGGAGATAAGCACAATATATGTTTATAAAAGTCAACAGCATTAGGTCAGTTCTTTTTACGTGATGCTTGAACAAACAAACAGATAAACAGATAAACAGACAAACAGAAGAAACAAAATACAAAAATGTTAAAAATGAGTTCTTTTGGTTATCTTTTAACACCCCAACCATGTTTTTTCAAAATATTTGCTATGTGCAGATACGCCAAGTCTACAGATTTGTTATATGTATAGAAGATATGGATTATTTGCATATCTTTTGAATGCGTGAACCGATTGCGATGAAACAAAAAAAATATGTTACTTGGAGATTAGCACAATATATGTTTATAAAAGTCAACAGCATTGGGTCGGCTCTTTTTACGTGATGCTTGCATAAACATGCAAACATATGTTTAATCTTTACTTCCCTAGATGGCGTTGGCGTCGAATTAGATCGCGCTATGGTTTCGTTACCGCGCGATTTATAAGTTCTAGACAAAAAAATACAAATTGTTCCAGAAACACGATTTTATTATATGTATAGATTTTGACACAGGCCTGACAACTTTCGAATTGTTATCGCTCTAAAGAACAATGAATAACTTCTCGACTTTGTCGTTTAAAGTTTATCGATCGTCAAAATGTTTAAGTTTTGAATCCATCGAACAAAGAGTGCTTATTATGGTCCATGTTTTTGTCGATTTTCCCACTTCGAGAAAATATAAGTAAATTGGTAATAAATTATAAACTTATTGTAACGCCTGTTGTGTTAAATACTTCTTTGTTATCCTACAATGTTATTGTTCTTTAGTTATTAACTAAACAACCTGTGACAAGACATATTATAATGAAGTATTTTACGTACCTATATGAATTACCTATATCTTAATGCTTATTTTCAGTAATTACTAATTAAATATTAAGGCGTTCATTAATCCGCCTGTCAGGTAAGGTGATTAGACTCGTAGTAACACCTTTGATAAATTATTTTTTCATGAATATCATCGACGTCGACGTAATGACGTAAGTACATCTTATTCGACGATAATGGTTATTAAGGAAGGGTCATTAACGATCTAAAATAAAGTTATTTGAACCATTAAGTAAATATTTTAATTTCTACATTCTAAATCAAATATTTAATTATCCTATACCAGCAGACGTCAGCGGCTTTGCTCGCGTGGTACCTACCTGTGTCAATAAAAAGTATCTTGTTTCCTTCTCCGGGTACCTATTAGGCTATCTCTGTGATAAGTCTCATTAAAATTGATTTAGTCGTTAATAAGTATAATTATTATACTAGAGTAGATTTACCCACACTTCTTTTACTGCTTGACCTTATAATAAGTCCGAACCCTATAGTTCGCCTATGTATAAGGGATTTTGCCAATAGAGCGAATAATGATGCTGTCATTCCCAAAACGTACGTTTTTCCAAGTCTGAAATTCTAGGATGTCCAACACGCATGAACACCCGATCAATTCCAGAATCTATATTGCATATATTATATATCCATGTACATTTCAATACGAATTTCATCTGCCTAGCATCTTCCCAAGTATGCTGAGGTCGGCTTACAGTTTTACCAGATACGGCTTGGTTTTAGTATTTTATTTATTTAACTCAATTAGAACAGCCACGGGCCACTTATTAAGACGCAATTAGCACGCAGGCTTCTCTTAATACTCCAGGCATATTGATAAAATCTTCATACGTTCATCAGCAAAAATATTACAATTTGTATTGGCCTCTAGGAGACCGTTGAGTGTGCTGAGAGAATGAAGTACGGCTAGAATTATAATGTATTTATAACATTTGTGTGAAGGTGATTATAATTTTCGTGTAAATTGAAACTACGAGTATACTGGGTATCCTAAAACACATGGAGGTAAAGTCCTACTTTAAATATCAAATTTTAAATGTTTAATTTTAAAAGTAAGAAAAAGTCTTCTTTTCTAAATCTTTATAATTATAAAATTCAATGTACTTTGCGTCCATTACCACGTTTTTTTGGAACAGTCGGTACCTATATAAGAGAAGCTGAACTATAGAAGAAGAACAACAATCCATTTTTTATGTAGATACGCGAAATCGCTTCCCATTCTTCCTTATATAGGCTGGTACGCCGAACCCACGTTAATAAATCAAAGAGTTTTATTTACAGTTGAAAAGCTCGTCTAATCCGGTTTGCGTCGGTTTGTATAAGGAATTGGCTGATTGTTGTAAGAACTCAAAGTATGAAGCATGAATTTTTTTGTTGACACATTCGTTTCCTTGATTTTCTTTGTACTACTTACGTCCTACGCACTTAGTTCAACATCGAAGATTACCAAAGAAATTGTGAGTAGGTATATCAATAAGATCAGCTTGATCTAAAATATTTTTAGGTATCCATCATCTCGTTCAGTTTAAAGAATTCAATCGTACATCAATCATTGTATAGTCTATCTTTGATAAATTCAAAGGCGTTGTACATCTATCCTATCCATAACACACTTTGAGCACTTGTTGAGTAGTACTAAATCAGCCTATCGATAAAGAGCTAAGCAACCGCTGCCGTTTGGATTCGAAACTATCTCATGCTGTGGTGAAAAGATTTGCCAGTCAGCAAGGTTGGTAGCGGGGCTGACTGCCCAGAGTGCGCCGGACGTACTGAAGTATCGTCACTCGATCATCATCATCATCATCATTCAGCCGAAAGACATCCACTGCTGGACATAGGCCTCCCCAAAAGGGGGGGTTACGTCACTCGATAAACACTCGAAAACAACAGTAATGAAACATTAATTTATATAAATGTGTACCTACTACACATAAACGGTGGGCCCGAGGTAGTCCAAATTTTTTTAACCACGCCTTTCTGATGGTATTATGAGTTAATAATGTTATATCAACAATTATGTCCAATTCAGTCAATTTAACTATTTAGTTTTTCGGAAAATAACAAATCAATTAACTGTAGGATTTCCTTGTAATACAACACCTTAGGTCAAGCTGGCAAAGTTTAAATTATCGTGTGAGTGGATAAGAAAACTTCTCTTCACGAACCACCCCGGCAAAACACGACATACGGCGAGTGGGGTATGGTATGACCAAGGTATGACAAAAGTCGCAACCCCGCGTTCATAGGGCTTATTACCCTAGAGATTTTTCGACTTGTGAATTTCCATAAATCACTACATAGTATAATATAATAATTAATCATGAGATTAACGTAAAACCGGAGGGAACATTAGACTAGCTTTCTACAACCCCATCATATAATAAAAAATGTATCATGAGGTCTACTGAAAAGCTTACAATCCGCAGGGCAGCTTGTGGCGAGCTGTTGGTGAGTGGCGACACTGCGTACCTTATTGCCTCAGAGAGTCGGTCAGGGCCTCGTCTCCAGTTTGCCTTTATTGGCTGGCTGGAGTGGAACCCCAAGAGTGCCCGCAGGACTCTCAACTCTGGCTTGCCTTTATCGGCCGTCCAGAGGGGGGCCGCCAGAGCTATATGCTCGGGGGTGGAAGTGTCTAAAGGCGTAATAGCGGGGAAACCCACTCCGGGTCTTTTAGACCCGCGACGGCGAAACCGGGGCCACACCTCTCTACACCCCTAGCCGCTCACACGTCTGTTGCCCCCTTCGCCTATGTACTGGCGGCTTTTCAGGGGGCCCAGCTAGTGAGCTGGCGAGTCACCGTCTGCCAATAAATTTCAATTTTAAATGTTGAAAGGCAGACGCCGTTTTCTTCCGGCAATAGAGGTTATCAGTCCACCTAACACCCCTTCCCATAGACCAGACATTTTTCACCACATTTTGCAATAGTCTTGCACCCACCTGGGACGGTCCATGACTGTACTCCAATAGTGCAGCCGTGGATAGCCCCCGGTTGGTGCCCCACCCCATTTTAGATTAAAGTTCTCAAAGGGGCCTCTGCGCGTTGGACCTGTGTCCCCGTGTATGCCTTCCAAAGGACCGGACATCTTCCGCACGGAAGATGAGCCGTGAATAGAGATACATATAATAATAATAATAATAATAATACCCCTCTGGGAAAGGCGTTACCTCACCATGAGATTAACGTAAAATCGGAGGGAACATTAGACTAGCTTTCTACAACCCCCATCATATAATAAAAAATGTATCATGAGGTCTACTGAAAAGCTTACAAACCGCAGGGCAGCTTGTGGCGAGCTGTTGGTGAGTGGCGACACTGCGTACCTTATTGCCTCAGAGAGTCGGTCAGGGCCTCGTCTCCAGTTTGCCTTTATTGGCAGGCTGGAGTGGAACCACAAGAGTGCCCGCAGGACTCTCAACTCTGTCTTGCCTTTATCGGCCGGCCAGAGGGGGGCCGCCAGAGCTATATGCTCGGGGGTGGAAGTGTCTAAAGGCGTAATAGCGGGGAAACCCACTCCGGGTCTTTTAGACCCGCGACGGCGAAACCGGGGCCACACCTCTCTACACCTCTAGCCGCTCACACGTCTGTTGCCCCCTTCGCCTATGTACTGGCGGCTTTTCAGGGGGCCCAGCTAGTGAGCTGGCGAGTCACCGTCTGCCAACATATTTCAAATTTAAGCTTGAAAGGCGGACGCCGTTTTCTTCCGGCAATAGAAGTTATCCAGTCCACCTAACACCCCTTCCCATAGTCCAGATATTTTTCACCACATTTTGCAATAGTCTTGCACCCGCCTGGGACGGTCCATGACTGTACTCCAATAGTGCAGCCGTGGATGGTCCCCGGTTGGTGCCCCATCCCATTTTAGATTAAAGTTCTCAAAGGGGCCTCTGCGCGTTGGACCTGTGTCCCCGTGTATGCCTTCCAAAGGACCGGACATCTTCCGCACGGAAGATGAGCCGTGAGCTCCAAAGAGATACAGGAATAATAATAATATAGTTTATTTCTCTCATAAAGGTACATTAATTTTATTTAAACAATTTAGCCTTATGCTAGAACCTTTGTGAGAGCTGGAGTCTGAACTAGGTTCGGAACCTGTATGACAGATCTCCAGGCTCACACCCCTTTATACATAATCATATTTTACGGCTTCTTAATTTAGATTATACATAGAGCATTATTCGCAAACAATTTTGAAGAGAGGTTAATCTATATAAATATAACAAAGGTATTGTTAATAAAATATGTGAAGTGTAATGTAAAGTGATAATATTGTAGGAGTGAGTGTGTAGTGTGTGAATGTGTTTTGTGTAAGTGCATGTAAGACCTGTGCGAGTATTTGTGCTTATTATTAAATATGAGTGGGATGTATGTTAAAAATTATTTAATGGTTTGGATGATACTTTCTGTACCTTCATAGTCCAAATCCAGCAGCCAGTTCCTTACAGTAATTTTGCATTTACATTTCACCATTGAGTAAATATGTAAGATTGTATTAACTCTGTTGTATACATAAGGACCAAGGAAATAAAAGAATCGTTGAGCTAGCTTTGAATGAACAGAAATGGAGGAACACACTGTATGCTTTCGTCTCAAGGCTTTGAACTTTTCGGGATTATAGGAATTTCGGGAGTGGACTGTTAGAATTAAATTTAGAATGAACAATTTCCGAACAGAGAGGACCTTACAGGTTTTATAAAGTTCAGTGGTAGGAAATTGATAAGGAAGGGACCAACCTACCTTAAGGATCGCTCTTTGTGCACGTTCCAGTTTTAACAAATGTGTTTTTGCTGCCCCACCCCAGACAATTATACAATACTGTGCAACTGACTGACAGAGAGCTAGATATACTTGTCTAAGCACCTGTGTGTCGGCCACATGGCGGAGATTCTTAAAAATAAATATCAATTTGCGCAGTCGGGAGGTAAGTAAGTCTAAATGCTTATAAAATGATAATGAGTCATCTATCTGAACACCCAAATATCTAACACTATCTATGCGACTTAGATGAGGACAGCTGCATGGTGTTTGTAGTGATGCATTACAAGAATGTGCAATCAATGAGAAATTGGATGATGAAAGTTTACCAACTTTTGACAAAGAAAAGGTAAGATATTTAGATTTGTCTACATTTAGAGTGAGTAGGTTTTGTGACAACCAGTCAGTAACAATGTCGAGTCCCAGTTGTGCGTATTTAAATGTCGACTCCCAGGAATACCCGTGGAATATTAAGGCAGTATCATCGGCGTAGGTAAAGATGGATCCATTAGAAAGTTCTTGACGACAGAGGTTATTAATATAGATGAGAAACAAGGTCGGTCCAATGATACTACCCTGGGGCACACCGTATGTTATAGGGAGTTCGTCGCTTATCCAGTCTCCTATTTTAACACATTGGCGTCTTCCTGTAAGATAACTAGTGAAGAGTGAGAGCTGATCGCTTCTGATACCAATCTTTTCAAGCTTAGCAATGAGGGCGGGAATTGAGATTGTATCAAAGGCTTTTGCTAAATCTAGGAAGACGCCAATAACACACTGTTTATTATCTAGGTGAGACACAATGTTATTTGTGAGATCTAAAACCGCATTACTGGTGGACACTCCTGAACGAAAACCGTATTGGCTAGAAGACAAAAGATGATTTTGCTCAAGGTATTTGACGAGCCTATTATTCATGAGCCTTTCTAGCAGTTTAGATAATGTGGGTAAGATTGATATGGGTCTGTAATTTTGTGGTTTATCTCTGTCACCGCATTTGTGCACAGGGTGAACGATTGCCAGCTTGAATGCATCAGGAAAAACTCCTGTACTGAATGCTAGGTTATATAAATATGTAAGGTGGGGAATAAGTAAGTGCTTAAATTTTTTAAGAAATGTACCCGAAACGTTATCCGATCCTACCGCACAATCAGTCCTAAGCGCGTTAATTAAAAGTTCCAACTCAGAATTGTCAGTATGTAAGAGGACAAAGGTTTTATTGTTCTGGATATCATCCTGTTGTAAGGATGTAGCTGGTACGCATATGTTTTCAGCAAGTGAACGTCCAATACTCGCGAAATAAGTGTTGACTTCATTAACAGAACGTTTTGGATCAGATGACGACAAAAGATCGGTTGCTAGTGTTTTTTGTTTAAAGTAAAAAAAGTATAAAACAAAGTCGCTTCCCGCTGTCTGTCTGTCCCTATGTATGCTTAGATCTTTAAAAATACGCAATGGATTTTGATGTGGTTTTTTTTAATAGATAGAGTGATTCAAGAGGAAGGTTTATATGTATGCCCGTGCGAAGCCGGGGCGGATCGCTAATAATGAATATTTCGAATATTAAGCATTATTCCACAAACGAGCGATGCATGGTTAAAATCTTTCGGGTACCTCGGACCCACGGTGTATACAGCCCGGAAACATTCACTGGCAGTACTCTGGCCCCCTCATATCTAAGGGACAAATAATATTCTTTTTCTTTCAACTACGTACTAATGTTATCATTAATCGCTGCAAAACCGATCACAAAATACGTATTTTCTGCTTAGAAGCAAAACAGTGCAGAAATGTTGTATGAAATCTCATTACTGCACTGCAAAACAGTGCAGAAATGTTGTATGAAATCTCATTACTGCACTGTTTTTCATTAATGCAGTTTTTTATTTTTTATTTAGATATAAATTTACCACAGAGGTTTAATGTCTCCCGTTAAGTTTAATATTAAATGTATGCATTCTTATGCATTAGATCAAAAAGATACTGGCTGAAAATAAAAATCGGCTGAATAAAACCACTTGGTGAAAAAAAAAAAACATTTGGCGCGTATTTTGTACCATTGTAAAACTTTGATATTTCATAGTTAGCAAGAAAAGTTAAAAAATGGAAATAGATAGCGATATGAATTCAAGTCCAGAAAATATAAAAACAGCTGCAAATGAAATTGTTAATAACCTTTTGCCGCAAAAGTCGCAGGATAACCTTGTTTTCATTAACTTGAGTTTTTATTTTGAGTACCGTAGGTATATTTTATCACGGTAAGTAAATAATAATTGATAGTTGAAAGAAAATTAGATTACGCACCTTGCTGAAGTGAGTGATTAATGCACTCGTGTTAATTTAGTGCCCTCGCTTGCGCTCGGGCACCAACATAACACTCGTGCATTAATGACTCACTTTGCGCTCGGTGCAACAATCTACTATTATCAAATGACATGTAGATCACTACAATGACAGGTCGTGAAGGAAAACTGCTATTGATGCTATAGTATTATCAGCGAAAAGAGTAACGGCAAAATGAGGGGTTATACCAATGACGTTTTATAAATAGACGCGTCATACACCAACATCATTGCACTGCAAAACAGCGCAAATTTTACAATAGCTACATACCACTACATTTAATTATACAGTGCAAATTATACAATTAATTATACACTATAATCCTACATCGTCTGTAAACACAAGATGGCATTTTTTTCGCGATATGTTGCAAAAATTACGCTTTAGGGACTATGCACACGACGTCTTTATTACGCGCGTTTTTGTCAAACTCCATACATAAAAAACGTGACCATATTTCTTAAGTATGGAGTTTCACGGAATCGCGCGTCAAAGGCGCGTAGAAAAGACGTCGTGTGTATAGGCCCTTATACGGACGTATAGCCGCGACACTGGTTGGTGCGTGACTAAGTGAATGCCGGTCAATTACCTTGCTTTAATATTGTCAATATTGAGCGCGGGCAACGCATCTATAGTTTGTAACATCATTGGGTTATACTACACACTTCTGCCTATTCCTTCGGGGAATATAAGCATGATGTTATGTATTATCACTCTTAGCACACACATTGGTGACAGCGCAGTTTCTATGATGTTATTAGCGTTCAGAATGAAGCTGCTGCCTCTTAAAGCTAAGTACGTTAATTATGTTAAAATTGCTATTTCCCACCACAATAAAAATAGTTTTACCTAAACAGCGTTGTATTGTATTACATATTTATGTGCAAATGTAATTTTAGAAATACCATAGTAATCACATAAATTACTTGCTTTACAAACGAAATGGTATTAACCCATTCATCACTTTTTTCCAATTACATAAAGGGGTTGTGGGTGTTGCCTTTACGAGTTATTGAAATGACCCCTGGCATAAATAAAAAGGTACTACATAAGTACCTATAGCTACGGGTTTTCAGGGAAACAACGTCACATGCTTGTTGCTTTTAAGCTAATACAAGTTAATGGCCCGTAAAATAAAGCTATTAACAAATGAATGGCGACACAGATAAGCGTGCTTAACACGTGTTACACCAAATAAACAACACGTGTTTTATAATGAACGTAATGTAACAGCATTTGTTTGCGTGAAACATTTACAAAACATTAATCACAACACGAATAGCGACATATTTTTATAGTAGTAGGTGGAAACTACAAACCGTTACTTGCTACGATTTTACCTTTTTTGTGTCTTGCTACGTGCTACGCGATCCTTACGTAGCTCGTAGTTACCTATTGCTTCTTTCCACATAACTCCATTGCTGACTCATCATATTTGTGCACATTTTCCATGCGCGAGTTTCGCGCGCTTCTTGCGTGCGTCACGTATCTTGCGCAGTACGCGGCGGAAGATACGCTAAGTGTATTTTAGCCCTTAGACTTCTTAAATGTATTGCAACTTTCCATATTGAGCGCAACATTGTAACAGAAACAAGCAGTTTCTATAATTTATTCCATTAATGTCTGCTGCGTAGCTCCGTGTTATATTGCCTAAAAGTAATTAACTTCACCGTTATTAATCTTCACAGTTTGTTGGGAATGCGTCACTTCAACTTTCTATCTGACTCCACCAACTTTCGGGAGAAAATTTACATTCGACAATGTTATAATGATATGCGTATTTTCTATACACATTTTCCATTCCCAGTTTATAGGAAAGTATGGTAACTCCGCCTGAATAATTTAATTATTCACGTATTATAAGTTATCCTTGTTTGTTTCAAATATACTGTTTGTTATTTTTACATAGGATAAGTACGTGTGACGTGAATACATAACAAAACAACACGGCTGTTCTCACCGAAGGGTTGGGCAGAAGTTTATAAATAGTACACCCTCGTTTCGCCGTTAGTCCCATGTAATAGGGGGCGAGCCTATTGTCAAATAAAAGCGCTGATATAACGATTTTGATAGATACAATTGAGTCGTTGGAAACCGAATAGGACGAAATGTTGCTTTTTTTTAAATAGCACGTTGTCATCAATCTGCTTCTGAGAAATTCCAAACGGAACATCTAAATAACATTTTGCCCGACCTGGGGATGGAACCCAGGACCTCAAGCTCAGCAGTCACGCTTGTGACCACTAGACCAACGAGGCAGTGTATAACATGAATAATTTCATAATAATATATTTTACCAAATAAAGCAGTCCTACAGCTGACTGAATGTATGTATGACTCTGAAAAAAAACACAATAACAGTACGTACACGGTAAAATACGTACACGGCACATATACACTTTATCACTTAATGAACACCTGTTTTGGAAGAAATCTCATTAAGGTGGATACTTCATAAGATTAGTTAAACGCAGACGTTTACGACTATAATAACTATTCCGCCATAAAACTAACGCAACTTTATGTGAAAGTAGTGATAATAATAATAGAAGCTTATAAGAATACTGGGAAAATAGTGATTGCGATGATAAGTCATTTTTTTGCCATATTGAATACCCCATGACGTAAATTTTCGCTTGAAGCGTTGGAGTCCATTGAGAAGCGTGCCAAGAAGCTCATCAGCAACGACTCCCTTGTTCAGACCAAGCTCCAAAGTCTTGAGCATCGGCGCAAAGTTGCTAGTCTATCGGTTTTTTATCGGATACATTTCGGAGAATGTGCTTCAGATCTGCATGATCTAATTCCCCCTGCCCTTTTTTCTATCGGACGGCCAGAAGCACGAAAAAGCGCCATCGGTTCATGGTTGATATACCAAAAATCCGAACGAAGCGCTTTGATTCCACTTTCATTGTGAAAACTGCCAATGCGCTGCCCAAGTGGGTGTTCCCCGACAGCTACAGTTTGGGTGTCTTCAGGTCACGAGTGAATCGGTTCCTTCTGGGCAAGCGTGCTCCATCGTAGACCGCATCATCGCTTAACATCAGGCGAGATGGCGGACAAACGCAGGACTAGAATCAAATATTTAAAAAAAACTACTGGAACCACAAATCGAAACGAATATAGAGCCCTGACTTTGGAGTCATGTTTGCGAAACAGCACCTAGAAATACCAACTGCAACCAACATAAATAAGGCAGGAAGCTGCCTCTGTCTGAAAACAACTTTAATATAGAAAATATTAACAATTCAAAACACTCATAATTTTATTCAGTATTATCCATTTTTGCTCGAGTGGAATTGAAAACATCAGAACAAAGAAACAGAATGTTTATTTATTTCTTAAAAACATCTACTGAATCAGAAGATAAATATTTTCATAAATCCATGATAAGTGCAGCAGTCTTTGGGGAGAAAGTGACTTTGTTACTTATTTTTGATACCTACAACAAAAAGCTATCCAAATATAATTTTTTGAGTTGTTTATGTAAAATATCCATGCACATTACCTATATACAGGGTGTAAATGAATTCGTATAATTCCTTCAAACCACATGATCTATTAATGGTATAGATTAAGCACAGGATTTAATTGATTAAAAATAACTTTTTTTTTTTTTTTCCAAATGTTTTTTTTTTTTGTGATAGAAAATTTCGATGCCATGCATAAACGAATGAGGGCACGGCGACACAGCTGACGGGCATGACTAGCGCGATATCGCTCCACGCAGTCAGTTAACTTGGGACGCTAAAATTACTCAGATACAGAATGCCATGGTACATTTTTGAACCCTTTTTTTTTGTTGATTCTGAAAAAAACTTTACAGGGTAAATCAGTGTCACCAGTAGATCACGCAGTTTGAAGGAATTTCACGAATTCGTTTACACCCTGTATATTGATATTTAGATAATCTAATGATAATTATAGTTACTGAGGTCTGAGGTCAACAATTCGCAGAAATTAGTCTCAATTAATTGAGCTCTTCTGAGATTAGTAGCTCTACGGTAATCAAACACCATTGTGTATGTAATGTGTTTATCTAAATGTAAATTAAACGCGCAATCTAGTTCGTTTGTATGTCTTGTTTTTGAAAACATTTACCTGACCTCAAGATCGACCTCCCTCAAGTTCACCAGGAGCGAGTCATAAAGAGCGTTGCATGATTTTGATCCCACGTAATGAGATTGAGAACTCGCACGAAAACAAATCATATCCGATTTAAGCAGCACGGTCAATGACCATCGGTGGCCGCGTTGCTTATAAATTAACGATACGACCATCAACATTTGTTATTGGAAAAATCAGGTAAAACGGCAATCTAATTGCGCAACACACTCGTAATTGCTATGGCTTTGATTTAACAATACAGCAATATTCATTGCGTGGTACATAGTTGTGGAGAAGTCGGATTGTTAATACATACGTTGCTATGGAAATTGTTGACTTGTCAAAATCAAAGACATAGCGATTGCGAGTGTTTTGCGCAATTAGAATGCAGATACCTATCGCTTATTTGAATTAAACCGCTTTTTTACTGAGCGCTGATTTTATCAACGTCAAATAACTTTTATCTGAGTCAGATGTTTGAAAGATTTCCTATAAAAAAGTAGCAAAAATATAAATAAATATTCTTCACTTAAAAGTTATCTGACGTCGTTAAATGTATTTCAGTTGTTGGTATTTCAGTATAGGTACACTCAGAAGCAATGATATCCAAAACAGAATTTAAATCCGCCAATATTAGCCATATAATTATGGATAAAGCGGTTGAATACGTGCCTATGCATAGCCGTTAATATCCATAGTCCCATAGTTGTTCTTGTGGCTTGGGTCAGATAAATATTATAAACGGTTCTAAATCGGTAGGGAGATATTATTGCTTCTGACTGTGCCTAAAGAGTCGTATATCTATTAACTTGCAATGTGTCTATTACTTTTAAACACCCCCTTAAATCTTGTAGGATAACCTTTTCATCATCATCCTTTTATGACATTTCACCTTCTTTTTAGTTATATTAAACCTTTTTTTATCATAGGCCAAAAAAAACAGGGGACTGCACTGCTGACCTTCCGGCACTCCGACCTACTTGAGGGAGTCGCTGCACCGCTGAGCCTCCGTCACTCCGACCTACTTGGGGGAGTTGCTGCACAGCTGAGCCTCCGGCACTCCGACCTACTTGAGGGCGTTGCTGCACCGCTGAGCCACCGGCACTCCGATCTACTTGAAGGAGACATTGTACCGCTGAGCTCCCGGTACTTAGCTACACTGAGAGGAGTCGCATACCACGCCGAGTAGAAATATCGCTCCGAATAAGTTCTGTTACTAATTCAAAAATTACGTGTGCAGTTTAGAGACCTTAAGTGTTTATAATTATAGAAGTTGTCCTAAAAAGTGCTTTTCTTGTTCGTCCGGCTAGGGGTACTCAGGCAGGACCCCTTAGTCTGCGACCTTCTGAACTGGTGTAGCAGACGTGTCTCTAACTCAGAACCTGGGGCCGTCTGCTACATTACAATCTTTAATTTTAAATCGTTTTGGAATCTTCTTTAATTCTTCTACATGGTTCTACACTCTGCACATAATAGGGTACTGAAACCTGCATAGTGATGAAAATAATGGACTTTATTAATATTAAAGCATTGTTTAGGTGACCAGGGGGGCTAATAACGCCGCGTTTGGTGAAACATATTCCGTTCCATTGTCGAAATCATGGCTGCACATCCAGTCGGCAGTTGTCACGCAGTTGCACTGACTTCATTCTAATTGGTACGTCTACACCCGTGCGCTTTCATGTTCATCTTGCGCTTTCAACTTTCAATTCCTCCTGCGTCAAGCGCATGCAATATTGATTGCCGTAAGACTCGAACTAGTATTAGGGCATGCGCTATTGCATGCGCTATGGCGCTTAAGGCATGCGTCAGACGAAAGCGCAAGATGAACATGAAAGCGCACTGGTGTAGACATACCAAATTGCCTTCAAGCTGCATTTCGCAGTTGAATAGTTTATCGTCGCATCTGGCTGTGCAGTCTAGGTACTTAGTAACTTCAGTTATGATTGTGAATATGAAATGAAATAAGTATGTTTCATTATACGCAACGTTATTAGCTCCCCCTGGGCACTAACTACGGAGTATACCTGAGCGTGGAAACGCACCTTTAAAAACTATAACAAGTGTCTATGATAAATTATAAAGAGTGCACCGCTAGGGTGAGAACGTGGTGATTAAAAGCTCGTAAGCGTGTATTACATTACGGATCTACAAATAGTCGCACGCTCTCGAAGGAATGTAAACAAAATAAAATAGAAACATCTTGCCTCGTAACTGATTTTATACTCTGCAGAGATTTAAAACTTAGAAAAATAAAGTAGTTAACGAGAACTTGTAAAACCCCTTAATAGTTTTACATTATAATAAACTTGTAATGGTGTTTGAGAACACAAAGAGTAGTAATAATTTTACAAGCGTGATTAAATAGCTGTAAAATATAATATTCCAGAAAATCAACTATAAAATATTATATATTTATATTGCCAAAGTATTAAGTACTGCATATGTACTACAGTTTCGATACTAATATTTTATGTTAGCCCCATTGCAGAAATGGGATCGGATCTTTTATTTTATTGTCCAATTTTATTTGAAATTATGCGCAGAGTTCACAAAAATACATTTCCTTATAAAACTACGGTCGTAAAAGTTGCGGGAACCAATGTTGTCAAAGGTTTCCTTTTGACTATTTTTCACAGTGTAAACAAAGTTTGAATTAAAAACACCGAGGAAAGTTTTGAAGTCAAAAGACATTTTGCTTTTATGTGTTTTATTATAAGAAATGTATTAGTTAATATTGTTCTAATCTTGATGTAGACAAGAAAGGAAAGGAAAGGATAATATCTTCCTTTGTACAAACTCTTGTTAATGTGTACAATCAAGTATTTTCGATTTCATTCTACACCCTAATTGCGAAACACGCTCACAATCACAAAAGATTTGATGTTGATAGTTCAACAATTTCCAATGCACGGTATTTTATAACAATCTGTCTTCTCGACTACTATGCCCGTAATCTTGTCTTTCTTTCGTGTCAGAACGAGCTATTCGAGAAAAACTCACGCCGTGGTGAAAGAATTAGGCAGGCAGCGAGTTTGGTAGCGGGTGTCTGCACGTACTTAACCGTATAGTCCGTAGCGGGCCCCGAAAGGGGACGAACACAAGAACTACCGTAAACTCGTTTTCGACCCCGATCGGGGCCCAGAATTAGGTCATACGACATCCTAATTAATAATGTGAACATTTAATTATCTACTTATCGGATCTTGGTATTGGATGAAATTTATAAGAACTAAATAAAAAGCTCAAGTTTGAGTACCATTGAATCAATCCTATTTAGCGCACGAGTTTTAATATTTACCTTTACAAAACTCAATGTATAAATGCGATAACCGCCATTTGATGACAGTCGTAGTGGACGCTAAAAATCATAAAAAGAATGGATTCTGGACTACCATACATCACAAAATGAGTAAATCATTTATTAATTCGAGGAAATCATAGTTTTGGTAAATTTAGTAGTGATAACAAAGTTTTTGATATCCAAAGTAAAAGCTTCCCGCCAGTTGAACTTTTGTTGTTGTTCATTTATCACTAATATCACACATTACATAATAGGCGTGGTTAAAAACATTCCATCGCCTATTGACAAATGCGATATACTACTAGAAAAAGCCCATGTTTTAACGTAAAACGTAAACGTACGTAAAATATCACGAAATCTTTGTTATCACTACTCAATTTGGGATTCGAAATCAGCCGCCATATTACTTTTTTATGGTTAATGATGTGAGAAAGTGATTATGTGAATCGATTATTTCGTTGTGATTTTGTTCGAATCGATTTAATAAAAAATAAGTAACACCAAAAATCGATTTTTTTATTATAATAAGTATTTTACATGTTTGATGTAATTTAACATTCTATCTGTGTTAAAATTATAATCAAGCAATCAAAGATACTTTTTTTTAAATATCGTAATAAGTCAGTAAGTACATTTAATAAAATAAATTGATTTAGATTCATCATAAATCATAATCCTCTGTGGCTACATCAATAAATATTCGTACCGAAACTTCACCGTGGAATCCAATGCATCCGTAGACTGATATTCTTTATTCAAAATTCAAAAAATAAATTCTAATTTGACGCAATATCGGCAGTAAAATAATAATTATCTACGAAACGATCCTTGTAATAAGGTTTAAAATTGTTAAACGGGATCTTAATAGTGCGAAATCCAGGTACCTCGCCTACGCCTTCATGTACTAATTTTAAATTGCATAGGTATGTACCTACTAGTCGCGCGCAGAAGGTTTGCCGATGACTGCCCCTCCCACTACACCGACCGCTACCCGCGCTCGTCTGGCATTAGTAGGTATGCCAGACGAGCGCGGGTAGCGGTCGGTGTAGTGGGAGGGGCAGTCATCGGCAAACCTTCTGCGCGCGACTTATACATAGAATATTAATTTTATTATGTCCAGGATGGTTAACGGCTGTGAATAAGCGAAAAAAAAACAGAAGAGAGGTGAAGAGGTCATACATTATAGACTTTATTTTTTGAAGGCGTAGATGGTATAGAGTGCCCAGTATATCTGACATAGGCGTAGTGAGTATTTGATTTCGGGGAAGATTTAATGGCGGAAAGCTTTGGCATTCTCGATGCGAGACATTGATGAGGCCTTGGGCCACCTTAAGTCGGATGCTGACCGGAAGCATTTACTTATAATGTAGTAGTTAGAATTCGAATAAGTTAGAACTTAAAACGAGCAATGAACATGCTGTTATGTCAAAATGGCGAATAATTGTAACATTACACGAACTCGTAAATGTTTCACCTCAGACTAGGCACCTCTGGGTTTTGAAGTAGTATTTTATTTCGAGATCGATTTTGAACGCTTTATGAAATTTTGGTCGTTTTATTTGGACAGGGGTGTATGCAACGGTAATAGTAGTCATTTTCTGCAACAGGAGCCATGAAAACCATGGAAATATCACCCATGATGAATAAGTAGTAAGTTTTCGTGGCCGCTATCTTAGATTTAGAAATCGATCTTAGCCATCTTTGTTTTGTGAACCGACCTTATATCCTCTAACATTATTAAAACCTGATTATAGTAGTACGTCCTCTATCTTATGAACTATTTCACTTCTATTTGAAATCAGGAAGCAAAGGCCCAGGAATTTATGTCCTGAGCTGCGGTATGGCAGATTGGGATATAAGCTCCGCCTCTCTGCAGCTCGCTTTCCTCAGCAAGCCCTAGCACGAATGCTCTGCGACAATGTATCGCGTTGACCGACTGCATGTAGTAATATAGGAGAGAATGTGGTAATACATTCTAATTATGTCTATTAGATACTTAAAATATCTTCGTGTTCATTCTACTTGTACTAATATTTAATCTGTGCCAATACTTTAGGTTTTTGAAAAATACTTTCTATTCACGTGAAATTATTTATTTGTAGCTATGCCGCAAATAAATAAATGTCATTAATTAACTTTCGAGCGATTTTATTTATTTAATGATTATTTTTCGATTAGGCTGAATGAGAATCGATTTGGCTGAATGCAACATTTGTATTGTAGAACAATTTTGGATTGATGGTCAGCACTAGGTTCGAATTAAGTCGACGTACAATTTTTACTAAATTGAATTGTGTTTTTTATGCGTTTTTGTATTTGAATAATGGTAAAAATGAACATGAAAAGAAAAAGAAACTATGTTTAGCTTGTCCCTTCAGCGTTTCAACACGTAACTAGGTACGTTAATTATTGTTTTTGAGCTAATCTAACTCAACTAATATTTGGATATAGGTATATTAAATATCTATTTTATTCTAATTTGCAGTATGTTGACGTAGCTTCACGTAAACAGCACATTTTTAAAGAAATTTACTAGACATATTAGGTACAATATTAATGAAATAAAATAATTTTCACATTAAATTCATACTTAAAACATGCGTGCAAATTCCTGCATTTAGTGACTTAATTCGATTAATTAACGCGACAACTCCCCGAGTCAGCGGATATGACAAATGTCAAAATCTCGTCGAGCCGAAGGGTTAAGTACCGTTACTCGTGGTGGCTGATGTGGCACCACGCAATGAATATCGTTGTATCGCCAAAATGAGAACTATTGCGATTCCAAGTGTATTACCTACGCAATTCGGGTGCTGTTCTAAAATACCTACGAAAACAAAAAAATAATCTTTTAGATGTCAATGTCAACGTCGTAGATATTTGTCATTGTACAGCCATTTTATTTTTGAAGTTCATTTAACTTGTAAGTAAACGAACAGGAAAGATAGGTTGTGATTGTCACTTTACATTTTTGCTTATCCAAGGTTAGTCGGAAAGGGGGTACTAATCCGAAAGGGTGTTAAAGTACCCACAATAATGAATAACTTTTGTTCTACAATTTTTCCCAAAAGACAATAGTTGTGAAAGAAATGTTGAAAAATCTCAAAAAAAAGAGGTAAAATCTATCTATCCTCAGCTATGATCCGCTGTGTTTACATTTTAAGTCACATTTGGGCTTACAAATTAGAAGGTCCATTTCCTGAATTCGTAACTAAAGAAGGGATGAAGAATTTTTGAAAAAACTAAAATAAAAATAATTTTGTATGTAAATTTTAACCCTTGCGTTAAAACAGTCACCAATGATACTCTAAGTGGCTGTGGATAGTACCCCCTTTCCAACTAACCTTGTATACCTACTTAAATCAAAATTACAAGAAGTTACAGGATGCATAATAAAATATAACCAATAATTTCTGCAACTTTGTTACCGTTGTGTCGATTACTCTAAAAGCTTTCCCGACATCAAAGGCAGCAAAACTGCTCTATGTAAATGGTAACCACATTTCTAAGGTGTGATGTATGCACTGCACTGAAAGCCCATAACTGCATACAAAGCCGTTCCCCGTGTAACAAAGCCTTTGCTATAAATTCATATTTATGTATTGACATAACCGTTCGACATCTCATTTAACTGTTTGTCCTTACTTCAATTCCAATTGGAACAAATACTCGTGCGCAACTTTATTGGAATTGTTCACCAAGTTTGTTTATAGCAACGAGATAAATCTAGAATTGCTCTCGTACGTGCAGTTTGCTGAAGAATAAAAGCATTCAGATCAAAAATAAACATACATTTTCCCATCGGTTTTTTGCCATCATATCACTCAAATCATAATTCGTAAGTATTTATTTATTTATACTTTCGCACAAACTTTGTACAGAGGCGGACTTAATGCCTTAGGCATTTTCTACCAGTCGACCTTAGGGTGGTGCAGAGAAAAACATGGTAGGTGCACTGAAAAGAGGTTAAGGATACGCTATTAAAAATTAACAAAGTTATTGGAAACATTTTTTGGCAACAATATTACCAACATATTGAAAAGATATTTACGTACATGTTTAAATACAATAATAAATATTTATACATACGATATTATATACCTAAGCATACATAAATATATATTAATTAATATACTTTACAATACATACAAAAATATACATATATAAGGATAAATCAGCGCTGAGATGATTCTGCCAATGCCTTGTGAAGATGTTCACGTAACTTAATTTTAAAGGTATAGCGACTGGTTGCCATCCTGATTTCCAAGGGGAGTGCATTCCACAAAAGAATGGACTGGACGAAGAAGGAAGAATGTATAAAGTCAGAGCGATGAGAGGGACATTGAAGGAGACGGTTGTGTGAAGAGCGAAGATTTCTGTCATGATTGGAGCATATGTACTGAAAGTGAGAAGTTAAATAAGTAGGGGAAGTGGGAGAGTAGAGATATGAGAATAGAGTAGTCAATGCCCTTTGGACTCTACGTTGGCGAATAGGCAACCATTTAAGAAGCAACCGATACGCAGAGACATGGTCATATTTACGAAGATTGAAAACAAATCGAATGCAGTTATTAAGAAGGCGGTCAAGTTTGTTGAGAAGATCTGCATTCAGGTCATAGTAACACACATCACCATAGTCAATAATGGGAAATATTAAGGTCTGCACAAGCATTGCTTTCGTGTTCGACGGTAATAGGTTTCGTAATCGGTAGAGAGACCGCAACGTTCCAGTGACTTTCCGGCTGACATTAGTGACCTGGGCCTGCCAATGGAGTGTAGAGTCTATGTGCAAACCAAGATCCTTAACATCAGAGCTCAGAGAAATAACAGTACCGTTGAACATAACAGATGTTAAGGATGCACTGTCCACTTTGCTTATATTTCGGGGGCTCCCTACAATTAGCGCTTGGCACTTCGTAGGGTTTACCACCACACCAAACCTATCAGACCAGTTCTTAATAGCCACCAAGTCCCGGTTCAAACTGTTGATCGCGTCGGATATACCGTCAACACTAGCTTGACAGTACAACTGCAGGTCATCAGCATAAAGGTGATACGCACACTGAAGCTCGGGGGTAATGAGATTGATAAAAATAGAAAACAGAAGTGGAGAAAGAATACCGCCTTGAGGAACACCAGTTTCTAGGTCACACCAACTTGATGAAGACTCACCCACATGAACTGATTGCTGACGTTCCTGAAGTATTTGTATATATCGCAGTCGAATTTGGCGTATAGTGTAATATCAGCACTCAACAGCACTGTTTTTTAATACGGCTAATGTGCAACCTAAATGCAATAAACATAAATGCGATAATGCCGCAAACATGTATTTGCAATCAGTCTTAAGGTTAGCCGCCGTTTTAGTGAACGTATTGTAGCGACTGTTTGTATTGCGGCTAGACATTACGTGCCTAACCCGCCGAATTTTAGAATTTGGCTGCGACATGTCTACAACCCGATTACTTGAAATGAATTGGATTAGAGCGTGCGAAAACAAGACGCAAAGAACGACAACAATGGCGCCGCCATTTTGAATCCCATTCTATATTTAAGCGGGCTTTACATTATTACAGCACGAAATAAATTTTTGTAAATTAGAATAGAATAGACTATTCTTTATTGTACACCAAAATTGTAACACAGCTCATAAACAATATCATACATTGAAGGGTATAATGGCGGTCTTATCGCTGATAGCGATATCTACCAAAGTTAATTCAATAATTGAGACAATTACAAATCTTCATGTTAATAGAGCATCTTATGCTAGTATAAGGCAAACTTTGATGAAAGATATATACAGAATGACTGGTTAAACGAGGAACATACTGTATTCAGTACTCGATTCTCGTTCCAAACATATTAAGATAATTAACTTAATTAGATAAGTTATACACCGTGTCCCAGAAAGTAGTGTCAAGCTGAAGTCCAGAGGTAGAGCGCCCTTAGATGTAAAGTCAGAGTTTGATTAAAACATGAAAAGAACTAACACTGCTTAATTTTTCTTTCATTCCATATTCACACGACTAAGCTGGAATGACATAGAAAAGAAAATTCACCTGCTCTTTTCTTTCATAGTCGTCGAATGAAGTTGTGCGTCTTGGAATTAGTTAGGCCCGTGGTTAGGCCGACCGAATCCGAGTGAATGTTCTCTCCATGTTCAAACTGTTCATTTTTCGTTCATTTGGAGTGGGAGTGAATGTTGCCGAATGCCAATATTCAACATTGTTGGATCGGTTCACTAATGAATTCATTCGGCACTTTTCTTTCATTCCGTGTTTAAACGTTTTATTTCGAGTGAAAGATGCCGAATGAAAGACGCAAATGAACGAAACATGAACTATCTGATATCACCTTAAAGGTGCTCTACCTCTGGACTCCCACTTGACACTACTTTTTGAGACAACCTGTATATGGATTTAAAGAATGAACACAATGTTTATTTCTCAGATTTCTTCAAAACTTTCCGGAGACCAAATAGGTATGCCAAAAGATCTCCAGTTCGTGTTATTTCATCAATCTTTCCTCGCTCGTTCCATTTGCATGCTCTGGCATCACAGCATGCATTTTTCAACAGTGACATGAATAATATCGAAGAGGAGTTACGCAACGTTTGATCAGGAGGAAACATGGCGTTTTGTATAAAAGCATAGCACCTAATATTTCTTTTGTATTTTTAACAGCTAAGTAGTTAAATAAACTATTCAATGACTTTACTTCCTGCACATTGTCCATGTGCAGTATGCAGTATAAATAGTTCCTCCTGCGGTGCGGTGTTAACTATTTAGACAAAAATATACTACTATACAAAAGCAGTCATGCCAAAGAATATAATTATTCTAACGTGGGACACGTGTATCACATCGTGTGTAACATAAGTGAGTTTCTACGTTTACATTAATAATAGACTATAAATAATTTCACAGCAAATGAGTTTACATTTATGCATCCTCCGTAGAATTTCATATACAATAATATTATTATCTAATCTACTGAGTTTTTATCTATTATAGATAAATGAATTCCTACTTCCCTTGGTCACGGCATCACGCGTGAGCCGCTGGACCGATTTAGTTTTTTTTTTTTTTTTTGTTATTTTCGTAATTGTCAGGAGAAGGTACATATGAAAGAAAATTTTGATATTTAAAAAAAACGAAATTATCTCAGTATATCCATATTCTTCACTTGTTTACCGCATGCATGAAAATGATTTTAACTTTTTGTTACTATTTTGATTTTGTTTCTGAAGGTAGGTAGTAGGTAAGTAATAGGTAGGTAGTAAGTAGGAAAAAGTGTATTGCAACGCATGCCGGGTACAGCTAGTTATTTATAGAGGGGCTCGTGGCTAATTGTCAACCGCTCAGATCATACGATTTGCTAGTTTAAGCTGTGCTTGCCGCGGTCTGTCCGTAGATGTGTGACCGTTCGTTACACATCGAGACCCTTCCGTGCCTCGGAGAGCAAATTAAACCTTCGCTCCTGCGTGTCATACGAATACCTGTGACAGTCGTCATGGGAAGTCAGAAGCCCGAAAGTGGCAACCGGTCTAACCGGCATAACTCTTATGCCAGACTCTTTCCGGCTAAAAACCCACGGTGTTCCTTCTCCTGACCCTTGGATTCACATCTGCATGCACCGCGACCCCTGCAAGCCTCCGGCGGCGCCCGGTGCGTCTGGCGCGGAAAAGGAGAGTGGCCGTTGCCTCTCGCTCCCTTTCCGCTCCCTCCTTGGTCGCCATCACCACCTCGCAAAACGAGGCGACGGCTTCTCACGCACTCTCGCTCCCGACCATGGACAGAACCACGGCCAGAAGCGAGAGTTCACCACCGACTGCCGCGACTAGTTCGCGGCGCCGCGTCGCCCACGCAGGGCACGCCTGCAACTTGTGCAACGCCATGTCCTCCGGGCAGTCAACGCAGTGGTGACAACCGGGCGTCTGCTCCCGGCCTACGCGACACATGTACTTCCCGAAACAGCCATGTCCCGGGAGTACCTGCTTCAGCCGAAAGCTGAGGGCACCATAACGCCTCTCCAGCCACTCCTCCATGACCGGTCTTACCGCAGCTATTGCGGCGTGCCCTGCGCTGGGTTGCGCAAGTCACTCTTTCCACTCTGCTACTAGGGTCTGGCGATATCTCAGCGCGAGGGCCCTCGCCTCCAGATCCCAGGGCACGGATCCGGCTAGGAAGATCGCCGCCTCGAAGGAGATCGTACGGTACCCCCATATCACCCTGACGGCCATCGCACGCTGCGGTCTCCGCAGGATTGCGACGTTGCGGGCCGTCAGGGTGTCCGCCCATTTTGGGGCCCCGTAAATGGACCGCACAACCCCCGCGTCCGCCAACCCCTGGTGGGCCTTGCCCCACGTCCTCCTGAGGGGCGAGCACGGAGGGGAGAACACGGTGCGCCGCCTTCTCGGGCCTGTTACTTGGTCGGGCGACAGGTCGCCTAACCCGGCCACACTCGGCACGAGATTGTCACGCGCCCTCCGGCAACCGGTGCGTCTGGCGCGGGATGGGAGAGCGGCAGTCGCCTCTCTCTCTTTGCAAAAGGAGGAGTCGGCTTCCCACACACTTTTGGTCCTGGCCATGGACAGAACCACGGCTGGAAGCGAGAGGTCACCACCCACTGCCGTGACTAGTTCACGACGTTGCTTCGCCCACGCATGGCACGCCTGCAGCGTGTGCAGTGCCGTGTTCTCGGGGCAGTCGACGCAGTGCTGACATTCGGTCGTGTGCTCCCGGCCTACACGACACAGGTACTTGCCGAAACATCCATGTTTCGAGAGCACCTGCTTCAGTAAAATACTGATATTCAGCCGCATCTGGTTCGACTGCAAGCTGACCCCAACATAGTTGGGAAAAGGTTAGGCAGAACGAATAACTAATTTACTTAGCTTAGTTACCTTCCTAACATCAAACTCAAACTGTAGTAATTTGTAGATAATATTTTTTCACACACTTTATGAAATTCAGCAACGTTTACATATCAATAGATTTTTACTGAACCACTCATCATCATCTGCCTAGCCTTTTCTAACTAGGTATGTTGGGGTCGGCTTCCAGTCGAACCGGATGCTGCTGATTATCAGTATTTTACATGGAGCGACTGCCTATCAGACCTCCACAACCCAGTAACTGGGTAATACGATACTCTTGGTAAGACTGGTTGTCAGACTTTCTGGCTTCTGACCAACAGTAACGACTGTCAAAGATCTACAAATGACAGCCGGGACCAACGGCTTTACGTGCTTTCCGAGGCACGGAGGAAACTTGCTATGGTAAAAGGTCACCCATCCACAGACCAACCTCGGCAAGCGTGGCTTAACCCGGAAGATCGGTCTATGCGGCTGTAATTATTTAGCCATGAGCTCCTCCTGAACCACTACCAATACCAATTTAATATTTTGTCTAACTCGGATATTAGGTACTCATAACGAAATTCAGAGCGACATTTGTTTCTTAGCTAAATGCTAAAAAAAAAGCAATTCCAAACACTAAATATTTTTGTTAAAATACACATTTCCCCAAACACACAAAAATATTTTTTCGTCCTGAAAAGGGGTTTACAAACCGTTTTTATGAAATTGAAATGAGGAACGTCGGGAGTAATTCTACAGAAGCAGCCGGGGGCGGTGTAGTGCAGAGCGACGATTAAAATGTAAGCTCCTTATTTCTTTTATTCCGTAGGAGACAGTAATATTTCGAATAAACGGAATTCTTGTGAAAATATGACTTTTATCCTCCGTCTGCTGGAATTGTGGCCCATTGTCTAACGTACCTACTTGTGCAATAAAAAGTCATCATAAAGACCCGTAATAAATAAGTAATTTTAGAAAAAAGTCGATAAAAAGAAATACATACAAATAATAATATTTGCGTAAACAAATAAATACTTACCGATATATGATATACAGGGAGGCCCATTTTGGGATAACAAGGGCCCATGTCTTTTAACCCTCTAATGGGCAAAAGGTTTTAGGAAAAGTACAAACGTACAAACGTATTTGATTTTTATGAAAAAAATACAAATTGGTTGAACAAACAATTTGTATTTTTTTTCATAAAAATCAAAGTTTTTTTTATTATAGAATACACATATAGTCAAATATCAACAATGTTGCCAGGTTAAAAATTGTAACAAGAAGGCTTTCGCGACATCTTCCAGTAAAGTTGGTGGAAAAATGTTACCTTTGCCCTAAAAAGGAATAACATAATGTGCAAAAGTACTTAAACTTGACTAGATCTAGGCAGCATGTTACGTAATTGTTAAAGTTAATAGAAATATCAATTTCTGCAAATATGAGAGTGAAAGCAAATTGTCGAAGGTGCTTAACCACTTGAGGAAAAGTGTTATTTTTAAACTAACTACCAGGTGACAATCTGACCCTTATTTCAAAAGCATCAGTCGTTTTATTTTATGAGTCGAATGTTGATTAAATTGCACTGTAGTTGGCCCAAAAACCAAGTTTGGCATGAATCTGGTTTGTGTTACACAACGTTTTAACTTTTAGATTTTCAGCAAGTTTTGGGCACTATGCCTATGTCTGTAAAACAAGGAGATATAGGTTCATTGTATAGCTATAGTATAGTTGTGAGTATGAATATTATTTTACATATACCTACATAAAAAAAAAACATTTTAAGAACATGCATGACCTTTATTACATTGACGTTACTTTTGAAACTAGCTTCAACCCATTTCTATTAAGTTAGGTAATCTATCTTAAGAACAAATATTCTAAAAATTAATCTGCCTAGGTATCTATAGGATACTTCACTTCTACTAGTTCTAGGTAACTACGCTATACGTACCTACTTTTGTACTACCTACGCATGGTACAAAAATAAAAATATTAGTACAGTTACGATTAAGATTGTACAATAGCTATTACGTTCTACATAAACCGTGGTTTTATCCGCGATCTCTACTCATTGTCATTGCTCATTTTACAGCGCCCATAAATTTTCCAAGTGGTTAGACTTCGCAATTTAAGACAAGTAGCGACATCTAGTTACGTCACAAAGAAACAAAAAGCTTACATTCACTCCATCTAGCGCTTACATAGAAAACTATAATAATGGGCACAAAACCATGTCCCTATTGAAGTGGTTATTTTACTACATAATGGCACCACTAGTTGCCTCACACTTATGAATTCAATCAAAGATGGCTGAACACACATGCTAGAACTAGCAAAAGATAGGTAGGGAGATAAAATTCGTTATTCATAAATCATTATAATAGTATAAAACAAAGTCTGTCTGTCCCTATGTATGCTTAGATCTTTAAAAATACGCAACGAATTTTGATGCATTTTGTTTTAATAGATAGAGTGATTCAAGAGGAAGGCTTTAAGCTATAAAACGTACACGTGCGAAGCCGAGGCGGGTCGCTAGTAACAAATAAAATGACAGTATTCGATTGGTAGTATCATAGGTATGTATACGAATAAGAATATTATTTAAGTTGATATCGTGACAAAGTAGATAATTATATCAATGAACGATAAATAACTAAAATTTTCTGTGTAAGCAGTAAAGATTCTCATTAATTGATAGATATTTATTAAGTACATTTACTTTAAGTACATTGGTCATGTAGGTGTAGGTAGATATACTAATCATGTCACATTCGACTTCGCTATCTGAGAGATGGTCTCGGTAAATCTCGGTTTTAAAAAAGCCCCGGCTCTTGTGAAATGATGTTACAAAGTCATGGGTACCTGCCTATACAAGGTTAGTTGGAAAGGGGGTACTAATCCGAGAGGGTGTTAAAGTACCTATAATAAATGAGTAAGTAACGTTTGTTCTACCAATTTCCCTAAAAGTCAATCATTTTAGAGAAATAGCTGTCCAAAGATTTCATAAAAATACGCCATAATTTATCTATCCTCACCTCAGCTATGATCCGCTGTGTTTACATTTTGGGTCATATTTTGGTCATAGATTAAGAGGTCTAATTTTTGAATTCCTACTAAAGCAGGGAAGAAGAATTTTTGAAAAAAATAAAATTATTTTGTATGGAAATCAAAATTAACTAATTTTGAAATTTTAACACTTTCTTTAAAACCGGCATCAGTGATACTTTATGTATCCACAGTGGATACTCCTCTTTTGCGCACGGTTTGATTTACTTTAGTGTTGTACATGATAGTCTATGAGAGTTTGATAACGGCACCCGACGTTTTCGCGATGGGCAATTATTGCATGACAGCTTTCCAACACTGATTCTGTGTTACAAAATGGATATAATAAATCAGTTTCGGCTGGTGGTTTGCCGTTTCGTGTACAAGCTCACAGGATTTTTCTACGGCGCTGCTAATATGCCGTACGGTTGAGAAACCGTGCCGTGAACAAGAGGCCTTAGTGGCATGCGGATTAGTACCCCCTTTCCGACTAACCTTGTATAAAAATCTAGGTTTTCGATCATCAACACACTAGTACCTACCTACTTCCCGACTTCGATATTGTGATAGGTATTATCTCGCTCTTATTTCCCCAGGGGATGAAAAGGCAGTTCGTATTTTGATTTTATTTTCCGGCTCAGCATAATATTGACAATGTCGTCATTGCCCATTAATACAGCCCAGACAATATTAATGGGCATGTTATTAGACGTAGGTGCGTATCTATTATATCCGTTTTAAGTGCTCATCATTCGTTTATGGGCTCATCAAATAAGCCCGTATGCGTCCATTGTTAAACATAAGCCTTCCAATGACCGCTACATTGAACGGTCAAAGCGAAAATAGGAATCGTCACGCTTGGCAGATCTATAGGATTAGGCTGCTCTTTACCAACAGCACTGCTCTAGGCTGAACATCCACGAGAGCTGTGCTAAGCTGCGTGACGAGGAATGTGTTTTGTAAGCACCAATAGAATCACTTCATTTACCTAGCTTCGCTCTGCGCAGCTCTGGTGGATATGGGCTTAGCGGAGCAAGGTTTTTGTTCATACAAAACAAGCGAGAAATGCGAGCGAGGGATGTGTTGCGAGGAATGTGTTACGAGAAATGTGTGCGAGGATTTGAAAATATGCGCCTACCAGTCAGTCAATAGATGGTGTTTGGAAGAGGTAGATGAGCATTTGTACACATTAACACATTACGCATTACACATTCCTCGCACAGCTCTGGTGAAAAGGGTCACACCGTTTCACATCCTCGCTACACATTTTCGCACAGCACATTTTCCTCGCACAGCTCTGGTGGATGTCCAGCCTAAATGTACTACAATATTTGGTAAGGCTGGTGTTAACCAATTAACGTTGGTGAACACCAGCATTAGTCTTGAGAATAATTCCGATATTATTCCAATTCCCATTTCAATAAAATGCCAAAAAAGGAACAATGGGTTTTCTTGCAATAAAAATATTTTTCTATGTACCTATTCCAATTTTGCTTATTACAGTAAATCGCTTATTATTCTCAATAATAATATTGCAAGTGCAAATAGATGGTTTGTTTTTTTTTTTATAATTCGTCAGTTTATCTGTAGTTTAGCTCACAGTGGGAATAATAAGTGCAATTTAATGACGATATTTCACAATTATTTGATATCACTGACGAAAAATTTCTATTTCATACATATACCTATCTTATAAGCCCTAAGTTACTGTTAAACCATAAGCCAATTAAAGACATATCCATTCGATTCAATATCAAGTTTTAGTCAAACTAGATATTGCTAAATGGAAACATGTTACTCCAGTTTTTACCAATAACAAACAAGTGTTGCTATTTCAGGTTTTATCATCCATTTCCGGTTTCCCTGCCATCCGATGGGAATAAAGGAAAACTTTCCCAGTTTGCTACTAAGTAGTTCACAAACAAATGTTTATTTTGTGCTCACTTTTAATGACAACGTCGCGTGTTCACGTTGTTTTGAGGATTCTATCAACTACTACAAATCATCGTATGATTTAATTATTACTATGGGGTGCATGAATAGAGCCTCCACGAGTGACGATACTTCGGTACGTCCGGCGCACCCTGGGCAGTCAGCCTCGCTACCATCCTTGCTGACTGGCTAATCTTTTCACCACGGCATGAGCTATTCTTGTATAGCTCATGCTGACACGATAGAAGAAGAAGAAGATTATTACTATTACGCTAACTTTAGTTAGGGGTTTCAAGCCTGTGATATCGATGTTAGAAATTCTTGTTGAGTTATAGGCACGGTTAGCTAGTATTGATACTAAATTGAATATTTTTATCGAGGTTCTCCATAATCCGTAACCATTTTAATAAACTGCTGGTAGCCAGTGATTAGTATAATGTACCTACAGTGATTTTCTTTGCAATGTGCTTTGATGACAAATAACCATGTCAGTTATTATAAATAGTTTAGCGTCCTTTTACCTTTTGTAAATGTGAGAGCTTTGTAGACTTGCTAGATGCCTGGATACCTATTAAATTTTTGACCATATTTTTCATTTTTTTTTGTGTATTTCCTGCTCTTAATCTACATTGCGCTCTCATAACTATTCTACTATTCTACTAAGTCATAACTGAACCCACTGAAATTGTAAAAGATATGAATTTTAAAAGAGTAACCATGGAATTTATTGCTGGCTCTTCTCCATGGGAAACCACTAATTGGAACCGTGCGCCTAAATTCGACTTTTCATAAGCGCCTGTAATGGTTTATGTGAAATAAAAACTTTTGATTTGATTTGAATGTTGTAATTTCTAGGTCAGTCGGGCCATGTTTTATTAGATGTTTTGTTTGGAAAATTATTAGTATATAGGCAGTCGCAGGCCTGTGGTTAGAATATTGTGCCTGGCAAATAAGTTCAGTTATAAATGATGGAATCAGGCGCTACTTTGTAGAAATCCATGACATACAAATATGTAAATACAATATTTACTTAGCTTTAATTCCGCCAAACTAAATCGCTAGTTTGGACGCAGTATGCAGCACCACCCTCCCGCCCACAAATACAGTATTTAAAATAACAGTGGGCGTTATTAAACCCGTTAATTTACATCATTAATAGATTAAAATACAATGATAAGCAAAAAAATATCGGGAAAAAATATGAAAAACTATTCGGAACGGCCTGTTTAAAACGGGTCCGTAACTTAACTTCGAGAGTCAAATGTTCGATTAATGGAAAGTCGACTGAACGATTGTTCGAATGGAATTTATTGCGAAACAACCTTTTATCGCCAAACGCTACTTCGACTGAACGATTCATCGAATATTGATTAATCGATGGAGTGCTCTTTCGAATGAATAATAATCACTAATCATTAAATTTAAACGTTGTTTTATTTTTTAAAGTGGCAAATGTAAGCCATCGAGCTCATGAGGTCAAGCCTGTTCATGTGTTCCTTTTGATTTAAAAGTTTTTTCAGTTTTTCTTCTTTCCCAACCTGTTTTTTCTTTTTGGTAGGAAAAACTCGATTATTCCGAACCCGACCCGAAATCCTAACCCGGTCGCGGGTTACGTTAGGAACTTGAAAAAAAATGATAATAAGTATTTGTTCCGAACATAACCCTCTTCCTAACCTGACACGACGTATGGTTCCTATCATAACCCGAATTGCGATATAGATAGCAAGTTCCTAACGTAACCCGCGACCGGGTTAGGGTTTCGGGTCGGGTTCGGAATAATCGAGTTTTTCCTACCAAAAAGAAAAAACAGGTTGGGAAAGAAGAAAAACTGAAAAAACTTTTAAATCAAAAGGAACACATGAACAGGCTTGACCTCATGAGCTCGATGGCTTACATTTGCCACTTTAAAAAAAACAACGTTTAAATTTAATGATTAGTGATTATTATTCATTCGAAAGAGCAGTCCATCGATTAATCAATATTCGATGAATCGTTCAGTCGAAGTAGCATTTGGCGATAAAAGGTTGTTTCGCAATAAATTCCATTCGAACAATCGTTCAGTCGACTTTCCATTAATCGAACATATGACTCTCGAAGTTAAGTTACGGACCCTTAAAACGGGTCCGTAACTTAACTTCGAGAGTCAAATGTTCGATTAATGGAAAGTCGACTGAACGATTGTTCGAATGGAATTTATTGCGAAACAACCTTTTATCGCCAAACGCTACTTCGACTGAACGATTCATCGAATATTGATTAATCGATGGAGTGCTCTTTCGAATGAATAATAATCACTAATCATTAAATTTAAACGTTGTTTTATTTTTTAAAGTGGCAAATGTAAGCCATCGAGCTCATGAGGTCAAGCCTGTTCATGTGTTCCTTTTGATTTAAAAGTTTTTTCAGTTTTTCTTCTTTCCCAACCTGTTTTTTCTTTTTGGTAGGAAAAACTCGATTATTCCGAACCCGACCCGAAATCCTAACCCGGTCGCGGGTTACGTTAGGAACTTGAAAAAAAATGATAATAAGTATTTGTTCCGAACATAACCCTCTTCCTAACCTGACACGACGTATGGTTCCTATCATAACCCGAATTGCGATATAGATAGCAAGTTCCTAACGTAACCCGCGACCGGGTTAGGGTTTCGGGTCGGGTTCGGAATAATCGAGTTTTTCCTACCAAAAAGAAAAAACAGGTTGGGAAAGAAGAAAAACTGAAAAAACTTTTAAATCAAAAGGAACACATGAACAGGCTTGACCTCATGAGCTCGATGGCTTACATTTGCCACTTTAAAAAAAACAACGTTTAAATTTAATGATTAGTGATTATTATTCATTCGAAAGAGCAGTCCATCGATTAATCAATATTCGATGAATCGTTCAGTCGAAGTAGCATTTGGCGATAAAAGGTTGTTTCGCAATAAATTCCATTCGAACAATCGTTCAGTCGACTTTCCATTAATCGAACATATGACTCTCGAAGTTAAGTTACGGACCCGTTTAAAACCAAAATAGTAGCGTAGATAGGTTATAATTATGCTACGTTGCCGTGTTTTCCACATTGATAGACCATTTCTCTACAAGTACAGTAAAGCTGGCTTCCCAACGGTGCGTGGTAGCACGCACCGGCTAGGCTGTGCGTGGTATCATCCGTAAAATCACGCACCGTGGGAAGCCACATTACGAGGGTGTGTGATGTGGATACGGCGCACCGCTCCGCACGCGTCTGCGTTACCACGGACGAGTCTCTTCCGATGGTGCGTCGGTGCGAGCTCGTGTGTCGCGGTGTGCGCTATCACGCACGTGGGAAGCCGGTATAAGCGTTGCTTTTACATCATTTTTTTTTGTTTGTTGGTAATTTTTTTTTTCGTATCTACTGACGCTATACTTAGTATTTCTGGTTAACGGGAACGCCTTTCGTTAGTTATCATGCTGTATGCACATGCAGGAGTAAAAAAAATAATGCAACATGTAACCAAACCAATACTAGATATAATAGTATTGTTATAAAAACAGTTCAGTTACATTAGACATGGTTATTATTTGGAAAGAATGCTGAATTTTGGAATGTATCAACATTTCCCCTTGGACGTGAAACTTCTTTTGCTATCCAACCTTCTGAATTTAGTTCTACTGGCCAGAGCCGCATTAAAATATAACGAAAAAGGTTAAATAATATACAGAAACAACTGACCCTTTTCGGTAAAAAAAAATAACAATAACCATTTATCGTAATGAAAAAAGAAATTAAAAAATAAAACTCTAATGGCATTTTAAATATTTTATCTGAAAATGGCCAGTTGTGTTTGATTTTAGAATTGAATTTAAAAAGGAGGTTGTTAAGTAATTCAATACGATTATAATACCTACATCCTACATACGCCTACATATTATATAATTATTGCAACAAACTTTGATATTGTCAGTCAGTAAGGTTGTAAAGGAAAAGTTGAAAATCGCAGTTTGGTAACACGGTTGGCTTGCCCGTTGTATCGGGCGATCATTATTGTTGATATTTCTTCTTAAAGAATAACATATTATGATGTCTTATTTCAAAAATTATTTACGTGTTTTATTTCATTTTTTTTTATGTTCCCTTTTGTAAATAACCCTCTGCCAGACCCGAATATTATGGCGATTAGAGCCGCGAAAGTGGCGCCACATCAGGAAAAAAACGTAATTTCTGTCAACACACAACATATTGAAATTTCATATGTACAACATTTTAGACAAGTGTTGTAGAAATTTATGAACAACAAAAAACAACACTTGACATCCTAGATTAGAAGTTTTAGTAACTAGTATGATAATATACACTAATAATGGTGTAATTAATGCTAAAAACGGCCGTTTTTAGTACTTATCGCTAAAACTTCGAATCCAGAAGCTCTAGTTGATATAGTGTTCGAAAATTTCTACAATACATCACTAAAATTTTGAACACACAATATGCTGTGTGTTGACGGAAATTATGTTTTTTTTTCTGAAGTGGCGCCACTTTCGCGGTTCTAATCACCTTAAAACTTTTTTGGAGATACAGAAGTTTTACACGTCATTTGAAACAACCATCGGAGTGTCGATCATACCACATAATTCTATTATTTTCATGGTTTGGCTTACAGAGATTTGATTGAAAATTCCTTTTATTTTTCCGCGTAAACTTTGACCTACACACCTATAAAAACAAAGCAAATTTAAAAATATTAAAAAAAACGGTATAATAAGTTCTTTTGTGATCATTGTTTTGATAGTAAAATAAATGTACTTTAAATACAATAAATAAAGAAAAACATTCATGGCATCCTACATAATTTTTACTTTAAACATAACTTCACGCCTTATTCCCCGAAGGGTTGGCAGAGGTGTATAGTACAACACCCACGTTTCGCCGTTATGTAATAGGGGGCGAGCCTATTGCCATCAACCGGGCACAAATCCAGACTCCGAGCTGCTACTGAGAAATTCCACACGGAAAAACCCAATAACACTTTGCCCGACCTGGGGATCGAACCCAAGACCTCTCGCTTAGCAGTCGCGCTTGCGACCACTAGACCAACGAGGCAGTTTTACTTTAAATGTTTTAATAAAATTATATTAAAAGACTCCTGCATGTTAGCTTGACATGCTACGAAATAAGGAGTTATCGCAACGGGAGTCCGACTGAATAACTTTTTAATAACATGTACAATATAATATCAACGTTACAGGAAGATGACTATGGGGGGCTTTGCTTTTCTTCTCATATGCTTCGTGTTCCGTTCACATGATACAAAAACCTTCATAAAGCCTTCTCATTATTCCATCATATACTTATTAAAATAAGAAGAAGCTAATTTTCTAAGAATACATATAAGATCGGAGCACTTGCACTGCGGAACTAAATCAGAAAATACTTTTCTTCTACTTTCTTTTAAAAATAAACTGTGTCTCTCTCTGGGAATTCCTCCGTTATCGTGAGTGCGTTTTTAATACACAAATCTCACTTGCGCAAATACCCAGACACGGAACAACTATCTGTAGGTCAAACAAATATTTGTTCCGTGCGGGGAAACGAAACCACGAACCCTCCCACAACGGTGTTCACAAAAGTTTGTCAACATTTAGAAACATCCGGTATGGGAGCAGTTGAAAGAAATGTATTTGAAACGTTTCTAAACGTTTCGTTGCATCTAAAAATATTTCAGATACAATCCCTAGAGTTTTCCTAGCAGTGTCAAACCGTAATGTAAACAGTTTACAACATTTAGTAAACTTTTGCTATAAAACAAAACAAAACTGTTTGAAACTGTTTCCATCTTTTGTGAACACCGGTACAGAGCACCTTAGCGCAATGAATCGGTGAACCCCTGCGCCAATCGAGCCGACAAAGGAGATGATCCATAATGTATGGACCAAAAACCTAGACTCGATTGGGACTAAATGGGTACCAGTAGTTTAATTATAATGCATAATTTACCCCACCGAAAGGGCAATGCCGAAATCAATGGGGTATATGAGCTATAGACTGACAAAGTATACATATATGAAAACATCTTGACTAACAACTGTTTTTTAAAAGTTTATATAATATCAATAATATATTAACGATAATAATGACAGGATTACTGTAGTATTGATTACTATCAACCATTTGGTATCTGATTATTACTATAATCACATAAAAAAACGAAAAACCTGGATACGTATAAATAATATAACTACAAGGTGTAATATAAATAACGCACAGGGGTCACTGTACTCATCATTATGAACAACTTTTACTATGGGACGAAACCTGAAATCGCGAAAAAAAATCAGCTGTTCCCTACATTTATGTTCGCACAACTCGTCAAAATGTAGGGAAAAGCAGTTTTTTTTTGAGTGTTTTTTACTGTAGTCAGATACCAAATAGTTGATAGTAATCAATAGTACAGTAATCCCGTCATTATTATCGTTAATATATTATTGATATTTTATAAAATGGTAAAAAACAGTTGTTAGTCAAGATGTTTTCATATATGTATACTTTGTCAGTCTATAGCTCATATACCCCATTGATTTCGGCATTGCCCTTTCGGTGGGGTAAATTGTGCATTATAATTAAACTACTGGTACCCATTTAGTCCCAATCGAGTCTGGGTTTTTTTTGGACCATCTCCTTTTTTTTAACTTGTATGCTTGTTACAATGTAACAGTCCGAACCCCTAACATATTCTGCATCCAAAGATTCCGAAATTATTTTTGATTAGCATCAGCAGAAAAGAATAATGAAAGGTATCTTTATCTTTGCATTTCCGGGTAGTTGCACACTGGCGGAATCTGCCTTGTCGAAAGAAATTGCTCGTGTGCTCATTATAGCTCATTATCATGCGTCACCAACCTGCGACAAAGTCATGTAGCTACGGGTTTAATCGGTTGACTGGATACGAAACCAAACACTATCAAAGGGAAATTTAACTTTCACGGGAAAATGTGGTATAGCCAGTTATCCGACTACACAGAAAATTTGGTATATTTAACTTAAGTTCCTTACGTAAATATGGCCATAGGTACACTGTCAAATGACAAATATAGAACCATGATTTGAATGCTTATTACTTATTCAATCGATATACCGTATGCTTACCAGGGGCAGGGATTAGAGTGTATTAGAACACGATTTAACATGTCAGCATTGAACCCGTCAAATCAATCATTCATATATTACCGTCTGATGATGTCAGAATTAGGTAGGTACCTACACTTCTAGGAATTACGTATACACTCTTTGTACATTCCAATTACGAAACATACTATGCAAATGTTATATGTCTAGCGAAACGACGTAATAAACGTAAAAGGAGAAATTTTACAACAAATGGAACTGCCAAAGAGATTACAATCTTTGAACGATCGGTGCTCTACAAATGATATAAGGAGTTTATACGAATGGTAGATGGTTAATCTTATTTTAGATACTTATATTACGACTAGGTCTCGGCCTTGTAGTAGATAGTTTCGACCCCTGTAAAAAGGGCTTTTATCAACGTTTTTGTATTCACAATCGCAAGTTTTTGACTACTTATCTTGTGTTGTAGGTGTGTTTAGGCTTCCGTTCTCAAAGGGTGCCAAAGGGACCCTTTTCCTAAGCCTACGGCGCCGTCTGTCCGTCCGTCTGTCTGTCTGTCACAGAGCTGTATCTTTTTAACCATAATAGGTAGCCAGTTGAAAGTTTCACATAATGTGCTACCCACTATGGCTTTTATCATAATAAATATTATAAAGTCTAAACCCAAAGGGGTCCCTTACAAAACACTCGAGAAAAATGTGTTTTTTCACCTTTTTTGATACTTTTCTATCTTAAAAATGGTAATACATACATAAAAGTGTGCAATTTGGTATGATTGTAGTGCATACTGTATAGTGTAACTATACGAGTATAACTGTAATAGTTAAACAACAAATAACAAAAACAATAATTTTCAGACATGTGTACGTAACCCTTAGTCCGCAGGGCCGACTCGCACTTTGCCGGTTTTTATTTTCTAACTACTATTTTTTATTATCATCGTTCTAAAAGTTCCAATAGTTACTTATTTCAAGAAAACCTTTGAACTTTTGCCGTTTGCCTGTATTGTAAAACACATTAATATCAATAGGTGCTTGAATTACATGAGTAGTGCCTACAAGTCAATACGTTAATGCGTCTACTCCATTACACTGTCAATTCGCACTTTTAATATCCTCTATCAGAACAAATATGTCGCAAATAACCCGCATTATTGTATCATACATTGACAGTTAATTTTCCAGAGTGCTTTACTAAAATCAACGCAGACATACATATAATGGAGTTACAGATACATTTATCAAATATACGTAATTTCGATACCAAGCGTTACATAGCTGCTTAATAAGTTATCATATAAAATAATAAATAAATAAAATCATTTTATTTCGGACAACTACGAGATACATTGTTAGTAACAGTTTTGCACTTAAAATACTATTGATAGTAACTTAAACTAAAGACGAATTAATGCGAAGACCACCCAACAGCTAGACACCCAGAAACTATGGAACAAGTCTTCTCACAAATTGCCTTATTATGACGGAGGAAGCATCTGTCGCCACAGCCTTCAGGATGCTATTATGGCTGCCTCTTATTCTGCTCAGAAGTGAGGCCGTTTTTTTGCGGATGATGGCATGAAATCCATCGGTATGGGTTACTGCGAACATTTCTGAGGCACTGCAAAAACGAAGTAGTCGCAACAGCATCCTAAAACATTATTATATTGGACAATGGATATAAGCCTTGGGATTTAATTTATGTCCGATTCCTATGATTCACCGAGCTATGGTTAACATTATTTACGAGTTATGGTTAAAATTAAGAACCTTGTGTCTTTACCAATAATGAAGCAAACACATAGAAATAAAACACCTCATAGCTTTGTATAGAAAAACCTCGACGAAGCAGGAGCATTCTGTGTAGATCAGCTGAAGCAGTCTGACCTTTTATATCTGTCTAGCTTGTCCTTATTTTATGATCTTGTAATAATTGTGTAAAGTATTATATTGTGATCTAGTTCATGTTATTAATACTAACCCAAATACAAGTACTCTCAGTGGTGGAGAATCTATGTTGGTTTTATTTACTATATTTGCCTTGCTCGCAATCCTGTCATACTGATTTATGCTATAACTGTAATGATAGAAACACCCCTAAACAATTACGTTGTTGTGTCTTTTACTCGTACATAACTGTCAAGGCTTATGCTTAAACCTGCAACAGTTTCTTGAAGACGGTCCTGTAATCCCAATTTGATACACTATCGATACTAGTTAAGTACAATTTGTAATTCAGAGCTCTTTCTTTTTAAATAAACTTAGTAAGTACATACTTTTTCTCTTACTCACTACTAATATACCTAAGTAACTTTAATGCATAGTCATAAAAATCAACATTAAACGAGAAAAATGTAGGTAACAATCAACGCAAAATGTCCTGGTTTCAAATAAAATCAAACCACAGTTATTTTTGTAACAAAAAGGTGTTTGCATTTTTATTCAACATTGCGAACGTTTACAATAGAAAATATTACGCTCGATTCGTGTGCCACTATACTTATAGTAACCGATTTATACTTCCCTAACCGTCTTAACATTTAGCCAGCGAGCATATTGATATCTTAACAAAATTAAACTATTGTTTGTGGTGGACTAAATTATTGATCATTACACACTGACACATCATTCATTGGTATTTCATTTACGCATCCTGAACACACCAAAAATTCAATATTGAAATCATGCATTAATTATTTCACAAATTTCGTTTTGAAAAAAAATTCCCTCTCATTGTCGATTGCTATTAATCACTCTCTGATCAATTGAAGCATCGTTGAGAAATTAATTTGGGACAATAAATGGCGTCGGATAGAGGTAAAGGACACAAAAATGTACTTTAACATCGATGTCCCTAATTAATGACGTAATTGTGGAACGGGCATGAGACAAATGTAATATCGTAATTTGCAACCAACTGCGTGTATCCGAACACAGATCGGTCAGAACGGTCAGCCACAGATTAGGTAAGTTAGATAAGGGTATGTTTTTACAAGATTAAACACCGCCCTACCTTTCTCCGTGGGGACTTGTAAAACGGAAAACCTATGGGTTCCTTTGCTTCCCCTTTTTTGTGCAACTATTTTATTATACGTATCTAAAAGTTGTCTTTACTGCTCGATATACTATCTGAAGTTACGTAAACAATTTCTTTTGTAAGATGATGATGGAATTTATATGAGACTTTCATTCATCACATATTCTGCCAAGGCTTCACATGAAAGAAACATGATACACATTTTACTACAGCATATGCCGAAAAAATATTTATTCTAGATGAAAAGTGAGTGCGGGCTTAGTTCCATATCTATGTCCCAATACCGTGAGCCATTTATTTTGGTTCCACACAAGGGACCGATTCTTCCCCTCTTTCATTTAAATCTCGATGATATTCGTGAAAAGTTATGACATTCGATTCGTTATTATTAGGCACGTATTTTATAATTAAATTTTCTTAAGCAATTTTGTTGTAGGTATTCACAATTTATATGATTGCTTATTTAGTAATCCTGTCGTGCACTTGATGTATTATTAATATTATTATATTTAAGCAACTGTTTATTGTTATTAATCTATATATATAAAATTAATCCCTATTTCCCTTCCCGGCATCAGGCGTGAGAGGCTGCACCGATTTCGCATTTTTTTTTGTTGTTTTCGTTACTGTCAGGAGAAGATTCTTATGAAAGAAAATTTTGATATTTAAAAAAAAACAAGTTATCTCAGTATATCCATATTCTTCATTTGCTTACCGCATGCATGAAAATGGTTACTATTTTGATTTTGTTTCTGAAGGTAGGTACCTAGTAGGTAAGTAGTAGGTAGGTAGTAAGTAGGAAAAAGTGCATTGCAACGCATGCCGGGTACAGCTAGTATTTAATATAATTCATTTGTTAAAAAGTAAAACTTTTAGAACTCTACAAACCCGATTTAAAGCTTCGGATTCGTGTTCGAAGGGTCGAGTTTATAGATAAATCAGTTTAATAGAAATTGTCTTGATTTATAAGCTGGTGTAAGGGCTATGACGGATCGGGACCATATTTCATGGGGTACGACGGCCGCGATTATTTCTATTTCTCCTCGCCTTGGGAACATGGGTCGATAAACCGTGATTGTATTAAAAATTAACGGTAAAAACCTTTCAAGTTATTACTAACATAATGAAGAGGAAATTAGAGTAAGTTTGCTATGTAATTGATTGGACGACGAATTTGAAATTAAAGGTAATATGAAATTAAGTGCAAATAACATAGAACGTATTTTCCTGAAAATATATATGTATATTTTAGAACCACAAAATATCCGCCTACTCAAAACACGATAGCTGTTAAGCTCAACGCTTTCCATTAAGTTCGTATTTCGTATTTTTCTTTCGTTTCTTATTATGAATTTTCTTTTTACGAAGGTAAATTAAGCAAGTCATGCTCAAAATTTGTGTCGGTACGCATCGTATTTAATATTCGATTACTTTCAACCTAAAATGGGACGCAAAATCAATCTAGTACTTTGCAAAAAATGTTAGAGTATGTTAATAAATCATTCATGTCATACGTAAGAGTATCAAAAATAAGTACTAGTCATAGATAAACGTAAGAGTATTATCATAAATATACATTTTCTCAACATACATCAATATTTCAATAGAAATACGATGCTCGAATGATCTATTTTGAATAGAATGTGTGTGTTGGGAAAGTCTTCTACAGAACCAGAAATGTGAAACAATTGACAACACTTGACGCCTTATTCACTTATCGTCGTAAAGTTGTTTTCACAATATAAACATCAAATTCAACGCTATGTAAGACGAGTATTATTTGCTCATCTAATGTAAAAAGTTTAGGAGAAAGCTACAGAGGCGAGCTTTTTATTCCTTACAAATAGGCAATCTATTTTCATGGGCATTTCAGGCAACTATCTAGCTTAAGGGACACATGTAAAACTAGATTGATTTATAGCGATACAACAAAAACTATCGAATAATAAATCAACCCTAAGTTTTACAAGTACCAATTCTCCGTCGAAAACGACAAGTCATCAGCTATGCGGGGCTTATATTGGCTGTGGCCTGCGCGCCTCTATCATAAAATGTATTATCCCTATTATGTAGGTTTAGGTGCTATAAGATGAATTTTGGGGCATTTATTCTCTGTCCGGCACCACACATACTGTAATAGTCGAGACACTAATACCACTTATCTTACGTAATATACAAGTTACGAGAAACTCGGTAAAAAAGGCAATTACACTAAAGAACAATGGCAAAATCATTGCCGATAATTAAAATAAGCGTCTAATGATACGAGGTAGGTAGGTACCTACATTTAAAAAAAAAACAATTTTTAACGCAGCTTTAAAATGTCTAAACAAGTTCTCTAAAAAAATTATGTTACATTTCAAAGTTTTACTGATATTCCCCCGTTTCCAATAATTTTTATTTGTAATCCATGCTTCTTTAATTTTGCAACACTTTGGGTGTTGCCCTTATGATTAATTTCGAAGATTTTATACCAGCTATGTTAATATTTAATGCTACTTCCTTTATTAGGTGTTTTATTTTGATTGATGTATTATTATTCAATAATTCATGAAAAAAATTCAAAATAAAGGCAGCAAAACTTGGCGTGTACCTATTAAGAAAGAAATAGATTTTCTATAATCCTGCTTACCCAATATGAAAAAGACAAATCTGTTTAGGAATTCAAACTCTATACTTTTACATGTGTTTCAATAGCAGACGCAAAAGATTATTTCCACAAAAGTTTGTTTGGGAGTTTACCGTTGTTCTTTTGGTTAGACTAAACAGTTGGTAATACATGAAGCACTTTTAATATCTACCTACATAAATATGGCAATGTAAATTTAAATTAACGTTTTTGCTATTGTTTTGTGCTTTTAACTCAATGTTCTAATTAACTCTAATTAGAATAAGTTTTAATAGCGTAAGTTTATGTGTAATAGAATAAGTTTAAGTTAAAAGCACAAGTCTAAGGTTTCTGGTTAATTCTGTTACACGTCTTAGAAAACACATCAACACATATTATTGTCATGTATATGTTAATGTGTTGTTTCTGAAAATATTCAAGTTTTTCAAGCTAGTATTCAGGAGTCCTATCCTGGGGTACTATTTTGGTTTGGCACAAGCTAGAGCGGTTTACACGGTCACTGAACTGACAGATTTACAGTATCGGAACAAAATATGAACTGACTTTTTAAAATATTCTATCTATTGTACAAAACGGTGTCGGTGCGCGAGTCTCGGTAGCATTTGGCCATTTTTTTTTACTTTTAATATCGTTGGTAGCCATTTTTACGCTAATATTACTAGAATACTCCCTTTGCTCGAAAATTCTTTTGCATGCAAATTTTAAATTCCCGTTTACTTTTTGTATTTTTGAAACCACAAATTGCACCATCACTGTATGTATACAAATCAATCATGTACTAGCAGTATACATAAATATTTAATTCTGTATGTACTGCAAAACCACAATGCTACGCTTGATTTCAAAGAATTTTGGCAATTTATATTAAACCGTCAGTCTGGGACCATAAGCGTGGTTAATGTACCTTTGCGTTTATGAAAATAATTACTGAAAAAAGTTAATTAATTATGATAGAGGTAAAATAACAAAGTTTTTTTATTGGTTATCAAAGAATACAAGCAGCGTTAAATTAAATTTCTATTTTTTCTATTTAATAAAGTAATATTATCCTGTGCAACCTTAATTAGAGCGATGAATTTAAAGCACATATTTGATTTCATATTCTTATTTTAATTCGTCCTTTTATTGTTTGAAATGCCAAGAAATTTTCTTATTTAAGTAGTCATTTACACAAGTGTGTGACTGTGGTAAGGGTTAAACCAAAAAATCTCAATATGAACTCCGGTATTGTCAACGTCTGTTACGTAAAAAGTTAATCTCTTGTAACCCTTAATAACTCTTCTAACCTTTTATAATGGACCGGATTTCGGAGGGTTTGATCAACTGGAAAAGGGATCGTGCACTTTATAAATATGTAGATCTTGTTACGACTTTTAAAGTCTTCCATCTGTTTCATTTGATGTTTAACTTATTAAACAGTTCGGGTCAAAGAAAAACAGCCAATAAAAGCGAGCTCGTAACTTTAGACTAATAACGAATGAAATAATGTTTATGGCCAGATCCTTACATTTTTTTTAAGGTACTTCATACAGATATAATTTATATCTCCCAAGACATGATGATAACGTAAATTTATGTAATCATCGTCGGCTCATAACTTTCATATTATTTTTATTTAATAACGACCTATATAAGCGAACGTTTTTCATTATTACAGACCTGTCTGGATCATATTAATTGGCATTAATTATTGTACCTCGGTAAATCTACAATTATTTATATTGACACGTTAAACAATAATTAATTCTAGGTTCTGGTGTTTTTCTTTTGTTTCTCAGTTAAAGTGAAATAATATAGTACACTGCTTTTAATTAATATGATTATCAATTCCTCTTGAATTACACATTACAGTGATTATGTTATTGTAAAAGCTCGAACATCGGTAAATTCTAAGATTCTCCAGTAAAACCTAAGATTTACCAGGTCCTAATGGTAAAAGTCCGAACTCTTCTGTGATAATCGTTAATTTCGGACTTTTACTAGCATTCGCTCGGTAAATCTTAGGTTTTACCTGAGACAAACGGTAAATGTTGAAAAATAGTAATTTCTAATCATGCTCAGGGGGCACTATCGTAACCAAATTGAAATTAATAATACCAAATCATAAGAACAATTTATGAATAATTAGCTCAGCTAAAGTATATAAGGTATTATGTTCGTAAGACGAACATTATATTTTTGATTATTTTACTGTACAAAAGGTATTTTAAAAATGTTTTAAAATTGTTAGTAACTTACCTGCAGCTATTGACTCGTAACTATAAAGTTTGATAAATACTTTCTAATTATATCATATTGCTTATCGCCAAAACCAGCATTTACTAAACGCCGTTGGTAAAACCTAGCACGTGCCAAACTCTAATGGCCGAGCCCGAAAAATACTCTTATTTTATATCAAACCTTACATTTACCAACTCATGTTGGTAAATCCTAAGATTTACAAGTAAAACCTAAGATTCACCAATATTCGAGCTTTTACGGTAACATGTACATATCCAAAGAATTCAATAAACTAAGTATGCTCTACGGGGAACTGTTAGTGTACGTTACAACTTTTTCTAATACACTAGACACGCATCCCTTTTGCCGACCACACAACATGTAATGTATCTCAACACGTCAAGCTCGTGAAAGGACGCCGCCGCGCCGTTTGTCGGGACTGGTCAGCTCTTAAGAGCGTGTACGCCGAACAGCATTTCATACAAACTTTCAAGTCTTTGTTTTTCGTAATGACTAAACCGATGTTGATGAAACTTCACACACATAAGCAGGATACTTAGGTCTAAATAGTTAGTAGAAAACATTTTCGAAATGTCTTACTTAAAAAAAGATAATTGGAAATTTCTGTTTGTATGGAAAATTTAAAATCGGTCTAATTTAACTGTAGCACTATTTTTCGAAAATGTTTTCTAGTAACTTTTTAGTCCTATGTATGCTGATTATGTGTGTGAAGTTTCATCAATATCGGTTCAGTCATTACGAAAAACAAAGACTTGAAAATTTGTATGAAATGCCGTTCGGCGTACACGCTCTTAACTGCTATGGCAATCCTAAAAGGCATTTTTCGTTATTTGTTACTCTTATGTGATTTTATTTCTTACATTAACCTGCATTTAATCTCATAGTATTTCTCACACTACTGTAATGGAATTGTCATGATCTACTATTTTAAAAAGAGTATTCATGGCGTTTCTTGCCGGCTCTTCTTCATAGAACCTACCTTTTGGAACCACGCACCTAATTTTAATGTTCTAAAAGTACCTGAAATCTGGTCTATTTGAAAAAAACTGACTTTGAGTTATGTATGTTACCAATAAGAGACCTTAATATTTTTACCCATCAATGAACAGCGTATCATAGTCCGCTACTGGAGAATATGTCTTTCCCCAAAATAAGGTACCTACTACCTATAGCCCGCGGGCACATTTCTAAAAACACAAAATTAGTCGTCGGGGTCACGGTGAACTGTGGCTCTTTCAAACCTTTTCGTTAAACAATTTGAATTCTGAAAGTTAATTATAATTATAAGACAAAGAAAAGTACCAACAATTTTCTGAAAAAAATAATAACACTAACCAAAGGTACACTTTTTTTGTATAGAATACGAGTTCTGTTATAGAAATGGAAAATTTTATACAAAAATATACCCCTTCAGATATAATTATAGTACTTCAAAGCGACGAGAACGTTTAATAAGCCTCTACTTAAATATCGTATGAAAATTATTATAATATTATAGGTAAGTACTTGTAATCTGCTTTTGATGAGTTGGGATAATTTTTATCGAACCCAATAAAGGACGACGCCCACCGGTACACTTATAGAAATATTTATAGCAAAATAGGTAGATAGAATAAAAAACACGTTGAAGTTTTTATTTCTTTTAAAACTCCACTCCCACGCTCTTCCTTAAACGACTTAATCTGCATTGGTTCTAGGCTTCGATCAAAAAGGTTCTAGGAAATATTTTTATCTCGACTCGACACCGAAGTTGGTACCTAATAAAAACAAAAATCTGAAGCAAGACATCGAACCATTTCTTATTCCTTTTACATTTTCATTATACAGTACTAACGAAAGGCGTTCCGTTAACAAGCAATATACAGCGTCGATACATACTTTAAAAAAATCACATCAAAATAAAAATATTTTTATTTTATATTGTCACAAAAAATAATAAATGGTGAAGGTAAAAGCAACGCACACTGTACATGCGCACTTGTCTATCAATTTGGAAAAACGGCAACGTCGCATTTAACCTATCTACTATTTCGGTTTAAACACGCCGATCCGAATTGTTTTGCATTTTATTTAATTTTTTTTATTCGGATATTGTGATGCTTATTTTTATAATTTAATTTTAATCCATTAATGATGTAGATTAACGAGTTTAAAGGAACGCCCTCTGTTATTTAACTTACTGTATAATATCATTAAGATTATTATCTTTTTTTTTTAATCTGTGTTTGATTCGTTACTCAAGTAGACATCAGCTGCTATTAACTTAGGTATTTTACTCCATCAATTCAGCAACTTGACAATTTAATAAGTTTTCGCGTTATAAACAATATATTCTCATATAAGTTAACCAAGAGTAAGCACAACTGCGACACCTACTCGAAGATTCATTGGTTTCATTCATGCTAATTGTACGGTTTTTTTTTTCTATTAGAAAACGTTTAATAACAACCATTGATCTCGCACAAAACACATTAAGGAAAGGTTTTGGACAACAACAAATAAAAGATAGAGAGAATACTTTTATGAAATCTTATTGCTATTGTGTGCTACCATTGTGCACTTTCCAACTGAAACATCTCTACTCGCGAAAATGTTTGAGTTTCAGTAACTACCTACTGAGAAGGCAAAAATTTAATTGAAATTAAATGTGACTAGATACTTGTTAAAATGTTACATTTATTTATACAGAGTGTTAACGAATTCGTGTAATTTCTTCAAACCACATGATCTACTAATGGTATAGATTATTAACCCCGCACGGGATTTTGATAGATTAAAAATGAAATAACGTTTTTTTTCACCAAATAAAACATTTATGTGATAGAAAATTTCGATGCCATGCATAAATGAATGAAGGCACGGCGACACACTGACGGGCACGACTAGCGCGATATCGTTCTACGCAGTCAGTTAACTCAGGCCGCTAAAATTACTCATAACAGAATGTCATGGTTCATATTTTGAAAACTTTTTTTTGTTGATTCTGAAAAAAACCTATGCAGGGTCAGTCAGTGTCACCAAGCGGTTTGAATTACACGAGCTCGTTTACACTCTGTATAATGTGGTGGATACAAGCGAAATGTACGTACCGCATGTTACTACCAACATGAAGTTATGCTCACGCACTAAGGGCGTGACAAAACATACATACATACAAGTGCGACAAAGCATGTAATCAAATATACGTAACTCAACACAATAGGCAAGTAAACAGTGAGGGTTATATTCGCTTTTAGTTTAAAAGCAAATAACAAAAACGTTCAGTGGGTGGAAATTCTAACCGCAATCCGTTGTGACAAGCAAAAATTGCGTTTTGGTAAAATTTGTATTTCGCTCCTACTGATTACTTACCATAACACCTTTTTTAAATGAACTAAGTATATTATTAACCGTCGCCACCTTACTTAGTTGCCTACATTTTCGCCCACACCTGTGCCACACCTTACTAGAATGTAACCTCGACTACAAAGTGACTTAATTAAGAAAAAAAACATAAAGTTTGTTGGGGTTATTCCGGATATGGAGTAAATCCGTTCAAATGAATTTTCCGCAGAATGTGTCGTCTAAATATTACGACGCGGACTGAAGTGAGGGGCAGAAAAATGGCGTTTCACTCTATTCATCATATTTTACGGTAAATCGTTTTGACCGAATTTACCCCATATCCGGATTTGCCCCAACGCACTATACCAGGGTTAGTGAATTAAAGCTATTCATGTCCGTAACTATTAACTAATCCCATCCCAGTTTTAGTGCCAGTCAGCGATAAGTGTGTAAGAAAAACGTTAACAGAAAAAAATGAAATTTATTGGTCGAAAAATTGCATGAGCAGGTGGAGGTACTTACTCGTGTGTTGCAGCACCTTATCGTAGTGTCATTTAGTTAAAAGTGTAGTCAAAAATAAAAATAAAATTCGTCGCTCTTTTTACGAGAGACGGTCTAAGTAAAACCTAGCTTTTAAAATAGCGTCAGAAAATGACGGGTATATTTTAAATGTAGGTTTATCTATAAATGGTTAAAACCATCGATCGGATAGGGGGGCCTGTATAATAATTTTGCTTTAAAAACAATTATTTTTTGTGAAAGTAAATCACCATATCAACTCGTTAACTCCATTGATAGACGTGCGCCTTCCAAAAACGCTACAATAACCACCCAGAACCTTGCCATATACATTCGCTTGTCAGACGAATTGGTGGTAGCGGTACGTCATTATTAAAAGATAGGATGACACATGGTATAATATGCTACGCCAGGTATTCTGTTCCCGCAATGGCCTAAGACTACGTCATGAATGTCACGTGACACATGAGATTTTTAATTCATAATAAATATTAAATAAATTGCTAACTAGCCTAACTATTTTCTATTTCGTGTTATTCATCTATTTAGTTAAAAAGTAAACTATATAAAATTACTTGTTCAAAATTGCTTCTCTAAAAAAGCAAATATGTGAAAAAATGCATCTTGCTCGGGTAATTTATTTATACATAGTGGAAGCACCCCCAGCTGATGACGTATTCTTAGGTCAACCACGTGACCTAGCTGTCACGGGAAGAGAATACCAGTGAAACATATTATTATACCTTGGGATGACACTTCTGCCCGTCCTCTTAACGATATAATAACCCTTTAGGGACTAAACACACTTACCAGCATCAAATCGTATTGTAACCATAGAAAATGGGCATTTTGTGTGATGTGTTTTGTTTGAATGATACGCACATTTTGACCTTTTCGCATCGATTCAGCTTTGTTTGTTTTACAAGTGGTTTTGTAGGTGAACACGACTTAACCGGTTCAAAATCAAAATCATCTATCAAAATCAAAAGTTTTTATTTCACATAAACCATTACAAGCGCTTATGAAAAGTCGAATTTAGGTGCAGGTTGGGACGATAAGTGTGTCTTAAACCATACAGCATTTGCGAATTGATGCTGTTTTGACTTGTTATTTAGATTTATGTAATGCTGATTTAGTCTGAGTCATCTTTTATATTATAGGGCACCCCCGTGGGTGGAGAGGAGAACCATACGGTTAGTACGTATATTTATACAAAATACATTTGTTCAGGTAAAAAAGTATTTAATTTGACCCATTTAAAGTAGCAATTATTATCAGTTATTATGTCGCACCTTCGGAAATAGCTGTCGACCCCGATATAATTGAGGAAAGCAAGGTGAGAAGGAAAATATATCGAAGATAAATCTTTCTTTTTGATTCTCTTCATACACACATCCTGTATCCTGTCATAGAATTCTTAAGTATATATTTTATTGAAGGGAGTGTAGTGTGTATGGGACCTTCACCAAAACACACGTAATAAACATTATGAACTGTTGAATCTCAAACAAACAAGACCTGTCATAATCCACAAATCGATGAGCGAATAGTTATTTTATAAGCATTTTTCATGATGTTCCCACAAAAATGTAGTGAATACTTCATCCAGAAAATTTTAAGCCAGTTATGTCATATTGCAGATTCCTAACGGTGTTCCATGTCAGACTTGCAATTTCATATAACTCTTAATATCCTTTCATCCTATCGCGAATAGTTTTTTTTTTTGCTAGCTTATTTTCATATTTTGATTATGGCACATAGGTAAACAAATTCATGCTGATAAATCCGTGTAATAATTTTATCGCAATTACGGTTGTTTCCGTCCAAATTGGCCGAAATAAATCTCCATTTTGTATGTTAACTGGATTTCTATGTTAATAAAAAGCGTAATTACTCAAACGGAATCATTTGCAGTCGGCAGCACAGTCATTTGGTGTCTTTTTCAAGTAATGGTCCGGCTCAAGCGCGTCCTTAACTAAAGTACCTATCGAATCAACTTGAAAACGACCGCAAATCAAATTTTCGTCTTTCACCCCATGTACCTAATAGGTGTAAGTAGGGATGTCCAAGTTTATCTAAGAAAGCACCTTTTTTAGTGTAAGGATGCAGACACATGCGCAAGTTTCTGTAAACTTTGAAGCGCAGTTCAAACTACGCTATAATATAAAAGGTTAGTCAGAAAGGGGGTACTACTCCGCAGGCCACTTAAAGTATCACTGATGACGGTTTTAAAGCAAGTGTTAAAATTTCAATATTCGATAATTTTTATTTCCATGTAAAATCATTTTGATGTTAGTTTTTTCAAAAATTCTTCGTCCCTACTTTAGTTACGAATTCAGGGTCCTTAGACAAAGTAACATCGCTTCGTAGCGAAACGATATCTAAATTCGTCATCGTCTCTATTGTCGCGATCGTTGTGTCGAATTGTTAATTCGTTAAGAAACGAAAAACGTTTTAACATTCGTTTCGTTATCTTTTTTGGCGATCACGATCGAAGCGAAGGCGAACACTGAAAGCGCTGCTTGTCTACGCATTTGTACGGGATAACCACGATAAACAAATCGTTTCTTTATAGTTTCGTTACGAATTACAACATTGTCTACCAACTTGCGATAACGATGTCGAATGACCACGTGACTTAACGCGGCTTATGTCAATCCCATACATTTTAGTCTTTTCGAACTTCGTTATCGTTTTTAAATTATTACTTTGTCTAAGCCCCCAGAAAATGGAGCTTCTAATTCGTGACCCCAAATATGACCTTAGATAGATTTTAGCATATTTTTTTTGTAATTTTTGAACAGCTGTTTCTCTCAGACTATTGACTTTTGGGGAAAGTGGTAGAACAAAAGTTACACATTTTTATAAGTACTTTAACACCCTTTCAGATTAATACCCCCTTTCTGACTAACCTTGGATAGCTTATAGCAAATATTGTATAGCTCTACGATATCGCTTAGCATACATTTTATATGGACACATTCACACAACGCTATGCTATAAAGTATTGGTTTGCCGTACGCGATAAACTTCAGCGATTCTCAGAGCTATATCACACGAATCTCCGGTTCCCGTCACGCCTCACTTCTACCCCCTCTGTCGCCCGATGCATCGCCGTCAAATAACTTGCAGACCGGCTTGCGATATAAGATACCTATAGCGCACAGTCTACCTATATCTTACTCCTTACAGTCGGTCAACGTAGAACATTGTCGCAGAGCAATCGTGCGGGGGCTGCGGGGTGAAGGAGCAAATTCATATTCAAAGTTTATGTCGAGCGGAGGTTATGTCACGAGTAGCCATACTGCATACTCGGGACATAACCTCCGCCCCTACATAATTTTGACATTTCATAGGACCTGTCAAATGTATGGGCGTTGACCCACTGTATGTAGTAAGTAGGTACACTGTGCGTATAGTGTGAAGTTGTGAACGTCATACTATACAAGGTGTTAAAAAATCAACTCTAAGAATTTTATGGGGTTACTCGGTATCGGAAATTGAACAACTTTTGTTCTACAACTTTTCGAAATCTGCGTATTTTTTTATAACTTTCCTTATAAATCAAAAAAATATTTTAATTGATTTGTTTTGACAGGCACAGCGATATAATATAGCGTAGTCGTAACTGCGCTTGTGATAAGCAACTGTTGCTTCATAATACTTAATTATTATGCGGTAGAGCTTTCAATGTACATGGATTTTCTCGCAGGTCCTTGAGGTGTGGGCGGACTTACAAAATATGACCGTCATTGAACCCAATACTAGTTGCTCACAAGACTTCACGATCGACATAATTTTAAAATCTTACGAGAATTATAGTAATCCGTGCTAGGCATAAGGTTGAGCTGTTTTCATTCGTGTTTCGAAATCAAACCGATTAGGACGTTAAATGTACACGTTTTAATTAAATTGATGCAATCCTGCATTTAGGTTGGCATGCACGAGGACTCCCACATTACAATTAGCGCTGAAGCTAATTAAAACATCGTTTTATTTCTGTAAAATATGTATAGGGAACAGAAAGTTGTTTTATAATGTAACTAGAGAGTACGGATCAAACGGTTAATTAAAAAGTTGAACAGTTGCCTCATAGGCTTCCTGGCACTTTAAGATTTTACCTTGTCATCCTCATAATCTTCCAATTTACAGCCAGCATTTCCATTTTCACGTAGCAGTTTTGTATCACCGGCTCTAGAAATCTCTGCAATGTGAAATAAACGTAAATGTGAAAAGGCATTTACGAGCCGGCAATTTAAAACCCGGCCCTACGTAAAACAAAATCTAATGACAAGCTTTGACGCCGTTTGTGAAGGCCACCTAAATCTGATATACAAAATTATGCCTATTACACCTAACAACTTTTTTTACGCAATCTGCTGTTGTACGTCATCATAGTTTAGAACTTTTCGTTTGAAAATTGCTGCCTACAGCTTATCAATAATTGAGCGTAGTTTTAGCAGAAAGCGACCATCGACGAAAAACGCGTTTTGAGATAATTATGGCTATTTAATGGTGAACGCACACTTATCCGAGCCGAACGCGTCGAACGAATCGAAGTCAAGGAGGCCTCGCACACATATCCGCACCGAAAGAATCGACCGCGCCGAAAAAATCGTTTCTATTTCCTTTACGCCTGTCGCACTGTTATTGCTCTATTGTCAGTGCTTTATTAATGGAAAATGAATGAGCGAGCGCATCGGTCGAGTCGACCGCATAAGCTGCGCCGAATTTGATGGCGTCATCCGAATTCTTCTAGGATTTCTGGGGTTCTTCCAGATTCGGACGATTCGACGCGGGCAAGTGTGCGAGGTTCCATAAGATTTCATACACAGAATTCTAAAATTCGTTTCGTTCGATGCGTTCGGCTCGGATAAGTGTGCGTTCACCTTTACGGTATTTTGAATGTTATTTTGTACAATAATGTGTACTTTACTTTCATATAAATGTGACTTTTCAATCCTTTTTTTATTGTATAAAATAACAGCTAAAATACCTTTAAACAGCCATATCTCAAAACGCGTTTACTGTCGATGGTCGCTTTCTGCTTAACTACGCTCAATTGTACAAGTTATTCTGGTTTCTATTCACAAAATATAAGCTAGGGTTGCTACGTAACCGCATTGTAGTAACTAAGCGTGGGTATCATAATAAGCTCAGTTGCGTCCAATTAGGTGAACTCTACAACGTAGGTGATTGATAAGCTTGTTAGTGTTTAGTAGCCGGCTGGCCCTCAATGCCGACCGTGTATGGCAATCAGGGCTATGTGTGTGTAATGTAGGCTATAGCTGTATAGTTTTATTGATATAACCGCTTGTTCAGTGCCATATCTGTTTATTATAGTAATATTATCTTTAGGTCCAATCGCTATTCGTATATTCAAAATATCGTATTGCTATTTCTTCCTTGTGTTACAAAACTCTATTAAGTAAGAAGAGTTTTGGCCTCCTTTTATATTTTTTTACCTTAAGTATGTACAATTAGCTTTTGCCCGCAGCTTCGCTTGCGTGAAATTTTGAACCCGTTAAGTGACGATTTTCCATACAAACTTTCATCCCCTATTTAACTCCTTTAGGGGTTGAATTTCGAAAAATCCTTCCTTGTTCCTTGTCTACATTATAACGGGAACCTCTGTGCAAAATTTCAGCTTTCTAGGTCCAAGGGTTTGGGCTGGGCGTTGATGAGTCAGTCAGTCAGTCAGCCAGCCAGACAGTCAGTCAGTCAGTCAGGACTTTTCTTTTTATTTATATAGATCTGTAAAATGTTACGTGTCTACGTTTCAGTTAGAGAATAAAATCAAGTTGTAAAAATCACATCGGGGCCTATAAATCAACCCTCTGTTGATTTATATAATTTTCAAGCTAAACGACGGGCTCCTTCCCACTTGAAATTAAGAGCGTGTACGCCGTACGGCATTTCATACAAATTTTCAAATCTTTGTTTTTCGTAATGACTGAACCGATTTTGATGAAACTTCACACATATATAAGCAGGATACTTAGGTCTAAAAAGTTCAAGAGGAGCTCGTGGCTAAATAATTACAGCCGCATAGACCGATCTTCCAGGTTAAGCCACGCTTGCCGAGGTTGGTCTGTGGATGGGTGACCATTTACCATAGCGAGTTTCCTCCGTGCTTCGGAAAGCACGTAAAGCCGTTGGTCCCGGCTGTCATTTGTAGATCTTTGACAGTCGTTACTGTTGGTCAGAAGCCAGAAAGTCTGACAGCCAGTCTTACCAAGAATATCGTATTACCCAGTTACTGGGTTGTGGAGGTCTGATAGGCAGTCGCTCCATGTAAAATACTGATATTCAGCTGCATCCGGTTCGACTGGAAGCCGACCCCAACATAGTTGGGATAAGGCTAGGCAGATGATGACTTAGGTCTAAAAAGTTAGTAGAAAACATTTTCGAAATGCCTTATTTAAAAAAAGACAATTTGAAATTTTTGTTTGTACATAAAATTTAAAACCGGTCTAATTTGACTGTAACACTATTTTTTGAAAATGTTTTCTACTAACTTTTTAGTCCTATGTATCCTGCTGATGGGTATGAAGTTTCATTAAAATCGGTTCAGTCATAGTATCGAAAAATAAGGACTTGAAAATTTGTATGAAATGCCGAACGGCGTAAACGCTCTTAATCAATTGCAAAAAAAAAAGCATTTTTCGTGATATTGGTTCATTCATTCCGCCTAGCCTTTTCCCAACTATATTGGGGTCAGCTTCCAGTCTAACCAGATGCTATGCCTAATAAAAAAAATCGCATCAACTTTTAAGGTCATAATCATTATTAAACGAGTATTGTTGGTATTCTGCTATGCGATAAACGGAGATCTAGATAGTCGTGACTGTTTAGTGCATATAATTGCAATCTTCAAGGCGTGTAGGTATTAGCTTCATATGGCTTCGGCGACTATATTATTGCCGCTGGAGGCTCTTCCAAAGAAATGAAAAACGTGAGCGATCCAAATAAATATACCATACAAATATAACTCATATAATCACTCCTCTTTTAGGGTTCCGTACCCAAAGGGTAAAACGGGACCCTATTACTAAGGCTCCGCTGTCCGTCTGTCACCAGACGGACAGACAGACAGAGTATCTCATGAACCGTGATAGTTAGACAGTTGTCACAGATGATGTATTTCTGTTGCCGCTATAACAACAAATACTAAAACACAGAATTAAGTAAATATTTAAGCGGGCTCCCATACAACAAACGTGATTTTTACAGGTAGACGCTTTAAATATTCACAGAATATTTAGTTATGTATTTACTTTAAAAATGAATAGTTCATTAAAATAAAACAAATATTTAAGGAGAGCTCCCATACCTACAACTGACATGATTTTTTTGCCGTTTTTATAGATAATGGTACGGAACCCTTCGTGTGCGAGTCCGACTCGCACTTGGCCGGTTTTTATTCGCAATATTTCACTTTAACATTTAATCAAATCAAAGACATTCAATAGTAGGTAGTAATTTCTTTGATTCAAATAAATATTATATTAGGCCTGTTTCACAGTCGTCAGTAAATACTGAAAGTAAACATGGCGATTTCGCAGTTTGTCTATAGAAAATTTGTCAAATCGCCATAAATAAGAGTTCCAACGACTATGAAACAGTTGTTATTATAATTTTTTTAATAGAAGTACAACATCTGCCTTTATTTGGTGCTCTGATTTATTAATTCACAGACAGATTCTTGTACGCCAAATAAATTTAATAAAGTTACAAATGAATTTCTTCTAGCATAACTTATTTAGCTTAATCTAAACTTAGTCTTGTGATTGAACGTAGTTATTCTGAGAGTTTATTTATTAAGAATACCAGTCATTTTAGCTTTCTAGATTTCATTTCACCGCTGAGACGTTTCAAAAAAAGTTAGCTAGAGCCAACACCTTTTATTTCTTAATTCATAGATCACACATATTTTTTCTTTCATGGTAATTTCCTTTTGACTCCTATTAATTTCCTTCGCTTGCTTGGCCATTCCTCAAACAAAACAGCCAAACTTTTATGTAGCAATAATATACGTATCTTTATTATTAAACCAACACAACGCACCCACCATTAACCTCATCAAAATTAATTCAGGGAAAGCTTAATCGTTTCCCGCTAGAAATAACGATTATGTGACCCTTAATAATAAAGACATACCTCATTGAAAACGTATTGGCTAAAAGGTTCTTGTAATATTTAATTTCCCCTAGTTGCTTTTACCGTGTTGCAAAATACTGAAATTTAAAAAGTACCTACTGTTGTTAGTAAAATAGTATATAACCTTTTAAATAGATGAATTAAATGAAATAGTCATCGTTATAATTATTATACCAATCCTTTATGATTTATGACGAAGTTTTAATTATTTGTATAGCAAAAACGTTGAAAAGCTGAGCTTTATTAAAATATTTGCTGTATTTCTAATATCAATTATATCTTGTTGACGTCTATGGTATTATCCAAACTTATCACTCAAACTCTCAATTTTATTAATTCTGTGACATTTTTCCAGTAATTAATTAATCGAATATTTTGCTAAAAGTTAAAAGCAATCCGAAATTTTAACTTGGCAACACTTATTACTAATTACCATTCTATTCTTACAATACCATTTAGATATATTTTAATATTTTTAATGTTTTTTTATTACAACATAAACAGGAGACATGAAAAAATATGATGTCTTATGTTTTTCTTTTGATGTCCACAAATGTTACCTCCCTCATCGATAAATATCAACACACGTCACAGTTTTAACGATGGAAAATGTACAAAGAAGTGAGTTTAGTTTTAGTTCTAAGTCTATATCAATAAAGAGATAACTTTAAAAGGTTAAAGTTCCTTGTGTTCCTTCCTAATTTTCTAAAAATAAAATGTTGCTTATTTTGTTTTGATTAACTTTCTTTGTAACATGGATAAACACAAACCTGTTTTAAAATAGTTTTTTTTTTAAATGCAATTAAAATTAAATGCATGCATGAGGATGTGGACTCAGAACAAGCTAGGCAGAAAAAATGCAGCTAACACATTTTCTGCGGTGTTTCTAAGTGTGTTCCTTGTTAGTTTCTACACTGCACCTTCACATTTAAATGTAGCTATTGATCCACACCGGGAGAGTAGATCAACGATACCATTATGACAACACGAACGAGTCCGGACGTTCCGTTGTCATTCAAAAACCACATAATTATGAAAAAATCGCGGCAGCCAGCGGGTCGATAACAAGTTCAGCAGCAACTCGGGCAGACAGACACTCACCGTTTATACGTACACAAACCATTTATATGTAGATATAATTTATCACTTTTCTCAACGTTGATCTTACAAATTCTAAGCAATTTGTGATGTTTGTTCTCTATATTAGGTGCCTAGAGCCCATTTGGTAATGGTATATACCATTAATAATTTCTACCGCTTGAAATGAAGTACCTACGCACGATAACCTAATAACACACGCTAAATAAAAAAAAATGTACTCAAAATAAGAACAAATAGTTATCTATAGAAGGTAATCACGCGTACGCGTTCAAAATGTCCTTGAAATAGTCATACAAATATTTTATCTTTCTAATGAGCTTCTTTTCCAAGATTTTTCTTTAGCAAACTTTATGTATCCAATTTTGCCAATAAAATCACAAGACATTAAACATAAAAAGAAAAATACAACATAATTTATAATTTATTGAGTCAAACGGACTTTGCGGAGATCCATTCTTCTTTCATGTCATTGAAACTTCTGCGAAATATAAGTTACTTAGGCTCGACATACTAACCAACAGATAGAATATAAACCTTTTTCCCATTTCTTTATCTCGAATTGTAAATCAGATCGTTTAATTTATCAATCATTTTTATGGCAAAGTCTTCAGGAGAATTTTGGTCCTTTTCCTAATTGTTTCTATCGGCTTTTTTTTAACTTAATCATCATCGTTGACAACAAAAACGTTTGCAGAAACCCTATTTGTATAAACTCTATTTATCGATATCAATAATTTTTTTCCCTGAAATCGTTTATATGTTCCAAATTATAGCGGGCGAACGTTATTCTCTAGGTAGTTCTCTCTTAGGTTTCTACTCAAACTTCCATTTCAATACCTACAACGTTAGAAAGTGTACTGGTTCGTGAAGCAGATAAATTGCTTTACAAGTATTCCCTTGTTAAGTGTACACGTACGGCATGCATCTCTCGTCGTTTACATTTTGTTAATCCGTTCACGAGTGTGAACGGGCGCCCTTCACGCCCGTATGTGTACTTATAACACGTGTTTTGTTGCTATACGTGTTGAACGTTTCAATGATATGAAATCACATACCTACATAATAAATAAACAGTAACTAAATATTATTTACCAACCAACCAACGAGTCCATTCTACGCGAGCTCAATATAAAGACCAGACTCTCTACGACTTGTCTCCGCAGAGTTTTGGAATTTTTCGGCCATATAGCGAGAAAAGATGGCAATAACCTCGAACAACTGATGGTTACCGGCAAGGTGGACGGTAAACGACCAAGAGGTCGCAGCCCTTTGCGATGGTCTGACCAGATAAACTCTTCTCTTGACACGAAATTTCACGATGCGCTTCACTTGGCCAAGGATAGACAGCGATGGCGTAACATCATAAGAGCAAAAATGTTTTCAAGGGAGGATCACGACCCTCAGTAATGAGGAGTACGACTTGAGGAGGAGGAGGAAATATTATTTTAAAAATCGTTAAAATAAAAGAAAATAGCTACTAAAAACATCACTATTCAACGCCCTATAATCTAAAATGTAATTACATTAACAAAATATTGCCAACCCAAGCTACTAATCGAAAACATCAAACAAATAATTTACATTTTATGCAAATTCCGATTCATCAAAACACATGTCTGTGTACTTTACCTTTACAAATAATGTTACACAAAGAAAAACAACAACAAAATAGATGTATTAGCATTTTCCGTAGAACCGCAACCAAACTTTCCATTGAGGAGATTGATCGGGACGGAAGCCGCCTGCGTCTACCGCTTTTACAATATTGAAAACGCTATCTCAAGAAGTGATCAAGACCTCTAAATTTTCAATCGGTAGACATAGCTCTAGTAAGCTCCATTTGCGTAGCTCTCATAACTTTCCAAAGTAGATAAGGCTAAAAGAACTTAGTTCAGTCAAAGACTGTTTGCCTTGAAATAATATCTTTCAGTGTTGAACAATGTTTCTAACTACCATTAAAAAAAGTCTTGTCTTTAAAAAATATAAAAGGTTATCATAAATGAACGATTATTTATTTTCACAAACTTTCAACTGGAACAAAAATCTCAGTAGTTTAGTACAAACTTGAACAAACAAAATCGATAAACATTGTAGAGGACAACCAGTAAAACAATTGACTTGGTGAAAGGCACTTGCCGTATTTATTCAAACAAAACTTATGTTATTTACACTAAAAACTTTTGCACTCATTCTAATATGAATCGACTATACGTTCTTCTTTCTTCAGGGCTTCAGGGCTGCTGGGCTTCAGGGGTTCAGGGTTCAGTTCTTCGTACAGGTTCCTGGAGCGTAGAATGAGTGCCGACCAAAATGCCGGCGGATGCACCTGCTTACGTACCATTTAGGGTGGCACAAGTAGCGTATGGTGTAACCCCCCGGTAATGTTCATTTACCATTATATTTTCTCAAATTGTTCTATTTACTGTAGCTAGCTGTGGCTATATGGTCCACTGTCTATAGCTAGTAGTCATCTTGTTCTATATATTGTGACGTATTTTATGACCTTGTTTACGTCTTATTTGAAGTTAGGCTTGCCGTCCGCAACAGTCTCCCCCCAGCGTAGCCTCGCGAGCTTCTTCTTCTATATGGTCGAGGACGATAAGCCTTCTCACGGGCCTTCTAAATATGCCGCCCCGCGTCCGCACATCCGCACTCCGTACCACGCCATCAGGACCGAATATCGCGCGCACAACAAGGCCCCGCGGCCACACGTTCCGCGGTAGTAAGCCGTCAGCGATTATGACGACATCGCCTTCCGTTATTTGCTCTGCGCGACTATGTCTGACGTCACCGCGCGGTGTCAGTGTAGGTAAATATTCGTTCATCCATCTAGCCCAGAATCGATCTGCCAGCGCTTGTGCTGCTCGCCAAGCGCGCTTATCAGCTACGTCACACGTTCCAGTGACCGGTAGCCCCGATGCTGACCCCAGCAGGAAATGATTGGGGGTTAACGCTTCTGCTTCTTCTGGGTTTACAGACACGTGAGTGAGCGGTCGCGAGTTCAATATATTCTCTACTTCAGCCATAACGGTTGTCAAAGTTTCTTCCTTTGGCATGCGCTCCTTTAGTATTACCGCGAGCGCCGTTTTTACGCTACGGATGAGCCGCTCCCAGGCTCCCCCCTGGTTAGGTGCACCAGGGTCGATAAAACGCCACTCAATTCCTTTATTGAGCGCGTAATCTTTAAGTTCAGACGCCCATTCCTTGTAGGCGTTTTTTAACTCGACGTCAGCACCGCGAAAGTTCGTGCCGTTGTCTGACATTATTGTTTGTGGCCAACCGCGACGCGCGGCCATTCTTCTTAGTGCCATGATCGCACTATCCGTACTGAGGCTAGGCAGCAATTCTATGTGCACGGCTCTAGTCACCAAACACGTAAATAACATGCCCCAACGTTTTTCTCTACGTCTTCCTATGGTTATTGTCATGGGACCGAAACAATCGACACCGCAGCGCGTAAAAGGGCGAGCGTATGCATCGAGCCTTTCACTGGGTAAATTTCCTTTCACCGGTATAGGCGGTGATTTCCGTCGCATGCGACACATAATGCATTCATTCAGTACGATGCGCACGCTAGTTCGTAATCTTATTATCCAGTATCGCTGTCGCAGGTTGTTTACTACGTGCTCTCGGCCAGCATGTCCATTTGTGACGTGTTCACGTTTTATAAGTAGGCGCGCAAGCGGATGCCTGCCGTCTAAGATCGGTGGCCTCTTTCTGTACTCTGGTACATTTGCTGCGTCAATTCGCCCGTTCAGTCGAATTACTTTATCTTCATAAACCGGGTCTAGCTTGCTGAGCCGGCTCGACTTCTCTACGTTCTTCCCTGACGTTAATCTTTTGATTTCTTCAGAGAAACTGTCGCGTTGCGCCTCTCGTATAAGCGTTAGTTCGGCTTCATTGAGATGACGCACGTCCATTGTTGTCGCGCGTTTACGACATTTATCTGTAAAGAGCAACACGTTCGCCATGGCACGCAACGCTCGATCAAATGAAGAGAATCGTTTTATGTTCATAACGTTCTCCTCTTCTTTAGTATGGGCTACTATTTCGTCTTCACATTGGTTCATTTCTTGTGGCCACTGTTCTTCCGGTTCGCGCAAGAAGGCCGGTCCATTGAACCATCGATCGTGTTGTAAGAGACTCGTTTTTCCGTGTCTAGTCGCGTCGTCAGCTACGTTCTGAGCGGTCGGTACCCAGCGCCATCGTTCAGCGGGGGTTATTTCACTAATTTCGCTCAGCCGATGCGCAACATACGGTGTATATCTCGCGGAGTCGTTCCTTATCCAGTGTAATGCCGTCTTAGAGTCACTCCAATAGGTCACTTCGGTTTCCCATCTATGTTCTTTACGTATCTCGGAGGATAGTCGAGCGCCTATCAGGCACGCTTGTAGTTCCATGCGTGGAATACTCTGAGCTTTCATTGGCGCTACTTTAGCTTTTCCCGCGACTAGCACGACGTCTATTGATCCGTCGGGCCGTGTCAATCGCCAATATGCTGCAGCGGCGTACGCTTGTTCACTAGCGTCTGTAAATACGTGCAACGATCGCTCCATGGTCATGTGATTCGCGTAGCATCGGGGGACTCGCAAGCCCGCCACGCTCGTCAGACCGTTTATCCACTCGAGAAACGCGATAGCTTCTTCGGCGGGTAGTTGCTCGTCCCAGCCGATCTTCTTTCGCCATAGCTCCTGTAGAGTGATCTTTGCCGTAATCGTGAAAGGGCTTAACAAGCCCAACGGGTCAAAGATTGACATTACTGCTCCCAACATTTCACGTTTAGTTGGCGTTCTCGTGCCATCACGTACGTCGTTCGGTACGCGAGGCATAGCGGTGTTGAATGCAAGTTCATCGGTTTCTGGCAACCACATCATACCCAGCGTCTTGCCGTACGGGTGTGCATTCGCACCTAGTTCCTTCGGGGCGTTAGCCTTATCCTGTTCTAGGATATTCGCGAGCAAGTGTTGTCGATTAGAATTCCACCCGGCAAGTTCAAAGCCGGCTTGCTCGTGAATGCGCTGCACTTCTGCGATCGTGAGTGCAGCGATCTCTTCTGACTCGAAACTGTCGACCCAGTCATCCATATAATGGTTCATTGTTATTGCATAGAGGGCGCGCGGGTGCGCATGTTTACATTTTTCAGCGTTTCTGTTCCTAACGCTGTGAGCTAGGAAAGGCGAACTACGAGCGCCAAATATCATTGAGTTCATTACGTATTTCTGTGGCGGGCCTTTTCGTTCGTCACCACGCCATAGAAATTGTTGCGCTGCTCTGTCCTCGGGTCGAATCTTGATTCTGAGGAACATTTCGCGTATGTCGGCCGCTATAGCAATCGGCTTTTCTCTGAATCGAAACAGTATACCGTAAAGCGTGTTTAACATGTCGGGTCCGGCAAGTAATTCGTCGTTCAGACATTTTCCGTTTGTAATTGCAGCTGCATCGAATACAAGGCGCACTTTTCCTGGCTTGTTCGGATTAGTCACTGCGAAGTGTGGCAGGTACCATGTTATTGCGCTGTCGTCTGTGTGTTCGACTGGAGCGGCGTATTCCTTTTGTAACAGGTTATCTATTTGCGCCGTATATGCTTGACGAAACTTCGTGTCTCGATCCATTTTTCGTTCCATGGTGCGCAACCTTCGTAGCGCCATATCAAAGCTAGGCGGTAGGCGAGTATCGTCCGTACGCCATGGCAAACCAACTTCGTAACGTCCGTCGGTTAGTCGCGCTGTTTCATTAAATATTTCCTTGGCGCGTTCGTCTTCCTTGACGGGTTTATTTTTACTCGAAATTCCTAGCGCATCTATTGCGAAATGCGTCGTGACTAAGTCATGTAGCTCTTCATCATATCTTAATCGTTCTCTATGCTGAGGCGCACGTACGTGTAGCACTGTGGCGCCATCTATTGGGTCTTCCTTCGCCACTATAGTTCGTGGCACCGTACCGTGCACTACCCATCCTAGCTCTGTTAGTGATGCGGCCGGTTCGTTCCTTGCTCCGGTCAGGAGCTTTCGCGATACTATTAGGTGCCAATGATCTGCGCCTAATAGTATGCGCGGTCGTGCTTCTCCATAGCAGACCTCGTTCCGTGGTAGCTGTTGTAGGTGTTTATAGTTCAAACACTCAGCTGCGATCGCTTGACTGGTAATGTTGAGACTTTTGACGGTTCGCGCCTGTATCGGATGGAAGCTTGATCGTGCTCCCCTTATCTCCAATGCCACGCTCTGACTCTCTGGTTCCTGCCGCGTTGCCGTTAATCCGTGCAATCGCAGCGCGCATTTCGTTCCATGCGCGTTCACTTTTCTAGCGATTTCCTCGTCGATCAGAGTAATCGTAGATCCTTCATCGAGTAAGGCGTGAGTCTCCACTTCCAGTCCATCGGGCCCTCGAATTATCACGGGGCATATTTTCAATAGCACCGCGCCAGTTGACATTACGGCGTGAGCCGACGCGGTGACTACGTTATTTTGTTGTTCGCCTCCTAGCGCGGTTTGCTGCGTTCCGTGCAACAATACGTGATGTGGATGGCGACACTCGTTTACACCACACTTCTTGGCAGTGCAATTCATCCGACGATGACGGCTACCCAGGCAACGAAAGCATACGCGCGCTTCCTTTGCCCATTCCCATCTCTGTGGTACCGTCATCGCTTCCAACTTTCTACATTTTACTGTATCGTGTTCGGCCCCGCAACACAGACACATCTTCTCGCTATTGTTTTCAGTTGCAGCGTAAGCAGCTGCGCCTCGCTTCCTACCTTCTAGGCCTTTAGGCGAACCGTAGCTAGGTCTAGCTGCTGGCGCACTACGTGTTGGCTCCTTTGTTCCAGTTGCTGCAGACGAGTAGGAAAAACGTATGGCGCGATCAGCCTCTCTCATAAGGAAGCGAGACAGAGTGACAATCTCTGGTTCGCTCCTGCTTCCGTACTCTTCTGCGTAGTCGCACCATCTCGCTCTAATATGCGGACTTAATTTCTCGGTCACTTGACGAGCCAACATAGGATTCTGTAGGTACCCTTTCTCATCTATACAAGTGAGTACGCTGACTATGTTTTGAAGTCGTATTGCAAACGTATTTAGTTCACTGGCCGTTGGTCCGGGTCGCTGTAACTTCTTTATATCGTTCAACGTTTTATCAATAATAATCTCTGGGCGGCCGTAATATTGTTCAAGTGTCTGCATTATGATTGCGGGGTCGGCAGCTGTATACAACAAGGCGGCTACTAATTCTCTTGCTTCGCCTCTTACACATGTTCGTAGACGCGCTAGGTTCTCGGCTTGTGTATAGCCATACATTTTGGTTGAATCACGCATCGCTGCTCGGAATAGTAGCCACTCGTTCGGAGCACCGCTGAAGATGGGCAGTTCTTGCGCTTGTCTGGGCGGCGGGCGTTTTATAACCATACGTTCTAACACCTCGGCTAATCTATCTATTCCTCGCTCTCGTGATCGTCCCGGCGTAGGTGACCTATCTCTGCGTCTCGGAGTCTCGATCGTAACTCCTCTTTGTTCTTGCCTCGGCGGCGGTGCATATTTATAAAAAGAGTGGTGTGATCGCTGCCCTTCGTTCTCGCGCTGATATCTTGCTCTGTTGTCGTCATTTTCGCGATGCCGTTCGGTCTGCGGTGCGCGCTCGGTACGCTCCCCCCGTGGTTCGCACAGGGCCGAGGCGCGGACTGCAGATGACATCTCTTCATATGGCGTCATGTGGGGTAGTTCATCCCCTCTGGACTGAGCGTTCTTCAGCCAATCAGCGATTCGATTGTCCACTTCTATTGTCTCACGGGCGATGACGCTTTCACGGTCTGTCTCCTCCCGTATAGTGGCTACGTCCAAAGCTAGCCGCTTCTTGATAAGGGCCGCTTCCAATTGCAGCTCCTTCCTTTGAATTTCGGCTAGACGTTCCTGGGCTTCGAATTCTGCTTGTCGTATTCGAGCAACAGCGCTGGCAGTCGATCTCTGAGAGCGCACGGACGGCGCTCTCGATCTCCTCTCTTCTCTTGTGTCAGGCGCGGCGGCAGCGGCTGCGGCGGCGGCGGCGCGTGACGTCATTGCGGCTATGCTGGCGTCTATTCTTGTCTGTGCGGGTAACGCGGGCACGCGGGGGTTCGGTTCGGTATGCGCGCGCGACGTGGTACCGGTCGGTGCGGACACGGATGCGGACGCGGATGCTTGTGCGGACGGGGACGCGGGGGGATCTTCGTACACTCTTGCTGTCTTGTCCTCGGCTGCTTGGCTCCTTGTGGTCGGCATCTTCGGCATTTGACGCCCCCTAACAGCCCTAACAGCCCTATCAGTCCTCTTGGAGGGTCCGGGGTTAACCGGGATACGCTCCGCCAGGGATGGATACGTGCAGGATTGGACAGGTAGGATCTACCCGCAGAGGATCGTGCGTACTGTGGGGCGCTCGGGGACCGGTGGGAAATACCCAGCCCCTTCGGCAGTGCCTACAGTCCGGCCCCCACACCACACACGACCTTACCGGCGTAGTGTACTAGTTCGGTTCGCGCCTTGAAAAAGGCGTTCTTGACGAACCGGTGGTATCGCACAATACCACACCGCCTTGATCGGCGTTAACTCTGGCCTCTAACCGTTTGACACCGTTAGGTGGTTAGAGACACAGAGCCGCGGTCCACCCGCTTAAAGAAATAGGAATGTATCAACGACGACAGTCTTGAAACACCCGGCACCTCCACAGGAACAATCTTGTACGCCCGGCACCTCCACAGGAACAGTTCTTGTACGCCCGGCACGTACACAGGAACAGTTCTTGTACGCCCGGCACCTCCAACAGGAACAATCTTGAACCCCTGACAGCAACAATCTTGAGCACCTGGCACCCTGTTCTTGGATCTTCAAATCTTCTTAACTGATTCTTCGATCCGGCTTCGTAGGACCACAACGACTGGCTGTAGAGGACAACCAGTAAAACAATTGACTTGGTGAAAGGCACTTGCCGTATTTATTCAAACAAAACTTATGTTATTTACACTAAAAACTTTTGCACTCATTCTAATATGAATCGACTATACGTTCTTCTTTCTTCAGGGCTTCAGGGCTGCTGGGCTTCAGGGGTTCAGGGTTCAGTTCTTCGTACAGGTTCCTGGAGCGTAGAATGAGTGCCGACCAAAATGCCGGCGGATGCACCTGCTTACGTACCATTTAGGGTGGCACAAGTAGCGTATGGTGTAACCCCCCGGTAATGTTCATTTACCATTATATTTTCTCAAATTGTTCTATTTACTGTAGCTAGCTGTGGCTATATGGTCCACTGTCTATAGCTAGTAGTCATCTTGTTCTATATATTGTGACGTATTTTATGACCTTGTTTACGTCTTATTTGAAGTTAGGCTTGCCGTCCGCAACAAACATGATGTCTACGAATACCTATTGAAAAACATTAAAGTGCTAAAATCAATCGACACTACATAACTAACTCATGTTGTGACATATTGTTGGCATATGGCGAATCGGGCGTTCGACAATTCACGTAACGAGAATATAATTAATTCCTTATTTATTACAGTTAGTTCTCAAAATACAAAGAGAAGAAATAATGATTCCTTAATAATACAAATCTGCCACCATTATTTAGACTGACAGTAATATTAATACCTTTACTGTAGGTGATTCAGCTTCTGCATACTGAAATATTATTTTTAATTCAGAGAAGCATCTGCGCGGTGCAATAAATCGATCACAACGACGTATTATTTTCTCTTTCATGTAAATACTTAAATAAATACTACACAGTTCGTATACAAAAACCATACGGTGTTTTCGTTACACCATAGCAGATATTACCTACACTGCAAGTAGCTAGCATCCATTCATAGATCGATATACATCTCTCGCCGTGGATTTAGCGCAGCGGCGACCTTCAAACTGGAACAGTAATAGTCGGCTTTAACAGTCCAACCAAACAAAAAGAGTTATTTATTCTGAGTAAAGACCGGCTTAATAGTCGAAAATCTCAGTGTTGAAGATTTATTTAGTACAGAAAGCTTGGAATTAGACAGGATAACGCACCAGAGAAAGATTTAGACAGTTCCAAGCAAAAAGATTTTTCTTGAGTAAATCTTACTTGAATTCACAGAGTATTTATTTTTAAATATGTCATGTTAGTGTTGAGCGGAGTTTTTTTGTTAGAATTAAAGCAATTTAATTTCAAATTCTTCCGGAGCTGGAAATATTAATTTCACGTTCTTTCCATCATTTGTTTTTGCTCAATGCGAATTATGTAAGCACATCACTGAAGCCTATATGATTGTGCCTTTGCTTGTGTAATTAAATATTTAGATATTCTGATTACCTACCCGTTGAGTCTAACGTCAGGATTTCTCTTCAAACCGTTACCATACAAAGAATAGCAAATATTTTTAAAACACAAAGCGTGGATCTTAAAGCTTGTTTTACCGTTTTTGCTGATGTCGTTTACGTTTTTTCGGTAGCAGTCTCCTTACAGCTAGAATTTACGAAATGACCGTTATGACAGGACGCAGGACTTATCTTTCGCTGAACAGAAAGGTTTTTGAAATTTAAAAAAAGAATTAAGTAAATCTTTTAAAACAATCTTGAACTGCTCTTGCTCTGCAATCCAAGATGATTCGTATTCAAACGTTTACAAAATGAATTTCTGATATCTCTTATTTGTGCAATAGGTAGGTACCTAAAACATTGAGAATTGCATAATCCAATTCCATAAATAAATTGTAGATACCTACCTTTTTTAATACACAAATGTATAGCGTAAACCATCCTAACTATATTATTATAAATGCGAAAGTAAGTTTGTTTGTTACATTTTCACGCCTAAACCACTGAACCGATCATCCTGAAATTTTGCACGTTGTTAGGTGTAGGTACAGAAACGGGCATAGGGTACCTTTCATCCCGAAAAAAAGTACAGTTCCGAGGAAAACAACAGTAACGATAATAGATGGCGCCACGTGTCTTTCGAATCATGATTGAATTGTATTATTAAATAAACTTTAGTAGTGTGTTAAGAGGTTTTTAGGGTTCCGCACCCAAAGGGTAAAACGGGACCCTATTACTAAGACTCCGCTGTCCGTCTGGCCGTCTGTCCGTCTGTCTGTCCGTCTGTCGCCAGGCTGTATCTCATGAACCGTGATAGTTAGACAGTTGAAATTTTCACAGATGATGTATTTCTGTTGCCGCTATAACAAGAAATACTAAAACATAGGATAAAATAAATATTTAAGGGAGCTCCCATACAACAAACGTGATTTTTTTGCCGTTTTTATAGATAATGGTACGGAACCCTTCGTGCGCGAGTCCGACTCGCACTTGGCCGGTTTTTTTTTTAAATTATAAGTTAACGCGAGCGAAGCCGCGGGCAAAAGCTAGTTCATCATAATATTGTTTGTGGATTGTGGATATGATGAAACGAGATTCATGAAATGGGATTAAAAGTTTGTGTCCGTTGTTCCACATTTGGTGTGTATTTGCATCTGACATATTAAAACAAAGAACGATACTGTGTGCCATGTGCTCCTGGCGAAGTTTGTTTTTTTTTTTTAAATTACTTATTTTCAAGTCTAAATTTTTTTATACATTATGATATTTTACGGTCAGTGTGATAAACTTGGAAAGTATTAATCTCAAATCACAGAAAGTTTCTGTAATCTGAGTTATTAATAATCAACGGTAAGGGCCTTTTCATTATCATGCGTGTTTGCGTCCGCGTGCAGGCCAGGCACGCATGCTTGTTGCGGGCCGCACGCTGAGCAGATTATTTTCGCCTCGCCGCCACAGTATTGTGCATATCGCCAAGAAGAGAACTCGTGTCAAAATGAATGAATGAATTTTCATATTGATCATACAACGTGCGTGCGACACGCTTGACAGTAAAACAACACTGACTGTCAAGGTTCGCCACACGCACACGGGCGGCACGCATCCGTGCGAGCCACCCGCGATCCGCCCGTGTGCCGCGTGCGTGTGGCGCGCATGACAATAAAAACATGTAGGCATGATACGATAGTTTGCGGGCAGCACGCATGCGAAGCTGGCCAGCACGCGGGCGCAAACACGCATGACAATGAAAAGGCCCTAAGTGTTGATAATAACCGCAACAATTAGCAAATGTGATGGGGGCTCGTGGCAAATTAACAACCGCGCGGATAATAATATATGATTGCAAGGTTAAGCTGTGGTTGCCACGGTCAGTCCGAAGATGGGTGACCATTCGCTTCATATCGATAGCCCTCCGTGTCTCGCAGAGCACGTTAAACCGTCGGATCCGGGTGATATTCGAATTCCTATGAGAGTCATTACTCAGACTTTTGGGCTTCTGACTACTCGTCAAAAGCACAAAAGCGTAAGGAACTATTAGTTAATCTGTGCCAAAAGTCTGACAACCGGTCTAACCTTAAGCCGGGTCCGCTGCGCCATGTTTTCGTGTTTGCAAACAGGATAACATTGCTTGCTAACCGAATAGGGGCGTGGCCTAACAGTTTTGTTACAAAATTAGCGCTGCGGACCCGGCTTAACTTTGTTTGCTAACCGAATAGGGGCATGGCCTAACAGTTTTGGTAGCAAAAACACAATAACATGTTAGAAAATTGGCGCTGCGGACCCGGCTTTAGAATATCGACATTCAAAAAAGACTAAGTATTCTATTTTCAATTTATGAGTTGAAGTTGAGTCGAACCGGGCGCCGAGTGCAGCCGACTAGCTGCCACGGCTTGCACTTTGCTTGCGCGAATTGCGCTCGTGTCCGCACCGATGCGCGCCAACGCGCGTCACTGCGCTGCGCTGCTTTGCACTGCGTGCCAACAGTGCCAATGCACTATACGCTTCGCCAGGTGTGAATCATACGTAAGTAACCTGTCCCTAAAACTTTAGGCCTTTCGTTTAAGTAGAAATTACAGTGGTTTCAGTTATTGTTTGCTGTCAAATAACTAACGAGATCGATACTAGGTGTGTTGTATTTGAACTTATCGAAACACGCCTATTGTTATTTTCCATTTAATAACGTCCATTCTTTATTCAGTTATGTGTTCTAAAAATAGATTCGCAATCAATTATATTATCAGACGGCTTTTTTGCTTACCTCAGCTAGGGAGAACACCTAAAAACACATTCGTATGGAAATGTTATTACATTGTTTGATAAAATTATTATCTGCCCATTTTAGATGAAACCATTTCTAATGTAAATGTTTATTTTGGGAGTAGGTACGTAGGTATCCATATGTTTTAATTGCGAACTGAATACCTACGCAGTATCTAACTACTTAGGTTTGTTACATAAGAGATACACCTACAGTCATTTCTTCAGTGACCGGTAACGGAAGCAACATACCTATGTATATTTCAAAGATTGGAAGCTATCGGATTAGAGGCAAGCGTGCGTGCGCTACATTCAAATGTTCCAGATTTCTCATCCGGGCTTGAATTTTGCATTTTTCTCCGCGGTATGTACACTGCACACCTACTACATATCGGCCGATTCAAAATTAAGTCAGTAAATCTAAACATAAGGAAGTACCTATCTGTATTAATAAACGATATTGTATATCCAGAACCAGTTTCATAAAACCACACCTTGCCAAAACCTATTTATCTAGGTAGCTAAAAAGCGTTAGATTCCTAACTTCCTTCACTCTTATTTATTTTTCCATTTTTTAAGAATTATCTTTTACTGCTTTTGTGTTTCGATTTTTTATAAATTTAAGTAAGTATATTAATCTAAAATTACTAGGCTTTCGGTATAATCTACCCTACGTGTTGTATTATTCAAAGACACATCGAACTCTCTGCTACAGGTACAAGCCTTAGTAACGGTGCTTAATTGCCAATATCCATTGGAATGGGAAGTAGTGTAACAGATCTTATCTAAAATTTAGTTGAATACGGCGTATTAAGGTTAACAAAAAAGATTTTGTGATGCGGCCCGTTTTCTGTGTGTTGCCGGCATTAGATACGATCAATGAAAGTCTATTTTAAAATACGATGTATTATGTTGTATATATTTATGTATGTATTGTGATTGAAAGCAAAGGATGCAAACTCACTCGAATTTCATTCATCATTTCAAGAACACAACACAAATGAAGCTCGCCAATTTAATTGGAATTCATATAATACATCACGTACGTACATACCGACCCGTAACCTGATGATTCCATTGTAGTAAAAATTTTACGAGCAGTAAAAGTCAAATATAACGTAAGGTACAGCTCAGCCGTAATTTATTAAGTTCATGTCTGACACAGTACGATAAAAGCGATACACAATGTACACATGTTCACTGAAAGTTGCGCCCTAGGGCATCGACAAAAGACCCGCGACGCAATAGATTACGACCCAAATCACACATTTTATAAACTAAACGTCGAAATACTTTTCTGGTCTGGATTGTAGAATAAAAGTAAAAAGATATAATGTTGAGTTTATATTGTGCTCTCCCACAACATTCAAAATAAGAAACGATTGCCATTGACAATTAATAGACAAATACAAGTTTAATTTTACCCTGTAGGTTTAAAGTAGGTAAATTATCAGCAGAAAGTAGGTGGTAACCTACTAAGCGCTAGATTTGGACCAATCTATAGATTCCAAATGTAGCGCTGCGGCGTCTCATTGGTCCAAATCTAGCGCTGCGACGTCGCAACGCAGCGCAACGCACTAGTGGGGCCTCGCCCTTAGTTGTGAAACTCGTAATCAGTGGGATCTGGGTTTAGCGTTTATTACACTACCCGATTTTTATGCCCCGGTAGAAAGAGTCCCGACCGAAGACCAAAGAGGTCAGGCAATCTAACTGTTATTACAGTACATGGGACCCTAAAAATCGGTAATGTAAAAAGCCCTTTACCAGCTTGTATTTTTTTTGTATATGTAGGTAGCGATGTAGCGACATCTATGATTCAAGATATTAAGACTTTTTTTGAAAAGTTTTATCACAACAGTAAATCTTCGTTTGTAAGCAATCCTTAAGCATTCAAAGAAACATGGAAAAGTTAATGTGTTTTGCGATCTTTAAAATATAGCACGTCGCGTCGTTGCCTACGTGCAAAACATGCAATATGCAGCAATATGGCTCATATTTCTAGCATAAAAAACAGCACAGAGATAAGATATTGTAAATTGTTAATTGTGAACTCATGTTAAACGCATTAGTGACATAAACAATAACAAGGTCTATATCGTACTAAAGTGTGAAGTGAAATTAATGTCTCTCAACTTAGATTAAAGCACTCCCACACACATCAACGCAAAACAGTAAAAGCGATATTATCACAGTCAATGCTTATATTGCTCACTAGCTTTCGCCCGCAGCTTCGCTTGCGTGAAATTTTGAACCCGTTAAGTGACGATTTTCCATACAAACTTTCATCCCCTATTTAACTCCCTTATGGGTTGAATTTCGAAAAATCCCTTCTTAGTGGATGCCTACGTTACAAAAGGAACCTACTGTCAAAATTTCAACTTTCTAACCCCAGCGGTTTAGGCTGTGCGTTGATAGATCAGTCAGTCAGTCAGTCAGCTTCTCCTTTTATATGTATAGATATTTATTGTGAACTCCCATCTAAAGGAGACTGGACACATTTGTTTGGGAAGTGGTCTATGAACCAATAGCGACACTGTTGTGGTATTTATGGGGAGATACCTCAACTACACTTACGTGCGAAGGGGCATCAAAATCTGACCCGGCAGTTTTGAGAAAAACAATACTTTAGAATATTACAATTTTTTGTTCAAGAGATGCTTACATCGACTATTTCTGACTATATTATACTTCAGTAACGTGTTTTTCTGCTAGATACAGTCACTAATACATAAGAAAGGACGACTACTTCTAGTAGCAGAGCACAAAAAATATATCGCACGTAAGTGTAGTTGAGGTAGGTATCTCCCCATGTACCTAGGATTCGTCCTCGACGGTCGGTGGAACTTTGGGCCTCATTTTCGGCAGCTTGCGCCGAAGTTAATGGGTGCTGCGGCTGCATTGTCGCGGCTGCTGCCCAATCTAGGGGGGCCCAATACCTCCTGTACCAGGTCCAGGTACCAGGTATGTATCAGGTCCACCAGATCCTGGTGGCTGAATGGAGGGAACGACTTGCGCAACCCAGCGCAGGGCACGCCGCAATAGCGGCGGTAAGACCCGTAATGGAGGAGTGGCTGGAGAGGCGGCACGGCGCCCTCAGCTTCCGGCTGACGCAGGTGCTCTCGGGACATGGTTGTTTCGGGAAGTACCTGTGTCGCATAGGCCGGGAGCAGACGCCCGGATGTCACCACTGCGTCGACTGCCCCGAGGACACGGCGCTGCACACGCTGCAGGCGTGTCCTGCGTGGGCGACCCAGCGCCGCGAACTAGTCGCGGCAGTCGGTGGTGACCTCTCGCTTCCGGTCGTGGTTCTGTCCATGGTCGGGAGCGAGACTGCGTGGGAAGCCGTCGCCTTCTTTTGCGAGGAGGTGATGGCGACCAAGGAGGGAGCGGAGAGGGAGAGAGAGGCGACTGCCACTCTCCCTTCCTGCGCCAGACGCACCGGGCGCCGCCGGAGGGCGCGAGACGATCTCCGGCCACCCTAGTGTGTGGCCTGCGGGCGGCGGGTTAGGGGACCCGTCGCCCGACCAGTAACAGGCCCGAGAAGGCGGCGCGCCGTGTTCCACGCGCGCCTCTCAGGAGGACGTGGGGCAAAGGGGTAAAGCCCCACAGAAGGCTCTCCTTCCTCCTCGGTCCGCCAGCCCCTGGCGGACCTCTGTCCGCCAGGGGCTGGCGGACCGAGGCCTGCCGGGGTCGCGGTGCATGCAGCTGCGAATCCCGTGACCCTGGCCATAGGTCAGGAGAAGGAACACCGTGGGTTTTTAGCCGGTAAGAGTCCGGCATAACCCTTCGCCTTCCCCGGGCGGAGGGTATCCATGAGGATTTTCCCACGAGAAAAAAAAAAAAAAAAAAAAAGGTATCTCCCCATAAATACCACAACAGTGTCGCTATTGGTTCATAGACCACTTTCGCCTAGTCTCCTTTAAAAAAGACAAAGTCTACGCGTTACTTTGCCCACTTATTGTAGAAAAGAAATAAAAAGAAAGAAACTAGCCAGTCATAGTCTCTAATTTTCTTTGAAAAAAATATTCACTCTCAGATTTCAGACCAACCATGTCTTGCACAGCTTGAACTTACTTTCCTGTTCCTGCAATGCTCTCCGCTACATAACTACGATTACAATAAATCGAAACAGCCCCCCGATTCAGAACCTTTTCGAAAAGCAGTTGTCGACTGATTCGGTTTGTTATCTCGTTCCGTCTACGATTCTCGTAACGAGAGAAAAAGAGATGGCTTACCGAATCGTTCGACAACTGACTAGTTGAATCGTTCTGAATCATGGTGCAGAATAGGAGTGAGGCGTATTTATCGTAACAGCTAAATATAACAGGTATCATCAAATGACAGACTGTAACTGTGACAAACTAACTGAAAAAACAGTTCCTGTTCCACGAGATAACAAAATCCCTTATACGACAGTCACGAGCTATTCTCTGTGCATGCTTATGAGAGTTACCTTAGTTAGAATAACATAAAAAAATTTACATGTTACACTGTGACACCATGTTACAGTCGTCACAACCTCTTTCCTTTTCTCGCATAGGTTTAACATCTTAGTTAGAAAGAGAAGTACCAACGTGTATGACGCTGGGTTTTTTGGGCTGTTACTGCGATCGGATCGGATCTTTCTATCTGTGGTAACAGAAAACACATAAAATGAATTAACAGACTGTTATTTTGTAACAGGTTTTTGAAACTGTTATTTAAGTGGAAAAGGAACAGGCGTAACAGATACAACCCACTCCTACTTTTTTTACCTGTTACAACCCACTCCTAGTGCAGAATCGAGAACGTTCGCAGCCATGAGTGTCATTGAGCAACAGAGCTTAACGACACGATATGGAGCTCGCGATTATGCATGAGTGGATAATGAATGTAGTGATTGATTAAATTGCTACGTTACCTTTGTAGTCTATTCTAACTACGTTTCCGTAATCGGGGAATAGATTTACGAGTATCAGCTTGTTGAAAAGTAATTTGACAGTTTAACTTTTTACTATCTAGATTTGAGTCCAAACTCGCTATCACAGGTTTTTTTGTGAAACTAAGCAAGGGTACTAATGTAATCACGACTACAGCATCGAGAATAATACAAAACCCAGGTGCAGATAAATTTAAAACCCAATCAATACCTACTAAACTTTCTCCCTTCGCTTCGGTTATATTTATAATTAAATGTAGTCTATTCTGAGCACTATTATTGTACTCTTGGAAACAATGTCAACTTCGACAATTAGTCTGAAACTAGTGTACGTAATTTGAACTAAAATTGTTTATATTCAAACTTTTGGCATCACGTAGCCTCGCCCAAAACCATTTTTCAATTAATATTTGGTTTTTAAACCCCAATTAGTTTGGTGATTGAGTAACGCCTTCTTTTTCACCTTTAAACTTATATACTTTTATAATTGTACCTACCTACGTGATTTTCATACGCTTCTGTAAGTCTACATTCCAAAAAAAAGTCCGTACAAATTGGTTTTCCACTTTCTTTACTTACTTGAATTTGTTTACAATGAAAATATAGAACGCATCAACCGTATTCAAAGAATAACTACACATATACCAGTATTTATACATTCGATTACCTATGTAAATAAAGAATGTATCGTATTTATCAACATGTTATCCAATTCTGAGAGGTAAATTATAAATTATTGTAACTACCTAAAAGCTATGATCAAGCAATCAATGATTTATACTGAAATGCGATTTCATAAAATGAAAGTCTAAAGATAGACATTTCAATGGCATCTGCAAGTTATTGACTTACTTATTCAAGACACAAACCTATATTTTAGCGAAATCCGCACATTCTCATCCTGCGCTAACTCGAACAGTGTCTAGAATTTATTCTAGATTTACTAGCGATTTTTTGCAAGCAACAGCAAACGGAGGATCCGTTTTGAAGAGGCACGTAGCAAATTAAACAAAGTAAAAAAAACTTTAGAAGAAAAAAACTAAAGCTTATTAGGAGAAAAATAATGAAAGAACGTTTGTGTTAATGAAGCCTAGTATCTGAATCTGGAAATTTCTCTGCTAATTCTTACTTTTTGTTAATCCTTATGAATCACTTTCTACTTAAAAATAATTAATACCTTTTCTCAATATTATGCCAAGCTAAAATCTGTTCAAAGAAATCCATAATAGAGAATATTAAAAAAACCGGTCAAGTGCGAGTTGAACTCGCGCACCGAAGGTTCCGTACCTTGGAAGGAAACTCATAAAAAAATTTATAAATTATATTTTTTTTTGAACCGCACTTCTTTGTCTATTTGTAAAAGACTTTACTGATTTCTAAAAAACTGTGCTGGTTACGGTCATCGTTTTATTTTTCCTGTAATATTTACATAAACTTCTATCAACCCGACTTATTCCAGATTTTTCGTTTTGCAAAGATAAGGGCAGGGGAATGGAATTTTTATAGACATTTTTCATCATAAGTCTAAAATGAAAACATATTTTTTAATGTGCCAATAAAGCCTTTCATATGATACCACATTTGACCTAAACCAAATGGACAAGTCCTTTATCCATTTATATTGAAATATAAATGGATAAAGGACTTGTCAGACAGGATGCGTTCTGCGTCCTACAGTCCGGTAAAATCGAACGCAACCAGCATCCTATGTGAACATCATTTCCGTTTTATATATATTTTATATAATTGCGATCTGACTATGCGAGCACAAACAAAGAACGTAGGGAACGCACCGGTCAGGCGGTCGAGGTGGAAAGGTAGCGGACGGGCTGCCCGGTTGCGGGCAGGCGGGCAGCGGGCGGCAGGCGACACGCAATCAAATATAAAATGGCCGCTGTTTGCCCTGCCCGTCAGATCGTTGACTGTGCCCGGATCGCTGACCGGATGCCGTGCCCGGATCGCTGACCGGTTGCCCTGGCCATGAAGTTCACATAGGATGCGGGCTGCGTTCGATTTGACCGGACCGGAGGACGCAGAACGCATCCAGTGTGACAAGTCTTTAAGCATTATTTAAAACTGTTCTAAACAAGTTGATAGCAGTAGTTGTTCCTGAAATAAGAAGCTGTGACAGACAGACGGACGGACGAAGTCGCACCATAAGGGTGCCTTTTTACCATTTTGGTACGGAACCCTAATATTCTATTGTCGCTGCTATATCTAAAAATTCTAGAAAAATCGAAGAACCTTTTATGGAGCCGGAATTTTATGAGCTCTAGAGATATCCGACCTTTCTAAAGATTATGTTACAACAATCCGGTACGACACCTGTAAACACGACAAAGAAACATCTACAAAATATAAGTATGAATAGACAATAAGCTTTGTTTATTAATGTTAGGTATATCGCACTTGAGGTGACGTCAGGAATAAGTACGTCGACACCTCGTGCTTACGCAGCAGCCGCTAGACTACCTCCCGTTCAATATGAGCGGCCAAAGCAAACGACCACCATAGGCGTAGGGGCGCAAAAGAGCAGAGCTCAAAACATTGTGCCCATCACGCATCAATCCCTCAATCGGGGAAATGCAGACCAAGACGGCTTCATAAAGGTGGAGAAAAAACGAAAACGGAAGCCAAGTTCTCGTAACAAACGCGGTACCGCATTGACAGGACCCAATATGCTGCTGCGACCCGCAATACCCTCGACGCAGCTGTACGTGTCCCGTCTTCATCACTCCACGAAGGTTGAGGAGATCGTGGAGTACATTACTATCAAGACCAATTGGACTTTGAGGGTCGAGAAGTTGGAGTCGCGCCACAAACGATTTAAAATTCACATTAGAATTTTAAATCGTTTGTGGTGCGGGTTCCAACTCAACATCTAGATACCTTCCTAAAAGAGGAATTTTGGCCGAAGGGTGTCGTGTATCGTCGTTTCCGCGGAAGGTTACGCGACACCACGCAGCGCAACACGACGCCGACACTACGTGTACAATAATAGTGTGCTATTAAGTTATATTTAATATGTATGAATTTATTTTGATATGTATGTTAGTCTTTAAGGTATTTATCTATGGCCTTTTGTAGCCTGTTATATGTATAGTATATGTGTATCTATTAGTTTCGGCTAGCCTCCACGACACAGGGAATCCTAGTGTGGAAGCTAGTACCAAATGTAATATTATTATTATGTAAGTTTATTGAATAAAGTATTTGATATTTGAAGTATTTGAAGTTTACACTTCAATAATGTTATTTTCGAAAAGTAAGAATAACGTTCCTTTTTTATTTTTATCACAAATATGTCACACGCCAAATTGAGTTCTTTAATTAAATAAAGCCTGTGTCAGAAACAGAGCATGCGGTTGGGCCCAAAATCAGGACCCTTAATAATTAAATAATCAACAAAAAGATTTTTGTATATTGTTAAATATTAAACATATTTTCTCTGCAAGAGGTCAAAGGTCAGGTAGGTACATAAAATTAACAATTACATAAAGTGTTATTTTAAGTTTACATGATTAATAACTAAAATACTTAACCCTAAATTTATTCAAGTATTTGATCATGAAAAATTTAATTTCACCAAATACGGTTCTCCCAATTTCTTCGGAACTAATGGAACACAAGTACCTACTAATGGCCTTTTGGTTTTCAGTATTTTATTTCATTTTCACGTTAAGGTATTTTTATGGCATGGCGGGATATTAATTAGAAAAGTTTCAATAAAAATACGAAGGTAATAACGATAAATAAATGTTGATGACGCCGAGGTCGCGTCGCCTGTCGCTGCAACTGCATTGCCGTCACTGCCGTCATCGCTTCTGTTCTGTTTTGACGTTAGTTCCAATTTTCATTGATTTCAAATCAGGTCGGGTTGCCGAGAGACATTTTCACCTTGTCTACAGTGGTAGACAAGTTGCAAATGTCTGGTTGCCAAGACCTCAGAGCAATATATTGCACTGAGGCCAAGACCACATCAATGACATGTGTCAAATGAGTTGACGACCCGTCGACAGCTTACGTCAATCTAGTACAATTTCATTGAAGTTACTAATCCTTGTCGCTTGCAGATTGCCATCTTGTCTAGCTCTTCTTAATAAGTAGTAAGTACTTATAGTATTTTATTGCATAGGTAATTATATTAATATGTATATTTGTTGGGCATTTATTTGATAGGTAGATTACAAATCATAGTTAATCTTACTTTAAATATCATTACTAATCTCGCTAGGAATAAAACTCAATATTTTTATTACTTCAAACGCACTATTTAATATACATTATATTTAACCCACTTTGTGAATGAGTACGCAACTGGCGATCATCTAAAGTAGATGAGCACACAATTTATATCCATCGATAAAATCGACTTGTGTTTTGTATTGATTTTCATTTTAACGATGATTCGCTGCTCGGTTATAGAGATAACCGTCGATAAAATGACCATTCGTTTCGTCGAATTATGTCGATTTCCTCGAATCCAAATCATTTACGATTCTCGAATATTTTCAAACACAAATTAACGATCATATTAAGGTTTATGTACGCCATAATAACCAATGATGTTATAAGTAGGTACCGACTTATAAATAAGTAGAACTCATAAAAGCCTCAGAATTGGTAGGTACAGACAACATCGTTTTATTTAACTGGACCGCTTTAACATTTAAGAAGAAGCCTAGTTTTTTTTTTTGTATTTTGAATATTAACAATCAATCGATAGACAAAAGTGAAACCGGTTTACGTAACCGATAGAATTACAACGATTTGGAGGAAAACCTGCTACAGCCTCTACATACGATGTATTGACGCAGTGGAGTGAACAAAAACATTTGAAACGGAAACAAACAAATAAGACACCTGATTCCAAAATATGTCAATATTTCGTATCGGAAATATGTATTTGGAGAATCGCTCTTTCACAGACAACTGACTATCCCTTTTGCCATTCAGATCCGAAATACTTCGACTTTAGAACAATATCCGGCGTCAAATCAGAGCGCGAAACAGACTATTTTCAAAAAATAACCTTTTTTTTTTTTTCAATTCAATTCAATTCATTTATTTTCACATAAAATAGGGTACATTATGGTCTTAAGGTATTACAGTGTTCAGCCCATTTTGTCTTAGATAGACATGTGAAATTTTGGCAATAGTATACCATAAAATTACAACTAGTTACATTAAATTAAGTTAATAAACTACCAATTCAATTAATTAATCAGGGTAATGTCAGATTGTCAAGTAGCATAGATATAATAATAATATGTCACATTAATTAATAATTGTTCAATAACAATAATAATAATAAGGGCAGGGCAGCTTGTGGCGAGCTGTTGGTGAGTGGCGACACTGCGTACCTTATTGCCTCAGAGAGTCGGTCAGGGCCTCGTCTTCAGTTTGCCTTTATTGGCTGGCTGGAGTGGAACCCCAAGAGTGCCCGCAGGACTCTCAACTCTGGCTTGCCTTTATCGGCCGGCCAGAGGGGGGCCGCCAGAGCTATATGCTCGGGGGTGGAAGTGTCTAAAGGCGTAATAGCGGGGAAACCCACTCCGGGTCTTTTAGACCCGCGACGGCGAAACCGGGGCCACACCTCTCTACACCCCTAGCCGCTCACACGTTTGTTGCCCTCTTCGCCTATGTACTGGCGGCTTTTCAGGGGGCCCAGCTAGTGAGCTGGCGAGTCACCGTCTGCCAACACATTTCAAATAAAACTTGAAAGGCAGACGCCGTTTTCTTCCGGCAATAGAGGTTAAACGATCCACAAAACACCCCTTTCCATAGACCAGATATTTTTCACCATATTTTACAATAGTCTTGCACCCACCGGGGACGGTCCATGACTGTACTCCAATAGTGCAGCCGTGGATAGTCCCCGGTTGGTGCCTCATCCCATTTTAGATTAAAGTTCTCAAAGGGGCCTCTGCGCGTTGGATCTGTGTCCCCGTGTATGCCTTCCAAAGGACCGGACATCTTCCGCACGGAAGATGAGCCGTGATCTCAAAGAGATACAAGAATAATAATAATAATAAAGTTTCAATAAATCATCTATTTTATAATACATTTTTTCCAGAAGCCATTCTTTTAATTTCTTTTTAAACCTATTGACAGGAAGGACTTTAATGGGCTCTGGTATTGCGTTGTATATTTTAAGACACATACAGTATGAGCTTTTCAGAAAAAGAGTCGTATTGAACAACATTAATGTTAAACGTGTTCCATTTTAAACTTGTGTGGTTATAGGTGCTAGCGGACGTCTGCTCAATGCTTGTACCCATTATTATCACGCCTGTATAGCCTGAAAGGTTAATAATAGGGAGTGAACCTATTATCAATTACCGAGCGCAATTCCACTCTACAGACTACTAGTAAATTCGAAGAGAATATACTACTCGTAGACGTACAGTTTCTTCGAACTTGCTCAACTTTAATTCACTTGATTCAAATAAGGTCACAAAATAATAACTAAGGAAAATTTGGTTCAAAATACAACTTTATAGCTACGTGTGTTATGTAGCTTGGTATGAAGTAATAAATCGAGTTTTCAAATCAGTGGACTGAAATAATTCCAATATTTTCCTCACCACTTGGATAAATCAGTACGAAAATTTATTATGCCGCTTTTCTTTAATGCTGCCTCTTAGATTTTATTTACAATATTAATATCTCTTCTGCCGGCAGAAGTTTTTATTTAATATGGCCTATTATATTTACTGTTTCATTTTAAAATTAAATCCGGCGTTCGATGTTTCCTATGGGCTACCCTTTATCTTAATGTTTTGTGGCAACATTGTAAATGCGAAACGAAAAGTAGTATCTATAGTCAGGGCACAGTCTACCTATATCTTACTCCTTACAGTCGGTCAACGTAGAACATTGTCGCAGAGCAATCGTGCGGGGGGTTGCGGGGTGAAGGGGCGGGGGTTATGTCCCGAGTAGCCATACTGCTACTCGGGACATAAATTCCAGGGCTCGCACTTTTTGATTTCAAATTTGATTGATATCGTTCATAGAAATTATATTAATTTATTATTGATAATTATGTATGAGAATTTTATTAAAAAGTCTGTTTACTAATCCAAGATGGCGGCATACATACATTTTCAAATGATTGTTCGTGGGAAGTCATTTCTACGGTTTTTGGGGTCATTGATGCCGAAAATGACGTCAAAATCCAAATGCAAGATGGCGGCCATGAAAATTTTCATGTAATCATCCTGGGTGTCAATTTCATAGTTTTCGGGGTCACTGATGCCGAAAATGACGTCAAAATCCAAATCCAAGATGGCGGCCATCAACATTTTCATTCAATCATCATGGGTGTTAATTTCATGGTTTTCGGGGTCACTGATGCCGAAAATAACGTCAAAATCCAAATCCAAGATGGCGGCCATGAAAATGAGTAAAAATAGTCGTCATGGATGTCAAATCCAAGGTTTTCTGGGGTGCGGATGCCGAAAATGAGGTCAACATCGAAATCCAAGATGGCGGCAATAAAAATGTCAAATTAGTGGTCATGGGTGTCATTTCCATGGTTTTCGGGGGTACTGATGCCGAAAATGAGGTCAAAATCGAAATCCAAGATGGCGGCAATAAAAATGTCAAATTAGTGGTCATGGGTGTCATTTCCATGGTTTTCGGGGATGCTGATGACGAAAATGAGGTCAAAATCTATATTCAAGATGGCGGCCATGAAAATTTTCAAATTAGCCGTGGTGGGTGTCAAATCCATGATTTTCTGGGACGCTGATTACAAAAACGAGATCCATTCTCAAACACCAAGATAGGGACCACGTTTTACCTGGCAAATTAAATTTAACTGGTAAATTTTTTTGACCGCCGTATATTGTCGAGGAATACTTAGTCTTTATTTCCAGCATCAGCACCCACGAAAACCATAGAAGTAATAACCATAAATAATAAGTAATTTTCTATGGCTCCTTCCTGGATTTGGGAATCATTTATTACTCTTACCTACCCCCGCAAGCGTTAGCCACTGCGACTGTAACCTCGACAAAATTTGTAGTTTTAAATATTGTTAGTAAATTCCAGCATAAGATGGCGAACTTGCGGCTACATACCTTTGCATTATTTTGTCAATCGTCAAAATTACGAATGCGTGGTTTTCTTTTTGCGTGTCACTGTTTCTATAAAACGTTAATTAATTTGGACGTTTGTTTGACAAAGTTTGTGTAATTTGTTTTATGTCACAACTAGGGTTTCTGCTCGAGAATTCTCGAGTCGAGAAATGTCGAGAAATCATGCCAACTTCGAGACGAGAAAAAATACCTCGAGAATTCGAGAACTCGAGAAATCGAAGATTTTCTTTTGTTACTGTAAAATTGGCTTAAAAGTTACGTAATCTTTGCATTCTGGCTTCTGATCGTTCTCCTTACGAGGCACGAGTAAGCGAGGCAAGCGAAGAGACACATAATATACCTGCAACTCCAAGTACTCTTATTATAATGTGACATTAAAATGTCAAATAAAAATTAACTGTAAGATAAACTCCGTTCATCTATTGTTGGGTTTCTGAATACAAAATCGACGACTAGATAACTATCCAAACAATAAGTGAGTTTGTAAATTGATCACTAGATGGGGTCTCTTTTTAAAGCCCATCTAAATATACTTTTCTCGCCTTAAACTTTACATCTTTTTGCAATTAGGCCCCAAGTTTAAATGAAAATCTCCTCTGGTACCTATGTGCAATGATTTTAAAACGAATCATTACACACATGAAATATAAAATTTAAATCACAATATTTTCTCTTTGTTATTTTTAATCATAGCAACAGCACAATAAAACTATTAAAACAAAATAAGTAGGATTTTAAAGTTTTATTGTAATGTATAATATTGGGCGGTAAAGTTTATTTATATCTGAAAAAAAAACTAAGCTAACGTACCTATTTGTGGTGTAAATGAATGGGTTCTAGGGCAGGACTGGTTATTTCACAAAGGTAAATATCAAAGTGCCCTAGTTAAAGATATCTCATGTTAAACTTTTCATCCGTGAACATTTCGGATGGATTTCTTTCGATGCTTTTTTATTGGTACTGATTTATTTGAAATAGCCTCCAGCACTTCCAAATCAGATTCCGATGAACTACTCGAGTCCATTTCGCTGGGAGTCCAAAACTCACTATCGATTAACGATTTACGCCCCAAATTGGTCAGTCAAGTTAACTGAAGTTTGAACAAAGTAAGATCATCTTCTGACTGGGGTGTCCAGAAACGCAATGTGTCATTTTATCGAACCAATAGCGGTGGAATAGATAAACTACGGTTAGGAGTACCTGAGAAACTGAAAAAATAAGTTATCTGAAGTTTGAAATAGGATTATCTTCTGACTGGGGTGTCCAGAAACGCAGTGAGTCAGCTTATCGAAATAATAGCGCTATCGAACAGATAAACTACGTTCAAGAGTACACCAGAAAACGGGAGTATGCTGATTTTTTAAGGTATTTAAAAATTTCTCGAATGACCCGAGAAACCCGAGAAATCGGGCTCGAGAATTCTCGAGACCCGAGAAAAAAAATATGTCGAGAAAACAGAAACCCTAGTCACAACCCTATGACAAGTGTTACCAATTTTGACATTTCATAGGACCTGTCAAATGTATGGGCGTTGACCCACTGTATGTAGTAAGTAGGTACACTGTGGTCAGGGCTTAGTCAGGGCAAAATATGGAACTTTTTTAATTTAATATTTATTTTTGTGATTTTTTCGTATCTACTTTTGTGTAAAGGCAAGGCCAGTTACATTGAGTAGAGCACCAGACTTTGCAGCTATTGTGATATACATACACCTGTATGCTCTAAGCTGCATATAGAATATTTTATGGACACAACAATTTGAGTAGATTAACCGAATTTTGTCAAGAAAAATGTAATATTGCAAAAAACCAAACAAATGACAGAAATGCCGCACAAGTGTATTATAATATTTATAATAAGCCGTCGTAGTTTAGGTACACGATAATAGATGTCACCACTATTGAAATTGAGATATCAAATTATTCCCCAAGAGAGAGGGCTCACTTTTTCTCATTTTTACTCTTTGATATCACTTCAAACATGGACGTACAAAAAAAAATAGTCTATGTTGTAGAGAGTAATCTGTGATAGTGACATTTATGTGAATTGAAAGGAATTGATTCTTAAATGGCTAAACAAATATTTACTACATGTCGCAGTTTCTTTGGAGTTTAGGTAAATTAGTGAATGACCCATCTACGGCTTTATTTCATGAACTAAGACAACGCATATTAAGAAAAAAAAGCATCGGTGTTCCTACGGTTCCTACTGCTGAAGAAGTCCCAACAACACCAATCGCTACCTGCAGTGATGTCCTATGCGTCGAACGGTATGATGCTGTAAACCCTTCCACAAGTTCTCACTCCCAGAAAAGATATGAAAGACCGGAATCTCGATCGATGTACGTTCAAGTTGGAAGTGGGATTACCAAAAATTGCCAAGTTTCCATCCAGTGTCGGAGCACACACGGAAAGCAAAATAAATCTACAAGTATCCAGCCCATACGTCATTCAGATCGTAGCATTGATGCTGCATGTACTGCCGTTCAAAAAGATGCTCAAACAATGACAAGAACACTAAAAGTATGCAAACAACATCGTGATGTGATGATTGCTATTCATCAATGGCCGTTTCAGGTACAAAAAATTAAATCAAACTCAAGTAAAATTGGTCAGTTGAAATCTTCTTTAACTCGAATATTTAACGCTTTAAAATTGGAAAAGATACAAAGTATACCACGCTATTGGGCTCCAGAGAAAGAAGTCATAAAGATATATAAGCGTGCAAGTTTAGATCTCATTATAAATCAAGAGAAAAGACAACAGAGAATATCTAAAACACGAAAACCACGAAAACACGCAACCCGGAAAAAGTAAACATGTAATGAAGAAGCCACCATTTTATTAGATGAACGTTTACAATGCTTACTAACCGCTTGAAAGATCTAATAAATAAAGAAAACCTATATTTAACGTATTCGTTACATACTTGAATTTAGAAACTTCCAAAGTATGACTCAAATTTAATCTAAAGTCCCCGTCACGAGAAGCTATAAATTTTGTAAATAAAGAACTTCTACAAAGTTACGTAGCGACAATTCAATCAACAACAAATAATCCCAAATTCAATCAACTCAAAGTTACATACGTGTAATACGAAACTAACGCGCAATTTCATTTAGTCGGGTTATATTTTAGCGATATAAAGCGCTATCGTCTAATGTTTTGTGGTACCGGAACGTGTCTGACTCATGGAACGTCAACATTTGGCCCGCCATTTTGAAGTAAGTTCACACTGACGCTGTCAATGCTGTCATTTGAGTTTTGAATGCGTTTCAGTTTGTTTGTGTTGTTTTCGTAGATTATTATTTATTATTATATAAATAAAATAAAAACCATTATACAACGTTATTTTTACTTTATGCGAAAACCGAGACACCCCAACAAGATTTTCATCAGAACTGCCTGAATATGTGTTTTTTTTAGTGAATCTCCAAGTTACACCTTAGTTTATGTCGCGTTAAGTTCGCTAAAAAAGTGTGAAATGCCTGAGATGTGCTCTGCAGGAGTTGTCTAATACACGGAAACTGACCGAGCGGACCATTTCAAGCCTCAAGGTGTCTATTCCCGTCAATTGTTATGGGTAGAAACCTACTGAAACAAAATTGAAATTTATGAAAAAAAAAAAAAAAAAAAATGTGGTGTAAAAAATATGTCAATCGATTCTCCTAGTGATTCTGAACAAACTAGTTTCAGGTTTCGCGTATACTAAAACTAACCTTGTATAAAAATAAAAATCATTACAAATTTTTTTATTTGCTTCAAAGGTTGCGAACCCCTAAATGTGTGTTTACAAAATTTATAGCTTCTCGCGACGGGGACTATAAGTGTCTAAACATACTATGCCGAAGATACGCGACCGAAGTTCGGCGTCTATGTTTTTTATATGGGTAAAACGCGACGTAATTTCAGCCTGGTGTGTCGCGGGTAATTTAAAAAGCATTGCAGCCGTAATCATGCCGAACTTCGGTCGCGTATCTTCGGCATACCTAGTGTGTTTAGACACTAAGTGTTTTGTTACATATATCTAGATTACGAGCTTTTAGCAATTCAGAGCAAAACAAGGACTGGTTATAGCGAAATCAATATTACAAATCAGGTTAAGTAGCCGGTTCCTTCAAAACTGCTCTCTTAATTCTTCTTAAAGTGCCTCTCCAACTTGTAAACGTTGGCCGTCAGCTTTGTATATTTTTCCTTTTCTCTCGCGATGCGCGGTTGTACCGCGGATGTTTAGTAGCCATGACTTTTCCTGCGGCCAACACGTCTTTTTCCAGCAATATTACCCATAATTATAAGTTAGAGTAGCTCGTATCGTTCATGTTGTATCCCAGATACGCCACTTTCTTCCTTATGGTGTTTCCAACATGTCGCTTCCTAGCCTTTCTAGTTTGTGACCTTTTCCGTCTTAGTTGGAAAGCATTCTATTCTATTATCTTTAGCCTACTCTGAAGCTATTATGGTAAAAACACTGCAGTGTCAAATCAATGGGTGTATCATCAACAACTTAAGATACGCGGATGACACAGACCTTGTAGAGAGAGAAGACATTTCAATTCAAGCTGGCGGAAGCTACCCCCCGCGAAATATTTGTGGCAAATTGTTACAATATAATATCGTTGAAAATATTTATTACAAAAATGAGTGGTATACGATAAATTTTTTATCTATACTAATATTATAAAGAGGTAAAATTTGTTTGTTTGTTTGTTTGTATGTAGGAGGTAATCTCCGAAACTACTCATCCGATTTCAAAAATTCTTTCACCAATAGAAAGCTACGTTATCCCTGAGTGCTATAGGCTATATTTCATTATCAAAAAAATAGGGATGCGTAAGAAAAATACAATAATGTAACCCAAGGTATCAAAAATTTGCTTATAAAAGTTATTATTTGGCGTGCGCTGCGAAAACTATTGATGATACATAAAAAGAATGTACTACATGTTTATAGTACTCTTCATTATCCACAAAAAGTTCGTAAGGGCATATGTCCAACTATTATAGTTAAGTCACATCAACCGTTTTTTGTTCAAATTAGTCGATCAAAACACGGGTAGAATCGAAAGATGAAGACATTCCTATCATGATATTAATCCTTAACCAAGTAAATAGCTTCTTAATCAAAGCTGATTATGCACATGTAAAATGCTCTGTAAATTATTCGAATCGGATTTTTCGTTTAGAAGTGCTAAAAGTAAGAAAAATCTAGAACATGCTTTGTGCTGACGTTTTATCCATTTACCTATAGATGGCGTTGTGCAAATACATCATTTTTCTGAATCACGGTGTTAAGATTCTCCGTGGATTGATGACCCTCTGGATTTATTGTCATATTAATTTTTAGGATGTAGGATGTTGGTTGACATTTTTTGAAATTGGTTTCTGGTTAGAAATAAATGAAGAGGTGTTTCAGCGTTTTTGCAACTTTAACCTCTAAGAGCGATTACGCATTGCATCCGATCCGAATCCGTGAAAATACGGATGTAAAAAATTCGGACCGAATTCGGATATTGCTTTACGCACTGCATCCGATCCGAATCCGAGAAAATGGCGATCTAGAGTAAAAATCTCGGACCAAATTCGGATGTTGCTTACGCACTATTCCGATCTCTGATTCAAATTCACTGACCTCTATAATTACCACTGGACGGGCTGTTCCATAAGTTTGACAGCTATTTTTTTGTGCCAATTTGAAGCGCCAATAGCGTGCTAGCGTGTGTCCACAGAACTAATTTTGACGTATAATGTAGGGATGTCGGAAGTGAAAAAAAATATCGATAAATCGATATTTATTAAAATATCAATATCGACTTCGATATCACGAGGAAAAAATATCGATATATCTGTCAAATTTTCAGAGGATTTAAATAATAATGTACCTATTTAGTTCAGTTTGGCTCAATAATAGGTAATAGTATTTTTTCTACAAAATGCACATTATTTTAATGTATGAGAATCTTAATAAAAACGAAGGTAATTCAATCATTATTCCTTTTTCTTAGGCAAAATCGATACTTCAGTACGCTCCCACTCCCACCTTAATATAATATAGTAAGTAATTATGATACTACGTTTATTTACTGTAAACACTTATTATCAAGAGTTTTTTTTGTATCGATATTTGTTCGCTGATGTCGACATCACTAGTTTTAGTACCACAGACACTCGCTACGTCTAACAGCGCCAAAATGGCGATTATCAAACGGGCACAAAAGCACTTTGACAGCCGCCAGTCCAGTGGTAATTATAGAGGTCAGTGTTCAAATTCAAACAATTCGTCAATTGTTCTTCCGAATTAGAAACTCACAGATGACGGATAGAAATCGGATGACGGATGATGTAGTGCGTAAACTACCATACAAATAGTTCTATGGCTACTTCGAAACGTATTTTCACGGATTCGGATCGGATGCAGTGCGTAACCGCTGTTAGGGGGTGAAATAAGTGTTGAAAGTTTGTATGAGAAATCTGGTAGTTTTGAAGATAGAAGCATAGATTTAAAAATGTAGGCTTTTGGTGAGAAATAAATATACCTATACGAGTACGTGTTTCAGCGTTTTCGAAATTCTACCCCTAAGGGATAAAATAGGGATGAAAGATTTTTTTAACTTAAAAGCATGAAATCAAATGATATAGGTACTGGTTAGAAACAAAACTACACGTGTTTAAGCGTTTTTGGAAATTCAGCCCATAAGGGGGTGAAATAAATGTTGAAAGTTTGTATGAGAAAATTAAAGTTTTTTCAAAAATAAATGCATGAAATCAAATAATAGGGTTTTTGGTTAGAAATATATGTACACGTGTTTGAACGGTTTTGTAAATTCAACCCTTAAGGCGGTGAACAGTGCCGGATTAATCACGTAGCAAGAGTAGCAATTGCTGCGGGCCCTGCGCGAAAGGGGGCCCCGCATATTTAAACCCACTCATCCCTGCCTGAGCGTAATTTTTTGAGTGAAACTTATCACGAGAGTCCAACGAAAGTGTTCAGGTGATAAGGTTGAGATTTGATTTGTGGTATTTTGGAAATGAAAAGACGTGTGATTCGTACAATTATCTATTGGACACTAAATAATATGAACGTAGTAATAAGCATGAGGGACACAGAATTATAGACATAACATTAGCTAGCTATAGAAACATTATGAAACAAACAGAAAGTGACAGCACTAGACTTATCGGCAACTTAAAATTGAGCATTTGTGAATTTAGCCAAAAGCCATAAATGCACTTAGAATGACATCATGCTTTCGCCAAAACGCGAAAAAAATTCGCGCTCGCTTCGCTCGCGCTGCTGTTACGCTTTGTGCTACTCCACTCGATTATTTTCTTTTGTATATTCAAACAAACCATTTCATTACATTTATTTATTTAAGAAATTAAGCCTCAAAACTTAAATAGCAATGAAAAAGTAATGATTAAAAAAACACGCTTATAATGCTAATTTACACTTTTCAGGCGTGTATTACGGCCTTTTTATTTCGTGTTAGTTTATTAGTTTTTACGTGCTTTTGTGTTGTTATTTATGTTTTGACGATCGCCCGATCGCTTTGAACTGGGTGCGTCTCATATCATATAAAGGTATTTGGTATATTTTCATTTCAATAACGTTCACAAGATTTATTAAACGTGAATTATACCAACTGTTGATATAATTTCCTTAGATATAACATTTATATACTCGAATACTCATTTCGTCTAATATTATTAGATATAACGTTCATCTGATCGAAAATCATTTAATATAAAACTCTTTTGAACTAACGCTTACTCATTGCATGTTTACATCCAAGTAGGACGGAATGACTAGATTAGGGTACCCCGACCAGATGGGTTAGGTTAGGTTAGAACTGTGACCACCAACGCGCGAGCCGAGCGAGCGAAGCGAGCGTGCCGCGGTAGCGGCCGGCGAGCGCTACATCCAAGTTGGTTCCAATTACTAGGTTAGGGCACCCCGACGAAATGGATTAGCTTGGGTTAGGTTAGAAGGAACTGATTTTGTTGATTTTATGTATTTGCTCCTAATAGGCTAAATAAGTTTTGTGTTATTTGAGTGGTATACCGAAGGATTTTATATTCAATGTATGTTATGCTTATAAAAATTAGTTATTTTAAAATTATATCTAAAGTTTATTATATTTAGTGATCGTTATATCAAATAAAATTATTGATTCAGTTGTTATATCTTCTAAATGTTAGAGATTTTGTAATTATATCATATTTTACTTACCCCTTTGAACTAATACAAAATCAGTGTAATACTACTGTTTTATAACAGTAAAATTGATAAGTAATGTAACTCAAGGGCCCCCTTTCATATTTGCTACGGGCCCCGCGCTGTCTTAATCCGACACTGGCGGTGAAAAATGATAAGGGTTGAAAGTGTGTATGAAAAATCTGGTACTTTTGAAGTAAGAAGCAGGGGAGAAATTGACTGACTGGGTGACTGATCTATAAACGCAGAGCCTAAACCGAAAAAAAACGAAAAATTAAAAATTTCAAGTTTCTTACCCCAGTTTAGAAACTTGAAATTTTGATAGGTAGTAAGTACCTCTAATAACGTAGGCACACATTAAGGAAGGGTTTTTGGAAATTACACCTCTAAACGGGTGAAATGGGTTGTTAACGTTCATATGGAAATCCTTATTCTATGGGGTTATTGACTTGAAATTTGGCATAAACACTCTTCAAAGTAAATAATAAAGAGTAGACTTTTTGAATTTTATAACTACACTAAAAAGAGGCTTAACGTTGGTTCAAAATTTCACGCAAGCGAAGCTGCGGGCAAAAGCTAGTGTATAATATAAGGGTAAGGGGGACCCCTTACATAACGCGTTTCATGATACCCAAAGATTACCTTCTGTAGTGAACACACACAGAAAATGAAGCACATCGACGAATTGTTTTTTTCCGGATCATGATTTAATACGAATCGTTTTTATTTTTTCAGTCCCATATACTCCCACGACTGTATTCACACGCTCTCGAAAAGTGAAAAATTACGAACACTTGTAGATATTACGAACCCGTCAGGACAGATCGTCACGACGAACAAATCTTTGACGACACGTTTGGTGCAGTGGCTAAGCGATTGGCTTCTGCGCTACGGGTCGTGGGTTCGATTCCCACACGGAACAAAAATTTGTATGGCCTACAGATGGTTGTTTCGGGTCTGGGCGTTTGTTTGTGAAATTTGTGTATGTAAACACACCCACGATACAAGAGAAATCTTAGTGTGGGGCAACGAATAAAAAAAAAATAACCTTGTCGCCATCTGAAATAGCATTCGTTTTTTTCACGGAGCGTTTTCTTGCAATTATTTATGACGAATCATTGATGATTCGTTTTCGATTCAAAATAATCGTTTTGACGAATTGCCTTAAAACACGATTTGGTTTTTAAATGTGAACGTTTATTCGTCTTTAACGAATCGTTGTTATTCACGAATCGTCAATGATGGATGTACCTAAGTACGTGTGAACGGGCCGTTAAGCGTCATAGGTATACTATAACTGCTACAACGTCTGGCGAACGCGAGATCATACTCTTTTAAGCTTAACAAACAGATAAGTGATCGCAGCGTTAAGTTATGCACATGTCTTTGCTTTCTATGCTTTGCCGGAGACGACATACTTTTCTACAATTCCCATAGTTCCCTCACAGTTAAATGACAAAACATTTTTAAACAGTTCTGCATATATTACGTTTATGTAAATGTCGAATGCTGTAGGAACGATAACCACTACGATTTTCAGACAGAATTTAATTATGATCGCAGTATGCTGCATATCATTATGCTCAAATTGTTAAAGATGTAGATTTTAAAAGAGTAACCATGGAGTTTCTTGCCGGCTCTTCTCCATAGGAAACGACTAATAATTGGAACCGTGCACCTAAATTCGACTTTTTATGTGAAATAAAAACTTTTGATTTTTGATTTTATTCTCTGAGTCGCTTTTTAAGAAACCCAGGGGAATTAGTGAAGAATAAACTTGCTTATACTGGATTAATTGAGCGTGGTTAAGCAGAAAGCGACCATCGATGAAAAACGCGTTTTGAGATATGGCCGTTTTGAGGTATTTTGCCTGTTATTTTATACAATAAAAAAAGGATTGGAAAGTCACATTTATAATAAAAGTACAGTACACATTATTGTATAAAATTACAGGCAAAATACCTTAAAACGGCCATATCTCAAAACTCGTTATTCGTCGATGGGCGCTTTCTGCTCAACTACGTTCAATTTCGCTTAGTTCAAATCAATGGTTATTTTTATAAACAAAGTAATAAACAAAGTAATGGATTGCAATGGCTTCGCTTGTAATTGATTCCTTTTCACTTTAATTTTTGCGGAAGTAAAATGCTACGTTTTCTTGTAATTTAAAATTCCGAGATAAAGAATAAATTAATGAAATGTTTCTGTTTCTCCTTAATTGGATACTTTTAGGGCCCCGTATTCAAGCTAGGAACCCTTACAGTTTCGCCATGTCCATCTGTTCATCGGATTTTCTGTCAGTATGTATGTCACAGCCGTTTTACTAGCAGACAATTTATTTATTCGTTAAAGGAAAATCTACAGCTAAGCAAACAGTTGTAGCGATAGTAGGGAAGCAGAAAGCCAATTACAGATTTTCACACATAGATAATTGATTACATGTCTAATTGTTTGTGTTTACACTAGTCTCAACAAGTTAACTTTTTTTTTCTTTATTTCATTTTCTTTTTTAAAAAAATTTTGCCCCGCACTAAGATTTCTCTTGCATCGTGGGTGCGTTTACAGACACAAATCTCACATACACAAACCCGCCCAGACCCGAAACAACCATCTGCAGGCCATACAAATTTTTGTTCCGTGTGGGAATCGAACCCACTACCCGTAGCGCAGAAGCCAATCGCTTAACCACTGTGTCACGCTTAGCGGGTTAAGGGTGGCTTGAGGAGTCAACCCTTAACGAGCAGGTGGACATAAAATCAGAATATAAGAATATTTAAGGAAAACACTTTTAACTATACAATAATATATTTTAATAATAGTTACAAAATTGATATAATATTAAGATTAGTTAACAGGGCGTGGTTCTTTGACTACGATACGAGGAGTCCAGGGTCTTCAGGTGTAGTAGGTAGTACTTAACTAGGAGGCTGCTGAGGCGCGAGAGAGACCGGAGTGCAGCGTGCCGGCCCTTTTATAGGCGCACCCCGCTAGTCGCCACCGCTGCACCGTCACAACTGCACCAAACGTGTCGTCACACTCGACGACAAACCGAAATGGAAGATTGTACTCATCACTATGAACAACTTTTACTATGTGACCAAAAAGGAAATCGTGAAAAAAAAATCTGCTGTTCCCTACGTTTTGACGAGTTATGCGAACATAAATGTAGGGAACATCTGTTTTTTTTTCGCGATTTCCTGTTTGGTCACATAGTAAAAGTTATTCATAGTGTTGAGTACAATCTCCCATTTCGGTTTGTCGAGTGTTTACAATTTGAACCTGTATATTAGAGCATAGTCTGAACTGCGCTCTATAGTGTCATCTCAGCGCACAAAGTACTAGCAGTCCGCTATCTATCGCATAGGTATGTGTGGCAGAGACGAGCGACGCTCCACGACGCCGAAGCTAGCTGATATCTCTTTCTAAAGCTGGATGTGTAATATTTACTGCCGGGTACTGTAAGGCCGATCTCAAACTACAACGCGCCACGCTCCGGTGCGAAGTACTTCAGTTTGTATATAAAACACGCATAGTGCAACTGACAACGCATCCACGCGCGTGGTTGCAGACCGCGCGGAGATCACGCGATCACACGCAGGGGTGCGTGGCGTCCCGCAAGGTATGGCAAACTGGGATCTGCAGTAACGCGCAGATTTATGCGAATAATGGGCGTATCCACGAATTGAACTTTAGTTGGTGATATACACCGTGTCCCAAAATTCAACGATAAACGGGCACCAGAGGGTGGTCCTGCTCATGTAGGGTTTCTGTTTTCTCGACATATTTTTTTTCTCGGGTTTCGAGAATTCTCGAGCCCGATTTCTCGGGTTTCTCGGGTCTTTCGAGAAATTTTTAAAAACCTTATAAAATCAGCTTACGCCCGTTTTCTGGGGTACCTTTGAACGTAATTTATCTGTTCAATAGCGATATTATTTCGATAAATTGACTCATTGCGTTTCTGGACACCCCACTCAGAAGATAATCCTAGTTCAAACTTCAGATAACTTATTTTTCCGGATTCTGAGGTACGCCCTAAACGTAGTTTATCTATTCTACCGCTATCGGTTCGATAAACTGACACATTGCGTTTCTGGACACCCCAGTCAGAAGATGATCTTACTTAGCTCAAACTTCAGTTAACTTGACTGACCAATTTGGGGTGTTAATCGGTTCCAGAACTTTATTTGTCGTTTTATATAATATCATAATACAACAAGAGTATTTGGAGTTTTATTATTAGTATTTTATTTTGGATACTGAGTTTTGGACTCCCAGCGAAATGGACTTGAGTAGTTCATCAGAGTCTAATTTGGAAGTGCTGGAAGCTATTTCAAATATATCAGTACCAAAAAAAAGGCATCGAAAAATCCATCCGAAATGTTCACGTATGAAGAGTTTAACAAGAGATATCATTTTAACAAGGGCACTATGATATACATAATTATACCTTTGTGAAATAACCAATCCTGCCCTAGAACCTATTAATTTTTTATACCACAAATAGTCTAGATTTTTTTTTTCAGTTTATTAGACTTTACTGCCCAATATTATAAATTACAATAAAAAGTTAAAAACATACTTATTTTGTTCTAATAGTTTTATTGTGTTGGAGGAGCTCGTGGCTAAATAATTACAGCCGCATAGACCGATCTTCCGGGTTAAGCCACGCTTGCCGAGGTTGGTCTGTGGATGGGTGACCATTTACCATAGCGAGTTTCCTCCGTGCCTCGGAAAGCACGTAAAGCCGTTGGTCCCGGCTGTCATTTGTAGATCTTTGACAGTCGTTACAGTTGGTCAGAAGCCAGAAAGTCTGACAACCAGTCTTACCAAGAGTATCGTATACCCAGTTACTGGGTTGTGGAGGTCTGATAGGCAGTCGCTCCATGTAAAATGCTGATATTCAGCTACATCCGGTTCGACTGGAAGCCGACCCCAACATAGTTGGGAAAAGGCTAGGCAGATTGATTTGAATGAATTGAAATGAGTTTTGAAGTTTGATTGAGTTTTATTGTGTTGTTGCCATGATTAAAAATAATAACGAGAAAATATTGTGATTTATATTTTATGTATGTAATGGTTCGTTTAAAAATCATTGCATGTGATTTTTAAACGAACGTTTTTAATACCAGAGGAGATTTTCATTTAAACTTGGGGCTTAACTGCAAAAAAAAACTTTAAAAAAGTAAAAACCGACTTCAAAAAAAAACTAAACGGAGTAAAATAATTATCATTTAATAAAACTACCAGTTTCAGAAGTCGGTGTTCTACGCTGAAACAAATTGAATGCACCGACTTCTGAAACTGGTAGTTTTATTAAATGATAATTATTTTACTCCGTTTAGTTTTTTTTTGAAGTCGGTTTTTACTTTTTTAAAGTTTTTTTTATTTTATACTTTTTAGTGCCACAAATTACAATTAATATAGTGTACAAATTCTCGGACCAGCACTACAACTAGAACGTCGTCTACATACGATTTGTGTATTTTTTTTTTGTTTTTGTTGATTTTTCCAAAAAGTGCTGCAACAATTTCAATAAAATTTATATGGGACCACCTCTGAAGTATGGGCTACCAGACAAAAAAAGAATCATCAAAATCCATTCACAATTGGGGGAGATATCGCGTAACAAATATACAAAAAAAAAAAAAAAAAAAACATTCAGACGAATTGAGAACCTCCTCCTTTTTGAAGTCGGTTAAAAAGATGTAAAGTTTAAGGCGAGAAAAGTATATTTAGCTGGGCTTTAAAAAGAGACCCCATCTAGTGGTCAATTTACAAACTTACTTATTGTTTGGATAGTTATCTAGTCGTCGATTATGTATTCAGAAACCCAACAATAGATGAACGGAGTTTATCTTACAATTAATTTTTATTTGACGTTTTTTGTCACATTATAATAAGAGTGAGTACTTGGAGTTGTAGGTATATTATGTGTCTGTTTGCTTGCCTCGCTTACTCGTGTCTCGTAAGGAGAACGATCAGAAGCCAGAATGCAAAGATTACGTAACTTTTAAGCCAATTTTACAGTAATAAAAGAATTAATGTTTGATTTCTCGAGTTCTCGAATTCTCGAGGTATTTTTTCTCGTCTCGAAGTTTGCATGATTTCTCGACACTTCTCGACTCGAGAATTCTCGAGCAGAAACCCTATGCTCATGACTACTCAAGAAAAAATAAATAAATAAAACATGTTTTTTTCTTAAATCACCAAATGAAATTTGAAGTCCTTCGAAAATTGACGAAAATAAGTTTGATTGATTTTTGTGTAAAAACTACAGGGATTCTGGAATTTTTAGGGGTTGTGGTGGATAGCAGTGCTACTTAGGTTGCCGATACAAAAAAAAAACAGAAATATTTGTAAAAAAAATCGAAAGATTTCAATTTCTTTAACGGAATTTAAAAAAAAAGTTTTTCTTTCTTTTTTTTCGAGTTGTCATGAGCAGGTCCAATCTCTGGTGCCCGCTTAACGTTGAATTTTGGGACACGGTGTATATCGAAATCTGCGGCCCCGCACGGAGACGCTGATAAAACCGCATGACGGCGCAGATCTGCGCCTCAGTCCTCACGCGCGTTGATTTGATGCGTCGCCCCGCGCACGTGAGCGTGGCGCGTGGTAGTATGAGATCCGCTTAAGTCTGTAAAAACTTCATAGAAACTCCATACAAAATTAAATAAATCAACTGCAAAACGTACTGACTACGGAACCCTACACTGTTCGGAACCCGACACGTACTGTGCCAGGTTTTTTACGTTAAATTACATTCTTTGTCTATTTTCATAATTATTTCTAAAATGCTCGATAGAAGCATCCAAAACTTTTATCTATTATTAATGAATAAAGTCTGCATGCCTATAATATAATCTAAAACTACAACAAATTCCAAAAATTATACCGAAAACTAAAGTGTGTTAATTACTCGCCTGGTGGCCGAAATAGGTACAAAATTGAACACAGAATCATTTATCACGGAATTTAACTTTTCGCTGAACTTACGCAGCGCTTTAATTCAATGACTATTGAAGGTCAAACCACTGAAGAGCTGACCTCAACGGTGGCGTTGATATATCGCAGATGTTTTAATAACAACATGCTTTTTTCAAATTTTTCACACAGACGATCTTGTGCCCTTCGACCCCCGTGCCTTTGGACAGCAATAAATGAACGGCGTCTAAACTCGTCTCCCCACCCTCTTTGTGTTGGTCAAATCCCAGTTAAATTATTATTCGTCTTCGTCGTTTCGACCTTAAAAAGTTTTACTAATTTCCGAAGTTCTATGAAGCACTGTTTGTTTCATTATTTGTTTATTTATGGCGTATTAATTGGATCGAAATATAATTTATTGACAAGACCGTGTCGCCTATGTTGAACTAATTCATGAATCCGTCCATATATTATTCTGTCCTACACTAGTTTGCAACGAAGAAGTCGATCAAATCATTATATAGGCAGGCCAGGAGCGGTAAACTACTTAAATGTACCCGGTCTACTTAATAATAGATCAGGTGATCTGATTGAACTTTGGAGTTAGTCGTCTGTCTTAATTTGCTTCTCGCCCGATCATCCTGAAACAGTAATCAATACATTATTTTCCCCTCGGAAAAGCGGACAATCATGTACCTATCGTATTATTACAATCAAATTATAAAAAGTTCCTGTCATAGAAAACAAAAATGTCTACATGTATTTTTTCAGTGTAACAATTCGCTAACAACTCTATCAGAGCAAGTTAAAATTAACGTTTTGGGAAGCTGCACGTCGACAAGCCACTTTATGCCCCACTATACATCACTACAGTGCTATGCTTCGTTCACACCGGGCACAAGTCGCGCTGCATGTTCCGCAATGACATTTTACTCGGGCACATGTCCACCTCATCTGCACCGGGCACAAGTTGCGATATATGTTTGGCAACTTGTTGTATCAGGGACATGTTGCAAGTTGCAATACATACTCGGGCACATGTATCGGGCACATCACTGCGACATGTACCGGAACACTCTCACAATACATGTGCCACGATAAATGTGCCCACTGTGCACGAGACTAGACTATAAGCCGTCGGCACACCATACGTGGGCGTGACGTTTGATGTGACGTGTTTGATAACAGTTCCTTTTACAACTCACGCAGGCCTACAGACGAAATGCACCGGCTACGCGGTCTGCGTTTGAGGTATTAAAGGTACACATGTGTGTCTGACTCCCATAGATGTCAACTGAATCAACACTAAAATCTGTTTTTAACCGACTTCAAAAAGGAGGAGGTTCTCAATTCGGTTGTATTTTTTTTTTTTTTTATGTTTGTTACCTCATATCTCCGTCATTTATGAACCGATTTGAAAAATTCTTCTTTTGTTCGAAAGGGTATACTTCCCGATTGGTCCCATTTAAATTTTGTTATGATTAAACCATGAACTTCAGAGATATGGAACGGAACTCCTCATCGGATCAAAGCAAAATTCTCAAATTACTAATATTGCTTTGTTTATATTTGTTGTTGGGAACTGACTACTTGAAAAGAGGAGGGGGTGCGTGTCCCCCCCTCCCCCCCCCCCCCCTTTGGAATGTTTTCATTATATCGTGTAAGGTATCGTTTGAAAGGACTTTTTATGCCCGACTACGTCAAAGCCAAAAAGAAGGGTTATGAAGGAGGGGGTTAAAATTATGACACAAAAACGTATTTAATAAAAAATAAACTTTAAAAAAGTAAAAACCGACTTCAAAGAAATACTAAAAGGAGTAAAATAATTACCATAATATAAAATTAACAGTTTCAGAAGTGGGTGCCACTCTACACTGAAGCAAATAGAAGCGACCGACTTCTGAAACTGTTAATTTTATATTATGGTAATTATTTTACTTCTTTTAGTATTTCTTTGAAGTCGGTTTTTACTTTTTTTAAAGTTTATTCAGTTTATTATCAATTGAAAACGCAGTGCACATATTAAATGCTAACCCAAATAAACTGCTGACGTTAATTTATTTATGTGCCAATTCAATAAATGGAAAGTATTCTAGTGCCGAAAATGAAATTATAACTATTTCAACTAATATAGGGCCGACAGTTGTGACAGACGGTTGGTAATTATAATCAACTTGATAAACTTCTGAAGAGGATCAGGAAGTCGGGTAAACTCATTATCTGTCGCCGAAATAGTGGCAAAAGTACTATAAGTAGTTACAGTGATACGGAACTTTAGTTAACTTATGTATTTAATTACATATTATCTTCAGACTTAGGAATAAGCAATTTGGCGTTATACAGGGTGTTAACGAATTCGTGTAATTCCTTCAAACCGCGTGACCTACGGGTGACACTGATTGACCCTGCATAGGTTTTTTTCAGAATCAACAAAAAAAAGTTTTCAAAAATGAACCATGGTATTCTGTATCTGAGTAATTTTAGCGTCCCAAGTTAACTGACTGTATGGAGCGATATCGGACTAGTCGTGCCCGTCAGCTGTGTCGCCGTGCCTTCATTCATTTATGCATGGCATCGAAATTTTCTCTCACATAATAAACAATATTTGGGAATAAAGAAACTTTATTTTTTATTTTTAATCAATCTAAATCCCGTGCGGGGTTAATCTATACCATTAATATATCAAGTGGTTTGAAGGAATTACACGAATTCGTTAACACCCTGTATAAATGGTGATTATAACAGTTTTCTCCAGTCAACTTTATAATACTTTTATTCAATTGCATTTTTTTCCAGAACACCAAAGTATTACGGCAAACAACAAAATACAAAAACCTATATAAAACGAAATATAAAACTGTGTAACAAAGTAGGTAACTATTTGGCTACTGTAAGAATTGTTTTGATCCAATTTATATTATGATGAACCAACAAGTAAAGAAAATAATGTAGTTATCAAGAAGTGCCTGCCTACCTAACGTCTAAATTAGAGTCGTAAAACTTTACGACATAAGAATCACTGTGGTATTGATTCTTACAGATCAACAGGATAAAGAACCAACGTTGGTAGTTGACTCACAATTTATAGATATAAGTATGGGTTCTCTTCAGTTTTTGTTTGATCTTCAGGATTTGGTTTAGTTTCTTCACAAAAACCTATTCAAATCACTGCGAGCTGCTTGTCCCGTGGCCATTTTTTCGCTTTTTGTTTGATCTTCAGGATTTGGTTTAGTTTCTTTACAAAAACCTATTCAAATCACTACGAACTGCTTGTCCCGTAGCCAGGCCGACAGTCGACATGACGACCAATTTTGTGCATATTCTACCTAACATGAAGCAAATTAAAGAACGTTTATGGTTGTCGGCGATCTGCAAGTCGTATGCGTAACGCGACGTAATTTTGTCATCGCATTCTCTCGTGCTGAGATGAGATATTGTATGTACGGCTTATCTTGACTCGGCACGAGATAATTCGACGACAAACTTATGTCGCGCTTCGCATGATAACCCAGCTGATTGCCGGCAACTAGCCAACAGTGCATAACAGCTTTAAGTACTACACTTCTGTTACATTAGATATCAAAGATGTGACTGTTAAACATACTAAGTATATTCTTTTTTGTTTTTACTTACATAGTAACAAATAGGCTTAGTGTTAAACAAACAATTTTACTCTCTCAATATGAAAATCCAATGACGCGAATCTTTATAGTTTCTGACAGTGCCTCATGAACTCGGAGTTTTCCTTCATACAAGTACTTTAAACAATTCAATAAACCTGAAGTTGAACACATCGAATACCAATTTTAGCGCGCGACAATAATCTGTGAAGACACGTGACACTTCACCTAACCCTATTTTCTCCTACAACATTTGTCGCGTGCGAACGAGTATTTTAGCAGCAGTAGTACTTACGAGCGTTCACCTTTAACAACATTTTGATCTTGATGGTGAAAAATTCATGCCAGTCAAATGTAGCCACAGATAGATTCATCATTATCTGCCTAGCCTTTTCCCAACTATGTTGGGGTCGGCTTCCAGTCGAACCGGATGCAGCTGAATATCAGTATTTTACATGGAGCGACTGCCTATCAGACCTCCACAACCCAGTAACTGGGTAATACGATACTCTTGGTAAGACTGGTTGTCAGACTTTCTGGCTTCTGACCAACAGTAACGACTGTCAAAGATCTACAAATGACAGCCGGGACCAACGGCTTTACGTGCTTTCCGAGGCACGGAGGAAACTCGCTATGGTAAATGGTCACCCATCCACAGACCAACCTCGGCAAGCGTGGCTTAACCCGGAAGATCGGTCTATGCGGCTGTAATTATTTAGCCACGAGCTCCTCTAACATCTATCTCACAGATAGATTAAGGTCTAGTATTCATTCTGACCAGAGCGTAAACAATAGTGCAGCTGTTATGAAACGGTGTAACTATAGCCTTCTCAAGGTAAAATGAGTCCTGGGGTTTCTCTATGAAACGTTACCATAGTGGGTGTAAGGGACGGTGTACAGAAAATTGAATCAGTGAATTCAGACCATTATTCTGAATCGCAAATAAATGTTTTTTTTTTCTCGAAATTTTCCGAATTTATTGGAAATTGCTAATTTGCCTATGTTTTATTGTATTTCAATAAGTGTTTTGGCAGGTAAATAAACTGGGTGTAAAGGACAGGTTACCAAAAATTGACACAGTGAATTTAGTTCATTATTTTGAAATGAAAATCCGTGGAAAATATCAACGAAATGTTTCGAATTATCCGATTTATAAAAATCATTGTATTTTTGCAAAGCGCTGTGTGTCTAGGATTGCTTATTATACAGCTGAGAATTTTAAAATTTGTGAAAAGAAAAATCGGAAAAGTCGGAAAATTTCGAGCAAAATTTCCACTTATTTTCAATTCAGAATAACATATGATAATAGGCTGAATTCACTGTTTCAGTTTTCGGTACACTGTCCCTTACACCTGGTTTCTTCTTCTATCGTGTCGGCACGAGCTATACGAGAATAGGTCATGCCGTAGTGAAAAGATTAGCCAGTCAACCAAGGATGGTAGCGAGGCTGACTTACCAAGGTGCGCCGGACGTACAGTCAGCAACAGAAGTCGTTGAACATAATTTATTTCCAATATTTTGTAATCATTATTATTTATCATAAGTAACTGACTAAAGTAAATTATAAAACAACTTGTCATAATTGAATCACAAAAGTCGCTGAACTCGGTTAAACCATTAATTGCTGTACATTACTACCGACAAAATTGTATGATCTGTAATAAATACAAAAGTCGCTGAGCATAGCTAATTTCCTATATTTCCTGTTCGTTAAACCCGTTTGCTCCAAGCCACTATCTGGCGAAGCGCAGCGCACCGTATTTTTATAATCAAAACATTGCCGAATAAACACAGCTACTAGTTCAGAATATAAATTAAAAATAATTTAAATACTATTAATAGGCAGCTGAATCAAGGGTTTGATTCAGAAAGCGGTACTTCTGGACACGGCGCATTTTGTTAGGAAGTTTCTCTCTCTGGAGCCCCGCCGGTACCTTGGACCCTATTTCCGATGCCGCGTGCCGATGGGCTACTATTTTTTTATATTTTTAAATGTGGATTGTTTTTATTTTTATAACGTAGGTATATAAACGAATATTAATACATATTGAAATTAAAAACAAGGACAATATTTATTTATTTCTAGTATAAAACAAATATCAATAATGTGTAGGCATCTCATACATAATAAAACACAGAACATAAAAATATATTAGACAGTAATATCACAATATTTAAAAAACAATTACGAGTTTACGATATGTTTACATGCGATCCTGTTAGGGTTCCGTACCCAAAGGGTAAAACGGGACCCTATTACTAAGACTCCGCTGTCCGTCCGTCCGTCTGTCACCAGGCTGTATTTCATGAACCGTGATAGTTATACAGTTGAAATTTTCACAAAAATGTATTTCTGTTGCCGTTATAACAACAAATACTAAAAAACAGAATAAAATAAATAATTAAGGGGGCTCCCATACAACAAACGTGATTTTTTTGCCGTTTTTATCGATAGTTTCAGAAGTAGATGAGCAACTCAGGTGTCCAAATAATTGAACACATTCAAGATACCAAAAACAGCTATGCAACAAAACTGTTCAAATTGTTTTGAGCATCATAATCTCCAAATATATCTGAGCAGCCAAAATGTCAAATATTTATTTACAAACTAAAGGTCAAGCTAAACATTCAAAGGTAACTAAGCAACACGTTAATCAGAAAATCAGGATGGCAACGTAAAATGAATTGTATTTGATTGTACTTAGAGTCATAAATTAAAAGTTCAAAAATAGATACAATGTGTACTATTGTGTCAATACAGCATTTTTTCTTTTTCTTCATATAGCTATATCCCTTTCATTTCGTGCGTGACGTCATTGACGTGTCTTTTGTTTATAATATAATCTGATAGTCAAGTTATAGGAAAACATCTTATGGAAATTGAAACGAGTATTTATTCCACGCGAAAGCCATTAAATTCGAAACAATCAGTTTGAATGAAACTGACATTTTAATTTGCTACATTTTCTAGTATATCTTCAGGAATTGAATTCGTAATAAATACCTACAAAATACCTCGGTTCATTTTAACCATGTGTCGGATTGATAACCGTGCTCTAAAAAGTACAAAATCTGTTAAACGTCAATTTAATTACTCGGTTAAAAGATATCTGACGATGTAAAATCAGTCCGACTAAGCACGCACTGAGTTGCTCTATGATTTTACGCAAGCGGTTTTCAAATGCTTCTTTTTCTATCGTGTCGGCACGAGCTATAAAAGAATAGCTCATGCCGTGGTGAAAAGATTAGCCAGTCAGCAAGGATGGTAACGAGGCTGACTGCCCAGGGTGCGCCGGACGTACCGAAGTATCGTCACTCGTGGAGGCTCTTTTCATGCACCCCTTTTTTTTCAAATGCTAAAAGCGCCATACAGCTTATCTATGAACATGCACTGTAGCCTGATTTTAGGGGCCAGTTATCATCGAATCGCATCGAATATACAAGTCTTTAGCCAAAATCTAGCACGATACGTTTTAAAAGTCATTTTAAAAAGAACCGCTAATGCGTGCGCTGGTATAGAAAGCCATACGCGTTACATTTTTTAGTAGCTCACCGCCTGCCTTTAATGCAATGCCTGCATTTTAATCTTAATAATGTCACAGGACACTACACATTGCAGCGATAACACACTGGCAAAAGGTCGAATCCATACTGCTACAGAGACCCACTAGCAGTACGAACAGTAGCATATTATAGGTGCGTTCGGTTTTGCCATGATGCTTAACTTGTAAAATTTCACAGCCGCAATCTTGGATTTTGACGTTGACCTCATTTTCGTCATCAGCACCCCCCCCCCCCCCCCCCGAAAACCACGGAAACGACACCAATGATGCTTATCTTGTAAAATTTCACAGCCGCCATCTTGGATTTTGACGTTGACGTCATTTACATTTGTATTTTACTGAATCCTGTGGTTTAGATTCGATCACTTAGCCTATAGGTACAGCATGAAAAAAAAGGTTTTTTTTAAATCTGCCTTATTTCCATGCCGGGAAAATCTACAGCAGTAGCAGATCATATGGTTTTAAGGAATTACACGAATTCGTTAACATCCTGTATATTTTAAAACAACTAAAATCCATACGTTAAACTAATTTACCGGTTCACCAGAAGAGGTTAAAACTTTAAAATGGTCGCCCTGAAAAATTGCAATTTTAGACATGTCACATTTACGCCAGCCACGGAACTAACGTGCGGTGCACCGTACACCACGCCGTGTCGCCTCGCACGGCGCCGTACGTGGCGCCGTGTCGCCGTAAACGGCAGCGTGCGCGGCGCCGTGTTGCGGCGCGGCGCCGCACCGTGGACATGGGGCCACGGCCTAACATCACTAATTTGTAGGCTTTACTATAAAATAACAGCATATACCTTAAAAACCACATGATCACAACTGTTTAATTGTGAAATAAATCAGAACGATGTTAGGTCAACCAATCACATTCGTTGACATAAGATTTGACAGCAAATTAAATTGATCAGCTTCGTAATTGCGCAAAAAAGGTAATTCTGTAGTACCTATCTTGTATTCAATTATGAGATTCAACAACTCATGCATTATCAAGTTAAAAAACTCGCGCATAACATGTTTAGCGACTTACGGTAAAATGATAGTAACCGACTTACGCTGTAATGATGTTTAGCGACTTACGGTAAAATGATAGTAATCGACTTATGCTGTAATGATGTTTAGCGACTTATAACATATTAATGCTTAGCGTTTTTGAAACATTGAAATGATAACCTTATTCTGTACTCTATTCTGGTAAGTGATTTATGGTCCGTTTCAGTGTTTAGGTGTTTTGTAAATTAGTATCTGTTCATGGACTTTCGTTGCTGACTGTACTTAAGTACCGTCACTCGTGGAGGCTGTTTTCATGCATAACACACATGGTATAGGTATACTTTGGTAAAATATCAAAAAAAAAAGATAAACATGGCTCGGTTTTGTAGCTATTTTACGATTTTTGACGATGTCGTATAAGTTTTTTCGATAGCACTCTCCTTTCGGCTGCAATTTACGAAATGACCGCTATTTCAGGTCTTCAGGAGTCCATTTTCCATTAAACAGAGCATAAAACAAAACTTTCTATTTAAGAAAATTTTCGCATATTACCAACATCAATTAGACTTCATTCTATTTTCTACGCTTATAAATATAAGGAAAGAAATGACCTCGTAAAAATACATGCTAGGGACATTATCATGCTTGAACCATATTCAAAAGCTGCGCAGCCCTTACTGTTGTGTAAGGAGCTTCCCTTTTCTTCCTGATTTGAGAGCCTTTTCAACATTCTCAGAAAAAGGTACACAGCATCAGTCGCTACTGGCAAAAAGGCTGTTTGAAATAAATACTTACGTACGTAAAAACGTTATGTGATACCTACATATTTTCCTCATTTTGTAAGGCCGAAGAAAGAAACTCACTTAACTTACAGTCTAATAAAGTTATGATTTCTTGTTTAAACAAAGTTATGTTCTCTCGAAATTCGATATTCATCTACGCTACGAAACAAAATAAAAGAAAAAGAAAAATTCGAGCTACAGCAATACAAATCAACAACAGAATATGGGAAGTGACATATTTCCCTCTGCACAGCATCTGTACTTATTCAAACATACGTTACGTTGTATGCCTTATCGAACTTTAATAGGAATCCGATCGCAATTTATTGGCTGTTCACTCTTCCTTTATCTCTGAATCTATAAAAGGTAAATTCATGCGATCGTGTATTGCCAAAGAGGATAACATAACATAATACGACTACTGTATAAAATAATAGTTGTTTGTAGCAATCGTCTGGAATGTAAGAAAAATGCATGAACACTGAACAATATTCTATTTTTAGATGGTATTTTGTAAGACAAGGTTGTTTTGTTCGTCTTACGACCTGTTATGAAACGAATGTATACCTACTATATGTTGAACATTATTCTATACAACACCGATACTTGTAAAAAATAGTGAATAGTGATATAAAATGATAATGCCTCATCTCGACAGTAAGTGCGTACCGCCGCCTGCTATTTTATTTAACATTGCCAGATTTTGATTGGCTGTCATAAATTGAAAGTGCTTTTTATTTTTTATTATATTTTGTAGTTAATCTCAATATTAATTGACATATTTGAAAAAACACTTTAATCCTTATAAACAAATAATAAAATATATAATTAAAATTACCTCCGTGTCTCACTCACTGCAGGGGGGGGGGGGGTTCCTGAAAATCAGCGTTGGGTATTTGACACCTAGCATTTGCTGCAAATAAGCACACAGACTGAGTGTCCGGTCCGGCCAAACAGCAATAAGTTATCCGCAAAGTCACATCAGAACATGAAGGATCATCTTAAATAGTAGCTGCAAAATGTGTTGAAAATAGCACTTACGGAATGTATCCAACATCCAACCAACGAAATGATTAAACTCTTTGGGCCTAAACACGATACAAACTGTGATCCGGATAATAAATCCTCTGGATAGTCAAATTATGTGACGTCATAATAATAATTTACTGCCGTCGACGGCGGCGGCTGACAAAAGTGAACGTGACTCGACTGAGAGACTTTGTAAAGGCTCCCGATTTGATTAGCTGACTTTTGGTACTTTCATCCCTTACAAGTCATCCTTGAAACCTCTTAAAAGCATACAGTCTTCCAAAGAAACCTTAGAATAAGGATGAAATATGCCTGATTAAAAATAATAATTGACATCGACGCATTCTGTATGGATCTTCGGTTATTTCTCTCTGAGTAATGCATAATATGCTTGATGCAGATGGTAGATTTACAACCAAATTAGAAAACTTAATGATGAGCTTTTTTGCAACACATCAACGACTTGTTAAGAGTGACGTTCATAATGTAAATACCTACTAGAAACAAACATAAATTAGTAGCCCCTTTTAGATTATCCAAAACTAATAAGTTATTCCTAGGAAACTGTGTTCAATTTTATAACAAGCTGCACAAAACAGTGACGGATCTCACCGATGGCAAATTTAAGTCTAACGTTTAATCGGTTCTCGTTAAAAGGCATACTATATACTAGGGTTTTCGCCCCGGGTACCCGGAACCGGGAATTCCCGGGAATTTGGTGATTTTAGGACCCGGGAATTATTTGGCGGGAATCCCGGGTACCCGGGAATTATTTGAAATAAAGAAATGATGATGAAAAATGAAGGGTCTGTACGCTTCCGAAGATTTTAGAGCATTTGCTGTCTCTCTCGCGTGAAACGGACATTGTACTGCGTGGTGTGAACTTATAATGGGGTAAATGTATCATGATGTCAGCACACAGTCCTGTTATCTCTGTCTAGTAAATAAATTCTAAACGCTTGATTTTTTTTGTAAATGTTTCATTTGTAGAAACTATTCATAATGTAATATTTCTTTGTGTAATTTCGAGATTTATAACGAAAATATACAGGATGTAAACGAATTCGTGTAATTCCTTCAAACAGCGTCATCTACTGGTCACAGATTAACCCTAAATGGTTTTTATTTTAAATACAAAATAGTTTATTTTCAATAAAAAAAACTGTTTTCGAACCCTTTTTGCGCCCCGAGTTAACCGCCTGCAAAGAACGATTTCATGCTAGTCGTGCTTATTATTTTTTGTACCTTTTTAGCTGCTTATGTTTCGATGACATATCGCTACCGCAAGAAAAAAAAAACTTTATTTTTATTTTTGATCAAGCTAAATCCCGTGCTCGGTCATTCTGCACCAGTAGTAAGATCATGTGGTTTTAAGGTATTACACGAATTTGGTAACACCCTTTATAGTCATACACCCTATTGTTATTCCGTAATATTTTGCCATATTATATGAAGAGATGACTTTTTATTCATTAAAGAAACTCGCAATGTCCCACAATAAATGACTGTAACTGTTCCTAGTTCAATGTTTTAAATAAGTGTAAGATTTTTATTTTAATAATAAAAGTCTATTGATATATTAAACAATTTATCACGTTTAAAGTACTTACACAAGTTTAATATTGAAATATACGAGAAAAACTATATTTATATAAAAAAAATGAAAATTCCCGGGTACCCGGGAATTCCCGGGAATTATGAGAAAAAAATCCCGATTCCCGGGAACTCAAATAGGTCGGGAACGCGAAAACCCTACTATATACTAAACGACTATGTTGTTGATAGGGACATGTCGCGCTAGTTCTTTTCTGAACATGTGGCTTCCCTGGAAACCAAAAGTACTTATGTGTAGGTGTATGTTTTATGTATGTATCTATAAATATATTATTTAGATACTTATAATTTTGTCTCAATTCATACAGAATTGTTTTATATACTTTTTTATCATCCACAAGCTGCACTTTATTATTGTGCATGTTTTCTTTGTAAATGTTACAGGAAATTTATGAAACCTAGGAGTTGTTTACGATTCCTAGAAAATGTTTATAAGCCAATTTAGGAAATATGTAAAATAATTTGTCAAAGGTTCTTTGGTACATACATTTCCTAGGAAATGTATATATTTCCTAGGCATTGAATGCGATTCTAAATGGTACTAAGAAATGTATTTTAAGTTGAAAGCTAGGTTAGATTTTGGACCAAACACTGTAACTTGTCTCCCAACTGACTAATTTCAAGAGTGAGCGAAGCGAGCTCTCTCGTTTGGGGCACACCGACTCGGATAGGTTAGGTTCAAAGGGGATGACGAGGGCTAGACTGAGCGAGCAAAGCGAGCGAACGAAGCACCCGTCATCCCCTTCGTGTTAGGTTACTTTTAACCCAGCAGACAGAAATAGGAGTCCCGCGCAGCGGGGCCTCGTGAACTCTGCTTTGGAAACCAAACAACCTTACAAACATCCCCTTAAGTTTTCGTTTGTTTTTATTGTGAAAATGAAAGTGGGTGACGAATAATCGTCTCATGAAGATTTTGCAAGGCCTTGAAGGTGTAAAAAAACAGTGTATGTAGTCGGCGCGGCGCCGGCAGCTAGTTTGGAAGCCGGCACCGGTACTCGTAATGGCAACCGGAGCCGGCAGCGGAAGCACTCCTCTTTTTTTTAGCTTGCACTGTCTTTAATCTGAATAATCAGGTCACAATATGAAACGTAAAAATCTTTTAACACATTTCCGATTGCTGTTTAGGAAATGTATAGAATTCCTGGGAAATGTGTATAGTAAAATTTATTTGACACATTTCCTGTCGATTTTAGGCATTTTATATATTTCCTAGGAATACTATACTTACATATAATGACGGATTACATATACACTCAATTCATTTATTCACCTTACGACAGAACTGTGTTGCTGGGAAGTTTGTTGCGTCGTTTCTTTCACAGCACAAACACTAGGAAGCGGTGAAGGGTGGGCACTTCTGGGGGCTGTCTGTTGTAACATTGAAGTTCAAAAAGAACTAAGTGCCTAATTCTAGTCTATTCTAAATGAATGAGTTTTTGAGTTGAGTTGAAACTTTTAGAGCAATTGTTGAAATTGTGATAGTTGAATTCCAGATTACAGATGCTAAAACTCATTCCACCAGTTCGAGGACGCGATTCATTTAGCGCGGCGGGCAATCCATTTAGTTCTGAATGTTACGAAGTTAGTTCCACCAAATATAACAAGCGTCAAACAGCCATAAGTTCCTGGCAAAGGACAATATTAAGACTAATCACCGCACAATTTTGTTTTTAAATCGTTTCATGACACATCATTTGACGAAGTCGAAAATTAATGTTGTGTGCAAAGCAATGAAGCAAGAATAATAGCTTCTCATTAAAAATCTAATCTCGCTTGACACCCTTTTCAAATTCTGTTTGTTCTGAAATAACAACGCAAAATTCATGTACATTTTCTTTTGAAATTTACTGTAGATATAGACACCATAAACATCCGATTTTATTCTTTTATATCTAAGTAGGTAGTTCTTCGTACGTAAACAGAGGTTTTTTCTGTGCCTAAAATTAGTATCAAATTAATATGTAATCAGCTGACTTACAAAAAGTCTATCACTAGATGTAAGATACATACGAGTAGATACTAAGTATGATGATGAATGATACAGCGACAATATTTAGCAATGCCAAATAATATTCGAAACGTTTATTACCTGAAACGAGAGTTAAAATAAAAACGCTGTAGGTATCTTAATTTTTTGTATTACAAACGATGAGTTAGTAAAACAAATCTTGTCCTTTTTTAAAAACGCACGGAAATAAAATCCGACATGTTATACCATAATAGACATAATTATCTAACGCGGATAAAGTAGAATATACATTGTTACTTTTATTTCAGCCTACCCACTCTACAACCAACACCTACAAAATGGAAGCTGGTAACTAAGCCTGGGATAATGTTTCAGGCGATAGGAAGATAGATTAATGATGATACATTACTATTATTGTACCCAGGCTACGCAGCCCACGTGCTCAGGTATAAGGGTGATGTACAAAATGTCAGTAATCACAATCACATTAGAGTAAGCTCCGAACGAGCAAGTCTTGGCATAGTGCCCGCATCGTGATCCTATCTGCCTCCAGCGTTTGTTCCCGATCTTATTACCTCATTATTGTGACATTCATGACATAAACGTAGCCAGTATGATCCATTTATAAAAGTTCGTATTATTTTGAGAATTTTATAACAAACCGATAAATAACGAATATATTATTTGATGATTAGCTGCTTAATAATATTCTGCAGTAAAATACGTACGTAATTTGCAATAGGTACCAACTTCTCACGTACCCGATTTTTGTTCGCATCGTAATTACATCTTCTTTTTTTTTGCATACAGATTACCCATCATAATATTACTGAATCTATAAATTTTAATCGAACATCACAAAGGCTGTCATAAAAATATGATGACGCTTTTAGCAGCGGCATATTACGATAGCAATGATATTGTTATGTGTGGCGTGGGGCGTTTACGACCTAAAATCCGCAATATTCTCGCCATTAATCTAATAAAAATATTTATTCGTAATCCCAAGACGGGCAATGCTATTGCTAGCTATGGCTAGGCTTCGTACTTTGGTATCTAGTTTGAGATATTCCCTTTCTACATATTCATTTCAGTGAGCAGATCTACATAAAGCAGCCATTATGCGATGACGCGCATTGCGCACCCGTTTTTCATGTAAATGTCGATGGTCTTCACTGACTCTATTAGATGTAACCTGAACGGCAAACTCGAAAATGGTAAGAATGAAGGTAACGCCAGTTTTACCTCCTTTTTATTTTACCGAATGTGTTATGAGTTGACAAATCTCTAGGTGAAGAAACAAAATCATTTTACAATACTCTCCCGAATTATAGTCACCACTAAAAGCCCATAAATACATTAATCTTCAAGTAGATATGTTGATTGCATAATCGTGTACGAGCATTAACCCACCATGTAATTTCAAAACCATGTCGTAATTGAAACCCTTAACTAATGTTTATCTTTCACGATCGCTTTCACTCTGAATGTGCTGAAATGGAACATTTCAAGTGTTGTCTAAACAATATTATACTCAGAATATTATACCATTTACTAATGAATAAGATTTTTTTATAAGTACTACAGACACTCTTACCTGCCTACTTAATAATTCCGTATATTTTCCATTCTGAAATATAAAAAATAAATTAAGTCGTTAACTACTCGTAAAGTGATTTTTTTAATACAGCTTTAATTATCTTTCAAATTTTACTACTATAAAACATTATAAGAATGACAAATTACATTACTTGATTTTGACACCAGTAGATAAGTATATTTTCTAAAGAAATCTTATGGGATCCCATTTGATAGCAGGTAATTTGAATTTTCAGGAGGGTGAGCCCTTAGGCCAATGATGATAACGTAATAAAAATAATTTATCACCTTTAAAAGAAAAGGTGAGCGTTTAACTTAAAACGCCGATGGCTAAACTGCAGTGGCGTAATAAGCTCGTGTCAGCATTTTTTTTATTTCCAGTGAATATATATTTTCAGCAGCTGTGGCAGAAAAGGTCCCTGAACGCAAAGCCCCTCATGATCGTACAACTTCATTCCTTATTGCAACCTAAATCCTATAATTGATTCAATTCTGGCAGGATTCGATTACCGGCTGCGATTACTATATTATTTCTTGAACGGAAGCCGTAACCAAAAGTCAAGGCCATGTTGAAGTGCAGAAAAACATTTCATTGTATATAAAACAGTCGTGTATTGTGTGAGTAAACCGTGTTGTTGTGGTAGAACTAACGTAATTTCCGTATAATACACTCCATTTAATCATGAACAAGGACACACTTTCGCTCCAGTTTCGAGGTCTCGAGAGAAGGGCTCATCAATTCTGAAAATGAAACATTTGGTAGTTCAAAAAGTTGGATTTATGAAAGTTTCATTCGATTCACTGAGGAATATCCAGAAAGAGAGCTTCTTGCTAACGATAACGACCTTGACACATTGGTTACGTTTATTATCATTTAAAAATAGAGTAATGATAGAAGCATGTTTTATATTTAGAATAAAATCTGCTTGTACCGCCAGTGAACCCTTTTCTCAAACTTGTACCATCACTATTTATGACTAGTTTCGGTTTACTCTCGTGCATTTTCGGGATTGCCTGACTAGTTTCGGATACAAACGGAGCCCTTAATCATGAGCTGAACATGCGGCGAGGTCGCGAGTCGAAAAATGCACGCGGGTAAACCGTAACTAATCATAAATATGGATGTGTCTCACGAAAGGTATAATACAAAAATTGTATCATCACTATTTCGACGCTGACAGATTTATTGGTCTGTAACCCTACAAATAGCAATTACCGGCGCCGGTCTTAAGGGAGCACTAACCCAGCCAGGCATAATAAAGGACCAGGCTGTAATGACATATGGCTGACCAAAAGTTTAAACATTGCTCTTGATAATGTTGAAGGACTCTCTTAAATACATCAGCACCTTTTAGTGACACGAATACAGATCCTACCATTTGTGCGAAACTTTGAAGGTTTTATTCCTCTTGTCGGTGACCTAATAGGTGTTCTTCAAGTCCAAGTCTGCTATTAATTGCTTTACCATTTGAGAGTTAGCATTGTTCTTGGGTCTAGAGAATAATTAGCGTTACCATTAGACCCAGGATCCCGGGTCACGATGGCTGGATCAAACGAGATATCTGCATCATATTATGCTCACTGTTTCAAACACTATCTATTTGCAAATATTTGCTACCGATAACGAAGGATTTGCCACCTAAAGTTTGAAGTAAAAAGTAGTCAACCGATCCGACGACAAGTAGGCTGATCAATTTTATTTCTAACAGTTCTAGCATGATATTAGATTTTTCTATTGAGTATAACTTGTTTTAAATAATGTCTGGTAGCTTACATAAAAAGTTATTAAGAATTATAAGTTCAAGCAGAATGCCTACCTTGCCGATATTGTCGCTTCCAACCTCGCTGAATAGGTAACCTTTTCGCATCGCCGGCACGAGACAAAGAGAAGAATACAGAGAAAGAACGAACTTTATCAACACACTTGCTCACTGTGGTTTGGTGATTTCAGATTTCCTTACGATATTTTCCTTTACCTATAGTCAGTGGTGTCTAAAGCCGGGTCCGCTGCGCCGTGTTTTCGTGTTTGCTGACCAAATAGGGGCGTGGCCTAATACATAGTTTTGTTAGCAAAATTGGCGCTGCGGACCCGGCTTAACATTGTTTGCTAACCGAATAGGGGCGTGACCTAACAGTTTTGTTCGCAAAAACACAAACATGTTAGAAAATTGACGCTGCGGACCCGGCTTTGGATAACTTAGAAAGGTACTACCTATATTACGCCATTGACATAGTCACGTTAGTACATGATCGGATTTAATCCCGTAACCTCTGAGCTAATAGGTTTATCATCAGTTCGCTAAAAAATAATGTGACGTAACATAATTCCTCCACCCTCTGCGAATAAATGTACAATACATTATAGGGGAGATTAGTCCAAAACCGGGTATGGGGGTAAATCCGGGACAAGGCAGTATAGCCTCTTACACGTTTCAAATTTAGGCGCGCGTTTGCTCGCTGCTGTGGGTTACCCTGATTAATTTGTCAACAAACTTTCAATGGCGTCGATACGTGCTCGACAACAAAAATTAAGAAAAATGGTTTTATGTTGCGTTGATCTAATATTCTTTGGAATTAACAAGTGTATCATTATACTCGTTTGTCGAGGTAAGTGAAAATTGTTTTCTAGCAAATTTTAAGCATGTACTGACGTATTAATAAACGTAATTAAAGTTTTTATTGAATTATGTTTTTAGGTATTTTTTTCTCTTTTTCTCTCTAAAGTGCGCTCACGGCAAAACCGTACGGGGTAAAATCGGGTAGTACCCGGTTTTTATACGCGAAGCAGCGATGCATGGATGCAATGTCTTAAATGTAATAACTGGGACCATGAAGGCTGTACGGGTTGGGAACCCGAAGATCTTGATGAGTTTCATTGCTACCACTGGTAAGGGGCATAATCGGGTATAACATTTTGGGTATACCCGGTTTTGAACAAGGGGTGGGGCAAAACCGTAAAAACACAACTTTTATATATTGTTTTATTTTTATTTAGAATTAAGTATAAAGTGATCTCAAGTGCTAAATATGTGATTTATAAACTAAACTAACTATAGCCTATTACAATGAATTCAGTTTTCTTCAAACTTGTGTTTTATTGAATTTTTACCTTAGCGTCCCGGTTCTAACCCACTTTCCCATACATTGTTATTAAACAGTATGTTTCAGTATTCGGAACTTGAAGGTATTTAGCTCATCATCATCATCAGTCTATAGCAGCCCACTGCTGGACAAAGGCCTCTCCAATTGCAAATCTCAATCTCAACGTCACCCTAAGAGCGGTTACGCACTACATCCGATCCGGATCCGAAAAAATACGGATATAAAAAACTCGTACCGAATTCCGACATTGCTTTAGAGCGATTAAGCACTGCATCCGATCCGAATCCGTGAAAATACGGATATAAAAAAACTCGGACCGAATTCGGATATTGCTTTACGAACTGCATCCGATCCGAATCCGTGAAAATACCGATCTAGAGTAAAAATCTCGAACCTAATTCGGACGTTGCTTACGCACTATTCCGATCTCTGATTCAAATTCATACAATTCAGGGGCCATCTTTGGCATATCCGTTTGGCGTCTGATTTGAATCCGAGGTAATGCGAAAGCGTTCATACAAACAGTACTACGGCTACTTCGGTCCGTCAATTTTTCTTCCGAATTTGTAACTCAGGATGACGGATTCCGGATGTAGTGCGTAAACTACCATACAAATAGTTCTGTGGCTACTTCGGAACGTATTTTCACGGATTCGGATCGGATGCAGTGGGTAACCGCTCTAACGGTCTTTAGTTAAAATTTTCCGATGAGGAACACGAACAAAAGAGGGCAATATTTTCTTTCTTAATTGCCTAAGTTCAGGAAAATGGACCAAACACGGACTTAATAAGAAATATATGATATACTTGCAGCTACATGTGTAAACGATTTACTTAATTAAATATTAAGTAGGTACATAGAAGATTTCATAACGATTCATTACCAAGCATTCGACAGTGACAAATAACGTCGCACAAATAAATTGTCGATCGGAGGTATTGTATTCCCGCGGGAACCTTATTTTCCGCAAAACATTATATATAGTTCGAGTTTCATCTACCCACATAAAATATCTCATAATCTACATTTCAAGTATTCATCACGGATATCGACTACTGTCGTCAGAAATATGTATTTTAACGTAAGAAATGATTTATACAAATACCGTGAAACTAGTTTTAAAAAATATTATGGAAGATTTCCAAGCAACCTGTGGATTTAGTATTTGCAAGTACCTATTAACATTAGAGAATTTATCGAATTAAAAGGAGAACATTTAATTACGCTAATTACTTTCAACTTAGCTTTTACTTGAAGCAATTTAATATTTATGTTGTTCGTTGTTTAGTAACATCAATTAACAGTTTACAGAATAATTATGTTGAGAACATGCTGAGTTTGTAACTGTTCTTAACACAATAATAGGTGGCTCGCTGTTTATCTAAAATAACTTGAGCATAACTAAAGTGGGTATTCACTCAAGCTTCTACACGAGAACCCATCTATTGTTTTCTTAAGCAAATGAGAGGCCTTTAGAATACCCGGTATACGGTAACTACGTAACCAAAACAGTAACAAGTAATGAAAATGCTTGCTTCGATTTACCTTCTCGTCAACATCTTATATTTTCATTTTCTGCAAGAAGCAATATAAGTATTAAAAAAAACATTTTATTTACAAGCATATTCCAAATTGCTCAAACGAATAAAAGGTTTTTAGTTTATTAGGTTGTTGGTTCAACGAGTAGATCCCAAAGGAGGTACTCCAATACCAAAGAATACAGAAACCTCTTTCTAATATTATTCCGTGTCTGATACCCTATGAGATTTGAGTGAAATTTAAACATGACTTTGCGTGGGATTCATTTCTCTGCGCGAAGATTATTATAACAAGCACAAACATCTTCCCTTTTGTATAAAATATTACTTCCAGTAATCCGAAAGAAAAAAATATATTTAAGATCTTGATTATTTAAATGCAAGTAACTTGAAAGCAAAGAACTGAAAATAGATAAATCGATGTTGCTTAGTACTTAGTTATTATAAAAATAAAGTTCTTTTTACAACAATCTCTATCTCAGCTATATCTATCTCATTGAAAATGAAATATAAGGTACTTTAATCCCTGCATTTAAAAATAAATGCCTATAAATAATCTCTAGGCTTATCGGCTTCTAAAAGAGTTATATGAAAAAGACAGTTGTTTTAGAAAATGTTTGTCTCCCGTTGTCTGTATCAGGATTAACTGAGAAACGTCGGAAAGACTAAGACATGCGACTTGTAGAAGATTGTTGAGGATAATTTCCGGATTAATCTGCACCCAGTTTAATCTCGGTAGCTGCGGAAGAGAAAAAAATCTAATTGCAAGAAATTGTGTCGTTCGACAGCTCAAGCGCTATTGTATCTGACTGAAATAGAATCAGAAAAATTGTGGGGGGAAATAAGATAAGACCAGTGTGGGAAGGGCGATAACGAAAAAAATCTTATACCTAAGAAGTTAAGAACCCAGCAATGTGTTATTTCAAGCTGGGAATGCTGATAAAAATGATTATGGTAATATGCTTGAGCACTACCGACTAGTACGAACACATTTCGGAACTGTAGCTACATAAAAATGGATTTTTGGATATAGTGATCATAAATGTACTAAAGTCTAATGAATGACAGAGTTGACCGGAGTCACGATCGATATCCTGTCTTCAACGTAAAATGTTTCCATGCATACGTAACGTCCCACTTGGGCATAAGTAGGTACCTACCTGTTTTAACATCGTACTTACCCGAAATCCATCGAGTATTGAGCAAACTCCACGACTCACGAATGTACATTTATTCTGCGTAATTGATGCTTATAAGAAATGTTTCCGCTTCAGTTACAGCTACATATCTTGTTTTGTATTCAACATCATCGAATGAGAACTGAACTCATCGCACGTATTTTGAAGAAGTTGCTGATATTTTTCCAGCGCGAAGGATGCGTTGGGGTAAGTCCGGACATGGGGTAAGTTTGTTCAAATGACTTTGCCGCGAAACGTGGCGGTATATTATTGCTGGCTAGAATCGCGTGCGACGCAATTTTTTATTTTGGACTTTATTTTTCCGTGTCGTCGTAATATTTTGAAACACATTCTGCGGCAAGTCTATTTGAATGAACTTACCCTATGTCCGGATTTACCCCAACCCACAACCCACCCTACAGAAAATTAAATAGTGAAACTCGATTTTTGTGGCACTCGTGATCACTAAAACGTGGACGTAATGAAAATCGCTCAAGTTTTAATAACAGCTGTATAATATTAATATGACATGTAGTTATAATTCAAAATTTCACGGAAATTTTCTGTAACAGTGGAACATTGTTTCGATTGCCTACCTTGCTTCTCTAACAAGAAATATAAATGGAATTACAGGAATTCGATAAAACGAATGCTTTGTTACGATTACAGTAGGTACTTAGATTTATTTTATGTAAGAGGTTTATTGGCTGTTGGAGCAGCCATGAAGGTTGCGAACTGGCAAGCGTAAGAGTAATATGGAACACCGACACAAAAGGATCGACGCGACGACCTGGGGGCTTACCATGACGTCTTATGAAAACGTTCAAATGCCAGCCAGTCAATATCCGTTCAAAAGCAGGCCTACTTCTGAATCGCTAAAAATCGTACCATGACAGTACAAAAGGTGAACGACTATTCAACCAAGTTGAGCGGATATGCTTGTTCATGGTACGAAAAGTCTATACAAAAAAAAACAGGTGAACGGATTTCATAAACGTCAACGTAGCAGGCCTGCCGCAGGCCTGCCGCAGGCCTGCTCTAATGATGTCATAGTACAAAAAAGCAGGGCAGTTCAACTTCCAGGCAACTTCTGCCCTGCTTTAAGAGGTCATGGTAAGCCCCCTGAACAACTTACTGTGGCGTAACTTGAAAGACCTTGGTCCAGCATTGAATTATGATAAACCGATTTGATTGATTGATTTATGTACCCCTTTCATGAGAGAGAAGACCGCAACATCGCTAAAAATTTATTAATATTCTTTTGAATCATGAATAGGAACCCTAATACAATGGGTGTACGTATTATTTTTAAATACTTTAGCATAGGATTGACATAACATGGGAATAGAGTCTATGGAAAAACATTTTCGGTTTTCGATAAACAAAATACGTAAATAGAGTAGTGTTTGTTTAACATTCCTTTTTTTCCTTGAATGGTTCTGTTTACCGACTTTTTGACTTTCTTGACGGATTTATAAGCGATAAATCGGATTCTTAAATGCTTTTCAGAGGCCGTCAACCCTCAAAATGTTTCAATTGGAAAACAAATTTTATGATGGTAATTTATATTTTCCAAAATGTTGCAAATAATAGTAAGGATTTACATTGAAGATTTGGCACCGTTCGGATAAAAATACGCATAAGCATTAATTTTGAAGCAGTTTAAAAATTTAAATTCAGATTTACATTTTATCATAAAATATATTCTGTAAAAAGACGATAAACTCTCTCGATCATACCATAACTCTCTTGAAGCTCATAAGAATCCATAACCATTTCTATCATGTATAACAATCACTACTTTTCAATAACAAAATGTAGTTCACTGCACACCATTGCTCAAATATTTCAGTTTATAAATACACATATCTATGAAAGAACCAACGAAATAAAAAGCAACTGACGAAGCTAGGCGGGGCCAACAGAAAGAAAAGCTGTTTGTGATATATCACCGTTTTCTGAAACGCGAAATATGTGGTGTAGCCGCCGAGTACCGAACAAAAAGAGCAAGTTGAATGCAATTTGAACTTTATCTCTCAATGTCAAGGATTAAAATACGATTTACTGTTTTGTAACAGCTTTTTGTAGATTGCGCGTTACTTATTCTTTTTATGTTTTGAGTAAATGTTCACGTTTACCCTGTATTTTGTAAAGGAAGGAATGTAAAATATTAGCACAGTGTACCTACTTACTACATACAGTGGGTCAACGCCCATCCATTTGACAGGTCCTATGAAATGTCAAAATTATGTAGGGGCGGAGGTTATGTCCCGAGTATGCAGTATGGCTACTCGGGACATAACCTCCGCTCCTTCACCCCGCAACCCCCCGCACGATTGCTTTGCGACAATGTTCTACGTTGACCGACTGTAAGGAGTAAGATATAGGTAGACTGTGATATTAGTATTAACGGTGTAAGACAAGGCGAATACCTATTAATAAAAAATATTGATCATCTTTATTTACAACATCACTTATATTTATACGTACATTTTATACCAACTACATACACTACAGATTGCACAGTCATTTACACAGAATTAGTACGTAGGTACTTACTAACATACATTTCTATGTGGTGGATGATTTTCTGACATTAACATCGCAAGAAAATGGCGTCGCGAGATTTCGGTCCTTTCACAGCATTTCTACAACGACCGTGAGGGAATTGAAGTCCCAGTGCGCTAAAGTATTCAATAATAAATTCTATAAAAATCAATTTAAGTACATAATAGCCATTAATTATCATCTCTTACAACAGCCGCGGACTCGAAATGTTTATCAGATTTCAAATTCGATTCCTGTGCGCAATAAGGTTCAAGATGTCATATCAACTTACATAAGTATTAGTTTTTAAAAGTGAGAAGCGTCGATTCTAGCAAAAAGGCTACTAACCACTTTTTGATGTTATGAACTCTTTTTTAGGTATGTGTCTAGTCAAAAGTTGTATAGAGCGAACTTGATTGAACTTACTAAATAGGTTGATTTCTTTTTCTATGCTACCTAGTATTCCTCTTTAAATTAAACTTTTTATGTCAATTAAGAAAAAAATATCTTTGCCCTGTCAATTCTTTGCAAGCGACCGAGCGACCTTATAGAAAGTAATGTGCAAGCAATTATAGACCTTAGGGTGGTAAACATTTCAAGTCCGCGACTGTACATTAGCAGCATGATTAATTTTAATAAAGAACTTAGATTAATAATGACACTTCAATTTTAATCTCAGTACAATATTGTTATTTTGTAGGTACCTATAGTCGGTACATAATACATGAATTAATATTTTATTTGTACAAATGTATGTAAAGTCTGAATTAAAAACTATTATTTACAGACAATGTGTAAGCTGATACAGAATATTCATGACATAATTCAAGTGTTTCGGCTAACCTTGAGATAACGCGGCGACTCTACTTGTTACTCGTAAGTCCGCTGGAACCTTAAATATGTATAATGTTAGGGAACACCAAACAATATGACAAAGACTAATGTAAAGCTGTGGTCTGGGACCCCAGATATAAATGAACATCATTATGCATTGTCTCAAAAATAAATAATCTTTACTGGCAACATTTTATCCTTATAGGTATATATTTTTACTATTGATGATTTCGTTAATAATAATTGAGACGGCATCTGTCGCAAGTCCAATGCCTCCTCGATCTGGAGCCGTAAAAATTAACATAAACTTCATATTTTATTATAATCGTCACATCCTTTGAAATTTTCTCAAGCTGTTTACATTGTTTCCTTTTACAAATAAGATGTTAAAATAAGCAAACATAAAACCAAATATCAAAATATTGAATAATGGAAAAGTTGGGATCATTCCAAACTTTGATGGATTTTGTTTTACGCACCTACAACGATAATATATTATATATGATATCGAAACTTAAGATAATATCTGAAAATTTTCACGCCTTGATTCATAATGTTTATGACATGAATATAGACAAGTTAAGAAATCCAATTTTCTAAAAGTAAATAATCTTCTTACGTTCTCCATCACGATAGATACACAGTAAGGCATTGATTTTATATTATAAGTATACAGATTCTCAATTTTCCAGCGTTGTGCGTGTATGTGTAAAATATATTCGAATATATCGCTACATTAAATGCGGTTCACGAACTGTCGAAATTCGGGACGATGCCCTCGGGGAGATCCGTTAAAACTTACCGACGTTCACACGAACCGATTTGCGTCACTTTGACATTTACAGTAGGAAGGGTGTAAACGAATTCGTGTAATTCCTTCATACCACGTGATCTACTGGGTGACACAGATTAAGCCTAAATGGGTATTTCTGAAAACAAACAAAAAACTTAAAAAAAACTTGTTTTTCTATTTCCGAGTCATTTTAGGGCCCCGAGTTAACTGACTGCAAAGAGCAACATCGCGTTAGTCGTGCCCGCCAGCCGTGTTGCTGTGCTTTCATTAATTTATGCGTGGCATCGAAATGTTCAGCCTTAAAAAATAAGTTTATGCAAAAAAAAACTTATTTTTTACTGAATCCTTATTAGGTGGTTTAGATAAGATCATTTACCACTATCGCATGAAAAGAAAAAGATTTTTATTTTGTATTCTTAATCAAGCTAAATCCCGTGCGGGGCCAATCTACACCAGTAGTAGATAGATCATGTGGTATTAAGGAATTACCCGAATTCCTTAATACCCTGGGTAACACAAAGTAAAGTCAGAAAAATGTTTCCTTTAAAATATTTATATTCTATAATATAATTAATGAACTGCAGTAAGGAATTAATTAAAAGATCGTATAACTATTATAGAGCTGCTAAAAATTTACAATTTTTGGTAAAAAAAACTTATAGATACACACTACGCATAGATTACTTTCTACTTTCTAATGTATTTCACTAATATGTCTCACATATACATATTATGTACACCTCTTTCGGTCAGGAATAGTTTATCTAAGATAACAATATTCCTACTATAAATATGATTGCAACTAATATACCTACACGTGGCAAGATTCCTAGACAGTTATTATGAAGACTAACATAACTAATTAAAAATAAATAAAAACAAATACTCACGTACACACGGCTACACATCAAGCTATACAAAACCAGTTTATCTTGGTGTCGCTTTGTATAATCTTTTCGTACAAGTAACGGTCAGCTTATACTGGTTTTGCATAGCTTGAAGTGTAGCCGTGTGTACCACAACAATTTTAGTATGCATGACGTGTTATTAGTGAGAATGCACGTAGATATTTAATAAGCACTGATAAATCGATGTCTCCCACGTCAGTTGTTGTAAGCCACAAATTGCATTTTTGTGTTTTTCACGTAAAAGTGTCTAATTTTATGTATATTATCTGTTCCAAATATAAAAATAGCAAAAATATATATAGTTTTTCGGTAGTTTTATATTTGGAACAGAAAATATACATAAAATTAGACACTTTTACGTGAAAAACACAAAAATGCAATTTGTGGCTTACAACAACTTACATGGGAGGCATCGAAATAGAGATATTACATATTATAAAATGACGACTATCCTCATTTCATTCAAAAATATATTTGTTTAATCATTATTTTCATACAGACACCAACAAATGAGTGGTCTGTGTTTGAAGAATAATATTTTATCGTATTTAAACAGCAATACCAACGGGAACGTACGTACTCGTAACAATTAAAATATACCTAAAGCCCACGTAAAGACTCCTACTCAAACATTCGATTGTTTGCATGGTATCGCAGAATAAAAATAATAACTACTTATTATGAAAGCAGAACGGTGGAAGCCTCTGAAGTTTAACTTGAAGCTAAAATTAATGAAACTTCAGCCGAGTTCGGAAAACTACTGTTTTATCTTAGTTTGATCCACATTTGGAACAGGTAACTACTTCTTATGAATATTATTATTATTCATCTTCTAATGAGTAAGTAAGTACTTTGTCAGTTAGAGCGGCAATTGACATGTCGACATGTCGAATGCGACAGTCGAAAAACTAGATGGCAAGTACTAACTTCTGAAATACTGAACCTCTTTTATCATTTAATTAAACTGTATTTTTTTTCTTAATGGTCTTAATTGTTCTTTTCTAACGTCATAATTACAAAAGACAACCCATAAAAATGACACCCTTCACCGCTATCTAGTTTTAAGCTGAAGAAAAGAAACAACACAACAAACTCCCAACAATAGCTTTCTTTAAAGCATTCTTCGACAAAATGTCCCAAATTAATTTCATTTTGTTGGTTAAAATTCTACAATGTCAAACTTTAATCTTCGATAAAAGATAAGTAGCCGAAAATAGGTCACTTCAAATAGGTTTTTTGCTACTCAATTGGGCCAACCCTTTAGGTCGTACTCGATTAGATCTACTTCGAACAATGTATCGGCTAAAGTACCTTTTTGGGGTCTTCCCGTGAACTCAAACAGTAAACCGAACCCTTATTAATTCATTCTGGAATCCTAGCAAGAGGACGAAGGCCGAATGTCCCCTTCGGTTGTTTACATTGAAAGCCCGTCTTTGAAAAAAGTTGTAATACGTAGCCTTAACGTTGTGAGCCTATTCAACTTATATCGCGTAGGTTGTGAATGTTATTATAATAGTAAAAACAAATGTTTCTCCAAGGTTTCTGGGTATTCCTACATGAATGTTGCCAATTTTAATAATTCAACGCTATGATCACATATAGATACGTTTACTACGAGTATGAGCATAGCTCAGCTTTCGGAAAACAATATTACACAAAGAAATAAGAGTTCACATTGTTCAACTGCTTTTCCCAGCGCTATTCCGTATACCTAAATATTTTCACGTAAAATGTTGATATTCGAAACAAAACGACGCTGCATTTTCTAACTTAAGGTCGCGGCAAAAATTACACATACACGGCTCGTACCCCGAGCTACTTTGAAATACAATTTCTATTTACATCTTTAAATATAATAAGATACTTCATGAGGTAATATGATATTAATCGCGCAAACTTTGGGGCTCTATTTCATTACAGTTTCCGACGCGCGGAAGACGTGACCAGAAAACATGGCCACCCCGTAATTACGTTTGCTATAATTTGTTTAGGTAAAGAAATTCTATTTATAATTATATTATTGATGAATTAGTATTAAATTACGCACGAGCTCTTTATAATTCCTTTCAGATTGGGTTCACAAGATTTCTTTAAGTTATGAATAAATCATGCACATCATTAGATACATTAACTAAGGTTGGCACGTAATTTTACTTGAATTGATTCTAAAATACAAATTTACATATTTTTTATGTCACTAAGAACATAAAGAAGAACTAAAGTAGATTCTTGAAATGAAACCAAGTAACCTCACGCTAAAGTACCTCTCGTACCTAATTAAAAAATAAAAGCTTCTCCGTCAAGTTACCGTTCCGCGTAACGAATTTAACTAGATATAATAAAGCGCTAACTGAATTCTGTTCAAACCTTTTTTTACGTCGGATACCGCTGAATAAATATCTGTGTGAAAGTATTATAGAGTGCTTTTGCATAAATATAAGTAATATAGAAGCAGTAAAAATGATGATAAGAGCTCGTTAAGGTAGAACAGGCAGATACTACATAGAAATCGATATATAAAATATTCTTTCGAGATTTACTATCAGCATTGTAATTGCGCAACACACTCGTAATCGCTTTGGCTTTGATTTTGACAAGTCAACAATTTCTACAGCAACGTATTAACAATCGTCTTCGCAACAACTACCACGCATTTTGTTTTTGACACATCAACTCTCATGATTGATCTTGGTTACGTTACTCAATTGCCCTGCTGCTCTAGTTATCAGAATAGGAAAATGATAACAAAAAAAATTACAAGCTTAACAAAGCATTACGTTTACCTGTTTTTATACATCTATGTTCAAGGGAAGAAAACTTAACAATATACAAATTAAAATAGTTTCCGATGAGTAGCTTGTGCCTTATCCTTCGATAACAAAGTTTTCAATTTGCAACGAAAGGAATTTTCTAGTTGTTAGTCAGGTGCCTGTGTCAACACGATAGAAGCAACAAACAAAATATATACAAGCTTAGTTTTAGTATATACTAAACCTGAAACTAGTTTGTTCAGAATCACTAGGAGAATCGATTGACATTTACACAACTTTTTTTTTTCTTAAATTTCAATTATGTTTCTGTAGGTTTCTACCCATAACAGTTGACGGGAATAGACACCTTGAGGCTTGAGATGGTCCGCTCGGTCAGTTTTCGTGTATTAGACAACCCCTGCATAGCACATCTCAGGCGTTTCACACTTTGCTAGGGAACTTAACACGACATAAACTACGGTGTAACTTGGAGATTTATTAAAAAAAACACATATTCAGGCAGTTCTAATGAAAATCTTGTTGGGGTGTCTCGGCTTTTGTATATATATACTAAAAATAACGTTGTATAGGTACACAGAATCTACAATAACATTGGACAATAGTAAAATAACATTTAATGGCTAAAATTGAAGCTTTTGTGATACTTCTAAGAAATTACTGTACTCTGTTCACCCAAAGATGAGTCCTGACAGCTCGGTCATTTCGTAAATTGTAGCCGTAAGGAGGCTGCTATCGACAAAACGTAAACGATGTCATCAAAAACCATATCCATGTTTTGTTTTTTTAAGCTATGTCGACACCAGTGCTTTCATGTTCATCTTGCGTCTTCGTCTGAAGCATGCGTGAAGCGCCATAGAGCATGCAATAGCGCATGCCTTAATACTAGTTCGACAAAAGCGCATGCCCCTAGCGCACGCTAATCCGTCTATTGTATGTCGACCAATGACTGACCGAGGCGCACCAGTGTGAAGGATAAGCTGTATGCGTCCTTTGGCAATCAATATTGCATGCGCTTGACGCATTGAAAAGAAGAGGTACTAAAAGTTGAAAGCGCAAGATGAACATGAAAGCGCACTGGTGTAGACACACCATTAAATAATTAATATTTTTTGTATGGTAACATTTTGTAGAGCAACGTCAGGAATCAACTTACGGTGAAAAGGGTAATAATTATTTGAAAGTAAGGCATAATTATATTAGATTCATCGAGAGTCTCAATAGACCAACTCTTCATACCTTTGGAAAATGCCGTGAAGCCCTCGACATCAAATCCCTGATTGCTATTAATTGCTACACTTATATCAATATCTATCTACGTATACGCTCTTTAACTTTGTGGTTTCTGAAAGCCTTAATTTGTGTTTATCTTTAAAGTCCGTTCACTAACAACAAATGTATTTACAGTCAGGTTCGCGTCTAGAGTCTAGACCAAACTAGAACACTTAAAACTATAAACAAACTTAGGTATCTGGTTACTTTCTAAATGAAGTTACAACAAAAACATGAGATATCAAAAACAAAACAAATATTCTCAAAATTATTACACTTATAGCAGTCAGCATTCCCTACATTTACACAATCAATACGAACTATTTACACAATGTTTATAAATACGTGTACAGTAGAATAATATTACGTTATTATTTTATACTTAACGATTTGGTTCGTAGCATTAATCCCTATAATCCTTAATTACTAAAACATGTTGAACAGTAAGCACCGCTTTAACTTTTACATACAAAATTAAAAAAGTTCATTTCTTTCTCATAGAGTACGCGACGTCCGCTTCCACACTTTATTCACTTTTTATTAAGTCCAAAACAAATGTAAATTGTATAATGTTATTCATTACGCTATTTACACGATTAAAAAGTTCGCTGAGAAAATTCAATGAGTCACATTTCACAAGTCACAACTTGAAAATGTTTTGAATGGTGGTCTTAGCTGTGAATGATTGCGATACCTTTTGAATAATTCAAAGGTGCGCGACCGAGGTGGTCGCGGTGCGGGAGCGCTACGCCTTTAGCGCCGTGACCGGGTCTCCTTGCGTTCCCAGGGGCAGCACCTTCCGCGCCAGCCTCGTGAATGTGGAGCGGAACTGACGACTCATGCTGCAGTAAAGCACGAAGTTCACCGCAGACCCGACTAGCGCCATCAAATCCATCACCTCGCCTACATCAATACAAAACTAAGTCAGTACAAAAATAACCTTTTAAATTACATAATTGCATACATTCTGGAATTTAGAGACAGTTTATTTCTGTAACTAAATTAAATACTATTCACTTCGATAGTATTCAGCATCCGAATTGCGTGTCACATTCTTAATTTCGATAGCTTTCATTTTGACAATACAACAATATTCATTACGTCGTACACACATACATACGTTGCTATAGAAATTGTTGACCTGTCAAAATCAAAACCATAGCGATTGCGAGGGTTTTGCGCAATTAGAATGCTGGTTTCATAATACAATTGTACGGATAAGGGTCGGAGATCGCAGATCATGATATATCTGCGTAAGAACAATTTATCAAACCAATGCTATCGACATTATATTGACACACCCTCCCAATCCGACACAGATATACCTTGGCAACGTTAGATGAAACCAAACACCTATTACTATATATTCCTTTTCTGTAATGCATACCGTTACCAAATAAATGTTCAGGTACGATTTTTAAGCACCCAAAACTTTCATATTTTATTCAGTTAAAGTTTTTTTTTTATTTCTTATCTTGGCCGCGTTTTACCCTCGTCGCACCTGATGGTTAGTGCAGACAGGGTCTAAGATGGAGCACACGAATCCAAGTAACAGGAATATAGAGGGATTCCCCTATACCCCTCTGGCTCTCACATACACACGACGGAACACAGTAAACTGCTTGGCGCCAGACTTTAATGTGAGGATGCTAGCTAACCAGGCGGACCGTAAATATCCTACCACGAAGCGTGCTGGGTTTTGTTGATTCTTACAACACATGTCTTTTCCCAGCGTGCGGTGAGGAAGTTTTATATTCTAGCCCGTCCCCACAAGGGAGAAAAACTAGTATGATAATACCGGTACCCACCCAAATATAGATTTCAATTTTAGAAATGAAGCGAGTTCTTGTTTTTGCAAAGAACGTGTAAGGAACGTCAATAGGAAACTAAAAGAATTTGGTGTAAAAGTTACGTTGATTTTAGTCAGCATATTGACTAAGTTTTGTTCTAAGAATTTCCGATGCTCGCGCTGTGTTTACTTTCCTTCATTTAAATCTACGTGATTAGATAACTTTAAGACAAAGTTCAACACAAGTGCAAAACAGATTCACCCTCCGTTAACTTAGAAGTAGATACAAATGACTACTTTCAAGTTTACAATGAAAAGCATTTACAATATGATTATCTTAGATGGAACATTCAATTTAACTCGGTGAAAATGTTTTAGTGTCCTTATTTTCTCTTCACTTTACAGTGGTATAATGCTTAAGATTATTGTAAATGGATCAATATAATTTGTGAGAGACTGGTGCCTGAAATAGGCACTGCATCGCAATGCCTGTAGTACAGGTCACCATATATATTTCTGAAATATTACCGGTTCTCTTGGCAAGCATCACATCGTATGTCATCTGTTAATCATTTGCACTAATGAACCTTCAGGCCGCTTTATTTCATAAACTGCATGCAATCAATCTAAATCTTAATATAATTTTATCGCTCTTCGCAACTTGCTAAACTACTAACACTTATGAATTGATTAATATTTAGAGTCGACAACCAAGTTGGGGCGCCTGAAGTCCCAGGCGCACTTGGCTCTGTCTTATTGCACGACTTTGACTAATAATTTTCAGTCACAGGGTACTTTTGACTGAAAATGTTTAGACAAAAGTAGATTTTTACAGTCAAAAGTAATTTTGACCTACTAAGAAAGAGTTCTGGCGGTAAAATAATATATGAATGTTACTAAAAATACTTTTACGTGCTCGTCTAAAAAAGTAATTATGTTTTTACTGATCAATATTTTAAGACATCAAGAAAAACGTCTATTTTAATAAGCACGCAATGATTGACCATTTATTCGACTTATCCGCGCATTACATTTGAAACCTACTAATATATAGTTCCAGAATATAAGGAACTGTTAAAAGGTACTATCAGTTCAACTGGTCGTTCCTTCTACTCAAAAGGGGAATAGAGCAAAGATTTCTACTTTATTGGTTATTTCAATTAGTTTCTAGTGAATCGCAATACACTCCAGAATCAAGCTCGATTTTGCCGGTATGACCGTAGTTGCCTTAATCATAGTTATCTCGCATACACACTGACAGAGATTGGTTTCCGTGGTATTTGCAGACAAATTAATCAGTCACAGTAACTTGGGAGTTTGACAAATTACATTAGGACTTCCACATCTGGACGGCAACAGGCTAAATTGACTCATTGATTTGCACAATCAATCAATGAACTCAGCCTATCGCGGTCCTTCGTAGACCTCTCTCAAGTTGCGCCACAAGCCACAACACTCGGTCCTCCACTTTCCGCATCCAGTCCACCACAGCTACATGTGTCAGGTCGTCGATCCATCTGGCCAGGGGGCGTCTCACGTTGCGTTTGCCGATTCGCGGCTTCTACTCAAGGACCCATCTATTCCAACGGCCATCGGTCCTTCGACAGACATGACCAGCCCACTGTCACTTCAGCTTGTTGATTCTCCAAGCTATGCCGGTCACTCCAGATCTTCTCCGAATAATCTCATTTCGGATCTTATCCTTCAAAGAAACTCCAAGCATAGCTCGGTGAGCAACATTGTATTTGTGGACTAGTTCGACTGTCAGTGTCCACGTCTCATCACGGTGAAGTCACGGTTGAAGACTCTTGTCTTCAGACTTCACGTTATAAGTGACGAGAAGACTCGGCGAAATTTGTCAAATGCTGCCAACCCAACTGGATACTTCTATCGGCTTGTTTCTCGAAGTTGTGTCTACTGAGCTGAATGCCCTAAGTAGACATATTCCTGCATAACTTCGAGCGCCGTCAAGTCGACGAAGAGCGGTCGGTATTGAACATGACCTTAGTCTTGTCCAAATTCATGCAAGACCGACTAAGCTATGCAGCATTTCGCACAATTATTTCAGCGAGTCTGCCATTGCAACGATGTCATTAGCAAAACAGATATCTGAGATGTACTTGCCGTCTTGAAAATGTCTTCCAATGCGTTGGTGAACAGGGTCAGAGATATCTCATCCCTCTATCTCACCCCTCTGCGCAATTGCAACTGCCCAAGTTTCAGTTGAGTCACATTGTTCATTTGCACATCATAATTTATGTATGTATGTATATATTAGCTTGCACGACAGTTAGACTACGACTCGACTGTAGATTGAGACAAGTAAAACTTGAGAGATGCTTTTAAACAATGTTGCAGTCGGCATGCATCCTCGAGTTCTCCTTATCCAATACATAAAAGAAGAATTATTTACCGTAATCATGTTCCTAAAGAAACTCAAAACAAATTCATCATTTTATAAAGTATCGTTAATTCTAGTTAGTAACAAGCTTATATCGTAACATGGATCAAATCGTGAGTCACGCGAGCTTCGTATTATTTTATTTTTGAAACGAACGATCTCTGAGGTTTACTCAGGCTGTACAGCACATGGTTAACAAACAAGTGACTGGTACTATTATATCAAAAGCTTGACATGCCTTCTATCTAAGCATTTTAGTAACATACGTGTAAACTGAGAGCATAAATTATTTATAATTACGAATGTACTGTTCCCGTTGTAACTTAATTGCGAAAATTTTTAAGGCTACTCCGTCTACTTAGCTCTTAATATTCTACACGCATTATGTTAGGCAGAGGCACATAATCTTCATCTTAGTACCTAATATATCGAATAACATTTTCATTCAATTAGCTAACTCAGCTTTTAATTAACGATGCCAATCATTTCGTCTCACTAAATCGGTATCATTAAGGGCCGATCATTAAGATATCTACATATGGCTTGGGTGTACCCTAATTACAATGTTCTGAACCAAATCATAGAATTATCTAATGTAATTATACAGCGTGCTGCTACAATGGCGACATTAATTTAACACACAGGCAGGGTTAGTGGTCAGTAATCATAAAAATATTAATAAAATAAACTAGATAGTAAACTGAAAAAAAACAGACTATCTAAGTAATAAATTAAGTAACCAAATTGGTATCACTCTGTGAAACAGCATTCATACAGCTCCTTACCAGCTGGTTGCCACAGCGAGTAGAACACCAACCAGCTGTTTACTTTATTATTAACTAAGTTTGTTTTTTTTTACGTTTTCGTTCTATTTTATTTTATTATTATTTTTATGAATACTGACCACTAGCCCTGCCCGTGTGTTAAATTAATGTCGCCATTGTAGCAGCACGCTGTATACATATGTGGACATGTTCAACTCAATGACTGAAAATGTCAGCGAACCGCAAGAATCGACAATCCATTGTAGCCATACATTTTCTTCTCAGCACGAAAACCTTGATTTATAACCAGAGAAGGACTGAAGAGGGAAAAAGATGATTATGGACACAATCATGACATCATGGAACGAAACTTTTTGATTTCATTTGAGTAACCGAATAACTACCGGCGGTTTCAACCTAATTCAATATAGGTAGGTAACTAATGAAACAAATTAGATTAAATACAGAAAAAATTAGGTGATGAAAGCCGCCAGTGAATTTGACACGCCTAATGATAGTACTTAATTAATTATGTCGTGAAATCACAGTACTAACACAACTTTAATTTATTAGAGCCCACGCATACACTTCGTTAATAACTTGAACTACGTCACTAGTGCTTTGTAAAATTAGTTTTGGCTTCACTAAATTACGATGCTAAAGAGTATCAAAAATAAAATAGGTAATTTCGAAAGGGTAACTAGCTCCTTCCTTTTCCAGCCAAGCGTATTCCAGATCATTTCCACGCTCTACTTGGCTTGAAAGAATCAGGCAGCTATCTGTATATATTTTTTTATCGTCAATAAATTAATCACCGAATGAATTTAATCGCTCATTAACTGACGCAAACGACATCAACGTACCGAAATCACTATTGTTAATTAAGTAATTATTCGAATCAATCAATCAACAGAGCCAAATTGACGCCACTTACTTTTGAGTTAAAAGGATTAATATCCACAACGTTTATCTACATTTTGTCAAATTAAGTTTGTACTTACGCATACACCATTGAACTCAAAATACTGATACCTACATACATAATCTAATCTAGTCTAACTTCTAATTATCTAACTAATATTATAAATACAGGGTGAAATTGTAAGCACTCGACAAACCGAAATGGGAGATTGTACTTATCACTATGAACAACTTTTACTATGGGACCAAACCTGAAACCGCGAAGAAAAAACAGCTGTTCCCTACATTTTGACGAGTTATTCGAACATAAATGTAGGGAACAGCTGTTTTTTTTTAATGCATGGAAGGCAACCGTTCAACCGCTAGGCTATCACTGCACTATGGCTATACAGGGTGTAAACGAATTCATGTAATTCCTTAAAACCACATGATCTGGTGTAGATTGGCCCCGCACGGGATTTAGATTGATTAAAAATAAAAAAATAAAAATTTCACGCTGTAGCGGTAATTGATCATATCTAAATCACCTTATACGGAGAGAGTAAAAAAAAAAAAAATTGAGTTAACATTTCGATGCCACGCATAAATTAATGAAAGCACAGTGACACGGCTGGCGGGTACGACTAACGCGATATCGCTCTTTGCAGTCAGATAACTCGAGGCTCTAAAATGACTCAGAAATAGAAAACCAAGTTCTTTTTTGTTTTTTTTTTCAGTTGGATTTCAGAAATACCCATTGGGTAAATCTATGCCACCAGTAGATCACGCGGTTTGAAGGAATTACACGAATTCTTTTACACCCTTTATAAATGTATATCATATAATATTTAGTACTACAGTAGTAAGTATACTTATATACCATATTATAGGTACTGCATTGCGTTGCATAATGTTAGGTCCACTATATTCCAAGTACCATTTCACTGTATTCATTTACGATTTCATCAGGTGAATAGGATTTCTATGAATATGTTAGTAACTTCGACTCGGCGACCAGTCAAGCGAATTCAAGTTCATACAAAATGTGGATTTGGCTACATTTTCATGAATTTTCTCTACTGAAACTAAGCTGAATTAGGTACATAATCAGAAGGAAATACTGTGATCTGTAAGTCTCGTCAAGAACTGGTTTGTCAAATTGCACAAAATGATAACCATCAACTTGGGACAAATATAAAACGTTAGTAATTCATTCTCACAAAAAAAAACAAATTGCCTACATTGTTTAAGAAATTCACTTATATCTCGCGTTTTTTTAACTTTAAGAGTACACAAATGGATCGTTCAAACTAGACACTCGATATTTTTTTTCAGATTGTGTATGTGTCCATGGGTGCAATTATTGTTATCGCTAGCGGGTCGTAACACTGAGCAATGTTGACAAAGGAAGGTAGTCGTCGATATGGATTAACGCACCCGATGTTATAAAGGCGGTGGTCATTCGACGAAGCGAGAGCATTTTGTGTAGATCAGCTGAAGAAGTCTGACCTTTTATATCTGTCTAGCTTATCCTTATTTTATGATATTTTAATAATTGTGTTAAGTATTATATTGTGATCTAGTTCATGTTACTAAAACTAACTCAAATACAAGTACTCTCAGTGGTGGAGAGTCTATGTTGGTTTTATTTACTACATTTACCTTGCTCGCAATCCTGACACACCGATATTAGCTATAACTGTAATGCTAGAATCACCCCTGAACGATTATGTTGTTGTGTCTTTTACATTATACATTCCACTTTGCAGCTTACAGGAGCTTAGAAGGCACTGTTACTATGATTGCTGCTACTAACGATTTATTCCAGACTGTTCGCAGTTTTATGAAAGTAAATCCAACATGAACGAAACTAGTTTCGTAATGTAAACTCGGCTTATACCTATATTGATTGCTTATAAAACAAACATACAATGCAGTTCAAATAGTTCTCAAACTGCCTGGTTATAACAGACGGGGCGCTTCATATTTCATACAACATACATACATATAAACTAACATCTTTTTCCCATGGGGTTAGACAGAAACTATAGAACTATACAAATACGTGACAAATTTAAACACTATGCAGTCGTTTATTATAATACAGGGTGGGCCATAAATTTTTGCACATTTGAAACTTGAATAGAAATAAAACTACAACTGTTATTTTGTTGATAGGTTATTTAATGTAAAAAACGTATATTGAAATTTATTTTTTAAAAATGACATCGTCGAGATGTGTCCCGTCTCGTCGTTGGCACTCCTGCAATCGACTACGTAAACTTTGGAACACTCGCTGACACATGTTGCGAGGGATCACGGATATCTCCTCGTTGATGTTTTCTTTTAATTGGGATATGGTCGTCGGTTTATTAAGGTACACTCGACTTTTCATGTATCCCCACAAGAAAAAATTGCAAGGTGTAAGGTCCGGGCTTCTTGGAGGCCATGGAATATCACCTCTGCGAGAAATCAATTTGTTAGGAAACATTTCTTTAACCACCGATAAAGTTACATTTGACGTATGGCACGTTGCTCCATCTTGTTGCATCCAAGTCCTGCTGTTGTATCCTTCAAATTCATGTAACTGTGGTGTCAAAAACTCTCGCAAAATCTTCACGTTTTCCACTGAGTTCACAGTTACGTTATTTCCTTGATTATTTTCAAAGAAATACGGACCGATTATGCCCTTTGCTGATATGGCAGCCCATACTGTCGTTTTAGGCGAATGAAGTGGCTTTTGGTGTTTAAAGCGAGGGTTTTCACTGCTCCAATATCGACAATTGTGCTTGTTTACGTGCCCATTGATGTGAAAACAGGTAATAACGTAGGAATCGTTATTTTTTTAAATTGTTTTACACAAAAAGCACGCTGTTGTCCCGTGAAGTGCTCCATTGTGACTAAAACTGCATGAAGCGACGCACAATTTCCCGCTACCCGCGCGCCCCTCCCTCTAACGGTTTTTGAGAAATCAAGTGTTGCTATTTGCAAAAATTTTTGGCCCAGCCTGTATAAATAATATCTTGCCTTATACAGAATGACTAGTGAGACTCTAACGATCTCTTATGGGGTCATTATGAACAACTTTTGGGGGGTACTCATCATTATGAACAACTTTTACTATGGGACCAAACCTGAAATCGAGAAAAAAAAACAGCTGTTCCCTACATTTTGACAAATAATGCGAACATAAATGTAGGGAACAGCTGTTTTTTTTCGCGATTTCAGGGTTGTTCCCAAATATAATTAATTCCTTGAACTTTGTGTTAGAAGAAAAACAACTTTAAAAAGTTAATAACAATGGATCTTAAATCATAAATTCTTTAGAAACCTCTGTGTATGTAATATTTAAAATTTTTAACACGGCTTTGTTACGATTTAACAAAGATTTCCAAATAAGTAATAAATACTACCGCCTTGTGCCACATTAACATGAATTATTCAGCTATTAGCCGACCATCATAACTAAGCCGAGTTTGCAGTTTGTCGGCTTATACGTACAATTTTAAACGATTTCACTTTAATAATATCACAGCTCACTGCTTCGCGATAATAAATAAATGTATAGTATATCTGACAATTTTATTGACAGGCTTTCATAAAACTACCGTCTTTTGAAACTTCTACAGTCTTTTAATACATTTTCTGTTATATTAAATGGTTTGTATCTAACTATTACCTAAGTATTTTCTTAAGAGTTTTACCGTTTCTTTTTAGATGAAAATATTTATTATACAGAGCCGATACATACTATTAATAATGCTAATATACCACAATGCTAATACTAATACTAATTTACTACAGAGTTTTTTACTTCAGTAGAAAATCATCGCAATTAGAGACAGCGGATTTTATAAAATAGTATTGTAATCAGGACACGAAGAAGCCTAATTAAGCATTTAAACAATACGACTGTGACAGTAAATTACATTTTAAATACACGTTGCGTTTACTATGTAGGTACTATAGGAGGTGTGTGTGCAAGGAAACTACGGTTTTTGCGGATAAAACTATAATTGTGAAAACACAAACACGGATACAAATAACACAACTAGAACAGTAAAACAGACAGTAACGGTTGTAAGACGATCAACGTTCGGCGCGCGCCACGCGCGCGCATGCTCGCGATACGGTGACTCATGCGGGACTGGGAGCATGCGCGCGCGTGGCGCGCGCCGAACGTTGATCGTCTTACAACCGTTACTGTCTGTTTTACTGTTCTAGTTGTATTATTTGTATCCGTGTTTGTGTTTTCACAATTATAGTTTTATCCGCAAAAACCGTAGTTTCCTTGCACACACACCTCCTATAACTGGCAGCCTAACGTGGAGCAGAACATTGTGCAATGTGCAAGCGCGAATTTCGTAGAATTCAGTAACGGTTTTCGTGTCGTATATTTACCGCACTAGGTCTCGCGAAAAAGTGAACAGTGTAACTGTGGAATAGACAGTAAGACAGTCATAGAATAGACAGTCGTTAGTGTCGTTCAGTCCTTCGCGCGTTGTAAGTAACTAGGTTTCGTTGCAGGTAATAATACCTGAACCTAGGTTACTGTAGGTACGGACTTGTAGTGAGTGTGGTGCTTCAGTCGTCGCGTGTAGTAACTAGGTTTTGTTCCGGGTGATACTTACCTGAACCTAGGTTACTCTACGAACATTCGAGAACATTTTAGTGACTAGGTTTTGTTCCGGGTAATACCTACCCGAACCTAGGTTACTATAGGAACGTTCGAGAACAGTTTAGTGACTAACTATACGAAGTTATTATGTTCTGACTATTTTATCGCGTTTCGTACCTACAAATCGCGAACTATTGTGTGACTGGTGACTATTTATCGCGTAGGTTTCGTACCTACAAATCGCGAACTATTGTGTGTGACTGTTTTAGCGCGTAGGTTTCTTACTTACAAATCGCGAACTGTTGTGTGTGACTATTGACTATTTTATCGCGTAGGTTTCGTACCTACAAATCGCGAACTATAGTGTGTGTGACTAGTAACTGTTTTACCGCGTAAATAACTGTAAACAGTTGATAAAAGTGCTCCGGTAAAACCTAGTGTACCTAAGTGTGCGTTTTCGTTTAGGTTTCGTACGTATCGTGAACTTTTGTGACTGGTAACTGTTGTAGCGTGTAATTGCTAACATTATTAGTGCTTAGGTAAAACCTAGGGTACCTAACTGCGTTTCTTTTTGTTTTTATCGCGAATTGTGGACTATTTCACGATGGTGCTAACGAGATCGCGTGCCGCGAGCCCGGCTTCGGCTGGCGCTACGTCTATGGATGTGGCGCCGCTCCAAGCGCCCGCGCCGGACATCGCTCCGCGCGGCGCCGACACCTACGTCGCGGAGGCGACTGTGGTGGATCCGCAGCCAGCTGCTGGTGCTGCAGCGGCTCCGGTCACGATGACGACCGACCAGCTGTTGTTGCTGATAAACAGGTTAAGTCGCAGCGATCCTGTAAGTACACCAGTACCATCTTTTTCTGGCCATTTTGCCAAGTGTACGGCGCGCTTTGACGGTGAAAAGTCAAGCAACGTCCTGGCTTTTATTGATGCGATAGAAACGTACAAAGAGTGTGTTCGAGTCGACGATAATAATGCGCTTCGTGGGTTACCTATGTTATTGACGGGTACTGCAGCCACCTGGTGGCAAGGTGTAAAAGATACCACCATAACCTGGCAAGCCGCTGTTGAGTCGCTGAAGCAGACATTTGGACCGCGGTTACCGCCGCACAAAATTTATAGACTTATGTTCGAGCGAGAACAAAAAGCAGACGAATCGACGGATTTGTTTGTATGTCATGTCAGAGCGTTAATCGCTCAGCTCCCACCCTTCTCTCTTACGGAGGTGGTTCAGTTAGACATGACATATGGGTTGCTGCACCGACGTATCCGTGAGAAGGTTCCGCGCTCCGCTTTCGTAACCTTTGCGGAACTTCTGACTCAAGCGCGTCGCGTCGAAGATATTCTCGACGAAAGTCGTCTACGGGCTACTGCTGACGTTAAACCTACGACGTCCTCCGCCGCACCTGCGCCGAATTCGCGGTCGCCGACCGTGCCGAGTACTACTAATAATAATAACAAGGCTCGGCCCCATTGCAATTACTGCAAACAGTACGGCCATCTAAAAGAGGCCTGTCAGCGACTTGCCAGACAGAAGACGGAATCCAAGGTTAAAGCAAGTGAGGGAGAGCCACTTGCGCCTGCGGTCACGTGTTTCGGGTGCGGAGCGCCCGGAGTAATCCGTTCCAATTGTCCGACGTGCAAGGAAAAGAAAACTGTAGTGTCTTCCGTATTTCAATCAGTGTCCGCGAGTGATGATAAAATCGATTCACGTGTGCGTCCGGTAATAAATGTAGAAATTTATGGTGAAGTAGGTAGAGTGTTATTAGACACTGGTGCAAAACATTGTATTGGTAGTGTATCTTTAAGATCCCATTTAGCTAAGAATGGTCATTCGTTCGATAGTGTGTATACAGAGTTAAAGTATGCGGACGGGCGAATGTGTGCGCAAAATGTTGAATTAGCGCACGTTAACGTAACGGTGCGAGGGGTGACGCTAGCTGTTAGTTTTATTATGTTGCCGAATGCAACTGATAGTTTACTAGGTATGAACTTTATACAGGACGTTGGCATGGTGTTGGACTTTGACCGTGGGGTATGGTTTGTGAGGGGTGATAGGACTCCTCAACCAATTCTTTATGAATCCAAACCATTAAAATCAATTGCTTGTTCATCTGTGGGTCTTCGTGAGGACGAGGGATCCCATCTTGCTTCAGATGAACGGGAGCGACTGTCCGAACTCCTGAATGTTCACCAGGACATTTTTGCGTCAGGGGGAGGACCTACCCAGTTCGCTGTCCACCGCATCGATACAGGAGATGCCGCACCAGTTGCGAGTCCGCCATACAGAGTTACCCCCGCCAAGAAGGAAATAATCAAAATGGAGATTGAAAGAATGCTTGAGGATGACATCATTGAAGATGCTGAGTCGGAATGGGCCTCACCTGTGGTGTTGATACCGAAGAAAAACGGCGAGATCAGATTCTGTGTAGATTACCGCAAGCTTAATAGCGTCACACGAACTGATAAGTACCCGCTGCCGGTGATCGACGAGCTGCTACAGAGTACTAAGCCTAATTGCGTTATGTCTACAATCGACCTAAAGGCTGGTTACTGGCAAGCGATTGTAGCGCCAGAAGATCGACACAAAACGGCGTTTACGACCCCGTTCGGAACGTTTCAATTCCGTCGCATGCCGTTCGGTCTTAAGAACGCCCCGGCCACGTTCCAGCGTCTGATGGATCGGATGAGGTCTGGTCTAAAGGACGTCTGCGTCCTCGCGTATCTCGATGATTTGCTTCTAATATCTCCAAATCTAGATCAGCATCTGAAGGATCTTCAGCTGGTTTTTGAGCGCCTTCGTCTGTTTAACCTGCGGGCAAACAGACATAAGTGTGTCTTCGCTAGAGATAGGGTTACTTACCTGGGACACGTCGTTTCATCTCGGGGCATCGAGCCTGATCCCACGAAAGTTGAATCAGTGATGAATATGGCGCCACCAACGAACCTAAAAGAACTAAAGACATTTTTACAAACCTGCTCTTGGTTCCGTAAATTCATCCCGAATTTTTCGGAAATAGCGCGTCCTTTAACAAACCTGACGAAAAAGGACCGACGCTGGCAATGGGGGGAGTGTGAGCAAGGAGCCTTTGAAGAGCTTAAGTCGCGGCTCGCAACTAGCCCTATTCTTCGCCAGCCCAACTTTGAAGAGCCATTCGTTTTACGAACTGACGCTAGCGCGTACGCTCTTGGAGCAGTGTTAATGCAAGGCGAGTCTCATAATGAAGAGAGACCAATAGAGTACGCTAGTAGGTTGCTGACACCTGCAGAGCGCAACTATCATACCACCGAGCGTGAAGCTCTGGCGGTTGTTTGGGCTTTAGATAAATTTAGAGGGTACATTGAAGGAGCACAGGTTCGTGTGTCTACTGATCACCAGCCATTGAAATGGCTCTTGTCACTGAAGACTCCTAGTGGTCGGTTAGCCCGTTGGGCAATGAAAATTCAGTCGTACAATCTAGACATTGAATATACACCGGGTAGAGTTAATGTTGTCGCAGATACCCTCAGCCGTCCAGTGACCACCGGATCTGAAGATCCCGATTCAAGTCCCTGCAGCATCTGTCCGGTAGTCGTTGACTTACCCCAGCGAAAACCAGAAGATATCCGAGAAGCCCAATTGAACGATCCTGAAGTTAGTAAAATCATAACTGATTTTGAAGATCTTAATAATCCAGAAGCAGCCGTGCGCTGGACTGATAGAGGTTATTATCTTTCACAAGGTGTGTTGTACCGCTGTGATCCGGATGGTCAGTCCGAAGAACCCCAGTTGGTGGTCCCAGAGTCTCTACAGGCAGAGCTCATGAAAGAGCTTCACGACGCGCCTACTGCTGGACACTTGGGTTTGGAGCGGACCTTGAGGAAGATTAAAGAAAGATATTACTTTAAGAACATGAAAGCTTATGTGGCGCAATACCTAAAGTCATGTGATCTTTGCCAAAAATATAAAGCCACCAATATGAAGCCTGCAGGTCTGCTGCAGACCCCAGTGCCTCAGCAAAGATTCGAGGTGCTCGCAATGGATCTGTTTGGACCACTACCCGAAGGAGATAAGGGGGAGAAGTGGATTCTACTTGTAGAGGACACCGCCAGTCGATGGGTCGAGCTGTTTGCACTTTGTGATGCGACTGCTGAGTCGTGCGCAAAAGCGCTCATCGAGGAAGTTTTCCTGCGGTATGGGTTGCCTCGTCGTGTTATCTCTGATAACGGAAGTCAGTTTGTTTCGGCTGTCATGCAAAAGGCCATGTTTGTGCTTGGGGTACAACAGTCACTGATTCCGGTATACCATCCAGAGGCCAATCCTGCGGAACGTAAAAACCGCGAATTGAAAAAGCAGCTTGCCATCTTAGTTGGATCAGAGCATCGCCGATGGCCGTTCGCTCTGCCGATGGTGCGATTCGCCCTCAATTGTGCTTACAATCAGGGAACGGGACAGTCAGCAGCGTATCTCACTTTTGCTCGGGAGTTGCGTTCTCCTATGGCGGTACAGACTGACATCCGTGCTATTGTTTCCCAGCAAAATTACGTGCCCCAGTTCACTCCATACTTGAAGGAGTTTGCACGCGTCCTTCATGACGTGAAGCGGCGAGTAGAGGAGCAACAAGACGTCAGGAAGACGACAGGTGATAAGCATCGACGAGATGTTCCTTCTTACAAGGAGGGAGATTTGGTCCTCGTGGAGGCCCACATGGCGAGCAACGCAGCAAAAGGCTTTACAAGTAAGTTTGCACCAAAGCGGGAGGGTCCGTATCGCGTCTCTCAGATCACCAGCCCGACGTCAGTTGTAGTCGTCGATAGTGAGGGGGTGATCAAAGGAAAATACCATGCCAGCGCTCTGTCTCCTTACTTGGGGTCAACCCCAACGATCGTGCACCCGCGTCGACGTGGGCGACCAGCCAAGTCACAGACGGGTCGTTCTTGTGACTTGGAGGGGGAGGCTATAGCGTGCCGTAATAAACATAAGGCGTTGCCAGCTCGCGTCACCGCTCGCATCCCTCCAACGCCACCGCCACCGACTCGGCGTTCGGCTCGCCTCCGCGCCCGCGCTGCTCCCGCGCGCCCGAACACTCCCAGTCCCGCATGAGTCACCGTATCGCGAGCATGCGCGCGCGTGGCGCGCGCCGAACGTTGATCGTCTTACAACCGTTACTGTCTGTTTTACTGTTCTAGTTGTATTATTTGTATCCGTGTTTGTGTTTTCACAATTATAGTTTTATCCGCAAAAACCGTAGTTTCCTTGCACACACACCTCCTATAGTACTCGTTACAAAATCTTTTTTTTTCTTAGCAGTTTTTTTTAGTGTCCTGATACAAAATTGCTAATCAGCTGTTGTAGTTTGTAAAGATGAAAATGTTAGATGTTAAAAGATGAAATTCTTCTTTTTTTTCTAAAAGCCGTAGAATAACCAGTATATTATATTGGTATATTCAACACTGAAAGTTTGTTTGCAACTATAAATACTATCTTGTTATCCATTGGGCTTACCACAGATGACATAATAATAATTTCACACGAATAAATAACTCCCCTCCATTTTGCCTAGGGAAACTGATTATTTCACCATCATTTTGTAAGAAGTAAACGTATTAAATAGATTTTCGTTTAAGATAGAAGAAGGAATAGTGTAACGCGGAATTAATTACGGTAGCGTGATGCTCAACTACCTACGCTTTCATTCTCAATGACTGACAGTACCGTTTACGGTATCTACCTATCTTTTAGGTAGTATCTGTTAGAGCTCGTGTAAAATACACTATTTTTAGCAAAGCTTCATTGTCTAATCTCAGGGAATTGCATCACTTAGTGAACTAAAGAATATAATACTTTTTCTGGTAAGACCCATAACAGCACCCAATCATAAAAGAATAGGTTTGTAGAAACATAAATTCTAATCCAACTTGTCTTTATTTTTTATGTGCCCATTTGTGTTAATAGAATAAAATATGGGGCTGGTGTGGTTTTAGCAACGAGTGCCCATAAAATAAGACAAAGAGATTAGAGCACCAACTTTACCCTGCTTAGTATTTTTTTCATAATAGTTTCTACTTTTAATGTATCCAGATGTGCTTATACATCAAGCAATTAATACTACCCAAAAGCTTTCTCTTACTTATGGGTTATCGACCCGGAAAGTAAGACAAGGCAGCTGCCTGCCCATAGTGACTATCAAGAGGAACTGTTAGACATTGAGATTTCAGTCCTGATCATCAGTTCTAACGCCTCTTCGAGGCACACAGCAATCTCAATATACCTATATTAAACAGCGTTCAGCCGTTCAATAATTTGACACCCCATAGATTGATCGTTTTGGGTGGTAGCAGTTATGTAAGCCACGAGGCTTTATGAAAAACTAATATAAAATGATAGACTTACCAAAAGCATAGTAACATATTTGAAAGAGATGCGGAGCAATAGCTGTGAGTAGGCCGAAGAGAGCTTGTGGCAGTTCTGTGGCTAGGAAGAGGCCCAGCAGAGCGACCAGCATCCGAGTGGTGCGGTCCGTCCGGCCGCCGCCGCCGCCTCGCTTCCCCCCGTCCTCGTTTAGCCGTGCTTTCTCACCCTACACATATTAACACTGTCAAAAGAAAATACTTAATGCATATTCAAGGTCATCCGTCGTTCTTTATATTTCGGTCCGTTGTCACAAATCTGTCTGAAAGCATCGAGGCCGAGAACACATAACAAAGAAAAATAACTAACATTTTCTTTTCATAGTTTTTCTTATGCGTCGTTATTACACGTATTGTTTCTATTCAAAGATATGGAAGCTCAGATCCTTTGAAGAAGCCATTTAGATACATGATATACAAGTCGAATATCATATGATAAAAGTTGTAAAATAAATTCACCAAGTGTGCAAAACAATATATGCAGAGCTTTGTGGAATATGGTAGGGTTTCATAACGAGTCCCACTTTAGATGTATGCAAACGTAGAGACTAGTTATAACGTACAATCGATACTTGCATGACCTGGTTGTTTCAAATCAGAAACTCAATTGAACTGTTTTGAATTCTAAACAAAAACGACAAACTAAATACACGTACGTACCTCGTTAGTATTGATTGCAGATTTTTTCAGTAATTTCTGTCTTCTCCGGTCACTCGATTTCATTTTGAGGATTAGCAACACACTTAAAATAGACAACACTACACACGGTATGAGTTTTATAAATACACTATAAATCCAAAATATTGCTGTCAGTAACTCGTTATTATCCGTCATCACTATAGCATACTCTCGTTCTCTGATCTCTGATGCGTTTTTTATTAGATCCGTATCATTCAGTGTAGCGTTTTCATGTCCATTTTTCGATGTTAAAGGAATTTCTTGAATTTTCATGGCAAAATATATAGGAAGACACAATATAGGACACACGGCATATGCTATTGCTATAGCAATATTAGTGTTCTTCTTATTACACAAAGTCCTATTTTTTTGAGGAAACTTGATTGCTATAAACCTCCAAACTGCGAGCGTGATCGTCAACCAAATAGATATCGTATGAAAAGTTTGACTGAATATAGAGTGAAAATATACAAATACCGCCCACGCATACGAATTCCGATTGAGTTCTGCGCATATGTCTGTATAAATGTGTAACGCCAAGGGGATGTAGTCAATCATGACGAGCAAGTCGGCGACTGCGAGTCCGGTGAGGATGGAGTTGGTAGACGAGATCATTTCTTTCCGACTGAGTACGGCAATGTTGACGGAGTTGGCAGCACAGCCCAGGAGGCAAATAAGTAGCGCGATGTATCCATGTATCCGAACGTAGGCCCGTTGGAAAGCCTGACCCTCCGGAACGCAGTACGCCACGCCATCGCCCTCAATACTCGACATCTTTACTTTTCTCGCTCGGATGTGTCAGTCACTGATTCTTTGAAAACTATCTATGAACAGCAAGCATTGTCTGTAAAAGAAAAAAAGGTTTATGTCATTTATTATAACAGTTATTTCTGGGCCATAATATGGCATACATTTAGGGAATCTAATAGAAAAGAACGGAAACCGGACCGCTGTCACTCGAAAAATAGCTACGCTAGTAATAAATAAATAAAAATATCTAAGTACAGGATTTCCCGGCTACTTGTGTGTTATCCGAATGTTCTCGGTTATTTATGTTCGTGCCTGCAGCGGCTGTGTAATGGAATAATCATAAATAAAGGAGCGCGTACCCTCCTCGGCCCTGGCGCCACTTTCCTCCGATTGTCCGCAACGACTGGAGTAGTTCGTATTTTCTTCCGTATCTGATAAGTGCCAGAGGCCGAACAAAGTTTGGATAGCACTATTACAAACTTGATTATCAAACTGCTTGTTGAAAGTTTAAAGCGGCTGAATAATACCAACTTAATAAATAGTGAATTCTATGGCGGTATTCGCTATTATGATTTCAAACAATAACAACTTAAATAACATTTCTACGTTATTATTCATTTTGCTTTATAAATAACTAGCAGTCGCTGGCGGCTTCGTCCGCGTGGATGTAGTTTATCGCTTATTCCGCGTTTTTCGTAGTAAAAGTAACCTGTATGCTTCTCCAGGTTCCAGACTATCTCTGTACCAAGTTTCATGAAAATCGGTTCAGCGATTTGGGCGTGAAAGCTTAACAGACAGACAGTTACTTTCGCGTTTATAATATTAGTAGGGATTGAATTTAACTGTAAAATACATGTTCTGTCAAGCCTTTTTCCAACTGTGTTAGGGTCAGCTTCAAGTCTAACCATCTGCGCCTGAATACAAGTATTTTACACGGAGCGACTGCCATCAGACCCCCGCAACCCAGTTATTGGGCATTGCCGATATCCTAAGGTTCGACCGGTTGTCAGACGTTGGGGCTTTTGACTACCCGTAACGACTGTCATGTATTCATATGACACCCTGTATCGACGATTTAACGTACTGTCCGAGGCACGGAGCTGAGGAGGTGCCTAACTGTAAAATGTACTTAAATAATTAAATACTTGTTTTTAACTTTAACCGATACTAAGGAACACCATTTTATACTACAATAGACATGTTGACAGCATCAATAAATTGCAAATCTAATTAGCCCGCTAGTTAAGAGTTTTAAAAAATAATGGACACATATTTTTTCTTTTGTTAAATCTATGAATATTTGGAAAGATAAAACGCATCAAAACTCGAGCGTGGGGGGGCTTGTGACGTCAGAAGCAAGTAAAAATTGTACTTGCTTGTGACGTTTTGCCAATTTTAAAAGTGTTGTATCTTCGTCAATTTTGGTTTACGTAACGCGTAACGAAAGAAAAAATTTGGGTCAAATATTTTTTGATAATCTAACTGACAGATTTTTTCAGTCAAATACCCTATAGCTATCAATAACAAGATTAACAGGCCTAGCATCACATTGTGACAGTGCAGAATGATAGGTAAAAGGTGGGGTTTTTCAACTAAAATGATCTTGTGGCTGTACAGAATGGTGATCCGCCCCATGACCACTTATGGTGCTATAATCTGGTGGCCAAGAACCAAGTTGAGCACAGCATCGTACAAACTGACCACTGCTAAACATGGGCCTCCCATTATAATAAACGGTCGGACTATGGCAGCAGCGTCTCCTTCCTACTCATAACAACATTACTGCGATCACCAGTCTAATTCCAAGCGTGGTTATTATGGGAATTCTGCTATTACAAATCAACTGTGAGATTATATATACATGTAATCATAAAAGCGGTAGTTATATATAAGTGTAATGAGAAAAAGGGTAAAATAATATAAAAACCAGAATTATGTACCATGAATAGTTTATTATGTAAACCACAAATATCTGTATACTGATAACTTTAATAATTATTTAGCACTATTATATTATATACAGCGGTGGACACACAATCAGAAACACCAAGTGCGACTCCCACTCCCAGCACAAATCAACCCGACAACCAACGCCCCACGCATCACAGAGGGCCCACACGTACCCATCCACAATCCATCCACACCACGAAGCATCACCATGTCAGCCCTGGAACCATCACACAACCGCCCATGCAAAAACTGGCATACCTTACAAAACAAAATGAAGCAGCACAACGGACTGAGGCGGACAACCAACTAGAAACAGAAAAAAAACACTATCATAAATACGAACAAAGGCAACGCAACAACAAACAATGATGTCAAATGGCACAAACGTTCCACAACAAACAACCAATGCTTGGTTGGGAAGCCCCCGCTCCCAACCACAGCTCCACAACGACGCGGCACCGACTCCACCAATGCCCCACACATTCCAGGGAACACCCCTCCAAGCCCCCACAAATGCGTCCCAAAGCCGCTGCAGCACGACACTAGTAGTAGCACAACACCAGCGATACGTTCACTGGACAATGCCCTCCCCACAACGCACCGCAAACCTAGACCCGATTGAAATCCAGACCACTCGCAGACCAATCGCAGGTCATGACTGAATACTACCCCACGTCATCAATCACCACCACCCATCACAAATCACCATTAGACACTTATTACCAGTCACCTATCTCCGATCACCTGTCAGCTATCGCCAGTAACCTACACGTATCACGAACGTATAGAATTCAAAAAATAACTAAAAAAAAAGTAAAAACCGACTTCAAAAAAGAGTAAAATAATTACCTTAATATAAAACTAACAGTTTTAGAAGTCGGTACAATTTTTCACTGAACATAATTGAAGGCACCGACTTCTGAAACTGTTAGTTTTATAGTATGGTAATTATTTTACTCTTTTTAGTTTTTTTTTTTTTTTTTGAAGTCGGTTTTTACTTTTTTTTTAAAGTTATTTTATTTTTCGATTTTTAGTGACAATAACAGTACACAAACATGCAATTACAGCAATCTCGGGTAATTGACTGTTATCCATTGAAGAGTGCCATTGTCAATCTCCGAGGGTCTTCATCAGATCTTCACCAAATTTAAATGGAACCATTTCGAAAAAATACTCTCAAACAAAAAAAAAATTTTGCAAATCCGTCTAATAACGACGGAGTTATGCCCGAACATACATAAAAATAATTACATCATCCACATAGCAGTAATCAAAAAAATGCTCACAAAATAAAAAGTACGGAACCAAATTGGATGAAATTTTTATGGGATCAAATGGCAAGTATACTGCATCGAACAAAAAAATAATCACACTAATCGGACTAGAAACCTCGGACTAATCGGTGTACATACATAAATAAAAAATAAAAAAATACCGATCGAATTGAGAACCTCCTCTTTTTTTGAAGTCGGTTAAAAACATAGCAGTAACTACTACTTAAGAGGCCGTATACGAAATTTTGCCGATTCACCCCGATAATTCAGCCCTCATCAAGCTGTCTCCCCCCCCCATGTCCACGCCAGCAACGCCCTAAGCCGAGGTCCGAGTCCCACTAGGGGTCGCCCTTAGTGCTGTTGTTGCAGGTAGTCATGATGTTAGTGTAGTACAAGTAGTTAGCTTAGGTTAAGTATTTTACTTCCCCCCCATTGGCTGGAGACCCTTCAGGTCTCGCCAATAACTGCCCGGTTACGTAGAAACCGTCCCCTAGGACGACCTACTGCAGTCCAACAGAAAAAAAAAAAAAAAAAAAAAAAATTTGCCGATTTCGCTGATTTACGTGATTTTACAGACGTGATTTTATAGTTAAAATAATAAATTTCTATAAGTTTTAATGCACAACATGAAAGATCATTTCAATTGTGATCTAATGAATGAGCTACTTTTTTATTTATTTCATTTAATGTCGATTAATCGACCACAAACCGACGACTGTTTTGTGAATTTTTGTTGTAAGAGGTTTAGAATATCACATATTTTACGAATTGTTTTGACGTCTAAACGGTATGAAAAATTTTGCATGTATTTTTGTGAAAGTTTTTAAAAAAATGTATGAATCACTTTTTACCACTATCATATAAAAATTTTGAGTAAAAAAATATTTAATTTAGTCAAATTTTAGAGAAAATGGGCAAAGAATTGCTTTTGATTTTGGCTATTCAGAACTCTCGTTCATAAAATTAAAACAACAAAAAATAAACTTCAGATCAATATCAATCAACTTTTGGGAAAAAAAATCAAAATATTATAAAAATTTGGCAATAAAAAATCGTCTAAAACAATCTAAATCACGACTTATAATACTAGACGCAATCCATAAGTAGACTCATTCATAAGATCATGAATGAAATTATGTTATGTTGTGCATTCAAACTGTTAGAAATATATTATTTTAAATGTAAAACGTCGCCTGTAAAGTCACATAAATCAGCGAAATCGACAAAATTTCGTATACGGCCTCTTAATGTGAACTGCGCATGTCTCGTTTATAAAATACTACGAGCTGAAACTGAATAAGTTATCCCATCAAAAACATTCATGTAATAAAAGCCAAGTCTCGCGACTCTTTTGCCGTGACAGTTGCGAGATCTAATGTAGAGCCAAGTCGAGCATTTCATTTGTAAAGATACTAGGAGTCACTCGCGGCTTCTCCTAAGTGGTTGTCGTTTATCGCTTATTCCTTATTTTTCGGGATAAAAGTAGCCTATGTCCATTTCCAGGTTCCAGAATATCTCTGTATCAAGTTTCACCGAAATCGATTCAGCGGTTTAGGCGTGAAAGCGTAACAGACAGTCAGACACCGGTTTCTGATTTGAGAATTCGGGATAAATAAATACTTAAGTAACATTTGAGTATTGAGTTGTCAAAAAAAATACGGATTTTAAAGCATTTTTTTGACAACTTTGTAGGTACTCAAATATTACTTAAGTACTTGCTTATCCCGAATTCTCAAATCAGAAACCAGAGGATAGTTATCTTCGCATTTATAATATTAATCGGGATTATTATTATATTAGTAACATTTAACTAACTGTTAATTAACAATAAACTGAGTGTTCTACATAATGCATAGCCCTACTTAGTTTAATAACAGTAATGTTCTTGATGAGGAGGTATCTAATAAATATTAGATAGTGTCCACATCGCAACTTATTTAAGTCGCTCACTTTATTCGTGAACCTTGACTTACGTGCTCAGATACTCGACGATAGCCATGCTTACGTGACTTTACCTGCTTGCTAAAATTATGTGAATTTGTATATATTAAATAGTAGTATGTAAGTCTTATGATAATTTAATATTTACCAAAATGTTTTGTAGATATCGATTCGAAATTGGAATTTTAAAAGGAAAATAAATTCAACATAATTATAATAAGATGCAATAACATTACAAACATGCATGTAACTTCAATAAAGTGATCTAAGGGCAGTAGTACTTACTGATTAAATATTTAAAAAATATTAAATAGGTAACAAAAGAAGCTTGTGAAACAATACCAATAATAACAGACGAGTATCACTCGCGGGTGAAGTTATCCTGGAAGGCTTAGTGACAAAGTTTATCTCCTGAGTAATCTCGAGTGAATAAACTAGTTTAGTGCGTGCTTTTAGCTGATGCCAGAGGGCATTATACAAGTTACCCGCTCGTTCTACTTGTCTCTGTCCTAATATAACAGTGATGTGCCGCTGAGTACATGTGACGTAGTAGTTGCGTACTAATTACATAACCATAATTATAATTTACCAACGATCTAACAATGATACGCGCAACCCACGATGTTATCCACCCTTGAGGAAAGGCGCGACGCGTGTTGCCGAAAAATATTCAATTTTAGTGTCACGTTCGACCTTATCGGAGTTACTATTCAAAGGCACTCTAGAGACAGCATATTGCGAATAAAAAGCTATTGGAAAAGGTGTGTATCGTTGTTTTAAAACTAATTTCACTTCGTGTTTATAATTCTAATAAAGTTTTCCTTCGACATACAATTTTAAACCACTATCTACGAATACCTACATGTTTGAATGAATGTAGAAATGAAAAAACTAAATTTAATTTAACCTTTTCATAGCTAACAAATCAACTCAGCGCCGGATCTTGAAAAGAGCTAATTAATTAATTATACTGACATTTTATACTGCCAATTAGGAATCACAAAGTGATTTAAAATTACTCTAGCATAAAAACAAACCTTCCAAGGCTTGGATTGTAACTTCCAAGAAAAGGTCCCTACAGAACGAAATGGCTATATTTATATTATAATAATAAAATCTCGTAATGAAACAAATTTCGTTGGTACGCCTTTAGAACAAGCTTTTACAGGTCAAGTACTTCAAAATGACATAAGCCTTCTGCGGTAATAATACAAACTTTAACACATTACACTTTTAGTAGGTAATGACAAAGTCACAGACAAAGTGTTTTATTTCAAATAGACCAGATTACGTTACTTTTAAATCAAAACTACAGCACGGTTCCGAAAGATAGGTCCTATAGGTATAGAGGAGAGCCGGCAAGAAACTCCATGTAACGTTATCTATAGTTCCAATACCGATTTATGATTATGGCTCCTCACAATATAGTTAACGTTTCAAACAGTGACTACTATTTGACACTACTGATCACATTAACCAACTGTCACTTATAATATAGGTAATCAGACTCCACCCTCAAAAGATGTCAAAAAAAATTATATCAAAGAACTGCCACTTGTGAAGTAGGTCACTTAATAGAGTAATAGTTTCCAACATAAATAAATCTAGCACTTTGTCTTCACAACGGGAAACTTTGTGCCCTATTTGAACGTGTGTTGGCGTTAAAAAATGGCCTCTATTACCATCAACATTGTGGACAATCACTTGGGTTTTGATGGCGCCTAATGACGCAGTACGAAATGCCGTTTGTTAGTAGAGGATTATTTCTTTGCAAATTCGTACGTTTCTAGTTTCTACTTTCTCTGCTACATTCACGTATACGAACACGTCAATTAAAGGAATTATGTGACATTGATGTTTTACGTAACTTTGGCTTTTGTTGGTCTTACGAAAATATAAGAAGCTGTGTATGTTTTATAACCTATTTTATAAATAATCCAGATATATTTATCGCAGTAAAACACGTTTGTATCAGATACCTTACATCACAACATATCTACTATTTCCCTCCATACGGTTCAATAAACATCAATTCCATTGGATAAAGTACATAAATGAAGGGAAGTTTGCTCTCGTTTTCAAAGCTATAAAATGCAGAGAGTTTACACTGATACCACATAAACAGCTGTTAAAGCTCTGATTAGATTACTCAAGTTCACAGTTCGTCAGTTTGTAGTTTGAAAACACACATTTGTTGAGACACGCTCTAAATTAACGATTGAGTCGGTGTTATTTCAGCACGTTCTCACTGTGTCAGTTTTAGCTTAGATCTACGAAAGCTAATACAGTTAGAAAAGGCTATTCTATTAGAACGCTAAGAAATTAGCATATTGACGACTGTAATTCTAATGTTATGTAAAAGCTTCCAAAACTTGTATGCACCCTTGAGAACCCTCACATTCACATTACGTGAAGGAAATCAGGTCATTTCCACCATAACCGCATAGAAATGTGCTTTATTTGGGCATACAGCATACACTAGTAGTTATGTGCACGCCAGATACTGCTTCAATTAAGAATTTACTTTGTGCGTTTTTATTACAAATTCTTTCGTTTGTACAGTCTACATCTGTGGAATTAAGTAATCTACTTCATGCAAATGAACAAAAAAGTGTAATGGAATAATCCCCCAAGGAAATTGATGTTGTTTAATAAGCACCAAGGTATATTTATGACCGAGGCGCTAGGAGCCACATTACTGGCTTTTTGTTCATGAATTCAAAAAAATCTATTTCGTATTTATAAATTACATAATCTAACTAAGCCTCTTGATATTAGTATTTTTTATCTCAATCATTAATTAGGTAAGCTTTTTAGGGTTCCGTACCCAAAGGGTAAAACGGGACCCTATTACACTAAGACTTCACTGTCCGTCCGTCCGTCTGTCACCAGGCTGTATCTCATGAACCGTGATAGTTAGACAGTTGAAATTTTCACAGATGATGTATTTTTGTTGCCGCTATAACAACAAATACTAAAAAAAGGTAAAAATAAATATTTAAGGAGGCTCCCATACAACAGACATGATTTTTTTTGCTGTTTATATAGATAATGGTACGGAACCCTTCGTGCGCGAGTCCGACTCGCACTTGGCTGGTTTTTATTCAGTTCTCAGATAGCGATTGCATATCTATAAATAAATGAAATATTCAATAATTAAAATAATAGTGACGAACAAAGGAACGACATCTTAAAAAAATGAAGCTCCTGCAAATCGGTAATTATTTCAGAAAATTAAACTACCTCTCCACTACTGCAGTAAAAAGATTTTGTTTTTTGTGCCAGGAAGACTTCTTTAATTGCTCTCACTTTATCTTTATAGCTAGATTATGAACTAGTTACTTCTGTTGCTCGAGAAATGACTGAATATTCGATTAGATAATATTCCATAATATTACGCCTTATTCCCCGAAAGGTTGGTAGAGGTGTATATACACACCCTCATATCGCCGTTATGTTTAAGTCCCATGTAATAGGGGGCGAGCCTATTGCCATCAACCGGTCACAAATCCAGACTCCGGGCTGCTACCGAGATCTAAGATATTGTACACGGAAAATCCCAATAACACTTTGCCCGATCTGGGGATAGAACCAGTGGCGTAGCTACGTAACCAAAGGCCCCGGGGCAAAAATGAAACTGGGGCCCTATTTAAACTAAACTAAATACTTTGAAGGTGCAAAACTACTTCATCATCAGCTCCTTATCTCCTCCACTGCGGGCATAATAAAGCAAAGCTATTTACTAGTAAGCATTATGTATAACGCAGCAGATAATTATTTAATCGTAATTCCTAATAATAATATAAATGTTGAAGCTATAAGCTTGAAAGGCAGACGCCGTTTTCTTCCGGCAATAGAAGTTATCCAGTCCACTTAACACCCCTTCCCATAGTCCAGATATTTTTCACCACATTTTACAATAGTCTTGCACCCACCTGGGACGGTCCATGACTGTACTCCAATAGTCCCCGATTGGTGCCCCACCCCATTTTAGATTAAAGTTTTCAAAGGGGCCTCTGCGCGTTGGACCTGTGTCCTCGTGTATGCCTTCCAAAGGACCGGACATCTTCCGCACGGAAGATGAGCCGTGATGTCCAAAGAGATACAAATGTAAATGTGAAAGTTTGTTTCTTTGTCACGCTTTCACGTAAAAGTCGTTGGTTGGGGGCCAAAAAGTTACAATCAAAAAGTCTTTATTCAACTAGGATATTATATAACTTTTTCGAACGTCGTTCATGGAGGCCGAGGGGCCCCTCGAGCTTGGGGGCCCCGGTGCACTGCCCCGCCTAGCCATACGATAGCTACGCCACTGAATCGAACCCCGGACCCCATGCTCAACAGTTGCGCTTGCGACCGCTAGACCAAAGAGGCAGTAGATAATATTAGTGGAGATAAAATAGATAACATGATATTATTATACAGATCCCCTTATATTATGTATACCTGGAGGCTATACGTCTAATAATCGAATTCGCTCGAATATGTATCATGTACTTTAATTAATTACTGTGAAAACTACTTGGAGTAGTTGTGTTCGAAACGTATACGTATGTATAAACGGCAAATATAATGAAGATACGTAGTGGTTTCCAATCACTACACATTCATCTACTTAGACACTAAATAATAATTAATAACATATTAATTAATATACAGGGTGTAAAGGAATTCGTGTCATTCCTTAAAACCATAATGATCTGTAACTGGGACAGATTAAAACGGCACGGGATACAGAAAGAACAACAATAAAAATTGAAAAAATCTGGTTGTGGGTGAGTGATCGTATCGAGACCATTTAAAAAAGTCACTATAAAAAAAGTAAAAAAACATTCATTTTTTTTCGTGGTTCTTTTCGCTGCCACGCAAACATTTATGAAAGCACAACGCAGCTGGCGGGCACGACTAGCGCGATATCGCTCCGTGCAGTCAGTGAACACGGGGCGCTAAAATTTCGCAGAAACAGAAAAAAGAACTTAAAAAAAAAAAAAAATACAACCGAATTGAGAACCTCCTCCTTTTTGAAGTCGGTTAAAAAAAAGATTAGGTTGCATCTGAAAAAAACCAAGGCTTGGTCAATCTGTGTCACCAGTCTAGGCGCGCGGATTGAAATAATTACACGAATTCATTTACACTCTGTATAACAAAAATGAATCTAATAAGAAGTTTTATTATTAAACGAAATCTAACAAATAATGTACGAAAGGATATGAAACCGAAGATGATTCGGCAATTTTTGCATTGATAAAGGTTGCACTAACAAACGTTTCGCCGACCCGAACTTGTCGAAAGAACAATTAGGTGAAGAATGTTTTTCTAAAACTATTTTCAAAAGAAGGCCAGTGATGAGGGGGCTTCATTGAATTCCGCTCGTGTTCCTACCACCCCTGGCTGTGGAGGGGGGCTTAGATCGAGGCACACAGTTACGTTAGTTAACCTGCCGACAATTCCTTGATTAGTGCGGATAGCCTCAGTGGAATTCACAGTTCATCGAAACCTAATTCGATAATTAAACTACGCTACGGGTATGGTGGATATGGAAATAACACATTCTATTTTTGATTTATCGCACACTAACTTTTGTTGTTATTTGAAATTTCCACTAAATAATAAGATTTAGCGATAGCAAAAATTCCAATCGTGGCACAAACAATTCAACAACATGAGAAGCGTTCAAATATTCGCATCTCCATAACACAGACTTACAAGACTTGAAGAAGAACGATTGCAGAGTCAATACGAAAACGTGAAACGAATAAATTCAACTGTAAAATAGAATAAACGAATAAATGTTGGAGGTACGACATAGGTGACAATAAGGTTGCCAATTTAATTGAAGTGAATTCCTCGCAGCGTCCAAAAACGAGCACACTAATAAAAGTGGAATGAACTTGTTCTTTACACGTACTCGCATCGTAATTAACAATTTGACGTCTATGCGTATACGATAAAGGCAGGGAGAGGCTAAAGTTTAATTAATCCGTATTTCACCCTTATCTATACAGACATGTGGGCATAATCTGTCGAGAGTCGCTATATAAACAATTAACTTAGATTGAGCAGCCCTGAGCCCGCAGATGGGCATTATTTTTCGGTGATACCTATGAAGTTGAATAGCATGAAGTCCTTTAAACATGTACGTATATGAAGATCAAATATGTTAAGAATTTAAGCCATAGACACAACAGGGGCCCAATTCTCCTAAAATAAATTGTTGCCAAACGCAATAGAACCACAACCGTCAGTCAGTTTTTGTTTTCGAAAACTTTCAAAATGATTGAATTTGTTTTTTGTGTCAAACATTTTTGTTATATTTATATTTGATTTATATTTGATAGCTTTTGAAATTGAGAACTGTCTGAATGAACGGTTCGGCCTTTTCGGTTGTGCTTTATCAAGATTTATTTTAGGAGAATTAGGCCCCAGTACTGGTAGCACGGACTAACAAAACATTGTAACGATAGAACACTGAACAACAGAGAAAGTAGTCGACCAACACAAAGCGGATATTCACTTTTGTTTGCTTTCGTAAGTTTCCGGTGTAGTTACCTCGTACGGATGCAAAACCAAAGACGTGCATTAACTTTGTAAGAGGCACAAGTCTCTCTTATGTTGATAGCCGTTCCACCAACGCTGTGCATTTTAATGCAGGAACATGAAATTCCCTAAGACAGCTTAAATTTTAAATTCAGTTTTATAAACTTTACTGCTTTACTTAATGGAAATGTTGAATATGTTCACAAGTTATAATATTTTTACATATTTAATTTAAATTACTGCATCTTAATATTTTACTGCAATTCTCAATAATAATTATGTATGTACTAAGTACTTTTTAATAAAACAATCGGCCATATTTATGCCAAAAATAATCTGGTCAAATTAGAATTTATAAGATAATTGTTAGTAACATAATTTATAGGTACATTTATTACGCATGTAAATCATTTCACTGGCTTGTTTTCAGATAATTTGAAACCAAAATTGCAGTGTTAACAACATGTTTTGCAGTCTAATTATCTACTGAACCGCAAAGATAATGTTACTTGTTTACTTGCTGTTTATAGTTAATAGCCTAAACACAGTGAAGGGCAAATAGTCTGTGCATTGGAAATAATTTTACGAAATCCGACCAGGGGCACCTGAATTTAGCAAAATAACAAACACAATGTATAATTTTTAGAATCTGTCTGTCTGCCTGTCTGTCTCTCTGTCTGACCGTTTGTTACCTTATTACGTGAGAAAGACGGGACAGATTTCAATTTAACTTTTACTGTTAAATCTAATAGCCTAGCTTAAAACGGAGGTACTTTTATCTCTATTAGTTGAGTAGTTCCAAAGATCCTACAGCTGCCTACAGCTTCAGCTCTCTATTATATGGCTTTCGATACAAATCAGAGGTCATGATTGAATAGTTGTTTGAAACGATAATATTTTTAAAATTCCACACTTGTTAAGTTATAATTGGCGATAGGCAATTAGAGATAGGTGACTGGTAGCCGGTTATTGGTGATACGCACTGTATGGCAGTTGATCATAGATGACAGTTGATAAATGATGTATACATATGTTAATGGCACAGAAATGTAAACAATATTGTCTTATTATTTAGATTTCTATGGTTGATGGATAAGTTAAGTGTGGTGATAAGTGATAGTAGAACAGTAATAGTAGTCGTGAATGACAAGATGTACATGAATGTGGAAGAAACAAAATGAATAGTTGTAAGGATACATACATACATAGTAAGCGCGTGCTCTACATTTCGTACCTACACTCATGGGAAAAAGAAAAACGATGTACCTACGTAAAAAGTTTAAAAACCTTGTACGTGAGTGGAGCCACGGCACAGCTACTATTATACATAGGTACGTTTTAGAAACATGAAACTCGCTCTAGCTTGAAATTGCATTTCTATAATACTAAGGATAATCAATAAAGGCATGAGTGAAATTTCAAGCCTTTTAAAATACTCCTGGAAGGTGAACTTAGTTCAACCTTACTGGACATGGGTGTAAATTTTCATGAAATATAGAATCTAGCACCTAAATGGCTTCATATTTCAATACTAAAATGAAGTCGACTCTGGGAAATTATTTCTAATGTTTGTCGCGACCAAGGAGCTAGCACCTGCTCCACACACTATTCAAATCGCAGAAATCTAAATATTATTTAGATTTCTGTGATTCAAATCTTTGAGAGCAATCGCTATAACTGCTATAATCGCTATGCGAGTTTTCATTAATATCGAAGCTCCATTTGGTTATTACTTAAAGTATCAGTTCCCTTCCCGTGATAAAAATAGCTACGTAGATACCAAAAATAAGCCTAAATCATTTGGCCGATATCCGGCGTGATAAATTAAATTACGTCACAGACAAGGATTTTGTTTCCCCTTTTTTACGAGCCTCTACCAAAAGCCATTATTAAAGTGGGTGTAGTACATACCTCGGCAAACAAAGGTTCTTATATGTGTATGTACAATAATGTACATAGTGGCTTGCGTGAAAAAGATTCTACCCATTTCAGGCTTTTACCCAGGTCTGTGAGATAGTACACAACTTTTATGTAGTTCTCATAATTCTGCTATGATGATGTTGTTTAAGAATTTTTCGATGCATCGTATTCGTAAGGCAGTAGGCCTAGCACGAATATTTTGACGTATAGTAACGTAAACGTAACGTTAATGTGAGTGAATTTTAAATCGAAAATAAAACTATTCTATAGCATTTTAGTTTAAATTTATACGACAGCCACAATTTGTATCATACATAGATATGAATAAAGTTTTCAATTCGATTAAATATTATGTGCGAAACGAGTATTTCCAATTCAAAATTCACTCGCGTTAACGTTACGTTTACGTTACCACACGTCATAACATTCGTGCTAGGCCAACAGGATATTTTACCAGCTAACATATTTGCCAGTAAAAAAGTTATATAAGCTATTCCAATGTACAATTATAGGGGTAGTTAAACAAACTTTGTTAATCACTTTCAAAGACTTCAGGATCTCAAAGTTTACCTATATGTACCATCGATGTTTCTCTCACACAAGTGTGGGAGAAGCAGAGAACTTCAGAGAAGCTCTCGCGGGACGCTTTATTCGCTTATTGTGATTCATTCACAATATGCGAATAAAGCGCCAAGCCCCGAGAGAGAATAATAGCATTTCTATTCAATTTATACAGAAGATACAGAAATTTTGTGCAAATAGGCACAGCAAATACTGAGCTAAATTCCTAGCTACACGTACTATTGTGATACTGTTTATTTTAATTTTTGCTATTATTGTTGTATGCCATGTGTCTTAAATATGCAAATTAAATAGATTGAATGGTTCAAAAGTAATGTCTCTAGATTCAGTATTTCTTAAAAACACACAGCAGAAAATATAATAAAATATTATTTCTTTTACAGTTATCGATATTATTATGAAGGCTAAGTAAACATGTTTTACAATATATTTTTATCAGTTTATTACCTACTAAGTATAAAGTTATAATATTTCTAACAAAGTCAGAATACGTATTTTTGAAAAAACGTCGTTTCTAGCACTGCAAATACATACTCCCTAGAGCACTCAAATATTATTTTTACTTCGAGCTTTGTTAGAAATGGCCTCTGTGGATACTGTATTTTTATAAATAATTCGTCTGAGTTGCTTCATTGCCTCAGGTGGTCACCTAAAATGTTTTTAAAGCCCGATTTACACTTCTTATTACAATTTCTAAACAGGTACACGGTTCAAAATAATATTATAGACACGCAGTTAACTAAAGACAAATCATCGGTATAAATCGGTCTCAATAAGTAGTGGGTGACTATTTATTTGTCTGAGTCAAACCACGTGAACTCATTAGTACACAGGCACAGCACACCAGCAAATAAAACCGTTATCTAATATGGATGAAACGGCTCACTGATCAATCGACGCAGATCGCTCTCTGCTCTAGAAGTATGTGAGTAATGAAGTTTAATTAAAGTGCGCAGAAACGTTAAGGGCTTTCGCAGGGAATAGTTTTGGCAAACCTAACATTATTTACGTTTATCCACACATACTTAGGCACAACGTCAGACTAGAATAAATACGTTTCAGCCTTCCCTTGATTAACTTAATTAAGCAACATAAAAATCGTTATTTATTTTTGAATAAACCATACAATCTGTGCTTCATACGAAAACAAATTTTACCTCTAATCACCAAAATGGTTGGATATTTTTCTAAGTTAAAAATATACTTTTTATTTGTGTGCATATAGTTATACGCTATACACTGAACACCTCAATCAATTCTATCCAAATATCTCACCCTAAATCATTCTCACACAAAGGAGAGCTTATAAACCAAATAATGTGTAGTGGTTTCGATATATTTGCTACTAACGCAATATGAATCTTCGAATTCTGCAGTGGTTTCTCAATTTCATCAAATGAGAATAGCTATTGTGCACTCCCATACCTACTCGCTTTGCAGCAGTTCAAAACCCTAATGATCGTATATTACGTATACATTAAATTTATACCTATCAAAGTTTTGATTCAAGAGCTAACCTAACCTTAAGTGGGGTACGTATTATATAAATTTCCATTTAATTAATTCAGCCTTTGAAATGGATAATACCAGTCAAAAACAATTTCACAAAGTTAGTAGTTACCTATTTGTTAAGCTCAATTTACACTGAGAAAGTAATTATCCACATTTGTTTAACATTCGTTTCAAAGTAAAAATATAATTTATCATAATAAGTAGAATTATTTTATAACATGAATAAGTGTCAAATTACATAAAAAAATATCATTTCGTTAACAATGAGCAATAAATTAATGTCTAATTTGTTTTCGAGTCCCCTGTACTAACAAAGCATTATAGGGCAAAGTTCAAGTGTTCATTCAATCATTTTTGTTGTTCGAAACGTAGTTAGGCCGTTGGTATTCCAATTTACTCTATGAAAGGACTACGTAAGTAGCTTTATACCGTAGTCGAGGTGTAGTAACACGACAGTCGCACCTAACGTGTGCGGTCTAATTTAATACCTCTCTGTATCCGTAATTCCGTATTAAACGTGGCCTAAAGAGGTGCGCTGCGGTTTCCCTCACAATCCCACCACGCTAAGGCTCACTAATTCCTAATCCACCAAAACCTTGTGGAACTACTTACGTATCTATTAACACACCTAAAATATTCTGTGGGCCTTATAAATATTAATTTATTACGGGATTGTATAATGATTAGATAGCCATAATTCAAATGAAACTAAAATAAAATGAAAACAAATTCATAACTCCGGCTGCAAAAACCCCACAAAATTAAATTCATTCATAGTATGCAAAACTCATGCTGAATCTCAGACTCCAGACGACCCATTCGTTTTATAACTAATTAAGAGAGGCTGTATCGCGGCTTGCATACTGATTCAAACACTACGTATGTGTTAATATTTCTTGACTCCTACGAACAGTTACACGATATGTACTTGCCCTTGGAAATACTAGTAAATATAAAGTCAAACGTCAACTTAATACATACATAGTTCACTGGATAGTTAAGTTGAACCTACTTACAACGTAAAATTATCTGGTATAATTAAACATCTTATATAAACAAGGTGGAAACGTTTAGTGTTAACAGGCGATTAGTTTTTAATTTTTACAGATACTGAATAACTGTTAGCTAATATCAAAACTAACTTGCCTACGGAATAAAATTACATAAATATCTTAACGAAATTAAATCGACATTATCTTCGAAATTTGATTTACACTGCCCCCATCCATTAAGAATGAAAAGCAATGTGTGTTTGGATGATTATTCTGTTTGTAAGTAGCATCATAAAACTTTAAACTGATATTGGAACTGGCAACCAAAAGAATAAAACGCTACCAATGCTTCTTAAAAAAAAAATACTGAAGACGAAAAATTGAAATGTACTTAGTGTAGTTTTATTTTGGAAAAAAAAATATGTCACTTTATGCAGTAAGCAACGTATCGATACCAGTTTTTTTTTTTTAAATAGCTTCTATTTCGACCGAATAATGCCAGAAAAACAGTAGTTTTTGCAAAATGTATGGGCGGAGTAAAAATCAAAATTTCGGCATAAAACGATTCAATTTAAAAAAGATTATAGTGTCATCTTGTTGCTTCGGCAACCTAGTTTTGATATTAGCTATAAGTTTTTCAATACCTGCTATATTGACGAAATAATCGCTTGTTGACGCTTAACGTTTCGATCCTGCATCTGCGCATATAATAAGGTGCAGGAACTTAACGTTACGGTCCTCCTCCTAGTCTTTTGCATAAAGGTACATGTCCGAGATGGGCTGCAAACTGCAGACTGCACGCAAGTCGCCATCGGAATAGCCCCTTTAAGGTGTACACTCTAAAGGTGCTATTCCGACAGCGACTGCAAAACTGCAACCGCAGACTGCAGCTGCAGGTCGCACCGCAAGCGATACTACTTTTGCAGTTTGCGGTCTGCAGCCCGTTTCGGATTTGTATACTTTTATACCTATATTATAAGTACTAGCTTTTGCCCGCAACTTCGCTTGCGTTAAATTTTGAACCCGTTAAGTGACAAATTTCCATACAAACTTTCATCCCCTATTTCACCCCCTTAGGGGTAGAATTTCCAAAAATCCTTTCTAAGCGAACGTCTACTAACTATAAACTACCTCCCTGCCAAATTTCATCTTCATACGTCTAGCGGTTTTCGATATTTCGTGATGAGTGAGTGAGTGAGTGACCTTTCGCTTTTATATATTTAGATTTCTAACTTGATCCGTCTGTCTGAATGTACCTACCTAATCCACCGTAAAATTTGATTGTTTACATACGGCGGTGTAGTCACTCCAATTCAGTAGTATGGAAACTGTATAGAAAGATGATTTTTATGGTCACCTAACAACCTATACCATGCCTTGGTACGTACATTATCAATTGGTACTAGGTATTTCGCGGTCCACGGCTGGGAGCCTTAATACCTTGCTCTCCGAAAAAGAATGCATTTCTCGTGGTGAGTTCCTGTCGTCCAACCGTTACTCTCATTGTATAAATTTTTATGCCTACTTTATTATTTTTTATGTAAAGTTCACGCTTAACCGAAAAATTATGCCTTACGGTACAAGGTTAGTCAGAAAGGTACTAATCTGAAAGGGATTAGTACCATTTATTATATATAGAACAAAAGTTATTCATTGTTACGCATAATAATGAATAACTTTTCTTCTACAACTTTTCCAAAAACTCAATAGTTTATGAGAAATAGCTATACAAAAATTCCATAAAAAATACGCTAAAATCTATCTATCCTCAGCTATGATCAGCTGTGTTTATATTTTAGGTCATAAATTAGAAGCACCATTTTCTGCATTTGTAACTAAAGCAGGGATGAAGTTTTTTGAAAAAACGAATACAAAAATTATTTTTCATAGACATAAAAATTATCTATTTTAGAAATTTTAAGCCATGCTTTAAAGTAGTCATCAGTGATGCTTTAAGTGGCCCGCGGATTAGTATCCCCTTTCCGACTAACCTTGTATAATTGAGCATAGGTCTCCAAAAAAAGTTTTCATGTAAGTAGTTCCTTTGGTTTAGGATTTCCCCACACAATCCCAGTTAAATAAATCACACAGTTTTATGTAGCTACTTTCAATAATGCACCAGTGTAGAAAACACCAAAGCTAATTAATGTAACGCCTCTCTGCCCTACATTTTACAGACTCAAGGTCCATGTGTAAACAAGTTCAGTCGATTGTATCCAATTGCTACGGAAAGTTTAAAAGGTTATACCAATAAGTGTCGAGATTGTAATTAATTTACTGTTTGAGGCTATTTTAATCGCGCTACCTTTAAAGTGAATAAGTATTTTTGTAATCGGTTCGATTACCGTCCAATCTATTCAGTGTATTAATGGTGCTTTTAATTTAGAATATAGATAAATACACACGTGAGATTATTTGGAAAAGTTTAGCTTAGAGTAAAATAAAATATGGTAAACCCGTCTTGTTGATCATATTCGTATCATCATTGGTCCAATTTCGATGTCGGGGAAAGCTTTATGGGATTTTTTCCGTTATAAAACTCTCAACAGTAGCCTGGGATTCGAAATTGCGCTTGATAAATAGCAGTACGACCTAGGCACCTATTACTTGAAACATAAAATAAACATTAACAAACTGCAGTTGGTACTCCTCCACTAAGCGTGATACACAACATTTTACAAGAACTTTTATATGAAAGGTCTAAAGTCAAAAAAATCTGTTTACATACTGCGATGGTTTGGTCACTGTGCAAAAAGGCAAAACTTTTATATTCATATTTACAGAGCAAAAATATTCTAAGTATTCATAGATTCAAGTGGACTTGTCCCTAAAGTAAGTATAAACAGACGCCGCGTATCTATGTGGATGGCTTATAGGTACATTGGTACATAGGTATCATTCTGAAGGGCGGAAGACCTTTAATGTATTCCAATCACGTGTCGCTCAATCTACGAACCTACTGGCAAGTTGAACCTGACACACAACACTGCAAACACTGAACGAATTATGACTGAACACAGCTCCAACTTAGCCTGTAACATAGAGCAACTTAGGGGTAATCGTTCCCCGTTTCAAACAAACAACATTTGCATTTCTCTTTGCTGAAAAATTTCGTGTATATCTATATAAAAGCCTGTTTACTTAAGGACCCTCTAGAATTTGAAGTTGCGAGGTTGAAGCGTGTCCTCAAAACATTGTTACTTTGTAATGATATTCGCTCACAAACAAGTTTCACGTCTTGGGATTTTGGTGCACGTTTGAGTATGTCTTGACATGAAAGAAGAAAGGACCATTCGTGGAAGACAGACTTAATTGGATAAAATTAAAAGTTAGAAATATTTTACAGACGACACACCTTTAGAGCGGGGGCACATGATGCGTTGCGGCGCCGCACCGCAAAGATTTCACCGTATCAGCGGGCACACGAGCGGTGCGGCGCCGCAACGTTGTTATGTCGCAGCCGTAGCAAAAAAATCGTAGAGTCAAAGTCAAATAGTTTTTATTTCAAGTAGACCAGATCCCTGGTGCTTTCAAAAGGTCAACACTAGGGGCTCGGTTCCAAGTAGTAGGTCCTTTGGAGAAGAACCGGCAAGAAACTCCATAGACACTCTTTTAAAAAAAGTAAAAGGTTTGACAATTTTCATGGTAGTAGAGAAAAAAAATCGATACGAGCGAGCGTGTGTCCTTCCTTGTGACGCATAAACAACTGAGCGGTGCCGCTCCGATGTCGCAACGCATTCACACCTCCCCGCCTCGTCTCGGTGGTTGCAAGTCCGGTGCGGCGCCGGAGCGCATCGTGTGACATGCCACAGATATTTCTATGTAAGACGACGCAGCGACACCGCTCCGGCGCCGCACCGCCGCCGCAACGCATCGTGTGTGCCCGCTCTTACGCTTTATTAGAATTAAATAGCGAACTTCGTGATAGAATCCAATAGTAACTTTGCTTTAGCCATCTAGGAGCCTACAATTGGATATAGGCATCTCCAAAGCGGAAGATATCTGTAGTCACCAAGCTTCCCAAGCTACAGTCATTGCATATTTATGACCAAACTACATTCATCAGCTGGCAAGAAGGCTAAAATGATATTCATACATATCAATCCATGTTATTTGCTTCATGTTTTATTCAATGCATCTGATAAGCGACTGCAGATATTTATGTTCACACAATAATAAACAAATGAAAGTTAGGGCTTATTCCCACGAAGACTTCTTTACGCGCTGTCGAAGTGCGTTAACGTCAAAGTCATACATAAAAAACGTGACGTATGCATAGGCTCTTACCTCCGGTTTCTGATTTGAAAATTCGGGATAAGCAAATACTTAAGTAACATTTGAGTACAAAGTTGTCAAAAAAATGCTTAAATCCGTAGTTTTTTTGACAATTCCATACTCAAATGTTACTTAAGTATTTGCTAATCCCGAATTCTCAAATCAGAAACCGGAGGTTAGTGTTCCGCATTTTACTCATGTTCTAAACTAATCATGACCACCTGGATCATGAAGTGAAAAAAGAGAATTTGTTACTTTGTGTCCCAAAAGTAATTACGATTTAGCCGCTCCTGGTTAGACTAGAAGTCGCCCTAACATTATTTAGAAAAGGCCAGGCAGATAAGGATCTTATTATTACACTGTACCGAAAATACACTCTTCGCTCTCACGTCTCATAAAATGGACAAAAACATTTGCAATACCTATTAGTAAAATTGCATGCAGTCCCATTAATGGGTCCGGCGACATCATTGTACAAGTAACTCGATGCATTTAGAGATTCCAGACTTAGATTATATCATTACGAACACGTCGTTATCCTTATCTGTCCATTGCCTACATATAACAAAGTACATACCTACTTCAACCTTATTTCTTTCAAGATAATAGAGAGGCAACGTTATATTATATTACTGTAAAACATTAAATTTCCAATAAAATATATTTTAAAACGTAATTAAGTTAGTACCTTTATGCTGTTTCTTGCTATAAAGAAACGTTTCATTTAACGTTTTATTTCATGGCTTTACCTAAATCACCACAGCTAACTTATTAAATTTTACAACACAGCAAAGTCTCAAAGGAGCCCTATAAACTTTAAAGCATATTCAAAACAAATAAAATAGAAATCGATAATTTATCGTGATAATATTATCACGTAAGTAGTGCTTATGAGTGTTATTATGTTAGCCGTGGTCACTTGTTGACCGTGGTACAGATTTCTTTAAAAATGTAACAAAGTATCTTGCATCACAGTACATCCTCAAACTGCGTGATTGCTAAGTCCGACTTGGCTCTACATTCGATCTCAGAACTTTTTTCAGCAAAATAGTCGCGAGACTGGGCTTTTTACACATAAATGTTTTTGATGGCATCTCATTTCTTTTTGTAGGCTTTACTTCTTTTTTTGCGGTTCCATTTCTTGCAGAATGGCTACCGATTTCCGCAAAGCCCACTCTTAATCTTTCTCTTTTGCTATGTAACAAAACTAAAGCGACTTCTATTTTTTCTACTAACGCCTTAAGGTTGCATTTTAGTAAAAAATATTAGCCCCGCTACCAACCTTGCTGAGTGGCTAATCTTTTCACTACAGCATGAGCTATTTTCGTATAGCCTGACACGAGAGAAGAGAAGTAAAAATTAAAACACGGACATTTTTGACGTTAGTAATTCTGAAAATTCAGTAAATTGCTAGTGAAACATAGTCAAGATAACAATGTCGTCTGCATAATAAGTACTTAATTGTCTAATAACTATGCATCCGAGATAATATTTCGAGATTTTATTATTTTTCCTTCCTTTCCTGCCTAAGAGTCAAATAACAAGTTTATAGGTCTGCTAGAAGTTACCTTAAAATTTTGATGATCGATCAGTCATTCAGCAAGGGAGTGTGTGACGAAATAACGAAATTAACGAAACTTTGATGGCAGATATTTTGTTAGAAGTTAGAGTTAGAAACTTGTATGTTGGCAATTGAGTTAAATACATTAACTACTCTGTGTAACATAATTTTCAGACTTTCGCTTTCATCTGTTACAGAGATATAAGGTTCGGGAAAAAAGTGTACCGCCGTGCCTGCTGGTCGTTGGCGGCGGCACTGCAAAGAATCCCTATATTATTTAGATTTCTGTGGTGAATACACGGCGGTAACCACTTTCCATTAGCCGTTAGCCGTCTAAAGGAATAAATAACTAACTTTTTTGCGTTTGGTCGTTAATGCTTATATTCTATAGAAAAATCTCATGACGCATATTATGTTATAAACAGGATAAGCAGAAAAATAAACTGTCAAGCACACATCACCGTATTCTTTTTTAATTCTGACGATTCCCAGGCCTAAAACCACAGTGAATTCAGCGTAGCTTAGCGTAGCTTCTCATCTTACCCATAAAATTTTAATAGATTGAATAAATCTAATTTCTAAGGAAGGTATATTTAAAACCAACCAAATCCGTATTATAACGAGTTTTGGGAAATTGCGTATCTATCTGCATATTCTTTTCCATAAAGCTTTTCCCCCTAGTAACTTAACGAGTTTCTTACTTTAACTTAAAAATATTCACGTGTACTTGTAAGTTATTTAATTTAAAATGCAGTTTTGGATTTCGAATACACATTTTTTCTAATAAAAATCGGACTATAAAAAACTAGAATGATAGTAAGTAAATCTATCTAGGTATTTCAACTGTATTTTTTCATCAGTCCATTCAAGTTCGCTTCAAATCCTACTGAATGCAAAGATATAATCTGAATGCTGAATCATAGAGAATTAGTCGGATGAAACCGCTAAGACGTTCGGTCTATTATCCATATTCCAAGATATGAGAAAAAGGTTCTAAAGTAATATCTTTGAATAATGTGAATTGTTCGTGGTTTTCAATGAAATTGATCATCCGTGATGTGCGAGTTGGTTTGATCTTACACGGACCGTCTGGCGTCCGTACTTAGGACACTCGGCGTGTTTGAAATATTGCATATTTTGACAAAAAAAGAGAAAATCAATGTTCAATAAAGTCCGTTTTTTAATCTCGGAGACAAAATTGACAGGCGCAAATGTGAAACTTGTAAATTTTAGGATATTTTTTTTCAAATTTGACGTTTTGCGCATGTCATTTCAGTCTCAGGGATTAAAAAACGAACTTTAGTATCTAAGTAGTATAATAAATATAGTTAAAGCAATGGTGCGTAATTTCAGTCTGAAATTAGCAACCGGATGACTTGGTATTTGAATTCCTAAGGCAATTTGGAAACTTTTTTGTCTGGTACCTCATAACCCCAAAATGGATGGAATCGGAGAAAAAGGGTCAAAATGTAAAAATAATTGTTTAGAAACCGAATGGAAAGGCGGTAGCATAAAAGTTAAAGTACGCGTGTTTCAGTGAATGTAAAGTTAGTTTTGAATCACAACATTATTAGTAAATATTTAAAGCATAATCAGCTCATTACTGTTCCACTGCTGGACACGGGCCTGTACTTAGATTGAGAAGGGTAATTATGCCTTCTAATCATTACTAAAACATAGAAGAAAATATATTTTAACAGTTTATATTTTATATTGCCTTCGCATGGACATGTTATGCGGAGGGAAGAAAGTCATGTTACCAGAAGAGTGTTAAAATGAATGTGGATGGTATACAAATAGAGGCCGGCCAAAAAAAAGATGGATGGATTTTGTGAAAGATGATATGGGTGAGAAAGAAAGAAGTGAGTACTGAGATGACAGCTGATAAAGGAGAATGGAAAAGGAATACATGTTGTGCCGAACCAACTTAGAGTGGGATAAGGGCAGGGGGATGATGATGATATTATACAGGTGTCCCTGGAAGTATGGATCAAATCGTATAGGGGCGTGGGCAATGTCATTTCCAAACTATTTAACCCGAGACTGTAGGTGCAATGTTTACGGTTCAAAAGGTAGGACCAATTATTGTTTTTTTTTCAAATCACTTCGCATAGACAAAAATCATAAAAAAACAATCAGAGCTATCATTTTTTTTCAGGACTTTGGCGAACAGTAGACCTTTCTTGTGGTAATACTTTTTACGCAGCTAGAAAACATGTGTTCAATAAGAAAAAAACATTTACTGCAAAGGCTTTTTTGGTTTGGCAAAAATTTTACTCAAGTTTTTACTACTACAAGTTTCGGAATGACCTTGCCCACGCCCCTATTCGATTTGATCCATACTTCCAGGGACACCCTGCATATTGCCTTATTGTTTAAAGGTTGTAAAAATATTAATTTTTAGGTACCAAATCTATATTCAGCCATATTGTAAATTTTTTTTTTCATTTTCTTTGGCGGTGAATTTGATCTAAGGTTGCCGTACCTGATCAATACAACTTTTTCCTGTTAAAATCATTTCACATTGTATAGACAGGGCAAACATTAATCAGATATGTCTTACTAAAGTGCACTCATGTGACTAATACTGTTTGATTTGGTACGTGATAGCTTTTGGAGCAAACTACATCGGACGTTGAGAAGTACGAAAAACATAATATTTTGTGAATAACTGTGATTTTAGATTCTGAAATATATTATGAAGGTATGAAGGTGCCCTCTAGTTTTCATTTCGTATTTTCTAAAGCAGTTTCTGTCAACCTCTAGCATAAAAGAAATAGGACTCAATTAAAATGGTAGTTACAACTAGGGTTGTAACGGAGCTTCGCCTCCGCCTCCGTTACTGCGGAAGTTCCGCAAGAAATCGTATCTTCGCCTCCGCCTCCGCATAATTTTTTCGGAGTTGTAACGGAGGTTTATTTACATCATAATCTGTAACAATAACGCGCAAGCAGCGACGCTCGACAAGAATCAACGTGTGCGCAGGGGCAAGTGGCAACGCGGTTGGGGTGGGGGCGGGCGTATGTCCAATTGACAATTAGGTATAGTTTAATTTGCCAATTAATGTCAAACTGTAAAATGTAATTTGCCTCCTTAATTTTTATTACCAGAAGGTAATGTTTATTTAAGTGTACTATGAATATAAGTATTTGAAAAAAAAAATTTGACTTTCTATAAACCTTAAACTTGTATTTTTTCCACATCCTCTTTCACCTCCGCCTCCGTTAACCTCCGCGTCCGCGGAAGCGAAACTCGTCGCCTCCGCATCCGCCTCCGCCTCCGCTAAGAAGGCCTCCGTTACAACCCTAGTTACAACGTTTACAACAGATTAGTCATTTCAGTGGACCAATTCTTGAAGGAAATAATAGCATTTAAATCCTTTGTAACTTTTGTAGGTATTAAATTAAAGGAAACTAGACAGTTTGAATTTATGTTCTGGGTCAAACTTTGGCGAACTCGACCCTATCACTGCTTTCGATTTTCTTAAACGTATCTGTCGATATTCTATAGGTTCTCTTTAAATGGCAGCTATCTCGTTTTGACCCGGCGGCGCCGCGCCTTAACTTAGTGTCAAAGTTAAATATATCATCGAACTCGCTCTTTTCGTGTTCCATGACAAAATTGGAAAAACGGTACACGTACCTACTCACATAAAAGTGCGAAAAGTTGAATATCGTTTTTTTGGGGACAACATTCTGAAGAACAAAAAGGCGCCAAAATGTTTGTTTAATGTCTGGGGTCTAAAATTGTTAAAGGTCTCAAAGAGTCAGTCAATAAATGTGTTGTTTCATGTACAGTCAGCTGCGCCAACTGGTTACCCCTCTCACGAACAAGTTTGTTCTTGAGAGGGGTAACATATTAGTGCAGCATTAAGTATATCGTCTTTCTTTCATACCCATCATATTCATCATTTCATAATTTTCAAGAATAAAAGCTTCAAAATATTCGCAAAAATCAAGGAGGATAGCGCTGAGGTTTTATAAAAGAAAGTTAATGGCCAAACTTTGTTGTTTGATATATAAGTTCATGGTGGGGAGTGTAATTTCAGCCTAGCAGCAAACAAAGCTACGGAGTGCGAGAAAACAAATTGTGAATAAATATTTTAACTGAAAATGATAGATTTTTGTAATTCAAAATATTATTTTCTCTTGGATTAATATGTAAGTACCTATTAAGTTTCAGTTGATATCTGATTATGTTATTTTAAGGTTTCATGAAAATTCATTCTGATGCTTTTTCTACATTAGTCAACATTAAGAAGAGCAAGGATGAAATAACTCTTAAATTGAACTTCATTTCACTATCTGAAGTCTACAAGGTTAGTCGGAAAGGGGTACTAATCCGTAGGCCACTTAAAATATCACTGATGAATGTTTAAAACAAATGTTACAAAATTCCATAATTTTATTGCTATGTAAAGAATAACACTACCCCATCTCTTCCCATGGGTGTCGTAAAAGGCGACTAAGGGATTCACTAGAGAATGGGCAGCAGCGTTTCTGAGTACTTTAACAACCATACTGCAATCGCTAACCCGCCTGCCAAGGCCAAACGTGGCGATTATGGCAGGGGGACCTTTTGGGGGAGGCCTGTGTCCAGCAGTGGACGTCTTTCGGCTGAATGATGATGATGATGATTGCTATGTTAAATTACTATTAATTTAGTTTTTTTTTATCTTCATCCCTGCTTTATTTACGAATTTAGAAATTAAGCTTCTTATCCATGACTCCAAATGAGACCTATTTAAAACCAGCTGATCATAGCTGAGGAACTATGAATATTATAAGCGTATTTTTATGAAATATTTGAACGGCTATTTCTCTTAAACTATTGACTATTGGGGAAAGTTGTAGAACAAAAGTTGTTCATTATTATGGGTAAGTACTTTCAGACCCTTTCGGATAAGTACCCCCTTTCTGACTAATCTTATAAATTGGTTTGGAGTGGATTGATCGTCTTTGGTTTTGAGGGATTCTGCTTCGAAGAAGTTAAGAATGATTTAAGCTTATTTAAATGACCTACTTGTTAAAATGATTAATTTTATCAATGTCGGATAGCTTTTATCCAAGAACTTTATATTATATAGAACTTGTACATATCTATATACATAAAAAGAAAAGTCCTGACAGTCAGTCAGGACTTTTCTTTTATACTGACTGAGGACTGACTCATCAACGCCCAGCCCAAACCCTTGAACCCAGAAAGCTGAAATTTTGCACAGAGGTGCCCTTTATAATGTAGACAAGGAATAGGGAAGGATTTTTCGAAATTCAACCCCTAAAGAGATGAAAGTTTGTATGGTTATCGTCACTTAACGGGTACAAAATTTCACGTAAGCGAAGCTGCGGGCAAAAGCTAGTTACTTATATGTTTTTATCTGAGGAATAAGTACGACGTTTTGACAGAATGGATTTCCATTCAAAGGCTGTAACACTTTACTTTCAAACTCTATTTTTTGTAAGTATTTTGTAAATTAAGGTAGTTGGTTTTTACTTAGATTTATATCAATAGAAAATTGGATCGATTGGCATCACAAAAATATTTTGTGAAAACTGCCCTTTTTCTCGTTGACGGTACTGTAAACTACTCCAAAATTTAGTGGTGGTCTTCTAAGAACGTTTTGCAGTAGCTATAATGGTTAAGGTAGCTGCCTTCATGCCCCATCTTAAATTACTACCCTGTATACAGGATGTTAACGAATTCGTGTTATTCCTTCAAACCGCGTGATCTACTGGTGACACTGATTGACCCTGCACAGGTTTTTTTAAGAATCAAGAAACAAAAGTGAAAAAAAATTAACCATGGTATTCTATATCTGAGTAATTTTAGCGTCCCAAGTTAACTGACTGTGAGGAGCGATATCGCGCTAATCGTCCCCGTCAGCTGTGTCGCCGTGCCTTTTTTTCATTTATGCGGAGCATCGCATTTTTCTATCAAACAAAAATGAAATGGGAAAAAAAAACTTTTTTTTTCGTTTCTAATCAATCTAAATCCCGTGCGGGGTTAATCTATACCATTAATAGATCATGTGGTTTGAAGGAATTACACGAATTCGTTTACATCCTGTATATGAATAATAATAACAATTTGCACGGTCACAACCTGGTGGCCAAGATTATTCACCAGCAACTTGCTCTGAAATACAACCTTGTGGAATCGGATGTATAGTACTACAAGTATGTGCCCGACCCAGTTCTTGAGAATGGTCATGACACATTGTATTGGGATCGATCTATTATCACTGACAGGAGGATTGTAATAAGCCTGGTATAGATGAAATGGATCGTTCAGAGCGCTGCACAATGATATTGATATAATTGTTCCTCATGACGAGAACCTCGTGAAGGCTCAGAAAGATAAACAAATAAAAACCGGCCAAGTGCGAGTCGGACTCGCGCACGAAGGGTTCCGTACCATTATCTGTTCTGTTTTTTAGTATTTGTTTTTACAGCGGCAACAAAAATACATCATCTGTGAAAATTTCAACTAACTATCACGGTTCATGAGATACAGCCTAGTGACAGACGGACAGACGGACGGACAGCGGAGTCTTAGTAATAGGGTCCCGTTTTACCCTTTGGGTACGGAACCCTAAAAATCTTGATTTAGCATACGAGGTTGTCGGCATGTGGGATGTGGACTCAACAGACATTGTCCCGATAGTCGTTACAGCGAATGGCTTAGCAGCCAAGAGCCTCGACCAACACCTCATGAGGTTCTCGTTAGGAGGCTAGATCAAGGGTCTGATACAGAAAGCAGTCCTCCTCGACACTGTGCAGCTGCACGGCGTCACGGCGCGTATTATGAAGAGGTCCCTATCTCTGAAACCTTAAGCACCGGTAGCTTGGACCCTGATCCCGGTGCCGGAGAACCCCTATTTTTTATATTTCTAAAGATTTTCTTTTAGATGTTTATTTAATAATGTAAATTTATTATAAGAATGGAAATGAATAAAGGAGATAATAATCCTAACTTCCTAACTATCCTAACTAATATTATAAATGCGAAAGTAAGTTTGTTTGTTACCTTTTCACGCCTAAACCACTGAACCGATCATCCTGAAATTTTGCATACACGTTGTCAGGTGTACAAAATAGAACATAGGGTACCTTTCATCCCTAAAAAAAGTATTGTTCCCGAGGAAAACAACAATAACGGTAATAGATGGCGCCACGTGTCTTTCGAATCATGATTGAATTATATTATTAAAGAAACTTTAGTAGTGAGTTAAGAGTTTTTTTTAATTATAAATTAATGCGAGCGAAGCCGCTGGCAAAAGTTAGTAATGTATAAAGTATAGAACAAATTTTAAAATAATAATAAATATCTAATAGATATTAGAATTAAACTCGTAAAAACGTCAAAGGGGTTTGGGTAAAATTGGCGTCGTTTTGAAGTTGAGCAGGCAGTAATGAAACTTGGATATTATGAAAGAACAGAATAAAGCGATCAAAAGTTATTATGGATACATTTCTCTAAACCATATCGGAACGGAGATATTTTGTTTTGTATTGCTTATTAAAATCGAAGAAGTCATTATACTCTACTGCACTCTTTTAGGTTTCTGCCGTATTTTTTTAAGAATTCCAAATAAAATAAATCAAATACAATGACGTAGATGAATGAACCGCTGAATGCTGAAGTTCCTGGGCTGGATGACTTTCCTATTGTAAGTGCCGATGATTTAATTATATCTATGCACTTGCAACGTATCAAGTACAACAAGCTCGTAGCTACTACGGAGAACATGTAAAAAGTGGCGGCTCATAGGTGATTGAAGTATGCAGAGAACCCAATATTAATGATTTTTCGGCGGAAACCTTAAACTGGATTGATCCGTGGCTTCTTAGAAGCAGGATCTAATCCAGACATTCATCTAGACGGATATATTACGTGTATATTCTCGTAGAAAGAGCTACATAAGGGCTGGATGCAATATTGGGCCACTATTGCTTATGTATTATTGGGAAACGGACCTTAGGCTGCTGTTCGCATGTAATGTCCATTATATGGTACATGGGATGAAGTAGATATCAAAATAATCTGACTGCGCCGGCACAATTTTTAGATTCGATTATTCGACATGACACTGAGAACGAAATGGACGAAGAGAGTTAAAAATTGTGTTTTTATTTATCATGTAATAAAATGCAATAAAGTAAGTATAATAATGTGTTTTTATTATTTTCTAAGACCCAACACTAATGTCACATTGATAGATGGTCGTAAAACCAAACTTCTAAAAACATAACTAAGATTTCTTTAGGCAGGACAGTAATTAGAGTATTTATATAGAAGACATTTTTAAAATCTTCAAATGTAAATATCTCATCTTCGATATTACTTAGGACAAAATTTATTGAACATATACAGTGGTGGACATATAATTAGAAACACCAAGTGTGACTTTCATTTTTAGTACAAATTAACTTGATAATTAATGTTTTACGTATCATAGAGGGCATAAACCTATTTATCTATAATGTATGCACATCATGAAGTATTAACTATGTCAGTTTTGGAAATATCATACAACCGTTTATGTAAAATCTGGTATACTTTATAAAATAAAATGAAGCAACACAACGTACTAAGGTGGACAACTAATTAGAAACAGAAAAAAAAACATTATCATAAATATGAACAAAGGTAACGAAACAATAAATAATGAAGTTAAATGGTACAAACGTTTTATAATAAACAATTAATGCTCGGTTGGGAAGCCTCTGCTGTCGATTACAGCTCTACAACGACGTGGCATTGATTCTATCAATGTTTCATACATTTCTAGGGAATATTTCTCCAAGCTTCTACAAATGCGTCTTAAAGTTGTTGTAGTATGATACTAGTAGTAGTACGATATTAGTGATATGTTTATTGGACATTGTTTTCTTTACAATGTACCACAAATTTAAATTTGATACAAATCCAGCCTATTTGCAGACCAATCTAACACCGACACTACAATAATCCAAACCAAAGAAACAGCGTTAAAGCATTTCTAACAGACTAATTAGTGTCGGTGTTAGATTGGTCTGCAAATAGGCTGGATTTGTATCAAATTTAAATTTGTGGTACATTGTAAAGAAAACAATGTCCAATAAACATATCACTAATATCGTACTACTACTAGTATCATACTACAACAACTTTAAGACGCATTTGTAGAAGCTTGAAGAAATATTCCCTAGAAATGTATGAAACACTGATAGAATCAATGCCACGTCGTTGTAGAGCTGTAATCGACAGCAGAGGCTTCCCAACCAAGCATTAATTGTTTATTATAAAACGTTTGTACCATTTAACTTCATTATTTATTGTTTCGTTACCTTTGTTCATATTTATGATAATGTTTTTTTTCTGTTTCTAATTAGTTGTCCACCTTAGTACGTTGTGCTGCTTCATTTTATTTTATAAAGTATACCAGATTTTACATAAACGGTTGTATGATATTTTCAAAACTGACATAATAATACTTCATGATGTACATACATTATAGATAAATAGGTATAAGCCCTCTATGATACGTAAAACATTAATTATCAAGTTAAAGTGTACTAAAAATAAAAGTCACACTTGGTGTTTCTAATTATATGTCCACCACTGTATGTCTACTTAACACAGCACAACAAAGTAACATGAAAATTATTGGTGGCCGCTGAAAAAAAAAATGACGCCACTAGTCCATACAAAGTTACACAAACCCCATTATCCAACGTTGGGAAAATCGGCTCTACGTGTTTATTGAGTGGATACCGGTAAACTAGGGTTACTTTAAATACCGGGGTAACTGATGAAAAATTCCTTCTAGACAAAAACGCAACGGAACGTTTTTGTTTTTGTTGGCAGCTCTAATTACTTTTCAAAACAGTATGTTTTAGGCTTAACATGAAAACGCTTTACGAAAAAGGTATAGTTTTGTTTAGTAAAAATATTTTTAATTATTACAGCAATTTAAAGCCAAAAATTAAAGCTGTAGATATGTGATTTTATGTAGGTAGATGCAAGCTGTTTTGCATATTATTTATTCTACCTATAACTTTATTTTCTGTTGAGCAATCTTTTTTAGTTTATTTTATGGTCGGCTCTTCTTTGCATTTCTATTATAAAAATGGTGGTTGTAAAGTAATCCCAGTTCACGTTTAAATTTGATCACGCAATTTTTGTTCTTATCTTCAAAATGAGTGGTTGTAGTAGTACCTACTTGTTTTTTTTCACTGTTTTCGTTTAGTTTTAAAGAATCCGATTATCTATAAGATATTTTTATTAGTACCTATTTCGTTTACATTACTAAATTATTAATTTTGAAACTTTGCAAAGTGCTGTATAAAATACGAGGGCACAACACCACGTGGAAGGAAGCTAGATATGTAGTTCACATGCCTACGAACGTAAAATTCTATCACACTTCTGAAATTGATGGATCATTTCCATCAATTTCAGAAGTGTGACCGACCACGATGGAAGAGTGGTATAAAAAATATTGGTAGGTATTTTAGAATTCATGTGAAACAACAGATAAGCTTGTCAGTACTGAAGGTTTACATAAATATCGCTAGTCGTTTATACGTTTTCTTTTATATCAATGTATACCTATCCACTTAATTATATTTCGTAACAGTTCACAAATTTTCCACATCGTAGCAAGTTATGTAACGCAACAGGAAATGTGCGTTCAAAGCATTCGTTGTCGTAATTAAGGTCTTGTTAAAGGGAAATGCCCAGATGCCACACATAAAAATGCCTGAAATAAACAACAATGAAATATACGCCAAATTGCACTATAAGTCGTAGGGAACCCATATCATTTTCAATAATTACAAAAAAACTCGGCAAAACTTGTTCCAAACATCTTTTTCTAAAATATAGGTTAAGTCAAGGTTTAAGATTATTACGCAATAATTAATAAACAAAACTGCATTTAAATGTTTTAATCATCATTAAAAACCACTAACACATCATCAAGAAACTGTGCAGGAGGATTGATATTGGGTTGGTACCGGGCCCATGCTAAGTACCATATTATTGACATAGTATGGGCACAGGTACCAACTGTTCGCCGTCCCACGAGGCAGTTACAATAGCGATGCTGTAAAGCCCTTATCCCTGATAAGGAATTGTTAATTATTATATAAACAAAATATATTTTTTGAGAAATATGTCTGCTTTGTATTTTTCCTCGAAGTAAAAAGCAATTACCCGGAAGAGATAAATGCTCAACTAATTCGTTATCCAGTTCCCTACATATTTCAATCTTATAAATACCATTCGCTCGTGTGTGCTCGCCATAGTATGAGCGAGCCTGTTTTATTTGGTACGTACCACATGCCAACAAAACCATTTCGCTGTATGTCAGTTGTGGGAAATCAGCAACATTGTTAGGATTTATATTAATGCTTTGGAATTGCGCTCTGCGACGATTCAAATTATTTGTGATCACATAATCAGCTAGTATATTTTCTGTATACATATTCTGATGTATTATTTGCAAAATATCAACAGCATCTGGCCTGTCAACTATTCTAGTATAAAACCTATTAATTAATGCTGCTGCTATAGAGAAATCTACCATTAAATGTCTCGAAGCTCTATTAAAAAAATCTTGGCGAAATAATTTGAATTGCTGCTTGAATATTCCATTTACGGCTTCCACAACCCAGCGGCAAATAGTAACTCTTCGGCTTTTATTAGCTTCCAGAGTGGATAATTGAATTTCATTTACTTGCAGTGTTGATGGCATGTGAACACTATAATTGCAAGATTGCAAAAGTGGAATGGAATCCCTGAACCCTCTATCAAGAATGAATACGTCACCATCCTGAAAATATTGTCTCAATGGCTTACTGGGTTCATCAAATTCACTAATCATTATCTGAGCATCGGAAGTTGTTGCTGGATAAGGGCCTAACACATCGATTATATAGCCATCGGAGCAAACAAGCAAAAATGGCTTCACAAGGTTTCGATATTTGTGAAGAGAATATGTCTCTTTTTGGTACAAATAGTTGGAGCTTTTTTGTACATAGATATATGTTCCATCAATAATTACGACAGGCTTCCTTATTCCGTCGACTTCGCCAAACAGCCCATTTGGTAGAACAAGGTTTCTTGCTGCTATTTGTTCTCTTGTTATATGTCCAATTCCAAGGTTCATAGGAACAAAATCTTGATGCAGTTTTTCCCTTGCTTTAGCCATTAGACGTTCCAGAGTACTTCTCGGTATTTGTAGAAGAGATGATAATCTTTCATCAGAATCTCCAGTTCTCAATTTCATCAGGTAAGCTCCAAGGGCAGTAGAACCTCTATGCATTTGCGCCAATCGGGGCACCTCTCCCATTAGAGTACCAAAACTATTTCTACTCATTCCTAAAAAGTACCACACCATATGTTCTTCCATTAAGTGTATATTTTCGAAGTCCAAAGCACGACATTCATAATTCACAAATGATGCAAAGTCTTCAATGTGGTCCACAGTGAATTCATGATTCATATCTTCCAAAGCAGGGAGTTCATGCCAAAAGTCACTATTCAAATGATGACTACATATTTTTGAATTCTTTGGTATATAAAACTTGTAGTCCTTGAAGAGCCACACCCTTAATGAAAGTGGTACCACATGTCTATCAATCATATTACATCCTGGATAGAAACAATGACTTTGAGTATCAACTGCTCTTCCGTAATTAGGTAACAGTACGCTGGATCTTATTTGAGGAGGTTCTTCATGTAGAGGTATATTCAAACTACCTGCCTGACTGGGTACCGGACTCGGGCTTGGTGAAGGAGTAGTAGGGGGTGAGGTAGCCCGGCTGCATCGTTGCCAACATGGGTGGCAGATCAAATCCGAAGAACGTAGCTGCAAGCAAAATGAAAAGTAAAAGTTGGTTTTGTTTTACTTCAAGCTCGATGAACGAAAACCTATGCATAAAAAAGTACTCTGTGATAAGTTTTTAAAAGACATGATAGTGACGTTATTTGCACGGGATAAGAGGGAATTACACAGAATTAGGGCAGAGGAATGAACTTACCTGGCGTGGTTGGATTCTGTGTGCTACTACATTCATTATGTGCCTCTCACGATCACTGCTATTTCTTACAACATGTGATCGTTGTCGTAGAACAGACTGTCCACAGCAAACGCACACATGTTGGTGGCCTACTTGTCTACCTGGCCGGCTGGTTCCAGGTGTCTCGGTGATAGTGTGAACCGCTAATCTAAGACATGCATCACAAACAACACTACCTGGTTCAACCTGTGAGAAAGAACAAAAAACAATGTACTAATTGTTCAATGTCAGTGCGTTCAGTTCAATATAATTATTCACAAAAACTATGGAATGAATATACTTACAGCTAATGGTGTTATCCATGCCTGTATTAAACGACGTACTTCATCATTTTGCTCTGATACGACATTACGTCTCATCGCTGTAAGATCGAGATAGCAATTAACACAGTGTACGTTTCCATCCATTTTTAAATGTACACGGTGTAAGAGTCCAAAACAATAGCAGAGTCGTATAAAAAGCAGGTCCAGGTCCGTCGTCAAAAAGCCGAGTCGTCGTCAAGGCGGGTTCAATCTAAGTCGAGTTCGAAAAGGGGTAACGTGTGCAGAAGTAAAATCAAAATCCTTAAAAATGGCCAAAGTCGTCGTTATTATATCCTATTAAGTTATACTCAAGTCGCAAACGCAAAATGTGAATCGATCAATTCAAAACCACAATTCAACGGAAAAATGAAATGCAGTAATCAATATCAAACTGTCAGTAAGGCAAAGGACATGTTATCCATGCAGCCTACGATACTTTTTCTTATTTGAAAATAATTTTATTTTAATTAATATTGACATGCATATAATATTACTTTCATTAGATAAACGTTATAATTAGGTCGAATTATTCTAAATGAACGATAACTGTGCAATAATTCTATAAAATACTTCGATAAATTATTTGAAAATTCTTGTTTGGCTGAATGTCGATTACACATGTCAGATTAAACACAGTTGTCCATTAAAAAATAAGAATGAATTAGACGGATATCAAGCGAAATATTTTAAAGATCGTTATATTTTCCTCCTACGTTTACAAACTTGAGAATTATTCATTATGCATATTTAATTCTAATTAGAATTTAGGACTATTAGTAGTTTCCGTTCATTTCAAGCATTTTATGGGCGTTCCCCTTTAACGAGATTGTTTTCAAGACTTAATTTTTCCAAAAACATTAAGAATAGCGAAAGATTTTCAGACATGTTTACGCAATTTATATAACCTTGTTCTTGATAAAACAGTTTATACAGCAAATCAAATTTAGAAGCTACAAAACGAACGAATAAATCTACCCTATTTTGCAACCGAAAACGCAAAAGGTTTTTTAAATCGAGCCTTTTTACCTTGATCAACTGACGTCGAATAATTATGTCAGCTAAGAATAAAAGGGTTTTTCGCGAATATTTCTGCTTTTAATGCTCATACCGTTAGACGGAAAAAACATTTTTTCTTTCTGTCTGTCAAGCCTTGTCCGTGTGGTGCCGGATTAAAAAATAACACTATCCCACTCTTCCCATGGGTGTCGTAAAAGGCGACTAAGGGATTCAATAGTGGGTGGGCAGCAGCGTTCTCTGAGTACTTTAACAACCATACTGCAATGCGATCGCCAACCCGCCTGCCAAGCGTGGCGATTATGGCAAACCCCGCCCAACATGGAATTTGGCGATGCTTGGTGATGCCTATGTCCAGCAATGGACGTCTTTCGGCTGAACGATGATTATCAAGCCTTGCATACAATGATAGACATGTAATTTAAAAAAAAAACATAATATAATTTGACTTCAAAAGCAATTTACCCCCAGCCCTATGCAAATACTCTCTAACTGAAACATGAAACGGTGTGTATTTATTTATTTATTAAGGACTTCAAACAAAACATATATCGTCGCCCGAGAGTGAAAACCTCGGGAATGCATTTGGTCATTGCACGGTTCCTGTGGGCTTTCACGCGGACTAAGTCGGGGGCAAAAGCTAGTCAATTATATCTATTACGAATGTTATACAAGGTTAGTCGGAAAGGGGGTACTAATCCGCAGGCCACTTATAGTATCACTGATGACTGTCTTAAAGCAAGTGTTAAAATTTAAAAAATCAGCATTTTTTTTTCAATGCAAAATGATTTTATTTTTGTTTTTTCAAAAATTCTTCTTCCCTGCTTTAGTTACAAATTCAGAAAATGGTGCTTCTAATTCAAGACCCCAAATAGGACCTAAAATGTAAACACAGCTGATCATATCTGGGGATAGATAGATTTTAGAGATTTTTTTTTGAGATCTTTGATCACCTATTTCTCTTAAACTATTGACTTTTGGAAAAAGTTGTAGAACAAAAGTTATTCATTATTATGGGTACTTTAACCCCCTTTCGGATTAGTACCCCCTTTCTGACTAACCTTGTATACCCAATAAAAGCTAGTTTCAGTGCCTACAAACTAATTTCACATAGTTTTTTTTTTCTGTTGGACTGCTGTAGATGTTCCTAGGGGACCGTTTCTACGTAACCGGGCAGTTATTAGCGAGACCTGAAGGGTCTCCAGCCAATGGTGGGAAATACTTAACCTAAGCTAACTACTTGTACTACACTAACATCATGACTACCTGCAACAACAGCACTAAGGGCGACCCCTAGTGGGACTCGGACCTCGGCTTAGGGCGTTGCTGGTGGGGACTTAGAGGGGGAGACAGCTTGATGAGGGCTGAATTATCGGTGTGACTGCGGAGTCTGAAGAGACGACCGGCTCTATTTCACATAGAGCGGCTCTCTTATAAGATATAGGACCTATACGTCGTGATAATATAAAAATTACCAATTTGAATTCCCGAGGTTTTCACTCCCGGGCGAAGACATACACTTGTAAACTCTTACGTGTGGTAACAGATTAACAGTCAATTTCTACTGAAACTTGACATTGTATAAAAACACCATTATACTTAATTAGTCTTCTTCTTATGTCGTGTCGGCACGAGCTATATGACTATTATAAGAGAATAACTCATGTTACAGACAGACGGACTTACGTATCGTCATTAGTGGAGGCTCTTTTAATGCACCTCAAAAAACATTTATCACTCCACTCTGTTCTGTCCTGACATAGCGGTCACTTCGTAAATTGTAGCCGTTAGGAGACTGCTATCGAAAAAACGTAAAGGACATCATTAAAAACCATAAAATAGCTAAATTATCCAGGTTTCTTTTTATATTTTATGTTTTTTGTTTGGTAACGTTTTGTATAGTAACGTCAGGAATCATCTTACTGTAAAAAGGGTAGGTATAACATCATTCTACATGACCTTATCAAAAAGTAATAAAATATACAGGGTGTAAACGAATTCGTGTAATTCCTTCAAACCACATGATATATTAATGGTATAGATTAACCCTGCATGGGATTTAGATTAATTTAAAATTAATATAAACTTTTTTTCCCAATTTATTTTAATATGATTGACAATTCATGAGGCGCGACTAGCGCTGTAACGCTACACGCAGTCAGTTAACTCGGGACGCTAAAACTACTCAGATACAGAATAACATGTTTCGTTTAATGAAAACTTTTTTTGATGATTCTGCAAAAAACCTATGCAGGGTCACTAGTAGATCACGCGGTTTGAAGGAATTACTCAAATTCGTTTACACCCTGTATAGGGTTTTAACAATTAATTATAAAGATGTAGAATTTTCTATTTGCAGAGCACATATGAAATATTTCTTGGTCAACATCTGATAAATCATTGGTTCTATAAATAACTAAATCTTCATGAAAAATGTGTCTAAACCGCATTTTTATATCACAATAACCTACACGTTCCATAAAATAAGTTCGACGTATTGTGATCCTAAATAAGCAGGTATTCAATTCTCCCTATTTGAAAGGGTTATCCAGCGATATCTGAAAAGGTGGATAGTGAAGTACTTTCAGAGGGCCATTACAATTCTCTTATAACACTTTAGGTAATATTATAGTTATTCGAATAATACATTCTTCGATTCAATACTTCCTACATTATACCTATTAGGTCCCAGGACGAAGCTAAAATTGTCTCTTAGGATCATATTTCATGCAATCGCGTCGTTACAGTAGTTAATTTTTGTGTGACAGCTGAGTGCATAATGTTATAATATAAAAATATTTATCGTTTGTTTTTAATACCTATAATTATTGTATCTTTGTAACTAACTTTATATTCTACTTTATATTCATTCCACAACACTTAGGCTCGCTTTCACCAATATAAAATCTCTGGTTAAGCAACTGTTTACCTAAAATTGTAGTGCATTTTTCGAATAATCGACTGTTTAACCAGAGAATTAATAGTTATGTATACAGGATGTAAACGAATTCTTGTAATTCCTTAAAATCTACTAAAAGATCCACGACTGGTATAGATTGGTCCCGCGCGGGATTTAGCATGATTAAAAACGTAATTTTTTTTTTCATGCTTTCTCTTTAATTGATCGTATACCACCTAATAAGGATTCAGTAAAAAAATTAGTTTTTTTTTTAAGTATTTTATATGAGTGTACATTTCGATGCCACGCATAAATAACTGAAATCACGGCGACACGGCTGGCGTGCACGACTAATGTGATATCGCTCTTTGCAGTCAGTTAACTCGGGGCTCTAAAATGGCTCAGAAATAGAAAACCAAGAATGTATTCGGTTTTTTTTTCAGTTGGTTTTCAAAAATACCCATTTAGGATTAATCTGTGTCACCATTAGATCACGCGGTTTGAAGGAATTACACGAATTCGTTTACACCCTGTATAATATATAAAAAATATAGCCAAGAAGTTTACTAAACCTTAAGCAGTAGTTTGCAAACTTTAAAACAATTAAAAATACATTTCGTACACAAATTACAGAAAAACAATACTTACGCGGTATTCTTCAATTGTTACTTTAACATCACAAAACTGGATCTCCCATGATCACAATGATTACAAAAACATTATAGTTTAGCATTGAATTAACTTCATATCTTAATATTTATTCTGTTGTCTTATTTTCAACGTTAACAGAGTCACTGGAATAACTATAAGTGCATGAAAATTATTCATCGTAACTTTTTACGGAGCGTTGACATCGTGTCTGTTTAGCGGAAAGCGAGAAGGCGAGTCAAGTACCGCGTGCTACTGCTCGGCCGGTCTTATGGGTACTGACTGGTGGAGCTGGCTGAGAGTACCAAACGCTTACTGAAACCGGTGGTGTAGTGTAGTAGTCGTATGGCACTTAAGCAGTGCTTCCAGATTCACTGTAACAGTAGATTTACTGTATTTCTGGAGTTTCTATTGCATACTCTAAATTACAGTGACAGTGGAAAAGCCTCACTGTATTTAATTTGATACGAACTAAATTTCTGCTTCGTTTATTTTTTCGAAAAAATATGGTCAGATTACTTTTAAGCAATTTAAGCAAAGTAAGCAATTTGATTGATTTTGTTTTGTATTTATATTTAAAATATAAATCACAATCAATCAAATTCTACTGAATAATTTGAGTTTTGTACCTCCTTTTGTATCAACTGAAAATTTTCGGAAAATTGTGTAATTTTTATCTCAAACACTGTACCACTTTTGCAATCTGGAAGCACTGCTTTCAAATATACCTTCCACTTGCGACCCACACTCACAGATCACTTGCATTCAAAGTTGTTGCACTAAGTATGTTACTCTTCCCTCTACAACTTTGTGCAATAAAGAATTTCTGTAGACGATTTATTTTTTATTTTTGAGCTTTATTAAGGATTTTTCCCGTTCGTCTACAATAAAGCTCTAAAAGAGCGGAATTCTCATGTATAAGGAGCATTTTGCTTTTTCAGTGTTTGTTCTTTAAATGTTCATTTGCTGAGCAGTGCCTGTTATTCCAAAAATGTAGAGTCAAATGATTATAAATCTTTATTGAACAAATAAACTTACATTTGGCACTAGCTTCCAAACTAGGATTCCCTGCATCGTGGATGGTAGGCGAAACCACTACATAAAAATACTTTAACAAAATACAATAATAATACAATGCAATTTAAAACTTACAACTAACACAAAAATACTATACATAAACAATAAAATATAAACACTAATTCACACGAGGAGTCAGCGTCGTGATTAACATAAAATGTGTGACATTTTCCTTAACCAGTATAGACTGAAAACTAGGAAATTCTTTTAGAATATTGTCATCATTACGGACTGTTTCGTTTCGACTTCATTTGCGTTACATAAAAATTAACACCTGACTAATGGTTACTTTTACTGGTTTGACCCTGTAAGTAAAATGTTAATTTATTTATTTATTCCATTCGGTGATAAATAATATCGTAACTACGCATTAATAGTGTTGAAAGTAGGTATTAAAAACTTAACAAATCAATTCGCATATCCGTTCAAATTGAAAGTTACTCCCATTTATTTCAATTTGTTAATTGTGTACCTAAAACATATACAGTGTGTCCCTGAATAATGTGCACAGACGAAAATGGATGAAACTAGACCAAAATGTATCGACAAAAAACGGGAAAAAAAGTCGAAAAAATCACACAAAAAGTTCAAAATTTCTTCAATGAAACATGTTTTCTAATTTGATGACTGTTTTTAAGCGTTTCTATTTATTTGCTGTGCAATATCAATTCTTAACCATTATTGTTGTTGTTATTTAAACGAAATACGCGCATTTAATAAAAAATGTTATTTTTTACAATAAAAGAGCTAAAAAAGCGATATTTAAAAGATTAGTTTTTAGTTTTTTTTTTGCCTTTTGTTTTGTCAACAATTTGTGATCTAATTTCACCCATTTTCAGCTGTGCACATTAACCAGGGACACACTGTATTACACTACATAGTAAAATAACCTAGCTGGCATGTTTTAAGCAGTTTCCACACGAAGTCTTAAGAAGAAATTCCGGGAGAGAATAACAAAGAATAAAGTTTGCTAACACAATGGATGAACGATGCCGTTTATACTGAAGAGCATGATTTAGGTTTCGCTAGAGCCTGCGGGCAACTTTATTCGAATGTATTTTTGATTGTTCCACTAAGAGCTTCCCTCGGGCAATTTTTCTAGCAATCAAATATGAATATATTGATCAAAGTATTTATTATTTTATTTATTTATTTTCTTTTATACTTTTTATACAAGTGTATTATTTACATTTTTAACCTAAATTAATACAAACTAAACTAAATCTAAAGTAAAAACAAAGAAAAATTATATCCTACACTAAACTAAGAATATAAACTAAAGGAGTGCATCAAAATATTCCTCCGCATCGCTGTCAACTGGAAACGTGCCCAGAAGGCTGGCAGCGTTGCCACGTTGTATGGCAACGCTAATTCTCTGGCCGAAAAACAAGCCAGCCCTCCGGTCACGTGAAGTGTCGATCGTTGGTCAAAGTGAATCTAGATAAAATCTGTATAATATTATAATTCAAATATTTTGCCATATCTCGTTAGACTTAACTGTGCTACATCGATTGATTTAAAAAAAACTGAAAATCGATTGAAGCCAAGTACTCCATACTTTATGTGAATAAATAAAATAAAGGGAAAATATTACTTTAACAGATAAAACCATTTCATTCGTTTATCAACAACGTGTGTTTTAATAGTAGTTTATCTACATTCATATCGTAAAGTTCTAATTATGATTTCAAAAATATTACCATAATGACATACTTTATTCACGTGCATCTTGTAATGTCGTCACATTATACCTATATTCTATATACAACTATACCTATTGTACTCATTAATGTATCGTCTTGTATCGATTAGTATTACATGAGATTCGAGACAATTAACATCTTTTATTCCGTCACCTCATGGCGACCCTGCCAAAGGTCTCGGTCGCACATTCCATTTACTGTTTATGGGAAATTTAAAAAGTTTTATCATAGTACAGTTTTCTTAGCAAAATAATGATTTAAAATAACGTTTTTTTCTATTCTATTCAATTTATCCAAATTTTATTCAATTTATTTAACGGCTGCATATTCTCTATCGTGTTGCACGCTAGAGTGCATTCGAGAGCAAGCACGCACATGCGCGCTGGGGTACAGGGTTTGGGCGCCATAATAAGTTGGTGTTTTATTTAAAATAAGTATCTAACTATTGCATGAGCTTAGATAAAGTAGTGTATGAAACTGCACATAACTAAGTATTAAAACACTCGTGTGATACCATCAAAAACCTCGCGATGTATGTCGCGATGTGATACCTACCTAGTTATGTGCATTTTCATACATTACTTTATCTAAACTCATGCAATAGGTAGATACCTATTTTAATTTAAATAAAACAGCAAAGTTAAAACAAAAACAATATTATGGCGCCCACATCCAGCAGCTCACCGCAAACGAGCGCGCATGCGCCCCAGCGCGCACGACCATAGAAAATATGCAGCTTCTAAAAAAATTGAATTGACAACTCCTTGATCGCTCCGAAGTATACTTTTAAAATAGAAAAAAAGATATTTTAAAGCAATATTTTTTAAAGAAAACTGTACTTTAATGAAACGTTTTAAATCTACTGGAGATGCACGGGAATAAATTATTTCATTATGATACTATTTTTGAAATCATAATTAGAACTTTACGAAAAAAGGTTTTAAGATTTTTAGATTATTCGTATTGATTGACCTGCAATCTACTGCAATAAATGAAATCAGTTATTTTATACGTGCAGAAACTTGTAAAAAGATCTTATATTCCTTTGATTCATTCCATACTAATCAAAACTAATTGTTTGGCAATTTTGTCTATGAGAAAATTTAAAACACGATTAAAGGTACGAGTTCGTAGCAGACTGCAGACAGCAGCAGCAGACGACGTGTCCTTGCGACATGTCGTAGCGACACGTATTAATTATTTATTATTACAAGGTGTAACATAAATAAATGTACAACCTCTTAAGGGATTACTGTACTCGTCATTATGAACAGCTTTTAATAGGGAAAAACCGGAAATCGTGAAAACAAAATCTGCTGTTCCCTACATTTTGACGAGTTATGCGAACATTAATGTAGGGAACAGCTGTTTTTTTTGCGATTTCAGTTTTGGTCCCATAGTAAAAGTTGTTCATAATGATGAGTACAGTGACCCCTTAAGAGGTTGTACACTTATTTATGTTACACCTTGTATATTCATAATATTGCCGAATTGTGTGCTAACTGCCACTAAAGCTTCATTAATATTAGCAAACCACTAACTAATTGAGTTGTTTAGTAGTAGCATACGTTATGGAGTCACTTTTTAAAAGTAACTATTAAACAAATATTATGTAACTTATCACATAAAAGTTTTTTCCGTGCATCCAAAGACATGTTAATATGGACAAAGTGCCTTTAGGTTCATCCGATACTGTTCTGCTTAAGGGGCGTTTGTTAACCTGTCTAGCTGCGTCCGGAACTAATCGAGGAACAGGAGCTGTAAAACGTGAAATATACACCTTAATATCCGTCGTGCCGGCCACTCTCGGGTCGATATCTTCAGATACTTCACCCACACCCACACGCTACGTCTGCCAGAGTTAAGTGATACAAGTTGCCGTTGCAGATGCATGCAATTCTTTTCATCAATTTTAAATGAGAGACTTTTATACGCTTGATCAAAGTTAAATTAATAACTCTTTAGAAAAACACCGCTGCTTTGTTATGGCACTGTCGATCCTTGTGAACGATTATTATTAATGCGGTGAGAAAGTGCTTTCAATAACGAGTCATACGAGTTCAAAACCTTCTTGTCAAAACAAGTCATGAGGCAAAATCGATGAGTCTGCCTGATTATTTATTAGCTATTTTGAAAATAGCTGATCATTTTGAGAGGCCTGAACCAATTTCCATTAAACTAAGCCTGTAACAATGTCGATTGAATAAAAAAAAAAGTGAAATCGTTTCATTCGTTTGGGCGCTACGATGCCACAGACAGACGTAGTCTTCCAACTTATAACAAGTATTTATTTTTAAGTCAAAATCACAATGATTCGTGATTTTGGTTGTTATATGGGAACCTAAATATCCAGCTTTTTCAAAATTTTAAGTCAATGCGTCGTTTTTTGTAGTATAACTTTCGTGAGACACATTCATATTTATGATTAGTTACGGTTTACGCACGTGCTTTTTTCGGGATACCCCGACTACGTAGTTTCGGACCCAAATGGAGCACTTAATCATGCAGTTCGACTCGCGACCTCGCTGCGTGTTCAGCTCGTAACTCGCATATCTTGTTCAGCTAACATATTCTTTTAGGATAGGTCTCTCCCCTTCCAGTAAGGTTGGGGTGAACAAATTTTTCATTCGCCATGGGGAAAGTGTAGGGTATCGTTAGATAAGTCTTTTAAAAATATTGCGGAATGCCGTAGACACATTTTCGATAAAAAGATCCGTTTACGAAATATTTAGCTTTAAAGTGGTAATTTGTGTTAGAGTTACGTGTCCCCACACTCTAGTATACTGCTGAACTGCTATTTATCTGAAAAGTATTAATAGTCCAGTCAAAATAGACAAATAAATCTTAAAATTTCGGAATAATTCGCATAGAGCTGAAAATTGGTACAGACATTGAATCATCTTTACAAATGATTTCATTTCAAAAGTCCCCATCGATCAGATCTGCAAAAAAAGTTATTCAATCAATGTCAAACGTCAAAAAAACGGTTATTTGTATGAAATATATTTTAAACGGCAAGTGTTGTTGTCATAATAGTTTAGACAAAGTTGTAGATTATGCGATTCTTTACAAAAATAGTATCAATATTTTTTTCCTACGAATTATCATTCATGAAATACAGCGATTCAAAAAGTGGCAAAAATATAAATATAAAGAACTAGTCCTAATGTAAGATTCCCGCACAGTCTAAACCTTAGGGGTTTAGGTAGAAACTTGCAATTTGGAGAGTAGTTGTATTTTATAGCGAAAACGCACTATACAAACGATTTTTTTAAACATATCAGCCCCTTTTAGGAACTCAAAAAAGGGGACAAACAAAATCAAAAAGGGGACTCAAAAACTGAACTCCGACAAACTTATATTCGTCAGACGCTATTGCGACACTTAGGAACTCCGACATTACGTTACTCCGACAATTATGGAACTTCGATACTGCTCAATAAATAATGTTATGAGACTGCCTGCGCTGTCGGCACCCAAAATGGACACAAGCGGCGGTAATAAGTTGTTTGGTAGGTATGTTATTTAAAAAGTAAGTTATATTTTGGGCCAAACACTGTAACTCTTCTTCCAACTGACTAATTTCAAGAACGAGCGAATCGAGCTCATTAGCTTTGGGGCACCCCGACACGGATAGGTTAGGTTCGAAGGGGATGGAAGGGGATGATCCCCTTCGTGTTAGGTTACTTTAAACTAATGGTGGTTAATAAAACGTATAGCGCCAAATTATAACAGACTATGTGTACATAGCGTATAGCGTTTGCTATAGCGGCTCTGACTTCGCGCTATATTATAACGCCTCAACCTACTCAATGAATAAAAGTCTAAACGCGCACAGCGGGGCCAGAACGAGATAGCAAGATAGCGTAGCGACTAACAACAGCGCGTAAGGGAATGAAGTATTATTATATTCTTTAGTGTACAGCGCGTTGCGAGATTTATTTACCGCGCATCATCAAGTCCGTTTAGCGTGTTGTTAAATAAAATTATAGCGTCTCCGCGTTCAGACTGCGCCTGAGTTTTGTAACACCGCGTTATAATGATAGCGTACAAAACAACAGACTATATGAATATATTTTATAGTTTATAACACGTCTACAGTTTATAGCGGATTTGAACATCACTACTTTAAACCTTGCAGACAGAAATTATTAATAGGAGCCCCGCTGTGCGGGGCTCCTATTAATAAGGGTGATAAGGTCATAAGGATCACTTCAATAGTAAGGTATGACGAAATTAAAAGGAAAATTATCACAGCTACGAGTAAGTAGCCTCTACTTATACATACTGCCGTGCTAAACGCAAAAGCGGTATCTCAGCTAAGAAAGCTAGTTTCGAGAATATTGAAGTTTTGTAAATATAGTTTTCTTATCCTCTTAGTGATTTGAGGTAAAACTGAGATAGGGAAAACCATTTTGAGTTGTGCTAGAATGTTTTAAATTAAGATACCGCTATTTGGCTAGGTTTTTTTTTTGAGAGTACGGCAGCTTAAAGAACCTCCATACAAATATCTTAAATCAACTGCAAAAATCACTTTAAATTTCAAAATGTTCAAAGATTTTAAATGAACCTTAAATTACTGGGCAGCTTAAAGCGGAAAGTGCACGCACGCAACAATCTCCTGCAACGACTAATTGCTAGCAATGTGGGGTGCTTCACCTAAAGTTATGCGGACTTCTGGGCTGGCGTTATCCTTTTCCGCAGGCGAATACGCATGTCCTGTATGGAGTCGTTCTGCCCACGCAAAGCTGGTGGATACAGCACTAAATGAAACGTGCCGGATTATCACTGGTTGCCTCAAACCGACCCCGGTACAAATGCTGTATCCACTGGCGGGAATGGTGCCACCAGAAGTTCGTAGAGCAGTAGCTAGCTCTAGCGAAAGAACTAAAATGGAAAGCGATACGCGTCACCCTCTGCACTACAACATCCCCGTTCGGCAAAGACTTAAGAGCCGTAATAGCTTTGCACAGCGTGTCCTCCCACTCACTGGCGAACGTTCACAGGCAAGAGTCCAGTTGTGGCGAGATAAGGCTTCTTTACCCATTCCGTTTGTTGCGCCTTCCGAGGATCTCCCACCTGGGCATGAGTTGCCTTGGCTGACCTGGAAGTCTCTAAATAGACTACGGACTCAGGTTGGTCGAAGCAAGGAAAACCTGCTCAGGTGGAAATTTGCGGGTAACTCAAACCTTGAGTGTAAATGTGGTGCCGTTCCGCAAACTATGGCGCACTTAACATCATGCCCCGCCTGCCCTGCTACCTGTACGCCACAAGAACTAATGGACGCTACGGATAGTGCTAAACTCATTGCTGAGTTCTGGGCCGACACGATGTAGATTGTCATCGACACGCTAAGAAGAAGACTGGGCAGCTAAAAATCAAAACAGCTGCCATTCGGAAAGGAGAGCGATGGTATTACAAAGGGCGTATTTGTCGATAAAATTAAGTGTTTTATATGGGATCCTGCTGTTTTTTCGACAAACTACAATCGAATATCATATCACAGACGATTTGCACACATTTCAATACCTATAATAGAATTTCGCTTGTACGAAAACCATTCTTTTACCACGCCTTTTTTTTATTAAAAATTAAATCAAGTAGGTCGAATTTAATATTAATCCGACTCAGCGGCCCCGACTACACGTGATCAGTCCTAACATTTTTTTTGTGGTGTTTATTCATCTGGCGCTATCAATGGGACTCTTACTGACTAAAACTCATCCGTGTTCCATCTAATGCCCTTTCCATTCCAGGGCTGAGGTAACTCTTTTGAACAAATTCCACAACCCTGGCGGCTGTTCTACCCCTACAGTATTATTTAAAAGCACGGAGCCAGAAGCTCGCGATGGAGATCCTGAGTGGAACGAGTGCACGAGGCCGAAGCGTAGCGCTGCTCGAGTGTGCGAGCGAAGCGAAGGGGCGACAAAGAGAGTCTACTGGCGGAGTACACTCAGAAACACTTTCATGTTTGCTTGTCTGTGCACTTTCTGTTAAACCTATAAGGTAGGCCATAGCGAAATCATTCTAGTTGAAGTATATTGTGTTAATAAAAAAGATGGGTAGGTACCATACTAAGAAACGACGATTTGTTGGTCTGACATATTATAAGCTAGCGACTATTAATTTTTTTTAACAAAACAAAATATGCGAAAGGTATGTCTGTGAAATAAATTTTCGGCAACCTCAATTGTCGGCGAATTGAAATTATGGGAAACGTTATCTGCGAAATAGTATTCGATTAAAAGTTTGTTTATATTTCATTAGTAAACCCACTGTTATATTTATCATTTAACCCGAATTGTTTACCATACATTACGCTTGACTGTACATTTTATAGCGTAGCTTGGCTACGTCTTCAAATGAACTTGTTTTGTCTAGACAATTGCATACAACTTAATAGAATTATCACATTGTAGTCTTAGTAATATCTGCATGTCAACATTACATGGCGAAATGTGTTGAACTAAATTATTTATGTACCACCTTATGAACTTACTACATTTGACGCAAATAAACGATATAAATAAAAATAATTTAATAAATACGGAACCTTACATTGCACGTAGTCCGACAGTTTTGTATATGGAGGTCTTCTTCTTCTTCCTGCCCTTACCCCATGTTACTTGGGGTCGTCGGCGCAACACGTTTTCTTCTTCCATTCCGTCCTGTCACCCGTCATGGTATCACTGACTCCCTTCTCTTTCATATCATTCTTCACACAATCCATCCATCTTTTCTTTGGCCTCCCTCTTCTTCTCCATCCATCCACATTTATATTCATAACTCTTTTGGTCACATGCGTTTCATCCCTCCTCCTCACATGCCCATACCAAGGCAAACGGTTCCCTTTCAACTTTTCTGTCACTGGCGCTACTTTCAAACTTCCTCTAATATACTCATTCCTGACCTTATCCATTCTGGTCACTCCACTATATGGAGGTGTAGATGCTATAAGCACTAAGTATTGGATTATACAGAAGTGGCAAGATGCTAGTTCATAGATTGCAGGCAGTAAATCTTGAGGTATAAATAAATTTAAATCAGGCTTTAGTTACTACCGTCCATATCTACAATTTAAAAAACTTATAGCCGACTTATGCCCGATTCTTATGATTTACCGAGCGTTATTGTTTAAAATTAAAATTCTTGTATTTTTACCAATAATTAAGCAAAGACGCCATAACTTTGCATTGAAGACCCTCCCATACGTGAGTCACACGTGAAATTAGCTTACGAGTCTATTTAAATGACAAGTTTGGCAATAAAAATGCTACTATTGGTAAATTAATTTTAGCTACTTTTTGTCCCCAAGTAGCATTGGTATTGCAGCAAACAACAGCTAACAGCGACAAAAGAATAACCACAGCCTGTTAATTCCGGGCCACTGTCTGGTTATACATTAGCACTATACATTAGCTCCAAGCTTTTGTACATTAGTTATCAGTGAGACAATTAGCATCATTTACCATCATTAATCAAAGAACCTTGAGAACGTAACTTATTATGCGCGCGACCTTTCATGAATGGAGTCCCTATCCCTTAAAAACCATTACACAAGTAGGTAGGATACTTATTTAATGTAGACATAAGCTTCTCCCTTTTCGGGAGCGGCAGTAGACTGCGATAAACTCATTAGTAATGAACTATAGGTATAGGTTTAATCCTTTGACCGGCACGGACGTCTATGGATGCCAAATTAAAATGTGCTCACGATGCCTCCGACGGCATGGCACGTCGAAAACACCACTTTTTTACAGTTCAAAAGTTTGACGTCCACAGACATCCATGGCGGTCAAATGGTTAAAGGTCATTGGGCACTTTTGACCCGGTACCTCAAAAGTACGCGTCCATTAATGAAATATGGTTTGTTTTGAAGGTTTAGGGTTAACATTTCACGGAATGTATTTATTTTAATCCAAATGTATGGGGGAAAAAGTTATGTGGTTCAAAAAACTGCGAGGAACAAGATAGAAAAGCTCCTAAACATTCTTGTACCTTTTTAGGAAGATCTTTGTGCATATTTTTCCATATTTTTTTGCGTGACAGTTTGTCTTTCTTTTTTTTTCTTACTCTGCAAAAAGCTTTGCTGGCGTTTGGTTGCGAAGTTACAATATCATTTTCAAGTTATATGATGCTACGTATAATTATGGAATAATCGTCCAAACGGAATTCCTTTTCACACTTAATTGTATGGGCGCAGTGTAAATCTCGAACACAATGGCGATTTAATTTCGTTAAGGTATTTAGGTATGTCATTTTATTCCGTAGGCAAGCTAGTTTTAATATTAATTAATTAATATTAGCTTACAGTTTTTCCATATCTGTAAAAATAACAGAGTGATCGCCTGTTGACACCCTGTATACGTTTTATTCCGATTAACAGTGTGTGAACACAACAATCGATATTCATATAACATTCGTAGGATGACGACTTGGCATAATGCGTATGATGTATGAAGTATGAAGTCACGTCTACTAAATCTTAGCACAGGGTGCCTCGCGGTGTCTCCGTCACACGAAGCCACTCGAAGGCGTCTACAACTCAATTTAACTCGTCGTAGGAGCGTGTTCATGTTGGTATTCGTGGTATATTATGTAAGTTGTCGCCAAACTTCCTGCTGTGCAGTAGCACGAGATAATCGTATAGGTGTCGATATTACTTCCCGAAAACCTCGGGCTTGTTTTGCGTTGGTAACATCACCTTCTATGTTGTTGACTTTGTTTTCTTCACACTAGTTTTACCGACCCGTTTGCTAGGAATAGTCTCTACTCTAATTCTGAACTTTCTCCTTTAATCATCATTGTAGTTATTGTGATTTTGATCATTAATATTATGTTACTATAAAAGTTACAGGACAGCAAATGGGCACCATAGTTCTGATATCTATTACATTACTAAAAAAGTTTAATCATAAAGTGTTACTAATAAAAAATAAATATACATAAACTCACGCCTTTTTCCCATGGGGGCTAGAAGGGCAAAAACCACGGATTTACCACATGCTACGATCCTTCTTTGGTTTCGCACATCTTGTCATACACGCGCGCAGGTTGTGAGAACTACTTAGGTACTTGTCCTTTTTAAATAATATCGCCAATAAGGAAATAAAGTTATTGTGTATATTTCATTAAAACAGTGAATATTATGTTTTTTTTTTTTAACCTAGTGAAAACTGTCTCCACTTTATTTATAACATACACTATCTACATTCTTCTAGAAAAGATTTTACCTGAATAACAGAATCTCATTCGAAAAATACGGGAATAAATCTTAACAAACAAATATAAAATAACTTCGAAACGGTTCTATGCTATCTGCGATAGAAGACAATGGAATTGTCGATTGCAGCGATTCTGTGCACGAGGTACAACGTTCACCACCACGAACGTCGACAGTCTCAGCACTTTAAAACGTAAAGCTAACTTTCTTTTATAAGTTTCCAGACATGTACGCGTGATAAGCACAAACAAGTCGTTGATTTAAATAAATCACAGAACTCTTTAATAGAAAGAAGCGTAAACATTTACCTAACGTTCGCCAGCGTCTGGATTGCGTTCTCAACATCGATTTGAGTAGATATGTCTAATGACATAGAAACTCAGCTAGCAATTTTATATAATACGATGGCAAATGATCAGAAAATACTGAACCGAATATATGTATTGCCTAGTCTTGAAATTTTCATAAAAAAATACTGGGATACCTAAATTCATCCGAGACAAAAAAAGCATGGATGAAAAGACACCTTCTTGTATTTGTTTATTCTTATTCTTTATTGTACACAATAAAATTACAATATAAAAGTACAATTTCTGAAGTAATGTACAAAGGCGAGCTTAACTCAAAAAATAGTAATAGAAAGCAATTATTTAAATTGCACCGGTCATAGCATACGAAATCATCATTGAATATTTGCTAGCTGAGTTTCTATGGCAATATTATGAGCATTGAAAATCCACGCTTACATTTTGACTAGGATGAATAGTATTAATACAAAATAATTATTAACTTTATGTAAACTTAGGACAAGTCAACATAGAGGTAACAATGATTTTGTAGTTATCATCATATATTATTATGGATTAATAATGCAATACGTAGGTTCGTTCTCTGCATGAACAGATTTTATCAAAATATTTCTTGGTACCATTTTGATAATTTGTTTCTAGATTTTAACCGCTAAAATATCCTTAAGTGTTTCGGCATAATGGATTTCGGTTTGCGGGAGGAATTTTAAAATTTTTCACGTTTTGTTGTGAGCAGAATTCAAATTAGATACCATTGCCAGGGCTGATATGTTTTTAATACCTTAAAAGTATTTTTCTCCATAGCTCAGTAATTAATGGAAGTCCTAACCATTGATTTGCAATTACAAGCGATACAGATAATATATTGATACTTACACACAATTAAACATGGTGGTGATCTTCTTCTATCGTATCGGCACGAGCTATACGAGGATAGCTCATGCCGTGGTGAAAAGATTAGCCAGTCAGCAAGGTTGGTAGCGGGGCTGACTGCCTAGGGTGCGCCAGACGTACTGAAGTCTCGTCACTCGTGGAGGTTCTTTTCATGCGCCCCAAGAAGAAGAAGCATGCTATACAGAATGACTGGTGAGACACTAATGATATCTTAAGGGGTCATTGCACTCATCATTATGAACAACTTTTATTATGGAACCAAACCTGAAATCGAGAAAAAAAAATCAGCTGTTCCCTACATTTTGACGAGTAATGCGAACATAAATGTAGGGAACAGCTGATTTTTTTTTTGGCAGACTGTCTTCCGACGCTGACGTCCTACCGTGGTTCTTGCCCAAAGTTGGGCGCAAGAGTGAGTAGGAAGCCGTCACCTCTTTCAAGAAGGTGATATTATGATCACCGAGGAGGCGGCGGAAGTTGAGAGGGAGGCGACCACCTCTCTCCTCTCCTGTAGCAGACGCTCCGGACACCACAGGGTGCTAAACGATCTCCGGCCACCGTAAATAGTACTGGGGGCGGCGGTTTTGAGGGTCCTTCGCCCAGCTACTTACGGGCCCGACAAGGGCGCGCGCCTCTCCAGAGGACGTGAATGGGGTGTGGTGAATGTAATAGCGAATCCTGCGATCCTGGCCATAAGTCCTAGAAGGAACACCATGATGGTTTTAATTGATAAGAGTACAACATAACCCTTTGCCTTCCTTAGGGCGAAGAGTAGGTATCCACGACTACCCTCCATACAAAAAGCTCCCGACACGAAAAAAGACAAATTGCCCAAAAATCAGAAAAGAAACCCTTCAATATAACAGTTTATTCTTAGGGTGCTTACATAAAGAAGCGGGTTCCCGGTACAGACAAGTCGGTACCGATCGGTGCGGGTAAAATAGCCCCGTGTTATCGCGCTTACACATAAAGAAACAGGTTGAAATACAATACCTGCATCGACAAGTCGGGACCGGAAAACCTGTTTCTTTATGTAAGCACCCTTACTTCCTACGTACAGACGCCAGCAGGTCAAGCTACCCGAAACTGTCAAATTTTCCCAATCAACCTTGAACCTAATGCTTTCGCGATAAAGATGAAAATCTATTAAATAAATTTGACAGATTGTAGTAGCTTGATGTGCACACCTAATGTCTGTACATACCTAAAATGTCTGTACATACCTAATACATATTTTTTAAAATCATAATAATGATGAAAAAATAACATTTGTTCGATGTTAGTAACTATTAACTTTTTCCACAGATTACACCCACATCGCATCGCGTAAGCTCCTACTATTCAATTTAAGTGATCACACGACGAAAGTTACTAAAATACATAGTATTTGTTTATTAATATTATTACAATTGTAATTTGATATGTGTGAACCGAAAAGAAACCTTCCCATGTCTAAATATTTCCATGAAATTCGTACGACAGGACTAGAAGTATAAAACATTTCACAGAAAAGAATCTTAACGAGCATCCGTAGAGAAATCTAGTAATACAGCAACCTGGGGAACAAAAAGTGTCAGTACAATAGATGCTCTTGGACTCTTGGGACAAATGCAATATCTTGTATCTTAAATGTAGCAGGAAATGGCGAACAACTGTCCACGTATCTTTATAATGCAAAAAAATGAAATACCCTTACCATTTTCCGAAAAATTGTATTCAGAATACATTTTTATTGGTGTCAGATAAAGCATTTTCATGGGCCGACATAATCCCATTGTCAGATTCGGACTTTGGCCCACTTAGCGTTCCGGTCGCGTCCGCGCGAGCTATGGTCAAGTCACAAAAAGCTCCAATAATTTATCAAAAACAGCCTTTGCCCTTGGAGCGGATAACTCAGAATTGTTTCCGTTATATTCGCACCGTCAGTGATTTTTCTCGATTATTTGCATGATTTGCAAATCCTACAACAACTTAAATACACGTTTTAATATTCATCCACCGTAAAGCTTTTAGCGTGAAAGAAGTCTAAAGATGATTAATATTTAATAAGTCTGTTACTATATTTACAAATGTAAACATTAAATTCTTGTTATAAAATGAAAATATTATCTTGAAAAGATTTAGGTTTAAACTACCTATAATATTATAGACACAACATTTTTTCATTCTGTATGTAGGCTATACAGGCTGTACACGAATTCGTGTAATTCCACATGATCTACTACTGGTGTAGATTGACCCCGCACAGGATTTAGCTTGACTAAAAATAAAGAAATGTGTTTTTCTTTGCATCATATTTAAACCACCGTAAGGTATCGCAAAAATAATCATTTTTTTTTTGCTTTGTTCTGAAAATGTATGTAATAGAACATTTCGATGCCACGCATAAACTAATGAAAGCACGGCGACACAGGTGTCGGGCACGACTAGCGCGTTATTGCTCTTTGCAGTCAGTTAACTCGGGGCACTAAAATGACTTAGAAATAGAAAATCAAGTTTTTTTATTTCTTTTATTGTGAACTACTTAATACTTTTTAGGCTTCATCTGTGTCGCCAGTAGATCACGTGGTTTGAAGGAAATACACGAATTCGTTTACACCCAGTACTTTAGCTGTAACCTATTTCCTTGAACATGTGCCCGTATTTCCCACTCGTCTAAATCACTTGCCTTCCTGGGTTCAATTTGAAAGGAACCTTAATTTTGCCTTCTATTCTTTGAACGGACTTCTCTTTATTATGTTTCTGATCGAAATTCCAAGTTATCGGGTACTCCATTTACGAATTACGGATATCAAAGCAAGCAGGGTACATTTTTACGAGCTTGTGTTATGTCCAGTCCCTATGTAATGCACTTTGCCTATCTTAACAAGTTCCTCTGTAGGAAAAAAACGATCAAGGAAAATATTAAACAGGCGTTATTATATGGGTAGGTCCACAATGTCAACTTCAATGAGTCCACGAAAGTACATGTGTGGTGTACAGTCGAGTTCATTAATATATTGGCCCTTCCAGGCTTCAAAAATATATAAACGTTAAAAAAGTTCATAATATTGTGACAACTCTAAGCATCATTAAATTGTGGTCAAGATTTAGATTCATTAATATGTGAGTACTTTTTCTCAGTAACATGTATATCATATACCTACCTACATGTTAGTAGCACTCACATATTAATGAATCTAAATCTTGACCACAATTTAATGATGCTCAGAGTTGTCACAATATTATGTAATTTTTTAACGTTCATATATTTTTGAAGCCTGGAAGGGCCAATATATTAATGAACTCGGCTGTACATGCTAACCCCACTTATTAAAGTTCTAATTCGATACACCGTGGGCCCGAGGTACGCGAAAGATTTTAACCACGCCTTTCTGATGGTATTATGAGTCAAATGTTATATCAACAAAAGTCCAATTCAGACTTTTTTTTTCGGTACTTAGTTAATCAATTAACTTTAGTACTTCCTTGTAGACAATACCTTAGGTTGAACTGGCAACATTTACAAATTATCGTGTGAGTGGATAAGAAACTTCTCACTTCACAAACCTCCCCGACAAATAAGACATACGGCGAGAGGGGTACGGTATAACAAAAATCGCAACGCCCGCGTTCATAGGACTTGTTACCATCGATATTTTTCGATTTGTGAATTTCCGTAAATAATGAATATTTCGAAAATTAAGTTTTATTCAACAAACTATACCTTAGCCACAGTGTACCTACTTACTACATACAGTGGGTCAACGCCCATACATTTGACAGGTCCTATGAAATGTCAAAATTATGAAGGGGCGGAGGTTATGTCCCGAGTATGCAGTATGGCTACTCGGGACATAACCTCCGCTCCTTCACCCCGCAACCCCCCGCACGATTGCTCTGTGACAATGTTCTACGTTGACCGACTGTAAGGAGTAAGTTATAGGTAGACTGTGCCCTAGCTTTTCTTTTCCAATTAGGCATCGGAATCGAAGGTCAAAATCTTTCGGGTACCTCGGGCCCACGGTGTATACCATCACGCCTGTATTTATCGCCTATGTTCCGTCTAGCTCTTTGTCAACTAGGTCAGCTTCCAGTCTAACCAGTACCCCAAGTGTGAGTTTTTTTCGTTAACTACTGTAGTTGCGTCACGACAAAAATGTATGAAAATTTAGGCTGTGTCTCTAGGCGCACCGGTCGCTAACTACAATTCGCGCGTTAATTGAACGGTGCGCCTAGAGACACAGCCTAAATTTTCATACATTTTTGTCGTGACGCAACTACAGTAGTTACACTTGGGGTACAGATGCGGCAGAATACCAATATTTTACACGGTTGTCAGACTTTCGGGCTTATCAATACCCATAGCGATTGTTATAGGTATTCCTTTGACACACGGGCCCGACAGTTTAACGTGCTCTCCGAGGCACGGGGGAGTCTTGATGGTGTAACGAACGGTCACCCACCCTGGACAATATTAATAAACTATTTATTGCTTTTATTTAGTAGTATTTTAATTTAATAGTGTACGTAACATATTTATTTATTTGTGTCGTTATTGCCCATGGCATCACAATGGTCCTATGTGAAAACCAGCGCTGCGACATTTCGTTTTTTTTTTTAATGGCTGAGATAGGAGCCCTTTTTGGCCTCGTGCAGGTAGTCTTAAGGTAAATGGGCATTTTTTTCGGACCTGTGACCCACCAGCGACCACTAACGAAACTAGTTGGAGTATGTTAAAGACCATGAATGAGATGAGTCGCATTCCTCAAAAGTATGGGAGTTTTTTTTAGCAAAACAAGAATTAATATAAAAAAAGGATTTTCGTATATCCATATCCTTCTAAATATATAAAATGCTTACAAAAATGCACAAAGATCTTCCTAAAAAGGTACAAGAATGTTTAGAAGCTTTTCTATCTTGTTCCTCGCAGTTTTTTGAACCACATAACTTTTTCCCCCATACATTTGGATTAAAATAAATACATTCCGTGAAATGAAATAAATTCCGTGAAAAAACAAACCATATTTCATTAATGGACGCGTACTTTTGAGGTACCGGGTCAAAAATGCCCAATGACCTTTTTATCCTTTCTTTTTTTATATTGTTTTTGTTTCTGTAACTGCCTGTGTAAGTCCAGAATAAATAATTTTCTTTCTTTCTTTCTTTCAAACCTAAAAGAAATAACCTCCTTTTTCAAAGTCGGTTTTAAATGAATGAAACTTTGCCCTATCCGAGAATCGAACCTTAAGCTCAGCAGCCGAGCTTCCCTTATACATACGCATATAAAAACGTTCACCTTGATATGTACTACGTAGATATAATTCATACATTAAGCCGTATTATGTTCTACTTTTGTCCCGACGAAATCAATAGGCTTTGGTAGGTAGGTATAGGAACTGACGATAAAACGTCGATAACAACAAAACGTAATCACTAAGCGGGCGCAACTGTGGGGCCCAATGAAAAGAAGCCGTGTCACACCTTAATTGAAAAGCGTTTTGTATAGCTAATCAACTAATTTGCTAGTACGCTTATCGATATTAATGTGTATGTCATCGTCCGACCGTTGAATTGGGCACGCTAGTGCTCAGGTGTGTATAAAAGAGCGCCATTTCATGAAATTACCTTATGGATGTATCCAGTTAAAAGTCGGGCAATCGATGAGGATCTGAGGCTTTGTTATATTGTGATATGGCTAAGATACGAGTATACTGGACATTTCGTAAAATAGTTTCATTTCACGCCATGCGCCACTAGTGACGCTTTCTCCGCGTTTTATTTACGTGCGCAATATAATAGCTGTGTTAAGACATTGAATACTAGCGACACGCCCCGGCTTCGCACGGATGCAATGTATTATACATATAAACATTCCTCTTGAATCACTCTATCTATTTAAAAAACGCACCGAAATCCGTTGCGTAGTTTTAAAGATCTAAGCATACATAGGGACAGACAGCGGGAAGCGACTTTGTTTTTAACCGACTTCAAAAAGGAGGAGGTTCTCAATTCGGTTGTACTTATTTTTTTTTTATGTTTGTTACCTCATATCTCCGTCATTCATGAACCGATTTGAAAAATTCTTTTTTTGTTCGAAAGGGTATACTTCCCGATTGGTTCCATATAAATTTTGTTATGATTAGACCATGAACTCCAGAGATATGGAACGGAACTCCTCATCGGATCAAAGCAAAATTCTCAAATTACTAATATTGCTTTGTTTATATTTTGTTGTTGGGAACTGACTACTGGAAAAGAGGAGGGGGTGCGTGTCGTTAAATTTATGGCACTAAAACGTATTAAATAAAAAATAAACTTAAAAAAAAGTAAAAACCGACTTCAAAGAAAAACTAAAAGGAGTAAAATAATTACCATAATATAAAATTAACAGTTTCAGAAGTCGGTGCAACTATACACTGAAACAAATAAAAGCCACCGACTTCTGAAACTGTTAATTTTATATTATGGTAATTATTTTACTCCTTTTAGTTTTTCTTTGAAGTCGGTTTTTATATACTATGTAGTGATGTACTGTGGACCGTGATATAGAGACGAGTAAGAACGGAATTACTGAAAAGTGCATTCCAACTAAACCGAAACTATCGGTTTTAAGCTAGTCAAGCAAAATCCGAACACATGTTAGAAAACCAAAACAAACTTCTAAATGCATTTTACAAAAAATATTACTATTACATTAAATAAACAATTTCAGTTAGGTTTTTTTTTTCTTGTCTTGTTCGCGTTTCACCCTCTTCGCACCTGATGGTAAGCGCAGACAGGGTCTAAGGTGGAGCACATGAATTCAAGTAACAGAGATATAAAGGGATTCCCCTATACCCCTCTGGCCCTCAAATACACACGACGGAACACAGTAAACTGCTTGGCGCTGTGAGCTTCTAATGTTGCTAGTTTAATTTATGTACCTATGCTGTTATTTTAATTTATGATTGTTTCCTTGTTTCCATCAATGCTTTATATCGGATGTTTAGAAGTAAACAGAATCGATATGCCCAACTTTGCACTGCACAATAGTCAAAAAAAGCTTTACATTGAACGATACGACGGGTCATAACAAAACATAATTTTAAGAAACGGCGCCGTTGCATGTTTTGATCAAGCTTGTGACTGAAAGTGCACTAAATATGTTAATATATATCTATCTATACTTACAACATCAACGAAAAGCTGAAATTCTCGAACGATAAAAAGACTTTACCTGATTAAGTAGGTCTGTGGTAAATAGGAGGAGCTCGTGGCTAAATAATTACAGCCGCATAGACCGATCTTCCGGGTTAAGCCACGCTTGCCGAGGTTGGTCTGTGGATGGGTGACCATTTACCATAGCGAGTTTCCTCCGTGCCTCGGAAAGCACGTAAAGCCGTTGGTCCCGGCTGTCATTTGTAGATCTTTGACAGTCGTTACTGTTGGTCAGAAGCCAGAAAGTCTGACAACCAGTCTTACCAAGAGTATCGTATTACCCAGTTACTGGGTTGTGGAGGTCTGATAGGCAGTCGCTCCATGTAAAATACTGATATTCAGCTGCATCCGGTTCGACTGGAAGCCGACCCCAACATAGTTGGGAAAAGGCTAGGCAGATGATGATGTGGTAAATATAACAAGTACCTAAACTGAATGATATTATCACGCATACCACAACTCTAAAAAGTAGGTAGATACACCTGTATACCTAACTGAAGTTTTCATCCTAAAGACAATACCAAACAGCGGAAATCTCGAAGTAAAACGAAACACAGTGCTTTCGAAATTTAATTTCGTTGAAGGAAACGAGTTATTCCGTGCTCGAGACAATGGAACAAATGGAACTACCTCTACAAATATCCAGGTTATACTTGAACTGCGTTCGGTATTTACTAAATTCATCTAAGTAGTTGCAAAGAGATAAAAATAAAAACGTAGGAACCCCCAACAATAAAAATGTGGTAATTAAGATATTTTTAAATACAAGATGTGTTATTTTTTTGTTTTTTAACCTTTCTTTTACACCTGTCACCTGTCACCTGAATCATCATTAAACATTTAGCAAAAGCCTGCACGTATGTGCCTTATTCAAAATTAGCTGAGTTCAAGTCAAGTCGAGAGGAAACTAATATAACCAACAATTATTATTTATATTTCCCGAAATATTGAAATTATGTAGACACATCACTGATAAACTAATAAAAATTACTTATTACATTATTCATTTAATAGGTACGTGAACATGGAAAATTGTCGTACTTTTTTTGTATTTATTATAAAAGGAAGGAGGTAATGAAACTTAAATCATTCGAAAAACACTATGATAATGGTGTCCACAAAAAAAAAACATGTATGTATGTTGTCATTAAGGCAAGTAAAATAATGGTCGCGTTTCTACCACAAGCGATCGGTAACTACTAGTTACTATAAAACGATAAAAAGCAACAAAGACATAGTTATCTCACAATTATTCTGAGGCCATTAAAATTATCATCGTTCCTCTAAGTCTGGATCTAGGCAGTATCACGCCAGTTTTTTTTTTCCATGTTGTGTCTGCAATCGGCTATCTTAGCCATAATCAGATTGTCTGGAGAAATAAAGGAATTTTACGAGAGGTGTTCCATTGAATACTCTCTCTATCTTCAAAATATAATTTCTAGTCTCTCTGATCTAATTATGATATTTGCCAGCGTTTCAGCCGATGTCATCTTTGTTCAACACCAAAATTTAACAGATAATATTTACAAGTTAGAGCATGAGAAACCAATAGCCAGGTAGGTATATGCACCGATGAATTGCGTGTTGGATTGGACACCGCAACTGTAGACTGTAGGCATATCTGTAGTGCAACGTTGATTGGCTATTATTCTGAGCAAGTTGTATTGTCAATTGACCACATCCACGTGTAACTTAGATGCTCGTAGACTTAAGATCTATGTGTGTATTTATACTACTAACTTCGTAGATAATAATCCGAAAACACAACGGAAGTATCTAATTGATTTTTAATGATTTAAATTCAAACTGATTAAACAAGGTATGAATGATCAAATTTCAAGTGTACATACATAACTGCGGCTAGGGTTTAGGGAAGAACTAAAATATAATGTACTAGCTGTGCCCGGCTCATGCGTTGCAATGAAATGTACTTTTTCCTACTTACTACCTACCTTCAGAAACAAAATCAAAATAGTAACAAAAAGTTAAAACCCATTTTCATGTATGCGGTAAACAAATGAAGAATATGGACATAGTGAGATAATTTCGTTTTTTTTTTTTTAAATATCAAAATTTTCTTTCCTATGAACCTTCTACTGAAAAAAAGGAAAACAAAAAAAAATTTTTGCGATATTGGTCCCGCTCACTCGTGTTGCCGTGACCAAGGGAAATAGGGATTCATTTTTATGTACATAGATAAAAAATTAATTAATTAATGATAGGTACACTCATTAAAAATGTTGATTAACTTTTAGGTCAATGAAACAATTGGATCCCAAAAGTTGTCGACTGTTTGAACTGGCTAAACGAAAATTTAAAATCTAAATTTATATCTTCTAATTAAAACTTTGTAGGTATAAGTATGCAGATATTCCATTTACTCATACTATTAGAAAAACGGTAACCCTTTCTATAGGCCCATTTTATGACTTCCATCGGGTAATTAGCTGCTAATAGTAGCTTTTCATTTATGGACTCATTAGGTGAATTATTCACCTTAAAGTAACACTAATTTTTTCCAGTAGTTGCGGCAGAGATCTCTACATCGACTATTAAAAGAGATGATTATATTTCAACAGCTGATCCAATTTTCATCAAACAAATATGCCATAATCATCTCGATTATCAAATTAAATACCATGCATATGTGATTTACTTTAAGCTACGCTTGATGGCGTATTGTTACACTTAATAAGTTTATGTTTTCTCTGTAAGTGAATTTGTTATTCTTTTGAGAAATAAAGATCTTTAACCGTATTAAACTAGCTTTGAAACAAAAAACCGCATTGATATTGGTTAATCCGTTTCGGAGCCGTTTCCAGACAGACAAACATAGGCTTCAAACGTATAACAACCTTCTTTTTGTGTCGGGTTGGGAATTAAAAAAGCGATAAATCAGTATGAGTGTGGATACTGCGGTTGAATCAAGGACAATATAAGGCATGCCGCAATAGCAGCGGTAAGACCCGTGATAGAGGAGTGGCTGGAGCGGCGGCATGATGCACTCGGGTTCCAGCTGACGCTGGTGCTCACGGGACATTGCTGTTTCGGGAAGTACCTGTGACGTACAGGCCGGGAGTAAACGCCTGGATTTGCTGAGTCCACTGTGTGTACTGCCCTAATGACACGACGCAGAAGACGCTTCAGGTGCGCCCTGCGTGAATGAAGCCTCGCCGTGGCCTGGTCGGGGCAGTGAGTGGTAACCTCTCGCTTCCAGCCGTGGTTCTGTTCATGGTTGGGAGCGAGAGTGCGTGGGAGACCATCGCTTCCTTTTGCAAGGAGGTGATGGCCACCAAGGAGGCAGCGGAGAGAGATAGGGTGTACCCCCCTCCAGTTTAGAGAGAACCCAATGTCTCCTGCCGGAGGCTCTAAGTTGGGATTGTACGATCTATGGCCCTTTACGGTTCACCAGTGTGGGCAGAAACCTTGACGGCCCGCAACATCGCAATCCTGCAGAGACCGCAGCGCGCAATGGCCGTCAGGGTGATAAAAGGACGGTACGATCTCCTTCAAGGCGACGAGTCTTTTAGGCGGAATACCCGGGGATCTGGAGACGAGAGCCCTCGCGCTGAAATGTCGTTAGTGCGAGGAGGCGCCTGAGCGGAGCAAGCTCCGCCAGATTAGATGGTGGTGGCTGAGTAAAGCGAGCGACTTGCGCAATCCAGCGCAGAAAACAGTAATGAAATGAGTTCTAATGACTAAAGTTTGCATCCTGTAAAGATATTTTATGAACATCTTAGATATTCTATTGAAAGAAAAAATACTTTATTTTCCAAAGTAGAACCTACTTAAAGACGGCCTGGCTCAAAAGCTTTTGTGAAACTTAAGACACTGAATCAAGTTACTTTTATGTTTCAATTCAACGAATTGAATATAGATATTGTTTAAGCGTGTACTTACCATCAACCTTGTTGCCATCAGCAATACTTATCTACTATAGGAAAACCCAATACATTCGAAATGTTATACAGGCATGTACTTAAATCTAGATTGGTTATCGTTACTTACACATGTAAGCATGTAGTGTATATGAACTTGAAGAGCGTTGTGCGGTATGCCGTTTGGTCGAAAATCAATCACCGTGCACACATGGTTCAAGTAAACGATATAGGTCGCTAACAACGTTACAATTTACAATAGTAATTGCCAGCAGTTATACTTACAGTGCTGTAACTTGAAAAAACATCATAACTTTAAGATTAGGCACCGTAGCGGATCCACGGCGAGGTAAGCCATGGCTCCAAATTCACCTGCAGGAGGTGCCCCTTGCCTGCTGCTGCAGTATGATTATCTAGTAGAAACACGTCACTGCGGCAGCGCTGCTGCGCGGACTCGTCTATGAACTCTCTCAACTCAGCGCTGCCGTAGAACTACCGCAGAGACATGTTTTAACTACAGAATCACATACCTGAACGACGCCGCTGTTAATACCAATTCATCCAACTTGCACCTCTTATAGACTAGAGACGGGGAGCCGCGTCACGTTGCGAGAAGGTTGGCATTGTATAGGTAAACCGCCGTAAGGTTCGCCCTCCCGATGGTCTGCAGGACGTGGGAGACGAACGAGAGCCAATCGCCTGTTGGCCGCCAGCAGCGAGAGATAACAGCGTTCCCGTTCCGCATCCCGCAGACCATTGGGAGGGACAAGCTAACATCGGTTAACTCACTAACCCTCTTACACCCTCTTAAATCTTTCAAAATATTTTCTTGACACCTTTATTTTATTTACTCTGTCTGTACCATTATTCGGGGTGGCGCTGGCGCCACCATATCGACGCATGACGTGGTGACTTGCGGCGAATGACATTGTTTCGATGCATAAAACAGAATATTGAGCCAAGGAAACTAGAAAACAGAAATAATAAGAATTTGGCACAATGATGCCATACTATTTTTTAGAAGAGCTATTAAATTTCGGGTATGTCTACTGAAATACTAATAATTAGGGATGGGCCGAATATTCGTTTTATATTCGTTATTCGGCATATTCGGCAGGTTTACCGAATATTCGTATTCGGCCGAATATTCGGCTAAATCACCGAACGTTCGGCAAAGTGGTACTCAAAGTATTTTTACTGCATTGAGCCGTGTATGATTGAGTATGAGTTGAGTGTTAAATGGGTTATGTTTATGAGGTAAGTAATTTACATGTTTTTATCGGCACTATAGTTTTATTTCCAATAACAGCAGATAAAAACATGGTTATTAAAAACCAAATAAAAGTATGTAGCTATTTTGGGATTAAGCTACAGTGAACTCTTTATAATAAAATAATACATGTTATTATAATCAGGTCGTACGTAAGAAAGAATTGCATGATTAAATTACAACATTTCAGCAGATATGATAATCATATTTCTAGTTTCTACTTAAAGTGTCAAAAATTATTTATTGACAAAAAACAGTTATTGTCTTATAAAGTTTAAACGTTAAAAGTATTAAACCAATATAGTTTTTTTAAGAGACAGAATTAATTGCATTTTTTATAGGTATTCATTTGAGGGATCAATCAATTACCCCTACACAAACAGAGTTACTCTATTATAAATATTAGTGACATACTAAGACAAATATGAGATCTTTATAAGAGACCAAATCGAATATAATAATACAGGAATATAACCTTAAGAATTCACATTTTTATTAACTTTTTATTTAAGTTACATGAAGGTAAATTTTCTTAAAACGCCCATCCGCGCGCTTTTCGTAAACGCATTCAGACTTGTATTGTTTACTTTAGGGAATCAATTATGCCGAATATTCGGTTGGGTAAAAGTTTTACCGAATATTCGGCCGAATGTTCGTATTCGGTGAAATCCATGTTCGGCCCACCTCTACTAATAATAATACAGTTCAGTTATTTTTAGAAATTGTCTACAGAATTTTGTGCAAATCTTCTGATTTCTGTTCCCAGCTTTAGCTCCGTAAAACTTAATAAAAAACCTTCCCCTCTTACATCGTAATTACTGAGACATTGTATACACGGTGGAAACGTAAAGTGACACTCGACTAGTTCGTTAATTTTACAGATATTGAAAAACTAATATACGAGTAGCTAAAACATTACATGTTACTGTATTTTTATGGACCATACCATGATATACGGTACTTAACAAAAATATTCGACAATTATATCGTAAAGTGTCCATAAATACAATGCAATATTAGGTAGGTACACCTAGGCTATATAATGAAGAAATAAAGATACCTAATCATATTTTACATAGGTAATATATAAAAAAAATAAAAAAACACGGGTCGCCTGATCGCTTTCACCTTAAAAAAATAATGGTCGCTTGTTGATGCTGACACTACTTGCCATCCTTTAAACATTTTAAATTCAAAATTGATATTTCATTGTAATTTAATATGCATTGCAGCATTTTTTTCTTATTAATAATTACCTAGCTCGTAAGGTGTGATTTATAATTAAAAATAAATCTATTTTTTTTTTCTATCTCATTCTTTTTTGGCTCGATTTCTCCTGTCAGATTGAACCTGACAATACTGATTTGGCATCTGACGTAGTACTTATTACTTCTATGCATCTGACATGGTATGGTTTGCCGCCGGGCTTAGAATAAGTACTAAAGCATATAAGCCGTCTCGGTACTTGAAAAACGTACAGGGGCATCTGTCAAATATGGGCATTTTCGAGATTTTGAGCTAATTCTAACGCTACCAAATTAAATAGCCCGCCACTAGTACCGTGCCTGTCAAACGACAACGACATTTTAAATTTTGTCGTATAATACTTGTGACAGTGGCGGGATGATTTGAAAAAATATTTTAGTCAAGAATTTATAATTAAGTAATTGTGTTTTGTGTAAGTGCATATTGTTCTTATAAATAAGAGTGTGCGCTATGTCCTGAATAGTAAAAAAATGTAAATCTCGCAAGGGACATACAAAAAATCAAAGTGAAAATATCGGCTTCCACAAGTACGTAGTATTTTTATGTTTATTCATAGATTTTCCTTTAAATATATTTCATTATAAATTAAATAAGTAAAAGTAAGACATATCCTTTTAGAACAGAGTTTCTCAAACTTATTTTATCTACCGCCCACTTTGGAAATCAATAATTTTCCAGCGCCCCCATTTTTTTTTTACTTTACCACGTCTTTAAAACCTCATTGACATTCATTACTTTCATTTAATTATAGTATGTTATATTAGTCTGGTCTGGAGTTTAAACTTACATTCTAAACGAGACTTTTTTACCAGTGAGATCAATTAAAACGCAACATTATAATATTAAGAGGATCTCTCACAGAACTATTACTCAAAGGAATTTTTCGGATAATATCTGCCGCCGGTTTATGGAGTTCACAGTAGTTATTACTTTTTTTATTGCCGGCAAAATTAACTCTTCTCCGATGGTGTGTGGTTTGCCTATTTGAGCAATTAACAAAGAGATATTGTACGAAGCTCGAAGTCCGTCATCTCCTTGCTTAACAGCCGCCGAAAAAAGTTTTGATACCCTTGGCTGAGCATTGTGCTTCTTCTCCAGGTCTTGAAAATAGGCTACATTTTTGTCTTTCTTATCTGGATGCATTTTATTCAAATGATCTTGAAGTCTTGAAGGCTTTATCGCTTCATTCAAAAATGTTTTTAAACAAAAAAGGCAAAAAGGCGAGGAGGGGTTTGTGGTATTTTCAATAAATACTTATTTAATATATTCCGCACTGTATTGCCGTCTCTTCTTTTTTGCTTCCGACATGCTTTTGTTTTCACAAATACGTAAGATGCTTACGATTGCGCGCGAAACCGCTAATTAAAATAAAATAAATATTATGTGCTTTTATATAGGATTGAAATACAGCACGCACCCGACAGGAATAAGACAAACATGAACAAACTCTTGTATCTCATTCGACGCTCAATCGTACTGAGCAAGTAAGAACAAGTATCGATGAACCAGCCGATTACAGGATTGCACAAATCGCGTTATTTAACAAAAACTTGTTAAAACTTGATTGCTCACTGGATATCCTACGAAAGCTATGTTAAATATTTTTAGTGTTAATGTTTGATTGTAACAAGGCAGAAATATGAACGAAATAATCGATGCTGTGTAGGAGGTAGGTTTTAATTTCAGTGAATTTTAAAATATTAAGTAGATGAAATTAAAAATCAACCGTCGCCCCCTAAACCACTTCAACGCCCCCCAATTTTTTCTGGGTCCCTTACCGCCCCCCTCTAGGCCTCCAGCGCCCACAAGGGGGCGTTATCGCCCACTTTGAGAAAGACTGTTTTAGAAGAAGTAAAATAAATAAGTTTAAACTATCTAAATCTTATCTATTTATCAATATGAATATTCGCCAAAGAAATTATTAAAGGGGTGCGAAAATTTTATCGATAAATCTATCGACAACGTGATTTTTGTGTTAGGTTTAATTAATTAGGTATTTATACATTTTTTTTCATTTAGGTTTCCCTGTGACGAATATTTTCGAAATAAATGGATTGCCGTGGTAGCTCACGAAATTGGTTGGGTTCCAAGAAAGCACTATATATTCTTTTACTCGTTCTGGCAAATGGCGGAGACTGAAAGAGAACTCTATACCAACATTATACCTTCAATCTAAATTTAAAAGCCTAAATTCTTATTGAATTGCATGTCTACAGGAAGTAAAAGAATTCGAGTAATTTCTTTAAAAAAATTGGTACAGATTAACCCCGCACTGGATTTAGCTTGATTGAAAATAAAAAAATAAAAATCTTTTTTTTCTTGCAACATTACGTAAGACATCTTCTTTCGGCCATTCATACAATAGACTATTTCAGATAGTCATTTCAGTCAGTTTCAGTCAGTCAGTTTCATTGTCTTGTTTATCTTAATACAGTCGTAATCTTCAAGCCTGATAGATAAAATAATTAGGACAACAAAAAACAAAATTAACGTATTAAATTAACGATGATTAACTTACTTCTCAATCAGTTTGCATTTGGTGCCCCTAACTTTTACACCTCTTTACCGTAATTATCTTTATAAATCTTGTATTTTTAGGGATGCGGTTTTTTTTAATAGATAGAGTGATTCAAGAGGAAGGTTTTCAGCTATAAAACGCACACGGGGCGGGTCGCTAGTTATATATAAAACAATCATTATTTTGTTTAAAATTTCCAGCGCCTCGAAATTAACAACTTACCTGAGACCACGTGGCGCCATTCTAGTGACAGAAAAAAAATGTGCATGTCCAAGTACATTACAAGGAACACTCAATAATAATGTGTTTAACTTTTGTGAAGCTTTTAGTAATTGTAAATTAAATAATAGACATTTATACATATACGATGACTTTATTTATTGATAGCGATAATCACAGGACCAGTCGAAGTGATGATGCTCGGGAGAGGTATATGTCTAGCAGTCTTCTTTCGGCTGAATAATGGTGATATTATAACTTTAATTTTGTCATTATAACTTTCTAAGAAGTAAGTATTTATATGTACCATGGCAATATACGGCATGGCTGTTATTTGGGTAACACAATGATAGTCACCTTCTTTCGGCCATACAATACTATTTCAGATATTTCGTAATATATACATTTATACGATGACTCTATTTTATCGATAGCTATAATCTGATAGTGTGAATCCTCATCCCTAGTCTCCGTACAAAAGGTTACAAAATTATTTTTTACGGCCTGTCAAAAGTTTATCTTTCCCGCTCTGACAACAGCGAGTCCGCCATATGAGTAAATAGCATGGCTATATTTTGATTCGTTTATGCTAAGTAGCGCTCCTTCTATGCTTTAGTTCTTATTCTAAGCCGCCGGGGATATACTACACTGTACAACCTATTTCATAAGTACCCTGTGCTGTACAACAAACTGTGCAAAGAACAATGATCACTCGGCTAACATGCTTGGACTAGTAAAATCTAACAAAACGTAACTTGATGAAACATAATGTCGTTTCATTCGCCTACATAAATATAAATAAGTTCAGCCTTCAATATATTTTTAAAAGGTCGGAGAGACAAGATATTTTGCCACTTCCATTAACAGATTCAAAACGTGATGCAATTCCAAGTCCATTAAACGAATGCCAAGTCAACAAGAGTAGAAGATCAATCGGAGTCTGTAAGCAATGCAAAAATATAAAAAAAAGGGAAAATTATATAAAATCGCACAGAACACCAAAGAATATTGTAACAATAAGCGAGGAGAACACAGTCGTCGCCGAAACTATAACGACATGGTTACCATGGACACGGTCAGCGCAGAAAACCACAGATTAGTTAATAGTAGCTAGTAGCTAGCTACAGAAAACCGTCAATTTATTTTTACTTGTCAAGAATAGGGAGGGACGTAATCAATCGATTTATAACAGTATCGATTTTTAGATGTAAAATCATTAGTTTTTTATCTAATTCATGGCTTTATTAAAACAATTTACCACGAAGTAACATCAAATTCTATTAGTGGCTAAGCCTAAATAATATTGATGTGAGTAACGGTTGACATTGCCTGGGATTTTATTTCGATTTATGAAATAAAATCATAATAGACTAGAAAAAGTATGGACTTCTCTAGTAACGTAAGTAATTACGGATGCGTTCGAAGTTAGATATTTTATACAGCGTTCTGATTAATAAAATAGTATTTTTAAAATAAGATTATCTTTAATACCCCATCTTTTAAAAATAAACGAAGATATCCAATAAATACACTAACAATGCACTAATATATTGGTGACAGTTTCATCTCGGGAACAATTTCTGATTTTCCTAGTACAAAGTGACCATTGTTCTTTTAGGCTGAGATCTATAAAGCGAACTTCGACTTAGCTCAAACTTGACTTACGTAAAATGGAATACAGTTTTTGTTTGGTTAAAGTCTAAGTTTTTGGTAAGTCGTCGAATTCGTCTAAGTTTCTAGAAAGTCGTTGATTTCGTGCACTTGTATTTGCTAAGAACGCATATAAAGGGATTCGAAGATTGCTACATAAATATCGACTTTGACATAACTCGAGTTATGTCTGAGCAAAGTCTAAGTGCGTTTTATATCTCAGCCTTAGAATTAGAGTGCGCGCAAGATAACTCTGCGCGCGACTGAGGGCGTGCTAAACGTTGCCATGATCGCAAAAGTTCAAATTACCGCTTTTTAAGCTTAACTTTTTTATCGCTAAACATAATTTTCCCGTTAAATATTCCTACAATCAGGTAGTTCTACTATCAAAATTGATAAAACGGCACACACTTTGGTGGACCATGATTAGTTCCGATTTCGGCCGCGCGCAGACTTATCTTGCGCGCACTCTACTCTAAGGTGCAAACACATGCGATTTTTTATTGATATCAGCGCCATCTAACATTGAGGAGAGATAAATTAAAGTAAATGGAGTACAAATTTGTTTCCATAGATGTCTCTTTGTAACCTGTTTTACTGGCCAAAAGTTATTATCCTGTCAAAAAATACTAATGTTTTTTTCATTTCTATAATGTTGGCAACACTTAGTCGGTGTAAAATACATAGAAGTAATACGTACTACGTAAAGTCCTTGGTAGAATGGTACTTATTACTTCTATGGTAAAATAGTTCGTTTCTTGCACTGTGCAAGCAAAAATAAACCATAAAGTGATATCCATCCATCAGACAGATACACACTTGTGCTACAAATAATAAATTGAGGAATTATAGATGAGTATTTAAATCTAATTATAGACCTAGTTCAAAGTTGAAGTACGAGTTATTCCCTCATTTTTCATTTTGAGGACCTCCAACAATTGAGGGGCACATCACATCACTAGCATCAATGCATCAGCCGCGCCGTGGGCACTGTGCCGTGCCGTGCTGTTTTGTCAAAATACTAGTTAAGTCTCGAATGTTTTTTACTGATACGAGTTTAAAAGCGATGCTTTTATTTTTAATGAGATCTATACTCCATACCATAAAAGTATTGCAGATGTTTAAAAAACAACCGATTCTGAATAGGTGGATTTTGCGCCCCGTATGCATCAGAGGGCGCTAGTTTCCATACTTGCTTGATCATGGTCCGAGATAATAGCACTTCCCTATATTATGTATTATCTATGGCAGCACTCTTGCTTGTTCTTCGTTCGTATTACTTTTTATACTCTGTGGTGGGCCGATTGCCGGCTGTTGCTTACCGTGTCAATATTCAGTATTAGCAAGGAAATTTACTTTAGAATAAAATGAAAATGCAATACCTAGCCAGCTCATTATAAATACAAGTGACATTTTTATAACTATTGACACCAGTGAGTTTATGAAATTATATTAATAAACACGAACGTGGATAGTCGTCAGTTCGCCACACAAAATGTGTCAGTTGATATTTTACATCATCATTAATATATTTTCTCTTTTAAAAACTGCTACCGGCTTAGGTGAAATAATATACGCGATAAACGCTGGTGGACCAGCCCATACTGATATTTATGGAATACATTACGAAAAAGATCCATTACAAGGAAGAATCGGTACCGCTTCGGATTATGGCAGACAACTGGTTATGATCGGTAGAGTGAACCCAAAAGATGAAATATTGTATCAAACTGAGAGATATCACCACAGTACATTTGGCTACGACATTCCAGCGAACAGGGACGGCGACTACGTGTTAGTTCTGAAGTTCAGTGAAGTGTACTTCAATGCACCTAACATGAAAGTTTTCGATGTGGTTCTAAATGGAGACCACACCATTGTTGCTGACTTAGACATTTTCGACAAAGTGAGCCGTGGTGTTGCTCATGATGAGTATATACCCTATTCAATCAAGAATGGTAAACTGTATTACAATGAAGAAGAATCAGATATAAGAGGAGGTAAAATAAAGGTAGAATTCATTAAAGGTTACAGAGACAATCCAAAAATCAATGCTTTATATGTAATGAGAGGCACAATCGATGAAGTGCCCAAACTGCCTCCCTTAGTGTGGCCAGAAAATGAAACTGAAGAACCTAGAGATGAGGTTGAAGAAAAGAGTTCTAAGTCTCGGCGTGCCAGTGGGCCTAAACAACCAGACCCATACTCTATGGACGAGAGCTCTGTGCTGATCCCAGTTTTTATAACTATAGGTGCTTTTATTCCTCTTTTGTTCTGCCTCTGTAAACTATAATCTTCACATGATTAAAATCCCTACATATATAATTTTTGTGTGATTGTATGCTATTTAGTATATTTCTATTTATTGTGGGTAATGATATATTTTATTTGAACAAATCATATTGACATTATTTCCAAGCACTTAATATCAAAGCTCAATGGTGATAGTACAAAGCCAATAAATGTGAAATGACTAGAGCCCGTCCCATGTTGAAATATTAATTAAATTCTACACTATGCACACACATTATGTGCTGATCAGATGCACTTTATGTAAATAAATAACTTGAGTTTATTTAAATACATCTTTTCTTTGTGTTTTATCACCACCATTAGATATTCATTAACCCCAAAAGTATTAGTTTTCAATTAATGCATTATTTTATATTTCATTCTGAGAAACAGGATTTACCTTTTGCAAAAGCTATAACTGATGTAAATACTAACATTAGTTTTTACATTTTACATTCTTAATTATATCTATTATTTTAAAACAAAGTTTGTAATGTTAGAAATCATGCTAAAAAGTTCTATATTCCAACAGATTTTTATCAAAATTAAAAGTGCATAATAGTCACCAACACAATTAATGTTCAACAAGTCTAGAAAAGGTAGGTCCTATCATTATGGTGATAAGAAATAAATAATACACCTCAAACACAATTGAAACAATTTTATTAAGGACAGTCTTTCAAATACTTATAGAATATACCTAAATATTCATATTGTATCCTAGGTAATGCTTTATGTAGGTAGCACAATGATTTTATTTCACAATTCAATACCATATTGTTTGGCTAAAAGTACCTCAAATACTTAAATATATTCTTTTGTAAATAACTCCAAATAGTTTTAGGGCCCTTCATACTCTCTGCCTATTTTAATTTTTTGAGCAAGCTTAACGATTCTTCGTAATCTGAAAAAAAAAATATTAATATGTTAGCTGGTTTCATAATTTATGATTTATAAATTATGAAATACTTATGTAAGTAGGTATCACGCCTATTTTCTTTTAAGCTGAATTTTTAATCAGCTAACATCCCCTGCCTAAACTTAAAAATACATGCTATTGCTAATTGTAAATTTAAAGAGGCTGATGTACCTATATGTTATAGGAAATGCATGAAACATAGGAGTTGTATATAATTCCTAGGAAATGTATACAATGCCAAGTCAATTTAAGAAATTTGTAAAATAATTTGTCAAAGGTTCTTTGATACATTACATTTTCTAGGTAACTTGATTTCGACGAAAATTCATGGTCTTCCTTTTATTTTAGATGATATGTTATTTAGAAGAAATAAATTTACCTGATCGAGCCTTTCGATCAGTACAATAAAATTATTTTTTTTTTGTTTTCACATTTAGCGGGTTCGATTCCCAGTTCAGACAGGTGATTATTTAAAATTCTTTGAATGCAGTTCGTATTGTTTTTAAAATAAAAGTGAAGTCTTCTTTCAGTATTTTTTTCTATCTACAGTATTTAAGGTACTTTCCCTCCATGTGGCAAAGTTGTGGGACGCCCTGTATACATTTCCTAGGAATTCTATATAATGACGGATTACATACATTTCCATTTGGGATGCATGAAAAGAGCCTCCACGAGTGACGATACTTAAGTACGTCCGGCGCACCCTGGGCAGTCAGCCCCGCTACCAACCTTGCTGACTGGCTAATCTTTTCACCACAGCATGAGCTATTTTCGTATAGCTCGTGCTGACACGAGAGAAGAAGGTATACTTTCCGATAACTTATGGGTGTGGCTCAAAAAAATTGTACTTTTTGAAAAAATATTTCGGTCGCCTGTTTACCGCACATATTTAGTATTATTTACATATTGAATAGGTACCTTAGAATTTAATTTATTATTATAATATGAAAACGTCAAAAATACATGGTTGCAAATAAAAATAAAAAATATTTATATTAATAAATAATTTGATTTACGAAACTTTTATATATTTTTTTGCTCCATACAAAACTAAAATGTCCCAGTGCAGTCTTTCGACAATTATATTATCATAACAAAATATTTATTCGGTTTATGTAATTTCTGATTGCCGTCGTAGTTAATACGGGAGTTCGTGTAATGCATTTTGTCTAAAAATCCCTCGCAATTATATATTTTCTTATGAAACTATTAATTTTAAAATTTGTCCCAATTAATCTTCCAGTGTGTTATAATAGATGTGTTACGTGGTTACTTTTTTATTTTAATGACAACCACACTAGAACCACTTTTAATGGGTGGCAACACTCTAGGGCAACGCCAATGATGTGTCAATTTTATGTCAGCAATTTTAGTTTCGTAACAGAAGTGAAGTGATTTGTAGTGTTCGTTTTGGTCGTTAAAAATATTGGATTTTAAATGCAGAATTTTCAAGGTAAGTGTTTATAATTCGTTATTATATTAGTTAATATGTTAAATAATAGTTTTTACCTAGTACATTTAGGGTTTATTTCTGAAATATCTTTGAAGTTGTAGCTGCTATGTTCAAGTGAACACAAGAATCTTCTGGTGTGTTTGGTCTAGTGTGTTATGGTGTGTTACATGTTGTGTTACGTAACACACTGGATAATATTAAGCTTGGTTCACAACATACTGTTACCCGAACGTAAACATTAGGCATTAATTTTTTTTCAACAATTTCATAATTATTTTTCAGTAATAAACAGTAGTTCCAAAAGCTTCGACGACCATCTGTCGAAGCTGTCGTTGCGCGGTTGGATCAAGGGCCAGATACAGAAGGCAGCACTCCTCGATACGGCCCGCATTGTGAGGAAGTTCCTGTCTCTGGAGCCCTAACCACCGGTAGCTTGGACCCTGCTCCCGACATCGGTGGACTACTGTTTTTATATTTTTAAATGTTTTTTTATATACAGGGTGTTAACGAATTCGTGTAATTCCTTCAAACCGCTTGACCTACTGGTGACACTGATTGACCCTGGATAGGTTTTTTCAGAATCAACAAAAAAAAGTTTTCAAAAAATGAACCATGGTATTCTGTATCTGAGTAATTTTAGAGTCCCAAGTTAACTGACTGTATGGAGCAATATCGGACAAGCCGTGCCTGTCAGCTGTGTCGCCGTGCCTTCATTCATTTGTGCATGGCATCGAAATTTTCTATCACATAAAAAAAATATTTGGGAAAAAAGAAACTTTTTTTATTTTAAATCAATCTAAATCCCGTGCGGGGTTAATCCATACCATTAATGGATCATGTGGTTTGAAGGAATTACACGAATTCGTTAACACCCTGTATATATTTGTTATGAAAAATATTTAAAAATATCAAAAATATGTATTATAAGAAAAATAAAGGAGATAATAATAAAACTATAGTTTTATATTTTTATGTGTTTTTTTTTATAATTTAGTTAAAACAAATTTAAAAATGTAATTTTTATATGTGTAAAATATGAATAAAGAGAATAATAATAATTCCTTTATTTCAGGCAACTAAGGCCCATAAAAAACAATACACATATATAAGGGGACATTGTACTCCTCATTATGAACAACTTTTACTATGGGACCAAGCCTGAAATCATGAAAAAAAAATCAGCCGTTCCATACATTATGATCGTGTTGTAAAGCATTTTTGTATGGGACAGCTGATTTTTTTTTCATGATTTCAGTGTTGGTCCCATAGTAAAAGTTGTTCATAATGAGGAGTACAATGAGGAGTCAAATGTTTAAATAGATTACGTGTCTTAATAGAAGTCAGCATACGTACCTATTCATTTAATTTATTAACCTAATAATAATATTTTTTGTACAATGTAGACCTGCCTTTACAAGTTCTAGTGTGTTAAAATATTTTCCAGTGTGTTGCATGTCACATTGTGTGTTATTCTCTCCAGTGTGTTATGGTACAAACTTTGTGAGCCGCACCCATATACGAACATCCAAGCGACGTATGTTATCCGTATCCTATCCCATGTGATAGGTGAGGAGACCTTGATATTTTAAGCACACAATTCTAAATCCCGGGCGGCTATTGAGATCTTTCTAACCATCTGTAACATGCAGGGCCTGATTAACTTTAGAGGCTACATAGGCAATAGCAAAAGCTTAGCTTTAGCAAAAACGAAACCAGTAGGCCTAGCACGAATGTTGTAACGTTAACGCGAGTGAATTTTGAATTGGAAATAACGTAAACCTACCCAAATTGGTCCGCCCACCATAATCCGACCACTAATTGTTACTGCATTTTTTTATTAATACAGTGTAAGTATTATTAAGCTAGGTCTTATTGGAATTTGAAACTACACTTTTAACTTTGTTCACCACTAAAAGAGATTTTATAGATATTTGTTTTGTTTCGCGATAATATTACAACTCATAACGAAATGGTGCATTAAGCGTGTTTTTAATAGTCAAAACGTCAAAACCAGACATGAGACAATTAGAGAGTTCTGGAAAGATTTAAACTGAATTTAGTAAGTATAATGTTTTTGTGGTATAGTATAATTGATAGACTTGAGTTACAAATAGGTAATAGGTGATTTAGTTTATAATTAGTATGCAAAACTTATGAAAATAAAGTGGACGGTATTATAGCTAGTAACACTACAGTACTGATCGAATACCGACCGGAGGTCGGTATAGGGGCAATTACCGTGTTCACTTTAACTGATAAAATTATATTTGAGTTATAATAAATCAAACCTAGAAATATTTTTTAATATTTACCTGTTTGATAAAGAATCTTGTGACCGAAATACGACCTACTATAAATTGTTTATTTATTTCGATAACTGTATTTTAATTTCATGAAAATTCATTATTAGCACCGTCGTTTATGGAGAAAAGCAGTATAATACTTACATGATTTTCAATTAACTGTACTTGTTATTGGTTTTATTCTAATGTAATTTATTTCTAAAACATGTTTACCATCTATCGACATTGTTTATTTCTCTAAAAATATTAAACTTTTCAATAATTGAAGTAGTTGAAAAGCGGTCGGTTGTTAGGTAACCGTTTTACATCATTTCATAATACCGTCCACCCTCAAAGCTTATCGTGATTTGTACTCATTTCGAAGAGCTTAAACTTTTTAGCTGAAACTCAAAGTTTATATGACTACATTGTAGACTTTATGTTACCACCTTTCGGCTCCTTTATCTGACCTTGGATATCAATCAACTAGGAAAAGAGTGCCCATCGAGACAAATCAAACGAGCCGAAACCATTGATAAAACAAAACTACTCGAAGGGCTTACATTAATACATTGTGGAGTAGACAGATTTTTTCTGTGACAGTCATGTTGTATTTGGATACCGACCTCATTTCCAGAATTGTCATACCCAAAAACCATAGACAAGAAACCATAAAAAAAAACTATACTCATGAAAATAACTTTTTGAATTTTGACTCACCCACGGCACCCGGTGCATCAGCACCGCCGAAAATTATGGAATTGTCACCCATGGCGAATCATTTCCAAATTTTTATGGCGACCATCTTGGATTTTGAAGTTGCCCTCGTTTTCTTCATCAGCACACCCGAATGCCATGGAATTAACACCATGACGACTAACTTTTAAATTTTCATGGCTGCCATCTTGGACTCTGGGTTTTTCCACATTTTTGGCATCAGAAGCCTCGAAAACCATGGATTTGACACCCATGATGAATAATTTTCAATTTTTGTAGCCGCCATTTTGGATTTTGGTTTTGCCCACATTTTTGGCATCAGCAGCCCCGAAAACCATGGATTTGACACCCATGATGAATAATTTTCAATTTTTGTAGCCGCCATTTTGGATTTTGGTTTTGCCCACATTTTTGGCATCAGCAGCCCCGAAAACCATGGATTTGACACCCATGATGAATAATTTTCAATTTTTATAGCCGCCATTTTGGATTTTGGTTTTGCCCACATTTTTGGCATCAGCAGCCTCGAAACCCATGGAATTGACACCCATGCTGAATAATTTTCAATTTTTATAGCCGCCATTTTGGATTTTGGTTTTGTCCACATTTTCGGCATCAGCAGGCCCGAAAACCATGGAATTGACACCCGTGAGTCCCGTAACGAATAATCAGTATTTTGTATAGCCGTCATCTTGTATTCCGATCTCGACCAATTTTTTAGCATATGCACCCGAATAACCCATGTAAATAAGAGTTTTGTTATAATAAACGCATTTGTTACAACTAGATTAAACTCTCAATCACCGTAATTATAGACACAATAGATAAGACAATTAAGTGTCGTCCTGGGACGACGGGCAGTACGCAACCGGTTAAAGTAGTCAAAAAAAAGGTAAATCATTTATTAAAACTTCAGTAGTTTAACATCTTTTGACGAGGTTGAGATTGCGAGTAAAATTGGGACCAGCGGTATAAGCTCTAAGGGAGCAGCGCGCGCACACCGTCACGAAAAAGGTTTAAACGTTGATTCTTATTTATTTATTTATATTCAGTTCTTACAGACAAACCGTGGAAATGGTTTTGTGGGGCTTTAATCTTAATTAATGTAACGTTTCTGTACTATATAAAAAAAAACCTCTTTTCTATATGACACCATGAAGTTAGTTGTTTACATAGACCTACAAGGTGTCTAAAGCTCTGCAAAAAAGAGTACGAAAAATGGGGGTGCCACTAACAATAAGCGCTCTGGTAGAAAGTCGAAGTGAACTTCTACCGCGCATACTTAAGTACACACACCGTTTTTTACTTTAATCTAAAATGGAATGGGGCATCAACCGGGGACTGCCCACTATGAGAGTGCAGTCAAGGACTGTCCCCGGGGGATGTAAGACAAGCACAATAATGTGTATTGCAAAATATAGAACCTTAAATTATTGGTCTATTGATACGGGTGTTTAATGGACAAGTCCAACTTCTTTTTCTGGTAGAAAATTGGTTTGGCAGACGGTGGCCCACTAACTCGCTAGCTGAGCAAACAGGCAAAAGGGGGCAATACCACTGTGAGCTGTTAAGGGTATCGAGATCGAGAAGTGAGACCCTGGTTTCAGCAAGTTTGCAAAGGGCAAATTGGGTGGACGGTATTAGGTATGTCAGTGGTCGGATTACGGCTGACAGTTATTTCCCGGACGGAATTAAGGCGGGCAGCAGATTTGAAACTACTTGTCACTTTTTACTTCATATCAAAACGAATTAAATGTGAATTTTATATTCCTTGCTAGATTTAATAAATATATGAATTTTACTGCACCTGAGTTTCCCTTATCAGTCGCTATGTCTGAATAAAACAAAAATGATGGTCCTTAGGAGGTCGGTATTCGGTGGGTTTACGTTACTCGTTTCCACTTAATATAATAATTGAATTGAAAACTTTATTCATATCTAAGTATGTATGATACAAATTGTGGCTGTCGCATAAATTTAAAGTAAAATGCTATAGAATAGTTGTATTTTCGATTCAAAATTCGCTCAGATTAACGTTACGTTTACATTACTTTACTTCAAAACATTCGTGCTAGGCCTACAGGGCTACCCATAACATTGGGCGAACGGAGCGGCTGATCCTGGCGCCTACCCTTAAAAATGCACTTAAAATAAAGTCGATTTCGCAAAAAATCGCACTCCCTTCAGTATCCCTAGGGCGGTTGCCTATTTGTTTGATTACCACTTTATTGGTGTGGTACTTCCTGGCCGCGCCACAGTCTCCAATTTGAATGAAAGTGGGCTTAAAAAAATGTACGTAAATTGTACGTTTTTGTACTAGAAGAAAAAAAAATTGTACTATAAAGGATCGCGAGAAATTTAACAAAATTGGTGGCGCGGCCAGGAAGAGTGCTTCCTAGCCGCGCCACCGCGTACACTGCAATAAACAATCTAATAATGTACAAACTCATTGGTAAACAATTGTACGTCTATTGTTCGTTCTATTAATAACGAGAAATACTGAAAAATGTCATGAAGATTATGAAAAAAAAAAAACGAAAAGCCGCGCCACAGTCTCCCATTTTGAATGAAAGTGGGCTTAAAAAAATGTACGTAAATTGTATGTTTTAGTACTAGAAGAAAAAAAATAGTACTATAAAGTATCGCGAGAAATTTAACAAAATCGGTGGCGCGGCCAGGAAGTATGCTTCCTAGCCGCGCCACCGCGTACACTGCAATAAACAGTCTAATAATGTACAAACTCATTGGTAAACAATTGTACGTCTATTGTTCGTTCTATTAATGACGAAAAATACTGCAAAAAATCATTTTCTCTGTGATAAATTTAATATCGAAAATAAAATCGAAATTAATTTGGAAGTACACGAATAACCGTTGCATATGGTGTTTCATACACAATTATGTCCGCGATAATTATAATGTTAAATGTACGGGCAACTGCAAAGAATGAATGGAGAGGTAACTGTAGTAAAAACAAAAATCAGAACTTCAATTAAAATAGATTGTGTTTTTGAAAAAGAATAGAAAACCTGAAATACTCAGAAAAAAAAAATTAGAAAACCAATCGTGTTACGAAATAAAATGCTTCCTGAAAGTATGTGAAAAAGTGAAAGAAAAACTTAAACAAGATAAAGGTTACGATAACATCATAATACAGAATTTTGAAGAAGATTTTAACTGTACTAAGTTTTTTATTGAGCAATATAAACAGAGCAATATACTTAAATAGTAACAGAGTAAATTAATATGTATAACCTCTGAATAAAATCCATGACACGAACGCCTGACAGTTCTGCCATTACAAAGTCGAAGTAGTATTATTATTTTCGAAATTAAATTTTTAACAGAGAAAGTGACTGTTTGCTGTATTTTTCATCATTAATAGAACGAACAATAGACGTACAATTGTTTACCAATGAGTTTGCACATTATTTCCTGCAGTGTACGCAGTTTTATTTTCGATATTAAATTTATCACATAGAAAATGACTTTTTGTAGTATTTTTCATCATTAATAGAACGAACAATAGACGTACAATTGTTTACCAATGAGTTTGTACATTATTAGACTGTTTATTGCAGGGTACGCGGTGGCGCGGCTAGGAAGCACACTTCCTGGCCCCGCCACCGATTTTGTTAAATTTCTCGCGAACCTTTATAGTACTATTTTTTTTCTTCTAGTACTAAAACATACAATTTACGTACATTTTTTTAAGCCCACTTTCATTCAAAATGGGAGACTGTGGCGCGGCTTTTCGTTTTTTTTTTTTCATAATCTTCATGACATTTTTCAGTATTTCTCGTTATTAATAGAACGAACAATAGACGTACAATTGTTTACCAATGAGTTTGTACATTATTAGATTGTTTATTGCAGTGTACGCGGTGGCGCGGCTAGGAAGCACTCTTCCTGGCCGCGCCACCAATTTTGTTAAATTTCTCGCGATCCTTTATAGTACAATTTTTTTTTCTTCTAGTACAAAAACGTACAATTTACGTACATTTTTTTAAGCCCACTTTCATTAAAATTGGCGACTGTGGCGCGGCCAGGAAGTACCACACCTTTATTGACATCAATTCTTAGCAACTAGCCTGTAACAATAAATATTTAGCAACAAAGGCTTAAATATACACTTAAAATGACGTCGATGAAGCTAAAAAAAAGCCAAAAAAATTTACGCTCGTTCACTCGTGCTATTTTTACTCGAAAATTGTGCCTTTACTAGCGAATATTTTAAGTAAATAAATTAAGAATAATAAGATTCAAAAACTCTTTCAAAAAGGCAGTTAAAATTAAGTCCTGATTTAAAGAGCTGTGCTCGCGTTTTTCTTCCCTACACCGTTATGCTTTGCTAGCCTATTATTTGAGCAACTCTCTCGTCATAATAGGTACAGTAATTATCTAACTTACTATATCGTAAATTAATTGGAGCCCAGGTGGAAAATTATCAGAACATTTAGTTTCTGTCAGTTCTGGGTTTTAAATACCTACCTACATTCTCCTTCGGCTTCAAGTTTTGTGCCGATAGAAAAGTTGTCAACCTTATTTTGGGGGAAAGAAGTCGATGGGGCGCACAGCTTATAATAGCCTAGGTGCGGTTTGAACCCTAAGGCCGGTTTACACCAACATAAATTCTCTGGTTAAACAACAGTTTACCACAAATTCTAGTATATTTTTCAAATAAACGGTTGTTTAATCAGAGGAGTAATTTTGGTGAACACCAGCCTTAATCAGGTCCTGCTAACATGAAAAGCTTAATAACGCTGATCGAAATGGTAATGGAACACAGGAGCTCAAGCTCGGTAGTAGAGTTGGAATGCTTAAAACAAACTTTTTTTTAACCACATGTTTTAAAAATTGTTTAAGACATTGTGTCCTATACAATCAAATAAAACATGTTTGAAATGAAACTTTTTTTAAACATTGTTATTTATTTTAGTTATTTCATTTTTCTGGGTTTTTAAGGCGGTTTGCCTTTGCGCACGCTCAGATGGTCTATATAAACTCACAATTTATTGGTGAATTTTGTACTAGACCCTTGGTCCATGTGTTTCTACTTCAATGCTATCAAAACTATGAGTTGGTTAATTTATATTTATGATTATTTACGGTTTACTCACGTGCATTTTTCGGGATTGCCCGACTAGTTTCGGACCCAAACGGAGCCCTTAATCATGAGCTGAACACGCGGCGAGGTCGCGAGACGAACTGGCTTTGGTTAATTTAGCTCCATAATATTTAAGAATACTTAATAATGTAGGTATCTATTTTTAAAAAAAGCGGCCATTAAATTTGAACGTCGGACTACGCACAGTGTAGGGTTCCGTAGTCAGTACGGCTATAAGCTGATATTTTAGTCAATCTTCATGTTTGGTAAGCAACTCAGATTAAAAAATAGTTAAAAAATTTCAAATACAAAGTTATTTTTGCTATGTTAATTTAAGTCATTTTCTATGGAGTTTCTATGCAAGTAGAGCCTGCTTAGCTGTGATAGACCGCCCATTGTACTTACATTATTGTGTGCATATATTATTTTTTTGTTTACCGGTATATCAACTAAAGAATATATAAATAAATATCCTTTCAATTTCGTTATACCTATACTACCATTGTGAATATTTTTCAAATATTCAAAAATAGCGGGTCAGCTGGTGCGGAAACAAACAAAAATCTAACAAAAATGACCACTTTAAAATTTATTATTTCGTAAACGGATCCCTGTATCGCAAGTGTTTAATGTTTCTCTAATATTTTTGAAGGACCTATTCAAAGATACCCTATTCGAATATCTACCCTATATAAGCGAATAAAAAAATCACCCCAACTTTACATTAAGAGAAGATACTCTATTTTTTTATTTATTGGGTTTACTCTATATCTTTGTTGGCGCTATAAATACGATACGAAGCAGTTTGCATTCAAACGGCCATTATTAAAAAAAATACTCGGATTCTATATTTTGGTAGCTATATCAGTAAATCAGGAAACATAAACCAAAAACTAACAATGGTTTCTCGAACAGTTTCACTGTTATAACACCAATAACTATATAGGTACCTAGCTACCGTTATTTTCCTTATTGACGGTGTTAGTTACATCGCAACTAAAATACCTATTCAATTAAAATCTAACCGTCCACTGGTTTAATGGTTGGCAAACGTGGCAGGGTAGTTCCTAGTTTTCTATAACGAAATTCTTAGTAGCAGCCCAGATTTGGAATTGTGTTCGACAATTAATAGGCTTGTTCCCTATAGCCGAGGGTGCACAACAGTACCCCTCTGTTTACCCCAAAGCTTCAGGTTCTGAGTACTAAATCATACCGAGAACTTAGGTAACAGGTCCGTGTGTAGTTATTTTATTTTCAGGAGAGATCCGTCTGACGGCCCAAAAACTGCCCGGTTTGCTGTGAATATAATATAGTAGCGAATCACCGCGATTCCGGCCATAAGTCGCTAAGAGACCGACATAACCCTCCACCTAGGGTAGAATATTGCGATGGCTATAGACACTTTGTTTTATGAATTCTGTTCCTGTACATCATTTCCCAGTTTTGCAACCCCGATCCATGATGAAGAAACTAAAGTCTGTTCCCGAATTTCGCTAGCTTTTTTTCATATTCATTTTTTTATTCGTCTGCTCGTATGTGGTCCTTGCAGGACTTTTCTACGTAACGGGCAAGACCTGAAGGGTCTCCAGCCAAGTATTATGCTAGCCTAGGTACCTACTTACACAAACTAGGTTTCCCGAAATTCTCGTACCAGTAAATTCAAAAACAACTTACCTACTTGGATTAAAAAAAAGAGCAAAGCCTATTGCTCGCGGGCGTTACCCATCATCGTCCCAACTTACATCATTTCACTTACCTAAATAAAATCGAGTAACTGTCGAATGTACATACCTACAAAGTTAATCGGCAAGGGGGTACTAGATAATCCGAAGTGGTGTTAAAGTAGGTACCCATAATAATGAATAACTTTTGTTCTACAGCTTTCCCCAAAAGTCAATAGCTTAAGAGAAAGATCTATCTGTTCAAAGATTTCATAAAAATAAGCTAAAATCTATCGAACGTCAACTGTGTTACATTTATGGAAATATTTGGGGTCTCGGGTTAGAAAAGTCTATTTTCTGAATTCGCAACTAAAGCAGGGATGAATACCAAATTTTTTTAAAAGCCTAAATTAATAATCATTTTGCATGGGCATAAAAATTATTGAATTAGAAATTTTAATTGCTTTATAGTCATTAGTGATATTTTATGTGGCCCGCGCATTAGTACCCCCTTTCCGACTAACCTTGTATTAGTAATCTCCGATGCACAATAGAATTCAACTTACGCGTTCGATGTCCCATGCACTTTATATTCACATTTTCCGTCATTATTCTGAACAAACCCTCTTCTGCATTTGTTTGTTATTGGTAGCGCTGTGACATTCGTGTTATTTGAAGAATCTGGTGATAATGTGAGAACATTCGCTGTGGTCGTAGTAACAACAGAATTGTTGGCAGTCTGATTCAAGGCTACATCGGCTGCCTCCACAGCAATAGTGGTGCTATTTCTTATGAAAGCTTCTGTTGTTTGTTCTAAAAGTACTGTTGAAGACATACTCGCATTAGATTGCGTCTCAGTGTTTAGAACTGTTATGTTTGTTGTGTTTAACGGTTTTGGTGTTGTACCGTTCGGCGGTTTTATCGTCATTTCTGAATAATCGTAAGCGTAATCGTAATCCTGCAAAATAAATCAACAAATTAACCATCAAATTTACTATTCTTGTAATAGGTAGATTTTGAGATTATAAACGTACAACGAAGGTTGTACATAAAAATTAAATTAACGTAGGCAACTACATAAGTACCTATTTAATTACTGGTAGTTAATCAACATTCGGAAAACATTTTATGACTGCTTTCAGGCGACAACTTGTAGTTTTTTCGTACCCTCGTAACTAAAATAAACTTATAACTTTTTATTACATACCACATATTCTTCCTTTCCACCTTTAAGTAATGCAATGATGTTTATATTCTTCAAACCAATTTGCACATTTAAATCTCCTGACTGTCTTTGATCAAAACTAGAAGTGCAATCTGTTGTTCCAACTAAAACAGAACACAAAGTCAAAACAAGAGCTATTAACTGACACATTCTGCTTTTATTTGTACGTGTGTGAGCGATGAAGTAGGAATTGCGATCAAGTCCCGTGGTCTTGCGCGACTGGCCTGAGCCACCGGTTGCCCTGCTCACTGCTTTACACGAAGTTATTTCCAACAACATAACAGTTATTTCAAGTAACAGTGGTAAGGTCGATAGCCTCCGCTCCGGTGCATTGCGTTTGCGTCTTCAGATTGCGTAAGGATCGCAGATAATGAACTTCAACAATAATAATATGTAAGTGCAGGTATAAGGAATCAAAGGGCGAAAAATATTATAATTTTGATTTCGTAAAAGTAACTAAGTATCTTTTATAAGAAGAAATCCACTCGAAAACGAAGAGCTTGTCCTATTTTCTATAGTAATTTATAGTCATGCCGTGGCGAATTTCTAGTTTCTACGTAGGTAGGTACCTACCTACAACCTAAGTTATTTCACAGAAATATATTTTATCCCTTGATCAGTATTTTATTATTTATACCCGTTTCATTCATTTTAAATACATACCATAATAACATATTTGAATAACTATTTCTATAAAAAAAACCATCTAAATACCTATAGTAGGTAGTCCACCGGCATCGGGAACAGGCTTCAAGCTGCCGGCGGGCAGGGCTCCAGAGAAAGGAACCTCCTTAATATGCGTGCCGTGTCAAGGCGTACTGCTTACTGTATCAAGCCCTTGATCCAGCCGCCCAACAAAAGCCTCATGAGCCTTATACTAATACTTATTATACAAGGTTAACTCAAATTCAACGTTCCCTTTATGGCATGGTAGTGTGTCCTATATGCAACAAATTAGCATGCCATGTATTCTATCTAGGCGAAAGTCAGTAGATTTCCAGAAATTTTATTTTTTATAGTTTTTTGAAAGATACCCAGAATTCGTTATTAAATATTATTTTTCCATAAAGCATCAAATTGAATGGCTTTGATTTCCATACTAACTTGTAGCTGACACGTTAACAAAGCTTTCTATGTTTAAAAACACCAACCAGTTGAAAGTTATAAAATGTTTCATGAAATCATCCACATACGGCTTAATGAAGAATGATTAGGTATCTCAAAAAAATACTGTGACACTAAGCGTAAAAATACGAAAAAAACATCCTCATTCCATCAGCTAACAGCTATCCAAAGAGTTATGATGTTAAAAAAATATTTCGAAATTCTTGTAAAATGTTTTTAAATAATGACAAAGCTGTTTTTTTTTTAAGAATTTCCATATATTAGCGAAAATGGCAATAAATGCATGTTTACCTAATATCAGTTTCCTATTTGAGATTATACTTTTACTTTCCACCTCTGCGCCCCGTACAAGCCTTATAACTTATCTTAATTATAGCTCGCTTTTCGTGACTCTTATTCTATTCAACAATTCTATTGAGGCCATAATTATGTGTGCATCAGTGTGGAGTCAACTGTCTTTAATGTGCCCCCAAACATAAAGGTCTGGTGAAGTCTTTCCGGTAATTACGATGACCACGGCCGACTATGTGGGCCCTCAGTCAGCGTTGCTAGACGTCCCGATTATGGCGGGACGTCCCAATTTTGAAATCAAAATTAAATGTCACGCGCGGGACAGGCGCTGTCCCGCTTTTCGGGGATTACTTACTTAATTATAATTATTACCTATATAACATTTATGTTTATATAATTATATTCCTCTGAAGACAACTGCCTAACTATAGGGTAAACCAGACAGTTATTGTTAATGTGAAGTATTTTCATTAAAATACATTTTCTAGGGCAATTTTTGCTATCTATTGTCATGTACACACAATTTAAAACTCAAATAAAAAGATAATTATTTAAAAACTAGTGACTATGTACGTTTTTTTCTAAGTCCCGCTTTCGATGAAAAAATCCCGCTTTTGTTTTCAATAAGTTTCAAAATCTCGGCTGTTCCAAAAAAAATATCTGGCAACGCGCTGGCCCTCACTAACAGATCCAACTATTGAGGAGACGAATGGCCAGCCACGATGAGCTTAAACTCTACTTGAAGAAATGGTTCAAAAGATATTAATAATGCCTTGGCGGGCCACTTTTGTCTATTGTTATAATAAATTGAGTACATTTACATTGTTTAGTTGTTGTGACACAATGTTGTTTTCCAACTTCCACGAACGGAGTCGCGGGCACAGCTGTAATCAGTTTACTCAATCAAAAGACATTAGAATTTAAAGATACCCATAGATGACGTCGCGTGTATGTTAAATCGAGTAATCTTGTACCTTTTCTATGCTAACTTAATAAATTATTATTATCTCTATGTTGGTAGTATACTTATAATCTTTATAATTTGTCCTTCAATTATGCAATTAGCGACGGTTTATTGTTATCTACATCTACCTGCTTATAATAGAAAATTTTATCAAGAATTCGAGACCTAATAATCCGTGGGGAGACACAATTCTCCTCCGTCACCGGGCCAGCGAGTCGTAAGAGGCGATGAACCTGGCACATTAATTGTACCCGAAAAATGGCAATAGGCTCGCCACCATGGGACTAAATACAAGAGGTGAAACATGGGCGTACAGACTCCTGTAATAGGAGAACAGCTCTGCTTACCCCTTCGGGTACTTATTATAGGTGTGAGTGTGTATACCTAATGTAATTGTAATTCGAGACCTCGAATGGAAACATTTTAAAGACTGCACTGCGTGAGATGTCTCGATTTCGTTCGCCTATTGTAACTAGATGGCGTTTTAGCCATTTTTGAATCGCGGTATGAATTCTGACATCTTGTTTAGTTATTACGACAGTGGAAGAAGTCGCGGGCACGGCTAGTCGTAGAATAAAGTTATGCCATGTAACGTCAGTGTAACCATACATCAAAATTTATCGATGAATAAGATTGTTATAACTTTTCGCGTTTATTTATGAGAATTAATGTATAAAATACCTATCTATATTTATTTAATTTACTCGAACATAAGGTAAGTAGGTATATAGGTAGGTAGGTACCTCTATAACTGAACAATGTCTGCTGAACAGCTGAATCAACGTAGAAGGAAATGCATTGTAGCAACTCAGGCTAGATCATCGGATTTCTTGTTGGCTAGATTCCTTTAATAATGGTATATTATGATGACAACGCTTGACAAAACAGTTATTCTTACATACAGGGTGTAAAAAGACCCATCACATAGCCGAAAGCCATGCACTCTGTACATCAAACTAAACTACATTTACCAAAAATAATTGCTGGGAAACGACTTTTACTTTTTGGCATGAAAAAAGATGTTTTTTTTTGTAGCGCGCAATGTGTGGTTGTGGTGATGCCGCGCATTTGCATGCGTGCAGCGGCCACACAGCTGAGCCAAGGCGATCGTGTGCGTTTAATATTCGTTGCGTTTTTGTAACTTCAAATGCGTATTTTGTGAGGAAAAATTGAAAATTTTGATAAGGTTGTTTAGAAGGAAGTTTAGTATTATCAATTAGAATACGTTTTCGGAAAAAAACTAAAAAAAAAATGTTAACTTTGACCTTCAATATCTCCAAAACCAATGGTTTCCCAGGTATGGTCTGGTAGAAAAAAATGATCCCAATGATGGGTAGAATATGTGGTTTTCGTTATCGTTAAGGGTCTTTTTACACCCGATATATCCGGTGCTTAGGTACCTAGAACGATTATGTTTTTTTTAAATTTGTTTAGTGCTAATCTTAACAAAAACATTTTATAGATGCAAAATAAACTCATTCGAGTTTTACCGTGCATCAGTATCATCGACTATATAAATAAAAAAAGAAAAGAAAACATAATGAGCGAACATCGGTGACCGCAACCTTTAAAGGCCGGCTCACACCGGATGCGTAGCGTGGCGTGACGTGCGACGTGACATGAGCACGTGCGTGCGAGCCCTGTCACACCGGCCAAGACCGGTGCAGCACACGTCACGCAGGTAACTGCTGCACGCGCGTGCGAGCCACCTTGTCAGTAGCCATACTGAGTTGAGAGCATTTGGCGAAAAGATGTTAGACAACAGCAGTTCTTCTGATGAAGAAGCGTTATTGTTGCTACTATGCCAAGAATCTTCTGCTGCTACAAAGAGACTTTGGGTCCGTAATATTAATAATAGAAGAGAGGAATGCAGTGAATATCATAAACTATGCCAGGAGCTTGATTCTTATGAAGATCGTTTTTATTGGTATTGTCCCGATTCTCTCCCATAATAATAATTTATAACTTTTATTTTTGTACTCTTTATGTTTGGTGTTGTAAAGGCATTCATATTTGCGAACTATTTCTATGAGTTTTTCCTTTAAAATTGTCTCCATTGCGAAAAAAAACACTCGTAAACTGTATTCTGTTTGTAAATAAATACAACCTACCGTGCGTGCGCACGTGCAGCAATGACCGATGCGTGTGCGTGCGTGCCCGGTCCAGCATCTAACAGGGAGCGCCATATAATACAACGTCATCACTGCAGGCGCGTGTGCGACGTTGCCGTTCCGCTACACACGCGCGTGCACTCGGTTTGTCAGTAGCTGCGGCTCTGCGTGCGTGGGTCACGCACGTGCACACGTCACGCATCTGGTCTGGCATCTTTCTAACATTTTCATACATTACAACTGGTGCGTGCACGCGTCACGTCACGCCACGCATCTGGTGTGCTCCGCCCTTTAGTCCGTAGCTGGTAGGTACAGACGCCAGCACATCAAGCTACCCGGAACTGTCTTTTCCCAATCAACCTTGAACCTAATACTTTTGCGATAAAGATGAAAATCTATTAAAGAAATTTGACAGATTGTGGTAGCTTTATGTGCTGGCGTCTGTACCTACCTGTAGGCTAATTCACGTAATTTCATGACGCGCCGATAAAATTTAAGTGAAGCTGCAATTAAGTTCAAGTTTTAGTGCTAAGTGGTATTCTTGTAGTATTTGAACGTCGCGTAGGCTACGCGTAAGCTGCGCGTCGACTTCACGACAGCCAAACTTACCTACAGTGCACAGCTAAACATAATATTTCGCTTAGTATAGGTACTTGCATTACGATACTACCTACATACTACATATCATGAAATTAAAGGTACGAATAGTATATAGTTATACTACGAAATCCAAACCTGTTTGAAACACAAGAATACACCCATAAAATTACGTTCGGAATCACGCACTAATGACGCGCAGCAATAGAATGCCGAAAATGCGTTCGCGTGACGCGAGCGTATCTGACAGCGGTCGCCGATGATACGTGAATACGAAAAACGTTGTTTTTATCGAAACTTAACTGCAACTTATCTTCTTTAGTTAGGTGAATTAGCATAATGTACGTCTTTGATTTCAAAGAGTCACTCCCACAAACTTATCTGGGCGCTGACAGCGTCGCTGTTGTCGCATTTATAATAGTTGAATATTTTTGGCAATAAAATGGGTAAATTTATTATGCAAGTGTAAACTCTGCTATATTTAATCATCAAATGCGCCATTTCAAAAAGAAAATGAAAATTTAAAACGAAACCATTTCAAAATAGCGTAACGCGTCATTAGTTCCACTTTTGGCCACCGCGCCAGATAAGTTTGTGGCACAATAAGTATGTGTTTCACATAGAAGTAATAAGTACTACGTACATAGAAGTATTACGTACGTTGGGATCAAGACTTACTAATACATATTACTCAGCACGGACTCCCACAAAAGAGGAATTAATGTCGCTCCCAATCAACCTCCTCCAAAGAAAGCACCAGTCACCACACAAATCTGCAGTATATTCATCTCTAAAGCTGGCTTCCCACGGTGTGTGGTAGCGCGCATCGCCTGTGCTTGGTATTATCTGTAAAATCACGCACCGTGGGAAGTAGGCTTGCCAACCTTAATGTAAGAATTTACCGGGACTTTGGCAATCAAAATGCGGGACGTGGCAAAAAAAACCGGGACCCAACTTTCAAAGTTTATGGAGGCGAAAAATACAATTAGAAATTATTTAAAATAGTATTATTGAATGTTTTACTTTTACATACAAGTACAAGACTTACAACAAGTTACAACATAGCAAAAGTTGAAATAATTAGGAAATATAATAATGGTGTTCGTTCGACGCGAGACTCGCGGTCTCGGCCTCCACTCTTCTAGTTAAACAAAACGTGTGTTCACTAAATTCCGACTTCTGCTCGAAGGTTTAGCCGTAGGTACGATAAAACGGGACAATAGACGTCCCGCACACGTTTTTCGCGGGACGCTTCCTCTAAAGCTCTAGAAACGGAACGTCCCGGCTCTCGCGGGACGGTTGGCAAGCCTAGTGGGAAGCCACATTATGAGGGTGTGTGAAGTGGATACGGTGCACCGCTCCGCACGCGTCCGCGTTACCACGGACGAGTCTCTTTCCATAGTGCGTCGGTGCGAGCTCGTGCGTCGCGGTGCGCGCTATCACGCACCGTGGAAAGCCGGTATTAGAAGGGCCATAAGGTTGGGATCTTAGTTGGGATTAGGTATATCATCTAAGGTTGGGATATTCTTTTACACAGATAACATATTTTTATTCATTCAATCGGATTCAATCCATTGAAGGAATAAGTACTTCTAACCCCTTAGATAAATTACATCTATGTTTAAAAGAGCATATCGGTCATTCACATGCGCGCAAACATTCGTACATTGTACGAATGTTTTCAAATTAGTATGGAAAAACTTTGCATAATCATTTGCAAATACGCTCCCACACTAAACTTGTGGGTTCGCGTATTCGTACGAATATATAAGTAAGCGGGGTATTAATTAAAGTCCTTGATTCTCACTGCCGCCACGTTCCGTTTTACTCGACTGAGTGAGTGCATACTCAATAACTTAATTTTGCCTTCAAACACTCTCATATTGATAATTTCTAATTATAATTGTTGTTTTATCATAAAATGATAAACCAACAAGCACTGGATTTTATTTATAGGCAAAAATAAAAAAATTGTAAAATTCGTGTATCTACTTTCACAGACTTTCCCACCTGTCTTTAACCGTTTTACATTTAAACATAGTCGGAAATCATACATTAGATACCTATTACCTACACCTACAGAGATGATTCTGCCAAAGTTAACAAAGAGCAGGAACTTGTAGACTTTCAGACCCGACTAGAAAGACTTGTTACCAATTCATTCATTAAAAACTAAAAAATCTGATTTGTTTTTGACACAACTGACTGAACTGACATTTGTAATGTAAACGTAATCCACTACCTAAAACAAATTGTTTTCATTCTCTTATTATTGTTTACGCTTATGGTCATAAAACGCACTTATGAAGAGCTTACGTAGGTTACTTTTGCGGTTGTTCATAGCTCCAATCGACACGTATAACGAAGAATTTATACGAAAATGATTAAGTTCTGGAAAAGTGCAGGTAAAGTATTCTGAAATGAATCACTTTTTTTTTATTCTGAGTCCTTATAAATCGGGAACGTAACTACACGACGCAACACGCTTAACCATCTTTATTAATTTTAGCGAAAGGTAAATCTGGCTGTCCCGTACGACCGCCAGAAGTAAAATCCGTGAGCACACCTGATATCAAAAGTCTAATAGATGCGCAAATATTACTTGAAGAAAATGAAGGTAAGTACAGATTATAAACAGTCCGTGTAACTTTGAGCTGCAGAAATATTTTAAAATTCGTATGTTTCTCTTTTCCAGATCCAAAACAAATGTTTGAAAAGAGCTCCAAGCTGTCTTTAACTTTACATGATATTCTTATTGAAAAGAAAGCTATCAAATATTTTATACAATTCATGGAAACAATAGGAAAGGATGCCCTTATTAAATGTTTGTTAGAAATAGAAGAATTTCAAAAACTTGTACTAAACTCGGGCAGTACTAACAAAAATGACAATTTTTCAAAAAATAATCAAACAAAAATTTTGGACCTTCAGTGCAAGTGTGTGTTAAAACAAGACTGTAATGACGTAAAGTCACAAAGATGCAGCTGGAGAAAAAACAGTGATATGTTTACTAGTAATGCAAAACTTAAGAATGAATGTTCTATGAGTTCATGTGGTAACTTAGCAGAACATGTTAAATCTGAAAACTCAAACTTGGCCAGTAAAAACAATCAACTCAGTGATTACACTGAGGAAGCTGTAAAAATATTCAAAAAATATGTTGCTTTAGAAGCTCCATATCAGCTTGATTTACCTGATAGTTATAGAAAATCTGTTATATCCAATATATGCCAACCTGAAGGACAGATACAAGAAAACTGCTTCAAGCCAGTGCAAGATGTTCTAATTAGTCAAATAAAAAATAATTATTTTAATGATTTCATTAACAGCCCCTACTACATTAAAGCACAAATTGACATTTTGACCAAAGGCTCTCTAAATCTTAAAGACATTTTACATAATGAAACAACATTGTTCTACTTCACAGAATTTTTGGAACAAGAATCTTGCAGGGTATTATTAGAATTTTTAATGGCTGTCATGCACTTCAGAGATAATTTGCTGAATGGTAACACAACAAGCCCTGACCAAGCTCAAGCAGATGCTATATCTATTTATGAAAAATATTTTTCACTTCAGGCGACACACCCTATTGGATTTCCAACAGATACTAGGCTTAAAATTGAAAGTGATATATGCAGAGAAGAGGGTCCACTACCAACATGTTTTGATTTGCCTTATCAAATTGTGTTTAAAACATTGACTCAGTACGTGAAAGCATTTTTAGAATCAGAGTTGTATTTTAAATACCTCTCAGAAATGATCCATTCAGTTGACAATATGTGGTCTTCGAATTACAAATCACATTCCGATTGCAGCAGTGAATTTAGTATTAGCACTCAAAATACTCTCCTTGCTATGGGAGATCCAGTCTTCCGTAAGAAGAAACGCAATCTCTCTGTACCAGACATGACAATAGACTCGAATCAGCTTTATAATGCTGATGCTCTATGGCAGAGAAATAGACCGGATGGCTTAAATCTTGGAAGAGTTAATAGTTTGGGCAGATTTGAATCTAAATTTGAACCAGACCCAGACAAAAAGGATAAATCTGTTTTAAAGAAAATGGTGAGCCGGTTTGTGCCATCAAATACATCTAAAGTAGAAGAAGAAATGGCCTGGCAAATAGCCCATATGATTGTAAAAGATGTAACAGATCTTACTATGGCCCCACCGGATAATGAACATGATGATATGTGATAGTTATCATTTAATTTCATACACATTTTGTAAAATCAGTGAATATTGTATATATACTTGTAACTAATAAAAAATAATCTATTTCACTTAATATTGTTACCTATATCTATTGTGTAAATTTTTTATTAAGGCCCATTTTACGTCACTTTCTTGTACACATATTATTGAGCCTTTTAATGCTTTTAGTGTAGGCAATAACAAAAACATCTTTAAAGACATAAAAAAGGTATAATCATATAAAAAAAAGTATAACAAAATGCCAACAATACTGGAAATCTTTGACTTTAGATTACAAAGTTGCATAATTATTAATACCAGGTGGGATAGGTGATAACTGTAATCTCGGTGGTTCTGAACCTAAAAGTGGGGACTGCTCATCATAAAAACAAAATTGTTTTCGCGACTCATTGCTAAACGATGGCATATGTCTCCATTTATTAGTATTCCATTTTCGGTAGACAAGTGCATTTAATAAGGCTTGCATGGGATTTGTTAATGCCTGTAAAATCAAACATTATACTTAATTATTTTACACAGTAATTAGAAACTATTTTTAAATACTTGTGTAATGATTCAAATACAGACCATTATGTACCATGTAGTAATAATGACTTTGACCGGAATGTTAAACCACATTGTCCATAGTAGAATGCCGTTTATGAGATTCGGCAGCCAACACACATAGAACACAACATTGATTAAGAAAAACTTTAATCTCAATGTGTCTACTACTCTTCTCTCTTTACTTGTAAACTGAAAGAAAAATACAAATAATTATCTAAAGTAAGTTCCAAGATTGTTTAATCTAGCGTACAGGACAGGAAGAAGCAAAAATAATTGCATATAATTATTAGAATCAAGTTTTGTATAGTACCTACTTGTTGCATATCTATTGAAATCTTAACATATTGACTAATACTGAAGTGACTGTGCATTATCAGGACACACAAGTTAATACCGTGTCGTTCTCATTATTGAATACTAAAGAAGCATAAATTAAATTTAAATAATAATAGCCTTAACTGGGTTTCCTGCGTAAAGTGCGCTGCACACCATTCAGTTAAAACTGCGATTTAACTGTACAGTCCGACTATACAGTTAAATCGCAGTTTTAACTGAAGGTGTGTAGCAGGCTTAAGCAACATTATGCCACACGCGACGTAAAGCCTCTGACGTGGGGCGATGTAGGGCGACATCGCCCGATGTCTCCGGGGACACATGTCGCTCGACAAATGTTCCTAGTGGGGACGAGGCTTAAGTATGTCCTTAATTTGGTTATTACTTCTCAAATCATGGGGAAGTACCTACAGTACGTTTTTGCTTGAGATTACCTCCCTGGCTAGTTTAAGACAGACTTACAAAATATCACTACATAGTATAAAACAAAGTCGCTTCCTGCTGTCTGTCTGTCCCTACTATGTATGCTTAGATCTTTAAAACTACGCAACGGATTTTGATGCGGTTTTTTTTAATAGATAAGTGATTCAAGAGGAAGGTTTTAAGCTATAAAACGTACACGTGCGAAGCCGGGGCGGGTCGCTAGTGTGTAATAAAAATAGTAAGTTTAATTTTTCCCCCATTTGGGGAATTCGAAACACATTTGGGGAATTCGATGATTCATACCCAAAATTAAGAAACGCTTCTGAATTGAACAGTTCCTAGGTAGCGTTGCGTCTCATCACACACAAAAAACAAGTACGCCTTACGTCGCGTCTCGCCGCAGACTGCTACCATAGGCAGCCCGCCAACAGGAATGCCATCGTTTTGATCGCATTTGTCGCGTCGCTTTTGTCGCTTGCCCAGGATACCCCCTAACAACCTAATATGATTTTACTAGCGACCCGCCCCAGCGTCACTCGGGTACGTTTTATAGCTTAAAACCTTTCTCTTGAATCACTCTATCTATTAAAAAAAAACCGCATCAAAATCCGTTGCGTAGTTTTAAAGATCTAAGCATACATAGGGACAGACAGCGGGAAGCGACTTTGTTTTATACTATGTAGTGATATAATACTTCAACTAATAATACCTGAGCAAGAGGAACTGCCACAGCCATTTCCACATCTTTACTTGACAATACATACATAATTGGATTTACAATCATGACCATTGCAATTGGCAAATATGTAGCACAATAATTAGGCAAAATCTTGTATAAGGCGCTTGTTACAGTTGGTAGGTTGTGACATCTGTAATCATTTACAAATTGATTAGAATATTTTAAGTTTGAGGTCATACATTGCATTCAAGGCTTCAGTTAAATAAATATATTGGATATCCTATTTTCACATATGTCTAATTACAAACATTCTACATAATGAATAACACCATATTAAGATTTTCATGTGGCTTTAGAAGAAATAGTACTTTGATCAACATGTATTAGTAAATTGATTTGTTATAATTATCACAGTATGATGTTATTAATTCTAATTCCAGCCTGTTAGTATTAATATCTGCAAATGAATATATTTTTTACTTCATAATGAAATTGTTCACATATTATTACAGCCATATTTCAAGGACAGCCTTGGAGTAAGTTATTTCAAGTACTAACGTTGCATTGGGAATGTAAAGAATAGATAATCCAACACCAGTAGTAGCTGCAGGCAACCCCCAGGCAATAGAGTGATACAGCAAAGTATTAGAATCACGGCCTTTAATGGTGAGCCATGTGTCTATTGCATAAAACAATGTCCAAAACCAAGTAACTGTATAAAAGTATTGTGTCCATGCCTGAAAATGTTATACACAATAGTAAGGTTAAATATCTTGTTAGCATATTATATAGATAACATCATAATAATAAGTCACTCACCGAAGTTATGCTACAAAATAGAACACTAACATCATCATCTGGTAGAGGCATTATATTTTTATACCTGAGCCATAAGGAGGAACGTACTAGAACACCTGGAAAAGAATTTGTACTACAGTGTAGTAATTCCATTTTATTACAGCAATAAGTATTTGATAAAGCATGCAATCACAAAAGTTTATGTGAGTTAAAAAGTGTTACCAAATGATGCCAATAAATCTGCAACTGCCAACCAGATAATAATTCTACGTCCACGTGTGGAACTAATCCCTTTCTTTACCCTATTTACGACATCTGGAAAAATCTAAAAATATTTGAATGAAAATTAAATAATAGCCTTAGAATATGGAAGTCTTGTAAGATAATAATTTATTAGTGAGGTGGAGAAACATGCTTATAAAAAAGGTTAATCAAACAGGACGTAGAAAAGGTGAATGCAACTGCGTCTTATTGGCCTTCAATATCCAAACCGGTAAAGCTTTGGTTTCCTAGGATAGCGGTGCCGTCATATAGCGGCCGTAATATTACGGACGCAAAAAGACGGCCGTCTTTACGGTGACGACATGTGGAAAGTTCCACGGCCGTTTTAACACACCGTCAGTCATTTTTTTAAAACAAACGTCAAACGAAAAGCATCCAAGATAGAAAATGGACGACCTTGATTTAGCTTTAGTAATTTACTTGGAGGATGAACTATCATCAGAAGAGGAAAATAGTCGTATGGCGGAAGACGATTTATTCAAATCTCGTGGTACTGAAGGTGCATTTGAGATTTTAGTACGTCGTCGTTTACTGAGCAATGAAGAGAAATTCAGAGAATACTTTCGCCTTACACCACAGTTATTTGATTACGTACTTAACCACATAAGACATGATTTGAGTTACAAACCATACAATAGACACACAAAACCAATAATCCCAGAACAAAAACTGTGTATACTTCTTAGGTAAGTCAATAAAAGAACATTTTAATTGGTCCTGTATTTATTTAATATTATCAGTTTTGCGAAACTAAATATATTTGTCCTTGTTCATCTACTCTAATTAAACGAGTGCCTGGCTGTTCATCGACTGTAATCAGTGAAGTGTCTTGCGGAGAAGGAGCTACAATTAGTGAAGCACTAGTACTACTCGTAGTAGTTGTGGTAGACATTGGCGAAGGAACAATATCTGCATAATAATCACTATTGCTAGTATTGGGTCTTGGAGATAAGGCACAGACTTGAGGTGAATTGTTTGAAATTTGGCGTAATTCAGCATTACCAACTAATGATCCTATTTGCAACCTTAATTGTACTTGCTCGTAAGGTGGCAGCTTCTTTACTATTTTTGCCATTGAACCAAAAAAGAGATCATTTTCATCTAAACCACTTTGAGTAGAATTCCGATCAGCAATTTTCTTAAGTAGGTTTAGACGTTCTTGACTGTGTGCATTATGTTTCCGTTTCTTATCGCTGCTCTTAGCTTTATTTTCTTTTTTGTGATTATCTTCTGTTTCCTGAGTGTTTGATTGTGTTTCTTCGTTGTTGTGAGTATTTTCCATTATCATAGCCCCGTCTTCCGAGGTTTGTATTCTTTCGCTGATATCATGAGTGTTTTCCATTATCACACTATTATCTCCTGAGTTTTCATCTACAACATTCGTAATACTGCTTCTTTGGGATGAAGGAAGGCTGTCCAAGAATGACAGGAGATCAGATCTTTTCTTTGCTGCTTCTCCGCTTGAACCAGTACCTGGTTTTCCTCTACGTCGAATATAATAGTCTCGTATGTAACACCATCTCTTGGAGCAATCGGAATCTGTAAAAAGTTTATTTAATTTGTAACTATAGCAAAGAATATATAGAGTCATACCCTCAAACAATCTTTCAGTAATATATTATGTAATAGGTAACAAATCCATACTAAGATTAATTACATTCATTATTTATTTCAGGCACTTGGCCACAGGAGAGTCTTATCGCTCGCTTGCCTTTCAGTATCGAGTAAGCCATAGCTGGATAAGCGCTATAATAAAAGAAGTTAGTACTACCATAGTCAAAACCATGCTCCAATTAGTTATACCATTGCCAAAAGATCATCAACTCAAAAGAATCAGTGACCAGTATTTATTAAAGTGGAATTTTCCAAACTGCGTGGGAGCAATTGATGGAAAACACATAAGAATGAAGGCTCCCATCAATAGTGGATCATTATATTACAACTACAAGGAGTATTATTCAATGGTATTGCTAGCAGTCGTCGATGCGGATTGTAAATTTATTGCCATTGATGTTGGTTCTTATGGAAGAGAAGGAGATGCTGGTATTTACTTAAAAAGTAAAATAGGGCAAAATATAAGAAATCAAACATTCAATATACCAGAATCTAAGGCCCTACCTGGAACAAATGATGTGATACCACATGTTTTAGTGGGAGATGAAGCTTTTGCTCTCCACGAAAACTTGATGAAACCCTATCCAAGACAGCAATCAATCCATGATTTATCAAAAGCCGTATATAATTACCGATTATCACGAGCTCGAAGAACTACAGAAAATACATTTGGAATTTTATGTGGTTACTTCAGATTATTTTTCGTACCTATTGCTACTGCCCCAGCTGTGACAGACAAACTAGTAGTGAGCGCTTGTATTTTATATAACATATTACGGGAAGCAAAAGTACTGGCACCTGGTCAAAAACATGTTGATGACCCTCTTTCATTACCTACTGAAAATTTAATACCTCTGGCAAATCGCAATGTTCGAGCCCAAACGAATCCTATTCAAATACGAGAAACATTGAAAAATTACTTCAATGGACCAGGGGCTATTGAGTGGCAACATAATTATGCGACACAACATTAGGCTGTTCTTATATAAGATAAATGTAGCTAATTAAGTACTGTAATGTGAAATGAAAATAGATAATTATAAACTTTTTTTTAAATTGTATATACTTACTAACCTGTTTTTTTTAATATTTCTCCAATTTCACGCCACAAATTCTGTTTCAATTGACTTTTTCTGTATTCTTTACTTTTTATATTATAAATAGCTTCATGGTTACGTACGAAATCTATTAAAATTTCGTCGTCCTCGCTGCTCCAAGAGTTGGAACTCATTTTATAAGTTGTTCCGGTAAAAAAAAACACAAGTACGTATTAAAAAAAGCTTCACCGCTATCAATAAAACGTTCACGAAACCATCTGACACCGACAAGACGGCCGTCATGCAAATGGCGGCACCGCTTTTTGACGTTACGGTGTCAGTTACCGCTCTCTAGGAAACCGCGCCATTTTGTTTACATAGACAACGTTCTAGTGACGTCTTTCACCGCTGCATTACGGCCGCTTTAAGACGGCACCGCTATCCTAGGAAACCAAAGCTTAAGTTGTAACTCGAGAAGCCATAAGAAATCGAATACCTATGACCGTTTTAAATTTTTACTACATTAAGTAGACGGAAAAGAATGATGTTGATATTATTATTTATTTAAATTATTCGCATACCTGGTACAAAGATCCTAAAATTCCAACTGTAGACGAAATCAAACATACGGTATTATACGAGTCCGTGTTAAATTCGTCCATAATTCTCACTGCAAAGTCTTCTTTATTACCAGAATGATGGCAACAAAATGTTTGTATTGTAGGGTCCGACATATTTATCTAAACGGGCTTATTCTTAATTGAATACTTAATATATATTTTTAGCGAAGAACAAATACAATAACAAACTGCTGCCTTATTATTTGTATTGCTATCAGAAGAGATTATCAATCAGGGTTGCCAACCGTAAAAAAAAATCCCTCGTACATATACAGCTGAAAATCTCGTATTTTGACTTTCAAACCTCGTACATTTACGATGCATCGAAAACGTGCTAAAAACAAAATAAAGGTATATTGAAGTACTGGATTTAGGACTTTTTACTCAAAGAAATAAACTATTGCAAGTTTCCTACTAACTAAAACTTCAGTTTGTGTTGTATTTCAATTTGTTGTCAAGTAAAATCACAAAAAAAACAGTCATTGTTTTCGTCGTTATCACTCATAACGATACTTCTATTTCACCACTAAACAATTGACGAAACAACGAAAAGACTAGGTATTTAACAACAAAAATCTTCTTTTTTACAATAACTTCATGTAGCTACACGTACTAACGTACCTAGTGCAAAAAACACGGCCGGCATGCAACGAATGGAACAAACACCTAAGGAACAGAGAAAGAAGAAATTTCCGCTGTGTGACAGAGACGACTTGCGAAGAACGAAATGTTTTACTAGGCAGGGGATTTCCGGTTGACGGGATAGCTACCATAGATAATCATCGCGTAAATACGGCAATGAAATTTTTGGTGTAAGAAGTTCCTACAATAAGTTCTGATAGATAGCACTAGTTTTTATTATTTATCTAATGGTGATGCAAAATGTTCGTATGGCCATATTATCAAAATCTCGTACATAATTGTACGAGGTTGATAGTGTCCTCGTACCTCGTACGGAAGACCACAAATCTCGTATTTGTACGAGGAACCTCGTACGGTTGGCAACCCTGGATGACAGTTCGTTCATTGACAGTGATTGTCAAAGTCGCCCTACAAGCCATAGAGAATAACACGAAAAACAAAACGCGATTGAGAGCCATAAACCCTAAGGGTCAAAATACACGTCCGATAGTTGCTTCCGGGAGCCGGATCCGAATATCTGATCGGATTCATGAAATGCACGTACGATTCTCCTGTCCGACTTTTTCTGGTTTCATTTGTTTTCTGTCTGTCAAGCGAAACGCTTCAATCAGTCACACGGCAGTGTGTCGAGCCAAGTTCAAATAAGAAAAGCGACGCACCGGCTATGTGATATAGAAATAAATCAGAAAATCATTTTAAGCAAATTTTTTAACCCTCAGGGCGTGGGTGTATCTTGCACTTGTCCGGGTTTTTTTACTTTTTTTCAACGATGGTAATAAATGAAGTTTATAAATATGGCATTACACGAAAAGTGTGTTTCTAAGCAACTTAAGTTATTATTTTAAGGCTGTTGTTACTCTTGCTTTTGTTCGTATCTCAATCAGTTGCATTGCGCTTGTGATTAATAAATAAATCGAACACTAGGTACTCATTTTACATATTTATTAATAAATTGATTGACGGAAGTATACAACATACTTAAATGAACGTATTTAAAAAGGATCTGGTACATTTGCGCGAAAGACACTTGCGCGACTCCCTTTGCGCGACTAGACAAATGCGCGAATGGACTTTTGCGCGATTAGACATTTGCGCGACTAGACACTTGCACGACTGGACGTTTCCGCGACTAGACTGTTGCGCGAACCCACTTGCGCGACCGACACTTGCGCGACTGACTTTTCCGCGAAAGACATTTGCGCGTAAATACTTCCGCGATAGGATACTTGCGCGACATTTATTACGCAAAGGATTTAGGGCAAAATCCGAGAAATGAGATTCCATACCATCACGCCTGTATTCTCCGAAGGGTAGGACAGAGATGTATTACTAAGTATGTGACTATAATATATGAACCCATTTATTACTTTATCTAGATAAAATTCACAAAGGCTAGTTTAAGTTGTTTAAAGTTTTAATATCTCACATGTTTTCCCTCCAGAGGGAGGGGTTAGTCAAAATAAAAATCAAGATGGCGGCTGTGAAATTTTACAAGATATGCGTCATGGGTGTCGTGTCCTTGTTTTCGGGGGCGCTGATGACGAAAATGAGGTCAAAGTCAAAATCCAAGATGGCGGCTTTGAAATTTTACAAAATATGCATCATGGGTGTCGCGTCCATAGTTTTCGGGGGTGCTGATGACGAAAATGAGGTCGAAGTCAAAATCCAAGATGGCGGCTGTGAAATTTTACAAGATATGCGTCACGGATGTCGAGTCCATGGTTTTCGGGGGTGCTGATGACGAAAATGAGATCAACGTCAAAATCCAAGATGGCGGCTGTGAAATTTTACAAGATATGCGTCATGGGTGTCGTGTCCATGGTTTTCGGCGGTGCTGATGACGAAAACGAGGTCGAAGTCAAAATCCAAGATGGCGGCTGTGAAAATTTACAAAATATGTGTCATGGGTGTCGTGTCCATGGTTTTCGAGGGTGCTGATGACGAAATTGTGGTCGAAGTCAAAATCCAAGATGGCGGCTGTGAAATTTTACAAAATATGCGTCATGGGTTTCGTGTCCATGGTTTTCGAGGGTGCTAATGACGAAATTGCGGTCGAAGTCAAAATCCAAGATGTCGGCTATGAAAATTTACTAAATATGCGTCATGGGTGTCGTGTCCATAGTTTTCGGCGGTGCTGATGACGAAAATGAGGTCAAAGTCAAAATCCAAGAGGGCGGCTTTGAAAATTTACAAAATATACGTCATGGTTGTCGCGTCCATGGTTTTCGTGGGTGCTGATGACGAAAATGAGGTCAAAGTCAAAATCCAAGATGGCGGCTGTAAAATTTTACAAGATAAGCGTCATGGATGTCGAATCCATGGTTTTCGGGGGTGCTGATGACGAAAATGAGATCAACGTCAAAATCCAAGATGGCGGCTGTGAAACTTTACAAGATATGCGTCATGGTTGTCGTGTCTATGGTCGTCAGAACCCCCGAAAACAATGGACACGACACCCATGACACATATTTTGTAAATTTTTATAGCCGCCATCTTGGATTTTGACTTCGACCGCAATTTCGTCATTAGCACCCTCGAAAACCCCTCGAAAACCGTGGACACGAAACCCATGACGCATATTTTGTAAAATTTCACAGCCGCCATCTTGGATTTTGAAGTTGATCTCATTTTCGTCATCAGCACCCCCGAAAACCATGGACTCGACATCCGTGACGTATATCTTGTAAAATTTCACAGCCGCCATCTTGGATTTTGACTTCGACCTCATTTTCGTCATCAGCACCCCCGAAAACCATGGATGCGACAACCGTGACACATATTTTGTAAAATTTCACAGCCGCCATCTTGGATTTTGACTTAGACCGCAATTTCGTCATCTGCACCCTCGAAAACCATGGACACGACACCCATGACACATATTTTGTAAATTTTCACAGCCGCCATCTTGAATTTTGACTTCGACCTTATTTTCGTCATCAGCACCGCCGAAAACCATGGACACGACACTCAAGACGCATATCCTGTAAAATTTCACAGCCGCCATCTTGGATTTTGACTTCGACCTCATTTTCGTCATCAGCACCCCCGAAAACCATGGACGCGACACCCATGACGCATATTCTGTAAAATTTCAAAGCCGCCATCTTGGATTTTGACTTGACCTCATTTTCGTCATCAGCACCCCCGAAAACTATGGACGCGACACCCATGACGCATATCTTGTAAAATTTCAAAGCCGCCATCTTGGATTTTGACTTCAACCTCATTTTCGTCATCAGCGCCCCCGAAAACAAGGACACGACACCCATGACGCATATCTTGTAAAATTTCACAGCCGCCATCTTGGATTTTGACGTTGATCTCATTTTCGTCATCAGCACCCCCGAAAACCATGGACTCGACATCCGTGACGCATATCTTGTAAAATTTCACAGCCGCCATCTTGGATTTTGATTTCGACCTCATTTTCGTCATCAGCCCCCCCGAAAACCATGGACGCGACACCCATGACGCATATTTTGTAAAATTTCAAAGCCGCCATCTTGGATTTTGACTTAGACCTCATTTTCGTCATCAGTACCCCCGAAAACTATGGACGCGACACCCATGACGAATATCTTGTAAAATTTCACAGCCGCCATCTTGGATTTTGACTTCGACCTCATTTTCGTCATCAGCGCCCCCGAAAACAAGGACACGACACCCATGACGCATATCTTGTAAAATTTCACAGCCGCCATCTTGATTTTTATTTTGACTAACCCCTCCCTCTGGAGGGAAAACTTGTGAGATATTAAAACTTTAAACAACTTAAACTAGCTTTTATGAATTTTATCTAGATAAAATAATAAATGGGTTCATTTATTATAGTCACATACTTAGTATACACCTCTGTCCTACCCTTCGGAGAATACAGGTGTGATGGTATGGAATCTCATTTCTCGGATTTTGCCCTAAATCCTTTGCGTAATAAATGTCGCGCAAGTGTCCTATCGCGGAAGTATATACGCGCAAATGTCTTTCGCGGAAAAGTCAGTCGCGCAAGTGTCGGTCGCGCAAGTGGGTTAGCGCAACAGTCTAGTCGCGGAAACGTCCAGTCGCGCAAGTGTCTAGTCGCGCAAATGTCTAGTCGCGCAAAAGTCCATTCGCGCATTTGTCTAGTCGCGCAAAGGGAGTCGCGCAAGTGTCTTTCGCGGAAATGTCTTTCGCGCAAGTGTCCTGATACCATTTAAAAATAGTTTAGGCTCAAACACTGTTAGAAAAGTACCACCCTTTTAACTCACAGTTGGATAAATAACCATAGTCATAACTAGAACTACGTCCGTACTTGTCGATGCTCACTGGCCTGCTGACGAATCGGAAGGAAAAATCGTAGGTGTATTTCACCTCTATACAAATGTACGCGCCGCGCACCTTCAGACTATCGGATCGGAAGCGACGCCCGGACGATGCTTACGATTCTGATATCCGATCCGATAGTCTGATCGTACGTGTAATTCATGTTCAAACAAATGTATGGCGTGGAGGCCTTCAGATAGTCTGATCAGAATATCGGAGCCGACTATCGGAGGCAAATATCGGACGTGTATTTTGACGCCAAAGCCCGCTACACCCCTTCTGTTCTACCTGTGCGATTTACATTGCAGTTGGACAGGGGGCTTACTATGACCTCTTATGAAAACGTTCAAATGCCAACCAATCAACTTCCGTTCAAAAGCAGGCCTGCTTCTGAGTCGCTAAAAATCATACCATAACAATACCAAAGGTGAACGACTACTGAACCAAGTTGAACGGTAATGCTTGTTCATGGTACGAAAAGTCTGGCATGGTAAGAAGAGCAGGAGGAGGAAGAAGATAGGGGTTGCCAAGGCTGCCGGGCCCCCCTCAGCCTGGTTGCCCTTCGGCCGACTCCCGGCCTGAGGTTGATGCAAAGGGGGGAATGGATTGCGCATAATGGCGCTCTACCATTTCCTCCAGGGCAATATCAACCACTCTGCCAGAGCTCAGGATCTCTTGTTCCAGAGTATGGCAGACTGGTCGATTCACGTGGCTGTGGTCGCCGAGCCGTATTTTGTCCCCCCCAGGGATCTGAGCCGGAGACGGCCGTTCTCCTCCCATAGCTTCGCAGTCTCCTTCGTGATTGTACCAACCGCCTCCAGTTCCAGTTCCGTCTTTACCATAAGGGCCCGTAGGGCATGAGCCCAGGGCCCCCGGCCTGATGGGGGCCCCCGAAATGCCGAAAACCAGTGCCTATATATTTTAATCCAATAAATCAATTTAAAAAAATGCATTGGTTTCTTAGTTTATCACAATCCAGATAGCCAGGGTTGCTCAGCAGAAGTTTCCTTTAATTTGGTACAAATTGCTACCAACTTCACTTTCCAAGTTTTCACTACGATACGAATACAACTTGAACTACAATAACCACTAAAGTCACTGCACAAAAGTACATTCTGATGTTTTCATTCATGTTTTTTTTTCGCTTTCTAAAAGGGCCCCAATCTCTGTGTGCTCAAGGGCCTACGACGGCCCTGACCGCCTCCTTAATTGCATCCGCCGCCTCCTTCAAACTGCTCGTGAACGCGCCCTTTAGGTTGCCCGATTTGGTGGCAACCTTCAGGACGACATTCACGACGTCCACGCCCTAAGCCAAGGTCCGAGTCACTAGGGATCGCCCTAACGTTGATGCTAGTAGTCATGATGTTAGTATGTAGTATAGTAGTTAGCATAGCCTTAAAGTTAAGTATTTTACTTCCCCCACATTGGCTGAAGACCCTTTAGGTCTGGCCAGTAACTGCCCGGTTACGTAGACACTTTCTACGTAACCGGGCAGTTACTGGCGAGACCACTTCCGTTAGGTATTAGGAGTAGTAGTTAGTAGGTAGTAGTTATACTAGCTACTAACTACTACTCGTCCTTGCGTACCGTGTCTACTAGACACGGTACGCAAGGACGATCTCTACAAGAGGAACAAAAGAAATAAAAAAAAGAAGTCATAGCGGCATGCGACCAGACACCGGACCGGACACCGCTGTACCCACGAAGCAAATACAAAATTTGCTTCGTGGCTGTACCTAGTAGCTATGTGTTCTTATGCCTTTTACCTATTTCAAACGATCATGGAGCAAAACATAAATTGTACTTCGACAACTAACGAGATGGCGCTAGTAGTACGAAAGTCTCTAAAATTTTGAACTCATGTCATAAGGCCTTATTATTCTTTTTTTAAATTTATACGTCTTCATGTTGTTTTAATTTTTAATGAATACATTTCGATACAGTGTAAAAATTGTTAATGAAATAAATAAATAAAAAAAGTCACAGACCGTACACTTTCTATTGGTTGGTGCTCAGAATACAGAAAGCTGTATTCTGAGGGTTGGTGTTTGCTTTGGAAATCTTATTACACCGTTAAATACCGTTCAATACTCTTTAGATCAAAACGAATCCAAGGACTCATTTGTTATAAAATCGGGTAGATATATTGTAATAGATAAATATTATTTTTGTGGTTTTTATGTTTCGGATTTATTTTTCAGTAAATAAATACATCGCAGACTAACTAAAGATCTGAGAAATACATCATAGCCTATGACCCTCTTACTGGAAACACAATTCAATCGACACCTGATTTTGTCAAAAGCGGATCAGTAGTTTTTGTATACGATCGAACGATACATATTACAGAGATACATACTTAAAAAGACTGTTAAACTCATCATTCAAAACTTCAAAACTCATTTATTCAAAATAGACTAGAATTACTCAAGTTCTTTTTGAACGTCAAAATTACATGTTTTACAAATTACATTAGGTACCCTTCCTTTTCCGTGGTCGGGTAATAGATAATTATTATCACAGTTTCTGAAGTCGGTGCTTTCAATTTGGTTCAGCGTGGATTAGCAACGACTTCAGAAACCATTATCACTAATCAGTATCACTATCACCAGTGCCCGAGGCAAGTTAAAGGATGGAGCGAGATCCAATTATGGCACCCCCTTGCTTGCCGCTAATATCTACCAGTTGACTGAGGCGCCTCCTTTTTTTTATCTTAGTAAAGTCCTAATGGATACCCATCGCCCGGGGAAGCCGAAGGGTATCGCGGTATTATGGCCGACTCTTACCGGCTAAAAACCCACGGTGTTCCTTCTCCTGACCTTTGGCCGGGATCGCGGGATTCGCAGCTGCATGCACCGCGACCCCGGCAGGCCTCGGTCTGCCAGCCCTTGGCGGACCTCTCTTTCTGTGGGGCCTTGCCCCACGTCTTCCTGAAAGGCGCGCACGGAACACTGCGTGCCGCCTTCTCGGGCCTGTTACTGGTCGGGCGACGAGTCCACTAACCTGCCGCCCGCAGGCCACACAGTAGGGGTAGCCTGGCTCCTTGGTCGCCATCACCACCTCACAAAAGGAGGCGACGGCTTCCCATGCACTGTCGCTCCCGACCATGGACAGAATCACGGCCGGAAGCGAGAGGTCACCACCGACTGCCGCGACTAGTTCGCGGCGCCGCGTCGCCCACGCAAGGCACGCCTGCAACGTGTGCAGCGCCGTGTCCTCCGGGCAGTCGATGCAGTGGTGACAACCGGGCGTCTGCTCCCGGCCTATGTGAGGTACTACCCGAAACAGCCATGTCCCGAGAGCACCTGCGTCAGCCGGAAGCTGAGGGCGCCATGCCGCCTCTCCAGCCACTCCTCCATGACGGGTCTTACCGCCGCTATTGCGGCGTGCCCTGACTAAGGCGCCTCCTGGGACTTGGCGCCTGGAGCGGCCGCTCCGTTTTCCCTATGGCAGGACCGGCCCTGTCTATCACTAACCTCCGGTTTCTGATTTGAGAATTCGGGTTATGCAATACATACCTAATTATGTAATATTTGAATACGGAGTTGTCAAAAAAATGCTTTAAAATCTGTCATTTTTTTGCCGTCGTCTTTTTACTGTCTTCATTATATATCTACGTATATTTTTGTCAGACGGCCGTGGTTCAGCTGCGGTTAGATTACGATTGTTAGTAGAATTTGCCTCCTTGGCGCGAGTCTTATTCGAACAAGTACCTACGTGCTTTTAACCAACTTCAAAAGGGAGGAAGTTATCAATACAATACGTATAGTTTTTTTATATACCTACTCCGTTTTCTCCTAGAGTTGTGGACCGATTGAGTCATTCTTTTTTTAGCGGGAGCGGAAAACTCTCGGGTTGGTCCTACATGAATTTCATTAAGTTTGGTTGAGTAGTTTTTTTTCAAACAATATTTTTGTAACTATTTAGTGCTCCACTTTGTACACTTTAATATGAATTGTAATTTGTGACACTAAAAACTTAAAAAAAAACTTAAAAAAGTTAAAAACCGACTTCATGAAAAACTGAAAGGAGTAAAATAAAATTTACCTTATTATAAAATTTACCTTATTATAAAATTTACATTATTATAAAATTTACAGTTTCAGAAGTCGTTGCCAATCCACGCTGAACCAAATTAAAGACACCGACTTCTGTAAGCTATTCACGAAATTTCAAGACGCTACAGTTAAGTTCCTGCGAGCGTATCTGACAACGATCACCTAATAGACAATATGAAAAGCGTTATTTTTATCGAAACTTAACTGCAACTACACAACTTCTTTAGTTAGTTTAGTTAGGTGACTGACCCCTGAAACTGTTAATTTCATAAAATAGTATGTAATTAATTTACCTACTCCTTTCAGTTTTTTTAAGTCGATTTGGACTTTTTTTATTATTAGAATATTTTTATGTTTCAGATCGAGTTAAACAACCTTTTGTTTAAGAATACCTTTTTTTGTGGAAATCCATATGGATACTTTCCGCCTACCAAAAGGCAAGTGGGTATGTGGGTATGTGGCACATAAGGCAGAAGGAAGTAGGCTCTAGGATCTTACTTAAAAATACTTATCTAAATCATTTTTAGTTTTCATTGTGAAATAAATTATTCTTACAGGATTCAGGATATATTTCACTTCAGCAAAGCTAAGGTCAATTAGTAAGTAAGGTCAGTAAGTTGAAGGGACACAGTGACTTTTGCTACATGAATAAAAAGTTTTTATATGTAACTATATTTTATTGTAACGCTTTTGATTGAATAAATACATATGTAACTACAGGCTATGTGTGCATCCATTTTAATGGAAACATTGACAATCGAGCTTTTAATTGGTGAATTAACAACACACATTAACAACACTCAATACAATAGTTTATTTTTCTTCTCTTTAAATACTATTAGTGAATACAGAGATATACACTGTGGGCCCGAGGTACCCGAAAGATTTTAACCACGCCTTTCTGATGGTATTATGAGTCAAATGTTAGGTGTATCAACGAAAGTCCAATTCGGTCTTTTTTTTGTTTTTCTGTAAATAATTTATAAATCAATTAACTTTAGTACTTCCTTGTAAACAATACCTTAGATTGAACTGGCAACATTTAAAAATTATCGTGTGAGTGGTTAAGAAACTTCTCACTTCACAACCCTCCCCGACAAATAATACTACGGCGAGAAGGGTATGGTATGACAAAAGTCGCAACGCCGCGTTCATGGGACTTGTTACCATAGATATTTTTCGATTTGTGAATTTCCGTTATTAATGAATATTTCGAAAATTAAGCTTTATTCAACAAACTAGCTTGTCTTCTCCAATTAAGCTTCGGAATCGAAGGTTAAAATCTTTCGGGTACCTCGGGCCCACGGTGTTTAATGAGTAAGAGTAGCTAGATACTATCCAGGTATGCCAATTGCATGTTATTGCGTCTAAAATTAATAAAACAGGCATAGTTACTACAGTTTGTGTTTTATTTCTAAACTAATTAATGACTGCAAATCCAAAAATGTATCTGTGTACTACGTTATGGTAGAGATCAACTACGATGACGTGGCTCGCCCCTCCAACACCAGGGGCCTAATTCTCCTAAAATAAATCTTGATAAATCACAACCGAACCAAGGCCGAACCATTCATTCAGAAAGGGGCCTAATTCTCCTAAAATAAATTGTTGCCAAACGCAATCGAACCACAGCCGTCAGTCAGCTTTTGTTTTCGAATACTTTCAAAATGATTGATTTTGTTTTTTGCGTCAATCAATTCGACAGCTTTTGAAATTAAGAACTGTCTGAATGAACGGTTCGGCCTTGGTTCGGTTGTGCTTTGTCAAGATTTATTTTGGGAGAATTGGGCCCCAGTTCTCAATTTCAAAAGCTATCAAATTGTTGGACACAAAAAACTAAATCAATCATTTTGAAAGTTTTCGAAAACAAAAACTGACTGACGGTTGTGGTTCGATTGCGTTTGGCAACAATTTATTTTAAGAGAATTGGGCCCCATGTTTGTGTTTGATATTTATTAGATTTATTGCTCGACTAGTGCATAATTAAAGCGAAAGAATGACACGTAAATATTCTATCTCACACATTTTAACTTGCAGTGTCATTTCAGTTATACACACATCAAAAAAAGTTTGCGATCACTAGCATAATTATGTATGTGAAGATTCCGAATTCAAAGTCCAACTGAAATCTGATTTATATTTAGCTAGATAACTATCAATCTATATTTGTCATGATAATTATCGCTTTGAATCCCGATTAGAAAATTCGGCTTCAAAAAGGCTATCTACATAATTTTTCAAAGTGATCGCAAACTTTTTTTGATGTGTGTATGTTATCGTAATTGATCTCAAGTTATTAGATGTTATTAAAGAGGTGCCTACTTGTTTTGTGTTGCATTAAATGAAAATAATCTCACTTCCTACATAAAACGACACACAAAGTTGCACAGCTTTTAGTGTTTCAAATGAATCTGTAAAACCCAAAGGCTCCAAGCGACAATTTATAGGTTTCAAAAACGATAATTATTCATTGTTCAATGAATACGGAGACGGTGACAAAGGCTTTGTTTGATCTGACTCGATGTGTTGATCAACAGTCAACAGCGTAAGAAAAATATTTCGTTTGTGAGGAAGAACTCTATCACGAAATCAAGTTACACAACATCAATTCAAATGAAAATTCTCAATATCCGTAGGAAATAGATCTAGAACAGCCGGAAACGGACTTTGATCGCAGGCAGAAGACAATAAAATTATTTTGATGAAATTGTTTTTAGATTTCCCACTACAGTTGGTCGGTTTGTCTAATGATGATGTGTCCTAAATAATGTAAAGCCGGCTTAAAACTAATTCAATCACTATATTTAAAACCATGTTTTCCGTTTAAAGCCATGATTGGTGGTTTAAAATCATTGATAACTAAGTTTTTTTAATAAGTGATGTCAGTGTTCATTACGTCATTGAATGCCCTATCCATAGGGGCAGCGAATTGTATTGTGTTGTAATTTAACAATACATTATACAACCAATACTGTTGAAAGTAAAACTCACGCTAGGTGTATAGATGTAGATGTACAATACATATTTTTTTCCACATTAGCACATTTTTGCTTAATTAATATGGATGAGCTCCATTTACCCACACCACAATTTCTTCAGTTCAAAATTTGTGAACAAAATTAACTTTAAAACACAACACTCTCTCTTACTTCGTAGTCGAGTGTTCGTCCGTTTACATCGGTTTGTTTGGGGTTTTAAACCATTGCTTATGGTTTTAAACGGTTGTTTTACAACTATATTCCTAACTTCTAGACCTAATTTTAAGAAGTAATTTATGCACTCTATGGTGCAAATTCCAAGAGATATCACGGACTTTTGGATGATAGACTATTCGAATGCCGTCTATCTTCTAATCGGTAAATCCAGCATCAGATCAGATAATACCTAAATAATATAAGGCAGGTTTCGTTTCCGCTAGCTCTAGCTACTATTTTTGTTAATTATTAAGGATTTTCTAAATTTAAAAAATGTAGGTACGCAGACAACTTCTTTAATGCTATTTTACATTTAATTGTTGGTAGTAATGTAAACATCTATTTTCCGTATGGTATGAATTTTACATTAGACTTAAGTATTATAATAATATAGAAACAATTACACAGTGCCACGCCAAAAGATCACATAAAAATTTAGTACAAGTGCAAATAAACTACTGTGGAGCTTCGGTTGCTGGCAATGGAATAACAGTTAAATTATGATTTACGGTCAAACAAGGATTGATTGGGTCCACTATTTCTCCGAAATGGGGAGTGCAGTTTAAATGCGCTAATGTATGATTATTCAGATCAATATCTTCACCAGAAAGCCGAAGAGCCGTCGGTTCACTTAAAGGTGTGTTACTTTCAGGCAAAGTACTGTTTTGGTTACTTGACTCGCTTGTGAAATTAGTTATATTACCAGATTCATTATCAACTATCGGGGGTTCTGTCACATTGTTTTCTGCGGCAGTGTTTAAGAGAATTGAACATGGAATAGTGGTCATAAATTCTTTTCCAGCTTTTGTGAGCACCGTGATGGTGCACTTCGTATTGTCATTACTTGTTTCATTAACACCAAAATCTTTCACGTCAGCTTCTGGGGTAAATGAAGTAGCGATTGAACAGGGGATCGCGAGCACTTCGGTTTTGTTATCACTACTTATGGTTAAACTACAATTGACTAAATCGGCTAAGATAGAATCGGCAACAGGAGTTGTATCGTTACCCGGTGCGACAGCTACAGGCTGACCTCTGTTATCGTAAATAACGGTATGGCGGTGATTTCCAGTGGAGCGGGCTAAATTCCAAAGGGCTAATCCAGTCAGTACCGTTCCAATACCAGCGCCTGCGATGCCCACTCCTGTAAGCGCGCTTCCTGTACGACTAACACCTCCACCTTTACCATAGTTTCCAAAGTATCCAGGCGATTGAGAACCGTAGCCAGGATTATAACCACCATGTCCGCCGACAGCTCCATAGTTAGATCCATAATTTGAATAAGGAGGTGGCGGGCCTTGAGGATGGTAATTGTTTCCATAATTATTTTGATAATTCTGACCATTGTTAGATGGATGATATGGTGGCGGTGCTGCACCAGATCCAGCTACTCCGCCACCATGTTGTGTTTGTTGAGGGTAGCCACTACCAGGTCCTCCAGAACCATGTTGTTGTGGATAACTGCCTCCAGACTGACCACTTCCTGATAATCCAGATCCAGGCGATTGTGGGTACCCCGATTGACCAGTTCTAGTATTTCCTGACATCCCAGTTTGTTGAGGATATCCACCTCCAGCATTTCCTGATAGACCATGTGAAGATGGATAAGAATGACTCGGTTGATTATATGAATGTTGTTGACCAGCCGAATTACTGGATGCACTACTTCGTTGAATACTTTCTTGATTAGTCGCGGGTTGTTTTGACTTGTCACCTGATAATCCTGTTCCACTAGAAGGATACGAATGACTTTGACTGCTCGATGGCTTTGATTGAGTATTTGATTTTTGTGCATTTCGTTCCTGCCACCCAAACAGAGAAGGTTTTGGTGCTGAAGCTTGTGGGTAACTTAAAGATGTGGGCGCAGGCTGAGGATTGTAACTATTCTTTTTGCTATTTCGAGATCCAGAACCACGACTTCTACCTGATGTTTTTCTTCCTTCGGCACAAATAATCAAAAAAAGCGTTAAAGCCGTTATAATATATTTTCGATTCATTATTACAGTCCTTGAATTATACAACAGTCTCAAACGTTGTATCAAAGTTTATACTACGCCACTGTTTGAATCCACTTGTACAAAATACGTCAACGCTACACTGTCGTGTGTCACACTCTGTTTCTCGAATGTTAAGTGAATCGACCTAAGAATATAGTCGACTGTTGACCGCCCACCCTATTGCGCACTACAGTACCTCTACATATATTTGTAATAGGTGCTGTGACCTACCTATGTAAACGCTATAAATGGACCGCACGCAAACAACATGGACTCTTTCGTAGAATCAATATTCATCGTGGAAACCCAAACAACAGGGCACAAACAAACGTAGACTAGGTACCTAGGTACCTCCTACCACTACCAACTATATTACACCTGTCTAATCAATAACTTCAATGTAAAAAAGCTCGTTTCTACGGTCCTTTACAATTGCAAGTTGTTCGCAGGGCAATCTCGCTACCACCTAATTTATTTAATTACTAGCAATAGTGATAAGTTGATAACATAAGAATCAAATGCTTATAAAACGAAGACCATAAATAAACTCAGCATCGAACAAAGAAACATATACATACCTAAGTATACAAATTAAAAGCTATAATGCGTCATTAATACTGCATAAAAGTTAATGATTAAATCTACAGGGTATAATTATAATATACAGGGCGTCTCACAACTTTGCCACATAGAGGGCGAGTACTTTAAATACTGTAGATAGAAAAAAATACTGAATGAAGACTTCATTTTTATTTTAAAAACAATACAAACTGCTTTCAAAGAATTTTAAATAATCACCTGTCTGAAACGGGAATCGAACCCGCTAAATATGAAAAAAACTAGGCTAGATCATAATTATACATTTATTTCTTCTAATTATGTAAACATCTAAAATAAAAAGGAAGACCATGAAATTTAACATTTAATTTAAAATGTTGTTCAGAATAATGAATAGCATTTTCTCTATGTCGTGTTTACAACAACTGACTTATATAGTAAGTACTACTTTCTGCTTTATTATATCATTTCAAAGTATTACTAATGAGTAGGTACCTACACACTTGAGAAATTAATGGTTAAACAAACTTACCTTGTGACGTTTGACCATAATTATATGAAGCGTTACATCCGAAGAGATTTATATTCACCAGGTAGTACACTCTTCAATGTACTGGGCATCGAGCACAATTTCAGAGCTTAAAGAAAGGAAATAAAAACAACCTACCACTAGCGCCACCCCGGTGTACTTGTGCGATACAGGCTCTCAACCGTCATTTTTTCAGAGCAATTTCGCAAAAAGTAATAGGGTTCTGATTTTTAGTGATAAAATATTATCCGGGGATTGGGAGGGTTGTAAATCTCTTCGGATGTAACGCTTCATATAATTATGGTCAAACGTCACAAGGTAAGTTTGTTTAACCATTAATTATACTTCACCGTTACATCCTCGAGATTTATATTCACCAGGTAGATGTTCAGCGCTTTTGCGAAATTAATATCTTTGTCAAGAAATAAAACTAAATTTATTGTGATTAAGTATCAAGCATGTATTCTTAGGAATCGAATTGAATACATGGACAACAATTACCAAATATATTTTCATTAAATTAAACTTTATTGCGATCAAGAATAGCCTCCGCGAATGCACTTTCGTCACCGTTTAGGTTAGAAGGCCGATTGTAAAATTTGGCGAATATTAAGGAATTGCCTGTCCAACCAGCAGATTTCTTAATGAGCTCAATTGAAACCCCTTTGCGGTTGGCTGCGGACGTGGAAGCATGTCGCATACTATGTGCGGAAAAAATCTGCGTATCCACTCCGCTTTCGTGCATAGTCTCTTTAATGTACCGACTTATTGTCGCTTTGCTAGCATTATGAATAGGCTTCCTACTGGTTAAGAAAAGAAAGTTGGTATTCGGGTTTGATCGAAATGGTTCCGTAAGGGCCAAGTATGAAGAAAGTGCTTTCGCAGGGCATATTTGTTCCCTTTGGGGGAAAAAAGGAATAATCAAGCGTGGCATTGGTCGTCCCGGTGCCGAAGTTTTTACCAAGTCATTAATCGTTATTTCTATATTATTCTCTTTTACTCTAATATTTGACAGCCTGATAAGAGATAACGTCTGGACTCGTTGTCCTGTGGACAATGCGATCAGAGTTGTTGTCTTTTTGGTAAGCTGACGTAATGATAAACCTTCATTAGGGTACCATTTAGCAACAAAGTCTAAAACCATGTTTGGGTCCCAAGTGGATTGATATTTGGGAAAGCTTGGTCTCATCCTGAACACTCCTTTAAGGAATCTTGTTACATAATTATTTTCACTGACGGCTTTGCCAAATATTAGAGAAAAAGCTGACCGAGAAGTATTGAGAGTGGAATAGCTGGCACCTTTGTTATATTGGTCTGTCAGGAATTCCAGTAGCGTATTAATGTTACAATCATAAAAGTTGATATTTTTACTAACACAGAAAGACCATAATTTTTTAAGCGCCACGTCGTACTGTTTTATGGAGTTCTCTGATAGCGAAGATACCATGATGTCTATTGTATCTGATTTAATTGATTGTCGTGAAAATGCCGTCCGGATAATTGACAAGACACCAGGGTAAGAGTTCTCCAGAGAGGATGAGGGTCCCTGGAAGGAGATGATAACAATTTACGATTAGGCTGAAGATATAGTGGTTCTCTGCACGTCAAAGCCGTGAAGAGAGGATACCAGGGTTGACTGGGCCAGTAGGGAACTATCATGATCCCTTCAGCTTGATTGTTGATGATTTTTCGCAAGCATTTCAAGATCAGGGAAAAAGGTGGAAACGCGTAAAAGTAATACGGTCTCCAGTCCAACGTGAAGGCATCAATGTTGAAAGCGGATGGATCTCGTTTCCAGGATATGTATCTGTCGCACTTATTATTAATACAGGAAGCGAAAAGATCAATCTCTGGTTGTCCGAATTCATTAACAATAATTTTGAATGCGTTTGATGAGAGATTCCACTCGGTGTCAACATTGGTGCGTCGCGACTCTTCGTCGGCCTCAATGTTATCCTTAGATTTAATATATGACGCAAAGACGAAGAGGCGACGTTTCTCGCAAAACTGCCATATATTGCGGGTGATGTCGTTGAGATAACTATATTGAACTCCACCCATTCTATTTATATAGGATATAGCAACAGTATTATCGATTCTAAGTAGTATTTCAGCATCACTGAGGTTTTTAGCGAAGCACTTTAACCCTATATATGCCGCTTTCAGTTCCAAATAGTTGATATGGCGTTCTGTATCAGATATATCCCAAAAACCGTTGGCACGTTCACCGTTGCACATTAACCCCCAACCAGATAAAGATGAATCACTATAGATTTCTAAAGCGTTCAAACCACTCCTAATTGGGTTTTTGGCAGTCATGGTGTGATTTGCCCACCAGACAAAATCTGGTTTTAGCGACTCACTTAAACACATATCAGCATCATAATTGTCTGCCGATTGACGTAAAGCGATAAACTTTGCTGTTTCGAATTTCTTCGTGTATACCCATCCATAAGGGATAGCCGGACAAATTGAAGTCAACACGCCAAGAAATTTAGCAAACTCCCTTATAGGTAGTGTAGTCTTTTTGGAAATGACTTTGACCAAGTCTAAAACCTTCAAACGTTTTTTCAAAGGCAATCCTAGGGTCATGCTAGTCGAGTCTAATTCGAAACCCAAAAAGGTACGAATTTGCTCAGGCACCAGTTGGCTCTTTTTGTGGTTCAGGACGAATCCTAGTTTTTTCAATAAACCAACGCATTCGAGAACACATTTGTTGCAATCATCATATGTATACCCTAAGCAGAGTATGTCATCAAGGTAATTAACCAAAAACAAGCCTTTGCTTCGTAAAAGAGACACTACCGGTTTTAAGAGTTTGGTAAATATGTATGGAGCCGAACACAAACCAAACGGAAGGCACTGAAATTCATAAGTTAGGCCTTGAAATTTAAATCTTAATAGTTTACGATAAGCAGGATGTATTGATATTAAGAAATATGCCTCCTTGAGGTCGATTGAGGCCATGAAGCATGTTTGTGACATTAGTTTGGTGGCCGTACGAATGTCTTCCATTTTGAAGTGCTGCGGATCAATAAATTTATTTAATGTTTTTAAATTTAAGATAAACCTATAGCTGCCATCGTTTTTGGATCTTAAGAAAATTTTAGACACAAACTGATCTGGAATGTCAGTGCAACGGAGTACGGCGCCATTTTCCTGCAATTTGGATATTTCTACAAATAAATTTTGTTTCTCCTGTGCAGAAAACTTAACATTGATAGGTTCAGACTCTTGAGAAATGGACGTGTTAAGAGGAATTTTATAACCTTTAACAGCCTGTATAACCACTGGGTCATTAGTAATCTCTTTCCATGCGTGAATGAAGTGTTTCAATCGGCCAGCATGTTTAATTACCTCTACTGAGACTTCGTCGTTTTGGGGACAGTTTTCGATGATGTTTGGTCGCGGTCGGTCGTCTGACCTGTCCTTCTCGAAACCTGATAATAGGGTCGATTCCGGCCTCTTTCTGTCCGGCCCCCTCGTTGGGCCCGACGAGGGGGGCCTCTCCAGTTTCCCTGTTGCTGAGTATACTTCTTCGCGGAAACAGGTACCTTAGCTTCAGGTTTCTTAATCTGCAAGCCGGATTTTTCGGCAGTTTTTGAGGCTTTAATTTTCTCGCCTAGTGCTTCTCCGAACAGAAAAGAGTCCCTTTTCACATCCTGGATAATGTTCAAAAATTTCTTGTCTAGGATAGGGGTTATTAATTTTTGTCGATTAACGGTATTTTCAAAGTGTAGATCAAGCAGAACTTGATTCACTTCGGAAAGCTTTTTGATCAAATCAAGTTTTCCAACGTCTCCACTTATTAACGAAGATATGACGTTCGTCAGACCTGATATACCCAACCCCAAATGGCGTTGGGATTTCTCTAGGCGATTGTCTCTGTTACGAGCCGATTCTGTTAAGACTGCTCCTATTTCTGGATTTAATTTGGGTGCCTTCACTAGAGTGAAGTTTTCAGGCACCAGCAACTTGTCCAATAAATCCCGTTTCTGATCTTTGTTCAAGCCTTCAGTCATAATACGCCCCCAACGTTCAGAGACTTCTCCTTGAATTTTAGGTCCGAAGACTTCAGGTTTCCCTTTAGCTTGGCCCAACACTTCTAATATGTCCGCAGGCAACGTCACTGGTTGATCAGATGTCGCTGGCGGTGGAAGTTCCTCCGACGGTATATTAACACTAAGAAGCGGAGGCCTAGTAGCCGAAGGGGAACGGGCTACCTCGTTCTGTTCGGAAGGTTTCCCGAAGATGTCCACTTGTGGGACTACCGTTATTGATTTTACCTCATGATAGGTATAATCGGAATCTGATAATTCAACCGCATGGTTGTTATCTTTACCCGACACAGAGTTAGATCTGTACGAATGGTCCTCGGCGAAATCTGTAGGAGTAACAAAAAACAATGGTCATAATCTCGTTATGACACTTGGCACTATGCCGTTTTAATATGACTGTAATCGCGTTACAGTACTGCTAAGCGATTAAAAAGTTTGGACTATAATCTCGTTATAGTACTTGTAAACTTTTAAACATAATTAGCTGCAATCTTATTACAGTAATTATTACATAAAGCGGTTCAAATAAGTATTTGAAAACCAGTGTGCGACTATGATCTCGTCATAGTACTATAAACACGGTATTTATATTGAGAATTGAGTACCGAGAGAATATGTCACAGATTGTCAACAACGACAAAACTTTAGAAATTATGTCTGAGCATAAACAAAAAAAACGTTTAGAATAGACGTGTATAATATGAACGAAAGTGGGTACTTTAAAAAAAAACGAACAATTTTATTCCAATAAATTAGTCCGTTCATACATGTAGCTAGGAAATATATTTGCTTTGAGATAATAAAGCGAAAAGATGAAAACGAACTGACCTTCTGAAGTCGAATCACTGGAATAACGTCTGCGCAGCCGTTTCTCCAACCGACGAATTTTTTTCCGAATATGATCTTCGGAATCCTTGTGATGTTTTCTTTTCCCCATAGTAAGGAAAAAACACTTTTTCTTCTTGAAAACTAATATTCAAACTAACTAAGCACTAGTTTTACCTAAAAGTTATAAAAATAAAAAAACTAGATGCTGCGATGCCCGCACAAGAAAAGCGAATGACGGTTGAGAGCCTGTATCGCACAAGTACACCGGGGTGGCGCTAGTGGTAGGTTGTTTTTATTTCCTTTCTTTAAGCTCTGAAATTGTGCTCGATGCCCAGTACATTGAAGAGTGTACTACCTGGTGAATATAAATCTCGAGGATGTAACGGTGAAGTATAATTATAATTTGTATACAACAGGAAGGGACACATTTTGAGCATTTAATAAATTAAATTGATTGTAAGTTACAGTTTAACGTAGGTATCTTTTATTTTAAATAAATGTTAAATTTCATGGTCTTCTTTTTATTTTAGATGTTATGCTATATTATTTAGAAGAAATAAATGTACGTATATGATCGAGCCTTTCGATCAGTTCAATAAAATTACAGGGTTTTTTTCACATTTAGCGGGTTAGATTCTCGGCTGCGTATTAAGAAACCATTGAGTTATCCAGAACCGGAGCGATCTGTACCACTCGATGGTTTATAATGTAATTTACCCCGAAACCATTGTGCGGTACAGAGCTCGGCAGTTCTGTATAGCACTATGGTTTTGGGCTGAAATCGCCGATAATCTAGCCAGAAACCATTGTGGAGTACTATAAAATTATAGGATCGAGGCTATAAAATTATAGGTACTTATGAATCATTATGATCATTGAATATGTAGCATACAATTGAGTACCTACGTGTTTAAAAGTTTTATAATAGCGATGTATGATTGTAAGTTAGTATTAGTAAAAATTAGGTGCCTATGTTTGTTTGCTGTAAGCCTGATAATTGTATTTTATGAAATGATTTTATTTATAATGAAGTGTTTAACAAAAATAAATACTTACTTACCTACCAGTAGATCCTTGTGAATATTGATGCAAAGAAACAATTTATACTTATTTGAAATGATTTTACTGAAATTGAAAATTTATGAAGTTAATGCTTTTTTGAGTGTGGTACATTTTCTTTGATGCAACTGCCTAAACTATGCGGGCGTTTACGACGTTCTTGAAACGTTGGTCGTCCAGCTTGAATTATTCCTGATCCTGAAATTCCCCGGTCAGCTCGCCGAATGACTGAAGTAGGTTGTACGCGTATTTTTCTTTGACTTTTTATTGTAATTTTATGATGTAAGTACTTGCTGTACCCGGCATGCGTTGCAATGCACTTTTTCCTACTTACTACCTACCTTCAGAAACAAAATCAAAATAGTGACAGAAAGTTAAAACTATTTTCATGCATGCGGTAAACAAATGAAGACTATGGACTTATTACTGTAACAATTTCGTTTTTTTTAATATCCTAATTTTCTTTCATAAGAACCTTCTGCTGACAATTACGAACACAACAAAAAAAAAATAGCGAAATCGGTCCAGCCGCTCACGCCTGATGCCGTGGCCAAGGGAAATAGGGATTCATTTTTATATACATAGATAGATAAATGACATTAATTGAGAAGATGTTTGAACTCTTTTTAAGCTGTTTAAAAATGTTTGATATTTTTTTTAGTTTGGTTTGCAGTAGAATGTGTAGTCATATGTTTCTCTTTCCCTAACTCACCCACTTACTGTATCTTCTACCTCTATCACGTCGCGGTGGCGCGCGCGGAGCGTTTGCCGATCTGGGAAGCTCAATGTTTTTAGAAACATAAAACATTGCGCTATTCAGAATTGAAGAGATAATTTTATAGCGTCGATCTGTACTCCACAATGGTTTCTGGCTAGATTATCGGCGATTTCAGCCCAAAACCATAGTGCTATACAGAACTGCCGAGCTCTGTACCGCACAATGGTTTTGGGGTAAATTACATTATAAACCATCGAGTGGTACAGATCGCTCCGGTTCTGGATACCACAATGGTTTCTTAATACGCTTCCCGGCTCAGACAGGTGGTTATTGTTTTTAAAATAAAAATGAAGTCTTCATTCAGTATTTTTTTCTATCCACAGTATTGAAGGTACTTTTCCTCCATGTGGCAAAGTAGTGGGACGCTCTATACTTAGGAAACAACATGTAAAATGTAACTTCAACCAAGTCTTTATAAAAAATTACCTATCATCTTATTTGTTCTTATTTTGAGTTTATTGTTTTAAACCAACTGTTTAATAGCAATTTGGAATCTGTTTGAATTGTGGATCTGGAATTAATTATACAAGGTTAGTCAGAAAAGGGGTAGGTAACTACTAATCCGCAGGCCACTTAAAGTATCACTGAAAACGGATTTAAAGCGAGGTGTAAAAATTTAAAAATTCGATGATTTTTATTTCCATGTTACTTAAAGTATCACTGACAACGGATTTAAAGCGAGGTGTTAAAATTAAAATATTCGATTATTTTTATTTCCATGTTACTTAAATAATTGTTAATTTGGTTTTTTTCCAAAATTCTTCGTCCCTACTTTATTTACGAATTCAGAAAATAGAGCTTCTAATTCGTGACCCCAAATATGTCCTAAAATGTAAACACAGCTGATCATAGATAGATAGATAGATTTTAGCATATTTTTATTATTAGTACCCCCTTTCTGACTAACCTTGTAGGTACCTAAACCTATATCCTAAACGATTTTACTTTCATTGACATGACATTTGACTGCCATTGTTGTAGGTATAGTAGCCTAACTTAATAAATAAGGTACTTATGTCTTTTTTTATCTTGATCGATTGTGTAGAACCAGAGATACTACAGCGTAATTTCTCTACATTATGGGGTCCTTAAATAAAGCAAAGTTCGAGATTAGTTGCTTTACAAAATTAATTTGACGAGAATTCGCTTAAAATAAATGTTACCACAGTGGGCTCAGACTATGGCCCTGGAACATTCCCCGCTCGATCCTGATCAATCAACGGTTCCACGAATCGGCTAACATACTGAACAGCGAAGGCCCGTCCCATATTACATGCCACGAGGAATGTACGTAGATTTGTATTTATTTTATATACAGCTCCAACACTCTCATGAGCAAGCAAGTATAGCACCAAGTCATAAACCTTCTTGTAATCTATAATTAATTACGTATCAAGTTATTCTGTGATGAAAGCCCTTTGATATGACAATAGTTTCTTGAATGGCCTCTTACAGGCAATTAAAGTACCCATTGTCCTTTTACAAAGATAATATTTTCTGTTTTCCGTGTGTCCGGCAAAGAATAGGCCTCCCATTCCCAACCCGTAGGTGTCATAAAAGACGAATACGGCATTTCATTAAGAGCAGCATGTCTGCCAAGTGAGTGTGCGGTGATTAAGGCAATTTCCCCTAAGCAGTCATTAGCAGGTCCATTTTCAGCAGAAGGCGTTTAGGAGCTGATAAGAAAAACGTTTTAGCTGGGATAATATTTTCCTTCTAGAAATGAAACTGCACAGGCGCGATGAGGCACGGACGCGCCATTGGTTAATAGCCGGAAATTACTTATCCACACTAGTACGCAGGGACAAGAGTCCACGACAAGTGCTCATTTTAGTTGTCAAGTTGCTTTGGACCCTCTGCGCAGAGCAAACGGTACACTTTCCTGCGTTTTAGGATCAGCGTATGGTCCGTTTTATATTTACGATCAAATTAACATACCTACTAAGAAACTCTGGGAGCACTAACTCAGAGGTACCAGTCAATTGTTAAATTGATTTTGATAAAGGGACCAATTTGTTAAAATATTATATAATATTCAAGAAGATGCAACTATGAAAAAAAATGAGTCACTATTTACCTACATAATAATATTACCTACATAATTATATTATTATACAAATCAATCTCTTTGTGATAGTTAATAAAAAACACTTGGATTGATAGCTTATCATCTACGTCATTCGATTATCTTTTCTATATACTACCTGTGAAGTGATAAATACAATCAGAAACCAATTAAGTTTCCTGTCCAATTGTTCTCATCTCCAAGTACGCAGCAGGCATTAGCTAGACAAAAGAATTTCGCAATTTAGTGAAAGCAACATATAATGATTATATTCATTACTTTTCTTTTTCTAACTAGTACTTGTAGTGCCCGGCCTGAAGTTGACATAAAGCCACAAAATGTAGTAACAGTACCACCTAATTGCCCAGACGGGCAAACGTGGGTAAACGGAGCATGCCGTGATATTTGGAGAGTTACTGCTGCTCCTTCTAACGTTGTAACAGTGCCACCAAATTGTCCCCCAGGGCAACAATATGTTAATGGACAATGTCGCGACGTTTGGATCAAAACTCTCAGCGAACTAAGTAACCTCGGGTGAGTTTTCTCATTGTTATTGTATTTCATACAAGTAAGATAAGATCCGTCTGTGAAGATTGCCATGTTCAGTGTTTACGAGCTGATATTGTTTTGAGGATGAAGATAAGATACCCTGAAACTTATCTATGCTAGTAACATCTACTTACTGTTTTGTGTAATGTGATATAGGTACCTAACCCATAGCTTTACTTTAGAATGGGTCCCTTCAAAGGTAGGTACGTTGCAACTGACCTCGATCAGCTTTTGGGAAAAAATACGCAAAAGCTTAGGGGTCTACTACGCTTGAATTTGCCGCCGACCGAATATCGCGTGTCCTGGAGTTAAGCGTTGCGTTGACGATGCGTGACATACTAAACATAAATGTAAAAGCAAACATAGCAGTAGTAGTAAACAAGACCAAAATTAATGCAGCTTTTGTATAAACTATTAATCATATTATCAACGTTCCGGACTTCAGAAACAGTGTGGCGAGACGAGAATGCAATTTGGCGCTCACGCTTATTTCTAGACCAACCCTGAGAGGCATAGGCAGATTTAACGTGCCTTATATTAATAGCTTAAAAATACAACACTATGGGTTGCTGTATTTTTAAGCTTGTATTTAGATTGCTTTGTTTTCAGTACGTCTGTCTCTCTGCTTTATAAATCATGCAAAAAAAGTTTTTTGCCAGTTCCTGTTATCCTTGTTAGCCATATGAGATTATCATCACACGTAACCTAAGAGATTTTTTTTCACAATGAGCATTGTGGTGTAGCTTGCCCTAGTCCGTATCAAAATTTGTCGGGAGGGCCTTCTACCCGACTGCGGCCCAAAATGGCGGGTAAAGATACATACCCAGTTCTCATTCGCCTGAACAAGGGAAATCCCGTAACGTACCTACGTAACTACTTAGTTAAGTGTCTGATTAGCGTTTAAGAGTTTAGAGTTTCGTGTACGGCCTAAGAGCTTGAGTGAGATTTTGGGTAACATTTTACGAATTGCTTACACACGTTCGGAGCCCCAGTAACCCGGGGGCTCGGTATCATTGATACGGCTGATACGGCGGTAGCTACGTCCCTGTCAGTACTCTATGCGTTTAACATATTAATTTATTCTGATAGGTGTACAGTCACGAGCATAAATATATTACTATGGGCACATCGGCAATTATATCTGTCCCAGGAACGAGTTCAATAATATCTGTCTGCACGAACGCAGCACAAACATCTGATCATTCATAGGCATCATATTAAAGTGACAACTTCCCAAAACAAAAACATGTGATGATATTAGTTTCAAAATAATGTGATACCTCTTCGCAGCATAAACATCTGATCGTTCATAGGCATCATTTTAAAGTGACAACTTCTTAAAAGCAAAAATATGTGACGATATTAGTTTCAAAATAATGTGATACCTCTTGGAGTGCAAAAATATGTGCCGTTTACTAATTCTGTGTTTCTGTCAGCATTTGCATTGATTCCTCAGTAACGTGCATAAATATATGACGATAAACAGATGGCAAAAATATCTGACATAGGTAATTCTATCTTCCATTTTATCTTTCATGTTATTTTTGAGTTTGTAAAATACTATTATATATTATATTTTGGATAGACTTTGATACTTCTATATCTACAAATTAAAAATCAAAATTCAATTATTATATTTTTGTGGGAGATATTTTTTTCATTTGACGCTGCCGTGTTTTAAGAATTGATATTGATGGTATAAAATCTGCAGGACGTAATAGATACGAATGGCGGCTACACTCGATTTTAAGAAGCATAATGATTTAATGGTATGGTAGTTTAATACAATTATGTTTTTTTTTCTAGCCATGTTACATGTCAACATTGTTTGAAATAAAATATTATTAAAAATATATACAACGTTATTTTTACTTTATGCGAAAACCGAGACACCCCAACAAGATTTTCATCAGAACTGCCTGAATATGTGTTTTTTTTTAGTAAATCTCCAAGTGACACCTTAGTTTATGTCGCATTAAGTTCGCTAAAAAGTGTGAAATTCCTGAGTTGTGCTATGCAGGGGTTGTCTAACACACGGAAACTGACCGAGCGGACCATTTCAAGCCTCAAGGTGTCTATTCCCGTCAACTGTTATGGGTAGAAACCTACTGAAACAAAACTGAAATTTATGAAAAAAAAAACAAAAAAAAATGTGGTGTAAAAAATATGTCAATCGATTCTCCTAGTGATTCTAAACAAACTAGTTTCAGGTTTAGTATATACTAAAACTAACCTTGTATAGAATTTTTTATTTTGAATAGCAATGGGTTAATTTTACAAACTCAAAAATAATATGAAATATAAAATAGAATTATGACAGATATTTTTGCCATCTATTTATCGTCATATATTTATGCACGTTACTGAGGAATCAATGCAAATGCTGACAGAAACACAGAATTAGTAAACGGCACATATTTTTGCACTCCAAGAGGTATCACATTATTTTGAAACTAATATCGTCACATATTTTTGATTTTGAGACGTTGTCACTTTAATATGATGCCATTGACCGATCAGATGTTTGTGCTGCAAAAAGGTATAACATTATTTTGAAACTAAAATCGTCACATGTTTTTGCTTTTGAGAAATTGTCACTTTAATGTGATGCCTTTGAACGATCAGATGTTTGAGCTGCAAAAAGGTATCACATTATTTTGAAACTAATATCGTTACATGTTATTGCTTTGGGAAGTAGTCACTTTAATATGATGCCTATGAATGATCACATGTTTGTGCTGCGTTCGTGCAGATAGATATTATTGAACTCGTTCCTGGGACAGATATAATTGCCCATGTGACCATAATAATATATTTATGCTCGTGACTGTACAGTCAGCTGCACTGATTGGTTACCCCCCTCAAGAACAAACTTGTACGTGAAAGGGGTAACCAGTTGGTGCAGCTGACTGTACATAACAAAACAAATCTAAAAAAATAAAAACACTAATAACTTTTTCGAATAATTTGAACATCTATACAGGATGGAAACGTTAAATATCAACAGGCGATTACTTTGTTATTTTTACAGATATTGAAAAACTGTTACGCCCACTGCCCACGGAATAAAATGACATAAATGTCTAAGGAAATTAAATCGTCATTATAAGCTATCATTTCACACACATTTCGTTTTGATCGATAAATATCAGTTGTTTGGTTTTTTTTGGGCATTGTCTTTTCACGCTAAAAATATGGGACAAAAAATGTAATTTGGTGTACCTACCAAAGGTTTTGTTTTGAAAAAATATTTACGTGACTATAAGCGCTGAACATATTTTATGCAGTAAGCAACTAAGTTTAGATACCTACCAGTTCATTCCTATTTACCAGTAGATACTATTTCCCATAAAGATCAAAAGACTTCTAGTCCAACTGAGGTTGGAATAACTACTTACATGAAACGTGAGAAATCGCAAAAAACTTATTTGAGATGGGGTAGGATAAGAGCAGCTACCTTAATCGATGTAACTACAGTAAAATGTTCTTAGAGACTTTCCATATTTATTTTAAATATTTCGAACTGCATGCAAGTTAAGTTTTTTACGCGGTCGCAACCGCCGGAGGTAAGTAAGCTAGTAGGTAATGCTAGTATAACATAAAGCCCTTGACATGCAATAGCTTTATGAGTAATTAGCCTGTATTAATTAAAATATAAAAGAGTTGGTACCTACATCATATTGACATAGAAGTTTTCTTTAAATTCAGTTGTTTAAGCAGCAATCTAAGTATGTAGGTATATACTTACTCCATCAATTAGGTAGGTACCTACGATACAAAGTTGCATTGATGATGTTATCATCATGGAGACCACTCAGCATCTAAACAACTTGAACGATATGACATGCGCATCGCATACGAGGAAAACATTATATTTCTTATACAGGGTGGAAAAAGGCGGTCGGTGGAGGGAAACTATTTTAAATATTAATGATAGGTTCTTTAATAATTAAAAATAAGTATAAGTGCGTTTTAAAGATTTTTGAAAACTTGCTTGCCTCCACCGGTTATTGAATCAACTCAAACGTGAAAAAATATCATAATGATTGTCCAAAAAAGGAGTGTTAAGGGTTAATGTATATATGTATATGTGTGTGAGTTTCATTATTCTATCATAACTTCTAAACCGATTTAGATATTATGTGGTATCGTTAGAATCCTTGCATTACTCCGGGTAAGAAAGGTTGGAGAAAACTTAAAAAATGGTGTACTTACCTACTTAGCTATTCAGGGTGAAATTGTAAACACTCGACAAACCGAAATAGGAGATTGTACTCATCACTATGAACAACTTTTACTATGGGACCAAACCGGAAATCGCGAAAAACAAACAGATGTTCCCTACATTTGCCTAGTCTTGCCATAAATATTGTAACGAAGAAAAAAAATTTTTTTATTGCAAATAATATTTATTACTTTTACAGTGTGTTAGTTTAATACATAAATATAAAACAATTTAAAATATAAAAGCTTATTCGAAGTGGTCTCCATTGACTGCAATACAGTCCTTTAAACGTTGAGGCCAATTATCAATAGAAGCACGCACTCTTTCCATGGGAAAATTCTTCACTGCCAATCGTATGGATTGTTTTAGGGACTCCAAATTATTATGGCGTTTAGAGCAAGCCATACTCTCTAAAACTGACCATAAATCATAATCCAGCGGATTAAGATCGGGACTAGACGATGGCCAGTCTTCAGCTCTGATGAAGTCCGAAACGTTCACTATTCCAACCAAGACTGCGTGGACCGAGCTTTATGACCCGCCGCCGGCGCCGAGTCTTGTTCGAAGGACCATACTTGGTTATTGAACATGGTGTTGTTAAGGGGCTTAACTACTTTCTCAAGAATGGTATCTTGATACACTTGTGCCGATTTTTTGATACCTTTTTCACAAAAATATGGCTCAGTCACTCCTTCATAGCTAACACCCCACCAAACCATCACTGAAGTCGGATAATGCCCACGTTGCACTCTGTCGACTAATTGGGAAGCTTCCTTAGAGCTTTGAACATAAATCCGGTCATTTTGTTTGTTAAAATGTTGCTCAATTGTAAAGATTTTCTCATCCGTAAACAAAATTTTTCTGTGACCTCCCTTTGCGTACCGCTTCAGTAGTTGTTTCGATTTTACCACCCTATTCTTTTTTAAATTATCAGTTAAAAAATGACCAGTGTGTCTCTTATAGGCTGCAAGTCCTAAGTCATCTTTTAAAATACGCGACATGGTTCTGGGTGCTATCTTCATCTCCCGAGATATAATCTTTTGCTTTCGGACAGGATATCTTCGAATTCTTTCCCTTACTGCTTTGACCACGTTTTTCGTACGAACACTACGTGGACGGCCAGATCTTTTTCTGTCACAAACAGAGGAGGTCTCATTGTAACTATTAATAGCCCGGTACACAAACATTTGACTAATACCAAGCGTATGGAGAGTTTTAAAAATTGCATTTGGCTCCATACCAACTTTGTGTAATGCAATCACAGCGATTCGGTTCTCTATAACACCCCACTCCATTTTAATATCGCAAAATATTGTACAATGTATTGGCGCCAAAATTAGAAAACCCAATGAACAATCGTATAAAAATGACAGAGTCCAAATTCAAATGTAATATATTTCTTATTTTTAACTGTAACAGTATTTATGGTCAGACTAAGTATGTTCACATAACTCGTCAAAATGTAGGGAACAGCAGTTTTTTTTTCGCGATTTCCTATTTTGTCCCATAGTAAAAGTTGTTCATAGTGACGAGTACAATCTCCCATTTCGGTTTGTCGAGTGTTTACAATTTCAACCTATATACATGAACAAAAACCTTTTTTTTACGGTATTATCATATTATGGTACTCCAGGTATTATCTATGTGTATGATTATTGTCTAGAAGTTGATGAGTAGATTCCAAAAATATATAACACTATCATTCAATATCCTGTCGTTCTTACTATTAATTTATTATTTTAGCGAGTGTGATTGGGAATAATTAAGTATTAAAACTAAAGTACATAAGCATGCTTTCGTATTTGGTGCTTTAAAATTAAGTTTCCAAACATATCATTACCTACTGCGATCATATCATCTATCTAAGCAAGTTCTTAGTATCTATTTGATCGATATTATAAAAATAACCTTTAGGAATTATTGTTCTTATCTTAATTAGGTACCTTAAGGTGAAAGATACGGGCTGTTCCCAGCACTTTTCCCGCTAGATGGCGCTGAAATCATTATTTTGAGTTTATTTCGTTTTATGTGAAATCTGAGCATTACAAAGTTGTAGAAGTAGTGTTCGCGACACCTGGTCATTACCTTTTAATGAACTTGATCATAACAATGCCTCAAAATCCACCCAATTTGACACAGAATCCCATAATAACATCTGTCATTGAATTTACACACTTTTACACACACATAGACGTATTCCCTACGTTTACAAAGTTTACCACTAGATGGCGTGCATTTAAAAAAGGGCTAAAATATTTTGTAGAAATACTCTCAATAGGGGTAGGCAGAACGACACCTACGATAAATTAAAACTAGTACTATTTTAGGAAAATAAAAGTTATATTTTAAGGCGTAAAACATTTAATTGATTAATAAAAAAAGGAAATAAATAATGTCAAATATACACAGTAAAATACAGTTTTATTTTATTACCTAAGTTTTTAGTAAAACAAAAATCTAAATCTTTATTGAGTTCAATAAGGTATTATTTCACCTTTTATAGTAAATACAAATTAAAAGCTTTATACAATGATTATGTAGATTCTAAACAAATACTACAAAAAATTTTCAATTGAACAAAAATTATTTCTTCTTGTCTTGAAACCACTGCTTCACAGGTGCTACAAAGAAAAATAACTTTACTTAGTATATTTGTAAAAAATAACTTTACTTAGTATATTAGTACCAGCGTCACCATCATTGATTTTTAACCGACTTCAAAAAGGAGGAGGTTCTCAATTCGTCTGAATGTTTTTGTTTTTTTTTTTTTTTGAAGTTAGATTTCGGTGAGGTTGGCGGTGTTCGATTTAGCGGCATATTGGGCGTTCAAATGCACCAAAAGCAAAATAAAGCAACAATGAATGCGGATTTTTCTTTAATTAAGCAATGTTGCAGGCAGCAATTTGTGCAAGTATTAATTATAATATTTCAGAAATTTCTCCAATTTTTTCGTAAAAAAATCTCAGATTTTTCTGGTATTTTAGCAGCATAATAAAAAACACTCCAAAAAGTAATGTGTTTTGCGGAGGTTTGAACTTGATACTCACACGATCACGTTCACTTACAGTCCGGCCCATGTGTCATCGGACCAAGTCGTCACTAAGAGAGTTGAAAATAGCGTTCTATTTAATAAAAATAGGTACTGTAGCTGCAGGTGTAAAGCTTGTCCTTGCATTCACTTTCAAGGACACTTGGCCCGGCGCACGCTAACACGATTTTTTATAACAACTTGTCTTGATTTGCTGTTGATAATTTTGATAATATTGTTAATTGTGTGTTGTAATTGTTTCAATATTTTATCACTGAGATGGTAATCACTAATTAATTGATCGTTTCACTGATAGTTTACACAATATTTTGCAATTTAAACATTTTTTTTTGAATTTAAAACACGGAACGTTCAAAAATACGTCTGCTCGCGACGGCGTCTCGGCGGGGGGCTATATGCATACAAAGTATTCTTTACCTGGTAAAAACATACCCCAAGATTGCTTTTTCACGAAATTTAATGTTGTGGTTACTTTGGTGACTTACTGAATAATTTAATTCATGGTTGACCATAAAATATACATAATGACAACATCGACACGTAGGTACGTAGGTAATTAGTATTGTAACGAGATTGCAGCGTCTAAAACCCAACTCACGGGCCAACTTGCTGTTTCTAATACTTACCGTCGAAATATACCTAGGTAATTTTATTTTACAATAAAATTGCGTATTTTGAATAATTAATAAAATTATTTACCTACCAATAATAAATTGCAATAATTATATTCAATTGAAATCAATTACATAAGTACCTACTAGACATATTGCAATTTGAATAAATTAAAATAGCATACAAAATATAACACGCAACAAATTCCGCGCGCAAATCCTAGTGCATCAACATTACGTTCAACAAATTGAAAATGTACATGCATTCGAATCATAGTCAAATTAGCTGGCAACGCAGCCGCCGTCAAGGTTACAGAAGACCGGCAACGCTGCATATTTTAATATCTATTTACAATATCGCCTGCACGCCATCTATCGCTTACAATTTTAAACTATAACAAACATGGCGCTTAGTTTGCTTGTCAAAACAAACCCACACATGTAAAGAAGTGTCAAATTTTGTCTGAATTTCATGATTGTTTTTCTCAGTAATTAGTGTAAGTTATTTCCTAAAGAGTGAATTCGCGAGCACATTTGATTGTAGAAAAGTGATAAAATGATTCGTTTTAAACAAAGAGTGTCTATTTTTAGCGTATAATCCCTACAAACATTGTATGGACGGTCCATCGGTACATGCACCTTAAGCATTTAGTTTAGATAAAATTCGTCATTCACTATTACACCACCGCCGATAGGTACAGCTGGTACGTGTGAAAAAAAGCCGTAATGTGTAACGTTCGCTAATTCTTACCGACTTTTTAACGGCATAAGTAAACCATTAATATTTGGTGTGTTCGGAATTATTTGATAAACTAGCGATGCCACTAAAAGATTTGAAATAAAAAAAAACTACTAAAATAAAGACGGCTGTTCAGATTAAAAAAAAACGTCAATAAATAAGTTGTGTTGAATTTTTTAGCATACCACTGCGAATTCTCTATGATGTAACTACCTATTTGAAATTGTGATGCAATTGGCAGATCAATAAAGAAAGTATGTTTTTCAAAAAAATTGACCCTCTTCTAAAGGAGAATGGGCGGATGCAGTCCAAACCCCGTCGAGGAATAAGACCTAAGTCTTCTTAAAGCTTATTCGAAGTTCATAATTTTTTACCATGGGCATTAAAACAATCACTACTGTGGATAAAGTTATGGATAATTTTATAAAATCAATATTATGAACTAAAAAAAAAATGGAAGAAGTGTAGGAAGTGGTCTTCGAGATTGAGATCTAAGTATGTATTTCTAAAGCATGTTAGGAGTACAGCATTCTTTATCAATAACTCAAAAAATAACCAGGATGTGAGAGATTCAAGGAGCTTCGGAGATTGAGAATTTGAGACAGTGGTTTTTTAAAGCTTATTTGTAGCGCATTATTTTTAATTACTTAATGGGCACATAGAAATTCAATACGCGCCGCTGGAAAAGTCATTACATAAAATTCTTAAGAATAACTGAAACAAGTAGGTATTGTACACGAGCAGTAGAAGTAGGCAACGATAGTCTCGTGGTTGTACGCTTCCGTTTAATGAATGAGAACTCAGACCAGTTCAGAATTTGATTATCACTGGCATTAACTTTGAGGGGAAATTATCATGACGAAACCTGCATAACGGACAGGGCTCTAATAAATAAAGGCAGTGTGGTAGACTAAGGCTTAACCCTTCTCGTTCCGAGAAGAGGCGCGCCCAGCAGCGCGAATAAGAGCTGATTATGCTAACGCTATTAAAAGAAGTGTAAGTGACGTCAGAGGTCGAGACGTAACTTTTTAAAGCTTTTTAGGAGTACTTACTATATTGTTATGGATCCAAAACTTTATGAACTAGGTACACTTACCTGACTTACTTATTATTTACACCGTGTGAACAAATTAAAGATCGCGTGTCGCCGTCGTCAGCATTCGCCTGCCTACGTAAATAGATTAGTCGTGAATGTTATGTTTGTGTTACATAATTGTAAAAAAAAACATTATGGCATTGGTAAATAATATTAATACAGACGACTCTTTGTATATTTTTAACGTAAAGCAGTAGTATTATAATTAAAATAAAAAACAATAATAACTTCTTTTTTTATGTAGCGATTTTCATAAGCTTCGGGATTTCGCTTCTTGGACCAGGGTCCATAAAAATGCCCATTCTCCTTAGCTATCACCATTATAAAAGGTACCTACTTTCCCTCCACCGACCGCCTCTGACTGGAGACCGAGAGATCTCGAAAAAAAGGTGGAGTCCACTCTCGACCCCCAAGGGTCGAGAATACACTATAGTTAGGCTTCCAGATTGACTTATTTATTGGGGGTCGAGAGGCCGAGAGTGGACTAAACCGCAAAAAACTGCCCGGTTACAAGCAAAAAAAAAATATCCGACTCCCTTTTATTTCCACACTGTATACTGGGTTACTGGGGGAAATACTTACATAGTACTTTCGCATATTGTGAAAGCTAATTCGTATTTGTAAAAAAACTTTTAATTCCGAGCCTAGCTTAACTTGTACATACCTCCCTGAAACTCCTAAGCATACCCATAGATGCTATGTTTATGTATTCATAAAAGTTTTTCTTACAGAGGAATCCAGCCAAACTTTGATAATGCCGGATCTGTACCGCAAAATGTAGTGACCGTACCACCTAACTGTCGCCCCGGTCAGCAATGGATAAATGGCTCATGTCGTGACGTATGGAGGAGCGGTACAGATACGAAAAATGTTATCACGGTTCCCACAAACTGTCCAGATGGTCAAGAATTCGTCAATGGACAATGCCGCGAAGTATGGAGAAGGTACCAAATCGTTTACATTAAAGATTAATCTAATATCGAATACTTAACACATAATCTGTGATGCGAAAATTGGTTTTCGCACTATCATTCTCATCCATGAACTAATGCTAAATATACCGCCCATCCTCCAGACATAATTTAATGTCTGTAGCTATGAAGGAAAATATGGTTCCTTTGTTGTCCCAAATAAAAAGAATGTATTATTCGTATCTCTCTTCACATCACAGCTCATCTTCCGTGCGGAAGATGTCCGGTCTTTTGGAAGGCATACACGGGGACACAGGTCCAACGCGCAGAGGCCCCTTTGAGAACTTTAATCTAAAATGGGGTGGGGCACCAACCGGGGACTATTCACGGCTGCACTATTGGAGTACAGTCATGGACCGTCCCAAGTGGGTGCAAGACTATTGTAAAATAAGGTGAAAAATATCTGGTCTACGGGAAGAGGTGTTAGGTGGACTAGATAACTTCTATTGCCGGAAGAAAACGGCGTCTGCCTTTCAACATTTAAAATTGAAAAGTTTTGGCAGACGGTGACTCGCCAGCTCACTAGCTGGGCCCCCTGAAAAGCCGCCAGTACATAGGCGAAGAGGGCAACAAACGTGTGAGCGGGAATGTATTATTATTATTAAAAAGAAAAATATCAAAAAGCCTCTTATCCTTTTGCATCAATACTTAGCAATTAATATTTTGATATCTAATCCATAGTCATAATTTTCAGATAGGTGGTTCTGGTTAGATATAAAATTGTTATATATAAGTAATTAGATATTAATCAGCTGAATTATACCTACACGAGGCTGGGTAATTTTAAGCTGCGGATGATGAGTCATCTCTCTCGAAGTTTAAAAACTAATAATAAATACTTAATTTATAAAAAAAATATTTCCAGATCACCTGATAGAAACCTGATAGAAAATTACATCAATGAAATGAAGAATCTTTTGACTCGCAAAGAAAGACAAATTGACAATATAGAAGAACTTCCAGACCAGGACGACGCAAATAGAAATGTTATAAGTGTACCCAACCAATGTCCTGCAGGGTACAGGCCCGACGCTCTTGGAAATTGCCGCGAAATTTTTAAGTAATTCTAATAAAAATAAAATTTACACCTATTAAGTGCCAACTGTAAATTCATTAAATCAGGACAAGTTTGAAAACACAAACACCGGGCTTTTCTTCTCGCACCGCGAGGTTATTTCCCGCGCCCAGTGTTGCTGAGCTTTTTTAGGGTTCCGTAGTCAACAAGGAACCCTTATAGTTTCGCCATGTCCGTCCGTCCGTCCATCTGTCCGTCCGTCTGTCCGTCCGTCTGTCGGTCCGCAGCTTAGCTCAGAGACTCTTAGTACTAGAAAGCTATAATTTGGCATGGATATATAGTGTATTAATCACGCCGACAAAGTGGTAAAATGAGATCAAGAAAAAAAATGTTTTTAGGGTACCAGTTGCAGGAGCACGGTCGCGGACTCGAAATGTTTATCAGATTTAAAATTCGATTCCATAACACACTGTGCGCAGAAAGGTTGAAGAATTTGAAGATGTCATATTGACCTTATGAAAAAATAACTGTACATGTAAATTGGGGATGTTTTTTTGTCATCTACCCCATGGTATGGGGTGTTGTTGGATAGGTTTTTCAAAAATATTGCGGGTTTCCCAGTACGATTTTTCGATTAAGGTATCCGTTTCTGAAATATTACCTAAGCTTTAAAGTGCTAATTTTTGTTAGAGTCAAGTGTCCCCCTCCCCTGCCAGCTAAACGGTTAGTTTTGGATATGTGAAGAAATTCACGGTAGTAGGTAGTAAGTATATACATATAACGAAATTAATAGGAAATCTATCACAGGCTTTACAAGTTTACCTAGGCCTCTACATAGAGCCAGTGTCACGCTTAGCGGATTAAGGGTGGCTTGAGGAGTCAACCCTTAACAAGCAGGTGCACATAAAATCAGAATATAAGAATATTAAGGAAAACACTTTTAACCATACAATAGTATATTTTAATAATAGTTACAAGATTATACTTAATATTAAGATTAGTTAACAGGGCGTGGTTCTTTACACAGTACGATACGAGGAGTCCAGGGTCTTCAGGTGTAGTAGGTAGTACTTAACTAGGAGGCTGCTGAGGCGCGAGAGAGGCCTATGTAAGAGTAATAGTCGACCAACTTATAAAAGTAAAAATTTCGTACAATTTCCATTGAAAAATTATTCATTAACGTTGTGAGTTGTGTAAAACAGGTTAGTCCGCATTATTGTGCATCTACGGAACCCTATTACTGTGCGTGGCCCGACACACACTTGGCCGGTTTTTTTTAGGTGGGTCCGGTAGTCCGGATAATCCAAAACTGAAAATAAAAACAACCCGTGTTTTCCTCGGACGCTCCCCAGACGTCCTCAAAACTAGGACAATGCCAGGAAAACTGGAATCAGACAGTTAGTTAGAGAATATTAGTTTCGTCTTCCACAGTTGTTATAAAATGCCAAATATCGAAGACAAATTAACAATAAGATAGGCAGACACGCCATGCGTGAAAATTTTACACGCATCATTTCCAGCACTTCCTCCTGTAGGTACCTACCTATAACTTTTGTACCAAAATAACTGATTATGACCATCCATGGTAATGCAAAAATAATGTTCCACTGATTAGCTCCTATGAGCAATACTTAGCATGAAAATAATTATGGACTCCTTAACGCAAGTCCACGAAGCAAGTACAAAGAGGAGTTGGCCTAAGCAACTATACACTGTGATACCATCTAGGGCAGAGGTTCTCAAACTTATTTTGTCTACCGCCCACTTTGACAATCTATTATTTTCTAGCGCCCCCAATTTTTTTTTACTTTTTTTTTTTTAAAAAAAACATTGCCCCACACTAAGATTTCTCTTGTATCGTGGGTGCGTTTACAGACACAAATCTCACAAACACTTTACCACATCTTATAATTCACAATCGCAATCATTAGGGTAGTTCTTCAGGGACAAAATTTTCGATTTCTATGGGTATATTTTTGTAACCAACAAACAAAACGGCATGTAATTTTTTATTAGTACAGTTTATCTTTATCCCTTACTGGGACAAATTATGTTTTTTAAATAATTGCTGTCTAGGTACAAAATAAAAATATTTGAAGTTTGTTCTTCTGATTCATATAGCGCGTCCGTTTGCCATTTTCCGGAACAAAATGGTATGTGTCGCATTTTCCCTTTGATACATCAATATAAATTATAGTCATATCGAAAGGAAAAGAATTGCCCTCTTACAAAAAAAATGTGTATTAGTTATAACTACGTTAGTGTGTTTATGAAGAAGTAAATAAGAAGTGTCCGGCGTATAATACTGATTAATGTGGCGTAAGCTGCGCTTGACCGTACTTGGTCGGGTAATAATAATGAGGGTCTGGCTTCCCGCGCGGGGGGAAGCCAGTCCTGCAACGGACGAGCTAGAAGGCGGATGTACAGCTGGTTGGCTTAGATCCCGATGTTACGAAGGTAAATGTCTGATTCATCTGTGTTTGGTTCAGGTGGCATTCTGATTACAATGCCTACTTTATAACATTTATTTTATTGTTTTAAAACTTCTATCTGTGTTTCGTGTGATGCTTTTGGGTTATAGATTCGTGTAGAAAAATGACAAAAATGAAGTCTGTGTGTATGATGAGTTATGCATGATTGTAGGCAAAATCCTGATTCATATGTGCCTGATTCGTATGGTCAAAACCCCATATGAATCATACCATAGAAGACATTAATAAACAACAGAGTGGTGTAGACGTCAAATCTGCGAATAAAATAAAGGTGACATCGAAGAAAGGTACATGCAGCTCTTTGATCAAACGTAGCCAAATATCTGCTACCGAAATTCAGACTGGAAAAGATTCGGATACAGCCCAACAAGACCTCGACCTTCCCGATGATGACAGCTTTTGGATGGAGACTTCGTCAATCGATGAAAAACTTGTAACTCCAAAATTGACCAGAGATGTCCCATCGACTCTTCATCAGAAAAGACATGAAGACATTTTTACATTAGTTTCTAAATATTTTTGTACGTCTATACCTCGTTGGATAGCTGCTTAAATAAGGATGTTTGTCTTGCATTTTGTTCACTTACTGTTACAGTACATTTTTGAGATAAACATCATTGTTTATTGTGTACCTCGACGATTTTCTAATACACTTAATTAACTTTTAATGATTACTTTCAATTGAATGGTCATTAAGAACAGTAAAATACGCAGAAAGCTTTGTAAAAGTATCAGCTACAAGCTAATATCAATAATCAAAGCCAGTCAATTCGATATTTTAGAGATAAATAGTGTTCAAGAAGGAATTCTGGGTATTATTCAAAATAATACAAAAATTTCAACATTTCGAAATTCATTGACTTTCGGTAGAACATATGTGTGATAAATGTGTTGCATTTTAGCCCCCCAATAACGTAGTGCAAGGAATACGTCAAATTACCAGTAAACCTGTAAGTACTGGAGTTTCAAAAATGTTTTACAAGAATTATTGTTGAATCCACCAGATTTTTTCCGTAATATTATCAATTTATCACTGATAATTGTTTTCATAAAAACACATTATTATTGTTGTTAAAATATGATTATTTTCGTAATACAGAGCCCATCTACGTAAAGTTTTTAATTTTATTTCTGTTTCTGATTCATCTGTAACAAATTCTGATTCATCTGGGCACAAAATATTTGAACGTCGATATCTTGAAAACTACTTTATAAAAACGAGTCCCTCATTCAAATACATGTTATTTGGCATACTTATTTTCATATGAACATGTGTTACAGAGCCGAAAGTGAAATTAAATTTTGGCCATATGGATCAGTCGAAGAATCAAATTTCGAAGAACTACCCATTACTTTTACCGCCCTTTACCGACCCCCTGTATGCATCTAGCGCCCACAAGGGGGCATTAGCGGCCACTTTGAGAAAGACTGATCTAGGGCATCCTCCCGGGTTTTCCCGGTTCTCTTATAACCGGAAAAGCCCGGGTATTTTGAAGTTTGGCTAGAACCGGTCCTGAGGAATCGGAACCGGGTTTTCCCGGTTTTTAGGGAAAGGAAAAATGATTTTTCATTACTCATAGGTACTCAGAAAGTAGGTCTGAAGTTGCCTGAGGAGCGGGTTGAAAGTAATACTTTTCAGCCCTACGGAGAATCGTTTTCAACTGACAGGTGTCAAATTACAAAAAAAAAAACTAGTTCTATTTTCACATTTCTATTTAACCATGTTCCAACTTTCTCTAAAGCCACTCAATTAAAGCGCGATGTAAAATTATAATAACATAAAGTTAAGTATTAATACTCCCCCAAGCATCGCCACATCGACCGGTCCTGTGCTTCTCGCAACCAGCGGATTCTCGCGACAGGAAAAATGATTAAAAACAGTTCATATTACATTGCTATACTCACTCAAAATCGATTACATATGCAATTCTCTACAAAAATGGAATCAATATTTTTTTCCTATGAATTATCATTCATGAGAAACAGCAATTTAAAAATAGAAAAATCATCTTTAAAAGAACGAGTCCTAATGCAAGATTCTCCCGCGGCCTAAACGGCCAAAAGTCGAAACTTGCAATTTGAAGAGTAGCTGTATTTTATAGAGAAAACGAAAACTACAAACGGTTTTTTTTTAAATCAATCCCTCACCTTTTGATGAAATGTGATAAATAGTAGATTATTGCACCGAGCGCAAAGTGAGTTATTAGTGCCCGAGCGCAAGCGAAGGCACTAAATTAACACGAGTGCATTAATTACTCACTTTAGCAAGGTGCGTAATCTACTTTTCTTTCAACTACCAATCTACCTACCATGATATATCTACTCAAAATAAAAACTCAAGTTAATGAAAACAAAGTTATTAACAATTTCATTTGCAGCTGTTTTTATATTTTCTGGAATTGGATTCATATCGCTATCACTGTCTATTTGATCTATTTCCATTTTTTTAAACTTTTCTTGCTAATTACGAAGTAGGTATCAAAATTTTACAATGGTACAAAATGCGCGCCATTTCTTATTATTTCACCAAGTCGTGTGTATTCAGCCGATTTTTATTTTCAGCCAGTATCTTTTTGATCTAATGCATAATGCATTCATTTTTATTAAAATTAATGGGAGACATTTAACCTCTGTGGTAAATTTATATCTAAATAAAAAATTAAAACAGTGCATTAATGTAAAACAGTGCAATAATGAGATTTCATACAACATTTCTTGTTTTACACTCCAATCTTGGTGCTTTTAGATTTATTTTGTGCTTATTATGACTGTAAACTTGTTCCTAATAAATTTATTATTATTTTTATTTACTTTATATATCTCGGGACCCTTTTTTTTTTTTTTTTTTTTCGTGGGAAAATCCTCATGGATACCCATCGCCTGGGGAAGGCGAAGGGTTATGCCGGACTCTTACCGGCTAAAAACCCACGGTGTTCCTTCTCCTGACCCTTAGCCGGGGTCGCGGGATTCGCAGCTGCATGCGCCGCAACCCAGGCCTTTGTAAGGCGTACGAGGGGCCGAAGCCAACTTGCAGAGGCCCCTTAGGTAGCTATAGATGAGATGGGACACCAACCGACGATTATCCCTGTATGCACCATGCAAGTACACCCAAAGACAACCCCCGGTTGATGCAGTAGGTACTATTATAGGGTATGGAAAAAAAAGGGTACGGGACTATGGGTTTGGGTGGCTAAAGTGGACTGGTTACCAAGGACTATTGAAGAACTATGGCCCCTGCCTGATCAATGTTTGTATTACATGGATTAAATGGCAGGGGGTGACTTGCACACTCATAAATGGGCCCCCGAAAACGGTCGCTAGCACATAGTGACATAGCGACAAGGGAGCAACATATTTTGAGGTGCTTGAGGAGTGGAGAGATATTCCACGGCTATCAGAACAATCCCGGAAGTACGGTCAAGATCCCTATCAGCATCTTACTGAAATACTTCCTTCCCCCGAGCACGTTTGCTCTTGCGAATCTCCACTCTAACCGGCCAATGAAGGCAAGAGAGAGGTGGGAGCTCTGTTCCTCGTCAGTGTTCACTCCGGCCGGCCAATAAAGGCAAGCCAGAGATGAGGAACAAGACTTCTCCCAGGAGATCAGGTTCGTGGGGTTGCTACTGCCCAACAGCTTGCCACAAGCTGCCCTGCAGGTTTTTTATTATTATTTCTGCACTGTTTTGGTTCTAAGCAAAAAATACGTCCTTTGTGTTCGGTTTTGTAGTGATTAATGACGTAGTAGTAGACATTACTACTAGAAAGAAAAAATATTTTTTTAAATCTGTCTCACGAATGATAATTCATAGGTAAAACTTAATGATACCATTTTCGTAGAGAATCGCATAATCAACAACTTTGTAGAAACTATTATGACTAGTGTTCCCGAGGACTATAGGTCTTTAGCCCTAAATTTAAGCCTATCGGTCCTTTTTTAGAGCTAAGCTAATAAAGAAGGACTTTAAGACTAGTCATTTTAAAAAGCCTATGAGCCTATAAAACCCTTTTGGCATTTTTTTCCAACGGGAGTCTTTCAAGTAGGTAATGGGCTTTTGTTAAGCCTGAAGTCATTTTTGAGACTCAGTATAAGTAAGCCATCACGATTTATAATCGACTAGGAACTGTTTTTTTTATTGAGGTTTATCTCAACTCAACCTCTAACAAAAGTCATTTTGTCCGTATACTTAGTATGGACATAATGAAATACCACATAAATTACGTATAAAGCTCACAAATAAAGTTTTTGGTCTTCTTAGAAACATCAGCTCATGATGCATGAGCCCAACAAGAACTCGTAACACATCGTAACCAGCACTTTCCGTTCCGGGCTTAAAGAGTGAAAATATAGGTACCGTTACAAATGTTACAATTAATACACGGGCAGTCCTCGTCATCATTCTCAGAATCAACTGGAAAACCTTGTGCATCCTGAGCGATAGCTCATCTATCTATCTATATCATCTAGCATCGTGTCCACACGATGCGGTGCGGTGCGGTGCGCCGCCGGACCGCAACCATTTTGCCACATGAGCGTGCACACGTAGTACGCGGCGTCGCAAGCACCGCACCGCACCGTGTGGAACGGCTCTCTGTTAACACATCTGTGGAGCAGTGCCGCTCCGGCGCATACACCCTCCCCCCTCGTCTTGGGGAGAAGCCAAACGGTGCAGTGCGGTGCGGGTCGCCGCCGCACGGCGACGATTTTGCCGCATCAGCGTGCACACGTAGTACGCGGCGTCGCAAAGGCCACACGGCGCCGCACCGGACCGTGTGCAACGGCTCTCCGTCAACACATCTGCGGTCTGCGGCGTCGGAGCGCAGCGGCGCCGATGCGACGCATACACCCTCCCCACTCGTCTTGGTCCGGGGAGCGTGCGGCTCGGCGCCGCACCGCACCGTGTGGTATACCATGTTTTACGCCGCAGCTGCACCGCTCAGGCGCCGCGCCGGAGCCGCACCGCATCGTATGGCTTCTCTATTGGCCCGTCCGCGTGCGGCGCGGTGCCGCACCGCACCGTGTGGTAGGCATGGAAATTTGTATGTAAGTATTACGCCGCAGCGGCACCGTTCAGGCGCCACGCCGGAGCCGCACCACATCGTGTGGCTTCTCCCTAAATTCGACTTTTCATGTGCGCGTGTATTGGTTATAAATGAAATAAAAAAAAATGATTTACATTTGAATGAACGCTAATACACTCTTCTGGATTGAAGGTGAGTAGTAGAATATTTACGTGTAAGTATATTGAGGATTAATTCTTAAACAGATATTAATGAAATGTTAAAACTTTCCAGACGGGTTCGTCAGCAATATTAAGAATCATCCTAAATCAAAAACCATCACGCTAGTATAAAGGAAGGTAAACAACAGATTTCAATTGAACCGTGTATTTTGTAAACTCGTATAGCAAACTTCGTAGCCCGGCGGCCTTGCTGGTAGACTGCGATTATTATGCTCTGAAGAAGATGAGAGCTAATTTCAACTTTAGATAGGTACTTTTGAATATTTTTTGCATTATTTTTGTGTTTTCTATGCAAGGTGTAACATAAATAACGCACATGGCACATGTTCGCTTATCTCGTCAAAATGTAGGGGAGCAGATGTTTTTTTTTCGCGATTTCAGAATTGGTCCCATAGTAAAAGTTGTTCATAATTATGAGTACAGTGACCCCTTAAGAGGTTGTACACTTGTTTATGTAACACCTTGTATAATGTCATAATTATAATAAAGTCTTAACAAAACAAAAGCTGAATAGAAAATTTAGGAATAAAATAGCATGGGGTAATGGAACCAATTCAATAAATGGACAGTTATGAGGTTGTACCTACTAACTTTGGAAGGCTGTTTCTGTAAAACTATGAGCTATTTCTGTACCTTTTTTTTTTGTATTGCGGTTCTCAATGTCGCCTCAGTGTGAGGTAGACTTTATTGTTCTGAGGATTATAATAGTACCTAGTAGATATGTTACCGGCAATGTGTATAATGCAGGTATTCTATAAAATGCATAGGCAATGTATAGAATGCCTGGGGCCTCCAGGCAATGTATGAAATATTATGAATATTATTGTCCATTACATACTTTGCCTAGGTAATGTAGGTATACATTTCCTAGGGATTGTATAGAATACCTGCTGGTCCACCGGCAATGTGTGAAGTAAATAGATTTGGTCATTCATTTGGGGCACCCCGACACGGATAGGTAAGGTTCGAAGGAGATAACGGGGGCTAGAGTGAGCGAGCGAAGCGAGCGAACGAAGCCCCCGTCATCCCCTCGTGTTAGGTTACTTTAAACCCTGCAGACAGAAATAGGAGCCCCGCAGCGGGGCTCCGTCGACTCTCCTTTGGAAACCCAAACAACCTTCCAAACATCCCCTTCAGTTTTTCATTTGTTTTTATTGTGCCTCACGTGGAGTTTACTGCCTGCTCGCACGTCTTCCCCTTCGCCGCTCTCGTCTTTTTCACACATTACCGGCTGCGCATTCGGTATTGTATAGAATGCCTAGGCAAAGTCTAAAATAAATAATATTTCATACATTACCTGAACGTTTTAGGCATTCTATACATTGCCTAGGCATTGTATAGAATGCCTGCATTATACACATTGCCGGTAACAGATACACACAGTTAAGCGCGCTAAGCTGTGTACCTTCAGTTAAAACTGTGCGTTATAACTGTAGGTACAGTTGGACTTTTCTGTTTTATCGTTCCTCGGTACCTACAGCCTACACACTCTCAGTTAAAACTGTGCAGTCTGACGGTTTGCGTTCTCATGGCCACCAGAAACAACGCCATGACGCGTTAGCAGTTGTACCCTTTTGTACACGGTGTGCATTAAAGAAAACTGAAGAAATCAATTTAAAAAAAACTGACTATAAAAAACGAATAAAATACACATAATAATTACCACACATTTAAGATTAAACGGTTTCAAAAGTCGGTGCCTTCAATTTGGTTCAGCGTGGATGTTGTGATTTTAATATAGCATGGTTAGAGACCTAGATACTAAAGACGCTGGTTGTAACCCAATCACATTATGTGTAGGTACTGTTCGTCATTGAGGAGTTCCATTGTCTATCTCTGAAGGTCTGCATCGGATCTTTACCAAACGTAAATGGGACCATCTCGGAACAAACCTCTTTCAAACAAGAAAAGAATCATCCAAATCGATGCATATAACGGATAAATGCCCAAACAAACAAAAAAAAAACCGACGACGACTATTGTGAACATTCTCTTTAGACTAAAGAAGTCAGTGAAAAACGTAACGTCCTTGTAAACGCAGAGAGAAAAACAGGGTATAATAGGTATATGTGCGCACTTCATGCTTGCTGCGACAAAACTGACTGTGCAGTTTTTGTGCCACTAACTCTCAGTTTTAACGGTACAGTTCTATCTAATGGTATTTATCTAATAGATTAGATCTCAGTTAAACTGAACAGTTCAACTGTTTGTTCTACGCACCTAACGTTTTATTTGTGCAGTCCGACTGTACAGTTAAAACTTAAGGTGTGGAGCGCGCTTTAGTCAATGGGGTGTGGTACAGACTAGACCGATTGCAATATTTAGAACCGGTCTATTCCTATTACTTTTAAGAAAAACCGGTTTTCATAGGTTTCATTAATAAGATCTATCTTTATGATAAGAGAGTCGTATAGAATCAAAGGTGGCAATCTCACTTTAAGCAGTTTTGAGCAAACGAAAAAATGAAAAATTAAGCAACTCTGCCCTAATGCAAGATTGCCGTCTTTGGAACTAAATCGAGATTTTGTGTCGATTTAGCAAAAAATATGGTCATGTTTAGTTATGATATGTCAAACAAGCAGTTTATTTTGAATATTTTTGATATTTCTGCACCGATAACTCAAAAATGCCAAAAAGTGAGATTGCCACCTTTGACTCTATACGACTCTATATCTGAGTAGGTATTTCTAATTTAGAAATACCTACTCAGATAGTTATAAAAAAATGAAAGAAATCTACAGTTATAAACCGTATAATTGACTATATTTTTTCATTGTAATCAATCTAATGATTGGATACATCTACCTTGCTTTTATTACAGATTTGTTTCATTTTATTACAGCTATGGCTAAAAAAGTACGAAAAATAGCTATTACGTTAAAAAGCTTCAAAAATAACTGGTAGTACTTTGGGTCGTCTTATTCATTTGAAACCAATTTTAGCATCTTTTTTCACATATAACGCCTAACGAAACACTGACTGACACAGCACTGTCAAAATAAAAAAAATATTTCCGTTTCTAGACTTTTTTATCGAATTACTAGCAAAACGTAATCGGTTTTTAGAAAAACAACCGGTTTTAATCGGTATTTTGAAGAACCGTTCTTTTTAGTTTTTCTTAAAACCGGTTCACGTCACACAGGGTCTAGCGATGGGTCGTTGAAGGTTTTTCCGTCAACGAAACTGTAAAGGACGCCGAGCACCGAAGATTTACGTAATAAAGATCGCGTATTGTAAACAATGTAATTACGTAATATTAAGTAATTCAAGTAGGATAGTTAGTCGAAATAGCGAAGTCCGATACAAATGTAAGCAGGTCGGAACTTGTCGAGACAGGTTCCGACCTGATCAAGGAACCAAGGCTATTGGGGGCGGGGCTTGCGAGTTTAGAGAAATTTATTGCATAATCAAGCTATTCAATCTCGCATACCCGCGCTACTTGTGCCCCCGTAGCCGACTATAAATATAGGGACGATTTCCACTCAGGATATAGTCCGGATCCAGTTCGCAGTACAAGAAGTAGTCAGCAAGTAAGGTTCTATGTGTTCTCTAGTAATTGTTCTATGTGTTCTCTAATTGTTCTATGTGTTATTGTGCTAAAGTGTAAGTTATTGTGTTATTATTTCTATGTGTTTTGTTTCTATGTTTCTATGTGTTATTGTTTCTATGTGCTATTATTTTTGTGTGTTACTATTGTGCTATGTGTATTAAAGTTCTGTGTCGTAATATGTGAAGTATTATTATAAAGTGCTAAAGTCAAGTAGTCAGCAAGATAAACAATTATAATAGTGAAAGTTTAAGTGAAGAAGTTTTATTTGAAGTAGTGAACGATCCCCCGAAAATATACAGTCCACACCCTACAGTTTCTGGTCCTTCGAGCCGGATAAAAGGAAAGAAGAATCTGCGACCACAGAGAACACAGAGTAAGTACAAATAAGGTGTTACCTGCAACTCACCGCCGACTAATTTTGCTAAAGTTACTGTGCACCATCTACCGAACGCGATGGTTGTCACCCGGAGTCAAAGTGACTTAGCAGAATTGGAGGAACAGAAGCGGGCCCTAGAACGAAGGGACAAAGAGTTGTTGCGTCACCGTGAGGCGGAACGCATAGAACGCGAACGACTGCGAAGACTATCAGTGAACCCACCAGCGTCACCTCAAGTTGAAAGTATGATAGGGCCAACCACCGTCGCGGACCGCGCCACTGCAGGACCATCGTCAGAACGGCAACGGACGAGGTCACCGCCGCGGTCAGTGAGGTCAACGACCAGTATAACGACGCGACTACGACTGGTTGAACTTGAGGCGGCCGAGAAGCTGGCTGCCATTCGAAGAAAGGAGCTTGACCTTGAAGCAGAACTTGTCAAGAAAAGGTTGGCTGCCGAGGTCTCCGCGATCCAGGATGACCAGGAGAGCATCCACGAAGATCCACTTCGAGAGGAGCACCAGCACCAGAAGGTGGACCAATGGCTGCGCACCAACCCCCTCAGCTCACGGGGGGAGGGGGGTGTCAGCGCAGAGACCAGGGAAGATCCGAAGCGGCTACGCTTCGACACGACACGCGGCAGATCACCGACGCCAACGAGAGCCAGAAACAGCATTGAACAGTTAGCTGCGACCCTGGAGAAGATGGCCAGACCGCGACTACGGCATACAGACTTGCCGACCTTCTCTGGTGCTATCAACGATTGGTTGCCGTTCAAGGCATCCTTTTACGACACGACGAATATGTACAGCGTGTCACCAGCAGAGAACCTACAGCGTCTAAGAAACTGCCTGAAAGGCGAAGCACGAGAAGCAGTATCAGCTCTTCTACACACGGCCACCGAACCAGAGGCAATTATGAAAACTCTGGAGCAGTGCTTTGGTCGACCGGAAGTAATCATCGATAAAGCACTCGAAGACCTGAAGAAGATGCCGAAACCCAGTTCCTCAGCCAGTGAACTGAACAGCTTCGCTATTAAGATACACAACACAGTCTGTGTATTAAAAACGATAGACCGTAGGGGTTACCTCCACAATCCCTTACTGACCCGGGAGGTGCTGGAGAAACTTAGCCCGCATCTTCGATCCCGGTGGTGCGACTTCGCCTATGACAACGAAGGGACGGCAGAGCCAGAACTCGTCATGTTATCTCGCTTCTTGATGCGCGAAGCAGACAGGGCGTTGCGATACACGTACGCCCCGCCGACCAGCAACGCGACCACGAACCAGAAGAAGGAGACCAGGCCTGCCGTGACCTTAAAGAAGAGGTCACCTGCGGTATACACCACGACCGAAGATGCTGAAGAAGAAGGGTGCCCCAGCTGCAAGCAGAACCACGGGTTGACACAGTGCCCGAAGTACAAGGCGATGACCGTTGACCAGCGCTGGGAGTTCGTCAAAGACCAAAAGGTATGCTTCAAGTGTGCCAACAAGAAGCACCGACGCATCACGTGCAAGGCGAAGCTGTGCGGTGTGAACCAGTGCCGCCGGCCTCATCACGCCACGCTGCACCAAGAGAGGAAGGAGTCACCCGAAGTTAAGTCAGTGACTGATAAGAAGACAGAAGAACCGCTCAAGGAGGAGGCCGTCATGTCGGTGGCTACCCGATCAGCCAACGGCCCGAAGACTGTCCTCCTCAAGGTATGCCCCATCGTCATCACCGGTCCACGGGGGGAGGTGAAGACGCACGCGCTCCTAGACGAAGGAGCCACCATCACCCTCATCGATGAGGACCTGGCGGCGAGCATCGGGGCAGAAGGGATGTCGCAACCTCTGCACATCCACGGCGTCAACATGTCATCGCAGGACATGGACAGCAAGATCGTCACGGTGCAAGTGAAAGGGATCGGCGAGGGCAGCGCACCGCACCAGCTTCGGGCCAGAACCATGAAGGGCCTGAGGCTTCACCAGCAGTCAATACCTGACACGCTGCTGGAGTACGAGCACCTGCGCGACCTCCCACGAGAAGAAGTGTGCTACGAACCAGCACGCCCCGGACTCCTGGTGGGGACAGACCACTGGGAATGCATCGTGTCACGCAAGCTTAGGATCGGCGGCCCCAACCAACCAGCTGCATCCCTAACGCAGCTCGGTTGGGTAGTGCACGGGACCGCACCACGCAGAATGGTCATGAATGAAGACAACGTGTTGCACCTGTATGAGCAGCACGACCACCAGCGGCTTCACGACTTAGTGGAAACCCACTTCAAGATAGAAGCACTAGGCGTTGCGCGAGAACCACGCGTAAGCGACGCCGACCAGCGAGCGATGGCCATCGTGGAACAAACGACGAGGAAGATCGACGGTGGCTACGAGGTCGGACTGCCATGGCGACATGACGACGTCACCATGCCACCCAGCTACAACGCCGCGCTCCGCCGGTTAAAGAAGATCGAGCAGAAGATGGACGCCTCGCCTGACTTCGCCAAGCAATACAGCGCACAGATAGACAACCTGCTGGAGAAAAGGTACGCGGTGCCATGCGATGGCGCAGAACGCTCGAGCGCCGTGTGCTGGTACCTGCCCCACTTCGCCGTGCAGAATCCAAACAAGCCGGGCAAGCAAAGGTTAGTGTTCGACGCGGCGGCGAGGAGTCACGGTGTGTGCCTGAATGACAGGCTATTAGAAGGACCGGATCTGCTGTTATCGCTCCCAGGGATCATATTCCGATTCCGGGAAAAGGCGATAGCTGTCACAGCAGACATCCAAGAAATGTTCCTGAGGATTAAGATTAGGCCTGAAGACCAACCGGCGCAGCAATTCCTGTGGAGAGGCAGCGACCGAACGAGAACCCCGCGCTGCTACAAGATGACGAGTATGATCTTCGGCGCGGCCAGCTCACCGTACATGGCCCACTATGTTCGCAACCACAACGCGGACATACACGGGCAGGAATACCCGCGCGCGCTGGAGGCCATAAAGGGCAGCCACTACATGGACGACTTGGTGGCGAGCTACGACGATCCACAGGAAGCTTTGAAGACCATCCAAGAAACAAGGAAGGTGCACGCAGTCGCCGGGTTCACTCTGCGAGGATGGAGCGCCAACGACAAGACGGTGCTACACGACGTGCCCCGGGCGCTGCATGCCACAACGCCTGTACAGCTGGGAGGAGAGCAGCCTGAGAACAAAATCCTCGGGCTGTACTGGAACGCCGAAACAGACGAACTCGGGTTCAACACAACAATGAGCAGAGTTCCAGCAGCAGTACGAGGACAAGCACGCGCGCCGACGAAACGCGAAGCACTCAGCGCAGTGATGTCGATTTACGACCCCCTAGGACTGCTGAGCCACTTCACGGTACGAGCGAAGATCATCCTCCAAAGCTTGTGGCGACTACAGATCACGTGGGACGAACCGATCCCAGACGAAGAGAACGAGCTCTTCGCAAGTTGGCTCGCTCAGCTTACCGCAGTCACTCACCTCCGGCTGCCCAGGAACTACACGAACAAAAGGTACGAGAGTATAGAATTGCATGTCCTGTGCGATGCCAGCGAACAGGCCTACGCAGCCGTGGCCTACTGGAAGACCAGGAATTGCGACGGGACTACGAGCATCGTGCTAGTCGCCGCCAAAGCCAAGGTGGCGCCCCGACGGGCGCAGACCATCCCTAGGCTTGAACTGCAGGCGGCGGTCATAGGAGCCCGACTCGCCGACGCCATCAGAAAAGAGCATCGCATCGAGGTCAGCAGAACAGTGTACTGGACCGACTCTTCCACCGTCGTGCACTGGATACAGCACGATATGCGACGCTACACACCATTCGTCGCGCACCGGCTGGAAGAGATCGCCGAACTAACCTGCAAAGAAGAATGGCGTTGGCTACCGACAAACGAAAATGTAGCCGACGACGCCACCCGACTCACCGACGCGCCGATCAGGGCGACCGACCGATGGTTCCAGGGGCCTAGCTTCTTGCACCTACCAGAGGAGCAATGGCCCCGGAAAGCGTCGCACGAAGAAGATGAACAAGAGGTCCTACACATCGCCGAGGGCCCACGAGACAGCTGGCTACCTGATCCTGCCCGCTTCTCAAAGTACGAGACACTGGTGAGGGCCGCGGCCAGGGCACTCGCCTTCATCGACATGTGTCGACGCACCGCTACGAGGTTAGAGCACAAGCACATTCAGCGCGCCGAAAAGGAACTCCTGCAACGAGCACAGCAGGAAAGTTTCGGCGAGGAACTGAAGAGGATGCAGTCGGCTCGTCCCATCCCTAGGACAAGCAGGCTATACAAGCTCGACCCAACGCTGGAAGACGGCCTCCTGCGGGTACGAGGTCGCATCGAAGCAGCCACGGCGCCCCAAGAAACAAAGCGGCCAATTATTTTGGACGGCCGCCATCGACTCACGAAGCTCCTGGTGCTTCGGGAACACTGCGCAGCGGGACACGCCAACCGCGAGCGCGTGACCAACGACCTAAGACAGCGGTACTGGGTCATTCACCTGCGACCCACCGTACGTGCGGTAGAGAGAAATTGCGCTCTCTGCCGGAAACTTCGAGCTGCGCCACAGACACCAGCCACGGGAGACCTGCCACGAGCCCGCCTGGACCCGTTCCACCGACCGTTCTCCAATTGCGGCGTGGACTACTTCGGGCCGATGATGGTGAAGGTCGGTCGAAGACGAGAGAAGAGGTGGGGCGCACTATTCACGTGCCTCACATGCCGGGCGGTACACCTGGAACTCGCCGCATCCCTCTCAACCGATTCAGCAATAATGGCGCTGCGACGAATGGCGGCACGCAGAGGATGGCCGCAACTGATGTATTCAGACAACGGCACGAACTTCAGAGGAGCCGATCAAGAGCTCAGGGCAGCCTACAAGGAGTGGCTGCCAGCCCTGAAAGACGTAGGGCAACTGCATCGAATGGAGTGGCGATTCATTCCCCCCGGCGCTCCAAATCAAGGAGGCGCCTGGGAAAGGATGGTGCGGTCAGTGAAGACCGCTCTCAGCGTCACGCTACGGGAGAAGGCGCCGTCCGAAGAAGTTTTGAAGACTCTGCTCGCTGAGGCAGAATTCTCCATCAACGCGCGCCCCTTAACTCACGTTAGCGTGAACCCACATGATCCAGAGGCGCTCACCCCCAACCACTTCCTGTTGGGGTCCTCCATGGGCCTGCCAACGACGGGGCCCTGCGACGAAGCGGACCGAAGAACATGGCGGGCAAGTCAAGCTCTCGCCGACGTATTCTGGGCCCGATGGGTCCGGGAATATCTACCCCTGTTGGTGCCACGCGGCGAGCCACAGAACACAGCGCGACCACTGCAAGACGGCGACATCGTCCTCATAGTGGACGGCACCCTCCCGCGGAACGTCTGGCCGATGGGAGTGGTGGAGCGAACACATCGAGGACCGGACGGAGGCATCAGGGTCGCCGAAGTAAGGACCAAGACGGGGACCTTCCGGCGCCCCGTGAGCAAGCTCGTCGTCATTGTGAAGAAAGAAGAGGCTACGCAAGCTGCGCCGGGGGGAGAGATGTAAAGGACGCCGAGCACCGAAGATTTACGTAATAAAGATCGCGTATTGTAAACAATGTAATTACGTAATATTAAGTAATTCAAGTAGGATAGTTAGTCGAAATAGCGAAGTCCGATACAAATGTAAGCAGGTCGGAACTTGTCGAGACAGGTTCCGACCTGATCAAGGAACCAAGGCTATTGGGGGCGGGGCTTGCGAGTTTAGAGAAATTTATTGCATAATCAAGCTATTCAATCTCGCATACCCGCGCTACTTGTGCCCCCGTAGCCGACTATAAATATAGGGACGATTTCCACTCAGGATATAGTCCGGATCCAGTTCGCAGTACAAGAAGTAGTCAGCAAGTAAGGTTCTATGTGTTCTCTAGTAATTGTTCTATGTGTTCTCTAATTGTTCTATGTGTTATTGTGCTAAAGTGTAAGTTATTGTGTTATTATTTCTATGTGTTTTGTTTCTATGTTTCTATGTGTTATTGTTTCTATGTGCTATTATTTTTGTGTGTTACTATTGTGCTATGTGTATTAAAGTTCTGTGTCGTAATATGTGAAGTATTATTATAAAGTGCTAAAGTCAAGTAGTCAGCAAGATAAACAATTATAATAGTGAAAGTTTAAGTGAAGAAGTTTTATTTGAAGTAGTGAACGATCCCCCGAAAATATACAGTCCACACCCTACAGAAACGTTAACGTTGAATTGCGTTTTTCAACTAGTTGATCAACTAGTTAATTTCGTCAACGAGTTAACGTGTTACGAACGTCAACTTGCATGAACGATAAACGCCTAAACGCTTTTATTAACGTATGCCGTTGTAATATTAATTTACGAACAATTTGATGCAGTTTACCTAATGAAATTGGATAACATTTTATGATGACTTTACCTACTACCTACGAAACGTTTCATTCCGCGCACGAATATGATCATTTTAAGAATTAATAATATGACATTATTCATTCTTACTTTACGTTTACTTTCTTTAAAAAATAATGACATTGATCAAATTACTAAATAAATATAAAATCTTGTATTCGTTATTTAGAGTTCTAATTCTTGTCATGACTATCGCGTCGTAGCGGGAGTTTTATTCTTCAAGAAATACAATTTACGTACGTTGAAAATAACAAAACGTTGACCGTGTACAAATCAACTCGTTGAATTTGTCAAACGATGAAACGAGTTGAATTCATAAACGTCGTTGTCTCGTAACTCGTTGACGAATTCAACGAGTTGATTTGTACACGGTCAACGTTAATTCCGTTGAAGAGACATCAACGTTGATTCAACTAGTTCGTTGATTCAACGCCCATCGCTAACAGGGTCAGGATACATCCCTAGCCAATGCCAAATTGCCAACTAACCAATAACTTCTAATGAATATTTTAATAGAAATTCCCATTTGAATACGCTAAATAAGGATCAATGTTTAGTATCTGGCAAAATATTAACTGCGTTTTACGTCACAAATGTAATAATAATGGCTCATTGTTATTTTCGGTGCAGATTCTTTAAAGAATGAGTCATAGATCATGAACTTTTTCAATTGCTTGTAAAGTTGCTAAAAAGTTTCTGAAATGTCTGAGAAAAAAGGCACTAAAGCTCTGGAGTTGTGGTGTAAGCGTTTAGTCAAAGACTGCCCTGAAGTGCATATAGATAATATGACAACATCATGGAGGAATGGTATAGCATTTTGTGCATTGGTTCACCATTTTAGGCCAGATTTAATGTAAGTGTAAACATATTTTTGTATCAAATTTAAATCCAATTAATAAACATAACTTTACATTAACTTTATACTCCATATTGTAAGTTATATGATGAAACCTTAATCAAATCTATCATGAGTTTTAAAGGGTATAATACCTATGGTTAGAGCGCAATTACTCTTGGTCGTTTACCTGAATTCGGACGCCTTTGGTATTGCCCGAAATAGCGTAAAGTCAAAGTATTTTGCATACCCGAATTGGGGTAAACAACCAAGTGTAATTATTGTACCCTTGGTTTGCAATATATTTATGTATTGATGTCATGATTTTCAGTGATATGTCAAAGTTGAAGCCTGAAAATATATATGAAAATAATCAATTAGCATATAGCGTTGCTGAGAAGCACTTAGGCATTCCTTCCCTATTAGACCCAGAGGACATGGTTGAAAATGATGTTCCAGACCGGTTGTCAATATTAACTTATCTATCTCAGTTTTACCAGCGTTTAGGCCATACAGGTGAGTTCTGTACATTTATACTATTTTTATAAAATCTATCTAACACTTGAAAACAAAAAACTTCTGAATATTATATTCCACCTATGGTCATTACTTTAACCAGTCTATGTTGTCACAATTATTAACAATTAATTGTTAAACATTTAAATTTCAGTCAATACAAAAGTATCTGATAGTGAGTTGAAGGTATCGTCCCAAACAACCACCACCGAGTCATCAGTTAGTACAAACAATTATTATTTAGTTCTTACTTTCTAAATATCTGTGTGCAATGTTTGCAGTGAAACTACTGTTTTCTAATTTCTCTTATACTTTCTGTCTCACACTTTAACACCTACCTTTTTACTACTTTGTAGGCACCAATAAGGTTTGGCAAGACTGGTCTAGACAAATGTGCAGCATGTGGCCTGCCTGTGTACCTTGCCCAGCGCCTACTTGTTATGCACAAACTGTACCACAGAAGATGTTTCCGTTGTACTAAATGCTCAGGACACTTAAATCCTAAAAATTTCGAGAATGTAGAAGGATCTGAATTTACCTGTGATAGTTGTAAAAATGAAAAGACTTTATCAAAATATCTTAATAATAATGATCAAATGGGAATGCTGGCATTCACTGATACTTGGAATGAGACAAAATCAGTCTCAAATGAGGAGCCAGTTAGTCCTAAATACAAATCAAGACCACAGTCTATTTTGGGTGAGTGCTTCATTTTACCTACATTCAAAACACTTAAACAAATAAGTCATATAAATGTCAATAACCATAAATAAAATTGTATCTTATCAAAGCAAAAAACATACAGCTACTGTTGCAATAGGTACAACATGTCATTGATGTTGCTATTGAATAGGAGTCTGGAATAAATAATGTCCAATTTTCTGGAATGTTTGCTAAAATCAACAAGTTTCGACTCTGCATCATGTTCTTTCTTTTTTGACTACATACTGAATGCTTCTTTCAATATCTTGAAATGTTTTCTTATTAAACTATTAGACATATAACTAGTCTAATATGTAAATAAGACCTACATTTTGTTTACCATAGATAGAATGGAAGACCTATGCTTTTGTTATGTTTGTCATGTTTGTGTGTTCTTATTCTTATTTACCAAATCCTAATATAGGTACCTATTACTCCTTCCTAATTTGAAAATTGTGTTGTAGAAAAAATAAACATGTTTGAGAAAAATATAGAAAAAGACACTAATATTGAAAACAAAATCTCAAATATTTCATTAAAAGACAATATCATTAATAAACCTGAAGAAGATAGCAGTACCAGTAATTCTCAAAGTGAAATAGACTCAAAACCATTACTAGTAAGTGTGAATACTAAAATAGAAAATGAAGACATGTTAAGTAAGAATATTCCAGAGAAAGTATACAAAAGTAATATTGAAAAGTTCAATTTCTTACAAACACAATTAGCTGATGACACTATAAATCTTGGTGTAAGTTCAGAAAACGTAAATGTAACACAAACAAGAAACAAAGACAAAGACTGTATAAATACTATTGAACATAATATAAATAATGTAGAAGTAAGTAATGACACTGGCAGCAGTGTACATACAGAGAATACTAATGTAACAGATGACAACAGAATAGCCAACACTAGCTCATCTCATATTGAGCATCCTCCTCCATTAGAACAACCCACAGAGATACAACATGATCAAGAAATAAGTATAAGTGTTCCTCCCAGAAGAAAAAAACAGAATGCTTTAGAAAAGGCTTTAGCATCTGCTATGAAAAAAGAAAAAGAAACTAAATTAAACACTAAAGAATATCCAGACCATTTGAATCCATTCTCAGATGATGAAGAAGAGGTAATAATAATTTATAACAATATCATAGGTATATAAAATATTTTAATTGTTTTATAACCTTTTTTTTCTTTTAGACTGTTCTTCAGTCATCTGCTAAAATGAGCACAAATCCGTTTGGTAGTAGTGACGAAGAAGATGATGATGTACCGCCAATACAACACGCATCAAAACCTGAGAATGCAGCAGCAACACCCATGTGAGTATCACATAAGACATGACATATAAATATATAAAATTAAGTCACTTATCGAAACCGCTAGTATATGTATAGGATAAGTAGGGTAACAGTCATCACAAAAGTTTTTCCCAAAAGGGTCACAGGTGCAAACCACGTGATAGCACGTACAGCTAAAAAAAGTTGAATAGTGTTAAATTTTAACTCGTGTTCAACTCGCCTTTTTACATGTTGCGATTTGAGCATAACATATTTTCTAAAACATCCTGGTTTAGTCCCAAATTAACATTCGTAAAACATGTTCTATGTATGTACAGTGAAAACTATAATAAAATTGTCTGCAAAGTAACGTGAATTTAACAAATCACATGATTACGTATTATGACGACATAGTGCTGCACTGCACAATAATAACAAAAGAACAATAAGTACATTATGTCGACCCTTTCGTTGTTGTTGCGACTCAGGTTGCTGTCGTAATATATGGCTATTTGTTAGCTCCAGTAGAATACGGACATAAATATGAAGTAAGTAGATTTATTATACACTAAAAAAACACATATTTAGTAGATGTCATGTACTACAACTGATCTGCTATATTCCATACAAAATAAAGTTATTTTGTAATCATGAAGGAAACTTCCGTTTACGATAGAATTTATTATTCTTTATCTACATTCATATCGTAAAGTTCTAATTATGAATTAAAAAATAGTACCATATTGACATACTTTATTCACGTGCATCTGTTATAAATTTAAAAAGTTTTGTTAGAGCCCAAATACACGTCCGATAGTCGGTTCCGATAGTCTGATCAGACTGAAGGACTCCGCGTCATACATTTGTTTGAACATGAATTACACGTACGATCAGACTTTCGGATCGGATGTCAGAATCGTAAGCATCGTCCGGGAATCGTCGTCGTCCAGATAAATCAGACACGAGAATCGTACGTGTATTTCATGAATCCGATCAGATAGTCGGATCCGGCTCCCGGAAGCAAGTATCGGACGTGTATTTTGACCCTTAAAGTACAGTTTTCTAAACAAAATAATGCCTTACCACCAAGGAGTTTTCAATATTAAAATTTTAGTGGCCTTTTCTAAGTTGGCGCGCGCTATCGCGCATGCGCGGTGAGCTGCTGGGTTTGGGCACCGTAATATTTTTTGGTTTCAACTTTGGTGTTTTGTTTATAATGTATCTACCTATTGCATGAGTTTAGATATAGCAGTATATGAAACTGCACATAACTAGGTATTAAAACACTCGTGTAATACTATTAAAAACCTGGCCTACGGCTCGGGTTTTAAATTCACACTGGTGTTTGAATAACCCCTATTATGCAACAGTTTCATACACTACTATTATTGTACACAGTATAATACAGACAAAATTAATACATCCTGGTGAGAACCAGTACAAAGGGCGGTTTTATCGCTGAAAACTATCTCTACCAGGCAACCTTTGAATGGACAAGACTTGTTTGGGTGAACGAATAAAAGGCCGTTACCTACTTTGTAGTGTACTAAAATAAAATACCCTTTTCACCGTAAGTTGATTCCTGACGTTTCTCAACAAAATGATATGATATGAATACAAAGAATATCAAATATTTTTCCGAAACAAAACATGGATATACAGCTATTTTACAGTTTTTGATGTTGTTGTTCACGTTTTTTCGAAAACAGTCGCCTTATGCCTAGAATTTACGAAATGACCGATCTGTCAGGATTCATCTTTGGGTTAACAGAGTATAAGAACGATCATCAGCTTCTGATAATATCGCTCACTAGGCACTAGGCTTAGTCAGGACATAAAAATCTGACTAAGGATGCACTACCCCCGAAAGGACGGTGCTGTATGATTTTTTAGAACCCTTGCAAGGTACACCCACAGGATGAAGCCAACACGTCACTTGTCCTGTACAGACCATACAAAGTGGCAATATAGTAGAGTGCTATTAGGAACTCACCTCAAAAAATAAAAATAAAAGTATAGGTGTAAAAGTATTAGAATGTGGAGGAACGAGGTGTGGTGTTCCTCCGACCAAAGGGAGGATCCTCCTACCAGGCGGAGTCTTGTGCCTGGCGGGCTACTGCCCAACATTCGAAGTTGGGAGGTTGTATTATATACTATCTGCGTGTTAAATCTTGATTGCGCCATGTAGAATAGTTCGCATGTGGCGAGATAGATGCCGCCACAAGAATAACTATAATATAATTCGTTTTTGTTACAGAAAAAGGCTTATTGCCGTTAATCCATTTTGGTCTGATGGAGAAGAACCATCGTCAGATGAAGATGAAACTCACACCAAAAGGTAAGAATGAAGAAATGGCAGTTACTGTCCTCGACACAAGAAATCACATTAACTCGCGGATTCGGTAGTCGGCGCAACCTTGCCAGAAAAGGGGTTAATTTCGCAATTCTGGTTAAATTTGGAGAAATGAAATGTTCGGAGAAAAAAACCACCAATCTGGGACTGTATTATTGTAAATGAGCTTTATTTAAAGTATCTGCATTAAGCCTATTCTAGTACTTACGATAATTATAACCATCACGAAGTTTCGACTAGGTTTCATTAGAGCATTGATTTATCGATACTAACGCGTGCCTTTCGTGAGCTGGCCTGCAACTTACACCGCATCTCCGTTTAGTACAAGTGAACACTTGGATATTGTGCCATATGTTTGATTTCGAGACCACGCCCGCCACCGCACCAGCGAGTCCACGTGAACAAGCACTTAAATTCTATTATCATTGAGTAATACTTAAATTGTTGTATTAGTATCAGTGTTTTTAATAGGTTTACAGTGCCAATCTATTAAGTATGTACTTCAAATTAACTGGCGAAGCATCACAGAGTTACGAGATATTAATAAAAGAACAAATTCAAATAAAACAATACTTACCTATAGTTTAGTTAATTAGATTACAAGATATTTAACTAATACAGCAGCGATGAGCGCTCACTTCACAAATTTCGGTATTTTTTATTTAAATTTTTTCTACTGACACTCAGTAACCCTAACCCTGTGACTGAAGATGTGAAGTTTCCCCAGTTATTTCGAAGTAGCACTGTATTAAATAATTGTATTTATGATTTCCAGTTCGATGTATAGATCTTCAATGGCAACAAGTACTCCGAATCTCCCCGGAAGCACGCCACGGCGGAAAAAGGCCAAAGCGCCGCCTCCGCCGCCGACCATCTCGATATTAGAGGCGCCGCGGCTACAACACCCTTCCACATCCATGGACGACGTTGCGAGCATATCCTCCTTCAGCTCCTACAACTCTGATCAAGTAAGTGTTTTATTTACTTTTATTTGTAAACATCTAATATTTTTCTAAAGATATAAGATTCTAGCTGTGCCCGTGACTCCGTCCGCGTGTAAGCCAGAAAGCAACATCACCTTGACACCTTGGTCCACCGACCGTTCAGCCGTTCACTACAGAATTTTGCTACGCTGACTTCTGTCGAACGTTCTGATATTTCCGATCAATTCTTAGGAAACCTTTGCTCAGTCCATATTGTACGTAGCGCGATAATACATATCTCGTGTATTAAACTTCTCCGTGGATATTACCTACGTGACGTATTAAGCTTATACATGGCGGTATGCAGAAATAATATTTCGCTGTTCGGCTCCTATGAGCAATAGCGTGATATTATATGTACTAGTTTTTTAAGTTACACTAACACCTACACATCTGCAAAGTTTCTTTGAAATCGTTCAGTCGTTGTCGCGTGATGAAGTAACAAAATGACAGAAAGAAATTCTAAAAATGGTATACGTGTTGTATTGCTTATTTCTAGTGCCCCTAGCCGATTTTCGCGGAAATATTTCGAATGTACAGACTTTTTACACAGGAAAACAGGGGGAGTAACATTAACCGCGGGCGGAGCCACGAGCACACGACTAGTGCATGATAAATGTAAAAACTAACCGCCAAAAATCACTGAAGTCTTTCTTTCAAATTGTAAAAGTAAAATTAATTTAAAATAATGATTTTCCCGCATTTTTTGATAAGTAAGTAATTATAATCATATGTTTATACCTTATAGAAATCATTCGGCAAATCTACACCAACTCTTAAAAAGAGACGACCCGCACCTACTCCACCAGATAGCCTGTCGATGGCGTCTGGTGGAGGAGGCTCCTTGGACAAAAGTATCAACACTTCTGGGATGATAAGCATTAACGCCGAAGGTAAGAAAGTAATCACAACTTACGAATATAATAACATTAGGATTTCTTTCGGAACCCTTAAATTGTGTTTAAACAGGGCAATTTAACTTACCTTAACATTGTCTTGTATTGAAGTAAATTTCTTTTTGAAATGCTGTTACTAACTACATAACCACAATTCTAAAGCAAGTTATTCTGGCACTTCAATTTAAGCTTATGTCTTTTCATAGAGCACCAGTATAATAACATTTGTTGTACAGTGGGAGGTCGAAAGACAAAGGGTCCCGCACCAGGTCTGCCCCTTCCGGAGCGACGCGAGGTAAAGCTTCAGATGTCACCCGAAGAGCTGCAGGTGCAACTAGACCTGCTCGAGACGCAACAGCTCGGCCTCGAACGACAAGGAGTTCTCATCGAACGAATGATTCGCGACAAGTGTGAGGGTAAACATATTCGTGCACATTTATTTCTATTCGAGCACCTACTGTCCTTTAAGGGACTAATCACATCAGCATCAATTCGCAGAAACGTTGAATGGTTTTAGACACACACACCGCCTGTGAAATCGTGTGCTTCCAGCTGCGAAAGCATTCTATAGATTGCCTAATCGTGCTGAAGCAATGGGAAAAGGTGAAAGCGTGCGTTCGCATGTTTGTACAAAATACCCATTTTCTATGAGTGAAATGCGGATTGATACTGATTAGTGAGTGTCTAGTCCGTAATACTTACGTTTAATTCTAAAATAATTATGTTAACTTAGTGTTGAATTTAAAATATAATTATTGTCAAAAAGATAATTTTCGTAACGCAAGTAAACACGCGTTATATACAAGGTTAGTCGGAAAGGGGGTACTAATCCGAAGCCCACTTATAGTATCGCTGATGACTGTTTGAAAGCAAGTGTTAAAATTTCAAAATTAGTTTTTTTTTCCAAATAAAATGATTATTATTTTAGTTTTTTCAAAAGTTTTTCATCCCTGTTTTAGTTATAAATTCAGAAAATGGTGCTTCTAATTCATGACTCCAAATATGACCTAAAATGTAAACACAGCTGATCATAACTGGGGATAGATAGATTTTAGAGTTTTTTTTTTTTGAGATTTTTGATCATCTGTTTGTCTTAAACTATTGAGTTTTGGGAAAAGTTGTAGAACAAAAGTTATTCATTATTATGTGTACTTTAACACCCTTTCGGATTAGTACACCCTTTCTGACTAACCTTGTATACGGAATATACCGCAATAAATACAGTTGTCGGTTTCTTAATGACATTCTTTAACTCTGATATTTCAACTTACGCTTATTCCCTCAACACGAAATTGTCTTTTTTGTTTATACCTACGTGTCAGGAATGTAGATATAAACAAACAAAACAATTTCACCATCGCTGTAATTTACTACCCACGATCGCAGAGAGTACTTTATAACTAATAGACGTGTCTATTACAGGCGATGAAGCGGATACGGTGCCACAAGAGGAAGTCGAAGATTTAGTCATTCAACTGTGTGAACTAGTCAATGAGAAAAATGACTTGTTCAGAAAACAAACTGAATTGATGTACATGTAAGTAACACATGTCGCATAGTTTACGACTGACAACAATTATTTGCAAAAACTAAGTTATCTTTTAATAAACTTAAACTAAATTGCCGCAAACAATATTTCAATGGCAGTAACTTTTTCTACTTTACTTAAAAGCATTCACAAGACTCGTTTTCAGACATCTAATCCCCACAAACTCTAAACGCGAGGCTATTAATTCATCATATCATTGGTAATGTTGCCCATTCACCAGGTGTAGGTACCGATGGGTAACCCTTTCGATATTCAAGGAGATAGGATAGACTATTCAATAAACAACAAGTACAGTCAGCATCAAAACTAGCTGAACATTTGAGTTTTTAAACTTTGCATTAAAAGTTTAAAAATTTTACTCTACTGTTCAGCTACTTTTGATGCTGACCGTACATAGCTAAACTATATCAGGGAGCACGGTAGTACCCCTGCTAGTCGAGCAGTCACGGTCGTACACGTGTCCCTTAGAGCTTTCTTTTAAGAGATTAATATTCTGACGATGCCTTCCCTTTACATTTTTGAAAACATTATGTTTGTACGTAAAAATCTGCCAATGTATAGTGTAAAAAGCGACGTTCATAATATAAATACTAGGAACCAGTGGCGAAGGCTCCATACAACTCGATTCCTATCGGCTTCCCTTTCGAAATATGGCAAAAACTAGTATCTATTATTTTCAATTATCATTTAAACAAATAATTGGTCCGGCTTCCCTTTTAAGAAAATTCACCCTTCGCCACTGCTAGGAACAAACATAAATTAGTAGTCCCTAAATTTAGATTATCCAAAACGAATAAGTCATTCCTAGGAAACTGTGTTCGATTTTATAACAAGCTTCCCAAATCAATTACGGATCTCACTGATGGCAAATTTAAATCTCACGTTAAATCAGTTCTCATTAAAAAGGCATACTATAAGCACAGTGTACCTACTTACTACATACAGTGGGTCAACGCCCATACATTTGACAGGTCCTATGAAATGTCAAAATTGGTAACACTTGTCATAGGGTTGTCACATAAAACAAATTACACAAACTTTGTCAAACAAACGTCCAAATTAATTAACGTTTTATAGAAACAGTGACACGCAAAAAGAAAACCACGCATGCGTAATTTTGAAGATTGACAAAATAATGCAAAGGTATGTAGCCGCAAGTTCGCCATCTTATGCTGGAATTTACTAACAATATTTAAAACTACAAATTTTGTCGAGGTTACAGTCGCAGTGGCTAACGCTTGCGGGGGTAGGTAAGAGTAATAAATGATTCCCAAATCCAGGAAGGAGCCATAGAAAATTACTTATTATTTATGGTTATTACTTCTATGGTTTTCGTGGGTGCTGATGCTGGAAATAAAGACTAAGTATTCCTCTCTAAATTTACCAGTTAAATTTAATTTGCCAGGTAAAACGTGGTCCCTATCTTGGTGTTTGAGAATGGATCTCGTTTTTGTAATCAGCGTCCCAGAAAATCATGGATTTGACACCCACCACGGCTAATTTGAAAATTTTCATGACCGCCATCTTGAATATAGATTTTGACCTCATTTTCGTCATCAGCATCCCCGAAAACCATGGAAATGACACCCATGACCACTAATTTGACATTTTTATTGCCGCCATCTTGGATTTCGATTTTGACCTCATTTTCGGCATCAGTACCCCCGAAAACCATGGAAATGACACCCATGACCACTAATTTGACAATTTTATTGCCGCCATCTTGGATTTCGATTTTGACCTCATTTTCGGCATCAGTACCCCCGAAAACCATGGAAATGACACCCATGACCACTAATTTGACATTTTTATTGCCGCCATCTTGGATTTCGATTTTGACCTCATTTTCGGCATCAGTACCCCCGAAAACCATGGAAATGACACCCATGACCACTAATTTGACATTTTTATTGCCGCCATCTTGGATTTCGATTTTGACCTCATTTTCGGCATCCGCACCCCAGAAAACCTTGGATTTGACATCCATGACGACTAATTTACTCATTTTCATGGCCGCCATCTTGGATTTGGATTTTGACGTTATTTTCGGGATTTGGATTTTGACGTCATTTTCGGCATCAGTGACCCCGAAAACTATGAAATTGACACCCAGGATGATTACATGAAAATTTTCATGGCCGCCATCTTGCATTTGGATTTTGACGTCATTTTCGGCATCAATGACCCCAAAAACCGTAGAAATGACTTCCCACGAACAATCATTTCAAAATGTATGTATGCCGCCATCTTGGATTAGTAAACAGACTTTATAATAAAATTCTCATACATAATTATCAATAATAAATTAATATAATTCCTATGAACGATATCAATCAAATTTGAAATCAAAAAGTGCGAGCCCTGGAATTTATGTCCCGAGTAGCAGTATGGCTACTCGGGACATAACCTCCGCCCCTTCACCCCGCAACCCCCCGCACGATTGCTCTGCGACAATGTTCTACGTTGACCGACTGTAAGGAGTAAGATATAGGTAGACTGTGCTATAAGATAAACGACTATGTTGACGATAGGGACGTGTGGCGCTAGTTCTTTTCTGCACATGTGGCTTCCCTGGTAACCAATAGTTTTTAGATGTAGGTTTATGTATGTATCTATATTAGTTAGATACGGTTATGATTTAACCCAATTCATACAGAATTGATTTATATAAAAAATATGATGATTTTCGTTGTATAGAGTCAATTAATTTATTCACTTGACAGACATATCTGTGTTGCTGGGGAGTTTGTTGCGCCGTTTCTTCTTCACAGCAAAAACACTAGGAAGCGGTGAAGGGAGGGCTTTTTGTGGGATGCCTATAATATTGTAAAAATGACATTCAAAAAACTAAAACGAAAAGAAAACGAAAAAGAACTAAGTAATTCTAGTCTATTTTGAATAAATGAGGTTTGAGTTTGAGTTTGAACATCCTTTTCTCGAAGCAACTCGAGGCACTTTTATACAAGGTTAGTCATAAATATCCGAAATATACTAATCCGAAAGAGTGTTAAAGTACCCAAAATAATGAGTAACTTTTGTTCTACCACTTTCCCAAAAAATCAATATTTTAAGAGAAATAGCTGTTTAAAAATTACATGAAAAATATTCTAAAATCCATCTATCCTCAGCTATGATCAGCTGTGTTTACATTTTAGGTCATATTTGGGGTCACGAATTAGAAGCTCCATTTTCTGAATTCGTAACTAAAGTAGGCAACAAAGAATTTTTGAAAAAACTAAAATAAAAATTATTTTTCATGGAAATAAAAATTACTGAATATTGAAATTTTAACACTCGTTTTAAAACCGTCATCTTTAAGTGGCCTGCGGATTAGTACCCCCTTTCCGACTAACCTTGTATATTTCGATTCCCAAGTCCGAAAAATATTTTTATAATGTAATGCCACACTTAGCTCTACTGGTAAAAGAGTAGAGATAATAATAGCAATAATAATAATACTTGAAAGGCAGACGCCGTTTTATTCCAGCAATAGAAGTTAAATAGTCCATTTAACACCCCCTCCCATAGACCAGTTTTATTTTTACCATATTTCACAATAGTTTTTTTTTTTTTTTTTTTTTCTATTGGACTGCAGTAGGTCGTCCTAGGGGACGGTTTCTACGTAACCGGGCAGTTATTGGCGAGACCTGAAGGGTCTCCAGCCAACGACCGGCTCTACGACGGGAGAGCTCGGTGGATCGTGACCGGATTTCACAATAGTTTTGCACTCACCTGGGACGGTCCATGACTGTACTCCAATAGTGCAGCCGTGCATAGTCCCCGGTTGGTGCCCCATCCCATTTTAGATTAAAGTTCTCAAAGAGGCCTCTGCGCGTTGGACCTGTGTCCCCGTGTATGCTTTCCAAAGGACCGGACATCTTCCGCACGGAAGATGAGCCGTGACAAGAGCGAGATGCAATAATAGTAATTTACGAAAACTTTTCAGACGACGACAACAGCGGTTGGAACAAGAACAAGCTGATATCGAACACGAAATTCGGATCATACAATCACGGCCTGCTGTTAACCGCATTGATGCCGATAAGGTAATGCGTAATTAATGTGTTTTTTTTTCTGTTGGACTGCTGTAGGTGGTCCTACGGGACCATTTCTACGTAACTGGGCAGTTATTGGCGAGACCTGAAGGGTCTCCAGCCAAAAAGAAATTAATGTGTAATATCCAATGATATTTTATAAGTACTATAGATGTGTTACGTTCATAGAATATGGGGGAGGCCTACGTTCAGCAGTGGACGGCAATAGGCTGATATGATGATAATGATGATGATAGAATATGGCGTTTAAATTCGGCCACGTTTCATTAGTTGCATATACACTCCTATAAACCTGCACTGTGTTCACTATAATAGCATCACCTATGAGTAAGGGCTCTTTCAATTTAGACGTTTCGTGTCGGACCGCTGCGGTGCCGAAGCGGTGCGTTTGTCGTATTGCGCACGGACGGCCGCTTGTTTTCATACAAAGCGCGCGGTACGGCAACAGTGCGGCGTCGGCACCGCGAACGCACGACAACAGGACGGAAACATCGCAAACTCCACGTGTTCTTTTCGCTGTTGAATAGTGCGGTGAATAGACGTGAGAGCTAATTTCATCGAATTTTCATTTATTTTTTTGCTTAAAATGGATGATATAAACGTGGAAGAATTTATAAATGAAGTTTAAATACGTCCTACTCCAAAAGCGACAAATACAGTAATCGCACGGAAATAAAATAGTTTTTTGCCGCTGAATTTTACTTTTATCTAATTCAAGTAATTCGTGGAAACATTCTATAGGCATTCCTAGGTAATTAAAAAAAATTGCTTGGATCTTGTTTTAACCTAGGGTAAAGATTATGGAAATCACCAAAATTACATGTTAACGAAAACACCGGTGATGCTCTTTTACGGGGGCGTCGTTTTTGTCTGTTTGATGTTTTTCAACAAGAGCAATAACAGTAATGTTTCTTCGTCAGAGTCCATGGCTTAACTGCTGTCAAATATATTTAAAACATCACTAGCATACAAACGCACGGCAGTCAGATACGCTTTCAATTTAGACGTTTCGTGTCGGACTGCAACCGTACTGCAGCGGCCCGGCAGCGGGTTATAACCAGCGGCACGGTAAACGTGCGGCAGCGGTCCGACACGAAACGTCTAAATTGAAAGAGCCCTAAGAACGAAGATAAAAAGATGCTGCTGACAATAGATGCTAAGATGTCGCACCTATTCTTGTAAAGGTATCTTTGTTATTAAGATTACTTATGAGGCGTCCATAGTCACGTAAAGTGCACTAAAGCCTCAACAAAAAATATATATATACAATAAAATAATATTATTACTATATTAGTATTTATTTAGTGCTGGTTATAAAAACGTTCAAATTATAATAAAAATTAATACAAAAACAGTTAAAAAAACGCCTCAATATATTTGTATGGTGTGCGAGTGCATTGTGTGTGTGTGTGTGGGTGCGTGAGTGCCTGTCGGTGTTTGGGCGCGTGCGTGAGTGCCTGTCAGTGTGTGAGCGTAGGTGTGCATAAGTGCATGGGTCGACTGGGTGTGAGTTGTGTGGGTGTATGAGTGCGTCAGTGTCAATGGATGATTATTCATGTCACTCATGTGTCATCACCAGGGAGCGGAATCTCATGGTTAAACAATTGAAATGTAATAGAGGTACGTCATTATTTTTTATCGAGTATTCAAGCTATCGATAGATACTTTTGAACTTTTTTGCGTAATTAACTTAACACGCCCGGTACATTTATTTTTTAGCCGCTATGACATAGAAATAGACGGGCGGATATCTTAGCCATTTTTGAAAAACACAAAATTGTGAAACACGAAATGTCAAATTGAAATAGACATGACGTAGTTTGTTTTCATTGCAATACAGTACGTTAGTCAAAAGAGATCAAATATCATAATAGGGTTTATGAGGTAAACGTCCAGAATCACGGTAGTTATCAGAGTTTTATTGACAGTTAAGAAATGAGTTTTTTTTATTTTATTTCTGATGAATAAAAATTAAATGCACGTGTTATGTTAATGAAGCAGTAAAGTTCAAAAGTAAAAGTATCGATAGCTTGAATACTCGATAAAAAATATTGGGGTACGTATTTGAATATCGAAGATTAAAATACCTACTGTTAAAATATCGATGTTCATAACATCGAAAATGGAAATATCGAACGACCATAAAACCGAAAATTAAAATAACGAAAGTTTATAGTATCGAATGGTTAAATATCCTACGTCCAATATATCTAAAATCTAAATATCTACAAAAGTTACATCGAAAGATCCAAATATCGAAATACAGATTATCGAATGTCCTAAATATCGAAGTACAAACTATCGAACGTCCTAAATATCGATGGGTACATATAATATTTGAACATCGAAAATTAATATACCTACGTGTAAAAATGGGTTAATTTTCAACATTTAATACATTCATTAATTCACCCTAAAAATACGTACCTACAAGTTAAAATATCGAAAAAAAAATGATATAAGTAGTATGAGTGGAAAAAGGTTGCTTCTGCAACGTCTCCGGCGCTACGGGAAGTGCAACCCCTTCGCCCTTGCGTAACAAAGAATAGGCACCCATGTTCACCTCCGCAGCTTCGGCTTGCTGGTCGCCTCCGGCGACCAGCCTCAGCCGCTACGGCTCCCACGGGTGCCTATGCTTTGTTACAGCGGGCGGGGGTTGCCCTCCCTTCGCGCCTCCGGATTTTTATATACACTCTAGGGGTAACAGCCAAAAGACTACGTAAATTCGGGGTGCCCCAATTCGGTTTTGGAACAATTTCGACCTATTTTATCCATGAAAATCAGTGTCTAGTGTACAAGCATAGGTCAATCGTGAAGGTATTATTTAGGTCTTTAAATTAAAATATTTTCTTGAAAGTCAATATGTTGTGCTACTAAAGTTAGTGACAGAAACGTATCGCTGCAAAACCGACTCCACGTAGTCTTGTCTGCCCTACCCCTAGAGTGTAATTTAGAATCGCGTAGGCGCGGAGGGGCGAGGCAGCCCGCGAGCTGAGGAGCAGGTGGTTTTAACACCCGCCGTCGCAGCTTGTTGGCCGGCGAAGCCGGCCAACAAGCCGAAGCTGCGGTGGTGAGCGTTCAGACCATCTGCGACGTTAAGCTCGCGTGGGACTGCCGGAGCCCTGCAGCGCTTCACCTCCGCAGCTTCGGCTTGCTGGTCGCCTCCGGCGACCAGCCTCAGCCGCTACGGCTCCCACGGGTGCCTATTCTTTGTTACGCAAGGGCGAAGGGGTTGCACTTCCCGTAGCGCCGGAGACGTTGCAGAAGCAACCTTTTTCCACTCATACTACTTATATCATTTTTTTTTCGATATTTTAACTTGTAGGTACGTATTTTTAGGGTGAATTAATGAATGTATTAAATGTTGAAAATTAACCCATTTTTACACGTAGGTATATTAATTTTCGATGTTCAAATATTATATGTACCCATCGATATTTAGGACGTTCGATAGTTTGTACTTCGATATTTAGGACATTCGATAATCTGTATTTCGATATTTGGATCTTTCGATGTAACTTTTGTAGATATTTAGATTTTAGATATATTGGACGTAGGATATTTAACCATTCGATACTATAAACTTTCGTTATTTTAATTTTCGGTTTTATGGTCGTTCGATATTTAAATTTTCGATGTTTTGAACATTGGTATTTTAAGCGTAGGTATTTTAATCTTCGATATTCAAATACGTACCCAAATATTGACCTATCTCTATTACATTTCAGTTGTTTTGCCATAAGATACCGCTCCATGGTCATCACTCGCACTTAAATGGGTATTTAATTATATTCATACATCTCACGCTAAAAACAAAAGTCGCGAGTGACAAAAATGGGAACGGAGTTACCTACCTAAATAATTAATATTCAAAGAGCAACGATAAATAATCATTCATGCTGGAAACGAGAAAGAGTTCGTACCCGGGCCTTTTTTGATGTACAAATCAACTGATACAACTGGTGACTACCACAAAGAAAAGAACTATGAAAATTACGAAAAATGTGCAACGGACCTATTTGATGCGACTTTTTTATGGGGTTAAATATAATGACCACCATAAAACGCTTTGATATCCTTAGTTCTTTTACCAAAAATATACACCAGAAAAATAGTCTAAAATTACAATAGTAGGTACAGTCACCATCAGATATATAGAAACAGTTCAGGTACTCAAATAATTCTACACTCTCAAAAACACAATAACATCTGCACAACAATAGCGTTCAAATTATTGTTAGCATCCAATGTATCAATATCATCTGAACACTCGCAATTCAAATATTTCTATGCAAACAAATCATTTTGTCAACTGAGGTAGTCAAATGTAACTAAGCAACCAAAGTGTTCAAAAATATGTAAACAATAACCATTTCTCAATACATTGCTCAGTGATACTAAGGCCTGTTACAAACCTAGCCGTTTTAGGGCGGTTACAGACCTTGGTGTTTTATGCTCGTTTTTAACCGACTTCAAAAAGGAGGAGGTTCTCAACTCGGTTGTAATTTTTTTTTTATATTTCTTACCTCAGAACTCCGTCATTTATGAAACGATTTGAAAAATTCTTTTTTGTTTGAGAGGGTATAGGTACTTTCCGTTTAGTCCCTTATAAATGTTGTTATGATTAGACCATGAACTTCAGAGATATGGAACGGAACTCATCCCCCGCCCCCCACTTTCCGGAATCTTTGAATTACGTCGTGTAAGGTATAGCATGAAAGGGCTTATTATACCCGACTACGTCAAAGTCAAAAATAAGGATTATGAAGAGAGAGGGGGAGAGTATGGAGGAGAGAGAGTTTAATTTATGGCACTAAAACGTATTTAATAAAAAATAAACTTATAAAAAAGTAAAAACCGACTTCAAAAAAAACTATATGGAGTAAAATAATTACCATAAGATAAAATTAACAGTTTCAGAAGACGGTGCAATTCTACACTGAAAAAAATTGTAGCCACCGACTTCTGAAACTGTTGATTTTATGTTTTTTGTAGTCGGTTTTTACTTTTTTTTTTAAGTTTTTGCATGCGCTCATTCAAGCGCGTTACATTTTGCGCTTCAAAAAAACCGAACGCACGTATATGCTACTGTTCGCACTGCCAGTGGGTCTCTCTGTTGCAATATGGATTCGACCGCCGCGCCATACCAGTATGTTATCGCTGTAAGGTGTACAGTGTCCTGCGACATTATTAAGATTAAAATGCAGGCAATGCAATTAAAGGCAGGCGGTGAGCCACTAAAAAATGTAACGCGTATGGCTTTCTATACCAGCGCACGCACTAGCGGTTCTTTTTTAAATGACTTTTAAAACGTATCGTGCTAGATTTTGGGTAAAGGTATATTCGATGCGATTCGATGATAACTGACTACTAAAATCAGGCTACAGTGCATGTTCATAGATAAGCTGTATGGTGCTTTTAGCATTTGAAAAAAAAGGGGTGCATGAAAAGAGTCTCCACGAGTGACGATACTTCAGTACGTCCGGCGCACCCTGGGCAGTCAGCCTCGCTACCATCCTTGCTGACTGGCTAATCTTTTCACCACGGCATGAGCTATTCTTGTATAACTCGTGCCGACACGATAGAAAAAGAAGCATTTGAAACCGCATGTGTAAAATCATATAGAAACTCAGTGCGTGCTTAGTCGGGCTGATTTTACATCGTCAGATATCTTTTAACCGAGTAATTAAATTGACGTTTAACAGATTTTGTACTTTTTTGAGCATTGTTATCAATCCGAAACATGGTTAAAATGAACCGAGGTATTTGGTAGGTATTTATTACGAATTCAATTCCTGATGATATACTAGAAAATGCAGCAAATAAAAATGTCAGTTTCATTCAAATTAATTGTTTCGAATTTAATGGCTTTCGCGTGGAATAAATACTCGTTTCAATTTCCTTACGATGTTTTCCTATAACTTGACTATCAGATTATATTATAAACAAAAGACACGTCAATGACGTCACGCACGAAATGAAAGGGATATAGCTATATGAAAAAAAAGAAAAAATGCTGTATTGACACAACAGTACACATTGTATCTGCCCGTGTGGTTTCGGGAGTAGAATTGAACCACCCCATCTCTTCCCATGGGTGTCGTAGGAGGCGACTAAGGGAGTAAAGCCGGGGATTGTAAAAATCCCTTGTGCGATAAAAACAGCGTATCCCCAAGCTACGGTTGCCGTGCCAAGAGCTGCATGATTAGGGGCGAGCCGAATCATAAGCGTGCCTTGTTGTCTGGAATCAGGCGCCTCCAGACACTAAGAAGCCTTACCTCTACACGCGGGGCCCTGTAGAGGTGGACAAATACTTCCCTAGCTATTCGTGGGAACAAAATGAGTTCGAATTTAAATAAAAAACTCGGAGTCGGCGGTGATGCTCGCCACACACCACGTCAAATGTTCTCACGGGGCGAAAAGCGAGCTGCAGAATGTCGCTTCGCTACATTGAATGTCCAGGGAGGTATAAAAGAGAAGATAGATGAAGTATGTGACTTGGTGAATGAAAAAAGAATAGATGCACTTTGTTTGAATGAGACGAAAAGAAAGGGAGTGGACATATCCAAACACGGTTCCTTAACCACAATCTGGTCTGGTGTCCCAGAGGCACATAGGGCTTGTCAGGGTGTGGGGATTGTTCTCTCAGAACGGATGATGAAATGTGTGAAAGATTATGCGTGTGTAAGTCCCAGAATTCTATGGGTCAGAGCCATGGTGGGTTTAAACCATATTTTCGTAATATGTGTTTATGCACCTGACATGGGAACCCCGCTTTCGGAAAGAGAGGCATTCTGGGATAGTATTAGAGGTATTGTGAATGAGTGTAGAGTGAATGAAAAGATTGTTATGCTTGGTGATTTCAATGGTTGGGTAGGTGTTAAAAGGAAAGGCTATGAAAGTATACTGGGTGTGTTTGGGGATAAAAGGGTGAATGAGAACGGAATGAGTTTGTTAGAAATATGTGTGGAGAAGAATCTTTCTGTAATGAACACCATGTTTAATCACAGAGAGATTCACATGTATACTTGGGAAAGGCAAGACAGCAGAAGCATGATTGACCTTGTGGTTGTTGACGAAAGACTGAAGAGTAAAGTCACAGATGCAAGAGCGTATCGGGGTGTCAATGTGGGGACCGATCATTATTTGGTCATGTGTCGAATACATGGTCTGTTTAAGCATTGGCGTCATCGGGTACGAGCTTCTGTGACCGCACTTGAGAGAATAAAAGTAGAAATGTTGCAAGAATTAAAAGTGAAAGAGGAATATAAGAGGGAACTAAAAGAAAAGACGAATGAGATGTTGGAAGGAATAAATGATCATAGTGTAGAAGAAGTATGGGATGTACTGAAAAACAGTATGGTCCAAGTGGCCACAAAAGTATGCGGTGTGGCGAAAAGGAAGAATGAGAGGAGAACGAATGATTGTTGGGTAGACGATGAAGTTAAAGAGGTGGTACGGAAGAAGAAAGAAGCGTGGCTAAATTTATTAGCCTTTAAAGCCAGAATAAGGATGAATCAGGCAACGAATATGAATGACGATGTGGAAAGAGTGAAGAAAAGATACACCGAAATAAAGGCGGAAGTAAAAGATATAGTAAAGACGAAGAAGAATGAAAGGGAAGAAAAGTATAGTAGGAAGTTCTCCGACAACTTCAGAGTCAATGTTAAACTGTTCTGGAAACAAGTAAGATTGGCTCGTGGAGTTTCGGGATCATCAAGTATGAATATAATTAGAGGAGGAGATGGATGCTTGTTAAGTGAAGAATGTAAGGTTTTGGAACGCTGGAAGGAATATTTTAAACGTTTATTGTGTTGGCAGGACAGTGTGCAAAGAGTGGGTAACTGGGCGGAAGCAAGTGGGTCAGACATTGATATGGAAGTAACAGATGATGAAAATATGATTCAGATGGATGAAATTGTAAAAGCGCTGAAAGGTATGAAAAATGGAAAAGCAGCTGGGTATGACAGAGTGTCTGTCGAAATGCTTAAGGGAGGTGACGGGGTGGTAGCAAGCCTGCTGTACCGGATCTTTAATATATGTTGGAGATACGGCCAAGTGCCAAGCGATTGGTGCAAAGCGGTAATCGTACCACTATATAAGGGAAAGGGTTCACAGCAAGAGTGTAAAAACTACCGCGGCATTAGCCTTTTGAGTGTAGTCGGCAAACTATATGCGAAAGTTTTAATTAATAGAGTGATAAGAATAACAGACGAGAAAGTATGGGATGTTCAGGCAGGATTTAGAGAGGGAATGGGGTGTATGGATCAGATCTTCTCCTTAAGATGCATAGCCGAGAAACATCTGGCAAAGCACAAGAAAGTGTATTGCGCTTTCGTTGATTTGGAGAAGGCTTATGATAGTGTGTGGAGGGAAGAATTGTGGTCAACACTATCTACGTATGGGGTGGACTGGCGCTTGGTGCGGGCACTGAAATCGCTGTACAGGGATTCCAGTGCTTGTATTAGGATAAATGGGGCGTTCACAGACTGGTTTGGCATCTCAAGGGGTGTTAGACAGGGTTGTGTAGCGTCACCATGGCTGTTCAACCTATACATGGATAGTTGTTTGACAGATTTAAAAGGGAGTGATTGTGGATTGAAAATGAATGAGTTGCCTGTCAAATGTCTTCTCTACGCAGATGATCAAGTTCTGCTTGCATCATCAGTGGAAGGGTTGCAAGACATGGTAACTGTGATGAACGAAGCATATAAGAGGAAAGGGATGAAAATTAATATAAGTAAGACGAAAGTAATGGTTTTTGAAAGAGATGCAGATGTATCTGGGTGTAAGGTACAGATTGGAGATGAAAGTATTGAACAGGTGAATGAGTTTGTTTATTTGGGAAGTATGTTTACAAGAGATGGTAAGATTGATGAAGATGTGGAAAGGAGAGCAAATGCGGGAAATAAAGTGAATGGTGCTATGCATGCGGTTGTGGCTAACCAGTCGATGTCCAAAAAGGCACGGCTGGCTGTCCATAATGGTGTACTGGTACCAACGCTTATGTATGGAAGTGAATGTTGGCCTTGGAAGAAGAGTCATGAAAGTAGAATAAATGCCGTGGAAATGCGTTCCTTGCGAAGTATGTGCGGTGTAACTTTGAATGATAGAGTGAGGAATGATGTGATAAGACAAAGTTGCGGTTTAAAAGATGATGTAGTGACAAAAATTGAAAGGGGTATGCTTCGGTGGTTTGGGCATGTTGAAAGATTGAGTGAACGGCGATTAACAAAAGGAATTTATAAGGCGAATGTCAGTGGAAACGCCAGTAGAGGACGCCCTAGAAGGACATACATTGATGTTATTGGTGATGTTCTTCAAAAAGGACAGGTGCGTAGTACTTTCAACCGGCGTGTGTGTATGACAAGATGTATGACCGTGGACGAAGCGAAAGGAGTATGTAAGGATCGTAGCATGTGGCGTTCTACAGTTTCTGCCTACCCCCATGGGAAAAAGGCGTGAGTGTATGTATGTGTATGTATGTATATAAAATCACATAGACTAGATAAAAAAAACTATAGAGCACAGTTTTCGATAGCAAAAAGGAGAAATGTTCCTTATCAAACTTGGACCGTAGAGCTTCTACTTTGATGATCTCTGTTCTATCATTGAATTTCAAAGTAGCCCCAATCGAAAAATCTAAAACTCGTTTTTTTTACATATTCAGGGGTGTCATTTAATATTTTTTATCATCGCCATCTAACATCGCAGCCACCTCTATACTGAATGGTAAAATAGGAAAACTGTCAACGTTCCCTACAATATTAAATTAAAATGCACAAGTTCCATTTTCACACAGATATTTAACCAAATGCAAAATGTTTAGTAACTATCAATGTCGCCCCTGTATTTGAAAGTAACCCCGGTTTACCGGTACTACAAAATATTGAATACGCTAACCCACTAGCACTAATATAAACACACAATAGATCTAATCCAAGTGATAAGTAATCAATCAATTTAAAGACCGTTAAATTTAAGGTTTTTGGCCTTAACGTTTTGTCATCATCCTTTTTTATGAAGTAGGAATCGTATTCTGCAAATAATTATTTGTATGCTTCTACGACCATTTTGTTAACATTGAATTCAATAGCTTTCAGTAGAAAAAAAAAGCTATTTATTGTGATTTGAAGAATATTAATCAAGAGAAAATCTCCATAATGGACCTATGAATGTTTTTTACTCCAGGCCCGCGAGGAAAAGTTGGTACTACGTCTGGTGGAAATAGTCCGCATGCGTGACGAGTTGGTACAACAGATTGATGCAGAACGGCGTCGGGAACGCCAAGAAGATCTTGCTATCGCCGCTTCCATCGCCAGTAAAAGAGGTAAAATATACGTACAATATACAGTATTGTATTTAAATACTGTTTTTTGCAAGATCCCGTTTAGTGGCAGAAGTGTGTCAATACCAGCGTTCATACGAGCATCCTGTTTGCGGGATTGGAAAAAGCCGGTTCAGTCGAATTTTGCTATTCGGTTTTGTCACCACACGCTGGATTCCGCTGTTCTACAAAAAGCAAGATCCAGTCGTATCGATACGTACATATACATAACCCCGTCCTCTGCGAATGGCAGCCATTTTGATTTTTGTCCTGTCCGCTAATGTAGATTTTCATTAAAAATCATCTTTAGATATATCTATATAGATAGATAGATCTTTGGATCTAGGAGTAGTATAAACCGTATTTTTATTTGATTTGTAAGCGTACTATTTCCAGCAGGTATTTCATAAAAATAATGATTTCAGTTATTGACTAAACTCATATACCTACCTAAAATGGCAAATTAAAAAGAAAATGATTTCTTGCACTAGTGCCAGGGTCCTATTCAACGGCCAATTACACAAATTTCTAGCGCTTATGGCAAATTTTGTGTGATATTGTTATAGGTAAACTCAAAATCTCTCCTACATGCGTAAAAAAAGGCATGTCAACGATTTCGTTAAAAAAAGAGTTCATATTTTTTAACAAATTTCATTCTAATTGACCTAGTAACCCCATTTAAAAAAAAATTGCACCCCCCTTCTGTCCCTACTGCAATGAAAATAAAAATATTTTCTCAATTCTTTCTTTTGTAATATAGGTGGACAAGCGTTATTTAAAACTATTCGAAATTTGTCGATAGCATTAATAGTTTCCGAAATAAGCAACTGTCACAGACGGACGGACGGACGAAATCCCAACATAAACAAAACATAAAATTAACAGTTTCAGAAGTTGGTGCCTTCAATTTGGTTCAGCGTGTATTAATTAGCACCAACTTCTAAAATGTTTTTTTAATGGTGTTTTACTCCTTTCAGTTTTTTTTTTATTCCGATTCCGTTTCCGTTTTGAACCGATCATTATTTACAGTGCTTAATGCAATTTCAACAACATGTAGCATACATAATACAACAAGGTTTCAATAGCGCTTAGGCAGTAAGGCGATTTTATGTATGTTAACACTTTTTTTATATGTTTCAGCACAAAGAAATAGTGAATCAAATAGTTCATCTATGAAATCAGTAGAAGTAATACCGACGCCCAAAAAAAGTAAAGTAAAAGACAAAGTTAAAAAACAATTTAAGAAAGCCAAGCACACATTGATTTCAAAAAAAAAAGAAGACTCAAGTGAACGCAAGGAAGAGAAAGATAAGGAAAAAAAAGTAAAATGATGACTTTTGTTAATTGTGACACATAATTTCTATTTACTTTTATACAAAATTTACCATTTTTGGTAGAAAAATAATTTAATGATTCTTTATGTATTTAAAATGATTTAAACGCTATAGAACATTGCGTACTGAAAGTACTTATAAGTAAGACTGAAACATTCCACTAATATACTTTTTATTTATGAAAATTAAAATCATTGGGAGGAATATAATTTTATTTCTATTAAACACAAGTATAAGAAAAAGTTTGTAATTATTTCAAAAACTGGAATGTAAAAATTACGTGCCAGAATTAGAGATGTAGAAAGTTATCTTAAGATGATCTGTTGACTATCTTTAGTTGAGCTGTTAACTGGAGTTTGCATAATTATATTATAATATTATAGCCATAGAAACCGCACATTGTACAGTACGTTCAAACCACGAAGACGCGCCCCACTCCTTTTTGTGAGAGGTAGCCGCGTGGTGCATATGCACACATCTTTTATTAATATCTTATATCTATATGGGTGTGTATGCACACATATAACTGTTGTGTGGCGATTGCACTAACACAATAGCAATTTATAATGCACACTTTTGCACTGTAGCGATTCAGACAAAGAGTGGGGCGCGTCTTCGTGGATTGAACAATCTGTAATATTGATTGTAATTAGCTCCAAAACAATGTTTGGGTTATTTTTTTTGAGTTAACAGAATAGATACCGTATATTTTAAAATATTTCATTTAAGTTTGATAATAATGAAAGAATATATTTTTTAACCCTCAAACAGGTAAAGATGATATTATTATACTTTTTAATCGTTAAGTTTTTGAATGTATAAGTTCACATTAAAATAATATCATGTACTTAACTAACCTATTTATAAATCTCTAGTGATAGTAAAAAAGCAGATAAAATAATAAATTGTCAGTATTATACTTTACCCATTTATTACACATTAGATTAGCGTTATGTTTCATTTAAATGTTTCTAGAAATGGACTAAATGAAATTCTGACACTAGAAAATGTATATTTATTATCTACAGAAAGACATTCACAATAAACTTTGACACGGTCTAATACATAATGTTAGAGACTACTTTTATTCATGGTAAAAAATATGCAACGTTTTATAACATGAATTTGTCGTACTGTATGTCTTCATAATTTTATGTATGCATATATTTTTCTTAATAATAAATTTGTACATCTGTTTCATAATCACTCAATAGCAACAGCTAATTAACAGATTTATTAACCATAATTATTATTATAACACGATAATTGTTGTTCTAATCGCATAATAATATATGCTGCAGAAAAAAATATTTACTCTTTCATAGTCAATTTAAATACTCTTCTTCTGAATTATCTAAATATATATAATTTGTTGCTAATACATTGAATGATATTTTGATTATTTTAATTAAATTAAAAATATTTCTGAAACACATAAGTAAATTGATTAATTACTAGTCTTTTGCACCCATATTTCTTGATAGTGTTATTTTGATAAATACAATTCATTTTATATTTTCTACCGTAATTTTCAGATAGAATATGACCTTATATTTCTGTAGGCTTCGTTTATGGAGACACGAGATCCGCTGCGCGCTCCACCGCTTACTGTCATTACAGGCATACCTTTCTTCATACAAATTAAGAGCGTGTACGTCGTACGGCATTTCATACAAATTTTCAAGTCTTTGTTTTTCGTTATGACTAAACCGATTTTGATGAAACTTCACACACATAAGCAAAATAATTAGATCTAAAAAGTTAGTAGAAAACATTTTCGAAATGTCTTACTTAAAAAAAGATAATTGGAAATTTCTGTTTGTATGGAAAATTTAAAATCGGTCTAATTTTATTGTAACACTATTTTTCGAAAATGTTTTCTGCTAACTTTTTAGTCCTATGTATCCTGCTGATGGGTATGAAGTTTCAATAAAATCGGTTCAGTCATATCGAAAAATAAGGACTTGAAAATTTGTATGAAATGCCGAACGGCGTACACGCTCTTAACATTAAATTAAATTTCATATATTTACATTACTTTGTAGATATATAGGTCAATATGCTACGTTAAACTTTAGAGTGTCGCTTCCATGCGCTTCCGACGTGTAGATCAGTTAGACAATCTCGAAACCTGAAGCCACGGGGTCGGGCCAGCGTGACATACATGCTTCGACTCTGCGTCAATATGAATCGATCCTTAAACGACGATGTAATACATCGTCATATGATTGAATTATCCGCTTGAAGCCCCGCTTCATCCGCGCTAAGCGCTCCGCGTCTCCATAAACAAGGCCTACAGCAGTCAACCTTTTTCTATTAACAGTAAAGTTTTGACTAAACTTCACATGCTTTTTCTTTTTTTTATTGAACACTGTTGTGTTTCTGATTTTAGTATAAGTGCACATGAAACAGCACAAGAAAATAAAAATGGAGACCCAACCCAATTTTACTGAAAATCCTTTAAACTCTTCATGTCCGCCAATGGGCGCCCCCCAGCGGCTCCGGCCCGCACGATTTATTGCGAACGTTTACAAACGCGCTAAATCAGCACGGACATGTTTTGAACAGACCAATTAAAAAACCGTGTTCAATTCAATTGCACACTGTTTTGTAAAACCACTTTTAACGTTGCTTGATCGCAAAAACGTGCTCAGTTGACGCGAGCTGAGCACGTTTTGGTTGAATTGCGTAAATAAAAGAAAGGTAAATAATTATGTTACAGCGACGCGTTGAGTGAAGGGAGCAAGCTTGTCTACAGACACCAACGCGTTTGTAGTACTTTCATTTTATTTGCTACCGCTACGCCGTTTTAGCTGTATTTGGAAAAAAGCACGCACGACGTGCACGCTGTCGTCTCAAAACGCTTGGCTGCAACCGCTGTCCCATTAACGCAGCCTCACTGGGAGTTTCCGTTAGGAAATCGTCAGTACCGGAGTTTGTGAATGCGCTCAGTCGAGTCATCGGCCAAATGTGACTACACAACTATAAACTTCTGCCTACACCTTTAGGTAAAACTGGCGTGATATTTTTTGAAACGAAGATTGTCAATGTGACATTGACAATCTTCGTTTTATACAGATGAACTCGTTTTCGACGTATTCCTTGTAAGACGTGATAGTGTGTCCTATACGCATCAAATTAGCAACCTATGTACAGACGCCAACACGTCAAGCTATCCGAAACTGTCAAATTTTCCCAATCAACCTTGAACCTAATGCTTTTGCGATTAAGATGAAAATCTATTAAAGTTTGACAGATTGTAGTAGCTTTATGTGTTGGCGTCTGTACCTTAGCCAAACGTCAGTTGATTATGAGAAAATTCAACTACAATAATTATTTGAAAAAACCCAGAAATCGTTATTAAATATTATTTATCTTTAAAAATAACAATTTAAATTGCTTTGACTGCTACATATATTAAGTTGTAGCTGACACTTTAACGAAACTTTTTTTGTATAAGAATATTTGAAAATACCAACACATTAGTCAGGTTTTGTAATTTCTGCTGTAAGCCTCAGATTATAAAACAGAAGGCAGATAGAGTGACAGGAACAACGTGAGTGCGGCCAAAAAAGCAAATACAAATTCAAAAGCGAATACAATCTCGAGTCAGTATGACACGAAGCGCCGCATTGTTAGGACGTCATCGATAATTTTAATATTTATGATAGTAATGCCATCTTGCGTTTTTAAACATTGCAAAAACTGTTCCTAAAAACAAAATAAAGAAGATGGAGTATCTTTTCATAGGTTTTATTGATTATTTATCTATTTGGATATTATTTTACGTGATTATTATGAGTGACATCTTGGAACACAAAATCTTAACAAAAATCATTCGGTGTTGCTTGTTTATATTGAAACCATTTACCCCCTAAGTTAGGAAATAAGTAAAGAATACAGGAATAACGATTTACAAAAATATTTATTTCGATTATAGTGTTTTATTTATCGCGTTTTTTGGTTGGTATGTTTGTAGGTATGTGTGTCCGTTTGTATGTGTCTTCGTAACTAAAACTACTTAATGTATTGTCTGTCTCTAATAATAATCATGTACGTCAGTCGATTTGCCAACATAAAGTAAATATAGCTATCAAAAACATAATTACAACCATTCACGACTATACTAAATGACTGCCATAAATCCACAAAATATTTCTATTTATCATCTTCTATTCTGTAATCTGAGATTAGTAAATTTCTAAAGTAGGTACTTGCATTAAAATACAATCTGACTCAACGGCAGAGATTCACTTTATATACATAATTATGTATAACTATGTATGTATCTGCATTTTTCGGAGACAGTAAATTGTTTATTTAATACAATGAAATATTATGGGAATTTTGTCATTATCATGGCAACCGTACACGCACAAAGAGGCAACGTGTTCTTATAGTGCTGTCACGCACACATGTCTACAAATGTGCCTCACATTATGGTTCAGTACAGTCTATCTGCCTTTTGTTTTATAATCTGAGCTGTAAGCATTAAATATACATATTTACGTCAGTATTACTTTATCCACTGCATTTTAGTGGTCAAGAAAACAATAGTAATATACTGTAATATACAATAGTAATATACTTGTTTAAACAAACAATTTTTATTTTAGAACAAAGTTTATGAATTTTTAATTTATCAAAAAATACATGTAGTGTACCTATTCAAGAATCATATTTTTCAGATTTAAAATATTTCATGTCCATATACATAATATTTATAGGATAGGTACCATGTCAAATTCATTAGTGCCTTCTAAATCATTTAAACATATTACTTGAAAACACAAAATAAAAACAAATACTAACATAATTATAATTAGCTAAAAAACTATTGGTAAAGTTATAATATAGAATATACAATTAAACTAGAGCATACACTATAAATCATGTGCATAATTATTGTCAATTTCAATTCTTAAATTACTCTGTTTTGGTTTACCTAATTTATCTCTTAGATCATCAGATTTCTTGTGCTTTCTTGATTTTAATATTTGACGCAGGTCACTCTGGACACTTGGACTAGTAGCATTACTGGGTTTCATTTCTAATCTCGACCACACACTATTAGTATTGTTTACTTTATGCACTCTACTCATGACATTACTATCAGAATTATCTGATGAATCTCCACCTGAATGGCTTTCATTATCTGTTAAAGGAATAACTTTCTCACCTAATCGAGACTGTATACTGTGCTTTTTTTTGTAGATGCTGTGCTTTTTAAACTTATCTGATAGCTTTGTATGTTCCCTTTGACCATAATTACTTCGAGAATTCTCTACTTCAATTGACAATGCTGAATATCCATCTGGGTCTTTAGAATGTTGTGAAGCTAACTTTTTCTTTTGTCTGGATTCTTCATCATCTGCATGCATCCTCATTCTAGGTGTCTTAGATTTGATTTTCCATTCTGAATCTGAATCACTATCTTCAGCTTTCTCATTGTTATAATCATCACTATCAACATGTCTTTTTCCTAGTCTACTGGCTAAACTTTTATTTTTTAATTTTACTATTTTATCTGGTTCTTCAAAATTATCTTCATCTTCATCCTTATATCTAGGTTTGCGTTGAAAAACTTCCTGATGGTCATAAACTCCCCATGACTTACACAAATCACCCCATGGATTTTTACCTACTGAATCCATATTTTGGTCACCGTATTCATCAATATTTTTACTTTGTGATTTCTTCTTAATGATTTTCTTATCTCCATTAGTAGCAAACCTCATTAATATTAAATCTTTTTTTGGATGCGGCATACCTTCTCGCCAATGATGATTAGGTTTATCAGCTAGCATTTGTTTTAAATTCTCATCTTTAATTTCCCTGGAATGGACCAACAGTGCTAATGCTGCTGAAATGTGATCCTGACAAACAATGTTACCTGAAAACAAAAAAAAAAACACAATTAGGTAACTTTATAAAAACATAAATTCGGAAAATGCTAACTTTATTGGCCAGTATTTGATGCTTTTCAGGTTTTTTAAATATTATTTTATTTTTCCATCTTGAGAGAAGAAAAAAGAATCACGGTGCCAACTCCGGGGGTGCTCAGGACCTCCAACACCCACGGTAGGTCATCTCTTTTATTACTATATTTAAATCTGGATCAGTCATGCTAATATTTCGCACCTTTAAAGACAAACCGTGACTAAACGAAAAAAAACGAAAAATCATAATTAAAATTGTTCTATTAAAATAAAATTACTTTTTAAAATTTTAGGATAAAGTGTTATTAAAATATCCATCATTAAAATCTCAAAGATGGCTCGAAGCACCATGATCTCGAATTGTATTCGGTTAAAGCCGTGCATTTTCTTTATTTAAGCTCCTGTGTAAAATTTTATATTTTCGTTTAATAATGGTTTGTCTTTAAAGGTGTGATTTATATAAAATGGGTATTTTACATTATTTTCGAATTTTAATCATTGGATTGAATCAATGAGAAAATAATGAAAAAACTCATTTTAGTAGTTTTAAGGTTTATTTTTGAGATTTCTTTCCCAATCATTTTGGGTTCTTTTCATCTAAAGTATCCATAAAAGATATATTTTCCAATTATTTATCTCGAAGTTGCCTGTCGGGTCAAAAAGTAATGTTAACTTACAGGCATATAAGTTAGTTAACCCTTTAACCGCCCAAACTGGATTTATCTGACAAAAAAAATGTGTCCATTTCGCCCATGTTGGATAAATACGACAAAAAATCGGTGTTTAAAATGTATGCGTTTATTGACATAAAGCCCCTTATTACAAAAGATGGTTTAAACCAGGACTAAGGTAAACCTTGGTTTAAAATATACCCATCACTTTCTTATGTCATTTAAACAAAAAGAGACAGGGCTATTTTAAAACCTAGGTTTTTCTTAGACCATCTTTTGTAATAAGGGGGAAAATGCTTATAATACGTAGTCTTTTCATAGTAGTTATTATTTTACCGATTTATGAGCTGGGCGCTAGGGGCACGGCAACTGATAAAAAACCAAGCGGTCAAAAGGTTAGTATAGTTAGGGTAAAATGTCTTACAATTCACTTACATGAAATTTCATCAATCCATTCTAAAGACAATGGTTTATAATCTTCTAAATATTGAAAAATTTCTTTTGTAGTTAGTCCATCGACTCCATTCAAATTCAATGCATCAAAACGAAAATGTCTCTCATTTCCACTTTCTATTCCAAAATTTGAATAAAGTTCATCTATTTGTCTTTGTGTAATAACTCTATTTCCAGTGAGATTTAAACCAAATCTCTTTGCTCTCTCCTCTATCTTTGAAGCATCAACCTTTTCCAACTTTTCGATTATTAATCCAGCTTTGTCAGCTTTATACACCTGGATATTCAAAGTTTATTAGCAATAAATATACAGAAGTGACTAAAAATCTTAACAGTAAAAAGTTACAAGAGTAAGTTTGCAGGTTTTTTTGTTAATTTTAAATGGTGGGATGCTTTGATTATTTACAGGTAAATAATCAAAGGGTGGGATGCTTGAAAAGAGTCCCAATAGCCTTGCACACCCTTGGCTACACTCCAACCGCAGATTGTGCACTGTAGAGGCCCAATTCCCAAACCACACTTCATTGTATTCAAAATAAATCTTGAACAAAACTATATGCTTAATTATTATGATGTAAGCAAATATTTACTTTGGACATGATATCTGGAAGCGAATGTAACTCATGAATAAATGATTTTTTATGAAAATAAAGTGATAATAATGATCTACTTACCACTGCACAATCCTCAGTGTATGAAATAGGTTCTTTTACATCATCAACAATCATTGCGTTATCATCACTCATTTCACCATCTTCTCTATCCATCTTTGTAGACAACTTGTAATTTATATAAATAACAATTGTAGCTTTTAAGCGTATCTTTCTTTGATACAAAATTTAATTAAACGCTTCTTCTAAAAAATAATAAAGTAACGTCATCCAGTAACTTTTTTAACGCGCTATCGCAATTCCATCCATAGAAAAATAATATAAAAGTTTAAACCAAAGAGTAGACTATCCCTATCTAGTCTGTGAGACTGAGACGCCATTCAATCCAAGGTTCTGTCCATAGACAATACTCGTTCTGTATACAGTGTGGCCAGCATATGAATAAAAAAATGACCGAAAGTTGTGCTGAAAAGGGCCGATTTTTAGGTGGAAAACCACTTACTTTTGTTTTTTTATTACACCATAATAACACGTAAGATAATAGTAGATATACTACACTGAAAACATAATTTCTAACCATTTCAGGTGATGGCTCGAAATGTATCATCATGCCTGCATCACAGGGGGCTTACTATGACCTCGACAGAACATATATACCCTATACCGATTGCAGTTATGTGGAGTACATCCTAGGTACATCCGTTTTATATCATAACAAAAGACCAATCATCATTAAATCGTATGGTCCGTACAGAACGTGTATGAAAACGTTCAAATGCCAGCCAGTCAACTTCCGTTCAAAAGCAGGCCTGCTTCTGAATCGCTAAAAATCGTACCATGACAGTACTAAAGGTGAACGACAATTGAACCAAGTTGAAAATGAACGGTAATACTAGTTCATGATAAGAAAAGTCCATACAAAAAAAAGGTGAACGGATTTCGTAAACGTCAACGTAGCAGGCCTGGGGGCTTACCATGACGTCTTATGAAAACGTTCAAATGCCAGCCTGTCAATATCCGTTCAAAAGCAGGCCTGCTTCTGAATCGCTAAAAATCGTACCATGACAGTACAAAAGGTGAACGACTATTCAACCAAGTTGAACGGATAAGCTTGTTTATGGTACGAAAAGTCAATACAAAAAAAACAGGTGAACGGATTTCGTAAACGTCAACGTAGCAGGCCTGCTACAGGCCTGCTATAACGATGTCATAGTACAAAAAAGCAGGGCAGTTCAACTTCCAGGCAACTTCTGCCCTGCTTTAAGAGGTCATAGTAAGCCCCCTGCTCTTACGATGTGAACGATGTCATAGTACAAAAAAGCAGGGCAGTTCAACTTCCAGGCAACTTCTGTCCTGCTTTATGAGGTCAAAGCTGTTCGTAATAATCGTAATAGGTGATATGCCGGTCACCGGGTCACTCCCATTCGTACGAATACGCGAACCCACAAGTCTACGACGACATTTCCAAATGATTATGCAAAGTTTTCGCTGCATTCGCGGTTTTCCAAGCTGTGTCGGTTTATTAACGCACATCAAGGTGCGCGAACCTCGAACCTTCGCGTAGTCGGCACACATTCGTGCGACCAGTTGCCACAGACTACATAGAGATACTACTTATCCAGTTACAGTTGCGCACACGATTGCAAAGGTAACGGACGTTTCGCCATTTTCAGATGTTGTTTCCTCTACTGTCTAGCTTACCTATACTATTATATTCGCAATTTCGGCTTAGGTAGGTCCCATAGTAAAAGTTGTTCATAAGGATGAGTACAATGACCCCGTGTTTTACCAATACCCCTGTATTTGGAAAAAAGAGAAAGAGCAGCGCTAGACCGGTCGTTGTGGCGTTCTTTGAGAGGCCTACGTCCATCAGTGGGCGTCTGATGGCTGAAAAGGTAAAAATATTGGCGGGCGGGGGCGAAAGTTCCCGATCGAAAATCAAGATCCGGGGCTGCGTCTGAGACGACTCCCACGTGTAAGGTTGGTGTGCACATCAAACCGACGCGTGTCGTCTAGGTATACGTGTAAGTAGTAGTAAACCGTCTGTATCTGCAAGTAATAGTAAAACTCTGCTATCAGTGAGATACAAATGAATGAAATGAAAAAATATGTTTAAACCGATACGAAAACGGCGACTAGTTGTGTAGAATTACATTGAATCCACGCAATGCTACGTACGCCGATCCAGTGATTCTAGATTTTCGTCTGATAGTGCAGGGGGCTAACCACGCGTCTGACGGGCTGTGCATAGTCTAGCTCTACTGCATCTCGGACAAGAAGCAAATATAAAGTGTTTGTACTTGCTTCGTGCATCGGACGTATCATTCCGTTTTATTCATATTTTTTGATTTCATTCATTTGTATCTCACTGATAGCAGAGTTTACTACTACTTGCAGGTATACATATACACAGGCCGTCCCACGACTACCACATGGAGGGAAAGTACCTTAAATAAATACTGTAGTTAGAAAAATGTACTAGAAGAAGACTTCATTTTTATTTTAAAAACAATATGAACTACATTATAAAGAATTTCAAATAATCACCTGTCTAAATCGGGTATAGAACCCGCTAAATGTGAAAAAAGCAAATTATAATTTGAAACAAACAAATTTTTCACTGACGGCCTCAGAACCAGATGGCCAGATCCCGAGATCTAACCAAGGCAGATTTTTTTTATGGGTTTATGCAGGTAAAAGATTTAGTTTACAGGAACCAGTATGAGAATATGCAGGAGTTACAAACTGAACTTAGAAATATTATTTTAAACATTCACCATGAAAAAATAAATACCTAAATCAACGGGAAGCGAAATTATTAAAAGAGTTACAATTTGTATACAACAGGAAGGGACACATTTTGAGCATTTAATCGATTATATCGATTCTAAGTTGCTAACTGCAACTACACTACAACAACTGCAACATCATTATGAACAACTTTTACTATGGGACCAAAGAAGAAATCGCGAAAAAAAAAACAGATGTTCCCTACATTTATGTTCGCATAACTCGTCAAAATGTAGGGAACAGGGTTTTTTTTCGCGATTTTAGGTTTCAGGTTTGGCGATTCAGGCGCCGGCCACACCGAACGCATTTGTGAACGTAAAACCAAAATCTGTTGCGTGCCGTGCGTGCGGTGCGTCCGGCGTGGGCCAAAGGACGCGTACCTTTAGTGAAAGAAAAGCGCATTTGCTGATAATTTGTGACGGCTGAACCGATTTCCATCAAACATAGCTTATAATCATCCCGATTACACCAGCTTTCACCGCATCAAAATTGGATCATCCTTTTCAGAGGTACGATGCCACAGCCAGACAAACAGACAGCCATACAGACATAGTCTTCAAACTTATAAAACCACCCCTCCTTTTGCGTCGTGGTGGGTTAAACATAGGACTCCGAGACTTGCCGGGAATCCGGGACAGTTAGGGACTGACTACATGCAATGGACAAACAAAACGTCTCTTTAATAACTTTTTATTAGCATTTTGACCAAGAAATGTAATTCAAGATACATGTACCGGCTACTAGTCTGTTTCGAGTTTGGCGTTACCTCCCGCCGCCGCCGCTGTGGTTCCCGTACCGCGTTTCAGACGATACCCGCTTAGTACCGATAGCATTGGTCAACGGTACCGATAGCAGTGACGTTGTATGTAACGGTCGACGCAGGCAAAGTCGACACAGACCGGTATTAGTAATATACACAAACGGATACTATTTTCATAGTTTTCATTGATAGTTCTTCATCAGCTTAAAGATATTTTTTACACAGCACTAATGTAGTAAATAGTAGACTGGTTTTAACTAATATTTTGTGTTTATGCACACTACAGCAAACAAATAAGACAAGTTTTTTAATAAGCATTCTCAAATGAAATTGTCTCACATAGGCTCGGACCGCACTATGAAATTACAAGAACAGGTGTAATATTTAATGATACGTCGTCAGTCTGCCATGCTTAATCATATTATGAATACAACAAATATTACTATCATAAATCCTAGTAAAATACGTTCAACACAATTATTATAAACCTACCTACCTGCTTATTTATACATGGTAAAAATAAACTTAAGTTATGACGGAGATGCCGACGTCTGCATCGCGATATTTTAACTAACCCTATATTAGAGTGCGCGCAAGATAACTCTGCGCGCGACTGAGGGCGTGCTAAACGTTGCCGTGATCGCAAAAGTTCAAATTACCGCTTTTTAAGCTTAACTTTTTTATCGCTAAACATAATTTTCCCGTTAATCAGGTAGTTCTACTATCAAAATTAATAAAACGGCACACACTTTGGTGGACCATGATAAGTTCCGATTTCGGCCGCGCGCAGACTTATCTTGCGCGGACTCTGTAATGTGTATCAATAGGCATTACATTTATACAGACTACATTATTTTTGTAGGTAGGTACTAAGTACAGTTAGAGCTGTTTTAAAGTACTCTAATCAATCAACTCGACCTATCGCAGCCCACTGCTGGACGTAGGCCTCTCCAAAGTTGCGCCCTCACAATACTGAATAAACAAATTACGAATAAACTACTCTACAATGGATGCTTAACTTGTAGTGCGGGGTCATTGATTAACTTTAAGTTCATTTTATAATGAATGCATTTCACAGCTTGTAAGACGTCTTATTTAAATAACGCAAAACCTTCAAGTAGTTAGTTCAGATTCAAGAGAATCGATTCAAGTAATATTTTATTTTTATGTTGGTTATACACACCTATAAATATTTTTTCAGAATGTCGTTTCTAAATTATTGCACGCGCACCATTTACCTAAAATTAAATACCAGATAAAATTTAGTGATTTAGGAACCACTGGGCAGACACGAACATTGCTTATGAAGACTTTTCGAAATATTTTTTAAACTCTACAATTTCAGTTATTGAAATATAACATCATATATTTAAATCATAAATACACAGCACCTGTGGCCGTAATGGTTTGGAGTAAAAGCACATTTCTTATTAAGTGAATTCTTATTAGCTCCGTGGTTCTCGGATAACCCCATTTTACAGCACCTAGGTGAGGAGTGGTTGATGGGGCGAGGTAGGTAGATGTAGTCGTTCGGTCAGAATAATAATAATTTAAAATAATCAGATGGCCTACTCCGACAATCGAACTACGAAGTTTTGGCACACGAATCGCACGTTTTCCATTAACGAAAGTGTTTTCGTATCCGACAATCGTACGATATTCGCGATTGAACATTTTGTCTTTTGTTTAGCCTACTCCCAAATGTAATGACGTCTAGTAGTTCATTGTTAGACAATACATTAATCGAATAGGTATTTAATTTTATAAGTTCGATGTTCATCGTTGTTTCGTTTCGTTCCGAAACTTCGACGTTCGTTATTCGGAGTAGGCCCTCAGAGGAAAAAATTCGAGTCAGAATATTCCGGTCAACAAATAATACAAATAGCTTCCCTAATAACTAAAGAAAAAATAATTGCTTGATCGATTGATTACAATAAAAACCAGTTGTGGTAACCGAGGTACTGCGTTATTTAAATAACACGTTATAAATTATGTCTTATGTAGGTTACTGTCAACAAAATTACTTATTAATTTTTAATTTTATAAATAGGTTTATTACCACAATAACGTTGTTTTACGATCGTAGAAATAAGCACATCGTGATGTGCCTGAGAATTTCATAAAACAGCACCATTTCACGATAAGCCTAATTACTACCCTATTGAATGATACTGAATTAAAAAAATACGATCCTTTTATATAACTTAAACACATCAAAAAAAGTTTGTGATCACTAGCATAATTATTTATGTGAAGATTCCGAATTCAAAGTCTAACTGAAATCTGATTTATATCTATCTAGATAACTATCAATCTATATTTATCATGATAATTATCACTTTGAATCCCGATTAGAAAATTCGGCTTCAAGAAGGCTACATGATTTTTCAAAGTGATCGCAAACTTTTTTTGATGTGTGACAGTGTGTATGACAACTAGGCAGTAGGCTATTTCAAGAAATGGCGCTATTTCATGATATGCCCAGGCACATCATGATGTACCCAATTCTGCGATCGAACGACGACATAATTTATGTAATTATGATCATATTAAAATTAGTAATTTTAAAGTTTGTAATGTGCACAAGTATGAAATGTTTTACAAATTACTGAACAGTACTTTATGAAACGTAGAAATATCAGGTTCAACATTTGAATTTGTGCTATATAATGCTGGTTTGTTACTGCTTCTGAAAGAACAACCATTATAAATATTAAGAAAATTAGTTACTTGGGACAACATTCATTTCATTAAATAAATTATCATTACCTGGTAGTTGCAGAAGGTGATCTTGGGGTTACAAGAAGGCAATTCATTGGTTGACCATCTAGCTGCCTATTATGATATAAATCAACCGCTTTCTGAGCATCTTCTTGAGTTTTATAAATAACTTCTGCAGTTCCTGGACGAACCAATCGCGACTCCAACATGCCCCCCACATCGCCAAATAATTCCTAAAATGTCAACAGCGTAAAGTATATTATTGTGATAATATTAACAAACTTTTCTATAACAATTGGAGCAACTAAATTTTTTTATTTTACTATATTGTTCTCACATTAACTTCTTAATATCTCTCTCATCATTACCATGTCCTCCTGTCTGTTAATAACAAAATATTGCGTTCAGTAGATCACCGATCTGACTGCCAAGCGTTGTGATAAGGGCGATATTTTTTTACACGATTACCATAAGCCTTCATTACAGGCAGCTATCATTGAGAGGCCCATGTTCAGCGGCAGACGTTTACTGGCTGATTTGATGATGATGAGGATAAAAATAAATTCTATATAACAATTTTCAATAGATTTGAAATATTGTGTATCGATAATAGATATTTTTTAATACATACAACTAAATTCGACACTACACTCAGTTTTTGCCAAATCAAAAGTTTTCACACATTATCGAGGCCTTTGGCCGTCTATCCATACTAGGTTTATGTGTGTAGGTACCATACAAATACTTGTCCCGTTCGGGAATCGAACCCGCGACGCGTTGCGAGCAGCCAAGCGATCAGTCACTGCACCAATTGTATCGACAAATAGTATTTGGAGCACCGAAAAGAAGAAAACGAGGGAGATATTCTCATCGCTCATTCCATACAAAATAATATCCTTAATATCCTTTGTCCCAAACAGCAAACCAAAGTTTAGTAGGTCTCCTTTTTATCGTATCAATAGTACGGTAGGTTTAGTAGTTGTGGTAGGTTTTGTTAATAACATTTTCTGGCCATTTAAGAGTCCATAACATCAGGTAAAAGTTCTTGATTGATATATGCTAATCTAGATTATGCTCTACAATATCCAACATAACAATCATCCAACATCCAACCAAATTCATCCATGATATTAATTAGATTATACAAACCTCAATATCCCCAGCAGTAACAGTGCTACGTAAATTGCTCACTATTATTCTGTATTCCAAATGTGGTTTTTCAGTTTTTTGCACTTTAGTATCACTTCTTAGAGCAGCCATGGGACGTTTTTTTAGAATTGATGGTGGTCTCGGTGGACTCTTTTCCTTTTCCAATACAGTGGTTCTAAAAATTAACCCATTAATTAATATTTAGCAGACTGGCCTATAAACAAGAAAGAGAGGAGAACACTAAAGCTGTCAAATTAGGTTAAACTAATATTTCCAAAGAAACATAAACAACACCATGCGCCAGCCACGTCATCTCTGCATCACCCTGAGGTTGAATTGTAGAGAATGCCTGAGGCATTAAGGCCGCCAATGTAACACTGTTGCATAAAGTTAAAATGAAATAAACACCTCAGAATAAGCCGCCTTAAAACAAGCTTATTTTCAAAGTGTTAACTAGTATGACAGATCTAAAAATCTTTAAATTTTTGCATCATTATATCAGGGAGCAGGCCTATTCACATGCCATGTAAAACTCTACGCTACTGCTGAGAAAAACTCAATATGGCACCATGCTTTAAATTTATAGCAAAATATGAAGTGTAAGGTCATATGCGAGACACTCTGCTGACCAACTTGATTGTCCAATATACCAGACTTGATCACAGATCTGGTATATTTCCCATCCAGGTAAAAGAACGATCAGTGCGTAAGCCTTACATGAGGGGTTTTGTAGACATGAGGTTCCTTAGTAAAATTTGTTCCTTTCAAACTAAACTGTCAATTACCACAACAAAACGGCTCGCGATTTTTTCAAGGAAAATGACCAATTACATTTTCGCGCTGTGGATGTGATTTTCACATCTCTAAAATCGATGCAATGGTTCTTTAGAGCAAATTGCTCCCTTTTTTATGATATCTTCCTTTACATATATCTTTTTTTTTAAACAGACAGAATAGTATTCATTAATTACCTGTGAACGGTTGTGACTCTGTTATCACGCAAGTCATTATTACGAGCTATTATCTTGAGCTGCAAGCTTGCTTTCCGATTTAACGGTGACGATTTGGGTGGCACATACTCATCTCCCATGGGATCATCAATTATTTCCAAATCATTTTCAACAGTTCTTAGTATTGGTTTAGGTTTCTGTTTATGTTGAAAATCTTAAAGCATAATAAATTAATTATACGTGATTATTAAAAAAAAACTACTACACTGGGAGAATGTTGATCATAAGCACACACCGGCATAATTAGCGGAACATTATTTTCAGTTTTTTTATTTATTTTTATTCGTAGCTGATATTGCCATGACGGTTTCTTTATTCAAAATAACATTTTTGGAATGCATATTGAAAAAAAAACTGCTTGTAAGTATGCGAAAACAAAGACGACGTCTCCTTGAAGCAAATCTGAAGTCTAACGCGACTGCTGAAGCGGCAAAACGTGTGGTACGTCATCGAATAGTGAAATTAGGTTTTACTCGTTAACACCGAGATTGGATTAAGGAGTTTAGACGAGTTTTTTTTTTTTCAGGGGTAATCTGTTTTTTTTTCCATACATTTTTTTTTATGTTTGACTAATTATGCCGCTGTGTGTAGATAGTAAGATAGTAAAATAATTACCAAAAAATCTTGATTTCTCAATTGACCTGCCCTCGGTTAATTTTCCTGTGTTAATTTGGCGCCTTATCCCAATTTTCGCGGTACTTAAAGGCTGAGAGACTACTTGTCTTGAAGAATCTGTGAATACTAAACAATCTAATTTATCAACAGTTAGTTTATATTTCAATATTTAACTAATGAGAATGAAAAAACCAATACGAATATTAAGAATAATTACACAAATACTAGCAGTGCTACAGCTACACTCACATGAAGTCTATTTAAGATATTAAACTAACACACATCTAATCATTTGAATATTCTCTGAGTTATAACTTATAATAAAACTGTTAAAGACAAAGTCTGAACATCTATAACACAACATCTGCCTTTTGCTCGCAGAGTGCATGATTGAGGGGCAAATAGAATAGAAGCACCATTTTCAATATTATTCTTTATGTCATTGGATTATACCTACATAATTACTATCAATTTTATCTTCTTCACTACATAGTATAAAACAAAGTCGCTTCCCGCTGTCTGTCCCTATGTATGCTTAGATCTTTAAAAGTATGCAACAGATTTTGATGCGTTTTTTTTTTAATAAATGGAGTGATTCAAGAGGAATATTTATATGTATAATACATGCATATAGAAAAACGCAGAATACGCGATAAACGACATCCAAGCGGGCGAAGCCGCTGACAACCTCTAGTACTTAATAAAACTCTAATTAAAGTCAGTGACTGGACAGCGCACAGCTTAAATCAGTGGGTCCAGAAGCATACAATTTTGCACAGGATTTCCTTATACATATGTATAATGTATGTGAGCACTAACAAAATATTTTGAAAATTCATCCCCTTAGGGAGTTAAATATGGGATAAAAGTTTGTATCGAAGTTTGTCATACAGTTGATTCTTATGGCATCGGATAGCTGAAAGGTATACACATCCAATGAACTAAGCCAAATAGCAGTGTCTTATTTAAAAAATTTCACACTACCCAAAAAAGTATTCAAATCACTAAGAGGATAAGGAAACTATATTTACAAGACTTCAATTTTCTCAAAACTAGCTTTCCCTGCTTTTGTGTTTAGCACGGCAGTATCGGCTGGATATAGGTTGCAGCAAATTAGGTTTGTTTTTCGAATTCTGAGTGTACAACCCGCAGGCCAATTGCTTACTGTACGGTCATTGGAAGGCCTATGTTCTGGATGATAGAATGATGATGATCCCATAGAAAAAACAAATTGGGTAAAAAGAATGTGTATAACTACCCCAGATAGGTAGATAACCCCTAAACAAAGTCTTACCTCTTTCCTTAGCTGGTGGTGTCCTAGTAAATTTGCCTCTAGTGGGAAATGTATTTCTAATTGGTCCAGAAATTCTTGCCTGACAGAAAAATAAAAAAATTATATGTAATTCAGTAACACAAATGGTAACAAGAGTATTTTTATGCTAATACATACCACAGCAAAATAATCAAAAATCAAATGTTAGTATAAAAAAATGTGTTCTGAACTGCCCAACCTAGTAATCTTTGTCAATTTTAATTGGTAGAGCAAAACAATTAGGTACTTACTCTTTCTTGCCGTAACTTTTCTAATTTCAACCTAGCGTCCTTATGTTTAGCAAGTTGAGCTAGTTTTTCCCTGGCATCAGTAATTTGAGTTCTTTTTTTTGATATAATTTTATTCCTGGCATCGGTTATTGGGACCTGTTTAGAATGTTGCTGAATTTTTGGTTTACTCCTTTTGACTCTGTAATTTAAAGCACATTTTTTTTTAATTCAATATAATTTCAACAATCGTGGTACAAAACGTATCGTATCGCGCCGTAGTGAAATAGACAGATGGGCATCTTATACCTGGTGTTTTCTCTTTTCTTTTTAATAATATCTTCTAGACTCATATCAACATACGAAGACATCTTCAATAACAGAATCGCAGGCCAAAACCGAAGCGCGAAAACAGCCGGAGAAAATTTTGCAATTAGTGTCAATTCTTTTTCCGTAACAAATTATGAGCACTTGCTAAAACGTAAATAAAATACTATCTTCTTTTCAATTAAAAACACGTAATGATTTACCACATATTACTTTTAAACATAGATCTATTTGTGATTTTGTGATCTATTTTATGTATTTTAGTGTATTCATTCCACTTTGAACTTTCCACAGCAGTGTTGCCAGTACCTGCGTCGCTTTTCGGACGATTCACTACCTGAAATGGGACGATTTTTGGAGAAAAAGGACGGCTGGAGAAATATTAATTTGTTACGATTGAATGAGAAAAAAGTATACCTAAAAGGGCGTGAGTACTGTTATATTTTTAGGGCAAACAAATACAAAGTTAAAAAAAAATTAAGATGTTCAAATTATTCGCCAGCACTGGTCTGAAGTTGCATTCACACGCTGCGCGTTTCTTTTTTATAGGTATGTGTCGTTCGCGATTGAACGATTCAAAAGAACCAGAGCCCCTAGCATGAGTTTTTGCGAAATCGTGTAGTTAACGTTATCGTTTCGTTTGCGACAAATTTTGTATGCCAATTTTACTAGCGCCACGTGTGCGTATTTGGAACTAAACACTCCATAGCACAAGTTTTTGACAACCGCTATCGTATCGAGTTCGAATAGTTACGGTTACGTAAATTGACGTAAATGCGCTAAATGTATGAGAATCGGTAGCACGAGTTTTCATTTTGACATTACGTTTCGAGTTTCGGTCGACACGAATACGGAAACCGTCTCACTGACTTTTTCTTAGTGAGAAAGCTAACCTACAAAAGTATTTACCACCATTTACCAGTGTTATTGTCTTAAAATGATAAATAATGGCACAAAGAGGAAGACACGACGGCTATTACTATGTTGCCTTCCGTTTAATTAGGCTAGGACAAGAAAAGAAGACGTGAATTGAGGTTGGTACAACTTATTTTATGTTTACAAACACAAGCAATAATTTCTTTTTGTAAACCATTTTTGTAACATATTGTATGTAACTCTTTCTTTTCTTCTTATTACAGCTTGATTGAACAACGGATTCGTGTTGGTAATATGACGGATCCATTAGACATTAATGAGAGGGAGTTTAAAAACAGATACAGGCTAAGCAAACAAGCTTTTAAATCTTTTGCAACGAACTACGTTGCAAAAGTGGTCTCAAGTCGTCCCAAAGGATAACTTTGGAGCATAAGGTACTACCAAATTATGTTTTATTAAAACTGCGATAGAATTATTGCAATTACTAATGTATGTTTACAACTTTCAGGTGTTAAATGTGCTTTATTATTTTATGCCATGGGTTCATACCAACGCATAGTTGGTATGGGCAAGAACTTGGGGCAAACTACCGTCAGTAAAGATCTTTCTGAAGTTACTGAAGCCCACCACCCAGCAGTGGCTAACACTTTATTAAGTTTCCTACTTCAAGGGCAGATAGAGACTTAATAAAGCAAAGTGTGCACGACAGCATAATAAATGAATCAGGTACAAGCAGTAACACTAATAACTTAGCGGCCTACACTCAACCTCATTGTAAATAGAATAATGTTACTATCCAGTTTTTAGCTGATAAGAATGGATCCTTTCGTTTAGGTTACCTAGGTTATAAGTATTTTTTATGTGTAATTTATATGGAAATAGTAGTTATTTAGGTGTTAATTACTTGATTCATAGTTAGATTACTTGTTAATTAGACTCCTTGACATGTATATAACAAGGCACAATGTAAATCACGATACATACCATGATAAGCAACAAAATATGTAGATATCAAAGTAAATATAAATTTAAATGTTAAGTTTCCTCCTCGCACTTTGGAGGTGATAACTTCGGCTCTGGGAAGGTTAAGATTGATATCATGGTATGCATCAGTTAAACTACGAACCATACTAACCCTCTGTGAAGACGGGATGAATGTAACCATAATAGTTTACAAGGTTACAGGGATTAAAAAAGGTAAACAAACCATGATAAAAATAGGAAATATTTTATTATTGTAAATATGTTTTGGGGCATATAATTAGCATAGTAGACCTTAGGATAAGTGTAGATAAGCAATTTGAAGACAAAGGTATTGTCATTGCCACAATATTAAAATTATTTAATTTCAATATAGTAGGTAGGCTGCACTTGTAGTACATAATATGTAAATTGATTGAATTTTTCAGATTTTTTAGAAACTTTGGAATTCCAGGGTCTGTGGCTGCATAGATGGATCCCATATCCACATATTCAGGCCAAAAAAGGAAGTGGAACATCTTTTTTACTGTCAAAAGCATTTTCATTCCCTGAATGTGCAAGTTGTAAGTTTATAAACTTTCAAATATTGTTGTTGACTGTACTATCCACAATAATTAAGATTTAAAATATATGTATATTTTCCAACAGGTTTGTAAAATTGCAAAATCCTAAATGTCAATCCCAAAATATGGTGGAGCAACGCACAACACTTTTATTTGAGAAAATAGCCAGGTCAACACATACATGCAGCAATTGCAGTAATATATAATAATAACAATGAGCAAGTGTGGTTAGGTGTGTAATATTTAATATTGTGTACATTTACTGAAATATTGTAATTTCACTGGAAACTAGATTAAATAAGGCTTATTTGTTACAGGTGATTCTGGGTACCCACAAAGACCTTGGATGATGACACCTATCCTGAATGCAATTGAAGGAAGCCCTGAAGCCAATTATACTTCTCTTGTTGTATGTTACACAACCTAGATCTTCAATTTGCAGTTCCTGACCCAGATGGATATGACCCAAATGATTTAGTGATGGAAACACCCGAAGCCTCTTCTTCTACACAGCAAGATGCCACCAGCATCTGATGACCTAATAAGATGTTGAGTGCTAAGGGCCTTACTTATTAGTAGGATAAGGATTTGATTTTTTTCTGTTGAATACAGATGTAAATCTATAAATAACAGAAAAAAATCAAATCCTCCAAAATCTCCTTGATAAGATAGTACTTAATATTGTTTTTTGAAAAATATTTAATGTACTGACAATGTAAATTATTGTTACTATATTTTTTACATTACACTAACCTACATTGTTTTTACATAGTTTTAAGCACTACATTGTAACAATACCCGATTATACATGAAATTATTTTAAAAAACTATCCATGGAGTTTCTTGTCAGCTCTTCTCCATAGGACCTACTTTTTGGAACCATGCAACTAAACTGTCGAAACGTTTTCCAAGTGCAAGTACTGCCTATTCGAAATAAAAAACTTTTATTTGAATTATGTTGTAAATAAGATAGTACAAAATAAAAAAACTGTTTTGATTGAAAAAATATTTTTATTTAACACACAACACCTGTATTCCCCTAAGGACCAAGCAGAGGTGACTAATCTTAATTATTATGAATCTTCTCTCTCTCCATTTTAGGCCTATCACACTCTCTATTGTTTTCCCTGGCATTATTCTCCATTCTTACAAAAATCTCTCCTACACTCTTCATTTGCTTCTTTCTTTTTTGCTGCTGCATTCGTTGTGAACGATTGACCTGGCTGGTGGTTGGCCTAGGCGACGTATGACTGAGTGTACCATGTCTAGGTGGTGCTGTTGTTCTGTAAAACTAGTACGGGGAACGTGCCACTCTTCATCACCTGTTGGCAAAAGAAGTTGTATATTACCTAAGTCCAATTTAAAAGATTGTAAAATTAAATGTAACAAAGATGATGCCTGATTTGAGCAATGCAGTAGAGAAGAGTAGACATTGATCATATTGAATCTAGGTTATTTTTTAATATTATTCTGGATAGGTGCATACCAATTATATGAGTGTCTGTGATTGCCGCCACGGCCATGTCACCATAAGCAGATGCTGCAGCTCCTGTCGCAACCTGTCACATAGAAATTTATATTGTTACATAATAATAAAAACTAATAATGTGGTGCATAGGGCAGATTTAATCATTTATTTATTTACTGTTTTCTGTGACTTCATTCACATACAACCTACCAACCCCCATTTCATCCTCTTAGGGGTTTTTATTGAATGCTTTCTTATTGGATGCCTACACCCTACAAGGAACCTAACTGCCAAATTTAAGGACTAAGTAGTTTAAATGGTGTAAGGGAGGGGCTCGTGGCTAATTAACAACCGTGTGGATCATAATTATGATTTGCAAGATTAAGCTGCGCTTGCCACAGTCAGTCCGTGGTTGGGTGACCATTGATTACACATTGAGACCCTTCCGTGCATCGGAGAGCATGTTAAGCTATCGGTCCCGGGTGCTATCAGAATAATATTGTTGTCATCACGTAGGTACTCACTTTCCTTCACTTATCTTCCGATGCTGTCTTGCCTTGCCTTCGTCCTTCACTGTTTAATATGATAGTGAGCTCCTTCCAACATTCATTGCACCATTGGCGTCCTCGGGGCCCGAAGAGAGTATTGAAAAGTCTCCATTTCTAAAAAAAAACACCTATTGTAGTGACTATGTAAGCCTGGTTTTGAATTAACATTTATTTTCTATATACCTATTACTAGTAATGATTAATTGTGTTTGTTGTTTCCTTATTTTCTTCCTATCAATGTACAATAAAGTATTTCTATATATCTATTATTGAATAGGTAATAATTCTTGAAAACATAAAATTGATACTTGAAAATAATTCTTGACTTCATTTGACGCACTACCTATGTTGAGGTAAATGAATTCTAGCATGAATCTATATTGAGGAACTTACTTTTCAATTAATAGGCTCGTCTCTCTGATAAATGTGGGATTTATAAATAGTATGGGTTTATGTGAAATATGGGTGAATAACGTGATGTACTTACTTTTCCATACATTCCACCATTAGGAGGAATTGGGTGTAACTCGTGCTTGTCGAGGTTTTTGTAATAAAACGAACACAATAACACAACTAAAGATTTGATCGAATTAATATTGTTTATTTACATTTTTCTACAACCAAGGTCAAACATAAACGTCACTGACGGGACCGTTCGAAAGATCGAAATCAAACGACAAAAATTGACAAAATCCGACAAAATATTAATAACATAACTTCACGCCTTATTCCCCGAAGGGTTGGCAGAGGTGTATAGTATACACCCACGTTTCGCCGTTATGTTTAGGTCCCATGTAATACAAAATATTAATATTTTAACATTTTACTTTTTTTTTATTTGGGTTCGGAACGCACCATTCACTCCAAACCATTCCATTCGCTAGTGGATTCTCGGCCTATATTAACTATAGTAGAACTATCGAGTAGTAATAGTAACGAGCTAACGTAAGACGTTTTTATGAACTCATGCTGCCGAAATACTTTACTATAGTATCGACTTCGTTTGCGTCTGGTAAAAACGTTACGATAACTACTCGATTTTGCTAAAAACTCATGCTAGGGGCTCTGAGCCTGAGTTCATAAAAACGTCTTACGTTAGCTCGTTACTATTACTACTCGATAGTTCTACTATAGTTAATATAGGCCGAGAATCCACTAGCGAATGGAATGGTTTGGAGTGAATGGTGCGTTCCGAACCCAAATAAAAAAAAAGTAAAATGTTAAAATATTAATATTTTGTATTACATGGGACCTAAACATAACGGCGAAACGTGGGTGTATACTATACACCTCTGCCAACCCTTCGGGGAATAAGGCGTGAAGTTATGTTATTAATATTTTGTCGGATTTTGTCAATTTTTGTCGTTTGATTTCGATCTTTCGAACGGTCCCGTCAGTGACGTTTATGTTTGACCTTGGTTGTAGAAAAATGTAAATAAACAATATTAATTCGATCAAATCTTTAGTTGTGTTATTGTGTTCGTTTTATTACAAAAACCTCGACAAGCACGAGTTACACCCAATTCCTCCTAATGGTGGAATGTATGGAAAAGTAAGTACATCACGTTATTCACCCATATTTCACATAAACCCATACTATTTATAAATCCCACATTTATCAGAGAGACGAGCCTATTAATTGAAAAGTAAGTTCCTCAATATAGATTCATGCTAGAATTCATTTACCTCAACATAGGTAGTGCGTCAAATGAAGTCAAGAATTATTTTCAAGTATCAATTTTATGTTTTCAAGAATTATTACCTATTCAATAATAGATATATAGAAATACTTTATTGTACATTGATAGGAAGAAAATAAGGAAACAACAAACACAATTAATCATTACTAGTAATAGGTATATAGAAAATAAATGTTAATTCAAAACCAGGCTTACATAGTCACTACAATAGGTGTTTTTTTTTAGAAATGGAGACTTTTCAATACTCTCTTCGGGCCCCGAGGACGCCAATGGTGCAATGAATGTTGGAAGGAGCTCACTATCATATTAAACAGTGAAGGACGAAGGCAAGGCAAGACAGCATCGGAAGATAAGTGAAGGAAAGTGAGTACCTACGTGATGACAACAATATTATTCTGATAGCACCCGGGACCGATAGCTTAACATGCTCTCCGATGCACGGAAGGGTCTCAATGTGTAATCAATGGTCACCCAACCACGGACTGACTGTGGCAAGCGCAGCTTAATCTTGCAAATCATATGATCCACACGGTTGTTAATTAGCCACGAGCCCCTCCCTTACACCACTTAAACTACTTAGTCCTTAAATTTGGCAGTTAGGTTCCTTATAGGGTGTAGGCATCCATTATTGGATGCCTACACCCTTTCTTATGAAAGCATTCAATAAAAACCCACCCCTAAGAGGATGAAATGGGGGTTGGTAGGTTGTATGTGAATGAAGTCACAGAAAACAGTAAATAAATAAATGATTAAATCTGCCCTATGCACCACATTATTAGTTTTTATTATTATGTAACAATATAAATTTCTATGTGACAGGTTGCGACAGGAGCTGCAGCATCTGCTTATGGTGACATGGCCGTGGCGGCAATCACAGACGCTCATATAATTGGTATGCACCTATCCAGAATAATATTTTTAAAAAAAACTAGATTCAATATGATCAATGTCTACTCTTCTCTACTGCATTGCTCAAATCAGGCATCATCTTTGTTACATTTAATTTTACAATCTTTTAAATTGGACTTAGGTAATATACAACTTCTTTTGCCAACAGGTGATGAAGAGTGGAACGTTCCCCGTACTAGTTTTACAGAACAACAGCACCACCTAGACATGGTACACTCAGTCATACGTCGCCTAGGCCAACCACCAGCCAGGTCAATCGTTCACAACGAATGCAGCAGCAAAAAAGAAAGAAGCAAATGAAGAGTGTAGAAGAGATTTTTGTAAGAATGGAGAATAATGTCAGGGATAACAATAGAGAGTGTGATAGGCCTAAAATGGAGAGAGAAGATTCATAATAATTAAGATTAGTCACCTCTGCTTGGCCCTTCGGGGAATACAGGTGTTGTGTGTTAAATAAAAATATTTTTTTAATCAAAACAGTTTTTTTATTTTGTACTATCTTATTTACAACATAATTCAAATAAAAGTTTTTTATTTCGAATAGGCAGTACTTGCACTTGGAAAACGTTTCGACAATTTAGTTGCATGGTTCCAAAAAGTAGGTCCTATGGAGAAGAGCTGACAAGAAACTCCATGAATAGTCTTTTAAAATAATTTCATGTATAATCGAGTATTGTTACAATGTAGTGCTTAAAACTATGTAAAAACAATGTAGGTTAGTGTAATGTAAAAAATATAGTAACAATAATTCACATTGTCAGTACATTAAATATTTTTCAAAAAACAATATTAAGTACCTACTATCTTATCAAGGAGATTTTGGAGGATTTGATTTTTTTCTGTTATTTATAGATTTACATCTGTATTCAACAGAAAAAAATCAAATCCTTATCCTACTAATAAGTAAGGCTCTTAGCACTCAACATCTTATTAGGTCATCAGATGCTGGTGGCATCTTGCTGTGTAGAAGAAGAGGCTTTGGGTGTTTCCATCACTAAATCATTTGGGTCATATCCATCTGGGTCAGGAACTGCAAATTGAAGATCTAGGTTGTGTAACATACAACAAGAGAAGTATAATTGGCTTCAGGGCTTCCTTCAATTGCATTCAGGATAGGTGTCATCATCCAAGGTCTTTGTAGGTACCCAGAATCACCTGTAACAAATAAGCCTTATTTAATCTAGTTTCCAGTGAAATTACAATATTTCAGTAAATGTAGGTACACAATATTAAATATTACACACCTAATAACCACACTTGCTCATTGTTATTATTATATATTATTGCAATTGCTGCATGTATGTGTTGACCTGGCTATTTTCCCAAATAAAAGTGTTGTGCGTTGCTCCACCATATTTTGGGATTGACATTTAGGATTTTGCAATCACTATCACAAACCTGTTGGAAAATATACATATATTTTAAATCTTAATTATTGTGGATAGTAAGGCTTCTACACACCAAAGCCGCCGACCCGGCGGCTTTACCCGCCGGGTTATGCCGGCGGCCAACTAACGCGAACAAAGCGAGCGAACATAACGCAAAACAAGCCCGGCGGCATAACCCGCCGGGTTAAGCCGCCGGCACCGGCGGCTTTGGTGTGTAGAGGCCTGTACAGTCAACAACAAAATTTGAAAGTTTATAAACTTACAACTTGCACATTCAGGGAATGAAAATGCTTTTGACAATAAAAAAGATGTTCCACTTCCTTTTTTGGCCTGAATATGTGGTTAAGGGATCCATCTATGCAGCCACAGACCCTGGAATTCCAAAGTTTCTAAAAAATCTGAAAAATTCAATCAATTTACATATTATGTACTACAAGTGCAGCCTACCTACTATATTGAAATTAAATAATTTAAATATTGTGGCAATGACAATACCTTTGTCTTCAAATTGCTTATCTACACTTAGCCTAAGGTCTACTATGCTAATTAGGTATATGCCCCAAAACACATTTACAATAATAAAATATTATTTCCTATTTTTACCATGGTTTGTTTACCTTTTTTAATCCCTGTAACCTTGTAAACTATTATGGTTACATTCATCCCGTCTTCACAGAGGGTTAGTATGGTTCGTAGTTTAACTGATGCATACCATGATATCAATCTTAACCTTCCCAGAGCCGAAGTTATCACCTCCAAAGTGCGAGGAGGAAACTTAACATTTAAATTTATATTTACTTTGTTATCTACATATTTTGTTGCTTATCATGGTATGTATCGTGATTTACATTGTGCCTTGTTATATACATGTCAAGGAGTCTAATTAACAAGTAATCTAACTATGAATCAAGTAATTAACACCTAAATAACTACTATTTCCATATAAATTACACATAAAAAATACTTATAACCTAGGTAACCTAAACGAAAGGACCCATTCTTATCAGCTAAAAACTGGATAGTAACATTATTCTATTTACAATGAGGTTGAGTGTAGGCCGCTAAGTTATTAGTGTTACTGCTTGTACCTGATTCATTTATTATGCTGTCGTGCACACTTTGCTTTATTAAGTCTCTATCTGCCCTTGAAGTAGGAAACTTAATAAAGTGTTAGCCACTGCTGGGTGGTGGGCTTCAGTAACTTCAGAAACATCTTTACTGACGGTAGTTTGCCACAAGTTCTTGCCCATACCAACTATGCGTTGGTATGAACCCATGGCATAAAATAATAAAGCACATTTAACACCTGAAAGTTGTAAGCATATATTAGTATATTGCAATAATTCTATCGCAGTTTTAATAAAATATAATTTGGTAGTACCTTATGCTCCAAAGTTATCCTTTAGGACGACTTGAGACCACTTTTGCAACGTAGTTCGTTGCAAAAGAATTTAAAAGCTTGTTTGCTTAGCCTGTATCTGTTTTTAAACTCCCTCTCATTAATGTCTAATGGATCCGTCATATTACCAACACGAATCCGTTGTTCAATCAAGCTGTAATAAGAAGAAAAGAAAGAGTTACATACAATATGTTACAAAAATGGTTTACAAAAAGAAATTATTGCTTGTGTTTGTAAACATAGAATAAGTTGTACCAACCTCAATTCACGTCTTCTTTTCTTGTCCTAGCCTAATTAAACGGAAGGCAACATAGTAATAGCCGTCGTGTCTTCCTCTTTGTGCCATTATTTATCATTTTAAGACAATAACACTGGTAAATGGTGGTAAATACTTTTGTAGGTTAGCTTTCTCACTAAGAAAAAGTCAGTGAGACGGTTTCCGTATTCGTGTCGACCGAAACTCGAAACGTAATGTCAAAATGAAAACTCGTGCTACCGATTCTCATACATTTAGCGCATTTACGTCAATTTACGTAACCGTAACTATTCGAACTCGATACGATAGCGGTTGTCAAAAACTTGTGCTATGGAGTGTTTAGTTCCAAATACGCACACGTGGCGCTAGTAAAATTGGCATACAAAATTTGTCGCAAACGAAACGATAACGTTAACTACACGATTTAGCAAAAACTCGTGCTAGGGGCTCTGATCTTCATATCAGCGCAATCGAATGGGTCACTTTGTTGAAAATGATTCGTTCGTTCGACTATAGTGTCATAGCATCGCGAGTCGCGGCGATCCGAGTGAGACTGTGAGAGTGAGAGAATGAGAAACGAACGTAGTACTTATTACTTCTATGGAAACGAACCATAGAACATTATACCCGGAAACGAACGAACCGAGCGCGAGCCGCGATGTGTGACGTTTGTCGAATGTATGACAGAGACACCACACCACAACCGATCTAACAAATTGTTATGAAATATGAATGGCAAAAATGTGTCTTAAAATTAGGGTGCTAGAATCTATTATATTTTAGTTTACTCCTACTTCAGCAATTTTAATAAGCTATTTATTTTAACGTAATAAGGTTCAATATTGGTTCCGGTTAAATTATTGCCAAGCTGGTAGGTATGATTTGAATGTTTACACTTAATTTTTAAATAAATAGGTCTCCATTTTGATTTTGATATTTTAGTGACCCGTTACGTTAACCTATGACAGGAGATGTTTTGTTTTGAATAATTTGGACCGTGAGAGTGTTTAACTACGAAAGTTTTTCTCTATAAGTTTAGAATAATAAAAAAAGTAAATACATTCGATTCAATTTAATTCAATTCACACGTAATTTTTTTAAATGATACCTGTTTCGGTTTTTTTTCCGCTTTTATGTTATTTTTATTACCATTACTTTTTATATAAATAAATAATATGTACAACTTTTTAATTACATTATTTTACCAATCTTATATCGTTATTTATTTAGTTCCAAATCAAACTTCCCTATAATAAATGACAATTACGATTTAAAATACCCAGTTTGTCATAAGACTGCTTAATTTTAATGTCACCCATTAGTACGTAACGTAACCTAAACTAAACGCTTTTAAGGTTCGTTTACGCAATTGAACCAATGAATCAATTGAACGGGTCGAACGAACTGGATCATTTTGTCAACGGGTCAGTATTGATTCGGTTCTCTGCGATTGAACGAATGACACATGTCTACTTTTTTACTTCAAGTTTTACGCATTTCTGTAATTTTTAAAACTAAGTTTTGTTATTTGCATTTTAAACGCATTTTTGTAAGAAAAGTGAATGATTGTAGTTGGTTATTTGAAAAGGGACGGAAAAGGGACTGAATATGTGAACGGACATCGAAGGGACGTAAAGATGTATAAACGGACAAAAATCGTCCCTTTTGGGACGTTCTGGCATCTCTGTTCCACAGACTAGATTTCTAATTTATTTATTTCATGCAGTCCACAGATAACAGAATAATCATGCAAAATAATAATAGTAATATTATCTGTCTGATACAGTCTGACATGGATTCTAAATGAATGTGGTGAAATAGAGAACTAACATGAAATGTGTTGGATTGGATAAATTGGATTTGACAGGTTTTTGACATCTTCCTTCACAGGTTCACAGACAGGCAAGGCAACCTTATACCATAGAAGTAATAAGTACTACGCATAGAAGTAATAAGTACTACGTACAACTGGAATGAGTACTTGTCGATTTCTGCGAATCACGTGAGATAGGTATAAGTGTACGCCTTGTCACTTTCTAACACAAGGGTAACCATATGGCAGACTTATGGTGTAATAAGTCCCGCCTAGTATTACTAAATATTGTATGTCCTTTAAAGCATTACAATATCTTTATACCGCAAGTTAACTAAACCAATCGGAAAAAGATATAACCATAATTAGCAATGTCTTCTAACATTTACACGATTATTGTACATACTAGGAATGTTACGGAGCTTCGACTCCGACTCCGATAAGTCGGAACTTCCGATTGATATTACATCTCCGGTTCCGACTTCGGCTCCGATACTTTTAAATCGTAGGTTTGAATAGGAGGTCGAAGCATTTTTTTTATCGCCTGCGCCTTTACTAAGTATGTAGGTTTATTATTTTTAATTGAAATTAAAGAGGCTGACTGAAATTATGTAAATACTATTTTATTTTATTAGGCCTGTCCTTAACACATCTCTCTTCTGCTAACACCTCCGAATCCGCCTCCGACTCCGATTCCGGTTCCGAATCCGACAAACCAAATTTAAAAACTCCGACTTCGGTTCCGATAAAACCACCTCCGTAACATCCCTGGTACATACTACTTACTCCTTTTTTGTTTAGGTACATTTTGTAATTATATTCAGATGTTAGGCTGGGACTATAGGTCGCCGCGCCGCCGCTCCTATTTGGGTCAGGGGGCTTACTATGACCTCTTAAGGCAGGGCAGAAGTTGCCTGGAAGTTGAACTGCCCTGCGTTTTTGTACTATGACATCGTTAAAGCAGGCCTGTAGCAGGCCTGCTAAGTTGACGTTTACGAAATCCGTTCACCTTTTCTTTTGTATAGTTTTCATACCATGATGTGTTATTTGATAGCAGCAGAGTGTATATTGAGCGGCTGTAATGTCAAAATAAGCGATCTTGAAAAAGTTAATATTTACGAGCTTATTCAACATTGTTTTTGTTATTAGAGGTAAACTGTTGTGAGGACCCACTTAAAATTTGGTCGATAAGACTTTCTAAACTCGATACTTTGTATAAAAATTACAAGTGTTTATTAGATCACACTTTTTACTGTTTTTGTAAATGTGTGACGAGTACGAGATATTTGAATATTTAGAGAGTAAATATCGTATGGAGAAAAAGCGACAGCGTCGCATTAGGGAAATAAATAACCCATTCCAAATTGATGAAAGGAAATTTATAAACCAATATAGGTACCTATTGCAATATTATATGCAATTTATTTAAAGTTATTTAAAAATTCCCACAGGTGAAGCAGTTTGGTCATACTAACACGACGGCGACGTCTTGTTTGTGTTTCACTAAAAATAAAAGCATCACATTTTATATACATTTTAATAAAAAAAACTGAGACTATGTGCCTAGATTTAATTCGATATTTTGATAAAGGTAAGTAAACGAACGTACGACATTGTTGAAACAGGATTCACAATAAAGTATGAAATCACAACGAAATGCTAGTTTACAATTTCATTGACAACTTCGATCGACTGACTGTGATACAGATATCTGAATGATGACAGAATATCACGCTGCGGAAACAAATTTACCTAAAAAACACTTAAAACTGCATTAACTAAAGTATTTAATAACTACATCGATGTAGTGGGGAACAAAACAACTCGAGATGTTTTTTTAAATTTACGCGCTAAAAAAAGTTGACAAAACTAATCCACGTTGGTACGTTCATAACCACGTTGTTTCTTTTATTTAGAGTCACAAAGGTCTTTTGAACGTGAAACTTTTGCTTTTTAGAGCTATTAAATAATGTATCAATGCCTTGATTTAAATTTGAAAATGAGTATCATTGCGGTCTTAGAGTTACAATAATAAAAATCTTTGAAAAATAATCCCATATCGTCGCTTAGGTAACAATACCGCGTAAGTCGAAAATTGGTCATGTGACGTTTTATACTTCATTGAATAGATTTTGTACGCGCGCATCGAATGATGTTAGATTTTCTTTACAATTATCCAATCGCAGCGCGTTATTCAAGTAGTTCTGGCACCGCGCAAATCGTTTGTTGTGTCACAACCGCATAAGTCGTCAGTCCGCCATACTTTCTCGTGTTGATGTGTGACCGCGCAGCAAATTTATTGTATTTTTTTGTCTATTACAATTTCATCAGAGAGACAGACACTTCTGATGCACCAAAAAGGTAAGCCAACTTGATTATCAATTATGTTGTAGTATAGTAGAGTGTAATTACTGTTATTTTAGAGATACTATATACTTCAATGCAAATGAAAAAATGAAATTGTTACCTGTAATACTATTTTCCGATGGTTGCTGTGCACAGAATCGAAATGCTATTTTGAGTAATGCCCTTTTACGTTTGGCAATAGAAAATCAAGTTATAATAACTCAAAAATATCTTGAGAAAGGGCATACTCAGATGGAATGCGATTTTGTGCATAGTGCCATCGAATGTAAAGTAAAAGGGAGAGAAATTTACTTACATTCTCAGTATGCAAATATAGCAAAGTCAGCTAGAACTAAACCAATGCCATACGACTGTCGTTATCTAGATTATAATTTTTTTACTGATTTTAGGAATACATTGATTTACAAAACCATTCGGCCGGGAAAGAAAACTAATGATCCCTGATTTAAAGGTGACTGATTTCAAGGTTTTAGCTTACAAACCAGATGGCACGATTTGGTTTAAATTAAATTTTGATGATCCTCTGCAACTCTTGCCTCAACGTCCACTTAAACTGAGCAATGATGTGACGCCCTTAAGTTTGCTGCCTAAACTGTATGATGCGAAACTACCAATTTCCCAGCGAAAATACAAAGATCTGCAAGATTTAAAAGCGGTGCTACCGTCTAACTGCCATTCATTTTATGATGACATACCATTTAAAGTTTGACTTTATACTGTGACTGTGATTGATAGAATAGATGATTAAGACTGATTATTAATAACAATTATGATGATAAGGAACAGAGATAATTAGAATAATTTGTTTAAGTTTTTAATAACTATGTAACAATATTGATAATGTAACGTGTTATTCATGAACTCATGACTTAGTTTTGATAGAAACTGACATTTTGTTGTTTTTTTTTTAAGATTTTCTTGAAAGGTTTTATATTTTTGTAGAAGTAGCTTTTCAATGTTTAATATTTTACATACCATAGAAGCTGGATGATTACCAAAACTAGTTACTTAAGACAATGTGATAATTATTACTTCATAATCATTCCTATGAACACATAGGTAATTATTTTGTTGAAACTGACTAACAGATAAGCTAAAAGCTTTGTCATATTTTCAAATATTGTTCCTACTAGCATTATGTAAGCATTGAAAAATATTATTTTTGATACTTGATCATAATAAAAAAAGTTTAAATACCGCAGAAGTCTTTCTTTTGTTGAACTAATTCCGCGTAAGTCAATTTAATACTAATACAGTATTAACAACACATATTTTAACATGTGTCATCATAATTGAAACTAATATATACCTATTTATGTATTCAGTACACACGTTTGAAGTATTTCATAGATAATAATCAGTTTTATGTCTCTCCTGAAAACTTGTCAAATTTAACTTGCGCGGTATTGTTACCTAAGCGACGATATTAGACATTTAGATTTTGTATGTACTGCTACTAGAAGTATCATGGTCACCCTAACGGTAAGAAAATTCAAGTAATGAAAAGATATTCCACAGTCCGGGTAATATTCGCTTTTGCAAGCATTTACAACGCAAATTCCAAATTAATTGTGTAATAAATCCAATTATTAATTTTTTTTAATTCAAATTATCGGTTAACGTCAATGCAAATGGGGTTATCAGCATTTGTATTTTTTTTACTACCATTGAGAAGAAGCTAAATAGAAAAGCCCAAACCGAGTTCTCTTATCTTCATTACGAGTCAGATAGAGAGAATACCTAGATTTTTTTTGTTAAATTAGTAATAAAATATTTATTATAGGTACCAATCAAATCGTTTAATTCATAATATTTAGGGCTGATTTTTCAATCGTCAGATAACTTTTATGTAAGGAATGAGTTTGACGTTTTGACAGCTTTTCTATGGACAATGTGTCGAAATGCCAATTTTTTTTTTTTGATGCAAAAGAGTAACCATGTAGTTTACTGCCCGTTTTAATCCATAGGAATCTACACTTTGGAACGCGGCAGTAACTTCTTTTTTTTCCTATTATAAATACCTAATAAATCAAAAGTGTCTATATATGGTCTAATTGAAATAAATGCGTTGACTTAATATCAAGCTGTCAAAAAACTATAGATAAAAGCACATTATATGAAAATCGCCTCCTGGCCTTACGTTGACGAAAAAAAGTCCTCTTACGACGAATCGTTGACGAACAAAAGTTCCGATAGTTGTATCGCGTCTCTTGGGATAAATTAAGATGAAAAAAGTTGGTTTATGAATTTGTACATTTAGTTCAAAAATTCTACTAATTTAGGAATATGCATTTTCTATTTACGTGACAACACACAGTGTGAATTAGACAGGGACACAAGGTACAATTATTGCTATCTCAAGTGTACCGTAATGTTTGCCAAGTCATATTATGTCTTATGTTCTGCACATAAAGTCTATTTTAGATAAAATAAATTGCCAAGATCTCGGTCCAGTTCTATATAAAGTCCTTGGTACTACGTTGCCTTATACTTGATCTTAGCAGGCAACGCCCCGCCATCTCTTGGATGAAGAATTTATTTATGGTATTTTTATCGTAGAGTGCGCGCAAGATAAGTCTGCGCGCGGCCGAAATCGGAACTAATCATGGTCCACCAAAGTGTGTGCCGTTTTATCAATTTTGATAGTAGAACCACCTGATTGTAGGAATATATAACGGGAAAATTCTGTTAAGCGATAAAACGTTAAGCTTGAAAAGCGGTAATTTGAACTTTTGCGATCATGGCAACGTTTAGCATGCCCTCAGTCGTTCTGTTTTTATCTACAGTGTTTTGTCTATGGTTTTAGCTGCGGCAAGAAAGTCGCCAACCAGTGTTACCAGATACACGGTAATTACCGTAGAAGCACGGTATTTTTGGCTGAAACACGGTCTACGGTAATGATTCACTACTGTGTTATTTTCTACGGTATTTTTAATTTTAAATTACCGTGTAATATTCTTTCCTTGCCCCATTCAAATGCAGCATGTGAAAGAATATTTAGTCAAGTGAATGACATAAAAACCAAGAAAAGAAATCAATTAATCACAAAAACCATTTATGGGAAATACACTTGCTCAACAATCTATTCTAATAGTATCCTGAGCGTATTGTCTGAGCGGTGGGACTCGGCGATGTTGAAGAGGTGGATGCACCTGCATGCCAGTTCGTCACCATTGATTAAATAATCATTGTTTATGTTTGTTAATATTTTAATGAAGCCTATGTATATTTGTTTGTTATTTTTAGTGCTTATGCTTATGGCAATAATTTCCTGAAATAAATGATTATTATATTGGATGGTATTTATATACCATTGAAAGACATAATAATGAAAATGACTGCAAGTATAAATGAGCAAGAAGTGATAATTTTAGATTGAGTAAATCTGTTAAAGAATTGTTAAATTCAAAAAATAAGTATGAAAATTCATAATCGTTTTTCCTGCATTTTACACGGTATTAGCACAGTATTTTTTTTTAAATTAATACACGGTAGTTTTAGCCTAGAACACGTTATTTTCAACCTGTCAGCACGGTAGTTGATAATTTGAATCAGCTAACACTGACGCCAACGCTCACTCTATTCTCTATGGTCGCAACAAAAAACGGCGCCATTATAGCGTTGTAGCGTGGCGTGCACCGTTTTTGTCTACTGTACTTTCGTACTTATTTTCCAAGACTAGTGTGTTCTTTTAAATTGTTTCTTGTTCAAAATGGGTGACCGTAAGTAGCTACTTCAACTGTATGCAAGCCGATTGTCAAAAGCAACAGCTTATTTGAAATTGTTTTAACAGCGGGTGATTACAGCGGCGGATACTCTGCTCAATATTCCGTGCCGCCTCCAGCCATGCCTTCTGGTGACAATAATTACTCTGGTTCTGCACAAGGTTATCAAAGCCAAAGCAATTATGCTTCTGGCCAAAGTCAAGATTGGAATCAGCAAAGTTCCGGTGAGGTTATTTCTGTATTATTTATTCTTTTTTGCTCTGTTTATTCTTGGCGCTTTAGAAAACAACAATGTCCTTTTTCTATTCTTTCCTGTTATTCTTGATTTTAGTCTCTCAATAACACCGATGTTAAACTTACCACGATTATTCGGGCGCCATGTCGCTTTCACCATTGATTGTTGATTGAGACCCAGTAGGTATAGTTTATCTACACGTCAGTATTTTACGCTGAGTTACGCTTTATGCTTCGAAAATTTTACTCTCCTTTCACAGAAATGAAATTTTAAGAATAATTAAGAATAAAGTGTCAAGTCCTTCGATTACCACCTTTATAACATTCCTTTGCAAGATTGTTCTATATCACCAACATTATCGATTGGTGTATGTATCTATCTATCATCTACCGAGCCTTTTCCTAACTATGTTGGGGTCAGCTTCCAGTCTAACCAGATGCTCCTGAATACCAGTATTTTACATGGAGCGACTGCCATCAGACCTGTGCAACCCAGTTACTGGGTAATGACGTTGTCAGACTTTCAGGCTTCTGACTAACAGTAGGTAATGACTGTCAGAGGTCTCTGTATAACAACGGGGACCGACAGTGTAACATGCTCTCCGAGGCCTGGAGGAGTCTCAATGTGTAATGAACGGGCACCCATCCAAGGACTCATCTCGGCAAGCACAGCTTAACCTTGCACATCATAATGATCTGTGCAGTATTTAATTAGCCACAAGCCCCTTGCTCCCTGATGTAATACTACAATATATTATTTTCAAAATTCAAAAATACCTCTTGATCACTCACACCTTTGATGACTTTTCTCTATTCATAATAGTTTTGGATTTGGCCCCTCAGTCATATCTCAATAATTGGACCTGTATAATGTACATCATGTTCTTCTAAATATAGACAGTAAATATAACTTTATCAGGTGGAGGCAACTCTTACGGAAGTGGCCAACAGGGAAACAATTATGGTCAAAGCTATGATTCCAACTATGGGGGGAGTGGTGGCTATGATCGCAACAGCAGCAGTGGATACAATGTGAGTGGCAGCGATCGTGGAAGTAGTTACGGTGGTTATGGTGGTGGCGATCGCAGCAGCTCCAGCTATGGTGGAGATAGAGATCGTGACAGACAAGGATATTCTGGCGGAGGCGGCAACGGTGACCGAGGAGGGTATGGAGGAGGTGATCGAAGCTACAATAGAGATGGGGGGAATAGAGATGGGGGATATGGGTGAGTGTCATTACTTTATATTTTATGTAGGAAAATATTAGTAAAATCATTCATGGCTCAGGCCTACCTCATAGAACTACTATTACTGATTGTAGTGTACTTGCATTTATGTTAGTATACAAGTGTTATATATTTGAACCCAAGCGGGATGTGAAGATTGTATATTTCATACTGATTTTCAAACACTAAAAGAAAATATACATATAATTATCTGGTAGGAGAGCAAACTCTCTCTCTATATACCTACTATATTCACTGACCCTTAGTGAATCACTAGTTTCCCTTATTTTATATGTATATTTATCAGTTAGGAGAGTAAACACTATAATTTATATTCACTGACATTACTGTGGTGAATAACTAGTTTCTTTTGTTTTACTTTTTGAGTAAATTATTAATCCATTAAAATAAACTTTGAAAACACGCAGAAATAAGTGGTCACCAATATTCAACGACAGTATTTTTCTAAGCTTTGAATTTGTAATGACATAATTATCATTTTTAATTATTTATCCAGTGTTCAGTTTGGTTCAAATGCCTCCCTGTTTACAAAGTGTTTGTTAGTAAAGTCCCCGTCGCGAGAAGCTATAAATTTTGTAAACACACATTCAGGGGTTCGCAACCTTTGGAACAAATAAAAAAAAGCAGTTTTGTAATGATTTTTATTTTTATATAATGGTTTTTATTTTATTTATATAATAATAAATAATAATCTACGAAAACAACACAAACAAACTGAAACGCATTCAAAACTCAAATGACAGCATTGACAGCGTCAGTGTGAACTTACTTCAAAATGGCGGGCCAAATGTTGATGTTCCATGAGTCAGACACGTTCCGGTACCACAAAACATTAGACGATAGCGCTTTATATCGCTAAAATATAACCCGACTAAGTGAAATTGCTCGTTAGTTTCGTATTACACGTATGTAACTTTGAGTTGATTGAATTTGGGATTATTTGTTGTTGATTGAATTGTCGCTACGTAACTTTGTAGAAGTTCTTTATTTACAAAATTTATAGCTTCTCGTGACGGGGACTTTAGGTATTAACATGTTCAGCGCCGGGTGCCTTTCAGGAGGACACCCTCTAGTAGTCTAGTCGCATTCGCGATGCGGGGGTAGGTGCCCTCGTGGAGTCATAAAACAAGCAACAAGACCTCATGAAAACTATTTTACTATGTAGTAGCGTGTTTTATGGTTTTAAACCTAATGCCAAGAACCCTCTTCGAGGGTTAACTCTTAGTGCAAACGTAATGCTGAGAACCCTCCTGGAAGGTCCACTAACCATAAATGTATGGCGGCATGGCGTATGAGTTCTATGAAAAGTGTGGTGGACTCGAATGTGTTAATAGAAGTTTGTTGTTTTCCCCAATTTATTCTCATGTAATATACACCATTGAAGGACCTATGTAGTGACATACTTATATGGCAAATTTTTATCAAGTAGACAAGGGTTTAGTGTGTGATGAAATAGACAAAATAACATACATATACAGACATTGATGGTCTTAGAATCTGGTACAACCTGCAGGTGTGACATATTAATAAGAATATGTCATTTATCTATTCTTCTGTCAATAAAACCTTCATCTACAGTAGTCATGCTATGTCTGTTAGTCCTTCATAATTCTATGGCCAACACTGTTTATTCTAGATTTTTTTCTGTAAGGGTTAATTTTTCACTAAACATCTTGACAGGCTTATTTTCTAGAATATATTTTCAAGGCCAAGAGGGTTTTAACTTTAGTGTTCTAGGCTTGCCTTTGGGCATATCACAAATATATCCGTACATGCTTAATAATATAATTTACTGTAACACATGGTTAGGATTAAGTATTATGATCAAATAAAATCTGTAGTTTTCAAAAGTGGAGTTTGCGTTCAAGTTTTGGATTGGAACAAGTAATACCCCATATTTAGGTTTGCTTAGGTTTTATATGTACTTGGGATATACAGAGATCCCAGTAATACAAAAGGTATGTAAATAGTGACTATTCAGCTTAAGGATTTTAAGTAGGAAGTTGACAACATGTTCTCAACTGCTGAACAATAAATTAATTTTTCTTTTCTATTCTAAAATATCGTTATCATCATCACCCGGAGCCTACTTATTACAGGATGTAAGTCTCGTTGAAGTGTTACTGCAACACTTAGTCCTTTCATATGTAAGCTACAGAAAACTATATTCTATGTAAAGGGCATAAAGGCTAATAAGGATTATGCACTTTTTATACATATAGTATACATATATTTAAAAAAAAAAACACGTATTAATACTACTCTGTCAAGAAAGTACCGGGAAAAGATCAATAATACACAAAATGTTAGTTATTCATCCAAATTAATTTTATCGCCTTCAAAGTATGCTTCTTCAGTACCTAACGGTACACTTAAGCCAACGAATAATCCAGTCATCAAAACATTTTTAAACGCTTTTTGCGGAATTGAGTTCAGTTCTCGCCGCGAATTCTCCTTTTTGTCTTCTACCGAATGAAAACGGGTGCCACGATGTGGTAATTTGAGTTTAGGAAAAAGAAAGAAGTCGGCTGGAGCCATATCTGGTGAATAAGGTTGTTGCTCGATGGTATTTGTTGAGTTTTTGGTCAAAAATTCGTTCACAATGATGGCCTTGTGCGTAGGCGCATTATCATGATGCAATTCAAAGAATTTTCTTTCCACAAATCTGGCCTTTTTCGTCGAATTTGCTCTCTGAAACGCCGCATAACGCTCAAATAATATTCTTTATTTACCGTTTGACCTTCCGGCAAGAATTCCGAGTACACAACACCGCGATAGTCAAAGAAAACAGTCGGCATGATTTTGACTTTTGATCAACTTTGGCGTGTTTTTTTCGGTTTCGGTTCAGTTAGAAGGCGCACTCCGAAGCTTGTTGACTAGTTTGCATGTCAAACTCGTAAACCCACGTCTCGTCACCAGTAACAATGCGTTTCATGAATGTTGGGTCGGAATTGACTCGTTCTAGCATGTCCTCAGCGACTCTTATGCGATTGTGTTTTTGGAGAAAATTCAGGTCTTTTGGGACTAGCCGAGCGGCAACATGTTTCATACCCAAGTGATTATTTAAAATGATACGGATCGACTCGTGAGACACAGAAACTTGAGCGGCTATCTCTCTCAAACTTGAATGAGGATTTTCAGTCACTATTGCCTTCACTTTTGCGATGTTAACTCCAGTTGAAGACGTTGATGGCCTACCAGAACGAGGCAAATCTTCCATCACATCTCGACCGCTTTTGAACGCTTTGAACTCATAAGTAAGTGTTTTTGATAAAGTCAATTCACCGTAAGTAAGCCTTCCGTTACATTTTCAGTGACTCCGAACACGAAATTCCGAAACTCTTTGTTCGATGTTTTTGTCCATGATGAAATTCGAAATACACACTAAATATGATCTAACTAAAAACAGCACTATATTTAATCTAATTATCAGATGCAACTCAAACTCCGCGCCAAAATGGAAAACAGTTGTGCCAATCGAACAATAAAAAAAAAGAATTTGGAACCGCAAACAAATCATCCATTCCCGATACTTTTTTTGACAGAATGTACATACTTGGTTCCCAATTGGTTACACAGAAACAAACAAATAGTAGGTGATGCGCAATTGCTTTTCAGTTAATAATATATAAGGGTATGTAATCAAATTCATGTTACTGAAAATCCTTAATATAAGAGTAGTAGAGCTTCTTTTGGAAGAGTTCATCCGATGAAGTACCTCCATACCTATTACTGCCATTAAGCAGCATTGCTCGGTTCCGGTTTGAAGGGTATCGGTTCCGATAAGGTTACAGGCACATGAGACTTTCCAATTTTGTCTCAAAGGTTGGCAACGCATCATCAACCTTCTTGGTGTTGTATAGTCCGTTTCAAAATCTCTGAGACAAAATTGACAGGCGCATATGTGAAACTTGTAAATTTTAGGAACATTTTTTTCAATTTTCACGTTTCGCGCATGTCAATTCAGTCTCAGGGATTAAAAAACGAACTTTAGGTGTATACAGGCGGCGGTAATCACTTCCTATCAGGTGGGCCGTCATCAGCTTGTTTGTTAAACTATTAAATAAATAAAAATACACAGTGTTGGCCATATGAATAACGATCAGTGCAGGACTCGAGGTTGAGGTAAAAACTAACTGTGAACTAATATCAGTCCATCATTGATAACTTTTAACTACATCCATTATGTAGTTCCATCTAACTAAAGAAGTTCAGTTTATAGTTCGATCAAAACAACGTTTTTTTCTTAATAGGCGATCGCTGTCAGAAATTAACTTAACTGCAGTGTCATTGCAACTTGATTGTCATGAAATTACGTGAATTAGTCTACTGAAAAGGATTCGCTGTCGGTAATCGAACCATCTTGCAATCCTAACAAGGTATTCCAAAATTCGAACTTTCGTGTCACATTACTGGAAGTACCGAATTCCTTGCAGTGATAGACCACATTGTAAACTTAAGTTTTCTAAAATATTTTAAATGATCACTAACGCTTTTGTATCAGCGCGATACGTTGGTATTGGTCCAAAATTTGTCGTACGTCTATGGACGATTGACTAGTTCCCTTTGTTTCATTTTTTGAATAAATTATTGCAATAAAGTAATTGTTACAAAAGTGGAAACGATAAAAAATTACGCAGATATTACGGTAGTCACCAATAGTCAACGACAGTATTTTTTAAACTTTAATTTTCTATAGGTATGTTTGTCATTCTTAATTATTTGTCCAGTGATCGGTACACTTGCCTCCCTGTTATTAGGAGTTCGTTGTTATGCCTATTTGTTGTCATATAATAAACACTATTGCTGGAACTACATAATAACGTGGCTATAAGTTATAAATTATGGACCGATATTAATTTATAGTTAGTTTTTACCTCAACATTGCATCCTGTCATGATGCAATGTTGAGGTAAAAACTAACTTCTCTTTCTGATTTTATGACCACTGCACATATCTTCTGCTACGTCTACATGCTGCATTTCAGTAACGTAATGGAAGACGCTATGGGCAATGCAATAGTGTGAATGGATCATTGCTGTTCCATGCGCGCCGAAATTTGACGGTTTTTCGTGCGGACATCAAAGGGCTGGCAGTGCAAGCGGCAATGAGTTTGTACCACAAATGTAGAGCGAATAGATAACGCAAGTTTGTCAAAGTGTATGAAAACAAGCGTGTCACATATTTTAACAGACTTCAGAATAGGCGCATGTTTTCGGGTTCCGTATATGGTAAAAAAGGAACACTTATGGTGCGACTTCGTCCGTCTGTCACAGCTGCTTATTTCAGGAACTAGTTAATGCTATTGACTTGAATTTGGAATAGTTTTATTGTTGCTGCCACGTCCTTCAAGATGGATTGGAGTAAGGAGTGTTATTGAGCTGCTGTAAGCGGAGCCATCTTGGCCAGTTTATTTTTTTGCATAAGTAATAAATAATTACATGCACATAAATAATACGGGCGTAATTGCAAGCACAAAATCGTCGTCCATCCTGTTTGCCGTCTTAGCGATAACTGTGAGCGCAAATATTTGCAAAGCATGTCTGGGAGGTACATTTGTTTGCACCAACATTTCTGTTCAAAAGTCTTCAAAGTTTTGCACAAATTTCTAAAAGTCCGTCGTCTGGTCAGCCCCAAAGTGTTCTCACTGCACTCAATTTAGGCACGCATAGGAAGTCCACTTGCGTTATCTATTCACGTTATACATATACGCTAAACGCTTTGTCACCATTTGTCGCCGAGCGCTTTTAAAGGATAGATGAAGTGTTATTTATTGATCGCGGTCGATACGTAACTAAAAATATATAATTTTTTGGTTTTCATAATGCCTGCGAGATGGAAAAACATGAAAACTCTTCAATTTTTTGTGTTTTACGCGTTTTATAAGTTCTCCATACAGTTTCTGCAACAAAAAGACACTTACCTAATAAACATACAAAAACAAAAGACGAAAAGCTGGTTATTAAACAAAAAAAAAACATTTAATACGTTCGTATAATTAATTAAACTCAGACACAGCACTAAAACTGCAACAATATTTGCGACCGCCATTGCTGGAAGTCGGACGCACCATAGACAGGGAAGCAAAGTGTAATAAACAAAACAGGCATTGCAGTCCGATATTGTAATGGAATAATTTGGCGAATAATAGGGCAGCGCAATAAGTAATGACAATGGCTAGATCTTAACGTAGGGTAAGGCTTAACGGGAACATTGAAGCATGGATAATTTTACAATTACATATAAGGCTACTTTTTCACTAATCTATAAAGCACTTATGTTTCGACTAAAGGACTGCCAAGAAGACGGGCAACGACATGCTCCAAATCCAGATACCGTGTGTTAATAACTACAACGAGATCACCAATCCATGCTAGCATTAATTGTAGCAGTCTAACAGAGTGAACACTGCTGCTGATTTTCAATACTGTGTATTTCATTTCGCCTTCTAAAGATAAAAAAGCAACTAGTTTTACAAAAGGTTAGATTTATTGAAACTTAAAAAAATTATAAAATATGATTCACATAACTTGAGAAGAAAATAATCGATAGTTGAATGATATGTATAATTAACTTTGACTAAAAGTAATGCACTTAACAATGTCAGATAACTCTTATCTAAAGCGGCCCCTAGACGGTAATGCGGCATGACATGCCTTACGTCCTGTCATGCATGCATGATCAATAAACTATGCATGACAGCAAGTAAGGCATGTCATGCCGCTTTACAGTCTAGGAACCGCTTATGGAATGAAGAAGATTTGTGAGATTGGACCCACGATAATCGAAGCCGTTCCATTACCGTGGCTGTACAAGTATACCTGGTGTTTCAAAAGACGTGGTCATGCTGGGAAACTACTTCAGATATTCTTCACCTTGCTCGTCGATGGCATTCTAAATTGTGTCAGCCATGAACTTAGCTGCAACTTAGCACTGCATTTTTAATAGCATCCATAAGTGCCTCTAGCGTGCAGGCGTCATGGCATCCTACCATGATATCATGTATCAGTACAGTACATGATATTAATGCCCCACCGTTTGCTGAACAGCACCACATCTACACTTCAGTAGGCCTAACATGCGTAGCAAGATATGATTTTGTCGTTATAATTATTATCTCGTGTCGAGACGAGATAAAATATGGCTTATCTCTTCTGAGCACTAGACAATGCGACGGCAAAAATACATCCCGCTGCGCGTGTTCGGAGTGCTGGTTGGGGTTATTTATGAATCCCCACCTGAACAGGTTTTCTTTACTTTGCCACTTGAGTCCGAAGTCTATTTATAGATTTCTATGTTACCCAAGGTAACTCATGTCTAGGTGGGAGGTTCTCAGAAGCAGGGCCTGATCTAGGGTTTGAGCCGCTCGAAGACTATCTAGGTCTAGGTCTTGACCATAAGGCAAATGCACCATATAGAACATAATGTAAAATAATAATGTGATGATAGCAATTAAGTTTTGTTATTGCTAAAGCTGGCTTTTTCCTATATGCAGGTCTTTCAAAATATTTAAATAATAATATTATAGTTCGTCAGTCTTCTTTCTTGTCGCGCCCCACAGTTTCAGCCTATTTAGCCTGTAGGGTAAATCAAGCAGTGTGACGATTGGAATAAAAAAGGTAACACTATCTCGTCAGAGTCCACGTCTTACCTGTGACGTTTGCCATTAAGGGGAAGGACACGCTTGACAAAGCTGTTACGACTTTTCAACCTTTGCGGCACAAGGATGTTGTCGTTCTGAAGGTGTCGTATGTCGTCTTCCATTTTGTGCATTTTTTCAATAGACCTTGCTCTCTTACTCTGCAAACTTCTGATGACGCTATTTCTGCCAGGGGATGCAGCTTTTGTACTGGGGCCAGTTTGAGGCAACTGGCACGTTTCATTTAAAGCTGTACCACTAGCTTTGCGTGGGTTGAGCGGCTCCACACGAGGCACGTATATTGGCTTGCAGAGAAAGGAAGCGCCAACACAGTCGTACGCAAGACTGTTACGAGTGTGCACTTTCTGCTTGATGTTATTTCAGTTCTTCCTGAACAGAAGTGACCTGTCCAGATATGCAAAACTATGTTTTGCTGGGACTGAGCTTGAGTGACTTAGCGAGACCTGGCTAAGTTGCCAAGAGCAATTGAAAATTTAACCTCGACTTCCTCAAATTTGGTGGCTTGGGGGAGGTGAGGCGAGGTCCGCATAGAGGAAGAGGGACATGGTTGAGCAAAATGGTTAGTTGTTGGTGTTGATGTTGAAAAGGAGCGGTGCCTGGACACCTTGCCTTTACCTTAGGGTAGGCCGTTTTTATGGGGCTCTCCAACTACTTTTTTCCGAGAAAATTGGATTTGAAAACGACGGTTGTGCAGAAGTTCTCTCGAGTATTCTGTCAAAATCATAATCGAAGACAAATGAGACAACAATGTTGCAAATTTTTGTCTGTCCGCCATGCCCATAAAGCACTCAACGATGGCATGCAAAGCCCTGGTAAAAGTTTGAATTGAGGCTTAATAGGTAGTTCTTAACCTTAAATTCATACGTCTTTTTCAGCAACATTTATTTCAAGATAAAAACGAAGAATGTACAGTCAGCTGCACTAATTGGTTACCCCCCTCAAGAACAAACTTGTTCGTGATAGGGGTAACCAGTTGGTGCAGCTGACTACTCATTCATATTATGATTAAAAATAAGCACCTGTTAAAAAGAAACACGTCAAAGAGGTGGTTCAAAAAGTTTGGTCTTTGTCTATTGGTGCATTTTTACCATCATAAATGTGATTTCTTAAAATTCTTAAATCATTTTACATTTCCATCACACTCGTCTTACTGTGTTTGAGGTATCTTCATAGCAAATGAAATCAAGCTTAGTAGCTTGCTGGTTATTATCAGGAAACCCCACAATTAGATTCATTGTCTTATGCATCTGGGGAAAAAAAGTAAAAAAAAAATTTTGTTCAGTATTATCAGCCAAAAATGACTTCTTTCTTAATTCCTTCTTATATTTATTTCACTTATATATTTGGAATTATGCCATACTGAACAATGTTATTTACTTACCAAAAAAAACTAACTTATGTTTCACATTCTCATGCGTCGTTGTTCTGATTTTGTGTCATCGAAAATTTGTATTGGTGTTATAGTAATTAAAAGTGTTAGTAAAAATAATTATGTACACATTTTTATTAATAATTTGACAAATTTTACAACTTTAATCCCTATCTACATTTAATTTTGATTATGGTAATCAAAATGTGTGGTGTGTGTGTTTAGATTAAATAAATGCCTAATATGAAATTGTCTATATTCATTGGGTAACCCAAAGAGTATACACAATTTGAAATGTGATTAGTGTACATAATTATGTTATGAAGGCTAATATATTCTTACTTATTAGATGTTGCCACTAGCGACTCAGACTAAGATGTTAATTGTCATTAATACCTAAATATAATAATGAAACACATAGTGTGTACTTTAAAATTTAAGTTTTAATTGAAAAGTAGCGCTACCTGGTGGCAATACAGAAGCATTTTAGCCTTCATTAAATAATACTACCAGTTTACATAGAGAATGGTAGTATAAAAGGCAGCTCTACTGTTTGGTTTTTGTTCCCAGAAATTGTGCAGATTATTCTCGTTGCACAACAGCAGAGCTTCCTTTTTCTAATCTTATTCTCCAAGTAAACGTAATATAGTTAAAACAATTTTGAAAAATGGTAATGCATAGTATACGTCTAACATGAATGACTACCACTTATTTCAAGATTGTTTTACACAATGTATATCAAGCTATTTATTTTGAAACTATTTATATTGTTACTGCTAGCATGCATGTGTCAAGAAATATTGTAATAATAACATCACCCAACAATGTTCTAAGATTTTCAAGGTATTAAACGTTTTGGTAAAGAAAAGGATGCAACACATGGACTAAGGTCACTTTTAAAGTGTACCTAGGTGTCAATCAATCTCCGCGGCCGTACAGTGTGTCCCCAGCCTGCCCAGTGTACTAAACGCTGTTCTTATTGTTTTAGTGGCGGCGGCAGGGGGGGTGGTTTTAATAAAGGTAAAGCTCCTCGCGATGAGCGAGCGGTGCTGTTAACATTTTATTAATTTGTAATTATCTAAGGGCTGCCAAACCTGGTATTCTATTGGTTCACTGGTAAAAAAACCTGTGGTTGCGTGCGATTTCATACCTACTAGCTGCGTCCTCGGCGATTTAGTGTTTAACTGTAAGAAGAAATTATTTTATTTAGGAGATTCGGAGCCTGACCAATTACTTAAGTGTAATTGAAATTATTCAAAACATTTCAGCCGTTATTCTACTGTACTTAAAAATCCAGAGTCATGGGGAATTTTTGTAACATCAATGTATCGTCTTAATTCACGTCTTAATGGTACTTCAAGGCGCCTGTTGCCATTATACTCAACGAAATAAAAATAGTAAAGCAACATAGGGTGAGTGGACTACGCAAGGTTACTGGTACTTATCTCTAACTAAGGTGTGAAACAGTGGTTGGTGCAACGCACGATAGGAAGCTTATTTTCCTATGCGTGTTCAAGGTCATTCATAAAAGTAATTAAATCGAGGGGTTTGGTTCCAATAATACCGCAACGTTCTTCCTGCAAAGGTAACGTGTATTAATTAGTTGGGTGTTAGGTGGCGTTGTGTCGCCTAAACACAACTGGTGTCATAATGATAAGATAAGCGTATTATTAGTATAAGTTTTTTGGTTCAACGTAAAGTATACCAGAAACAGGTATATCGTTTTGGCAGCCCTAATTGAAATTTAAGTGAATGTGTTATTGGAAATTGTTTTATTAAATAATCTACAGTGGTTATTCATAATACAGACATAACCCGGCCAGTAATGTGGTACGTCGAGCACAAGAAAGAGATATTCAATTAAATTCGGTGTTGCCCTCAGTCACACTTTACTCTAGAGTAAGGGTCAATCGCGTCCACTTAAAAAAATACAATATAGAGCTGTTAGTTATAACCATCTATTTTGGCGCAGGCGACTATACTTACTGAAATTAATTATTTTATTTACACAAATATCGCGAGTCGCTCCGACTTGCGTCACCATTGGGAACCGCCTAACAGTCCACCATGCGTCAGACCAAACGCTCTACAAGACTGAGGTTAGCCGATTTTGATAGAACGTCTTTTTCTTCTTCCCGATGTGACATTTTATGGCTGGATACTGTATGTACCTCAACACCTAATCATTTGGAAAATATGGAAATACAATAATCTTAGAAGACCATTACTATTGATTTATATGAAAAGGTTTGAAATTTTGGTGATATCAACAGTTTCAGGGTATTTGGTAATGTCGTGTGAAATTTGACAAACAAACTGCATAGTATATTGTAATTATATCCTATTCAATTCCTCGCCGTGGTATTGTATATTTGGGTTACTTGCTACAAACAACCAAACTTTAAAATTACTTTCAACTCATATTGATGTAAAACAAGAATAGGTGGCCAAAATAAATTATATAACTGGTAACAACAGTGACTCAATAAATATTTATCTGCAGGTGGCGGCGGTGGATTCGGCGGAGACCGAGGTGGGGGTGATATGGTAACACAAGAAGACACCATCTTTATCCAAGGCATGAATCCATCTACTACAGAAGATGAGTTATGCCAACACTTTGGGTCCATTGGTATTATTAAGGTATCAATCGTTTTTTTTTATAGTTCTAAAGAATATCTGTAGCAGTAAAAAAATTACGTAATTTTGTATGAATTATGCAAATTTCTTACTTTATCAATTGCAATTGCTTTTATTTTGATAATTATTATCAAAATAAAAGCATTCGTAAATGTTCATAACACCATGTTTTCAATCAATGCAATCAATAATTATACAGGGTGTAAACAAGGTTGTAATTCCTGAAAACCATATCATCTATTACTGGTATAGATTAATCCAGAATGGGATAAGACCAGAAAAAAAAATATGTGAAAGTACATTTCAATACCACACATAAATGAATCGAAGCCTTCGAAATGATACAGCTGGCGGACACAACTAATTTGATATCGTTCTGCGCAGGCGGTTAACTCGGAGCAGTAAAGTGACTCATGTTAAGAACAACATTTTTGTTTTTGAATATTTCTCATGGTTCTTCTTCTCTCGTGTCACCACGAGCTATACGAAAATACCTGATGCTGTGGTGAATAGATTAGCCAGTCGACAAGGTTGATGGCGAGGCTAACTGCCCAGGGTGCGCCGGACGTACTTAAGTATCGTCACTCGTGGAGGCTCTTTTCATGCTCCCCTTTCTTTTATCATTGTTGAAACTTATAAATTCCCCTGCAGGGTCAATTTCATCTGTCCCCCTAAGGGAACAAAGCAGGGTGACAGATCGGAAAAATTCCCTCGATAGACCCCAGCTGATTTGTCAAACAAAAAATTAAAAATGCCATTCTGTCGAACGAAATTCAAAAATTTTCGGAAGTCCTACAGTCTGTATTGTTACCGATATCATAAAATATACAGGGTGTCCCTGGAAGTATGGATCAAATCGAATAGGGGCGTGGGCAAGGTCATTTCAAAACTTGTAGTAGTAAAAACTTGAGTAAAATTTTCGTCAGACCAAAAAAGCCTTTGCAGTAAATGTTTTTTCTTATTTAACACATGTTTTCTGGCTGCGTAAAAGTATTACCACAAGACAGGCCTACTGTTCGTCAAAGTCCTGAAAAAAAATGATAGCTTAATAGTTTTTTTTATGCGAAGTGATTGAAAAAACAACAATAATTGGTCATAACTTTTGAACCGTAAAAAATTGCACCGACATTCTCAGGGTTAAAAAGTTTGGAAATGACATTGCCCATACCCCTATTCGATTTGATCCATACTTCCAGGGACACCCTGTATAATATCAAAAAACTTCCATTTTTATATTTCGTTCAGAATACTTCACAATAATTTTAAATTTATCAGATCATGACTTAAAAAAAAAACCTAACCCTTTTTCGGCTATTTTTAGTCAATTATCATTTAAAAGATATTATTAATAACCCCTATTATGTAACAGTTACATACACTACTGTTATGCGGTAGCATAAATCATCCTTAAACCCGTTTGGGCGTATTATGTCCAATTCGCAAAATTTCCAACTGTCCAATTCTCAATTGGTCCAGTTCGCAATTGGTCCAATTCGCAATTATGGGGCGTCCCACCAGTTCGCAATACCTACATCGCGTCTAAGTTTAACACGTGAAATGAAAAATTCCAACCCTAAGATTTGCGATGTACTGACCAGTTTTATTAAAGTATGATTCTGTTTGACACAGACCGACAAGAAGACACAAAGACCAAAGGTATGGATGTATAAAGACAAAGTATCTGGGCAGCCAAAAGGAGAAGCCACCGTCACTTATGAAGACTCTAACGCCGCATCCTCGGCCATTCAGTGGTTTGACGGAAAAGATTTTAATGGAGCGACTATTAAAGTGTCTCTTGCTCAACGACAAAACACGTGGGCTGGAAATAAAGGCGGCGGTGGTGGTGGAGGCTTCCGTGGAGGTCGCGGGGGAGGCAGCGGCGGGCGCGGCGGAGGTGGCGGCGGGCCCCGAGGAGGTGGCGGTGCTGCTGGAGGCGGCGGCGGAGGTGGCGGCGGCGGTGGTGGACCGCCTTCTGGCAACAGAGCTGGCGATTGGAGATGCCCCAATCCGAGTTGCGGAAACACAAACTTTTCGTGGCGAAAAGCCTGTAATAGATGTAACGAGGAAAAACCGGAAGGTGCTGGTGGTGGAAGTGGTGGTCCACCGTCCGGTGGTAACGGACGTGGTGGCGGCGGAGGCCCACCAGGTCGCGGCGGCCGCGGTGGCGGCGGCCGAGGTGGAGGCGGCGGCGGCTGGGGAGGCGGCGGCCGCGGTGGCGACCGAGGAGGGGACCGCGGGGGCGACCGCCGCAGCTACGGTAGCGGTGGCGGCGGTAGCGGTGGGGACCGCGGCAGTGGCGGCGGCGCGATGAGGAGTGACGGCGGGTAATTATAATTTCGTAAAAATATTCGATAACTTTTCAGTTTAACACATTTTCAAAATGTGTAAGTATAAAGTCATATCAAATGCTCAGTGCAAAGACAGAGCATACTTTATTCTTCAAAGGACAATCCAAATCTTTTTGACCTGTACTTATGACGTTACTGATCTTGATGCGTCAGAAAGGTTGATACCATGTTTGCGCATTCTCCTTTGCCTTTTTTTTTGTCTGCTCTTTTCATAATTTCTTGCTTTTAGTAGATATTTAAAATAAATGCTTTTTAATAGTAGATTATTCACCGAGGGGATTACGCCTTCTGCGAGACAATGAAAAAAACCAATAGTAATAGAATCAAAGTGGTCGATATGCAATATTCGCGCCATTTATTTTTTGTGTTCTACTCGTGGTGGTCAGTTCGATTTTCAAATAAGTTCTTTTTGGTGCAGGTCTGTATGATAAAAGTTTGTAACACCGTAAAAATGGTGCGGTTGAGTTGTCAAAAATATGTTAAATTGTATTAAACTAAATTGATGAACTCATATTGAGGGTTGAATACATATTTTGGATATGTACAGGCGGTAGTTAACTTTTCTATCACTCCTTAATTGCCCTAAATAATTTCGACACAATATTATTGCGTAAGACGGCATTAGTTTTTTTTTCCTTTTTAGAATAATTTTTGCTCACTCGGCGCAGTCACAATTGGCACTAAACGGCCGCGAGATCGTAGTGGTCATTTATGACCACTATTTTTGTTTACGTATTTTCGCGCCGCGAGTCTATCTAGACATGTATATAATCAAATATAATCAAAGACCACAATATCACACGTTTGCCATAGCGCTGTTCATTTTCGTGTTAATTTCATAGTTGAATCGAAAGGACGCTTGCACTAGTACAAAAAACAATTTGATTTAGTGACTGTTTTACCATTTTTATTTGCCATTTATAATAAATAAAAAATATAATACTAATAATTCTCTTTTTCTTTACAGTGGCAGGGACCGCCAGAGACCATATTAATAGTTATCTTAAGTTTCTCTTTATGTATTAAGCTGATTTTGTATTTTTAAAGTTTAATTTCGACTTTTTCTTATAAAGATTAATAATACCGCATTGAACAACAAAACATGAAGTATCCTTGTATACCTAAAGTAAAAATATAATTTCTGACAAAAATAATAATTACGAGGAAACAAACTGTGTCAATATTACGTGAACACAATGTGATTAAAGATATTCAACCTACTGTAAGTCAATCAAAGGGAAAATAATGTATAATAGGTAAAAGAATGTATTCACTTGTATTAAACAAGTTACTTTGACGTGTAAAAACTTTCTTTGCATGCAAGTTTTGTTTATTACAAAATATGTAAGATAAATTATGTATTTTGAAACTTGGTATGCATTCATTAAATAAGTTAATTATAGTATTACATTTGTTTTATTTCTGCCCAGCAGAGACCGCCACCGCTTTAGCGCTGGAGCAACGAAACTAGTGTAAATTGTTAGCTTGTTGAATGTACCACTCTATTTGAACGAGAAGTTTTGAAGTATTTGATGTACCTTCGTCATCCAGCGGGGCCCTGTTATTCCATTGCGAAGACCATTTTTTTTTATTGGATTTTCTCCTTGTTACTTTTCAAATGATGCTTTATCTCAAAAATAATATAGGTAGCAGAAATTAATTTCGAAAGTTTTGTCTATCCAGCCCTTTCTATCCTTTTAACATTTACAAGTGAGCACACCAAATTAAAGCATTCAATGTTCCTATTGGTATTGATGCTTTTTTTGTTTAGATGCCATAATTATATGCGTAAATGTACTTTTGAATAATAGCGTGGCGGCTAATAGGGAAGAATGGAGTAAGAAAGTATTTTGTGCCGACCCCAACTAACGTGGGATAAGGACAGGCAGAAGAAGAAAAAAAACTTATTAAGTACGGAGAAACATGCGCGCAAGTTTCATGCAATTGGAGTTTGAGTTAAATTTGTGGAGGCCTATTTCCTGCAATTGGCGTCTATTGGCTGATGATAAGGCTAGCTAAGTCAAAAACTTACTTCAATTATCGCGAGCTAATCACATAATTTGAAAAACACATTGGCAGGAGTATCTCCAATATATTTTTTAGTTCTCTTCGCAGTAGAATAACAGATTGAGGAGCACCGCTGGATGAAAACTGAACTTAGAATAGAGGGCATTTCTGTCTTTATGGCGAAGGTAAATAAAACTAACGACTTCGACTTCTGAAACTAAAGGCCTCTACACACCAAAGCCGCCGGCTTTATCCGGCGGGTTATGCCGCCGGCCTTGTTTTGCGTCATGTTCGCTCGCTTAGTTCGCGTTAGTTGGCCGCAATAACCCGCCGGGTAAAGCCTGGTATTTAGAGGCCTTAAATTTTATAATATTGTAATTTTTGTATCAGTATTTTGTGATAAAAAGTTGTTTATCACGTTTGCAGCAACACAAATTTTCAACATTTTATTTCTGGTATAATCTACGACAGAGTTGGCGGTGTACTCAAAAATAGCAAAAGTTTCGTATGTTCCTTAGTTGCCATAAATGCCATAGCATGATTCAAGCGATTCAACAGTCTAGAAAATTGAAAATAATAGGTATAAATCTATCTATAACATCTATATGCGCGATCAAAACAGACTGCCTTCACTGTAGGAACCCTCCTCAAGACCTGTCACGGAAGAGGCCAAGTTTTTCACGTGGGATTTCACCATCATCATTTCAATGGCGTGCCTAGGGTTCAAAGTTAGGAGCATTACAGGCGTAATTCTTCTGCGCTCTTCAAGTTCGACGGGAAAAATGACACAAACGCCCGTCGCGTCGCCGCCAATAGATGGCTCAAAAATAATTAAATGTGTGTGAATACGTTTTAAAGATGAAAAAACACGTTCCGCGGAACAACTCGTTACCGGATATTTTATGTGCTAACTTTAAAAATTCAAAATACTTTACCTGCCCGAGTACGATTGCACACACCTTAATCTATCACAAGGAACAATTATTTGCGAATTCATATAAGAAAGGCAAATCACAAAGAAACTTAATCACAAACGTTATAACACTACTAAAAGTTATATCTACAATACTTACTTTAAATCACAGAAACTGAAAAAATATTTATCGCGTCAAATAAATGCTCCAGTATCTAAACAAAATGTGAACTAATTTGAAATTGTATTATTTCTATCGAAATACAAACATCGCGGCATCTATGCGCCTAAACACGCATGCCACACAAATTGCACTCGTAAACACACTACTGTTCAATTTCGTCAAACTAATAGAGTCAGAAGCCCGGCTTAGGGTCAGCTCACACCGAGACGCGACGCTGCGCGCATACTTTAAAAGAGCGACTCAAAATACAACTTTATTTTCTACACGAAAAGATACACATTTCATTGTGAGAATTCAGAATACGTTGCACCACGCAGCGCTGCGCCTCGTGACGCCTCGCGGCGTAGCGCGATGCATCGCGACGTAGCGGTATGCGCGGCGTGCAAGAGCGGCGCCGCGTCTCTCAACGCCGCGATGCGCGGTCGAGGCCGCCGTGGCAACTTGTTTGTACTATTTCCGTCCAGACTTCGTGTAGAGTTGATGCAGTTCGGTCGAGTGCTCGAGTGAAATTATAATGATTGACTGGGATCTTGTAATAATCGGACTTCTTGCAGAAGAGGCAGAGCAAGAAGAATACAAAAATAAAATTAAAAGGAAGACATCACACAGGAGTATTTGGGTGCATAATTTATGGAGAAATAGAAGAATTCATGGTGAATTTGAGGGTGGACGCGGGCCGGGGCGGAAGCACGTGGTGAATGTAAACACATTCCGCTGCGCCGCGCGGCGTCTCGCTGCGCAGCGAGGCGTCGTGTTGCCGAAGATTTTACGATGCGCCTCGCGACGTTGCGATGCGTATCGCGGCGGCGCGCGGCGCAGCGCGTAATCACGGGCTTCTTCCAGTATCGTCGCGTCGCGTCGCGTCTCGGTGTGTGCTGACCCTAATTATTGGCATACATTTTACCATGCAATTCCTTTAGAACGTCGTGATATTTGACTGCTTTGTAAACAGTGATCTATTCATGGTAAATTGTCCTTTATCTCTTTAATTACTAACGGAACATCATTGATACTTGGCAACATGTTGCAGACACTTACCTACAAGGTTTGTATAAACGTGAAAATCTAGACCCCAAAGTGCATACTTTAAGAACTAAGACCTAATAAGCGTATTTTACGTTTATATTTTTATCTTTTAAGCCCTACGATTTTTTCTAAATCTGTTTTTTAAACAAATATAAACAAATTCAAAACAACGTATGTAAAAATCTACGGCTCTCTATGTAAGCGCTTTATATGAAAACTAGCTAATGGCCAAACGTTCGCGTAGCGGAAACTTGAATTTCTCCGAAGTTTATGCATGCACTAATTTTATTCATACATACACAATTACACACAAATAAAAACACTAATTTTTGGACACATCTCCTTTCTTCTAAAGTCGATGGATTAAAAAAAGTTCCGCCAGGACAACGTTCGCCCAGCGGAATCAGTTTTTGGTGAATTTCTCCACAATGGCTGCGTGCACAATTTTTTTTTTACCATACACAATTTTACGACGTCATACACTAAATATCTGCATAATTAAAATCTTTAAATTCAACAACATTCCGCTGCGCGAACGCACACTCACTCCACCCCGTCTATATGGTATTGTTTTAATAATGAAAACATTTTCTGCAATCAAATGTTTTATTTACAACTGAAAACAAAATATACTATTCGTATTCAAGGTTTTTCTTTGGTCTATATTTAAATAAATTTTTCAAGCATTCAAATTTAATACTATTTTTAATACATAACATTATTTATGTACAATAAATAAAAGGTAGCTGCAGCAGTATTTCTAATCTAACGTTTCTGGAAGCTAAATATCTTAATGAGGACAAGGCCGACGACAGTGGCAGCGGCGACTCCAATTCCCGCTTTCCACCATGACGAATTGTCCCCCGTCAAGCTGGCGAAGTGCTTCAAGTGTCTGAAAAGTATCATAAAATTACAAAATGTTTTCAAAGCTTTAAAAGTGAATTTATAATAATATCAACACTAACCTGTGCTTGCTGAATAAAATCCAAGCTGCTTGAAATTGACTGACAAAGACAATTAAAATAACAGTATCGCAATTCCAGCGAGTATAAAATTCGTTTGTTTTCGTTCAAAACCCTACGTATTTATTTTATATGTCATGCGTCGCAGAAATAGAGATGAAAAATCCATGAATAATAAAAAAGTGAAGGTCATTTAAAACTTGATGTCTACGTCGTCGTCCGATCGTAGAATTGGGCGCATCGTGAAGTGGCTAGGTAGGTATTTCTTGAAACGGAGCCATTTCATATAATGACCTTCTGTGTAGTTGTTATATCATTATGTGCTCAACGTCAGGCGGATCCGTGATGTTGATACGTTTATCGATATTCCTTTGCCACATCATGAAACGGTTAAACGAGTGTATGTCTGTTTATCTGGCAGGCCCCAGATATATCGACGGGCGATAGCTTATTATTAAGACTAGTACCTAAATAATATTAATTGTAAATATTTTGTACCTCAACCGTTTTTGATATAATGACGTTTTAATGCTGCGTCTGGCCAGTGGATCCGTAGAGGTTTTTTTCAAAACGTTATGCTTTTTAAGCAGGCAATTGTAGGTCGTCTTTTGCTTGATACTTGGGTGATTTTAGTGACGTTTTTGTTCTAAAGCTGTCTGATTGAGATGGTTATTGTGGGTTCTTTTAGGTCTTTACGAATACTGCGTTTAACCAGTCGATCTGTACCTCTGTATTCAGGTGTATACATGTAGGGATTGCAATCCAGCATTGTTTTCAATCACGCGGGATTTTTGCTGGATTGACTTCAACTCAGCAGGATCGCATAGGTTGTTTTATGGAATTCAAAACAATATACTATGTTATGGTTATAATCTAATATTTATTAAAAATACACAAATCAACAACACCTTACTGTATGTAATTGACTAATTATTTTACTGTTCGCTTACTTTGTTACTGATTTCATTATTTAATAAAGACTCCAAAAACAATAACAAATATCAATAGTATCATATGAATTTAGTTTAAGTTTACTAATAGTATTTTAATTTTTCTTACTAAAACCAATAAAAAATAATGTCACTTTAGAAATATCAAATAATAATTTACTTTGCTTCTCTTTTTGGAAATACGATCTTAAGAAATAAATAGCATCAATGGTGTAATCTCCCAATTGACTTCATATAGAAGTACATACATATTATGTAGCGAAAAGGCTCTTTCTGCCTCAACGCTTGTTGGTTTCATAGTTTACTGGCTGTACCCGCATGCGTTGCAATGCACTTTTTCCTACCTACCTACTACCTACCTACGTTAGGAACACACCTACATTGCTTAGACAACAGTGAGTGCTTGTAATTTAATATGAACTTTATACCATAGCAATAAAGCTCAAATTGACTACGTTTTAGTTAGAAATCATTTGTATGGGAAAAAGAAAAGGGCTATTTTTAGGGTTTTTCCAGCAATAATTCTAATTTTTCTCGCCGTAAAAACCATCCTTGAACTTCAACGAACATTTTAAAAAAAGATTTGGCCAAATTGGTCCAGGCGTTGTTGAATTATGCGCTTACCAACACATTTTGCGATTCATTTTTATATTATAGAAGATAAATAGTCGTGCGACAAAGTCAAATACTTTCCTTTCACTCCATCAGTTTCAAATGTTCCCATTTCTTTTTTTAATTTTTTCTAGTTTCTGTCTGTTTTGTGTAATCTTCGTTGTCTTGTTTTAGCTGCATTTCTAATTCCTCCTTCTCTAATTAAATTATTTAAGTGAATTAAAGGTGGCAAATTTGAATGAATTTTCACCATTCGGTACTTGCGGATTCGCATTGCGGATCCACAAGCTATTGCGGGATCCCGCAGAGCCTAAAATTATGCTGGATCCCGCTGGATTGCGGGATCCCACTTTGCTGGATTGCAATCCCTATATACATGGTTAGTTTTTGTCTCTTTTCTATCAATTGTTTTGTTTGAAAGCTTAGATTGCTCTCTTTGTCTGTTTGTTTTTATTTTGTTGCTGACTTTTTAAATATTGTCCTTGATATTGGAATATTGACTTTCAACGCTACCATAATTTGTCAAGCCTAAAATAAATTAGAATGTTTTTCAAATCTTGAATGAACTATAATTCACGTAATTTTATGACGCGCCGATTGCAGTGACGCTGCAGTTAACTTTACTGCGTATCTGACAGCGATCGCCTATTAAGAGAATACGAAGAGCATTGTTTTGATCCAAACTTGAAGTAAATCAGGTCCCTAGTCCTTATCAATGAGTGTGGCTTTATTTAACGTTTTAATAGTTTTTGATTATTTCCTTTGTTGTTTGTCAGTTTTAGATATCTCGCTATAATTGTAATTTACGATTGTGTCCTTGTTTCTATAAATGCTTTATGACGGTATCGATATGCAACTATCGCCGTTTCACAAAATTTCCAGGCACTTCATGGTGTGACCAATTTTACGGTCAGACGACGACATCTACATAAAACAATCACAAGCTATTTGTTAAAGCAGTAACAATAAGTGTTTACTTACGGAAATGCAGCCATGGTGGCAAGTTTGATGAACACATCATGTTTGTTTTCTCTAATGTTGAACAATTGAGGTGACAGCAGTTGGTATTTATTGCAGAACACATCTGGTTGGAGGATGTATTCCTGCCTTGCAATCAATGCATCACCCTTAGTTCCCACTATTAATACAGGGATATGACTTTCTGCGAAGTATTTCTGTAAAGAGATTTATACGCGTGAAAGACATGTTTGTGGTTGCGGAAAGAATTTAGTTTAAAAAGCACCAGTCTAGTCATCGCTCATCATAATTTCAATGGTAATCTAAAAATAAACTGATTTTACCCAGCGCATGTTCGGATAAGTTCTAAAGCCAAAACACAACATTATGTAAGACATAAGTGACATAACACACACTAGTGTGCAAGAAAATGAATAATAACGATAAAATAATACTTACTATATATATCCTAGCGATATATTCGAAGGATCGACTGGCAGCGACGTCGTATACGAGACAAGCAACATCACAATTGACTTCGTGGGGCTGCAGCGGATCTGAGACACGAGTTATTGGTATCTCTTTTAGTACTAAGTACTTTTCTTGACCATACACCAACACAGTATTTATACAACAATTCTCCGCAGTATTGCTGTCACCCCTCTCATTGGCGTGCGGCTTTATTTTCTGGAAAGCAAATTTCAGTACAAACGTCTTATTAGCAGTGAGTTAATTTAAGTGTAGCGAAACATGTATATTTCCTTCTCAGACCTTGTGTGCTATGCCGAGGAAGCTTCTACAAATAGATGTCTTCCCACATGACCTTGGACCGATGATATGACACTGGTACACATTACGACTTGATTGTTTCTTGGCAATATCAACTTTCTTTTCACGAGTTACTGTAAAAAAGACAGAGTATGAATTATAGATTGTAGTTTAACAAAAGTAGACTGAAGTAAATATTTTAAAACTCACTGTGTATAGCTGTTTTTTGCGATTCATTTTCTAGAAAATTGAAGCCCAAGTAAGCTAGATAGGCACTTGTATTCTGCAAGTCCACCAATGTCATTAATGTCCAACGACACATCCAACCTTGTAAAGTTAAATATCCCTGCAATGCCGACAATCAATTTAATGGAAACACATGAATGTAAACACATCGCAATTGCAGAGAAAATAATATTGGTCAAAGGTGAATTAGGTACCAAAATGTTAAGAAAAAAAAAAACCATCCACGGGATTTTACGTGATGCTTGGACAGACAGACAATATTTAAAATAAAAAGTTTTGGCTTTTGTATCGATAATATAGTACGTCCCAATCGAAATTTAATGTAAAGACAAAGTGCACTTTGAGTTTTAAATACACGACCCTAATCGTTTTTTTTTTTTCTTATAAAAATCCTCATGGATGCCGTTCGCCCTCATGCATGCACCGAAACCCCGGCAGGCCTCAGACCGCCAGCCCCTGGCGGACCTCTCCCTCTGTGGAACCTTGCCCCACGTCCTCCTGAGAGGCGCGCCACTTTCTCGGGCCTGTTATTGGTCGGGCGACGGGTCCCCTAACCCGCCGCCCGCAGGCCACACACTAGGGTGGCCGGAGGTGGTCGCGCGCCCTGCGGCGGCGCCCATTGCGTCTGGCGCGGGAAGGGAGAGGGGCAGTCGCCTCTCTCTCTCTCTCCGCTCCCTCCTTGGTAGCCATCACCTCCTCGCAAAAGGAGGCAACGACTTCCCACGCACTCTCGCTCCCGACCATGGACAGAAGCACGGCCGAAACCGAGAGGTCACCACCGACTGCCGCGACTAGTTCACGGCACCGCGTTGCCCACGCGGGACACGCCTGCAGCGTGTGCAGCGCCGTATCCTCGGGGCAGTCGACACAGTGGTGACATCCGAGCGGCTGCTCCCGGCCTATGCGACACAGGTACTTCCCGAAACAACCATGTCCCGAGAGCACCTGAGTCAACCGGAAGCTGAGGGCGCCATGTCGCCTCTCCAGCCACTCCTCCATTACGGGTCTTACCGCCGCTGTTGCGGCGTGCCCTACGACCCTAACACTAAGGCCCGGCGCAGACGACGGACTTTTTGTCCGCCGGACTGGCGCGGACAGGAATTGACGTGGTTGGTAGTCTTAGCCGGTCGCGAAATTTAACACGGACTCAACGCACACGACGGTAATATTGTCTGTAGTTGTCGTTAGAACTCTAGTGTCTGCGATAGCAACAACTACCAACTACTTTCATTCTTGTCCGTGGTAGTCCGCCGGACAAAAAGTCCGTCGTCTGCGCCGGGCCTAAATCTACCTTAATAACACTAATATACTTAAAATACATGAGAATTGCTATAATACCTTTAATCGTCAAAGGATATGTTAGCAAGTAAATAATAGATGTACCACGCTATCACTTTAAAAAAACCGGCCAAGTGCGAGTAGGACTCGCGCACGAAGGGTTCCGTACCATTATCTATTGTGTTTTTTAGTATTTGTTGTTATAGCGGTAACAGAAATACATCATCTGTGAAAATTTCATGAGATACAACCTGGTGACAGACGGATAGCGGAGTCTTAGTAATAGGGTCCCGTTTTACCCTTTGGGTACGGAACCTCAAAAAATACGTACGGCATATTTTAAACGTTGCATAACAAAAAAAAAATGTAGCGAACATATAATAAATACCTTATCATTTGTAGGCACCGTGTATCGCAAATTATGCCATGGTATTCTAGGACAGCAGGAGAACACATTTTTTAGTTCAGTTGGATTTAGCATGCCATCTTTGTCCTTGTCGTACTTTTCAAATAACTGTGTTAAAAATTGCTGACCTTTGTATGATAGTTCAGATGTGCAGCCTACAGGTACCTTAATACTGTAATTTAAAAATATTTTAATATTAGTGGACCATGTAGCTCTTCTCTAGTCTGGTGACTTTAGAAAAGATCAATCACCCCTTAAGGTAACGAGAGGTCCAATAAGCAATGTGGAATAACAAAAATGATTAACTATGACTTATTTAAAGATAGGCCTGAATCACATAATTATGCTACTAGCTAAGTAGCTACTACTACATTATTAGCATTCAGTTAGTATACCAAACAAGTATGCTTGTAAAAGAGCATACCGGTTTTATATGTATATATTTCATGCTAATAAGCACACAGTATGGGGCAAGTTGGAGCTCCTAATAAAAAAATTGTCCTTGTATGAAATATGCAAATAGTTTGTGCTAACTGGCAAACGGGCTAATACAAAGTGGGGATGACTTTGCGACATTAAATAATACCACGTATTCTATGATGAGTTTTAAGCCCGAATACAAATAATAATCAATCATGTAGGTACATTCAATAGTTTAGTCACAGGAATTTTCGTACGATTTAATAATTTTACGAATATCAAGATCTCTACGCGAAGTTATGTAAACCTATGACCCGTTTAAGCCAAAAATATCTTTATTTACGCATTTAGAATAGATATAGTTACCATAAGTTTCCACTTCAACTTCCCTGCATCTACCTACATGAAGAGTAAAATTGAAAAATCATGTGACAAAAAATGTACTTGGAAGTATCAGATTTTTTGTGTACGGTACTAGAACACTTCATAGAACAAGTAGTATCATTTATTTTCATAATGTCAACCCCACTTTTTATATACATTCGTAAAACAAGCTACAAACGAGCATACTGCCTTGTAGTAAACACGTATGCATTTTTTAATAGCATGTGTATTCCACGCCCTAAACATACAAACTTACTTAGCATATAAATAACTGTGACTCAATTCCAAGTTCTCCTCATAGCCAAATTTGCGAAGCACTGTCCATGTTGTTTCATTTCTTCCTCTTTGTATAAATAAACAATGTAAGAAGATAAAACCTTTTATTGTTATACAATCATTTTCTATACCGCCAGCAATGTTTTGGGCAATTACTGATTTTACTTCATCTAAAACCTGAAATGTTTCAGAGTTGTATACTTAGTGTAATCAGACAAGAAAGATGGGCACAGGATATGGGGCACAATCCGATCCACTTTTGTTTGTCGCCCAGGCAAAAACCGAAACAGTGTTAAATTATTTTTTAAAGAACTAGTTTTAACTTAATCTTATTTTTGTTTTGTGAATTGACGAGAAACCCGCGAGAAATGTCATTTATAATTGTATAAATTATATTTAACTGCAAAAAGTCTGTACACTGAAAATATTATCAATAAAACCGGTCTGGGGTGTTTTAAATAAGGAACAGAACACAAATTGACATCAAGTATTTAGAATAAACTTATTGCATGTTTAAACTAGTTGTTGCTACTCAGTTTGATCTTCTCTGAAATAGCAATACAACAGTTGTCTCTTATAGACAATCTGTGTTACATCGAAGAAAACATAGCACTCTTTTGGGCAGTCGTCTAAAAACAGCCTTACACAATAATCTATCTTGCAAGATCAAAAAGTTTTGCAAAAATACACTTAGGGGCAAATAAATCGAGCCACTCCATTTTTCACGTGTCGTGGTTATTAGTTTTGGTTTCATGGATTAGTGGTAGTCGCCGTCGGCTGCTGCAGCGGCGCTTGGAAGCCATTTCATATAAATACATACAAACCAGAAGTGCAGCTGCAGCCGACTTCATGCAGTTGCTGCACGTACTGTCGGCAGTTGCAGTTGGCAGCTCGGTTCGAAATAGTACCTTTATTGCCCCTGACTGTTATTTTCCAGATTACGTCATACATTAATACCAACTGATTTTGACAAATTACCTAAAAACACCGGCAGTTTTTTTCAGTGTAATACATTACGTACTTATCACAGTGTCTTTTTTAACCTTGACGTTGACAAAATCATTGAATATCAATGCAGCCATAAAAAATATATTTGAATTGAATTGACAAATTACCTGTAATTGCAAAGGTGAATCAAAACATTTCCTTTGAAACATTGTTACTTCATAGTCATCTAGAACGCCATCACCATCTAAATCACAGATCTTGAATATCCTCGTTAAAGCTCTTTTGCATTTTTCTGTTAACTATAAAGAATAATATATCATTTAGTGACCATGATTACCTACTATAAAAAAAATACCAAGGAGGTAACTTACGTACCTCTTGTTCTTCAATACTGTAAATTGGATTAATAGGGTGTAGGACAGCTTTTTGTGCATTGTAGAACATCTCAGAGACATTTATAAGTGACTTGGCTGAGCATTCTATACATCTGTCCACTTCTGGATATTCTTCTGCTATATCCCAAATATTCTGCAACATAAATTCAAACTTTAAAACAAAAGCAGTAAAAAAAATGTTTTGTTGTTTTGATGTAGATTTTTTTTTATTGAATACTTTTTAGTGCCTACATTAGGTATGTATAAATTAGGTTACTATTTATAGTGACTTTGTTTTATAATTTAGTTATTGCATTGCATCTTGCAGTGGGTTGCCTCCCTGCTTTTTTTATACTTTAATAGTATTCAATATTATAAAGAACATTCAAGTAATGAAACTTACATCAATTACAGAATAGTCAATTAAATCAATCTTGTTTCCAACAAGGATAACAGGCTTTCTGTAATCCTCAGAGCAGTTTTCTCTAACAAAAGGCAGCCAATATGATGCTATTTTGTTCAGAGTCTCTTGTCTATCCACTGAGAAAACTATGCATATTACATGAGCCCTTTCTATTTCTTCTCCCACCTGCTCTAGTGTTTGTTCAGCAACTGAAAATATTTGTTAAATAAGAAAATATGTGTAAATCTTAATACCTTAGGATAGTTAGGATAATATGAATCTGAGTCTAGCAAGATTTCTATTTTCCATTAAACAATAAAATTTCGAACAGTAACTAGGTACATTTAACTCATTATAAAGAATTAGTTTACAAATATATAAAATATGCTTTTAAATAAAACCTTTACAGTATCGGAGTCAACTTGCTTACATAAATCTGGTGTTTGTGAAATTACTTTAACAACACTTTTAAACAGAATATAGAATACTTAATTAATTTAAATGTATTAAAGAAAATAAGCAATTGCAGTTTCCAAGTTGTAGTAACTACATTTGTGCGATAGTGGGACATGCATACAGTATGCGTAATTTAAGTCTGCCTAACAAGAGGCTTTTTAGGTCTAAATGTTGACGTGCATTTGAGCAGGTGACACGGGAACTGAGTGTAGCTGGAAAAGCACAAATGAGAATGCTGTCTTTTATTTGCATTTGGGTCTAGTTTTGCTTGCTCTGGAAACTAGACAGTCAAGGTCAACAGTCATTTGTAATTATTATGTTTTTGTTCATTTTGAATATTATTATTTTATTGTTATTAAGTTAAATTTTATGTTTTGTTTTGTGATATATTTGTGTATCTCTATGAAGCATGCAATAAGTAGCGTTGCAGTAGTCGTAAAGATTCCAACATGATGAAAGGAATTTCAGCAAAATAGGCATAGCAATTTTTTTAATTTAGACTTTTACTTACAAAACAATGAATTTAATTTAGCAAGCCTAGATTTATTTTTAAAACTATACCGCATACTAAATACTTCAATATTCTTAGTTTGTTTTTTTTCGCGTTCTATTTTCTTCTCAACATGTACCTGCGCGATCGTCACTGATTGCTCACTTCAGAGGCAGACTTAAATTACACATACTGTATTTGTAACACCCGAAAAGTAAACAATACAGTTCATTCTCTTACAAAATTGATGATAATAAATACAAAATACATACCACAAATATCGATAATGTTGGTTGGTACTTGCTCCGGCGTAACGTCTGCGGGAATTGTAATTTCCTCGGCCTTCGGCGGCACATGTTCGGTAAATTCTTCAGTTACTAGGGACAGTATAAGTGAGGTTTTTCCAACCCCAGGCTCACCTAATAGAAGAATTCGAACTGTACGAGGTATGGACTCGTAAACCATCTTGATTTATGTGAAAATGTGTTGAATGACATAAAGAAACATTGTTTCCGTAAGAAGAATAATTGGTGTTAATTTATTGTCTTGAAAATGTCTTCCACAATGAAAGTAGCCGGAATTTCGAAATTGATGGTGATGATCATAATTTTATTTTTTATCAAATCAGAATCAGATTTCTGTTGAGAGATGAGATGAAACGTCAGCCAATCAGGCGCTGTCAGTTTCGTTTCCATCACAGACTAGATAGGGATACAATCAGACGGCGCACTCTCGAACAAAAAAATGGACATTTTGCTTATCTGTGGACCTCACATTTTCACTCGCAAATTTTTTACCTTTTAATTGTGGGCGTGTCAGTATTCGTGAAACTAACACGAACACAAGTCTTTTAAGCTGAATTTCGTGTATTTTAGATTCGAATATTGGTCTTTTGAGCTCTATATTTTTGCTATACGTAGCTCCTTACTAATTTACTGGTTCTTGTTGTATTTTAGAAACAGGAATATTATATAAAAAAAGAAAAGAATGCATTTTGTTACTGTAAAATATATTTATTTTTTTAATTTTACAACTTACTAAACCAAGCCGCCTAGGATAAAGTGGCTGGTACCGTTTTACTGTATACTCCAATGCAGTTCTTTACCTAAAACAAAGTAAATCACTGTTAATAAATTATTAATAGCTTTAAAGATAGACGAGTGGAAAGAAGTGCAAATACCAGTTAAAAAATACATAATATTATTTAAACAACCATGACTTATATTATATGTCATGGTTGTTAGATGATTTATTTGTATTGCTATTGGACACCTAATGCAAATATTTACATGAACTTCAGCGCGAGCACGGTTCTTTTTATCGAGTCGATTCGAGAAATTTATCTATTCTAAACGTCAAATTTGACATAAGATATTGATAAAACGACAAAGGTAGCTCGGAACGTATTTTATCGAGGCCTCGATATATTCGACAAATCTTATCGATTATGTCGAGTTTTGACAGTTCTTATTGGTAAATTTCTCGAATTATCACGAATTGTTGTCGTCAGTTAAAAGTTGGTAGATAAAGATTCTTTGAAACTATTTTAGCAAAACAAATGGAATTTGGAGAAAGACGTGAATTTAAGTTTAATTCAGTAATGTATGACTGGTGGTGCCCCCAATTTTTCTACTCTTTTTTGACAGACTGTATGCCACTAAAATTATATTTTAAATATTTTTTACAATCTTACAAAGATTATAAAAAATGTTTACAATATTTCTAACAAAATAATATAACGAAATAGTTTTCAGTCGCAAGAAATAACCAGGAAAAGATTATTTCGTAAATAAAATAAAGTCTACATGAGTGAATCATATTTTTAAATATGGTGTTGCCATTTTGAAAAGTCGATAAGCTATCGAGAAGACAGCCGTCGACAAGGCTCGATAAAGATACCGAGGCAAGTTCCGTGCTACCGACTCTCGATAAAATTCGGTATGTTTAAACTTTTATCGAGTCGAGAAGTTTATCGATCAAAGAACCGTGCTCGCACTGCTTGCCAGGAAAAGTAATGCTGTTATGCATTGAATGTTGAAAGTTTTATAATAATATCATCATTGCAACTGACTACAACTATTGGTTCTCGTGACTCGACCTATTGGTTTTAGTCTGCAGTAATTAAATACATACATACCTTCATCTATTTGATTTTTTTCAGGAACCAAGTATTGATCATTTAATTTATGAAGCAATCTAACATTATTGTGACTGCAGTCCTTTGTATACATCCACTATGTTACTCCATTTGGAAATTTGATTATTATGTTTTATATTCTTTGTGAGGAAATTATTTCTAATTCCTTTTATCCGGTAAGGTGGGGCGTAGGTTATACATATTTAATGAATCACCATTCATTACAATGACATCATCTGGAAGAGGAAAAAAGATTAATCAATTATGTTTATTCCATTATGTACAGTATTTTACATAATCATGTTCCTGCACATGCTTCTTATTCACACATAATTGCATCTTGAACTTTATTTAAATATAAGTTCAATTATTAAGACATTTTAGTCAAAAATACAAATAATGGTTGGTTGTAGTTTATTATTCACTCTTACACACATTAGTAGGTAGCACTCACCACCAATTATTTCACTAGCATCAGTTTAGTCACTCCGTCTTCCAGCAAACTTTTCATTGATGATTGAAAGACAGAGCTTTGATCACCGAGCTATTGGTAGTCCTTCCTGCATTGGAAACTTTTGAGTTCTGCATTAAAAATTAAGTTCTTGCAGTTATTGAAAAGTCAAGCCCTGTGAATGTTCCAACTTGAGGCACTTTAAGCACAAGAGTCCTATGTTTCAAAAAACATGACGGCCTTTCCATTTCTCTGACAACCCACAGCACATCACTTATTGCACACAATTGCAGCTTTTCAAAGTATATTTCAGTAAGAATATTTAGAGGATACGCTAAATACGTAAATAAATAAATTTTATTGATAATTTGATAATGTTAGTTTGACAGATCAGTCCATAGACTTCATAGATAAAAGTGACGTCATAGCATCAAGATGGCGTCACAGGGCGTCAAAGGGGCGAAGTATGAGCCAGAGGGGATGAGGTAGTTGTCAGAGTGATTATATGACCCATAGAGACGACGGTCGAAAAATTTTCTTCGCAGTGAACCCCCCGTGCTGAAACCTAATTTATGTTTATTGATAGAGAACCTAATGGAGTTTTTTTATTTCCATGATTAGGAAATTATTCTGCTATCATGGGGGAAATAAACAAGAGACAGAACGATTGGGATTCTTCCAAAGGTTCGCGAGATCCTATAAAAACACTAGAGGTTAGTTCTTGTTTTGTTATTTAATTTTTTTATAACTAATGTAATTTAAAACCTTTAGTCAGAGGGTCACCAATAAAACTTAGATCAAGTTCAAACGGGTATCCTGAAATTAAGGTAAGTAATTTCTTTCTCAACCTAGTGAGTTATACCAGTGCTGTAAGGTACTAAAAGTACAACAACTGTTATTTTTTGCTTGTAATTTTATACTTAAAAAATAATAATTAAAATTAAGCTCTTTAAGTATAAAGGCATACTATAGGCTCAAAATCATTTTTAAGAGAAAGAATTAGTCTATAAGAAAATCAGCATTTAACTACCTGCTGCAGGTGAAGCATGATCAGTTGACCACCATACACAAGGGTTTTGTTGACGGAAGCATACACAGAATGACATTGTTATTGTGAATAGTTTAGTAATTTTTTCTATTCCTCCATGAACAAAACCCTTTTCAACAGTGGTCAGGCCAGTGTGGTGGGCTGAAGCTAACCCATTCTCATTCTGAGAAGAGGCTTGTGCCTAGCGCAGTCTGAGAGTAATGAGTCGATTAAGCTGTGCTAACAATAGAATAGAATACATTTTTCAACCACTAACTGCTAAGCACTTTTATTCACAACTAGCAGTGCCCTTGCGGCTCTGCTCATGTAAGAAGTTTTTCTCCACATAAACTTACTTCCCTCTGCACATCCCCTCAGGTGTTATCAGTGTGTTTGTTAAGTTATGACTTAGATAGTCATAACTTAACAAACACACTGATACTAATCCATCTTTATGTTTTCAATTTTATTTTTCAGGACAAATGGAAATTAGTTCCTTCTTTTTTACAAGTCAAAGGTTTAGTAAAACAGCACATTGATTCATTCAATTATTTTATAAATGTTGAAATAAAGAAAATTGTGCAAGCCAATGAGAAAGTGTTCTGTGATGCCGACCCTTTATTTTACATTAAGTATCTCAATGCATATGTTGGGACACCAGATCTTGAAGAAGGATATAACGTTACTAAACCGACAACTCCCCATGAGTGTAGACTCAGAGACATGACTTATTCAGCACCAATTACAGTTGATATAGAATATATTAGAGGCAATCAAAGGGTTATAAAGAATAAACAGTTGATTGGAAGGTGAGTTATTCTTGTTTATAGTTGTTTAAGTAAGCTAAAAATTCTGCTCTTTACACATTGCCAATACTTTGCCAGATATTTATGATTATTTATGGTTTACTCACGTGCATTTTTTCGCGATTGCCCGACTAGTTTCGGATCCAAACGGACCCCTTAATCATGAGCTGAACATGCGGCGAGGTCCCGAGACGAACGTTTGGGTCCGAAACTAGTTGGGCAATCCTGAAAAAATGCACGTGAGTAAACTGTAAATAATCATAAATATGAATGTGTCTCACGAAAGTTATAATACTTTGCCAGGTGTTGTTTCTTAATATAAATATTACAGTTAATGTTAGGTGGATAGATAAAGCTAACTTAATCCAGATAAACCTAGGCCTATTAGGCTTTTAGATAAAGTCCGAAACTATTATAAACTTCAGACCAGACACAATTGGATAATGTTGATTTTGTCATTCTGTTGTGTAACTTTAACAAGAAAAAAATTGTTAAGGATCAGTTTACTGTTGGTTTTCATAAAAACTAATGTCTGATTTGCAAGCATGCAGTTTTTCTGAATATTATGTTCCGCCAAAAGATCCTCTTTGTAAACACATTCACTGCGGGAAAACACATGGTACGTTTGCGCGATGTTATGCTTAGGCGGCGGGCGCACAAACCGTGTGTTTACTTACTTTTTGTATGAAAAAGCCAATACATGGGGTCTACTCCCTAAGCACGAAGTCCGTGGTTTCGGCCTTAGTTATGAGCGTTTCCTACTCTCTATCACCTACGGACATACGATTATTTCGGGGCCCGAACTAAGAATGAATGACAACACGATTTCATAGTTGTCCCTACTACCATTGTGTTTTTGCCCGTCTGAAAAGTTGAACTTGACACTTATTTTGTTCACTCCTACGTTTCGGGCTACTTTCGGACGGGCGACTCACTTCGTTGACGGACTTAGGGAGTAGGCCCCCATAAACGGCGCGTGCGGAAAGCCGCACTACTGGCTAGTAAAAAATGTATGTGCAGCAGTCAAAAAAGTTAGCTTTATCCATCCACCTAGCATTAACTGTGACATAAACTGAAATATTTACACTTACTGATTCATAATTATAATTTATTATTTAGGATGCCATTGATGTTACGCTCTTCAAACTGTGTACTGACAGATAAATCCGATTTTGAGCTAGCACAACTAAATGAATGTCCACATGATCCGGGTGGTTATTTTATCATCAGAGGTATGTTTCATTTCATAAAAAGCTTAATACATAATGTTTAAAGACTGACAAAAGGGCAATCCGCGGTTTTGTTACCTTTTGAAAAGTTACCTACGAGATGACTACATACAGAGGACATCCCTACCAACAAAAGCTATGAGAGCCAAGCTCTAAACCCTTATCATTTCGAAATAATGGTGATGATGTGTTTCAAGATTTATGTATTTTCAAAGTACTATGGAGGGTGGTTTTTCCAAAAGTGTACCTTGTATATTGTGCCAAAATTGTAAGAAAAACTAAAAAAAAAACAATTCATTTATTGTTTAACTTCATTAAATAATACTAAAAGCACTAAGAGCCTAGCAAACATAAAATAATATTTGCCGATTGTGACTTTTCTGTAAATATCCATCTTCATAATTATGTTGTAATAAAAAGTATTTTTTTAGAATTATAAAAAAATTACAGGTCAGGAGAAAGTAATCTTAATTCAAGAACAGTTGTCCAGGAATCGCATGATAGTTGATGAATTCAAGGGAGCCATACAATGTCAAGTCACTAGTTCCACACATGAAAAGAAAACCAGAACTAATGTAATAGTAAAAAATGGCAAATATGTATTGAGACATAATGCCTTGTCTGATGTGAGTACATTCATTTATGAATTATGTAATTATGATTGGTTTTGTTTTTTGTTTCAAAAAATTTGGCAGTTTTTGAAATTGAAAACTATCTGAATGAACGGTTCAGCCTTGATTTGGTTGCGATTTATCAAGGTTTCTTTTAGGAGAATTGGGCCCCTGCAGATCCCACCGCGCGGTATACAAAGATGGTTATCTGATTTCTTCATAACTATTGTGATCTGTTTTTCCAAATACCGGGACTTAAATGAAAAGAAAAAGCGGGATTGGGACATAAAAATCTGTACGTAAAAACCACGCGTCGCAGTCTCCTGTCATCCGCCGCCCGCTCGCCTCGTGCACTCCTTCCTTCGCTGAAAGAGTATTTTTAAATTACCGTGCCAAAATTACCTACTAGGATGAATTAGCAGGATTTTCGATGGTGGGACGCGTCCTGAGGGCGAGATTCACAGAGCGCATTTAGACTTTACTTTACTAAGTAATCGATTCATACGAATAAGAACCTTATTCTAATACTGTTAATGTTCATATTCGTATGAAAGGCTTATTCACAATCGCTTATAACGCATAAATTCGCTTAAAACGCTTACTTAGAAAAGTCTAAGTGTGGTCTGTGAATCTCGCCCTGAGAGGGCTGAAAAACTGGACGTCCCACCAAAAGTAGGTCGTCCATAACCTATTTACATTACTTGCCTATAATTTTCAGGATATACCTATTGCAGTGGCCTTCAAAGCGATGGGTATCTGTAGTGACCAGGAAATGATGCAGCTTATTGGAACCGACGATACATCACTGAAGAAGATGGCTCCTTGCATTATGGATTGTCATAATTTAAAAATATTTACTCAAAATCAAGCTCTTTCTTATATTGGAAGCAAACTGAAGGTTAAAAGGTACAAAATTTAAAAAGTACTGTAATTTTTTCCAAAAAGCAAATGTATCTAGAACCTAGGTACGGTAACATAATATACGAGAAGCTTGTGTAAAAATTTGATGTTGTAAATTGGTATCTTTACAGGTTTCAATCAGGTAATGCCAAAGTACGCACACCAATCGACGAAGCACGAGATCTCTTAGCTACAACAATTCTAGCTCATGTTGCAGTTGAAAACTATAACTTCTATGTAAAAGCCATATACCTAGCTATAATGGTGAAAAGAGTGATTGAGGCCGAGACCAATAAAGCAGCTATAGATGACCCTGACTACTACGGAAACAAGAGACTTGAGCTAGCTGGCTCTTTACTTGCTTTAATGTTTGAAGATCTTTTCAAAAGATTCAATTGGGAATTGAAATCAATAGCAGATAAAATAATACCGAAAGTTAAAGCTGCACCATTTGATGTTGTCAAGCACATGAGGCCTGATTTGATTGCTAATGGATTGTTTGCCGCCATTTCTTCTGTAAGTCAAAACTAAATATTAATTCTAAGTTCAATAAAATCGAGTAACACACAAAGTAAACAATGACACACTTTCAAGCATTAGGGATGAAAAGTATTACTATCTGTTCTAGGGAAATTGGACAATCAAAAGATTCAAAATGGAAAGGCATGGGGTTACTCAAGTCTTAAGTCGTCTTAGTTACATATCTGCCTTGGGTATGATGACCCGGGTCAACTCTCAATTTGAAAAGACTAGGAAGGTGTCTGGTCCACGTTCCTTGCAACCTTCGCAATGGGGCATGTTGTGTCCGTCCGACACCCCCGAAGGTGAAGCGTGCGGTCTGGTCAAGAATTTGGCGTTGATGACTCACATCACCACCGAGTGTTCGGAAGAACCTATCGCTAGGCTGGCTCGTAATGCTGGTGTTGAAGATGTTAGACTATTAGGTGGTGAAGAAATTAATCATCCCGCCGTCTACATGGTTTTTCTCAATGGTAAGTAATTTAGGAGTTACTTCATTGGATGTAACACACAAATGTGCAAATGTTTCGTAATAATGTAATTACATTTCCAGGTAATATATTAGGTGTTTCAAGACAGTACAAAAGACTTATAAAAGTTTTTAGAATGTTCAGACGACGTGGTCTTATATCAGCTTTTGTATCAATTTACCCAAATCACAATCAGAGAACTGTCTACATATGCAGCGACGGCGGTAGACTCTGTAGACCATATATTATTGTAGAAAAAGGTTACCCATTAGTCCAACAATTCCATATATATGAACTAAATAGAGGAATCAGAAAATTTCAAGATTTTTTGAACGATGGTCTTATTGAGTACTTAGATGTAAATGAGGAGAACGACAGTCACATAGCTACACTTGAAATTGAAATAGATCCATATGTTACCACGCACTTAGAAATCGAGCCTTTTACTATTTTGGGTGTTTGTGCCGGTCTTGTCCCCTACCCTCATCACAATCAGAGTCCTAGGAATACCTATCAATGCGCTATGGGTAAACAAGCTATGGGTGAGTAAACCATAAAATGTTTATGAATCAAATGACCTGTTTCTAGAACTACAAGTAATTTTCTAACCCATGGAATTGTCATTTATGTTTCAGGAACTATTGGCTACAACCAAAAAAATAGAATAGATACACTAATGTACAATTTAGTCTATCCTCAATGTCCAATGGTTAAGACAAGAACCATAGAATTGACGAATTTTGACAAACTACCAGCTGGACAGAACGCCACAGTCGCCGTTATGAGCTACAGCGGTTACGATATCGAGGACGCTTTGATACTTAACAGAGCATCCATCGACCGCGGATACGGCCGATGCCTCGTTTACAAAAGTGCCAAAACCACTATGAAGAGATACAGTAATCAAACATCTGATAGGATTTTAGGACCTTCAAGAGACGCCACCACAGGGAAAGTTATAAGAGCGCATGAAGTTCTTGATACGGATGGAATAGCTGCGCCTGGCGAAATGGTTGAAAACAGACAAGTTTTGATAAATAAACAGATGCCTCCAGCGACTCTGAACCCCGTCACGCAGGGTCAACCACAACAGGTGGATTACAAAGATGTACCGATCACATATAAAGGTCCGGTTGAATCTTACATAGAAAAAGTCATGGTGTCGTCAAACTCTGAAGACGCCTTTCTCATTAAAATATTGCTACGACAGACCCGAATTCCGGAGATTGGTGACAAGTTTAGTTCTCGACACGGACAGAAAGGTGTGACTGGCTTGATTGTACAACAAGAAGACATGCCTTTTAACGACAGGGGCATTTGTCCCGACATGATCATGAACCCACATGGTTTTCCTTCAAGAATGACGGTAGGAAAAACTATTGAACTGTTGGCAGGAAAAGCTGGCCTGATGGAAGGGAAATTTCATTACGGTATGGAAGTCTTATTCTTATTACTTTTAGACTAAACTAGCTGTTACTCGCGACTCCGTCCGCGTGGGAGTCGGAAAACAACATTGTGTCGTAATCGCAATAACTAAAAAATATAGATGTAACGAAACCAAATCGCGATTTTCTTTCTTTTTAAGTATATTTAACCGTCACTAATGCGTAACTGCTACATTAATGATATGCCCAAACGTGGATTGAAATATCATCAAACGTTGACGTTTAAACGATATAGTCAGTTTTAGCTGGCCATAATTATCATGAAATACAACCATTTCATGAAATGGTCAGCCACATAATGAAGTGATCAGTTCTAAGATCTGGCCACGACAGATATACCAGCATAATCGGAGATCTTTACGCAACATATCAGCGAAAGTCCCATCAATCCACGGAATTTTACGTGATGCCTGGACAGACAAAGAGACAATAATTGAAAAATATTTTTTTTGGCTTTATCGAAAGTATCCCCCAATCGGAATTTTGGAGTTTTATTTATAGTATAGAAGATATCTGAGATTTCCTTTTTAGATTAGTATTTTTCTTGCAGGTACTGCATTTGGAGGTTCCAAAGTTCGTGATGTATGTAATGAGTTAGAAAAACATGGATATAACTATCATGGCAAAGATATATTTTATTCCGGTTTAACTGGAGAGCCTTTGGAAGCTTATATTTATTCTGGTCCGGTGAGTAGATATTTAATATTGTGATATTTCACCCAATTTAAATCAAATCGCTTGGTAGAGACAGACGAAAGCTAAAGTGATTTCACAAGTGTTTCATTTTTACCAATGTCAACACGAAACATCAAAAATTAAAACTTCAACATTAATTAATGAATTAGTCCTAACATGTCAAAATAAACGAAACTCATTATAATATATTTTGTAGGTTTACTATCAAAAACTGAAGCACATGGTTCAAGATAAAATGCACGCTCGCGCCCGCGGGCCTCGCGCGGTACTCACTCGACAGCCGACCGAAGGTCGGTCGCGCGATGGAGGTCTGCGACTCGGGGAAATGGAACGAGACTGTCTTATTGGCTATGGTGCTAGGTAAGCAATGCGAATTTATAGGATATTCCTTTTTCGGAGTTTTTTTTTATATCTATTAAATGAGGCTACGTTTACGGAAAGCAGCAGGCAAATTAGGTAGGTCCGTATCTTGCAGAAATCTAGCGAAATTGCACAATTATACAGGGTGGTAATTTGAGATGGGGCAGTAAGGGCAGCTACCTTAACCGTTCTAGTTATAGTAAAACGGAAACTTGCTATGAGGCTAATATAATAGTTATGCCATGCAGCGTCCGTGTGGCCGTTGCGGTAGTGAACTGTGCGTCGCATCAGTTCGCTAGGGCATTTATGTCACCAAGCACTCATCGTGGCGCTAAGCACCAAGAGAAGCACCTGCCTGTGTGGCTTGCTTGGGCCTTAGGTACCTAATACGATATTCTTTGAAAGCCTGCGGTAATAAGACTGCGGCGTTTTTTATTCCACAGAGCGTCCATGCTAAACGCGATCCACAATCCCTTATCTAGAGCAAATGTGTGTTTGACATTGCAGTATGCTGCTGATGGAGCGACTGATGTTGGCGTCGGACGCTTTCAGCGCGGATATTTGCGGCGCGTGCGGACGGCTCACCAGCCGCGCGTGGTGCCACGCCTGCCACTCGTCGGCCGCCGTCTCCAGCGTTGATATGCCCTACGCCTGCAAGCTGCTCTTTCAGGAATTAGCCTCCATGAATATAGTCCCTAAACTTACTCTCAAGAAATATTGTTAGCTCGTCTCGTTATTATCGCGATTGTACCTAATTATAAGCATTTGAAAATATAGTTATTTAATTTAAAAATATTCTCATTATCATCCTAGCATTTTCATGTATCTTCTTCTGTCTGCCCATATCCCGTTACTTGGGGTCGGTGCAAAATGTTTTTTTCTTCCATTCTTGCCTATTATCCGTCCCGCTATCATACTCCCTTTTCATTCATATCATCTCTCACACAATCCATCCATCTTATCTTTGGTCTTCCTCTTCCCTTCCATCCATCAACATTTATAGGCTCAATCTCCAAAATAAAAATTGATCGCTCTGGTCTCTAAAATTTTAAACCTAAATATTTCCAAAACTACTTGGTTAAAATCGAGGCCAACATAAAAATAGGCTTATTTAACACGTTATTTTCGAAATAAAAATACGGAACACAATATCAATATATAAAATGCACCAGAGAGGTCAACCAAATACGCTGATTTTGGAGATCATCCCTGTATTCATCACTCTCTCATGCTTTTCGTCCCTCCTTATCACATTTATATCTCTACAGATATTTACTAGTACAGATATATTCTAGTGTAGTACATTTACATGTACTACACTAGAATGTTGCTACAATAATTAAGATTGGAACTTTTGGAAAACTAGCACGTCGATTTCCCATTGTTACGTAAAGGTACAAACAACATTACGGAGGAAGTGCACACAGTGGGCCGTGGCTGGTCCTCAAAATGACCAGAAAGACTCCACAAGACAGTTTACTTCATATTTGCAGGTGGCCTCCATAGTAGTTTTGAGGCAGATAACAAGAGTCACGTAAAGTGAACTATCATAGAATTAAGCCTTGTATTGAGCACAGAGAAGCAAAGTAAGTAGAGATCGTTTTATCTAAAACTGGACGCCCCTTCACTAAATGTGTGTGACTGAACAAGACAATGGTGCCGATTCTGTTAAGGACAAACTAAACTTAATTTAGGCTATTGCCATCTTTTTCACTCTAATAAAATAAGAAAGAGACATACGTAAATAAGAGCTGTCAAATTTAGTTAAACTAAAAGTTCCATACAAATTTAGACGACATTTAAAACGTGTCGACTAAAAACACGGTGAAGTTCAAGGAATAAACTAATTTGACATCTCTAACTTAGTTGTTGTCTATCGCCGTCCTTTTCTCGCGCTATCTGTTAGTAAAAGATAGCAATTCTCTAATTTTAGTTGGTGAACAAGAGAATCGGCACCAATGACTAACACCGTATTGCGTCTACACTACCCATATATATAATTATTATACTCTTTGGTCTACACACCTACTTTTCATGAGATGTTTTAAGTTTTAAGATTATTAAAATCTGGAATAGAAAACTGTTATTAGGTAAACATATAGTATTGTATTAAAAAATATTATATTTATCAATTGCATACAATTTCTCATTCCGAGAGATAATGCAAAAAAATATTTTGAAGTTCTTGTAAAATGTTTGAAAATACTGACAAAGGTGGAATGCAAAAATTGCTAGGAATTGACAAAACATCAGTTAAAATTGAATTAAATACATGTTTACCTAATAACACTTTTCTATTCGAGATTTTGTTGTTAGTACTTTGCAATCATTGAATCCGAAAAAATACGAATCGTTATAACTTGGCTGGAATATTATGAGGCTCTGCAAAAAGCATACATTATTATGTATACTACTACAGCTGCTAGTTCGGGCCGTATTTCCTCCGATTTTGATTTGGAGCAGTGCACAAGCACTCTTTCACTTTCATTTTCCTCACAGTAAAACACGGTTTTTCATAGAAAAATATTTTATTCAATTCAATGTAAGAATAAAGTCGTATAAAATGTTATGTATTGGTGCCGATTCTCTTGTCACAAAATTCTCTAAACTAGCCAAAAATCACTAAAATTAAGTTAAGTCCTTTCAAACAACGATTCCTATTCTAAAATTGACTAAAATCACAGGACTTAGTAGGTAACCTATTTCGAGTTTAACAGGATAAAATTTGGTTTAGTTACTCAACTTAGGTCCCTGTTCACCAACATTTAATCGAGTGTTATAATATGAAAACAGCTGTTTGTGAAATTTCCTGTTCACCACAGCCTAAATACCGGTTATGTACGATAATTAACTTAGTTGGAGTCAACACGATTTTAGGGCTGTTAAAATAGTTTTAAAATTTAGCGAAACTTGAAAACAATAGGTTATAAGATTCTCTAAATTAAAATAGCAAAATTTAGTGATAGTTTAGTGCGGTGTACAAGAGAATTGGCATCATTCATGATTTAAATTAGTCTTAACATTTTAAAACTTGCTTTCGTGAAAATGAATGTTATCCACATAATTATTAACACAAACACATAAAAGAAACCACTGAACGAAAACATTTTGATGACGAAATATCCGATGGTGACCCATATGACGAATGCATGGGAGCCGAGACGTCGCAGGGACAAGCGTGCGGGGAGGTCTTGGCTCACAATATTCTGATGATTTGTTACATCCTTTACATACGAATGAATTGTGCAAGGACATTGTAATACTTCACGAGCCATGAATCCACACAAATCATTTCTATTCCAAAGTCTTGTTAACTGTGCTCCATACTGCAAAATTAAACAGCTTCAGTAAGTTCTTTGCACAACACTTATTCTGCAGATATTTTGTGAAAGTCATGTAAATTGCATTGCCAAAACACACTTCAAAGCGAAGCGCACGCAGGACAATTCTAGGCCCTATTATGCTCGACGTAACGACGTAAAGTAGGCCTTGTATCATACAAGGCCTACTTTATTTTACAAGTTGTATGGCCGCGCAGGAAAATTTGTATGTAGCGCGATGCGATGCATACGCGTAAAACAGTCTACATACCAAACCCTCCGGACCCGCCGCCACAACCGGGCTTTGTTGTCGGTGGCTTTAGAGAATCATGATCGTCGGCGGGTCGACAGCTTTGGTGTGTAGTGTCCTTAATGCGACGAAACATGAGCCGCGCAAGTTACGCTCAGTGTGTTTGTAGCCTAAGTGTGCGTCCTGAGTGACGGCGCACCGCTCAGGCGGAATGAACGGCGCATTAAATAAATGTTCGAAACTTCGAAACGTTTGAATTTTGATATCAATATTATTAAAACCAAAGTAAAATAAACGAAACACTAAACAGGCGCGTACGCGTTAACTTTCCGGCGTGCACTAAGGACAGGTATCGACGGTAAAGCCGCTCCGCAATACGTCCGTGCGCCGTCACTCAGGACGCACACTTAGGGGATCGTAACTTAACAGCTTTTCCCAAACACACCAGACGTATTCGGTCGCCTCGCAGCTTTATAAAGACCTCCGCTGAGGCCCTGTCGTGCTACATTGCATTTTTAGTTACTACTTGTTACACACGTAAATACGCGTATCTCCCTTTCCGTGTCCAACTGGCGACACCGGTCTCGCGAAATCCGCACGCTTTTGTATTAGTATGGAATTCTAATAGCCCGTGTTCAATTCGCGTCAACTGCTCACGCCTTTGTGATCAAGTGGCGCTGGGGAAGGTTTTACAAAATAGTGTGCAGTTGAACTGAACACTTTTTTTACTTGATTCTTGACTGTATGAGTCTTCAAAAGCGTGTTGAATCAGCGACGGTATTAGTTGAGGTACTGCTTGCATTGCTGATATTTGTTTTCCAACTGACTAATTTGGAGAGCGAGCGAAGCAAGCTCGGGAATTTGGGGCACCCCGACACGGATAGGTTAGGTTCGAAGGGGATGACGGGGGCTAAAGTAAGCGAACGAAGCCCCCGTCATCCCCTTCGTGTTAGGTTACTTTAAACCTTGCAGACAGAAATAGGAACCTCGCACAGCGAGGCTCCATAGACTCTTTCATTTTAAAATCTTTGGTGACTGAAAATACTTTTAAACTCTTCCATTATGTTCACCCACGGGTGCCCCCGCGACCCTCCCACTTGCTTCGGTCTGCACGATTTATTCCGAACATTTACGAACGCGCTAAATCAGCACGGATTTGTTTTGAACAGACCAATTAAAAAACCGTGTTCAATTCAATTGCACACTGTTTTGTAAAACCTCTTTTAACGTTGCTTGATTGCAAAAACGTACTCAGTTGACGCGAGCTGAGTACGGGTTGGTTGAATTGTGTAGTACTTAACACAAAGGTGTGTGGATTTCGCGAGACCGGTGTCGCCAGTTGGACACGGAAAAGGAAATACGCCGTAAATACAGCATCATTGCTCGTACTAAAAGCTTGTTACTAATTTAACAACAAGTAATTTTACGTATGAAATACGCGAGACTCAGCGCTCTAAAATACGCTCAAACGCAGACCATAAAGTTTTAATACTTACTAATTCATTAAATCTTGCAGATATTTGATAAAACATTCTCACTAATATTGTGCTCTCGTATGACGTTATTGGCATTAAATCAGGATCACCCATGTAGTGTATTTTAGTAGATGTGCTGCGGAGCTGTAACATTCAATTCAGATTGTACCTACTGTGTGAATATTATGTCGCAGCTAACTGGCTTTATTTGCTCTTCAGCTTACCTAGCCCGTTTATTAAATGGCGCAATCCAATGATTGGCTTAAATGACAGTAGAGTGCAAAAAAATAAATAAATTGTACCTTATTTGTGATAGAAAGTGGAAAGTTTGTTGTGTTGACATAAGAAGAATGTTCCATCGAATTGTCTTCTACAATAGGCTCTGGTGGGAGTAAACTATTTTCATTTAACTGAAAAAATAAAATACAGAAAATATATTGTCTCTGAGTGAATTCACAAGGAATTAATTTTTTCGTAATTAGTAAAAAAATATAAATAGGTAATTTCGAAATACATAACTATTTGTATACGTTAGTGGGGGTCTGGAATGCGATAGTGTTCTTTTCTAAATGCTATATTTATAAAAGAACACCATCGCATACGATTAAAAAAAAAAACTCGTAATGACAGCTGTAGGATGGATAAATAAATAAAAATACGGATTATGAATTTAAAAAAAATTATGGACCTTTGACGCATCATCATTATCTGTACATAGTATAAAACAAAGTCGCTTCCCGCTTCTGTAGGTACGCTTAGATCTTTTAAATTAGAACTACGCAACGGATTTTGATGTGGTTTTCATCAACAGACAGAATAATTCAATAGGAAGGCCTATAAGTATAATATAGTAGAGAAAAATGCTGAATACGCGATAAACGACATCCACGCGGCCAAAGCCGCTGGCGATCTCTAGTTCGCTATAATTTAACATGAGCAGATAACCAAAATATAGCTTAAATGTAACAAGCTATCAGTGGCGAAGGGTGAATTTTCTTAAAAGGGAAGCCGGACCAATTATTTGTTGAAAATAATAGATACTAGTATTTGCCATATTTCGAAAGGGAAGCCGATAAGAATCGAGTTGTATGGAGCCTTCGCCACTGCAAGCTATTGTTTATAATTACCGCAAATATGTGGGAAAAGTGATGAAAGCTGGTGGTCAAATAATTTGGCACTTTCTTGGATTCTTCCAATAAAGCTATCTCCTCATCTTGATCTTCGATCATCAAAAAAACTTTTATTGAACCCCATATGCCTAAAAATAAATAAAAAAAAAACAAAACGGGTGTTATTTTACGATTTTATAATGTCGTTTACGTTTTTTCGGTAGCAGTCTCCTTAGGGTCAGCTCACACCGAGACGCGACGCGACGCTGCGCGCATACTTTAACCTTCCGTGCACCACGTGGGGTTTAATAAACCCCAGCGAAACAAAAATCGTCGTATCTTTGTAATCGGCTGCGCGAATTCCACGAAACATCGAGTAGCTGGAGTTGCGATGTTGCCGGGTCGTATAGTAACAGTGATTTAGCAGTAGCGTCGCAGGCGCAGCGGACGGTCGCTCGCAAATTGTGGCAGGGTGTCACAAACCCCACGTAGTTCGGCACGTCGTCTAAAAGGTAAGCAGTTTGACGTGCAAAATATACCTATTTCTACATAAATATTTATTTATTTTGTTTTTTTAATTACTTTAATCGTTTGTGTATTTGTTTGCAGGTCTCATAATGACTCGACGTATAGATCAACATGAATTATTATCGGCACATAAGGATGATAGTGATGGCGACACAGATGAGCTATATTTACCTGGAAGTGAAGGCGATTCGGATCATTTGAGTACTCAATCTGAAAGTGACATCGACGTGACGTGTAACAAGATGTTCGGAATGCGATAGAAGAAAAGATTGAAAGACCAAGTACGGTTGCGAGCAATGCGAAGTACCTATACTATGCTTAGAGCACGCATATTTTTTTTGGAAAAATTGTGCAGATTTGAACCAACTGGGATCTCATGAAGACGAATTATGTTTAGTTATTTTAATTTTATTATTGTTTCTTATCTCATTAGGCCCTGAAATAAAGGGCAATAAGAAGTTTTTAGTTATTTTTTTTTATAGAAGGCTAAACCAAAGAAGATGGTCTCCTCTTAGTTATTAAAAAAGTTCTATTTTTGTTACAATGCCTATAGATATTTAAAATGTTTATTTTACTTAACAAATTTATTTTATTTCTATCTCCTAATAGTGCAAAAACAATAATAAATATGTATAAAATAAACTTTAAAGAGATATTCTCTTTATATAGATAGAATGATGTTGGGGTATAGGAAACCCCACATAGTGCAGGACGCAACTTTTACCCACGTGGTTTACGGAAGGTTAAAAGAGCGACTCAAAATACAACTTTATTTTCTACACGAAAAGATACACATTTCATTGTGAGAATTCAGAATACGTTGCACCACGCAGCGCTGCGCCTCGTGACGCCTCGCGGCGTAGCGCGATGCATCGCGACGTAGCGGTATGCGCGGCGTGCAAGAGCGGCGCCGCGCCTCTCAACGCCGCGCGACGCCGCGATGCGCCGCGAGGCGCAGTCGAGGCCGCCGTGGCAACTTGTTTGTACTATTTCCGTCCAGACTTCGTGTAGTTGATGCAGTTCGGTCGAGTGCTCGAGTGAAATTATAATGATTGACTGGGATCTTGTAATAATCGGACTTCTTGCAGAAGAGGCAGAGCAAGAAGAATACAAAAATAAAAATAAAAGGAAGACATCACACAGGAGTATTTGGGTGCATAATTTATGGAGAAATAGAAGAATTCATGGTGAATTTGAGGGTGGACGCGGGCCGGGGCGGAAGCACGTGGTGAATGTAAACACATTCCGCTGCGCCGCGCGGCGTCTCGCTGCGCAGCGAGGCGTCGTGTTGCCGAAGATTTTACGATGCGCCTCGCGACGTTGCGATGCATATCGCGGCGCAGCGCGTAATCACGGGCTTCTTCCAGTATCGTCGCGTCGCGTCGCGTCTCGGTGTGAGCTGACCCTTACGGCTACAATTTACGAAATGACCGCTATGTTTAACTGATCTTTCGTTGAACAGAGTATAGTTTCAACAGGCTCGCATAATGTGCTCATAAATCGTTTTATGGTACTTTTTACCAAAATATTTCGAAAATTATGCATATTTTGGGATATTAGGTCAGTTTTTATGCGTATTGCACTTTAAATCTGTTTTGCTGAATACACCACTGAAAAGATCGAGAAAAATTGCCTAGAATAGGGTATTCGACTGAAAAAATCTAATTAGTCTGTCAGTTAGATTATCAAAAAATATTTGAGCCCTGTTTTTTCTTTTGTTACGTAGGTAAACCAAAATTGACAAAGATACGACATTTTTAAAATTGACAAAACGTCACAAGCAAGTACAATTTTTACGTCAGAACGTCACAAGCCCCCACTCTCCGAGTTTTGATGCATTTTATCTTTCTAAATATTCATAGATTTAACAAAAGCAAAAAATACATGTCCATTATTTTTCAAAACTAACTGGCGGACTAATTAGATTTGCAATTTATTGATGCTGTCAACATGCCTATAGGGTGTCAGATTAAAATTTCAAAGTATTTGCACCTATCGGGTTTTATCACTTTATTTGGTTTTATCGGGTTTTATAAAATCTGCTTTGCTTCCCCAGTATCATAAAATTTTAAATTAAGTAGGGAAATTATAGTACGTAGTATTTTTCTGGAAAACAGTACCTTGATTTCGTAGACTCAATCTCTTATTAAATTCTTGAATATTATTTTCTGCAGTTATTTTTGCAGTGATGATTCTCCTCACTAAATCAGACGCAAACGATCGCATGCTATCACTCCAAATCGGTTGATAGTCGAAATTTGCTGACAAATTAAATTCTGATATAGCTTGTTTAGCTATTGTTACCCATTTATGTAATGATACGCCATTGTATGTGTAACTGTAAAATAATTAATATTTAATTTGGTACATTTTGTGGGTCAGAAACAATAAAAAAAAACGTGACAAGACATTACCTTTGTTCAATGCCAGAATTATTGTAACTGGTATCTGGACTTGGATTTAATCCAGAACCACTTTCAGTGATTGCTTGTTCTAAATTCCATAAAATAGGACATAAATGCTGTTGTGAAAATACCTGAAAATATAGGAAATAAATACCTATAAGGGGTTGATATAAGATTTTTTGCCAGAAATCTCATACATTTTGATATTCTTAACCACTGTGCTCCTAAGGTAAAAACCTTAAAATGTAAAAAATACACATACCTTGCCCAATCTAAACAACATAATGGCATTTTTGTAGGCAGTTAGGTCCAGTCTCATAAATCTTGGTAGTATAAGTTGGAAGATACATGTGTACGATGGGAAGTTTTCAGCAATGAACTGAGTAAAACTAGCATCTAGAGTGTTTGTGTATTGTTCATCTTGGTTGTTATTAGAAACTGGAAACCTAAAAGAACAATAATTAGTTTAATTTTGTAGAAAATATCATGCATACTTCCTACATTGTATTAAAAAAGTTGATCCTGCTATCTCATTTTTCCACCTTGGTGGATGATAGAATAGAATATACTTTTTTGTACACCAAAATTGTAACGTAGCTCTTATACAATATCATTTAGTGAAGGGTACAATGGCGGTCTTATCGCTGATAGCGATATCTACCAGACAACCTTTGGATGATGGCGAGATGATACAACGAAAAGGTGAGGCTTTGTTAAGACCTTTTCACCGAAAACAGTTAGCATTGATTGATTTTTTAAGTTGAGTAATTGAGTCCACTAATGATGCATAAGACCTAGCAGAGGGCTGCAACTTTGGTTATTATTAAACATAAGAAAAATATGTTACGTACCGGTCTTGAGAAATATTGTTGTTCACATATCTCCAAGGTTGTATGAGACTCAACCACAGTTCCATCACGAGCCTGAAGGACGCATCTAGCGGCCACGTCGTAACTAAATGTTTAATATAGTGGTAGGCACGAACGCACATTATCTGTCTTGCATATTTTCTAAGTGCCGATGATCTAACTGCAGGGTCTGACATATGTTTGGCCGAAAATGTGTGCAAATGTTTGACAAGAACCCTTACTGTTCTTACGCGCTCTGGACTTGAAGATATTGCCGAGTAATTTCTTTGGAACATCTGCAAATTGGATAAAGAGATTGAATTGAAAATGAAAATATTGTACAAATCACTTAAGTAAGCGTGCTTAACAAATGAACATTCATAAACAACTGACGATGATAATCAAGCAAGTTATAGATAATATTTTTTGCATAACATAGTGTCTTACTTCAACATGTCTGGCAGTAAATTGCTCTACACTCATCCATATATCAATGAAGACTTGCAGCACTGTTTCGGAGCGCCATACCTCATTGCGTGACTGATTTTGTGATGTTGAATGTTGATTGCTTATGCTGGAGCCAGATAGATCAGGTATTAGCAGCAGTGATGGAGAATACAAGGGCCTGAAAAAATACAAGAATTTATCATCATGTTTTGTTATCTCCAGTGCCAAACCTAACTTTTGTTTTTCTTTATAAGCAGTAAGAGCACGACGCATGTTCTGCGCAGAAGTTAATTACGGGATTGCGCGAGCCGCGGCGCACCTGCCGATCGCTATACAAAATTACCGCAAATAATGACTCCACAAAGACTAGTGCTTGATTAATGAAATTGTACTATAACTAAAGATATGTAGTAAGAAGAGAGTACCTATTAGCTGTTTGTAGAGGTGCAGCCATGGGCACTTTCCCGGTGTAGTTGGGAATATGTGGCAACACAGATATGTTTGGATCCGCAGGCAGGAAGTGCATGAGATAATCACATGCTAGTGCAAAGTATGCACTGCTCCAATTCTCCCAGGAACTCGTCTGCTGGCTGTTACTAACAAGGTGCAGGGCAAAATTGATGATGTAGTAGTCAAATGGATCTGATTAACATTATGTAGGAAAACATTGTATTAATAGCTTTCTGGGGCATTATTTATTTAAGAAAGGCTACAAATGAACTAAAATCTTTATAACAATCAGTTATCATTTCAATGAAGTAAAATCAACCACAGTTACTGTTATGATTAAACTTCGACACGAAACAACAATAAATTGTTAATGATCATCTGACTACCAAACTGAATTTCGACAAATCGTTCTACGACAAGATTTCACTTCGACACTATGGAACTCCGACATTACGCTACTACGAAAATTATGGAACTTCGACACTGGGGTTTAAAATAACCTAACACGAGGGGATGACGGGGGCTAGAGTGAGCGAGCAAGGGAGCGAACGAAGCCCCCGTCATCCCCTTCGAACCTAACCTATCCGTGTCGGGGTACCTCAAATTAGGTGTCGAAGTTCCATAATTGCAGTCGGAGTAGCGTACTGTCGGAGTTCGATAATGTCGAAGTAAAATCTTATCGTAGAACGATTTGTCGAAATTCAGTTTGGGAGTGTGTTCATCCATCACAGCAATGCCCCAAGTAGCTCTTTTTTTTACTTTTTTCTTTTGGACTGCTTGTCGATCAGGAATGGAGAGACTAATAAGTCCTAATAAGGACTAGGGGCTACTCGGGCAGACTAACTAAAAAGTTTAACTTACTAAAAAAATAAAACATTTAATTTTTTAAATTATAGTATACTCATGTTGGTGAACACCAACATAAGTATTCCCCTGGTAACCTTCTTAAAGGCAGTAGGCTAAGAAAAGACAGCTTGTGCATTGATTTATAAGCATACAAAATTGACTGCATCTTCCTCTAAATACCTAGTTTCACTAAATTAAGACCAAAGGTAAAGTATAGGCCACCTTCCTCTACCTTAATTATCTCAAAAGACTAATGTTACATTATCTTGTATCATAACAACATAGTGTGATCCAGGGTTGGCATGATTAAAACAAGTTGTTTTAAAACACATGTTTAAAACAGTGTTTAAAACAGTTTGAATTTAAACCGTGTTTTTTCTCACAAGTTTAAAAACAAAGATTAAAACAAGTTTTAAGCATTGTACAAAACAAAATGAAAAAACAAGCTTTAAAACTACTTTTCATGGCGAATGAATGGATATAAAATGAAAATAAATTAATATTTAGGAGTCTAAATAGCTTGACATAAACCAGTTTAGTCTATGCTATTGCTATGTTATATTTTATTTTTGAAACATGCATTAGTATATTCAAAATTTCAATTTCAAATCAAAATAATAGAATTCATAGTTCATAGGTAATTCCCCGCCGGTATATGTAGTCCCGCTAGGAAAGTCCCTATGTCGCCCAATTTTAAAATCAACATTAGTTATAAGGTTAGAACATACAGGATGAATGTAAAGTGTTCAGTATTATTAGAGATATGCAACATAAATGTTTATCCATTGATCGTTTTTTGTATTTAATTTACTATGGCGAATTTGAAAAGATCTAGTCTAGAAATGAAACATTATAGGTCGAATTAATTTGAGATAATGCCCTAAACTAAAAAGAAAAAAAAACAAAAAAAACACTTGTTTAAAACAATTTGAACTGTTGGTTTTATAAAATTTAAAAAAAAAACTGGTTTTTTTCCAACCCTGGTGTGATCACAAAAAGTAGGCAGTGTTTTTTCACAGCTATTCATACACCAAAAGTAGTAGAACAGATATTTGATGCAATACTTTAAACAATATTCAATGTCTGCATGCACATACACACACACACTGAATGTAAACCTGATGTGCCATTACAATTTCTGTACTGTTATCAAAAAGGATACTGAGTGCTAAAGCCACAACATTTAGAGATTGTGAGTCTGTGACAAGCATATCAGAGTAAAACTGTGGACATCTTCCTCTTTCTAGAGTCATCTGTAAGTCCAGCTGAAACAGAAATTGTTTCTTGACACACAAAAAAAGAAAGCAGCCAAGAACAAGTTGGGCTCTCAGTATTGTGGGGGATCTGTACCATTACTGCAGTGAGCCGTCAATATATCAAATTAAACTTTTCTTATCCCCCACCCTGATGCCAAAATACAATCACAATCCTCAAGAGGGGTTGGCTCGTGGTCAGGCATGCTTTATATAGAAACTGGCTGGCTGTTGTTGGTGCAGGCCTCTAGTCTGCCGTAATAAGTGTACTGGACAAAAGTGATCTTGTAAAGGCTCCATTTTTCCTTGTAAGGTACAGAACCCTAAAAAAACTAAACTGATAAACAAGTCTATAACATCACAAATAATAAAATACCAATGTATAGACCCATGTTAAAGTAATATATGGTAAACTGTATTAAAATACTAAATACTTACAGGTAAGACATTTAAAGGGAGGTTATATTTTAACTGTGGGTCAGATAAAAGCTTATAACACAACCGGAACATTGGTCCTAGTGGCTCAAAGAAAGCTATTAATGACTCAAAGGCATGTTTTTTGTTATCACAAGTAACTGTCCTCAGACCCCAGCCATTGTTGAAAGAATTTGAGAATATGTTACTTATTAACTGAGGGAATAACGCTTGAAGATCTTTGTTTGGAGTTGACTGGTCTATAATTCGAGTTAATTCGTCCAATTTTTCTTGTAACGGCAAATTTAGACTCGTATAAAATTGACTCTGAAACAAAAATTAAAATATAACCAAGTTATAACACACAAATTTAAAGAACAAAATAACATATTTTGTGGTTATTACCATGATATCGTGCGCCATTCTGTTAACTTCTGTGGCACTTTTCTTGATCTAAAGGCTAAAAATGTTACCAATACTGACTTACAAGACTGCTTCCAATACAAAATTACAATGCTTTGAAAATTGTATTTGTAATTATTGTTAATAGATAAACATTTACAACATGGCTACTTCACTCAAAAAGGCCCAACGTCTTTCGGACGGGTAGCTGATCAATTCTTTCTTATTACTTTATTTACTTGTGGTACTGAATTAAAATGAAATGAATGAAATTGTATTTTAGCTTTAAATAGTTCGTGGAAATAACGAATAAACGAGGGGGCGGTTGAAGTTGACAATGACAAAATGACAAATGACTGACAAACAATACATCAGGGCTGGCAGATGCAAAAATGAGAAAATAGTGTAGCTTCTATAAAAAATCGTAAAAACGGGAGTTTTAATAAAGAATAGTAGTAGTAATACCGATAGATACGTACAAATTATTCCGTAAGTGAAGTTTTTTATTGGTATTTTTTTAGGGAATGCCTCCGCTGCCGGCGCCGGCTCCCAAAAATAACGCCATCGGGAATCGGGCGGTACATTACTACGTACGTGAATTTTAATGACATGCTTTGGAATAGAAAACTTTAGATAAAAAGATACGATTCAACAAACCGGTATCGTAGGTACAACACTGCACAAAGAAGCCGGCAACATTATTTGTTAACTTGACATTTGCATGTGTCAATGTCAACTGTCAATTTTATCTCAGAGATTAAAAAACAGATTTTTACAACAAATTCACGTGTATCAATCAAAGAATTATGTTGTAAACCACGGCTACGTCGAAGATTTGGTATGATAAATAAAATATCAAGAGATTTCAATGTGTAACTATCTTCTTAAAGATGTCTTATGACTGGTTTGAATCTATAGGGCGACCACGATTTGTTGTCGCCCCTATGGTTGATGCCAGTGAGCTGGCTTGGCGCCTTCTCTGCCGAAGACATGGAGCAACATTGTGCTATACTCCAATGTTTCATAGTAATGTTTTCACCAAAGATCCCAAGTACAGGAAAGATAATATGGTGACTTGTGAAGAGGATCGCCCGCTTATTGTGCAGGTTAGATGCTTTAGCCTAAAAAATTAGTACCTAAATGAATTTATTAGGTGTTTGTGTCATAATACTGTTTACAGTTCATCATTTACATCATCTGTAAATTTTAAAGTGCATTAAACTAAAATTCATTCATACGTTTAAAATTTTATTTTTCAAACAAAACTTTCTAGAGCGGCTTTGCTTTAATTAATGTTTATGTTTATGACCTTTTTATTATAAATTAGTAAAATAATTTTGTTGCTTTATTTAGTTCTGTGGCAATAACCCTGAAACAATGGCAGCTGCAGCTAAACTGGTTGAAAAACAATGTGATGCAATTGATGTAAATCTTGGCTGTCCTCAATCTATAGCTAAGAGAGGCAAATATGGATCTTTTCTTCAAGATGATTGGGAATTACTAAAGAAAATTGGTAAGCTAATGGTTTTTACTTATTTCTTTCCATCCTCTTCTAGCAGTACCTCTCAACTTCTAAGAGTTGGGTGTTAGTTCAGCATATTTGTCTCTGGGGCTTATAATGTCACATTTAATTTCATAATCATAACAGCAAGTAGGCTGCACATCCGGCAGTTGTCACCCAGTCACACTGTCTGTTTTGTACAAGGTGTAACATAAATAAAGGCACAACCTCTTAAGGGGTCACTGTACTCATCATTATGAACAACTTTTACTAAGGGACCAAACCTGAAATCATGAACATTAAATGTAGGAAACAGCTGATTTTTTTTCACAATTTCTGATTTGGTCCCATAGTAAAAGTTGTTCACAATGATGAGTACAGTGACCCCTTAAGAGGTTGTGCCCTTATTTATGTTACACCTTGTATATTACGGTACTCATTATGTGATCACATACACATCATTTCTTTTAACCTCTTGTCCGCCGATAAAAATGTTCCCTGTTTTGTTACAGTAAAGGCTATGTCTGAAGCAGTCTCAGTACCTATAACATGCAAAGTACGTATTTTTGAAAGCATAGAAAAGTCTGTGGACTATGCACTCATGTTACAAAATGCGGGATGTAAAATGCTCACAGTTCATGGACGAACAAGGGACCAGAAAGGGCCATTAACTGGTATTGCTAGTTGGAAACATATAAAGGCAGTAAGGTGTGTTTTTTTTTAATAATATAAAAATAATTGAATGTAATAAGCAGTGATAGTTTAAGAGGTTGAACACTCGCCTTCCATGCAGGAGGATCTGAGTTCGATCTTGGCCCACATGTCTAACTTTTTTCTTCCTCTGGTATTGTGACAATACCAACACATACATTGAGACTCACAATATTGTATTGACTGTTTAAAAATACAGATACCCTATGTTCAGTACATGTTTGCAGGCAAAAAAATACAGAACAAATCTTAATGCAATTATGGATGTTGTTGACATTTGCCTTCACAAGCAGCATAATAGCAACAGGGTATCTAATATTCAAATGGCATAAACAAAAAGAGAACATTTATATAATTGAATAGACAGGTAGTCCGTGGGGGTACAGATTAAGATTAAAATTGAAGGGTTTTCCTACAAAAACTGCACAACTTTTTTTCATAAAAAAATTCAATAAAGGTTTCAATAAGGGTTAAAGGACTTCATAGCATTGTCAATCCGATTGTGTAGCTTCAACTCCCCCTCTCAATCGTCCGAACCAAAGGCCGGCCTTTGAAGACGACGAAAAGTCCGAATGTCTAGCCAACAGTCTAGAAGCCCAATGTACTCCCAGCACCCAACCCGCAGACCCGGTCCATCTTTCCAAGGTGGATCGCGAGGTCGAACGTAGGGCCACCCTACCACCCGATGAAGACCCCGACGACCCCTTACCCCCCATCACCATAGACGAGGTCCACACGATAGTGAGGAAACTCAAACCTAGGAAAGCCCCCGGCTCAGACCACAGAACAGATAAAGAGGTTAGAAAGGAAATAGTTCCTGATTTGTATTAGAACGCGTGTCGCCGCTTTTCTCCCACTCTTTAACCCTACTACAAGCAAGAGCCCAATACGTACGCGCATTACGCACACAAATAAACCACACGCACATAGATTTCGAGTTTGCTATTAGTTGTCACACTAACGCAAATACTGCGTTCGACGTACACTCACATACGCGTAAATTCAAATTTATTTCTCATACATGTTACGGCGACCAAAAGGTCGATTACATATATCGATAAAATTACTGTAATTTTGTTACTTTAAGTTTTGCAATTTTTCGCTCTAATTTTGAGACCCTCGAACGGGGTACGAATAGTGTGAACTTCCTCAACACATACAGGGTGGAAACGTTAAGTGTCAACAGGCGATTATTCAGTCAGTTTAAGAAATATTTCAGAACTTATGGCTAATATCAAAACTAGGCCGCCTAGTAACTAAAATAACATAAATATTTTTAGGAAAATAACCGCCATGTATCGAGAATTTTGATTTTACAACCTACTTCCGTTCATTCAGCCAGTATAACATTTTTGTTCATGAGATATTCAAGAAGCTTATAGTTTTTTTGCATTTTATTTTCGAGCTGAATTGTTTACTGAATTACTGGATTAATAATAACTCAATAAAAAAGGATAACCTTTCTTTCTTGTACCTATTGACAAAGTCGGCAACATTTTTTATTTCAACTTTTAATCAATTGAACTGGCTGAAAATAAAAATAACAAGTTACTAAAAAAACGACGGAGTTATCTTTGAGTTCTAAATTCAAAAAAATGTTGTTCTTATAGTTTTTTATTTAATTAATAAAAAAAAATAGACCTAATGCCTATTCCCTTAAAGCGTAGGCAGAGGAGTTCTGTTATACAGCCACAAGTTCTTCGTGACGGTATTTAGCGCCGTGTATTATGGAACATTGTTATTGAACTATTAATATTTTTATTAGTTGAACAAACTGGTTGCAATATTATTATTATTTATTAGACATGAAAATAATTGGCTATCGCATTACGTAGGCAATCTGGAACTACAAAATCTGTCTGTTTTCTGTTCGAAATCCTGGGTTAGATTTATGTAGTGCTCAGGAATTTGTTGATATGAAGGTTTATTACAGATATGACTAAGATAGACCGAAGTCGGTTGAGGCTAACTCCGTCGTCATATTAACAGTAAGGAAGAGAGAGATAACGTAGTTATGATTGTTGACGACACGTTTGGTGCAGTGGCTAAGCGATTGGCTGCTGCGCTACGGGTCGTGGGTTCGATTCCCACACGGAACAAAAATTTGTATGGCCTACAGATGGTTGTTTCGGGTCTGGGCGTTTGTTTGTGAGATTTGTGTCTGTAAACGCACCCACGATACAAGAGAAATCTTAGTGTGGGGCAAAAAAAAAAAAAAAAAAAAAAAAAAAAAAAAAAAAAAAAAAAAAAAAAAAAAAAAAAAAAAAAAAAAAAAAAAGATTGGTACGATCAGTTGAAAGAAATTCTCATACTAAATGTATGGACGGAGCGAAAAACAAAATTTTCAATATCTGACTTTTCTTTTTCCTAAAGTTATTTATAATATTTTACTCTCCATGTAGTCTAGTTTTGATAATAGCCTTAACTTTTTAAATATCTCTTAAATTGCCGAAAAAATCGTCTGTTGACACTTAACGATTCCACCCTGTATAAATAATAATGTCAAATTAAGGGGGAACATCCGATATAGCCGTGAAATTCAAATTTTCTTTAGTTTTTTGCTAATTGCAGGTCTGTTTTACGTCATAATTATGTTGTTTGCACCCGTAACGATACTAAGTTTGCTAAAAATAATCAATAAAATCATGTCAATTATTATGAATCATCATCGTAATGCTCTAAAACATGTTTTTTTCGGAAACGATTCTATTTTCGAGCAGCGTAAATCTAGAAAAGTAGCCATACTTACGACTTTTGAATATTGAATATATTATTGAATAACCGTTACCGACGCAAACCGCATTTTGAATAGTATAAACGTAAATAAAAGCTATAATTTGCAAAAAAATAAAGAAATTTTGAATTTCACGGCCATATTTAATGTTTTCCCGTAGGCGTATTAATATAATATAATTTAATTAATTTAATTTGAATAACCCTGTGAATTTTAATTGCATAATTTTCTGCAAAATGTTAAGAACTAATTGTGCTACATTTAATAGGTATCCACTCAATTCTACCAGTTGTCTCAATCCAGTTTTTTTTTGTCTGGACCTGTTGGAAACCTAAAAATAAAATTTAAAATATAATTCGTGGCAATAAACAAAGTTATTTTAATTATAATATTACTGATAATAATCATTTGTAGATATACACACATATTTAATACCGATATTGTTTACAACTTGGTACAACACTATCGATACGTATGGATTTCGCTGTATTAAAACAATTGCTCGCTGCACTCGACTTTCACATTGAACGCAATACATTGCGCTGTCGCTCACGTAGTACAAGATGGTACCCATGTATTGCAAGCAATGTATAATTTTGCATCTGTGTGCGATTGTATCGTTTTTTCTACAAATCACATAATACTATTGCAATAATTACAAATATTACTGTTATTATAAGGTTTTTGGACATGCCGGTGAAAAGAAATCCCTTCTCTGGCTACACTACTCAACTAGCTTCTTTTCCGTCACGTTATAATAATGCAAGACGGCATAATTCTTTTTTATCGCGGATCTCCGTACGCTGTCACAATAAGAGCGCGACTGTTGACCGGTAAAACAAATTTCGGTGGACATATGAGCGTTTGCTCATATGTGCGGCGCGCCTGCCCCGCCCACAAGGCCCTTCTAACGTCTTTTATCTGTTCTGTGGCTCAGACGGTATCACCAATAAGGTGATCAAACACTTTTCCGCCCCGCTCATAGTCCTCATGACCGCCATCTTCAATGGCGCTCTGAGTAATAACATCTTTGCGCAAGCTTGGAAACAAGCCACCGTTATCGGTATCCCCAAACCCGGCAAACCCAAGAGTGAGCCCACTAGTTACCGCCCCATCAGTCTTCTCAATGTATTTGGGAAAATCTATGAGCGTCTCATTTATATCCGTTTAAAGGATTTCGCTGACTCCCGTAAACTCATCCCCGATGAACAGTTTGGTTTTCAAACCCAGCACTGTTGCATTCGACAATTGCACCGCATAGTCGAACACATTGGCTCCCGTTTTATGCGCTCGTACAAAACGGGCATGCTCTTCTTCGACGTAGCGAAAGCCTTCGACAAGGTCTGGCACAACGGTTTATTATACAAACTGTACCAATTCAACGTGCCGGACCGTCTTGTGCTCATCATTCGAGACTTTCTGTCGGATCGCTCCTTCCGCTATCGCCTAGAAGGCACCCTCTCGTCCCCTCACCCCATCCGCGCCGGAGTCCCTCAGGGCTCCGTGCTATCGCCCCTTTTGTTCACGCTGTACACCAGCGATATTCCCAAACGTGGCTTGGCCAAGTTGGCTCTCTTCGCCGACGACACGGCTATCTACTACTCCGGTAGGAGTCTCGATAGCATCTCTCGAACCCTTCAAACCGCAGCCAACGCCCTCGGGGTCTGGTTCCGGAAATGGAGAATAGAGGTGAATCCCGAAAAGAGCGCAGCCGTTCTTTTCGAGAGACACGGTGATTCCCACACCCACATCCGTCCCGTCCTCATGTTCGGCAAACAGATCCCTTGGGAGATGAAAGCCAAATACCTGGGGGTTATCCTAGACCACCATCTGAGTTTCCGAGACCACATCAAAGCGGTGCGCGCTCGCGCCGCGTTCGCTGTCGGTCGCCTCCACCCCATCCTTAGAGCACGCAGTAAATTGTCACTTAGAAATAAGCTGAGAATCTACGTGACGTGCATCCGCCCTATCTTGACTTACGCTAGCGTCGTGTTCGCACACGTTAAGCCTTGTCGTTTCAAATCCTTCCAAACCCTCCAGAATCGAGTGTTGCGCAGAGCCGCGGCTGCCCCGTGGTTCATGCGTAACGTCCAACTCCATCTCGATCTAAAAATGCCAACCATCAGGCAATTCCTCAAACGCATTTCCAAGCGTTACTTCGACACTGCCCCCCTCCATCCGAACCCCCTAGTCGCCGCAGCGGCCGACTACAGTCCCTCTCTCATAAGTAAAGTTCGCCGTCCCAGGCACTCACTTTTAGAACCCGATGACGAAATAACCCTCCTCCAGGAGGCGAGTAAATCGACCAGCACAATACACAACGTCCGCCGCCGTCCGGCATACCGTCCTCGCCGACGAGGCCCGTCGCGACGTCCCACCGCCGCCGGTCACGATCCACCGAGCTCTCCCGTCGTAGAGCCGGTCGTCTCTTCAGACTCCGCAGTCACACCGATAATTCAGCCCTCATCAAGCTGTCTCCCCCCCTATGTCCACGCCAGCAACGCCCTAAGCCGAGGTCCGAGTCCCACTAGGGGTCGCCCTTAGTGCTGTTGTTGCAGGTAGTCATGATGTTAGTGTAGTACAAGTAGTTAGCTTAGGTTAAGTATTTTACTTCCCCCCCATTGGCTGGAGACCCTTCAGGTCACGCCAATAACTGCCCGGTTACGTAGAAACCGTCCCCTAGGACGACCTACAGCAGTCAAATAGAAAAAAAATAAAATAGCATTGTCAATGTTGAAGATAAAAATTTGAATTTATGTTAATGTTGTATTGTATGAATGAGTCATGAATTAAATTATGTATTATTTTAATCTTAAATGCTTCACATTACTGCAAACTATTTATAAGAATACTTAGGATAAAAAAGATGAAAATCCAAGTTCTGCTGTTTTTGTAAAAACCCTTCAATTCCCCTCCCAATGGAGGGGAATTGAAGGGGCCGGGCAAGCGAGGCGTAAGAGGCGATGAACCTGCCTATCCTAATATATGCCCATCATAATTGTGCCCGAAAAATGGCAATAGGCTCGCCACATTGTACTAAATACAAGAGGCGAAACATACATAAAAGTCTGTGATTTGTTTAAACACTAGTAATGTAATATTATACATGTACTAATGATTTAGAATAATATAATAAAATAATTTTGTTTTGTAAATAATAACTATGTACCTTCTATTTTACGTAAATAATATAATAAGCTAAGTTTACTATAAAATAATCTGGTTTTTATCTTCAGGGAAGCAATATCAATACCTATGCTAGCAAATGGGAACATTCAATGTGTAGAAGATGTCTATAGATGTTTGGATTACACTAAAGTAGATGGCATAATGAGTGCAGAGGGTACCCTTACAAACCCTGCCTTGTTTGAAGGAATTAACCCATTGACATGGGAGATGGCCCAAGAGTATCTTGATTTGGTTGAAAAGTATCCTTGCCCATCATCTTATATAAGAGGGCATTTATTTAAAATATTTCATAAAATGTAAGTAAAATTAATCAGTTACAAAAGTAGTTTACTGAGTACACAACATTATTAACTGTTATAAAATTATAAAACTTTATAGATTTTCGTTTGAAGAAAACAATGACGATAGACACATTCTGGCGACAGCACAAAATTTTGATGACTTTCAAAAAGTATGTTCAAATGTTAAAGACAAGTATTTACCTTATCATGAAGGAAAAATAAAGATTGTAAATGATGAAAATGTATCTAGAAAAGGTTTCAATTTAATATTGCCTCCATGGATATGCCAACCATATGTAAGAATGTCACCTGAAGAGCATACACAAAAAATGGAGAAATTGAATATTATTCAGGTAAAACAACTGAAAGCATGAATTCATTACATGATATTATATTTAATCAATATTTTACCAGTTATTGTTTGTAGGATAGTGTTGCTGAAAAAAGAAAGTTTGAGGATATTGATGGAAATGCTGTATCTCGAAAAAAAATGAAAAAGATACGGAGGATTATGAGGAAACCAGAAAAACCAGACATGCAAAGAAATGCGGGCAGAAGTGGTGAAATTTGTGTTAACGAAAATTGTCCTAATCCTCTTGTTAGTACTTTTATTCTTAATACTCTTGTATAGGTTTCATGTACCTATATACATCAAAATCAAAAATAATGAGTAAGATAAAATGTTGTTTCAGGGTGGAAAGTGTCTGTACCAACTTTGTAAGAAATGTTGCAGAAATAAATGCTATGAACAGGATTTGGATTGTAAAGGCCACAGGATACTTGTACATACCAGACGTGAAATGGCTAAGAAGTTTTCAGAAAATGTTGATAATAACACACAAATTGCTAGGTAGTAATTAATTCGTACAGGTCAATCGATCATCTATTCATATACATATTGTACTCTATGTAAATATGTACATAAGTCATAATTAAAAAAATGTTATTTACATTTTTTATGTTTATTTTTACGCAGACGCCACCATATAAAACACGTCAGAGACTGCAAAGTGATACCAGGAGAAGATTTGGTCTCACAGCACAGACTCCTGGTCATGATGGTAGTTTTAACACTACAGTGTTCAAAAAAGAAAGAGCGTCCCCCCCCCTAAAATTAAATGGCATATGTTAGAGAAGACTGATTGTGCGAAAAAATTCAGAGAGCGAGTGGTAGATAAAATGATAGGGATGGGAGATATGAATGATCGGAGTGTGAATGAATGTTGGAATGAAATGGCTGGGTGTATTCGGTGTGCAGCGAAGGATATTTTGGGAGAGACGAGAGGAAGGGGCACGATAGACAGAGATACATGGTGGTGGTCGACAGAAATACAGAATGTGTTGAAGGAAAAAAAGAGAAAATTCAAGGAATGGCAGAGTGTTGAAGTGAATAGTGTTAGTTTGAAAGCTGAAAAGAAGAGTGAGTATGATGCCCTAAAGAAAAAAGCCAAGAAAACTGTGGCCATAGCGAGAGCAAAAGCCCAGAGTAAAATGTATGACGCTTTGGATAGTCTAGCAGGCCAAAAAGACCTGTACCGGCTGGCTAGAGCTAGAGAAAGAATGGCGAGGGATGTTTGTCAAATAAGATGTATCAGAGATGAAGCGGGAATGGTTCTTTCGGATGATGAGAAAATTAGGGATAGGTGGAAGGGTTATTTTGAAAGGCTGATGAATGAGGAGAATGACTGGAGTGGTGTGCTTGAGAATAAACCAATGAATGAGGGGTTAGTGAGAATGGTAAGTATGGATGAAGTGAGAATAGCAGTAAGTGGAATGAAGAATGGTAAGTCAATAGGTCCAGATGGAATACCAGTTGAAGTGTTGAAGGTATTACGGGTTGATGGATGGATGTGGTTGGCTTCATTCTTCAATAAGTTGTTGCTGGAAGAAGCCATACCTGATGAATGGTGCAACAGTTCGCTGGTGCCCATCTTTAAAAACAAGGGTGATGTGCTGGAGTGCAACAACTATAGAGGAATAAAGCTAATGTCACATAGTATGAAAGTTTGGGAGAAAGTCATTGAAAGGCGGCTGAGAGAAGAGAGTGAAATTTCACAAAACCAATTCGGTTTTATGCCTGGTCGGGGTACAACAGATGCCATTTTCGCTATACGCCAGCTATGCGAAAAATACAGAAGTGCGCATAAAAACTTGCACATGGTGTTTGTTGACCTCGAAAAGGCATACGACCGGGTGCCTCGTGAGGTTTTGTGGTGGGCCCTTAAGGAGAAAGGTGTGCCTGGGAAGTATGTGCAGTTGATCCGAGCAATGTACAGTCGATGCAGTACCCAAGTCCGGTCTACAGTGGGCACTACTGGCAGCTTCAATGTGGCTGTCGGCTTGCATCAGGGGTCGGCCCTCAGCCCTTACCTCTTCCTGGTAATAATGGACGCTTTGACGGCGGACATCCAAGAAGAGGCCCCCTGGTGCATGCTGTTTGCCGATGACATTGTGCTGGTTGCCGAGAGTGGCCTAGAGGTCCAGAGCAGATTGGAGGTGTGGTGGCAAAGACTGGAGAGTGTTGGTCTGAGATTGAGCAGAACCAAAACAGAGTACCTGTTTTGCGATTTTGGCGGTCTCTCTAGTTCTGTGCCAATATCTCTCGCCGGAACGCCCATACCGACCTGCTCCGACTTTCGGTACCTCGGGTCGCTTGTCCAAGGGGATGGCGGAGTAGACCGAGACGTTACACACCGGATCAACTCAGGATGAATGAAATGGCGACAGGTCACTGGAATAACTTGCGACTCACGGATGCCTCTCAAGTTAAAGGGGAAAATCTACAAGTCCGTGATAAGACCTGTCGTACTGTATGGATCGGAATGTTGGGCCGTGAAGAAGACGGATGAAAAAAGATTGCATGTAGCGGAGATGAGAATGTTGAGATGGATGTGTGGAGTGACCAGAATGGATAAAGTCAGGAATGAGTATATTAGAGGAAGTTTGAAAGTAGCGCCAGTGACAGAAAAGTTGAAAGGGAACCGTTTGTCTTGGTATGGGCATGTGAAGAGGAGAGATGAAACGCATGTGACAAAAAGAGTTATGAGTATAAATGTGGATGGATGGAGAGGAAGAGGGAGGCCAAAGAAAAGATGGATGGATGGTGTGAAGAATGATATGAAAGAGAAGGGTGTCAGTGATATCATGACGGGTGATAGGACGGAATGGAAGAAGAAAACGTGTTGCGCCGACCCCAAGTAACATGGGATAAGGGCAGGAAGAAGAAGAAGATGTTTATTTTTACGCATTTCATTTTTTATTCCACTCTACATAATTATGGTACTACCTACACTATATGGTAGGTAAAGTTAATATAAAAATATATATCTTGCTTATGTACTAAATAAATCCTAATCTACAATTAGTTAGTTTCTACTTTTTATGTAGGTACTCGATTACGTAACTTCTTTGTATTGAGAGTTGTTACCATAGAAACTTGTAGGTACATACACTCTATTTGGAAATTTTGGGATAGAATCTGTAATAATGTGATAGCACTGATAGCATTAGCGTAATACATAGGCGTAATATTTAATTAAAGGCAAATATTCTATGGATGAAGTCATCACGGCTATAAGAAAAATGTTAATACGGTGAAATCGTTACCACTACCTACCGAAGTTAAAAGATGCGCGCGCATTAAACAGGCTTGACCCGCATTTAATTGACGTACACAAGGCCTTGTTGTTGTACCTTTTTATTAGAAAAATGTTATAATAATAACAGTTTCATTGACTGATTAGTGTTTTGGTATCTCTGTTTTGAAATATATATCAAACGTTATTCGTGACAATAAATAATTATAAATAAAATACATACCTATTGATAATTAACAATAGGTAGGTACCGACCGATGGACAAATGCTGTGCCTCACATCAATCACCAAGACCTCAAAGAAGATTGAACGGATTTCAGTTACCTCTGAATTACCAACAAATTATGGGCTGGTTGGTTTTTATAGCGACTGGTTCATTGAATTTTTTTATTCTGATAAATATACAATTTCATGAATTGAGGACAATATCTTTAGTGATCTTCATTGTGTTGTATGTGTCTCACATATCATCGCATCTTACTGCGTCGCTAATAGATCCCAGTGAGACAGAACTGAGAAAGCTGGAAGTTTACAATGTTCCGGAATTCGATCGAGATGTTCACGCTCATGTTATTGAAAATGGGAGATGTCATCTTTGCAATATACACACTAGCAGCAGAAGAACGAAGCATTGTAGTATATGCAACAAATGTGTGGACCACTTCGATCACCACTGCAAGTGGCTCAACAACTGCATCGGCCGGAGGAACTACGTGGCGTTTATTGCATGCGTTACCACGGCTCTGATGATATCCGCGTTTACGGCATCGTTGTGTGTTGCAGATATTGTGATATTATTTACAAATCCTAAATATTTTAGTACGGAAGCGCAAAACTTTATAAACTGTAGTTCGTTATACAGCACGACGTCAAGTATTTGTAGGAGTTCAGTATCTTTTTTAACATTTTTAGTCTTATTTTGCATAACGGCGTCGGCAATAGGATGTGCCTTATTACATTTATGCTGTTTCCACATTTATATCTCATTGTTAGGAGTTACAACATATGAATATGTGGTAAGAAGTGGAGACTCAGAAGTCCCACCTAACAAATATATTAAGAATTGTAAATGTTGTAGGTGGAATTTATCACAAGAGTTGTATACTATCAGAAAATCTAAAGAGAAATCCCAAACCCAAGAAAATCCTGATAGTGGATCTATGACAAGTAAACTGGATGTTTCACACTCACGTACAGATATTCAAAATGGAGATGATAATGTTATAAATTTTATTAGCATATTAATTAACAATGAACTAGGTAAAGCTAGGAAAATGTTTATGTATGATCAAAACAAAATTTATCCACATGATGGAAATAGTAGTAGATAGCACATTATAGGTAGGTGGCTTCAGTTCCGTTTTTACCGTAAGGGCATGTGGGGCTCCAGCCTGATGGGGACCGCGAAATGCCGAAATCCAGTGCCTATGTATTTTTCATCCAATAAATCAATTTAAACAAACACATTGGTTTCTTAGTTTAACGCATTATTATCAGAGCATCCAAAAAGCCAGGATTGCTCAGCAAAACTTTGCTTAGCAGAAGTTTCCTTTAAAGTAGACAAAATTCACAATAATTATCTTTAATTCCCGACTCAAGAGAGCTGTTATACGTTTTGAAGCCTATGTTTAAACCCACGACTCAAAAAGAGGGGTGTTTTTAACCCTAGAAAGATAATCATATTTAGATGTACGTAAAAGATAATCATGCGTAAAATTGACGCGTGGCCTTTTATTGGCTTATTTTATATAATATACTATTATGATGAATAAAATCTAGTGGGTATTCATTTTATTACCCATAAATGAAACAATTATTGTAATATTTATGTACTTAATGTAATTTATTATATAAAACTGATCAAAAACTATATACTTCTTCAAAAATCAAATAAATTATCAGAATAATTAAATAGTAATTCAAATACTCAGTAATTTGCCATTTGTACCTACAGACAAAGTAAATGAGAGATAAAAGAATCTTTTTATTTTAAATCAGTAGGTATTAAACAGTTTTGGCATAATATGGCCAATCTGCAGAGCAACCGGATTTGAAAGCTGATGGTGAAGTCTGTTCTTCCTCAAAATGTTTTTCTCCACTTGGTACTGGCTTCTCCACTATCCCGTCGTCCATTGAAGCATCTTTCATGTAGATCTGCACGTCATCTTCGGTCTCGTGGCTATGCATTTCACCGTAGGTGTTTTCACCAACAAAATTGTCATGAGGCTCTAAAAGAGCGGCTAAGATTGGGTTTTCATCTAAGTTTCGGCTCCCCGTTACAGCGTTGTTTCGTTATGGAACCTATAAGTATAACTATATATAAGAAAACAAAATAAACGTCACGAAAAGTCATAAAATGAAAAGAAGTTTAAAATTTCAAAAGTCACGTAAAAGATAATCATGCGTAAATTTGACTCGCACAGTCGTAAAATTTCAAAATTTGTGAGACTTACCTCCGTGATATTTGCATCTTGCAGAAGCTTCGTGCAACGAGAGAGATGTCTGAAACGCACAACGCGTAATTCACAATATTGAGAAAATTAGAGCAATATTTCGTTCACGCATGCGTAATTTTTACGCAGACTATCTTTCTAGGGTTAAGTTCGAAGCCTATCTCTTGTCTGTTTGACGGTCTTGTCGATGATCCGGTATCGATGCTGTTTTTTTTTTTTTTGAAAGCTGGTTTAATCGGGATGATTATAAGCTGTTTGATGGAAATCTGTTCGGCAGTTGCAAAGCTTTTTTCGCAGTTGGTGTTGAAATATCTGCCGTACAATGTGTATTAAATAGGTACACTTTCATGATCTTGCAAAAGGTCGTGTATGGTAAAATTACCTGGCGACTGGGCTGTAATTAAAAATATCTTTAGTTGTCTTTTATTAACAGGCATAACAAGAAAGTACCTACAAGTCTTGTATTCGCCGTTAGCAAGACGAGAACAATCGGAGATGTCTGATGCGGCACTAAATTTGTCTGATAGATTTTCCCGGACGGTGGCATGCCCGATAGATGCCAACCTTTACAACATACCTATCTCCTATTTTTTTTTATCGTAACTTCTTCCATAATTGCACATACATAATAACCTTTGGTTTCCACGAAGAGGTCACCAAAACGTAGCCAGAATACGGACGCTAAATAGTACCTAAGTAGTAAAACACCCGTGTAGCTCCTCGCTTTGCCATTCTTCCTCGTGATCATTGGTACTAAGTAGTTACTACAAACTTGCGCCAGTTCTCTTTAGGAAATACTCACTGAGTAGCGTCGTAGCGTTTAAAAAGCCTCGACCCCCACACCTTCGCGGAATGTACAGCTTCATCACTGCAGTGTGGGTGATGGACACGATATGCAGTCAGCAGTGCACGGACTATTCTATCCAGTAGTCTAATTCACGTAATTTCATGACGCGCCGACCAAGTTGCAGTTATGCTGCAGTTAAGTTTACGCAAGTGTATCTGACAGCGATGACCTATTAAGAGAATACGAAAAGCGTTGATTTGATCAAAACTTAACGGCAACTACACTGCAACTGAACTTCTTTAGTTAGGTGAATCAGGCCCCAGGGCGTCAAGATCCGTCCGAGTCCACTTGAGTAAGCCGAAGGAGTACATCATGACCCTACCGAATAAAGGCGCGCACCTTATTCTGCTTTTTAGTACCTAAGTATTCAGGCGGCTAAAGAAGCGCTCCCGCAAGGATTTCCTCATGTCGGCCTTACTGATGCCTAAAGCCTCCGACATACCCAAGTATTTTTGTAGGTCTCAGTAGGGGAGAGTAAGGCGCAGCGCAGACGACGCACTTTTTGTCCGGCGGACTGCCGCGCACAAGAATGAACGTAGCTGGTAGTGGTTCCCAGTGACGACACTAGAGTTCTAACGACAACTACGGACAAAATAACCGTCGAGTGCGTTGAGTCCGTGTCGGATTTCGCGACGGGCGACGGGACTACAAACCATGTTCATTCTTGTGCGCGGCAGTCCGCCGGACAAAAAGTGCGTCGTCTGCGCTGCGCCTAAGTTGTATGGAATATGATAGTTGGATCTCGATGGATTCCACAATCCCCGCGCTTTACATGCATGACCGCACATCAGTGGCGTAGCTTGAGGGGGGCGGTGGGGGCCACGGCCCCAGGCGGCATACGAAAGGGGGCGGCAGGAAGCGCCAATTTATTAATTTGGAAAATGTAAAAAAATACTTATTTAGTCGAAATCGCGCGCGCAATGTTACGTACGTGCCAAGCGAAAGGGTAAGTTAGCGTGCGAAAGAGAGGCGGCGAGCGAGGTTGAGTCGAATTGGTCGAATGCAGTGGAAGTGGCTACAACCGCACGTCTCGCCGCCGCCGCGATGGCGCGCGCATGCGCGGCGCCGGCACGCCCGGCCGCGAGCGAACCAGTAAGCGTCAAACTGTGAACTGTCTGTTGCCGGCAGCGAGTACGCAGTCTATAAATTTACATATTGTCTTGCTTCGCAAACATCACACAATAATATAGTATAATAATTAACTTAACACTAGGTACAACTAGTGTTATGTTAAATGAACTTCCTGGGAATTTCTGATGTATGTATACATTGTTCCTCCTGAACTTCTGAAGCAATGGTAACAAGTTTATCTTGACTTTCAATAAGTTGTACGAATTACTACTTACGTCCGTTAAATAAAATATTTAGGCTTTAAATAACTCAGCAATACGTATATATGTTACCGGCAATGTGTATAATGCAGGCATTATATACAATGCCTAGGCAATGTATAGAATGCCTAAAACGTTCAGGTAATGTATGAAATATTATTTATTTTATACTTTGCCTAAGCATTCTATACAATACCGAATGCGCAGCCGGTAATGTGTGAAAAAGACGAGAGCGGCGAAGGGGAAGACGTGCGAGCAGGCAGTAAACTCCACGCGAGGCACAATAAAAACAAATTATGAAAAACTTAAGGGGATGTTTGGAAGGTTGTTTGGCTTACCAAAGGAGAGTCGACGGAGCCCCGCTGTGCGGGGCTCCTATTTCTGTCTGCAGGGTTTAAAAGTAACCTAACACGAAGGGGATGACGGGGGCTTCGTTCGCTCGCTTCGCTCGCTCACTCTAGCCCCGTCATCCCCTTCTAACCTAACCTATCCGTGTCGGGGTGCCCCAAATGAATGACCAAATCTATTTACTTCACACATTGCCGGTGGACCAGCAGGTATTCTATACAATCCCTAGGAAATGTATACATTACCTAAGCAAAGTATGTAATGGACAATAATATTCATAATATTTCATACATTGCCTGGAGGGGCTGGAGGCCCCAGGCATTCTATACATTGCCTAGGCATTGTATAGAATACCTGCATTATACACATTGCCGGTAACATATTTACAAAAAAATGTACATTTTACTATAATAATAAAAAATAAGGGGCGGCGTATTTCCGGTCGGCCCCAGGCGGCAAAAACCCACGCTACGCCACTGCCGCACATTTGTCCACGGTCGGACTGGACCTAAGGGGCCCGGATGGCATTATGACTGGGCCCGCCGCCCGACTAGAATCAGCGCAGATCATGCCACCTTCATGTCAACCAACAAAATAACAATAATAATTAAATAGGTTTTTAGAAGTGTTTATTTTCAAAGACATACATTTTTACGGAAAGTCTTAATTAGTTATAACTTATAATAAACCTAACGAAAACTTAATTATATGCTCTAAGCTAAAACTAGCCAATCATTTTTTTCTAAAAGAGGAGATATTTCACCTCGCCTATACGGGCTTCCAGAAGGGAGGGGGCCCACGCACGCTAGGGCCGGGTGGCTGACGCCACCCTGACTCTTATGGCTAGTCCGACACTGCATTTGTCCATACCAAATTCTATACTAATACTGAAGTTTTCAGTTACCTTCAGTAACTCCGCAAATCAGTGGGGGCAGTTTTTGGGCATCCATGTAGAGGAGGTGGGATATAACTTGAGCTTCTCTCCTCAACCGATAGCCTAGCCTTGTTCCCTCCAGCAATGTAGTCAGGGGGTTCAAGGCTAAGCAAAACCACAGCAGTCTCAGACTCTCCCTGGAATATATCCCACTCAATACAGACTGGCTCTTTTCTCCCTCGAATTTGAACACGACGACGCTGACGGGACGCTGTTGAGCATCCTTTAGATTTAAAGGTTCAGTTGCCTCATACGACACACCAACACACACAACAGGGGGTGGTATTTTCTTTGCCAGGAATCACATGGATCCACAAAAGGATCTGTACCATATACCGTACTTTATTGAAGTAGGTAGGTAATAAAAAATAAATAGCCCTTATTTCCAATCGGCTCCAATTTATTGTATCCTTTAATAAACTTGTAAATTTCTTAAATATCATATAATTAACAAAATCATATATAAATAAAACAGTATTTGAAGGTTTCTTCCCCAAATTATAAGTTGGTAGATTTTCCTTGCCTTCGCGAAACTTAACTTCCTAGTTGCATCAGTTATAAGATGACTCATTTTCACAACTCGCACGTAAGTTTACATGTATACGTCAATGTGTTGTCACATTGGTTAAGTCTTGCGTAAATAAGGAATTTGCGTCGTAATAATATTTATTCACGTTTGCGGCGGCGATTCTGTTCTTCCTGTAAAAATAATGTTTTATTTATTCAAATACATGAAATACAGGTACTTAAATCATAGAAAATCTTTTTAGAAGAAACAACATACCTTCTGTGATAAAATAATAAGCAGTCTTCTGAACATTCCAATGAAATCAATGAACAACTCTAAAGCATGTTGCACAAAGTCCTTGCTGCCCATTCGGCGTTTCTCAATGATAAGTTGTGTGTCAAATAGCACGAAGCCACACATGAGCATAAGTCCAAGGTACAGATGAGCCTGTAAAAAATAATATGTAGATTTTAAGAAATAGAAGTGTCACTTTGCTTAATTATCTTTTATTTATTCATATTCATTCTCTAAATGCATAAATTTTTATTCTGTACTTTGTACAATGAATTGACTTTTTTTCAAGGCCAGTTTTTAACAAGTGTGTTGTTTTAAGTGCTATAGGCCCTAGTAAGCAGCTCCATCCTCTTAAGGCAGTTTTAACAAAAGATAGAGTACTCCAGAAGACTAGATTTTTGCCTTGCAGTCCATAACATATTGGATGTACTTTCAGCGTGTAAAAAGATTACATAAGTAAAAATGAAATTGTGTGTACATACTTGATACAAGAAGTGTGACTGCATGAAGATATTGACTAAGGTCATGAGTGACATAGATGTAAGCAGTGTCATCAGTGTTCCTCCCAGGAACAGCCAGCTGCCACGATCAGCCAGCATAGCCGCAATGGAGAAGCACACAAACACCAATGTACTGCCGAGGAGAGCAGTCACTATGATGGATGGATCCACAAAGCTGACATACTCTAGCAGTGGTCCTAGACTCATTCCTAAAAACCATATTAAACATTAAAAACATTTACACATATAACAATTTAAACATTAAAGGCAAAAACTTGTTCTTGTTGACAACTTATTCAACATTCTGGTAAGTTATACAACAGACCAAGGTGATGTTGTTATACATGGTTAAAAAATGAAACTTATTTATACCTGAAGTTAGGCCGAAACCTAAGAGGTATCCAAGACGCAGGTTTGTGTTCTTGCCAGTGTCAGGAGTTGCAATCAACATCAGCATAAGACCAGCTCCAGCAATAGCAGATAAGATGCCAGCTTGGAACCAGGTGTACATGTCAACATATACTCCAGCCAAAGCTGAGCCACATGTCATCATCAAGGTACCATAAACATTTTTTAAATGTTGTCGAACCGGTGGTTCTCTGTAAGACATGAGAAGCGTATAAATAAATAATTTTCTTATATTACTAAATCCAAGTTCATAGACTCAACATAGAATGCAAAAAATAGTAGAAAAAAAGGGGGGCACTAATCCAGCCACTTAAATATGAACTTTAAAATCATTTCCTGGTAGAACTTTGGACGTTAGCTTATTTCAGGTACCTACATAAACACACTGCTTGACAGATTTTGTGACAAAAAATAGGTAGTTTCATTTCTATAGTAGACTTTTTTGCTGGTAAAGGAATGATCAGTTTAGTACAATTATTATTGTTAAATATTGTTTATAATCATGTTACAATAACACTGAACTGAATACAAAATAAATATTTGTATGTGTGTCATGGAATGTTCCTTGTACCAATGTTCTAGAAAGATGTAACATTAAATTAACCTAGTTCAAATATTATGTACTCGTTTGTAATAAATATTGCCTGTACACTTATAGAATGGTGTGAATATAAATTATGGAATTAAGGGGTATTGGAATACTCACAGACGATTTTGAAAACTGTTGACGAATGTTTGAAGATTAGGAGTCATGATGACGGGAGACCTAAAAATAAAGAATTAATGCTTTATAGTAAAATCCCAAAACCTTGTAAAGTAACTTCAGTATTTAGGGAGATGCACAACGCTAAAATATTAAGTGAATAATGATTATTTTTAGAAGCGCACAAACCACGAACTCTTCGATACGAAACAATGGTGATTTTGTTGAAATTCCGATTGTGATTGCCATTAAAAAATATTGAGATTCTTGGCGTCATCGTTTGACATACTGATATTCTCGATATCTACATAGACTTATGGTATACATATTTTAACATTTTACGATCAAGGATTTATTAACGACTGGGATATTTAAGTATTCGCAAAGTGAAAATTGGTGTTATGATTACAATTTATACATTTTTTTCCTTATACAATAACAATAATGAGATGACGTATAAAAAAATAAGAAATGTAAAAAGTAGATGACTTGTATTCTAAGAATAATGGTGTCTCAGTTATAGGATAGGGAGAGAAGAATCTTTTAGAATCATCATTAAAATTTTATAAAGTAAACATTCTTAGGTAAAAAACAAGAGGTGACCAATCACATGACAACACGATTCTATTTTATCTGATTTTCCATTTTCCCCATCCATAACGTGAGCAGGGTTGCAAGAATATAAAAAAAACAATCGCTAGAAAAATCATTCGACTCCCAATAGCCCAAATAAGATAAATGCATAGAGTAACGCCACAGTAGAACATTATAAGCTACAGCTAAGCTAAGCTAAGCTTATATGTCTACTGTGGTAACGCGGTTGCGTCGACCACGTTGCTTTATGCTTTTTTTTTTTGTTTTGAATCAATTTTTTGATCGCAATGAATTATGCCTCTGAATCGATTGTCAGATGAAATCGTGTGCTCTATCTAGATCGATCTTGTAAAAATCTTTTCAAATTCTTGCAATGGAGATGGAAACGCAAAACGAAAAGTAGATGGCAGCACCTCTGTTAGTACAAAGGTACTACCGACGAGAGATCTACAGCTGTGATTAAAAGAAATGGAGCATAATTTTAATGTTTCATTCGCCTACTTCCGTACTTACTTCGCCTAGTGCTAGCATAAACAATGCGAAGAAGTGAAATTTAATAGTATCGGTATTTCTTTGTAATTGATCTTGCTTCATTGAGATTAACAATTATCTATACCTATTTACTGACCTTAACAAATTAATTGGACGACGTAGGCCTGGACGATTCGATTCGCCTTATAGCTTGATTAAACCTACCGAGTAGAGCGGCGAGACAGTGCCCTCGTCCGAGCACTCGGTATTTGTAAACACATGGCCAAGTGCTCGGCCTAATAACAGGCCGAGAGAGTCACTCGGATCCCGTTCTATTTACTTGGCCGAGTACCCACCCCTCCGCTTCCACGCACTGTCTTACTCGCTCACTCGGTGGATCTGAACACGCACTTGGCGTGCACTCGGCGACCACTCGCCACTCGGTGCATACACATCAGATTTTCCCGCGAAAGTTGCTCTCAGTGTTTTAGTTAAAAACGTACTGCTTCGCCGCAATTTCAAAAATATGTGTAAACACTCACTCGGCCACAGCACTGTCTCGGTCGAGTGACATTTTACTGTCTCGCCTCTCTACTCGGTAGGTGTAATCAAGCTGTTACTCTTGAATCGATGCCCTAGAAGATCGCATTGTAATTAATCGCGATAAAAAATTGAAAGATTGAATAGACTTGTATCGATCTTCGTAAAAATCGAATCATAATGTCCATTGACGGGTTGACTTTATTCGTTTGGAATTTTCAGATTTTAGTAAAATAAAATACCTCGAAGGCTTGCATAAGCTCAATTTGATTTTATTAATACGTAAACATTGAAATTCTTGTTCACATCATCGCTGAATTGATGTTTTAGAGAACCTAATGTCGAATTTAAAACATCGATTCTTTCATTCACGCACAACATCACATATCGATAACATCGATGAATATCGACTCATCGAGCATCTCTTACAAATAATAACCTCAAAATTAATATTGTTGTTGCTGCTTGCAGTTGTAAACACGTTCTAGTTATTTATTTTGATGTGATTCAATAGAAAAAAATGGGGAAGAAGACAAAAGTAGGAAAACAGCGGAAAGATAAATACTATCAACTCGCAAAAGAAACAGGTATGTAGTTCTTATATTATAAATAGACTTGTTGTCCATCTGCGTTCTTGTGAATAATGTGGTACATGTGATTTTAGGTTATCGTTCCAGAGCTGCATTCAAATTGATTCAATTGAATCGAAAATTTGGGTTCTTACAAAAGTCACGAGTATGCATCGACTTATGTGCTGCGCCTGGTGGGTGGATGCAGGTGGCGCATCAGAACATGCCTGTATCGAGTGTGGTCATTGGCGTCGATTTGTTTCCAATCAAACCGGTTCCTGGTTGTATAGGACTAACTGAAGATATTACAACAGATAAATGCAAAACAGCCATAAAAAAAGAAATCAAAACCTGGAAAGCAGACATTGTTCTTAATGATGGTGCCCCAAATGTTGGTTTAAACTGGATTCATGATGCATACCAGCAAGCCTGTCTCACACTCAGTGCCTTAAAACTGGCTACAAATTTCTTGAGAGAGGGAGGATGGTTTGTAACTAAAGTATTTAGATCTAAAGATTATCATGCACTATTGTGGGTGCTAAAACAATTTTTCAAAAAAGTTCATGCAACTAAACCACAAGCCTCTCGTAATGAATCATCTGAAATTTTCGTGGTCTGTCAGGGCTATATTGCACCTGATACTATTGATCCTAAATTTCTTGATCCCAAAAATGTATTTGAGGATTTGGATATTGTGAAAAAACAACACATAAATATTTTACACCCGGAGAAACAGAAGAAAGCTAAAGCTGAAGGATATCTGGAAAATGATTATACTACTCATCACAAAGTATTGCTCTCACAGTTTTTGAGCCAAGACCAGGACCCAATAGATTTACTTCAAGGATGCTCTGAGGTATTTTTGTTCTCAATTATTCACAATAGATTTAACTCATAAATGTTTATTGTGAAATTACAACCACAGTTTTTGCTTTATAGATTGTGATTGATGATAAATCCATAGAGGAACACCCGAAGACTACTGCAGAAATAAAAGAATGCTGTAAAGATATTAAAGTACTTGGAAGAAAGGATTTGAAATCACTGCTAAGCTGGTTCAAGCAAATGAAGGAATGGAAAGCTTCACAGGTGATCTACATTAATTTTTTTGAGAAGAGTCCCTTAATTCTTTGTGGAAGATTTTTTGCTCTTTATCTCAAAATTTCAGAAACCATTTATGATACACTAGGTGTTGCCTACAGTTTCATTCTCATGCTAGGGGAACTACTTCATATTTATGATTAGTTACGGTTTACTCACATGCATTTTTCGGGATTGCTCTACTAGTAAAAACCAACTAGAACTATTTCATGTATCAGATAAAAATATCCTATATATTTATACAGGACAAGGTTTATCTGTATGCCAAATTTCATCCAAATCTGTTCATTTGTTTATGCATGATTGAATAATTTCACAAATTTTCACATTTTATAATATTTGTGGGATTTTTGAGACTAATGAATACAGAGATAGTATACATTTTCTTTTATAACCATGTTTAATAAATGTATTTATTTTTCATATAGGTAGTAAAGACAGATACAAAAGAAGGCAGTGATGAGGAATCAAAGGAGGAGGCAGCTGAGGATAAGGATGAAGGTGATGATGTTGATGCAGAGATTGCTGGACTGCAGGTACATCATTGCATCACAACTTACTTATTTGCTTGCTATTGGTTTAAAATATTATGTTGCTGGTAAAGGTTTGGTGATTTACAGGATTTGTTGATAACATTTATATTTACTATGTCGTACATTTTTATACCCAGGAAAAAAAAAATTAACAACTATTGTCTAACTCTTGAAATAGTTACAAACTTTTTTAGTTTAATGTTGTGCATTGATTTTACCAATCTATGAATTGTAGGATGAAGAAAGGCGTCAGTCGAAACGAAAAAGGAAACAACTGAATAAACAAAGACAAAAATTAGCAGAGAAAATGAACCTGAAGATGGTACTCAAAGGTGATGGTGGACCTATTTTGGAGAGCAATGACATGTTTAAGCTATCAGACATCAAGAATGCCGAAGTAAGTAGTTTTAAAGAGAAAATACTTCTTTTGTTACACAAATAATTACAATAATATTTGGTTGCAAACATAGAGCAACTCAGACTCAGCCAAGACTCGAAGGGGAGTAGCCATACGGAACATTTCTCTGCTGTCAACTCACTTATGCCAAAAACTCTCAAACTGGGCATAAGACAAAAAAGTCGCAGAGATGTGACTAATGTCACTAGCTAGCTTAGCAATATATCATTGCTCAAAAGACACCTTGTTGAAACTGTTGAAACCTTGTTGAAACTGTTGAAACCTTGTTGAAACTGTTGAACTGTTGTCTGTCCGTGTATCACAGCTATTTTACTTGGAGACTATTGAGACTACATGGTTGAAAGGCAGATAGTGTTTTCTGTAAACTGCCATAAACCTTCAGCAGTCACAAATGAGACACAATTAATTAATCTATTGTCATTGACTGAATCAGTCTGGCGCAACGGACAAGAGGTTATAGGAGGACAGAGAAATTTACAAAAAAAAATACTGCTCGAATCGTACAATTTACGAGGTTAAGCTGCGCGTGCCGCGTTCAGTCCGTACCTCAGAGGGCACTTTAAAGCTTCCTGGAATACCTATGACAGTTGTTACTAGTAGTCAGTAACTCGAAAGCGTGACAACCGATCTAACCTTAGGATATCTGCTTTGCCCCATAACTGAGATGCAAATGTCTGATGGCAGTCGCTCCGTGTAAAATACTGGTATTCAGCAGTATCTGGTTAGACTGGAAGCTGGCACCAACTTTGAAACTAATTGGGATGGCATAGGACAAAAAATCTCTGCAAAAAATTACAGACTTTTCTGTATTGAAAGAATGCTATGGCCAATCCCGACTGAGTCGTCGATTGCGTTAAACATCCGCAATAGGCCATTAGTACTATTAGTAGTCACTAGGGAATATTGCCCAAATCACGACATTTGACAAGGCTGTGATTCTCTTGAAAATAAAGAAATATCAAATAAATGTAATGTTATTAATTATAGGAACTGGCGCGTATGATAGATCAGCAACCTGATATGGTGGCAGATCCCAGCGATGACTCGGATGATGAGTTCAAAGTAAAACAAAAGTATGTCAAATATGATACTGAGTCATCAAAACTGGACTCTTCAGGGCTCTATTATAAAGATTCTGACAGTGAACTTGAAATGGAATCTGACTCTGATACTGAGCAAGACAAGGAGACTTTGGGTAACATAAAAATTTGCTATATTTTTTATTATGGGGCAAGCTTTGCTTGTAAATTGAGTGAGAATTAACTGTTCAAGGTAAAAAGGAATTAAGGAATATCAGTATAACTTTGTTTTTTCTTTAGAAACATTGCATTACTCAAAAAAAGAAGAACAGACTAGTGAAGATTGAACTTATTATTTAAGCCTTAGCCCACAGTGATAAGTTTTTCCATAAGTTCATTTTGTGTTGCAGCTTTCTCAGATTCAGATACAGAAAATAAAAAAGTGGACAAAATAACAAAACAGAACACATTACGAAATAGTCAGGTGGCCAAGAAACAGACTATACCTAAGAATCACCCACTGTTGACTGACTTGGATAATACTGATCCAGTCTCCAGGCGCTCCATGAAGGCAGAGCTCTGGTTTCAGAAAGACAGTTTTAAGGATATTGACGAAGATGACGACGAAGGCGTTGACTTGGATAAATTAGTGGAAACTTACAAAGAAAAAGGCAAAAAAGTTGTTGAAGATGGTATGCCTGAAGACATGAAAAGTAGTCGTTTGAAAAGAAAACTGAATGATGATAGCTCTGATGATGATTCATCAGACAGTGATTATGAAGTCGAGGACAATGTGGCTCCTGCAACTGGAAAAGCAGGGGCAAAAGCCAGTAAAAAAGATGGCTTTGAAGTTGTTTCACAAGATCCAGGTATAGTTTTTTGACAATGGCATGCACTCCCTTAATATTAGGTTTAAATTATATACCTACACATTTGTTCCTAATAATGCAATAGAACAACTAAACATGCAAAAGAGTATGTGTATGCAGTTTCTATGAACTTTTTACAGACCCAACTACATAAATGTCATAAGTTTGTCGACTATTACACGTAAGCTATCGCCTTCATAGCTGTAATAATTATCCTTTTAATTTCGTTATTTATACTATAGTACTATTGCGACATACATATACACGGTATAACACGAGGGGTGGATCATCGAAAGCAGGGCAATGGGGGACCTCAATACCTATCGATTTAACCCCAATGTATGTTCCGCGATATTCAGTGGGTCAAAAGTTACTTTTAAAATCAGATTTTAGATTAAACTTCGTAAGTGTAGATCACGATCAAAGAGTCAATAGTTTACCTACACTTGCGAAGTTTAGTCTAAAATCAGATTTTAACTCAAAATACACACATCAAAAGTGTCTAGGGATCAACATATATTTTTGCAATAACTTTTCTCCTGATTGATATTAATTAAAATTTTCTTTAAGGATTCATCAAATAAAGTGTTTTCGTTTGTCACAGTAACGATAAACCAAGTCACCTTTGCATTAATAAAGAAATTTGCCATTTTCCTAATAAAGGGATTTTTGACATTTGAACCACTAACACAAAAGTTCGAAAAAAAGACTGAAATAACAGTTTTCTTTAAAATTTTATTGGGTAACTTAAACAATTAATAATCCGTGTTTCTACCGCGAACACTAACAACACAAGAACATCGGTTTGGCATACTCAAAATGAGTTCATCCAAATCACGCTGTGGAATGGCCGCCCATGTTCGTTGCAACAACAAAAAAAGGTCTTCTTGCGACTGGATACCATAGCATATCCCATGCATGCTCAATCGGGTTCAAGTCTGGCGACTGAGCAGGCCAGGGCAGGACATTGATGTTAGCTGCGGCGAGAGTCTGTCTTACAACTCTTGCGGTGTGCGGTCGTGCATTATCATGCATTAACTGAAATAAGGGACCGATTTGCGCTTGTAGAGGAACGATGACGTCTGATACAATCGTCTCAGCATAAATTTGAGCGTTGAGGTTGCCTCTGATCCAAATCAACTCAGTTCTTCCGCCGATCCAAATACCCGCCCATACCATGATGGTTCCACCACTATAAGGATGGACTTCCTGGCAGGATTTTAATCGCTGTTGGCGTCCAGGGGTTCTCCAGTGTCGTATACGTCTTGTATCCGGTCTCATACCAAAACGAGACTCATCAGAAAAGCACACGAAACGCCATTGTTCTTCTGCCCAATTTCTGTGTCCAAGAGCCCATTGATATCGAATCCTACGATTGTGCATTGCTATAGGTGGTACCCGTAGCGGTCTTCGGGAATGAAGGTTCACTTCATGCAAGCGGTTTCTGACTGTTTGGTCGCTAATTAAGTTCCCTGAAGAGTGATGAAGCCTCACGGCTAACATCATGGCGGTTATTGTTGGAGCTCTTCGAGTTAAGATTTGAATGTATCGGTCTTGTCTCCGTGTGGTGCAGCGATACCGTCCTCCATGGCGCTCAGCCACGGTACCAGTGCTTCGGTAACGTGTCCAAAGTCGACTGATAACACTCTGACTTGTATTCAGAGCTAAAGCCACAGTACGTTGCCGGGAACCAGCTTCTATCATTCCCACGGCTCTGAGCATTTCTTCCCTGCTTAAATGACGTCGCCGCTCCATAATAACGTTGGTTTTAATCAGTAGTAGGGAAACAGTAGCACTAATAATGTCTTCAATGCGTTGTATGTTTTTATAGGGAAAATATTGACAGCTGATTTTCATCTTTTACTCGAATTTGATTCACAGTTCCTGATTCAAATTATGAAATGCACCAAAAAGGATCCATATAAATTTATAAAATCATAAATTTATTACAAAGCCACATCTCAATCTCAAGAAATCCGCATAAAAATGCTTGATCCCTAGACACTTTTGATGTGTGTATATGAAAATCCAAATAACTTTTAAACCACTGAATATCGCAGAACATATATAGGGGTTAAATCAATAGGTATTGAGGTCCCCCTGCTTCCGATGATCCATCCCTCGTTTTACCGTTCAGCGTGTATAGACAGATATTAAAATATAGTAGTTTAGTTGGTAAGGACACTCAACTCTAACAAAAATACCAGTTTAAAGCTTATTATTTCGTAAAAGGATCCTTGTATCGTAAAGTGTTCAAGACATACCCCCAATATATCTATTCAATGATCCTCGACACGAGGGGGTACGCGAAAAAAAAAAACACCCCCAATTTACATGTACACAATATATACAATGTATACAATTATTTATTATACAATAATATAATTATTAGTGTCCGACCGAAACAGGATTTTTTGCCGAAACAGAAACCGAATTTTCGGCTCCAGTCTCAGTTTCGGCCGAAACCGAAACCGAACCTTATTTAGACATGTAAAAAATTATATTCTATTGTATAAGGTGGGGTAAAAGTAATCACCCAATGTTGTTTTGCTGTAATTTTTTTTTTAGGAATGAAAATGTTTTGTTTTACCTATTTGTGAATTATGTTTATTTAGGGCTGATTTTTCAATCATCAGATAACTTTTACCTGAGGAATAAGTTTGACGTTCTGACAGCTTTTGTATAGAAAATGTGTCAAACCACCTTATTTATTCCTTAGATAAAATTTATCTGACGATGGAAAAATCGGCCCTTAATGTACTAATTTTTTTCCATCAAGTCGAGAAAAAATATCGGTCAAGTGGCCGCCATCAGAATTGATACCATACGGGCTGGTTTTATGGCAGTTTCCATCACTTGTGTCAGAACTTCCGGCGATAGGTCCTCGCATTCCCGTCGGATATTCTCTTTAAGGACTTCAAGAGTCTTGTTTACATAAACCCGGGAATTAAAGTAACCCCACAAAAAAAAGTCTGGAGCGGTCAAATCGGGTGATCTGGCCGTACAGTGCAAATCGCCAAAGCGAGAGATAAGACGCCGCGCCGCGGAAATGCTTCCTTCGGAATATCGGTTGTGACTCGTGCAGTGTGCGCCGTTGCTCCGTCCTGTTGGAACCACATATCCTCCAGTCACAATTCATCTAACTGCGGAAGGAAAAAGTCATGGCTCTGTAGCGCTCGCCGTCCACAGTAACGGTAGGGCCAGAGAAGTTCTCGAAAAAAATATGGAAAATGCAATAAAACGAGCACGTATCCGGCCGAGCCGGTCATCAATTCTGACGGCGGCCACTTGACCGATATCACTTTCTCGACTTGATGAAAAAAAAAACTTATTAATTAAATAAACATAATCCACAAGAAGAACCAAACATTATCATTCCCAAGACAAAAATTACAGCAAAATAACATCGGGTGATTACTTTTGCCCCACCTTGTGTAGTGAAATCTAGTACCTTTTTTACACATATACAGACAGATTTCTCGTGTTAAATTAAATGAAAGACAATGATGGAAATATGTAACGAAAATAGTTATTAATTTATGGTATACTATATTAACAATATAACATAAAAAAAGGTAAGACTTTTTGTCAAAAATCAACACATAAACGTAAAGTACCTACAGACTTCTTAATTGAGTATTTGTGTTCAATGTCGTAAAGATTAATTTATTATTCACTGACATTAAGATCTTGTATTTGATACTTGGTAGTTAAAGAATTATTTACCTAATTATCAGTATCAACAAAAATTACAATAAATTGTACTAAATTCGGTAAACTTTGTCAAAAATCAACTAACAAAATCACAAACACAACATAACCACGCCGCACGCCGACCGGCGAACTCAGCTGGCAACCACACACGAGTCCCGAAGTTAGCCGGAAGACGCGCGACAATTCATAAACACTGAGTTTCGGTGCGGCCGAACTTTCGGCCGATTTTTGGCCGAAACCGAAACTGTGGCCGAAACAAGATTTTTTGGCCGAAACTGGCCGAAACCGAAACCGAACCTTCGGTCGGACACTAATAATTATTATACGAGCCAAAAAAGGTCGCGCGTCTTTCGGGGAATCCTCGCGACCTTTTTTGGCTCGTTTTTAGTTTGTACTTTATACAATTGACATAAAGTTCATTATGCTATGTACAATTTAGTCGCTTCTATTCAATTTCGCGGCGGTGTAAATGTGTAAATTGAGCCTTAGTGTCATAAAATATCTATAACCATTTCTGTAGCATTATAGCACTAACAGTCTACGAGTAAAACCGTTGTGACTCTGTTACATATAAACGGATAGACGGACATGGCAAAAGAGTTCCCAGCTGAACCATGTAGCCCTAAAATGGGAGCGCCACTAGTTACGCATAGTAAAATTTAAACTTAATCACTTCTCTAGCAAAACTTTGCATACCTACTCTTATTCGTTTTAAATTCTCTTTGCTTTTTCACGGCTCATCTTCCGTGCGGAAGATGTCCGGTCCTTTTGAAGGCATACACGGGGACACAGGTCCAACACGCAGAGGCCCCTTTGAGAACTTTAATCTAAAATGGGGTGGGGCACCAACCGGGGACTATCCACGGCTACACTATTGGAGTACAGTCATGGGCCGTCCCAGGTGGGTGCAAGACTATTGTAAAATGTGGTGAAAAATATTTGGTCTATGGGAAGAGATGTTAGGTGGACTAGATAACTTCTATTGCCGGAAGAAATTCGTTTTAAATTATTTTTAAGAGTATTTAGACACATTTATCGCCTGATAAAATACTGACCGACACAGCACTGATAAAGATAAAACAATTGGCTCCGTTTCTAGACGTACTTTCGCTCCAGTTGGCGTTCGTTTTTTCCACCAATCTCTTCTGAATCACGGCTCATCTTCCGTGCGGAAGATGTCCGGTCCTTTGGAAGGCATACATGGGGACACAGGTCCAACGCGCAGAGGCCCCTTTGAGAACTTTAATCTAAAATGGGGTGGGGCACCAACCGGGGACTATCCACGGCTGCATTATTGGAGTACAGTCATGGACCGTCCCAAGTGGGTGCAAGACTATTGTGAAATATGTCCACCAATTATTATTAATAGTATTCATTACTTAGTCAGTACTTTGTTCTTTTTATAGACTTAAAACGGCTAAAGAAAAATCTTAAGATGGATGCCGAGACTCTTGCTTTAGGAACGATGATAGCTACGTCGAAGAAATTCAAAAGAGATCTTACGGATGACGGATGGAACCGCTACGCCTTCAATGATAAAAATTTGCCTGATTGGTTTGTTGACGATGAAAAGAAACATATGAAGAAACCAGTCATTGTTCCAGAGGTACTTTTAATGCATGCATATATTATTATGAAACCAAACATTACTTCATACTGCTGTTATTTACATCAACCTGCTACTTGGTTTTGTATTATTGTATGTATTACATGTTACTAATGTTTGTTTGCAGAAATACACAGAAGAATATAAGAACCGATTACAAGACATCAATGCTAGGCCGATAAAGAAAGTGATAGAAGCCAAAGCACGTAAGAAGAAGCGTATGATAAAGAAAATGGAGCGTGCTAAGAAGAAGGTCGAAGCAGTTATGGAAAATGCCGACATGTCAGAAAGGGAGAAGGCGCAGCAAATCAAATCGGTGTATAAAAAGGCCCAGACAGACGGAAAGAAAAAAATCACCTACGTAGTGGCTAAAAAACATACTACCGCAAAACGGATGAAACGTCCTCAAGGAGTTAAAGGACATTACAAGGTGGTCGACCCTCGTATGAAGAAAGACTTGCGCGCGCAAAAGGCCAAGGAGAAAACGAAGGGTCGCGGTAAAAAGGTCAAATCTTCTAAGAACAATAAAATGCCGCCTAAAAATAAAGGCACGAAGAAGAAGGCTAAGGCTAAATAATTAACTGAAATGTAAATAAATATATGAAAATTTCCGATTACCTACGTTATTTTTTTCATTACAAAGAACTTATATTGTAATTTTTTGTTAAACAAACAATAATCGTGCTAACTGGCTAACGCCTTAGTAGGCGTTTCGGCCGCTGAGTTTCGTCCGATCCGGCCGAAACACCCATTTAATTATTATTAATATTTTTGAGTGGCGTTTCGGACGATACTTTTTTTGAAGCAAATTTTGTACGGTCAGAATGAAAAATCTTAGGCAGGGTTATATTATTGAAGTAAAAGTCAGGGAATTGTTGGACAAAGATAAAGTTTAATATACAATTACAACAATCAACAGTAAACATGATAAATCACAATAATCAGTCTTTAAATATCAAATAAAAAGCGTACAATAAGAATTTTAAATGTAAACAACAATAATCAGTCTTATATATCAATTAAAAAGCGTACATTATGAATTATAAATGTAAACAACAATAATCAGTCTTATATATCAATTAAAAATAAGAATTATAAATGTAAACAACAACAATCAGTCTTATACAGGGTGTTAACGAATTCGTGTAATTCCTTAAAACTGCATGATCTGCTACTGGTATAGATAGATTTAGACCACAGGGGAACTAGTGCCAAAAAAAATAAAAAAAATTTTTTTCTTTCCGTTTGCCTTAGTGATCGAATCTTAACCACCTAATAAGGATTCAGTAAAAAAATAAGACTTTTTTTATTTGATTGTACATTTCGATTTATCCATGGCCACAATGTAAAATAGGTATTATTTGATTATGTTTCTGACGTTACTTTGCCTTTAAAAAAGAATTCGTCCGAAACACCACTCAAAAATATTAATAATAATGAAATGGCTGTTTCGGCCGGATCGGACGAAACTCAGCGGCCGAAACGCCTACTAAGCCTGGCTAACCTTTAAAATTGGCTACAAATTCAACACATTGCTGTAATGTAGGCTTCAATATCGGTTGCGGTTGTTGTTGTTGTTGTACCTTGTGGTGATACTGACTTTAATTTTGGCCTCAAACTATTATTTGTAATGTAATTTTTGTTTCTCAGACAAATTAATTTTGTATGTGACCCTTGGTATATTTTATGTGTTTAGGTGGAAAGTAGTTCCATTAGCTGGCATTACAAAGATTATTTTTACGACTAAGGTCAGGGTGATATTTGAATCCACGTGCGTCATTCGCCGAGTTCAGGGACAGACACGCCATATAAATGATATCACTTCGCTTGGTGGCCTTGGTGTCTAATTCTGATTCGCTCTAACTACGCCGTCTGCCTACTAAGTACTATTGAGCGACTTTATGCACAGCTTGCGGAATAAATATTTTGCGTCGCAGTGTTCGACCTCCAGACTAAATATTGTTTACTTTACCATAATATAATACTAGTATTAGGTTTAAGCACAATAGGTACCTATGTACTTATAACGTTCATCATAATTCAGCCTCGAAATTATATGTAATTTACAAATTAAATATGCAGAACATCGGTGCCAGACCCAGACTACTTATAGGTATTTTCCTTACGTAGAGTTGCTGCTTTTAAGGCTGGTATTCACCTACATAAATTCTCTGGTTTAATAACAAAAAATCTGGAAACTAGAGTTTTCGAGTAAGCGGTTGTTTACCCAGAGAATTAATGTTAGCGAATACGAGCCCATCGTAGATACAGACCATAATTTCATTAAAAATTTAACAACTATTGTTATTTTCCCCTGATTAAAATCGGTCATGTGGAGTCTTCATCTTGTGAGTTCGGAAATAACTGGAAAATACCTATAAGAAATTCGGAAGGAAATAGAATATGGTGTGAGGTGAAGTGTAGGGAGGAGACATGGTACGTGGGAGGTTTGAGGCAGGCGGCAGGCGGGGCGCTCGGCCGGGCTATATCGAGCGCGCGATCACGGCCAAGGCCGCGCACCGCCGTCATCGCTCCCGACTCCGCTCCGACCGTCCGTACCCCGTACCCGCGAATCGTGTCCATAACTAAACATAAGTGTACACAACACGAACCTTATTGCGTAGTTCGTCGTTCATCATGTCATTTCCTGGGGACTCATGATTTATGAGAGTATGGGTAAGGGTATATAGGTGTGACCGCAGGGAGTGACACTGCATTATGCAGATACGGAAGAAAATATGTAACCGATATCACCCGCTAAAGTCAATCAGTATCTCAAATAAGCATTTTTAAAATCTGCAGAAAGTTAATAACAAATATGTGTGCTTAAAGAGTAGGCAACGTACATCCCTATTTTAACAAAACCGATGATCGTTTTCTGTGAGTTTAGTGGCATTTATGTTAGCACAGTACGTGGGTTCGCGCCTCGCGGTGACGTCCACAGAGGCGCAGGTAGAAGCTGCCGAGGTGGTGTAGGGGCCCGGGCGCGGGGTGGTGTGACCTCGCCCTGACAAGGTCGCCGGTTCCATTCCACTTGGCCACGCCACTCATCCCTCCCTATAGTAATCTTCCATAATGATTCTCGCCTCCCGATATTATCATAATAAAGTGTTTGATTTGCTATTTGTAGATTTCATCAAATTCATGACTGATTTACAAAAAAAAACGTGTTGTAGGTATTAGGTACAAATTTTTAAACAATAGAGTGCAAATTCTGCTTTCTGCAGAACTAAGTCTACTCCTGTAGTCAAACTAGGAACCCTTATAGTTTCGTCATGTCTGTCCGTATGTCACAGCCATTTTACTTGGAGACTTGGGATAATATGGTCGTTTGGTAGCTAAGTCTTCTTGGAAGTCTCTTCTGGAAACCGCCGAATAGGAGTACCTATAGTAAAATTTACGAAAATAACCGCGCTCATCTACGATATGCGATGCTAAGCTGCGCTCGTTCCGGTCAGTCTGTGGATGGGTGACCTGCTACACATAGAGATTCAGCCGGTATATCTATGGCAGTCGTTACGGCAGTAGCTCGAAAGTCTGACAACCGGTCTAACCTTAGGATATCGGCTTTGCACAATAACTAGGTTGTGGAGGTCTGATAGCACTCGCTCCGTGTAAAATACTGGAATTCAGCCACATCTAGTTAGACTGGAAGCTAACGCCAATTTTGGAACAAGTTGGGAAAAAACTAGGAAGAAAGAAGTTTTCACAAAAAAAAAAAAAAAAAAAATTGTAAAGAAAGACACCACTTTTATGATCTAATAATGTGTCAGTTAGCGGTTTGACTGCGGCAGAAATTTTAGTTTAGCCTTGCTCATCACCTAGGGCTAGGACACAGTCCACCACACTTTTCATAGAGCTTACGCTATCCTCGGGTTTCTGAATTGAGAATTCTAGGATAAGCAGTACTTAAGTAACATTTGAGTACGGAGTTGTCAAAAAAATGACGGATTTTAAAGCATTTTTTTGACAACTCCGTACTCAAATACTACCATGAATTGCTTATTCCGAATTCTCAATTCAGAAACCGGAGGTATGCCGCCATACCTATTGCTAGTGGACCTTCCCGGAGGGTCCTCGACATTACGTTTGCGCTAAGAGTGAACCCTCGGGGAGGTTTCTTGGCATTCAGTTCAAAATCGGCCATAAAACACGCTACTACGTAGTAAAATAGTATTTTCTGGGGGCCTTGTTGCTTGTTTTATGGCGGCGTATTTCCTTAGAAAAATCTACATTTTAAATGAGCCCTCCACGAATCCGGCTTCACGAATGCGACTAGAAGGTGCCCAGAGGGTACCCGGTACTAAACGTGTTGACTACGTTGTAACGTGCTGCTTTAACTCACACCGCGCCGCACTGCCTGATGCAACGCAATCCAACGCGCTGCCCCAGCTAGGACGAAGGCTTAGTCGGGAGTGGCCATAGAGTTCTCTTTCAATACAAAAGTCATTTCAAATTTATCGAATTTTGAAATTTTAACACTTGCTTTAAAACAGTCATCAGTGATACTATAAGTGGCCTGCGGATTATTACCCCCTTTCTGAATTTGTATACAAGATTAGTCTGAAAGGGAGGTTACTAATCTGCGGGCCATTTAAAGTTTCACTGATAATTGCATTACAGCCAGTGTTGAAATTTCAAAATTTGTTAATTTTTAGTTCCAAACAAAATTATTATTTTCTTCTTCTTCATCTCTGCTTTAGTTGCGAACTCAGAAAACGAAACTTTTAATTCGTGGCCCCAAATATGACTTAAAAATAGATAGAAGATAGTATAGATTTTAGCATATTTTTTATGAAATCTTTGAACAGTTATTTTTCTTAAACTATTATTGACTTTTGGGGAAAGTTGTGGAACAAAAGTTATTCATTACTAGTGGTACTTTGACTCCCTTTCGGATTAGTACCCCCTTCCCAACTAACCTTGTGTAGACCACTTTGTATATAGAGTTCCAATTGAGCTACACGATGACTGATGCATGCGTGCCGTCAATTAGGACAGGTCAACTCAAACCTGCTATCATCATCATCATCATATCAGCCTATTGTCGTCCATTGCTGAACGTAGGCCTCCCCCGAGATCTGGAACCTGCTATGGCTCTCCTCAAAAGGCCATTGCAAACCCTATTGCCCTACATTGTTACACTCACATCGTTGCCCTACATTGTTACACTCGCATAGTTTTATATTACCATGTCTGGACTTTAAAAGAGACCTTGACTTCTCAGTTTATTTCGGCTTTTCTTTCTGATTAGTCAGAAAGGAAAATGCCGGCGCCACCTAGTCTTAAAAAAAAAACATTACATTGACGTGTAAAAGATCCCGTAACCATTGATATATTAAAAAACCCGTAACAGATTTATTTACAGAAATAAATATCACATAACACGAGTTGCAGTTCTGCCGAGTCTTGGCAGAATGTAAGGTTTAATTTATTGTCGTATCTTAGCCGTGTTTTTTACCTAAAAATAAAGATAACATCTTAGGACATCTTAAGGTAAAATATAGTATCTTCACCGTCTGTGACGCGCTTAAAACTCTTTTCTATTGCAGTCGAAGTTGAACTTCTACCGCAAATGACGGCAACGGCTGAACCGATTTCCATCAAACGTAGCTTAAAATTATCCCAATTAAACCAGCTTTCGAGCAAAAAAAAAACTTAACGAAATCGAGTCATCCATTTCGGAGTTACATTGCCACAAACAGACAGCCATACAGACAAAAGGACAGACTTACGCGGCGTCTTACGTAGGCGGTTCAAAGCGACGCGAATTGCGAAGCGATCCGATGCGGTGACACGCGATACGGTGCGAAGCGGCGGCTTTGTCCTACGAGCTCGCGAAACGCCCGCCCCGCGCCGCCGTCATTCAGTAGCACTGTACGGCACTGCATCCAGTTCGCGCGAAAATATCAAGCCATCTGATCGCGTTCGCGTCGCTTCGCGCCGTGCCGCACCGTACTCCACTTGCGTTTGGTCACGTAGGCCACTTCAACAGGTACCGACTGTTTGTTGTTTTCGCGTCGCGCCGCTTCGCGTCGCTTCTAGATCGCTCACGTAGGATGCCGCGTTACAGACATAGGTATCAAACTTATAAAACACCCTTCTTTTTGCGTCGTGGGTTAAAATTGGCTTAAAACGTATATATAAACGTAACCTCTCTTTTCGAGTCGGGAATGAAAAATGATAAATGCTTAAAAATGGTGTTTTTTGCCTACGCAGCGCAGCAGCACAATATGTCGTAAACTATTAGTTGTAGAAAAAAATACTCTAAACAGGAATACTTAGGTACTTAGTAGGCAATTTAATTGTCTACAAAATCGATCTGATTGATTTTTGGCGTAAAACCTATAGATAAGGAGTTATTCAATAATAATCCATTTTTGGGGTCTTTAAACCAAGATGGCGGAGCGCGCCGAGTCACTCAAGGTCGAAAACTTGATATTTTCATAAGTACACCTAAACTTATCACATATCCAAAATTCAGGACTGACGGACCTTTTGCAAGTGAAAACTACCTGGCGACTGGGCTAATACCAATGTTCATATAATTATCGTTTTATTTTATGGAAACAGATTTCACTGACTGACAATGACTGTTAGCCCTCGCTATATTCCCTTTTTGACCACGTTGGGCGCTGCGATCGATTTTATTCTCCCCACCTCGCACGCAGCGGATAGAAAAAGTTTTTTATACATTATATACTTACTTCAAGGGAAATGTTGACTGCACTGACTGCCTCGTGAAATATGGAAGCCAGCAATCATGCTGCATCTTTTTTTGCGTTACTATGTAATAGTAGTAATATACTGGGATCAGAATTCCGTATGACAAGCATGTCGATTGACAATATTCTCTCGCGACTGTACATTACAACATAGATTCCAAAAGGCCTTCGCCCATATTCAGTAGTTGGCGTTCTGATCGTCACGTGAAAAAGGCTGTTGAAGTGGATATTGTAGCGCTGTTTATTTAAAAATCATTGAACCATTTTGAATATATCTTGCATCTTTCGGATGGGTAGTATTTAAACGATCGAATATAAATTCAAAGTAAGGGTGTCAAAAATACTGATTATGGCGTACTGGAATACTAAGTGGGCGAAAGACTGAGGGTGAACACAAATATTGAAAACGGCGATTTAAAATTACGAATTTGAGGTACTAGTTATTTAGAACGATCAGTATAATAATTCTTAAGCGAACAAATTTCACTTACATTATTGTTGTATGTTTGTAAAGTTGTTTGGGTTTCCAAAGGAGCGTTGACGTATTTCTGTCTGCAGGGTTTAAAGTAACCTAACACGAAGTGGATGACGGGGGCTAGAGTGAGATCACTTCGCTCGCTCACTCTAGCTCCCGTCATCCCTTTCGAACCTAACCTATTCGTGTCGGGGTAAGGAAATGTATATTTTCACCCACTCAGTATTTTTTTCGCCTAAGTTAGTATTTAATTCGGACACTTGAAATTTTAGTTGCTAGCTTAGATTTGTGGAGAAACTTGGTGTGGTGATGTGGTGTTCCTCCAACCAAAGGGAGGATCCTCCAACCAGGCGGAGTCTTGTGCCTGGCGGGCCACTGCCCAACGTTTGATGTTGGGAGGTTGTATATGTATATGTCGTGGCCATATCGTAGAATTGATCACTTCATGATGTGGCCGGCCATTTCATGAAATGGTTGTATTTCATGAAATGGCCAACTAAAATTGGCCATATCGTTGAAACGTCAACGTTTAATGATATGGCCATCCACGTTTGGCCATATCATTAATGTAGGGTTTCCATGATATCAAAGGTTTAATAAAAAATCCAAATAAAGGAAGCACGTACAATGCAAGCAAAGGAGTAGACTACGGAATTTCGACCCACAAAATATCGATGCACGTTACCGCGAAAGTTTAATAGCTTGATTCACCAACAATTAAGGGGATCTGGCGCTCGGCGGCCGCTGCCGCGGCACGCTCGCTTCGCTCGCTCGCCTTCGCGCGTTATTGGTCACTGTTCTAACCTAACCCAAATGTTTCAATATACTAAATAGTAAATGTTTGCAGTAACGTGCATCGATATTTTGTGCTGTAGTTTCACAGGTTAACCAGATAAATAATCGAACAAATAAAAGTCTATGAAAAGTTCACCCGCAGTTACCATGAAGTCATATTTTGAAATCCAATAATAGTCCATTAATTTTCGTTGCGTGGTCACCCTACTTTACTTATTATTATTAGCTTTTTTGTCAGAATAATTGTCCGCCGCCATGATGCATCACAAAAACAAAACGATATCAGCGCCTCTAACGGTGAATAATGTAACTATTTTACGATATGATCACTAATGTTTGACCATATCATGAAGTAGCCGTGCGTTTAGCTGATCATATCGTTAAACGCTGATTATTCATTGATCTGGCCAGGCCATTTCATGATGTGGGCAGCGGGTATTGGCCATTCCATGAAATGCAACCATTTCATGAAATGGCTGGCCACATCATGAAGTGATCAATTCTATGATCTGGCCACGACATATATACTATCTTGATTGCGCGATGTAGGATAGTTCGCATGTGGCGAGATAGATGCCGCCACAGATTAACTGTTTCCCACGGCTAGTAGCTCATTTTACGAATTTTAAACATTCATTAATTATCGCCAGTTAAGTTAATTTTTCGCAAATATGTTTTAATGCCGCTCGGTTTAGTATTAAAGTATCTCATTAACAGTCTTCCATATATTATTTATTCGCCCGATTAATAATTCCCCCTTTCGGATTAGATGCAATTAAAACGACTCAAACTAAAAATAAACAGAATTAAGATTTGAATGTAGGTATTTGCAATGTTCTCGGTGACTCAATAAGTAGCGCTAACGCTACCTTTATTTCAGTGACGAGACGCATGGAGTTGTGGATGGATTGTCAGTTTGAGGGGACGTTACACAAATCTTACGGACAGGTGGCCGCCCCCGCCCTATAAAGTCGCAAGTTTAGTGCGCGAAGAGCGGGTGAGCGACCACGTTCACGGTCAGCGTGGCGGAAACACTTACCAAACAACGGCGAACAAAGCTGCTGTCGCCCCGCGCCGACAGTTACCCGCAGGTGAACCACGATTAACTTCTCGCCAGACGGTCGTTAGCCGAAATGGCTACTTAAATAGGTCCACAAGGTGATGCGATTCTGGTTACAAATATCATTCAGACATTTTACTGTAACGGCGCGACAGTAAAACCTGTGACGAACTGCAGACGTGACATGTTGTCACCATATGCTTTCGTCAATCCATTATACTCATTGATTTGTTATTTAATTTGGTAAATCTAAATTTACTCTGTTCATATACAATAGCAAAGATAGTGTCTAAATGTTCCTATTGCGAACAATGTTTACGTAGCCACAGAAATCTAAATAATAATACATTTATCAATTAAGATATCTGTGATTACAGCTAATACCTATGATGTTTGGATTATTATGTAGTTTCAAACTTGTAACTGCTGATTTTAGCCGATCCGCATCTACTTTGATGTATTTTTTGGAAAATGATGTAGGTAACTGGTAAACTCATATTAAGTGAAACATAGCGTCTATCCATTTCTACCTCATTTTGGCATCCTAAAGGAAGAATAAAAAAGTCAGTAAGTAGACAGCAAAATTATGTGACTATAATGACGTCTTGAGCAAGGCAACTGGAATAGACCGTATGTCCAGGGCGAAGGTCCTGGGGGGTTACTATGATCTGTTAGAGCAGGAATGTTTTAATATTATTCCGAGAGTGGGACAGTGACAGCGCTAGACAGCTCTCTAGCGCCATCTCTTACCCACTCTCGTAATAATATTAAAACATTCCTGCGATTCCTGCTCTAAGAGATCATGGTAACCCCCCAGGTCTTGTGGCGCAATTCAGAATTAGATGTGTTACTAATTTAATTAACTTCAGTCTATCTATTTCAGGACATAATATTCCTCTATTTTAGTTTATGTATAATCAACTAAAGTTTGGGTTCACCAACATTAATTCTCTCGCTAAAATTTCAGTACATTTTTCGAGTAATCGATTGTTTAACCAGAGAATTTATGTTGTTGAACATCAGCCTTAGAGCAACGCGGTCGACGACTTGGCAGCGGTGTGGCCGCGTTGCTCTATGATAAGCAAGCATGACATATGTGTTGTTATATAATTCTTTCTTTTCAGACATGACTTGTATATTTGTGGTGTGACACAAACAAATGATTTTTGATACCTAGTTTTTAGGTTAGGTTTACGTTCACTGAAATGGAGACAAAACATTAAGGCGCATCCACACCGCAGTTACTTTTTGTTGAGCAACGTTTCTAAGGCCAGTGTTCACCAACATTAAATCACCGATTAAACAACCGTTTACTCGAAGAATGTACCAGAATTTTATGTAAGCTGTTGTTTAACCAGTGATTTAATGTTGGTGAACACAAGCCTTAGTGTTGGTGGGCAGCATCCGATTACAAAAAGTTAATTCTTATTAATAGATGTTGTTTTGTTATTGAATAACTTGCAGTAATATTTTTTACAGAATGTTGTTCAATGTTTATTTCAACACAGCAACATGCAATAATATAAAACATTCAATAACACTTGTTTCCAAAAGTTCTGTTTTGTTACTTATGTTACTGGTAGTGGATGCGATGAGCAACATTCAACAAATAGCAACAAGTGGCTGCAAAAGTCATAGAAAGTTACTTAATGTTATCATGTTGAAAGATTTTGCTCCACAAAAAGTAGCTGCGGTGTGGATGTACCATTAGGAAGAAACTGTGCAGGAAATAAGTAATGCTGGGGAACGAAAGTGTACTACTAAATAATAAAGAAAATTAAATAACTACACTGGCACTGCTTGTATTCAGCAAAGACAAAGCCATTTTAAACAGTTTCTAGTAAATTAAAACGTGAACAGCGATACTGTTGTTGTTTAATTTTCCACGCTATCCAGAATTAAGTCGCAGGCCTTGATTGAAAAATTGCATGTATTTAGTTTGTTATTAACTTGTAGCAATACAGGTTGTTGAGTCAGTTAGCGAGCATTATGGTCGCGCGGGTTCGTCGACCAGCCGTGGCCGCCCGCCTCCCGCCCGCACGCACTGCATGCCACGTATTTGACCGATTACCAACCTATTGCAACTTCATCACTCAATGAAAACTTACAATTCACGCTTGTACGCGCGTATTAGTAAACACACGCACTGCGTTCTTAGATTATTCATATATTGAGGTGTTTTGTATCGTTTCTGTTTATTATTTGATGGGTTAAATTACATTATTTTATAATTAAAGGTTTTAGGATATTTCTGCGTTTTCTAAATACTTTATCTCCGAAATACACGTACTTATTCTATTATGCAACTACGTAATATAGGATTATTTAGTTACCTATATGTATACTATACTCGACTACGTCTTGTTTACCGTGGTACAGATTTGTAAAAAAATTATAAGGTATCCTCGTGCTGCGTGATTGCCAAGTCCGGAGTCTAATGGAATGTCAGATTTGGCTCTACATTAGATCTCAGAACTTTTTACGGCAAGAGTCGCGAGACTTGGATTTTTTTACATGAATGTTTTTGATGGGATCTCATTTCTTTTTGTAGATTTTACTTCTTTTTTTATTTTGAGGTTCCATTTCTTGCAGAATGGCTACCGATTTCCGCAAAGTCCACTCTCGATGGAAATTCATTCTGAAAAACCGGTCAACCGGTTAGACTATTGAGTTTTAGTAGAACAAAAGTTACTCATTATTATGGGTACTTTAACACCCTTTCGGATTAGTACCCCCTTTCTGACTAACCTTGGCTTATCTATTACGACCAGGGATCGAAACCGGTTTAAAAATATAGGTGTTTTTAGGTTACAACCCCTTCTTCGCTTAACGGTAAGCATAACTTCTTCTTTTCTCGTGTCAGCACGAGCTATACGAAAATAGCTCATTCTGTGGTGAAAAGATTAGCCAGTCAGCAAGGTTGGTACCGGGGCTGACTGCCGAGGGTGCGCCGGACGTTTTTAAGTATTGTCGCTCGTGGAGGCTCTTTTCATGCATCCCATGGTAACCATAACTAAATATATCGCTTTTTTACCGGTAACCAAAATAAAAATAACCTCTATGTTACTCGCGTCATGCCTCGCGAGCACTATCGTAATAGTACGTACACGATGCGGTGTCTTTTGTCTGCCTACTTACATTTCGGCCTGCACGAAGCCGCGAGCCACGCGACTGCGCCATTAGTCGCGTTTATAGGTTACAAAGCGGTTACCGAAATTTTACTAGTAACTTTTGAATTGTATAGGTTAGCCCAGATAAAGGTCTAAGGCCCGGATAAGAATACGAAACAGTAACAAATTAATTGATTACCAAAATAAAGGTTACCTTTACATTTTCAATCGGTTATTCTCGGAGTTAGAAAAAATCACAATTTATATGTATTATTATCACATTTTAATTTTTTTCGGTCGTTTCATTTGAATTTTGCGTAAATCGGAACTTTGGTGACGGACCAAAAAGGAATTCCCGCGTGTTTTTTGGTACACTTTGCCATACATTTTCGATTTATCACTCATTCAATTTTACTTCTAGAGTGCACCGTTAAGGTAACCTTTTATTATTATATACCGGTACCGTAATTCATTAAGATTATCGGTCTCGATTACGATTATTGCCTGTTATAAAATCGTCGAGATAGAGACTACTTTTTTTTTCTAAATTTTGCTCATTTTCTGTAGAAAAAAAGACATTCTTAAGAACTAATTAAATAAAACTTGTAAATCCTTAATAATGAATCAAACTTACACTAAACAATAATGCGCACCAAAAATACACTCGTGTAATCAAAAAATTGTCTCCTTAACGTCAAAAAATAGTTTGTTTGAATATACGTAGAATGTCTAAAGTTTATTAAAATGGTTAAATTAATAATTTCCATTGAAAATATAACCAATGCAATATCGTTAAATAATCGCGACCAAAATCAAGATTAATCGCTAAATGCCGATAATCATAATCGTTTCAACTCATTTTTTGTATTTTGCTGTCAATATCATAAACTTAGACATTCATTTTGAAGATTTTGTGTCGTTACTATACGAATAATAGGTTGTTGTTCTCAAAACTATGAATTATACTAAAATATAAAAATACAGTTAACCAGATGTTACTTAGAGCCAAATTTAATGAATTGTAAAAGCGGCCTGCCAATTTAGTGTGTGTATTGTGGTGGAGGAAAAGGGGCCGCGGGCCGCGAGCGGTCGTCGACCGAGGCCCTTGACTTGCGCACGGTTCAGCGACACCGGCTGACACCGCCGCCGCGCGCCGCTACTCGCTAGCGCTGCCCGCTCTGCTAGCTGGCAAAACGCTCACGCTTTGACTATTATGTGGTTAAGTGGATTCACTACTTCATTTTGGATTTATTTGTATAAGTAATTGAAATTATATTCCTTCGAAAATGTAAACTGTAGTTACTAGTTAAATGTAATGTATCTTAAACTCTCAATCACCGTAATTATAGACACAATAGATATGACAATTAAGTGTCGTCCTGGGACGACGGGCGGTACGCAACCGGTTAAAGAAAATGCTTATTAATTGCCAGACATGAAAATTTATTGCATAATACATATTACTTGGTATATAATATTTAAATATCGGCAAAATGTAGATGTGCAACAATGCCAACAGTACATCTCTGCCAAACTGCCTTCCTCTTCGAGGAATGCAGGTGTGTTGTTACAAACAATAATGAAATGAAAATATAAATATGTAATGCCCTTAAGTTTGATATGGATTGAAGCCAAGTCAAATATTGACTAAGCTAAGTATTTTTTAGATGACACCAGATGTTATTGTAGAGTTTGTAGACACGTAAATATTTATGTTCGTAACCTAAGAAGGTTATCTGATTATTTTATAACTAAGCTTGTAGATGATACAGCACATCACACCACCAAATGTTAATGATAAACATTAATGTATCATCAGCTCAACGCTGTAAAAGGTAAAATAAAGGCACATTTTGCTCCTTTCTTTTACTTCACTATGATAATGATTATAGTAGATATTAGTAACGAGCGGGTAACCTTTTACCACCACTATATATTTATGTTTCTTTACTATATGTCTAGTTAACACGTTAACTGCCATGTAATAGACACGATTGAAAATCGTTTGTTTGTATTGTTTGAGGTCACCGGTGACCGCGGCGGCAATAAAACTGTTAAACTCGTAGTGTAACCTAATAGTGCTTAAGCAAAGGACTGTAGTTAATAATAATACGGTTATTAACATTAAATAACTTCGACAGCGGTAGATACCAAATAATATCTTTCGGTTTATTACATATTTTGTATTTAAATAGTATGCTACTGAGGAGCATAGCAAAATTTTAAAGTCAAGTTAAAGGATGTAAAAGTCCTTAATTATTACTGTACTAGCTTTTGCTCACGGCTTTGCTCGCGTTCATTTATATTAAAGATTACCTCCTACATACAAACAAACAAAGAAATTCTACCTCTTTTAATAGAAGTATAGATGAACCAATTTTTGATAACTTGGGTTACATTATTGTAATTTATTTAAGGATCCCTAATTTTTTTGATACTAAAATATAGCCTATAGCACTCAGGGATAACGTAGCTTCCTATTGGTGAAGGAATTTTTGAAATCGGATGAGTAGTTTCGGAGATTACCTCCTACATACAAACAAACAAACAAATTCTACCTCTTTATAATATTAGTATAGATAACTAATAGAGACGAAGAAACAAAACATAAAAAAACAAAACCCGGTGAAAAGTGTAGGTATCCGTATCCCAAATAAGTTACTTTACTAACTAACAATTTTCTAAACCTAACCTACACACATATTTGTACCAGCAGGGATTTCACTTGCATCTTAAACCAAAACCTATTATTATGTATTTATAAAACAATATTATATTTTAATAATTATAATCTAATAAATCAACACAGTGTTAAACAAGCTTTCTCTTAAGGTGTATCCACACCACAGTTACTTTTTGTTGAGCAACTTTTCCAAATGTTGGTGGCCAACATCCGATTACAAAAAGTTATTTATTGTTAATTTGTTGCCGTGTTACGAAACGTTGCCCAACTTTTAAAAACAGTTAACATTTGTTACAGAATTCTGCTCAACGTTACCGCAACACAGCAACATGAAATGACATAATATAAGTAACTACATATTGTTATTAAGTAATAAATAACACTTGTTTCCAAAGGTTTTGTTTTGATACTATAAATGTTACTGGCGGTATGGATGTGATAAGCAACATTCAACAAATAGCAACAAGTGGTCGTAAAAGTTAGGTATAGAAAGGTACAACACAACACAACTAATAAGTTACATCGATGTACCTCATCGAACAACCAAAGGCAGTCGCTCATTTTCGCGCCACTCACACTTATTGCGTCAGTATATAAACATTCGTGCTCTTAAAGTCGCACTCAGCTCGGAAGTAATCGGTTGTACGAAGTTTGCCGATGGAATTCTTAGTTGTGTTGAACTGTACCTAATGTTATCATGTTGCAAAATGTTGTTCGACAAAAGGTAACTGTGGTGTGGACGCAACTTTAGAATCATATATAACACACATCGTAAAGAAAAATAACAAATTCTCGAATATTCTTTGGGAATTATTAATGAAACAAATCAAATATTTAGCAATTCATTTTGTAACCTGAGTAGCACAGTGGCGACGCATAATGCTTTCTATGAAGGTATACAAGAGCTATGTTAAAAGCCACAGGTTCCATTTTCCTTACTTATATTTGTGTCATCGTGGTAATAAATCATAGGTCCATATGGGGCCATGTAGACGAAAAGCCACTTAGCATACATTACATCATCTCCTAATCGTCAATGTCAAGCCTAAAGGTGTAAACATTTCGTAATCGTGAAAGTACTTTCTTATAGGAAGTGTAAATATGTTTGGCATGAGCGTATCAAATTTCACAGCACGACACGGTGCGGCATAGGGCACGAGAGGTAGCGTCGCCTGCGCCCGCGCAGCGCACCAGTGAAAGTGGGTTGAATGCAGCGCCATTACTTTCAGTTTCTCTTGCGCGCACGCCCGATCGTGGGCTCGTTACAATAAACATCACATCCCGTCGATTTCTCGCTCTGCTAAATTTCACCTTTTCCACTCTACTATCGCAGTGTAGTTTGACCTGTTGCGATTTGGCCGTAGAAAGCTATATCGGTTTTACAGTAAATTAGGTTACTGGAACTCATTAGAATGGATAATAAACGAATGCTTCTAACGTTGAATTGTTTCAGATAATATGAAATGTTGATGATTTAATTACAAAGCTCAGTTATTGTGTAATATTTTTTAAACGGGCTTATTACACTTTTCACACACATTAAACTGATAGCCCTGCAGTTTTCTAATTGCCCTTTCACAAGAAATATACATGCGTACGCGGAGGCTTTGTAGATAAAAGTGTTAAATCAATTTGTTTACATTGAGTATGTAAATAACAGTGAAAGTTGTGCCCTTTTATTTAAGCGAGTCACAACACAAAGCACCGATTATTTTTCATTGTTATAATGCAGAATAACTAACTTTACTCAGATAAGTTCTACAATACCTATTAAGGAATAATGAACTGCAGTAAGGATCACAATTCGAGTCACAAGGGTTCATCGTTTACATAGAATACTCAACTAAGTAATTATAATTTTATGATGAAATTATAACTCCCTATTTCTTACCAATGAAAATTATTCAAGCTTTTACTATGATAGATAGTTTTGTATTTGTACATATTAGAAAACTCTTCTATTAGTTATAAAAATGCGTGATTAGCGTGACGGTGGATAGTGGCCTAGAAAGTTCTTACTTTCGACAGCAGCTTCGCCCGCGCAGTTCCGTCATTGTGCGCCGATCTTATGACTAAAATCCGGTTCACATTTTAAAACAGTGGAATAGTGACACTTTTTGCATTTTTGAAGTAACTACCCATTTGCAGTCATATATAAAAAACTATATAGAATGTCACAACAGGGTATTTACTACCAATAAAGTAAACAGTACCCCACTGTGTGTCGAACTTATCGCTGTTTGCTTTTGCGGCCTCACCTATAGTATTTATAGAGTTCTCGAAGAATCTACCTGTTGATACTTTTATATTACACACAGCAAATATTGACTACATCTGTCAAAAATCATGGACTCGTTTAAAAAAGGTTATTTCTGCTTGTAAATTAATTCGGTTTATATTTTAAGCAAATTAAATACAAAATCAGCACCAAGCTCTACTAATAAGTGTGCAAAGAAAGGAGGTAATGGATACGTGCTAAGCAGCACGGCAAATGTTCGCCGCGTTGCATCCGAAAAGAAATGAAAGAAAATGAAAGTGTCCTACTTCCCCGTTCCCTCACCCCGCTCGCTTTCTCGCACTTTTTTTCTATCTAATCTATTAGTTACAGTTGTTTGGTAGTTTGCTTGTATCCGGAAGCATTCCTACTTGGATTTGAAGAGATTTGAACTATTGAAATAAGAAACCAATATAGTAATACCTACGTATCTTTTTACCCGACTGCGCGACAGCAAAGACAGTAAGGTGTTACTATGAAATACAACTTTCACAGTTTTGGTATCGAAATTATGACTTTTATTTACTACTAATATAGAATGTAGAGTATCTGCTCTTACTATCTAGTTATAAACTCTGTTTATACGTTTGTTGAAGTAATTTTATAAATAGTAGGAACTGACAGTATTACCCAAGTAAAAAAGAATGCATACTTTTTTACCTGATGTTCTATTTCTATTGTTGTTTGTTCGGTTTCCATCGGTGTATTACATAGGCTTTTCTCTTTCTTTCTCTTCTTATATGAACACTTTTATGTTGGTTACCTATGTTATATTATACCGTTTTGATAATGTTCAAGGAGAGCAAAAACTAATGAGAAAAGGAGAAAACATTACTGCCAAAGCATACTACCGCCTTATAAACAACTGACATACAAATGACGTCTTTACCCAAAAGGCAAAATATTAGCTTAAAATCGCTAACAGATTTTTCCTGCCTCTTCGTGAACTGTACGATTCATTTATGTTTAGGGCATGCGGCCCTGGAGGCCTAATTCTACTAACAAAATTGTTTAAAATTGCAATCGAACCGCAGCTGAAATCATAAAATATCCAAAACAATCAGAGGAGAGGTTACCATAATATCGGATAGTTGCAGTATGTCGGATATTGCAGTATTTCGACTTTTTCAAGTGATATAATTTTTTATAGGTACACTAATCTACGTTCATAACATGGCGCCACTGCAGAAAGTTTGACTGTCTATCAATAAAAATGGTGATTCATTGGGACGACGTTATTTTTTCGAACGCGAAAAAAATTGTTTTTATATTGTTGTAAGTGTTGCTTTCATTGGGGAAAGTACAAATTATTTTTTTAATCGCTATGTTTGAGCATAGTATAGTGTTTATTATATTGGATAAACACTACTTAATTCCGAAAATGGCAATATTTTAAAAGTTGTTGTTGTTCATATTCGGCCATGTCAAATCTTCAGCACGTATTTACAAAACTGCTATAGATTAGCTGTGTTTCGGCACATTTTCTGATCAAAAAAGGTGCTAAATCGCCATAGCTCGGCCACTTAATATTAGAAATTCCCGTCAGACAATTTCTGACGCGTGCGCGAAGGCTCTCTGCGCATACATTTTTTACGAAAGCTAGCAGGCTACCTGATCCGGCAAATAACACAGTGTGGGGTTCAGTACAAAATTTATGAGCAGAGTGTCTTTCGGCGTGCGTCAGAAATTTTTGACCTACTATTTCTTACAATGTGCGGCCAGCCATAATGAGATCAATTGAATGATGTTTTCATAACATTTTTATGAAGTTTTATTTATTAAGTAAGTTATTTGGGCGAGTAAGAGTGCTGACACATTAGTAGAAAGTTGACAAGTGCGGCGGGCGGCGGCGCGGCGGCGGCGCCGTTTTGTGCTGGCCGACCGGACCGAGATGGCAGGCAGCGTTTGCCACTGTCACCGGAGAGCGCGAGCGGCGCGGCGCGAGAAAGTTACCTTCTTTTATTTTCAAAAACCATACTTATGAGCTCCTTTGGTAATGTTTCGTATTTTGGTAAAGATCATTTATTTACGTATCGGACAGGTTTTTGTGATGGTGATGAATTGAATAATTCATAAAAAATGGGTCAAAAACTATAAATAGTGAAAATTGCAAAATATCTATGCGCACATTATAGTTCATTATCTCAATTTTAAGATACCTAGTACCTACATCTGAAGTCTAAACTTAAGATGACGGTAACCCCCAGTAGGTCAGATGACACTTGATCCGTGTAAAATACTGAAATCTAGTCGCACCTGTTACACCGGAAGGCGATCCTTCTAGAATTGTAGGTAACATCTAAGGTACCAATAGGCTGTTGGTGTTATCAGCCTAGCCGTTTGCAGTTCTAATTAGATCGCCTTAAAACATGACGTCATTTGAAATGCATTTCTAAGGATGTTTTAGGTTTTGGCACTTTTTATAATTGCCATTAGGAACCTACTTGCACTGTGAACTTTTTTTTTGGGATATTTCGAAAAACCCGAACAAATTCGCTCGCTTTGACAGCCGCGTACTTATGTAGCATTAAATTATTTTTAAGCCCCAACGCAAAAAAGTTGTGACGAGATTGTTATACTTAGGCTATGTTTGATGGAAATCGGATCAGCCATTTCAAGATAATCAGCTCTTTTCACAGTCGGTGTACAGCTCTGCCATACAACGTATTTATTTCATTTCCGCCATCTAATTAGGATACCATTAAACTAATCTCGATTGAGAGTTTGGATCGGAAGCTTGTTAACACTACTCCAAAATAGGTAATTATCAGACAGACCCATCGATTTTGCCTCATCGCTTGTTTTGACAAGAACGACTTGGGAAGGTGGCTTGGGGTGGTGATCGGTACTCGGCTAGTTCGGTAGACTAGTTGTCCATCGTGTTTGAACTCATGTGACTCGTTACTCGTTACGGAAAGCACTTTCTCACCGCACTAATAATAATCGCTAACAAGGACCGACAGCCACATGACCATGTCGGGGGTGTTTTAATTTTTTTAATTTAAGCGTTGTTTGAATGTGGAAAAATTAGAAATAAAACACTTTCAAGCTAGGTAGTATTAAGAAATTTTTCTCAAGGCTGCTGGGCTGCCTTGTCGGGCTAACATGCACAGCGCAACATAATTTTGCCGTCGCATTATCTCTTGCCCAGACGAGCTAATGTATGGGTTATCTTGTCCCAGCACGAGATAATGCCTAATGCATGTTAGCCTTCTTGGGCGATCGCCTCCTTGTTTCGATGGAGAATATGTCATTGTTTACAGCAGTCTTTCTCAAAGTGGGCGATAACGCCCCCTTGTGGGGCTACGGGGGGCGGTAAAAGTAAAGATTGCGAACGTGACAAAAAAAATAGGGGGCGCTAGAAAATAATTGATTCTCAAAGTGGGCGGTAGACGTAATAAGTTTGAGAACCTCTGGTTTACAGGGTAACCGTAGTAGAAATCTCTCATTGGTAAAAGGTATAATAATATAAAAGTAAAATAATTTCCCGCTTTACCGCTGAAGAGCATCGCTTCTCAAGCGTATCAGTGCCGCGACCTCCTGAAAAGATTAGAGTCACGACCCCACTCAATAATGAAGGCCCGTATATTTTACCGCTAATAAAATATCATCCAAGCATTGTTTCGTGTATGTTAGGGTCCGCTTCCATTTTAATTGAATCTCAGTATCATTTGAGTCTGCCTCCTTTGCAATCCAGCTCATTAGCTTGAGATGGTTTTCTTAATTTCTTAAATCTGTCGATTTGCGGACATTTTGTTTTGCATGAATAGGTATTATGTCGGAGAAAATGACTTAGAACCGTGCTTTAACAGACACGGACAGGTTATAGAGGAAGTCTTGGACCTTTTAGCATTATTGAAGTAAATGATCCTTCGTAATCGTAACACTTGGGACCCTGACACCTTCCCAGTCCTTCTCCCGGGACAAAATTGGCAAGCTGCCGCTGGGTTGTTTAATAATTAATATCCAAAAGGCCGGATGTGTGACCCGTACAATCAATCACATTTAACTGTAAAAAATTGTAATAGACCAAGGTGTAATCACTGGAGATATTATTAAAGTTAATTCCATATAAATGCCATATAGATAACTTTATGAGAATGAAGTATAAAGATAAACAATATTTAATCGATCAATGAAACTAATAAGTAATTCCTGATAGCATTGCACACAAGATGTATAAAATCGCATCATTACGCCTACACTATGTGAAGAACATAAAGTTGATGAATGAAATGAACCGTATTATTTCCCGTTTTGAACACAGTAGGCACGTACCTTCATTTCAACCTTTGAGAGATACAAAAGAACAGTGTAGAACCAGGTCGACAACCTCGAGTACGTTACACGACACGGCTCTTGACATGAAAATAACACGAAATGTACGTCTATTTTCTAAAGAAAGACAATCTGGACCAATCGGATCATTTATTATTTTAAATGTCTATTTTAAAAATAACTCAATTGTTAGAAGTTCTTTTTGACTTTACATCTAACAGTGAGACTTTTCTGCAGGTAGCTTAGATAAAAAAGAGTGTTCGTAAGAGGCAAAATACTTTTCATGTTGTTGCACTTAAGATATCGGTGACGCAGATGTTTTGAGCAGCTATAAGTCAATTGCATTTACCCTTTTAGGTTTAGTGAAGCAGCACATGTGTATGGTGTGTGTGCGTAATTATGCGCGTGCGACTAGCGGCCGCGCTAGAGATAGCCGCAGGTCAGCGACCGCCGCGAGGCCGACGCCCGCTGACGTAACGTTACGCGAATTCCGACGCCCTCCGCGCCTCCCGCACCCGCCCGCCACTCGCATCGACCCAATTCCTTCAAAGCCACTTCATTTGTGCATCGCTAATTATATAAAACGTCGTTGCACCGCACTGCCAAACACGTTCTATTTCTAATTTAATCGACGGTTTATTTGCGGACAACTATTTAATATAATGTACGTAAATAGGCAGTTAATTATATACCTACGGCGCCGGCAACGAAAGCTTACTGTAACAGTTTCCTAAAAAAACCACACGAATTCACTTGAAGAATGCGTCAAAGCGATTCAGATTCACCCCCGTATGCGGTTTTGATTTTTTCAGTAATTTTTGTTTGTTTCTGTTTTTTATAAAATTTTATGATAAATTAAAAGTTTAGATGTACATCGCCTGCCTGCCTGATCACAGCCTTTTTTATTAATTTATTATATAGAATAAATAAAAATAAGCATTACTACTGCAAACTGTAAACACGGGGTCGCTACATCGCATCGCAAACATGGTACGTGAGCGAAACCCCTCGGCTCGCATTGAATGAGATGCGACATTCGGCAAATAAAACATTCATAATTAATACAATATGTAAATAACGCAAACACTCAAACACCCCAATTAGAATATTCAGTTATAATCATAATACATACACTGAAATTTTACTTTATATGCTTAAACATTTTTTAAGTAAGTAGGTACATGAAAAAAGTATTACTTTTCATTGTTACCTGTATTTATAATTCAGTCTAAGGCCTTGACATAAGGCTCAATTTTCTTGATCTCTAATAAAAGATAGATATGAAAAAACAGGTTTAAGAAAAAACACATTAAAACGGCTGAATGATTCTTAACAAACTACTTTCAGGGTTTCCGTTTATTATGTTACACGTTGTATAATACAATAGTAAATTGTTAGTGAAGGGATAAAAGTCATCAATTTCACACGAGATACGCGCACCGACAGTTTGTGTGAAAATGATACTTTTACCCGAGATTAACTCTCTGCTTTTCATTGCGATTGTGAGGAACAATGATAATATAAACTACTATAGATACGTTGCCCGCGCTCTGTAGTGGCTAGATGAATGCAAGGTAATTGCCTGACATCCATTTAGTCGCGTAGCAACCGTTGCCGCGGCTGTACGTGAAATTGAAATAACTTGTGTGTAATAACTTTCTCTATTAGCGAAAAAAAATGCCGTCCTGTGTGTATAGAATATGTAATAATTATACTGCAACTGTAAAAGATAAAAAAGTGTCATTTCATGCGTAAATATCACGAAAAAATATTTATTTAATTTAATTTTTTTTCGATGCAGCATAATGGCGGCTAGCGAGGAAAATCGGCAACTTTGCATCAGTGTTTATAAAACCTACATTGTTTTATTTCGATTAATTATATTATTTGAATATAATAATTTGTTTTATTAAACCTAATGATCAATATAATAGACCAATACTCGAATCGTACCTATCTCAGCAAGAGGTCATCACAGACATTTAACATACGTATGAGATTCTTACTTGATTTCTTTGATACTCGATTTTTATATACTCGTAGATAAAGATTTTTATGTTTATATTACATTTTGTTTTATTAATTAAATAACTATAATTACTGTTGCTAAATACTGCATTCATAATTTTAAGGATAGAGAATAATATTATTTACCCAAAAATCTACTACATAGCTACCTATATCAACACGAAAAAATTGAGTGTCAATTTTTCCCCACATGCCTCTTTTTGTACGCGCTCGACCAATGAGCATGCACCAAAAAATAATGACGTAACCTAAGATACATATTTATCTCTCTCTAACAACAGGAATTCCTTAAGTGACATTTAATTTTCTTTCCTTTTTCGTACGTTTATGTAGCTATCCAGCTACCGATAGTATTTACGCTGATTTTGAGTGCCGTGATGTTGATGCATGACGCGTCTATTTATAATACGTCATTGGTGAGGAAAGTATAAAAATACAGAGTACATAAGTATATGCAATAAAGTATGCAATCATACCAACGTATGTTTTTTGTCAGTTTGCGAATTACATAAATCGTAGGTAGCCTCCGACTGCATGTTATGATTTGATAGCATGATTTTTTGAAATTTTACGTAATGTTATGATTAGATAGAAGTACGTCTTGTTTACATCTTTTCAGTAATAGGTATACCATCACTCGTTCTAGTCCGCAATGAAGATCCTGCACAACTTTCAAGTTGTGTAATTCTTAAACAGAGCTTATGGCTGTAAAATGGTCAAGGAAACATCATATTGATTTTAAAAGACCTATTCAACAATACCCCACATATTACGGTAGGCGATAAAAAATTTATTTCTCCCTTAATTTCGTATTTCACGGTCGCCATTTTGATATTACAAAAACAAAAGCTAGCCATAACCATCGCATGGCATAGACGAGTCGATAGACACCTCATTCATTGAAATTTGAAATCCATCCAGCCGTTGAGATATTTCGAGGGTACAAAGAACGCCACATACATAGATACGCGTGAAAAACATAATACTGTCTTTGCTGTCGCGCAGTCGGGTAAAAATATGAAACCACCAAATTCTTTGTTATTTAATTTTTTTCATCTTTTATTCTTTTGTAATCAAAATTGTTATACCTAACGCTAGTTATCTCATATCTCTAAGCACAATGTCCAGGCTTAGACGCTACTAATCTGTTCTCAATAAATGTCGCAATTCTGGCCCCTAAGATACAGGTTATACCTAGTTTAGGGGTCAACGTCGAATTTTCTGTAAAAATTATTAGTTACAAGTTAAGCATTATGTATTATTTATCGTGAGCACGAATGTAACAAAGAACTGAATAAATTATTATTATTATTTCGTTTTTAGAGCATGAGAAAAGTAATAATAATTATGATTCCCTACCTTATAAACAAAACGTCACTACAAAAAAAAACACATTAAACGAAGAATTAAAAAATTCGCAATTAAAATAATTGCTTGTTTGTCACGTAAATTCAAATTATTCAAGTTTTAGATGTTTTCTTACAACTTTCGTGATTAAAAAACATGAAACCATTAACGGTTTTTCCAATATTAATAATATTATTATTGTACCGTGAATACACTATGACTAATTTATTTGCTTCTATTTCATAACCTAAATAAATAACTGATTATAATAATATTATTTATTATATACTATTATAATTCATCCATGAAGTTCATCTACATTACAAGTAATTTTATTAATACACCATGTTGGTTAATAGGGTTTCTGATCCTGGGGACCGAGCCTGGTACATTGGATTTTTGTTCTGCTATCAGATCGTCAGTGTCCCGTCGTCGGTCAGTGGCAAGATGCGAATTTTCAGGTGGTGAACCTGTAGGAAACTGTTTTTTGTTCATAATTAGGAAAGATATCTAGGAACTATGAGTACATCCAATCTCCACAGGGCTTTGAAATAGACTGGTAATCCCTGTTTGAAGATAAAAGTTTGCCAGAAGATCGTGATCATTTGTTTAAATACGTGGCCACTTTTCTAAGTGTTTCTGATAGAGTGGCTTAACTAAGGGACAGTGGAACATAGGGAAGTTGTAAGCATGTACTTAAGTCTTAAGATGTCTCAATAAGTTGGGCTTCTTCTTCGTATAAACTGTTGTCTGATCAACTGACGCAATTGGGCTTAAACCGGTGTATTACTGAGTGATGAGTCAGACGTAGAGCGTGTGTGACAAAGCCGTGCATCACTGACCAATTGATATTCATATAATTATAATTTACAAGGACAGTGTACTTGATAAAGCTTAAACGACATGACTCTCTTTTTCTTTAAATTGCCATAAAAATTGTCGAAATACCATATTACAATGATTCCAGAGTTTTTTATACACTCCACACTAGGAATAGTATTTTGGGTGCGTTTACATTTACAGACACAAATCTTCATATGCACAAAAACCTAGACCCGGAACAATTATTCGTGAGCCACATGGTCACCCGTCCAAATTCCTATGAAGGGGAACGGGTAATAAACTTCATGGTTACTCTTTTTCATCAAGCCATCATGCCTGCCATGGGCCATGGCAGATTAGAGATGACCAGTCCCAACTGACGGCGTCCGTTCACGAACATGACGCATGTATCAGCATCACTCAGTTTAGCCATTTGGTAGAGAACCGAACGATCCAACACATACGCCACCATCAGCGGGACTTTTGAGTGAGCATGACATACTCTAACTGCTAGACACCAAGTAAAATTTTTAGTTTATTACGTCACATGTACAGTACGGTTCAAAAAAAAACCAGATTATAAATTAATATCGATACATGGCATTAAGTACTAGTATAAAAAAAAATAACATCAGAAATAAAATTATGAAAATATAAAAATTCAATACAATCTATACTAATCTATACTAATATTATAAAGAGGTAGAATTTGTTTGTTTGTTTGTTTGTTTGTTTGTATGTAGGAGGTAATCTCCGAAATTACTCATCCGATTTCAAAAATTCTTTCACCAATAGGAAGCTACGTTATCCCTGAGTGCTACAGGCTATATTTTGGGATCAAAAAATTAGGGATCCGTAAATTAACGGGAGCGAAGCCGCGAGCAAAAGCTAGTGTCAAATAAAAAAGTTTGTACTTCTCTTCTTTGTGAGTTCTCGTAAAGAATCCATTAGTCAAGTGGTTGTGGAGCAGGACCAACGTGTTTCCAAGCATGTAAGATACGGGGCATTTTATGCACATTTTAAATTTCTGCCCATTTAGTTGAAGAACATTAGCACGTATTTTATTATAACATTGTATACGGTACCCCAAAACATACTTTTGACAATCTAAAACGAGGTTGCTCTATCTCCCTGGGCAGTCAGCCCCGCTACCAACGTTACTGACTGGCTAATCTTTTCACCACAACATGAGTTATTTTCGTATAGCTCGTGCTGACACGAGAGAAGAAGAAGACTATCTTATTTCCATCTTTAGTAATGTATTGATGTTTATCACATCTTTTACTAAAAAAAACGTAGATGTAGATTTTCCAACATACATAATGTTTTCATTTTTCATAGATTTATTAACAAGGCAGTATCATGCTGTTTATTTCTTTCCATTAGAGATTTGTGTCTGCGGAAATTGTATATTCCTCTGACAAGTACAGCTTTTATATAACTATTTAACTTATTTTCGCTAAGGTTCGGAGTTTGTAGGCAGTTGTTTGCGCGTCAAAACGGAAAATTTGTGAGCTTACTGACTAATACCCTCACAGCTACTCTTTTTGCTGTGAACGCGTGTAATAAATAAGAACAAATCTGCTGTCTTTCCGGGATCTTCATATGTCTACTGGACATGGCTTAGGTCTCTCACTTTCTGGATATCCGCTGGGTTTTATATCCAGATTTGACCTCCATTATTATCTGCATAATTCCGATGCTTATTTTTTATTCCAAATGTTTTTTTTTTTTACTTTTTTCGGCACGATTTATACGAGAAGTGCCGTGGTGAAAAGATTACCTAGATTAATAGTGAGAGTGACTACCCAGGGTGCGCTTGACTTAGGTACTCGAGTATCGTCACTCGTAGTCGTAGAGGCTCTTTTGGTACACCCCAAGTTTTAATGAGAGAGTGGTAATGCGCATAGATGCCACACGGGCGAGTGAGCTGGTAATCACAGTGGCCTCACACTCTTGACGCCACCCGGTTGACAACGTCTTAGGTAATTAGCCAGGCCAGTTGGATGGTTATTTCACTAAACGTCTTTCATAAATAGCTAGTAACAATTTTTAATACTGATGTCCAATTTGCCACTTGTCCTCTAGTCAAGGGGAATGAAGACTGCACCGGTACGAATCATTATCAGTCGTGGGCACATCTAGAAAAAGATGAGCTTAAAGCGGGAACTACATAAAGCCGACGCACACGTCTGAGACGTAAGGTCGGTGTGCAAACCAATCCGACGCGCGTCGTCCATACGTGTCTCGCGCATTTCACGCTAGTTGTCGATCAAATGAGGACTCAGCTGTTATCAGTGAAATAAAAATGAAACAAAAGAAAAAAAAATGAAAACGCTCGTGGAATGACGCGTCAGACGTCTGGTCTGAAACATAGAGCTGCCCTGTGCACTATGCAGTTAGTTATGCACACACAGTCACAAGCCTAGGGATACGGAAAAGGAATCGATGCCAGAGTGGTATCGATACTTTTCATTCGATACCGAGTATTTTTGTATTCGGATACTTTTGCTTCGATCTTTAATGGGTATCGATACCTTTCATTTGTACTCGATACTTTTGGCGTATCATCTTAATAGCAGCTCATAATCATAGCAGTGCCTTCGCATAATAGGGTCGCTTGAGGGCTGAATTTTTTTTTGCTCATCTGTCGTGTCTCCCCAACATGGTGCACTCGGGATTACCTCCACATCTGTGATAACCTCTCCTTCCCCAATGGATTGATTATTATTTCTTTTTTTAGAAGTTATTCTTTTATTGGCATGTTTGTTGAGAGCAAGGAAGATACCAACTCTCTAACGAGAGGTTGAGAGTTTAATTGGGAGATGCGCGCGCATACTGTCATGAAAACACCAGTCCCGTCACGTCACGTCACGAAAACGTGAGTTCTTGACATAAACCTCTTTTCTATACGACAGCGTGAAGTTAGTTGTTGACATAAACCTGAAAGGTGTTTAAAGCTCTACAAAAAGAGTACGAAAAATGGGCGCCACTAGCTAGTCATACATTATGAAATGTTTTCTTTAAAAATAAGCTCTCTTTTAGAAAGTCGAAGTATAAATTCTGCCGCACGTACATGTGCGCAGGCACCGTTTTTTTTTAAATCGCTAGTGTATATTTATACAAATAAACAAGCACGATAAAAAATATAATTATAGCACCTACATCTCGTTTGTACTTAGAGCGATAATGTGGTTAATAAATAAAAATATACACAACAATACAATTAAAGTCGACCTTGTAGTAACAGACGTTTTGCGTCACGGTATCATCAAATAGTTGTATAAAAACGTTGCGGTCACAGAATGTCACCCCCCATCCGGCAGAGACGCGGCGTCCGCACCGCTGCCGCCGGTCACATTCAACATAACAAAACGTCAATTGACACGTCGACCTACCTGCCCCGACCTTTCCAAGTGATCTTAACTTAGGTTAAACTACTTGATAATATGCAAAATCGTAAATATGTTGCTCGCCTGATGAAACATAAGACCCATTGTAGCTAACTAGATAACATATATTTTATATACAGAAAATGAATGAAGCACTCTTGAGACGGATAAGCCTGTAACTCTGAAATTACGCTGTTGAATAAGTTCTTTCATCATTAGTTATTGACAAGATCGCTCTAGATTACGTAAATCTATCAGCAAATTAATAATTCCTAATAAACTATGTATGTTGGTATCTATATGTTATATTACTTCTATCTGTAGACTGTTTGTTGTTTAAGGGGAATTCCGTATAGAACGGATAAAATCTATCGTTAATGAAGTTACTAGATTTCATAAATATTCATAGACGACCAACGTTTATAAAAAATCAATGCAATTTGGGTATAGTTTTGTCATAAAAGATTTGAAGTGTCTTGCATTTTTATTTATCCTTAAAATTTCAAACTTTTTATCCTTAGTGGCTAAAGCAGAAATACAATATTACTGACTAAAGAGGTTACAGTACAGTCCATGCGACTACGTTTGCAACTTACATGAACGTCGAACGACTGTTTTTTTTATTCTGCCGAAATCAGCGTGTAAGTACATTTCTATTAAATTACAATAATACAGTATTTATTGTAAAACCTTGTGCTATTTAATTAATTACCTCACTTATTTCACCGGCTTCCTCTACACAATACCTACATAGATCGTAAAATAGAACACGATGTGACGTTAAAATGCATTTCAGGGACTTTCCGTGTACTAACGGGTTTTACATAGTTACGATTACAGAGGTGACGCTGTTGCGTCAAACTAAAACGACTTATTTATAATTTGTAAATATAAAACAGTAACGCAAAAGTTTGTTTTGCCTTTTCACCGAAAATAATATAAACCTTCCAATGCCGCATTGGTATTCTCGAGTATGGCACTTTAATGGATTTTCAGAAATCTCGGCAGTGAGACGAATTCACCCAAGGCCGTAGCGAGGGAGAGCCATCATAGGGGTTGGATACATTTTTCGAGACGAAAATAAACACCTATTTACTTAGTTTGATTTCTTAGTGATTTATGTGACGAATACTTAGTTTTTTTTTAAATTGTGGTTGATGGATTTGCAAAACTGTGGTGATTCCAGCAATTAGGTAGCATTTGCCCACACTTAGGTAGACAAAATATGAATGTAAGTGTACGAAAACAGTCTAATATAACTTGTAGTAGGAATAAGGAGTACTTTAGAGCTTATATGGTGTATTTCTGTTAGGTACTTAGTCACAGCCGTATTCATACTCTCAAACAAAGTCTAATGTGAAACTGAATGTATCTGAAAATAGACTTTGTGTAACAAAATCTAATTTGCAGTTTTGGGGGTAAAGTTAGGACAAAAGATTCACCGGTATCATTCTGTCCGTAGATATTTAACTTAAAGTATTTTTTTACTCTTTGGTCTTATTCGGGATAGACAATATTTTTACACATTGTTGTTGGCTGCAAAGAGCTTTTCAGTGTGTCTGTTATGTATTAAAGGGATAAGATCTAATTGTGAGCGGGCGGATACCAGCTAAGATAATGAAGATGATCACTATGACGAAGCGCATGTCACAGCCAGAGCTCTACAGATGTTATATTCAGAACGATGAATAATAATTGGTCACATCCGGCGTTTAAATATTTAAGTCTAGTCGTAGTCTAGTCCAAGCCTTCTGCAATAGAAATATTTCGGACTGAGTCCAAAATGATGTGGAGCATGTGCACAGATAGAATTCAATCGCACAATGAGTGTGAAAACTGGGAGGTTTTTGATGTAATGCATATTCGTTTATAACAGATTATTGTATGGTAGTGATGTGTTATAGACACGTGTAAAGTTTATTGCGGAGCAGGGTGCACGCGCGACCTTGCCGCATGCGCTTGCGCAGCGTCGTCGGGGCCGGGGGTGCGGAGTGCGGGCCGCGAGAAATGTGCGGCCGCAGCGGTGACGTGCCGCCTCGTTATCAGCGGATGCCGCTTATCGCAAGGTTGTAGCGTCCACGTGTTGCTGACCATTTTATACGTTGCGCCTTCTTTCTAGCTACCTATACTACGTTCTAACTAAATGGCACATGTAGCAATGAAAATAATAAACCAATTAATCCATCCTATCGTACTCGTAGTTCACTACTAGACGTAGGCTTTCAGGTTTCGTAGAACAGGGTTCGCGGGTTCTGGTCCGATAGCCATACAGGTATGCTGTACTGACTTGGCTAATCGACTACTATTTAAGCTTATTGATTCTAGTAGCTCTAAAACCGGGCTGATCCATCTCTAGGGTTAAATCATTTTGTTCTGGAAGAGGGACCACAGTAAAGAGGCATTTGGTGGTACCAGAAGCAAATGCGTCACGGCCGATCCGATATAAGACAGCGTATTCAACAACCTGCATAAAAAGATATGTTTTCTGTAGTTTTCTTCTCTGTACGAGAAGGGGCTTTTGCTCTCTAGTGGGACAGTTATTGGCTGGTATTATTGTGTAATTTCAGCAGCGATTCAAACACCAGTAGCATACCTACCGCTTCAGTGCCTGGATGTAATCGTTCTTTACACATGGAGACCCCTTACGTGCCTTGCAGGGCACGTTATACCTTCTCGTCGGTCCCTCCTGTCATACAAATTTAACAGTCGTTACGCAGTCAATGGCCTGAGGTTCTGACAACTCGGTCTTACTTTAGGATAGCGGTCTTCCGCAGTCATTGGGTTGTCCGGTTGTAAAGATCAGAATGCCGACTCTACTAACAAATCCTCAACAAGGTTAGTCGGAAAGGGGGTACTAATTCGAAAGGGTGTTAAAATAAACATAACAATGAATAATTTTTGTTCTACAACTTTCCCAAAAAGTGAATAGTTTAGGAGAAATAGCTGTGCAAAAATCTCAACATTTGTATCTAAAGTAGGGATGAAGAATCTTTTTGTATGGAAATAAAAACTATCGAATTTTTAAATTTTAACCCTTGCGTTAAAACAGTCATCAGCAGTGATCGGAAAAGGGTGAGCTAATTTACCTAAACTTCAAAGAACAGAGACAAAAACTGGAGACTTCCTTATGACAACATTTTTTTTTCGGGAAAATTATCTCGGAGATTGTCTTTCATTTGTTTTCAAAAAATAAAAGACAATCTCCTTTTTTGAAAACAATAAACAGTCTCTTTTTTAAAAACGATGAAAAACGTGTCATCTCGTTTTGTGACAATTTTGGGAAACAAAAATAGGAAACGAATTTAATTGTTTTGTGTACTTATTAAATGTATTTTAGTGATGTCCCAAAACCCGGAATAATTTTCGCGAAAAAAAAAGTTGTCGTAAGGAAGTCTCCAGTTTTTGTCTGTGTTCTTTGAAGTTTAGGTAAATTAGCTCACCTTTTTCCGATCACTGGTCATCAGTGATACTTTAAATGGCCCGCAGATTAGTAGGTACCCCCTTTCCGACTAACCTTGTATATATCCATATACCTGCTTTGGGGAAAGTGGTAGAACAAAAATTATTAATTATTATGGGTACTTTAACACCCTTTCGGATTAGTACCCCCTTTCTGATTCCTAAATTTGCTCCGTGTAAAATTTGCCAAACAGCCAGATTTGTTTAGATGGGAAAAAAATATTGCCACTGCTACTGCTACGTTGCCCAAAATCTTCACATAACGTTTTAGTGCCTTAATGTGAAATGTTGGCTCATAAAATGCCTTCCGTTAGCACTGCGCAGTAGTTAAAATCTACAGAAAGCTCGTCTCACTCAAATCATGTGAATATACTTTAGAGTGCACAAATTAAAAGCTCGAACTACGTCATACGTCTCTTATAAATGTATTATACTCAAGCATTTCGAAAATTATAATATAATAAAATAAACGCTGCATAATACCCATTACGAAAATGTTTTGAAGCGATGCGGGCTACACACTTACAGTTGAAACTGAAAGATTGAACTGTGTGGTCGGAAGTAGAATATGTTTGTTGGATTGGAGAAAACCATGCAGATTTTATACTAAGTCAAACTTGTTGTTAGGGTTCCGTAGTTTCCGTACCCAAAGGGTAAAACGGGACCCTATTATTAAGACTACGTTGTCTGTCCGTCCATCTGTCACCAGGCTGTATCTCATGAACCGTGATCGTTAGATAGTTGAAATTTTCACAGATGACGTATTTCTGTTGCCGCTATAATAACAAATACAAAAAAAAAAACAGAATAAAATAAATATTTAAGGGGGCTCCCATACAACAAACGTGTTTTTTTGCCGTTTTTATAGATAATGGTACGGAACCCTTCGTGCGCGAGTCCGACTCGCACTTGGCCGGTTTTTTTCCGTCTTCTTCAAGTTGGGTTAGGTTCTCGATTCGTTTGATATAATAAACCAACATACCTATTTTTTATGTATGTTTTCGTGAATGTAGGTTTGTTGGGGCAATTCCGGATATGGGGTAAATTCGTTCAAGTGAATTTGTCGCAGAATATGTCGTCAAAATACTACGACGCGGACTGAACTGAGGGGAAAAAAATGGCGACGCACTTTATTTTTACCAACAATTAAGGATATCATCACCTTATACGGTAAATCGATTTGACCGAATTTACCCCGTATTCGGATTTGCTCAAACGCACTGTACACCGATTTGGGTGATTCTTTTTTGTTTGAAACAGTTTTGTTCCGTGATGGTCGGTCCCATTTAGATGAAAATCTGATGAAGACTTTCAGAGATAGACAATGAAACTCCTCAATGACGAACAATGCAAATAATGTGGTTGTGTTACGAGCAGCGCAGCGCTTTAAAAACTAAATAAAAAATAAATTTGAAAGCTTCTACTAATCCTTCTTGCTAACTCCTAAAACCTTTTTTTTTGAGAGTTTGCTTTTGATTGATCACATGATGTGGCTGAATGTATGATATACCTTCATGTCCAACACTCAGCTAATTCTGAGTCACAAAATTATTTTATAGCATCCAGAAAACAGCCGTTGCTCAATTCTCAGAACAAAGCCTGGTACATTATGATTCAAGTGGAGCTGTGTATATAGTACCTATTTCCACAAGTAATTAGTTATGTTAATAATGGCTTATTGTGTTGATATAGTTAGCAACCGGAGCAGTAGGAGTCTTTCAAGTGTCGTGTCGTTAGTTCGCATAGCGAGGGCGGGCGCGCTGCCGCGGTCGTCTCAAGATCAAGGTCGTGCGGCAGACGTGCGGCAAGGTCACCTGCTCCCGTCCCGCCGGCCCTCGCCCCGCCGCGCGCTCGCCTCTCGTGCCTCTCACGCGCGCAAATATTTGCGACCGTCTGTCCTCCGCGACCGATACGCCGAGGTCAGCCCGTCAACAGACCTTGAAGTAATATTATCCGACCTCTCCTGTTTGAAAGACGAGATCGATTTTTTATCAGTCAGTTTAATAAATCCATAAATTATGCCACGTGTGAGGTGTTTTATCAACAATAAATACAGAGAATACCTACGGTGAATTCAATAAAACAAATTGGTTGAGTAAATCATCACAAATTGCTCGTGATACCCACAATATTCTGTTTTCATTCAGTACATAAAGATTTTAATTTTAAATACACAATAACAAACAAGTAATCTCTATACTCTATGTTATCCTCTCTATGATAGTAAATTAATCAAAATTTTATATAAGTCTGTACGATTTAAAAGAAATTACAATAGAAAATTAACTGTTATAGGTACTTATACTACTTAATTGCTGAAGCTAAACTCTTATAATTACCTGTCGTCATTATGGTAACCAAAATCTCTCATATTCTTTTGTGCTAAACTGTGAACTGTCATGGAAACGAGCATGGCATTAGGTAAAGAATGAAACAGTCGTGGAGTTCAATACTGGACTATTGGACAATAAAAAAATTATGAATGAAGACCATACGGCAAGCAATGATTTGTTTGGTTGTCATATATGTATACCGCGTGTCTCAAATCAAGTGGTTATGGGCGAAAACTAATTTAGTTAAATTTTAAAATAGCTAATTTTACTTTAAGAAGACTCATTTTTTGATGACATTAATCATGTCAATTGTTTTATATAGTTTAGCTTCATTTTATCTCTTGTAAATGTGAGAACTTCGTGGACTTGCCTATAGATACATATAATTGTGTAAATTACTATTATTAATATTGTGTTATTCTTTCTTTTTGGTTAATTTTTGCACTCAAGACTTTGTATTACATTACTCACAGGTCTGTGGTCAAGACTATATTGTTCTCTCATACCTATCCTAAATCATAGTACTGTATCTACTGAAGTTGTTAAAGATATCCTTTTTTTGAAAGAGTAACCATGGAGTTTCTTGCCGGCTCTTCTCCGTAGGAAACGACTAATTGGAACCGTGCACCTAAATTCGACTTTTCATAAGCACCTGTATTGGTTTATGTGAAATATTTTTTTTTGATTTGATTTGACATTTTATTTTCTAAAGTAAGTAAGTAATTCTGCATTCGTAGATATTTTTTTTTGTCTCTTGTCTGATTCTGCATTCGAATTGACAAAACTGCGACAAAGTACCATTCTGTATTGTATGGCACCTGTTGATAGATTTTGAGCGGGTCAAATCTCTCCAACAAACAGTGACTTAAATTAATAGAAGTAGCTACACAAAATAAGAACTACTTAACAACAAGTAAAATTCGATGTTAAATATGCAGTAACATTTGCTGCCTTCGGATTATTGTTTTTTTTTATCTAAGTTAATCTTAGATTTCATGGTCTTTTGTCAACTTAATAGTTACTCAATGTTTATTGGGAAGATTTGTTCCTTATCATCTTGTATTTTGATGCCACTAATCGATAGAGACCATATTTAATTATATGGATTAATAGGTAGGTACTGTATTTACGCGCTTTTACAAAACAAATCTAGTAATTTCGGGAAACAACGGACTGGGTTTAGTATTTTCGTGAATTTACTAAACTAGGTAGTTTAGTAATATGAAGAAATCTGTAAGAACAAGGTTAGCAGTAGGCAGGACGAACCTACACGCACGCACGATCTCCATTGATTCGGATAGTTTAAATATAAGGGTCACTGAACAGACATTATGGGTGTCGATTGCTAGTTTCCGATTTAACAAATACCCAATTTTTTTACCCTGCCATCCATCTTGTTTTTACTGTTTTCTTCATATTACTTCACGAAAAAACTAGACTCAGTCCGTGGTTTTTTCGAAATTACTAGATTTTTTAAAAGATCGCGTAATGAGACAATTTATTCTACGTCTTCATTCATTAAAATACGGATAATCCTACATGGACGTATATTATTCACAGCTTTTAAACATACTCGTATAAAGTGCACTTTTTAAAGTTATTTCTACATTGTTCATTTTAAACAAGCATGTGGTGTGCGACGCGGGTATAGTCTGTCGTCTGACTCATTCTCAGATTCCACGAATTTATTTGTAGGGAATAAAAGAACTACGACTGTATTGATATTAGAACTAAAATTCTGAATGTAGACTCAACTAGGAATTTTCATCTTTCAATACTTACGCATTTAAATACAACGAGAATTTACCGACTACCGCGGGATAATAGGTACATCTGGTAAAATGCCAAAACAAAACGCGTCATGTTTTCTAACTTGTTTGTGCAATTGCATATTATGTCTATGTGTAATAATACGCATTTAATGTTATCAGATTTATAAATAACTCGGAACAACTGTCCTATCCCGACCGTTCTAGACGAAAACAGGCTTAAAGAGCAGCATGCATTTCCACGTGGCGCTATCGATGTCATTAATCTCTCCGCAGCTATGAAGAAAAGCTCAGAAGTTACACTGACTCATAAAACATGTTGAAGTGATACATAAATAACAAAGATATTAATTATTTTTAAGCAAATACCTATGAGCTTTAACACGGTTAAAAACGTTCGTTAAACAATCTCATATTGACTGCAGTAGAGCCTTGTTAATAAGTTTTCAATTTAGCTTTGTTTGTACAAATGTATATATTAGGGACACCTTTCATTATTTACAAGGATTTTAAAGAAAAAAGACAATGAATGTCCATAGGCAAAGGTCGCATAAGAATATTGAATACGTTCGCTTATTCACCTTGAACTACGTTAAGATTTAGGTACGTTGTACATTTTCTCATAGCTGACATTTGCATAATACATATTGTATGCTATTGCAACTGGGGTTTACTTTTAGCCAGACATTTATTTCTAAAAGCCGGACAAACAATTTTTTAAATAATAAAACTCGGGTAGTTATTTTCAATTGTTCATTACTCATCTTCAACACGCGCATTTGAGACCCCCTGCGTTGTAGCGAGTCACGGGAGCCCGATAGCTTAGCTAAAAGTCTAACAAAAGCCGGACAGGCCGGACCAGTTAATATTTGGCCGGACACGACCGAAAAAGCCAAACATGTGCGGCTAAAACCGGACGCCTGGCAACCCTAATTGCAACGCAAAATACGAATTTATTTTCTTCAGTGTAATAGTGTTTCAGTAAGGTATTCTTATAAATTCTACGTTATTATAAGTCATGAGTATTGTTTAAAGTCTAGGTTATATTGAGTAAGTAATACAAAAGTGTATAATGCTCGCAGGCATAATCGTAACTTTTTCATTATATGGGTCTACTCAGGCTGTACTGATGAGCCACGCGTACACAGCATTGGGGCCAAGGTTCCTATGAATTATGTAGTATATGGTATTATTCGGGCGGGATGTGTGTCAGTGATCCGATTTCGCGGTCATAACGTTAATAATAGCAGCTGAAGGTTTCATTCGACAAGAGGAGGTCACTTCTTCTACGGCTGTTTCCGGATCATACATTGTAATTCTAATTTAGCCAACAGAGTCAGAATTGTTATTAACCGCTGCTAGCTGTTTGTCCAGTGTCACTTTCATTAAGAAAGTTTATTCCTACTTTTATATTATCTACTGTTGTTCGTATTCGTTTATTATTTGTGTGTTTGTTAACAAATACAATTCGTATTATTGTTACAAATTAAACAATAAATTGATCTCCTCAGCAAATATACATAAATACCTACTGTTCGGATAAAATAAAATAAAATGTTGAAAAGTGTTGTTTTCCTATGATTTTTTTATTTGTTTAATGACCAGGTACTCAAATATTATATTAATTTAAATGAGCTTTTATTTTTATTCCATAAATTATTATAAACACTTCGTAGAAACTGTGCCGTAGTGTAATTACTTTGTAATTATCAAGGGTACATTCAATAATTTATAATAGTCGTAACAACAGTAAGCAAATCCAGCGTGTTGTCTTAGAAATGTTAACAAAGAACAGTAATTGTAGAACAGTGGCAAACTAGGACATAATATTTATATGAATGGCGGCGAGCGCGGCGAACAGTGTCGGCAGTCGGTTCTCAAATGAGGTCAGTGGAACACGAGGCATTACACTTGACCTCTTTCTGTCGAGTCCTTACCTCCGCCAGACCTTCACACTTTTTACAACGCTTTTACGAGCTAGGTCGGGCCAATTAAGTTTCGTCGAATGGGCGCATTTAACAATGACGCCCCCGTTCCGACAGCATTGGGGCAGATGCAATGCGCGGCCACGTCGCTCGCGGCCACACACACTTGAACCAAATTTGCGTTTCAATGACTATAGATATTTGTGTTTTGTTGACTGACATATGCATATCTTTCAATCTATTATTGTGAACACATAGGAATATAAAACATTGATTACTAATAGACTTACTTATTACTAATAACTACACACTTAAAGGTGTATAATGTGACGCAAGTTTTGTGCTTATACATACGTAAGTAGATATTAAAACTACCGCGATTTTACGACGTATTTGCTAACATTATTCATGTTTAATAAAAATATAAGGTGCCGTGCGTACGTTACATGTAAATGTAATGTACCTTCATACGAACCGCAAATAGTGTTCGACTTCGCCAGCTTGCTTAGTATTGTTACGCTTTGAAACTTACTGAATACATTGATGTCGGTAAATAAAATAAAATCTGCGTAAGCAAGGTCAGCATAACCTTCAATTAATCAGTATATTTATTATTTTCGCAATAATAAGATCGCAATGACAAACCAGGAAATTGTCGTGTGTTTAGCGCTACGATTACTTCAACGAGGTAGATATGTAGATTGTAGCATATTTACTCATAATCTCTTGTCTTCAGGGCCAACATTGTCACTTAACACATAACTAATACAGATATTTGCTACGAGTATATGATACAAAAAATGCGTCTTATAAGTCTATTCTGCGCAAGCGCAACTTTATTTTAAATGATGGGATGGCTACAATTACTTTATATTTGTTACGTAATTCACAAAAAATATTTCCTAAATAGGTTAGGCAGGATCTGTAGATACATAAAGGTAGATTTTTTTGTGTATTAAAATGAAAGCAATATTTCATCACATTCTATTTATGAATTCAAAAAAGGAGGAGGTTCTGTATTCGATGCGCATGTTTATGTTTTTATGTATTTTCACAGATTTCTCTGGGATTTGTGGACCGATTTGAGTTATTTTTTTAGTTGGTTCTTTGTACTCTGTATTTGGTCCCATATGTTCCGCCTAGCCTTTTCCCCAACTATGTTGAGGTTAGCTTCTAGTCTAACCAGATGCGGCTGAATACCAGTATTTTACATGGATAGACTACCACCGGATCTCCGCAGCCCAGTTACTGGGCAATAGCGATATCCTAAAGTTAGACCGGTAGTCAGACTTTCGGGCTTCTGACTACCCATGGCGACTGTCATAAATATTCGTTTTCTTTAAGTCGGTTTTGACTTTCTCACTGCTTTTTATTTGTGGCAATTATGATACAAACAACTTTTCTCGGAGCGCTATCTACAGGCTGTTGACGAATTCATGTAATTCCTTCAAACCACATGATCTATTAATGGTATAGATTAACCCCGTACTTAGATTGATTAAACCCCGGATTTAGATTGATTAAAAATAAACTTTTACTTTTCCCAATTAAAATTTTAAGTATGTGATAAAAAATTTCGATGCCATGCTTAAATTAATGAAGGCACGGTGATACAGCTGACGGGCACGACTAGCGCGATATCGCTCCACGCAGTCAGTTAACTTGGGACGCAAAATTACTCAGATACAGAATACCATGGTTCATTTTTTGAAAACTTTTTTTTCTTGATTCTTAAACAAACCTATGCAAGGTCAATCAGTGTCACCAGTAGTTAACGCAGTTTGAAGGAATTACACGAATTCGTTTACACCCTGTATATGGGTAGTGCGAATTCTATATTCAAGGAATAAAACTGGGCCAGTGCTGACCTACCTGATAAATAAGATATGACGAGAACTGCGATGTGTGACAAAGAACTCGTAGAGTATCTTCCTAGAACAACACTTTGTTTGTTCAACATACAAAAAGCTCTTTCATAAGGCAGTGGGCGTCGGTTAGCCGACACTTTATCGCTTCCACTAATATTTTTTGTTGTTTTCTATATAAATAAAATATACCATACACCATTTTATAGGTGTATGCTATATTTTATTTTCGTAACATTGTACAATTGTAAATATCGGGTGTCTACCGAAACTTTTATATCGAATTTCATGTTGTCGAAAATTATTTCACGAATATAATTTCACATATTTTTTTTATTCACTTGATTTTCAATTCACACCTTTTCATAAACATAATTATGTAACAGGAATAACGCAAACACTCAAACACCCTTATTAGAACATTTAGTTAAAATCATAATACATACCTACACTAGAATTTTACTTTTATGTGATTAAATATTGTTTATTGAAAATAGTATTACCACAGTTTAATGTTAAACTGTGGTATTACTTTTCATTGTCAACAGAACTGTATTTAAAATTCAGTCTTATGGCGTTTATTATTATTTATAAGGGTACTTTATCTCAATTAAAAGATGGAAAATTAAGATGCACATAAAAAAAAAACTGACGTTTTAAATGACTGAAATCTATTAAGTAGCCGAGTCGTAACAAGCTACTTTCAGGGTTTGCGTTTATTATGTTTCACGTTGTATAATCGAACAAAGTTTCATAAAAAATGTTTTACAATTGGTCTCAGTTATTAGAATTCATCGAATTTACATTTCATAGTACTGTCATTTAATTAAAATATCAATTTATCGAAACATGATTTACAGAATTTATAATTCAGATTTCCTTGTTTGTATGAACAGCCGTTCATCGCAATAACGTTTCATCGAACGATACATTTGTTATCATCTGAGTAACTACCACCAGCTCGGATTTACCGCTCGCCAGTCGCTGCCGGCGTTGCCAGTCACAATTCGAACTTTACCTAACCGATCAACCCCCTGATTCGATTAGTCAGTTGTGAAACAATTCGGTAAGCTATTTCTTTTTTTCGCGTTACGAAAATCTTAGACGAAACGAGTCACAAATCAAGATTCAAGGGGCCTACTCCGGAAAACAAACGTCGAAGTTTCAGATCGAAATGATACAACGACGATCATCGAACTATTAAATATACGATCAATGTATTGTCAAACAATGAACTACTAGATGTCAGTTAACATAAGGGAGTAGGGTGAACGAAAGACAACATCAAATCGCTAAAATCGAATCCATCGTCAGATCCAGGACATTTTTGTTGTTGGAAAATGTGCGATCCCTCAGCCGAAACTTCGTAGTTCTATTTTCAGAGTAAGCCACCTGAATCTGGGTCCGGTCGGTGTCACCTAATGTAACCTGTAATTTGTTAAAATGAAAAAAAAAAATTGTTAGCATTCAACACGTCAACAACAACGTACTAATGTCGTGGATACGTATTTTCAATGTATAGTGATATTACTGAAACAAATTCGGCTTCATCCCAACTAATCCCTAGTCCCAACTCGCCCGATTTCGACGTAACAAAACCTTACGTAGAGCTAAAATTATGGAAAGACGGTTTGATGAAACGTAACGTCGATGTACAAATAAAATTATGAAGAAAATAATCGATGAGTTCATTATCGAGGAAAAGAGTATTCGAGTCAATGTAACGTTGTTATTTTGGAAAAAAAACGATGAAATGTTGTCAATGGGATCTGCATCTGTATACCTATGACGATACTACGATATCCGAACCCCCCATGGCGTTACTGGGGGCAGGAGCGCTCGAGCGGTCCTTGTGCTGGTCTGGTAAACAGCTTCATTGGTTACTACGGACAAACATTAAAATGATGGTAAAATATGTCCCTAGTTCAAGTATTTTCATGAAAGTAAAGTTGTAAGCGTGTCAGCATGTGCAGTTGCAAGTGTGTTAATAACTGTGTGTGTTAAATGCAACGCAATAATAGAGTGAGTACAAGGAGACTGGTAACCCTGGTGGTGAGTGCGTGTGATAAGTGATAACTCGGCGAAAGTCAACAAGCGTTAGATAACGCGGGCGGCGGCCGCGCGGGGCGCTGTCCAGAGCCGCCGCTCTATCGTTCAAGATTAAGGTCGTTTCATCTAATGTCGCACGTTGCGCTCTGAGGCTATCACTGTTTATACTAGAATTCTAGATAAACTTGTTACAAATACTCAATTATTGAACATTTTCATTGGATGACAAGACAAGTTACTCTACTGATATAAATCGTGTCGTGAGTATGTAAATTTGTTGTGTACGTCCGAATTAGTAGCACCAAAGCGAAAAGTATGTAATTTATAACCACAGTGGTTACTTTACTGTACTGAATGCAATAACTGTATTTATTATTACTCTCAAATTAGACTGTTAGTTGTTGCTTAAGGTTAAATATACTAGTCCTTATTTTATATCAGTTGGCGCGTAGTCAATAAACACCTTTTGAACCGTCGCGAATACGCGGAGTTTACGTTCGTATGAGCCTGTTTATGTAGTAAATGAAAACAATTGAGGGCTACCTTGCGAATGTTTAACAAACGATGTTGCGCAACAAAAGGCGAACAATGGCGCAGGGGTGAAATATTGCCATAATATCGGACGACAATCGAGATCGGCTCGCAGTTCTCTCACATGGCTTGCACTTGCGTAAATAATTACAGCAGCACGATTAGATCACTTCGTTAGTGTTGCCTATCCATACCGCTCTTATAAAAATGCACGACGGGTATAAGCGAGCGATGAAATGATAATTTCATTGTTAGAAGGTACGAATCACCGAAATTATGTGACAAGGTAGTAATGTAGTAATGTAGAGTAATGTAGAGGATGTAAAGGAAGTAATGGTTTTGATAGAGACCTTCATGTTCTCATCTAGTGATGTCAATTCTAAAATTTTACCTATTTCATCCACCCACAATTATTTATATGGATAGTTAAAATTTTCTACTTTTCGTTATGAACTTATAAAAGTTGACTTAATGTAGGCGTGACATCTGTAGTTTATGATTGGTCTTGGAATTTTATGAATAAAATTATGAAGAGCAACTTCCTGGATATCAGTGGCGGGACATATTATATCAAGTGTTCCCAGTAGAAGTACCGCACTGAAATACTAAGAAACTATTCGAGTGTTGCTATCGTCATGCGTTGATTAAAGTAATGAAGTGTTTGTCTGTCTGTCGCGGATGAGTCAAGGGATCACGTGGCGACAGATCCTAGTTACGACTCTGACAAGTAATGTACCACATGATTAATTTATTGTTATACTTATTTCGTCATACATTTCCGCGTTTGATATTTTAGTTAAACATACGATTGTCGTAAATTAACCGCTTTTGTATATTTTCCACAAATATCAGACGGCCTTCAATCTTTTCCGCAATTCGTATCGTTGTGAAGATGTTCTGCTGGTTGTTTATAGGTATATTTCATAAAATCTTATAAGTAGTGATTATTAAATAAGTAGCAGTAATCGTAGTTCCTTTAGTTTTATAATTTAACCTTTTTGTTGTAACGTGATTAATATACAAGAAAACGCTGGGGACACAGCGAGCTGGCCGTGAGAGGAGGGGGAGGTGTGTTTGTGTGCGTCGTATTCGAATAATATTTTTTCGCACACGCAAGGTCGAGGTCGAAGCGCTTGACTTCCTAGATCGGCAGCGAGCGAGCGAGCGCCTATATAGATGCTCGCGCTGAAGTCGCCGAGCGCCGCGCCGGCGCTGGACCTTCCGCCCTCCTCAAACACTGAAAACAACATCAAATACATAAAATAGGCTAAGTTAGTACTAACATCAGCAGTTCTGGCTGAATTTAGCAAGTCGAATTAATGTCCTATCTTATTAACACATTGCGAGGTTTCAGTAGTAGAGCTTCTTGTGATAGAGTTCCTCTACGGAAGTATTACCACCTATTTCTACCGCCAAGCAGCCATGCTGCGTTCCGTTCAAGGGTATGTATGGTTGACGGTGAAATTACAAGCATGGAACTATTCAACTTTGTCTCTAAGATTGGCAATGACAGTAGGTACATTAGCAATGCTCTTAGGGTTGTAGCTATATGTATAATAGGGGGCAGTAACCACTGTCCATCAGTTGGGCCGTCAGGTAAAGTCGGCTTGTTTTGCCAACCTTAGACATCAAAAAACTGTAGGTATATCTACATACAAATACATAGTATTATTGCCATTATGATGTCATTATCATCTTTATCCTTGAACAAATAATTCGGTTCTACAAATACGTTACGTAAAAATGTTTATCTTGAATTTTTTTATCTGATATTGCTTAAATATATGATTTTGGCAGTTCCTCATCACGTAGCTTTATTCTACAAAACACTCGCGAAATGTATGCGGATAAAAATATACAGGGTCAGGCTCAAGGTTTCGCCGCTTTTCTGATTAGGCGATAAGAAAGAACAATGTCACCGCAATTTAGAAGTTTTGTCTTTGAAAATACGTTTCAGTTTAGCTTGCGCAAATAATATCTAAATAAAAAAAACAATAACGGTATTTGCTGATATTTTTCTTGTACAAGGTTAAACACGTATGAAAACCATACTGTTGGTACATAATACATACACTTGGTGTGACAAACGTGGAATGATAAGTTTTATCATTCTAAATTATATAATTTTTAACCTCCCTCATTATCTTTACATGTTTTAATAACCAGTTGTAGCTGTTCGACCAACTTAGTGTTTAAATACTAATCCCTCTCAAGCGTCCGTGTTTGTCTTACAAGGAACTGAAGTGATCATATTACAATGTCGTGGTTGGAGGTAAGGTACGCGGTAGAGCGACAAGGATGAGGTCAATGTAACAGGCCCCAGAGATAGCGGACGGTACACACCTTTTGAACTGGGAATCCCATTTATGACGACAGCCTGACACTATCCATGCAATTTAGGAGTTAGGACTATTTATTATATAATATGATCTTGTAAGACGTCGATCGGACGGCGCGGCGGCGGTGTGAGAGTTCTTATACGGCATCACGGTAGCTGTGGTGTTATGAGGCCTGGCGGTGCATCTGCCATTGCGAGCCGGGTGACGGCTCAGGCCAATGTCATGCGACCTTGTCATGTATGACATTGGCGCGACACGGACGCTTCCTGTTATCTCATTTACGATACTTCTCGCCACTCGCGACCGGCATTAATCATTATTGGAACAAAGAATGACCACTCACGGTAATTGTAATTAACACGCGTTGACCTTGACGGACTCATTATCTCGGCCACCTCGGTCACCATACTATACTACGTCACAAAGGACTTTATTAACTATGTACGTAAACAGGAATGTTTTCCTCGATCATTGTTTTTATTATTATGTATGTTTAAGTCGAAGTCGGACAACTAGGAAGTAATTTTTATTCATACCCATATAATATTGATATTATTACTGATTATTGTGATACAAACATATTATTTTTGCAAGCAATATTTACTATGTCCTGTATTCAATGACTACCAGACAAATAAAGAGGTTAATGATATTATATTTCTATCCTTCAAATTAATTCCGTCTCTACTTAATTCGATGACATTAATTTTATTAATGTAGGTACTTAATTCCCACATTTATTATAATATCAACAATTATTGTTTCGTAATGTCATTGTGTATAGGCACACATTTTATGTACCATAGCTTGTTGACAAGACAATAAATTAAAGAGATTTAAACGAACATCCAATAGTAATAAAAGAACTAGCCTTGAATTATGGTATGTCGTAGAACACCATAAACGTTTGTCTCGGTTCAACTGAAGGCCAGATAGAAATCCAATTGGAGTGCCACGTGCCCGAAGGTAACGGAATAAACCGGGGAATAAAACAAATGCAGTATAGGGCACGATGAGACGTCACAGCAATAAAGAGTGCGCAGTGAGCACTGCGCAAACATGTTTACCGGCGCGTTCTCAAAGTTCAAGGCCCTGCTAATGACCAATGAGAAACATTGTACTTTCATGTGAAGGTTCCTTCGAGGACAATACTCAAGATTTTTTAGTATTTAGGTAATAATTCCTAATTGCGACCGTGACTTCGGCCGTGTTAAAAGTTTTTTACATACATGCTCTTTTTTCCCATGAGGATAGGAAGAAACTACAGAACGTGAGTACAGAATCGCTACATTAACATTAATCATCATCATCATAGTCATAATGTTAGCTCTTAAATGTTCACTGGTATATTATCATATTGGTTCATAGCTACACTGAACGGTCTGGATTCTGCAGCAGTGTTCTCTTTTCTACGGACATAACAACATTACTACAATCACCACGTGGAAATTACCACTATTACAATGGGATTTTATACAAAAGAGTAGTTACGATGTATCTCAGAACCTACTCAACCAGTCGAAGTGAAACGTAGATACCTCAGTTTTAAACGGAAACAGACATCAGATTCAAAAAATTATACATACATTTTGTGTGTCGGATTTCGTAAAAATATTTCCAAGGGAGGATGGCGAGATTGCCTGTTATTTGGGATTCAATCTTTCCAATAGCGTACTTTAAACAAACTTATCAATGGTTGTAGAACATAATAAGACTAACAAAAAAGCAAATCGGATAGGACTTGTACTAGTTGGTAGAAAAAATATATGAAAGAACAGAACATGATATAATCTAAGTTTTTTATTCAACAATAATCGAACGAGGGTTGATTACAAATATTAATACGCCATCTAAGTATATACTGTGTGAAATAATCGATAGTCGGATAGTTGAATTTTTAGATAAAGACCTTTATAAACTCGTCATTATAATTAATATTATACTTGCCTACGCAAGTTCTGTTAGGAAATTCTTAGCTTACAATTATAATGCTTGATAAATAGGCCCTATTTCATTGAAATGTAGGTGGTGTACAACAGACAGTAGAACTCTGCTGACTTGTTTGAGGAATAAAAGCTATAGGTACTTTTAAAATATATATTTTTCTATGCTAGCGAATAATAATATTATTTATGGCCTAATTTTGTTGACGTAAGCCGAGGAGTGATAAATCTATGCCCTATGCGTAACACCGACGTTGCGATGTTGCGGTATTGCGAAATTAAGGTTATCATTATCCTGTGAAGAAAACTGAACAGTTGCGTGAAACCGGCAGGTGCAGTGCGCGTAGCACCTGGACTTAACTTTCAAGTGAGCGAGTTTTGCCCCGTTACGAAGAACTCTGATAAACGACCTCCAGGTGTTTTACGAATCTGAAACACGGACTGATTATATCATGTGCCCATTCACGTCGCCTGCTGACGCACTGTTTCAAGTTTCAGTTGCTTACGTGTTTAGACCACGCGGCTTAATAATTAAATGCCATTTTGACACCCGCAATTAAATGACACCCGCTGTCGTTGCTGGTTTCATATGAAAAATAGGAAATTCGAGAATATGTAGTAACTAATTAATAGCCAGTGTTGTCAACTCGTGAAGCATACACGTGTTACAATAATATTGACGGCATACAGTAATACCCCGCATAGCGCGACCTCGCACTGCGCGAATTCGTTATAACGAAAATTGTAAAATTCGCGCTAAAGGAGAATGCTCACGGATGTATGGAGTCCCGTACCATGCTGCATCAAAGTCAAACTTTGTTTTTTATAGACTACACTTAACATATTAACTCCTATAAAAGTTATTTTTGTAAACAAAACGCGAGTTTCTGAGATTTTAGAAATAATCTAAATAACCTGACAATGTTGACATGTCTGTCATACACGATTTATTATTGCTCTAAAAAACAGTAATCCGCATCTATTGCATTCTACATTTCTATGACTGGCTGTGAGCGGCCAATTAACCATAGATAAAAAAATATCATCGTTTAAATAAAGATTCTAATCTATTCTAGTTGTTTTTAATTAATGTAGAATCGGCCAAATATATTTTTTTAGATGTTTTTTGAAAGATGTGATCATGACACTTTCAAAATTCAAGGTTATAGTAATCATAAATCATGTGAAACGGAACGTCATGTAAATGGAATGTACGTAGTACTTATTACTTCTATGAAAGGGACTAAAACAATGTCAACACTTTTTTATTTTTTATTAAATTCCCTGTCCAAAAATCAAATCCCCGACGCGTAATGTAGTAAAAATTATGAAAATAATTACCATAATATATTGATCTTGATGCATGAGACTTGTTGGTACCACTTTTGATCATTCTCCTTTCCCCGTTTTACGCGGATGCATTGACTGGTCCATTTGCATTTATTGGCGTGATTGCATTCGTTGAAAGTGTATTGTCAGTTGACTCGAGGGTACATAGAAATAGAGCTTAGATTTTTCTTGATATATCGCCTTAATTTGTTAATAAGATTACAGACATCAAGAATTTAGACAGTGACTTCAATAGCGTTTTATATATTCGGCAATCAATACAAAACGGTGTTGCATGTTACGAAAGAATTTTGCAATTAGTAAATTAAGTAGTGAAATATTTTGGAAATAAACTATGTATCGATAGGCTTGTTTACTAATCACATGTACAGCTCTATTTCTAGTAACACGTGTTTATAAGAGTTTTAATCGTTTTTCATAATTGTGTGGTCAATAAAAAATCCTTTAGCAACCGAATGTTTTCCGCTGTTGCCCATCCTTATTGTGAATTTCTAAAATGATTTCGTGAAAAAAATTGAAGGTCAAATGAACATTAGCACTGGCCTTGGTTTCATTTCAAAGTCTAGAGGTGATCTCAGAGGCGACTTACGACAACTTATTTAAATTACAATAGTTTTATAATATGTACACACATCAAAAGTGTCTAGGGATCAAGCATTTTTATGCGGATTTCTTGAGATTGAGATGTGGCTTTGTAATAAATTTATGATTTTATAAATTTATATGGATCCTTTTTGGTGCATTTCATAATTTGAATCAGGAACTGTGAATCAAATTCGAGTAAAAGATGAAAATCAGCTGTCAATATTTTCCCTATAAAAACATACAACGCATTGAAGACATTATTAGTGCTACTGTTTCCCTACTACTGATTAAAACCAACGTTATTATGGAGCGGCGACGTCATTTAAGCAGGGAAGAAATGCTCAGAGCCGTGGGAATGATAGAAGCTGGTTCCCGGCAACGTACTGTGGCTTTAGCTCTGAATACAAGTCAGAGTGTTATCAGTCGACTTTGGACACGTTACCGAAGCACTGGTACCGTGGCTGAGCGCCATGGAGGACGGTATCGCTGCACCACACGGAGACAAGACCGATACATTCAAATCTTAACTCGAAGAGCTCCAACAATAACCGCCATGATGTTAGCCGTGAGGCTTCATCACTCTTCAGGGAACTTAATTAGCGACCAAACAGTCAGAAACCGCTTGCATGAAGTGAACCTTCATTCCCGAAGACCGCTACGGGTACCACCTATAGCAATGCACAATCGTAGGATTCGATATCAATGGGCTCTTGGACACAGAAATTGGGCAGAAGAACAATGGCGTTTCGTGTGCTTTTCTGATGAGTCTCGTTTTGGTATGAGACCGGATACAAGACGTATACGACACTGGAGAACCCCTGGACGCCAACAGCGATTAAAATCCTGCCAGGAAGTCCATCCTTATAGTGGTGGAACCATCATGGTATGGGCGGGTATTTGGATCGGCGGAAGAACTGAGTTGATTTGGATCAGAGGCAACCTCAACGCTCAAATTTATGCTGAGACGATTGTATCAGACGTCATCGTTCCTCTACAAGCGCAAATCGGTCCCTTATTTCAGTTAATGCATGATAATGCACGACCGCACACCGCAAGAGTTGTAAGACAGACTCTCGCCGCAGCTAACATCAATGTCCTGCCCTGGCCTGCTCAGTCGCCAGACTTGAACCCGATTGAGCATGCATGGGATATGCTACAGAGAAGAGCTCTGCCGAATATGGAGGGTATCCAGTCGCAAGAAGACCTTTTTTTGTTGTTGCAACGAACATGGGCGGCCATTCCACAGCGTGATTTGGATGAACTCATTTTGAGTATGCCAAACCGATGTTCTTGTGTTGTTAGTGTTCGCGGTAGAAACACGGATTATTAATTGTTTAAGTTACCCAATAAAATTTTAAAGAAAACTGTTATTTCAGTCTTTTTTTCGAACTTTTGTGTTAGTGGTTCAAATGTCAAAAATCCCTTTATTAGGAAAATGGCAAATTTCTTTATTAATGCAAAGGTGACTTGGTTTATCGTTACTGTGACAAACGAAAACACTTTATTTGATGAATCCTTAAAGAAAATTTTAATTAATATCAATCAGGAGAAAAGTTATTGCAAAAATATATGTTGATCCCTAGACACTTTTGATGTGTGTAGTTTTAAAATATCTACAACTGAATAAATAAATAAATATTACGTGTAGGCAAATGACGGTATTCCACTAAACGTACTAATTATTAATACCTAGGTATATCATTCGTTTTAAAAGTAGAGTTTGTAGATAATGTAGAGCTCACTACGACTTGAATACGTAATCAAGATAAACTTACTTCTAAAATGTAATCTATACAAAATACAGAAACTTAAAAATGCGTAGTTAAAAAAATATTGAATCTAATTGAGCTCCTGACATTGTATGGGCTTCCTGTCTATTTACATCACTATAGATTACCTTCACACAAGCGGGTTGAGGTCAGCAGAACTCACCGCAACTACAAGAACGCAGCCGTCGTGTTGACGTCTTTTTTGAATTGATTTATGAAAAATATCATTACTGACGTTTGCGTACGTAGGTAGACAATGGAAAGTTTTGTTTTACAGTAAACATGTGAAAGTTAACTGGAACTAAGTTGTTACGTGAATGTAACTTAGGTATCTAATTGATATTGAATACTTAGGCAAAATAATGGAGGGTAGATGTCGCGTCACGTTACGGAAACCCGACACCGCGGCATCCCGCTCACGAGGTGCGCGGGCGCGGGTGACGGGCGCCACTGACCCTGACTCTTGAAATAGTCTTCCGCATTAACGCCGAGAGCAAAAATATCGCATGATGCTGATTCCAAGGTCGGCTATACAACAACACCCCCGCGCCGCACCTTAAAAGGATTTAAAACTACCATATAAAGCGATGTCGACAGTGAACAATAGGTGACGTTCTAATTGTCACTTATTATTTTAGTAATCGTTTCATATCACTTCATAATAAATAAATCATTCATTTATAGCTTCCTATTGCTGTTCTCAATACGACAAGGTCTATGCAAATGTTGCAACAAAACAAACGAGTGAATGTCACTTAGTGGATTTACACGAACTGCAAGCTGGTTTAATTTAGTCTTCCGAAGCTAATTCAATTGATTGTAGGCACACTGCCTAAATTTAGCGAACTTTCGAGATTAAATTGTGCGGACAATCCTGTTACTCTGACGTACTATCGTTTTTGAAATTTAGCATCAATTAAAATACTTCCAAGGAATTCTAAATCATGTAAAAAAGTCGATAGAATACGCTGTTATTTCAATTGTAGTATAGGTACTATAGAGTTATTCGTATGTACAGACAGTGACGGCGATTGTTAAGCACTTGCGTTCGGCGCACCCTGGGCAGTGGGCAGTCAGCCCTGCAACCAACTTGCTGACTGCTAATCTTTTCACCACGGCATGAACTATTATCATATAGGTTGTGAGACATGAGAGAACAAGAAGTTATTCGATATAAAAAATATCTATAATTATTTATTTACTTAACTATTATTATCATTATTTTAACAAGATAAATGTCAGTGCTAAGTAGTACAAAATGCGAATGCCACTTTAAGACCTTCATGTGACTGACTAAACCTTCGTGAGACCTTTCTAAATAAATCTACGAACAATGTGACGTTTATCGCAATACTGAGCGGTTTTTATTTTCAACAAGTGATATATTTAACAAGCAATTAGCCACGCGTACGTACATTAAATCGAAGGTCGCGATTCCGTTACCTTAAAGACGTAGGTGCAATTATATCTAATGAAATATACTTATTGCCGATAGGAATAAAAGAGTTATCGCTTTAATTAGTTGTTAATGTACGTTAACGTTTTCACCAAAATACGTCAAGACCTTGTGTTCTATTACATACAATGTTAGTTGCTGCGTATGTTCAGTTGTAAGTTGTAAATCACTAGTGGATCGCAGCTGTAAACAGGCTGCCTCGTTCTAAAATACTCGTTCTAAAAAGCGAACGTTTATAAAAAGTGCGCTTTGCAAAAATCACGTTGCTGAAGAAATAATCTATGAGTAGATACAGGTAATTATCGCAGAACCAAAATTAAGAACAATTCAAAACAAATTCTCGTTTATTGCCTGTTTGTAGAATTATGGAAATCATTGATTAATATCACAACGTATCATCACATCGTGATGATTTTTGTAATAACTACTTAGAAACATTTCAACTATTACGATGCATCATGATGTTAGAAATGTGGGATGATTACGATAGCTATAAGTTGGAGAGTTTACTGAAAATCCTGCTCGCTTGTTTGTAAGTAATATCTACAGATTCAGTGTAGAGATATCAATTTGTTGACCAAGTTCTTGAAGTTCTGTCTTATCTAACTATTAAAAATAAATTGTACTTATAAACATTTGTTTTACTCACAAAAAGTACCTAATTAAAATTACCTTAGATCTAAGTATCTACTTAGTTAATTGAAGTATCTAATCATGAACCTTTTTCAGTAACATTTATTGTATACTTGACGCACTTCATGTCAGGGTCTAAAATTGGCATTAAAGACATATCTTCGAATGATTTTTCTGTCTATTTCCAAATCTTTCATGGTCATTATGCCCGACTGATAACATTATCACGTCACGTTAGTTATGTCGTGACTCGTGACATGTTATCTGTGCAGATATTTAACTGAAATATCCGAGTGTTTTCAGTAGTACGAGTAAATAAGTTAACTAACAGAAGATATTGGTAACCCACGCTTTAATCTATTTAGCAGATCGACGAGCTGTACGGATGTAATCTTGGAGGTCACAGCGACGAGTACGAAACTTCGTTAATTATTTTCATCTTCGTTATAATGGGTCTGTAACTCTGTATATATTATTATTATTATATTTGTATAATACATATTTCCGAGATTATTAAAGTATTTTAGGTGATAAAATCTACAATATTTGGTACATCGACCGGGGACAATCCGCGAGTCTAAACATTGAGGTTCCCCGGTTAGTGTGCAATAAATCGCATTTTTAATGAAAATGCTCCAATCTTGGCAACCCCAAAAATATACTTGGGAGCAAATAAATCGAGCCACTTCTATTTTTTACGTAGGTAATTGTTATTATTTTAGGTATTATGGAACAGATCAATTCTAAACATATATCGCCTAAAAGTTTATTTGATAACCTTTACAATGAGGGCAGCTTTTTGTATTTGCATTATATAATTCATGAAACCAAAACTAATAACCAGGACACGTGAAAAAAGAAGTGGCTCGATTTCTTTGCTCCCAATTGTAGTTATAAACTGACACAATTCTTTCAGATATTCCATGTTAAACATTGCAGTAGTTGTTTACTAAATCTTATTGTTGTGCACTGTGAAACAATTTTCCTAAAATAGACTGACTGATGACAATGAGAGTGAAAATAGAAAATAGTTGTGTGAAATACGTCACACGAAGTCAATTGTTATTCGATCAATAGTTTATTTTTGATTTGCAGTAAGTATCCTACTTTTTATTTGCATTGTAGATTGTATCACTAGAACTAAAGGCACCAAAATATTCGAATAGCGTGACATTTGTAAAAAAACATCGTGATTAAAAAATATTCGGAAGTAGAATTTAGTTGTTTATGTTGGTTTCAAATTTTTATTAAGTACGTTAGTTGGTACCTATTCCTTGAGTGGATCTCATGATTGCAACGATCACGTTGTGGCGACATGGCGACCGCACGCAGTTCGCCACGTGTCTGAGCGATAACCGTTTCTGCGTCGCAATCAACACGCTTCGTTAATACAAACTATGTCTTTGCCCTCTGTAATGCGCTGTGTTACATTTATAATATTCAAACCTTGCGAAAACATTGTATATCTGACCCTGCACTGACCGAACATCGCCTACAAACTTAGTACAAACAAATACCATTCGCTTCATTTGATACGAACGAAAACAAATTCATTTGGCAACGTTAGTAAATTTAATTTAATCCCATTGTGCAAATGAAAATCGAAAACAGGTAAATTTAATGCGACTAAAATATGATAAACGCACGCCTTCGGTGTTATTCTCAAATATAACACTTGTTTTCTAACAGCGTGTTGAGAGTTGAGACTGAGACGCGTCAACGTGAAAGACGTCAGTTTCAGTTACAGTTTCGCGAAAATATTTCAATTTGTTTGTTTAGGTGGCATATAAATTATCTGTTGAAATATAGCCCAGAGTTCTTAATCGTTTCGTTTAAAAAAGTTATTTAAAAGTTTCTAATTCTGTAAAAATCTGGCATAAAGACGGTCGTTGCGCCCGACTTGCTTCTTTCTGTTTCCCATTTGTCATCCGCTGTAAAAAGGAGAATACAAAAAAAGGCCGTGAACAAAGTAAGGCAATAAATTGGAAAGATTGAAGTGTCGTGGTACGAGCGTGAAATGCGGGTCAGCGACCGCGAAAAAACACCTCACTAAGTTTCGTATTGCGCTGAAACGCAACAAACTGTAATTTTGATACACGAGTTGTAGATATAAGGTCGTGAAACTGTTCTATAAAACTACAAACGCAACTCAAGGCCTATTGAAATCTAGTCTGTATGACTAGCTGCGTCCCTCTTTTTAATCGATTATTTTTAAGGATCTACCCGATCAACCACAGCCTATGTTCATCTGTAGTAGCTCTATAGAGCTACTATACTATAAGCTATAGCTTTGTAAGGGTACAAATATTTTTAGGATCTGTTCATAGTTTCCGAGACTAATAGTAGACCAAATTCAAACACTCTCTTTCTCTTTATGATAAGTATAAGTAGATATAAATAAATAACGAGTAAATTTAAAACAAATTAAACGAAAATATAAGATTCTGGCTGATAGGTATAGATTACATTTATCAAGAGATTTTGATGTTTAGTCTCTCAAAAAATAATTTAAGATAGTCAAAGACTATGTATGTCAAAGAAATGACCGCAGTTTACATAACATTTGTGAAAACTAATTTTCAATTAAGCGACATTTTATGAGTGCTAAACGCGCAAGCAGCGATGCGTGGCCGCGCGGCCCACTGGCCTGCTCCACATCTCTGATGATTGTATGTAGATTTAGTAAGTCATAAGTCAAGCCGCAAGAGTGTGATGACAGCATCCATCCGTTTTCTCCACCCATTGTACGGCGCGGCGGTGTCTCCGCGGCGCGGGCGCACGCGGACTTGCCGCGCCCTGCTACGCGCCGCACTCAGAGAAATTGAGGCGATATCACTTATAATACGACCACATGTACTTTCTGGCCTACTGGCCAACAAAGATGGTAACCATAAACCTGTTTTCTGACTCTCCGTTCAGTATTGGTACTTTACGTCAAATTATCTTTTTTCAAATTAGCGCTTCCTATTAGCCAGTAACCAGGAAGGATATCAACTACAAGGATTTTGAATAGATCTTTGCTTCCGTAGTTTTAATAAACATGAAAATGTTATCGAATAGAGACTGACGTATATTCAAGAAGGCGACGACGTTAAAATGGTTTAAATGACGTACGTATTTTAGGTTGAGTAGTTACCTAATCGTTGTTAATTTTTAATAATTGAATCATAATGTCCCCTAACCACAAAACTTCCCGTACACGTTTTAAAATGATTGGCCTTAATACGAAAATCATGCTATTCATATTGAAAAGGAAGAGGTCCTTTCTCTTCATATCTGTTCGCCCACAGCTTGAGACTCGGTCGTATCTGGCCGTTCGTAGTCTAAGAAAGATTTCTCTCGCGTGCCCGTATTTGGATTCAGGTCATGTTCAACTCACCCAAACACACTCTAGTTTCTTTATGATACAAGACGAAACTTACTAGATATTTTTTTGTATGTAATAAGAAAATAGATTTCACAAGTTACAATAATCTCTGGGCTTGTGACTTATTAACATCAAATAAATGGCAGTTGGAATATCAATTATGACGTTAATTAGTTTACAGGGTTATAAAAAAAATTGAAAAATGTCAAAATCAATGTCACTGAAGAATTAATAATTCTGTTGGCACATGTAAGAACGCTATTATATTTTTTACTTTTAGTACAAAAGCACGTGTTCGAGCATGAATTGGGCACGCTGTTTAGTTTTGTTATCAAATAAACGTTACTGCCACGCCATACTTACTTTCTCGCGCTATGGATTTATGCATAAGTACTTAATGCATATTTTGTATTTGTATGTGGATTAACTAAATCTGGGTGTAAACGACTTTCTTTATACCTATCATCTGTTAAGTTTAAGATACAATTTTATATGCTGACTTGATCATATCACTAGATATTTTAAAAGATAGATCTATTTACAAAATATGTAATTGTTTTGAGCATTTCTGATAAGTCGAGCCAATTTGCCATACATGGCTATATTTATTTCGTATTGTTGTCTATTTAGAACGTGTCTGCCAAATAATTTATTTACAATGTAAACAGGTACTTACATGATACAATAAGTATTTATATATAACATTAAATTGTATCTAGACAATCATATACCTACGTACATAAAATTAGCGCTTGACCTCGGGACGTGAGGCGTGTTTAATGTTAACCGCTGCTTCCTGGTTAGCAACTCAAAGATCGGGAAATCGTTAGAATGTCAAGTTGATATTTTTGCACGACCATGAACACACAAGGTCGCTACAATATTTTGCGGACGGCAACGATAAGCGTATAGAAAGTGATTTCGATCGACCGACGCTGTTTTGGCTTTATTCCAAACTAACATAGATCGCGAGCTGAAAAGAAATTCCTTTTGTCGATGATACGCACCATTTTTTAAGTCATCGCCTCGTATTAATTGATGATCTGGCCGTTTGTACTGAATACCGCATGCTAAGCAACCGTAAAACAAAAAAAGATCATATTTAGACTCTTCGCAAATCATTATAATAATTAATTAATTATGTTTCACTTAATTTCTCTGCCCATCTTTTCTTTCTCTACTACAAGCATAGCCAGGACACTTTCCTCTTGTCTTTTGTGAGACTATTCCTTTCCAAACGATTAAAACTATTGATCTGAGAAAAGCTCAAAGGCTCATTTTTATGTTCATTTCATTGCAATTTCATGCTTAGAAATTTGCAAATTACTAACGGATTCTGCAATAATTACGGAACCCTCTGATGTACTTGAGTACACTCTTGGCGAATTTTATTATCACAACGCGTCCTGCTGATAAGATGGTGGTAACATTAGCCTTCATAATTTAAAAATGTTGACACTTTTGTCAGTGGTTAAGAATTGACTAGAAGTTTATATAAATACTAATTTGTAAAGCAGCAAGTATGGCGATTCTAATGACAAATTAATCAAATTACGATTTATGTATTTAACACTATTAATTTCATGTATATCATCGCATTCATGGCATGTTATTCGTAGTAGTGGTGCGTATGCGGAAGTAGCGTAGGTACCGGTAGCACCGTGCGACGCAGCGCCGGCGTGTGCGCTCGCGACTCGCCACTATCGGTCGCTACCGGTATCTGGCCGCATTATCTCGCGGGCACCTCCGTGGAGGTCACACGCTAACGTCACGCTGATAACGATTTGCGCGGTGACCTTGTCGCGCGCGCCGAATCTCAAGGTCGCTGCTATTTGTACAGTCAGATAGACGGGCAACCGCCCGCGCCCGCGCCGCGCCGCTCGACCATCTGCGTCACCCGGACTTGCCACTTTATTGACTATTATTTGCGGATTGCGGAGGCCAACCGGTCCACTCTTCGTTCTTTAACTACATTTGTTACTTTTGACATTTTCATAATGTCTGTTGGCGTCTTCAGGTAGTACTCGTATAAGTACTACCTAAGTAGACTATCCGCTTCAATTAACTAATATTCATTATTGGATTGCTCTTCACAAAAGTTTTTTTAATAATCATTATCTCCCTGGCCTTGACATCTTTGTCAAATTTATTTGATGTCATATTTGGGACGTTCGTAGGTAAATATGATTTCACAACGTATAAGATACAAAGTATTTAATTGTTTGCAGACCAGTAATAAATAGTATACAATACAGAAGGGTGACCTCGCGACACGTCGCGGAAGCGTCCACTTGCAAATTAGTATATTCAAGGACAACACGGACATCAATGAGATCCAATCAACAATTGTTATAAGTGACACGTCACGTGCCATAATCATAAGTAAACAAATTATGTTTTCGTCCCGTAGCAGGAAAATATACTGTATGATTGTGTAGATTATCAGAATATGCATTAGTCATTGTCATAAAAAGGACACATAATATGCTTATGTTATAGGTACATAGATGATGTTAAATGGATGATGAAGTCCTTATAGATAAGTATGTAGAAAATAAGACCCCAGTCACAACGTAATGAAAAAATAATTTATTTATAACAACAACCTATTATTTTGTAATTTCTGTGTACCTTAGTCCTGCAGATATATTTCTTGTGACCATTCAGTTATATTTTGTTATTGTTATTAAAATAAAATTTCCATCCAGTCTATTAAAAGTGCGTTCATGTGCTAATTAAAATTATACTTTTAAAGGTACATGACGATGCGATGCGGGCGAACGCGGGCGGTCGAGACTCGCGCGACCACTCGCCGGAGCCCTGACGGCGGCCAATGTCAATGTCATTCTCGAAATCATGCCACGTGCTGTTGCTACTTATCAACAACACCCAAGTTTCATTATATTACGTCATGCTACTACTTTTACTATATTCTTATAGCGTTAAATATATAATTATTTTACATGCAACACGATGCAGGTTTTACATTTTGTCCTGGAAATAGCTATGAGGTTTTATAGTAGAAATACGTCGCTCTTCGTAACCTAGACGAATAGATACACGCCGCAACGATGTGAACTCTACTAGGAAATCGCACTGCTATTATGAATAAGTTGTTTACTAAAAGTAATACATGATTGTTTATGTTACAAACAAAAAAATCTTCTCAGTACATCGTATGAAATACGGTATCGATGTGCGAAATATAGGTACTTAGAATACAAAGTAATTCACGTTTACTGCCCTATAAAATTTCGTCTAGGATTAAGCATAGCAAGGCGTGCCAGACGAGCTGGGTACCTATCTACATAACACTACATAATACATTTTTAGTATTGATTCAACCTTGTGTGAAAGCGTGTAGGAAGCATTTGTGTAATTATTGCGTAACACTTAAATTTATCTAGAAAAGATAAAGGGTATTGGTTAATTCGCGTTGGTAGATAGATGTGAACCCGTCGCTCGGAGTTGCGGTGTAGCGCGGTTACGCAACTCGTGCGCTGCCGCGTGAAGTGTGAAGTTCAATGTCACAGACACACACAAGCGCAAACATTACTCGTGTACTATGCGAACTAGATATAAACATAAACTAGTGTGAGTGCGGTAATATGTGAATAACAACAGCCAACCCGTTATTCGCCTCTATCAGCACTTCCCGGAATAATTCGCGAAAATACGATTTTCTTTAGCGCTCTATGTAACATTGATACCGATAAATAACTTTGCGCAAGGTCATGGTAAAGTCACATCTCTATTTTCAGAATGTTATTCTTTGACAATCGGCGCAATTCCACAAACTTTGCATCGATGTACCTATTGTATCTACAACTATGTGCAACATTCTTGCATCTAATAGCAATGACAGTCACAAAATTAACACTTTAGGAACCTTTTGTTATTCTAGGCAGTTCGTTTGATAAGACCACGGTAAATATTCCTCCACGTGACTTTCAGAATACGCATTAACAGTTTCTCCTCAAATACGATTCACAAGATGAATTCAATAAATTTTAGTATTGGAGTAACGCAGTATTATACCTAGTTATAGAGTCTATAAAATTGCACATAGCTGTTACAGTTGAAAAATAATTTAAATACCCTATATATGTATTTTATATGTAGAGTTACAACACTCGCAGAGTCGTATCTAGGGGCTGGCCACAAGGGCTGCTGCCAGGGGCGCAGGACTTAGGGGGGCGAAAATTAGGTAATTCATTGCATACCTCTAAGTATAATTGAACAAATCCGCAGCAGATCTCGGCTAAAATTAATGTTTATTTAAATGCAAATAAATTACGTTTGGAGATTGAGAGCTACAAATATCAGATAAAATCGTTACTGCCTTAATTCTTAACAAAATTCTTCATTAAATGTTATTTTTATTAGCACGTGTTTTTGGGGGGCGCAAAATTTGATCCTTGGCCTGGGAGTTCATGACCCTATAGATACGATACAGCTCGCAACTCAACATAATAACATTTAAATAACAAATATACTTATTAGACATAAAATCTTAATTTTCTCGTTATTTGCCTTGTCAATTATCGTAATAATTATAATGAACCACAGGTCGCTGGCGGTATTCCACGTTTTTCGGGGTAAAAGTTTCCTATATCCTTATCCGGGTTCCAGACTATCTCTGTACCAAGTTTCATCAAAATCGGTTCAGTAGTTTAGTCGTAATTAGGTAACAGACAGACAGAGTTATGTACTTTCACATTTAATGAGAAGTAAGGATTTGAATATTGACAGTAATTTCATCATTACTCATCTAAGCAGTTGTAACCCAATACTTTGAGACATAATTCTTAAACCCTTACAAAAATGAACTCTCATAATCAAAATATCACTACATAGTATAAAACAAAGTCGCTTCCCGCTGTCTGTCTGTCCCTATGTATGCTTAGATCTTTAAAACTACGCTACGGATTTTGATGCGGTTTTTTTATTAGATAGAGTGATTCAAGAGGAAGGTTTTAAGCTATAAAACGTACACGTGCGAAGCCGGGGCGGGTCGCTAGTCTAATATAAATTATAATTATTTGGTCTTGCTTTCTTTACAGATACAATCGGGACATCGCCAATAGGTAAGTACGATGTATACGAAGTGATTCAATATACACACACTTACTTACAACACTCTATGAAGATCAAATTAAAAATGTCATACAATGAAGGAAAAATATTTAAAAAAACAGCAAAGTTCGATTGCGATTCGCACACAAAGGGTTCTGTATCACCACGCATGGCTGTGAAATGACTGTTTTTATTTTGTGTGTGTGTGTTGTTTAAGTATAAATAGAGTATGCACAACAATCTCACTTATAAATGCATTTTTTTCGAGGTTTCTTATATGGGGACGACCTTTGGGATTAGACTTTTTATTATTTTTTATATTTTCCGTGACAGAGAAGTATAGTAACACGTATTCTGTGAAAATTTCAACCGGCTACCTATTACGGTTAAAAAGCTACAGCCCTGTGACGGACAGACGGACGGACGCACAGACGCGTAGACGCAGTGCGGCGTAGGTGTAGAGTAATAGACTCCCGTTGGCACCCTTTGGGTACCGAATAACCGAACCCTCAAAACATACAGGAGCCAAAACATAGTAATCAATGCATATGCAGTTGTTTATCCAAACCTAGCATATACTATACAATATGCTTTCTTTTGTAGCATTTTCCCGGTTTTTTCTCGGGGTTCAGACTTTTGTACTCTTATATTATACTAAATACTTCATACATACTTCTTATATTACTCGTGTATTATATTAACACACCAACGGACAATGCCTTTATTCATGACAATATGATGTTTTAGTCACCGTTTACCGATCTCAGAAACCGTGGAAACTAGATTATCGCAATATGAAATTGAAATTATCAGTCTGCAGGAGGTGGAGTATGCATCCAACCTAGTGGTATACACCAGTAGGCGCTGATTCTTTTCCAGTCCATCCACCACAGTGAAAGAACGGGCGCGCTTATTGTCGCGGCGATGAAAAATCAAACCCTTCTAGTTTGATTGTGGAATCGCGTGAACACGTTCACTATGAAAGAGCGAGGAAGATTTCAAGAGAAGTGGTCCTAAGGTTGACTTTCATCAACATTAATTATTTGGTTAAACTGCCATGTACTCGAAAAATGTACTAGAATTTTGGGTAAACAGTTGTTTAACCAGAGAAATAATATTAGTGAACAGCCTAAACCTTCTTCCTTTTCAGCCTATCACCATCCACTGTTGTATAGTGTATATTATTTTGTAATACAATTAATAATTTAATAGGTGTGTAACAAATTACCTTACCTATATGTCTTTAATAATATAAAACAATTGAAACCACTAAATAATATTTTCCGGGATTAACCACTTTTATGATATGAAATTAAATACCAAAATATAAAACCGATTATGCGCGGACGCGCGTTTGATTTTCGAACTCGATTTTCCGGTTTTTAAACCAAAATAAATCATGGAAATAGTGTTTACTGTTATACGGCGACATAAATACATGTCTAGGCACATAACGCCCTTGTCTAACGATGTTTGGCAGAGCGGCGTAGCGGGCACCATGAAGGGCACCCGTCCTAGGTCAAGGGCGATGGGTCTCACTGACCTACATCCTCGCTAATACGCCCATTCAAGGTCACCGCCCATAAGGCCTACATGCCTAGTCAACCGTTTCAATTCTACTACCACCAACATAAAGTACTTACTTAGTATGATATTAAACTGTACTATGTATGACACGCACAGTTTTTAATTTCCATGTCCATGTGCCTACAATCAGAACGTTGAATAATCATAGTAATTATAACACAAAATAAATAGAATATATTCTACACACAATTTAAAACCTAATCAGATTATAAATTATTAAAACTATTATTAGTCATCTTTCATACAATAATAACTCGACAATTCCACGTGCCAACGTTTGACTTCTACTGTAACTGTATATTTATCCAAGTCGCTTTGTTTATGTAAACTATTTCTTTTGGGCGAACCATTGAGATGTTGTCAAACAAAGTATATAGACTATCGTGTGTTTACCTCATTTAAGTTTTATTTTTCAGGAGTTTCAAACAATTCTCCGTTATTTTTGGTCGCGTGCAAACGTGCTGCAATCTGCGCACTGGATACAATTTGTGAAATTGTTTTCATCTCAGCTATTGTTCGGTTCGCTTTGCTATCTCTCTAGTGGGGTCAGTAGTGTAAAGCTCCTTTGTAGCGTCATGCAACAGTGAATGTTTACAAACAAACCATACATCATCCATTTGACATGTGTTCACTACACTGTCGTACCATCAACGTGGATGACTCTCTAAATATAGATGCTTCATAGTATGTTATCTATTGTTTGTTGCCAATTCACACGCTTGGTATTTTTAATGTAATTACCCATATTTACATTTTATTTTAACAATTACCTATAAAGATTTAATATATTTTATGGAAACTTGATACAGTTTTCGGTATTCGGCACGTATTTCTATGTTTATATTCGGCCAAATATTCGGGGTAATTATCCGACAATTATCGATTATTAAACTCATATAGTTTTAATATCATAAAGTATTTTTATTATAAATGCAGCTGTATTAATTAATTTTTTATTACGTTACCCGCGGTTTATTTCGTGTTTCCAAATAAAAAGTACCCTATGTGTTACTTCAAGAGATGGTTTATCTATGGGTAGTATTTAACCGCGCACCAAAATATTCATGTTTTTTTCAACAAAATATTATAGTTTCCTATCAAAAATACAAACTGCACATCAAAATATGCACTCCAAAAAAAATCAAATTCGGCATATATTTTATGGGTCAAGCAGATCTCTTATGTGAAATGACCATCTAATATCTGAAAGCTTATCAAATTATTGTTTGACGCACCACAAAAATTTATTAGAATTAAACACCTATTAAATATATCAAATTTTCGAAATGAAACACCAATTTATCAGTTATAATTTTCTTATAAACCAATTTCTTGATAACTTGGAGAACAAAAAAGAATACAAAATTTATCCTCAAACGATGCACTAAACAGTGATACAAAAGTAAAACTATTCAGTTCTTGCATATTATTACTTGCATTGCAGCTTAAAAAACGAAATCTTAAATCAAAATTAACCTTACAACTATAAATTATTTGAATACACTTGAGTACCTATATTTTTTAATCAATATTGTAAGAAATTTATAACAAACTAGATTTGAGATCAAAATTAAACTTATAACTATAAATTATTTGAAAACAAATTTGTTGAAGTAAGTAAATATTAATGTTGAGCAATTTAAGAAAAGCGTTAAAGAAAATCTGTTAAAAGACTGGTATATTTTGATGTGCAGTTAGTATTTTTGATGCGCAATCATTATTTTAGATAATATGGAAACAGTATTTCTAGTCGTTACTTCAGATTTTTGAGGAGAAAAAGGAAAATAAGTAGCGTCCTGTATTGATTAGTTTTTTAAAATTTTTATTACAAGTTTTGGTAGACAATTAGTTAATTTGTAGCGGAGTCATATAATTGGTGCTAGAGTAGTTTTAACGATGGAGACATTAGATGAGCGATACTTATTATGATGTGCAATTAATTATTTCTCTTTATCTATTTGCCAAATTTCATCCAAATCCATTTAGCTGTTTTTGCGTGATTGTGTAACAAACATCCATCTATCCATCCTAACAAACTGTCACATTTACAACATAATACAATATTTATAGTAGGATAAATTAAATTAAATATTGAATACTAAGTACTTAGCAATAAAATTATAACATAGCAACTAGCAACAATAGTGATTTGTCAAAGGTGATGCTGAAGCCGATCGTCTCGTCCCGCCATCCAATATCAGTGAATTACATAATGTAAACTTGATTAACTCTTGTTTTGTCTTCTCTAGTTTCATCAAAGGAAGTCTATATTCGGGATCTATTACTTCCATTCATTTAAAAAATGTTTTATTTAAACTTAAGACACAAAAAGAGGGTATAAAAACCATTGGTCTGTCTTTGTGTCTGTCTGCGGCACCGTGGCTCGCATTTTACATTTTTAGATATTTACCTTTTAGTTCTTTACCTTTAGATATTTACCTTTAAATTCTCAACCTGGATAGCCTGCAAGGAGCTGCCAACTACAATGAGTCAATCCCAGGGGGGAACTGACTCTACATGACACACAACCTGACAACACATCTGCTCATAGTCAATGGACTGATTGCAAGATAAGAAGAGGAAAAAAAAAACCTTTTAGTTCTTAGAAACAATATTAACGAAACAGAACAGAACAGCGAGGTGGTACCGGTAAATTGGCGGGGAATGTACTACTTACTGAGCGATTCACGGAACTACAAACCTATTTCAAAATAAATTGTTGTAAAATTATACCGAATAATTCGGCCGAATATTTGGCCGAATATTCTTATTTGGCAGAACCTTGCGACCCATCTCTAGTAAATAGAATAATACAATTATTTCGTGGTATTAAGTCGCCAATTTTATTAAAAAGATGTAATTTGTTTCTAATCTAAGCATCTATTATTTGCTCATATACTACTCGTATGCTATCGAATCAAGTAGCACTAAAATAATTAGAATAGCCACGAAAATTACTCGGGTACTTCTGTTAGAGCTTTAAAATCTAATACCTAATATCCTCCACAACTTTAATTCTTGAGGTATCGAACTCAGACAACATTGCCATTATTGGTCAATCATAAATAGTATCATGAAATTTCTGTCAGAAGTTAAAATTAAACATGACGTTAGCCAAGATTCAATCGACAAAATCGTGCCAAACAAATCCCTGTATAGAAAATGAGACTCGCTTTGATAACATTGCACTACGTAAACGAACTCACGTTGCATCAATGACCGAATTGATTGCGTAAACGTTAAACGAAACGTCACTAATGTGACGTCACTGTTGTGACATTTCGTTTACGCATTTATAGTGCCTAGCACTTATAATGTATTTAAAAGGTTTACATATTCTTTGGAAATTAGTAGATAAACGTAATGAACAAATATTTTGGCTTGTATATTTTTATACAGATTTCGTAGTAATTGATATTCGATCAAGTTTAACAGTGGTGTACAGGGTGTCATGTTAAACGATCTATGTATTTATTGACTTTAATTACATAAACATAACATCACGCCTATATTATTACAAATATTACCCAAAGGGTTGGGCAGAGGTGTATAGTACACCCGCATTTCGCCGTAATGTTTTAAGTCCCATGTAATAGGGGGCGAGCCTATTGCCATCGACTGGACACAAATCCAGACTCCGGGATGCTACTGAGAAATTCCACACGGAAAAACTCAATAACACTTTTGACCGACCTGGGAATCGAACACAAGACCTCACGCTCAGTAGTCGCACTTGCAACGACTGACTCTAATTAATTACAAATAATTGAAAAAAGTATATGACCTATATTTCTTACCTTATTTTCAACTGCATTCTTCAAAAAGGAGGAAGTTCTGAATTCGCCTGTATATGTTTATCTATTTTTTATGTTCGGGCATAACTCCAACATAATATGCACTTGATTTAGAAGAAAGAAAGATTTTTGTTTGAAAGAGTTTACTCCCGAGATGGTCCCATTTTTTGGTGAAGATCTTATGAAGACTTTTAGAGTGAGACGATGGAACACCTCATTGACGAATAGTACACATAATGTGATTGGGTTACGAGCAGCATCTTTAATATATCTTACCAATTTTAAATTAAGGCCACTAAAAAGGAGTGATACAGTTTATATGCGACATTTTATTTCACGGGTTTATAGGGTTTAAAACACTCTCCAATCAAAGTAAATAATGAAATATTTACGTTTTCAATAACAACCACGAACTGGCCAGGAGGGGATCTGGCACGGTGGCCTATGGCCCTGAACCTATAGTACCCGTCCCCTTCAACCAACTACGCAGGTGGCTCCAGGAGTTTACTCACACACAGGCACAGAGCTGGTGGACTTCAGCCCCAGGCTGCAGGCAATCCAAGGAGGCCATGCCACTCATGGATAGCAGACTGACAAGGCGCCTGCTGCGCCTGGACAGGAGCAGCCTGCGAATGGTGACTGGAACGATAACCGGACACTGCTCGCTAAACAAACACTTCCACACGATAGGCATAACGGACAGCCCTCTGTGCAGAGCATGTATGGGGGACGAAGAGACGGTCGCACACGTGCTCCTGGAATGCACAGGGGTCACCCAAATACGAGAAACAACCCTTGGCGCACCGAAATCACCCGCAAATGTTCTGAGCGGACTGAGAGCCCTAATCTGCTTCTGGAAGGAGGTGGGCTGGCTGGAATGATGGCCGCCATGGCCCACGTACAATGGTCCACTTAAAGGACTAAGTGCGGAAACCACATCTCCTAACATAGAACAACCAAATGAAAAAAAAACTCATAAAACATAACAGGCGCTTACGAAAAGTCAAATTTAGGTGCACGGTTCCAATTAGTCGTTTCCTATGGAGAAGAGCCGACAAGAAACCACATGGTCACTCTTTTGAAATCAATATCTTTAACAATTTGAGTGGGTACAGTTATGACTTAGGATAGTTATGAGAGAAAAATGTAGTCTTCAGAGAAGAAATTCACCTAAAAAAATAATTATGAAAAATAATAAGGTCACAAAATATAAGTTTTTGTGGGAGAACTTTGCGTGGCCCGTTATCTCGAAACTTGAGGAATCTTTTTCAAGCAATTAATAAATTACGTGTTCAAGGGTTTCTCGAAAATCAACCAATGACCGGAGGCCGCGGAGCACTGCTATTTTAAGAATAACACTTTGTCTTGAAACCACGTGAAAAAATTGGTTCTCAAGTTAAAGTTATGAACGCGATCTCTTGGGTTAGGTATTGCGTAATGTCTAACATTTGGGTCGCGTAGGCAGTTTTTATTACAATATTATGTTTGCAGACAATGCTGGTCGGAGCGACCCTGCGGTGACCTTGTCGCGACCTTACCCCCAGCGCCCCCACGCGCCCGCTCTCTGCCCCCCGCAGCCCTCCCAGGACACCGTGTTAGCTACGCAACCTTGGAACAATCAGGGAAGCTTCTTGAATAGATTTAATTTCAAATTCGTAGCTCAGTTTACAATTCGCACTTTGGATGTAGTTGGAAAATTCACGTATAAAATAACGCGCACTCAAATTGAAAATTAAAAAGATCTATGTATATTTTTTCATAATATATAATGTTTGCAGTTAATTGTTACTGTAAAAACCCAGTTTTATGAGAGTGTCACTTAGGTATTGGTTTCTACTACTGCAAGAAGTAGTACCAGACTCATCATTAATGGAATATTTAAAAAATCAAATCATTACCTACTTCTCGACATATCGTCACCCTCCGCGCTAACTGTCATAACTAGCAATTGATAATTATTCAGTAGTTGCGTTAGCTGTGGCTTTATTAATGAATTAATAACTTTTTATATTGCTATTGGCTTACTCTTTAAGTTAGTAGTTGCCCTAAAGCCCTAAGGTATCTATTTATTTATTTCTATTCATTTGAAGCAGATACGTCACTCTGTGAGAATTTCTCTGAAAAATTATCAATTGCTAGTTATGACAGTTAGCACGGAGGGTGACGATATTTTATTTTATTCCTTTTAAGAAGGCTTACAGACAAATAACAATAATAGGTAACAAAAATATATAGTTGAGTTGCTAATAACAAGCCTCCACAGATATAATTTAACATTAAATTTGACAGTAAATAGTCAGAAATCCAAAGATCCCATACTTGGGAGCAAAGAAATCGAGCCACTCCTTTTTTCACGTGTCTTGTATATAATTCTAAATACAAAAAACTACCCTCATTGTAAAGGTTATCAAATAAACTTTTAAGCGATATATGTTTAGAATTGATTTGTTCCATGATAACAAAAATAATAACAATTATACCTACGTGAAAAATAGAAGTGGCTCGATTTATTTGCTCCAAGTATATTTACTTTTTGTGTAATAATCCGAGTAATTCCATATCAAAATTTTGTACATGTCAATGTCATATAACAGTGTAATGAAATTAATATTCGACATCTGAGTCATAAACATTATTATCCTACTTTGCCTTCAGTTCGTCCCCAATTCATTGCCTTGGTACGACCTAAATTCTCGACTGAATTATCTAAACATCAAGGCCACTGGGGCCACTGAGGGTCGGATAGGCTTTTAAGGACTCAGACAAAGGATCGATTTTTTTCATACGAGGTCACCTCAATACTAGTGGATTTGGTTCTCAAAAAGACAGACTGTGACTGTGTTAGTCTAGCTGGAATTCAACGCCTACACGGTTAATCGCGCTATAGAGTTCTAGACATCCCTAGTGGAAAGTGAAACACCGGAGGGAAAACTTGTCATAGCTAATGTAACCAAGTAGCAGGTAAGTATAATTTCAATTGATTGCCATACCTTTCAGCAAATCTACTGCAAAGAGAAGTAATTATCGGGAAACTATAAGAAATGCAATAGAAATACAATAATAAGTATAATAACCCTGGACCCTGTTCCGTGTTCCTGGGGCCTAATTCTCCTAAAATAAATCTTGATAAATCACAACCGAACCAAGGCCGAACCGTTCATTCAGACAGTTCTCAATTTCAAAAGCTATCAAATTGTTTGACACAAAAAACAAAATCAATCATTTTGAAAGTTTTCGAAAACAAAAACTGACTGACGGTTGTGGTTCGATTGCGTTTGGCAACAATTTATTTTAGGAGAATTGGGCCCCTGGGCTATTGATTTATATTTTAAAATGTTTTTTTTTTTTTTTTTTAACCGTTGCCCCACACTAAGATTTCTCTTGTATCGTGGGTGCGTTTACAGACACAAATCTCACAAACAAACGCCCAGACCCGAAACAACCATCTGTAGGCCATACAAATTTTTGTTCCGTGTGGGAATCGAACCCACGACCCGTAGCGCAGAAGCCAATCACTTAGCCACTGCACCAAACGTGTCGTCCTGATATGATATTTCTTTTATGATATGTATTTTAGAATATAATTTATATAGTTTATGTTTAAACGAATAAACGAGACTATAATAAATAACTATCGTTTTTGTTTTACTACTAATTATGTATTTACACACTCGTCTTTCATTATCTTTAGGTAAAACAACCTTCTTGTGTTACCTACGTTAAGTAATCGTGTAATTAAATAAGCTACAAAATATCGTAAATACTTTAAATTAGGTATTCTTAGGTTGGGCAGTAGTGGTAACGTCTTTGATGCGGTTGTCACAAATTATGTACCTATAATGGAATAGGTCGAACCTGTGAGATAAATATTTCCTCATAAAATGGACTAATAAGGCCTAAACCCTTTTCATTCTGAGAAGGGGCCTGTAGCCAGCAGAGGGAATGTAGTGGGTTGGTTATTTATAATGTTTCCAAGAACTTTATTAAGAACAGGAAATACTGGTACATAATTGATTATGTGCTACGCATTAAAAAAATCACATTCTTTTATTGTGCAAGAGTTGTTAAAACTGGCGAGGCGTAAGCTGAGTTTTGCATTTGTGCGAGTACACATAGAATCGATTGGCAAAAAGCAGTATAAACTGGTTTAAACCAAGCAAAGAACGCGTCTGCATTCATTCTCACACAAATGCAAAGCTCAGCTTAGGCCTCGCGGACGGTACTTGTTTGTGAATAAAGCAAGCGTCAGCAAGAGTGGCTACGCGTCTACGCGCTACGACTAGAAGTGCTACGCACAAATCAGTAACGCGTAGACCCATGCAGCTAAAGGTTTTAAATAGAGTACACTGCTTGCTTTGCTTACATATTATAAAAGTATCTTATACATATTACATAACTAAAACATCTTTAATTTTTTTTTATTAAATATATTATATTTATATTAAACAGCTTAAAAATAAAGCTTTTGAATATATGTATTACAGTTTATATTCAGTGCTTAAACGTAACTTTCCAAAACATTTTTTTTAAACTTTGCCGCTCATGTGTACTTCTTTTGTATCATAGGTTTGTTTATTGACACAAATCTCACATTCACAAAAGCCCATTAAATATATGTCACGCGGAAAACCTGCTTCAGCATAATATTGTCAGATTTTAGTAGTAGTTTAGCTCCTTCTGGAATAGCTCATCCGGAGACGTACTACCAATGAATAAATCATGAATGGTGAAATTCATCACACCTATTTCTGCCTAAGCAGGCGTCGACTAGGTACAGCCGAAACGCGTCGAATCGAGTCGAGTCGCATTTGTTCCGTGTGAGGCGAAACGGTCAGTAATCGCAAGTCGTTAAAACATAAATTCGCGTGACAAGCGATGCGAGCGAGTTATGTGACTCGGCGCGTCTCGGCTCGTCGCTGATCGACGCAGTTTTATAGTAAATGTATAGGAGGCGAATTATTGTGGTTCTATTCGACTCGACTCGGCGAGCCTAGTGGACGCCAGCTTTTAAAGGGTACCGGTGCCGGTGAAATTACAGGCAGATGAGATTTTCCAACTTGTCTCTAAGTTTGGCAAAGCATCAACAATCCTCTTGGTGTTGTAGATGTATAAAGGCGGCGGTAACCACTTTTTATCAGATGGGCCATCGGCTCGTTTGCCAACCCTTTACATAAAAAATACAGGGTGTTAACGAATTCGTGTAATTCCTTCAAACCGCGTGATCTACTAGTGACACTGATTGACCCTGCATAGGTTTTTTTCAGAATGAACACAAAAAAAGTTTTCAAAAAATGAATCATGGTATTCTGTATCTGAGTAATTTTAGCGTCCCAAGTTAACTGACTGCGTGGAGCGATATCGCGCTAGTCGTGCCCGTCAACTGTGTCGCCATGCCTTCATTCATTTATACATGGCATCGAAATTTTCTTTCAAATAAAATTTTTTTTTGGAAAAAAAAAGTTTTATTTTTATTTTCAATCAATCTAAATCCCGTGCGGGGTTAATCTATACCATTAATAGATCATGTGGTTTGAAGGAATTACACGAATTCGTTAACACCCTGTATACATAAAAATAATACTTATAAAATAAAATAGCCTTTGTTTATTGTTAACTAGCTTTTGCCTGCGGCTTCGCTCGCGTTAATTAAGCTCAAAAAAACTCTTAACACACTACTAAAGTTTCTATAATAATATAATTCAATCGTGATTCGAAAGACACGTGGCGCCATCTATAAACGCTATCGTTGTTTTCTTCGGGAACAGTACTTTTTTCGGGATGAAAGGTACTCTATGTCCATTTCTGTACACCTGACAACGTATATGCATCAGGATAATCGATTCAGTGGTTTAGGCGTGAAAAGGTAACAAACAAACAAACTTACTTTCACGTTTATAATATTAGTTAGGATGACAGAAAAACAATCACAATTTAACTCTAAGTACCTACCTACTTAAACGCTGACACTAATACAATATAATTAATATTGTACTCTACAATATATAAATCTATATTTATTTATACATAGATTTACATATGTAGGTAGGTATTCCATCAAGTATCAAGTACAGTATGTCTAATGGCAAAGGCATCCATCCTCTAGTTTGCTTTAATTGTCGTCTATCATTCGCTACTCTTCTTCAGTTAGGTCCCGCTGAAATCTTCGGCTCGCCTTCTCATCTTCTAAACTATCTTTCTTTTTAGAGTTCCCTATCCCAAGGCTACCGACAGAACCCAATTACTGAGCCTACGCCGTCTGTTCATGTCTGTCCCAAGGGTATATCTCTGCAGCCGCAAGAGACTACTTCTAGCCAGGAGTTTTTTTTGTTTATTTAGTGTTGTTGTTGCTTGAATCTTGGTAATTAATTAAAGATACAAAATAGTCAAAATACCAAATCACACGTGGGGCTCCCTCTACATTGGTATTTTGAAACAATTACTGTTCCAGCTGTATCTAAAAATGTTAATACATATGAAATTTGGCTTGGTTATAGTTCATATTCTTCAAATAAACAATAAATACTAAAAAAAGCGTTTCTATCCTTTCATGATTTGGTACGGAACCCTGTGTGCGCGACAAGTACTTGCACTTGACCGGTTTTCTTCTTTTTCCATTTCTTGGGTACTAGTTCATAATTATTTTGTTCCGTTTTTCTTACTTAGCCTGTAAATAATGAACAAGAACCACAAAAAAACAGTGTTATATTTTTGTTGGAAAACTTAATAGAGTATAACATCTTTTAGACATTTCCCTACCTAATTCAGACCATATCAATGCAACTTTTTATTTTTATGTTATGGTTAATCGTAGAATGTATCTTTCTATATTAAATTAGCATTAATAATAAGCAATATTTGAATACAATAGTATTTAATTTCAAGGATTTTTCGCAGTCCAGTAATACTCCTTTTATACTGCTACGGTTTTCATTATAACGTGATAAAATGATGCAAACATCCCAGTTTGCTGAGAAATAGGGGCGAGTCTAGAACACAATTTGAAACCCCGGGCAGCTAAGGAGAACTAGTCAGCAGAAAAAGTCAACCCCTATTTACGTCCTCTCTACAACTTTATTCATTGCAAAATTAACTCGAAACAGAAAAAAACGTAAGCAACTTGAAAAAATTATTAAAAAAATTATTAACATTTCTTGTCAATTAATTCTTTTACACTGTAAAAATTACTGATGTTCAGCGTTTCGTGTAATTTATTTTTTAAATTGTATTATTTAATTTTTTCGGATCACTTGGTATCTTTTTAAATACAGGATAAAAACGAATTCTTGTAATTCTTTAAAACCACATGATCTATTACTATTTTCCAGATTAAAGCTGCAAGGCATGCATGACTAAAAAGTGCTTTTTTATCTATAAATAAATTATGTGATAAAGCATTTCAATGCATAAATTAATGAAAGCCCGGAGATTCAACTGGCGGGCTCAACTAGCTCGATTTCGCTCCGCGCAGTCAGTTAACTCAGGGAAGCTAAACTGCCTAAAAACTAACGTTAGAACAAAATGTTTTTCTTTTTCACTAGTAGACTGTGAGGTTTGAAGGAATTACAGGAATTCGTTTACAAACCGTGTGCGTGTGTTGTAAACATAGTTAGACTGCTTTAATTATATTTAGTTAGCTAAGTTGCTAAGGATTAATTAAATGCGAAAATATATTCATTTAAAATAGCAAAATTTCCAGTGTAACTTTACCGGCATTCCTGTCCTTGGTCCACAGTACAGAAAAGTTAACCAGGAAAATCTTGGCTCCCTTACTGTTTGACTTTGAAGTGCCGTGCTTGACCGATGTTGTAGACGCCTGGAAAATGGCTTGCCCTAATACAGATTTGTCCGTCAACCCATCTTCCCAGAGACAGTGGGATGAGCCGCTGTGCAGGTTGGTACGGAATAATTTAATTAACACGTCCACCAATACTGCTGAGCGTGCTCGTCTCCTGGCTGTGGGTGAATGGGAGTCGGGACTTTGGCTTCAGGCACTTCCCTCACCCAGCGTAGGTACTATGCTGGATGACACCAGTTTTCAGCTCGCTACATGCCTAAGCGTAGGTGCTCATTGTGTTGCTCCACATCGGTGCCACTGCGGCGAAGCTGTCGACGGCCTCGGACACCATGGTCTGTCTTGCTGCAGGAGTGCAGGTCGCATAGCACGGCACGCGAACTTTAATGACATAATCCGTCGTATTCTTGCCGCCGCTGGCGTGCCAGTTGTACTAGAACCTAATGGCTTGGTACGCGACGATGGCAAGAGACCTGACGGCATGACGTTATTGTCATGGAAGATGGGTAGGCCTCTGGTATGGGACGCGATTTGCGTCGACACCCTTGCTCCATCCCATCTTCCTAGCTCGGCGGGCTGTGCTGGCGCTGCCGCTGTGGCTGCGGAGACCCTCAAACGGCGCAAATATAGCAACATCATAGGAAACTATAAGTTATAGAACTTTGAGCCGTTTGGGGTGGAAACGCTCGGGTCATAGGGTCCGAGTGCGCGTCTCCTTTTTAAGGAAATAGGAAGAAGACTGGTCGACACTTCACGTGATCAGAGGGCTGGCTTGTTTTTTGGCCAGAGAATTAGCGTTGCCATACAACGTGGCAACGCTGCCAGCCTTCTGGGCACGCTTCCAGTCGACAGCGATGCGGAGGAATATTTTGATGCACTCTTATAGTTTATATTGGTAGTTTAGTCTAGGATATAATTATTCTTTGTTTTTACTTTAGATTTAGTTTAGATTTTTATTGTACTAGAGGTCGCCAGCGGCTACGCCCGCGTGGATGTCGTTTATCGCGTATTCCGCGTTTTTCTCTACTATAATATGCATGTATATAAACCTTCCTCTTGAATCACTGTATTAAAAAAAACCGCATCAAAATCCGTTGCGTAATTTAAAAATCTAAGCATACATAGGGACAGACAAACAGCGTCAAGCGACTTTGTTTTATACTATGTAGTGATATTGTATTAATTTAGGTTACGAAACTTATTGTATAAATGTTAATTCTCAGTTAATAAATGAATATATTTATTTAAATATACTATCAAAAATATATTATTTGATAACAAATTTTTTATTATTATTTTATTTATAAGTGGATGATGTAAAATGGGGTACCTATTTCAGAAGTTCACTCTATACGTACAGTTACAGAGTCAGATAGACAAAATTGTGTAACATGTCGTGATCTATAGATATGCGTACACGTTACGTAAGTGATAATTATTGTACTTATTAAATGAAAGGTCATTTAATAAGTATAATAATCCTGCTAATGGAAAAGAAACTATAAACATTATGACATGATGCTGGGCTGGGCGATAAGCCATATTAATTTTACTTAAAGAAATAATAAATTCAGCGCATTTCCGGTATCGGCCATTTTATGTTTTTTTTCGGGAAAGTTCCATAACCAAGTAAGTGGTGCATTAAAATACAAAAATATTATTTAAAAAAATATTAAGGAGAAATAAACTTTATAATTAGTTTCTTGAACCGAGACCCATTGGAATTGTAAAACATGCGACCGGTCCCATTACATTATTTCCACATGTGTATTCTAAATAATAAGTTATTTTAGCATACAATATAGTTGCTTGTTGCACGTGGAAGGTGTTACACTTTATCCTATAAAACTGTCTATGTGACTTTTGCCCTTTGCTCATTCCCCGACCGCCCACTGTCTCTATAAATGGCCTGAAAACTTATGTCCTTGCGAGAGTTGTGAGGAACACCAGGGAACCCTTTGCCAGGAAACTCACATTATAGAAAGTTTATCTATATACATCTGTTTAATAGCTAGATACTTATTTTTAGTACTTTTCTAGAAATGAATTAATACGTCTGTTTAAAAAGTACTTTATACAACGTTATTTTTAGTATATACAAAAACCGAGACACCCCAACAAGATTTTCACCAGAACCGCCTGAATATGTGTTTTTTTTAATAGTTTATGTCGCGTTAAGTTCCCTAGTAAAGTGTGAAATGCCTGAGATGTGCTATGCAGGGGTTGTCTAATACACGGAAACTGACCGAGCGGACCATCTCAAGCCACAAGGTGTCTATTCCCGTCAAATTTTATGGGTAGAAACCTACTGAAACAAAATTGAAATTTATGAAAAAAAAAAAAAAAAAATTTGGTTTAAAAAATATATCAATCGATTCTCCCAGTGATTCTGAACAAACTAGTTTCAGGTTTAGTATATACTAAAACTAAGCTTGAATACTACCAGAGGCCGCCCGTGTTGATATGGTTTATCGCGTATTCTGCGTTTTTCGGGATAAAAGTAGCCTATGTACTTCTCCGGGTTCCAGACCATCTCTGTACCAAGTTCCATGAAAATCGGTTGAGTAGTTTCGTTGTGATGAGGTAACAGATAGACAGACAGAGTTACTTTCTCATTTATAATATTAGTAAGGGTTTTAGTACTAGAATTCGTAAGTACAGATGGGTGTACTTTACCTACCTTCAATTAAGGTGCAAACATATTCAACGTCACAATTTGATTAGAGGAAGCTGAAAGGCCGCACCTTTACTAATATTATTGCAATGGCGACGGCTCCGAAAGAACGGACAGTCCATTTTATATCATAACCTATAGTGAAAAAAGTTCAGCCGTAAGAAGGATTCGATCAGACTTTAATAAAGGGGTATAGATTCACCCACATATATTAAGAACTAGTGTTGTAGCAAACTTGTGATGTAGATAGTAGATAGAAATACAGATACATTGTCACACGCAACTGCGGGCGATGTGACGTGACGCTCGAGCTTGCGAGCGGCGATGGTTATATTTTAGGTAAACAATAATACGGCTGTCCCATTTCAAAACCTAGTAAGGGCTTAAAACGAAATTTTACAGGAGAATAAACATTAAATCGGTCAGTCTTTGAAAAGTATTTATGTTAGGTAAAACCATGTGGTTAAAGTGACTTACTAGGGTTCAAAATGATCAGAGGCAGTGAGTGGTGCACTTACTAGGTATCGATGCTTAAATATATCTGCTTATTATGAGAGTTTTCAACGGTGGTGTTTTTGTATTTGATAGAGACTTTCTCGGTTAGCAAGATTACGCAATAAAACGATTTTTGTAAAAAGTGCCCTTTACTAGGTTTTGAAATGGGACAGCCGAATATGTGCAAAATAATAACATATCAGAGTTATATACAAATTAACACCAGTGTCGTATATTGTTACATTTGTTACTTATAATGGAAATGTTTTATTTTTTATTTGGCAATTTTTATTGGCAAATTGTATAGGGTAAGTGCGCCGGTTAGCCGTCCACTGCCAGTTCTCGTCCATTTGACGGATCATTGTCAAAAATGCGCGTTAAATATAAATACTAAGAGAGTTATAAAAAAAAACTGTGTTCCTGTAGGAACCTGAGTATCATAGATGCACATACACGCATTCACAAAGGTAGTTGAACGTAAGAGTCATTTAAAAAAAATAAACAAATCTGTGCTTAGCAATGGGGGTGTGCGGAAACGCCATATTGAACAAAAAAAATAGTGGCGTTACGTAACTTACACTGTAGGTTTTAAAATGATTTAAACTTGTTTTAAGTCCGTTTGTTGCTTATACACATTGCTTATCATGCATTTAATACGGTTAACCAAATTTAGACTTCAAATATTATAATTTAATATATAAAATTAAGTGGACGAGAACTGGATGAACGTTTTCTTGGAAAATCCAGTTGTCGACCGGGTGGTCGAAAACTGGCCTAGCGAAATCTAACTAGTTTGGGTCGAGTATTTAATAATTTAGTAAAAATTCATAAACCCAATTTGTGATTTTGAACCTTACACACGCAAACATTGTAACGGCCAGTTCTCGTCCACATTATTGCTATTGTGTAAAAAACTACAAATGACAATAGCACGTGGTCGAAAACTGGACATGCAGTGGTTTAATAGGTAAGCCAATTTTCGTCCATGTATTTTGTTCGACTTTAATGTGATAGTAAAAATGTCTTAAAAGTATTTTTTTATTTCTTAAATAATATCTAATGTCTTTTCATTAATTTACGTTTTTTTCTATATATTTTTTTGTGTTACAGAATTTTTTTACGTGTATGTTTATTTGCGTTTTTTTTAAGAAAAACATTACCCATACTGTTAACTGTAATAACAAAGCTCAATAATAAAAAAACATAAGTATATTATTTTCATTTTTCATTATTTACATACTTTTATAGTGGACGAAAACTGGGTAAAAGGTGGACGAAAACTGGATTTTCTGGACGAAAACTGGGCAAATCGGCATTTTTTTATGTTTATCCATTTTAAAAAGAACCACTATGCTTGATTACTTTAAACTTTTAATTAAGTTAAATTAGAGTATATTAGAAGCACATTGTATACATTTTTTGTTCAAAATTCTTAGAAAAACATATTTTTTTCGCTTCTCGAACTTGACAACTCCACTAAATGGACGAAAACAGGCGCACTGACCCTACTTACTTAAAAATCACTTTTACAAGTGTGTTTTTTAAGTTTAAATGACGTCGGTGTTTCCTTCCTACCTTCCTCTGAGAAGAAAGGCCTAAATGGTTGCAAATGTATACAACCGTACTCTTCTCGTAGGACCTTGAGAGGCAATCGAGGAATTGCATCAGAGGGACGGGCAGCAGCATCTCCCAGCCCCCTGGACGCTAAACACATCATACACCTACTGTGCGATCAACAATTTTCCTGCAAAACGTGATTTTATGGCACTAACCAACTTATCAGGTACGAGGGAGGTTCATATTCAACAGTTGACATTTACGGGCTCTATTTGTGGCGGTAGGTATACGAGGACTATTGCGTAACTCTTTATCACTCAACCTTTGAAAAATCAGTAACCACATACGACGTAGATATTACGTACATAACCGAAAAAAAAAGCATTAAGTATTTATACAATTATTTCTCCGGAACGTGGATAAAGGTCACGTCCCACGCAAATCTAGGGTGTTATCGGGTGTGAGGGTAGAGGTGCGGGGCGGTCGGGCACGCGCGGGCACGCCGACCTTGCCCGGCTGTGACTCTGCGACCTTGGAGCCGACCGCCCGCTCCCCGCGCGCCCCTCCCGCCCCTCCGGGGGTGGCAGTACCACCCGCACGCCCACGCTCACCCCTCGCCCCTATCTCCAGGCCGCCCACGCTCTACACCTCGTGCAAATTTTAATACCTACCTATATATTAACACTGCAAGTGCTCATGTAACGAGTAATATATAAATCTTACCACGAGTGATAGTCAAAACTCAAAATCGCCAACATGATGTATGAGATATTTCAGGAAAATACTTAGTCTGCTTATCAGAGTTACAATATTGGCTTTAGTGTTTATTAGTCATTAGCTGTGCGGCGTGTCCAAAAGTCTAGACAATATTAATATTATGAACGTTAATATACATGTAAGTGTCCTGTTTCCGCGTGAATCGAGGCCCGGCCCGGGTTCGACCTCGCCGACACAAGGTCGCGGGCAGCCTTATTCGGGGTTTTCCGTATACCTACTGCCTGAAGGTCTCTGACATTGACTATTTACATTACAACAAATACACTATGTATAACAATGTTACAAGGAACAACGAGCTTATTTATTTGTGTCATTCAATGTAAGACTCTGTAAGAGTGACATAATGGCGACATTTTCAAGGATTGTAGGCAATAAGATAACCTGTACATACATACTTAGTTACATAAGTAATATAACACTGCTGAAAAAGGCACAAAGAAAAATGCAACAACAGCAGCTGTAGTTTGTAGAATTAGGTAACGATATACACAATATTTAATTAAATTCTATTGCTACACAATAATAACATTATGATCACAGTTTTTTTAAGGAAATAAAGTAATGCTTTAAAGAAATATTAGTTGAACCTTGTTTTATTTGAAACCCATTACTTTAATTATAGCTAGCAAACATAATAGAGTCAATAAGAAGGATCAAACATCAGTATATTTTAAGATCTTCCTGGAATACAGACTCAGATCTTCCATCTGCATCGGCAACAACAGGAAGTAATGGAATTCCATGACATGATCGTGTGTTGCCTTAAAATAATTACAAGCTAATTATATTTATATACCGTACCAACACTGGTCTTCCTATTTAGTCCCCTCTGACAGACACTCTTCATTTATCTGTCACATTTTCCAGCACTACGAAATCGATATTTTGAAGCAGGTCGAAGACTGCACGGAATTTTCTGGTGCAATAATTTCCAGGAACAAGATGTAGGTAAAAGGATTAAGTATATAGATAGTCGTTGGAATGGAGGCTGCGATGCTAGGCGAGGGGTGGCTGGGGTGGCCGTGGTGTGAGGCAGGGCCGTTGTTACGCGTGGCAGAGCACGGGCGGACGTTGCATCCAACCCGCGCGAGTCAAGTGCACGGCCGCGCATTGCGCCGGTGCACCCGCGCCAAATGTCATGCGCCCAGCGACCGGTCAATAACATCGAATACCGCGAATATCCTGCTACATTTCATACCATAAAAGGAAATCGGGAACCACTCCGATGACATCCATCTTGTTAATACTGCGCAGTTCTAATGTAATCACTGTGGCCTGCTCATCACTTCTTCTGAATAAATATAAATAAGTATAACATAATTTGCGTCTTATAAGATGAGGTTAGGGCGGAAATTTATTTATTTAATATTATTTATATATTGCAAACCATTATATTATATCAGTCAGCTTTCCGTACAGGCGCTGTCGCAGTCTCCTAAGAATATTTTCCTGTAGCCACAACGATTAAGGTAGCTGCCCTTTTTACTCCCCATCTCAAAAGTTTTTTGCGATTTCTGACGTTTTAGTACCTACTCCAACCTTTTGTCCGGAAGTCTTTTAATCCATATGAGGAATAGGATCGATGGGCATGATAAAAATATTTTGTGAAAACTGCTCTCTTTCTCGCTGTTTTTTTTTTCGAAATCTTTAATCACAATGCAAAATATTTTCAAAAATATGAACAATCTCCTAAGAATGTTTTCTTGTTGCTGCAACGGTTAGGGAGCTGCTCTTACTGCCCCAACTCAAATTTCCACCCCGTATACGGGGTTAAAATTAAAAGCTGTAAAATTGCTATTTCAGATTTTCATGTTTCATGTCTGACTGTACATCATCATCATTAGATATTATAAAACGAGGTCTCCACGCCGCATCTATCCGTCTGTGTGCGATTTCCTTCACAACTACTGAACAGTTTTGATCCATTTCCCATGATTAGATAGATTTATTCTCGGGGAGGATGTTTAAATGTAATTTGTATTTTTTTGTTTACTTTCCCTGATGTATCACGTTTTTTTTCAAGAAAGAACTTCAATCCAATAGGTGAAATAACTTAACGGTACCCGTACGAAGTCGGGGCGGGCCGCTAGTAGTATTTTAATGTCTTTAATAAGAATCGAATTCAGTACCTATTGATGTGTAGCTGATGACGTAGTATTTACTTATCAAGATATTTTCGTAGTGATATTTATAACACATTTATGTTTACTTCCTAAATAAACTTTCTTAACGTGATAATATTATAACCTATAGTATTTTATCAACCAATACTGCGACTTTATATATTTAATCAAACTACGAGTAGTCTTGAATACTTTAGGTCAACGGAACTATGATCTAGGTCGTTTTATAGTTCCGCGTGTAAAAAGGAAATCAGAATAACCGGCAGAATCGAGAACCGGATTAGTCTTAAGCGTGATATTTTTCGATCCATTAATTAATTTATGTGACAAGAGCAGCTTTTAGTATGATGATTTGATAAAGCACCTTGAAAAGGCGGAACGTTTTCGTAGGGTCAACAGAAGTGGAAGCGGTAGTACGCTCCGGAAGCAGAGTGCGGCGGGTCGACGACCGCACGGTGCCCTTCGTTTTTATGGCCATACCACGTTAAGTACTGCAATTATTATATCAAGGTCTAACTACATGGACCAAATTTTTCTTGTATTTCTTTGTTATATCTGTTAGTCTCTCCGTCTGATTATTGACCACATGAGGTCTTAGATTTTGGTCTCCACTTCGCTCTATCTTCTATTTAAATGTACAGTATGGTAAAGGGTTTCGTAGACAATATTTTTCGACTCTTTGTTTGTAAATTGCCTCATACGTCGCAGACTGGTTCTCAGATCTTAGATCATCTCATTCTATTAGTGACTAGTTCCTCTCGCTCAATTTGGTAACAGAAATGTTTAAATATATGGATTAAACTCATTTAATAACAAAAAAAATATTATTTTTCTGTAAACCTGTTATTTTATAGAGTTATTTATTATTTAACTCTGCTTTGAGTATCATAAAGAATAATAATATTTACTTCATGTATAGGATTTTTGTATGTCTTTCTATGCAGGTTCAGCTTGCTAGCTGCATATTTGTCAGTAGTCAGTATTTTTTATACTGGTGTGTATGTGTTTAGATATTTCAGGAATTCAGAATAAAATTCAGAAGTAATTTTTACAAGATTCTTTTATTTTAGTTCGACAACCTGTCATTATATTAACAAACAAATGACTGAGCACGCTCACATACGCACATACAATACACACAACAAACACACCGCGACCGGCGCTGCATTGCATTTATAAATTACACTTATATAGTCTTAAATTATTTTTCAGTCTATTGCGCTCTCCTCGTCCGGCGCCGGCCACGCACTCACGCGTCCTAATCAAATTATCACATATAATATATTAAAACGATCTGCGAACGATTACTATTAACTAGATTATTTAATTTAAAGTAGGTCGGGGTGGGGTGGCGGAGACAAAGGGCTCCGCAGGCCGATCTCACGCCTCCAACATCTGCGGCATGAAGGAGCGCGGCGGCGACGGCGACTTCTTGGAGAGGTTGAGAGGCGCGTCAGCGTCTGATACGTCCACCTGCAGCGCCATGACGGGCTGCGGCGCCGGGGACGCACCACGGTAGCACGTGAGCAGGCCTCCCGTGCGCATTGGGCAGCCGTCCGAAGCGCCGGCTTCGCCGCGCCGCATGTATTGTTGGATAATGTCGGTGCGCTTCAGCTGCTCGGGGGTCATGCGCGGTCCCTCCATGAGGCTCTTGGCCAGCACGGAGTGCGTGGAGGACAGCGAGGCGCGCAGCGGGCGCGGCGAGTGCGCGGGATGCGCCGGGCTGGCGGGGTGCGGGTGTTGCGGCGGCTGTGCGGATTGCGCCGGCCTCACTACGCGGGCTTCCGCCTCTCCGGTGTCACGTCGCATCGCTCGGAACTTCTTGTGTGGTTTGTATGCCTCGTCCATCAGCGATGTAGTGTGGTACAGCGGTGGCGCTTCCAGCACACGTTTGAGGACAGGCATGTCGTCCGCCGAGGGAGGTGGTCGCCTGTCGTCAGAGTGCTCCTCTAGCGATGATCTCGGGCTCGAGCAACCGGATCCGGGGCCAACTATCCTTTCGTGCTTTTCATTTCCTGACTCAATGCCGGAATCTGTTGGTGAATCCAGTTTGCGATAGCGAGGTGGCGGGCGAACTGGCGTGACGGTAAGTCCGTTGTGAGCGAGATGTGCTACGCCGAGAGCTTCCTCGTCTACGGATCCGCGAGAGTCGAGTCGCCGACGGCCGGCCAATGTGGCGGCCAGCAGGGGCGTGCCGCAGTCTCCGATGGCTTCACCGGACTCGCTGCTGGATACGGAGCCGATAGGGCTGCGTGCCGACTCATCAGCACCGGAATCACCCCATGACATGACACCCTCTTCATCAGTCCACATCTGCTGACGCAGTAACTCTTTGTGTTCAGTACGAAAAACTACGAGTTTCTCGGTGTGAAGAGTGCTAAGAGTGCGGAGGTCAGGAAGTGTGTCCATTAATTCTCTAAGGAATCCTGGTCGGTCAGGTCTGTTCTGGGCGACAACCGTTTGTAGACACGCCTTGAGCCGCGCGTGCATTCTTTCCACAAGTTCTACGTTACGAAGTCCCGGCCTGTCGGGCGTGATGAGCACTATAGCACAGAAAAGACCGATTTCCGCGTCAGTTAGGTTCATAGAGTTCATACGCTCGGCGAATTTGAAAGTAGAATCCACAAGGAACCTTGCATTGGCGCCACTTTGGATAGAGTCCCGTTTCATGACTTGGCCATTAAGGCAAATTATACTATTGAGTGGCGCATCAAACATACAGATTAGCCGCACAAATAACGCATCAAATAGTCCACTTTTGAGCAGCGTAAACTTGTCGTCTTGTGTGAGCAGCTGGAAGCCAGGAATGAGTCCAGCGAAGTCTATTACGCCACGAATTACGTGAGCGAATCGCTGAGAGAATTCCTTCTCAGACTGTAGCTCTGGTGCCGGGTTTAGGGGGCAGGCCTAGAACAAAAGAAAAAATCTATTATTTTTTGTTCTTCAATGTGCGCGTGTTCAAGATTATGATATGAGCGAGGAAATGTTAAAACATAAATTGAAAAAGTAAGCTTACCAGAGTAGGCTGAGAGTAGGTGGGACAGTCGCGAGCACGTGCGCGCATTGCGGCGACGCGATCTCGCGTAAACTCGCAGGTGTCGAGGTGAGCGCGCACCACACGCGCTAGTAACCGCGGGGCATCATCTAACTCTGCTGCCGCTGCCTGCTCATTTGCTCGCGACGTCGACGATTGTTGCATTGCCGCAAGGATGCGCGCTTTCTCGCGCTTTGGAACACGTCCGAATCGCACGGCTGTAACAAAAGAACACAAAGTTTAATTTATGCACAAACCATCAATGCGACCTCTAGGGCTCGAATAAAAGCGGGCACACAATGAACTGGCTACTAACAACGGGAATGTTGCGCAAGGTCGTGACTAAACATACACTGGGTTGCAGCTGTCGTTAAATGCACGCGTGTGCGGGTGCACCGCGGGCCATGTGCACACGCAGCTGACGCCGCGAGGGTAGGGTTCATCGGCCGTCGCATCGCACGGCCAACCCTTGTCTGGCGCGGTAAGCTTTTACAAAATCCGCGGGGACGCCTGAATGCGTCGCGATTCAGTAAACTAGTTCGAATGACGAGTGACAAAGCGCGAACTGCGAGGTCACGCTAAAAAGTGTTACGACTTTCTCGCGCTAGGCACGCCGTGTACCAAAATGTAGTATGCGCCGGGGGCGGGCACGGCGCTTGCGGCGTTCATGCGCGCGCGTCGGTGAAAGTGTTTGCGTGCACGCCGCACGGTTGAAAACGAAAGCGGAGAGCGCCCTCTCGCCATTTCTCCTGACTTTCGCTGCGCAATGTGGGCCGCACCAGATGCACGATCCCATTGTTCACAACCGGAAAATCTGTTTTTTTTTTGTTACGTTGGCCTGCCTTTGTTGTAGTTAATACCTACAAATACTTATAAATAATAATGTTTTATGTTTTTGCACCGTTTGTTCGCATGTATTCACATTCAACCTAATTTCATTTTTTTATAAATTGTTGTTGTTTACTTTACTATTTAGTATTTTCGTTGTTGTTTCACAAGTACCTGTTGATTTAGTAAAGAAATTTAGCGAATTTCTTTAAAGTTATCAGGTTCAAGGAATTTGGTTTATCTTTCTGAAATCTAAGACCGTTCTTTTTTTTAAACCGTGTCCTACTTTTTATAAAATTTATAAGGTTGCTTTTGTCATTTTTCATATTAAGTTCATTTAACAATATATTATTTTTACAAAGTTATATTAAATATATAACATAATCAACATATCATAATCAGCCATTTCTGTCCCACTACTGGGCACAGGCCTCTTCTCAGAATTAGAAAAGATTAGTCCTAAGGATTAGCCTTAGTCCTAATTCCCAGTTAAATATAAATATGACTATTATGTTAATTAAGATATTATTTATATGCACTGTAATAATATTATATATATGCACTTTATCAAACAATATCTACTTCCTAAATCCTGTAAGTTCAATGCTACGCAAAGTGTAGTCCTCGTAGCATGTCGCTACGAAGTTATTACTATCGTTAGTAAACAATACAAATATTTGTATAATTTAAATATATTTATCCATTTTAATAAATCATTATATTGTATAAAAAATACCTACGTGCATTGTGATATTTCACAACCCCGTTGAGGATTCCTTTGAGGATTGGTAAATCTTCTCCCATGTCTGATACCATTACAGTTTTTAACTATTAACTAGTTCACAGCCAATGGCCACTGATAACTTAGATGAATTGGTAACTTTATGTTAGTTTATGACTAATTTAAATTTACACACGAAGTAAAGTGTCACATATCACATGAAGAATAAATTATTAATTTGCACATTCACTGTAATCCAATGTGTTTAAGTAATAATCCAATAGTGTAAGATCGGCGCACCGCGATGTAGTCAGCGGCGTATACTGGAGCAGTCACCGTGAGCAAGTATCGCGTTCTCGTACCGTACTGCGGAGCGACTTAATAACATAGCGATAGTAATGAGGGCTGACGACCGGTGCGCGGGCCGGACTCCCTCGCACTGCGCCGCGGCGCGCGCCGCGCCAACCTTGAACTTGACGCGGGGGGAGCGCGGCAGGCGGGAGGGGGGCGCCGTCAATAAACTCCGCGCAGGCCCCTGCCCCCGCGCCAGTAAACCCCTCTCCACCACTTGCGCCACCTACAAGTTCGAGCCTTGCCGTTTTGACGTGACATGGGAATATTACGGTCGCTTTCCAAATTCAAACTCTTGGCTAATAAAAGCCGAAATCATTAACACATTGCAAACATTGCTTTTTGTTTCATTGCCTATATGTAATAACTTGTGACACACTTTACACTTACTTTTCGCTTTTGAATAGGTATTTGCTTGGAGATAAATAGCATGCTTTGAATCTGGAGCGGAAATAATACAATCTAAGCTAGCAAAAAAATAGAGTTTCATGGAAAAGTTACATAGGTATTATGTAGATTTCCTCATGTTTCCGCGTTACCTATCCTTTTTTTTTGTTTTACCGCCAAACGCCAAACAAAATGTGAGGATACATATTAATAATAATTTTGCTATATATAGCAAATATATATATGATTATATTGCAAAATCAATCTATTCTTGTCCAAAAAGTTGTGCCCTAGTTCATAAAATAATTAAATGACAATCATTATTAAATTCAGTTATATCTTTATATCATTGTCATTTAATACCTGTTCATGTTATGAGAAATAAATATTTTCAATTATTCAAAATTGGTATGTGGTTAATGAATATTTAATACTATCAATGGTTCCAGTAAAAACATACTGGCGCTAGCTTCGCTCTACTTGAGTCAATGCGCGCCATCTGTTATCGAGTGGCTGAACTACAGGCTAAATGACATTGTACTGGTTTTATACGCGAATCTTACGAATAATCATTTTTATTTTGTAATGCCTCTACCTGATAATAAATAAATTTATTTTATCAATATTTTTTTATTAATTTTTGTTTTAACTACAAGAAAGTACGTACGACGTGTTTATTTATACATAATATTGTATTGTGTTAAGTTATTAGGTACATACCTATGTATTTATTATGTATTGGTTTTTGTTTTTATTTGCGTACTTGTATTTTGTTTTTATCGGTTGTAAATGAAAACTATTTATTCCAAAAGCTGTCAATCAATGAAACTTATAGGCGTCATAATGGGTTGAAGTGTATTATCATACACCTGGAGAACCCAAGTGAGGTCATCGAACTTCATTACGAAAGTGAAAATATAAATTTCACTCTCGCGCTTACGAAATGCGCCTTTCTCTGCTTTCACCGACTCAGCAGGCGGATTTACTGGCGCGAGCGAGTGTCGCAACGAGCAGAGCGGGGCGGCGCTGTGTAGCGCGGGCGTCGACCCGCTTAGCGTGCGCTCACCCGCGCTTGCATAACCGACCTCCCACACCGCGAGCTGTGCTCCACGCCCCGCGGCCCCGCGTCCGCGCTGCGCGAAATAGGATCTGTCCGCAGACCAGCACGCGCGCGTCGCACGCCAGCGCGCTCGTGCGGCACACATGGCGACTATGCGACGTGCGGGCGCCCGACCTTCCCGTGCTAATTGCGTATGCATATTGCAACCCAGCGTATACCGACCAACATATCATTACGTTATCACCTGGTTATATAATATTTTTATTACAAAATTTCAGGACGGGTGCTGTTTTGAAAATGAATTTATGAGTTATCTCAATCTGACAAGATCATTAAGTGTTATTTATGATTTTTATGAATCAATGTACATAGTTAAAATAAATACTTTCTAAATTTTCATTGAAATATAAGAATAAATAAGTTCTGAATTTGTATTTATCTTGCGAATCATCGTACTTAATTGCATGTTTTTTAATAATAATTCGAATGCTTATTTATTCCAATATTTTCATCATATTAAAGATAAAAAAATAACTCACCATCTCTGCTCATGCCTACGGCGATGCATTTTTTCAATCGGCAGTACTGGCACCGATTTCTGTTGATCCTTAAGATGGAGCACTGTTGATTTTTCGTGCATGGTCTGTATTGGATCTTCTGTTGGATGGACCGCCTGAAGAAGCCCTGGGGATCACAGCGGCAGTTAGAGTCGCGCTCGTTGTCAGAGCCGTCGTCGCTGGAGCAGCCCGAGTCGCTAGACTCACGGCGCGCCTCCAACATGCTCACCAGCACCGAGTGCCGTTCGCGCAACTCAGCGCCCGCGCCGCACGACATCGCACGCACCATTCACTACCACTGACTGCCCACTAGCACCACTACTCTCCTCGTTAACAGTGACGCGACGCGTACTAATGTGCAATAAGGCTTTCGCGCACTGCACCGACGCGGATGGCGGCCGACAGCGGACTGTGCGGGCGCTGCGTCGCGCGGCGCACAGTTACCCGCGCGACCTACTTGCCGGCCGCCGACCCACCCGAGAAAGTGAGAGTGCCCCCGGCCCCCTCGCGCGCTCCTAACGGTCCACGCCGCTCTAGAATGCGTCGCCGCCGCTGCACCGGTGCGCCGGATATAGGCCGGGCGCATCCCGGTGGCGTCGCTCCACGCGGCCGTTCACCCCGGGTCGTCGACCGCTCGATTGCACAACCGCGGAGGATCCCCGCATGCCCCTCGCGCCCGGGAGCCGGGCTGCAGCCTGCTTGGGTCGTCGACCGGCTCTACGCCCGGTGACGTCAAGCATGCGTCACGGCCTACCTCAATGCGCGCGCGCTCCCCTAGGGGCTGCACTGATCCAATTTAATTAATGGATCGTTACACCACAATGCGATTGTACAATTCACCGTACGCTCCAATATATATTACGACATAAATCTTTTGTTTTCTCATTGTTCATAGATCTATTTTTATTTATTTATACACAAATATGGATAAAACCTTTAATTACAATATCATTGATATTTGTTTGCTATCTAAATGAATACACAAAGTGATCAGAACAATGTTATTTCTTATAGAAAACTAGATTTAGGTATCTAATTAATTTACGGAAAGATTCTTTTTCCTATTCGCCTTTACTATACTTGAATTGCGGATAACTGCATAAAGTATCGTGTCGTATTAACCTAAAGATTAATTATTTCATTTCGAATTGCTATGTTTTCATAATGTTTCAGCTCAACGAGGCAGCGGAGGCTGGCGCGGGCTAGCGAGCGGCGCAAGCGGGCCGCGCGGTGTTCGGGTCGGTGGCCTAATTTTGCGCTGCCATCGATCCATTGTGCGCTGTGCGAGTGGCCCATAATTGGTCGCAGCGCGGGCAGTGACCGGCCGCGCGGTCGTTGACCTGCTGCCGCACAAAACAAAACCTTCCCCGCCCGTCATCACACTTAACGAATACGTATCTACATACATGTACGAAAGATATCCAACAACTTGTATTTTTTTTGTTAAGAGTGAAGAGCTTGTTCCTAATTTACGAATATGTTTTTGATTTGTAAACAATTTTACTGACAATTACAGGATTGACATTTCTGCAATTATACTACCTATTCTTCGTGTGCATCGGTGTCTTAGTAGCAAGTTTTTCTTTAAATTAAATAATCTTTAATGTCAATGACCGCTAAGTAATTGACACGGTGACTCCCTTTCGAGTTCTAAAAAATACTTATTCTATTTGTGTCCGGTACTCACTCAATTCCATTATACTGTAAGTAGTTCAATAATTTTAGGTCATTTTGATAATGTGATGACTCAAATTTATATTGTGCATCAATACTTAGTAGTACGTGTACCTACGTATTACAATGATATCATAATTTATTTATATTCCATCAAATTATGATTTTTTGTGTAAATATTGGAAATAGTTCGCCTTTTTCCAACATTATTAAATGAATGAGCACGTCCTTCATGTTCTATTAGATAATGAGACAGCAATTTAAGCTCTACGCGCCAATAATGATGAAAAATGGGGAGTTTGTAGTTGGTGCTACATTTAGAGTAAATAATGACGCAGACATTTCCGCGTGTTTTGACAAGTGACGGATTCACGTAACCAGTTCTCGTCTATTTGGTGAGTCACGAGAACAGGTATAAATAAATGGCATGTAGCTAAAATAAATAGAGTTAAAGCGAGGGTTTCGTCAACACGATGTGGGTCGGCTCGTCACACTGGTGGAGCACCGCGTGCTTTTGCCAAAAGCCGGACTTTGTGAGTAAGCTTCGCGATAAGTGTTCGATAGTTTGCATAATGTACATTGACGTATCGTAAGTGCTTTATAAAAGTCTAACGTAGATATGTTTGTAGCAATTTTGATTTTAGAACAAGCAGACATTACGTGTAAAACAATTTAATACAGTAAATTCATTATTATTGCCGTTTTTTTTTTTAAATTTTAATGTCAAACACCTATGGGAAATAATCAAGTATCACCAACGCGCGATAGACAAGTATTTTTTACCTTTCACATATACAGTATGTTGAACAACAGAGGGCGTTCCCTTAAAGCCGTTAATCTACATCATTTACAGATAAAAATAAAAATATATTACTAGGAAAATAAGCAAAAAAATATTCGAAACAAAAAGAAAGACATTTCGGAACGGCCTCAGTAGCGTAGATAGGTTATATGCTATGTTGCCGTGTTTTTCACATTGATAGGCAAGTGCGCATGTACAATAAGCGTTGCTTGTACGTATATTTTTTATTTTTGGAGATAATTTGATTTTTTTTTATTTTATTTCTTTGGGAATATTTTTTAGTATGTACGGACGCTATAGTATTGCTGACGGGAACGCCTTTCCTTAGCAAACATGCTGTATGCTAGTCAAAACAGTATGTGTACATATTAATTGTATGCTATGCGATCTATTTAATGCGGTAGTAAGCTCTATGGCAGTGACAAACTCAGCGGCTTGGGCGGCAGCGGCGCGGTGTGACGACGGCTAACGGTGCAGCGGACAACGACTCCACTAACATCGGCTCAAGCTCAAAACATGCTGACGCATTGCATCGCTATATTTCCGAGGCAGTGACTGTCGACCGTCCGCTAACAGTCCGCTTTACGTGCCCACCGGGTCGCAGATGTTTACTTGATAACACACGCCTGAGTCACGTCATTGTGATTCATTTCCCGTTCATGTATCGCGGTTTTATTCTTAGTAACTAACGTAACTCCTATAGGTAATTTGCTGTCCCCATTGCAACACGCCCATATTAAATTCTCGATGTAAAAGCCACCTCAACAATGGCGCGATGTGCAAAGGTGATTCAGCTTTACTGTAAAAACTGTAATATTAATGTATATGAACGAATAAGGAAAAAGTCTACTACATACACAAGTAAGTAATGTAATATTGGAAAAGTTCCATTTATTTGGTCTACAATTCTACATTTTGTGTGTAGGTATTTATTTATGTTTCGAAACTAAAATTTATAACATGTAAACAAATAGTTTGACATCATTTGAAACTTGAAAACAAGTTGTTATTATACTAATAGGCGCAACAGATAATAATTAGGTAGGTACGTGTTGTTGACAATCACGCGTGTCTGAATCTTGATGTGTAAATATTATTCAAAAACAAATGAGTGTTTTTATAGTTAATTCCTAGAGTCAAGTTCGGTATACTGAACATAGACATGTCCGACAGGAAATCATAAACGCAAACGCAACAGTCAGCGCGCGATGTTCTCAATAAATAATATGACTGCTTGGGGATCAACGAACTTTTGAGCTGACAGTTCAAAAATAATGTGGGTTACGTTCACGTAGCGCGTACATTCGATGCCCGTAAAAGTTGTTTACGGCGAGGAGAAGCGGCGTGAACGTACGCGGCGATGCCAGGCGCGCGACGCTAGCTAGCTAGCGAGGTCGACGGCCGCTCGCCCTACACCGCAGAATTGATGCCGAAAAAATAAGCGACCCACAACGCACGGAAATTATGTCGGCCAACGTTGAGAACAAAGAAGTCGGTGAGCTCTTCCGACGTAGCAACTGCACGCTCCGAATAATTTGACGATTTTTGTTTCATGACTTCATTTCAGAGGACCATTGTTGTTAAGATTTTGTTATGCCCAAGTAACTAATATGACATAATTTGGAAACTTATATTATTTTATTTCAAATAGTGAAATCTTCAAAAACATAACTATACAAAAGTAAACATAACATTGAATGCACGTAAGAATAATCAATAATGAATTAATTTATTTCAAAAGTAAATAGTAATAGTGGGTTCGTTGACATCGATGCGTACGGTCGAACACCCCGCTCATATCGTTACAAAAATTACACGCTCGCTCGTCATTCATTCAAGTAGTTTCCATTCTCAGCCGTATCGCAAAGTGGCGGCAGGACCGTAGCGCTACGTTTGAAGCGACATCTAGTGGCGAGTAGCCGAACCATTTTTATCAATTTCTTATTTACACCGCTAGCTGGCGCTTTAAGTGGAAATGTTTGTGAACTATAATCATTTGTACTATTAATGATGTCAAACTTTATGATTTTTCAAATTTAGATTTATTTAATGTTAAATCAAAATACAAAACATGTTTTTTCCGAAAATTATTAAATTACCTATTAATCCCGCTTAAATTTTAAACATATTCAAGTGTTCATGTATCTACCATACTTTTTTAATTTGATTTGATATTTTTTTATTACATCTTTGAAATCATTGTAACTAAGTAAAATACATCAGACGACCGCTCCGTCTGGCGCGGGTAGGTCTATAGCCGTCAATCCTATTTAGGTCTGATGAGATGAGAGTGGTCTGGTTGAGCGTTGCACAATGCAGCAGACATCCGCGGCCCCGAAGGACACGCTTTGTCCCGAGCCTGCTCCGGCCGAACTTGTAACGTACAATCCAGTTTACAGTGCATTTGCACTTCTATTCCTGTCTGCTTTCTCGCTTTCACACACGAACCCATTATCACCTTCACAATTTTTATAGATTGGAGGAATTAAGATTCAAGGGAAATTTTACTCATTGTTATGAATTTAATACTGTACATGTATGAGGAAGTAATCAGCTTGGACTTCAATGCTCTTGATCGTTTACCGGTCACGTAATGTCTGCTTTCACTAACAAATAACCTTTAGCGTTGTTAGTACGTGATAATGACGTTTCTCTTAATACGTCAAGTTTTTAAATATTGCCATAGGTACGTGACATATCCGTATACTAATTTCCTTATTTTTAATTTCGGAATTTAATACAATCAAATTCATTATAATATATTTTACGTGTCAAAAAAACTAAAGGAAAGTAGATCACGTACGATTAAGTGGGTTCCTTGAATGGTTGACGTTCAAGGGTCTCGTGTGAAAGGAATGGCTAGTCTCTAGGTGCATACGTAAGGCGGCTATATCACGGTGACGCTAGTCGGAGCGACAACAAGCGCGTGCATTACAGAGATGGGCGTCTATGCGACAACCGTGCGACAGCTGTGTGCGACTCCGTTCAATCCATTGCGATTATCAAATCGTGTCGCTCCGACTTGCGTCACCTTGGGGAACCACCTAACCATCTCATAAATGACGGACAGCTAATACTACGTTATATTTACACCTGTTATGATCGACATGAATTGAGTGTCACTGTAACCTCGTCATATTACTAGTCACCCTGGTCACAGCAATTAATATGACATCAATGCAAGTTTAATTTAGATATATCAAAAGTTTAAAAGGCGACAGCCGGTTCCCGTGTGATTGTTCCGGCGCAGGTATTAAAAATAATATGTTTAGAATTGGGGCGCAAGGGTCTGACCATTGCCCGACCGAGGCCGGCAGGTAACTACCCGTTGACCCAAAAATCATTCCTAATAGGTACAACAAGTTCACACGACACTTTTTTACCGATGAGTTGTTAAAAGAATCTTGCTACGTCGTCGAAGTGAATCAAATTAACATTTAGTGAGTAAATAAGGTCATCTGGTTGGGCTTTGTGTGGTGATTGCACAGAGATTGTGTTCCGCGTGTCGCGACCTTGGTGCTCGTACTAACTCGCACCTGCCGCGAGACAACAGTTCGCACAGAAGGGGGGGAGGGGATAGCGCTTCGGCATATCACCCGCACACGTACTTCCTGCTTCAGATGCTTAGGCTACCCGCATGCGTGACTCAATTAATGCGTGAAATGCACACGTATTTCAAAATAAGACGTGCTTCAGACATTTCCTATGTTTATTTTGGTTCCCTAACGAACGGAGTGGTGGTGCCAGTGGTTAACGAAACAGAAGTGGTGGTGAGCATGTTGATAACGACAACTTTTTAACTTAATTGTTGAAACAAAAGTTGAATATTTACCTTGCAGCCTTCACAGGAATGCACGCCGTAATGAAATCCACTAGCTTTATCGCCGCAAACGCGGCACAGCACCGTAGTACCGTCAAACTCTGCAACAAAACAGAAAATTGTTATAGAAACCTGTATACGTAATTCGCGATAAATTTTATGGACGTTTCTAAGATTACGGCGTCAGTTAGCTCGTGCCAAACATCCTGAGTTGTGTTACAAGGCGGGCGTGTGTAACAAACATTGAGGCGATTGCACGTGACCTTGCACCATGCGCCATCGCCACTACTCACGCGTTTATTATACATATTTTCACTGATTTGTGATGAGCTGATAATTTCGACAATCTGACTTGTCTACGTGCGAACATTATCGTCAACGTGCGTGTCATAAATGTCACAATACAAGGCGGAAATTATGAAATTGCTTTTTAAACTTGAACATGATTGTTATGATGATAGAAAACTCTTTCCTAGCCTTGTTTACATTATTTTTCATATCAAGAAGTATTCGGACAAATTTCTCTAATTATTGGTCTATAGTTAGTGATAGATATGGATTATACCATAGTTATTATAAAGAGTCAGTTCAAGATTATTTACTAATATAGAGTCGTTTTATCAATTGCAGTACACGTGACTCGTGATCGCGTGATTATTAACTTGACTTTCGTTTCAACTCATAACATTACCTCTCGATAAGAGATTTTGCAAGTTTTACAGAACACTGTTTTTTGTGAGAAATCCATAATTCTGTTTTAGTAGAGTAGTCAATGAAACGGCGAAATGTGTGCATTCGTCGTCGTTTATATTGTATAATATTCAATTCCAAATAAAAACAAAACTGCATTGATTGGACAATCATCAGTCTTGCTCATATTATGATGTATCGTATTGCATTGCAATGTTCATTTTGCGTGCCTCAAGGTGACAGACACTCAATAGACAATTTAGAAAGTCTCTCAACTCGCAAAGTCAACGACCCCATCTTCGTAACAAACAAAAATGTTAACAAAAATAACAAATTTCAAAACTGATAACGAATTACCTAAAATGTGTCCTCTAATATTAACCTTAATAGGTCAAACGTTACGTACTCAAACAACATTATTATCCAATAAGTTAATGGTAAAGATAATTAATACGCAAGTGTTATCGTCGACTAAATATAAATTCGAGAATCCGTAAGGATGTAAGTAATAATGGTTAATGGGTCAGTGATAAGCAGTCCCTCAGTAACAACAGGTGACGGAGTGTCGGGTCGTCGGGCAGGCGGTCGGGCACGCTCACTGGCGGCTCGAGCAGGAACTGGTTCAGTCGGCGCCCCGGACTGCTCTCACTTTCCTCTTCCAGCCGTTTGTTTATTTGTTTAGGGAGCCGACTCGCCGGGCCTTTTGGAAGAAACTTTCTATTTCTGGCGTAAACCACTCGCCGCGGGTCGACGTTCGACGCAGTCGCTTTCTATAGTTGTAACTTTCTTTTTTCTAGAGGCGTTGTGTATGGTCGCCCTCGACGCAATAATTTTGGTCTCATCTCTTGGTAAACTGTCAACAGTACATAGCGGCGACTATGTCGTCTAGTGGGGAATACAATGGAACAGGGAAAGCAACGTGAGACGTAACTGGTGCAGTTGCAACAGAGTCAGTAGCGTGCGTGCAGCCATTTCTCCTCGTATGATGCAACGCGCGCGTTTTTCTGGGTGGCGTGTGTGAGAGTCGCTCGTTCGTTACGTCAATTAAAAGGCGAGGAAAGTGCGCGAGAAAGTCTTGAGTCCACGTAATGCGAATGCCGACCGACCGTGCAAAATACTGACGCGGCCATTCCGACCGCTACGGATCTGTGTCACGGCGATGTTTGTTTGTAAATAATTAGTACTTGACGACGATCAAAATCACGTATTAGTTAACTTTATTTCCGCGTTATTTAACACGTTTGTTTTTCAATGTCACAATGAGAGCTCTATTATTATTTTGAATTCTCAGTGTTTGGAATTTGAGATTCATCTATAATTTTACTGTCAATTTACTTCGTAGTCCGCAGTCCCGCGTGCTCTAGCGAGTTATTTATCATAAATTATGTGCAAGCGTATAATCTTGTGTTACAAGCATTCAGAGAAAAGTAAAAGTGGCGTGGTGAGGCAGTTGTTGTCGCCACGTTGAACCTGCTTGCACGCACCTATTACTAGATATTACTACGTTTCTTACATCATGTTAGAATTACTATAAAAGTCCATGACGACTAATGATAGGGTTGAATAGTAATACTAGTATGTGAGTAACGGTTAAACTCTTTGTTAATATGAGCTGACAGTTACAAGGGAAAAATTACAAAAGCAATCGATAAAGAGCCAAAAGATCATTAGGAATCGATTGCAAATGTTCAAGAGCTCCCCGCAGCCATGGTTTGAATCGGACCCCATCGATTTGTACTGAGAAAACTATTGACATTGTTGTACAGTGCGTTTATATTGCACAATGCCATTTTAATTGTTTTTCGGTAGGCCCTTCCGAGCGGAAGTTCAACAATCCATCCATCAAATATTCGTTCTGCAGAGGCTTCGACATTCAATTAAAAATAATTCTATATTTTGTAGCATATTTTGTACCCTTTCATCATTAAAAAATAAATCATTAATCAGAATTTACCAAAAGTCGTTACAATTAATCTGGCATGAAATGGTATTGTGTACGTGAAAGACATTATTATATGCCAGCACCTACCTAAACTACCCGAATATGAATTTACCTTGGACGTTTATGATATTATTCGCTATATGTAGGTATACATCATGTAAAAAATAAAAATTATAATTAAGTTTTTTTTTATTTCTACGAAAAATATAAGTGAAGCTGATTATTCTAATTATTATCGAGTAGTTTTCGGAGAAAATACAATAATTAATACAGGAACCACATTGCCTACCTATTTCTAGGTATAAAAGTTTTGGCGGGAGAATATTTTATTTTGTACGTAAATTATGTAGTAGGTACTTAACTTAAATCCCCATATTAATTTAATAAAAAAATCCCTAACGCTTATTTGTCTTTAAGATAATAATTTTCATGTTATAAGTAAGTATAACAATAAAAATATCTGTAAATTGATACGAAATAATTGCTAAAAATACATTCTTCACTACTGTTGCTTGCACAAAAGATTGACAACAACAATAACAATCACGAAGATGACAACATAATAATATTACAACATCGTTACAACAATACAATGATGTAAATAAACAGCTAGTAAATTATTGTATTGGAGGCACTACCTATATGCAACTCGGGTTCTCTTTCCTTGTGCGCCGGGCTCATCATATTATGGTCAGCCGGCGTAGGCGCATCGTAGCGCCCGTAGCTGCTATCAGGAGACATCACTAAAGTCATTTATATGTGTGTGTACTTAAAAACTAATTATTTTGTCCTCCCACGCACTGCACTACACGTAAACCACATGGAGCCCGCTGGCTTTAGACATTAAACGTCCTGCGCGTGTAACACTGAATATAGGACAGAAGTGCATGGGCCGAGACGCGCGGTCGGCACGTTGAGGGATGAAGGTCGCTTGTCCCGCGAAATAGCCGCTGCACGCGCCGCGTGCGTCTCACTCGAGCTCGATCGACGAACTGAGCGAGTGCCGCGCGCGCTCCTGCTCGAAGCCACGCGAGTCTCCCCTTAAGAGTGAAAGTCTGCAAAAAGATCAGCGCTCCGTGCGATACAATCGGTTCGACGACGAAGCCTAGCTGGCTAAGCGAATTTCGCCTCTATCGGTCGGTTAAGCCTGTCGTTCTGCGCTTCGGAGCGAGGATCGGCGCGCTTCGAACTCCGGTCTCCGAGGTCATTGCCGCGCCAACGGTGGACCAATCGCGAGCACGCGCAGACGTGCGCGGCGAGCGATTGGAGGGCTGATGGCTCCGCTCCCCGCAGCCCGCGCTCCAGCGCGAGTTCGAAGACCCGAACCTTGCGGCGCACCGCGGCCAAGGTCGCGCGAGAGCGGCACCGACAGAGAGACTAGCCGAGCGTTCGAGTGGGACGTAGCCGCTGCCGGTTGCGTCACACTACGAAAATATTTTTGGTGATGGAACGCGAGTGAACTTGAACACGAAATCGAGCTAATGGATGGCGAGCGCGGTGTAGGTCGCCGCGTGACGGACTGACCCGCTGCCGGATCGCCCTGTTTGCCTGCTTCCCTCCTAGCACACATTTCCGGGATTTTTTAATCAAAAATTCCTAAAATTACTTTTAGGACGACTTTATAATCTTTACATTTCCCAAATTCGTAGTTACACACAGAGATGCGCGTGTCTGTACCCACTTAGTAATTAATAAAAAATAAACTTTACAAACCAGTCGCAAAAACGTGATGAAATATATTTAGATACGAATATGAGAAGTATTGTGTAACTGATACACGTGAGCTGTTAGGTATGTAAGATAATTAAAAGCATCGACAAATTAGAGCTTACAAAGCACCGATTGCCATGTGTAATGTGACTGCGATTAATAAATACTAACTACGTAACAAGGAGTTTTGTGTAACTCTGCATAATATGTATTACCTACCTTCTTGTAATTGATAAACAAGTTTCTTTTAACAATAGGTAGGTACATAAACACGACTTTATATAACATTGACGTTACAATGTTGTGATAGCGGAAGATTCGTTCTTATTTGAAGGAACATTAGGTGTTTATTCGCTTACGCGAGCAGTTATTTACGCGAGATAAAACGAGTGGCGGTGGGCGTCGCGGCGGGTGAACGACCTGGAAATTTTGGCGCAGGCCGGTCAAGGCCACCGGCACGCGGCGCGCAGGCGCTCTGCCACTGCCAGCCTACTGACACTGGACAACAAACATCCAACATTTTTCTTCGGCGACACATATTTATTTTATTTCATCGTGATCCCAATACAAGATGGATAAGATAACTCTGAAATCCGTTCTGTTAAACTAGTAAAAAAATTGGCACATCAATATTAGATAGTCAACAACAACAATCAATATAAATAGTTAGAATGTAACAGAATGTGTTTCTGACTAGGTATTTCTAATGTTATGTGATAGTCATGTGTTATAATATTGTTTTTGTAATAAAAATCAAAACAAAGTTTGCCCCAAATTCACAGAAACAAATGTTGCGTATGTCCACGTAATTTGTGGCATCAGAATCAGGTTGCCATAGTTTTTTGTCCTTTTTACACATAGAGCAAGCAACACGACCACCGATGGACTCGGTCGTCGACCACGTTGCTCTAAGTTTTCGAATACTTATTATTATATTACTTGTTTATCAATTTTCAATTGAAATGAATTCATCCGTTGGCTCTAGATGTTTTTTTTTTAAATTTTAAACCTAAAAATGTTGTTATACTTTGTGTAAAGGTATTTAAAAACCAGTTTTGATAATGTTGCAATATGTAGCTTTATAAATATTTTCTACAAACTCTAAGCAAAGGGTTCCGAGTTTGACATCAATGTGCAACTGAAAGGTGTTCATGAATGTTTTTGCTTAATTTTTTATCGCGATTATTTCGCTTCAATACTTTCCCTTTTGCACAAAAGGAAGCTTCTTAAAGGGTTTCGCAAATATCCTCCCACGTGTACAGTCACCATCAGATATATAGAAGCAGTTCAGATACTCAAATAATTCTACACTCTCAAAAACACAATAACATCTGCACAACAATAGCGTTCAAATTATTGTTAGCATCCAATGTATCAAAATCATCTGAACACTCGCAATTCAAATATTTCTATGCAAACAAATCATCTTGTCAACTGAGGTAGTCAAATGTAACTAAGCAACCAAAGTGTTCAAAAATATGTAAACAATAAACATTTCTCAATACATTGCTCAGTGATACTAAGGCCTGTTACAAACCTAGCCGTTTTAGGGCGGTTACAGACCTTGGTGTTTTATGCTCGTTTTTAACCGACTTCAAAAAGGAGGAGGTTCTCAACTCGGTTGTAATTTTTTTTTTTTATATTTCTTACCTCAGAACTCCGTCATTTATGAACCGATTTGAAAAATTCTTTTTTGTTTGAGAGGGTATAGGTACTTTCCGTTTAGTCCCTTATAAATGTTGTTATGATTAGACCATGAACTTCAGAGATATAGAACGGAACTCTTCCCCCGCCCCCCCACTTTCCGGAATCTTTGAATTATGTCGTGTAAGGTAGGCATGAAAGGGCTTATTATACCCGACTACGGCAAAGTCAAAAATAAGGATTATGAAGAGAGAGGGAGAGAGTATGGAGGAGAGAGAGTTTAATTTATGGCACTAAAACGTATTTAATAAAAAATAAACTCATAAAAAAGTAAAAACCGACTTCAAAAAAAACTATATGGAGTTAAATAATTACCATAAGATAAAATTAACAGTTTCAGAAGACGGTGCAATTCTACACTGAAAAAAATTGTAGCCACCGACTTCTGAAACTGTTGATTTTATGTTTTTTGTAGTCGGTTTTTACTTTTTTTTTAAGTTTTTGCATGCTCGCATTCAAGCGTCACATTTCGCGCTTCAAAAAAACCGAACGCACGTATATGCTACTGTTCGCACTGCCAGTGGGTCTCTCTGTTGCAATATGGATTCGACCGCCGCGATACCAGTGTGTTATCGCTGTAAGGTGTACAGTGTCCTGCGACATTATTAAGATTAAAATGCAGGCATTGCAATTAAAGGCAGGCGGTGAGCCACTAAAAAATGTAACGCGTATGGCTTTCTATACCAGCGCAAGCACTAGCGGTTCTTTTTAAAATTACTTTTAAAACGTATCGTGCTAGATTTTGGGTAAAGGTATATTCGATGCGATTCGATGATAACTGACTACTAAAATCAGGCTACAGTGCATGTTCATAGATAAGCTGTATGGTGCTTTTAGCATTTGAAAAAAAAGGGGTGCATGAAAAGAGTCTCCACGAGTGACGATACTTCAGTACGTCCGGCGCACCCTGGGCAGTCAGCCTCGCTACCATCCTTGCTGACTGGCTAATCTTTTCACCACGGCATGAGCTATTCTTGTATAGCTCGTGCCGACACGATAGAAAAAGAAGCATTTGAAACCGCATGTGTAAAATCATATAGAAACTTAGTCGGGCTGATTTTACATCGTTAGATATCTTTTAACCGAGTAATTAAATTGACGTTTAACAGATTTTGTACTTTTTTGAGCATTGTTATCAATCCGAAACATGGTTAAAATGAACCGAGGTATTTGGTAGGTATTTATTACGAATTCAATTCCTGATGATATACTAGAAAATGCAGCAGATAAAAATGTCAGTTTCATTCAAATTAATTGTTTCGAATTTAATGGCTTTCGCGTGGAATAAATACTCGTTTCAATTTCCTTACGATGTTTTCCTATAACTTGACTATCAGATTATATTATAAACAAAAGACACGTCAATGACGTCACGCACGAAATGAAAGGGATATAGCTATATGAAGAAAAAGAAAAAATGCTGTATTGACACAATAGTACACATTGTATCTATTTTTGAACTTTTAATTTATGACTCTAAGTACAATCAAATACAATTCATTTTACGTTGCTATCCTGACTTTCTGAATAACGTGTTGCTTAGTTACCTTTGAATGTTTAGCTTGTTTACTTACCATAGACCTTTAGTTTGTAAATAAATATTTGACATTGTGACTGCTCAGATATATTTGGAGTCTACGATGCTCAAAACAATTTGAACAGTTGTTGCATAGATGTTTTTGGTGTCTCGAATGTGTTTAATTATTTGGACACCTGAGTTGTTAATCTACTTCTGAAGCTGACTGTACGCTTTTTATAGACGTTTATATTTTAAATGAATACGCAGGTAGTTCCTATGTAAAACGTATAATACACCTGGGACTTATAATAAGTACATCATTAGGTATCATGTACTTTTTAAATTAGATATGTACGTCAATTAAAAGGCAATAGCTCTGATTTAAAGAAAGTATCGTGAGTAGGTAGGTAGCCACCTTCTTATATACTTCAGGAAGCTATTATTTAAGTTTCTAACCAAGTTTGTTTTAGGAATTAATATTAGTTAGTAAATTTTTGTTGTAACAATTCGATATGTAACGTTATTATCTGTATAATTACGCAAAAAGTACTGCCCCAGTTGTTGGTTGAATGTCTGGGGCATTAGTATATAAACTATTTATAATGATTAACGATTATTTCTGTCCCTTGATCTCTGACACCAAAGCAAATACAAAAAAAAAGAATGGCGACATGTGTGCCTATTAAAACGTGAAAGTGAATAGGAACCCAGTTTTTTACTTCCTTCCGCTGCCCTCACTTTTAATTTCGGGGTGCGAATATCAAATTTCATAGTCAGCTTTTACTCAAAGTTACCTTTATGCACGAAACTGATTTTAACTGCTTTTGAAATAGAGTTCAAACTCCTATAGGATTAACAGCCAAAAAATTCAAAGCAACGTCAGTCGGTAGCCACATGACATGTAAGTATAGTTTCGTATTGTTCATTGTGACCACAGTCGGTGAGACTTGATGATCTCGATTGATCGACCATTTTTTATGAAATAATAAAAAGTAGACCGTATGCCACATTGTTTGAAGTTTATGGTTTCCTTTTTTTTGTTTTTCCGTACATTTTTTTCCGCTACTTAACAAACATTGAAACACAATGCACAATCAATAACGCCTTAAGTTGTTAAAAAGCTAGTTAAATAGACAAAATTGTTAAACTTGACGATATTAGGGTGGTTATGCGTGAAGATTACCGTAAAATTATATCATCGAGAGAGCAAGATACCACTCAATTTAAATATGTGATTATGTGGTTCGTCCATGGCCATTAACGACCATTATTTGAAAAGTTGTTTTACAAAATAAAAGGCAACAATAACTGAGGGGCCGGTCGGCCTTCCCTCGCCACCGCGCCGGCCGAAGGACGTAGGGACAAAAGCGAGCGTGCCTGCCCAGCCTCCGGACAAACGGGACTTAGCACTTTATTTACATTGCATCCATTATCCCACTCATAAATTAACTTAACAACTTTTCAAAGAATGTGATGATCAGTGATCTCTTTTCACAACTGACAACTGCAAGGGCAAAAGTTGAAATATGATCCATCAATATAACAATAAGAGTACAATTTGAATGATAAAGTGAAGTGATGTGGCAGGTATAGTGTCGATTTTATAGGTCCATTCAATAAAACATTGTGAAGATCATCCGAGCTAGTAAAAAAAAAAACATTATATTGATCGAAATTCAAATTTAAATATGAATGACATATGCTGATTGGATATTGTATTGAATTGGGCTGATGGCTAATCGTGGTTACAATGTCGTTGAATTGTAGGAATATCGACTGGAATGGTTAATTATTTCCAGCACGTGCTTTCAAAACAAAGTAGAAAAATGATGTCGCAATATTATTGTAATCGGATGCTGGCGGCCTGGATTCGCTGGAAAGTTCGGCGAAGTCACGAGGAGCTTCGTTGGCAATTCGGACCGGTCGGAAATTCGGAATGGTGTCCGAATGTTTGCAGCGGACAGCGCGCGGTCAAGGCCTCGCTGAGACGGCGATTACACCCGATGCGCATTGGAAACACGACCCGCCCGCCAGACTGATTGTTATTGTAGCCGTATATGCTCCATCGAGTTGGTTAGCGTGAACACCAAATCGTTAGTATATCTTCAAATTAAAATACTTTTAGCTTAAAACTTTCTTTTTGTGTTCGTGTAGCGCTGCTAAGCGAATCGTGAAATTTATTTATTCTGATCCTAGTTCCTAACTGCAGAATCCAGCTTTCTAGTTCGAGTCTCAATTTTACCATCATCGGAAGCCTCGACACCTTTACAAATACTTATCGATTAACATCAACATTTTTATTAAAACATCAAAGTCGTGACAGTAATTGTGCCTTACATATCTATGAGATTTGTTTATACCTATTTAGATATAGATAGGTACTAAAGAAAATTAGTTGTAATAAAGTAAGTCCGGTGAAAAGTACGTATGAGAAATAATAATAATTTATTTATTAAATTTGACAACACTGGTCCAATGGTTAGTACAGCAATACCTTATCAACTAAGGGTTAGTAACATTAATTAATTAAATTGACTCAAATTAAAAGAATAGAAATAATCAAAAATAACATAATCAACAATAAAATAATCAAAAATAAAAACAATAATCAAAATAAAATAATCAAAAATAAAAACAATAATCAAAATAAAATAATCAAAAATAAAAACAATAATCAAAATAAAATAATCAAAAATAAAATCAATAATCAAAATAAAATAATCAATCAAATAAAAAAAACCATGTCTACTGCCCCTGCCGCACGAGCAACCTGACAGCGTGTTTAAATATTGGCGCATCGTGTTTTTCAGCTAGGGTTTTCAGAATGCTGTTGGTGCTAGCCCTCATTCTACTTATTAAGGATGCGGTCTTTTTCCTCCGGATGGCAAAAAAGTCGTCGGTTCTCGCTGAAGCAAACATGCCAGACGCGCTACAGAATCGGGGCAACCTCAACAGCACCCTGAACCCATTATTGTATTGCACCCGCAGGGCATCTAGTGCCCTCCGCGTGCAGTTAACCCACAAACTACCCGTGTAGAATGTTTGGCAGTACGCCTTAAACAGGGTTGTTTTCACCTCATTACTACAACGGGCGAATCTGTGAGCCAACATGTTGCATCTGGCTGCTAGTGCCCTGCGTTCCCGTTCAATGTCTACCTGATCCCTGAGGTCCTCGGTGACATAGTGACCTAAGTACTTAAATTGAGTGACCCTCATAAGTGGTCGTCCATTGAGTGATATTGAGGGCTCGTAATTTAAACGTTTCCCGGGAGCAACAAAGATCAGGTATTCACTCTTCATCTCATTATATACCAAGCCATGGGCTGCCGCATACCTCTCACAAACGCTTAACATCTCCCTGATTGAGCCAGCCGTTGGACCCAGCAGCACCATGTCATCAGCGTAGCTTAAATTGTTATATATGTTATATATGTTATGTTGTTTAATTGTTAAATAAAATTTCTTTAAAAACCCTTTGTTGAACTTGGTTCTGTTCTGATGAGGTTATTCTATTTTCGTGTATGAAGCAACAGAAAAATGTTTTATAAATCAAAAAGTACGTAGCGGTGTCGAGTGGCGAAGAGTACCGAGCTGTAGCGAGTTTTTCCGACGCAGTGCGAGGTCAGTATGAGTCAATTACCCCGGGCGGACTGTTGCGGTGCCGTCGTCGACGACACTGCGCCCGCGCCACCCCACAAAATTTTTAGGTACGAATACAATAATATTTTAGTGGTTACTCATATCACAGATTAACTAATAGTTACTACGCCCATATTACATTAATTTTTTATAGTTTAGTAAGTCTAATAAAAACCTTTTTTAATTTAAGTATGTACAATCGAGTTCATTAATATATTGGCCCTTCCAGGCTTCAAAAATATATGAACGTTAAAAAAGTTCATAATATTGTGACAACTCTAAGCATCATTAAATTGTGGTCAAGATTATGTGACTGCTTTTGTTCAGTAACATGTATAGCCAAAGGCACAAAAGACTGAGAAAAAGCAGTCACATATTAATGAATCTAAATCTTGACCACAATTTAATGATGCTTAGAGTTGTCACAATATTATGAACTTTTTTAACGTTCATATATTTTTGAAGCCTGGAAGGGCCAATATATTAATGAACTCGACTGTACAAATAAGTACGTAAACAAAATTAGATATTTGGTTAAAAAAATGGGAATGTAGTTATTTAGGAAGTACTGACTGAGTCATTCGTTCATTCTTTATTCCTAAACATAGTATTATTAGTATTTGTTCGCCAGTGAATAAGCAAGCATGACCAGGCCGTGTGATCCGGACGCTCTCAATCGCGGTTGACCTCGGCTGATTCGGCAACCCGTGCCAAGGCCAAGGTCAATTTGTCGGGTGTGTTCAATTAATAGCTCAATGCGGTGACGCCTGGAGCCCCACAGAGCGTAGCGTCCGCCCAACATATCACTTTGTGTGCATTACGACAATTAATTCGACAGAAACTACGATGTTTCTCAGATACTAACTGTGGTAATGGTGACTACGAGCAATTAATCTTAGCCAATTAGGTACAATGATCATTACCAATTATGAAAAATGATTCAATTAATATTTTAACCTGATTTTAAGATTCCATAATTATTTATAGATGGATTGAATGCAGGTATTAGTAGCTCTCTAAATGTTTGTATGTTCTTTCATTTTAATTCATAAACGACAAACAGTGTGACGCATTTCGACCTTCGAAACTTGGCAAAAAAATAAAAATATATTAAACACGCAAATGAGAGGCTACAACGACCCCGACGTGATTCAATACTTAGAGCTCATAAAAATAATGTGTAGTCATCAGTATTCTTACACCAATTGTATGTTCGTCTAGTATTCTGTATTCTGGGCGGTGTGATATTTAAATTTGAACAATACGAATCGCTGTCTTTGTAGGTTGACTAATATCGCAAACCTCCAAACATGTGAACGGCCCCGCCGAATAAACTAGGAGCACTTCCTCGTTCGAATATCGGAACGTGTCAATGTCAACTGTGCTGATTTAGCCGCAATGTCAACTTCAAGGTAACGCCCCGGCTGCGACATAAGGAAATTTGACTGTTAACTATTAAATCTAATTGTAAACTTAGAGCTCGCGCAACAATTTAATAACAAGTGGAAATTATATTACAATGGGACGTATCTCTCTACATGTACGTCAAATTAGTTAAAACAAAGGCTACTGTACAATTTTTGATTAATTGATTTACCGTAAAACCTTAATAATTAATGCCGAATGATGTGTCTTATATGGTCGCATAATTATTAAGTGTTTGTCAGTTAAAGATTTTACGAGTGCCTGTAAATCAATTTTATAGCAAACAAATGATGTAAATGTTAATTTTAATGAAATATTTATGCATGTACATGGATTGTGGTGATGAAGGAGCCTTTCTCCTTTCGGTCACCTCACCTTGATATTTGCATCAAGTCGAGACTTCCTGCTCCGACAGAGGACGACTGCGTGTTATGTTTATGTACATACACATCCTACTAAGCAACTCTGAATTATCATTTTGCCACTGCAGCTCCAATGTATCTCGCACCAACATATAAAAATGGGACAAGCATGTTCTCCATCGTAGCATAACGAGCGAAATGCGAACGCGCCAAGTAGAGCATTGAAATCGGCTATTGGTCCAAGACTCCAGAGCTTTGAGCTTGTTTAATTATACGTCTCAATAACGTTACGTAGTGAAGTATAGGAGAGGTGTTGCGCAGTAGGTCTTTGCGTAATCAGAGCATCGCGGCGTCCCCCGCGCGGCGATGATGCACCTCGTTGTATAATGTTAGCTAGTCGGTTTCATATGCCTTGCGCCCGCGCAACCGCGCCGCTGCAGCTCAGAGTTGCGTTGCACTACTCGCCTACACTCCACACTGTGCGCAACAATGAGGAAGTGTATGCCGAACATTTCCTTGTGTTACATTTACTCGCTCTCATTAATGCCATAAGTATAACGCCTTGTGATCATTTTAAATTCGACTAAATTTTTTTTTTTTTTATATACCATTTGCCATCCTAAAGAATTAGGTTATGTAAGCAGTAAGGACGCTTAAATTTTGTGTTACCAATCGATGAAAACGTAAAGTCAACATGTTATTCTGGATCACTCTGAATTTTCTACATATTCGATGAACACTGACATGAACTCGAACTAAATACGTAAAATTTTCATTTTGATGAGTCCAATTTAAGTCTCGAACCAAATCGTAAACAGATTTAAATCAGTCTAGATCCATTTCCTTTAATAAATATGATTTCCATGCCAACTGCGTACCTATTGCGTGATTTTCCTGAATTTGTTTTCAATCAAGCGGTATTGTCGTATTTGACACTGTAACTAGACATAATGCTAATACGAATCTAAACCACAATTTACTGATATAAAAGAAAATGCGCGTGAAAAGCGCCACGCGGCAAGAAGCTGAGGTCCGGAGAACGCCGGAGTTAAGCCGCGAAATATTGCGCAGCATTAACTCCTGAAAACGTGCCCGAAGAAAGTTCACGGCCGCGCGTTGACGTTACCACCTGCCGCGCCCCGCACCTCCGTCGCTTCCGCCACCCGCCCAGCCTCCCACCGCGCTCTGCCTCGCTACACTGATAATCCTACTCGATCCACGTTTATTGCTTGCTAGATAAATAACCTCTATTACGGTTGCATTCAGGCACTTACAGTACCGTAACTAGGATAAGAAGACTCCGTATCTATTTCAAATTAACTTGCAATAAATAAAATATTGTTGCAACTAAATAGTTAGGTACTCATTGTTATTGAAATCTATCGGAAAAGCGAAATCTTTAATGTTTTATCGGTTCGCGCTATCGCCTATCTTGGTTCAAGGTTTCGTGTTGCCCGATAGGCGAGGGTTTTATTTATGTGTATGAAGGGTGATTGATTCGCTTATAACATATCTAGGCTGTCAGCAGGAGCTGTGAGATTAGAGTGTGCGGCGGGTAGGGGCCGGGGAGGCATCGTGGCCTTGGCTCGTTCGTTGGCCGCGGCGGGCGCGCGGCGCGTGTACCGGCCGCGATAATTTCGGCAGTTGCGCGCACGAGTCTACTGACCCCGTCGTCGTTGTTTGCGACGTAAATGATCCCCTTGACTTTATTTAAATCATCCACTCCGTCAACCGCTCAAATAGATAGTAAATACATAATATATGTATATCTGTTTCTAATTTTGAAAAACCCTCAATGCCTTGTGGTAATATTCAAAATTGTATGCTTATTACGCTTGATTAAATTTTTTTATACGACTGGTTTCAGTTGGCAAAAACAAACAATTTATTTACTTACTTTTTATTGACAGTGTGATGTGGGCGTACAAGTAAATGATTCTTTAAATCGATTATTATTAATTACTAAGCATTATGAATACATGAATCTCATATGTAAATAATAAGAATAAACTACGTATTCTGCCCATTGGCAAATTATTGAAACTATGCAACGCATTCGAATCAACACGATTTTTTATGTCGGTGTTCGTTTTTAACCCTAATGATCTGGCTGCCATTTAATGCTCCTGAATTGTTAGTTCGGTTCGGTGTAGGGAAGCCCTTGAAGTACGAACGTAGTTCGCGGAGAAAGTGCTGCATATTCCTATTAAAGTTTTCATTTTATATGAGAAGGGATTCAATAAAAAAAAAAAACTTTAGTGTGCCTAGTGGTATAAAGTATAGGTATCTGCAGGAAGGAATCGTTGTCTCAACAGACGTTGTATGAATATTACATTTATTGAAAACCTCTTAACTGATGTCAAAACTAGGTTGCCTAAAGAAAAAAATAGCACTTACTCCATTTTTATTAAATCCCTATAAGTCCAAAATTTGATTTTAACTACGATACATTTTGCCTTTTAAAGCGATGGTTGTTAGCGATAGCGACATTTATGTTATTTTTAAATAAAACATTGTGGTAATTTCAATTTTTCGTAGGTACTTGGTTTTAGTATGAAATTCTATCCGTTAATAGTTATTTGTTATACAAGAGTGCAAAGTTGCTTTTTAACCGCGTGCTCAATTTTGATGACCGAGCAAGCGAAGGATTCTAAAATTGAATCACGAGCGCAGCGAGTGATTCAATAATTAGAATCCTGAGCGTTAGCGAGGGAATCAAACGAGCACGAGGTGAAAAATCTTTGCACTCGAGTGCAACACGTAACTTTTGATCCCACCTCAGCGAGGAAATGACTTAATGTAAAAAAAATTAACTTCCTCGTCGCTAGAATCACTCATTTTAGGTTTTTCACTTGTTTTCAAGTTTCTTGTTTTTAACCTAAGGTTTTAACAATATGACGTGAAAAGAAATAGGTGCGTGTAAAGCAAATTAAAATAAAAAAGTAATACACCAAGAAGGTTCCGAGTCTGAGTTTTAACAAATTAAAAAAGGTTGTATGATAAATTCGGCACCATGGAGGTAGAAGTAAATAGGTTTAATGAAGTTTTGAATTCACAAACTTGGTGCACACGATGTTCTAAATTCGATTTACTTTATCCTCTAGCGGATAAAAACGGCTTTTGCACTCAGATATCGAAGAGCAAAAATACTCTTTCCGAGATGGGGGGATGAAAATGTTTTTTCTTAATTAACACACCTTATACATCAAGATAATGTAATAATTTGTGTAAATTTGTTTCTACGCAATGTAGAGAGTAGTTCTACGTAAATGTAACGTTGTTTTATAGATAATAAGTCTTTTAAAAAAATATCATGACTTACTGAGGACTTACATTACACACGCAAACTGAAACCGCTTTACGCTTAATTATGTGAGTACCGAAAGGCTTTAGGAGACTGTAGACCATTAAACTGATTAACACCATTTACTATGACGATTCTGCGTAGGATGCCATAACCATTATTGGAATTGGTATAATTACATTATAGCAGCGAGTAATCGACTGTCTATACATGATACCTTCTAATTTTGTCTTTGGCAGCGAGATTCGAGTGTAATTCAAGCACAGTTACCTCCTTGTCAATAAAAAATAACAATAAAGCAGTCATTCAACTTGGCATATTATTATGTATAGCGATGCGAAATTTCCTTTATTTGCCGAAAAAAATACAATAGTTATTATTGGAGCAGTTTCGATTTTCGGCAATCAATAATTTACGTGGTCGGCATTGTAAACACACTTCCTCGTCTCCCAGCTGGCGGAGAAACGTGGCATCAGGCTTGCACCTTGTTATTAGTAAAAAGTGGATCGGTACAGACATCGTTATTTATATTTACATATTTTGGTTCTTTTGTGGTGTGGTTTTTATGAAGGAAGTATACAATGATGTATATTAGGTAAGCATGCCATGCGCCATGACTGCCGCGTGCCACTCTGCACATGTTTGTGGGTTGTGTTCTCGCAAAAATAGTGACGTCATCGTATTTTTTAATAATTTTTCGACTTACGTAACTAGTTTTATGTAAGATTAGGGCTTTGTGCCAGTAAATATTGGCGCCGGGAAGGGTACTGGGGACGTGGGACTAGTGGAGTCGGCGACCGCATGCGCGTGCACTCAACTCCGCAAGTGCGTGTAACGGTGCACCACGTTCTTGCTGTGCCACTCCACTATCACATTGATAACTATTAGAAACAGCTCTCGAAAAAACCATAACGTACTACAGGGTCAACAATAATATAAAAACTATAAAGACAAACAAGTCATTTAAGTACTCTAACGCCCGAAAAGAAGATTTTTATAGTCGACAAAAAATCTGGTAATAATGTTATTGATTGCATGAAAGTCTTCAACCGCAACATTAGAAAACCATTGTCATACCGAATAATTATGTTTTATAAAACTGTGTTAAAAGATTTACTTGAGAAATTACCACTAACGACCATTTCGTAGAAAGGTCTTTACGGAACATTTTAGTTTTTGTGTCCTTCTATTGTTTCAAAATTCTTTTCTCTACGAAAGGCAGCTTATTGTTTTGATGTCGCATATATTTTGAATGGGCTGAAATGTATTCAGGTTAAGGAATTGTTGCTGGTTGGACGTAAGTATCGTGACCCATATTATCAAAGGATCAAGGAGCAACGAGCAAATTTAATACCATCTGCTGAGTGAACAATAGATCAATAGAAATCTACTAACCCTTACTCCCAACTTCCTTTCAACTTCGATTTTCAAAAGTTGTTTTTTTGCAATCCGCGTAAAAAATGCTAGCAGAATAGTGTTCTTCTATTGACAAAAAAAAATCACGATGCAATTTGACGTACCCTTTCTTTTCATCTCGGATTTCACGAACAGGTAAGGTCCAAGTTTTTGCCGAGTTTAAATTATTGTGCAAGTTTCGCGATATCTAACTCTTCTGAGATGTTTAAATAAAAACTTTAATCGAAACCTTTTTAGGACAAAAAACGCGAGGTTTGAATCTTTTACAAGAGTTTTTTAACTTCCTTTTGTTAGATCGGCTCGTAACCGACATTCACAGATAGGTGATGTATTGTGTCATCGCTAAACGATATCACGGCCGAGGGATATCCATACAAAATATTCGTCTTAATGATAAAATATCAGCGGGATACCGTGCAATATTTTCACAATATTGTATTCTCATAATTTAGGTTTTATTTTGAGATTACTTAAAAAACGGGTATTTACACGTTTGATATATCGTTTGTATTGATTTTGATTGTATACGACATATTTTTATCGCGCTAGTGTTATTAAGCAGAGGATGTAAACAAACTTTGAAAAAATTATATGTGCTGAGATCATAACAATAGTCCATTCCCTTGGAATTCCGGTACTGAGTGTGGTACTTAATTTTTTTGGGCTCAGTAATTATCAGCACCCATTTAATCATTTATTGTGGTGGTTTTTGTGTTTATGATTTGTCGCCAAAAGCTCGGCGGGATTCTTGGACCTTACTTGTAATACAATAGTTGACGATCCATTCATGCGAGAGAATTTCTCTTCTTTTCCTCCGTGTGCATTCTGAATAGGCGTGGTAGGGGCGATGCGAATGTCCATAATATTATGTATGCGTATGGAGTCCAGTTGGCATTAGTAAGCACGATTGCACGACAATCGCGGCGTGATGACGGCAGCTCGCGAGCCGCGAGCGGGCATAGGGCGAGCCCCGTTAGGACGGGGTGACTGACTCCACCACTGCAACCTGGTGCATTGTGCTCTAACGAGAACACACCATTATGTGCAAGTGCAATCATATCAAGCGAGCCAGCTAACTTTACCTCCTTACGATCAAAGTTGAGGACATTGCGTCGGCGTCGGTCGGTGACTGACACTTACCTGTAACAAGGAAAATAAAATATTGTAGCTACTTTGCATTTAGTCGTAAAATTGTAATCTAAGTCTACATCAAATTTAAAATAAATTGTTCATGAACTGATAACCAGGAAAAAGTATAATGAATTTAAACAGTGGTCGTTATTTTTATGGTTTGTGTCGAGGCAAACAACGAGGCCATTCACACTCTACATACCACTTTATATGCTAATATAGGTATTGTTTCTAAGTCAAAGTCGATTAAATGGTGCGCATATATTACTATTAAATAGAAATTTTAAGTGATATATTTAGTATTTTCCTCAGTTGGCACAGGAAACGACAGGGTCAACGCACGAAATGATGTCGTTCACTGCCGAAGGTGGCTACTGAACCTGAGCCGGGCGTCCTTGAGCCCGCCTCCGAAATCGCCAATAACCAACACAGACATGGTTACTTCACATCTTACCGTGCTGTAACGAGCACACACTGGCGCTATATAGCACAAGAATGTTAACGCACACCAATGAAAAGCCCCTGATCATACACTGAATTCGTCTACAAACACACGCAACCACAGAGTCAACGAACCGTAATGTGAAAAATGAATCGCATGTGAAAATAACAAGTCACATTTATCAGAATGAATACTAGCTGGAGAAAATAATAATTATAATATCAAAGTTAAATCGACTCACTGCATATAACACACTCCTTTTGTCACGTTTTTAGCGTTCCGTAAACATGTGACACTGTTCTAATTTAATCTTGACTACTCATGTACTTTTGTTCGTTTATGTAGTAGGTTATAGGAAGGGAGTTACAAAATCTAGAATATCACGTAACATAAACAAGGAAGCTGTAAAATGTTTTGTAGAATGTTATGTTTATAACACGAATGTGCGATGATTTCAGAGAAGTCAGACCCTCAGGGGTCTGATTCATAATATTTGCCAATTACCCACATTTAATTATCCAAAATAATTCATCCTATATTGTTTAGTTTGACGTTGAATTATTGTTATTTATTGACATTATTTAATCAAACGCACATGCGCATAATATAAAGTATTTTATCAGGCAAAATTCAACTTAAATGCAAAATGACTAATTTCCGGATAAATGTTCGCGATTAGTAATAGAACAACCGGTGAGGAACCGAGATTGGCGAGTAATAATAAGATTTATATTATGTGTGTGAGGCCTCGGGCCACTGACCGCCGCCGAATCTCAAGGTCTGCGAGCATCGCGCGGTAAACAAGTGCCGACGTATATACCTTGCTACCTATCTACACGTAGCATGACTTATATTATCAAATTTACCTACTACACGTGATCTAATGACAGCGCAACCGTTTCAAATTAGGTATATGACTGATATAAGACCTGTCTTTGAACTTTAATCTATGGATCAGCCCATACTTTACCTATACAAACGTCAATAAGAATGTAATATTGTTTTCCAGGAACGTGTTACGAGGATTAGAGTTGTTTTCATACAACTGTTTTTCCTGGAAACTTTGTAAAGATACAATCCATGGTCATTAAATCGAAAAATACCCGTAGACCGCAATGTCACTACTTTTGTGTTCAACAATGTAACTCAACATCTTATAAAATATATGAATTAGTTTATAGTCACGTTGATATTGAAATTTAGCATACATTCTAGAGATCCATAATATCTTTCAACTAATGTAAGCATTGCCACGCCACACTTTACTATTACGACATAAGCCCGTGCTACGGGGTTGCTACGCCACTGCTACGCTTTTGTAAGGCGGCGGAATGAAGTGGAGCGGGAGAGAGTGGGTGGTCACTGAGCCAGTAGTATAATATATATACGAGCCTAGGCATTTTCGAGTAGAGGTATCTGGGAAAAGCGACCGCTACAATTTGGGGAAATGGCCCATCGGTTACGGGGCCGTGCTACACGCGGCACGATTATACATTTTGACATAAAATGCTTATCAAATTCTTATAGCATGCTTTTATTTTTACTTGATCGTTCATCGGTTGTTAAATGCGACATATAAGTCCACCAACAAACGAATGATATGATTTTATGGCGTATTATAGTTCATTATTTAAAAAAAAAAATGTTAGCAAGTATTTCATACATTTTGTTCTTTCGAACGTGCACGAACAACGGATATTGTTCAATACGTATAGAATTCAATGTATTTTTATCAAGTTCAATGACATTTTATCATTTCGCCTTGAATTTATCGCTATTGTCTCCCAAATAATGGACGTGCAAAGAAGTTTGTATTTTCACAAAAAAGAACAAATCAGTTTGTTTTTGGATACATATTATCGACTTTACAATTCATGCAATTAGTCTTTGTTCTTGTTTGTACGTTGTTTAGTTTACATTTGATATTTTTCTGGTGGCATCAGAGTATGAGATATTAAGGCTTTAATAATAATTTTCTAGTAGAAAATTAGAAGAGGCTGCCGCCGGCGCCGTGCACATGTCGCTGTCAATGCCCATGAAACTTGATCTTTGGCTATTTGTTCCTGGTTCACGGGTACGTCACCTGCGGTATCACGCGATAGAATGCCATACAAATAAGCGCGATTTTCAGGCGATTGTGTGACAAAGTGCCGACACTGTCGTCTGATGTCGTTGCCCTCTATGAACTTTCCACTCGTTAAACTTGATTATCGACACACGATCGGCGTAAGCTGAGTTTAAACCGATTATGTAACAGGTGAATCGAGTTTCTAAAAAGTTATAACATCAACTTTGAGTGTTTATCGTTTTAATACTTTATTAATACTTTCAATATTTTATGCACATAACAAATGGTTTTTATACAAAACAACTTTTCTCTTTATGTTACCACAAAATGTCATGCAATAATATGTGTATTGTACGAATGAATTTCTACATAGAATGCGAACGAAACAACCAAAATATTTTCCCACAGTAAAGTTTTCCTGCGTTGTCCTGTTAATACAACCAGAGGCTATTTTCCTGTCACGTGCAATTGCGCGTGCACTGAAACTTTGCAGCATACTTTATTCATTTTCCTATATAGAATACTGTATGTATGTATGTAGGCAGCTCATAGGTAACGTCCATATACCGGTTTACGTGTACCATAGTTACTCGTAGATAATGTCATACGCATGCGTGTCGCGTAATCAGACAGGATTCGCACGGTGCCGAGTGCAAGCGATGCATGGCGGGGTGCAACGTGGGAGCGGGACGGAGCGAGTTCAATGGTATTTGATATAGTGCAATGGAGTTCTTTAACCCCTTAGCCTACCTGCGATTCTTGCGAATGAGGCAGTCCGGCCGTTGTCCCTGACTGCACCACTATCAAGCACGTATCTTTATAGGTCGCTGCTAGGCGCTGTACCGACAGCATATTACTACTATCGTGCAGTCAAATATTTTATACGAATCAAAGCTGTTTCGGTAAAGGGACTAAATAATTTGGATATTGTCATATTGTTGTTTATTTTCATTCATAGTATACAGAACAGAAGTTAGAAAAAAATAATAACCAGTTTTCGATAAAGCTACATTCTAAAATATAACACATAATAACATTCACATTTATTGTTTAGAAATCCTACCGTCTTTCTCTGCATGACATAAGTTATGTAAAATGTCTGATTTTCACTTTTTAAAAGCAACGCGTTTATAAAACTGTTAATTGTAAATTATTAAACATATTATTTTTTTACTGTTTAATCATAATAAAAACTCAGTAAAATATTAATATCGCGGTATTTGCAGACTGCAGAGAATAGTGATGTAACCAACTGGACATGCCAATCACGTCGGTTGAGGAGCTAGTCGCATGTCAACTATAATCTAGGATTTTAAAAATTCGCAGCAGGTGTGTAGGAGGGTAACGCGACGTGAGAGGGAGAGGGGGGACACTGGACTGGTTTCCGTTGTTTCGCAATAACGCGGGTTCAATGACGCCTCTGTACTTATAATTGCTGGCGTGTCATGAACGTGCACTCGACCCCTTCTCTTCTGTGGCGTGTGTACCGGCCCTGAAATATCTCAACCCGCTAATGATCACGTAAACTGTTACGCTCTACATACAGTTCGGGACAAAAAAGGAGCCCAAGTAGTCTTGTCGATCGTACCAAGCCAACTGTAACCAGATACCAATACAACTTAATGGTAATTCAGTGATTGCGTTCTATACGACCCAATGATTTATAAAATACTAGTTACAATTTAGAATGTAGAACAACAAATTGATTTGTTCCTACGATTCGTTTATAAATATTTCTTGCCTACTTATAAAACTTTTAAAACTCTTCTATTAAGTTTAGTATAGTTAGAAAATTCTGGATATATCGTCGTGAACTAAATAAATCACGTTAATTTTCAACTATTGTCCCGAGATAAAACCAACTAGTGATAGGAAGGGACACAAACACCCAAATAATGACATGTCTATACTGACCTACAAAACTGATAACGAAGAAAGTAAACAGAAACAATAAATAATTCATTTACAGAATAAATACTAATATTGTTTTGATATTGACCTCTATAACTATCTTACTTTACATATCTGATGGACAGGACGACTCTAACACGTAGTTTTGAATAGATTCAATAAGTTTCTAATACGTCTCCCGTCTGAAGTTTTCAAACAGGATAAAACTGTGAGTCAGTAAAATGTGTTCCAAGTTGTTAGTCGTGAAAGCTGTAAGTTGAACGGGTGGCGGCGCCGCGGCGTTGACCTCGCGCCGCGAACGACGACCCACCGCCTCGTACTAACTACACACGATATATCCAATTTATACTTCAAATAGTCTAGCTAATAGTAGCACCTGATATAATACACATAAATAACAGCATATTGTGTTGTTAAAGCTACCCCGTCAGGGCGTCAGCGGCAAACTAAGTACCATTACGTGGGGGCAGTTTATGTTGCATGTAATTATAATTACCTTCACCGATACGACAATTTATTTTATGACTCCGTTGTATTCAAGCATTTTATTTTAATTACAAACATATCAGCAACAAGTGTTGTTATTAAATACTTTGTTTATTGGATATATATTTCTATAAATGAGACGTTAATGCCTCACACATGTTAATATAAAAGTTCACTATATTAGTTGAACCAGTGTTGTTGTGTGCAGCGCAGTGTTTCGTAACTGGCGGCCGTGGTCGATGACTCCGAACGTTCTAGTGCTCACATCTCTCCGCGTTACGTAACCGCGAGAAAGTTGACATCCGCTCGTGGAACGTTCCGGCCAACATTTTCAGCCCAGAGTCAACGCACCGCGATGCACCCCAATTAGCACCGGTGCAACTCCCTCAAACACATAGTAACATTAAACACATACAAATGGCGTAACATGTGGCATGCCAACACAGAACAATAATTTTCCGTGTTATATAGGCACTGTTTCAAGCTTTTAATGCTAACGTAAGTACGATAAACAGCTCTAATCAATTACTATAATGGACAAATTTTACATTTATTTATCGGTCAATTTAACAAGCTGAAATCAGTTATCGTATTTTATAAATGTTTGTAACGTTGTGAACTGAACAATGGTAAGTAACTATTATTTAGTTCATCTGTGACATGGCGTACAACGACGTTTTCGACTATTTCTTGAACGATCACATATAATATTTTAAGTATTATGAAAACATGCTATGTTGACGTCGGAGGATGTTACGCCAATCCTGCTATAATATAAGCAATATTAATAATAGCTCGAGGCCGTAATAAGATGTCATTGTCACAGCGTTATCAAAATCGAGGACATTTTTATATAATTCTGGGTCATTGTACCGAAGCTATGTTTTGTTCGGCTTATCGCAGCTATGCTATCGAGCTAGCAAGCAATGTATGTCACTGATAATACACTGTAGCTTGTTCCTTTGTTTGTTTGAACGAAACTACTTCGACTCTAAATACATATAGATACACTGTGGTTCCTGTTATGTAATGTGAAGGTTAAATTTTGCGTCAAAATATTTGTTTAAATTCTAGTGAAATGTATTTGCAGTACATTTGCGAGTGGATTTTATATTTGTATTAATCTACTTTACCTATGTTTTTCACTTTATCAAGAACAATTGAGTGTAAATTAAATAGTCTGACGTCCAATTATTTCACTACAGTAACGATTGAGTTCAGTTGTAATGTAACTCTGTAACCGAAGCATACGGGATTTATTCGTCGACGTGTATAATAATAATAAGAATTATGTTTCAAAAGGTCCGTGTCAATGGACTTCTTAGTGAACTGACATGAGTCAGTGCTTGACGTACCATCACCGTGTAGCGAAATCTACTGTGACAGTCGACGTTAACTAACGTCGACAAACAAATCGAATTGAATATAATGTATTATGTTCTATACGTGTATCCTAATGAACGTGTGTTAAGAATGCATGAACATGTAAATGAGAACGTAGATGATGAATGACACACCGATGAAATGGAACTGTGTGAGTGAATGACGGAGAAGAGTGGAGCACAATGTGAGCACACGTGTACACGCAAGTGCACACATAAAACTACTGTTTGAATCAGACATTAAAAAGTTTTAGATTGTTAAAAATAATGTATGTAGGTATATTTTTATAATAACATACTCGTAGGAAAATAAGCCATTGTTGCTAAATTACCAACACCGTTAATAGTAGATTGTGTAGTGCTGCCTTGTTTTTATGACTTATTTTTATCATTAATTTTGTTGTCACCTACGCATGACTACGCTACGCTCTAGGCTTAAGTAATAAGAGTCATTGTAGTTCAACAGCGTTCGATACTATACATAATACATATATTACCTATGTATTGTTATAGCGAATGAGCGATGAAGCCACCGTTGAGGGTGACTGACCTGCTCATAGCAGATATTTGTACAATTGTGTTTGTAGATTCGCTCCAAGGACGCCGTTTACGTCAGCCGGGGTAATCACTATCATGGTATGGTAGAGATCGAATCACACGAATTCTATCTTTATTTCGTACTAGCAGAGTTAATTATGCAAATGGACGAGGGATAGCGAGCGCTGGAGATAGAAATTTGGATTTGTTAATTTGGAGAGACGATAATTTAGAGGTCAATAATACCGGATGAAATCAATAACCACATTGCGCCGTTCTATAAATATGTATGATCATCTATGGAGTGGCTTCAAAATGTTAACGATCTATTTATATGGTGATAAACTTGTTATAGATATTGTAGATTAGATCGCGTGCAGTGCACGTAGCTGAAGTGGAGTCACCGAGTGTCGTAGCGGCGCGGCGCGGAGCGGGCGGGCGCAACACCCGCACGACAATGCGACGACCAGCCGGTCATTAACCCTTCGCACCCGCCCGCTGCCGGCGCGCACCCTAACGCACGCGGTCTACCCTCTACCTCCCAATGTTTTCCCAACACTACTTTTGTAAACACTGATGAGTCCCACTCCCACTGTCCCCGATTTCAATTCGTAGTATAAATAAGTTTTCAAAGGTGGAACATTGCGGTACATTTTTATGTGCGTATAAAATTGAATGACTATTTGACGCTATACCCTATTCAAGGAACGAAAATACAAAATGTTAACATTTGACTACTCTTAATAAAAAGGTTTTCTGTAAATTATTTCAATACATTAATTCCTTTTGGCAAGTTTTCAATTTTTCATTGACTAGTTTCGTATTTGACTAAAAAAGAACATGATAAGATTGTTTACATTTAGTTTTTTCGTTCCTTAAATAGGACTTATAGGTTAGGTTTTAGTAACGCCTATGATGTTATGTTTACATCAAACAGAATCACATAAGCTTGTAGGGTAAACACATGCACAGTTCAAACCACATGACGTGACTCTAATTGGATTTTGGCTGATAAATAGATTATTACAAATATTGCAAGCCGCAGCTTATTGCAAATATTATGCGGCTTAAATAGGATATTGTAATAAATATACAGTTAGTTGAATCATGATTACGGTCAAAATATGGCTGAATCGAAGCCTGCTCATCAATTCAGGACATGTCACTGGATCCTATAGGCGTGCCTAGACAGGATTGTTTTAGACTAGAGTCATACAGTTACCTAGCTAACGGCACCCAACCGTTTCCGCGTTCACGCAATCCCATCTGCATTGTATATCAGTTATTAATATTTCAACAGATTTCAATGTAAAACTTTGACATTTGTGGAAATTAATGATTAAACTTCAAACCAAGACAAGTACAAGTTTACTATACAAGGTTAGTCGGAAAGGGGGTACTAACACGCGGCCACTTAATGTATCACTTATTGTATGTATCACTTTATGTATTACTTGTGTTAAAATTTCATAATCCACGTATTTTTTGTTATATTTATATTGTTTTTTTTTCAAAAATGCTTCAATCTTGCTTTAGTTACGAATTCAGAAAATGGAGCTTATAATCCGTGACCTCAAATATGACTTAAAATGTAAACATTGCTGATCATAGCTGAGAATAGACAGATTTTAGCAAATTTTTTTAAATATTGATTTTTGCGGAAAGTTTTAGAACAAAAGTTATTCATTATTATGATTGGTTACTTTAACCCTTTCCGGTTAACCTTGTATAAAACTTTCACCTGGTACTAAGAACAGAGATTTATCAAAACTAAGAAACAATTAGTGTTTTTCACGATATTATCATATCATATCAAAGGACATTTTTTTATTTTCTCTATTTAATTTAATCAATGAGATATCTTTCTATTTTATAAGGTCTAGTAAAATACTGGAATATTGAGATAAATGATTTATTAATTTAATTGATATGAAATGTGGAAATTAGTGCCGAATAATCCTGAGAAGTAGGAATGCTCTCAAAAAAGCCATGTACATATTGTAAAAATAAGCTTCTAATAAGATTAAGCTTACGCGGAAAGTGCATTTGTGATAAATAAATAAGTCTCTTATTGGTTTCCCTAAAACAGATCTCCACAAATTCAAAGCGTATCCAAAAATAGGGCACATGACATTCTGTGAATTACTGAAACACGTAACTAACAACTTTGTATGAAGCACATAAATGTGTCGCAGCGCACGCTTTTAGTTTTCGCGCCACAGTTAGCCGATATAGGGGAGTCGTGCACGCATCGGGCGGGCAACGACCGCGGGAACTTGTAACTACATCCGGGGGCTCGGAACCGTATAGACGTAACTGCGCCTGCGAACGAACGCTGTTACGACGTTGTTTACCCGCGCGCGCTGTTACAGAGCGCTTTGAACCCACACTCGACAGGGCACATGCGTTCTTCGCAATACTGATAGACCTTCCGCATTATAACGTGCCTAATATAAATTGACAGGCCACAGCAGACATATTTCTGTGCTAGTTTTATTTGATTTAAGATTTAAAATGTAATGAGTACTACAACGTCATGATTAAGCAACGTCGCGTCGTAACATAGGTAAAGTGAATCACTTTCATTATGAAATTTTTATCTTTGAATTATTTTGGTTGAATACGATATTACATTAATAAACACGCACCAATCATGCTCAGAAAGAAATTGTATGTAAACTATGATGTTTGATGGTGTTGTTTGTGTGCGGATCTGCTATTTATGCGAAACCGATGCATTTTTTAGACCTAGGCTCTCTTGTTGTTAAAGATAGTTGAAACCAAGATTAAGGCAAACCCAGATTTAAAATAACCCATCACTTTAAAACGTCATGTAACCAAAAGAGATGGGGGCTATTTTAAAACCTGGGTTTTTCTTACAACATTTTTCATAATAAAAGGGCGTTTAAGTACCTAGCTAAGCTGTTGTTAAATGTAACTAATTTATCGTTCCAAATGTCTTAAAAGCCAAAACTGTAGTTGACATACTATTTTCTATTGATAGTAGTACTAGTTTGCAGCTACCTACTATAAACAAAGTTGTTTACAGTCTAAATTCGAAACTATTATGTAATGATACGGATCAAGTTTATTAATGTCAAACTTGTGAGCTGTGAATGCCCTTTGCCGGAAGACGTCATTGCAGCAGAGTCATGCTCGGAGAAAGGCCTGAGAAATTTCCCCGCGTTACGACATCGTGCCGAGTCAACCGCTGGAATTAGCGGACGGGCAATACGATGGAAATGGAAAATCGCGAAGTGCAGCGGGGGGCTGGGGCGGCGACGGCCCGGGGGGGGGGGGGGGGGGGGGGGTTCGGGCATTCGCGTGCACTGGCCTATATGCAGTGCGACGACACCGGCGCCCGGGAGCGATGCACTCTCTAAGTACATACTCGTAGTGCCGCGTACTCGACGCACACTAAGGCACACACCTATTTTTTCTATGTGCAGTTGTGTAGGGCGCCGTCGAGTCTCTCTTTACATAAAAAGTTTACTTGAAAAGAAGACTTTCAAAGCTGAAGAAGATTGAAATGCTGACGCAGTACAAACACACGTACGTATCCTATAATACAGCGCAGACTACCGTCAAAGGAGAGTTTTACATGACAAGCAAAAGATCCTTGAGGAGGAAAGGATCCTTTTGAGAACTGAGAGGATTTCCATCAGTTTTCTTACTTACTTGAGCATGTAGTAAGACTACGTGTAATTCCTAATTAAATTAGGAATTCTGTATTTACATTGAAAATTTGGGAGAGGCGTATGTTCAGCAGTGCAGTACGCAGAATTGCTAATGATAGAACTTTTTTTTTGCAATAAATCTATACATATAAAAGGAGAAGCTGACTGACTGACTGATCTATCAACGCACAGCCTAAACCGCTGGGGTTAGAAACTTGAAATTTTGACAGTAGGTTCCTTTTGTAACGTAGGCATCCACTAAGAAGGGATTCTTCGAAATTCAACCCCTAAGGGAGTTAAATAGGGGATGAAAGTTTGTATGGAAAATCGTCACTTAACGGGTTCAAAATTTCACGCAAGCGAAGCTGCGGGCGAAAGCTAGTTGAACAATAAGAACGATAAAACTTACAATGCAACTTTTAATACGTTCCTACAAAGTAAGCCGGACAACCAAAACTAAACGATTCGCAATGACCGGAAATCCCGCCAAGTGCGACAGTCGGCAAGTACGAGAAGTTTTAACCATAACAAGTGACACTGCACTTTACGAATGCAAGTGGCGGCAGATAACCGTAAAAGTAGAACGGATATTGGTGCATTACAATGGAATATGCATGCGTGCAATGGAGCGGGGTGACCGTGCGCCGTGCGACCACGACGCAGGGTGCGCTGACGTGCCGTGTTCCGGTCTGGATGTGGCTGACTCATGCACGCAGCACCGACGTACGCACACAAACTAAACTACTCATTAGCTGCCTCATTAATCAAGATTGCTAGCGTGGCTGATGAACTTGAGGTCCTTGGTAGAATAATATACTATTTGTAATTCGTTTTCGGCTAGAAATGCAAGGATATACAAGGATACTCCCAAAATTAGAATTACACGCATTGAATGGTGAAAAGCGTGTTTTTAACGAACTGTGATGTTACTGTATACTTCTACCTAACGCTTCGAGTATTGCAGGCGTGATGGTTATGTAACGTTAAAACTACTTTCATTACTATCGCATGTTATTATTATACTCGTATGAATGTCTACATTTCCCTAAGCCATCCTAGATCAATTTAACATCAAATTGTCGTTTATGACCAACCATGACGTACCGACTATAGACATTCTAGGCCACACGCTATATTTAACAAAGCTTCCTCAAACCTTGGAATTTAATACTCCCAATGTGTTTTTAAATCTGTTAGGTTAATTATTAGCAGATGTGTCGGTTAGTTCGTTACTAGTTTGTTTTGTTACAAATAGTTATATTATAATTGATAATTTAATAGATTACGTTATAATAACTATAGACAATATAATTACCTATATTATTTAATAGTATAAGTCTTGTATAATAGTCATAATATTTATAATTATTACGTGATTACTAAAATAGATGATAGTGTCAGACTCTGTCTATTTTAGTTTACTATTTACCTACTTATCGCCTAGAAATAATAAGTAAAGAAATGTTCCATGTGTAATTATCACGCGCCGAAAATGTAACGAATAAGTTACATAATTCAAGATCAGACTAAAGAATTCGATAACGTACTTACAACGAGCAAAGTTCAACGACCGTTTACGTAAATTTCAAGTTCAAAAGGTCACACAAATATTTAATAAAGTATTCTAAATGCTTACCTGCCATTTGCTGTTGCAGTAATATAGTGTCACTATTCGATTCCATGATAATTTATACAACGAATTTTTAATGAAAGTTTTTAAATATTTGGTCTAAGCAAAGTCTAAGTTAGTGTATGTGTTAGGTTATAACCGGCGCGAGACCAACAACGCTTTGGCGCGAAAGCGAGCGATGAACGCGGGGTGAACGCGTGGGCGAGTTACGCGCATGCGCCCCTGTGACGTCAATGGACAACCCCCTTCTACACCCTCCTGCCGTAACGTTTATATTCTAAACCCACGATATTAATATTAATTTGTGAAATAAGATTGAGCAACGTTACATTTCTTCGTTCACAGATTTCTAATTATAAACGATCGGAATGTGTGATTTATCTTAGGTAAATAAAAATATTGTTACAATAATAAAATTAATTAGGCTAGATGTATGTACCGTTTATCAGATATAACAATAAGTTGTTGAACTTGTTGTTCAGTTTTGAGCTTTGATAACTGTTTACATAAAGGTGGTTTAAATCCTATGTATAAATAATAAGATAAGCACTATCTAAAACTGGACACTTAAAGCAATTTAAATGCCAGCAGGTAATGTTGTTGGCGGAGCGCGGAGGAAGCCGAGTGATGTGGGCGCGAGGGGTCGGCGCAGTTCACGGCCAAGCGGCGCTACCACCCTACATCCACCCTGGCGCCCTACCGCTGTCCACGCGGCTCAACCAGCGACTTCTATTTTTAGTATCCAGCTTAATAACGAGCTCACATACATTTATTAGTTAGGATTCAAAATCACTGGCTGATTATAAAATAATTGAACTCCAGTAGGTATCTATCATTTTTAATTTGTTTTCCATGATGCTGAAATATTGTCATCTACATTATTTCAGCATCATGGAAATGCTTTTTCATAATTATATTACTTATTATGAAAAACGTATTATTATCACATTATTATGGATAGCCAAAATGTATACCTACATAATTATTTAATACCTATTTTTACATCTCTAACTGTGCGTAGTTAATTAGTCACCAATGAAAAACAAAATGCTTGCAAAATTATAAACTCACCTTTTTTATGAAACTGTTTTACATACCGATTTATAAAATATAATGCAATGTAGGTAGGTACATTACAGTTCATAAAAACAAATGAAAAAATATGTTCCAAAAATGTTCTGATGAAAAGGCAGAGATGTTTACAATCGCGCAGGAAGCTAGCGACATCTATCTAAACTGTTTCAAACGATCTACTCGACGCTAGATGGCGTTGTGGACAGTTACTCTTTCCTCTTATTTTATTTTTTTTATTTTTAAACCAGTGCAAACTCTCCTTAGTAAAATGAAATAAATACTTAGTATTTATGTGTATTAGTTATAATTTCGACAAATAAAATATAAAACATAATAATAAGATCTAATTCATACCTCAGCTTCAAAGACAAAAATGCTCATTAGGAATCATAATCAAAAATTTTTAGTTATACAAAAGAAAAAGAAAATTTAAAATAAATTATTTAAAAAAAAATCGTTCCCTTTTCACTTCATTGAATGATGCGTGTATAGCTTAATTTCAACAAAATTCAACAAAATAATAAGATAATAAATAATATTTGTCAATTAAATTGGTTACAATTACAACAAAGCAATCACTGGTCATTGGCCTGGTATTGTGTGCTTGTCTAACGGTTCTCTTTACATTTAATAGATTATTTATTTTCTACAGCTGAAATACAATACGACGTATTGCACTAGTACCTACTAACATACTATTTAAGTAAGTCTAAAATTATGACAAAGTTCTGTAATTTGAATTTTATTTGAATTTTGAGCTTAAGTAAATGAAAGTCATAAATTATCATCATTCACTAGTCTAAAGCAAGCCGATAACTATTTTGCTTATTGACGTGTAAGATCAATTCTGTACAACAGTTCTGTATACGTTCTAACAACGTCCTACTTAAAAAGAGTTATATTAATTTGTCTGGATGGATAAACATTGAGGTCCCGTGAGCCGATTCCGACACAGTAGGGCACACAATTCGGATGGCCCGGAAAGTTCGGCAGGGTAGGCAGGGCTGAGGTCGTCGACCTCGCTCCCTAACCTACTCTTGGAGTATTTAGAGCAACGTAGGCCGCGCTCCCGCTTACCGTCGATACAGCCTGCCGCATCTAGGTCAACACTGACTCATGGTATGACCCACTATACTTAATCATCAGCGGCTAAAGTAAGCGTAACGATTGCTAACGCGCTCTCGAATGCCCGTACATGCAAATTTATTTTAATAAGAATATGGCTTCGTGGCTATTTCAGTATCATTAAAGTGTGACTTTTGAATTAAATTAAATAGTTGCTACAGACTCCGTAGCTGTGTAGTCATGACAGATGCAATATCTTTCCAGAAATGACTAATATTTAGATAATTCTATGTGGCAATGACCGTTTCATATAAACCTTCAGTAGATTCCTAGGTTTTATAAAATATCTATTATAAGACCTGGTAAATAAGTGAACCCCTATCTATTATAAAATTCATGTTGGCTGTTGTGGCTTTAAAATATTTTTTAAATAAAATATTGATCCATGAAATATTTTTTGAGTGAATGGAATCTATAAATAAAAATAATAGGAACAACAAACTTAGTTCTAGGCCAGATTGTTGAACGATGAATTGAAAATAAAAATCACAGAAATTATGATGTACGATGACGTACTAACATTGATGTAAAGTCAATGAGTGGGAGATTCAAGGTGCGTTCATATTTTCAAGGCAATATAATTCAATTGATAGATGGCACACATTCAAATAAGGTACGTCTCTGGTTTATACATATACGTGTGTTCTTGTAAAATGCCAACATTATGTATACAATTCTATTTATCTGATCTACATTTAATGCACGTCTTGGTATTTAGCATGCATTGTTATATTATTATAATAGTAACGAACTATTGACGTTGTTCCTTCGTTCGCTTTAACAACAATTTAAATGGTGACATCAATATAAGAATGTGCTAAAAAGTGAAACAACTTTTCAGTGTATGTTTTTGTGCAAACATAATAATTACATAACTGACGACAGAGAATTAGTCCAGTTGTATCTACCAATAATTGGCATTGGCATAGGTACCTTTAGATTTAAAAAAAGACTTTAGTTTGGACGGCAACAAAGTTTTGATTGTGAAACGTTCATTTTGCTTTAAGTCCATAAACAATACACATTTTTAAATCCAAAATCTAAATCGCTGGCCCAGTCTGGACTATGTATAGGTACGTGTAAATACATCCAATACTAAATGTTGTTCTTGGAAGAGAGTAAAAAGTTACATCGAACTAAGTCATGACCCAGTATTTGTATTAAAAAAATCAGTTAGCCGAAACCACGGACAATGTTTTAGTACATAAACGGGTCGCGTAAAAAATGAGGTAATGAACACAATGTTCGGCACTCTTCTCAAAGTTTAGCTTTGGTGAGCGGCGGGTTAACGGGTTACCAGAGAAATATGACGCGATTATAGAACTGGGCTTCATAATTCCATATGTAGAATAATATGGTTGCTGAAGCAGTTATTTTGTCTGAAGTTGCTTAGGTATTATAGGTGGTTGCGATGGTAGGTGCCATTCTAAAATGTTCAATTAGCTTTATCTATTATATTACTGTATCTAGTATATCTGTCACAACAACTCTATGAACGATTACATGTATGAAAATGTGACGTAAATATTATCCTGTAGCCAAAACAACGTTCTAAAGCACCGTTTTAGTTAGTAATTTCATAAAGCTGTTATGTTGAAACGATGGGTATTTTCCGCTGAGTGTGCCTGGACAAGAGGTCCGCGCGATATGACGCGAGCGCAGATCGAATTGGGGTCAGGGCGGCGCGGGCGTCGACCCGCAGCCTCTCGCAGCTGCCCCCCCGCTGCCGCCTACATGCCACCCGCCACCGCAACCTTCTACTACCCCACTACCCTTACATATATGTATGTCCTCAGCTCGTTCGCGTATTTTCCATGAAACTTTCGCTGAAGTTGATGACCGTTTTATGTTCGTGTGCTTCATATTTATTATTTTATTAATGTTGGAGAAATAACAATATATTTTTTGTTTTTTTATTAATATTTGGCAATTCAACAAGTTTGATTATTCAACATTTTCAGTTTATACGTAATAGTTTTTATTTTACCCCAAAGACGGTTAATTATGTATAAGCTTGCGTGCATTGCAGCAATAAATTATAGACTATTAAATAGACTACCTAATTACTTAACTAGGTACTTAAATGCACAAAAGCTATTTATGTAATTGTTACTTGTTGACTTGTAAAATTGAATGAATATGACGTATTAGACAAAGATACGAAAAATTATGTATACGATATGCAAAAGTTATAGGTTTATTTTATGTTGGCAATTGATTTTTAAGTTAACGAATTCACTTTACTCTATCAACAATCTTCTCAGTTATTTTCTTTGTGTATAAATACTTTTACATAATATAATCAACTCATTTTACATTTAAACCACGTATCAATTAATTGATGATTTAATTACCAGTCGTAAAAAAGCATGCTGTCGTTTATTGTGAATGATCAGGTGATTGCAATACGTTTGATGTCTTTAACGTTTTAAATTAAACAATTAAGGTTACCTACATACTTAGTGTGACGCTACAGGTACGCATTTAGTGTGATTTAAACAGTTATTTGTGTGTGGGGAGCGCGGCGCGGGGCGGCGAGCGTGACCCAATTGCAGTCGGGTGAACGAACTCGAGGCCTTGATCGCAATACCGAGTCCGCGCCGCCCGCGTACCCCGCGCCCCTGCCCCCGCGCCGCGTGCTACGTACGTCACACCGCACGCCACACGCAACACATTGTTTCAATATTATTTGTTTAAAATTCATGGCTCATAAAAATATCACATTTTTACGGTCACACTATATTTGTAACTACGTGTTACAAACAATGTAGACAATAAATTGTTTTGATTTATTCCTATTACACATGCATTATTTTGTTTTGTGATGAGGCCGAAAAATAATTTTTAACATTATGTTTTAATGCAATTTACCTTCACAGATTTGTCTTATTTAGATACTGGTAAGTTAAAAAACATAATTTCATAAAGGTTTTTAGTACAAATTGCAAAGTAACAACCAAATATAAGTCAGATGTTATGTAAACCTAAAATGCCTATTCAGATGAGGCGAAATCTAGAAACTTATATTCCACCTGCTTATTCTGTTTAGGTTCGCAGTTAAGAGTAAAAGAGACAGTCAAATCTAGTTAGCGGCTGCGCACACGGAATAGAGCATGTCTTACGAAATACGGATTGTCGCTATTCGCGGCTATGGAGGTGTCGTGAGTGAGAGTGGGACAACAGTATTTCAAGGCTTCATGTAGATTATTATTAGAGTATCGGCGCTAGGTTATTCTGAGGCGACCTAGATAACGCGCGGGGCCGTTGACCGCGGGCCCTCCGACTGTGCGCGCGGCCTCCAAAATAAAATGGCATTCAGCGATGGGCTCCACTTGCGAAACTCGACTCGACCATGATGTCGAGCGCAGATACTCACTCGCTCGTCTTTGCAAATAATGCAATCACTATTGATTGACTAATACATGTATTATTTGAATGTGAACTGCCTAAATTGCAAAATAATTACGTTATCAACGTAACTGAATCTTGCCAAAATTAATTCGCAGATTGTGGATCAATTCTAGCTAAATAGGTTATGGAGTCGGGAATTTTTAATGTAGGTATAAACTTATCAGATCGCCATAAAGTGATACATCGAAAATCGTAAAACAAGTATTTAAAAAAATATGTAGCTACATTTATAACAATAATGTTACACAGTAATTAAAACTACAAAGTAGTTTTAAATACGTCTCTGTGATTATAATGCCAGTAGGAGCGAGGATACAAAGCGGCGAACAGGGGAGGGGGGGGGGCGGTGATTAGCGACGTCGAATATAGCCGGGAAGGCCGAGGGCAACGAACTCCGCTTGACCTAGATCCGCAAGCAGCGCCGCGCGCCCCGCAGCACCCGCGCGGGCGCCCCCTCTCGCAGGAAAGTAAAAAGGACATTCTTTTATCCTTTTAACCTACTATTATTTAATACTACTTAACAAAAAAGTATTACATCACAAAAATATACAGATAACTTCAATAACAAAAACGGTTGTGTAAATCACTGTTATTATAACTTTCAATTGGCAAGAAATCTGGAGGAACACAAAAATGTCAGGATTATCCAAACATTCATAGCACGGTAACATGGGCACATGTGGAGATTCAGCTAGGATGACAGGTGTCATGATCAGCTGATCAGCGCTCACCTGCGAGGACTCTGCCGAGCAGCACGTCAGAGTCGTTTTGGGGTGCGGGGGGCGACGGCTCTGCGGCAGCGCTGGGCCCCAGGTGTTGGCGATGGCACTCCGTCACAGTCATGTCGGGCAGCAGGAGCGGCGGGAGACGCATGAACCGCGCGGATGGGGCGCGTGCGGCCGGCGGCGGCGTCAGCGCGAATGGCGCGCGACGCTCGCTCGCTACGCCGCCCGTGGGGCGCTCGTAGACGCCGCTACGCGCCGCCCGCCCCTAACAACCCTTACTACACCGGTACGGGACCGAAGAATTGGTTTCATGCTTCCAGGGTTTTTGTTTGAAGCGAATGCAAACGAAGACATCGGCTTTATGTCTATATTAGACGTGCATTTTTTTCATGTCGATTTCACTTTTTGTTTTGGTTTATTTTCCTTGTTTATGAGCAAGTTCCATTTTTATACGTAGGATGCCATTTCACAGGATGTTTTACTACATGATTATGATTATCACCTAAAAACATCATTGTAGGTAACCATACAGCTATTATATTATGTATTAGTTATACCTAGTAACTTAATTACGGGTATAGGTCTCCACCTTCTGTAATAAAGTTAAGCTAACATTTCATTTCTGCAAATTCTTATGACTTACGAACTGGTAAATATTAGTTTATCAATATTCCATATTTTTAACCGACTTCAAAAAGGAGGAGGTCATCAATTCGATGCGTATCTTTTTATATTTTTTTATTTATCTCCACCGATTTGTCCGAGATTTGAGGAACGATTGGAGTAATTCTTTTTTTAGTTCGTGCGGAACACTCTCGAATTGGTCCCACCCACGTGAATTTGATTTAATTTGATTGAGTAGTTTTTTTTTATACAATATTACGAGTATTAGTAGTTTAAAAATAAATTACCTATACATATAGACGATGTTCTAGTTGTAGTAATTGTGATCCACGAATTTGTACACTTGTTATAATTGTAATTTGTAGTACTAAAAGTATTAAATAAAAAACTAAGAATAAAATAATTTCTATTGGTTCTTTCAATTTGGTTTCGCGTGTTTCAGCACTGACTTCTGAAACTGTTAATTTTATATTATGCTAATTATTATTTAACTCCTTTCTTTTTTTTTAAAGTCTGTTTTTACTTTTTTTGTCATTTTCAATTACAATCCTATTATTGTACGAGCATATAAGTAATACGAATCTCATGATTAATAAATACGTTATTAAAAATACATCACAAGATAATAATAATGACAATAGAAAAATATTTATATCTTAGACACGTGCAGATCGGAAATGCCAACAACCCAGTGAACTGAAAACCTAAATCTAGAATTGGCGAATCATTCGTGAACAGAGAGGCGAGTTTATAGGCCAAGGCGACCAATTATACTCTAGGAGTCCGCACTGACCGTGCAATATTGCTCCGTAAATATTACGTTTTTATGACTTTCAATAATTAACGGACGCTTTACATTTACGACTGAAGCCATCTTTAATCTTTTATCTTTATTAAATAGGCCATATGTAGTCCACTCCTTTAACTAATACACGAAGCAGCTAATATACGAAGCAGGCATGTCAACGGTACGTCTAGATTCTAGAATACTTAAAAAGTTAAATACAAAGTTTACGCGCGAAAATGTTTGTAAGCGCTATTCAGTAAAACTATAAAACAACAAAGGAGATCACTAATTCTGGGATAAAATTGGGATTTTTGGCGGCCATCAATAATAGTTACACAATTTTAAAGCACACATGTAATGCATTATTTTTTACGTCGGCGTCAAAGTCGAAAACTATTTGGATTCGGAGATATACAAGGTTAGTCAGAAAGGGGGTACTAATCCGAAGCCCACTTAAAGTATCACTGATGACTGTTTGAAAGAAAGTGTTAAAATTTCAAAATTCGATATATTTTTTTTCTAAATAAAATGATTTTTATTTTAGTTTTTTCAAAAATTCTTCATGGTGCTTCTAATTCATGACCCCAAATATGACCTAAAATGTAAACACAGCTGATCATAACTGAGGATAGATAGACTCTAGAGATTTTTTTTTGAGATTTTTGAACAACTATTTCTCTTAAACTATTGACAATTGGGGAAAGTTGTAGAACAAAAGTTATTCATTATTATGTGTACTTTAACACCCTTTCGGATTAGTACCCCCTTTCTGACTAACCTTGTATACCAGGTAAAAATTAAAACGACGACTTGTATTAGGGGTTTTAAGAATTATTTTATTATTATTACAGCATTGTCGCGACACAAAGAAATGTTTGTACTCCTGCCATCATTTAAATAAAACATAATTCATTCCCGGCCGCCGACTTTTTTTTTATCCCAAATCATCGAACAAAATGGGTGATCTCCTTTATCTGTAATTGTGCTTTGATAAAAAAATGATTTTAAATAAAGCTTAGTCGATATGGCAGCAATTTTTTATGTTTTTTTTGTGATGATTTCCAACCTTATTGCCATTGGAATAGGGGTAACAATTGAACAATTTCATCGGCAACAGGAATCATTTGTCCCAGTCCCAACGTATGTACCTACACTTTTAAGTAAAATATGCAAACATCAGTGCAAGAGGTCAGAGTTCGGGTTAAGCTGAAGCCGGGCAGCATCAGGTCGCGCTGACGTCAGCAGCGGTTATCCACCTCGGCACACCCCTACCTGCCCCCTCAACTCACCCCGCTCACCCCAGCAACCCTCGCTCCACATTCATGCTGTACTGGTACCACCGATCTATGCACCCAAATGGCACTCATTTTTAGCAAAGAGAAATTTCTGTGACGATGTAATACCTCTGTTGCTGTAGTTGTTCGTAATGTTCAATAGTTTGATACTTTGCTCCACTTTTAAAACTAGATTTTCTCTTTTATTGAGCACAAAAAATCGCGTATTGTCTACGTAAACTTAGTTCTTATTGGTTACAAATGAGCTTGTATGAATAAAACTAAATTTGAATAAAGAACGAGTACAAATTAATTATTGAACAGAAAGCTTAACAAAACATTTGTTACATAAATATAAAGCGTGACATCTAGCAAGTTCTGAAATTAACGACATTTACGACTTCGATACTATCATGAAGGCTTGATGGTTTACATGTCTATTAGCAATAGTTAACCCCACAGCTTTAGCCATTAATGAACATAACAAAACTTTAATCGCAAACATTATGTCAGCTGAACGATAAGTTTCTAACTCAAATAACTGCTTAAAAACTTGATTTCTATTTCCCACGATCTTCAGAATTCTTGCTGCCACTACCAAAGGACAGTTAATTAACCAGACATTTGAAAGTAAGGGAAACACTATGTTATTAATTAGCTGAAGGTGCGCAATGTTATGACGAAAAAGCTTCTGTGGTTAACGTGACCTCATATTCATATGCACACCAAGTGTTATCTTTGCAACATTATTTTTACATCGCTTCAAAATAAACACAGTACAAGGTAGTAAACAACATGGCGGGGTATGCGTAAAGACTACAAGTAAGTACGTTCTAGACGGTTGTGCAGTCCTACAATTAACTCGAAACAGGCTTAGAACTGGACCCACGGGGTTCTTGACCTCAGCGTGGAAAGTGGACCATAATGACAACACCACTTTCATTTTCGCACAACTCTCACCGAGGCGAGTCGAGATCGAAAGTGTACTACTTTAGTGGCTGCGTGCGCGCATCTACCCCCCACCACCCGCTCCCCGCCCGCGATTCAACTTTCCTATGTTGGACGCGCTTTCTTCTGATAGCGCCGCTGCGCGAGCGGCACTTGTGCAATTCGCTTTCTAATTGCATTGTGATTGCAGTGTGACTGATGACTGCTAAACATCATCTCACTGCCCCACTTTCCTGTGCGACCATATTGTCGTTTATAATTGAGTGCCACCATTAATCCATCTTATTCAATTCAAGAAATTGTTTAGAAACTACATAGATGTGGTTCGTGCTTGCAATCAACGCAAGTATTTTAAATTATGCAAGTCTGATCAAAAATATTGAATGTTAGGGGTTGTTTTGATGCTACTGTGCTAAGGGGATGTTTCACCAATCTATCATTAACTGTTCATTAAGCTAATTCGGTCTCTTAACTTTTCAATAACTAACATTTATTTTGCAGTTCACCAACATGTCAATAGAGATTATGACAAGATTGTTGAACACATAAATGTCATAATAATTTGTAGGTCACACTTAGCTTATCTGGTCAATAAGTTACAGCCTACTCATTGATAGGTTGGTGAAACACCTCCTAAATCTTATGACTTCAGAAGTTATGAACATTGAAACAACTGAACCAGACGCGAAAGTAAAGCCCCAGTGATTGAAAGTTTTACAAATTTGATTTTATTAATTAGTTTTATATTTTTCAATTGTACCTATTAATATAACTGATGTGTCAGAGTTCATTGACATGTAGCCGCAGTTATAAAACAATTAAGGCAAGTGGGACAGGAACACGGATTTTCAATATTTCAATAAAAACATGACGCAAAACGGATACCAGAATATGTTTGCTTACAATAGAACTCTTACATGATTTTATCCTACTTAAAATAATTTGTTTGCACACGTTTGTAATTTTGATATGTTTATATGTTACGGTCAACTGTAATTGTGTTTTTGGACTAAAAAGTATTAAAAACTGAGCATAAAATATTTCATTGATACTCAGTGTCACTATGTGCAATTATACAAATGCATTTATAATGGCATGTAATAAAAGAAGAAAAACATCCGAATAATTTTGTAAGTTCCCTATGTGCGATATAATATTTCATCATTTATTGTTTCCATTTATAATAATTTATTTAATTATAGTTTACTGATCCAGTTTTTAGTATAAATTAAACAATAACAAACTAGAACTATTTGAACATTTTAACAGAACAGCAGAGCGGAATGTGGTCCGATCAGTCACACTCGGCAACTAATGAATATGTAAACATTAAAATTTCGCCTACAAATAGTAGGTACGCGTCCCGGATTACCGTCCCCATAACTAGGACAGTCATCAGTAGGCATGGTACCATTTACGACGACCGCGTGTCCCAAAGAAAATTATAAAATTAATGGCGTTAGCTTGATCGAAGAGGTAAATTAATATTGTTGCAGTACTGTGGCTATATAGTTATATACTGCACTTAGGGGGCTATTACACTATTATATATCTAGGATAATAGATCTATGAGTCATAGATATATGACAATGTAATATAGATATATGAATCATTTCGCCATACAAAAATGTTACTCTAGAGGATGAGAGACATGATGATTAATATATGATAGTGTAATATCCCCCATAAAACAAATTTTATAAAGATACTATAAAAAGTACATTCATTTAACTATAAAAGTAAAAAATATACCATTAGATGAATGTAGAAGTTTTACTTTTCATACTATAGAAAATAGTTTCGAAACAGCGAATAAGGTCACACACAGCGCCAACCACTCGTCGTGGTTTCACAGATTTCGTTTAATTCTGTTACTTCGTTGTTTCCTGTCATACCATCGTGTCCTATATATGACCGAGGGCCGGTATTCAATGTAAACGAACCATTTTTCTTGTGGGTTTTTACTCTAGCATACATTATGATTGTGTGTCACAGGAAATGACTTTAGTACTATATACTCGTACGAGTCGCTTTTGTCTCGACTAACGGGACTCGGTGTTTATCATTCAGGGTCGCACGACTTATTTACTTGGTCATAAAATATCGTAGCTGAAGGCCTACGCTACCCATAATTAAGTTTTTATATATTTGTAACCTAACCTAACCTATCAGCCTTGTATCTAAAGTACTATCTCTTCTAAAATATATAAAAGGTTACTTCAAATTAACTGGCGAAATTTCACAGGGTTGATATACATTTTAATTGAAAATATTCAAATAAAACAACCTTAATCTTACATAATTATTAACCTTATACATAAATACTGTAACATTCAAAGCATTCTACTAGTTGGAAGTGTTGAAACGAAGCCAATGTGAACCAAAAAGACCGAGTAGAGCACTAATTTATAAATTGGTGATCGTAGCAACCCTAGATAAGGCCCTATGCGCCGTCATACAAGCAGTTTTCAACAAAAAGCTCCCGTACATTTTATTTTATATTTAACTTTTCATTTCTTTTGACATACCATTTTTGTCTGTATGTATGTGTTACGTATCCATACGCCCCTAGGCAATGAATTCGATTGTGTCAGATAAAGCTAACCGTGTCGCACCGAGGATCTAGGTTTTGAGCACGTAACTTTGTTGATTTGTATGAATGTTGGCAGAAATGTATGTATGTCAAAACGTAAAGAGGGCGACAGCGCGACCCACTCTTGGTGTTTTTTTATCATAAGATCCTGAACTATGTAAGCGAAGAGGGTTGGTTACATCTATGTAGCAATGCTTCGTGTAAGTACAATCATAAGAAAAGTGCTCACCTACTAATTTCAAAGAACATTTCAGGCGACATTTATTCATTATAATCAATTAAACGTATTCGTAACATACGAAAATGTAAGGGGTCTTTGAATGCAAACAGTATGAAAATCAGAACGATAATTTATGTGGCAATAAAAGTTAAATGTTTTTTTATGGACAGAGTCGTTATAACTTGCTGCTGTTTCACATATTTCTCGTACCGTATAGTATAAACTACACATAAAGGTGATCGAGAAGGCCATTTTTATATCTATGTACATAAAGTAGCATAGTCTGAAATGAAGCGATAAGATTTATTATTAATTGTAAACAATAACGGCCATTCGATCCCATATCGTAACCTTGCATGAAAAACATTGAATAGTTACTACTAAATCACTACATAGTATAAAACAAAGTCGCTTCCCGCTGTCTGTCCCTATGTATACTTAGATCTTTAAAACTACGCAACGGATTTTGATGCGGTTTTTTTTAATAGATAGAGTGATTCAAGAGGAAGGCTTATATGTATAATACATTGCACCCGTCCGAAGCCGGGGCGGGTCGCTAATAGTACAAATAAGGGAGGCGTCCATAAATCACGTGACGTATTATGCTGAATTTTGATCCACTACCATTCTAGTGTCACTTTGGTGACATTCCTGTTCCCCCTCTCCTCAAAAGTCACGTGACTTTTATCATAAAAAAATTAAAACGCAAATGTTTTTATTATTTTAATAATATAGAAAAATAGAATTTAGAATCAATTTAAAATCAGGAGGAAAATACGTAATGTTACTATTCCTCCATTCATGGATTGCTGAGACTAAATTGAATCTTAATAATGACGATGTTCTTGATTAAATTAATAAAATAGGAATTTTAGACTACATTTTTAGGTCTTGTTTTTAACAGAATTGGGTTCATTATCACCTCTATGAATATACAAAGACAGCATGTATATTATTAAATCGCAAAATGTCACGTAACATTTGTTCAGAGCCCCTCCCTCTCTAGGTAACCCTAAGTGACACTGGACAACAACCCCTCCCGCTCTCCCCTAATTAGCATCACGTGATTTATGGACGCCCCTAACTTCATACAATTAACCTCATGAACTGAAAGTAGCGCCAGATGTATTGAACAAGTATCAGGGCAGTGGCTGGCCTCGAAACCAATTGACTTGTGAATGTGTGAACCCGTTTTTTTATAAAATTTTACAGGTAATTTGAAATGTGCGAAACGTACCACACATTCTATTCACAACTCATTAAACTTGTATTATAGTTGTCGCAGTTTTAATGGCACGAATGTTGATGTTTCATAAAATATAGCCCCTGAAAATGGTTATGGCACTGTTTTACTTTATACAATAAAAGTTTATGAATATATATTTATGTATTGTGCTATAAACGTTTATTTTACTTACCTACAGCTAAAAACTGCAATAATGCGGCCAGTATTTACAAGCTAAAAAATGTGTGTTTAAAATCCAAAAGTATAAATTTGTCACCTCCGATGTGCAGTGCAATATGTGGACTTTTTTCTTCGCAACGAAAAGTAAGAGGTTCGGTCAGGCCGGGCGGCAGTGCGCAGCCTTGATCGCACTGAATTGGCAATATCCTGGAGCTACGAGAAGCCCGATTGGCGAAACCTTGCGACCTGCAAAAGTCGGTCGATGAACTCAGCAAGGCCGGCCCGTTGCCGCTTTCTTTGTTCGTGCTGTCGCAACTCCGGGCTCCAGCCACAGCCTCGGATCACTTTATTAAGCCTTCACTCATCTAAAATATAATATCTCATAAACATTGTCTACATACATTCCCGATGGCCTCATTCGTACGTATCCTATTGTTACGAGAGCGTTCTATAAATTCTCAAATGGTTTTTATAATTAAACCAAGGAAAACACAATCTTCTAATATTTCCTAACACAAGTAAACACAACTAAAGAATTGCTATTTAAAAATCGGTCAACGCGGTTGATGTTAAAACTGGTAGCGAAACTATAGCGAATCATTAGATTATTTTATTTGAGTTTTCATGTGTTTGATTGAACAGTTTGATAGACTGTCCATACTGATTTGAACAGTTCGTAGTCACAGTATCAATATTTTATCATACAATATTCATAATGCCTACAGGGTTGCAATTTATGTCAAATCGTTCCCTTTGTCCATAGCATAGCAAAATATTTCTAAATGATTACGTAAGGAGCACTTGATATGTAGGCAAGTACGTTACATTTACGTAAGATGGGGCCTATTCAATCACTAGTTACTACCGTCTGCTGGTTACATAAACCACGCGTATTGCTCACAGCTCTTCGCGAACAACGATAAACGCTTTCATTGTTTCCACTGAACTACATTATGAGGCTACGAGCTGATGATGTCACTTTAAGGAAAAACTAATGCCTTATTTCCAGATGGTGACTGAAATATGAATAACCTTAATATAGCTTATTATTGCAGAGATAAAGCTCTATTGCATGCACATGCTAGACCTACAAATGTGGGAATTAACTTCCTGAGAACAGGATTTTCCTTAATCGTTATATTTGATCCTTATTTTATTAACGTATTTTTGCATTATTCAAATCAACATTTTGCTGTAATTTTTTTTTAATTTTGTAGGAACATTAAGATATAATCAGTTTGTACAAAGTAATTTTACAAATGCTTGCTAGATTATTCGGTATTTGTTTTCAAAGGTACATCTTGTGATCACACGACATACCAACGAACCAACATGCACAAATAAAGGCCATGCATTTACATTTGCTGCTTGAGCGTTATTTCGCAGTTATCGTAATAGGTTCCATGGCCAAGTTGCAAAAAGCAGCTCGTGCGCAGGTAAGTCGTCGACGCGCCTTCAGCATTGGAGGAGCGGGAGGGCGCGCGGACGAGGAGGGCCACTTTCACTCGGCGAGGCTGCGCGGGCGTCGACCCCCGTTGCCCTACTCCGCTGACCCACTATGAACTAACCGAAACACTATTCACTTTCATTTCTGCTGAGACTGTCATTAGGCCCGAGGATGCGTCTTACGCTGTCTCGGCACTGTTGCAGCATTATTGCAAGAATTTATGTTCATTTTTTGTGCTTGCTAATCTATCGATGCCGTGGAGCGATGTGCTGGCGATACGGAGATAGTCGACGAGAGTAGAGAGCTGCCGGTGACGGCGCGAGCGGCGGCTTGCGTAACACTTGTTATTGGCGAGAGTGAAAGTGGTGAGCCGCTGTCTCCATACTAATGAGCGCGAAACGGGTGCGTTGGACTCACTTCGGAATATGCAGCACTGGGTTAAAGTGTCACACGACGACTTTCCGACCACTTACATAAGTTATAACTTTTGCTTTTGAATAGGGAAATTACAAACAATACGCACGAACAGACTTGTTGTTGGTTTTCAGCATAGATTATGTGAACGGACTGTTTACGACTTCTTACCTAATTAAGAACAACAGTAACTGTTATCAATAACTATGCGATTTACAACGTTAATGTGCCTGAAGTCACTCAGTTTATTTGATATCATTATAATATCTTATACTACGTAGATCTGCATGCGTCGGCGTCGTAAATAAAACCTGCCACTACAAAGCAGCAATAAAACTCAATTATGATCAATAGTTCTTATCCCAGGCTTTAATGTTCTAAGAAATCAAGGTATTAAAATTAAATTCAAGTATTTAGATTAGGAAATGTGTCTATCATGTTATCAAATATCATGGATTTGAATATCGCGCCAATTTGTCGTTCGGTAATTTCCGTAAGTGTTCGGGCGCACTCGGGCTGGCGTCTCTCGCAGCGCTCTGCAGCGACCTCGAGCGACGCAGGGCAACGAACGCTGACTAGGCCGAATGTATTACAAAGTCCGAGCCGCGGCCGCTCCCTGCCACTCTGCCTTTGAGATCCAGCCTAGGCTCGCCTCTTACCGCACGCCGATACCTACAACCTATGTCTGTTACTCATTACATCAAGGTGAAACAAACAGCCTGTACCTTGTGCTTTTATAACTAGCTTTCAGTGGCCTAGTGCATTGTTATTTGAGCCAATCAATTTATTAATAACGAATTCTAGAAACATGCCTAATATGCCATGCTCTTGAAACCATAGAATCTTTTATCAAAGATACTTGAGATAAAGAGAAAGGCAAATCTGAGATAACCACAAAAGTCTATTAAAAGATAGGTACCTATAAAGTTGACAAGGTTCAATAACACTTTCTAGAATCTTCTAACGAGATTACAAATTTTCAGTTGTGAGTTCATTTAAATGCAGCGACAAAGTAAGAAAACCAACTAATATGCAGAGTCACACTACAGTTACCTTTGTTTTGCTGAAATGTACGAAATTACGCAGACTTCTCATAAATAAAGTGACGAGTAAATTGAAACAAAACAAGATTCCCGTCACTTCAAACACAATTTGTTGCCGTACATGGAAATGTTGTTGTTTTGTAAAGGGTGGGTGTAATGTAGTTGAGGTCATAATATTAATTATAATATAAGCTTGCAGTTCAACGACTTTACTGGTCATACTCTTGACGACGATGGGACATTGTTATGCGCAAACAGGAACGTAAACGGACCGAAAATTATAAATACTCGTAAATAAAATACGGTTCAGTTCAGACATTTATTGTGAACGTTTTATGCTTAACACGTTTCCGGTACGTAATACACTGCAATTAAACAAGCTACGAACGTAAATATTTTGAATCAACTTTGGTAAACATGATTGGAGTGGCATTGGTTTGTGATTGTATTTGTGCTAGCTTGCCATACTTAAAGACTTTACATCCACGTTTCAACTCAATATTGTAGTCGTTTTATTAGCAAATGGCACAAATAATGTGGAAAATGTTTACAAAGGTTGAGGCGGAATTAAATAGCACCATGTGTATCACAGTGAGAAGCTATATGCAACAATAATCCACGGGTTGTTAAATTTGCCAGCGTTAGAATTTGCGCGCGCCGCACGTTCGCAAGATAAGTCAGTCAGGGTCGGCGCGGTGCCGACGGCCGGCCATGCACCCGCGGCTTGCGACACCGCCCCGCGCCGCCCGCACCGCCGCTCCGCCGCCCGCGCCCCGCGCCCGGCCTGCACCGGCCGAGCTCAGCCAACATAAACCATGGGGAAAACAACAACACCCACGCCACACTGCTGACGTGTCCTTACAAATTTATTACGAATGCATATTGCAGAGCGCCAGTTCCAAAATGCTGTTGCAATTTATTGCGAGCGTTTCGTCTCTACGTGTACAAACTTTTAGCTAATTGGTCGCTTTAACCTCTGTTACGTGTTTGATTGATAACAATTCGAAGTACGTTTATAATCTGACTTATCGGACCGGACGTAAAAAGGTTGAAAACAAACGATTAACGAACGTAAACCACTGAAAAAAGGAGAAACGACTCCGGTAACTACAGCTGCTTATACAGAATTTATGCTGTTTACGTATTCCCTTACATCGGTTAACCATTTACCGTTTATGCACCTTAGGTTGTTAACATGAGTTTTTCCTATAATTTACTGAGTAATAAAGACACATAATTTGATTTGTTAATAAGGGTTTTAACATTGAAGGAATTCCAGAGAAAACTTGTACGGCAGCTAAAAAAATGTATCACTGGTTGAGCTACATGCTTATGTAAATTTCTCTTATGGTTTTATTGTACATTTGATTTATCCACAGTAGAGAAAGTGGTAATTTTGAATATTCTTGTTACATAACATCAACAACCGCGAGAACCAAGCTGACTCCATGTAATTAATGTAAGTGCGATGGAATCGAGCGGAGAAATTAATAGGTAGCATTTGCAGCGGGTTATGATTAGAGGGTGGTAGGCAGAGTGGCGTGGCAGTGGAGTGGCGGTGGTGTGGCGTGCAGGGAGCGACCTATTTGCGGGTCGTCGCCCGGTCTATATTTAGCGGCGGCTCCCAGCCCGCGCGATGCATCCTGCACTTATTTTCCATTGCAATCGTTATCGCAATTCGTAAACGGCTCATGATTTCAGAATAAACCCTTCACATGTTTACTTTTTTACGAACGTGGTCGCGTCAATTGTATCGTGTATACCTACACAAGTTTTACGTCGTCTATTAACTGTAACAGATAATACTTTTACAAGGCTAGTAAATATAAACAATGGCTGTCTAACGTTTATCAGCGTGTTGCAATCAGAAACTGTATAAGATTATGTTAATTTTTTCATCATCAAAAACATGATCGACGGTTTCACAAAGAACAGAAAACGTTGCACGGTATTCCTAGAGTTCTCAACATAATAATATCTTGAAGGACTTGATGCTTGTCTTAACTGATTATCTAGAAATGTAAACTTTCAGTTTATGCATAAGAAAATACAATTCTGAGCAGTTATTAGATGCATTGTAAGTCACAAAGATACGTCTTACCGTTGAAGATAATCCTTAACTTATCGAGAGATAGACTGGAGTCACCGCACGGAAGATTTGCCTTTCACTTACCTGTAACAAAAAGAAAGTTATCTATTAGTAAAGCAAATGTATTGTGAATGAGATAGACAAGACAGAAAAAATGTGAAGAATGACGACACTCAATTTGGGTCGCGTTCTGAATTTATGAAACTAAATAAAACACGAGGCTTCATATTCTTAATGCGTAAATATGTAGCCGTTCTTGTTCTCTTTAACGCATTAATTCAAATATATTGAATTATTATTTTATTATCATTAACCAACTTTTACGCTAGATGAATCAGACTCCACGTATGTTAAATACTATTTACCTATATTCAAATTCCTGGAATAACCTGAACCTATTATAATCCTACAGTAAAACACTTCGCGCTAGCTCGCTGCTGTTGAAGTCAGCGTATTTGCCTAATTGATCAAATACATGTAGTTCAACATGTTAGATTGAACAATTTTGTCTCTTATGAAAATGAAGTTTAGGTTGAAACTCGTATGATGTGTGCAGGCGCTCGAGTCATTACGTTGTCATCGTCCTAATTTTGCAGTGTCCTCGTTTTTGAGGTCAGTCTCTATCGGGGCAACGAACTCATGCCCTTATCGCGGAGGGAAGAGCGGGGCGCGCGGTGCAAACGGCTTCACGACTCTCGTTATATACTAAAGTTATTCTATTCTACGATAGATGGCGCTGCAAAAATATTAGAACATTTTATTACTAGATAAGTTTTTTAAACGTATTTTAATTTGGCATCACATGTAAATAATCGTTAGTGTTTAATAAATGTACCGTCTGTATTTCAGCTTTTTTTAACATAATTTCTAATGAATTCAACGTAACACATTAATAGATCAGCTTGCAATTAATTAGAATGTAACAAACAAGTCGTCTACGTAACGTAGATTGTGGGTGCATCCCTATCGGGGCGATAGTACCGAGTACGACGGCACGTCAGCAGGCGCATACGGTCCGTAGTAGTTCGTAGCGAGTGGCTACGCACACAGCGATAGGCTACGTAGTCTACGTACTCGTAGGTACGGGCGCGGGTCGTTGGCCCGCAACCGGGGCAGCCTTGCTCTGTCCTCCGCGCCCTATTTCTGTCGCCACGGTGCGCTCCCCCCCGCGCACTCTGCTCCTTTCCCCTCACCTCCCTTTAGATCTTCAACGCTGAAAATTACTCCAATTTACCCACAATTAATGTAAGTTAATTAAGTTAAGTGTAAGGGCTACACCAAAACTGATATTTACAATTTAAAGGCTTTTCAATTAATATTTGATTACATTCATAGTTATATTTAATATAATGAAACCAATGTTATATACAAATGAATTTGACTGAAGTGACGAACATCATGTGTGACTAACAAAGACTTGATTAAACTCATTACATTGCAAGGTTGACGTCATTATAAATAAACATATGAAAATATTTATTTTTGGAGAATTTTGTTAGAATAAAACAAGTAGCAATGTTGTATTACAATTTGATTTATGCTGATTATAATTTGTCTTATAAACGCATTCCCAGTACGCACATTACTGTATCAATGAATGCACGTGAGCTAAACATTTAAGTGAGTGACTATACACACTTACATATAATTTACCGTGTAACAGTAATAATAATTGTTTCATTGTTTTTGAATAATTACTGGAACTTAAAGCAACAACAGTGCGAGACACATTAGGTTGTCATTTATCTCAATAAGTGTTATGAAAACGTACCCTCAATGTTCTTACGTGTGGCAACGTCTTCGTAACTAAGTTTATTATTAAAGGCATTGTATAACACGTTCGATTGTAATCAAGTGTCGTCAGTGCATGACACTTATGTACGTATACATAACTATACTCACACATACGCGTTACTATAAATGAGCTATGTATATGTGTGACGTGGCGAGGCGAGTGGCGTGTGACGTGGGTTGCGTCAACTTTTACTCGCACTTTCTCGAGCTGCGCTTGCGCAACTCTTGTACAGCGCAATACTGGTTCACTCGCCTCGACGCGGTGACAGCATTTCTCTTCCACTACCATTTTACGTCTACCCATCCTTACTAGTTATTTCCACTTTAAACTTTACTACATTAAAAGTAACTACAACATACAATGATTTAATCGCTGAAGAATTTAATAACGACAGTTACAAGCGTTTTATTACACGAGAATATGACCTTAAACTTATTATTAACATAGGTTCCAACACAAACAAAGAATGGAGCCGTGTTAGCTAAATACTGTTTGCTATGTACTCGTGCAAATGTTAATAAAGTGTTTTTGCATTTATCATAGTACCTATAATATTTCTGAAGCAAGCAATAGAAACAATTCAATGAAAAGTTAGTGGTAGGTAACGGGACGACGGGGGGGAGGCAGGCGAGAGTGGAGGGGGGAGCACGCGGTACGTGCCCCAGTTTCGCGCGGGTGCATGAACTCTAACGAGGTAAGGCCACCGACCGAGGCGAGCGTTAATGTAAATAGTGCCTTTCGCTTATCGCATTACGTTATGTTTTAGCTTAAACAGTGTGTTTCTCGATATATCGTAACGAAGCACCTATCTAGTGATACCACATGGAGGAGTCGGGCGTGTGATGGTTCATCCAGCTGCGGCGCGACCTTCGCAATTATCGCCCACGCGAGATACGACACGCTCCTGCTGTAATGCCACCACTTTATACGTCCAAAATTGTATATAGACCACTGTAAAATACAGTAAGGTGATACTTTTAGGACAAAGTTAGCTAATTTGTTTTTAAATCAGAGTATAATTCTTTCGAGAATGTTCGAGGTACTATGGGCTTCGATGATGCAAAGAACAGCCACAGCAAACAGCCAAAGCCATTCTAATTTGAGGTTAAGATAAATCCTTTTAATTCTTATTTCTATAGAGACGAATATAATTAATGTTGTACAGCAATATGAATTTGAATAGCATTGACCGATTTTGCACCGCGTTGCTAATACATACGCCTTTAAATGCCTTCGTTATTCCAATCACTATTGTTATTGAACTGTAATTGTAATAAACCCTAATTAAATACTTATCTCTAATATCTACATTATTAAGCTTGATATTTATCGTGTCATGGTTTGGCGGCCTTTTGGTTTTATGAGGGGATTTTTACAGCAAAACGATGGGGGAATGACGTAAGAGATATGAAGTAAGCGCGTCAATGTCATTTTATCTTGTCGCCTGCTAACATTAATGTGTGTACGTATCAATAAAAAAGTCTAAGTAAACTAGTGAATAACAAACATATTGAAAAAATGATAAAATCAAAGTTAACAGTACAATCCACATCAGTTGGGTGTTGTAGACAAAGCTTCGTAAACATGTAGGTCAGCGGGAGACCGCTGCACACGACGGTATTTGCGCATCACAAACACTCGCTATCCTAAAATAGATCTGAACAAAATATTCCTATCTCAAAATATACTATGAAGTTTTACATCGAACACATAAAATAATACTACGGGATATTATTTTATAAATAGCTCGTTCAATGTTCTGCACTCGGCTTAGAACCAAATTAAAGATAAATTACTAACTGATTTAGAATCAGACAATTACCAGAGGAAATGTTGTAAGAAAATGGGTTATTCAGCTAATCTCAAAACGCAAACTTTTCTTATCATAGCCTATTTTACTCTACCAAATATAGAACTGTCGCACTCTGTCTGTTCGAATTAGTGTTAAGCTCTTCCGACTTCATAACGAGCTCACTTTTATAGGTCACAATATTGTTATGGTGCTATAAAACAAGTATATTTACACAGGACTGTGTGATTATGTGCGACAAAGGCAATCGAGTGACAGGCTCATGAATAATACAATTCTATGGTATATAGGTCAAGCCGTCGTCGGATACGTAAACAGCTGTAGTCACTGCTTGGAGGGACGGCGGAGTAATCTTAGCTTAAGTTCTTGCCTTAAAAACTAGGACAGGCCACCAATGGAGACGCAACCGTGACGGCCGTGGGTGGACAAACTATTATGAAGAAAGACCTTTGTTAGATGGAGCTCTCACGAGGGAAAGCACACGGTTTCTATTCTAAAAGAATAGTTCTTCTAACTGCGGAAAAAATACAAAATTCAACAAGTGGAAAAATGTAGTTTTTGTAAATCTCAACATCGCAATCAAAATAGTACACAACAGTAAATTGAAAACTATGCTCGGTTACAGATATCATCCAACAGTCAGTGTACGGGTGCACAAACATTCTTCTCTAATAAGCAATGTGCATAGCATTTATTGTGAAGGATAATTCATCAATACAATGCATGCGTGGAAAAGTAAACAACCTGTATTTGGGACAATAAACTTCATCAAGAACAACCGATAATTCTGGTCGATAGTTAAGTAATTATCTCATTATGTTTTCGAACAGATAGGCATTTATCTTGAAATTAGCATAATGGTGCACGCATTTGCATCACAAGAACAAAAAACTGTTGCTGACGTTACCTATAATAGTACCTATTACTGTTAAACCTTGTTACTTTCGATATGGTGTGAAGGATAAACACAATACATAAGCACACATAGATAAAGGACATAAGCTGCGTTGATCGACCTGAGTATGTAGAAATATAGTAAACATGCTTATCGTTAATGAAACATCAAGTTATAACGACTCATATGCCCACAGAAGCTCAATTTTAGGATTAAGAAGGCAAGCGTAACAATCAATGTGTGCAAGCTTATTAATAAGATAATATGCTTATTATTTGCCATGTTATGTATGTGTAACTAAAGCTTAGAGTACCTAGCCCAAAGCGTATTGTCACAGTTTACGTAATACAGTAGAACAAAATATATTAAGCTAGTTGTTAAAAAAATAAACACTTTATACGCATGTCGCGAATAGTAACACAATTGTATAAGTTTTATTGTTAATTGTAACTTCAGTTTATGAGTGTTCGCGAATTAGATTGGCATACTGTTTATGTTTATCTGTGGTATAGTTAGACCGTGTCACTGGAGGTTAGATGGTCACCTCGTCTCCCCCCCCGCGCCGCTCAGCGCCGCCTCCGTCGCCTTGCAGGAGCAACAAACTCTGCAAGGTTGCGCTGCGACCGACTCCGCTATCGCTGGCTACAGTTACGATATCGCCCGCCCTTCTCCGACAAACTACTTTATTTTATTACATTGCTGTCATGTCGATATTATGTTTGAAGGTCTTAAGGATTATTACACCTTTATTTGTACGGCCGTTAAGTACCTTCATAGAGTTAACAAGGGGCGCTAACGTCAGTTATTGCGGTTTTTATCGTTAGTTTAGTAGGTACATATCTAAATATCGATTTTAATTCTGTGTACACTATATTTGGTTTAATTATTAATTTTATTTAATTAAATAAGTTTTACATAATATACTCACATATTTAGTACCTATACAATTTAATTAAAATAGATACATCAATTTACCAAAAGTTAAGTTATTTATATCTACATAATAATATTACTAAAACTTTTCAATGAAATACGTAACAAAAATACGCCACGACAGTTATTTTTTCTTACTCATAATAGGTATTCGAATTTTGTTCTCGAAGAAGTTCAGTTTCATTCTTCACGAGACAACGACACGCAGCGCCATCTATGAGCGAGTAGCAAAACCAGTGGCGTAGCAAATATGAAATTGCGTTTACTTATTATTGTTACACATAAAATGTAACCGTGCGGATTAATAATTTGACATTTTGAATAATAAAATAAGAATGTTTAGTAAACAATTGTGAAGTAATTTAATATACGTAGCAAAAGTCTACGGTGTCGCGATCAATGCCTCTAGTTATGTAACTTAGTTTTAAATTAATATAATTTTAAAATACTCTAATTACTTATTTAAATATTTCACTAAAGCTTAAAGAAAACTATTACTTTCCTGCGCAACTTGCGCGTAACTAAACTCAAAGCGCTTGTACACGATGCAATTGAAAACGATAGACATCAGCAAGCATTAAAATTGTTGTATTCTATTAAAAATCCATTAAGGAAAAGAGATAGCATGCATTTACGGGGTTATCAAGGTACTATAACTACCTTTTGTGTGACCGCATAGCTTATGGTTGCAACTTAGATTGTGTGACCTTATAACAGTCTCCGTTGACTTCGTCTTAAGAACTTTAGAACTGAAGTTTCGAAACTAGCTCGGAAACGCGTGAGGCGTAATAAATTGACCGAACATAATAGTTTTGCCTTTTTTTAATGCTTTTATTTAGCTTGCTTTTGTTATATCTGCCTGTCAGTGGCAAATCAGTCTTACAAGTCGATTTTGAGCCAGTTGATGTTGTCCGAGCAGGCTGAAATCTTGCATGCACGTTTAGTTTTGATGTATGTAATAAATTACTTTACCGTTTTTTTCGATCAAATAATAAAAAGTAAAAAAATAAAATGCACTAAAAGTAAAAAATTATTTGGAACACCTGAAAACTAGAGGCGGACATTTAAATATAAGAAGAATACCAGGAATATATTAAGAAGTATGATCATACCTCTTATTAATGTGCTATGACAAATATATAATAATTGAAAAAAAAAATATAGGTATGTATTGTTAAACTAAATATCATCATTTTTATTCAATTTTCTCTCAGTGCTACGAAAAATTGGTTTTTTTTTTTAAAGTTCCTGTCTTCTGAAAGATTTTCCCTTTGCTCTATATCTTTAAACTCTATCAAAACAAAGGAAAAAGCTTATTTCTCTTTTGGATTCGACTCACAGCACAGCCTGACAAATTTACACGCACGGGATGAGATGCGGATAGTTATTATTTTAATCCCAGATAAGCGTGGAAACCAGTGCGGTGTGCAAGCCATGGGTCGCAAGCTGTTATGACTCTTATAATATAACTAAGTACAATTTAAAATTATTTATCTCAATCTGTATCAACGGTTGCTTGATACTACGTTCGCGCGTTCCCATCAAAGAAAACCAGCATAAAATAATTCTATATTTATGACTAAATTGTGGGTCAAATAACAACTAAATTCTACCCGTTTTATTTATAATCATATTCGATGACTAAAAATAAAAAAGGTTGTATATCATTATACAAAAATACCCAATATCGTTGGATATGAGTCAGAACGTCATTTGTTGTAAGGGGAGCGACGACCGCGAGTGAGTGACGCATTTCTACGTGCCGCTCGAACACGCAACACATCGCATCGCTTACGTAGGCCAACTGTTTTATTTGTTTATAGGTACCGATCCGGATTTATAACCTACATTATCGTTTTGAGTAGGTACGTCGCCCGATAGAGTGCAATATAGATGTTACCTGCAGTGTTAAGGAAAGAACGTCATACCTATTATTGTGAAAATATCGCGGGTTGGCGGTCTATACACCATCGAGAACTATTTGAAGCCCTGTCAGGTGTGCAGGTTCCCTCACAATGTTTTCCTTCACCGTTAACTCCAGCGATTATAATAATTAACATGAATTCAAAAAGTCAGAAGTGCAGGCCGGGCTCAACCCAGATAAAAAATAATACATTTTATCTAATTAATAAATTGTCAACAAAGTCTGTCATTTAATTTGAATAATGAAATCCGAAAAAAAAATTGCAGATGTTATTACAATACGTAAAAGTAATTACAGACACAGTTACATTAAATTAAGAAGTCTGAAAAAATTAAATGTAGAGCTAGGATGCGGTAAGTAGCGCCATCTTTGAAGATTCACTTGAAACTTTAAGTTGCTAGCAGCCTTCAAGTAGCGCCATCTAGTGGAATTTTCCAAAACAACGTAGGCTGTATAAGGTTACCGTTTGGAAGAAGGCCTTGGAAACGCTACTAGATATCGCTTTTCAGAAATAGATTCAAACTTCTCTTGGGCCTGAAAAACTTTTGCAATTTAGCTTCTCGATACTAGTTTTAGCGTGTAATGGAACCTAGTTTTTAAAATATTTAATTACGTAAGAGTTAAAACTTTTTTCGGAAAAGCTTTTTAAACTTTTCCACAGATTTGGAACAAAATATCGTGTGCATGTAAAATAAACAAATATTTTAATGTTCTGTCGAGTATTTGGGTTTTCTAGTATCTTCTCAGAGCCCTGCGAATAAAAATACAGTGAAATAAAGTGTACAAGTGTAGTAGACACTTTATATTTCAAATAGTAGATAGTACAGTATTTAGTCATTCTAAATTCCATTCAATGATTTGATAACTTTTTAAAGACTGTGATTATTTGTTATACAATGTCAGAAAATAAACATGTTAAAGTACAAAGAGGGCAAAGAGGGCTCCAGGTGATCACATAATGTAAACAATTTCTATCACGACCATGAGACCACGCGCTAACTGGTGTGATTCAGCAAATTTCCGCTGTGTTGATAATTTGCACATATTGTGTGCTGAGTTCTAACTTAAATAACTACGTAATGTAACCTCCAGCCGACTTTCGGACTATCGTCCGGAACAAATACACGACTGACCTACAAACACTCGCGAACACAGAAGATAATATCAGGCATCCTTTTTTAACATCAGCATTTCAATATGGTGCGGAAGAGATGGAGAATCTTGTTACGATGACGAGCCTCCGTTCTCAATGTCAAGTTCACCGATTATTATTAGTGCTCAATGCCACAAAACACACGCAAGCATTATGGCGGATCGCCGGACGAACGAATATACTCTAGAGGTGATTTTTCTTTAAACTATGCTATAATTACGAGCAACAACGTAACTAGACGCAAAAAATGTTCCACATTGCAGAGCTATCGTCACAGCTAACGAGAAACAAATCAACGCTCACGAAAATACAATAAGAAATGGCCCTCAGGATGACATCATATTTTGCAATAACTAACAATGGAAAATAAAACAAAATTTTCCGTATGAACTTGTTATGGTGTTCAATAACTTTTGTTTTACAATGAATTAGGCTTAGAGTACGAACTTTGATATTCGAAATCGGCACTTGTTCGGGAGTATTAAACGCTTTTATTTAACTCACCGTTTTAGTACGTTGGTTAGTTAGGATTAGGTTGAATCTTGAGTCAATTTGGAACCATTTAACGACGTACAACGAAGCCAAAATTTTAAACACACAATTTAGTTCTGGTAATACTACAATATTATCATATTATTGAGCTGGTCTGATGATAGTTCGGGTTTGTAGGAACTCTGCAATCAAATTATGAAATCCTTTCGAGATTTGGCTCATTTTAATTGTCTCTACCAGATCCAGGGTCTGATGTTGGACCCAAAGGGTAGTCACAGGGGCTCTACAATCAATAAATGATTAAACCCTCTCGAGTTAGGGTTCATTTGATTCTGTTCAATGAGCTCCCTGGTCATAGGTGGTATGTCAAAATAGCAGATGTTACTATTTACATTGCATACATCTCTAATACATATACTTACCTACGACTTCCTACGTAATACCCACCCATATTGATATGACCTTATGATATCAAGAAGTATCGCGCACTAATTACAATTCAAAGTAAGTTCACAGGTGACGTAAATACATTTATAAATGTGTAACTTTCATATAATTGCGCTCTACAATCGTTTGAATATTTTCAAGTATTTAGTTATACACAAGGTTTCATAATTTACGAATTGTTGTGATTGTAATCAATCAACTCAAGTAAACGTTTTCCAGCTGTTTCTGTATGTATCCCAGTCTTTCTTTTAATGACCACGGAATGTAGTATATATAGCTTCTTGAATGAAATAAGTATTCTTTTTAGCTCGCGGTTGTGCACATTTGCGTTCGGCCTGCGTTCTGTTACTTGCGTTCTAAAAGTACGTTAGTAGAACGAACCGCAAGCAAAACAGGTTGCGTTTTTGCGTTCCCGCGAACTTATGTCGGTTCTAAGATGTTTTTATCAATTTGTAGTACCTAGTAGTAATAATAACTATTAAGACAAATTCATATGAAATAAATAATTGCCGCGCACACGGAAGCACTCTTTATTAAATATATTTATCATCTTGTTACCTATAATTACAATTGTGCTTACCGCCAAATGGCAAGTTTCCAGCGAACTTCCGCCAAAAGCTAACTCTACATAGTATTCCCTGAAAGGTACTGAAATTTAGAAGCTACAAATAACTCTTTAAATTGTGAATCATCATTTTGTATGATTATATCGTCATGTTGTTTAATAGATCCATAGTTAATTATTATTATAAATAATATAGATAATGATGATTCCGATGAGACAAGTATGTATTTAGTGACCTAGAGTATTAAGCAAAAATATGATAATAAACACTATGATATATTTTAGTTTTGCTATTTAAAATATTAAGGTTGCTCTAAATGGCAATAAAAATAGGGTTGAATAAACAGTAACTCATGTCACTAGAGAGGACATTCGTTTTTGATAAAGTCATGTCGGTCACAACGTTTTAGGCCATTTAGAATCGACGTTATTTAATTTTTATTACTGTTTTATTGATTCTTCAATTTACAGCTAGTTACTAGGTAGCATTTTAAACAACTGGATGGATGCAATACGAAAACGTCATTCATAGCGGCTCTTACGTAAAAGTGTAAGAATTATATTCACCAAGAGGTCTTCTGATGACTGGAATCATCCTCTTTTATCACGATGGCGACGCCAACGCAACAGCTTAATAAAAGTTGCTGGCGTTATCCTTAAAGAAACTGTGTATTTTCTTAAGATGCTTTAATATCTCTAAATCGAATAGTAAGTATAAAAATTACGTACATATAGACTGTGACAGTGAACTAGCCAGAATTGGGTAAGCAACGGTATCGAATTAATTCCGGAGTGCAGTCGCTTTGGGGGGTGCGTCGCGCCGGGCCCGCCACGCATTCCCTTGCAGTATTGATCGGCCGTGACGTGACTCATGCCGCCCTTGCCCGACATTCAACTACCCACCCCAACCCCCCATTGCACACGCGTTATCGCCACTCGATTGCTAAAAGCGTAAATATTTAAATATGTTGTATTTTTAGACTGGCTGTTGCTCCGCGGGGTTTTCCATAGGTTTTCTCGGAGGTCAATTACCTTTCCAATTATGTGATATTACATATTTTCTTTACACAAACCTTGTTCTATTTTTAGAATGTTCCCTATTTTCCTGAGGCCAAATTTAATACGGTGTAACGAGAATACATTTATGGCTAACAATAAACCACCCCAAAGTTTACCCCAAAGGTATTATGACTACAATACTTTAGAACGATAGCAATTAAGTATTTTAGTGCAATTTCTATTCCAAAATTACTTCATGAATATATCGTGATAATCTTTGATACCTCCAGAAACAGCCCAAGACACGCACACAGGTCTATACAAACAACGCTCCAGCCCTATTTTCATACATAATATATCTTCGTGTATCTTGGCTATAAGCAGCCTACCCTCGTGACCAGGGCGGGCTACTAACTTTTATTTCGTTATTAGATCGTAGGGATAGATGCAAGGAGGGCTCAAGTTTATTCCACGTCTGCACGGATATTGTCGTAGTAGCCCGGAATAACAAAATACATTTACAAGGTACTCGTATTATCTTTTCGTAGATTGTCATAATTAACTACGCAATATTTATGTTACGATTTCTTATGACGACATAAAAACAAAACTACTTTAAAATAAAGGTAATATTAATCCCTGAAAAATGAGTACCGTTTCGATAATTTTGTCAAAGGTAAAAATACTGTGTAGATGAATTAACTGCCCATACTTTAATTAAAGCATCAATCATTATTTTAATTAACATTTGTATTTAGTGAAGATCAGATATTATAGTTTTAATTTAATGATATAATATTTATAATTATAAATACTGCTTTTATTGTTACATCATTGCTCGCAAGCTTCCGTAATCGCAGCGGGATTGTTCATCGGGCGCTCTCTAGAGGAAACTGCGACGCGACCACGTGGTTTAGTACATTTAGAATAGACTATTTTAGAATCCTAATTTTATAAATAACACATGTAAGTGCAGTTGTATCTTCCGATGCACTTATAATTATGTTGATGCGGTTTGGAGTTCTGTGCGAAATGGACTTGAAAACAATATACGTGATAAGTATAAATTTTATGGTTCTATGGAAAAATATCTTATCTACCATAACCTTTTTTAAAATCCGTCGAACAAAAAATCTTATTTCGAAAATGCAACGATTACTTAAATAAAGCAACAGTGGCGTGTTAGTGGCAGCAACGTTGGCACACACTTTCCGTTGCGCGAGGGTATGGCCGCCCGGATCGATGCCGCCCCACGTTCACGGTCAACGCCCTCCGCCCGCCCTACGCTTCCGCGTCACCGGCGCCACCGCGCTCCCTTCCTCACCCCCGTGTCGCCCCCCAACACGCCACGCTAAATATAACCACCTCGATCCTACACGACCCTTCAGGCAGCAGTTACCAAACGCAATTAGCTTCACTATTTCGAGAGAGACAGGCATTTCGTCTCCACTTGCAAGACAACTGTTTAAGTTTGTATTGGAATCTATAATTAGGTTAGTATGCACACACGGATTATTCTTTGTTATTTAACTATTTGTATTTTTGTTGTTAACGCATGTTGAACATTGATTACTTAAGAATTTCTTTTCTTCTCTTTCTGTACTCACTACGCTTTTTATTACGGTCTATATTGAGCTTTTTTGTAAACAACTCTAGAGAACCATTTTAAGACCTTTTCGTGTTTGTTTTGATTTTAATACTAAGGTTCATTTCACACCTGAGTGAATGAAAAACATCGATTAGTCGCTCTACAATATTTTTAAGTGATTTTTTAAACTAAATCACTATTTTTAGGCCAAATGCTACAAATATTACAGTTATTATTAAGGCCCAACACATATTTCTTGGGCTTGCGTCTTTGATAAAATCAATGGCGCCAAATCGAGGGTGAATCCAATCGATCGTAGGCGCAATAGAAGGTTTGAACCCTCTACAAAATATGCTGTGATAGTGCCTGAGCTTTAAAACATTTTTAAGTTCCGAACAAACTGAAACACTAGTGTGCTTGAACCCTAGGATTGTATAACGTTTATGCACTTTACACTTTTATTACATGCTCGGTCTAAGTTACGCTTATTTATACGCATATAGTTCAATATCACAAAGGCCTGTTACATGGAAACTGCCTATTGTTGTTAATTCATAGACGCGCCTATTTGCGAACCTTCAATGACTTGTTTAGATTGGAAGAGGACGCTGCGCCTCCCGAGAACCGGAGCGGTCGCCATGTTACTCGACCATGGATAACACTTTCATGGAACGCGCTTGTGTACATTATTATCATCAGGTTAGTAGAAAATTATCAATAGATTCTACATACATTGTTGTTCTAAGGCTTTAAGTTTCGTCGGGTTTATACCTATATCCGCTTATAAATGTAGAAAGATACTCGTACGATCTATTCCTTGCTTGTTATAATGTATGTGTCTATTAAAACTAGACGCATGTAGCGATTGGTTCGTGTAGATTCTTATCTAACGATAGTTTTTACTGTTTATTTTCACAATAATTAGTCAGTAGAGTTACTTGAGTTTCTCCCGACCGTTTAGTGAAAGAGAAAAGCGAGGTCAGTGATACAGTATATGATACAATTCAAATTTTAAAGGAAAGGAAAATATAACAAAAATGGCTTACACAAAATATAATTGGTAGGTATACTGTTGATATTTAATTTGAGTAGTGTTTATTTATTAAATTCTTTATAGAACAGACTTCGTAAAAATCCGATATTTAATATATATCCGATATTTAACGGGGATATTTGATATTTATTTAAAATAATGCTAATTTAATACTTTAATGTTTTTTTACGTGTCAAATATGATCAAAATTGTTATATAGAACTACCACTTCGGAACTTATTAAATTATTCAAAGTCCAAGTCAATTCTATTCAGTCAGAAGTTCAAATTAGAGGGGCTAGGCGCAACGACTATTCAAAAATAGCTGTGCTGGCTCACGAACAAGTAACCAATACGCGTTTTTTTAAATCATTTCTACAAGATCTTTTAATAAGGAATAATATACTCCAAACAAAAAGCAAAGAAAAATCATAATATGGCCAGATACTCAATACTTCGCCTTAACGTAAGCAACAACTTAATTTTGAGTAGAAAATTGAGTATTAGGCCAATAATATTCCAGAACTCAATTTTTCAAAATGAATGTATATCGTTTGTTGTATCCATCCCCTGCAGACAAGCTTACTCGAACATTCCGCCACCCCGACACAGTATAACTACGTTATAGACAAATAATACAAAAACTGCGTCAGACGCGACGAGGGTCCTCAGACATGCTCTATACCTATCTATGGATAAGGCACATTGCAGTGAGTGGGTGAGCAGACTGCAGGCAAAGCCAACTGAATCCCGGAAAACTACCGACCCAGTCTAGACATGGGGGCACTTCCCCTCGACAAACCCCCCCCCCCCGTGCCCCGCTACTCCACCCCGCTACCCTGGCGCTTTCACCACCGACTTGCAGACATTATAAAAAGAGAACACACTGAAGCTTTTGAGTGACGCGGTGTGTGACATGCGAACAAAAACCTCGGGAAATGGAAATGAAAAATTATAAAAGGTGTTTTCACGTCGCATTTTAAACGAGGGCTTTATGTTAAGGTATAATGTGCTCTACTGTCGCAAGTTGTAATATAAAACTTTGTAGCTCACTGTATGTAGAAAACCATTTTACGTGTAGTTTTTACATGTTCATTTAATTCATGTCGACGAGTGTTGTACCTAATTAATTTGTAACTAATGATCTTTATTGTTTGTTAACTTTTTCTTTAATATCTAATGATACGAGTACAATGCCTATTTAACGAGAGAAATCGACACACTAACTCACAGTGAAAACTAAAAAGTACAGTCAATTACTTTAGAGTTAAGGATACAGAATTGGAATACTATTTGCCATTGCTATCACCTTGAATTAGGTAGACAGTACAGTATGCATGATTGACTGTGCTGCAGTGGGTTAGTGAGAGTGAATTACATCCGAGAGGGGGAAGGGGGCCGGTGCACAGCGGGCGGGGGGTCTTGCAGACAGGGTGGCTTGGTAGTGTGGGGCCAGACGGGAGAAGCCCGACGCACCTCGTTTCCGCACCAAAGTGTAGTGTAACCGAACATACACAAATATACGCTTGCATGTACCGACTCACCGAGGGTAATCGCAGGCTATAATACAGTCTGCAACATTGCAAGCCAATGGAACACGCTTTTACATAGCTTGAAAGGGTTTTCTGAACGCTCTTTGAAGGAGGAATCACTAAATGTGCTCGAAGTTATTTATTCAAAGCATATTTCTTGCGTTAAGGTTTTATAGTATAAAATCATACTTTCCGAGTACTAGACTTGTAACTTTAGAATAAAATAGTTCTATGCTGTGCATATTATACTGTCATCCATTCAGGATTTCATAGTAATTATTACGTATTTCAATGTGGTATATTATTAAAGATAATAACTCTATGCCATGTACTTTGTTCTGCGTAGTTTGGTCAATTCATGTAAAATTAAAATAGTTACAGTTGCTAAAGTTGTTAAAAACCCATCTGCCCCGTCATAAAAAATTAAAATTCCTTAATATAGATTTTTCTTATTACAATTTTTAATTCAATAAATTCCGTTTATTTATTTTCAAACACAAATTATATTTTTAAACAGATATCATAAACAAAAACAATACTAATTAAAAATAAAGAAAATAAAAAAATATTATATGGGGGATTTTAAAAAATATTTTCAGTTACATAAATACTTTATTTTACTAATATTAAACGTTCATTTAAGCAGTGATAGCCTAGCAGTTAAACGGTTGCCTTCCACGGAGGGTCCGAGTACTAACCCAGCTTGCACCTCTGACTGTTCGAATTCATGTGCGGATCAGAATTTGATTATGACTTGCGTTAACGGTGAAGGAAAACATCGTGAGGAGACCTGTGTCTGTAGACAAATGGCGATCGACGGTCGTCAGAGAATAGATACGCCAATTAAATGTATGGAAATGCCATAACAGATCGCTTGACCGGTCGAAAGCTTATGTCAATCCAGTACATCTCATTGCCGTTTCTATTCTCTAGCGATCATCAATTGCCATTTGTCTACAGACACTGTACACCAGAGAGGGCGCCATAAAGTTCTTGATGGTCTGTGTAGTCCGCCAATTCTCACCAGGCCAGCGTTGTGGACTAATGCCTTATTAACCCTTCTCCTTCTGAGAAGACAGTGGGACAGTAATGGACTGATTATATTCTGTATACGTTCATTTGAATATCTTATTTTACTAATAAGCCTCCACGTGTGATAATATTAAGTACGTCCAGCGCACCTCAGCAGTCAGCCTCGCTACCGAACTTGCTGACTGGCTAAGCTTTTCACTGCGATATGAGCTTTTCTCGTATAACATGTGCCGACGCGAGAAGAGAAGTAATTATGCGAGAGTTCAGTTATTAGAAATGACTGACACTCAATTACACGACAAAACAGATATATTTAGTATCCTCCTTTTATTTTCATCTCGGAAAATCAGATTGTCAATCATGTGGACTCGTGAATACAGTCGGGAGTAAAGCTAGTTGAGATGTTTATAAAGCATAATTATGTAATCTCGACATTCATCGTCATCGTTCAGTCGAAAGTTATCCACTGCTTGACATAGGCTTCCCCAAGCATCGCCACATTCCATGTTTGGGGGGAGGGGGGTTGCCATAATCTTCACACTTGGTAGGCGGGTTGGCGATCGCAGTATGGTTGTTAAAGTACTCAGAGAACGCTGCTGACCATCCTCTAGTGAGTCCCTTACTCGCCTTTTACGACACCCATGGGAAGAATTGGGGTAGTGCTATTCTTTACGTCTGGCACCACACGGCACATTATTTCCTATTATTCGAATTAAATAACCCTTTATAATCAGTTTTCCTTTAAGACTTTCAGGAGACAATCTGTAAGTAACTACTGGTTATGTACCGAGAAAAAAAATTGTTCTCTTGTCTCATTGATATATACATGGTTTCATTGATTCATAACAGCCAATAAAACGTCGATATTCAGCCATAGGTACACGGCCATACATGGCACATCCGATACATGGCCGCTGTGGACAAATCATTGCTATAAATCTGATCTTCAATGCTCTTCATTTCTCCTTAGCATAATCCATTAATCGTATTTTACGACACCAAAGGAAACGCTCTCTATTCTCTTGAGTAACTCTATAAAAGCTCCTTTCCTATTTTCCCATTCTTTACTAGAAACCTAAATAATAGTATTTTTCTTCTATCTGAAAAGTAACAAGTTCGTACATGTGTATATCTAATACGTCGGTAATATAATCGAGTTAGATAGCATGTCCCTGACCGACGGGCCTTGGCCGCGGACGTCGACTCGGCGGCCGTGTCGCAGCCCTACTACTAATTCTCCTCACTTCTCATTTTATTCCCGCTCTATACTCAAACGACGAATACATTGATCGGTTTCTTGTTGTAAGGTTTGTTTGTATAAAGACATAGCATTTCGACTGCGATCAACCAATCTTTTAATTCAGCCCTCCCAAACTGCAAGACAACTGCAAATTGCGGTGCAGATGACTCGACTGCATCTTGAAATAGAAGAGGTATTTATATTTCATTTTTTTTATATGGCATTGGTTTTTACTTAGCTGTGGCCGCGTTGCTCTAAGAGGTCTTTATTTCTAATGAGTGGCTTGTTTTGCTATACTTTACCTTACCATATTATTAATTTATTTATTTGATACCAACAAATTACCTTACCTTTCCTTAAGGCAACCACTTATTCCTACTTCAAGCAGGTGTAGTCTGCGCAGGGACCCAATTCTCCTAAAAGAAATCTTGATAAATCGCAGCCGAACCAAGGCCGAGCCGTTTATTCAGACAGTTTTCAATTTCAAAAGCTGTCAAATTGTTTGACACAAAAAACAAAATAAATCATTTTGTCAGTTTTCGTAAACAAAAACTGACTGATGGTTGTGGTTCGTTCACGTTTGGCAACAATTTTGTTAGTCGAATTGGCTAGCCGAGTTGTCGAGTATTAAAAGAGCCTACACAAGTGACGATACTTAAGTACGACCAGCGCACTATTGGCAATCAGCCCCGCTACCAACTTTTCTGACTGGCTAATCTTTTCATCACGGGCATGAGCTATTGTGATATAGTTCGCACGAGAAAAGAAGTAATTGTCGTGCAGTTAACGTGCCATGAGTGCCACTGCATGCTTACTACATCTTATATAGATTTTTCAATTGGCTTGAAGTCAGAATAAAAAATCAAAAATACAAAAAAATCAAAAACCCGTCTGTAAAAAATCAATGGCCTACGTGACTTGAAATCGAGTTCGACACGTCGTAGCGTCTGGATTCCGAATTCTGAGGATCTCTTCTCGCCATTGATCGCTACTAACGCCGCCGTCGTGATTTCGTGATGTTTTAACAAAATAACACCGGTCTTAGATGACTCACTTATTATAATAAATTGATTTCTTTCTGATCTGTGTTCACAATTCCTTACTTTTACGATTATTTCTTAAATAATCAATTCGTAGTCAAAATATTTCGTAATATTTATTTTTTGTAAGAGGCTCGTGGTAAAAAAACCCATGAAACATTAAGTTTCAGGGTATTTTTATCATACCGGATTTATTATACCGAAAAGTAACAATCTAGATGTAAATCTACCCACTATAATATTATTCAACTAAAGTTATAACTGGATTAAACAACTCTTAAGTCCTACTCCTATTAAATCGTGGATAACAGGCGATTTAGGTTGCATCCACCCTTTACGGTAAGAATTGTAGCATGTAAAGCTTACTGAGTTTTTCCCAGGGCGGCGCAGTGGGGTCAAGCGCCGGGCGCGCAGGGGCGGGTCGTCGGCCGCGAAGCCGGCAGGCCGCGGGTCGCACATCAGTATGCGCAAACGCAACACACTGCAAAAACTGACCGCGCCCGCGCCTGCGCCCCACTGAATTGATGCTACAGCGCTCCATTATCATCTTTACTGCCACCTATCTACGTGCTTCAATTATTTATACTGAATTACAAATGAAATATAAACACAATGCGACAATTTAAATCCCGATTCATGCGTCGTTCAAACGAATAGGTATCACTAAAATAAACTGTTTTTCTTGCGAACTAAGATTATCTTAAGTAGCGTAACAGCGTAACAGTTTACTCGTGTGACATTACTTTCGGCACACAAATAATATGAACTAGTAATTTAACCAACGGTCAAGTGAACTTCGAAAAAACAGCTACGAATATAAAAATATTTACTACGAATCCATTTTGTTCAATTAGCTATGAATGAATGGCGTACTACCATACTTAATGGCCGACGTTTAAATAAAAGTAGAAATGTGTGTAATTACATATACTGCGGTGTGGTGCTGTGGCCTAGGAACTACGAGGCCTAGGACAGGTTTTCCGGATAACTAATTAGCCACCTGTTGGTAATGTTACGTCGGTTGGGCATTACCTGGCAGTGCGCAGGCAGCGTCGGTTAGCTGCACATTTTCACTCGCACTTTCCACTCGGAGTCGATGCACCCCTAACATACTCAAATGCTTATTACACTCTCCGCATTCCAGTATTTACGACTCACGTCTTACATTTTCTAAACAAGATTTATTTATCTGAGAGCTTTATGATTACTGTGCTTTCCAAAAAAACAATGCGTTCTAGCTTTAACAGATGTAATTTTTAATACATTAAATATAATGAACATTATATAAAACTTTTATTATGTCTAAAAAAATTATGCCTTAAGATCGGTAGGGTAAACCGACAGTCATTGGACACTTAACGGACATGAATGATATTATTATTTTTATTCGAAATACTAAAATAGCCTCTTATGTAATTCAAAGTAATTTTGAAACTAGATGATATGAACTATCATTATGAATACTTAAAATAATTTATTTATTAAGGCATTTTCAAAAAACATGAGCTTAAAAAAAAAATTGCTGTAAACATAGTGATTGGACAGAATTTATAATTATTGGACAACAACTAAATAGTAATTGGACAGTTTTAAAAATCTTTTTAAAAGCTTTAATCATGTGTGTTTTACACTGGCAGAGTATCCAGTATTTTGGGGAAAGTCAATAAAACACTGATGGTTGTTAACATATAAACTTTAATGTTGAAGTCATAAAAAAAAAATAGGAACTGATAAACGTAGTTATACTCCGCTTAACCTATTATTCTAATCAGTCTCAATCGTTACAGATCATTAATTAACAATGCGAGATCAATATCATTCTTTTCCTGTCTATCTATGTTTACAATACAACAAAAAATACAAATTTCAACTTCTGAAAAACTAATTTATAAAAAAGAAAAACTTCTAAAACCTCTAAATTTTTTTTCGGTCTTTATACATTTCAAATATCATCATAGCTTCTGTATCTTCGTCTATATTGTCATCTTCATTTTCAGTGTTCTCCTCTATGCTCGTGATGATATCATCATCATCTCTGAAATCTTCTATTCCAGTATTTTCTTCTATGCTCATAATAACATCATTATCTTCTAAACCCACCCTATTTATACACAACCATAGGTGGGCAGGCTTCCCCTGAAGCTGAGAATGTAAACATGACCGTTATAGATTCTTTGGAATTATTAGAATCGACTTTATAAACGTTTTTGGTTCCTTTGACAGCCAATACTTTGCCTGTTTTTGGACAAAGCTGGAAACCACTTTCGTCGCCGTTAAACACTCGAGATGCGTCATCCAACACGTTCATGAGGTCGATTTCTTCTATGTATTGGCGTATCTCTACAAACCATTTCCGAATGTCCTTTTCCGAGACACAAGCACTTGACTGTGTAACACCCTCACTCGTCCGCGGAACAATATCAGGGTGTCTTTTTAAAAATGCCTTCACCCATCCGTCTCCAGGATAATTGTCCTTAAAAGAATTTGGCTGAGGATTTTCCAATAGAAATTTGGAGACACTTTGTTGAAGGTTCTCTATTTTCAAAGGGAATCCCTTCCGCATTAACTGCTTAATCCATAATTCTAAAATAGACTATTCTTCTTCTGTTAAAACAGGTCGTGGTCCAAAGGAAGTTCTGCGTTCTGGATTTTTAAAGTGTAAAGTGGACTTTGGAATATTATATTTTCGGGCTACTTCCCGAATCTTAGGATTTTCAGATTCTTCTATTTCCCTGAGTGCCAACTTCAAGTTGTTTGGGTCATAATCTTTCTTCTTACCTTTAGGCATATTTAATTAATTACATTGATCTGTAACTGTGTCCAATGATTATTGGACACATGAGAAGACAATCATTGGACGGCCGTCCAATGACTGACAGAGTGACTCAATAAGTCGAAGAATAAAAACAGACCACAACAAACCTTGTAGCTATAACATGAGGGTCTAAATATTTCTAGAACTCAAAAGCAAAATAAAACATAGTTATTGGACACTGTCCAACAATTGTTTTTTTTTTAAATTTTGCTTATAGTCATTGGACAGTTCAAAATAACCTCAAATTACGAAATTTTTAGCTTTAAATTGCGTAATTATATAGCTTAAGCAATATCTTACCACTCCTCCAATAGCCAAAAGCATAAAGTTCACAAGCTTGCCGATATCACTTCAAAACACAAACTCCGACCTTATGAAATATTTTATTTTTTACGAAAAAATCCACTCGCCGCGATGTTCGTGAGGAAAAGATTTTTTTGACGCTTTGCTACTGCCATCTTTTGTCAAAACTAAGTGTTTCCGCAATGCTTGTAGGTAAGAGATTTTTGTAATACTCATAGATGTCGTTGTCAGCCGAAGGTAATCTTATTATTTATGTTCAAATAGTGAATGTCCAATAACTATCTGGTGTCCAACGACTGTCGGTTTACCCTATATCCAAAGAGTTTATATGACATGATATTTGACCTTATAAGCTACGTTATGGCAAAATAATAATATAGAAAATGGATGTTAGAAAAAACGAATGTTGCATGTTTTTATTTATACAAGGTTAGTCAGAAAGGGGGTACTAATCCGAAAGGGTGTTAAAGTACCCATATTAATGAGTAACTTTTTTTCTACCACTTTCCCCAAATGTCAACAGTTTAAGAGAAATAGCTGTTCAAAGATTGGATAAAAAATCGCTAAAATCTGTCTATCCTCAGCTATGATCAGCTGTGTTTACATTTTAGGTCTTATTTGAGGTCACTAATTAGAAGCTCCATTTTCTGAATTCGTAACTAAAGTAGGGACGAAGAATTTTTGAAAAAACCAAAATGAAAATTATTTTACATGGAAATAAAAAATATCGAATTTTGAAATTTTAACTCTTGCTTTAAAATCGTCCTCAGTGATACTTTAAGTGGCCTGCGGATTAGTACCGCCTTTCCGACTAACCTTGTACATTGACTTTTCTTTTTTTAGTTTAGCTTCTCACATATTTCTACAAACTGCTGTCTATGTCTATATCTCAATACTTTCGCAAGTCTGCTGGTAAACATTAAAATTTAAAAATGGTAAATAAGCAGTACCTTTGTAAGCAGTGCTTTTTTCAATGTTGTTAATTGTAAACTTCTGGATCCTGCGACACAGGGTATCCTAGTGCAGGATCCAGAGTCACACCTTAATATTGTAACACTTTATGAAACAATACATTTTTTTATTATTATTTATTACCTGTTTTTCTTTGGTAAATATTGTTGTGTGTAAATAAATAAATATTGTTTTATTCAATGAAATTATGTTAATTGCTGTTAAGTATATCTATTGTTTATTATATCATGAACGGTGTTAAAATGAAAATGTACGAAATGTTAATACAAAATGACGCGCACCCGTGAATGTATTTCGATACCAAATCATAATTGAAAACTAAGGTTATAGACACGTACATTATGAGTCGAATCAATAATTGATTTAAACAAGTTTTAAATGTAAAGTCTGAGGTGTCGGTCAGTGGCGTACGATGACACCACGAGGTCCCAATACCCTCCGCTCCCTGTATCGTAAATCGTTCTGAATTCATACATTCATTTACGGAATCCATAAATGTAATCTATTTTAAGGACATAAATACAAAAATCTCGTCATCTTTATGATATTTTCCGAAATAAATATTTCGGAAAATATAATTCCATCGAATATGTTCTTAAAATACTTAATAACTGTCACCTGATTCTTTTAACAAATATCATATTATTATGATAGGTACCTACATCATAATATATTTAACATTTTTATTCCAATTTAAAAATTGTTCCAGACATAATATTATATGTATATCTTAACTAATAACTAAGCATTTAGGCCATTTACAAACATAATTATGTATCTTTAATACATAAACAAGTTCCAACATGAATTTTATTTATTCAAAACTACTTAAAATGTTTTTTACCATAGCAAAAGACAACATCACAGTTCAGTGAAATTGAGATTTTTATTCATATCGAGTTAATATGTTTGTACGAAGACCCGAAAATTCTTCCAAACCTTTTATGTATTAATTTCGATTACAGTGACTCATCGTAGTTTCAGGCCCAAAAGGGATTTCCATTATTGATCAAGACACGTCATGTAGGTACTCTTCCTAGAGGAAAACATGATGACACATCCAATTTCGCCGAAACAACAATTGTTTTTCCTTACATTATACCATATTAAAAGTTATCAATGTTTGTACCATGTTGTCCAAAATATATAAAAGAAAACGATTCACATTCATAGGGTAAAGACAAAATGTTAGTTAAGCATTTTCACCTAGAAAACTAAATAACTTTTCAAGACGTGATCTACGTTCGTAGCATTGGCGTAGCGTTTGGCTACGAGTTCTCTAGAGCATTCATCGACGTCGTCGCGCGTTCACTTGCAGGTCACTGGCACTGCTCGGCCACTGCACCCGACTTGCTTAGATACTTCTAACATTGCAGGTTTTTTTCTATTGCTAACATTCCCAACCCGCTCCGTTCAAACCACTTTTATAACGTATATACTGCGCTAGCTACACTAACCAGGTACTTGGGTGAAGGTGGTTGACTTTGATAGTAATATTAATTTTGGATGTAATTTCATTTAAGTGAAAGAAATATCAAACAATTTTTGTTAAATTATTTGTAATCAGTCAGTAATCAATATCTTTATTTGAGTGAATATGGTAGTTGTTACATTAAAAACAGTACCCCAAGTGTGAGTTTTTTTCGTTAACTACTGTAGTTGCGTCACGACAAAAATGTATGAAAATTTAGGCTGCGTCTCAAGGCGCACCGTTCACTAACTAATATTCGCGCGTTAATTGAACGGTGCGCCTAGAGACGCACCCTAAATTTTCATACATTTTTGTCGTGACGCAACTACAGTAGTTAACGATTAAAACTCACACTTGGGGTACAGGTCTTAAATATAATAATTGTGCACAACATATTCTGCCACATAGGGCGTTCAGTTCAAATTAATTTTAAAATTAGTAAAAGCTGAGCACGATAAAAAAATAACAAATGAGTTACATGACTTACAAATCTATATAGTATCATTCAAGAATTCATTATGTACTACGTTGTTTCATGTAGGGCTTGTGTAATTTTAATTATAGCTAAATACTTTCAAAACTATGCTTTAAGTTAAATGAATACTTAATTAAATTCAAATGCAAGGGTTATTTGTAATGCCAACATATTTTATACTTATTATTATGTCAGAAAGTTAATCTCTTGGCTGTTCTGTCTATACGTACGCAATCAGATTACTTCGTCTTCCGAACAAGTATGATATAATTTTCGCCACAATACACAACTATATTCTGCAGTGTTACTAAATTACTAATATTTAAAAACCTGGCAAACACTCATGTGTACGACGTCGTTAAGAAAAGAAATACGATGAGCTAGAGAATTTATATGAATGGCAAATGCAAACAATAGAAGTGCACGCTGTACCGCACAGATCACATAATGAATCACTTTCGCGGGCGAGTTGCGCCGGCGCAGTGGAATCGCACAGAAAGTGCAACGCCCCGATGAACTTCGCGCTAAAAGTGGGCCGTGCATATAAAAAAAGCTTTTTGAAACAATTTGTGTATTATTTTTAACACATATTCGGAAATAATGAAGATATTTTAGATAATCAAGGACGTTCTGATTTTTTGCTGTTATGCACTTTTTCGTTTTCCTATGATCTACGTTTACAAATAATGTAGGTACATTAAAATAATAATGTATTCTGATGCATCGAGATAAGCTTTTTTCAAATAAAGCCTAATGATTTAGACTACACAAAGAAAGCAACAATGCTCAATAGTAAGCTATATTCCATCGATTTTAGTTAATCATTCAAGCTCAGCCTTGGTTTTTCACGGTAGCGTCTCACATTACAGGTAAGTCGTTAGTTAAAGCAACGCACGGGAGCAGTCGCTATCTAACTAAGCAAGCATGCTCTGAAATAGTCGGGACGGGATCTATTTCCCGGGCAGCTGCGTGCGTTCGTTGCCCCTGCGCAGGGCGTTAGAAGTGCAACGATCTCTGCAATTATCGCTGCGCCCGCGCAACTCTAAACTTGAACTGCGAGCAATGCGCCGAGCGTGCACCTCACCTTCACTGCTTAGAAAGCAACGCCTATTACGTCTAACGCGCACTACTACAAGTCTCGCGTAATAACCGACTTGGAAACAAGTAAAAGCGAGAGCAGTACTCATTTTAATATATTATGTTTTTCAATAAGAAATTTTGCTAAGATTTCATACTCCATCGTCATCCGGTCTGTGCAGGTGATGTCCGTACTTCGTGCATTGTTGATAATGTATCTCGATTTGTTCCCACGCTTTCCCATATTCAAACTCGTCCCAATAACAATAATTAAGTATCTCAATGACAATAAAGAAAAATATTTGCATAAGAGAGTGTTATGATATTATGTCAATCAAATTGGGCTGTATACATCTGCAGGCTGGGCATTACATTCAGTGAGTGTTATTCAAAACATCTCGCCTGAATTAAAAACGACTTTTTGTCTTGGGATGGCCATATGTCCTCGTAGTGAATTTCATAGAGATTACTTCGATGCGCATCACGAAGATTAAAATAATTATTTTAACTGCTTTTACTGCATATTAACTAAGAAATACGTTCGAATAAAACATGCCTTATTTCATTTTCGATATAGCCTATATTGTACGATGAAATATTGTAAATGTCGATAATAAACGATTGCATTTAACTGGATACGTAGAGGACTTTTGCCTGCAATGTGACATTTCAGGCTTTTTATTTATTAATTTCGTTTTTATTGGATACTAACATTTACATAATATGCTATTAATTTATTCAGCACGTGTAGGTATACAAACGTTATTTATAGGTTTACAAATTACGTGCATAATGTCGGTTATGTATATTGTTAGCGGGAGAAAAGTGCATTCAGATCTCTTATAGCGTCGTGTTGCCCTGGTACTCCGTTGCACTGAACTGCATTCTGGGTCGAGCGCTGCGCGGCGATTTGCGACTTAATTTTTATGCAACGCTTCAAGCATCTAGGGACTGCTGGTCTATTTTGTTTTATAGACTTCAATGACTTGCGGTAAATAATATTTATTAAAAAAGGAAACATTATCTCTGAAAAGAAAACAACCAATACAAGTCGATTTCCACTCCGACCTTGATTGAGTGCATAGAAGAAAAGCTTACACGAAAAAACCTAGAATTTATAATATAACATTAATATCAATGAAATGCCTATTTTGAGTTAATAATTTTAGTGTTGCATAATTAAAAATCCCTAAATTAGTTTTTAAGTAATTTTCTTACCTAACATAATGCAGTGTAACAACACTCATGCATGCATCCCGTACGTAAAGTCACTAACATCATCGTGAACTGTTAAGTTTCACTACAATCTACTAGGGCAACTGAACAAGCGAAGAGTTTGCACGTGCCAAGAAAATGGCGCAATGCATTCGTATGCAGTTTGAAAGAGGTATCGTCGCCTGCGAGTGTAAAAAGGACAGCCACAATGTGCGCATGTGTGCAGCTACGGCCAACACGATAATCATGTGTAAATTGCATGAGTGTACGTTTGTATGCGTTTTGATACGTTCACTGATCCGATTGGCTGTGAACTTTGTTGTAGTGCATGTGATTTCTTGATTTTTCTATTGTTTTTTTTTCTATATCATGATCAGACGAGTTAACGTAGAAGCACCTTATAGATTTCATTTAAAAACAAAAGGGAAAAAACTTCGATAGGAAGTAACTTTTATATATTATGTAAATACACTTAAAATACATTGAAGTAGAATGGTAGAAGTTTGAAAATCAAAATCATAACCTTCCTATTTGCTTCGCCGTAGTCGGGTTATAACAATTGATAACCAATATTTTTATCTTATATAGGGAAAATCAATTGCATAATTTTTCTTGGTTTCTGAATAGAGTAAAAATACGAAAATGTTATAAACGTAGCATACATAAACTGCTACGTTTATAATATTTTGGGGTAGGTCATGTACAAACTGCGGAAAAATTTAAGTAATAGGTCACACAACACTAAATAAATTGCAACAGAGACGAAGATAAAAGAGCCGCTAATTAGCGTACCGCTTCTTGTATTAAATAACATGATATAAAATGCTAATTTGAGAAAATAAATCGATATAAAATACGTCAATCAGCTAGGCAACAGGCATTATATTATGTATCTGTTGATATGATTTTATCTACAATAAAATTAATAATGAAAACAAAAAATAAACAGCCGCTACACAGCTTGCTCATGTCTGAAATGCATTCGAGTTCTTATGTACTTGTGCAAATGACTCGATGCGATTGACGTCGCTGTGACGACGATAGGGCGACGTGGACAAGCGATTGCCTCGCGCGTTCTGCTCTCCTGGTGGCAAAGGTTCGCATACTGTACAACCCTTTTCTGGTCCTAATAGTCTAAAAAGGAGTAGTGCGGTTTTTATTTGCAAATCATGGCGCGGATATTTATAAAGTTTCAAACAGCTCTTCGTTTTTTAGCAGAACCTATGCTAACAAAGTCAGGCGAAGAAGAATCGCCTGACTTTGTTTGTACCAGGAGCATGCACAATTATTTTGGCCATTGACCTTATAAACCAACAGGTAATACCGAATTGATATTTTCCATATTATTACAAAATTGAACAAGAGGAGGCTCACGTTTACGGATGACGATGATATTAATTTAATAGTTTTTAATGTATTCCGTTTATTCATTGTACGTTTATATATATTATATTTTTAAATTCACATCTTAAAAAAAATACAATAATTATATTTACAAATATAAAAATTATAGCCCAGCGACCGGTATCGGGAACAGGGTGTAAACGGCGGTCAGGGCTCCAGAGAAAGGAACCTCGTCACTATGCGTGCCGGGTGAAGGAGTACTGTTTTCTGTACCAAATTCATTACTGCATTACTACATTACATTACATTATTTCATTCATTACATACCAAATTGATTCAGCCGCGAGAGCCTCATAATGTGTTCATCGAGACTCTTGGCTATTAGGCCATTCGCCGTAACGACTATCGGGACAATGACTGTTAGTCCACATCCCACATCCATCTTCGTGTGCTAAATCAAGATATTTTATTTGTTTCATAATTATTATTACTAAAACATGCGATACCTATGAATATTGTTACCATCAAACAAGATTTAGATATTTACGAAAAGAGAAAAGTACATACACTTGCACCTTTTATTAGAATTACCTCTTTCGGAGATAGATTTAAGATTAGATCGATTTAAATATTATCTAGTAGTTAATTAGCTACCCATATCCATGAAACCTCACTTCCGAAAATAATATCTAAAATTCGTATTCTTATAAAATAGAGTCCAAATCGTAAAATGCTTTATTGATTATCATATAGCATAGGTCAATGAAACCAGTTAAATACTTAAGCAACTTTTTAGACGACCATTTTGTCACAATATTGAGTCACGTCACGCGCCGTTGCTACCGCGTGGGTTTCATTTAGGGTAGGTAAACAAATAATAATTATTAGCTGAATTGTTCCAATGATTCAACATTTATGTATAGCTTCCACGAAATTTAACCTAAATCACTGAAGAATCACCCATCTCTATTTTTCGGATCAATAACAAAAAGATCTTCGAGTTATTCAGAAAACGGTAAAGCTAAAATAAAAACATGAACATTTGAAAACTAAAAACTTTGGGGCGGGTCAATTGGTCTGAGTAACTATGCTATGCATTAGTGTTAACAATTTCATTATATTCGGAAGTATAATAGTTACTGTTTTTTTTTTTTGCATTTAATCTAAAAAAACGAAAGTAAACGTTACAATAACATCAGAACTACATGCTTAAGCAGGACATGAATAAAATAAACAAATTAAGTGCACGATTTGCCCTAAACATAACACTAACACGACCAGTTAAAGAAAAACTTTAAAAAACTACATCTTTGTTAGTCAAAGATTGTAGAAGTTTTATCCGGTTGTAATTAGCATTCTTCGATGGCAGCCCGAGTTTGAATGTATAGATGGGAGCTCTTTATTTTTATCCGGCCGTTCGTTGACCCATCCTAACAAACCAACGTAATATCGTTACAGAAACATCTCGTGTCGTCATCTATCCGAAATATAGTGAATTTGGCGACTAAAAATATTTTTTCTCAGAAACAAAGTAAGTAGGTAGATGTTATGTTTGAATAACTACTTGTTATTGTAATGTATTTTCAATTTGTGAATTGACCCTTTTGTTATTCTATCATACACAAAACTTTTTTAATAAACAAAATTGTCTGTCAGCTTTCATTAACCTGTAGCTGATATAACCAGGCCATTTAACGGATCAGCGATCAATTGCGCAAAACAGCGATTGGCGTTAAAAATAGTTTGATCTGCGAAAAACAATAATTTTATTGATCAGCGATACATGATCAGCAGAGATCGGAATAGGTAGAGTATATTTACCTAAACTTCGAGGAAGGAAGTAACATAGAGTGGATAATACCTCCTCTAAAATCCCGGAATAATTATAAGGACATTTTAATCCCGGGATTTAAAAATCACGAATTATTTATTGGACTTTATTTATAGTTACAAATTATTGATTTGCAAAATCATATAACATTTTTTAGGGTCCCGTATTATGTAAAATGTAAAACAATGTATGTAATAATGTAAAACAAAGCTCTTTAATTTAATACTTTTTAGTACGGAACCCTAAAAATGTTACATGATTCTTCAAATAAATAATTTGTAACTATAAATAAAGTCTAATAAATAATTCGTGATTTTTAAATCCCGGGATTAAAACGTTATTATAGTTATTCCGGGATTTTAGAGGAGGTAATATCCACTCTATGTTACTTCTTTCCTCGAAGTTTAGGTAAATATGCTCTACCTATTCTGATCTCTGATGATCAGCGAAGAGATTTTCGACAATAAGTATTCCAGCGTGTTTAAAAAAAACACGAAGTCAAAGTGATCGCGTTGTGATTACCGTTGCACTTCTATAGAACCTAACCTAACCAAGTCGGCTCCTGATTTTTGTCGCTGACCAAATATTAATTTCGCTGACCAATCAATTAGTTCCGCAGAAAAAATTACTCTATCAGTGGTTTACTAGTTCCATTGCTTTCAAAAATCCAAAGTTCTATCTATATCCAGGTACGCGGAATAAGCAGCTTACTTATCCCTGTCAGCTACACGGCATCCTGTCCTTGGATACCCCTCCGTCTACATCGAGGCTATCGTCTGCGAGCAACCTTGTTGCGAAAACGTACCTACGTTATTTTGATTTGCATTTGCACATTACATTAAACCTGTTAATTAATATAATCGCATTTGAAGTATGAATATACATTAAACAAACACGGCAGCTTATGTTTTTAGAACGTATCAGGCTAAAATTATAAATGTAAAAGTATCTACGTCCAGTCAGCCGTTTGCGACCCGCAAACTCCTTAAATAGCTCGCTGAAGTGAAAATACACGCGATGTTCAAAAATATAACGCTATAAAATAAATAGCATAAACGATCTAATGTAATATTGAACGCGATATGACGTATAAATGTAGTTGCACTTGTTAGTAGTAAGAAACCTTGAACATGGATATTAAATTCAATTCCGGGTGCATCCCAGCCCAGCTCAGATCGATCGGCCGTGACCATGGCAACGCGGAGCGGAGTGCGTGGGTCAGGGGCGCCGCACCCGCCCGCTTCCATGTTCGCTCGTCTAACACACTTATACAACTACTAGTTCCTACTCTTCGTCGGCTTGGAAATCGCAGTTCTACATTGTCAAGGTTTTGTAGGTTGTATAGATATATTTGCTGCGCATTAAATTACAGGGTTGTTTCAATGGATAATGAGTTTTCTTAGAAAGCTTTTCACCGATAGCAGGTTTGTATATTTGTCTGCTGCCCTCCGGGGTAAAAAGAAAACTAACCCAGATACATTCTTTTTTTGTTCCAGACGTTGTTTTTTCTGTCTGAATGGGTTCAAATGAAACGATGCAATTTAATCGGCTCGACTCAGTCTCGACTTAATATTGCCAAGATTTTTAAGGATTAGTTTCAGCGCCAAATTGTTGTAAACAAACAGACACGACTTTATACATGATTTCATATAATGTTGGCTTTAAGGGAAAGACACCACATGTATCACAAAATGACATCTTTAAGTATTTTCTTCGAGTGTTATATTTACTAGATAAATTGTGCTGAAATCTTCACTAACAATCTGTGTTTGTGTAAAGCTTGCCTTAACATACAAAATATCGACTTTTTAAACTCTTCTGTTTGGAGCATTTTGTAAACTACAAAATTATTTCAGGTCTTTGTCGGCCCTTGAAATTGTGTAGAAGTATTGTTTGTGAACAATCGACGGATCAGCGTTGATCCGTCGATCGTAAATATCGAAATATAAGAATAAATCGATATCTCTGCTCGTACTGTTAGAAGATTCGCAAATAGCAAAAAAAGCATTCGAATTTACAAAAAAAATATTACTTACAGTCCATCGAAAGATACGAACAAAAACGTGGAGAAAATAGCCTTCGATACCGTCAAAATATATTGGAAGAAGTTCGGCTAGCGTTTAATCTGGATTCGTTAAAAACTTTACTGAAAACGAATAAAGGATCAATTGCAAAAAATATGCTTGTACCTTTTAAATATTTCCCTGTAACGTAAATTCAGTGTAAACAGATGAAAGAAAATATTTTTATTCAAACTAACTCTTGGCACTAAAGTTAAAAGTTTTAATTATAGGAATATTCAGCAAACGTGTTTTTTTGTCTTTTCAGTTACATGCCAAAGCTTTTCATCATGTCCCAGTACCGAATTGACTCTTCTTTGATCTGTGGTTGTATCGTCGCCGTCAAATACACTGGCCGTAAAAATTACTAAAAATTCAATTGGGACGAAAAAGACGGTTTTTAACGCAACGTGGAATCCAGTAAACCTCGCTATTGTTACGTTTATTAATAACATTTGTGTTCTGCCAAGCCTTTTCTATGTTGGGGTCAGCTTTCAGTCTAACCAGGGGTCTACTCCCTAAGCACGAAGTCCGTGGTTTCGGCTTTACTTACGAGCGTTTCCTACTCTCCGAACTAAGAACGATTTGACAGTTGTCCCTATTACCGATGTGTTTTGAACTTGACACTTGTTTTGTTCACTCCTACGTTTTGGGCTACTTTCGGACGGGCGACTAACTTCGTTGACGGACTTAGGGAGTAGGCCCCCAGATGCGACTGAATACCAGTATTTTACACGGAGCGACTACCATCAGACCTCTCAACTTAATTACTGGTCCAATGCCAATATCCTAATTTAGACAGATTGTCAGATTTTCGGGCTTATGACTACTCGTAACGACTGTAATAGGTATACGTATGACACCTGGGACCGACGGTTTAACGTGCTCTCCAGTTCTCCGAGGCACGGAGGGGTATCTATGAGTAACGAACGTTCACCTATCCACGGACTGACCGCAGCAAGCGCGGCTTAACTTTGAAAATACATATGATCCGCGCTGTTGATAATTAGCCACGAGCCCCTCCTATTGAATAACATATACTAACCATTTTTTTTATTAGTCTGTTCCTAATACAGTGGCGTAGCTATGTAACCAAGGGCCCCGGGCCAAAAATGAAATTGCGGCCCTATTTAAACTAAATACTTTGAAGGTGCAAAACTACTTCACCATCAGCTCCTTATAGCCCACTGCGGGTATAATAAAGCAAAGCTATTTACTAGTAAGCATTATGTATAACGCAGTAGATAATTATTTACTCGTAATTCCTAATAATATTATAAATGTTCATGGTCCATGACTGTACTCCAATAGTGCAGCCGTGGATAGTCCCCGGTTGGTACCCCATCCCATTTTAGATTAAAGTTCTCAAAAGGGGCCTCTGCGCGTTGGACCTGAGTCCCCCGTATGTCATCCAAACGACCGGACATCTTCCGCACAGGAGATGAGCCGTGATTCTAGAGAGATACAGAAATTATAAATGTAAAAGTTTGTTTGTTTGTCACGCTTTCACGTAAAAGTCGTTGGTTAGGGGCCGAAAAGTTACAGTCAAAAATTCTTTATTCAACTAGGATATTATATAACTTTTTCGAACGTCGTTCATAGAGGCTGAGGAGCCCCTCGAGCTTGGGGGCCCCGGTGCACTACCATACGGTAGCTACCGCCTACCCATACGGTAGCTACGCCACTCACCTAATATAAACGAGGTCCAGACCCGGTCATTAACTAGATTCCAAATCTATTTCCGTTACAATGGATGTCACTTTTGTTAACTATTATCAGTTTCATGACAATCCAGATACAGCGATATTTTCTGACTCAAGTACTTTTAAAAATCTTTCATATAATATACTAGCTTAAGCCCGCGGCTTCGCTCGCGTTAATTTAGATTTAAAAAAAAACTCTCAACACACTACTAAAGTTTCTATAATAATATAATTCAATTATGATTCGAAAGACACGTGGCGCCATCTATGAACGTTATTGTTGTTTTCCTCGGGAACTGTACTTTTTTCGGGATGAATGGTACCCTATGTCCGTTTCTATGCACCTGACAACGTATATGCAAAATTTCAGGGTGATCGGTTCAGTGGTTTAGGCGTGAAAAGGTAGCAAACAAACAAACTTACTTTCGCATTTGTAATATTAGTTAGGAAGTTAGGATTAGGATTAATATGTGATCGTAAAGGGGTGGCCGTTGTTAATCCTCTTTTAAAATCATAATGTGTCCAGATTTGTTTACAAAAATATGTAATTATAATACCTACAAGTAAATTAGCTTTTACCTCATACCACAATTATTTCGACGGACAAGGCTAAATACACCCTTGGTCGAGAGCCAAGTGGGGACCTACTCCCAAGTCCACAGTTACCTTGACATACCAGTTGGTATATTGTATTTCTTTTAAGTACTTCAGGGATAAATCGCAATGTCACGGGAAACATTTTGTTGCCCTGATGTATTTATGTAATCTATCAAACAAGATCGTAATGCAAATTCGTGTGCTAAAACGTGATTATTCTCCAAATGCAATAATCTGTCAATATCGTGTGTAAAGGATATTTTTATTACCTATCAAAGATAATATACGATTGAATGTTATATGATAATACTGTTGTTATACTTTCATTGTATTACCTGCGTTTAAGTAGTTATAGGTATATTTAGCAATGCCAACACAATGATTATACGGTTACGTATTAGAATACCTAAATTTAAAATGCAGGTATAATGGTTAGAAGGAAAAAATAGAATCCACAAAGTACATTATTCAACGAACCCAATCATGTTTTTTGTAATGTAGGATTAACGTTGCTTCACCTTGAAAACTTAAAAATGTGACTCCAAAAAAATAATAATATTAATTAAGCAAAGAAACTATGTGTACCTAGTACCTACCTATTATGATTACGTTATGTTTTTATTACGTTAAGGCATAAGGCACCTTAAACAACGTTTGTAACATTGCTGATTTCTTATCAATGACCTTCATACAACTCTCGGACTTGCACAATCAAATAAATACAAAAGTATTATATTTCATGTTCTGATATTGTCTACTTTACTTTGTTTTATAGGTTAAATTCGCTTAATAACAAATATGTGCCAAAATAGGAAATGAATACGAAATACACTGACGTATTCAAATCAAAACAGGAAACAAGACCAAGACCATCCTGAAATCCTCATAGCATTATAAACCAAAACAACGTTTAGGAAAAATGCTTTATTATCATAATGAAGGACTTTAAAGTACATAGGTAGTAGGTTATTGATTGATATGTACGTCAATGTAGGCCACAGCCACAGTCATTACCTATTATGAAACCTATTTTTCATCAAATAAACTGTAATACCTATTGTGTACAGCCGACACGAAACCTTTCATAAACTAGTATTCGAAAATTGATGGAGCACGTGCTTCGTAAATATGTGTGGCCATGACCTCTGCTCGGTCACAGCTATGAGGGTGGAGCGGGCGCGGGACGGGTTCAAAGCGAAGGACAGCGCGCCGCGCGCCGGGGCGGGAGCGGCCGTCAGCCGGGGCTCAGGGGGCGCAGACCACCAAACATTAATACACATTTTACAATTTTAACCGTTTCCACATAAACTGCTAAAAGCCTTTCAGTTCAGGAAAATGCCTCACTAAGCAATTAGTGGATTTACGAATGAGTTGTTATGAAACAATTTATAAGTGTTGCGAGTGACGCTTCGCGACCTCGGCCAAGGTTGCGAGCCAACACTTCCCTGTGTGCTCAGTCGTTTATAGCGTAGATACTTATGTAAATCTATACATGGTAGGTATAATAGCGCAAAGCAATCAAATCACATGCCCGTTTATTGTTTTCCGGGATATTCTATAATGATCTTATAAGTAAATACCTGGATTATTTTTCTCTGTATTTATTGAGTTTCCGCTATCGTTTCCGTTTCATTATTGATTAGAAGTCAGATCATGAGTGAGACACAAGGAATATCGTGTTATAGTTTAAAACATTAATTTAATTTTATCAGAAAGTAACACGTGCTTGCGTCGCAAAACAAAAAAGGTCATTTAAATTGATGTTATTGTTGGGTAGAAATCTTGCCTTAATATTATAATAACGTGTGATAAATAATTAGATATATATCTACAACAAGTATCAGCAGGAAGTAATTTGCTCGTACAGAAGGTTATGGTGATAACACAATACATCATTTGCGCTATAGTTGAATCTTTGCACAAACATTACGTTCACGTACGCAAATTATAGAGTACTAACTTTCAGCTGACTAACTCTGTAAAAAATAATCATGATGAGACCATGACCAATAATTTTAGTAAATTATAATATTAAAAGTGTGTGATGAGATGAGACGATAACTAATTAAACAATTTCGTGGTTAAGATATTAACTATTAGGTATTCATGGAAAATCTCCAACACGTTTTTCGCTTTAGAACTGATACAGCTGTTAATTCATCAAGGAAGGAGCACGAAGTATATCGCGTGACTCATCTGACGGATTGCTGTCAAACCGTTTAGTGCGTCCGAGAGGGTTCGCAAACAAGTAGGGTGCAGGGGTCGCGCGCACCTGCTGCGCCCGCGACGCTGACGTTGCCAGATAAGATACGGCTATTATTTTGTCACTGCTATCGGTCCAATGTCACAGTGACCTTACTGACACCAAATGACGCGCCGTACACGTTCGTCGCTATGACCTTGCGATATTTATCTAATCTTATTCGCGAAAATGTTGTTAGCACGATTATTTTCCATATTTATGTCAGTGTGGACATAGAATGTATGTATAGAACACAAAGAAACTGCTGAAAATGTTCAAGTTCAAGCGTATGTTAATGAGTCGCAATATCATCACGTAGGACATCCTTTCCGGATAAGTAGAGCACCGCTCAAGCTCTACCAAATCTAATGAAATTCTTTAAAATATATTCATACAAAGTTATTTATAATATTGTCACAGCTAAATAAACACAATGGTTAAATATGTAAGAGACCCAATATCTTTTGATTTAGAACGAGATTTCACTGCAAGATCGATATTCAGAGTCAATATTGTAATGATAATCTTTAGATAGATTTCCTTATTTCCCAATCTGTTTTCTGTTTAAGCATGTGCTAAATAGAATAAACATCATTTAAGCAAAATGTTAATTTGATTTTTTTTTGCCCAATACCCGTGTAAGTATGTGATGACCTCTATTTAAGGATGAATATTATGTAGGTATGCATCTGACTGAAACGTGAGAAAGCGATGCAGAGTAAAATTGTATTTTTAGATGATGGATCACTACGAAAAAAAGCACGTGCGTGTTCCAACTGAAAACGTGGGCACGTTTTTTCTCCGTAAGCTGGTCAGCAGAACTCTACGTCTCATGATTGAGTGATAGGTATACCTATAGGTAACTGGACTAAAGAAACATTTTTGCATTGTATATGCATATCTCTTCGTAAATATATTTTATGTGCCCTTGCGACGATAAAAATGAAGCAATAATTTTGATACGAATAAAACTCGGTAAGCTGATGGAAACAATTCTAAAAGTTCGGGTCTTTATTAAACTGATTAATTAAACCAATGCATTATTTTGTCGTAAATTAAAAAGCTGCATAGTCATCATTGCCCCGTCAAGATTATGAGAACTATATGTTTAAAAAAATGGAGCAAAAACGCACATCTTTTCTTGTGTTTGTTTAGCTTATTGTGCGTTATTATCAATGCAATACATATTATGTGTCGTTTATTTAATATAGGTGTGACCTTCATCATGTGTCGTCATCACCCGGAAATTACTCTGTGGCAGTAGTACGCTGTTACAATTTTCCGAAGCAGGAAGTATGAATTCACAGCGGCCAAGGCGATGTTAAATTATTATACGCAATCATTTTGTTATAGGTATTACCTGATGTATGAAGGTTACCGCAAATGTTACCCAAATATCGCTGGATCTTCTTTAAATTTAGATTTAAAAAAAGTTCATATTTGTCTTTTTTCTACAGCTTCTTATTTAATTTATTACATTGACATTATGGTTTCCACTAGGTACGTGGCTCTACATTTGGTATCTTGGGCAAAAAATAAACAATGCACATTAATCGTAATTATTTGCAACATTTACCCATATTATGTCGTCGTTTGAACCTAGAATTGGCCACATCATGATGTTCCTGGGCATTTTATATAACGGCGCCATTTCATGAAATGGCCGCTCCTGCCCGTCATATCGTTCAATATAAAGCGGTTGATGATTTTTCAAGCCACAGTTGGGTATATCGATTCTATTTATTAATTCTGGGTGGTTTTTTTATCCTTTAACTTGGTCGCGTTCAACCTAAATCGCAATTGATGGTAATAGACAAGGTCTAAGATGGAGCACATGAATCCAAGAAGCGAAGATACACAGGGTGTAAACGAATTCATGTAATTCTTTCAAACCGTGTGATCTACTGGTGATACTGGTTGACACTGCATAGGTTTTTTTCAGAATCAACAAAAATATACTTTAAAAAATGAACCATTGTATCTGAGTAATTTTAGCATCCCAAGTTAACTGACTGCGTAGAGCGATATCGCGCTAATCGTGCCCATCAGCGGTGTCGCCATGTCTTCATTCATTTATGCATGGTATCGAACTTTTGTATCACATAAAATTTTATTTGGGAAAAATGAGTTTATTTTTATTTTAAATCAATCTAAATCCCGTGCGGGGTTAATTCTATATCATTTCATGTGGTTTGAATGAATTACATGAATTCGTTCACACCCTGTAGATGGACTTCCCTATACCCTCTGACTCACACATACACACGACGGGACATACCCAGTCGGATCGCGTATATCCTACTACCACCATGGGTGCTTATTTTTGTTGAATCTTACAACAAGCGTCTACTCTCAGCGTGGGGTGAGGAAATGTTGTATTCTAGCCCTTCCCCACACGGGACAAAATAAAGGTCCATTATTAAACCTTAAACTGTTAATTAGGTATTATCAGTACCTACTCCAGAATGCGTTCATGGTTTGTAACATTGTGCTCGGATTTTATGTGATTAGCACAAAAATCTAGTAGTTTCAGTTTAGTTAGACTACAGTTTTCTCTTCAGTCATTCCGTTATTATTCATTTCTATATCACGGTATGTAATTTGTTATGACACTGCTATCATGCTCGCACGTAAATAGAACGCGGAGGAAGCGCTACTAGTGGCATGAAATAAAACTATTTTACGAAATGACAAGTGTAATTTAGCCACATCATTAAGTGGCAAAGCGTTTAGTTAGGAATTTCGACCAACGTTTGATCCTCTCAAACCGCCTGAAGTTTAATTTAACACATGATATGACAACTACACAGACGGTAATTTTACGAAATGGCGCCGTTTCAAGAAATGCCTAGGCACATCACGAAGCGCCCAAGTCTACCATTGGACGATGACATATACATAAATTATTATAAAGTCAACTCCTTATTCACTAATAGGAAAGGTAAAGATTACCACGAAATGGTGTACATTTTGAGCTTTTTGGATTTAAAAAATACCATTGATGTCTTTGTACCTAATTTAATTGGACTATTTATCCTTTCAGTTAATCAATTTCGATTTTATTATTGATTTATGGCAAACTGCATCCAAAATATACTGGAAATATACAGGTTTGGTCTGGTGTGACATAGGACTCTCCTAACTTACGCCACAACAGCCGGTTCACCGTCTTCCACGTCTAGTTTGCCTCTGCCGCTCTCTTTTGGTCGTCAAGCCATCAAGCTGGTAGGCGTCCCAAATTACCTCTGCTGTCAACACTTATGAATTCTTATTGGAGACTCATTGGACATGGCCAACCTAATGCCATTTCACCTTGCTGACATTGCAAGCTGTGTCTTCTTGGGGTCTTTCCGGATAACTTCCATTTCCAAAGAAACTCCATAGCTCACCGAGTGACTTAACCTCACTATCAGGGTCCACGTCTCGATAGTGTATTTCATGACAGGCAGGAAGCATTGTTTAAAGTCTTTAGTGTATTTGGCATTGCGCTGTAGGCGACTAGAAGACTCGTTTATTTTACAAATGCTGCCCAACGGACAGGATCCTTCTGTCGGCTTCTTTTTATGCCTCGGGCCTCAGATACACATGTTTCTGTACATCATCGAGCACCGACCCGTCCATGTGACCTTAGCATTGTTCAATTTCATGGCGAGACCAACAAACCAAGGGGCTCCGTTTAGGCTATGCGTCATTTCGCCCAACTGTTCTAGCGATTCTGTCATTATGGCGATGTCGTTTGCAAAGCGAAGATAGACGTACTCGTCCTTCACGTTTTTGCCGCGCCGACCAGTACAATCAAGCGCCTTAAAGACGGCAACACATTTAACAACATATCCCTTCATATCTCTCTCACCTCTCTGCGTAGTTGGATGGTGCTAGACTTTCTGTCCTGGATCTGGACTGTTCAATGTTGTTTTGCATTTGTACAAACCTATTCGATAAAAGTTAGATGCCGTTAAAAGGATGAGCGTTCGAAACATACCAGTTTTAACCAACTTCAAAAAGGAGGAGGTTCTGAATTAGGTTGTATTTTTTTTCTTTTATCATGAAAGTTTTGTTTAAAATGCGTAAAAACTCCAATAACAGTGCCAAGTGATAGCTATATTCCTCAATATCCACAGTTTTTACTTTAGGAAAATTATGTATTGTCGCTATCATTGAGAACAATAATTACAGTTATTTTTGGATTGACAAGAAAATGCAGATGTTTTGTTGAGGTGCATACATGTAACATGCGTAGGCGCACCTGAAACAAATTCGGTTATTTGAACGTGTAGTGTATCATGAAAGGTTATCGCATTACAGATTCGCTATAAAAATAGCCAATTATGTTGCGTTACATCACTGATTACATTGCATGTTGCACCGCAGTTGCACGTGTTTGGACACAACATCAAATATGTGGCCGACTCGTAGCTCGTAGGGCCTCAATCGGTCTTGGTTGTATTTATGATTTTTATATCCTACGCATATTTCATATATTACGAGATTATAAAGTAACATATAAAAATCTTTTGTAAGCGCGATGCCTACACGTCTAAATTCGGTGTCATTTGAATTTTCCACTGCGTATGGAAAAAATACAGCACGATACCCGAAACACATAAATACATAATAAATCAGTACATAAAGAAAAGTGCTCTATATGCTTTTAGGTCACGTTCAAGATGAAAAACAGATTAACTGATCGTATTTAAACAAAAACAGACATTACACGTTAAACGACTTGTATGTATAATTTTTTGTATGAAAATGTAGAGTCAACGCAATTTTATGGTTTTATATAATTTCTACTAAAAATATATTTTTACTCTGAATATTGTGTCCCATTGCTCGGCAAAGATCTCATTTTTTTCCGTACAAACCTCTCTATATCTTGAGAGCTGTTAAACATGTCAAAATTTCTACGCAAGTTTTCTTCTTTCGGATGGTAAAACTGTGAAATAATTAATTGCATGTTGATTTGAAGCTGGCTACCTGCTGTGCAATTTTGTTAAATCTAAACTCAGTAACCATGCCAAACATACTAGAGAGATAAGTAATCAAAAGGACACTAGGCAAATTTCATATATCGAAATCCGAGAACGGGGTAGATTTTTTCTAAATTAGATGAATAGAACACTATTCATGACACTATGATCAAAAATGTCACTAAAGTCAGAGTTTGGTTAAGACATGAAAAGCAATCATATCTCGAAAACTACAAAAAATCGCGGAACATACACGGGGTGATTCGGGTACCTCTAAGGGTGCTCTACCTCTGTACTTCGGCTTGACACTACTTTCTGGGACACGGTGTATATGTTTTTATACTAATCATTATATCGCAGTGCACTGCTGGGTATAGGCACCTCCCATTAACTGTCATAACACCAGGTGCTTGTTCAGAAGATAGATTAAGACATCATTAAAGTTCTAAAGGTGGTCCAATTAAAATTGATATTATGTACTCATATTAATTACTTAACATATTCCGTGCCTGTGATGTGAGATAAGAGCGCTTACACACGAGCGGCATGTTCCCAACGGCAGAGGTAACTGCAGCCGTCGGCAGCAGTCGACCTATAGCGACACTTGCAGTTGTTGCCGCTGCCGCTGATCTTCGAAGTTGAAATGTCGACGACTGCCGTCGACGCGTCAACGGAAGCCGTCGACGCGTCGACGGTTGCCGCCGACACGCGTCGACGGCTGCAGTTACCTCTGCCGTTGGGAACATGCCGCTCGTGTGTAAGCGCTCTAAGATGTCTTGTTATTGTTCATAGTCGGAGAACACTGGATTCTTGCCCAGAGGACTACCAGTAACTACAGAGGCAATTCGCTACCTTGCTGACGCTTCGGCTATGGCACATTGACGGGTTTGGGTTGACTAGTATAGTACAATGGCCATCCAGTGTTCTCTGACTATGAACCTTATCTCATATTATAGAGACGGAATATATTGAGTAATTAGAAATATGATGTATTTGATATCAATTTAAATTGGACTATCATTAGAACTTTGATAATACTTATTTATTTTTGTAATACACGAAAATAATATTTTCATATTTGACCTCATTACGTAACCCTGTAAGTTCTCCCAGAACCAATTGTTTAAACCAGAAAGAAACCAGATTGTTTAGGAAATTAAGTGTGACATTCTCCAATACGAGTTGTTTTTGCCGGTTAGGGTTATTTTGTCCATTCTACTATAGTGAGATTATTAGAAGATCTACTTACATTCAAGTGTGGATGGTTACAGGCTAAAAAAGAACAAGATTTTTTTCATGCCTTTTATTATAATAGGCACGTGTTCGATTTATAAATACATGCATGTATATTCAATGTTTCTTTATAAAAATATGTTTTATATTTTAGTTTACGCCGTTGGTATCATATTCTCAAGACGGTGAGATAATAGGATAACGGAAATAAAGACTAAGATAATATCAGTATGCACTTCAACAATCCTTGACAAATGTCTTTAGTAGGAACTAACCTTCACAAAGCATATCTTTTAGCGCTTCATTGACAAAAAGGTCATTTTTATAAACGATTTTGTTGTAATCGATCCATTATCTTATATTTTATTTTAAAGATCATTTGAGGACAAAAGTGGATCTGGGTATTGATATAATATGGTCTATGTAGGTGACTCTTCAAGGTCCATAGATGAACTTAGGTACTTATACTTTGTTTTTTTTAATACATCTTATTTAGTATCGATGGACTATTAAAGTGTAGTGCCGGACTTAAAGAATATCACTACTCCTTCTCTTCCCGTGGGTGTCGTAAAAGGTGACTAAGGGATTCAGTAGAGGATGGGCAGCAGCGTTCTCTGAGTACTTTAACAGCCATACTGCGATCGCCAACCCGCCTGCCAAGCCTGGTGATTATGGCAAACCTCCCCAACATGCTTGAGGGAGGCCTATGGTCTTTCGGCTGAATGATGGTGATGATGATGATGAACTATTAAATGTAAACTAATAGAACGACAAATAGGAACCATCATAGTACAATCATTATTTCATTTATAGCTTTTGTTCTCAGGACTTCAAAAAAACAGGTTCTCTGTTTTCATCGATCGATATGTCCGATCAAAACGAAATCGAACTTATCTGTACTGAGGCCAGGTTTTTGATAGATTTTAGAGAGTTTGTCGAACGATATTTTTTTTACCAACTCCTCCAACCATATAGAGTCGGACTATCCTGCCCTGCCATCTTGCACGGGAAAAGACGGGCGTTCTAGAATATAATTATGCATAGCAGTAACTATGTTTATGCAAAAAAAAAAAACATTAAGAAAAATATTTCAAACATTTTACGAGTCTCGTCCGCTACGGTTTATTTTCAAGATTCAAGGTCAAAGGTAAATGAAGTGTAGGTAGGTACTTCCACAATTCCGGAAAATTGTATTCATATACCTAATGTAGAGGGAATAAAGTATAATATGTTCAAGCCCTTTTGTAACCCTTAGGGCGCGAACAAAATTAAAGATACCTCACTGTTATTGCTCCAGTATTTGCAAACATACAAAAATATTTCGCGAAACTTGCGTCAAAATAAAATGATAGTGTCACGTGAATTGACACGATACCTACTCCGTCTACTGTGAAACTATATTGATACATATAAATATACCTACGCATCAGAACAAATTATTTTTGTATTTACTAAACTTTGACTTCTTCGTGGTTATTCTTCGTTTTTGTAGCCGCGTAGCGTCTTTACTACTTCGTAGGCCATGCTTCAACTTGAAAAGAATAATAACAGAAATAAAGTGGAAGACATTTCGTCTTTATTATTGTTTATCTTACCTAAATCTGGAATGGAGCTGGATGGTTCCTCGAAGGATGGAGGCTTGTGGAGACGCGGCGGCGGTGGTGGCGGCGGCGGAGGCGGCGGGCGCATGCACTGGATCACCGAGTGTGTCGGCGTCATGCTGGGCGCTGCCAGCAGCACAGGCGCGCGGAACTCCTTGCCCGGAGGCGCCGGCAGCTCCAGCCTCCTCGCTCCAGGAAGCATCTCCGATTCGTAAACAATGTCCATTGGCTCACGCTTAGGGGACAACTTAGGATAACACTGCATCGTTCCTCAAATACTAATCAGTCACTACGTCTATTGTCTATTATAGTCTCGGAAAACTTTAAATACCGGCTACTATAAAACTATCAATTTCTCCACATAAGTATCTTTAGTAAATTCACATGCAATACGGAAATCTTCTTAAACATGGGACATTTCAGCGTATTGTTTACGTCGATCGTGTGCGAAGTTGAAGGGCAAGTGTAGCGACCGGGCGCCGTAGTTCGAGCGCGGTTTCGTGCGTGCGCGGCGCGCCGCTCGACTCGCGAGACTCGTTCGCTCGCCGCGGCCAACTTTCTCTCACTGGCGTGGCGGACGGTCGCAGCCGGACGAAAGTGAATCTGCAGCGTGCGCCCCTCGCCCTCTCCCGCCCTCAGGTGTCCCTGCACCGCCCGCCCAGCGCCGCCGCCGACGGTGCCGCTGCAACGCCCATCCGACATCAACTTTAACCTTAACTGTGACCTTTACGGGAGTGCACTGCACTCACGATACTACACCTTACTGTATTTTACAAATAATTAAGTCGTCGTAAACACAGTTTTCTTTAAATTTAAAATTACATTCTTCCAAAAATCCTAAATTCACTCCAATTTTTTTATTATTATTATGAATGTAGAGTAGGTACATGTTTGCGTGTGTGGCAAATAACGCCAAAAATAAAGCAGAAAACATGGAATGATTCAACTTTTTGTTCCATTCGAATTAATTACGGTGCATGTCGCCCTTGAACTTGAGGATGGTGACGTAAGTAACAACGAGGCTAACATTCAATTATTCAACGTGTAAATCGTACCAGTATATACTCAATTATGTATGTATAATTTAGGCTTAATAACTAATCTTCTATTTATAAAAGGGATCGATAACGATTAGTGACATTTTATTCTAAAATGTAAATACTTATACAAAAAAATAAACATTGTTTATTGCAGTCGGGTTGGCTTCCATACATATCTAAAAACAAGAAACAAGTATCCATATACTATTAAGAATCGCTCAGTTTTCCTCGCGGAAAACCTGATCATGCTTTTCCAATTTAATAACATCCTAAATCCTTCATAGAGCTTAAAATGATGTAGTCATTTGACATGATTCTATCATGAATTTTGGCTTCATTTTTGTATACTACAACCGTTTAATAGTTATAGACTACATTTAATAATCTTTGGTGATACCCTTTGTTAAATGGCAGCTTTAACGAACTCTCAAGGCTAGAGTAAAAACAACACAACTATCTCACTGAAGTTTAAGATTACCCAGTCCCATAATCATGCGGATATATAGCAGAATTTTTTCACCAATTCATTGATCATTTTTAGGGTTCCGTACTAAAATGGTAAAAAGGAATCCTTATGGTGCAACTTCGTCAATCCATCCGTTTGTCTGTCACAGCTGCTTATTCCAGGAACTACTAATGCTATCGATCTGAAATTTCTTCTATATTGCAAGTAAAAGAATTGCTTTTTTTTGCAATAGTTTCTTAATTTAAAATGGGGATAATAATAATAATGGTCAAGTGTGGTAACATATGAAAGGGCTTCATTTGCACATTATAAAATACATTTTAATTTTCATTTAAGCTGCATAATTTTTGACTTAGTGTGAAAAATGACTAAAAATACCATTCCCCATATTTCCGAAGTTTGCACAGCGAAAAATCTAGAATAATTTAAGCTGAAAGAGGTTTAAGTAAATATTACGTAATCATCATCATCATTCAGCCGAAAGACGTCCACTGCTGGAAATAGGCCTCCCCCAAAAGAAGGGGTTTGCCGTTATCGCCCCGCTTGGCAGGCGGGTTGCTGCTGCCCACCCTCTAGAGAATCCCTTAGTCGCCTTTTATTCCACCCACGGGAAGAGATGGGATAGTGCTATTCATTAAGTCCGGCACTACACGAGAATATTACGTAAATTTACGTATTATTAAATAAAACGATCTCTGTAACTAGCATAGTTGTTTAGAAACCAGCAAAAAACCTTTGCAAACAAAATTAGATGCGGGGTTCCAAAAAAATAATTGTACTTTATTGCGTATACCTAATGACACCTTTAATTCTAGGTCTTATTGTTTTTGAGGTGGCCGATGAATTTAACTAAATACGTTTCCTTCCTAGGTACGGAACCCTCGCTGCGCGAGTCCGACTCGCACTTGGCTAGTTTTATATTAACCATTCCCAAATTTCAATTGGTATCTTAAATTAACCCAGTCAGTGTTAATGTCGATAGATAAAACACAACAGCTATTATCACTTCCGCGAAGGCAAGGAATGATACAGTGTGCTCGATCAATGCTCACTGGACGAACGAGCACGCTTGCTGATAACGACTGATAACCATCTAGTAGATAGCACACCAACTGGACACGAGTAAAACTGTTATGCGTTTTATGGAACTGTTTTTTTTTATCGCAGATATAAGATAATACACGTTTTTTTATCATTCTCATGACGTGCACGATAGGACATCTGTGAGGGTGATACAGCATGATGCTTTATTGATTGCACAATTAATGTCTTAAGTATACATTTTAAATAATTACCAAGAATAGTTTTATCGCAGACTCAAGGTTATCTTCTACCTCGTGTTATCCAGATCTTTCCAAGATCCGCTTTCCGATAGACTTGCTTGCAAGAAATAATATCTTGGTCCTTTCTCATCCTTCACGCTAAGGTACTTTTTCCCCCTTATTACAAAAGATGGTCTAAGAAAAACCTAGGTTTTATAATAGCCCCGTCTCTTTTTGTTATATAACATAAGAAAGTGATGGGTATATATTTTAAACCTGGGTTTACCTTAGTCTTGGTTTAAAGCATATTTTGTAATGAGAGGGTTTGTGTCTAAGAGCGACACAATGAACTCCTGGATTTCTGGCAAATTAAGGAACTTTTCTGGTACTATTTTTAAATATATTTTAAATTAATGTTACTGAGCAGCAGCCCCTACTGCATTTACGTAACATGAAGCAAGCCCGTTTTGTTTTATATGGGGTATTACTACGTATCTCTACCTTATTGCAGCATCATTCGAATGATAGTTTTTCAGTCGCTTCCATCACCTTAAGAGATGATAGTGTAGCAACTGTTCTCATTGAATGCCGTGCTCACGTGTCATAAGACTCGACTCGTGCAATGGCCAACTAAGGTTGCGATTTATATGATCCTGCCGACCATGGATCCAGTCTCCGTCATGTAGAGTTTCTGACTGCGTTCTCTAATATGCCTAACTAAGAACCATTCTGGTCTTTGCCTGGTCTATTTAACCCTATCTTCTGTGAGTTTTACGATTCTATCTAATTGTTATGAAAAGAGCCTCCACGAGTGACGATACTTCAGTACGTCCGGCGCACCCTGGGCAGTCAGCCCCGCTACCAACCTTGCTGACTGGCTAATCTTTTCATCACAGCATGAGCTATTTTCGTATAGCTCGTGCTGGCACGAGAGAAGCAGAAGATTTACTGGTCATAGATATTTAGATAAATGACACCTAAAGCCGATAACTTATGCATTAATTTCCAATGAGAGACACGAAGCGGTTTTCATGTGTATAAGGAACCATTCCAAAATTTGACTGCACCATCATGCTTACCAACAGGGATAAAATTAGCTGCGGTTATGACCTTGTTTCCCAACATAGAATATTTTCCCATTGGTCATAGAAGGCGACTAAACGGTTACGTTAAGAAGATGGGGACCAACATTAAACTGTATGCTTATAACACTATACTGCGTACTCCAGTTTCCATTGTAGCTATCGATCAGGGGCCCATTTTCATCAGTGAAGGTTTAGTTGCTGATATCATGAACAATCATGATAAAGTCCAATATGGTACATAGTAAATATTAATTGCAAAAGCAATTAATTAGAATAATAGTCCATGGTACATGCTAGACAGTTTTTTATTTTTATTCTATTTATTACAGAATGAAGAGAAATCAATAATTTTCCCAGTAAATAAAAATAAGCAAAAGTGTGTTAGAATGTGGTTAGAATATTCTATACTTCTTTTTTGAATACCTTTGTCCTTCTGACACTTCAATCCTAGAACGAAAACTTTTAGAAATATCTTCAGTTTATTAAGTATAGTAGGTTAGCACCAAAATTGAGTTTAATCCTTGTGAACTAGGACACAGACTTTCATTACAAAAAGAAGACAAGTGCATATAGAAACGCTTCAATTTTCTCCAATTTAACACAGCATTTTGAAATATAAACATAAGAGGGCGGGGGTGGCTCCGGGTGTAGTGGCATTAGGCGTGCGAGGTGACTTCGGAGGGTGAGAGGGGGTGCAGTGCAGTCGCAGGGTGCGCCGAGGTCACTGCCACCGGCGGCTCACGGCCGGATTCAGCGTTCACGATTATTTTGGCGACAGTCTCACTGAACTCTATAGTATCATGCTTCATAAACATTATTGACGCGACATTATAATTACTTTTTAAGGTTCCAGACCCAAAGGGTGGAAAAAGTGACCCTATTACTAAGCCTAAGCGCCGTCTGTCCGTCCGTCTTGTCTGTCTGTCTGCCTATATCTTTTTAACCGTAATAGGTAGCTAGTTGAAATGTTCACAGATTATGTGAAAATGGTCTCTATCATGGCAAATAATAAAAAGTCTAAACTAAAAGGGGATCCTCCATACATAAAACCTCAAAGGAAATGCATTTTTTTCAACGTTTTTTCTTCCTGTTCTATTCCAAAAACGTTAACACATACTAGCGTGAAACTTGGTAAGATTGTAGTGCATACTTAATAGTTACGAGTAATTACTTAATAATAACAACATTTATTTCACAGACATGTGTGGTGGTACGGAACCTTTAGTACTCGAGTCCGACTTGCACTTGGCCGGTTTTAATATGTTCAGTTTAATGACTGACTGTTTAATGATATTATTTAGTTCGAAGAACTGCAGCAGTAATTAATTAACTATTACATTGAAATGTTTAAATCTGGTATGATTTAAAACATTGTAAAGAGCTCATTTTATGAAACATATCTTTATTATTTTAATATTAATTTACTAATAATACTAATTTAATAAAACATTTAAAATAATAATTTATTATACCTATCCTACTATTCTCTTAATTAAATTTCATTAATAACCTATGTAGATTAACTTTCACAGTCATGAGCACGTACGAGTATTATAATGTGCTCCAACGATTGGATCGGCTCAAAATATCAATCGACTTAGGGCGTTAATGATATTAATTTATAGGTTTTCATGAGTGACTTTAGGATTAAGTTAGTTAAATAAAAGTAATAATTTATTTTACCAAGTGAAATACGAGATAATTTACTTTGTTTTATCGATAGCTTTTTATGGCTTAGTGTGTTCGGGAGTGAAAGTTGGATGGCATGGAAGGGCACCAGGACACGACGCGATGGGGTGCAAGCTAGGGTGGCGGAGACGGCAACGCCACACGCATGCGCATGCAAGGCCACGCAGCACTCCAGTGCTCACACCGACTATTGCATTTCTTTTATTTCAAATAATTCTAACATTTTACGTGAAGAATGACTTATGTTTTATACATTTTATTAAATATCTTCATTCTAGCCTTTTTACTTTAGGGATAACATGAAGAAGCTGAGGAGCAGCGCCTTCCCGCCTGCTAATAACACCATACTGCGATCACCCATTCACGTGCATCCGTTCATTCTAGCAGTCATAAGGAGGCCAATGTTCAGCAGTGGACGTTTACGGGCTGGCATGATCAATGATCAGGGCCTGCTTTACCCTATAGGCTAAATAGGTTAAAGGCTGTAAGCGTGAGGTTCTGGAGAACGCGACAAGAAAATGAGACGGACTTTGATTTTAAAAGAAGAATATCATTTATCAAAAACGCAGATTTAACAGGAACAAAAGTTATTTGGTATCTACACATCACATTACTTTACAATAATTGTATAATTCATTATCTTTGTAAATGTTGGATCTGAAATATTCCAAGTGAGTTTTCTTTTATTTTTCATCAGTGTGCCTACGTATGATTTTTTACTCGGTTATGTATTTTGCATAAAAATATTTACATAATACTTAAACGAAAAAATATCTGATGCAATGCATCTCATGACATACTTCACTTTTACTGAAGTAAATTTATTCCACACTCTACTAATAATACACACACGCACTAATATTTATTTTATTATTATTAAAAAGTTAAAACTTTATTTACACAAACGATATTTACATAATTACAAATAAACGTATATACAAATAACGAAAAATATATCCTAATAAAACTATAAACTAAAATAGGGCATCAAAATATTCCTCCGCATCGCTGTCCACTGGTAACGTGCCCAGAAGGATGGCAGCATTGTCACGTTTGTATGGCAATGCTAATCCTTTGGCCAAAGTAGAGACCAGCCTTCGGGTCACGGGAAGCGTCGACTAGCCGCCTTGCAACCTCTCTATATAGAAGTCGGGCACTCGGACCCCACGACCCGAGTGTTTCGACCCCAAACGGCTCGAAAATATAATTACTGATGAAGTTATTATATTTTCGCCGCTTGAGGGCCTCCGCAGCTGCAGCAGCAGCGCCAGCATAGCCTGCCGAGCTAGGAAGATGGGATGGCGCAATGGTATCGACGCACGTTGCGTCCCATACCAGAGGCCTACCCATCTTCCATGGTACCAATGACATGCCATCTAGTCTCTTACTATCGTCACGTGCCAAGCCATTGGGATCTAATACAGCTGGAACGCCGGCGGTGACAAGAGCACGACGGATAATATCATTTAAGAATGCGTGCCGTGCTATATGACCTGCACTCCTGCTGCAAGACAAGCTGTGGTGTCCGAGGCTGTCGACGGCTTCACCGCAGTAGCAGCGATGCGGAGCACCGCAAGGAACACCTAAAACTTAATAATAAATTACTGTTTTTTTTTTATTATTAGATGCGTAATTAAAAATATAATTTGTATGTATGTAACACGAATAAACGAGAATAATTATTATTGAACCAATTAATTCCCGTTGAAAATAACATGCATAGCGTCGGTGTAAATGCGCCCTGCAGCGGCAGCCGCCGGCGTCGCGGTCTCGCCGATCAATATGCAACGTCGGGACATGTATTTCTTCTCCTAGACATAACAGGTCCATTGCACTAATTTACTCGACTCCACCCCGTTTAATACATTATTTTCATTGAAATTATTTTTTAAACAGGCTGTTCCTTATAGTTGAAGTTATGGGCAAGTATTTAGATGTAAATAGGGTTATAAACTTCCTTGTCCTTCAAAAGATTTTCATGCTATCATCTGAAGAAAATGAGATTATAATTTAATATGCGTATGCAACGACAGTTAATTTATTTTAAAACACCAATGTTGTTCAGTACTGTTATTTTTGGATGATCTGTTCGTATAATTTTATAAAGCTCGAAACCTTGAAGAGTGCAGCGGTGGAATGCCCTCGTGAGGGTACCTCAATGTCGGGCTCTGGGTGCCAGTCGTCGCCCTCGGATTCACTACCCCCGGCCGTCGCACTCAGCCCTGCACCACTACCTTAACTATACTACAACTCTGTAAATAAACATTGCCCTATTACTTTGTAAAATGCCATATCTCACGCACAAATCTGGAACAAATAGTCTATGTAGCACGCTTTGGGTTAGGCCTAAATGTTTGAAGCAATTGTAGGGCCAATTGATAATATGTGATTCTGATAAAAACTGGCCAAGTGTGAGCCGGGACTCGGGCAATGAACGTTTCATACTTTCAGTTGTTTTCAATGATGAAAAACTATTCAAGGAATGGTTTTCCTTCAATATACTCTGTATTTTTAATGTCATGATTTTTTTAGGATTTTTTGAGCTCTCTTCTTTCTTAAATAGTTAACGAAACATTAGATAGTATACATTTTTGAATTCGTACTTTCATTTGACGCAGCACACTATGGCATTAAACTATACTTTCCCAGTTTACCCCTCAAAACTAACCCCGACATTAATATTTTTTTATCGTTTCTCTAATTGGGTCACTACATTCTATAACTGCCACAACACTACCGAAAACCGTCTCTGAAAAAAAAACCTGTGACAGACGGACGGACAGACACTGAGGTAGTACCATAAGTGTTCCGATTTACCAATTTTGGTACGAAATCAAAAAAGTTGAGTACCGAATAACATGAAAACAGAAAGTACCTACCCTAAGGCCACTTTTATGGAAATGCTGCGCTCTTCGCCACGTTTTCCACCTCGTTCTGGCCATACAACAACAGCTTCTTCTTCTATCGTGTCGGAACGAGCTATACAACAACAGCTACAACTCACCAAAACGCGCGGAAAAATGCGTCATGTTGAACGTTCTAAGCTATAATAAATCGGCATAAAATACGTCTGAATTGCCATTAAAAATCTGATCTGACTAAGTACAAGGTATACAGTAGCACAGAATAGATAATAGTACTACCACGCCAGTAGTAATAAGCTACTAGTACTTAGTCATGCAATCAATAATCCCATCAAAAACATTCATGTCAAAAAGCAAAGTCTACTTCTTGTTTACCGTGGTACAAATTTGTTAAAAAAATATCAAGGTACTTATCTTGCATCATAGTACATCCTTATGCTGCGTGATCGCCAAGTCCAAAAAATATCTCTGTAAATGTAATGCCAGACTTGGCTCTACATTAGATCTCAGAACTTTTTACGGCAAAAGAGTCGCGAGACTGCTTTTTTTACATGAATCTTTTTGATGGGATCTCATTTCTTTTATTCAGGTTTTACTTTATTTTTTAATTTGCGGCTCCATATCTTTTAGAATGGCTACCGCTTCCCGCAAAACCCACTCTCTATCTTTCTCTTTTGCTGTGTAACAAAACCAAACCGACTCCTATTTTTTCTACTAATGTCATCTTCTTGTGTTTTAGTAAAATAATTGAAACCCACGGACATTATTAACAAACATTAATTCTGAAAAATCGGTCAAGTGCGAGTGAAACATAGTCTCGATTACGATGTCGCTTAGATATACTACATAATAAATAATTGTCAAATAATTATACAACCGAGACAATATTTCAAGATTTTATAATTTTTCCTTCCTAACACTAACTGTATGCCGAATATAAAGGTCTGAATCGATCGATCTGATGGAATCTGATCATAGGAAAATCGGTCTAGAACCTTAGAATTTTGATGATCGGTCAGTCAGTCAGTGTGTGACGAAAAACCGAAACTTTGATGGCAGTTATTTCGTAAACTGTTGTAGTTAGAAACTTGGAATTTGAGAATGTATTTAAATACATTAAGTACTCTCTGTAACATAATTTTCAGGCTCTATCTTTTGCTTTTATTAACAAAGAGAAAAGGGTGTACTACCATGCCCCCCCTGATTAGTTCAAAGAACAATGATCTAAATATAAAAATTTCAAGTTTGTAGTCTGATTTAAAATAATGCTTATAATTAGGTATATCGAGTTCATAAAATTTTTGGAAATCGGTTGTGGGCAGGCAAGAGTGGTGTAGGGTGAGGCAGGGGTTATTCAGCACACGCCGAGGCCGAAGTCTTCGCTGTCGTTGACACGGGCCGAGGACACGCTCTTCAAGGTCGCTCCACCCAAAACAGCGGCACTCAGTAATCCCTCTACAAAAAGTTAGACCATTGCCAGAAATGGATAGAACCGCACATAAAATTTTGTAAACCAACGTACCTACTTCGTTACCGTCTTGAGACATCGGATTTACAATTCACGCAAAAAGTTTGCTAACATCTAGGTCGTGTTTGTTTGGTGGAAGTGAGAGATATTTTTCTTCCTTATTGTCGATTCACTACTTACTTTCAGGGAAGGGAACGGTACGTATGTATATTTCAACAGGATCAACGAAGATATTATTATGTGAGTTAATAACCCGACAAAATGTTAAAAAGTCTGCAACCTTTTTTTATTAGTTCAAAAATTATTTTGGATCCTTAATGTTGTCGGGGGACTAAACTTACTACTTATGTTACGTCACAACAGATGTAGGTTCTTAGTTTTATTTCAAGCTTTTTTGAACTTAAGTATAAACATTGGGAGTTATAATTGTATATTTCGCATACTTCTAATGAAATCCTAAACTAATCTCAGGTGAGTACTTAAGTGTTGTTGATTCCTAGACTAATTGTGTTATGCCCTTTAGTTCTTGAAATGGCTGAAATGATTATTACCAAACAGCTTATTAACCATCCCAATTCAACCAGCTTTCAAACAAAAAAGCCGCATTGAAATTGGTTTATGCGTTTGCGAGCTACGATGCTACAGACAGACAACGGCTTCCAAATTACACTCCGTTTTGGAGTCAGGGGTTATTCTGATAAAAATCGTATAGGAGACAGCGCTGTTCCGTTCATAAACTACCGAGCCGAACTTTACTAACCAAATCTTTTTCAATAATAATTAAAGCCACAAAATTTAATTCGTTTTAAAGTAATTCCGGCAGAAATATAGTCGATACATGATATCGTCGCTCGCATGACTAAAAGTCATATCTCATTTTTTAGCTGATTTGAGTTAGAACCGCTACATTTTTCTATTCGTGATTTTCTCATAGCGGTTCTAACTCAAATCAGCTAAAAAATGAAATTGGACTTTTAGTCATGCAAGCGACGATATGATGTACTAATACACTCGTATTGCATTAGCTTAGAAGCCTCAAAGTATCACCCCATAAATTATAAACGGTTTCCATATTCAGTTCGAGTCGGGGAGGGTCGGTTAAAATTAAGCACTATAACTACTTACCTCATTAAACTTCAAATGAAGTTTGTTTGTTTTCTGCATAAGCTACGTGAAGTTTTCCATTGCAGAAATGATAATTTCTTTCATTTCCTTATCAGTTTAGCTTCAAAAATCCGTCAATTAGCCAAAGTTAGTGAGTAGAGCATAATATTTATATTTACCAGGTTTACATTCCAGTAAATGAAAGTTTATTGCGTCAAACCCACGACTCTAAAACTGAATTTCTACAAACTCTTAGTTTGTCTTCTTCAACTCTCGTCTCGTCTTTTTTTTTGGTTCCCTCTTTTCCATCCTTTTCCTTGCATCGAATAACGATGAAGCCATAAACATTAATTGGAATTAGAAGTTGCATCTTGTCTTACTTAAGTCTTGGTCGCTCTAACGTACTGTCGGAGTACCATAGCTGTCGCAGTAGTCTAATGCCAGAGTTCCAAAGTGTCGCAACAGCTTCTGTCGAATAAGGGTTTATCGAAATTCAGTTTTTGAGTCTAACATTACCCACAATAAAGTTGAATACCGTCATAAAAAGCTTTGAGCCCTCATGATATCTTAAAGCCGATTCGATTATCCGCGTTTATCTGCGGCAAACCGTTAATTTGCCGCGCGAGCCATTTTGGTATGAAAAGTTCATGTTAGAGCGCGGCAGTCCATTATTGAGCTTATTTCATTCCACACATCTTGCCTCGGCGATTTGTTGAGGTAATGTGGAGATTTGCTACGACAGAACAAATCTTTAGTAGTTACCATGCAATTGGGTTAGAAGGCGACACTTTTCATTATCCATGGTAATTGGTTGTAATATTAAAAGTTATAAAACCGTCGCTTTGCCGCACGAGCGAATCCCTAAAAACCGACAGAGATTAGTCCGCCCTGCGGCAGTGTTAAGCTAAGTATCCACTAGAGGCAGCCTCGGGTCGAGCGGCTGCCTAGACCCGAGGCAGCGCAACTGTAGACGGAATGCCTCAACCTGAGGCATGCCGCGCCATGAGACAATTTGTCGCTGCGGGCCGAGCCATATTTTGTCGGTTTTTTGGCGCGCTCAAAGGAGCCTCAGTCTGAGCCGTGCGTTTAGTGGAGACGTATCGCCTCAGATCGCAACTCGCAATGGAGACTTATAACTTTTTGTTTGTTTGTGAGATTTGTGTCTGTAAACGCACCCGCGATACAAGAGAAATCTTAGTGTGGGGCAAAGCTTTCTTAAAAAACAAAAAAAAAAACTCTCTTATCCACCATCCGTGTTCTTCTTTTTTTCGGTTTTATTCCCTTTTTTTATTAGTGGACTATTAAAGCAGCAGCTACTCAACGCGCGTCTGGTGCCATCGCGCTTTTGCTCTAAACTGGAGCGCGTCGCCTCACTTTGATCCGCAACGTGCCTCGACCCTCTGCCTCAAGGTGAGCAGCCTCAGTCTGCCTCAAGTAGAGGCTGCTCGTCTTGAGGCTGCTCAAATGGATACACAGCTTTTGAGTTGGCTCGCTCGGCAACTCGGTATTCATTCGAGGTTCGAGAGTTTGCAATGCGTAATCGATATGCACCTTTAGATTCACATTACAAGCTTCTGTAGAAAATCGCACGGAATAGCAAATTTTTAGCGAATTTTGATACATTTCTATTTTCCAACTACTTTGAAGGACGTCTTGAATTCGTAGAGCAATGAACGTTAAACACGGCGCGGGCCATTGTACGCTATAGCCTGACAGGGTGGATATTTTAGTAATAAGTACCTTTTATCATCTCTAAATGAAATAGTTTTTATAGTGATTATGGCATATTGTATAATTGTCTTTTTTGTAAAGTAGGTATCTGAAATTTTAGACGATTTTGATACGTTTTGTAACAAAAGGACAAATTAGAATTTCGTTGGTGATTCATCGTTTATCCACACCACCCTAATTTTCCAGTAAGATCATAGAATGTGTGGAGGCATCTATCACGCTACTTATGAACTACGCAACACACCGGCGGTATAGCAGGCTACATTGACAATAACGACAATTCTCATAGTTGACGCCATGACAGTTCCTATATACATCGTAATATCAAGATTTAACACGCAGATAGTATATATACAACCGCCCAACATTATTCGTTGGGCAGTGGCCCGTTAGGCATAAGACCCCGCCTGGTTGGAGGATCCTCCCTTTGTGTTGGAGGAACACCATACCACGTTCCTCCACAATGTATATAGGTCTGAAGGCAGTCTCTCTTTGTGTAAAACACTGGTATTCAGCCGCATCTGATTAGACGGGAGGCTGGCCCCAACATAGTTGGAATAAGGCTAGGCAGAACATCATAAAATGTAGAAATATGTTACGGTTAATGTTCAATGAATGGATTAAACTACGAACTCTATGCAGAGTCCTTAGATAATACTAGCTCTATGATTATTTACGGTTTTCTTACGTGCATTTTTCGGGATTGCCCGGCTAGTTTCAACTCGCGGCCTCGCCACGAATTCAGCTCATGATTGGTCTCCGTTTGGGTCCTAAACTAGTCGGGCAATTCCTCTTCAATTTGATAAAAGCAGGTGAGTAAACCATGAATGTGTCCCAAGAAAGCTATTATAATACAAAAATACTAGCTCTTTCTGAATAAAGTTATCTTTATCCATCCACCGAGCATTCACCCTAATATACACAGAAGATTAGTAGGAAAGGGAGTAAGCCGCGGGCAATTTAACTGTTATATAGCAAGTGTTATAATTTCAAAGGTTAATTTTCATTTCCATACAGGAATGTTTTTTTCTACAATTCTGATTTAGTTACAAATTAATACGTGGCCCCAAGTATCTATGACCTAAAAAGAAAACAGCTGATGATACGATTATTTTAGGATATTTTTTATGAGATCTTTGAACCGCTATTTCTCTAAAACCTTTGGGGAACGTTGTAGAACTTAAGTTATTCATTTTTATGGCTATTTTAGTATCCTATCGGATTACTAACCCTTTTAGGACTAGCATTGTAAAGAGTAGGTATGTAATGTGTGAACTATGATGCAGCAGACATTGATCTTACGAGAAGAGTTCTTGTTTTAGAAGTTGAATTGCGACGGTATGATCGCGGTCACAGTGGGCTATGGAAATATACATTAATAATGTAGACCTAATTTCCAAAAGTACTTGGTAATTTTTATAAAGATGCCATAACGTTTATGTGTAGAAAAAACGTTGCAGAAATATAACACAGACTTCAATGATATTAAATCAGAGCAGATTAAACCACACACAACGATGACCACCGTCAAGTACTAACTAGTCTAACTACTACATCTATGAACAATCAATACAGCTGTATTTAAATAAACTGGTCATATAACAATGCTCAATAAACAATGAACGAGACATTGTGAAGGTCCTTACACTGCAGGTTCAAGGCTTGTCGGCCATAACTTATTGCTATCGTTATCACACGTCCTCGACTCCTGCGTACGACTACACTGCGTACATCATTGTTATTTACAATTATAACTTCCAACGCCAACTTTATTTTACTCACTAGACCCGGAATAATGTGTAATTACATACACACAATTTCATGGCGAAATTATTTGTCAATAGTCTATTTGAGCCTTTTCTTCTTGAAATCAGTTGAGTGGAAAATATCGTAACCAAGAAATATTACAACAGAACCACAAATTAATTGAGCTCCCAGTAATACCACATAATATCGCTAACGATAATATCAGTGATCACAATGCTTCAAATCAAGTTCATCAACCTCACCAAAACATGTTTACTTTCTTGTTTCAGGTCAATAGCAAATTCTAGAATAGAGGGGGCTGCAGTAGTCTGGTGGCCCCCACAGTAAGGGTGGAAGGAGGGTTACGGTGCATCGTACGAAAGGGCAACTGCAGATAACGCAGGCAGGGCCCAGACAGTCAACGTCCCGATGCATTCCCGGGCCCGCGCCCCGCACCGCCGCCGCTCCAACGGGAACCCGTATCCGGCGCGCCACGCACCACGCTTTTTGCAACGCTCCCATCGCCGGCCGCCGGCCGCTCACCGCCGCGGGTCTCTCTCTGCTCTTGTCAGTTCGTTGAGCTAATGAAAACGATTACTGGCTCGCATACTTGAGACAATGAAACACTCACCCTATATTAATATTTCTTTCGACTTGTTTGTTTATTAGATACTCCCGAAGACGAATGCTCACATTTTTATATGATTTATTCCGTTCTAGTACCAGCAACTAATACCACTGGTATTTGTTAGAACTGAATAAAGATGAGAGATTTGAAAAAAAACGAAGCACATCATGACAATGTAATCTGGAAAAATAAGGTAGTGTATTATTTTTTCCGAAAATTTAAGGAGAAATGTATGAATGAACTAGGTAAGCAATAAATAATGGTCCTGTCTAATTTTAGTGTCTAGCCTCACTCTACAATACTGTAGAGGGTGGCAGAAAACTAGAACCATGGGATATTAATAAAATATATTTAATAATAGGTGTGCCCGCTACTCCGTTCGCGTGGAAGTCGGAAAAGAACATTGTGATGCAACAACTAAACAATGTATATCTACTCCATTTATTACAACAATAGACGAAAGCGGCTCTTTATGTCTTCATAATCAGCCCAATACGAAGGTTTTAGGCCTAAGTCCACCACGTTGGCCTGGTACGCGTTGACGGACTATACAAGGTTAGTCGGAAAGGGGGTACTAATCCGCGACCCGCTTAAAGTATCACTGATGACGGTTTTAAAGAAAGTGTTAAAATTTAAAAATTCGGTAATTTTTATTTCCATGAAAAATACTTAATAATTCTTATTTTAGTTTTTTCAAAAATTCTTCGTCGCTACTTTAGTTACGAATTCAGAAAATGGAGCTTCTAATTCGTGACGCCAAATATGACCTAAAATGTTAACACAGCTGATCATAGCTGAGGATAGATAGATTTTAGCATATTATAGCACATTTTGTAATTTTTGAACAGCTATTTCTCTTAAACCATTGACTTTTGGGGAAAAAGGTAGAACAAAAGTTATTAATTATTATGGGTAGGTACTTTAACACCCTTTCGGATTAGTACCCCCTTTCTGACTAACCTTGTATATAAACATGTGCAGGTTTCCTCACAACGTTTTCCTTCATCGTTAACGCAAGTGATAATCAAATTCTGATCCGCACATAAAAGTGGCCCACCAGCATTAACACCATTTGAACCATTTCTTTAGGTAGAGTTTCAGCTCGTCAAGATTTACTGTCAAGGTTTATAAAACCATAATACCTAATGCGTTGAATCCCGACTGGAAGCAAACATGTTAACATGTTGCTTATTTCTAGAAATTTCCTTGCTAAAATGGATCTTATTTGTCTATTGAGACATTAAATAGAGTATACTTAGATGTAACGATACATTTCACGTATGCAGTCTCAAAGTGTTTATGATTTTAACGTACTAACTTTAATTTAACTGCTCAACGCTCAATTCCTAAGAACAATAGCGTAGATTACTAAAAATTACCGAATACATTATATAGCTACCGAATAATCGATCGCTAATTGCATACTTGACGGACAAATTATAAACATTATGAGTATACCAACATAATAATATGATTTATAATTTGGTTTGTGTATATTTGATTTATTATTAAATTAAATAAATAAACCACGGCAAAAGGCTTTATAATACTGACAATAATAACATTTAAAAAATAATACTTTTTTATCCTATCTTCTATCTCAGACCACGTCGGGCTACCGATCGCTCACTACAGCATTCTACTACGCTGACTTCTGTCAAACATTCTAATCGGAAATAATGTTTCGCTGCTCGGATACTATGAGCAATAGCGTGATATACCAGAAAGCGCAGGTCCTTACGCAACATATCAGCAAAAGTTCCATCAAGATCCATCCACGGAGTTTTCGGTGATGCCTGGACAAACAGACAGACAGCCAGACAAAACATACATACATCAACTCACTCCTTTTTCCCATGGAGGTAGGCAGATAATAAATCCGAAAAAAATGTTTCGGCTTCTGTATCGATAGTATCGTACATCCCAATCGCAATTTGGGAAACAAAGTGCCCTTTGAGTTTTATTAATAGTAGTATAGACTAGTTGTGCCCGCGACTTCGTCCGCGTGGAAATCGGGAACCAATGTCGGGTCGCAATAACTAAACAATCTAGAAGTAACTAAAACATAAATCATGATTTAAAAATGGTTACAACGCCATCTAGGTACAATAGGCGAATGAAATCGACATGTTTTATGCGATGCTGTCTCTAAAATGTTTTCATTCGTTGTCTCAAATTACATATAAAATAACGTCTATAATCCCTGAAGGGGATGGAAGCAGAGGTGTTCTCCTACTATAGGTCTGTATACCCAGGTTTCGCCTCTTGTACTTAGTCCCATATTATAATGGGCGGCGAGTCTATTGCGATTTTTCGAGTACAATTTATGGTGGCAGGTTCATCACCTCTTACGACTCGCTTGCCATGCAACGGAGGGAATTGTTTTCTTTATACTTCCCCCCACGGACTACAGTCTTGAATTCTGGATTAAATCTTTCGTTATAAGTAGGACATTTTCATTGAAGGACAAATTACAATCTTTATAAGTATACTACCTATTAATTAAGTTAGCATACCATAAAAGATACAATTGATTACACGATTTAAATTACACGTAACCCCATCTATTGGGCAAATATGGTACAAATGATGCCTATTTCTTCTTGATAACTTTAAATTATATTATTTGCCTTTAGATCTTATGCCTGAGCGAACAGATTACGATAAAAGAAAAATCAAATTTTACTCCTAGATACGCAAAATATGTCTATAAAATTAGTAGCATCGAGTCGGTACTTTTGACGTGGCGCGTGCACAAACAAACCGACAAACAGATGAACAGACAAAAAATGCAAAAAATATGGAAATGGATTCTACTGATTATCCTTTAACATACCCGCTATTTTTATTTCAAATACAACAGGTAGGTTATAAATATAACCTACCTGTTGTATTTGTTATTATATGAACGTTTTTCTACTTACTCTTAACCAAGCGAAATCCTAAAAAAAGTAATAAATTAAAATATTAATAAAATCTTGCTGGTAGATTTCTAGCTATACCTAGTTACATTCCACACCGAAACTTGCTTTGTCGTCTACTGACTACGATCTATAGCAATTACGTGACCTGACGATATCAACCTTGAACTTTCTAAGCTCTGCCAAGGTTATCGGGACGGTTAAAAACAACAAAGGTTTAATTGTCACGCAGTTAGTAATTGTATTCCATTGATATAATAAGTTAGTTTAATGAAAGTGTCAGGTGTCAGTGAAGAGCTAGTAATTTACTAAAACATTATCTTTTGCCTCTATTGTTATGTTACATTCAAACTCAACACTTTTTGGTAGGCAATTATGCGACCTTCTTCATATTAAATAATATAGTAGCAAAAAATAAAAGTATGGTGACTTATTAGAAATTTATAATTACGTTCTCAGAGACAATATCTTAATTTTTGCGGTTAACATTATTTCCAACAGAAATTAGAAAGCTCAACAATGGGCCCTTTCCTGTTAAATAGCAATTAATTCTAGCCTCAAGGTTATTGCTTTAATTAAACTTGCATAGCTTATGATCAACATTCTGTAAAGTTCCATGAATATTAGTAAATTAAGGAAACAATGTTTTGCTGATACGTTATGAGTCGTAATTTTGCAAATCGAACTAGATTACTGTGTTCTATATAGAGAAATATTTAATCCAATTAAAGCTTTTTTTCGGTCAGCAAAAACGTAAGGTTAGACAGCTTTGCAAAACGCTTTGCACCGTTTCGTATTAAAAAGAATAATCAGCGCACGGCACAACAACTTGTCAACAATGAATCTCTATCTTTCATTTAATATTGTAATTTATAAGCAAACAAGGTTAAAATGTCGACAATCATGCCTTTATTACATGTCCGCTTAGGCCATAAACTCATAATTTTGCATCATTAATCATGCATCGTAATATTGACAAAATTATGCAGCGTAAAACATTATAGCTTGCCATGTAATGCTTCAAATGAAAGGTCACACGTACCTACGATTTAGATAGTAGAAATTTGGTGAACATCAACCTCCCTTATCCAAGACCGGGTAGTAATTACAACTACCCCATTATCATGTTCGTGACGACAAAGAAGCGTGGGCTTTCACAATACAGGTCATAGCCCAAGGTGAACATTAAACCAATCATAATCTTTTACTAGTTAATGTTACATTTATATAGGTATTTATACAAAGGCATATATAAACCGCATAAAATTAAACCTTTTCATCACAAGCTGTTTTTGCAAATATTAATAGAACACAAACAAAAGCCTTCCAGAAACGTAATAAAATAACCGCTAAGTAAAGATTTTTAATTTCTGAATTACATTTTTTTTTAAATGTTTTCAGTCCACTTTAGGATTTAATACAAATCGCTAACAAAATCTTCCTGAATACTGACAATGAAAATGTGAAAATGCTACGGACGACTTTATATCTAGGTAATCTAGGAAAACATTGTAAAAATTTACTGTGATGTTTACTGAAGCTTAGAGTACTCCTTTCTTTATTCATTTAAAACATATTTCGTTACATTTTTAAACATAAAAATAAAAACATTTAAAAATATAAAAAATAGTAGCCCTCCGGCAACGGGAACAGGGTCCAAAGCTTATTTATTTATTCATTTACAACAATATAAGCTTACAGTCTAGACACCAAAACGCTTACATGCTAAAGAGAGTAGAAAAAGTACAAAAATCTCCACAATTAAAATTATAGATCAAAGCATTACACATTGTAGTTTTTGCTAAGAAACAATAATATTTTATTTTTTAATACATTACTATTATCAGAAAATATGTCGGCATCTGGACAGTTATCAACAAATTCATTTAATAAAGCAATTGCTTTGGCAGTTGGGCTCTTGCTGGTATGAGGTGAGCGCCAGGTGATAGGGTGAGCTAGTAGTCGGTGCCGCCTTCGTCCAGTGGCACGCATATACTGGTCCGGCACATACAGACAGGTTAACATGTTCTCGTACCGATGGACTGTCTATCTTATGGCCCAGCAGTAAAATGTATTGCATAATATGCGTAAGTTTACGCCTCAGTTGTAACGTATCATAACCGACCATCCCCGTCACTTAGAAATTATTAGCATTGTCAGTCTACTATAACTCCCCTACTATTATAGATATCCCTGGAAATGAGTTTGACAGCGCGTGTACAGGATTTCCAGTAGGTATATCTTAGTGGTTCATGATGCTGCTGGTTCAAGACGAATATTAACAATAATCTCAAATTCAGTATATTTTAATTTAGCTCGTTATTTAGCCACCTGCCAAGATATACTGAGCATTCTTTAGAGGCGGGAGGGGGGAAAGCGCGGAGGCTGCGCAGCGCGTGTCAAGGCCGCGTCCTCGACCGTGACCACCCCTCGGCCGCCCGCGCCCCTCCTTCACACCTGCGCGTGCCAATAAACTTAAAGCCGCATAAGTATTTCTATACAAAAACTTTAATTATTCATTTATTGATCATGTATTGTGTTTATAGCTCTAGACTATGCATATGATTTCCGTTTTTTTTTAAACACTACAGATGAGACATTTTGTCGAACTGAAAAAAATATCTAATGTAACGATCAATTTCGACATGAATAATATAGATACATAGAACATGAGTATGGATACATACAGGGTGTTAACGAATTCGTGTAATTCCTTAAAACCACATGATCTACTACTAGTGTAGACAGGCCCCACATGGGATTTAGCCTGATTAAAAAAAAAAGCCTTTTTTTCATGGGGCTTTGTTATCGATCGTATCTAAACCACCTATGGATTCAGTAAAAAAATAAGAAATTTTTTTTGCTATAAAGTAATTTTTTTTGAGTGAACATTTCGATGCCATGCATAAATTAATGAAATCACGGCGACACGGCTGGCAGGTACGACTAACGCGATATCGCTCTTGGCAGTCAGAAAACTCAAGGCTTTAAAATTACTTAGAAAACCAAGATTTCTTTTTGGATTTTTTTTTAGTTGATTTTCAAAAATTCCCATTTAGGGTTAATTGGTGTCACCAGTATATCACGTGGTTTGAAGAAATTACACGAATTCGTTTAAACCCTGTAGTGTAGTTATACATATAGAAATTAAGCAATTTAGGGTGAGTAGGACGTACTTAATATCTGCGCGAGTCACGTCATTATTTTTATTTACACGTCACGTTATTATTCAAACGTTTATTAATTTCATTTAGATATTTTCTTTTGAAAGTAGCCAAATAGCAGTCCCACCCAGCTTATCAATCACTCAGCAGCCTATCATAGTCCGAAGCTGATTCAATGCTCATAGTCGCCACGAAATGGGCAAACAGATCAGTAACCGTAGACCTAGCACCGTTGACTCCACTGCCAGTCATAAGCGGTCGAGATATTAGGCTGGAAAGTCAGCTGGTTATGACACTATCGTAGTCTATCAAAAGGTTACAAAAATTCACTCTACATTATCTGTGATAAAAACACTAACATTTGCTGGCGACTCCGTTTGCGTGGTCCAAATTACTTTGTAACTCTGTTTTTCAGGATACCCTATGGACATTTCCCTCGGACTGAAAACCGAAGTAAGTACTTAATCCTTTGGGACTAAGTTTTTTACTAAGAGCATTTACTACTTCCTAGTTCGTTAATTATTATTTTTTGTAGAGATTATGCATTCTTAGAATAAACTACATAGTATGGAATTTTGAACACTTGAATTATTGTTTTACACACGTTTTATTTTAGTGCCTAATTAGTACCGGTTTTTTAATTTAGTAAACATTTTTTTTACTAAATATTAGTAACGACTGTGTGGTCGTTGGACGAATTAGCGTTTTGTCGAACGAAATTACCGAATCCTTCTATACAGAAATAAATATAGGTGTTTCCTGACGCCCACGTAATATCAGAGATTGCCACATGGTAACAGTGTCATGTTACGATATCGTACTTAGTTTGTTTATTAAATCATTAATATTATAATTCAGGAGAATGGGCATCACGCAGTTTCACAATACAAGTCTTCGGACTAAAGGACATGCAAAGCGCCTATTATACTAAACAATAACGGCATCTGAATAAGAAAAATTGATTGGGATATCGTGATATTTTTCAGAACACTTATCTATTTTGCGGTTTTCCATTTCCACACTTAAGTAGTCGCTAATTTTAAATTCATGTTGGTTTAAGATAGAACGAATCATGAAATAATTTCTAGTTACTATCTGCAGCTTATCACGCCTTTATTCCCGAAAGATACTTCTTGGAAGAAGTGTATTGTTATCCACATTTCGCCAATGAATAAGTCCCACGTATTATGAGACGAGCTTTACTGGTATACACAACGTGTTACATAATTCCCCTTAAAAAAGAAAATGTTAATCAAGTAGTATTTTATGGTTGTTGTCATTACCTCTCAGAGGAAATTAGGTAAGAATGTAAATAAATTTCTGGGTAGTCTACTCTTTACTTTTATGTTTTCAGAGTTGCGTTGTGATGATTTTATTTTATGATTTGTCAATTATTATTTTATTGGGGTCCTGCTTTTATTTTAAATTATTGCCAATAGACTCTTTACAAGGGACCTTTTAATCCCCTTTCGGTTTTAGGGGTATTTTTGTAACACGTACTTATAGTTACCGGGTGATTTTATTTGTATTTATTTATTATTATTATCTTTGAACCCTCCAATAGAAAATAAAATGCTGCGTGGTTCCTATACTATCTGTTTTACGACACCAGCAGACGCCAGCCCCAGCTACAGACAAAAAACTCATATTCATATTCAATTCTTTATTGCAATCCATAATGTATACAGTCACACAGGTGGTAAGTACTTATTAAATATAGAAACAATTATGGACCCTGTCGGGCACAGCAAAAGTTTAGATTTATAAGTAGGAGAGAGGAAGAGTGCTTTAATATTATCTTTCTTAATACTAAATATTTCAATTATTCCTTATAATATTGTTTTCAATAGCATTGCGCAGCTGATGCACTACACAATTTAGTGTTCATCCGAAAACATGACCGCAAAAAAGTTATCATGTGGTATCTGCATAACAATAATAAAATAGTTTTATAAATATATTATTATACTATTATATTATTTACTCTTTGAATCGAATAACACGTGAGGGACAACGTGCCTGATAACTTTTGATAGCGTTTAACTAATCAAAAATATCAGTCATAATATTAAGATATTTACATTATTTCTAAATATAAGTATACATAAAGGACTGTCCGTGTCCTTTAATTGCGCTGACGTGTGATTGAATCAAAGCAATGTTACGGCTAATGTTCGATGAATGGATAAAGCTAACTTTATGCAGAAAAAGAAAGAAATTATAAAAGCTGTTTCTTTTTTTTGTTCACCTGCCTCTATTTACATCTTGGAGCAACGCCGACGACGACTCAGCATTGGTGGCCAGTTGGCCACGTTGCTCTATGGTTCACCCCGATATCAAGTAAATAAATACCTACATGCGTAAAACAAATTATTAAACATAAACTGTAATAATTACTAAAAAGTAAACTCCACATGTACAATTCAAAGAAATTGTAGACAATAAGCTAACTTAGTTAAATAAGTGCAATGTAACTGTAATATGAATTATAGAATAAAATAGTTATTTATCAAGAACGTTACTTGGGATCACGTAAAAGATACAAAGAGGCCTTCAGTTTAGTGAACGAATCGGAATGAAGATCAGCAATCGTTCATTGATTCAGGACATTATTCAGTTATTATTGGAAAATCTTAACCTTAGTTGTAGAAAAACTTCATAGAAACTCCATACAAAATGTCTTAAATGAACTGCAAAAATAAATAACTTTATATTTTAAAATGTATTTTATCTATGTATCTTTTAACCTCAATAGGTACAGTTCAATATAGTGTAGCATTCCACATGTGAACTTAGGTGGTAGGTTATAAAAATCATTTGATCATTGTGGACCCTGTCGGGCATCCAAAAATGTGAAAGAAGAAGAGGGCTTTTCATAAATACTTTTGTTTATATTAGAAATGATGCTTGACTAAAACATCTTACAGCCGTACTGACTACGGAATCCTACACTGTGCTTAATCCGACAAGAACTTTTTGAGAAGAGAATTTTTTGTATGTTTTATCAGCGATATTGTCGTCATTTGTGAACCGTTTTTTTTTTTTTTTGAAAGCGCATTCTTCCCAGGTGACCCCTTTTTTGGGTGAAGATCTGATGGAGACCTTCAGAGAAAGACAATGGATCTCTTTCCTGTATAACAGCAAATCACACTCAATTGCTGTAATCGCATGTTTATTTATTGTTTTTGCACTCAAAATAGAAAAATAAAACTATAGGTACTTAAAAAATAATTACTATATTGTAAAATTATGTTTCAGAAGTCGGTGCCTTCAATTTGATTCAGCGTAGATTAGCACCGACATCTGAAACGGTTAACTTTATAATATGGTAATTATTTTACCCATTTCAGTTTTTTTTAAGTCGTTTTTTTTAGTAATTTTTAATACATGCATTAACCTATTCAATTTAGATAATGCTAGCTATAACTGACTACGTCTGCATAAAGCTTTATCCAATAGCTGTTGGATAAAGATCGAAATACGGGATTTTATTTGTTAAATTTCGTTTTATTTCAAATCAATCAATCAAGAATCAAAGAATTTATTTCCCAAAAGAACATTGCATAGTTCACTTAAAATGAAAAACTTAACTAAATTGTTTAAATTAAAATTAATTTAAGTAGATGATTTCGATCCACTATAGTTACATAATAATTAAAATATCATGGTTTTTTTTTAACATAGATAGTATTAAAATACATTTCTTAAATTAAAATAAATAGTAGGTATGTTATGCCAGAAGGAGTACAAAACACAGTTGTTATGAAATAATAATAATTCATATTGCATATTACGTAATTAAAATATGCGGAAAGATTCCACTATGATTATTTATATCTTTAGATTAATAATTACTCATTACAATTTCACCAAACAAGTAGATACTATTAGATTATTAGATATTAAAATAAAATTAATTTAAACACAGTCATAAATATAATAAATGGCAAAAGCCTTGGATAGTTCTAATTTTATCTGGATAATTTACCTTTATCCATCCACCTAGCATTAACTGTCTAACATAATTATTTACTTATCTGTATTGGAACGTGAATATGTTTGAGTAATTGTGATGTAATCCATACCTACCATTACCATTGTTTATGATATTATAGTTTTATGATATTTTAGTCTTTTGTGTATGTACTTAAGGGTATGTACTTCTTAGTACCCATATAGCTTTCCAAGTGCCTAAGCACTTGTCCACTGACACTTGTATGCTTTACTTTTTGACGTCTAATCACAGAAAAAAGCTCACGCTGTCTTTTTTCTCACGGCCTTGTGCGAGCCAATGAAACCTCGGAACGCAGAACTTACGCCCCAGCCTATTCTGATAGCTGAAAGCTAACTATTGTTTAAAAAGTTGCGTTTTAAAATGTTCTGATACAATGTGTAAGTATTTTCTAATCGATACAATGTGAATTAACCTAACTTGCATGAAAATAGACGCTATTAAACACGCCTCTACGCATGAAAGCGAAGGAAGCCAGCCCTTAGTCACATACAAAACTTTCAACACAATTAGCACAATATCTGGTTATGGGTAAAGTTAGTAACTACATACCTATGTATATAATTATGATAGTAAATAAATTGAAACTAACTTTGAGGTAGATCAAAGTAAATCCTACAATTAATGGTTGGTACATCAATAAATGAGTATCGGTAACGCTAAAACACGCGTATAAAGTAAACGCCTACGCAAGGCAATACACGTGCCGCGTTAGGGTCATAACGCGGTGAAGGTCGCGGGTCCCGGACCAGCCCTCTGAAAATAAGCGCCACGGCCGACGACCCCGAGGAAATCTTCCAGGGCACCTGACCTTGACCTTTACACGCGCACGCGCTGTCACCGTCACATAGTGCCCTGACCCTGTTACGAAAGGAACATCTTATGTACTACGCACCAGCTATGTTGTACATACGTATATTATACTTACTGGGGTGCGTAAGACATGGGCTTTATTCACAACTTCCTGTTATTTCGATAACTCAAATACCGTACAGATGATGTGGTAGTTACCTAGTTACTACATTAACTTGTGATTTTCAAACAACTTGCGATGACCTCGATTGAAGTGCTTCTTTAAAAACTTTTAGCCAACATTTTAGTATTTAGAACCTTAGTAATGTTTTAATCGTGTACACCATAATATGTGGCAAGAATGTGGGCCACTTGAAGCCACCTGCAGCAAAACTTCAAAATACAATAGTTTACATAATATTTCATGCTTTTTATTTATTTACTAGCTGTGCCCGCGACTCCGTCCGCTTGGAAGTCAGAAACTAACATTGTGCCGCAATTACTAGACAGATGTAAAGAAACTATATCGCGATTCAAAAATGACTACAGCGCCATCTAGTTACATTACAATAAATTGGCGAACGAAATCGATACGATACGTTCACGCAGTGCAATCTCCAAAATGTTTTTATTTAAGGTCTCGAATTACATAATACACACTCAAACTTACAATTCCCGAAATATTAAGCTTGAGTATGTATTATAAGAGGTGTTTGTATTCTCCTATTACAGGAATCTATACACCCACGTTCGGCGTCTTGTATTTAGATCCATGTAATGGATGGTGAGCCTATTGCCATTTTTTGGGCACAATATACAGTGTCAGGTTCGCTTGCTCGGCGATGGAGGTGTTCTAAATCCGTCCCCCCATGGACTATTTGGTCTCAAATTTTGGATTAAATCTGATAAAAGTGATAAACAGACAAAAATTCCAAAAATGATCGAATTAGATTCTATTGGTAATCCTTAATCCCCCCTCCCCCCTCCGAAACCCCATTTTTAGGGTGGACAGATGATGTATTTCTGTTGCCGCTATAACAACAAATACTAAAAAACAGAATATAATAAATATTTAAGGGAGCTCCCATACAACAAACATGATTTTTTTTGCCGTTTTTATAGATACGGAACGGAACCCTTCGTGCGCGAGTCCACTCGCACTTGGCCGGTTTTTATTTAATACATTTCTATTTCACACACGCCGAGTCTACAGATTTACTGTCAAAACTCTGAACCGTTCAAAACTATGTTAACTGCAAAAAACAAGACTAATTTTAACTGATATACCGGTCAAACTAACGGTCAAAACTCGTAAAAAATGAAGGAGGTTAGTAAAAAAGAATTACCAAAGAAGTGCTTTTAAATGCATCCCTAAACGATTTTGAAAACACTTATCAAACACATTTTAATAAATATTTTTTACTAAAAAGGGTTTTGACTAGCACTCTTGGTCAAAACCTCTTGTATTGTATCCGATATTTTTAGTTAAAACTAAACTTAACTAAGGGGTACATACATGAAAAGGTCCAGCGCACCCTGGGCAGTCAGCCCCGCTACCAACCTTGCTGACTGGTTAATCTTTTCACAACAGCATAAGCTATTTTCGTATAGCTCGCTGACATGAGAGAAGAAGTTAAAACTACTTTAAGCCCGTCACACACGTAGTTATAATATACTATATTAATATAAGTTATAGCTAGACATATTACGATATATTTTCTATAGTAATCTTTGAATGACACGCAGCTATAATATATATCGTTGAAACCTATACTAAAAGCGCAATATATTTTGACATATTAATTTATATTATAGCTACGTGTGTGACGGGCTTTACACTGACAATTTACAAATTGATACAACGTTCCAATAAACTCTAATAATCTTAATCCAAATTCAGATTTTAATTATATCAGTAAACTTATGCACCATCGTTTCGCTCCCGTACCTCCGAGACTGATTTCCTGAACTTATTCAGAGCAACTCCGTGTATTTAGGTGTTTGATAATTTGCAAAAGCTACTATATTCCCTGCTCATTCTGAGCAAGGGGGCGTTAAGACCTTAGTTTTACAGCTAGGGATGTGGAACTTTCTAGTGTTGGGATGTCTAGGAGGTTTAGATGGGCCGAATATAAGGAGGATGCGCTCAACTAAGTCACTACATTTTATGAATCCATTCACAATTTTGTAAAAGAAAATAGTGACGATCTCGCAACAACTGACTGGCGTATCTCGAGATATAAAAGCTAGATGTTTGGTATTCTCTTTGTATTTTCTTGACTCTTTGCGAATGAACTGCATAGAATGGGTTTCCAGACTACACTGGCGTATTCCAGTTGACAACGCACTAAGGTATTAAACAAAACTATTAAGCTCTTTTAAAGTTGGTTTCGCCTCAACAGCTTGACGCATGTATATCGTTTCACTGATGACATGCTTAGAGTGCATAGGCACGACTTATTAATTAACATTGTCCACCCGCTAATTAAATAGTCACATATCTATTATTTTTCATCTAATAGAAGCAGTCACTATGGAACGAAAAGTAAAATTAATCTATATTCGAGTGTGATATGAACGCTAGTGGCCGCACTGAGTTTGATGTCCGCAAAAAACAGATATTCGACTTTTCGCAGGCGGCGCGGCGGGCATCTGAATTTGGGCGTAGTCACTAGGCAGGCTACATAAAACACGTACTTATGCTAGATTGATAATTTTTCGTTACTAAACCTGAGTAACGAAATTTTAGATTTCTGGGACAAGTTTATTTGGTTGGCAAAAACATTAAGCTTATAAAAAGAAAGAAAATTCCAATCAGGGGCCTAATTCTCCTAAAACAAATTGTTGCCAAACGCAATCGAACCACAAACGTCAGTCAATTTTTGTTTTCGAAAACTTTCAAAATGATTGATTTTGTTTTTTGTGTCAAATAATTTGATAGCTTTTGAAATTGAGAACTGTCTGAATGAACGGTTTGGCCTTGGTTCGGTTGTGATTTATCAAAATTAATTTTAGGAGAATTGGGCCCCAGACCCAAAAATAATGATAAATACTCGTAACAAAAAGTTTCGGAATACACATAAGTCTCAATCAAAAAACAGTAGTATCTCATTTTATATAATGTTCCCAACATTATACATATAACATGAGATGCTGTTTTTTCAAACAAATATCATCGATCGAATATCGTTGCACAACAACGATTTGCAGAAATTTCAATTGAAATACTTTTATTGATACTAGTTTTGATTGGTAACTTATTCATTTCACTTAAACTTGGTAACTAGAAAAACTTTTCGTACAATTTTATTTGTTTGACTAATAAATCTGATTAACCTGTCAAATGACAGAACAAATTATCATCGAAACTTACTTGATCGACGCATTCATTCAAAATATTTATAAATCATACGATAGATAAACTAACAAATAATATCGTTACGTTGAACTTTCAAATTGTCAACATAAATATTAAAGAAATAAAATTTTAGATTTATTTAGTAAATGGATGGCATACGAAACTATTCTTTTACCACGACATTAACACACGTGGTCAGCATATTTTAATTGGTTCTGCACCCTGGTGGTCGAAAGAGTAGACTGCCAATAATTTATATTGAAAAAAAAAAATCCCGGGACTCAAAACTTTTTGAATTTAATTTCGCTTGTCTTTTTTTTTATTCTGTAGTTATCGTTATAACAATAATTGGTGTGATAAGAGACATTCACGTGCAATTTTTAAAATAACTTTTACTTGACCAATATTTTATTGTTTTTGTTTACTTTGTTTGTATCATTGAGTCGTAGTTCCACACGAGTGCTCCACCTGTTATAAACAATGTTGTCTAATGTATATGTGAAATTTAATAAAATAGCCGTTCGCAATAATAAACTCCATGGCTTAGCAACATCTGTTATTTTTTATTTAGATCACGTTAATGGTTTTTCAATGCAACGCTATCTTTACTAAAATAAAACTCAGTGATCACAATCAGTGGAAATTCTGGTCGTCCGCATTATTTGTTTGCTTTTACAAGTATGTAGTATTTGATACGGTTTTGTGCAAAAAAAAACTACCGACATGTGTATGTTTATGTAAATAAAAGAATATGTCGTAATGTAAGCCGCTAAAAATAGAAACTTGAAAAGAGAATAGTTGTATTTCATAGCCAAAACGCACTATAAGAAAATAACGGATGTTTTTAAAGTCAACATCTAAAGTGTTGAAAAGGGTTTTTATAAGAAATCTTATTCCTTGGGTTTACAAACTTAAAATTTGGCACTGAAATGTATATTTACTGATTTTCCAAAACTAGGTAGTAGGTACTAGGTACCCCTAAGAATGGAGTGAAACAGGCTGTTTACGTTTGAATGGGAGAATCTTATTGCACGGCTCGGTTAGCTGTAAAATTGGCAACAGTTCTAAAGCAAATAATAAAACAAGAGCTTAAGAGTTTAAGACCCAATTTCACCATACTCTGTTAGTTATTAATGTCCTGTTAAACATTTTAACAGACTGTTTACCAGTACATTGAAATTGACATTGACAGCTTAACAGACCGTTAACAACTAACATTGTATGGTGAAATTGGGTCTTAAGGATTTTAATAATAAAGAACACAATTGTATTCCTTTTAAATCTAAGCCAAGATAAGTTCTTATAAGTTATGTGATAACAACTTTGCGGCTAGTTGTTGACGCGACTAATTTTACTTTCAGAAGTCGGTGCTAATCTACGCTGAAACAAATTGAAGGCACTGACTTATGAAACTGTTAATTTTATAATGTTTTTTTTTTTAAATCTTTGTTTTCTTTTTAAATGTTTTAACCGACTTCAAAAAGGAGGAGGTTCTCAATTCGGTTGTATTTTTTTTTTTTATGTTTGTTACCTCATATCTCCGTCATTTATGAACCGATTTGAAAAATTCTTTTTTTGTTCGAAAGGGTATACCTACTTTCCGATTGGTCCCATATCAATTTTATTATGATTAGACCATGAACTTCAGAGATATGGAACGGAACTCCTCAACGGATCAAAGCAAAATTCTCAAATTACTAATATTGCTTTGTTTATATGTATTTGTTGTTGGGAACTGACTACTGGAAAAGAGGAGGGGGTGCGTGTCCCCCCCTCCCCCCTTTGGAATGTTTTCATTATATCGTGTAAGGTATCATTTGAAAGGACTTTTTATGCCCGACTACGTCAAAGCCAAAAAGAAGGGTTATGAAGGAGGGGGTAAAGATTATGACACTAAAACGTATTAAATAAAAAATAAACTTTTAAAAAAAAGTAAAAACCGACTTCAAAGAAATACTAAAAGGAGTAAAATAATTACCATAATATAAAATTAACAGTTTCAGAAGTCGGTGCAACTCTACACTGAAGCAAATAGAAGCCACCGACTTCTGAAACTGTTAATTTTATACACTCCTAAATTTAATTCACCAGAAAAAATTTAAGGGCATGGTCAGTTACTGTAATAGAACATATAAAGAGAAAAAAAAAAGAAAATTATTTTGTTTGAAAACTGTACTTCAAAAACATCAATAATTGGTAAGAAAGTTCAATCACATTGACAATGATATTCGTACGCGCACGCACACACGCAACCCTTTTATCTATTCATTCAAAAAAAAGCCCGCGCAATACATAGGCTGCGCACGAGACGGACGGCGCCAACTAGTCTGGCTCCCGCACCACCCTCGCTCGCCCCCACCCACACCGGCGCGTGCGCGTGTCGCCCGCCGCCCGCCGCAGTCGGCCGCCCGCAGTAATTAGGTTAAGTTGCGTGACGCGCGGTGCAAGCGCAACCTCTCGTTACCGCGTACCCGGTTTTTGTTGTATACGTAATTACATGTTGTGTTGATGAATACTAAATAGGCTTAATATTCGGTAAACTAAGGTCAAAGCAGACTGCATCGCGCCTTCTCCACCGAACCCGTCTCCTCAGAACGCAACAGAGAGGTTATTAAGTTTACGCGAGCGCGCAATACGTATTACCTGTTAACATCTGTTATTAAATTGATAACTACGATGGCTTCATACGATCATCAGTTCACGTCTCGAGAGTACCCTTTGTGTTAATACTTCATAAAAGGCCGGCACGCAGGTGAATCTTATCTAGATAGGTCGGAGCGAAAGTACCTAACCGAGGAGTTCGGGAGTCGGTGGACAGGCTGCGGCGGCCTAATTGCCTGGCCCGCGTGCCGCCTGACCCATGGATTTTTACATGTGAAGTGAAATCAAACGGAGAGTGTACGTGAGTGAGCCCGATAGTCGCAAACTTTTAAAACAACTCGAAGTAAAAGGGCAAAGTGATGTTCTAATATCATTAAATAACTATCTTTTAAAAAGTGCTCGCTTGTGTGTTGATAACAAAGGGCGGTGGCCATTTTGAAAAATTGCTGAACTGTAAGTTTTTAATAACACTGTAAATTACCACCCTTATCAGCTGATTTCAATCCTTATCAGCTGATCCTAATCACTGTTAGCTAATCCCTTCAAATTCAAATCCCCATTGTCTCAGAACAAATTCTAACTTTTTAAATACGTGGAGTGGAGTGGAGTGAAGGAGAAAGCATTTCTGTGTGTGTGTTGCACGGATTTCGCGCTATCGACTCGCTCGCACGCATTACATACCGGTATAGCTGACTGACGCTTGACTCACACAAGCGTATAATGGTGCATGATGTGTGTAGCTTACGCGCGGTGGGATGAATTTCATTGATAGTCCGTGTCGTTGACGTAGTATTTCTAGTATTAGAGTATTATGTGCATAAAATTATTCATATTTTCAGAATCAAACAAAAGTAAATAACTTTGTTAGATTTAAATAAATTATATGAATGATTTTACATTTCAATAAGTATACCGCTTCCGTATGTACCCTTAAATTTTTTCTGGTGAATTTAATTTAGGGGTGTATTATGGTAATTATTTTACTCCTTTTAGTATTTCTTTGAAGTCGGTTTTTACTTTTTTTTTTAAGTTTATTTTTTATTTATTTACTTCTTTCTAATCGACTTCAAAAAGAAGGAGGTTCTCAATTCGACTGAATGTTTTTTTTTTTGTATGTTTTCGCGATATCTCCGCCAATTATGAACGGATTTTGATAATAATATGATGATTCTTTTTTTTTGTATTATAACTTTCGTGAGACACATTATAATTTATGATTATTTACGGTTTACTCACGTGCATTTTTCGGGATTGCCCGACTAGTTTCGGACCCAAACGGAGCCCTTAATCATGAGCTGAACACGCGGCGAGGTCGCTAGACGAACGTTTGGGTCCGAAACTAGTCGGGCAATCCCGAAAAATGCACGTGAGTTAACCGTAAATAATCTTAAATATGATGATTCTTTTTTTGTTTGGTTGGTCATACTTCAGATGGTGGAGGACTGGACTCTGGAGACAAGCCTGGTCGTCTTAAACCGGGGTTCTGTCCCCACGTGTGTGCGGATGCAGGGTGAATCCGTGGTGGACATTTCGTTCGCCAGCTCTGCTCTGTCACCGCGTGTCGTCGACTGGCGTGTCATGGAGGAGGTGGAGACCTATTCCGATCAGCGGTACATCCGGTTCGACGTCTCCGCCCAGACCTCAACTGCACCAGTCCGACAGGCCCCGAGTGGTCCGCAGTGGGCGCTGAAGCAACTGGACCGGGAGCTCCTCCTGGAAGCCTCGATCATGCAGGCCTGGGTGTCACCGCCGGACAGGCCTGCTGACATTAACGACGAGGCGGAGTGGTTCTGGGAGGCCATGTCCGATATACGTGACGTGGTAATGCCCCGGGTCCAGCCAGGACGCGCTCGCCGCCAGGTATACTGGTGGTCGCGAGAGTTGTCTTCGCTGCACTAGGCGTGCGTCGCTGCACGGCACCCGTACACCAGGTACCGCAGGCTCCGCATCCGCCCTCCGGATGCGCAGGCCAGGGAGGCGGAGCTGTACGAGAATAACAGAGCGGCGAAGGTCGCCCTCCGAGCGGGGATCCTGCGGGCCAGAGATTTGGCTCGCGAGGAGATGCTGGAGTTTCTGAACGGTGACCCGTGGGGACGCCCCTACAAAATACGGACACGGATTACGGACACAAATACAGATTCAGAAGTCGGTGCAATTCTATGCTGAAACAAATAAAAGCCACCGACTTCTAAATCTGTTAATTTTAATCATGCTAATTATTTCACTCTTTTTTTAATGTTTTTGAAGTCGATTTTTCTTTTATTTATAGTTTTTAGTGCTACAATTGTGTACAAATTCGTAGACCACTACTACAACTAGAAATTCGCCTATACAGGGTGGAAACGTTAAGTGTCTACAGGCGGTTAATTTGTTATTTTTACAGATATCGAATAACCTTATATTTATATTGTTAGCTAATATCAAAACTAGCTTGCCTACGAAATAAAATGACATAAATATCTTTACAAAACTAAATCGCTAGTACTATGTTCGAAATTTGATTTACTCTGCGCCCATTCATTAATTAGTGAAGGGCAATCTGTTTGGACGACCATAATTAATAGTACAAACCAAACATACAAATGAAAAATTTAATACATTTTAAAACAGTTACAATTATCAGGCCTGCAGTGCGAGCACGGTTCTTTGATCGATAAACTTCTCGACTCGATAAAAGTTTAAACATACCGAATTTTATCGAGAGTCGGTAGCACGGAACTTGCCTCGGTATCTTTATCGAGCCTTGTCGACGGCAGTCTTCTCGATAGCTTATCGACTTTTCAAAATGGCAACACCAGATTTAAAAATATCATTCACTCATGTAGACTTTATTTTATTTACGAAATAATCTTTTCCTGGTTATTTCTCGCGACTGAAAACTATTTCGTTATATTATTTTGTTAGAAATATTGTAAACATTTTTTATAATCTTTGTAAGATTGTAAAAAATATTTAAAATAAATAATTTTAGTGGCAAAAAAGAGTAGAAAAATTGAAGGCACCACTCGTCATACATTATTGAATTAAACTTAAATTCGCGTCTCTAAACTCCGCTTGTGGATCCTTTTCATGTCACGATGCGTTCTGCTTTCAACATCTAACAAAATGAATTCTCCAAAATCCATTTGTTTTACAAAAATAGCTTCAAAGAATCTTTATCTACCAACTTTTAACTGACGACAACAATTCGTGATAATTCGAGAAATTTACCAATAAGAACTGTCAAAACTCGACATAATCGATAAGATTTGTCGATTATATCGAGGCCTCGATAAAATACGATCCGAGCTACCTTTGTCGTTTTATCAATATCTTATGTCAAATTTGACGTTTAGGATAGATAAATTTCTCGAATCGACTCGATAAAAAGAACCGTGCTCGCACTGCTGTTTTGTAGATTTAGTCGATGGAGCTCCGCGGTGTCCAATTTTCAACCGACTTCAAAAAGAAGGAGGGTCTCAATTCGCATGATTTTTTTGTATGTTTGTTACGCTATATCTCCGCCAATTATGAATGGATTTTAATTATTCTTTTTTTGTTTGGTAGTCCATCCTTCAGAGGAAGTCCCATATAAATTTTATTGAAAATGATTCAGCGCTTTTTGAAAAAATTAACAAATACAAAAAATATTATACTTAGATAACGTTTTGGTTTGTGGTTTCCTTCAACAAAAGTTTTGATGAGGACTTTCAATCTCTATTTTAACTGTCATCACAGAAACATTAGCCAAGAACAAAGAAGATTGTATGTATTTGTAAGAAGCCGTCATGAAAAATTATACATTGATACCTATTCTTAAAGAAAACTACCTAGTTGTTGGAAAGATTACGCAACCGTGTTACGAGTATTTAAAGTAGTCTTAAACTATGTCATTTATGGCACTAAAACGCATTTAATAAATAACTTTAAATGCAAGTAAAAACCGACGTCAAAAAAAACTAAAAAGAGTAAAATAATTACCATAGTATAAAATTAACAGTTTCAGAAGTCGGTGCAATTCTACACTGAAACAAATAAAAGTCACCGACTTCTGAAACTGTTAATTTTATACTATGGTAATTATTTTACTCTTTTTAGTTTTTTTGAGGTCGGTTTTTACTTTTATTTAAATTTATTTTTCAGTGATACGGTCACAAGACTACAACACTCAAAGGAGACGACAGGGGCTGGTGGGCAAGCAAAGCGAGCCTAAGAGCGCTTAGTCCGCCGCCGTTGTCACCGAGAAAAGAGATTATTTCGGAGCGATTGCAGAACGACGGCGATCGTGTGTCCACCGCCACCGATCTCGGTGGTTCTCAACACAAGCCAAAAGTTGGTGCACCGGCGCCGGCAATTTTGGTTGTAGTGGACAAGTTCAGACGTGTTTTGTATTGCTGGCATTTCGGGTTTCTCTCTCAGGTAGAGTTCTAGTGGTAGTGCCGAACTACTCACAATCTCGACGGCCGAGATGACTGCGGTCGGATGACGTACGTGCGGTGGACACTGGACACCCAGCTATCGCTACTTCGGCAACGTCATTTCAATGATACCGGTAAAAGTGCTTACATTCTCATGGTTCTTATTCATTGCATTTACCGATTGTTGCAGTTATTACTAATACTTACCGATAATTATTGTATATAATACCATACAGAGTGTAAACGGATTCGTGGAATTCCTTAAAATCACATGATCTACTATTGTGTAGATTAGCCCCTCACGGGAATGAGGTTGATTAAAAATTAAAAAAGGGTATTTTTTTTTTACGGTCTATTAAGTTTTCGTATCTAAATCACCTCACAGAGATACAGTAAAAAAATAAGAATTCTTTTTTTTTGCATAAAAATATTTTTGTGTGAGTGAACATTTCGATGCCAAGCATAAATAAATGAAAGCACGGCGACGCGGCTGGCGGGCACGACTAACGCGATATCACTCTTTGCAATCAGTTATCTCGGGGCTTTAAAATTGTAATACTCAGGAGTAAAAACCCAAGTTTTTTTTTTGTTTTTTTTTTTACTTTATTTTCAAAAATACACATTTCGGGTTAATCTGTGTCACCAGTATCACACGGCGTGAAGGAATGACATGCATTCGTTTACACTTACACCCTGTATATACAGGGCCCTTTATAAGGAATCCTTATTAGGTGGTTTAGATACGACCACTTACCAGAACCGCATGAAAAAAAAAATGAATTTAATTTTTAATCAAGCTAACTCTCTTGCGGGGCTAATCTACACCAGTAGTAGATCATGTGGTTTTAAGAAATTATACGAATTCTTTTACAACCTGTATACTAACCGCATTTATAACACTGATCGTAACATAAATAATAACCAGATAACATTCTCTCTAACTCTCTTAACTCTAGAATCTGTTTAAATCAAGAAGGCAGACGTGATCATACTCTGCATTTTATGCGTAAGTAAAACTATAACAAGCATCCTAAACTACAATATATTAAAGTTTTTCTAAGAGTTTTCGTGACATAATATATGTATAGGTACGTAATTGTTATTTTTCCAGCAAAGCCAGTCATCCTATGTGCATAGGTAGGTATCAGTGGCACAGACCGTGGGCGGGCGAGCGCAGGCGGCGCTGCAGGGGAAGAGAACGTTAACCCTTTCTGCAGTTCATTCGCCGTCTGGCCTCACCCCTACAGTCCTCCCATCCTCCCTAGCCGCCGACCCGACTGCACGCTTGCCATACTGCAAGCCAACACTTTTTACCTACTACCTATCGCTAAATGTACGAAAATTAAAAATACACCTTGATATAATAGACAGTTATTTGGCCCTCCTAAAATGTAGTAAAAAATTGTTATACCGTATTGTTAATTACACAGATGCAGCTTAATTGATTTTAAATGCAATGAAATAGACAGTTATTTGGTCCTCCTAAAAAGTAGCATTTAGTTGCCCGATATTGTTAGCTAAACGACGATTTCATTTCGAGGTTACAAAACCACATTAAATATGGATAAGTAATGTTGTTTTTAATTAAAAGGACCTCCGGCATGAATTAAGCACGCAAAAATTATGTACAGGAATAGAACTTTCCGCTGAAAGCCGTGGCTAACCACTGGGTCAGTCTGCTCAAAAAAATAATCTATAGGTACACACAATGCGTAACTATAACTTAATTTGGGATAAGTCACTTGTCTTGGTACTGCAAGATTAGTATGATTAAATACTTCGTAGTGCGAACATTCATTCATTTTATTTTAGACTAGCTTTAGCCCGCAGCTTCGCTTTCGTGAAATTTTGAACCCGTTGAGTGACGATTTTCCAAACAAACTTTCATCCCCTATTTAACTCACTTAGGGGTTGCATTTCGAAAAATCCTTCCTTATTCCTTGTCTATATTATAAAGGGAACCTCTGTGCAAAATTTCAGCTTTCTAGGTCCAAGGGCGTTGATGAGTCAGTCAGTCAGAACTTTTCTTTTTATTTATATAGATAATTATCCCTTCTTTGGTTGGGTTTCACAAAAAGGATACCAGTGCAGAGAACCAGGCCAGCGTTGAAAGAGAATTTCCTAATCACCTTTCCAAAACACCGCGATTTGTTTCGTGAGTATAAAATTAAAAGCGCGTCATTTTATCAATTGCCCATACCTAATTTTCCATTATATGTATTTATTTGCCTGTATAAAAGTACACATCTCACTGCAGTTATGCCAAAAATGATAATTGTAAACATACAACTTCTATACATGATAATCGAAGACTATCAGTAATCTGTGCATAATAAAAATCAGATTTTCTTTGGTTCGACATTATACAGTCAAATCACTGCATCTACAAAGTTCTTTATTTTATTTATAGTTTTAAAAATATACAGGGTAGAACAGACGAACGCTGCCTAAAGGGAAGTTGAAGAAATCTAGCTTTTTCTTAAAGGAGTCTTCCCGCAATAACTACGCGTTTAACATTTATCACGACATTTGGATGGCGGTCCCGTATTGTGTGATAGTTATTGAGCGTTTAGATTAATGTTAATTCTTTAAACACCCAATAAATATTTGATACAGGATCGCGATCCAAATATCGCAATTAATATTGAGCGCGTTGCATTTGGCTAGGGGTGCCTTTCCACCAGAGATGTGCTATGCAGCTATGCTGCGAGAATGTAAAAACTAAGCTACGAAACTATGTGACCGTTTCCACTGATGCTAAGCTATGTAGCGGAGCGAGTAAGATGTGCTATGAAAATGCGCCGCCGCAAGGTAGCTGTACGAGGAAGATACGCAGCTCGAGCTATGCGACGTATCGACAATAGGGAAGGCACGGGGAGCGGAGGTGCTGCTCTGCACATAGCTACACCATTCGTGACCATCCATAGCACGCATCCATAGCTCACATCCATAGCACGCATCCATAGCACGCATTCTTCCATACAAAAGACGGCTTAGTTGAATCAGTTTCCACCAGTGCTAGCATAGCACATAGCATATGTGGCCCAATGAATATGATTGATGGATATCAAACGCATCCATAGCAACGTTGCATAGCACATCTCTGGCGGAAAGGCACCCATAAAGGAACGTGTCAGGCACATCAAAAACCCCTCTGTTCACTACTATGCCCAGGTGCCCCACTGCAACATGTCAACAGCGTTCCATACTTCGATCAACCGTGTTAGACACCCGCATAAAACGCGTACATGATGACCGTGACATGCCCGTTCGATACCCGTTTAATGCCCGTGCCATCGGATGTTGTACGTTTTCTCAAGCCAGTCAGGACGTTTGATCGTTCGGAATCGAAGATAGCGACTACGAAAATTTACTAATTATTCGTCATGGGTTCCATGATTTTCGGGACTGCTGATACTGAGAATGAGGTCAAAATCCAAGTGCAATCCAAGCAACTGCTACCAGACACCCGCAACCCAGTTACTGGGCAATGCCGATATCCTATGGTTAGACCAGTTGTCAGAGTTTAGAGTTTTTGAATACCCTAACCTACTGTCATAGGTATTCTTATGACACCCGGGACCTACGGTTCAAAGTGCTCTCCAAGGCATGGTGGGGTCTAGATGTATAACGATAACGACCGATCACCCATCCACAGATTGACCGCGGTAAGCGCTGCGTAACGTCGTAAATCGTTTGATCGGTGCGGTTGTTAATTAGCACGAGCGATTATTCAAAGTATTTGGTCTAAATGCCATATCCGAATGACCCAAAATAAAACTACAGCAAGCCTAAGGCTGCGTTAACACATGCGCGATTTTTTCAGCGCGAAAGCGTACGAATCGCTCCCTCCTCAGAAACTATGGAATTTAATAGTTAGTCTCTTGTCTTAAAGTACATTTTTTATCGATGAAAAGTACCTACACGCAGACGCTCAGCGCCCGAATAGCTATTGCGTAGTACACGCGTCGCAATCGCACAGCGCCCGCGCCGCCTCCAACCCCTCCCGGCTAGGATGGCAAATGCAATTTGAGATCTATTGATGTGTCTTAAGGCTCAAATTATACTGGGTGTAAGGGACGGTGTACCGAAAATTGAAACAGTGAATTCAGCCCATTATTCTGAATCGAAAATAAGTGGGTTTTTTTCTCGGAATTTTCCGAATTTACTGGAAATTGCTTATTTGCCTATGTTTTATTGTATTTCAATAAGTGTTTGTGTTTTGGCAGGTAAATAAACTGGGTGTAAAGGACAGGTTACCAAAAATTGACACAGTGAATTTAGTTCTTTATTTTGAATTGAAAATTCGCGGAAAATATCAACGAAATCTATCGAATTTTCCGATTTATAAAAAAATACATTTTATTTTTGCAACGTGTTCTGTGTCCTAATAGGATTGGTTATTTTACAGCTGAGAAATGTAAAATTTGTAAAAAAAAAAACGGAAATGTCGGAAAATTCCGAGCAAAATTTCCACTTATTTTCAATTCAGAATAACATATGATAATAAGCTGAATTCACTGTTTCAGTTTTCGGTACACCGTCCCTTCTCTTCTCCGTGCTTACACCTGATATACAACAAATTTCAAAGCGAGAAAGACGCGCGACGAACGCGCGTGGCGTGGCGTGCGCTTAGCGGGCGCGTGTCGTCTGAACGCGCCCTAACATGCGCAGCGCGACATAATTTTGTCTTTGCACTATCTCATACTGAGACGAGATAATGAATGATTTATCTGCTATAATGTGACGACAAAATTATGGGTGTATTGTAAATCAAATTTCAAATAATAGCGATTTACTTTCGTAAAAATATTTATGTCATTTGAATCCATGCAAGCTAATTTTGATATTAGCTAACATTTTTTCAATATATTATGATGTAAAATAACAAAATAATTGCCTGTTGACACTAAACGTTTCCATGCACCATGTGTGTTAGGTAGACTGTGCAAATAGCTTTCTGAGGCGTTATTTATTAAAAGAAAGCATTGTAAAAATTAACTAAAATTTTCATTACGATGAGTTATTATTACACTGAAAGAAAATCTACCACAGTTATATATAATTAAAATCTTTAAACAAAGTGAAACAACAATTAAGATCAATTTGTGAACATCCGTCCGTTTTTTTTTCTATTGAACTGCTTGTCGATAGTCCTCGCCAATAACTATCCGGTTACTTAGAAATGGTCCATTTCTACGTAACCGGATAGTTATATTTGACGTCTGTGGTCTAGTGGTTCGAGTGTTGAACTGCTGATCACGAGGTCATGGGTTCGATTCCCACAGGACACAAATATTTATGTGATGAACATTAGTGTTTGTGTTGGTTCGGGTGTTCCTTATGTATTATAAATATGTATTTACAAAAAAAAAGTATATAAGTCTTATATCCATTGTCTAGTACCCATAGTACAAGCTCTGCTTAGTTTGGGACTAGATGGTGCTGCGTAAAAGATGTCCCAAATATTTATTATATTAGAGCCAAGCCCCGAGTAGCGCACCGCATACTGTTTTTATAGACCGTTTTGACAGGTCGTGATCAAACATGTGCTACTACTCTCATGACATAATTAGATCTCTAACAATACATGATACATATAGCCGATAATCCCCGAAGGGATAGGTATTCTCCTAATAAAGGAGATTGCACACCCATGTTTCGTTATATTTAGTCCCATGTAATAAATAATAGGTGGCGAGCCTATTGTCATTTTCCGGGCACAAATTATGATGCCAGGTTCGTCGCCTCTTACGACTAGCTTGCCCGACGGAGGGGAATTGTATTCTTAATCCGTCCCCCACATCGTCTATAAGTAAAAAAATAAAAAGCGATTCGGTTCAGAAATGCCGAAGATATGTGGTTAATAACCAATTAATTATCAACATTTTTTAAATATTTTATATTTAAGAACCTTTGTTGGGAATACCTCATTTGATTAGTGAAAACCGCATCGAAATAGGGTAAGTGCTCCAGTGAATGAACAGATAAGCGGTTTTCGAACTTCAAAAAATAATTACAATATGTTGCCTCTAAGGGATACGGGCCAAAGTTATATGGTATTATGATTATATTTAAAAATATATTTCAGTTCGTTTTACGCCATAAGCTGTATGCTTTCCTAGATATATCGAAAGCAATATATATTGAAAACATCTCTAAAACCCCCGTGAATGAACGAATTTTTCTAGTAAATGAACAAAAGAAAACCAGTAAATGAACACAATTTTTGTTTAATTATTAATACAAAAAAATAGTTATTTTTGTAACAAAAGCAGCCCAACAACCAACTAAATAAACGAACATAAATTCTTTGCTTTCAGATCTGTAACAAACATTATTACCGGCATAATACGACATTCCACAGTTGGTCTTAGGTCTTTCCAAGAGCACGCCACTGAGCTCGATCCTCGGTTTCTCTTATCCAGCTGCTACCAGCCGCCTCGTGAAGATTGCCACTCCACCTAACCTGAGGGTGTCCCACACTACGTTTGCCAATTCGGGGTCTCCACCCAAGAACACGTCTCCCCAACGGTCATGGATTCTACCGATGATATGGCCGGCCCGTTGCCAACTCAGGTTGCTGTGGGCTATGTCGAGTACTTTGGTTCTCTGTCGAATCACCTCGTTTTGGATTCGATCCTTCAGGGAGACTCCGAGCATAGCCTTTTCCATAGCCCGCTAAACGACTATAACTTGTGAACCATCCGTGAATGTTCTCGTTTCGACTCCGTATGTCATGACAGGCACACTGATCGAAGACCTTGTTCTTTAGTCTCGGCGGTATAGTCAACTAGAAGACAACGTAGCTTACCAAATGCGGCCCAGCCCAGTTGTATTCTTATGATAGTTTCCCTCTCAAAATTGTTTTTACCAAACTGCAAAGTTTGATTTGGACGGTCGTCGTCGTGGCGTCATCTTAGTACTTGGATATATTGCCAGTCAACTTGGCATCGTTGCAGTGACTCCAGAACGGACCTACTCTCGATGGAGTCAAAAGCTTTCTCATAGTCTACAAACGCTAAGCACAGGGGCCGATTAAACTCTTTTGTATAATCAGCTACACTGTGTAAATGTGGTCTATGGTGTCATATCCTCCTCGAAATCCGGCCTGCTCTGGTGGTTGAAGTTCGTCAAATCTTCGCGCTAGACAATTTGTAACGTTTCTCAAAAACAGCTTAAAGACATGGCTCAAAAGCGAAATGGATCGATAATATTTGATTGAAAAAATCTAATTAAGTAGTCCGTCAGTTAGATTATCAAAAAATATTTGACCCGTATTTTTTCTTTTGTTACGTAAACCAAAATTGACGAAGATACGACACTTTTAAAATTGGCAAAACGCCACAAGCAAGTACAATTTTTACTTGCTTCTGACGTCACAAGCCCCCACTCTTGAGTTTTGATGCGTTTTATCATTCCAAATATTCATAGATATATGAAAAGAAAAAATACGTGTCAATTATTTTTCAAAACTCTAACTGGCGGACTAATTACATTTGCAATTTATTGATGCTGTCAACATGCCTATTCTACAATAAGGTCTTGCCGCCCTTTTTGAAGAATAGAACGACCATGCCTCTGGAGTTCTCCCAGGGAAGAGGATATAATTAGAAATCTCCCGAAGCTCCTTCATCACACTATTTCCTTCTGCTTTAAGGAGTTCAGTCGTAATCCCGTCCTCGTCTGGGGCTTTTGTATTTTTAAGCTGTTTAAGAACCCTCTTGATTTCGTCTAGGGTGATATCTGGCAGATTTTCTGTGAAGTGGCGGGTCAAAGTGGCTCTGAGATTATGGGAATAACTACAACCAAGTCTGATCTAGCGCTCGCCTGCCGTTGCCGCGAGACGCAGCACGTTCGCTTGTCACTTGTCACTGTTCTAACCTAACCTTTAAAATGCACTATATATGACGTCAAATTTTGTATAATAATAAAATTTAAATCTTAAAAGGATGAAATCTAGCTCCAAATGTTGTGTTCGTTTATTGCTTACACCTATATGACGAAAACTAATATTTCAATATGATGAAAAATGATAGTTCATTCACTAGATTTTATGCACCAATAAATGAACATACCTCTATCAATGCTGGCCAAAACATCAGAAATCTATTTTTAAAGCTACTCCCAAAACATGAATCTTGTAGCAAAAAAATAAATTACATTTTTCAATAAAAATATGAAATCGACGTATGTTCAGTGAATGAACGGTCATTCATTTACCGGATTTTAAGCAATTTTAGTTCCAATTCTGGGACACTCATTAATTTACTTAAAACCGGCTAAAATGGCAACGAAATCGATTTTACACTTGGTTTAACTATCCTTTATTTTAATTAATAAATAACTTATAGCAAATACTTCAATTACGGCTACAATGTTATATCAAAAATGTTGCGTCTTACCACAGTCCTAAATTCTTGCCCGAACAAATACAGAGTTACACAACACCGACAACTTCAAACGATCCCCATTACGAACCGTACAACCAATAATACAACATGAAAAATACATTTTGCCACAATAATAGAAAAACGAGTTGCAATTACGAAAAAAAAATACTGTGTTGGATAGAAATATCTCAATTTCTTATTTTTTTGAAAAAACTGCGCTTTGTTCATTCACTGGAGTGTGTTCATTCACTGGAACACTCACCCTACGACTAACGGTAATTGAGATAATCGCGAACATACCTATATAGATGCAAACATACATGGTTCCCTAAAGGTAATTTAAATTGTCAGAATAAATAAGAAGTTTTGACAGTCTCTGCCTGTTCGCAAGCGCGACTGCTAAGCGTGGGTTTGATCCCCAAGTCGGGCAAAGCGTTATTGGGTTTTTCTGTGTGGAAATTTTCAGTAGCAGCCCGGAGTCTGGATTTGTGCCCGGTTGATGGCAATCGGCTCGGCTCGGCCCCTATTACATGGGACTTAAACATAACGGCGAAATGAGGGAGTACTATACACCTCTGCCCGGGGAATAAAGGCGTGATGTTATGTTTATGTAAAAAAGAAATTTTGAAAGTATTTATTAATAAATATTATAAACAGTAGGGGTCCTAAAATTTATCCCTGTGGGATGCCAGATATCACAATAATACTGGCCGATTGAAAACCGTGTACCTACCACAATCTTTTGCGTCCTTGTCAGCTAATTATATTATCATGAGCCATTAGTGTAAAAAAAATCTAATTAATACGTAGCTACACAGTTTACTTATTATTACAAAGTAAACAATAACATTAAATAATACGTACCTAAACAAAATAATCCATGACCGTGAAAGCGAGTAGCTACAGGATCTTTTCATCATCATATCAGCCTATTGTCGTCCACTGCTGAACGTAGGCCTCCTCCAGAGATCGCCTACCATCCCGGTCTTGGGCAGACCGCATCTATCGGCTGCCAGCCACCTTCTTCAAATCGTCGGTCCATCGTGCCGCAGGGCGTCCCACACTACGTTTGCCCAAACGCGGTCTCCACTCTAACACGTGTCTGCTCCATCTACCATCTGTCCGTCTGCAGACATGGCCGGCCCACTTCCACTTCAGCGTGCTAATTCTACGCGCAATGTCAGTGACTTTAGTTCTCTTGCGAATGACTTCATTGCGAATTCTATCCACCAGAAAAACCTCGAGCATCGCTCTCTCCATAGCACGCTGAGCAACCTTAAATTTGTTGACCAGGCACACAGTGAGTGTCCACGTTTCGGCTTCGTAAGTCATTACGGGTAGGACGCACTGGTTAAAGATCCTGGTCTTAAGGGATTGTGGGATCGTCGATTTAAAGATATCACGTAGCTTCCCGAATGCCGCCCAGCCCAAGCGTACCTATCCTTCTGCTCGCCTCCTTCACGAAGTTGTGCCGCCCCAGTTGTATAGTTTGGCCAAGGTATATCTTGCACAACCTCGAGAATAGCGCCATTTACCACTACGGGTCTCGGGAAGACATGACCATTGTACATGACTTTGGTCTTATCCAGGTTCATCCCAAGGTCCACCCGTCTTGAAGAATCGCCTAGACCGTTCAGCATCACCTCCAGCTCCTGCAGAGACTCTGCCATGATGTCAATGTCATCCGCAAACCGTAGGTGCGATATGTACTGACCGTTGATGTTTATACGTCGGCTTTTCCAATTAAGCGTCTTGAAAATGTCCTCCAACGCGCTTGTAAACAGTTTTGGAGAGATGACGTCTCCCTGTCTTTGTCTTACTCCTCGGCGCAGTTGGATTGGTTTTATGCTCCTTTCTTGTACTTGGACGGTCATTGTTGCGGCCTTATACAGACATCTCAGCATCTTGACGTATCGGCAGTCGACGAGGCATCTCTTCATGGAGTCCAGCACAGCCCAGGTCTCGACAGTGTCGAAGGCTTTCTCATAGTCCACATACGCAAGGCACAGAGGCGGATTGTATTCCTCGGTCTTTTGGATAATTTGCCTGAGGGTGTGTACGTGGTCCACGGTGCTGTAGCCTTTCCGAAACCCGACCTGCTCCGTTGGCTGGAAGTCATCGAACTTTTGTGCGAGACGATTCGAAATAACCCTCGAAAACAGCTTATAAAAATGGCTCAGGAGTGAAATGGGGCAGTAGTTTTTAAAGAGCGTGTTATCACCCTTTTTGAAGAACAATACCACCACGCTCCTGCTCCATGCCTCCGGTGTAATGCCTGTGTGGATGACGGAATTGAATAGCTTTACAAATTCAGTCAAAACAGGTGTTCCTCCTGCTTTGAGCAGCTCTGTGGTTATCCCGTCATCCCCCGGAGCTTTGTAGTTATGAAGCTGTCCTAGAGCTATTCTAATCTTGCCCATGTCAATGTCGGGAAGCTCGATCGTAAGGTAGCGTGTGAGTCTGGCTCGTGGATCATCCGTGCCGTGGGCCTGAGGTGGGCATGTTTTCTGGGAATATAAGTCCCCGTAGAACTTTTCGACTTCAGCAAGTACCCCTGGCTTGGAGGTGACGGTGGTGCCCTGTGACGTTCTGAATTTCATTAGGTGACAACTGGAGGCTTCAGGCTTGGCGAATACCTTTGAGCCTTTGTTCCGGGCTATGGCTTGCTCGATTTATGGATTGTGTTCGCGCGCCGATTGTCGCGTCTGATCAGCTTCTTGACCTCCCTGTTAAGTACCTGACGCTCAGACGGTGTGGCATGGGTTAGTTCTCGTCGTTTCCTCATCTATTCCAGAGTCTTGCTGGTGAGTATCGACTTACGTCCATTTCTCACTAGTCGAAAGTGTTTATAGCCCACCTCGCGGATGACACGTTCCAGGCAATCGGTGACGTCGTTTATGTCCTCTGTAGTTTCCAACAAGGCGAATCGGTTCTGAAGTTCCAACTGGAAGCTTCCGCAACCAGCTTCGGCCTGGGGCAGCATTGGTCTAAGAGTCGACCTCGTTAAGCGCGCTCGTTCAATTTTGACATTTATATTCAGAGTGCCTCTTACTAGTCGGTGATCACTTCCGGTATTGACCCTGTTGATCACAGAGACATCTCTGAATATCTGTCGCTTGCTAGACATAACGAAGTCGATCTCGTCTTGTCACGTAATCGGGGCTTTGCAAGGTCCACTTCCTTTGAGCCTTCTTCTGGAAAAACGAGTTCATCAGAAAAATCTCATCAGGATCTTTTACTGGTTGAAAAATTGTTCATCGCTTGGGATGCTTACCCAAGGCGTAGGCGTAGTGTACGTAGTACTATTTTATATTCTGTGCCTAGGGGGCCCCATGGACGTGGGGTCCTGGGCTCCAGGCCAGCAAGCCCGTGCGCAAAAATGGGCCTGTCGTCAACTACTATCTACATGACACAATTTGATTGGCAATTCAAGCAAATTGTCAATCAAATCGCATCATCTGGAATACGCAATGTTTGGGGTCTGGGGTAAAGTTAATTTTATAAACTGCCTATTATTATACTTATAACATAAATGATGAATGTGCTTTAAAATAAAACGGGAAAGGGCTTGCAAAGAAAGTCTGAAAGTTGTAAGTGTGTAAAATGCCATGAAATTACCCAAACAATCTCCGTCGACGTAAAATGTTAAGAGCCATGGAATGAGTCAGGCCAGCCAAACAGGGCCGGATTTAAACGTTTGGAGGCCCTGGGGCAACAAAGAAGTGTAGGCCGCTAGAAATAAATGTTTTTAATATTTCGCGATTAGTACACATTATAAAATACTGATTCGAGTCTAATCGCGTAGAATATTTTAAAAGATACTAAATACCTTTTTTTATCCCGACGTTTCGACTGGGATGAAAAAACTATTTTGCACCTTTTAAAATATTCTACACGATTAGACCCAAATCGGTATTTTTTTAAAGCCCATTAAAATGTTATTAAAAAAGTACCTCGTGGACGTACGTGAAGTTTAAACTTCTGCCTTTTTTTTCATATCTAAAAAAAACACAAAAGACTAAAGCCCCTGTTGCCCTCCCCTAAATCCGGCCCTGCAGCCAAATGAAATTTTATTGTTCTTTGATAGAGCTTGATCTAGGCCCGAAAGGGCTGAGTTGGCAACACTGGTGCGAATGGACGGTCGATTCGAGGTGGTCTGAATTCAAGAACTTTATCGTAGTACATGCATACAACTCTAGACCTCAATGTTTTAACATAGTCCAAAACCACTTGTAGGCCCTTCGGCTCGACGAGATTTTGACATTTGTCATATCCGCTGACTCGGGGAGTTGTCGCGTTAATTAATCGAAATAAGTCACTATATTGTTTTCACGATAAGAAGATTAAAATGACACATGTCAATAGGAGTTGCTAGACATGTAACTGAAGTCGATTCAACTATCGATAAAATTTGTAAAATTTCAGCGAGAATTTGACAAATTATTGTAATGTGATTTTATGTACATTTCAAATACTTGTGATTTAAGTAATTAGGATTAAGTCAATTAGCATGCATATCTTCAACAATAGACGATTACGTGCTGATGTGATAATGAATCCAGCAGGTATGGGATGAGTGAACATAAATGTTTATTTATCACCAATAATAAGCCCAGTAGCCGGGTCGCGAAAAAGAGGTTTATCTTGCGAAAGGTTCGTCGGTCCTGAATTTTGGATGTGTTATGTTAGGTGTTTTTTTATGAAAAGCCCACAAACAGACACACAGACTGAGAGAGAAATAGACAGCCAAACAGAAAGACAGACATGGGCTTCAAACCTATAAAATACCTCTGATTTTGAGTCTGGAATGAAAAATAAGAATTTAATTTTCTACAAAATTGATGTGAATAATTTTTGGCATAAAACCCATAAGGAGTTATTTAATAAAAACTCATTTTTGGGTTCTTTAACCCAAGATGGCAGAGCGCGCCGAGGTCACTCAAGGTACAAAATTTGTAATTTTTATAAGAACACATATCCGTATCACGTATCCAAAATTTAGGACTGACCGACCTTTTGCAAGATAAACCTCTTTTTCGCGACCCGGCTACTGGCACAGAATAGTAACAGAAGCAACACTTCGCGCAACAATTAATAGAAATAGCGACTCTTGCTACAAAGCAACAAAGTGCAATTCAGCTCGCATAAGCGCTCAGTACCTAACGCTATATTCACCTAAACGTTGCCGCTCTCTTCTAACGCGCAACTCTGTCGCTGTCTGGCGCGGAGTGACGCGCTAGCTGTGGCGCTAGGGTTTTCGGCTTGCCGCTGCTACTATACGTCTATCTACCTACTTGACCACGGAATCTATCTTTACGTTTGATGCGTATGATTACACGTTCAATTAGGTAGATAGACAATGTATATTAAAGTTCGTCATTTGTAATTTACAAATAACCTTCAATCTTTAGGCTACCTCTTTGTTTAACATTCCTCATTAACTTAAAACATTAATAATATTTTCATATTATGCAAGCAGGTGTCGATACAAAATTGAGTGATATGGAACCTACACCTTCAAACTACGAAAAATTCGTTAACGCTGTATGGACTGTATCACGTCAATGCATACCCAGAGGCTGTCGCACCTCATACATACCTGGCATTGATGCAGAGTCCGTGAAACTTCTCAAAAAGTATGAAGACCTCTACGACAACGACCCCTTCTCAGAGGATACAATATTAGCAGGAGAGGAGCTGTTATCAATGGTTGGTGTTAATCGAAAACAAAAATGGATTACAACAGTTACCAACACCAACATGACCCATAACACCAAGAAAGCCTGGTCTACCATTCGTAGACTAACAGCAGATCCACCAGAACCTGTTAACCAAGGTAATGTCACAGCTAATCAAATTGCCCATCAGCTGCTACTTAACGGCAAACCACCACACCGGCTTCCAAAAGCCCAGAAAACCGTTAATACCCCTGGTGATTCCACCGACATCAGTAAGCCCTTCACACTTACGGATATTATCCTGGCCATAAAGACACTAAAAAACGGTAAAGCTGCTGGAGTTGACGATATAACAGTGGAACAACTAAAACATCTGGGACCGGTAGCTGTATCGTGGCTCCTCGCCTTCATTAATACTTGTCTGAACACCAAGAGCATTCCCAAACAGTGGAGAAGGACTAAAATCGTGGCGCTACCAAAACCTGGAAAGCCTTCTAATGACCCTAAAAGCTACCGACCAATTTCTCTGTTATGCCACACTTATAAGCTGTTCGAAAGATTAATTCTAAACCGTCTTACCAAAGTAGTCGAACCTAAGCTAATTTCCGAGCAGGCTGGCTTTAGGCCCGGTAAATCCTGTTCCAGCCAAGTCCTCCGATTAACCCAGTATATAGAGGATGGGTACGAGGCTAACAGAATCACGGGTGTGGTATTTGTGGATCTGTCCGCGGCTTATGACACAATAAACATTAAAATGCTACTAGCTAAAGTCGGCACCCTAACAAACGATCCGGGATTTGTCAAAATATTGAGCGAACTATTGCACAATCGTCGCTTTCAAGTGTGCTTCCAATCAAGTAAGAGCAGATGGCGAAGTCAAAAAAACGGTCTCCCTCAAGGCAGTGTGCTGGCACCAACGCTATTTAACATCTACACAAACGACCAGCCTACTACGCAACACACTGAACGTTTCTTATACGCGGATGACCTAGCTTTGGCGGCGCAGTCGACAACTTTTTTGGAGGTTGAAAACCAACTGACAATTGCCCTCGAGTCACTCGGAAGGTACTATGACAGTAATGCTCTTCGTCCAAACCCGTCCAAAACTCAATCATGCGCTTTCCATCTTCGTAATAGATTTTCTAACAGGACACTTAAAATTTCGTGGCGAGGAACTAATGTAGAACATTGCAAGAACCCTAAGTACCTCGGAGTTGCATTAGACAGAGCATTAACTTTTAATGTACACTGCAACAACACCAAGCAGAAAGTCGGGACACGTAACAACCTGCTACGACGCCTTATCTCTACAAACTGGGGAGCAGCACCAGATGTTCTTCGTACAACCAGCATGTCCTTATGTTTCTCTGCTGGCGAATTTGCATGCCCAGTGTGGCACCGATCCGCTCATGCAAAGCAAGTCGACATCGCCCTGAATGAGTCGTGTCGAATTATATCAGGCTGCCTAAAACCGACTCCGCTCAACAAAGTCTACCCGTTGGCTGGTATCGCACCACCTGTCGTTCGAAGGAATGTCGCATGCGCACTTGAGAAACATAACCAAGAATCCGATCCCCGACATCCCCTCTACAATTATACAACAGCTCCGGGTAGACTTAAGAGTCGGAACAGCTTTCTGCGTAGCACACTTGCCATGAAAGATCGACCATCTACAGTGAGACGTCAGTTATGGGAGGAAAATCATCCACCACCTCCCAACTTCGTTCAACCCCAGGAACACCTGCCACTCGGATGTGATTTGCAGTGGCCTATATGGAAAGCGCTCAATAGACTGCGCACCCAAGTAGGCCGATGCAAACATAACCTAGCAAAATGGGGGATCATAGATCCCCTCGACACCCAGTGCGAGTGCGGTGCTCCTGACCAGACGATGGCCCATTTGCTTCAGTGCCCAAAGTGTCCCTACACTTGCACTTTGGAGGACATGAAAAGCGCCACTGATGCCGCGATAAACGTGGCCACATATTGGGACAAAGTACTGTAAAAAAAAAACATTATTACCATCGATTCGAAAAGAAGAAGAAGACTTGTTACCTAATTAACTTGTAGATGGGGTTTAGTTGCCGACATAATGCACATGAAAACGAAGTTTTATCATCGTTTTTAAATTAATTTGAACTTATTTTTCCTCATCTGCAGGTAATGAAAAAAATGACACTCTGTCGTCTCCGTATTTCGACACACATCCATCAAATGAGCAATGTTTTAGACCAGCCATTCTTGTTGCTCACTAAACTTATTTAAAATAATAGGTACACAGGCGCGCGCGCGAGTGTTGACAGCCCACTGGCGAGGTGGCGGCGTCTCCACGCGAAATTGTAGGGACTTATCGCTGTAGGTACGGCCGAGTGGTGGAGGCCTGCTACTGGGCTTATTATTGGTGATAATAAACATTTATGTTCACTCATCCCATACCTGCTGGATTCATTATCACATCAGCACGTAATCGTCTATTGTTGAAGATGATGAGCCTTATTTTAATTATTCAATCAACTGAGCCTATCGTCTATAATTATTACGACAGTCAAAATATTCATTCTGTTAATATAAATTTATCGAAATTATTTTATCGATACGCACGTCTCTGGCAACTGGTACCATCTGACGCAAATTTGAAAACGCGTCGAGGTTTTTTCAAAATCATTTATGTATTATATCGTCAGTGGAAAGGTAAAAAGACTAAAGCGCCACTTTTGGTCAAAATGAGTTATATATACAGTTCGACTGCAATTTTTTTTCTGCGTCGATTGGTCTAGGTCTCGTGGTGATCTGAGCACTTTTTTGGCGCTTTAGCATTCCAAAATTTTGCCTGTAAGTACATTGATGAGTGACTAAAGCGACGTTTTTTCGATGTTTTATAGGTTGACGTCGCTTAAATACTTTTTATCTGATTACTTAAGAGAAACCATGGCATATCAGTATTATTCGATTTCTCATATAAGCTAAATAATGTTTATTAGTAATTAATCCTTCAGACTAAATCCATTTCAGTGGTTTGTTAGTAAATCTGCATTATTGTGTCGTAGTATTGTTGGCGTTTTAGTAAAAATCGTTTTACAAATATTTGTAATGAATGGCGGTTAAGTAAAAAAAATATCCCTAAATTCAATACGGAAGTCTATTTAGTAGTCAGTATGAGATTTTATTTAAATAGTGCGAAAGGCTATACGTCTCATTATGATACTTAAATTTAACTTACAATTTTCATTTTTAAATATTTCTCTAAAAAAAAACATTCATGAATATAGAAAAATGTATCCCACCGGCATCGGAAACAGGGTCCACGCTACCGGTGGTCAGGGCCTCAGAGAAAGGAACCTCCTAACAATACGCGCCGTTTCGAGAAGTACCGCTTTCTATATCAGGCCGCTGATCCATCCACCCAACGAGAGCCTTTTTAGGTGTTGGTCGAGGCTCTTCGCTATTAAGCCATTCTCCGTAACTACTATCGGCACAATTACTGCTGAATCAGCATCCCACATGTCGACAACCTCATGTGCCAAGTCTTGATATTTAATTTCTTTATCTTTCTCAGCTTTCACGAGGTTCTCATCATGCGAAACAGTGATATCAACAATCATTGTGAGACGCTCTGATCGATCTATCACCACTAAGTCAATATTTAAAATTTAAAAATACCCCCTTCTTTTTAATGTGGCTGTCGATCCTTATAACCGATTATTAATTATTATTGCGGTGAGAAGCTGCTTTCCATAACAAGTCATACGAGCTCAAACACGGTGGGTCTACAACTAGTCATTGCGGAGGGCGGATAACCTCACTGAGCCACCTTCAAAGTCATTCTTGTCAAAAACACAAATGTAAATGTGGCAAAATCACTGAGTCTGCTTGATTATTAGCTATTTCGAAGTTAGAAGTGTTAACAACCTTCCAAACCCAAATTCCCCTAAAAATTGTACCCTACTATTGTCACTAGGTTTGCATAAATGTAGGTCAGATATCTATTGTTTGGTTGAAATCTCTACTCCAACTGTGAACTGCAGAGCTGATCATTTTGAAACGGCTGAACCGATCTCCATTAAACAGCCTATAACCATCCTGATTTACCAGCCTTCAAAAACCGCACGGCTCGTGCGCGCGAGTGCAACCTGTGGTCATGGCTTCAGAGAAAGAAACCTTTGCACAATGCGCTCTGTGTCAGGGCATACTGTATCAAGCCTGATCTAGCCGCCTACCGAGAGCCTTTTGCGGTGTTGACCGAGGCTCTTAACTAATGGCCTAATGCCAATAGCCGTAACGACTATCGGCACAGACTGCTGAATCTACGTCCTAAATGTTGACAACCTCGTGTGCTTCGTGCTTTTTCAAGTTTCACGAAATTCTCGTCATGAGGGACAATAATATCAACAATACAATCATTGTGCGACACTCCGGCCGATCACTAATCAGGCTTTTTGAGAACAACAGTCCTGTGGGTGATGGATGATAGATCGATTCAAGAACTGAGTCGGACATACTTGAAGTGTGGTACACGATGTAGGAACAAGATTGTATTTCAGAGCATATTGCTGGTGAATAATTTTGTCCTCCAGTCCTGTCTGTGCAAATACTCGCCGTTTTCCAGGACGGTGGCATGCTCGACAATGTCAACCGTTCCATCCTTCACAATATATTTCCAGTACACGTTCGTCATCATAACTTTGTTCACAATTGCACATACAAGACCATCGACGTCCTCTAGAAAAAATAGCTAGATACGAACGCTTGCTTTGCCATACTTTTTTGCGGTCATTCATTGGTGCTATGTATTGTAAGGTTTGCGCCAGTCTCTTAAGCCCAGGAGAGCGGGGTCAGTTCCTTGTTCACGGCGATCACATCTCCCTGAAACTGTACATTTCGCGGTTGTGAGGGGTATTTGCGGTTAAAAACTCTCGATCCCTATACATATATCACTTCCGAGGAATATACAGCCACATCACCGATAAACGCAAGTGATGCATTCGATATACAATCAGCAGTGCACGGATCATTTATCCAAGGCTTCAAGAACCGTCTAAGTCCACTTAACTATGCCAAAGAATTCATCAAGACCGGCATGATCCAACCGTTAAAGACCTTGCTTCCGCCCAATAAAACATTTTTCTGAACATATTCAGGCGGCCTGAAGCTCTCCCACAACGATTGCTTCATGTCGGTCTCCCTAATGCCTATCACCTGGATATACCCAAGTCTGTGTAGGTTTTGGGGAGTGGGATCTAAGTTACTTTAAGTCCCTAGGATCCCACTATCTTCCCACACGTTTCATGCATAACTGCATATTTGTCCACATCAAATTCCATACTGAAAGAATTACTGAAGTTTTCAGTTACCTTCAGTAACTCCATCAGACGCAAATCGGTGGGGGCAAACAGTTTTGGGTCAACCATGTAAAGGTATTGGGATATTACTTGACCTTTTCTCCTCACCTGGTAGCCCAGCAGTGATTTCTTCAGCAATGTACTTAGAGGACTTAAGGTCAATCAAAACCACAAGGAACCACAAGGAAGGAGGGCTAATCCCTAGAATATATCATACTCGATCCTGATCGGTTCTCCACTACACTAAATCTGCCGACATCCTGAATAAAAAAAATTAATGGTTGGATTTCTGCATGGGGCAGCCAACGTGGCTGTATTGCATAAAATCATTAAATCCGTTGTTTGGGTTTTAACAATATTTCTGCACTGGTATTTAAAGGTTTTTCACATCTCGAAACGTCGCAAAAAAGATTTAATGTCTAAGTAAAATTACATGCTAGTATTAAAATAACATTCAAATAAAAAAAAACATAATTTTCAGTAGTAGGAATGGTACCACTAACATGAAACTTTTTGTGCTTTAGTAATTTTACTCTCCTGTGTCTGTAAATCGGAATGGTATTTAATTAGTAGTAAGTAATTTTACTTGGACAAGATTAAATGTAAATATTCTTGTTAGTGATTTATGCTTTCCAATTCATGCAACACATAGAACCATAAGTATATTAACTTGGTTATATTTTAGTACTTGATGGCTTGTTAGTAATTTTCGACTGTGGGTACAAAATCATCTAGGGTGGATTAGTATTTTGACCTTACCGAGTTTTTCGAAATGATTAGTTGATATTGACTAAAGCGACATTTTTCTCACGAACCAGTAGAGATAGAAACTTCATTCAAAAACCAAAAAATAGCAAAAAAATCACTTATCATTGGTATGTAAGTTTCATTAAGATACCTCGTATAGAAACATTGTAATGATTTTTTTTCGTCAAAAAAAAACTTTAAAACGCTCTCCTGTAAAGTAGGTATATTGGCGCTTTAGTCTTTTTACCTTTCCACTGACGATATAATTATGGCGTTAAACACATATAACTATATTGTTTCTATGTTTCTGATTTTAAAACAACCTTTTGGGTAAGGCTTTATTAATATTTTAAATTGATTTAATACTTTTTGAATTAAATTATCATACACAAGCGCCATTACAATTTATTTTCATGTCATGAACTGACATCTGCCAAATTAATCAACTTACCGTGAAAGCATTATAAATGCAGGAATTTGCACGCAAGTTTTAAGTATGAATTTAATGTGAAAATTATTTTATTTCATTAATATTGTACCTAATATGTCTAGTAAATTTCTTTAAAAATGTGCTGTTAACGTGAAGCTGCGTCAACTTATTGCGAAATTAGAATAAAATAGATATTTAATATACCTATTGCCTATATCCAAATATTAGTTGAGTTAGATTAGCTCAAAAACAATAATTAACGTACCTAGTTACGTGTTGAAACGCTGAAGGGACAAGCTAAACATAGTTTCTTTTTCTTTTCATGTTCATTTTTACCATTATTCAAATACAAAAACGGATAAAAAAACACAATTCAATTTAGTAAAAATTGTACGTCGACTTAATTCGAACCTAGTGCTGACCATCAATCCAAAATTGTTAATACAATACAAATGTTGCATTCAGCCAAATCGATACTCATTCAGCCTAATCCAAACTCATTCAGTCTAATGGAAAAATAATCATTAAATAAATAAAATCGCTCGAAAGTTAATTAATGACATTTATTTATTTTCGGCATAGCTACAAATAAATAATTTCACGTGAATAGAAAGAATTTTTCAAAAACCTAAAGTATTGGCACAGATTAAATATTAGTACAAGTAGAATGAACACGAAGATATTTTAAGTATTTATTAGACATAATTAGAATGTGTTACCACATTCTCTCCTATATTACTACATGCAGTCGGTCAACGTGGTACATTGTCGCAGAGCATTCGTGCTAGGGTTTGCTGAGGAAAGCGAGCAGCAGAGAGGCGGAGCTTATGTCCTAATCTGCCATACCGCAGCTCGGGACATAAATTTCTGGGCCTTTGCTTCCTGATTTCAAATAGAAGTGAAATAGTTCATAAGATAGAGGACGTACTACTATAATCAGATTTTAATAATGTTAGAGGATATAAGGTCGGTTCACAAAACAAACATGGCTAAGATCGATTTCTAAATCTAAGATAGCGGCTACGAAAACTTACTACTTATACATCATGGGGGATATATCCATGGTTTTCATAGCTCCTGTTGCAGAAAATGAGGTCAAAACATGAAAAGTTCACTAGTCATCATGCGTGTCAATTCTGTAGTTTTCGGTGGCGCTGAGGCCGAAAATGGGGTCAAAATGAAATTCCAAGATAGCGGCTACAAAAATTTGCAAATTAGTCGTCATGGGTTTCAAAATCGTGATTTTCGGGGGTATTAATGCCGAAAATGAGATTAAAATCCAAATCCAAGATGGCGGTTACGCAAATTGGTTAGCTGTCATGGGTGTCAATCCCATGATCATGATTTAAGGGCTAGTAAATTTCAATTAACTAGTGAACTTTCATGACGGCTATCTTGGATTTAGGAGTAGAATTTATTTTCGGCATCAGCACCCTCGAAATCTATGGAAATAATATAATTATGAAATAATAAGTAAATTTTCAAGGCCGCCATCTTGAATTTAAGAATAACTTATGTCTACCGCGACTGCTGCAAGACTTATCCGCTGCGACTATCAGCTCGACAAAATGTTAAGGTCTAAAAAATTTTGTAAAAGTGCCAAGTAAAGATGGCTGAACTACTACTTACTAACCTACATAGAATATTAATTTTATTATGTCCAGGATGGTTGACGGCTGTGAATAAGCAAAAAAAAAAACAGAAGAGAGGCGAAGAGGGTGAAGAGGTCATACATTATAGACTTTATTTTTTGAAGGCGTAGATGGTATAGGGTGCCCAGTATATCTGACAAACTCGTAGGCGTAGTGAGTATTTGATTTCGGGGAAGATTTAATGGCGGAAAGCTTTTGGCATTCTCGATGCGAGACATTGCCTCATGCCTTGGGCCATCTTAAGTCGGATGCTGACCGGAAGCATTTACTTATAATGTAGTAGTTCGAATTCGAATAAGTTCGAACTTAAAACGAGCAATGAACATGCTGTTACATGAAAATGGCGAATAATTGTAACATTACACGAACTCGTAAATGTTTCACCTCACACTAGGCACCTCTGGGTTTTGAAGTAGTATTTTATTTCGAGATCGATTTTGAACGCTTTATGAAATTTTGGTATTTTAAGGACTTTATTTGAATTTTTTAACTGACATTCGCTGCAGCTGATGGCAGGAAAATGCTGGAAAAAAAATGAATCATACAATCTGAAACCAATTGCCAAGCCGGCGAAAAAAATACTTCTGAAGAAGTCGCTTTAAATAGCCTAAAATTTTATTAGTCGTCGTGGGTGTCAATTTCACGGTTTTCCGGTGTGCTGATGCTGAAAATAAGGTCAAAAATCAAATCCAAGATGGCGGCTACGAAAATATACAAATTATACTTATTATGTTTTATTTTTAATTATTTATATCGATTTGATCAGTCCTTTCCCAGCACTAGTCACACTAGTTTGGCAGCTGTCATTCTAATCAAGCTAGCTGTAAACACATTCGGTTTCAAAGAAAATTACTTACGAGTATATAAATAACACCCGTTCGACGTAGAGTGCGCGCAAGATAAGTCTGCGCGCGGCCGAAATCGGAACTAATCATGGTCCACCAAAGTGTGTGCCGTTTTATCAATTTTGATAGTAGAACTACCTGATTGTAGGAATATTTAACGGGAGAATCATGTTTAGCGATAAAAAAGTTAAGCTTAAAAAGCGGTAATTTGAACTTTTGCGATCACGGCAACGTTTAGCACGCCCTCAGTCGCGCGCAGAGTTATCTTGCGCGCACTCTAAGGCTAAGGCTGAGATCTATAGATCCAACTTGGACTTAGCTTAGACTTTGCTCAGACTTTACTCACGCAATACTTTGCTAAGTGTATGCTTAGCATAATCTTAGATTTGGAATTTATAGACGTATCACGTTGAGACTATGCTGCGCTTATGCTAAGCATACGCTAAGACGGTCGATGTCAAAATACAAGTTATTGTTTCGTTTCAAGCATTACATTCTTGATTTTTCTTTATAAATGTTTAACAATAATAACATGTAAATAATCTAGAACTACGCTCATATTTCTTCTATGTATTATTATTATAAGAATAAGCAGAAATTGGCATGCTTATAAGTGTTTTTTTTTTTTTTATAAACGAACACAATATTATATTAATTGAAATGGATCGCATCGTTTTGACATCTGCAATTTGTCGAAAAAAAGTAACTTTTAATTCATTTTTATACATTTTAAACTTAGAAAAACTTGTTTTATGTGATGTTATAGTACCTAATTGTTTTTATCTTAACTAATTCAGAATTAGTTATCAACATCAAGGAAATCTTCCCTAATCTGGTATTACTGAGTTGAGTCTGGTCACTTTATAATACTAAAAAATTAAAAAGTTGTGTAAATATAATGATGGTAAAGTAAATTACGGACCATTATTTTTTGTTAGGATAATAGTAACCTAAGTATTTGCTAAGTCGTCGATTTTGTGAACTTAGACTTTGCTAAGCATTTGCTAAGCACGCACTCAGATGAATTCAAAGACGGCTCTATAAATACTGACTTTGTCATAAGTCTAAAGTAAAGTCTGAGCAAAGTCCAAGTTGGGTCTATAGATCTCAGCCTGAGATCTATAGACCCAACTTGGACTTTGCTCAGACTTTACTTTAGACTTTTGACAAAGTCAGTATTTATAGAACCGTCTTTGAATTCATCTGAGTGCGTGCTTAGCAAATGCTTAGCAAAGTCTAAGTTCACAAAATCGACGACTTAGCAAATACTTAGGCTACTAATATCCTAACAAAAAATAATGGTACAAACTTTACTTTACCATCGTTATATTTACACAACTTTTTAATTTTTTAGTATTATCATGTGACCAGACTCAACTCAGTAATACCAGATTAGAAAAGATTTCCTTGATGTTGATAACTAATTCTGAATTAGTTAAGATAAAAACAATTAGGTATTATAACATCACATAAAAAAGTTTTTCTAAGTTTAAAATGTATAAAAATGAATTAAAAGTTACTTTTTTTCGACAAATTGCAGATGTCAAAACGATGCGATCCGTTTCAATGAATATAGTATTGTGTTCGTTTATAAAAAAACAAAAAAACACTTATAAGCATGCCAATTTCTGCTTATTCTTATAATAATAATACATAGAAGAAATATGAGCATAGTTCTAGATTATTTACATGTTATTATTGTTAAACATTTATAAAGAAAAATCAAGAATGTAATGCTTGAAACGAAACATTAACTTGTATTTTGACATCGGCCGTCTTAGCGAATGCTTAGCATAAGCTCAGCATTGTCTCAACATGATACGTCTATAAATTCCAAATCTAAGATTATGCTAAGCATACACTTAGCAAAGTATTACGTAAGTGAAGTCTGAGCAAAGTCTAAGCTAAGTCCAAGTTGGATCTATAGATCTCAGCCTAAGGGTCTATAAAGATCCAGAAAGGCCGATAATCGTGCTCCTAGAATGCGCGCAAGATAAGTCTGCGCGCGGCCGAAATCGGAACTAATTATGGTCCACCAAAGTGTATGCCGTTTTATTAAATTTGATATTAGAACTACCTGATAGTAGGAATATTTAACGGGAAAATTATGTTTAGCGATAAAAAAGTTAAGCTTAAAAAGCGGTAATTTGAACTTTTGCGATCATGGAAACGTTTAGCACGCCCTCAGTCGCGCGCAGAGTTATCTTGCGCGCACTCTAGGAGCCCTAGGGGCCTGGCCCATCGACATATCAGGGGGCTTACCATGACGTCTTAAGAAAACGTTCAAATGCCAGCCAGTTAATATCCGTTCAAAAGCAGGCCTGCTTCTGAATCGCTAAAAATATATATAGATCTCAGCCTTAGGCTGAGATCTATAGACCCAACTTGGACTTAGCTTAGACTTTGCTCAGACTTTACTTACGTAATACTTTGCTAAGTGTATGCTTAGCATAATCTTAGATTTGGAATTTATAGACGTATCACGTTGAGACAATGCTGAGCTTAGGCTAAGCATTCGCTAAGACGGCCGATGTCTAAATACAAGTTAATGTTTCGTTTCAAGCATTACATTCTTGATTTTTCTTTATAAATGTTTAACAATAATAACATGTAAATAATCTAGAACTATGCTCATATTTATTCTATGTATTATTATTATAAGAATAAGCAGAAATTGGCATGCTTATAAGTGTTTTTTGTTTTTTTATAAACGAATACAATATTATATTCATTGAAACGGATCGCATCGTTTTGACATCTGCAATTTGTCGAAAAAAAGTAACTTTTAATTCATTTATATACATTTTAAACTTAGAAAAACTTTTTTATGTGATGTTATAATACCTAATTGTTTTTATCTTAACTAATTCAGAATTAGTTATCAACATCAAGGAAATCTTTTCTAATCTGGTATTACTGAGTTGAGTCTGGTCACTTGATAATACTAAAAAATTAAAAAGTTGTGTAAATATAATGATGGTAAAGTAAAGTTTGGACCATTATTTTTTGTTAGGATAATAGTAACCTAAGTATTTGCTAAGTCGTCGATTTTGTGAACTTTGACTTTGCTAAGCATTTGCTAAGCACGCACTCAGATGAATTCAAAGACGGCTCTATAAATACTGACTTTGTCAAAAGTCTAAAGTAAAGTCTGAGCAAAGTCCAAGTTGGGTCTATAGATCTCAGCCTAACAGCCATCGGCATTTGTTTGACAGCCAAGCCATCCAAAAGATTAGTTTGGTTACGTGGTTTGGTTGTCAAATTCTTAGTCAAATTCCTATTTTGTCTACTTATTACGATTTTTGGTAACACCATGATGCACTATATTTTTAAAACAAACATTATTTATCTGCTGTAAGTTATCCCGTTTCTACTATTCTTTAGTCATTGGTTTCACCACAGCTTTTGGTCATTTTTTTTTGTTAACTGCTGGCAATACTGGAAACGTAGCAGGTTAAAAAAAGAAACTGTCAAACGAATCTGTCTACTGTCTAGAGCAAATTTATGGGATTTTTGTAGTCGTACTGTATATGTTTGTACTCAAAATTATATAAATTATGCCGAAGAATAAAGGAAAAGGAGGTAAAAACAGGAGGAGAGGAAAGAATGAAAATGAAACAGAAAAACGTGAGCTGGTCTTCAAAGAAGACGGACAAGAGTACGCCCAAGTCACAAAGATGCTCGGTAATGGCCGCTTGGAGGCCATGTGCTTTGATGGCATAAAACGTCTTTGTCATATCCGAGGTAAACTACGAAAAAAAGTTTGGATAAACCAAGGTGATATAATACTAATAGGATTGCGAGATTACCAAGACGCCAAGGCTGATGTTATCTTGAAATACACTCCTGACGAGGCAAGGAATCTGAAGACTTATGGAGAATTCCCAGAGACAGTACGAATCAATGAGACAGTGGTGTATTCCGTGGATGGTCTGGATGAGGATATTGAATTTGGAGATGAAGTTAGTTCAGAAGATGAAGCTGATGCAGTAGATGCTATATAAAAACTAGCACTATTTATGTCTACAGTAAGTCTATGTAAATTTGTTTTGCTGTTATGAATAAACATGACTTTGTGATTTTATACATTTAGTTCTCAAAATTATTTCATATACATACCTACATTGTGAAAAGTCTATATCCTTTAGACATCTACAGTATTTCAACAAAACATGTAAGTGTTTGTAACACATTACCATATTCATTATGTTTCTTCACTATGTATCAGTTATTAATAATATCTAAAGTTACATGAAATTATAGTCAAATTATTGTGCAACATTCCTTGAATTAATCCCATTTGTCTCAAATATGAGAAATGATAAAAAATAAGGAATGTACATTACCTACCTATTAAATAATTATATCAACAAGACTCGACTTCTATTATTTTTCAATTCTCCTTTCTGCTAGTATCATTGAGATCATGACTTAAAACAAAACACTTTAAAGAGTAAATATAATAATTAGTATGTTCACACTGATTTGTAGGATAAACTAAGATAGGTACTAAAAGTCAAGACCAATTGTGATTGGTTGGTAATGTATTGAATATTTGGCACTGTATGTATGTATGCATCTGTGTCATGCTAGCTGACTAGACCAATGTTACAATTTGAATGAGTGTGTTGAAATATTTGTATCCAATAGGCTCTATTAAATTTTATGGTTCATTGTGAAGTTAGAAATTCAAATATTTTTATGGAAGAAGCAGTGGAAAATTATGTTTTTGAAATTTTAAGCTATATAATATATTTTTAAAAACATGTTCAATACCAGCAATGGTCAAGTAAATCTTAAGGTATGTAATTACAATTCTACTTTATAATTCGATAGATAAATTTTACTCAAGTACCCATGTTTAGAATCTAGGTTTATTTAATTAATAAAAAACATCAATTAAAACATGTAATTAATTTTTGAACTTTAACCATCTAATTAGATTATTAAATAAGAGTATGTTCATAAACCCCTTCTACATAATCATCATTCCAGATCAGAGGGAGATGTCATAAATAAATTTAGATGGAACCTGCATCTTGGACTTGGCCGAGACAGAATGGATGGCAACCTCAGCAAAGATAAATAATAAATGGTAGTTACCTAAAATATAGATCATTTACCATTTCTATTCCTAAAATACTACAACAATTCATAAATATCAATACAAAAAGCTGTTAAATACTTGTTTGAGGAATATTTAAGATGTTGAAGAAACTAGAGTAGCCTCCTTAACCGCTAATGTCCCATAACCGCGGATCAGTGGCAGCATCTATTGTCTCTATGAATCCAACTTTCAATCGGCAAATCACACAAACAGTTTGTATTGACATCTGTTAAACTCATAGTCACGAGAACAGGAATATCCCACTGCTATAAGATGGAATCTTTTTTTAATTTGAGGCTGAATTGACCAGATTGTTAAAAAACAGATAAGTAGGTCTAGCATCATTCACGCATGCACATCTCCTTCTTTTGTTCATAGTTCTAATTAGGCTGGTGTTCACCTATATTTATTCTCCGGTTATTAAACAACTGTTTACACAAAAAATGTACCAGAATTGTAGATACATGGGTTTTAACCAGAGAATTAATATTCGTGAATACCACCCTTAGAGTTACCCCACTCTGGCTCGGCTCTAAGGGGGCTAATAGACTATTATATATCTAGGATCAATCTGATGTATCCATCACAGCTTTGTGTAAATGATAAATGATATTTATTTCTGTAAATAAATCTGTTACAGACACTTTTACAAGTCAATGTAAGTTTTTTTTAAGACTAGATGGCGCCGGCATTTCCTATCTGACTCGCTCTGAGAAGAAAAGCCGAAACAAACTCAGAGGTCAATGTCTCTTTTAAAGTCCAGACATTGTGGTATAAAAACTATGCGAGTGTAACAATGTAGGGCAACGTTTGGAATGGCCTTTTGAGGAAAGAGCCATAGCAGGTTTGAGTTGACCTGTCCCAACTGACGGCACGCATGCATCAGCCATCGTGTGGCGTGTGTGGCGAAATGATTCATATATCCATATAACATTGTCATATCTGACTCATAGATATATGATAGGTAGTGTAATATCCCCCTTATTTATGCCATTATCATCTACCTCCACCTGTTTAAATAATACCTATCTTTAATTTTAACGAAATTAACATTTAGGAATCACTATCTTGGTTAGTGCCTATGTTTAAGAATATTAGTCACAGAATTTCAATACACTGAATTGCTACCTACTTACTTAAAACTAGCAGAATTTCAAAATTTTTGATGTGCGTCCCTAAAAACAAGGGGAGAGGGGGTGCTTGTTGAGACAGCTTACTAATAACTAAGGCATTAAGTCCGCCTCTGTACTATTTTTGTGCATAAAGAATAAAATAAATAATAACATTGCAACGTCATCTGTATTATAATAAAGTTCAAAGAATACTTTGGGAATCTATATAATAAAATCGTAACGAAGTAAAATCTGTAGGTACATTGAATATTTTCCAGAAAAAAGAAGTGCAAATTGTTGGAAATGTCAAAAAGAAAGTTGTTTGAATTTTTGTATGTCTGAGCTTCACACCGAAACTACTAGACAGATTTTGTAGATATTTGGAAAATATATTTGTTGCAGGTTGGGTCAGGATATATAGGGTATAAATTATCACGCTATTTATTATTGTGGACGAGCAATATTGCATTTTCGCTACAATTTGCCGCGGCCTATATGGAAATCGAAAAAAAACGATACAGTATTTTATTTTAGCGAGAAAGGTAACTGTAGTTTTAATTTAACGCTTATAAAAATATTATTCAAACAAAATAGTTCCTTGAACCTAACTAGATGGCGTTGGCGTCGAATTAGATCGCGCTATGGTTTCGTTACACAAGAAATGATGTTGATGTTAGGTAGGTACCGATTTGACACGCCGTACCTACAGAAACGGGCCTTACCTTTCTTACTTAATGTGAAACATGAAAGCAGATTAATAATCAAATCAGCCTCTAGCAGCAGCTGTAGTTGTGATTACCAATATTACCATGCATGATACACTTACATAATTATATTGCTGAATGCAACTTTCGGAATCTGGATTAGAGAGAAATTAAGACGTTCATATTACGAGTATAACGGTTTGCTAACCGCGTTGGAACTTGCGTAATGTCCTTTTCTGAACTTACCCCAAAATTTTACGATGATCTGTTAGGTAAGTATACATACTATACAATAACACTCTCACTACTAGCAATATCTATAGGTATATTGCTAGTAGTGAGAGTGTATGTGCATGCTATCATGATTCCACTTCAGCAAGCCATGGAGTCCGCCGGCGGGTCCGAACGATTCCGCTGCGGTAGGCCATCACTCAAAATTAAATTGACTTGACTTGATTTTTTTTCAACATGTAGCTCACTGTATGCGCACGCCAATACTAGACATATTTTTTCCTTATTAGCAGGCCAGTAGTACAAAAATCTGTTACAATTTAGGGGGTCACAGTGGATCCCACGCCGTGCTCAAAGCGTTCTTAACTAGCCGCTGGCGGACCCCACGGCCTGCTGTTAATGTTTCTTTAAAATAAGACCGACCCTTTGCACTCAAAAACTTGGGACCTGCCAGCGGATCCCATGGCAGTGAGAGTGTTAAAGAAAACTAAGTTACGTGAGCGAAGCCGCGGACACCAGCTAGTAAAATATATATTTTCAAAATTTCGAATGGGCGCGGCGGTACCTACTACTTTCGATACAGAAGCCAAAACAATTTTATTTGTCTTGAATTATTGTCTATTTTTCTGTCTGCCCGTGTCCTGTGCTTACACTTGTGGATGTACAGACAGACCTGTTGAAGGAGAACATCTGCTTACCCTTGCGGTAATTACAGGCGTGAGTAGGTATCATATAATTATGTAGTGTATGTGTCGCAGAAACATGGTTATAACCGTTATACGATCATATGCCAAGCGATATGATCATATACCTATCGGAAATTGCATAAAGAAAGCTATTCATAAGCTTTTGTAAGGTTTCTGTCTGCAGGGTTTAAAGTAACGAAGGGGATGACGGTTTGTAAATCATATCATCTAAGCAATTGCTTTGTAACTACGGGATCGTTATTTTAATAAATTAGCTTTAAAAATTAAGCATTAGTGTTAGTTACCCTAAACATAGATAGAATTCGTCATACTTAGGCCTCACTTACGGAGACGCGGGGCGTCGCGCGTCGATTTTTCTGTTTACGGAGCGGTGCAGCGGCCCGCATCATCACACGCGCAAACACAAACATATGGCAATGTACGATATTGTTTAAGAAGATGCGGCGCGGGCCCCGCCGCGGTTGACGCTACATTTTACAGTGGACGGAGAATTGCAGGAATAGCTGGTAGCAACACGCTGCGTGCGCCGCCCGACAGTATCTGAAATTAAAAAAATCAACACAATTTTTTTTTTGACTTTGTACTTGTATTTTTATAGTAACTTCGTACTTTCTTAAGCAGTCTTGTTTTTTAATTTTTAAGTTATACCCGTTTATACCCCCCCCCCCCCTCTACCTGGGAGTGCAAGAGGTGCGGAGCACCTGGACGCCGAGGCATAAGAGGCGCCTAGGCCACAGAATAAATAGTACAAGTCCTAGGCGCCAAGGCGAGTGCTGAAGCTTTGAGGGTGCCGATACTCGATAAATTATTTTACTCAGCCTTGAGGGCATGCTGAAAGGGCTAGGAGGCGCCTGAGTTGGTTTCGCACCCTAGCGCCAGATAATCTAGAAACGGCCCTGCCCTTAACGAAGATGTATACAAAAATACAGCTAGACTGCGCGCAAGATAAGTCTGCGCGCGGCCGAAATCGGAACTAATCATGGTCCACCAAAGTGTGTGCCGTATTATCAATTTTGATAGTAGAACTACCTGATTGTAGGAATATTTAACGGGAAAATTATGTTAAGTGGTAAAAAAGTTAAGCTTAAAAAGCGATAATTTGAACTTTTGCGATCACGGTAACGTTTAGCACGCCCTCAGTCGCGCGCAGAGTTATCTTGCGCGCACTCTAACTACGATTTTTTCCACAGATGAAAATGACTGAACAGTTTTCTTTTTGAGTGGGTAATTAGCTTAAATTACAATGCTAACGCTAGGATAGGAAGTAACAACAGTAACAATAATAACAGAGATGAGCGGCGTCTTTTCGCTATGGACGTCAGCGGCACGCGGGGGAGATGAGCTAGATATTTCAGTTAAATATCTATACCGTTATTTAACCGATATATTTCGGTTAATCTTTATTATTCGATATCATTTGATTTCATTATCGAAATGTAGCGATACTGAAATTTTAGGATATCGGAATTTTCGGTAAACTGTTTTAAATCGATATGACGTCCTATCGCTAAATAAAAATATCCAAATTCGGAAATTCACTCCCTGCAGAAGAAAAAGGACTTAAACATAGCCGGCGAAACGTTGATGAACTCTACACCCTACACTATCTATTATACTCTTTGTCTACACCTCTGCCTAGTTTTCGGGAAATTCAGGTGTCATGTCAATGTCATTTAGTTCAGGGGACTTGGGTACATAACGTGCGAAATGTGGGTGCACTAAACACCTCTGCCTACCCCCTCGGAAAATACAGGTGTGATGTTACGTGTACGGTAATTAGGTAGGTATCTTAAAATATTATAAAGCTCCTATGGCAAAACGTGTAAAATAGATAAGAAATAGCATTTTTTAAGCGTTATCATAGTTTGTACATGGTTAAATTTAAAGAACTTTTTCTAAGTCAATGATCTCCACACTTAAAAAGTAGCTATACTTAATACAAAAAAAAATGATCTAGGTACAGAGAACCAGTTTATAGATATATCACCCATTGCTAGAGGAGAAATGATAAATGATTTGTTTCTGTAGTGTATCTGTTATTAAAGACACAAGTCAATGTAATGTTTTTTTTTTAAGATAAGATGGCGCCGACATTTCCTTTCTGACTAGCTCTGAGATGAAAAGCTGGAATCAGCTCAGAGATCAAAGTCTCTTTTAAAGCCATTGTGGTTTAAAAGCTATACGAGTATAACAATACTGGGTGTAAACGAATTCGTGTAATTCCTTAAAACCACATGATCTAATACCTACTTGTATAGATTATCCCCGCATGGGATTTAGCCAGTACAAAAAAAAAGTGTATGTGCTAGGAGTAAGTGGTAAGAAGGTAAACCACCTAACAAGATTTCAATAAATAAAGAAGGAAAAAAAAAACCAATTTTGTGATATAGCATTTCGATGCCACGCATAAACGAATGAAGCACGGCGACACAGCTGTCGGAGGTAGACTAGCGCGATATCGCTCCGCACAGTCAGTTAACTCGGGACGCTAAAATGACTAGAAAACAGAAAATCATGAATTCTTCATGAAACAATTTTTTTGTTTCATCTGAACCCATGCATGGTCAATCTGTGTCACCCTTAGAGCATAGGTATATGCTCTAAGGTGTCACCAGTAGATCACGCGGCTTACAATACGACCGACGTATCTTGGCGAGTCTGAAGTTAGTTGTTTGGCTGCGCAATGAATTTTTTAGAAACGAAATTGTCTACTGCGCAGCTAATCAGCTAACTTTAGACTCGCCAAGATACATCGGCCGTATTGTAAAAAGGAATTACACGAATTCGTTTACACCCTGTACCAGGGTATAGGGCAACGTCTGGAATGTCCTTTCGAGGAAAGAGCTTTAGCTGGTTTAGTTGACCTGTCTCATTTGAAGGCATCAACGATGTTAAATCTGATTTGGTAAACATTTTTTTTGTTATTCACAGTTATAAGTTAAATCTGCGTAAGGGAAACTAAGGAATCTTGTCTAAGGTCCCGTAAACAAGATTCCTTAAATTTCCATTTCCTTTTATGAGTTGGACATATTGCGAATATTCGAACATTTGCGCCACGATGACGTTTTGCAAATTGGACCTTTTGCGCAAAGAGCATAATTATTTATAATCAATACGTTTACTACTGATGCAGTACCGATGCTACCGGAACTATCCGTCATATAATGATTTACTTAAAAACTATAATGTGATGAGTCTGCGGTCCAGAAGATTGTACTTGGAAACCATGTTCCTTTATGATATGTGTAATCACAGATACGACTGCTCAGACATAACTAATAGAGTACACTACATTGTTCCTAGAACTGTCATGAGACGCGAGGTGCGCGCACGCCCACTTTTTGCGGTCTCCTCCTGTCGGACCAACGCTGGAGTCCGCGCACCTCTGCGTCGTATTAGTAATAATTACAATAAGTTATTTACAGAATTAGACATATTTGCAATGCCGGCTAATAAGTTTCGTAACTGTCTTATTGAATCAATCAAGAGCCTTTAAATATGTTAAATAATTGTTTTCACCTTTAACTTTGATTCGTTTTGCTCATAACATAAATATTCTGTTTTGTATTTTGTGGATAACGGTGTGAGTTGCACATTTGTATCATGTATTTGTTTTGTAAGTTAGCTCATAAGATCTAATGTGTAACTGTTTGTTAGTCCCAAATAAATAAATAAATACTGCGCCTGGGCCTATATCAGAATGATGACAGAATATCACGCTGCGGAAACAAATTTACCTAAAAAACACTTAAAACTGCATTATCTAAAGTATTTAATAATTACATCGATGTCAAGTGGGGAACAAAACAACTCAAGATGTTTTTTTAAATTACGCGCTAAAAAAGTTGACGAAACTAATCCACGTAGGTACGTTCTTAACCACGTTGTTTCTTTTATCATTAGAGTTACAAAGGTCTTTTGAACGTGAAACTGTTGCTTTTTAGAGCTATTAAATAATGTATCATAGTCAGTGGTTAAACATAATCTTAGATACAACGTGTATACTTAGCCAAAAAAAACATGTTTTTATCGTTTTCAAAAAACCGGTAAATTGATAATGAATTTTATTTAGATTTTTGAACATCAGCAGGCCACAGACAAGCATTGTCGTTCACTCGTTCACCTTTAGTACTGTCATGGTAGGTACGATTTTTAGCGATTCAGAAGCAGGCCTGCTTTTGAACGGTTATTGACTGGCTGGCATTTGAACGTTGAACGTTTTCCTAAGACGTCATGGTAAGCCCCCTGTGCATCTTTGTTTTTGTTTTATCATTCACTAGCTTTTGCCTGCGGCTTCGCTCGCGTTAATTTACGAATCCCTAATTTTTTGATCCCAAAATATAGCCTATAGCACTCAGGGATAACGTAGCTTCCTATTGGTGAAAGAATTTTTGAAATCGGATGAGTAGTTTCGGAGATTACCTCCTACATACAAACAAACAAACAAACAAATTCTACCTCTTTATAATATTAGTATAGATGAAAACACTTATGCAACATACAAACCCAGCGTTGCCAGAGCTATGGAAAAATTAGTAGGCAGAAAGATTTACGGCCTACCCTACCGGCCTACCCTACGGACCTACACTACAATAACAGTCTCAAATCTACGGATTTTTAATTATTTTCGACAAATGAAAGAAAAAGAACTGAATGTATATTTTTGTCTAAAACGAAACACAATCAACCGAAAAAAGTGCTGACTACTGTTGCAGTTTTTTGCTGTTTTTGAATACTACAATTTTATTATTCCATTTTAAATAGATTTTAGAAGTCTATTTCTACGGATTTTGAAAAGTCAATCTACGGATATCTAAAAAACCAATATGGCAACACCGTTGAAACCATAGAGTTTTTTTTCTAAATTGCGATAGTTGCGATGTTGCCAATCTGCACTTCATATCAGCTCAGCCATATTGAATTTTGTTGTGCTTCGAAAACATTGTGAGCACGTGGATTGTTGGATAAAATTTTGTGAAATTCGGTAGTAATATCAGTTAGCTTATCTTTTCGGCTTGTTTTCATTTTATCATTTAAAAGTGGGGACATTCTTTGTTGGATATTTAAGTAAGTAACTTCTAATTTATGTAGCCGGCGGCATGATTCCACATTCGGATCACGGGGATTGTACCTACATATGCAAGCTCGTAGGTTGAGTTTTATCATACATATCATAACTGATAAATATTGTAAATCAAACACAAAAATAGTTACTTATTGGCATCTTATTTTTTTTAAGGTGTTGACACGCTTATAATTGCGTAACCTTTCATTTATGGTTCCACATTTGCTTACGTGTTGCTTGTTAAAGTTTCTACATATTGCTCGTGACCCTCACCGAACAACATTTATAACTAGTGTTCCGAAAAAGATCACATGGTTGTGAAGGTATTATTAGCATTGCCCCGAAAGTAGGCAGTATCACAGAATGTAGTTGTAACTGTACTATAAAGCGAAATAATCGTGATTGGTTTTGAATGTAAAGTCCATGCTTTGCTCTATTTTCACCATATCCGGGCCCGGTATTTCATACGTACGCGATAAAAATGTGAATGTTCAACGCGATAATATTTAATAAAACCACATAGTATGATAATGATACAATTATTTTAGAAGTTACTATTTTTAGTTCCTATGTGTACTGTGTGCTCTTTCGTTAGATAATAAATAAACACGCGGGACAATAACCTATTTATTCGTATACACAAAAATAATGGTTTATCTGTGTAGAAGTAGTATCAGACAGATAAAAAAGGTTAATGATAAATAAAAAAAAGTATCTAGAAATACCTACTATAAAGATGACTTCAAAAAGTATGTCATGAATGATTATTTTAACAAAATCACACATGTTCTTTTCTTTGTTTACTTTACATTATTATACAAATTCAACTATGAATATGGGTTCTGGGTCATGCTCATTGCAAAATATAAATAATTATGAATAATTCATTAAGGTTATATGTTTATTTAAGTAGGTATATAAAACATTTTTGTGCTTATCAAGTCTTAAGTAAAAAAGTATGTCAGCTGTGATTAATATTTCCTTATGGTAAATAGTGGATGGTACATTTATTATTAATTTAGATTTAATTCTAATTAGAATTAAAATGAATTAGAATGAAATTTCATTACACATATTAGGCTTCTTTATTATTCTTCTTTTGAATTTATGATATTATCAAGGCTTTGACCTACATAATTTGGATCTTATTTTTATTTAAATAAAATTGCCAATGAACTGTTATTTTATCCAATGCAGAAAATTATCTTCAATTAATTCAAGTTTAAAACTGATTTAATAATACTAGATTTTTTTCTTTGGTTAAATGTTAAAAGTATTTTCAGATATTTTATGTATTTATTAAATTGCATACCCACTAAAAGAAAGTACTGACTTTATATTTATTTGATTACTTGATTTTTATCAGTGACCATTCTCTTTGTTTTAGATTGTTTATAAAAGTGGCTCATTACAATGGCCCCTTGTCGTCAATTACTTATGTGGTCAGTCCCATCCATAGCAGTTTTGTTGGGAATTGTTTGGTTCAGAAAAAAGAGGGAATATGCAAAATCTGACCCAGGTGGAAGAGAGAGGATAAAAAGTTTGAAAGAGGAGCTTGCAGAAGCATTGAATGCTCAAGCGGAAGCTCAAAGAACATCTCCATTGGGCAAAGCTGAGCGTTCCGTTATTAAATCAGCTCCTATTGACATTATTCCAAATGGAAGCAATTCCCAAAGGTCTTCCCCATTAGAATTGACAGATGAAGAAGTTGATATAGAAATAGAAAAAATTATTAGGAAAAAATCTATTGAAAAGGAAAAACGAATGTCAGCTGGTTTTGACAAGTTTAACTCTATGAGCTTATGCTCTAAAGAACCTTCATTTAAAGTTAAAGAAAAGTCACCTAACATGTGCTCTACGCTTCCAAATGAAGTCACTTGCCGTAAAAATAATGTTAACCGTTCCCCAATAATAGTAAGGGCATGTGATACAAATATTGTACATTCACAGGAAATGCCTGGAAAACCAGAAGAAAATTTTTTGCAGCGAGAATGTACAAAATTGGAAGCAATTGTATCTGAAGTTAATACAACGGAAGATAGCACTGTGGGTGACACTGAAGATTCTAATATTAATAATAATGTTAATGTAGTTGATGAACCTAGTGATAGTAATGACAGTGATAACAGATTTTCCACAGCACAAAGTAGACATATCTCAGAAAGAGATTCTGCAAATCATAGTCCTGTGGACCCTATGCTAGCTAGTCCATCTATGTGTCACTTCTCCGATAACCACAGTGAGGTAAGACTATTTATAATTACAGGACCTAAATAAGACAATGTGATAAATATAAAGTCTCCTGAAGCCCCCATATACATAATATTTTATTATCATGTGATGTTTTGACAGATTTTCCTTATAGAAGCTGTCAAAACGTAAAATTTATTTCTAGAATATAAGTTAACTGACGGTTGAAAAATTGGGCCCTAAATCTAGCAGTGGCTAGTATATTAAATAAAAAATATTACCTATAAACATTTATCTATTTTTATTTCAGGGGTCAAGTGACAGTGGTAAGGGATGCTCCGAAGCGGCCAGTCCCCCTCCAGCCAATATAAACATGGTTCCTTCCGAAACTGCACTTAGAATACATCAATTTGTTATATCACAGAGTCTGGTAGGGCTCTTAATAGGAAAACATGGGTCTTTTGTTACTCAAATAAAATCCAAAACTGGTGCAACTGTTTATGTTAGAAGACATCCTGATTCTGTTAAACAAAAAATTTGTGCAGTTGAAGGTAAGAAATTGTCATTAAGATGTAGGTATCAATTTTTAACATTTATGCTAAATAAGAATATTAATATTTACACTGTAATCTAATTTTTAGGGACACAGAGTGAAATTGAAGCAGCTTTAGAACTGATTAAGGAAAAGTTTCCTGAAAAGAAATTCCCCAACTTTTCCTTACAAGAAATTAGTGCAGATTTATATCAAAGATTGGTTCCTCTTGTACCAGAGTTTTTACAAGTAAGTTTATTTCATTGTAAATAAATTCTGGTTACATTATGTAGTCATAAATTTATAATAATAATATGTCTATTGCTTAATTATCTGTCAATACACCTAACAACAGGTACACTCAACAATGAAAGTTTGATAACACTTATTGTTACATAACTTCTAAATTAACATACATATAATTAAAGAAGTTTTAGTAATTGAAGAAGAAGAACATATAATTATGAGATATACTGCTTTTCAGCATTCATGTAATAGTGAAAAGTTTGTCTTCTATGTTACATTTGTTCCTATTCTTTTTTCTTTTCTTTTATATGTTCAGTTAGGATTTAAAAAACTGAAGTGTTAACAACCTTTTGTTACTGACTGTTTATGAGATAAAATGGATTAGCAATATCTGTATTCAGAGATAGTAAATAACCAATTTATGGCATAATGTTAAATGTGTTCCATTAAAACCTTTTTTATTTTATGACCACTGCTACATGTGTTTGTTACAGCTTGTGGAATCTGTTAACAATGACACAATAATGACGTGTCTGGTGAGTGCGGGTCATTTCTTCCTACAACAACCGCTACACCCTACCTTCCCGTCTCTGCACGCACTGCATCGTCTCATGGCAGCAACATATCAGAACCCAGACGTGCCATCTCTGCCACGTCCCGTCAAAGGTAACTGTTTAATGTAGTACACTAAAAATCTTTACATTACGATGGGCCGAGCATGGGTGGGCTCAAGGCGCAAGAATTTTAATCTATATACAAAAACATGTCCTAATATAAGGCTCTCACACACCCTAAATCACTGAAGCTGAAAGCGCACTAAGACTCAATTTACACTGCGCCGCGAAATGGAACGGAAGCGAAGAAATTGTACATAGCATAATGAACTTTATGTCAATTGTATAAAGTAAAAACTAAATACCTACGAGCCAAAAAACGTCGCGAGGATTCCCCGGAAGACGCGCGACTGTTTTTGGCTCGCGCCTAAGAAAGGATTTTTCGAAGTTCAGCTCCTAAGAGGATGAAGTGTAGTGTGAGTGAAAGAGTGGTAATGCTTATATGACAAATCTTATTAAGTGAAAAAAGGGGTGGCAAACTTTGCACAACATAATGTAAAAACTTTCTATGCAGGCACAAGTAGTAAAAATAAAATAAACCTTATTTAAATATGGGTAAAAAATGGAATACAAAAGCACATAGACTACGGGTGACGGAGCACGGTTAGGCCCGCCCGTGCTTTGCCTCTCGTAATATTATTAGAGCTTTAAAATGAATAAAAAAAGCAGCAAGAAAATCTAATACCTACTTTTTCGATATTCCTTAATATATAATTTGCCAAATGTTTGCCTTTCTTATTCTAAGAGACTCGTGCCCAGCTGTACAACCGTAAAACGCTAATTATGCATTAAGCTTACTGTACAACCGTAAAACGCTAATTATGCATTAAGCTTATACAAATGTTTATTATCAGTTGATGTTCATCTTTTACTTTTTTATTATACAGGGTGTTAACGAATTCGTGTAATTCCTTAAAACCACATGTTCTACTACTGATGTAGACAGGCCCCGCACGGGATTTAGTATGATTAAAAATAAAATAAAAAAATTACTATTTTTTCGTGCGGCTTTGTTACCGATCGTATCTAAACCAACTAATAAGGATTCAGTAAAAAAATAAGAATTTATTTGTTTTGCAAAAAAAATGTTTTATTTGTGTGAATATTTCGATGCCACGCATAAATTAATGAAAGCACGGCGACACGGCTGGCAGGTACGACTAACGCGATATCGCTCTTTGCAGCCAGATAACTCAAGGCTCTAAACTGACTCAGAAATAGAAAATCAAGATTTTTTTTGAATATTTTTTTTTAGTTGGTTTTCAAAAATTCCCATTTAGGGTTAATCTGTGTCACCAGTAGATCACGTGGTTTGAAGGAATTACACGAATTCGTTAACACCCTGTATTAGAAATGTAACCAATGTATTTATTTTTAGAGGGTTCAATATGTGCCGCCCCAACTGAAAACAACTGGTATCGCGCACAAGTGATATCAACATCAGAAGAGAATGACACATCTGTTGTAAAACTGGTGGACTTCGGCGGATATCTGACGGTCGACAACGATCAACTCAAACAGATCCGCTCAGATTTTATGACACTACCTTTCCAAGCAACAGAAGCCATTCTTGCTTTTGTTAAACCAGCAAACAATGGTGAGTGCTTTGACCCCTTAAGTTATACTACTATTTGACCTCTTCATTTGGGGTTGATTGTGAATGTGTGATGCTATACCACATAACATTGTTTTGCACGGTTTGATCCATAACAGCAACATTATTAATTGGTGCAAATGTACTTAGTTTTAACCGACTTTACATAAAAGACGAGGTTCTCAATTCGTCTGTATATTTTTTTATTTATGTTTTGTTCGGTCATAACGCCGACATACTCAGTATACAGCGGTACATACATCACCAAACGCCCCACTGTGCACTCCGCTATTCTACAGACGCAACGTAAGAACGAACGTAATTTTTGGGTCAAGGTATACATGTTAATGGACTACTTTAACGGGCAAGACGCCGTACATGTGTTTTTTTCGTTTTTTGGTTTTCATTAAACAACTGAATACTGGATAATAAAGAATTTATTACATGTTAATAGAACCAGAGTGGAGCGGCGAAGCTCTCCGCATCATGGCTGGTCTGACGGCGGGCCAGCTGTTACACGCGCAAGTAGCCGGCTACGACGAGGCTGGCCTCCCACTCGTACACCTCTACCTCACCCTACACCCACAGGTGAGCAAACATTTACTAAATGATTTTAGGCCCGTTCCCATTGAGAGATCTCCCAAGAAGAGCTACCATGAAGTAGAATTAGATACAGCAGACAACTAAAAAAAAACATTTTAATTCATATCCATACGACACTTAAAAGCAGGGATGCATGGACCGCGGACTGCATGCGGTCCTCCCTCAATACACGTGCGGCCCACCAGGGAATTAAACTCTTTTACGCGAATTATAAAGTAATATACTTACCCACTTTTTATTTTTTCAGTAAACTTTTTAACTTTTTTGATTGTCTTGAATTGTGGAGGCCCGCCTTAGCTCACGGTCTGCCCGAGTGGCCCCTAGTCCTGATAAGTCTGTGCATCCCTGGTTAAGAGGGATCTCTCAAATGAGTGCTGTTTATAAATATGGTTCTAATGCCCGTTTTTACCAAAGTTCCCGAAATATTAAGGATCACCTTTGCGATATGCCAAATTAGGTGACGCCTATTGATAATTTTGTTTTCACCAACCTTTAGGGATACCTAAACCTAAAGTGTCCTCTTAAATTTAGGAGCACGAATCTATATTCCCTAGCGCTAGCCTCTAATATAAACGGAGCGACTACACGCGTCTTATGTATAAATTGCTAAATTTTAAGGAAAATCAAGTGACTTTTTAGGGTTCCCTATGCAAAGGGATTTTTCTTACTAAACCCACGCCGCGCAACCTGTCCGTCCATTCATCTGTCTGTCAAAGGGCTGTATTTTTTTAACCGTAATAGGGAGACAGTTAAAATTCTCACAAAATACTTACTGTTACTATATAAAATAGTAAAAAGTCTAAATACAAATGGAGTTTCTTGAATGGAGCCCTCCATTCAAAAAACCTCGTGATAAGGTTTTTTTTGTACTTTGTATCGTAATACAAGCGTGAAACTTGTCATACTATACAGGGTTACTGGAAAAACACTAACAACCTCTAAGGGGGGTCATTGTACCCATCATTATGAACAACTTTTAAATTCAAATTCAAATTATTTATTTTTGCAGAAAACACTGTACAATGGTGTTGTTAGAATGATATTACATGTTTCAAGTGATTCTACCGTAAGGCATGCAAAATGTTTACAATCATGATTTATCAAAAATCAAGGTTGACATTGAAATGTAACTGAATTGAAAACTAAATTGTAACTGAATTGAACTAATTGAAAACTAGATGAAAATATTTTAAAATATTAAATTAATGCAATGTCAAAGTTATAATAATAAAAAATAATTATTTATTTAGTAATAACAATTAAATTATTTCAATGTCATTCCTATAATTATTACAATACAATAACAGATTACTACTTATTTAAAAATACATGCATAATTAAGGTATTACTTGATGTCTCTATGCGGTCTTAAATTTGGAAAAATTATCGTTTAAGTAGTCGTTCAAGCTATAGTAACATTTATTAACTAACAGGCTCTTTAGATTTTTCTTAAATAAGGTAGAATTCATTGCCCTTATTTCTTTAGGTAATTTATTGAAAATTACAGGAGCCGTGCAAAACACACTTTTGTGCATTAAAGTGGTATGGGTTCGGCGCACACAGAGGCGAAATGCGTCGGTTTACTACGGGACCAAAAAGAAATCGCGAAAAAAAAACAGCTGTTCCCCACATTTATGTTTGCATAACTCGTCAAAATGTAGGGAAAAGCTGTTTTTTTTTCGCGATTTCTGATTTGGTCCCAGAGTAAAAGTTGTTCATAATGATGGGTACAATGACCCCCCTTAGAGATTGTTAGTGTTTTTCCAATATGCCTGTATAATAAAAATTCTATGATCATACAAGTGTGAATCCGTCAGGACGACTCGTCTTGTCACCGTGTGAAATGACATTTGTTTTTTGCCTGAGCGTTTTCTTGCCATTATTTATGACGAATGTATGTTTGAACGGGCCGTAAGAGCGGTTACGCCCTGCATCCGATCCGGATCCGTGAAAATACGAATATAAAAAACTAGGACCGAATTCGGATATTGCTTACGCACTAATCCGATCTCTGATCCAAATCCAAGCAATTTAGAGGCCATCTTTGGCGTAATATGTCCGATATGTATCCGAGGTAATGCGAAAGCGTTCATACAAATAGTACTACGGCTACTTCGGTCCGTCAATATTTCTTCCGAATTGGAGACTCACGGATGGCGGAGAGAAATCGGATGACGGAAGTCGGATCTAGTGCGTAAACTACTAGGTATACAAATAATTCTATGACTACTTCGGAACGTATTTTCACCAGTGGCGTGCCTAGGGTTCAAAGTTAGGGCAAGCCCGATAGATTTTTAGGAAAAAAAACCCTGTAAAATTTGTCAAAATTCGTTATTTTGCGAAATTACACAACTATTATTTTCACCCTAATAATAAACGTGGATAATCCCGGGTTGGTGCCCCACCCCATTTTAGATTAAAGCTCTCAAAGGGGCCTCTGCGCGTTGGACCTGTGTCCCCGTGTATGCCTTCCAAAGGACCGGACATCTTCCGCACGGAAGATGAGCCGTGATGTCCAAAGAGATACAAATAATAGGGTGCAAATAATACAATTGTGTGATTTTGCAGAATCAAGTACAACTTGGTTTAAGAGCCACCTATGAGCATTACAGGTGCTTTTTTGCGCTCTTCGAGTTCGACGGGAAAAATGACACAATCGCCCGTCGCCGCCAATAGATGGCTCAGAAATAATTGATGAGCATAATTACGCAATGTTTATACTGTTGAAAAAAATATTGTTAATTTATAATAGACCCGATCTATATTTTTATAATGTGTACAAATCGCAAAAGTTTTAAAACAATTTATATACTTTCGATGTAAACAGCCATGTTAACTCTTCATTCTTCGCTTCTTTATTACTGCTGATGACAAACAACAAAGCTTACTGAAGGCATGGATCACATATCACTAGATAGATTTACAGACATATCAGCAATCACATACCTTCGATGGCGTTGATAAAAGCCGTTTGTTATTTCGTTCTATTTGTTTAGAGCAATTAATCCTGGCACCAGATAAGTTATTCAAATCATCGTAACCTGATGTATTCCAGGCGTTCGTATCATTAGAGAAAAATATGCAACACCAGCAGAATAATTTGTTTAAATGAGAGCAACCTACAATCCAAGGAGTTTTGTAAGCCGATCTATGAAAATGCCTACTATGACTTTGATTTACTAGTAATAATCAAATCAGGAGTAGGTTTAGGTGAAGTAATAAAACGGTATTTGTCTGCAAAATTCAAAGTATTTACCTTCCCGAGTTGCACACACTTTAATCCATCACTAGGAACAATTATTTCCGAATTCATCTTATAAGGCAAATTACAAAGAAACTTAATCACAAACGTTAAAACAAACTAATAAAAGTTACACAATACCTACTTTAAATCACAGAAACTAAAAAAATATTTATCGCGTCTAAAATGCTCCAATATCGCTCAAAACAAAATGTGAACTAATTTGAAATTGTATCATTTCTATCGAAATACAAACGTCGCGGCATCTATGTGCCTAAACACGCATGCCACACAAATTGCACTCGTAAACACACTGGTGTAATGTTCAATTTCGTCAAACTAACAGAGTCATAAGCCCGGCTTTTCCCTTCATACAAATTAGCTAGGTATACCTATATCTATCTATCGATCTATTCACGATTTATCAATTATCAATGAAATTGAAGGAAAAGAGACAGACGTCTTAAGCCGCGTAAGAAGCTAGCGCGTGCGACCGGAATGCAAGATCAGGCGGTTTGGCAACCTTACGTTACGGAGGCCGGCCGAGGCGCGACGCGAAAAATATTGTTTATGTAAACCTGGCAACGTAGTACCACACGCGGCTCGCTTTATTGCGCGCGGAGTTTAAACATTTTTTATTTATTACAGTAGGTATTAGTTGTTATGACACACGATGATTCAATTAATTCAATACTTACTATACATGAGTTTTTTTTTTATTAATCTCGCATTCCTGATGTAAAGCCGGGCTTTTCGGCTTGTATGGAAGGCACGCCACTGATTTTCACGGATTCGGATCGGATGCAGTGCGTAACCGCTCTAAGCGTTAAAACGCACTAGCGGCCAGCCGCAATGCGGCGTGCCGCTTGCGGTTGGCCGCACATCGATTTTTACATGAAACCGCATGATCACAACGCACTGGCGCACGACGGCTGGCCGAAAATCAGTGCGTTGAGATCATGCGGTTTCATATAAAAATCGATATGCGGCCAGCCGCAAGCGGCACGCCGTAATGCGGCTGGCCGCTAGTGCGTTTTAAGACTAAGGGTTGTATTTAGGGGCTAGGTACCTACGCTAGGAGGCTCCTAGTTAGGAGACAATTTAGGTATGGTTGGTGAAAACTAGCATAAGTCTCCCATCATAGATGATGTCTACGACATTGATTGAAAACATAAAATGAAACATAATAACATTAAACATTTGATGTTTCAGCAAGTAATATTCCTGAACAGAGAGTTAGTGGACCGCGGCTTGGCAGAGTGGGATATTCCTCCCGACTCGTGAGCTCGGCGCGCGTTGGCCGGCAGTGCCCGCCGCGCCAGCCGGCTTCACTTTCGTGTTAAATACTGTAATGACGCTGATTAGTTTTATGGTATTGCATTTTGTTTGACACAATGTACATAAGTTTTACATTTGAGACTCAATAACCTTTGCTGGCTACTATAGTGAAAGAAGCTAGGTCTCTCATTGTGAGTTGTTTACTTTTAGTCTCACATTTTATTTATACGACTTGTGACACGTAGCTTATAAATTAATAAATGTTTCCCTTCTATTACTTATTTCAGTTCTTAGTTATGTATAAGTTTTTAATATTAGAGACGGTATTGACGCGTTGATAGAATAGAAATTGTGATTACGAACCAGCCTACGTGTAGAATGATTCATATAATAACCTATTTTAAACAATACATGGATACTCCATTTGTCTAAACTCCCACGACAGGAACATATAAATTACAATACGCTTATAAAAGAACTATATAAATCGTGTACGTACGGATGGCTGGATGCCTATCTTATCGAGTACTGAAGCAGTGACCGAAGATTATTACCATTACCTATCGTTAGATAATTGCTCTCTGCTTAGTTTAAAAGTTATAAAGGTTTTGTAAGTAACCAGCCATTCTGGAATGGATGGTCAACTTTTCGTGTGTACGAACTATGTGGTGTTAACTAACTTTTGTTACCTACACCAATATTTGCTACCTGGACACGTATCATTTTCAATCCTGTAACACAAACAAGTAAAAAGTTATAGAAATTTATAAGAAAGACAAGGTTTATTACCCTTCGTTTACACCTAGGTATTTATTTCGAAATAATAATTGCAGTTGAGTACATCAGTGTCCGCTGGTTGGCATAACATTTTTAGTCCTAATAATGAAAGTCCTAAAATGTTCGACATAACGTTTTTTCGCATAATATTGTTTATTTCCATAGTTGTTTGTGAGCATATTGGGGTCATCGTCGTAATTATTACTTACCTACTCTAATTTTGTTTAGCATAACTTTAGTGACCATAACTGTAGAAGTCATATCATTGAAACGTATAAAAGTAATTTAATCTAAAATACGAATCACATAATCGGATAAACCAAATAAATCGATTAATGAACCATTATTTGATTAGGAATCAAATAAGCATGCATTAAGTATAAGCGAAGAGAGCTCGGGACTTGGTGTACCCTGACTCTGATGGTTTGGATTCGGAGTGGTTCGAGTAGTTTTTCTTGTGACCATAACACTCAAAAATAAGAGCCTCGCACAGCGGGCCCCGTTGACGTAGTCGAAGGAACTGCCTTGATAATTGTGACTTAATTGTATTCATTCGGACATACATTTTTATACTAACATACGTTATTCTTAATAAATATCTAAATACGTAACAAAGTTATGCACGAAAATGTTATGTCTACAGATCATTATATTATTAAACAGCAATTATGAGAGGACAAAATATGCTTAATCAGTTATTGCGAAATCATGTTTATGACACGTACCATTATGCAACTATGTATAAAACATGACTTAGAAATTATGCGAACCGCGTTCTTTAAGTAGCAAACATGTATATAGATCTTAAAAACACTGGATTTTTATACATGTTCATTACGTTTAAACAATTTGTTTACAACTTGTTTTTAGGTGTAAACGAAGCGTTAAATATTATTTGTCTTGGTCGCTTTTGGCCCTAGACGCATCTGATTGTAAGCACATACAGGCTCTAAGGTGGAGAGTACACGAATCCAAGTAACAGATATAGAAGAAATCCCCTATAAAACTATTTTATGATTAAATAAATAAGTAACCCTCTGGCTCTCACATACATACACACGACGGAACACAATAAACTAGGTATTCGGAATTTTAATGTGAGGGTGGTAGCTAGCCAGCGGACCATAATTTTATAGATCCTACCACCAAGGGCTTTGTTGAATCTTACAACACTCTTCTATTCCCAGCGTGCGTTTTATATTTTGCAAACTCGCACTAGAAGTAAGTACTGTTTAGCGAGCCTACGGAAACTATTGCTGTCATCGTAATATTTTTATCTCAAAAGTTTCAAATATCCATAACTTTTTACCCGTATGTGTTACAGGGTCGAAATTGATATGTGTGAACATAGCAATTAAGTAGCAAATACAGGTGTAACAAAATTTAGTTAACTCCACGTAGTTCATACAGACGGAGAGTTGACCAGCCATCCTAACGTCAGAATGGCTGATTACTTACAAAACCCTTGTAACTTTTAAAATAAGCGTGCAGCAATTACGATAGATAGAGATTGTGGTCTCTGTGTCATTGTTCAATAAGACCGGCAACCAGCCATTATGACGCACACTATAAATCGTAGAGTATAATTATGCTACAAATGTTACGTAGATAATTTTAAGATCATTCTTATTGGACAAATACCTTCAAAAGGGTAAAGGATCCTATGTTTTTAAAGATAACAAATAGCGAGGTTGTCGACGAAAAGTTCAGGATGCTCATTATAACCCATGACCTCTTGCATTGCCTTGTGCAGTAATCAATAGCAGCATTCATATTAAAGCTTGGTATAACCTATTTTCATTAATTCGGCTATATGCCAAATAAAATGTGCCTTTGAATTTCTGCAGCTAAATCACCTAAACTTGCAATGTATGTACTTACATGAAATATTATTTGTCACAAGTATATTGATTGTTTGTTTTAGTTAATTTAAATTAAAAGGTTGTGACAAAATAGTATTTTATGAATACGTCATGAAATGGTAATCCAACTCCAATTGTTTACTATTTGTGGAAGACTGAAAATGTATAGTTATGTACAGTTAATGCTATGTGTAAAATATGTGTAAAAAAAGTACAATATTGTGTGCCCGACTACTGATATGATGGATTTGAGTTTACGTACTGTTTTTCTTTCGATTCTTTGACACGATGACTAGAATTGTGCAGTGGAGCTATTAAAGGTAAACTATGTTTGCTACGACTGATTAAATTTTCCCTATCCCAAGGGAACATCACATACACTGCATTTTCTAAACAGCTTGTTCAAAATCAGATGCGCCTTTTGCGGCCAGTGCGAGTATTTCTTTTTTTTTCAGATGGCACTAAAGAATCGGCATTAGCATTCATGTTAACCCGAGGAATATACCTAAAGAAGCTTGGTGGTAAATCTTTGAAATCGTTGACTTATAATGAGCACGTTGATCATCCTGGCATATAGTTTTTTAGTGTACATAATAGATTTAGTGTGATAAAAGCAATTTGATATTTCATTGTTGTAGTGAATCCAGTATTTTAATACATAATTATGTTGAAAAATAGCGTTGGTTTTTAGTGATATTGTCTTGTACGAGTATTCTGTAGTAAATTTCGATATAGATCCCGACCGGAATCATGTTACATTTTATTGCTTAGTTTCGAAAAACTGCAACACAAAATACTGTTAAAGATTAAATTAACTTTTTCTGAAACTTAACAGCGCAGTTTGGAAGGTGGTCAGTGAATAGAGATACGCCTTTATTTTTTGTATTTGGTATCTTCAGCTATACAACTCTGCAATGGGGCAACCAAATAGCCCCACAATTTTTAGAAAAATGATAGATGGCAAAATGATATACCTATTTGTTTTTTTTTTTTTGTATTACGATAAGAATAACTCTTATTCGTATACATACAAGCGAAATTCGGCGTCAAGGTCACTACAATAAATAGCCTACAGTCTCGCTTTGGCTCAACCAATCGTACGCGTATCCGTGGGCTACAGAGGGGCGTGTCAGGCTGAGGGGGGAAGTAGATGATTACGCGGCGCGGCGGCTTGGCGAGGGCTTTTTTAAGCTCGAATAATTTTAAGCTTTATTAATACCCTTTACAACTCGTAATTACCGAAGCATCTCGCTGTATGCTAAGCAAATACAAGTGCTAAAGGTATTAAAATAAGAATTTAATAAATCCTTTGCCGTCCGCCCAGTTGACGCAGGCCTTAAGGCACGAACAAAAGTTTCACTTCCATTCGGTACTATTTATTCTTAGGGTATTTATTACTATTTTGTCTTGTATGAAGATTTCCTCGCCTGAAAACAAAGTATTTCGGACTACCTAGTGTAACGTCGCTTTAATGTGGCAGTAAAACAGTCTACATTACGTATGTAGTGTTCGCCCTTCACAATAATTACAATAATAGATTTTTGACTTGAAATATCTCAATGCCCTCGGGTCAGATTTTGATGACGTTATAATAATAAATGATAGACAAAAAGGTATACTTAATGAAAAAAAAACCCACATCTCTATTTGTTTAAAGACCACTTTCATCACTTTTCCTTAACATTATATTAATAAGTGAACATCAAAAATTGACGTACAATTTCTTGAATTTATTATATAGGAGGGGGAAACTTATTCAATCAAAAAGTAAAGGCAGGTAAAATTAATAATGATCGATCGACCACAAGCGATTATTAACGTCTTTTTAGTATTATTTTATCAATATAATATTACCGTACCTATCTTTAAATACCTACTGTTTTAATTGAGGCGTAAACAAATCTACATAAAGACACCTCATTTAATATACCATCACTCGCTCTAGTTGGCAATGTAGATTGTACACAACTTGCACGTTGTGTAATTCTTAAACGGACCTTATGGCTGTAAAATGATCAAGGAAACATCACATTGATTTTAAAAGGCCTATTCAGTGATACCCCACAAGATACACGTAATTTTTTTTTGTCTTCCTCCTTTCTCCATACCTACTTTCGTATTCAACAACAGTCTTTTTGATTTTATAAAAACAAAACCTAGCCTATAACCATCGCACGGCTTAGAGGAGTCGATAGACACCTAAGGCATTAAAATCCATCCAGCCGTTGGAATGTTTCGAGGGTATAAATAATCCCACATACCTACATAGATACGCGTGAATCAAATCAAATAAAAAAAAACACATAAACCAACACAGGCGCATAAATGAAAAGTCGAAAAACATAACCCTACCTTTGCTGTCGCGCAGTCTGGTAAAAAAGTACGACAATTTTCGATGTTCACGTATTTATAATGTAATTTCTTAGGTCATACGAATAGGTACTTGAGCATATTGCCGATTATCCGATTTAAATTAAAGGACAATGGACAAAATTTTAAACTTTGTTTCTTGAATAACATGTTATGTCCAATTCATGTATATCTGAGGGGGGTAGGACCACCCTAATAATATTTTGACCATTTTCCTTTGAAAATAATTTGAATTGGATAAGTATTTTCGTTTAAAGTCAACACGATGTTTATAATCATTATTGTTTTATAAATGTATTTTTAAAACAAAAAGCTACTAGATTTTCGTCTAGCTCTAATTTTTTAAGCTTTTCTGGGAAGTTTACAATGTTAATTTTATCTCCATTTTACAGCTGCGAGTCTGCTGATATTAGATTAATTTATGGAATACCAAGCCAATTGTGGTGTCTGGGAAAATCCTCTTATCTTTGTTATTTGATGATCGACGATAATCAGTCTGTGTGCTTACTGATTATATAAACGGATGGTTTGCATTTTGTTTATGTCACTGTGTATATAACTAATATAATGTGGTTAATTTAATACATTGTTTTAAAAATAAAAATGTATTTTTATTGTCCTATCTCGCGTGGTTAATGAAGGGGTGAAAAAATAATACATCGTATAAAACTGTTTATTACAAGATGTAATATAAAAATTAATTTATTTACTTATATCTAATTGCCCATTCCACATATTATATAAAAATATGTCAACAATTAATTTATCTGAAAAATATATAACAACTGTTAATATAAACATTTACATGCGATTTATCTTTGAATAGAACGTTTCTGAAATCAAATAGGATCCCTAAATAACAGTAAATTCGTAATATAACCAATAAACACTAAATAAATGAATAGCAGAAGAGTCGAATTATGCAAACCCTCATAACTAGGAAAAAGTTTTGTAAATAAGTATCGTCTAATTATTTAGGATTACAAATACAAAGATCAGCCGATTGCAAGCGGTAGCCTTTTACTGCCTTTTATTGCCTGAATTCGGCAAGGTACAATTTGATGACACGCCACTCCACCAGTAGCTCCAAGCGTCATACCCTATTGGTGCTCCCACACCGCCAGGTTACAAAATGGTAAAGTAGGCACACAGGTAAGTGCGTGTAGGCACAAGCATTTTTATAAAACTTCTAAAGTGCTAGTGCGCTTGTATTAGAATACATATAAGTCATAACGTAATCTCACGAGTCATTGATTTTTTCAATGTTATTTACTGCTAGGGTAACTGTATTAACATTAATATTATTTTTACAAAAGTTTTCATTGTTACCATGTTTTATAAAGTTATATACTATAACATTTTAAATCCAATCTGAGGGTTAAACAGAGTATGACACGGCTGTGGCAACATTGGCAACGGCATTGAATTTTTGAATATAAAATCAACTAGTAATATAAAATTAACATTTTGGCAGCCAAATGTATTCTTATCGTCCCTGATTTAGGAAAGGATTGTACTAAACTTATTAACAACTGTAAACTGTCTCGCTTTTTTATTTTTATATCCAATATAAATGATACTCATTATTATATCAATATCATTAAGAAAACATAAGCTGGTTATTCTTATTTTACAAACTTTATAAGGCTTGACATTAGCATAGTTGGCACAATAATTGTCATCCAGAAGACTGTAGCGGGCTAGAGGGTAAGACACGACAAATATAATAAAACCAGCAGGATGTAATAATAGATACTGAAAACTAAGTTACTTCCTGTGCCGTAACAAAAATGTTGCGCGAAATATTAATATAATTGAAATATTTTCTTACATTAAAATTCTGTCTTATAATATTTTTTTCATTCCATGAATGATAACAAATGTAATGTTCTACTTTGTTCATTGTTGAAAGAAAATAATGTACTTAAACCTTTATAGAAAATATGTCTTGTCTCGTAGTGAACGATGCGAATGTCCAATGCTTTCATTGACATACACATTTGTACTATTCATTATAACATCAGTTAATATATAAAGTGAAACTCTTGATTTCTAACCTTTTCCTTGTATCATTTGTAGTTGGGATTTTAAGAGAACATACAACAATAGTTTTACCTAAACAATATATGAATTTGCAAGTATATTATATATATGTATTTCCGTAAATATATTATACTAGCTGCCTCGACTTCGTCCGTGTACCATAAAGTTCCTTGCTCGAGGTTTGCTTAAAAAATCGTGTAATTAACAACAGGTTTATAAATTGTAGACATTATACATTATTATACATTATAAATAAATTGTGAACCTTCCCCGAGAATCAATCTATATAATCGTGAAAACGGAAACAAAAACTTTTCAAGTTAGAAAGTCGAGCACAGACACGCGGCGGGGGACTTTGTTTTATAATGTGGTGGTAGTGACGCACACACCGTCTCGAGGCTTGGCAGCTGTCTAATAAATGTATTATTTCAATACGCTGTAATGTTAACCTTTTGACCGCCAGACCTATAGGTCTACAGGTAGGTAATTAATTATAAGTTACATAACTTACATACGTGACTCGTCCATCTCCACATACTAAAAACTATGTTTTGGAATAAGGATTGCAATAAATCTATGTTAGAATTTACTGGCTGAATTTAGCGGTCTGATGGTTTATTTACATAAAAACAACATGGGGAACGGCAAGTTATATAACTTAATTGTTTGTGCCCAACAGTGCCACAAATATCACAAACTACTAATTACATAACATAATATAATCACCATTACTGAAAAAAATCTACAGTTCCATAAATTCGCTATTATGATGTAAACTGAGAATGCCTTAACTCCATACATCTGCTGAATATTTCTTCATAGACTCAAGCTTCTTGATAAATTGCACAGCCTCTGATTCGGAACGCCCGCCCTTTTCTTGGATGGCTCTTAAAACTATATTCCTTACGTCAACAGCCATATTCTTTGCATCACTGAAAAGAACAAATTAGTTACATTTCCATGCAAATAAATATTGTTTCTTAATAATATTTTTAGTTAATAAATGAACCTGATCTAGAAATTACATAGATTAACTTCATATACTGTTTTTTCATTAATATTATATAAGGAATGCATCATAAAGTGCTTTCATAAAGAAACAGGTTTTCCGGTCCCGACTCGTCGGTATAAGTCGGTACTGATAGGTGTAGGAATAAACAACCAATTTGATTACATTATTTATAATTTTATACAACTATTAAATACCCGATACTCTTTCAGCCCCACGATTCAGACCATTTTCGATAAGTAGCTGTCGAGCGATTCGGGTTGGTTACCTCATTCCGTCTACGATTCTCGTAACGAGAGCAAAAGAGATGATAGCTTACTGAATAGTTCGACAACGGACTAATTGAATCGTTCTGAATCAGGGGGGGGGGGGACACCTTGTATTATTAGAAGTTTTTATGTTTATTCATTCTCATCTATAAAACACTATTGATGGACCTAGATAAATATGTAGTTATGGGATATAAATGAACTTTAAAAATAATAGTGCCTACTTTAAAACTTATACATTGCACTTTAGGCTCGGCGCAGACGACGGACTTTTTGTCCGGCGGACTGCCACGGACAGGAATTGACGTGGTTGGTCGTCTTTGCCAGTCGCGAAATTTAACACGGACTCAACGCACACGACGGTAATTTTGCCTGTAGTTGTCGTTAGAACTCTAGTGTCTGCGATGGCAACAACTACCAGCTACTTTCATTCTTGTCCGTGGTAGTCCGCCGGACAAAAAGTCCGTCGTCTGCGCCGGGCCTTAATGTTAATGCTTCTAACTTAAAAGTCTCCGGCAATAACAAATAAAATGACAAATAGATAGCTGGAACGTAGGATATACAACTGTGACCACTCAACGTACGAGCCGAGCGAGTGAAGCCAGCGGTATCCTTTATCTAATTGTATTAATAAACTTAACATTGTCATAGTATACATTTCATAAAAAATAGTTACCCGCAGATGTAGAAGTGTCCATTACGATTACCGATGATGTCCCATAGTAGGTCCATATCTTTCTCTAGCAAATGGGTTACATATACTTTTTCTTTTTGATCACGAGAGAATGCAGTGTTCAATTTAACATCACCATTTTCTTCATATTTTTGGAGTTCCTGAAATAATTTATTGTTTGTGATTAATTTATAGCAAGTGTTGAACAACTTAATAGCTTACAGAATCGGCAAGCTAAAGTGGCAGTGGGCAGGCCATGACTGTCGTAGGATCAAGGTGGTTGGAGCAGGAGGCCAAGTCTACTAATAAAATTGTTTAAAATCGCATTCGAACTGCAGCTAAACCACAGTCGATTGACTTTTTCTTATAGAGATAACGCTACGTTTATTCAGCTGCGGTGAGATTGCGATTTCAAACAATTTTGTTGTTAGTGGCCTCCAGGATGACTTCGAGACCGCGAATCGGAGATCGCAGCACAGGACGCTTCCCCAGAAGATAGATCGAGGACCTGTAGAAGATAGCGCGGAAGGCGGAGGACCGAGTGTTGTGGCGCAACTTGGGAGAAGCCCAGGTGTGGAATGCGACAGGCTGACTTGATGATGATACAATTACGATTACTTAATTATAATGTACGGTTATTGGCATTTGGCGATTAATCGTAGGCATCGATTATGCATTACTAATATTTTCATTTAATTTATTTATGCACTATTTTCATTAACACAAGCGATCGTACGTGAATTCGTAAACAACTTATTATTTTGATTTTGATGCTTCGAAGACTACCCCCGGTATAATTGTAGCTATTACAAACAATGTACATACTTCCTGGTAAATAAAGTCTTGATCACGATGTCTGCATCCAAAGTAGAGAATATTATCTCCGACTTCTTTGCCATTAGCACGCGCATGCGCGCGTTCTTGTAAGAATCCACGGAATGGAGCCAAACCCGTGCCTGGACCGACCATTACAATCGGAGTTTGGGTCTGCAAAGGTAACCTAAAAAAAATAAAAAAATATTAAGGAATGTTAAAACGAGTCAGCATTACTGGCAATTATAGCTTAAGCCCACGCACAAGCGGCTAGCCGCCAGGGCGGTTAACCGCGCATCTGGCTTGTTGTGAAATCGCAAAGAAAATTTTACAGCAGCACTTAGCCACCCTAACAGTCAATCGCTAGTGCATATGGATGTTTAGTTTACCTAAATTGAGACTTCCTGATATAGACAGGTACGCGAGGAAGAGGCTTTCCAGGCTCAGGTTTGTTATCTGCTAGCCATGTAGTAGTCACACCTTTGTTCACGCGACCAGTGGGTGTTTTATATTTAACAACTACTGCAGTAATATGCACGGTCTCTGGATACATCTAAAATTAATCAAATACATTTTAATGATTACTTTTTACTTCAATTTTAAAAAACCCTGTAGCATGCATATTGAACTAGTTTAGTCTGTTACCTTAGGACTGGATGAAATTGAATAATATCTTGGTTGCAGGCGAGGCAACAATTCACACAGATGGTCCAGTGGTGGCTTGCACGATGAAATGTCTTCCAAAATGTGTACAATATTTCTACAAGCATCTACAATAAATGATTGATACATAGCCTTGCCTTCTTGTGAATTAGTTGCCATGAGCATTAATTTCTTCTTATCCTGAAATTGAAGTTAAAATATACATTATACCATTTCAAATACTAGCCTAATGACCTAATGAAAAAAAAAAACAACTGCTTACTTCTTCATCTGAGCAGTATTCAACAAGCTCTCTTAATATGTGAGTACGAGGTAATGCTGTAATCTCCACATAATGTGAGAGTGCAGTGCGATAAGATGTCGGGCATGGGAATGGATGTTTCTTGCTGCTTTCTTGATCAGTATTGATGAGGGAGAATATTTCATCAAGATTAGCTCCGGTCAGCTGGCCCAGCCGTTCCACCAGATTTGTGTCATTTATTGGATATACAGCTACATGGTCTCCTGTGAATTTTCAACATAATTATTAGGTACCTAAACATGCACATTTATCTGCTATTGGGATTACAATCACTGTTCAAGTTTGACTCACCTGCTTCGTAGCGCATTTTTGAGTCTGAAATATCCAGTTCCACATGAAGACAGGATCTATCACCACCTTTGTGCAATTCTCTGTTTACTGTAATTTGGGCTAAGAATGGATTCTTAGCATCATAAGGCCTGCAAAAATATATTTATATTGTACAATGTGGACTTTTGTAGCTCAAAAAAAGGAAAGGAATTATGTATCAGTAATCAGTATTAATCAGTAAAAAATATTCATGTCATGGTGATTATTACTTACGGCCTTTGGACTTGTAATGAGTGCAATCGTGCAATTTCACCAGTGAAGATATTATTTGGCTGTATGTCCCCAGGAGCGTGTGACACAAGTCGGAATTGACGTATCAGTTCTTCTTCTCCAGTGCTCTCAATATTGAATTTTTCACATACTGATGGCCAAAATTTATCTTTCCATGTAATGAAGTCATCTTCAATGCTAAAATTAGATATGTACTAATGTTATAATATTTACAAATAAGCAGTCATTTAAACCCAGTAAACAGGGAAATAAAAATGTGATCATTTAAGTTTAAATTGTAAAAATATATTTTAAGGATTTGTCTCCATTTCAATCTAACTAAATAACGCATTCATATTCAGATTTAACATACTTTGCATCATCATCCCCAAGACCAAGTTCATACACTCTAGTAGCGCCAAGTTCTTCAAGACGCTTGTCTAGATAAATAGCTACGGCATTGTAATGTTCATATGTTTTGTTGCCAAGGCCAAACACCTGAAAAATTAGAAACATAAAAAACACATATAATATATTAAGTACAGTATGTATAGAATCAAGTATCTCAATATCATACCACACAACGTAATTTCTGCATTGATGAACCTAATAACCTTCTATATCCGAATAGACGAGGTAAATTTATGAATACATTCATAGTTATAGTAGTATTTCAGTTTTCCAGTTTATATCAAGACTCATTGAATTCAATGGAAAGACGTATTCTGTATCCACCAGTAGATTAAAATGAGTAAACAAAGAATTTTATACAGTTATATAAATATATTTTTTACTTATTTGCGACATTAGAAGATATTAATTAGTTTTTATTTCATTTCTTCATAATAGCACATTTTTTTTACTAGGTAAATACTATTACTTGATTAAGGAATAATTTGTAAATTGGTTTATTATGACTGAAGCTGTATCGCATTTTGTAAAGGCATTTAACCAAACAAATACTTAACATTGATGATTAGGTTATCATTTACGTAAAATATCACTAAAATACAACACAGTGTAAAAAAACACGTTTCTTTAAACAAGTTAATTCTTCGAAAATGCCAATTGCAAACATGACTTCTCGTAGGACAACCAGATTTTTCGTAAATTCGTGCGAGGTTCCTGTAACCCGTACATAACTACTTGACTTCTTCTTGACATTTCGATTTTTTAATTCCATAATATCAATGGTCGCTGCCGCTGACATTTCATTTTTTTGTTTAACTTAATTTAAGAACTTGGATACATGCCTTTTGGCACGTCATGCTTTTGTATTGCCACACATTACAAAAATGAATCCAACTACACATATCGTTTTATTCCATATCTAGGTACTGCTGAAGCACGTCAGACGGTGCAGATAATCTAAAATTTATATTTTCTTGGAGCATATTTCACAAAATCGTTCACCCTACTTTCCTATAAACCACTACACAATACGAAGAATTTTAAATATATTTTGATCTTACAGCATGAAGTTAAAAATTTTCATGGAATGTGTTTTGATGACAATTAACTATGTCAGGTTGTTTTTATGTATAGTTTAGCTTCCTTTTGTAAATGTGAGAACTTCATAGACTTACTAGATGCCTGGGGGCTTACCATGACCTCTTAAAGCAGGGCAGAAGTTGCCTGGAAGTTGAACTGCCCTGCTTTTTTGTACTATGTCATCGTTATAGCAGACCTGCGGCAGGCCTACTACGTTGACGTTTACGATATCCGTTCTCCTTTTTTTTTGTGTAGACTTTTCGTACCATGATCAAGCTTATCCTTTCAACTTGGTTGAATAGTCGTTCACCTTTAGTACCGTCATGGTTCGATTTTTAGCGATTCAGAAGCAGGCCTGCTTTTGAACGGATATTGACTGGCTGGCATTTGAACGTTTTCTTAAGACGTCATGGTAAACCCCCTGGATACTTATACAGGGTGAAATTGTAAACACTCGACAAACCGAAATGGGAGATTGTATTCATCATTATGAACAACGTTTACTATGGGATCAAACCTGAAATCGTGAAAAAAACAGCTGTTCCCTAAATTTATGTTCACATAACTCATCAAAATGTAAGGAATAGCTGTTTTTCTTTCGCGATTTCTGTTTTGGTCCCATAGTAAAAGTTGTTCATAGTGATGAGTACAATCTCCCATTTCGGTTTATCGAGTGTTTACAATTTCACCCTTCATAAATTAGTGGCCTATATTTTTTTTTTTTTGTACTGTCTCACGACTTCATTGCTCTTTTATACATAAGCTAAATCAGAACTGTATTTACTCAACTTTTACTATGGACCAAATAGGTACCGAATTCGTGAAAAAAAAACAGCTGTTCCATACATTTTGTTATGCAACATTGTTTTGTGTATAGAACAGCAGTTTTTCGTCCACCAATAGTTTGTCCCATGGTAAAATTTGTAGGTACAGATTGATGAGCAGAAATCATGGTTTTCACATGTAAAGCAATTAACCAGGCATGCTATGGAACGTAATTACATTCAACATGAAAACTGTATGATCATTGTACAAAGTTTCAAGTGTTTTTTTAATGTAAACTTGTGCTTTATTTATTTTTTTTGTATTCAAAACAACAGAATAAACAACACTAAATACTATTATAAGTATTATGAAATTGTTCAAATAATAATTACCTACATGTACTGATAGTTGAATTCCAAGTTTCAAAAATCTCATCTTTGCAGTTGCCTGTAGGTACATAGGTACCTATTACTTCTTATGCTTTCCACCCAATCAAGTGCCTAGCCATGATCGTCAAACACATTTATTCGATTATTAAAGGTCAAGATCCGGTCAAGGCGAAGTGCGACTTTTAATTTACGTTTTTTTGTTGTAAACTTAACACTAGTCATGATAGTTGGCGTCAGCTCAAGGAGTGGTCATATTTCAAGTGCCCTTCCCCCTGGATCTACTACAGGAAATAGGTCCTACTTTGAAAGAAATAGTAATTCGGTATGTAAAGTAAAACTTAACTTATGCTGATTACAAAACCATTTCGAAATTTTAGTTTACTAAACCTTTTTTTGCTATTTCAAGTTCTTTAATTTATCAGATGGCTTATTTTTACATAAATACACGAATTAGCTTGACATCTAGTTGACCTCTAAACGTCACAGAACAGGAACGGGCTAAATACGTTCGATACAGTCTTCAATTAAAAAAAAGTTTTGAATGACAATTTTAATCAACTTTTAACCTTGAAGGCTAAAAAACTAACCCTCTAACTCCAGATGTTATAAAAAAAACAACGTTAAAACTCTTCACCCTACTCCGTGACTCTGTGACGTCAGCACTAGAAAAAATTTAAAAAATAATTAAAAAATAACTACCGCGTAGGTAAACAAAAATATTCAAATCAGTTTCTTAAAATAGCAGTCTTTAGAAAAAAATACCAAAAAAACTTTACATAACGAATTATAAATATGATGGCTAAAGGCCTCTACACACCAAAGCCCGACGCCTTTACCCGGCGGGTTATGCCGGCGGGTTATTGCGGCCAACTAACGCGAACTAAGCAAGCGAACATGACGCAAAACAAGCCCGGCGGCATAACGCGCCGGGTAAAGCCGCCGGGCGGCTTTGGTGTGTAGAGGCCTTTAGAGGTGTAGGATACCAGAAATAAAACGATAGGTACAGGTAGGTAGTATAAGATAAGATTAAACGATACGCTTTTTAAATATTCCTAAGCGTTTTCTTTGCAGTTTTATCTCCTTGTGGGATATAATTATTGGACACGAACACGACATTAAATCGAATGATGAGTAATGAGCTAATGAGTTTCATGTGAATTTTATGATTACTTTATCATTATTCTCGACGTTCAGTAGTTAGAAAACTACTGTGCCAGGTGTTTCCTTAATTCGTCTAGATCAAAATACTTACAGCATAATTCAAACCAGTTAAATCAGGTTCTCCATTTTTTAGCCATTCATAAAACTCCATAGAATTGTCTGTGGGATCTCCTTCACCATATGTTGCCATACAGAACACAGCTAAAGAATTCGGTATGTCCTGGAGTTTCATGAGTTCTTCCTGAAATAAATGATGCACAATTAATGATAGTCAGTTCCGTATTTACCCTAAGAGTACGTGGGGCACGGGCTCAGGGTCTCTGGCCTAAAATGCCGGAACCCAGTGCCTATGTATTTTTCATCGGAATAAATCATTTAAAAAAATAATTTTCATTCATTTTTTTGAGCTTTCTAAAAGGACCCCAAACTCTGTAGTCTGTAGGTATGCCAAACGGCCCCTACATGGCCTAAGACCTAAGACGGCCCTGATGATAGCAATAAGGTGTTAAAAATCAACTCTAAGAATTTTGTGGGGTTACTCGGTATCGAAAATTGAACAACTTTTCGAAATTCGCCATTTTTTTATGCCTGTCCATACAAATCAATTAAAATTTTTTTTTGGTTTGTATGGAAAGTTACAAGTAAAACAGTAGTAGTACAGTTGTAAAACAAAAGTTGTTCAATTACCGATACCGAGTAATCCCATAAAATTCTTAGAGTTGATTTTTTAACACCTTGTATAAATAAACAAAAAGTACCTATAAAGTATCGTTATTTTTTTGTTAACTCCTTGGTAAAGTACCTAGTTGATAGATTTGAATTTACTTTCAACACACTAAATCTCTCCTAAGAATATTTGAAGTCCCTACAGGTTCCTGCCTGTTTCAGATAAGGCTCTGCTAGTGTTACCTAACTGACGATTGTCTCTCGATAGGTTGTCAATACTATCGTGACCTCGAAAACTAATAGCAATATCGATAAGGCTATCGATATTGTATAAGTATGGGAATTTAACAAAACTATCGAGGCTATCTATAATATCCATTGAAAAAATTAAGTAATACTACAGGCTGTATTCGAATTTGTGTAATTCCTTCAAACCGCGTGATCTACTGGTGTCACTGATTGACCCTGCATGCGTTTTTTACAGAAACAACTTTTTTAATTGACTTGTTGTTCTGCTTTTGAGTCATTTTAGCCCCGAGTTAAATGACTGCGTGGAGCGATATTGCGCTAGTCGTCCCCGCCAGCTTTGTCGCCGTGCTTACATTCAGGTATGTGTGGCATGGAAATGTGTTCTCACAATATTTTTTTGCATTGTTTTGTAACCTTATTAGGTAGTTTACGTACGGTCTTCTAACCGCTAGTTTTTTTTTTATTTTTTATTTCTTATCAAATCAAAATCCCGTGCTGGCTTAATCTATAGGTACTAGTAATAGATCATGTGGTTTTAAAGAAAAAGAGGAATTCGTTGACACCCTGTCTTGATGAAGAGCAATAGTCCTATAGATACTATTGAGTATTGACACAATCGATAATATTGACTTTACTACAATTACTGTCGATACTATAGATAGTTTTGCCGTATCGATTGTTGAACAAAATTTGATACCTGGTAGGTCCTGCAGCCGGATTATAGTCATTACCAGTACGGTAGTATCGAGTTTTGTTCAACTAGCGATAGGGCAATATCGACAGTGATATCTGGTTGTAGTAAAATCAATACTATTGATAGTCTTCAACAATAGTATTATTATTTTTTTCGATCAAATGATAATATTTTTAAATTCCAATAATACGATCTATAGTTTTCAAGGTCAACAATCTATAGTTAGGCAACACTAGTTACTATTCTGTGACACTAGGCTTTGTTTACACATTAATTATAGTGGCTCTGACTTGATATATCATGGTAATATGAGATGTAAAACAACTTACCATATCGCATTCTTCGGGGTCAGCGACCATACCCTTCATCTTGTATCGAATGCCCTCTTTAGCGAGACGACCAGCAAACTCCTCTCCAGTACCCGTTTGGGATCCATAGAATACCACTAAACTTCTTCCAGATGATTTTAACTTGTTTATAAAAGAATTTTCTGTAACTTGGATGGATCCTGCAGCCCTATAGAAAAAATACACGTTTTGTTAATACTAGATAGGTACTGTGGACATAAACTTACGAAACTGTAAGTGGATACAAAGTCATCATAATATTTAAAATAAATTGACGGTTACTAAAAATACTGAGGTCATAACATTTTGATCGACATAATTAATATGTAAGTAGGTACTAGGTACCATATATGTATGTAGGTAGTTCTTATCTAACTTACTAAGTTGACTGACTAATAGGATATCATTGTGCAACAAATTAGGTATTAGTAGGAATGTTTAATATACATAATAAATACTAATAGCTAATTTCGAGGAAAAGGGAGTAGGTACCTAACTATCGCAGCAGTACAACATAAGTAACATTGTTATAAAATACAGTAGGATTTAGATAGGTTGCTGGTCAGGAAATAATAAATTAAGATACACAGACAATCGATCGTTAAAGATGCAAGATAAATACCTATTGCTGAACAATTAAACGTCACATGGTATTTTTTATTATTTATTTATAAAGTGTAGATAAGTAGGTAATTATCACGTAATTACTAGGGAAATCATTGCCATTGGTTGAGTTGAACGCGGAAGCTATAATTACTAACTTATCAATAAAAAAACTCATTAATATGTACAATCCGAAGTAAATAACGTTTATTTAGTAGTAAGTTGGTAATTTACGTTTTGACATTAAATGATAAAGAACCGATAAGAACCTAACAGCACATTCTGAACTTGAGGTATTTAATTATGTTACAGCCACAGGCAGGGCGTCCTAACTTTTAATGAACGGAGCAATTTTTGAATCAATAATGCCAAGTTGAAGTTGAACATGTGACGTGACACTCGGATAAACTAAGTACCTACTCGAGTTAAATGGTACACCACAAGAGCTATAGATATAATTATGCACAGTGTATAAGGTAATTCAAGTGGCATCGCTTCGTCGTGTACGCATGTAGTTACCTATATTCTAGTATTCATATGACAAAACAAAGATTACTAAGTATGAAACAGCTTTGACCCGTACTCCTCCGCTAGGAGTTATGTTCTGTACAGCTGTCATGTCACACTTTGACAGCATGTGTGCTTCCAACCGTAGACAGAGAAACCTACTTTAAACGTGGTGTTGTAGTTGTATACTTCTTGTAAGACTAGGTTTATGTATGATTATTGTAGTGTGCGGTGTTTCTGCAATTCACTTTATTTCCTGGTATCTCAGAGATGGTGTTTATTTGGTTTTACAATGGTTCAAAGTACAAAGCGTAAACTTTCCTAAGATTCATAATATTGCTACCTGCAGATTTTATACAGAAACATTAGAACCCTGTTTGTTTCGGTATTTAACTAAAGGTAAGCAAACAACACACACAATTATCATTTTTATATTCCGTGTAGCTATGACAGCCCATAACCAACAGAGTTGTCTGAAAATCAGCTAGGTATTAGTTTGTTTTCATTAAGTTGAATAGGTAACTACTTCACAAATGGGTTATACTAGATATAAATTTATTAAAAACAGACAGCAAAACTCTTTTTTCCTATCGAAATTAGACATTAGAAAGGATATTGTAATCGTTTACATTTCGATTGCCTACCATTAACGAATTCATCTCGTTACTGTCAATAAGAAAAAAAATGTTGTGGCCATTACGATTATACTAATTAATTAGTAGATAACACTGGTCAACGTGTTGACGTTGACAGATGTTTCTAATTAATTAACTACTACAAAAATTGTTTCAAAATACCAACAAATTAATGAAAGAAATATTAGCTACCCGCCTACCTAGCAGCAAAACCAACAAGCCCAGAACAAATAGTAAGAAACACTTGAATGATAAGATATTATATAAATAACTCACGATTATGAATACGAGTCAGAGAATTTAATGAATAGGTACCTATTATTCGAATTGTTTCCCAGCAACAATTCGTAGCTCCAAACGGATCACTTTTTATCTTAATAAAAACTACATCATTACCTACATAAATACGAGTGAGCTAATTAACCATTTCGTTCTCCTATAAATTGTGCTTAATTTTACTGTATTGTCTTTATGTTTTACGAAGGCAATGAAAATTGTTGACAATATTTTTATTTGCCATGTCATGCACGATACGTGACGCGTTTACTTTAGTGAGATTAGCGAATATGATTAAACACCTACTTATTACAGATTCTATTGTATGTTAACCAAATTAAAAATAATATGTAATTAATTCAACCTTTACATCATATACGTATAAGTAGATACGGTATTTCGAAAATGCTTAGTACGTATTTATCTATCATTATGATAAGGTGTACGTGCCAAGGATTTTAATCTGACGTCACTTTGTAAATAATGTCTGATTTTATTTTTGAAGTTATTATACTTCTTTTGGCACATTGAAGTTTTTTGAGAGTGACATTGAGAGCTGCGCGTACGCCGCCGTGAAAAACTTAGTTGTTGACATAAACCTCTTTTCTTTAAGAAGTATAACTTCTTGATAGATAGATAGAATATGATTTTTGTACACCATAACAATAGCAAAAAACTGAAACAATTTAAAACAAGGGTACAATAGCGATCTTATCGTTAATAGCGATATCTGCTAGACAACCTTTGGATGGACCACGAAGACGTGAAAGATAGACCATGACAGCGCGGCAGTCCATGGTGTAACCACTGCACAATTTGAATTTATAGTTAATGAAAACAAATAACAACTAAAAAAATATACTACACATACTTAACGAGATATAATAAATATCTTACTTAAAAATATTAATTTATATACCTACAAATATATATATTTATAAGTAAATAAACTATGAATACCTAAATTGAGTTGGTAATGTAGCATCTCAGCAAAATAACAACCTGTATGGAGATGTAATGTTCTTTTACTATTTGTTTAAATGTAACTGGCTACTTAGCACGTCTTACTAGAACAAGCAACGCATTCCACAAACAGTGAACGATTTATACTTTGTAGAATGTGTTGGCATCGCAAACCTCAATTTCTCCTATGATCTTAAGTAGGTACCGTGTAGGTATGTGTCTCATGAAGGAACTCGAAACTTTCTTTGAGATATATGGGGGTTTTGGGATTAAACAGAATACTGTATAGCAATGATAAAATGTGAGTAACTATTCTGGTGAAAGCGCATAGTCAAAAGCCACTTGAGCCTAGTGCGAAATTTGGAAATATAACTCATACGCAACCATTTTGGAGTCGCTCAAGCTTATCTAATTGTGCCTCAGTAAGATCTAGATAGCTGGCGTCGGCATAGTCAAGAATTGTAAGAAAACTGGATTAGGCAAGCACAGTTTTGGTAGCAGTTGGGAGAAAATTGCGTAATGTTCTCAAAGACCCTGCTGAGGCTCTGACACAAACAATTTGGCTAAGTTCTTGCAGTTGTGAACCCCAAGAAAGATTGTCAACGTGAATCCAAAGATCTTGCATGAATCACTTAATGATATTGTAGTACCATCAAAATTATATTCCGAGATAGATATGACGAGTCAATTCTGCAAGTCATCCTAGCGCTGCCAACAACAATGACTTGAGTCTTCGTAGGGTTTAACCTTTTATCTAAAGGCCATAGGTACTCGCGTCAGATTCTGATACTACACCGGATGACTTTTTTACCATCTGGAAAAAAATGGTCTTAGTTGAATGGACTTGAACATAGTTTTTTTTAATATGTTATTTAAATGTATACATAAATAATTACTAATTATTTGTAGTAAACTTTCATACTAAATCAATAAAACAGAAAATTTTAAATAAATAAATCGGTGGAACAATATCTAAATTCAAATCATACACACCTGCGTATGATTTGAGTTTCGATAGATCTACTATCTAAATCTATAGATATAATATCAATTTCATAATAAGGAAATGAAAAGAAAAAGACGATGCCAATGCCTTCTACTCCGTTCACCTATTATACCCATTTTTTTCCAGACGGTAAAAAAAGTCATCCAGTATGTGCTAAATCTTTGTTAACACATTCGAGTCCACCACACATAGAGCTCATACGCCAACCCGCCATACATATTGCTAGTGGACCTTCCAGGAGGGTCTTCGGCATTACGTTTGCGCTAAGTGAACCCTCGAGGAGGGTTCTGGGCATTAGGTTAAAAACCTTGAAAAATACGCTACTACGTCGTAAAATAGGTGTTTGCTTGTTTCATGACAGTGAATTTTCCAAGAAAAACCTGCATTTAAAATGAGGCCTCTACGAGGGCACCCGGCATGGTGAATGCGATACAGGGTGCCCTCTTGGAGGGCACCCAGCACTGAACGGGTTAACAATTTTAACAGCCTTCGACAGGTCTTCCAAGAGAGATTGCGAATATATTTCCAGATCATCATCAAGTTGCATGAAGCTGGTATCCTCACGGTTGTCCAGCTTCATCCCACCAAAATTGCGCTGCAAGAGTATTTTAGGTTTTCCATAGGTGGACGAATTTTAGAAAATGTCACTTGAATTTTGTCCATGTTTAGCAACGTGCTGAGTTGAAGAAACGAGAATGAGGTCAAGAAGCGGAGGAGAAAAGTTGGCAAAATGGTGAGTGGCACTTGAAGAGAGAAGAGGTAACTTACAAGATTGTGAAATAGAACGAAGTGAGGAACAACGAGAAACACGTTTTTGAGAAGACATGTGTTGGAATCCCCCAAAGATTGTGTGACTGTAAAAAAGTTTGTTGAGATTCATGTCTTCCTATTAGATTGAGTGTCAAATTGTCAAGCACTCAAACATGTTTAGTAATATTGCTCGAAAGGTGCTGCATTTTTGTAACATAACATCGAGCGTTCGCCGTTTTTAGACATTGTCGAACTGGGGCCCAATTCTCCTAAAATAAATCTTGATAAATCACAACCGAACCAAGGCCGAACCGTTCACTCAGATAGTTCTCAATTTCAAAAGCTGTCGAATTGTTTGACACAAAAAACAAAATCAATCATTTTGAAAGTTTTCGAAAACTAAAACTGACTGACGGTTGTGGTTCGATTGCGTTTGGCAACAATTTATTTTAGGGGAATTGGGCCCCTGTAGGCCTAGAACAAATTTTGACGTATGGTAACGTAAACGTAACGTTAATGTGAGTTAATTTTGGATAGGAAATACTCGTTTCAGGCATAGTAATAAACTAAATTGAAAACTTAATTCATATTTTATTCATATTATAGGTTTCATACAAATTGTGTTTGGCAAAATGCTATAGGATAGTTGTATTTTCGATTCAAAATTCACTCGCATTAGCGTACGTAGTCAAAACATATGACCTATTGAACTTTTTTTTTTTCCTTTTCGAACATTCGCTAGAATGCTCATTACAAATGAATACTCAGATCTAAGAGCTCAGATTTATCAAAGCCGAAGTAGATTCTAACGAACAGATTTGTCAATTATGTACAATTTTGTACACAAAGACTTTAGAACATGTGGGTATATAGAGGAAGATAGGTAATTTACATCCGGGTGTTCGATTCTAAGGAAGGAAGCAATGAACTTCCTGAAACGAAGGACAGACGTAAGTTTTAGATTACTATTCGTGTATTTTACATTCAATAGATGAAATTATAATAATTATGCAAGGTAAACCGTCATAGCTTTCAAGAGGGCAAGGATTGTTGAACTTATTTTGCTTCTTACGTGACATTGCCGTGAAAAATTATAAATAACCAGAAAAGCCGAATCTCTTTGAATGTCAGACCGTACAGTTCAGCCATTTAATTTTCGTTTATAAGGTAAACAAACCTTTGATCGAAAAATATTCAAGGTTCTTTAGGTATCCATTAATCAAAGGTTTGTGTATGTTTACCATATAAGTACCTACATAAACACACAGGATGTTCCGAAACTCAACGTCAAGACGGGAACAACGATAGGGCAGAATATGACTGTTCATAAAAAAAATTAACATGATATTAATATCATGTCATGATGTGATGACATCTGTCATCTCCTTCGTGTAAGGTTTTTTTTAACCTTGCAGGTATTAATAGGCGCCTCGCAAAGCAGGCCTCCATCGACCATTGCCGCTCACCATTCCCCTCCCCATAAATCGCTATTAGCAACGAATTCTCTAAGATTCACGGAATCGTCTTGGTGTATGTTAACATTTACCGGTATGTATGTCCGATTCAAAAAGATTATTTAAGCAATTTCGGACTTACAGCATCGAAATTGGTGATTGTCGACAAAATCCGATGCTGTTAACTGTTAACCTACTATGTCACCTACCTGTGTACCTACTATGTCATTCGGACATTCAGACATAAACACACACAATTATTTTTTTTGCCTGTCTTATTGCTGACTTTAAAAGACATTTTAATAGTGGTGTAATTCAAAACAAGTTATTTACAAGCCAAATCATGAAAAATTGGGGGTGCCACTGGGCGGAGTCATACATTATAAAATTTAAACTTTAAAAATCACCTGTCTTGCAGAAATTAATATAGTTTTACTCATCTTAACCGTTAGCGGCCCGACCGACGAACCGGTTCGTCAGTGCCATTGTTTATCTATTGTGTCTATAATTACAGTACTTGAGTCTTTAAATCAATTTGCGCGAATTTAGACACGATTATCACTTGGTAAAACACTAACTGACAAAACAGTGGGAAAGATTGAAAATTAGTTCCATTTCATGACTTTATAGATAGACTGTATACGGTGTCGTATAAAGGGGCGCAGGATCTAGGGGGGCGCAAATTAGGCCGCTCAATAATATATAAAACCGAAAAAAACCTTGAATTTCTATTAAATTACTTCTTTTATCGTATTTATTTGGGGGTGGGGATGGGGGCGCAAAATTTGGTCCTTGCACTGGGCGCTAGCGACCCGTACTGACACTGGGTATTTAGATGAATATATTGTTGTAAAAGTTATACCTACCTAGCAAGTCAGATTTGTAGGTATTGTGCCATGGGCAGATTGGATGCGTGACGTGGCGTGACTACACTCATAAAATATCGGATCGGATAGTATTTAGACAGTATTTAACGTGTTCATGTTAAGCTGTTTGTAAACAGATTATTATGTTATGTCTTCAAAATACAAAACACGTTTTGTGTTTTTCCGCTTCAGTATGTAACAATTAAAAACTTTAGAAAACTTCGTAAACAAGATAAATAAAGATGTCTACCAATAAGTAGTTACCGACGCCAATAAAATATTATCTTTCCTTTTAGTTGTCAGCAAACAACTCAATAATTAAAATCTACTTAACTTTATTTATTTAAGCAAATGGAGTTTACTAGGTACTATTATAGGATAACATTATTCAAAATCGTTGTACCTACAGATTACTTAATAGTCAACACGGTAATTTAAGTAGGTGTATTGTTATTCAAGTACTATCCAACTCCTGACCCTGGCCACTAAATCGTCAAATCGACTTGGAAATTTGGAATTTCAATTACTTCTTCCAATAATCATTTACTGCAGTGTTGAAAGTACCTAAGACAAGCTGAAAGTGTCTAAGGCCATAGCTAGGTACTGTTGCCACGAGTTTTTATTTCTCTCTGAAGCTTGATCCCGATTATGCAAAATGTACACTACCAAAACTAAAACATTAACCTATGGGCAAAAACATTGCTCGATCATATTTGCTTTGCCTATATTATTGACCTAGCTGTAGGTACCTACCGTATTTTAGTAGGTTTTATTACAACTTCTACAAATGCCGTGATGTTCGGGTAACTTATTAAGAATTGGGAAGTCAAAGTATTGAAAATAATTTATTATGTAATAAAAAATTTACCCTACTGTTCAATCAATCAATATTTATTTGTGAACATAGGTCATACAAAAAGGTCTTAAAAATATACATATACTTAGTATCTCTATGTTCTACCAATGGAAATTGGTGTACAAATAGTTTGTAAGTATGAAGAATATACAAAACAAATATGAATTTATTAAATGTACTAGAAATATTATTATACAAAACACAGTTTATCAATTTTATCATTTAAAAATAACTCAACTGAGTAATATGTTTTATGTATTAAAAATGAAATCAATTTGCGTTTAAAAATACGGATATCCTGTTCATTTCTTACAGTTTTAGGTAGTTTATTATAAATTTTTGGAGCCATTGCGAAAATACTGTTCTTGTATAATGTGGTTTTAGATCTTATCACATGTAACTGGTCACAACGACGCTGACTAGTTACTTGGTCGAATTTATTTAAATTATTTTTGACGAACATAGCTGTTTCGTAAATGTATAGTGAGGGCATCGTTAATATTTTCATATTTTTGAAGTACGTGTAGCAACTGTCGGTAGTTTGTAGATTACAGATAGCTCTAATGCACCTTTTTTGACATTTAAATACCATTTCTTTACCCGTTGCGTTCCCCCAAAACAGAATACCGTACCTCAATGTTGATGCTACTAGACCATGGTATGCTGTTAACACTGTTTTTCTATTTGCCGTTTTATTTAACATATGCAGTGCATAGGAATATTGATTTAGTTTATTGCATACCTTGTCTATATGCACATTCCATTTTAGTGTATTTTCTATATTTAATCCTAGGAATTTTGTCACACTAATCTCATTAATAATTTTGCCGTTGTATTCAATAGGTATTCAAATTAAGATTTTTTCGTTGTTGAAATTTCATTATTACTGTCTTGTCTAAATTTATAACCAAATTATTATTTTTTAACCAATTCACAACCGATTCTATGTTAGAATTAATATTTGCCTCCAGTGTATGTATATCGTCACTATTAAAAAGTATTGTACTATCGTCTGCAAACATTGTCATAGGATAATTTGATGATGTTGGGAAATCATTAATGTAAATAATAAATAAAGTTGGGCCAAGCACACTGCCCTGAGGTACTCCATAGGTTACAGTTCTTCGGTTAGACTTATACATTATTTCGCTATTTTTACGTATTTTACTAATGATTGTTATTGATTTATGACTGTTATCAAAACAACATCAGACAAAATCACTTTTGTTTATCTATTATTAAAATGTTTATTGTCACGATTTTATTGTGTGTAATCGAAAACCATAGTGCAATTATACCTAAGATTTAACCTAAAAGACATTTTTTTTTTATTTCCTTGACTACTTATTCTAAGACCAACTAAAACCATAGGAGGGACATATTGTATGTAGTTGTTTCGCAATCGAATACAGTGTTGCTAGATGTTCCGCTTTTGGCGGAATATAGGTTTAGGTACCCTTTTTCAGTACTCTCAGGCCGCGTCCCGCTAGCACCCTGAGTGGGTCATCTTATATCCCGGTATTTCGCCTAACCCCGGTCACTCACATTCGTACTAATACGCGAACTCACAAGTGTGGGACCACATTTGCAAATGATTATGCAAAGTTTTTCCATACTAATTTGAAAACATTCATACAATACTTATACGAATGTTGGCGCGCATGTGAGTGATCGGGGTAAGAAGCACCGTAATTTAAAAATAATGATTTCATTAAATTTGTCAGTGATTTTGTTTAGGAATTTTTATTCGAATAAAAGTATTTTAACTATTGTATTGGTTTTTTTCTATGTCCCGATTTTTTGGTCTATATGCTGGGGCTTAAACTACTAATACTGGGGTATTTGGAAAAAAAGATCTGGCAACACTAAATACAGGCCTCCCATGAAAAAAAAACTGTATTATCTTGCAATCAGCAACTCAACAAGCCATTTTAGATAATTATAAAAAATTACCTCAAGGTTAGCACCCCCGTTATATTTGAGGACTTTTAAAAGTATCATAGCAAGACAAACTATAGAACTAAATATCCCGGTAAGCCACGATATTATTTTCTTGTTTTATTTTAAAAAGGAGCGCGCTAGAGCGTTTAATCCTGCTTCTTCAATTCTCGTGCGTACGAAATAACCTTGTATTGCAAACGTAATAAAATGATTTCAACATGACACTGCGTCAATCCCCCACCCGTCCAAAGGACCTTTATCCTGTTGAGTAAAAAATAATAAAAAGAACTGAGTTGTCTTTTCCCATGACGTCAGTAAATCACTAAAGAAACTAGAATGGTTATTTTTATCCGTACGTACATACTTTAGTAAAGTTTAACTCGATTTGTGTGTGATATTTGCTGTAACTATGGCTATTTACTCTAGATAGAGAGATGTGATTTGATTTAATATTTTCTGTTCATGTTTAGTTTAGAATTAGAACTATCGCAATAAAATTATGTAAAGTCACGCTTCGAAAATCAGTGTACTATTGTATTTAATTACCCAGACATGTTTATTGAAGACAATGATAATGGAAGTAGCAAGCAAGGGTAATAGCGTAATCGTAATTAACAATTTAATTGCAGTTGTTGTAAAGTCATACTATAGGCGCACAATCATTTAATTTACGTAAGTTCTTTTCTAGTTTTATAAACTGAACCACCTTAGCGTACTAACTACCTATAGCTCTACGAGCATCTGGAAATCTGATAGATTTAATTACAAAATAATAATAGTTTAAAAAAGTAAAAAGCATAAACAACAACATATCAAAAATAATAATACACTTACTGAATTGAATATTTACTAAGTAGTATTTCATCTTTTTTGTTTTCCTTTTTCGAGTTATAAAGCCACCAAATGGTGCCTCCCAATAAAACGACGAGCACAATAATATCAAACGTGCTAAACAGTGATCCCCCAACAGCAGCAGCAGCGGCAGCACCGGTCGCCGCATCCTTTAGAACGTCCTGTGCGCTGTCTGACATTTTGTAGGTTATGTATCTTTGCGCAATAAATTACGTGGTAATAGGCACTTATTTGAATAAGGTACAAGGTCACTTGACAGACGCTATTTTTCGTGAGGACTTTTTTATCGGCACATCCGGCGACAGCACGCCCAACGACACTATGTACACTGCACTGACACTGAAGTGAGTGACGTGATGGTTAGTTTCTAGTTGAAACTGTTGGAAGGTAATGTGAACGAGAACGATAGTCGACACGGTCTGTCGACACGACAGCTACAGCGAATATAACCGAATAAAGCCGAAGAGTCCGTCTACGTGAGCTCTACATCTATCTACACACACAAAGACAAGCGAGACCGACTGTACTGTACTGTAACCACTACTCGCTTAGCTCCACGTGCCGCTTATATGAACGAAACTATAAGCCGCCGACATGACATTAAAAACTGTGAAAATGAATACGACGCGACCACCGCGCCTCGCCCGTGGTGACGTGGTGACGAGTACGAAGCGGCACGATTCGACGACTGAGTTCGCCGTTGCATTAGTTGCTCGGTTTGCTTATTAATTCAAAATAATGCATGCAGTCTTATCTGAGAGCCCATTCCAGATATAGATTCTGTTAACAATGTTTCCCGCTCTATCTATAAAGATATTAGAAGAGTGAGTCCCTAATTATTAGAGCTAAATAGTAACGTCAGTAAACTCATTTTGTGGAAGTATGTAATGTGAAATATAAGAGATCAGAACATGGTAATAAAAACAGGTCAAGTGCGACAGTGCGAGTAAGAATCGCGTACCGAGGCGAGGGTTCTGTACAATAGGTACCTACCAATAATATTTTAAAAAGATATTTTTTTCGGAAACTGCAAATGTCATAAACTTCGTTTTATTTTTTCTGTAAAATATAGCAGACCTTATATGAAAAAACTATCTAGTATTCTCAAAATAATGATCTATAGGTACAGTACAGGCCTTAGTTTGTTTATTTCATAATTAGAGATTGATTTCGGCTTTGTTGTTGTAATAAAAACTTATTTATTTTGGATTGTCTTTAAAAATAATCACGTAATATTAATGGCCCCCGATTTTATTTTTATCCCTGTGTGAAAGATGAATGACCCATTATACTCGTTGTTGTCTCGTCCTCTATGATGATAGAAAACAAGTGTTATCATATTCGTACGAGACAACAACTTCGTATAATTACAGTCGAACTTCACTTACAGGTAAGTTCGTTTGACTATTTAATTTTGGAATAAAAATGACACATGAGTGGCAATTCCATGGTTTTCGGAGCTTCTCGTGATGAAAACGAGGTCAAAATCAAACTCCAAAGTAGCGACACAACGTATCACTGATGGTGATGACTGTTAAAAGCGAGTGTTAAAATTTCAGCACACGATAATGTTTATTTCTATGCATTTTTTTTTATTTTTACTTCTACTTTGGTGACGAATTTAGAAAATGGAGCTTCTAATCCGTAACCTCAATGAAACCCCAAAAAAATGTAACTTAAAATATAAAACACACCTGATCATAGCAGAAGAAATATAGATTTTAGCGTATTTCTCTAAATAGTTTCCCCAAAATTCAATAACTTTTGGTGAAAGTGGTAGAACAAAAGTTACTCATTATTATGGGTACTTTAACCGCCCTTTCGGATTAGTTCCACTGTTTTTTTTCGACTAACCTTGTATAAATAATTTATTTGTTCTTTAAAATATTTAAGTATAACACTTCAAAAATAATGCTTTCACTCAAAAACGATTCCATCAAAAATGTAATCAATCAAAACTATTTATTTCCGAATGCACCCATTAAAATTGTAGGAAGGGATCGGCGAATCGTTTCTGGCACTCGCTAGCCGCTCCTGCGGTACCGCTAGAGTGCGCGCACGATAAGTCTGCGCGCGGCCGAAATCGGAACTAATCATGGTCCACCAAAGTGTGTGCCGTTTTATTAAATTTGATAGTAGAACTACCTGATTGTAGGAATATTTAACGGGAAAAATATGTTTAGCGATAAAAAAGTAAAGCTTAAAAAGCGGTAATTTGAACTTTGGCGATCATGGCAACGCATAGCACGCCCTCAGTCGCGCGCAGAGTTATCTTGCGCGCACTCTAGCTTCGTTTGCTCGCTCGGCTCGTGCGTTGAGTGGTCACAGTTCTGACATATTACATAACATTACCTAACCTACCGTACAGTTAAGTAGGTACTGTTTGTCATTTTATTTCTTATTACGGTCCGGGGGACTTTGAAGTTAGAAGCATTAAAATAATTTTGCAAACCATTATTTTTAAGGAATTCAAGTTAGAACTATTGAAGTTAAAGTGCGGACTATTAATTTTAAAGCTAAGTGGTTTTGAAGTGGGCACTATTATTTTTAGAGTTAATTTATACCTGCCGAAAATAAAGTCGATTCCTCAATCGAAGATGGCGGTCATGTAAAATGACTTGTTAAGTGTTTTCCATGAAAAATAATTTGAAAATTTAAATAGCCACCATGTTGGATTTGAGATTCGGTCTTATGTTCGGCATCAGCACCTCTGAAAGTCATGGAATTGACATCCATGAAGAACAGTAAGCACGTTACGGCGTGGTGCTGTATTCAAGGAAGACAGTAAAAATTTCATACGAAATCACTATACTGTCACAACCGTACTACCTACTGACAACATCACAGAAAAACCAAACATTTACATAAGGACGGAGATGGCTACAACCGTAACCATATAAAGCCGTAGGTCTTTGGGTCTTAGAGGCTTCTGTCGTCAACAGGAGTTTCGTCTTTCGGTAATCCTGTATCAACGTAACTTATCTCATCCCCTAGCTCTATTTAACTGTCCTGTCCATGACGTATTGTTGAATACTCACTCTGATTTATACGGCGCCGTCTCTTCCGCAGGTAATCCAAATCGGAAAATAACTCGTTATTATCCAGCTCAAAATGTCCATAGGAATTAGGAAGTATATTCTCCATCGTGGTAGACGTGAATAAATTAGGCGCAGACGTGTCTTCCAGAAGCTTTCAATGCGATCATTATATTTGTGTCGACTCATCAGAAAATATCAGATTTCATGCTGAAAACATCTAAGAATAAAGCATTAACTAGTAGCATTAACCTCTCCCGTGACACTTAAGGTCTGTAGGTACTGTAAACAAATATTTTTTACAGCGGTAGCTGAATTGGTGTAAAAAAGTGGAAAAATATACGGCTGTCACTGTATTATCATGCATCATACTTTCAAGGTATGGTCACAGCCGCCACGTAGCGTGTTAGTCCATTTTCATAGCCGCTTTTGGACTTGGAATTTCAACTCGTTTTCGGGATCAGCTCCCTCAAAATGTATAATTAGACGATTTTATTACCTTAAAAATAATCCGTAATTATGAATACTTTACTAATTTTTAACCCCCGACGAAAAAAAGAGGGGTTTATAAGGTTGAAGACTATGTCAGTCTGTCTACCTGTGGCATCGAACGAAGCTCCGTCATCTGTCTAAACAACCCGTAGTGGATTTTCCCGCTATTACGCCATTAGACATTTTCACCCCTTAGCAAATAGCTCTGGCAGCCCCTTTATGACTAGCTATCTAACGCATTGCTAGGATGAGAGTACTGTCGGCGCTCTTGGGATTCCACTCCAGCTACTCAATAAAGACAAACTGGAGACGAGGCCCTGACCGACTCTCTGAGGCAATAAATTACGCAGTGTCGCCACTCACCAACAGCTTGTACAGCGGTTTGTACGCTTTCCAGTAGATCTCAGGGGTACATTAAAAGAGCCTCCGCGGGTGACGATATTTAAGTACGTCCAGCGCATCCTGGGCAGTCAGCCCCGCTACCAACCCTGCTGACTAGCTAATCTTCTCATCACAGCATGGGCTATTCTCGTTTAACTCGTGCCGAACGATCGCTATATTCTAAATGTAAATTAGCGTTATTGCACTTGAAGGACAAATACGCTATATGATTATTTTGATGAATACCTAGTACTGAAACTGAGTACGCATGGATTTGTACAGAAACTGTCAACATAAATGCAAATGCTAGGTACTTTTGCAATACAAGGTCGAGCTAACAGTCATCATATTATATGGTTGTTTGTATCTTTGTAAAAAGTACCTAATCTCTAAAAATACTGATCCGATTATGAAAACTCTTTCACTGATATAAAGCTAAACTATTAATAACAAGTGACATAGTATAGGTTTTGATAAGATCTTGTTTTCGTCACAAATCACTATTTGTAAATCAAGCCGAAGAAAAATTTGCTGATTAGCTTCTTTATCAGCGTGCGCTGACCAAACGCTTGGATAATAATAATTATAAAGAAACACAAGTGCAGCATTTATTTTGCAAAAAACATGCTCCGCGGTACTACATAATAGTCTAACTTTTATATTAACGACAAAATAAAGTTTTAAAATATTTTAAGGTAATGTTTAGGCATATTTTTATTACAACGTATCAATTGACGTAAATAGCATAGTCATCATGAACATTAATTCAATGAAGATAAAATTTGCTCTTTGTAGCATGAGTCTTTTATATGTTATCTTTAGATTTAGGAGATAATATGAAACAAACAAAAACGCAAATTAATTAAATTAATTCATGATGGCCAGCCAGCGGTGCAGGTGCGGTCTAAGATAAAGAATATTATAGATTTGACATGCGCGGATACCCGTCAAGGATAGATGTAAGGGTGCTACCACACCAATCGATCGATGATGGATCGATGATAGGTCGGTCTGTAAAAGCCACCACACCAATCAATCGACGTTGATCGATGGCATCGATCGACCTAGTACCAAAGCAATATTAGTTATTTGAGAATATTGCTTTGATCCGATGAGGAGTTCCGTTCCATATCTCTGTAGTTTATCTTCTAATCATAACAACATTTATATGGGACCAAACGGGAAGTATACCCTCTAAAACAATCAAATATTTTTTCAAATCGGTGCATGAAGGTATGATGAAGTTCGGAAGTAATAAACATAAAAAACTGCCTGTTTGAGAACCTCCTCCTTTTTGAAGTCGGATATAAATAAATAGAAGTAATCAGCTGTGTTATTTTATTCCGTTTACGTAATGCGCAGTTTCTACGTTTTCATGTTTCTTATCAAGCATTTTGTAGCAACAGTCAATAATTAAATAAGTCCAAGTCACAAATCTACCTAATAGTGCAACAATTTAACTATCTATACATATAATATTATAAATAAAACATTTAATAAAAATTACATATAGCATAATCTCTAAAAAATGTAATTGTACGTTAATAAAACGTAGACTAATTACAATTAAAATATTTAGCAACAATCCTACTCTGTCAAGAAAGTACCGGGAAAAGATCAATAATACCTACACATAATGTTAGTTATTCATCAAAATTTATTGTATCGCCTTCAAAGTATGCTCCTTCAGAAACGATACACTTACCTACGCCAACGAATAATCCAATCATCAAAACATTTTTTTAACGCTTTTTCCGAAATTGAGCTCAGTTCTCGCCGCGAATTCTTCTTTAGGTCTACTACCGAATAAAAACGGGTGCCACGAAGTGGTAATTTGAATTTAGGAAAAAGAAAGAAGTCGACTGGAGCCATTTCTGGTGAATAAGGCGGTTGCTCGATGGTATTTGTTGAGTTTTTGGTCAAAAATTCGTTCACAATGATGGCCTTGTGCGAAGGCGCATTATCATGATGCAATCCAAGAATTTTCTTTCCACAAATTTGGCCTGTTTGGTTGATTTTGCTATCTTAAACGCCGCATAACGCTCAAATAATATTCTTTATTTACCGTTTGACCTTCCGGCAAGAATTCCGAGTGCACAACACCGCGATAGTCAAAGAAAACAGTCAACATGACTTTGACTTTTGATCGACTTTGGCGTGGTTTTTTCGGTTTCGGTTCAGTTGGAAGGTCCGAAGCTTGTTGACTAGTTTGCATGTCAAACTCGTAAACGCACGTCTCGTCACCTATAATATTCACACATGTTATCTTATCAGGATTCAGGAATAGAAATAATAAAAACTGCTATGACTTTATTCACCAAGAACGGTAAGAAATAGTTCATTAAAAATAAATTAGTAAAACCTTTTACCTACGCAATTTAATAAATAGTTTTCAGCAATATTTGCCCGATATGAGAGATAATTTTAATGAGAAAAAACTTGTATTACTAAAACGTGTATTATAATACTGCTAAATTCAAAATATCTTTTAGTAATGGACTATGTTCGCTATGTTCTAAGTTTGGGCGGGTATTGTTCGAAAATTACAATTTTATTTAGCAATTTTACACATACTGGCTGTATTTATTAGCCTCATTTATGCAATATTCGTATTTTTCATGTTCTTCTTAGAATACAGGGTGTAAACGAATTCATGTAATTCCATCAAATCGCGTGATCTAGGTACTGGTGACACAGATTGACCAAACACTGGTTTTTTTCAGTTTCAGGAAAAACGTTTTTTCATAAAAATATCCTGATTTTCTGTTTTTGAGTAATTTTAGTTCCCCGAGATAGGGACTAATTACACTTATTCAGCTTCATTCGCGTTTCGCTGAACGATTTTGGTCATACTTATGCAGTTCTGTTTCTATCAGCCGCTTACAGCGTCGTAACAATGAGAAAAGCCGTCATAGCGTGTTATCTCCGCTGAAACGCTTCTATCTACTGCGGACGGCGCTGAATACGCTTCAAAGACGGTAAACCACTCATTTAGGTAGACATTCTATTGTGTCCTCAGTATGGACAGTTCTACGTGCGATATTTTTATCGTTTCGCTTCATGCAGAAGAAATCGAAAAAATTTGACTTAAAAAATTAAAACGCAAACGACAGTGGGTCGACCCACTTTGGAGAAATAGAAAGGACAATGGGCAAAAATGTATGGGACCTGGTACCCGCTCCAACAGCTATAATTTTTATATGATCGGAAAGCTATTACATAAATATACACTAGTATGTATGGCGCTTGTCTCGATTTGTTGTCTGTTCGGAGATAATCGACTTCGAACTTTTTTTCTGTCAGTTGTTACTGATGTCGAATTAACTTTTTGTGAGGGACTAGACCACTACTAAATATCGCCTTTTGATGGAAAATTATCATTCACACCATGATTGCCATCTCACTCTACTGCTAGACTTAGACGTCATTGAAGAATCTGCATCATTTGGTATTATTATTAATGGAAAATGAAGAAAACACATTTTACTAAAAAAATGTCGTTTGTTTTACTTTTACACTTAATCATAAATATCTGTTACAATAACATCGTTTAAGAACATTGCAGGAGCAACAAAATCCTCACGTCTAGCCTATCCCAAATACCGAATAATTGATATGATGTGCGCACAAGTGCCTACAGTACATCTTCCCGTCAAACACGTGCAGTAGTTTTGTAAGATAACTTCTTCTGCTGTGTGGTTATTATTTACTAGAATATGTGAGTAGTCCACTCTTGATCTCACGTGACGTGATTGTATACGTCCATGTAGAAGCCACGCATCTTCATTAATGCCATAATCACGCAAGTCGTCGAGGGCATTTTCTCTGTATATTTCGATATTATAGAGTCCGTTTTGCAAATGCTCTGCGCAGTATGATTTTGCCAGCTTTAATTGGTAAGTGCCCAGAGCCAGAATAATAATCTGATCTTCTGTCATTTGCGGCAATAATTGTATCTCGCTCGCCTCTATTCTCTGAAATTCAACCCTTCGACTATTTAGTCGTTTTCTTTCCACGTAATTGTGTAATAGATTAGGGGTATCTATTTTTTCAATGATCCTGTCTAGGTAGGCTACAGCGTAATTGCTGTCTGTAATAGGTACGTGGAAGTGGTTTAGAAGCGCTGCAAAGATTTTGAAATCACAAAACATGTATGGCAGTGTCTTATTCAAATATTTTTGCCGCAAGAGCTTGAAATCGCGTTTGAATCTTCCGTTCACCACTTCCACGACCCATCGGCATATTGTTACGGCCCGAAATTCATTCGCCTGTTCAACAGTCAGCTGTGTTTCATTTCTACCTTTTGTGGGTGGCACATAATGATTCGTATCCACACGCTTCGATATCACCTAGGCTGTCTCTAAACCCTCTATCTAATATAAATGCATCATTTGTCTGAAGCAACCAATGTAGTGGATCTTCCTCATTATTCATGATGTCGCTCATTATATTAGCGTCGGTTTTTGTTGCAGCATACAGCCCTTGACATCTAAAATGTAGCCATCCGTGCATACTGTTAAAAATGGCTTTAGTAAGTTCTGAAACTTGTGCATATTATAGGACTGCCGCTGGAATAAAAAGTTGGAACTTTTGTTGATGTAGATTTCATGTGCCATCGCATATTAATATTGCTTTATCATTGTTGTCATTTCCGAACAAAGCCTTAGGGATAGTTAGGTTCTTTTGTAATATGTTATTCCTAGTAATGTGATCTATTCCCAAATGTGGATCACGTATTTACTCGAAACTAGTTTCGAGCAGAGGTACTGAACGACTGGCGTCGGCTACCGCGGCGCGCGCGCTGCCCTGTGACGAATCGAAGAGCGAGGGGAGGGGTTTTCTTGCAATAGTAGTTTAGTATAAGTACATAAGTTTAATAAAAATGGACTAAAATGACAAAAAGATATATTTTTTTCTACATATTCATAGCGCGATATCTCCGAACGGACTATGAATTCGTGAAAGTGGCCATAGTAAATATTGTTTGTATGGTTAAGACCTTTACAACGATACAAAAATTATTGCTGTTGGAGAGGGGTACCAAAATGCCCATTGTCCTTTGTTTGGAGAATACGCGACATTGGTATCCCAAATAAAAGAAAATAATATTAAATTTAAAGAGCATTTTCAGATGGATATTGCAAAATTTAACGCAATTGGAAGTCGAGAACCAACCGTGTACAAGGCTGTTCCGCCGCGTTCGACGCTGTATGCGGCGGAACAGCGCTGAACGCGGCAGAACAGCGCAGAACTCTATCTATAGCACTCGCATGATAAAAACACATTTTTGTCCTCATTTTATACTTGTTTGCCGCGAAAACAGAATAGACGCGGAAAGCTGAACAAATGCGTACGCGTCTCCATACAAAATCGTTGTTTTCTATGGACATAAGCTGAATAGAACTGAATAAGTGTGAGTAGTCCCTTAACTGACTGCACGGAGCGATATCGCACTAGTCGTGCCTGCCAGCTGCGTCGCCGTGCTTTCATTCATAATATGCGTGGCATGTGGCATCGAAATGTTCTAATCACATAAAACAATTATCTTGCAAAACAACGTTTGCTTATTTTTTATTGAAAACTTATTTGGTGGTATACGATAACTTACTTTTTAATCAAGCTAAATTTCAATTTTAATTTTTAATCAAGCTAAATCCCGTACGGGGTTAATCTATATCGTTAGTAGATCATGTAGTTTGAAAGAATTACACGAATTCGTTTACACCCTGTATAGTTAAATAATGACGTAAATGTAGCACTTACCTACGTGTGAAGGTCGTTTTCCTCTTTCCGCTCACTACGGCTTTTACAGCCAATGACACTACAATGAATCAAGTATAACACACGCAACTTCACGTAAACACTTTTTCTATGGGAGTTAACCACAGTTTTAATGACCAAATGAGATTTATTTTCACAAAACCTGTGAAACGTCAGACACGACTGCCTGACTCCAAGTTTGGAGACAGGCAAACTTAAAAGGTAGTTTTCCGTAAGTCGCGGCCGACGCGACTGACGCGCGCGACTTAGCGACGTGTCGCGTCTACGCGACAATAGTAGATACACTCATCATCTGCCTAGCCTTTTCCCAACTATGTTGGGGTCGGCTTCCAGTCGAACCGGATGCAGCTGAATATCAGTATTTTACATGGAGCGACTGCCTATCAGACCTCCACAACCCAGTAACTGGGTAATACGATACTCTTGGTAAGACTGGTTGTCAGACTTTCTGGCTTCTGACCAACAGTAACGACTGTCAAAGATCTACAAATGACAGCCGGGACCAACGGCTTTACGTGCTTTTCGAGGCACGGAGGAAACTCGCTATGGCAAATGGTCACCCATCCACAGACCAACCTCGGCAAGCGTGGCTTAACCCGGAAGATCGGTCTATGCGGCTGTAATTATTTAGCCACGAGCTCCTCCACAATAGTAGATACACTATGAAAATGTATAGTAGGCCGCGCGCGTCTGTCACGGGGGGCTCGGGAGCGGGCCCGTAGATTTTCATAGTGTTTATGCGGCATCCGCCGCGACCCACGGAAACCAAACTTTAGGGCGATACGCAGAAAGTGAGAAAAATTTTGTCTGTCTCTCTCACTCTTACAATTTCGAGCGTAAATATATCTTGCTCACTCTAGGTGTTATTATTACCGTGTCAAGTCCATATTATTCTACGTCTTTGGGTGCGGTGGGTAGGTAGTCGGTGCAGTGCAGGTCGGACCACAGATTAAAGAAGGGAAGACGGACTCAGTGGCAGTGGGCGGAACGGTTTATGGTACTTTCCGAATGCCACGCGGACGAAGTCGCGGGCAAAAGCTAGAATTTTAGATACATATAAATGTGCGATAGTGTTCAATATTATAAGCGTCATTTCATATTCTTTATGCTTTTTATTAATTCACGGAAAGCTGCAAAAATAATAATAACATTAGTTCCGCCTCGCAGCAGCAGGAATTGGATCCAGCCCCGCCCGCTGCTGCAGTAGCGTCGAGCTCCAGCGACGAGTATTTCTCGTCGCCACCACCTGTACGTCGTCGGGGAGGAGCCCGGCCGCCAGCTAGCTTGGGACTTCGAGACCGACCGGCCCCGAACAGGGTCCCCGCTGCCGGTGGAAATGTGTCGCGCATGCGATGGACTCAGTCCATCAATGAAAACGTCATGCGCGCATATTATGGGGCTACAGAGGGGGGAATTAACCTCACTGCGTACCGAGATAGGATTCTGTCTTTGTTTCAGGTGCTTGAGCCAGCCATCAACGTTTCGACCCAGCGACTGTCGGATCAGGTGCGTGTCATCCAAAGAAAACGTAGGTTGGACGACGCCGTAGGGTAGGGTGGTGTAAGTTTGCGCAGTTTTGAATGTATCGGTCATAAAAATGAATCATACGGATTAATCACAGGTTTATTGATTATTATTAAATCTAAATTTATCTAGCAATAAATTTTAACAACAATTATTGAGCAAACATAATCACTTTTTACTTAATTAACAAAAAAACAGAAGTCGGGAAATGCGCAACTTTACAACCCCGGTGTGTAAGATTGCGCACAGATGGCGATAAGATTGCGCAGTGTTATTTAGGCGAATTACTTGCATAAAACGCATTTAAATACCCCAAAATCCAAGTAATCAGTTCACTTTTCGTACCACCACAACTGACACGTATAGCACTCGCTCCAGTCTTTATTAATAGGTTCTACGAATACTTCAGAGCATTCTCCACACCATCCTTTTTTTTGGTGAATTCTTTATTTTATCTTAGTTAAACATTGTGGTTGGTATAACCAGTGACTCAGCCATTCCTATACTCAAAGCCACTTGCCTCTTGCTTTCTCCTTTTTCAATTCGCTTACGAGCATCCTCGTTGGTGGAAGGTGACCAAACTTCACGGTCAATTTTGCGTGATCTTCGTGACATTTTATAACAAAGTGAAGCGCTATTTATAACCTTTAAAAACAATCAATTTTCATTAGTAGATATAGATGAATATTACACAGTGGCGTGTAAGACTGTGCACGCAATATTATACACCCCTTTAGTGCGCAAACTTACACACTTGGCCTCCAACGCAATTATTTTGATACTACAGCTATCTCATAAAAAGTTATTGAACTACGTTATCACTAGCTGAAATTTCAAAGGTAAACACAAGTAAACCTATCAGCAAAACATTGAATATTCAACAGGTTTTTTATAAGTTATACTTGCAAAATGTCAAAAAACTAGATCAAAGGGCTATAAAAACTTTGAACTCAATTGGACTCGCCGTTTTTACTCGTATCTGAATACTTTTTTGGGAGCGCATACTAGCATGCAAAGGAATCGAAACACTACTAGATTTGGCAACGTGTTGCACACCGGTGTCGAGTAATGACGTGTGCGCAATCTTACACCACCCTACCCTACTTAAGCGGCTTCGCTCTGAAGAACAGAATAACCGTGCCGTCACACCCCCGGTGCAGGCTGCGGAGCAGCCGCAGCTTCTTGCTGTGTCTCCGCGGCCCATTCATGTTGATGGGAAATCTGACGGTGCGGTTATTAACGTAAGTAGCCAGTGCAGTGACGAATTGAGGAGCGCTCTGGAGGGTGCGATCTTGGAATATCGGGCCACACCGCCAGAATTAAAACCACGCTTGCCTCGTTTGCCCATGCATAAAAAGAATCGGGCGCTGGTGTGTGCTCTGGATTCGCTGCTGTCAAACTATTTTGATGGCAGCGAAGACCTCGGCGATACCCACTCGATCCTGTACTGCGCGGCGATTGCGGCATGTCGTGTAGCTCACGTTAAACTTACTTAAAATGAACGAGCTACACGACCGAAACCCGCCGTACCGGCTTGGCAGTGCAGGATTGAACGTCGTATCGACGGGGCTAGAGCACTCATTGGCAAGCTGATCTGCTTCAGGGAGGGCAACACTCGCCCAAGAGTGATGCGCTTTGTGAGGCGGGCGTTCTCGGGGACTGATATCAGCTCTCGAGATTATATGTCCCGTGTCACAGAGCGCATCGACTTCCTGAAGCAGAAGGTTTATGCATGGGCAAACCGCATTAGGAGATATAAGCGACGTGTGGAGCGATATACTCAGAATCGCACTTTCCAGAGTGACCAAAGGCGGGTATATAGAACTTGGGAGCGACCTGTCCCAGGTGTGACTGATAAGCGCCTACCGGATGATGATGCCATGAGTTCATTCTGGCGCAGCATCTGGTCGGTGCCTGTCGCTCACACCGAAGGTGATTGGATGCGGGATATCGAACGAGCGTGCAAAACAATACTGGAAATGGGGGAAATTGTAATCAGCCCCCAAGACGTAGCCACTGCAGCCCGTCCATTGCCCAATTGGAAGTCTCCGGGGCCGGATGGGCTGCATAATTTTTGGATTAAGTGGCTACGTAGTTCGCACGCTAGCTTGGCGTCCCAATTCCAATCGTCCTTGGAGTCAGGGTCGCTACCCCAATTTCTTACAACTGGAGTTACCCACCTGCTCTATAAATCTGGAAGTGCCGCGGAACCCAAGAATTATAGGCCGATCACATGTTTACCGACGGTCTATAAACTCCTTACATCCATTTTGAGAGTCAAAATTTCTAATCATATTGATAATAATTATATTCTGTCTCCTTCTCAAAATGGATGTAGGAGTGGGTCCCGCGGTACTAAAGAGCTTCTCCTCATTGACATGGCCATTAGCCAACAAGTTCGTCGCTCCCGAAAGGATCTGTCGACATGTTGGATAGACTATAAGAAGGCCTATGACTCGGTGCCACATACATGGCTCATGAGGGTGATGGAGTTGTATAAAATAAATACAACTCTCCGCACCCTCCTGATGTCATGTATGAGGCAATGGAGAACGGTCCTTCGCTATCCGGGATGTCGAGAGATTCTGGGGAGAGGGGAACCGATAAGGATCGAGCGAGGTATATTCCAGGGAGACAGTCTGAGCCCGTTGTGGTTTTGCTTAGCCTTGAACCCCCTAAGTACATTGCTGGAGGGAACAAGGCTAGGCTATCGGTTGAGGAGAGAAGGTCAAGTTATATCCCACCTCCTATACATGGATGACCTAAAACTATTTGCCCCCACTGATTTGCAACTGATGGAGTTACTGAAGGTAACTGAAAACTTCAGTAACTCTATCAGGATGGAATTTGGTGTGGACAAATGCGCGGTCATGCATGTAAAGCGAGGGGGGATTGTGGAATCCGAGGGAATCCAACTCTCGAATTCCATACAACTTAGATCCCTCTCCCCAACTGAGACCTACAAATACTTGGGTATGTCGGAGGCTTTAGGCATCAGTGAGGCCGACATGAGACAATCGTTACGAGAGCGCTTCTTTGGCCGCCTGAATAAAGTATTGAAAAGTCTTTTATCAGGCGGAAACAAGGTGCGCGCCTTTAACGGTTGGGTCATGCCGGTCTTGATGTACTCCTTCGGCATACTCAAGTGGACTCAAACTGATCTTGACGCCCTGGATAGAAGGGTCCGTGGCACGGACTCCGTGCACTGCTGACTGTACATCGGATGCATCACCCACGCTCTTCAGTGATGAGGCTGTACATTCCGCGAAAGTGTGGGGGTCGAGGCTTTTTAAACGCTAAGACCCTACACAATCGCGAAGTGTACAGTCTCAGGGAGTATTTCCTCCAAGCTGAAGGGGAGATACATCGAGATGTGGTCGCAGTGGACAGGGGCCTTACCCCGCTCGCCTTGGCTAAAGAGAACTGGCGCAAGCCTGTAGTACTTATTAGTACCAATGATCGCGAGGAAGTATGGCAAAGCAAGAAGCTACACGGGCGCTTCTATCGAGCCCTTCATGGGCCCGATGTTGACTTTTTAGCGTCCGAATCCTGGCTACGGTTTGGTGACCTTTTCGGGGAAACCGAAGGTTTTGTTTGTGCAATTATGGACGAAGTCATGATGACGAACAATTATAGGAAATATATTGTGAAGGATGGCACGGTTGACATCTGTCGGGCATGCCACCGTCCGGGAGAATCTATCCGACACATTATTTCCGGTTGTTCTCGTCTTGCCAACGGTGAATACTTGCACAGACACAACCTGGTGGCCAGGATTATTCATCAGCAACTTGCTCTAAAATATAACCTTGTCGAATCGGAAGTACCGTACTACAGGTATGTGCCCGACCCAGTTCTCGAGAATGGTCATGCCACACTGTACTGGGATCGATCTATTATCACTGACAGGACTATTGTTGCCAATAAGCCTGATATAGTGGTAATAGATCGATCAGAGCGCCGCACAATGATTGTTGATATCACGGTCCCACATGACGAGAACCTCGTGAAAGCTGAGAAAGATAAACAATTAAAATATCTTGATCTAGCACACGAGGTTGTCGCCATGTGGGATGTGGACTCAGCAGTCATTGTTCCGATAGTCGTTACGGCGAATGGCCTCATAGCCAAGAGCCTCGATCAACACTTTAAGAGGCTCTCGTTGGATGGCTGGATCAAGGGCTTGATACATAAAGCAGTACTCCTAGATACGGCACGCATAGTGAGGAGGTTCCTTTCTCTGGAGCCCTGACTGCCGCCGCGGCAGCTTGGACCTTGTTCCCGATGCCGGTGGGATACTTTTTTTTATATTTTTAAATGTTTTTATTTTTATATTAGAATATTTAAAAATGTAACTAAATATGTAAAAAAATGTGAATAATATTATTGTCCCGATTCTCTCCCATAATAATAATTTATATCTATTATTTTTGTACTCTTTATGTTTGGTGTTGTAGAGACACTCATATTTGCGAACTATTTCTAAAAGTTTTTCCTTTAAAATTATCTCCATTGCGAAAAAAACACTCGTAAACTGTATTCTGTTTGTAAATAAATACAATCTGTTGTGCGTGCGCACGCGCAGCAATGACCGATGCGTGTGCGTGCGTGCCCGGTCTGGCATCTAACAAGGAGTGCCATATAATACAACGTCATCACTGCAGACGCGTGTGCGACGTTGCCGTTCCGCTATGCACGCGCGTGCACTCGGTTTGTGAGTAGCTGCGGCTCTGCGTGCGTGGGTCACGCACGTGTGCACGTCACGCATCTGGTCTGGCATCTTTCTTACAGTTTCTAAACTAAGATTGACTAAAAACACTTTACAGTAAAAACTGTAAAGTGTTTTTAGTCAATCTTAGTTTGTTATTCTTATCAAAAAACTGACCAAGTGCTTTTCGGACGAAGCACAGCTCAGAAATGTATGTAGTGTTCCGTAGTCAGTACGGTGATAAGATGTTTTAGTCAAGTGTTATAGTCAGCTGCACCAACTGGTTACCCTCTCACGAACAAGTTTATTCTTTAGGGGGGTAACCAATTAGTGCAGCTGACTGTACCTATGGTAAACAACTTCAGTTTAAAAGATAAGTCCGGTATAGGTAGGTACTGTATCTATACATAATAATTGCTTTTCAATGTATTTAAATTCAATATTGATTACGTTTGAAAAATAAATTTAAAGTAGGTATACCTACATACGTTAGTGTTACCACCAAAATATAAAGTAGAAGAAAGGGCCGTAGCTACTAGCTAACAAGCGGGACACCTGGGTTCCATTTTATTCATCTTTGGTTTAGATCCATGTCCCGTGTGAAACCGTCGCAGTTTTGGATCATAAAAATGTTTTGTGAATACTGCCTTTTTTTTCGCTGATTTTCAAAATCAGTAAATGGAGAGCAAAATATTTTCAAAAAATATGGGCAATCTCCTAAGAACGAAGCGAGGCAGCCTACGTCACGGGTTCTATATTGAATCCGACCGAGCATAACGAAGGATGCTAGGGTTAACAGCGACGGAGTTAAGACTAGAATCCTGAGTGCAGCGAGGTATTCAAGCTCGCCCAACACGAAGACACCTTTATTCCCGACGAGAATACTCTACTTTTCACAACTGCGAGACAATGAAAAGCAATAGTACAGTCGAGTTCATTAATATATTGGCCCTTCCAGGCTTCAAAAATATATGAACGTTAAAAAAGTTCCTAATATTGTGACAACTCTAAGCATCATTAAATTGTGGTCAAGATTTAGATTCATTAATATGTGACTGCTTTTTCACAGTCTTGTGCCTTTGGCTATACATGTTACTGAAAAAAAGCAGTCACATTTTAATGAATCTAAATCTTGACCACAATTTAATGATGCTTAGAGTTGTCACAATATTATGAACATTTTTAACGTTCATATATTTTTGAAGCCTGGAAGGGTCAATATATTAATGAACTCGACTGTACCTACTAGAATCAAAGTATTTCATTAAAGTGACAATTACAGAAGAACATTGAAAAAAAAAAGTTAATGTTTGTCATATTAAACCAGTTGTGGAACAACAAAGTTATATTTTATTTAACGGACTCCGAAGTCAAATCACTGTCGTCTCTCAATATTTTTAAGAGAATTTGTAGTTTGGAATTTGGAATGTATAATTAACAGCGATTTGCAGTAATCGCGCCTATATTTTTTTGTGTTCTCGTATTGGCTACGTGATGGTTCGATTTTCGAATACTTCGTTAATAATTTTCTACGTCAATGTCTTCATACGAATTTTTATTTTAGATTCCAAATTCATGTCAAAATTCAGTACATACAATATTATTGACCGGCTAGACCCAAGGGCTATAATGGTAACTTTAGGTTAGGTTTGCATTACATATTTAATAATTGGACATTATCGAGCAGATGATGTGAAAAAACTTTTACGTAACACACGTTCACTGTATTTTTGTAGGTAAATAAATTAACTTTTATTTTCGTCAACAGTCTTTTGCATGTGGCTGTCATTACCTACCTACGTGCACCACACATTCATAAATCATAATCACACTTAATTGTATTTATGGCAATGATATTAGGACACAAGCAGTATGGACATACTTACACAAGACGATTATGTTTTGTTTAAGGACTGTTTGTGTCAGGCAGTACCTACCTATTACAACACAGGTCATTTAGGTCAGGGTCGAATATATCCTGGTACTTGTACCTACTGCCTCAATCATTATAATTAGGTAGTAACCTAAACTTAAACGTTACAGCTGTTTTATAAGTACTTAATATTAAGTGTACCTACATAAATACCTAACCTAAATGCGGGTTGCTGGAAAGGTTGAAAGCGTTAATGATCTACAATTCGTTTTTAATTTGTTAATAGTTTAAGGAAATACCTAGTATGTAAATAAGTAAAGAATAGTTAATGGGAAACAAACCTCGTCGTAAGCCTGTGCTAATCGAAGGATGGTGACGCAAGCCGTAGACTTAATGTTATTGCGTAAAAAATTACCTGTGAGACCTAGTCCGAGCGAATGATTCTCGTTGTGTGAATTTAAGGAAAAACCAGATTGGCATTGGAATGAGAACCAACCGTGGCTAAGACATAGATACATAACCTTCACTTGGTAATTATTTGTACTTATAATATAATCTATGTTCTTAGACTGCCGTATCTAAAACGTACACTAAAGGTGGGTTTAGACCAAACAAGCGAATAGTCATTCTATTCCCGCTCTATCAAACTCTCTTCCCGATTTTGAATATCGTTTCTCGATATACCAATTTTAGGTAGTGATCTCCCGATTTTCTGCATAATGCATGCAAAAATACGAAAATATTGTAATAAATATTGTTGTAAATAGTGTTTTCCTTTGAATTCAACATCAGAAAATATTAAAAACGTGGCAGCACACACAATAGACCTTCGCCTGAATTGATCTTTCGACTGATTCGAAATGAATAAAACTTTCGACAAATTATAATCTAATCAAAACAAGCGAAAATGAGCCGAAACGTGTTGAGAACAGATTATATTACTAAACCACTAGGTAAAGGAAAGGCAGGAGCAGGAGTTTGCCTGTAGTTAGGGCAATGAGTACCTAAAGCAGGAAAAAATATTTTTTGAAAAAATTAAATAATTATCATTTTGCATGGAATTTTGCACTAACCTTACTTGTGTTACAGATTTAATGACGTCATGGCGGTAGTCGCACTTGTTTACTTCGTGACCTGTCAAAACGGCTGTTTATAACAATAATTATGCAGTGCGCTACGCGGCCCGCCCTCAGTTTTGCTGTGGCCTTTGGGTCGGACAGTCATTCAGTCGCCCCCAGAAAGTTAAAAACTATCACATGATAATTGCATGAATATAACTGATTTCAAATACCACAATTTAACCCGTATTTCAGCTGGCAAGTCTCCCGTTGTTCTAAATCTCACTTTTGCAACACTGGTTGAGATTCTATGAAATGTTCTAAGAATGCTCGCTCGTTGGATGGTAAACGGCGCACGAGCGTGCGAACAGTTGCGTGTTCTAGCGACTTTATCTGTACGAATTCTAGTTCTATATCAAATCTGAAATCGCAAAAAAAAGAAACAGCTGTTCCCTACATTTTGACGAGCTAAAGAAACGTAAATGTAGGGAATAGCTGTTTTTTTTTCGCGATTTTATATTTGGTCCCATAGTAAAAGTTGTTCATAATGATGAGTACAATGACCCCTTAAAAGGCAGTCGGTGTTTTTCAATTAACCCTGTATACCTAAACACAATGGCAGACTGTCTTATCTTTATCTTACTTCTTACAGTTGGTATACGCGGACGTTTTCGTGAAGGGTTTTGCGGTGGGAACTGAGCAGCACTTAACTTTCAGGGTTTTCACTTTACTTGAGTTCCATTGTCAAATTAGGAACCCTTGTAGTTTCGCCATGTCGTCCGTCCGTTTGTCTGTTTATGTCACAGCCCTTTTACTTGCAGACTAGCTATTATTGCTATAAAGGTGTGGCATGTTGTACATATTTATAACGCCAACACCCCTTACAGTTTCGTCGTGTTCGTCTATTTGACCGCCCGTCCGTTTGTCTCTGTCACGCCCTAGTATTTGCAGCTTTCTTCAATTTTTATGAAACTTCGCAGGTGTCTTCAGTAAAACGCCATACAAAAGTGTGGTAGGAACAAAAAAAAATGTATTAAGAGGGATGAAAAAAATTGTTTTTGCTCTCCTCGTCATGAATCATTGGATAGGGATTTAAAATGACATTAAGGTTCCTTAGTGACTTTTGTATTTAGGTAAATATTTAGTGAGATATGGGCTTTGAAAGTCGTTTGCAATGTGTCTCCCATCTCCTCTAAAAATCTAAAAAAGCCCTACCTAATGAAGTTTCAACGAAAATTTGAACTATAGTATCTAGTTAATAAGTTTTTGAAACATCAAAAGATTTAGACTAGACTTTTCCAAAGGTTTTAATACCTACCATTGATTATTAATATGTTATTCTTTTCGCCATTCTGCCACAAATAGGGACCTCGTCGTCATCACGAGTTTGGTTCTCATCATATCTTCGCCAGGAAGCAGTACCTACGTGTTGGTCAGGAATTTTCTGACTGGTGCTACTCGGTAACTGGCGTTCCGCAAGGTGGTATACTCTCTCCTCTGTTTTCTTTATTTATTAATTCCATCGCCAACGCTGACTTATACACGGTCGGAGACTGGTCTAGTAAATTCGGAGTTGCCGTAATTGTAAGTCCTGACATTTGTCAAGCCATAATTATAGCTAGCTCGTGCCACTTAAAAAGATTAGCCAGAGCGTCACGGCCATACTGCGATCTCTCTACACATAGATTAAAACTTTTCCATTCATCGAACACTAAACCCTTTTGGTCCAATCTCTTGTGCTCCCTGTAAATGATTATGCAGATGTTTGTTACTCTGATTTATCCCAAGAACTTCTGAACAAATTGGATCGTTTTCTTAACAATTGCATTTGCTTCATTTTCGGACTTCGTAAATATGATCACATTTCTCTTTACCGTTCTCAGCTTAAATGGCTGCCTGCCTGATCGTTATTTTGTTGGGAATATATCTAGCTAATAGCTACTAACTGACTACGGAACTTTAATAAAAGCGTGGCTCAACATTGGTTTTTCTTTTTAAAGTAAAAATAACAATCCAAATATTAGGGAAATGTTATGGTATAATAAAACAGGGTATTCTCTACCAACGATGACCGGTACGTTACCACTTGTAATATTTTCCCATCCATAAAACAAACTTTGCGAAGCTTATTGATTCATCAGTAGCAATGACGTAGTATCGGTCAGTCACGTGATCTAGCTGTTACGGGAAGAGACTACCTTGATTTATTACACATCGATTCGATTGATTTGATTTTAATTTAAAAATAATATAAACTTCTCAACGCGACGGTTACTTACTAATTACTTTTCTTTTGTTTTCATGATACCATATTGTTTTACTTATTTTGTGATGATGTTAGCTGGCGGTCGGCGTAGAGATGCACCCGCCCCAGTTGTTCGTTTAACTTCTTTTTGTTTTTTTAGCATTATATTTCGCATTTATTTTATGTAATTATATTAAATATTTGTGCCTATGATATCGGATAGTGATTCTTCATTCTTCCAATGAATCTCTTGCCTGATGAATCTCTTGCCTCTTCTGGCGATGAAATTTTTTGTTCCCTAACTTACATTCTTGGATCTTGGATAGTCTTCTTGAAATCTTGCGTCATAAATTTCATCAACAGTGTAACCAGCTGCTGAATGTGTGCCATATTAATGGCAGACCAAAAGAACGATCGCAGAACGGGTTAAGGAACATATCGCCGCAGTCAAAAACCGCCAGATAAATAAGTCCGCAATAGCCGAGCATCTTCTGGAGTCCGGTTCCAATCACTGGATAGAATTACATAGTCCAAAAATCCTCTCCACCGATCGTCACTATTATCCCAGAATTGTACGTGAAGCGATTGAAATTAAGAAATACAAGAATTTCAATCGGGAAGATGGATACAAACTATCAACATCATGGAATCCGGTCATCAGCAAGTGTTATCGTCAACGGGACGGTTTAGGCGAGTGTAAAGACGTCGTTAGTGTGGTGTGTCGAAGTACCGACGATAACTTTATAAAAAATCAAGATCAAGTGAGGGTAGATGAAAATGCCCTTGCTTCACGAAGATGACAACAGCTCCGCCACTTCAGTCTACCCGTGACCACGGCCGGTGAAATTCGGCCGAAACGTCGGGATAAAAAAAAAAAGGTATACAGTGCCTTTTTTTTAAGTTTTTACGCGATTAGACCCGAATCTGTATTTTTATAGTGTGCCATATTAACGCTCAGTGTCTCTAGTCACAATAGTAAATTGTATGACACGTTCACTAATTGCAACGTTCAACGCTACCCGGATTTCCAAGAGCTGGCTCAAACCTTATCTCTCTCAACCACTTACCCTCTCACTGGGTTTGTTCTTACGGTGATGACCGGATTGGCAAGTGTGGGGTGGTATCGCAATATAATGTTCGTCTTACTCACTTTCCCTACAAAATCTTAGCTACTTCTTCTTCCACCTATTCCGCTTCTGCAGAGTTTCCCAAAATACCACAATACCAAATACCCAATACCAAAACCATCATTGATGTCTTTTATTGTCCGCTACAGTTTATTATTTCACCGAACTCAAATCGGTATTGGAATCCTTGGGTTCAGAGTGTGCACATCACATCATCATGGGAGATTGCAATACAAACCTTCTTGTCCACAACTCCCCTAGTTTCTGTAAACTCCTGCACCTCATCGAGTCAGCTAGTCTACATGTACTGGCTCTTCAAGCTACCTATCATAATATCGTTGCAGATGACACTTGGCTTGACCTTATTCTCACCTCCAATCCTTCCTTCGTTGCCTCTCATGGTCAACTGGCTGCTCCTGGCTTTTCTCATCATCACCTCATTTTCCTTATACCTACTATTAATTTTATTTCAAAACAATATTTAAAAAATCTAGTTGCTGATTTCTTTTTCACTATAAAAATACAGCTACTCTTCAAATTGCAAGGTTTTACCTTCAGCGGTTGAGGCTGTGCGAGTGTCATTACATTAGGACTTGTTCTTTTTATAGACCTTTTTATAAATAAGTACATTATCTTATTTTTAAATTACTGTAAGTATCTCATGAATGATAATTCATAGAAAAAAAAAATTGAGAACTTTTTTGTAGAGAATCGCTTAACTACAACTTTGTGTAAACTATTATAGCATTATCATTTAACGTTAGATATACATATTTACGAATACATAACCGTTTTTTTTGACTTTTGGCATTGAATATTTTTTTTTTTTGCAAAGTGGTATCGATTATGGCTTTTAATTTGTTATGATGTATTTAAAGTCTGTACCAATTTTCAGCTCTATACGAATTATTCCGTTGAATTTTTTGACTATTTGACTGGACTAGTAAACGAAAACTGGCTGACGGTTGGGGTCCTTTTGCAGATTGGCACATCGAAATAATGATATGTTACACTAAGGCCCGGAGTCCACCAAAGCGGAGACGAGACGAGCGGAGCGGAGATGTGTTATAAAAAACCAATAGAATTTCGTTATTCACACATCTCGTCTCCACTCAGCTTAAGTGGATACCACTGAGCGGAGATGTATCATATTTGTATGGCGCGATGGAAGCGGAGATGTGAGCTGTTCCTCGCTGAGATTGAGCTGGACCGCAGTACAAGGCGGAGATGTGAGCTTTGCCTCGCAAGCAGACGACGGCGCGCAGCGGAGACGAGATGTGTGCGGCGTGCTGTATCAGATCGCACTAAACTGTGCGTTCATATGCAACGCTCGCCGCACGCAGCTCAGTTCCGCTCTAGTCAGCGCACATCTCCACCCTAGCCAGCACACATCTCCGCTACAGTCTCGCCAGTACGAATCTCCGCACAGTTTCGGTGGACACACCCTAGCTGAAAAACATCTCTTGTTGTCTCCGCTTCGGATATCACCGCACATCTTTGCTTTGGTGGAGTCCGGGCCTACCTGTTCATTCGTGGATGTATCCGCTTAAATTACTTGACAACAGCGCTACCTATCGGATCCTAGCATAGATATGAACATTCGTCGCGGAAAAAAAAAAATTGCGGTAACATCAAAGGTCAAGTGAAATATGACCTCCATCAGACAAGTCGTTCAGAAGTTACGCGATCATTAATGGACGCACCAACGATTATACATAATATGTATACAGAATGTTTTTTTTAACTGGGCATACATGGTCAAATCCGAATGTATATCTAGGGAATAGCGAAAAACGCTCAAAGGAGTCTTTGGGCCGATTTTGATGAAAACTAAAACTGTATATTTTGGTAAACAGATAAAAAATCAATTTTCCCAGCCGGATTCGAAACAGTTGATTTAAAAAAAAAAAACATGCATCACTGCGTTGCTGCATGCAGTTGCGTGTTTGCCTAGTCTGAAAAATTTCTTTATAAATGACATGCCCACAACTTGGCTCTACATTAGATTTCAGAACTTTTCACGGCAAAAGAGTCGCGAGACGTGGCTTTTTTTACATGAACGTTTTTGATGGAATCTATTCTATGTATAAAATCTAAGCTGTTCCTAAATACGTCCATGTTAGGAGTATTTAAAAATTAATACTCTAGCTAGATGTTTTCATGTTTATAATATTAGACATATAAAATATATTTTATTACAGAAATTTTTAATGACTTCAATAGTGGTTACAGAATGTTGTGGGTTATCTCACAGTTGCCACATCTCCGATTTTAAAAGGTTTTTAAGATTTTTAGCGGGTGAGCTGCAGGCAAATCTCATCCAAATCGCAGCTAATAAACTGCAGCCGTTTCACTTTTTTTCATATAAAGATATAACGCTCAACATTTTTGTTAGTAGAATTTGAACTCCTGTATAGTTGCGAATTGACCTTCAGTGACTTTACAAAAAATAATGCAGGAAAAAACTAGTCATGATTCATAAGCATTTTTGACGATAACATCGCAATACGTCTTAACAACACTCGTATCTAGTAGTCATTTCACAAAAACCTAATATTATCAGTAGGTAAGTATTGGTAATCATCTGTACAGAATACAAAGTACACATTCGACTTCTATAACAGTCTATAATTTACTAATTAATAGTTTTATAAAACCAACTTGTCCACCGTGACTGTAGTAACTTTTAGTCGAAAATACTGCTTTGGCTGAGTCTACCGAAAAGCATAGATGCTGGTAGGTTTCGTCTTCAGAAAAACCGTCCTTAGAAAACGACACCATTTTAGAAAACTTTGCCCCACACTAGGATTTCCCCTGTACCGTGGGTACGCTTATGGTATGTCTACACCAGTGCGCTATCATGTTCATTTTGCGCTTTCAATTCCTCTTGCGTCAAGCGCATGCAATATTGATTGCCATAAGACGCCATAGACGGATTAGCGTGCGCTAGGGGCATGCGCTTTTGTCGAACTAGTATTAAGGCATGCGCTATGGCGCTTCACGCATGCTTCAGACGAAGACGCAAGATGAACATGAAAGCGCACTGGTGTAGACATAGGTTTACAGACACAAATCTCACATACAGAAACGCTCAGATCCGAAACAACTATCTGTAGGCCAAACAAATTTTTGTTCCGTGTGGGAATCGAACTCACGACCCGTAGCGCAGAAGCCAATCGCTCAACCACTGCACCAAACGTGTCGTCGCCGTGCACCAAATGTTATTACAAATAAGAGAAGAATGTCTTTTGACATTGAAGCACGTCTTATTCATATGGTACAAGACAAGTTAGACAAGGTACCGTATGTAGGCTAAAGTTACCGACACGAAAAAATGATCCGACAATATTTTACATTTTTTTGGGTCTGTCCCGCCACCTTCCCCACTACTGCAACTTCTGTAAACAAGGAGCTACAATGACGACGGACTAGGAAACTACTAAACGCTGAAACAACGAGGATCGGCGTGTCCCAGGTAAAAGATTGAACTGTCTTGGAACCCGACACGAAATTAATAATAATTACAGTGGACCCCCGGTAATCCGGCCCCTGTCTAATCCAGCACCCCCTGTAATCCGACATGTCTATTAAGCCCGTCACACACGTAGCTATAATATATATTAATATGTCAAAATATATTGCGCTTTTAGTATAGGTTTCAAAGATACTCGTATATATTATAGCTGCGTGTGCGGTCATTCAAAGATTACTATAGAAAATATATCGTAATATGTCTAGCTATTACTTATATTAATATATATTATAGCTACGTGTGTGACGGGCTTTATTATTGAATATTTTTTTGACAATCTTCGCTAATGTAGATAATGCATGATTGAACACGTTACAACTTGTACGCGCCACCACTATTTGCTCGACGCGTAGGTATTGTTTTGATTCAGATTGCTAATTTTGACATACATAATGATTATAATGAAGTATGATTTGTACTTCAGATTATAACATATAGAATCTGTAATTTGTCCGATTACAAGATACATAACTTCATGCATTATTCCCCGAAGGGTTGGCAGAGGTGTATAGTACAACACCCACGTTTCGCCGTTATGTTTTAAGTCCCATGTAATAGGGGGCGAGCCTATTGCCATCAACCGGGCACAAATCCAGACTCCGAGCTGCTACTGAGGAATTCCACACGGAAAAACCCAATAACACTTTGCCCGACCTGGGGATCAAACCCAAGACCTCATGCTCAGCAGTCGCGCTTGCGATCACTAGACCAACGAGGCAGTCTAGTACAAGGTACTCTTTTGTAAAAAAAAACGGACTATAGGGGGTCTTAGGCAGTACTCTATAATCCGACAAATTCGATAGTTCGACACTGCCCTGCAAAACGTTTGTCGGATTACCGGGGGTCCACTGTATAAGAAAATAGGAGTAGAAAGAAAATTAGTTTCGTATCCTCCGTATCCAGCAGGAGACGTAACAGAGCAAATAGGCCATATACCCAAAAATGTATGTTTACAACTGGGACAAGCGCAGTTTCCTAGCAACACGGATTGATAAATTTATGGGTCCGATTTCTGTATTCTGAGGGTTATGTGAACTGTTACACTTTATTCAAAAATAAGTAGGACAAAAACGCTTGATCGCCCGGAAATTTGTCCTAGTTGCCTTGCAAGGTTCACATAGTAATAATCAACACCGCTTGTAACTTGTAAACTGTCTAATACTCGTATAATTTTGCGTTATTTTTGCTATAGAATACACTCCCATATAGGGTAACCATTCCAAAAATAAAGGAATGCCTGTCTCGGATGCTTATTACCTTAGCAGCGCCATCATACCTAAACTACAAAGATAAAAAAATTGTTATGCACTCGCATTGTTTGCGTGTATTTCTTAAATGTCACAGGCCCCAGAAATAAATGTAGGTATGTTTGTCTCAGAGCAATTCCGATAGCATGCCTGTTTAAACCCTAAAATGCCCGCCTATACCTTAAAATGCCTGACATTATGGTAACCCTACTCCCATAGGATATTGTGCAACTGTTCGTATTCACAGTAGGACAAGTGTGTGAGATAATTAAATATTTGTGCATAAAAACGTCAATCGAAGCTGGCACAGGCAGCACCCATAGTAATTATTGTAAAGATTCTCCTGGTGTCTAAAGGTTTTTAAAAATAATGCTTTAATGCATGCTTGGCTTACAGCTGGATGGATATTTGATTAGAAACACGAGATTTTTTACTACGTGATTGATACTGTTCAATGTTTAGATTTCAACTACATGATGTTGCGGAAAAAACACGTCGCCCTCCATTTTAATATGTATGATTATGTGACGCAATAACAGGTCAGAAATTCAAGGTGACGGCCAGTCAGGCTGCCTCGGCGTGCTGCGGCCGCGTCGTCCGCGGTAAATTTAAATCGAATTACTCTTAATGGTGAATGCGATCATTCGGCCCGCGAAATTCTACGTAACATATTATTTATCTATAAAACGTAATTTTATAAATTGCGAATACTCGTGTGGATTTATTTACTATATAAAACGATAAAGGTATTTTTCTGTACTTTAGTAGAACAAAAGAAACATTGTTTTCGTCATGTTTGAATAAAATACAGTAAAACAGAAGAACTGAAAAAAAAAACGTGGAGATACCTTCAAAATATTTTGACAAGTAAATACTTACAATGCCTACCTATTTTTCATTACGGTGCTTATTTAAACTGACACAAACTAAGTTAGGAAGGTAAACGTTCAGTTAAATACGGAAGAGGAAAACGCCACATGTGTCGGTAAATCTTGGTTTGGAATATCAGAACGTATTACGTAATAAGGTATGATTATGACATCAACTGTATGTAAAAGTAGTTGTAGCGTATTAGCGGTTCAACGCTTGTCTTCCATGCAAGAAAGTCAGAGGTGCGAACTCAGACTGTTCGATCCAGGCCCACACACCACTTGACTTGATGAATTCAAGTGCAGATCAGAATTTGATTATCACTTTAAACATCGTGAGAAAAGATGCACTTACCTGTGAGGGCTCCATAAAGTTATTGATGGTGTTTAGTCCACCAGCCCACACCAGAATAGCGCAGCGTGGTGTATTAAGGCCTTAATCATTCTCATTCTGAGCAGAGGCCCGTGCCCCGCAGACCCAGCACTGGGCTGAGTTTATCGTGTATTTACAAATTATGTAATACAGGATGTCCCACGACTTTGCCACATGGGAAGCACCTTAAATACTGTAGATAGAAAAATTTACTGAATGAAGACTTCATATTTATTTTAAAAACAATACGAACTCCATTCAGACTTTTAAATAATCACCTGACTGAACCGGGAATTGAACTCGCTTAATGTGAAAAAAAAACTGTAATTTTATTGTACTAATCGAAAGGCTCGATCAGATACATTTATTTCTTCTAAATAACATAGCATCTAAAATAAAAGGAACACCATGAAATTTAACATTTATTTGAAATAATAAGACGTTTAACTGTGCAAGTTACAGTTACAAACTATTTATTTTATTATTAAATGCTCAAAATGTATCTCTTCCTATTGTATACAAATTGTTACTCTTTTAATAAAAGGAAGTCAAAGGAGTCGATCTGATCGACTCGACTTTTGTAATAGAAAAAATGTATTTTCAAAAATTAAGAAAAGGGTAAGGAAACCCCCCGAGAATTGCATTGCCCTGATAGGGTTAATCCGGCCCTGGCCCTTAGTACTATTGTTGCAGGTAGACATGATATTAGTGTTGCATCACTAATATCATGCATGTATAAGTAGTTAGCTTAGGTTAAGTATTTTACTTCCCCACCATTGAACCTTGGCGCCATGGGGGCTGGAGACCCCAGGTCTCACCAATAATTGCCCGGTTACGTAGAAAGGGTCCGCAAGGACCATCTACAGCAGACCAATAGAAAAAAATAGTTAACCACAAAATGTTCCAACTACGATTTCAACAAAATTATAAGTTGGATTTGGATTTGCAACATCGCAGTTTAAAAGTAATTTGTTTATGTGTCTTTCAATCTGCTTAAGGTTGTTGTGGACTTGTTTGATGTGTGTTTCGTTGAAACACGCCAAAAAACTAAGAAAACAAAAATTACAACGGTTTTTTTTTTGTAGTTTGGCAAATATTGTTTTTTTGTACGCGACGTGAGCAATAAATAAATACACTAACGCATAATCACCTGGGGCGCTAGCGGGAGGCAAACCAGTCGAATCGCATTAACTATTGAGACAATGAATTTATACAAATTAACGTATTATTCATAAAAATAGCAAAACTATTAAGAGTGATTGCGAAAAGTGTAAGTAGTAGATCTATTAGGTAGATGTGTAGCAAATGTTTGCATACCTAAATGTCTGCCAGACAAAGCGTAAAGTCCAGTTGCGTATAGGTACGTCACTAAGCGAAGCGGTCTAGTTTCTGTTGTTGAGGTCAAGTCGTGCAAGATGGATGGGATCAACGACAGTATTACTCGTAAGTATAGAATTTGTTGGGCTGCTGCAACCATGCATATAGTTTACTTTTTTGCATAGTGTAATAAATAATTAGATGCACATAAATAATACAGGCATACCTACTGCGTCAACAAAATCGTCTTCAATCATGTTTGCCGTCTTAGCGATAACTGTGAACGCAATTTTTTCTAAAGCATGTCTGACACTTGGTTGCGACAATTTTCTCGAAAACCGAACATAACTTTTAGTGCACTTTGAAGTTTGTTTAGGATTTGTAAGTTACTTAAAAAAAAAATGCCTGGAACTGCCCCACTGCTGGGCAAAGGCCTCTTCTCGTACAGAGAAGGAACGAGCATTGATCTCCACGCTTGCTCATTGCGGGTTGGCGATTTTAGACCATTAAAGTCCAGGTTTCCTCACAACGTTTTCCGTATGTCAGTGGCGTCTTAGATTAACTAAGAAAGTACATATGAAATTGAAAAAGTCACATTGGTACATGCCTGGGTTTGAACCCGCAACCCGGTGCTTAACAAGCGGGTCTGTAACCTCCGGGCCACCACGACATTCTTTTTATGTCTGTTACTTAACATAATTTATTTAATAAATAGTTGCCAAGTAAATAGTTGGATGTAGGTACAGTCTACTTGCAAACGCGGCGTTATTAGCCCGCCTGAACTCCTAAGCAACCAACTTTATGTTCCCTGAAAATTCGTGAAAATGTTTTTGTCTATCCGTGCCTACAGTTGACACAAACTATCGCTCAAACTTATATTTTCCTCGTTTATTAGCTTTAATGAACAAGACAAATTCAATAACGTAGATCTCTTTTACGTCACGCCACGACACGACAGTTTCGGCTATCCAAAACGTAAATAAATTAGGGAACTACCATTTTTATGAGATCAATAAAATTTATCTTCATAGAGTCCGCGGCATCAAAGAGGTTATTTGGGCGCTTTATTAACACCACATATTTTTCAAAAAGCGCCCGACACTTTGATAAATTGCATGGCAAAAACTGCTGTTTTGTTTTTTTTTAATAAATTTGATTAACTTGATTGTTTTTTTAGGTGAAAACAGTAATGCGTTGGATTAGGAAGTTTGAAGAAGAGGATAGCCTTGAGATTCGAAACCGAAGCGGTAGACGTATGTTTTATTCAATTGTACACAGCAGAACTACTACCTACATATAAGGTATCGCGAATCAATTTGATATTTTGATGGTCACCATTTGACGCGCACTGCATACCGAAGATTGCATCATAGAATACCCGCCAGAAAAACCACGTATCCCATATCTCCACAGTCCTACTGTCGAAATTTGGGAAGGGATAAGGAGGAATCAGGAGGACCGACTTATGTGCGCAACTTGTTGGTTCTGTGCGTAGACGCTTACTTGCAAGTTATTGAAAGTAGTAGCAGATTACACAAAATATTAAAAATTAACTTAGGTAGGTATCCAATTTTGTTACAAGTAGTATATGTATTCATAATATGAATATATATACATATTATGTATATACGTATAGTATACCTAATTACCTATGCATTCATCTTTGTTCATTTAACTTACTGAATACATTTTTAAATCCTAACTAATATTATAAATGCGAAAGTAAGTGTGTTTGTTTGTTACCTTTCCACGCCTAAACCACTGAACCGATCATCCTGAAATTTTGCATATACCTTGTCAGGTGTACAGAAACGTTAATGCAGATGGCGCCACGTGTCTTTCAAATCACGATTAAATTATATTATTACAGGAACTTTAGAAGTGTGTTAAGAGTTTTATTGAGCCTAATTAATGCGAGCAAAGCCGCAGGCAAAAGCTAGTATTTCTATAAAAAGCAAAATACATATAAAAATAGTAGCCCACCGGCATCGGGAACAGGGTCCAAGCTGCCGGTGGTCAGGGTCAGGGCCTCAGATAGAGGCACTTCCTGACAATACCTACGCGCCGTGTCCAGGAGTACCGCTTTCTGTATCAAGCTCTTGATCCAGTCGCCTAACTAACGAGAGCCTCATCAGATGTTGTTTGAGGCTCTTTTGGCCGTAACGACTATCGGCACAACGACTGCTGGATCAATCTCCCACATGTCGGCAACCAAGTGTACCAAGTCAAGGTATTTAATTTCTTAACCTTCTCGGCTTTCACGAGATCCTCGTCATGCGGGACAGTGATATCAACAATCATTGCGCGGAGCTCTGATCGATCTATCACCACTATATCAAGCCTATTGGCTACAATAGTCCTGTCGATGATAGATCGATCCCAGTGCAATGTGGCATGACCATTCTCGAGAACTGGGTCGGGCACATACTTGTAGTATGGTACTTCTGCGTCCAACTGGTTGTATTTCAGAGCAAGTTGCTGGTGGATAATCTAAGCTACGAGGATGTGTCTGTGCATTCACCGTTAGCAAGACGAGAACAACCAGAGATAATATGTCGGATGGATTCACCTCGATTCAGTGGCATGCCCGACAGATGTTAATCGTGCCGTCCTTCACAATAGGTATAAGTATTTCATAAGTATAAGCGTACGAGTGCCTCGAAAAAAAAAAAGAATGAAAAAAAAAAGTATTTCTTATAATTGTTCGTCATCATAACTTCGTCCATAATTGCACAAACAAAACCTTCGGTTTCCCCGAACAGGTCACCGAATCGTAGCCAGGCTACGGACGCTAGAAAATCTACTTCGAGCCCATGAACAGCCCGGTAAAAGCGTCCGTAAAGCTTGTTGCTCCGCCATACCTACCTGCGGTCATCAGTCCTATAAAGTAGGTACTATAGGCTTGCGCCAGTTCTCTTTAGCCAAGGCGATCGAGGTGAATCCTTTGTCCACTGCGACAACATCTCGATGCATCCCCACGTCGGCTTGGGAGAAGTACTCCCTGAGACTGCACACCTCGAGGTTGTGGAGGGTCTTAGCAAACCTCGACCTTCCGAATTCCGCGGGATGTATAGTCTCATTACCGATGAGCGTGGGTGATGCATTTGATTTGCAGTCAGCATCGTACGGACCCTCCTATCCAGGGCGGTTCGGTCTGAGTTCACTTGAGTATGCCGAAGGAGTACATTAGGACCGGCATTGACCCAACCGTTAAAGACGCGCACCTTATTTCCGCCTGACAAAAGATTGTTAAGTACCTACTTTTTTCAGGCGGCCATAGAAACGCGCCTTTAGCGATTGCTTCATGTCAGTCTCCGACATGCCCAAATATGTGTTGCTTTCCGTTGAGGAGACGGATATACGGTGTATGGAATCCGAGTTGGGTTCCCACGGATTCCATTATCCTTCCTAGCTATATTTGCATAACTGCACATTTGTCCACACCAAAATCCATCCTGATGGAATTACTGAAAGTTTCAGTTACCTTCCGTAAGTAATTCCAGCAGTTGCAAATTGTTGGGGGCAAAGAGTTTCAGATCATCCATGTAAAGGAGGTGGGATATCACCTGACCACCTCTTCTCAATCGGTAGCTTAACCCCGACCCCTCCCAGCAGTGTGCATAGAAGGTGTAATGCTAGGCAAAACCATAGCGGGCTCAGACTCAATGGCTCAATCCTGATTTGTTCTCCTATCCCTTAAATTTGCCGACATCCTGGATAGCGAAGGACTGTCCATCAGTGCCCCACGTACCTAACATGACGTCAGAACGGCGCATAGAGTTGTATTTCAAGTAGTATGAATAGGTATCTAATTATTAGATATTATTGATATTACCTATAACATTAAGTAGTTAAGCTTTGGGTTGAGATGTTAAGCTTCAATCATGTTTTCTATACAAAAACGAATAATAAGCTTAAATCCCTTGATAGACGACAGCTATAACAATTATACACATATGTAATATATACATACTTAGAACATATACATACCTATTATGTTTTCAAGATATATTTCATTTAAAAAAAATGGATTTTGTTTAAAATTAATTTATTATAAATACAATAATGTTATCTGTAAGAAACTTAACTATGAAATAAACAAAAACTGCTTTTCGAAGTTTGTTCGGGTAGGTTAGTTAGTGTTGTTTTCATTAAAATAAAAAAATTTAATCAATGTACTTAGGTATGTACAGATTTTACTTCGTTACGATTTTATTATACAGGGTGTTAACGAAATCGTGTAATTCCTTCAAATCACGTGATCTACTGGTGATACAGATTAACCCTAAATGGGAATTTTCGGTTTTTTTTTTTTTTTTTTTTTTTATTTGGTTTTCTATTTCTGAGTCTTTTTAGAGCCTTGAGTTACCTGACTGCAAAGAGCGATATCGCGTTAGTCGTTCCTGCCAGCCGTGTCGCCGTACTTTCATTAATTTATGCGTGGCATCGAAATGTTCACAAAAATAAAATTATTTTTTTGCAAAAAAAATTTTTTTTTACTGAATCCTTTTATGGTGGTTTAGATACGATCGGTAGCAAAGCCGCATGAAAAAAAAAAGATTTTATTTTTTTATTTTTATCAAGCTAAATCCCGTGTGGGGCCTGTCTACACCAGTAGTAGATCATGTGGTTTTAAGGAATTACACGAATTCGTTAACCCTTAATTTGGCAAGACTAAAAAAGTTGTAGTAGGAAGATGCCGTTAATATATTGTGTTCATATGAATTCAAAACACATGGGAAAAATAAAATAAAAAATCATGCCTGAAGGATTTCCTGAAAACACAACGTTAAGTATACTCAACAAAATGCGATGATTAAAGAATTAAGGTATAATATAACTGTTGTGTATACTCAACAAATCCAGCTTACCAACACTGTTAAATTAAACAAAATGTAGGTATATTAAATAGAAATAATTATTGAAAAACACGGTTACATGCAGTAAGTGTGGTTAATTATGATTATAATTGAAGCGACAATTTCTTTCTTTAACAAAACATAGCCTAACGTGACATTTTAGACAAAAAAATGTGATAAACCCTTTTTTACAGTAGGCACGTCGACCATATTCCTTACCGTAACCAGGGAAATGGTCGATATTGTCAATTTGTAAAACGACACAACAACATAATCGTTTAGGAGTGATTCTATCATTACAGTTATAGCTAATATCGGTATGTCAGGATTGCGAGCAAGGTAAATGTAGTAAATAAAACCAACATAGACTCTCCACCACTGTGAGCACTTGTATTTGGGTTAGTATTAGTAACATGAACTAGATCACAATATAATAATTTACACAACTATACATATAAGATCAGAAAATAAGGACAATCTAGTAAGATATAAAAGGTCAGACTTCTTCAGCAGACCAACATAGAATGCTCCGCTTTGTCGAATGACCACCGCATTTATAACACCAGGTGCATTGATCCATATCGACGACTACCTTCCTTTGTCAACATTGCCCAGTGTTACCCGCTAACAATAACATATTCTATGTCATCTACAGCCCTGAGACGTTCAGGTTTTTTTCAGGGTTCAAATCTTGGATTGTAGTTTTATTTACATTCCTTCCTTTGTGAATGCAATGGTCTATAAACCTGATATACCTTGATCTTGAATTCTGAAAATAATATAGATATTTGCAGGCACCCAAGCAGGGAACAAACAAAAATAACACGACACATAATAACAAACGTGCAAAAAAAGATTAGTCGTGAAAGGTGTGAAAATTATGCATTTGATATTTTGTATTGACACCACACAAAAAAAAAAAACATCAACTTTGGATACATTATAAATTAAGTTCAGTTCGAAAAGACAAAAACCTATTGGAAAGGTCATAAAAATATTTAAATTTTAATGGAAACTAAACTCAATCGTAAGGTGATAAAGTAGATTTTTCAAAACCATGCATAATATCGACATGATATAATTTGATTTCAAAATAAGATACATGTCATGCCTTCAAGCCAAAGCGAAACTTGATTTTCATTCCGAAAAACCATTCCCACAAAAAAGCTGATCAAGCCGATAAGAAGCCCTTGAACCATTGTTTCAATAAATCTCACCATGCAGATTTGTTGAGTATACTCTACATACTCTGTTCACACAAGATTACTCACTATCGGATTTTGTTGAGTATACTTAACAATCATGGTTACTACCTTGTCGTGTTCTTATCCAGGTGAGAAACAGATTGCAAATAATTTTATCGTATTGATTACACACTATATAAATAGAAATAAGTAACGTATGTATCAAAATTCGCCCGAAAACCAACAAAAATAAATATTTACCTATAAAGCTCGCAGAGCATTTTGTCTCGTCGCCTTTTTGGCTAGCTAATGTCAAGTAAAATGTTGCGAGGCGGGCAAAATACTTTTTCCTATCAAAATAAACTAATATTGAAGTGTTCTTAGCCTACAAAATTCAGAACTGCAGAAGAAAATTTTACGTCTAGATTTTTTTATTTGTAACGTTGAGTATACTTAACGAAATCAAATTAAGGGTTAACACCCTGTATGTATGTTGTATAGGTAGACTACCTACCTACGTATGTTACAGTAGGTAGGTGCCTACTTAGGTATCTACACATATTGTTAATTATTGTGATTAAATTAACAATAATAATTGTTCAATTATTGAATGAATGATTTTGTTGCTATAGTCACTAATGCATCAAAAATGCTTAGTTATTATTTATAAAAGAAATATAAATTTATTAGGTACAATAGTAAAAATCGTTTAAAGGTTCAAAACCGTATAGTTGCTTAGACTTTTTTGATGTGTTTAATGTGAGTACCTGTATTATCTACTGTAAAAGCTCGAAATACGGTAAATCCTAACATTTTTCATTAAAACCTAAGATTTACCAAGTCTTAATGGTAAAAGTTCGAACCGTTCTATAATAATCGTTAATTTCGGACTTTTACTAGCATTTAGGTACTCTGTAGGTATGTACTTATATCTTTTTTTTACATCAGAATCACGATCGTGATTCTGATGTAATGGTAAAAGTTCGAACATAATCGTTGAAAAATAGTCATGTCTAGACATGCTCGTTGTATTATCGTACTTACCTACCGACACGTTTGAACGCGTCGACCGACTGAGGCGAGGTCGACTATTAATGATACCGAATGATAAGAACAATTAATTGATAATTAGCTTAGCCAAAGCAGGTAGGAAAGGGAGAAAATTTTTTTTTTCTTTTTTGATCGCGTTTTGAAAATATTTTAAAATTATGTACTTAGGTAGCTTCTGCAGCTATTGACTCGTACGAGGGTAGGAAAAAAACATATTCCCCCTTATTACAAAAGATGGTCTAAGAAAAACCTAGGTTTTAAAATAGCCACATCTCTTTTTATTATATAACATAAGAAAATGATGGGTATCTTTTAAACCTGGGTTTACGTTAGTCTTGGTTTAAACCACCTTTTGTAATAAGGGTCTTCATGTTTAATTTCATCCCCCTTCCCTTTCTTCAGCGAACTTATTGACCTACTTTCGTAATTATAATGTTTAATAAATACTTTCTAAATATATAACACTAGAGGTCGCTCGCGGCTTTGCCTGCGTGGATGTCGTTTATCGCGTATTCCGTATTTTTCGGGATAAAAGTAGCCTATCAGCGATTACGCACTGCATCTGATCCGGATCCATGAAAATAAGAATATAAAAAACTCGGACCGAATTCGGATATTGCTTTGCGCACTGCATCCGATCCGAATACGTGAAAATACGATTTTAGTTTAAAAAACTCGGACCGAATTCGGATATTATCGCTTACGCACTTATCCGATCTCTGATCCAAATTCAAACAATTCAGGGGCCATCTTTGGCATATCCATTTGGCGTCCGATTTGAATCCGAGGTAATGCGAAAGCGTTCATACAAACAGTACTACGGCTACTTCGGTCCGTCAATATTTCTTCCGAATTGGAAACTCACGGATCACGGAGAGAAATCAGATGACGGAAGTCGGATCTAGTGCGTAAACTACCATACAAATAGTTGTATGACTACTTCGGAACGTATTTTCTCGGATTCGGATCGGATGCAGCGCGTAACCGCTCTATGTCCTTCTCCAGGTTCCAGACTATTTCTGTACCAAGTTTCATCAAAATCGGTTCAGCGGTTTAGGCGTGAAAGCGTAACTGACAGACTAAGAGTTACTTTCGCATTTATGAGTAGGGATTGTTTTATTCCCAACACCAAAATTTACTAATATTCATTGGTAAAACCTAGATTATGCTGAACTGTATTGGTAAAAGCTCGAAAAATCGTCATATTTAATGTCAAACCTTGCATTTACCAACTAATGTTGGTAAATTCTAAGATTTACATGTAACAGTGGCGAAGGCTTCATACAACTCGATTCCTATCGGCTTCCCTTTCGAAACGAGTAGTTACTGGAAATCACACATGACACTTGAGCAAGGTAAGCATTTTTTATTCCGGCTTCCCTTTCAAGAAACTTCACCCTACGCCACTGACAAGTAATACCTAAGATTTACCAATATTCGGGTTGTTACAGTAACATGTTTAAACAACTGTTGGTGCGTATGCGTGGTTGTTAGGTCAGGTCTTTTCCAATGAATATGATGCGTGATTTAATGCTCAAAATTCCTTTTAATTTTAAATTATAGATGGTTACAAAAATGCAAGTCACTTAGTGCGCGTTGTCATTGCGTGTTGCGTTGTCTATTAAATTTTAAGCGTTCTTCGGAAGACCCGGTGAGAAATTTTAAGCGTTCTTCGGAAGACCCGGTGAGCGTCGCTATGTATTTGCTTCGTGGTCGCTAGTGTCGCGGCCTCCGCTCTTCCCGGCCCCCGCATCCTTCCTTGTTGCGTGAGGTCATCACCGCGTCGATGCACCCGCTGGTACAGAGCGCGGCCGCTTGAGGGTGTTTTGATTGTGTTGTTTGTGATTAAGTAGTTGGTGTAATCGTAGACAACAACCGACCAACATTAAACGTTGGGCAGTAGCCGGCCTGGCACAAGACTCCGCCTGGTTAGAGGATCCTCCCTTTGTGTTGGAGGAACACCATACCTCGTTCCTCGACAACTGCTACAGTGCTGGGCACGGGCCTCTTCTCAGACTGAGAAGGGCCTTAGCTTACCTCGCTGGCTCGGTGCGGGTTGGCGAACTACACACACCATCAAGAACATCTTACTATGCCTTTTTTGTCTTATATGAACAGGCTTCCTTACGATGTTTTGCCTTCACCGCAAGCAGGGCCGGCCCTACCTTAGGGCGTACGGAGCGGCCGCTCCAGGCGCCAAATCCCAGGAGGCGCTTCAGTCAGGGCACGTCGCAATAGCGGCGGTAAGACCCGTCATGGAGGAGTGGATGGAGAGGCGTCATGGCGCCCTCAGCTTCGCCGCCGAAGGGCGTGCGACGGTCTCCGGCCACCCTAGTGTGTGGCCTGCGGGCAACAGGTTAGGGGACCCATTGCCCAACTAGAAACAGGCCCGAGAAGGCGGCGCGCAGTGTACCGTGAACTCCTCTCAGAAGGACGTGGATCAAGGCCCCACAGAAGGAGAGCCAAGGGCTTGCAGACTGAGGCCTGACGGGGTCGCGGTGCATGCAGCTGCGAATCCCGCGACCCCGGCCAAGGGCCGGGAGAATGAACACCGCGTGTTTTTAGCCAGTAAGAGTCCGGCATAACCATTCGTCTTCCTCGGGAGAAGGGAATGCAAAAGAATTACAGCAGGAAAAAAAAGGCGCCTCAATCAACTGCTATACTATATTAGGGGCAAGCAAGGGGGCGCCATAATTGGATCTCGCTCCATCCTAAAACTTGCCTCGGGCCGGCACTGACCGCATGGCTCAACTCACACCGAGATAACAGCGGCAGTTATAATGGCAAAGGAGATCATTCATTTTCGGCCCAAAAACCAAAGTGGCGGCCAACGAAAAAAAACGTGTCACCACTGCTGGGGAAGTCAGTCCGAGTATTTTTTACTATGGCACTAAGTCTCTACAACCATTCCTTCAGCTGATTTTTTGGGTTGGAACATCTGGTGTCTGTACTTTTTATTTGAAAAAAAATCTTTTCATCTGTTGGCGAAAAAGTGATATGAGCTTGTTGGGATGATGACCTGGTGACTGCTCGTCCGATCGAATGGCTATTAATGCCGGTGTCCCCCAGTGGTCAGTGCTCTCTGCGACGTTCTTCCTGCTGCATATCAACGACCTGCTAAAACCCGGAACCTTTGGGTATGCAGACGACAGCACTGTTTTAGAGAGCTACGTAGCCAATGTACGGACCAGTGGACCACAAATCCAATCTGAGAGAGGTCATGGTCGAACGCTTGAATTTGTCCCTCAAGGCAGTCTCCGATTGGGGCGATGCAAACCTGGTCAAGTTCAATGCAGCTAAGACCCAAGGGTGTATCTTCTCTGCCAAAAGGAGGCTATTCCAGCTGGCTCCTACTTTTCGAGATGTCTATACCGATAACTGACCATCTTGAGCTACACTTTGGCTCCTATATTGAGTCCAAAGCTCAATTGGCTGCTAAAAAGCTGGGTATCCTCCCGAAGTTGCGGCGGTACTTCACATCGGAACTAGGGTTTTCGCCCCGGGTACCCGGAACCGGGAATTCCCGGGAATTTGGGGATTTTAGGACCCGGGAATTATTTGGCGGGATTCCCGGGTACCCGGGAATTTTTTGAAATGAAGAAATGATGATGAAAAATGTAGGTTCTGCACGCTTCCGAAGATTTTAGAGCATTTTCCGACTCTCTCGCGTGAAACGGGCATTGTACTGCGTTGTGTGAATGGGGTAAATGTATCGTGATGTCAGCACACAGTACTGTTGTCTCTGTCTAGTAAACAAATTCTAAACGCTTGTTTTTTTTTTTGTAAATGTTTCGTTTGTAGAAACTATTCACAATCTTCATCTTTTGTGTAATTTCGAGATTTATAATGAAAATATACAGGGTGTAAACGAATTCGTGTAATTCCTTCAAAAAGCGTGATCTACTGGTCACAGATTAACCCTAAATGGTTTTTATTTTAAATACAAAACAGTTTATTTTCAAAAAAAAAAGTTCTGTTTTCGAGCCCTTTTTGCGCCCCGAGTTACCGACTGCAAAGAACGATTTCGTGCTAGCCAGCTGTGTCACCGTGCTTTCATTCATTGATGAGTGGCGTCGAATTGTTCCAACGAATAAAAATTTTATTTAGCAATTTTTTTATTTGTACACACGGCTACACATCAAGCTATACAAAACCAGTTTGTCTTGGCGTCGCTTTGTATAATCTTTTCGCACAAGTAACGGTCAGCTTATATTGGTTTTGCATTGCTTGAAGTGTAGCCGTGTGTACCTTATTTATTAGCTGGTTGTGTTTCGATCACATTTCAACTACCTACCGCAAGAAAAAAAAACTTTATTTTTAATCTAGCTAAATCCCGTGCTCGGTCATTCTACATCAGTAGTAGATCATGTGGTTTTAAGTTATTACACGAATTTGGTAACAGCCTTTATATTCATTCACCCTATTGTTATTCCGTAATATTTTGCCATATTATAGTCTTCTTTTCATATTATGAAAAGAAGACGTTTTTTTCATTAAAAGCGACGTCGCACAATAAATGACTGTAACTGTTCCTAGTTCAATTTTTTAAATAAGTGTAAGATTTTTTATTTTAATAAGAAAAGTCGGTTGGTATGTTAGACAATTTATCATGTTTAAGGTACCTACTTACTTACACAAGTTTAATGTTGAAATATACGAGAAAAACCATATTTATACAAAAAACATGAAAATTCCCGGGTACCCGGGAATTCCCGGGAATTAAGAGAAAAAATTCCCGATTCCCGGGAACTCAAATAGGCCGGGAACGCGAAAACCCTAATCGGAACAGTTGCTTCTATTGTACAAAGTACAGGTTCGTTCGTGCATGGAGTACTGCTCGCACCTTTAGGATGGCTCAGCCAAGTAGGCATTGGAGTCCATTGAGAAGCGTGCGAAGAAGATCATGAGCAACGACTCCCTTGTTCAGACTAAGCTCCAAAGTCTTGAGCATCGGCGCAAAGTTGCTAGTCTATCGGTTTTTTATCGGATACATTTCGGAGAGTGTGCTTCAGATCTGCAGGATCTAATTCCCCCTGCCCTTTTTTCTATCAGACGGCCCGAAGCACGAAACAGCGCCTTCGGTTCATGGTTGACATACCAAAAACCCAAACGAAGCGCTTTGATTCCACTTTAATTGCGAAAACCGCCAAACAGTGGAATGCGTTGCTCGAGTGAGTGCACCCCGACAGCTACAATTTGGGTGTCTTCAAGTCACGAGTGAATCGGTTTCTTCTGGGCAAGCGTGCTCCATCGTAGACCGCATCATCGCTTAACATCAGGCGAGATGGCGGCCAAACGCAGGCCTAGTAATAAATATAAAAAAAAAAAAAAAAAAGGCAGGCCGCGCATAAAAAAAAAACAGCGGTTTGGTGTCTTAAACATAATAATACTTTTTCAAGGTCAAGGTCATCATTCCAACAAGCTCATATCATTTTTTTCGCTAGCAGATGAAAAGATTTTTTCAAATAAAACTTATGGATATCCAATTTTTCAACTAAAAAAATCAGCTGAAGGAATGATTGTAGAGACTTAGTGCCATAGTAAAAAATACTCGTACTGACTGACTTCCCCAATAGTGGTGACACCTTTTTTTTCGTTGGCTTACTTACGTTGATTTTTAGGCCGAACTTTGTATGCTAACTTCCATTTATGATGAAAGACAATAATATGTCAAATATAGTTCTTTTCGCTGATGATACATCATTAATATTTAAAGTAAATAGAAAGGACAGGGATCTTATAGAACCTAATAACACACTAAATTCAATCTCGAATTGGTTTTCTGCCAACAATCTTCTTTTGAATGCTAAGAAAACCAAATGCATTAAATTTTCATTACCAAATGTAGCTCCTATTAACGCAAATGTAAGTCTGGGCGGGAAAAGGTTAGATCTTGTTCCCTCAACAGTCTTTTTAGGGATTACAATAGACCCTAAACTACAATGGGGGCCTCATATAGAGGCAACTGCGGGTAAACTCAGTTCTGCCGCTTTTGCTGTTAGGAGAATAAGACAGCTTACTGATGTGACTACGGCTAGGATGGTGTATTTTGCGTACTTTCACAGTATTATGTCTTACGGCATTTTACTGTGGGGGTCAGCTGCTGATGTCGAGACACTTTTCATTTTGCAAAAAAGAGCAGTCCGAGCTATTTATAACTTAAGCTCTCGAGAGTCTCTTCGTGAACGATTTAAGGAGATCAATATACTTACTTTACCATCTTTGTACATTTACCAAAATATCTTGTACGTCCGTAAAAACATAGCGAGTTACAGTAAGAAAAGTGATACACACAGCTTGAATACTCGAAATAAGCATAAACTTGTGGTTCCTGGTTTTAGACTTTGCAAGACTAGTAAGTCTTTTTTGGGGAATAGTATTAGGTTCTATAATAAAATTCCATCTTGTATTACTGAATTGCCTTACATGAAATTCAAGTCTTTGGTAAAGCGTGTCTTAATGTCAAGAGCATATTACAATATAAACCAGTACATTGAAGATAAAAATGTCTGGAATACGATTCCTAACTGCACACTGCGACCCACTGGCACTCCTGAAATTTTAAATTTTTAACTGTAGGTATCTTTTTTTTTACCTACTCATTATATATTGTATTATAATTTTATATATCTTTTATTCTTTGATTCTGATATAGGTAGTATCAGTTTTCTTTTTAGTAATGCCCATGGCATCAAACTGTTTACAATTTTAATAATTACAAAATGTAAAATGTGAGTATCATGTAGCCATTATTGTCATGCTTAGTAAGTTTTTTTTTTTTTTTGTGTTTTCCTACATAAACCTGACTATTGTCTGGCAGTTGAGGCTGTCATGCTCACTAAAATGTCCTGCTGACGGTGGCGTTGTGTATTGGGTTGTTAAGTTCCCTACAATATGGTTGAGTTAAGCGATGCTGATGCGCTCGTCATGCTCGTGAACGGGTGCTGTCTGTCGGGACTGGTCAGCTCTTACATGCTATGACAACATTAAGGCAATTTCTCATTGTTATTCTTGTACTACTGACATTGACCTACATTATTCTCACATTAACTGTAGTACTAAGCTGTAGTAATAATAATGTATTGGAATATATAGAGTCTATATATATTGAGTGTAGTTATATAATTGTATGTTTATATTATGTTGAATTATCTATATTTAGATAGTTTTACTTTTGTTTTCAATTCATCCAGAATTGTTCTAGGTAAATATTTTGTTTACCATCATCAACTTGCATAATTTAATCAATGTAATTAATATTTTACTTTTTTGTGTATAGACTCATTTAATTATTCACTTGACAGACTGAACTGTGTTGCTGGGGAGTTTGTTGCGCCGTTTCTTCTTCACAGCATAAACACTAGGAAGCGGTGAAGGGTGGGAGCATTTGGGGGTGCAGTCACATGTAACTACCTAAATTTGACGTTCAAAAAGAACTAAGTAATACTAGTCTACTTTGAATAAACGAGTTTTGAGTTTGAGTTTATGAACCGTGAATGATCTCATTTAGGCAGCATTTTTAAACTTTATCTTGCTTGCTTGTTGTTTGTGACGATGCGGACGGCCACTGCCATCTCGGTGTGTATTGAGTCTTAACGCAAGTGATGATCAAATTCTGTTCTGCAAAGTCCAGAAGTCACGAGGTGCGGACTTCCACTGATTACTTTAGTCTTCAGTGTGGGCCGGGATCGAATTCAGACCCTCATACATGCATGGGAGGTAAGCGTTCAATTGCTAGGCTACCTGCATGCTGGTTTCTTTCGGTCTGGTTTATTAATTACTGGCATTGTTATTAATTACATAATTGAACAAACTCAACTTGAAGTTGCAGCACGAAACTTAGGCAACTTAAAATCGAGTAGCGTTTTTTTTAAAATATTTTTTTGTAACAATGAAATTGTAGGCAAACAAAACAGAATCATTAAACTACCCTTACAGGGTCTATGTACACACATCAAAAGTGTCTAGGGATCAACATATATTTTTGCAATAACTTTTCTCCTGATTGATATTAATTAAAATTTTCTTTAAGGATTCATCAAATAAAGTGTTTTCGTTTGTCACAGTAACGATAAACCAAGTCACCTTTGCATTAATAAAGAAATTTGCCATTTTCCTAATAAAGGGATTTTTGACATTTGAACCACTAACACAAAAGTTCGAAAAAAAGACTGAAATAACAGTTTTCTTTAAAATTTTATTGGGTAACTTAAACAATTAATAATCCGTGTTTCTACCGCGAACACTAACAACACAAGAACATCGGTTTGGCATACTCAAAATGAGTTCATCCAAATCACGCTGTGGAATGGCCGCCCATGTTCGTTGCAACAACAAAAGAAGGTCTTCTTGCGACTGGATACCCTCCATATTCGGCAGAGCTCTTCTCTGTAGCATATCCCATGCATGCTCAATCGGGTTCAAGTCTGGCGACTGAGCAGGCCAGGGCAGGACATTGATGTTAGCTGCGGCGAGAGTCTGTCTTACAACTCTTGCGGTGTGCGGTCGTGCATTATCATGCATTAACTGAAATAAGGGACCGATTTGCGCTTGTAGAGGAACGATGACGTCTGATACAATCGTCTCAGCATAAATTTGAGCGTTGAGGTTGCCTCTGATCCAAATCAACTCAGTTCTTCCGCCGATCCAAATACCCGCCCATACCATGATGGTTCCACCACTATAAGGATGGACTTCCTGGCAGGATTTTAATCGCTGTTGGCGTCCAGGGGTTCTCCAGTGTCGTATACGTCTTGTATCCGGTCTCATACCAAAACGAGACTCATCAGAAAAGCACACGAAACGCCATTGTTCTTCTGCCCAATTTCTGTGTCCAAGAGCCCATTGATATCGAATCCTACGATTGTGCATTGCTATAGGTGGTACCCGTAGCGGTCTTCGGGAATGAAGGTTCACTTCATGCAAGCGGTTTCTGACTGTTTGGTCGCTAATTAAGTTCCCTGAAGAGTGATGAAGCCTCACGGCTAACATCATGGCGGTTATTGTTGGAGCTCTTCGAGTTAAGATTTGAATGTATCGGTCTTGTCTCCGTGTGGTGCAGCGATACCGTCCTCCATGGCGCTCAGCCACGGTACCAGTGCTTCGGTAACGTGTCCAAAGTCGACTGATAACACTCTGACTTGTATTCAGAGCTAAAGCCACAGTACGTTGCCGGGAACCAGCTTCTATCATTCCCACGGCTCTGAGCATTTCTTCCCTGCTTAAATGACGTCGCCGCTCCATAATAACGTTGGTTTTAATCAGTAGTAGGGAAACAGTAGCACTAATAATGTCTTCAATGCGTTGTATGTTTTTATAGGGAAAATATTGACAGCTGATTTTCATCTTTTACTCGAATTTGATTCACAGTTCCTGATTCAAATTATGAAATGCACCAAAAAGGATCCATATAAATTTATAAAATCATAAATTTATTACAAAGCCACATCTCAATCTCAAGAAATCCGCATAAAAATGCTTGATCCCTAGACACTTTTGATGTGTGTATGTTTGGAGTAACTATTCTACAAGTTTTCTGTAAACTACATTGTGCAATAAATAAACGCCAAATCCACTATGTTGCGCAAGCAACAGTTTCAAGCTTGAACGAACTAAGTAAGCAATGGAGTGCTAACTTGAGCAATAAAACTTGCTAGTTTATTTGGCGCTATAGCTGCCTGTACCTGTGTTAGGTAGCAGTCAATATTAGAAGTACAGTTTGGCTATATAAATACGTACGGTATAGGACCATAATATTTTGGCAGTCTAGTAATAATTAACACAAAAATATTTTAAGTTTTTATTATTCTTAAAAATACAGCATAGCGTTAGTTTATAATTATTTTTATGATGGCGATTTTTGTTGGCCTTATCTAATACGTCATAGTCCCTTGTGAGCCATACGTAAGCCTTCTTCTTGCCGTCGGGCCTGAAATAATAATTTTAATTATTATAAATATTTGTCACTACGTATAATATTTAAAAAAGTTAATATTATGGTATCAGAAGTGTGTAATTTTTTGATATCATTATGAATCAATGAGATTCCCACAAATATATCATCATGTTAATTTTAATAATGACTGAAACAATATTGTTTTGATGATGTTTACCTGATGAGGGTGTTAACTTTAGCAACATTGATGTCGTAGAGCTTCTTATGAGCCAATTCTTTCATTTCTCTGTATGTCATCACTTCTGTATTTTCCTTCAATTGGTCTGTGTACTTTCTTCTTGGTCTACCTGGCTTTCTCTTTGCTAGCTGTAATATAAAACAAAATTACGCATTAAAATTAGGCATTAAACTTTTTACCCGACTGCGCGACGGCAAAGACAGGGATATATTTTTCAAGCTTATCTAAGTATCTATATAAATAGGTGGGATTATACCGTCGAAGCGTCCCGACGGCTGGATGCACTTAATGGATGAGGTGTCTATCGACTCGGCTAAGCCGTGCGTGTGATGGTTATAGAGTAGATTTTGTTTTTATAAAACTAATAAATGGTGGCCGTGGAATAATAAATGGCGGCAGAGACAACAAAAAATTCGCGTATCATATTTTGTGGGGTATCGCTGAATAGGTCTTTTAAAATCAACATGATGTTTCCTTGGCCTATTTTACAGCCATAGGGTCTGTTTAAGAAATACACAACCTGAAAGTTCTGTAGTATAGGATCTATACTGCAAACTAGAGGAAGGTGACGGACCATATGGTACCTTATATTAAATTAGGTATCTACGTATAGATAGATTTATTTAGGCCACAATAAAACAATACCTACCTACTATTTGTAGATAGGTATGATATATTGGTAAAATAACACTAAAAAGACATACAGAAACAAGATGATGTAGAAAATAAAAAATAAGAACTGAAGAGATGTAGTCCTCCAACCGGCAGTAGGCCAATGGGGTGGACTAAGGCCTGAATCCTTCTTATTTAGAGAAGAGGCCCGTGACCCTCATAGGGACGGTAATGGGCTGGTTATGTTATGTATGTTATGATAAGAAGTGCGTCTTGTATAGTGAATCTTTTCAGTTCTTATTTTTTATTTTCTACATAATCTTGTTTGTCTTTTTATGTTGCTTGTTATGCAGCCGGGTTTTTTAAAATAAATCGTCAAACTTAAAAAATATTATACGGATTGTTGTTACAGTAGGTAATCAGGGAGATATTCAGGGATCATAATTCCGCGTATCATTCTACTAATAAATCAACTATGCAATTACTACACGTGCCGATGCGGAAATTTAGTTAAAAATCGGTTAAGTTTCGTGCGCTTTAATGACGGCGAAAGGTTCGATTATGTTTGTCAGTTTTCTAGTGCGGTTCCCGCTCGCTATCCCCGCTAACCCTGCCGCACGCATCTCATTTCACAAAACCATAATTAATATCATTTTTGTAAATCTAAATAAATAAATAGGGTGCTAATTAAACAGACTTCTTTTTAATAGCAACATTTGCCTCTAAAAATCTACATTTCCTTCTAAATTACTAAGTCAGCCACAATTAACGAGCGTCTGAATAATACTATCTTAGCCACTACCTAGTTATCTTCTATATAAGCCACTGTTCGTCACCCACTTTCATTTTCACAATAAAAACAAATGAAAAACAAAAAGCAGAGTCGACGGAGCCCCGCTGCGCGCGGCTCCTATTTATGTCTGCAGGGTTTAAAGTAACCTAGTGAATACTGATATTCAGCTGCATCCGGTTCGACTGGAAGCCGACCCCAACATAGTTGGGAAAAGGCTAGGCAGATGATGGTTTAAAGTAACCTAACACGAAGGGAATGACGGGGGCTTCGTTCGCTCGCTTTGATCGCTCACTCTACCCCCCGTCATCCCCTTCGAACCTAACCTATCCGTGTCGGAGTGCCCAAAAATTTAGTTGGCGTTGTAAACAAGACGAATTAGTTTATTAGAGGTTATCTCATTTTCCCGTTGCTTGGTTATAAAATGAGAAGTTTGGTCACGTGGCCAATAAATAAATTTGTGGCTTGATTTATTATTTCTCATTGTTAACTACACGTGTATAGGTGGATTTAAACAGTAGGTAATATATCACAATAAAATTAATGTTCTTTTTTAAATGCTATTTAATTTATAAGTTGTAGGTATTTTTTTATTCGGAAGTTATAAATTGATAAAAATTATGATACAAATAAAGACCGCAAAGTTAATTTAATATTTCTTAATCATTGTAGCAAATGGGTAGGTACATCAGTTTAGCTCGCAAAACATAAGATAGAGGCTACTAGTACAGCTGTAGTCAATTTTTTTCTGTTTGTTCACTCTTATGTAATATTCAAACTATGAATCGAAATTCAGCCGAATACCGAAATTCGGCAAAAGCATCCGAATTTCGGTATTACTGAATGTGAAACGAATTTTAGTCCATCTTTATTTACTACTGTTTAACTATATTTATAAAGAGAAATGTCCTGACTCAAATACTCAAATATAATGTGTATGAAGCTGTTTAAAGAAAAACGAATATTAAAACTTTACACTAAAATTAGGGAGTGCCGCCGCTGCCTACGCCGGCACCCAAAAATAACGACATTGGGAACCGGCGGTACATTACTACCGGCAGTCGAGATTAAAAACGTCGGCTGCCGGCACCCAAAATGGACATCGGTGGTGGTAATAAGTTGTTTGGTATGTATGTTAGTTGAAAAGTAGGTTGTAATTTGGGCCAAACACTGAAAGGTGTCTTCCAACTGACGAATTTCAAGAGCGAGCGAACCGAGCTCCTTTTTCTGGGCACCCCGACACGGATAGGTTAGGTTCGAAGCATGCAAGCCCCCGTCGTGTTATCTTAAACCCAGCAGACAGAAATAGGAGCCCCGCACGGCGGGGCTTCGTCGACTCTGCTTTGGAAACCCAAACAATCTTACAAACTTCCCCTTAAGTTTTTCATTTGTTTTTATTGTGAAAATGAAAGTGGGTGAGGAATATCGTCTCCTGAAGAGTTTGAAAAGGCCTTGAAGGTGTATAAAAACAGTGTAAATGGCGCGGCGCCGGCACCCAGTTTGGAAGCCAGCGGCGGCACTCGTAATGGCAACCGGCGCCGGCAGCGGAGGCACTCCCCTAAAATTAACATAGATTAGAGATAAAACTTACCGATTCCTCTTGGGAAGGGGTTTCCTGGGGTACTTCGGGTGCCTTGGAGGTTCAAGTTTTGGGTCTGCGGAAGTGCACAGATGTGCGAATCTTGCGTACTCGCTTGCCATGTTCACCTTCGACAACCTTAAAAAGTTTTTTGTATTTGTAATATCAGCACTAATATTAATCTAGATATAATTCCCAGACTATTGACTGAAAAACAACTAATTATATTACTTCTGCAAAGGTGACAAGTTTCAGGGTCAATTTTACCATCATAGACCTTTTTCAGAAGAATAATTGTTATGAAAGAATTTCTGTATATATGCTGCACAGCGTCTAATTTATTTCTTCGATAAAAGTTATACAACAATATTTTTAGAAAATCATTTAAATCTGGGATTTTAGCTATGAGACATGTGATTTTGACTTAATTTGGTACTTAAAAACTTTACCTCATCGAATGCCTGTTGATCATTCAGTCATGAATTTATCATAACAATTCAATGATAATCTTGTATTCAAATTAATAATTTTAAAACACTAACGTGAGCAACATACCTTCCTTTGTGCTTTCCGGGCTTTGGCTTCACCACTTGTTTCGAAGATTTTTTTTAAATAACGTTTCTACTTACGGAAAAATCCCAGAAAACCAGATGTTGTTGCATAAGGTATGGGGGTAGTAAAAATCAAATTTTGGAAATAAAGCGATTAAGTGTTATTTTGTTCCTTTGGCAACCTAATTTTGATGTTTTTCAATACCTGTTATATTGACGAAATAATAGGCTGTTGACACTAAACCTTTCCACCCTTTACAAATACGTACGGTATAGGACGATAAGATTGTGGCAGTCTAGTAATAATTAACACAACATATATTTTAAGTTTTTTTATTCTTATAAAATACAGCATAGCATTAGTTTATATGATGCCGATTTTGTTGGCCACATCTAATGCGTCATAGTCCCTTGCGAGCCGTACGTACGCCTTCTTCTTGCCGTCGGGCCTGAAATAATAATGATAATCATTATAAATAATTTGTTACTACACATAATATTTAAAAAAAGTTAATATTATGGTATCAGAAGTGTGTAATTTTTTGATATCATTATGAATCAATGAGATTCCCACAAATATATCATCATGTTAATTTTAATTATGACAAACAATAGTTTTATTGTTGTGATGATGTTTACCTGATAAGGGTGTTAACTTTAGCAACATTGATGTCGTAGAGCTTCTTGACTGCAGCCTTGATGTGGTGCTTGTTGGAGCTAGTGTGAACAATGAATACCAAGGTATTATTGTCCTCAATCTTCTTCATAGCCGCTTCAGATGTCAAGGGATACTTTATGATATTGTAAGCATCCATACTGTAATATAAAACAAAATTACGCTTTAACATGTAGGCATTAAACAGACTTTTTACCCGACTGCGCGACGGCAAAGACGGCTATGTTTTTCACGCGTATCTAAGTATGTATTTGTGTGGGATTCTTTAGACCGTCGAAGCATCCCAACGACTGGATGGATGTTAATGCATGAGTTGTCTATCGACTCATTCAAGCCATGCGATGGTTTTAAAATTAAAATGGTGGCCGTGGAAATACTAAATGGCTCTAGGAACCACAAAAAAAAAATCGCGTACCATATTTTGCGGGGTATCGCTGGAAAGGTCTTTTAAAATCAACATGATGTTTCCTTAATCCATTTTACAGCCATAGGCTCTGTTTAAGAAATACACAACCTGAAATTTGTGTGGTGTAGGATCTTTACTGCAGATTAAAGCAAAGTGATGATATATTAAATTAGGTGTCTATAGATGGATTTGTTAAGGCCACATTAAAACCATACCTACTATTTAATAGATAGGTATGATATATTGATAAAATAATATTAAAAACACATCAATAAAAAGTTAATAAAAAAAACGCAAATAACCTGACTGCGTAAAAATCTAACTAAAGAGACAGAAACAAGATGTAGAAAATAAAAAAATTGAAAAGTTGTTGGACTAAGGCCTGAATCCTTCTCATTTAGAGAAGAGGCATGTACCCTTCAGTGGGACAGTAATGGGCTGGTTTTGTATGTTATGATATGAAGTGAGTCTTGTTTATTAAATCTTATCAGTTCTTATTTTTTACTTTCTACATCATGTTGTTTCTGCCTTTTTTTTTGTCACTTGAGATACAGCCGGGTTTTATAAAATAAATCATCAGACTTTTTGATCCATCTCTAATTACTACTGCTTATCTTACTTATAAAGAGAAATGTCCTGACTGACAGTCTGATTCATTTAATGTTCAATATTTATTCTCAAATATAATTTATGTATGAATATGAACCTATTTTAAGAAAAACAAATGTTTAAGCTTTAGACTAAAATAAAAAAACAGATTACAGATAAAACTTACCGATTCCTCTTGGGAAGTGATTTCCTGGGGTACTTCGGGTGCCTTGGAGGTTCAAAAGTCTTGGGTCTGCGGAAGTGCACAGATGTGCGAATCTTGCGCACTCTCTTGCCATGTTCACCTTTGACAACCTTAAAACAAAGTTTTATCTGGTTATAATATAGCACTAATATCAATAAAAGCCATCCTAAACCAAACTATTGACTGCAAAACAATTAATTACAAAATAAAGGCTATAAATAACTCTTATGAAGTTCATTATTTTTAGGAGTGATAGTATACACTATATTAATATTGCTGTTCTATGATAGAATATCATAAATTGAGTCAGGTTTTTTTCAAATCTGTGACTTGCCTTAGGGGGGTGATTTCTGCAAATGTGATTAATAAGTATATGGGACAATTTTACCAATATAGATCTTTTTTCAGAAGGATAATTTAATCGTTTTGAAAGAATTTCTGTACATAAGCTGCCACAGCATCTAATTTATTTCTTGGATAAAAGTTACTGCGTTCCGCATGTTGTCCCAGGACGACACTACCATTGTTTATCTATTGTCTATAATTACGGTGATTGAGAAGTTAATTCTGAGATTTTAAGCTAAGAGCCATATAATTTTGACTTAAGTTGGTACTTAAAACTTAACCAATTCTAATGCCTGATGATCAGTCATTTTTGAAATTATCATGAAAATTCAATGATAATTTTGTATTCAAATTAATAATTTTAAAAACAACATACCTTCCTTTGTGCTTTTAGAGCTTTAGCAACAGGTTTCACCACTTGTTTCTTTTGTCCTTTAATGCCAGTCTTCTTAGGCTTGGGTGCAATTTTCAACTTAGCCGCTGCTGGTTTGGGCTTAGGTTTCGAAGCAGCTGCAGCTTTCTTCACTGATGGCTTCGCACTAGACTTAGTCTTCAAGGCTGCAGCTTTAGCAGAGCCAGGCTTGGCAGTAGGTGCGGAAGCTGGCTTCTTCTCCGCGGGCTTGGCAGCAGCTGCAGCTGGCTTCGCAGCCGGGGCTGACGCTGGCTTAGCAGCAGCGGGTTTGGGCGCCGCAGCTGCTTTAGGTGCAGCCGCCTTAGGGGCAGGCGCTGGCGTCTTGGCTGTCGCCGGCTTGGGTGCAGCGCTTGTTGAAGTGGCAGCTTTAGGTGCAGCTGCTGGAGTTTTAGCCGTTGCGGGCTTCTTTTCCGCGGGCTTGGATCCGGAGGACCCTACAATAAAAGCATCGATGAGAAATTATTATAACATGTACACCTAACCTCAATGTTCAAGTGCTGCCGTACTACGTGGACCTAGACGTAAACGTGTATATAAAACAAATACGGCATTGCAGCAATGCTTAGCAATACATAGTTTGGACATAGGTTACTGAGAAGCAACACAATAAGCTAAAAGTTCATAACAAGTACCGCGTGGCTCAGCTACGTAATTGTCACATTGATCGATCTACACCATTATGTTTTGACACTGAATTTAGAGGTTTGTAATTAAAACAAAAATCCAATAAAGCATTTACGCTTCTAATAACCAAATAAATCACAGTTCACTATTTAATTTCCACAAAATACAAATACGTACCGGATTTCTCGGGTTGCTTCTTAGGAGGCATCGTGACAAAAAAGATGGAGGATCACTGATCATGTTGCCAGATGACATTATAACCTGCATTTTAATTTTTCAGTTGGTCATTTTTTCTTACTTCTTGTTATAGTGTTTTCCAGACAAAACGATTTCATTGATAGTAGTGCGAACCAAATTGTGTAATGTAGACAGCAGTTTGTGGTAAATCTGACTAACGCACACTTCAATTTACGGCGCTAGGAAAGCTCCGATAGTCTGAAGGCCTCCCTTAGAGCATAAGTGCTTATTACATTTGGCTGAATTAAGTCGTCTTAATTCAGTAGCTACTGAATTAAGTCAAGTGTAATCGCAATTAGAAACCTAGGATCCTAAATTCAGTAGCAAGGATGGTTTCTGACTGACTAAATCATTTAGAAGCTTATTTAGAAACGCATTTAGGAAGGTGTAAACGCATTTAGTTACTAACTTCCGTCCATAGACCGTCGCTGCGTGAGGATGTATAGTTTTATTTTGACCAAAGAGTATAGTAATATATGGGAATAGAGAGCCCTCTCGCGAGATTCTTTGTAGATTTTTGCATGGTATTAACACAGTCTACTTAAATCTAACTCCTTACAGTCGGTCAACGTAGAACATTGTCGCAGAGCAATCGTGCGGGGGGTTGCGGGGTGAAGGAGCGAAGGTTATGTCCTGAGTAGCCATACTGCATACCTACTCGGGACATAAATTCCAGGGCTCGCACTTTTTGATTTCGAATTTGATTGACATCATTCATAGAAATTATATTAATTGTATGTATGTTGTACCTATTAGGTACGATAATTTTATTACAAAGTCTGTTTACTAATCCAAGATGGCGGCATACATACATTTTCAAATGATTGTTCGTGGGAAGTCATTTCCACGGTTTTCGGGGTCACTGATGCCGAAAATAACGTCAAAATCCAAATCCAAGATGGCGGCCATAACAATTTTCATCTAATCATAATGGGTGTTAATTTCATGGTTTTCGGGGTCACTGATGCCAAAATAACGTCAAAATCCAAATCCAAGATGGCAGCCATGAAAATTAGTAAATTAGTGGTCATGGGTGTCAAATCCATTGTTTCCTGGGGTGCGGATGCCGAAAATGAAGTCAAAATCGAAATCCAAGATGGTGGCAGTAAAAATGTCAAATTAGTCGTCATGGGTGTCATTTCCATGGTTTTCGGGGGTACTGATGACGAAAACAAGATCCATTCTCAAACACCAAGATAGGGACCACGTTTTACCTGGCAAATTACATTTAACAGATAATTTTTTTTGACCGCCGTATATGATCGAGGAATACTTAGACTTTATTTCCAGCATCAGCATCCACGAAAACCATAGAAGTAATAACCATGAATAATAAGTAATTTTCTATGGCTCCTTCTTGGATTTGGGAATATTTTATGACTCTTACCTACCCCCGCAAGCGTTAGTCACTGCGACTGTAACCTCGACAAAATTTGTAGTTTTAAATATTGTTAGAAAATTCCAGGATAAGATGGCGAAATTGCTGCTACATACCTTTGCATTATTTTGTCAATCGTCAAAATTACGCATGCGTGGTTTTCTTTTTGCGTGTCACTGTTTCTATAAAACGTTAATTAATTTGGACGTTTGTTTGACAAAGTTTGTGTAATTTGTTTTATGTGACAACCCTATGACAAGTGTTACCAATTTTGACATTTCATAGGACCAGTCAAATGTATGGGCGTTGACCCACTGTATGTAGTAAGTAGGTACACTGTGGTATTAATATGTGATTTTTGTATTTGCGAAAAATTATCGCCTACGTCAAGTACGTCACCCCCCCTCCCCCTTTGAGTTTCTGTCGATGCGTGAGGACGTATAGTTTTATTTTGTATTCCCGAATAAAAAAGTGTAGTGCGAGTGCGGTGCGCAGCGTGGGTACCTACGAAATGACGAAAGAAATAGAAGTTATGCTCAATATTTTAGAGCTGTATAAAGATATGCCCTATCTTTGGGACAAAAATGACAAAAAATTCCTGAACAAAAATGTACGAAATGAGGGCTTCCAAGTGCTACTGAGTTTATATAAAATATAGACGAATCGGCTACAATAAAGGCTAGGGCTAGGCAAAGGCCAATTTTTTGGTGTCTGGATAATACTGGAGCCATCCTCGCACACGACACGTCCGACTCCGTCGCGCTTTAACTGGCAACCACAGACTAGATAGGGATACAATCAGACGGCGCACTCCCTAACAAAAAAATGGACATTTTGCTTATCTGTGGACCTCATTCCTAGGCTCGCAAATTTTTTACTTTTTAATTGTGGGCGTATCAGTTTTCGATAAACTAACATGAACATAAGTCTTTTAAGCTAATATTCGTGTAGATTCGAATACAGGTCTTTTGAGCTCTATATTTTTGCTGTACGTAGCTCTTTATTGATTTACTAGTTCTTGTTGTATTTCAGGATAATAAACAAAGAAAAGACAATGCATTTTGTGACTGTAAAATATATTTTTTTTTTTAATTTTACAACTTACTAAACCAAGCTGTGTAGGATAAAGTGGCTGGTACTGTTTTACTGTATACTCCAATGCAGTTCTTTACCTAAAACAAAGTAAATCACCGTTATTAAATTATTAATACCTTTAAAGATAGACGAGTGGAAAGAAGTGTAGATACCAGTTAAAAAAATACGTATATGTCATGGTTGTTTGATGATTTGTTTGTATTGCTATTGGCCACATAATGCAAATATTTACATGAACTTGCCATGAAAAGTAATGCTGTTAAGCATTGAATGTTGAAAGTTTTATAATAATATCATTAGAGACCCCGGCATTGCAACTGACTAAAACTATTAGTTCTCGTGATTCGAGGTTTTAGTCTGCAGTAATTAAATACATACATACCTTCATCTATTTGATTTTTTCAGGAACCAAGTGTTCATCATTTAATTTATGAAGCAATCTCACATTATTGTGACTGCAGTCCTTTGTATACATATACATCCACTATGTTACTCCATTTGGTGATTAGTATGTTTTACATTCTTTGTGAGGAAATTATTTCGAATTCCTTTTATCCGGTAAGGTGGGGCGTAGATTATATTTAATGAATCACCATCAACATCATCTGGAAGAAGAAAAAAGATTAATTAATTATGTTTTTTCCATTATGTACAGTATTTTACATAATTTTGTTCCTGCACATGCTTCTTATTCACACATAATTGCATCTTGAACTTTATTTAAGTTTATGTTCAATTATTAAGAGTTTTAGTTAAAAATACAAATAATGGTTGGTTATAGTTTATTATTCACTCTTACACACATTAGTAGGTAGCACTCACCACCAATTATTTCACTAGCATCAGTTTAGTCACTCCGTCCACCAGCAGACTTTTCATTGATGATTGAAAGACCGAGCCTTGATCACCGAGCTATTGGTAGTCCTTCCGGCATTGGAAACTCTTGATGCAGGACTGCATTGAAAATTAAGTTGTTGCAGTTGTTGGAAAGTCAAGCCCTGTGAATGTTCCAACTTGATGCATTTCATCCAAGAGTCGTGTTTATTATTTGAAAAAACATGACGGCCTTTGCACTTCTTTGACAACCCACAGCACTTATTGCACGTAATTGCGGCTTTTCAAGGTATATTAAAGTAGGAATATTTAGAAGTTAAGCTAAATACGTAATTCTAAAACGTTAATTATTATTTTGTTAGTTTGACAGATCAGTCCATAGACTTCATAGAATAGAGATAAAAGTGACGTCATAGCATCAAGATGGCGTCAGAAGGCGTCAAAGGGGCGAAGTATGAGTCAGAGGGGATGAGGTAGTTGTCAGAGTCTAATAAAGAGCCATAGAGACGACGGTCGAAAATTTTTCTTCGCAGTGAAGCCCCCGTGCTGGCAACTGATTCAGTAACTAAAGTGTGACCATCATATAAATGGCGAATCTGCCACAGACTGGGCAAAAAATCTGCCAAAATCTGCCACACTTTGCGCCAAAAATGCCAAAAATATGCCTTTAAGGAAACTGAAAAAAATACACAATGAATTCAATGAAATTTCTTTAATCAATAAAAATATTTAAGTTTTCTTATGCGTTATTATACTTAAACACTACTTATTCTACGTATCCGCATTTGCCTTCAAATTTTCGGTATACATAGATTTTGACGACATCTTTTTGATCATGTTTTTAGTTGGTTATGTAGGAGACACAGTCGCCGTGTCTTTTGTTGTAATTAAAGCTGACACATGTTGATTTAGGAACCTATTCTTTATTTTTGTTTTGTTTAAATTCACCAGACAGAAGATTCTTTCGCACAAAGCGTTGGACATCGGCAAACATAATAATTCTTTCGCGAAATTTGTAATATTTGGATTTGGATATTTTGTAGCCCCATTCGCGTCCAGGATTTTTCCAATCGCTCCCCATTTGTCTGCACTCAAAATTGTGCTGGTGGCGCTACTTCCACCTGATTCTAACAAGTCTCTTGGAAACCAAATCAATAAAGAAGTATTCCAGTTTGATTACAGTACATAATCATCTGACGCACTTGTTTGAATAAGCGGGAAATCCCCGTATAATTTGGCCATGAAACAGAAGTTGCCAGTTCGAAAAAATCATTTGTAATCTCATTATACAAATATAAAACCTGATGTACTGTATACTTTTAAAAATGATAATTCAAATTATGTAATGTGATTGTCATGAAATCATTTAAATCTGCCGAAATCTGCCACTTTTGTGAATCGTCAGCATGATCTGCCACAGATAAAATTTTGGAGCGAAATCTGCCAAAATGGCAGAAATCTGCCACTAATGGTCACACTGACTAAATTTAGGACAGTGTGATCAGAAGCTTCTAATTTGCCCTTCTGAATTAAGACGTCTTAATTCAGCCAAATGTAATAAGCTTTTACCTATGGAGGTAGCAATGCGCAAGTTCCCAAACATTTTATTCTGCCAAATTTTGGGGGGGACGCGGTAAACACGTACAGCACTCATTTACAGCTTAACACATATAAATATCGTGTAGCTACGAACTCACACTAAAATAAAAGCCGGAATACAAACAAAAAACAAGCACACCAACAATAACTTCGTCGTATTTATTTATGTTGACGTTTAACACAAACGCAAAATATAGTGATGTGGTATGATAAAAGACCGATAAACTGAATGATAAAGGAATGAACAAATAAAATATATAATTTCATCTCGTGGAAAACAATTTGTATGTAATTATTGTTCTTAAAATTAAAATAAAACAATTGTAATAAGAATAACAATAATTTATTTTAAAAAAGGGCTATGGAGCGCAGTATACTTGGTGTTAAATTAACTGATCGAGTTCGAAACACAATACTGCGCTCCAAAACTCAAACTGTCGACGTGGCTGAAAAGGCCGCCCAGCCGAAGTGGGACTGGGCAGGGCATGTCGGCCATATGCCAAATGAGCTGTGGGCCCGTATAGCACAAGAATGGAGCCCTGAGACAGCGAGACAGGGTCGCGGCAGACCGCGCAGAAGATGGCGGGACGAGTTGGATGCCTTTCTTGAGATTTGGCATGAAGCTGCACAGAATCGCGAAAAGTGGAAGGAATGGAGGGAGGCCTTTGCCCAGCAGTGGGACAGTACAGGCTAATAATAATAAACCCCCTCTGGGAAAGGCGTTACCTCACCATGAGATTAACGTAAAACCGGAGGGAACATTAGACTAGCTTTCTACAACCCCATAATAATAATAAAAAAATGTGTCATGAGGTTTACTGAAAAGCTTACAAACCGCAGGGCAGCTTGTGGCGAGCTGTTGGTGAGTGGCGACACTGCGTACCTTATTGCCTCAGACAGTCGGTCAGGGCCTCGTCTTCAGTTTGCCTTTATTGGCTGGCTGGAGTGGAACCCCAAGAGTGCCCGCAGGACTCTCAACTCTGGCTTGCCTTTATCGGCCGTCAAGAGGGGGGCCACCAGAGCTATATGCTCGGAGGTGGAAGTGTCTAATGGCGTAATAGCGGGGAAACCCACTCCGGGTCTTTTAGACCCGCGACGGCGAAACCGGGGCCACACTTCTCTACACCTCTAGCCGCTCACACGTTTGTTGCCCCCTTCGCCTATACATATACTGGCGGCATTTCAGGGGGCCCAGCTAGTGAGCTGGCGAGTCACCGTCTGCCAACGCATTTCAAATTTAAACTTGAAAGGCAGACGCCGTTTCTTCCGGCAATAGAAGTTATCTAGTCCACCTAACACCCCTTCCCATAGACCAGATATTTTTCACCATATTTTACAATAGTCTTGCACCCACCTGGGACGGTCCATGACTGTACTCCAATAGTGCAGCCGTGGATAGTCCCCGGTTGGTGCCCCACCCCATTTTAGATTAAAGTTCTCAAAGGGGCCTCTGCGCATTGGACCTGTGTCCTCGTGTATGCCTTCCAAAGGACCGGACATCTTCCGCACGGAAGATGATCCGTGACTACAGAGGGATATAATAATAAAAATGAGTCTTATATTATTTTCGCTAAAGTTAGGTACCATTAACAAATATTAAAAAAAAATCAACACTCAACTAAAATAACAACTAAATAATAAATATTTTAAAATCACGGCAATCAACTTCCGCAATTTAACTTACAAGTGGATAAGAACTACAGTGTTTTCATATTTTTTTTAATAAAATAAAGAATAGTCACAGAGACTACGGCAGAAACAAAAAGTTAAATAGGTACCGGGTGAAAATAAATATTAAGTACTATCGCGGTATCGCTACGCGTGGTCTGTCAATTCGAGGAGCTTAAATGCCTCACGTTAAGAACACCCGTGCGTGACTGCCTCGTTAACATGGTCATCACACCTGTATTCCCTGAAGGGTGGGGCAGAGGTGTATAGTAAACCCTCATTTTGCCGTTATGTTTAGTTCCTTTCCCATGTAATAGGGGGCGAGTCTATTGCCATCAACCAGGCACAAATCCAGACTCTCGGCTGCTACTAAGAAATTCCACACGGAATAATCCAATAACACTTTGCCCGACCTGGGGCAAAGTGTTATTGAGAAAAATTTCAAAATTCGATCAGTTTTATTTCCATGCAAAACGATTAATATTTTGTTTTTTTTTTTAATTCTTCATTTCTGCTTTAGTTATGAGTTCAGAAAATGGAGCTTTTAAACAGTGACCCCAAAATATGACCTAAAAGATAAACAGCTGATCATAGCTGGTGATACATAGATTTTAGCGTATTTTTCATGAAATCTTTGAACAGCTATTTCTATATAAAATATTGACTTTTCGGGAAAGTTGTAGAACAAAAGTTCACTATTATGGGTTCTTTAACAATAACACCCCTTCAGATTAGTACGCCCTTTCCGACTAATCTTGTATAGATGTATTAGAGAACATTTTAACCACGATTCAGTCGATTGTGTTCGCTGCACACGTAATAGGGTTTAAATATTACCTAATTAAAGTTAAATTTCTTGATTGAAACTTAGTTCTATCATTGTTGTTGGAGGCAAAAAAACCTTTTATTTTTTGTTAAATAGTATCAACAAGGCAAAATGAAATAAAATCAATAACAGAGAACATTATGAGAAGCGGTAAACCTCTTTGTAATTTTCGTTCATTCAATTATATTCACATTGTCCCGTCACTGCCTCTCGTTTTAAAATATTTCTGTCAATTTCTGTCACAAAAGATGACAGCTAAGACGTGAATTATATTTTTGAAAATAATGCAAAATGTATACATGTTTGCCGAAATAATGCTTATTAGTGACAGAAAATTCCATGTTTGAGGAAGCAGACCGCTTTTTGCACGAAAATACCGAAGAATTAACCATTTTTACGAGGTGTGTGTCGTGACACGGTACGATATGAAATGGCCAGATATCGCGAGAGAACTAGTTTTTATAATCGTCTATGGCCATACGTCACGGGGGTACGTCAGAGGGGTAAGCGTATTCTTGCTCCCTCCATAGGTATATGCTCTAAGAGGCCTCCCCGCCGAACATGAATTAGGGGGATAATACACTATCAAATAATCTGGGATCATCTTAGAGCATAATGCTCTAAGGGGATCATTAATAGGATCATATCTCTTAGAGTGCGCGCAAGATAACTCTGCGCGCGATTGAGGGCGTGCTAAACGTTGCCGTGATCGCAAAAGTTCAAATTACCGCTTTTTAAGCTTAGCTTTTTTTATCGCTAAACATAATTTTCCCGTTAAATATTCCTACAATCAGGTAGTTCTACTATCAAAATTGATAAAACGGCACACATTTTGGTGGACCATGATTAGTTCCGATTTCGGCCGCGCGCAGACTTATCTTGCGCGCTTCTAAATGCCCTCTAGAGTCATATCTTTTTATGCGCAAATCTTAGAGCATATCTAAGGCGCAAACGATTCAGGCATTTTTTCCATAGCTAATAGTTTACGTTACGACATAATGCCTTGTACTATTTATTCTGTGTTAATGCACTAAAATCTTAGAGCATACTAAAATACACAAAAATAACAATTATTAAGCGCTTCTTCCCGACTCAAAAAGAGGGGTGTTATACGTTTAAAGCCTCTGTTTAACTCACGGGTTCACGACTCAAAAAAGGATGTTTTAGAAGTTTGAAATCTGTCTGTTTGTGGCATCGTAGCTGATAAACAGATGATCCGATTTCGATGCGGATTTTTTTGTGTGAAAGTTGGTTAATCGGGAGGATTTATATGCTATGTTTGATGATTTATTACTTATAATTATGATGAAAATACGTTCAGCCGTTGCAAAATTATCAGCTTTTTTAATAGTTAATAATGTGATTTAGACTGAGTACTAGCAATGTATATTAACTGCTGAAAACTGGGTTTCTATTTCTCAAGACCGGTTCTAGCTATACTTCAAAATACCCAGGTTTTCCCTGTTATTTGAGAACCGGGAAAACCCGAGCATGCCTTACCCCTAAAGCTGCGGTCCCACAGCCCGTTAATCGACAGGCCGCATCGGACGAGGCAACGCCTGGCGCGGCCCGTGCCGAGTGTTCCCACGACGTGAGTAGGCCTGGGGTCTTACCATGACGTCTTAAGAAAACGTTCAAATGCCCGCCAGTCAATATCCGTTCAAAAGCAGGCCTGCTTCTGAATCGCTAAAAATCGTACCATGACAGTACAAAAGGTGAATGACTATTAAACCAAGTTGAACGGATAAGCTTGTTCATGGTACGAAAAGTCTGTACAAAAAAAACAGGTGAACGGATTTCGTAAACGTCAACGTAGCAGGCCTGCTCTAACCTAACGATGACATAGTACAAAAAAGCAGGGCAGTTCAACTTCCAGGCAACTTCTGCCCTGCTTTAAGAGGTCATGGTAAGCCCCCTGGTGCGGCCTGCTGGCCGCCATTCCAACATGAAAAGTGATTCGTTCGTCCACTCCGTCATGTACGCAAACGAAATGAATGATTGAATAGCGACGGTCGCGACAGGCGCCATCGCGCCGAGCCGTGCCGCGCCTTTGAACTTACCGACTCCCGATGGATCGGACGGGCGGCGTCAGGCCACCGCGGGCTTCATCGGATGCAACGGTTCCCACGGCCTGTCAGCCTGGCCTGGCGCGATCTGGCCTGAGATAAATCAGGCCGTGGGACTATCGGATCGGACGTCAGAATCGGAAGCATCTCCCGGGCGTCGCTTTGAGCACTGACACGTACGGAAATAGTTCTACAGGTTTATTGGTAAAACACTAACAACCTCAAGGGGTCATTGTACTCATCATTATAACAACTTTAACTATGGGATCACAAATGAAATCGCGTAAAAAAAAAATCTGTTCCCTACATTTGTTTTGTTTTGTTTTTTATAAACGTTGCCCCACACTAAGATTTCTCTTGTATCGTGGGTGCGTTTACAGACACAAATCTCACAAACAAACGCCCAGACCCGAAACAACCCCCTGTAGGCCATACAAATTTTTGTTCCGTGTGGGAATCGAACCCACGACCCGTAGCGCAGAAGCCAATCGCTTAGCCACTGCACCAAACGTGTCGTTTTGACGAGATATGCGAACATAAATGTAGGGAACAGCTGTTTTTTTTTTCCGTATTCAGTTTTGAGTCCATAGTTCATAATGATTAGTACAATGACCCCATAAGAGGTTGTTAGTGTTTTACCAAAATCCCTGTAGTTATGACAGTTTTTTGATCCTAAATTATTTAGCTACATTATTAGCATAGAAAGCTTTGTTTAATTTCCGACAGTTCCATGAGTACAATGACCCCATAAGAGGTTGTTAGTGTTTTACCAATAACCTTGTAGTTATGACTACGGTTATATAACGGACTGCGAGTTATAAGGGTGGTACTGTTTTTACCGTTTTTTGAGCCTAAATTATTTAGATATATTATTAGCATAGAAAGCTTTGTTAAAGTGTAAGCTACAAGTGAATATGGAAATTAAAGCTATTCAATTTGATAAAATAAATAGTATTGAATAACGAATACTGGGCATTTCTCATAAAATTATAAAAATAAATTTTCTCGAAATCTACTGACTTTCGTCTAGGGCAGTGTTCCGCAGTGAGTGCCGCGGCACAATCATGGTGTTCCGTGGCGTGGTCGTTAGTTGTTGTACCGCGGAAAAATGTCAAGGTTTGTCAGAAACTCAGAATACAGAAAGAACTGTATTCTGCGGTCAGAAATATACAATGTGTCCGGTCATAGACTTGCGATATTCTAGTTTTATAACAACTGTTCTGTGGTTCTGTGTCTAGCGCACTCATAGAAGTAATAAGTAGAGCGCACTATGCTAGCGCTAATCTGAGTCAGTGCCTGGGGTATGGGAGCGGCACGGGAGGGGTGACATATGACGACGTTTCCAAACTATCTCAATAAACACGTGTTAATAATAATGAAGTTAACTTTTACGATATTTACGTGTGTACATATACCTACAGTTTTAACAAGTCTATCAATGAAACACGTACTTTCGTATTTTAAACGTATAATCGACACAAACTATATTATTTGACAATCACTGTATACGTTACAAGTAGAAAATGATAATAATTGCGCACGAATATGGCGGCGGCCGGCGGCTTAGTCGCGGTAGCGTGCCGGTAGCCGCGTATTTCTCTTTTCGTTCCGCCAGGTGTCGCTCGTGGACGCCGCGGGGCTCTCACACGCGGCTTCCGCGCGGGAAATTTGAGGTGGCGGTTCAGAACCGCGCGTCACACACTCCCCCTCCAAGTTAGGAACGCGCCCCGAGTCCAACTTGGGACTTAATTCACGACCGCGCGGTCTCCCTCTGCGCCTTCTCGGCATGATTGGGACTGCTGAATCTAATGGAGAGGTCAAGAGAGTTAGATCTGAGCTATGGTACTTCCCTATCACATTATTTGAGAGATCGGAAAGGACAAAGGTCGTAGGACTAGTGATCTGCCTAACGCGATAAGGACCATCTCGTCTAGGCATGAATTTCCGCGTAATACCTTTGGATGCGTTACTCAGATCGTGCGTCTTGAGCAGAACTAAATCTCCCACGTTAATCTTGGATTCCTTCTGACGGGAACCATCGGCTATCTGTTTACGAATGTCCTGACACTTCTCTACACGATCCCTAATATCAGAAAGAGATGAAATGAAAGTTCGCAAGTAAGGAGTGACCTGAGGAACGAAGTTTTCCTTATCTAAGATACTACGTAAATCATGATGAACATCGAACGGGGTTCGTAACTCCCGTGCAAAAGTTAAATATGCGGGTGTCTTACCAGTGGTGGAGCATACGGCGCTGTTCATGGCAAATCTGACATTCGCCAAGTGCTTAGGCCAATCGGTGTGAGTTGTCTGGACTAACATGGACAACTGTACCTTAAGGTCCCGATTTTTTCTCTCAGCGGGATTGGCCTCTGGATGGTATAACGGTATAAGCTCCTGCTTGACGCCCATCAGATGCATACACTGCTGCATGACAGCAGACACGAATTGCGTGCCGTTGTCTGAAACGACACGTCGTGGCAATCCGTATCGGAGGAAGTAATCCTCCAGGAGGACACAAGAGCAAGCCTCTGCGGTAGCATCAACAAGCGGAAAAAGTTCAACCCACCTTGTTGCTACATCCTCTATTAGAAATATCCAACGCTCCCCCTGGTCTCCAGGTGGCAGTGGACCAAATAAGTCGATAGCTAGGACTTCGCCTCGCTGCTGGAGTACAGGAGTTTGTAATAAGCCAGAGGGCTTTTGGTTGGATGGTTTATAGCGAAGGCATTCGACGCACTTTTTCAAATAATCAGTTACACATCTGCGCATGCCTGGAAAATAATACCTTTCCCTTAGTCGTTGAAGAGTCCGCTCTACTCCCTGATGGCCAGCAGTGGGCGAATCATGGAGTTCCTTTAGAATCTCATCCCGCATGGAGCTCGGCACCACCAACTGTGCGTCTTCAGCATCAGAATCAGGGTCATACCTGTAGAGAACGCCGTGCGATAATACGTACCCTCTCTCCAACCATCGATTAAAGGTAAGTTCGTCAGAATCTTCCAAATCCTGAATAATTTTACATATATCCGGGTCGGCCAGTTGAGCGGCTCGCAGGTCAGCTGGGCTGGCAGAAGGTAAGTTTATGACAACAGGACACAAACCATAATCCTCCGTGTCCTCTTCCTTAGAACATGGTGGGCGGCTCAACGTGTCCGCGACTACGTTGGCCTTACCTGGTGTATACTGATAGGTAATATTGAATGACTGGAGTTTAAGTGCCCAGCGAACCAACCTACCTGAGGGTGACTTTACGGTGAGTAGCCACTTCAACGGCTGATGGTCACTCCTGACTATCACCTCGTGCCCATCTATATACCCTCGGTAGCGCTCTACGGCCCATACAACGGCCAAAGCCTCCCGTTCTGTGGTGCTGTAGTTTTTCTCCGCAGAGGTTAACAGACGACTTGCATACTCTATGGGGCGTTCTTCAACGCCCTCGCCCTGTAGGAGAACCGCACCTATTGCGTAGCTGCTAGCGTCCGTTCTAAGTATAAACGGTTGTGAATAGTTTACCTGTATCAAAATAGGGGCGGAAGTGAGGCGCGTCTTCAGCTCTTCAAAAGCGCTTGCTTGCTCTGACTCCCAAACCCAAGGCTGATTCTTTTTAGTCAGGCGCGTTAGTGGCTCAGCAATAGCAGAGAAGTTAGGCACAAACTTCCGGAACCAAGAACACGTTTGCAGGTAAGTCCTTAACTGTTTGAGATTTTGTGGTGGCTTCATATCCACTATAGCCTGTACCTTGTCGTAATCGGGAGAGACGCCATCTTGGGTGATAACATGCCCTAGGTACTTTACCTTTTTCCTACAGAAGACACACTTATCACGATTTGCCCTCAAATTAAAGGCGCGCAGCTTATCAAAAACGGCGTGCAGAGCCGCTATATGACCTGAATACGTTTCCGTAATGAGCAGCAGGTCGTCTTGATAAGCCAATAGCGTAACATTGTCGCCGTTGATCTGACAGAAATCGCGGTTCAAAGAAGAGCGAAGCTTATCAATCAGCCGCTGAAACGTCGAAGGCGCATTTTTAAGGCCGAATGGCATGCGTGTAAAGCGGTAAGTGCCGAAAGGTGTTTGAAAAGCTGTTTTATCCTTGTCACTCTCCTTCATGACTACCTGCCAGAAGCCACTCCGCAAATCTATCGTGGACATAAAGCAGTTGCGTTTAGTCGATTGGACTAAATCGTCGATGTGCGGCATGGGGTAAGCGTCAGTTTTAGTTACTGCGTTTAATTTACGATAATCCACGCAAAATCTTACCTTGCCATCTTTCTTGGGGACGAGCACAGCGGGGGAGGTCCACGCGGACTCGCACTCCTCGATCACGCCCTCTGCGAGCATCTTCTCCAACTCAGCCTTCACAAGTTCCTTTTTGGCGGGCGTGAGCCTATACGGTGGGACTGATATTGGAGGATGGTCACCAGTGTCGATGTGGTGTTCCGCATAAGGAGTTGGCTCTCCCTGTTCTGCGAAAACGTCACTGTTCTGCTGCACCACGTCAGACAACTGCTGTCTTTCATCGGGACTCAGCATAAGCCCTTCATCATCACGCAAAAGGTCAGCAGCAAAAATATTAGTGCATGGCTTAGGACTCTCATACTCAATATCATATAAAACATGCTCACCCGAAAAGTGCCAGGTTGATGAAGCAAAATTAAGCACAATACCCGCTGCAACCAAGAAATCCATTCCAAATAGGGTCTCATTATTTTGAGCATCAGGAAAAATAGTGAACTCAAGTGTTACTGACCTTTCCGGGGTTATCCTTACTTCTAATGTTGTAAGTAGAACTTGTCGAGTACGCGCGGAGCCGTCTGCAAGCCGAACTCGTCGAGTGGTCTCCTCGCACGGGTGCTCGTGCTTCAGCAGCAGTTGGTAAAGCAGAGCGCCGGCAACACTGCTCTTAGCGCCTGAATCCAATAAGGCTTTCCCTCGAACTCCTAAAATCTGGACACTTAAAGTAGGCCTTAACCTAGCCTGGTGCTCCATAGAGTCACTCAGGGAATCATTTTTATCATTATTATTAATTGTGGAAAATTGTCCCAAACTTTCTATGGACACCCTACTTTCGGTCCTCGAGGTCACCCTACTCGGTGAGGAAGAAATATTTTTATCATGAAAATTATTTGTAGGAAAATGTCCCGGTTTTTTCATGGACACCATACCATCAAATGTTGTGGTCACCCTACTTATCACAGTAGGCTGTGATAGTGGTGTTTCGTATTCTACACGATCAAAATAACGCAAAGGTATTTCGTTACTAATATTGCACGTTACAGACCTCCCATTGTTACTGTTATTATGAGGTTCAGACCTAACTCGAGACTGAGACCTAGAATTATTATTACTAACGTGATTTTCAGTACCGAAAAAGCACATAGGGAGAATCGCTATAAAATCAGTTGGTGCATAATCTACCGAATAATATTCGTTACAAAACAACATTGGCACAACAGCCTTAAAATGTGTAGGTAGAAAATAATGATCACACAAATCACTATGTTGTTTACAAACTGATAACGAATTTACACTCGGGGGGGAAGATGTAACTATTGAGCTGTGGGAATCACATTTAGTGTATTGTAAAGAACTAACTTTAGATTTTACCTTGAGTTCGGTAGAAAGATCGGACGCGGGAGAGAACCTCGCGACGTCAACAGCGTAGTAATCGGCGTTACATTTCGTACACTGAGACCTTGTTACACCTTTAGCATTGCACCCGTAACACGTAGGTATTTTATCTTGCGTACTATCGTTATCAGTTGTTTTTAATTTATAACACTCATCACGAATGTGTCCGTGCCGCTTGCAATAAGAGCAGAACTTTTTGATTGATGGTGAAGCAGTGCCGTCGCTCGCAGGTCGTGTCGCGGAGTCGCGCGTAGCAGGACGTGCGGCGGCGCCCGCGCCGGTGCTGTTGTTGCTAGGCGGGCCGCCGGCGCTCGACGCATGTTGTCCGCGGAGCTCCCGCGGCGTCGTCGGCGCGCATCGTGGCGGTTGCGTAGCTTTCTTGAAGGGCGTTTCGCCCGGGGTTGCTGATGTCCACTGTGGCGTCCTAAGGCGCCGACGCTGGTATTCGTTGGTGCCTTCGTCGGTCGCGTCTTCCACGTGTCTTGCTTTTTGTAGTAGAACGTCATACGACGTTATTTCGTCGCGACGTAGACGCTCGCGGACGCGATGGTGTAAGAGGCCGTACAGCATATCAAGTTGTACCTTTGTGCTGACGTCACCGGGCGGAAGTCGTGCGAATAGGGCTCGCACTTTGGCCACGAAAATTTCCGTTTTTTCACGGTGTCCTTGGGACATATTAAATAATTCTAAATAGATTCGATGCGGCGGACGAGTGTCACCGAAGGCGCTTCTTATTGAGGTTACGGCTTCGCTCCAGGACCTGATGGTGGACTTAATCCCCTGCCACCAGACTGCTGCATCTCCATTTAACAGCATCGATAATCCTCGTAGGGCGTTATCATCTCCTACGTGGGCACATTCTTTGTACGACTCCATGGCGTCGATGAAACCGTCGAGCGAGTCGCCAGGCGCTCCGCTGAACCGCGCTGTACATTTAGCGAAGTTTCCGGAAAGGGGAGCGGGCGTGGACGCCGCGGCCGGCGAGGGCGCCGCCGCCAACGTCGTTGACAACGACTCGCGACGAGTCTCATGTTCGAGGACACGGTCGAGTAAGCGTTCGAATGCTGCTGTTTGAGTCTGCTGTAGCGTCGCCATGATAGACGCCATATCGTCGGCGGTAAAACTTGTTCTCGCCGTCGGCTGTGCGGAAGCTGTTTCTTCGGTATCGGCGGCATCTTCGAAATCGGATTGCTGACGCGATTGCCGGCGTGTACGTGTCATTGTTTTTCGTGGGATGCACTGTGTATTATCACTGAACAAAGTTCACAGTCACAGGCCCGCGCTTGGGCAGCCAGTTTAACAAGTCTATCAATGAAACACGTACTTTCGTATTTTAAACGTATAATCGACACAAACTATATTATTTGACAATCACTGTATACGTTACAAGTAGAAAATGATAATAATTGCGCACGAATATGGCGGCGGCCGGCGGCTTAGTCGCGGTAGCGTGCCGGTAGCCGCGTATTTCTCTTTTCGTTCCGCCAGGTGTCGCTCGTGGACGCCGCGGGGCTCTCACACGCGGCTTCCGCGCGGGAAATTTGAGGTGGCGGTTCAGAACCGCGCGTCACACAGTTAAATTAATTAATATAATTGTGCGTGACAATGTAAACAAAAAAATAAGTTAAACAATAATTTTATTATTTTATAATCCTAATCCTTTATTTGTGAAACATAGGTAAATAACTTAATTTATTTAATAAGTATTAATATTTTCAACTGAAACAACAAACAAATCCCGAAATCCCAAAAATTAATCAGATTCCTTATCGCTGTCTGTACCAGAATCACTGTATGAATGATTAACACTTTCATTATCTAGTAGTAGTAAAAATATCGTAGAAAATATCGAGATATCTTCGTTATATTTATTACGTGTTTAGTGAGATAGTTCGGACACGTCATTTCACGTCATATGTCACCCCTCCCGTGCCGCTCCCATACCCCAGGCACTGCCTCAGTTAACCGCTAGACCAATATTATACAAATACACTAACTAGAGTGCGCGCAAGATAACTCTGCACGCGACTGAGGGCGTGCTAAACGTTGCCGTGATCGCAAAAGTTCAAATTATCGCTTTTTAAGCTTAACTTTTTTATCGCTTAACATAATTTTCCCGTTAAATATTACTACAATCAGGTAGTTCTACTATCAAAATTGATAAAACGGCACACACTTTGGTGCGCTCCGGAGCAGTTTACCAGATTCTCAACTCACCAGATTCGCTACTCACCAGATTCTCAGCTCACCAGATTCGCAATTAACCAGATTTTGTACTATCAAACAGAAAATGCTTAACACTATGATAAACTAATTTTTATTTTTTAATAAACAACAATAATTATGCACATTTTGCATCTTTAACAGAGAATAGAGGTCGGATAACATTAATAATTATAAATATGAAGCTGACTGTTTTAAATTCAGTTTTATTTATTGTCGTAATATTATAATGTAAATGCATTATAAATTAAAAATGAATGGACATGAACATTAAAAAAAAAAACGCATTGCATTATATAGAAAACAAAAGAAATAAAAAAATGCTAGAATAAAATGAAAAAATAAATAGCATTATTACCGATTGCTTACATTAAAAATTTGTGTAATTGATTGCATTACTTATGCATCTGGCTTCTTTAAACTCTTAAATTTTTAACAGACGAGCTAAGGTGTTAAATTTTTATCGATTTAAGTAATTCTTTTTTTCTATTTGTACTTAAAAATATACTATTTAAATTCAATTTGTTTTTGATTATACTTCTGGTTAATTGCGACTCTGGTGAGCTGCGAATCTGGTGAATTGAGAATCTGGTAAACTGCTCCGGAGCGCTTTGGTGGACCATGATTAGTTCCGATTTCGGCCGCGCGCAGACTTATCTTGCGCGCACTCTAGTAAGACTAGGGTTCAATCAATCCACTTCCATTTTTTTGTTAAAATATTCTGTACGTGTGTACAAAAACAGTCATATCTCTCAAAGTTTTGGTCCTACTGAGATAAAAGTAGGCTTATTCGGAGGACAACAATATTGTCTATCGTTTACATGACGATACAATGGGTTCATTTATAGACACAGTTGTAGGACAATATCTCAACAAAAAAGCAAAATGGCTGCTAGTGTGTAGTGTATTTGTGTAGGTACTAGAATAGTTGCTTGGTATATAAGTACCTAGAAGATCGCTAGTCCATAGCCAGACACACTATAATACCTACCTACCTACACTACACAGCGGTCCTATGGTGTACCGGGTGTACAGTCGAGTTCATTATATTGTGACAACTCTAAGCATCATTAAATTGTGGTCAAGATTTAGATTCATTAATATGTGACTGCTTTTTCTCAGTCTTGTGCCTTTGGCTGTACATGTTAGGTACTGAGAAAAAGCAGTCACATATTAATGAATCTAAATCTTGACCACAATTTAATGATGCTTATAGTGTTTTCCAGATTATGTAGGTGTACCTTAAACACAAAGTTTGCGGAACACTGGTCTAGGTTACGTAGGTACATGGGGTGCTAATTTGTTGCATAAGGACACACTACACTACTCCTTGCAAGGAATACGTCGAATACGAGTTCACCTGTATAATTAGGCAACGTTATATGTTAATAAGGTATCTTTTATAAAAAGACCTCTCATTCAAATAACAGATGAGTGTAGATCGTTGTTATTCCGAATCTACGTACATGCTTACTATGCAAATTAGAATTTATGCAAATATGATTGAACGTGTAGCCGAATTAGTACCTATGTACCTACCCTTGTTAGCCACAAAGAAATGAAAAACATGTATATTGTATGTACTTTTATATGTATCTACTTACATAAATAGGTATTCATTAAAATTAAGCACAATAATGCCATAAAGCTAACAATTTAATACAAAGTATGAGGCACTATTATTAATTCAATTCAAAGTAACAGTACGAATTTTATTTAAGAAAACGGGATATAATTAAGCGTTCTAAATGAATTTGTCTATAAGTATTGTTCTAACATGTTGAGAATAAGAAATTCTAAGTCCATTAATTATATTCACTGGGTGCTTGACTAGAGCTAACAGTTGTACGATGAAATGATCCTATATTTAGGAGGGGGGTATTATAGTTCGCGTTAACTGAACCTTGAACAGGAGACTGTAAAGTACCCACAGGCTGAACTGGTCTTTTCCCTATTATTAAAGGGAAACATTCATCCGAAATACCAGATAGTGCCGTTTGAACACGTTTCATACGGTTAGAACATTCCTCAAAGTGATCAGTTATATATTTAAGCTCAGGTGCTGTTGCCAGATTATAATGTGTTTTTAGATTTTTATCGATAATTTTGAGGCCCTCTGAACTGGTGTAGGTAACTTTTTCTCCAGAATAAAAGAATATATCAATATCGGTAGCGTTTTCCATGAGTTGACATTTAGCTAAAGATGTATAGAGTGTTATCTTCGGAGTTTTAGCTTTGACCAGTTCAACAAATCGTGAAGCATATAAATATTTTTTCCAATGTTTTTGTGGTAAATTATGATAAGTAAATACTTCATCAGGGTTAGGATCATGGTCGGTATTCAGAATCCTGGTCTTATTATCAATTGTATATATTATAATTTTCATACCATCTTTGGATATTTTACATATTTCTGTTACTTGTTCTTCTCGATCTTTGCCTTTCTTTTTAATAAACTCTACAATTACTCCAGAAGATTCTATTTTTAGTATGGCATTTCGTGTCCTGTGTGATATTGTAGGCAATCTTTCAGCACACAGTGGAGGAACACTCAACATGTTGCTGTTAGAATTGACATTGCCAGTTTGACGAATATTTTCTTTATTTTCTTCTGAATTAATATTAATGTTTGTTTGGGGAACTTTACATTTGATATCTATTTTTCTCATATTTTCTAAGAAAGATAAGTTGCTGTTACATGGACTGGCACTTTTTTGAAATATATTATTATCATGCTGATTTTTGTAATTAAACATTTCTGGAGACCCTTTGTCAGTTCCTGTACATAAATTAAAATTACGATTGTTTGAACAAGTTGAATTTGAGCTAAATTCTTGTGTACTAGTGAATATGTTATATGGCGCAGACCTTACATCTTTTTTTTCGGCATTGTACTCTTTCACCAGACAGACGGGACCTGGTTTATCATCACTTCTAAATTTATTACTATGCTGAGTACTGTGCACTGTTGTAAGAAAACCAGAATCTCGTGATATATCTTGCTTAGAAGTACTTTGTGCATTATACAAGAAAGGATGTTCCAATACACCCTTTAATGATATTCTTTTTGTTGGATCTTTACACAACAGTTTTTGCAATAAATCCTGGGCTTGTGGGGAAAGTTCTAAAGGTATCTTGTAATCAGCATTAATAACTTTGTTAAGAGTAGTTTTAACATGCTGAGTGTGAAACGGTGGGCTCCCCACTAATAAAGTGTACAACATGCAACCCAAACCCCAGACATCAGCTGGCAATCCATGTAATTCTCTGGAGGCTACCTCAGGAGATATATAGTTTGGTGTACCACACATGGTAACATGTTTCTCATCTGGACCATTCAACTGTGTTGCTAAACCAAAATCAGCAATTTTGACATTCAAATCCTTTGTCAGCAATAAGTTGTTCAATGATAAATCTCTATGGATGATATTGTGTGTATGAAGATACAATACTCCACTTAACACTTGTCTAAATATATCAGCAGCTGCCTTTTCAGAAAGCCCCCGAGTCCCTAACTTAAAGTGTTTTGCTAGCTCACCATTGTGTGCTAGTTCTAAAACTAAATAAACATAATGTGCATCTTCAAAAAAAGCATATAATTCTAAAATAGCAGGATGCTTTAGGCGGGAGTGAATGGTGACTTCTTGTCTTACTCTGCCTATCATACCAGCACTTGCCATAAGTGCTTTGTCTATCATTTTGATAGCAACGAATAAGCCTGTTCGTCGACATCTTGCTCTATAAACATGTGCAAATCCTCCTTTACCAAGATGTTCTAATATTTCGTAATCCTCGATTTTTTCACCAAACATTCTTAACTATTACAAAATTCTAGTATCATGAATGAACCCATCCTTTCTATGTAATTCATTAATATACAACTTCCTTGTAGCATCCATTATTTTTGAGTATACTGAAATAAAGAAATAAACATACTGTTAGTTGTTTCATAAATATGATAATTCAATAAAATAAAACAAAATGTCTCTTTCGCAAAATGCCCCTTTTTTCCAATGAACCTCCACTACCTGATATCAGTATAATGACGGGTCAAGTGCGAGTGGGATTCGAGCACAGAGATTGCTCTTCATCATGATGATCATTGGATCATTGTTGGACGAGGGGTAGACGAATAAACTCATTCTCCTTGTATGCCAATTGTAGCAAATGCCTTCTTTATACGACTTAAAACAAAGAAGTTTGTAACGCGACATGGAAACAGAAACTCAACTCGATGTGGATAGCAAATGCAGATACGAAACAAAACAAATAATTTATTTATTGCAAAAGATCTGGCAATGGCATAGCAGCAAGCAATCAGGCACAGCTAATTGCAATAAGTGACGCTATAACAAAAATAAAATCCTCCCAAGACATCAGAATAGAAAAATATAATGGGTATTTTGTTGCAGTTCGAAATATCTCTAAATCAATTTTAATATAATGGTGCCGATTCTCATGTTCAACAACTTTGTAAAATTAGAGAATTGCTGTCTGTTACAGACAGCGCGAGAAAAGGATGGTGTTAGATAATAACTAAGTTAGAGATGTCACACTAGTTTATGCCTTGAACTTATGTGTTTTTAGTTGACACGTTCTGACATGTTGTCTTAATTTCTATTTTATTAAATTTTAATTCAACTAATTTTGACAGCTCATAATTAAGTCCATCTCTTTCTTATTTTATTTATAGTTTGTGCACAAGAGAATCGGCACAATATCATACAAAATTATGTGTATTTCATGGAAAAATACTTAAATTAATTAATTTTTGGTTTGAAATAATATCCAACATTGTAATAATATTTTTTAATTGAAAGAGAATGCTATGGCCACTCCCGACTGAGATGACGATTGTGCTGCTCTGTGTATTAGATGTATTTTTTATTCAAAGTAAATAAATAATAGTATGTATTAAAAGAACATTTGACGACACATTTGGTGCAGTGACTGAGCAATTGGCTTCTGCGCTACGGGTCGTGGGTTTGATTCCCGCACGGAACAAATATTTGTATGGCCTACAGATGCTTAGTTGTTCCGGGTCTGGGTGTCTGTGCATGTGAAGATTTGTCTTTAAACGCACCGACGATACAAGAGAAATCTTAGTGTGCAACGTATTTTTAAAAAGGAAAAAAAAACATGGTAAATAAAAGAAAACTATTCTGATAAAAATCTACTAAAGAGAGGAAAACAAGATGAAATAGAAAGTGATAACAGGCAGTCAGAGGCATGCATGTTAAACAGAAATATCTGATGCTACCTCTATCCATGTCATCTTGCTTCCACCTTTTCAGCAAGCAAGTAAACCAGACTACATTGAATGTATCCTGGTTTTTCGTTTTTTTATGATGTTACAAATTTGTATGAATTATTTAAAAAAAATTACCTTATTTACGATCCATTTAGCATCCTCAAGACTTTTAGAAATAATTTCCTTTACTCTTTCTGGATCAGGTTCAAATTTGTGTTGTTTGTAACTCTGAAAAAATAAAGTGGTAATAATAAGTTGTTTAAATCACTCCATGTCACCTGCAGGCATAGCATGACTTGAGAATGTGTCAATTTACCTATTCTTCCATTGACAAAACTCTTTTCTACAGTGATCATGCTACGCCTGCTTTAGTGTGGCAAATCACCATCTGCCACCTTGTATGATTTTTCCTATGTCCCATAGCAATCTTGGATTGTACATACCTATCTTTATAGAGGGGCTGTACTTCAATGTCCGGGAACTGGGTAAATAACATTTTTTTTGTATAGTTAAACTTCTGTCTAATTATTTACCTGATTGTTTATTACATATTAGCTGTACACAAAGGCATTCAATAATAATATCAAACCTCTTTGGCTGTACATATACAAATAAATGATTCCTACCTTCCTTAATACATTGAATAAGAAATTCTAGATTTTTACATGGTGAGTAATTGTATATTCAAGTCTGATGTACTAATGCACTGAACATTGTAACGATTTAGGAAAATAGAAACATTTAAACATGCGTGCGTGTCAAATAAATAAATGCTAATGGAACACAACATGAATTTTATTAAAGATATGAATTCTAAAACGTTACCTGTTTAATAGCGAATTTATAATGTTTACAGGCGTCAGGGGGAAGCTTTTCACACTTTCTTAATAGATGTTTATATAATTGCAAAGATGTCATAACAATTTTTGATTCATTAGCAAAACACCTGCAAAGTATCAACATTTACCTACTTTACAGTACAGTTTAACTAATATTTTCGTACAAAATCGCAATGAAGAAAAAGAATACAACAAATATTACAAGAGAGAAAGGGATGCCCACAGACAAATTACAGATTAGTGATCATAGAGTATACATAATACGCCCACAGATAACTATATACTAGTCAAATACGCCATAGATAGAGTGCGCGCAAGATAACTCTGCGCGCGACTGAGGGCGTGCTACACGTTGCCATGATCGCAAAAGTTCAAATTACCGCTTTTTAAGCTTAACTTTCTTATCGCTAAACATATTTTTCCCGTTAAACATTCCTACAATCAGGTAGTTCTACTATCAAAATTAATAAAACGGCACACACTTTGGTGGATCATGATTAGTTCCGATTTCGGCCGCGCGCAGACTTATCTTGCGCGCACTCTAGACTATACATTGTATCCCCTATCTAGTCTGTGGACTATACTATGCAGTGTTGCTAGTCGACGAATAAAAAACTGCCGAAAACTGCTAAAAAGGGTAGAATTTTGGCCGGAAAAACAATTAGTGAAAAAAATCCTTGACTTTACTCGTTTTATTTATAGTATACACCATAATAATCAACACTGGGGGCTTACCATGACCGTTTAAGAAAACGTTCAAATGCTAGCCAGTCAGCTTCCGTTCAAAAGCAGGCCTGCTGCTGAATCGCTAAAAATCGTACCATGAAAGTACTAAAGGTGAACGACTATTGAACTATAAGTTGAAAGGTAACGTTGTTCATGGTACGAAAAGTCTATACAAAAAAAAAAGGTGAACGGATTTCGTAAACGTCAACGTAGCAGGCCTGCCGCAGGCCTGCCGCAGGCCTGCCGCAGGCCTGCTCTAACGATGTCATAGTACAAAAAAGCAGGGCAGTTCAATTTCCAGGCAACTTCTGTCCTGCTTTAAGAGGTCATAGTAAGACCCCTGCAGTAGATCAGTACTATGAAGACTTATATTTAATTTAAAGACGGACGGATAGTATAAAATTCTCTTTGCTGCTATCGAGCGAACTTGGGGCTTACTATGATCTCTTAAGCAGCTCTTACGCTGCTCTAACGATGTCATAGTACAAAAAAGCAGGGCAGTTCAACTTCCAGGCAATTTCTGTTCTGCTATAAGAGGTCATAGTAAGCCCCCAGGCCTGCTACGTTGACGTTTACGAAATCCGTTCACCTTTTTTTTTGTATAGGTAGACTTTTTGTACCATGAACAAACATTACTGTTCAACTTGGTTCAATAGTCGTTCACCTTTAGTATTGTCATGGAACGATTTTTAGGGATTCAGAAGCAGGCCTGCTTTTGAACGGAAGTTGACTGGCTGGCGTTTGAACGTTTTCATAAGAGGTCATAAACCCTTTTCAGCATAGGTTGATTAGTGACGTTTCTCTGCAAAACGTTACCATACAAAGAATATCAAATATTTTTAAAAAACAAAGCATTGATAATATAGCTATTTTACGGTTTTTGATGATGTCGTTTACTTTTTTTCGATAGCAGTCTCCTTACGGCTACAATTCACGAAATGACCGAGCTGTCAGAACTCATCTTTGAGTGAACAGAATATAGTAAGCCCCCTTGTTTGTATGCTATGCAAAGAAATTGGTGGATGAGCTATTCTAACCCATAGAAAAATAGATAACGTTTTAAAAATGTAGTATCATCTTGGTGGTAACAATAGTCGTTATTATTGTATAAGTCGACAAAATAAGAATTTGCATGTTTCATGACTTGACATAACATAATCAAACCAATCTATTAAGTGGTTTTACTGTCAAACAAAAGCTCAAAGGCCGATAAAAGGCCGATGGCTGTTAAAGGCAGATAGTCGACCGTCCGGGTAAGAGGGATAAGTGTTCACGAACGGATGCCCAATAAGATGCGAATCGATATATCGTCGGATTATCGATACAACACTATGAGATATTTCGTATTTCCGTAAAGCTAACACATCAAGGTGATCAAGGTATCATATTAAATTCTGACTACATTCATGTCGTGATGTTCTTAGCATTCACCTTAAGAGTTAATAGCTCATCATCCCCATAAAAAAAAAGAAAGATATTCGGTATTTGTTGATAAATGCGATCAAAAGATTTTGGAATGATTTTTTTGACATCAAAAATAGGTATCTGAAAAGAATAAATTATTTTATAGTGTACCATTGGCATTGTACTCATGTACCTATTCATTATCATATTTTATCTGTGGCACACAGTCACTCACTCATCCATCATCTTTTCTTTGAATAAGAATAGAATTTAGTAAAATAAAAAATGGGCGAAGTTGTGATAGATTGTACTTGTTGCAATCAATTATGAGTGTATATAAAATATCTAGTGATATATGCTACTAAGTTTTACCTTACATATATTGAATCATCTAGGGATTAGTGTTATGATAAGTCAATAGGTATTCCTCTTTATGTTTGTGATTGTATTACATACCTTGATAATGATTCGTTAACGCTAATGTGGTATGGCACTTGTTACAATTCGACGTTCTCCGAGTGTGCAAACACCTAGGAAAACGGTGAGTATTGGTTTTATCAAAGTTATAAAAAAATTGTGTTATGATGTTGTGTCAGATTGATCAGACATGAGGTAGATAGCTACGATGAGTATGTTTCTTCGAGGAGTATAATGTCTTAATACACGATTACATTATGTTTCAACAACCACAATTCTTTCTTTTAAGCACTGATGAACACTGTTCAATTCTTTGTCTGGACAGTTCATTTAATATAAAATATTAAAACAATGTTAAACTCTTGATGATCCTATCATGAATCAAAAGTCAATTTAATACTGTAGCCTGGGCACTATTGATGTTAGTTTTGAGGCCTGTTGGCATGTTGTTTATAACGAAAAAAAAACATACATGATGTTCAGTACCAAACAACTAGTTTACAATATTACATTGATATTTTCTTTTGTTTAAGGATGAGACAGAAAAATCAAGTGATAATATTGAAGACGATGTTGGGAACCGTATCAGCAAGAGGTAGGTAATGTTATGTTATCAAACTTCTTACATGGAAACCATAACACTATTGGTTTGTCTATTAAAGATGAATTATTTATTTGCAAAAATATGAGTACATTAAGCTAAAAAGATAGAATAAATTTACTAATTCCATTATTACTCATAAAATGTTTGGGTAAGAAAAATAGTATTAATTGACTGGCAACTAACCTTCAGGCTGATCACATTTTTAGATCGCTAATTCTTTTTCCAAACAAAGCACCTTGAATAACAATATTAGTACATAGTTTTAACTACTACCTTGTTTGCTGTACGTATATTTTTATTGTGGTTCCTATCATACATTTCAATCATATTTCAAAGAAATTACTCATTTTACTGAAAATAAAAGTAGATAGTCTATTCAGTTTCTACTACTCCGGCCACCAAAGGCCACCATCTTTTAAATAGATGAAAATTGAATTTCTAGCGAGTTTTAGTTATTTTGTTTAGCTGTTAGAATTAATGAAATAACATTGTTTTTTGCAATCTAATATTCAAAAGCGTTTCTATTTAATGTCTATGGGCTGTTTGATTTGCTGCAAACTACCCAAACTATTACTAATCTTCAGAGTGCTTCAGAGTACATACTGAAGTATTTATCTTCATCCAAATACAAACATTTATTGTAGAACATAGGTAATGTACTATTACTATACTATTCTTTATTCTTATTATATTAAATGAACATTATGTCTAGCCATCAATGCCATACAAATATTCAAATAATTACTACAGCAATAAAACATGCAGATTATAATAAATGATTATCAATTAAAAACAATGATATTAAGACAATAAGACTGCCTCGTTAGTCTAGTGGTTGCAAGCGTGACTACTGAGCCTGAGGTCCTGGGTTCAATCCCCAGGGCGGGCAAAGTATTATTGGGTTTTTCCATGGAGAATTTCCTAGTAGCAGCCCGGAGTCTGTATTTGTGCCCGGTTGATGGCAATAGGCTCGCCCTCTATTACATGGGACTTGAAACAAAACAGCAAAATATGGGCGTACTATACACCTCTGCCCAACTTGTTGGAGAATACAGGCGTTGTGTTATGTAAAAACAATAATATTCTAACCAATCATCAAACAATTTCATCCAGCGTTTTTAATCTGTGCATAAAAGAGGGTCTCGCCTGAATTCGAGAGAGTGGTGAAAATGTTGCCTATGTAGATGACTTAACCCTTTCCTTGTCCCATGAACCACATATGAACAAGTGCATTGTTTAACTATTGTGTCTGCTGTCTGGACAGTGAACGTGTTAAGGTGCACACTACATCATTCTTCGAATTTATGAAGCTTCTGAAGGTGTATAGTCAAATTTGACTGATCATGGCCTGATATACAAACAGACAAGGTAGATTTGTGGTATTTAAATTAAACTAGGGTGTTAGGTCGAAGTGTTAATAGGTCGGAAAGCCAAATGGTCGACAGTTCATTAGGTCGAAAAGCAAATGGTCGAAACAATACAAGGTTGAAATATCATAGGTTGGATCAGTTAGATGGATACTAATGTCATTAGCCGAAACATCTATACATATAATAAAACAGTAAAAAAACTGTGTCTGTACATTGAATATATTAAAAAAACAATAGTTGAGGGGGGTTTAGAAACAGTAAGAGAGCACAAATCCAAAAAAAAACATGTGTCTGTTTGTCTGTTTGTCTGTGTGTCTGTTTGTTTGTACACGCTAATCTTCGGAACTACTGGACGGATTTGGATGATTTTTCTTTTGTTGTATAGGTATTAAGTATGGGCAACATATAGGCTATAATTTATCTTGGAAACTTGAACACCTGATGCAGAACCGTAACAGACCAGCTAAACTATAAGAGTTACAAAGATGGTACCATAGCCAAAATTGTTCAACGTGATGAGCATTTTCTGCTGAGAGAATAAATTTGAAGATCTGGAACACCTGATGTGGTACTCCAAGAGCCCAGCTACACTATAACATATATAGAAATGACGTTTCAGCAAAAGTTGTTCAATCTGATGAGCACTCTCTGTTGACTTATAAAAATCGAAGATCTGGAACACCTATTATGGAATTCCAAGCGCCCAGCTACATTATAACATTAGGAATGACGTTTAGCAAAAGTTGTTCAATCTGATGAACACTCTCTGTTGACGTATAAAAACTGAAGATCTGGAACACCTGTTGTGGAACTCCAAGAGCCCAGCTACACCATAACACATATAGGAATGACGTCTTAGCAAAATTTGTTCGGTCTGATGGGCATTTCCTGTTGTCTTATAAAAATCGAAGATCAGAAACATCTGATGTGGAAATCAAAGCTATCACTAATTTCACTGTATAATTATAAAATAACATAAGCTGGGAGTACCTCCACGCGGTGAAGGCGGTAACAGTTTAGGACTGATTTTCGATGACGATGGTATATTATTGAAAATTTGACTCTACTGGCCAAAACTCCCATTTTTTTTATCGAATAAATATGCCTTCGGGCTTATGTTATTTGAGTGTTTCATTTCCTTTTCCATTTATCTTCGTGACACGGTAGCCTACCCGGTGACGTAGGGGAGCAGTCACTTAGATTTTAATGTATCAGGTATCTTCACCATAAAACTATAACCATGCCTAGAAAGAGGTCAAATATTTCCCAATGTTCCAAAGGAGCTAAAAGATTGAGGATCATAAGATCCCAAGAATCTACCGAAGAGCGTCAGGAGAGACTTGATGCTGTTCGAAAACTGCAACTCGCTCCGTGGAAATCTCTTCGGATCGCGAAGCACGCCTGCGTTCTTAGCGTATTTACGCATCTACATCCAGGTCTCTAGAGACCAGTGAAGAATATGATGCGCGTCTGACCGCTGATCGTGAACGTCATGCATTGTATCGCGAGTCGGAGACGTTCACGCAAAGAGAATTACGCATTAGTTATCAGCGTATATACACATCTACTTAGAGGTCTCTAGAGACAAGTGCGGAACGTGATGCGCGACTGACCGCTGATCGTGCAAGTCATGCATTGTCTCGCGAATCGGAGACGTTCACGGATAGAGAATTACGCTTGAGTTCCAAGCATATCTACGCATCGACTTCTAGATCTCTAGAGACAAGTGGGGAACGTGATGCGCGACTGACCGCTGATCGTGAACGTCACGCATTGTCTCGCGAATCGGAGACGTTCACGGATAGAGAATTGCGCTTGAGTTCTCAGCGTATCTACGCATCGACTTCTAGGTCTCTAGAGACAAGTGTGGAACGTGATGCGCGACTGACCGCTGATCGTGCAAGTCATGCATTGTCTCGCGAATCGGAGACGTTCACGGATAGAGAATTACGCTTAAGTTCCAAGCGTATCTACGCATCGACTTCGAGACAAGTGGGGAACGTGATGCGCGACTGACCGCTGATCGTGAACATCACGCATTGTCTCGCGAATCGGAAACGTTCACGGTTAGAGAATTGCGGTTGAGTTCTCAGCGTATCTACGCATCGACGTCTAGGTCTCTAGAGACAAGTGCGGAACGTGATGCGCGACTAACCGCTGATCGTGAACGTCACGCATTGTCTCGCGAGTCGGAGAGGTTCACGGATAGAGAATTGCGCTCGAGTTCCAAGCGTATCTACTCATTGACTTCTAGGTGTCTAGAGACAAGTGGGGAACGTGATGCGCGACTGACCGCTGATCGTGAACGTCACGCATTGTCTCGCGAGTCGGAGACGTTCACGGATAGAGAATTGCGCTTGAGTTCTCAGCGTATCTACGCATCTGCTTCTGGATCTCTAGAGACAAGTGCGAAACGTGATGCGCGACTGTCTGATGATCGTGAACGACATGCATTGTCTCGCGAATCGGAAACGTTTACCGATACAGAATCACGCTTGAGTTCTCAGCGTATTCGTACATCTACTAACAGGTCTTTTGAAACGAGTGATGAACGTGATGCGCGACAAACTGCTGATCGAGATTATCCTACATTGTCCCGAACACGCACACAACAAAATATTCATAATCGGTTAGAAAGTGAGAGAGAAAGAATTGCTGGAGTACGGCATGAAGAGACAGAAAAAGAGCGCAACGAAAGTTTGAATTCTGATCGACTTCGACATTCTCTGAACAGAATTTCGATATCATCTGAAGAATCGGATGTGGACCAGCTAAAGTATAAGGGATATAAAAATGGTGCCATAGCAAAAATTATTCCCAAGAAGAGCATTTTCTGCTGTGAGAATAAATTTGAAGACCTGGACACCTGTTGTGGAACTCCAAAGCCCAGCGACACTATAACATATATAGGAATGACGTCTTAGCAAAAGTTGTTTAGTCTGATGGGCATTTCCTGTTGACTTACAAAAATGAAAGATCTGGAACGTCTCGAATCGTCTCGCGCATCCCGTTGTTTTCCCGTCCCCGGGCTCTTAGAATTCAACATCAGACGTTTCAGATCTTCGATTTTGACGACCCCGTTGTCGCTGGCATAAGCAACAGGATCCGCGTACGAAGTCGCGGGCAGAAGCTAGTTATTAATAAGAAGCATGCACCATTTATTCATCTTTATACCTTTTACATAGGATGTCCCGAAACTCAACCTCAAGCAGGTACCGGGCACGAGGCTAGGTTATAAAATGTCAGGCAAAAAAAAAGTCATTTATTTAAGTGATAATAGGCAAATTTTTGTAAATGTTGAGAATCAACACCCCAGATCACATCTTTAGGTACTGTGATCACAATTTTTCCAATGTTTTTATAATGTAATCCTAAATAATCATGCTATTGATCGCAGTCACGAATCAAACAATGAACTTTGTTAGTTCAGATGCCCCATTTAGTCATGATTTTAAAATGGTACAATACTTGCCACTTTTCTTTTCACAAAAAATATATTATTAGCAATTTTTTTGCAAAAGGTCCTACATTTTTAAAAAAATCATACCATAATAAATAATAATTTTTCAACACGCTAGTAAAGTGGCTCTTATTGCTCCACTTTTAGGTTCATAATAAAACACGTGTGCTTTTTCCTTCACATTACCGCAATAGTGCTTGTAACTTTACATTGTTTTTTAAATCTCTGCTAATAGTTTTATGTCTAAAAAATAAATAAAGTGTGTTAGTTAAAATACGATAAATAAACATTTTATTAAATTATTTCTGTTTGTCAACAAATTAACATTTATTTATCTTACAATAAGATTCAGTTTAATATTAGGCTGTTTGGTACCCAAGTAACAAAATTTGATACTATAAAAATCCTAAGAACGTTTTGGAGCGTGCTAATTAGTGTTTATGATTAGTACTATAATGGAGTTGTAAACGTTTACAGAACCCCAAATAGGCCCTAGTTTTATCACTGATTTATTCTATAAACATTACATACATGCTCTCACGGTGATAAATCAGCTCTATAGTTGAAAAGTAAAAGTGTCGAGAAACGCTTTTTAGTACTAAAATAGTGTTTCTGCATCGTTTATGTCTAGGGAATGCAAAAAAAATTAAAACCCGTTTTTTTTCGGGTTTCGTATAAAAAAACCCGGTTTTCGGTGAAACCGGTTTGAAAATAACTTTTTTTTTGCCTTGTCCACATGACATTATTTTACTGTTTATGAAATTCAGGCCGCCTACATCTTGCATTTTTCCAATTATTAAATGGAACGTTTCTATTAAAAATAAACACATATTCAAAATTTCAATGAAAATGCAGCAATTAGTTAGTAAAAGGATTATTTGCTTTTTGTGCTTAAACTAAGTACGTACAACACTAATCAACAATATCAAAAAGATCAACTAAGCATAATTAAGTTATCACGTATGAATAGAAAGTATTATAAAATACAAAACCAACATTTTATAACACTGAAAATCTGGTATAAATCTAAACATATTATAAACTCTTTAATTATACACTCGAATTTTTAAAATTAAACAATAACAGTTTCAATATCGTTCGACAATGGCTGAGTTACTCAATATTTTTTTTCATAACCTATTACGTTTAATTAACATAATATAACGCAGAAATAGTCTTTTAATAGAGATCAATAATAATTGCAATCAGGTTAGTTATACTTTGTTCTAATTAATTAATTTAATAACAAGAAATAATGATTTTAAAAATTAAGTAAAATAAAAGTCATCTCTTATACATAGCTTTAAAAATCAACAGATTTCCTTTAAAAACAATTCACTTAAACGTTTTTGGTAAGAAAGTGAGATCTTCAGAAAATCAATGCATCTAGAGTAGAATTACTTATTATGACGTGACCGTATTTTGCTGCAGAAATAACCAGCTGTCGAAAATGATCGTTCTGATTCGACACTAATTGTAGGTTTGATCGGTATATGGGATTTGTATGCCTTTGTTAAAAAATTGCCGCGTCCATTGCCATTCTCGTGTAATGCCATTCGAAAATAATAAAAAACCCGAAAAACCGGAACCGTGAAAAAAAAACCCGGGTTTTTTAATAATTTCAAAAATGCCGAAAACCCGGTTTTTCGGTTTTCGGTGAAACCGGTTTGCATTCCCTATTTATGTCACAAATTTGCACTATAAAAGTAACCAAAACATCTTTATAGTGCTATTTTGCACCGTAAACGATTCCAGTGATCTTTTTTATCACACATTTTGTTCGTGTTGTGAAAATATATCGGTAATTGTTGCTTAACGTAACATGTAATAAAAAGGACAACTTCAAAACATTCATGGATCGTAATTCTGCCATAACTTGCACTTGCGAAAATAATTGTATCGATAAAATAATTATGCTGATTTCAAATTTGACAATGCGCCCTCATAATTTTCGTGTTTTAATTAAATTTTCTCAGATTATAAAACAAAAGGCAGATAGACTGTACTGAACCATAATGTGAGGCACGTCTGTAGACATGTGTGCGTGACAGCACTATAAGAACACGTTGCCTCTTTGTGCGTGTACGGTTGCCATGATAATGACAAAATTCCCATAATATTTCATTATATTAAATAAAAAATTTACTGTCTCCGAAAAATGCAGATACATACAGAGTTATACATATGTATATAAAGTGAATCTCTGCCGTTGAGTCAGATTGTATTTTAATGCAAGTACCTACTTTAGAAATTTACTAATCTCAGATTACAGAATAGAAGATGATAAATAGAAATATTTTGTGGATTTATGGCAGTCATTTAGTATAGTCGTGAATGGTTATAATTATGTTTTTGATAGCTATATTTACTTTATGTTGGCAAATCGACTGACGTACATGATTATTATTAGAGACAGACAATACATTAAGTAGTTTTAGTTACGAAGACACATACAAACGGACGCACATACCTACAAACATACCAACCAAAAAACGCGATAAATAAAACACTATAATCGAAATAAATATTTTTGTAAATCGTTATTCCTGTATTCTTTACTTATTTCCTAACTTAGGGGGTAAATGGTTTCAATATAAACAAGCAACACCGAATGATTTTTGTTAAGGTTTTGTGTCCCAAGATGTCACTAATAATAATCACGTAAAATAATTTCCAAATAGATAAATAATCAATAAAACCTATGAAAAGATACTCCATCTTCTTTATTTTGTTTTTAGGAACAGTTTTTGCAATGTTTATAAACGCAAGATGGCATTATTATCATAAATATTAAAATTATCGATGACGTCCTAACAATGCGGCGCTTCGTGTCATACTGACTCGAGATTGTATTCGCTTTTGAATTTGTATTTGCTTTTTTGGCCGCACTCACGTTGTTCCTGTCACTCTATCTGCCTTCTGTTTTATAATCTGAGTAAATTTTAATTAATAAAATAAGGACTTGTCCCAACTATGGCTGCTATAGTACACATTGGCTCCAGCCGTGCTGCTAATGTGCTATCATGGCAGAAAACAGCAGCCACTATTTCACCGAAAACGAATTAGTCCATTAATTATTAATTTTAGTGCTTTTATGTCACGCTTTAGTACCGTAGCAGTAACACAAACTCACTTATAGAGCTATTTAGAATTTACGTTGTTTAGCAATTGCATTAGGAGTCGCTATGGTACTATTTAGTACTATAGAAGAGTTTTCATGACTTTTACAGAATTAGCGCCATAGCGATGTTGAGGGAGCTTTTAAGGAGCTAAAAGGTTACGTAATGGTTGTGCAAGGTACTTTTATAGTGCAGATTGATACTGTAATAATGTTTTCGATACTTCTACAATACTAGTACTGTAAAAGTTATTTTTACGCATTATTAGTGCAAAATAGATACATAAAAGTGTCAGAAAGGTCGTCTATAGTACTAAATAGTACCATAATCGCTTTTTTCATATCTATTACAGTGCAACACTTTAAAGATTCTTTTGTATGGTCCTGTAAGCGTTCTAAGAGCTAAATTATAGAACTTAAATGCTCTTTAATCTTATAGAACCAAAACGCTCTTTTAAAAACCTTTATAGTACAAGCCGTCACAATGGTTACCACTATAGGCCTACTATATCACTATTTGGTGTTATAACACCCTGGTTATAGAAGCTTTTGTTGCTTGGGTAGTTTCGTCAGTGCCTCAGTGCTTAAAATGAATGCCTTACAAATGCCTTGTGAAAATATGCCTATTATCACTTGACATGTTTTATTTTTGCCAGAACTGGTACCTGGCTTCTCGCCCGGTACCCGCTTGAAGCTGAGTTTCAGGATAACCTGTACCATGTATATGTTACGTGCAATGTGTATAATTCAGGTATTCTATACAATACCTAGGCAATGTATAGAATACCTGGGGCGTCCAGGCAATGTATGAAATATTATGAATATTGTTGTTCGTTACATACCTACTTTGAGGAGCTCGTGGCTAAATAATTACAGCCGCATAGACCGATCTTCCGGGTTAAGCCACGCTTGCCGAGGTTGGTCTGTGGATGGATGACCATTTACCATAGCGAGTTTCCTCCGTGCCTCGGAAAGCACGTAAAGCCGTTGGTCCCGGCTGTCATTTGTAGATCTTTGACAGTCGTTACTGTTGGTCAGAAGCCAGAAAGTCTGACAACCAGTCTTACCAAGAGTATCGTATTACCCAGTTACTGGGTTGTGGAGGTCTGATAGGCAGTCGCTCCATGTAAAATACTGATATTCAGCTGCATCCGGTTCGACTGGAAGCCGACCCCAACATAGTTGGGAAAAGGCTAGGCAGATGATGATGTTGTTCGTTACATACTTTGCCTAGGTTACTTTAAACCCTGCAGACAGAACTAGGCGCCCCGCGCGGCGGGGCTCCGTCGACTCTGCTTTGGAAACCCAAACAACCTTACAAACATCCCCTTATGTTTTTGTTTTGTTTTTATTGTGCGTCGCGTGGAGTTTACTGCCTGCTCACACGTCTTCCCCTTCCCCGCTCTCGTCTTTTTCACACATTACCGGCTGCGCATTCGGTATTGTATAGAATACCTAGGCAAAGTATAAAATAAATAATATTTCATACATTACCTAAACGTTGTAGGCATTCTATACATTGCCTAGGTATAGAATACCGGATTGTACAGATTGCCGGTAACATACAAAACTTGAAATATTTTACCTCACTTTTTTCACTTCATCCCTCATCAGGCGTACTTTTGCAAGAAAGTGAGGTAAAATATTTCAAGCTTTATACACATAGTGGTACAGGTACGTAAATAAATGTTATCAGAGTTCCAACATTTCTCTTGATGTGTGAACATAAAGAATGTTTTTTTCATCCCTCTCTTTCTCAACCCTGCTTATTCTCATTGATGGATAGATTTGCTAGCCACTTCTCAGTCACTAATCCTCAATTTTGCCATCTGTAAAATTATTCTGTCAAATAGATTGTATACTTAAAACTCTAACATGTGCGAGTTCATCTTATACATGACCGTTTTTCACCCAATGTTTTATGTCCTCGCCTCCTCCCGTTGCTCGGAGGCAGATGCCAATGGTTGGATCAGCTGCTGGTTCATAAAGAATATTCAAATTGATCCTTGACAGTTTTCCAATAAAAATCTTACCATATAAGGTTTTCGGATTGAAATCGTGCAAGGGAGGCTTTATAGGCTGGAGTTAATACAACTTTTATTAGGATTGGCTGCGTGACCGACGAGCAGAAGCCTAATTAAATTACATTACCTACTCATAATCGCAATGGCTCTCATTTTGACATAAAAAGTATATTCATTGCGTTGATCTAGTTACCCCGGGGCCAAATTAGCGGGATTGGACGGATGTTCGCGTTGTCGCGACAACACGCCACGAACGTTCGCGTGACAGTGTGGCCCCAACATTATCAACATTGAAGACGGATTTATTCAATACTTACCGTGTAATGATCCGACGATGGTTGACTTGACGGCGGTTTGACGGGGAAGGCACCCCGTCAAACCGCAATATATTAGTTTAGATCTGCAAAATATTTTAGTTTAGATCTTCAAATGGAAAAGTTAATTTTTAGATGTTCTATTTAGGCGCGAGGCTGTGCCGCGGTCTTTCGTATATTTATTAGCGGAACTTCCATCGAATTTATCGATATATACATTTTTCTTCTAGTCAATCAATCAATTAACGCAGCCTACTGCAGTTTACTGCGTGATACGGACTCACATCTGTTTGTAGGCCCTGCGTCATTCGTGTTTAGTTTACATCAGCTGCCTTGTTTAGGTCGTCGACGTCGTTCCATCTAGCTTACGATACATTTAGTGGTTCGCGGGCTCAACTCAAACGTCCATCGTTCTTCCGACAGCCATGCCCAGTTGTCTATCACTTCAGCTTGCTAGGCTAGTTTGTCGCCAAAATTGTTGGACATAGAAAATGTTGACATTAAACCAAATCGATTGCAAGCCTACGTCCTCGGAAGTTTTGAAAACAAAACGTGTTATTCTGCAATCTGCAAGCTACGTCTCGTCGGTAAATTCAATTTTCCACATTTTGGGGTTCCGTAGTCAAACTAGGATCCTACCCTTATGGTTTCTCTATGTCCGTCTGTGTGTCGCAGCCATTTTACTCGTAGACTATCAGTGCTGTACAGCAGTGGCATAGTTATACATATTTATAATGCCTACAAAGAACTATGCAATTAAATCGTTAGTAAATATATTTTTTTGGGTACCTACCTCCCATGAAAAGCCCCACCTTTTCATGGGAGGTACCCAAAAAAAAATATTGGGGGGAGATTTCATTAAACTTTTTAGATACAGGGATCCGTTTACATAATATTACGCTTTAAAGTGGTCATTATTTGAGAGCTATGTTTTCCCACCTGCTACAAGCAAAACAATAGCAAATTGAATTTAAAGGAGACTTCAATTTATTTATTTATTTTTAACTAGCTTCTGCCCGCGACTTCGTACGCGGATCCTGTTGCTTATGCCAGCGACAACGGGGTCGTCAAAATCGAAGATCTGAAACGTCTGATGTTGAATTCTAAGAGCCCGGGGACGGGAAAACAACGGGATGCGCGAGACGATTCGAGACGTTCCAGATCTTTCATTTTTGTAAGTCAACAGGAAATGCCCATCAGACTAAACAACTTTTGCTAAGACGTCATTCCTATATATGTTATAGTGTCGCTGGGCTTTGGAGTTCCACAACAGGTGTCCAGGTCTTCAAATTTATTCTCACAGCAGAAAATGCTCTTCTTGGGAATAATTTTTGCTATGGCACCATTTTTATATCCCTTATACTTTAGCTGGTCCACATCCGATTCTTCAGATGATATCGAAATTCTGTTCAGAGAATGTCGAAGTCGATCAGAATTCAAACTTTCGTTGCGCTCTTTTTCTGTCTCTTCATGCCGTACTCCAGCAATTCTTTCTCTCTCACTTTCTAACCGATTATGAATATTTTGTTGTGTGCGTGTTCGGGACAATGTAGGATAATCTCGATCAGCAGTTTGTCGCGCATCACGTTCATCACTCGTTTCAAAAGACCTGTTAGTAGATGTACGAATACGCTGAGAACTCAAGCGTGATTCTGTATCGGTAAACGTTTCCGATTCGCGAGACAATGCATGTCGTTCACGATCATCAGACAGTCGCGCATCACGTTTCGCACTTGTCTCTAGAGACCCAGAAGCAGATGCGTAGATACGCTGAGAACTCAAGCGCAATTCTCTATCCGTGAACGTCTCCGACTCGCGAGACAATGCGTGACGTTCACGATCAGCGGTCAGTCGCGCATCACGTTCCCCACTTGTCTCTAGACACCTAGAAGTCAATGAGTAGATACGCTTGGAACTCGAGCGCAATTCTCTATCCGTGAACCTCTCCGACTCGCGAGACAATGCGTGACGTTCACGATCAGCGGTTAGTCGCGCATCACGTTCCGCACTTGTCTCTAGAGACCTAGACGTCGATGCGTAGATACGCTGAGAACTCAACCGCAATTCTCTAACCGTGAACGTTTCCGATTCGCGAGACAATGCGTGATGTTCACGATCAGCGGTCAGTCGCGCATCACGTTCCCCACTTGTCTCGAAGTCGATGCGTAGATACGCTTGGAACTTAAGCGTAATTCTCTATCCGTGAACGTCTCCGATTCGCGAGACAATGCATGACTTGCACGATCAGCGGTCAGTCGCGCATCACGTTCCACACTTGTCTCTAGAGACCTAGAAGTCGATGCGTAGATACGCTGAGAACTCAAGCGCAATTCTCTATCCGTGAACGTCTCCGATTCGCGAGACAATGCGTGACGTTCACGATCAGCGGTCAGTCGCGCATCACGTTCCCCACTTGTCTCTAGAGATCTAGAAGTCGATGCGTAGATATGCTTGGAACTCAAGCGTAATTCTCTATCCGTGAACGTCTCCGATTCGCGAGACAATGCATGACTTGCACGATCAGCGGTCAGTCGCGCATCACGTTCCGCACTTGTCTCTAGAGACCTCTAAGTAGATGTGTATATACGCTGATAACTAATGCGTAATTCTCTTTGCGTGAACGTCTCCGACTCGCGATACAATGCATGACGTTCACGATCAGCGGTCAGACGCGCATCATATTCTTCACTGGTCTCTAGAGACCTGGATGTAGATGCGTAAATACGCTAAGAACGCAGGCGTGCTTCGCGATCCGAAGAGATTTCCACGGAGCGAGTTGCAGTTTTCGAACAGCATCAAGTCTCTCCTGACGCTCTTCGGTAGATTCTTGGGATCTTATGATCCTCAATCTTTTAGCTCCTTTGGAACATTGGGAAATATTTGACCTCTTTCTAGGCATGGTTATAGTTTTATGGTGAAGATACCTGATACATTAAAATCTAAGTGACTGCTCCCCTACGTCACCGGGTAGGCTACCGTGTCACGAAGATAAATGGAAAAGGAAATGAAACACTCAAATAACATAAGCCCGAAGGCATATTTATTCGATAAAAAAAATGGGAGTTTTGGCCAGTAGAGTCAAATTTTCAATAATATACCATCGTCATCGAAAATCAGTCCTAAACTGTTACCGCCTTCACCGCGTGGAGGTACTCCCAGCTTATGTTATTTTATAATTATACAGTGAAATTAGTGATAGCTTTGATTTCCACATCAGATGTTTCTGATCTTCGATTTTTATAAGACAACAGGAAATGCCCATCAGACCGAACAAATTTTGCTAAGACGTCATTCCTATATGTGTTGTGGTGTAGCTGGGCTCTTGGAGTTCCACAACAGGTGTTCCAGATCTTCAGTTTTTATACGTCAACAGAGAGTGTTCATCAGATTGAACAACTTTTGCTAAACGTCATTCCTAATGTTATAATGTAGCTGGGCGCTTGGAATTCCATAATAGGTGTTCCAGATCTTCGATTTTTATAAGTCAACAGAGAGTGCTCATCAGATTGAACAACTTTTGCTGAAACGTCATTTCTATATATGTTATAGTGTAGCTGGGCGCTTGGAATTTCACAACAGGTGTTCCAGATCTTCAATTTTTATACGTCAACAGAGAGTGCTCATCAGGCTGAACAACTTTTGCTAAGACGTCATTCCTATATATGTTATAGTGTAGCTGGGCTCTTGGAGTACCACATCAGGTGTTCCAGATCTTCAAATTTATTCTCTCAGCAGAAAATGCTCATCACGTTGAACAATTTTGGCTATGGTACCATCTTTGTAACTCTTATAGTTTAGCTGGTCTGTTACGGTTCTGCATCAGGTGTTCAAGTTTCCAAGATAAATTATAGCCTATATGTTGCCCATACTTAATACCTATACAACAAAAGAAAAATCATCCAAATCCGTCCAGTAGTTCCGAAGATTAGCGTGTACAAACAAACAGACACACAGACAAACAGACACATGTTTTTTTTTGGATTTGTGCTCTCTTACTGTTTCTAAACCCCCCTCAACTATTGTTTTTTTAATATATTCAATGTACAGACACAGTTTTTTTACTGTTTTATTATATGTATAGATATAGATAGTAAGACATACTGCGATCTCTGGTATTTTGTCCGAGCCGGGAATAGAACTGACAAAACTGCTAAATGGAATCATCGTATTTAATGTCATCTGTTGATGGATATCGATAGGATCAATAATAAGGATCGAATCACGCCAACAAACAGTGTCTTAAATTAAAGGAAGTCCATGAAATAACAAGTAACAACATATAAAGTAAGGAGTTTATAACAGATTTCAAAAAGGAGGAGGTTTTCAAATCGATGCGTACTTTTGATTAAAATTTGTGTAAAATTATTTTAAAAAAAAGTAGATCCGACTTGAATAAAAACTGAGAAGAGGCAACTAATTTTACTCGAATTAAAAAAAAGTACTGACTTCTGAAACTGTAGATTTTATAAATGGCAATTATTTTAATCCTTTCAGTTTTTTTTAATAACATTCAATAACACTTGTTTCCAAAAGTTTTGTTTTGTCACTTTATTTAACTGGCGGTATGGATGCGATGAGTAACATTTAACAAATAGCAAGTGCACAAGTGGCCTTAAAAGTTATAGAAAGTTACTTAATGTCATGTTGCAAAATGTTGATCCACAAAAAGTAACTTCGGTGTGGATGCACCCTTAACACACCGTCGTTGTCCTCTGCAATTATTTACCTACTTAACTGTTTATATTTTTTTCAATTTTCATATAATTTTTGAAATAGGTATTGTTTTAATTTGAATATCTTTTATGTAAAATTTCATATTATTCAAAATAATATAATACAATGAAAATCATTTGGAGGTGAATTTCATAGTAACAATAACAATAGATTGTTATGAAACGAGTCTCGAAAAACCAAGGAACATCGACAATAGGGAACTTCAAGGTACTATCTATTCCTGTCGGTCGTGTAGAATACTTACAACTGATCCAGGAACAATAACAAAACGTAATTAAGCTGTTCAGCATAAAAAAAGGAAAGAATACGTGACCAATTTATTTGCAGATCAAAATTTTAATGGTGAGGATATATTATATTTGCGAGGATATATTATGTTACCTGGCTAAATAGATATCCTTAAAGGTTATTGGAAGAAGGGATCTTGAGTTGTAATTTTCGAGTGCATGAATTCACCTTTACATAATTAAATATCAAGGACAAAATCTGAAAGCAGATCTTAGTATTTGAGTTTAACCTTAACAACATTGTTAAGTGCACGTTGGTCGTCGACAGAGTTACCTATACTATCATAATAGTCTGAGTTGCGTCTATACAATGTCAGATAATTTTGAACTACCGAAAATTTTACGATATGCTAAATACTTAATTTTATCGATGAAATAACTTATAGACAGCTAGCAAATAAAAAAATAAGGCCTTAATCAAGGCCTGTACTCCCTTGAGAGGTTGGGCAGAAGCGTATAGTACGCCCAAATTTCGCTAAGTCCTATGTTATGGGGATTACGGGAGCGAGCCTGTTGCCATCAGCAGGGCACGAATCTAGACTCCGTTCTGCTACTGAGAATTTCGACACGGAAAAACCCAATAACAATTTTAAAAAGATTTTAATGAATACCGAAATGACTGCAGGTCAAAAATCTAAATACTTAGCTGCCATTCGAGGAGGAGGGGTTACTATTAGGAAATGGGGTATTTTAGTCGATAAGTAAAATCAGGTGCTTAACATGTTACATTTTCGGTAGTTAAATACCTAAATGGTCGTTTGCGGTATGTTATAATTTATTTTCGTATTCTATAATATAATAATCAGCCAAATACTGTCCCACTGCTGAGCATGGACCTCTCCTCACATGAGAAGGGTTGACGGGAAAGACGAACTACACACAACGGAGAACTTTTTTTTGGAGCCCCCTTTTTTCTGGTTTGCTCAAGACGTTATCATTTACCGTTTACGCAAGTGATAATCAAATTCTGTAAAATTAAATATTAATAATATTTTTTCATAGTTTTTTTTTTACTTTATTCATCAATTAATTAGGTAATTACATGAAGGATGAAATATAATATTATGTATGTTTGCTAATATCTCACAATGAGGTGCGCGTGTAGTCTAAAGCACTGCGTGTTCTCTTCCCGATCGCCTCGTGTTCCTGGTCTGCGTCGTGTTTCTATATTTAAGCGGTAGTTTGTGCTCAGTTCAGAAGGAAGCTATGAGTGTTGTGACGTCGTTCGTCGAGTCGGCTCGTTCGTCGCGAACGCACTTTATTGTCGTACGGGATGTGTCGGATGGTGCATCGCGTACCGGGATCCAGGCCATGGTTAGCTAAAATGCGCAGACGCATTTTGAATGTACAGAATCCAGCGAAAAAAAAAACTGAAATGCAGTTCTCGTGTCGGTGCTATCTTTAGTGACATAAAAATTGTGTTCAAATATTGTTTGGTTACAGAGTTGGGATTTAGAAATGGTTGCATTCAGGTAATTATCAAAATATACGTAGGTACATATTTGGAAATCAGATTAAATTGGTCTTAAATGACGAATCTTTGTAAAGAAATCAAACGTCGTTATATGTATTATAGTAAGTACATTTTGGCATTGGCCAAAGTAGAATGGGTAGATCTGCCCCTCCTCTCGCCAATAGTAATAAGATATAATACTATTATGTACCAATGGTAAGATCTCTATAAGATCATTTGTTATTACTACGACTCGTCTCAATTATTTGTCCGTTCCGAGTTATGTCACCCTAAATGTGACTAATAACATGGCATCTGTATTCTCATATTTTGTTGTTTATTTAACTTTTAGTATAAACAAGAAAATAATAGTAGGTATTCAAAAAAGGAATTAAATAAAATAACTTGAAAAAAACCGACGAAATCGTACCGAATCGTGAGTGGATTATTTTTGTATCAGAAATGATCATTTTAATATTTTGCGTCATGCTGTTGTTTTCTGTCATAAATAAACTTTAAAAAAAGTATAAACTGACTTCAAGACATCTTAAAAGCATTAAATAATGACCATAAAATAAAATTTTACGTGTTTTGAAGTCGGTGCTTTCAATTTCACTTAGGTTTCAATTCTTCGTTACTGTACAACATGGTTTAGCACCGACTTCAAAAAATGTTAACTAACTTTGTACATTAATTATTGCTTTTTAGTTTTTTGAAGTCGATTTTGTCCATTTTTAACCGACATCAAAAAGGAGGAGGTTCTCAATTCGGTTGTATTTTTTTTATTTATTTTTTTATTTTTTAGGTGTGTTACCTCATATCTCCGTCATTTATGAACCGATTTGAAAAATTCTTTTTTTGTTCGAAAGGGCATACTTTCCGATTGGTCCCATTTAAATTTTGTTATGATTAGACCATGAACTTCAGAGATATGGAACGGAACTCCTCATCGGATCAAAGCAAAATTCTCAAATTACTAATATTGCTTTGTTTATATTTGTTGTTGGGAACTGACTACTAGAAAAGAGGGGGGGGGGGGGGGGGTGCGTGTCCCCCCCTCCCCCCCTTTTGAATGTTTTCATTATATCGTGTAAGGTATCATTTGAAAGGACTTTTTATGCCCGACTACGTCAAAGCCAAAAAGAAGGGTTATGAAGGAGGGGGTTAAAATTATGACACTAAAACGTATTTAATAAAAAATAAACTTTAAAAAAAAGTAAAAACCGACTTCAAAGAAATACTAAAAGGAGTAAAATAATTACCATAATATAAAATTAACAGTTTCAGAAGTCGGTGCAACTCTACACTGAAGCAAATAGAAGCCACCGACTTCTGAAACTGTTAATTTTATATTATGGTAATTATTTTACTCCTTTTAGTATTTCTTTGAAGTCGGTTTTTACTTTTTTTAAAAGTTTATTTTTTTAAAGTTAAAGTATTTTACTTACATATTTGCAGCTAAGAATAAAAATCATATTTAAACATAATTATACTAAGTCAGTTTTGTGCGACCGATAGAAAAGTGTGGTAAATAAACCGCAAAATATGAACGAGCGGACAAATAGTTAAGACAAGTCGTAATAACAAAAAAACATTTTTTATAGATTTCTTTTCATGAGTTCTATTTTATTGCTGATAGTCCCCATACATTTTTGCCGATCCTCCTTAAATAAGTGCCCCTAAATGCTCTCTAGCACAGTGTGTGCATGTGTTGTGTATGCGTTATGCGTTGGTGAAATAAGGTGTATTTGGAAATGTCTGATTTGTATTATTTAACAGGCAATAGGGTACTGATAATAGCAAATAAATTGATTTTATTTCTAAATTTAAACATAGTATCCGTAGATGTAACTCTTAACACCGAAGTAAACAGGAAAACGAGAGCGTTGCGCAGTTCCAATTGGTGTGTAATATAATTTGTATGTTCTCATTAAAGTTAAAATTGATAATGTACAATATTAACGGGAAAATCTTATGTTCAAAATTACGCTTCTACTAATTATATGTATACCTACTCTAGATTTAGTGTCATTTATCATTTAGATTTCCATTGTCAATCTCCGAGGGTCTTCATCAGATCATCACCAAATTTAAATGGGATCACTTCGGGAACATACTCTTTCAAACAAAAATCACCGAAATCAATTCACATTTGGCGGAATAATCGCGTAACAAATATACGAAAAAACATACAGTCGAATTGAGAACCTCCTCCTTTTTAAAGTCGGTTAAAAAAGAAATCGACGAAAAAAATAGAGGACCTATGGGCAGAGGACAGAAAATTCCCCCTTAACCAGCTGAAAGGTTAAGGGGGAATTTTCTGTCCTCTGTCGCGCGATATGGATTTCATAGGAAGTGATGTCAAGTTACTATTAATTTTTCGGGTACGAACTAGAAGTCATAATTTCAGTAGAGCTATGTCCGTCTATTATAATAAACAATTAAAAATCATTTATAATTTCGGTACTTTTAAAATATTTCTTTTGTTTTTTAATTTTCCTATTGCTGTCATGAACGTCAGCCAGCTCACAGAAACACCGTAAAAGGATACTCTTCAAACAAACAAAATATCAACACCGAGACGGACAAGTTCATTATTGGCGGCAGGTTGTCCAGTTTTAAGCAGTCGGTCATTCTATTCCAGAAAGAATCTACTCCCTAAACTTTCTAAGACTCTCCCTAAGGATAAGTCTTCTTATTTACATATTATTTACAATCTCTCTTAGACTAATCCAAAATTCTTCTCTTTTCGAAGCAGCAGTGTTTGACATAATATCCGGACATAAATCAGAAATATCGTTGTTATGTTACCTACATTCTGATACCTACATAAGAGTTCTGACACTCACACGCATAATATTTCACACTGCTCAATCCGCTCGGGGAATAAAATCCACACCCTAGAGCTTATCTTTCCGTCTTTGGGATACCGGACCAGACTGCAGTCAAAGAAACCTCCTTGGATAGTTATGTCAATTCAGTTTCGTTTCGTCTCACTTATGCATAGTGCATAAGTAGTGCTATCATTCAGCAACTCTCATACATCATTTAACTTATAGTTTTACCTCCCTGCACGTTCGGGGTACCCCCCTCGTTTTTACCAGCTACGTATGGTATTCCGAAATACCGCTCACCGAAAGGACGGTTTTCCGATAACACTCTACTCCGACGGTTAGTTGAACGAAAAAATAATTGGCCGATGAAACGTTTCGCCGATAATATTATTCATCGACGGTTGGTAGTCCGAATGAATCCTTCGCCGATGTAACGGTTCACCGAAAACACTCTTCTAGCGAGCGAGCGCAGCGAGCTCGGGAATTGGGACACCCCGACTCGGATAGGTTAGGTTTGAAGGGGATGACGGGGGCTAGAATGAGCGAGCGAAGCGAGCGAATGCTGCCCCCGTCATGCCCTTCATGTTAGGTTTTTTCAAACCATTTACCCAGAAATAGGTGCCCCGCGAAGCGGGGCTCCGTCGACTGCACCTTAATACTGGATTTAATACTGGAGTGTTTTCGGTGAACCGTTACATCGGCGAAGGATTCATTCGGACTACCAACCGTCGATGAATAATATTATCGGCGAAACGTTTCATCGGCCAATTATTTTTTCGTTCAACTAACCGTCGGAGTAGAGTGTTATCGGAAAACCGTCCTTTCGGTGAGCGGTATTTCGGAATACCATACGTAGCTCCGTTTTTACCCTTAGGATCTGTACAAGTGTACAGTCAGCATCAAAAGTAGCTGAACATTTGAGTTTTTAAACTTTGCGTTAATTAGATAACTAATTGATAGGAAGCAAAAAATTTAAGGCATACTTAGAGCTAAATCTAGCAGCTCTAGGTATCTATTAAACTTTTTGTTTTAAAACAATTCGTTTTCTAATAAATGCCAAGTTCAAAAACTCTACTGTTCAGCTACTTTTGATGCTGACCGTACATCGAGTGTGCACGTCTTATGTAGGTACTTGTTGAAGTGCAAGAATAAACCGATTTACTGAATTACTGAATTTATTGTAATAAAACACCAAAACAACCAATGTGACGTGTCGGCAGTCCACCATCGAGAGAGAAGGGAAACGGAAACATTGTTTTTCTTAAGTTTTGTTGGGGTTGCCAACAGCATCCTTTTGAGTAATGTGCGGCGAGCAAAGCCGCCGCGTCCATTCCAAGTTGATCATAATTATTTGTACTGATTTTGGTGTCACGAAAAGCAGGGGAAATACTTATATCCATCCTTACAGAGCCCGCGTAAGACTACTAAGTGGCTGCAGACGTCCAATCTCAGATATTAGACATGCTGAATAAGTCTAAACAAAAATCACCCCCAACATTTAGTTTAGGCCTGGCTGGTCAAACACCGCTATCTCTTTTTTTGGTTTCGTTGGCTGATCAAAGGAGCAAATTTTCATGTAATTTGGGACCCAGTCTTTCCGATACAATTATATTTAACTTGGTTCATAGTTTTTTGATGTTATTAATCGATCGTGGATGATTACAACGCCATCTATTTATTATGACGTTGTGAGATGGTAGTTAGCTCTTTTAAAACACTTTTCGACAAGAGATGTAGCTATTTATAATAATAAAAGTATTTTTTTTCGTTAAATAAACCCGCGGCTATGCTCATCTATACTAATATTATAAAGAGGTAGAATTTGTTTGTTTGTATGTAGGAGGTAATCTCCGAAACTATTCATCCGATTTCAAAAATTCTTTCACCAATAGGAAGCTACATTATTCCTCAGTGCTATAGGCTATATTTAAGTATCAAAAAATTAAGGATCCGTAAAAAATTAACGCGAGCGAAGCCGCGGGCAAAAGCTAGTGTCGTATAAAAAAACGACATCATTCCGCAAAACCTACCCAATCTTGATCTTGACAATGAAAGTTCAGTCAAGTTAAATACTAACATCGCAGTAAAAACATTTATAAGGATTAATTCTAGAGTTTCTGGGTACTGGTCATCTTAAATTCATTTCAAATTACCTACTATAAAAAGTAGGTTTTCAACAATAAACTGAAAATGAGAGCAGAAAAGATAAGTATAGGTAATATTTTAGTAAGACTTCTGGTTGAAACTACATTTTAAAAATTGTTCTACATCTCTCATACTCCATACATTTGGTAATTAACTTTTACGCTGTATAATACCATATATTTGCTAAATTGGTATAATATGTTTCATTGTGTCAATCACATGCTAGTAGTAGTAGGTCTTAGCGTTTTGACTAACTTCTACTGTCCAGATTTTTTCTGCCAATATAATGAATTTCCTTAAATTAAATAGAGAACAACCGCATTAAAAAAAATGTTAATTTTACTCATTTAAATGGACAGCTCACGCTTGACCAAAAAATTAACCATCACAAAATTATTTTCACAAAAAAGACCTAAAGGTTCTTAAGACAGTTTCCCCGTGTATCCTATGGATTTAGATTTCCCCAAACCTACTGTCCCAGTAAAAAATAACACTGTAAAACGCCCTTAAAATTTTATTACTACAAACAAACCTGGACACATTTCGACATAATATAGTGCACCATCACTACGCCTTGTAATGTGTTCAGCCCAGCGTCGAGTCGCATGATCAGTTTTCCGACTTCGGTGACTTTTGTTATTTTTCGGATCTCGGCAGTTCGGACTCTGTCTCTGAAGATGATGCCTAACATGGCTCGCTCCATAGCCCTTTGCGCGACTCTCATTTTGTGCACATTCTCTTTTGTAAGCGTCCATGTTTCGGCACCGTAAGTCATTGTGGGCAGGACACATTGGTTGCAAAGCTTCGTTTTCAAGCACTGTGGTATCTTTTAAGCCAACCCATCTGTATGCGGTGTGTCTCCTTGTTGCGACGCTTTCTGACAAAAGACAAATAATGCCCGAGATAAATATTCACCAGTTCCAGCGACTCGCCACCAACTACTACGTTTGTTGGTGTCCTACTGGAAGGCTGGATATTTCCTTCGTCTTAGACATGTTCATCTTTAGACCAACTTTAAGAGAAGCATCATAAAGTTCTTGAATTTGTTCGCTAAACAGAATCAAATCATGCGCAAAACGCAGATGTGATAGGTGGACACCATTGATGTTTTCACAACCTCTTCCAATACAGACGTGAAAAGCTTGGGTGATAACTTCGATCAACAGACTATTATTGATCGAAGGGTGATAAGGTGTCTCCCTGTCGTATACCTCGCTTAATAGGTAAATTACCGGTGAGTACACGCACCTGCATTGTTGCGGACTTGAACAGGTCTCGGACCGAAACATGAATGAAAAAATATCTCGATAACATTTGCTCATCATATGAAAATTCAGATCCGGTTCCCGAACATATTAAACCAGTATCCTGGGTTTTTTTTAAATCCTATCATATGGCCGTAACTGAACCCACTGTCGCGGTTTTACTCTGTCATTATTTTTATGTTGGTGTTGTCTCCATTTAAATACATTCAATAGTAATAAAATCCTCTTTTTCTGCATTTGATTTGACTCGAGACAGGACCTCTAGTTTTTTTTTTAATGCAGCTGATACTAGAAAGAAACTAAATGGTACTAGATCAGACAGTTTGTTTTTTACGTAGGAAATGTAAATAGTTAAGAAAACTCATTGAGTAACACCTAGTTAAAATGTGGTTACTAACAAAAGACGCGATGTGGCGTGCTCCGATTTGGGTAAGGTTGATGGAGCACGATGGGCGGCCGTAGCGTTTACGCTTCTGTCTACGTATAGTATGGGCGGGCAACGCAACGTTTTGGCAACGCTCCGACGGCGCTATATTTAATGAACCTTGAGAGAAACCGCCCTTGCCGCCTTTATGCAAGTCAACATTCAGTTTGTTGCTTATTATCATCGTGAATCTATTTTTCTATTATTAGCGTTACTTCACCATCCCATGTATAGTAATACACACACATGTTTCCCGTAGGTAGTCCTATTTTCGGATGACCTCATCATACATTTTACGCTTGGTACAAATATAAACGCTTACCTTTTTTTGAAAGGTACTCGACCCGTATGAAGATTAATGTCATAGTGCTGTAATTGGCCTTTTTCGTTTTAATGTATTTTTAAGCCTGAATTCTAAAAACTGAACCCGACCACTTACCCAGAAACGAAAGAGATAATAGTTTAAAAATGAGATCAAAATAACGGTTTAATTAATATTCTTAATGGAAAATAATGAACATGCTAGTTGCTGAGTAATTTCTCTACGAGTGTTAAAATATATTTTTCGTTTTTAATATAAGTATTACTCAGTTAACGTTTTATCAAATAAACTGAATGAGTGATCAAGCATACCACAAATAATACAATACAAATGAAGGCGTAGGCCAGCTCGCCAGCAAGCCAGCGCGTCGTTGAAAAAGCCGCGCGCGCCGCTCTGTGCTGCCTGCGCCTGTGCCAGTGAAAGGGAGGTTAAATGCGCCGCCCGCAAGACGAATTGCAGCAACTTTACTAAAAATGGCGTCATTCATACATTTCACGGTTGCATTATGTTTTAAAAGTAATTATAATCAAGGTACTCGGTTTTATTACACGCTAAACGAATGTTAAATTCGATCAAAAACGATGTTAAATATGTTAATTTTGAATCTATGTATAGATCGTACTTATATTTTTATTTACATTATCATTTTAAATTTAGGAACTTAATATCGTTAGAAATTCAAGGTCTAGATATCGTTCAGCAAGGCAACTGCAATTACTTGAGCAGTTGCGGTAAAGTTTGAGTTATGCGGAAATTAATTTTAGTCAAGACCCTTTTATTGAATGTGATGATCAGTAATAGATTTCACACTTGACAAGCCATTACAAAACAAAGGAAGTGTCTAGTCAGCCACCAACCGCCTTTTAGCAATACAAAATATTTATTATGCATAGTTACTTGCGCAGATCAACATAATTTTGCCGTCGCATTATCTCGTGCCGAGACGAGAAAATGCTCATGTTAGTTGTTCAAACATACAGTTCAATGAAAATCGTTAAATAGTCAAAGTCGAAGCTATTGCGAGTGAGTTTTACAATCCGGGTGCAGATCCTCACGTTCGATTTTTAGGTCAGATAGTGTTATGCAATATTTATCTGTTATGAAATTGTTGATAGTAAGTCCAGGGTTGTCTACTGTCTTTAAGCTGCTTTTTATCGGATAAAACTAAAATATTGTTGTCATTGCAAAACTGTGTACCTATCTACATCTCTGTCTAGTGTATAACCCTCGGAGAAATATGGACGTGATGTCTAAAACTGTAGACTAAATAAGCGGACTTTTAAAATACGCGCGCTACTTATCAGCATTGGTACTTAAATGTAACGTATGTTATTTCAGTCTCAATGAGTGCTACTTCGCAAATAAGGGTGCAGCAGTGGTGCTGGGCAGTGCAGAGCGCGGCTGTTCGAACCCGTGGCGATCACCGGCACGCGCGTTTCCCCAGCCCGACATACAGCACCACCTGCAGTCCATGTTCTACTTGCTGCGTCCCGAGGAAACGCTCAAAATGGTACTAGCACAGCATACTTACAAGGCTACGTTCGCACTGATAGGAGGCTTGCTTAACGCCTAGAACTAAATGACGTTGCCAGCACTGCGACCGGTTCTGCGAATTCCACAGCGTTTGATGTTCGAATGAAGACCAGATATCTTTCTAAGGTCTGCTTACTCAAAATAAGCCACGTTCAGTGCGCAAGTAGCCTTAAACGTGTAGGATCATCACAATTAGGCCATAACAATGGAATTAATAAGTAAGAAAAAATGGTTTGTTTATCGCTAGGCGGTGAAATTGGAGAGTGCTCACGCAGGTCGCACCAGGTACCTGGTGGTGGTGTGTCGCAGCAACGAGGCGGCGTTGCTCGGCATCGATTGCAATGAGCGCACTTCCGTCGGACTCGTCCTGCGTGTTCTCGCTGATACCTCCATTAAATTGGATGGCGATGGGTACGTTAAAAGTTCACATTACTCAATTTGATCGATATCTTCTAACTTTTACCAGTATCATAATCATCGATCTATCTATAAATAATGCCGTGACTGATTGACCGACTGACTGAACGACTGACAGACAATGCACAGCTTAAACTGCTGAAGATAGAAACATGAAATTAGGAAAATTCTTTTAAGAGGATGTATAGGTGTAAGAAATATTTTTTCGAAAATTAATCCCTAAGTGTGAAAAATGGGGTGTAAACGTTGCTACGGAAAATCGTATTTCGTGCGTGTATTGATTTGAAACGTAAACATTATTTTCCATAAATAATAAAACACGTATTTTAGGGTGTTTTTAAAACACTTCTAATATGGGTTGCAACGGGGTATTATAGTTTGTACGTGTCGTTTAAACTTGGTAAAAAATCTCTTCAAATCTATTGAAATGATAAAGTACGTGGAAGGATTTTTCAGACCTGCCCCTAAAAAAGATGATTTAAAGTCAACCAAAGTTTAAATTCGAAATCCACGCGGATGAAGTCACGGGCAAAAGCTAGTTATCAATGAATCCAAATCTTTAAAATCTATTGCTACTCTATACAGGCTATTGAAGTCTAGATAGAATTGCAATAGTCAATTTACTGGCCATAATGACACTAAACCGTTTTCCTCGCTGACTACTTTTACTAAGCCCAGAACAATAACTAATTAGGGATTCATTGTCCACAGAGGATTCAGTGTATGTGTGTGCAATCAACAACACATATTCAAGCCGGTATCCGTACAGGCCATGTGGTGAGTATGAGCTACAGTTACATTTCAATAACACAGACTAATTCATAGTATGTTACTAAGTTAGCGTATGGTTACGTTATAATGTACATATCAAAACAAAAGGTTTGATTTGATCACAGCGCCAAATGCTTCATTAAGAAACATTATCACGTCTTTGGTAATAAATTAAAAATCTTGCATATTGATTGGCGCACCAGGTTTTTTTCCGGAAAGCTTATGATAATCCAAATAATATTTGCAGGTCGGCATTACAAACTCTCCACCGAGCTAGTGCACAAGCCCGGCAGATGAACCATTTCGCCGGTGGCACGTCGCACTCGTGGTGTTCCTACTACGAAAGCCACGTGGACTCCGACCGCTCTTGTCTTAACGAGTGGCATGCCATGGACTGCATCGAGTCGCGTCGCCCACCCTCTCCTGATTCACTGAGACATAAGTAAGTATTCTACTCTTCATTGACATTTATTTACACATCCACTGCTTTTGATTTACGTACAACATCATCAGCCCTTGCAGTTTACATTTTTAAACCTGCGATTTTCAATCCTTGAAACTATGTACTACCTAAATAAGTTTGAGAGTGTGTAACATAATAATGATTATGCATGTTGTGCCTAGACCTAGTTTCTTGGCCTAGAAAAGGATCGAACGCACGCCAATGCGTTAATTAAAACATGTTACTAGCATGCGAAGATGTAAACCATTCTAGGGCTGCCATCTTCGTATTTACATACTACAGGTGTAAACTAATTCGTGTAATTCCATCAAACCACGTGATCTACTGGTGACATAGATTAACCCTAAATGGGAATTTTTGAAATTCAAGTAAAAACAAAATTAAAAAAAAAAACACTCGTTTTAGAGTCCCGAGTTAGCTGACTGTAAAGAGCGATATCGCGTTAGTCCTGCCCGCCAGCCGCGCCGCCGTGCTTTCATTAATTTATGCGTGGCATCGAAATGTTCTTTGCAAAACATTTTTTCTTGTTTTTTTTTACTGAATCCTTAGGTGGTTTAGATATGATTACTTACCTACGCCGACCGCATGAAAAAAAAAAGAATTATATGTTTTTAATTTTTAATCAAGCTAATTCCCGTGCGGGGGCAATCTACACCAGTAGTAGATCATGTGGTTTTAAGGAATTACACGAATTCGTTAACACCCTGTATAATATCCTTTGGATTGTTTTTGTTGCTTTTCAATACAACGAAAATTAGGTTGATAAATTGAAGTTGATGATGTTTCATTTTCATTATCAACTTCGTTTAATATTAGATTTAACCGGTTGCGTACCGCCCGTCGTCCCAGGACGACACTTAATTGTCTTATCTATTGTGTCTATAATTACGGTGATTGAGAGTTTAAAGTCATTTTTGAAACTCTTGGAACTACTATTATTAAACACTTCACTATAAATAAAATCATTTCATACAAATATAATTGACAGTCTTATAGCAAACAAAAATAGGCACCAAATTTTTACTACGAGTAATACGAAAATACAATAATACCTCTCTATTAAAAAAAAACAACACGTAGGTACTCAATTGTTTGCTACATAATCACATAGTGGTTCATAAGTACACCTACCATTAAGTAATTTTATAGCGTCGATCTGTACTGTGTGTCCGTTTTCAACCCGCATTTTTCTACCCACGAGCTAAAATTAATAGTAATAATTCCAATTTGAACCATCTGAAACGTAATAAAATATTCATGGATAGAAAATGCGGGTTGAAAACGGAAACAACGTCGGTACTCTACAATGGTTTTTTGGCTAGATTATTGCCGATTTCAGCCCAAAACCATTGTGCAATACAGAACTGCCGAGCTCTGTACCCCGCAATGATTTCGGGAGAAATTACATTATAAAGCAAATGTTTATCAATTAATTAGTCCCCATTTATTTTACCGATTTTGTTCACAACCTGAAATGGTATAACAAAAGCAAATAGAGCAAATACTGATTATTTACTTCTTAATTTTTTAAAGGCCACGAGAAAGGGACGAAACTGAACGTGTTATACGATGTACGCTAAAAGAAATAATGATGAGTGTCGATCTGGACGAGGTGACTAGCAAAGCTATCCGAGGGCGGCTCGAGGAGGAACTAGATATGGACCTCGCTGAGTATAAGTCCTTCATCGACCAGGAGATGCTCACTATACTAGGACAGATGGACGCACCCACTGAGATTTTCGACCATGTTTATCTAGGCTCTGAGTGGAATGCGAGCAATCTTGAAGAATTGCAACGCAATGGGTACGTTATCACGACTAACAAATTCGTTTGATTTCTATTATAGTGTACGCGCAAGTCGATGACCGTGCCTCAGGTGGCGACAGGGGTGAGACGGGGGTGCGTAATAAATGCGACTCACGCGATTATTCAACGATGACTATATCATGATGTATTATTATATATTTATTTATCAAAATTGAAAAAAACGGCCTTGTGCGTGTCTGACAACGCACCGTAGTGTAGGGTTCTGTAGCATGTACTAAGTAGCAAGGAATATATCTCATAATATTTCACAAATATAATATTGTGAAAAGCAAAGTTATTTTTGCGGATAATAAGCTCAAAAAAGCATTCGAATGAAAAGACTGAAAAGAAAAATACATAATTATCTGGTTCAAAATAGTTTTGGTCTATTAGATGCTACAGCCTTAATTTTTTGATGACACGACTGGAAAGTTACACATTGTTAACGACTATTGGAGCTCATATCTCGCATAAATATAACTCGCTGACTAAGGCCGCTTGTAGACGCTAAGAAAAGTCGCCGGCCTTATGCAAGAATGCTGTCGTTTCTACACACGAACTGTGTACACTACTTCGGCGCTAGACACCACGCGTGAACGTTGCTGCGGTGCGGTGGGGGGCGGGTTAGGGTAAGGTGGTTCAGGTAGTTTTTGTACGTTTGCGTGGACGTAGACGCACGACTACCCGAAAACAATCTTAACGTTTACACGTTCCTATTCGTCTTCTCTGTAGTAGACACGAGAAGTTTTCGTGTCTAGATCCGACAAAATTCTTGTCGTGTACACATGATAAATTGGTCCTATCTGCAGCAGACACGGTGAAAGTTCTTAGCGTATACAAGCGGCCTAACCGGAACCAATAACATGTCATACCATTGCGGTTATCGGCAGCGGACTGATAGGTCTGACAATCCCCACTCCTTCGTCCCGCCACTTACATAGTCACGACTTGCGTGTACACTCTAGGCGATAGGCCACTGCATCTCACGGGTCTAAAATGGTACAATAACCATATTGTTTTAAAAATAATGCATTTGTTTCCATAAAATATGTTCTTAATTTACTGTGTTCTCTTTCAGGGTGAGGCACATATTGAATGTTACGAGAGAGATTGATAATTTTTTTCCTGGTATGTTTGACTATCTAAACATTAGAGTTTACGATGATGAGAAGACTGACCTGTTAAAACACTGGGATAACACATATAAATATATAAACAAAGCCAGAAACGAAGGGTCGAAAGTTCTTGTTCATTGTAAAATGGGTATTAGTAGATCAGCTTCAGTAGTAATCGCGTATGCCATGAAAGCATTCAACTGGAATTTCGACAAAGCTTTAAAACACGTCAAAGCAAAGCGAAGCTGTATTAAACCGAATATGAATTTTTTAAATCAACTTGAAACATACCAAGGTATACTCGATGCAATGAAAAACAAAGAAAAGTTACAGCGGTCTAAATCTGAAACTAATTTGAAATCTCCAAAAAATATATCAAAAACTGAAAACAAAGTAATGGATCCAACACCACTAGTGTTGGCTCTGACAGGCTCGTACTCGGGCCGGCCACGCTCCTGGTCCCCCGACACCAAGGTCGCGGCCGAGCTGCTGCCGCCGCCGCCGCCCACCTCCGTGTCCTTGGAGAACTTACCGTTCGAAACAAGACATATGTTAATGCCATGTGCCAATGGAAGTTACAGCGTCTCACCTAATCAAATTATAAGGTTGAAAGAAGAAGGAGCACCATCCGTGAAGCATATAGTTAATGAAATAGAGAATGCTGCGTCGAGTGATCGCAAAGATTTTAGTAAAAGGTACCAGAGGTTAAATTTTGGTAATCAAAATGAATCCCAAACTAGCAAAACGTTAGAGGCACCAGTTAGTTCTATAAATCAAACAGACGCGCCTAACAAACCGTCGCAGGTCTCTCCATCGAGGAATCTTAGTCACAAATATCCCGAAACAAATTTCGAAGTCGATAAAATACACACGTGGGATCCGGGGGAAGCTTCTTGGCCTAGAGGTGACGAGAACAGGACTGTTAGCAATAGTGATAATATAGTGAAAAGTGACAGTGGAATTATAGATGTGAAGACGAATAAAGTGATAGCTAGTGACACTCTCGCTAATTCCGTAGAACGTTCGAATTTAGATTGCGACGATAGAAGAGCCCTCGACGACGACGCACCACCACCGAGCAGACAAAGCTCGTGGAGCTCGTTCGACAGCGCGGTCGTGCTCGATCTGTCGCGACACTCGTCCTGGGGCTCCTACGACACCCGCACGACCAAGACGCAGCCTGCGCCGCGAGACGAGCCCAAGAGGGGCAAGGAGCGGAGCGACGAGCGCAGCCTCCGCAAGGAGGACAACGACAAGACCGCCGAGCCCGGCCCCCCTCCGCAGAAGACGACGTCCGACCTCGGCATCATCAGCGAGCACACAGAGACGCGCGCGGGCGGCCGGCGGGCGGACAACGAACGGAAATTCAACGAAACGTGTGCCATACTGAAGGAGCTAGCCAACGCCGCCGCGCGCATGGAGCAAGCGCGCGACCGCGGCGCGTCCACGTGGAGCGGACGACTGTCGGCCTCCGCCCCCGCCGACACGTGGCTGCGAGCCGGCCTGCGCCGTCGCCGCGCCGCCTGCGCCTCGCACGGCGACCTGCCGCGCGTCGCACCCCCTACGGCCGCCGCAGCCGCCGCCGCCGCAGCCGCCGGCCTCGTCAGTAACCTCAAGAAGGAGTTCGAGGCGCGCTCCGAGACCGACTCGCTCCGCCGCGCTGACCCGCGTCGCTCCACGACCGCCGAGGGACGCGACCGGCCGCCGGCGTCGCCGCCGTCGGGCGAGGACCTGTCGGTCAAGGTGTTGGTGGACAGGTACGACCGGCCCGGCAGGTCGCGGTGCGAGTCGAGCTGCGAGGCGCGCCGCAGCAGAGCGCCGCACGAGTCGGTCTCTAAGAAGTGCAAGCTGACGTCGGAGAGCGAGGCGCGCGCGCGCTCCGCGTTGCGCAACTCGTTCTGCGGCGCGGTGCGTGGAGCGGCCGAGCGGCCCCCGCCCGCTCCCACGGTCGTGTCGCTGGCTCCCATCGACTACAGCGAAGTAGTGGTATCAACTGTGATGTCAAAAGCTCAAACTAAAAAACAATTGCAACATGGGAAGACCCATCCGTTGACGAGGCTCAACTTGAATCGGTCGAATAATAGATGTTCAAATCCTGTATATAATACTATGTAGAAGTATTTATGTTTTTTATTTATTATGAATTCTTGCCAAACTCGATATTTTATCTTTCTAGAGTTTTATATACTATATTTACAAAATGAAATCACAGTGTATTTGTCTATCACCTAAAATTGTATAAACGGCTGTTTGTGAGTAGAGAAATGTTAAAAGGGAGAATAAATTCAATACAACTGATGTACAACTTTTACGTCAGCGTTTCTTGTGCGAGACCTTACCCGACTGATAAAATAATTATATTATAGAAAATAATTTATTGCCAATACATACGCATAAACATACATGCACCACTTACAATTTGTTTTAACATTGATTATTCCAGCGTTTATTAATTGATTTGGGGCCAGCGCTTAAGCCAACAAAAGTATTTCAACAGACATTAAATGGTAATTAATCTTTTATACATATTGTTACACTTAATATTTTATTTATGCTTAAGTTCAAAAACTATTCCACTAAATTATTGAAATATTCTTCAAAAATTGTAAGAACTATTATTATGTTGTAATAGTTATACCAGTCATCCAAAGTCTACTGTCTGTAGCCTTTTTCCAGTAACAAAAGAAACACGAGGTACGTTCGGTATTTCGCTTATTTTTTTGTAAGTTTCCGGAACTTTCCTTGGTTTTCTTCTAATTGTACCAAAATCAAACGCATATATGCCGCCTTGATTATTTCGAATACTACACTCTGTCTGAAAACAAAATATCATATAACTGCCTATTTTTTTATTATGCATAAAAAATAATTAAAAACCACATTGAATGAAGAGATCTGAATAGCGCCGTGGCAGTGTTCTGCGGCCGCCTTAGGCCCGCCGCAGACGACGGACTTTTTGTCCGGCGGATTACCACGGACAAGAATTAAAGTAGTTGGTAGTTGTTGCCATCGCAGACACTAGAGTTCTAAGACAACTACAGACAAAATTACCGTCGTGTGCGTTGAGTTCGTGTTAAATTTCGCGACCGGCAAAGACTACCAACCACTTCAATTCCAGTCCGCGGCAGTCCGCCAGACAAAAAGTCCGTCGTCTGCGCCGGGCCTTAGGGTGAGGCCACAACACTGCGTTGCGGCGTCGTATTGCAAAAAACGACGTCGCACAGCAATACACAGTTACAGTTTACGCGTCGTAGATTTTTACGATGCGACGCCGCAACGCAGTGTTGTGGCCTCGCCCTTAAGCTGGCTTCCCACGGTGCGTGGTAGCGCGCACCGGCTGTGCGTGGTATCATCCGTAAAATTACGCACCGTGGTAAAATTAAGCTATATTATGAGGGTGAGTGATGTGGATTCGGCGCACCGCTCCGCACGCGTCCGCGTTACCACAGACGAGTCTCTTACCATGGTGAGTCGGTGCGAGCTCGAGTGTAGCGGTGCGCGCTATCACGCACCGTGGGAAGCCGGTATTAGAGCAACGCGGTCGACATTGTCGGGAGTGGTCATGCGGAACATTTCCACTCGCTTATGCCCCATTTGACAGTTTGAATAAATGATTTGATTTGGTGTCAAATGGGGACTCATTTTGTTTAATTTTTAATGTGTGAATGTCGTCAGGGTGGAATGCATATGTGTGAGACCCTCCTCCCCCGCAAAAAAAGGCAGACATTTTTGTATTGAAAGAGAACGCTATGGCCACTCCCGACGAAGACGTAGACCGCGTTGCTCTAAAGCGGCCACTTTGGTCCAACCAGCAGTTGGATTCCCATTTTGGGATAAATAAAATATCCTTCGTTCCCACTAATTCAATTCATTGGTCCAATCGTTTACCTCGTCAGACTTTTTCCCAGCAGGTTAACTGAGTGTTATAGATATTCACATTCTGTTTTTAATAAACATAATTTTTCAATTAATTTGATTGTTGATTGACAAATTGGAAATAAATTATTTTAAGGACGTATTTACAAAACTGCTACAAGTTAGCTGTTTTTCAGTACATTTTTTTTAATCCGTGAAACTTTGCTAGATATTATGGTAAGCTACTGCATTATTCTGATTCTATGTCGCACACTACTGTAATGGAATTGTCATGAATAGTCATGATCTAGTATTTAAAAAAAAGTATTCATGGAGTTTCTTGCCGGCTCTTCTCCATAGAACCTACCTTTAAGTGCCTGTAATCTGGTCTATTTGAAATAAAAAACTTTGACTTTGCTACGGACTACTCATTAGTCTAAAAAGGAGGTGAAAACATTTTTTAAGTAGTTCATTCAACCTCTATACACTTTTGGGCTAAATCTGAAAGTGTGAGAGGATCAAAACAAATAATGTATTGTCATGTTCTGATAGAATACGTTATTCTGCCGTCCGATTTCTAAAAGCCCGTTAAGTGAGTAAACCTAATTTTGAAACGTGGACAATCTTTTCCCTAGAAATTCTGAAGACATACAGATGTTTTTGTTATACCAAAATATTGGGGGACTAATATTGTTTTTAAAATTAAACTTTTTGTTTTTTAGTAATGCTTTTCTGTACTGAATTGTGACCATCTCAATATTAATATCTGTGTAAGTCTCTAGATCTCATCTGACAAATGATAGAAAAATACGGCCCAAACTGGTCTATAGAGAAAAAGTTGCGCTTTTACGTAAGTAGTAAAACTGAAATTTGATAAAATGTCACTTATCGGTCTTTTAGAAATCAGACGGCAGTATTCTAGTAATTTGTTATTAGTTATGGGACCAAAGCTGTAGGGCCGTGCTCCGCCAAGTTACTGAATGAACTCAAAGCAACATTTTAGTACAAATAGAACTATACCCATTTCACTGTTACTTGATAAAAATGTTTCATCCCTGCTTTAGTTACTAATTCATAAAATAGAGCATTTAATCCGTGACTCCAAATATGACCTACAACGTAAACACAGCTGATCATAGTTGAGGATAGATAGTTCTAGCGTTTTATTTTTCTGAGATCTTTGAATTGCTATTGCTCCTGAATTATTATTGTTACTTTAACACCCTTTCGGATTAAGGACTTGCCACAGGATGCGTTCTGCGTCCTCCGGTCCGGTCAAATCGAACGCAGCCTGCATCCTATGTGAACTTCATGGTCAGGGCAACCGGTCAGCGATCCGGGCACGGTCAGCGATCTGACGGGCAGGGCAAACAGCAGCCATTTTATATTTGATTGCGTGTCGCCCGCTGCCCGCCTGCCCGCAATTGGGCAGCCCGTCCTCTACATTCCCACCCCGACCGCCTGACCGGTGCGTTCCCTACGTTTTTTGCTTGTGCTCGCATAGTCAGATCGTAATTACATAAAATATATATAAAACGCAGATGATGTTCACATAGGATGCGGGCTGCGTTCGATTTGACCGGATCGTAGGACGCAGAACGCATCCTGTGTGACAGGTCCTTTAGTACCCCCTTTCCGACTAATCTTGTATAAATGGTACCTTATTATAATAAATACGATTACAATAAAATTTAATTAAGTATATGATTTCAATTAATCAGCTGGTGTGAGTTCAACAATTTTGTCTCAGTAGTTCAACTCTTAAGGATTTATACGTCATTGAACTACTGGAAAAAAAGTCTCACTAGTTAAACGATTGGACTAGTCAACTAGTGGGAACGAGGGGCGAGAAAGACGTCCGTTTCGACTGCTCGGACACAGTGTCGTAGAAGAAAAACGACTAGGTACGTCAACATTACGAAGGAATTTGTAAAACACTAACAATGAAAGTCGCAAATTCGTAGATCCAATATTCAGAAAGTTGTAAAGGTTTAACCATGACCGCGCGGTGAAACATGGAGAACCGCGCGGCCACGCAGTTCTCTTAGTAGAGGTAGCATTCTTTTTTGCTAACCACTGTTAAGATTTCGAAGAAAATGTAGACAGTAGGTATGAATAAAGTCCTACCCCCTTATTTCAAAAGATGGTTTAAACCAAGACAAAGGTAAACCCAGCTTTAAAGTATACCCATCACTTTCTTATGTCATATAACAAAAAGAGACGGGGCTATTTTAAAACCTAGGTTTTTCTTATACCATCTTTTGTAATAAGGGGGCTAATGTTAAGACTTCACGACCTACAGAACTTCTACGACACTGTCCGAGAGTCGAAATGGACACGAGAAAGACAACAGCTTATCCAGAAATTATGAATATGTCGTCGTCCGATAGTAGAATTGGGCGCATCATGATTTGCCTGGGCATTTCGTGAAACATATCCATTTCATGTTAAGTCTAACTAACATCCGTCATATTTCGTCAATATTATAGGTATTGAAAAACTTGTAACTAATATCAAAACTAGGTTGCCCAAGGAACAAAATTATACTTAATAATTTTTTAATTTAATTACTGTCCAAAATTTGATTAATCTACGCCCATGCCCTTGCATTATGCATAAAATACGTTTTTTCTGGATTGTTCTGTCATCAAACAAGGTAGGTAGTAGGTACTAGGGTTTTCGCGTTCCCGGCCTATTTGAGTTCCCGGGAATCGGGAATTTTTTCTTTTAATTCCCGGGAATTCCCGGGTACCCGGGAATTTTCATCTTTTTGTATAAATATATATTTTTCTCGTATATTTCAACATTAAACTTGTGCAAGTACTTTAAACATGATAAATTGTCTAACATACCAATCGACTTTTCTTATTAAAATAAAAAATCTTACACTTATTTAAAAAATTGAACTAGGAACAGTTACAGTCAAGTAATGAAAAAAAAGTCTTCTCTTCATAGATGGCAAAATATTACGGAATAACAATAGGGTGAATGACTATAAAGGGTGTTAACAAATTCGTGTAATAACTTAAAACCACATGATCTACTACTGGTGTAGAATGACCGAGCACGGGATTTAGCTTGATTAAAAATAAAAATAAGGTTTTTTTTTCTTGCAGTAGCAATATGTGATCGAAACATTACCAGCTAATAAGGTACAAATAAAAAAATAAAAATTGACAATTAAAAATTTTGTTCGTTGGAACATTTCGACGCCACTCATCAATTAATGAAAGCACTGTGACACAGCTGGCTAGCACGACTAGCCCGAAATCGTTCTTTGCAGTCGGTTAACTCGGGGCGCAAAAAAGGCTCGAAAACAGAACTTTTTTTTTGAAAATAAACTTGTATTTAAAATAAAAACCATTTAGGGTTAATCTTTAACCAGTAAGTAGATCACGCTGTTTGAAGGAATTACACGAATTCGTTTAGACCCTCTATATTTTCATTATAAATCTCGAAATTACACAAAAGATAAGCATTGCGAATAGTTTCGACAAATGAAACAATTAGAAAAAAAAACAAGCGTTTAGAATTTGTTTACTAGCCAGAGACAACAGTACTGTGTGCTGACATCACGATACATTTACCCCATTCTAAGTTCACACCACGCAGTACAAAGTCTGTTTCACGCGAGAGAGACAGAAAATGCTCTAAAATCTTCGGAAGCGTGCAGACCCTTCATTTTTCATCATCATTTCTTCATTTCAAATAATTCCCGGGGACCCGGGATTCCCGCCAAATAATTCCCGGGTCCTAAAATCCCCAATTTCCCGGGCATTCCCGGTTCCGGGTACCCGGGGCGAAAACCCTAGTAGGTACTCAAAAAAAAATTGAAATCGAGACTGTTGTATAATGCATAAACTGACATTTTTTTTTCAAAGTCTTCTGTTCTTCAAACTCTTCCACCAAAATTAAATGTTTCACTCTCCCATATTTTTAGCGTAATAGTTAAGTTATAGTTTTTTTAGTAGGTATCTATTCTTTGGTGGCATTTTATTCATTTAGCAGCCAAGTTCGAATATCAAAGTAATCGCCCCTACACAGATTGCTTTTCATACTTAATGTATAGGCGCGGTGTAAATCAAATTTCGAACATTATAGCGATTGGCCCAGTCGCCAAATACTTTTACGTCAGAGAGATTTACCTCAAACATAACCGATTCATCACAAAAAGAACGCATCGAAATCGGAACATCCATTTCGGAGCTACGATGCAATGCCACAAACAGATAGATAGACAAACAGACAGCCATACCGACAAACAGACAGCCATACAGACATACAAACATAGGAATCAAACTTATAAAACATCCCTCTTTTTGTGTCGTGTATTCAAACTTATAACACCGAGGGGTTTTTGAGTAGAGAATGAAAAATAAATTCTTAATAATTGTGATTTTTTCACTTTAAAGCGCAATATGTCGCTAACTATTTGCTACAAAAAAATTTGCTTAAAACAAGAATTGTAGGGACTTAAATTTTCTACAAAATTGGTCTGATCTATTTTTAGCGTAAAACCCATAAATAAGGAGTTATTTAATAAAAAACAATTTTGGGTCTCTAATCCAAGAAACGTCCCAATCTCATAAGAACACCTAAACATAATACTATTCAAAATTTAGGAGTGACCGACCTTTCACTAAGCAAACCCCTTTTTTGCGACATAGCGACTGGGCTAGATTTAATTTCGTAAAAATATTTATATCATCTGATTCCGTAGGTAAGCTAGTTTCGAATCAGGTTTTCAATATCTGTAAAAATAACAAAATAATCGCCCGGTGGCACTTAACGTTTGCAATCTGTAGGTATACATAATGCCAAACAATATTTTTTATGGGACCACTGGCGTACAACGCGGTACATTATTTTTTAATAATTACCACGGATGGTCATAATCTGTTATTTTTGTACCAACGACTTCAACATTGGTGATTATCATCGCGCTATACAGGGTGGTAATTTGAGATGGGGCAGTAAGGGCAGCTACCTTCATCGTTGTAGCTACATGAAAATGTTCGGAGGAGGTCAATATTGTTTGAAAATATTTTGCCCTGCAATAAAGATTAGATATATTATATTAAGTAGATAAAGATTTTGAAAAAAAATTGTCATTGTAAAAAAGGGCAGTTTTCACAAAACATTTTTATGATGCCAAATATCGATCTTATTTCCCATAAAGATCAAAAAACTCCCGGACCTACCTCAGTAGATCTGAGGTTGAGTACTAGAAACGTCAGAAATCGCAAAAACCTTATTTTTGATGGGATGCGCCATCTCAAATTACCATCCTGTATTGTAAGAAGCACTGAGCGAGTAGATAGATTCTAAAATTAGGAAGAGATTTCGCATTTGTTTGTAACAAACAACCTAGCTAACAGGTAGGTGTAAAATGAGCTTAGCTGCTGCTCATAACTACATTAGAATTCATATTTTATCTTCAAATACTTTATTATTAGGCTACGTGCACACTGAGCGGATAACCGTGTTACGGGCACCCGTCCGGCTGTCCGTAGCATGCGGTTGCGATTACGGTTAACCGAATGGCGGCTAGGCGTAACCGCAACCGGAACGTACGGTTGAGAAACCGTCGTTGTTTGCGGTTTAAACGACTCATTTCCAAGATGGACGTCGAAGAAGTGTCCCGTGAAGTAAAAGGGGTTTTTTTTCTTAGGAATACGTACCACCTTACTGTAGATCCTAGTTTTAGAAGGGAGAATTCAGATGTTATCAGCAAAATGCGCGAGCGTCGATAAACACGTGCATCGTCAATGACGGGTAACCGCACTATCCGCGTAGTTCGTATAGCAATCGTCCGGACAGACGCGAGTTGGGCCGCAGCGCTGCGAGCGACCGGAGCGGTTGGTCGGCAGCCGCATCGCAGTGCGTATAAAAACTATTTTCTAGTATAATTATATTTTTGATTGCGGCCAATCGTATTTCACAATAATAAAGTCATCTGCCGCGTTCGTACCTAACAATTTCATGAAATGGCCTATCGTTTGGCCATTTCATGTTTGGTTTGATCATTTCAGGTTTGGTCATACCATGACGTGGCAATGCGTTTAGCGAGGCATACTTTTGTTTATGGAGACAAACGTTTGGTCTTCATTGACCCATCCGATTTTTATTTGGACACATCATGATAACGAATAGACGGTAGGTTATTTCGAGAAATGCCGCTGGTTCATTATATGCCCAGTTACATTATGATGTTCCCAATCCTACGATCGGACGACGACATAATTACCTATATAAACTTACTAGCTGACCCGGCAAACGTTGTTTTGCCATATAAAATTTTAGGGGTGGACTACCCCTAACATTTAGGGGGATGAAAAATAGATGTTGGCCGATTCTCATAGATACCGGATAAGCACAAAAAATTTCATCAAAATCGGTCAAGCCGTTTTGGAGGAGTATGGCAACGAAAACTGTGACACGAGAATTTTATATATTAGATAATATAAACATTTGATTAACTTACTACTTTCATGTTTGTATCTACGACTCTTAAAATATTTGAGTCGGATCCACCGCATACAACCAAGTTGGTATGTGGCACTAGTTTTCCACAATATAGTTTGGACTGAAAGTTGTCTGGTACGATGGTTTCGATTAATTTACATGATCCATAATCCCATAATTGGATGCAATCTTTTTCTTGCCAAGAGCACGTAAGAATCTTAAAAAGAATTTGAATGATAAAAGACAGTTTAGTAAATTGGCCGGTTCTACGTGCGTGCAGAATACAATAACGTCAAAATAAATTGTTTTCTTGTTTACACAAGTAAGAATTTTGCACATTGTTTTCGGCGACAGGTTTTATGTACCTACAAACGGTTATGTGCTCAGTACGAGATGGCTGTTGATGTGTTCATGATCGATCGTAGAAACTCGCATGTTATACCGTGGCCTCACATTGGCCGTATTTGCACCAGTGTAATGTCTTGGAGCCAATAAACCATTGTGTGGATGGCTCTCCATCTTCACATTTGAACAGTGATATAAACAGTAGTTGGATTCAAAATTTCACATTAAATCTTGGAATCATGCTAGGACTCAAAGTTGGGTCCAATGTGGTATTACACGGAGGACATTTTTGGTATAGGTAGGTACCCCGCGCCAAGCTCCTTTGCCGCTCTACATTTAACGTGTATGCTGTAGCTAGATCGCGCGTCGCCTCGTACGCGCCGCGCGCGAAACTTTTGCAGCCGTGTTTTCACGTTCGCCCAATGCACGTGTTTGTGTAATTTTGCCAATTGACCTGTTTGCTGATCAACCTTCGCAAACTCACTTGCCGCTAAGTTTGAACGAATAAGAAGTTGGCGTTGTCTGTACCTTCTTTGGTGGGATACAAAACTTTGAATTACACTTGCCTGTCTTCCGGGCTTATCAAAATCTAGTCCTTCGCCGCACATATGCACACCGACAAAATGGCGAGTTGCGTACGGTTGCCGGTCATCCCAGCACATTACTGTGTTGTCCCACCCTCCGGATATCATCTCGTGCTGTGACCTGGGATTGAAGGCACATGCAAATATTCTTGATGAGTGACCGTCGACTACATTCTTCGTTTGACTGCGAAAATAGTTGGCTCTAAAGATTCATTGGTTGGGTTGAGTCCCAATGAATTAATAAAATAATTTAACTCTGTCTGTGCATGCTTATCTTTATCAAAGTAGTACATACGGTATGCCCTAAACTCATGATTCACAAATGTATGGAACTTTAGAATAGTAAGTAGGTAACAGGTTTTTGTATTTTGGCATCCCAAGAGCAACTACCTCATAGTAGAATTCAATAAGTACATTTGTCATTTTTTTAATTCTTTGCAAGTCATTGCAAAACGACAGTTATGAGGGGTCTCTTAATGAGAGCTTAATACGGACCTTACTTCTCATAGAAACATGCTCGTAGAGCAACAGGTAGTTACTATCTATAAGGACTTTTCACACTGGATGCGTTCTGCGTCCTCCGGTCCGGTCAAATCGAACACAGCCCGCATCCTATGTGAACTTCATGGTCAGGGCAACCGGTCAGCGATCCGGGCACAGTCAGCGATCTGATGGGCAGGGCAAATAGCGGCCATTTTATATTTGATTGCGTGTCGCCCGCTGCCCGCCTGCCCGCAACCGGGCAGCCCGTCCGCCTGACCGGTGTGTTCCCTACGTTCTTTGCTTGTGCTCGCATAGTCAGATCGTAATTACATAAAATATACATATATAAAATGCAAATGATGTTCACATAGGATGCGGGCTGCGTTCGATTTGACCGGACCGTAGAACACAGAACGCAACCTGTGTGACAAGTCCTTCAACCTCTAGCAAATTATAAAATAACTGAAAGGTCTGTCCACTATCTGCTACCCACACCACTCTGTTATCTATCTCATCGTCATACGTTATTAAGGTCCCTGATTGAAGTATAGATATTCAATTATGTAATAATGAAAAATCACCTTGAGTAAAAGGCTCGTTCTTGGGTTTGAACTTCTTCGTCGTACATGTTCAACTTAGCATCATCGCCGTACGTAACAAATTTACTGTAACGTGGGTGGTAATTTAATCCCAAGGTTTGTCGTTTCTCACGAATCGTGTATAAACACTGATTATATTTATATTTCCAGCACTTGATACACCCGTTAACATCTAAAGATATTAGCATTGGAATTAAAATAAAAAAATGTACTTTAGGGATGGATATACATATAGTTAGGGATGATGAATATCCACATACGAGGGCAGGTCAAAAAGTTCGCGAAATGACACGTTTGCGAAACATTGCGTTTCATGCCGTGATTAAGTTCCTCACTAAACAAAGAAAAACGATTCGCATCATTATGGAAAAACGATGAATTAAAAGTGGCATAGCCTTTTCAAGCAAAGCAAAGACTTAATTGAAGACGATCAGCGCTTAGGCATTGAGGTAACTTCCTCAGATATGGTTGAAAAAGTTGATTTCGTAGATACCTACTCGTCTTAAAAAAAATAGGTTGCAGAAATGACTGCAGTTTGTAAATATTCTCCAGAACCATCTTGGCATGTCTAAGGTCAGTGCAAGATGGGTGCCGAGAATGTTCACACCGCTTCAGACACAGCAGTGCGTCGAGTGTTTGCGCGAGTTTTTGTACCTGTGTAGTGAGAACAGAGATGAATTTATGACCCGAATTGTGACTGGATAGGTACGAAACTTGAGTTCCTATGGACCTGAGTCCAAGTAAGAGTCTATGCAGTTGCACAAAAAAAGGCGCAGCATCGCCTAAGAAGTTTAAGGTGTCAGAATCGGCCGGAACGATTAAGACTACAGGTTTTTTGGGATTCAGAGGGCATTTTATTAATCGATTTTAAAGATAAAGGTGTCAGTATCACGGGATAATACTACTCTACGTTACTAGAAAAAATCTAAGATGCGATTAAAGAAAAAATAAGGGGAATCTATCTGGTCTCGAGGTGTGCTCCTTCCGCACGACAACGCACCCGTTCACAGAAATTCATGTCCATGTTGTGATGGCTACTTTACCCAAGTGCGGCTTCGAAACTCTAAACCACCTTCCATATAAGTAGTCCAGATTTGGCCTCTTCGGATTATTATTTATTCCAAAACATGAAAACCGGCCAGGTGCGTGTCGGGCCACGCACAATAATAGGATTCCGTAGTTGAACAATAATGGGGACTAAGAAAAGGGCTTAGTAATTTTTCAATGGAATTCGTACGAAATTTTTACTTTTCCAAAAGTTCACCCACAATTTCCATGAAGTCATACTTCTTATAAAATCCAATAATAGTCACCCTACTTTACTTATTATTATTAGCTTTTTTAACAGAATAATTGTCCGCCGCCATGATGCATCACAAAAACAAACCGATATTAGCGCCTGTAACAGTGGATAATGTAACTAATTTTATGATACGATCACTAATGTTTGACCTTATCATGAAGTATCCGTGCGTTTAGCTGTTCATATCGTCAAACGCTGTTTATTCATTGACCTGGCCAGACCATATCATGATGTGAGCAGTGTGAATTTTATTTGTTCGATTATTTATCTGGTTAATCTGTCATGGCAACACCCCACTTGAGGGGGAAGACGAGAAAAAAAAAACATTGCCATTTAAACTTGTACAGAGGTACCTACATAAGCTAAAAATGATTTTTTATAAATCTAACATGATGTGGCTCTGCAATGCAAATGCTTTGGCATTTGGCTCAAACAATTACGGCTATGACCATACACTCTTGCTCTACAAGGTAGAGTTGGCGGGCCGGATTAAAACCCTTCGTGAGTCGGAGTTGGCCAGCGAGCGGTAGTTTGCCGACCCCTGGGCTAGAATATGAAACTTCCTCACCGCACGCTTGGGAAAAGACGCGTGCTGTAAGATTCAATAAAATCAAGCATGCTTGGTGGTAGAATCTATAGGTACAGTCCGCCTGCCTAGCTATCACCCTTACATTTAAAGTCCAGTTCGGCGCCAAGCAGTATTGTGTTCCGTGGTTTGTATGGGAGAACCAGAGCGGTATACGAGAATCCTTCTATATTTCTGTTACTTGGATTCGTGTGCTTAATCTTAGACCCTGTAGCGCTCACCATCAGGTGCGACACGTGACCAGGTCAAAGATTATAAGAAAATATGTAATAAAAACTATACTAACAAGATGATAACACCATGTTTGTGATAGGATTTGCTTTGCTGACTGGCCGGTGTTTGATAGCAGTTACAGGTCCTGGATAAGAACGACATTCATCGTCTACCAAAGTGTGTTTACAACTTCCAGTATTGCAACTAAACACTCTTATAGTACCGTCAGTGAAACCAGCTGCTATCTCATTAACATCTTCTGTATATTTACAGCACATAATATCCTTATTCGTATCTCTGAAACAAAAGTAAGTATTACCGCAGTTAGAGTTTAGTTGTTTTTGCGTAAAACTTAGTCAGCTAAAGCCCGACCACTTCACTTAACTGAGACCGTTCCTGAGGTAGCTGCGCGATGCGGGAGGGGTGACAGTTGTCACAAGTTGACGAATCAGTGAGCTCTCGCGTCGCGTCACCACACCCCTCCTCCCGCACCGAGCAGCCACCTCAGGAACGGTTTCATATAAGCGGTCGGGCTATATTCAGGCTTTTATTTAAGTAAAAGTACCTATACATATTTTTCTATTGAATTTTATTTAGATTTTTTTATCGTGATTTTTTACTTTCTGTGTTGCTAATATTAAATCAATAATTAAATACATATTGAATGTAGGTATGCAAAAATATTAATATTTTTTTGGAATTAAAAAGTCACTTGGCAGCGCTGAGCTTAATCACAGACTTCCGCTGTGATAGTCAAATGAAAAACAATAGGTAAATATGTTATTACCTATCAGAAAACATTATTTTCTTTTTCCTGGCTTTTGAGTACAAAATGTTTGAATGCTGAATGATCTCCTTTTCTGTTAACGATTCAAAGTATGGTGTCATTTTCCCCTTAGGCCTTTATTATAATGATTTGCCGCCCGCGTGCACGTGCACCTCAGCACTCCTCGCCCGAACGTTAAACGGCGGCCTTGGGTGAATTGGTACTACTTAATGGAAAGAACGTGTACGTCTCCCGGTTTTGGGTGTGTTGGTACTTACATAATGGAAAGAACGTTTACTTCTCCCTGATAAATTTGATTCTGTTCAAGGGGAAAAGACCGACTTTCTAGAGTAGGGGTGCTGGTATGCACATTGACTATTTCTTTTTTATTACATTTGACTATAGGATTAGTAAGTGTAAAGCTTTTTCGCGCTGTTTTCGTACTATTAGCGGCTACTGGACCGGCTATAGTCTTCCTTTGAGGATCCATTGTTCCAGTGTAAGTACATTATTAATATTGATAAAAAATTTTGAACTGATAATTACAACTTCAATTTTGATTAGCTGTCACTGGTGATGGATGGGATGGCTATAGGCTATATTGCTTAGAATAAGTACTAAAGATTGTATTGTATTACTCTTTGATAAATATTTTTTTACTTAAAATGATGGTAGTTGGTACCAAAGAGTATACCTATAATCACCACGTTTAGTACCTTACCTACAATAGCTGTACGCTGTACGTAGTACATACCTACTTATTACTTCTATGAGCTTCTATGACAATAGCATAATATTTATTTCAAAACTATGATCAAGATATGATTGGGCCCACCTTTTTTAGTAGGACTGCCATCCGTTGAATCACCGATCACCATCTCCAATCACCACGGCTATGACCACGACACTTATCCAACACCTACAATCCAATCACAATTTTTAAAGTAGGTATAGATACCAATCAACGCCAACCAAAACTACACCTACGCCTACCAATCAATCATTTAATTGGCATTTGAAATTCACAACGTTTTTAAAACATTCTCGATACGAAAACATAGGACTACTATTATAGACTCATCACTATTTCCAAATAAGCAACAAGACTGGCGATTGACAGATGGTGATTTAACCTAACTTGCCTTCTTTTGGGGGGGAAATGCTCATGGATACCCTTCGCCTTAGAGAAGGTGAAGAGTCATGCCGGGCCCTTATCGGACAAAACACCACGGTGTTCCTCCAAGGTCAGCTATGGCTGGGATCGCGGGGTTCGCTATTGCATGCACCGCTCTCCTTGCATCAGTAGATAACACAGACCCTGCATGGGATTCTTCGTACATCGACATACAATTGAACCTTATGCCACCACGCTGCCTGGCCTACTTCGGGTTGGCGGACTACACACACTATCAAGAACTTGGAGAACTCTCAGATAAACAGGTTTCCCCACGATGTTCTCCTGCACCGTTGAAGCATTTTTTTTAATTTGTTTTACTGTCATCCTTCAGAGAGTGCAGACTGAGATAGCAGTCAAAGGCTACCTATGAACAAGAACTGTTGTACACATTATTTCTATGTACCTACTACATATTACCTACTTCTATGCCTACGAATTATGAAATTCGCAAACTGACTGACCAAAAAGAAACATTGTCTCCGACTTCGTATGATTTGAAAGCATGATTTTTTGAAAACATATGTACCTACCTACCTTTATTTTACGTTATGATTAAGAAGTAGGTCTTGTTTACATCTTTTTAGTTCTTATGTTTTCAGATCGCTTTCTATGCAGTCGGGTTTGTAGTTTTTTTTAATTGTAATTTTTGCAATATTTAAGTAAGGTCAACCGGGGCAATTGCGTCATATAAATCCCTTACACGATTTTAAAAATTCATATCACACTAAATAAAAACTTATGAGAAAAATCTTTAATACAAATGTATATAGAAATTATCTGTCTTCAATCTTAATGAATTGTTTCTACCATTAGTTACAGTAAATACGAGTAAATAAACTTTTTTTTTTAAAGACCCGTTTTCGACGCATTTTCCCGTATTGGGGCAAACGCGTCTTTAATAAATAAGTTTTAAACCTGTGACGTTTGAAGGCTGAAATAAATATATTTTCCTTCAATTAAAGTTTTGTATACGAATCTTTCAGTAAATTATAAAAATATTAAGTAATCATTACATCAGAAGCTATATCATAAAAACTGGGAAAATGCGACTATTTTTTCTTAGACGCATTTACCCCCTGCCAAATCCAGACGTTAAGAACATTTTATTTGCGAAAGCAAAATTAGTATAAACTCTGTTCTAGAAAAACCTTTAAATAGGTGCTAAATAAAAGCAACAGTACATTTTTGAAGTATAATCAAAATCAAGTTACATTAGACCTTAGAATAAGTACTAAAGCATTAGACGAACATAACAAAATTTAAATTGTCATAAAAACGTTTTATTACCAATGGATGTCTATAAAATCTGTCGAATAGGGTAATTTACTATAACAATCTTGACATGTGATTTTTTTCAATATGCAAATAAAATCTGAATATTACATAAATGAAAAACTCACATGTTTACGTTTAATTAATTTAAGGTTTTATTTTTTATTTGCTTATCATAAAAGAGGTCAAAAACCTTTAGTACAACATTACCTAACCCCACAGTTTAAAGAGCTTTATCCTGCCTGTAGTAACATAGAGCCATGTTTGCACTTACAGTTAGGGCTATTTCAATTTAAGCGTTTGATGCAGGATATCGGCAGGCACGCCGCGAGCGATGCGTGAGCAGTACGATGTAGTAGCATCAAACGCTTAAATTCAAAGATTATTAAAAATTATTCAACAATACAAAAATTAAATAAAAAGAAACTTAATATTCATCGCTAAACAAAGCTTTAAGAAACATAATAACGAAATAAAATTAACTACAAAATACAAAAAAAAAAAACACAAAACAAAAGGTTTAAGATCTCTGGTTTTGGGGCAAATGCGTCATAGAGACGCAATAACCCCGAAACAGCAGATGCATTTACCCCAAACATCCAGACCCAACTTAAAAAAATTAAATCATCATTTATCCACAAGTAAAACGATTTCAATAAAAATAACTGTTGGTATAGACAGGCTATATTATATTATTTATATATATTTTATAATAAAAACGAAAAACCGAGAAAAAATATGGATTCTTAAGGATTTTGATCACTCAGCTCGCGCAGCACCACTTCACAAAAAACAAGCGATTTTAAATATGGCCGATATTTTGAATTTATGCGTTTCAACGCCATCTCTTGAAATTATACGTTGTGATTTTGTACAAAATAAACAAAACTAGATGGCAGGAGAGGTTGGTTTTCAAACAGATTTAAAATTATTTCAAATAAACGCAATTGCCCCAAAGACGCAAATGCCCCGGTTGACCTTATTTCGCCATTTATTTTTATTTTAACCGTCATCATGTTACTTAAGATCGGCGCAATGATTTCCTCGTCCATACTTCCCTGTCAACGTCATCGTTTTCGGGCAACTCCCTTTTCTCTCATATCCTCCCTCCCTCCTTCACACCCTATCTATCTTTTCTTGTTGGTATCCCTCTCCCTCTCCATACATTTCATCAATCTCTTAGTCGCAAGTGTTTCATCACATTCAATCTTCATCACATGCACGTACCAAGACAAACTAAGCATTTCCTTTCAACTTTCTTGTCACAGGCTCCACTTTCAAACTCCCTCTCTAATATATCTAGTCATTCCTCACTTTATCCATTTGCGTTACTCCACTCATCCATCTCAACGTCAACTCTCAACTCATCTCTGCTAGGTGCAATCGTCACAAAATCGCAAAAGAAATGTGAACCTTCTTTTTTGTCGTCGCTTAAAAATGTGCTCGCCTCGCTGCTGTACCTATATTGGTTTCAATGTTATTTATTGGTCATGGCTTTGCCCAATCAACGCCTATTTATTATTATTACTAACTTAAGTAGTTTGTAAGATTGTAACTAACCAAACTATGGATGTACCTTGTCCGAATTAAATAATTTGAATTGAATTGTACCATGCTGGGTGTCCCATCTTAGAATAATAACTTATTATTCTAAGTGCCACATTCTCTCTCTTTTCTAAGCAACTACTTATTTATTGTCAAATTCTTTACTACAAAAAATATCTAAACTACCAAAGAGTCAACAAGTAAGAGAATAAACAGCTATTCCACTTGTCCCACCCAACCATCCCACCTGGGAGGGACAAGTGTTTTTTTTCCAATATTCCGTCCCAGGTATAAGTGGAACATTCATTTCGAATCCTAGAACAAAAAATATTTCTTCTATATAAATAAAAATGAATCGCCGCGTATATGTACCTATGCACGCGCATAACTTCGGAACGACTGCACCAAATTGGATACTTAGTTCTTTTTTTGTGTGTTCGTTATTTAACAGGACAAGGTTTGTATAAAAGAATTATTTTACAGTGGTCAGCTAGTTTAAAATAAAATACAAGGATGGGTGGAATGGAACATACATTTCGAATCTTCCCTCAAGGTACAAAAAATAAATTTTAAATTAAAGGTTAGTACGATAAATAAAATAACAGGTTTAAAAGGATATTTAGATCTCGCACCATTCTAAACTAGGCTCGGGCCAACACTGCTTCGATAACCCTCGACACGACTTGGTTACACGCGTCATCACGTGTGGCTGCCGCACAGTGACACGGAGGAGCTTTTTTTTTTCTATTGGACTGCTGTAGTTGGTCCTAGGGGACCGTTTTTACGTATCCGGGCAGTCATTGGCGAGACCTGAAGGGTCTCCAACCAAAACTTGAAGGCGCGCGACAATCGTTGGGATATAAAAGATCAAAAACGCACTTCAGGCGCTTAGTGTCAGCGACTTCCACTTACAGCAGCTTGGTAGCGAGGGTACAAAGCGTGCAGTGCGGCTGGCCCTCTATATTTACTTAAGTTTCTATCATTTAGACGTCTTGCTAGACACTAGGCGCTAAGCGAGGAATCCGCCAGTACGTTTTCGCCCTAAAAGTATAACTCTACTACGCACGGCACAAGTGCGCGCGCGCTACGTCTCTACCGTTCCGCGCACCATCAAAGTTCCTCCCGCGCGTGGTGAACGCCTGCCCACGCTTACAGCGGGCCTGTCTACATGATCTTACAGTTTTGTGGCGTTGCTATGACATGGTCAGGGGGCTAATTCACGTAATTTCATGACACGTCAAGTTCACGGGAGCATAGGTACCTATCTGACAGCGATCGCCGTTAAGAGAATCCGAAAAGCGCTGTTTTGATTAAGTACTTAACTGCAACTATACCGTAACTTTACTTCTTTAGTTAGTTGAATTAGCATACTGTTAACATAATAACGCGAGTTATTCGAAATGCAGAACGCAGATCGCTCTCCTGTGGCCGCAAGCTTGATCTTAATCTAGTCTAGAAAATTGTGGTAGGTTCCTAGTATTCCTAAATTATAATAATATGTAATGAAACAAAATTGCAACGCTAAATAAATTTTATTTCATGTCAATAGGTTTTTCACACTCAAATTATAATGTACAGCTTATTTATACTTAATAACATCGAATCTGTCTAGCATTAGTATAATTTTTAATATCACGGAGCAGCAAATAACAAGGATGTGTGTGCATATTCATCACTAAAATTACAGGTGCGTAAATTGTTTGATACCAAATTACGTAAGTAGATGTATATTGTAAATATCTTTTATTTAAATTGCTAGTTCAGCGTCATGGCTAAAGGCATTGCAAAAATAACTTTTAGCAGAGCCGCCTTACCGAGGAATGAATAAAGTGCGACTGAGGAATTATGGTGTACAGGGTAAGCGAATTCGTGTAATTCTTTAAAACCACAGATCTATTACTGATAAACTTATAATATATACAATTTTCTTTTTTGTTTTACTATTCTGGTACGTGATGGTAGGTACCTATCTAAACAACAAGATAAAGAATAAAAAAAAAAAAAAGTTTAGCAATAAAATATGTGATAGAATAATAATATAATCGTTTAAAGGATCAAAATAAGTAGCTTGTTAATCCATCTAACAAGCTTTTAGCTTCTTTTTAAACTCAAAATGACGTAATATCTTCAGAGTCCCATATTTACTGATTTTATTAAGGAGCAAGGAGTATTTTTGAAAATTGTATTCAAGGGTATGATTTTGAATACCCTACCTACCTTTCTTCTCCTATTATTTGTTTGAGAGCTGTCGTCGGGTAGATGGGTCTGCATAGATAAGATTACGTAAAATAAATAACTGGCGCACAGTTGGGACATCAACTTTGTACAATTTTGCAGTTCAGTGAACATTTCGATGCCACACATACCTAAACATGAAGGCTCGGCAACACGGGTTCGACTAGCCCGATATCGCTCCGCGCAGTCAGTTAATTCGGGACGCGAAAATGGCTCACGTAAAGAACATCATGTTTAAATTTGAAAAATGTTTTTTTTTATCGTATCTAAAAGAATCCCGTGCAGGGTCAATCTATTTCACCACTAGATCAAGAGGTTTGAACGAATTATACGAATTCGGATTCACACTGTATTTATTAAAAAATATTCAAAAGCACAACAGTCGCGTCCTTGACCTTCGGCCTTGGTGGACGGTGTTACTAAATTAAGCTTATTGCATTGCGTTATCTTTACCAATTATACAATAAGAACAACGCAATTCAATATTGCAAAGGTAACTAAATTATGTTTGTCTAACGCAAAACCGAACTTTAACATCATTCCACAATATCCGTCAATAATATAATTGTATTCTTTGATAAAATAGAAGTTAAGTATGCTTAGTTAGAATATAATAATATTATGGACAGGTTCTACCTTGATAAATCACATAGGGCTCGCAACGAAACCACGCAAATCAAGTTGTCACACAACAATACTACAAATAATTAATTACTTACATTGTCTTCAACATCAGTGCACTCAACAATAAATAGACAATTATTTTACAAGAAATTTCATTGCATAATAATCATAACGCACATGAATCTTGCAAGCAAGAGCCTTGACGCGAAGCACCTCAAAGATGTAACTAATAGTAAGTCCCATGCTATTGATATATCTACCTGCCCTACGTTGATTCTAGCGATTTATAGGTAGATAAAATTATTTCACAATCAGTTCAGAGTTTTTATTTATGGTAAATTCATGGTTAAAAATGTTTCACCCATGAACAAGATAAAAGATAGGTAGGTACTTGGAAATATAAACAAAGCATGGGTTTAATAACTCGGTGTTCATTTATTATACCTTAAAACAGAATTATACATTACAAATATAAAAATGACTTCAATGGGTGGAAGAAAAATTGTGGGCTAGCTAGACCAGGGTAATTCATCTGTTTACTAGTTAAATCTAAATCACTTTCTCCTGTTATTATTGTTATTATTAATTGTTACGTTTTATCATTAGTTTTTGTTTATAAAGTAGACAGTCAACTGAAAAATTCAGTTGCTTGATGTACCTCCTACATGGCACATCCATTTTATTTAAAACAATAAGTTTGCACATTTCTTACCCTCTTTAACGTTGGCTACACCCTTGTTTCTGTTACTTATTGTCTAACGCACCTATTCTGTTTAATTTTAGATAATTTCTTCGCAACTAAACTAATATATTGTATAATTTAAGTACCCAAATGTATTGCACAGAATGATTCCATTGTGGACGATTGTGTAATCATGAAATACCTGGAAAATTATAGGTCTATATGTCTTGTACATGTCGCAAGGAAATGACAATACCAGGGATTACATAAAATCCCTAGCGATACCACGAAATCACGGATGATATAGAATATTCCAACCGTTCACCTCAACTGAAAAATCTAACGATCTGACAAAATGCTAAACTATTTTCAGTAGATGGTAATACATGTATTTCACTTAATTGATTCTAGTAGGATGTCAACATAAGTCGATAGCGACACATTTGTACAAACCGTGAGAAAACAGTTTAAAATTATAAATATGAATGTGTCTCACGAAAATTAATGCTCCTATTACCTCCTCCTTTTTCGAAGTCGGGTTAAAACAGGTTTTTGTTAAGTAGACGTAAAAATTTTAATAGTCATTATAATGAAACGATATATCACCGAAAATTGTTCAGCATTTTGTCAAATCACCAGATTTTTTAACAAAATGAGGTAGTTGGGATGTTCGACCATCCGGAAATTCGTGGTATGCCTAGGAATTTCGCGAAATCCTTGGTATCGACATTTTCCTGCGTGATACATAAGGCTACGAAAGAAGCGACAAAAATAAATTGGTACCTACTATTCTCTATTCGGGATAGGAAGGATTGCACGAAAGGTATAGGTATTTGTTTTTGAGATGTGACATAACATAAAACGAAAGTTTTTTTCAGGACCAAGTATTATCGGTATCTTAAATGTAGGTATTGAATCGGTCAGTAGAAAGCTTTTTCAATGTACAGACGCCAGCACATCAAGCTACTACAATCTGTCAAATTTCTTTAATATATTTTCATCTATAACGCGAAAGCATTAGGGTCAAGGTTGAATGGGAAAATTTGAGTTTCGTGTAGCTTGACCTGCTGGCGTCTGCACTACAATAGTTATTATGGCGGCTTATTTAAAAACGCAGCGTGAAAAAAGTTACGCCGTTGCAAACGTCCATGAGTTAGGTTTTGTCTCTGTATACAATCATTTAGACAGAATACTTAGTTATAATAAACGGCACGAAAGTGGAAACCTAAATCGGGTATCAGCGTGAGCGAAGCGAGCGTGAAATTTGTTCGGTTTTTTTGAGAAGGCATTTTAAATGCATTATTGAGAAGACTTATTTCAGGAACTGCTTATGCTATGACTTGAAATAGTTTTGAATAACGTTTTTTCATCTATATTGAAAGGGAAAGGGGAAAAAAAACATTATAGGGCCGACGTGGTGGAAATTTTAAAATGGGGTTACTAGGTCGAGTTTGATATCATAAGGGCTTCAATTTGCACATTATAAAATATATTTTTATTTCTGCTGCATAGTTTTGACTTATGATGAAAAATGACTGTAAAAGTCTGTGTCTGTCTGAAGTTTGCAAAGCGAAAACCCTGGAATAAATCAAGTTGATAGAGATTTATGTAAATATTACAGGAAAAATAAAACGATATCTGTACCTAACTAGAGCAGTTTCTTAGAAATCAGACTAAATAACTTTTAATAGATACGTTTCCTTCCAAGGCAAGGTACGGAACCTTCGCTCGGAACGCGAGCCCGACTCGCACTTGGCTGGTTTTTTATGATGGAATAAAACAAGTTTCGTTAAAATTTATCGTTTAGATTATGAAAAAAAAAACTCGTTTAAAACCATTAAAATTATCAGGAGCGCCTGGAGCGGCCGCTCTGTTCGCCCTATGTGTAGAAGACATAAACAAAGGAAGTACCTAAGTAAAAAAGTCAGTACCGACATTCGATGCATTCGTTTAACCTTTTCGGTGTTCACGCGTGAAAATATCTAATTAGGTAAAATTATTGTTTTTCACGCCCGGCGAAAAGAGGGGTGTGATAAGTTTACCTTTGTCTACCTGTGTATTTAAAGGTAAAACTTGGAAATAATTGGCTTCTGGATTCGAAGTTGTTAGTCGATTGTTTTTTTTGTACAGTCAACGTAATGCAGTCTGCTACTTACTGCCAGTAAGTAGCAGGTTTAGAAACATCCAAAGTGAATATTCACTCAACCAAAGTCGTCTAATTGTTCAGAGCATCTTTCTTACACAAATATGTTAGAACACGAACAATCACTTACACAAATACAGGGTGATCATTTGAGATAGGACATAATCATAAAAAATATGGACAGTCCCTTAAGAACATTTTCCTGTAGCCATAACGACTAAGGTAGCTGCCCTTATTAGTATCCCATCTCCAATAAGTTTTTTTGCGATTTTTATCGTTTCTAGTACTCCAGCCTCAGTCGGTCCGGGAATCTTTTCATCTTTATAGGAAATAGGAGCGATTGGCATATTTTTTTTTTGTGAAAACTGGTCTTTATCTAGCTTGTATTTTCTTTTTCAAAAGTAAAAAAAAAATGGACAATATCCTAAGAACGTTTTCCTGTAGCTACAACGGTTAAGATAGCTCCCCTTACTGTCCCATCTCAAATTACCACCCTGTATATCTTGACTGCTTTTAATTTTGATGAAAACTGTACATGTCTTCGCTATCCACTAGGGACCATAGTACGTAACGCTGCACGTAGCGTCGAAAAATAATTTATATTTATTATTTAAAATAAAAATATAATATTCAAAACATGTTGCTGTACCGAGGAAAACTTGGAGTTTAATGTGGAAAGTGGTTTAAGTGTAATATCAGTTTTTTTATAATGATAGTTATCGGAATTGATGTTTATTGGATAGATAAAATTTTGCACGGACGTAATAATTTAGGTACTTTCTATGGATATGTCAACCATACCTTCCTATCCCGACTAGAAAGTAATCTAGTTCTGTAATCTGGTTTAAAATTAATCACTTGCTGGAGTAGCAAGTACTTTATTGCGTAGGTGACGATTTAAAGGTGACGGCAATTGCTCTTTTTATTTTCTTTTTTGGCCAGTAAAGAAAATATAACCATAACATGACCATTAATCGACGAATTAACACTCAAATTATATTCTTTCTTTGTTTACTAGGTACATTTTACAACTTCATTCAATAAACAGGATGTCAATTCAAAATCTTATTTACTTATAACATTTACATTATTAGGTATAATATACGAAAGTGTAGAAATAAGATTTAATATGTTATAACGAAGCGAGCAAATTCTGAACAAGAAGATATTAAAAAATATACTAGTCGCGCGCAGAAGGTTTGCCGATGACTGCCCCTCCCACTACACCAACCGCTACCCGCGCTCGTCTGGCATTAGTAGATATTCCAGACGAGCGCGGGTAGCGGTCGGTGGAGGGGGAGGGGCAGTCATCGGCAAACCTTCTGCGCGCGACTTATACTACCATGTACCAAAGTTTTCTTGTTTCTAGATACAATTTCATTTTTTTTACATGAGGTGGTCAGGTATTTTTTAGATTATATTACTTCTTTACTGTGTAGTGTGTCATTCTGAATACAATTATTATATACAAGCAAGGTATATTTGAATGTTATAATATTTTTTGACAGAATTTTGTCAACCGGAATAAAAATGTCTTAAGGCGCTACCCCCACCGAAAGTGGCGCCACTTCAGAAAAAAATAATTATTTCTGTCAATACACAACACATTGAAATTTCGTACGTGCAACATTTTAGTCAAGTGTTGTAGAAATTTTCGAACACCAAATATCAACACTAGAGCTTCTGGATTCGAAGTTTTAGCGATAAGTACCAAAAACGGCCGTTTTTAGCAATAATTACTAAAACTTCTGACCTAGGATGTCAAGTGTTGTTATTTAGTGTTCTTAAATTTCTACATCACTTGACTAAAATGTTGTACGTATGAAATTTCAATATGTTGTGTATTGACAGAAAAAATGATTTTTTTCTGAAGTGGCGCTACTTTCGCTGGGGGAAGCGCCTTAATCTGTAGGTGCCTAGGTACATATATTTTTATTTCTTCATAAGTTTTCAACTCGTAAACCAGCGTGATTGAAAATATAATTTTAGCTTATCTATTAATTTAATTAATTGACATTTAGAAAAACCAAGCGACATCAACATTATCGACTTATTGGCGTACCGAAGCAATGACAAATTCATGTGCACACGAAAACAGATACAAAGAAGGTAAGACTACCTATTACTAAAATTGTTAACGAGCTAAGTGCACTTGGCCAATATAGGGTGATTCTTATTTATTATTAAGTGTTGTGAAATCATCATCATTATTATTATATTGCACTTCAATTATATATATTGTTCCGCCGGAGCAAAATTTGTTAATGCAAATCTGAATGGTAGGTACCTAAAATGCTGCTATTTCTAGCAGAGAGACTTCAAATACGTTTGAACGCATAAGTTTAGCCGGAAAGGCGTCAATTATTTTTATGTCCATACATAAATATTTTATTTGTTTTTTGCAAATAATCGACAACCCTGATTTAGTTACGAACTTAGAAAATGGAGCTACTAATCCGTGATCCCAAATAAAATCTGAAATGTAAACACAGCTGATCATAGCTGTTAGATAATTTTTACATATTTTTTATGAAATTATTGACAGCTATTTCTCTAAAACTATTGACTTGGGGAAAGTTGTAGAACAAAAGTTATTTATTATTATGGTTAGGTACTTCTAACACATTTTCGGATAAGTAGGTACCCCCTTTCCGACTAACCTTGTAACAATTCAAGCAAGTAAATTGATTCAAGACAATATCCCTATTCTTTGTTAATGATAACTTCGTGAAAATTATGCAAACAGGTAGGTGTATTTATGAACAAATTGTGTAAATAACTATGCCACATATCGATGCAAATTGACTTATTGAGTTAAGTATGCCATGTCTCCGAAAATTACTCTTTAAAAATGTAATATTGTTATATTAGAGTTAACACACATTAACAATACTTACTCTACACCGACAATCGACATGCATATAAATTAAAACCAAACAACAAATGGCCAAACCAAATAAGTTAATTAAATAAACAAAGTCAAGCAAAAACATACACAAGAAAAACAATACCAATACCTTTAATTATGTTACCTATCGACAATAATTTCGGAATATTATGTACGTCATGTCATTTACGGAAAGATATTATAATTTTCAATGCATCGAGGAAGCAGAAGATTGTTCAGGCAAAATGATAACACATCATAAAATTGCGATTGGTGCAGGGTTTATTAAAAAAATATTGCAGAGTTTACACAGTAAAATGCTCGTTTTGCTGTTTCGGTTAGGTACGGCGACGATAACACATTTGCCACGGATACTTTCAGTCGTAAGACTTTCTTTGTGAGTTTAGTAGATAGGCATAAAAATAAGAAAACTTTGTTAAATTTTAATACATCCAGGATTTAGTTCGAATTCGTAATATTCCGCTTCTTTATGGATCAAATTAGCTTACAATATTTATGTTGTTAGCAGTATTTTTTTCTAATTTTAAATCCGATCGCGTATTTTGTGTTGATAGTAACACAGGAGGCCAATTCGATTACCAAAATTGTTTAAAATCGCAATCGAACCGCAGCTGCACCACGGCAGTTTGACTTTTTTCTTATAGAGATAACGGCCGAATGGTTGTGGTTCAGCTGTAGTTCGATTGCGATTTTAAACAATTTTGTTAGTAGAATTAGGCTCCAGCTAGCCTAACCTGAGCAGCGCGAGATAAATTTGTTTACGAATTATCTCATGCCGAAACTAATAATGTAGGTAAGACTTATCTCTTTCCGGCACGAAATAATGCATCGACAAAATTATCTCGCGCTGCGCATATTAACTATTAACCCTACAGATTTCTTAACGACAAGGTTTTAAGAAGCCGAGAGCGATTGAAACTGTTTTTCGAGATAGTTTTTTATCTTTCAGAAATATCTTGCTGATGAAAATTTGAAATATGATATTTCTATTTAAATGATCCACAAGAGCTTCAAAAGTATCTGTTACGGTTAATGTTAGAATAATCAATAAGTTTAAGTTTGTCAGACTTAACATGACTTACAATAATTCGTTTACATTACATGCAATATCGTCCCTAAATGATAAATGTGTTAAGCTGATTATCTACTCCATTTAAATAACGTTGCAGCTACTGATTAAAATTGAATTATTTCAATTATACAGTGTGGAAAAAACGAACGCCTCCTAGAGGGAAAGTACCGTAAATATATTGAAGGTGGCTAATTTTACAAATCGGAGACTTTATTTTGTTTTAATAGTAATAAAATCGGCATGCATAGATTTTGAAAAAGTCGCTTGTTTGAGCCGAAATCATTCGACTCACCAATTCAACACTGAGCCGACGATATTCGATTCCAATCTACTACCTGTGCACCCAAAATCCAAAGTTACTCTTTCAGTTTAGACACTTGGTTGGTTTACAAAATGATAATACCTTTTCCGAAATACGATTATCTATTATTTTGTTACAAATGTAGATATTTAAAAACCCGAAATCCGTAAAAACCTAGAGTAACTAGTAAAACTGCTAAGTAAGTGTCCAGTATCTGACTGGTATCATCTAGGAGTGACTGGTGCCTTTTGCAAATAGCCAATTTTAAATATGACATTGGCTTTTTGACACTGAGCAAATCAGTCGAAACGAATCGGCAAACGTGGCGTGGAACTCAGGGCGGGTGAAGCGACGTGCTTCGTAAGGTGGCTGGTACTAGCTGTCTGAGATAGACAGAGCCCTTTGGCGTGCAATCGGAAAGGCTGATGTTCAGCCTATGATAATGATAACATCATGCGATTCTCAAGTTGTAAACCTTTTAAACAATGTTAAAAGTTTTTGCTTGTTGATGTTAAAAGATATTTCAAAAAAAAAAAATTGTAACGAATTAAACGATTTAAAAATAGCTTTATTGTTGTAGTCTCCTTAAAAAGATAGCAGTGTCCTTTAGTAGCCAACCAGCGCAAAGCAGAATCCAAGTGATGATATTATCTGATAGATACCACTAGTCCCAGCCCAAGCGTAGTAAGATCGCATTTTCACTGATTTGCTCAGTCAAAAGCCAGGCAGCAGATACTCCTAGATGTGAATAGTCAGAACCCGAAGAAAAAAAAAAGTGTGCAATGCTCGTAAATACTTTGTAGTTTTACTAGTTACTCTGGTTTTTTTAGGTTTTCTGTTTTTTACGATAACAGATACATCAAATGAAGTAATAATATAAGTAAATACAATATAGTATAACAACTACCTACTAGGTATACATATCATTAATTTATACAAGATTTTACAAGAATAAAACTGTAATGCAAGTGGAATTAGATAGTCTGTTTATATGTTGTATCTAATAAAATTTGCAGGTCCTTTTTGTACTTAATATTTTGGGTAACGATAACTACTAAATTAGCTATTATGTGTTTATACACAGGTACACTGTAACGTTATTATAACGTACGGAGTAGTAAGCAAATGGAGTGTTTATACTTATATTTCTCCTTAGAATCAAAGTTACTCGATTTGTAAGATGCGGCGAAGGCAAAATGTCTCTTAAGCGCTCTACACACGGGGCGGACTAGGCCGATAGGCTTATTTTGTTTAAAAACGCCATGAACGCATGACGTACACCTGAGTTTAGGTTATGACTTTCGCGGTGCCATACGCAGTGATTGTAGCTAAAGATATCGATCGCGCCATTTCACATTATTATTCAATTCATACAACTCATATAATATACTACTCCGTGTTATCACTAGTAGTTTCGAGGGTTTTCAAATCAATAATTCAGAATTTAAATGTAAAAGACAGCATTTAAAAAAATTAAAAATATATACTTAATATTTCTTCGTCATTTTGTATTGCGTTAACAACGACTATTGTCTAACACTAAAGATAAGTAACGAAATCGAAAAAAAAACGGGTTTTTTTAGGAATTACCGATAGCTTCTTGTAAACAGTATTTATTAGATTAAAACATAATAATATATTACAATTTACCGGTCCAACAATGGTATAACGTATACTATGCCCCTAGCTAAGCAAAGCCCGGTTGATACCTACTAGATGTCCCATCGGTAATTCGAGGCCATTGTGGCATAGAGAACTAAATAGATAGTCGACGCCACGCCAATTTCGCCTATCACATATTTATTTCCCGAAGACTTATTAGTTCATTTACCAAGATGCTGAGGTAAATACTTAATTTAAGTTGAACTGGATCCAATTAATTATCTTTATATTTGAACTGCTACCCAGAGATGAGTGCTAATGTTCACCAGTATTTTTTATGTGGTAAAGGTGTTTAAATTTTTTCAGTTGCAATGACATCTAATAACGTATGTATAATCTCTTTAGAGATATAATTATTCGTAATAGATGCTGTATTATCATCTCATTTAGGTATATATACAGTCTTGCAATTTGTACAAACAACCTTCCAATTTCTTCTAAATGTTATATACAGTGGCTATTGGATCAGTGTTCTACAGCTAACGTCTATGTATACCCATTCAGTAAACAATCCCACATTGCTTAGTAACAAAAATATTCTAACTATTTATTTCGTCAAAAATAGACATCTGTCTACAATTTTCATACCCACATCCACCTGAGGAAACATACACAATAAATTTATAATAATCAACATTATTTGTTAAACAATGATAACAATCAATAGATTTCTATTTTTTACTATACAATGTATGAACTCTCAACAGTCTGCTGTTAAATCATATCATTACCTATTAATGTACAAAAGCACAGTACACTTATTTTCTATTACACTCATAATAGCACTGAAGTTGCGTAAGATGCAATTCAAAGATAGTCAGATTTATTGCGATGTAACTTTCATTAAACAAAATAAAATAAATACTAAATTTAAACGTAGGTATTCTTGTCGAAATTGTATATCTAGACAGATTATTTAATAAATCGTAGCTATGTGAATACATACAGATTTGAAAAAAACAAAATTTAATTTAGCAAACTATCTAGATGATGTTTAAATATTATAAAAATCTATATTGCTTTTCATAAAAAAAACGTTTCTGCTCTCTTAGGTTCAAGCAAATTTCGCAAGATATAAATAATATTTTTCGTGAAGCATGACAGCTTGAATCCTTGGTAATGGTAACTTGTTTTTTTAAAGGCCTCTTTTATCTAGGTCCTTTATGCAATAGAATCCTTATTCATAGTAAACTACAGAATATTTTTAACATAAAATAAAATAAATATTTGATGGGCTACAAGTGGAGTACTTATACCATAAAAAATACACTAAAAAACAATAATTTTGCAAATCCAGATTTAGAAACATGTCAGGATCATTTCGCACTAGCGTTAGCGTTCGTCCAGCGTTGGCGTAAGCGTAACACATTTAGTGAAGTTTTTAACGCGGTGAGTTACGGTCACGCTTGACGAATGCTAGTGTGAAATCACCCTAATTAAAAATGAAAAAAGGTGTCTTCATACTTATCGATGCGGAATCGCATTTGGAGAATCGACCTTAATTCGAGTCCGCAATCGGATAAGTATAATGGACACCCTAAGATCATTATAATAACAATGGTAGAAGACTGTGTCAGTTCATTAATATTTATAATTTGGCTGTTACAGCAAGGAAAATAACCAAACCGCAGGAAACGAATTTTAGAATTATTTACATGAAATCCTATGCAACGCCGCTCACCTATCCGCACCGCACGCGCCGCATTTCCGCAAGATGCTTTAGGTACCTACACAAATTACAACAACGCGCGCGGATGACGTCACCAGATGCGGCGCGTTCGAGTCAGATGGGTGTGCAAGGCCTTCAGAAAAATCGTTTCCTGCGCTGCATGCGGCGCGTACGGTGCTGACAAACGTGCGATCACCATTAAGCGCTAATAATGAAATTAAGCTGATAATACTATTATCAATCTTTGATTATATACCTGTCTAGATGAAGCATTGACCGCTCAGAAAAGCCTGGTGTTCAACAACATGAATTCTCTGGTTAAACAACCATTTACTCGAAAAATGTAAGTACTAAAATTTTAGGTTAGCTGTTGTTTAAGGTACAAGTCCGAGACGCGCTGCAAACTGCAGACTGCAACCGCAGACCGCAAGTCGCCATCGGAATAGCGCCTGTACGGTGTGCACTTTAAAGGTGCTATTCCGACAGCGAAAGTAAAACTGCAACCGCAGACCGCAGCCGCAGATCGCACCGCAAGCGATAGTACTTTTGCAGTTTGCGGTCTGCAGCCCGTCTCGGACTTGTACCTTGAACCAGCGAATTAGTTGGTCAACGCTTGCCTAACTGACGTTGATCAAATATGAATAAAATATTAATCGATTAAATTGTATTCACCATCACCTTATTAAAATAAAAAGTAGGGCAATACTTGTAAGTTGGAATCATTAAGCAAGCACACATTACGCGTAGGTAATATATTGGCCGTTTTTTTTTTTTTTCACAATGTTCCATCTAGACATGTGTAATATTAAAGCTACCGATATTCATTTAATTGAAACAGTTCAATTTAAGTGTGGAAATAGAACTTTACAGACCTGAAACGATTTTAAAATGAATCGATCTGAATCGGTTTTAAAATGTGTATGTCTATCTAACAGGACACAATCAGATTTTTCGACGGGCGATAGCATAACATTACCTTAGACCTTATTTTGTACCTAAATAATATTCATATTCATTATAAATATTTTGTACCTCAACAGGTTTTGATATAATGACGTTTTAATGAAGCATAGATGCTTTAAAGGACCCGCTAGCCAGATCTGGCTAGCGGGTCCTTTAAAGTTTTTTTTCAAAATGTTATTATTCATAAAAACGTCAATAAATCAAAAACTGTTGAGGTACCTAGATTTTTTTATAATTAATCTTATATTATTTAGGTACAAAATAAGGTCTTAATGATAAGCTATCGCCCGTCGAAAAATCTGATTGGGGCCTGCTAGATAGACATACCTACACTTTAAAAACTGCACTGTATAAAAATAGTTTATATTTATTTGAGGTCTTTTAGACAGAGTATATAATTAAAATATTTTTTGATATTGTTACCTAATAACATATTACATATTTTAAAACTAATATAATTAGATGGATCTAACCCCTCTTTATTTTAAATCTTGCAATCAGGTTTAGAAACTCTTCTACCAAATATTAAGTGAATGATCTTGTCTCTTCTCCATACTAAATAATTTTCCTCAAATCTCAGTACATGCATTTTTTAACGAACCCTTAGTTTAAATTTATTTTTATAAAAATGAGCTGTTGATATTGTTAACAGGGCAAACAATATTATTTTGAATCTACACTTTGGAACGCAACAGTAGGTAAATTATTTTTTTGCAACAATTCAAAAGTGCTTGGTCTAATTTAAATAAGTACTTTGAATAGATGAAATAAAGCAATCTTTACTAAAACTTTTTTTTAATATTATCTCTTTTTGCCCTGTAGGACGCCTTTGCAGAAAGCATGGGTAAAAGTCAAATTACGATATACGGACGGCCCACACACACACGCAGTGTATTTTTATCTTCAAATTATGTAAAGTCAAATCTTTGTGACCGTGGAGGGATCCATTTGACCGCTTATTTTTGCTGTAAGCGAACTCGAGTTCACTCAAGATGATGGCAGACAGTAAAATCACAGATGGGAAACTAACCTTATTTTCACACCATTAAGACACAGTCTTATTATTACTAGCAGACCTAACAGTCGGCCGACATATTATGTACTTGCGCGGGACAACGATGAGGGGTATGCCAAGCGAGCGATAAGAATTGGCGAGCGCAATCTCGGTTAGTTTGCGCTATCTAGTTCGAAGGGGTGTTTCAAGTGAGATTTGAATATCAGTAATAATTATAGATCGTGTGTGATTTTAAAGAATTAGGTACACAAATTCGTTTACACCCTGTATATTCAGGGTGGAAGCGTTAAGTGTCAAAAGGCGATTTTTTTGCAATTTTACAGATATTGACAAACTTAACTGATATCAAACTAGGTTGCCTCCATAATATGAATAAAGTGACATAAATATCTTGATGAATTTAACCATTTACACTCTGTGTATAAAAAATGTCCTAATCCTAATCTAAGACTCGCCAACTTTAAACTGCTTAAAATAGAAACAGTTCCTATTTTATTATATTACAATACAGTAAGGATTTTGCGAAAATTAATTCTTAAGGAGGTGAAGAAGGGTGGTAAACTTGATAAACAATCCTGTGTTTATAAACTTGAAACAAATAGTTGTAAAGTAAGAATGCATAAATATATGTTTATCAACTAAGTATCCAAAACCACCAACTAACGGGGGTACAACAGGGTGTGAAAGTTTGTATCGGAGAATTTTACTGTATGGCTTAATTGACTCGAACAACGGATAGTATAAATAATCTTTAAAGTGATTAACAAATCACATTGTTTAAGGATTTTCGAAAATTAACCCCTTGTAGGGTGAAAAGCAGTGGTTAAGTCAAGTAAAAGAAAACTATAGGTACGTGGGCTGAGATAGTAATTTCGTAAATATTTTGTGAAATTTTCTGAGATTTTCTGAGATTTGAGGAATATGGGAATAAAGAATTTAGAAAAAAAATTATTAGCATGGAACAAAAACGAGAGCATCCGCCTAAAATAAAAACATCATGTGTTATTAGGTATAGACATTATCTTCAAAAATAAAATACATATACTTTAATTAACTAATTTGATACAGCATTATTACATCTTTCATAGTCTGGATTTAGATTGGAGTGTTACTGAAAAAGGCAAATCACCACGAAATTGTAATCTGGTAAATCCCTACGTTTTACTAAGGACTGGTACCAGTAACATTTATTCTATTGGTTATGTTGGTTTTGATTGAGCCCACAAACAGAAGGCGTAGCATGACAACAAACTGTAGACAAGGGTTTTGTCAACTGACAAAATGTCATATTGCCATTGTGTCATTTTGTCTATTCTTCTGTTGAAGTAGCTGGTCATGCTACGCTTGCAGCAGTGAGGGTTTATTTGCATGCAATAAGCAAAATAGTGCTCCCAAGTTAAAAAAAAATCAGGTGGTTTTCCTTTCAAAATCTAACATAACCATACACAAGCCCCTTATTACAAAAGATGGTTTAAACCAAGACTATGGTAAACCCAGGTTTAAAATATACCCATCACTTTCTTATGTCATATAACAAAAAGAGACGGGGCTATTTTAAAACCTAGGTTTTTCCTAGACCATCTTTTATAATTAGGGGGAATATGTTTAAATTTAGAACTTAAGTACTGGAATATTTCATAATTTACTGTTGATCAGACTTTTACAGTAACGCAAGCATTTAACTGAAATATTGTTGCACTGGTTTAGCTAACAAAAAAAAGTGATTAAGGAATCATGAACACTAGTTGAGAGCAAAATTAAGTATGATAGTATGCCTATATTGTTAATTAGTAGGTTACTTTACACTTTAAATCATTTCAATAGACAAACAAAAAAGCACAACAATTATTTCACTATCAATAAATATATATAACATAATTTATCTTGTGTGTAATAATGTATGTCTGATCTTGATACTGTAATCTACTTCATTCATAATATATTTATTACTTATATAATATAGGTTTCAAGAAAATCAACGAAACACAAGCAATTCCACAATAAATAAATAACATCAGTAGCAAACTATGTATGTAAACCACTCTCTTTCACCATTAGAACAACCCTTATGTATCATGTAGATAAAAACAAATGATAATTATCTAATTGTTGCTACAATCACAGAAATTATTGTGAGCTTTCAACCAGATGTTGGATCAAACAGAGTGTCCTTGGGACTGGTGGCGTTGTCCCCACTGACTAGAGGGTCCCTGTGCAGAATTACCTTGTTGCATCCAAGAGAGGAAGTTGGGTGGAGCTGGCGGTGCAGAGGAAGCCGGACCAGCGAAGGCGCCCTGCTCAGAACCACCGGACGGTATGTTGTTGATGAGACCCCAGCCGGCTGCTTGATTTAGTGCAGCCGCTACTAGAGCCTGATTAACTGGCAATCCTCCCATTCCTAGTGGCATACTGCCACCTTGACCTTGCCCACCGCCTCCAGCAACTGCTGTTTGCCCATGTTGTCCTGATATACTCAAAGCTTGCATGTTAACCATATCCATGTTACGGCTGCTCCAGGAGTTATTGTTTGAGGCATTATGAGGGTGACCATCTTCATAATTTCTGCCTGGCATATTGCGCTGATTGGATCCACTTTTGTTTTGTTTGGGCGAGGCATTAGAAACATTCACAGATACACCTTTAATTATATGATCTTGACCACAGAGGCTTTGTGCAACCTCAGGATCCAAAAATGTAATAAAGCTGAATGCTCTAAATGGTTTAGGGATAAACACATCAGTTACTTCTCCAAATTGAGAGAAATATTCTCTCAAGTCGTTGGCTGTTAATTCTTCTGTACAGCGACCAACAAACACTTTACAGGGCATAGATGCAACTGAACCTTCTTTTGAGTTGGGTATCCGAACATCACACCATCTCCCATCAATCATGTGCCGCTGAGCAAGTACTCTCATCTGAGAGGTATAAGAAGCAAATCGAATGAAAGCAAAACCTTTCGACATTCCGGTTTTGGGATCTCTTTTTAATTGCGCCATTAAAACTTCACCAAATTTCTCAAAATATTCTCGTACAGTTTGCTCTGTGGCTTTCCAAGGCAAGCCCAATACAATCAAATCAGAACATAGATTATCGTTTCGCTTGTTCTTCGTCGCACCCGATTCAGAGTTTTCGCCAGATTTACGCTTAGTTTCTTTAGGAAAGCTACATATGTATAAATGATTGCCCCATCCTTCTGGGGGAGGGTACAATCTGCCATCTCTTAATCTGATACCCCTGATGTTTTTCGTTTCGGGATGACGATATTTCAGGCCACAACAGCCCGGAAATTGCGCCGATACAGTTGTTAACATCAATGTACCATCTTCTTCGATTGGTAATTCTATGGGTTCCTCATTTTCGTCTTCAGCCACGGGCAAGTACTCGAAGGACATTATTTCTTATTCATGAACAATATTAATAAAAATTGATAAAAATAAACACAGATATTATACTTAACACTATACAAATGTACAATTTATATGTCATATAAATAAATAAAATTAATTAACGTCACCTACGGGTTATGAACCCATTGCAATTTGCAGGTTGAAAACATAGTTCGATAAAACAATTTTGATCTATTGTAGAGGTGGAATCAAAGGGAATTTTGTAGAGTTACAAGTGTCAAATATTGGTGATCATGCTATGTAATAATAGACAACTTTCTAAAATTGACGTTTTACATCATTTCAATGTTGCCGCTGAACGTAGTCATTATTTTTATGCTCTTTGGTTGTTGCTGCTTTTTTTAAATTATTCTAATCATCTTTTTTTTTTCTTTTCCTGCATTTAGAAACACCTATGCTCTAAGGAAACACCTGCAAAAGCATTTTTTAAACAGTTTCTTAATTGTTTTTAAAACGTAATGAACATGTATACAATTTAAAAACAACTGATAAAGAATTACACGATTGCTACTTGTATTGTAGTTCGTACATAAAATTATCTAAATTAAGTATAATTACTTTTTTGAAAATGTTGATAAAAGATACATGTAGAATCTTAGAACATTATGTAGAATACATGTTTGTATGAGTAATACTTCGTCAAGTCAAAGCAATAATTCTTTCATCTCCGATCTGACATGGGCAGTCGAAGAGGAAGAGGTTACTGGAAGCCGCACCACTACACCACGACGCGACGCGTCGCGTCGCCGTCGCCGTCGTCGCCGATCGCAAGTTTCAGCTTAGGCTTGAAATAAACCATCAGATGCGAAATCCACTAGCAGGTTTTGTTGCGCAAGTTATTGTACTCCATTGCTCACTTAGTTCGTAAAATTTGCAGATGTCTGCTTGCTGCGGGTTGCTCCACAGGGATTAAAGGTTGAAAGTCAGTTACACAAGTTAACTTTCGCAACAAATTTTGCTAGTGGATTTAGCGCTTTAGGCCTGATGTACACAGGGTAAGTAACTGACTCCAAACTCGAGATTAGATCGACTAGTAGTGTTGAGTCGTTTCGTAGACAGTTTATAGAAAAATACTCGGAAACGGACGGCGCGCGGTGGAAAAACGACCTAAGTCATACATAAGATTATTGCGTCAGTCAGTTCATCACCGCATTTTGTCTTGAGCCGTAGAAAAACTGAGAGTACCACCAATAAGTACGGTCGTCCTCGTAAGCACTAACCCGATCGGTGTCGGTCTTCTGAGCACTCAAGCTCACGTGTGCGACTAATGACCGATAGTAAACTTACTATTTGCATATAAATATGTAAAATTGCACTGACCTGATACTTTGATTACATAATATAATCAAAAGAAATCATCCATCAGTTCATCATCAACACCATAAATTGATGGTTCACCAATCAGTTTGTTACAATAATATTTTTTATCTATGGAACATGTAACAGAAACAGAAATCATCAGAAATGCAGGGTTGACTGTTTGAAAATTGAAATAAATAAATGCAGAAATTCGTCAGAAAAGTAGTGAATGAATTGATGTGCTCTTTTCAATAACTTACAAAATTTGATATTGTTGTATTACACTTATGGTGAACCTTTTTTTCAGTCACTGGAATAGCTAGCATTCATTTTAATAACGAAGTGGTATTCTAACATAACCTAAATGTGTTAACAGCAAAAGATTATTTGATATGTTATAGTTTAAAATCCATAATAGAATGTTATTATCATAAATGTTTAATGTATTAAAATAAGATTGCTATGGATGATGACTCTAAAGAATATAGAAGAAATAAACCACAGCAGAGATTTTACAAACCTGGTAGTGGACCATTGAGACGATCAAGTTATGGTCTGGACGCAAAAATGGATACAAATGACATAGACGGAGGTTCTAAAACCCGAAACCAAAATTATTATGGATCTCAAAGTTCTATCGCTGACGATTTAAACGACACTTACAAAGGCACGAATATGCGTCACAAAAAGCCTGAACAACAGCTTTATGTGCCTAGGTCAGGAGATTCTTGTTCTGATAATGGTAGACACTCTAAAGTACCAATGAGGTGTGATAATTCTAGTCAGTATGTCAATAGAAGAATGTCTGATAATCCAGACAGACAGAGTTTGAATAGTGGTTCAGGGTCTTATTCTAGAGGTGCTTCCAAAAGGGATAGATCTTTTGCAGATTACCATCATAAAGATGGTACAAACAATGATATTAATTATAATAGACAATATAGGCAAGCATCAGAAACAAGATCCATTTCACCAACACATATGCAGGATCAAAACTCTATAGATAGAAATAGAGACAGTAGAAGTATGGAAACATCAGCAGGGCGACATATGTCATCTTCCGGTGGTAAACCACCATCTGGTCGGCGAAATTCTTCTGGTTATACATCTGATTCATCAAGACCTAAATACATGGTTAATTTAGATAATATACCTCCAAGATTTAGAAAGAAATTTTTAGAACAATCTGGTCATCACAGTTTTGATAGTGCTGACCAAATACGTCGAGATAAATATTCTTCAAATCATTCTGTGCAGCCAGCATACAACCAAGATACTTATTATAACATTACAAATTGGTCTCAAACATTACCATCAAGAGGTAGAGGTCGATTAAGAGATAATGAAGGCTTTGACAGAGAAAAATTTATAAGCACATATTTGAAAAACTATGATGGCCAAAATTCTAGAAAGTCTACCCCAAGCGGTTCATACTTGAACTTATATGATACAAATTCAGCTGACAATAAACATGTGAACGAGAAAGTTAATACTGGACCAAGTAGTACAGAAAGTCAAGAATTTTATGATGGTAAGCAGTAAAAATTTGTTTATTAACATTGTAATTTTGATTATGGGTAGTGAAATAATGAAATCTTATGTTACTAATATGAAAATGGTACCGATTCTCTTGTTCACCAACCATACTAAAATTAGAGAATTGCTCTTTTACTAACAGGCAGCGCGAGAAAATGATAACAACTAAGTTAAGAGATGTCAAACCAGTTTACGCCTTGAACTTCACCGTGTTTTTAGTTGACACATTTTGAAATTTTGTCTAAATTTGTATGGAAATTTTAGTTCAACTAAATTTTATAGCTCTTATTTACGTCTGTCTCTTTCTTTTTCTATCAGAGTGAAGAAGATGGCAATAGCCTAAATTAAGTTTAGTTTGTGCACAAGAGAATCGGCACCAATGTCAAATTACCTATAATAACTGTTATAATATATGTGTGTACAATACGACCGACGTATCTTGGCGAGTCTGAAGTTAGTAGTTTGGCTGCCAATGAATCTTTTAGAAACGAAATTGTCTACTGCGCAGCTAACTTCAGACTCGCCAAGATACGTCGGCCGTATTGTATTGTCTTTGCATTGTTTTCTGAAACCTTGTTTTACTCTTTAAAATAAACAATTCCAAGGCCATGTGAACGTACTGTGGGGATGTAATGTAATGCAAGATACATTGTTAAATGTTTAAACAAATCTGTACGCCAATAAACAAATAGTCTAGTATATCCATATTCTACGTGATTGCAGTCTGAAAAATATTTTTATAAATGAAATTCCAGACATGGCTGTACATTAGATCTCAGAACTTTTACGGCAAAAGAGTGTGGGACTTGGCTTTGTTTCCTCTAATTTATCCTCTTATATTTATGTTATTCTGTAATCGGTTAGGGATGCTATTTTGGATATTATAAGGAAAACTCAAAATATTATCTTGTAAGTTTAGGTTTTGCAGTCAGCTCTTAGATTATTGATTAATTAATGTCTGTGCAATTAGGATTTACTGCGAATTTAACATGTTGACTATTTACCTAAGTTTTGAGAGTGGTGGTACGGTCAGCATCAAAAGTAGCTGAACATTTGAGTTTTTAAACTTGGCATTAATTAGAAAACGAATCGTTTTAAAACAAAAAGTTTAATAGATACCTAGAGCTGCTAGATATAGCTCTAAGTATGCCTTAAATGTTTTGCTTCCTATCAATTAGTTATCTAATTAATGCAAAGTTTAAAAACTCAAATGTTCAGCTACTTTTGATGCTGACCGTACATAATTTTACCATATTTTTTACACATTACATGTTTATTTTTCAGCATCTCAAAATGGCACAAGTAGTATGGCTAACACTGTATCAAGTAGCCAGTTGGAGCAACAGAAACAAGAGACAGATAATGAGCATGACAGTGAAACTACATCTCAGATCTCCGCTACTTTATTGGACATCTCTAATTTGGTAAATAAAAATAATTAAATGTAATTCATCTCTTACAATCTTTGGCCCATATTAATAAACAGCTGTTTGAGAGATCCCTTTTAAGAGTAGTTTTGATATGACTAGAGATGACCGTAAAAAAGTAGATTTAAACTGTCAAATGTAAAGAATTTGACTTTTAGCCCAGTCGCTAAGTCGCAAAAAACCTACAGGGTTTACCTTGAATGGATCAGGTAGTTCTGAATTTTTGTTATGTGTTATGTTTAGGTGTTCTTAAGAAAATTTCAAATTATTATTTCAAAAAATTAGTGGCCTCTGCACTCTTTGCCATCTTGGATTAAAGACCCCAAAAACAAGTTTTTATTAAATAACTTGATGGGTTTTATGCCAAAAATAGCACTGATCAATTTTGTCGAGGATTAAATTCCCTGGTCAAGTCTCAAGAATTTTTTTCAACAACTAATACTTTACGGAATATTGCACTTTAAAGTACACAAAAAAATTACAAAAAAATCTTATTTTCAACCCCCAATGCAAAAAGAGAGGTGTTATAAGTTTGAAGCCTATGTTTAACCTCTCACGCAAAAAGAGGGGTGGTTTTTAAGTTTGAACTATGTTTGTTTTGCCTATATCCTGTATGTTTGTCTGTTTGTGTACATTGCAAGATGTTCAGCCCTTTTCGCAATTGGTGTAGAGATCCACATTGTGTGGCAGAGATCTTTACACCAACCTAAATCTTGCACGGGCTGAACCAATTACCATAAAACATAAATACATAAACTCACGCCTTTTTCCCATGGGGGTAGGCAGAAACTGTAGAACGCCATATGCTACGATCCTCCTTTCGCTTCGTCCACGGTCATACATCTTGTCATACACGCACGCCTGTTGAAAGTACTACACACCTGTCCTTTTTGAAGAACATCACCAATAACATCAATGTAAAACATAAAAATCCCGTTTAAACCAGCTTTTAAACAAGAAAAACCACATCGAAATCGGTCCATCCGATTCGGAGCTACGATGCCACAGACCGACACAATATACAGACAGACATAGGCTTAAACATAATATGAAATTTTTATAATTATGAATTTTGTCTGCTTTAAAGAGCAAGCCTTTAAAAAAATGCTAAAGACAAGAGTATTAGGGAATGTGATCCTCTACAAAATGGATATGACCTATTTTTGGCGTAAAGCCCATAGGTAAAGAGATAATTAATAAAAACTCAGTTTTGGGGTCTTTTATCCAAGATGGCGGAGCGCGCGGTCACTCAAGGTCGAGAAATTTTCATATGAACACGGCGACTGGGCTATTTATGGTAGCTTGATAGTTTCTCTCGGGAGATGTCTCAAATAGAGAAAAGAGCTGTTTATTAATCTGGGCCTAAGTGACCACAAAAGAGAAAAATTAAACCACACAATTTGCTGAAGTGTGGAATCAAACACATCAGTTTACAGGCGATTTGACAACGGAACTGATCAGAAACTTGGGGTTAATGTGTATTGAAAGCTAAAGGCTGGCGTTCACTAACATTTGATTTGGTTAAACAATCGTTTAGCTAAAATCCTAGCAAATTTTTCAAGTAGTAGTAGTAGTATTACAATAACAATAACAGTGGCGTTATTAGCCCCCTAATTTAGAGCCCCTTAGAGGGCAATGGTATTTTAAGTAGCCTACAAACATACACATAGCGCAAACACGAGTCAAGCGTCTGTGCTTGGCTTGGCTTTGATCGCTGTACAATATAAATATTTAAAGGGCTTGCAGACATTTTTTACGAGTTAGATTAGGACTATTTGTGTGATTTGTGTCTGTCTACAGCCACAACAAATATTTCGATTGCCGCAAAGAAAAACCGGTTAACTACACATGTCTTGTCTTGTCACATACGTCTTTGTAGATATCCGTTTGTTCTTTGCGGTCGTCGTTGTATTCTTCTTGTTGAGGCAACCTTAAAGGTTGTAAATAATAAATAAATAAATTTAGGATTGGACAGAAGAAGTAGAGAAGAACATAAAACTAGATGACATGGATGATTCATCTACAAGTTTCTCACAACATTTGAAGACGTCTGTTCAGGATGACATAAAGCCTGTTGAGCCTCGAGAGTCGAAACGTAGCGGGAGACCTCGACGTAAGGATCGAAGGTAAATTATAGTTAACACAAAGTAGCAGACAGTGGCGGGTCCTATTGGACCATAAGTTCAAGGGTTGGTCAAGGCTGGCAATGTAGGCCAATTTCGCATTTTTTTGTAAATAAAGCGCGGGTCTTGGTCGCGGATGCCAGCTGAGGAGGTGGTCAATGTGCCCCCGTGACCACCGCCCTGGATCAGGTCCTGGTAGCTGAATGATAATTCACCTGTCAAATGTTGCAGATATTCATTGTAAGTGGTGTCAATATACAGGTGATTCATGAAAATGGGTCAGTGGGGAAAAATCTTAATTAGGGTTAGAAAAAGGCGAGATTGCATGTAATTTGTCTTTCCGATAGCGTGCATTTAGTAAACTTATCAATAGTTGTAGAACACAATAAGACTAACAAAAAAGCAAATTGGATGAGATTGATACAAGTTGGTTGAAAAAAGTTACAAGTCTGTGTTTTACTATTTAAAATAATATCGAAAGAGGATACAACGCCGTCTATTATAACCTTGTGATATTAACGACTTGGTTCTTTAGAATGTTATGCAACAATAGATGTCGGAATTTCAAATAAAACAAGGATAACTCATAACCTGCCTTTACAACCAACTAAAAAAAATATAGTTCTATTTGTAAATGTTTTCTACTTTGCAGGTACGTGTTTTATTTACTTATGTTGATTTTTTTATTAGGCTGTTTTGATTTTTTGGCATTAGGTATCAATTTATCATAATAGAAGTAGCGAATTTAATACGCCCTGTTCCTTAGAACCTAAACCATCAATAACACGACTTGCGATTATTTTAAGGAAAATGATACTTACATGTACCGGGCAAATGTTTTAAAGAAAAAAAATATGAATGTATTTTTCCAACACTACATAGTGTAAAACAAAGTCGCTTCCTGCTGTCTGTCTGTCCCTGTGTATGCTTAGATCCTTAAAACAACGCAACGGATTTTGATGCGTTTTTTTTAATAGATGGAGTGATTCAAGAGGAAGGTTTTAACCCAGATGCAGCGACGGGACTTTTAAAAGGCCCAAAAATCTACCTGCATTTTTCGTATTATTTTAATAAATTGACTTAGATATTTATACTGTCACGTAAATCAGTATCTATCACCGTTTGATTTGATGCACTTACGTGTACGGTTCGGCATACTTTCTCATGTCATTTCAGTGGTTTTGAAGAACTTGGAGTTTAATTTTTTACAAGGGCTGCACAAAGGTAAGTTTTTATGATATTTATAGGCGACATTTGATAATATTTCACTCGGATATTTGATGTTCGATAAGTAAACAAAAAAAAAAACAACATTACTTTGTTTCGAAACAAGAAAATTGCTTTCTTTTTTACGTTTGAAATCGAGGGGCTTTTAAAAGTCCCGTCGTAATATAGGGGTTCATAATATTCTTATTTCTTTTTAGCACGCGTCCAGTGAAAGCGCTCAATCTCAACGAAATTGTTGATGTCTTGGAGCGAGGTGATGACCACGCTTTGTTGCCGAACCAAATTACCATTTTCCCATAGGAGAACGGCACCATTACAAGAAAACTACAGCACAGACGGGGCTATGGTGCCCTATTATGGTGCTCACAGTTGCAAGCAGTTTATACAAGGTTAGTCAGAAAGGGGGTACTAATCCGAAGCCCACTTATAGTATCGCTGATGACTGTTTGAAAGCAAGTGTTAAAATTTCAAAATTCGATATTATTTTTTTCCAAATAAAATGATTTTTATTTTAGTTTTTTCAAAAAATCTTCATTCCTGCTTTAGTTACAAATTCAGAAAATGGTGCTTCTAATTCATGACCCCAAATATGACCTAAAATGTAAACACAGCTGATCATAACTGGGGATAGATAGATTTTAGAGTTTTTTTTTTTAGATTTTTGAACAACTGTTTCTCTTAAACTATTGACTTTTGGGAAAAGTTGTAGAACAAAAGTTATTCATTATTATGTGTACTTTAACACCCTTTCGGATTAGTACCCCCTTTCTGACTAACCTTGTATGCGGTATGCGGTAAACCAATTCGTTGGGGATATAAACTGTGGGTTGGTACAACAAGATGAGGCTACGTGTTATGGTTTGATCCTTACCAGGGAAAATCATAAACTTTTGCAGAAAGGGGAATGCCCATCAGCCACATAAAAAAATGCCTGAAATGAACAACAATGAAATATACGCCAAATTGCACTATAAGTCGTAGGGAACCCATATCATTTTCAATAATTACAAAAAAACTCGGCAAAACTTGTTCCAAACATCTTTTTCTAAAATATAGGTTAAGTCAAGGTTTAAGATTATTACGCAATAATTAATAAACAAAACTGCATTTAAATGTTTTAATCATCATTAAAAACCACTAACACATCATCAAGAAACTGTGCAGGAGGATTGATATTGGGTTGGTACCGGGCCCATGCTAAGTACCATATTATTGACATAGTATGGGCACAGGTACCAACTGTTCGCCGTCCCACGAGGCAGTTACAATAGCGATGCTGTAAAGCCCTTATCCCTGATAAGGAATTGTTAATTATTATATAAACAAAATATATTTTTTGAGAAATATGTCTGCTTTGTATTTTTCCTCGAAGTAAAAAGCAATTACCCGGAAGAGATAAATGCTCAACTAATTCGTTATCCAGTTCCCTACATATTTCAATCTTATAAATACCATTCGCTCGTGTGTGCTCGCCATAGTATGAGCGAGCCTGTTTTATTTGGTACGTACCACATGCCAACAAAACCATTTCGCTGTATGTCAGTTGTGGGAAATCAGCAACATTGTTAGGATTTATATTAATGCTTTGGAATTGCGCTCTGCGACGATTCAAATTATTTGTGATCACATAATCAGCTAGTATATTTTCTGTATACATATTCTGATGTATTATTTGCAAAATATCAACAGCATCTGGCCTGTCAACTATTCTAGTATAAAACCTATTAATTAATGCTGCTGCTATAGAGAAATCTACCATTAAATGTCTCGAAGCTCTATTAAAAAAATCTTGGCGAAATAATTTGAATTGCTGCTTGAATATTCCATTTACGGCTTCCACAACCCAGCGGCAAATAGTAACTCTTCGGCTTTTATTAGCTTCCAGAGTGGATAATTGAATTTCATTTACTTGCAGTGTTGATGGCATGTGAACACTATAATTGCAAGATTGCAAAAGTGGAATGGAATCCCTGAACCCTCTATCAAGAATGAATACGTCACCATCCTGAAAATATTGTCTCAATGGCTTACTGGGTTCATCAAATTCACTAATCATTATCTGAGCATCGGAAGTTGTTGCTGGATAAGGGCCTAACACATCGATTATATAGCCATCGGAGCAAACAAGCAAAAATGGCTTCACAAGGTTTCGATATTTGTGAAGAGAATATGTCTCTTTTTGGTACAAATAGTTGGAGCTTTTTTGTACATAGATATATGTTCCATCAATAATTACGACAGGCTTCCTTATTCCGTCGACTTCGCCAAACAGCCCATTTGGTAGAACAAGGTTTCTTGCTGCTATTTGTTCTCTTGTTATATGTCCAATTCCAAGGTTCATAGGAACAAAATCTTGATGCAGTTTTTCCCTTGCTTTAGCCATTAGACGTTCCAGAGTACTTCTCGGTATTTGTAGAAGAGATGATAATCTTTCATCAGAATCTCCAGTTCTCAATTTCATCAGGTAAGCTCCAAGGGCAGTAGAACCTCTATGCATTTGCGCCAATCGGGGCACCTCTCCCATTAGAGTACCAAAACTATTTCTACTCATTCCTAAAAAGTACCACACCATATGTTCTTCCATTAAGTGTATATTTTCGAAGTCCAAAGCACGACATTCATAATTCACAAATGATGCAAAGTCTTCAATGTGGTCCACAGTGAATTCATGATTCATATCTTCCAAAGCAGGGAGTTCATGCCAAAAGTCACTATTCAAATGATGACTACATATTTTTGAATTCTTTGGTATATAAAACTTGTAGTCCTTGAAGAGCCACACCCTTAATGAAAGTGGTACCACATGTCTATCAATCATATTACATCCTGGATAGAAACAATGACTTTGAGTATCAACTGCTCTTCCGTAATTAGGTAACAGTACGCTGGATCTTATTTGAGGAGGTTCTTCATGTAGAGGTATATTCAAACTACCTGCCTGACTGGGTACCGGACTCGGGCTTGGTGAAGGAGTAGTAGGGGGTGAGGTAGCCCGGCTGCATCGTTGCCAACATGGGTGGCAGATCAAATCCGAAGAACGTAGCTGCAAGCAAAATGAAAAGTAAAAGTTGGTTTTGTTTTACTTCAAGCTCGATGAACGAAAACCTATGCATAAAAAAGTACTCTGTGATAAGTTTTTAAAAGACATGATAGTGACGTTATTTGCACGGGATAAGAGGGAATTACACAGAATTAGGGCAGAGGAATGAACTTACCTGGCGTGGTTGGATTCTGTGTGCTACTACATTCATTATGTGCCTCTCACGATCACTGCTATTTCTTACAACATGTGATCGTTGTCGTAGAACAGACTGTCCACAGCAAACGCACACATGTTGGTGGCCTACTTGTCTACCTGGCCGGCTGGTTCCAGGTGTCTCGGTGATAGTGTGAACCGCTAATCTAAGACATGCATCACAAACAACACTACCTGGTTCAACCTGTGAGAAAGAACAAAAAACAATGTACTAATTGTTCAATGTCAGTGCGTTCAGTTCAATATAATTATTCACAAAAACTATGGAATGAATATACTTACAGCTAATGGTGTTATCCATGCCTGTATTAAACGACGTACTTCATCATTTTGCTCTGATACGACATTACGTCTCATCGCTGTAAGATCGAGATAGCAATTAACACAGTGTACGTTTCCATCCATTTTTAAATGTACACGGTGTAAGAGTCCAAAACAATAGCAGAGTCGTATAAAAAGCAGGTCCAGGTCCGTCGTCAAAAAGCCGAGTCGTCGTCAAGGCGGGTTCAATCTAAGTCGAGTTCGAAAAGGGGTAACGTGTGCAGAAGTAAAATCAAAATCCTTAAAAATGGCCAAAGTCGTCGTTATTATATCCTATTAAGTTATACTCAAGTCGCAAACGCAAAATGTGAATCGATCAATTCAAAACCACAATTCAACGGAAAAATGAAATGCAGTAATCAATATCAAACTGTCAGTAAGGCAAAGGACATGTTATCCATGCAGCCTACGATACTTTTTCTTATTTGAAAATAATTTTATTTTAATTAATATTGACATGCATATAATATTACTTTCATTAGATAAACGTTATAATTAGGTCGAATTATTCTAAATGAACGATAACTGTGCAATAATTCTATAAAATACTTCGATAAATTATTTGAAAATTCTTGTTTGGCTGAATGTCGATTACACATGTCAGATTAAACACAGTTGTCCATTAAAAAATAAGAATGAATTAGACGGATATCAAGCGAAATATTTTAAAGATCGTTATATTTTCCTCCTACGTTTACAAACTTGAGAATTATTCATTATGCATATTTAATTCTAATTAGAATTAAGGACTATTCGTATTTTCTGTCCATTTCAGGCATTTTATGGGCGTTCCCCTTTACAAAGAGTTTGGTCTAGGGGGCTCGCCATTCAACATTGCCCTTTCATTTGTTTTTTGACAACTATTTCCTTCTGTTCCCTTGTTTCATGAGCTTAGTAACAGAGGCCTGAGAGCGACTGGCACTATTTTTGAAAATAGAACATTCAATAGTGTCCTCTCACAACCAACAAAGATCGTAGATCATTAGCAAAGGGTTTGCTCGAATCCCACGAAAAGGGCGATAAGAGAGGACCATGTCCATAGGAGATCTAGACGTCTCTAGATCTCATCAGGAATCGTCTCGGTATGCTGGGATTGATCACTTGGTCCAATATAGTGCACCTCAAGTGATATGTAAAGTTTGCAATATAAAAACCTTTTTTATTTGCCAAAAGTGAAAAAATATTTACACGCCAAGAAGTGTTTTTTTGGAATATCACAGCCAAACTTAATATACTAATGCTATAAGTCTGTAATCGTGTTTTTTTACGAGCTTAAATGATTAAAAACTGATTCCATAACACTTTGTTTCATTATTAGACTGCCACATATGTAGACGACCCTCATATTACGACGGGCCTTTTAAAAGGCCACCTTTTCCTAGCTTTCCCAGAAAAGCTGGATATTTTTTATAATTTTTCCAAGTTTTTATGAGTAATTTGAAGAAACATATCCAAAAATCACGATGATCGGAAATGAAAAATAGTTTTAGTAACATCTGGGTTAAGCTATAAAACGTACCTACACGTGCGAAGCCGGGGCGGGTCGCTAATTATTCTAAAAACAATGTTTCTTAGAACAAACTAACTTCAAGGACGTATTTACAAATTTGCTATAAGTAAGCTGTTTTTGGGCCTCCCCACACTCATCGACGCGGAATCCCACGAAGATACTGATAATGGGGTGACTTCCGGTACATATTCCTGAAGAATTCAAGGGTTTTAATAAATAAATACACTACCATTCACGTACAATGGTTCACTTAAAGGACTAAGTGCGGAAACCACATCTCCTAACATAGAACATACACTACCATTAGTTAGCGGACATATTTACCTTAAAAAGATGGAGAAAAATAAGAAAATGAGTGGAATATGCACAGGAAGAGAAAAAATGATTTTTGATTTTCCTCATATATTTTGCTAGACAGATGAACCTTAACGTTGTGAAATTAAGGTTGGTTTTCCATCTCTAACATTTTATGGTCGGCCATAATTGTGAGTGGACTCGAGTCGCTTGATAGCAGAAATAAGCCGTCAAATAGATCCCTCCACGGTCACAAAGATTTGAATTGATCTAACTTGAAGATACGGTACGCTACGGTATGGTACAGGTACGCTGTGTATGTGTGGGCCGTCCGCACATGTAACTTGCCTTTTAACCTACGCTTGCTGCAAATGCGTCCTTAATAGTTAAAGATTTCTTTTCACTCACCCATTATCATAAATCACCCTTTCATCCCTTCCTATTTAAATTATTCTATTGTTTTATAATTGCAGAAGTTCAAGCAGAGGGCTTAGAAATTCCGAAAAGAAATCTGAACGGACCAGGAAGGACAGTACAGCAAGCGTTCAGCATGAACCAGAGAGGGGCAGGAAGGACAGTAATGTTAGCATACAGCCCGAAATTATACACTCGGGACTGAAGCAAAGGGAGCGGGAGAGACGAGACAGCCACAAGAGTAACCGGTCATCTACTATTGGAAACAGCAGAGACGATTTGGATCGGTGGAGGTCATTACGCTCTTTTAGTAGAGAACAGAGTACTGAAGGGTTAGTAGCTATGTGTTTCCGTTTACTTCAAGGTTTTTAGTTATGATTGACTGATTCATCAAAGTAGAATTGAAACCGCTGGGTCTAAGGGGTGTCAAACTTAGTATGAGACAATCTTATTGTATGACCCGATTAAGTCGAAACTGTGTATAAATAATCTTTAAAGCAAGTTTTTTCTAAAACGGGTTGTTATCCGTTGCCTAATATAACAGAACTACAAATAATATCTCCTACTTGAGCTCTTGCGCTAGTTAAATTAACAAAAGTTGGGACAATGTCACATAATTCTTTGATTTTTATTTCAGGAGAATAGTTTCACAATGCAACAGTCGAGATACATCAACTAATCGTGCCACTAGTCCGAGGGATAACGATGGTTTTCGGATCCCATCTGCCATTTCCAAATCAGCAACATGGTTATCAACAAATCAGGTATATCAAGACTAATTTAAACAGAATTTATGAAAACGGCTTTACTGATTTTGTGGTATCTGCTTACTTTTAAATTATAAATATAGTGTATAAAAGGCATGGAAAAATATTCCGAGTAGGAAGTTAGTTTTTTTTTTCTATTCGGCTACTGTAGGTGGACCTAGGGGACCATTTCTACGTAACCGGGTAGTTATTGGCGAGACCTGAAGTGTCTCCAGCCAATGGGGGGGGGGGGGGGGGGAAGTAAAATACTTAACCTAAGCTAACTACTTGTACTACACTAACATCATGACTACCTGCAACAACAGCACTAAGGGCGACCCCTAGTGGGACTCGGACCTCGGCTTAGGGCGTTGCTGGCGGGGGCTTAGGGGGGGGGGGGGGGGAAACAGTTTGATGAGTAGTCTTGTGCCTGCTCGGTCATTTTTAAGATCGCTCCGTACTAGTTCATTTCGGACAGTGAACCAGTTCATTCTATTAGTTCTAATAGCTCTATTGGTCTTATATTCGATAAGCTAAAATACACATTATGGCATTGAAATAAAGCGCATCTCATCTCATTCTTCCGAATTCAGTCGGTTGGTTTCGGGTAGCATCGTCATTCATCGGCTATTCTCTCTCGATCTCATTCATTTACAGGCATCGAATGAATTCGTATGATGTATCTTTCAAGTATTGGCTGTATTTTATTTCTCGTTCGCACATACGATCGCGCGGTTTACAATGTACGAGTTCGAAAAAAGATATTTGACCCATTAGACCGATTACAAGTCAGCGTTCGGAAACGTTTCTTCTAGTGCAGTGCGAAGATACGGCTCCTATTCGTTCATCGTTCATGAACTACACAAGACTATTGATGAGGGCTGAATTATCGGTGTGACTGCGGAGTTTGAAGAGACGACCGGCTCTACGCCAGGAGAGCTCGGTGGATCGTGACCGGCGGCGGTGGGACGTCGCGACGCGCCTCGTCAGCGAGGACGGTATGCCGGACGGCGACGGACGTTGTGTAGTGTACTGGTCGATTTACTCGCCTCCTGAAGGAGGGTAATTTCTTCATCGGGTTCTATAAGTGTGTGCCTGGGACGGCGAACTTTACTTATGAAAGGAGGGATTGTAGTCGGCCGCTGCGGCGACTAGGGGGTTCGGATGGGGGAGGGGGGCAGTGTCGAAGTAACGCTTGGAAATGCGTTTGAGGTATTGCCTGATGGTTGGCATTTTAAGATCGAGATGGAGTTGAACGTTACGCATGAACCACGGGGCAACCGCGGCTCTGCACAACACTCTATTCTGGAGGGTTTGGAAGGATTTGAAACGGGAAGGCTTAACGTGTTGGAACACGACGCTAGCGTAAGTCAAGATGGGGCGGATGCACGTCACGTAGATTCTCAGCTTATTTCCAAGTGACAATTTACTGCGCGCTCTAAGGATGGGGTGGAGGCGACCGATAGCGAAAGCGGCGCGAGCGCGCACCGCTTTGATGTGATCTCGGAAACTCAGATGGTGGTCTAGGATAACCCCCAGGTATTTGGCTTTCATCTCCCAAGGGATCTGTTTGCCGAACAAGAGAACGGGACGGATGTGGGTGTGGGAATCATCGTATCTCTCGAAAAGAACGGCTGCGCTCTTTTCAGGATTCACCTCTATTTTCCATTTCCGGAACCAGACCCCGAGGACGTCGGCTGCAGTTTGGAGGGTTCGAGTGATGCTATTGAGACTCCTACCGAAATAGTAGATAGCCGTGTCGTCGGCGAAGAGAGCCAACTTGGCCAAGCCACGTTTGGGAATGTCGCTGGTGTACAGCGTGAACAGAAGGGGCTATAGCACGGAGCCCTGAGGGACTCCGGCGCGGATGGGGTGAGGGGACGAGAGGGGTGCCTTCTAGGCGATAGCTGAAAGAGCGATCCGACAGAAAGTCTCGAATGATGAGCACGAGACGACCGACACGGCACGTTGGATTGGTACAGTTTGTATAATAAACCGTTGTGCCAGACCTTGTCGAAGGCTTTCGCTACGTCGAAGAATAGCATGCCCGTTTTGTACGAGCGCATGAAACGGGAGCTAATGTGTTCGACTATGCGGTGCAATTGTCGAATGCAACAGTGCTTGGATATAAATGAGATGCTCATAGATTTTTCCAAATACATTGAGAAGACTGATGGGGCGGTAACTAGTGGGCTCACTCTTGGGTTTGCCGGGTTTGGGGATACCGATAACGGTGGCTTGTTTCCAAGCTTGCGGAAAGATGTTATTACTCAGACCGCCATTGAAGATGGCGGTCATGAGGACTATGAGCGGGGCGGAAAAGTGTTTGATCACCTTATTGGTGACACCGTCTGAGCCGGGGGTTTTCCTAGGTTTGAGTTTCTTCACTATCGAGTGGACCTCGTCTACGGTGATGGAGGGTAAGGGGTCGTCAGGGTCTTCATCGGGGGGGAGGGTGGCCCTACGTTCGACCTCGCGATCCACCTTGGAAAGATGGACCGGGTCTGCGGGTTTGGTGCTGGGAGTACATTGGGCAGGAAGTTTGATAACACTATAGTTTTAAATAATTATGAATCCATATCAAGTTATCCTATAGCGTATCGTTTATTCTAGAAGAAAAACAACGGTTCGTGGGCGAACGGTCGTACGTCGAGCATGGAGCGCGCTCGGCAGTCTCCTGCGCCCAGCCAAGCCAGTGCGAGTGCTGCGCCCGCTGCTGAGGGCGGCTCGGCGCGACGCTCGCGCAAGCGCTCCGGCCGGCGCACTATGGAGAATCGAGGTTAGTAGATGATAAAAAAGGGATTTAAATAATTGACGTTAATCTCTTTTGACATACCACAACAATTTTCCATAGAGCGGCGTCGCGGACGAAACGCTGAGGTGCAGCAACACCCGCAACATTCGCAACTGCCGCAGCACCAGCAACAACAACATTCTCAACATGCGCAACACCAGCAACATGCGCAACACCAGCAACATGTGCAGCACCAGCAACATGCGCAGCACCAGCAACATGTGCAACACCAGCAACATGCGCAACATCAAAATTCGCAGCACGCGCCCGCAGCTGCACCGGCGCCAGTGCCGCCCGCGTCCTCCCATACACACTCGCACGCCCCCTCCTCAGGGACTCTCAACTGGAGAGAGGAAATACTCGAGTCAAAGAAGTTCAACTCTCATGATAAGTATGTAACTTTCACTGGATACTTGAAATCTACGCACAGCTGCGTAGATTTCAAGTAGCCGTATTATAAAGAAAACTCCATTTTCCTTTGTAGATATCCAGAGAATTCCAACGCGCGCAACAAACCGACTTCAGACCCCTCCGCGTTACAGCCCGGGTTAATTATGTTGCCACAAGGCTCGATAACACACATGCAGAAAGATTTGGGGTGAGTTTCGTTTTTGGTGTAGTTTGCAGCAGTAACATAATAATTATAGTTACGGGATTGGTTTAACATTGTGAACTCATTACAGGAGGGGAGGTTCAGTGGAGACGCAAAAAACTTTGTTCGATCATCAGAATCCATCCAAACCTATAATTGTACAGACTAGTCCAACCAAAATAGATATGAGAATGGAGAGAGGTAAGCGCAATTTAAGTTAATTTAAGTTTACTTTTGGTACAAATTCATTATAAAAAGTTTTGGCAGGACCATTTAGCGGTGCTTTCCATTGAATGCGAAAAATTGGGCAAAAGATAAACTATAGCATTCCTTCAGTTTTTCATACATTTGCTGTGAACCGCGTGTCTCCCGACCATGCAGTATTGCTCAGGCTCGTATTGACTAATTGTTTGGAGTTAGCTAATCGATATACATTGCATTTAGTTCGGATATACATGGTGCAGTAGTCTTATATAGGTCAAGTAGTTACTATATTTCGGGGAGAGTAATGTAATGCTCGGTACAGACCAGCACACACTTAATCGCGATAGCTTTCATTTTGACAGTTCAACTATATTAATTGCGTTGATCTATAGGCCTCGAGAAGACGGATTTTTAAATACACGGAACAACGAACATTGTTCAACTGTTTTAAAATTTAAGCTTTTGGGATTGTGAGTTTGGCTGGATTAACGAGCCGTTCGTCATTTCGTTCAAGGATTTTACTTCCCATATGGATGAAGTGACGAATTGAATAGGAATGTGTTTTTTTTTCTGCGATTCTGCGGATACATCGAACAAATTTGTTCGTCAGGGATGAAAGAGAGTTCGTCCCGCGGGAACGCCGGCTACGAAGCGAATGACGCAGCACGGGCGGTCCGTCACCGTGCCTTGTTGCAAGAGGTAGACCGCGCCGACGTTATACTGCAGACTCACATCCTGAGGGGACCACTTGGGCTCGCCGAACATTGGCCAGATGTAATTGAAACAAGGTCAGTATTCAACTGAATTTAAAGTACATAATTATATTGTAACCCATTGTATTTATAACCCCAACTATCGCCCTGTTTCGTTTGATCCACGACTTTTGAACCACCCTGTATAAGGCTAGGCTAAGGATGTTAGTGGAAACGCCGGTAGAGGACGCCCTAGAAGGACATACATTGATATTATTGGTGATGTTTTCAAAAAGTACAGATGTCTAGTATTCACAACCGGCACGAGTGTATGAAAAGATATACGTATAAACGTGGACGAAGTGAAAGGAGTATGTAAGGATCGTAACATGTGGCGATCTTTAGTTTCTGCCTGCCCCCATGGGAAAAAGGCTACATATATGTATGTGTACGTATAATCTCATCGTATTTTTTATTTCCAGGGCTTTTTTACAAAATGCACTGCAAAGACTCCTAATGTCAGATCTCAAGTATTGTCAGGCTGACAATATTGAACATCATTTTTGGAAAATATTATACTATAACTTCATAGAACCTCTAAGAAAGAGTTTTACGCAAATGACCCCGGAAGATAAGCCGAAAATAGTAAAATTGATCAATGTTATTATCGAAGAGGGGAATACGTTTTTTGAAAACCTAGTGCAAATGTTGGAGAAAACTTATAAGTTTAATGTTGATGATTACATAAATGATAATCACGTCTTGCCACCCAAAGGTCTTGGGTATGTGGGTTTGGCTTTAATATCAGTTCAAAAGATATACGTCTTTTTGGGGGATTTAGCAAGATATAAGGAACAAGTGAATGAGACAAATAATTATGCTAAGAGTAAATTTTGGTACACTAAAGCTCAACAAATCAATCCCAAAAATGGTAGACCATACAACCAGTTAGCTATATTAGCAATATATGCGGTGAGTGTTGTATTTATTTGCTTAACATCCAAGTCAATAATGATAATATGATACTTCTTATTATAATGACTATAATTATGTTATTTTCAGAGAAGAAAATTAGATGCAGTTTACTACTACATGAGAAGTTTAATGTCGTCCAATCCATTTCATTCAGCACGAGAAAGTTTACTGTCACTGTTTGACGAAAATAGGAAAAAGGTTTGAATTATTTTCTAAATTATATTTTTTATAATCTAATTGACAATAACCTGCATGATTTATATTTTGTTATGTTTAGTATGAGGCAGCAGAGCGCAAACGTCGAGCTGCTCTAGAAGTATCTAAAAATGCTGAAAGCGGAACGTCAGGAACGGCCGGTGCTACAAGTACGGAGAATACAGCCGGCATGAAAAGAGAGGTGTGGGTGCGGCCGAGCGGACACCGGACAACTACGTTCCGTCCCGCCTCCTGGGACGAGCAACTGGCTTCCATGACTTCAGTCGAGGTGAATAAAAAATTGTATATATAAAATATTTTGCATGGGAAATAATTTGTTATTCACTTTATGATAAAATTCTAAAAGTATGCAAGTAAATCCGTTTACAAATTTTTGTTTACTTGTCAGCCTATGTATGTATAATATCTTGCGGCTAAACCGCATGAATTGTAGTATTATACGTATATCTAAAGGATAATATGCATTCTATCTGGACCACTACCGCTCTGAAATTAATTGCTTACTATGAAGTTGTTACACAACATTTTAACAAGCTTTTAGATTAGATTTGGGTTATTGGTTACATATTTCTTGTATTGTTACAGTTGAACAAAAATTTCATTACCAGCTATCTACACGTTCATGGGAAGCTCATCACTAAAATAGGGTAAGTGACGTATTATATAATATAATTATTTTATGTATTATTTATATTAAGAAATAATATACACTCAAATTGATTCGACCGCTCATTTCCTAATAGCGATAACCTTTCGGATCGTAAATGTTCTGGAAAATATAAGTAAGTAAATATTACCCTTATATCTTAATAACAACATAAAACCACTGTCTATATATGTATAAATTACTCTGTAGGGTGGGTCAACGTGGGGAAGTGGGCGGAGCATATCACATAGCGGAGCATAACTGTCAGGGCTTTCTTTTTAATTGAAATATTTCATAGAAGTGCACGGATGAAACTAAAAAAAATATAACATAACATGACGCCAGTATTCCCCGAAAGGTTGTGCAGAGGTGTTTAACACACATTCATTTCGCCGTTATGTTTAAGTCCCATGTAATAGGGGGCAAGCATATTGCCATCAACCGGGTACAAATCCAGACTCCAGGCTGTTACTGAGAACTTCCACATGGAAAAACCCAATAACACTTTGCCCGACCTGGGGATCGAACCCAGGACCTCACGCTCAGTAGTCGCGCTTGCGACCACAATAAAAAAGAAATAGGAGAATAATAATATGAGGTCATTAAATCCATGATGAGAATCTTCAAGATACTTCATGGGTATTATTCGCTTAGTATCCGGGGATGCTTATGCCTAATACTAGATTGATTTTGAAATCCCTTGAACTAAACTACCCTAACCCCTAAGGCGGTCAATGGGCTCTAGCGTCCTCAAGACAGAGGATTGACTCTGCAGTCACCTGTAGTCTTCTGGGCAAGCATCCAGTGTTCTCTGACTGTGAACATTTTATCACGCTATACAGACAGAATATATCGAGTAATTAGAAATACATACCTAAAAACAATTTTATTCGGATCACCTTAAGAACGTTGATAATGTTTGAAATCATTTTCTGAGCAAGCAGTCACCAAAGCATCTAGTGTTGTGACAAGTTATGGGAAGTGTCTATACCCAGCAGTGCACTGCGTCATAGTGATTAATATAAACATTTATTTCTATACTACACAAATAGGCTATTTTTAAAGTTTGTCCTAATTTTGCTGGGTTCTCCCTAACCCTATAGGGAAAAAAAGATGCGCAGGATTGTTTAGGGCATTAAGTGTGACAAGTACCAATACGCGTCGTTTCTGGGTTTTTGATGTGTGTAATTTATCCGCTTTCACTGCGGGTGGTGAAGTAAAGTGTGGGAAAGATGATCCGATATCGCGCAGGGGGATTTGCGCATGATTTAAGAGAAGCAGGAAACATTTGTCCTATTGCTTGGTACGGTCAGCAACAAAAATAGCTGAACATTTGAGTTTTTAAACTTTGCATTATTTAGATATAACTAATTGTAAGGAAACAAAAACTTTAAGACATACTTAGAGCTGTATCTAGTAGCTCTAGGTACCTATTAAAGTTATTGTTTTAAAACAATTAGTTTTCTAATTAATGCCAACTATAAAAACTCAAATGTTCAGCTACTTTTGTTGCTGACCGTACGAGTTCCAGTAGTGTTTTTTGTGCATTTTATTCCCCATTAATAGTACCATTGAAATAGAGCCACTGACTTTCTTAAAAGTATACGTATAAAGACCATGCTTCATGTTATTGTTTCCTGGCAGAATGGAGTCGTTTTACGAGAGCGCGAGTATGATGTTGCGTCAGTTTCACGCACTCCTGCACCGCCAACCACTGCCAACTCCTGCCGCACGTCTGCTGCAACTGACGGCGCTCAACATGTTTGCCGTTGAAACCACTGCCGCATCACTTAAAGGTAATTACTATTTTATTTTCATCTTTATAGTTTTTCTACATTCCTACTGAATTGGAAGATAAATAAAAAGTCTAGGGCGACGCAAAAAGTTCCGCAACAATAATAAGGCTCTTTATAAACACAATAATAAATCATCTTTGGCTGCAATAACACAATGACGACTTACAGGCGTTTGTTTGACAGAAAATAGACAAAATGACAAATAGGTACACTGAAAATATTAACTTTGTCTATTCGTCATGCTACTCCTGTTGGAGATAAGATTAGCTTTTTTCACATAATACTTGTTGCACGTTAGCTCACTCTTACAGCGGTTACGCACTGCATCCGATCCGAATCCGTGAAAATACGTTCCGAAGTAGCCATAGAACTATTTGTATGGTAGCTTACGCACTACATCCGGCATCCGCCATCCGATTTCTATCCGTCATCCGTGAGTTTCTAATTTGGAAGAACAATTGACGGACCGAAGTAGCCGTAGTACTGTTTATATGCCAGATGGCCCCTGAATTGTTTGAATTTGAATCAGAGATCGGAATAGTGCGTAAGCAACATCCGAATTCGGTCCGAGATTTTTACTCTAGATCGGTATTTTCACGGATTCGGATCGGATGCAGTGCGTAATCGCTCTTATACTGAAGTGCCTTTCAAATGTTCGAATGAGAAAAATTCTACCTTGATGCCGCGATAGTTGCCACCCTCCTGCACATTAAAGGTTCTAATGGTATACCTCCATTGGCTCTGCAATCTTTTGGTTACTAGAAAGCATGTCATCTAGGTGTAATACTCGCTAAGGGCAGATTTTACCAAAGTCGGATAACTTTTATCTGAGAAATAAATTTGATGTTTTCACAGCTTTTGTATAGAACTTCCGTCAAAACGTCTAACATATTCTTCAGATAAACGCTATCCGACGTTTATTAAATCGGGCCTAAGTCACATACGGCATCCTTCCTTTTAAAAAAACGTAAAAATTGCAACTTTAAAAAAACGTTAAAACCAACTTTTTAACATTTTAGAACGTTTTATAAGACACTTGCGTGCCTCCGTTTGTCTGACACAGATTTTTTTCTTGAATACAAGCGACTTAACGTAAACATTTGTCGGTGTAAAATGGTCTTTGTGACGCGCACATAATATTATGTAGACAGTCAATGTATGATATATTTTTCGTGAGATATCGTGGAAAGGCAATGCGGTTTTTTCTTTTATTTATGGAAATTATTACCCCTCTTATTTAAAATATGTTTGTATCTCCCACTTAACTGGTGTACCTACAATGAATAGGTCATATCAGCTCGTAAACGTCCACTGCTGAACATGGGCTTTACCACAATGAAAAGTCAAAGGGGAAATTTCTGTAATCGCCATGCTTGGCAAACGCATTGGTGATTACTGATCGCAGTTTTTTGGTATTAGCAGGCAGACGCTGCGCTGCTTGCCCATCCTTTTGACGTCCCTTAGTCGGCTTTTACGACACCTAGGGGTGGGTAAGAGTGGCCTAATCTTTGCCAGGAACCACTCGAAATAAAGAGTACTAGAGTACCCTAATCAAATCTAAATCACAGTTTTAAATCTTTGCATCTATATTTAAAGCTTAACTGTACTCGATTGAGTATAAATACAAACAATAATAATGTTTTTCTTTATCCACTTAATGTACATATTAGATACATTTTATAAATAAAAAAAAAATACATAATGTAGCCCACCGGAATCGGGAACAGGGTCCAAGTTAGCGGTGGTCAGGGTCAGAGAGGAAGTTCCTAACAATAGGCGCCGTGTCAAGAAGTACTGCTTTCTGTATCAGGCCTTACGAGATGTTGGTCGAGGCTCTTGTCTATTCAGCCATTGTCCGTAACTACTATCGGCACAATTACTGCTGAATCAACATCCCACATGGCGACAACCACGTGTGCCAAGACTTGATATTTAATTTCTTTATCCTTCTCGGCTTTCACAAGGTTCTTTCTCGTCATGTGGAACAGTGATATCAACAATCATTGTGAGACGCTCTGATTGATCTATCACCACTATGTCAGGCTTATTGGCAACAATAGTCATGTCCGTGATGATAGATCGATCCCCGTACATGATAATACTTTATTGTTACCCTTTAAAATACTATTCTAAGTAAGGGACTGTCTTCTTGATCAGTCTTTTATTTTATGGATGCGAAATCATCATATGACTCCTTCCGCTCTGGGCGGACCGGAAGGAAGTGTCAGACTCTTACTGACTAAAACCCATCCGTGTTCCTTCTCATGCCCTTTGCGTTCCAGGGCCGCGGTAACTCTTTCGAACAAATTCCGCAACCCTGGCAGGTCTTGATCAGTCTAAAGAACTTAGTAGTGTTTATCTGATAGGGATAGATCACGAGTTCTTTATTTAATTAATTCAAAAATAAAATAGAACCTGTTTACATTTTCTTAGTAAATGTTTAATGCGATTTTAGATGAAAAGACGATTTCTGTTTCATAATTATAAGACGCCAGTAAAGCTAGCCATTATAAATACATTACTTTGTAAAGTGTAACCCCAACCGGGGTTATGAGTTTACTTTGTATAAAATACTTGTCTGAAACGTATCACTAGAATAAGTTACTCGCTGTTGAATATAAAATTCTATAATGAGTTTTACCTTGTCCTTCATTATAAGTTAGGTACCATAGATTTACTACTTTTATGTCTTATCCCAAATATTCATTTCAGTAACGGAGGGCGTTCCCTTAAACCCGTAAATGTACAACATTAATACATTAACAAAAAGACCAAAAAATTCAAAAATAAATAATTAAAAACAATTCGGTACAGCCCTTTTAAGACCAAAATATACTTGGGAGCAAATAAATCGAGCCACTTCTATTTTTTACGTAGGTATAATTGTTATTATGCAAGATCAATGCAGATGCAGATCAATTCTAAACATACACTACTAAATTAAATTCACCAGAAATAATTTAAGGGTACATACGGAAGCGGTATACTTATTGAAATGTAAAATCATTAATTTCATTTATTTAAATCTAACAAAGTTACTTACTTTTGTTTGATCCTGAAAACATGAATAATTTTATGGACATAATACTCTAATACTAGAAATACTACGTCAACAACACGGACTATCAATGAAATTCATCCCACCGCGCGTAAGCTACACACATCATGTACCATTATACGCTTGTGTGAGTCATGCGTCAGTCAGCTATACCGGTATGTAATGCGTGCGAGCGAGTCGATAGCGCGAAATCCGTGCAACACACACACAGAAATGCTTTCTCCCTCACTCCACTCCACGTATTTAAAAAGTTAGAATTTGTTCTGCGACAATGGGGATTTGAATTTCAAGGGATTAGCTAACAGTGATTAGGATCAGCTGATAAGGATTGAAATCAGCTGATAAGGGTGGTAATTTACAGTCTTATTAAAAACTTACAGTTCAGCAATTTTTCAAAATGGCCACCGCCCTTTGTTATCAACACACACGCGAGCACTTTTTAAAAGATTGTTTTTTAATGTAGAACATCACTTTGCCCTTTTACTTCGAGTTGTTTTAAAAGTTTGCGACTATCGGGCTCACTCACGTACACTCTCCGTTTGATTTCACTTCACATGTAAAAATCCATGGGTGTGAGGTCAGGCGGCACGCGGGCCAGGCAATTAGGCCGCCACAGCCTGTCCCCCGACTCCCGAACTCCTCGGTTAGGTACTTTCGCTCCGATCTGTCTAGATAAGATTCACCTGCGTGCCGGCCTTCTATGAAGTATTAACACAAAAGGTACTCTCGAGAAAACTGATAAGCCATCGTAGTTATCAATTTAATAACAGATGTTAACAGGTAATACGTATTGCGCGCTCGCGTAAACTTAATAACCTCTCTGTTGCGTTCTGAGAAGTCGGGTTCGGTGGAGAGGGCGCGATGCAGTCTGCTTTGACCTTAGTTTACCGAATATTAAGCCTATTTAGTATTCATCAACACAACATGTAATTACGTATTCAACAAAAACCGGTATGTACGCGGTAACGAGAGGTTGCGCTTGCACCGCGCGTCACGCAACTTGACCTAATTACTGCGGGCGGCCGACTGCGGCGGGCGACGCACGCTCGCGCCGGAGTGGGCGGGGTAAGGGTGGCGCGGGAGCCAGACTAGTTGGCGCCGTCCGTCTCGTGCGCAGCCTATGTATTGCGCGGGTTTTTTTTTGAATGAATAGATAAAAGGGTTGCGTGTGTGCGTGCGCGTACGAATATCATTGTCAATGTGATTGAACTTTCTTACCAATTATTGATGTTTTTGAAGTACAGTTTTCAAACAAAATAATGTTCTTTTTTTTTTCTCTTTATATGTTCTATTACAGTAACTGACCATGCCCTTAATTTTTTTCTGGTAAAGGACATGGAACAAAACGTACCCACCTTGTAGCAAATTGACACTAGTACCATTGGAAAGGTCTTTAAAAATACATATTTATATTATATGGCGACAATTCTGTATCTCACGGGAGAAAAAAGTTATTCGACGTTGAAATGTGCTGAAAACTTTTTGATAATTCACCCCGCGCACCATTCAATCATACCCTTGAACTATCCCAATATCCTGCTATGAGTCCCGTACGGTATATAGAATTACTCTTGAACGATATAATTGTCTACAGAAAGCATGGTTCACCGTTGAATGGTTATACGAAAAAAACATTAGTCGATACCATTATTTACAGACGTTTCGCCAAAAAACGCTACAAAGAATGAATGATTGGCCGATACCAAGATTTGCCGATGTCATGGTTCGCCGGAACACGCTTGAACAGGCGACGATTAAATTGCATTAACTTCTACTAACATGCGTTTATCTTGACTCCATACCAAAGTTGCGACAAGCAAATACACGACAAATGTTACGGCGACAGTACGATATGTCGACCATCAGTGGTGCGACAGCACATCATCTCGACGTACGTTAGCGCGACTGATTGTTTCCTCGAAAAACCATAGGACTATGGAAGTTTTAATTGACGAACGTTAGCGCGACACAACTTCGCTCGGCAAACTAAAGGTTCCTAAAAACAGGCGCGATATCGCCTAAAAGATTCTGAGGCCAAGGTCCACGGACAGAAATAGGACAGCTGCAGACAGAAATAGGGGCCCCGCTCGGCGGGGCTCCTATTTCTGTCTGCAGGGTTTAAAGTAACCTAGCACGAAGGGGATGACGGGAGCTTCGTTCGTTCGCTTTGCTCGCTCACTTTAGCCGGCGTCATTCCCTACGAACCTAATCTACCCATGTCGGGGTGCTTAAAAGTCCCAAGCTCGCTTCGCTCGCTCGTAATGCATGTTAACAAAAAACACGCGGACGCTGTCGCGCCTATTTTGTAGGAGCCTTTAGTTTTTCAAGCGAAACTTGTGTCGCGCTAATGTTCGTCGATCAAAAGTTCCATCGTCCTATGGTTTTTCGAGAAAACAATCAGTCGCGCTAACGTACGTCGAGCTGATGTGCTGTCACACCACTGATGGTCGACATATCGTACTGTCGCCCTAACATTTGTCGTGTGGCATCAAGTAATAGTTTTTTCGTATTACCATTTAAACGGTGAACCATGCTTTCTGTAGACAATTATATCGTTCAAGGGTAATTCTATGTACCGTACGGAACTCTGTTTATTTTGTGTACCTTAATAAATAAAAAAACTGTACTTAATTGAGTTGATGGCGTTTTAATTAATATTTTCCGTAGCAAAAAGTAAACCTTAGGAAGCTTGGTCAATCTCTCTACACGAAACAGAACGACTGGTTATTCATTGGGCCTATAAAATAATTATTATAACACTACATAAATGATTGAAAATGCAAAATAGAAGTGATCATAACTTCGGTCTCCCATTCATTCATTCATTCGTTCATTCATTTTTGAGTTGTTCACTTAAGCCTCTTTCAAATGACATCTAGTCTAAAATGCTACAAGGTGGGTACGGGTTCCAAACAAAATTACCCATTGTTCTTTAATTTAGTAGTGTATAGCGCATAAAAGGTTATTTGAAAACCTTTACAATGAGAGTAGTTTTTTGTATTTTGAATTATACAATTCATAAAACCACAACTAATAACTGGGACACGTGAAAAGAGGAGTGGCTCGATTTCTTTGCTCCCAAGTGTAGTAACGTAAATAGGTTAAAATCGATGTTGCCGCGTTTTCCATATTGATAGACAAGTGCGCATGTACAGTAAGCGTTGCTTTTACGTATCATTTTGTATTTTTTTTTCGTTTTTTTTTTATTATTTACGTAGTCTAGAGTATTGCTGGTTAACGGGAACGCCTTTCGTTAGTTAACATACTGTATGTAATGTTATACTTAGTACTAGTGGTGGTTAATAAAACGTATAGCGCCAAAATATAACAGACTATGTGTACATAGCTTATAGCGTTTGCTATAGCGGCTCTGACTTCGCGCTATATTATAACGCCTCAACCTACTCAACGAATAAAAGTCTAAACGTGCACAGCGGGGCCAGAACGAGATAGCAAGATAGCGTAGCGACTAGCAACAGCGCGTAAGGGAATGAAGTATTATTATTATATTCTTTAGTGTACAGCACGTTGCGACATAACATTTACCGCGCATCATCAAGTCCGTTTAGCGATAAAATTATAGCGTCTCCGCGTTCAGTTTGCGCCTGAGTTTTGTAACACCGCGTTATAATGATAGCGTATAAAATAACAGACTATATGAATATATTTTATAGTTTATAACACGTCTACAGTTTATAGCGGATTTGAACATCACTACTTAGTACGTATCTTCGCCGTTATTTTGTCATGCAAAACGCAGATCTTAAATAAGTCGTTATTACGTGCACTGCAGCAGTTCTCGATGCCATTGCGTTTTGATCTTTGACAGAATTTAAATGTTAGTGCAACCTAGCTGCGTATTTATGTCTACTGCTGGTCAGTTTAGAAAGCTAAGATATCTAAATGATTTTATGTGCAACTTTTATTACCATTTAACTGTCATGTTTAATGCGTTCAACATTTTTGTAACTGTGTATTTTTCGCAACCACTTGATGAGTCTCATTTCAAAGCATATTGAAATAATACTCCAGGTTCGCTGTTACTATATTATCTACTAAATAAATAGCTTAAAATAAACTTGAATAAATTGCTATTGGGCTAGCCATAAACATAATGGAGAAATGAGGGTGTAATACACACCTCTGCCCATTCCTTCGAGAAATACGGGCATGATGTTAAATGTCGGCTAGTCAAGTCTAAATAGATTTGCCGAATGGTTTAATTTTTTCATCAAGTTTCTATTGTTTACATAAAGTGAAATATTTTTTGTTGCCTCTCGAAATTCACATCCATACTAAATCCAAACATTGTTAATAAATCGTAAATTTTTACGATCAAAATTATGCAATATTTTTGCCCAAAGCATAATTACTCATAAAATGTACCTCAAGAATCATTTGGTAGGTATATAGTATGTTTAATTTGATGTTTCTTTTTTATGTACTGACTCTTGATGATTTAAATAATCTGCAAAGAATGTTTATGCGGTCATTGACTGAGAACCTTTTACGTATATTATTTATTTATTTTAAGTTTTTTATTTATTTTTAGTTTAAGTTAGGCAATATGGTGTTCTTAAAATGTGTGTAGTGATTCTTCTTATACATGGTTGGACGTTTTGACTTGTTGAAGATATTCGACAAAACATTTAGAACGTTCCTGGATACAACGACTATTAATGAATGTTAAATATCTAGATAACCAGAAACAGCAATTTCGCTTAATAAAGATAATTTTGAACTGGCCGTAACGCATACTGTTTGCACGAGTGACAGTTTTTTTGGGACTAATACAGCGTTATTTTAAAAACACTAACAACCTCCTAAGGGGTCATTGTAGTCATCATTATGAACAACTTTTACTATGGGACCAAACGTGAAATCGCGAAAAAAACAGCTATTCCCTACATTTTGACGAGTTATGCGAACGTAAATGTAGGGAACAGCTGAGATTTGGTCCCATAGTAAGAGTTGTTCATAATGATGAGTACAATTACCCCTTAAGAGGTTGTTAGTGTTTTTCCGATAACCCTGTATACGCCATGTTGTGGTTTTTAATTCCTGAACCTAATTTTTGGTCTTTGAGTCAACCTTATTTATTACTAGCTTTCGCCCGCAGCTTCGCTAGCGTGAAACTTTGAACCCGATAAGGTGACTATTTTCCATACAAACTTTCATCCCCTATTTCACTCCCTTAGGGGTTGAATTTCGAAAAATCCCTTCTTAGTAGATGCCTACGTTACAAAAGGAACCTATTGTCAAAGGGCTATGCAACTTTTGCCATACATAGCTGGCATGTTTTTTTTTTTCTTTTCGCCAGAATTGAAACCTAGGCCATATGTTAGAGGACTGTATAACAAATCAATAGCAAAAAGAGCTAGGTCTACTAACCGTAACAAAACCAAGTTAGGGAGTGTTTAGTAGATTGCTATTTTTTTTTATCAGGCGTTATTTTTCTTAAATAAAAATACTCCGTGTGTGATATTTTAAGTTTCCCATTGTTAAATACTACCTACTCGGCAACTCTAATGAGTCATTCCGCGTCCTCTGCTTCCACATTATTATCTTAAATATTCTTTCTAGATCTTCTTGATAGAAGGGCTTAATGATGGCGTAGCAGCAATAAAAGGACATTACTGTTCCTGTATTTCTGGGAAGAGAACACATGGTTGTTGTAGCCACGTCATGTCTGTATTGTGGTATATGGCGTGGGGTAGACATCAACAAAACTTAGGTCCTCCAGCTCAATTTCTGGATTTCATAATAAGACATGATGTGGAAAGAGAGACGACGAGTACTGATTACGATTAATTAACTTTATCTATAAGAATTTAGTAGCATGTAATTGTTCTATGATAAGGTAAGGCAGAGATTTTTGTAAAACCAGAAGTAGATAGATAGATAGATATACTTTATTGTACACTAAAAGAAATAAAACAGTAGGAATACACATGATTAAGAATAGTACAAATGGCGGTCTTATCGCTTAAAGCGATTTCTTCCAGACAACCTACCTACTAATTATTTAATAAATAGTTTTGGTTTCGGTTTTTATGGTTGTATAATTTCTTTTTTGTAAGAATATTCCATAGTACAATTTAGAAAAGTAACCCAGAAGACCTATCCTATAGTGGATACGCGTTAAATAGTGTTGCAATAGCGATCATCGACTCCTGTCAACTACTGTACGCCCGTGATTGGGTTAGCGAATTTAGCGATACTTACTTATTGCGTGCAACGTTAAAAATTGCTATCGCAACACTAAGGGCGAGGCCCCACTAGTGCGTTGCGTTGCGTTGCGACGTCGCAGCGCTAGATTTGGACCAACATAGAGATTCCAAATGTTGCCCTGCGACGTCTCATTGGTCCAAATCTAGCGCTGCGACGTCGCAACGCAACGCAACGGAGCAGTGTGGCTTCACTGTTACGTATACCCACTAACGCGTATCGATTCGATACGTTTATCAGTTTTTTTACTAGTTGTAGTGATAAAAAAACTGCCAGTGCGAAAAAAATGTAACAGCAACAATCAACTTAATCTATTTTATCAGAGGAAACCTCAAAATATCACGTATGATTGTATTTTCATTTAATTATAATATAAGAAAAATAGGTAACGCGAGTAACGCCTGATAAAAAGATACTAGCAATACTTCTCTGGTTATCTTCGTTCGGTTACGGTTGATAGACCTGGTTCTTTATGCTATTGATTTCTCGTATTGTCCTCTAACATATAACCTAGGTTTCATTTCTGGCGAAAGGAAAAAAGTAAAACATGCCAATAGTTTGCATTGGCCTTTCAAGTTTCTAACCCCAGCGGTTTAGGCTGTGCGTTGATAGATCAGTCAGTCAGTCAGTCAGCTTCTCCTTTTATATATATACATAGATATCAGGTAAGTATATAAAATAAAATTTTCATTGAAAAATACAATCCCACCAAAAACATTAAATGTAAAAAATGCCAAGTCTCTATATGCAGTCTATCCACCGTAAAAAGTTTTAAGATCTCATAGAAGCCAAGTCCTATTCAATTTATTTTATAGTTAGTTATCTATCTAGTGACTGTATTAATAGTTTTATTTCTATTATAATTATAGTGACTTGGCAATGAGCACAAATTAAAAGCTGCTTGCTGTGTGGAATTATGTGCGACTGTTATTGACGAATTGATATCTATGAGTACTATGATTACATTAGTTGTTATGCTGATGTGTGATTTATGATATGCAGACGTGATTTTACGGCCAATGAGTAGTTATGGTCAGCATCGACTACGTGCGTAAATACATATTTAAGAAAACCTAAGTTTATTTGATAAGAACATCACAATTATTATCTATAGGTACCTATGTTTAATGGTCCAATCAAAAGAACTTAACTAATCCTGTGATATTAAACATTACGCGTGCGTTATGCGTTACTTTCACCTCCTCCAAATATATTTGTTTCTTCTTGTGCTCATTGCCAAGTCACTATAATTATAATAGAAATAAAACTATTAATACAGTCACTAGATAGATAACTAACTATAAAATAAATTGAATAGGACTTGGCTTCTATGAGATCTTAAAACTTTTTACGGTGGATAGACTGCATATAGAGACTTGGCATTTTTTACATTTAATGTTTTTGGTGGGATCTCATTTATTTTTTGTAGGTGGGTCTCTTTCTTTTCTTTTTGGGTGACATAATAATGTCTTGTTCATCAACTGCTGCTTTGCTTAGAGCCTATTCTCTGTCTCTATCTCTTTTGTTTTTATAACTAACTAACAAACTAAATATATAACAAACTATTTATGTATTAAATTAGTACTTTTAATAACTAACTATTTAAGTAACTAATAACTAGTTGATTCGGATATCCATAAACTTCGTTTCACCGAATATAAATTTACGTTATTATAATATTTTTTTAGTTTCTAAGTGGTTTTTTTCATAGATAGATGGCGCTATCATACGAATTTCGCATGTGGACACGACACCCATGACGCGTATTTTGTAAAGTATCACAGCGCCATCTTGGATTTTGACTTCGACATCCTTGTCATCATCAGCACCCCCGAAAACAATGGACACGATATCCAAGACGCATATTTTGTAAAATTTTCCAGCCGCCATCTTGGATTTTGACTTCGACCTCATTTTCGTCATCAGCACCCTCGAAAACCTCGGACACGACATTAATGACGCATATCTTGTAAAATTTCACAGCCGCCATTTTGGAGTTTGACTTCGACCTCATTTTCGTCATCAGTGCCCCCGAAAACCATGGACACGACATCCATAAGGCATATCTAGTAAAATTTCGCAGCCGCCATCTTGGATTTTGACTTCGACCTCATTTTCGTCATCAGCGCCCCCGAAAACCATGGACACGAGTACACGACACCCATGACGCATATCTTGTAAAATTTCACAGCCGCCATCTTGGATTTTGACGTTGACCTCATTTTCGTCATCAACCCCCCCGAAAACCATGGACACGACACCCATGACGCATATTTTGTAAAATTTCACAGCCGCCATCTTGGACTTTGACGTTGACCTCATTTTCGTCATCAGTACCCCCGAAAACCATGGACACGACATCCACGATGCATATCTTGTAAAATTTCGCAGCTGCCATCTTGGATTTTGACTTCGACCTCATTTTCGTCATCAGTGCCCCCGAAAACCATGGACACGACATCCATGATGCATATCTTGTAAAATTTCGCAGCCGCCATCTAGGATTTTGACTTCGACCTCATTTTCGTCATCAGCGCCCCCGAAAACCATGGACACGACACCCATGACGCATATCTTGTAAAATTTCACAGCCGCCATCTTGGATTTTGACGTTGACCTCATTTTCGTCATCAGCCCCCCCGAAGACCATGGACACGACACCCATGACGCATATCTTGTAAAATTTCACAGCCGCCATCTTGGATTTTGACGTTGACCTCATTTTCGTCATCAGCGTCCCCGAAAACCATGGACACGACACCCATGACGCATATCTTGTAAAAAATCACAGCCGCCATCTTGGATTTTGACGTTGACCTCATTTTCGTCATCAGCTCCCCCGAAAACTATGGACACGACACCCATGACGCATATTTTGTAAAATATCACAGCGCCATCTTGGATTTTGACTTCGACCTTTTTTTCGTCATCAGCACCCCCGAAAACCATGGACACGACACCCATGACGCATATTTTGTAAAATTTCACAGTCGGCATCTTGGATTTTGACTTTGACCTCATTTTTGGCATCAGCACCCCGGAAAACCATGGGAACGACACCCATGACGCATATTTTGTAAAATTTCACAGCCGCCATCTTGGATTTTGATTTTGACCGCCCCCGCCCTCTGGAGGGAAAACTTGTGAGATATTAAAACTTTAAACAATTTAAATTAGCTTTTATGAATGATAACTAGATACAGTAATAAATGGGTTCATATAATTACATACTTAGTATACACCTCTGTCCTACCCTTCGGAGAATACAGGCGTGATGGTATGGAATCTCATTTCTCAGATTTTGCCCTAAATAAATAACAATTTATAAATAATCTACACCAATTCAATATTTTTTGTACGTAAACAAAGAACAAAGTTAACAATGCAGTCGAAATTCATACACCATGTTCCTGGCAAAATGGCAAATATAAAATTGTTTTCTATAATTAACTACTTTTTTATGTTTTTATAATTTTTCCTATATATGTGCCTAATAATCTATCTTGATGCCAAATTTCAAGGTTCTAGGCCTGCTAGAAGTATCTTAGAATTTTGATGATCGGTCAGTCAGTGAGTCAGTGAGTCAGTGAGTGACAAAATGATGTAACTTTGATCGATGATAACTCGTAAACTATAAGTTGAAATATGATGTAATTTGAAAGTTTAGCTAGTTATAATGATTACTCTTGGTAACCGAAAGTTCAAACTGCTAGCTTTGTCCACAGCGAAGATATAGGGGGGGTGAAAAGGCCGCGAATGGCTTCGAGAAAAGATGGTACGGCCGTGCCCGCTTTGCTCGAGACTTGGCGGGGCACTGCCGTGCCCCCAGATTAATAAATTGTATTTTTCAATGAAAATTTATTTATTATTTTATTTATACAAATTTAATCATTTTGGGTTAGGCGAACTGCCAACTAACAAAATGTTCAGATTAATAGCCCGCTACGCCCCCGCTATGCCCGTGCCGCTGAAATTTCAATATGAACATTCGTTGTTTCACAGCAGTGGTTGTTAACGTGATGATATGGTGATGATTGAAGCCTCTACACTTTCTAAGATCCTATAAATATTATCAAGGAGACGATCACGGTGCTTTAGCGAAATTTTAGATTAGTTCTGTGATTCTGTCAACCTATCTCGCTCTAACGCTAAGTCCTATCTTACTTGTTATTTACATTGCCAATCTATGTAACGTAGTCAAAATAACTATATCTAAAATAATATAACGAATATACCTAAAATACTGGTATATCTTCGCTAAAATAAATTTGTATTATATACTATACCAGTCTGGTAACAAGACTATAAAATGGCTTAACTTACTGTAGGGAATGTAATAAAACGTTCTAGATAAATGGTTATTTCAAAGAAAATAAGTGCAATAAAAGATAATTAAGTACTCGGTTCACTCTAGGCGTCGGTTTTGTCTTCCAATAAAAAATATTATTTTATATTGAACAAAACATTCAAATTATGATTTAGTAATTTGCCACCAATTTGTAAGGTGCCGGACGTAAAGAATAGCACTAACCCATCTCTTCCCATGGGTGTCGTAAAAGGCGACTAAAGGATTCACTAGAGGTTGGGCAGTAGCGTTCTCTGAGTACTTTAACAACCATACTGCGATCGCCAACCCGCCTGCCAAGCGTGGCGATTATGGCAACCCTCCCCCCCTTAATTGGGGGAGGCCTATGTCCAGCAGTGGACGTCTTTCGGCTGAATGATGATTTGCCACCGGTAAGATATTTGTGTTAGCAGAACTGTACCTACTTGGGATAAATTATAAATATCGGATGACTTTTTAGTCTGGAAAAAAATGAAATAGGAATGGGTATTTTAAATTAAAAAAATTGGGTATTGGGTGACCGGAGTAGAACCCCATGGCATAGTATTTTTTTAATTGCCTATTTTGAGATTTATCTATCATTAAATACTACAAATTGAAAGTAAATGTTCATACTAAATCAATATAAACTTTAAAAAAAAGTAAAAACCGACTTCAAAGAAATACTAAAAGGAGTAAAATAATTACCTTAATATAAAATTAACAGTTTCAGAAGTCGGTGGCTTCTATTTGCTTCAGTGTAGAGTTGCACCGACTTCTGAAACTGTTAATTTTATATTATGGTAATTATTTTACTCCTTTTAGTATTTCTTTGAAGTCGGTTTTTACTTTTTTTTAAAGTTTATTTTTTATTGAATACGTTTTAGTGTCATAATTTTAACCCCCTCCTTCATAACCCTTCTTTTTGGCTTTGACGTAGTCGGGCATAAAAAGTCCTTTCAAATGATACCTTACACGATATAATGAAAACATTCCAAAGGGGGGGAGGGGGGACAAGCACCTCCTCTTTTCAAGTAGTCAGTTCCCAACAATAAATATAAACAAAGCAATATTAGTAATTTGAGAATTTTGCTTTGATCCGATGAGGAGTTCCGTTCCATATCTCTGAAGTTCATGGTCTAATCATAACAAAATTTAAATGGGACCAATCGGAAAGTATACCCTTTCGAACAAAACAAGAATTTTTCAAATCGGTTCATAAATGACGGAGATATGAGGTAACAAACATAAAAAAAAAAAAAAAAAAAAATACAACCGAATTGAGAACCTCCTCCTTTTTGAAGTCGGTTAAAAAACAAAAATTTTGAAGTAAATAAATCGATTAAATAATATTTAAATTCAAATCATACACATCTGCGTACGATTTGAGTTATAGTAAGTATCTATAGACATATCAAGTTCAAAATAATTGAAGAAAAAAACGACTGCCAAAACCTACTTCGTTCACATAATATACCCAATTTTTTCCAGACGGTAAAAAAACTCACCCGGTATATATTCGGTAGATCTTAAGCCCGGCCGCACGTTATCAGAAATTTCTGTCAGAAAAATTGTAACGCGCGTCTCTGCTCATACATGGTCACTTCCATGGCAAACTTACGAATCCTTATGAAGAGGTAAAGTTACGAATGTGCGTTCATTTCTGATCCTTGTAAAATATTGAACAACTGTTGATTATATCTTAAAATGATTACTTTTGAAAACCAAATGTACCACAATACCGATATGCCAATTCCAAATAATTTATTTTTTTATTAAAAAAATTGTTTCAAACGTTCCCCTGTAAAATGCATCTTTTGTAGATTTGTAAGTTTGCCGTGGATGTGACGACATTTTGTACTAGACCTCGCACACTGTCAGAATTTGCCGGATCCGGCAGCCTGTGGGCTCTAGTACAAAATGTATGCGCAGAGGGTCTTCGCGCCCGCGTCAGAAATTATCTGACAGAAATTTCTGATAATGTGCGGCCTGGCTAAACACGTTCTAAATCATTTTATTGTAACCGACTTCAAAAAGGAGGAGTTTCTCAATTCGTCTGTGTATATGTTTTTGTATTGTTTATGTTCGCACATAACTTTGTTGTTTTTAAACCGTTTTTCACGATTGTTTTTTTGCTTGAAAGAATATACTCTAATTCTATATAATGATTTGATTGTGATCTTTATTTCTGATACAAATTATAATAACCCTATTACGATACGTGTGCTGTTCGTCGTTGAGGAGTTCTCTATCTCCAAAGTCTTGTGCTTTATCAGAAAGAAAGAGAGGAAAAGTCGGAAATGGTTCATAACCAATAAAGCGACGAATAGAGACGAATACAGAACCTCCTCCTTTTCTGAAGTCAGTTAATTATAAAGTGTGTGAACAGAATAACATTTTATCCTACCGGTACTTATAAAATCGCATTATCTTGCTAATGGCAGAGTGCAGAGACTACAAAAATAGATATTCAACAAGAAATAACGGATTAGTTTAAAATATTGCCTTAATTTATACAATTCGAAGAAAATTGAGAATATTGGTTTTAAACGAGTTTTAGTTCAATACAACTAATTACATGATATTTAGAACAAAATCATTTATATTTCATGGAAACGCAATTGTGTATACGTATTCGATTTACGAAATTAATATATAACGTGAGCTGTAAACGTGGCTATTTCCTGCGGCTCCGTCCGGGCGCAGTAAAGGTTTGTAATTACAAATTACAAGTTATTGGAGGTTGATGCACTGCACTCCGACGCCGCCGCGCCGCCTGCGCCCGCGCACCGCACAAATGCACACATTTGATGGCAACAGGTTCAACAAACTGACTCTGCGTCGGCACGGTGACGACCACTCTTTTACGCCATTACTCGTAATGATGTTTTGAATTATTATAGAAAAATTATGGAGTTCGAGACCCTTAATTACGACGTTCGTCAAGACGATGCCCTTTGGCAGCGTTTGTGACGAGAAAAGTTCCTGGAAAGATATACCAGAACTGATAACGTTTTGTACATGTACGATATACACATAAATCAGTCAGAACATAGATTTTGGATTACGATTACAAGGCCTTATGTACTCGCTAAACATTGGAGAATCTTCTACCATTTATTGCAAGAAAGTGGGTTTCGTTTATCTACATAGTTGACATACGGAAACTTTTTTATCTCCACCCTTATGCTATATATTATAATATATTGCTACACTTGAATTTATTATGACACACGTAACGAATTTCACTTGCAAGGTATTTCTCTGCGCCTGTTTATCCAGGTATTTGTTAAGCAGTATAGTAAGTGTTTTGCGTTTGCAGGTGCAATCCGTGCTGTGTATTTTTAGACGACTATTTATATCGGACCGGCTCGGAGCGACCGATGAGCTGTCGGTGGATGATCCAATGACAACGTGTTTCTATCACTATACATGCACGTCTAGCTTTGTTCCTACATTACTATAACATGAAAAATGAATGTCGTTCGTGACTATTAATAACGAAGAAACATAAAACCCACCGGGGTCTTAATCACAATATAGAGCGAGGCTCTAACATATTTTCAATGATCGTTGAGGAAGACAACTATGATTATTTAGTGTTTAACTTTGCAATTCTGAGTCATATAGATAAGCAATTACGTTAGTAATTCTGTGGAAAAATGATGAGCAAATGAAATAAAAAAAGATTCTTTCGGGTCACGTTCGTTTTATTTCGACGTATCTACCTATATTGCTCACGGAGAACACGATGATTCAACAGGTAGCTGGTTCCGGTTGGTCCTGATCGTTTACTGATTAATGCAAACTGCTTTGTGTGAGGTGGATGAGACTCACGATTGTATGCACATACGTAATAATACTTATTTGCCTGTAAATATAGACATGGCTGTCGATTATTCTGAACAAATATTTCAATACACGTTTGTGTTATGTTAGTAGGATTTTGACTTCTATTTTTTGTTGTAAGGAAATATTTGTACAAAACATTCGAGAAAATAATTGAGTCGATGAACTTTTTCGATTCGACGGTCATGCTGACTTGGATTGACTCGGATGCAACCTGGCGCCCTGAATAGAAGGGTTCGTACACTGCCGACTGCATAACGAATGCATCACCCAAGCTCATTGGTGATGGCCGATATTGTCTGTCGTATTATGAAGGAAATTATGATGACGAACCTGAAACCTGAAATATATTGTGAAGGACGGCACAGTTGACATCTGTTAGGCATATAATTTCTGGTTATTCACGTCTTACCACCAGACACTAGCCACCAGCAGTCGGATTATCCATCCGCAACGCGCCGCAGTGATTGTTGATATCATTGTTCGGCAAGATGAGAATCTCGTGAAAGCTTAGAAGAATAACAAAATTAAATATCTTAACATCTGAAGAGGCTCTCGATAGGTACCTGGATCAGGGGCTTGATACACACTGGCAGTCCTCCAGGACACGGAGCGTATTGTTAGGAGGTTCCTCTGTGAGGACCTTGTTCCCGATGCCGATAGGCTATTATTTTTTATATTTTTAAAGGTTATACTTTTATCGAAATATTACAAAATGTAATTAGTGTATTAGTTGAATATATGGAATGTATGATTTTATGACAGAGGGCAACAGCGGAGAGCGATCGGCGTGGCTAGAGTGCGCGCTGGGCGTATCACTGCTGATGTTTGGTGCGATGCTGGAACGATGCTGTGCGTTGCTGCCGGAAGCGCCGCAGACGCAACATCATACCGACGCACTGTTACTGCTGCCTGCTATCAAGGTACACACAACTTATAAAAAATCAAGACTGAAAACTAAGTAAATTAAAGCTAGCTAATGTTTCTAATGATAATAATAAACCAGAGTGTATTTTTTATTCAATTCATTTCTTTATGTTCTGTAAGAAAACAATCTTAAACACTAGTCTGCATTTAATTTATTAAAAACATAACAATATCGCCCAACTAAATTATATCATGATGGTATCCCACAGCTACATCGTTATGCCGTCTATCTTTTGATTTGTGGGTTAGTGTAATACCGAAACCAGATCTTAAACGTTAGAGATGTACAGTTAAAAAACACCAATTACTTTGGAACTCTGGTATAACATGTAATTAAGAAAATAGCCGTGTGTGCGCGTTAATTTGATAATAATTTATTAAGTATGATCGTTTCATAATAGTTATTTATATTTTAAGGTGTGGTCCGACTGGATGTTATGCCACAGTAGTATATGGAATCCACCACCATCGTTCGACAGTTTCGAAAAAGAGTAAGTTTTTTACCGTAACTATACGTACTATACGTACTTGTTGTGTATATAATAATATTGTTAAATTAATGTTTTTTTTGTTCAGAGCCGAAAGCGACCCGTGGGATTGGCTTGCAAAGCTTATGAACATATTGGAAGCTCTTGATGACAAGTCAATAGAATTCGAAAACGAAATGAAAGAAGGTGAGAATCCATTGTTGTTTGTTTACACTACGAACAAGTTGCCATATTAGGTCATTTGTGGAACGTCTGTGAGAAGTCATTTTTTGTGTTTTGGAATGTCTATTTGGTCGTTGCTATTTGTCATTCTCATTCGCGTTATAACACTAAGTTGTTATCCAATACTGCATTGTATAGTGAGTTTAGTTTTTATTGTAAGGATACCATGAGATTGCGCCATCCATTTTTAAATAGGTACTTTTATCTTTAGTACGTTTAGTAAACAAACACTGACATTTGTTGAATTCCAATTGCCAATTCTAACAATTGAAATCTGAGATTCTCTTTAATTACCAGAGTTAACATTGCCTTTAAAGCATTACTTACATTGTTTGAGAGATAAAAGTAAATTCTAATTACAGCGATACATAATCCCGTCACATTATCAGTATCAATGTATCTCGTGTTGCAGTCGCCGTGGGTTCCGCAGATCCCATAAGGATAAAGAGAACGATAGTGCATGTTTATAACTAGTATATCACCTCCTCGACGCCTTTACATTCCAAGACACCCGCTGAAAGGCGACACTACATAAATAAACCGTTTTATATTAGCAAAGAAAGCTATAAAAGTAGCAATTATATTTATTAACTTTTATTAGTTAATTATGGCACTTACGTTCTTTTAACAGCGGTGTTTTAGTGACGCTCACCTAAAATATACCTTAACATTTACTAGTGGTTGCAACATTAGTTATCATTTCTTTGCGTTTCGTCGAATAATAATAACCAACTGTTTGTTGGTCAATGATGCAACGTTTTAAAGTTACGAACGCGGTCGTTAATAATGTTACTTACGGACAGGTTATCATAACCTAGCTGGTAAGCCAAGTTTTTTGTTAAAAGTTTACGTCTTTGTAAAAGGGTAGTGTAATTACCTAGTCCTTAAAGTGCATCGTTTTGAATATTGATATATCATTGATATTTTTACAAGATCGCTGCTTGATTCAAAGTAATATGAACGAACTTATATGTCAGTCGTTTATACTTTTATAAAGTACATTGAAGTCAAGAAAATGGGCGCGACTTATCTTTCTAGATCACTTATTGCAGTTCGGAATATAAATCGAGTCTATTCAACTTCACGCGTTATAACTCTGCGAAAACTGCAGTGAACCGACTTACATAGAGATGGACTGAGGTTTCGCCTCACTTCTTGGAAGGCGAAACGCGTTTTTAGTGAATAAATCATCATCGTAATCATATCAGCCTATCAGATCGAAAATGGACCTCCTGATGACCGCGTAATGAAAGTTCATATTACCATAATCCCGACGCAATGTTTGGGAGATGGATTGATAATAGCAGTATGTGTAATATATATTATTATAATATTATAAAAAAATATAATAATATGTGTTAATAGCACACAAGAGGACGCTTCTGCTCATCATCATCTGCCTAGCCTTTTCCCAACTATGTTGGGGTCGGCTTCCAGTCGAACCGGATGCAGCTGAATATCAGTATTTTACATGGAGCAACTGCCTATCAGACCTCTGTCTGTAACTGGGTAATACGATACTCTTGGTAAGACTGGCTTCTGACCAACAGTAACGACTGTCAAAGATCTACAAATGACAGCCGGGACCAACGGCTTTTACGTGCTTTCCGAGGCACGGAGGAAACTCGCTATGGTAAATGGTCACCCATCCACAGACCAACCTCGGCAAGCGTGGCTTAACCCGGAAGATCGGTCTATGCGGCTGTAATTATTTAGCCACGAGCTCGAGACGACGAACGAGAGGACGCTTCTGCTCATCTTCTTGATATAATACAGCTCTGCAAAAAAGAGTACGAAAAATAAAGGTGCCTCTAGTCAATGGTTCCCTTGTTCAGCAACTAAACTAAAATTAGAGAATTGCTATATCGGGTCGTCTAAAAAGAGAAATTTTACTTCAACTAAATTTGACAGCTGTTATTTACGTCCGTCTTTTTTATCAGAGCGAAAAAAATGGTAATAGCCTAAATCAATAATAATAATAATAGCCCAAACCCAACAAAGTGAACATTTTCCTACAGCTCCTTTGGTTTAGGATTTCCCCATAGAGTCCCAGTTAAATAAATCACACTGTATAATCTATTCTTTGTCGGGAACCACACGGTAGCGCCTAAATCCATGTATATAAGCAAGTGTATGTCCGTTAGGTTACGTGTGCGTGCGGTTGCCGGAGGATGCGTCGCTGGGCGGTTTCACTCCACTCATGTACATGGAGCCGGCAGTGGCTTGGGTGCGCACGGACCAGCTCGGTCAACATCACGCCGCCGAACACGCGCTCAGGATCAGCAAGCTGCTGTTTTTCGGCACTGAGTGAGTCTTCACCTTCTGTAGTTTTGTTTTTTTTTAGTTCTTTGCACTTTACTGCTGGCTTTAGATATCTCAATAAAAGGAATATTACTTATACTTGAACATGGACGAGTCAGCCCTCTTTTGACGCGCTCACGGGCTTCGAATATCAAGGTTATCAAGTTGGATGGTTATCCAATATCCATAATTATTTCGCAACCGATTTCCCGTAGGATCCTGAACGATGTCCACATTTCTTTTAATACCTACCTACTGTAATATCGCGTAATCTTGGGCGTACATTCACGCCTAACACTAGTCTGTTCTCATAATTAAGTTGCGTTTTTTGATCGGGACGTGGAACAACAGCCTTATAGACAGGGATATATCAAAATTATTGTACAATGTAGATAACAAATGTCGGAGAAAAGAGATAGCTTAACATGTATAATGTCATCAAACAGATACTTGGTGGGTGTGGAGCCACCGGTGCTGCGGCTGGAGTACCCGGCAGACGCTGCGCCGCGATACGTCAGCGCCGTGCAGCGCGCGCAGCCGCTACATCCTCCTCTACAGCAATTGGTAACGGTTTTATGATTATCATCTTTTTAGATTGATGAGAAGCAATTCTATTGAGATGTAACATCTTTCTTTTATTCTATTCTTACATTATTTTTTGGCCCACCACTAGGTGGTAAGGTCTTGACTTCCCCATTTGCCTTCTGTGTTAGTTATTAAGTCGAGTGCACCGCACTATAGGGTAGATACTTCACCGAAGCGAGTTGAACAGAGTGGAGAAGAGCTTCGGTCGTTCGTTGCAAGAACTGCTTACATGTACCGTTACCGTACAATCGGAAAGGCATGTGGTCGTATAGTATGGTAGTGTAGTTAAGTAGTATTTTTTAAAGGACGTATTTAAATAAAGCGTAGGTAAAAATTTAAAATTATGATATGCGGACGGCCCACATGCACACAGCGTACCTTTATCTTCAAGTTAGGTCAACCTAAATCTTTGTGACCGTAGAGCGATCTATTTGACCGCTTATTTCTGCTGTCAAACGACTCGAGTCCACTCCTGATGATAGCCGACATTAAAATCACAGATGACTAACCTTGTATTTACTCCGTTAAGGTTCATCTGTCTAGCAAAATACATACCTATGTAATGTACATGAAAAAATTAAAAATGCCTTTTTTTCTGACCATATTCCAAACATTTTCTTATTTTAAGATGAATACGTCTGATAAGTAATGGTATTTATTGTATTTATTTATTCAAACCCTTAAATTCTTCGTTTGTTTTTGTGGGAGGTAGTGACGGAAAATGTTATTATTCACTTATAAATTGACAAATATGAAAATGTTTTCTTCACCTTTTTTAGACGAAGCAGTAGTCTATCCATAGCTTACCATAATATTTATCTAAGGTTCACGGATTGATCGGAAAATGTACCAAAAAACAGCTAATTTATAGCAGCTTTGTAAATACTTCCTTAATTATGATTATGATTTAGATTTATTGACCCACTTTATAGCGTTTAGAGTTTATGTGTGTTATATAAATTTTAATATTCCACACATAAAATTTGTAAGTTTATTAGCTTGTCACTATATCGCTAATTAGTGTTAATTAAGTTTAAAACATATAATATAACTTTATTATTGCAGTTATAAAGTTCTTACACTACGCAGGTTTTCCATAACAGGCAATGCATAGCCCATTTCTACATAAATCGTAAAAAAAATGCACAACAACAGTTTTTAGATTTAAAACTGAATATGTAAAAGCGTAAATATACGCATACGCATGTAACGGAAGTGGTTGCATCGTTACCGATGTTAGAATCCGAATTTGTGCGGTTATTTTATCATGTTATTTACCATATCTCAAACCGGAAGCTCCGATCTTTACATCCTTAATAAAAATTGTAAATAGGTAAATACGTGTCACAATATTGTTTTATTTGTAGTCTGAAAATTCGGAGGATGAGAGCAACATAAGCGGTGCTGCCAGCGAGGCCCCCATTCACAGTGAAGGAGTCGAGGCCGAAGGGACCGACGAAGCGACCCGCAAGCTTCTCCGACGCAAGGAACAACTCGAGACCAGGAAAGCAACGCTGGAGAAACATCGGCAACGGATGCAAGTATGTATCCCAAAAAATATTCTCCGATCTCAACGTAGTTGGTTGGCTAAGCGGATGACGACTATTAAATTATTAAACTATTGTTATTAAACAAATAAGTGCTCTTCCTCTCTTCTACTACACTATGCTGTGCCCGACAGGGTCCATAATTGATCCTATAATCTTAAGCCTACCACCTGTATTTGACATTATGGAATGCAATAAAGAAATTGAAATTAAATTAACATAGGTGAAACTAATTTAACTGCACGTGTTATTATTATCATACAAGGTGAAAAAGAGCCTTAACGAAGTTGAAATTTACGCATACTGCTCAAAAACTAAGTAACATTGAGCAAAAATAATAGCCTTTTATTTTTAGGTATTAAAAAATTGCTGTTAACACGCAATGTAAGCGCGAGAGGAGCAGACAGAGCCTAGTTTAAAAAAAAATGTCAATGTTTAGAAGAATGTTTAGTAATCACTTCAATATCTCCATAACCAGGCGGTTCCCAAGTATAAGGTATAAGGTATAACGGGCTGGTATCCGCAACTCCACGTCTAAGCGCGTATTTTGCGTGATGGGTGGTAAGTATAGTTACTCGATCCACCCTAACTCCTCGAAGAAGGCCAGCACACCCTTGATGTTACTGGTGATCTCTCGGAGAGTACCTGGGTTTCCGAAGTACTTGGCCCTGTATGTGGCGACCTCAGGGCAGTTTAGTAGCACGTGGGCTGCCGTCTCGTCCTCCTCCATGCATGCTCTGCACAGTGGGCTGTCTGTAACTCCAATGACAAAGAGGTGTTTGTTAAATGAACCATGGCCAGTGATGGCCGCTGTGACTGTCCGCAGTTGTAGCTTTGACAGACGGAGGGCTTGTTTAGTGAGTCGACCGTCAATGGCGGGAAGCGCCTCCCTGGCTTGCCTGCACTCGCCATGGTTTATCCATAACTCGTTGTGTTGGTCTCTGGTGCGTTTCCTTACCAGGGTGCGTAGGTATCCGAAGGGGAGTGGTACTATGGGTTCGGGACCCACCGCATCCATGCTCGATCCCCTTCTGGCGAGCTCATCTGCTGCATCATTGCCTCGGGAACCGCTGTGTCCTTTGATCCATTGAATGGTTATATTATTGAGGTTACCCACCTGGTTCAGAGTTTGGTGACACTCGTGTACCAGCCCAGAATTAACTGTGTGGCTGCTTAGTGCTTGCAGGACTGCCATGCTGTCCGAGAGTATTCGGATTGAGTGGTCCTCAACCTTCCTGGCCATGATTGCTGACGCAGCTAGGGAGATACCCAAACACTCAGCCTGGAAGACCGTGTTATGAGCCCCCAATGGTGTGGCTATGTGTACGTTGAGGTCTTCTGAGAAGACCCCGGCACCTGTGCCTGTACCTGTTTTGGATCCATCCGTGAAGATCCGCAGCTCCGCGGGACATAAACCTTCGCATCGGTGATCTTCGTACAGTTGGATTTTGTATTTTTTGTCAAAAATGAATTGTTTGGGTATCCGGTCGTTTATAGCTCTTATAAGAGGGAACTCGCTAGCGAGTTCCTCTAGCAACGAGGTGTGTTGTGTGTTACCTTTGCTCCAGAGGTTCAGTGTTTTCAGGCGTATTGCTGCCACCGCTGCTTCCTGTTGTATAAAGAGGTGCAGCGGTGGCAGTCCCAGCATGGCTTCTAGTGCCGCAGTCGGTGTAGTCCTCATGCAGCCTGTGGTTGCCATGCAGGCAAGTCTTTGTATGCGCTGTAGTTTGTTTGATGCTGTGCTCAGCTTGGTTCTGGGCCACCACACCACAGCCCCGTAGGCGAGCATGGGGCGAATCACCGCACTGTACAGCCATAGTGTGATTTTGGGGGATAATCCCCATTTCTTACCTATCATTCTTCTGCACTGCCAGAAGGTGATGCAGGCCTTGTTTAGTTTGTTGTCTAGGTGGTTGCTCCATTTTAGTTTGCTGTCCAGGATCACCCCGAGATACTTAACTTCATTGGACAGCTGGAGTTCCGTATTGAGCAGTTTGGGCAGTCGGAAAGGGCCTAGTGCCCGTTTTTGGGTGAACATGACTAACTCTGTTTTGGCGGGATTCACTGATAGATCATAGTCCCCGCACCAGCGTTCAACGATGCGCAGGGCTTGCTGAGTGAGGTTGCAGATGGTCCCGGTCACCTTGCCCGAGACCAGGATGGCCAGGTCATCAGCGTATCCTATTGTGTAATAGTGGTTGGCATTGAGTTTCGAAATGAGGTCATTTATTACCAGGTTCCATAGAAGGGGGGAAAGAACCCCTCCCTGGGGGCAGCCCCTGGCTATCATGGCTATCTGCTTCTCGCCTTCAAGGCGAACCACGCGTTTACTAAGCATGTTTGTGATCCAGTCAATTAGTACCTGTTCCACTCCATGTTTGGAGAGGGCGGCGTTCCCAAGTATGGCCCAATACAAAAAAGATGGGTAGAATACGTGGCTCTCGGCTTCACTAAGAATCTTTTTACACCCGATATGATATTACGAATTCACTTATTGGTCTATCTCCGACGCCTACCCTAAATACCTTATGGATTTGGCCAGGGATTTACCGAATTTTAATATCACATACGTAATCATTTGGCATACGTTTAATTAATTGTAGTCGATCGACATCAGTTTTCTGTTTTCTTTTAGCATCGTAGGTACTTTCTTTTTTAGGTTTAGTATCTGTTCTCAAACTACCCTTTGGAATTTGTTATAAATTGCAATAACAAACGTAACATTCCTTTGACCACAATTTCCATTTTCAGTAAAGAAAAATGTGAGTAGTTTTGGTAGGTGTAGTTATGGTTGAAATTTTCTATAATGCCCTATTTATTATACATAGGGTTGCGGTGCATGCAATAGCGAATCGCGTGGCCTTGGTCATAGGTAGCTCTTTGGAGGAACACCGTGGACCTGACAGTCTGGCATAACCCCCCATCTTCCACAGGGGGGACGGAATGTAACTTTTTTCCTGACCTAATCGCAAAGAAAAATTAATGCCTTCATCCTCACCTACACGGTTAATACCCTAAAAGTTGAACCGTGATATAAATAATATAAAACATATGTTCAGCCACGAAGCCGGTGGAAATTTAAGGAAAGGGCTCCAAATCAACTGGCAACTTATTGTAGTAAGCGCTCGATTAGTTCGTAAAATTTCTAAAAGTTGACTTGCTGCTGTTGTATCTGCTGTTGAAATTCGGTTGCAGAGGTCGACTTTCACAATTTAAATTGCTACTGAATTTGGCGTTTTAAATGGACACATTAGAGAATTTGTATATTACAAGAGGTGATAATTGACTTTTGTTTTAAGGAAATTTTGCGTGGTGGCTCTGTGGGCGCGGAGGTTGAGGTTCGTCCTCGATTGTTGGTGCCCGACACCAACTGCTTCATCGACCACTTGGCGCTGCTGCAGGCTATCGTCGATGCTCCCACGCAACCCTACACCTTGGCGGTCCCCGTCGTGGGTAAGTAGTCAACGAATATCTCCTAACCTCTGACTGATGACTGTTAGCAGCTTAACCATTATCCCCGTACAAATGTTATCGTGTCGCCCGCTTTACGTGGACTCTTTGAAATCCAAATAAGAATCTACTCTGGGAGGTCATTACATTCCGCTATACAGGGTGGTAATTTGAGATGGGGCATGAAGGGCAGCTACCTTAACCATTGTAGCTACAGGAAAATGTTCTTAGAAGACCACCCCTAACTTTTGGAATAATTTCAATCGGCATTCACAGATTTTGAAAAAAAAGTACAGTCTGCGAGAAAAAGGGGTGTTTTCACAAAACTTTTTTATGATGCCAATCGATCCTAGTTCCCATAAAGATCAAAAGACTCTTCCTGACCAACTGAGGTTGGAGTACTAGAAAAGTCAGAAATCGCAAAAAACTTATTTGAGATGGGGTAGTAATAAGGGCAGCTACCTTAATCGTTGTGGCTAGAGGAAAATGTTCTTAAGCGACTATCCATAATTTTTAAAAATATTTCGAACTGCATTCACAGTTTTTGAAAATAAAATATATTTTTTTTCGGCGTAAACGTAACTTAAACAAAATGTTGTTTTTCGTGATTTCTGACTTTTCTAGTACTCTAAACTCAGTAGGTCCAGAAGAGTATTTTGATCCTTAAAGGAAATAGGATCGATTGGCATCATAAAAAAGTTTTGTGAAAACACCCCTTTTTCTCGCAGACTGTACTTTTTTTTCAAAATCTGTGAATGCCGATTGAAATTATTCCAAAAGTTAGGGGTGGTCTTCTAAGAATATTTTTCTGTAGCTACAATGGTTAAGGTAGCTGCCCTTCATGCCCCATCTCAAATTACCACCCTGTATTGTGACGTTTTAACTTTGTAATTAAGTTGAGTCGTGCTAGGTAATATTTATATGGGAAGTGTGATTAGTGTGACATATGGCGTGTCCTCCTCAGTGATGACCGAGCTGGAAGGTCTGCGGCGCTGCTCGCGCGTGGGCGCGGCGGCGCTGGCGGCGCTGGGCTGGGTGTCGGGCGCGGGCGCGGCGCTGCGCCTGGCGACGTCGCGCGGCTCGCTGCTGGCGTCGCGCGCCATCACGGCGGAGCAGGACGCGTCGCGCGCCACTAACGACGACCGCGTGCTCGCCACCGCGCTCAATCTGCACAACAATATTGCTGCTGATGCTGGTGCGTTTCGTCTAAACTGAAATGATGCGTTCCTCTACTGCATTTCTGCTAACTTGCAAAGTAAATATACACGCAAAAAGCGGTTGTGGTGCGCCTCATTTTTGTATTGATGTTGATATTTACCTACTCTATCATTATCAGCACGAGATAACGTAGTTAAAGATAAATATATTTCTTCGCCAAGGATTTATGTGATCGTATATTTTGAGCATAGTTGCTCGACACATCCGTCGTTAGTAAGATGCATGCAAGGGTTTTAGGGTACATGTTTTCATCCTATATGTTATAATTCAACGATTACTTCTACATAATAAGTACTTAAATCTATAAAGATTAACTCTATACTAATATTTTAGTAAATACACTTAAGCATTAAATCAAGAACATATTGATCGCTTGATCGGAGTAGAGAAAAAAAAAGATAATTTCCGACGTGCCCGCAGCCGTCACTATTACAAATGCAAACATTTCCATCTTCCATTGCATCGTTCGCCCAGATTACTTTTTAGTTTGTGATTAAACTGCCAAAATATTCATCACCCTGTAGTCAGAGTGCCCAAGAAGTTTGGCGTAGTCTGTAAGAATAGTCACAATGTGTGGTCGAACACCGTTATTTAGCCGCTAATAGTGGCAGAGGACCTTGTGAAATAGTTCATCCGGGGAAATACTACCACCATAAGTATTTCTGCTGTAAAGCAGCATTGCTGTGTTCCAAATTGAAAGGTACCTACATGGGTGCCGGTAAAATTACATGCACATGAGACTTTCCAAACTATGTCTTTAAGGTTGGCAATGCATCAGTAATCTTTTAAGTGTTGTTGGTACATGAAGGCGGTAAACACTTTCCATCCGGTTGGCCGTAATAAACACAAAACAACATAAAAAAAACTAAGATCTACACGCACGCTGTGCCATGACTAGGCTTGCTAACCTTTATGTACGAATTTACCGAGACTTTGGCAATCAAGATGCGGGACGTGGCAAAAAAAAAGCGGGACCCAACTGTCAAAGTATTGGGAGCCGAAAAATACAATTAGAAATTATTTTTTCATTCGTTCGACGCGAGACTTGCGGTCGCGATCACCACTCTTCTAGCTAAACAAAACGTGCGTTCACTAAATTCCACCTTCTGCCTGAAGGTTTAGCCGTAGGTACGATAAAACGGGACAATTGGCGTCCCGCACACGTCTTTCGCGAGACGCATCGTCTAAAGCTCTAGAAATGGGACGTCCCGGCTCTCGCGGGACGGTTGGCAAGCCTAGCCATGACGTTCCTTCATCTACACATTAAGAATTCCATAAGTAGGCCGTCCTTACCCGATCAAATCCTGGCTACGTTATCATTGGCTTTACTTGGGTTGCATTAAAAGAGTCTGTCCATGAGTGACGCTAATTAACTTATCAAGTACTGTAATTATAGATAAACAATAGATAAACAATGGCACTGACGATCTGGATCGTCGCGCGGGACGATACCGGTTAAGCATACTTAATTATAGTGGGGAGACTATCAGGCGAACCTTAGGCAGCAATGTTTTCAATACGACCCGTGCTGTTCTACCCGGCCTTTTTCAACTATTTTGGGGTCATCTTCCCATAAGTAGAGTCGAATGGAAAAGCATCACATGAGCCGCTACTTCAGAACGACCCCATATAACCACGACTACTTTGCCAAGAGTAGTCGTGGTTATGTCGGAAGATCGGCTCTAAGCAACATCAAGGGCGTGCTGGCCTTTTTCGAGGAGTTAGGGTGGATCGAGTAACTATACTTACCACCCATCACGCAAAATACGCGCTTAGACGTGGAGTTGCGGACACCAGCCCGTTATATCTTATACCTTATGTCGGAAGATTTCCCACAAAAATAAGGCGAACGCTAGCAAAATCTAGTAAATTCAAGCAAAAGATGCAACTTAAATAATGTAGTCACAAGAATTATGCATTTAGAAAATGTTCGTTTTCCCAACTGTCTTCTCTATGGGGTCGATTTCTAGTCTAACTACACTCACCGGCATAATTAGCGGAACGTTTTTATTTTTTCAATTTTTTTATTGTATGGTACTGCTATTGCTATGACGATTTTTTTATTCAAAAGAACCTTCAATTAGGACTTGCATGTTGAAGAAAAATTCGGTTTTCCTAAGCGATTAGAGGTAAATTAGGCCCAGTTTTGATTTTACAAAGATTTTGCCCTTTTGTGTTTTTGATCGGAACTTTGTTTTATTTAAGTACTGGTGGTTTGGCCTTAGTGTATTCATTGCATTTAGAGAATAAACATTGCGTAGAGGCTGAAAGAAGTAATTTACCTGTGACAAAAACTACGAGGGATGTTACAGTGATCGATGAAAGTCAAACCTATCGTGCAGTAAGTTAAGCACTGGGTGTATCGATATTAGTCATTCCTCGCAATGTCCATCAGTACCAGCAGACAGGATGTTTCGTTATAAGATGAGAATAATGCAGAAATCAAGGAAAAAGCGCCGCTGATGATTGGTTTATGACAGTTCAAACCGGTAAAGGCTCTGAAAAATTGGCGCAATGCTGCTATTCGGGCCTGTAGCATCCTGAAGGTGGTCCGTATTTTGTATGTGAGTATGCGGAAAGAAAGACGACGTCTCATTGAAGGTAATCTGATGTCTAACGCGACTGCTGAATGTCCAAAACGTGCTGTAGGTCATCGCGTAGTGAAATTAAGTTTTGCTCAATAACACCGAGATCGGACTAAGGAGTTAGAAAGAGATTTTTTCTCAGGGGCAAGCTGTTTTTTGATATACATTTTTTGGATGGGAGGCACAATATGAATACGTCAAGGGAATCGCTTTGAACTGTCAAATTTTACAGGAATGTGCCTTATACTGGAGGCTCCAGTAATGGTTTGGGGTGTCATTTGTTTTGAAGCGCACACGGAGTTAGGCATTATTGAAAGAGGCTTACTGGCCGCTTATTTTTGCAGGATAGACATCCCAGAACCTCATGCGATGCCATTTGACAAATTATCAGTCAAGAAAAACAAAATATACACGATTATGTGTCACCGGAATGTGTATTCGTGGTCCGCAATTTCGTATAAGATGTTGTAATAACCCACCAGGGTGGGTCAACGTGGACCCCGGACATGAGTCCAATAGAATATGACCTGGCCTTGACGGAAAATAGGGTTAGAGAAAAAAATCCACCCACCCAGAAACATTAGAGGATTAAAAAGTGTTTCATGGGAGTATGGGGACAATTTGTCTTAAGAAAAGACAATGGATTAAAAAATTTAGTGGAAAAACATGTCATAATACTGATAAGGACCCTAGCAGTATAGAAACGGTGATAAAACAAACAAAAAAGTAAAATAAATAGCAAATTAATTATTCCAAAAAATATGCGCCGAAAGTTACAAAATGGATATTTTAGCAAATTGAAGATTTAAATTGCCAAATTCAATTAAATGATTATTGATTATTTGTCCTTTTAATGCATTTAACCCTAATTATAAAACATTTAAACAAAAACATTAGCGTACAATACAAAATTATGGAAAAAATACGGTTTTTTGTTGCGTTCCGCTAATTATGCCGGTGAGTGTAGATGCGGCTGAATAGTATTTTATACGGAGCGACTGCCATCAGAACTCCGCAACCCAGTCACTGGGTAATGCCGATTTCCTAAGGTTAGACCGGTTGTCTTTACGGTTAGACCGAGCTTCTGACTACCTGTAAAGACTGTCATAGATATTCATATGACACCCGGGACCGACGGTTTAACGTGCTCTCCGAGACACGGAGGGTCTCGATGTGTAAGGAATGGTCACCCATCCACGGACTGACCGCGGCTAGTACAACTTAACCTTGCAAATCATACGAACCACTTGGTTGTTAAGAGGAAGGTTTGCGAGCGTGAGAACTTATTTTAGAACCCACACTTCGACATTTCTACTAATACAGCTGCATCACTCAATATAGTGTACACATACCGAAAAACAAAAGCGCACCGAAGGTTTATTTTGTGACGCGCCGGGTTAAATAAACCTTCAGTGCGCGTTCGCTTCTGAAGGACTAGTAAGTATGTTGCAAAAAACGCGCAATGTATTAGCTATTTATTCACCGCACCGGGAGGGACGCGTGCCCATAGTATTGGATGTCGTGAACAAAGGGTGGGGTCACAGTGTAATCGGTATTGACAGATTTAAACTTATATAAATTATTGTTGATTTTCTGTGTTTCTATTTTCGAATATAATGACTCACATAATTTTTGTTTGGGAATGTTTTAGGGTATGTAAATGTTGCGAGGGAAGATAAGAGCCAACATAAAAATGAAAACGAGATAATGTGTGATTGATTTGTAATGAAAAACAATTAATGTACATTGTATAACTCAATTACTGGGTATAGTAAATTTTTTTTCTCAGTTTGGTATTTTAAAATTATATTATTATAAAAAATTTATACATCATACAAAAAGCCTAGTAGTACCTACATACAAAAATTAATGCTTAAGTATTTTATTTATTTATTGCTTGGCGCTTGGGGCTGCTGACATCCGATAAAACGTTTTCGCTGTTCCGTTTCTTTGATTTTCTTTCAGATTCTCGTTTTTTAATTGCCCCAATCAAATAATTGGGCTCATTTATTTCCATTTTTCTATCTAATCTTGAATCTGTTATTTCCGGAAGCATACAATCAAGATAAAACTTTTGTCATTTTCTTTACGTTTTCCCATTTCTATCTGAAATAGTAATATTATGCAGAAAAATATATTAACAAGAAATGGAGGACCCTTCAGCTGACAAGCTATCAAACGTCAAAATTGGCAAGTCTGCCCACGGCCTTGACGTAGCCATGAAACGTGGTAAAATAAGGAAATCATTATACTAATAATAAGTGAAATATATATATAAAACTCACAATATATTCGGACACAGTGTCCGAATTGACGTATTTTAATTTCAATATTTTTTTCACTGATGATTCGGAAACCAATAATAAAAGCTGTTTTGTACAGTCAGATAAAAAACTTTCAACGATACCTTAATAATTGTGGAAATCCGTCCTCCGCCCAGCCTATAGTTATAAAAAAAAACTGTTTTTAACCGGATTATAACTAAAGCAGCCGTTTTTAATAAATAATATTATAAACCCACATACATAGATAGTTACGCGCCTTGGCAGTCGGGTAAATAAAGATGGGGTATTCCTCGAAGCGCAACCACTTTGAACCGCACCAAAAGTATTCCTTGAAACCCACCAACGATGAAACATAGAGAAGAGCACGAAGGATTCGTGATAAATTATATCGATAGACGTTTTAAAATTCAACTGTTGTTTATTTATCAAAACTACCAGGAAAGCAGAAATGAACTGGAACTAGGTGCTTAAGCGACTTACCTCCGGTTTCTGAATTAAATTCGGGATAAGCAATACTTAGTAGTATTTGAGTACTGGGTTGTCAAAAAGATGCTTTAAAATACGTCATTTTTTTGAGAACTCCGTATTCAAATGTTACTTAAGTACTGCTTGCTTATCCTAGAATTCTCAATTCAGAAACCGGAGGTTACTGCTTAGTTCAATAATGGTAAAAATACAGGTTTTGAAATTGAATCAATTGTTGTTTTGAAAAGTACCAGGGTGACAGAAATTAACAGAAAATAGGCGCTTAGACGATCTGACTAAGTGACAGTGACCTATAAGGTAAGATATATAGGACAGTTTTAAGTTTTCTATCTTATTTATATAAGAACTAGCTGACCCGGCAAACGTTGTTTTGCCATAGAAATAATTAGAAATTAAAAATTTTGTCTAAAAAATAAAAATAAAAATTAGGGGTGGACTACCCCTAACATTTAGGGGGATGAAAAATAGATGTTGGCCGATTCTCATAGATACCGGATAAGCACAAAAAATTTCATCAAAATCGGTCAAGCCGTTTCGGAGGAGTATGGCAACGAAAACTGTGACACGAGAATGTTATATATTATTTATTTATTTATTTAGGTTATATATATTAGATAATAACAAATACTTTATATTCCTCTTTGTGTTTAATCGTTGGTGCACAACTTAGTGACATCGTTTAGGCGCCCATTTTCTGTTCATTTCTATCACCCTGGTACTTTTGAAAACGACAAATGATATTTTTACCATTATTGGGCTAAGTAGACCTCCGATTTCTGAATTGAGAATTCAATATAAGCAATACTTATGTAGTATTTGAGTACGGAGTTGTCAAAAAAATGCTTTAAAATCAGTCATTTTTTTGACAACTCTGTACTCAAATGTTACTTAAGTACTGCTTATCCTAGAATTCTCAATTCAGAAACCGGAGGTAAGTCGCTTAAGCACCTAGTTGCAGTTCATTTCTGCTTTCCTAATAGTTTTAATAAATAAACAATAAGGGGGCAGCTGAATTAAAACGTCTATCGATATAATTCACTACGAATCCTTCACGCTCTTCTCTATGTTTCTTCGTTGGTGCGTTTCGAGGAATACTTTTGGTGCAGAGTCCACAAAGCTATTTATTACCGAAAGATGCAACTTTAAAGCCACAAATAGTTTTGGTAACGCTTTTTTTGCCACATATTAAAACTCTTTTATCTGACTGTACTAAAAAGCTTCAATAATTTGATGGTGTCCGAATATTCAGTGAAAAAAATATTGAAATTAAAATGTGTCAATTTGGTCACTGTCCGAGTCGTCTGTCTTATTGTTCGAAGAGTGAAAAAATGCAGTCATGTCACGACACTCGCAACCCACCCTTATGCCTTGTGCGTAGACGTTTTGAGAGCTCGGCTCGAATTTCAAACGGACGTGCTGTCACCTTGGATTCTAGGATGGCACTGAAATTTTTTCGCGTGCGTACTCTTTTATAAAATAAATTACGGGAGAGTATTGCTCCATACTAAAATGTATGGGGAACGGAAAACAATTTCCGTAAAAAATTAACAATGTTGAGACGTAGATTACTCTCATTTGGTTTGATTTATTAAAATAATAAAACGGTAAACGTGTTATTCATACTTTCGTGTCACGATTAAACTAAATAGATTTTTATATATTCCTTTAAAATTAATAGTCCGGTCAAATTAGACATTTCAAAGTGCAATAATTCGCATAGAGCTGAAAATTGGTACGAATGTTCGGAACACCATTATAAATCAAATGTAAAAAGTCCCCAGCGATCCCACACTTGCAAAAAAAAATATTCAAGGTCAAAGTTCGCAAATATGGATTTTTTGCGTTTTTTAGCCAAACGGTAAGTTTTATGATAAAAATAGGTCAGACAAAAATTATAGATTATGCAATTCTCTATAAGAATTGTCTACAATTTTTCTCCTAAACGTCACCGATTCTGAGATATAATGGTTGAAAAAGTTGTATTCTTTATCACTGATATCGTACGAATCCTCTTCTGATGGCGATTAACATGTACCAGTTGTCAAGGCCAGTCATGCTCCAATGTTGAATCACCATCAGAAGAGGATTCGTACAATATCAGTGAGGAGACATCTGATACATCGCTGTTAGACCAATTTACTTACACCCAGCAGGAAGAAGAAGAACAAGCAGAAGAAGAAGTACAAGAAGACGAACAAGAAGAAGAGGAAGCAGAATTATCAGATGATTATGAATGAGACGGATAATTTGACCTAATTTTTTAGAATTCATACGGCTTTCATCATTTCCAATAGTACCAGTTTTTATATATTTTGAATTAGTATTGAATTAAACAGGATCACAATAGATTGTGGAATAGGCCTATTGGAGAAACCACGTTAAAAAAACGCGCCAAGTACACTACCTTCCAGGTGGCGTGGAAACGCATATTATAAAGAATACAACTTTTTCAACCATTATATCTCAGAAACGGTGACGTTTAGGAGAAAAATTGTAGACAATTCTTATAGAAAATTGCATAATCTACAATTTTTGTCTGACCTATTTTTATCATAAAACTTACCGTTTGGCTAAAAAACGCAAAAAACCCATATTTGCGAACTTTGACCTTGAATATTTTTTTTTGCAAGTGTGGGATCGCTGGGGACTTTTTACATTTGATTTATAATGGTGTTCCGAACATTCGTACCAATTTTCAGCTCTATGCGAATTTCTGTTAACCTACCCCTACTTTTTGAGCTAACTTGACCGGACTATTAAGTAAATTCTGCAAATAGAAAAGGTCGATTTAGATGTTTTTGGGGGAATTTAACATTTTTTTTTCTCGAAATTAATGATGATTTCGCAAATATCTCGCGGTGAAACTGTTGGCACATCTATTAAGGTTCTTCATTATTTTTTTACGTAATTCCATGCGGAGAGTTTATAGAAATTTCGAAAACAGTAAGTGCCTTTTCAGGTGTTTCTTAAGGACTCTCCTCTTAAGTAGCCTCGAGCCCCCCCCATAAATAAGGCACAAGCTACCGGCCTGTATTGAAAAGATTGGCGAACGCGGCGGATTGGGCGGTAGGTGAGGGTGTATGCCGACACGATAGAAGATCGGCCTAGTCTTGTTCGTGTTATATTTAAAATTACCTTCGTCCGTGTGTCACTAAAAGGGTACCAACTGAAAATCAGCGCTGGGTGTTTGACGCCCAGCATATGCTGAGTTGGTGACCCTTTCGGCATGGGCATGCTCGACAGCATAAAATGGGTGTTTGATTCTTTTATGGTTTTGTTTTTATTGTTTATGCTGTTATTGTGTCCTAAGCTGAATATTTTTTTTCTTTCTTTCTTTCTTTTCCTAAATAATTTTAGGTGGGCTTCCAAGTCTTACCTGTTATCGGCAACTGAATATTAGTATTTTAATCAGAACGACTGTCACCATAACAAAATTGCTAAGAGATACCGATATATACCGATCTTACCTTACCTCGCCGCGCCACGCCACGGAAGGGTTACAACTTATTATGGATGGCAACCTATCTTACGGCATAATCGCGACAAGCGGCACTTTAACCACACAGATTAATTACGTGACAATACTAAGATATTTAGATTTTTCCATTGGTTTATTTATGCGGGCATAATTAATATTGGCGAGATTTTTATAATTTCGGGTTAGATTCGTCAATTACCAGTACGAAAACTACAGCTAAATCTCGAATTCGGATCGGAGTTGAGCTCACCTTCCGAATCTCATGAATGTGTGGCAAAAAATTGGCCCAAAGGCAGTGGCGCATACAAACATATGACATAATAATGAAATTTAATGATGACTTATGTTAATATAAATATTAATATTATGAGATTAGATCGCATTTCGACCGTTTGGAATAAAAGGGTTGCAACTAGAATTTTAAAAAAATATCTTATTTGTGTGCCCTTTTATTCCAAACGGTCGATTTGCTGAAGGTTTTATTATTTCATCTATTTTACCGTCGTGGCTGTCGAGGTTATGGTGATGTGTGATTCTATTTTGAAGTGAATATGTTTTGAACCAAAAAACAAACCATTTACATGATATAATAATTGTGAATCGGCCGGACAGTGCCGTCCAAATGCGTGGACATTTACGCGATCTCGGCGCGTGCGGCTGGCGGGTGGATGTGTCGCTGTCTCGACCCAGTCCGCTGAGCTAGACGGTGGCGGCCTGTTAGTACATATCTTAGCTCGCGTGAACGGAGATTTTATCTGAGCTGGCGCCACGGATTATTTGTTTTAATGTCGCTTCCTTAATAAGAGTTCGATACGCGACAAAATATATTAGCGGGTGCGTTGTCGAGTTCCGTGCCTATTTAGACTGAATTTGAAATTTAAATAATTTTACAGATACACGCGGAGACGATGGTAGAGAGACGTCGAAGGTAGTCCGTCAAGTGCGTGAGGTGGTGCTGCTGACCGACGATCGTAACTTGCGTGTGAAGGCGCTAGCTGCAGAGCTGCCCACGCGTGACTTGCCTTCCTTCGTCCAGTGGGCCGGTCTGAACCGCGAGGAAGCTACGGTATATTTTTGTCTAATTAACTCCATATTTATGTACAATTTATGGAGTACTGCTCGTTATAATTCTAACTAGTATATTTGTTTATCTGGGTCCATGTATTTATAGGTAATGATTACAAGGTAGCAGTACTCCTAGTTGTGGACTGTGGAATAGCGGAAATACGGTCAAGTTTAATTTTCTGTTACAGAATACGCCGCCGACATCGGTTGATGATACGACTGCCGGACGTAATTGACGTGTGCGCGAGCGAACGGCCCAAGTGACAACCGTTTAGCTCATATTCTGATTTACTTTATTATTAACGTGAAAGCGACGTGACTTAATGTTGCAAAGATAATAGTGCTTAATAAAGATAACAGAGCATTCTGTCCCGGGTGCATGCGCGTTGTATGGATCTGAGGTATATGATTGCGCCTCATTATAGTATAGGAATTGAATAGATTAAGTAAAATTAAATACACCAATAGATGGTTAAAATATAAATAGATTTTGTTAAGGGCTTTAGGATTCCACCTCCGTGTTCCTGGGCTACATTTACTTTGTTATTTTTTTACGTATTTTCCGTTTTATTTGTAAGGTGTTAGATAAATCGGAAATTCAGTGTTGCTGAGCTATTTTTATTTACTTTTTTTTGCAATATAGCAAGTATATTTTTTTATTATTTTCTAGTTAGGTGATAGTAACAAAATGTATTGTATTATCTATCTCTAATATCAAGTACAGGACACATAGTATGTATTATCATTTGTATACAATATTATCAACCGATCTAATGATGAAGATTAATTAATTAATGAATTGACTGCACGTCTGATTATTTTTGATTTTTAGAAATTATGATTTTAAATAAATGAATTTAAGTACATACATTATATTACCTTTAATATGTTTTTGCATGATTTCATTGAAATGCCACGTGCCATTCATTGCTCTTTGTCGTTAAGCGGCTCAAGGTGCGCTGCCACTTTGCCTATTATACAACAAATAAACTACAGCCACTTTTGATGTATTGAAATATTTTAATTGTATACTAATAAGCAAACATCTAAAGTTCGGTTAGCTAAACACGTTTACTTACTGTTTAACACTTTTATATTTCGAGTGAGCAACCGCATCATGATAATTTTATAATAAAATGTAGTACAAAATGTTTGACATTACAAGGACACTTGGTGTTTTTACTCAGGTTTGTATAGAACTAGCATAGATAACACGGACGCATATATTTCATCACTTTTATAATTATCAGCATCGAAATGTTTATCTTTAAATGCAATTATACACTCGAATAGATTCAATTATTTTACTAGATAAGTTTTCACGGATAGATGTTTGCATGCGTTACCTACATGTTAAGCAGTGCGTTTTTTGCGGAAGTATGAGATGTAGGAGCCAGTTTATTGGTTTGACTAAATTAACAAAAAAACCTATTATACATCCTTATCATTGTTTTTGTTGCACATTTGCAGCAAACTAATCGGTACCTTCACTTTCAAGATCAGGTTATAATTTTACATGTAGATAAAAGTATTGTGTATAAACAGATTTATAATGATAACTATATCGTTAACAACTATTGTAGCAAAGTTTTTCATTTTTGAAACATTTGATGCTGTTACTTTTGTCTTGATCATGTCGTTTTAATTAAACATTGAATTACTTCAATATAAAGTGTTTTGTATTTCCTTCCTCCTTGTGTATTTATTATTACTGCATGATATCATGAACGTACATTTAAAATAAAGAAAAAAAATTGCTACTCTGTAAAGGTCATATTTATTTATCGTTTCCTTAGTCAAAAGAAATCTTACAATTGTGTGATAAATAGCGAAAATCTTTTTGTCAATAACATGTTAAGTGTTTCATATCTATTAAGATTCCGCCAACGTTCACAGTCACTTAACGTATTATGAAGCTTACATATTTTGGAAACGTTGTTTTTGTGGTCTATATTATGTTTATAATCCGAACTTAAGTAGTGACTACTTTTCGACACCAGCAATTAACACTACGCTAACTTGAAAAAGTATATTTTACGCCAACATATTAGTAATCTGTGTTTTACGCCAGTGGCAGTTCAAAGAAAAATTGTGGTAACATTTTTATTTAGATTAATTTATTGAATATTTAATATTTCCATATTATTTATTTTGTACTAATTTATAGTCCATAAGATAAACAATTCGGCATTAAAAAATGAAATTGTCTAACATTCGAGTTACCGTAGTGTATTGCTGGTGTCGTTTTGATCTCGTTGACGAATATCTTCTTATACCCGATAGTAACAACTATCGGGTATAAGGTACTTACAACAGTAAGTGGTGACTGATTTACAACCAAATCCATCGGTAAGTACAAATAAATAGATTACCTATGTAGACCTATGTAGATACGATAGTGTGTCATTATCATAATGACAAGCTCAGTGAAGAGGCCATTGACGTAGTAAACGTATTCTATCATTTTAGTTTCGACGAGTCCAACCAGCTCATCAGCTAACTTACTAGCGATTGATATGTTCTGAATTGTGATTGAACCCTACATTTTACTGGTGTGGCAATCCCCCCCTCCTACCACATAATAATATCTAATTTAGAAGCTCACAATTAAATTAGACGAGCCATAGTGCCACCACGTACACTTTCTGGTCTTCAAAACACAACTTCTCTACAAAATACAGATTGCTATCGTGGTAGCTTAAATAGGATCGCATGTATGACATGCTAGATGGGTGATTATTCGAAAAATATTTGTAAAAAATAAGAACGTCATTATCATCATCCCAAAGTTCTAAATGCAGATGTTTCAACTTCAATTATATTAATGAAAAATCAAATTGTACCACTGCCGTCAAGCAATAAGACAAGAATAAAAACAATCTGAAACTAATATTAATGTTAACAACGAAGGAGAACAATGATTTGTAATTTTTTTTTATGGAAGTTCGAATATTCACCCAGATCATAGATGATACACCGACCTCCAGTTTCTGAAAGACTGAAGAACGTAAACATTTACTAATCAGTTGTCAAATCTCATGCCAAGTGCTGTGATTGGTTATTAGTATTTTGGTCGACCAATCACATTCCTAGAATTGAGATTTAACAACAGATGTTGCACAAGAATGGAGAAAATGCAGAGACGCGTACAGCGTTAAGGGCAGATAATTTATAATTCTTCTGCTTAGCCTTTTCCCGCCTATGTTGGGGTCAGCTTCCAGTCTAACCAGGGGGCTTACTCCCTAAGTCCGTCAACGAAGTTTGTCGCCCGTTCGAAAGTAGCCCGATACGTAGGAGTGAACAAAACAAGTGTCAAGTTCAACTTTTCGGACGGGCAAAAACACATCGGTAGCGGAGTAGGGACAACTGTCAAATCGTGTTGTCATTCATTCTTAGTTCGGGCCCTGAAATAATCGTATGTCCATAAATGATAGGGAGTAGGAAACGCTCGTAACTAAGGCCGAAACCACGGACTTCGTGCTTAGGGAGTAGACCAGTATTTTACACGTAGCGACTGCCATCAGACCTCCGCAACCCAGTTACTGGGCAATGCCGATATCCTAAGGTTAGACCGATTGTCAGACTCAGGCTTCTGACTACCCGTAACGGGTGTCGTAGGTATTGGTATGACACCCGGGACCGACAGTTTAACGTGCTCTCCGAGATATGGAGGGGTCTCGATGTGTAACGAATGGTCACCCATCGCCGTGGATGGCATGACCGCGGCAAGCGCAGCTTAACACGTTCAGTGTCGGGCGGGCACCCTGTAGTCGCATTCGCGATGCCGGATGCCCACCTGAAGGGCTTATTTTAATGTAGGTTTTTCTTGGAAAATATACCGTCATGAAACAAGCAAATACCTAAGATACGACGTAGTAGCGTATTGTTCACGGTTTTTAAGGTTCCGTACCCAAAGGGTAAAACGGGACCCTATTACTAAGGCTGAGATCTATAGATCCAACTTGGACTTAGCTTAGACTTTGCTCAGACTTTACTTACGTAATACTTTGCTAAGTGTATGCTTAGCATAATCTTAGATTTGGAATTTATAGACGTATCACGTTGAGACTATGCTGAGCTTAGGCTAAGCATTCGCTAAGACGGCCGATGTCAAAATACAAGTTAATGTTTCGTTTCAAGCATTACATTCTTGATTTTTCTTTATAAATGTTTAACAATAATAACATGTAAATAATCTAGAACTATGCTCATATTTCTTCTATGTATTATTATTATAAGAATAAGCAGAAATTGGCATGCTTATAAGTGTTTTTTGTTTTTTTATAAACGAACACAATATTATATTCATTGAAACGGATCGCATCGTTTTGACATCTGCAATTTGTCGAAAAAAAGTAACTTTTAATTCATTTTTATACATTTTAAACTTAGAAAAACTTTTTTATGTGATGTTATAATACCTAATTGTTTTTATCTTAACTAATTCAGAATTAGTTATCAACATCAAGGAAATCTTTTTTAATCTGGTATTACTGAGTTGAGTCTGGTCACTTGATAATACTAAAAAATTAAAAAGTTGTGTAAATATAATGATGGTAAAGTAAAGTTTGGACCATTATTTTTTGTTAGGATAATAGTAACCTAAGCATTTGCTAAGTCGTCGATTTTGTGAACTTAGACTTTGCTAAGCATTTGCTAAGCACGCACTCAGATGAATTCAAAGACGGCTCTATAAATACTGACTTTGTCAAAAGTCAAAAGTAAAGTCTGAGCAAAGTCCAAGTTGGGTCTATAGATCTCAGCCTAAGACTCCGCTGTCCGTCGTCTGTCACCAGGCTGTATCTCATGAACCGTGATAGTTAGACAGTTGAAATTTTCACAGCTGATGTATTTCTGTTGCCGCTATACTTAATATAGAAATCCTAAAAAACGAAGAAGACTAATATTTAAGGGGGCTCCCATACAACAGACATGATTTTTTTTGCCGTTTTTATAGATAATGGTACGGAACTCTTCGTGCGCGAATCCGACTCGCACTTGGCCGGTTTTTTTTAACCTAATGCCAAGAACCCTCCTCGAGGGTTCACTCCTAGCGTAAACGTACTGCCAAGGACCCTCCTGGAAGGCCCACTAGTAGTTACTAGCTCTATGAAAAATGTGGTGGACTCGAATGTGTTAACATTGCAAATCATATAATACGCGCGGTTTTTAATTAACCACGAGCCCCAACCAGATCATTTATAATTAATATTATAAAATCAAGAGGAAAATACATTTCTAGTCATTATTTTAAATCCGGATTTGCTATCTTTTGCCGTGGTATTGTACTGAGGGTTTCGATAGATGATTATTTGTCGTAGCCTATGCGAGCGGTCCGTACACACGGCTGTATCGTAACAGCGCGCATTTGTCTACTGCTTATCCCCACAGTTAACTAACCAAAAAACAATCTAGGAAATAGGTACGATCTTTAAAAAACTTGTAGTTAGCAGTAGGGGCAGTAGTTATTTGAATTATATGATAAATAATGAAGGAGTAGTAGTAACTGTAGGTGTGGATAATCCATTCGTGGCTATGAAATAAAGGTTGTGAACATAATAAAACCTTTTGATTATGAAATAAATTTCTGAAGACTTTCAAACTCATATTATTCATATATATAATGTAATAAACAGTAAATCTATTCATGTTTTACTGGTGAGAAATTCCAATGTTAAGACTTGAGCAATGGGAATTGGCAATGTTCCGAGGCGAGGCTAGGCGCGCACCGGTGCGGAGGTTGTAAAAGCACCGTTATACTTATTTACCGTGCGCATCTTGCTTTAGGCGCTGCTTTAGCTTATTTAAAATATACACGAGATGGATGCACATGCTGTATGGTACGTCAGTGACGCTGTAATTTTAATTCAATCGATATTGATATTACCTGTGTCACATGAATGTAATGACGAATAATTAGCTAGCCAACTGTATGACCTTGGCCTGCCTTAGGCTAATTTATCTACCATTTGGGTTTTTGGGAATAGTTATCTAAGTATAACTTGGTTTGCTTGGAATTTATTTAACGTAAACTTATAATTTGTAGTATTTATTTGATTAGAATCGTTTAATTTCGAGTTAACAATTGTAAGTACCCGTTAAGTGTTGGAGGTATAAATTATACGATTTATTTCTAAAGATAAATCTGTAATTGCATGTTGTTCATATAACATACGGCTAGTTGATGCTGATATAATGTTATATAATGATTGTGAGCACTTGTGTGCTCTTATACTAATCTTCTATTCTATAATACATCTATCTACTAATATTCTATCTTATAATAGTTCAGCACAGGTTGACTTTGGTTCACTTCGTTCTGCAACTTGTCTTTGTTTGTAACAGTTTGTTATTTACAAATTAACTTAGGTAAAAACTATATTCTACTAATTAAAGATACCATTTAATAAATAAAAATATCTAATGATCTGCCTATTAGCTTTAATTAATGCTGTAACAAGTCTGGGCCTACCTATGGGTATCAACAATAAAAATATAGGAACAATGCTATTGTTAGCTACATAGAAGCCGAGACACCAAAAATACTTTTGTCGGAACAAAACTGCTTGAGTATACAGGGTATAAACGAATTCGTGTAATTCCTTCAAACCGCGTGATCTACTGGTGACACTGATTGACCCTGCATAGGTTTTATCAGAACCAACAAAAAAAGTTTTCAAAAAATTAACCATGGTATTCTGTAATTGAGTAATTTTAGCGCCCCAAGTTAACTGACTGCGTGGAGCGACATCGCGCTAGTCGTGCCCCTCAACTGTGTCACCGTGCCTTCGTTCATTTATGCAAGGAATAGAAATTATCCATCACGTAAAAACATTCCGAATTCAGAAAATGGAGCTTCTAATCCGTGACCCTAAATATTACCTAAAATGTAAACACAGCTGATCATATCTAAGGACAGATAGATTTTAGCGTATTTTTTTATGAAATCTTTGAACAGCTATTTCTCTTAAACTATTGACTTTTGGGGAAAGATGTAGGTAGAGCAAAAGTTGTTCATTATTATGAGTTGTCTAACACCCTTTCGGATTAGTACTTACCCACTTTCCGAACAACTTTCATCAACCTTGTATATGTTTTTCGTTAATAAATACTGCCTGAATATATATGTATAATTTAGGGTGAAAATCATAATAGCAGCCATTCGGAGATGAGGGGGTTGTTACAAAACGATATTTTTGTTGATAGAATTAAGTGCTTAGCATGTCGTTAAATTTTCGATAGTGCGTTAATAATTTCTATGCGAAGTAAAAAACGGGTAGGTAATAAACCCAGCTTTTAGTTTATTTTTCATTTTCTAGCAAGTGTTTTGATATTCCAAGTACTCAAAATAAAAAAAATCTCAAAAAAGGATTGTCCACGGTAGTTTGACGCGAAGGGGTTGATGATTTTAAGAAAGTTTTTAGTTTAGTGGGAATAGATCCACACCATTAGGTTTTAGTATCCCATAAAAGTATTACTTATTTAGGCAATTAATTCTTGGGACGTTGTTCAGAACATAAAATAACTGCAATAGTACCTACCTAACGGTTATTTTCAAACGGGCTTGGGGTTATAGATATCAATTTACTAGTTTTCTAGAAAAGAGCTTTAACGGTCATGTTTTTAATTAATAAATAAAAGATTGCAGTCACGATTTATATTCATAGGTATCTACTATCTATTGTAATAATCAACGTAGGTACGATCTGTATTTACCTAAAACTCTTATTCATTATTCTTTTACCTTGTTATTAGTTAAATGCCCATTTTTCTTTTATAGAGCGAAAATCAAAAAGAAATACAACAAAAAATATCTTTTTCGAAAATGTTTCATTTTTATAATGCCGAAAATAAGCACCGAACTAGTTACCGAAAGCAATAATTTTAGATAAATAATTATCGTTATTGAGACAACCTACAACATAAAATATTGACAAAAATAAATAATCTATTCGATTAGATATTATTATCATAACGGCGTGTCACCATTAGACCGATGTTGATTGAATGGCATCGTTTAGCTATCAGACTAGGTTACGATTAATTGATGACTATAAAGTTAGATTGATGCTGCGACGTAAACATATAAACTTACAAGAGTTATTCTGACCCATATACAAATGAAAAAAATAATCAAAGTCAAAGTTAAAGTTTTTTATTTCAAGTAGACCAAATTACAGGTGCTTTTAAAACGTCAAAACTAGGTGCACGGTTCCAAAAGGTGGGTCTCATGGAGAAGAACCGGCAAGAAACTCCATGGATACTCTTTTTAAATAGATCATGACAATTTCACTACAGTATCGTAAGAAAAATAGTATGAGAATAATGCAGGTTAATGTAAGAGATAAACTCATATAATTAATGATATTCACGTACCTACATAAATTAATTATATCTACATGGATACTGAGAATCGAATAAAAAGGTTGAAAGCAAATCAACTTTACAAGAATAACTATAAAAAATAGATAATCACTAAGTAGGTACTACCTGTACTAAAGAGTCGTTATTTTTTACCGACTTCAAAAAGAGGGAGATTCTTTTTTTTTCGTCTTTTCTTCGTTTCTTCTGTTTATGTATGTTGCCTCATATCTCCGGTATTTAAAACGGATTTGGATGATTTTGTTTTTGTTTCAAAGAATTTACCTTCAGGTTGGTCCCATATAAGATTTGCCATGAACTGATGCAGAACTTCGGACATAGAATGGAACACCTCAACGACGAACAGCACACGTACCTACCGTGATTGGGTTATTGTAATTTTTGTGAGAAATGAAGATCACAATCGAATTAATTGTTTAGTCCACTCAAAACAGAAAAATATAATTATAAACTTTAAAAAATAGTACGAACCGGTTTTAAAAAAACAATGATCATAATAATTACGATAAAACTATTTTTTTTAAAGTTGGCGCCTACAATTTCATTTAAGTTTCTAATCTTTGTGCGCATGGCTTAGCAACGACTTGAGAAAATATTAATTCTATGATATAACAAAAAAAAAACTGAAAACTATAAAATACAGATAGTATTTTATACTTTTCAGTTTTTTTGAAGGCGATATCCTATTTTTGGTAAGTTTATATTGAAATTTATCGCTGTAACGTAATAACATTTCGTGGCTAATCGGAAGGATATGAAAATTTTATGTGAACAATGTCGGTCAAAACTTAATGTTACACTAGCTAACATAACACTAGCATATAAGACAACACTGAAATGCCTAAAACTACAGGAGTTTAAAGCTCCTTCTAATGAATGTTTACCAACCTATCCTAATTACCAGGGAGCGCGTCCCTACACTATTGTTTAAGCATCGTTTCCGAATGCGCGGGCGCAAACGGCAGCTCCATGCACGATGTACTAATATAATCCTATCAGGTTTCACACAATGGCAAAGAGATTTTAAATATTTACTTAAGTCAACGACCCTCGTATGTCATTATTGAACGACCAATATTGAATTTAATTAGCAATGCAGGATTAAGAAATCGTCATCTTCATAGATATGAGAAAAAGCTCATAGGGGCAAATATCCATAGGTACCTACAACAGTAGTTAGACTGGGGATTACTTACACAAGTCGCATCTCCGAAAACGTCAGAGACCGTGATGGACAGAAAAACAATTTTTCCTTGTTTGAGCTTGTGTTCACAAGCGTGACCACTGAGCGTGAGGTCCTGGGTTCGATGCCCCGGTTGGGCAAACTTTTATTGGGTTTTCAATTTTTGGCAATAGGCTCGCCCCCTATTGCATAGGACTTAATTAAACATAGCTGCCAAATGAGGGTATACCCTACTCGTATATACTCATACACCTCTACTCAACCCTACGGGGAATATATGTGTTACGTTATGGTTACGTTATGTTATTTTATACTTTCTAAAGAGAGGGGCTAATGGCTAATTCACTACCGCGCGGATCGTCTAGGTGACCATTAATAACACATCGAGGCCTCTGTGTGCCTCGCAGAGCACGTTAAACGGTCGGTCTCGGTTGTCATCAGTTGTCATACGAATACCTATGACAGTCGTTACGGGTTAGTCAGAACCTCGAAAGCAAATAACCAGTGTCTATACTTTTTTCAAGATGAAACCGTCATTTCGTAAATTGTAGTCGTAAGGAAACTGCTATCGAAAAAACGTTAAACGACATCATCAAAAACCGTAAAATAGCTATATTATCAATGTTTTGTTTTTTAAACATTTTTTATGTTCTTTTTATGGTAAGTTTTTGTAGAGAAACGTCTCAGAATCAACTTACGGTGAAAGGGGGTAGTAGTAGTCTAAGGATATCGGCACTGCCAAACTGCAATTGGGTCGAAGAGGAGAGGCAGTCGCTCAGTGAAAAATACTGGCATTCAGCCGCATCTAGTTAGACTGGAAATCGAAACCTACATAGTTGGGAAACCGAACATTTTCTAAGTGCATAAGGCTGCTTTTCCACCAGAGATATGCTATGCAACGTTGCTATGGATGCGTTTGATATTCACCAAACATATTTATTGGTCCATTCAGTTCATTGGTCTCGTGTAGTGCCGGACTTAAAGAATAGCACTATCCCATCTGGGTGTCGTAAAAGGCGACTAAGGGATTCTCTAGAGGATGACAGCAGCGTTCTCTGAGTACTTTAACAACCATACTGCGATCGCCAACCCGCCTGCCAAGCGTGGCGATTACGGCAAACCCCCCCTTTTGGGGGAAGCCTATGTCCAGCAGTGGACGTCTTTCGGCTGAATGATGATGATGATTCATTGGTCCACATAGCCAATGGTCCACTGGTGGAAACTGATTTAACTAAGCTACGTTTTTTATATGGAAGGATGAGTGCTGTTGATGTGTGCTATGGATGCGAGCTATAGATGGGTACTATGGATGCGTGCTATAGATGGTCGCGAGTGGTGTAGCTATGTGCAGATCAGTTTACCTACAGTAGGCGCGCGTTTGTCACCGAAAGTATACATTTTCATAGCACATCTTACTCGCTCCGCTACATAGCTTAGTGGAAACGGTCACATAGTATCGTAGCTTAGCTTTTACATTCTCGCAGCATAGGTGCATAGCACATGTCTGGTGGAAAGGCACCCTAATACTTGTGACTACATTATTTTGGTTGCATCTTTTGCTTGAATTTATTAATACTGGCTTTTGCTAGAGTCCGTTCGGCTGTCCCATTACAAAACCTAGTAAGGGCTTAAAGCGAAATTTTACAGGAGAGCGCATAAACGTTAAATCGGTCAGCCTTTGAAAAGTATTTATGTTAGGTAAAACCATGTGGTTAAAGTGACTTACTAGGTTTTAAAATTATCACAGGCAGTGAATGGCACTTACTAGGTATCGATGCTTAAATATATCTGATTAAGTATTTGAGTTTTCAACGCTGGTGTTTTTGTATTTGGTAGAGACTTTCTAGTCTAGCAAGATTATGCAATAAAACGATTTTTATAAAAAGTGTCCCTTACTAGGTTTTGAAATGGGACAGCCGCGTTATTGTAGTGGGACATCTACCAAATACAAAAACACCAGCGTTGTTTTGAAATGGGACAGCCGATCAACCTTGACTACTATTGTCAGAGTAGTCGTGGTGATTTCGGGTCTCAGTTCTGAAGTAGCGGCTCTTGTGATGCTTTTCCACTGGGCTCTGCGAAAACATTCAGTCATGTGGAGTGTGTGACGGTCTTGATGTGGCCGACTAGGGCGTCGGGAAATACGCTTTATAATAGGGAGTGCCTCCGCTGCCGGCGTCTGTCACTGATGTGGTTGCCGGCTACGGCCACCAAATTAGCTGCCGGCGCCGCGCCGGCTATATGCACTGTTTTTATACGGTCAAGGTCTCTTCAAAATTTTCATGAGACGAATATTAGTCACTGACTTTCATTTATACAACAAAAACAGATGCTGCCGGCGGTGATTTTAGTACTGTCGGTTTCAATGGCTTTAATTTTGGGTGCCGGCGCCGGCAGCGGAGGCACTTCCTAACTAACATCACCATTTAGAGCACAGCTATACCCAGTTAATAGATACATACAATCTTACTGCACTGTAGATCTAATTGAAGTCAATTATAGCATTGTCCTCAGTACTTTGAGATAGGTAATGTTTTAAATCTTTAAATCCCAAAACATATAGCTTTTGGGGAAGTTCTGTTAATCTTTTAAATATTTAATAAATTAAATATAGTTGCTCCTTTCTTCTACCGACTTTAAAAAATGTGTAAACTTATTTTACCGGACCTTTAAGTGCCCTTATGTAATATGTATTGATTGGAAGTCCATCTTCATCTCCAGTTAATACGATTAAAACATTCTTGTTTTAAATTAAAGTTTCCTTCACATTAACAACACGTCTTTGGCGGTGTTGCTTTTCTTAAATACAGTTTTAATTGAGCGGGAGAACTCGCTAAATGGAATTACTTGGATTTTAATGCGTTGATGTTAATGGTGCGACATTTTCCAATCTGCCTGTTCAATTTATTATTAGACGATCAAGGCACAATGCGAGGTCCATTCTCGTTCTTAATTTATACAAGGTTAGTCGAAAAGGGGGTACTAATCCGAAAGGGTGTTAAAGTACACATAATAATGAATAACTTTTGTTCTACAACTTTTCCCAAAAGTCAATAGTTTAAGAGAAACAGTTGTTCAAAAATCTCAAAAAAAATCTCTAGAATCTATCTATCCCCAATAATTTATTTATTTATTTATTTACTCTAAACATACAAATATCCTTACAGGCTAGACCCAATGCGATATTGTAGCACACTTAAAAATTAGATAGTTCCACTGTTTGTACCATAACAAATTCTATAGGTAGCTATCCTTTCAAATTCACCCAAATTGCAACAGAATATATCGACGTCATCAGCTATGAGGTTGAAAGTGCGGAGTGCGCTCGTCAGCGGCGCCTCACGCAGCAAGTTAGTTCGCGCTCGCGGTACCGCCAGCAACGGAGGCTGACGACGACGACCCACATACCCGTCTGGCACGACTAGTTCCACCCTTCGCAATATATCCGCATTGTGTATCTTTCCTCTAATTATCTTAAAGATATAGGTTACCAGTGTGAGTTGCCTCCTGACCCTCAGTTCATTATATCCGACCATACCTAAGACAAATAGTGTTGGATACATCAATGGATAAAATGGATATACCCCGTATTCCCTCATATATTTATATCTGATAAATTTATTTTGTACGCGCTCCAACATGAGACTATATTTAGTTTCGTGCGGAGCCCAGATAACTGCATTACACTCTAATTGGCTCCTTACTAAAGCATTATATAATGCCGTTATAGCTTTCATATTTGTGAAACCTTTAACCATTCTAAGGACAAATCCTAGGTTTCTATATGCTTTTTTGCATACCTTAACTATATGATCACGAAACGTCAGTCCAGTGGTGAAGCGAACTCCCAAGTCCCTCACTTCAGTGACCCTATCTATCGGTACCCCGTCCACCGTATAATTATGGCTGATGGGTGTGTGTGCGCGTGAGAAACTTATGGTCACACACTTAGACGTGTTAAACTGCAGGAGATTACAGGATAATGATCAGGTGTGTTTACATTTTAGGTCATATTTGGGGTCATGAATTAGTAGCACCATTTTCTGAATTTGTAACTAAAGCAGGGATGAAGAATTTTTGAAAAAACTAAAAAAAAAACATTTTCCTTGGAAATAAAAATTGTCGAATTTTGAAATTTTAACACTTGCTATAAACAGTCATCAGTGATACTATACGTGGCCTTCGGATTAGTACCCCCTTTCCGACTAACCTTGTATTAATGATGAATCGAAGTGCTATTCAAATGGCATCTGCGACGTTGTAATATTTGCAGATAATACTTCATCACTACATAGTATAAAACAAAGTCGCTTCCCGCTGTCTGTCTGTCCCTATATATGTTTATATAGATCTTTAAAACTACGCAACGGATTTTGATGCGGTTTTTTAAATAGATAGAGTGATTCAAGAGGAAGGTTTATAAGTATAATACGTTGCACCCGTGCGAAGCCGGGGCGGTTCGCTAGTTCACAATAAAAGACAATAGTTATAAAAAAATTACGATGTGAACAGTGTAGGTACTCTTACCGGTTACGCAGGTTGATGTTAAGTCGTTAAATATCCTAGTAGTTAATGCCAGGAAAGCAGCTTGACTATGACTTGACCACAAAGTGTTTATAGATACGGTTAATACTTCGCTGCACAATCACATTGTATCTTGGCTTGTAACGGAACTCAACTGTGCTGCTTGCTTATGCTCTCTGAAAAGTTAGACCACTTGAACGTGCATTTACACAACTCTGTTAGTTTTTTCACAGCGTAATATCCTACCAACGACTTTAATTGAATGGAATTGCACAAAATCGTAAAATAAAACTGAAGGCATTCCATAGGTACCATTACATATAACCGTAAAGCGCTCCGAACCGTATCGTAATATACACTAAATAATTGTTTTTTACCCATTTATTATACTACAACAATCATCTCTTTACGTGTTAGCTACATTCATTTGCGAAAGGTCTCGTGCCTTTATAATAACATGAGTTTGCTTTTCAGTCATTAATCTAACCTAGACCTTTTACCAGTCGCATTTATAAGTTTGTAGCACGAAATAAGTAATGATAAATATTATAAAGCATCAATCATAGATCACCTTTAATTATCATGTAATCGATATCTGATTACAATTTCATCAAAGGACAAAAAGTAAAAAAAAAACCGTCTAAGTGCAAGTCGGACTCGCGCACGAAGGGTTCCGTACCATTATCTATAAAAACGGCAAAAAAATCACGTTTGTTGTATGGGAGCCCCCTTAAATATTTATTTTATTCTGTTTTTTTGTATTTGTTGTTATAGCGGCAACAGAAATACAACATCTGTGAAAATTTCAACTGTCTAACTATCTTGGTTCATGAGATACAGCCTGGTGACGGACGGATAGACAGACGGACAGACGGACAGCGGAGCCTTAGTAATAGGATCCCGTTTTACCCTTTGGGTTCGGAACCCTAAAAAGATGGATCAGTAACTTTCGTGAGACGTATAATATAAGTACAGGATAAACTCGAATTGGGCATATTCCTTTTAGAGCGTGACAGTGTGTCCTATATGCAACAAGTTATTACCCCACATACCCTAGCCAAAAGTTAGTAGATTTAGAGGTATTGCAACTTTTGTATTTTCATTTAAAAAATACTCAGAATTCGTAAGTAAATATTATTTAACTTTGGCTTTGATATCCGTATCCACTTGATACCTTAAATGGATATTAGGATTTCCTGTGTCGTGGAAGCTAGGCGAAACTACACCATATAAAAAAAAACATTAAAAAAAAGTAAAAACCGACTTCAAAGAAATACTAAAAGGAGTAAAATAATTACCATAATATAAAATTTACAGTTTCGGAAGTCGGTGGCTTCTATTTGCTTCAGTGCGCAGTGTAGAGTTGCACCGACTTCTGAAACTGTTAATTTTATATTATGGTAATTATTTTACTCCTTTTAGTATTTCTTTGAAGTCGGTTTTTACTTTTTTTTAAAGTTTTTATTTATTAAATACGTTTTAGTGTCATAATTTTAACCCCCTCCTTCATAACCCGTCTTTTTGGCTTTGACATAGTCGGGCATAAAAAGTCCTTTCAAATGATACCTTAACCGATATAATGAAAACATTCCAAAGGGGGGGGAGGGGGGGGGGGGGACACGCACCCCCTCCTCTTTTCCAGTAGTCAGTTCCCAACAACAAATATAAACAAAGCAATATTAGTAATTTGAGAATTTTGCTTTGATCCGATTAGGAGTTCCGTTCCATATCTCTGAAGTTCATGGTCTAATCATAACAAAATTTATATGAGACCAATCGAAAAGTATACCCTTTCGAACAAAAAAAGAATTTTTCAAATCGGTTCATAAATGACGGAGATAAGGTAAGGTACGGATAAGGTAACAAACATAAAAAAATACAACCGAATTGAGAACCTCCTCCTTTTTGAAGTCGGTTAAAAATAAACATATCGCTGCTTTGGATGAACTTTGACACAATTAATAAATCTTATTTTAAAAGAGAGCCTTTCAACCCGTCAGTTGTCGCCCTTGTAGCCCTAAAAGTGCACAAATTCCCGCCATATGTGTTTATATGTGTCATGTCCATACGTGGACTCCAACGTTTATGAACACCCGTGTGTGTGTCCGAAATTTCAATGTTGAAGAAAAATGGCGTTAAATTGCAAAAGCAATGGCAAATGACATTTTGTGATGCCACTTGGTTATTCTTGCCAATATGAACGTGAGTTTTATTCGCAAAAAAATAGGGCTATTTTGGATTCCGCTTTCTCCTTATCTAGTTTGAACATTTTGTATAGTGTGGTTATTCATGCAAAGCAGCGATATTAAGATAATACAATACAATATAAAACTTACAACTAACTTAAAAATATTATAACTAAACAATCAAATATAAACACAAATTCACACAAGGAATCGGCGTCGTGTGTAGCGCGGTGTCTGGTAGCCAGCCTCCAAACGCCCCACTTCTCGGCCAAAATTCCTCCTTCATGAAGTTCGACAGATATTTAGTTGGCACTTTCACTAGAAAGGAATTGAAATTGACATTGTTGTGAGACTCCAACCGCTCAACCCTCAGGGTGGAATTGGTCTTTGCATGGATGTACTCTATAATATCCTGGCCCTTTGTAGAGTAATGCAGCCGAGACACGTACATCAGCGTCGTTGGTACAGCAGGACGCAGTAGGTGGTTCGGTCCGGTCGGTGCGGTACCGTACTGATTCCGAGAAGTGGGCTTTCTCTTCTTCTTCTCGACCTTGATAGAGCCCTCCTTGTCGCACTTGTTCTTCTCTGGATCCTGCAGTTGCAGACCACTATGAAAGGATTCACAGTGGTTCTGCTTACCCGCTGTTTGCTGCTTAGTTTGCGGCAAGAATGACGTTTATCTCAAAAAAATACTAAGACACTATGTTTTTGTATTCTAACTTTCGATTTCCCGACTATGTAGTTTCGGACCCAAATTGAGCCCTTAATGACACGGAGAGCGGTGAGTTCGACTCGCGACCTCGCCGCGTGTTCAGCTCATGATTAAGGGCTTGGGTCCAAAATTACTCAGGCAAGACCCCGAAAAATGCACGTGAGTAAACCGAAACTAATCATAAATAAGACACTTTCCTCCGGTTTCTGAATTGAGAATTCTAGGTTAAGCAGTACTTAAGTAACATTTGAGTACGAAGTTGTCAAAAAAATGACGGATTTCAAAGCATTTTTTTGACGACTCCGTACTCGAATACTACTTAAGTACTTATTGCTTATTTATCCCGAATCCTCAATTCAGAAACCGGAGGTAAGTATCTGTAAAAATACGAGTAAAACGTCCTAATTTAATCAGCTACTCAACGAGATATGAATACGGGAGGAGTTCGTGGCTAATTATTAACCACGCGGATCCTATGATTTACAAGGTTAAGCTACGTTTGCTGCGGTCAATCCGGGGATGGGTGACCGTTCGTTACACATCGAGACTCCTACGTCCCTCGAAGAGCACGTTAAACGGTCGGTCCCGGGTGTCATACGAATATCTATGACAGACACGAATAGTCAGAAGCCTGAAATTCAAGTGACAACGGGTCTAACCTTAGGATATTGGCATTGGACAATAAGTGGGTTGCGGAGGTCTGATGGCAGTGGCTCCGTATAAAATACTGGTATTCAGTCGCTTCTGGTTAGACTGGAAGCTGACCTCAACATAGTTGGGAAAAGGCTAAGCAGAACGATTTCCAAGAAAAAAGAATGAAAAAAAAAGTTTGATAATACTGATAAAAGCAATAAGTATACACGGTTATTCGGAAAGGGGTTACTAATCCGCAGGCCACTGAAAGTATCACTGATGACTGTTTTAAAACAAGTGTTGAACAAAATTCGATCATTTTTATTTCCACGCATAACTATATTTATTTTAGTTTTTTCAAAAATTCTTTGTCCCTGCTTTAGTTACGAAATCAGAAAATGGGGCGTCTAGTCCGTGACCTCAAATATGACCTAAAATGCTGCTAATAGCTGAAGATACCTAGATAGATTTTAGCGTATTTTTCATGAAATTTTTGAACAGCAATTTCTCTTAAACTATTGACTTTTGAGGAAAGTTGTAGAACAAAAGTTATTCATTATTATGTGTACTTAAACACACTTTCGGATTAGCATCCCCTTTCCAACTAACCTTAAGTATAATATACGGCAATTGTCAGGAATAGAAAAACCAGAATATAAAGGAAAATTGAATTAAATACATGTTTACGTAATAACACTTTTCTGTATGAGATTTTAGTGTTATTTCTACAACCTGATACAAATCATAACTTATAAAAGACACAACAACATAATCGTTCATTGGTGATTCTATCATTACAGTTATAGCTAATATCGGTATGTCAGGATTGCGGGCAAGGTAAATATAGTAAATAAAACCAACACAGACTCTTCACCACTGAGAGTACTTGTGTTTGGGTTAGTACTAGTAACATGAACTAGATCACAATATAATACTTTACACAATTATTACAAGATCATAAAATAAGGACAAGCTAGACAGATATAAAAGGTCAGACTTCTTCAGCTGATCTACACAGAATGCTCCCGCTTCGTCGATTGACCACCGCCTTTATAACCTCGGATGCGTTGATCCATAACGACGACTACCTTCTTTTGTCAACATTGCCCAGTGCTACCCGCTACCGATTACAAACTCTTGATAGTTTGCTTTTCGTGAAGTAAACTGTTTTTAATGCTGCCCCTAACATAAAGGTTTGGTGGAGTCTTTCTAGTCATTTTGGTGGCCACGGCACGATTTTATTGGTCCTCACTGATAGATCCAACGGTCGAGAAAACGTACGTGTGGCCAGCCGTTGAAGTACTTGATCATGTAGTAGGCTGGAGATGTAGTGTGTAGTGGGAAGATGTGAAAAATACTAAGATTTGTAAATTGACAGATCAAATCAGTCCGTAAAAGTCCACTGCTGAAAATGGGCCTCCCAAAGACACACACATATACACACTCACATTCTCATAATTCTGGATGTTTTTCAAAAAACTATATAATATTTAAAAAAAAAAAAAAAAACTTTCGGCTCATTGACATAGGGTGCTAATTTGTTGCTTAGGATTATTGCTTAAAGGACACACTATCACCGTTACTAAGGATGTTTTTCTTACATTTTGTACATTTAGTGTCATAGTAAATTTTTGAGATAAACATTATTTATCTTGTATCTCGACGATTTTCTAATACACTTGTTTAACTATTAATGATTACTTTCAATTGGATGGTCATTAAGAACAGTTAAATACGCAGAAAGCTTTGTAAAAGTGTCAGCTACAAGCTAATATCATAATCAAAGCCGGTCAGTTTGATATTTTAGAGATAAATAATGTTTAAGAAGGAATTCTGGATATTATTCAAAGTAATACAAAAATTGCAATATCTCGAAATCCATTGACTTTCGGTAGAACATATGTTGGGTTAAATTTGTTGCATTTTAGAACGTAGTGCAAGAAATACGTCGAATTACCAGTAACCCTGTATCTCAGAATACATTTCTGTATTCTGAGCCCTGTATATATTTTAATTACGCTGATATGGGAGAAATAGAAAAACATAGAATGTATCAGCTGCTTGTCATCCCGTGCATGTCTAAGAACCCTACCACAGATAACAACACAGCTGATGACCTTGAAACGGCTGAACCGATTTTGATAAAACATAATACCTAAGAACCACGGCTAGAAAACCAGCTATTAAATAAAAAAAACCGCACCGAAATCGGTTCAATCGCTTAAGAGCTATGGTCCCACAGACAGACACACAGTCAGACAGACACACACACTGTAGGGTGTGGACTGTATATTTTCGGGGGTCTTTCACTACTTCAAATAAAACTCACTTAAACTTTCACTATTATAATTGTTTATCTTGCTGACTATTTGACTGTGGCACTTTATAATAATACTTCACATATTACGACACAGAACTTTAATACACATAGCACAATAGTAACACACAAAAATAATAGCACATAGAAACAATAACACATAGAAACAAAACACATAGAAATAATAACACAATAACTTACACTTTAGCACAATAACACATAGAACAATTAGAGAACACATAGAACAATTACTAGAGAACACATAGAACCTTACTTGCTGACTACTTCTTGTACTGCGAACTGGATCCGGACTATATCCTGAGTGGAAATCGTCCCTATATTTATAGTCGGCTAGGGGGGTACAAGTAGCGCGGGTATGCGAGGTTGAATAGGTTGATTGACCAATAAATTTCTCTAAACTCGCAAGCCCCGCCCCCAATAGCCTTGGTTCCTAGATCAGGTCGGAACCTGTCTCGACAAGTTACGACCTGCTTACATTTGTATCGGACTTCGTTATTTCGACTAACTATCCTACTTGATTTCATAATATTACGTAATTACATTCTTTACAATACGCGATCTTTATTACGTAAACTTCTGTGTTGCTCGGCGTCATTTACATCTCTCCCCCCGGCGCAGCTTGCGTAGCCTCTTCTTTCTTCACAATGACGACGAGCTTGCTCACGGGGCGTCGGAAGGTCCCCGTCTTGGTCCTTACTTCGGCGACCCTGACGCCTCCGTCCGGTCCTCGATGTGTTCGCTCCACCACTCCCATCGGCCAGACGTTCCGCGGGAGGGTGCCGTCCACTATGAGGACGATGTCGCCGTCTTGCAGTGGTCGCGCTGTGTTCTGTGGCTCGCCGCGTGGCACCAACAGGGGTAGATATTCCCGGACCCATCGGGCCCAGAATACGTCGGCGAGAGCTTGACTTGCCCGCCATGTTCTTCGGTCCGCTTTGTCGCAGGGCCCCGTCGTTGGCAGGCCCATGGAGGACCCCAGCAGGAAGTGGTTGGGGGTGAGCGCCTCTGGATCATGTGGGTTCACGCTGACGTGAGTTAAGGGGCGCGCGTTGATGGAGAATTCTGCCTCAGCGAGCAGAGTCTTCAAAACTTCTTCGGACGGCGCCTTCTCCCGTAGCGTGACGCTGAGAGCGGTCTTCACTGACCGCACCATCCTTTCCCAGGCGCCTCCTTGATTTGGCGCGCCAGGGGGAATGAATCGCCACTCCATTCGATGCAGTTGCCCTACGTCTTTCAGGGCTGGCAGCCACTCCTTGTAGGCTGCCCTGAGCTCTTGATCGGCTCCTCGGAAGTTCGTGCCGTTGTCTGAATACATCAGTTGCGGCCATCCTCTGCGTGCCGCCATTCGTCGCAGCGCCATTATTGCTGAGTCGGTTGAGAGGGATGCGGCGAGTTCCAGGTGTACCGCCCGGCATGTGAGGCACGTGAATAGTGCGCCCCACCTCTTCTCTCGTCTTCGACCGATCTTCACCATCATCGGCCCGAAGTAGTCCACGCCGCAATTGGAGAACGGTCGGTGGAACGGGTCCAGGCGGGCTCGTGGCAGGTCTCCCGTGGCCGGTGTCTGTGGCGCAGCTCGGAGTTTCCGGCAGAGAGCGCAGTTTCTCTCTACCGCACGTACGGTGGGTCGCAGGTGAATGACCCAGTACCGCTGTCTTAGGTCGTTGGTTACGCGCTCGCGGTTGGCGTGTCCAGCTGCGCAGTGTTCCCGAAGCACCAGGAGCTTCGTGAGTCGATGGCGGCCGTCCAAAATAATTGGCCGCTTTGTTTCTTGGGGCGCCGTGGCTGCTTCGATGCGACCTCGTACCCGCAGGAGGCCGTCTTCTAGCGTTGGGTCGAGCTTGTATAGCCTGCTCGTCCTAGGGATGGGACGAGCCGACTGCATCCTCTTCAGTTCCTCGCCGAAACTTTCCTGCTGTGCTCGTTGCAGGAGTTCCTTTTCGGCGCGCTGAATGTGCTTGTGCTCTAATCTCGTAGCGGTGCGTCGACACATGTCGATGAAGGCGAGTGCCCTGGCCGCGGCCCTCACCAGTGTCTCGTACTTTGAGAAGCGGGCAGGATCAGGTAGCCAGCTGTCTCGTGGGCCCTCGGCGATGTGTAGGACCTCTTGTTCATCTTCTTCGTGCGACGCCTTCCGGGGCCATTGCTCCTCTGGTAGGTGCAAGAAGCTAGGCCCCTGGAACCATCGGTCGGTTGCGCTGATCGGCGCGTCGGTGAGTCGGGTGGCGTCGTCGGCTACATTCTCGTTTGTCGGTAGCCAACGCCATTCTTCTTTGCAGGTTAGTTCGGCGATCTCTCCCAGTCGGTGCGCGACGAATGGTGTGTAGCGTCGCATGTCGTGCTGTATCCAGTGCACGACGGTGGAAGAGTCGGTCCAGTACACTGTTCTGCTGACCTCGATGCGATGCTCTTTTCTGATGGCGTCGGCGAGTCGGGCTCCTATGACCGCCGCCTGCAGTTCAAGCCTAGGGATGGTCTGCGCCCGTCGGGGCGCCACCTTGGCTTTGGCGGCGACTAGCACGATGCTCGTAGTCCCGTCGCAATTCCTGGTCTTCCAGTAGGCCACGGCTGCGTAGGCCTGTTCGCTGGCATCGCACAGGACATGCAATTCTATACTCTCGTACCTTTTGTTCGTGTAGTTCCTGGGCAGCCGGAGGTGAGTGACTGCGGTGAGCTGAGCGAGCCAACTCGCAAAGAGCTCGTTCTCTTCGTCTGGGATCGGTTCGTCCCACGTGATCTGTAGTCGCCACAAGCTTTGGAGGATGATCTTCGCTCGTACCGTGAAGTGGCTCAGCAGTCCTAGGGGGTCGTAAATCGACATCACTGCGCTGAGTGCTTCGCGTTTTGTCGGCGCGCGTGCTCGTCCTCGTACTGCTGCTGGAACTCTGCTCATCGTTGTGTTGAACCCGAGTTCGTCTGTTTCGGCGTTCCAGTACAGCCCGAGGATTTTGTTCTCAGGCTGCTCTCCTCCCAGCTGTACAGGCGTTGTGGCATGCAGCGCCCGGGGCACGTCGTGTAGCACCGTTTTGTCGTTGGCGCTCCATCCTCGCAGAGTGAACCCGGCGACTGCGTGCACCTTCCTTGTTTCTTGGATGGTCTTCAAAGCTTCCTGTGGATCGTCGTAGCTCGCCACCAGGTCGTCCATGTAGTGGCTGCCCTTTATGGCCTCCAGCGCGCGTGGGTATTCCTGCCCGTGTATGTCCGCGTTGTGGTTGCGAACATAGTGGGCCATGTACGGTGAGCTGGCCGCGCCGAAGATCATACTCGTCATCTTGTAGCAGCGCGGGGTTCTCGTTCGGTCGCTGCCTCTCCACAGGAATTGCTGCGCCGGTTGGTCTTCAGGCCTAATCTTAATCCTCAGGAACATTTCTTGGATGTCTGCTGTGACAGCTATCGCCTTTTCCCGGAATCGGAATATGATCCCTGGGAGCGATAACAGCAGGTCCGGTCCTTCTAGTAGCCTATCGTTCAGGCACACACCGTGACTCCTCGCCGCCGCGTCGAACACTAACCTTTGCTTGCCCGGCTTGTTTGGATTCTGCACGGCGAAGTGGGGCAGGTACCAGCACACGGCGCTCGAGCGTTCTGCGCCATCGCATGGCACCGCGTACCTTTTCTCCAGCAGGTTGTCTATCTGTGCGCTGTATTGCTTGGCGAAGTCAGGCGAGGCGTCCATCTTCTGCTCGATCTTCTTTAACCGGCGGAGCGCGGCGTTGTAGCTGGGTGGCATGGTGACGTCGTCGTGTCGCCATGGCAGTCCGACCTCGTAGCCACCGTTGATCTTCCTCGTTGTTTGTTCCACGATGGCCATCGCTCGCTGGTCGGCGTCGCTTACGCGTGGTTCTCGCGCAACGCCTAGCGCTTCTATCTTGAAGTGGGCTTCCACTAAGTCGTGAAGCCGCTGGTGGTAGTGCTGCTCATACAGGTGCAACACGTTGTCTTCATTCATGACCATTCTGCGTGGTGCGGTCCCGTGCACTACCCAACCGAGCTGCGTTAGGGATGCAGCTGGTTGGTTGGGGCCGCCGATCCTAAGCTTGCGTGACACGATGCATTCCCAGTGGTCTGTCCCCACCAGGAGTCCGGGGCGTGCTGGTTCGTAGCACACTTCTTCTCGCGGGAGGTCGCGCAGGTGCTCGTACTCCAGCAGCGTGTCAGGTATTGACTGCTGGTGAAGCCTCAGGCCCTTCATGGTTCTGGCCCGAAGCTGATGCGGTGCGCTGCCCTCGCCGATCCCTTTCACTTGCACCGTGACGATCTTGCTGTCCATGTCCTGCGATGACATGTTGACGCCGTGGATGTGCAGAGGTTGCGACATCCCTTCTGCCCCGATGCTCGCCGCCAGGTCCTCATCGATGAGGGTGATGGTGGCTCCTTCGTCTAGGAGCGCGTGCGTCTTCACCTCCCCCCGTGGACCGGTGATGACGATGGGGCATACTTTGAGGAGAACAGTCTTCGGGCCGTTGGCTGATCGGGTAGCCACCGACATGACGGCCTCCTCCTTGAGCGGTTCTTCTGTCTTCTTATCAGTCACTGACTTAACTTCGGGTGACTCCTTCCTCTCTTGGTGCAGCGTGGCGTGATGAGGCCGGCGGCACTGGTTCACACCGCACAGCTTCGCCTTGCACGTGATGCGTCGGTGCTTCTTGTTGGTACACTTAAAGCATACCTTTTGGTCTTTGACGAACTCCCAGCGCTGGTCAACGGTCATCGCCTTATACTTCGGGCACTGTGTCAACCCGTGGTTCTGCTTGCAGCTGGGGCACCCTTCCTCTTCAGCATCTTCGGTCGTGGTGTATACTGCAGGTGGCCTCTTCTTTAAGGTCACGGCAGGCCTGGTCTCCTTCTTCTGGTTCGTGGTCGCGTTGCTGGTCGGCGGGGCGTACGTGTATCGTAACGCCCTGTCTGCTTCGCGCATCAAGAAGCGAGATAACATGACGAGTTCTGGCTCTGCCGTCCCTTCGTTGTCATAGGCGAAGTCGCACCACCGGGATCGAAGATGTGGGCTAAGTTTCTCCAGCACTTCCCGGGTCAGTAAGGGATTGTGGAGGTAACCCCTACGGTCTATTGTTTTTAATACACAGATTGTGTTGTGTATTTTAATAGCGAAGCTGTTCAGTTCACTGGCTGAGGAACTGGGTTTCGGCATCTTCTTCAGGTCTTCGAGTGCTTTATCGATGATTACTTCCGGTCGACCAAAGCACTGCTCCAGAGTTTTCATAATTGCCTCTGGTTCGGTGGCCGTGTGTAGAAGAGCTGATACTGCTTCTCGTGCTTCGCCTTTCAGGCAATTTCTTAGACGCTGTAGGTTCTCTGCTGGTGACACGCTGTACATGTTCGTCGTGTCGTAAAAGGATGCCTTGAACGGCAACCAATCGTTGATAGCACCAGAGAAGGTCGGCAAGTCTGTATGCCGTAGTCGCGGTCTGGCCATCTTCTCCAGGGTCGCAGCTAGCTGGTCGATGCTGTTTCTGGCTCTCGTTGGCGTCGGTGATCTGCCGCGTGTCGTGTCGAAGCGTAGCCGCTTCGGATCTTCCCTGGTCTCTGCGCTGACACCCCCCTCCCCCCGTGAGCTGAGGGGGTTGGTGCGTAGCCATTGGTCCACCTTCTGGTGCTGGTGCTCCTCTCGAAGTGGATCTTCGTGGATGCTCTCCTGGTCATCCTGGATCGCGGAGACCTCGGCAGCCAACCTTTTCTTGACCAGTTCTGCTTCAAGGTCAAGCTCCTTTCTTCGAATGGCCGCCAGCTTCTCGGCCGCCTCAAGTTCAACCAGTCGTAGTCGCGTCGTTATACTGGTCGTTGACCTCACTGACCGCGGCGGTGACCTCGTCTGTTGCCGTTCTGACGATGGTCCTGCAGTGGCGCGGTCCGCGACGGTGGTTGGCCCTATCATACTTTCAACCTGAGGTGACGCTGGTGGGTTCACTGATAGTCTTCGCAGTCGTTCGCGTTCTATGCGTTCTGCCTCACGGTGACGCAACAACTCTTCGTCCCTTCGTTCTAGGGCCCGCTTCTGTTCCTCCAATTCTGCTAAGTCACTTTGACTCCGGGTGACAACCATCGCGTTCGGTAGATGGTGCACAGTAACTTTAGCAAAATTAGTCGGCGGTGAGTTGCAGGTAACACCTTATTTGTACTTACTCTGTGTTCTCTGTGGTCGCGGATTCTTCCTTCCTTTAATCCGGCTCGAAGGACCAGAAACTGTAGGGTGTGGACTGTATATTTTCGGGGGTCTTTCACTACTTCAAATAAAACTCACTTTAACTTTCACTATTATAATTGTTTATCTTGCTGACTATTTGACTGTGGCACTTTATAATAATACTTCACATATTACGACACAGAACTTTAATACACATAGCACAATAGTAACACACAAAAATAATAGCACATAGAAACAATAACACATAGAAACATAGAAACAAAACACATAGAAATAATAACACAATAACTTACACTTTAGCACAATAACACATAGAACAATTAGAGAACACATAGAACAATTACTAGAGAACACATAGAACCTTACTTGCTGACTACTTCTTGTACTGCGAACTGGATCCGGACTATATCCTGAGTGTTTTTTTTTTTTTTTTTTTTTTCTAGTGGACTGCAGTAGGTCGTCCTAGGGGACGGTTTCTACGTAACCGGGCAGTTATTGGCGAGACCTGAAGGGTCTCCAGCCAAGTATATCCTGAGTGGAAATCGTCCCTATATTTATAGTCGGCTAGGGGGGTACAAGTAGCGCGGGTATGCGAGGTTGAATAGGTTGATTGACCAATAAATTTCTCTAAACTCGCAAGCCCCGCCCCCAATAGCCTTGGTTCCTAGATCAGGTCGGAACCTGTCTCGACAAGTTACGACCTGCTTACATTTGTATCGGACTTCGTTATTTCGACTAACTATCCTACTTGATTTCATAATATTACGTAATTACATTCTTTACAATACGCGATCTTTATTACGTAAACTTCTGTGTTGCTCGGCGTCCTTTACACACACGCACAGACAGACAGACACACATAGCGGTCAAACTTATAACACCTCTCTTTTTGCGTCGGGGGTTAATTAAATAGGGAGTTGTAAAACCTTTATTAAAAAAATAAACGTACCTAATTTGCAGAACGACGTCCCTTCCAGTATGCAATATGCATGTATTCTTGTGCATATGCTGGCCTTTAATTAACAAGAATTTTAATTTTATATAATAGATATATCTATATTTTCAATTAAAATTCGTGCAATATTTACACTAAGCTACATTGATGCTAAATGGTTTGTTACATTGTTTATGAATTCATGATAGTTAATAACTTAATATGAGCCAAATTAAATGTATACTTTAAAATAAACATGTAGGTAAGAATTATTTATAAATAATGTTAGGGTAATTTCGATTGTAGACAAAAAACCGTTTTTCGGACTATATATAGGTGTAAACGAATTCATGTAATTCCTTCAAACCGCGTGATCTACTAGTCACAGATTGACCAAGCACTGTTTTTTTTCAGTTTCAGTAAACATATTTTTTCATAAAATAAACAGATTTTCTGTTTCTGAGTCATTTTAGCGTCCCGAGTTAACTAACTGCACGGAGTGATATTACGCTAGTCGTGCCTGCCAGCTATGTTGCCGTGCTTTCATTCAATTTAAGCGTGGAATCGAAATGTTTTATCACATAAAATTATTTTTTACGAAATATTTTGCAAAAAATATTTTTACTGATTTTTTTATTGAATCCTTATTAGGTGGTTTAGATACGACGACTTATCCCTACCGTAAGAAAAAAAGTTTTTAATTTTTTAGTATTTAACCGAGCTAAATCCCGTGCTTGGTTAATCTATATCATTAATAGATCATGTGGTTTGAAGGTGTTACACGAATTCATTTACACCCTGTATATATTTGATCTTAACATTTTTAACCAATAATGCAATACATAAGAAAACCTTCACCCCAATTTTCACAAGTAGCGATAAACCAATGCAGATCTAATGCGGAATAATGGTTTTGATTATACTAACACACATAGATGTACCCACTCGAAACATAAACGTGCCAATTTCCTTATAGACGGCAATTGATTTATGTTCAGGTGTATAACCCTCACCGACGTCAGAATTGTGAAGATGTTTAATTGATTGCAACTTTATGGGCTTATTTAATGTTTGAAACCGAGTTTATAGGGGTGGAGAACCGGCACTAACTGTATCCTAGGCAGATTCAATGATAGATCTCTTATTGGCATCACTTAGTACTTCCCGCATATCAACTCTAGAGCTGTAAAAAGTTATTGCTTCACTAACGATTTATCACTAATGATGCAAGCGGATTGCGATGTGTGCCTTAAAGGAAAAATAATAAAGTTACTGCTTTTTATCAGAAATATTTGATGCAGTTGTTGATGTTGTAGAGAAAAATTCACTGACTAAAATTTTTACACAAACAATATTTACATAATTACAAATAAATAATATACTCTAATATAATATAATAATATATTCTCTTCTTCTCCCAATCCTCGACTATGCTGATGCCAGCTATCTCGATCTAACTGAGGATCAATTTGAAAAGCTTGAGCGACTTCAGAATCTTTGTATCAGATTCATATTTGGTTTACGCAAATATGATCATGTTTCAGAATTTCGTACTAAGCTCAAATGGCTACCTATTCGCCTTCGCCGGAATACCCATATTCTTTCTCTACTCTATAATGTGCTCTTTAATCCTTCCACCCCGTTTTACCTTAAAGAACGCTTCGAGTTCCTCGGTGACTCTCATTTTAGGTTCTTGAGATCATCAGAAAATCTTAAATAAAAAATACAACAAGTCTTTCACAATTCAAGCTGCACGCCTGTGGAATGCTTTACCGCTTAATGTGAGACGTGCACAATCGCTGCCAGTTTTTAAAAAGTCAGTGAAGGAGAACTACTTGTCGCTCTAATCTGCTATTTCTTTCATTCCTCTCCTCCGTTCTTATGTTTAATTATATTTATTAGTTTATTATTATAATATTTATGTTTTTTTTCATATTTATGTAAATATATTGTTATGTATTTTATACTATTAAATCTAAGTAATAATATGTACGTAATGTACAAGTACACCTAGACTGCCCGTTTTTCTCTTTCCATTCTTCCAGTCCATCCAAAGGTTGTCTGGAAGAGATCGCCTTGCGCGATAAGACCGCCCATTGTACATTTTTTTGTATTTAAATTGTTTTTCCTTGTTTTGTTAACCTGGTGTATGTACAATAAAGAGTATATAAATAAATAAATAAATAAATAATATACAAATAACGAAAAATATATCCTAATAAAACTATAAACTAAAATAAGGCATCAAAGTATTCCTCCGCATCGCTGTCTACTGGTAACGTGCCCAGAAGGCTGGTAGCATTGCCACGTTGAATGACAATGCTAATCCTTTGGCCAAAGTAGAGACCAGCCTTCGGGTCACGGGAAGTGTCGACCAGCCGCCTTGCAACCTCTCTATACAATGTGTCCGGTTATGGACTAGCGATATTCTAGGTACTTATATAACAACTATTCTAGTACTCAAATACACTATACTTACACTAGGGTCCAATTCACTTCCATTTTTTTGTTGAGATATTCTGTACGTGTGTACAAAAAAGTATATCTCTCAAAGTTTTGGTCCTACTGAGATAAAACTAGGCTTATTCGGAGGGCAACAATATTGTCTATCGTTTACATTACGATAGAATGGGTTCACATTTTCATAACTTTAAGATAGAGAATATCTCAACAAAAAAGCAAAATGGCTGCCAAATAGCGGGGAAGTGGATTGGACCCCAGTGTGTAGTGTATTTGTGTACAAGAATAGTTGCTATATAAGTACCTAGAATATCGCTAGTCCATAACCGGACACATTGTATAGAAGACTGAAATTAATATTTTTCTAAATTAACATTAGAGACGTATGACCATACGCGTTAAATAACATCATAGATTAAATTGTAGAGTATCGTGTGATGTTGAAAATAGTACGACATTATTTATAGATGCAGGCAACTTGTTATTAGTACAGGTAAGTACGCTAAACAGAGAGTAATAATAGCTTATGAAGTTAAATAAAGCTACGATTTTATTCCAGGCCTAGCGTCGTAGTCGCTACTTTTGCAAATATGTAGGTACTGCAGAATAAAAGCTGCAAATATTCGATGACTATCAATATAACTTTACGTTTGTCTCAGCGTACAAAGTAAGTACACAAAAATTCTAAAAAAATCTTGTGAGATAAATCTACTTCCATCTTTATTACGTTATATGTATATTTTTGTTTCTCGTGCACTAACTAAGAAACTTTAATTGACTAAAAACCCATGATAGCATCATAGATTAGTGTGAAAATTACTGACCTGTGGTCTTCTCACTTCGTGTCGATACGTGACTTAACGTGACTAATAAAGAAGTACATCTACACCTAAGGATCATTTTTTTGTATTCACTATCGCACTATCATGGCAGTCGTGCTTTTTGCGAAGATTAACATCCTCGAAGACGTCATCCCTGTTGTCATCAGCTTACGCTTATTATATTATCTCAATAGTATCCGGTTTGTCTGCCACAATGGTCCCGCAATAGTTTCATGAATCATCAGTTCAAATCAAATTAGGGATCCATCTTTACAAAAATAGAATATTTAAAGGACTTGTATGATTATTTAGCACAAAAATATGTGTATTCCCTACCTCAACTTGATTGAGCTAACTAAATTATATTCAACTTCATGCAAGACCGACCTAAAACTTAATTTGAAACTCCGATTTTCAAAGGCGGAATTACAACGATAAACTTTTTTTATATAAATGTACAATCTGATTTATGGACTGCAAATTATAAGGAATTACTTAAATATACGGAAAATGAATGTTACTAATAGGTACGTGTACTGCGCAGTTTTGAACAGAGATCGTCGAGTTCCGCAGATTGAACGGTTGCGTGGCAAAGCTACTAAGTTGAAAAGTTAGAATTCGATAATTCCGTTGGGAATATTAATTTTAGCCGATGATTGAATTTTTTACAAGGTAATCAATGAGTCGTGCGCTAGGACGGGGCGGGTTAGCTCATCCGCCAAACATTTTGGTGGTTTTTGTGATGGAAGCCGCGCGAGGAAGGCCTCGGTGAACACGATTTTTAAAAACAAATGACGGCATAGTTAAGATCGGTTAGAGGAGGTGCTTTTACCAACAAGTGTTTATTTACATGTACAAAATAATTTATGAATTTTCCAACATGCATTATGTTCGTTTGCAAAATACTGGCGGCGCGAGACGCTGCTGTATTTTTTTTATAAACACAGTTGGTGATTCCGACGACACTCATAGTGATGAAGAATAGTGCCTTATTAATTTTATTTTAAATAAAAAAAAAACTGTCACCTATTTTATTACATTACACATGCCGTTTGGGTGTGCCGCTACTATTTGAGCGAACTTACTTTACATATCATCTAAAAACTTGTATATTTACATTTTATTTTGTGACAATCTATTGCAACATTTCCAAAATACAGGAAAACACATGAAAAAATGTGTGTAAGCTTGATTTAAGAGGTTTTTGTATATCGTATGCTCCCATAGGCCATCCTAAATTCCCGTGAATGTCAAAAGAGCTTAGCGATCAAGGAAATATAATTAAGGAGTTGCTGGGACACACAGCTGTGCGTGAACATTATTTTAAGAAAATATGTTTTCCTTAAGGCTCGCGTACATAATACAGTCGCTTTAAGGCGCTTCCCCCAGCTAAAGTGGCGCCACTTCAGAAAAAAAGCATTATTTCTGTCAACACACAACATTGAAATTTCGTACCGTACAACATTTTAGTCAAGTGTTGAAGAAGTTTTCGAACACCAAATATCAACATTAGAGCTTCTGGATTCGAAGTTTTAACGATAAGTACCAAAAACGGCCGTTTTTAGCATTAATTACTAAAACTTCTAACCTAGGATGTCAAGTGTTGTTTTTTGGTGTTCGAAAATTTCTACAACACTTGACTAAAATGTTGTACGTACGAAATTTCAAAACGTGGTGCTGACAGAAATAATGCTTTTTTGTAGGGGAAGCGCCTTAAGTAAAATCATGAGTATACCAAACCATAATCAGGCTATTACTGTCCCACTGCTGGGCGTGGGCCTCTTCTCAGAATGAGAAGGGTTTAGGCCTTAGTCCACCACGCTGGCATGGTGCAGGTTGGCGAACTACACAGCCATCGAGAACTTTTTGTAGCTCTCTCAGGTGTTGAGGTTTTCTCGCGATGTTTTCCTCCACAGTTAACGCAAGTGATCATTAAATTCTGATCCGTACTTGAATTCAAAAAGAGGAGCTCGTGGCTAAATAATTACAGCCGCATAGACCGATCTTCCGGGTTAAGCCACGCTTGCCGAGGTTGGTCTGTGGATGGGTGACCATTTGCCATAGCGAGTTTCCTCCGTGCCTCGGAAAGCACGTAAAGCCGTTGGTCCCGGCTTTCATTTGTAGATCTTTGACAGTCGTTACTGTTGGTCAGAAGCCAGAAAGTCTGACAACCAGTCTTACCAAGAGTATCGTATTACCCAGTTACTGGGTTGTGGAGGTCTGATAGGCAGTCGCTCCATGTAAAATACTGATATTCAGCTGCATCCGGTTCGACTGGAAGCCGACCCCAACATAGTTGGGAAAAGGCTAGGCAGATGATGACTTGAATTCAAAAAGTCTGCATAGAAGGCAAGGAGTTCAACCGCTAGGCTATCATTCACTGCTAATATACTATTATATCCCGAAATCAAGCACGAGTTGGATGATAATAAGAACTGTCAGTTGCACTAAGAGAAGCTTAATTTGACTTTTGAAAATAAGCACCTAAGGAGAAGAAGGATGCAATTAATTTTAATAGTTTAAAAATACATCATGAATAAAATAATTTTCATTATTTCACGTAGATAACATTTTTATAACGTCGTCAGTACATCACATATGTTTATTTTAATTTTTTGCTTTCAGACATAAAACTTAATGACCTTATCTATAAATAAAAGGTTCTTTTTGCAACATGATACTCATTCATACAGTTGAATGTTAAGGCTAGTGTAGGTACGCACACGTTCTTGTATTATATTGTCACGTTCAATAGCTGAATGGGAATTACGCGCAGGCGTATTACGTTCTTTATATTAGACATCAACGCTAGCGCAACGCAGTGGGCACGTCATTAAATTGTTGTTTCACGAAGATACGCGGAATCATTTGGTGATTAATAATATATTTATAACGTATTATTACTTGTTCATCCTCAAAATTTAATCAACGTTATTGAAAGCTTACTTTTTTTAAACTTGGTTTTTCAACCAAAATACGGTTATACAGCAGCCTCAATTTTAATTTACTTTTTAGATACGGATAATCTAGAATAGCTATTTCTTAGTGCAGCTAAAGTTTTAATGCTTATGTTTTACTGTTAGGTAGTTACCGATATACGAAGCTAGCGGACGAGATGTCTACTTACGTATTACAATCAATTATACAATTAAGTAATAATTATACAATGTAGTCTTCAAAAGGCGTTGCGTGCGCGTCAAGTGAGAGTCGACCCTAGTGCGCAGGAGGCTCGACGCACATTCCCGGAGGCGCGCGCTCTACTCATTAATGAGCTTCGTTGTAAAATAAGCTGAGGGCTCTTAACTGCCATCCTGCGAGATTGCTTTTCGTGGTCGGTATCTATTAATAGTTATTTATAGGCAAAACTGAAAGAATTGTGAAGCACGAGTATAGTTCGTGATGGACGTCTGCAGACAATGCGTCATAGTCGTGCATCATTCGTACAAGAATTACCTTAGGTTCTGATAAACGAGAAGGGCTCTCGGGTTTTACAAAAATGCTTGGCAAGTGATGCAATACACCTACAGCTTTAATATAGTTAGAAACAGACACTTAATCTCGAATATAGGGATAAGGTCCTAATCCTTATGTGAGACGTAAAAAAAAACTTCGATCTGTTTTCATAAATTTACTAAGTAGTGAACATTATAGAGACTATTATTTAATTGTTTTCGAAAATAATATAAAAATAGTTTTGATAGCTTATTTTTTTGTATCTCACTTTGACCATGGCCCATCTTCCGTGCGGAAGAAGTCCGGTCCTTTGGAAGGCATACGGGGACAGGTCCAATGCTCAGGGGCCCCTTTGAGAACTTTAATCTAAAATGATATGGGGCACCAACCGGGGACTATTCACGGTTGCACTATTGGAGTGGGTTCAAGACTATTGTAAAACATCGCAAAAAATATGTGATGGTCTATGGAAAGGGATGTTTAGTGGACGGGTTATTTCTTTTGTCGGAACAAAACGGCGTCTGCCTTTCGACTTTAAACTTGCAATGTCAATTGGCAGACGGCGACTCGCCAACTTACTAGATGGTCCTAAAAAGCCGTAAAATTATTATATTTATTTTTGCATATCTAAAATATAAAAGATATTAGACCTGCATAGCGCTATCCTAACAACTGAAATATTTTTATTTTACGTAACTACAAATTTCATAAAGGTGTTGTAGTAAATATCCAAGATGCGAATAAAAATTAAATAATTAGAGATGTTGTTTATTTTGTATAAAGGAATCAATAAAATGTAAGCTGCAGTTTCTCATCTAAGTGTGGTTGGAGTAATAAAAGTTAACGGAAACGACAGTCTATAATTTTTTTTTTTTTATTACCTCGTTTTTAATTAACTTAAATGTTAAGTACACGTTTATGTGAATGACGTCTAAGTGAGATATATCAGAATTGGACCTATGAAAATTTTCATTGGCATAATGTTACCGTTTGAGTAATTAAAATTTTATGGACAATTAGAGAGAAATGAGCCTTCCCTATACCAAAATAAAATAATTTATTATTTCATTCTGATAAAGCTAATTGTAGATATTAATCACATATGACAGGATAACATTAGACTGTCATTAGTTGGCAATTCCGAAATTTTATCAAGTTATTCTCATGAAATTGCTTTTAGCTTCCAGGTAATAAGTACTTATTGAAAATTTAAAATAATTTATTCTTTGGAGGTCTATGAAGCGTGGTGTGAAATAAAGGAGTCTATTGTAATAATGTAAAATCGATCAGCGAAGCGCACCCAGCGATGACAAATTAGCTAATGTACTAGACGTGAGAGCACGCTAATGACAAAGAACAGCGAGAACACGGCCGGCTTACATGACGCTCGCGCCGTGATTGGAATTTTAAACTATTTGACATAACCACCGGAAACTAGCATAACGCAAGAACTCGTTTTTTCAAAACATAAGAATAGCAATGCTACAAAAGACAGCCCCCAAAAAGGCCTGCCCTTGGGGGTTTGCTGCGAAGGAGAAACTGCAAAACATCATGGCTATGCGAAATTTTTACTTTTTCCTAAAAGTGCAGTAATCGTTTTCGCAAAATTCCTAACCATTTCGTACTCCTTTCTGTCGGGTAGCCAACACTAAATGCAATTTTTCAGAAATTAGACTTGGATGCCACAGACATTATTACCGTTTGGAAACCTTATTTTACATGACACTAAAGACAACTACGATATTTTGCATGTGTTTAAATATATCATTATTTTATTAAGTTTATTCAATACCTATAAATCTGTAGTTATGAATGAAATTATATTTTTACTTCAAAGTCTCACCTTTTCAGGAAAACATGAAGAATGATGCACACTTCCTATTAAAATGATTGCTTTTGTAAATTTCATACTACTGTGAGTAATAACCACTATCTGATAGACTAACATATTTTTTACCGTTCCGTTTAGTGGGCGAATAGAAATGAAAGGTAATTTTGAGAGTTTACGTCTGCGCTGTTTTGGAACTACATACAAAAATAGTTTGTTTTTAGGGTAAAAGGTGAGTACGGTCAGTGAATCGATCGAGCAGAATCGGTCCGAACGCGATGGCATGTAGGCCCGTTCTAGATACCCTTGAACCTAAAGTGGCAGCTCTCGGCCGCGTTGCCAATGACCCCGCACGCAGGCGCCCGCGCCGCGCCGCGACCAAGTCGCTCGCTAATTGTTATGTAACAGAGAAAAGTTACGTGCATCGTCCGCCACGCATTCAAATATTCGGTACATGCCAATTTTACGTCGTTGTACTTGCAAGTATACTTAATTGGCTCCAAAATCCCCATACCGACGATATTGGGATACACAAACAGGTTCGGGGAACGCGAATGCCGCTTCTTGCCAATCCCGAAGGGAAGGTAAAGTCACTGAACTTGCACGTCGCATGCTACATCTCGTTCCTTACTTCATAGTTCTTGTGATTGTAAAATATCTTTGTTATTATAAAGGCAGACGAGAATTTGCAAAAGCGAGTAAAACACCTTTGATGTCTTTTCGATTTATGGCACATGCATTATGAGTTTAGCACCAGGAGAATATTTTAACGTTAGGAAATAATTTTAATAAATGTTTATAAGTAACTTCAGGAGGATATAGGGATGTTAAAACAAGGACTGCTATTTATTATACCTACTATCCGATTTAATTAGATGCAGACAATGAACATGATTTAATATTGGTCTGCGAAAGAAAGTCTGTTTATTAACGTAATGACACACTTTAATATTGATTAGTCGATTGATAGATTAGACAGTAATGAGATCACATGCGTTCATTTATCAAGAGCATTCATAAAGGATACTCTGGTGGTCATGGCCTTAATAGTCAATTCTTTTTCCACTTAATATTATTACTGAAAAAGAACATTAACGATCTTCAGATATTTTGTCATAATTAATAACAAAAAATGTTTATGATGCTGTCTGCTTGGTTCTTCGAATGAGGAATGAAAGAACAACGTTCAAAATACAGGAACATAAGCTTAGTTCAATAAATCTATAATTTTTGTTGCTGAATAATCACCTGCTCTGGCTCTGGAAAATATCTGGCAACCAAGGTGGATTATAGTTAACATATGTCCAGCTCCATATTCCTGTTCAGCTTTGTGTATTCTCAAGTCGGCCTCCAGTTTGACCAGATGCAGCTGAATAACAGAATTGCAAATGAAGCGACTTCCATCGAACCTCTGCAACCTAATTACCGATAGCCTAAGGCCCGCCAAGTCGAGGTTTTGTAATTTTTCTTCCTGAAATCAATTGTTCATTCGGTACAAAATTCCCGGAACCGGAAATTAGTTAGCTATAGATCTTTTCGCTAGTTGCCTGTTACGTGATTTTTCAACTTTGTCTCAGAGTTGGCAACGCATCAGCAATCCTAGGTTACTCGATATCGGAAATTTAACAACTCATCATCTGCCTAGCCTTTTTCCCAACTATGTTGGGGTCGGCTTCCAGCCGAACCGGATGCAGCTGAATATCAGTATTTTACATGGAGCGACTGCCTATCGGACCTCTGTCTGTAACTGGGTAATACGATACTCTTGGTAAGACTGGTTGTCAGACTTTCTGGCTTCTGACCAACAGTAACGACTGTCAAAGATCTACAAATGACAGCCGGGACCAACAGCTTTACGTGCTTTCCGAGGCACGGAGGAAACTCGCTATGGTAAATGGTCACCCATCCACAGACCAACCTCGGCAAGCGTGGCTTAACCCGGAAGATCGGTCTATGCGGCTGTAATTATTTAGCCACGAGCTCCTCAGGAAATTTAACAACTCTTGTAGAATAAGTTTTCGATATTCGCGTATTTTTTTTTTATTACTTCCCATACAAATAAAAAAACAATTTTTGTAACTCTTTATAGGCGGCGATAAACTGACGGTGGTATAACCAATACCCAGAACAAACCATGTGAAGAAAAATGTATTATATGAGGAAGCACAACGTTATAATATTACAGCAATGGTTTAAGTACATATATCTAAAAAACATATAAAAGAAAACACTAACATCGAATGTCACCATTTGTATTGATGTTTTTTTCTTAGATTCATAAAGTTTGAAATTAAATAAGTATACATAATATTCCCTTCAATGTAAGTCAACTGTAATTGTTCTTTTTGAGAAATAAATGTTTTTAAACAGACGTCAGATTCCTTGCCCATCTATGACATAAAAAAAGTAGATTTCGTTGCCCATTTTCTTGATGTTATAGTAAATCACCTCTTACAATAATCACGAGCGAAAGCCAAATTCGCCAATTTGTAGTACTTGTATTTACAGATATTCAAAATTGAACGGAGTGATTTTCTAGACAAGGTGTGAGTCCTGGTAAAATTCAGATGGTTCAAAAACTTTCTACGTCGCCTCAATTAACTCACTTAAACGGTTGGGAAACAGTAATTTGTCTAGCTATACGTCCAGAACAACCGTTAGCATCAAGTGAAGTAGCAATCTATAACACGAGTACTTATTAGTTCGTGGGTACTTGCATAGCAATTATATGCATGGGAGTCAAAAACACGTGTGTACCATAAATCCAAATAAAGCACTCAATTCGTATAGGTCTACGTAGCGATCACGGCTCCACTTACACATGTAAGAGTGATGTTGTTAAAATATTTTCTTCTCGTATACATGTTGAGCAAGAGACAGCGCGAGTGCCGCGGGCTTTTGTGCTAGAATTTTGATTGATATTTTTTGTCAGCTAACTCGGCCACAATAAGATGACAGCGGTAACAAGAGGAGTGCGAAATAACTTAGACGTCGTAACTGAAAGTATCAAGGTTAGTCGCCGGCGGGGCGGCCAAAACTCGGCTAACAGTAACAGTACACCCACGCAAAAACTGAGCACCCAGAGCGACTTACACCGACTAGCACCTTTGTGATCCACCTTTTCGATTTAATGATACGGAAATAGTGAATGGACCGCCAAACAAATACATGTCTCAAGTCAATGATAAGGATTTCATTAGCACAACGTACTCGTATCCGTATCGGACACATGTAGTTATCTGTGTTTATTTTTTTCTTCATAACGGAGAGAGTCGGTCGTGATTGAAAACGAACCACTAAGCGATTGAAGAGCTTTTCAATTACAACTTGGCCAAAATCCAATTAGCATATTGGTCATCAAATTACTCAAACAATCACGAGCACTTTCGTTTCTCAAAGCGGCGGGCGGCGGTGCCGAGAGTGGCTTCGCTGGCGACTGCTTGTGTTAAGACTGCTTTCTCGGCCTCATTCTTGACCATGAGTCGGAAGGCGCCGTGTTCTCATAGTCGACAAAACGATGTATCTATGTCGATTGCTTGTAGGCGGCCTTGAGCGGCAACCATTAATTTGTGTGCAGAGCCGCCAGCGGGATACCGTTATAGCGAGCGCCTAAATCTTATGCCCACTCGTCGATATCACTAGATAGATTGCTGATCTTACACTAGACATTTGTTGATCATAATCAAACTCGTCAAACACTTCCTGGACTATTATCGGTTAAATTAACACTCGTAGTCTTGTAGCCAGGCATACTTGTTACTTTCTCCTAATTCAATGTCTAGACCGAGGCACTGTTGTCTAAAATATTTAAGCTAAAACTCTGGAACTGGATCATAGGATAAAGACCAGAATAGATGTCGAGTAGGTTCATTGCTACTAAAAATCTATAATGACGCAAAGTCCCACTATTTGCGATGCGAATGCAAACATTGATTAATTCGAGAGACTCAACAAGCATATTTGATTTTCACACGCGAAATTCTTCAAAATATGCTTTGTGACTATATAACTAGTGATCTGTCTAAACGACATTAAAAAAGTTCAAAAATGAGTGTCAAAACTGTTATTTGTCTAATATCATCTAAGTGCAATTTTATAAACATGATTCTTAATTCATTGTAACTAAGTATGCACCTATAAATTAGATTTTAAAATATAAATTAGCTATAAAACCGACAAACCCTATATTTTTATACAGTAGTGGATTGTGGATTTAATAATTATTTAGAATTGAGATCATTTGAGATCATATCGCTTTATTTTTAATTTACTCTAAGAACAAATATACAGAGGTTCATCAATTACACTGGTAACTTAGTACTTTTATTATCACATGAAATATGCATTTAAATAATCTCATAAGTAAAACTGTTAGTATTCATTGGATCGTATAAAGAAGCAATGAAGGAAATCTAGTCATGGTGTTCAGTAAACTAATTTGGTGGTGATGACCGAGAGATAAGTGTACACGTACCGAACTATCTAAAGTGGGCAAGGCAGCGTACCACGACGCGTCGCCGCCGCGCGCTGGTGTGATCAGAATTTGTTTATGCGGCCTGGGAATAGCTCAGCCAGATAGTGCTCTCATTCGGTCACGGAAAATCCTTAGCGTTTTTAAGCGGAACGCTTTGCAACTACGAATGAATCTGTGCATTTAAAAAAACTGTAGACGACGATTTACATGCGAATAAAAATACGCCATTATAAAATTCTGCAAAACAGGCGAATAGCAACAGCGGGACATTTTCGTGAATAGTTAAAAGCACTTTGTTTACTTGCGAATAAATTAATAGGAATTGAGCTAGATTTTATTTCATTACATTTTAAAACCGCAGTTAATAACGTAATAATTTGATTTAATAGTTCCATTTCACGTTCTTACACTACCTACCCATTGATCATGTTTATACTACGGTTGTCTGAATGCGTACAATGCCTATGTATTTTTTTAAAAGTAGGTAGCATGTTGATTTGTACTGAAAAGCATAAAATAATGATATAATTAATTAATATTTTCTGAAGTCAGTGTCTTAAAAGATCGAGTCACATCTGAAGTTGCTGGTCTAAAATGAAATAATAGCCAAATTCCTTTCTCAAAATGGAATTTCACTTACCTAGGTTTCAATTCTTCGTTAGAGCGTGGCTTAGTACCAACGACTAAATAATAACATAGTTAGACATAAGATAATTTGATTGTGATCACTTATGGTGCTGTTAAGGGGTTCAGGAGTTACTTTCTCTATTTCTGAATTTCTCTATGAGATCATCAAAGTTACTTAATATGAAACTAACCAAAATGAAGGTAGATCCTATCTAAAATTAAATCGTGAAAAGTGGTTTATAAACAAAAAAACCGGCCAAGTGCGAGTCGGACTCGCGCACTAAGAGTTCCGTACCATTATCTATAAAAACGGCAAAAAAATCACGTTGTTGTATGGGAGCCCCCTTAAGTATTTATTTTATTCTGTTTTTAGTATTTTTTGTTATAGCGGCAACAGAAATACATCATCTGTGAATATTTCAACTGTCTAACTATCACAGTTCATGAGATACAGCCTGGTGACAGACAGACGGACGGACAGCGGAGTCTTCGTAATAAGGTCCCGTTTTACCCTTTGGGTACGGAACCCTAAAAAGTTATGTGCGTACATACGTAAAAAGTATATTTACAACGTGATTAGGAACATCTTCCATTTTTAAGTTAGTTCAAAATGTTAGCATGTAAGATCCAAAACAGTTGAATGAAAGGCGATCTAGCGGTTGGCTTCCCAAGTTTTTAATCAATCGTTACAATGTCGACTTATGTTAATTTATGTTGTGGGATACCGGGTGTTTAAGGGCAGGATTGTAAAATATACTTTTATGTTCCTGGAAATTAGCAACCAGCAACAAATAATAATTAAGTCTGTACTTTTTTGGCAGTCCTGTCCCATTTCCAAAGAATTTTATTTATTCTTTATACTCTTTATTGTACATCCACCAGGTCAACACAACAAGGAAAAACAATTTAAATACAAAAATGCACGATGGGCGGTCTTATCGCGCAAGGCGATCTCTTCCAGACAACCTTTGGATGGACTGGAAGAATGTTTATTGTGTGTCCTAACTTATTTAAAGTTTAAGGAATGTATTTTCATGTCAGGGGTACGTCGCGACGGCAACGTGGAGGCTAGGCGTAGCGATGGCTGGGCGGACGGGCGCGGGGCGCTCCGAGTGGTGCGTGCGACACGACGTGACCGCGCGCCCGCCACCGCCGACGTGAGACCATTGTTGCCTTTAATAGATAATTAGTTAGGTGCCGTTACTTAACACGATCTGATCGCCACTGTCGGCCCACATCGCCAGATTGCCACGAACTGCAGTGCACTCCACGCCACCGACAATTTAAAGCAATACCGCAAAAGTAGAACACACCACGTTATTATAGGCCTCTACTTATGGCAGTTTAGGATACTTGCGTTATGAGATCTGCAGGCGTAGTATGACCAGCCTAGACAAGGGTAATATCGACAGAAGACACACACAAGACACACAATGGCATTATTCTTCGGTCGACAAAAGCTTTGTCTACGATGGTCATTGCCACACCTGTGGGTCTATTCTACTAAACAACATAGGCAATCTTTACCATACCATCACGTAAGTACCTACTGTATTTTTGAAAAAAAATATTATTTCTATTAAAACAGGACCTAATGAAAACTAATGTAAGTTTTTGTAAAACTTTTCTATTTTTAAAAGATGACAGCTTTTTATAGATGACCATGTTGTCTGTTTGTCTGATACAAATCTTGCAAGTCAATTTTGAGTCATCACTCATACTACTAGTTATACTTATGATATAAAATATGGCAATACGATTTCGCAAGATAAAACATGTTAAATAGTTATAACATTATTTTTATATTTTTTACATTGGTATTTTTAATCCCTTGGAGCGTTAAAAGAGGATTATAAAATAGTTACCTTTACGTATCATTTTTTTGTCATTCCATTCATGAAGATAGATTAACTTAATTAACATTATTTATTTTCTCAACTTTATACACAGTGCAAGTAATGAAAAGCTCTAAGACAACGACTTCGGATCGGTCGCTCGACGGTAAAGCTCCCTTTATTAACTGTACATCAGCACTGCCTGTATTTGCAATGCAATTCAGTTAAATCCGCGTGTATTCGCATACTGAATCGAAACTAATTTGAGTGTTTCTACATTCTCACGAAAGTTTTAAGTGGTAACGGTACATATTATTTAAGTACGTACTAGACCACATACAAAAACAGATGGCGGAAGTAAATACTTTAGACGTTACGTCGATAAGAGAAGTGATGATACTACACTATATCAATGTAACAAGAAAACACAAAGATGTACATATTGAGATACACATTATGATATCGTTGAATAATCTCAATGGGTAGGTACTTATTTCTTATAGTCTCATAACAGACTCGGCGCTGGCCCGCTGTTATTATTTCATTACAAGTTTTTGCAACGATCTTCGATAATCATTTACTGTACACATAGTATTTATATTGTATTTATCGATGGTAACTTGCATTAAACATATGTATAAGATCACAAGAGTAATCAGAGATGTGTATATGTAGATCTTCATGCATGCATTCTTGTTCTAAGTTCACTTATACCATTTCGCAAAGTGCACTATGTAAGATTCTTTGAACAATCTTGAATGAGAAAGCTTGGGGTTTTTCTGAAGCTGATTGGTCGTTGTCCAATTGGTGGGTACTTCTCAATACTAAAATGGTAAAATATTACAGAACCCAGACAGGAAAATTATCTTTATTTTACCAGCTTTGAATTTAAGAGAATGGAAATTTAATTTCCATTGTTTTCCGTAGTAAAATGAAATGTTTTCACTGCTTGAAAGACGTTTTATATTTCAGACCTAATTAGTATCGAATAGCTTTGTAGGAAGAGTTTTTACTTCGATTTAGAAAATCTTATAAACAAACTAACAAAGCTTCAATTTTATTATATCACCATCACACTGATAATTATGGGTCTTCAATCACCGTAAACGTCTCTAATGAAAGGAAGGTCAATACTAATAAAGATAAACAATAATGTACTGGTGTAATCTTTATTCATATTTGCAACATCAAGTATCCACGCTAAGTTACGCATAAAAGGTAATGAAGGGCAAAAGCTGTAATGTCATCACATACAACGCTGGCCTGCTACGAGCCAATGTGATACAGGCATAATCATAATCATAGATTAAATAATATCTCGAGATATTCCGAGCCGGATGTGAAGCACAGCATTTGCATTTTACAGCCTGATATCATGTGCAATCCCAGGGATTGTACTAGTTCGTACGTACGGCATGCGATAAACTTTACTGTTCTTATACAACTGACAAAAACAAAATAAACTTAACTTAATGCATTGGCCTTCAACGAGTGCTGACAACTCGTTTGATAGCTTGCAAGTTCATAATGAGGTGCTATTATATCTACTTACATGTAATTGCAATTAGAACATGCTTAAGTTTTAAATTACTTAAATTACACTTACCTCGAGCCGTTATTTTTCACACTAGTCTAACGTACGCACGTAAATATTCGTATACGTTCAGAAGAGAGTAAAGGCAGAGCCAACAACTCTTAAGGAAGAGCATACACTTTATGAAGATAGTACGATTAGTAGATTTTTTGTATTTGATCTCTTATGAGACGTGTAAGTCGTTGGATGCCTTTTTAGTTCCGCCAATTTTGGTATTTCCGTAATTAAGATGGCTACAAAAAATCTAAGTAGTAGGTATACAAAATTACGAATAATGCGATTAACGTTAAGTCATTTCGCTAACAGCCTATTCGGGGCCAGTAAACAAAATCCGCGGTGCAGGTCATGAACGCGCAGCAGATGAGTCACAATACAAGGAAGATCAGGAGGCAATGCCGTCATCTGCGCCCGCGCCGCTGCCGCTGCCGTCGATGCTCACGTTTCGCCGTTTACAACGAATATAAATTCATTAATTATAGTTTTATTATCAACGTTTTAACATTTGATTAGACTTGGATTTGATTAATCAGTTTTCCACACCTAATTTATCATTATTTTGAAGGTTTATTGTATATTTTTCATGATTAATGTATGAGTAAGTCTATTGAAATAAAATAGTGTTAACCATAAAATATTTAATAGCAACTCATGTTTATAGGAAGAGCTAGCAGTTAACCCATATGGTGTTTAATTTTTAGGTAATATGTCGCAACCTCTATTAATAACAATGTTTGATAGAAGGTGCGCATGCGGTGCGGGCGGTACCTCAACTGCGTGTTGTGATGTCATGGTTGATTTATTTTTGGGCCCTAGACGATCCCAGGCCAGACATTTCTCGCTATTGTTCGTGCGTGACACAAATCCGCACGGCTCTAAGAATCGTTTTAATATAAACATTTAGTAATGACAGGGGAATAGGTATTAAATTAATGTTTTGAATGTAATTTTAGTTTATACTAAACATTTCCTGTAACTAAAGTGCGCAATTATTTTTTGTTACTTAGATCAAGTTTTCTCGCTAACGCTTCGCGCAGAGAATAAACATGATGATTTAAGGAATGGTTGGTGTAATACTGGTTCTTTCTACGAGCGAGTTACATTACAAAGCAATATTTTAACAATTCGTTGGCATAATAGAAGTTCTTATTTTCCGTGTCGGCTATGTTCTTGTTTGCGCTGTTCACTAGCGCGTTCATTCGCTGCCTACCTCGTTTGCTACATCATTGTTGGACGACTGTTTCCGACGTTTCAGTTGTTATTTATGTTCCAAGTTCTGATTACTTGATTAGGGAAGGTAGATTATTTCTGTAGACGTATTACAAAAATGATCGTCGAAGTTCTAACTTCTTTGTCATATTTTTGACTTGAATACACACGTTTAGCGTAATGTGTTAATAGGATATTTTTTTTAACAATAAGTAGGTACTGAATTTTGCTGTACGATGGTGTTTTGCTCTTTATATTTGTCTGACTACATTGTATCCATAAATTACAAAAAAAAAAGCTTTTATTGAAAAGCTTTGTAAAATCGAAGTAGTTATACAATCGGGAGCAATGAATACGGATCACCAACTTACGGCCAATATTAATAACCGATCTCAATCCAAAATCTCTGGATTGATCAGGTTTTTGACATTCGTTGTATTGAATTTCTGTCAAGAACCTAGATCAATCCAGAGATTTTGGATTGAGATCGGTTATTAGCAGTGACCGGAAAAAGGTGAGCTAATTTACCTAAACTTCAAAGAACAGAAACAAAAACTGGAGACTTCCTTACGACAACATTTTTTTTCGTGAAAATTATTCCAGGTTTCGGGACATCACTAAAGTACATTTAATATTAATGTTAATAGTACAGAAAACAATTAAATTCGTTTCCTATTTTTGTTTCCCAAAATTGTCACAAAACCAGACGACACGTTTTTCATTGTTTTTAAAAAGAGATTGTTTATTGTTTTCAAAAAAGGAGATTGTCTTTTATTTTTTGAAAACAAATGAAAGACAATCTCCGAGAAAATTCTCCCGAAAAAAAATGTTGTCGTAAGGAAGTCTCCAGTTTTTGTCTCTGTTCTTTGAAGTTTAGGTAAATTAGCTCACCCTTTTCCGATCACTGGTTATTAGTTACTAATATTGGCCGTTAAACGTTACTATCTCGGAAACTAAGACTGATAGCTTATTCAAAGAAAAAGTATTTTATAAACTATTAATATTACTCAAATAAAATTAATTAGTAGTATTAACATAACCTGACATTACGCCTGTATTCCTCGAAGGGTTGGGCAGAGGTGTAAAACACGCTCTCATTTCGCCGTTATATTTAAGTCCCCTGTAATAGGGGGCGAGCCTATTGCCATCAACCGGGCACAAATCCAGACTCCAGGCTGCTACTGAGAACTTCCACATGGAAAAAAAACTCAATAACACTTTCCTCGACCTGGGGTTCGAACCCAGGACCTCACGCTCATCAGTTACGCTTGCGAACACAAGACCAACGAGGCAGTAACTAGTATTAATCACTAGGTACATAGTATAAAACAAAGTCGCTTCCCGCTGTCTGTCCCTATGTATGCTCAGATCTTTAAAACTACGCAACGGATTTTGATGGAGTTTTTTTTAATAGATAGAGTGATTCAAGAGGAAGGTTTATATGTATAATACACTAGCTTTCGCCCGCAGCTTCGCTTGCGTGAAATTTTGAACCCGTTAAGTGACGATTTTCCATACAAACTTTCATCCCCTATTTAACTCCCTTAGGGGTTGAATTTCGAAAAATCCCTTCTTAGTGATGATGACGCCTACATTACAAAAGGAACCTACTGTCAAAATTTCAACTTTCTAACCCCAGCGGTTTAGGCTGTGCGTTGATAGATCAGTCAGTCAGTCAGCTTCTCCTTTTATATGTATAGATTGCACCCGTGCGAAGCCGGGGCGGGTCGCTAGTAATCTATAAAATACTTTTTATTTGAATAACCCGGATTCATTGCTCCCGAGAGTATTTTATATTCGGTAAGTGTGGTGCAAACACCTAACGCGCTTCAAGCGCGCTATCTACCTACATCCATGGGTCTCGATAATATACGATGAGTCAAATGAAACCTTTTTATAATCTGGTTTCTCCCGGATATCATATTTTAATGTTCGTGACATCTTAATACCTGGCTATTACACGTGTGCAGTGCGTACTCGACCTAGACATTGATTCTGAAAATATATTATCATCCTATATTATTGTGTCCATTATAAACTCATTAGTGTAGCGGGCAACGGCACTCGGGCCGGGCGCCAAATTACCAACATTATCAATTTATACTCGCCCGTGCACAAACAAAAAAGTCGAATGTAGATGGCCGGTTCCCGTTAACAAATTCGTATTGTGCAATGTAGGAGAAAAATTGTAACGCGTGTTTTGGGCACGCTGTTTTTGTGGTTGGATTTGATACCGCTAAGGTTCAAGATGTTTGTACATATACAAGTGCTTTCACTGCGCCCAACATCAATCATAGCTCGGTGCGCCGAGACGGTGAAGCCGCGCGGCTGCTGCACGACACCGCGCACCGACAGATGCGAGGGCGCCGGCGCCCCGCCCGCCCCGCCCGCCCCGCCCGGCTATGACACTTCATAAAACATAATTATACTTAATTTATAACCTAGACATCGATTTAGCGGATTTAAGACTAGACTGAATAAGTTTAAGCGTGCATCAGTTTATTGAGTAAATAGTTTAGCTGAATTTTGAATGTGTCTAATGCACCTATCTTTAGTTCTTTACGTCTACTTATCTAATTAATACTACTAAAAACTTAATCAGGATTATGTCGGTAGATAGTGTAACTAAATATACAGTTACAGTCATTCATTTATTGTTCACGGTATTTTATTCGGATAATAAACACATACACCCGATAAGTATTTACCTTAATCGTCTATTCATTTACTAAAATCGTGCATATCTAACAAGTAATGTAATATTTATATTTGTTTGAACAGTTTCAGATGTTAAAGGTTACTTCCTTGTTCTTCGTGCTTTGAGCTTGCGTAATAGAGAGCCTCGTCACGTATCCGAGGTTCAGATTTTATACGCTGTACACCATTTACTTACTATTAATAATAGGCAAACGATCGGCCTTCACAAGGACGCAATAAAAGGTCGTTTACTATATTTTTGATTCAATAAAAATCAAATGCGTGAACAAATTATCATGTTAAACTTTTTTAATTGTGTTTTTGGTAATTGACTGCAAATTTAAATGAAATAAACTTGTTAAAAAAGCAATTTGCACCGCGGCACTTGTTAGCTGCGTCTCGTCTGCCTATTTGATTACACTCCCTTCCGCTCAGTATCCCTCCCATGACGGGGGTCCGCGGCTCTTCAAAACTTTCCTACCTGAATCCCATTTCCCTCAAGTGCTCGTTCAGTGTCTTGATCATGTCTCTGTGATCTTTTCGAACTTTGTGTACTTTAGCAGTATTTTATCTGAGACAATCCCTTTTAGCAACTTTTAATCGTGTTGTCTTTATTAAACTTTAAAATGAATCTGTTTTTGTTTTGTTATCATAATTGTTGGAGCTTAGGTACTATAAAACATGTGAGACATCGTAGATAACATTCTATTATGTGACGGGAATAATCAATGGCATTGGTTTCTCATATCCGATTGTTATACTAATATTAGTTCTCGACATTTCCTTTGTTCCTTTCTTTTACTTGTGGAATACAAGTTGAGAAAGCACCCTATATTAACTTTAGGAAATAGAAGTTATACATATAGATACAACTAGAATTAATGTTTCAGATAAATGCATCGTAATGTATCATTTGTTCGAAATAGAATAAAAATAAATATTTTGTAGTTTTTTAATGTCAACTGTCAATACTTCAACCTTCACTATTTTCTAGAGGTAATATAGGTATATAAAAAAATAGGCATATTTAGTAGGCTCAAAATAAGAATCATCGTTACGTGAACAAATAATTTTTCAGGCAAATAATATCACAAATTACCAAATATTGATTTGCCACTTTAGACTGTGTCTTTCCTCCCGCTTGGTATGATTGTGTGTAATTTAAAATTGCACTTAAATAAAAACGTGAATGCAGTGTTTATGTTAAGGAGTTTACTTGATTAATGTTCAATTGCGAAATCATGATAGTGGAGGAGATACTTGTGCGGCCACTTCCTCTTCTAGCAAGGATCGTCGAGAGTTCGTGATTTATCGTCGACTCCCGACCAGTCCGCATCGTTTGATTTCATACGTACACATCGATTTGCATGTTTATTATCGTGATTATACCTATTATAGTAGCAGCAATCACGATGCCACGGTAAACATTCAACGAACGATTCGCTCGTACCTATCTAAAATAGATTTGTGAATGGAAATTTAATACGTATCTTAATGCGTAGAGACAAACAAATACAGAGTTCATAAATGACCTCGTTATTGTAACGGTAGGAGCGCTGCATGATTTTCATTTCGAGGTCGCTACATTTCTTTGTAAAGCATGTTACATGCTTTTTAGGTAGATCATGATTTGAATATTTTTTGCAAGAAATCTGTGGACTATCTCGTTATACACGTATAATAGGTATACAATATAATAAAACTTTTGCAATATTCATACTGAATAAGTCTTGATTATAAACAAAATTTAATAATAAAGTTAAGCAATTTAGGCTGACGTATACAAGGATAGAGATAGAATGGACACAAAGCTTCGGTTGACCTTTATCCTCACCCGGTACCTTCACCTCAAACATCTTTACTAAGCATTTTTCACAATAAAACTGTAGTATTATCTTCTAATCAAAAATATATTCACGGGTATTAGGTAAAATAAGCTCTCGCACGTTTCGTAAACATAAAGGGTTTGCGCATAATGTGTGTTGTGTGACTCAGTCCTCGGACCCTGACGTTCTCACAAAGGTATTCGCAAGAAAGACTTATTAAGCTATTATGATAATGTCACCGTGAGATCTCTAAATACTAAAGTAGCAAAGTGATGGATGTGTTAGATTTGATATGGAATCCGTTCGTGCAATTTAAATTTCTCTGCGACCATTTTGAGTTCAATTATCCGTTTCATTGAAGTTATTCGTGTTAAAATCAAAATACACGTCGACACAGATAAATAACCTACATATAAACATGCAAGAGCACTCATAACTGTTAGTGTATCGAAATAAATACAGGGTGTGGGGCGCGGGCGGGCACATTAGACGATGATGGCTGGCCGAAAGAAGGCCGCGGCGCGACCTTCCAAACGGTGGGCGCCGAGCATTGACCGGAGCTTTGGATTGCGCTTCGTCACACTCAACTGGCCGAATGATGGCGGGTACCTGGCCAGTGGCCACTACGTTTACTAATTAAGTATGTTGCACGACCGCATCCGCGTCGCTAATTTCGCGAAACAACGAAGTTGGTAGGTATTGTTTTCACAAAAAACTTTTAGAAGACTTAAGATAAATTGCTATTTAATGCCTCAAAACTGTAGAAGCCTTTTAAATATCATAGACTTTGGCTGATCATTATCATGATCACGATTATTAATTTAATTCGCTTCTGGTTCTGCAAGGGGTTATTAAAACAGACTTGCCTTGTCGAATGGTGTCAATGTAACTATAGACTTTCAGTTTATCTAAAAATCACAAGGAAATATATATCTTCTGCATAATACCTATTGTATTGATTTCACGCCTCTAACCTCAACACAACTTGGGGTCGAATGCAGCGAAGATCATGTAAATGATGGAAATTTTAGCTCAGACGTGGTCTCATTCGCGACAACCAGATTATATCTTTTGAGTTTCAAACATTTATGCTTTATAATCGATTCTGTGGTTAGTCTATTACTTGTAGCAAGCACGTGATTTCTATGTCGGTTGGTGGAAGTGCTTGTCTCCTCCATTTAACTTTGCTCTACTTTGCCTCTGTCCGGTTTAATGACATCACCCTTTTAGTAGAACGTTTTTTGAATTCTTTTGTACCCAGCAATTGGTATGAAATAGAGTGTATTTTACAGAAAATCAATTGGGTGAATAGAAATACTGCAATTAAATGTTTTTCTCGTGCAGTGCCCCGAAATCGTATCCTGAATTGCTAATTGCTCGAATGATTCAGGGCCAAGGAACTGAGAATTACAATAATTGATATGATGTCATCCGATCAAAGTGATGATGGAAAAAAGTGGCAGAAATTTTAATAGCACGTAACTGATTGATTCCTAAGATATGACGCATCAAAAGTTGCTGATTTAAAGGATGTTTTAATTCTTTAAGAACGGTATGCCTATGTGCTACGTATTACATCGCCAAGGATTAATTGTTTTCATGTTCTTCCTGTGATTATAGAGAAAGAGCTTTAAAAATTGAAATATTGGATTGAAAATTATGTTATAAAGAGAAAGCTAGCTCCAGTAGAGTCGATTTCATGACGGCATAATTAATAGCCTACCAGCAGCAACTAATTTAAAAATACATAAATACTCCTGCCAAGTTTTGAGGATACAGATAGCAGTCTGTCGTCACGATGTGAAGTATTTCGAAATAATCTGAAAAATTACAACATGTGCACCGATAATTCCACTAGGTATTGATAATAGTTTTTCCCAGTCACCATCAATGATCTATTGCTGACTAAACAAATCTTCCACGCTCGCAAGTTATAAATTAACCTTTGGTCTTAGCATAAGGTATAAGAATTCTCTCACAGTCAAAGTCTCAATACGAACCGATGCTCTTATATCTATCTCATAATTATTTATCTTAATTTTTATTACTTTCTGCGCAGTCACAGTTACAATATTTGAAGAAACAAGGAATTTTATACACCATCTTTAATCATGCACAAAAATTTAGGTTAAAGACGATACAGTTATTAAAAACGTTTTTAGATTTCACAAATTAAGCTATATCTTAATTTGTTTAATCACGAAACCGTTTACTAAAACGTTTTCTAAATTCCAGTTCCAAATATCTTCTAGTATGTATGTATATGTACTAATATTTCCTCACAAGAGTATTATAGGTACTAGATAGGTATGTAATGACTAACAATATCATTAACATTCATAAAACGACAACATAATTACTTTTACATAGATGGGAAAGTGAGTAATAGGTATCATCATATATTATTAAACCGCAAACAAAAAATCATTGTAACAATTCCATTAGAATGCATTTTAAAATATTCTTCGGTTTATTGCGCAGTATGATGACCATATTATTTCAGTGAGCACCAATTAGTGAACTTCAATTTAAAAACAGTTAAAATCTGAACTTTATTACTGTAAGTTACAGTTACAAAGGTCTAATCACAGACTAGCAATTTCCTTTCACATAAACTTATTTTAATGATTTCCTATAAATTCACAGATAGATTTCATTGTCGATGGTGAAATGAGAAAATACGTACCTGGAGGAAAGTACAGGTGTCGTCTGTATTTTCTTTGCTTATTAAGTACGTGTGAAACATTTAGTTCCTTGCGTAGTGTTATCACCGTTACATTAACTGTTGACATAATATGTGGGTATTAGTAGGTGTCTATAATTATCTGTACTTACAAGAATAAAACAAGCATCAATGTTTATTTAACACTAGATGCATACCTCTTGATTGAAATTTAAATTTTACTGTTTTGAGGCCAAATCTAGAAATTAAATTCCATTAACAGTTTTGTAGGATTCGAAAATTGTATCTGATTTTTAAAATTGGTCAAAATATCAGACACCTATGGAATTTGTGAATTCCCCAAAATCCAAAATAATTGGCCAATTACTTTCGTTGTATATGAACGATTTATTACACGTATTAGCACTTTGTTCTATTCTTTTGTATGATACTGTTGTGATAATTAGTAATTGTCGCGGTGGTGTGATGTGTGAGTGTGTGAGACACGTGTCTGCGCCTGTGCCTATTGCTCTCTGTTTGCATAAAGAGTGTAACGCCCTTTGTGTTCCTTGTTTTGTTACAAAATATTGAACACCGTTTTATTTAACACCAACTTTCAAATTACTTGAGTATGACATGTATTGACAGCTAGAGTTCGGTCATGTTCAAAAAGAAGTTACGAAACATTACTAAATGATGCAGATGGACATGAGAACGTCAGTTCTATGGTGGGTAAATGCGGTAGGTAATGTAATAAACCTGTGCATACAGGATAACAGATGAACATTATTAAGTTAGTAGTCACTGATATGAATTGACTTCATCTTCTAAGAATTTTAATAACACAGAAGATAAAATAAAGTGTTACACATGGGAATAGTTAGCATTTAGCGGAAAAAAATGTTTACCAGGTTGCGGTTACGGGTAGTTTAGAAGTTGAGGAAAATGAGCCCTACCGAAACAATTCACGAGAAACGATTTGTATATAAATTTGTTTTCAATAAAAAATCTTTGTACAACATCATAATGTGCGTACAACAGTTCTATTTATGGAAATGATGCAGTTATTTATAGAAAGATCATTTAAAATGTTGGCTTGGTTAATTTGCTAAAGAAAACGTTGATAGAATATATCTGCAACGTAAATATATAATTTCACACGGGTCATATCAATCTGGGAAGGAAACATATTATTTGATGGCATCCGTAAAAATTAAATGACGCTCACTAAATTTTAGTAATGTATACCTACGTTATTCGGAGAGTTCCGGTACATCGACTTGACTGGCAGGCTGTTCTATCTGTTTTAAAGGTTTTATTCCTTTTGATAACAAAACTAGAGGACTATGAAAAACATAACATCAGGTAGGAACCATAATTAAAATGGTAATATTGGTGTTGTTCAAAACCCGAACTATCTTCACAGACAAAATTGAACGTTTAACTAATTTAAGCGTACTAATAGCTCTAGTCAAGTACAATTATTTTGTATTTGTTCTGTCAACAAGCTAATGGCATACCGAGATCATGTTACAACGCTGGGTACTAGTTTGATGGGTTCTTATTGAGCAAATGGTGGTGCGCGAGCGCAATGCACAAATCTACGCAATGGATGCGCCAAAGCGGGAGTGCCAATGAACTTAAGACGGTTATTGACAGGTATTGCGTTAAGACAAATAGAGGTTCCGGCGCTGACACAGACCTCCGTTCACTTGACCATGTACGAGTGTACACAAGTACCTATACGACCACAAACCTCCTGAGAACTTCTATGTAAATAATCACCGAGGGTAAATACGGAATTCTTGTAAGCAAGTATGTAAGTACCTTTATTTCCTAACTGTTCTCGCGTGTTCGTATGCTCGTAGCAACAAATTTTAAGGAAATGTCTACACTACACACTAACAAACGAAAAATTATTCCTAAATAGGTAACTAGTGAAAGGAAGTTAATTGATTTCCTTTTTATAAAGTTAGAGACGTTTTTTATTCAGCACAAAAGTCACATTTACCTACTTATCTGTGCTATCCGAAAGCCATTGTAATGTTTTTTAAATTTTAATAAAAACTATTCAGTGAGTTCGGTTTTACTTTCTGTAATGAAACGCTTACATTCATTAATTTGCGGATTATGCATGTTTATGTTGTGGGAAAGACGAGAGAAGAAAGCGGGCTTCAGCGTGATCAACATGTAGATATTATGTCAAGTACTGTTAAGTGGACAAGTGGTCGTCGTTACCCAAGTTTGTTTACCCTGCATGAAGAGATGACATTGAGATTATATTTGCGTTAAATTTGCATATTTTTTGTTAATAAATTCATTAGTGGGAGGATGTATAGTAGGGTTATTACACATGATTAACTATATCAACCGATGTGTGTCAATTGCTTTATTAGTGCAATGAACAGCAGTTTAAAATTTCATTACATGATTGATTGTCTGTATTATAATATTAGCGGCATGTAAATTGTGACTCATTTTATTCTTTGTATTTTTTCTGTTATTGAGTGTAGCATCAATGCCAAATTTTAAAAGCTACTGTGTTTTTCTTTGATTTTTATTTTAATACGTTACCGGAAATATATTAACTTAATTTCCTATCTCATATTAAAAATATTGCTTGGAAAAAATATTATTAAGACTTCCGATAATGCACTTTCATTACTGACATTTGCTTACTCTACAACAAATACAAGGTTAGTCAGAAAGGGGGTACTAATCCGAAAGGGGGTCAAAGTACCCATGATAATCAATAACTTTTGTTCTACAACTTTTTTCAAAAGTCCTTAGTTTAAGAGAAATAGATGATCAAAGATCTCAAAAAAAAAGCTCTAAAATCTATCTATCCCCAGTTATGATCAGCTGTATTTACATTTTAGGTCATATTTAGGGTCATGAATTAGAAGCACCATTTTCTGAATTTGTAACTAAAGCAGGGATGAAGAATTTTTGAAAAAACTAAAATAAAAATCATAATGCATTGAAAAAAAAATTACCGAATTTTGAAATTTTGACACTTGCTTTAAGACAGTCATCAGTGATACTTTAAGTGGACTGCGAATTAGTACCCCTTTTCCGACTAACCTTGTATAATTATTTTAATAGATTAATAATAATATAAGTAGCTCTACTGTAGCAACTAATGCTCTACCAATAGTGTACGTATTATTGTTGATCACAAAAACAGCATAATATCCTCCTTAAACATTTGTCCATGTATTATTGTTATTTTAGTGTTGTATATTTCCCCAAAAATCGCGAAAACGACCGGTTCTGGGGCGAGGGTAATGCCCTAATCGCCACGTTTAGAAGGTGGATTAGAGATATCAGTATGATGTTAAAGTAATTTATAACATACACACATCAAAAAAAGTTTGCGATCACTAGAATAATTTTGTATGTGAAGATTCCGAATTCAAAGTCCAACTGAAATCTGATTTATATTTATCTAGATAACTATCAATCTATATTTATCATGATAATTATCGCTTTGAATCCCGATTAGAAAATTCGGCTTCAAAGAGGCTACATAATTTTTCAAAGTGATCGCAAACTTTTTTTGATGTGTGTAGGTACGCCTAAGTGTCGACTACATATGTCTCACGTCGGATTTGGACCTTCTCATTCCTAGACATGCGTAGAGCCAAGGCAGCGTGTAGCGTTGCAACCTTTTTTTTGTTTACTTTTTTCTGGACCTGGTTCCGTACTTACACTAGTTACTTTGAACCATTATTACAAGACAAGTCTCATAACGCTTTAAATTTTTCTATTCCCTATTTTACTTTGGCCATTTTTCTATTATCGAAATGTACCTAGTAATAATAAAATACAAATTAATGTACGTTTTCCTATTAGAAATAACAAGGATTTAGCTTTCATTGTTCAAAGTTAAAGCTAACTTAATAGTCACTGCAAGTCTGGACAATGCATGCAACACTGAGGATATGTCCATACAGTACTGCACTGCAGGATCGGTTATTTTAAAAGTTAATAAACTAACATATTTATGTGACGTAGACAAGCATTTGTAATGGTAAATCCTCTAAGCCCTTGAAGCGTTTCTCGCGATAATAGTGAAACTGTGCCTGGTGTTTGATGGCAAGGAGGAAGAAATAAGCAGAATTCATCAGTCGTCGGTGCGGTGGTTATTGATTGTGACACGGTAATGGGGCGTCTTGTGAGTGGTCATAAATCACTCGTACCGAAGACTAAACTGGCGATCAGAGGATTGACGTACAACTTATAGACGTATGGTGCGTTTTCCGAACGCTACTATGCTATTTAGATGTATACACATTTACATAAACGTGTATCCATATAAACCTTTGTTCATTATTAGAAGAGCAAATTTTAACTTGGCAGCTATACGTACTAGGTTATTAATAAATTGCTTTTTAGAAGAGGTAGAAGTTGGAGGATCTGAAAGAAACTTACTACCGTTCTTGAGTAGGTATTGTTTTATTAACTTTCTGTTACTAATGCAAGCTTTGAGCAGTTTGGAAATATTATATGAGCTACTTGTTTGTAATAATTAATACGTTTTAATAAGGAAGAGTTTACGCTTGAAAAGCCTGCAGTAATAATGTAAGAAATATAGATACATATCTACATAAAGGATGTAAACGAATTCGTATAATTCCTTCAAACCACATAATCTATTAAAATGGTATAGATTAACTCCGCATGAGATTTAGATTGATTAAAAAAATGAAGGCACGGTGACACAGCTGACGGGCACAACTAGCGCGATATCGCTCCACGCAGTTAGTTAACTTGGGACACTAAAATTACTCAGATACAGAATATCATGGTTCATTTTTTGAAAACTTTTTTTGTTGATTCTGAAAAAAACCTATGCAGGGTCAATCTGTGTCACCAGTAGATCACGCGGTTTGAAGGAATTACACGAATTCGTTAACACCCTGTATACTCACGCCTTTAATCCACGAAGTAGTCAGCAGAGGTATACTCTTATTACAGGTTTTGTCTTTTGTATTAAGTCTCATGTAGGTAGGTCCCAATAGGTGGCGAGCCTATATTACCATTTTTCGGGCACAGTTATGGTGTATTTAAGAAACAATGATAACAAAAGCTATTTGTCAATGTTTACTTGTGTGTGTGTGTGTGAACAGTACTCGAATTCACCATCTTTTGGTGCTTTTGTGTGAGATATCTCAAAGTGCTTTGTGTCATGATATCTATAAGCAAATGATTGCATTAAGTGACGAGCATCAATTGTTTTAGGTTAGCTTGGGTGCAGTCAAGGCAGTTTGGCGGCAGGTTGCGGTACTGGTCCATTGTCCGCCACCGTTGTCGGCTCCTCGCAACACGCTCGTATGCAACGGGGGTTCTGCGCCCGCGCAGATCGCGCGCCTCCGGAATGCGAGCCTAGCGTCGAGATTAATCGTTATACTGCCTAGACTGTAATGCAGTATTGTTAATTTTAACGATGCTGTCGTGTTGATAGAATAAATTTTATTGCTTTCCTGACATCTTCATGAGCCAATGACCTACAGTTGCTTACGGTACTTCCTAGGCATGTAAGTGTTTAAACTCGCTATGTACCTCCATCCTTAGCACAATATGTGTGTACTTAGAACACTCAACGAGAGATGAGAAACTGACCTTTTGTCTTATCTAAGTACAACATTTTTTAACTAAGTATATTCATGCTTAATTTACTTCCTTAGCTGTACTTACATTTTATTGAGCGGTCTGTTTCCCAGGCTGGGATATTTATATCGACAACTTTCTCGTTGGGAGTCATTTAAAAACATGCAATGGTCTCAAACGTGCACACGAATTCAGAAAAGAGGGAGATATTATTACGAAAAGACCAATAATGATTGCAGACCATTCCGTTTAATCTCATTAAATATTTGGGTACCTGTTAGTACAGTTACTTGCGCAGTTCGGTGACGACTTTGCAGTCCGCAAGCGTTATACCTAGTGCTTTATTTATATTCACAGGTTAAACTTATTCAACAGATTTGAATCTTAAGCTTGATATGTAAATCGGCTTAGAATTCTTAAGAATAAGGCAGTCAAGTGCGAAACGGGGATCGTGGGATTTGCGTTTCGTATAATTTGCTTGTTAGGTATTACGAAAAATAACTTCAATCCTGTTACTCTTTCCTTTATCATGAAAACATTATTTAGGAAAGTAATTGCGTTTAAATAAATGTTATAAAAAAATGAATGCCTTTGTTTCTTTTCGCTTGTAAGTAAACAAAAACTACTCATCAAACAAAGTGTGTTGGTAACACAAATGTCAACTTCTTTCTACACTTTAATAGCATGTAATCTACGAGCCACATTATGGAGTCGTGCTCTGGACACTTACAACATTCCACAGGAGCGACAAAAACTGTAATACACCTATTAAATACATTTTATTTATATCAATATACAAATTAAATTAGTCTTCGAATTTAGTGTGTCTCGGAATGCAAAATAAGTTGTATGTTTAAAATTCTGTGTGTGTTGTAAGTACACTTGTTCAGCTTTAACTTCGGCGTCGACTGAATTTGATGAATGACGTGTCAAATGATTTGTCTCGACACCACTATTTAAAAAATGTCTTCCATAGATTTCTATACGACTAAACATGTATCAACTATTGGGCAAAAATAATTATGACCACAACCCTTTGTGAACTTTTTATGTTCTTGGAATTTCACGCCAGAATTTACTTATTTTATTTCGATATGGAACCTTAAGAATGAGCGTCACGCATCACCGGGTGACGATGATGTCACCACAACTTTACGCAAATCATTAAATAATAAAAAAACCCTTGTTTGTCCTTCCATTGTGAGACATTTTGTCTGTGTTTTATTATAATGGCTGTTAAAAAATCAGCAGGTGTCTTAATCAATGGGAGAATTGATGTCGTTTACGTATCGATTCAACTACACATTTGGTTTACTTTTATTATTCCTCGTACGGGTATCTACCACAAAAAGGATGGCTGAAGTATGCATTTATTTCTCTACAGTTGGACAAAAATGGTTTTATCCTCTTAACGTGACAGGCAGGGTAAACTTTCGTAGGGCACGTCGCTATGGCGGTATTAAGACCCGTACCCCAAGTGTGAGTTTTTTCGTTACTACTGTAGTTGCGTCACGCCAAAAATGTCAAACAAATTTTTTGTCACGCTATTCGCCACTAGAGGCGCTGCCTAAATTTTCATACATTTTTGGCGTGACGCAACTAAAGTAGTATCGTAAAAAAACTCACACTTGGGGTACCGTTATGAAAAAGTGACTGGAGTCTGTTCATGCTGTCTAGCATGGAACCCTCAACTTCCGGCTGACGCAGATGCTCTCGGAGCACGCTGCTTCGGGAAGAATCTCTGTCACATAGGTCAAGAGCAAACGCCCCGTTGTCACCATAGAGCTGGCCGAAGGACACAGCGCAGCACACGCTGCAGGAGTGCCCTGTGTGGGTAATCGGTGGTGACCTCTCGCTTTAAGCCGTTGTTCTGTGTCTGTGTTCAGGAGTGAGATTGCGCCGCACGGAAGCCATCACGAGGAGGTGATTCCTTGCGAGAAAGTGATGGTCACCAAGGAGGCGGCAGAGAGGGAGAAGACGGCGACTACGTCTTTCTCCTCCCGCAGCAGATGCACCGGACGGCAGAGGGCTCTTAACGATCTCCTGCCATCTTGATAATAGCCTGTGGGTGGTGGCTTTGGGGGCCATAACCCGACCAGTAACAGGCCCGAAATGACGGCGCACCGTGTTCCTTGACCGCCATTTAGAAGGACGTGGAGCTAGGCCCGCCAGAGGCGGAGTCCGCTAGGGGCTGGCGGATCAAGACCTGCCGGGATTGCGGTGAATGCACTGGCGCATCCCGTTACCTCGGCCATGGGTCCTCTGAGGAACACCGAGGTGGTTTTAGCCGGTAAGAGTCCAATATTACGTTTCTCCCGTTTCCCAGGGTATCATTACGAGTATCACTAGCATTACGAGTATAAAAGGAGAAGCTGACTGACTGACTGACTGATCTATCAACGCACAGCCTAAACCGCTGGGGTTAGAAAGTTGAAATTTTGACAGTAGTTTCCTTTTGTAACGTAGGCATCCACTAAGAAGGGATTTTTCGAAATTTAACCCCCAAGGGAGTTAAATAGGGGATGAAAGTTTGTATGGAAAATCGTCACTTAACGAGTTCAAAATTTCACGCAAGTGAAGCTGCGGGCGAAAGCTAGTAATACATAATATGATCGTCATATATGTCACTCGCTTTTCTTTACAATACTTGTATAGTAACGTGACATGACGTTTTATGATTACTGGGTTATTATTGATTTGCGTACTGATTCGCTAGTGAGACGACAAAGCCGAGCGTATCAGCTACGCATTGTTTCGCGCGTAGCAATTCGTAGCTGATGTTTGTGTATTCTCAGTTGTATTGTAACTCACTGAAGGAAACGAGTTATATCATCATGTTCGTAGGCGGAGGGCTAACAACCTTGACGACCTAAACGGCGTAATTGCGGAGTGTCAGTCTTTTGTTCTCTGGCTTGCGGATTTGATTCCCGCTTCGAAGTTACGAGTAATAAAATTATTGTGAGGTCTAAGACTTTTTTTCGTGTCTATTTATTATTGTGTTCCTTTCTCTGTGAGTAGTGAATGTTTATAAAATTTTAACCTGCCAATCTTACACTATTGTAATTCCAAAACCAGAACATCGGGCTGTAAGTAGCTCGTGTGAATCCGAAAAACCGACAACGGTGACGATTGATACCGGTTGGAAGTCTGCACACTTCGCATGGGGAAAACCACGAGCGATAATACCCATGCAAAAATTTGAAAGTATTTGGAACCTTTGCTAACTGTACGTGGTAAATACTCCATTTTAGTATTATAAACGTATTCCTTCAATACTAATAGATTATTGTCACTGTATACTGTTCCAAGATGCTATAAATGTAGGTAATTGAAAACAATAAATTTCATTTTTAATGTCCCTCGAGTCGAGAGCGAAGAAAAAACAAATCCTAATGTACAAGTGACAAGTTGGACACTGGTTGTTTGTATCCTTCGATTTAATGAGTCGCGGTTGCTGTGTGAGGCCAATGGCGTTTTTCATTGGCTAAATTAATTCGGTGAACTGCGTACGACGCATGAGGGCTGACTAAAAAGCGTATGGGAGCAAGCGGAAGTGCAAACCATTACCAAATGTGTGGCTGGCGTGCTTCTCAGAAACTGAGCTTTGTTTTGATCGGCGGCGAAACACTTTTTGCAGATGTAATTTATTGTTTGTGTTATTATATTTATTTTCTTATTTTTTTAATAAACTTAAACTAGCAACGTTCCTGTTCTGGGTAAACTAGTATAGTAACTATAAAAAATACACTTGGGAGCAAAGAGATGGAGCCGCTCCCTTTTTTTGCGTTCCGTGTACATTATTTCTGTTTCCTTAGCCTATATTTCTTTTCTAACTTAAAAGCGTTTTGTTTTGTCTTTTACTGTTCGCTTGTTTTGTAATTTAAATAAATATTACTTTAGGACAGATACAATTGGATTGGTTCATAACCTTTAAAATGAGAGCAAATTTTTGTTTATGAACTTTTCCATTAGTTAATTTAAATCTTTAAAAGGGTAGACGCAATTTTGCCGGAATCTACATTTCAAAATTAAGTCTTAACAATAAACTTTTGAAATTAAAACAAAAAGACAGCTTATTCTCTGCACTCGGCGGTATGTTATTGAAGTATCGCATGTCCGAGATCCGAAATAATCAAAACGGCCAGAACCGCGACTTGAACTCTTCGCTCACTCTAAGCTCACGCAACAAGTAATCCATACCTCCGGTTTCTGAATTGAAAATTCTAGGATGAACAGTACGTAAGTAACATTTGAGTACGGAGTTGTCAAAAAAATAACGGATTTTAAAGCGTTTTTTTGACAACTCCGTACTCAAATATTACTTAAGTATTGCTTATTTCAAATTCTCAAATCAGAAACCGGAGGATAGTGTTCAAGTCCCTAGTGCTAGTCACTCCATTTGTTGAATCCCGACCATCGATAAACATTCTGTAACGATTTGCGCAGTGTGAGGTTTTCGCGTTGTGATCCATAAACATGAAGTTTTCTTCTACAAAGCTAGCTAACAGTACGGCATAGTCAGCTTTCAAATCAGGTGGACCACGTTCATTGTTAGCAATGTTGACAAAAATAAGTTCAAGTTAAAGTTAAGTGCCTTCACAGTCATACACAATACAGGAACCAACCCTAAAACTCACAGTTTCACTGATGAATTCCGAGAAAATCGCTCACCAGGACGTCTGTCGTGTTTCTCCTGTCGTTGCTACACAAACTGATTCTTGTCTCATCGAAAAAAAACCGAGCCTCATTCTTTAACGTTTAATGAATGTGTTCTCGAGCAAATTTCAGGCCAGATAGGCGATGATCAACCGCTAATTTTGGGCCAGTTACAGGTTCGTGCGATGTTAAATATAATCTTTGAGCCTTCATCTAACTATTCACATACTGTTTACTGATTATGACTCCTCAGACATCATGTAGCTCCTGCTAAGAGCTGAACAGCATCGAAACCACGGTTGCGAAACAAAGTTTTCGCAATGAATCGATTGTTATGTACTTTAGAATTGATTGTTATGTACGTTTCTTTCTTTCTTTAGTTTCTCACGGTTTGCTGGTTTCAGTTCGCTGTACAAAGGCACTAGTCTCCAGGTGCCCCCGGTACACTCGTTGTATCGTTGAACGATTTTATGAAGTCTGCGAGCAAATTCACCTTGTCCATGCCTAGCTTCAAGTTAAGCCACGACTTAGGCGCAGTTCCATCGGTGTACCAAACGAAGATAAAGGTTCAAACGATACATCAATATGCAAACACTAAAAAATAATCCATTCGGCTTTTTGATTGAAGCGCAACCTAATTGTTATTAAGCGAGCAAATGACGATAATTTTGTTGGACCTTCTTAAAGTTTGATTAAAAACGATAAATTACCAATAACCCACCTTTTTTTGTGTTTGATTAGATATTAAATAGCCTTTCAGATGGTATATGTTTAAAAGTAAATGTAGGTACCATTATGCCATAAAAAATAAACAGAAATCGTAAAAAAGTGATGACTCGATTTATTTGCTCCCAAGTGTACCTATGTTTGAGCAGGGAGAAGCCTCACCACAATAGTATGGTAGAATTTGAACTCGACTCACGTACCTTGGGCTATTGTAGCTACTAAGGGTTATTTAGAGAGCAATAATAAGTAATAACAGTTTACATTTAGATATAACTACTGTCATATGGTAAAATTATTTAGTGCGATGTCTGTCCATGTGCCGATTGTTATCATAGAAAAAGAGAAGTTTAAAATAAATAAAATATAGGACGTGCAAATGTCGTTGCGAGCAAACAATAATACGGCCTATAAAAATAATTTATCAGTACGTAGCTGTGCCCGCGACTCCGTCCGCGTGGAAGTTGGAAAACAACATGTTGTCGCGAAAACTAAACAATTAACTTTTTTAATAAAACTGCCTCACACGGGCTATCACCCGCTCTTCCCATGGGTGTCGTAAAAGGCGACTAAGAGATTCACTAGAGGATGGGCAGCAGCGTTCTCTGAGTACTTTAACAACCATACTGCGATCGCCAACCCGCCTGCCAAGCGTGGCGATTATGGCAAACCTGGGGTTTGGGGGAGGCCTATGTCCAGCAGTGGACGTCTTTCGGCTGAACGATGATGACGATGATTATTTTATCAAGTTAGAATGAACAATTTCCTTTTTAAATATAAAAACATTGCAACAGAAATACATAAAGTTCACTATTACTCTCACTACTTTACTCTTATTACACTCTGCTACGCTGACTTCTGTCGAACATTCCGAAATCTCCGATCATTCTTAAGAAACGTCTGCTCAGTCCCTATTGTATGTAGCGCGATGATACATAATCTCATGTATTAAATTTATCCCTGGATAATACCAACTTGACGTATTAAGCTTATATGTGACTTCGCGATGTAATGTTCCGCTGCTCGGCTCCTATATGCAATAGTATTTTACGTTTACAAAAAAGTTATACGTAAAAAAAAATGACTAATATATACACAACTGCAAAGTTTCATAGAAATCCATTCAGCCGTTCTCAAGTAATGAGATAACAAACAGATAGACAGACACTCAGAAATTCTAAAAATAGTAGATTCGTGCTATATTTCATATTTCTTGTCCCCATAGTCGGTTTTCGAGAAAATATTTTGAATGTACAGAATTTTTAACCTTAACGATTTTATAATACTCGTAGTAGATTTAAAATGGAGCCTGATGTGAGTGATAATATATTCTTTTAATGAAAGATAAATTGTGTGTTTGTTTTTGTAAGTTACTGAAATCAACAAATAAGTGTGCTTTCAAAATTAAGTACAATTTACTTGAATCATTAAGTATTCTTAAGTTATTAATGTAACTTATAGTTACTTACCTTCGGTTTCTGATTTGAGAATTCGGGATAAGCAAATACTTAAGTAATATTTGAGTACAAAGTTGTCAAAAAGATGCTTTAAAATCCGTCATTTTTTTGACAACTCCATACTCAAATGTTACTTAAGTATTTGCTTATCCCGAATTCTCAAATCAGAAACCGGAGGTTAGTATTTTAAAATGCTTTAACATAGACTATGACATAAATATCTAGTTACAACTAAAGCACGATAAATAAACTTAGCTTAAAAGATTTTATTATGTAAGTACATCTTTAGTCTTAATAATTAATGAAAATTAACGTCTCTAAGCTCAAAGGGTTTATTGTGTAACGATCCCTGTGAAACCCTAAACATTTGAGCGTAATTAGAATTAATGAGAAATGGACAGAGGCGTCCGTTGACAACGAAATATGATACATTACTGCCGCACCGCCACTGATCAATGAAGCTGTTCCTTTTTATACTTTTTCTAAATCGCAGATAAGTATTCAACATAAAAGAGAAAGATTTGATGTTGAATTTATTACTTGCAGCACTCGCCGCAAAACTACTATCCCTTTGTAAATAGAATTAAAAAGTCGAACGTAGAGATAACTTTACGAGCCCACCTGGATGAAAAGTACTTATGAAGCTGTGAAAATCGCTCGTAATTCATCCGTAGTTCACAAACAAACGTGGGATGCAAATCCCGGGCTCGGGTGTGCAAGCTGCGAGCCCGGACCCGCACACTACACTCAATAAGAGAACGCCAACCATGGAGCCGCCTGAGCGGAGCGGTCAGCTTCCGTCTAGACGGAGATTATGTAAAATGGAATATAAGCTTATTCGTTTTTCACGGCCCTTTATCGCAATAGCAAATTTGCATTACCGAGTTGGATATTGACACTCGTTTATTTTTATTGGGATGTTTCCGCAGACTTATGCTCGGTATCATATTGAAATACCCCTGTTTGTGTTCCGATCTTTGCATTCCGGCATTCCGCTCTGAATAAAAACATGAAAGGTATTTTCACCCTTATTAAACGTAGCTTTGATTTTGTTTCCTGTTTGAATAAATACGGTTTTGCTTTACTAAGTTTTAAGTTGAGTTTTCTATTACTACGTAAGTATATTATTCACCTTTGTTGACGAGATTAGTTTTGTACAACAAACAAACAAAAGTAAAGTAGGAGGACAACGGCAGATGGCACAAGCAGCGATTGGAAATTAGCCCACTAACATTACCCATTGTTATTATTAATGACCGTCGCTCGGTGACATGCCCTTCGAAATATTTACAAAGGAACACAAAATCCGTCGCGCAAATGCTTACCTCGCTTTGGGAACCCTCTAAATAGAAATTGCGGAAACTTAATATAAATCGAATAATCCATTCTTGTGCAGGGGATGTTTTGGGAGGATAAATCTCAATCGGGGGTGAAGAGAGTTTGGCGGTGCAGCGCGCGGGAGGGTCGCAGACGGCGGTCTCGGGCTCCAGGGCCGGCCATCTGCCGCGCTATAAAATCGATATTATTTAGCAACTGAGAGATGTATCGGTGATATGGCCGAGTGGCTTTATACCGGCCACACTCACGTCCGATACTCGGACCGACCAGTTGTAGTGTAATTTACAATGATTCAGCATAGTAAGTCTTGTATCGACGACGTCTCGCATTTACCAGAAAAATGCACTCGAAGTATCCTTAATTATTTTTGTTTGAAAAAATACTAAGTTTTCTTTGTTTCTCACTTGTCGAGTCATACCTACCGACGGAACTAAATCAATGAGATACAAAAAAATTTGGGGTTACTTACATTTTGAATCACATAAAAAACTTTTCAACAAAAAATAAAACCGACTTCAAAATGACGAATAAAAACAGCTTCAAAAGTACCTAGGTGCCTTCAATTTGGGTCAGCGTGGGTTAGCACCGACTTCAGAAACTGTTAATTTCATAATATGGTAATTATATTATTCGTTTTCTTGAAGTCGGTTTTATTTTTTGTTCATAAGTTTTTTTTCTTTTTAGTGGCTTTAATCAAAACATAGTTAGACCTACTAAAGACGCTGCTCGTAACACAATCACATTATATACTGTTCGTCATTGAAAAGTTCCATTGTCTATGGAAGGCTATGCCTCTAAAGGTTTTCATCAGATCTTCACCAAATTTAAATCGGACCATCTCGGGAAAAAGACTTTCAAACAAATAAAGAATCATCAAAATCGGTGCATATATGTCGAAGTTACATATGTCAGAAAATAAAAAAGATAAAAATAATACTGATGACATTAGAACCTCCAAGTCGGTTAAAAATTGTTTTGTGACCATATGTATGTGTGACTGAATATATACGCGTATGTTACAATTTCATGATGATTTTCAATTTATTATTAAAAAAATATATAGAAATAACGCCTATTATTTTAAATTGATACTATAAATAAAAGTTGTTATTCTGCAAGCGTATATAAATCGAATCTAGGGCATGCAATTAACTATTTGTAGTTTCATCACGAGATAATATATAATTCTTGCAATTTTCTTTATTGCAGTTTTTGACATACCATCTCCTGAGTTTTATCTTTTGGTGTTAACTACTTATTAAACGCGAACGCAGTATTTTTTTCAGTAGGTAGGTTAGTATTATTAGATAGTAGAATAAAATATTATATAATATTTCCTAATTCCTAAAGTACATTATGCAAAGTTCCAAACGCTCGGTAAAAGAAAAAGAAAACACGAAACATAGTAGTTACTAGTAAACACTTTTGTTCAGTAAAAAATAATGGACATAAAGTTAATAATTATGACGCATAGTTTATTCTATAGCGCTGGTAGAAACATGATCCATTATATTAAACTTTTTGCTATGTTTCAAACACGAAGAAAAATCTACTTTAGAAACACTCTACATTCGTCGAAACCACCCAAAGCGAAATCAAATAACTTTTAAAGCCGCTAATGTATTTCTAACATCATACACATCAGTGGCGAAGGCTCTATACAACTCGATTCCTATCGGCTTCCCTTTCGAAATATGGCAAATATTAGTATCTATTAGTTTCAATTATCATTTAAACAAATAATTATTTACAATTGGTCCGGTTTCCCTTTTTAGAAAATTCACCCTTCGCTACTGATACACATACAAAATATCGTGTTTCTAGACTAACCGGATCTTCATGTACCTATTTATCCGTACGAAGCGATATAATCGATACGTTATTAGCAACCCCAGCCTCTAAATAATTCTAACCACTTTACTCAGGTCTGTGGCTCATAAAGTTCTTTGATTAACTTTTGGAAGCGAGGTGGTTGAATTCAGTCGTGACATGTTAGCGAAGTGGACAAATCTCTGCCACATTTCACGCATGTGTGAGCAGTTAAAAAGTATGCTGACTGGCCTCATGATTTTTGATTACTCATGGCGAAGTTGAAATGGAGAAAAATAAAATACAGCTATAATTTTATTTATTCCGTGCAAATAGAATATCAGTTAAGTGCGAGTTATAGAATTCGCGAACAGAAAGTTCTGTACTGCAAGCTTCAAATAATGGGCATTAAACTGTGGAACATCATAAATATCCAGGGCAAAGTTAGCTTTGTGCTGAAGTATCAACATTTTTCTATTATTTCGTGTTTTCGGAACTCTTGTGACAATGGGAAGGAATAACGCGTTTTTAACGCACAATGCAAAAACTATACAGATAAAGTTTTAGAAACTTTGTAATTTTGCTGTAGCACTTGTCTTGACTACCCACAATTTAAATTACTTACACCCTTAATTTTAAATCGATTATTTACTTAATCTTTTTTATTGTTAATAATTAATTGATTTTTTGATTCGGGTGCACAATTAATGCGCCAATTTTTTAACTTTGAACCTGTTACATACAAATACCGAAAAGTTGCGTTTAAGCCTTCACACTACGGAACCCTAAGAAATGGCTTGTTTTTTTTAGCGTTCGAGCATCTATGATTCATACAGAAAAGGAAAATACATAGCCCAGTGAATGATCTATGTTGTTATATTATGTGACGTCAATGTGAGTGGTAAGTTATTGATTTGCAAGAAATGCTCGGGCCTAAGAATTAAGCACGTACTTCCCCAATATAAATGTAGTGAGATGACGGAAAGGTGAGTCACGGGCGTCGGCGGGCGCGGGCGCGGGTGCATACGCGGCGCCGACCAACAGCGGCCTGCGCCCGCGCAGCCTGCAGCCGCGCGCCAACATTCCATGCGATCGTTGCCTCCCTGTGTTCGTAACCATTCTGATGCAATATTCAACTTTACTGCGTCCTTGCAATGCCGTAATTCATTACAACAAGTTTAATCGCTGTGCAGTCATTTTTATCATTTTTCTCCCTTACAGGTTCTATCATGTCTTATATCCAAGGCCACTTTAGCGACCTTAATTACGGACGGTCTGGAGCCTTGACAGGAATGGCATATATAATATTGTCCAACAGATTAATGGGGTGGTGTAAGTGGGACCGTCTCTACCTAACTGGTGCCCAGCATTTACGTACCTACTTCATAACAGCAACGATAGGTTTATTTAGACATTAATCTCTCACTAAAGACTTTTAAGAGGACTGAAAAATTCATTAATTTCAAGTACCTACTTTAATAAATTATTATTATATAAACGTATTGAAAACTATGAAGCCTACTTATGTATTGGGTACAGAAACAAATATAGTTCTAGTGGAGCATGTTAACGTTATACAAATAAGGTGGCGAGTGTCTGTCATGACGAGTGGCAAATTGGCGTGTTCTGTGCATTTGTTCCACGCCGCCGCGCCGCCACCGCACAGCCGCGGGCCGCCGCGCCGTGCCCGCTCCACCGCGCTAGCCGCACTTCGCGCCACCTTCAGCCTTGTGACCATCTCGCCAATGTCTTTGTCATTGTCGTTTGTTTCGTCAAAGCAATAAGTTGATTCACAAAATAAAATAAGAGCTTGTTTATATTTACCAAACCGAATCGTTGACACCTTCATTGTATTATTTTCAGTTCTTATGGCATTATGAAAGTAATCTTCTTTTAATAATCATTCGTTATCGTGAAAACTACACTTAAACGTAATAGTAGTAATATTCCGAGGTTTAATCGTACAGAACACTCAAGCACTGACAATAGTAATATTTATTTCGCCAGGTTTATCCATAAGCAATTTCAATCGGAAATTCTTATAGGTACCATATATGTGGTTATCTCTTTATAGACAGCTCGATAACCGATAACCTCTTGGCACCGTAGGTACCTGAGCCGATAGCTCGGTTAGAACTGCCGTTACTTGTAAAATCACACGCACAATCCTACTGGCATTGTGCTGCGGCGCTTACCAGCCAGCTATCGATGCATCGGGAATTCTATTTCTAATTATAGATATACAAGTGTTAAATAAAACTCGACTTAAAAAGTCGATCCATTATAATGTAAGTACAGTGACTATTGAAATAAGACATTTTGGAAAAACTGTATCCACAGTTTGCCTACAAAGATTCCTTTGTAGTTAATTTTGCAAAAAACGGCAGGATGCGGAGTTGGAGGCGTGTCGAGTGGAGCGGCGACGGGCGTAGGGTTGCGACCGCTGTAAGATACGACCAGTGCGATTAGTAGGCGCCTGAAAACTAATCGATTCGAAAAGAAGCTTATCAATATTCAACAATAAATCATCTCTAATGTTAGGCGGAGAGAATCTGGCATGTCTAATAAAAGTGTCACAATTATAATTAATAGCGAAGCGATACATTCGATAAGTGGTCACATTTCCTCAGAGTCGATGAAAAGCTATTGTAGTGCTGGCAGCCCTGTGCGGCAGCGACGGAGGCGGTGGTGCGGCGCAAGGCGCGGCGGGCGGGGGTGAAGCGAGCGAGGCTGCTGCGAGTGTCCGCGGCTGTCAGGCCGGACTAACCCGTCGCTCCAGGTCAGCGCTCCAGCCGGCTATTTATAGAGGTGCCCCTTAAACAGAGTAATTATTCATTGATTAGCACTGCGAGGAATAGGGGATTGCGCTTCTGATAGCCATCGCGCAAACGAGAATCGTCGCCGGCGCCGCGCCTCGCCCAGACTGCTCCCTGCAATATACCAACTACATCCATAATAAAAACTTATGACATCTTATCCTATGCCAGTATAAAGTGCTACACACATGAAGAACTACTAAAATATCTTGAGATAATTGCATATTCTTCATCAAATTGCAGTCCTACCTACTTGCGAAAATGATGATGATGAATGTTTGGTTTTTGAAACAGCTCTGATATTTTTTGTAGGAGCCTGCAGGTTCTATATCGTTTATTTATAGGGATAAGGTCCCTACGTGACGAGACTCACATACTCGCGCAGATCTTATGATATTCGGTTAAATAAACTTCCTAAGTAAAAGTAATTCGATTTTCCGAACCCTAGAGTAATCCGATGTTTATAGGTTACTGTTACCGATGTCATATAACATGAACTATAAACTAAGTATTTGCCTATGTATATTAAGAGTAATTACAAAATAAATCTCATTTTCAAATCATTAATATTATTGCAGGTTTTAAAGCTAGTTAATATTATTTATTGTGAACTTCAAACTTCAAAACATTTATTTGCAAACTAAATGTACGCAAAAGTTCTTAAATTATAGGTACAGAAGGCACTTATAACTTTGAATGAGTTTTATACTGAATGAATTCGAATAAGAGTGTAGATAATCATCTCCTATTGTATATAGTCGGTTGTATGTTTAGATTTCTATGGTTGTATGTACCTGGTTGTACTTATAAACATTTAGACAACAGAATATGCTATATTAGTTTTTGTTATAATGTTCTATTAGAGTAGTAAAAAAAGTTGTATACTATATAAATAATGTAAATTAGGACATAGATAAATAAAATGGATACTAAGATATTTGGCACAACAAAATAATCGTTAAATTAGAATATATCAATAAAAAGTATGGTACCGTATAGTCTGATATGGCGAGTTTACTACTGTATAATAATACAGTAGTAGGAAAGTTAAGCTTGTTTTGGATTCATGTAAAACGGATTATTAGTTTTTTTTAATATCATTTTTGAACAGATTGTCCCGTTAATGTTATTAATCGCCGTCTATTACGAAATCGAACATATCTTCATAATAAGACATTTCGCTTCGCGACCTCGCCGAGTTTTCAGCTCATGATTAAGGGCTCCGTTTGAGTCCGGAACTATGATAAAGTACACATAATAATGAATAACTTTTGTTCTACAACTTTCCTCAAAAGTCAATAGTTTCAGAGATATAGCTGTTCAAAAATTTCATAAAAAATACGCTAAAATCTATCTATTTTTAGCTACGAGAAGCTGTGTGTGTATACCTACATTTTAGGTAATATTTGAAGTCACGGAATAGACGCTCCATTTTCTGATTTCGTAACTAAAGCAGGGATGAAGAATTAAAAAAAAAATTACATTAATATAATTTTGCATAGAAATAAAATTTATCTAATTTTGAAATTTTAATACTTGCTTTAAAACAGTCATCAGTGATACTTTAAGTGGCCCGCGGATTAGTAACCCCTTTCCGACTAACCTTGTACCACGGTATGCACCTAAAACACCAAGAGGGTTGCCGATGAGTTGCCAACCTTAGAGACAAAGTTAAAGTATCTCATGTACCTATAACTTCAGCAGCAATAGCATAGCATAGCCTTTACCAATGGAATGCTACCGGAATACAGCAATGCTACTCAATGGCAGAAATAGTTGTAGAAGTTCACCGGACGAACTGTATCACAAGAAGCTCTACCACTACTAAAGGATTTGTTGAAGAGATTTTACTGCAAGAATATGAAACATTACACAAGCAGGCAGGGCCGGATTAACCCTATCAGGGCCTCTAGGCAATGCAATTCTCGGGGACACTTTCCTTACCCTTTTCTTACTTTTTAAAATACATTTTTCTATTACAAACGTCGAGTCGATCAGATCGACTCCTTTGGTATCCTGTTACTTCAATCTCTAAAAGTCAAAGTCTAACTCATCAGCCGACCGCGCGCCGGCTGCGTTCCGAATTAACGCTTACCTTACCTATATCGTCAAATACAGCTAGCTATTTTTAGTTCTATTATGTATGAAGTATTTCATCAACTGACAACATGCGTCGAAAAAAAGGAATAATATTGAGGAAGTACACTTTTCTTTAAAAAATCGTTCGATGAACTGTTTTTTTTTCTTGGTGCGTGCACAGGGCCCCTAGTCGATGTGGGGCCCCTAGGCAGTTGCCTAATCCGCCTTATGGATAATCCGGTCCTGCAAGCAGGTAGCTGTAACAGTTTTCAGACATGTGAGATATCGGTAAAAGCAAATTCCTATTAAAATACTCTTAAGAAATCGATTGATATTTCCCACCTACCGTTTTCAGTCGAGACATAAAACCCATTTACATATATTAATATGTGAGCAGCTGCAAGGTAATGATTTCAACAGATTATGAAGTGTTTTCGTTAGAGCCATTGTACAGAAAAGTCGTTAAAATATTGTTTATTAAACTGGGTGTACGGGACTATGTACCGAAAACTGAAATAACGATTTCAGTCCATAATTCTGAATTGAAAACAAGTGGACATTTTTATCGTATCTTATTTGCCTATAATATCTCAATTAATGTTTTGAAAAGGTCAATAAACTGCGTTTTTAAGACAGCCTTATATCTACAATTAAAACAATGCATTTCCCCTTACTTCGAAAGTGGAAATATCACTGAAGTTTTCAGAATTTCCTGAATAAAAAAAAAAATAGTTTTGCAGAATACGGTGTATCCTAACAGTTACGTTTTTTTCATCACAGAAATGTCAAATTATAGAAATAGAAACAAATCGGATATTAAAGAGTATTCCGAGACTTGCCACTTATTTGAATTCAGAATAATTACCTGAATTCAGTATTTCAGTTTTCGGTATTCCGTACCTTACACGCGGTAAACGTACCTAGAGATGTAAGCAGAATAGCAGCACAAGGCACAACATCATACTTAAAAAGATATTTCATTTCATAATTTCTTTGACCAATGCTAAATGTAAATATTTATGTTATAATTATTGCGCCATTAACTGTACATTTCTAATCTATCACTATATGATTTTTGGACGTATTCCACATTGGGCACCCGCTTTTACGGCACCCAAGTTAATGGCACCTGAGGTATTCCATATTCGGCACCTATAGGTATTTTTCGCAGGTGCCATTAGTGGAACAGTTTATTATTTAAAATTTTATTCCACTTTCGGCACCTACGAACCAGTAGGTACTAGTGATGGGACGTTTACTTTTTATAGGACGTTAAAATTAAAAAATCGATTAAAATCAGTAGAGTTTAATAACATGATAAAAATATAACTTCTTTATGTATTTTAATATCACAATCTGTTTCCTTAATCACATATATTGCAAAATCAGCCTTGAGTTACAATAGTTTTTTTTTTTTTAATGTTTTGAGGCTTTTATCAAACATGATCATGCCAGCCTCATCGTACACAATAGAATTTAAAAACAAATACTTTTTAGGTTTACATACAATTATTTCTCTTCTTGATTAACTTTGTAATTAAAATTCAACTGTCTTTATTTATTAAAACTACCAAAAAGGCAGAAATGAACTGGAACTAGGTGCTTAAGCGACTTAACATACATAGCTCAATAATGGTAAAAATACAGGTTTTGAAATTGAATCAATTGTTGTTTTGAAAAGTACCAGGGCGACAGAAATGAACAGAAAATAGGCGCTTAAACGATATCACCAAGTGACAGTTATAGGTAAGATATAGGACAGTTTTAAGACTTCTATCGATATAGTGAATGTTAAGGAATACTTTATATTCCTTTTTGTGTTTAATCATCGGTGCACATCTTAGTGAGATCGTTTAGGCTGTCACCTTGGTACTTTTCAAAACAACAATTGATTCAATTTCAAAACTTATAATTTTAGCATTATTAAGCTAAGTAGTAAAGTCGCTTAAGCACTTAGTTCCAGATCATTTCTGCTTTCCTGGTAGTTTTAATAAATAAAGACAGTTGAATTTTAATTACAAAGTTAATCAAGAAGAGACATAATTGTATGTAAACCTAAAAAGTATTTGTTTTTAAATTCTATTATGTACGATGAGGCTGGCATGATCATGTTTGATAAAAAGCCTCAACACATTAAAAAAAAAAAAACAATTGTAACTCAAGGCTGATTTTGCAATATATGTGATTAAGGAAACCGATTGTGATATTAAAATTATTAAAGACATAAAGAAGTTATATTTCTATCATGTTATTAAACTCTACTGATTTTAATCGAATTTTTAATTTTAACGTCCTATAAAAAGTAAACGTCACATCACTAGTACCTACTGGTTCGTAGGTGCCGAAAGTGGAATAAAATTTTAAATAATAAACTGTTCCACTAATGGCACCTGCGAAAAATACCTATAGGTGCCGAATATGGAATACCTCAGGTGCCATTAACTTGGGTGCCGTAAAAGCGGGTGCCCAATGTGGAATACGTCGATTTTTGGGTTTATATCATGTATTATAGCAGCAATTTATTAATTATAATGTGGCTGTAGAAAATAAAACATTTTAACCGTATTACTTATTTTTTAAATAATAAGGTTCTACGTTGAGAAGTACTTTACTTTTAGCGAGACAGATACATAATATTATAAGCCCGTTAGGAAGCCTTCAGCTATATATGGACCTGAGGAATATATTAATTAAAAATACATTGTCGTAGTTCCATTTGCCTATTTATAGGAGTGATATTTATGTATCAGGTATGCCGTTTCATATTCCACTTAAATACAGGTGTTATCTGAAGAAGAGTCCACAAAATATATGGTTCACAAGTACTTAGATGACTTCGCATATTAATACATCGATAGATACCCGCTCGGGTGTTACACTTTAAATGAGTCATAATAAAAATATTCCAGTTTTACAAGTTACGTCTCGTATGCAAAGCGTGAGAATATTCTGTGAATTGGGTGTCTACGTATTAATTAACTTTTGCTTCAGAAATAAGGAAACCCGTTATATTTTAGTGATGTAGAACACTGTCAACTTTGTAAGAAGGAGAATACAATTCTCGTTTTCAACGGTAAATTGATGACTAATTCGATTTAAAAACGAAATCAAAAACAGTATATTCAGCTATTCTTAGGTTGGGCTAGGTTTTGCATCGTAGTATTTTATTTGTTATAAATGCTGTACTGGTAACAATGTAAGCATATATGATTGGAAGATTGAAGCACAGAGCTTCATTTGGTGTTAACATAACGCGCTGTGGTTACATTGCCCTCGTATCAAGACGCACATTCGATTTTTATTTCAATGAACTGTGTAAACAAAACTGTTTGCTTACTACATGACTAAGTAGGCCGTTTCATAAGGAGGTAATGCGCTAACTGTTTTTCAGAAACAAAGTTCGAAAACCTATCACGTTTCATCGAGACATCGTTCAACAATTCCCAGGCTTGACCGGTTTTATAATCGGGAAATTCGTGGAAGGCTCGCCGCGACCCGCTTGAGTTCGACTGGTCACTCTCCTCATACACGCCATCTTTTTGCACTTAGTGCGGAAAATCAACTTGTAATACATACGTACCCCTTTGTATTACTCACACAGTTTACCATAATGAAGTAAGCAGAAATTTCATGCATCAATATGCATGCGTGTGTACCCTTCCAAGATACTTACAGTGATAATGTATTTATTTAAATGGTAAAAATAAATAATGCTGATGTATTGTTACAGTGCCTACCAATTACTTACAATAATCATTACGATAAAATTCTACAATACGCACTTAGCGCAAGTAAGGCTAGTAAGGTAAGACTATTATAAAAAGTCCCTGAGTAAAAATCGAAGTATAATTTTGAGTACTCGTGATTTATTTAGATCTACCGATCCTGCTCGATGTTGCGCCGCTTGATAAAGGGTGTGTCATCGGAGAGTCGGTTCGAAACACAAATAAAATAATTCTTAAAAAAAAACTACAGAATTAAAACAGATATTTCTGAGAAGGATTTCGGTTCTTGACCAAACTCTACCTAAGCAGCGGGTACCGAGCTACGTTTATGTTTAAAATCTATCCTCAACGCTGCCTGGCTAAGGACCGTTTTTTTTACTGCTATAGTCCTTGGGGATTACGCATTCAAGCCTCAAAAGAATAAAAATCAAGTTTCCAAGTGCCCTGTTTGCGTTTATAAAAAAAACTTCGTAGAGATACAATAAACACTTCTTCGCTGAACGTGGCAAACTTGCTGCAAAACTTAAACTATTAGTTGGCGTCCCACAGGGTAGTATGCTTGGACCGACTATACTTTTTTCACACTCTCACCATTCTGCATCAAACTCAACCTCCACAGGAAGTAAGCAATCTGTTGTGCTAGTATTCCACAATGATCACCAAGTAGCCTCAGCTATGCTTCAGAATTAATAATAGAGCTTGGTGCCCCTCATTAGATTAAAGAAATGAAGGATAAATACAAATGAAATAAAATACTATTACATCTTCATCCCAGGTGAAGAACATCAGTGTTCTAAACTAAACTTGTTTTAGTATCTTGGTAATATTTAACCTATAACGTCAAACAAGCATATCTTTACAAAATGAAAAGAACTTGAACTGAAACATAGAAAACAATAATGAAAAGGTTGGCCAGAAACTGCAATTTCTGCTAAAAAACAGTAAATAAAGTCCATATAGAGCTTATGGCGTCAAGGTATATGCATGACTGCATGCCATTTACAGGTAATAAGACGAATTCAATAGATATTGCGAATTATAATTTAAGCCAAAAACTTCTACAACTTGACCTCAATATGCTTGAAATGATCAAAATCAAATCATTTATTTGTGATTCACAGGTAATAATTAGGTCTTATTTATACAAAGGTAATGCTGTGATCAGCCTCATGGGCATACAAATGTCATAAAAAAATAGTTTAAGATCATAATTCATTAAAATTAAAGTTATAATCATATAGGTAGACAATCGGACATGAACACTATTAAGAATTTGCCAACAGAGTAGAATGAATATTCAATGAGGAATTGGAACAGCTTATTTTTGAAAAGTCTAAACTCCTTAATACTATTAGGGATCTTGTTATAAATCTTTGGTGCCATAACAAACACACTATTCTCATACAGGCTAGTTTTATATCGTCTACTCTTATGGTTACCATCTTCATCTCTCGTGTGAGTACGAGCTATTTGAGAATAGCTCATGCCGTGGTGAAAAGATTAGCCAGTCAGCAAGGTTGGTAACGGGGCTGACTGCCCAGGGTGCGCCGGACGTACTTAAGTATGAATGTACCCCGAAAGCCTCTATTACTCTGCGACGTGCATTATACAGGGTGTAAACGAATTCGTGTAATTCCTTCAAACCACACGATCTATTATTGGTATAGATTAATCCCGCACGGGGTTTAGATTGATTAAAAATGAAAATAAACTTTTTTTTTCCCAAATAAAAATTTTACGTGATAGAAAATTTTGATGCTATGCATAAATGAATGAAAGCACGGTGACACAGCTGACGGGCATGACTACCGCGATATCGCTCCACGCAGTCAGTTAACTCATGACGCTAAAATTAATCAGATACAGAATACCATGTTTCGTTTTTTGAAAAGTTTTTTTTGTTGATTTTGAAAAAAACCTATCCAGGGTCAATCAGTGTCACCAGTAGATCACGCGGTTTGAAGGAATTACATGAATTCGTTTACAGCCTGTATTATGGATTTAAAACATAATGTTCATCCGTATTTTTTTAAAAGGCCTTAGAAATAATACAATGATGCAATTATATTATATTATACATTTATATATTTTCGCTTTAAAATAAATAAAATAAAATAAAAATTATTTATTTCAGACCACTGAGTCCATAGTGTTAGTAACAGAAAAACTTACAACCTATGTTAGTGGGCTACACGAAAAACAAAATATTAAAACAGAAACTACCTACTTAATATTAGTGTCGATTCACTAGTTCACACCTCTCACATGCAAATCAATGAATCGACTAAAGACGGCTGAGTCCAGTCTATCTGCTATCATCTTCAAGATTCCGTTGCCGCTCCTCCGCACACCTTGCATGACAGACGCGGTTTTCTTGCGCATGATCGCATAAAAATCTTCTACATGCGCATCTGCAAACATGCCTGAAGCACTACAATAACGAGAGAGCCGCAACAGAGCCCTGAAGATGTTGTTGTACTGAACTCTGAGGGCACTGTAGGCCTTTTGCGTGTAACTGACCCATAGACCACTCGTGTAAAAACTTTGACAGTACGCTTTAAAAAGCGTGAGTTTCACGTCAACTGTACAACGAGCGAATCTATGAGACAGCATGTTTCCGCGCACCGACAATGCCCTCCGCTCTCTCTCAATATCCTGATCATCTTTTAAACTCTCAGTTACAATGTGACCAAGATATTTAAACTGCGACACACGGTTCAAAACTACTCCATTCAGAGACAAATTTGGTACACTATCAGGTACTTTGGCTTTGCCCCAAACATCTAAGGTACCTTATGTTAAAATTATTCTCGTAAACGTGCGTCACTCAAGCTTCTAACGTTATATAATAAACATGCACTACTTACATGCAATCATATTTGTAAGTTATTTATACGGCAACAATTTTAATCCCGATCTGAACTACCTACGCTCCAACAAAAGTAAAAAGAAACTTTCAATAAACTCATATCCCCACTAAGCTTTTAATAATATTTCCCATATTCAATTCTAAAAGATTTACCGTCCGAGAGTACGAACTCAAAGCTAATATTATGGAACTAGTCAATAAATTGATAATAATAGATGGGTATTAAGTGTTAGGCAGCGGAACTGGATGCAGTTCGGCGGGTGTGCGGTCTGGGGTGGACAAAATCAATAGTCGCTACCTACGAATAGCTACCACTACACCCGTGAAATCTGCACACATCGCGATTCTTTATTCGGCTCATATCCGCCGCGAATACACGCCCAAAATGATTGTGTTCCAGGTGGCGCTTATGATGAACATAATATTGTGGCTCCCATACGTATGCACATTTTTATAAACTTACACCAGCATGGGGTGCCGTATTTATGAGTCTTTACGAAAGGCTTTAGGAATTCACTCGTTTTTACTTTTAAATTCACGCGGAATTGGGTTAATAAAATATGTTTTGTAACATAATGTTTAAAATTGATCTTTTTACGGATGAGTGGGATTCAAAGCATGAAGTCTCGTAAATGGACCTCAAGATAAATTAATCAGTCAGTATCTCATCATAACAAATAATAAATTACATTTCTAAATCATACATTGAGATAAGCTGTGGTGTGATTGCCGTCTAATAAATATTTTGGTTATTCAGCTGTCCCACCACGATTTGGCACACAGATTAAGATTTGCACACAAAATGAGCATGCAGAGATACGGACAACTGAAGCATACTTGAACGGTCAACTATCAATCATATTTCCGCTACAGTTAAGTCTTAAAAAAATGTATGTCACATTGCGGATGCCAAGAAAATACCCTAATAATAAATTAGCATAGTAATGTTTGCGGCCGTTATGTTAGGATTGAGTCCGCTTTAATTAATATAAAAAGTGGCGCTTCGTAATGTCACTGGCCTTAGCCGATTTGACACTAACCATATCTCGTATTGAATTGTATATAAAAACTTGTTTTTATTAATATTCACAGGACATGGATGCAGTTTCGAATTCATATTGTTATACCGTAAGTAGCCTAATCTTGCATTAGTATTAGAATCCAGTATTCAAACCACAAACCGGAAATGTAGCGTTTATTTATCACTACAAGAAAAACTTTAACGCCGGTATTCTGAACCGATGCTCAGTAATCTCGGTTTAACATAAGATTTGAGTACAGTTTTCTATATACATCTTATCTAATATAAATCGAAATTTATACCTGAAAATCTTTTTAGAATACCAACCTAAATTCCCTTTGATAAGACTAGGTGAGATAAAGTAATAATGTTGTACTAATAGGTACCTAGATCAGGCTTGGCAACATGAAAATGTTAAATTTTATCCTCTATCAACTCCATGTTTGTGCCAAGTAGAGCTTTGGCACTAAATATAACAGTTTAACCCGTTAGGGATAATAGGAGCGATATAATGTGTAGATATATACTCGTAATAGATACCGCACATGTAGATAGCTGGTTCGCGCCTCCTGCCTCCATTCTACTCCATTTCCCTCCGTTGACTCTAACTATTATCACGAGAGTGTAAGTAACTTAAACACGATATGTTTTTGTTGAATTCCCCGATTTCATTGAGCATAGGTTACACACACACACACACATAAATTATATCGTGAGGATGAGTAATCCGTTAAACGAACTAGCAGTAGACATTGGAATTATTATAGGAATTAACAATATACTTTTAGAAAACTGGGCATTATTTGGATAAAATTGATTAGTTTTAAAAAAACTCATAAAATGGTAGCACACGAACATATCGTATTTTTATATACCTGATTAGTATACAATATTTTCAGATTTTTTTGTGCCTAAAAGTTCATTAATAAAACTAGGTTACATAAGTTACAGTTCATCACTAGATTCCTGATGTTTCCGATAATTATATATCATCTTGTTTAGTAACTATTGAAAGGAAGAAAACGAGTTATTCAAATATGATAATGATGTCTTACTAATGAGAAATTTGTAGAAATTAATCACTATCCTTCCGGAAAATATAAATGTCTTAATTAAAGAAACATTTCTCTTCTTGTAACGGTAATTATCTACCTCGACGTCGCAGATTGCGAGCAGGGCAAATAAAACACCGTGATATAGATGGAGACCTACTAATATTGTAGCTATGTACAATTATCTATATATATAAAAGGAGAAGCTGATTGACTGACTGACTGATCTATCAACGCACAGTAGTATATTATTGGGCATTCTACCCCACCTCCCGTTCCATCGGCTCACTCCGTTCGCCTCTTTCACTCTCGGTGGTGTAGAATGCCCAATAATATAATTTTTAGGTTTACTTTGATCAACAATAGCCGATTTACGGTTTGGCTCCTATTCCACTACGGCTCACTCCGTTCGCCTTCGTCACTATCGGTGGAGTAGAATGCCTAATAATATAAATGGATTGTCCGGTTTCATTGGTTGCGAATAGTTGCGATTGGGTCCCTGCAAACTTACTTAACGGCTATCTAACTTATAAATAATTGTTCCCAGTCATATAATGCAACATTAAATTCTTACTATTGTAGTGAGAAAGTTGGATTTAGAAACTAAAATAACGGTATGTTAATAATGCAGAATTCAGTGATTTATAACAGTGACTATTTAAAAGACATTCGTAAAATGATTTTCAAGAATTCTAGTGGCGAGATTATTTTTATTCACGATGTTATCGGGCAGATTGATCAGATCAAATCGGACGACGATACAACCCAAACAGAAGACTTAAGCGTTCGAAAGATGCAAGATTCAGTGAAATCTAATTTAGAAAACATTCATTATCTTGTATTCAAAAGCCACGGTGAGGATGCTCGTACATTTGTTCGAGTAAGCAACATGCAAACGGTTCGTGAAAAATAAAACGTTTGTTTATTTGTTAAATTCATGACGAGTTATAAATGTCAATGTAATACATTAATTGACTCATTAATAACAGAACCGTTTCAAGCAGTCACCATGAAATTTGTAAAACAACCACAATCGTTACATGTAAACAAACTCTGTGTTCAGTCTCAGGAGACTGGTTTTCGGCATGGAAAATTATTACCAAAATCGGTACGATGCATCATATGCGGACCGTCAAATTGCGGAAAAACCAATTTACTGATTGGTCTTCTTATACACGAAAATGGTTTAAGATTTCAAAATGTTTATGTTTATTCGAAATCCTTGCAACAACCCAAGTACGTTTTTTTAGAAAAAGTTTTGCAACGAGTACCAGGTATTTCATTTCAGAAATATCATGAAAATGAGCAAGTACTGAGTGTTCAGAACGCAAAACCGAATTCTGTGATTGTATTTGATGATGTTGCTTGTGAAAATCAAAGTAGCATGCGTGATTATTTTGCAATGGGAAGACACAAGTTTATCGATTGTTTTTATCTAAATCAAACTTACAGTAAAATTCCTAAGCAGTTAGTAAGAGACAACGCGAATCTAATCGTACTTTTTAAACAAGATGAAAGAAATATGAGACATGTTTATGAAGAACACGTCAACACTGATATGACATGGATTGAATTTCGTGAAATGTGTTCAAAAATATGGAGTGTACCTTTCAACTATGTCGTAATTAATAAAGATTGTTCCAAAAACAAAGGATGTTATAGAAGTAAATTTGATACGTTTGTAGTCTTTGACTAAGACGAATACCTATATAAGACCATTGCCTGCGGGACATTATTATTCTTCTTACGACACTAAACCAATTACAATCTATTTTACCAATATGGAAAAATCATTGAAAAGACAAATTGTTGATGCGGCAGAAGCTGTAAAGAAAAAAGTACGGAAAATGAGAGATGCTGAGATTGACAACCAACAAGCACTGGAAGCTGTTTTTAAGCCTGTAACAGAACCTCTTAACCTAATTGCTAACACCAGTAAGCAAACTCATCCCCTGCGTGCTAGTGAAGATTTTGTTGACGTTCCGTTTGTCGACAAAACTTCACAGAAAGAAAAAACTGGTAGTGTAGGTAGTAATGATAATAATAGCGATGAAGATGAATCTGATATCAACAGTGACTCTTCTTATCAATCAATAGCTGAAAGCAAACAAGGTTGTGATACATCATCCTGGTCAGTATCTTCAGAAGCGTTAGTAGACATTCCATTCGGTGTTAGAGCAGAAAGCGGGAAACTGATGTTAGGTTCCGCTTGCATATCAGTCAACGATCAATACATTACCGTGGCTGGGTGTAAATACCGAAATACATCTGGTTTAAAACAGTTGCTGCTTAAAAAAGTCGTAGACATGAGCTTGGTTACAGAAAGCGATATGAAGCATTATAAGTCTATGCTACTTGATACAAATGCACATCGTCGAGATTACGATCCAAATAAGCCAATAAAAAGTAATAAAGGACAAAAATATTTGCAAGTTATTAAGCCTCTTTTTAAACTGAAGAATGCAGTTCAGGGAAAGGGTCTGCCGTTAACAAAAAAGTGGAGAAAAGATGTAGATTTTGTGTACTGGGATGATCCCAATGAATTGGTGGAAAGGTTGAAATTATTAATTGCGTCTAGAGATGCTGGAAACACAGGATTAGACAATGAAATTATATCTATTATTGAAGAATTGCGTGAAAGTAAAATTATAAATAAATAAATGTTAAATTTCAAAGGCTCATTTTATCATCAGACTTTCAGTACAGTACACCTTCAACATGAATGTAGATAAATTCGGTCATTATATTCATAAAAGAATGCGTTTATCCGATCTGTTTGAGTTTAATGGAAACGCATTGTTGAAATCAGAAAGTGGAGATTTTGATTTAAAAACAACCAGATTGAGAGGAATTAGATCTCCCATAGAAGCAGATGATGCTGTGAACAAGGATTATGTAGATCATTTGAATGCTAATACCATAAAAGAACTAAATAAACTCATTGGTTCATTACGTTCTCAAATCCTATCAGATGCTCGAGCTTCAGTTCAATCAACTTTAAAGGTAAAGGTACCTGAAGTTTTAACTCATTTGCAAGATAAGTTTTATACCAAAGCAGATGTCGATAAATTACTTCAAAAAACAACATCTCCGTAATGGCAAAGCAGCAAATCGTAAATGAAATACACAAAGCAGCTCGAAAAAATTTCCTTCGACGTCATGTCATTTTGAAAGGAATCCACGACTTATGGCAAGCAGACTTGATGGATATGCAAAACCTGAGAAAGTACAACAAGGGTTATAATTATATTTTAACGGTGATTGACTGCTTCTCAAAATATGCTTGGGCTGAACCATTAAAATCAAAAAATAAATTTGATGTTGCTCGTGCATTTCAACATATACTGTTTAGCAGCCGCACTAATCCCGTTAACTTACAAACTGATATGGGGACAGAATTTTATAACAACACTTTTCAAACGCTCATGAAGAAGTACAACATTAACCATTACTCATCGTTCTCTACTAAAAAAGCATCTATTGTAGAGAGATTGATTAGAACTATAAAAAATAAATTATATAAATATTTTAGTCTCAGTGGAAACTATAAGTGGTTAGGTCTACCTTTGGATGATATATTGAAGAGCTATAACAACACAAAACATCGAACTATCCAATTTAAACCAATTGATGTGAATAAATCGAATGAACCAGTAATAAAAGAAAATATTAAAAAAATAAACAAATATAATTTAGGTCAGTGGAAGCCTAAATTCAAAGTTGGTGATTGTGTTCGTATAAGTAAATACAAACATCATTTTGAGAAAGGTTATACTCCTAATTGGTCAACTGAATTATTTATTGTTAAAAAGATTAATAAAACCTTACCAGTGACATATTATATAGAAGATAAACGAAAGCAGAACATATTTGGAGCTTTTTATGAGCAAGAACTTCAAAAATCTAACTATCCTGACGTTTATTTGATAGAAAAAGTGTTGAAGAAGAAAGGAAATAAATTATATGTCAAATGGTTAGGTTTAAGCAGTGCTGAAAACAGTTGGATTGACAAAGCAGCAATTATGGGCTAAGATGTTATATAACCATTTTATTTTTTTAATTCTTTCATTATACTTTAAGTAATGCAAGGTGGAGGACTAGTTAATAATATTATTAATAATCTACCATTCGAAGTTCATTTGCCTGGATACAATTATTGCGGACCAGGAACCAAACTACGCGAACGGTTAGCGCGTGGCGACCGAGGTGTAAATAAGCTAGACGAAGCTTGTATGCAACACGACATTGCGTACGCAAACCATACAGACTTATCAAATCGTCACAAAGCTGATTTACAACTACTTAACATGGCTAAACAAAGACTCAAATCAAAAGATGCAGGGAAAGGTGAAAAACTAAGCTCATGGCTAGTGAACAAAGTCATGAAAGCCAAACTGAAGTCAGGATCTGGCGTTAAAACATTTAAAAGCTTAGTTTCAAAAATAAAATCAAAAGTTAAGAAACTCAAACACAAAGATAATAAGTCTTTAATAAAAGCAGCTTACTTAGTTGCAAAAAAGTTATTGCCAAACATCCATCATCGAATTCGGGTACCACGAGTAATACCCGTACCAAAGACTGGAGGAGTTCTACCTTTAATCCCAATTTTCGCTGGTTTATCAGCTTTAGGAGCTCTAGCTGGTGGTGCAGCTGGCATTGCAAAAACCGTTAATGATTACAAAGCAGGCAAACGAAATTTGCAAGAAACAGAACGACACAATAAAGCTATGGAAGCTTTAGTATTGGGCAAGGGTTTATACATTAAACCGTATAAAAATGGTAAAGGACTGTTTGTAACATCTTCAAAAAACTAAAAAATATGCTACCTAATCGTCCTCTAACTAATGTAGACATCCAAAAGTATTCAAGAGACATCCCATATTTCCGTGGGGTCTACATGAAAGATCAGTTACCGAGGAAGCCAACGCATATTGAATGTGGTATCGTGAACTTAGATGATTCTGAGAACGAAGGGACGCATTGGGTAGCTTATGTTAAAATATATGACTATTGTGAATATTTTGATAGCTATGGAAATTTAAAGCCTCCAATAGAATTGATGCGATATTTCAAAAATTGTAATGTTTTTTATAACTACACAAGTTATCAAAAATTTAATACTGTAAATTGTGGTCACTTATGTTTAAAATATCTGTGGACTTTTTGGAATAAAAATGTATTATAAAACATATGCTAGTCTTTTATTTATATCATTTGCAAGATGTCTCTCACTTTGTCGATAACTGGAAACTCATCAACTTTATCTACGTACTATCCTAATACGTTACAACTAGATGGAGAATATGAGTGTGCCTTATTGCATTTTTCAACTTTTAATTCTATTCCAAATATTGATAAAAGTAATAATAAGTTCTATTATGGTATCGATGAAGTTATAGAAATACCGGAAGGTACTTATGAGTTGCAAGATATCGATGATTATTTAAAGTCTGAAATAAAAAATGCGTCAATCAAACTACAGTGCAATAACAATACTTTGAAAACTACTATATACTGTACAAAAAACATAAATTTTACTAAAGAAGACTCATTTAGAAGACTGTTAGGGTTTAATAAGCAAACCTTGAAAGCTAATAAATGGCATGTGTCACAGTCTCCAGTTAACATTTTACCTACGACCGTAGTCAGGATTGAATGTGATATTGTAAGCGGTTCATACATAAACGGTGAACCAAGTCACATAATCCACGAATTTGCACTAAATGTGCCACCTGGATACAGGATCATAGAAATCCCGAAGAACGCAATATACTTTCCAATCAATCAAAACAACATAAGCTGCATACATATCAGGCTATTAGATATAAACAATCGATTAATCAATCTGCGCGGTGAAGAAGTGCAGCTATATTTGCATCTTAGAAGAAAAAATGATTGACTACAATAAAAATGTGCCTCAACCAATAAATAATATCAGTTCTACTCGAACTACCTGCCAAATAAGACCTCGATTTAAAACAAAAATTAAATTAACAAAAGACAATAAAGCATTCCTTAAAGCGATCGGATTGCTAAAATGAATATCTTAGACGTTTTATCCGCCCCGACTTACGATAATACTATAGAAGGAATCGAATTTCATTCCTACAAGCCCTACGTAACAAGTTTCAACAGGAACGATGAAATCCGCATACCTATCAACCAACAAGACTTGTACATACTACCATCAGCGAGCACCCTATATTTGGAAGGAACTGTTATCGTTAGCAAAAAAGACACGAAGGATAAGGCTACTAGTGTCAATTTCACTAACAATGCTCTAATGTACTTATTCCAAGATATTAGGTATGAGCTAAACGGAGTGGAGATTGATAAAATTAAAAATGCTGGAATAACTACAACTATAAAATCGCTCATATCAATGAATGAGAGTGAATCAAAGATGTCTAATGCCTGGGGCTGGAATATTGATGGTATAAAAAATATTAACGGAGGAAGTTTTTCTGTCTCTATACCACTCCGTAATATCCTAGGTTTCGCTGAAGATTTTAAAAAAGTCGTAATAAATAGTAGACACGAATTGGTATTGTTGCGAAGTAACACTAATTTAAATGCTGTAAAACTTAACACTGGCGAAATAGTGGATGACGTTCAGATCAACAAAATCATATGGCGTGTACCGCATGTTAAAGTATCAGACAAAGAAAAAATTAGTTTGTTAAAATTACTAGAAAAAGATCGACCACTTCAAATCATATACAGGAATTGGGACCTGTACGAATATCCAGCTTTGCCTAAAACTACAAAGCATACCTGGTCTATCAAAACTTCATCTCAAATAGAAAAACCAAGATATATTATTATTGGTCTTCAGACAAATAGAAAGAACAATGCAAGTTCAGACATGTCTCAGTTCGATCACTGCTATGTTCGTGACATTAAAGTGCACCTCAATTCAGCTTACTTCCCGTATGAAAACCTAAATGCGAGTTTTGCTAATAACAGAATCGCTTTATTATACGAGCAATATACCAGATTTCAACAGTCATATTACGGACGTCGTCCAGAGCCCTTATTAAACGAGAAACAATTTAAAGATTTGGCTCCGCTGTTTGTCATTGATTGCTCTAGACAAGCTGATAACTTGAAGACCGGTCCAGTTGTAGATGTGAGAGTAGAAATCGAAAGTGATTCGGAAATACCAGATCAAACCACAGCATACTGTCTCATTCTCAACGATTGCATTGTTGAATACAAACCATTAAGTAACATCGTGAAGAAGGTATCATGAAGCCGGATACTGTCATCGTAGAAATCCAAGGATTTAAAGATTTAAAAAATAATTTTATCGTGAAAGAAGTGGCTATCGTAAATCAAGAGCATACACAGACGTTCCTGGTAAAACCGCCGCATTCATTCCATTCCCTTAGTAAAGAAGAAAAGAAGCAAGTGAGATGGTTAGAAAGAAATAGAGGAATTTACTGGAGTGAAGGCTACGTAGACTATATAGAGTTTCATCGCGTCATTTTACCATATTTAGAAAATAAAAAAATTATTACTAAGGGTTTAGAAAAAATTCAGTGGATCAAAGATTTATGTGTTAATTGTGAAGTGATAGATATAGGTGAAAAAGGATGTCCTAATTTATCAAATTTGAAAAAGAAATATTGTAAAAATAATACTGAATTTAATTGTGTAAATCATAGACTGAACTGTGCTTTGAATAATGCTATATGTATCAAGAAATGGTATTTTGACAATAACATTTCTATATTTAATTTATTTTGTTAATAAAAATTCTATTTATTCCATCTACTTGTGGTTGTTTTATTTAAGCATAAGCCTACTACTAACTAACTATGATTCACCTATCATATGAAGCTCTAAATTAGCTGTAGCAAAATAAAGCAATGTAAGTAAATTTGTGTAAACTGTAATGTAAGTAAATTTAATTTCAAGTACATAATAATTTAATACAGTATTCTGATAACAATTAATAAGAACTGGAAACGAATAGTAGGCTAAGTATAATTTTACTACAGTTAATTTGAAGTTCAAGCAATGTAATGTAAAATAAAACATACGTAATTTAAATTATAAATATAATATTTATTACTCCATATTAACTCATACATTTACAGTTTTATAGGTACACATTATCACTTTAATATTACTATTTTTGTAATACATTTATCTATTTTTATTCAATATTTATAATCAATATAACATAAAACGTACATTATATTTTATTTATTTACACAAAAAGAATACGAAAGTACTTAATTAATTTGTATACATACTTCAATCAAAATAAAACATAAAATTAAAATGTAATATTTATAACCACACATATTTACAATTACAAACTAATAATAGCTACATCATAATAATATTTAATTTATTTTATCATCTTATCTTACAAAACATTGTGATTATTTTAATTAAAATGAAACTTATGTACAACTTACATACAAATTATCTCTATAATATTTTTCGTCTTTCATTTTAATCAGTATTTATAATCAATACAATAAAACTTATACTTATTACATTATGTTTATTTATACCTATAAAAAAGAATTACTAATATTATTTATGTACTTTACACATACTAACTGCTACAAACTAATTATAGCTACATAATAATAATATTTTATTTATTTAATCATCTTAACTTACAAAACATCGTGATTATTTTAATTAAAATGGAATTTATGTATACAACTTACATACAAATTATCGTTACCTATACTATTCTTTGTCTTTCACATAATATTATTGTATTACATTTATTATTAGTTAATATTTGTAATCAATACAATAAAACTTATATTACATTTTATTTATACCTACAAAAAGGAATTACTAATATCTATTAATTAAATGTTTTATTATTTTTACAATTAATATTGTGATCAGATTTAATTTACACAAAACTTACAAACTACATTACTTACTAATAACAATTGTCCCCACAAAGTTTTTTGGAAATTTTATTTATTAATGATTGTGTCTCTTCCATAATATAGTCCACTGGATCACTCACTACGTATTGCGCACTCATAACCACCGCATCATCATTGTCAAGTTCTTGTTGATCACTAATGTTAAACACTTGTATCTGGATCAATCTCAGTCCTTTTTTCTTCTCATTATTAACAACATATGATTGACAATTAAGCTGCTTCCGCTTTTGACCTTCCCGTTTCGCTCTCGGTTTTTTATAAGTAGGCCCTTGTTGGTCAGGTACATGCCAACTCAAGCTTGGAGTTGGGAAACCTTGACCGTATTGCGAAAAGACCAGGTCAGGGGAATCACACATTTTTAATTATCTGAAACAAACAAAATAACAATTAATATAATGCTAATGAATACCTATTAACCTAAGTAACAACATAAATAACGAACTATATGTACTTACAATATTATGTTTTCGATTCGATGATGTGAACTGAGAAGTCCGATCAGTCCAGTCACTATCAGCTAAATGTGACGGATGGATTAATATTGTTATGGTTGTGTAACAGTACTTCAGAAAGCATTGTGCACATTTTTTATTACAAGTTCGAACCTGTTTCCTATGTGCGCACGGCGCATCATGACAGATTCGAGCACCTGACCGGTGTTACGTTTCATACAAGGTTACGGAAATTACAGAAATCTTTTGCAAATTTTCATGTCCGTACAAGTTTGAGGTGGTTCTGTGTGACATATGTACACACATCAAAAAAAGTTTGCGATCACTTTGAAAAATCGAAATCTTTTTTGTTACTGTAGATTATATTATATACGGTAGGTTTTATTTTTTTTAATTTCAAACTGGGTATTTCTATTTAAAGAAAACACACAACAAAGAATTTTTCTTGATAAAGTTCAATTTAAAAAATTATATCAGCTTATGCTAGTGATCGCAAACTTTTTTTGATGTGTGTAGGTATGTTACGTAGGAACACGTGTTAGGTGTTGTATTGCATACTTGGTTACGGAATGCGGTGTGCTTTATCATCAGGAATGAAATGATACAGATATAAATCATATAAAATATTTTATTTCTTACTTAATTCCTAAAAATACATACAGTCTTAACTAACTAAGAATATATACTTAATCTTTTTAATATATAAGTACCTATTTATGCAATTACAAGTATAAACTAATCTTATATAAAATGTGGAGCACCCAATTACATAAAAATAGTTGCATTTCCCCAAGCCAAAGTAGATACCTTGTCAGATAACAGCAGCCGTTTATCATCATTGCTTGATAATGCTATTTTATTTACACGTTGTGTAAAAATGTTGTGTTTTATTGATCTAAACAACACATTTTTTTTGCGAATGACATCGCAATTATACAATACATTTTTATAATCTAACATTTTTAAATTTTTCATTACACATTTCTTTGTGCCTTTTGCTTTCTTTATAGTTTTATCTAATGTTTTAATACAATAAAGTTTTGAGCGCAGTCCTACAAATTCTTTGATAATTTTGCCACCCATTTCGTCCTTAAAGAGTCCTGGAACCTTCTTATTAATAATTGGCAAATCAAATTCATTTGTACAATCGTAGTTGCTGGTATCAAAATATTTTAGAAAGTGGAGCTTTAAATCTTTATAAACATCATTAGTCTGTACATTATAAATTAGGCTGTCTGTGTCAGTGTAACACAATTCGATTCTGTTACCATAAAAAGGCTTTATGGTGGAATAATGGAAATCGTACATGTGACTCTTAGATAGTTCTAATACAGCAAAGCCTATGTATATTGGTTTATTAAGAAGTACGCGTGAAGGTTTCATTTGAATTGCTACTAGATCTTCAGAAAATATAGAAGCACTATGAAAATATGGGCTGGCTATCAATTTTTCAGCACAGGTTGTTTTTTTTGTTTTATTTTTCAAGTCACACCAATTGTTTACTAACTTAACATCTACTCGATGTTCATTATTTTCCAGGGTCTTACCAAAAATACTATTGTTTAATAATTTAAAAAAATCTTGTTCAAACGTCGACTCTGCCTTTTGACGTAACTGTGTGTTTATATCGATATATTGTTTTAAGAAAGAACTTTGCTTAAATATAATACCGCGATGGATCTTTCTCAACACTAAACCATACTGTAAGCATTTTTTTAAATGAACGTAATGAATAACGTAGTTATATTTATCATACAAATTTGGTATTAGCTTTTTATTTTTACCACCGGGTGGCAAGCATTTTTCGGGACAAAATGGAAAGTCATTGTGTTCCATGTGTAAATTCTCAGGATATATTAAATCAACTTCAAGAATGTAACCGTTTTCCGCGTTATCACTGATAACTGTCAAGTTCAATCGTAAAAAATCAATTTCTTGTCTGTCCATAAATCTAAAATCGGAATAGGGCAATGACTGACACATGCTATAACCGTATAAGTTGTTACAGTCCAAATAAATGATGAATGAACTCGGATGGGATGGTTCGTATGTATCTAAATATTTATGATTGGCTTTAACATGTCTTTTGGAACACATACAAACACCTCCTCGAATACCCTTTTGTATCATCCTAAAAATTTCAACATCGCTTATCAATTCTAATCGAACTCCGGTTTTTAAAAGCATAGCATCGAACGAAAGACTTGGAGCGGTGAGATAAAAGGCAGGGTCGAGATTATAATGTCTTTTGCAAGTTTTTCGAAAACTTTCAAATACATCTGTTAACAATAGAACATCTGTCTTGAGATATAAATCCGTGTACATACCCATATTTCGAATATTAAACACTGACCAAACGGATTGAGCGTGTTCATAGTCTTCATCGGTAATTGACTCATTAGTCAATGAGTTATAAAAGTTATTTTTAGTGGGCAAACACGTATGTTCATAATGCTCCCATCGAGACATATAGTCATACGGATACACTCCTTTACGGGTGAGGAGCTCAAATTCTTTTTTGTTAGGAAAATAAGCTTTCAACTGTTTAAACTCTTGTTTTTTCATTGTACTAACCAATCTTTCTAAACTAGTTCCTAAAAACTTGAAAGAATCTACAAATCGAACCTGCATACTTTCCTCTGTGGAAATTGGAATAAATTTTGTGAATGAAATGTAATTTTCTTTTGTTTGAGGTATCAGTTTAATAGATCCAGGGGCTTCACCCAATTCTTTTATGAAAAGATGACAATCATAACCAGACAAATTGTGAAAAAACACAGGCAAAAATGTTGGTACTTTGTACTGTATGTTACAATAACTATGAGCTGCACCGCGATATGTACCAGTCAAGTGACAATGATCGCGGACCCTATCTCCAAACAAAAAGTGTTCACAAATATGACATGTCATAGCGTTTTCAAAGTCTCGAGCATTATCCTCTGTGTAAATCATGGGAACATTATTTTTTAAAATTTTGTTAATTTTTCGTGCATCTTTAAAGAGACTCTTCACAAATTTGGAAACACAATCTGCACCGCGATACGAAACATAACGATTATAGCTATCATCTAGCGCACACGTAATATGATAGCCAAAAGCTACAGGCACATGTCGCTGACGCGTAACAGTGCTCGAGATAGTTGGGTCAGGGTCACAAAATTCATACCGTTCTAGCATTGTTTCAAAGTCTGCGTATATAACAAATGGTACTATTTGCTTTCTATTATAATTCTCAAACTGTATGAACGAACCTTTTGGAGGTAGTTCAGTAGCAACTCCTCCACAACTATGCGAACTAAGATCATCGCATGAATTGAAAAACATTAAGCAAACGTTACAAAAGTATAATTTACTGTGGTGTTTTGTTATTTGATTCTTAACAAGACGTGGTAAATCTTTAATAAGACAATAGTGTGACAAGTCATCGTTTTCCAAATAAAGTAAATGAATCACGTTTCCATTCACGGTTTTTGGTTTGTAAAGCGGACCAATTACAGTATTATTTTTTATACCATAAATATAAATACAAACTCCGGGGTTATTAACTTCAAACCGCACAATGTCCGAGAAACTCAATGGAAATGTTAAGTCTTTTAAGTTCAATACGGTTCGAAAATCCGGGTAAGACGAAACTCTTTCAGGATGACTCTTAACAGGATATAAAGCAGCAACAACGGACCATAAAAAGCAATACTCGTCATTGTTGCGAATATTGACACATGCTTTTTTCGCTTTAATTGCAGCCGGTAATTCGATAAAGCCTGAACCGCGCAATGGTTGGTATTTGTTAATATTGACTTCTAAATGTGAGCTACTCAAGAAAGTCCAACCACTGTCACGGTCCTGAAACTCCTGTAACTTTTTTGCTAACGCATTTTTAACCTGAGAAATTAATGAATCATATTCATAATTCTGATGTAGTGTAAAATTTTTTGTACCAAATGATTTTATTTCCTGAGAATCATTTTTAACCATTAAAAACAAAGCAAAATATTCAAAATTAATTTTCAGACTTATATGTTTTTTGAGAGACATATCTATTAATGTTTTGATTTTATCTCGGATACCATTAAAAAACGGTTCTAGAGAACAGTTCTCATTTAGATCAATAATTCTATAAGAAGCTATACGATTGCGAAAGGCAGAATGAATTACTTCAACACCTTCGCAAAAATGTGAAATATTCCTGTTTTTATGATGTGTACTGCGTAGGTGACCTGTCCAGTGACTGCGCTCAATAGACGTGTTACAAACAGTACAAAAAGGCATTTTGTATTACGATTAACGTTAATTATTATTTTGCACTCAAGCTTTATAGGGACTGTAAATGTAACTAAAATAATTTAATTTAAGATTACAAAATTAAAATGTTCTGTGGGTGCCCCAAGGAAAAAAATTAAAAAATTATAATATTTAGGTATAATTAAAATATTTAAAACTTAGCTACCTATTACTTAAAACTAATTTGGTCACTGAAATAGACAGGCTCTGAACTATCAAATAATTCATGAGCCCGTCTCATGAATGCCTGTAAAGTGTCCCACTGAGGACTCTCTTTATTTAATTGCACTTTTAGTGCAACGGCTGCCTTCTTCCACCGATCCTCCCTTACAGTGGAGATTATGTCGGCTTTGTGGTAAACCTTTACCTCCACATAAAAGTCACCGATTACGTCTGCCGTTCTCCGCACCTTGCCGTTTGCAACGCGGCTCAGAAGGGAAGATCCTAGGTCCCCGCTGGATGTCGCTGGACGATCTGGGATGTCCTCTATCCCGAAGAGGTCTGTGTTGTGACGTTTCTTACTGTAAAACAATTTAACATATTATTTATAGTACCTAATTATTATCGACATCTTATTCAGAACTGTAGTTTATTTATTTTATTTAATTAGGTAGGTACACCAAAAGCATACATACATTTTACAATCAATAGAAAAGGTACATAGAAAAGGTCTGATACATATGCCAATTACAGGTATACACAACATTTACCACCGAAGCACACAAACAAGTTTAAGGCAACATATCTCACCAAGGACACTGTACGAAGTATAGGTATTGTATTTAAAATTTATTTCATTGCTCTCTACGTTGCAGATCTAAGTTTGCTACCGATGTGCATTACACTTCAATTGAAAACAAAAACGTACATAAAGAAAAAAACAGTAATAGTAAATTACCTTGATTTTGGTTTCGGAGGCTTGTTGCAGCTTTCAGTCTTGCGCTTCGTTGTCACTTTCTTCTTGGCAGGTTGTGCCTTTATCTTCTCGTCAGCGGACTGGTATTCAACTTCGGAGTCAGACCTAAAATCGAACACAAATAAAAATTAATAAACCTTATACCTACTAAAACCATAATTATCTAAAGAACGTTAGAACAGGGACAGGGAACATTGAACAATAGATACAGGGTCACTAAAATGACCTTAATATAATTTAAGTAATTTTCGTACTTAATATGCACTTACTTACATTTTCAGAAGTCGGTATTATTATCAGGAGTATAATAATAATATAATGTTGTTGGCAGCGTTTGGCACTGGAAAGCACTGGAGCACTGAATGTAATTTTTTACCTAAATCGATTGGTTTATATTCATAAAAAATACAATTTCAGCAAAAATTATCGAATTACTAAATTAAACCTTAACTGTACGGCTTACTGTTGTATTAATAATTTATGTCAGTTACGTCAAATTAAATCGTAATGATTGAATCCTCATTTCGCTAAATTGCAGTATTGATGTAAGAAATGAAATATAAAACCAACGTTTTATCCGCACCGACAAAGGTGAAGCCGATACCTGGATGTCGCTGATAATTACTACAATAGATATTTTATTTAAAGTATGTTTGTTTAATACGTCTTGATATAAAACTTTGCATGACATCACAGTCGTGAAATTAATAAAATCGCATTTTTTGAAAGACATAAATTATGATGTATCTGAACACAGAAAATCCAAACTCAATTTGATTTGTGCATAACAATCCAAGTGAAGAAATTCACGTCAAAAAGTTAGTTTAATTTTATGTTGCAGTTAAACTCTGAATGGATTAAAAAAATATGTGTACTATATAATACTTTACACACTAACTGGCTCCTACAGACACATATTTTGTATTTACTTATGTGTATGTTTAATAATTATATACATCCAGACCCGAAACAATTATTTGTAAATGATACAATAATTTGTTTCGTGCGGGAATCGAACCCGCAACCCATTCGCAGAAGCTAAGCGCTTACCCACTGCATTAAATAGGTTGTCAAAGGTATTGATTAAATTAAGGATATGTTGCTGATAAATTCTGAACATAGAAAATATTAGCAAGAGTAATAAGTGTTATCTACATGTTTGTATTTTTTGTTAAACTATAAATAGTATTTAGAAAATTTTATCAAAGACTAATTTTTATTACATATTGCAACATGCACGGCGATCGTCTTACTTCTTTTACATAGAAGTTATCCACACACACAGCTTTAGCAAAAAAGTTCGAACAAGCAAATTAATGCATGATGCAATTTTGCAGTCTTTGAAATTCTAAAGACTCGCTTACACTTGTATACGGCGAATGCTTGATATCATTATTTCCGACGCCCGCGCCGTCGTCAGATCCAAGTGCCGAACGGTGTGTGGTGCCGTTTTGAAAACGACCGTATGAATGGATAAGCACCTTAACTCAGCGCAACGCGTTTAGCAGAGCACGTAGTTCTAGTTAGTGTACTGGTTGTTAACGTGTAAGGTAGTATCGCCTGTATGAATTAATTAGATTAAAATTTGGATGTCCTTGGTGCCTACTCCGGGCCATAGAAATAGAATGCGCGTGTGCCTGTAGGTGCATGCTATTTCTTGCTCTGTGAAGAGACATGAGTCAATCCGTCCCAAACTTTAATTTAATATATACGGTATCCTAAAGTTCAGATGTCCTTGGTGCCTACTCCGGGCCATAGAAATAGAATGCGCATGTGCCTGTGGGTGCATGCTATTTCTTGCTCTGTGAAGAGATATGAGACTATCAGTCCTGAATTTTAGGCTAGCGGTTCAGACAGCGAGCGTCGGTGTTTATTTACGTGTGAGGTAGTATCGCCTGTATGAATTAATTAGATTAAAATTTGGATGTCCTTGGTGCCTACTCCGGGTCATAGAAATAGAATGCGCGTGTGCCTGTAGGTGCATGCTATTTCTTGCTCTGTGAAGAGACATGAGTCAATCCGTCCCAAACTTTAATTTAATATATACGGTATCCTAAAGTTCAGATGTCCTTGGTGCCTACTCCGGGCCATAGAAATAGAATGCGCGTGTGCCTGTGGGTGCATGCTATTTCTTGCTCTGTGAAGAGATATGAGACTATCAGTCCTGAATTTTAGGCTAGCGGTTCAGACAGCGAACGCGCGTGTTTAATTAGACAATTTGACAATGTAGTAGTGAGTGTTGAAACAGTAAAATAGTGAGTGCAAAGCGAATAGACCTCAAACCATGCCGAAAATCTGCTGCTGTTGATCAAGGTAAGCCATCGCCATCATTGAACATTTTACCATACCGAGAGTAACGAAGTAGTGGAATAGGAGCCAAACCGTAAATCGGCTATTATTGATCAAAGTAAATCTAAAAATTATATTATTGGGCATTCTACTCCACCGATAGTGACGAAGGCGAACGGAGTGAGCCGTAGTGGAATAGGAGCCAAACCGTAAATCGGCTATTGTTGATCAAAGTAAACCTAAAAATTATATTATTGGGCATTCTACACCACCGAGAGTGAAAGAGGCGAACGGAGTGAGCCGATGGAACGGAAGGTGGGGTAGAATGCCCAATAATATACTACTACGCACAGCCTAAACCGCTGGGGTTAGAGACTTGAAATTTTTACAGTAGGTTCCTTTTGTAACGTAGGCAATTAGGCATCCACTAAGAAAGAATTTTTGAAAATTCTACCCCTAAGGGGGTGAAATAGGCGATTGAAGTTTGTATGAAAAATCGTCACATAGCGGGTTCAACATTTCACGCAACCGAAGCTGTAGGCGAAAGCTAGTTTATTATAAAAAGTAAACAGGGAGAGTAAAATGTACCACTAATCTGTCAATATACGCAGTAGAGGGATTTATCTCTATATAGTATAAAACAAAGTCGCTTCCCGCCGTCTGTACGCTTACATCTTTTAAACTACGTAATGGACTTTGATGCGGTTTTCATCTTAATTTAGGTAATTTCTCCCGGAAGGTTTTAAGCTATAAAACGTACCCGAGCGACGCCAGCGCGGGTCGCTAATTTGAAATAAAAGTATTTAAAATACAAATATGAAATACTAAATACGTATTTGTATTTTGTATTTCACATACATTATCACCTGATATACTACTCCTACATGCCTATCGTCTCACTTTCGGTATATGCTCCAACTACGACGGAAATCTTCGCTCCTCAAATAATCGTCCTGCAATGCCCCACTCACCGCTCTGATTTTATAGACTCTTCCTTCTTTGTCCAGTCTATTCTTTTGTGGAATGCATTCCCCTTGGAATTCAGGACGGCCACCAATCGCTACTCTATTAAAACTAAAGTGCGCGAACTCCTTCAAACGAAATTGGCAGAATCATCTCAGCGGTAATTTTCTCTATTAGTCTATCGATATGTCTATGTATTCATATACCTTTGTTTATTCGTTTTTGTGTATTGTGTTATGTAGTTATCTTTATGTTTATTCTGCATATCAATTCAAAACACAATAGTTTTTTAGTGCACCTATGTTTTGTCACTCTACCACTCTAAGGTCGACTGGTAGAAAATGCCTAAGGCATTAAGTCTGCCTCTGTACAATACTGTGCATAAAGAATAAATAAGAATAAATAAATAAATTGTATTTTTAATACTTTTAGTAATGTATTTCCTATACCTATTGAAACTGCCAAAAATCTTTATTCTTATATTTTCGGTTGACATTCGGTCATCATTCAGAAACAGTCACCTAGTAGTTGTTTGTATCACACTTAAAATACATAGTGCTGCATTTGCTTGCAGGAGATTTAAATAATAAATAAATCTCCTGCAAATAAATATATCATAAAGCATTTGCATTTTGCATTAACAAACTTTTCTATCTAACTACAAAATACATATTATGCCAATTGTGGTTTCATTGTGCTTTGTCCTTAATTTATAATGCGCTTTAACCTCTTATGAATCCACATTATTATGTAGAGCGTACTTACATTTTTTGCCTGCAAAAAAAGTTTAAGAGATTTTTCATAAATATCAAGAAATGCACATAATTTTGTGCAACTATGTTCAAAACCAAAGTGAGCATGAATAACAATAACACCAGTAATTGTTTTACATTGATCGAAAGTAATACCGGTGACGCGTCTGTTACGTGATTTCCCCTGAAGGTGACAGATCTAGAAACAATCACCTGTGCACACATTTTCAAGAACCATCGTTCCAGTATTATGTGAAATCATCGCGATTACTAAATTATAACAGCATTACGATTAAAATGTAGTAGCAGGTTAGAGGTTTCTCGTATGAAATCATAATTAATTAATCTTGAATATTTATTTTGATGGAAAGCAATATTAATTTTATTATAAACATTGGAACACCGATATTGACACTTATATTAAGATTTTGGAAGAACATACAAAAGAAAATATTAATTGATTATTACTGTTTGAACTCTATTAGAACTTTTACGTAATCAGCTGAAATTGATTGCATAATTAGATGCATTAGTTCTTATGTCACGGTGAATTCAGAACACGTGTTACATTAGACACCGTACGTAGTTTGTGTTTGCGTCCTCTCAATTTTTCCATTTTAATCATGATAAATTTTCATAAACGGTTATTTGTCAGCATAAAACACTTATTTCATATTTTTTCACAATTTTGACCTGAGCCAACATACATCAAAACAAATTTAATAACCCCTCTTTTGTCAAAGTTTACATTATAATTTATAAACAGCAAATTAACATGCTGAAGTTGTTACTTTGATTAATTTTGTCTTTCATTTTACGTGTGTATTTACATTTTCGACGCGGTACCTTGAGAAGGTTCTTTTTATGAAATTGTATGACAGAGTAAAAAGGTAACTGGTAATTGTCGTGTTCATGCGTAACGAATGATGAGGTATTGCATGTGTGCGTACGCGAGGCACGTTGCGTCGCCGTCGTCGTCGCTCGATGCACATCATAACCATCACACTCAAACTAATTGTTGATCGAAACACTTAAAATATTTAGCAGGGTGCTGTTGGAGAATTTTCGGTTAGTGTGACAGTTATAAAAATATTGTTCAATTGCCTCTAAGAGTGTTTATAATAAAATTATATGTCATGACATGAGTGAAAGTGACACTGAAACCATTGAATTGTATTTGACTGATAAGTGCCAAATCAAACAAACAAACGATTTCTAATCTTTTCTTACTACTTTATAACTTAGTTAAGACAGTAATGAAGTTTTCAGTTGTTTAGATTGATAATTTTGGATTTGCTGATGTGAGATATTGTGCTAAAGAAGTAATTTAAGTCAAAACAGTTTATATGTTTAGCAATCATTCTGCAGTAGATTTATATGCATTTAGGTTCTTGTCGTCATTCATTAGTGCAGTAAATTCAAGCTTTAGTTGTTATCCAAATGGTTCAAGCATGCAATCAATATGCTCATTGACTCATTACATAATAAGGTAAGTAAAGTTCGTTATCTGTTATCTTATAAAATGTATACGTAACATGCGCATTGATTACGGAAACGGTCACGACAGTGTTAGTGAGAATTTTGCTAATTGGCTATATCTAATAGATAAGCAATAAGATCAATGGGGAGGACATCGGCTGCATCTTCAATTTATGCCGATGTGGATTCGCGATGCGTCGGGTTCTGACGCCGGCCCCCGCCACCGGACCTCATATTTATACGCTAAGGCGGGCGCCGCTAAGAGTTCAAACGTGCGTCGGGCGCTCAGAACAGTAGACGATCGAGAGAATCGCAACGCGTGGGTAGACGAGGGCGAGTGCAGTGTGCAGTGCGTGCGGGTCTTGTGTCGCTGAAAGCTCGCGCCGCGAAGCCTCCGAGAGCGGCGGCATAGCGCGAGCGCCCGCTTCGCGTCAGTGCCGGCCCGGCCGTGCCGAAAGCACCACGCTCCGGCAACGATACGATCTAACTGTTAACTGCTGGACAGTGATACACACACTGTATCAACAACTTTGAATTATACCCAGCCGGCCGTCTAGTGTACGCGAATATATTCATTGTGAAAGACTGGTGAGTTTTTTTATCGTTTTATATTCTTTAACTTTTAATAAAATATGTATTATTCTTGTACATTTTCAATGTATCACTTTTCGGTATTTTTAATATAAAAATAAACTTGAAATAACCAAAGAAGAAATGCGAAAGTCTTTTATACATTGATGCGCAGCGCGCACTTGAAGCGCGGCGTCTGAAAAAGCCGCTCTGTGAGCTTTTCCTCTGTTCAGGCTAAAGAACGTATGTACAGTGTGTGTTTTAATTGATACACATTTTCTATTAAGAATACACAATTTTGTCATACTGGATCTTATATGTTCAATATTCTATCAAGTAATTGTTAAACTTTAATTGCATTTTCCTATTTCGTTACTGAATATTTGTCGATGTTTTGAATAATTCATTTTTCACGGTACATTATCGAATAAAGGATAAAACACTTCATTGTTAGCTATGAACGTATCGAACATTTACCTACATAGAATTTTAGCAATATTTCGATACATCATGAAGGAATTATCTTTTTGTGTTTCGTTGCTAAAATTACAATTGCAAGTGAAACTGTTGCACATCTTCATTTAAATATTTTTGCGAATCAATTGCACTTTATTTTGGTTGATTAAATTAATAATTGCAAAGTCTGTTTAATGTAGTTATATTGAATAATTAATTACAGCCGAATTGGTATAATTTAATAAAGGTGAATTATATAGTATAGCGTGAGTGAATCGGATACAGCCGCGTGCCACAACAACGAGCGTAGCGGATTCAATATTTCACAGTCACCACCACTAATCATTCACGATTGTACTTACAAAGTAGATTGAAATCAAATCAGGCAGTTGATGCATACAAGGGATATTTATTGTTCACTATTGAATTTGAGACCATTAGACCATTATTCACAAGAAACTTAAATATTTACTCTTTCAGTCTTAATATTTAGTGCAGACTAAAGCTTTTGGTAACTTATAAATTAAAAATAAAACAAAGCCATGAAGAATAGACAGAAGTAGGCCCTCTTCTCTCATCTGAAGTCTCAACATAAGTTTCCGGTGAGTTCGGCGTCACGTACACTTGAACAAGGAAACGCATACACTCGGCGCAAGGCACTCATTAGTTTAGCCCTTATAAAGTTCATAGAAACTGATGCTAGCTAACTAATGCCCGCTTATCTGAGTTTTCATGTTTTCCCTAATTTTCTTTTAATGTTAAACCATGATTTAATTTCGGCTAACTTTGTTATATTGAATGACTTACAATGTGTTTTCATGGACATTTTCAGTCATTTTCTTCTTTTTTTATTTTACTTCCTAAACAAAGTTCTGATAGGTACTTTCTTTTATTCCATCTGTTTTTGTCCGTCTTATTTAAGTTGGGTAGTCGACCGACTGTTCCCCATTGCTCATGTTTATCTTGAGTTGAATTCGTTGCGGATCCGAGCCCCCTCGGGGCTCATTTAGCAGCGGAATTTATTATTCGGGGTCAGTGTGTTGCCTCTGCGAATTCTGACTAAGAAGTTACGCTGGCTCGAATAATAAAACCACATCAACGGCTTTGGGACGACTACGTAGACATTTCCTTAAAACTGTGTTAATAAAATTAACGTTCAAGTTAATTTTTATTAACGCATTTTGGAGAATTAATTTTCTTCCGTAAAACTCCTGCGAAGTTGCAAAATGTTAATATTTCTCTGGAGACTTTGTTAAGTGTCTTTTCTTCAAGGTTAAGACATACCTCGAGGGGTTTCCTTAGAATTGTAGTAGGTACCTAATTGCGAAAATCGGTAACGTAAGTCGTTGAATGTGGTGTACGAATTGTTGGTTTCGGTTCGGTTGATTGCGTCGGGCGGCGGGCGGCGCGGGTGGGCTCGGGCGCGCCCGCCTCGAGTTCAAGTGCAGGGTGAAGGTTCTGCGGCTGGCTGTGCTCCGCCGCTACAGACGCGGACGCCGCCGCCGCCACTGCCGCTTTTGTTAGATACATGTCCATCCAACTGTACTTGCAATTTTTCAATCTGTGTTATTGAAAACAGACCCAATTTATGCGTTGTGCGAAAAAACGTAACTTTACATCCAAAATTCTTATATGGACTTACCTACATTCTATCGCTTTAGTTGTATTTCTTGTGATAGTTCCATCGCAACCAATATTAGCAATCTAAGAGCCAATTTTAACAACGTCGGATAACTTTTATCTGAGGAACCAGAAATCGCGAAAAAAAAATTAGCTGTTCCCTACATTTATGTTCGCATAACTCGTCAAAATGTAGGGAACAGCAGATTTTTTTCTCGGAATTTCAGTTTTGTTTTCATACTAAAAGTTGTTCATAGTGATGAGTACAATCTCCCATTTCGGTTTGTCGACTGTTTACAATTTCACCCTATATAGCTAGCAAAATTAATCCTCAGACCCTACCTACTTCTATTTATTGCGTTAATTCTCAGCGTTGGAAGCACAAAACTGTCACGACCCACTCTTAAATTTTTGGCATAAAAAATTTAAATACCAACATCTCAAATTGTAACATTTTCTACCAGGGAAGAGTTCAGATATATCTAAAGGACACATGATTTGGCAAGGGACAGGGATTCGGTCACGTATGTACGCTACACTCCATAAGCGATGGTTATTAACCTAAAGAAAACAAAGTGCCTTACAAGGAGACCTTTGAATTTACTACCTAGCAAAACTTTACATAAATGTTTACGTTACAAAAATCATTTCATACCATTAAATAATATGTGGTTTTCCGCCTTATCATAATAATATGTCAAATACAAAATACCAAAGTTATGCAATTTCAGCAATGTTTTAAACAAAGGAAACAGTTAAATAAAAATGAATTTGCATACGTGACGAACAAAATTTTAATAGCAAATCAAAAGTAAATAGCCGCAATCATTGATGATGGTAGACCTACAAGGTCAGCCAGCTTCCGATTCTTTTGTTTAAGTATTTCACACTAAGAGCGCGGAAATACGCCTAGTTGACGGGAGCTAAATGACTGGATGACGCTCATCCTTTAAATATACCTAATGGCCGTGATGTTAACTACAGTTTTTTTAGTAACGACAAAAAAGTACAATACTAGTACTAACACTTTAAGTTCATGGATTTTAACGAAGGTGTCTTCACTAATTACTTGCTACCTCCTACCAAATAGTATTACAATCTGAAACTAAGGCAGTGGAATCTAACTTACGGTAATTCATCTCACTGCAAAGTGCTGAGACATAGCCGTTATACCTATAGAAGGCAGCTATAAAATTAACCATCTTTAAAAGTTTGCAACGTCTTCGGCAACTCCAGTGACTCCGCATTAATGAAAGCGCGCGTCAATATGCGCGCACGCAGTCCCGCCGTGACAGAATGCGCTCGCGGCGTCCGTCGACAGAGCTGCGTGCCACGCGCCGCCGCCGCTTCCTGAGAAAATGGCAACTTATGGGGAACTGAATCTGGGCCTCGCAGGTGCCATTGACCCCTGCAACCTGCCACACTCGACGCACATGTGTTGCCATTCACATTTAATATTTACCCACATACCTTCACTTTATATAGGTTTATAGACTCGTAAGAATCGAAAGCCACAATGGAGCGGAATAGCCAATGGTTTTAATGACTGCGGTGGATCGATTCCACAACAATCCTCACTCAAACATTTATTTTCTTGTTGTTTGATGCTTAATACTTGCTATTAAGAACGCATTTGCAGAATGCGTAAGTAAAAAGTCATATTACTACATTCAGCTCACACATACAAAGCACATCTTTATCTTCAAGTAAAGTCAATCTAAAAGTTTGTGACCGTGGAGGGATCTATTTGACCGTGTAATGTTGCTGTCAAGCGACTCGAGTCCACTAACGATGGTTGCCGACAGCAAAATTACAGATGGAAGACCAAACTTAATTTCACACGGCCTAAGGATCATCTGTCTAGGAAAATATATGAAAATAAATTTAAAAAAAAAAACTCATCCTGTGCGTATTCCAAACATTTTCGTGTTATTTTTTTCTCCACTTTTTAAGTAAAATATGCCTGCTATGTACTAACTAAAAGTATTGCTTTTATTTATGAAAACCCTAGCGTTTTTGGTAAATATGTATCGAAACTCACTCCATTTTCGGCAATTTCGTGGAAGGGTGCTACTGAAAATAAATATTATTGAATTAGATATTCAAATTGTCAAATTTAAAAATATTTAACTCTACTTTTTTTGAACAAATGAGTAATGCATCCGTAGTTTATCTAAGTTTCACGGATTTATTGGAAAATTTACCGAAAAACAGCTTACTTACAGCAGATTTACTTTTTTCATATACGTCCTTAATCACGCGATCGGTTATGCTAAAAATATAATAGTGGCACTACGACATTCGTATCTAGAGTAAGATAGCGAAGTTGTATGTTAATAGTGCGGTAGCTTTGTAGATGACATCGAAACTTGGTTGTCGGCGCGAGCGCAATGTGTCCGTCAAGCCGAGCCGCCGCACCGCGCCGTCGTCGCCGGTGTAGGAGCTGAAACCGTTACCGGACCACAAAAATGTCGCAAAAAACTCGTAAACCGTTTCTGTTTCACTTGTTACTTATATTGTAATTTTGTGACGTGACTTTTATTTCATGGTATATTTAAGGAGATTTATCAACAATAGACAACTCTCGTGTACTATTATGTAATAATCAAAGCGTGTAGTTCGTGATTTTGTTTATTGTTAAATTCAACGCCTGAACTTTTCATATTATATTTTATTGAAATACTTAGGCGTGCAGTTATTTGATTATATACCTATCATTTAATTTGTCGTTATAATGAGTTTTACAAAGGTACAAATTTACGTGTAACTTGGCGACTATCACGTGCTAAGTTAACGAACAATAAAAAGTATTGTTCTAGTACAGGATGGTTATTGGTTTCCGATGTACATAGCACTGGTGCAAGTGTGTAAGAAACCTCGCGACGCGTCGCCGTCTGAATATCAATATCACAATATAACCAAGCCGCGATGCCAGTCACAATGACCGATAAAAGAGAAACACACGAATATGGCCCTACACTAAGTCTGTTTAAAATTCACATTCAGTGGTAACATTTCGCTTGGTGCTCGGTACCACCAATCGGAATGTAGGTTATGATGTTATTTAGCCCAAGTTTTTTGCTGGCACTCGTTTTTATTACTTACAATTGGTAATAGTTATCTCTTTCCATGCCAATCAATCTCATATAAGGCGTGAAAGTATTGACGTCGCTGTGCTAAATTTTGAGTTGTTCAATGAGATGTTACCTTCACCCATTTGCATTTGATAGAGATCATTTCTTTTAAGTTTTTGAATCATTATGCTGCATTGAATTAAGCGGTGATGCAAAGACGCGTATGTTTAGAAAAAGAAATGTTACTAGACACAATTAATTGATTGATTTGAATAAAAAAAATCTAAATTAAAAGTAGAAGTAGACCAAGTTGTTCATTGAATATAATTCAAATCAATCAATTAATTGTCTTTTCATTCATCGGAATTCCAAGCAGAATATGATTTATAAAAATACAAAAAGCTATTCGCATCTTTGCGCTTTGTCAAGCAGACATATTCATACGTGGGTCTAACAATAAGAAATGATAATATCGCTGCTTGTAAGACCGCTCATTTCATTCCTACATATATACATAACGCATTCTCCCTCCAAGTATCGCTATTAAATTCACGTTAACAATAAAGAATGGAGTAGACGTATACTACTGACAAAATTTATAACTAGAACTTAAATTTATCGTGTCGATATACCGTCTGGACTCGGGTAAAGCAATGCATTAGCTACCTTCCCTAAAGAGTGTCTGCTCGGTGCCCACGCTCATGGCACCCACACTCTAAATAACAAGACAAATAGACTTGTCCACTTTACCATTTACCAAGTAAAAATTCCCATGTATTGTTTGAATAGGTCTTTTACCAATTAGTATTTATACCGACCGATATATGATGTTGCACTCACGGAACACTGTAGTGACCGAGACCCTTGCGTGTAGATCTAAAGTGTGAGAGAATAAAGAGTCTACGATTAACAACCCATTGTTTTTGTTTAAATAACAGTCGTTTTGAACTTTCAGGTTATTATAGACTAGCTGTGCCCGCGTAAAGTTTTTACATACATTTACACTACCACCCGGGTCAGGGGTTGATTAAAAATAAACAAATCACTTTTTATTATTTGCTTGAAAAGCTTTTTATATAAAAATTCGATATAATCATTTAAAATTCTCTCATACAAACTTTAAGGGTAGTTTTGGAAAAAATATAAATTCGTTATTTACTTCATATACGGATACTCTATCTGTGCCAAATTTCAAGTTTAAAAACCCAGGGAATAAGATCCTATAAACATTACCACTACTTTTCACAAATTACAAGGTCTGATTTTTTTAATATCCGTTCTTTCCCTCTTTCTCTAGAAAGTTGATCAACACAAAAATTAACCAATTAGCAAATCTCATGTCAAGTGCATCATTGGCTATTAGGCATTTTAATTGACCAATCACATTCGTTGACGTGAGATTTGACAACCTATTAAATTGAGCAGCCTTTCAGAAACTCCCGTTAGCGTGCGTTTTCGCTATAAAATACAACTACTCTCTAAACATGTTTCTACCTTTAGTAGTTTAGACAATGCGAGTCTTACATTACACATGACAGGACAAGTTCTTTTATAATACAATGTTAGTCGGAAAGGGAGTAACAAGCTGCGGGCAAAACTGTTTAACAGAAAGTGATATAATATAAAAAAATGGAATTTCTTTCAAAAAAATACAACCCTTGTTTAGGTACGAAGACAGAAAATGGAGCTATGTGACCTAACTAATCTGTGACCCCAAATATGACCTATAATGTTAACACAGCTGATGATAGGGTTGGTTTAGTGTATTTTTCTATGAAATCTTTGAACAGCTATTAGTTATTCTAAAACTATTGACTTTTCGGAAAAGTTATAGAACAAAAGTTATTCATTATTATGGGTTCTTTGATACCTTTACGGATTAGTACCCCTATACGACAATTATTGTATAAATTTCGTCATTCATACAAGGATTCGAATTGCACTTTGACAAAAGAGGAAAATCGTGTAGCCTTTGGAAGAGCGATCGTATTTAAAATATAAATCGTTGTTTCATGCCTCCTTTCAAAGAACCTTTACCTCTTTTCGTGACCACCAAGCAAGATTCTTTTCGAGCTTTTTATTATCGTTGTGTCATTGATATAGAGTACCGTAAATCCTGCGTATCATCGGTGAATATTCTGAAATAGTTCAGCGTTCGCAAAAAAGTATGAGTTTTAATGACGCAATTATAAGTTGTGTCTACATTTTTACGCTAATAAAAAGGCTCAGGCAACACTTCATAATGTCCAGGTTGTTTTATGGTGCGGAACGTGCGATGTCATTGTCCTACGAGTGGGTAAGGCGCATGCACCTCCGCCGCGGTCCGCCGCCACCAGCGTCGAGTCGCGAGCGCCTCTCAGCGCCTTAACTTTTACACATTTTTATATGTTCAGCTTAGAGCCGTTACTTTTTTATGGCACGCAAACATTTTCCCGCGGTTCACTTCTAAATATAATATAATATCTAAACCGTTTTATATTCACAATAAGCTCTAAACGTGGCGTATTCGTCGGCGCTCATGCTCCCGATAAATTGGCATTTTTTTACTGACTCACGCTTAAGTGGATTCTAGGCTGTGTTTATGTTGATCCGATCGAAACGGTTCAGTAGTTTTTGTGATAAAGCAACAAAAAGCAAACTGGAATACATTATTAATATATTTTAAAAAGGTTTTCTTAGATTGAGATATTCACCCCCCAACCATTTGCATGAAGTACACCTACCTACCTACTTACGCTCTTTGTTTTCCTTTAATCTTGAGAGGGTCTCGGAAGTAATATGTCAACGGAGGCCCCACATGAATTATTCACATTAGAAGAATGCCCAAAGGAAATGAATACCTAAAAATCAATAGGAAATTTACGAGATGAAATCTTCCTAACGTAAAGATCTTTTGTATAAAATATCTATTCTGTCTGCTTTGTCAAGACTACCTTTGTAATATTTCATAGAAAATATGCTAATGAACTCTGAAGTGTTTGTACTCGCTTTATCCAAAACGATTGATTAACTGTGATTTATTAATTTGTGAGATCAATTGAAACTTAAGGGTTTTTTTTTTTTGCAAAAGGTAGCAGATATGCGTCAGTCTTACCGAAATTCTTTAAAAATGATTTGTGGGTCTCTTTATTATATTCCCAATACAATATTAAAAAAGTAATCAAAATTATTCACAAAATAAACAACTTTAATGTATCTGTCAAAGTAACAGTAGTTTGTAATGTTTATTTATTTACGTAGCTCCGTGTCTACGCGTTGAAATGATCATTAGGTTATTAGGATTATTTGTGGCGTAGTACTTCCTGATTCGTGGCGCTTCCCTGAATTTGCTTTTAAACATTCGTGCGCCGACATCTTCACCTTGAAAGAACATAGGCATTTTTTTCACGTCTGTTTTTTCATGCCAATAATGATAATTTTTAGAAGTATTCATTCAATATCTTGATGCTGGAGCTAATCACGAACATCGTTGTTCTTATAAGATATGAAAAAAATACATCATGCCTGATGGCGATTATGGAACTTTGATAACTATAGGACTGACGTAATCTTTTATACGCTTCCTTACTTTGATTTCATTTTGTGTTACAAGAAATCCATCATTTTAAATTAGTTAATATAATATTATTATTAATCGTGCACGCTTTTTGAAGATTATTAAAAATTATGAGAAACAGTGCCAATACCTACTCTTATTACCTTGATGTAGAGTTTCGTTTTGATAGAAAGCGAATTAAGGTTTACTCAAACAAACATAAAATATATAAACCAAAAATGTATCTCAGTATATTAGAATTTCGACATTTTCTGTGTTCCATCTTGTTTTAGACAATTAAAAACGGTTTTTTGTGAATATCCTTGATCCTGTACATCCGTCGGTATTCAATGATTTTTATTCACATATCGATATCTTCATCCGATAAAATAAATAAATTGTAGGTACATTGCCCGTCTACCACTTTAAAATGTCAAGGGGTCAGCAAATTTTTGGTTTAAAACAATTGAGATGGACAGGCGTAGGCCGAGCAGGACAGTGTCCTTCTTTACGCCCGTTTTACACAAGGGCAGGGCAGCAAGGCAGAGTAGTGAGCAGAAGAGTACAACGACTATTTGAACGCGCGTTTACTGTTCTGACGGTACTGTTCTGTTGCAGCACGCGCGTTCAAATAGCAGCAGTACTGTTCTGCTCAGTACTCTGTCTCGGTGCCCTGCCCTTGTGTGAAACGGGCATAAATTGCGTATATCGTTTTTTTTTTTCAATACATATTACAATGTAATATGTATTTATAAAAATAAATAGAGGGTTATTTATAAAACGAATACTTCCATAAATAAAAAGTGATTCTTTTAATAACTACTTACCATTAGAAAAAGATTTAACGTTAACTTTTATACCAAAATGTATTCAAAAATAAAGTTTTACGTCTACAGTTCCGTTATATTCCATTGGCAAATTCTCGTTTATAAGTCTGAAAAATAACACTTATTACACATAAATGCACATCGTCTCGATAAGTGGTTATTTTAAAACTGCGGCTTTGCCGTAACGGTACAAAACTACCTCAATTTCGGACCTGTGCAAGTAAAACAAGCTAATTTCCTGCATCGGACTGAGTTTTTCATGATCTCTCGATGTTTAACATTTAGTGTAAGGCTCGTAACAATTTGTTACCATGTATTATGGGTACGCCTTTAACTTTATACGATTTTATAAATAAACAGTTTTAGATTAAACATTCTAAATCTAATTGACGGAAATCGAGTAACAGAATGTAACAGCTTTTTAACTTGAATTCGATTGATATATTGTTAAGTGATGATTCAAAGCATCTGAAATGCCGGCAACTATATAATCGACAGGTAAACACGATACTCACGGTGGTCTCCGGGTGCGGTCATTTTACCGATTTTGATGCTATAGCCTCGTCTCGATTTGACAAATTCAAAATGAGTAATTTCTTTAAAAAATATATTGGAATTAAGTATAAGTACCCACTTACAGTATATAGGTATGAAAACGTCAACGGTAATACTTGTTCCGCTGTAAAATAAGCTCTTGACTCTTAAATAAATATTATATAAGTTATCCCGCAAGTGAACATACCGTGAGAAAAATCTGTGATTATTTACTTAGCATTGATTATCTCAGTTGTATGTTAGTGAAAGAACGGCGATAGGAGGTGGTGTCGGCACGGGCGCAGCTCTGGCCGCGCCAGCGGGCGACCGCCGCCATTGTGGCTCCCACTTACTAAATCAATATTTGCGCAGATGTCGGCGCAAGAGCATGCTATGCTTGTACCGACCTAAAATTCATACAGCTTATATGGCAATGTTAGCGGTAAATTTTCTCGGCAGCTACTTGTAATCCTTCAAATGTGGGTCGGTGCCGCACGCATTAGTTGACCCCGGCCGTGCTGTGCTGAAGGGTAATTCATTCAAATTGATCGCGCATCTCAATAGGTATAACATAGTAGAGTTCAAAATATCAACCTCGACGTATTTAAGGTCATGGTTCCGAGTACTCGACGGGTTCGTGAATCGAATAATTTCACCCGGTATGATCATTACTCAGTGACAAACTTTGTTTTCTCACAATGTTCATTACAGCGTAACTACACTCTCACAATTCTATGCTATCATGCATTTATAATTGCTGGCTCAACATTTACTATCATGTATATGATAATTATCCAAGCGAAGAAACGGGACGAGGGTCACGTTCCACCTTCGTAACCACTGCTTCACCTCAGCGAAGTTTTTTATTCAGACGCAATTTTTTTGTTCTGTTGTGGTTTCCAAGTGAAAACGAATAGCATAATTTTGTAAACGATGACCACGATTCCCGTGTAATATGATAATGCGATGTATAAATATTTCATGTCTAAGGGTCTTTATTATCGTTTTTGCGCAATAACCAGTTCTCTACAATGCAGTTCCACAGCGAAAACAGGGGCTCTATAGCTATTATTGTTATTTTTGCAGTCACCTAGGTGTGCATTAGATAAAAGTAAGCTACATTCCTGGCACTTAAAACAGGCATCGAGTGGAATTCTTATGTCGATAGGCAACTAGCTCTCAGCAAATAACTATGTCATTTAATTTGAGTATTCTGGTTTTTCACACAAGTGTTTCATCTTAACACAGAAAAAGCTGTATTTTTTTTCTTAAAATTCATGTTTCGGGTAGTAAAACAGTTAACGGGGAAATAACCGAAGAGGTTAAACTGTACTACGTGCCTGTGCTCACTCGTTTAAAGCTAAACTCTGACGTTCGTTTGTAAGTACTTGCCATTCATTCCTTACATAGAGATATGGCCGGTAATGACTGGCCGGCCGGTCAGCTATCGGCCAGACGCTCGTAAACAGTGTTCGACACGAAGCATTCGAACATGGCTGCGAATACAAGTCAATAGACATCATGCCGAGGGCGCTCACTTCCTGGTCCGAGTACCTAACTGTTATGTTCCACACGGCCATAGAGCCCACACACCCCGAGCGACGATGTCATAAAAGTTTAGCTGAATTTAATTATATCTGTACATAAAAAGGAAACGGAACTCAAAGGTCACTGATTTAGTGGGCAATGAGATACACATGGTTTCCTCGTACGTGTTAGGGGTGCGGAGTGGCACGGGTCAGCGGTCGCCCTAATAGCTTGTGTCAGAGAGCGGTCGGTCGCCGGCCGGTCCCGTAGGGCGGCGGATTTACGAGGGCGGCGCGCGTTACGCCGTCAAGCGCGAGGGTGCATCGACATTTCATCACTCACGTCACACTCTCTACGTCGTTAGATGTCTTAGAACATAATTCTACTTCATAATCTACCAAAATCAATTCAAAAGTTCTAAATATATCCTGTAAATGGAGCTTGCTCATAAAAATGGTTGTGTTAAGACAACCTATTACTGTTTTTCAGAAAAGTGCAGTAATTACAAAAACAATGTATTTAGTTCATCGTGAGAGGTGTCAGTACACGGCAACCTGGAACGTAGCCTGAGTGGAGTTATAGCTAAGTAAGCAGCAGGCGACGTACGGGGGCAACGCTCATCGTGTGAGCGACGCGGCCGCGGACCAACAATCGCGAATTCAAGCTATGCCTAGCAACAGCCACTCACACTAACGGTGGCTTTCTTCGAGCACACAGACATAGAATGTACTTATGAGTTTTGAGCTTTGATGGTCTTTGTGACATTAAAAGTGAGCTTTACTCGTAAAATAAATCTTATGAACACATTTTGTGAGTTTAAAGTCGATGTGGCATCACTTGGACGCTGCCTGAATGCGTTTGAAATAATGATTAGAAAAAATCTGAAAATAGGTGGATATTTCTTGTAGATCGAATCGAAATCACGGAATAGCATGGAAATAAGATAATTCGTAAGAGCACCTGAGTGGAATGTTAACGCGCAGTGTAACGGTGATGGAGAAGTCTAGAGCGGATTTACCTAAATTATTCGGACTACGTTAGCGATGAATGCGTGCCTTCGCGCACGATCCCATATTCTATTAAAATAGCTTTTCCTCCAACCCTTGCACAGATATGGGATTTTTTAACCATTGTCTTTATAACACAAGAAATCCTTTTGTAAATATAACATTGGATTGGCACGTTAACGATGTTTTTTGTTCATTGCATTATATTTGCATGGAATTTTTCAGTCAGTTAATTTATTTGAGAATGCGATTTATATAAAATTGAATTGATTGAATTAGATTCTTAGACATTATAATAGGTCCTCTTCCAACATAGTTATATTTTAGCATGCAATCAGCATTTTTCAATCAAAACCATTGTTCGTTTAACTTATTGTCTTTGAAATAAGTGATGGTTTCATAGCACTCGCTTATTAAGTGTGCAAAAAGCGCTGTTATATTTTGATGAAACGGTCTAGATAGCTTATACGTATCTGTATCTCCTGGCACAAAATTTGCGCGGGTCAACGAACCGCGAGTACCTCATGAAGGAAACTAATATTTGCTATCTTCCTTCCCATTCCCTTGAGGCACACAAACCCTGCCACGTTGAGTTACTTCCACTACACTGTGCTTCTACTTTTATGGAGAGGATAGACCCATCCTTTTTCGATTATTATTATCCACTCTTCGTTATTATATCATTCTTATACGATAAAATACTTGTATATTCACAAGTAATGATATTATCTGATTTTGAACAAACCTTAGAAACCAAAGTGTACAACGTTATTTTTACTTTATGCGAAAACCGAGACACCCCAACAAGATTTTCATCAGAACTGCCTGAATATGTGTTTTTTTTTAGTAAATCTCCAAGTTACACCTTAGTTTATGTCGCGTTAAGTTCGCTAAAAAAATGTGAAATGCCTGAGATATGCTATGCAGGAGTTGTCTAATACACGGAAACTGACCGAGCGGACCATTTCAAGCCTCAAGGTGTCTATTCCCGTCAATTGTTATGGGTAGAAACCTACTGAAACAAAATAGAAATTTATGAAAAAAAAAAAACAAAAAAAAATGTGGTGTAAAAAATATGTCAATCGATTCTCCTAGTGATTCTGAACAAACTAGTTTCAGGTTTCGCATATACTAAAACTAACCTTGTATATTTATGGTCTGGGCAAGTATAAAATAATTGCCATAAACGAGTTAACTACTCTACATTACATTCTGGTATGCGACATGTGCATGCAGCTACTTAGTATGGACGTGCCTGCTCGCGTCTGCCGTTAATCGACCGCTACACTTCAGCGACAATTATCGCCTAATAACGCCGTTGTGTCGCCTTGTAGCCGAATCTAATAACGTCGCACCGTCGCCGTGTACACGACTTCTATGCTAATCACTTGTAATTTACGACGACCGATAATCGCGACACGCGTACGTGAGCGCATTGTGCGAACGGCGCGCGCGCATTGGATAACTGAGTGCTTCGCGAATATGTAGCTGCGTTTGCGACCGTAGAGCTGTGAGAACGTCCTGTGAGAACTTACAAATCGATACAGCTATGCTACAATATAATTTTACATGCACAGGTTTTAGATTGCTATCTAAACCGAGAATATAAAAGTGGTATGGGTACGCGCGCAGCATTCGCAGAGTAGGCGGGAGTGCTCCGTGACTCTGTGCCCTCCTGCCGAGTGACCCCCCGGTCATCGCGTCTCACATCTAGTACGCTGCCTCTTAGTACACGATCCGGGTCTAGCTAACCACTTTTATGGACAAATATTATACATAAATCATCAACAGCGTTTTTATAAATTTTACTATGGACCTATTACTATTATAATTATATTGGTCAGTGACATTTATCGCTCAGAGTATATTAAGCTTATGATATAAATATCCCGATTATAGTGGAAACATATTTAGTAATTTATTCCAATGCAATTTTACTAAATCCGACCAAATCCAGCCATAAAATAAGTAAATTATTGTCTACGTCGTTTTAAGTTCAAATAATAATGCATTAGAGGGCTTCCCGATCTCAAAGCAGTTGTTCAATGTTTAAGAAATTGGTGTCAATGCTCGCTGCGGTTGCAGTGTTCCGAAATTATGTGTTGGGCAACATCGCAACGCGGACATGCCGCTCAGCGCCCAATCGCCGTATGCCCAATACGCCCTTCTGATCTGATTCAATCACTTTACAAATTCGCTGCGATAATAATAGTGCTCTCCAATCCAAAGTTTTCATTATTACCATCACAGATGCAAAAATAATTTAATTTTATACAAATGCATAAATTATAACTCTACTACAATTTAAATATAATACATTATTTAATGTCTTTATATGTTCATTATTTTTCAATATGTATCACTTAGAAATATAAAAAAACTTAAAATCAACACATACTAACGAGTAGTGTAGGCTACAGAGAATGCGTAGCGCCTCGTAGCTCTTGAAGCGTTTGTGTAGATGAGGGCTTTTGATCAATGACGGCGACACCAGTCGTCTCAAGCTCTACAGTTATGAGTTCACAAAAACAATTAAAGTGCGGCACATATTTTGTGGCTTTCCATCTGAGTGCGTTTCAAATTCAGGTTTATTTTAATCGGATTAACTGTTACTTTTGACGTCACAGCGCTGGAAAAAACGGTATGCCAAATTATGCTTGAGAAGTGGGTTCCTATTGTGTACAATAAAAGAATTGGAGCTCCATAACACGAATATTCGTAATCACAACATTAGCTTGGAGTTAATTATTTCGGTACTTACACATACTTTAACAACTGACAGAGAGTAAAAGGTACTTTGTGTCGGTACTTAAAAACTGTCATTGCCACAAAAAATTATATCAACACGACAATATGAATAGCTCTTCACGTCCGGAACACGTGGTATTTTAGTAAAGCAAATAAATGGATAGTAGTGAATTCTCCGCACCCTCACCCTCTCGACGGTGGTGACTTGCATAGAGTGTCTAGACGGAGGGACCCCTACAATAACCATATAGATTATATCTATAGATATTTGCACACCTTCTACTAAGAGGGTTATTATAATTTAAGGGAAATAAAAATCGTCTAAAGAGCTTTTCCAAGAAAAAAACTCAGAAAACAACGACTTACTACCTGAGGAAGCTTTATAAGAGGCACTTACGCAATCATACCCATATGTATGTAGATACACGTGTTCGTACAGGTATTTTTTGAGAAGAAAAAATAGAGAAAGCCCCTAACGACTGGCAGAGGAGGTAAGGGAAGCTGTTGAAAAATGCGTGTAAGGTGTATGTGGTACGTAATGAGTAGTTATGTGTGTGTGTACGGGCGTGTGTGCAGAAGTCGGCGGGCGCGGATGCGTTCCCACGGTAACGCTCGCCTTACGCTACGGACCCTGGAGTTACAATAATTTGCTCCACAGCTATTGACTCTTTCAGCCATGGACCGTAAATAAAAGTATTTACCATACCGTTTGTTATAAACGGTTATTTTTGTATAAAGTGAGAACATTATTTCCACACATCTTAATTATTCCTGAGTTATCATTTGATAAAACCTGGATATTATGGTCAATGTGCGAAGCAATTGTTTACCCTTTGAACAAAATTTTGAGTGTTCAATTCTTCTTCGATATAAAATCATAATCAAATACACAAAGGGTATAACCAAATGCAGAAGCTTGAACAGTGAGTTTATTAAGTATGTGGTCTTGGACCGTTCTTCGTGGTGTCAGCAAGTATCTATTTAATATTCACAGCGGTTTCTAGAAATCTGTTAGCACATACGTTGTATTTCATTGAAAATCCTTTAAAACTGCCCACTGCCAACATTGTTTTGAATTGCTGTCGTTCCAGCCACTCTGAATGGACAGTTAAAGTTCCCATTCACTTACAGCTAAATGGGCACATTTTTGTGCGAACCTCACGTTTCCGCGTTCCTTGGCCTAGCTCTGGGCTGAAGTGTACCGTTCAACAATACTATGTAGAATTCTTAATTACCGTTTTATACGATCGTCATTACTAACTTAGATAAGATAGCAGCGGGATATAGGCAAATGTTGACATTACCTGTTGCAATGGTTATTATTATAGCATGCTAAAGTCTTAAGATAAACAAGGAAACCACTTGGAAAGAAGTCAGTATGTGTTGCTAGTGTTGGTACATGTACAATGATCCTTGATTCTAACATTACTCCCACTCAAGCACGCGTCGCTTCGTGTGTACGTAAATACAGAGACTCTCCTGGACCATATCATGCCTATTATTGTATGCCGTGTATATTATATTGATGCTTTATAATATTTTATGCCATCTTACATTAAGTACCTGTATCTAAACATAATCATAAGTGTATCAGTTACGCGATCAATATATCCAACAGATATCAATAATCTATCGAAGAGCAAAAAGCAAAGTCAAATTAAATGTGTCTGCAGACAGAACTGTTTGCTTCAACATCGTTTTTATTGGTAGTCCGCGTTATGGAGATAAAATAATTGTTTTTTTCCGCATCATTAGGCATCTTTGCTCCGGCTGTTACCTCGTTCTTTTACAAAATAAAATGCTTTTAACCATGGGAAGCTGTTTTTTACAAAATCGGTGCCTTTAACGATTTTGCATACTCTAGCTTAATATAAGTTAGCGTATCTCTATTATCAGAGCGCTATTTTTATTTGTAAGTTGACTTCGAAAACGGCGCACGCACGACGAAATTGAATCGTAAAATATCCCCGCAATGTGATTGTAACCGAATGACGACAGTGTAGGTGGAGATGATACGATGCGACAGTAATTGATTCGATTGTGTGATTGTTGCAGAGGACGGGGTCAGATGGATCGGCGCGCGGCGGGGGCGCTGCTAGCGCTGGCCGCGTGCATCGCGTGCTCGGCTGCGGGTAAGTCTCTCCACTCCCTCCTGCACTCCTACGCAAGGGTTGTTTCTGTAGGGCCATTCTCATTGTGTTTACCCTGTTCTCTTCATTGAACAAACCTTTATACTCAGAGAAGAAACTTTTGCCTACTGCATTCAAAACAACTAGTAGTATTCGTATCGCCTAAAACAATCATGATTTTGTTAATGAAACACATTGGATTAATATTCATAATTTCTATTTCTATCTATCTATATAAATAAAAAGAAAAGTCCTGACTGACTGACTGACTCATCAACGCCCAGCCCAAACCCTTGGACCTAGAAAGCTGAAATTTTGCACAGAGGTTCCCTTTATAACGTAGAAAAAGAGTAAGGAAGGATTTTTCGAAATTCAACCCCTAAGGGAGTTAAATAGGGGATGAAAGTTTGTATGGAAAATCGTCACTTAACGGGTTCAAATGTCACGCAAGCAAAGCTGCGGGCAAAGGCTAGTATTCAATATGAGACTAGTAAGAGTAGTAGACCTCCTTGTGAAAAAGTTCGTCCGGGGAAGTACTACCTCCATACCTATTTCTGCCGCTAAGCAGCATTGCTGCGTTCCGGTTTGAAGGGTATGGGTGCTAGTGAAGTTACAGGTACATGAGACATTCCAACTTTGTCTCTAAGGTTGGTAACGCATCAGCAATCCTCTTGGTATTGTAGGTGTATACAGGGTGTAAATGAATTCGTGTAATTCCTTCAAACTACATGATCTATTAATGGTATAGATTAACCTCGCATGGGATTTAGATTGATTAAAAACAAAATGAAAATTTTTGTTTTTCCCAAAAAAAAATTATATGGTAGAAAATTTCGATGCCATGCGTAAATGAATGAAGGCACGGCCACACAGATGACGGGCACGACTAGCGCGATATCGCTCCACGCGGTCACTTAACTTGGGAAGCTAAAATTACTCAGATACAGAATTCCATGTTTCATATTTTGAAAACTTTTCTTTTGTTGGTTCTGATAAAAACCTATGCAGCGTCAATCTGTGTCACCAGTAGTAGATCATGCGGTTTGAATTAAACGAATTCGTTTACACCCTGTATAGGCGGCGGTAACCACTTTTTATCAGATGGGCCTTTGGCTAGTTTGCCAAACAAGTACATACCTACATAAAAAAGTAACGTGAAAGTAGCTGAAAAAATTATAGTTTCATAGTTTTCGGTAGGTAAATCTCTTTTTATGTGTTTAGTTAGTTCTAACAATGCAAGGTTCACTAGTCTAAACTTTTGATAGTCCTTATTAAAAGGTAATGTTAATTAATTCAGTTAATTAGTAACTATAAAGTGTGATTCAATGGACACGCTAATCTACATACAATCATTATGCTATCGACGACGTTATTTAGTCTTCCTTTCTTCTTATTCATTAATATGTATGTATTTATAGTACACCTAGATATTTATAAGCCTGTAAACATATGAATTGCAAATACATATCATATAAATAATATTGCGTTCTTATTATGACAATATATTACTAGGAATACGTTCCAACAGGTAGTCATATGTTAATGTGCAGTTACACTAATTCTTATTTATTATATTTTGATGGCGCTGGTAAACTAGTATCTACCGTTGCGTTGTCTGCGACCTAGTATGATCGTGAGAAGATTGTACTCGTGATATCGCGGACTTCCGCTGCTTCTTTTATTTTCGATATGTACCTACTTATTTAGCTCAATAACCCAACTGTTATTTTTGGTATTTATTTATTCTATATAATTTTTTATTTAAATAACGCAAAACCTCGGACTCTACATTTTTTTTTAATTCTAATCATATGTTCCAGTTCTAATTTATTTGTTTTCATCAATTATTGTAGAAGATATTAGCATTTTTGTATCAGACAGTCTTTACAGTAGTCCGAAGCCCGAAAATCTGGCAACCGGTCTAACCTTAGAATATCAGCATTACCCAGTAACTGGGTCGCAGAGGTCTGATGGCAGTCGCTCTGTGTAAAATACTGGTATTCAGCCGCATCAGGTTGGACTGGGAGCCGACCCCAACATAATTGGGAAAAGGCTAAGCAGAACAACATGTTGGTATTTTTTATTGACCGGAAAATTCTGTTTCGAATTTTCTAGTCTGATTATTTCCATCGGACGATTCCTCGTCCCGCTGACCGCCCGGTGTCCCTTGCTTATCTACGTATTGAATTTTAGTCTAGGTCTGGGTAAATGATACGCGTGGTTTGCAATAATTGAGAAAATCAAAATGAAAAAAATAATTGTAAAATTAACCTTCAATATAAATTTATTGAATCGATTCTACTCTCGATACTGAAAAAACTACTTTCAAGTTTTGCGTTATTTCAATCACCCGTTGCATATTAATTTTTTCAACCATTCAAACGACCTACTTTTTTTCAGTAGGTAATTTTTATTTGGAGTTCAGAGACTAGTTTTCTTAAGGTATTTTACTAAAAGTATATTATTGTATCATCAGCAGTAAAATATAAAACGTTTTATCTGTTTCGAACCATTCAAAGGTTGTTGGTCTCTACCTCTCTACCTAATAATTTATTCACAAATCATTCCAATATGCAGTTTTATTTATGACGTCCCAGATTCGCGTTATTGGTTATTCATAATGTTTCTGAAAGCGAAATAACGTGTACCGTACCATCGAATTCTCAAATAATGGCACTTTTATTTATACTAGGTAATTGTGCCGCACACTACTCAGTAAAATCAACGTATTATATCGAATACGCGACGATATTAAAATGTACACAATCATAATTATAATCATATAAAATGTTATTAACATTACTGTAATAGCGTATTAGGAATGTGATTATAAGAGCAAGCTTTGAGAGCGCTCTCCTGCAGGAGGGCTGCGTGGTCGTGACGGTATCTTCCCGAGCCCGCAAGTAACAGTACAGAGGTCTGTGCGTGTCTGTTTCGCGATGCATGTTATTAGATGAGGCTATTTCGGTCCGCGCAGATTTAGTATCCGCAGCACGGTTCCTTCAAAGAATTCGTATTGAATTTATGTTATACATAGGAAGTATATTTAAATGCGGCCTACAATGTTTAGGTCTACCCGTGTGAACTTCATCACGCATGGCGACCACGCCGACATTCATTCATTGAAACAACAATCCATATTAATGTAGTGCAAATTTTAAATTCATGCTGGCTCCTCATTTCGATTGCCTCGACCCGTGTTCCTAAGCGCACGATTTTGCATTAAGTAGTTTTTTGTTCATGCAAAGCCATTTATAACGTCACACTTATACGTAAAAGCGATTCATTAGGTATCATGGGAATTAGAGATGCTACGTCACGTACTCGAAAACTCGGGTATGATTCGGTACTTATTATTCAGTCAGGCAACTTGGAATTTGGACATTTCGTCGCGCACTGACACCTACTCTCTCTACGTGGGAGTAACCCACATTGTTAATTTCGTTTTAAATATCAGACAATATTATTATATTTACATTGAATTTATTCGAAACAGGATATTTGATTTAATCCATTACACCTGTTCCGTTGTTTTTACGATCAATTTTAATTCGTGAGAGTGGAAATAGTATAATTGAAATCTCGGTTGGCAAAAACTGGATGCTAACGACATTCCTGGCGACCGTTAGGTGGACGATCTGGCTGCGGCGCCAGCGCGCACCCGCCATATACAGGCGCGCCGAGACCGCGGCCCGCGCCCTAACGGTGCCGCCGCGCACTCTACTGATAAGCGCAACACACACTGCACTAACCAACATCATCAATTATACAAGTTAGCTTTCGGTCTTCAAACTTTACATATTCGGGGAAGGCATTAACTTTTCATTCCTCGTTTTATTTTCATTTCATCTTCAACTTAGTTCAGATCATAACAACTGATTTTGATTCTTTAAATATGTGTTATTATGTCGCAGTTTGTAAACGCTTTGGCCATTGGAGACTTATTAAATTAATACGATAGAAATACAGATGGAAATAGATTTACATAGTTTAAAACATAAAAGTTTAATCAGTTGAAAGAAGATACTACGAACCTATACGCATTTCATTTATTTCAGTGCTATGATTTTGCCCTTAGTATAATCGACAGAGAAGTCGCGGTTTCGATGTTAACGACACTCTCCGTTAGTTTAATTACAGCTTTGTCGCCTCGCCGCTCAGCTTCAGTAATTATACGCCGTAAAACGGATATGTAAAACGGCTTTAAGACGATGACCGATCACGGGTCTCGAGCGATTTGCAGCTAATATCCTGCCCAGCTGTAACGTGCTTAATAAGTCAGTCGTAAAAACAGCAGTAAAACATTCTCAGAACACTCTGGCTTTAATGTCTGTATCGATATTTTTCTCTTAACAGCAGTTGATGCTCGAACAAAAATACTAACACATATAACCAAACAACAGAGTATAGTTTTATCATCTATATATATTATTTCAAGAAAAATGTTGCATTTTGCGTGCATTATAGGTAGGTACGTAACTAAAGATTATATTTACGAATCGACTTTGAGCACGTGAAATAAGATTGTTACTTTTACATGGGTTCACTATGAGTTACATGACATGAAAATGATTGAAGAAAAAACATAATCCGACAACATGCAAGCGGAACATATTTTACACGAGTCACTTTACTGCAAAATCCGATAAGAAAATTACGAGAAACTGAAAAATTAAATTAACACAGAGAAGCAGTACAGAAACAATCTTAATTAATGATATAATTTAATTATGAAAATTAAATTAAATTATTTATAAATTTCATAACGTTTACTTACTATTTTTTCTTATTTTCAGCTCCTACAGCAAGCAATCAGACAGCTTTAGATTTATATGAAGGTAAGTTGATTTTTTACGAAGATAAACTCTTAATAGCAATTCTAATGTCTTTAACCTATTTTTCTAGACGATATATTTTTATATAACTGATAAATTTCTTTAGCTTAATGACTCAATTGTTTCAGTTAAGTAGTAAAGTTAATAGTTTTATGGATAGCCCGCGATTATTGGAATGGGTTTTAATTAAAAGTTAATAATTCTAACCGTTCACCCAACAGTTATATATTTCTGAGGATCGCATCGATATTGTAAAAAAAACGTATTTTGTACTAGGATAGGTTAAATAATGTTTGTGTTGATGTCATTTCAGGCGCTTCGGAGGGTTGTTACTACAACTTCCAGCACTATGGCGAGGGTGACCGAATTATGACGAACGAACCTTGTCTGAACTGCACCTGTCACAACCGGATGCTGATGTGCTATTTAAGGGTCTGTCCTTTCACTAAGGCCATAGGTCAGGACTGCACTGTCGAGAAGCGTGCGGACCAGTGTTGTCCTATCGTTACATGCCCTGATGGTAAGTCGATTAAAATCTGTTTCCCCCTTTAATTAGACTCCTATTTAACTCTGCTGATTAATAATCGATTTTAATTTTTTCATTGTTTCATGTTGATAAGCATAATAATGATGAAAATTGTTTATCCTTATTAAATCTGCATATATGAAAAAAACCTAGTATTTAAATTATTACCGAAGGTTTATTGATTATAGACCAAACTGCTATTCGATATGCAATAATTGAAAAGCTTATCGAATTGCAACTGCAATGGGGATGAAGCAAAATTCTTGACCACAACTTTTTATTTTAGATTTTGAAAATATAGAGTAATCTAAGAAACCATTTTAAATATTTTTGTTATTTTCATTGTAATTATTTTTTTATTAATTATTTAAAATTCAATATCATTTCTGATCTATGACGTCATCAGTGGCATAAAATCTTTGGGCCTTTGCCTCAATCCATATTCTAAAAACTGTAACAGTGATGTCAAATGTCAATAGTGTCAACTGTCAAATCAATGAAATAATAACCTCAGAATAATATGTTCATGAACAAACAAAATACCACATTACGCCGCTATTGCAATTAATCTCGATCGTACGCCCTTCATATTATTTACCGACCAACCAATCGCCATGAGTGATACTTTTATCAAAGCTGACTCGCGGAACCTTCCGAAAGTTGAGTTCCCGAACACGAACAAAAATTTTGTTTGGGCTATTTTTAGTGTCGTTCTTGCAGGTAGGAACAAAGCACTTCCATCGTTATTGCTTGACCGCCTCAATAAAATACTATAATAGTAAAAGTTGAATTTCTGTCGAGGATTGAGGTTATGTTTATTGTTTATTATTTATGACATTCACGTCACGTGACCACGTCTATCATTTTTTTTATTTGCAATCGTAGGGTAGGCAAAGGCATTACTGCCATACTGCCAGCAATGACGTCATTTGGAGGATAAATTAAGGTCATTCACATATAACCCGAAATACTAATAATCCATGATTATTTTCCATTTCTAAATAGAGAGATGTGATCAGTAACCTTATTCCTCGAAATGGTTTTCATATCTTAACAGATTTAAAAAAAATGCACAATGCCCATTGCAGCCAAATTAAAATCCTCATAAATATAACAGTCACTTGGATTATGGTACACATGATAATTTAGAAGTTGTAAAATTAATTAACATTTATCTTAAATTATGAGTACCTACATGCAAATATTAATATAAAATTTTACAGTTGCTGCACTTCATACTGTCTTTCAACTTATTTAAACCCTTAGCCTTATTTATTTTATTTTATTAACAGTTCCAGTTGACCTACTCACATCTACGTCGACAACGTCTCCAGCTGAATATGGAGCAACTGGAATTGGCAAACTGGATAAATATGGTTGCAGTATCAGCGGAAAATATTTCCCCGAAGGATCTAAAGTACCCCCGACACCTAACAAACCTTGCGAACATTGCTATTGTATTCGAAATATGACGACTTGCGTTATGCAAGAATGTACTCTGCATGTGGATGGTTGTACGCCTATTTATCATAAAGATGTTTGCTGCCCGGTCCGTTATTCTTGTGGTGAGTTAATCTTTTTTAAACTTTTATCGATTATACGTTATACATTGACACGTTCAGGTATACCCGTTACCTGACCGATTAAGGCAACCTGAAGTAAGGCAAAACAATAAAAAATACATTTACAATATGCCTTACAGGCATATCTATCAAAATACCTAGATGTATATGGCCGGCTCCCTTATACCAATGTTTAAATGTGTGTGACTCAAGGCAGACCTAATTACCATTATTTTATGAGTACTTTCTATAGGTTTTGTTCATAATTTTAATTAAGTTATAAACATTTTCAGATCATCCTGAAGACGAAATGCCACTCTTGGACGACATGTCGACTACTGTACGACCGACACCAGGATTTTTACTCACGACTACAACAATATCACCTGTTACACAGATGACACAAGATTGTGTTCACGATGACCAAATATTTGCGGATGGTGCTTTAATAAAAACAGAAAAAGCTTGCGAACATTGTTACTGCATGAAAGGAGATATAGTTTGTGTCGTGCAGGAATGTGGCGCACCCATGGAAAATGAAGGCAAAAACTGTACCTCACTGCCACCTCGTGAAGGTCAATGCTGCCCAGACACTTATATTTGTGAAGGTGATGAGCTTAGCTCTGAATTCCCAACTGATTCTACGACAGAGTCCGTTTTAGAAAAACTAACAACATTAACACCCCCAAGAAGAGCCGGTGTTGAAGGTAGTGGATATAGAAATGAACCTGATGAAGCAGCGTACACAGAAATACCAACTATAGAATCTGAAGTAGAAGGCAGTGGTGAAGAACAAGAAACATCAAAACCGCTTGACCCTAACGAAATTATACCCGTCTCAGAAGACGGTGATCAATATATATATGTTACTACAAAAGCTCCTACTTTTGAGGAACATGAGCAGACAACAACAGAATTTGATAAAAACGTTATACTAGATTTGGACGATAAAACTGTCGATCCTCATGTTTATCTTTCAACGACAAATGCCCCTGTCAGTGAAGAAATTGAAAAATTAACTTCTAGCGGAATAACGGAGGTAGATATTTTAGAGCCACATAAACATGTTCCCACAACAAGTGCTCCAGAAAGTTATGAAAAGGCCACGACTGAATTGGGAGAATCACTAAATACAGTTCCTGACGTAATTCCTGAAGAAGAAGTCGCTAAACCTCATGAACATGCTCCAAGCACAACAAGCGCTCCTGCAATAGAAGAAAGTGGAAGTATTTCGCCAATAGAAGGTGAAGAAGTTGAACCCACATCCTCAGAAAAAGAACAAGAAGAATATTCTAAACCTGAACAAAGCACACCAAGCTCTATTTCTTACAATGAAATCGAGAAAGAAACTACTACACCTGCTGAAGCATCAAAATCTCCTGAGGTAATAACTGACAAAGACTTTACTAAGGCTGACAGTGATATCACAGGAATAACGAACGCACCTGTAATAGGAGAAACCGAAACCTCAGCCCCACCGATAGGTGAGGATGAAAACGAAAGTTCTCAACCGGAACAGTTCGCTCCAAGTACTACAAGTAGTCCAATAGAAGATGGTGAAAAATTCACTACAGAACCTGACCATGCACAAAATACTGTTGCTGTTGCTGAAGACGAAAGTGCTCATCCTCATTTACATATACCAACCACTACAATCGGTTTACCTTCAGTTGAAGAAGAAAGAACTACCGTATCAAATCTAGAACAAAATATTGTTACCGATAAAGATATGAAAGATAATGTTCTTACACCACATGAACACGTTCCAACTGTAGCAGCTGATTTGGAAGAGGATAAGGTTACTACTGCGGAACCCGACAGAGGATTGAATACAATTCCCAACGAGATCAATGAAGAGAGTAGTTCTGAGCCGTCTCTACCAGGAAGAACTACAGTTCTCGTAGAAACCAAAGCAACTGAATCATCCATCACAAGTGAAGATATGCAAACGCAAGAAGTGGACATTAAACCAACAACAGTCTCTGAAACAGCGACACTGCTACCAGACAGCATTGTTACCAAAGGTGATCAATACACTATCACAACTGAACCATCATTCAGAAAGGAGGACGAAAGCAGCGTTTCCTCCGAAAAAACACAAGAATTCGAACCAACCACAGTCAAATCCGAGTTTGTGGATGAAGGACTAATTCCCACATCAGAGCATGATGAGAGATTTGGCACAGGTCCTGATGGTCCGTCGACAGAAGAAGACTTAACGACTTCAGTTCCAGAATACACGAAAGAAATGGCAGAAACAACTGGATCCAAACAAACAACGACTGAATCGATTCTAGTAACTTCAGTCGTGACTGAAAGCCTTCCTGGCAAATCAACAGTGCCTACACCCGAACGGGATGGTGAATTGTCATCTAGTACTGAAAAGTCTGCTGATGTCACTTCTTTCGCTCAAGAAAATGTTGAAACCCACGAAGAACCAAGCCGAATTCCGGGTGAAGGAGACTGTCTCCTCAATGGTGTAACATATCGCAATAATACTGTTGTACCTAGCACAAATAACTGCCACACTGGTTGTAGGTGTGCCAGCAGCATTATCAAGTGTGATCCCATTATATGCAGCCCACCACCCGATTACATGGACAACTGCCAATCGATATATGACTCTCCTGATTCTTGTTGTCCCACATATGTATGTGATCATCCAAGAGAAACAGTGCCACCTCAATCAGATAACCAGATGTCAGGAACAGAATCACCTATGCCTTCACCAACTATTGAGTGTCGTGGCGACCAGTGTGAAATAAGTGAACCAGCAAAACAACCTACAGGACCACCTGTACTCTGTACTTCCGGTAGTTGCTTGACTGAGGCTGATCACAAACCTGAAATTGAATGTGGATCAGAAGGTTGCGGTGATGTTTCGAAGAAGCCGGACACATCGCTACCTTCTGAAGAGCAAGCTGAAGAATGTACTGACGGTAAATGCAAACCTGAAAGTTGTGCTAATGGTGAATGTCAGTCACCACAAACTGAAGGTCAGGTATCTCCAATTAAACCTTGCGAGGGCGAACATTGTGAGAAAGTTGATGAAGTCATATTTTCTCCATCACCACAACTATGTACAAATGAAGAAGATTGCAAATCTATGCAAATCCCTGTTGCTCAGGCCACCCCTTGTGAGGGAGAATCATGTAAAAAAATTGATTGTGAAAATGGCGGCTGTGATTCTGACGTTGTTTCGACTCCACAAGATACTCATCTCGTATCATGTAAAGATGAAGATGGTTGCAAACCTCAGGATATTTCAGTTGAAGATTGTACAGGAGACGAACCTTGTAGGAGGAAAGAAATTTCACCCAGTGACGAAAAAATGCCAACTGAATGTGAAGGTTCTAACTGCAAACATGACATGGAGACAACAATTGCTCAAGAAGGTAATCTAAGTACCGAATCACCTGTACCAGACCAAACACCTTCTGGAGAAGTCACAGATAAAATAACTGTAATCACTGAGGAAGAAAAAGCTACAGAACTGCCTGAGAGCCACATTACGACGCTAGATGATAAGGAGAAGACACCCGTGAAAGACGCACAGGAAAAAGATACCTACACAACTGAAAGTCAAACTACCGCAGCGATTACAGAAGCTAATATCCAAAAAGAAAAACCTGTTATTGAAGATGTAGCCACTACAAAACCAACAGTAATTATAGAGGAAGGCACAGATGTACCGACTATTATTGACGAGGCAGATAAAGATAAACTTGCAGTTGTAGGAGAAATCACAGAGAAACCAGCATCGATTGAAAAAGAAGTAACTGAAACTCCTGCTGTCATTGAAGGAGAAACAGATGAACCTGCCATGGTAGGTGAGGAAGATAAAGAGAAACCTGCTATGGTCGAAGACAAAATCACAGAGAAGCCTACAGTTGTTGAAGAACAAGGCACGGAACAACCTGCCTTGGTTGGTGATGATGGTAAAGAGAAACCTACCGTTGAAACGGAAACCACGAAGAAACCTCTTATTATTGATGGAGAAGGCACAGAGCTACCTTCTATGGTTGGAGAGAAAGATACAGAGAAACCTGCCATAATTGACGAGGAAGCCAAAGACAAACCTGTTGTCGTTGACGAGGATGGTATAAAGAAACCTGCTACTGTTGAAGAAGAAGGCACGAAACAGCCAGCTGTTATTGAAGACGAAGGCATGACAAAACCAGCTATTTCTGAAAAGGAAAGCACTGATAAACCAGCTATAACTGACGAAGAAGGCACGGAGGAACCTGCTATCATTGAAAAGGAAGTCACTAAGATTCCTGATATCGTAGAAGAGGAAGGCACAGAGAAACCTTTGATTGATGAGGAAGGAAAAGATAAACCTGCAGTCGTTGAAGAAGAAGGCACAGAAAAACCAGCTGTCGTTGAAGAAGGCACGGAGAAACCTCTAATGGTTGCTGAAGAAGGTAAAGACAAACCCGCTATTATTGATGAGGAACGCACGGACAAACCTGCCTTGGTTGACGAGGAAGACACAGAGGCACCCGTTCAAGAAATTAATACAGAGAAACCAGCTGTCATAGAAATAGAAGGCACAGACAAACCTGCCATGATTGGTGAAGATGTTGAAGATAAACCCGCTGTCAGTGAAGAAAAAACTACAGATAAACCTGATGTGGCTGAAGAGGCAGGCAATGCTAAGCCTGTTCTGACCGGCGAGACAGATAAAAAACAACCTGCTGGTGGTGAAGAAGAAAGCACGGAGAAACTAACTGTTATTGACGAGCTAGACACGGAGAAAACTATGGTGATTGATGAAGAAGCCGAAGAGAAACCGGCGGTGATTGAAGGTGATGGAAAAGAAAAACCTGCGCTTACTGATGAGGAAGGCGCAGAAAAACCCGTACCTGAAGAAGATGCCGAAAAGAAACCTGCAGTGGTTAAGCAGGAGGGCACAGAAAACCCAGCCATGGTTGATGAGGCAGAACCAGGAATAACCACAGAAATTGACGAGGAACATAAAGAAAAACCGACCGTAGACGCTGAAGAAGTAACTACAAAACCAGCTTTAGTCGATGAAGAAAAGAGCTCAGAAAGTCCGGCCGTGACAATTGAGGAAGGCTCAGAAGCGCCTGCTATCATTGTAGAAAAAGACACAGAGAAACCTACCATACTTGGTGAGGATGGTAAAGAGGAATTATCTGCCGTTGAAAAAGAAGGAACGATGAAACCTATTGTTATGGAAATAGAAGGCACTGGGCTACCAACTGTGGTTGGAGAGGAAAATACAGAGAAACCTTCTTTGATTGATGAGGAAGGCAAAGATAAGCCCACTATCATTGAAAAAGAAGGCACAGAGGAACCTGCTATCGTTGAAGAAGGCACAGATAAACCTACCATAGGGGAAGCGGCAGTAGAAGAAGGGGAGGAAGGTAAAGATAAACCTGCTAAAGGTGACGAGGAAAGCATAAAAGAAGAAGAAGGCACAAGAAAGCCTGCCATCACTGAAGAGGAAACGACGACAAAATCAGCAATTTCTGACGAGAAAGGCACTGAGGAACCTGTTATTGTTGAAAAGGAAGGCACGGTGGCACCTGCTGTCATTGAAAGGGAAGGTACAGAGGAACCTGCTATCATTGGAGGGGAAGATACAGAGAAACCTGCCATAATTGACGAGGAAGCCAAAGACAAACCTGTTGTTGTTGACGAAGAAGGCATAAAGACACCTATTATTATTGAAGAAGAAGGTACGAAGAAGCCAGCTGTCACAGAAGATGAAAGCACGGCCAAATCAACTATTTCTGAAACGGATAGCACTGATAAACCAGCTACTACTGAAGAAGAAGGCACGGAGGAACCTGCTATCATTGAAAAGGAAGTCACTGAGATTCCTGATATCGTTGAAGAGGGAGGCACAGACAAACCTGTTTTGATTGATGAGGAAGACAAAGTGGAACCCTCTGTCGAAGAAAACATTGTAAAACCTGCTCCGGGTGAAGAAGAAGGCACAAAGAAACCCGTAGAGGTTGAAGAAGAAGGTACAGATAAACCTACCATAATTGATGAGGAAGTTAAAGATAAACCTACTGTGATTGATGTAGAGAGCACAGAAGAACCTCAAATTCATGAAGAAGAAGGATCTGGCACTGAGCTACCTGACGTAAATGCGACCCAACCTGAAAAAGAAATAAAATTACCAGAAGAACAACCCACAGAGTCGACAGTGACTGAATTAGAAAAAATAACCAAGAGACCCATTTATGAATCGCAAACTACACTCGCTAAAGATGATGAATATGCGTATAGCACGGAATCGAGTATTGTTGAGTCCATCGATGTAAGCACATTGCCACAAGAATCTATGACTTCACAAACACCTGAAATAAAGGTAACAGAAACAAAAGACAGCGATAATGAAGTACCAGTAATTATAGACCATTCACACACTCCCGAAATCACAACAGAAGCTCTGAAAGAGCAAGAATCGTCTACGAAAACTCCTTTGTCTGCTACTATTTCTGAAGAGGCTTTGACATTTGTGCCAGAGAGAGAAAAAGAAACGGTCATTGTATCTACGGTTACTGAATCATACATTGAAGTTACAAGCCCTAAGGTAGATACTACTGACATTAAAGAAGAGGCTAGTACATTGGGACAAGATTTGACCATCGATGAAGCTACGTTGAGCACTAAAGTTCCTGAGTTACACGAAACAACAGAATCAGTAGAAAAAACAACTGAACCCGGATCTATTGGTGAACAAGAAGAAGTATTTACGGATATTTCAGAACTTGAATCTCCAACGACTAAAGCACCAGAACTTGGCCCAGTGATTATTGAACCGCAAGAAGGTATAGAGCCTGAATTGCCAGTAACTACTAAAACAGAAGAGGAGAGTACAACTAAAGTCTATGAAGAGGAAAAGATTAAGCCTGTTCCAGAATCACATGTAACTGAAGTTACTTCTGCGTCACCGGAGCAACCTGAAACTTCGGACCGAGTCCCAGAGGTCCCGAAACCTGCAGATGAAGATAAACCAAAACCCGAATTACCTGAACTAACCGAACCAGAGAAAATGGCTACTCAGTCTCCAGTTGACGTTGTTGAAGAAGAAATAAAGACTCCCCACCCTGAAATATACAGTCCTGATAAAGAGGAAACAATAACCGAAACTCCAGGATATTTCGTCACTGAACCTGTAAGAAGATTTACAGAAATCGAAGATCCATTTGTTACCGGACAGGATACAACTGGATATCCTGAACAATCCACGGAAAATCGCATACCTTCCGCTACCGAAAAAATTGACGAAATCTTGGAGACATCAACATCAAGTTCCGAGAAGCCAATGCTTACAGATATGGAATCAACAAATTTACCTGAACAGACTTCAGAATCTGATAAACCCACTGTGGGAGTGCAAGAACAAAGTCCTCAGACACAAGACGCTGAAAAAGAAAAACCGGATATCTTTGAAACACCTTCCACAGATATACCGATATCTATAGTAACAGAATCCCAAGAAGTCACACATGCCACTGAAAAGGATGTTACTAGATACGACGAGAAGACTACGAATCTTCCAGATTTATCGGACCAAACACAAAAAGGTACAACGCCGCCAGAAGGAGATACAAAAGAACAGGAAGCAAGTACAGAAATTCCTCAACATCATGTTACCACATCGGAAGAACTCTCTAAAGCTACTGAGTCATATATTACAGAGCAACATATAACTGAACCTCAAGAAAGTAGCACAAAATCAGGAGAACAAGAGGAGATTGACACCCAATCTATAACTACAGAGGTTCCAAGAACATCAGTAAAAGAAGGAGAGGCTGAAACAAAAGCACCAGAAGTATTGTATACCAATTTACACGATCTAGACGAGAAAGAACCATCTGTCACGGAAATACCGAAACAGTCCACTGAGTTATCAAGCCCATCAGAAGACGTACAAACAGAAACGCCAGGCGTACAAGTAACAAGTGAAGCTCCACAATCACTTGTTACTGAGCATCAAGAACCTTTTGGTGAAGAAGCTACTGTATCAAGCATACCGAAAGATGAATCGTCACATAAACCAGAATCTTTAACAACACAGGTCGAAGAAATTACTAAAACTCCAGATCTGCGTGTTCCCGAACAAGAAGAAATACGAACAGAAACACCCGTTCACATAACTGAATCTGTAGAAGTAAGCAAACCAGAAATTACTGACCAACAGGACAAAACAACAAAACTTCCCGAGGAAGCGGTAACAGAACAACAGGATACTGCAACAACGTTGCGTGAAACACCCGCTGTGCCTCAAGAAGTAATTACAGCGAAACCAGAAGCTGACACAAACTTGCCGGAGATTACTACAGTTAAACAAATTGAAGAATTTATGAAATCTACAGAACACACTCAGACTGAGTTCTCAGAGACTACGCCATATTTGATTGAGTTAGAAGAACACACTCACAAGAACGAAGAAGATATGACATCAGTGTCACCTTCCGAAGAAGCACAGACTGAAAAGCCAGAGGAAGATATCTCAACTTCATCGCCTCCTGCACAAGAATATACCCACAAGATAGAGGAGCTTCTCACGACAGCCTTGCCTTTCGACGAAAAACGCACTACTGTGCACCCAGATATTGGACAAGAACCTCTGGGCACCGAAATAACCACTAAGGTGACTGATGAAAGTGTTGAAACCGCAACAAAGGAAGCAGAAGCAACTAGCAGGCCCGGTGAAGAATCTTCGCCAGAAAACGTTCCTGAAAAGATTTCAGAATCGGTACCCATCAAAGACACAACACCAGCCGCGGTTCAAGATCTAGATAATAAATATTCTGGCGATAATAAAGATTATACAACTTCTGCACCCACACAAACTACCGAAGAATACACACCTCCCGTTGTCACCGAATCCGAAAAATTACCAATTTCTGAATCAGATATCGCAGTACCAATTGAGAAAGAAACCTCTATCACTGAAAGACCTGAGGATGAATTCATATTCTCCACAACCAAAGCAACAACCTTACGACAAGAAGAAGAAATTTTAACACCAGTCTCAGATGACAAGTTTACTAAACCCGAAGAAAAACCTAGTGAGGCTAGTGAAGTTTCTCTATCGAGTACAACAACAGAAATTCCGAAACCTGGCGTTTCAGATATGCAACCCACAGATGAGATACCAGCGCCCGAGGAAGAAGGGCACTTCCCTCCAAGTGGACCTAATGGATATGGTGAACCTGACTATGTTGAAGAAGATCAAGCTTTCGGACCCGGAACTTGTCGCTACGGAGGCAAGGTGTACGTTTCTGCCCAACAGATTCCGAGAGATGACCCATGTGACTTCTGCTTCTGCTTCAGAAGTGATATTATCTGTTTACAACAAAGTTGCCCACCTCCAATTCACGGATGCCACGAAGAACCGATTCAAGGCTTCTGCTGTCCTCGATATGAGTGTCCTGTTTCAATGGCAACCACAGTCAATGTTACAACGACCACCACCACAACGACGACTACACTACCTCCTCATTTCCCGACCCACTCCTACAAGGGGGCGGCACAAAGAAGAGGCTGTCAAATAAAAGGACACTCGTACAAAGTAGGAGAAGTCGTACGCTCATCATCAGGACCATGTTTACACTGCACGTAAGTTCCCTATTTTTTTTTCTTAACGTTTATTTGTCTCGTTATTCGTAATAAAGAACCACTTTCAACACAAGTTCACTAAAGCTCTTCGAACAAGGGGTGACGGCAACTTTACCTAAACTGGTTGCCAACAAGCGTTGATAAATGCTATGTAACCAACACGGCGCATCGACTGCAAGTTACGCGAGATTAGTTGCATAGTCGTCTACCAAATACTAAAAACAAAATAATATGTAAAAATCCTATCTACATATAGTGATTTTCCTCATTTCAGATGTGGAGGAGACGGTCAGATGAAATGCGATCCCAAGGCGTGCACTCCAGAACCAATGTTAAGACAAATGATAGCCGCTGCTGTGTCCGCCAAGCGGCGAAGGTGAAGCCCTACGAGATACCAATTGTCTCGTACACGCCATCACAAGGATGAAGCGCCTATGTGATAATTAATTCCATCTACTCTTCTATGCACAAGAATAATGCTCAACTCAAATTATCCCCATGGAGTAGTTTAAGATTTCGTGTCATATGTAGTAATCTATGTTATTGATTTTTTTTTACTTTTTTAAAATGTCGTGGCACGCGCAACTCAATTATTAAGTAAATAACTGTTCATGACTGTGATTAAAATATTAAATTTAAATGTTAATTGCTGAAACTAAAAATTTTACGAATTTTGAGTCTTCATTTTAGGGCTAATTTATTATATTATTTATCTTTTCTAACAAAAGTCAGTGCCAAACGATAGTGCTAAGTTGTAAACGACTAAAGCCTTTATGATAAAAAAGTTCAAAATTATCAAATGTCACTCGCAAACTAAAATTCGTATTGACCAAAGCGAAGCTAAATAAACTCTCAAATAAATCAATCTCGACCAAGATCAAGCTTCAAAGGTCATTTAGATCGCCGAAATCTTGACCATTTTTAATGTAAACTTAATTGTTTTACCGATATAAGCTTAGTCAATTTCTTTGTTTTTACACGATGTTACTGAAAGCGATCTAGTATCGTGTAAATATAAAGTTATCTTAAGGATCCCTGATGTTGTAAATGCCTTACTTAATTTGTAATAATTTATATATTTTAGGTGTATAGTACTTAAGCCATGTTTTGAGACCAGTGACTATTATAATTTTAGAAGTAAAAAGGCCGTTTACTATAAATGAGAAAAGCGTCGGTCGACGTGTTATCCTTGGCCGGTGCTTTTCCTTCTTTCACGTCTTACAGAAAGTGACCATCCTTGTTTTCTTTAATTCGTGGAAGACGCGTGATTTTTACTAGCACTTACTCAGTGATAGTGGCCAATATTTTAATCGTTTTGTAAAAAAAACTTTACAATATGATAACATGAAAAACATATTGTAGGATCTTTTGTAACTTTTGATATTAAAGTGCTGGTAGGTTTTAAATAAAGCAGATCGAGATGGGTACGAAAGTTCATGAGACTGTTGCGACCGTTTTTGGATCCAGGAGTAGGTGCACAAAACGTTAGATCGCATTAATTCGTACCAACCTTCATCTGTACGCAAGTTGTAGTTATATTTCTTCTTATTTATTTAAAGTCGTAGCAATAGAAGTATTGGTCAAATTTTTTATTGTGAATTGATTTTGACCGATTTTAAAAAGGAATACATTCAATCACAACAAAGTATATCATTAAAATCATATTTTATTTGTTTATGATATTTTACCAAGACTAGCGACGATCTAGCTGTCTGTACAACTGTGCGAATGAGTTTTGAATAAAAATATTTCAAATGAAAATGATGTTCATGTTATTTCCTAACCTATGTTAATTCCAAATCTGATATTAAGCCCAATGTTTCCAAAAAATAGGTGCCCCATCAATCAGAACAAGACTTGTCATGAGCTAGTAGCAATTTTGAAAGAACACGAACGTTTCTTACCGAAGATCGAAGTCAAATAACATCCCTAGTTGGTGTACACGTTGTATATTTATTCACACTGTAATATTTGTCAATTCCAAATTGCTTAATATGGACATTTATAAATGGGGGACGGATTAAGAGTACAATTCTCCTCCGTCGCCGGGCAAGCGAGTTGTAACCTGGTACTATTATTGTGCCCGAAAAATGGCAATAGGCTTGCCACCTGGGACTTTACCAGAAGCGAAACGTGGGTGTAAAGACTCCTGTAATAGGAGAACACTTCTGCTTACCCGTTCGAAGATTACAAGCATGAGTATATCTGTGTGTGTATGTATTTTGTTATAAAGCTTACTCAGACTAATTAATATTTTTGGTTAAGGTGACCAAAGTGGCGCGACCATTATTTTATAGAATTAGTAGTTTCATTTTAAACCTTGGATAACTTTTACTTTTTATTTATTCATTCATGAGAAATCATCGTAAAGCACGGAGGGAAAGTAACCCTAACCCTATTAACTATCGGTATTGCAGTGTATTTAAATAAACTAAAGCAAATGACAGTCAGTCAGGTCTTTTTAAATGGAGTAAAAGTCCACTATCAAAGTTACATATTTTGGGTTAGAAACTTCGAAGAAAAAAACACTTAATAAGAACTCTAGTTATTCCAGTCAACTTGCATCAATAACTAAGTATATCGACGATATGTCCACCCATAGTTTTATATAAATTGAATGAGGGTTCTTCTACTTGCTGCCTACTTTCAAAAATATAAACTCATGCATTATAAGCATAAGTTTAAACATATTTGAAAGTAGACTCTACTTTTTAGGGCACCGTAACAAAACCCGAAAATATTATAGTTTAACATGTCTCTCTACCATCCGTCATAAAAATGTGTATTTTGTTAGTCTAAAAAATAATACAAATCAATAGTGTAGCAAGATATGAGGACGTTGTTTCAGCACAAAATGTTGCTGTAAAATCGCGAAGGAATTTGGTCACGTATTCAAAGAACCATGATGACTACGGAACTTTATGCGAGGTCCGACACGCACTTGACACGTTTTTATTTAGTAGAACAGAGTCTGTTATAATTAGAGATCGGATATTCGGATGCATATTGACCTAAAGTTACTTTTTGGCTACGAAATTATGGAAACGGCTTCTTAAATTTTTTTTTTTGAAATATGACTTTGTTTTCTATGCCAGTTTAGTAAATATGCATCCGATTCTATAGTCAGAAATAATCACAAAAGGACAATGCGTCAGAACGTCCTTCCCCAACAGATCTGAAATGTATCTCAGTTGAAACATCTTAGTAGGATGATACAACATTTTTACTATGGCGATTCCTCAAATTTGCGGGATATTCCGGGAAAAACGTATTTTAATAATTATTATCTTATCTAAATAAAAATTCGCACCGTTCATCGGATTGAGTTGAAACTTTGTACAGTTGTTGTTGGCAGTTTCTGACATAGTATCATTAACTTACAATAGAAGGCGCGCGAGTCGTATGGGATAATCCTAAATAATATTATAAAAGCGCAAGTAAGTTTGTTTGTTTGTTACCTTTTCACGCCTATACCACTGAACAGATCATCCTGAAATTTTGCATATACGTTGTTAAGTGTATAGAAACGGATATAGGGTAACTTTCATCCCGAAAAAAAGAGTACTGTTCCCGAGGAAAACACCAACAACGTTCATAGATGGCGCCACGTGTTTGTCGAATCATGATTGAATTATATTATTATAGAAACTTTAGTAGTGAGTTGTAAGAGTTGACTGTCAAATTCTAAATTAACGCGAGCGAAGCCGCCGGCAAAAACTAGGAAGCTATTAAGTATCCTTGATACGGGGGACACAGGTCCAACGCGCAGAGGCTCCTTTGAGAACTTTAATCTTAAATGGTGTGGGGCACCAACCGGAGACTATCCACGGCTGCACTATTAGAGTACAGTCATAGACCGTCCCAGATGGGTGCAAGACTATTGTAAAATATGGTAAAAAATATCTGGTCTATGGGAAGGAGTGTTTAGTGGACTGGTTAAATTCTATTGCCGCATGCCGGAAGAAATTGGCGTCTGCCGTTCAAGTTTAAAATTGAAAAGTGTTGGCAGACGGTGACTCGCCAGCTCACTAACTGGGCCCCCTGAAAAGCCGCCAGTACATAGGCGAAAGAGGCAACAACGTATGAGCGGCTAGGAGCGTAGAGAGGTGTGACCCCGGTTTCACCATCGCGGGTCTAAAGGACCCGGAGTGGGTTTCACCGCTATTACGCCATTAGACAATTTACCCCCGAGTATATAGCTCTGGCGGCCCCCCTATGGCCGGCCGATAAAGGCAAGCCAGAGTTGAGAGTCCTGCGGCACTCTTGGGTTTTCCACTCCAGCCAGCCAATAAAGGCAAACTGGAGACGAGGCCCTAACCAACTCTCTGAGGCAATAAGGTACGCAGTGTCGCCACTCACCAACAGCTCGCCACAAGCTGCCCTGCGGTTTGTCAGCTTTTCAGTAGACCTCATGATACATTTTTAATCATATGATGGATGGGGTTGTAGAAAGCTAGTCTAATATTCCCTCCAGTTTTACGTTAAGCTTATAGTGAGGTAACGCCTTTCCCAGAGGGGGTTATAAGCATTATTATTACATATAAAACATAATTACATTCAGATATTTATTAATTACTAGAGGTCGCTCGCGGCTTAGCCCGCGTGGGTGTCGTTTATCGCGTATTCCGTATTTTTTGGGATAATATAATTCAATCATGATTAGAAAGACACGTGGCGCCATCTATGAACGTTATTGTTGTATTCCTCGGGACCAGTGTTTTTTTTTTCGGGATGAAAGGTACCCTATGTCCGTTTCTGTACACCTGACAACGTGTATGCAAAATTTCAGGATGATCGGTTCAGTGGTTTAGGCGTGAAAAGGTAACAAACAAACTTACTTTCGCATTTATAAGTAATACTAGCTGTACCCAGCATGCGTTGCAATGCTCTTTTTCCTACCTACTGCCTACCTACTACCTACCTACTACCTACCTACTACCTACCTACTACCTACCTACTACCTACCTACTACCTACCTACTACCTACCTACTACCTACCTACTACCTACCTACTACCTACCTACTACCTACCTACTACCTACCTACTACCTACCTACTACCTACCTACTACCTACCTACTACCTACCTACTACCTACCTACTACCTACCTACTACCTACCTACTACCTACCTACTACCTACCTACTACCTACCTACTACCTACCTACTACCTACCTACTACCTACCTACTACCTACCTACTACCTACCTACTACCTACCTACTACCTACCTACTACCTACCTACTACCTACCTACTACCTACCTACTACCTACCTACTACCTACCTACTACCTACCTACTACCTACCTACTACCTACCTACTACCTACCTACTACCTACCTACTACCTACCTACTACCTACCTACTACCTACCTACTACCTACCTACTACCTACCTACTACCTACCTACTACCTACCTACTACCTACCACCTACCTACTACCTGATATTTTTTTTTTTTTTTTAATATCAAAATTTTCTTTCATAAGAACCTTCTCCTGACAATTACGAACAAAACAAAAAAAAAATTAGCGAAATTGGTCCAGGCGTTGTTGAGTTATGCGCTTACCAACACATTTTGCGATTCATTTTTATATTATAGATTAGTTATTTATTTATTTTATTTATTTATTTAATACACACGTTACAGTTTTTTTTTCTTAAAGATAAACAAAGCACACTATTAGACCTCTGGGGTCTGTCTTAGCATGCCATGGCCTGAGATTTAGTCAACGCGCTGTTGGCAGTAGAATCCAATCTACACGTTAAAATGTAATTGAGTTTATACAGTGCTCTTTTAGTTTGTGTTTTATATTTTTACTATTTAATGTATCTCTGATATCTAAAGGTATTTGGTTTAATAAATTGGGTAATGTGAATGACGCGGTGCGCCTGCCATAAAAGTTATTTTTACGTGGCACTTGAAGAGTATTATTTTTCGCTTGTCGTGTGTTTAGCTCATATTTAACTGGTAACTATTAACAGTTAGGATTAGGATTACAAATTCAGGTACGGTATTTTGACGACACGTTTGGTGCAGTGGCTAAGCGATTGGCTTCTGCGTATACGGGTCGTTGGTTCGATTCCCGCACTGAACAATTTGTATGGCCTACAGATAGTTGTTCCGGGTCTGGGCGTTTGTGCATGTACAGATTTGTGTCCATAAACGCACCCACGATACAAGAGAAATCCTAGTGAGGGGCAACGTTTTCATAAGAAAACAAAATAGATTACAAAGATTTGTCATTCAGAAACTCATCTAGAGAACAATAACATTTATCTAGCAATAACCCGTTAAGTGTTCTTTTGAACTTTTGTATTGGAAAACATTTTATTTTATTGGATATTTTATTGTAAACTTGGGGAGCAACACCAAAGAAACTCTTTTTCATTAAAGAAGTTTTACATTTAACAAAGGTTTAAACTTGAGCACGAATCGGTGTTTTCTTGAATAGTTTTTTAAATAAATGTGAAGCATTTTTATCAACCATGTCCTGCACATAATTAATCAATAAGATTACAAAAGAAGTCTTATTATTTCAAGCGATTGGCAACTCTTTTTTGTCATCATACATTTAACAGGTGAAGTATATTTTTGAATAAACTCAAGTGACTCTACCCCACATTGATTCATCCCTATTCTGTATCCATTGACAAGAACACATCAGTTTGTAACTATTAGTGATTTGATTGGTGAGTAAAGTTAATTTCTGAATGGACTCTACCGTACTTTGATTCTACTCTATCACATTTCCAGCGAGCTAATGAAGTGACAGCACAGTCAAATTAGGATCCCTTACAGCGGTTACGCACTGCATCCGATCCGAATACGTGAAAATACGGATATTAAAACTCGGACCGAATTCGGATATTGCTTTTCGCATTGCATCCGATCCGAATTCGTGAAAATAAGGATCTAGAGTCTAAAAATGTCGGACCGAATTCGGATATTGCTTACGCACTAATCCGATCTCTGATCCAAATCCAAGCAATTCAGGGGCCATCTTTGGCATTTGTCCGATATGAATCCGAGATAATGCGAAAGCGTTCATACAAACAGTACTACGGCTACTTCGGTCCGTCAATATTTCTTTCGGATTGGAGACTCACGGATAACGGAGAGAAATCGGATGACGGAAGTCGGATTTGGTGCGTAAGCTACCATACAAATAGTTCTATGACTACTTCGGAATGTATTTTCACGGATTCGGATCGGATGCAGTGTGTAACCGCTCTTTATAGTCTTGCTATGTCCGTCTGACTGTCTGTCAGTCTGTATGTCAAAACCCATTTACTCGTATTATTTTAGTGCCATAAAGCTACAATTAGGCATGGTTATACATGTTCTTTCTGTATTCTAAGCATATATCTATAATGCCTACAATGTAATGAAATATAATCGTATAACACAAGATTTTCCCCTACATGTAAAGTAAAGGTGTTTTTTTGTTATTTGCTTTGCCAACCGTGTAGAGTATGGTTAAATAGGTCTTTCAAAAACTAGTGTATGTCGATACAGAAATCCGTTTACAAAATATTAAGCCCTAAAGTGGTATTTTTTTTGAGTTACTTTTCCCCTCCCCCTACAGACTAAATCGCTATTTTTCAATACCCGTTTGGTATTCACAACCCTAGCCTATAATGAAATTGAAAATAAAACGATCACAGCACAGCTAAGTAGGCTTTACTTATTTACGAGTAATACTCGACCAACATATGACATTTAGTTGGGACTGGAAAAACTTCATAGAAATTCCATATAAAATGACTTCAGCTGCAAAAATATTTATAAACGTATATATTCTAAATTTTCTTTAAATCTGTTTACCATTCATTACGGTTCTAAAAGCCGTATTGACTACGGAACTCTACAACGAGCATGGTGCGACGCGCACTTGGACGGTTTTTTCTAATTTCTAAGCCTAATTTACCTATGTATTACTTACGTTCATAATTATTTCAGTTTAATGTAGTCATTAAACTGAAATATTTTTTTAGATCCTACCAGGACCTAGGATCGATTAACAGAACATTGTCACAACGTCTTAGTTGTGAAGGTTCCAAAACAAAATCTATAATTTTGATTCAAAGGTATTTATAATTATTATATATTGCCATTAGGTATAACAGTCGCATCGTAGTTTAATTTACCTATTGGATTTAACAAGCGAATAAATGTAGTTCATTTCGCCTGCAAGGTTTGTTAGAGCAAGAACCCTGCGTTTTACTAGTCCAACACGTGCTCAATAAGGGGCCCGGCACAGCCTGTTCTGGCGGCCCAACTCCGTCGCCATTATTAAGAAACTGAGTTACTTTCTCATTTCATCACTCTTTGTTTTGTGAAATATTTATCGGTTTCATCTCAGGGTGCAGTAATCCATTTCAGTAGGTTACTATAGCGGATAGTTAGTACAAACATTTGAATAGGTGACAAAAAAAGATCATATTCGCGTACAATGTTAACAAATATTTTGATGAGTTCGTACGGGAACATGAATTTCATGGTGTATTGTTTCATTTAGATAGTCTATTCTGATATAACTTATCTTATAAGATATCGTTTAATACTCGAAAAGCCACATAAAGACACCCATAGAGAGATATTACCTAATTTCGTCTAATGTAGAGCCTACTACGTGGTCTTATGGAGAGATCACGTATCATGGTACGCTTTATATCACAAATAAACGTAAAAAAAGAAGGAAATACAGCATAGTCCCCAACATGAAATTAGTTCCTGTGATGTTACGGACTTTAAGAAGACTACCTGGTAGAGTCAACTATAGTAACATTCCTAAAAATGGTGTGTCTTGCACATAGATGGCTCCACCTCTGACTGTGGGAACCTCTTCGAATATTATTACACAGACTTGCCGGTAGGTGTCGCTTAACACCCAAAATATAGCAAGAGCGTCTGCCGGCTTTTAATTGAATTTATATTAAAATTCTCTCAAAAATTACAATTTATTTATCTAAGTAATAACTACGAGAAAATTTTAACTTACATATTAAAAAGTTCGACCATTTTATTGAAACAATTAAAGCATTCATTGAAATAATTAAATTACGAGAATGTCAATACTATAAATTATACGAGAGACAAACGAGCGACGGTAAGTTATGTTTTCTCAAAAATCATCCAATTTTTATTATTATGTAACAGTTTAAGCTTCATCGTATCATTATATGAGCCCGTAAATACCTATCCAGTACTGAACATGGGCCACTCAATGATCGCTGAAATAATCAGTTACTTACAAGTGAAATTGCTGTAATCACCACTGTAACAAAAGGATTTCTTTGCAAAATATATGTAGAAAAAAGCAGAAAAATAACTTTTTTCAGGCACGGTGATGTCGCTGTGAAATAAGGTTTATTAGACAATTGCTCATTAGTAAAAACACCATTCTTTTCGTGGGCTCACACCGATAATTCAGCCCTCATCAAGCTGTCTCCCCCCCCCCCTAAGCCCCCACCAGCAACGCCCTAAGCCGAGGTCCGAGTCCCACTAGGGGTCGCACTTAGTGCTGTTGTTGCAGGTAGTCATGATGTTAGTGTAGTACAAGTAGTTAGCTTAGGTTAAGTATTTTACTTCCCCCCCATTGGCTGGAGACCCTTCAGGTCTCGCCAATAACTGCCCAGTTATGTAGAAACGGTCCCCTAGGACAATCTACGGCAGCCCAATAGAAAAAAAAATCCTTTCGTGGGCAGAAATAGGTAAAAAAAGTTTATCACACCGGTCAAGAAAGAATTTGGTAATAACCAGTTCATACTTCTATACCTATTTTATTAGCTTATTTATTTCCCAACATGAAAGGCGTCTACAACTTAAATTTTCTATTCTACAATCAAAACAAAAGATTAAATATTTTTCCTTTGACAAAATTTATAGAAAATAATTTCAAACTACCTGCACAACCTACATATTCAAACAGTGTAAATACCTGTTCTTGAAGTTGCTCCTGCAACTCTCTTCAACTTTTCTACTTTTTGTTCAATAATCATAACGTGGAAATACCACGCGCGCTCGCAGCTTAGATGTGATCAAATTTTATTATCCAGACATTTAGTAACAGTTGAACACTTGACAAAGTAAATATACATCGTACCATAATCTGCAAATAAATAAAGATAAATTAGATTCTATCATTTTAAGTCTTATAACAAATATTCAAATACATACCATTAAAAATGTGTTTTGTAGATTTATATCAATTAATTACATGTTTAATAATATATTTAGTAAGATAAAGTTAAGTATTTAAATTAATAAACTTGTCTACAACGTTGTAATGTAACAAATAGAATCGATTAAATAGCTACAAGTAAAGCTTTATAAAGAAGATGGATAAATATTTTCTTTGTAGACGTTGTCGGTGGGAGGGCTCATTCCGCGTGATAATAGGTTATTATTCCGAACCGCATCAATGTGATGGTTAACGTTGAATCGATTTTTTTATTGTCTATAATATAGGCAATAATACCTATTGCATACCATCAACTGACATCTGTTTGTAAAGAATATAGTGAGATTATTAGTAGACATTAAGATTCAATCGCAATGTACCATAAACGCTCACCAAAGCGTTCGTTTTTATCTACGAACTACTAGAAAGGGCTTTTTATACACACAGTAAAAACCTTGAGTTATAAATAAAATGTAGGTTATTTTATTTATAATTCATAACTAGAGACTGGGAGTCCGCAAATGGAATATCCATATTTTTCTCAACAAGCTATTTGTTACCTATGTAGAAATATGTACCCTCAATTTGAATAACTCCATCTCTCTTGCACAAGTTTCCGCTTGGGTGTCCTGTCTCTCTCTATCCCATTACTTTTATATTGTTCGCTAACTTTCTTGTTTGTATAAGCAAATACACGTATTTGAAAGTTTGTATATTTGTAGATTGTATTGTACAATGATAAGTAGATGTTGGTATGTTCAGTTTTCAAGATTTCAGTGTTTTATCGGACTGTTAATGACTTTCTTTTATTTATTTAAGGGTTTAATATGAGCGTTAATTAGTATATCATAAATGGACCGTAAAGTTCTCTATACCTACCTAGACATACCTAATGGTTACCGTCGATATTCCTATATCACAAACCAAAGTCAAATACTTATTTTATTTATATTTCTAATTCGCTCTAATTTTTCGGCGTCATCAACACAACTTATTTAAGTTTTGATAGCTTTGTACAATCATGCATTTGCCCAAATACATGTATTTGTTTTCTAAAATCTAAATTCAACAAACATTTAATAGTAACGGCAGAAATAAACACATAAAATGTTTACATGAACGAAAAACAAGCAACTTCGAATTCAGTGCTCGCCCTCGCTTTGCCTCATTATGTATTGATAACTTAGTACCGTGCAACGGGCTTTTATCTGCTTGTGTCTAATCTTTCAGTTATAAGAAGTAGAAAGATCGAGAAATCATTTTATTTTATTTCTCTATAAAATGCTACAGAAGAACTGTAAAACTTTAAAATAGGTTTAAAATAATCCACTACAAATCTAATTTTGGTTTCATCATAAATTGAGTTGAATTTAAAGTATTACCTACTTTCAAAAGTAATTAGTATTATTAATAATTAATTTTCGATAAGTATAATTAACTATTATCATATCGCTCGTGCCATCACGAGAGAAGTAGAAGACGAAGCGTTGTTAAAACTGAATGAGTAAAGCATAATCAAATTATTATATTGATGTAAGTATCAGTAACAAAGTTTAGTGGTACTCGCACAATATCAAAATTCTAAATCACTCGCCACGTGTCTGATTGATCGGAAATGTACCGAAAAAGTCGTAAACTAGGCCAATGAGAAACATAGGATACATGTATTATTAAAGTTACAGCTTATGCGCGAAATAAAACAACAACAGCGTTTAAACATTCATAGATAATTTAGGCGCAAACAACCCTAACGCCGCGTCGCCGCGTCGTAGGATGAGTTCCTACATAACGTGCCAAAGCATTACCTGAAATTTAATCTAATATAAATATGGCCTAAATTGATATATTACAGAGAAATGTACTACTAGTCCAACCACCTGCTGGTAATCTCTTTCCGAGATCGAATTTTACGACTTCAATTGTGCGATATGCTCCTGATACGTTCTATTTTAAACCAACTTCAAAAAGGAGAAGGTTCTCAATTCGGTTGTATGTTATACATATACGCTGCTCCCGAATGAGCCCAGAAACAATAGTTCTGTACTTGTCTAAAGCGCCAAATAAGCAACTAGCACTAGCATGTTTTGTAGCGCAAGTTGACTTTCGAGCTGTGACCATAGCCACAGTGAGTCGACTTCTGCAAGATTCACGAGCTGAGCGAGCAATGGAGAGCAATAACTTGCGCATGAAAACTAGCTAGTGTATTTGGCGCTTTATAATGATACAAAATTAGCACCCATCATTTGTTTCGATTCTAACCTCTGACACACAAAACATGTCTGATACACGGTTTATCCCAAATAACAGAGCTACTATTAAAACTGTACCATTCCTTACAACCATAAAATAGAAAATGCACCTGTATTAACAGGATAAGAGTAAAAGCAAATGTTTAATTAAAACTTAGTTGTGAACACTGTAAACTTAGCCTTCTCATTGTAGTAGCTACACATAATACTTATAAAGGAAATAAAACTTGTGTAATATTACTAGTAGACCTGTTTAAGAATGCTAAATCAAAAATGGCGCAAAACTATAAGTACTTAGACAACTACCCTGTTACGTAGACGAACATATTTCCATAGGGCAATGACACAACTTAAAAAAACATTGCAGTTAGCAATGTCTGTAACGTCTACGTCTGATGTAGAGTCATAAATATCGCCAACATACTATGATTTTGAAACATTTACCTTAGAATAATACCTACGTAAATTAAAAAAGTTAAGATTGATTCAATTAATATTGATTGAGCCCAATTAACCGGTCACAACGAGCATCAGTTGAAAAAAGCTTACAGAGAAGGACTTACTACGGTAATATCGTAATTAGCTCTATATATTTAATGCGACATTCTGAAGAACATTCTTACGAAGAAATTAATTATGACTGTCCGTATAGAAAATAAGTTTTAATAACTTTCAGTAAACATAAGCTATATAAAAACTCTACGACTAAGCCGAAAATCTACTTTAGGAAAACTAATAAGCTCCAGATGAGATAATACAAACACGAGATATAATTTAAGGGAATCTTCAAAATAGCAGTTTTTTATAGAGGGATTTGTCCCAAATAAGGTTGTATCTATTTTTTCATTTGGCGAGGGCTCGCGGGCTCCGCGGAGCGCCGTGCACCCACCATCCCGAAGCCGCGGCGCCGCCCCGCTCCGTTCGCGGTCTCCATGGCGACCAGCTCAAATGACGTATCGATCCCGCGAAGGGGGCGGGGGGTGCTCGCGGGGTGGCACCGCTCCACCTGCCGCGCCGACCCCCTTACACCCCTGCCACCGCCACTCGACCGTTGGCCCATGCAAAATGACGGATGTAAACTTTGGATATACCTCCTTGGAAGGAAATGATATTTTCATTAAAATTAAAATGAGGTTCATGATTTTTTCCTTAAAAAACATATGCGACTTAGCTTCCCCTAACGTGGATCTTAATGAGCCATCGTTTTCGTATTTTATTTGTTGCAATAGAGATATCGGAATGCACTCACCGTAAAAACTGCATTATAGCGACGAAAACTTTATGTTGACAATATTCAACTTGAATAGTAGCAAAATGTAATATTAATAAGAAGGTACGCATGCAAAACACAACAACAGGCTGTAATGTAAGCAGTCTCCACAAAAACAAAGTAGGTATACGTAATAGGTAACCAGAAATAAGAAAACAAACTAGATAGTTAGACACGGCTCGTGCTTCGGAAACGCCGACTAAACTTTGATTAGTTCGAGATATTAATTTCCTACCTTTACTAAAATGCAATTAAAGCTGTGCAATGTTACTTAAACTTGATGTGTTTGTATTTATATTTAAAAATATGTCACTATAGTGGCTATCATTATAGTTCAAAGCTTTCATTAGTTTACCAAGTATATACATAGACATCAGATCAAAATGCTAACTTAGAGTGCCCAAAAATGAACACAGACAAAAAATTATAAGTTATAAAATTGTATCGTGTTCAAAATGTAGGTGTAACGTGTATGTTTATTTTAATGCAGTACTTATTAAGAAATCTAGCAGTTATGTTTTTCATAGCCAAAATATTATTTATCTCTCCTCCCTATTAAACAAAACTTATAGTATTATATTTTAACAATACATTACTATTTCCAAATTAAATCATTGTCGTGTTTAAACGTCTCTTCTAAAATTTTGTTTCAAACATTAACATAATTAAGTGGTTCTCAAAGTTTTCCCATTATAAACTTAGCGAGAAATTTTATTTTTCCCTCAAGTCACGCGCCGCTGTGTGCGCGCGTGTGCACGACACAGCGAATTGGATTTTCTGTAGTGTGAGTAAACCTACTTTTGCAAAGAGAACAGGGAAACCTTGGAGATTCATGAAATATTAATATAAAACGACTCAGAACTTATTCCTTAGGTAATTTAAGCTTATGTTGCCAACAAAATTTTGAGAATATAATACACATAGCTATAATATGCATAGCATACACATAGTTACCTACCTGTTTTAGTAATAGAACGGACTTCCTAACATAAGTTATAAATGTAGACTTATTCGTATCCACAATTTAGTGTAAAAATAAAGGTTATAACAAAATTTTAACATTAATTGTGCATTCGTAGCTGCGTCTCTTCTATCAAAGATTTACGAGTAAGGTTATTACTTAGTGAATCGCTAACAATATCATGTGCAATGCAAAAATATGCACCATTTATTTTATACCTGTGGAATAGTTACATGAAACTACCAGCCATCCAGAAAATCTATAAATATAAGATAGAGAGAAGTCTTATTATACCTTATAAAATGACGTACTTTCTATATTCGTATTTCAGACAATTCATTCTTAAATATAAGACATTCGATGTGTCTACAAAAAATAGTAACACAAAATAAAAATAGTAAAACACTATTCTAGCGATTTAAGTTTCAGTCATAACGTCTTCCCTCGATGCGAACTAAGAAATATAGATCCTCGCGAGCAAAACCTGTACTAAATCACTAGTCTGCATTATTACATACATATAATCCTACCATATGCTAAATATATTATAGACCATCAATAAACAACACATCTTCACAAATGGAAATACTTACATAAATGCCATTTAATGTGAGGTTTTTGTATCAGATACGGAAAATTATGTCAGTAAAAGTTTTGAATTGTCATGAGCGTAATATAACAAACAACCCTTTGAGATCTGTTACTTTCGCTTTAAAACATTCATTGTGTACATTAAGGAAGATATCTAAAACGAATAATGGTACAAAACATAGAGCTATATAATCTTTATACAATATTCCGTAATATGTGTTTAGTTACGAAGTCATCAAGTACAGTTAACAATTTCTCTTACGGACCGGTTCTTAAGTTTGAACAAACTTACTTATGTACGCTTTATGACTTGGGACTGGTTAATTTTAAGTAAGTTATAAAGATATTATTATGTTCATTGACCTACCTTTAACGTTTAAAAATGTTGCTTGCAAATAGAATTTTGATTGATTGTTGAATAATAGGACCTTAAACACGAAACTGTTTTATGAAGATTTTTCTTAACCCTGACTTAGCTGGGCTTTAAAGAGCCGCCTGCCTTTGATTGCACTGAAATAATAATGCGAAATGATGAAATAACAACGCTATCCTGAAAATAATCATTAAAGTAATTTCCCTAAACATTGGTTTTCACTTAAAAAATCGGATAGAAAAATAAGTTAGAACCAAAAAACATCTAAACACACTCTTACTTTCAAGTCAGGCATTTTTATTACATCTTTGTTTACCTGTATAGATTTCTAATGGGAATTTAAAAGACAATTTGCTTGCTAATGAAACGCCCACACACAATCTAGTTGAATACCCACTTACCTACATATTATTACGAGTTGGGCCCGTTCCCAACATCGGAGAACGAGTTTCTTAAGAAACCTGTGGACCCATCATCAACGAACTGAATTTGCTCAAAAATATATAAAAATTGTCTAACGAAACTTTACGTGAAAAATGTTCTGTGTACGTTAGAGAAGCTTTTATTAGAAGAGGTTCTAGGTTTAATGAGTGAAACAAAAAATCGATAGAACATCAAAATTGCATCTAAGGACTTTATTAATTAGGTTGATTCTACAGTAAGTAGATAGAAGTCTTCTCTTTAAATAGGTATGTATTTATAAACAGCATCATCATCACTCTGTGTATGACTAGAGACAAAACAAGGCAAACATTGTTGTTATTAATATTATGTACTTAATTAATAAGTTGGTGTCCGGGAAACGTCGACTTGCACAATAGGATAGGACGGGACACGTCGATCCCGCCCCGCGCTCCGCGCCCCCCGCCGGCGGCCCCATGCCCGCCCGCGCTGGAATGCCCATTGTCCCGTCGATATGATGTTATGCCAAGTATTGCCAAGCCACTTATGTCAATAGCTACATTTGTTTGTATGAACTATGAATTTTATTAATTCAAACATTCTTTAAATTTTTAGTACATAAACTTGTTTTATTAAGGCTTTTGGAAATTTTGTCAGGAATATTGAGTAGGTACCTTAATCTTAACTTAATCCAGTCCCAACCAGAATTTGAAACACGTTATTACTCACTTTATAATTTACTCTGACAAATACAGGCTAAGGCTAAAAAATATTTATTGTAATAATAAATAATAAAAAGTTTATTTCGTTATCAAAAGGTTTTAGCAAAACACTGTAGAGGTCTTCTTTTAAGTATGGAGAGAGATACATGTAGCAGAAGAACTCCCTTTTCCATAACTAATGCAAACATACAAAAGAGAAACTTCTTCGAATTAATTCGCATTCATTTTGTTTTTGTTTTTTTCATTAGATGTTTGAGATTTTTGTTAATTGACTAGACACGAGCACTTTAATTGTTTCCTTTTATATTAAATATTAACCTTATTCTCTCTTATCTTGTTTCTTGGGTATTAAAAATAACTCTAGTTTCTTTGGTATTCAAAATAACTGACAGTAATTGAAGAAAATTTCAAAGTGCGTGTCGAACACGCATTAGTGTATCCTTTAGTGGCTTTAATAAAGTCCGATCGTTCTGCATTTTGTAAACGTAACCTCCGTCCGTTGTGAAATTTTAGGACTATCGACAGTAATACTGAAATCGAGTTACTACACTGCACTGCGGGATGTAAACAATCAAAATTTCACGGTGTACACGACAGAACAGGATTTAAAATTTCAAGAAAAAAATATTACTCCTCTTTCATCATCATCATTCAGCCGAAAGACGGTGACGGCTGGACATAGGCCTCCCCCAAAAGGGGGGGTTTGCCGTAATCGCCACGCTTGGCAGGCGGGTTGGCGATCGCAGTATGGTTGTTAAAGTACTCAGAGAACGCTGCTGCGCATACTCTAGAGAATCCCTTAGTCGCCTTTTACGACACCCACGGGAAGAGATAGAGTAGTGCTATTCTTTTAGTCCGGCACTACGGCGAGACTCCTCTATTGAATGAATGTTTTTTTTATCCTTTTCTTTCCCACTGCTGGGCAAAGGCCTCCCCCAAGTCCTTCCATGTACTCTTTTCCTGCGCTACCTCAAACCAGTCCTCGCGGCACGCGTCTAGGTCATCTCGCCACCTCTTTCTGGGCCGACCGCCACAAACTAATATAAAGGACTTACAATACATTACACAATTTCCAGGTTCTCTAACTCTTATTCACTGTAGTATAATGACAGTCAGGGCGCTCGGCCTGTTCGGTCTTCAGCCGGCACTCTTTTAACCAGGCCCTAAAAACCGGGTAGTGTGTATTAAACGGTTTAGTCTGACAAGATTTTATCGAAATCGGTTTAAGTACATTTGACTTGGTTTCAAGTTTTTTGTATTTGGACAGCTGGTCTAACCGATATAAGAAATCATAAGGCTTCCCACTGAGTTCGGGACCTTAAAATCTGTCATAGTCATTTGTGAATCATCGGATTTGTGGAAGGGTATCATCTATCTATATAAATAAAAAGTAAAGTCCTGACTGACTAACTGACTCATTAACGCCCAGCCCAAACCCTTGGTCCTACAAAGCTGAAATTTTGCTCAGAGGTCCCCTTTATAGTGTAGACAAGGAATAAGGACGGATTTTTCGAAATTCAACCCCTAAGGGAGTTAAATAGGGGATGAAAGTTTGTATGGGAAATCGTCACCCACGCGGCCGAAGCCGCGGGCAAAAGCTAGTTTATATATATGTTTTCCACTGTATTTTTGTATCCTATATAAAATGTAAACAGGTACATAATTAAGTATACGGAATGCTTAACATTAACAACAAAACGTGTCATAGCAAGTCAGATAAAAGACTTATAAGAGCTTGTACCTCACCAGACTCACCACAGCACAATACACCACCATATAGTTTATCGTGAAGACAAATGAACATCAACAAATCATGTTTAGACGAGAGGTTGACTGTTCAGTCGCTGAGCGTGTATGAGGATGTGAGCGTATGTAATATAATGTAACGCATAGTTGCATCGAGAGCATTATAATGTTATAGTGAAGTTATTAGTGGTTGAATCAGCCGAGAGGCTCACGTTGGACGGAGTGAGCGCAGCTGTCAAGGCCAAGTGAGGTCAGTCCTCCGACGCTCTCCGAGCCACGATACCCGGGACCGGTTCTACAATTTTTAGTCTCTTTTTATTTTCATTTTTGTATACACGACGCTGAGACTAAACAATGTTTATACGAGTCAGCATCGAATTAACTTTTACTGCGTGGTCAACTGAAATAATTTAATATGAGTTTTAATGTTATTTAGTTTAATACATTTTAATAGATACATTTTATGACTACCCCAATGTAAGATACAAAGTAGATAATTATATGCATTCTATAGTTCAGTCACACCTGGTTATGTATAAATTATCTTCTTCATGAATTATTTAGCACGATCTCGTCATTGAAAAAAAAGATCTTTATTAAATCTTTCAAGTCATTCAAAACATTATTATTTTAATGAAGACATGAATCGACAATTATTATTTTATTTAACGGTCTGTAGAACACGCCTTTACGGTAATAACAAAACCCACCTTACTGTCTACTGATCCCATAAATGTTATTAATCAAAATATGGAAATTGTTTAAATTCAACAGCACTGTCTATTTATGATACCTACGGCGTTTATTTATTTTTACCCAAAGTTTATTTTTTCTCGAATGGTTGATGGCCACCAGATGGCGTGACTATAGTGTTCTGTGTGTTCACGCCGTGGATACTGTATGGTTTCATTTCTTAACAGCTATAAACATGGCACCCTCGTCTCTCGGTATGGAATTTTTACACACACACTGACTGTAAATAGCCTCACAATTTACACAAATGTTGTCGTTAAGATTGTTGTGGGGTTTTCCCAATGAAACAGACAATCGTAGAAAAGGTAATTACACTTTTTGCACAATCTTTTATATCGATTAAGTAATAACATCAAATATTTGAATTGTAATATTAAATGGTGATACTGTCGTCCTACGTTAGACTTATAGGATTATTTTATTTCATATCATTGGGGCAAAGCATGATGATGATGATGAAAGCATTAAAATTAACAATACTTAATCATCTTTTCTTTGTCATAATTTTTCCTACTTGCAAAGACAAGACAAAAAATGAGTCATAAATATGTTTCATTTTTAGTAATTACCTTGCAGCAATATTTGGTCATAACAAAGATTAAATAAAATAAAAAATAAAAACTTCATATAGCTCATTTTTATTTATTGTACACTTTCTTTCTTGTAGTAAGTAGATTCTTTTACATAAAACCTTTTTTTTAATATATATTTTTATTCAATCAATTTTTTTATTTTTTATTTATCAATCGAATAAAACAAAAAATTCTATATCATTGAATTGTCATCAGAACTACATATTTATGCAAATTTTTGCCTGTTCGGATAAAAGGAACTTGCAAGTGAAACAAAAACGAAATGAAGCTAAGTAAAAGCTCTAAAAATTGTTATGGTAGGAAAGCTTTTATGATATCCTGTTTGATGTTAATACCTCACTTAACTTCTAACATCGATCAATATGAAAGAATTAAGTAAAAAAAACGTCATTTTACTATGTTCTATGACTGTGCTCTACGGAGTAGAAGGCATAAGCAGTTTCTGAGATCAAGGGCTGTGACTCTGATAAGACAGATGCACCAACTAATATTTCATTGAATAATAGGACAGCGATGTCCGTGATTCCATCTCCAACGTTTTGGCACAGAATCCTATAAAAATTAAACGGCGGGGCCGAGGTCTTTAATTATCACCAAAATGATAATATCAATTGCATATATATAATTATAATTGTTAATTTATTTATTTTAGGTATTCTCGCATTAAAGACGAGGGTAAAAGGTCAATTACAAATAAAAAATACGTAAAATCACACCTGTATTCCCGGAAGAAGAAGTAATATTGTATGCGAGCCTAGCCTACGCGAGTCTATTACGAATTTTAAGAAATATTATGTTTTAACTTTAAATATGCATGTGTGTCCGCTTTGGCGTAAAAATAAATATTTTGCCTTTCTTCCTTTCTTTCTCTCTATTGCCATTAATTGGCAACAATTTCAAAGTCAGGGACCACTTTCAGCTAAGAACTTCACATCTATCTATCTGCCTAGCCTTTTCCCGACTATGTTGGGGTCAGCTTCCAGTCTAACCAGATGCGACAGAATACCATTATTTTACACGTAGCGATTGTCATCAGACCTCCGCAACTCAGTTAGGTACTGGGCAATGCCGATATCCTAAGGTTAGAAAGGTTATCAGACTTTCGGGCTTATGAATACCCGTAACGACTGTACCTATAACAGTATAACACCTGGGACCGACGGCTTAACATGCTCTCCGAGGCACGAAGAGGTCTCGATGTGTAACGAACGGTCACCCATCCATGGATTGATCGCGGCAAGCACGGCTTAATCTAGCAAATCGTATGATCTGCGCGGTTGTTAATTAGCCACGAGCCCCTCAAAGGGGTGTACTATGTCATATCGAATGCCAAATCATCGAATATCATGTGATCGAACACTTTAAATAGAATGTCCAAATAGTCGAACGTTCATTTCATCAAATGGTTAGTAAATCGAACATTCAATCAATCGAACACTCAATACATCAAGTGTTCAAAATATCGAATGTAGGTACACCCCCTCAAAGAGAACTTCATAGCTGACAACCCAATATCACTATGCCCGAACAGTGAATCCAATCCTTGAGTCGCGCTTGCGTTCGCTACAGGTTTTTGAAACTGATTTAGATGAGTTTTAAGAAATTGTATACTGTAAATTGGTACTTGCAATATATAAGTTCAGAAAGGCATCAGGTAATAACGCTAATTTATAACTATTTAAATCTGTTGTAAAATTGTTTATATCTGGCCTCGGTTGCATTAACTGTCAAGCTATTATCTTCCAACCACAGAATTATAATCACATAAACAATTATTTATTTCATTATTTGTAATAGCTATGATCAGATTATATTAAATATAAACTGCAAAAAGTATACGTTAATATCCAGTATCGCAGTCGCATATCATAAGTCGTTAAAATTTTAAGAAAGACGAAGGTCCTAAAACGCTGCCTTGAGGAACTCCTAGTATATTTTAGTGACCATCACAGATCGACTGTTAACAACTAAAACTTTGCTTAGAAATAACCACGGCATGGCTTATTTAATCCAGAAACAACACAATGGATATCTCGTACGCAAGGTATAAAAGTCCACTTAAATAAAGATTTAAATACTTATCTATCTACACAATGATAAAACTATAGAAGACAAGAAGTCTGTTCGTTGGAAACATTTTCACGAAAACCGGCAAGCAGTTGACATAAGCAATAGAACACGAATATATTCGTTACCATAATGTTATAATATTTTTAGAATAAAGGCAGATTCACACTAGACTTAAGTGTCGTGTCGTGGTGATCAGTACCTAATGTCAGTATCAGAAGCCAATCAGACTTCAGAGTCGTAATTATTTTGTATAGGAGGCGTCCTACACAACACTATTCTGACGTGATGTCAAAGCGCATCACTTCAGAATAGTGTATACTAGCTAGGTCGCCAGCGTTTATCGCGTATTCCGCGTTTTTCTCTACTATAATATGCATGTATTATTATTATACATATAAAACTTCATCTTGAATCATTCTGTCTATTGATGAAAACCGCATCAAAATCCGTTGCGCAGTTTAAAAGATCTATGCGTACAGACGGCGGGAAGCGACTTTGTTTTATACTATGTAGAGATAACTGCGATAGACTTCTGATGTGCCTACCTATCTACTGATGCATCTCGACACGACAGTTTATTAATTCCTGACATTACTAATTTTAGTTCTTGGGTCAATAATAATATTTTATAATGTATAAAATATTATTATTGACCCAAGTTTAAAATCATATTTATACGTATTGTACATGTGAGTACTATGTAGCCATCTATGAAAGTAAAAGCTGGATTGGGTATCTGGCAGTTAGAGTATGTCATGCTCATTCAAATGTCCTGCTGATGGTGGCGTGTGTGTCAGGTCGTTCGAGTGATGCTGATACAAGCGTCATGTTCGTGAACGGGCGCCGTCAGTTGGGACTGGTCATCTCTAATCTCATGATAAAATTTGAATTGTGTCGTAACTGTTATAATATCTTACATTGTTCTCACTTTTTTTTGTCACAAATCAAAGTTCCAAACAAATATTACTATTATAACAATTTTTTGAAAAAGAGTAACCATGAAGTTTATTCCCCGTTCTTTTCCATAGAAATCTACGCTTTGGAACGCGGCAGTAACTTCTCGACAGGTCAAAAGTGCCTGTACATGGTCTATTTGAAATAAATGCTTTGACTTTGACACGTAACTCTAGTCTGAATCTGCCTTTAATGTCTGTCTGTCTGTTTGTTTGTTACCGCATCACGCCAGAATGGCTGGACTGATACCAATGAAACTTTTACTGTTGTGTAGCTACTAGTTTAACTTAAAAACTGATACCTTTTATCTCGTTGATTGATTAGGTCCTGAGATACACTTTGAGCTAGGGCTTTCAATACCGGTATTCCGGGATCCCGTAATACCGTAATCACGGATATATATTGGTCTTTTTTAATCACGGTATTGACGAGCCAATACCGTGATTACGGTATTACAAATATTAATATATGTTATTGCGGTTTGTTGTAATAAGCAGTAGGAAATTGTATTATATGATATAATTTACGATGTGATGTTACTCTAATACTTGTTTTCGGCATTTTTTTCAATTGGACTGCTCTATATGGTCCTTGCGGACCCCTCCTACGTAACCGGGCAGTTATTGGCGAGACCTGAAGGGTCTCCAACCAATGGTAGGGAAGTAAAACACTTAACCTAAGCTAACTACTCATACTACACTAACATCATGACTACCTGCAACAACAGCACGAAGGGCAACCCCTAGCGGGACTCAGACCTCTGCATCTGCTTAGGGCGTTGCTGACGGGGGCTTGGGGGAGAGACAGCTAGATGAGGGCTGAATTATCGGTGTGACTGGAGTGTGACGTCGCGACGGGCCTTGCCGGCTAAGACGCTAAGCCGGACGGCGGCGGGCGCTGTGTACGACGCCTCCTGGAGGAGAGTAATTTCGTCATCGGACTCTAAAAGTGTGTGCCTCAGACGGCGTACTTTACTGATGAGATAGGGAATGTACTCAGCCGTTGCGGCGACTAGGGTGTGATGAGCTCGAGTCGGTCTGGCACGTTGAATTGGTACAGTTTGTATAATAAACCGTTGTGCCAGACCTTGTCGAAGGCTTTCGCTACGTCGAAGAATAGCATGCCTGTTTTGTACGAGTGCATGAAGCGGGAGCAAATGTTTTCGACTATGCGGTGCAATGGCCGAATGCAACAGTGCTTGGTTCGAAAACCGAACTGTTCGTCGGGGAAGAGTTTACGGGAGTCAGCGAAATCCTTTAAACGGTTATATGTTTTGGTCAGCGCAAGCGCCCGTTCTTATCTCTAGCTCACCCTCCCGCGCCCCGGCTAAGCTGATTACCGAAATCGCCGTACTTTACGTTATAAAATCTATGTGAAATGTCTACGTGCAAAATGACTAGATTTAGACCTATAATCAATCAATACCAAATTGTTATACTAATAAGAGGAGGGAAGAAGAGAAGTGGAATAAACTGGTAACCCTGTGGTACCCTAGAGAGGCAAAGAGAAAGAAAGGAAAACCACTTCAGCGATGGGAATATGAAATAGTGAAAACGGCTGGAAAAACCTGGACTAGACTAGCATGGAAGAGGGAAAATTGGAAAAGCTTGGGAGAGGCCTTTGCCAAGGGGCACACAGAAAACGTAAACTGGAAATATGTTTTTTAAAATTTGTTAAGTAAGCTGTTTTATTTTCTGAAAAAAGACTATAAGTAAATAAAATACTAATAAGAGACTTTTGTATTATTATTTTCAGAAAGTAACCATAATAAACACGTATTTTAATGTTTTAATTAATGTCTTAATTGAACTTGTGTTCAATACCGTGATCACGTGATCACGGTATTGATCACACTAATACCGGTATTGATACCGGTATTGAAAAAATCCGGTATTTGAAAGCCCTACTTTGAGCCCTCCTTTGTATGCAATTCCATACAAATCAGAGGTCATGATAGATTGTATGCAAACTAACAATAAAAATAATAAATGTTGTTAAGCAACTGAGTTTCTTATTGCGAACGGCTATTTGTGTCCGTATGGACTGAAGAGTCATTTGTGAGACTTAAGCGCGGATACTACCTTTATTTAGGACCCAATCCTTGAATTTGTAGTAAAAGTCTTCAAAAGTCACAGGACGTTAAGGGCTCATCAATTCAAACGTTTGAATTGAGTAGCCACCTATAACGTGCTACGCAAATTCTAGGATATGGTTTACAAAACCCACTGATTTACCATTAAATTTAGGTAGTATCCGCGTTTAAATATCAAAAATGGCTGCTCAGTCCCTACGGCCACGGCTATTTTACCGCAGATTTTAATTGGTTCTATAGCCTTGTGGTCTGAAGGGTAGACTGTCAATAATTTATATTGAGATCAAATCCCGCGAACGCAAAACTTTTTGAAATTTATTTTGCTTCTATTTTTATTCTAAATGCATCGTAACACAATAATTATAGCGTTACGAAGCTTTTAAAGTTCTTTTTTAATTACTGTTACTTGACCAATAGCTTGTTTTTCAATGCAACGATGACCATGTCTTTGCTGAAATGAAACTCTCAATGATCACATTATTTGTTTACTTTTACAAGTATGTAGTAGTTAACTCGGGTTTATGCAAAAAAACTTACTACTTAAACCCCACGATGTGCATTTAAATATACAAGGTTAGTCGGAAGCGGAGCTCGTGGCTAAATAATTACAGCCGCATAGACCGATCTTCCGGGTTAAGCCACGCTTGCCGAGGTTGGTCTGTGGATGGGTGACCATTTACCATAGCGAGTTTCCTCCGTGCCTCGGAAAGTACGTAAAGCCGTTGGTCCCGGCTGTCATTTGTAGATCTTTGACAGTCGTTACTGTTGGTCAGAAGCCAGAAAGTCTGACAACCAGTCTTACCAAGAGTATCGTATTACCCTGTTACTGGGTTGTGGAGGTCTGATAGGCAGTCGCTCCATATAAAATACTGATATTCAGCTGCATCCGGTTTGACTGGAAGCCGACCCCAAGATAGTTGGGAAAAGGCTAGGCAGATGATGAGTCGGAAAGGGGGGTACTAATCCGAAGCCCACTTATAGTATCACTGGTGAGTGTTTGAAAGCAAGTGTTAAAATTTCAAAATTCGATATATTTTTTTCCAAATAAAATGATTTTTATTTTAGTTTTTTCAAAAATTCTTCATCCCTGCTTTAGTTACAAATTCAGAAAATGGTGCTTTCATGACCCCAAATATGACCTAAAATGTAAACACAGCTGATCATAACTGAGGAAAGATAGATTTTACAGATATTTTTTTGTGATTTTTGAGCAACTGTTTCTCTTAAACTATTGACTTTTGGGAAAAGTTGTAGAACAAAAGTTATTCATTATTATGTGTACTTTAACACCCTTTCGGATTAGTACCCCCTTTCTGACTAACCTTGTATACAGGTTGTAAACGAATTCGTGTAATTCCTTCAAACCGCGTGATGTGGTGACACTGATTGACCCTGCATAGGTTTTCTCAGAACCAACAAAAAAAGTTTTCAAAAATGAAACATGGTATTCTGTATCTGAGTAATTTTAGCGTCCCGAGTTAACTGACTGCCTGGAGCGATATCGCGCTAGCCGTGCTTGTCAGCTGTGTCGCCGTGCCTTCATTCATTTGAGCATGGCATCGAAATTTTCTATCACATAAAAAAAAATCGGGATTTTTTTTATTTTTAATCAATCTAAATCCCGGGGGTTTAATCTATACCATTAATAGATCATGTGGTTTGAAGGAATTACACGAATTCGTTTACACCCTGTATTTTTATTTATTTTTACGCTTATTTTGGGGGCATCTTCCAATCTAGTCAGATGCGGCCGAATACCAGTATTTTACACGGAGCGACTGCCAGCAGACCTTCGCAAACCAGTTACTGGGTAATGGTGTCGTAAAGTTAAACTGGTTATCAGACTCATGGGCCTCTGACTACCCGTAACGACTATCATAGGTATTCGTATGACATCCGGGACCGATGGTTTAACGTGCTCTCCGAGGCACGGAGGGATCTCGTAAAGTTAAACTGGTTATCAGACTCATGGGCCTCTGACTACCCGTAACGACTATCATAGGTATTCGTATGACATCCGGGACCGATGGTTTAACGTGCTCTCCGAGGCACGGAGGGATCTCGTAAAGTTAGACTGGTTATCAGACTCATGGGCCTCTGAATACCCGTAACGACTATCATAGGTATTCGTATGACATCCGGGACCGATGGTTTAACGTGTTCTCCGAGGCACGGAGGGATCTCGTAAAGTTAGACTGGTTATCAGACTCATGGGCCTCTGAATACCCGTAACGACTATCATAGGTATTCGTATGACACCCGGGACCGATGGTTTAACGTGCTCTCCGAGGCACGGAGGGATCTCGTAAAGTTAGACTGGTTATCAGACTCATGGGCCTCTGAATACCCGTAACGACTATCATAGGTATTCGTATGACATCCGGAACCGATGGTTTAACGTGCTCTCCGAGGCACGGAGGGGTCTCGTAAAGTTAGACCGGTTATCAGACTCATGGGCCTCTGACTACCCGTAACGACTATCATAGGTATTCGTATGACATCCGGGACCGATGGTTTAACGTGCTCTCCGAGGCACGGAGGGGTCTCGATGTGTAACGAACGGTCACTCATCCACGGACTGACCACGGCAAGCTCAGCTTAATAATTGTTAATAAGCCACGAGCCCCTCAAGGAGCACTACATAGCTGACAACCCAATATCGCTATAGCCAACCAGACATTCAGAATAAAAATGTTCATGCGCCAGTGCAAGGGCTCTGTTCAACCACCTAAAACACAAAAAAAAACCGGCCAAGTGCGAGTCGGACTCGCGCACGAAGGGTTCCGTACCACCCTAATCCTAACTAATATTGCGAAAGTAAGTTTGTTACCTTTTCACGCCTAAACCACTGAACCGATCATCCTGAAATATTGCATAATTATACGTTGTCAGGTGTACAGAAACGGACATATACTTCTCATCCCGAAAAATAGTACTGTTCCCGAGGAAAACAACAATAACGATAATAGATGGCGCCACGTGTCTTTCGAATCATGATTGAATTATATTATTATAGAAAGCTAGTAGTGTGTTAAGAGTTAATTGACAAATTCTAAATTAACACGAGCAAAGCCGCGGGCAAAAGCTAGTTATCTATGAAAACGGCAAAAAAATCACGTTTGTTGTACGGGAGCCCCCTTAAATATTTATTTTATTCTGTTTTTTAGTATTTGTTGTTATAGCGGCAACGGAAGTACATCACCTGTGAAAATTTCAACTGTCTAACTATCACGGTTCATGAGATACAGCCTGGTGAGTGGTGACAGACGGACGGAAGAACAGCAGCAAAAAAATCACGTTTGTTGTATGGGTGCCCCTTAAATATTTATTTTATTCTGTTTTTTAGTATTTGTTGTTATAACGGCAATAGAAATACATCATCTGTGAAAATTTCAACTGTCTGACTATCACGGGTCATGAGATACAGCCTGGTGACAGACGGACGGACGGACGGACAGCGGAGTCTTAGTAATAGGGTCCCGTTTTACCCTTTGGGTACGGAACCCTAAATTAACAGCGTGAAAACGCTGTGGGTTATTGTGTTATAGTTAAACTCAAAATATTTCGTTTTCGGTTAGTATAACAAACGGGGGTATATTTGTCGATAAAATTAGATAAGTAACATGTTGTCCAATTTTCGGTTGTGCAACACCAAACACATTGTATTTATGTATGTCGTCGTCGACCTCCATATCTCATTAATCCTTCCACAGGTGTATTGGCAGAAATTTCTAATGAAATAAGCAGTACCCTTGTACTCATAATTGTAAACTGTTTTTCTTCGTACATATTGTTGTCATCATCATCTGCCTAGCCTTTTCCCAACTATGTTGGGGTCGGCTTCCAGTCGAACCGGATGCAGCTGAATAACAGTATTTTACATGGAGCGACTGCCTATCACACCTCCACAACCCAGTAACTGGGTAATACGATACTCTTGGTAAGACTCGTTGTCAGACTTTCTGGCTTCTGACCAACAGTAACGACTGTCAAAGATCTAGAAATGACAGCCGGGACCAACGGCTTTACGTGCTTTCCGAGGCACGGAGGAAACTCGCTATGGTAAATGGTCACCCATCCACAGACCAACCTCGGCAAGCGTGGCTTAACCCGGAAGATCGGTCTATGCGGCTGTAATTATGTAGCCACGAGCCCCTCCGAGCGATATTGTTGTGTACATATGAATTATAAAGTAAATAAGGTGTAAAAAATATGTTTTTATATAAAGCAATAAAAGTAAAAAATAAACATTTCCCTATAATCTTCGAGTTCAAACGTAGTCTTGATTAGTCGAGGTCTTGAAACCACGTTGCGTTGTCATTTAAATCTTACATTTTGACTAATAATTCTATATGAATGCGAGTCTTGGACGATTACAAAAGATTTAGGGCGCGTAAAGAAACATTACAAATATAGACCTATGATGGATTACGAAACAGTTTTACTTACTAAAAAGATTACCAACTGGGAGATCCTGCAAAGTATCGGCAAAAAGTGTAAGAGATAACTCTTGCAAATTATGATTTACAAAACAGCTGGCCAGAGACACAGACTCTACTTTCATGATCCTAGCTGGTAGTAATGTTGTGCTTCGGGTGGTTGAGCTCCCTAAAATAGGGTTGAGCTACACGATGGCTGATGCATGCGTGCCATCTGTTGGGACAGCTCCTCTCAAACTGCTCTGGAACTTTCCTCAAAAGGCCAGTCCAGGCATTGCACTGCATTGTCCTCACACAAATTATTGCAACAGAAAATATGTCTGGACTTTAAAAGAGACTTTGACCCCTGAGTTTGTTTCAGCCTTTCTTCTCAGAGGCAGTCAGATGGGAAACGCCGACGATATCTAGCTTTGAAAAAAAAACCGACATGTAAAAGTGATTTTTAAATATCTAATTTGCAGAATAAAGAATATCATTTCAGACCGCAGGACTTAAGGAACTTTCGGGAGTTGACTAGAATCACGTGTAGGTACATCCCAAATGTTTCGTGCAAGTGACCTGTGCTAGTCGAAGAGTCAATGAAAAGTTTATTTTGTTAAAATGTTAAAATGTTTCAATTAAAATGTTGGGGTTAATGAAAAGAGCCTCCACGAGTGACGATACTTCAGTACGTCCGGCGCAATCTGGGCAGTCAGCACCGCTACCAACCTCACTGACTGGCTAATCTTTTCACCACGGCATGACCTATTCACGTATAGCTCGTGCCGATACGATAGAAGAATTAAAATGTTTTTATATGCGTATGAGTAAGATGTTTTGCTACCATCTCACTCATATAATATTTGTTGCTGGTGGTACGATGATACAATGTATGTAATGTTTTAGAACATGTTTTAATGACTTTCAGCCAGCACAGTCATCGCTCCAATACTTCGGTCGGTAAGGTTAGGTTGGGATTATGAGACCGCGCGAGCCAACCGAGTCAAGCGAGTATGTCGTGTTCTTTGTTTTCAACGTAAACTCGCACAGAAAGAGCCATTTCTCTCCAGCACTCGCTCACTCGGATCGAATTGTTTCACAATTCCAACTTCACCAAAAGGAGACCAGCCCATACCCATATATATGTCGTGGCCAGGTCATAGAATTGATAACTTCATGATGTGGCCGACCATTTCATGAAATGGTTGTATTTCATGAAATGGCCAATACCCGCTGGCCATTTCATGATAAGGCCTGGCCAGATCAATGAATAATCAGCCTTTGACGATATGATCAGCTAAACGCACGGCTACTTCATGATATGGTCAAACATTAGTGATCATATCATAAAATTAGTTACATTATCTACTGTTAGAGGCGCTGATATCGTTTTGTTTTTGTGATGCATCATGGCGGCGGACAATTATTCTGACAAAAAAGCTAATAATAATAAGTAAAGTAGGGTGACCACGCAGCGAAAATTAATGGACTATTATTGATTTCAAAATCTGACTTCATGGTAATTGCGGGTGAACTTTTCATAGAATTTTATTTGTTGGATTATTTATCTGGTTAACCTGTCAAACTACAGAACACAGCACTAAATATCGATGCACGTTACTGCGAAAGTTTACTGTTTAGTATATTGAATCATTTGGGTTAGGTTAGGTTAGAACAGTGACCAATAACGCGCGAAGGCGAGCGAGTGAAGCGAGCGTGCCGCGGTAGCGGCCGCCGAGCGCCAGATCCCCTTAATTGTTGGTGAATCAAGCTATTAAACTTTCGCGGTAACGTGCATCGATATTTTGTGGGTCGAAATTCCGCGGTCTACTCCTTTGCTTGCATGGTACGTGCTTCCTTTATTTGGATTTTTTATTAAACCTTTGATATCATGGAAACCCCACATTAATGATATGGCCAAACGTGGATGGACATATCATTAAACGTTGACGTTTAAACGATATGGCCAATTTTAGTTGGCCATTTCATGAAATACAACCATTTCATGAAATGGCCGGCCACAACATGAAGTGATCAATTCTACGATATGGCCAAGACATATTGTATACAACGTTATTTTTAGTATATACAAAAACCGAGACACCCCAACAAGATTTTCATCAGAACTGCCTGAATATGTGTTTTTTTTTTTTTATAAATCTCCAAGTTACACCGTAGTTTATGTCGCGTTAAGTTCCCTAGTAAAGTGTGAAATGCCTACGATGTGCTATGCAGGGGTTGTCTAATCACGTAAACTGACCGAGCGGGCCATTTCAAGCCTCAAGGTCCCGTCAACTGTTATGGGTATAGAATCCTACTGAAACAAAAATTGAAATTCATGAAAAAAAAATGATTAAAAAATATGTCAATCGATTCTCCTAGTGATTCTGAACAAACTAGATTCAGGTTTAGTATAGGTACTAAAACTAAGCTTGTATATATAGCCCATAACCGGACTGGTTCTCAATAATTTTGAAACGTCCTTCCGTCTGCATGTTGGCAGATTAATCAATTTGCTAGACCCGAGGTAAATCCGAAGAAGGCACACACGTCATTGAGAGACCTACAGACACCGATAATTGCAAGTGAATGTTGTGTGTGTTTGTCACATACATTCTGTAGTGATACTGAATATAATAAACATGATAAAATAAAGGTATGGTAAACTATACTGGTGCTTTTTTGTGGCTAGGAAAACTTTCAAGGGAGATTACTCATAATAACAAACCACGTTTGTTCTACGGCCTGTTGAACGACAAAAACGTTTGGTAAGCCAATAACATCAACTTCTCATACAATGTCGTTAAGCTGATTGGTAATTTGTACAGGAAGATATTTTTTTTTGATTTGTTTCCGAAATGAATTAAGGAAATAAATACAAAATACATATTTTTCTTAATACATAATTCATAAAGCTAACAAAAGTTATATGGTAAATCCAGCATTCTTATTGCGCAATACACTCGTAATCGCTATGGCTTTGATTTTGACTATACAACAATATTCATTGCTTGGTAACTACATAGTTGTGGAGACGACGGATTGTTAATACATCTAACATCTACAGCTACGGAAATTGTTGACCTGGCAAAATCAAAGCCATAGCGATTACGTGTGTTTTGCGCAATTCTTCTTCTTCTCCCGTGTCAGCACGAGCTATACGAAAATAGCTTGATGTGGTGAAAAGATTAGCCAGTTAGCAAGGTTGATAGCGGGGCTGACTGCCCAGGGTGCGCCGGACGTACTGAAGTATCGTCACTCGTGGAGGCAAATTAGAATGCAGCTCTATTATGTAAATCTATCTTACTATCACGAAGTAAGAGATCTTTAATGCGTATTAGATCAACTTGAAATATAAGACTTTACTAGCTGAACAATTTACTTATAACGTTGAATTGTTAAATATTATAATACGAAGTACTGTTGGTAGGTACTCGGCTGCGCAATTTTAAAACATAGCAAGTAACAAGAGACAAATTTTACAGGACAAATTTTTGTTTGCCACAGCAAGACTATAATACCTGTCGTGATGAGAGTCAAACTAAAAGACGCAGCAGATCCTTGGCTTTGAGATTAACTTATTCAAATATGAATACTTAAATTAATGCACGTTAGAAAGCACCATGTATGAATTTGTTTTTTCGTGTACATTTAAGACTACTGCACAATTTTAAAACCTTGTAAGTAGTTAGTTTTACTACATAGTTTTATCGCTTGGTTTTACACACATTTCAGTTTGTCGATCCTTTAGAGCACTAAAAATCTACTTTGACCTTCAGGAATTGTCTTCTAGGCATTTTTAATCATTATATTTCGTCAACAAAAAATAAGAACGAAACAATGCGGCCGTTTGTCACATAAATAACTACAGTAGGCTAATTAAGGTATTTTTTTAAACGGTAAAATTTCCTGAATCTTTCTAGATGAAAATAAATGCAAACTTTTCGCTTCAAAAAATACCTGAGCTAGCCTGTACTCGCACCACTTCCCTCGTAACCATTTCAAAACATAGCAAGGGACAGTTCCTTGCTATGTTTTAAAATGGTTGCTGCAAGTTACTTACTAGGTTTTAAAATATTTTTTTATGCGATTCAGAAAACTGACACTTGCTACGAATTTAATTTTGTACAATTTTGTTTGTTTGGTTTTTCGAGTTTTGAACGCCGTCATTCTATGAGCAACGACTTAGTAAAACGCAATATACAAAAACCGTTTTTTTTTTTAAATCATGTCACTTGATAGGTTTTAAAATTTCACAGCCGTATTGCATTGTATAAATATTAAGTACAGTCAGATAAAACAATATCGTAACAACTTTATTCATAAGCACTACTACTACGTTTTAAATGAATAACATAAAACGAATTTGAACAAAAATGTACCTGAACAAAAAAACTTACAAAGTAGCCCACATACCTACGTAAAACGATGGTCAGACATTTAATTGCAAACTGTAATATTGTTTTATGGTATTCATGCATCGCTAGGTATGTGTATCACTTAAATAGCGTCCAAGCGTTGGAAATGCTGGAGAAATATCAACGAACTGGAGAACAATGGAGTATTATGTGGTAATATTAGAAATATATTCGTTTGCTTATGCGTGGAAAAAAGTATCTAAACAAATCGCAGCATTGTTATACGCGACGGGGTCGAGACCATATACATGTGAGTGAATAATGCGTATCAACATTATGTATAATATAACTTTGTTCAAACCATTATTCATTTTTCATGAAATTGGAAGTGATATTTATAGAGCTTTTACCCTTTTACTAAAGAGAAAGATGAAAACGTATCTAATAACGTATAGACAAATAACTAAAGCAGCTAATTGTTTAATCAAAGGTACACGTGACAGAAATCCACACTTAACGTCAAGATATTTTTATCTTATCCTGGTTTGGGACAGAAAGGATCGGAGTCGGTGGCCACGGCCAGGCTAGACAGAGCGCGCGCGCCCCGCGCGGCCCTCACTACGCGGGCGCCGCCGGGGATGTTTACACAGACGCAGGAGGTTTTTAAGCATGGCTACATTCGAGGCTTCGAACAAGTAACTTGTCGGGGTCATAACCTGTTTGCGACCCCTCCCTGCGGGACCGCGGGCGCTCCGTGTACTCTAGTGACCCGGGCTCCAACTGGTGAACCATCAAAATAATAATTTCTTGTGAAGCTGTCTTATACTTAACATAATTTATTCGAAATTATAGTTATGTAATTACAAATTACATATTGTTGTAAATTATCATTTGTGATAATTCTAGTACCTACATTGATTTCCATAGCGACAGTAATCTAGCCTCTTCATCTCAACACTTAAAACTGAACACGCTTGAAATATTTAGAACAAACAATTTTACGAAATGTATTTTCTTATTAATTAAATAGCGTAATTAAAGACTAGGATAATTCGTAAGTTCTCATGACATTGATTAAACAATTCGATATCATGCCTAGAAGTAGTAACTTCAATATTGCTTGCTAAAACACAATGTCGTAGCAATTTTATGATTAACAGTTTACCATGTCTTTAAAGGGTTTACCGAATGTTATTTTATTACATATGTCGGTACAAATTATATGTATATTTCAAAATGTCCGTCTATATCTGTGTATGAACATGTTATTCCCGTCGCCGTGCCTGCTTATAGGGAGAACATAAAATTTAAATTGGCTGGAATTGTCGATTTGAGTTTGTTTGCGTAGGGTATTTGATTTGTTGAAATGACGTCGTAGACGTGTTGTATTTATTGTGTAGTGTTCTGTGGGCCTGTGGATATTGTTAAGGCACACAATGCGAGTGCAGCGGGCCGTTGTGCCTTGTGAAATGTTGCACGACTACTTTTTTCGTCTGGATTCTATACTCACGATACTCGTTTTTTAAGCCGCGAGCTCGAGATGTACAGGTTTATCTGTTTAAAATTTATTAACATCGAGAAACAATTTAAAACCTTTTCTTTAGACAGCCCATGAGCGATTCATGATGAATGGAAATGTACTTATGCTATTATAAAGTTATTGCTCGTGTTCATAAGAGATGCTTTTAATGTTTCTAATTTTATATTCTGTGTATTTTATTATCATAACGTAATTGAAGTTAAGTGGTTTTGGAAAACCTTTTTAAACTCAGATTATTTTCTACTCTGGCTCTGTTATTAATAAACATAAATTGTAATACTGTATAAATAATGTTTTAAGTAATTTAGCTGAGGTGAGGTCGATTGCATAATATAAAATTATCAGTTGTTAAGTAGTATCAGATTAATCACCGTTAATACACAAGAAGTACAAAGAAAATTCTCTATAATTATAGCTATTCACAAGACTGCAAGGTTAAAATAACAAGCTTATGAAAAACATAATACATTTATATTACGAAACAACGCTAAGTCCTTTTAGACTTGGTTACGTGGAAAAATATAACTTAGCCTGTAGGACATAGATTGTCTGCAAGTTACTTTATCAATATTATGTTTTTTTTAATTTGTATTCATAATTCATATTCACAAACAGAAATAATTTCCATTCCCGATACACGCAGTGGGTGTTTTAGTACCGCCGGTACCATTTACCACCTCAAATACCACCTCTGACAACAGTACCGGGAATATAGGTCCGGCGCAGCGCGTCAACGTCGGTTCTTGCGAAACTAAGTGAATTATAACTACGTACTTAGATGGTAGATATAGATTATAGGACCAAGAACAACATATATGTTCATTTCGTTCTTCTTTTAAAGAGGATTTCACAAGGAGACAATCACTCTAACGTTCGTCCAGTGCGTCCGTGAATCCTAAGCGCAGAGCGTACGCCTACGTAGCTGGTGTAGCATGACCATCGTAGCCAAGGGTTTTGTCGACGGAATAATAGACAAAACGACATATTGAAATATTTTTCACAGTGACAATATGTTATTTTGCCTATTCTTCCGTCGACAAAACCTGCTGTCATGTTCGGCCTGCTGGACGAAAGTTAGTGGGATAACAAGGAACATGACGCGGCGCAAAAGCGGAGAGTTCAAATATATGACGATATATAAGATTGTCTATGACGAGGAGTTTACCCGGAAGTATTTTTTGAGTTGTAATAACAGTACGCGGGGTAAAACCCGGCGGAGTGCGCAGCGAATCCTGCATGTGCATAAACGAGGCCTAAAAAGACCTCAAGAAACTTCACTAGCAAGTTATCTGTGGTGTTTGCATAAGAGCTATGTTACAATTTTGGTGTACAATAAAGTATATTCTATTCTATCCTATTCTATAAGCTCATTTTCCCCCTTTACAACATTATTGGATATACCTACGTGCACAATAAAATTATCGAATGGTTTAGTGGCAGAAATCATTAGTCCTCGTCAGTACTGAAAGTTGGTAGTATTCACGATTACATATATTTAAATGCTGGAATCTATCCACTTTGATAGTTATTCTTTAATATTTGTGGAAATAGCAAAAACGAAGAGTTTATCGGTTTTTAACAGAATTAACGGTAAAACTGAACTTAAAAAGATTAAGTGTTCAATAGTCCTAATCACATTAGATAAGCATGGATCAACCCCTTGCTTAGTTGTGATTGTTACCCACTGAACTTGAAATATAAAAGACGAAACCGACTGATTTATCAAAAAAAAATGAAATACATCTTTCCTGTAAGAATAAAAAAACACTTGATAAGGACTTTTCGTTTTTCAATATTTAAAACATTGTTTTTGGAACATAAAACAAAACAATTTTCATAAAACTAAAATAAGCAAGCTTCTTATAAACTGTTCCCAATAAAAACAAAACATTATAAATAAATAAAAAACATAATTAATTACAAAACAAAAAGCTCTTAAAAGCTTTCCTTTTCAAACTCGGTAGGGTTGGGGTGGCGCCCCTCAATTATTATACCTACCAAACTGAAATATATTCCATTCCGAGAACTTGTATGTTGTAGTTTGTGTATATCTATGATAAATTTTATGTTTTGGATTGAGAAAAAATATTATCGAGCATGTCTTGATTGATAAAATTAAACACATTCTCTAGTTGAATTCCTTATAAAATAATAAAACGACAGCTTCAATAAATGCGAGACACTAAAAATAAAATGTGAAAACCGTTCAGTTTTACAAGACGATGACTATAAAAGTAAACGGCAACAATTTCAGTAAAATACAGAACACAGAAATAGTACTAAATAAAAGACCAACCAGAAACCGCTGGACAATTTTATAACTTGACATAAATCCCGCAAGTGTCGCAAATGTGGTAACAAATTTCAAGCATACTGACGGAAAGAAATGTTGTTTGACAGCGCCAGTAATTAGTAATGGTTGAAAGACTACAGATAAGGAGGCTCTAAAGAAATACTCCAATCTAACTTAACACTGCGTTTAAGTATCGTACAGTGGAACGCCGGATTCAATCCCAGGCCTAATATTAAATTTAATTTAGGGAATGTTTGTTTGAATTTTTTTGGTTGTAAATTGGAGTAAAATGAAGGAGCGTCCCGGCGCGGGACGGAGTGGAGAATAACACATGGGGTGCAGTGAAGGGTGCGGCGCGGGGCGGCCCACTGAAAAGTGCGCGGGTGGGGCTGAACAAACTCGCGAGGACATACAACTGAGGCCCACCGACTTTCAAATATCTTATACAATTCGAATCAATATTTAGATATATATTTATTTTTTTATGTGTAAAAAGTATGAAATAGCCCTGCATTAAGGTCATCTACCAGTAAACCAACAGCATCTTTGTACGACACATACGAACATGTTACTAAATATGATTTGGATAAGTTTTTAATTAAAGAAACAAAATAATAAAAATCATAATAAAATATTAAAGATGCAAATAAAATGAGATCGCTACAAGAAATCTACTAAAAAATAAATAATTTTCTAGGCTCAGTTAAACAAAAGTCTATTTTTACACTTTGAGTCATAAATACATTCTAACCTTGTATAGTTATAGGTACTAATAACAATGTTAAATAGCGATTTCAGTATTCTTTCAAAATACAGTTATTGTAAAAACAAAACATGACAATAGCTCCACTAAACTAGTTGTTAAAACACAATACAGATAAGTGTGTACGATAGAAAGTGTGTCACATTCACGTTCCAATGAAGACGCATCCGGTCGTAAATCTTACGTAAAGTATTCACGATAAAGTAAAAAATATTTATTAAATGAATAAGAAAAACTGAACATTGTCGCGGATGCAGTTGAACGTCCCTCCAGCATGTACTCTCAAATAGGGGAACAAGCATTTTAGCATTACCCCCGTGCACAACTCTTCCCGCGGGGGAGGGGGTGGGCCCACGGCGACGTAAAAATCAATATGCTGGAGTTGTTAAATCACGCTTATAAACGAGCACTCGTCTTCGTTTCATTTCTGAAATTGCTCAAGTATACGAGTTTAGTTTTCATTAACATTCCCGGATACGAGCGACAAAAACATAAGAGCTAAACTGTCTACGCACCGTAGATACGAGTATCTACATGGGACATCATTGTCTTTTCCACACTATTTGGGATCATAATTTTTTTAAGTAGGTATATTTTTTTCTTATTTCTGCCAACCTCGATAAGAGAACTGCGTTATGTATGTTACTGTTAATTTAATATCAAAATATTGATGTGTAGCATTCTAAAGTTAATTATATTGGAACACAAAATTTTCATTTCAGAATCTATTTACTCAGAACGGAAGTTATGCCTCTATAAAAGTTGGTCAGTAAACAGTCAAAAAATAATTAGGTACAAAAAAGCTGACATTTAGTAGGTTAATCCTTTTTCCTCGGTGAGCAAACTTCCCCTTGGGGATACAAACTAGGGGTCTGTTGACTTTTAGATAAGACTTTTTATTACAATTTAAATTGTATTTTGAATAACGATTCTTAACTAGTAATTTTTTTGGTGCTTTAGTATAAAAATTTTCCTAACAACCAAGTTATAAAATATTACCAGTAGGAGCTCTTATGAAAATTAACTACGTACATTTAACCACAACAAAAGCGTTATGTTATTAGAAAAAAATTACATTGACCTAGTATACAGAGATTCTATTAGCAAGATAAAGATCAGAGTATTCAAAGCAACAATTATAGTAAGTAGACAATAAATAAATCATTGCCGTACCGACGAAATATATTTCTTTACTTTGGTGTCGATTATCTGATAACAGAAACCCTTTGATCTTATTAATCGAGCGGAGTGGAATTAATTAAAAAAGGTCAACTACGAGACGCAACATAAAAACTGTCGTAATACCGCATGTACTTATGTATAGATACAGTGTAATAACGAAATACCTTTTCATAGGATTTATATCGGGAACAATCTTTTTTTTATTTATCTTGCAAGGCTATTTAATTTTTGAAAGCATTCCCCATTGTCCTATTAAAAACATTTTTTTGATCTTTCATACGATGATGAAGAAAATCTCAGTTAAGTAGTAGACACTGGGCCATCATCCACATTTTGCCCAGCCAACTTGAAAAAGAACCCTGTCAACGCCATCCATCGATAATTTAATATTGGACACTTATCGGTATAGCAATTTCCATTTTTTCTCTACAATGCCAACTCTTTATATTCTCCGTATGTTATTTTTTTGTCTTTTCATTCAATCGGTCTATGGAAACAGATAAAGCAGAAAGTAGGTACCTACTTCACAGACCTGTTTACGAGCAACGGCATTTTTACCGAACTGATAAAATGTGTCGGGCCGACATAGTGGGAAAGGGATTTGTTTTAATTATGGTCATAGTTGTTAAAATAATAAATTTTATAGTCAAAGTAGAGCAAGGTCTTATTTCAACTGACCAGCCTCCGATTTAGAACCTTTTCGATAAGCAGTTGTCAACCGATTCTGGAGGTTTGATGGCAGCCGCTCCGTCTAAAATACTGGTATTCAGCCGCATCTGTTTACACTGGAAGCTGACCCCAACATAATTGGGAAAAGGCTAGGCAAAACGAAAGTTGTCGACCGATTCAGTTTGTTATCTCGTTCCGTATCCGATTCTCGTAACGAGAGAAAAATAGATAGCTTACCAAATCGTTCGACAACTAACTAATCGTATCGCTCTGAATCAGAAGAAAAAAGAAGAAAAGAAATTTATAACAAGATTCCTAGACTAATTAAAGAACAAAGCAACATACTTAAATTAACTGTTTTAAAAAGGCTTTACTTATACTATTAAATGAAAAAACATACTACACAGTGAATAAGTACTTAAGTACCTAGCTGACAAATTATATTTTTTATTTTATTATTCATCACATTTAAATACTATTATTTTGAATTACATTTTACTATTTCTACTACCTATTATTAATTGATTTGACAACATTAGTGAGAATATTTTGTTATTATTTGTTAATTTTAGAATCCTTTTTTCATAATTTTTCACAAGAATTTTGTTTAATTATAATCAGCATGTTTTGTTAAAATATTTGTACGCCGATTAGGCTAGACATAGCGTTCACTAAAGTAATACTACCTGTAACTACGAGTACCTGCCTATGTTTTACAAATAAAATAAAAAGTTTGGTTCAATTATAAAGGTTGAAACCCAATGAAACCCAAACCATGTGGCTACCACGCCACCGGGACAAACCCACGCGTGAGCTTGATATTTTTAAACCCTATAAGTATTATTCTGTATGATATTAAGATTGTGTTAAAAGTATTACAAGAAAATATGCACATTCTTTAATTTCAGTAGGTTTACTAATGAAATGCAAGGCAAAAGGAAAGCCCTTTAAAAAAAATCTACAATCAACATTTTTGGTTTCGATGTTTTGGTGTAGATTTATTAACATTTTTTTTTTTAAATAGAATTGGCCTGTTTATGTAAGTACTAACACTGAGTTGCAAGAAAGATACCATTAGGTGATCATTAACTAATCCGTCATTAAGAATAATGTTTCCATTAAATTAATGGCTTTTGCATGAACACTAATTAGGTCGTAGTTCGTTCTTCATTTACTAATTATCATATATTGAAATCATGGGGAGTTTGACACATCAAAAATTAATTTTAATGGATAGTTAATCATTCCATTAAATCCAGCTTCTTGCAATGGACAGAAGAGGTTAATGGAGCATTAACATTCTAATGAGAGCATTAAAATTTAATGGACCTTTCTTGCAACTGAGAGTTAGTCTAACGAAAGACATACAAGGTTAGTCAGAAAGGGGGTACTAATCCGCGGGCCACTTAAAGTATCACTGATGACGGTTTTAAAGCAAGTGTTAAAATTTCAAAATTCGATATTTTTTATTTCCATGTAAAATAATTTTTATTTTAGCTTTTTTCAAAAATTATTCGTCCCTATTTTTGTTACGAATTCAGAAAATGGAGCTTTTAATTCGTGACCCCAAATATGACCTAAAATGTGAACACAGCTGATCATAGCGGCGGATAGATAGATTTTAGCATATTTTTTTTGAACAGCTATTTCTCTTAAACTATCGAATTTTGGAGAAAGTGGTAGAACAAAAGTTACTCATTATTATGGGTACTTTAACACCCTTTCAGATTAGTACCCCCTTTCTGACTAACCTTGTATAATAAAATTATATTACCTATATCGTCAGGCAGTTTAGCGTGGCTTGTCTAAAATATTTCTTTAGTGGTACGAGGACAGAATCCTTCTAGTAATTTTATAGTTCGGGATAACAAAGTTTAGCATTAAGGGCTCATTCACACGGGTTCCGTCATTGACGATTCGTCATAAAACACGATACGTCATGACGGATGGACGTTCACATTGCATACGGAATCGTGTTTTATCACGATTCGGCAAAATATCCGAATTATGTTCACATTGGTTTCGTGATTCTTAGTCTTGGATGAACACGATGGATCCGTCACAAAAAAATCACGATTCGTGTTTTTTGACGAACGTGTTTTTAAAAGACGATACTGATTTAAGACGTGTCCGACATTTTTCACGATTCGTGATGCGTGTGAACACGGGCATTTAAAAAGAACAGCCGCCGTCAAAAAAAAACGAATCGTGAAAAAAGACAATACGTCAAAAAAAACGAATCGTCTTCGTGTGAATGAGCACTAACAATGATACAAAATAATACTCACAACGTGGAAAGTTCGTTAAATATGAAATTGTAGTGTTGCTTCAGTTTCCGGCCCCTCTAAATTAGAGGTGCTTTAACTAATTTTAAATTTAAAAAAACTAAAAAAAAACAAAAATTTAATTAACAACAGCGCGCATAATATGATTTGCAAGGTCCGTAGATGGGTGACCATTCATTACACATCGAGACCCCTCCGTGCCTCGGAGAACACGTTAAATCGTTGGTCCAGGTTGTCATATTAGTCTTTACGGGTAGTCAGTAGCTAAAAGTCTGACAACCGATCTTACTTTAGCATATCAGCATTGCCCAGTAATTGGGTTGGGGAGGTATTTTGGCAGTGGCTCCGTTTAAAATACTAGTATTCAACCGCATATGGTTAGGCGGGAAGCTGACCCTAATATATTTGGGAAAAATCTAGGCAGAACATGTCTCGTGTAGTGCCGGACTTTAAGAATAACACCACCCCATCTCTTCCCGAGGGTATCGTAAAAGGCGACTAAGGGATTCACTTCTTCTTCTTCTCTCGTATCAGCACGAGCTATACGAAAATAGCTCATGCTGTGGTGAAAAGATTTGCCAGTCAGCAAGGTTGGTAGCGAAGCTGACTGCCCAGGGTGCGCCGGACGTACTTAAGTATCGTCACTCGTGGAGGCTCTTTTCATGCCACCCAGGGATTCACTAAAGGATGCGCAGCAGCGTTCTCTGAGTACTTTAACAGCCATACTGCGATCGCCAATCCGCCTGCCAAGCGTGGTGATTATAGCAAACCCCTCCAACATGCTTGGGGGAGACCTATGTCCAGTAGTAAACGTCTTTCAGCCGAATGATGATGATGATAGGCAGAACAAGCTACAGTTTCCGGTTACATTTTCTTAGCATAGGGGAATCGTGGTCGACACTGGGGCGAACATCTGCTAGCTGACCAGCAGCCCGTTGGTCAGATCACACAGTGAGGCTAACTAGAAAACTTTAGATACGGAAGCCACATGGCCGGTTAGAACGCCGTAACATCGAAGCAGTGTGAGGCTGGTTGCAGGCACGCGGAGGCAGGTGAAATGATGATGATGTCCATTAAAGGGTTTGTGATCGTATAACAAAGAATTAACAAAACTTACTAAGTTGCAGCAACGTAATAGATTAGATTGACGTTTCCATGAAACCATACAATAATAAAGTGCAGAAGTTGCACTTCTTTGATATTAAAGAAAGCCGCCTTTTTATTGATAAATGATAAATGATATTTATTCACAAAAAATGAAGTACATAAGATGTCAGTTGTTTTTAACAGTAGTTCTTTCCATTTAGCCAGTGATGGCATGTGAATTTACTTTAATTTACATAAACAGTCTACCCAAATTGTCAACGTAAGTATTATAATATTATCATACAATTTAAAATTAATCAGAGTATATAAAATATATTTCATCATAGCATTAGGCACTAGAATTACAATATTACTACATTCACAATTTATTTTATAAAACAATTCGGATAATACATATTAAATTACATATTTTTTTTTACATTATATTTAATTCTTCATTAATTTTAATTCATCTTTCATTTAATTTAATTCAATTCAATTATGCATAAACATACATTGTCTATTATTTAAAGAAGTCGTTAACCGTATAATACGTTTTTTCTAAAAGCCAGGCCTTAAGCTGTTTTTTAAATCTAAATAGAGGCAGTTCTTTTATACATTCTGGTATTTTGTTATAAATTTGTATAGACATGGCGTGACAGTTTTTCTTATACATAGTGGTTTTTGGGATACATTCCAGAACTAATCTGTTAGGATTTCTCGTATTACGAGGATATTTATCTTTAGCCTTTGTAAAGAGGTTTGTGTGATTTTTAACAAAAACCCCCACTTCAAAGATATACATGCAAGGCAGGGTTAATATGCCCAATTTTTTTAAATACGGCTTGCACGACTCATCAGGAGGAATTCCGACTATTGCTCTTATACATCGTTTCTGGGACAAGAAACATTTATTCATATCAGTAGAATTTCCCCATAGTAATAAGCCATATCTTAGAACCGAACTTACATAGCCATGGTAGGCCAATAGGGTAGTCTCTACTGTTGAAGTTTTCCTTAGTCTACTTAATACATACACAAACTTATTTATTTTATTACATACAACTTCAATTTGCGGCTTCCAATCATTATATTTGTCTATAGTTATGCCTAGGAATTATTTTAGCTACTATTAGAACTAGGAAAATTAATTATAATATGTCTTTACCGCACACCAGATTCAAATGTAAACGTATTTTTTCAGCGCTTAGAGCTATTTATTACTCTTTAAATTATCGGCAAAAAAAATTCAAAAAATTACCTTAGTAGGTGACATTAATATAAATACTCTAATACATAATAATATCGCACAACAACTAATTGACATTGTAAATAATCATAATTTAACTTTTTATATTAACGAGCCGACAAGACAAAATTCATGTATAGACCATATTATTGGTAGCCGCGTAAAAAACGCCCCGGGTGAAACACTAAATCTAGGGCTATCAGACCATAATACTGCTCAAATGCTTAGTATACCGATTAAGTCAAAACCTAAACAACCAAATGTGTTATATATAACTAAGCGCGATTATGACTCACATAACATCAAACAATTTTATGACTGCATGAAAAGTCTTAATTTCAACGAAACCTATACTGAACCAGAGGTTAATAAAGCATTCAATACTTTTCACGATGACTTTTTGATATTTTATAATCTATGTTTTCCCATAATAAGGCATAAAGTAACCCTTAAAAGAAGAAGTCCCAAATGGATAACAAAGGGACTACGATGCAGTTGTAATACTAAAAGGGTCTTGCGCTACAATTTCTATAGGGACAAGTCTAGGAAAACTAAGACATTATATCATGAATACTCAAAAATACTTAAACGCTGTCTATCCCAATCACAAAAACTAAGTAATCACAAATTTATATCTAATTCGCCGAATAGATGCAAAGCAGCGTGGAAAGTCATAAATGAAGACACCGACAGTAATATAGCCTACAATTTTATAAATCACATTACAGTTAGAAATAAATCAATAAGTCAGCCAGATCAAATAGCTTACGAATTCAATAAATTCTACATTGAATTGACCAAGACACATAAAAGCATTAAAAACACAAATAAAACCTCTTTATCAAACAGTATTTTCTTGGAACCACTGAGTATAATAGAAGTACAAAAAATTATAAAGTCGTTGAAAAACAGCAATTCGGTTGGTTATGACGATTTATCCACTAACATAATTAAAAGATGTGTTAATGCTGTTGCTCCAGTTATTACACACTTGATAAACTTATCCTTTGAACAAGGAACTTTCCCAGAAAGACTAAAAAAATCTGTAGTCAAACCGATACACAAAAAAGGAGATCAAAATGACATGTCTCACTACAGACCGATCACACTTATTCCAATCTTATCAAAAGTTTTTGAAAAAGCAATGCATAACCGTATGACATCTTTCCTCAATCGCCACAATATTATAAAACCAGAACAAAATGGGTTTCAAAAAGGTAAATCAACTACACTAGCGGCATTTACTCTGATCCATAGCATTGTATCTCATGTAGATAAAAATATACCTACAATGGCTATATTCTTTGACATGTCAAAAGCATTTGACTTTGTATCGCATGAACTACTAGCACAAAAACTCCACAACTATGGAATTAGAGGTCCTGCTCTGACATGGCTAGAATCATACTTATCAAATAGATTACAATGCGTAGAAATAAATAGCATAGGAAAAGACTTAACCCTAACAAATAGTAGATCACCTTATGAAATAAACAGCTATGGAGTACCCCAGGGAAGCGTTTTGGGGCCGCTACTTTTCCTACTGTACATCAATGACTTCCCTGACATAACTAATTATAAATGTATCTTATTCGCAGATGACATTTCTCTTATATTGACATGTGATAATTTGACTAATTATGGTGACGAAATAAATAAGACGATCCTATCGGTGACACAATGGTTAGAATCTAACAATTTAAATGTCAATCTAAATAAAACCAATTTCATTCAATTCCAAAATAAGAGATCTAATATTATACGTAGAAATATATTCCATGATGATATCAAGATTAATGAATTAGATAATACAAAATTACGCTCTAGTTCTAATTAATTATTTATTTAGCATAGGCTAAAATTCAAGTTAATACCGCGCATTAGATTAATATTACTAGTGTTGACACCAGAGGCGGATTAGCAGTCTTGGCCGCCCTAGGCCGTGTAGTAAAAGCCGCTCGCTTCTCAGATCCATTGCCTGAGCAAAATTTTTTTTTTTCTGCGGATTGCTGCCCCTTCTTTGTGGCCGCCCTAGGCCCGGGCCTAGTTGGTCTTATGGAAAGTCCGCCTCTGGTTGACACTACACAGAGTATGTAACAGGAGCCAAATCAGACCAACAGTAGGCTAATTCAGGTATTTTTAGGACACGTGCAGGTAGCTTGTAGGTTTCTTTAATCTTACAGTTTTCGTATACTAGAACTCTCAAAATGTTGGTTTTGTTTTTGTTGTTAAACAATTTGACAGGTTTTGTTAACGAAAAAACTGTACTATTAAATAAACATGAAGGCTTCGTGCACGTTTCCTGCTTCAATAACGGAATTAGCCTTCTTCAATTACCAACCTATATTTTATATGTTACGCTCAAAGAACGAATCCGATCATCGAGCGAAAAAACAGCTCACAACGCGTTGTGGTCACCGTAAAACAGCCACATCGCGAAATTCGTGTTATGGTTCTTATGAAAACGCTCACGACGCGTTGTAGCAATCACAGAAAGACCACAGCGAAATTCGTGTCGTGATCATCATGTTTTACGACCACAACGCGTTGTGGCAATGAAGAAAAGCCATGAGTTTTCGGTCTTTGAGCGTAACATATACAAGGTTATTCTGAAAGAGGGTACTAATCCGAAAGGGTGTTAAAGTACCCATAATAAAGAATAACTTTTGTTCTACAACTTGCCCCAAAAGTCAATACCTAGTTTAAGAAAAATAGCTGTTCAAATATTTCCTAAAAACTACGCTAAAATCTATCTATCTTCAGCGATGATCAGCTGTGTTTAAATTTTTGGCCATATTTGGGATCAGGATCAGGATTAGATGCTCCATTTTCTAAATTCGCAGCTAAAGTAGGGATCAAGATTTTTTGAAAAATACAAAATATTTGTGTAGAAATAATTTAAATTATCGAATTTTGAAATTTTAACTCTTGCTTTAAAACAGTCATCAGTGATACTTTAAGTGGCCTGCTTATTAGTACCCCCTTTGCGACTATATATCTGCCTAGCCTTTTCCCAACTATGTTGGGGTCGGCTTCCAGTCGAACCGGATGCAGCTGAATATCAGTATTTTACATGGAGCGACTGCCTATCAGACCTCCACAACCCAGTAACTGGGTAATACGATACTCTTGGTAAGACTGGTTGTCAGACTTTCTGGCTTCTGACCAACAGTAACGACTGTCATAGATCTACAAATGACAGCCGGGACCAACGGCTTTACGTGCTTTCCGAGGCACGGAGGAAACTCGCTATGGTAAATGGTCACCCATCCACAGACCAATCTCGGTAAGCGTGGCTTAACCCGGAAGATCGGTCTATGCGGCTGTAATTATTTAGCCACGAGCTCCTCTTGCGACTAATCTTATATAATGTAGCCTGTATGACGACGTACCAACATTATGACGTAATTTCAAGGAGACTAACCAACAATGACACATGGTCCACGTTCACTATAAGGTTTAAGATTATTCATCCACAGTTGAAACGAAACTGCTGGTAAGATTTTGAAATCACATTTTTAAACTGTATTGAAAAAATATTGATCGGCAGTAATCTGATTTTAAGGCTGGACATCCATCAGAGCTGAACGAGGAAAATGTGCGGTGCGAAAATGTGTAGCGAGGATGTGAAACGGTGTGACCCTTTCCACCAGAGCTGTGCGAGGAATGTGTAATGCGTAACGTGTTAATGCGTACAAATGATCTTCCACCTCTACCAAACACCACCTATTGACTGACTAGTAGGCGCATATTTTAAAAACCTCGCACACATTCCTAGCAACTCATTCCTCGCAACACATCCCTCGCTCGCATTTCTCGCTTGTTTTGTATGAGCAAAAACCTCGCTCCGCTAAGCCCATATCCACCAGAGCTGCGCAGAATGAAGCTAGGTAAATGAAGTGATTCTATTGGTGCTTACAAAACACATTCCTCGCTACGCAGCTTAGCACAGCTCTGGTGGATGCTCAGCCTTACACGCTGTCACCGTACTTGTAGTAAATATAAATATCATACTGTGAACAGAGAGTAAAATTAGTGGTACTCGACGTTTCTTAGTAAAGTATCCCAACAGGGAAAAGTTGCTTGAACTACTATGATATTAAGCGCAGTTCGGCCTACGCTATACTATTTCGCTATATAGTAAAGCATAATGTGTCTGAAGCTATAACTATAGCATGACATTCACACTATACGCTATATCGCAAGCCGGTCTACTATGTATAGCAAGTTATTTGACGGCGATCCGTCGGGCGACGCACGGAGTATGAGAATCGCTCAAGTTTATCGCGTACAGCAAGCCAATACTTTAGAGCATAGCGTTATGTGAACGTGTCCATATAAAATGTATGCTGAGCGATATCGTTGTGATATACGATGTTTGTTATATGGTATATATTATAGCGTAGGCTGAACTGCTAATCGAAAATTATAAGGTCTATCCGCGTTTTAGCATTTGGTTTTCCTTGCAGGATGAAAACAGTTCTAACAGGAAATTTTAATACACTCTGAATATATTGGTCACCAGACAGAGGCACGTGGTTAAATGGCTATCCCCCAAGGTAATAGGTCTGTATGATTAAGCTACGCTGGCCAGAATGGTGGAAGCTGGATGGGTGAATCTTAACACAACTAGACCGCTTAGTGCTTAGAGAGCGCGTTATGCCAACAGGTCCCGGTTGTCATACGGATAACCATAAAAGTTGGTACAGGCAATCAGAATCCCGAATGTCTGTCAAACGCTCTAACCTTAGGATACCGGTATCCCCCTGTAATTGGTTTGCGGAGGTTAGATGGCGGTCGATCTATACAGCCTCATATAGGTAGGTACTCGTACGATTTATACGGAAGCAAAAGCAAACAAAACGACTAACCGAATTCTATATATTAGCAAATGTTTCTAATTCGTTGTGTCTGAAAATTAAAATATCCTCGGGAGCCTTAAAAAGATCAAATCGTCATATTTTTTTTTAAAGTTGTTCCTTTTTTAAAGTTTCGACTCTGAAATTAGGCACAAGAGACTCTTTGAATCCATTATAATAACGCAAGGCTTTTTTGTACAATAACTGAATTTAAATAGAAATCATTATTATTATCAAAAAGTATGTGTTATTGACATGAAGCCTGTATAGCATTTTTATAATTAAATGCTATTCGATTTTTTCTTCTTCTAGGTAACTCTATCTTCAACTCATATCTCATTGAATCCAACTGAATACTCTAAAAATATTCATCCCATATTCGATCTTCTCGAATGGTCGTTCAAGCTAAAAGCAAGTTACAGTACTATAGTAAATTAGGTATAAAATTGAATTCCCGTAGACGGAACCGTGGGCAATCGCTAGCAATTGATATTAATTAATTCAAACAAAATATTCATCCTGTTACGCAAAACAAGAGAGTGTGGAATAACGAACATACATAAGCCTTATACTACGTTCGTATGTATGGAAACAAGCTACGTCAATAACACATAAGCTCATATAAGTAAGCATACAATTTGTATAGGCATTGTGTTCGTTTAGATCACACGTGCGATTGCTTTCATTGCTTTCTTATTTTTCCTGCACATTGCTAGTTTCGATTTTTGATTGTTTGGTTTGATAATAATCGAAATAAACTCTATTGAAGACTCTCTGTTCATGTGTTATTAATTTCTGTCATCTTCGTAAAACATGTTTACAGCATCAATTTTTAAAATAAACGATATACATTTGTAAAGATTAAACGTAATTACAGTTATGAAAGTAGGAAACATTTTTTCTTCAATATTCGTTGTCGTACTTACGTTCCTTGGTGCTACATTAATAAGTAATATTTAATTCAAATGAAAAGGTTAAGGTTTATATAATAGGTAATATATGTTATTATCGCGATAAAACATGAAATAGTTGCCTAAAAGTAAAAAGTAATATTACTTGTCCCGTTAAAGTGGGTCACCCCCTAGTCCCCGCGCCACCCGGCCCCCTCCCCGGTGCCGTCTCTCGTCCGCCTCGCGAATGTCCCCACTCCCCCACACCACCCCCCAACATTCATTGTGCCGCAATATATTTCTTTTTATGTGCAAACAGAAAAGTCATTTATTTAAATTTTCTCACGAATTCGTATCGCAATTTTATTTTATTATATTATCTGTATCACATTTAGAGTGCTCTGTATGTGTATGGCTGTATACACACGTAGGTTTTAGATGACTACGTGTTTATATTGAATTAAATTCGTTTTAATATCTGGCCTGGATTAGTTTAATATCTTCTACATCGAGAGGCACCTAATTCGCTTAATTATATTTAAAAATAAATCTCTGTAAACTGAATATTATCTACAGAACTTTGTCTCTTTCTGCAGAGTCTGCGTTATCGCTGTTGTGTCCCCATGTAATTAAATTTAAAGCTCTCAACGTGGAAGGGAATAATATTAAACTCAATTGCATTGCAAAGATCACAATTTTCCGCCTTCAGTCGAGAGGAAGTTGGTACACAAAATATTTAGATAAAAGGGGTATATATGTGTGTGTACATTGTTGTTTTATGTCTTGCAGCATTAGTACCTATATTTCAAGCAAAATAAACATCAATCTATTATAATGAACGCAGCCTCTCACAGTCCACTGTTGGACATAGGCCTCAGTAAAGTTGTAACATACTTCTCCAAAAAAAAATCTACAACTATCAAGAGTTTGATGATGTAATTTCGTTAGATTAGTATATCTTAGTAGGTATTCCAACAAAATTTAAATATGTTTACTAAGCTGTAAAGCTATTCGTAAAGTATAGCACAGCTGAAAAGTTTTAGGAAGCCAATATCCATCAAAACTTTTGAATTACTAGAATTAAGAGTAACTTGTAAGTTGGAGTTTTAGCTGAAAGCGCTTTTCAGACTAATTAATTTAATGAGGTCATAAGGTCAAACGTAATCACACCAAAACAAGTTTTTACGGTTAAGTCTTATTAAGCTGAAGGATTTTTTTTCAACTCCGATTTATATTATATTACCGTTTACTCGTGACTTGCTCTGCATAGTTGATCATATTATCCGTATCGAAGTGGAATGTCTAAAAATCCTTCGTCGCTCCCTTTATGAAACCTACGTTCTATCAAAATTTCGATATTTGAATCAATCATTCAGTCAAACAGAATTTTACTGCTTAATTTTCCTTTAATTTTTAATTGTAATAACTAAAAGGTTCCCAAGTAACAAAAGCTTCTATAACCAGGGTGTTATAACACCAAATAGTGATATAGTAGGCCTATAGTGGTAACCATTGTGCCTGCTTGTACTATAAAGGTTTTTAAAAGAGCGTTTTGGTTCTATAAGATTAAAGAGCATTTAAGTTCTATAATTTAGCTCTTAGAACGTTTACAGGACCATACAAAAGAATCTTTAAAGTGTTGCACTGTAATAGATATGAAAAAAGCGATTATGGTACTATTTAGTACTATAGACGACCTTTCTGACACTTTTATGTATCTATTTTGCACTAATAATGCGTAAAAATAACTTTTACAGTACTAGTATTGTAGAAGTATCGAAAACATTATTACAGTATCAATCTGCACTATAAAAGTACCTTGCACAACCATTACGTAACCTTTCAGCTCCTTAAAAGCTCCCTCAACATCGCTATGGCGCTAATTCTGTAAAAGTCATGAAAACTCTTCTATAGTACTAAATAGTACCATAGCGACTCCTAATGCACTACTAAGGTACTAAATCGTGACATAAAAGCACTAAAATTAATAATTAATGGACTAATTCGTTTTCGGTGAAAATGGCTGCTGTTTTTACGCCATGATAGCACATTAGCAGCACGGCTGGAGCCAATGTGTACTATAGCGGCCATAGTTGGGACAAGTCCTTATTTTATTAATTAAAATTTAATTAAAACACGAAAATTATGAGGGCGCATTGTCAAATTTGAAATCAGCATAATTATTTTATCGATACAATTATTTTCGCAAGTGCAAGTTATGGCAGAATTACGATCCATGAATGTTTTGAAGTTGTCCTTTTTATTACATGTTACGTTAAGCAACAATTACCGATATTTTTCACAACACGAACAAAATGTGTGATAAAAAAGATCACTGGAATCGTTTACGGTGCAAAATAGCACTATAAAGATGTTTTGGTTACTTTTATAGTGCAAATTTGTGACATAAACGATGCAGAAACACTATTTTAGTACTAAAAAGCGTTTCTCGACACTTTTACTTTTCAACTATAGAGCTGATTTATCACCGTGAGAGCCTGTATGTAATGCTTATAGAATAAATCAGTGATAAAACTAGGGCCTATTTGGGGTTCTGTAAACGTTTACAACACCATTATAGTACTAATCATAAACACTAAATAGCACGCTCCAAAACGTTCTCAGGACTTTTATAGTACCAAATTTTGTTACTTGGGTTACTTCTAGAAATCCAACCTTCAGCTCTGCAATGCATAGATCGTAAACAGAATCATTGTAACAGTTGAATTCCATATCCTACTATTTTAGTCATACATAATTATTTTCAAGCCCATCACACGAAGATGTTACCATTACATCCTTTTCATCGTAAGTTGATTCCTGACGCTTCTCTACAAAACCTTACCATACAAAGAATATCAAATATTTCAAAAAAACCGGCCAAGTGCGAGTCGGACTCGCGCATGAAGGGTTCCGTACCATTATCTATAAAAACGGCAAAAAAATCATGTCTGTTGTATGGGAGTCCCCCTTAAATATTTATTATATTTTGTTTTTTAGTGTTTGTTGTTATAGCGGCAACAGAAATACATCAGATCTGTGAAAATTTCAACTGTCTAACTATCACGATTCATGATATACAGCCTGGTGACAGACGGACAGACGGACGGACAACGGAGTCTTAGTAATAGGGTCCCATTTTACCCTTTGGGTATGCAACCCTAAAAACAAAACATGGATAATAAAGCTATTTTACTGTTGATGATGTCGTTTAGTTTTTTCGATAGCAGTCTCCTTACGGCTACAATTTACGAAATGACCGATCTATCAGGACTCATCTTAAGGTGAAAAGAGTATACGTATCCAATAACTACTAACAATAAATATAAAATCTAAAAACACATTAAACAATGCTCTCCAAGTTTCATTGTTAAGAGTAAGATCGATGCTCGGCTTTGAACCATGTAACCGTACGTCGCCGTCGTGGTATGGTAATCAAGTACAGAACTGTGTACGAAATTTTAGATTTGCAGACGTTATGAAAATAAAATTGTTGAATAGAACCCTAATTTAGCCCCTGGGGCTACCTGGAACCAGGGGTAATTGGACGGCCCATGCTTACCTAATTCTTTTGGGAAGCGTAAAAGTGTAATGAGTTTTTTTGCCCATGGCTTTATCATAAATGATACAAATGTTACAAGATAGATGTTTGCGTATTTAATAATTCTGGAAACCAATGCTGAACTGGAGACAGCAAAATGTGGGTCTGTTCAGCAAAGATGTCTTTATTTTTTTGACAAGCTGTATGCTTCTCTCATATAAAACCTTAGAAGAAACAATTCATAATCAGCGCATTACTTTCCCAATGCTGGGCACGGGTCTCTTCTCAGAATGAGAAGGGTTTAGGCCTTAATCCTTAGAGGAAAACATACACAAATTCATGCCTTAGTCTACCATCATGAAAAATGTACTTTTGACAGAAACATGACTTATTCCAAAGCTATTCTATAACGCGATCAGTTAAAAAATTAGTTTGTTCCAAAAGGATTTTACGTAGAAACGTACGTCTAGAAAGCAATGCAGGGGTTTTCACTACACATTCATAAGAGGACTAAGATTATATTTTCAAATTCATATATTTGTTCATCCTGCCCTGGTGCGACTTAGAGAGCCTCTACGCCACCGTAGGCCGGGCGTAGCAAGGTCTACAAAAAGTTGATTAAGGACATATTTACAAATCTGTTATAAATAAGCTGTTTTTCGGTACATTTCGAATGTTTCCCTCTACGGCCACAAAGATTTGGATTGTCCTTGAAGAAAAATGTACGCTGTGTCTGTAGGACGTGCGCATGTAAGTAGTAATACAGTGGTGGACATATAATTAGAAACACCCAGTGTGACTCTTATTTTTGGTACAATTTAACTTGATAATTAATGTTTTGCGTATCATAGAGGGCTTATACCTATTTATGTATAATGTATCCACATCATGAAGTATAATTATATCAGTTTTGGAAATATCATACAACCGTGTATGTAAAAATTGGTATACTTTATAAAATAAAATGAAGCAGCACCACGTACTAAGGTGGACAACTAATTAGAAACAGAAAAAAACATTAGCATAAATATGAACCAAGTTAACGAAACAATAAATAATGAAGTTAAATGGTACAAACGTTTTATAATAAACAATAAATGTTTGGTTGGGAAGCCTCTGCTGTCGATTACAGCTCTACAACAACGTGGCATTGATTCTATCAATGTTTCATACATTTCCAGGGAATATTTCTCCAAGCTTCTACAAATGTGTCTTAAAGTTGTTGTAGTATGATACTAGTAGTAGAACGGTATTAGTGATATGTTTATTGGACAATCTTTTCTTTATAATGTATCACAAATTTAGATTTGATTCTAATCTGCACTATTTGCAGACCACTCTAACACTGACACTACAATAATCCAAACCAATGAATCAGCGTTAAAGCATTTCTAAGAGACTAATTAGTGTCGGTGTTAGAGTGGTCTGCAAATAGTGCGGATTAGAATCAAATCTAAATTTGTGATACATTATGTGACATTGCCTTCATTTCTTTTAAATATTAACTTGTAATCTACGGTAGCCTTTAAGTATCTCAAAACTCTCTTTAATGTAGTCCAGTGTTGAGTAGTAGGCTGACTATTATACCTGCTCAATGAATTAACAATAAAAGCTATATCTGGCCTTGTTCCTTGTGATAAATATAATAAACATCCAATGGCCTCTTGATATGGAATATTTCTAATTATATCCTTTTTATTCAACAAACTATATCCTAGATTTTCTTCTCCAAATAGGCATCGGAATCGATGGTTACCTCGGGCCCACGGTGTATAAATGTATAATTAAGGAGGGGCTCGTGGCTAATTAACAGCTGCGTGGATCATATAAAGTGCAAGGTTAAGCTGTGTTTGCCGCGGTCAGTCTGTAGATGGATGACCATTCGTTATACATCGAGACCCCTCCGTGCCTCGGAGAACACGTTAAACCGTCGGTCCTGAGTGTTATACGAATACCTATGGCAGTCGTTACGAGTAGTCAGAAGCTTGGAAGTCTGATTACCGGTCTAATCTTAGGACAGTAGTAGGTCAGTTGTGGACACTAGGTTGCGAAGGTCTGATGGCAGTCGCTCCGTGTAAAATACTGGTACTCAGTCGCATCTGGTTAGACTGGATGCTGACCCCAACATATTTGGGAAAAGGCTAGGAGGAAGACAGAAATGTATAATTAAGTAAATAGTATACAACGTTATTTTTACTTTATACGAAAACCGAGACACCCCAACAAGATTTTCATCAGAACTGCCTGAATATGTGTTTTTTTGTTAGTAAATCTCCAAGTTACACCTTAGTTTATGTCGCGTTAAGTTCGCTAAAAAAGTGTGAAATGCCTGAGATGTGCTATGCAGGAGTTGTCTAATACACGGAAACTGACCGAGCGGACCATTTCAAGCCTCAAAGTGTCTATTCCCGTCAATTGTTATGGGTAGAAACCTACTGAAACAAAATTGAAATTTATGAAAAAAAAAAAAAATGTGGTGTAAAAAATATGTCAATCGATTCTCCTAGTGATTCTGAACAAACTAGTTTTAGGTTTCGCATATACTAAAACTAACCTTGTATTTAACATTGTATGTATTAGGCTGTCGCACAACGATCAATCGTTAATTAGAGATAACAAGTTATCTATTCTGTTTTTTAGTATTTGAAAATACGTCATCCGTGAATATTTTCAACTGTCTAACTATCACGGGTCATGAGATACAGCCTGGTGACAGACGGACAGACAGACGGACAGCGGAGTCTTAGTAATAGGGTCCCGTTTTACCCTTTGGGAACGGAACCCTAAAAAAGTGTGTAGTGATCGTAGTATGTTATTATTATTTCAAACGAGGAAACTGCTACTCTTAACACCTATTTTACTTTTATCCACGAAAATATTTTTGTTTTATTAAAATTATCTTTTTCGATCAAACATAACACTAGAAAATGTAGAAACTACTATATCTTTATTTTGCCATAAAAACCTAGTTCGAATCTTGTTACCATGAATTCTATTTAATATACTTTTTTATTCTACTACGCGCAATCGAATCAGAATTGAAAAAACTGTCATAACATCATCAAGTGAGACAGGCTATAAAACGCTTTTGATAATAAAACCGGTCAACACTGAGATGGACAGACACTGACTGCTTCAAACCAGCTTTTATAAACTTATTTTGTTTTATACGATGTCATTTTAATTAATTCTTTGTATGTGTTGTATGTTCATACACGAATTGATCGAATTGTCTTCATGACTTATCAACACTTCATACATCATGTATCTTGAATTCCTTTTCCATGGGGTTTCCAATACTTAAAATCTTTTTTTTTATCAATATTACTTCTACGACAGTTTACATTGCGTTATTAGCGAAAATAGAAAAATAATTCTTTAGAAATTTGTATTTGACCACTACTACAGCGGCGTAGCAATTTCGTAGCACTCGGCGTAGAGCCAGAAAAAAGCAGCTGTTACGATGTGCTAAGTTATAATTTATGCTGCAAAGATGTTTGCTGATCTTCATAACAGATATAACTCCTTCGTCATCGTGTGCTTTGGGACTTGTTTATTATTATAATTATGTATGATGATATAAAACGGTATATAAAATGTACGATTACAGCTAACAAAAAATATCAACTGACGTTAAAATTCTCTACATGAATATATTATTAATGTGAAATATGTATTTTATGTAATCTATATGGAGAAGATACATGCATTTAATGTATATCTGCATAGAAAGCATAATACAACATTTTGATTTACGTAAATAAATGAACATCAAAATAAACTTTTAAAAACAAAAACTATCGGATTGGTTTAATGTCAACATAGGGTCGCATTTAATTCCACTATAAATAAACAAAATGCTTCACGCCTTAATTACCGACAGTAGTCGTCAATCAAAATGATTGGCATATACAAACAAGCAAATTATAGGTGTCCGAAGCTAAACCGACACTTTCGGTACAAGAGAATGGCGATAAAAGCAAGTTAGCGCGTTCATTCATGTTCGGAGCGGCTCGCGCGGCGTGCCGACACGGCGCGGCGTGCGGCGCTGAGCGTCATCGCCTGCACACAGATCGTGTCACGTCACACGCATTCTATGACAACTGTTACCTCGTCGATTACCTTTGCATTCTTTCCGACAAATGCCAATACCCGGTGAAATATTTACTCGCCATTCAATGACGAAAACCTGCCGCCGTTGAGTTCCTAAGTTACGTAATATAAAATAGAGACGTTTAAGTGCTTAATTTTTGACCAAAAGGTTTACTGCTAGAGAATGCCAATGGCATTAAGTCCGCCTTGTGTACCACCAATGTACATACAATTTTAAATAAAATATAGTTATAAGCAACCTTTCATGTGTACATCTTATTATTGCAGAAATAAACCGAATTGACCAAATTGTTCAACTAAATAATCAATTCAATGTCATGGAATTCATATTGGATTCCATGGCTACTAATAACAGATCATTTATGATATTTTGTATCATAGCTAGCATTTCTAATTTAATGAAGAAGTGGATGTGAATATATGTATAAATAAATAAAATGTGTTTTTGTATTATAGTCCGGCAATCCCGAAAAATGCACGTGAGTAAACCTTAAGTAATAATAAATATGAAACAAGATGTGATTGAAGGGATAAAAGTTAGAATCTCAATTGGACGTTACGTCGAGTTCCGGGAATTCCTTGTACGCACGCACTACCGAAAAATGCAGACGCTCCATAGCTTTCGTAGTCGCTTCGAAAAAGCTTGATGGATGTCGTCAAATCTCTCGATGTTACGAAAAGTCAAGGAAATGACGTCGCTTTTATTTTCATTGAGATGGGATATAAACAAGGCTGTGGCGCACGAGTGCGGGCGGGGTCACTTAAAGTTAGTGTCGGCTCGTAAACGTATCGGCCAGGCGGGGGCTACTGAACGCTCGCCGCCGCCGCCGCCCCGCGGCGACCGCACTCGACACGCTGCCGCACGTCGCCGACGCTCTGAATCGCACCCATTCACACGTTATCTTACTGTGGATACGCGCGAATAGATATTATTTACTAATTTGCAAATTACTTTTGCGTGACGACATGTTAAATTTAATGTTTTTGATTGGTTAAATAAAGTAGTTGGCTGAAATTTCCGTAAATATATTTTGATAAACTTATAATTCATTTATCCAATTCATTAATAATAAATATGAATCGCATTCAAAGTCGTATTTTTTTACATAAGAAATAAATTCTATAAAGATACAATTTTACTATTTCTTAACAGGCAAATATCCATTTCTGGCGCAATATAAGCATCCCATCAACAAAGTAATTTAACTGACCGTTTTACTACGAGTGAGCTTAATTTCACATCCGTTTAAATATAAAAATGCTCCAAATATTATATTTAATTCTTCACTATACTCCGAACAAAAACAAACGAGAAAACTATTCCAAGAAAATGCAGCATAAAACCAGTAGGAAATAACGGTATTTGTTACAGGGCATGTCCACGATAGGCTCCCCTGGGAAAGGCGGCGGCGGCGTTCCGACAACAGACAGCGGGTGTCAGCCGCCACGTGCTACCCAAGGCCACTCGCTTAGTGTCAAGGTCATTGCCACTCCAGCTCAGTACACGCGGCACCCACGCCTCTCCTGTCACCACAAATAGACCGACCTACTCTACACCACTGTGATCTACCGCAACAACTCGACACAGCCCACTACAGCGCCGGCACTACGTCGGACAACTTTTTTTGGCGTAGGAGACAGGACACACTTGCTTAAGCAACAATTTATTTAAAGCTATTCGTTTCAATTTGTACGACAGTAAGTTTCGACATCAAACTCCTAACTTATTCCGATCTACAAAGTATGATTTCATTGTTATGTAAGATCAATTTTACGTAACATCCATCTCATTACTCATATTTTCCTGTACAGTTATATAAGATCGCATAACACAGCCCTGAGTATTTAGCAATAAAGTAAGTTTTTATAGGACATTTACATTCATCTGCAGGTTAAAGTATGATTTCAGGATTTGGACTAGAGATACTGTAAATAAAAATATAAAAATACGTCTTCTGGTATTCAACAAGTAAAAAAGTAGGTAAATAGAGTTGTATTTTGTCCCACGCACAACCACTGTAAAGCTGAACATACCTTTCTGTTAATTAACTCCTCTTTAATAATTATAATATTGAACAACCCCCTCGATTGAAGTTAATCACCTAAAAATAACCAAAAATACCTATATACTTGATAAGCTACTACATAATTACTTGCTTGATGCCCGTGGGAAATTAATTTTCTTCAATGCTCTTAACGTTTGCAACGTTTCATTACTTTCTTAGGTAATATTCTTTTCATGCTTCAAATGAAAATTTTAATAAATTAAAGTCACTTTCAAATTACTAAATCTAATATCCAAGTTTCATTGAAACTTTATTTCTTAATGTGGTCTACTGTAATAATGATGAAAGATCCTAACAAGCAATTAATCATTTATTTCACCACGTCATTTAGAAATGAAGTTTAACTTATATAAGGTTAGCAAATAGTAGCTAGTATTTATTTTAAAAACAAATGCTTGTTGTGTATTTTTTTATTAATAAACTTAAAAAATGCTGTTCTAGAAATGCCAATACAAATTCAACGGTAAAAGGATTCAGAAGTTAAATAAGAAGATTCAGAAGATAAACCTATAATAGGAATACTCCTACCTAAGTTTACAAACTATGTGAAGATACCGATTTTTTATGATCCTATGGACTTCAATGACTTGGGAAACGAATAATTTCTGGCCACCGAAAGAAAGTCACTAGACGAGATTTTTTACGAATATATTATGTTTTTCAAAATGTATTTTATACAATATTTTAAACTACCCTACATTCAATGGTTCTCTACTATAATCTTCTACCCCAACAGAATCAAATATCGTTTTACAATCATACCTGATAACAGATAGTCAATCTCGGACGCAAACAGATCAAAAGAAATGTTTTTTTAAGAGTAACCTTCATTACTTAATGCAATCACTACAATTGTATATTTGTTTGCAATAAGCAATACTGAAGATATTTCTTGTATACCATGCTTTTAACGTTCCTGAACTTCCAATAATGCTAATCGTCGGTATAATGTAAAAAAAAATAGGTAATATATCTCCGGAAAATTTCATCCCTATTAAAACATTTGGAAGGAGTGTTTCATCTTCTTGCATTAAAAGAGAGACATGAACATACATTCAGTAGGTACCACAATCCCTTCGTCTGTTTCACAAACGGGATCTCTAATGAATGACGTCAAATTAAGCTCTAAGCTTAACAGAAAACATTACTGGAACCTTAATTCGCGATTAAGGCAAACATAGTGCGCGGGGTGAGTGGTGGTGTGGAGACGAAGGCTGCGGAGTCAGTGCATGTGCGGGTGTGTGGCGCGGGGGTGCGAGGGGTGCGGGCGCGGGGCAGGCGCGCCGCGGGCCGCCACTTCTCTGTACTCGAGGAGCCCCGGTACACCTCGGTTTCCGGCGGGTGCTCCCTCGCGGATTCGCAAGTGTATCCCGCCGCGCCGGGCCCGCGTGCCGGCCACGTGGCCTCCGCTCACCTACTGGCGACACCCCGCTTTTTTACGCGCACTCCATTGATAAAACACTTCTAATTAAGTATCGGCTATTAAAGTAAACCACACTTTTTGTACTTAAGTGCACTTTTTATCTTTTAATTATCTATAAATTAAAAATAAGTTAGTTAAGTCAATTTAACGTAATAATTAAATTATGTAATAGTATAATACCTAAGTACTCATTAAAAATTTACTTGCGTCATTAAAAGATTTGCTTTTAGATACATGCATAATTAAACTTAACGAGAAGTTTTGCAAAGTCTGTTGGAATTATATATTTCTGATACTATCGGTGAGAAATGTATCCTAGTTATTGATAATAAGTATATTGGATGAAGCAGTAGTCCTTACAGCGGAAAAATTAACTCCAGTATATAAGTTCAAGAAAGTTGCCGTCGGCAATGTTGAACGAATCATAATTCGTCTCTAGTGAAGTCTATACTGGTCCTAGTGCCACCGAGTCTTAAAATCTAGTACTTATATAAATGTGAAACATAAATACTAACTAATATCTACTGAGAAACTCATATTTGGAAAATAAGACAAGGGTAGGTAAGTAGTCTGATTAGGCAACTGTATAGTTACAGTACTGTTTTTGGTTCCTAATACATGTAATATTAATAAATATTTTCACAGGAAATTAACAAAGTTTGAATACATAGATAAGATCATATAAAAATACATTTTATATTATTTAATTACAAATAAACGTGTATTATATTATAGCATATCTAATAAGAATAATATGTTATTGTTTTTAAAATCATACATTATCGATAAATTTTATTGTTAAAGACTTGTATGACTAAAATGTCATAGAGTTCCTTAACAATAAAATACTAAGTACTACTACTCAGAACTACTATTCAGAACGAGAGGAACGAAATAATTGTGCACGAACTGTAATCTGATTGAAACAGTAAATGGACCGTCATAACAACGTTTTGGATTTAGTGCCTGATTCCGCAGCCGATGAGACAGAATGGAGTCAGTCCAACCTACACCGGACGACCAAGAAAGAGCTTACAAACTCTACAATATGTACAAGGTAAGATACTTTCCAAACAATCAATGCAGTAAAATAACATGTCAGTACACTACACGATCTTGCTATTAATACTACTACAATCTTTCTAATACTACAATACGCACTTCCGCATGTTACATAAATGGATCCGAATTTGAAATATCAAAAAAATAAAAAATTAAATAATTCTGACTTAAACTATAATACTAGATCAATCAAATGCATGCCATCATCGTTTAACAACTTTATTCAAATCGGGTGAATAAAACGCATTCATGCCTAAAATAAATAAATTATAAACGTTTCACTGACGTGTGACAAACATGGTTTCGGGGTCATCGACATTTTTAAGAGTCGTGCTTGACCTTTTTCTAGCGAAATTGTTTTTCGTTTTTCTAATTAGAAATAAATAAATTATGGTTCTATTACCCGGTATTAGCAGATAAGTACTACGTATACCACACTAGCTATTGCCCGCGACTTCTTTTGCAAATTCAAAGCTTAGCTCCCGTTGGGAGGTCCGTAGTAGTGAATTTGGGCAAAACATTTTTAACTAGCTAAGAGAAACATCCATGCCTCAAGTTCGTAGGCTCAATAGTTCTGAAGATTTCGTGATGAGTGGGTGGTATTTGTCTTTTATATATTTTTATCATCATCATTCTCCTGCACTTTTCCCAACTTATTTGGGGTCGGTGCAGCATGTGTTTTTCTTCCATACATCTCTATTAGCTGTCATCTTAGTAGTCACCCTCTTTCTAATCATATCATCTTTTACATTATCCATCCATCCTTTCTTTGGTTTTCTACTCCTATAACCATACACATTCATACTTAAAACTTTCCTTACGACATGTTCCTCATCCCTCTGCATCACATCCCCATACTTTAATATATTTTTATATACCCGCTTATACAAGGCTACTTCGTAAACGACGAAACTTCACAGGATTCCTTGGTATCATTCATGGAAAACATTCAATAAAAAAAACTAAAGTTAATTAGATAACAAGGTACCTAACTAATACAGTAGTCTTCTTCTTCTATCATGTCGGCACGAGCTATACGACAATAGGTCATGTCATGGTAAAAAGATTAGCCAGTCAGCAAGGTTGGTAGCGGAGCTGACTGCCCAGGGTGCGCCGGACGTACTTAAATAACGTCACTCGTGGAGGCTCTTTTTATGCACCCCAATAAATACAGTAGTGAAAAGTGCGCACGTCTTTTTTTTTTGTTGTTTAATTAAGTAAAGTTTACATATTTTTTGGGTTCCGTACCAAATGGTAATATAGAAAACCTTAGTGTGCGACTTCGTAAGTCTGTCTGTCTAGCACAGCTGCTTATTTTAGCAACTACTAATGCTATCGACTTGAAATTTAGTTTTAAATAATGCTTGCCGACCTTTAGGGTGTTTCCGTTTTCAAGCCGCATTTTCTACCCACGAGCTAAAATTAATAGTAATAATTCCAATTTGAACCTTCTGAAACGGAATAAAATATTCAAAATGTGAGTTAAAAACGGAAACAACTGACTTTGTTACAAATGAAAGAATTAAAAAAAATATTATTAATTGCAAAAGGGGCCGAGTTTTTTTAATTAAATGGGGTTTCTGTGTCAAATGGGGTATTATATGAAAGGGCTTTATTTGCACATTATAAAATATATTTTCATTTCCTCTTATGCCACATAGTTTTCGACTTATGATGAAAAATATCTTAAAATCACAAATAATTAAAAGATGACGTTCTCCACAAGGTGTCTCATACAAACTTTACCGATACACGGTCTCCACTCAAGAACGGCCATCCCACCGGCAACGGTTCTAAGGCTAATATGGCCGGCCGGCCGGCTGAGCTACATTTGGGAAGCTGCATCGAGTCTTCTCATCGTCTGTATCACAGAGCATGAAGACGTAGGTCTTTAAACGAGAGGAAGACAGTCGATGCACGGCTGGACCACAAATTAAAAGTCACTCAGCGGATTTCGGAAAGGCGTATGGTCAGTCTCTCTGAAGGATCAAATCGAAACGAGGGATCCGCCTGAAAACCTAAATAGTCGACATAAACCGAAGGATAAGCAAGCTGAAGTGGCAATGGCCCGTTGTAATAAAAACTGCAATTTAAAAAAAACTACTCTTTTCATGCGTATTACTAAAATGGGTTTCACTACACAGCATTCATCATTCAACAGCAACTATCTGTATTAAATTGTTTAAGTGGAACACTACAATTCCACATCAAGGTTATATTACATTTTTGAAGTGCTCTACCAACACAAACAGTCTATAAACTTACAGGTTGCAACTTGGGTTGCAAGATTTTTTACGTGCGTGTTAATTAGTTACAAATCAGATAAAAGCGTTTTAAGAATTGTGGTGGTTAAAACTTCAAACTTTTTGACATTTATTTGTACCTACTTGTGTTCACTTGTCTTATATTAGATGTTTGCACATAAATAAATAGAGCTTTTTGTTCCATATCGTCAGAATTTAGCTGTTGTCCCTTTAGTTTACAAAAAGGATGTATCTTGTCTCAATCCCCCCTCCTGTTTCTTACACCCTAGCCCTTATTTAATAAGATAAAATCGATGGACTGGTATTTTTTCAGGAGAGCAGTTTAATGTTTGACAAGTTCACTACTAGTTAGATTATTCATCTTAATAATTAATTTAAAAAAAATATACCCTATGAAATATACTAAAAAAAACTGTAACATGAAAAAAGACCATTACTTAGTACTTTTGAGTATTAAATTGGTATTTAATTATTCACTTAACCTTATTGTGTCCAAGGCACTTAACGTTTAAAAACAAAATTAGCGCTCTGGTGAGTGCAAATGGTATGACGGCGACGTGCTCATTTTATACATTTGTCATAAAATTCCAAAATCAATCATTTTGTACTTCGCACGTTCGTCTTCTAAAACATAGAAATATTTATTTAAAAAAAATGACGGTCCAAAGATGAACCCCTGTGGAACTCTTCGGAGGTCTCTTTTTAATTGCATTAACTTCGTAAATCCTCTCATACTCATATAATAAGTAAGAAGAGAAACTTGTTCCTAATACCCTAGTGAAATAAGTTGGTGGCCAATGTAACGGAAACAAAAAAGAACACAATCAAAGGCCTTGAACAAATCTCAGAAAATAAATGCTTTAACTATTTTCTGAGTACATCATAAATATGTCCTATTAGTCTAACACTGATCGGTCAATCAGTTGTTGAACGACCCTTTCTGATAGGTCAAGGTAAAAAAATGATTTTTGTTATTTTTAAGTGCAGGTAGAGCAACTACAAGGTTAGTCAGAAAGGGGGTACTAATCCGAAAGGGTGTTAAAGTACACATAATAATGAATAACTTTTGTTCTACAACTTTTCCCAAAAGTCAATAGTTTATGAGAAACAGACGTTCAAAAATCTCAAAAAAAAATCCCTAAAATCTATTTATCCCCAGTTATGATCAGCTGTGTTTACATTTTAGGTCATATTTGGGGCCATGAATTAGAAGCACCATTTTCTGAATTTGTAACTAAAGCAGGGAAGAAGAATTTTTGAAAAAAACAAAATAAAAATCATTTTATTTGGAAAAAATATATATCGCATTTTGAAATTTTAACACTTGCTTTCAAACAGTCATCAGTGATACTATAAGTGGGCTTCGGATTAGTACCCCCTTTCTGACTAACCTTGTATATATCTTAATTTTATTGGATCAGATGTACTAGCAGATTTAAACAGAGCTGATATTTAATCTGTCAACTAAACACTAGACGACAAACATATCGCAGGAATTGGCCATCAGGTCAGCGGTTTTTTCTTCAGTTAAGGTATTTATTTAGGTTTTAATTAATGTCTCTACCTGCAGCAAACATTATGAAATTCAAAATCTTTACGAAGAAATTCTACGCCTGTGGATGAGCTTTTAAAGGTCATTGGGCATCTTAGTATGGAAACCATACCCATGGCGGACACAAACGAAATATTGCAGAATGTACGGCTCTGATTTACTATGACATTAATCTCATTATTGTGAGTTACGGAAATCTCAAAAAAATATAAAATTATCGTACACACCTCAAAAAAAGTTTGCGATCACTAGCATAAGCTGATATAATTTTTTAAATTGAACTTTATCAAGAAAAATTCTTTGTTGTGTGTTTTCTTGATAAAGAAAACTCGTGTCTAAAGAATCTAAAAAGAAGAAGAAACCATAATATAATCTACCGTAACAAAAAAGATTTCGATTTTTCAAAGTGATAGCAAACTTTTTTGATGTGTGTATGTACAATTTTAGTATGCACTAATGTACAAGTATTATTAAATGTTACAAGTGTGTGTGGCATAAGTGTTCAAGTGTAATGAAGTGATATAAGGAAGATGAATAAAATACTAATTCAATAAAATATTTATTATTCATAATCATCATCATTCAGCCGAAAGACGTCCACTGCTGGACATAGGCCTCCCCCAAGCATCGCCACGCGTTTTCATACAAACACTTCAGCACTTCGTTGTACCGATAGTCAAACTGGCACCGTTGAAGAGACTTAAGTACAGCCAAGGTCTCGATCGAATCGACTCGGCTTTCTCGTAGTCCACGAACGCTAAGCAAAGAGGCAGGTTATATTCGTCGGTCTTCTTTATAACCTGCCGCAGCGTATGTATGTGATCTACGGTGCTAAAGCTTTTTCGGAATCTGGCTTGTTCGGGAGGTTGGAAATCGACAAATCTGCGCGCGAGACGGTTCGTGATGATTCTTGAAAACAGCTTGTAGACATGACTCAGAAGTGAGATGGGCCTGTAGTTCTTCAGTAGGGTGTTATCGCCCTTTTTGAAGAAAAGTATCACCACGTCTCTGTTCCAGGCCTGTGGCGTTTTCCCCTCGAGTATGACGGAATTAAACAACTTCTGAAGGGCCTTTAAGACCAGTTTTCCACCCGCCTTTAGAAGTTCGGCCGGAATTCCGTCATCACCCGGCGCCTTGTTGTTTTTAAGGTGCTTCAGAGCCATTATAATCTCGTACAAGCGTACGTCCGGAATGTCTCCCGTAGATTGTTCGATCAATCTAGCTCTTGGGTCGTTTGCCAGATTCGTAACGGGTTCACTTGTTGAAGTGTACAACTGTCCATAGAACTTCTCGACTTCTCTCAAAAGCTCTAGTTTGGCGGATACGATTCTGCCATTATCGGTCTTCAGTTTTGTAAGCTGACTCTGCCCAATAGACAAACCTCTTGCGAAAACGTTGCAGCCCTTGTTCCGCACAATCGCGTCCTTAATACGCTCAGTATTAAATCGGCGTAGATCGCACTTCAAAGACTTAGAGGTCCGTCTATTGAGCAGCCTGTACTCAAGCACGTCATCTGGAGACTGCAGAATCATGTCGCGCATTGCGTCCATGAGCTTAAGAGTAGGGTCAGTGAGCTTTTTGGTTCTATTTCTACGACGGGTCTTGAAGAGCTTAGACCCGACCGTATGGACAATTTCCACAAACCCATCATTGTATTCGTCCACGGAGCTCCCTAGGCATTCGAAACGACTCTGAAGTTTCAATCTGATAACTCTCAGGGTTTTGGATTTGGATCGGTGCAGGGCGGAGCGTAGACTTCATCAGTCGAGATCTTTCCAACTTAATTAGATTCAATGTGCCTCTTACCATGCGGTGATCACTTCCGGTTTTCACCGCGTTGACCACAGAGACATTATTAAATATTTGCTTCCTCGTCGACATAATGAAGTCAATCTCATTTTTAGTCGCACAACCAGGGCTCAGCCAGGTCCACTTCCTATGCCCACGCTTCCTGAAGGAGTTCATTATAAAGAACGTTTCGTTTTTAAATTCTTTTTATGGCGTTTTATGATGAAACTCTCTGAAACCGTTTTATCTATTTATTTTTCAACAAGTTGTTGCATGAAAAAACAATCCCACAAATGCTCATATCACACAGTATGAGAGAAGGTGATAGAGAAAAGACTGCGAGAGGTGATGAGATTACTCCAAACCAGTTTGGGGTTATGCCAGATAGAAAAACAATGGACGCCAGTTTTGCACTCCGCCAATTATGCGAGAAGTACAGACGTGCACATAAGAACCTGCATATGATGTTCATTGATCCGGAAAAAGCGTATGATAGGGTACTTTGGGACGTGTTGTGGCCTTGCAAAAGAAAGGTGTGGTTGGGAAGTATGTGTAGTTAATTCGTTATATGTACAGTCAATCCGGAACCTACGTCCGGTCAGCTGCTGGCAGCACTGCTGTCAGCTGACTGTAGTCTTGCATCAAAGGTCGGCTTTAAGTCCTTACCTCTTCTTGTTGATAATGGATGCTCTGACGTCGGACATACCGGAAGAGGCACTCTGGACCATGCTGTTTGCTGTCGACATTGTTCTTGTCGTTGAAGATGGACCGGAGATCCAGAGCAGATTGGAGAAATGGCAACAGAATCTGGAGAATTTTGGCTTGAAAATCAGCAAAACCAAACAGAATATAATTATATTCTACGATTTCGGTTGTCTCTCCAGTTCTGGAGCCATAGCGCTAGATGCCGAGCTTTTTCCGATCTGTTCCGACTTCCGGTATCTCGGTTCAATCGTGCAAAGCGATGGCGAAATAGATCGGACTGTCAAGCACAGAATTAACACAGGGTGGATGAAATGGCGGCAGGTCACGGGAACAATCTGCGACTCCCGCATTCCCTTTAAACTTAAGGGGAAGATCTATAAAACAATGGTTAGACCTGCCTTGTATGGATCAAAATGTTGGGCTACAAAAGGGACGAATGAAAGGCACTTGCATACAGCTGAAATGAGAATGCTAAGGGGCATGTTATGCGAATGGATAGAATTAGAAATGAATTTGTAAGAGAAAATCTGAAAGTGGCGCCGGTGGCTGAGAAATTGTGTGGAAACCGGTTATCATGGTATGGGCCTGTGATGCGGAGGAATGAGGAACATGTCGTGAGGAAAGTTTTGATTATGAATGTGGATGGTTATAAGAGTAGAGGAAGACCAAAGAAAAGATGGATGGATAATGTAAAAGACGATATGACTAGAAAGAGGGTGACTACTGAGATGATGGCTAACAGAGATGTACGGAAGAAAAATACATGCTGCGCCGACCCCAAATAAGTTGAGATAAGGGCAGGACCAGGAGGATGATGATGTATTGTCCACGTCGCCGCGTCGTCGTCTGAGTGAAAAGAAGTCGGAATATATACAGACATGTACGTCCTTAACATTTTAATAATATTTCCTTTAAAAAAAATATAAAGATAATTGAGTGGTGATAAAGTTTACCTTGTCGACCCTACAACAAAATTCAAAGTTGTTCTAACTACTATCACGTGAGACGATGAACAACTAATGATAACATTAAATAAAACTATCACACGTGTATCCAAAATTCATGTATTATAGTTAGTAGATTGTTAACCAAGGGTAGAAAGTGCTAATCCTCACATGAGATATTTTGGCTATAGTTCGAGAGTGAAATAGATTACTTTTACCCAAGATTAACATACTGCTTTTCATTCCGAATGTGAGGAACATGGAAATACAGAATAAGCAATCATACCAAAAAATACTCCGACCATATAAATAAATGTAGGTACATACATAGATAGTTATCGACGACTCTGACTGATGGTTGTTGTAATATTATTAACCAATGTAGACAAGCAAAGGTCCCAAAACCATGCAGCCTTGTACTCCGACTGAATGAAACTCAGTGTAGAGTCTTTATTGTTTTAATTTGCGGTTTTCTTTTACGGTTATTTATTCCGACCGTTAAAGTGGTTTTATTTTGTTATTTAACTAATTAAATAATTAAATCAATTGGTAATATTAGGAATTTCACAAAAATATAAGGTTGTATGCAGTAGTTCCATTGCCATCGATTACAAAAACACACACTTTCAGAGCATGAGGGATGAAAAATACCTCGTGTTGTTGTTCACTTTCTACCCTTGGATAACAATCTACTATTTCATCCCTCGTGCTCTGATAGTGTGTGTTTTTGTAATCGATGGCAATGGAACTACTGCATACAACCTTATTGTTTTTGTGAAATTCCTAATATTACCAATTGATTTAATTACTTAATTAGTCTGCCCCAGGGCAGAAAAGTAATTTGATTTAACTAAGAATTTCTTTATAGGTACTGTCTGATTATATAGTCACGTTTTATATTAATCCTCAAGTTAGCAATGAACTACTTATGTAAGTATACAAACTTTTTATTTTTGTTAAATTCCCAATATTACTAATTGATTTACGTATTATAATTGTAAGTATACTAAAAGTATAAAACCATTTTTCGGTCGGAATAATGATTAACCATAAAATAAAACCGCAAATAAAAAGAATTAAGACTCGAAACTTAATTTAGTTCAGTCGGAGTTCAAGGCTGTATGGTCACTATTTATTCTGCGGTATGGTTTTAGGACCTTTGCAAGCCTACATTGGCTAATAATATTATAACAACTATCAGTCGGGAGTATTTTTTAATAGAAGCTTTCATAAAAACATAAACTCTTTTTAACTTTATTCAATAAACTTAATAACAATTTTACATTTGGCACTAGCTTCCACACTAGGATTCCCTGTGTCGTGAAAGCTATACGAAACTAATAGATACACATTCAATATTACTAAGTACTATTGAAGACTACTTTATACATACGAACACATACATTCAAAAATAAAATGAACTTACATAAACTTACATTCAAAACGACTACTGATATATGATTATTAAAAACAATGAAGTATACACGAACTGATGACGGCGTCGTGTTGCGCTGCGTGGTGTTACGTAACCTTCCGTGAAAACGACGGTATACGACACCTTTCGGCCAAAAGTCTTCCTTCATGAAGATATCTTGGTATTGAGTTGGAAACCGCACCACAAACAACTTGGAGTTAACGTTATGACGCGACTCCAACATTTCTACTCTCAAGTTCCACTTCGTCTTTATTCTGATATAGGTACTCCACCATCTCCTCAACCTGGAGTAATGCAGACGGGAAACGTACAGCTGCGTCGACGGTATTGCAGGACGCAGCAGCATATTCGGTCCTGTCAGTCCGGCACCACATTGATTGCGGCAAGTTGGCTTCCTTCGCTTCTTCTCCACTGTTACGATGCCCTCCTTGTCTGCGTGCTCTTTCCTCTGGACTGGAGGCACGTTACTCTGAGCAACGCAATGCAATGATATCAATATGATATGATTGCATAATTTTGGTATTATTGCACATTATTCTGTATTTTTACTTTTATCACATTCAGATTGAAAAGCAATATATATATATATATATAATCTCAGGTAAAAGTGATCAATTTCTCACTTGAACTATAGTCGCCGTCATTGCGCCCGGGCGCCTCATGTAAAATTGATCACTTTTTACCCTTGGTTAACAATCTACTATTATTTAACCAAAGATGGTGTATGGTATAGTTATTAAGTCACAAACAATACTGTGTGTACAACACGGAACAATGTACGAGTAGGTTCACACTTAAAACTTTGTAGATTATGTTCCATTACCTGTTAAATAACTGAAAACATTGTCGCTGATATAGCTTTTTAGCGTTACAAATTCACATAGTGCGTTGAACGTTTCGTATGTGGCTATATAGCTATGAGCTCGTGAAAGAGCAGTCTGAAATATTCGAAAAGCAGCCACTGCTTTATATTAAATATCCTTGAAGAACTTTTGGTCAAACAGTTGGAATGTCTGATGGGCTCCTATAACATAAATATATCGCCTCTCTTGTCTCGTCTATATCAACTCTATTATTTCCCCGAAAAGTATGGCGGTATTAAGTACATAGGTGGCTAGGTGGAGTGTCGTATTGGAAACAATTGCAATATTTTGTGCTCTTCCTTGTGCTTTCTTTTGAGAATAAAACCTCGTACTTCGAACTTACCACCTGGTAACGATCCGAAACAAAAGTTGACGATGCATCTCCTTGCTAGGTAAAGACCCGTAACTATACAGCGTATCAGAATTCGTGTAATTCCTTCAAACGTCGTGGTCTGCAGTAGAAACAGATTCAATTTAACAAAAAAAAACACGTGAATCAGTTTAGCGCCCTGAGATAAACCGACTGCCGTATCGCGCTAGTCGTGCTTGCCAGGTGTGTCGCCGTGCTACCATTTATGTATTACCCATAATCGCATAAATGTTCAATCTAAATATTTTTTATGCCTTTTGACGTGTTCTAAATGCGATCACTTACCACACTCATCATCCAGCCCTTATCCCAACTTATTTGGGGTCGGCGCAGCAGGTATTTTTCTTCCATACTTAGCGTACTTCTCATTTCACTTGTCATGCCGAAAATGTTTTGGGTAAGTTTTATTACCGGCCGCCTGCCTGACGTCAACCCTCCTTGGGAATGCCTTCAGTTACTCATATGAAATCAACAATAACCAACACCAAGTCGACACTATTTTTTTTTTGGCCAAGACGTTGCTTATTATAAATAAACACTCAATGGAAAACTGTCTATCACTTACCACACTCCCAAGACAAAAAAGAAAATCCCATCATGAGCATTCACGTAAAAAGCCAAGACTTGCGTCTCTTTCGTAAAAGATCTAATGTAGAGCCAAATCTGGCATTTCATATAAAGATATTTTTCGGATTTGGCAATCACGCAGCATGAGGATATACTAGACTACTTCTTGTTTACCGTGCCACAGTTTAGCTTAAATATTTCACTAGGTATTTTGCATCACAGTTACACATGCATGCCAGTTTGCATGACAGTTAGTGTTTTTGAAAGAAAGGGAAAAATCCCATCAAAGACATTCATGTAAAAAGCCAAGACTTGCGTCTCTTTCGTAAAAGATCTAATGTAGAGCCAAATCTGGCATTTCATATAAAGATATTTTTCGGATTTGGCAATCACGCAGCATGAGGATATACTAGACTACTTCTTGTTTACCGTGCCACAGTTTTGCTTAAATATTTCACTAGGTATTTTGCATCACATTACAGCCTCATACTCCATGTTTGTCAAGTCCGAAAAATATCTTTATATGAAATGCCAGATTCAGCTCTACATTAGATCTTTTACGAAAGAGTCACAAGTCTTGACTTTTTTTACATGAATATTTTTGATGGGATTTTTCCCTTTCATTCATAAACACTAACTATATGCCAAATATTGAATTTATAGGTCTGCTAGAAGTACTTTAGAATTTTGATCTTCAGTGGCTGAGTCTGCTCTCTGTAGCATAATTTTGAGGCTTTTGCTTTAATCTAATAAAAATACATAGGGGCTTAAAAGTGCCTCGCGAGTTGCTTCTAGAAAAAGGTGTACAGCCCGGTACGGTACGGATATTTTATTTTTAATCGATCTATATTCCGTGCAGGGTAAATCTAAATAGATCATGTGTTGTTAAGGAATTACACTAATTCGTTTACTCCCTGTATTATTATATTATGGCATGACCAATACAACATTCTCAACCCTTGTAATCGATGTAGAGTGCTTTTCGAAAATACAGTTCCATGATTTTCGCTCAGCATCCAGGGCGAGTTCGTAGAAGTCCGTTCTCTTGTGGTTCCGTATGTCAGTAAAAGGCAAAAAAGCAATGTTGCTTTAGGAATAGGATGAACAATAGCGCCATTGGCATGTTGCGGCGGTTGTTCGTACTAGATGGAGGCGAGGCGCGGTGCGGCGCCCCACCGCAGCGCGCGCCACGACCGCCACGCAGTCTTCCCGCGCGGTCCGCACGTGCGTCTAGCGTGCCTTTCTATCGTGCTTCTACTAAACGTTTCCGTACGAACTCGAAATAGGTCTATATTCAAGTGGAACAAATTAATATTAACAGAAATTGATTGTGTTTCTATTTCGTGCAGGACCAGAGGAGTCCGATACGTCGTTCCGGTAGTTTAACTTGTACCTACTGTGTAATGAATGAATGACTTGAGTGCTCTATCAATTAAAGTTGAAATTGTATTATTTTCTACTTCCTCCGTAGATTAATTAGATCTTACATGGGACCGGAACGTATAAATTAATGTATGTTTACTAAACCCACTTCGTTTCGTTGGATGGAATATGTCTATGGCAGCTAATTAAATATTTAAATGGTGGGTACAAACTTTCTGTTCATACTTGTATAAATTAGTAACTTATTTATAAGTATGATATGATTGAGAATCAGAATTGGATTCGCAGTACCTACAGTACTTAATGTGTCTGAAGAATTTACTCGTAGTATTTGTGTTATTGTCATAAAAAAATAATTAAATAATAAGTTAATTTAGTAATTAATATGTATTGAATAAGTGTGCCTTAGTTATTTAAGATACTAAAATTGCTAAATCGCATGGTGCATTTGTGGTACAAACCTACTTAATTAAATGATTGCGGAAGTAACTTCAAATCTGATACAATCGGACCCAGCGAAGCCTGTTTTAGAATAACCTGATTACGAAAAAGAGAGTTTGTTTGTCTATATACCTACCTACGTAGTATATAGACGTATTTCCTACAATAACTACTTACACTCAAAGATTAATTAGTAATCTTTTACATTACTTTGATTCCATATTAATTTTAATACTCTTTTAGTGATTTTAAACACTTAAAAGATAATAAATAAAATCAAGTTTGTATAAGAGTTTACCCATGTCTGATTTATGTCGTTAAATTCAAAATCAAATGCACCGAATAACGTTTAAATAGTAATTTGTCGTAAATTACTATCCATAATATTTACGAACCTATTCTATGGTTGATAAATTACAATATCTGTAGCAAACTGGAGCATAGATATTGATATAAAGATAAGATAAGAGTCGTAGGGCGTTCTTAATTACGTTTCTTAGTCCTTATTTGTTTGAATAAACATAAATACAGGTACCTTTTATTTAAAATGTTGTAAATGGTCCAGTTTCAATACATAGCAAGTTATTGTGGATTAGTTTTATAGTAACAATAAAAGCTTTTCCGCGTAACTTTTAAGCGTCTACGGAGAAAAATGGGTTACGCCCCGTAGGTAACGGATCAGCAACCTATTACTATGGACTTATGGGTAGATAATTAATACCTCTATTACGACTACACTTTGGTAACTTTATAGATTTGTTACTTGGTCTTCCTGGACAATTGTTCTACTAACTTTGATTTATATTAAATCATGATTTTTAGATCCTGGGTACGATATTGCCAAGAGGCGGGCATTTTTTTTAATCTCTTTTTTCTTAATTTATCCCAACATTAGAAATGGTGACCAAGAAACGGTGATACGAAACTTACGAATTTATCATGCACAATCTCAATCTTCTTATAATATGCGCGCTTATATAGTCACCAAAAGATCTTTTTTGGGTTTCATATAAGTACTTGCCGGTTAGGAAGATTGGTTAAAAATAATACAATTTCAAGAAGTATTACATCCCCAGGCTTTGAATTCAGTTTACCCAATGTATAAATATAGAAAAGCGGGTGTTACAGATACGTGTACATCATCTCAATTCCTATAACGTCCATCTTACCTACCGGATCACTGCACCCTATAGCGATGTCCCGCGATATTTTAACCACCGACAGATGGCGGGATAACGTTCAAAATTAATTACGAAAAAAATATACCGCATTCAAATCGAATGACATCAATAAGTTAAGTCATCAAATTGCTGTAATATCATGGACCAGAAATACTGGAAACACAAGTAATATAAGTAATTGAAATAGAAAAGCGAAGAAATATTTGCGACCTACTTTTACAAGAGATAACTGCTTACGTTAATATTTACCTTGTACATTAGATTTGATTACTATAATTTATAGCGTGGCATAAAAACTCACCAAGTGCAAGTCATACCCAATGCCTACTTATTTATGCCTACTATTAATATTTATTATTTTACAAAAAGACCGATAAAAACTTCATACTGTTTTTCAATATTGCGTACTGTGTTGGTGTTATTATATTTCTCAATATGATACAAATAAACACTACTTTCTCGGCTTTCATGTAAGTGTTATAAATACCGGCCTTTAATGACACGCATTCGATGTAAAACAAGTGTAACGACGTAAACATAAATTATAATGTTAGTTTCTTAATAGTTTTAAATCTAAAACAAATTAACATTGCAACAACTTAATATCTATACTTATATTAATAGATCCTAAATAAATGTGTTATTATACTAAACCTATAACCACCTAAAGTGGTTTTTCCTTTTCTAATACAAGTAAATGTATCTTAAAAGAGTTGACAGAAGTTTATACATTTGCATAAGACGCTTTTAGAATTCCTTAAAAAAAAATATAACTTGACTCCCCAATGCCCTCGTGTTTTTGTGTTTCGACCAGACACTAAAAGTAAAAACAAAACGAACCCCAGCAAAAGGTCGGGAAAATGCTGAGATAAAGACGGCTCAGTATCTTATTCGTTTATTACAAAATCTATAGGTATCTGCTTTCTTTGGCAGCATCGCATCGTACATCTACGTGTAAACTGGACTTCAAGCATTACTTGATATTTATTGAAGAGTCACAGTTACAATGCAATAAATGCCTTCCATTTTTTTTAAACAATTGTAACCTTTTTTTTATTTAATCCGCCATCTCATCTTATTTACCATTTAGCATTACATTTACAAATTCCTATAAAAGAACATTGTAAAAGTCACAAAAAAATCTAGTCTAGTTTAAAGGGAGGACACGATATATTTTCGCGTCATTTAGTTTGGGATATAGTTTCACTGTCCTGACCTGACGTAGGTACAAAAAAACGTGTTCTATAGCTGTGCCAAATTACGTAAAGTAAGTCAATATGATTAGCAGGTTCCGGCATTTACAGCTGTGACATACAGACATACACCGTAACCTTAGCCATAAAAGTTCCGCTTGTATCTTTTGAACTAGAACCCTAAAAATGTCGTTACCCAGCATCGTATTTACCGTTTATAAAAAAAACCTGGTAATAGGATATTGAAGTACTTATAGTAAATTAGTAGTACATAGTTGTCTGAACTAAATTTAAACTTTGGTCCATTTATACGAATAATTTTCGAGAGCTAGAGAGGCCCTTTGTTCTCGTTATAGGGGTGTTTTTTTTTCCAATGATAATAAATATAAATTAAAACGGTTATAAATTGCGGATTGTTTTAATAACCAGTTACGTTTACATACACTATAAAATTATAAAGAAAGACTTCATAAAATATACGGAGCAGTTGCCCTAAATACAAGAGCAATGAACGGCGATGGTGAAACCTTATGAAGGCATCGTCAGCGAGTCAAATAACGGCAATTTGCAGGCCAGTGATAAATCAAAATAGTTTCAGAATGCCAGGAATTTTAAGCATTTACTTTTGAGAAAAAAACTAATGACGAGACTGAAATAGGTACATTACTTTTACATAATGGACACTATAGATAAAAGAAATTGCAGACGTGTTTTGTATAAACAATGTCTGTTACCAAATAACCAGAACCAAACACTTCATATTTCTATAAATAGTCTTTATCAAAAATATCCACCTGCTCTTTAATTTTAAGACGTGTCTCCCCCACAAATTGTACGTTATGATGAGAGTCGTGTTCCAATTGTAATAACATCAATTGATTTAACGCTATTTTAGTGGAAGGAACAAAACGAGGTCACTGACCGGCAATTACGTCCTACTAGAGACACGTCCATTCCACAACAGTAATGGATTCAAATCTTACCATCATAGTTTTACTATTGTTACATTAGTAACGTAGGTATATTTAAATATAAAAGTATTTTATTTAAAAATCATGTTGAGTTAGTAGGCTACGATAAAATATTATCAAATTACAACACCAAAATATTGTAGAAATCTTTTATAGATCCTGTTTATTTATGAAATATTTTAAACAAATAAACTAGATACTTTCCGAACTGTATTAACTTGCCTACTTTTAAAACTTTCTACTTTCCACGCTCTAAAAACATATTAGAAACATCGTATCGTTATGGATGCCACATTATAATCAACCATTACTAAGATTTATCAGTTTTTTTTTTCTAATATCAGTCAACGAATCTCTCAAATTATACAATATAAATCTAAACTACTTAGTATATGAATCAAAAGTAAAAAGTACAAAACAAATATTGACAAAATACGTATAAAAATACAGTTTTGGTAAATTGTTTATTTGTATTTATGATTTATCTTTAATAGGATAAATGAAAAGAAATAACAGTTTGGGAAGGGAATTTTAATTCAACCTTTATAAAACATAAAACAGTGTTGGTGACACAGAGTATTGTGATTGTGACCAACTGGAATATTAATATTTCATTAATAATATGTAACTATTAAGTTGTTACAAAATCCAATCGTACAGAAAGCAATTACCGGCGTGTCCTTTCACTTACTTGTTGATAGTGGTGTGTGTATAAAGGCCCAATGGGACCGCAGCCGGTGTGCTACAGAAACCGGTCCGAGAGGCATGAGACCGACTTGTGGCTCAAGGTACTATTACAATGTTGATCAATCGCATTTTGGAACAACGATTAAAACAGTTCTCATATTAATAAGAATAGTTATTCAAGAAAGAGATTCCAATGTCTAATAATATGTGCCTCTGATTATGATTTATATATTGTACCACTGGAAAACGAATCTAACTTGAATGTTGCGTTATGCATGAAAAAAAACGTCTTAGGTTTTTATATTTTGTGCGTAGTTTAAATAATTTATTTAACATTCGTGTTTTTTTGTATAACATATAATATACATTATTTAGGATCAAATGCACTATCTAAAGTATAGACTTTAAAAAAACGAAAACAACAAAAATAACAGGGAAATGGCCGCAAGAATTATTTCACACTAATTTCGTTCTAATACACAAAATAAAACCAGTTTATTTTCAGTAATTACCACCTTATTTCAATAAATTTACTGCACGTACTAGACAAGCGGGTAATATCGTACTTGCCAAGAGAAATACCGAACAAGCAGACTTCGAAAAAGGAAAAAGGCCCCGTCAGCAAAGCCTAATAGTGCGCTAATTTATTGAAGAAGTTCAAAAGATTGATATAACAAATATCTACCTTTCGACTTCTCAAAAGCGTTCGACTCAGTCAACGATGCGTTCGAAATTATACTAGCAGCTGGGTATGACAAAACATCACCTGACCATGATCACCGTCTTAGAGAACTCTGTGAAGACAAAAAAGCTTCTTTATGAAGAAATAACACCCTATCGAACCAGTTTAACCCCCAAACAGGAGTCCATCAAGTGTAAATTTTATGTCCGCTACCACATAACCTCTCTGTGCAGTTTTCAGGAGAATCATTCCTGGAAACTGGGCAAAGCATGTTGCCATTGGAGGGAGAAAAGAATCTAATCTGTAAAATTGGAAAACGATACCACCTTATTTGCGATCAACGTCCGCCATTTAAGCGTCAGCTGAGAAAAAATGTTGAGCTTAAAATTCGGAATCAAGGTTAATAAGTACTAGTAAAACTAAATTTAGAGCCATTGATCGGTCCTTGTGGCACAGACAAAGATTAAGAATACGACGGCTCACAATATATCGCTAATAGGGTAGACTAGTCAAGTCCAGACTGCTTCAGATGGTTTCATAGAGAATCAGAGGACCATCTTTCCTCACATGCAGCAGTTGAAGGCGACTGGCTTCGGTCTATGCAGCGTGCCCACAAAGTAACGAACAAGCCCACTGGCAACATGGTAATACCATTAAGAAAAAAAACGAATAGATATATAAATCTTCCGTTGCTTAAACTTTGGAAACAATTAAATTTACGCATCAAATTGAACGTCAATGTCAAATGGTTACTAGGTATAGGTTACTATCCAATATATAGCAATGCAGGAAGCAAACTTGCTCTTATGACATTTATTCAATTTGAAATAATTTAGGTATTATCTAGTTACATCTCTAAATAGAATATCAACGAGAGAAAGTAAAGGCCCGGTACCGTATAAATGGATGATTGTAAGCACATTATCTACTGCGGTTTTTACTGCGGTAGATTAAGTTATTCCAATTGTATATTAAAACAGCCCATCGCGTGAAATGCTAAACTAAAAGCCATTGCTAAGAACCACCATCGATTTTAAATTCAGTCTACCCCGGTTGCTCGTTTAAGTGTTGACGCTTTTCGAAAAATTGCACTGAAATAAAAGCACAGTTATAATAAATGGGTGGTACCTACAGCTCAAATACTTCAAGACAGAGAATGCCATTTGTGTGCGCAACTCTCGCCATTCAATATTGCAATGTTAAGAAATAGTAACTGGATCGAGAATTGGCGCACCGACTTGCAATAAGTAATACGAAATAAATGTTATTACTACTTTTCGCGAGAACTTTCGGTATTACCTATATGAATAATAAAAAAAAATTAAAGAGTTCCCAATAGCTTTTAAAATGCTATCATAAATTGTAAAATGTTTCAGTTCTTGCCTTCTTGGTAATTGAGATTGAGTTTAGTTGGTTGGTTACATAATGCTCTACGAGGAATTTTAACTGAGCTACACCACAATCTAAGCTTAGAATAATTTACTTTCCTGAACCCATACAGATTATAATCAACAATTTACCCAATAGAGGCCGCAGGAAACTTAATTTTGTATAAAAAGTAAAAAGCAATAAAATTGATCGTAACTATCATGTTGGGAAGCTAACGAGGTTGTTGTGTACCACGGTTATTGGTATTATACTGGTGATCGCGAAATTGTACCCGCCCCGCTCATCATAGCACAGGAAACATCTTTTAAGGCCATGTCTAACAACATACTTGCCTATTATAATAACGATAATTTATTATTAAAGGTTCCCAAGGCAAGAGGTTTAAACGCACTTTAAAAGTGAATAGCAGAGTTTCAGGGTAATGTAGTTCAATTACAAAACTGAAACCCTGAAAAACTTCATCATGACAGTCCGTATGTTACAAGGAAATACTCTTTTTATAGTATAGACGAATTTAAAAATTAAATATCATTATCAAATACATAATGATGAATGTAATGGAAAAAGAAATTGAGATACAGTTAATCATTCTGTTTAATGGTAGATATTGTATGTAATTACGTCTATTGCTTTTATTTTTTCTAATTTTACTTGCAGGTACTCTATTTTCAGAAAAAATATTTGATTACCTAAGATAATGTGAAAGTTTTTGACGTAAAAAGAAAGTCGTTCTAAAATTGTGAATCGACTTAATTTTCAATGAATATTACATCTGCACTTTCTATTGTTTCAGAGACCTGAAAACCTTGAATCTCCGCTGCCTGTTCCTCGCGACACAAAGAACAGCGTGTACATTATGAATGATCAGGTTGGTAAATTAATTATGTAACAACTTTGGCTAAACTGACTTTTTTATGTAAAAGGTTGGCAAGCAGGCCGACGGCCCATCTGATGGTGAAAAGTTACCGCTTCCTATATACACCTGCAATCCCTAGAGAATTAATTGTTGATGCGTTGCCAACCCAAGATACAAATCTTAAAAATTCTCATGTGAATGTAATTTCACCGGCACCCTACAAACCGGTACATTCGAAACACAGCAATGCTGCTTAGCGGAAGAAAAAGGTATGGTGGTAGAGAGTCACTTCATTTTTTTTTTCGTCGGAACATCCTCATGGATGCTCTTCGCCCGGGGAAGGCGAAGGGGTATGCCGGACTCTTACCGGCTAAAAACCCACGGTGGTCCTTCTCCTGACCATTGGCCGGATTCGCGAGATTCGCAGCTGCATGCAACGCGACCCCGGCAGGCCTCGGTCCGCCAGCCCCTGGCGGACATCTTCTTCTGTGGGGCCTTGCCCCACGTCCGGACGAACTCTATCACAAGGAGTTCTACTACTACTTATCTTTACCTATAAATAATGGCAATAAACACTTTTAGCATTGTAAACTGTAAGTATTCCATAGTACATTGTATTCTATATCTACCTAAAATTTAGTAGATATCGATTGCTACTCGTATTTCTACAAATTCGCGCAGTTTAATTTTTAATTAACAAAAATAACTCTACAGACCATGAGGTCCTCGGTTCAAAACGTGCATCAATAAAGGCTTCTTCCATTTCGTTACAAAAGTAGTAGTGAAAAACCGGCAAAGAGCGTATCGGATCACGCAAAGGGTAGGATCCCGTAGCATATAACAAGAAGCAAGAAGTATATCTCTTATATATAAAGAGACTGGTACTGACTGACATTTCATTCATCAACGCAGAGCCTAAACCACTAAAGCTGGAAATATGAAATTTGGACAGTAGGTTCCTTACATGACGAAAACATCCACTAAGAAGGGATTTCTCGAAATTCAACCCTTAAAGGGGTGAAAAGGGTGATTAACGTTTGTATGCAAGTCCGTCATTTTTGAAGTAAGAAGCATGAAATTAAGTATTAAGGTTTCTGGTTAGGAGTAGATGTACATGTGTTTGAGCGTTTTTGGAAATTCAACGTCTAAAGGGGTGAAATAAGTGTTGTAAGTTTGTATGAGAAATCCGGTAATTTTGAAGTAAGACGCATGGAATTCAATATTTAGGTTACTGGTCAGAAATAAACGTACACGTGTTTCAGGGTTTTTGGAAATTCAACCCCTAAGGGGGTGAAATAAGTGTTGTAAGTTTGTATGAGAAATCTGTTACTTTTGAAGTAAGAAGCATGGAATTAAGTATTTCGGCTTCTGGTTAGAAATAAATATACACGTATTTGAGCGTTTTTGGAAATTATACCCCTAGGGGGTGAAATTGGAGATGAAAGTTTTCTTGAAGTTAAAAGCATGAAATTAAATAATAGGGTTTCGGATTAATAATAAATTACCGTGTGTGAGCGTTTTTGTAAATTAAATCCCTAAGGGGGTAAAATAGCAGATGAAAGTTTGTATGAGAAGTCTGGTACTCTTGAAGTAAGAAGCATAAAACATAAACGTGTTTCAGGGTTTTTGAAAAATCTATCCCTAGAAGGTGAAATAGGGGATGAAAGTTTTTTTATTGTTGACACTTGCGCGAGGGTTTCTGGTATAGTATGTACCATCACCGTAATATATATATAGGAGGTGGAGCGCGAGTCGTATCGGATGGTTTTAAATAAAAATTCACATCGTTCATCCGATTGAGTTGAAACTTTGTATAGTTGTTGTTACTCACGCGAAAGTTTCTGACATAGTAACTTCAACGTACAATAGATGGCGCGCGAATCGTATTGGATAATTATTTGTCTTCTTCTATTAGAAAGAGAAAGGTACTAACTGAAAAATGATATTTGGAAAGTCGGTTCCTTTTGTAACGTACCTAAGCATAGTCCGTCATTATTGAAGTCAGAAGCATGAAATTAAACGTTAAGGTTTCTGGTTAGAAATTAATTAATGTACATGCATTTGACCGTTTTTCTAAATTCAACTCTCAAGGGGGTGAAATAAGGGTTAAAAGTTTGTATGAGAAATCTGATACGTTTGAATTAAGAAGTGTGGAATTAAATATTTAGGTTACTGGTTAGAAATTAACATACACATGTTTTAGGGTTTTTGGAAATTCAACCCTTAAAGGGGTGAAATAAGTGTTAAATATTTGTATGAGAACTCTGGTACTTTTGAAGTAAGAAGCATGAAATTAAATATTAAGGTTCCTGGTTAGAAATAAATGTACACAGGTTTGAGTGCTTTTGGAAATTCAACCCCTAAAGGTGTAAAATAAGTGGTTAAAGTTCGTATGAGAAATTTGGTCGTTTTGAAATAAGAAGCATGGAATTAACTATTTGGACTTTTGTGTTTGAGGGTTTTTGGAAATTCTACCACTAAGGGGTGAAATACGGGATGAAAGATTTATGTACTGAAGTTAAAAAGAGCATGGATTAAAATAATAGGGTTTCTGCTGGGAAATAAACACACACGTGATTGATGTTTTTTTTTAAATTCTACCTTTATGAGGGTGAAATAATAAGGGTTGAAAGTTTATTTGAGAAATGTGCTACTTTTGAAATGAGAAGCATGGAATTAAATATTTAGGCTTCTGGTTAGAAGTAAACATACGCGTTTGAGGGTTTTTGGACATTCTGCCCCTAAGGGATAAAATAAGGGATGAAAGTTTTTTCATAGTTAAAAGCATGAAATCAATAATTGTGTAGTAATGTTTGATGTTATTACAAATTCAACCTTTAAGGAGGGGGAATAAGGGTTGCATGCAAGTTTTTATGAAAAATCTGATACTTTTGAAGTAAGAGGGGAAACTGACTGACTCGCTGACTGATTTATCAACGCATAGCCTACAACTGCTAGGGTAAGAAATTTGACATTTTGAAAGTAACGTCTAATAACGTAGGCAAGGAAGGGTTTTTAATAATTCCACCCCTTAATTGGTGAAATTTTTTGGTAACGTTTGTGTGAAACCCTTATTCCATAGGGTTGTTAACTTCAAATTTGGCACAAACACTGTTCAAAGTAAATAATGTAAGACGGGATTTTTAAATTTTAAACCTACACTTAAAAAGGAGCTTAAAGAGGGTTTAAATTTCACGCAAGCGCAGCTGCGGGCAACAGCTAGTATTATAATATTTCACAATGATATAGTGAAACAAAAGTTATTTTTGCGGTCAATATACTCAAAATAGAATTCAACTGAAAATAGCGGATATTTCAAAAACTTATAACGTATCTTGTTCAAAACAATTTTAGTAGAAAGTATTCACTAGGTGCTAAAAGCTAGTTTTTTGCGGAATTTGTGATGACATGGTTGGAAAGTTATGGGGATGGGCACATTTTTAACAACTTTCGGAGCTCATAATGTATGTCACTAATGTTCACCTAAATAAAAAAGTCACTTATGAACCCTAATGTCATTTTTAAAGACCTATCCAACGATACCCCACACTACGAGACGTGTTTTTTTTTTCATTTTTCAGTCATAGAGTCGTAGGTAGGTATATATGGAGTGGAGTGGAGGGCAAGGCAAAATTTAATTTCATATATTTCACTACCCTGCTTTAAGGCGGTTTACAGAAGACACCGACGTGCGAAGTTTCATACAAACTGGTTAAAAACTGTTAATTTTACGAGGGTGTGACAGACGGGTGAACAAACAAACGAAACAGATATGACGAAAATATAAGGGTTCCTAGTTTGACTACGGAACGCTAAAAATCAGGCTCTTTATCGACATAACCTAAATGCGCTTCGAATTTTCCGTACCAATCACGAACTAATAAAGTTTTCGTAGGCATATGAAATGTCGCTGAAATCTATTTAATACCCCAGATATAGAATACCAAATTAGGAATTCAACAATTTCTGTAAAAATAAATAAATAACGAGCTGCATCGTGCATCACAATCAATTTACTTATTACGCCATGTTCAAAAATTCGTGTAAGACTCTTAACTACACCACTATTTATTAAATTAGCGTAGGTACCTAAAAGGTACAAAAGATTACGCGATTTAAACTACTCGTAACGATTGAGCAAATATGGTGCAAAAATGATGCTAGTTTCTTCTTGATAACTTTAAATTCTAATATCTTTTGATTGAGCAAACCGATTACGATGAAACAAAAACTAAATGTTACTCCGAGATAAACATAGTATTTGTCTATAAAAATCAATCGCATAGTGTCAATACTTTTTACGTGATGACCGACAAACAGATAAACAAAAAATACAAAAATAATCGAAATAGATTCTATTGGTTGTGATTAAGCTAGCCAGCCGCTATTGTTTTATAAATAATTTTCCAATGTTTAGACACGCTAAGTCTACAGATTCATTATATGTATAGGTATAGATAGATTAAATTAGTACGTTAGAGATTTACGAAAAAAAAACTGATTTTATTTCCATACGAGTATGATAAGTAATATCCATCATCCGCGAAAAGTAAATCAAGAGGCGCAGAACTAGAGCTAGTGATACAAACTATTAATTACATATAATAGATATTTATTTGTTTATCTTTATAAAACACACATAAAAAAATTATTACCATTGTAAGTAAAATATACAGCACAACTAGAGACGACGACAAGAGAACACCATACAATGGTACAATTACACAGAGAGCTTTTTATAGTCATTAACATTGTATGGAAACTTCTTGTTGCCTTCTGTTATTCTCATAGAGACTTTCTTATAATGTTCAACTATTGAATGTTAGGCCGTCTCACAAGTAAAAGTTAAATACCATTAAATTCCCTACAATTTATTCACAAATCCATGTTAAGCATATTATCTTCTCTCGTGTCAGCACAAGCTATACGAAAATAGCTCACGCTGTGGTGAAAAGATTAGCCAGTCAGCAAGGTTGGTAGCGAGGCTGACTGCCCAGGGTGCGCCGGACGTACTGAACTATCGTCACTCGTGGAGGCTCTTTTCACGCACCCCAATAAATACAGTAGTGAAAAGTGCGCACGTATAATGTAGGTATCTTGATAATTCTGTATGGTTCTCACTTTATATCACGGCTCATCTTCCGTGCGGAAGATGTCCGGTCCTTTCGAAGGCATACACGGGGACACAGGTCCAACGCGCAGAGGCCCCTTTGAGAACTTTAATCTAAAATGGGATGGGGCACCAACCGGTGACTATCCACGGCTGCACTATTGGAGTACAGTCATGGACCGTCTCAGGTGGGTGCAAAACTATTGTAAAAATGGTAAAAAAAAAAAACTGGTCTATGGGAAGGGGTGTTTAGTGGATTAGTTAACTTCTATTGCCGGAAGAAAACGGCGTCTGCCTTCCAACATTTAAAATTGAAATTTATTGGCAGACGGTGACTCGCCAGCTCACTAGCTGGGCCCCCTGAAAAGCCGCCAGTACATAGGCGAAGGGGGCAACAGACGTGTGAGCGGCTAGAGGTGTAGAGAGGTGCGGCCCCGGTTTCGCCGTCGCGGATCTAAAAGACCCGGAGTGGGTTTCCCCGCTATTATGCTGTATGGTTCTCATAATAATATGCATTTACATTACATTACAAAATTAGGACTCTATTTAAATTCCTGGAGGGTGTCTACAAACTCTTTATATTTCCTGTTTTAGCTTGCAAGATGGCTTATCAAAACCTCAATAGTTTCTACCACCTCTGTATGATTAATGATAATTCCACTTGAATATGGTGGCATTGGCCTCTTATGATTCTACAAATTAAATACGTTTAATTGTTTTATTTAAATGCAGAATAATTATGTACAAGTACAGGCACCGGTTAAAGCCACGAGGATGGAATAAAAACGTTTTATTCGTTTTGGAAACAGCCATAAAGTTTGCGAATATTTCAAGGACAGGTGTAGGAAACCCTTGTCACGCATTTTGTCGATTTCTTACCCTTCTATTTCGTAGTACGTTACAAAAAATCGAGAAATAGTTAATATTATATGAATTCAGAACTTCTATTATTTAAGGTCTTACTTTAATAATCCATGATATTTTGCATAACGTCTTAGTGAATGCTGAAGATAATATAGGTATCACTGAAAATTACATAAGTCGTATTTTTTTTTTCTTTAGGCGTCATTTATTTAATTACCTACTGTTGCTCTAAGTTGTTATAACATCTATGCAAGAAAATGGCCCCCGCGGATAGCTAGCGTCGTGCCCGCCAAAAAGAACCAATAAATTAATTAATTGGTTTATTTATTAAATTATTTTTATAACAGAAAATGTATTATACCATCAGATTTATTTTTTTGTGCTAGGTACGTCATCTTTAGCATCTACTAAGGCATAGTGCCTTAGTAGATGCTAAAGATGCAAAACATCGTGGATTATTAAAGTAAGACCTTATATAAGTGGCATAATAAATTGAAAGTATGATGTAGGTACGTACCTTAACCATAACCATGCAGGTATCTTAATCATAACTCGTTGCCGATTCTCGTTGATGATCTTCAAAACATTAGGATGAAATAATAAGAAAAATGAGCACTTTCCTTTAGTTTGCCATTTAACATTATGTGGCAGAATTTGATCCTTCTAAGCATAAAATGACGCAATAACAAAAGTGTTTTTCTTTTTTCAAAATCAACCTTTTCGATTAACAGCTAGGAAAATTATTAAAAAAAATCTAAGTAGATACTTAGTTTTAGTTTTTATCAAAATCGGCCCCGTGACTCCTTTGAGCATTTTTTGCTATTCCGTATACTTTCGGGAATTCGGATTTGGCCATACAAGTCAAGTTAAAAAATTCATCGTATAATGGAAGTTTGATCTTTGAACAATCAAGCAATAACATTATCAGGAGATTTAGGTCACCACTAATTGGGCCATAGATATATTATTAAAATAATTAATGGATTGGGCGAACCTCTACTAAGTACCTATTTAGAGACTAATAAACTTAACATTTTTGCCTACGAGTGTAAAGACTGTAGAGACTATTAAAAACCCAGGTATCAACATTAACATTCAAAAAAAAAAACCTTTTAATAAGCGCGAGCCTAAATTAAACATAAATGCAAATCAAAACAACTTCTTCGTGCGTAGAACTAACTAACCCGGCCTAAAAAAAAGGTAACTATATATGTATTTCAAATTTGTACAAGGCAGCGTATGAAAAAGTTTACGAACTTGCAAAAGCTGAAGGTGAAGGATATTATGAAGGACCTCTAAAACCTTAATTTTTTCGCCTTGCTTAATTAAGCCATATACATCTCATGACACACTATTATCTTTATGTTCTTGAACAACAGCTTTGATAATTCCAGGGCAAATTCCGGCCTTCAATGCAATGTAACAAACAACGCACAAAACCAGCAAGTTTAAGCGAATTTCAACCTGAAAGGATGTAGCACTGGAGTCACGGCACTGATTCTGTGTAAATGCAGATTAAACATCCCTGCACCTGATTGTGAATGTGTGTAAATTGCGTATACTGATGTGTAAAACGCGCGTTTTTAAATCATTATGATAACCCCAAACACGGCAAAAAAAAAACCTGGACCAACCAAGTCTGATAAAGTTTTTTTCAAATTACTTAGTTTAGAAATTGGGCCACCCACTAAAATCTATTATTTAGATTTGTGTGGGGACACCTCACAATCTTAATTGGAGATTATTTTGAGCTAATAAAAAATATAATACTAGACACTTGCTTAATATCATACTACTTTGAGGAAATAATCCTCCCTGGATCATTCAAGTCAGCAAGACATTTACAAACTGATAGAGAATGATTTCAGCCAGTATAATTCATAAATGTGTTCGTTTCTTTGTTTCAGACATTTCATACTCCATCATTTGGCGACGAAGAGTTTGATATACCACTAATTCATGGGCAGCATGCCACAAACGCCGGCGTGCAAAACTCACATATACAGTATACGCAATTACACCATTCAGCTCCTCAGGTTAGTAACTAAGTAACAATATACCTACTTCTTTGGATGATGTACAGAGAAGGAAAGGTATTCATATACTATAGTTACAATTTGAAATGCTAGAAGCATTTGAATCCGTATAAGAGTCGTCAGTAAGATTCGGATTGAATCTTCTTTTTCCCAAATAACAGACCGGTTAGCTTCAGATATCGTCAAATCGAGTTACATGAATAGGAAACAATCTTTCTACCTATTTATTTATTATTTTTAAAGCAGAATTTATAGAACCCACAAGTTACACAACGCGTTCGATATCTGTCCTACTTTTTACATTGGTTTTTATTGAAATTGAATTGCCTAGCGATGGATTCCATCCACTCTACATTTTACGGAGAGAATTGACTCGGAAACCAATATCGTAGGCCTTAAATTCAAAATTCCAGGATTCCTATACTTCCATCCTAAGATCGAAAACTTTCAAACTCCAGCATTACAGTGTTTATAAAATTGTATGATGAGTAAGAGAGCTTCTCGTCGTGTAACTCAGGATATATAAGCAAATAGAAACATGCAAAGGTTGAAATACAGCTCAATGTACCTACAAAGATTTTATAGATATTAGATAAGATTAAGAATTTTAAGCTGGGGTGTAGTCGTTCCATTACAAAACGAAATTAACATCTTGTATAACAAATTAACTTTGAAGTTAATTCGAAAGAACTATTAACGGTCTTATTAAATTCTGTTTTTGATATCTGTTAAATAATTCCGTTACTTCGGAAAGACTTACAAATGCTATCTTCCTAGGTGAACCAGTTTGAATAAAACTATTTATTTAGGTAGAAGTTTAGTTAAAAACTAGCTTTTGCCCGCGACTTCGTTCGCGTGGATTTCGAATACCTAGAAACTTTGATTGGCTTTAAACGGAGAGGTTGAAGTTGCTCTGTCTTACTTTCATCATTTTATTTGAAAAGAATTTATACCAAGTCTATAAATACAGGAAATCTCATTTCACCATAAAGTACATAACGTCGGAGATGCATTTTGGTCATTTTTATTTTATCACGACATATATGTACTATAACTTATATGAGAACCGCTCTATGCGAATTTTGTTTGTAGGCAATGAAATTAGCCTTTATTGGGTTTATAAAATTCGTAATAAATATAACTGACTAACTTTTTCCCGCGACTTAGTCCGCGTGAAAGCCCATAGGAACCGTGCAATGACCAAATGCAGTCACGAGGGTTTCACTCTAAGGCAGTCTTTCTCAAAGTGCACGATAACGCCCCCTTGCGGGCGCTAGAGGCCTACAGGGGGGGGGGGGCGTTAAAGGGCAGTAAAAGTAATGATTTTTAAGATGTGGTAATGTTAAAAAATTTAGGGGGCGCTAGAAAATAAATGATTCTCAAAGTGGGCGGTAGACGAAATAAGTTTGAGAACCTCTGCTCTAAGGCGACTACAAAACACCACGTTTTACCCCTTATTGGTTGTTTTCAAAAATCCTAAAACACATGTTTTATTATTTGTGTGGAAAATTATTTAAACCAAGTTTCAAATTGATAAAGGCTACGCGATACAATTTTTTACACCCCGTTTCACTACCTTAATTCGATAAATCCAAAAAACACGCGTTTTATTCTTCGACTCAGAAGTTATTATACCAAGTTTTGAGTTAATTGGGCCACGCAATAAAATTCTTCAAAACAAACCTCACCTTCAACTCTTGTGCTCATTTTTAGAGATTATTTTAGAAAATGTATAAATAATACACATAGTAGAGTGCATATAATAAGGAACGATGAGTAGTTACCGTACAGAACGCAATATTGAGATAAAAGGTTACTATATTCTTCTTCTATCGTGTCGGCACGAACTATACGAGAATAGCTCATACCCTGGTGAAAAGATTAGCCAGTCAGCAAGGATGGTAGCGGGGCTGACTGCCCAGGGTGCGCCGGACGTACTTAAGTATCGTCACTCGTGAAGGGTAAGGTTACTATAAATTAATATCAGTTCATCATTAATAAATTTCACTTTAGGTGGGGTTAGTCGCTACTTAACAACCGCGCAGATAATATTACCGCGATCAGTTCGTAGATGGGTGACCATTCATCACACATCGAGACTCTCGGTGCCTCAGAGAGCAGGTTAAACCATCGGTCCCAGGTGTCATACGAATACCTATGACAGTCGTTATGGGTAGTCAGAAGCCCGAAAGTCTGACAACCGGTCTAACCTTAGGATATCGGCATTGCGCAGTAACTGGATTGCAGAGGTCTGATGGCAGTCGCACCGTGTAAAATATTGGTATTCAGCCAGAGGCAGACTTCCCATAAGGCCGACTAGGCTCGGGCCTAGGGCGGCCAGATAAGAAGGGCAGCAAATCGCAGAAATAATAATCTTAGTCTAGTAGTGGCGTTGAGAAAAGAGCCGCTGGTACCTACTTCACGACCTAGGGCGGATGGTACTGCACGGCCTAGGGCGGCCAAGACTACTAGTCCGCCTCTGTATTCAGCAGCATCTGCCCCCCGATTTAGAACCTTTTCGATATGTAGTAGTCGAACGATTTGGTTTGTTATCTCGTTCTGCCTACGATTCCCGTAACGAGAGAAAAAGAGATAAGCATTCGACAACTAACTAATCGAATCGTTCTGAATCAAGGGGCTTGTTAGACTGGAAGCTTACCCGAACACAGTTGGGAAAGGCCAGGCAGAACACATAGTTAACTTTTAACTACATCAGCAACTGTGTAGTTCCATCAATAGTATTTAATACATGAGAACAAATAGGCATAACAACAAACTTCTAATAAAACTTATCGTAATAACGTTACTGAAAGGGAGGCATTTGAGCATGCGCTGAACAAATACGTATGACAATGTATTGTTAGAAAATCAGAGGTTAAAAAAATATTATCATTTACTATTGGTGACCAAAATCACCACGGGAGACCACGTAATTCTGCATCATTGCTTATGCACTCAAAAAAATAATATAAAGGAAACAAGGGAACCGAAATGACACGCAAAAATAAAATGAATCTGTACAAACGTATTTGCTCTTAGACATACGTTAGTGATCATTTAAAATGCTCGAATAATAAAGGTTGCAGTGTGGTCTATTAGTGCAAGTAACTCGGCACTTCCTATAATGTAGCACGAAAGCCCGAATCTCGGAATACTATATCATATCAAGATTGCAAGATTGTTCGAAAAATAAGCAAATTCATTTCATGGCCGTTCATATATTGAAATACCCATTCAAACTACAGAGATATTTCTCATGGTATTTCTCATGGGAGCTATTTCATAATTTTTTGTCTTGTATTGGAATTGATTTAGCATGGTTAACACTTTCTTTACAAATACGAATTATTAAAAAATATTGAGCATTTTCGAAAAATGTACTACTATTATAAGGAAAAACTTCAATAAAAAAGGGCCTCAAACGACAACTCGATTCTGACAAATCGAAACCCGATAACTCGCTCCCGCAACAACTCTAAACTTTTTAACCCTTCGCCCGTGTCAGACGTAGGATTATGCCGGACTCGTACCGGTTAAAAACCCATTGCGGCGTGCCCTACGCTGGGCTGCGCAAGTAGTTCCCTCCACTCGGCCACTAGGGTCTGGTGGAGCTCACTCAGCTCAGGCGCCTCCTCGCGCTAACGATATCTCAGCGCGAGGGCCCTTGTCTCCAGACCCCAGGGCATCGATCCGGCTAGGAGGCTCCTCGCCTCTAAGAAGATCGTACGGTACCCCCTTATCACTCTGACGTCCATTGCTCGCTGCGGTCTCCGCAGGATTGCGACGTTGCGGGCCGTCAGGATGTCTACCCAGATCGGCCGGCGTCATAAAGGCCCATAAAGGGCCATGGACCGTACGATCCCCACGTAAAGCCTCCGGTAGGGAGCGTTGCCCCCCCCCCCTCCCCCTCCCCAGATTTGGTAGCAGCCGTGACAACGCAGAGAAAACTCACCCTTTTTTTATCTTAACCGGGGAAGGCGAAGAGTTATGCCGAACTCTTACCGGCTAAAAACTCATGGTGTTCCTTCTCCTGACCTGTAGCCGGGGTCACGGGATTCGCAGCTGCATGCACCGCAACCCCGGCAGGCCTCGGTCTCGGCCTCGGCTTTGCTACACGTCCTCCTGAGAGGCGCGCGTGGAACACGGCGCGCCGCCTTCTCCGACCTGTTACTGGTCGGGCGACGAGTCCCCTAAACCGCCGCCCGCAGGCCACACACTAGGGTGGCTGGAGGTTGTCTCGCGCACTCCGGCGGCGCACGGTGCGTCTGGCGCGGGAAGGGAGACTGGCAGTCGCCTCTCTGTGCCTCTCCGCTCCCTCCTTTGTCGCCATCACCTCCTCGCAAAAGGAGGCGACGGCTTCCCACGCATTCTTGCTCCCGACTATGGACAAAACCACGGCCGGAAGCGAGAGATCTCCACCGAGACAACTCAACACTTTTTTTTTATTTTTCTTGGTAGCATCCTCATGGATGCCCTCCGCCCGGGAAAGGCGAAGGGTTATGCCGGACTCTTATCGGCTAAAAACCCACGGTGTTCCTTCTCCTGACCTATGGCCGGGGTCACGGGATTCGTAGCTGCATGCACCGCGACCCCGGCAGGCCTCGGTCCGGCAGCCCCTGGCGGACCTCTCCTTCTGTGGGGCTTTACCCCTTTGCCCCACGTCCTCCTGAGAGGCGCGCGTGGAACACGGCGCGCCGCCTTCTCGGGCCTGTTACTGGTCTACTGTAATTATAGACACAATAGATAAACAATGGCACTGAAGAACCGGATCGTCAGTCGGGCCGCTAGCGGTTAAAATCGCCAACACAATGAGTGTCATTTAATTTTATAGTAGAATACGCCACCTCATTGTGCCTCCCTGTATAAAATATCTGGATAGTTTTGTCGCCAGAAACTCTAAGAAGTAATGAAATGTATCACACCATATAAGAATAGAAAATAAGTACTTTAGTTCGCTTTAAAGACAAATATCTAGAAAACAAATTGTATAAAAAAAGTATGGAAAAAAAAAACTCCACAGATTGATTATTTGACCAGCGCTACCAAATGGTTAGAATTTTCTTACATTTTTGGTAACTTTTGACCCTCTCGCGTAACAAGTAACTTTTATTTTTAAGGCTATTTTCGTAACTTTTGTAGATATTTGCATTGAAATTAGCTGTAAATAAAATTTGTTAAATGCAAATAGTGTAGGGAGGATGAATCGCCAACTGCTGTCCTCACGATTTGTCGTCTGGATGGCGTTTCAAACTTGTCTGAAAGTTGCGTGGACACGGTGTTACTAGTTATTGAAGCAAGTTAAATTGAGAAAACTTGCAATAGTGACTTGCACAACAAAACTAGTTTACAGTGTAAACAGATAAGCAAGCACTTCTTTCAATAACTTGCATGAAAAGAGCCTCCACGAGCGACGATACTTATGTCCGCCAACACGCACCATGCCAGCGTGGTGGACTAAAGCCTAAATCCTTCTCGTTCTGAGAAGAAGCCCGTGCCCAGCAGTGGGACAATGATGGGCTGATTGATGACCCTGGACAGACAACTTTACGACCATCCTTGTTGATTGGCTAATCTTTTCACCACGGCATGAGCTATTTTCAAATAGGGTTACAAATGTTTCTCACTTTCATCAAACAATCTTTAAATGTTATAAGGTCAACCGGGGCAATTGCGTCATATAAATCCCATACACGCTTTTAAAAATTCATATCACACTAATTATAAACTTATGAGAAAAATCATTAATACAAATGTACATAGAAATTATCTGTCTTCAACCTTAATTAATTGTTTCTACCATTAGTTACAGTAAATACGAGTAAATAAACATTTTTTTGTAAAGACGCATTTTAGACGCATTTTCCCGTTTTGGGGCAAACGCGTCTTTATTAAATAAGTTTTAAACCTGTGACGTTTGAAGGCTGAAATAAATATATTTTCCTTCGATTAAAGTTTTGTACTTATACGAATCTTTCAGTAAATTATAAAAATATTAAACAATCATTACATCAGAAGCTATATCATAAAAACTGGGAAAATGCGACTATTTTTTCTTAGACGCATTTACCCCCTGTCAAATCCAGACGTTAAGAACATTTTATTTGTGAAAGCAAAATTAGAATAAACTCTATCCTAGAAAAACCTTTAAATGGGTGCTACATAAAAGTAACAGTACATTTTTGAAGTTTAATCAAAATCAAGTTACGTTAGACGAATATTACATAATTTAAATTGCAATAAAAACGTTTTACTACCAATGGATGTCTATAAAATCTGTCGAATACGGTAATTTACGAAAACAATCTTGACTTGTCAGTGTCGCATGGGGCTGTCTACATCCGAAACATTCATGTGACCAGATAAAATGTGTTTTATGCCATGGCCAGATAAGTTTCTGCTATATGTAATATTGAAAGTCATTTCTTTCTTAATATTTATCGATATCAATGTATATCAATATTACCATTGTGATCGTATTCTAATTTACTTACCTGCAACACAAATTGATAACTTCACTATAACAAAAAAAACGCGTCATTTCTCATAAAAAAAAGAAAGGCAAATTTAAATTTATCGCTAAACAAAGCTTTAAGAAACACATATTTACGAAATAAAATTAACTACAAAATACAAAAAAAAAACACAAAACAAAAGGTTTAAGATCTCTGGTTTTGGGGCAAATGCGTCATAGAGACGCAATAGCCCCTAAACAGCAGATGCATTTACCCCAAACATCCAGACCTAACCGAAAAAAATTAAATCATCATTTCTCCACAAGTAAAACGATTTCAATAAAAATAACTATTGGTATAGACAGGCTATATTATATTATTTATATATATTTTATAACAAAAACGGAAAACCGAGAAAAAATATGGATTCTTAAGGATTTTGATCACTCACCTCGTGCAGCACCACTTTACAAAAAACAAGTGATTTTAAATATGGCCGATATTTTGAATTTATGCGTTTCAACGCCATCTATTTAAATTATACGTTGTGAATTTATTCAAAATAAACAAAACTAGATGGCAGGAGAGGTTGGTTTTCAAACAGATTTAAAATTATTTCAAATAAACGCAATTGCCCCGAAGACGCAAATGCCCCGGTTGACCTTAGTCCTGGTTAAAAAAAACGCAGTAAAAAGGAGATGTTTCAGAAGTGTATGGAGCCTGGACACTATATGGAAATATAGCTATACAATAAAGTAACCGTTTTTTAATGTTAATTTTCTATAATTTTACTTTGTTTAATTGTACATTCAAGTTAACTTGGTCAAGGAGAGCAACACAACACGTATAAATATGGTGGATCGAAATTATGTGAAATGTCATTTTGACAACTGTTGACATGTCATTGACCCCATAGTGTTTATTTCTTGTGTACTTACATAACCTATCTACATTACTTAAAGACAAAAATACTTGGATTTCGATACAATTATAATGAAATAGAAATAAAGGTGTTGAACTCGATTGCGTCACACACACATCACGAAACCAAAGACTGTCAAAGTTGTCAAACTCATGTTAATGTCAAACACAACTGTCATGGCTACCAGAAAAAAGGGTTAACATATTAAAAACGTCCCCAAATAATAATTCCAGTACAATTGTATTCTTCTTCAAATTAATCAATTTGTATTTTTATGGTAATCCTCTATTTATTTCCTATTTTTCTAGATACTGTACATAGTGGTGGCCCAAAATCAAACATCTCCTACTTTTCAGGAATCAAAACGTATGTTTCGACTCTGGCAACACTGTTGATTATGACAGAATGACAGTTTGATTGAGTATTTTGAGCCCGAGTTTGTTAATCAATGTCCATTCTGATGTGACGCTAAATATTGTTCTAATTATTATTTCCTTTCCTTTTCGTTATTATCGTCTTAATGATTTGGTTGATTTTAATTACGATATCATATCAGTGATTCTTATATGATACTTTATCCATGATTAATATACTTGTTTGATACGGAGTATCTGCACTCCACGTTGTTCCTATCCTTTATTCATACAAAATAAACTGTAAACACTGAATGCCAGAAGAAATTCAGACTATCATATAGAACGACTTGATGAGAAACCTAGTAAATGTTGAATTGAGCATAAAGATGATAAAAAACATTGTTTATCTTAGGTTGGTATGATGAACCCAGCACAAGATGGCTTAGCACCACCAGGAGGTGCTCCTTCGTACCAACAGCCACTATATTTACAAGAGCCGCATACACCGGTCACTTCACATAGGTGAGTATTTACTATTAAGTACTGATATTGATTTATAGTGCTAATCATACAAATGTAGATCTATGAAAAAGACTTAAATAGCTCAGTTTATTGTTAAACCAGGTGAACCGCAGAGACAGTATAATGTGTGGTTCAATATAACATTCACCATAATGAAAAGTAATATCATATTTGATTCATATCAGCTTTGATTTTATCTAATGGATTTGGCTAGGCCTGACCGGCCTATACATAAAGTACACATTTAATCCATGCACTGTGTAATTAAATCTGATCTGGGACTTAAAGAAAATCATAGACAGGGAGCAGTCCATAAAATATGTCATTCTAAAACTGTTAGACATTTTTGTCAGACCTCTGCTCTTTAATGTAGTGGTTTATAATTATATTCTTTACCACTCTTGTCACAGTTTTTCACATATTTGTATAGCTGCATATAACTTTTTGTCATGCATATTAAACTATACACCTGGCTTATTGCTTATGTATTTAATGGACAGCCCTGTAACAGCTGCCAATTATAATGCTGTATAAGTTGACAAATGAGATTATATTACTTTAGTTTGGAACCTGTTAGTACATAGTGCATTGTATCAACTGTTATAGAAGAAGTAGAGTCATAGTAAAATCATTTTACAACAATTATTGTAACTGATAAACTCATTAGGTAATATTGGTTTGAAGTTATGTATGCAAGTTTGTAATAAAAATAATAATATGTTATAATGCAATATATTTGAAATTGTGGTACTAGCTGTTTCTTTTTATTAAAGCATTTCTTTTCCAACAAGCATACCAAATATTAGTGTAACTACATTTTTATTTTAAAAACCTTGAACATTTTGGAATTATCAAAGAGTAAATTTATAAGTTTTATAAATTGAGTATTTGTTTTCCTCGTATTCTGCACTGTGGAATTGACATAAGTTTCACTGCATACTCAACACTATTGCAACATGATACATTGATACAATACATTGCAATTTGTGACAAAGAACACAACTACTAACTGTTCATTATAAAAATGTGCTAGTTTAAAAAAAAGGAATTTAAATGATTATCATGAAGTCTTTGAAATTATTTCTAAATTTTAATGAACAAGTGTTTTCAATTCTAACAGTGCTGACTTTTACACATCTATTTGTTTTTTTTTATCTTGCTTTCAGCATATTTTAAGCAATTTTGCTTTCCTTAACCAAACTACCACATTTCTAAAACCAAAAATTATCATATCTTTATGTAAATATTGTATTATACCATTTTATTGAACATTATAATTAAGTATATATGTATCGGGTACACTGTTTTTCTTTAATTCCCAGATCTGCATGGAAACACACAGACAATGTCATGATTAAAATGTAAGTTTACAGACTTTCATAAATTCAGTCTTTAAGTTTTTAATTTAATACAACACAAAATATTACAAAAAGCTTTACTTACAGTGGAGCAGGTGCACCCGCTGGTAATTACATGATCCAGCAACAACCTGGAGGTCAACAGAGGTTACTGATGATGCAACCAACTCAAGTCATGAGTGGCCCACCGACACCCAGCACTCCCACACAGCCTGCAGGTCCCGTGTACGGATCACCACAAAGGGCTTCACCTCCTGGCACCACCAGTGATGATTCCGATGATAGTGTGCCCTCACATCATTCACAGGTAACACTCCATTATTGTTGTTTACTCTTACAATGTATCTTCCTGTGTAGTAGTAGAATGTATCTTGCATTTAACATTTAGTAAACTAATAGTAGTATTCATCTAGGTTATTTTTGTAGTTGCTAGTAGCATTGCTGTTAGAAAATGTAAAATACAATAATATCTTTGAAGTGTTTGAGTGCAAGCTGCTGATTGTTAACCGGCAAAACAATAGAATTTTAATTGTTTAATACACTTACCTCCGGTTTCTGATTTGAGAATTCGAGATAAGCAATACTTAAGTAACATTTGAGTACGGAGTTGTCAAAAAAACGCTTTAAAATCCGTCATTTTTTTGACAACTCCGTACTCAAATGTTACATAAGAACTGCTCATCCTAGAATTCTCAATTTTAGAAACTGGAGGTTAAAATTCTAAGTATAGGCCGACTATTGTCTATTGGTTTTGTCACTTTTATACTTATTCTAATTTTTTATTCCATTTATCTATATATTTATATCTATTCTTTTATTTAGTAACATGGCATGTGCATAAAGAAAATGTTAATTATTTGTATATCTTTGTTACTCTTGATTTATCATTTCTATGCTCTTCTATTGAGTAGGTCTGACCAGTATTTATAGTTACTATGCTCTTTTCTATTGAGTAGGTCTGAGCAATATCTTCTCCATGGTAAATTGAAGTTGTTCTTTCTTAACAGTTCATAAACATTCACTTTTTTATTATCAGTCTAAATAATGTACTAACAAGTGGTAACAAAATCCTCATAATTGATAAAAATTATTACTAATTTACAAGCTTTACATTAAAAATAACTGCAAAATAGTAATTAAAATACTAATACCAAGCTATTTGCATGTTCACTAAAATAAGTGTTTCCATTCCAACTCAAGTCAATGATCTCATTCCCAAAACATTACTGTCTCAATGTTTTACATCATTTATAGACCCCATATCACAAGTCAATCTCACAAATCTATGCTATTGTCTTTTAAACACAAGGACTATAGATTTTTCTTTTCCCAAAGAAATATAAATTCTTAAACATGTAGTTCAATCTTTTTTATAGAAATATAGTTCATTGGCATTTTTTTATTTTATTTGTAGTTAAAATAAACGAATCAAACAGTAGTAATACTAGTATAAAATTCTAATGAATTGGTTGTTTGTTGGTAGTTGCCTGGTGATGCGGAAAGCCTTCTGCCTATCCATTATTGCTCAGCGAGCCGGCAGCAACAAACTACGCTTCATCAGGTATAGGCAAATTTTATCGCTTTACATAACCTACATATCTTTAGGAACATGTTCACACTTTTGTTACCTACATATTTATGCTGCCAATGAACTGTATTTTTAGAATCATATTATTGTATTTCTTTAGAGCAATACACCAAAATTTTATTTAAAATGTTGTTATAGATGGGCGTTGGCAATATGGCCGTAAAAAGATCATCACCTGAACCCATGGATAATGGTATGAATCGTGGACAGATGCAAAAAAAGCCTAAAGTTCAGAAAAAGAAGAAAAAACGAGATCCTAATGAACCTCAAAAGTAAGTTGCCTATACAGTACAATAGTTACAATGTAAATTTATTAAAAATAAGTAACAAAATATGTAATAGTTCACACAACCTAAAAACTGTTCTGTGCTTTACTAAAAATATTTTGTGTACTTTTACTAAAAATAGGTGTATTTTACAGGCCTGTATCAGCATACGCGTTGTTCTTTCGCGACACCCAAGCTGCAATTAAAGGCCAAAACCCAAATGCAAGTTTTGGAGAAGTATCTAAAATTGTGGCGTCCATGTGGGACGGATTAGACTCTGAACATAAAAGTGTGAGTATTGTGTAATAAACATTTTTATTGCGCAATATATTGTAAAATTGCAACATATCTATAACAAATATTTTATTACAGGTCTATAAACAAAAAACAGAAGTAGCCAAGAAGGAATATCTCAAAGCACTAGCTGCTTACAGAGCCAGCCTAGTTTCTAAGGTGGTAATTCTTGTTTTTTTATTTTTTATATTTAGTACAGACAGATTAACTGTTGTATAGTGCCTCTTTATGACCTCTGCATTAAAGGGTCAGAGAGAATAGTGCCATAAAACTATGCTTGAACAGATTAGTGATCAACTGATCACAGTATATTGTTTTTAGCATACACAGAGGCTGCTGCACACTTTTTATCACGGAAATACTTAGTTCTCTTTCACAACATCCGCAGATAGAAGAGTGATTTATTAATTGGCGTTAAGAGTCGTAATTGAGAAAGTAGCCGACTGCAGAGCCGATCTTCATGCACCGGTCATATGATGTTTCTTGTCACCAACATTAGGTGTTTTATCTTAGCAATTCGATTAGATATCCCACTATTTGTCGATTATCAGAATCCAATCGCTAGAAGTAGGTTCAGGGCTGTAGTAGAGGCTCTGGGGCCCTGGGGCAGCAAGTGATTGAAGGGCCCTATGCTCGGGTGCTCCAGGGCACTACCCTGACAACGCCAATAGTAACTCTGGCTCCGAGTAGATTGCACATACAGGTTGACGCTTTAGGTAAGGTATAATATTTGTTTTTAAATTACATTCATTTGTATTAATTAAGTATTGAACGTAACCATTGAAAAACTATTTACCTTGAGGATATTAACGCCATCTATGAGCAAACTATAGTCTTGTTCGACATCTTAGTAAGCTACATTTTGTATAGATGGCGCTATTCTGAAATATTCATTTGACACTGACAAATGGTTGTGACTGAGCTGAGCTTTTACTTTTAACTTTCTGTGTTGTCTTCTCTTGTCTGATTTTTAATTCATTTCTACACATAATATTGGTGTCTTTTCCCTATTTAAAATTATTATCTGCTGCAAATTGTTCTTAAAAACTGTCGTGAACTTTAATGTCTCATCATTTTCATTCAAGTTTGGTAAGATTTATTACAAGCACTCGAAAGCTTTGGTTGTTTATTTTGAGGTTAGAAACTTACGATTACGAACTGAGCTTTTGTACACAAAGCAATACAATTTGGTATTTTTAGAGTAAGATTGTATACGAGTTGCATAGTAAACAATGTAGATTTTCTTAGACCTTATTATTATTTTGTGCTATATTTTGATTTGTTTACATAGTTAGAAAACCAAGCAGAGTTTAATACCAAACATGTTTTCAAGGTTTTGAAAGTAGAACATTTCACTAAATAGCTATTGAAGGTATTGCTAACACAATTATGTTTTCCCTTTTTAAGTTATTAGGTAATATAATAATAAATACTTTTCTATAAGTGAATCTGTTCTAGATTTTAACTTGTTTACGTATCTGTATGGATTTTAAAAACATACTTTTTTACAGGGAGGAGAACAGGACAATCAACCAATGTATAATCACACCAATAGTGCCAATTCATCCTATGGTAATTATTACCAAGGGCAAACATATGGTAATGGCCACTCTCCTCAAGGTTATGCACCAAACCCAGCGCCTCAAGGCTACTCGCCACAAAATTACTCAGGAGGCCAGACTCAGGCCCCTTATCCTGCTCAGGCACAACAGGGTTACCCACCTAACCCTCAGCAGTCTCCACAAAACTACCAAGGCAGCATGACTCTCACTCCTCAAACATACCAGGTAATTTGTTTAAGTAAACATTTATGTGAACAGTTACCGATACTGTAAAAGAGGCGGGCTTATAAAAATAATGATCTTTGGAACAAATTGTTCATTTAAAGTTTAGTTTTTATTCAGATTCTTATTAATTGATTTGAATTTTTTATAAAGCTTTTAACCCTCAGCTTGCTAGAACCCTCCTGGAATAGAAATGGCTCATCAGAATAGTTTCTATTATTAAAACAATAATTGACATTGATTCTTTTGATATTTCAAAAGTCAAGGTCTAACTTTAATCTTATGCATACTTTTATAAAAATTATGAGTACACAAAATTACTGTTGATTCCGCCATTATTGTAAAATAGTACTACAATACTTATACTGCAATCAAGTAATTTTATTGACATTTACAGGATGCTCATAATGTATTTTTTTGTTTTAACTAGGGCGTTCCAGGTCAAGCCCCACAAGGTTATCAAGTGAACCCATCCACTTCACCTCAAGGATGCCAGCCGAATCTTGCCCAATCACCAAGGAATTACCAACCTGCACCATCCCCTACCAGTTATCCTGCTAACTCTGCCTTATCACCTCCTGGATATAGACAAGTGCAGTCTCAGTCACCTCCAATGGGTTCGGTGCATGCAGCAATGCAGTATCATCATTCTCAGCAGGTATGTAATCCGACTTTCCAGAACTTGGTAAATGACTATGAATAACAAAATATTTATTTCATATCCAATAATTAAGTATAGAGCAAGTTAAAAAAAAAAACATTTATTTTACCAATTTTATCAAATTTTAGCACATGCAACAAACACATCAACAAATGCAACAGGCACACCAAGTGCAGCAATACCAACAGCAACAGCAACTGCAGCAACATCAACAACAGCAGCAGCAACAACAACAACAGCAGCAGCAACAACAACAACAACAGCAGCAGCAACAACAACAGCAGCAGCAACAACAACAACAGCAGCAACAACAACAGCCGCAACAACAACAGCAGCAGCAGCCACAACAGCAACAGGGGCAGAATCAAATTTCAAAAAATGAGCAGCATTCCTCTAACAGCAATGGAAACGCTGGTGTTCCACAGCAGACATCTGATGTAAATATTTTTCTTTATGCATAGCTTTATATAATTTTTATAAGATGTTCAAAGTTTATGGATAATGATTGCATAAAATATTACAAATAAAACATCACAAGCACAGTAACAATGGACGGGCACCACACATTCAATAGCTGAAGCCCTTGCTATTGTCCTCAGTTTAACAGTTTTATACAAAATTGGCATAATGTAATTGTATGAAAGAAGTATAATACGGCTAAATCGAAGGTAATGGCAAGTGTCTCAACAAAAAACGTAAAAATATCAGAGCAAGCCAAAATTGTTTAAATTTAGCAGGCTTTTCTCTAGTAACTTGAAGAAGTCAGTCAATGGAGTATGGAGACTATTATCCAAGTTTCTACATCGAATTCCACTCACCTAATTTGTAAGATATGCAAGGGAAAGGAACTTCTTGCCATTGCGTCAAATTGGCGACCACCTTAGCAATGTAGGCGGCTTGTTTGCATATTGTTTATCAAGCCGACCCGACAAGTCTCCAGTGGCGGATCCAGGGAGGTGGTTAAATGGATCATAACCACCCCTGAGCTAGTGCTTACAACCATATTCCGTGAATCATAAAAAAAATGCGAAAATTAAATAAGCAATTGGCCCTTGTGCCTTGACCAACTGAGATAAAGGGATCTGCCACTGATAGTCTCTTTATTTGGTTACGTCTTTATGGTAAAGATATAGACAAATACTAAACTCAAGTTATTCAGTTTTCTCATTGGACACACGAAACTGGAAAAATACAGTGTTACTTTTCAAAGGGTAGCCAAATTTTCAGGGGAGGTTTATAAACAATCTATGAAATAAAAAACATATTATATTTTAGAGTTTTTTTTATTATTGTCCTCCTCTAGTAAACATGACTATGGATAATTGCAACTAAGGGATTTGTTTCAACACAATAGATAGCACACATTTATAACTTAGATTTCACAATGAACACACTCAAATGCAAACCTGCACAGCTCCCCCCGGCCATGCACCTAAGATTTTTAGGATATTTTTAAATGAATGTAATTTCCAAATACCTTTACAAATTATGTTAATAAAAATGCAATTGATTTCTAAATCTGACTTTGGCTACCCTTTTAAAAGTATGCTGCACATAAATATAGCTTCTCAGTAGATTCAGGGTAGCTTTGCTTTATGACGATAGAGTAACAAAAATATGTGATTACAGCAAAATGAAAACCGAAGTACGCCATCATGCATCCGGCAGGGGTGCACTAACCCGGCTATAGCTAACAGTGAATGGGAGGATGAATACTGCTCCAATGAATGTGTTGTTAGCCACTGCAGGTAATAACTCCTATGTCTTTAACTACTTAGGGCCAGTTATTTGAAAGCATTGGTTATCGTAAACTAAAAAGAGGTACAGTTCAAATTAGAATGTGATGTTGATCAAAACCTTTATTATACTTTGATGCCAACATTGACATAAATACAATTTCTGTGATTCAAAGTAAGATAACGCAGCCCACCCCTTAAGTTTGCACACAATTGGACGTTGGCAATAAGCTCATATAGCTCTTAAGATCAAAAATTACGGAACTAGTTATTTGAACATAGTATTCAACTATCGCCAAGAGGTATTTTTATGTCAAAAATTAATTTACATTATGCTTGTTTATATTTACATTTACTTTGAAACTTCCAGAGACGTCTTCAGTTCGTGGGTGGCATCCAATAACAGTAACCAAATTCAGAATTTCTCAGCAGTGAAATAAACAAAGTAACTACATAGGTACATATCAAATTTAATAAATCCACTCTTGTATGAACTTCCGAATAAATCTATACTCTAAAAGAAATTAAGAATCCTGAATTTATCGTTTAAGCATTATTATTAATTTTATATTTTGTGTTACAATTATTAGATTCGTCTGTTATCAACATACATTCAATTGGGGCAGTTTTGTTAAGTTACATTTTTGTAAATTATTACTACTTAATTATTTTTGGTAAAACTTATATACCTACTAATAGTGAAATCATTATTATTCAACGTATTTGGAGCTCTCAAACTCGAACATCATACAATTCTTTCATGAGCAGTACTGTGTTGAATAGTGTGACCAAGAACACATCATTATTTACCCCACCCAGGGCCTGATTAAACTTGAGCTTACATAGACTGAAATCCTGGGGGAGCGACGAGAAGGGCCGGGCTGCCGGCGATTTTGAAATACATTTCAATTAACAAAAGCCCGGCTTTTGCAAAAACAAAACCAGGGTCAGTCATATCATGGGGCGAGCGGAGCTACTGATCCAGGCGTCGAACCTTAAAAATGCAATTAAAATTATTGCGATTTCGCGCTCCCTGAAGTCGCGTTGTTTGTGGATTTGTTTCATTACTACTTTGTTGACGTAAACCAACCTTTCTCAAAGTGGGCGATAACGCCCCCTTGTGGGTGCTAGAGACCTACAGGGGGGCGGGCGGTAAAGGACGGTAAAAGTGATAATTACGATTATGATTACTAAGGTGTAGTAAAGTTACAAATTTTAGGGAAAAGTTACAAAGTTGTAGTAAAGTTACAAATTTTAGGGAGCGCTAGAAAATAATTGATTCTCAAAGGGGCGGTAGATTAAATAAGTTTGAGAACCTCTGACGTAATCTCTAAGCAACTACCATGTAACACTGGGGCCAGTTTAACAAGTCTATCAATGAAACACGTACTTTCGTATTTATGAACGTATAATCAACACAAACTATATTATTTAACAAACACTGGATTCGTTACATAGCATGAGACAATCATAAAAGTTGAAATGACTATTATATACGAGTAGAAATGTTATATTTGCGCACGAAATACGCGGCTACCGGCAAAAATATTTATCGGCAAAGACTAAAACGCCGCACTTAATATGCACTTAAAATGACGTCGAAAATAGAAAATAACCGAGAAAATATCACTCTCGCGCTTTTATGAGGCACTCGTTGATTGCCGCTTTACACCGCCGCGACTATTCTATATAGTTTATTAAGGCCCATGTTCACCAACATTTAATCGACCCTTTCAATATGAAAACAGCAGTTTAAGTGAGGTTTACTGTTCCCCCCAGCCTAAGCATCGGTTACGATAATCGGCCGTTTTTTTTAAGCAGCTTCGAAACCCACGGTTATGAGCTTACTAGTGTTTTTTAACGCTGAAAGTTGTCAAAGGGTAGTAAAGCGCTCTCACAAACGAACTCCTCCCAAACAAATCACCCTCTGTGTACTTGTGTTGTCAGTCGATTATGTTAACAGTTCAGGCAGTTTAATGAGACTACGCGGCTAAATTAATACGAACACACAAAATATAAGCTGTGTTACGGTTGGACAATTTTTGGAGCGAAAATACAGTATGCAACAGTTTTAAATCGCCGTTCTTTCAGCTTGTTTTTACTCGACTGCGCGACAGCAAATACAGCGTTATGTTTTTCAGGCGTATCTACGCATCGTACGTATGTGGGATTCTTTATATACCCTCGAAGCTACGTTGCCAGATGGTTACATTTCTTACATTTTTCGTAACTTTAAACATGAAGGTGTATACAATAAAAATAAGAACTTAAAAGATGTAAACTAGACGTATTTCTATTCATAATATACAGGGCGTCCCACGACTTTGCCACATAGAGGGAAAGTACCTTAAATACTGTAGATAGAAAAAAAACTGAATGAAGACTTCATTTTTATTTTAAAAACAATACGAACTGCATTCAAAGAATTTTAAAGAATCACCTGTCTGAACCGGGAATCGAACCCGCTAAATAGGAAAACAAAAAAAACTGTAATTTTATTGTACTAATCGAAAGGCTCGATCAGATACATTTATTTCTTCCGAATGACATAGCATCTAAAATAAAAGGAACACCATGAAATTTAACATTATATCCTATTAACATACCGTTTTTATTATCCGTGTAAGAACATTCGTTCTCTCGTTCAAAAACGCTTGATTTAAAAACCGATGGTTGGATAGACGTGGTAGACATTTAAATTCCCGCCTCATGGTTAAACAACTGTTGATAAGCCGGTTACGAAGACAATGGTTATTTCAACGTCCGTGAACATAGCCCTATGAGTATTTAGTAACCTCTTAAAAATGTTAAAATTACGTCCGGATTTCGAGAGAAAACTAAAAAAAAACGTAAATTTACTGGAGCCCAGGGGAAAAAAATGATCAGAACATTTAGGAAAATAAAGAATAACACAAGTTTATGTCAATTCTGTGTTTTAAAGGCATATCTCCTTTTGATTCAAGTTTTGTGCCTATAGAAAAGTTGTAAACCTTAGTTTGGGGGAAAAGAAGACGATGGAGGTGCACAATATAATAGGCTAATATGTATTAGCCTATTATTGCCTAGGAACAGCTCGAACCCTAAATCAGGCCCTGACCCACCTCAAATAAATTAAATAGCTTATTATGTGGTAATATTCTCGATATGTTCTCCTATCATGATATCTACTTTTAACAAGGTACTGCACATGAAGTACAAAGCACAGTGTATAAAGTGTAAACTATTTTTTTAGCTAGCATCACTCGGTTGTCACCCGAAATATTCATTAAAGGACTGTTAGATAAGACTATGTTTCATAAATAATACTCTTACTTTTTATTAGATCAATATGTTAACTTAATGCAATAACGGTCATTGATGAGATGACTGCTAAAAGATACTTCCATTAATTTCATACTTATTCTAAAATATTAGTATAAAATAAATGAATCGCTCGGTAATCCGAACGACGCGGCGGCGGTGCATTTTATTAAATTAAACTTGTTGTTTATTAATTTGCAGTATTGTTAATGTTAAATTATTATTTTTTAAATGTAGCATTTATTCTTCTTGTAAAATGTTTAAATGGCAATCGTCACAATAAAATTCGTCGTTGAGGCTATAGAGCGAACGCCGATTTAGATTCGGAAATTAGCACCTACAATGGCGTAGGTGAAGTTAAAATAATTGTTAATATGGATATTGACGATAAATTTTACGATTGTATCGTATTTTTCGTAAACTTAGTAAATACATTATGGTTATTATTAGCAAGTTACATTTAATACTTTATTGCATTGTAAATTTCTATCTATGAATCTAATAGCAATATCTACCCATTTCTCTAGGAGTTGCGTTTAGTATGATAGGATTTAGCTGGACCAAAATTTTCTTTATATTCAAAGCGATGATAATATTTTAAGATAAAATATGTTTTATTGTATGTCCAATACCTTATGATATAGTGATGTAATTGTAAATAAACACTCGCAATAATAGACGTAGACGTAGAGACTACATAAGGCATATTTTTTTTATTTCATGTTATTTATTTATGTAGTAGTCTCATTAGAACTACCTTATTTAGATAAAGTTATATTAAAAAATGTAAAATATAACAATGTATAAATTGTAATTAGAAAAGTGATTCCATTAAATTTCTTAAACAGCAAGTACTGCGTTTTAAACTTACCTATTACCTTGTGAACATTATTAGGCTTAGAACTCATGGAGCGATTTCCACCCGCACCCGCCGTAGTGGCTCCATGGCGGGGCGTAGAACTTGGAAATGTAGTTATCTACATTTTCATGGTAAACTTTTGTTGAGCAACATTCAGTCAACATTGTTGCTGTAAAATCAACATCAAAATGGCTGGAAACAATGTTCAAACTGTCTTGTCCACACATCCAGTCTCATACAAAATGTTGCCTGGGGAGGTAGTGTTGTTGTGTTCTCTATACTTACCTAAGGGAGAAGCCACATGGTGCGGTGGAGTGCGCCGCCGCACGGCGACCATTTTGCCGCATCAGCGTGCACACGTAGTACGCGGCGTCGCAAGAGCCACGCGCTGCGGTGCGGCGCCCTACCGCATCGTTTGGAACGGCTCTCTGTCAAAACATCATTGGTCTGCGACGCCGGAGCGGTGCCGCTCCGGCGCATACACCCTTCCCCCTCGTCTTGGTCCGGCGAGCCTGCGGCGCGGCGCCGCACAGCACCGTGTGGTAGGCGTGGAAATTTGTGTGTATTACGTCGCAGCGAAATCGCGCCGGAGCCGCAACGCATCGTGTGAGTTCTCCCTAACATAAAAACTTCGCGTAAAAAAGAAAAAGGTAGTGTGTACAAAATTATTTGATATGAGAAATTTTATTCAGAATTTGATAAATTTCTTACAATGCATCGTTTTTTTATTTTTAACTTCATATTCTCTTCTTGAAGAATCCCACAATATTTTTAATGACTGAAAGATATCAATTAACTGCATCATTTATGGGTCATCCTACGTGAGCGATCTACAAGCGACGCGAAGCGGCGCGGCGCGACGCGAAAACAACAAACAGTCGATACCTATTGAAGTGGCCTACGTGACCAAACGCACGTGGAGTGCGGTGCGGCGCGGCGCGGCGCAAAACGAACGCTGTCAGATGGCTTGATATTTTCACGCCAACTGGATGCGGTGCCGTACAGTGCTACTGAATGACGGCGGCGCGCGGCGAGCGGTCCGCGAGCTCATAGGACAAAGCCACCGCATCGCGTGTCACTGCATCGCATCGCTTCGCTATTCGCGTCGCTTTTAACCGTCTACGTAAGAAGTCGCGTTAATCATTGCTCCATACTTTCCGCCATTGTTTATTAACTTTCATAGTCACGTGCACACGCGTCGATTGTTGCCAAACTGATGTTTACACTCGCTGGGCGAGAACTTGTCAGCATGCTGTCATCAACTCTGCAACGCAACACCATAGAAGTACCTAATAAGTACCTACTATATAAAGTCCTTGCGCAACACACCTTGTTGCCAGCAACTCAGCAACACGTTGACGCAACTACTTTTATAAACAAAGGTTTACCATGATTACGCGTCTTATAAGACAGTAGTAGGTATACACAACCCAATTTATGCACGCAGCGGTTGTTTGCGGTCCCCGCTGCACGTTGCACCCGCTAAAGGCTCCTACACACAATGCCGCGCGGCTTGCCGGCAGGTGTTTAACCAGGCCGCCGGGTATAATGCCTATTGTCTTACACCCGCGCGGCAATTAGCCAGCGGCATGTGTGTAGAAGCCTATTGCGGCCAACTAACGCGAACTAGGCGAGCGAATATGACGCAAAACAAGCCCGGCGGCATGAGCCCCCGGGGCGGCGGCTTTGGTGTGTAGAGGCCCTAACACTACCACGGCGGGCGTGGGTGAAAATCGCTCCGTGAGCTCGCCTTACCATATTGTTTACATAAACCGAGGGATGTAGATTGGAGTGTACACTAGCCCCAAGCGGGCCGGGCGGCACTAATACCTATCTAGGTTTATATGACTAGAAGAGACTTTTTTTTCTATTGTTCTGCTGTAGATGGTCCTAGGGGACTGTTTCTAAGTAACCGGGCAGTCATTGGCGAGACCTGAAGGGTCTCCAACCAATGGGGGGGAAGTAAAATACTTTACCTAAGCTAACTACTTGTACTACACCAACATCATGACTACCTGCAACAACAGCACTAAAATGAAGATATGCTCATTCTAAAATAATCAAAAAAAATATCTTCATCTATTCTCAAACCATACTTATTAATACTTTCGAGTAAAATATTTCCCATCAGCGTTCATAATCTTAAAAAGTGGATGAACCCAAAATCTTCTTTTTTTATATCTATTTAACAATAACAGCAGTGCAACACTCTTCTTGCGATCCATGTTACTACCTACTTCTAAATCACGTCGTACGGTTGACTACCGTCGAAGATGGTCACCAGAATCAACGCTTTGCCGCACGAAATCGTATCGCAGCAATTCGCATCGCAGATTCTTGAGATGCGGCGTCGTATCGCATCGCATCGCAGTTTTGTGGTGGAGCCCAAACGTAGTACCTACATATTACTTCTATGCTGTGGTTGGTCGCAGCAGGACGAGAGTGTAAAGCGCCAGTGTCGGGGTGTCGAAGTCGAGTTGGCATCTATAATTGTAACTTTAGGTACCTACTTACCTATCCCTCAAAATAAAATATTGGAATGTAGGAACTATTATAAACAATGTAAAATAAAAAAAGTAGCTGTGTGTTTTATTATAGTACCAACCAACAGAGTTGATAAGTCCAACTATGACCTGGAAAATCGCCAAACGGCATTGAACGATATGACGAGTATTAGTTACGCGTATCATGAAACGATGCTTTTTCATGAAATACCCAGGCACATTATGATGCGCCCACTTCTACGATCGGACGACGACATAGATATCGCAGTCGCGTCGCGTTTGTTTGGAGGAGCTTTATTAGGCCACATATTACTTATACTCACGCCTGTATTCCCCGCAGGGTTGGCAGAGGTGTACAGTACCGCCCACATTTCGCCTTCATGTTTTACGTCTCATGCAATAGGGGGCAAGCCTATTGCCATCGACCGGGCACAAATCCAGACTCCGTGCTGCTACTGAAAAATTCCTCACGGAAAAACCCAATAACACTGCCCACCTGGGAATCGAACCCAGGAGCTCACGCTCAGCAGTCGCGCTTGCGACCGCTAGACCAACGAGGCAGTCATTAATATTTTTGTGAACAAAGATTATCATGTATGTACAAAGCGCGGACATAACAGACACAGGGCCTTATTTAAGCATAGACTAGATACATAGGCTGCAGAAAAGGGACATCACCACAAAATAAAAAATTAATGAATTTTAGACGAATTTAGCAGGATAATTTTGAAGTTGGTTTAATTTTTTATGATATTTTAGATTTCCAAGGTTCGATTTAAAAGTTGAAATGTTTTTAACCTTGTGAATGTCTTTACTTTTTTCTCTTTGTCAGAAGAGGTGTAATTTTCTTCTGATCTTAAAAAAAAACAAAAGCTCTTAATGTGAAGGCCCCTCTCTTGTGGAAGCCCAGGGTCCTTATCGCTGTCTGTACCCGAATCACTGTTTGCCTCGAATCACTTTCATTATCTAGTTGTAGTAAAAATATCTTAAGAGATATCTTCATTATATTTATCACGTGTATAGCGCGATAGTTCGAACACGTCATGCACGTCTTAAGTTACCCCTCCCGTGCTGCTCCCATACCCCAGGCACTGACTCAGTAATGCGCTAGCTACTCTAGCTAGTACACACGGCTACACTTCAAGCTACGCAAAACTATTATATGCTGACCGTTACTTGTGCGAAAAGATTAGACAAAGCTACGACAAGATCAACTGGTTTTGTATAGCTTGATGTGTAGCCGTGTGTACATATTACTTCTATGCCTATCTCATAGAAATAATATGTACTTTATTTTTATAGTCCTTGGGCTATCTAGTCTGTGCTTCTATGCATACTAATTTAGCAGTTAGAGTGCGCGCAAGATAACTCTGCGCGCGACTGAGGGCGTGCTAAACGTTGCCGTGATCGCAAAAGTCCAAATTACCGCTTTTTAAGATTAACTTTTTTATCGCTTAACATAATTTTCCCGTTAAATATTCCTACAATCAGGTAGTTCTACTATCAAAATCGATAAAACGGCACACACTTTGGTGGACCATGATTAGTTCCGATTTCGGCCGCGCGCAGACTTATCTTGCGCGCACTCTAGCTTAGCACTGACTGGTTTACTTTCACTGTCTATGGTTAACAACTCAATATTCTCTTGAGCAAAATATAATGGCAACACTATCATACCTCTCAAATCGAATCTGTCGACGTCAACGTCTTTACAACTACAATAGTGTTGTTTTTCCTCCAAAAGATAGTAATAAATCGAGTCACATTCTCTACGAGATTTTTTCTAATTTCCGTAGCACAATAATAGAAACAATTTTAAATTAAAATAACCTATATAGTAATCAATTATTCTCTATGTATTCGCATGTCAATCTAAGCTCTGATACCTATATTTTGCTCCAAAATAGTTGTAATTAATAATTTACTATCGCATGAATTGAAGACTCGATTTGGAATACGGCAATTACCGTTTTACTTCGCTGAAGTCCCATCCTTATCCTCATCATCTGCCACCCACAGAAAAAAAACTAGGTTCCAACTTCCAACTAGTCTTTTCTAAGTTTTGTAGAAAAAAAGAGAACTTATTGCTTAATACAAGTTTTAGATGTAAATACAACTTGTAAATTATCATTACGTGTAAATATCATCATCTTACTCTTCTTTAATTTAATGTATCAGTAATGTACATCGAGAATTAGAAACAGTTTACGATACAGGAAATTTACGGATATAAAATGATGGACGGAAATGATTTAGTTACTGAAACTTCAAGAAGAGGTATTATTTCACAAGCCTGGACGCGGATTTCTCAGGTAAATTTCTTATTTGGGGTTAATAATTCCAATACACCATGCTATTTGTGTAGGTGACAGTACACTCTTCACTCTTGTCTTAACATGAGTTGTCATGCCTTCATGCCGCGAATTATAAATGTCCATTAATTTCATGAAATATTTGTACTATCATTAAAATCTACCTAATAATTAAGTTTTACTACCAATATCTACACCACCTATAGAAGATAGATAAATACACCCTGACAATTATATGCTAAATTACTATTATTTTGCTTAAGATTATACATTATTCTAGCTTTATCAGTTAAATACACAGGGGCTTATCTGTACTAGTATTTTATAAAAATTTAAACTATTTCATGGGTATATTGAGTCAGAGTGTTGTCTCAAAATTAACAATAATTACTCGTTCAACAGGTTTACCAAGGAACACTAGATAGATGGACACCCCATACAAGATTTCGATGGGTCGGAAGTTTTGTGCTTCTACTTTTGTTTATGCTTCGAATATTCACAAAACAAGTAAGTCATGTTTATCTTATCTCTGTTTCATAATGTTTCAATGGTAACCAACCAACCAATGCTGATAAATATACAGTCATGGCTATCAGGAATCCCTGGTTATCGTGCTATTGAAATATTCTGTCTTATGTTCCCTAGTGAGAAATTAAATCTTATTGCAGACATCTGAATATTTCCCAAATGAATGACTCATAATAAATCATAGTCATTACTACTTAGGAATATTGTAATGATTTACACAATAAGTCTTTTAAGAGTATGTACATGTTGGCATGATTTTTATTGCTTATTTATAATGTAAAAATTTATAAAGTAGAAATATTGATTCCAATTGGAATTCTACTTAAAAGGAGTACAGTGCGCGTAAAATAACTTTGCACCTCTGAAGTGAGGAACAGAACGCTCCAAGCTTAGTTTCAGAGAGGCAAAGTTATTCTATGTGTTGTGTACTGTATTTATAATCTAATTATGACTTAGAAATAAAACCTGCACATGAATAAACATAATCAAATGTATATTTTCCCATATTTTTCAGGGGTGGTATATCGTCACGTATGCTTTGGGTATTTATCATTTAAACTTGTTTATTGCATTCCTAACACCGAAGATTGATCCAGCTATGGACTTTGATGGTAAGATTTCTTCTTAAATTGTAATACAGTAGATTTGATTTGGGGCAAGTATATTTATGTTCTTCATTTCGTAAAAAAAGTATATTATGTCAAGATACCAAGTTCTGATAAAACTGATGAGCATTGCCAGCTTTTTTCAACCAATTCAAGATTTTAAGCACTTCAAGGCAGAAATAGCAGGATTTATTTAATAAAAGCAGGATATAATAAAAACTGGTCAGTATACCTAATTTTTATTTTTCATCTTTGATCTTATCTTGTATTGATAATACATAATGCCTCATTATTTATGTAAAGTTCTTTAATTTGCCTGAGATTCTTTGCAAAAGCACTCATCACATTTTTAATGAAAAGCATGTAAGTTAGCGATTTTGTCTCCTTTTCTTCCACAAGTCGAAAACCTTTCCAATAGTTTTTGCTACTGCAGGCAAATAATGTGAAATAAGGGATTGGTTTTATGATTATGAGCTTGATTACAGCTTTCTTAGGCAGGATGTTGTTTAGGGTTTATAAATGGGATGTTCACACTGGTTCTGACTGACTTTTAATTTGGACTCTAGTTTTATTAATTAATATACACTTAGCTGCATAGTGCTAATGATGTTAAAAATCAAACCAGTAAGTATGTATAGTGTAATTTTTAGCTTACCAACTTTTGGTAGTGTTCGGTAAAATGTATACAGCAGTGGCCATATAATTAGGAAGATCATGTCAGGACGCAATGTTGAGATAAAAAGTAACTATAATCTAATATCAGTTCATCATTGATAACTTTTAACTACATTATTATAGTTCCGTCAATAGCTTTTAATACATGAGAACAAAAATAGTCATAACAACAAACTTCTAATAAAACTTATAATTACTTTACTAACAAGGATGCATTTGAAACGGTACCGGGTGCTGGACAAGTAATTAATAATGTCTAAATGATGATGATAAACAATGACACCATTTTTTAAACTTTGATTTTCTAACAATATATTTGTTGTTCTTAATTATTTGTCCAGTGCCCGGTACGCTTCAAATGCGTCCCTGTTAGCGATCATAAGTTTTATTAGAAATGTCATGACACAATAAAAAGACAACTCAATTGATGTGCCCACATAATGACGCAATAAAAAGTTATCAATGATAGACTGATATTAATTTATAGTGACTTTTTATCTCAACACTGCATCCTGTACTGATTGTTCCTAATTATATGGCCACTACTGTCTGTATATTGTAGGAACTGCCAAATTAACTGAATTTAATAATTTTTAAATGTTTTAGGTGATGATGATAATGGTCCTGCTTTACCAACCAGAGCTACTGAAGAATTCAGACCGTTTATCCGAAGATTGCCAGAATTTAAATTTTGGCTTTCTGTTACCAAGAGCACATTGGTAGCCTTTTGCTGTACATTCATTGATGCTTTCAATATTCCAGTATTTTGGCCAATATTAGTCATGTATTTTATAACCCTATTCTGTATTACTATGAAGAGACAAATCAAGGTAAGAATCATTATAATAAGTCCTATTTTACTTTTGAGCAAAGAAAAATTAGCGTTGTCACCTGAATATTTTGCAATTTATTGTCTGTGATATTGTCCATTCATCAAAATATTCGTGTAAACTGCTGGACCAACATCCATTAAATTTTCACTATCAAAGGTTGAAATTATTTGCTCGAGTTTCATAATCAACTCAGGATATCATTTAGAATCTGGAATCATGGATTAGTGATTAAAATAATTATATTAGTGCACATAATGATGCTACCCATCCTCTTTACATAATCCCTAAATCTCTTTTTATTTCTCCCACTGAAGAGAGCAAGAGGCCTATTCTTTGCTGTAACCTACATCAAATACTTCCCCTCAAGTAGCACTTTTATTTATTTATTTATTTAGCCCGTTACAACTGGATGAGATTGATCTTTACATCTTTCTGACTTTATTGTTGGATTCGTTTGGTTATATTATGTCTCTCAACTCAGTGTGCCTTTTGGCAAAGGCCTCCTCCAGCAGTTTCCATTGCTTCCTGTCTTGAGCAACTCTCCTCCATTTGGGTCCCGCAGCAAGCTTCAGCTCATCTTCCCAGCGCATTTGTTGACGTCCTCGACATCTCTTGCCATCTCTTGGATACCAGTTCGTTGTAGTTTGGCTCCACTTTTCTTGTACAGATCTCAACATATGGCCAGTCCATCTCCATTTTTGGAGGTCTATTTTTTCCAGGATGTCGGTTAATTTAGTTTTTGCTCTTAATTGCACATTGCTAATTCTGTCTTGCCTTCTTGTTCCTGTCATGCTTCGTTCCATACCTCTTTGGCATTTCCCTAGTTTGTCTCTATAGTAGCACTACCTAATGATTTTGAAAAACAAGAATCGTGATCCCAATTTCCCTGGGTAATATCTAAGAAATATTCCATTTAATATGATGTTATGATAGGTCAAGCTCAAAGAAATTTATAATGCAGTGTTCTGTGTTCTCAACTGTCGAGCTTGACATACTAATCTTACATATTACATTAATGGATACCTTGGAAGCCAACTGATCCAAGTGTAATTTTTGGTAAATTGGATTATAGACTTAAAATACTTAGGTATAGAGTTGAAACTCAATGTCACCAAAAAGGTTATTTGGGTCAGTTGGCTTCTATGCTATCCATTATACTATGTAGTTAAACATAAACTAACGCACATTTTTTGTCCACAGCATATGATCAAGTACCGGTATCTACCATTTACTCATAGCAAACCAAAGTACAAAACTGTTGATTCTACTGTTACTGTGAACTGACGATATACGTTTATGTATAAAAATAAGAACCTTGAAGAGTCTTAGTTTAATTAACTTAAAAACTGTTGTATGCAAATATTTCTAGAAATACAGTTTTTATTGTATGTTTCCTCATGTTTAAGTTATTTTTATAGTAAGTTAAGTAAATGATTTGACACTTGCGTATATGTTTTTTACGATAGAACTTAATAATTTATTATTTGATATCCAAATGACACCCACTGAAAAGTGATTGGAGTCTAAACTTTTAAATCGAAAGCTTCTTTCGAAGTTGCATATATCCAAATAAAAATGGGCTAACACGTGCAATTTTATTCACGTCTTAGGCGCAGGTCAGACCGAAAGGGCGCGGCGCGCAACTGGCGCGCCTGTGACACGCTACGGGCACGCATTTCTCACGCTATGGGCGCGCATGTCCCACCCTACGGGCGCGCCTGTGGCACGTTATGGGCGCTCGTAGCGTGGTACGGTGCGCCGGCGTGCGTGTTGGTGCCATTCAGGCGTTTGATTTTGATCTAACATGTCTTCCTCTGAAGACGGAGACATGCCAGCCCTGGTGCAACTGGCCAATTTGCAAAGGAGAAGATATTGGGTGCACCCTGTCTGGCGCCGGCGGTGCGCCCGCGTTGCAAACGTGGCGTGCCGTCTCGTCGCCTCGTCAATGTTCTTTCATACAAAATGTTTGAAAGGGACGGGCGCAAAGCAGATAGAAGCGGTGCGCCGCGTCTGCGCTCTTTCTGTCTGACCTACGCCTTATACCGTGTTTTGTATTAGAATAACAAGTTTTTCAAAGATAAATGTGAGCTACCCTCACTGCCTCATTTGAAATGAGTTTGTTGCGATTTATGACGTTCCTAGTATTCGAATCACTAACTGAAAAGTGTTTTGATCCATAAAAGAACTAGGATCCACTGGCATCATCAAATGTGTTTTGAGAACTGCTCTTTTTCTCGATGACCATTCTTCAAAACCTATGAATGCATTTCAAATAAAATATGGACTGTCTCCTAAGAACGTTTTCCTGTAGCGACAACGGTTAAGGTAGCTGCTCTTAATGCTCCATCTTAAATTTCCATCTTGTTTAGGTGTACCTACAGGGTGTAAACGAATTCATGTAATTCCTTCAAATCGCTTGGTGGCATAGATTGACCAAGCAGTGTTTTTTTACGAACAGCAATTTTTGTTTTTTTAATTTTCATACCTCAAGATCCATTATTCGTGAATTTTGTACTTAACTACGTATTCTACCTTGGTCTTAGGAACCAAACATATGTAAAAGACAGAGAGCGCGTATGTAGGTATACTACTACAGCCGATATCGTCCGATAACGCCCGATAATAACCGATCAACCGACAAGTCGAACTTGTTTGGATTTCTCGCCAGTTTGCCGTCTTTATTGCACTAATGCAAGAGTATTTCAATCTAAAAATGGATATTGAAAAATAATTAGTAGTATTTAGAATAGGGCACCACTCTGAGACACACTCTGGGTTTTCACTCTGTACGCTTCACAGTCGGAATACACAGTCAATACCGGGCATCGTCCGAGAACGGCAGCAGTGTATGCAGATGAACGTCCGAGATAGTCGTCCGAATAGTTCTGACCCGAAATCTGCCGATGATTTGGTTCCAGTGTACCAACAATAGCAGTGTACCTCAAGTCAATAAGGTACCTAAGTGATCGTATCTTAACCACCTGGTGAGATTTAAATAACAAAATATGCAAAAAAAATATTTTACTTATTTGATAGAACATATCAATGCCACGCATAAATGAATGAAAGTAAAGCGACACAGCTGGCGGCTACGACTAGCGCGATATCGCTCCGCGCAGTCAGTACTCAGTACTCGGGGCGCTAAAATGACTGGTTAAGAACACCATTTTTATTTTTGTTGAATCTAATGCAATCCCATGTAGGGTGAATCTATGGCATCAGTAGATCGTGTGGTTTGAAGAAATTACACGAATTCGGGTACACCCTATAAAATGCTTGATTAAAATAAAAAATGCGCGACAAGCCCCCGAAACAGGCAAGGAGATAGGTACTGGATGATTTGTCGTAAACCCAATTTTTAACGAAAGGGACAATACCAAACCTAAAGCCAATTGATTTAGATAAACCTAATAACATTAGCAGATATTCATCAAATAGAGGACCTTAAGTTCTGTAGCGGCGCGCGCTTGTGACAACCGGCTCAAAGGTACGAGGCGGTCAACTGTGCTGTGGCTGAGGGCTGTCATTCTATTCTAACCGTGATGCGGGCTTTAAACTTTTCACATCTTCGTATCCCCCAAACAGTAAGCAATAAGGTAGGTACTGGATGATTACTGTATGTACAACTGTGTGCACTCTATCCTTGATGCGGGCTTTAGGCTTTTCACATTTTTTACCAAACTGCAATTTTATTTACCCAGCTAGATATACATAATTCGTTTATAAAATAATTATTAGCCTGTCACTGTCCCACTGCTGGGCAAAGGCCTCTTCTCATACAGAGAAGGAACGAGCATTGATCGCCACGCTTGCTCACTGCGGGTTGGCGATTTCAGAACATAAGTCCAGGTTTCTTCACGATGTTTTCCTTCACCGTATATCAGTGGTGTCTTAGATTAACTAAGAAAGTACATAAGAAATTGAAAAAGTCACATTGGTACTTGCCTGGATTTGAACGCGCAACCCGGTGCTTAACAAGCGTATTCATTCGTATGTAATAAAAAAAAAATGATTGCTTCGTTGGTCTGGTGGTCGCAAGCACGACTGCTGACCGTGAGGTTCTGGGTTCGATCCCCCAAGTCGGGCAAAATGTCGTTTTTCCGTGTGGAATTTCTCAGTAGCAGCCCGGAGTCTGAATTTGTATGCCTCTGCCTAACCCTTCGGGGAATATAGGTGTGACGTTAGGCTATGTTATAAAAATCATGTTTTAGGATTATTTCATTACTTTTTTCGTCAAATTCAACTAGTTTCAAGCTTTCAGCAACAATCATAGGTAGTATCAAAACAACTAATATGTTTCTCGCAATAGCAGTAACTTTGATTTTGACAGTAAAACAATGGTGTCGATTCGATTCTGTTAAGGACAAACTAAACTTAATTTAGACCATTGCCATCTTTTTCACTCTAATAAAATAATAAAGAGACATACCTACGTAAATAAGAGCTGTCAAATTTAGTTGAACTAAAAGAAGAAGAAGAAAAAATATTTATTTTGGACAGGCAGTTACCAAAACAATTTACAAAAACAATAAAAAATAAAAACTACCTGCACGAGGCCAAAAAAAAAAAGTTCCATACATTTTTAACGTGTCGACTAAAAACACGGTGAAGTTCAAGGCGTAAACTAATTTGACAACTCTAACTTAGTTGTTGTCTATCACCGTCCTTTTCTCGCGCTATCTGTTAGTAAAAGATAGCAATTCTCTAATTTTAGTTTAGTTGGTGAGCAAGAGAATCGGCACCAATGTCTGTTGCAAGAAGACGGATTAATTATTAAACCTATCGTGCAATTTGCACGGTATGTTTATTAATCCGTCTTCTTGACAATGCGTCACGCAATGACTACCTATTATTGTCCTAATGTCAAAATGAAAGCTTTAATTGCGAGTTGCGAGTGTGTTACGTAATTAGGATTCTGTAGGTCTTGGTACTCATCATCAGCCCTTTTCTAATCACTGCTGAGTATAGCCCTCCTCCCTAGTTGGTAGGTAATAATACTTAATCGGAATACCACTACAACGTTAACTGTTGTAGTGATTACTTTTTACTTTCTACAGGTTACCTACCAGCAGCCTATCTGCCGAACGACTGCATCAAATTGGTTATTTCTTTTTTTTGTATGTTTGTCAGGACAAGGTTTGTTTAAAAGAAAACAAAAAAAATCAAGAAGAAAAAAAATGGCGGTACGGTACCTACCTACGAATTTCGCCGGGTCCGCTAGTTATAATTCTATCTAAGTAGGTACAGTGAAACCTGGTTGAGTGGGCCCTGGATATGTGAGAAACCTCTGTTATTGATAATCATAATGAGGTCCCGACACTTGCATTGAAATACCTAGATATCTCGGATATTGGGAATTTTCAAACCTTGATAAATGAGATTAGATTTCATAGATTTTTTCGATGTTTACCTCTATAATGGGGCTTCGCAGCTCAATAACCCGTATTAGCGAGACATTTTATCAGGAACAAGTTATGACACGCTTGTTTACAAACAATTCTAATTTCTTTCATTTCCATTCAATTGTGCAACATAAAATATGCATTTCTTTTATAAACATTTCCACTTCTATAAAATGATAAATGGTACATTTCGACCTCTCATAGTGAGACCCTACTATAAAAAAGACAACTGTCATGTTAACCTGCCTATTTGGGAAACTGCGTAAATGAAAAGCCTCGTATGTGATAAAAAAATCTAGGTCCCTTGAGATCCCAGTTAACCAGGTTTCACTGTAGGTATCTATCTTTGCTAAAATATGATGGTACCTACCTATTCTAAGACATCCAAAACTAACTACCGAGAACGTTACAATGGAATGGAAGTTAATACAACGGGCTATCCTCGACACCCATCTAATTTTAGTAAATTAACATCGTAACCCAGTATAGTGATAAGAATAGATATTTGACAGTTAATAATACGATTATACACAAAACAATTGTTAGGTACATGCAATACATACCCCTGAAATAAAATGTAAAAATAGTCGCTACAGCGATAAAAATAATGTTAGTAGGTACCTATACATCTAGCTAGCTGTTGTTTGGGCAGCAGCCCGATAACTAACTATAGTATGAGTACTTACGATACGACTGACCCACATTATGAGAATCGGCAACAATAGTCGATCTATTCAATAATATTATTTATTTAGTGTTAGGTATACATAGAAAATAGACAAAATTGTTTCATTTATAAGTACTACCCAAGCTCTAAGTAGAGATATTTTTATCTAAAAACGTAGTGTACCTGTAGTAATTTTGGTAAATAGCTGTAGGTATAGGTGTAGTCTATCAGACTAAAGTTAAAAATACGAAAAATAGTAGCCCACCGGCATCAGAAACAGGATCCAAGCTATAGGCGGTCATGGCCTCAAAGAAAAGAACTTCCTAACAGTACGCGCCGTGTTGCGAAGAACCGCTTCCTGTATTAGGCCCTTAATCCAGCCGCCTAATGAAGCACCTCTTTAGATGTTGGTCAAGGCTCTTAGCTATTAAGCCATTGGCCTTAACAACAATCGGCAAAACGATTTCTGAATCAACATCCCACATGGCGACAGCCTCGTGCACCAAGTCTTGATATTTAATTTCTTTATCTTTCTCGGCTTTCAAAGGTTTTCATCATGCGGAAAAATGATATCAATAATCAATGTGAGACGTTCTGATTCTGATCGGTCTATCACCACTATGTCAGGCTTATTGGCAACAATAGTCCTGTCGATGATAATATATCGATCCCAGTACAATGTGACATGATCATTCTCGAGAACTGGATCGAGCACATACTTGTAAGGTACTTACTTCTGCGTCCACAAGGATGTATTTCAGAGCATGTTGCTGGTGGATAATCCTAGTTACGAGGTTGTGCCTGTCAAGGTCGGACTGGGCCTAAGGGGCCCGGGTGGCATTATGAGCGGCCCCGCCCCGACCGCCTGGAATCAGTGCAGATCATACCACCTTCATAGGTATCAACCAACAAACAAACTAAATGACAATAATAATCAAATCAACAAGAGTTTTTGGAAGTGTTTATTTTCAAAGACAAGTACATTTTTATGAAAAAAAGCTTCAATTAGTAATTTATTTTCTAAAAGCGGAGATATTTCACCTCGCCTACGCGGGCTTCCAGCCGAGAGGGGGGCCCGCGCATGCTACAGCCCGACTCTATGGCCAGTCCGACACTGGTGCCTTTACAAATAACTCACCGTTAGCTGAACAAGAACAATTAGAGATAATTACTTATGTCGGATAGATTCACCGGACAATAGCATGCCCGACAGAAGTCAACCGTGCCGTTCTTCACAATATATTTTCTATAATAATTGTTTATCATCATAACTTTGACGTAATTTAATCTCTTTTATTCACGGCTCATCTTCCGTGCGGAAGATGTCCGGTTCTTTGGAAGGCATACCGGGGGCACATGTCCAACGCGCAGAGACCCCTTTGAGAACTTTAATCTAAAATGGGATGGGGCACCAACCGGGGAATATTGGGCTGCACTATTGGAGTACAGTCATGGACCGTCCCAGGTGGGTGCAAAACTATTGTGAAATATGGTAAAAATAAACCTGGTCTATGGGAGGGGGTGTTAAATGGACTGTTTAACTTCTATTGCCTGAAGAAAACGGCGTGTGCCTTTCAAGTATGAAATTGAATTGTGTTGGCAGACGGTGACTCCCAGCTCATTAGCTGGGCCCCCTGAAAAGCCGTCAGTACATAGGCGAAGGGGCAACAAACGTGCGAGCGGACGTAATCTTATTATTAGCGCAGACAAAATATTGCATTGTATTGATGTGTGTATTTGTTTACCTTTCAAAACCACACATTTTACTGTAATGGCGTCAAACTTTTCTTTTGTCATCAACTTTACATTAGTGGCCCGCGGATTAGTAACTAGGTACCGACTTTCCGACTAACCTTGTAGGTATATAATTATTACATACTTAAATTACTTATCTAATATTAAAGCTCGCCAATACAGCAGGGGGCATACTTCGAAAATCGAACTACGAAGTTTCGGCTGACGGATCGCACGTTTTCCAACCACATTTCGGATCCGACGACCGATTAGCTTTTCACGATTTGACATTTTGTTTTACCACTCCATTTTGTCCTGCTCCCAAATGTTAATTTAAATCTAGTAGTTCGTTGTTTGACAATATCAACTGTGATCGTATATTTACAAGTTCGATGTGTGTCGTTGTTTCGTTTCGATCCGAAACTTCTACATTCGTTTTTCGGAGTAGGCCCCCAGAAGTCTACTGCCAATCGTTATTATGAGGGAGTGTTTAGTAATGGTGGCCACGCACGTAACTATTTCTTTGCGCAAGACTTGCACAAGTATGCAGTTACCTGTGTGGGAAGAATTTGTGCGACTATCTTGACTTGTACAAATTTGAAAAATAGTTGTTTTTTTGTGTTACTGGATGGATAGATCCGTTCGTTCAGTTGTGCCCAAACTGCCTATTTGTATCTGAACGTATCCATAAAACGAACGGTGGAAAGTGCTCGGCGAAGCGAATCGTTTGAGACGCTCGCTCGGCTCGTGCGTTGAATGCATGATCAGCATGGTCACAGTTCTATTGTAACCAATCTTACCTTTCAGTTATCTGTTTGTCATTTTATTTCATAATGCGGGAGACTTCGAAGTAAGAAGCATTCAAATTACAGTGCAAACTATTATTTTTAAAGAAGACTTGAAGATATACGTATTAAAATTAAACTGCACTGTACCTACTATTACTGTGTACTATTAACTTTAAAGCTAAGCCTTTTTCAAGTATTATTTTATTAAAAAGAACTATTATTTTAAAAGTTCATTTATATAATAATTACATCCCATTAAGAAATAATAAACTGCTAAATGGAGTTTAGCAATAATGCTTCATCCGCACCTACATCTATCGTCACAAAGCAATGCATGCCGAAGCTTCATAAGTTTTGCTCGCTAAAAGTTATCGTGCTAACGCGGTGGTATTACTTATTAGTGGTAGAATTATCGCGCTATGATCCAAGATGGCCGCAATAAAATTTCCAGACGTTTTGACTATGGACGACGACTTTCTTTAATTTTACATGACAATGTGTGCTAACAACTACCTACTTCATGCATTTATTCAAAGCTGCCATTTATGATGAACTCAGCTTCAATATTGCGTAAAAACTCCAACATCATTTCGTCGCTCCACTCCATTATTTAGACAAAGGCTTTGTCACAAAGCGTCTAATTAATTCAAGAACAACAGTCGAAGTGAACAACGCTATCCGACCACGCAGCACGATATTTAACGCGCTAAAACCCTTTTTTGTGTCGCTACCCGAGCGATAACTGGTACGCAGCCCAAACTATCGCGATGATGGCCGATAGTGGCTGGTTATTTAATATGTGCAGCTTCGTGACGATAGACGCAGGCGCGGCCCCAGCTTAATGAACATATTTGTCTGCATTCGATTACGTATTCGTTTTATTCTAATCTATTTGTTAAAGTACTATGTCCAGTATCCGAATGCACTTGACTGAATTAATTGGTTGATGGATAAATCTTCAGATTTGCATTTGCTTACGGGGAGAGCTTGTGTCTTTTATCTTGGCTTGTCATCGTTTTGGCTTCTGTAGACCAAAGGTGAGTTGCTAAAAGGCTGATTTAGCAATCCTAGGACTTGCATACTTATCGTTAAATACGAAACTGTTTTTGGGCTTTCACGCATTACCCTATGAATTGTGAGAAACCCCTCCAAGATGCTGGCAACAAACTATGTACCTATAAGCGCACAGCTATAAATGTAACACATTTGAAATACCTACCTACTTATTTTTAGTTTTTTTTTCAGTCTTATTCTAACTTCCGGTGTTAGAAGCTCTGGGGGCTTACCATGACTTCCCGTTCAAATGCCAGCCAGTCAACTTCCGTTCAAAAGCAGGCCTGCTTCTGAATCGCTAAAAATCGTACCATGTCAGTACTAAAGGTGAACGTTGAATAAAGTAAACAATGTTGATTAAGCTCGTAAATAGCAACTTTTTCAAGATCGCTTATTTTGACATTACAGCCGCTCAATAGACGCTCTACTGCTGTGAAATAACACGAGAAAACTCCATACAAAAAAAAGGTGAATGGATTTCGTAAACGTCAAGGTAGCAGGCCTGCTGTAACGATGTCATAGTACAAAAAAGCAGGGTAATTCAACTTCCAGGCAACTTCTGTCCTGCTTTAAGAGGTCATAGTAAGCCCCCTGAAGCCACGGGCCTACAAGTAATCGAGGGGCCCTTTATGTATCCGAATTCGTGTTGGTCCTTCTTCAAACCTCGTGGTATGCAGGCACTGGTAACACAGAATGGCCCATTGGATTCCTTTGGATTCAACAAAAATCTAAATTTAAATAGAAAACATGGTGTTCTTAACGTGAGACATTTTAGCTCCTCGAGGTAACTGATTGCACGGAGCGATCGGTACTGCCGGTCGTGCCAGCCAATTGTCGTGCTTTCATTCGTTTATGCGTGACATATTTTTGCAATTTTTTTTTGCTTAATTTTTTGTTTAGGTAGGTATAAGGTAAGTATCTGAATAGAGTTTAGACACTCTGTAATTAAATAGGAATTAAAGCAAGAAAAAAAATTGGTAACAAACGTAATCCCCTGCATGGTATAACCACAGTCTACCTATATCTTACCTACCTACTCCTTACAGTCAGTCGGTCAACGTAGAACATTGTAGCAGAGCAATCGTGCGGGGGGTTGCGGGGTGAAGGGGCGGAGGTTATGTCCCGAGTAGACATACTGCATACTTGGGAGTCTTGGGACATAACCTCCGCCTCTACATAATTTTGACATTTCATAGGACCTGTCAAATGTATGGGCGTTGACCCACTTTATGTAGTTAGTAGGTACACTGTGGTATAACAACTATACCAATAAGGAATTGCAAGAATTAGTTTATGCCCTGTATTGATTTGGAATTGAATTTGGAACTTCGGATGCCTATGCCACATGAATAAATAAACCGATGCTCTGCGGCTCTAGGTCACTGCCCCAGTTGCCCTGGTACAGCCCAGCAACTACAGGACAGGCCAGATAACTGTCTATCTTTCCACTTCTGATTCACCACATGATTCTAATAAATTCTGCCAAACATGCATGATTTTGGTAGCCCACATTATTATTTACTTCAATTAGGGTTACCATCCGTCCGGATTTATCCGGACATGTCCGGACTTTCAGCCTTTCATCCGGACTTTGTCCGGCTTTTTAATTTGTCCGGATTAAGGCTTAGATGGAAAAAAAAATGTTTAATTTTCGCATTAAATTACTTAAAAATAAAACGAGTATTAAATCAGTCTTCAATCTTTATTAAACTACATACAACTAGTTAATCAGTTTCATCTGAATTTAAAACAATCAATTTTCATTTTGTGACTAAAATGTCTGACTTTTCAAATTTCGAAATGGTAACCCTAACTTCAATCAACCGATTATTTGCTTTATATTCTAAGGATTATTTCTTGTTTATGCCTGTACCTAAGAGTATTTTAGTTTTATTAACGATTTTTATTCTCGCAATAAATCCTCCGCTTCGTACTAGATTTAGGCTATTTAGAAACACCTCACGTTAGGTATCTACTCCATATTCCATGTCAACACATGGAATAAATAGTGTGGTGTTGCACTACCGATAATTTAACGACATGCTCAAAACCCCCTTTTTGAATACCAACCCCCTTGTTTCCGAATGGTAGCGATTTTTAACTTCTTGTATTAGGTATATTTATGTTTAGGCAATATGAGATAATTTTATAATATAGATGACTTGTCAGCTTGCAAATAAAAATACTATAGCCTTTAGTACTCCTAGATCAACAGATATTATATTTTTAATTAACACTTACATTACTGGTCAAAAATCAAAATGGCTGCCATTTTGGAGTTGGAAACGAGGAGGTTGGTATAATTTGTTGGTATTACAAAAGGGGGTATTTTTATCGATAAAATTAAGAGTTTTTAAGGTTGTCGTAAAATTTTCGATAGTGCAACACCAAACACACTGTAGAATGCAACTTTCTACGAACTCTGCAAATAAGAGTAAAAAAAGTGGAGGCGCTGCTAGTCATACATTAAAAAATGTTGAAAATTTAAAGTTCTACGCTGACAAACTCGTTTGATAATTTTTTTTTTATAATTTCTAAAGCTTTGTAAAATTCTATCGATATTTACACTTCTATGAATAAACTCAAATTTTCCACGGGGCACTTTAACCCAGATAAAGCGACGGGACTTTTGACTTTTGTGATTTATATTATTACTTTTAGATAGTGTTATATATAATGAACAACTTATATTTATAATTTATGTAATTAATTGTAAGATAATGAAAATTAACATTTATTATTATAAAAATGAAAAAAACCTTTTTCGAATTTATGTATCACTTACGTACTGTAAGGAAAACCTAGTGACGAAACACGCACACTTGAAGGCTCCAAAAAATTAAATATTTCTTGATGGTGTTCGAGTCCACCAACCAGCATGAGGTCAGCGTGGTGAACCAAGGCCTAAACTCTTGTCACTATATGGCATAATCATTGCATATTCTTGAATATTCCTTTAGCCTGATTATATTTCTACAGCCAAGATATAGAGTAGCGCTGGTTAAAATATACGTCTGCGCTTCAAAGTAACTTTTCACTATGTTACAAAAACTAAAATCAAACGAACTTTTCATGAGATTGGTCTCAACACAATATAAACACAAAATGACAGTTTGCGCCTGGCAACTGTTTGGGCTCATATTACGGGCCTAGGCTTTTTTTATCTTAGTGTTGACTAAACATTTCATAATTTGTTTTTTGGGACAAATATAATCACTTTACTCCAATAAAATTCCTTCATTTATTGTTCATAAAAATAATTTCCGTGAATTAATTTTATGATCAAGTACGAAAAAAAATTATAATTAGATAAAAAATATGCAAAATAAATTAAAGATAGGTAGATCGAATATATACGAATAACTAGTATCGTAATAAAATTTTAATTAGATCTAAAAGTTGTTTCCTATTTTACGGAATTCTTTTTGGTTTTAATTTTGTTATATAAACTTAAGTGCGCCTGTAATGGTTGGTTTATATAAAGATCATACTGGCAACTGTTCCTTAAATTGCCAGTGTTACTATTTAATGATATTTTCAAAAGTAATAAAACGCGCTCGATATCCCTGTTTATTTTATTGACCACTCGCCAGATGTTTGCGCATTGTTTTCCAGTGCGCAGTAGTTTCTCTGTCGTGAAATCGGGATTCTGTTTTAGTATTATATCTATTCTGCCATTTTGAAAATAGTGGCGTGTATGGATTAGACCTAGTGTTTTTTATGTGACAAATATGTCCGGGAGCAATGATAAAGTGTCGACTACGCAGCGTATGATTCAAAGTGTTGCTTTCCCTCCCAGTCGCAAGCTCACTGTATCGGAAGTATTCGATGAAAAAACTGGAAAGCCTCTACCTGATGTGTTGAAGCAACATTTTATCTTAGAAGGTCGGATCGAGGAAAATGCAGCTTTACGAATCATCCAAGATGGTGCCACCTTATTACGATCAGAAAAAACTATGATCGAGATCGATTCACCGGTGACTGTGTGCGGAGACGTCCATGGTCAATTTTATGATTTGATGAAATTGTTCGAGGTGGGAGGCTCTCCTTCTTGTACCAAGTATTTATTCTTAGGTGATTATGTCGACCGAGGTTATTTCAGTATAGAATGTGTTCTTTACCTCTGGGCTTTGAAGTTGTGTTACCCGAAGACGTTATTCCTATTACGCGGTAATCACGAATGCCGACATTTGACAGAGTATTTCACTTTCAAACAAGAATGCAAAATCAAATATTCTGAGAAAGTGTATGATGCATGTATGGACGCGTTTGACTGCTTACCTCTTGCTGCCCTTATGAACCAGCAGTTCCTATGTGTGCATGGTGGTCTTTCCCCGGAGATCAACAACTTAGATGATATTCGTAAACTAGATAGATTCAAAGAACCACCTGCATTTGGAGCTATGTGTGACTTGCTTTGGTCTGATCCATTGGAAGACTTTGGAAATGAAAAAAATGCAGAACATTTCTCGCACAACTCAGTCAGAGGTTGTTCATACTTCTATAGCTATGCAGCTTGTTGTGATTTTCTACAAAGAAACAATTTACTTTCCATCATACGTGCTCATGAAGCTCAAGATGCTGGTTACCGGATGTATCGTAAAAGCCAGACAACAGGATTTCCCAGTCTCATTACCATTTTCTCTGCACCTAACTACTTGGATGTTTATAATAACAAGGCTGCTGTTCTAAAATATGAGAACAATGTGATGAACATCAGACAGTTCAACTGCTCTCCCCACCCTTACTGGTTGCCCAACTTCATGGATGTCTTTACCTGGTCTCTTCCATTTGTTGGTGAAAAGGTGACAGAAATGCTTGTCAATGTATTGAATATTTGCTCTGATGATGAATTGATGTCTGAGGGAGATGATGCATTGGAGGAAGCAAATCTCAGGAAAGAAGTCATCCGTAACAAGATTCGTGCTATCGGCAAAATGGCTCATGTGTTCTCTGTGCTACGTGAGGAAAGTGAATCTGTTCTACAGCTGAAAGGGCTCACTCCCACTGGTGCTTTGCCATTGGGTGCTCTTTCTGGTGGTAAAACTTCTCTTAAGAATGCCCTGCAGGGCTTCTCTCCAAACCATAAGATTACTTCATTTGCTGAAGCTAAGGGGCTGGATGCCATCAATGAGCGCATGCCACCTAGGCGTGACGGCCAGCGTACACCTGATGCACAGGAAAAGAAGCCGCATGTAAACAGCAACGCACATTCGTGAAGTGCTAGCTTCTATTTCTCTTCGATCCTTACATTTTGATCCACAATTATAGTGGTAGTGAAATATGTGTGAAGGAGACTCAGCTTTTGGAATGATATTTCACATTCATAATAACTAGGTGGATTTGAAGGGAATTGTCGTAAAAAATACAAAATATTTTTAAATTTGGATTTAACTTTTTTTCAATAGTTGAAGTTAAAATTTCTCTTAAGATATTACCTCTCGATATTTAAATAAAATATGTCAGATCTGCAGGCAACAAATTTATTTAGTCAATTAAATATTAAGGTATGCACATTTATTTATAATGCGCTGCACTGTTTAATTTTTGGTAATGTAATTTTAAATTTTTCATATGAAAAGACATGATATTGTAATGTAAATTAATTCAGATTGTCTACTTATACTCTACATTGTTATCTACATTAGTGAAAATTAGACATGTCTATAATTTTCAAAGCATAATTAGCTGTGATATTAAGCGAAGATCAATGTATTATTTAATAGCAATCTGCTAGTGGAGTACAGGCATGTTCATTGGCTAATCATGCATTGAAATCTGTAAAATAAGTGGAGAAGTTCTCAGCTTGGGCGTGTCTTTATATTCTATTAAGTAATAAAATTAATTATGTACTATAGTGTGCAGCACATGGTGTGTTGTTGCCGTGCGTGTGTGCTGTGTAAATATGCCTCGTGCGTACACACACGTTATTGCAGCTTTAACACTTGAGATAAATATTACTCTCTTTAATATCTTTGCTACAAGTTGTACTTAATTGTATTTTATTGTACAAAATATATTAAAATTACTATCTATGAAATATTACTTAAAATTAATTTATAATAATATTTGGGTGTATGCTGGCCCCTTGTTGCCTGCATGCAGCTGAACTTGTATGCTGGAACATCACATATTAAAGTTTCTTAGCCATAATGTTTCGGTATATAAGGTGTAGTGGCTGGTCTAATTGCAGATTTTCTTACAGCTTCTATTCCAAATTTCACATAATAATAAAAATAAGGTTTAATGACCTATGCACTGTTGGAAAATCTCTTTTGGTCTGCCAAATAATCATTAATTGATGCAATAAGTTCATATTGTGAATACTAAAAGTGGCTTACATCATTTTCAAAGTCAGTACTAAGTATTTTATCTCAATTCAGTGTGTAGTCCTTCATATGTTCTGTACTTTTAAATAAATTTTACCTATGTAAAAAACTAACAATATATTTAATTTTATTTTGTACTAATCATGGGAAGTGTTGTTTTATCCTTAAAAATATATTAACATTGAGCTCCATAATATTATGGTTTCAATAAGTCCTTCGCACAAAAAACAATGACACTAGAAATATTATATTCAGATAAGATATGCTAGTAGTTGGAGAGTAGGTAAAGGGCGTGAAATATGGGCAGAGCAAAAATCTCATTAGTAGTCTTAGGTTGACTTATCTACTAGGATTTGAATATTGTAGTACTATTACATAAATCGTGACTCGTTAACATAATCGGACGATGTCTCGCGTACAGTAAGATTTAACAACCGCGCAGGGCAATGTGGACAATAACGATCTTAAACGCGAGCGCGCGAATATCTTAACGCTGTAACCTTGACGATGGAGACTGTTGTTATGCTAAGCGTCGTTTGAAGTCATTTACATTAGTTATTTTTATTGGTTTGGTATTATTTGGCAAAAAAAAAGAATGATATTTTTTTCCTAGCAGGCGCAAAGCTAAGGAGAAAAAATGTACTTTTAAAGATAGGTATGTAGAATATCAGAATTTTATGAGCCTCTCCCTAATTGTTTGCGATGATTGCAAGAGGGATATTTTAGTACATAGGTAGGTCCTTATTTTGGGACTATACCATGCTAACATTATGCATCTGGATATTAGTATGGCAAAGCCCCTCAAAATCCAGATTTACAAAAACAAGACGCCTAGTAATAGCCGTTTTACCCTTTGGATACGGAACCCTAAAAATTATCAACGTAAAAGAATCTGTACATTGGAGATATTTTCACGAAAGCCAGCCAGGGATACTAAAATATGTAGGTATATCTGACGTGCCCGTGGCTCCGTACCACATCCGTACGTACCTACATACTTTTCTGTTTCTAGGGTAGGCAAAAACCACAATGCTACGAGAATCTTAAGAGCCTTCAGCTGGCAATACATGTTGGCCAAGCCTCAGCCAACGTGAGCGTAGGCAAATTGATACAAAGAGAGTGCTACAGTCTAAATTGGTCAAGTTTGAACGAGACCAACGTCAACAAGGCTGACAAACGTGTGGACACGACTTTCCGAATGCAGGCGTGCCTCTTTCGATTTGGGCAGAAAAACCGACACTGTACCGAATTAGGACGAGTCGTGCCGAGCGATCCCGAGTGGAGGCAAGGCACACCAAACGAATCGTATACCTACGCGTTGGCGATCGCCCGTACTTGCCGGCTTTACATAATCATTTTGCTTTTTCCACGTTCATGCATATTTTCATACATGCACACTCTACTAGGTATCACCTGGTATTATCCAATCACTAATCACCGATTATCAGTCAGCCATCACTTAGGTATTTTACCATACATCACCAATAACCACCACCCCGATCTAGGTGGGTGATGTGATAAATAACGTCACGATGAAAAAATCACTGTAATCAGCCGTCTAAAATGATCACCGTGACTTTTCGTGACGAAACGACGTTACAATTACAAAATCGCTGGGGCGGCGTCCACTGACGGCACGGCATAGCATGGCGCGGCACGGCGCGCTTCGGCATACCGAATCATCCTGTGGCATCCCGCAGCATACTGAAGAATCCAGATGGATATCGAACACGGCGAGGCGTCTCGTGGTTCGTTCAACATTAACGTTACATGAAGGTAGGTAATATTAGTACAGTAATAACATTAGCAACTGTCAGTTATACAGGATTACTTACTACTTACTAGGTATAATACCTAGTAACCCTGTGTAATTTCGCCAGTTAATTTGAACTAACCCTATAAAAGGTTAGTGGGAAAGGGGGTACTAATCCGCGGATCGTAAGTAGGTCACTGATAACAGCAAGTGTTAAAATTTAAAAATTCTGTATCTTTTTTTTCATGCAAAACGAATATTATTTTAGTTTTTTCAAACATTATTCATCCCTGCAACAAATTCAGAAAATGGTGCATCTAATTCATGACCCCAATTATGACCTAAAAATGTAAACACAGCTGATCATAACTGGGGATTAGATAGATTGTAGCGCTTTTTTTGAGATCTTTGATCACCTATTTCTCTTAAACTATTGACTTGTGGAAAAAGTTCTAGAACAAAAGTTATTCATTATCATGGGTAGGTAGGTACTTTAACACCCTTTCGGATTAGTACCTACCCTCTTTCCGACTAACCTTGTAACACACACAGATTAACATAATTTCGTAACGGCAAAAATATTTTTTGTCACCAATGTAAGTACATTTTTTGTAATCAAATCGTATCCTATATGAAATCCATTCATCTCAACGAAATATTTTATTATCAGGCTGATTAAATGTGTCGGCTTAGTAGGCGTTTCGGCCGCTGAGTTTCGTCCGATCCGGCCGAAACACCCATTTCATTATTATTAATATTTTTTAGGGGCGTTTCGGACGAATTCTTTTTTATAGGCAAAGTAACGTCAGAAACAAAATTGAATATTACCTATTTTACTTTGTGGCATTGGATAAATTATTATTTATAAATAAAATAAACATTAATGAGTGATCTCTCGCGGGTCGGTTTGTTTTCGACTTTTGGCATGTTGCACGCACATTGACACACAAACACAACAAAACAAAAGCTATTATTACAAAGTATTGCTGTCCCTTTCTTACACGTGATTGGTTAAAAGGGTAAAAAGTAACAAAATTACTTTTGTTGAAATTTGCAATGGGTACATTACGGAGAATCCTTCAACCCATTGTTGCATTGTTGTTTATATAGCATGGGTGGGCACCCAGGCTATGTAAAATAAATATTCCATCTAAAGGTGCCATGTAGAGCACACGCTAATTTTTTTACGCTAAGTGAAGTGACTAGTTTTTTTGTGAATTACTATCCCAAGGTGAGTTTACAGACAATGTTTTAATATTACTAGAATTTTTGTAGGTAATTTATTCATATCTTAGATAGATTCATTTATAAGTTACTTGTTTACTTTTTTTTTTTTTTTTTTTTTACTTATTGTTATGTTGATAATATAATAATTATTGTAATAAGTTAAGCAAGACGTACTTGCTTATAAGTTTTCTCTCAAAAATGCGTACCTATTAGTATTTAACTGTGTAATGAACATTGCAAAGGGGATTGAAAATTTTTGTATGGGGCCTGGCCTGGCATACCTACTTACTGTCCGCCATTTTGTTTTTTTTTAAATGGCGGCCACGCTTGAAACCTACTGGTCTATTTTCTTAAATAACTTTAAAACGGTTTATTTCAGTATTATTACAAAAAAATTAGACCTCCAAAGTAAGCTCTTTCATTTGATATGTCACATGGTGTACCATGTGACATATCAAATGAAAAAGCTCTGCAAAACTTTTTTTTAATTTTCTTATTTGCCCTCCAAAAGTGACTCCATATTCAAAATTCCTTTATTTACGTTACACGTCTTTGTTTGGTCCACAAAAATTCATGTGTACCAAATTTCAACTAAATCGGTCGATTAGATTCAGAACAAATTGGCTGTGACAGACGAACAGACAGACAGACACACGAATGATCATAAAACGGTTCCGTTTTTTCCTTTTGAAGTACGGAAACCTAATATACCAAGAAGCAGTAACTGCCTGTACTAAATTTCTTATTTTTTACAGGTAAAATGTCAGAGCAACAAGCGAGCGGGTCTCAAAAGCCCATAAAATTTGATTTGGTGATATCGAAAAGAGGAAAACCGGTGCTTCTTCGAGCAGGATACAAATATAATAAAAAAAGAGTTCATCAAGACGGTGCGACTGTTTGGGCTTGTGTCCAAAGGGCCATTTGTAAGGCAGTTTTGATTATTACTTGCACTAATATGATTCAAAGAGAGGATAAGCATGATTGCCAACCGGATCCTGCAGCTAACGATTACGACATACGTTTTGAAAACTGTAAGAAACGAATTGTATCAGATATTAAGACCCCAATCCCAAGCATCTACCGAGAAACCATAGCTGACATAAAAAGCAGTACTTTTGATTTAATCAAGAAAATCCCAAAATTTTCAAGTGTGAAAAATAAATTTTATAAAAATAGAAACAAAGTGTTGGGTGCTACAAAAGCTTGTTTTAAAAAAGTGAAAAGTGTTATAATTCCAGAAAAATTCAAAAGTTTCGTGCTTGCGGACTACCAAGCCAAGAACAGAATAATAATTTTTTGCAATGAAGCCGTTAGAACTCTTTTAGCCACAAATACCTACAACGTCTTATGTGATGGTACGTTTAAATTCTGCCTTCATCCGTTTTACCAACTATATTCACTACACATTGATATAGGTAGTAACGAAACCCACAACAATATAGTGCCCGTAATTTTTGCTTTGCTTCCAAATAAATTTAAAAAAACTTATGAATTGATGTTCAGATTAATTAAGACTCAGATACCAGACTGGAAACCAAAATCATTTATTCTTGATTATGAAATGGCAGCAATTCAAGCTATTGAATCCATTTTTCCTGAAGTACCTGTTAGTGGTTGTTACTTCCATTTTTCAAGCTGCTTGTGGCGAAAAGCCGATGAGTTATGTATCACAACATCCAAGCTTACTCGAAAGCATATTAAACGATGTGTAGCTTTATCCCACTTACCTCGAGAAGTTATTGATGATGCTTGGTTATACGTAATGTCGAAGTGTCCTAATGATGATAGTGTGACGATCTTCAACGATTATTTTGTAAATACGTGGCTTGTAGAAACATCATTTTTTTGCAATAGATGGTCTTGTTATAATCAACAGAATCGAACCACAAATATGGTTGAATGTTGGCATGGAACTGTCAATAAAAAAATTAAAAAAAAACCGCGAAATGTGGGACAATTTTTAACTTTATTACAAGAAGAAGCTAATTATTTTGAAATGTTAACTATGCAAGTGCAAAGAGAGGGAGATCATTATTATATACATAAGAAAACTCGTGACACAATTGAAATTGATGACCACATTTCTAGCACCATTTCGGATTTGGAAAATCACAAAATTTCGCTAGAACTTTGTATTGAACTTTTAGTATTTTAAGTGACCTTTTTTGCTAATAACTAATTTTCACATCATAGATCAGACACAGTTTTTTTTTTTTTTTTTTTTTTTTTTTTTTTTTTTTTTTTTTTGAATTAAGAAGATGTTATTTTGATATCGTAGTTAGTCACTGATTTTTGACGCTATTGTTAATTATTTTCGGTATTTTAGTAAAGTGATTGTTATTAGGTAATTGATATACAAGACTGATTACAGTACATTTAATATTCTTTTTGTACACGTTTCAATTGATATGTAAGACTGATTATTGTCGTTTACATTTATAATTCATAATGTACGCTTTTTAATTGATATGTAAGACTGATTATTGTTGTTTACATTTATAATTGTTATTGTACGCTTTTTATTTGATATTTAAAGACTGATTATTGTGATTTATCATGTTTACTGTTGATTGTTGTAATTGTATATTAAACTTTATCTTTTTCCAACAATTCCCTGACTTTTACTTCAATAATATAACCCTGCCTAAGATTTTTCATTCTGACCGTACAAAATTTGCTTCAAAAAAAGTATCGTCCGAAACGCCCCTAAAAAATATTAATAATAATAATGAAATGGGTGTTTCGGCCGGATCGGACGAAACTCAGCGGCCGAAACGCCTACTAAGCCAATGTACAAAATGCTCAAATTAATGGCAATTTGTAGGTATACAAAATAGAAACATGATCGCCATTAATCTAAACCTAGAATTAATGCTTCGTTATCAAAAGGCTAGATCTGTCACCATGTAAATCAGTTAGGTACCTAACAATGATCCATTAATTTTTTGTATTTTTTTACCAAATTATAAAATTCAGTTAACTTTCTACAAGTATCAATAGATAATATTCAGGGACGGAAGCCCTGTAAGGAGGACTCGGTGAGCAAAATCCCCGGAATCTACTCGTATTTAAATCTGTAGACATGGCGTGTTTGTAAATAGTAGGTACCTACATATTAAAAAAAAGCGGTGCGGAAGGATATCCAATAGAATCAATTTCGATAATTTTTGGAATATTTGTCGGTTTGTTTGTATGTACCTACACGCGTAAAACACGTAAAAGTACTGAGTCATTGCGGTTGACTTGTAGAGACAAATATTGTGCGTAGGTACCTAGGTACCTATCTCGGAGTAACATTTAGTTTTTGTTTCATCGTAATCGGTTCGCTCAATAAAAGGTATTAGAATTTAAACGTATCAAGAAGAATTTTGCCTGATCATTTGTGCTAAATTTGTTCAACGTAAAACCCCGTGGATGGATTTTGATGGGACTTTAGAGGATGTGCTGTGTATAATAGACCTGCGCTTAATCTGGTAACATCACGCTATTGCTCATAGGAGCCGAGCAGTGGAACATAATTTCTACGTACTGCGTACCTACTGCCACGTACAAGCGTAGGTACGTCAGGTTATCAGGTAGGTAGTATCTACGGATAAGTTTTATACGTGAAATAAGTATTATCGCACTACATACCTACAATAGGGACTGAGCAGATGTTTTCCTAAGAATATGATCAGTTTTTTTTGCCAGAAGTCAGCATAATGGAGTGCTGTAGTGAGTGATCGGTGGCACAAAGTCGCCTGCGTTTGTATCTGTTTCAAAATTAGGATTTAGTAAAAAAATGCAAAATTTAAAAAACAAATAAAAACTGGTACGGTAATTGTTAGAGATGGGCCGAACATGGATTTCACCGAATACGAACATTCGGCCGAATATTCGGTAAAACTTTTACCGAACCGAATATTCGGCCGAATATTCGGCATAATTGATTCCCTAAAGTAAGCAATACAAGTCTGAATGCGTTTACAAAAAGCGCGCAGATGGGCGTTTTAAGAAAATTTACCTTCATGTAACTTAAATAAATAGTTAATAAAAATGTGAATTCTTAAGGTTATGTTCGTGTATTATTTATTATATTCGATTTGGTCTGTTATAAAGATCCCCTATTTGTCTTAGTATCTCACTAATATTTATAATAGAGTAACTCTGTTTGTGTAGGGGTAATTGATTGCGCTCTCAAATGAATACCTATAAAAAATGAGATTAATTCTTTCTCTAAAAAACTATATTGGTTTAATACTTTTAAAGTTTAAACTTTAAAGTTTATAAGACAATAACTGTTTATCTTCAATAAATAATTTTTGCCACTTTAAGTAGAAACTAGAAATATGATTATCATATCTGCTGAAATGTTGTAATTTAATCATGCAATTCTTTCTTACATTATAGACCTGATTATAATAACATATATTATTTCATTATAAACAGTTCACTGTAGCTTAATCCCAAAATAGCTACATAGGTACTTATATTTGGTTTTAAATAACCATCTTTTTATCTGCTGTTATTGGAAATAAAACTATAGTACCGACAAAAACATGTAAATTACTTACCTCATAAACATAACCCATTTAACACTCAACTCATACTCAATCATACTCGGCTCAATACAGTAAAAATATTTTGAGTACCACTTTACCGAACGTTCGGTGATTTAGCCGAATATTCGGCCGAATACGAATATTCGGTAAACCTGCCGAATATGCCGAATAACGAATATAAAACGAATATTCGGCCCATCTCTAGTAATTGTTGTAGGTACATTGTTTAGTTGTTGCAATTTCGACACAATGTTGTTTTCCGACTTCCACACGGACGGAGTTGCGGGCACAGCTAGTAAGAAATAAAATCAGTTAAATGGTCGGTTAGGTTAGAACTGCGATCACACAACTCACGAGCCGAGGAGCGAGAGACCGGTACCACGACAGGCGGCGCGGCGGCGGGCGAGTGGCAGGAAATATCCCCAATCACTTTCCACCATGTATATAATAAAAAATAATATTTATATGTATATTCACTTTAAAAATAAATAATTAAATTAAAATAAAACAAATATTTAAGGGGGGCTCCCATACAAAGGTACGGAACCCTTCGTGCGCGAGTCCGACTCGCACTTGGCCGGTTTTTTTACATAGGTACTTAGGTACATTCAAAGCCTTGGATAAACAAAACATGAAAATTATACTATATCAAGTACCTACATACTGTTTAGTTTTTTGTAATTACTTATAATCTCTCCGGTGGTGTAGGGTGTGAAATTCGGCTCAACGTTTTACGACCCAGCGAATATTCGATCCTGTTATGGACTTATAAACAATGCCCAAATAAACCCAGACAACTAAAATAGGTATTATCAATCGATCAATCAAAACGAAACATAAGTCAAATGATAGGTTATAATGAGTTGTTCTTAGAATTGTTCGGTGTTAGTATCAGTAAATAAACACAAAAAAGTGAATAATATATCGCACTTCAGGTAGTTGGTCGTACGCACGGCTACAGATCCAGCTACACATTTCCAGTATAAGCTGATCTCGCATTATATAGGATTTCCTTACAATGAGAGGTCAGTGTAAACTGGAAATTTATAGCTTGATGTGTAGCCGTGTGTACATATACGGACTATCTTTAGTCTTCATCAGCCTAGCTTTTACCCAACTATGTTGAGGTCGGCTTTTATTCTAACCGGGATACAGGTGAATGTTAGAATTTTAAGCTGAATGACTGCCTCTTTTGCTAGCTGATTACGGGAAGATATTGATATTAGGTTATGGTAGGTATGGTTAGTGTTCTATATTGTGTTTCCTAAATTTTTTATCCATAATCTAAAGTGCCATTATTTATTTTGTCCTAATCATCGTTTGTCCGAATGATAACTTGCCCGAACTTAATGTCACATAAATATCACATGCCATAAAATTGAAGTCCCTAAATACTTACAATATGCCCTAAATCCGTTTTTCATAAATATTACAATACAATCAATAATATACAAAAGACTTAAAACCGGTTTCAATAAAAGTTATAAGTCCTAAATTCAGAGTGGACGGAGCCTCGCGCAGCGGGGCTACCATTCTGCCTGCAGGTTTTAAAGTAACCTAATACGAAGCCCCCATCATCCCCTTCGAACCTAACCTATCCGTGTCGGGGTGCCCCCAAATATGTTTAGGAGCTCGCTTCGCTCGCTTTTGAAATTAGTCAGTTGGAAGACAAAAAGTGATAGTGTTTGGCCCAATATATATATATGTACCTATATGTAAATTGAAATTTAAAACTTGTATTTTCACTGAATTACTATTAGGCGTAGCAATAATAACTTCTACAGTTATGGCAATAAGATTATGGTGAAGAAAATTAAGGCAAATTATAGGGATACCATTCGGAATAATACCTACCTACCTACACATTATAGGTATACCTAATACAATACTTAGGACATATGACTTTATTTTATGCAAAATTAGGAGATTCAATTATTACAGTAAGTAGTTACTCGATAATATGACGGAATAGTTTTAGAGGTAAAGATAATTATGTACCTACTTACTTAAAACAAAATTTCGATTTTTTAAACAGTTACTGAAGTTTAAAGCAAACGTGCTACGGGTAATGATTTTCGGACAAACAATTTTAGGAGAAGAAAGGGAGTAGGTACCTTAAAAGGTACCTACTCCCTTTAGGTAAAGGGAGGAGCTCGTGGCTAAATAATTACAGCCGCATAGACCGATCTTCCGGGTTAAGCCACGCTTGCCGAGGTTGGTCTGTGGATGGGTGACCATTTACCATAGCGAGTTTCCTCCGTGCCTCGGAAAGCACGTAAAGCCGTTGGTCCCGGCTGTCATTTGTAGATCTTTGACAGTCGTTACTGTTGGTCAGCCCAGAAAGTCTGACAACCAGTCTTACCAAGAGTATCGTATTACCCAGTTACTGGGTTGTGGAGGTCTGATAGGCAGTCGCTCCATGTAAAATACTGATTTTCAACTGCATCCGGTTCGACTGGAAGCCGACCCCAACATAGTTGGGAAAAGGCTAGGCAGATGATGATGATGAAAGGGAGTCGGTACCTACCTATGGTTAGACCCCAATAAGCTGTATTGCAGACTTCTGACCGTTTATTCTTAATAGTTTTTCGTTAGGTACCTACTACAACTATTATAAGCCCGCGACCCACACTCACGTGGAATACGAAAAATTACATGATTTCGCAAAATCAGCAAATCTTGATTGCATTTTATAGGATCCTTAAAGATCAAGCTGTATCTCTGGTTCTACACAATCGATCGAGATAAAACATACCTACCTTAGATTTAAGTTAGGCTATTAGCTAATTTAGCTATACAGCAATGAAAGTTCAGTCTGGTAAAATACTAATTTATATATATTATTTAAGGATATAAAATTCTAGAATTTCTGGGTACGGGTCGTAGGTATAAAATTCATTTTAAATTACTAACAATAAAACGGACGGTTTTAAAAAATAAACGCAAAATAAGAGGAGCTACGTATGGTATTCCGAAATACCGCTCACCGAAAGGACGGTTTTCCGATAACACTCTACTCCGACGGTTAGTTGAACGAAAAAATAATTGGCCGATGAAACGTTTCGCCGATAATATTATTCATCGACGGTTGGTAGTCCGAATGAATCCTTCGCCGATGTAACGGTTCACCGAAAACACTCCAGTATTAAATCCAGTATTAAGGTGCAGTCGACGGAGCCCCGCTTCGCGGGGCACCTATTTCTGGGTGAATGGTTTGAAAAAACCTAACATGAAGGGCATGACGGGGGCAGCATTCGCTCGCTTGTGTCCCAATTCCCGAGCTCGCTGCGCTCGCTCGCTAGAAGAGTGTTTTCGGTGAACCGTTACATCGGCGAAGGATTCACTCGGACTACCAACCGTCGATGAATAATATTATCGGCGAAACGTTTCATCGGCCAATTATTTTTTCGTTCAACTAACCGTCGGAGTAGAGTGTTATCGGAAAACCGTCCTTTCGGTGAGCGGTATTTCGGAATACCATACGTAGCTCGTTGTACGTTGATCTCTTATAGGTACCGTATACATTTGGTCATTAAGTTTTACCTACTCATTAAGTAGGTAGGTACCTAGGTAGGTAATTAGGTATAATAGTTAATAACTCATTATTGTTTATTAAATTGGTAGGTATATGTTTCATTGTAATTGATAATTGTGGTTTTGGGTCTTCGCGTTTGGAGCATTGTCTTTTCGATTGTTTGCAACATCGATCCAACGTGTTTCGGACCAGCGATCGAGTTTCGAACGTATAGAATTCGGACCCAGACTTTCGCGGGCACTCGTCGAGCATATGAGTTTCGACTTTCGACCCTCAGAGGTAGGTACCTACAAACGTTTTATGCTCGCTTAGAAATAGCGATGCGCAAATCTGGAATTAATTTATGAAAATACCAAAATAATTAATTTATTGTTAAGCGACACGAGCGACGAAATTCAATATCTAACAAAGGACGCAACGTCGACCAGCTCATACGTAGCTAATATTATAGTTGGCATGGCACTTTTATATTTAGAGTTTAGAGAATACCTACCAACCTACCTACATTAGTTCAACAGATAAGAGCTGTTGTGTGTATTGGTGGGGATATCAAACAGCGTCGTTATGCCTATTAATAAAGTTTAGTTAATTAATATAGTTCTAAAAATTTGTATTTTTTCTTTCTATTTAATCATTTCATTAAGTTTAACCAGCACCCACAAGTAAATTACGGCAAGGGTACCTACTTTGAATGAATATTATATTATGTAATCGATACAGATTACATTCAAAACATTTTATATTTACTGCCGACGCGTAACCTAGAAGTCCAAAAGTTGTAGGTAACGCCCATCATGATTTTAATACTTTTAATTGTTAAAATCTAGTAGGAACCATGGGTCTTGTTTAACACGTGAACCAAAGATCACAGGTGGATTTTATGCAAAAGCGTGGATGGATTTATCGCTACCCACAAAATAATAATAGATCTAGGTAGGTACATCGTCGGAAGCGATTGGTATAAAGAGTATTATTCTTTGACATTAGTTATGAAACGGGGCATAAAACACTGTAACCTAGTTGAAAGTGGTAGGTATGAGTTTACGTAAAGCTGCTGATTTAAAACACGTAAACTGTTATACCTAAGTACAATACGGCCGACGTATCTTGGCGAGTCTGAAGTTAGTTGTTTGGCTGCGCAATGAATCTTTTAGAAACGAAATTGTCTACTGCGCAGCTAATCAGCTAACTTCAGACTCGCCAAGATACGTCGGCCGTATTGTACCTACATTAACATCACAGTGTTTCGGTATGTTCACAAGAAAGTCAGAATTCGAGAAGTCAAAGAGATGGTAAACAAGAACGTTTTCTTGCAGAGTTTGATCTAGCTTCTGAAAGGTGCATACCTACTTTAGCATCAACGTTATAGTCATCAGAAGCTTTGCGACCAATTGTACCTATTGCTGCTCAGTCGGTCGGAACGCTGTCGAAGACGTGTGAAGATAAGACAGTTTGGGAGATCCCGAAACCTTGATCAGCATCATTTCGTCGTCCGGTGCAGTTTACGTTTATAAAAGAAAGTGAAACAGTGTTGAAGGAAGAAGAAAGGAAAATTAAGGAAGAAATCAACAAGCTTCTGATGACAATGATCTTTGCCAAGATATGCACATACCTACCTTCCAGAAGCTAGATCAAACGCTGCGTGGATATGTTTAGCGTTAAAGAAAAAGCTGACCAAGGTGCAAGGATTCATGACGCGTTTATAAAAAAACTAGCGACACGCCCCGGCTTCGCACGGTTGCAATGTATTATACCTACATATAAACCTTTCTCTTGAATTATTCTTTCTATTGATGAAAACCGCATCAAAATCCGTTGCGTAGTTTAAAAGCGATCTTTAAAAGCGTAGGTACAGACAGAAGCGTACGGAAACGACTGTTTTATACTATAGATATGTGGCTTCGCCCGCGTGGATGTCTTCTCCGGGATCCAGACTATCTCTGTACCAAGTTTTATCAAAATCGGTTCAGTAGTAAGCTACTATGTATGGCCGGTCGCCATATTTATTTAATAAAATTTAATCGGTATTAATTAAAAATACAGTCGGCAAAGAAAAAGGGCAGTTTTCACAAAACATTTTAACGATGCCAATCGATTCTATTTTCAAAAATTATGGAATGTCTCTTAGGAACATTTTCTTTCAGTCACAAGGATTATCCTACAGTACCTAGCTGCCCTTATTACTTACTACCTACCCCATCTCAAAATTTAAGTTTATTGCAATTTCTTAAACCCAAAAGAATCTTTTGATCCGTACCTATGCGAAATAGATTCGATAGGCATCATAAAATGTTTTGTGAAATCTGTTACCTACCTACCACCCTGTAGGTATGTCTATGAAAGTCGGGTTTCAGCCAACTGTGTGCAGAGGACTATTTCGCTCAAAGAGTCTGTCGTCAACGGAAGGCCTTTAGTCGTAACCAAAGTATTTAGAAAAAAATGCATGAGATGTAAGGACCCATCAGAAAGCGTAGTAAAGTAAAAAAAGTAAAAGAAAAATTACGATATGCGGACGGCTCACACACTCAGTTAGGTCAATACAAATCTGTGTGTCCGTGGAGATATCTTTTTGACCGCTAGTTCAGCCTACGTTCAAGCGACTTGAGTCCACTTACGAATATGGTCGATGGTAAAATGACAGATGAAAAACCATCCTTAATTTCACACTCCTAAGGTTCATCTGTGTAGCAAAATATAGGTATTTAACAAAAAAACTTTGTGCTTATTCCAAACATTTTAAATTTTTTATCTCCCTACCCTACTATGGTAAATAAATCTGCCAACTAATGGTAGGTATTGTATTTATTTATTAGAAAACCTTGAATTCTTCAAGAATATACCGGCCGAAACTCACCCAATTTTCGGTATTTTCGTAGGAAGAGGCTACGGAAAATTAATACTAGGTATTCAATTATAAATACTTAGTGTAGAATTATAAATTGTCAAATTTTACCGAAAAACTGCTTATTTATACCAACGAACATCCTTAATCCTCTTCATAATTAAATTAGGTTTTTTTTCACCTGTGCATTAAACTCATATTTTATGCGTCATACCATGTCAGAGCGAGCGGAGGTCATTCAAGGCCAAAAATTTGAAATTTTGATAAGAACGCCTCTAAAACTAGCTGGCGAATGGACAAATTGTTTTATTGACAGGACATACCTAAAAAGATATTATTGCGTGAAATAAAGGAAATCTAAATGTAGGTACCTTCTATGTAAATACGCCGAGATAGAAAGTCACGTTTAATTAACAAATAAAGGAAAAATTGTTCATGCATTCAGTAAGTTTATGTAAATTAAAGTCATTTTAGGAACAAAAAGTTTTATTACTTACACTAATCCCTAGTTACTATATTCGTTAAAGTACAACTTCTTACAAACTAATCGTATATTCAAATCATGCAATTGTGGCACTGTATTCTCTTCCAGCTCTTCTTGTGATATCACATGACTGTATTTAACACATTTATTTGCATCTGTACAAATGCAAGTTTCCAACATATTATTGTTATTCTCATTGCTTTCGCAAGTATAATGAGCATGGGAATCACTTATTGTATTTATACTATCTATATTAGCAGTTAACATCAAGTTAGAACTAGGATATATAAAAAATGTAAAAATTGTCAATGCAACTAAGCTTTGTATGGGAATGGCTGTGGACCAATATTTTTGTGGATAGTAGTAAATATTGAAGTAGTGCAGGTAACAATCAGGCGTGATTGCCCATATACAATATATAACCAACATTGTTTTGCTAAACAAATACATGAAGAACCCATATAACGATCTTGCTGGGGTTGGAGCTGGCGTGTGTTCTGGCATCTTGACAGCTTTTATTCCACCTCTAAAACCGATCAATTGTTTTAGCTATTAGTAAAACGTTCTTGATGAATGAATTTATAGCTACTCGTAGCTTTTTCAGATCCTCTCCATGAAAATCTCTGCAAGGTGAAAAAATATTTAGAAAAAACCAAGGTCATGCTCATGAATCATGCCACTTGCCTATTGTTGGTCTGACAACAGACAGATGGCAAAATAAAGTTATTATCCTATTGCCATATCACACAGTTCTAACTTTGTTTGTGTTGATAGGAAGAAACTTAAAACAATTATTTGGTGGATGGTAGTTACTTCAGTAACAATTTAATTAAAATAACATCAGGCTTTTTGATAAATCCATCCCATCCCATTTGTTAATAACAATGTTTTGAAGATCTCTTTGAAGATTGTTATAATACCTACTATCTAGGTGAATATGTACCAATTTTATTATTTAACTAAATAGTAGTTTTGCTTTGTTAGCCCCACAGCTGCATTCTATAATGTATTCCTACATTTATGTTATAACTGCCTGTAGGAATGTGTAAGTTCTATTCTAAATAATGAGTAAGTATAGGTACACAAACTTACATTGCGAGGATTTCTGAATTGGTATAAACTCTTTTCTGTACTCCACTTCTCTTTAACTCCTTGTCGACATTTAAAACTTCATAAGCCAATGATGCAGATTCAGATGAAGGGAAAGGAATAGTCAGGCATCTGAAATTCAAGATTCGATTGCAGCAATGTAAACGATTGAAGCAAAACTTGACGCTAAGGGTATACAATAAGTGTGCGTGTGTGTAATGTGATTAGATTAAGGCACTCCACAATTTCTTATTTCCATTGCCATTTGGACCCAAATGTTGGCATTTTATATTTTTACATTTTGTACCTATCTGTAAAACAATAAAAACTTGAACTTAGTAGGTATACTCACATATCCATGTTATCTATAGAAATCATATAGTTTTACATTAGCATATATGCTTTGTATTAATACAAAGCCACAGGCTGTGCTGTGTTATGTTACCAATTTGTTTTACATTTATAACCTATAAATAAAGTTTCCCAGATAATATGCATTCAACCTATCTTTTATATCGAATAGGAAAGTTTTTATCTTATGCGCTTGATTTAGCAATCAATATTCGTAGACATCTACCACTAATCTGTGTTTAATTAATTATTGTTACAGTAATGATTTTTTAAATAAAATGGGGCAATTCTGTGTTTGTCATTGATGTCAGATCAATCCATAGAGTAATATTATATTCTTTTAATCTAGGGATGCCGATACGAGTAAATACGAGTACATACTCGATACTTTTCTTTCGATACCAAGTACTTTTGGTATCGATACTTTGGAACCGAGTACCAAGTAGGTATCGGTCCAAAGTACTCGTATCGGTACTCAGTAGCGATACGAGTACTTTTGTCCTGATTATTAGTCTAGTCGGTAGAACATTTTTATTTTATTACTTAGGTACTTGTGAGAGATTGTTTTTCAAAGCTGGCGCGACAGTCATTGCATCAAAGAATCGTTTAATAGGCAAACATCTTGAAAAAATATTATTTTTGGGGAGCATATTAAAAACCGACTTTATTTCTGAGTCTTTTTTGTTTTATCTATTAACATAAAATCAGTACTTACTGCTGTTTTTATTTGTCTTTAATTCTACGAATAAATTGACCGATACGAGTAAGTATCGATACTTTTCATTCGATACCGAGTAGGTATCGATACTTTACGTCCGATATGGTATCGAGTAAAAGTATCGATACCGCAGTGGTATCGTTTCATCCCTATTTTAATCTGAGGATCAATCGATGATCTTTCACCCCATCTTCTCTTCTCTCTGGCTGGGAGTGTTGCCATGACCCGTTAGTCAATAGCACCGCTGCCAGGCAATGTATTGTGGGGTCAACAACAATACCTTAGACCACCTTAGACTTAGATAGGTAATATGTTCTAGAGTGCGCGCAAGATAACTCTGCGCGCGACTGAGGGCGTGCTCAACGTTGCCATGAGCGCAAAAGTTCAAATTACCGCTTTTAAAGCTTAACTTTTTATCGCTAAACATAATTTTCCCGTTAAATATTCCTAGAATCAGGTAGTTCTACTATCAAAATTGATAAAACGGCACACACTTTGGTGGACCATGATTAGTTCCGATTTTGGCCGCGCGCAGACTTATCTTGCGCGCACTCTAAGATAAGTTCTAAGATGCATACTCATTAGGTTTTCTCTTTCTTAACCTTGTTGACTATTTTAAGCATTTGTTTGCGAAATAGTGGGTTGGACATTTTACTATTTCACAAATAACTGAAATTTATACAGAAAGAAAATGCAACTTATTGGTGAAGAGCAGCACGAGCAAAGAAAGCGCGTTTTTTTGTCTTTTTCCCTAAACACGACGTCATTTTACGTGCATTTTTGAGAGAGGCTTTGTAATATAAATATTAAATTTGACGGAATAAGTTGCTTTGAATGTACCCTACGCCAACAAAATCGCGCATATCGCTACGCTTCGCTTGTGCTGTTATTACTGCGGAATAACAGCACAAGCAAAGTGAGTGTGAAATATTTTCACATTTTTTGTAAAAACATTACGTAACTTATAGTACGTTTTTATGATAATTTTAAGCGCTTAAAATTATCATCGGATCGATCCACAGTATCGATACAAACGCAAGTATCGTGCATCCCTAGTGCCGATTATTTTGTGCACAAACTAAACTTAGTTTAGGCTATTGCCATCTTTTTCACTCTCATCGAATATGAAAGAGACGGACGTAAATAAGAGCTGTAAAATTTAGTTGAACTAAAATTTCCATACAAATTTAGACGACAGGTCGGAACGAGTCGACTAAAAACACGGTGAAGTTCAAGGCGTAAACTAATTTGACATCTCTAACTTAGTTCATAGAGTGCGCGCAAGATAACTCTGCGCGCGACTGAGGGCGTGCTAAACGTTTCCATGATCGCAAAAGTTCAAATTACCGCTTTTTAAGCTTAACTTTTTTATCGCTAACATAATTTTCCCGTTAAATATTCCTACAATCAGGTAGTTCTACTATCAAAATTGATAAAACGGCACACACTTTGGTGGACATGATTAGTTCCGACTTCGGCCGCGCGCAGACTTATCTTGCGCGCACTCTAGCACCGTCTTTTTGTAGCGCTGTCTGTAAAAGTTAATGAAAGCACGGCGACACAGCTGGCGGGCATGACTAGCTCGATATCGCTTCACGTAGTCAGTTAGCTCGGGACGCTAAAATGAATCAAAAACAGAACATCATGTTTTCTTTTTTAATATTTTTTTGATAAATTATAAAAAATCCCCTTCATTGTCAATCTTTGTCACCAGTAAATCATGCGGTTTGAAGGAATTACACGAATTCATTTACACCCTGTATGTCTACTACTTAGTTGTTTATTATACTAATACACATCTGCAGTTCCATTGGATCCGTTCAGCCGTTCTCACGTGATGAGGTTACCTTAGAATTTCTTTCTGTCTGTTTGTTAAAACAGACAGAAAGAAATTCTAAAAATGGTAGATTCGTGTTCTGGACAGCTAATAGCAGATATATGTTTTACCTAACGCGGCGATTCTAGCCCCCTGTTGGTTATTTCTAGCCCCCTAGTCGGTTTTCGCGAAAATACAGGGTGTAAACGAATTTGTGTAATTCCTTCAAACCGCGTGATCTACTGTTGACACTGATTGACCCTGTACCTATAGGTTTTTTTTAAGAACCAAAAAAAAAAAGTTTTCAAAAAATGAAGCATGATATTCTGTCCGAGTAATTTTAGCGTCCCAAGTTAACTGACTGCGTGGAGCGATATCGCGCTAGTCGTGCCCGTCAGCTGTGTCGCCGTGCCTTCATTAATTTTTGGATGGCATCGTAATTTTCTATCACATAAAATCATTTTTTGGAAAAAATAAAAGTTTATTTTTATTCAATCTAAATCCCGTGCGGGGTTAATCTATACCATTAATAGATCATGTGGTTTGAAGGAATTACACGAATTCGTTTCACCCTGTATTACGAATGTACTCTCTACCGGCTTGCATGTATGTAGGGCTTTCAATACCGGTATTCCGGGATCCCGTAATACCGTAATCACGGATATATATTGGTCTTTTTTTAATCACGGTATTGACGAGCCAATACCGTGATTACGGTATTACAAACATTCATATATATTATTGCGGTTTGTTGTAATAAGTAGTAGGAAATTGTATTATGTGGTACAATTTACGATGTGATGTCTAGTGGGACGAGCACGGGGCTTAGGGCGTTGCTGGCGGGGGCTTACGGGGGGGGAGACAGCTTGATGAGGGCTGAATTATCAGCGTGACTGCGAAGTCAAAAGAGACAACCGGCTCTACGACGGGAGAGCTCGGTGGATCGTGACCGGCGGTGAGACGTCGCAACAGGCCTCGTCGGCGAGGACGATAAGCTGGATGGTGGCGGACGTTGTGTAATGTGCTGGTCGATTTACTCGCCTTCCTCCTTAAGGAGGGTAATTTCGTCATCGGGCTCTAAAAGTGTGTGCCTGGGACGTTGTACTTTACTGATGAGAGAGGGACTTTAGTCGGCCGCTGCGGCGACTAGGGGGTTCGGATGGCGGGGGGCAGTGTCGAAGTAACGCTTGGAAACGCGTTTGAGGTATTACCTGATGGTTGGCATTTTTAGATCAAGATGGAGTTGATCGTTACGCATAAACCACGGGGCAGCCGCGGCTCTGCGCACCACTCGATTCTGGAGGGTTTGGAAGGATTTGAAGCGGGAAGGCTTAACGTGTGCGAACACGACGCTAGCGTTAGTCAAGATGGGGCGGACGCACGTCACCTAGATTCTCAGCTTATTTCTAAGTAACAACTTACTGCGTGCTCTAAGGATGGGGTGGAGGCGACCGATAGCGAAAGCGGCGCGAGCGCGCACCGCTTTGATGTGATCTCGGAAACTCAGATGGTGGTCGAGGATAACCCCCAGATATTTGGCTTTCATCTCCCAAGGGATCTGTTTGCCGAACATGAGGACGGGACGGATGCATGTGGGGGTCACCGTATCTCTCGAAAAAAATGGCTGCGCTTTTTTCGGGATTCACCTCTATTCTCCATTACCGGAACCATACCCCGAGGGTGACGGCTGCGGTTTAGAGGGTTCGAGTGATGCTATCGATACTCCTACCGGAATAGTAGATGACCGTGTCATCGGCGAAGAGATCCAACTTGGCCAAGCCACTTTTGGGAATGTCGCTGGTGTACGGCGTGAAAAGAAGGGGCGATAGCATGGAGCCCTGAGGGACACCAGCGCGGATGGGGTGAGGGGACGAGAGAGTGCCTTCTAGGCGATAGCGGAAGGTGCGATCCGACAGAAAGTCTCGAATGATGGGCTCGAGACGGTCCGGCATGTTGAATTGGTACAGTTTGAGTAATAAACCGTTGTTCCAGACCTTGTCAAAGGTTTTCGCTACATCAAAGAATATGATGCCAGTTTTGTAAGAGCACATGAAGCGGGAGCTAATGTGTTCGAATATGCGGTGCAATTGCCGAATGCAACAGTGCTTGGTTTCGAAAACCGAACCGTTCGGGGATGAGTCTACGGGAGTCAGCGAAATTCTTTAAATGGATGTATGTTTTCACCAGCGCAAGCGCTTGCTCTTATCTCTAGTTCACCCTCCCGCGCCCCACCTAAGCTGATTCCCGAAATCGTCGGACTTATGTATACCTACGTTATAAAGTCTACGTGAAATGGCTACGTGCAAAATGACTAGATTTATTTTAAGTTTTGATTACGTTCCTAATTCCTAGTCCTATAATCAATCAATACCAAATTGTTATACTACTGAGAGAGTTTTTTATTATTCTTTTCAGAAAGTAATCATAATAAAGACTGATTTGAAAATAAAAACACGTATTTTAAAGGTTTAATTAATGTCCTAATTAAACTTGTGTTCAATACCGTGATCACGTGATCACGGTATTGATCACACTAATACCGGTATTGATACCGGTATTGAAAAAGTCCGGTATTTGAAAGCCCTACATGTATGACAAGATGCAAAACGTGGACGAAGCGAAAGGAGTAGGTAGGTATGTAAGAATCGTAGCATGTGGCTTTCTGCAGTTTCTGCTTACACCCATGGGAAAAAGGCGTGAGTTTATGTATGTATGTATGTACATGTACTACGACTTTTTGCCCTTTACGATTTTATTATAGTAGAGATTTGACAGGTGAGGACTTCTCGAGATTTGGAGGCCTATCTCCCGAGGCCCGAAGCGGGGCGTCAATCGCGACAAATTGTCCACATTTTTGCTATGACTTTTGAACTGCCAACATGCTTAGTGCTGTTTCTTTTTGACTTTATTATTGATGGAGAGGAAAGGACAAGGAAAAATAGTAAAAAGGAAACGACTACGAAGATATCGTGTTCATCCATTTAACAAGGATATTTTTATTTGGCCATTTTTTGTACACATTGTTAAAGATTAGAAAGTTATCAAAAGAAAAACTGTGTTGGCCAGTCACGAGCGTGCTGAGAACGCCCAGGAGAGTCGTGCGTCATACGCACGTTCGACGGACAGCAGTGCTTGATGTAATCCGTTGCATAGAAATTCATACAATTTTAATAGGCGCCCGAAACGCAACGTACTTGTAATGTGCCTCGGGCGCCTGTTAACTAGGCCTAATCGTAAGATATTATTTTTGAATTTAAATTAGTACTTTAAGATATGAGTGTCGATAAAATAATTAATAATTCAATTCAACCAATTTCATTATTAATAAATCTCGGACTCTTCACCTTCATCGATATCATTATCGATAAAATATGTTAAACATCCCTACAAAATACAAATTATAAGCACGCTAAGTAAGCACGTCACCTACTTCAAGAGACTGACCTCCGGTTTCTGAATTGAGAATTCGGGACAAGCAATACTTAAGTAGTATTAAGGTTTCTTACTTTGAAAGTTACCTACGTACTTTTGCTAGAGTGCGCGCAAGATAAGTCTGCGCGCGGCCGAAATCGGAACTAATCATGGTCCACCAAAGTGTGTGCCGTTTTATCAATTTTGATAGTAGAACTACCTGATTGTAGGAATATTTAACTTAAAAATTATGTTAAGCGATAAAAAGTTAAGCTTAAAAAGCGGTAATTTGAACTTTTGCAATCACGGCAACGTTTAGCACGCCCTCAGTCGCGCGCAGAGTTATCTTGCGCGCACTCTATTTAACACTTTAGGGCCCTCGCCCACGGGCGACTTTTTGTAGCGATGCAGTCGCGATGCTCTCGCGCGTAGCATCGATACAGACGCGAAGCAGTCGCTAGCTGTGTGCCCGCGCCCACGGGACCAGATTCAGTCGCGATGCAAACGCGATTCGGTCGCGATGCAGTTACGTTACAAAAATACCTTGGATCAGTACAGTTGCAAGATGGACTCCGTTGAGGCAACATTAGTCACGTTGTCTTTGGTGCTACTTTTACGTAAGCAGCCGAAGCGTAGGCAACGGAAGCAGCGTCAATATTGGATGCATCCATTTAATACCCAGAGATTACTTTGTGGACATCATGTAACAACATTCAAACAACTCAAAAGTTATGATCTTAAATTCAAAAGTTGTTATAGAATGTCATATTCGACGTTTTGTGAATTGTTTTCCATTGTAAAACCAGAGTTGACACGCAGAAATAGCGACGCGTTATACCCTTTTCACTATAAGTTGATTCCTGACGTTTCTCTACAAAACGTTACGATACAAAGAAAATCAAATATTTTTTTAAAACAAAACATGCGATATTATAGCAACTTTACGGTATTTGATGATGTCGTTTACGTTTTTTCGATAGCCTTACGGCTACAATTTACGAAATGACCGAGCTGTCAGGACTCATCTTATGGTGAAAAGAATATAGTAGCGCGACGCGGTCGCGCGTTTGTATCGATACAATCGCGATGCAGTAGCGCGTTAGTAGCGAGACGCGGTCGCGCGTTTGTATCGATACAATCGCGATGCAGTAGCGCGTTAGTAGCGAGACGCGGTCGCGCGTTTGTATCGATACAATCGCGATGCAGTAGCGCGTTAGTAGCGAGACGCGGTCGCGCGTTTGTATCGATACAATCGCGATGCAGTAGCGCGTTAGTAGCGAGACGCGGTCGCGCGTTTGTATCGATACAATCGCGATGCAGTAGCGCGTTGCAAATGCGACTAACACGCGTTAGAAGTGATGCTGTCGCGCGTTTGCTAAACGCGCGACTGCATCGCTACAGAAAGTCGCCGTGGGCGAGGGGCCTTACTCATTACTCATTACTGATGATGGGATCAGTTTTTTACCGACTTCATATATACTTAGATGACGTTTTGGTTTGTGATTCCCTTCAGAAAGTTTTTATGAGGACTTTCAATTTCTGTTATAGGACTTTCAATCTCTGTTATAACTGTCATCACAGAAACATTAGCCAAGCACAAAGAAGATTGTATGTATTTGTAAGGAGCTGACACGATAACTATACATCTTATACATTAATACCCATTCATAAAGAAAACTACCTAGTTGTTGGAAAGACTATGCAACCGTATCTTTTTTTGAAGTCTCAAACCGTGTAATTTATGGCACTGAAACATATTTAATAAAAAACTTTAAATAAAAGTAAAAACAGACTTTAAAAAATATAAAAGGAGTAAAATAATTACCATAAATAAATTAACTGTTTCAGAAGTCGTTGGCTTATATTTAATTTTGTTTCAGTGTAGAATTGCACTGACTTCTGAAACTGTAAATTTTTACTCGTTTTAGTTTTTTATGTATACAGTGTGTGTCGTAAATAGTGGTCCAACGTTAAGGGGTCGACACACCGTGTATTCAGCTATGACATACCACAATTTGAAAAACAGCTGTTCCCTACATTTATGTTCGCATAACTCGTCAAAATGTAGGGAACAACAGTTTTTTTTTTCGCGATTTCATTTTTGGTCCCATAGTAAAAGTAGTTCATAGTGATGAGTACAATCTCCCATTTCGGTTTGTCGAGTGTTTACAATTTCACCCTGTATAATTGTCTTTTTCAATCCCCTTTTCGAAATCTAATTGTCTATCAAAAAACGAATAAAAAAACCAATAAATAGTATTGTATTCATGTAAAAGATTTTATTAATATTTTCAAACACAATTTACTATGTACACATTACTTTGTAAAAATATTCATTCTTGTCTTATTATTTATTGATTCATTATTTTTATAGGCAACATTATAAACATGATAAAAAAACGTGAAAACTATTATGTATGAAAAATAGAAATTTCATTATAATTTTAAATAAGTACACGGAATCAGTTTATTATGCATACTATAAAGATGCATAAATTAAAAATACAACGACATGTATTTTATTATAAATATCAAAGTAAATAACAACTTAGTAGAATGGCATTTATACTCATAGATACATAATAATAATAATTCATAAAAAATAACGAAATGGCGTAACCGAATACTTATATATAATAAAAATGTTTCGGCTCGACCTCACGTTATTTATATTACGAAGAGGTGGCCCCGAACAGCGCCTAACTCATCGGATAAATCACAAGTAAATCGTTATACAGCGGGCTCCCCAATTTCACAATAAAATGAGCGAGTATGTGAGATATCTGCAATTTTTTAGATTACAAGTATGATTAGCGGGTGCCACAAAGCGACGACGCTACGATCCAAGTAGGCGCTCTCGTCGCCACGTCGCGACGAACAGCCGAAATAAAATGAGGCGCACTCCACTATACACTATAGGCTTAAAAAGTATGCACGCATGCGAGTACATAAGACAAGGTGTCGAGCGTTACTAGCGGCGCGGGCCCCAAGCGGCCGTGGGCGTGGGAGCGGCGGGCGCTACGACGCGCGGGCCCCCCGGCATGGTGGGAAACTCTTGCGTGGATGCCGTGTCGGGCGCGCGCTGCTCCCACGGGCCTCCCTTCACCACGAAACCCGTGGCCCCAGGAGTCCCGGGGGCGGCGGCAGCTGCGGCGGCGGTACCAGCCGAGTTTGCACTGGTGTTTACGGCCTCTCTCTCGCCGAGCACGTCGCCGAAGTCACCCAGCGACGGTCCCGACGGTCGCTGGTAGCGGTCCGCGACATCCTGCATCTGTGGACAGGAAAAATACGTTAAATGAGAGACAGAACATATTACACATTTTCATAGAACTAGATACCCGTTACTACAATACTTACATATTCTTCGGCCAGATTGAGGAGGTGGTCCTTTGCATCAAGGACGTTATCCTCGTCTCCAGTAATGACGACGATGCTGTCGTCACCTTGTTTCGGGAATCGTATGTCAACCTTGTACTCATCCATAATGCGTCTGATGTTTTTGCCCCTGAGGCCGATAAGCCTTCTGTGAACTCGTGGATCAATATCGACCTCCTCTCGGCATTGATTGTCCTGTGGCAATGATTAAAATAGTGTGAAAATGCAATATTTTTTAAATCTTCGTTAAATAGAGGAAATCAATTAAATTAAGAGATACGGCCGTGATACCGTGAAAGAAAAGAGCACCAAGTAAGACTACAAGCAGGCATCAACATAATTGAGAACAACTAGAATGTTGAAATAGAGAGTCGAATAAAGACCAACAGCGTTTGTTAGTCTTGCATGTCTGTTGCACAAGCACGCGGTTTAGACGCAGTGTAACTAACTGCGTAATAATAATATATAGTTTATTAGATGGTTGGATTCAAACTTAAATAAAAGAAGGCAGTTGACACACAATGTGAAATTGTAACGAAGATAAAAAGTGTTGTAATACTTTCAAAACTATTAAAAAAGAGCTCACCAGTTGATGCACGATAGCCATGATGGCTTCCTTGGCTTGCAATGCCTTGTCTTCGTATCCTTGAATTGTGATGATATCATCATCAGACTCGCCACGTTTTGGCAAGTTTATTTGTACTCCATAGTCGGTGCGAATCTTTGTGATGACGGAACCACCCTTACCAATCACTAGAGGGTGATATTCGGGATCGACTTTGAATTTCAGTTCAAATGACCTGAAAATGATAAATAATCAGTCTACATTTAGTCTTAAAGAATGGATTTATCAATGCACCAGCATGTACGACAAAACCAATGTTTTATTAAAGAAATACTGATGAATTGGAGTTTATATTTCTAGACGGCGTATAACCATAGTTTATGAAGAACGTTTATTCAATTGGTATAGGTACCTGGTGTCAGCCGATCCAATAGAAATAAAATTAAATCAGTTGAAAATATCGGCCTACTGCAGTCCACTGAAGGACACTTCCAAGTATTTACTGGGTTTTTGTTAGTATAAATACTTTTCAAAATACAAAATATACACAAAATGTTTTTCAAATTTTTTATCAATACTCGTTTTAATTAATTTGAAATGTATGCAGAACATTTTTCGTCAAGTACACAACAGAAAGTGTATTTCAAGCCGAGGGTTCAGCGAATATTGATGACATGACATAAAACACGGACACGAAACATTGTTTCTCTAATAGTATGTCTACACCCGTGCCCTTTCATGTTCATCTTGCGCTTTCAATTCCTCTTGCGTCAAGCGCATGCAATATTGATTGCCATAAGACTCGAACTACTAGTTCGAGTCTTACGGCTAGTCTTAAGGCATGCGCTATGGCGCTTCAGGCATGCGTCAGACGAAAGCGCAAGATGAACATGAAAGCGCACTGGTATAGACATACCTGCATGTTACTCTACACATGCCGTCTACTGCTCAATTTGATGTTTTCGAAAACATTACACAAGCAAAACTAGTTCGGAGGAGGAAGACGTGCTTTCAATTTTGGTGATTGTAGATTTGATAACAAAAAAAAGAGAGCGTAAAGTCTCGAGAATTTAACATTTTTAAGAAAAAGTAGAAGATCGATTGGTGTAGGAAACTTCTTTCTTGAAGAGTTACTTTCAATGGTAGCACCCAATGTGAAAATCAATACATAAATCTACGTGCGGTGCGCACATGCAACGCTAGCGACAGTTGTCGACAAATTATTGTACCCTAGCCCTCTACCTGGGGGCGCGGGGCAATATACAAGGTTAGTCGGAAAGGGGGTACTAATCCGAAGCCCACTTATAGTATCGCTGATGACTGTTTGAAAGCAAGTGTTAAAATTTCAAAATTCGATATATTTTTTTTCCAAATAAAATGATTTTTATTTTAGTTTTTTCAAAAATTCTTCATCCCTGCTTTAGTTACAAATTCAGAAAATGGTGCTTCTAATTCATGACCCCAGATATGACCTAAAATGTAAACACTGCTGATAATAACTGGGGATAGATAGATTTTAGAGTTTTTTTTTTGAGATTTTTGATCGACTGTTTCTCCTAAACTTTTGACTTTTGGGAAAAGTTGTAGAACAAAAGTTACTCATTATTATGTGTACTTTAACACCCTTTCGGATTAGTACCCCCTTTCTGACTAACCTTGTATGTAGATGTTTTCCGCCGAGCATGGAAAGAAAAAACATTATTGATGCTAACAAAATGAGTGTGAAACAATGTTTTGTGTATTGTGTAAGGCAAAACACGGGCTGGACACGGCTTTAAAATATAATATTAACATGCATTAAATAACCTTAACCACACGGTATGAGCGAATCTCATACAGATCGTGCCGACACGAGAGAAAAAAAATATCTTAACAACTTTTAGGATGAAATAGAACAACTTACCTGAGAAGTCTATCTTCTTTCTCCTTTTCCATGTCAACAATTCTATCGGCAAGAGCAACTTTGGCCTTTTCAACATTAGTAGGGGTGCCTGTTACCTAAGTAAAAACAAGGAAATATCGTCAAACATTTTTTACCTTTGAATAGCGTATATTTTACATAGAACTACACTGTAGAAACAAAATAATATGCACTAATACAGGTATAACAAGTTAAGATTAAACTTGTCTCTGATGTCAGTGATTTAACTTCTGTTGTGGGCCTCAGGAGCTGACGTAGATTCTGTTTTTCTTTTACAAAAGAGAGCAATCCGTGCAGTCTAAAATATGGGTTTCCGCGAATCCCTTAGAAAAGTGTTCAAAGATATCAACTTACTTACGGTGCCGTCACACTATAACTTAGAAGAATATTGTATTTTCGAAAAAAAATGCATATGTTTAAGTAGTAATCTAGTAATACTAATAAAATATGGATCACTGCTGTCCGAAATAAATGAATTTAATTTAATATTAGAAGCGATTTTCATGACAAAATACACGAAATAAACAAGATTGTGATTACTAAATTTAGATTAAGTATAACTAAAGTCATTTCTAGGTAATGGCGTGCGTTTTATAATAAACTGCCGAAATCTGTAAAAGATCTTACCGAGGGAAAGTTTAAACGTGTCCTGATTAAAAAGCGCGTCAAATGCGACAAATGGAATAAAAAAAAATGCAGAACGTAAATATTGAAGACTCGGTTTCCATGTCACAAAAGTGTTGCTATAAACTGCTCCCCTACCAGGTTCTTAAATAATCCAGTCAGTCAATAATATTAAGAAGAGCTTATTGCTAAAACTTAACTAATAATTGCATATTATTCTCATTACCTTGACCAAGTCACTGGTATCATCATTTGGCGGTAGTAGAATGTGCACATCATAAGTTTGCATCAGTTCTCTCCTCTTCTGACCAGCAAGTAATCGATGCAATTCATTTGGAACTTCTACATCAATTGTAATTGGCACCTAGTAAAAAAAAATTAAGTAAAATCTGTACAATATATACCATAGATGGGCTCAATAGTAATTATCCATTGTGTGAATATAATAAGAATACAAAATTAAAAATTTCAGTTGTCTTGTTACGAAGTTATTAATACAGTCACCTAGGAATAGTTTGTATCAGGGCAACTGACCGATTTATAGGTATAACATAGTCAAACTTCATAAAGTGTTTCAAAACCATTTTTAAATGAAATGCTAATTTAGAAACTTAATTATAGTGAACCATTTCAATAAGAAGGAAGTTACCTGCTCAAGTAAAGCTTTCTTAGCTGCCTCGCAATTTTCTGGGCGACCAGTGATTCTGATAATGTCGTTAAGGCCTGGCTCAGCATTCTCATCGTTTTCTTTTACAGGGACATCCGCGCCTTCAGTCGTGTCACGCTCGGGGAACTTAATTTGCACATCGTGTTCAGCTGTGATATCCTTCACCTTAGCACCACGGGCACCCATCACTGTGCGATGGTGCCTTTGAGAAATCACGCATTCTATTGTCACCTGTGTAAATAACAGAATAGGTATTTATTCTATTTGTTTTTCTTTTCAACGACAATCGGCTGACCTACCACCCTTCTAATTCAGACACAAGCCAGTATGAACAAATATGATCTCAAAGAATGGCGTTTGGGTAACTTCAGCGAACTTGCATGCAAAAAGATTTTGACTTGAATGTAGCAAGATGAAGAGAGGAGTATGTTGGAAAACAAAGGTTACATTTTTATAACATTACAAATTACCTTAGCCTCCAAATCCTCAATAATTTCGTTGATGCGAATTTTGGCGGCTTCTATGCAGTCTTTGGGGCCTTTGAGAACAACACGGTCGCTGTTGACGCCTTGTCTCGGGAAGGAGATCTGTACGCCTCCACAGTCGTCGGCGATGCGACGCAGCACCTCACCGCGCCGAGCCACGAAGTGTCGGTGATGACGCGGCGCTACCGACATCTCACCTTCAGAAACATTACTGATTTCTGCTACCGCTGCTTCCAGCTGCTTGCGAGCTGCCTCTACCTGTTCCTCGCGACCTGGATAATAATTATATAACAAATTAATGGCTGTCTTTCGTCTTTTAATTCATGTGCTAATCATTCTAACATAAAAACATAGTTTTTTGCAGGCAGTGAAACTTACCAATGATGAATATAGCTTCCTTATCCTCGTCCTTTTCAGTCGGGAAGATAATGCGAGCACCAGTTTGCTCACGAATTTTTTTAATGTTAGCACCATTTTTGCCAATCAGGAATTTGTGGTGTTCTGGCTTGGCACGTACATGAGCAGTGTGTGAGGTCAGTTCACGTTCGGACGCATGCGCTAGTAGTTGCTGCTTGGCTTTTTCAACATCTTCGATGGGCCCTTTGATAACCACCTTGTCGCTGTCACTTTCTGCAGGCGGGAACTTGATCAGCACTCCACCACACTCCTCCATAATGGAATGAATAAGCTTGCCACCAGCCCCAATTAACGAATTATAGTATTTAGGTGCAATCGTGACCTCCTCTGTTACAACATTGGCTTTCTCATTGTGTATTTGCTGAATCCTTTTAACTGCTTCCTCGACATTCTCGCGTTTTCCTCGTACGGTTATAACATCGCTATCATCACCCTCTGCTGGAAGATCGATTACGGTTTGAGTTTCATCCCGAATTTTCCTCAGATTGGCACCACCTTTGCCAATAATAAATTTATGGAATTGTTTGAAAATCGGCACTTCTTGGACGTAAGACGACTCGGCTATTTCTTTTATAATCTTATGCAGATACTTTTCACATTTCTCAATGTCTTCTTGGGGACCTCTTAGCTTTATGGGACTCCTCTTTTGTCCCTGATCAGGAAGAGAAATAAGCACACGTTCAAACTTCTCACGGAATTCCTTTATTTTCTCTCCTCTAACTCCAATAAGAGATTTAATGTATCTATGGTCAACATAGACTTCCTTTGTCCTTTCGTTCTCCAGTTTCATTACCATTTCTCTTAATTCTCTTTCAGCATCAGCCACACCTTGATGGCTACCTTCGATACGAATAATATTGTTGCCTTCATTTTCAATAATGTTAATAACTACCCCAGTCTCATCCTTCAGTCTATTAACTGAAAAAAAAAGAATGAATTATTTATTTGTAATAATCTGTAATATAAATCTTAATACGTTCATATGAAGGATCAAGCTTACTGTTAGTTCCATTCTTTCCAATAATGTGTTTGAAGAATTTTGGGTCGACGGTTAGTTCGACATAAGTAAGAGTAGCGAGCAAGTTCTTCACAAAGTCGTCCAGCTCCACTTGCGCGCGCTCCACTTCCTCTGGGGGGCCATCAATCTTCACCTTGTCTTCAGAATGGGTTATATCAACGTGAACCTGTTAACCAAAACGTGAACCCGTGCCTTAAACTGTGGTTTTCAAAAGAGGAATCATTATTACCGTATGGGCCTGTAAACATTAATTTCTGAACATGTGCATAGCTCGGAATTTTGCCATTTAAAACGGCAATATAAAGTTCATAACCATAAAGTATACTGTACCTTAGAGAAATCTTGAGTTATCTTTTTAATATTAGAACCATTCTTTCCTATGATGTATTTATGGATCCAAGTAGGCGCATCCACAGTCGCAGTTTTCACAGAGTTCGCTTTTTCGCATACCTTTGAGAGAGCTGTTGAGTAAAGTATATATCTTTACAATGACTGCATAAAATTAATGAGAATAATTTCAATAAATTATTGAGAATGTAAAATACTGAAAAATGGTATCAGTTAATTTTACTAACCAAGGCCAATCTTATTGTGTGGTCCATGTAAAGTAATGGTGCCAGTGGGAGAATCTGGTGGGGGCATCTCCACAGATACTTCAGTCTCTTTCAGAATTTCCTGAATAGTTGTTCCACGGGCTCCAATCACGTATTTGTGCTGAGATTTAGGTACTTCAACACGAACAGTTGAACATTTTTTTACCTGTTAACAAAAAATCATAATGAATAAAATGTTTAAGGAAAAAAAACAGATAAATTGTATGAATTATTGAAAAATATTTACCATGTCCTCATAGATTTGCTCGATTTGCGCTTTGGCAGCAAGTACACCATTTTTCTCGCCAGCGATGACGATTTCATCGCTTTGGGTGGATGCGGGTGGAATGTGGATGCGTGCGCCGGTCTCCGCGCTAAGCGCAGACGCACGTTCGCCGTAAGGACCCTGAATGAACGGGTGGTAGATCTTCGGGATCTTGATACGCTCCAGAGCTTTACGCGACTGGAAAACAATAAACCAGTTAAGTTCGGCCATTCAAATTTTGTATAAAAGATAAACTTAACTTTGATAATGAAACATTAATGTTGGTTTCGTTCATAACTCATGACTAACAACACATTAAGAAACAAAAATGTTGCAAGTACCAAGTGTTGTAAGTTTAGTTTTAAATGATTAGAATTATGCTAAATTGCTATTAATTACGTATACTTAATGACAAATAGGCTACTTATGAAATTAAGGAACAGTTATAAAAACTTTTAAGTACCTGTTCTTCAGAGCAGACTCGGATCTCGTGTTCAGCTTTTTCAATACCCTCCTTAGTACCAGTAATAGTGAGGGTCTCACTGTTATCAGCAATACCAGGTACACTGATTTTGGTAGCAGTCACTTTCTCCAATTCTTTCAACTTCTGGCCTTGCTTTCCTAATATCCAACGGTGGTGTTCCTTCGGGATATTAATTTGCTTGCTGGCCTAGATTTGAAGAAACAGGGTATAATTAAAATTTTGGGTGTTAAGAATGTTTTTTTTTTAAACATTCCTTTTTTTTAATTATAATTACCTGTTGTTGGAAATGGGTCAAGATAAGGCGCCTCGCGTCGAGTACAGCGCTATGTTTGCCAGTTATCAGGAAAGTCAAGCTGCCATCCTTGCTAGTAGATATTTCGATGTGGGCGCCGGTATCCTTAGTGATGGACTGACAGGTTCTCAACGACTCACCCTCGCCAAAAGTGTTAGCGTTGTCCAATTTCCTCTCTTCATATGGCACATGGAATACCTATGAAGGACAGTCAAATATGTCAACACAAAATCGATCCGCCACTGCACCAAACGTGTCGTCTAATATGTGAATTATAACGTGCCTAATTAAAAATTGAAAAATTTGGTTATTTTTTAGACCCATTCCACCTTATTACAAAAGATGGTTTAAACCAAGACTAAGGTAAACCCAGATTTAAAATATACCCATCACTTTCTTATGTCATATAACAAAAAGGGACGGGGCTATTTTAAAACCTAGGTTTTTCTTAGACCATCTTTTGTAATAAAGGGGATTATGTCTTTCTAGTTATAGGTAACTCAACATAGTAAAGTATTCAAATGTTTGTCATTTGGATTGAAATTGTTAAAAAAACAATGTGAGAAATGTGCTTTAAAAAACCGGCCAAGTGCGTGTCACACCACGCACAGTGTAGGGTTCCGTAGCATGTACTAAGTAGCAAGGACAACATTTTATAATATTTCTGGGCATTGAACTCAAAATAGCATTCAACTAAAATGGCGGATATTTCAAAAACTTATTAAGTACTTAACATATGTCGTTCAAAATAATTTTGGTTGAAAGAGTCTAAGAGATGCTAAAAAGCTGGACGTTTTCAGATTTTTGATGACACTGTTGGAAAGTTAGTCACGAGGGACACATTTTTAACGACTTTCGGAGCTCAAATCTCACCAAATATTCACCTAAACAAAAAGTTACCTAGTTTCATATCATTTTTAAAGACCTATCGACGATATAAAAGACGAAGAAGTGGGCGAAAAAATATATTTTATCCCTTAGTTTCATGTATGAAGTGCCACCGCTAAATACATTTTTTTCGTCAATTTCCCTACACGTCTGTATGGCGGTTTACAGAAGACCTGCCAAGTTTCAACCATGTAGTCCCAATAGTCTCCAAGTAAAACGGCTGTCACATATAGATGGTCGAACAGACATGACGAAACTATAACCCCCTTATTACAAAAGATGGTCTAAAAAAAACCTAGGTTTTAAAATAGCCCCGTCTCTTTTTGTTATATGATATAAAAAAGTGATGGGTATATTTTAAACCTGGGTTTACCTTAGTCTTGGTTTAAACCATATTTTGTAATAAGGGGATAAGGGTTCCTAGTTTGACTACGGAACCCTAAGGCCCGGCGCCCACTGGCGGGACGGCATGGCAAAGGATTTTTTTTAATTCAGAGAATGTTAATCCATATTTAATACCACTAGCACTTGTATTTGGTTAGCATACCACGGGGGGCTTCGTCGTGCCGCGGCATGCTGAAGCATTCCGCGGTACGGGTATTATGAGTCGTAAATGGTATTAATAAAGTTTAAAATTATTTGAGCTTAAAAAATCCTTTGCCATGCCATGCCGTGCCGCTAGTGGACGCTGGCTCTAAAAAGAATACCTTATAAATATGTATTGGACACACAAATTAAAATGTAAAAATTTGTGTTTATTTTTAGGAAAAGATTTTGTTTATGTATGGTTGTTATCACATTATCAGTAGATCTACAATGTTCTAAATATTAGATTAATATAATCTTGTTTGATTTGGAATATCGGAAATGATTAGATTATAACACTTATTAAAAAAAAACAATATTATTATCATTTAAAAAATGAATAGCCAAGTAAAACTCTTTAGTGATAATAAAGTAAGTTATCAACTCATTTGCTTTTTTTTATCTTAAAAGAACTATTATATTATTACACAACATTTATTATACTTATCACTAACCATTCATTACCGATTACGTAAGATTTCAACACACATGTGCCATCCACATGTGCATACCTAATTTATCGTTTAAAAGTGTAGGTGCAATAGGTAGAGTATTAAAAAAACCATCAAGGAGTAACATATACCTACTTAAATATGTGAAATTGGTGACAGTAATTTATACACCATTAAGTGTGTGGAGTGCATTCTTGCGACCTTACTGTTATTGAGATGCCTACCTGGGTATGCAGCGACGATCCAACGCGAAGCTTATTGGTAGCTTGTTGTATGCTGCGTTGAACAGCCGGCTGCGAGTGCGGCAGAGCCGGAAACAGATCGTCGTATGCGTAGGAAGCGTTATTCTCGTAGTTCACATTATTCATCTCCTCAACGTGCACGGGTATCTCAGAATGAACAGGAATCATATCGCCAACCATCATGGATTGCTGATGCATCATTTTCGTCTCCTCCAGCAGTCCTTATTCGCGCCAAGTCGTTACAGTACTAAACAATTAAAATAGATCACAATTTTACTGATAATTAAGTCAGTTCACATACCTACCAGCGACACAATTTTATTATTTGAACAATTGTTTTTAAATCTATTCATACTAAATTTGTGTTCATTTTGTACATCATTGAATACAAAGTTACATTGATTGTACTGTTATAGTAGGTGTAATGAAGGACACTGTTTTGAATGTGTATCAAGCATTTATCCAGATACAATTCATCAAGTGTGATTCAATAACATTAGAATGTAATTTGGATTTATTAATATATTAAAATCATAAATTGGAGTTTTTTTAGATTTTGCACAGATTGTTGTGGGAAACTGATATTAAATAAGACTAGTGTCCAACAAATATTAAAAAAAACAAACATATTTCATGAATGCACTGCCATTATATTAGTTTGTTTAACTAAATAATGGTGCCGATTCTCTTGTTCACCAACAACTAAAATTAGAGAATTGCTATCTTTTACTAACAGATACCGCGACAAAAGGATGGTGATAGACAACAACTAAGTTAGAGATGTCAAATTAGTTAACGCCTTGAACTTCACCGTGTTTTTAGTCGACATGTTTTAAGTTGTCGTCTAAATTTGTATGGAACTTTTAGTTCAACTAAATTTGACAGCTCTTATTTACGTGTCTCTTTCTTATTTTATTAGAGTGAAAAAGATGGCAATAGCCTAAATTAAGTTTAGTTTGTCCTTAACAGAATCGGCAACATTAAAGAGAAATTATGAGCATCACTCACTGTGAGTTAAATATAAAAAAAGCTTATTATTCAATGTAATTTCTAATTACTTCTGTAATCATGGCTTAAAACTCAAACACAAAAAAACTGATTTATTCAAAATAAACTAGAATTACTTCATTCTTTTTGAAAATCAATTTTACATAAGACAGCCCCAAAAGCGAGGGGTCCTATGTTGGACATTACAGCATCAAAATAGTTAACTATCTACCCAGAACAATGGGTTCTAGGCCCTATTCTAAAACAATGCTAAAATTTGAGTAAAGATCTATAAATCTCTACTCAAATCTGATCTTAAATTGAGTCATAACTGAGCATCATTTTTGAATATGGGCTTAGTGTGTTAAATTTCAGCCCTTATGTGTGATAAGGGTATAGATATAAAAAATGTATACTTATATTACTGTGTACAGGCCCCTTGACAAGTCATAAATTTATTATAATAATGTAAGTCAGCAGTTGGCTTTGCATTGAAAATTTTATAAAACCAGCCAGTATTCAGGAACTGTATGAACGGTTAATTTGACTATGTTGGTACCTACCAGACAAGTTCAAAACCACTTGTTACAGTAAAAAATTAGGAGAAACAAGAATACGTGTTTGTCTAGTATTTTGTAAATAATTTAATACACATTGTCTACATGCTCAAATAAGATTGACTTTTATCATAAGCCATTAAAGACATTGCTTTAGAAAGTACCAAGTTTCTATGTAGGGTGAAATGTTTAATTACTGCTGGATACAAAACAATCTTTGCATTAAATTGTATGTAATTACAGATAAAAACAATCAGTTACCTAAATCCTATTAATAAAATTTATAATAATTCTCAATAAATCAAATGATGAAAATTAGGTGAATTTTATGTTAGTAAAAGTAATTACCCATCCAACCAAAAATCGGTTTTGTTTTATATTTTATAATAAATGAAATTTAAAATAAATTTGCTGCTACTATAATGCATTCACATTAAATTCAATGGTTTTAATTCTACGGAAAATATTTTTTGTGTTAAGAATTGATGATAAGCATTTTGTGTGGCAGCAACAAACACAAAATACATATACACACATAAAGCCAACCATGTGGATAGATAGCTGTAAAGTAAGATAAAAACTCTTGAATTCTTCTTTATCATTGATACAAAAGTTTATGTGATTAAGGTTGAGGGCTGAGTCCAGATTCATTTTATATTGTTAACCAAATTAGTTATGCATCATAACAAATAAGATTAACATTTTACTTTACTATCAATGAATAATTTTTAGAAAAGTCTGTGAATATTAAAAGCAATAAGTAATGATAAAAATGTATGAAACATAAATAGTCAATATGATTCTTATTCTTAAATGTAAATTGGAACCGGTGGGAAAAACCATATATTATTGAATATAGTTTAAACTCGCTTCAGGATCATACAGAGGAGCCTGTATGATCCTCTGAATTACTTTCTTCAGTTGTAATTACAGACACATGTAGTGGGAGTGCATTGGACATCACTATGATATCATTAAATTTGTCTATTGAACTGATGCGAATTTTAGACAGATAAATATAATATAAATACGTTTATTGTTACGCGAGACGTTAGAAATGAAATTATATAAATATAAGTGAAAAACAATCAAGACTATATTAAAAATTGGCATCCCGATTTTGATAATACGTGTCACCTTCCAGCACATTTGACGTGGAACTCGTCTTAACAAAATACAATAACACTCACCGAAAGTACTGTAGCTAATCAATCTGGAAGATTATCCTTTAGTCGCCAGGATCGATTATGTTTTCTCCTGTGCAGAAATTAACATTAATTAATAAATAACTAATAGTAAAGCAATAAAATTATATTTCTTTAGACGGACACACACGTACCCAGCTGCAGTAGCGAGAGAAATATGCACAGATAATAAAAGGAAATCCATTGGACATTATAACAAGTTCATTCTTTTTATAATGTAGTAACATTTGTAGAGTGCGCGCAAGATAAGTCTGCGCGCGGCCGAAATCGGAACTAATCATGGTCCACCAAAGTGTGTGCCGTTTTGTCAATTTTGATAGTAGAACTACCTGTGGGCTTACCATGACCTCTTAAAGCAGGGCAGAAGTTGCCTGGAAGTTGAACTGCCCTGCTTTTTTGTACTATGACATCGTTATAGCAGGGGACTTACCATGACGTCTTAAGAAAACGTTCAAATGCCAGCCAGTCAATATCCGTTCAAAACCAGGCCTGCTTCTGAATCGCTAAAAATCGTACCATGACAGTACTAAAGGTGAACGACTATTGAACATAGAAGTAATAAGTACTACGTTGAACAACAACAAAGGTGAACGGCTTAGAATAAGTACTAAAGCATAGAAGGAGCGCTACTTAGCATAATCGAATCAAAATATAGCCATGCTATTTACTCATATGGCGGACTCGCTGTTGTCAGAGCGGGAAAGATAAACTTTTGACAGGCCGTAAAAATTAATTTTGTAACCTTTTGTACAGAGACTAGGGATGAGGGTATTCACACTATTAGACTATAGCTATCGATAAAATAAAGTCATCGTATAATGTATATTACGAAATATCTGAAGTGGTATTGTAAGGCCGAAAGAAGGTGACTATGATTGTGTTAACCAAATAACAGCCATGCCGGATATTGCCATAGTACATATAAATACTTACTTCTTAGAAAGTTATAATGACAAAAGTAAAGTTATAATATCATTATTATTCAGCCGAAAGATGCCCACTGCTGGACATAGGCCTCTCCTGAGCATCATCACTTCGACTGGTCCTGTTATTATCGCTATCAATAAATAAAGTCATCGTTTAAGTATAAATGTCTATTATTTAATTTGCAATTACTAAAAGCTTCACAAAAGTTATATACATTATCATTGAGTATTCCTTGTAATGTACTTGGACATGCACGTTTTTTTCTGTCACTAGAACAGCGCCACGTGGTCTCAGGTAAGTTGTCAATTTCGAGGCGCTGGAAATTTTAAACAAAATAATGATTGTTTTATATATAACTAGCGACCCGCCCCGGCTTCGCACGTGTACGTTTAATAGCTTAAAACCTTCCTCTTGAATCACTCTATCTATAAAAAAACTGCATCCCTAAAAATACAAGATTTGAAAGATAATTACGGTAAAGAGGTGTAAAATTTAGTGGCACCAAATGCAAACTGATTGAGAAGTAAGTTAATCATCGTTTATTTAATACGTTAATTTTGTTTAGATTCACTGTTCTCCTAATTATTTTATCTATCAGGCTTGAAGATTACGACTGTATTAACAGCATTTATTTGAAAGATAAACAAGACAATTAAATATTATCTGAAAATAGTCTATTGTATGAATGGCCGAAAGAAGATGTCGAACGTAATGTTGCAAGAAAAAAAAGATTTTTATTTTTTTATTTTCAATCAAGCTAAATCCAGTGCGGGGTTAATCTGTCCCAATTTTTTTTAAAGAAATTACTCGAATTCTTTTACTTCCTGTAGACATGCAATTCAATAAGAACTTAGGCTTTTAAATTTAGATTGAAGGTATAATGTTGGTATAGAGTCCTCCTTCAGTGTCCGCCATTTGCCAGAACGAGTAAAAGAAGATAAAGTGAAATGGCTGGAGCAAATTCTGTGGTGCTTTCTTGGAACCCAACCAATTTCGTGAGCTACCACGGCAATCAATTTATTTCGAAAATATTCGTCACAGGGAAACCAAAATGAAAAAAAAATGTATAAATACCTAATTAATTAAACCTAACACAAAAATCACGTTGTCGATAGATTTATCGATACAATTTTCGCACCCCTTTAATAATTTCTTTGGCGAATATTCATATTGATAAATAGATAAGATTTAGATAGTTTATACTTATTTATTTTACTTCTTCTAAAAGGTAATGTCTTACTTTTACTTATTTAATGTATAATGAAATATATTTAAAGGAAAATCTATGAATAAACATAAAAGTACTACGTACTTGTGGAAACTGATATTTTCACTTTGATTTTTTGTACATCCCTTGCGAGATTTACATTTTTTTACTATTCAGGACGTAGCGCACACTCTTATTTATAAGAACAATGTGCACATATACAAAACACAATTAATTAAATATAAATTCTAGACTAAAATATTTTTTCAAATCACCGCGCCACTGACACAAGTATTATACGACAAAATTTAAAATGTCGTTGCCGTCTGACAGGGGGTACTAGTGGCGGGCAATTTAATTTGGTAGCTAGGCTTTGGCTCAAAATCTCGAAATTGCTCTTATTTGACAGATGCCCCTGTACGTTTTTCAAGTACTGAGGCGGCTTCTATGCTTTAGTACTTTTTTTTTTTTTTTTCCTGCTATTTGGCAATTGTAGCCTTAGCCATTTTGCCAACGACAAGTTTAAAGTTAGGGAAATTTATTAATATACTAAAATTATGCGAAATTTTGAAATCAGTAAAGAAATTCTGATGAAAAAAAAATATATATTAATATATTGACAGATTAATAAACAAATTAGATAATTAACGATATTTTATAAAGAACAATAGGTATAATAATAAAACTAACTAAATTCTTATATTATTCGATTGAATAAATAAAGATATACATTTATATACTAATATGTTATTACTAATTAATAATACATAAACAGAAGTAGGGAGAGGAATGTGAAGAGAAACTAACTTATTAAATAGTAATGTACGGTCATATAATGGACAACCTAGTATTATATGATTCAGATCTGCTACGTCGGCTCCACACTCACAAGCAGCACTGTCTACAATGCAAAGCTTAGCAAGGTGGGCAGGAGTGCAAACATGACCAAGCCTCATGCGAATTAAAATGCTCGACTCTAACTTGCTAAACTTCACATCACGAAACCAAGGTTTGTATGGAATTGAAGGTTGAATTTGGTAGTAGCTTCTACCTTTGACCTGACCACTGACCGACCAAGTATTATCCCAGGATTCCCGGAGATACATACGAGGCAGAGCAGACAAGTCATGGCAGAAGTTTTTAAAAGGAAACAGATCACCACACTCTATTGCTTCCCTTGCTAGACGATCAGCTCTTTCGTTTCCTCTTATACCAGTATGTCCCGGAATCCATGCAAAAGATACTCTAAAACCTTTTAATGCACATTCTTGTAATTTTTTCCTAATTTCTATTACTAAAGGGAAATGAGATTGACATTTGAATGGAAATTTGGCCAGAGTTTGCAAAACACTTCGAGCGTCTGAAATTATTATCGCTTTATTTAATTTCATTAAAATTATATATTCTACAGCCTTAAAAATTCCGTAACATTCACCTGTGAATACTGATGTCTCCTTAGGAAATTTAATCTTTTGGACAATGTTAAATTGGCGATGAAAAACCCCGATCCCAACAAAACTGTCAGATGTTATTTTAGAGGCATCCGTATAAATATGATGCCAATCATGCCAGTTTTGATCAACAATGGAATTAAAACTTACATTAGCATTACTATCTTCCTTATCAATATGAATGTTTAAATGTATTTCCGGAATTAATATCAACGATTCATAGTTTGAACTAAACAGAGGGTGAACTAAGGAACGGTGAGTAGGTGCTTGGAGAGACATAAATTTTCGGAAACTAATCACTAAACATGGAGGTTTTTTATGTGTCCAATAACTAGAAGTATCAACAAGATCAGAGAGATATTGAAGGGAAAGAAACAAAGGGTGATTAGAAAACTGGAGAACCCGAAATAAAAAACTGTCGGATAAAAACTGTCTCCGTAAGTGTAATGGAGATTCGCCACATTCAACCTGCAACGCATTTATAGGACTTGATTTCATGGCGCCTGTAATTATTCTTAACGCTTTATGTTGGATACTGTTTATTTTTGCAAGAGCTGTATTGTTGCAGGGCTCCAACACAAATACTCCATAATCCATTACACTTCTGATTACTGCATTATAGATAAGTTTGAGGGAGAAGGGATGGGCGCCCCACCAGACGCCAGCAAGACATCTTATAATATTTAGGAGACGCTCGCACTTCCCAACTATGTAGTCAGTATGTTGAACACCTGACAATTTGCTATCCAATATAACACCTAAGTACTTAGTAAAACTCTTGACAGGGATCGGATTATTGCCATAATTTATTATAACTGGGGGAGGTAATCGTTTTCTGGAGAAAAGAACAATAGTACTTTTGGCAGAAGATAATTGTAAGCCATTCTTATCTAACCAATTTTTTAAAAGAATTAACGAATTTGATATTGTTGCAGAAGCTTTATCTATTGATGGACTTGACTGATACAAAAGCAAGTCATCAGCATATTGAATTATTTTTACTTCCCTGTTAATACTAGACTCCAAGTCATACACATAAATATTATATAGTAAAGGGCTAAGAACGGAGCCTTGGGGAAGTCCTCGCCATAAATGTCTTGTTTTATGATTTGATTCATCTAAGGAAACATTAATAGTCCTGTCATACAAAATGCTCATAATAAAATTACTGAGAAATTGTGGGACATTTAAGTTGTTGAGTTTTTTAAAAAGGATGTCTAAAATAACATTATCATATGCTGAAGTTATGTCTAAAAATGCTGCAACTACCGACTCATTTGAGGAAAATGATGTCCTTATATCTGTAACTAGAATACTAATACAATCCATGGTACTTCTACTTCTTCTAAATCCGTATTGGCTCTGAGATAATAAATTATGATTTTCAATGAACCATTCAAGACGAATTTTAACCAAGTGTTCAGCAATTTTACTAAGAACAGATGATAAAGCTATAGGCCGGTAAGACGATGCGTCATCAGGGGATTTACCAGGCTTCAGAATAGGTATTATATTTTGAGACTTCCAAGATTTAGGGAAATTACCTGTGATCATTATAGAATTTAGGATATTTAAATAAACAGATAAGGTACAATCACTAAGGTGAGCAAAAAAGGAATAAGGAATACCATCGTCACCTGGGGCTGAATCTTTTAAATTGAATATTATACCTTTTAATTCAGAAAGAGAAAAAGGAGAATCTAACGTAGAGCTGGAGCACGAGACAGAAGAGGAGATAGAAGCACAAAACAAAGGTTTTGAAGGAGCAGTAGGAGGGGCAAGTTTGTCTAAAAAATTATCCGTTAAAGAAAGGGGCAAACTGCATGAAGAAGACTCATTAAACGCTGATCTAAATCTTCTTATGTTACGCCAAACTATGGACGAACTAACTTCTGGTGAAATGGAAGAACAAAATTTCTTCCACCCATCAGCTTTCTTCTCTTTTAGAAATTTGTGTGTGTCCTTAATAACTTGAGTAAGTGTATCAAAATTTTCATTCGTAGAATCTTCACAATACGATTTTTCAGCTACTTTTCGTCTCCGAATAGCAGCAGTGCAATCACTGTCCCACCAAGGTGGAGACGGAATACAGTTAGGTGTTCTTTTTTTAATAGGAAACACTTCATCAGCAGACTTAATCAAAATCCTTGCTAAAGTATCAGCACAAAGTGGTTCATTGCTATTGTTAACGGTTGGGATTGATGGGATATTACGCTCAACGCTAGATTTAAATTGTTCCCAAAGGTTATTACTACTATCAGGCAATCTATATTTTAGGCGAGGATTTCGCCTCGCAAGTGATTTATTTTTAAAGGGAAAAGTAATTACAATAGGAAAGTGATCACTGCCACAAGTAGAAGAAAAAGTTTCCCATGATAAAGTACTTGCTAAGTTAGGTGAACAAAAAGATAGGTCAATTGCACTAATACCCGCAGAAGGACTATTGCGACGAGTAGGTACACCTGTATTCAAAATGCACAAGTTGTGGTCATCAATAATATCAATTAATCTCTCGCCATAACTATTATTTGATGAACATCCCCACGACATGTGATGACAATTAAAGTCCCCTAAAATTATAAACGGCTTAGGTAATGAAGACAGAATGTTATTCATTTCGGAAAGAGTTTCTATTGACGGGTGTGGAATATATACAGAAACATAACAGATATTATTTACACTGGCAGCAATAATTGATAGATTAGTGCTATGAGAAGGAAGAGGAAGATGAAAGAATGAAAAAGATTTTTTGATGAGTATAGCTACACCACCATACCCATCAGATCTATCCTCTCGAAGACTGGCGTAGCCAGAAATCTTAAATAAAGATTCTGGCTTAAGCCAAGTCTCCGAAAGAGTAATAATGAATGGATCATACTTTTTAATTAAATACAAAAGATCGTTTTTCTTGCCGCTAATACTGCGGCAATTCCACTGGATCAATCTGGCTGGATTGGGATCCATTATTAAGAGAATTAATAAATTGAGTAAATAAAGAGGCAACGTTGTTCGGTGAAATGACATTACATTGTGTTAAAAGTTTTATTAAAGCAGTAATAATTTCAGTTATTAAAGGATTCTCTTTTTGTGCATTTAGTACACAACCATCACTTGGAGGGGGGATATTATATTCTTTAATAAGTTGTTCGTGAGCCGCTCTGTCATATCCTTTCGCTGTTTTAGGAGGGATTCGAGGTTGTGAAAATACAGTTTTTTTGTATGAATAAAAAGATGATTGGGGAGTAGTATCCTTGGTTTTAAGATTAGAAGTGGATGCTAAAACATCCACGTATGATTTTGTAGCCGGTTTGTGTAGTTTAGCTGCTTCAGAATATGAAATGCTACTTTTGGCCATTGTCATTTTAATTTCAGTTTGTCTTATATACTCTGGGCAAGACTTATGTGTTGCGAAGTGTGAGCCTGAGCATAGACAACAAGATGTGAATTCCTCCTCCACAGTGCAAGTGTCGCCAGTGTGACCCTGACCACATTTATAGCAACGTGGATTCCCTCGGCAATAAGCTTTCGTATGACCAAATCGACAGCATTTATAGCACTGCACTGTGGGGAAAGTGTACAATACCACCGGCAGAGAGTTATAGCACATGAAAACTCGTTTGGGTAGTATCTGCCCATCAAACGTTATGACTACCGATTGTGATGGTTTCCATGTTGGAGAATTATTTTCAACTACCTTATAATTGAGGCGGCGGGCTTTCAGTATTTGACCACAGCCAATGGGAACATTAATATTATTAATAATTTCTTCCGGGGTCAACTCTACTGGAACACCTTTAATTAAACCCATCCTTGTAGTGCTAGATGATGGTATAAATGCCTTGTAATTGTTTTCAAGTAGTATAGTAGAGGAAACAAAACAATTTGCATCCTTGTACGCCGCAAATGAGATTGATAATCTGTTTCTTCCTATTTTTTTAAGACTTCCGTTAACAATGTTCGAAAATGAATACTTTTTAAGAAATCTACCAAACGTCAATGCATTAAGGGTGGTGGACCCCTCTATCTGCTGCCTTTGAATGTGGACCGAATATGGGGCAGCATCCGACGATTCGTAAAGTTTTCTGCCTACCGGAATGTACACTTTTTCTTTGTTAGGACTGCTTCCATTTTGCATAGTGTCCGAGTTAATATTTTTGGAATAACCAACATTAGGATTGGTTGTGGTTGTCATTATGTTCAAAGTGGAAGCAGTATTTTCTGGGATATTGTCTTTAATGTTTTGTTTCAAGTCACGAGTGAGTTCGCTATCCTCACACATGCAATCATTGGGAGTTCTACAATCGGAATTGTTTCTTTTTTTACGTTTTTTGTTACAATGTTTACATACCCTAACGGATTTTGATCGTTTCCTGTTAGTTGTGGAGACAGATCCATCCGTATCCATGCTGGATGCATCGTTAGAAATAGTAATAAATTGTGATACCTGAAGGTTTGTACCCCCAGGATCATCAATATCAGGTGGCTCGTTCATATTATTTTACAAACATATAACTAAAAACTTACCAAATCTTCACTAACACTACAATATATACACTATCAACACAATTACAAAATATACAAAACTACTCTACTGATTAATTTACAAGTTAAAATGAAAAAATTGTTCAAGAAATTCAAAATAACACAACCGCGCTTATTGAAATTTCCCGCCCTTTTCTTTAGTACTTATTCTAAGGTGAACGGCTAAGCTTGTCTCTGACCTGCTGTGATGCTGTGATGTCTATGTCTTTGTAATAGAAAACGTTCAAAAATATAAATAAAATTCATTAGCAATTTACCGGTTTTTTGAAAATGATAAAAACATGATTTTTTGGGTAAGTACACGTTGTATCTAAGATTATGTATAACCACTGACTATGATACATTATTTAATAGCTCTAAAAAGCAAAAGTTTCACGTTCCAAAGACCTTTGTGACTCTAAGTAAAAGAAACAACGTGGTTATGAACGTACCAACGTGGATTAGTTTTGTCAACTTTTTTTAGCGCGTAAATTTAAAAAACATCTCGAGTTATTTTGTTCCCCACTTGACATCGATGTAGTTATTAAATACTTTAGTTAATGCACTTTTAAGTGTTTTTTTAGGTAAATTTGTTTCCGCAGCGTGATATTCTGTCATCATTCTGATATCTGTATCACAGTTAGTCGATCGAAGTTGTCAATGAAATTGTAAACTAGCATTTCGTTGTGATTTCATACTTTATTGTGAATCCTGTTTCAACAATGTCGTACGTTCGTTTACTTACCTTTATCAAAATATCGAATTAAAACTAGGCACATGGTCTCAGATTTTTTTATTAAAATGTATATAAAATGTGATGCTTTTATTTTTAGTGAAACACAAACAAGACGTCGCCGTCGTGTTAGTATGACCAAACTGCTTCACCTGTGGGAATTTTTAAATAACCTTAAATAAATTGCATATAATATTGCAATAGGTACCTATATTGGTTTATAAATTTTAGTGTCCGACCGAAGGTTCGGTTTCGGTTTCGGCCAGTTTCGGCCAAAAAATCGTGTTTCGGCTACAGTTTCGGTTTCGGCCAAAAATCAGCCGAAAGTTCGGCCGCGCCGAAACTCAGTGTTCGTTAATTGTCGCGCGTCTTCCGGCTAGCTTCGGCTGAGTTCGGGACTCGTGTGTGGTTGCCAGTTGAGTTCGCCGGTCGGTGTGCGGCGTGGTTGTGTTGTTTGTGATTTTGTTTGTTGATTTTTGACAAAGTTTACCGAATTTAGTACAATTTATTGTATTTTTTGTTGATACTGATAATTAGGTAAATAATTATTTAACTATCAAGTATCAAATACAAGATCTCAATGTCAATAAATAATAAATTAATCTTTACGACATTGAACACAAATGCTCAAGTAAGAAGTGTCTTTACGTTTATGTGTTGATTTTTGACAAAAAATCTATAATTTTTTTTTATGTTATATTGTTAATATAGTATATCATAAATGAATAACTATTTTCGTTACATATTTCCATTATTGTCTTTCATTTTATTTAACAAGAGAAAACTGTCTGTATATGTGTAAAAAAGATACTAGATTTCACTATACAAGGTGGGGCAAAAGTAATCACCCGATGTTATTTTGCTGTCATTTTTTTTTTGGAATGAAATTGTTTTCTTTCTTTCTTTATTCTTTATTCTTTATTGTACACAAGAAAATTACAGTAAAACATTACAATTAAGTGAAGTCATGTACAAAGGCGAGCTTAACTCAAAAATGAGTTTTCTACCAGCAAACCTTTGAGTGATAGAGAGAGATTGATAGTGTGGCTGAGGGCAAACTCGAGTGTACAACTGTCCTATTTACATTACTTATTAAAATTTATGCTATAACATAAAATATAATATACCTAAATTAATATACAACATGAAAATATATATGAATAAATATATAATATAAAATATATACTATAATAAACCTACATAAATAATATAATATTATCAATCATTCAGAGAGGAAATGCTTCCTAATTATGTTTGATTCTTATTGTGGATTATGTTTATTTAATTAATTAGATTTTTTCCATTAAGTCCAGAAAGTGATATCATCGGTCAAGTGTCCGCCGTCAAAATTGATGACCGGCTCGACCGGATACGGGCTTCCATTATTTTTTCGATAACTTCATTGGCCCTACCGTTACTGTGGACCGCAAGCGCTACAGAACCATGATCGACGACTTTTTCTTCCTCAGTTGGATGAATTGGGACTGGAGGACATGTGGTTCCAACAGGACGGAGCAACAGCGCGGCGTCTAATCTCTCGCTTTGGCGATTTGCACTGGCCGGCCAGATCACCCGATTTGACCGCTCCAGACTTTTTTTTGTGGGGTTACTTGAATTCCCGGGTTTATGTAAACAAGGCTCTTGAAGTCCTTAAAGAGAATATCCGACGGGAATGCGAGAACCTATCGCCGGAAGTTCTGACACAAAGATGGAAACTATCATAAAACGAGGCCGTATGGTTATCAATTCTGATGGCGGCCACTTGACCGATATTATTTTCTCGACTTGATGGAAAAAAATCTAATACATTTAATAAACATTATCCTCAAGTAGAACCAAACATTTTCATTCCTAAAAAAAATTACAGCTAAACAACATTGGGCGATTTCTTTTGCCCCACCTTGTAAAAGAGAATAGAATTTTTACATGTCTAAATAAGGTTCGGTTTCGGTTTCGGTTTCGGCCGAAACTGAGACTGGCGCCGAAGATTCGGTTTCGGTTTCTGTTTCGGCTAAAAATCCTGTTTCGGTCGGACACTAATAAATTTCCTTTCATCAATTTCGAATGGGTTATTTATTTCCCTAATGCGACGCCGTCGCTTTTTTTTCCATATGATATTTACTCTCTAAATATTCAAATTCTCGTACTCGTCACACATTTATGAAAACAGAAAAAAGTGTGATCTACTAAACACTTGTAATTTTTATACAAAGTATCGACTGTAGAAAGTCTTATCGACCAAATTTTAAGTGGGTCCTCACAACAGTTTACCTCTAATAACAAAAACAATGTTGAATAAGCTCGTAAATATTAACTTTTTCAAGATCGCTTATTTTGACATTACAGCCGTTCAATATACGCTCAGTTGCTATCAAATAACACATCATGGTATGAAAACTCTATACAAAAAAAAGGTGAACGGATTTCGTAAACGTCAACTTAGCAGGCCTGCTACTGGCCTGCTTTAAGGATGTCATAGTACAAAAACGCAGGGCAGTTCAACTTCCAGGCAACTTCTGCCCTGCTATTAAGAGGTCATAGTAAGCCCCCAGGCCTGTAGCAGGCCTGCTACGTTGACGTTTACGAAATCCGTTCACCTGTTTTTTTTGTATAGACTTTTCGTACCTTAAACAAGCTTATCCATTCAACTTGGTTGAATATTCGTTCACCTTTTGTACTATCATGGTACGATTTTTAGCGATTCAGAAGCAGGCCTGCTTTTGAACGGATATTGACTGGCTGGCATTTGAACGTTTTCTTAAGACGTCATGGTAAGCCCCCTGATTGTAGGAATATTTAACGGGAAAATTATGTTTAGCGTTAAAAAAGTTAAGCTTAAAAAGCGGCAATTTGAACTTTTGCGATCATGGCAACGTTTAGCCAGTTTAGCACGCCTTCAGTGGCGCGCAGAGTTATCACAGACTAGATAGGGATACAATAGAGTTATCTTGCGCGCACTCTACCGCCGACGCCGCGCCGCCGGCCCCCACCCAGCCCGCAGCCGTGGGTTCCAGTCTTTTCCCATACAAATACGGTAATTTTGCGTAACTACCCACTCAAGCGTCCACGCGCCTCTACCGCGAGAGCGTCTACCGTCCAGCCGCGCTAACGAAATTTCGGCGCGCAAGCGCGTCGTATCATTTCCAACTTAAACCTAAATATCTAGTAAACTACTGCAGTAACACCAAAATAAAAAATACGTATGTATAGCTGAAAATAAACAGAATCGACATATGTGAAAACTTAATTACAATAGCTAATGTTAAGTACTTGAAAAAAAAGTTAAACTTGAGAATATGGGTTAATTTGCAGTAAAATTTTTCTTTTAGCTAAGTTTTTACCAATAATTTTGTAGTTTGTGTCAATGAAAGCTATTTATAATTAAACTAGACTATATAAGCTTTTTTTTGATATCCCTATGTCATTACTTGGAATGTTCCGAGTATCAAAATAAATCAAAACAAACTACCAATTCCCTCATCAATTTGATGCCGCCTGCGCTAGTGAAATTCCGGCAAGATGGCCGCCCTTAGGGCGCTCACACGCGAGGTTGCACATGATTTATTTTGATAGGAATTATTTATTTTGTGATTTTAGGTGAAATGAAACAACAAATAGTAATGTATTTCTATTTAATATTTTACATCACCGTAGGTATTCAAAATGATAGTAAATTACATGATATGAAAAAAAAAACGTGAAACCTCCTCCTTTTTTTTTTCGTCGGATAAAAATGATAATCAGTCATACGGACGTAGAGGTTGAGGCTTTAGCGTCGGCTGGTCCTGCCGGGAGGTCTGCTGTAACAAACGAGACAAGATGTTTAATGTAGGAAAGTAAACATAGTAAATTACTAAGGACGACACAATCAAAAAACCATCTTACCAGGAGAATGGAACAGCCGGGACGTAGAGGTTGAGGCTTTAGCGTCGGCTGGTCCTGCCGGGAGGTGTGCTGTAACAAACGAGATAAGATGTTTAATGTAGGATAGTGAATTACTAAGGACGACACACTCAAAAAACCGTGTTACGTTCGGCTAGAAAACATCATTCCATTGATCTAAACTATTGCACGAGCTAAACCATCGCACAAAACAGCAAACACCAAATGAACTCTAGCGAAAAAATCATAATCCTCCTTTTGGTTCGCTGTAGTCGGGTAAACAGCTAACAGGATCACATTCATGATTTTTCGCTTGTACGAACCCTTATTGTGGTCTAAAAACGTAACTGTTAAGGCCACTATTGTTGCCCGTACGAAACGTTAGTAGAAAACACATGAATCTTAACTATTTTCGTTGTATTTTACCCGTCTAAGTTTGTGTAAATACTAATAACGAACTAATATCCATAATACGAGCAATATTTAAATAGATTAAGTAGTAAATCATATAAAAATATTACGAAAATGTCCACGCTCCACACGGCGTCATGGGGCATATTTTTCATTTCGATATATTGGTCTCAACAGCCTTTGAATCTATGACATTTTTAGATATTCGTAAAGCTTGAATCTTGGGGATTATTTTGATATGATACACAACTACATTGGGATAAAAATAAAATTGTACTTACGTTGTTTTGTCAGAGCTCTGCAAATTACAGCCGACACAAAAAGATGACATAAACTTTTTTTTTTCTAAATTTTTCTCTATGCTTGTATAGAGTGTTCCTAGTACCCACAGACGCGGAATTTAATACAGCGCCACCCCAAAAAAATTCGGAAGCTTTCTTTGGGCTACCACATAAGAAAATGATTTTGAACGGAACAAGTCGCGAGGGCCACAACTGCGGCCCGGACGTTCGACCGGAAATTTTTTTAGGCAACAAATGTGGCCTGGACGCTTGAGTGGCTACCGAGCGAACAGAAAACGGCCGTTCAAAATTCAGCGCTGGCAACCTTATTGGTAACGCTCAACTAGGAGTGGGTTGTAACATGTAAAATCTCGTATCTGTTACGCCTGTTCCTATTCCACTTAAATAACAGTTTCAAAAACCTGTTACAAAATAACAGTCTATTATTTTATTCTCTGTGTTCTCTGCCACCAGAGATAGAAAGATCCAATCCAATCGCAGTAACAGCCCAAAAAACTCTGCGTCTTACACGTTGGTACATCTGTTTCTAACTATGATGTTAAACCTTTGCGAGAAAAGGAAAGAGCTTGTGACGACTGTAACAGGGTGTCACAGTGTACCTAGAGATGGAAAAAACGGCTTAATTTTTATAAGCGTTTAAACGTTGTACTTTTTAAAATAAGCGCGCTTAAAAAAAAGCTTTTTCGTTTAAACGCTTTTTCGTTTAAACGTTGAAGTATACGCGTGAAATTGTTACGTTGTGACGACAACGAAAAGCGCAAAGCGTTCTGTCTGCTTAATGCGGATTTCGTTGTCATTTAATTAAATTTGAAATTAAAACTTATAGCATCAGACAAAAATGTTAACTTATTTTATTCTGTTTTTAAGGAATCAACGAACTTTCCTTCGTACATAACAGGCTTAGGACTGTCTGGAATCAATGATCCAGGCGTACTTAAAAGTTCATTGATTTTATGTACATTATTTACAGTTATGTATTTACATTATTTTCTTCAATTTCCATTGATTATATGAAGATAAGTTTTTTGTTTTCTTTTTTTATTGTTATTTGTTTATACATAATCACAGTTTTTACATTTTCTCAATTTACATTGATTTTATGCAGTTTTTTTTATTGTTTTCCTTTTTATTGCTATTTTTATATACATAATCACCATCATTTATTTATTTTTCCATTTATATTGATTTTATGAAGTTTTTTTATGGAACAAACATAACTGTTTATGATATATTTTTTCTATTTACAGAATTCAGGAACATCAGTCCGTGCACCAAAATTAACGCGCACTTACCACCACAGTGAAAAGCGTACTAGACTTTCGTTTAAACGTACACGAAAAAAGCGTCTGATTAACCAACTCAATTAAAAATTATAGTGTGCAACGCTTTTTGGTCGCATATTAAACGAATGAGGTGCTGTCTCTAGTGACAAAAGCTTTGAAACATTTGATACTGTCACGTGCTTCATAAGCGTGCTCATAGATGGCGTGCATCTTTGTTTAATGAGAAACTTGAAACGTCGTCATGTCGTTTGCCAAAAAAGCGTGATCACTTTTTTAAATGAAAAGCGTATAACGCTTAAACTTTTAAGCGTGCTTACATGCTTATAATTTTAAGCGCGCTTAATTAAGCGCTTTTCGTTTAAACGTCCATCTCTAAGTGTAACATGTAACATTTTTTATCTTATTCTAACTGAGGTAACTCTCAAAACCATGAATAGAGAAAAGCTTGTGACAGTCGTTTATGGGATTTTGTTATTTCGTTGAACAGGAACTGTTTTTTCAGTTAGTTTGTCACAGTTACAATCTGTTATTTTATGATACCCGTTATATTTAGCTGTTACGATAAATACGCCTCACTCCTATGCTCAACGCTATTTCAATATTGTACCAGGCAACACTATCCCTGTTTGATGGCTAGATTTTTGACGATTGTGGATGGTTTTGTTGAAATTTACATTGAATTTTAACGAGAGCGTCTATTTTCCCTTGTATTTATTTTCTTGTGGTCGTTCTTCATGACATCTGAATAATGGATAAGATTCCCAGGACACACGAAGGTAATAATTTTGATTTGTTATGATTGCCAGCCATATTTTGATGTGTACAGCCTATTTTGCAATTTACATCTTCAGATTGTTTAGAGTTATTTGAGTGTTTTATGGCACGATTGTGCTCTACTCCAACATTATCTTCAAAGTAAAATGTTACATTATATTCATTTACATGTGTAACTATAAAATGTTATTGATTACCACGCCTTTTGTAAAATGGACTAGAAAACGTCAATTATTATAGTTCTATTGAAGTGTTATTGCTTCGCATGCTTTTTGTTGTTGTGTTTATCTATATATTTCTCACTATCACTTGAAATCGATTCCTAAGACAAACCAAAAATCTATAAACATTCCTCAGATTGCAGGAAATATTGAAACCACCATGGTATATCATTTGGTAGGTCATAAATGATTGCAATTAATGGATGACCAAATTCTGTCTTCTGTTGATGTTTAATAATTAATTTATTATTGATTGTCTATGTCTATATTGATAAATGGTCAGAGGGTCGTCTTAGGGGCGGATATAAATTAATCCCGTGATAAAAATATTGTTAACCTCCTTTTGCTTGTTTATGTCTAATTTGATATGCAAATGGTTTTGTGAAAAGGTATCACAAATGATAATAACGGTAACAATTTATTTGTTAATTTACAGCTATTGAAGCTCAGATCAGAGAAATCCAATCAAAGAAAAAGGAATTGCCAGAGAATGGTTCAAATAAAGGTGTATCTCTAGAAGAGCCTTACTATGATAGTGACATTTATGACAATGCGGGCCAAGGTGGGAAATCAAGATATGATGGTTATGTGACTTCAATTGCTGCTAACGATGAGGTGGAAGATGATGATGTAGAAAATGTACCGATTACTCAGAAGAGATCTGGATATACTGCTCCTGCTTCCTTGCTGAATGATATTGCACAGGTACTTTTATGAGTCATCATATTTTATTATGTTATAATTTAAATATTGCATAAATTATGCAATGTAAAACAATGTTATTGAAACCATACCAGCAGGCTGCATGACTACCGTAGACAAGGGTTTTTTTGACAGAACAATACTACCGTACTAGCATAAATGAAGTAAGTGATTTTTTCAAATAATGTATTGTATTTGATAAGGCTAACTAGTAAGTAATAATTAATGAATAAACGGAATAATGATAATCTTTATTTATCCAAAAACATACTTACAGACTTTGAAATACAGTTCAATGCCGGGTTTAAAGATATATTTATAGTTTATGTTGCAAATTCTGTACAAAAATAATACTCTACCTCTTAAACTAGGGTACACCTGTATTTTAAGAGGTAGTTTACAGTCAAGGTTCAACATGATCAACAAGAACTTATTTATCTCAATTAATACTCTCTTTAATACTCTATATTAAGAAATTTCACTTACTACACTCTTCATTATGATGGCAGAATAGACAAAATAACATATAATATACAGATCAACTACAAAAACATGGATCAGTCGCTCGACGATAGATTTGACGTCGCTATTAACAGTATGGTAACTATGGTACGGCTTGGAGGTACCATAAATAATAATAATGAATGACACAAGTGTGCCTTATCAAGCGGTCACTTGGTCAATTAGAGCCGTTCGGCCCGAGGCTGCCCAGTTGCGCATTCGGTTTGTACGTTGAGGCAACGTGCTCGGGGCGAGCCGCCACGCCGTTGCGCGCCGGACAAAATGGCCTCGAACGCGACTACGGCTGCTGCTGCTTTTATCATAATTCACCGCATTATTAACAACAAAAAGAAAAAGACACCTCAATGGTGGATGAAACAGTTGTATTAAGAGAATCGGAATTCATTATGGTGCGCATTTATTTACACTTACAACTTTGTGTGTAGAAATATGCTCGGATACACGTCCATATTACGCGACGCGTGCGCACCGAGGCACCTTTGAGCACGGCCAAAAAACCGATTCTGAGTGGCTCGCGGCGTCGTGCTCGCACACTGAGTGCGAGCCACGTACGAATTTGAGCAAATTGGCAAGCCGTGCGTGCCTCAACCCGAGGCTGCCTCTAATTTGTATGCACCTTACTAAATATCAAACATGTCAATTGCTGTCAAACACAAACATGGTGACTCGTTGGCATATGCACACATACATTGAAGACAGATGTTGGAGGGGCATGCCATGTTATCGTAGTTGATCTCTACATGTCTCTACACAATGACAATATGTCATTTTGTCTTTTCTTCTGTTGACAAATTCCTTGTATACGGAAGTTACGTGATGCCTGCTGTTATATTATAAATTGTATAATTTTAAGTACGAGCAGAGGACAGAGGTTAGAGTACATAGTGATATTTGAGGTCAATGAACTGAAATGTTTTGATAAAATGGGCATGCCTCGATTTTGAACTTATAAAAGTTATAAAGCACCATACAATTTACTTTCTCAAGAAAATAATATGTTACAGGTAACTAGCTTTAGGCTGCGTTCATACATGCGCGATTTTTTTCGGCACGAAAGCGTGCACGCCTCTTCTACGAGTCGCTCCCTCCTCAGAAAATTTGGAATTTAATAGTACACTTTTGTCTTAATGTACATCAAGAATGCCATCCTAGCCGGGAGGGTGGAGGCGGCGCGGGCGCTGCGCGATTGCGACGCGTGTACTACGCAATGTTATTCGGGCGCTGAGCGTGCGCGTGTACTTTACATCGATAAAAAATGTACGTTAAGACAAGGTACTAACTATTAAATTCCAAAGTTTCTGAGGAGGGAGCGACTCCTAATGCCGGCTACACATTCTCGTCGAGACAGCCTGAGACATTATCTCTATCCTTTACTTTTAACATCAAATAGCAAAGGACAGCATCAAAGTCTTGGGCTGTCTTGGCGAGAATGAAAAGAGAAGCGCGCGCGCTTTCTCGCCGAAAAAAATCGCGCATGTGTGAACGCAGCACGGTGCGGTGGGCGATTACAAGAGAGTACATCGTATGGAATGTGTGGCATGCTCGTTTGTAATCGCCCATAATACTACCCGCATTCACAGATTTTGATAAATAAATATACAGTCAGCAAACAAAAGGGCAGTTATCACAAAATATTTTAATCATACTAATCAATCCTATTTCCCATAAGGATAAAAGAAAAGATTCTTCCTGACCAACTAAGGTTGGGTGTGCTAGAAACTTCAGAAATCGCAAAATACTTATTTGAGATGGGGTAGTAATAAGGGTAGCTACCTGAATTGTTGTTGTGGCTACAGGAAAATATTTCTAAGGGACTGTCCATAATTTGTGAAATATTTCGATTTTCTGCACTATAAAACCTTTTGATCCAGTAGAAATTATTCCTAAAGTTAAGGGTGCTCTCCTAAAAACGTTTTCCTGTAGCTACAATGGTTAAGGTAGCTGTACTTCATGCCCTATCTCAAATTACCACCCTGTATATTAAAGCAGGGCCGCACTTATGTTCTGTAGACCCCTAGGATAAGTTGTAGTCCTGGCAACCTATCTCTAAAGCTGGGGTCAAACGAAACATGATACCGCAAGCCCAGATGCGCCTACACGGTCGGCGCAGCTCGGCTTATTACTAAGGCCCGGACTCCACCAAAGCGGAGATGTGCGGCGATGTCTCGATCAACCAATAGGATTGCGTTATTTTCAAATCTCTCCGCTTAGCTTCAACTCAAAACGAATTCCTATTGGTTGTTTACGAGACATCTCCGCACATCTCCGCTTTGGTGGAGTACGGACCTAAGGCGTGAATTACATATACATACATATAGCGGTGTCGCTTTTATACATTTTATACGAAAAAGATTTGAAGCGGCACTGTGCGGCGTCGCGCCTGCGCCGTGTCTGCTCCGCGCCTGCACTTTACGCTGCTTCTATGTAATTCACGCACATTATCTACCTTGTTACTCACATTGAGTGTTTGCGCTTATTCCAGAGTGGTGGGTATTTCATTAGGAAGAATTAGTACTAGTGATCCGCCATTACTAATGCCATTCTTTAAGTAATCATTTATAGTTGATTACTTAGAGAATGAGATCACTTTCTCAGTTTTTGGAGACTGCCAAAACATCAACTTTATTTACTTTGCCTCCACTTACATCAGTAATCAACAACTGAATTGATTTCAAGCACTGTACAGTTTGTGCCTGGATAAAGTGCAAACCCGAAAAGTGATGAGACTAGACCAAAAATGATGTCTCCGGATATAATTTGATCATACATATAACAGTTATTTTGTCAAGTTTCATTCCCTTTCCGGCTGGCACTTTATCCAAAGACACACTGTATAGATAGAATAAATCAGGACCAGACAATATGATCCTCAACAACAGTAACAAACATATGTCATTAGAAAGCTATTTCAATGTAGGTACTACAATAGTTATGATTGCGGCTCATTTTAAATCTTAGTGAGACTAAAGTTAAGGCTATTTAAAGTAATTTTTGCTGTATTGGTCACAATAGCAATGCAGCACTTTGCAACGCCATGACATTTTCTTAGGCTGGTATTCCATTTCCACTTATCAAATATCTTTGTCCAATATTGATGTCCAAATTTCTTTTCTTTGAATTTCTTAATTAAAATCATCCAATTTCTTTGATCAAACGAACATTGAACAAAGATATTTGATAAGTGGAATACCAGCCTTACTGCGATTTGAAATGAGCCACTATATTAACTATTGTAGTACTAACATTGAAATAGTTTTCTAATGTCATGTGTGTCGTCGTTATTAGTCTTGAATACCAGGTCAGTTAAATAATTTTTCTTTTTTAGAGTGACAAGGACTATGACCCATTTGCTGATAAAAGACGACCAACAATCGCCGACAGAGAAGATGAGTACCGTCAAAAGAGGCGTAGGATGATAATATCTCCAGAGCGCACAGATCCATTTGCAGAAGGTTTGTTATTTATTTTCTTAAATTTAATTTATGGTTCCTACATGGCTTACTGCCACAGAATAGATAATGTCTATTTAATACTGCCTCGTAAAGATATTTACTTGTTATTCAGTAGTTGTAAGAAATTAACATTGACCTGTTTTTAATTCTACTTTATTTTTCAGGTGGAAAAACGCCAGATGTTGGGTCTAGGACATATACAGAGATTATGAAAGAACAGTACTTGCGAGCTGAAGAAACAGAGGTATGAAACTAATTTGTGTATATGTATTATAACTTCTTTTTTTGATTGTCAATCTGTAATTAGTATTATATTATTAATACATAAAACAAATTCTAAATGTATACTAATAAGTTCCTTGATTACAGTTAAGGAAAAAGTTGTTGGAAAGGGCAAGGGAAGGTACTCTGAAACCAGTAGCCCAATCCAATGGCGAGGCCGTGAAACCTGCTTCAAAACGCAAGGGTCGCTGGGATCAAAGCTCTGAAGACACACCTGTGGCTAAGAAGACAATTTCAGCTACACCAACCTCTCAAACCACACCTTCTTGGGATCAAGAGGTATGTAGTAATCCACTCACTTCGATCCTAATTGATTATTATTTAGAGTTAATGTTGACTATTATAAGTTAGGCTGCCTACCAAACACTCCTGCCATGCCATGGCATCGGTCACTGCGCCAATCGTGTTGTCACAGTAAAAGCAATATTTAGGTACAACAGAATTGTTATAACTAAAATCTATCTTCTAGTCTTTTTGCCGTTTTTATAATACCAATCGTAGATGTACTAAATTATGATATTATAATGCGATAGATTCTAGCAAACAGCCACTGAAAAATTTTGAAAACATAATTATGGTTGCAGAGGGGTGCTTGGGAAGAAACACCGAGTGCACCGGGACGAGGTGGCGAAACCCCCGGAGCGACTCCATCGGCTCGCGTGTGGGACGCCACGCCCGGACACATCACTCCGGGGCACGCAACACCCGGCAGGGACACGCCCGCGCAACATGCCTCCAGGCGCAACCGATGGGACGAGACACCCAAAACAGACCGAGGTAATCCAACATAAAATTATCAAGCTTATCCTCATGTGAACATAAAAAAAAAACAAATGGTTTACCAATTTTTGGATTTCTTTCAATAATAATGTAATGTTTGTTTATAGAAACTCCTGGACACAACAGTGGTTGGGCTGAAACACCCCGCACAGATCGCGGCACAGGTGTGGACACTATCCAAGAGACGCCAACGCCCGGCACCAAGCGTCGCTCGCGCTGGGACGAGACGCCCGGGGCCACCCCGGCTGCGGCCACGCCTACCCCGTCCCACGCCACGCCCACACATGCCACGCCCTCACACGCCACGCCTTCACATGCTACTCCAACTCCTCATACGCCTATGTTCACACCAGGAGGAGTGAGTAATGTTCTCGTTGTATTCACCGTACAAGTTTTAATACTTTTAATTTTTATGTGCATCTTATAGAAATTATCAATGTGTGCTTTATAACATAGAAAGAAACAATAACCGTAAAATGAAATAAAAATAAATATTATATTATTGAATTTATAAATTCTAAAGCAAAAATTATCAGATTTATTAATTTATTTCAGTAGACCTGATTTGAAATAAGAAGCCAATGTAACTAACTATTGTTGTTTATCTTTTACAGTCAACGCCAGTGGGAATGAAAGCTATGGCAATGGCTACCCCTACACCTGGGCATGTGGCTGCCATGACTCCAGAGCAGCTGCAAGCCTACCGCTGGGAAAAAGAAATAGATGAACGTAACCGTCCTTACACCGATGAGGAGTTAGATGCCATGTTCCCACCTGGGTACAAGGTTTTACCGCCCCCTGCCGGTATGTACACATTAATGTGGGACTATGCTAATTAAGTTGCTATGTTTAAGTAATACAATTATTAAGGGTTTACACCATAGTTATTAATAACCGCTTTAGTTTCAGGACACATGTATTAAACAAAGCCAACAACATGTGGAAATCTATCGTCGTAACTAAGTGTTGAACAATACATGTGTTATCCAATTTAAAATGATAGAATAATATACCTACGTTTTAATACTTAATTTTTCTTTCAGATGAATGATGACAATATGGCTTTACAGTCTCATGCCGTTGGATAAACTGCCAGATTGAGCTTTAATATTTTGTCAGTTGCTGATTGTGTACTACGTTATACTGCATGTTTACAAGATATTAGTATTCGTTGCGGCATGCGACTGTAGCAATTTGTTAACTTGATGCATTGTTACTCAGGTTATGTTCCGATTCGGACCCCGGCCCGAAAGCTGACCGCAACTCCTACTCCACTGGGTGGTACCCCTATCGGCTTTTTCATGCAGACGGAGGAACTGGGAGGGTCTGCAGCGGCGGCAGCGCGCCTACTCGACCCGCAGCCCAAAGGTAGCCAGCAACTGCCCTTCATGAAACCGGAAGACGCACAGTACTTTGATAAACTGCTCATTGACGTCGACGAAGACACCCTTTCCCCGGAAGAACTCAAAGAGAGGAAGATCATGAAACTTCTGTTGAAAATAAAAGTAAGGAATTTGTGAAAAAAATTGTGTATAAGTTTCACAGTCATTTTAAATTGCTGTCCAAACGTTTGGCGGTGACTAAAACGTGAGGAAGAGACATATAATATCATCGGCAGTCCTTACAACATTTTTCTATTTATTAATTGTTTTTATACGTTTCTCAGAACGGCACTCCACCAATGTGCAAAGCTGCACTTCGTCAAATAACAGACAAGGCTCGTGAATTTGGCGCAGGACCCCTATTTAACCAGATCCTGCCGCTGCTTATGAGTCCTACTTTAGAAGATCAAGAAAGACATTTGCTTGTCAAAGTCATTGATAGAATTCTGTATAAATTGGATGACCTGGTCCGTCCTTACGTACATAAGGTATGTCAATTCATCTCATTATAATTTAAAAAGTGTGATACCATTTAATTATTGTCAACTTTATCTTCAAAACGTGAACAAACTGTGATATTTATTAATTATTTCTAGATACTTGTCGTTATTGAACCTCTGTTGATTGACGAAGATTATTACGCACGTGTTGAAGGTCGTGAGATTATCTCTAACTTGGCCAAAGCTGCTGGTCTGGCCACTATGATCTCCACAATGAGACCTGATATTGACAACATTGACGAATACGTTCGTAACACCACTGCCAGGGCCTTTGCTGTTGTTGCATCTGCTTTGGGTGAGTTCAATGTTCGAACATTCTTAATAAAAGCCTAATGTATTATAATAACTGTGATAAAATTATTTTGTACTAATCTATAACCATTTATTACAGGAATTCCATCTCTTCTGCCGTTCTTAAAGGCTGTATGCAGGTCAAAAAAATCTTGGCAAGCTAGACACACTGGAATTAAAATTGTTCAGCAAATTGCTATTCTTATGGGCTGTGCTATATTGCCCCATCTCAAATCTTTAGTGGAAATTATTGAACATGGTAAGTTGATGATTTGTATCTAATTTAATCTAATGTAGCCAGTTGGTTTATTTGTGGCAAATTGCTCATACTTCTTTAATCACCCACTGTTAGATGTTGGCCTTCATATACTAATAATGACCCTTGTAGGAGTGAATTCTAGCCCTTTGTCTACATATCTATTTTATTTTCATAATAGGTTTGGTGGACGAACAACAAAAAGTACGTACCATCACAGCTTTAGCCAGCGCGGCTCTCGCTGAAGCGGCTACGCCATACGGTATCGAGTCGTTCGATTCCGTGCTCAAGCCCCTCTGGAAAGGTATCAGGACCCACCGAGGCAAAGGTCTGGCTGCCTTTCTCAAGGCCATCGGTTATCTCATCCCACTCATGGACGCCGAGTACGCGAACTATTATACACGTGAAGTGATGCTCATTCTGATTCGTGAGTTCCAGTCCCCAGATGAGGAAATGAAGAAGATTGTATTAAAGGTTTGTGGAAAATAGATATAGATAGTGAAATTGATGTGATAACCGTAACATGATTGGACTTCTAATGCCAAGTGTTCATTTAAAACTTTCAGGTAGTGAAACAGTGTTGTGGTACAGACGGTGTGGAGCCCCAATATATAATGGATGAGATACTGCCACACTTCTTCAAACATTTCTGGAACCATCGTATGGCCCTCGACAGACGTAATTACCGCCAGCTTGTGGACACTACCGTTGAAATTGCAAACAAGGTACAAATATCGACAATCGCTTTCTTTTATAGTTTTGAATACTTTAAAAATAACATTCATTAATTTATCCACAGGTTGGTGCTTCCGAAATCATAAACAGAATCGTTGATGATCTCAAAGATGACAATGAGCAGTACAGAAAGATGGTGATGGAATCTATAGAAAAGATTCTCGCCAATTTAGGAGCCGCTGATATTGATTCAAAGCTGGAAGAAGCTCTTATTGATGGTATACTATACGCATTTCAAGAACAGACCACTGAGGTAAGAAAAATGAATACAATAAAAGGTATTATAATTTGTGCTACTTGTGTAAAACTTTTTCAATATGATACACAATAATTTCGATTATTTACAGGATGTAGTAATGTTGAACGGATTCGGTACTATAGTAAACCAGCTGGGCAAGCGCGTGAAGCCGTATCTGCCACAGATCTGCGGTATCATATTATGGCGTATGAACAACAAATCCGCTAAAGTCCGTCAACAAGCTGCCGATCTCATTTCACGTATTGCTGTCGTTATGAAAACTTGCCAAGAGGTCAGTACTAAGTATGCTATTTGATTTTCCTCTCTTTTTCAGGGTTCTGTCCCGAAGGGTCCCAACAGGACCCTATTACTAAGCCCACGTACGCGGTCTGTCTGTCCGTCTGTCTGCCATAGGGCTGTTATCTTTTTAAGCGTAATAGGTAGCCAGTTGAAATTTTCCCAGGATATGTGTCATTATGGCTTCTATCATCTAATAGTTTAAAACCATACAAAAACCTCGAAAAAAATGCATATTTTTAACGTTTTTTGTCCTTCTTAAAATCGGTAATACATACAAGCAGGACCCGATTAAGCGATTCAAGTCGCGGCCGTCGTGGAGCTATCCTCCCGTTTTCTTACTTCCTAAAACAGATTTCCATTTAACGAAATATGACGTTTTTATGGAGCGTGGAACCAAACTACTCATTCTTTTTGTCTCTTTTTCAACTTGTTGACTATTTTATGCAATATATTCAGTTAACTTACGAAGTAGATAATTTCAGTGTTAAGTATGTAGTAGTAAAGAGTTATTTAAAAAATGTGCTAACAAAGTGCGACCGAATAGCGAACAGGGGCGATTTTTTTTTCGGTGTTGTCTCGAATTGGTTCATTTATTTATTATGTTACAGGAAAAATTAATGGGTCATCTTGGCGTAGTGCTTTATGAATACTTGGGTGAAGAATATCCAGAAGTACTGGGATCAATTCTTGGTGCTCTAAAAGCCATTGTAAATGTGATTGGTATGACGAAAATGACACCACCCATTAAAGATCTACTGCCGAGGCTTACACCAATTCTCAAGAACAGGTAAGTTGGACAAAATAGAAATGATATAACAATTGCTTTATTACACGCTATCTAGGCACTCGCGGCTCCGCCCGCGTAAAAAGTTTGAATCCATGTAAACTTTACTCCCCTTTATCCCCTCAAGAGTTACATACCGTCACCTTAGAGTGAAAACCTCGGGAACACATTTGGTCATTGCACGGTTCCTATGGGCTGTCAGGCCGACAAAGTCGCGGGGCAAAAACTAGTCAATTATATTTATTACGAATGTTATATACCCAATAAAGGCTACCTAGAATTAGTATTCGTAAAAAAAAAATCGTATGAAAACTTTTACGGTCTATCCGAATTCGTGTAATTCCTTTAAACCTCGTGGTGTCCTGGTGACTCTACAAGGACATTTATAGGAAAAAGCAAAAAAAAAAACTCAACGTGAGGCAATTTAGCCCCCTGAATTAATTGATGGCGCGAAACGATATTGCGCTAGTCGTGCCCGCCAGCTATCTTGCTATCTATGAATGGAAGTCTCCAAGAATGGAAGCTTTCATTTGATGCGTGGCACTAAAATGTTGAATTAGAATTTTTTCTCGTATATTTTCTTTTCTATCAAGCAAAACACCGTGCAGGGTTCATCTATACCAGTAATAGATAATGTGGCTTTAAGGAATTACAGGAATTTGTTTACACCCCGTATAAGGTCTTATTTTAATAATCTTCGATATTTAGCATATTACCTTATTAAATGCTAATGATGTACGTACCACAAAAAAATAATATGAAGGTATAAATAACTTTACTGTTAAAAAAATAATTTTATGAATCAATCAATTAATTTACTGATTCTTTTAGGTGTAATAACACCCGTGCACGCTACTTATCAATGAGCGCGAGACCATTTTGTTACTAGATGCACGGATGTTATTACAACTTCGAGAAAGTAATGAAATGATAGATTTATTAAAAAAATACATTTGTTTTCATTTTTAGTGATACCTTCAGCATTTACTAAGGCGCTATGGAATATCGTGGACTATTAAAGTAAGATCTAATATAAATTAACAGTGATACGTTTATACATATCACTGTTGTAATCTTATTCTTATATCTTTTTTAGGCACGAAAAAGTACAAGAAAATTGTATCGATTTGGTTGGACGTATTGCTGACAGAGGTCCCGAGTTCGTTTCAGCAAGGGAATGGATGAGGATATGTTTTGAACTGCTAGAACTGTTGAAGGCCCACAAAAAAGCAATCAGAAGAGCGACTGTAAATACCTTCGGTTATATTGCTAAAGCTATTGGTCCCCATGATGTGCTGGCAACTTTGCTTAACAACTTGAAAGTTCAGGAGAGACAGAATCGGTAATGTTACTTAATTTTTTCTATATGGTTAAAGAAATATGGATTGTGCAACTTTATAATATTTTACTTCCACTTTCAGAGTGTGTACGACAGTTGCTATTGCTATAGTAGCGGAGACTTGCTCGCCGTTCACAGTATTACCAGCCCTGATGAATGAATACAGAGTACCAGAATTGAACGTACAGAATGGAGTACTGAAATCATTATCGTTCTTATTTGAGTATATTGGAGAAATGGGCAAGGACTATATTTACGCTGTATGTCCTTTGCTTGAAGATGCACTTATGGATAGGTATTATTTTGTTTTACAAAGTATTTTATAGTATGAATAAAATAAGCATTTTTCATTGTATTCTCATTTTGTGTTCTATTTTAAAACAGGGATCTGGTGCATCGACAGACAGCGTGTGCTGCCATAAAACATATGGCCCTAGGTGTATACGGATTTGGATGCGAAGATGCGTTAGTGCATCTGCTCAACCATGTATGGCCCAACATCTTTGAGACTTCACCGCATTTAGTACAAGCCTTCATGGATGCTGTGGAAGGCATGAGGGTCGCTCTTGGTCCCGTTAAGATCCTACAGTATGCTCTACAGGTAAGAATTTGTCAATTTGTTAACTTAAGTTAATCAATTTAAACTGAAGCAACAAAGTACTGAATTTCTGTAATCTATGCAACAGTTACTAAATATCGCGCCATGAATTAAAAAATCCTGTGTGAGCCGTAAGACTTGGCCATAGCCTTGTTTTTACGCATACAATATGCAATATATTTGTAATGTAACAAAAAATATCTGTTCCAGGGACTATTTCATCCTGCAAGAAAAGTTCGCGATGTGTATTGGAAAATCTATAATACCCTATACATAGGAGGACAAGACGCGTTAGTAGCTGGATATCCGAGGATACAAAATGATCCAAATAATCACTATCTAAGATATGAACTAGATTATTTGCTCTAATATAATTGTTGTATGATATAAATATGTCGTGGGATAGTTTTGTTTAATTTCTATAGTATCGAAAAAAATACATGTTGTTTAATTGTAGAACAAGAGCCACTACTATGATATAATAATGTAACAGATAAATTAAGTTTTCATGTGCAAATTATTGTCAAAAAATATAGATTCTTAAGACAACAATCCATTAGTAGTTAATATATTATGTAAGTATGGCTTTTGCTCTAAGAAAGAACTACATTTATTTCAAATAAACCAGGTTTTCATTGATTAAAAAGGCATTATAATTACATAGCAGTTTTATTATCTATATGTACCTCTGTAATGTAAGCGCAAGCTTTATTTTTGGTATATTTGTTTTACATAAGTTTAATATAAAAAATAAAGAACAAATGACTAGAAAATAATATCCTTTCACTTAAAAGTTACTTTTTATTATTATATACTCAAGTTTGCTAATTTGGAATGTTACTAACATTAAATTAATACCAGGAAAACATAGCTTCAGTCTATTCTCTAATTTTTTTGGAAAATCACAAATGTTTATTTAAAATTATTAACACACTAACCCATTATTCTTGTTAAAAGACAAAATGGTCGAACATGGTGAGATCAGAAAATATCAAACAGTCTCTCCTGCCGACTTAGCATGCACAAAACCATTATGGACAGGCCTGCTGCATGGTCTAAGTAGTAGGTGCGCAAAAAGGCAACTTAATTAACTTTGGATTGTGTAACGCACAGTTTCGTTATCTCATTTCGCGTCATATACGTCTTTCAATTAGAACGATGGGTAAAGCCTCATTTATAGACATGCGGAATTGGTTCAGATTCTATGAGTTATTGGCTAAACGATGCTGATACGTATTGGTATTTAGAAGCGCACGTTATTACGCGCGTATGTTTTTGTCTTGCAGCAGATTTTCACACGTATTAGTAGAAATGAAATGCAGCGATCTCAGAATAAAAACAAACTCAGGAGCTAAAGCAGGATTTGGTACCTTTTAATACCCTTAATGAATGTAGCGCCTGCGTTTAGTGACTGTGACTACAAAACGAGACAGCAAATGCATACTATATCAAATGACATATTTCAAAATGTTTACAAAAAGCATTCGCATTATTGGAAATATTTAATAAAATGTTGAACATATTCTATTAACTGTTCACTAGACCGAGACCAGCACTGCCGTGTGATGACGAATATTTCTAAAAACTTCATAGTAGATAACTTCACATCTTTTAGTGCAATGTCCGTTATGAAAGACGACTCGGTAGACGGTTCAGTGGCTGAGCGATTAGCTTCTGCGGTACGGGACGTGGGTTCGATTCCCGCACGGAACAAAAATTTGTATGGCCTACAGATAGTTGTTTCGGGTCTGGGCGTTTGTGTATGTGAGATTTTGTGTCTGTAAACGCACCCACGATACAGGAGAAATCCTAGTGTGAGGCAAAGTTCTGATTAAAAAAGAAAAAGAAAGGAAATGTCCCTAAAAAATTAAAAGCGTGGTGTTCCCCGATTTTTTTTAAACAATCGTTGCTTATGGGAACACTCGTATTTACCAATTTCCCATTCAAAATAATAGCGGGTCGACAATTAGTTGAATATGTACGCCGTAAGAATCAAGCCCACGGACGGTCGACAGCCTCTGATGATGCGCGCGCTCTGCTTAATTCCGCGTCTCTATAAAGAGGCCCCATAAATTCATACGTAGCCTTTAAAATAGTAACTAGGATAAAAATGACAGTTACGGCTCGTTCTCACGGTAACATCCTGTTTTTTGCAGGATCCCGTCTGGTGGAGAATGTGTCTCAGTACTAGCATTCATACGAGCATCCTGTTTGCTGGATCCTGCAAAATGCCGGTCCAGTCGAATTTTGGTTTTGTGACCGCACGCTGAATCTCGCCGTCCTACAAAAGCAGGATCCAGTGGTAGTGACGAGCGTCCGGCATAGGGTTTTAAGCTGGATGTGGTATGGGGTATATTGTTGTTAACTACTGTGCGCTGCACGCTCTATCCCGTAAAAAACAGGAGAGAAACTACTGCCTGTGAACATACCAGTCAGTTTTGTGGGAACCAGTAAAAATCCATTCCTGTAGAACTGGACGTCCGTGGGAACGGGCCGTTAATCGTGCGGTAGACGAATCGATTGAACATTTTATTGCAAACAACCTCCCCTAGCCGACACGTGAACTAAGCTGCCTGATAATACTGGCTGCCAGGCCGAACCAACAGCGTTATCTGCGGTTATGCCGAGTCGTCGCTGAAGAACTCCATCTGAAGTAACTGCCCATACCTCGTCCTCTTCAGCCGACACATGTTTGAATGTCAAATCACATTCTGAAAACAAAAAGTTATTATATTTTGCAGATCAGGTTTCTTTTGCAATAATGACTTGATAATTATCAAGTAATTGACCTGTTAAATGCTTCCATTCTTTGCCATCCATCTGATTTCTGGAAATATCAGTTCTTACAGCAATAGCACCATTTAAAAGTAACACCCATGCTGATGATTTAGTCAATGACACAGCCTTAGCGCCCGCGCCAGACTTGTGGTTATAAGGATAGCTACATTTAGGGGTTTCTATTAATTTCCAATTGCTTCCAGATGGATTTTCTTTAGTAATGTCTTCTCTGTAATAGAGTTCTCCTTTTCGCCCCACAACCCAAACAATATTATTGCATGTGCTGATAGCTATAAGAGATTGAGGGTTGTTAACATGTTCCCAATGCACACCCTGAAACAATACAAAACCATTAACAGGTTTATTCTGTTCTTCAAACAACTATATAAATAGTTTGAATACCATTTAAATATGATTATCATGAATGCTTACCGTGGGTGCAGCAGCTGTAACTCCAGTTCGATAAATAGCGTCACCTGCCAGAGTTATAGCCCAGACTGATACGTCGTCGCCATTGGCCTGTTAAATGTATAAATATTTTTGTCATATACTTATTGTTCATATTTATAGCAACTTCTATAAGTTAAGAGAAGGCACACGCGCCGTGTAGGTAACGCTCTTATAAATCTTACCCATACAGAAATATCCAACAAAGCAGTACTTCCGGCCCGTATCCATGGACCTTCTGTTATAATTTGAGCTTTTCTATACCACCTGCGTCGTCTGACGCAATCGGTAAATATTTTTTTCCCATGATATGGTGCTGGGAAATCGGTTGCGTACTGCCATCCATCAGCATCAACGCCGCCAGGAGTGTTATAGTCGATCATCCATTCGGATATCTGAAAACAGTAGACTAGTACTATCATTTTGCTATGAATAATTTTATGTACATACTATACTTATAGAATTCGTAAAAGTTACCCAATGCCAGTGACGATTAAGAAGTTTAGTATGTTCTCGAGTTCTTTTATGTTTTCCAGTTATGTCGCTCCACATGTAACGATCAGTGGGCAAGCCAGTTGATGTGTATCCAGAAAGGGGGTTCCATCTCTGATTTTCATAAACACAGTACGTTTGAGTATCTGTCATGGAATGAATGCCTTCTTTGCTGCCTATACCTAAAATACCGAAGGATTAATTTAAAAAAAAAACAATACATAAAATATAAAAATTCGTATAAAATAGTTCAACTTGTGTACCTTTAAGAATACCTCCTCCCCACCCTCCTGTATAAACCCACACTCTGTGATCATGTGAAATTCCCCAAACAATTCCATTTTGGCAAGACTCAACTCGTCGCAAGTATCCTCCCATAATTCGCCAATACATCTCTTCAGATCCGATGATAGCATTTGTTGTTGAATATTCCATAGTAAAAAGCTTTAAAGGTCCTTGTATAGCAACTGATGTAATAGTTTTAGGACTGAGCCTATGCTCGAAGAAGCAATAAAGTTTATCATTTACCAGTATCTTAAAAACATTGGAGTCACAAATAATTGTTACACTGAACTCTTGTCCTGGAGACAATGGTAAATCATGTCTTTCTTCAACTCCCCAGTTACCACATAATTTTGAGTTACAAACAACAGTTCTTTCATCAAATCTGACATTAAAGTGCAAAGGTATTTCAGTTACTTCCGTTTCAATCTTATGTCTTTGTTTCTTAATTTCTGGACCTTCTAAATTAATGTGAAATCTGTTGATGACGTCATGTAAACAGCCTTCAACTTTTAATGTACTCCCAGATGGAAAATTGTTATGTAAAGGTGTTGTTAAACCAGATAATATATCTTTTCCAAAAACTTGAAATTCCTTCACATACTTCCCATTATTTTCAGTATTTATCTTTGCAGGCATGGGGTCCCAGTTAAGTATGTCTCCAGAACTAGCAATTGCCCATACCGAATTAGCTGATGGTTTACCAGTAAGTCCATTGATCTGTGATGTGATATCAACTAATACATTAAACCATTCTTCTTGCTCCATTTCTGATATGAATTGAACTTTAATGAGACCCTTGTTTTGACGTGGAACAGTCAAAGTAATTCTGGGACTACCTGGTTCTGATGATGTTACAACACTGGTTACTTCACCCAGATTTAAAATAAATTTTATAGTACCATCAGGTTGAAAAACAGATAATGTTCCTATATTTTCTAAGTCATGCCAATATAAAGACAATATACAGTCTTCACTGGAATGATTTCCATTAATGAGTCTTGATTCACAGCTCCGTGTCCAACCTTTTTCCTCCACTGCTACACCATAATTAGATAGGTCCAATGTCTGGTTATTGTTTCTAAGTTTAAGACTATCCAATATCTGAATTCGCCATTTAGAAGAAAGATCCATATTGAATGCATTATGAGAGTCTGTAAACCAATGGGGCACCTGCATTACATCCACAGAACAAGCTCCAGCTTCTACAAATGCCCAAGTAGTTTCACAGGTACCCCAAGCAGTTTGGCTGATTTCATCATCAAAAAACATTCCTGAGTCAACATCAAATACACTACTGTCACTATCTGGTTGTGCTTCCATACCTACAACAGAGCCAACACTTCTCACAGGGCTCCATGCTCTTGGGTTTTTTAATGTTGTTTCATAACTTTTTCCTGTATAATCAATATTATCTATATGTTCATTCCTTTTTTGGCGAGCTTCTTTTGGTTTGATAGGTAATGTATGTTCAATTGGTGCTGAATGTGACTCTTCCCAGGAATTGTGCAGATTTATATTAGACTTACGCTCTGTTGTCGCTTCATTGAGCATGTTGAGACTATGATGTTTAGCATTGGAAGTTGAAGACACAACACTTGCTGAACTGGAAGTTCGGCTAAGTTGCATGTTTGCCTGAACCATTCTCCATCTTTTGCCAGTCTGCTCTGCAGGGGTTATACCACTGCGCCAATAAATACACTTATCTGAATCGCCAATAGCAAACACTTGATCATTGATGCCAACTGAAATATAACTCATATTTCCTGTGATTTCAAACCATCCACTTCCCATAGCAGCTACTTCAGAATTTCCAGCTGTATTTCCATCTATACCTTTTCTAAACCACACTCTTGTATCAGAACTCACAGCCCAAATGGCATTAAATCCAACAGAAAGAGACACAAGTTTAGTGTCATTAGGAGATTTAACTTCCATCCAAGCTTCTCCTGTGGGACAGTCTTTGGTTATGCCTTTTCTAATTATAGCCCTACCTGTCCACAAAAGAGCCCACACTAATCCAGTAGGTCCAACTGAAATCTGTTTTATATCACAATTAGGAGGAATGCTTATGTTAATCCATTTTAATCCTTCAGGAGATGTAGTACTGACTCCAGCTCTATACATAACACGTCCATGTGCAGTAATGGCCCAAACTGATAATGTTCCAGGAGAAGCATATGGAATATGATTACCACCAATGCTAACATCTATGAAAGGTTCCTGTGTTGGATCTTTGTGTAATGGAGCGATTGCACACCATGAATTCATAGCACTGAATTTTCTATATCTGATCCACTTTCTTCTTCTTACACAAGATTTCCATTGTTTAGAGGGGCCAAATTGTGCTGGGAAATCAATTGCATATGTCCATCCATCATGATCTAAGGGTTGACCATCTAAAGTTAGTTCAAGTTGCCAATCACCTTCCCATTGCCAAGCCATGGAGGGTAACCTAATGCGATCAATGGATCTGTCTTTTGTGCCATCTTGGGAAGAAAAATGATATCTGTCTGTGGGAAGAAGTCTTCCACTGAAGCCTTCTAGTGGTAACCATCTTTCATTTTCGTAAGATTCCTCCTTGACTCGTATGGGTATTTCTAAGCCATGTACATGGAGATAGATTTGTCGATCACCTCCTACAGCCCATAGGAAATGGGGAACAGCAGATAATGTTTTGAATTCCAAACCGAGATACATGAATTCTCTCCAACATGATCCACTTGTTGGCAAGGCGTAAACTTTGCCCTCATTGTTAATAGAAAACAATAATGAATTGCTGGACATTATGAACTATTACTTTATACACAAAAGCAGAGCAAAGCGCTGCACACTCTTGTTTACCTAAAAATGCATTGTTAAACCGTATTTAACTTCGATCTAACAAGCAAAGGTTTACCTCGACTTTCTGGAAACCATATTTGGGGCGGGCCTTTCTCTTGTTTTACCCACTTACCTTCCCTTTCCGAATACCGATCGGTGCAATTTACAACACAAGTGATGTATTTCGCGACTAATTTACGAGCCACTTTCTGACTCTGTCATTTTTGTCAAGCAGCTGTGACAGTGACATTGTGATTTTTTTTATTATGTCTATGATTTTCAATGACTAAAGATTCTTTAGTCATTGATGATTTTATCACACAGATGACACAGACTTAAAGGGAGGGACACAATATCGCTGTATAGTTTGTGACAGTGACAGACCGACAGTTGTTGTTTAGAGTGCGCGCAAGATAACTCTGCGCGCGACTGAGGGCGTGCTAAACGTTGCCGTGATCGCAAAAGTTCAATTTACCGCTTTTTAAGCTTAACTTTTTTATCGCTTAACATAATTTTCCCGTTAAATATTCCTACAATCAGGTAGTTCTACTATCAAAATTGATAAAACGGCACACACTTTGGTGGACCATGATTAGTTCCGATTTCGGCCGCGCGCAGACTTATCTTGCGCGCACTCTAGTGATGTGGGCAGGGGCACCGTACATACCAACGGAAAATGCCGCCTAGGGCGAACATCAAAGTCGCGACCCTTCGTAAATTATCTTAGATCCAAATGTAATTTAAACAGATACACTAAAAATCGTCTCAGAAGGCTTTTATATCTAAGGCAGCTGTACGGTTTCGTACACTTGCAGAGTTGTTGATGTTGTTGGTGGAGTGTGGAGAGAAAAGATCACAAAGTTGATGTCACTGTAGTTAAGTTTATTGTATAGGTTTAGTACAATATAGACACGGTCGGCGATTCCTTTCTCTTATGTTGTTTACGTAGTTATTAGTTGATTCACACTGGCAATTAATTAAGTGAAATATGAATATATACCTAAGGAAAATGACGCGCGTTCGTGCCGACCGTAGAGTCAGCAAATTATGTACAGTTGAAGACTGTACAGCAGCAATTTGAAAATTCATACTAGGATACTGAAGTCGCTTTTGAACACGGCCAACAGAAGCGAGAACATTCTTCCAAAATCCTAATAAAGTCAGAAAATCGTAGGAATCGCGTGATAATTTGAATAATTACGTGAATTATATTCTTGATTTTGCGAAATATGCGCCCCCCTTTGAATGGCGTTGGAAAAATATATGACGTACACGCAAACATGCAAATACAGGTAAATACGACCATCCACACATGGCAGCCAATTAACAAATAAACAAACATTTGGCAGCAGAAGGCAATGTGTTCATCATCATTCGTGCTGGGGGTCCCCATACGAATTAATTTGGTACAATTCCAGGAATTTTAACACTGGGGGCTTACCATGACCTCTTAAAGCAGGGCAGAAGTTGCCTGGAAGTTGAACTGCCCTGCTTTTTTGTACTATGACATCGTTAGAGCAGGCCTGCGGCAGGCCTGCTACGTTGACGTTTACGAAATCCGTTCACCTGTTTTTTTTTATATAGACTTTTCGTACCATGAACAAGCTCCGTTCAACTTGGTTGAATAGTCGTTCACCTTTTGTACTGTCATGGTACGATTTTTAGCGATTCAGAAGCAGGCCTGCTTTTGAACGGATATTGACTGGCTGGCATTTGAACGTTTTCTTAAGACGTCATGGTAAGCCCCCTGTTTCGTTGTCCCAATTCATTTTCAATAGTTGTTCCAGTTCGCGCTTACAACACAGACACAAAATACTACACATCCGTGGTTTCAGGTCGACGGCGCGTGCGCTTCTCTGAGTATGGCCATTGTGTGGACGGTTTATTTGCGTATTTGATCCCTTTGATGTGCGTCGAGAAACCGACAAGCGCACGGTAACGCGTATTTGGTATTGGCCATATTTGTCAAATAGACAAATAAGGCTAATACTTTGTCAAATGTACTGTCCTCACGTGGTAATTGTTTGCCAAACATGCCAAATACGCAAATACAAATAGCCACGTGAAGTACCACCACAAAATAACTTTGCCGCTCCAAAACCAGGCTTTCAGCTGTCTGTTCCTTACTTCAAAGGGTTAAAGTTATTTTAAGCGTACTGTACCCATCGTGAGGTCTACTCATAAAAACAAGTTGTGATACAAGTTGTAAACAAAAATAAAATAAAATTAGTATAGTACCAATTATGGCAAAAAAATATTAAGATTTGAAGGAGTTGGATGGGTACACCATTGAAATGAAATGACGAACATTTCTTCATAGCGTTAATTTACTGTTCTCAAGTAAGTGAAATTGTGTTTTATTGAGGATAAATTTCTTTAAACCTAAAAAAAAATGTGTAAAAGACTTTTTAAAAATAGTTATTTGTTTTTAACACTTAGTAAACATGTATAAAATATTTAACACAAGTGATTCAAAGATCTACTTTTTGTTACTGTTTGCTACAAGAATGTAAATGCGATATTTATTTTTCTAATTTTACCGGTACCCGTAGGATACATGTTTCATACATACAAGTAAACGAAGGATAAACAGGTTTGTCTTTGATTGTTTTCTGATAATTAACTTTAAAGTAATCTAATGAGTACTAATGACTGAAGACATTTCGACAAATAAAATACTTACAGTGAAGTTTTTCTATTGTAAGCTATAATTATCGTTAAAGTAAACAGTCGAAACGCCAAAAATACTGTAAATCTATGTATGTTGCACTCACAGAAGTATTATGTGTTGTATCCCTTTACACCCGACTTGAAAATAAAGTGAGTTTCACTTCAAAAAACTACGACGACACGTTTGGTGCAGTGGCTAAGCGATTGGCTTCTGCGCCACGGGTCGTGGGTTCGATTCCGACACGGAACAAAAATTTGTATGGCCTACAGATGGTTGTTTCGGGTCTGGGCGTTTGCTTATGAGATTTGTGTCTGTAAACGCACCCACGATACAAGAGAAATCTTAGTGTGGGGCAAGGTTTTTAAAAAAAAAAAAAAACTGGCTCCAAACCGTTATTTTCTGCAATGCAAGCGGCATGGATCGATCGTGAGGCTGGCGAGACATCTTCACAATCAATCGATGCCGGTTGCGTTCGCAGAAAGTAAACGGTTTGGCGCCAGAATTTTTTTAAAGTGAAACTCACTCATTTTAGTTCGGGTGTAAAGGAATTGTAATTCCAGCATTGCTTGCAATGCAATTTTTCATCCACCTAAGCTAGAGTAGTCAGGTACAGTATGCTAAATTTCGGGGCGCAAGGTTAAAAAAATAGAGACTTTAATTTTCTAACTGGTACGGTCAGCATCAAAAGTAGCTGAACATTAGAGTTTTTAAACTTGGCGTTAATTAGAAAACGAATTGTTTTAAAACAAAAAGTTTAATAGATACCTAGAGCTGCTAGACATAGCTCTAAGTATCCCTTAAATTTTTTGCATCCTATCAATTAGTTATCTAATTATTGCAAAGTTTAAAAACTCAAATGTTCAGCTACTTTTGATGCTGACCGTACTATCAAAGACAAGCTTTTTTTTAATCATTATATTTATCATCCAATGCTGAAAATAATGTTATGGTAGGTACAATTGGAACATTTATAATTACCGATCGAACCAAAATTTCAATGACACCAAAAGACATTCGGCGTCCCAGATTTAGGCAAAAATTACTAATTTGGCAACACTGCTTAGATCGGGTGAATCGCCAACTAGAGTGCGCGCAAGATAAGTCTGCGCGCGGCCGAAATCGGAACTAATCATGGTCCACCAAAGTGTGTGCCGTTTTATTATTTGATAGTAGGTGGTAGAACTACCTGATTGTAGGAATATTTAACGGGAAAATTATGTTTAGCGATAAAAAGTTAAGCTTAAAAAGCGGTAATTTGAACTTTTGCGATCATGGCAACGTTTAGCACGCCCTCAGACGCGCGCAGAGTTATCTTGCGCGCACTCTAGTCCACTACGAGTCCACATGACAAGATTTGGTGTCGCCTGGACTTGGATATCATTACACGATCTAGATCATTTGAATTTGGGCCAAGTTGGAAAGGACGAGCGAGATTATCGGCTTCGTCGTTAAAAGAATTGAGATCAAAATGGGTGCCAAGTTTTCTAGAAGTTCCGTAAAGCATAGCTAGGGAAGGGAATGTTCATCGTGTTATCGATAGCGGGTAGCACTGGGCAATGTTGACAAGAGAGGGTAGCCGTCGATATGGATCGGCCCACCCGAGGTTATAAAGGCGGTGGTCATTCGACGCAGCGAGAGCATTCCGTGTTGAACAGCTGAGGAAGTCTGACCTTTTATATCTGATTAGCTTGTCCTTATTTTATGATCTTGTAATAATTGTGTAAAGTAATATACTGTGATCTAGTTAATGTTACTAATACTAACCCAAATACAAGTACTCTCAGTGGTGGAGAGTCTATGTTGGTTTTATTTACTGTGTTTACCTTGCTCGCAATCCTGACATACCGATATTAGCTAAAACTGTAATGATAGAATCACCCCTGAACACTGACCTCTATAATTACCACTGGACTGGCGGCTGTCAAAGTGCTTTTGTGCCCGTTTGATAATCGCCATTTTGGCGCTGTTAGACGTAGCGAGTGTCTGTGGTACTAAAACTAGTGATGTCGACATCAGCGAACAAATATCGATACAAAAAAAACTCTTGATAATAAGTGTTTACAGTAAATAAACGTAGTATCATAATTACTTACTATATTATATTAAGGTGGGAGTGGGAGCGTACTGAAGTATCGATTTTGCCTAAGAAAAAGGAATAATGATGGCATTACCTTCTTTTTTATTAAGATTCTCATACATTAAAATAATGTGCATTTTGTAGAAAAAATACTATTACCTATTATTGAGCCAAACTGAACTAAATAGGTACATTATTATTTAAAACCTCTGAAAATTTGACCGATATATCGATATTTTTTCCTCGTGATATCGAAGTCGATATTGATATTTTAATAAATATCGATATATCGATATTTTTTTTCACTTCCGACATCCCTACAATATACGTCAAAATTAGTTCTGTGGACACACGCTAGCACGCTATTGGCGCTTCAAATTGGCACAAAAAAATAGCTGTCAAACTTACGGAACAGCCCGTCCAGTGGTAATTATAGAGGTCAGTGCCCCTGAACGATTATATTGTTGTGTCATTTACATCAGAAGTGGAACAAGAAAAAACCAGTCCACATTATGATTGTATACCCACATGTAAATATTTTGCTAAAAAAATCCCCTGTAGACGGACTGACAAAAACTTGATTATTCGATTGTACAATGGTGAGAAGTGTGAGAATGAGAAAATGTGATAAATCCGGTGAGTCACAACCATTTTATTATGTGTGAAGGAATTTTGATGAAGGAAATATAATATGAGAGGTTATTTATTCGTGTAAAATAAATATTAAATGATATCTTTGCGTATTCATGTAAAATAAAAGAGATGTTATCTGTATTTATCCGTGTAAAATAAATGAGATGATATCTGTGTTTATTAGTATAAAATAAATATGATGGTATCTGTATTTATTCGTGGAAAATAAATACGGCACCTGTATTTATTCGTGTAGGAAAATACACTGCAAGTCGTATTAGAGTTTGTGGTGAGATGCAACCAGGGTTGATCTTTGGCACCGCCCGGTTTGGCCAGCCGGGGTTGGCCAAAGGCTTCGCCTGGGGAAAACTGAAACTCTAACGTGGCGAAGCAATTGTTATAGGGCTGGAACCAAGGCGGGATATGCCATGATATGGCTAGATCCAAGGCGGGTGATGCCATGTTGATAAAGCAGGATCCCAGGCGGGTGATGCCAAATGAGTTGGCTAAATCCAAGGCGGGTGATGCTATTAATTGATAAATGAAAATGCAGTGAAAATGAGATTCTGTTTTGAATTAATGTTTTGAAAAAGTTTTGAAAATATTGATATTTGTTTTGATTGGTTTTGTTATAATTCTTGTTGTAGAATGGTACAAAATAGTTTATTGAAATTAAAAAGTAGTTTGTTATTATTACTTATGGTTTAAAATGTATTTTTGTAGACGAAAACAGGAAATTGTATTTATTATTGACGATAATTATTATGACGGCTTCCGTTAAAGATTAATTTGTCAAATTCATTTTTAAATAAGAAATAATTTGACTTATTTTCGTTAAAGAAGTGTATAATATGTATTATAATGTTGTAAAAACGTTGTATTATTAGCGCATTATAGAAATATTATGTTTACAACATCATGTCAGTTTTGTAATATGAGTTTGTGAATAATTGAGATATTATTTTGATCCTGAAAAGTTTTAAAGGTTGATACTTAAGTATTATGATTTTGGGAATAATTGAGATAATATTTTAAGTGTTTATAATTATGTACTATGATACTGTGAATAATGATTAAAGATTTAAAGATATTTAACCATGAAACATTTAGGATGTTTGTTTTCTGATTTTGTGAAGAATTGAGATATTTAAGAATGTAGGATTTTGTGAATAATAATGCGATAATGAATCGTGAATTATTTTAATCGTTGTTATGTACTATGAGTTTATGAATAATGAGATATTTAATCTTGAAATATTTTAAGTGTTTAACGTACTATGAGTTTGAAGTGTATATGCTGGTACAATGAATTGTGAATAATTGAGATATATAATCATGGAATATTTTAAGTGTTAATGTACTATGAGTTTGTAAATTATTGAGATATTATGTTCTGATTTTGTGAATAATTATGAGATTTTTTCGAATGAAATATTTTAAGTGTTTATGTATTATGGCTTTGTGAATCGTTGAAATATTTAACCAAGAAATATTTTAAGTGTGTATTATGAATTTGTGAAAAACTATAATGAGATATTTAGCCCTGAAAAATATTGTAAATTTATTTAAATGATTTTATGAATTTGTGTATGATGAGATTGTGTGTTTATGTACCTAATATGATTTATTGAATAACTAAAATTTGATGTTTAACCAAAGTAGAACTGTCTAATAGGCATCTGAGATAGTATTTTATGAAAATGTGAAAATGTTGGAAATCTAATGTGTGGATGTTTGTAAGATGTTGATACGAGAAGTTATGAACGAATATAGAACTAGGTTGATACTGAATGAATATCAACTAGTTTAAGTCATGGGTGATGAGCTTGTTGGCCGTCGATGGGATAACAAGCTCTAATCGATTCAAACATTCTTTGGATGCTCTTCATTTTACTTTGGTCAAAGACATGAGTAACATGACGAGGTCAAAGATGAGTGATCAGGTGTGGCCGAGATGTGTATTGTATTATTTGTTTCTGTTTAAGGTCCGAAGGTGTCACTGAAGTTAGGCCTTGATGTACAATCTTGACGATGGGGGTTGATGGTGCGTCAACCACCAACCACCAACACACGAGGACGTGTGTTTTGCAGGAGGGCCGTGTTATCGATAGCGGGTAGCACTGGGCAATGTTGACTAGAGAGGGTAGCCGTCGATATGGATCGGCCCACCCGAGGTTATAAAGGCGGTGGTCATTCGACGCAGCGAGAGCATTCCGTGTTGAACAGCTGAGGAAGTCTGACCTTTTATATCTGATTAGCTTGTCCTTATTTTATGATCTTGTAATAATTGTGTAAAGTAATATACTGTGATCTAGTTAATGTTACTAATACTAACCCAAATACAAGTACTCTCAGTGGTGGAGAGTCTATGTTGGTTTTATTTACTGTGTTTACCTTGCTCGCAATCCTGACATACCGATATTAGCTAAAACTGTAATGATAGAATCACCCCTGAACGATTATATTGTTGTGTCATTTACAATCGTTTAAAAGAAAAGAAAAATGGGCACCTTTGTATGAACTTTAGTGTAAGAAGCCAAATAGTTTCTACTGGATTCTACAATAATTAAGTGCTGGATAATGGGACCTACAAATCCCGAAGCTTATGAAAATCTCTCCATAAGTTAGTATTACATTCACGAGGTACTTTTTTTAAAACATTTCCATGGACCTCATTCCCTCGTTGCCCTTTTTTTTTCTATTGGGCTGCTGTAGGTGGTCCTAGGGGACCCTTCCTACGTAACCGGGCAGTTATTGGCGAGACCTGAAGGGTCTCCAGCCAATGGTGGGGAAAGTAAAATACTTAACCTAAGCTAACTACTTGTACTACACTAACATCATGACTACCTGCAACAACAGCACTAAGGGCGACCCCTAGTGGGACTCGGACCTCGGCTTAGGGCGTTGCTGGCGGGGACTTAGGGGGGGGGGGGGGAGACAGTTTGATGAGAGCTGAATTATCGGTGTGACTGCGGAGTTTGAAGAGACGACCGGCTCTACGACGGGAGAGCTCGGTGGATCGTGACCGGCGGCGGTGGGACCTCGCGAGTCGCGACGGGGCTCGTCGGCGAGGATGGTATGCCGGACGGCGGCGGACGTTGTGTAGTGTGCTGGTCGATTTACTCGCCTCGTAGACGAGGGTAATTTCGTCATCGGGTTCTAAAAGTGTGTGCCTGGGACGGCGAACTTTACTTATGAGAGAGGGACTGTAGTCGGCCGCTGCGGCGACTAGGAGGTTCGGATGGAGGGTCTTCGTTGCCCCAGGGCCTCCAAACCTTTATGTCTGGCCCGCCATCTTTTATTAACAGGCAAAACAAGAAAGACGATTTCCTAATTTCCAAAATCAAAGTGCGTGATAGCTCTCCGCGTGCGCGGAGTGGCACCTCTCGGAGCTTGGAACCCCCTTCCCCCCATTACGCCGCCACTGTGCAAGTAAATGATAGCAATATTTTTTGTGTCGTTGCTCAACAGAATCGGGGCCAATACTTTTGTTTACATAAACGCGATTATAATGGAAAATTTTAAGTAGGTAGGCTTCCATTAACTGGTACCTACCCAGCAAGTATTTTTAATTATTTTCCACTGACTGAATAGGTAATTACTTTAGTGCAATAAGCTCTCAGAGTGTTATTCAATAAGAACCGAAGACTGCCAATTTTGTAAAGTTGGCAGCTCTATGAGCAACATACTTAGCTAAGAATATACTCTCCACGTGTAATTTGTGTCGAGTCATTGAGTCACATAATCGTAGGCGTTGCTTGGTATTAGTGGAGTCTTAGCTAATCTTTAGTAAAAAGGCACGCCTCTCTAATATAATAATATGAACATGAACACCGAAAAGAAAAGAGATATACCTAGCCCTCTTTTTTAACTCACTGGTGATGACCACAGAGTACTTTTATACTATTATGTTAAATAAGGTGATGACTTTTCTAACTCTAGAGCCCCAACCAGACTCTTGCCGAGACAGGCCGAGACTTAGATGCTGTCCTTTGCTATTTGATGTAAAAGTTAAGGATAGAGATAACGTCTCGGGCTGTCTCTGCGAGAGTGTGTAGCCGACATAGCATATTTGACGCAGTACCGGTAAGTTTAAGATAAAACATTATAAAATGAGCCCTCAAACCAGTCGAACTAAGACCGACTGACTCATGTGTGTTTAACTTACGTACTTATCGAAAAATACAAAATTTATTATTATAGGTACCGCTTACAAAGGTATTGCGAATAAAATTGGTGAGAATTCCATTTATGATTATTTTAATGTCACTACCTGGAAATACTCACACACTGCGAATAACTCACAGCTTACGGATTTACTAGTATTTTATTCGAAAACCGAATCGATCGTCTTATCCGAAACACTTTCGTGGTTGAAAACCATGCGATCCGTCAGCAGTTTCATTTTTGGAATAGGCCCCCTGATCAGGGGGCTTACTATGACCTCTTAAAGCAGGGCAGAAGTTGCCTGGAAGTTGAACTGCCCTGCTTTTTTGTACTATGACATCGTTATAGCAGGCCTGTAGCAGGCCTGCTACGTTGACGTTTACGAAATCCGTTCACCTGTTTTTTTTGTATAGACTTTTCGTACCATAAACAAGCTTATCCGTTCAACTTGGTTGAATAGTCGTTCACCTTTTGTACTGTCATGGTACGATTTTTAGCGATTCAGAAGCAGGCCTGCTTTTGAACGGATATTGACAGGCTGGCATTTGAACGTTTTCATAAGACGTCATGGTAAGCCCCCTGAAGTGAGCTATTTTATGAGTGACTGAGCGAATGAGAGAAACATTGTATTATGTGAGCTTGCTCAATTTTATCTCGCAGTCGTGAGCTACCCATCTCTAATGCATATTGCACATGTCAACAAGGGCGAGTCCACATAAGTGATATGTGTGGATTCGGCCTTACACCTAATCAAGTAGGTATTGTAATAACTTTTGACTGATAAAATGGCGACAAAAGCTGAATTTATAATAGTACATTAGATAAAGGGTGACTGGTAATTAGTGTCAAATACACATGATTGTAGTCATGATATCAAACAACTTTCCCAAAGAAACAGTTTTTATAAAACAAAACAATTTTATTTCCAAACTAGCTTTTGCCCGCAGCTTCGCTTTCGTGATTTTTTTTAAGCCTCGATAAGTCTCTTTTCAGGTGTAGTTATAAAATCCAAAAAGTCCCTCTTTTATTATTTACTTTGAAGAGCGTTTGTGTTATATTTCAAGTTAAAAACTTCACGAAATAAGGATTTTAATACAAACGTTAACAACCCATTTCACCCATTTAGAGTTGGAACTCCCAAAAACCCTTCCTTAGTGGATGCCTGCGTTAATAGAGGTACCTACCGTCAAAATTTCAAGCTTCTAACCCCAGCGGTTTAGGCTTTGCGTTGATGGATCAGTCAGTCGGTCAGTCTGTTTCTCCCCATGCTTCTTTCTTTAAATGTACCAGCTTTCTCATACAAACTTTCAACCATTATTATTTCACCCCCTTAGGGATTTGAATTACAAAAACACGTGTACATTTATTTCCAACCAGGAACCCTATTATTTGATTTTATGCTTTCAAGTTCAAAAAAATTTTCATACCCTATTTCACTCTATTACGGGTAGAATTTACAAAAACTCTCAACCACGTGTATTTTTATTTCTCTCCAAAAGACTAAATTTTAAATTCATTGCTTCTTACTTCTAAAGTACCTACCAGATTTCTCATAGGTACAAAGTTTTAACATTTTTTTCACCCCTTAAATGGTAGAATTTCCAAAAACGCCTAAACATGTGTACACTTCTTTCTAAACAGAAACCTCAATATTTAATTTCAAGCTTCTTACTTCAAAAAGACTTACAAACGTTAATCCCCTATTTCACCCCATTTAGAGTTTGAATTTCGGGAAATCCCTTAGTGGATGCTAGAGTGCGCGCAAGATAAGTCTGCGCGCGGCCGAAATCGGAACTAATCATGGTCCACCAAAGTGTATGCCGTTTTATCAATTTTGATAGTAGAACTACCTGATTGTAGGAATATTTAAAGGGAAAATTATGTTAAGCGATAAAAAGTTAAACTTAAAAAGCGGTAATTTGAACTTTTGCGATCACGGCAACGTTTAGCACGCCCTCAGTCGCGCGCAGAGTTATCTTGCGCGCACTCTAAGTCACAAAAGGAACCTATTGTCAAAAGTTGAAGTTTCTAACCTCAGCGGTTTAGGCTGTGCGTTGATATCTCAGTCAGTCAGTGAGTCAGGACTTTGAATTATATATGTATAATATATCGATTTAAAAAAAAAAACAGCGCCTTTATGCACGAGATAAACAGCCCAGCTAGTTAGTCACCCCTGATATGTTTACCTAGCGGTTTTTATTAAATTGTAATAGAAAAATTGTTTCTTTGGGATAGTTGTTTGCATGAGTAATCATGAATGAGATTAAGTATTTTTTGACACTAATTACTAGTGACCTTATAAGTATACTAGCATTTGCTCGCAGCTTCGCTTGCGTGTTTTTTATATAAATTTTGCCAGCCCTTCTCGCCCTCTTAGGGGCTGAGTTTTGGAAAATCTCAAGATACCTACATAACTTGTTATTTCCTAAAGTATTATAACATCATAAACGTAACATCACGCCTGTATTCCCCGAAGGGTTAGGGGTATCACCCACATTTCGACGTTATATATAAGTCCCATGTAATAGGGGGCGAACCTATTGCCATCAACCGGGCACGAATCCAGCCTCCGGGGTGCTACTTAGAAATTCCACACAAAAAAAAAACAATAACACTTCTGGAGATCGAACCCAAGAAGTCACGCTCAGCAGTCGCGCTTGCGACCACTAAACCCACCGACAAATATTAATGTAGGTATGTAAAAAAAAAAATGTCTATCGGACCCAACGTAGTACATACTAGAGTGCGCGCAAGATAAGTCTGCGCGCGGCTGAAATCGGAACTAATCACGGTCCACCAAAGTGTGTGCCGTTTTATCAGTTTTGATAGTAGAACTACCTGATTGTAGGAATAATTAACGGGAAAATTATGTTTAGCGATAAAAAAGTTAAGCTTAAAAAGCGGTAATTTGAACTTTTGCGATCATGGAAACGTTTAGCACGCCCTCAGTCACGCGCAGAGTTATCTTGCGCGCACTCTACTACTATGATCGGACCACGTTGTAAAATTCGCCCCTACAAACTTTAGCCCCGTTACACCCATTTTTAGGGGTAGTTTCAAAAATCGAAGTTTGTTTTACATTTTTACTTTGAAGAGTGTTTGTGTCAAATGTATTGTCATTATCTCGTTGGAATAAGGACTTTCATACAAATAGCTGTTAATAACCGCTCCTCATACAAGTTTTCCATACCCTACTTCACCCCTTAGGGGTCGAATTTCCAAAAACGCCCAAACACGTGTACATTTATTAGAAACCCTAATAATTGATGGCAAGATTTCAAGTTCAAAAAATTGCCATCCCTTTTTGCAATGCGGGTAGAATTTCCAAAAATTCTCAAACTCTTGTTTTGCTTCTTACTTCAAAAGTACCTACCAGATTTCTTATACGAACTTTCAATCCTTATTTCACCCCTTCAGTGGTTGAATTTCCAAAAACGCTCAATCACGTCTACATATTTAATTTCTAAGCAGAAACCTTACCTAATATTATATTTTTGCTTTTTACTTCAGAAATTATTGACTTACGTACAAACTTAAATCCCCCTTCGCCCCCCCTTTGGTGTTGAATTTTGAAAAATCCCAACTTAGTGGATGTTTACGTCATAAAAGGAATCTACATAATGTTCAAATTACATGTTTGACATGTTTCCAGCTTCAGTGGTTTACGCTCTGCGTTGATGAATCAGTCTGTTAGTCAGTCAGTCAGGACCTTACTTTTTATAAGTAGGTATAGATTGAATAGGAATAATTAAAACAAGACAATTAACATAGAAAATATATTGTTAACACAAGATAATAATGGCTCATCCCACATTTCCTTAACTTACGTTGTAATCTCAAGGTAAAACTTTTTACATAGATTTTTAATGAAATGTATTTATCACCCTGTTTCTTGTCTCTTACATAATTTCATTGCATGAAATACATGTACAGACTATTACCAAGTAGGTATTAAAATTATATTAAAATTATGTAGATAACATCAAATTGCTATTAAACCACTGGGTTATTGGAATTTAGTAGAAGGAACTAATAAAAAAAAACTGTGATAAGCTTGTTTACTGGCTAGTTTCAACAGTATAGTCACATTTCTTACCACATAGATTTTAGTTCAATTAGTACATCAAAATTAGACATGGGCGTTTTTGGTTTTGAATGCAAACTGATATTTATCAGATTTCAGATATCAAAATCGATTTCAAAATCCGTTTTTAGAAATCCGATTTCAGTAGCGCCTAACCTCGCCAATTCGGTTGCGTACTTAGATTTCGTTTTATTAGCTAAGGAGTAGGTACTAACGATTTGTGCGATTTTCATCTTTTAAACGAAAACAATAGGTACATTATTTCTAGTTAAAAACACGAATCCATTAACCAAAATACATCAACATATTATCTCGCAATTATAGTCTTTAAAAACTTAGCAGTAAAGATGATATTGATCGCATTTCATCATTTCCGTTACCGATAAATCGAAATCTAAATCGCAAAATTCATGCTATCCTTTTTATTCCGCTAAGTTCCGTTATGTTAGAAAGAGAGAAAGCGATTTTCTAGGCATAAGTTTGCGTTTGGATTTTGGTTTGTCGATTCGGATTCGTTCGTTCAGTGATAGAGATCGCTAGCGTTTGGATTAGCAAGCTCGATTTTTGAAATCGAATTTTCTAGTTTGAGAAATCGATACGAATCGATTTGTATTTGAAATCGGTTTTTGAATTCGTTTTGATATATCTGACACATGTCTAATCAAAATACACTCCCGAAAACCTGAATTAAACCATTCTACATTTTTATAAAGGCCTGTTTCTTTGCGCGTGAAGGCTTGTCTGCGTCGAATTTTATACATAAAGGCAATACTGATGCAGTTCTTTATTCAGTGATAGGTACTTATTAAAAAAGAGCGCGAGATTGTTTCGGTCCTTTATAAAAACATAAGCAGGGTGGCTCGATTAAGGAGTCAGAGAGTGCATATTTCGACAAATTAGCCCTATTGTTCTTAATAATTAAGATTAATTATTATAAAGCCTATTGTATTGTGTAAATACTGTTTGTAGAAATAATTACATTGAAATAAATTACAAGATCTTTGCATTGAGATTATATACGGTACCTACTATTTAAATATCACACATATTTGAGATGGAATTATAAATTATTGTACTAAAATAAATAACAACAACATCTTATAAAAAATATTCAATTCGGCTAAAAAATTGGCTAATTTCATCATATTCATAAATTAGCTTTTAGGTATTTCATAGGATTTGCGCTTGATGTTGCAACCACTCTTTCTTTATCTATGTGTTTCATATATGCAAGGAAGCATGTCCACACAAGACTACATAGACTAATGAAAGGTACCCTGTTCCTTGGAGGAATGAGACAGAAATTTACCATAGCAACAGCTGGCCAGATAGAGGCACCAACCTGAAACACAAGAAATATGTGAAAACAAAGGAATCAAATACATGAGGCAAATGAAAGTTATAACGTCATTTAGAGTACCTTATAAGTTGGCAGAAATTTGGCTTCAACTTCTGCAACAGCTTCGTTGAAAGGCTTTGATTCAAGTAAGCTCATTCCAAAATAGAAACTGCACATTGCAAATGGTGTGTAGGTGATAGTTTCCACAAATGTCTATAAAAGAAATAGGAACAGTAAGGCATAGGATAACCTGGCAACCATTATCTAATGATAACTCTGCATCTTCAACAATCATCATGATAATAAGTTGTTAGAAACAATATTGGTGGTAAGGTAAGGACATTGTATTTGTTCATGTTCAACAATCATTATTCATCAACTATCTTTGATGGTTATTTTACAGAACTATTTGTGGCAACAATGTGTATTTATTGTGTAATACATATCATTTGGAATTTATAGCAACTATTGCACCACTATGGCTTGTTGATAAGAGAGGATTAGGTAATTCAGGAGTGTGGGACCAATGTGCAACTGTACCTTAATTATACCCGCCCGTATTGTATTCCCAGGCCACATTATATTGGCAATTGTCAGCCAACTATACAAAGTAGGTGCAACATAGCAGGAACCATATAAACCATAACGTGCACATCTCCACCAGTCATAATTATCTGTAATTTAGGGACAAAACAACAGTATGTTATACCAATGCAATACACACCCATGTTATACCAATCAACACAATAGGCATGGGTAACTCTGGCGACATCTATGTCCAGGGATAAACAAGGTTAGTCGGAAAGAGGGTACTAATTTGAAAGGGTGTTCAAATACCCATTGTAATGAATTACTTTTGTTTTACAACTTTCTCCAAAAGTCAATAGTTTAAGAGAAATAAATAATCCAAAGATTTCATAAAATATAATAATGCTAAAATATATCAATCCTCAGCTGCAATCAGCTGTTTATATTTTAGGTCATATTTGGGATCACAGATTAGACGCTCCATTTTCTGAATTTGTCACTAAAGCAGGGATCAAGAATTTTTGAAAAAACTAGAATAAAAATATTTTGTATGGAAATAAAAATTATGAAATTTAGAAATTCACTTATTTTATTACTCTGCTTTAACCAATTGAGTACTGTAATTATAGACACAATAGATAAACAATGGCACTGACGATCCGGATCGTTGGTCAGGACGTTAGTGGTTAAAAGAGTCATCACTTCATCAGTGATAATTTATGTGGCCCCCGGATTAGTACCCCTCTTTCGGTCTAACCTTGTACATTATATCACCCTTTCACTTTATAAAAAATAAACAAATACTATATTTATATCTGAATACTCCAAATGACCCTGACTCGATAAGGAAATGAACCCCCCTGAGCGGGCAGGCAGCCGAGGTAATGAGTGATGTAACTTCACTACACAATTAATAATATTAACCAAACATGGCCACTATTGAATGACACTCGGCATTGTACATAATATTTGATTGAAAAATATAACTTTCAAAAAAATATATTTTATAAACAGTCCCGGGCTAGTAACCAAGTCTGAAATATAACAGACACCCCACATTACTCTGGGGATTTATTTTGAAGGCAGAGTTACCTATCTCAGTCATGTTCTCGCTCCATAAGGTTAATTTATCCAAGATGTAATAAACAGATATGGATAAGTTAACTGGATAAATAACTTGGAATGATATGTCACATCATACCTGATCCTTCACCGGAGTAAGTTAGCCTTAATCTACAACACAAGATAACAAGTTTAGTACAAAAATACAAAATAATGTACTCACCAATTTTTTTTCCTTCAAAAGTTTGTTGAATTAAACTAGAAACAGGCCAGATAATGCTGTATGATGCCATTCCTCTTAAAAGAGGATATTTCTTGAAAGCATTGATAAATTTGCTGTAAGCACCCATTTTTTAACATATAGCAGACCGATAAATTGTTCTTATATAAGTTCATATTTCCATAACCCCAACAGTGATGTGGAATAAGGAAACGTCGCACTGCGAAGTTTCCTGGTAGAATGCCAATTTAGCGCCTATAAATAAATAAAATTGATGAAAGTATAACAAAACGCTTCCACAGTAAACTACAAAACTAAACTACTGTTAGATAAAACTACATCAAGGTTAAGTTTCATCAAGGCCGAAGCCGAAACAAAGATTGACTTTGACGTCTTTGACCAAGACCAAGACCAAGAGTATTGAAATTTTATTTATGACAAGAATGACAGATAGCCAGCTGATGGATTAGCACAGAACACAATAGTGGAGTGGTGTTTTATAGTCTGTGTCCAGCTGACAGTCTGTGTTGCCAGGGCCTTTGAATCAAAACTTTCATACGAGTTTACTCCATGGAAAAAATACTTACTTGTTTGACGGTCTCTATTTTTATTGTGGACCGTACCTTATCACTAGAGTGCGCGTAAGATAAGTCTGCGCGCGGCCGAAATCGGAACTAATCATGGTCCACCAAAATGTGTGCCGTTTTATTAATTTTGATAGTAGAACTACATGATTGTAGGAATTTTTAACGGGAAAAATATGTTTAGCGATAAAAAAGATAAGCTTAAAAAGCGGTAATTTGAAATTTTGCGATGATTGCAACGTTGAGGACGCCCTCAGTCGCGCGCAGAGTTATCTTGCGCGCACTCTACGTCCTTATTATTCAATTCAATTTGTCATTTTTTGATGTTGACATTTTGACAGTTGACTGTGTACAACTGTCATGAACTTCAGTTTAATGTTTACATTTTATTTACAATTATTTGTATGGGAAAAATTATTACCCTTGATACAAGATTTCAGCTCATATCTCAGTAATATCTCTTAAAATACGAAACTACCAAATTTTAATAACATGCCGGTTTATTACGAATGGTTATTATCTTAATATATTTAATCTTTAACTTGATTTCATGAATTTACACTTAATTAGGTATCTAAATATTTCAGGACATCAAAAAAGAAATCTAATCGGATTAAACATGATTCTCCCAGTTTTGAAGTGACAAGCTACCCCCTAAAAATAAACGTTATTACAATGGTAAGTTATGAATAGCTCTTAAACATATTCCTATCCAGCAGCCCTGGTATCATATCTTGCATTTCGATTATAAACTCCATTATTTCTTCATATCCTTCCCTATATATATATATATAAAGATGGTGTAGCAATTGGAAACTTAGAGCATTTAAATGATACGCTCCTAAGACAACCCTCTGATGATAGTAGTGGCTAAAGCACATTGTTATGAATCAAGTGATGACTAGGACATTATTAATACACAACACTATTTAGTGCGCCTACCATGTTTTCTCTGCATCACCCTAAGGTTGACTGGTAGAAAATGCCTAAGGCACTAAGTCCGCCTCTGTACAAATTTTGTGCGAAAGTATAGATAAATAAATTAATAAGGCTTATGTTTAAGCAATCACCAGATATAATGAAATATAACGCCCAAAAAATCGTAAGTACTTACCAGAATTTAATCCCCATTTTAATATGAAATTATCACCAATAAACGTAAAGTCTGCTAACCTAAAAAAGGCAAGTATCTTCAGAATAATCGCTGAGCTACCCAAAAATACCACGCATGCACCAAATATGTACTCGCATTTTATTTTAAAAAATCATCCAAATATGTTACACAATTTTATCCTAATAAAGTAAATTAATATACAAAAATCATTGTTTACCCAAAAAATATAAATGAAGTTCTAAAAGTTCACCGATACTACCGTAAAATGTTTACTAAAGGTTGAGCTTCTTAGCATAATAATTCTTAAGCGAACAAATTTCGCTCATATTATTGTTGTATGTTTGTAAGGTTGTTTGGGTTTCCAAAGGAGCGTCGACGGAGCCCCGCTGCGCGGGGCTCCTATTTCTGTCTGCAGGGTTTAAAGTAACCTAACACGAAGTGGATAACGGGGGCTTCGTTCGCTCGCTTCGCTCGCTCACTCTAGCCCCCGTCATCCCCTTCGAACCTAACCTATCCGTGTCGGGGTAAAGAAATGAATATTTTCGCCCACTCAGTATTTTTTTCGCCCAAGTTAGTATTTAATTCGGACACTTGGAATTTTAGTTGCTAGCTCAGATTAACTGTTTCCCACTGCTAGTAGCTCATTTTACGAATTTTAATCATTCATTAATTATTGCCAGTTAAGTTAATTTTTCGCAAATATATTTTAATTCCGCTCGGTTTAGTATTAAAGTATCTCATTAACAGTCTTCCATATATTATTAATTCGCCCGATTAATAATTCCCCTTTTAAAATCTTAACGAATAAATCAGTCTTCTTGGTTATATGCATACATTTTATGCCAAACGTAGTGATATATTTGGGTAGTAATGACACAAAACTTTGCTAGTTAAAATTTGGTGCACGCTTGGCCTTTTTGGGTAATGAAAAGTTTTTGTAGTGCAGGCATGACTTAAATAGCCCAAAAGATTTTGGTACAGGTTTCATTTATTTGTACATATTATATTTTTTTTGGATGAGGCTGTTTAGGGTAACGATTGTTTTTTTGGTGGTCATTCAATTTCATCCCAATTAATAATGCTCTAACAAAGTTTAAAGAATGCCCAAATTGACAGGGCAATATGATAATTAGGAATGAAAATCAAGATTTGTGACAGGCTGCCGATTTAATCTCCTGCAGCATGTATGGAGGTGAATCAGTCAAAGATATCAATCCCGATTCAATAAAAAATATTATTTCACCAGAATATTAATTTAAGTTTCTAATACAGAGCTACTCCTTAACAGACCATTGCCTTGACCTCATGCACGGATCATGGTTGGGTAGGTACACTCAGTTCAACGAAAGATGAGTCCTGATATAGTAATTATTGCCATAAGAAGATTGCTATCAAATAAACATAAATATATATATGTATAATTTTTGTATGTAAGTATTATGTCTATGTATTGTGTGTAGTATGTATTTTGCAGCAGTACACCACGGACTGCCCCCTCTATCTTATTTATTGTCTCCCTGTTCATCCAAAGGTTGTCTGGTAGATATCGCTATCAGTGATAAGACCACCATTGTACCCTTCAATATATGATATTGTATAAGAGCTGTGTTACAATTTTGGTGTACAATGTATTCTATTCTAAATATAACATAACATCACACCTTATTCCCCGAAGGGTTAGCTGGGATGTATTGGTACACCCTCATTTCGCCGTTATGTTTAAGTCCCATGTAATAGGGGGCGAGCCTATTGCCATCAACCGGGCACGAATCCAGACTCCGGGGGGCTTCTGAGAAATTCCACATGGAAAAACCCAATATCACTGCCCAACCTGGGGATCGAACCCCGGACCTCACACTCAGCAGTTGCGCTTGCGACCGCTAGACCAATGAGGCAGTCTAACGTAAACAACATCATCAAAAACTGTAAAATAGCTAAATTATCTATGTTTTGTTTTTAAAAAGATTTAATATTCTTTATATGGTAACATTTTGTAGAGAAACATTAGGACTCACCTTACGGTGAAAGGGGTATAGTAGGTGTGTAGGCACATGTTGGTACTAAGCATCCATAGTAGCTCTGGCACATGATCGTCGCAATGGCTCCTAAGTAGTAATGGAAATTATTGTCGTCCTTTGTATCGTCGTTTTCTCGCGCTGTTTGTTAGTAAAAGATAACAATTCTCTAATTCTAGTTTAGATGTTATACAAGAGAATTGACACCTGACTTACCTATCTCATTCTTTCTTAATAAATGCATTTCTTTTTGTTTTTGTTAACAAATATGTTAAGTTATGCAATGTTTTATCCAATACATGTGTCTTCTATTAAAATTACTAAAAATACAACTATACACATTACGACGGCATGGGCACCGGTGCCGCGGGCGCAACAAGTTCAGTGTAAAAAAGAGGAGTTGGGCTAAGCAACTGTGCACTGTGATACCAGCTACGTCCTGACGTCATCACGGTGGGCGTGACCTTTTTCAGTCTGCCTGCACTGTGCACACTACGTTCACGTCACGCCTCCATCCCATTTTATTGTTTTCTTTGTTATTGGAAAGAAAAAGTTGAACTGTTGTGTGTTAACTTGCAAAAGCTACTTGGATAAATGTTCTGATCTGATGTCATGGATGGCATCAAATCTCTCTTATAAGTAATTTTATACGTAATTTATTACATTTGTGACATTAGAGACATCTAGCGTAATATCACAGAATAAATAGTACAAGTAGGTACAGAAGAGGCACTTCGCGCAACAATTAATAGAAATAGCGACTCTTACCACGCGAAAGTGTAGGCATTTATCGCTGTAGGTACGGCCTAGTGAAGGAGGCCTGGTAATATGGCTAAGCCATCTCTAATATCCGAAGCTTTTAGTTTTCACCGCTAGACAAAAAATATAGAAATAGGCGGGGTTTAACGTTCCCCTCGCCCCGCGAAATTCCACGCATCGTAATCGTATTATCGGAAAACCGCATTACATCTCTTTCTATTTGCTCCGTGACGTGCTCTCATATTATATTCTCTACTTGTATTTAAAATAGACTTATTTTACATTGACATTGTTGCGTCCGCCCGCCCATTTACATCATAAGGCAACGATATTATATATGTCGCAGAATCAACACAGATGCACAACTATTAGAATGACTATTGATTATTGTTAATGTAGTAGGACGCCATCTATTGTCGGAAACGTCAAGCAGTGTGCTTGGGTGAGGTCGGTGCGGGGCGTGGCATGTCTTGTTTGACGGTTGTCCGTAAGCTGTCGGCTGTCGGCTGTCAGCTGTCATTCTTTTGACATTGGATGCATTTGATTTGAGTGAAGTCACTTTGTAGTGAGACACGAAGGCGAGAGGTCGTTTTGCCAGCCTGCACCGAACTTACCGCGTTTCCGTACTTTAATCTATTTCCATCAGTTTGATCATTAGAGATTTTATTATTTTGTTATCGAGAGTGAATAAATAGAGGACTATAATCAGTGTTGTGACTATTATTCCTGCCTACACCAAGTGGAACTTGGACTCTGATGACGAGGTACCCCCAAATGAGTGAACTACCCTCGTTATATACAAAATAAACAGAAGTAGATAATATGCCATTGACGAGCCAAAAGTGATGATTAAAAAAAAAACACTAATATGTGTATCTTGCAGATAGTTATCTCTTTCACTCTTGTACTTCTGCCGTATCTTCGTCTTACTCATTAGAGATATGGTGAAAAAATTGCAGGATTCGAATTTTAAACGCCGTGATAAACGAATGTACCATATCTGTATAGTATTAAATGTATAGTAATAAATCTGCATGGAGCTGTTTCAGACTACTGGTTTATCAAATCAAGCTATAATATAATGTAACAATACAGAATACTATTTAATGTTGCAGAAAGACCCTACTAGCTCCAGTATCATTGATCATATCAATAAATGGAGCTCTGGTTTTGAAGAGGTGGACCCATTGCTGCGATTTGAACAAATGAATCTAGAGGAAGTAAGTAACAATTTGTTAAAAAATAAAAAAAATATCAATAAATGTGAGAAGTCTGATTTGCTATCAAATAAATATATTTACATGTGTTTGAGTCTCTAATGACAATACATTGTTTTCAGGACATCAATCCATTGGAGGTGGAGAAGATTGAAGGTGTAAATTACACCAAAGCTTGGAGTACAAGGCGTGCCAGTATTCTTAGTAAATACACAACTGGTGAAAAACTCACAATTTTAAGCAGTTACCTCCCTGGTGGGGAAAAGAGTACGTATCTTGTCTGGTTAATTTGTATACATATTTTTATATAATAATTAAACAAATGGCTTTTATAAAATAAATATTTGCTTTGAAATAAAGAGATTAATGCTTAACATTACAACATTTTTCGGTGATTTTAATGTACCTAATGTAAACTATTAATACTAATTGTCACATTTGCTTTCTTTCTTTTTATTTTATTTTAAGTTAGTTCATTTTCAGCACTTATAAGGCAGGTATCTAATTTGAATGAAAAGGTTAAACACAGGCTAGATCAGTTGGATGATTTTGATGAAGGGTCTGTTAGAAAAACAATGGGCTTAAGTCAACAAGAATTTGTCACAAAGATAAACATGCTCAATGATGAAATAAAAAAGGTAGGTAATACCATTGGATTTGGAGACATATTTCAGTATCCTTTTATTACAAATTGTTCTCTAAGTATTAACACTGCATTAATTTATAGGCCTGGGAATCTGAACAAAGGGTGAAGGCATTTAAGATAGGAATCCAGTGCTCAAAGCTATTGTCTGATATTAGTGTAATGCAATTTTATCCTAGCAAGTTTATATTGATAACTGATACACTAGACACATTTGGTAACTTGGTGTTCAATCGTCTCAAAGAAAAAAGTTTTGGGTGAGTACTTGAAATTATAATTATAATTAAGTTCCAACCTGCACCAGGCCAGCATGGTGGACTAAGGCTTAACACATTCGAGTCCATCACACTTTTCATGGAGTTCATACGCCATCTCGCCATACATATTGCTAGTGGACCTTCCAGGAGGGTCCTCGGAATGCGTTTGCGCTAAGACTGAACCCTCGAGGAGGGTTCCTGGCATTAGGTTAAAAACCTTGAAAAATACGCTACTACGTCGTAAAATAGGTGTTTGCTTGTTTCATGACGGTGAATTTTCCAAGACAAACCTGCATTTAAAATGAGCCCCCCACGAGGGCACCCGGCATGGCGAATGCGACTACAAGGTGCCCTCCTGGAAGGCACCCGGAACTGACCGTGTTAAACCCTTCTCATGCTGAGAAGAGGTCCGGGCCCAGCAGTGGGACAGTAATGGGCTGATTAAGCTACTTGAAATTATATTTGAAACAATTGTTGCTAAGCTATTATTTACTTATAATTTATTATATTATTATTCTCATATTTAAACCGTGTACGCACGAACGAACACGAACATCGCGAACACGAATTTCTATATGAACGTGTTTGCCGAACACAGTTTGGTAATTCAAACTCAAAACTCATTTATTCAAAATAGACTAGAATTACGTAGTTCTTTTTGAACATCCTCCAAAAAAGCCCTCCCTTCACCGCTTCCTTGTGTTTATGCTGTGAAGAAGAAACGGCACAACAAACTCCCCAGCAACACAGATCTGTCTGTCAGGTGAATAAATTAATAGACTATAAACAAAGCAAATCATAATATTTACATAAAAAGTACCTAATAAAGTAAAAAAGTAAAGTAATGGTACGCACATGCAAACACCGTGTTCGATATTAGTGTTATGTTCGTTCATGCGTACATACACTGCTTTATATTTTAATGAAATACCGAAACACTAAAGAACCTCTAGTGTATTTTTTGTTATGTAATATATTTGTTTGTTTTTACATTACAGTAATAATAATCTCGTAAATATTCACAACATCGATTCAAGGACAGTTCCAGAATCAGCTAAAGAAACATGCCAAAACTGGATGTATAAAATGGCTTCAATCAGAGAATTATTACCTCGCCTCTACATGGAGATGGCTTTGTTAAAATGCTACGTGTTCATTTCTAAGGATGAAATAAAGCCAGCAATATCGAGAATTTCCACTATGATAAGAGGAATTGGGAATCCATTAGTAGCTGCATATTTACGAGTGTATTTGTGTCACAATGCTTCTAAATTGCTGGGGAAAGACAGCGAAGGATATTTTTATGATAATTTAAAAGAATTTCTTGAAGAATATCAGCAGGTATATAAAAATAATAAAATATACAAATGTTTTAGTCTAAAACTTTAGTTTTAGAACGTTGGTTGTTGTACAGCAATATTTTTTGGTTTTATTTCTAATTCCAGAATTGATTGATTAATATGAACTTCCTGCACTTGTAGTATTCAATTCATCATTATATACTAGTTCAGCTCAATTACCTAGTGGAAACGTATACACCAGGAAATTGCTGTGTTGTAACAGGCGAGACAAGTTCGAGCGAGAGAGTGTAGTTAGTGTACCTACTCCGGAAACCTCGGCACACCCCTCCTCGTTTTCGCTCCGATTCCTGTAGGTGCTTTTTAGAGCAAGTCAAAGGCCATAGCTAAATGAGGAGACTGTTTTCTCTCTGTTAAGTTTCGACGAAGTTCTCGCTTAGCAGGAAAATAGAGCTAGCAAGAGTCATAAAAAATCACGCTGTTCATTTAGGCTGGCTTTTTGACCATCTGTCTTTTGTCAAAAGCCAGCAGTAGCAGAGTGTATCGCGTACAAATGAGGTTGCTCTCGAAGGAAACTAGGTGATGTGGGCTTCATCTTTGCATTCCTTATCAACAAATTATTTCATATTTCAGATTTTCATGACATCAATGAGGAAAAAATATGAAACACAACTACTCACACAAGACAAATATTTAAATCTCTACGTACCGGCGCTGGATTGGTTGTTATTCGGGACACTTAACTCTAATAAATGTAAAAGTGATCTTTTGGACGAATTCCTACAACAATGCGAAAGAATAGATACTAAGTATGTATTTTAAAGACAGCAAAACACACTTAGGTATGTATGTATTTTACACCTGCATCATTAAATTATTAATTTATTTTCTTTTGTTTCAGTGAATTATTTCTATGTTGTCTCGTATCTGCCTTTGACTCTCCGACTATAATTAAAAAAGCCCCGAAAATTCTAGAAATGGTTTACAATTATGCAGATAAAATGGGTAAGTAAAAAAAGAAAAACTAAAAGGAGTAAAATAATTATCATAATATAAAATTAATAGTTTCAGAAGTCGGTGCAACTCTACACTGAAACAAATAGAAGCCACCGACTTCTGAAACTGTTAATTTTATATTATGGTAATTATTTTACTCCTTTTAGTTTTTCTTTGAAGTCGGTTTTTACTTTTTTTTAAAGTTTATGTAATATGAACATTGATACGCGACACTACGTTGAGGAAGTACGCGAAGTAAACAAGTCGGGTCGTAGCTACGTCAGTTAGTTGCCTAATTTTTCTGACTACAGTAGCAGTAGGTAGCACTTAACCTTCTCGATAGGGCAATTACGTGAGCTCCCACTGTAATTTGCAATCTATTGTTACATCTATCACCGCAATATATTAGTCTTAAGGAGGAGCGGAGGCGGAACACAAGCATTATTACATGCTTCCTGGGCAGTTCCGGCAACTAAATAGTATTGTATAAGCAAAGTTAAAGAAATAAACTATTTTTATTTTATTTATTTATTATCTAGAGTTACAGATTGATTTTCTATGTCGAGTTTACTTCCTTAAAGCGTTATATTTATTTCCACTTGGGTAAATACAGTAAATGCTCTCAGTAGCAGTCTGCGGTTTAGAATTATGCCTGTTGGGCTGAAGGCAGGGGCGTAGCTACCGCCGTGTCAGCCGTATCAATGATACGGGGCCCCGACGTGTGTAAGCGTTCGCAAAATGTTATCCATAATCTCATTTAAGCTCTTAGGCCGTACGCCAAAACTCTTAAACGCTAAACTAACTTTTGTGTAAAATCTTTACCCTCCATTTGGGCTTCGCCGCAGTCGAGTTGAAGCGCCCCCCGACAAATTTTGATACAGGGCCCGTCGAGGGCAAGCTACGTCACTGGCTGTAGGCTCCAGTCGGCTCGACCTCTTATGATATGTGGGAGTACCCAATGGGGATGACAGGGATGAAGTTTCCCATAAATTGAAATAAGTGACTTCATAATAAAAACAAATTACCATGCACTAGAAATAGTATGTAACTGAAAACCCTTCTTGATGTTCTCTCTTCCCTTCAACTACTAATTCAAAACACTACTTATTATAATTAGTACATTTAAAATAGTAGACTATTTACTATTATTAAAAAGCTTTGTTGTTACAGTTATGATGAACGACATTTTGGCTTCTCTGGGCGAACATCTGTGTAAAGCTGATAACTATCGCCAGGTGGCGACTGAGTCGTTAATACAGACGTGGTGGAAAATAGCTAGCAGCATGAAATCAACCAATCATTTTTTGCAAGTTCTGGAACCTTGGATTCAGTTCGCTTGTACACATTTATCGGTAACACGTTTATGCTATTTGTTTGGATATAGCCTCTATACCTTTAAAATATTGCGTAAATGTAGCGTTTTATTGTGAACAAATGTGATAAACAGTTTTTCAAACTCGGCTTATTACAGTCTAGGGCTGGACAAACACCTCCCAAAAAGGGTGCCTATTGTTTATGAATCCGCGCCATTAAAGAATGGATATAAATGTTGGATGACATGTAATTCCTTTTCACTCATGTTGTATTTCTATCTTTGTTTCACTCCGTATGGTGTGGGTAAAAGAATATGCAAAAAATAATTAATTCGAATCTAAATATTAAAAATGTTGGTCTTAATGTAATCTTTTGTCTTTCCATTCTTTAGTGTGCGTAAAAATGGATCTGTACTTCTGTACTTTAGTCCAAGATAATATTACCTTGATTCTTCCAATGGATGTCGTACAAGGCGACTAAGGGGTAAAGCCAGAAAGACCGATAGTAGTATAGCTTGGTGATATTCGAAATACTGTTTAATATAGGTAAAGGACATGTAACAAAACGTACCCACCTTGTAGCAAATTGAGACTAGTACCATTAGAAAGGTCTTTAAAACTACATAAATATTTTGTATGGCGACAACTCTGTATCTCACGGGAGAAAAAAGTTATTCGACGTTGAAATATTATGCAGAAAAGCCTTTGTGAATTCACCCCGCGCGCAGTCAATCTTATCCCTTGAACTAGCCCAATATTCTGCTATAGGTACCTACATATACGTAGGTGTATCTATACACCCTTGTATGCACCTAAACATCTATGCGTATATATTGTACTATAGAGTAGGTTTTCTAATGGGAATTGGGAATGCATGCATGAATGAAGTTACCGGATGGAAAACTAAACAGGAAGACGGGAGGAAGAATACGCTTAACTCTACCGCACTTTCTGATGTTTAAAGGTTCGCGCATATTATGACGGGCCGCAGCAGGTCGGGTCGCAGCGCAAAAATTCGCTCAAATTGCTCGTATGTATTTTATATGAACTATCGCACACTATGCCGGGGCGAAGCGGGCCGCATATTCCACCGCGGATTTTGGTTGCGTGCGATGCGGCCCGCCCCACCCCGCTGCGCCCCGATACAGTATGCTTTAGCAAGAGGATTGGAGTGCACGCGCGCACGTGTTCATTTTACGATATTTGCGTTTTTTGGTATTTGCGTGCTCCTGTGGTGTTCACAAGAATGGATGAAGAGCTTTTGATTAATTTTGTTCATGGATACAAAGAACTATATGATTTGCAAGTCTGGCAGAGCAGTACACTGTAACTACTCAAAATCCGTCAATGCGCTGCGACCCGGCCCGTCACATTAGTGCTAAGTAAGCATTTTGCGGTGCGCTGCGGCCCGCCCCGCCCCGCTGTGACCCGACATAATGTGCGCGAACCTTAACACAACCAAAAATCCACATTAAACACACAAAGCGGAAGAGAACAAACATGTGCATACGCCGAATGTAGGAGTCATTTTAAATAAAAATATTGATATTATTGCAAAACTTAAAAAAAACATATACTTAAGGTATTTATTCTATGAATAACTAAATAAAGATTATTTTAATAACTAGGCGGTGCTTAAATGATAATTAATTTAAAAAAAAACCTTTTTACTTAGTTTTTAATAAAATTCGAAAAAATAAACTTCGTTGGTCCGGCAAATGCTTGGGATGAAATGATCATTGAGAGCAACAATACCATATAGTGATGATGCTTATTTTGTGTACCTTAATAAATAAACAAACTGTACTTAATTGAATTGATGGCGTTTTAATTAATATTTTCCGTAGCAAAAAGTAAACCTTAGGAAGCTGGGTCAGTCTCTCTCTATGAAACAGAACGACTGGTTATTCATTGGGCCTATAAAACAATTATTATAACACTACTTCAATGATTGAAAATGCAAAATAGAAGTGATCATAACTTCGGTCTCCCATTCATTCATTCATTCGTTCATTCATTTTTGAGTTATTCACTTATGCCTCTTCTAAGTGACACCTAGTCTAAAATGCTACAAGGTGGGTACGGGTTCCAAACAAAATTACCCATTGTTCTTTATAAGAGAGGCCCATTTTTAGAGCAGAGAATTCTAGAAAGAATTATTAATATGCACAACAGACAAAATCACCCAATTGAATAATGTTATTAACTTCTTCTCTAGACACAACATGTGAACGTAATACTGCGAGGCACGATACGCTACATGATCAAATGTGGCAAACCTGCCGACGAGTTCTCTGGGAACTTCCAGTTCGTCATCAAGAGAATGCTCAAGTCGATTCCTGACGTCGAAGAATTGTTTCTAATGGTAAGGATGCATGTTTTGACAACATAAAACTAAATTATACCTAGGTATAGGAAAGCTATGTAGCTGATACTTAATTATGCTAAGTAAAAGGGCAACAGGTCCCGCTAAAACACTTAAACAGTGATCAATAATACATTTGTAATGGTGATTTTGGGAATAATCGACCAACCAGTCCACTTGGTAGCTCATGGTCAGCGTACAGTAAATGTTTAGCGTTGTTAAGTCGTTATGCAAAGCTTATTTTAATCCAGAAACGCATTGACGTAGAATACATATGGACCTCGGGTCGGCGCAGCGCTCAAAAAGGTCCGAACCGAATGTAGACAAAAACGCGAAGAAACTGCATTTGTTTTGCGAACAACATTAATAAAAAATTAAATGGCTTCATTCTTTTAAAGTACGTTTCTCAAAACAGCAAAGAGCTGCAATAGCTGATATACTATTTATTTTTCAAGCTGGTTGGGAACGTTTGTAAATACTCACAGTATAATATTTTTTGTCGCAGGACGCATTCATGCCTCTGGTGGAGTTGGTACAAACTTCGAGTGCGCGCACCATGATGGCCAAGACAGTGCTGTCTATATTCTTCTCAAGATACAATTCTGTGCACATTGAGGATCTTATTGTCATCTCCAGTTTGATGAGGCTGTGCTGCATTCTACACGATTCAATCAAGTACCTACGTTACATTATCTTATTAATATCAGCAATTTTTTTTTTGCGTTTCTCTTTTCTACCATAGCTCAGTGCTGAGCGTGAAGTCCATGGTTCTATTTCCAGGTTGGTTAAAGTGTTGTTTGATCTGAGAGTAAAGTAACTAGCGGTTTAAGGTACGAGTTCGTAGCCGACCGCATACAGCAGCAGTAGACGTCGTGTCGTTACGACACGTCGTACCGACACGTCGTACCGACACGTCGCAGCGTCATGTTGCTGCAGTCATGATTCCGAACCCAACTGCAGATGGTTGCAGCAGACGACACGTTGTATTCCAGTTAGTTCTGAATGTTCCGTGAGACAAGATGTCTGACCTGTTTAGGATTAGCGATCGCGATTTACTTTTGTATCTTTTGATTTTGTTAGATGCATCGTACAGTGCAGGCTATTGGGCCACCTGGTTTATCAGTTTTTCTTCCTCGGAATTGGAAAAACTCATATTTTGAGAAAGATTCAACGTTTCGTCGCTCTAGCGTCGGTGGCACTATTGATCTGCGGTCGGACGACACGTCATCTGCAGTCGTGCGACGTGTAGTTGGGCGAAGTGTCGCTAGCTGCGGAAGGTATTTCATAGAAATACATAGAAACCAATAGTGTCGGAGTGACACGTCGTCTGCTGCTGCTGTATGCAGTCGCCTACGAACTCGTACCTTTAGAGCCTTATTACAAAAGATGGTCTAAGAAAAACCTAGGTTTTAAAATAGCCCCGTCTCTTTTTGTTACATGACATAAGAAAGTGATGAGTATATTTTAAACCTGGGTTTACCTTAGTCTTGGTTTAAACCATCTTTTGTAATAAGGGGGTTAGTCTGGATTGTGTCCGATTAATGGCCTAAAGGTCGGCGCTCACTGACAGGAGGGCACGGCAAAGGATTTTTTTTATCTTTGAGGAATACAATCCTACCGTGAATTTATTCTTAAGTTTTGTGTGTGCTCATTACTAGCACCATATTGAATATTCACGTTAGGTACTTGCTTATTAACTTTGAATCTGGAAAGAGTATTTTGTAATATAATGTTTGATGCAAACCACATGCGGTCTGCTTGAACTGATTTTTTTTCGGGAAATAAATATAAGTATACATATACATTTTGTTGCAAATAATATTCGTGTGTAAACACTTAAATTACGGAAATGTTTATCTGCAGACGTATTTTTACTTTTATCATACTGCTGCTGCAATACTACTAACCCAGTCCCCTATTTTTTAATATAACCAGTACGGCTGTAATGGATCGACTTGCATGAGCTTGTTAAGATTAGTTTGGCAATGATCCAATTAGATTGAGAAACTGATAACAGTTTTTCTAACCAGTCGAGAGATTTGCTTTTAGGAAGTTTTGAAATAGTTGCCGGCCATAAAAACATCCGCTCTTTGAAATATTACGAAGAAATTGATACAAATATCAGAATATACATCGTCTTATAGGATGACCCAAAAAGTAGTGTCAAGCGGAAGTCCAGAGGTAGAGCATCCTTACCTCCGGTTTCTGAATTGAGAATTCTAGGATAAGCAGTACTTAAGTAACATTTGAGTACGGAGTTGTCAAAAAGTGACGGATTTTAAAGCATTTTTTTGACTACTCCGTACTCAAATACTACTTAAGTATTGTTTATCCCGAATTCTCAATTTAGAAACCGGAGGTTAGAGGTAGCCAACTCACCCCCAATGTTTTAAGCAAACTTTGACTTTAATCGACATTTTTAGGGTACTAATCCGAAATTCGAAATCCGTTTTAACACTTGCTTTAAAACAGTCATCAGTGATACTTTAAGTGGCCTGCGGATTAGTACCTCTTTCTGACTAAACATGTATATTTATATTATTAATTAATTTAAAGTTTTCATCAAATGAAAAAATAAACACTGTTTAGTGCTGCCTCATTGATATAGTGGCCTTAACCGCGTGAGCGTGAGGGCCTGGCTTAGTTGGGCGTTAGTGGTAGGAAATTCTTGATAGCAGCCCGGAGTTTGTTAATGTACCCAGTCAATGACCAAACTTTTATATGGACTTATACTATATTACTGGCGTACTGTGGGTGTAAAAAAGCACAACGGTATGCCTCTGCCTAACCCATCGGGAAATGTAGACGTGATGTTATGATGTCAATATGTTTCAGTGCCGTAACAGTCGAAGATGAAAGTAAAATATGCGGGGAGCTGATCAATAAGTTCATACAAGCCGTAACATATCAAGACGATCTCGAGAGGCAACTGAACTTCTATGTGGAGTGTCGCTCTTCCTTCATCAAACTTGATGCCGTGCTCATCACATTGGTACATGTAAGTATAAAAACTCATTCTTCTCGTATCAGCACGAGCTATATGGGAATAGCTTATGCCTTAGTGAAATGATTCACCAGTCAGCAAGGTTGGTAGCGGGGTCCGGACTGCCCAGGGTGCGCTGGCTAAATGTCATCACTCATGCAGGCTCTATTTAATACACTTCATTATAAGACCGGGCATTAGTATCATTGTTTAGCGACGTGTCTACGTCAGTCTTTGCCACACATTGATTTTGAATTACGACAACATTCTTTAAATTGTATATTTTGTGCCAAGATGTACGTGTTTTGTTCGCTATAAATAACTTAACGGAACTTCCTGCTTTAGAAATGAACAATAATTTCTTATAAAAACAGTAATTCTATTGTACATCTGTGTTGATGTGGGATAGCAGGCAGGATTATATTTAATAGCGGCTAAGCAGATAAAGATTTTATAATTTCAATGGTAGGTATTTGTCGCAAAATTTAACATCAACATTTTGTAAGTTAATTCGAGTTAATTCTATTATAGTAAATTGCATCCATTGGGGCGTCAAGTTTACTGTGTATTTCTAAATAGTGCGTGAACTCTAGCTTACTCAAACATTAACCTCATGCACCCTGTGACGTATGAGTCTCTAATAAGTGATTGTTGGCAGAAAAACATGATGCTAGTATTAACCGTATGGTTGGTTAGTAACCGTATGGTTAGTAACCGTATGGTTAGTAACCGTATAGTTATTCGGACCAACAGACAAAGACCAACCAAAGAAAACCGGTTGCGAATGGATTGACTTTACCCGCTTGTCCAGTGGGGGACTAGAGGCAATTCCCCGCCTTTTAGAAGAGGCCAATGCCTACAAGTAAGACGCAATAGGCTTATCAGTAAACCGCTCATTTGTCTTGTCTAGGCTGTAAACGCACTAGCAGCGCGCGCAAGTCCGGCGCGAGGTAAGTGGTTGCAACGTGCGTGCGCTGCGTATTGCTTCGTGACCGTGCCCTCACTGCACTGCACGCTCACAAAAACGCAGCTGTATCTGCTGTCGGGGCAGGTTGCGCTTTTGAACAATTGTATTGGACAAGGTGAGTCTCTGACGTTCTGGTTTTCTTAGTAGCTGAGCTGCGCGGACGTGTGTCCTCCGCTGGTTTATACCACGGTGACGCAACGCATCGCACTTGCGATGCAACATGTTGCCTCGATAAGATTAAGGGTATACAACTTTATTTTTAGTATACAGGGTGTTAACGAATTCGTGTAATTCCTTAAAACCACATGATCTACTACTGGTGTAGACAGCCCCCGCACGGGATTTAGCTTGATTAAAAATAAAAAAATAAAATTATTATTTTTTCATGCGGCTTTGTTAGCGATCGTATCTAAACCACCTAATAAGGATTCAGTAAAAAAATAAGACTTTATTTTTTTGCAAAAAAAAATTTTTATTTGTGTGAACATTTCGATGCCACGCATAAATTAATGAAAGCATGGCGACACGGCTGGCAGGCACGACTAACGCGATATTGCTCTTTGCAGTCAGATAACTCAAGGCTCAAAAATGAATCAGAAATAGAAAACCAAAATTTTTTTCCAAAATTTTTTTTTCTTGATTTTCAAAAATTCCCATTTAGGGTTAATCTGTGTCACCAGTAGATCACGTAGTTTGAAGGAATTACACGAATTCGTTAACACCCTGTATACAAAAACCGAGACACCTCGACAAGATTTTCATCAGAACTGCCTGAATGTGTGTGTTTTTTTTTTTATAAATCTCGTAGTTATACCTAGTTTATGTCGCGTTAAGTTCCCTAGTAAAGTGTGAAATGCCTGAGATGTGCTATGCAGGGGTTGTCTAATACACGAAAACTGACCGAGCGGATGAAACATTGATAGAATCAATGCCATGTCGTTGTAGAGCTGTAATCGACAGCAGAGGCTTCCCAACCAAACATTAATTGTTTATTATAAAACGTTTGTACCATTTAACTCTATTATTTATTGTTTCGTTACTTTTGTTCATATTTATGCTAATATTTTTTTTCAGTTTCTAATTAGTTGTCCATCTTAGTACGTTGTGTTGCTTCATTTTATTTTATAAAGTATACCAATTTTTACATAAACGGTTGTATGATATTTCCAAAACTGACATAATAATACTTCATGATGTGGATACATTATAGATAAATAGGTATAAGCCCTCTATGATACGTATAATATTAATTATCAAGTTAATTTGTGGTAAAAATAAAAGTCACACTTGGTGTTTCTAATTATATGTCCACCACTGTATATACCTAAGTCTTAGAAAATTATAAGAATCATTGATTTCGCTAATCTTATATATAAAGAGACGGGTACTGACTGACATTTGATTCATCAACGCAGAGCCTAAACCACTAAAGCTGGAAATATGAAATTTGGACAGTAGGTTCCTTACGTGACGAAAACATCCACTAAGGATTTAAAGGATTAAAAGTATGATGATTGATGATGCTTTCATCCAATATTTTAATGTAATTTGTAGTCGATGAGGTATTCCAATTGTATGTTATAGATATTACGATAAGTCGACCTTTATAATTTCTATAAAGTTAAGTTGTTATTTTTTGTAGCCGAAGCCAACTTCAAAGCTCTGATTGGGTTGATACCCGACATACCGGATTTCATATTAGAAGACGGACATAGGAAGCCCACGCACATCAAAGTTGGAGGCATTTTAAGCGATTTTTTGTCCACGTTATTGTTATTACCCGTAAGTGCTTTTCAATTAGTACTACTTATCTTATCGTGGTGTCTTCTAAATTCTTATTCTAAAATCCTACTAATATTATAAGTGAAAGTTTGTTAAAATGGCGGGATTTTTGTTCCTCAATCACGCATAAACAGATGAACGGATTTTGATAAAATTTGCACACAATGTAGACCATATACCGCTACCGGAATAACACATAGGATATTTTTTATCCGGGTACATGAAGTATTTCTCCTAGGATGCGAGTGAAACCTCGGACAGAACTAGTAGTGTATAAAGTTAAATGAATCTCAGCTAGGTTAATTACATTAGAAATTATAAAAAAGGTGTTTAAATGTATTTGTGAAACATGCAACATTTACGAAAAATATATTTAACTACTGCCTCGTTGGTCTAGTGGTTGCAAGCGCGACTGCTGAGCGTGAGGTCTTGGGTTCGATCCCCAGGTCGGGCAAAGTGTTATTGGGTTTTTCCGTGTGGAATTTCTCAGTAGCAGCTCGGAGTCTGGATTTGTGCCCGGTTGATGGCAATAGGCTCGCCCCCTATTACATGGGACTTAAACATAACGGCGAAACGTGGGTGTACTATACACCTCTGCCAACCCTTCGGGGAATAAGGCGTGAAGTTATGTGTTATATTTAACTAACATTAAACAAAGTGTATCGCCAAGCCAAGTAATTTTTTTGACTCGTACAGTCAACAAAAGAATTAGGTATAGAGGCACACATCAATGCTCTACGCAGGCAACTGTCAAAGTAAAAACTTGGTTAGTGAACACACGCAACTCTGTTAAAACACGAATGTGAATCTTGATTTTGCCAAACTTTTACCCTCCATACAGCTGGGCTGTACCGATCACTGAAGTTAGACTTCACATGCTTACTTCTTTCCAAAGTAAAGCATCGTGCTTTTGCTTGTTAGGGTTCCGTAGTCAACAAGGAACCCTTAGGGCGTCCGCTACGTTAAGCGTGCGCACGCGGCGGGTACCCGCCTCGCGTGTGTGTATTGAAAGATAGTATGAGCAGCGCTAAATGGCGCGGACGCGTGCGACGGGTTTGTACATACAATTTTTCAATACACACACGCGAGGCGGGTACCCGCCGCGTGCGCACGCTTAACGTAGCGAACGCCCTTAGGGCGTTAGGGCGGTCTTTTATACTTACAACCAAGTTTGTAAAACTAACACAGATGATCGTATTTTAGGACAATGTGGACAGCAACTGTAAGGCCTATATATTGAGCGGATTTATAAAAACAATGGAGAGAATACACTGGAAGAAGACGGAGCCCTTATACTACACGACACTGCTTCGGACCTTAGACCTGCTCTGCGAAATGACGCAGGACAATTACATACATCACTTAGAATCAGGTTTGACACCTTTATAAGTTTTTTAATCATACATTTTTTATACATACATGCAAAAGAAAAACGAAAAGATATTTATTCTAGCTCCTTTAACACAGACCTGAATAATTTGAATCTGGAGCCGAGGTCACTTTAAATTATAACAGATCACATTATTCTGTGTATTTATTTAAATCAGGAAAGATCCCAAATTAAAAAGCTAGTTGCACTGATTCTTCTCAAATGCGTTATCATAATTGCTTGATTTCAGTTCTCTCGAACGACGAACTATACGGATGTGACTCCGAATTCATAGATGTCTTGGACAAATACGCAACGAACATCTGCCAAGAATTGTTAGTTGTCCTAAAGACTCTTGGCGACAATAAGGAGACTAAGAAACAGTATAACTTGGCCCTGGAGTTGTTCTGGCGAGTTGTGAGGCGCGGGGAGCTAGCGGAACGACCCATGTTGAGTCTAGCAGCCAACCTGTGGATGTTGTCGCAAAAAACGCAAGACTCCAATAATAAACTTGGTGTAAGTACCTACGATCTTTATTTTAAGACTACGGAAAGTTATGACGATTAAAGTTATTTCTGAAAAGCAAAGAAGCTAATAATATGAATTTAAGCATTGCACGATGTCATGCAAATCACAAAAAGAATTTAAGCATTAACATTTTTTGTTACAGAAAGCTATTTTAACAGCGTTGCAATCTGAAACCAACCCTACTATTCGTCTTTTACTTCAAAAACTGGAGGAAGGCTCGAAAAATACGTAAATTAATGAGATCTGTTGAACTTGTTGTGTATAATATTGTAAAGATACTGTTTTATAAATAAGAAACCCTCGCTGGGACTGCTGTTGTAAGGTTTGTAGTCGCGACGAATGTAATTATTTAAGTTATCGTTTTCTTCTAATCATGGCAAGATTTTTTTGCTCCAGTCGAACTAAAGAGAAATTAGTTCGCCGACTACATGCCCATTTCGAAAGATTTGCACTTAATATCTATTTTCTATCCAGCGTCATACTCGGGCAATATTGTAAAAGAAGTGTCGTAATTACTTTAATTACCGTTAATGTTTGACAAATCGTATATTTTCGTGAGAATTGAGATTTGATTTTAGCATTCCATAGCATTGTAATTTTAATTATACTGGTGGAGCGTGTAAATAGCTCCAGCCGATGGAGGGGTTTGGAGACTGAGAAAGAACAGTCCTAGTTGATGGCGGTGCGGTGCGGTGCGGCAATGTATAGCTTAAATATTAAAAATATGTCAACATAACACTGAACTCACCAGTCTCCGGAAAACTGCACTCCTGGGTGTCTGTGAAGCACTTTCACAAAAACAAAAGAAAAAATAGGTGCGTTCAAGAGGGCAGTAGTAGGCGTTGTATGGATTCAAAATTTTCTCCTCTTGAACTGTAATGAACTGTTGCACCGACAATTTTGACGATGCATATTACCGACGCGTGCAGCCAATCACAGGGCGCGTGGAAGGTGAAATTGTGAGACTGTGATTTAGCGCCATCTATTGGCATTTTACTGCAACGCCTAAATTCCCCAATAATGGGGTGGTGGAACAGTGTGCGCCGTCGCCGGCAGATGACATAATTATAAAATTAAAACTAAACATTGCGCGCAACCATGCTCCCCGCCTTGGAAGTTCGGAGAACTTTCAAAGAAAAAGTAATTAAATTTAAAGAAATTGCATTAATAGCGAATTTAAGTTACGGATTAAATAATTATATCAAATTTATCTAATTTTATGATAAAGTAAAAGAATTTATATTAAACTAACACAGAATTATTTGTGTACCTATACATATTATTTATTATTTTATTGTGTAGGTATAGGGTAAAGTTTGACTACAGGTCGTTTAAACGTGCCATTTTTGGACTTTACTAATGCGACCCTAACCACATTATCACTACCAGGATAAACCTCCTGAATTATACCGATAGGCCAGCGTAAAGGTGGAATATCGTCTTGATCGATAAGAACCACAGTTCCAACACGAACCGGGTTGTCATGCGTACACCACTTCTGTCTAACTTGCAGCGTGTGCAAGTATTCACTTCTCCATTTCTTCCAATAAGATTGAACTAAATGATCAAGCAATTTTTTGCGGTCGGTCAAGTTGACACGTTCATTTGAAACATCAGAAGACGGGAGATATTGAATAGGTGAAGACATTAAAAAATGTGCGGGTGTTAACACTTCCGGTTGAGGATCGGAGGATAACAAGCAAAGTGGTCGCGAGTTTAGCAAACACTCAATCTGCATCAATACAGTTAAAAGTTCCTCGTACGTGAGGAGTTGATTTCCTATGACTCGAAACAAGTGAGTTTTAATACTCTTAATATTAGACTCCCACATGCCACCAAAGTGTGGTGCACGGGGTGGAATCATTTTCCATTCTATACGTCGAGTGGCAAATTCTTGGCTTAAGGCCGTTTGAAAACTTTGAGAAATAAAAAGATTATACATTTCGTCTAATTTTGCCTTAGCGCCCACAAAATTGGTGCCATTATCTGAATAGATACAAGACACAGGACCGCGGCAAGAAATAAACCTTTTAAAGGCTGCAAGGAAAGATTCAGTTGTTAAATCACTTACCAACTGAATGTTAATGGCTTTAGTGTTTAGACAAATGAACAAACATATATATGCCTTTTGTGCATGTTGGCCGCGCCTACGAGCTAAAGTAATTTTAATTGGACCAGCGTAGTCCACTCCAGTATGTACGAACGCTTTGGTTTCACATACGCGGTATGATGGAAGATCGGCCATCTTAGGTGTTGGATGAGAAGGTGACAAGCGGAAACAAGTATTACACATGCGAACACGTTTGCGGATAATATTTCTGGCTGACAGTATCCAGTAGCGTTGTCGTATAATGGACATCAGTAAGCTTGCACCTGTATGCAAGTTGGATTTATGTTGGTGGTCAATTAAGAGATTAACGACATGATCATGTTTTGGAAGCAACACCGGATGTTTACATTCGAAGGGCAAATCGGACTTTGACAGTCGACCTTCGATTCTAAGAATGCCTTCCTCATCAATGAAAGGACAGAGATGTCTAAACTGTTTAGATGGTAAATTATTTTTCTTTAATTGATCAATTTCAGTTTGAAAATGCACCATCTGAACTGAGCGAAGGATAGTTTTTTCGGCAATATTTAAGTCAGAAGCTGTAATAGCTCTGGAAAGCGGTAATTTTTTAATAAAACGTAAGACGTATACTATAACGCGGAGTAATTTATTCCAAGAAGAAACGCTTTTAGCACGTTCATAAAGAAGTGGTGGTGTATTTTGAGCGGTAGTTATCAGTGTACTAGTTTTGAATTCAGGAAGCTGTTCGCATTTTGTGGATAAAAAAGATTGAAGTGGCCACTTATCAAGCGGAGAACACATCCAAGTTGGACCATTCCACCAGAGATCATGATCGATCAACTGGGAAGGTAGCAATCCCCTAGAAAGACAGTCGCTAGGATTCTCGGCTCCTGCGACGTGATAAATATTCTGAGGATTCAAGTTTTCCTGAAACTGAGCTACGCGATTGCTGACAAAGATGGACCACTTATGTGGTGAAGAGTGAACCCACGAAAGGGCGATAGTCGAATCAGAAAAGGTATACACACCTGAAATAGTAATGCGAGCCCTGTATGTCTCATGAACAGTTCTAACTAAACGGGACATCAAAACTGCAGCACATAGCTCTAAACGAGCGAGCGTAGAAATCTTAACAGGAGAAACTTTAGATTTAGAACACAAAAGTCGCACAACGATATTTCCTAACTCATCAGTTATGTGTAAGTAAATGACACAACCATAAGCTTTAAGGCTTGCGTCACAAAAAGCTACTAAATTTACGGTGCAATTGTTATGAACGCCGATGTGGCGAGGTATTTTTATCTTAGATAATAAAGGCAGCTCCCTAACAAGCATTGAAAAACATTTAATTATATTTTCTGGGGGCGTGTCGTCCCAATCCACTTTACTAAGCCAAAGATCTTTAATAAGCAACTTCGCGTATACTACGACTGGTGATACAAGACCTAGGACATCAAATAGACGCGCGACGAAAGACAGTATGGTGCGTTTTGTGCATTTAGTATCCACACAAGAAGTTGTTAACAGAAAAACGTCTTCGTCGTGAATCCAAGAGAGACCTAAAACCTTTAAGTTGTTGCTGGCATCATCAGAGAAATTGACTGGTGCGAGATGAGAATGCGGCAGACTCTCAAGAAGTGCGGGAGAGTTGCTCGCCCATTTAACAAGATCAAAACAGCCACTTTTAAATAAAGCTATAAGTTCTTTAGAGAGGCGTATAGCACTATCCTCATCAGAAACAGAAGTTACTAGATCATCCATATACAGTTTGGATTGAGCAATAGAAACTGCATCAGGAAAGCGGTTTCCTTCATCCGATGCTAGCTGGTGAACAGTGCGCATGGCAAGAAAAGGACTAGACTTAAGACCAAACGGAACGCGGTTGAATTGAAAGGTGCGTAATTTCTCACTTTCATTAAAACGAAACAATATTTTTACGTATTTCCGTTGAGATTCTGGTACGCATACTTGTAAGTACATCTGTTTAATATCTGCGGTTAATGCTACAGGAAATAAACGGAAATCCAGTAAAAGAAGAAAAAGATCAGCCTGTAGGTTAGGCCCTGCGTGCAAAATATCATTAAGTGACAACCCTGTATGAGTTTTGGCACTTGCGTCAAGAACAATTCTTAATTTAGTTGTGGATTTATTTTGCCTAATAACAGCGTGGTGCGGAATATAATAACCATCATTTTCATTATCTGTAGAAAACACTTCTGATAAATAACCATTATTTAAGTAGTCGGCAATAACTTTATTATAATCTTCGCGAAGAGCGGGCGTATGTTTTAATTTGCGCTCTAAGGCTAGAAAACGACGGTGAGCAACAGCGCGGGAATTTCCTAAATCCGCGGGATTCCTACAGAACGGAAGAGACACGGTATACCGGCCGTCCTTATCGCGAACCACCGAATCTGTGAACAAGTTTTCACATTCCGTTTCATCGGGTGAAAGAAAACGCTTATTCGGAATTTCCTCTAATTCCCAAAATTTATGGAGACTTGACTCCATATCACTTAATGTGACTGCGGCGAAAGATGCGGGATGATCAGTGTCAACAAACGAAGAGGGAAAGTCTCCCATTAAAATATAACCGAAAGTGGTCAAAAAAGCGGGCGGAGCGGAAGTGTTTGAATTAAATCGATCACCTAAGTAAATGTAAGGGAATAATTGGGCACCAATCACCATATCAATATTTCCCGGAATATTCCAAGTAAGGTCAGCTAGAGGTACCTTGTTGAGACAGTCAAATTCATGAGCGTTAATCTCGAACGCGGGCAATTTTTCAGTTATACAGTCAACGACTAAAGCGTGAATATAATATTTATGCGATGAAACGCGAGACTCAATCGTTAAATAAACGTAACCATGAATAGGTCGAGAAGATAAACCTACGCCTCTAAGAGAGGAATTATAAAGCGGTATTACAGGTAAGTTAAGTAATTTACAACATTCCCGAGTAATTAAATTATTTTGTGAACCATTGTCCAATAATAAACGAATAATCTTTTTATCATTACACTTATTGTAAGCATAAACTTGCGCGGTTGATAAAAGTATCGTGGTACGAGGTTGTTTGGTGAACTCGTTATTGAGCGATATCATGGTAGCGGGTGATACACCATAGGTAACGTTCGGAGTACCGGCCGCGGCAACGACGCGGGCGACGGACTGCACAGAAGATGCGTTCACTGGAATATCGACCTTAGGCTCATACGCACAAGGTTGAGCACGCGAAGCTAAGTTCGCCATCCCGTCATTAGGTTTCGTGACAATCACAGGTGTATCAAGTACCTGCATATTATTATGTTTATTAGTATTTTGACGGGTAAACGTATGAAGTTGTACCGTCGAATTATTTGTTAAATTACTTTTATTAAAGTGTAAAAGGGTATGATGCTTCTTTTGGCAATGATTACAAACATGACGTGAGTTACAATTCGTAACTGAATGAGAAGGGCTTAAACAATTAACACAACAATTATTTGATTTAATAAAATTATATCGCTCTTGAGGAGAGGATAAATTCTTAAATTGCATGCAATTGAAAAGCAAATGTTCAGTACTGTTACACATTACGCAAGGAGCGGTTTTTATTATTTGATTATTTTGACTAATTAATGTACGTGAATTACGAGTATTTGAATCGAACTTATTCTTATTATAATTTGACGAAGAACTACGAGTTTGAGAAGTGTTATTATTGCTACCAGAACGTTCCAATATTTTTACTTGATCTTGCACGAACGAAATAAGTAATTCACTAGTAGGTACTTCGATATTACGAACGGATAACTCGAACGATTGTACAGTTTGAGTGTCTAAACGTTTTAATGCGAAATGCAATAATATGAAATCTGTAAGATCGGGTATATCTAATTGCTTGATAGCGGCGATTGACGCAGAATACTTTTCTATGAATGAGTTTAATGAGTTCGCGGAATATGAGCAATTTTTTAAGTCGAAAATATTATTTAAATAGAAGGTACCTAAGGAACGTTTGTCCTGGTACTTTTTTTACTAGACTATTCCATATAATGGAATAAGTTTCGCCAGTTGGTACAATACCCGCGACCAATTGTAATGCATTATGCGTCAATTTACCTATTAGGTATTGAACCCGCTGCGAGTCAGACAGCTGTGGGTTTTTATGTATGTTGGCTTTAAAGGATTCGTAAAACATGGGCCAACTTTCGGGTTTTCCGTCGAAAGAAGGAATCACTATAGGCGGTAATTTTACAATATTTTTCACTGGTTGTGACGATGTGGTGGGTAAAGACTGCTGTTTAGCAGAGTTAATATTATTACGGACACGTTTTATACGACTATAGACATCGTCAAAGGAAACTAAATTTTTGAAATCAGGTTCATATTCTGGATTATTTGCCATATTAATCTCGTTAATATTGTCGACGATTGAGTTGAACTCATGGCGCATTTCGTCAATAATCTCAGAGTCGGCCATGAAGTTTTCAGTTGACCGCGTATCTGCGGTACTAACGACTTTTTTGGATTGATCGTGCAATTTTGTAAGCCTTTGATAGATTACTTCCGACTTAGTTTTTAACAATTTAATTTTATAAGCGTCCATATTTGAATAGGGAACGTAAGCTAATTACCTAATTCGAAGTTTAAATATGGCGGGTGCGGGTATACGTAAACTGCAATTATAATTATATGCTGATCAATCCGACTCGAATGGACCAAAATTATATATGGTGGAGCGTGTAAATAGCTCCAGCCGATGGAGGGGTTTGGAGACTGAGAAAGAACAGTCCTAGTTGATGGCGGTGCGGTGCGGTGCGGCAATGTATAGATTAAATATTAAAAATATGTCAACATAACACTGAACTCACCAGTCTCCGGAAAACTGCACTCCTGGGTGTCTGTGAAGCACTTTCACAAAAACAAAAAAAAAATAGGTGCGTTCAAGAGGGCAGTAGTAGGCGTTGTATCGATTCAAATTGTTTCTTCTCTTGAACTGTAATGAACTGTTGCACCGACAATTTTGACGATGCATATTACCGACGCGTGCAGCCAATCACAGGGCGCGTGGAAGGTGAAATTGTGAGACTGTGATTTAGCGCCATCTATTGGCATTTTACTGCAACGCCTAAATTCCCCAATAATGAGGTTTGTGGAACAGTGTGCGCCGTCGCCGGCAGATGACATAATTATAAAATTAAAACTAAACATTGCGCGCAACCATATACTTACCCGTATTTCTGTGATTAGGTATTTATATTATAAAGGTGCATGATGTATTATTATGGTCACTGCCAATAAATGTAAAATGGATATAATATATCAGTATGTGTGTTTGATTTTTCTTTGATTCCTTAAATTAGATACAGTTAAGATAATTAACGTATTAATAACTATAGTCTATACAAAACGTAATTTCTAATTCTTTAATAGGTATTAAGAGATATAGAAAAGGAAAGTTGATAGGTACCTAATGACCTGGTGAATGCAATACTGGGTACCTACCTACTTATATCAAAGAAATTAGATAGTTGAGTGACTAGGTAATGCGATTGCAGTTAGATTTATTACACTTCATAGCTAAAAGCTTATAAAGTATCGCCTCATTGGATTAGCGGTAACAAGTACAGAATGGAACTGTTACGCTTTTAAGGTCCTGGGTTGAGCCAGCGAACCGGCCTCATGCAAAAGTTTAATTCTGCCTACCCATTCAGGCAGCAAAGGCGTAAAGTGTTCATCGTCATCTAAAGTTTATAGGTGTTACTCCGCCCACTTCTTCGCAGATAAGCGTGACGGTTATGTTTTGCGAATAAGAGAATGCTCCTTATTTTTAAAAACAAATCTACCTAGTCGTGTCACAGTTAGGTGAGATGCACCGCGAGCAGATGGCCGGTAGCTACAGCCGTAGCAGCTCACTGGTCATTGCTGCAGAGAGTGACCCCAACAGTTGGTCGCCGGATGGAGTAAGCGGACATTGTCCGGCAAGACACGCTTGAGTGGTGCGCGCGCTCTGTTGCGCCGATCTTTCACCTTCGCAATATTGACGCCTATAAAACCTTGTCATTTCAATAATGTGAAGTTACTTTCATTCCAACACAAACGAAGAATACAACTCGACTCACTGAAAAGTAATTTTTGTCAAAAAGTCTTATTTGGGTGGAAACCCATTATCAAAATGTCCAAACTCGGATGTTTGGTACGATATCAAAGTTTATATTTTCATTTTATGTTTAACGTAAATCGTGATTTTTATTTATGCTTTAATTCTTTTCGCAGTTATTAGTCTGGGCTGTATGCGAAGGAGTAGTTACCAGTGAAGAACAAAATGGATTTGTACAACCATTGGACTTTGGGCCTCTATTCAATTCAGGTGATTCCGGTTAGTAACTAGTGTTATTCAGTTAGAATATGGCAATCTCAAAAACACCAACAGCTTACGCTCGCACGCTAATATTATATATATTATAATTAAGTATATTATATCATAGTTATCGTCTTTTCAGGCGTTACTTCGCTGGCTTCAAATCCTATTGCGGCAGCCGTACTAAAAGTAGATAAAAATCAATATCCCCAATTGTTCGATACTATTGTTAGTAGTTCCATCGATTCCTTGCAAACTCGAGTAGCGCCTATAGAAAGTGCATTTTCTTCTGAACATTTTGGTTTTAACCCAATTGCGAGTCAAAGCTATCTACCGCCGGGGAAATCTGCTAAATTGGTTGCGCAACCAAGACACCAACCAAGACAACAGCTAAGTCAGCTTCAAGCAATACCTATTGGGCAACAACTTGGCCCCTTAAGATATGATATCCGCACCGTACATGACGCTGACTATAAAGTGTACAAACCTGAAGAGGAGGAACAGGGAGAAGAGATTTTAGCGGCTTTGAAAAAAAATCCTAGCGTGGCTGCTTATTTTAAACCTGCACAAACCAATGTTGAAGTAGCCCATCCATTACACTACCGCAAGGAAGAACTAAATGAAAATTCTGAAATTGAACAGAACTACAAGCCAAATGCTTATATTCCAGGACCAGCCCGTATCCGACGATACACTAGCGGAAGGCAAAGAGAAAACCTAAAGAAGAGCAGCGACGACGAAGACGATCCTTATAACTACAATGTCGAATATATTTCCAAGCCCAAAGCATTCGACAGCAGCCTATACAGCAGCGCTTATAAAGAACAAAAGGACCCTAACAAAGATTATGAATATCCTTACAGTTATGATTCGGGTTATGATCATAAAGAATATGATAGAATCAAGGAGTTGTCAGAGAAACAGGCTGCAGAAATTAAGCAAAATCCAGGAAACTGTAAAGAAGTTAAAAAAGATGGTATGACTTGCACGACATGCAAGGATCCCAAGACTGGAGGAAATTTTGAGTCATGTTCTTATGTCGCAGAGCCTAAGAACAACAAATATGCCTATTCAAAGGAAAGAAAATTTGATAGCAACGATGAGCCCGAAGAAGCTGATGCACCGCAACAAGCTGAACCAGCGCATAAATCGGAAAAATATGTCCAATCTGATGACAGCAGTGAAGAAAAATACTCTAAGTCATCAGCCCCTGGGCCGAACAAGGATGGCGATTCCGGTGAAAAGTACAAGGCCTACTACATTCATAATTCGAAACCTAGTCCAAGCGAAGCTTTGCGAGCGGCAGATGATCGACAAAGTTCCGAAGAAAAGGGAGATAGTTCTGAAGCCAAGTCTTACGACTATAAGAAAGCTATACCTGGTTTTTATACTGATAATGAGCCCAAAAAAGACGTGGAACATGTTTTAGCGGAATTTAAGAAAAAAGACAGGTCATCGTGTAAAAAGGTCCAGAAAAATGGAATGACCTGCTTTCAATGTATTGATAAAAATGGCTTGAAAAATGAAGAATGTATGTATGTCTCAGAATCTGCTCCCAAGCAAAGCCATTTAGCTTATCAAGAAGTCAAAGAATTTACTTCTAAGCCGGCAACTCTCGACCTAGGGAACGAGGGTGCTGAAAGTAAAACCGTGACTACAAGTGCTCCTCCAGCCCATAAATCTGCCGCATATGTAGTAGACAATACCAACTACGGAAAAAAATTAAAGCGTAAGAAGGCACCGCAAAGCATCGCTGCGGCTGCTACCAATCCAATCGCCAGTGCTGTGAAACCTGCACTTGCAGTTGCCAATACACGTAAAATCAAGAGAAGTGTAGAGGTCGACCCCGAAGAAAATGCTAAGATTATAGATGAATCAAATATAGCACAACCTGAAGAATTCGCGGGTAGCGATTCTAAAGGAGCTTTTTGGGCAGACACGATGCCAAGATACAGCGCATCTTTAGGCGTCACTCTGCCTGAATACATGCTGTCAAGGTCGGAGCACGAACTTTCGTTTGATGAAACCGTCGCGAGCGCGTAAAAGACATCTAAGGCTTGATTTGTTAGCCAACAAATTCAGTATTAGTAGAGCGTGTCGGTTGTACAACGCCTTAGATAAAACCTGAACAAAAGGTAACGGGTATTTGTTGCATAATAGTAAAATAAGATTTCACAGACTGACGTGCACGTGACTGGCGTTTCACAGTCAGGCATGAAAAACAAAATATATACGCAGCCAAACCGAATAAACAAAATTATTGGTAGTGTTTTTGTTGGCTATAATAATTATGAATATAGCGGAAATGTGGAGTAAGGCGTAGTATACAAAAATAAGTTTAGGATGTATTGACGAACTTTGTACGATGACTGTTCATTTTATCTGAAGTGTTTATGTTACGTTGTTAACTAGTTTTAGATGTTATGAAATTATAAAATTTGATGTTATTGTTATTAAACTGGCCTTTTAATTATTTTAATTACAAACAAATTACCTTATCAAGGAATTAATATTTATTACTGTTTCGTTTATTCACTTTTAAACATATTAATTAACATTTTTATATAGGTATTTGATTATGAAAATAAGATAAAACATTTAAAAATAAAATAAATAGTAGCCCATCGGCATCGGGAACAGGGTCCAAGCTACGCCGGTAGCTTGAACTCTGTTCCCGCCGGGTCAGGGCTCCAGAGAGAGGAACTTCCTTATCACTGTTATTATTTACATATTGTAGGTAATTATTTAGTTAACCAAAAGTATATAGAGCTTTCTAAGGCTTGCTCGACAACATTTACTATCTGGTTTTAAATAAACTGTAATTTCAGGTAAATCATATTTTAATGAAAGAAAATGGTTGTTTTTTTATGGACACTGGCCTTAATAAATATTTTATGTAATCAGAAGTGAGCTTAATGCCTAGTAGCCTTTACCAATAATGGGTACAGTTTCAAAACCGCGGGCTGCAAGACGAACTTCACCCGCCATGGCAATAATTGAGCTCAGGAACTTACGTTAGCTGCGGTTGTGAGCACTATACCGTGTAGGCGGTTTGATACCGTAGAATTATTATTTATTTACTAGCTGTGCCCGCAGCTCTACCTGCGTGATAAGCTCATAATTGTATGGAATAAAATAAAATAAATAAAATAAAATAGGTACCCTATGTGCATGTAATGTAGTGAAAACTGCAGTAATACCTATCCAAATGGTGCTTTTGCGATACGCCTGTTTTAACATAACAAACTCGAACTCGCGTACAGATGATGTCTGGAACTAGTTTAAAATAATACATAGTTTAAATACAAGGTGTAACATAAATAAGTGTACAACCTCTTAAGGGGTCACTGTACCTACTCATCATTATGAACAACTTTTATTATGGGACCAAACCTGAAATCACAAAAAAAAAATAGCTGTTCCCTACATTAATGTTCGCATAACTCGTCAAAATGTAGGGAACAGCTGATTTTTTTTTCGCGATTGCTGGTTTAGTCCGTAGTAAAAGTTGTTCATAATGATGAGTACAGTGACCCCTTAAGAGGTTGTGCGTTATTTATGTTACACCTTGTATACACCGTGGGCTCGAGGTACCCGAAAGATTTTAACCATCGTTTCCGATACCTAATTGGAGAAGAAAAGCTAGGATATAGTTTGTTTAATAAAGCTTAATTTTCGAGATATTCATTATTTACGGAAATTCACAACTCGCTCTAGGGTAACAAGCGCTATGATCGCGGAGTTGCGACTTTTGTCATGCCATACCCCACTCGCCATAAGGCGTGTTTTGTCGGGAAGGTTCGTGAAGTGAGAAGTTTTCTAATCCACTCACACAATAATTAATAAACGTTGCCAGTTCAACCTAAGGTATTGTTTACAAGGATTGTACTAAAGTCACTTAATTGATTTGTTTTGAACTGAAAATCAAAATGGTTAAATTGACTGAATTGGACTTATGTTTTTATAACATTATTGGCTCATAATACCATCAGAAAGGCGTGGTTAAAATCTTTCGGGTACCTCGGGCCCAACGGTACCTTTACACAAGGTTAGTCAGAAAGGGAGTACTAATCCGAAAGGGTGTTAAAGTACGCATAATAATGAATAACTTTTGTTCTACCACTTTCCCCAAAAGTCAATATTTTATGAGAAATAGCTGTTCAAAAATTGCATAAAAATACGCTAAAATCTATTTAGCCTCAGCTGTTTACATTTTAGGAGCTCCATTTTCTGAATTCGTAACTAAAGCAAAGATGAAGGTTTTTTGAAAAAGGTAAAATAAAAATAATTTTACATGGAAATAAAAATTATCGAATTTTGAATTTTTAACACTTGCTTTCTAACCGTCATCAGTGATACTTTAAGTGGCCTGCGGATTAGTACCCCCTTTCCGACTAACCTTGTAGGTTTACAGGGTGTAAACGAATTCCTGTAATTCCTTCAAACCGCGTTATCTGCTGGTGACACTGATTGACCATGCACAGGTTTTTTTCAGAAACAACAAAAAAAAGTTTTCACAAAATTAACCACGGTATTCTGTATCTGAGTAATTTTAGCGTCCCAAGTTAACTGACTGCGTAGAGCGTTATCGCGTTAGTCGTGCCCGTCAGCTGTGTCGCCGTGCCTTTATTCATTCATGCATGGCATCGAAATTTTCTATCACATAAAAATATATTTGGGAAAAATAAAAAAATATTTTTATTTTTAATCAATCTAAATCCTGTGCGGGGTTAGTCTCTAGTATAGAATAGACTCTATACCATTAATAGATCATGTGGTTTGAAGGAATTAATCGAATTCGTTTACACCCTGCATAGTTTAAACGAGTGTGTTAGTTTGTTATAGAGTACAATTTGTTCTGCCTATCCTTTTCCCAACTATGTGGTCAGCGTCCAGTTTAATTACATACGGCTGAATACCAGTATTTTTACACGGAGCGACTGCGATCAGACCTCCGCAACCCAGTTACTAGGCAATGCCGATATACTAAGGTTAGACCGGTTGTAAGAATTAGGGCTTCTGACTACCCGTAACGACTGTCATAGGTATTCGTATGACACCCGGGACCGACGGTTTAACGTGCTTTCTGAGGCACGTTGGGGTTCCGATGTATAACGAATGGTCACCCATTCGCGGACTGACCGAGTCAAGCGTAGCTTATCCTTGCAAATTGTATGATCCGCACAGTTGTTAAACCACGAGCCCGTCAAGTACCATTTTTAAGAACAATAACTCATTATTAAAAGGTACATTTCGTAGGTGAAACTCCCTTTTGTAGATTTCTGATTTAGTGGCCACAACCGACGTTGACGAGCGACAAGCCGCGGGTTCAATTCGGACAAAGTGAAATATTAGGTAGGTAAGTACCAACACGCGCATTTTATCTTGGTCACCCAAGGGGGCTAATAACGTCATATTTGGTGAATCATATTTCGTTTCATATTCGTAATCATAACTGCAAGTAGACTGCACATCCAGTTGCAACTGTAAAATGCAGTTTGAAGGCAATCAGAATTCCATTCATACTTCAAAGGTAAATAATATTTAATAATGAGTTCTGGGTAAATTTCCAAAAACTATAAAATTGCAATTTCTCGAAATCTTTTTTTTGCTAGGGCACCTACCTACATGGGGGGTTAATTTGTCGCATAAAAGAAACACTATCACGCCATATAAGAAACACGTTGAATTCGAGTTCACTCTGCCTAGCCTGTATAACTATTGACTTGAGGAAAGTTGTAGAATATAAGTTATTCATTACTACGAGTAGGTACTTTAATAACCTTTCGGATTAGTACCTATTCGATTTCAGACAAAATGCCGCAGGTCTCGAGATAAAATTGTGCCTGGTAAATGATATCAACCGATGTGTTAACATTGTCGATGAACTTTGTTTAGACCATCGTACAAGTTCGCCTAACTCTTCATAAATTAGGTACATAAAGGCGAGATTTCTTGGGATTTTGTAAATGCCCGACCTCATAATTTGTCGGGAGTGTGAATGTTCGTTTAAGCTGCCGATATGGTTTAGTTACACATGTAGGTCGGTATCCTATATCAAACGTATCGTCGATTAGAATTGTTGGCATGATATTCGGTCAGTGTCCTAGATGTCAATACTGTTTTAATGTTTCTATTTTTACTGGTAATTGTCCAAGATACGAACGTCACTAAGGAACAGTCTCGCATAAGCACAAGCAGGCTACAGACTTCGGAAGAAAGTAATTAATTTCAGTCGTAAGCTAGTCATACAACAGTACAGTGTTCTGTGTCTGTTTCTTTATATAAATACAATCGTGTCAGATCGGAAGCCAATAATAAAATAGTAGATAGATCTCGTTTGTTTTGTGTAGTGACCGCACTAGTAGATTGCACGCCAGATCCATTGAGTTCGTGTAAGTAGTTTTTCTGTACTTTGTTATAACTATTTGAGCCTCCATTTCAAATTTTCTCTCGATCTAAATTAAATAAATTTTATGTGTTCTTTTTAAATTTAATTTAATGAGAACTCAAAACTCACATTTATAAAAAATATACAGACCACACCCAAGAAGTTCAAAAAACGCAAAATTCCATTGTTTTAATATGACTAATTTAAATACTTAGATAACTTTATGTTTTCCTAAAATATATGTACCTATAGTCTACTTATTTGTTTTTAAATTCTTCAGCCTGTACTTTATCGTGATAGGTAATATCTTTTATCGGAAACAAAATAAACAACAATAAATTCGGGACCAACTTTACCGATACAGAGAATGTCGGGGCTAGCTACCGATGTCGAAAAAAATTATTGTGGCTGTGCCAAGAAGTCGATTGAATAAAAAACAGCGTTATAAGTATTATTATTGCGACGCGATTTTCATCGGAGGTTCGCAGTGCTGGCTGCGAGACTTATTTTTATCGTAATATTTACACCCGCGTCAGACGTGGGTATACAAAAGCTATTGCGTACCTACATTCTAATAATATGCATTTAGATTTTATCGATGTTAGGCCAATCAGTCACTTGAACAGACTGACTATACCTACCTACCCTTTTCACCGTAAGGTGATTCCTGGCGTTTCTCTACAAAACATTACTAAGTATACAAAGAATACCTACCTAAATATTTTTAAAAAACAAAGCATGGATAATTCGTTATTTTATTGTTTTTGATGATGTCGTTTACGTTTTTTCGATATCAGTCTCCTTACGGCTACAGTTTAGGAAATGACCGCTATGTCAGGACTCATCTTTGGGTGAACAGAATATAGACATAGAGTTTTCTGTTTCTGGATAAGAATTAGGATAGGCACTGTTATGTTTAGGTGTTGTTCTTAGGGAGTGTGCCTCCGCTGCCGGCGCCGGCACCCAAAATAGAGTATTATAGGCCGTTGCAAGATCATAAGCTCTTTTCCCAGTTGGTGTGGACCTCTGCTATACAAATTCACTTCCATGATCTTGCAACGACTGAACCGATTTCCATCAGGGCATCTTTTGCAAGGTAAAACTACCTGGCGATTGGGCTATAATGGTATTGCATTTATTTATTAAAATTAAAACCATTGAGTTCTTCAGAAATGGGTAGGTTTCCATCTACCTACCGAAATTCACGACATTTTCGTTATTGTGTGAATAGGCTACGTAATTAAATTATGCATAAATTGTCAAGTTTAAAAATGTTAGTTCCACCTTTTAGACAAAAGAGTAGTCTATCCGTAGCTACCATAACAACTAGCTAAGTTCCAGGAATTAATCGGAAAATGTACCGAAAAACAGCTTATCTATATCAGATCTGTACCTAATTATACGTTCTTTTTGAATTTCCAGACGAGGCCAAAGTTAACGATGAGCGCGTTGGAATTTGATGAAGAAGAGTATGTGGACGTAAGGAAACTGCCACTAAAACCGCCACAACCGATGTTGCCACCGGAGAGGCCGGTGCGTCGCCCCTGGCATCCTGTCATGTGGGATAGCTCCATCATTGGTATTCCTCCACCAGACCACAGGGAGTCAGATGAGGTACATACACCTACCTATAGTAATTATTTACACATTTTACACGTAGAAAACTTTACGATCTCCTTACACACCGGCATGTATTGAGGCACTATTTCTACTACCAGAAGAAAAGCGAGCTTAGAAAAATACATTTAGGAAAATATATCTGTTGCAGTAGGCCAGTGCAGCACATTAGCCTACTATCTCACGATGATTCAACCTATCCTGTGCTTTTTTTCTACCCTTCCGTTTCAAAATGTCTGAGACAAAATTTACAGGTGCAAATGTGAAACTTGTAAATTTTAGGTTTTTTTTTTTCAAATTTGACGTTTCGCGCATGTCAATTCAGTCTCAGGGATTAAAAAAACGAACTTTAGATGCTGTTTAGGAGGCGCTCGTAGTTAATTAGGTAGGTAACAACCGCGCGGATGATTTGCAAGGTTAAGCTATGCTTGCCGCGGTCAGTCCGTTGATAGGTGACCATTCGTTACACATCCAGACCCCCCCGTGCCTCGGAGAGTACGTTAAACCGTCGGTCTTGGGTGTCATACGAATACCTACGATATGACAATAGTTACGGGTAGTCAGAAGCTCGAAAGTCTGACAACCGGTCTAACGTTAGGATATCAGCATTACCTAGTAATTGGGTTGCGGAGGTCTGATGGCAGTCGCTCCGTGTAAAATACTGGTACCTATTTAACCGCATCTGGTTAGACTGGAAGCCGACCCCAACATAGTTGGGAAATGGCTACCTAAGCAGAACGAACATGCTGTTTAGGTCGTCCGACTCCGCGCCCGTGGCCGGCCCTACCCTATGGTAACGGCGGTAAGTGGCGAACTGAGCGGCCGCTCCAGGCGCCTCAGTCAACTGGTATATATTATATTAGGGGCAAGCAAGGAGGGGTTCCGTGTGGTGCCGGACGTAAAGAATAGCACTACCCCCTCTCTTCCCATGGGTGTCGTATAAGGTGACTAAGAGGTTCACTAGAGGATGGGCATCACCTCTCGCTTCCGGCCGTGGTTCTGTCCATGGTTGGGAGCGAGAGTACGTGGGAAGCCGTCGCCTCCTTCTGCGAGGAGGTGATGGCGACGAAAGAGGGAGCGGAGAGGGAAAGAGAGGCAGCTACCACTCTCCCTTCCCGCGCCAGACGCACCGGGCGCCGGAGGGCGCGCGACGATCTCCGGCCACCGTAGTGTGTGGCCTGCGGGCAGCGGATTAGGGGACCCGTCGCCCGACCAGTAACAGGCCCGAGAAGGCGGCGCGCAGTGTTCCGTGCGCGCCTCTCAGGAGGACGTGGGGCAAGGCCCCACGGGAGAGGTCCGCCAGGGGCTGGCGGACCGAGGCCTGCCGGGGTTGTGGTGCATGCAGCTGCGAATCCCGCGACCCCGGCCAAGGGTCAGGAGAAGGAACACCGTGGGTTTTTAGCCGGTAAGAGTCCGGCATACCCCTTCGCCCTCCCCGGGAGGAGGGCACGCATGAGGAACTTTCCCACGAAAAAAAAAAAAAAAAAAGAAGGGCAGCAGCGTTCTCTGAGTATTTAAACAAACATACTGCGATCGCCAATCCACCTGCTAAGCGTGGAGATTATGGCAAACCCCCCGTATTAGGGGAAGCCTATGTCCAGCAGTGGACGTCTTTCGGCTGAATCATCAAGGGGCGCGCCATAATTGGATCTCGCTCCATCCTAAAACTTACCTCGGGCCGGCACTGCCCGTGGCCACACATTGCAATTACAAATTCGCGGTCTCCTTTCAAGGAACCGTGTGCTTCCCTCAAGGAAATTTTTCGATTCTTAGACAGATGCGCTCAGTCCGTTGCTACTTCTACTGAAAACTATGCCGGTGACTCTTCTACATCTCAAAATAATTTGATACTAATATTATTCACTAAAGTAAATCCGCGCCGCACCATTATAGCCAATCCGTAAAGTTGTTTGCATCAATGAAATATAGATACATATGTCAGTGTAGGTACCTACGTCACAGATTGGTGATATTATGTAGGGTGGTAATTTGAGATGGGGGATGAAGGGCAGCTAGGTACCTTATCCATTGTAGCCACAAGAAAACGTTCTTAGAAGACCACCAATAACTTTTGGAATAATCAATATCTGCATTCACAGTATTTTACGCGATTATTGTTTGAAAAAAGCAAAATATTTTTATTTGGAAACCATTTAGCATATCCCTAACCACAAATTACAAAATGTGCACCTATTGCGAAATACACATTTCGCGTCAAGTGCTCATTTTGAGAAGTGCACATTCTACGTCAGACCCATTATTTCTATGGGTTTAAATTACAATTAAACAAATACCAGAGTGTCACTAATGAATTTCAGAATTCGATCAAGAGTGATGAATTGATGATCGAAGCGACGAGTTGAGCGTTGGACAGAACATGAAATCGTTATGTTGTGAATTCAACCATGGGAGTGTGCCAATGTATTTTACAAATGTAAGAACATATTGTTAGCTTCTAAAATAAAGGGAAACAATGCCAATACAAACTATTTCATAAATCTAGCATTCAAATATCCAGGCTACGTAACGGGCACGTCACTGAATTACTAAAGTGACAGGACAGACTGATAAAAAAATGTTAAATGAAGCACGATACATTATGTATGACGCATAAGGTATTATTAGCCGCGTGTGAGGTTACCTTATTAAAAAGTACTCTGTGGTGTAAGGGAGAAGAGCCCAACATCCAGCTTCGTGTAAACACATTTCCTAAATTTAATCACTAGGTACTCTTCAAGTAGTGCTTCAAGATAGATAAATTCCAATAGATGGCGGAATAAACAGCTCTGCCAATATAAAAAGTGGCCGAACCAGCTCTTGTAACTCGGCTGCAGTGAGGAGTTTTTCCTACTATACCTATAGATATACAGGGCGTCCCAAGACTGTCACATGGAGGGAAAGTACCATAAATACTCTAAATAGAAAAATTTACTGAATGAAGAGTTCATTTTTATTTTAAAAACTATACGAATTGTATTCAAAGAATTTTAAATAATCACCTGTCTGAACCGGGAATCGAACCCGCTAAATGTAAAAAAAAACTAATTTTATTGTACTGATCTTTGAATTATGCAAAATTATCAGAAAAATGTAGGTATATTAAATTTTTTATGTACCGGAACGTGTTCTTGTCAACAGGAAACGCCTTTATGTATTGACGTTCATTGATGTAGCCATGACGTGATAATGATGCAATTTCTCAATAGGTACTTAGTTCGCAGCTAGTTTCGTAGGTACTGGTACTGAGCGTTTTCAAACTTTGAAAATGAAGTTAGGCCAGCTTGTTTCTGCCCATGTTTTTTTATTCCGTTTTTTTATTAGGAGAAATATTCATGGATACCATCCGTCTAGGTATATTATGTTGGACTCTAACAGCTAAAACCACCATGGCGTTCCTCCTCGCACAGGATTCGCTCGCGTTTTCAGTCCTTCTGGCAGGTCCCGGTTCGCCTTCTGAAGGCGAGCCCCGTCCCCACGTGCAGTCTCCGCGGTCGGCCGCACTATCCAATTGAAAGACGTGCGCGGTAAACGGCGTTCCACCGTCTCGGTCCTGCTTCTGATCGGACAGCGGACTGCCCCAAGCGTAGGCTCTCACCTGTGGCCAGAGGTTGTTCAGGCAGTGCCCTCTGACGCCTGGTGCGTCAACTGCGGGTAGGGAGAGAAGTGCCTCCCTCTCCGTCTTCGCCGCCACCTTTGTGAGCATCACTTGCTCGCAAAGGGAGACGAAGCTTTCCCGAGCGCTCTCGCTCCCGACCATGGAGAAAATCAGGGCCGAAGCGAGAGGTCGTTGCCACTAACTGCTGTAACGAGGTGACGGCGCTCCGCTGACCAAGCTGGGTACTACGCCAGTGTGTGCTGCACCGTACCCTCAGGGCAGCTGATGCAGCGATGACATCTGGGCGTTTATTCCCGGTCTATGCGACAAAGATATTTCCCGAAGCACCCGTATGTCAAGATTACATCTGCGTGAGCCGGAAGGTGAGGGCGCCCTGCTACCTCTTTGGCCATCCCTTTAAAACATACCTTGTCGCCGGTATTGTGGCCTGCCTTGCACAAGTTACGGAAGTCGCTCTTTCCATTTCGCCACTAGGATCTAACTGAGCTCGCACCGCTAAATCCGCGCTGACAATACATAAGCGCGAGGGCTCTAGCCTTCCGATTCCAGGGCATCAATCCGGCAAGGAGGCTTGAAAGCTTGAAGGAGAATATACGGTATTCTCTTAACCCTGACGGTCGTAGCTCGCAGCAGCCTGCACAGAAACGCGACGCTGCGGGCTATCAGGGCCAAGAAACGTCAGCAGAGAGATAGTAGAGCCTCCGGCAGCAAGTCTTAGCACCCCCCAAACTGGGCAGCAACCAAGGTAGCGAAGCCGCGGCGCCCATCGAGTTGTGGGTCAACTACCGAAAATGCGGCCCGATATATGTATTTTTTTATTCCTAGCCTGGCTTATTTTATCCTGTATCATCCTTTTATTTTATAAAAATTAGTTATAAATATGAATAGTTGAAAAAAATATTGCAAATAAATGCTACGCTAATAGCACACAATATTTTAGGAGCATATTATGTAGCGGAACATATTATGATAATAATTAAATAAGGAACTGCACTTCAGAGTTGAAAATGTTTTAATGTTTTTTTAAATAATTATTTATAATATATGTACATACATAAATCACATTATGTTGCGTTAAATATTATAATCATTACAAAACATTGTGTACTATTATAGCATGTTTGTAATTGGGTATGTTGAATGGATGGTTTTCAGTCTCTTTTTATCTTATTTATTTCAGCCGCAGCCACAGTCTCATGAGTACCCACACAAGCAACGCATACGTAACTTGCGCAGGCTCATCGCCGATGGCAAAGTGAAGCCTACTCCAGAGACACTTATATTTTTCCTTTGTAATAAATTCGCAATTTCCGACGACCGGCAGAAGAAGGTCGTCCTCTAACCTTAGCTTTACGGCAGAAACTACAAGTATTACATACTTTATCTATTAATAACATAACCATATCATATAAATTTTGTTTTGTACTCTTTAACATGTAAATATAAAATGATATTTTTAAAGTTGTGTTATCACTTTAATACCCTCAACATTGAAATATGTACAAATATAACACATCAATCGAACGGACACGCCGTCGCTCGCGACTCTCGCAGCCGGGCCGGGTCGGGGGGCGGGGCGAACTTGTAAAGACTCGAGGCGGAGTAGGTACATATACTTTATATTCTCATAAAAATTATCTACACACAAGACTTTAATATAAAAACAAAATCGAGTTTCTCAAATACAACTTATATAAAGAACTTCAAGTGGGGCGTCGGCGCGGGCGGCTCGGGTGGCTCGGGCAGCCCGGGCGGCCCGGCTGACGTCACTAGCCGCGGCGCGGGCGGCCCGGCTGACGTCACTAGTGCGCGACGGGCGGAGCGCCCGAGGCCGCGGCCGCCGCGCGCTAGGTGGCGGGCGGAGGCACGGGCGGGGCGGCGGCCGGAGCCTCGCTGGTCGTGCCTGCGCTGCTGGCGGCTTGCCCGCCCTGCTCCTCGTCCTCCTCCTCTTCGGGGTCGAACTTAAGCATCAACTGCTTAAACTGTAAAATAGGCGAGCGAGTGAGTACGGCGGTAGGTTCACCGCGGGTTTATGTCACGCGCGTGGTAGAGAGCACGGCTTACCTCCAGGTAGTCGTCGACGAGCCGACGGCGGCCGCGCTCGTCAAGCTCGTCGGCAGCGCGGTCTTCGTCCTGCAGCTGCGCCATGGTCGCCTTAGGCTCGAAGATGGGCGCGTGCCGCCGAGACACCGCTTTTTCGTAAACCTTCACGTTTTCGGACGGCGAGTACTGGTTGATTTTTCTGCGCAAAAATTAACGTTTCGTTATGTTGTTGTTGGGTGGACGGATAAACTTAATTACTTATGGATCATATCAGCCCATTACTGTCCCACTGCTAGTTATGGGTTTTTTCTCAGAATGAGAAGGGTTTAAGGCCGTAGTCCACCAGCTGACCTGGTGTGGGTTGGTGGACTACACCTAAGAGGACTCAATAATGTACTCGAATCGAAAATACTTTTTTTTTTGAGTCCTCTCAGGTGTGCAGGTTTACTCACGATGTTTTCCTTCACCGTTAACGCAAGTGATAATCAAATTATGATCAAGGTAGAACTCAGACCCAGAATATCAATTTAATTATAAGGTTTATACAGCTGAAATTTTGAGAACTTATTTATACAGTGTGTCCGGTCATGGACTAGCGTATTCTAGGTACTTATATAACAACTATGCTAGTACTCAAATACACTATACACTAGGGTCCAATCCACTTCCATTTTTTTGTTGAGATATTCTGTACGTGTGTACAAAAAAGTCATATCTCTTAAAGTTTTGGTCCTACTGAGATAAAAGTAGGCTTATTCAGGGCAACAACATTTTCTATTGTTTACATTACGATACAATGGGTTCACATTTTCATAACTTTAAGATAGAGAATATCTCAACAAAAAAGCAAAATGGCTGCCAAATAGCGGGGAAGTGGATTGGACCCTAGTGTGTAGTGTATTTGTGTACTAGAATAGTTGCTATATAAGTACCTAGAATATCGCTAGTCCATGACTGGACACATTGTATTTGAAATAAGGCACTAATATTGACGTAAATCGTCAGCTCATAAGAAACTCGTGTACTTGGGAGTCGAAAAAATGTGTATAAATGTTGCAATAATTAAAGAAAACAAAAAACCCGACTCATTAAAAAGCGAACCAATAAGAGGGAAACAAAATGATGTAGAAAAAATAAATAAAGGGTTTTTTGTTTTCTTTAGTTAACTTTTTGTATTGACGTCTTTTTATTATTATTTTATCAAGATATCGTACCTATTTATAAATAAATAGCTACAGTTTTAATGAGGCTTAAACAAATCCATCTATAAACACCGCATTTCATTTCCATCACTCGCTCTAGTCGGCAATGTAGACTCTACACAACTTTCAAGTTGTGTAATTATTTAACGGAGTTTATGGCTTTAAAATGGTCAAAGAAACATCATGTTTATTTTAAAAGACGTATTCAGTGATACCCCACAAGATTTGACACGCGTCATTATTTTTTTTGTCTCTATCTCTCTTTTGGATTCCACGGCCGCCATTTTGATTTTTATCAAAACAAAACACAAAACCATTGCCACGACCATTGCACGGCTTAAGGTGGATCCAGACTTTGCGATGCATGCGCCACGAACGGCGCACAACGAATGCCTCGGAGTGAGGTGTGCGTGTCGAAAAAATATACCAACGTATGCTTGGGTCGAGCCATCGCGTGCGAAGCAAATGCTTCGTTTGTCTGTCTTCATGTTTGTGGCGAGGCATGTGCTACGCACAGGCTCGCCCTCCCACATGCGTAGCACATGCCTCGCCACGAATATGAAGGTACACACATTGCGAGGCATGCGTTGTGCGCTGTTCGCGGCGCATGCCTCGCAATGTCTGGATCCACCTTTAGACGAGTCGATAGACACCTCATGCATTAAAATCCAGCCGTTGGGATGCTTCGAGGGTACAAAGAATCCCACATACATAGGTACGCGTGAACATACATACATAGATGCCCTGTCTTTGCAGTCGCGCAGTCGGGTAAAAACTAATTATGACTAGTCAATCAGTTGGAGTAGGTTTACGAAACTTTATAAGCTAATTTGGACGAGTAAAAGGTACAAAACACTGCTGTTATTAAGTTTCTAGGTTGCCTCTTGCGAGAGTGAGAATAAGATTTAGTTTTTTAGAAAATTAATTATCTCGTAAAGTGTTTTTTATTTAGAAAAAATCCTATCACAAATAGGCACAAATTAACACCTACGTGTGTACAAAAAATGACTGATGACATAATTGTGCGTCTTACCTCCGGTTTCTGAATTGAGAATTCTAGGATAAGCAGTACTTAAGTAACATTTGAGTAAGGAGTTGTCAGAAAAATTACGGATTTCAAAGCATTTTTTTGACAACTCTGTACTCAAATACTACTTAAGTATTGCTTATCCCGAATTTTCAATTCAGAAACCGGAGGAAAGCTATCAATGAAAACGTCACCCCAGCACCAAAACTGAAATAACTTCGAAATCTTAAGAGACAGAAATTTGGATTTTGTAGGCACATTTAGCACTAATTATAAGCTATCTTTTTTTAAATCTACGTAGACCCAATAAATCACTTTCTTTCTGCTGGGAAAAATCTGAATCTAGAATCCGTTTTTCGTGAATATCTCTAGAACACTAGAGGCACTATATCTGTAAGAATAAAACTTCGATGGGATACATTTTGCTGGGGTCACGCACACGCGCTGAATTGTAGACTATTTATTATAATAATTTTACCTTGACACACAGTTTCTTTCCTACATAGTTATTGTTTATACTTGTGCCTTTACTTTAAATAATTATAACAACTTATGAAAAAAATATTAAAATCATACCTTTGTAGAGCTGCTAAATGCTACTGCTGCGTTTGTGGCTTCTGGTACTCACCACGCTTTTAGCGTATTCTATGAGTGTGGTACTAGGCCCGTCGAGCCAGTTATTTACAAGCAGTAAATGAGCTGAGTAGTAGTTGACCACATAAGACTCAACAACTGTATGATCTGTACATGAAGTAAAAAATAAGGAAATTTGACACTTACGCATCCGTGAATCCATAGAGTTGTTTGAGGTGTTGTTTGAGCACGAGCAGCAGCAGACAGCCGCGCGCCTGCCTCATCGCGTCACGTAGCGGTCGCGTGGACTCAGGCATTTGCGCCAGCAGTGTCTCCGCTTCCTCATCATCCTCCTCCTCGTCTAGAGGCTCCTTCTCCTCTGTATTTGGTTTATTAAGTCCCTGCATAAGAATTTTCAAACGTTATTTTGATGTCCTCACCATTGTATATTATAGCGGTCAAGTAAGACGGCTCACATTCAGTAGTGGGCGGCCACAAACGAATGTTTAAAATTTGTAAGAATATTTAAAATAGATATGGGTTGTTTATTTAATAATAGTACTTCATATCAAGTCGAGTCAGGCGGTTGCTCTCTATTAGCGGTCAAAAAGCATTTCACTTTGATTTAGAGAGCTATCATTAAAAAATTGACGTGTTAAAACTATTTAAGATTTTCGAGGGCTATTTAACAGTGCGATCTATTTACCTCACGAAAAAGCTGCAATAAATTTGATCCTGATGTTGAAATAATGATGTCTATGTGATGTATAATAAATAATGGTTCATCCTGAACTTGAAATGGAAAGTAGCTCAGATTATCGGCCAAGTACAACATCTGGTCCAATGGAGCAGTCTGAAACGAAACAATATTATTGTTATAAATTTTAAAACAGGGAAAATAATATTAGTAGTAGACAGATTTGACTGAATGCAACACTTACAGAAACGTCATCAAATTGTTTGAGTAGCGACAAAACCAACGCACGTCGTTGTGGCCGCGTGTTACGAAGCAATGAATATAAGAAACCGTTGAGAGCAGTAGGCAACTCATCTTGGTCTTTTTTCCTGAAAATAAGAAACAAATTAATACAAAAATCATATATACTTTCTTTCTTTCCATATATTTTACTTCAGAGATTACATTAATTTATCAATATTTACCTAAACCCTCTTATAACTCCTTCGTTCGCATTAACTTGTAGTATTTTTTGTAATTGATAAGAAAGTTTGATGCCAAGTTGCGCCTTCATGTGAATGAATCCTGGGTATTTCTTGTCGATCTCTTGGAGATGTTTGTCAGCTGTGTGCGACACAGTTACTTCCAAGTCTGTACTCATGCATATCAAATATGGAACAATCTACAACAGAAATTTTACAAAACATGTTAAAACAACACTATCTTTGAACTTACGCCCTTTCTTTTTACATATTTTTATGTCTGTTCTTATGATTTACAGAACATTTTATGTTCTTAATATCAAATGTATAAATTATGTGGAATGATTTTTCTACATAATACTCAATATTGTTTTTTGAAAACAATCATAAATAGTACGACAAAAATGAGTAACAGTAGGTCACTGAAAAGACTTGCTGTAGTTTATACATTCTGAAATTCCGTTGGTATCATAATTTTATTCATGTCTCATTCTAGACGAGTTATGGTTATAAGAACATTACTATAATGAACAACCAACGCTTGAGTTTACATTACACCCAAAATAAAATAAGAATAGTGCAGAAATAAAAAATCATGAGGTATCAATTCAATAAATTAGCACAATGAGAATAATAAAAACAGGATTATACGTAAGAGACATGAGCATAAAGACAGTACGTAAAAGACATGAGTATACCTGCACAGGATGCACAAGCCCTTGCGCCAGAACGAGCTGCACGACCTTCATGGCGCTGGAGCGCACTACGGTGCTGGGGTGCAGGAATGAGCCCAAGATCTCTTTCAGGTACAACTGAATCACCGTCGACGCCATGCCCGACGACACGTCACCCATCTCCTTGAGATTCTCGTGTTTTGATCTCTTCGACCCTGAATGGAAACAATCCTGATTAACTTACACATAATGACCAACAATTGTTGTAACGTCACATCTCTCTATATTTGAGGTTTTGAAAGAAGAAGTAAGCTTGTTGATGACATTTTTTTAAGACTCCAGGCAGGTTTTTTTTTTAACATTTAACCACACTAAGAAGTTCTCCTATATTGTGAGGGCTTTACAGACAGAAATCTTTCATGCACAACCAAACTCGGAACTTCCATCTAAACGCCATACAAATAATTGTTCCGTGCAGGAATCGAACCTGTAATCTGTAGCGCAAGGTCACTCACTGAGCCAATCGAGCCTTCAACTTAACACGTTCACTGTGGGAAAACACACACCGTGTTTGCACAATGCTATGCGCAGGCGGCGGGTGCACACATCGTGTGTTTGCACACTTTTTGTATGAAAACGCATACATACATAACGGCGCGTGCGCAAAGGCGCAGTACTGGCTGATAAAAAAATGTATATGCAGTTGTCAAAGTGTTAAGAGTTAATGTATAGTTAGGTGAAAAATACTCACATTCTCTGTCCTGTCTTATCATTCTCTGCTCCTCTTCTTGTAAGTACATTTCAATGTTTCTCAGCACATCTGCTTTCATCTCTATTGGAGCTAAATCTGACGTGAGAAGTTGATGATAGAATTCCTTTAGTTCGGGCCGCAACATAAATTCATAATGCCTCACACAGACTGAACCCAAAGCTTTGAGTGTGTGTGAAACAAAATCTTCGTCCTCAAGGCCGACGAAAAACATCAACGTTGAGAATATTTGTTCTTTTATGTCTCCCTATACAAAAAATGTAATTAAACGATTTGAAATTGTATTTAATCACAAAATATGCTTTTTGGGTTTAATAACCTAGTCACTTACCGGTAGACCTTCTATGACTCGAGCTTCCATAAAATCGAAATATCGCAACAGAAGTCCTACTATAAATAATGCGCGTCGAAAATAAGGCCTCGAATGCAATCCTCTAGTCATTTCAGGATTCCGCTGCCAGCAGTGTTTCCATTGAAGAAGTACACCTACGAATATTATTGTTACTGTATTTACAAATAAATTTTATGTATGTTGGAAGTTCATGCATTATTATAACAATCCCAAACTGTAGGTATTTATTGACCCAACCAATTTGAAATCAAAACCATTTCTTTCTAATGAAATGAAATTCATTAGGGCTCGTTCACACAGAACATCCGTATTTCCAGGATCGTTTTTAACGGATCCGTCGCTACTGGAGGTGATTTTCACACCGCATAGTACCGTTTTTAACGGATCCGTCGTCGTTACTGGAGGTGATGTTTTAATACTGTTGTGTGCGTGAACTTGCTCATACAACTACATACGCCATTACCCAATAAAAACGTACACGATGAAACAGACCTGTAAAACGGACTGCTGTATATTTTGTACTGTCATGTGCGTGAACTCGCTCATACACTACATACGTCAACGCCGAATAAAAACGTATACGATAAAGCGGACCTGTAAAACGGACCTCTGTGTAAACGAGCACTTAGGCCAGTCAGTTGCCAGACATGTGTGGAAACATTTGAAAACTTGTTAGAAGACAGCGCACATACCCAAAATCCCGGCCCCAGCACGGGTTTTTGGGCATGTGCGCACACAGATTTGCATTTTGCCATCCCGCGTTGGTTTTTGAGTGCACATAAAAGCGTTCAAACTTTAAATGTTTGCGTAGTTAAGTATTTTATTGCTTTACTACGTAATACGACATTAGATGGACAAGAAATCCAACTGGCACTCACAATTTTCTATTCAAGTTCAGTGTCAATGACAAAGAAACTCACCATGGTATTTATTGAAAACATCCCTAATAAGTTTGTAGTTGTGCGTGAGATTGTTGACGATGGCGGCGAGGCAGGCGATGCATGAGGCAATAACGAGCTGTCCTCGTTGCAGGATCAGCTTCACGGCATCTTCCTCCAACTGCGCCAGGAATACCTCGCTCGGGTGCTCCATTAATGGCACCACCAGCTCTAGCGTCGACGCCACCGTCGACATTATCTGCTGCTCATACTGATTCTGAGAAAGAACAAGTATTTTTACAATATGTATTAAAGTTTGGATAATAAGTTACATAACTTCCCAACCAAAACTCCACCCGTTTTAGGATCGACCTAAGCAAACAATTTTCAGGACTAAGCAAACAATTTGGGTCACGTTCCATAACACTATAATACTCGCTCGAGGAGTTGGGTCGTCGGGCGAGTGTTATAGTATCATCCGTAGCGTTTTCCTTGTCAGCTGAAACTTTCCGTATATCAGATAAGTAGGTAGGCAGGCTCATATGGTTACTATTGAATTAGGTACCGCGACGACACAATTCGTCGCGATTCTACTAATCCACTACAGCATCTGCAGCATTTACCTCTGGCATGATTTAAATAGACAAGAATTCATAATGTTAAACAGAAAATTACATACCTGACACTTTAAACTCAGGTATGGCTGCAGAGTTAATGCGTGATTAACTAACAATTGGGGCCTAATTCTCGCAAACAAATGCAGCGTGGAGAGACAAGCTAATATACGCTGTGATGAACCAGTCCCTGGAAATATCAAACATTATAGTTTATGTATTTACTGGACATAATAAATATATTATAAAATGTATAATTTGTTTACCGTCAGCGCTTGTCTCTTCTAGCTGAAGTAAACTTTCAATCAGACAGTCTACTATTTGCTGACAAGCAAGTAAAAGCGATTTAGGTGGTTGATATATTATTTTTGTGGAATCATCTTTGTCTTCCTTGGGTTTGAACAACTGCAAAAATTTGTACATTCGTTATAGTATCATGTAGTAAAAATATTGATTGCAATACAATTACTGCATCAAGAGAACACATTCAGGTAAGTTTTGACGTGAAACATCTATAAAATCAGAAACATACGGGTATCATGACAGAAATGTGGACTAGTGATGTTCAAATCCGTTATAAACTGTAGACGTGTTATAAACTATAAAATATATTCATATAGTCTGTTATTTTATACGCTATCATTATAACGCGGTGTTACAAAACTCGGGCGCAGTCTGAACGCGGAGACGCTATAATTTTATTTAACAACGCGCTAAACGGACTTGATTATGCGCGGTAAATGTTATCTCGCAACGCGCTGTACACTAAAGAATATAACAATATTTCATTCCCTTACGCGCTGTTGCTAGTCGCTACGCTATCTGGCTATCTCGTTCTGGCCCCGCTATGCGCGTTTAGACTTTTATTCGTTGAGTAGGTTGAGGCGTTATAATTTAGCGCGAAGTCAGAGCCGCTATAGCAAACGCTATACGCTATGTACACATAGTCTGTTATATTTTGGCGCTATACGTTTTATTAACCACCACTAATGTGGACCATAAAAAACTTCTTTATTATGTTTCCTTAATAACTCCCAAAGTACTAAATAAGCCTCAGAGACAAGTGAGGTGTCGTTTGTTATCATACATATAAGTCAGCTCGCTAACAACCGTGCGATTGCGTCGCAGGCGAGTGAGGCGGCGGGGAGGGCGCTACATTGCATTGCGTTAATGTTGTGTAACTCACGACACGACTCAGACATGGTATAAAAACGACTCGATGCCATAGACGTTGTACGTTAAACCAAACGGCTGCGTGCCGAAACAGCCCCGCCGGATATTTTTTTATTATAAAGATATGGAAAAATTTACTTACACTGGTCAATAACTGCTGAAACCACTCGAGACCAATGTCTCTGGACGATATGACAACGTCGGTGATGTTAAGGACCTTCCGCGTTAGAGGGTCAGCGGCAGCGGCTGTCATGTCGAGCGCGCCGGGCCGCGTAGTGTTCGCGCACGGACTAAACCACATGTTTTGAAACACTTCCATCACTAATTTCCTGATACCTTCCTCATCGTTCACTCTCCTAATCATCTTTACGCAAATCTCAGGTATTTTAGGAAACTCTGGGCACTCTATACAGATGTCTTTCAGAATTTTTATCACACGTTTACGCACCGATACACCAGTGTCCTAAAAGATGCAATATTATTTATAATTTCATCACCAACACATTATTAAACACAAAGTAAAAAAGAGCCGTTATAAACTGAATAGCACTCACCAATATTCTATTTGAGAGCATTCCATAATACTTATCAATAAGGTCAGGTCGACTGAGCACAAACTTGCCCACGAGATCGACCGCAGCCTCACGCACCGCGGTAGACTGATCCAGGAAGGATCGGTTGACTCCGATCTGCATGTCTGGTCGCGCCAGTACTGCCGGGTCAGCTTCCACGATCATTGCGAGGCACTTCATCGCCTTTGTGCGAATCGCTATCGTGTTTTCACACAAAATAACAAGGATTTTCCTCAGATATCTATCGAAACTCTGAGAAAAAGACCTCTTCGACGCTAAGTACTGAGAGATAAGTTCTGCTCCACTGTAATCAATGTACGATTGCATCACTTGCACTTGAGTGCCACCTTGATACCTAAATGGTCGGATTTTCTCGAGGAAAAAATGCTTTCGTCGCTCTATTGTCTTGAATTTCTCAGCCGACACAAGCGCACTAGACGCGAGTTTCTTTTCAGCCTTTAAATCCTTAAGGCGGCGTGCTTCGTCGTCACTATCATCGTCAGCGTCCGACTCCTCCTCACTAGATTCGTCCTTTATGTAACGCTTCTTCGATTTGTTCTTCGGTTTCTTTGTCGGCGACGTACTTTTCGGCTGCACTACCATATCTCTGTACCACTGTGTGATATAGAAATGGCGGGCGCAGTTCCAAGCTTGATCCTTTTGCCCGTTGATGGCAAGATAATCAAGTAATACCCGTTGTAAGAATTCCGTCCTCTCTTCATCTTCGTCTAAACCCGAAGTCGCGCTCTACGAAGATAAAACGTACATTATTTTAAACTTGAGTGGACACTATGCAAAACACAAATTATAACGAATAAATATTTAATTATGAACGATCGTACAAAGCGACTTGTATACCACAGGTGGAATGTATCATACTGCGAAAACTGGTTTTCCTCAGTTAAGTCAGTCTATTTGTCTATTTTTTCTCAACTATGATGGGATTGGCTTCCAGGCTAACTAGACCCACGTAAGTAAGAAATCTCTATTTCAGATCGAAGATATCTGTCGCAAGTTCTCAAAAGCATGCTCGTTATCTCTCTGAAAATAGTCTAGAAATCTAGTGTAAACTGAAGAATGAACCACAAACCTGTGCCTGGTTGCCATCCTTCTCTTCCTCTGCTCGTATATCCCTGACGACAGCGTCCATAGTGGCAAGTTTAGCGCGCGATTGAACGCTGTCCCGCCGCAGCCGCGCCGCCACCAGGCCCAAGTACTCCAGCGACGCCACCCGGACCGACATCTCCATCGATTTGTCAGACATGTACTTCACCTAAATAAAACATTATAAATTATGTCACAGGTGAAACGCGTAGTTAGTTGCAGACTGCTTTGAACATTTTGAACTCTTTTTACAAGAGTTGGTCTAAGTAAAACCCAGGTTTTAAAATAGCCCCGACCCTTTTTAGGGTTCCGTACCAAAATGGTAAAAAGGAACACTTAGAGAGGTTACGCACTGCATCCGATCCGAATCCGTGAAAATGCGTTCCGAAGTAGTCATAGAACCATTTGTATGGTAGTTTACGCACTAGATCCGACTTCAGTCATCCGATTTCTCTCCGTCATCCGTGAGTCTCCAATTCGGAAGAAATATTGACGGACCGAAGTAGCCGTAGTACGGTTTGTATGAACGCATCGCATTACTTCGGATTGAAATCGGACATATGCCAAAGATGGCCCCAAAATTACTTGAATTTGGATCAGAGATCGGATTAGTGCGTAAGCAATATCCGAATTCGGTCCGAGATTTTTAGACTCTAGATCCGTATTTTCACGAATTCGGATCGGATGCAGTGCGAAAAGCAGTATCCGAATTCGGTACAATTTTTTTACATCCGTATTTTCACGGATCCGGATCGGATGCAGTGCGTAACCGCTCTTATGGTGCGATTTCGTCCGTCCGTCTGTCTGTCACAGCTGCTTATTTCAGGAACTTCTAATGCTATCGACTTGAAATTTGGAATAATTTTAAATAATGCTTGTCAATTCAATAGTTGCCGAAGTGGGGTGCTGAAATTTTATAATGGGGTTACTAGGTCGAATGTGGTATCCTAAGAAAGGTCTTCAGTTGCACATTATAAAATATATTTTTATTTATGCCGCATAGATTTTGACTTATGATGAAAAATGTCTAAAAATACCAATATCTGGAATAAATCGAGTTGATAGAGGTTTATGTGAATATTACAGGAAAACTTAGTTATGCAGTTCCAAAAAAATGAAAAATAAACTTTCCAAACAATGGTCCGGCTACTCTCAGTGCGCGAGTCCGACTCGCACTACGGTCAATATGCGACTCGCGTGCTCTGACGCATGCGTATTGCACGTGTGCTCACTCATAGCGTGACTGTAGGGGTGCATTATGGTCTAATAAACTTAAAAACAATATTAAATTCAAAAACAGATCAGTTCACTCACTAGCATAGTTCCAAGTAGGCTAAGCAGTAGTTCAGTCGCAGGCCACTCTGGTTTGTTCACAGTGGTAAGTAAGTCATGCACGAAATTTTCGAAAAGAGGCCTGAAGTCGACTTCCTCGTTGCGACTCCGGCACTTGTTTAGGAATGACGTCAGGAATGTACCACCTACACTGATTGCTGCCTCGTACTTAGATATAATCATGAGATCTTTATCTACATTCTGTAAAAATAATAGGACAACAAAATGGTAAGTAAAGGTACGAGTTCGTAGCCGACTGCAGACAACAGCAGCAGACGACGTGACATTGCAACATGTCGCAGTGTCATGATTCCGAACCCAACTGCAGATGGCTGCAGCAGACGGCAGCGTCGTATTCCAGTTAGTTCTGAATGTTCCGTGAGACAAGATGTCTGACCTGTTTGGGATTAGCGATCGCGATTTACTTTTGTATCTTTTGTTTTTGTGACACGCATCGTACAGTGCAGGATATTGGGCCACCTGGTTTATCAGTTTTTCTTCCTCGGAATTGGTAAAACTCATTTTTTGAGAAAGATTCAACGTGCTGTCGCTTTAGCCGCGGTGGCACTACTGATCTGCGGTCGGGCGACACATCGTCTGCGGTCGTGCGACGTGTCGAAATACATATAAACCAGTAGTGTCGCAGCGACATGTCGTCTGCTGCTGCTGTGCGCAGTCGGCTACGAACTCGTACTTTAACTCTTAATCTAAGTATTCTATGGACGCCGTTCTAGTTTGTGAGTCAATGGCTACACTAAATAATTTGACACAGGGAATGAATTCTATTAACAATTACTCGGCGTTGACAGAATCATCGAATAATAATGGAGCCATACAAATTAAATTGGAACAATTACTTACTTTCTTGTCAGATGACTCAGGATCTTTGTCTTTATCCTGTGTCTTGCAGAGTGTTTCCGGCAGCGTAACTACGCACTGTACAAGTTGAAGGACAAGCGCCGTCAACATTTGTATTTGTTGGTCAGAACTCAGTTGGAAAGATCGCAGATTGTGTTTGGAGCTTGGAATGCGCGCTATCGACGCCAATATATCTTCTAGCAAGAGACGCCTATGTTGCTCGTATTTTGTAAATATCTGGAACCAATATTGCCTGTCAGAAATGATTCTTTGTCTTAAACATAAAAATATGTTACCGAAAGCTGTTTCGAAGAAATCAAGGATAATTAATTATATTAGGTATCGGCTCCTTATCATCCTACGTAATTCATAGAAGACAGCGAGAATAGATTGCAGTATAGATTTAGTTACGGGCGATAGGCACCTGCATATAGTTCAATTAATTAATTGTCATCTTGAGACATTAAAGTAAACATTAACATGTATCCAATAATTACAATTTACAACTTAGCATCCATATCTTAGGTAGCATCCTTCGACTGCACCGCGTGCCAAGAGGCGTTGTTTAGAATGAGGGTGTTTTTTATTGGGTGCTAATTAAACAGACTTCTTTTTAATAGCATTATTCGCCTCTAAAAATCTACATTGGCTTCTAAATTACTAAGTCAGCCACAATTAACGAGCGTCTGAATGATACTATCTTAGCCACTAGTTATCTTCTATATAAGCCACTGTTCGTCACCCACTTTCATTTTCACAATAAAAACAAATGAAAAACAAAAAGCAGAGTTGACGGAGCCCCGCTGCGCGCGGCTCCTATTTCTGTCTGCAGGGTTCAAAGTAACCTAACACGAAGGGGATGACGGGGGCTTCGTTCGCTCGCTTTGCTCGCTCACTCTACCCCCCGTCATCCCCTTCGAGCCTAACCTATCAGTGTCGGGGTGCCCAAAAATTTAGTTGGCGTTGTAAAAAAGTCGAATTAGTTTATTAGAGGTTATTTCATTTTCCCGTTGCTTAGTTATAAAATGAGAAGTTTGGTCACGTGGCCAATAAATAAATTTGTGGCTTGATTTATTTTATTTTTTTCCTTTTGGACTGCTGCACATCTACATCTTCCTTGGGACCTGAAAGGTCTCCAGCCAATGGTGGAAAAGTAAAATAGTTAATCTAAGCTAACTACTTATACTACACTAACATCATGACTACCTGCAACAACAGCACTAAGGGCGACCCCTAGTGGGACTCGGACCTCGGCTTAGGGCGTTGCTGGCGGGAGGTTGGGGGGAGACAGCTTGATGAGGGCTGAATTATCGGGGTAACTGCGAAGTGTGAAGAGACGACCGGCTCTACGACGGGAGAGTTCGGTGGATTGTGACGAGCGGCGTTGGGACGTCGCAACGGGCCTCGTCGGCGAGGACGGTAAGCCGGACGGCGGCGGACGCTGGGTAGTGTGCTGGTCGATTTACTCGCCTCCTGGAGGAGGGTTATTTCGTCATCGGACTCTAGAATGAGGGGAATCTACTCGCACATTTATATACAACACCACGCCGCTGCCGTCGCGACAACGCGGCCTAACGGCCTGGCCACGGACTTCTGGAGTCGCGAATTGCGGTGCGACGAGCGGGCCGGTAATTCGCTAGACGCGGGATTCATGCTACGGTTAGTTGCTATCACCGCCGCGAATGCCGTGGATAGTTTAGACGGAGATTATGAGAGGTGGATTTATTAAACTCATTTCGTCATTGCTTGAAAAGTACATATATGATCCAATCAAAAACAAATGTAAAAATGTGCCAATGTCGGTACAAAGAACTTGAGGGATTCTTGACTTTGCCGATAAAAGAATTGAGATCAGTCAGTCAATGGGTGATAAAAATTGAGATTTTCAGACGACAATGCCGATTCTGTTGTACACAAACTAAACTTAATTTAGGCTGCTGCCCTCTTTTTCACGAAGAAGAAAAAGAAGGACGTAAAAAAAAGCTGTCAAATATAGTTGAACTAAATTTGACATTTCGACATGTCAGAACGTATCGACTAAAAACACGATGAACTCTCTCTAATTTAATTCTTATCTCATCATCATTCTCCTGCCCTTATCCCAATTTATTTGGGGTCGGCGCAACATGTCTTTTTCTTCCATACTTCTCTATTAGTCGTCATCTCGGTAGTCACCCCCTTTCTGACCATATCATCATTCACACATTCCATTCCAACTTAATTCTTATCTATCACCGCCCTTTTCTCGCGCTGTCTGTTAGTAAAAGAGCAATTCTCTAATACTAGTTCAGTTGGTGAACAAGAGCAATATTTAAAGAATTGTAAGAGGTGCATTTATAAAATCTGGAGTTCAAGTAATCACGATAATTTCCATTAACATTCACAGATTTAAAAAAATATGTACAGTCAGCAAGAAAAAGGGCAGTTATCCTATTTCCCTTCCCATAAGGATCAAAAGACACTTTCGGACCAGTTGAAGTTGGAGTACTAGAAACGCCAGAAATCGTCAAATATTACTTGAGAAAGTAATATTAGTAAGAAAGGCAGACAAAGGCAGTTTTTTTTTGTTGTGGCTGTAGGTTAATATTCTTAAGAGACTCCTGCCACCATTTAAATAAAATATGTATAATTCACTAGCGATCCGCCCCGGCTTCACACGTGTACGTTTTATAGCTTAAGACCTTCCTCTTGAATCACTCTATCTATTAAAAAAAACCGCATCAAAATCCGTTGCGTAGTTTTAAAGATCTAAGCATACATCGGGACAGACAGCGGGAAGCGACTTTATTTTATACTATGTCCTATGTATATCCTGGCCGCCGACTTTTTTTTATCCCAAATCACCGAACAAAATGGGTGATTTTCTTTTTTGTATTTATATTTTTGATGTTGCTAGTACCTTAGTAGATCCGATTGGCATTATAAAAATACTTTGCGAGAATTACACATCTTGCTGGCTATATAATTTTTTTTTTCGATGTCTTTTTATGCAGTCCGAAATATTTTCAAAAATTATGCACTGACTCTTAAGAACATTTTCCTGTAGCCACAACGATTTAGGTAGCTGCCCTTATTACTATACTAAGCCATTACAAATAAGTTTTTTGCGATTTATGGTGTTTCTGGTACTCCAACCTCGGTTGGTCCAGAACAGTCTTTTGATCCGTATAGGAAATAGGATCGATTGACATCATGAAAGTTTTGTGAAAAGTGCCCTTTTTCTGATTGTCGGCAAGAATCGCGTACGGCTTGGCCTCACTCATACATTTTTATACATTTGTTTTGGACGCAAACTGCGCCGCGCGCAATTTCACTGCTAGCGAATTGTCCCGTGGCCAGACCGTAAGACTCGAAGATACCATATGCGTCAACAATAAATAAACTTGTAATAACAAAAAACACTCACCGTAGTGACGAGCTTCAGCGCACTAAGTTGCAGCTCGCTAACATTCTCGACGAAGAAGGGCGAGACGCCGACGGTGGAGGCGTGTAACACCGTGGTGTCGGTAAGGTGATGCGCCGCGAACAGCTCGGCCAGCAACGTGACGGACTCGTGCGCATGCGTGTACAGCTCGCGCGTGGCACGCTGCGACCCGCCGCCCGCGTTTGAGCGACGCGTCGCGTTGCTTGCGGCCCCGCCCCGACGCTTGCGACCGTCCACTGTAGTGCACGGAATTACACTATTTAGCTATTTCCTTTTATTACTAATAATTTTAGTAAAAACATTAAAACCAAAGATGTGAATATTTCGTAGGTCGACTCAATGGGGGCCCGCATTCGTATGACTCATGAACGACTCTTGAGATGTTATTATAAAGAGCAACGAGACTGGCGCAAAATCGCAAGACTTTGCATGAAAAACTGACCTAAAAAAACCGATAAAGGGGGTTTCTATCCTCAGCACTGCAAGAATGAGGAGTAAGAATTTCAGAAGACCACCAAATCTTAACACCGGATAGTAGTTAGCAAAGTAATTGTAATTACCTTTTTTCTTAGAAGTACTCTGAATGCTATACACAGGATCGTAGACACAATAAATTGTATTGTTCAGTTGGAATTTTATGAACATAATAATTCTATCTATAACATCTTCTAGAAATATGCGCTTCGGCATATTCGGAGAGGTCATTACGTACAGAGACGTTAGACTTGCGTCCGATGCACACATAACTCTCTCTAACGCCGACTCTAACCATATTTGTCGCATTTCTTCACTATCCTCCTGAAAAGCCAAAATAAAATTTTAATTATGCATCATAATACACAGGTTTCATCGTCAGAAGTTAGATTTGAGTACTTACAGGGTCGCTCACTAATGACATTTTCTCTGCCGCCCTAATATTTTTTTCCAATATGTTTAACAGTCGAACTAATCTGTCAGCAGGTATAGCTTCCATAGCACCAAGATTCTTTAACTTAGCTGCTTCTGAACATAACTCTTGAAGCTGATAACGCGGTAATAATAATTCTTCAGGTATATCAGTGCCCTCTGCAAGTTATCAAATCATTGTGTAAGTCCAGGTCCTACTTAAAATAACATAATATAATTTACAGCCTAGAGAGAAATTCCGGCTCACTTCATCCAAACGTCGTTGTAGTTATACCCCCCAAAGTGAGCTGGTTAATTTCTCTGAGCTGTGCGATATAATATGCTTACCCATTTCGTCAGTAATTAATATGTCATCGTCAATAGTTTCGAATACTGATTCAATCAACTTATTGAAACGCTGATACGTATTTGTCTCCATTAATTCATCTACAGATAGCATTTCTAGCACGGGCACTAATCTCCGTTCTACCTTTCGTAACTTAGGCCGCACTGAAAATTCAACGATATTAAAATACACAAATTATAAAGTACAAATTTAACAATCATAAGAAAACTAAATCTGTTGCAAATGAGCACCTCACTTCAAACAATGTATTAATATTTTAACATGTCCTATAAGATACAGTCTGTTAGAGGCAAAAAAAATATATAAAAACATCTTTTGTTTCTAAGTACCTATTGCAGCCTCCGCTTCTTCCCTTTTACTTGCTTCTTCATGTTTCCTTTTCACTGCCTCCCAATTTTTCTCCCTAGCTATATCTATCGCTTCTCTTTCTTTATCTACAGTTGGCGTACCGCTACTCGATTTCGACTTCAGCGGGGCATTATCATCCGAATCTGATTCCAGTGCGCTATTTTTCCTTGATCTTTCTTCAGTTGTGAAATCATGCTTCTTCAGTAGCCCCTCCTATAAGAATGATACTTAAGTACACATGCCAACTACAAAACAAAACCTTAATCTGGATGAGTAGTCGCTGAAAAATCGTATCTAAATGAAATCAAAATAAGGAGACAAGCTTTCTGGAAGGATCTATATGCTCCACCTGGGTAGCTACTGGCCTCACATTGAAGTAGTTTACTGTGTTTCGTCGTGTGTATATGAAAGCCAGGGGGTCGATATTTTTACCAGACTACGAAAAAGGAAGGATAATGAGTTTAATTGTTACTTGGATTATAATTAATGAGGGCTTTAGACAGTTCAGGCTCCATAATTGCGTAGCGGAAGCCTCAGATCAGGCGTTTACGCGAAGTTTTTTACGCCTAATTTCGGGCACACACTCTTCGTGCATGTAGATCCGGCATGAAACTCAATAAGTATCACATAGTTCAATTTTTATCTGGGAGAGGTATGGAGGAGCATTGGAGCAGGTTGGGGCGAGTTCATTAATCAGAGAATAGTCGCTCGATGAGTAAGAACTTACTGATAATCGTCCAAGTTTCACAACTGGGTATCTGTTATTTATAACGCCGGTACTTTTGCTTGGGTCTTGCTTCTCTTGGCTGCTATTTTGAGCTGGTTGCTGGGGCGCGTATGGGGCGCCCATAGACGGTAGAGGCACTTGCGGTTCAAGACGTAATGGCGACGGCGCCACACTGGCTTGTGCCGGTGACTGACCTGTCCTCACATTACCATCTACAAATAAATGAAAACATAAAGTGCCTGTCCATTATAACTGTTTACATAGCGCATATTAAAGCAGTAGATACCTTGTTCAAATGCCTTTTCTTGTAATTGCATTAATAATCTCTGTTGATCAGGTTGGTTGCTTGGTGACATAGAGAGTGGATCTTTTTCTTCATTTAAATTAGTACCATAACTCCTATTCTCTTGTACTAAACTATTATAGAAACCGCCGTTTTGTGGATTCGAATTGGATGTATTCGACAGCGGGCTTGTGTACATGTTGGAAGAGTTTCCACTGTTCCAAATGGGGGATACGCTGTTCTGTGCAGTGTTGTTTAATTGGTTTCCTGGCCTGGCTTGGGAGGGAGGAGAGCCCATATTCACATGGGGTGAGGATTGAGAAGGGGTAGCAAGCAGTTGCTGGTTTGGAATGGATGCCGTTCCATGTGATGATGGACTCGAGGGAACAGTATTAGGAGATATTCCATTAAACTTATGGTGTGAGTGGCAATTAGGACCCCAATGAGTTCTTGGTTGCTGCTCAAACACATTAGGATTTACATTTAAGATTGCTCTCAACAGTTCTGGCAATGGCTGCGGAGTTGGAGGATTTGAGGAATTTGCCATGCTATCATCTTTTAGATCTCTGAAAGGATAAAGACAGAAATATTATATTAAGAAGACAAAATGTTTTGTAAAATTTCCTGTTAATATTATTATTGGGTATATCAAAACTTATTCTGAAATTAATGGAAATATTACATGTGCGATACTGATGTCTGCATAAGTGATTGAATTAGCAGCGACACTAAATTATCATCGCGCGTTGCAAGCAGAATTGCCGCCTCTTCAGCAACACGCGGATGAAACAACTGCGACTTGTTGTTGAGCGTCGCAGGCAATGGCGCCGGAAGTGGTAACACTGGTAATACTGCAAAAAATAATAATAATTGATAATTTCTCGATATTATTGAAATTGTCTTCCTATTATACTAGTTACGCTCTTCCAAAACAAATATAATTTTGCAATAGGTAAGTGACATGAGAACATAAAAATAAAATTTATTGCCTTGTACTTTGTTGGTACTACCCAGTTCGAGTTTATGACTGCAGGTTTAAAATCGAAACCATGATAAATAGTGAAATCTGGTCAGAGGAACCATATGCATGAATTTGAAAGAAATCAATGTTTATTTTTGCAAATAATACCATCATGTATTATCGCACCAATCAATAATAACATTCCTGGGAGGGATTCAATTCTGCAAATGAATGTTATGTGGTAAATCATCAATCAGTAAAAATAAAAAAAATAAAAACATGAAAAATTTATCATCCATTCTGTTAATGTTTTTAAGGAGCATTTTCTCTTGAAAAGATTACTTACTCATATTTATGAATATTGGTAGTTTAAAAAAAAAAACTGTAAAAAGTAGATGTCCATTCTCTTAATGTTTTTAAGAGGAGAATTTAGGAGCTAACGGTAAAGGTACAATTTATTATATGATTTAACATACACATAACGCTATCTGTTTAGCATATAAATATGGTATAAATGATGCTAATTTCTTCTTGATAGGTTTAAATTATAATATCTTTTGATTGAATGAACCCGTTACAATGAAATAAAAACTAAATGTTACTCTGAAATATGCACACTATTTGTCTATAAAAGTCAACTGACTCAGTACTTTTCACATAATGCTTGCACATACAAACCGATAAACAGACAAAAATTCCAAAAATATAGATTTTATAACTAGGCAGACTATTCACTTCACTCTTGTCTACCACCAAAGTATATCATAACAATTTTTAGTTGTTTGACTATTTCAATATCCACTCATGATGATGGCAGACAGTAAAATGACAGATGGAAAACCAAATTTATTTTCACACAGTTATGGTTTATCAGTCTAGCAAAATAGAAGGAAAAATTAAAAAAAAAAACCTCTTTCTTTGTATTTCCAAAAAATATTTTTTTTTCTTAAGCTTTTTAAGGTAAATAGGTATCTGCTAACAAATAAAATTCTATTTATTTATTAAATGCCTTGAATTCTTCAGGAATATGTACCAAAATTCACCTTGTTTACAGTATTTTGGCTTTTCCAGGCTATGCAAAATAAATATTATTCAATTATAAATAGTCAAAAATAAAGAAAAATCTTCTCCTTTTTTAGAAAAAGGAGTAGTCTATCCATAGCTTACCATAACATCTTGCTAAGGTTCTCAGATTGATCAGAAAATATACCAAAAACAGCTTACCTATAACAGATTTGTAAATATGTCTTTAACCGCAATGTTTTTTGGTACATATCTCTGGCACATTACCTTCCAAATGATATAAGTTTCATTCCCCTCCTTATAGTTTAAGATATTTACTTCTAAAATTTATTTCCACCGCTTTTATAATAAACACAAAAAAAGTAACCTTTAAGTTCATCAGTAGTTTTCTACTCTACTAATATTATGATTGTAGTTTAAGCATTTTCCTAGAAAAATAATAATTATAGGGGGAAAAGTTAGCAGATAAGTACTCTGAACCTTTATGAATGAGTAAAATCTTGTTAGTCACAAGTTTATATGAGCAGCAACAACAACAGATAAAAACAAGATAAAAATCAAAATAAACTCTGTTTATAATGTAGAGAAAGTCTGTGATTTATGTTTTTTTTTCAACTATTATATCATTAACATACCATTTTAACAGTACATGGGTGATTATGGTACAGTACAGGTATATTATTTGATGACCTAAGTATTATAAGTCAAGAAATATTGAGAGACATAATAAGGTTATTGACAATTAACATAATCATTGTAAATCATTCATACAAAACAAATTATTGAACTGTAATCAGAATTGTCTAATAATATCAATTGATCTAAATAATAATGTAACTGTTTTATGTAAATATAAGTGGTCAAATGTACTCATACCTGATGTAGCTATACTTACAGTCTGTCAAGCTGGCTACTCCTGCTAATGTTGTAATAGGGACACTTGGAATATCCCTTTCATTCATCTTGATTGAACAATTTATTTTCTCAGGTTTACTAATATTTTCCTAGAAGTTAAAAAGAAAGCCATTGCTGTGGTACTATAAAACACACCATACAAAATTGTTTGCGTAGTCGTAGTTTCCATTATCATTTTACTTTCCACTCACGTAACACTTAGCACAGGAAATGTTTAACATAACCGATTGAGGATTTAATAAAACGGAGTGTTTCACTTATAATTAAAGTTACATCAAATCCAAAGATTGTTGTGAAAATGGGGCAGCCGTCAATTTGATGCTTTGTTGTGCGTTGTGCATCAAAACGAAGGTCAGCGCATCTGTACGACACTCCCATCAGAAACTGAGAAAAGTAGTTTATCTGACACTAAACCATATTTTGATTTAATATACAGCAAATACTCACTGAAACATTATGATAACTATGTCTAAATTATTTATCCAGGACAAATCAAACATAATCCCAACATTTAGATAATCAAGAAATTATGAATTGGTGTTGCCAATTATCTAAAAGTTTCACCACATGACGCCACAAATATTTTCTTTGGCCATAGACAAAACAGTGTACATACACACCCTTACATAAAACCGATGTTTGATAACGGTTGTTATTTTGTTAACTAAAATGGCATAAAAGTATGTAGTTTTAAGTCTACTATTCATTGGCATACAAATGATGAGAACAGGTATAATTGAATCAGTGTTAAAAATTACAATCTTTTATACGTAAGGGAGACACTGGTGCCGCTGCCGGTAGGGTCGTCTTAGGGGCGGCGATTGTTTTGTTCACCAACTTTAATAAAATTAGAGAATTGCTATCTTTTACTTACAGATAGCGCGAGAAAAGGACGGTAATAGACAACAACTAAGTTATTACGCCTTGAACTTCGCCGTGTTTTTAGCATAGAAGTATTAAGTACTACGTACATTTAGTCGAAACGTTTTAATCTCGTCTATATATGGCTGGAAATTTTAGTTGAACTAAATTTGACAGCTCTTATTTACGTCTATCTCTTTCTTATTTTATTAGAGGGGAAAAAGATGGCAATAGCCTAAATTAAGTTTACTTTGTCCATAACAGAATCGGCACCACTGTCTAATAAACTCTCTCAGTTTAATACGTGCCATGCAGCAAGAATGAAGCACGAAGGCCTAAATCTACCTTCGGTCGGCTCACGAAATTCAATTATTTTTAACTTTTTATATTTTTGGCATAAGATAGGAGATACCTTTGAGACTAACCCGATCACTCACATACGCGCAAACATTCGTACATAGTACGAATATTTGCACGCACGTGAAGGGCCGTCAGACATCCATTCGCAAACTCAGCAGATATGCAATTAGTTCGCAATTCGCATACACGTTATGAACCCATTTGCGCTTCCTCATAAACTTGTTTACGAATGTTTCAGTTTTGCTAGCGATTTTGTGAACCATGGAAGGTAAAGATGATTTTATTAGGCTCCCATAGCCTCTAACTCCAAACTCCTTTAATCCGCCAGTGACGCCCGGACGATGTTTCCGAGTGGGACGTCCGATCCGACAGTCAGATCGGAAGCGATTGGATGTGCATGGACTGTTCAAACCAATGTATGACGCAAAAGCCTTCCGATTATCAGATCAGAGACTATCTGAACCGATTGTCGTAGTAGCAATTTGTCGGACGTCTTATTGCTCTGAGTCATGTCCGCATATTTCCTTGCTTTCTAGATAATATTCTAGATACTTCCTATTCCTACTCGACGGTAGTGTAGTGTTACTCTAATAAATTCCTGACAAACTTGTCAAAGATGTCAAAGTCATTCACTCATTTCATTCGTAGAAAATTTGTTACTTGTGTATTTTGTGTAAGTTCTGTGGTCATTTTTTATCTATATTTTTTGTTATTGTTCCATAGTCAGTTCCATTGACCTTTGGTTTTAGTCGGGCTTAATCTAAGATTAGTGATAAAATTTATTGTTAAACGATTTTAATTTAGTAGTTATGAAAGAGTGTGTAAAGTAATCATCATAGGGGAAATAGTGGGAATAGAATAGTCATCTCTCAGAGTTTATTGTATAAGCCGTGTATGTATAAGTATATATTATAGTACTAATATTAATATAATCTGAAGTGTGTTGTATACTAAGCTCTCAGAACAATAACTTAAAATTAAAATTATCTTCCTTCTTAAACAGTATTTGTTAATTGTTTTATTTGATAATTTTGTATGTTTCGGGCATGTTATTCGATAAGGATTAGCTAAATACCGTTGTAATATTAATGGTCATTTTTTTTCATTAATTAATATATAAAGTACTCTGTGGTCCCTGCACAACTATCATAATGAAGTTGCCGCTGCACTTGTGCATAAAATACATCGCTACATTCGGTATACCACTGACGATCGGTCTAACAATGTGTAAACTATTTGATTGTTTTACTAAAAAAAGAAGAAGAGCTGCATTAGAAGGCAAGGTATTGTGTTTTTAATTATTATAATTGTATATTTTCTGTACCTACATGTTAGAATAATTATGACTCAATAAAATGTTCACAAGTGAAAGGCTACCACGCAGGCACCAGTGGATTTATTATGTTTTAAAGTTGGACGGAGCATTAAGCGCCTATTTTAGCTGTGCTTTTTATACAGTAATGGGGAAACAAGACATAATGTAAACACATACTACCCATTTTACAATTGTCGCTATAAAATGTGTAGGTAATTGTAATTGACACATAACAAAGGAATTTGCACTCAAAATACGCGCTTTGATTGACACGGAGTTTACTTGAGTTGAGGAAAATGACAGTTTCACAAAAAATATAGAATTAATTGTGTGGGTTGTTGTATGGTGTTGCCTAATTATCGATAGATTACCTATCGATAGTTGACCTCGAAAACTAGTAACAATTTATCGATAGGTCTATCGATAGTATTGGAATTTAACGATACTATCGATCGAATAAAATAAGTAATACTATTGATGAAGAGCAATAGTATCGATGTCGCAGTATGATAGATAAAGCCGTAATGTATGTAGTTATATCTCTAGGGATATAATTATATATCGTAACATGGTTATACGAAAGCGATTCATTACTATCTTACTAGGAATATAATTATAATACGGTTCAAGTTTAGTGATATAATTATATTACTTCACTAAATTTAGTGAAATAAATGTAGGAGTGCGGGGGTGCGGCGGAGGCGGCGGCGGGGTCTTCGTTGGTGAACCCCTAGCCGTTTTATGATCATATTCCTAGCGATAATTTGGGGCACCCCGACACGGACAGGTTAGGTTCGAAGGGGATGACGAGGTCTAGAGTGAGCGAGCGTAGCGAGCGATCGAAGCCCCCGTCATCCCCTTCGTGTTAGGTTACTTTAAATCCTGCAGATAGAAATAGGAGCCCCGCTCAGCGGAGCTCCGTCGACTCTGCTTTGAAACCCAAGCAACTTTAACCTTTCTACAAGCATCTTCCGATATTATGATCATATCGCTAGGCATATGATCGGGCTATAACCATGTTACTGCGACAAATATATTGTTTTATTTGAATCTATGGTAGATTTATAACTATTTAACCAGATTAGTTTAGTCAAATAAACATATTACTAGATTGCGACCGTAAGATAGTAATGATGAATGTTCGTATAACTATGTTACGGTAATAATTATTATATCCCTAGGGATATAACTATATTACGGCTTTATCTATCATACTGCGACATCGATACTATTGAGTACTGATATTATCGAAAGTATTGTTTTTTCTAAAATCTCTGTCGATAGTAACGATAGTCCTGCCTTATCGATAGTTTGCACAAAACCCGATAGTATTAAAAAATAAATAAAAGTAAACGTTTATTGACGACACGTTTGGTGCAGTGGCTAAGCGATTGGCATCTGCGCTACGGGTCGTGGGTTCGATTCCCACACGGAACAAAAATTTGTATGGCCTACAGTGCCAATTTATATCTGTAAACGCACTTACGATACAAGAGAAATCTTAGAGAGGGGTAAAGTAAATAAAAAAAAAATGTCTCAAAGAAACAGTACATCTTATACATATAAATGGTGGAACATACGATGCACAGAAAGTTAAGCACGGACTCCCAAACTAGGCGGTAAGCCTGTATTTAGGGGAACAGGATACCGACCATGACGCATCATGTTTGTTATGGACAAAATGTCGCAGTATTGATAGTTATTTAAAAGTTTGTAACATAACTTATTGTGCTGGTGATGAATGAAATCCGACTGCAATACTATTGAATTTTGTTTAATAATCGATAGTATTGACAGTGACTGTAGTAAAATCAATAGTATTCGGCAGTCAATAGTATCGATACAATTGCTCTTTATCAATATATTAATAATTTTTTTCGATCGATAGTACTTATCGTCAAACTCCAACACTATCGATAGCCTTATCGATTTTGTTACTAGTTTTCGAGGTCAACTATCGATAGGTAACCTATCGATAGTTAAGCAACAATACATACAACTACCCACTTATGATTTTTTTTTTCAAGATTTATTTTCGTACAGCTATGTGTATGTTTACATTTCGCCTTACCTATAGTAAGGAATTAAATTTATTTCATGAACCTGAAACTAAATGATATTAACACTTTCAGGTGGTAGTTATTACTGGAGCAAGTTCTGGAATAGGAGAAGCCCTGGCACATGCATTCTATGAACAAGGAAGCAAAGTTGTTCTAGCTTCCCGTAGAAAGTCTGAATTAGAGAGGGTTAAACAGGACCTTATCTCTAAGAATTTGGTATGTATATCAATTCAATTTGGTTTTTCTAGAGTTTGTTTATGAGCTCTTCTTCTTCTATCGTGTCGGCACGAGCTATACGAGAATAGCTCATGCCGTGGTGAAAAGATTAGCCAGTCAGCAAGGTTGGTAGCGGGGCTGACTGCCCAGGGTGCGCCGGGCATACTTATGTGTCGTCTCTCGTGGAGGCTCTTTTCATGCATGTGACTCTATTCTATCTAACATGTGGTTGTATTCCGAAATATGTTCTTCAGAGTTGCCTAAAACTGCAGACCAAACTTTTTGCCCCATGTGTGTGAGATGTGTAGTAGACGCAACTTTTTTAAGGGAATATCTTTTGAATCCCTACTAAAAATAGAAAATAATGACGCCTACTACATATTGTTTTGTATTTTTTTTTTATAATTAGTACTCTTAGCGAATACTCTAAAGCCTTTAGGGTATTAACGAAGGCAACATTGATTTAAATTATTTTTAAGCATTATCTCTTTATTTTCCTTCTTAACCCTTTAACCGCCCAAGTCGGATATATCCGACAAAAAAAAATGAGCCCATTTCGCCCATGTCGGATAAATACAACAAAAAACCTGTGTTTAAAATGTATTCATTTATTGACATAACATGTTTATAATAATCTTTTCATAGTTGTTATTATTTTGCCGATTTATGACCTGGGCGCTAGGGGCACGACAACTGTTAAAAAACCAAGCGGTCAAAATGTTAAAAGTGAAACTAAAAAAATGTAATAAAAAGAATAATATTTTAATGGTCTTCCTAAAGGAACTTCTTGGTTTGACCTGTATGTAGAGAGCTGCTCTCTATTGCTCTAAGTATGCGTAGTAATTGCTGACTCAAGTATCTACGTATTTCACTTTGGCAATTAATGTGATAAAGAAATATATACATATGTTACCGTTAATGTGCGTAAATCAGTCAGAGTACAGATTAACTGCAGATTACCTGGCTGCGTCCGTTAAAGTGCAAAAAATTGTTTTGGTTCTCACATGAACTAGTTAATCTGCAGATTAACTAGGTAATCGGCGGACTAACAACCAGGCTTAATTGAATAGAATAGTTTCTTTGCTTGAATAAAACATTCGAGTTCATTGTAATAATATAATTCAATTAGTCAAAGCTCTATTAAACCTTAAAAATTAAGAAAAAGATAAAATCACCATAGTTTTAATACTATATTCTAGCTTCAAAGCTTAAAAGAAATTACAACAAACAGGTAGCTAAAAGGTAGGTTAGGTTAGAACTGTTACCACTCAATGCGCGAGCCGAGCGAGTGAAGCGAGGGGTGCCGGCGCGGTAGCGGTCGGCGAGTGCCAGAATCGATTCGCTTCGCTGATCACTTTCCACCATTCGTTTAAAGGGTGCATTCAGAACCAAATCGTTTTTAATTGATTATAGTGCAATCCATTAATTTTGTAGTGGAAAGCATTATTTTTGTAGTGTGCCTTAAACATTGTTTATTGTTATTTTCATTTATTTTAAAGACTTTTAAATATAATCCCCTTAAAATTCTGTGTGAGCTGAGGAAGCCGAGTAAAAGACGAAAGCGTTTCGCCTTCTCTCTTCCGCGATTTAACAGTGTAGTACAGGTTAATATACCTACAGACTAACTAGGTAAAGTGCAGATTATGGGCGGACACCCTGACGGCGCGCAACGTCGCAATCCTGCGAAGACCGCACCGTGCGATGGCCGTTAGGGTTATAAGAGGTTACCGTACGATTTTCTTCGAGGCGGCGACCCTCCTAGTCCGTGCCCTGGGATTTGGAGGCGAGGGCCCTCGCGCTGAGATATCATCAGCGTGAGGAGGCGCCTGAGTGGAGCGAGCTCCGCCAGATCCTAGTGGCCGAATGGAAGGAGCGACTTGCGCAACCCAGCGCAAGTCGCTCCTTCCATTCGGCACGCGCAAGGCGGTAAGACCCGTCATAAAGGAGTGGCTGGAGAAGCATCATGGCGCCCTTAGCTTCCGGCTGACGCAGGGACTCTCGGGACATGGCTGTTTCGGGAAGTACCTGTGTCGCATAGGCCGGGAGCAGACGCCCGGTTGTCACCATTGCGTTAAATGTGCTGGGGACACGGCGCTGCGCACGTTGCAGTCGTGCCCGGCGTGATTAGCGCAGCGCCGCGAGCTAGTCGCGGCAGTCGGCGGTGAACTTTCGCTTCCGATCGTGTTTCTGTCAATGGTCGGGAGCGCGAGTGCGTGGGAAGCCGTCGCCTCCTTTCGCGAGGAAGTGTTGGTGACCAAAGAGGGAGCGGAGAGGGAGAGAGGCAGCTGCCACTCTCTTCCCGCGCCAGACGCACCGGGCGCCGGAGGGCGTGCGACGATCTCCGGCCACCGTAGTGTGTGGCCTGCGGGCGGCGGATTAGGGAACCCATCGCCCGACCAGTAACAGGCCCGAAAAGGCGACGCGCAGTGTCCCGCGCGCGTTTCTCAGGAGTACGTGGGGCTTGGCTCCACAGTAGGAGAGGTAGTTTAATTATACCTGTCTTTGTCATTTGTATGCCAATGAATAGAGATGGCAATAGATAGAGTTAAAAGCCATTAGTAGATAAATAACCTTTAACTCGTTTATAAGTAAGAGCGGTTACGCGCTGCATCCGATCCGAATCCGAGAAAATACGTTCCGAAGTAGTCATAGAACTATTTGTATGGTAGTTTACGCACTAGATCCGACTTTCATCATCCGATTTCTCTCCGTGATCCGTGAGTTTCCAATTCGGAAGAAATATTGACGGACCGAAGTAGCCGTAGTACTGTTTGTATGAACGCTTTCGCATTACCTCGGATTCAAATCGGACGCCAAATGGATATGCCAAAGATGGCCCCTGAATTGTTTGAATTTGGATCAGAGATCGGATAAGTGCGTAAGCGATATCCGAATTCGATCCGAGTTTTTTAGACTCTAGATTCGTATTTTCACGTATTCGAATCGGATGCAGTGCGCAAAGCAATATCCGAATCTGGTCCGAGTTTTTTATATTCTTATTTTCACGGTTCCGGATCGGATTCAGTGCGTAATCGCTGTAAGGGTGTGAATGTCAATTAAACCTAGTCACAGTTTATATAATTGTGTCATGATAATATTGACCTTTGATTGACCTTATCTAAAAAGCTAATATTGAATAACAAATGATAATAATTTAATAAATTACATTTTCAGACTACTCCAACTCTGGAACCAGTGGTATTAGAACTTGACCTTGCAAATTTTGAACACCTGGATTCATTTGTTAAAAATGTTTATGAAGCATGTGGTCATATTGACATTTTGATAAACAATGGCGGCGTGTCTCATCGAGGATCTATACTGCACACAGCGATTGAAGTGTTCAAAAGTATTATGTCCATTAACTATTTTGGGTCCGTTGCTTTAACAAAAGGTATGAAGCAATGATAATTTTTTTTTTTTATAAAATGAGGTACTTAGATTAGATACAGTACAGGTAAGAATAAAACATATATCTCAAAAGTCACGGATTTCCTCCTTAAAGCAAGGAGGCTCCGGGAAGTAAACAATGTTTTAAATACAAATTGCCAGCAGTTTTTGACTTCTAGAAACGAAGTTTCGGATTTTTTGCTGTCACCCTAAACGTATTGTTTACCGTAACACGTAGGTATCAGGTTTCAGACACATGTAGAAAAAACCTGTTATACACCTGACTCTGAGAAACAAGAGTTTCTGAAAGTGTTTTATTAACACGTTTATTAAACTGTTTGCGCTGTAGCATGGTGCGGGTGACAGATGTCAGTATCGCACGACTAGGTCAGTGACATTATGCAATTGAATTTTATCGATATCGACTCTCACAGCAAAAATCTCGTTCTCTTTATTAATATTTTAAAAATGTTTTTGATATTATTTTTTATTAATATTTTTTTTGTTTAAATTCCCGCCTCATCTCAGTTATCCGCTGTTATAAAAAATGCGATTTCTTACTGTTACCACCTTCACCACGTGGAAGTACCTACTCCCAGCTTATGTTACAATACATTTAAAGATAATTTTCGCATCAAGTAATGGTCATCACGCTGAATAACTTTAATTTCTACATTTCTGGAGCGTGTAGTTCAAAAACGGTTGGGAATATGGAAAAAGTTTATTCAAAGTTATAGAGAATTTTATAAGCTTTAATTTCATCCTAAGACATTTTTCGCTACAACGCACCGTTTTTGAGATATTGGCGAAAAACCTAAAATTGAGACCTTTGTCACCCCCCTCCCTCCGGCTCGCCTCCTAGACGTGAGGACTTTTAGTATGTTTTCTCCCTAAGCTCCCTGAATAAGTTTCTGAAGAAATCGCTTAGGTTCCCGTTCACGCACTCTACAACTACTTTATTGACTGGACTAAAAGCTGAGAATCATAAACAAATATCTTGATTTAGCACACGAGGTTGACGACATGTGGGACGTGGACTCAGCAGTCATTGTGCCGATAGTCGTTACGGCCAATGACCTGATAGCTAAGAACCTCCATAATAAGAAGTCCGGGTTAGACGGCTGGATCAAGGGCTCGATACAGAAAGCTATACATATATACACCTTGACACGGCACGTATTTTGAGGAGGTTCCTTTCTCTGGAACCCTGACTGTCGGCAGCCGTTCTTCTGTTTTTTAATTTAATAGACATTTTTTATTTAAATGTATGTAATTAGTTTGTACGTAGAATAAATAACTAATAACAGTAGGTGATTTGCCACTGAATAAATATTATTTTACTGATGTTGTGTGATTGATTTTAGAATGTCTACCAAAAATGGTTGAGCGAAAAGCGGGTCATATCGTGTTCGTGAGTTCAGTTCAGGGACTTATTGCAATACCCGATCGTTCTGCTTATGCAGCATCTAAACATGCTATGCAAGCTTTTGGTGATTCACTTCGTGCGGAAATGCGCCAGCATAATATCAATGTTACAGTTGTCAGTCCTGGATATATCAAGACTGCTATATCTCTAAATGCCTTCAGTGCTTCTGGTGATGCTCATGGAGGTGAGTGAATTTTAGTTTTAGATATACAGGATGTAAACGAATTCGTGTAGTTTCTTTAAGCCGCGTGATCTACTGGTGACATAGGTTGACCCTGCATGGGATTGATTAGTCTAAAGTGAACCAAAAAAATGTTCCAATAGAAAACATGGAGTTCAATTTTTGAATTATTTTAGTGCCTCGAGTTAACTGACTGCGCGGAGCGATATTGCACTATCCGTGCCCGCTAGGTGTGTTACCGTGCTAACATTCGTTTAAGCGTGCCAAAGAAACCTTATTAACCTTAGTTGGTTTCGTGGGCGACGCAGCGCCGCGAATTAGTCGCGGCAGTCGGTGGTGACCTCTCGCTTCCGGTCGTGGTTCTGTCCATGGTCGGGAGCGAGACTGCGTGGGAAGCCGTCGCCTCCTTTTGCGAGGAGGTGATGGCGACCAAGGAGGGAGCGGAGAGGGAGAGAGAGGCGACTACCACTCTCCCTTCCCGCGCCAGACGCACCGGGCGCCGTCGGAGGGCGCGAGACGATCTCCGGCCACCCTAGTGTGTGGCCTGCGGGCGGCGGGTTAGGGGACCCGTCGCCCGACCAGTAACAGGCCCGAGAAGACGGCGCGCCGTCTTCCACGCGCGCCTCTCAGGAGGACGTGGGGCAAAGGGGTAAAGCCCCATAGAAGGAGAGGTCCGCCAGGGGCTGGCGGACCGAGGCCTGCCGGGGTCGCGGTGCATGCAGATGCGAATCCCGTGACCCTGGCCATAGGTCAGGAGAAGGAACACCGTGGGTTTTTAGCCGGTAAGAGTCCGGCATAACCCTTCGCCTTCCCCGGGCGGAGGGTATCCATGAGGATTTTCCCACGAGAAAAAAAAAGGCATGATCACTTATCCCTACCGCAAGAAAGCAAAGAATTATATATTTTTATTTTTAATCAAATCAAATCAAAAATATTTATTTGCTAGAATATGGTACATAAGGTGTTACAGTAAATTAGTTTCAGCATATCCTGCCATAACATGGCGTGCAAATGTAATCACAATAAGCGATGTCAATTATTCTAACTTACAAATTACGATTCTATTGACTTGATGTCTTCTAAAATTACAGATTCTATTGACTTGTCTTCTAAGTAGTCCTTAACGGTATAATATCTTTTAATTAATAATAGTTTGAAAAGTATTTTTTTAAATATTGTCAGCGGTAAGTCTTGAAGACTATTTGGTAAATGATTGAAAATAATAATCGACATGCAGTATACATTTTTCTTAAATAATTTTAATTTTATTGGTGGCAGCCGAAGTCTATCTTTATGCCGTGTTCGGCTATTTGGTCTGTCAGTGCTAGATTCAAATAAATTGTCGTTTCTCCTAACAAAAACACATATTTCAAAAATATATAGACATGGCAAGGGAAGAATTTTAAGTTTTTGAAATAGTGGCTTACAGCTGTCTAAAAAGTGAGCTCCACAAATTGCTCGGATACATTTTTTTTGGGCTTTAAAAACTCTGTCAAAATCTACTGAGTTGCCCCATATTACAATGCCGTAGGTATCTAAGTACGGATGATACATAACCATGGTAAGCCAGCATTGCCGTTTCACAGTTTACTGTTTGTCTAATTCGTTTCAGGACATATATAAAACGATCTATTTTTGCAAGAATCTTATCTACATGTGTTTTCCAAATCAAACAAATCCCGTGCTATGATGTGGTTTTAAGGAATTACACGAATTCGTTTACATAGTTTATACCTAATATAATGGGCGATACACACTAGCGCGGTAAGTCATAAATCGATAAATGCCATCGGCTGGGCTCGCTGGGTGAGTAGGTACTGCGGTACTCTAACCCGCCAACAAGCCACCGCGGGCTGGCCCAGGGGCGCTGGCCAAATGTGTCGCCCATAACCAATGATTAACAATTGCTGTACTAAAACAAAAAAATCTACTGTTTCAGTGATGGATACCAGTACTGCTGCCGGTTATACACCTGAGTATGCTTCAAACAAGATTATTGATGCAATCGTCAACAAACAAAAAGACCTGATTGTCAGCCAGTTTTTGCCGAGTTTTGCCATATCTTTGAGGCATAGTGCACCATCTATATATCATTGGGTTATGGCAAGAAGGGCAAACAAGACTGCTTAAGTTAGGAGTTCCAATGGTGGAAATTCTATATTAAAATTAAAGATATTAACTAAAAAAATTGGTAAAAAGTTATAATTTTGATATAGGCCATATGATTTTGAGTAAATTCAAACAGCTGCCGTATAGAAAATCAAATACATTATTTAACTCTTGAAATAAGTTTTTTTCACCCTGAAGGATGACTTGATCAATGACTTTTTATTTATTTTTTCTAAAAAAAACCGCATTGTTTTTCTATGCATGGCTAACTAGGCACCGTAAGTAGATAAAGAACAAATGCAACTGCGAAGAAACAACTGATTAGGCGCACTTACACTTTATCTTAGCTAGCCAAGATAAAGTTCTGTTATGTAAGGGTCGATTCACATTGACGCAGAGTCGAAGCGCATTGAAGCGACACTAAAATTTTACATAGCATATTTTTTACCAAAAATCATTTTATTGATTTTTGTTTTCCTTATTTTGCAGAATTTATTATTCAATAAGTTGTCGAAATTGTTGCAGTTGCTCATACATGTGCTCGAATACTCTTTTCGTCATTAATTAATCAACTCATTGATTTTTTGTTCTTAATTTTATTTGTACATACGTAACGTTTCGTCGAACAGTCATTCCCATAACTTTAGTTCCACGAAGTTTAGTTCTAATTTTCTTTTTCCACATCGATTTGTGAAATTTTGTTTCTTTCTTCTTTGTTAAATCGGGCCCTGGTCGAGGTACTACCACAAGAGGCCGCTGCGTGTTTTACTCGCATTGGGCCGTGTAAGGAATTAATTTTCATTCAAAACAGCCTTATTCTACTATTTGTTCAAGGATAAATAATATAGTGTTGTGTAGTAGGAGTATGTTGGGGATTATTTTTGTGCATTTTTTTATGGCTGGGTATAGTAGTTTTTAGTAATAGGTATAAGGGAGATCTATGGTTATGATTAAAGGTTAACAATATGTTATACTAATAACTAATACTATGGGCACAATCTAATATTTAAGTCAACATATTAAATACTGTTACCCAAATGAATAAAAATCATATTTAAATTGCATCATTGTTTTATTCCATAACAGCGAGGATATTATATCTCGGAGATCACTGTTAACTTAGCTTCATAACAGAATCCTCCATTAAACCACTATCACATTTGATTAACTAAAAAGCATCCTTATATTACAAGAAAATATCTTTTGTACAGGCTTTTAAACTAATTCTACTATTAATAACTTTATAACATTTTTACACTGCATCCTACAACAAATTATATAATTACATTATTAGACTTCAGACATAAAAACAACTTATTAGAAAGCACTTATAATTTTTTTCGATGGAGCATTGTGTGACTTCCTAATTTAAGCTTAATGCCATTGTATTATGCTAGTTGCAGACTATATCTTCACTTAAAAACGTTATATAGTCTCCATAGGCATATTGCTGCTGCGGTCATAGACACTGTTGTGTGTAATATTATTTTCCTTTTATTGTCTGTGTGTACGAGTACAACAGGTGATGCAGATGTAAGATCACTCAACATAGGTAATGTAGATAAATGTCTGCGGTTCTTTTCTTCTTGATATTTGCAACAAGGATCCCACTGCCATGACAGTGTGTAACAACCGGCGCATAGTACTGACACAATGCCAAAGGGAGCACAGGCTAGTGAACTCCAAGCAAGACCTGAAATTAATTAGTTTAGTCTTTATTTGTGAATTTTAATAAATGAGGCATTAGTCAAAGTAAAAAAAAGTTACCATTATGTTATAATGTAAATATTGTTGGTGGGCTTGTCTAAACCCATATGTGCACTGTATGTGTGCAGAAAAATACAAAAGTAATATATTTTGAGCTTATAAAGCAACACTAATAAAATATTTTTATCACAGTATAAAAACAAGATGTTATGCTAGCATTTTGAATTTTTAGTTTTTTCTTAAACTTATTAGTTATCAGATAAAACAGTCCGCTTCTTGAAAAGTTGATAAAATCCAAATATGGGTTTTGGCAATCGCACCAATGGTGCTATGCCATGATACAAACAGTAATGTTGTCTACATTTATACATGCATTATTCAATGTAAATAAGATTAATGTCTTAAAACATAATTTTTACAACTTGGTATTATCATGGCCAGATCATCTTTAATATCGTCAGTACTTACGGATTTGAAAAATAAATAAATAGGGATGTTCTTAAATATTAAGGCAAAATACACACCTGAAGCAATGCTACTGAGTCCACTGTAAACAGAAACCTTATGCAAGAGGTTTCCTATATAAATCCAACGTGCTGTTTCTTCCCCCAGTGGCTCTGGCTCTATCACAATAACGCTAACACCGGCCTCCAGTGCTCTTTCCAATTCCATTTCAAATTTGATGTGAGCATTTTCACTATCATAAACTTCTCTTATGATCGCGACACTGGACGGCTTTAGATCACTATAAACAAAGCCCGATTATGTATTAGTAAAACATAATAAATTATGAATTTTGTGAGTAATGTTTTACAACTCATTTGTGGCTTAGTATTATCAAATAAAAGTTAGGTTTTTGTAATTTCATTTAGTATTTACAAACCTGTCACTTTCATCACCCGCCATCTTATAAATAGGAGTGGGCGTTATTTAACGTCACTAGTTACAATAACTGGTTACGCGACATGTAACCGAATAGCTAGTTTCGAGTAAAACGTTAAACTAGTGATTTTCGTAAACACGTTATTTTATAAGTATGTAGTTACATTATAATGCAGTGACCGAATGAAGGAAAGTTTATTTGTCTGTGTTAGTATTACGTGATGTAACTGCATAACTAAGTACAAAAAATTTTTTGTTCCAAAAACTTAAAGCTTGTGATACGTATTTTGTAGGTAGTAATCACTCAATATTTACGAAACGTATATATTAAGTAACGAAACGATACGAAACGTAACGTAACGTAAATAACTGTAACTTCGACAAAATCACCGTATTGAATCACTGAACAGTGTTTGAAAAAATAACTAGTTACTAAAATAACGTGTTTTCAAAACTGGTGACGCCTTCGACGTAACTAGTTACGTTACGTTTCGCGAAAATCATTTAACGACCCACACCTACTTATAAATAGACAATTGATTAAACTTTATAATTTTGTAAAAGTACAAAGTACATATTGCTATAGAGTATGAGCCAAGAAAGAAATAATATTAGGGTTAGTGCACACCGATGGACGGGCGGCCAAGTAAAGAAAAAGCAGTTCACTGGTTGCAAGGTACACCGAGCGGCGCGGCGTGCAGCATTATGAGAAGGTAGGGCTCGCACCGGCTCTTTTGGACACTTGTGGCCGCACGGCCGCCCTTCGCGGCTCTTTGAGCCTCCAAGTGTGATTTAATTTTGCTGTTCCAATTCCGGTCGTATGAAGAAGTCAATTAAATTTACCAATTGTTATTGAATTAGTTGCTTCGCCGTTGTGCTCCGTCGGTGTGCGCTAATTCAAAAAAACTAGTTTTATTTTTTTACTTTTTCTTTTGCAATATGATATAGGATGTTTTTTTAACAATAAAATCCTTAGTGCGTATAACTATATCAAATTCTATTTCAAACATAAAATGATATCATTTTATTTTAGGATTAATTAATAAAATCGGCTTATCGTCGCCAAAGTTGACCCGCAAAACTCTGTTAACGTAGTTGGTGTATCGGTTTCGGTAAATACAGTACACAAGCATTATCTACCGAATTTATCAGTATTTTCCACAGACTAGATAGCTAGATAGGGATACAATCAGACGGCGCACTCTCGAACAAAAAAATGGACATTTTGCTTATCTGTGGACCTCATTCCTAGGCTCGCAAATTTTTTACTTTTTAATTGTGGGCGTATCTCAGTTTTCGATAAACTAACATGAACACAAGTCTTTTAAGCTAATATTCGTGTAGATTCGAATACAGGTCTTTTGAGCTCTATATTTTTGCTGTACGTAGCTCCTTATTGATTTACTAGTTCTTGTTGTATTTCAGGAAGAGGAATATTATAATAAACAAAGAAAAGACGATGCATTTTGTTACTGTAAAATATATTTATTTTTTAATTTTACAACTTACTAAACCAAGCCGTGTAGGATAAAGTGGCTGGTACTGTTTTACTGTATACTCCAATGCAGTTCTTTACCTAAAACAAAGTAAATCACCGTTATTAAATTATTAATACCTTTAAAGATAGACGAGTGGAAAGAAGTGTAGATACCAGTTAAAAAAATACATACATTATGTCATGGTTGTTTGATGATTTGTTTGTATTGCTATTGGACACATAACGCAAATATTTACATAAACTTGCCATGAAAAGTAATGCTGTTAAGCATTGAATGTTAAAAGTTTTATAATAATATCATTAGAGACCATGGCATTGCAACTGACTAAAACTATTGGTTCTCGTGATTCGAGGTTTTAGTCTGCAGTAATTAAATACATACATACCTTCATCTATTTGATTTTTTCAGGAACCAAGTGTTGATCATTTAATTTATGAAGCAATCTCACATTACTGTGACTGCAGTCCTTTGTATACATCCACTATGTTACTCCATTTGGTGATTATTATGTTTTACATTCTTTGTGAGGAAATTATTTCGAATTCCTTTTATCCGGTAAGGTGGGGCGTATAGATTATATTTAATGAATCACCATTCATTACAATGACATCATCTGGAAGAAGAAAAAAGATTAATTAATTATGTTTTTTCCATTATGTACAGTATTTTACATAATTATGTTCCTGCACATGCTTCTTATTCACACATAATTGCATCTTGAACTTTATTTAAGTTTATGTTCAATTATTAAGACTTTTAGTTAAAAATACAAATAATGGTTGGTTGTAGTTTATTATTCACTCTTACACACATTAGTAGGTAGCACTCACCACCAATTATTTCACTAGCATCAGTTTGGTCACTCCTTCGTCCTCCAGCAGACTTTTCATTGATGATTGAAAGACCGAGCCTTGATCACCGAGCTATTGGTAGTCCTTCCGGCATTGGAAACTCTTGATGCAGGACTGCATTGAAAATTAAGTTGTTGCAGTTGTTGGAAAGTCAAGCCCTGTGAATGTTCCAACTTGATGCACTTTATCCAAGAGTCGTGTTTATTATTTGAAAAAACATGACGGCCTTTGCACTTCTTTGACAACCCACAGCACTTATTGCACGTAATTGCGGCTTTTCAAGGTATATTACAGTAAGAATATTTAGAAGATACGCTAAATACGTAATTATAAAACGTTATTTATTATTTTGTTAGTTTGACAGACAGATCAGTCCATAGACTTCATAGAATAGAGGTAAACGTGACGTCATAGCATCACGTAGGCGTCAAAGGGGCGGAGTATGACTCAGAGGGGATGAGGTAGTTGTCAGAGTCCAGAAAAGAGCCATAGAGACGACGATCGAAAAATTTTCTTGGCAGTGAACCCCCCGTGGTATTTTCCTTAGAGCAGTATTTTCCTTTTTCAGGCATAATTTAGTTTATATTTTTTATGGTCAGTAAAAAGAATCTATGTCTATGGTTAAAATCTAATATATTAATAATCTGTGGTTATAACGACCGGAAATGGAGGTTTGCACCGGAGCGAGATTTTGACAACCGATTGAATTCACCGGTGATTAGGCAATCACCGGTGAAAAACCGGAGGTCACCGGAGATTGAAGAAATTTTGTTTCTTTTTTGTAATTTATACACTAAAAATGAAGAAATAAGAATAATCAATTGATATACTTTATAAATAATCATTTATTTAAAAAAAAACCTTTTATAATGACAACAACTGCTTATTTTGATTTAAGAAACGCAACATTTCAACAGCGTCATAGCTTAACATGTTTCTTCTCTCATTTAGTATTTGTCTTGTCGCCTAATTCGAAAGAAACAAGTTGGCAAATAATTGTCGTGAATGTTAAATAATTATAAAAAACCGGTCAAGTGCGAGTCGGACTCGCGCACGAAGGGTTCCGTAGCATAATCCATAAAAACGGCCAAAAAAATCATGTTTGTTGTATGGGAGCCCCCCTTAAATATTTGTTTTGTTTTAATTCAACTATTTATTTTTAAAGTGAATATATAACTAAATATTCTGTGAATATTTTAAGCGTCTACCTGTTGCCGTTATCAAAATCGAGCAAAAACGAGCAAAAAAATCACGTTTGTTGTATGGGAGCCCCCTTAAATATTTATTTTATTCTGTTTTTTAGTATTTGTTGATAAAGCGGCAACAGAAATACATCATATGTGAAAATTTCAACTGTCTAACTATCACGGTTCATGAGATACAGCCTGTTGACAGACGTACAGACGGACAGCGGAGCCTTAGTAATAAGGTCCCGTTTACCCTTTGGGTACGGAACCCTAAAAAATGATTGTTGAATGTGTCTTTTATTTGTGTAAAAAAAATAAGATGCGTCGATCACCGGAGATTGATCGGTTAATTACCGATTATTTCAATCGAGTACTTTCACCGGTAAATCACCGGTTATTCTCCGGTACTCACTGCTCCGGTGCAAACCTCTAACCGGAAATATTGAAGGTTGTCCTCATATAGTGCGCGCAAGATAACTCTGCGCGCGACTGAGGGCGTGCTAAATGCTAAACGTTGTCATGGTCGCAAAAGTTCAAATTACCGCTTTTTAAGCTTAACTTTTTAATCGCTAAACATAATTTTCCCGATAGATATTATTTTAAAATTGATAAAACGGCACACACTTTGGTGGACCATGATTAGTTCCGATTTCGGCCGCGCGCAGACTTATCTTGCGCGCACTCTAGCACAGATCTCTGGTGGAAAAGCAGCCTAAATGAGATGACAGACACATTAACGTTTATTCCATTCTTTATTGGCAAGATTTATAAATATGGATAAATCTGTCTATAAAAATCTTAACCATACATTAGAGCTTAGAGCGTAAACTGCTCTAAGCATTAGAGCCATAGGAATGACTCTTATTGCAAAATCACCTTTAATACAAAGAGGTGGCTTTAGTTCCAATTTTGTCCACCTACACAGCTAAGTTGGTGGAGCTCTATAAGACTCTCGGCATAGGTAACGAATATTTTTTAAAACAAATCATTTTTGATGATGTCGTTTACGTTCTTTCAATAGCAGTCTCCTTACAATTTACGGAATGTCAGCTATGTCAGGACTCATCTTTCGTTGAACAGTGCATATATGTACATATTACTGCTAGGACCAAGATCGGACCAATTTTTATTGGTCCGAGGCCAAAACACAAAGCCTCCAAGTAAGTAATATTCAGTAAAAGTGTAAGGGTCAGCTCACACCGAGACGCGACGCGACGCGACGCTGCGCGCATACTTTAAAAGAGCGACTCAAAATATAACTTTATTTTCTACACGAAAAGATACACATTTCATTGTGAGAATTCAGAATACGTTGCACCATGCAGCGCTGCGCCTCGTGACGCCTCGCGGCGTAGCGCGATGCATCGCGACGCAGCGGTATGCGCGGCGTGCAAGAGCGGCGCTGCGCCTCTCAACGCCGCGCGACGCCGCGATGCGCCGCGAAGCGCAGTCGAGGCCGCCGTGGCAACTTGTCTGTACTATTTCCGTCCAGACATCGTGTAGAGTTGATGCAGTTCGGTCGAGTGCTCGAGTGAAATTATAATGATAGACTGGGATCTTGTAATAATCGGACTTCTTGCAGAAGAGGCAGAGCAAGAAGAATACAAAAATAAAATTAAAAGGAAGACATCACACAGGAGTATTTGGGTGCATAATTTATGGATAAATAGAAGAATTCATGGTGAATTTGAGGGTGGACGCGGGCCGGGGCGGAAGCACGTGGCGAATGTAGACACATTCCGCTGCGCCGCGCGGCGTCTCGCTGCGCAGCGAGGCGTCGTGTTGCCGAAGATTTTACGATACGCCTCGCGACACTGCGATGCGTATCGCGGCGGCGCGCGGCGCAGCGCGAAATCACGGGCTTCTTCCAGTATCGTCGCGTCGCGTCGCGTCGCGTCTCGGTGTGAGCTGACTCTAAGTGTAGTGCAGGTGTAAAAAATGAGGTGTTATCTTTGATCAACTATGCATGTTAATTGGAGAATTTCCGATTGTAGGTACTCAAATATTACTTAAGTATTTGCTTATCCCGAATTCTCAAATCAGAAACCGGAGGTACATAAGTCATAGCATTGAACCTGTAGAGATTATTTACTCTGTGAAATCATAGTGGTGGGGCTTCAAAGCACTATGGCTGCGTACTTTACGCCTAGAAATAATGTACTACGTGTTCTTTTAAAACGTCCGGTCCTTGACTTTACGTAGTACATAATACTTCTACGCAGACCTTATATTCGTTACTAAGCAACGGGTAGCTCCGCGCGCTAATAAGTACCTACCTAGAGATACTATCTAGACACACTTTATTCGGCGTAAGGTGTTGCAAATCGGTTCCAAGCTTTAGCTATATACTTTTTGTATCACTATGACCGGGGAATTCTAAAATTTAAATTTCGCGGGCTGCCGCGGCACCGTCCGAGACGTGTCCACCTTAATTTTGAGAATTCCCCAGTCATAGGGTGAAACTGTCCTTTAACGCAGTTTATTTAATTTTCAAAACATTAATTAAAATACAATAAAATATATTTATGTAAATTCGGAAAATTCTAAGAAAAAATACTACTTACTTATTTTCAATTCAGAATAATGGGCTGAATTCACCGTTTCAGTTTTCGTTACACCGACCCTTAGAGCGATTACGCACTACATGCGATCCGAATCCGTAAAAATACGTTTCGAAGTAGCCATAGAACTATTTGTATGAATGCTTTCGCACTAGGTACCTCGGATTCAAATCGGACGCCAAATGGATATGCCGAAGATGGCCCCTGAATTGTTTGAATTTGGATCAGAGATCGGAATAGTGCGTAAGCAACATCCGAATTCGGTCCGAGATTTTTACTCTACATCGGTATTTTCACGGAGTCCGGATTTTTTATATCCGTATCTTCATGGATTCGGATCGGATGCAGTGCGTAATCGCTCTTACACTCGGTATTGAAAAGGCTTCCATGCTTCCAATAATTCTGAATGTTTAGATGCTAATTGATACAAACTGAGTTTTTATCCAATAATTTTTGACCACATCATCGTACGGCGTGAAATAAAGATAGAATTACACTATGGATTAGGTAATTATTGTCAGCTGCCATTTATATTTTATTTATTTCCATTATTATGGCACAGGTTTTATGTACATTTAATTTTAGATATCTACTGGTGTACACCTTCTAACATACTGGGTGCATTATTTCATGGAATTTATTTATAGCACTTTAAAACTAATGAAAATAATGTTATCGGTAGCGGGTAGCACTGGGCAATGTTGACAAGAGAGGGTAGTCGTCGGTATGGATCGGCCCACCCGAGGTTATAAAGGCGGTGGTCATTGGACGAAGGGGGGGCATTCCGTGTTGAACAGCTGAAGAAGTCTGACCTTTTATATCTGATTAGCTTGTCCTTATTTTATGATCTTGTAATAATTGTGTAAAGTAATATACTGTGATCTAGTTAATGTTACTAATATTAACCCAAATACAAGTACTCTCAGTGGTGGAGAGTCTATGTTGGTTTTATTTACTGTGTTTACCTTGCTCGCAATCCTGACATACCGATATTAGCTAAAACTGTAATGATAGAATCACCCCTGAACGATTAAAAACCAGTCCACATTATGATTGTATACCCACATGTAAATTTTGCTAAATAAAATCCCCTGTAGACGGACTGACAAAATTTTTGATTATAAGAAATTGATATTACAATGGTGAGAAATGTGAGAATGGGAAAATGTGATAAATCCGGTGAGTCACAACCATTTTATTATGTGTGAAGGAATTTTGATGAAGGAAATATAATATGAGAGGTTATTTATTCGTGTAAAATAAATATTAAATGATATCTTTGCTTATTCATGTAAAATAAAAGAGATGTTATCTGTATTTATCCGTGTAAAATAAATGAGATGATATCTGTGTTTATTAGTATAAAATAAATATGATGGTATCTGTATTTATTCGTGGAAAATAAATACGGCATCTGTATTTATTCGTGTAGGAAAATACATTGCAAGTCGTATTAGAGTTTGTGGTGAGATGCAACCAGGGTTGATCTTTGGCACCGCCCGGTTTGGCCAGCCGGGGTTGGCCAAAGGCTTCGCCTGGGGAAAACTGAAACTCTAACGTGGCGAAGCAATTGTTATAGGGCTGGAACCAAGGCGGGATATGCCATGATATGGCTAGATCCAAGGCGGGTGATGCCATGTTGATAAAGCAGGATCCCAGGCGGGTGATGCCAAATGAGTTGGCTAAATCCAAGGCGGGTGATGCTATTAATTGATAAATGAAAATGCAGTGAAAATGAGATTCTGTTTTGAATTAATGTTTTGAAAAAGTTTTGAAAATATTGATATTTGTTTTGATTGGTTTTGTTATAATTCTTGTTGTAGAATGGTACAAAATAGTTTATTGAAATTAAAAAGTAGTTTGTTATTATTACTTATGGTTTAAAATGTATTTTTTGTAGACGAAAACAGGAAATTGTATTTATTATTGATGATAATTACTATGATGACTTCCGTTAAAGATTAATTTGTCAAATTTATTTTAAATAAAAAATAATTTGACTTATTTTCGTTAAAGATGTGTTTAATATGTATTGTATTGTTGTAAAAAGGTTGGATTATTAGCGCAGTATAGAAATGTTATGTTTAAAACATCATGTCAGTTTTGTAAAATGAGTTTGTGAATAATTGAGATACCTATTTGATCATGAAAAATGATACTTAAGTATTATGATTTTGGAATAATTGAGATAATATTTTAAGTGTTTATAATTATGTACTATGATACTGTGAATAATGATTATAAGATATTTAACCATGAAACATTTAGGATGTTTGTTTTCTGATTTTGTGAAGAATTGAGATATTTAAGAATGTAGGATTTTGTGAATAATAATGAGATAATGAATCGTGAATTATTTTAATCGTTGTTATGTACTATGAGTTTGTGAATAATGAGATATTTAATCTTGAAATATTTTAAGTGTTTAACGTACTATGAGTTTGAAGTGTTTATATGCTGGTACAATGAATTGTGAATAATTGAGATATTTAATCATGGAATATTTTAAGTGTTAAATGTACTATGAGTTTGTAAATTATTGAGATAATATTATGTTGTGATTTTGTAAATAATTAGGTATGAGATTTTTACGAATGAAATATTTTAAGTGTTTATGTATTATGGCTTTGTGAATCGTTGAAATATTTAACCAAGAAATATTTTAAGTGTTTATGTATTATGAATTTGTGAAAAACTATAATGAGATATTTAGCCCTGAAAAATATTGTAAATGTATTTAAATGATTTTATGAATTTGTGTATAATGAGATTGTGTGTTTATGTACCTATTATGATTTATTGAATAACTAAAATTTGATGTTTAACCAAAGTAGAACTATCTACCTATTAGGCATCTGAGATAGTATTTTATTGTGAGAATGTTGAAATCTAATGTGTGGATGTTTGTAAGTAAGTAAGTTTGATACGAGAAGTTATGAACGAATATAGAACTAGGTTGATACTGAATGAATATCAACTAGTTTAAGTCATGGGTGATGAGCTTGTTGGCCGTCGATGGGATAACAAGCTCTAATCGATTCAAACATTCTTTGGATGCTCTTCATTTTACTTTGGTCAAAGACATGAGTAACATGACGAGGTCAAAGATGAGTGATCAGGTGTGGCCGAGATGCGTACTGTATTATTTGTTTCTGTTTAAGGTCCAGAGGTGTCACTGAAGTCAGGCCTTGATGTACAATCTTGACGATGGGGTTGATGGTGCGTCAACCACCAACCACCAACACACGAGGACGTGTGTTTTGCAGGAGGGCCGTGTTATCGGTAGCGGGTAGCACTGGGCAATGTTGACAAGAGAGGGTAGTCGTCGGTATGGATCGGCCCACCCGAGGTTATAAAGGCGGTGGTCATTGGACGAAGGGGGGGCATTCCGTGTTGAACAGCTGAAGAAGTCTGACCTTTTATATCTGATTAGCTTGTCCTTATTTTATGATCTTGTAATAATTGTGTAAAGTAATATACTGTGATCTAGTTAATGTTACTAATATTAACCCAAATACAAGTACTCTCAGTGGTGGAGAGTCTATGTTGGTTTTATTTACTGTGTTTACCTTGCTCGCAATCCTGACATACCGATATTAGCTAAAACTGTAATGATAGAATCACCCCTGAACGATTATATTGTAGAGTCTTTTACAATAACATCAAAAAATTTGGCATACTCCAAAACTGTTTAATGAATAGAATAGAATATACTTTACACCAAAATTGTAACACAGCATAAAGACATATCACACATTGAAGGGTAGGTACAATGGCGGTCTTAGCGCTGATAGCGATATCTAACAGACAACGTTTGGATGAACAGGAAGACAATGAATAAGATAGGGGATGCTTTCTACTAAAAAAATAATGGTTCGCATTACAATCAATCAAAAACCATTTTTTTCTGTACGCACCCATAAATCGAATGGTACAAAGTGATCGGCGAAGCGAATCGTTTCAGGTGCCTACTCCGATAAACGAACGTTGAAGTTTCGGACCGAAACGAAACAACGACGGACATGGAACTAATAAACGTTTTTTTAGTTAATACTAAGTACTTTTGACTGACGTCTTTAGTCAAATTTTTGGCTGTTTCTCTTACAGTTAGTAAAAAACTTAGACTAAGTAGTTAAGAATGTTGACTGTAACATATCTACTAGTAAATACTCTTATTTTATTTATTACTTTAATTTAAATGTGTAGGTGTTTCAGAACAATACTATACCTACATAAAAATTTTAAAGTTTTTTTGAGTAAGTATTTCATTTAAAACATTCAGTGACTAATGTTGCTGGCTGTATCATAAAACGATATGAATAATAAAGCATTGTGGTCCATACTTTTTTGATGGTAGTTATTTTATAATAACTATGTGTATAACATAAAGTAAGTCTTGGTCTGAAGTACTGTACGACTTTAGTCGTTTTGTCTGTTAGTCCTTTTCCGTACAAGTTAATTGCCTCTAATCTTAGTAGTTACATACCTATATCTACGTATTATTTTTATTTCACTACATAGTATAAGACAAAGTCGCTTCCCGCAGTCTGTCTGTCCTTCCCTATGTATGCTTAGATCTTTAAAACTACGCAACGGATGTTGATGCGGTTTTTTTAATAGATAGAGTGATTCAAGAGGAAGGTTTTAAGCTATAAAACGTACACGTGCGAAGCCGGGGCGGGTCTCTAGTTTAGAATAAAACAAAAAGATTGTTACATTTTCCTTTGGAGGCAAGCATAGTAACTTGCCACACTGACTGCAGCAGCCGAAGAATCCAGAAATGCTAATTTATCAGCATTATTTAGTTATGTTCCGAGATTGATATTTGGGGTTAAAGACGTTGACAGGCAGGGCCGTAGCTACTGCCGGGGTAGCCAGGGTACGTATGGCTTTCCATACGCATTACGTCCCCCAAGCATAGGAGGCCTCCGAATACGTAGATGAAGGGTCCCTAGAGGTGCCTTGATCATTTGCTACTTCGTGGCCTCAGAACCTCTAGATACGGCCTTGCTCACAGGCTACGATGATGTTCGTTGCTGCATTTTTGTAATGGGATTAATTACAGTAGGTATATACCTAATTATCCTATTCAGTGCTCTTGCCACTCAGCCAGCGTCGCAAGCCCAGCGCCGGCCCAGTGCCGGCTTTAGCTATCCTGGCCCTAACCGAGATATTTTTAGCGCCCTGTATTTCTTACTATTCGTTAGTAGGTATTCTGCCGCTACTAACAGGTAACATTACTTGGAAGATGGGTAGGCCTCTGGCACAGTAGGTATACGTATATACAAGGTTAGTCGGAAAGGGGGTACTAATCCGCAGGCCACTTAAAGTATCACTGATGACTGTTTTACGCAAGGGTTAAAATTTCAAAATTCGTTTAAATGTTTTTAAACTTTCGCGATTTGTACACAAATTTTTATTTCCATATAAAAAACTTAAAATTTAGTTTTTTCAAAAATTCTTTATCCCTGCTTTAGTTACGGATTCAGAAAATGGCGCTTCTTTCTAATCTGTAACCCCAAATATGACATAAAATTTACTTTTGAGGAAAGTTGTAGAACAAAAGTTATTTATTATGTACCTATGGGTACTTTAACACCTGTTCGGTTTAGTACCTCCTTTCCGACTAACCTTGTATATAAACTAAAGCAGCACTTCAACTTAGTGATGCAAGAGATTCAGTCGTTTAAGTCTTTTAAAAAAGACTAGACTCATTTTTGAAGACTCACAACTAGACTAGTCTTTTAACCCTCAAGTATTAGAGTCAAAAGACTAAACTGAGTCGAAGTCATTTAACCTCAGGTCTAAAAAGACAAAGTCGTTACTTAAAAGACTTATACAACTATAAGCCTTATAAGGCTAAAGGACTCGCGCCTTAACGCCTCGGGAGTCTCGTGAAGTTGTCCTCATAGATGAACATGATGAAACTGACAAAATAAATAATACCTACAACTATTATAAATCCTAGTGGTGGAGAAAAACATAACTAATATAGCAGCTTCCTATTTTCGTGATCTTCTAGAAAATTTTTCAGAGCAAAATTGATCGCGTATTTTTAGGAATAAACTCTATTAACTTTTACCATCGTATCAAGTGTTTCTAGTGAACAAGCCTTCTCCAAGTCTGACAATCTAATTAATAAAAAAAGATACCGATTAGGAAATTAAAGCGTTAGGACATCAATGTGCCTGTCGTCATGGATGAAAGTCGTGTATTTTTTTTAATAATAATTTACCTAATGTAAAAATTACAGTTACAATAAAAGTCTAATCATGAACCTACTTCATGGTTTTAATTTGGAGACTATTTATTATACATTGTTTATAAAATACAAACTACTCAATCAGATTTCCATCGCATTTTAACCTTAGAGCTTGACAACAACATACAAAACTAAAAATCTTATACTTATTGATTATTTAATTGGTTAACAGTAAGATTTTATTAACCGAAATAGTATTTGTGCAAATGTGATCGACTTATCTCGATCTCTTACTAGAATCAATCTCGTCTTTCTTCTCTCGTCTCGGCACGAGCTATATGGGAACAGCTCATGCCGTGGTGAAAAGATTAGTCATTTGGCAAGTTTGGTCACAAGGCTTACTGCTCACGGTGCGCCAGACGTAATTACCTAAGTATCGTCACTCGTAGAGGCTCTTTTCATGTACCCTATGGCTTAATTTACACCGCCGCGGAATTATCGCGACCTTTTTTGGGTCGTATTTAGTTTGTACTATATTCGATTGACATAAAGTTCATTATACTATGTACAATTTCATTGCTTCCATTCCATTCCGCGGCGATGTAAATGGAGCCTACCAATCTAGCTCACACCGATAATTCAGCCCTCATCAAGAGGTTGCCCCCCCAACCCCCCGCCAGCAACGCCCTAAGTCAAGGTCCGAGTCCCACTAGGTCTTAGTGACTAGTGGTCGCCCTTAGTGCTGTTTTTGCTAGTAGGTAGTCATGATGTTAGTGTAGTATAAGTAAGTATTTAGTTAGCTTAGGTTAAGTATTTTACTTCCCCTTCTATTCGCTGGAGACCCTTTAAGTTTCGCCAATAACTGTCCGGTTACGTAGAAACGGTCCGCAAGGGCCATCTACAAGTAAACCAATAGAAAAATACAAAAAAAAACCGGCCAAGTGTGAGTCGGACTCGCGTACGAAGGGTTCCGTGCCTACCATCTATACATTTAATAAAATCGTGGTTTATAACTAACTAAGAAATTTTTGTCTAGAACTTATAAATCGCGCGGTAACGAAACCATAGCACGATCTAATTCGACGCCAACGCCATCTAGAGAAGTAAAGATTAAACATATGTTTGCATGTTTATGCAAGCATCACGTAAAAAGAGCTGACCCAATGCTGTTGACTTTTATAAAAATATATTGTGCTTATCTCCAAGTAACATATTTTTTTTGTTTCATCGCAATCGGTTCACGCATTCAAAAGATATGCAAATAATCAATATCTTCTATACATTTATCAAATCTGTAGACTTTGCGTATCTGTACATAGCAAATATTTTGAAAAAACATGGTTGGGGTGTTAAAAAATAACCAAAAGAACCCATTTTTAACATTTTTGTATTTTGTTTCTTCTGTTTGTTGGTTTGTCTGTTTATCTGTTTGTTTGTTCAAGCATCACGTAAAAACAACTGACCCAATGCTGTTGACTTTTATAAACATATATTGTGCTTATCTCCAAGTAACATATGGTTTTTATTTCATCGCAATCGGTTCACGCAATCAAAAGTTATGCGAATTTTAAGTTTTCTAGAAGAACTTGGCATGTATTAGTTTATTTTCAATAGATGGCGTTACGTGTATCAAATAATGTTGCGAGGAAATATTTTACTACGAATAAATCCACAAATTACCTAATATTCATTGTTGAATTGGTACCTATTCTCAGTCTACGAAAGGTTTAATGAAATGCTATCCTTATGAAGAAGGAACTAAGCTTTTACAGAAAAAAAAAGAAGATATTGTTATTTAGAATTTATTAGGTCAATTTCTTATTGTTGTTCACAATAAAATTAATTCATGATCTGGACTAATAGTAGGATTTTTGTTCATTGAATGTTCATACTTTTTGGGAATGCTGATGCCGAAAATAAGGTCCAAATTCAAATTGAAATCGGTGGCCATGATTATTTGCAAGGAAAGCGCTCACCCAGTGCTTTCGTTGAAATTTAGTATTTCGTAATCATTCTATCTACTCAATGCACTTTTTGGAATGTTTTTCTATATTTTATTTTATTTTGTTCATTATTGTCAGATTTATTCAAAGCCTGTCGCCGTCGTTTTATTAAGTTTATTTAATTGAGTTTTTTTAAGCTTTAGGTAATGTTCCAAAGACGTGGCCATGGAGGGAAAGTGCTTTAAATATTAAAAATAGCAAATTTCACTCAAAGGAAACTTCATTTCACTTTTTTTTAAAGTAAGAAATTACCTTTTACTGATTTTTTTGCCTGAACCGGGAATCGAACTGACAAAGCTTTATGTACCATCCGGTATTATATTATGGCACCTGTTGATAGATATCTATAAGGTCAATAATAGGGATCAAATCTCTCCAACAAACACACTGTCTTAAATTGAAGGAAGTGCAAGAAATAAGAAGTAACAACAAATAAGTGTTTGAATTGAAATGTACCTAAGTTAGGTAGGTACTTAATGTTAGTTTTTATGGTCTTCCATCAATTTCAGGCATTATGTTTATTGGAGCGATCATATCGATTGGTGAAATAAAAATATAGATGATGTTTTTTCGCGTTTGTGTTGGTTCGATTTCCAGATCAGACTTTTTGAAAGCAGTACCTACCTATTTATAACTTATTAAAATTAAATGAAGTCTTCTATACGTTTTTTTTAAAATATTTAAAGTTCTTTTCTATACCTACCACACCTCGAATGAAATCATAATTTAGTTCGCAGATTGTAACAAGACGGCGTTGTAGCTATTTTTGTATCGCGATATGGTTTTGTTACATCTTCAATAATAGTATCAATATTCAATTATAATCCATTTTAGCAAGGAAATGTATAGAAATAAGCAACACGTTTTTAGTATTACGGTTTTATGAATCTTTACGGTCAATCAAGAGGAGCTGAAACTCTACATAAAGAAATGGTTCAAAAGATATAAATGTCTTAGTGGGACACCTTTGTCTATTATTATAATAAATGGATTATTTAGTTGCTGCGACACAATGTTGTTTTCCGACTTCCACGCGGACGGAGTCGCGGGCACAGCTAGTTATCTATAAAAACGGCAAAAAAATCACGTTGGTTGTATGGGAGCCCCCTTAAATATTTATTATATTCTGTTTTTTAGTATTTTTTGTTATAGCGGCAACAGAAATACATCATCTGTGAAAATTTCAACTGTCTTACTATCACGGTTCATGAGATACAGCCTGGTGACAGACGGACAGACGGACGGACAGCGGAGTCTTAGTTATAGGTTTTACACTTTGGGTACGGAACCCTAAAAAAAATGTGGTGAAACATTTCACTGAAAAAAGTTTTGTATTTTGTCAAATCAATAATGAGGGTTTAGAATATTTGTCATCATCCGGGATTTCATGGTTAGCCTAAGGATTTCGCGAATCCCTGGTAACGTCATTTCCCTGCGACAGGTGTGGAGGCCATTATTTTAACTGTTAATTGCTATAAAACTAGGTTGCCTATAGAATAAAATCTTTACGAAATTCAGTCGCCATAATGTTCGAAATTAGGTGTATATCTGCACCCTTATATTGAGTATTAAAGGCAATGTGTTTTGATTCAGATCTGGTTTTCTTAAAAAACTGATATTGAAAATTGGCTATCTATACATACGTATAATAAAATGTCACAAATAGTAAAAATACTTCTACAAAAATTTATGAAAATAAATAAATTGTAGGTAAATCAATTGATTGGAATAAAAATCAATTGGGGTGCATGAGGTTTTGCGTTAAAAAAAATAACTACCTTGCAAAAGTAAAATAAGAAAACATTGAACACTTAATTAAAACTCTTTGATGTTTATGTTTAAAGTAATATAATGAAGTAATTAATAAACCTACCATTTCGTAAAAATATTAATGGGTATGTAACCGAAGTATTTCCCTCCACTCACGATTGTCGCCCACAACAGCCGTTCTAAAATCCGCTTGCCTGTTTAGGAAAAGGTGAATGTTGCAAACCGTATGCCAACCACTAAAATAAAACGAACTCAAATCGTAAATTCGCAATTTTCAACTTTATTCGTAGAGCATAAGGCGTAAATTATTTTAAAAATGATTTGCGACATTTGACATATTTTATACATAATGTTATCTTGTTTAGTGTTGAGATACCTACTTAAAAGGCGTGTGTGGGTGCAAGGCTGACCTTATAGGTGCTACCCACAGTGTGCGCTAAACATTTAGAATGATTTCCCTGACATCCCACACTCCATTGCTATTATCACCATAAATGATACAACGAAAAAACTTTAATCTGACACTATACCTATTTCATTTTATGTAAGAATGATTTTTAACAGGCACTTAGCACTGAAGAAAGGCTAGATACGGATCGTTTACGTATTAGGTAATGTTTTCAGATTAAAACTGAGTACCTATAACACAATAGGAAACAAAGTTGCAAAATGAATGGCATGACTCAAATAGATTAAAATCGCTCACATTTATTACCCTTACCTCACGGAATAAAGCTTTTTAAACTGCGTAATTAGGGAAATACCTAAATAATGTTTTATATTTCTTCCCGTTTTCCGTTTGAAAAAAGAAAGTTTTCACTTTTACTCTCTACTTACATTTTAAATTCAGTAGAAATTTAGATCTTTGTTAGGAAAACGGTCTTTGACCGACTTATGACGTTTGACAAAGACTGTTAGAACAATAAGATACATTTATTTTACACTGTGCATATTCTATTCCTAGTTAAGTACATACTTAAATTAGCATGGATGGATATGGTAGAATACAGATACGTATGTAGGTAAGTACCTATCCATTTCACTATCATCATCACTACATAGTATAAAACAAAGTCGCTTCCCTCTGTCTGTCCCTATTAGGGTTTCTGCTCGAGAATTATCGAGTCGAGAAATGTCGAGAAATCATGCCAACTTCGAGACGAGAAAAAATGCTTCGAGAATTCGAGAACTCGAGAAATTAAAGATATTCCTTTATTACTGTAAAATTGGCTTAAAAGTTACTTAATCTTTGCATTCTGGCTTCTGATCATTCTCCTTACGAGGCACGAGTAAGCGAGGCAAGCGAACAGACACATAATGGGTCCGATTGCGTTTCTTCGGCGCACTTAAATAATGCCGATTAATAGACTTAAATTAGTCCAAAATTCGTACTAATATTATTGCTATTATGTTTGTTGATTAATTATGTCCACGACAGTATTTATGTCCAATTCGGACTTAATCTATGTCTACGCATGTCTTTTGCTATTCCGTTTCTGACAATTTGACAGTTCGTCGGCGCTAAATGAACTTATAGGTTTAGGAAGTGTTGTTTTTTAAGTTCTCACTTATTTAGTCCGTACGTAAACGAAGTTTCTTCAGAAAACAGTGAAAAATGTTTCCTTATGGCTGGGCTATCATTCAAGGAAGATACAATGAGGAACGGCAGCGGTATGAGTACGAAATATAAATAGAAACTTTGCTTTTCTTGTATAACTAACTACTCTTGAAAAAAACTCCAAATATTCTTGTTATAATATGATATAAAACGACAAATAAAGTTTTGGAACCGATTAACACCCCAAATTGGTCAGTTAAGTTAACTGAAGTTTGAACTAAGATCATCTTCTGACTAGGGTGTCCAGAAACGCAATGTGTCAGTTTATCGAACTAATAGCGGTAGAATAGATAAACTACGTTTAGGAGTACCTCAGAAACCGGAAAAATAAGTTATCTGAAGTTCGAACTAAGATCATCTTCTGACTGGGGTGTTCAGAAACGCAATGTGTCAGTTTATCGAACCAATAGCAGTAGAATAGATAAACTACGTTTAGGAGTACCTTAGAAACCAGAAAAAATAAGTTATCTGAAGTTTGAACTAGGATTATCTTCTGACTGGGGCGTCCAGAAACGCAATGAGTCAGTTTATCGAAATAATAGCGCTATCGAACAGATAAACTACGTTCAAGAGTACCCCAGAAAACGGGCGTAAGCTGATTTTTTAAGGTTTTTAAAAATTTCTCGAAAGACCCGAGAAACCCGAGAAATCGGGCTCGAGAATTCTCGAGACCCGGGAAAAAAAATATGTCGAGAAAACAGAAACCCTAGTCCCTATGTATGCTTATATCTTTAAAACTACGCAACGGATTTTAATACGGTTTTTTTTAAATAGATAGAGTGATTCAAGAGGAAGGTTTATATGCATAATACATGCATATTATAGTGGATAAAAATGCAGAATACGCGATAAACAACATCCATGCGGGCGAAGCCGCTGGCGACCTCTAGTACGCTATAATATTGGTAGATCCTAAAACAACACCTCACCGTATCATCAGAAACATCGTCGGTCTTCTTCTCTCGTGTCATCACGAGAATAGATCATGCCTTGGTGAAAAGATTGGCCAGTTGACAAAGTTGGTAGCGGGCCTAACTGCCCAGGGTGCGCCGGGCGTACTTAGGTATCGTCACTCATGGAGGCTCTTTCCATGCATCCCAACAATTATCATGCGTTTTTTTAACTAAAGCGGGTCTTCAAAATATATTAGAAAACTCATCAAAAGTCTTAACTGCTCATAAATAGGTATATGCGATTTAAGAGCTTGTGAACTGTGATGAAATTAAAAGTTGTAAAAAAATTACACTTATGTTTTACGTCAGTTTCGGTTAACGGTTGTCGCATTATAGCACGGAGATCGGTATTCAATTTTGACTTTACGCTGGTTCTAAAGTTAATTGTGACTATACGATGAGTTACGAGTAGTTAGATACGTCACTTACCTCCTGATAGGTAGGAAATATTAGAAAGTAGAACTATCGATATTGGATATCTGAACAAATAGAGTCTGTTCCCAATAAAACACCTGATACATCGGGCTGATATAAGTTAGTTAGTTCACTTGAACCAACAGTTTGGAAGACTAGCAAACATAGTGGTTGCTAAATACTTACAGAATGTAGGTACCGTTCTAATTTTGTACGATCTGTAAGCATGTTTCAGTAAGTTTTCTATTTCCTTATTTGCTTTAAAACAATGCAATGACACCGATGCACGTTCGTGGGAGGCATGTGTATAAATATATTAAAGTTATTACTCAACGCGCAGACGCCTAATTAGGTAAGTTTTTTGTTTAATTTATTTACATAGGTATATTACGGCTTAAAGCCAAACTGCGGTTACATCTAGGTTTAGCTAGCTATAACTAGACTCGGCCGGTTGTCGTTGGTTACAATTAGGTGTAGTCAATTTAATGACGACTTAAACTAGGTGTAGCTGGTTGCTTTCGGCTAAAACTATGTCTAACCTCACAGAAGTGGAATGTGATCGCTTCGCTTTTTAACAACGCCAATAGTCCTTTTTCGTAAAACTGACATAATCGTTAAAAGTTAAACCACTCTCAATAAATATTTTACTCTTAATTCATATCTCCTGCAAGCAAGCGCACCTAGTTATAGCCGGCCAAACCTAGTTGTAACCGCACTACGGATTTTAGCCGTTATACATAATATACAGTTCATCAAATTAACTTTACTTGTTTGGTGAATACTCTAAACGTTATGTGTATTACTGTAGCTAGGTAATCGAACATTTTACGGGTCTGTTATGAATATTGAAATAAACAACTTCAAGAGTTCAACTTATTAAAATAACTTTTCGATTTAAACTAGATCTAAGGCAAAAATAACTGGATTAAAACGTTATTTTCAATATTCGTTACCAAACTAAATGGGTAGGTACCTATACATTTAACCTCATTAACCTGCCTATTTAAGTTTTAGATAATTTGAAATCATTATGCAATCGTTGAAAACATAGGTATTGCAACTTTATCGTTATATTCAAAAAATAAATGACTTACAGTAAATTTTAGGGCATTAAAATAATTCTCAATGCTAACTCGCCTACACAGTAAACTTAAATTTTATGACACATAATATAAGGTAACTACTTACGCCTAATATTGACTGTATCCTTAAATGTGGGTGCGCGAATCTACCGTTTTACGATCCGAACGACGCGACGGCGACGCGCTGACTTTGCTAAGTATTTTATTATTCTTAAAGTATTTTCAATACTGAAATAGTTTAACATTGCTTTGTTTCTATAGAACGGTTCCAAGACGGTGGTTTACCACGTTCAAGTATGGTATGGCCCCCATTGTGGATGGTCCGTGATCGAACGGGCGCGGGTAATGAACCCGAGCATCCGCGGGATTCACGACCAAGCAGCGCGTCGCTCGCGCGCTTCCGCCGCGCCTTGCACCGACTTACCTCGTGCTCACGAATTCACAGTTCCTTCGGGCAACACAACATTGTCTATTTCTTCAAGCTCTTTTTGTTTTATTTCAATGAATAAAAGTAAGATAGATGCCCCGATGCCCGGGTGAAAGCTTCGGAAAGAATACAAAGCTCTGCAATAATAAATTGAAGATAGCAATTGTTTTGTTGTTTCGATTTGATTAAATACATTTGGAATATAATTTCTCATCACGAATATGTTTAAACTAAAATTAATCATGTACTTACCTATTTATAATTGTTACTGTAATTAGAACATTAAACTTATTTAAGAAACGAACCTTCCTACCTAAGTAAGTAAGCGAGCTCATGTCCCGAATATGTCTCCGTAAGTCAGGCTGATGAGTCTTTAAGAAAATGTACCTACGTTTAATGAACGTAATCATTAGGCGCAACGGTCGGGAGTAACAGCATAGCATAGCAAAGTCAATAATAACGTGTTGTTGAGTTGAATGTCATAGCCATATGCAAAGCAGCGGGTGAGTTCTCTTGAGCTTCTCAGCTTCGCATGCTTGCAACGTAGGTACATTGTACGAATATCTTCGTTGCCCATCTTTTTGTACATATACCTACCTAACACTGAACATTTACGCTATCGCTATAAGGAGCTCTAAGCGTGTAAGGCCTGTGTTAATAAACAGCTCTCATTTGAGAAATCTCCTAAGAAGAGCTATTATTAAGCAGAATTCTATAGGCACATTATTGAAACGGTTTTAAAAAAACCAAAATGTTTCAAGTCGTATCAAAACGAAACTTAAGAATCTCTCAAATGAGACCTGTTTATTAATACAAGCCTAAAAGCATGAAGCGGTAGCGATCATAATCTAAATGTTTACTGGTTAAAATACAACATTAAACACACTCTAAAGATTTAATAAGTTTCCTTCGGTGACTCCCAATTTAAGCGGCAAAGGAACACCATGATCATCCAAATTAATAATATAGTTTCTTTTTTTCTTTTCAAAACACTTAAAAACAATATAAAATATTGTAAGAGTATTAAAAATTGAGTTTTTTTCATATCGTTGTCGCTTCCACAATTCTTCTTAGTTCTGACTCATGATGGTATAGACCTGCCGCTCGTGGTCCTTTCTGCATACTAATTTCTTTTTTGTATTCAACAGTCAATAAATAAAAGGATTTCGTTTTTGCAAATTGATGTCGCCGAGGGGTATTGTCGTTTAGTTTGGCTCCCACCCACGTGCTTAAGGTTTTTTTCGATTTGCTGGCTTCATACTGTATGAAGACATTAAGTAAAGTCTATAATAAAGAATCGATTATTCCTATGTTATTTATGCTGCAAGCAGCTTAACTACTGTGAAATATAGGTTACTTTAAATTAACTGGCGAAACAACGCATGCTGTCTGTGTAGGTACATCCATAACAGTTCCGATTTGAATAACCTAATTAAATTAGGTTATTCAAATCGGAACTGTTATGGACTCGCATAAACATTAATTTTTGTAATGTGTTTTATTAACGACTAGAGGTCACCAGCGGTTTCGCCAGCGTGGATGTCGGTTATCGCGTATTCCGCGTTTTTCTCTACTATACTATGCATGTATTATACATATAAACATTCCTCTTGAATCACTCTATCTATTAAAAAAAACTGCATCAAAATCCGTTGCGTAGTTTTAAAGATCTAAGCATGCATATGGACAGATAGACAGCGGGAAGCGACTTTGTTTTATACTATGTAGTGATGATATGCACTAAGCCTGTAAAGTTATTATACAGCTTCTGATTTCTTTCCACGTGTCAGAGAGTAGTAGTGTAGATCACGCAATGAAGTCGGTTGAAGATGGTGTGAACTGGATGCCTTTAGCAAGGAATGAGAAAAAGCCTATAAGTAGATCAGTGGTATAAACAGGGAGGGCCTGTATCCAACAGAAAAAAGGAGGTTAATAGTCATGTATTCACTAGTAAACATTTATTTATAAACATTCTTTCAGAAACAAGAAGTCCAAATCAATGTTTCGGATACAAGTTGCCAGCAGTTTCTGTAACACAACGTAAATGTTTCTGCAGACGATTATTGGAGCTTTTGGCAAAATTTTAATAAGTGTTTTTTAGTGTTTACCAGGTTCACCTCAACATGTATCAACGTTTCATAAACACGTAGATTCTTGTTTCTGAAACAGTGCTTATAAACAAATGTTTACTAGTCAATACATACCTTTCTTTTTTAAATGTTTCATATCTAAGAGTGTGGCAACCACAGAAATCTAAATTATTTAGATTTCTATGGTGGTAACAGATTAAACGGATATCAAACGTAATATGGCAAGTGGAATCATGTTTCAGATCTTATTAGATTTATTTTTCCTTGAAGAAAATTGCGTCTTGCGTACTGGGTAGTTACCGTTAGGATAGGCAGTTGCCTCATGGGCAAGAGGACCGGAAGCAGCCATATCCTGGGCAATGCCACGGCCGGAATGGCTGTTTGCATATAATCAGTGTGTAATACGTCTCCAGTTGTGGTTAATTCGTATTCTATCTTGTTTCTTAATAGCCACGTGCTAAATACTATTGTTACATAAAATTATTTGCAGTAGATAAGACGTAAAAGTTTAACATATTCCTACGTTAACTTATCGAGAATGATTCAGTTAGTATTCTGCCGATGTTTTTGCTGCTACACAGCAGTCGGTCATGATTTCCTGTCTCCTTAAACACACATTATAAGGTGGTGTTGTCATGATGTGCGTCAGTCGTCGAACAGCACCCCCCTCCCCTTGCCGCACCTCGCCCGTCCTCCGTACCCTCTGCCCGCCACGGTCACCGAGCACTGTGACCTTTCGCTGAATATCTCACTACTTGCATTACGTAATTTACACTACCAAAGCAGACAGGATTAACGTGACTTCATTCTTAAATTAATCTTAGTAGTTATCCATTAGTTACCAAAAGGTTCCACTTTATATGGATTTTGATGTTTTTCATAATAGTTAGATACGATTACGACACTAGCAAATGGCTCTATCTGCATTTTAAGTAAACTTTATTACAATGAAACTCATTGACACACTTACAAGTTCTCGTAGGTACTTTAGAAATGTAAGGTTCCATAATGAATATCGAGTTGTGCTAGGTACATTTTCTGGTTTTTCTTTGATTATCTGGGTTATTTATACTTAGAGTTTTACATATAGAGTTGAAAGTAATAAAGTTGTAGTCTTATAATTTACTCTGCTGTGAATCTACTCACAAGGATCTGCCACAGCGTAACATTGAAAACGATACGTGCGACAAAGATGGCTTTATCAAGGTGGAGAAGAAGAAGAGGAAGCCAGCTTGTCGCAACCAGTGCGGTACTGCACCGAGAGGGCCGCATTTCCTGCTGCGTCCTGCTGTACCAGTGACGCCACTGTACGTATCCCGGTTGCATTACTCTACAAAGGTCGCGGAGATTGTAGAGTATATCAGCATCAAGACCAAGCTTATTCTGAGGGTCGAGCGGTTGGAGTCTCGCCACAGCGTGAATTTCAACTCGTTTGTGGTGAGGGTGCCGACTGAACATCTGTCGACCTTCACGAAGGAAGAATTTTGGCCGAAAGGTGTAGTGTTCCGGCGATTCCGAGGCCGGATACCCGACACCGCGCGACACACGACGCCGACTTCATGTGTGAAATAGTTTTTAAGATAATTATATCGTTTATGTATAGTATTTTATATTATTGTATTGTAATATGTATTTTCTATGGGCCTTGATGCCTGAATTAAAAATAAATAAATTAAAAAAAAAAAACTCCTACCTGTTTTACAAATAACAATATAATATCAGCCTGTAACTGTCCTACTGCAGGGCAAAGGCTTATAGAAATGGAACGAGCATTCATCAATTCCCTTGCTCACTGCGGCTTGCGATTTCAGACCATTAAGTCCAGGTTTCCTCACGATGATGTATTCCTTCAACTATTATAATATAGTGTATTGATTTAATTTGTATTCTTAATGTATTAGATCAACTATTTCATGAAGTAAACTCAAAAATCTAAATAAAACCTGTACTAATTATTCTGTTTTGTTATTTTAAATAAAAAAATCTATCTTACATTACCTTCACAACTAAGCACTTATGTTGAACCGTTGATTTTTATCAGAAGCAAGAAATAGATTATTATTGCGAAAATGATTCGTATCTACTTTCTATCATACTCGCTGCGTACTCCGTCGAGATGAATTATCGGTTGATTAAAGTACCGGTGAGACAATCTTGGGATGAGATCTGTTCGGCCTTAGTGGCCATAGTCCAGTTTCCCAATAGTGGTCTATTGTTGTGTGACGGATTCGGTATTTTATTCATCATTTCGTAGCGGGCAGCGCTTGACGTAGCGCGCTCGCTACTTTCACACAAAAGAGTTCAACGGGAACGATAACTAAAGGCTCAGATATAAACTTCGATATTTTATCGAGTTTACACTATTCATAATGTTAGTAACTTACGTAACGATGAAATTTAGAAAGAATATTAAGCAATACTTAATTAGTAATGACCTTAAGTAATCAATTTTGAGAAATTACGACGCTAAATTTTAAGTATGTAATCTGTGTGAAATCTTTAAACTTTGTACACTGAAAGTCTCCCTGATACTAGTTACATAGATTTAATACGAAAGCAAGTCGTGCGAGGGCCTTTACATCCAAGTATACGTTTTATTATAAGCGAGCTTCTCTTAAGGGCTTAAAGCTATAAATATGCCGAGATTTTATTTCTAGGATGCGCTTAAATTTAAGATTATTAATATCTTATAATAGTCGGAGGAAGCTTACAATGTACCTCCCTACATTACGTCTAAAGGAATGTCATATAACGACATTTTGTAAAGGGACACCTGAGGGGCTAATAACGCCGCGTTTGATGAAACATATTTCGTTTCATATTCGTTATCATAACACAATTAAGTAGACTGTACATCCAGTCGCAACTGTAAGTAAACTATGCAACTGCTAAATGCAGTTTGAAGGCAATTAGAATGTAGTCAGTGCAAATTAGTGATAACTGGCGACTGGATGTGCAGCTTACTTGAAATTATGATTACGAATATGAACCGAAACATGTTCACCAAACGCGGCGTTATTAGCCCACCTGATGACCAAACCAATACGACATTATTAAAACTGCCTTAACCAAAGATTGGGTAGTAATTAAGCGTATCATATCAGATTCGATTGAAAACTGAGACAAAAAAGATTGAAGATCGTTTCACCTTAAATAATTTTTAAGGTGAATAAGTATCGTTTGGTGCTCACTGAATGAATGTCACAAGCACAATAAACTTTAAGCCTGTTCTTTTTAATAAATACTTGGACTATGGTGTAAGCTTTTTTTTTCTTATTTAATTTGTTAATGAATATTATTAGGTACCTAATAGGTTTTGGAGGATTGTTTTGGTGTTTTAACCGGTAGAGACCCGCCCGACGATCCGGATCGTCAGTGCCATTGTATAACTATTGTTTCTATAATTACAGTACTACACAGGACTGATCGAGTACTGTAATTATAGACACAATAGATAAACAATGGCACTGACGACCCGGATCGTCGGTCGGGACGTACCGATTGAGTACTGTAATTATAGACACAATAGATAAACAATGGCACTGACGACCCGGATCGTCGGTCGGGACGTACCGATTGAGTACTGTAATTATAGACACAATAGATAAACAATGGCACTGACGACCCGGATCGTCGGTCGGGACGTACCGATTGAGTACTGTAATTATAGACACAATAGATAAACAATGGCACTGACGATCCGGATCGTCCGTCGGGACGTACCGATTGAGTACTGTAATTATAGACACAATAGATAAACAATGGCACTGACGATCCGGATCGTCGGTCGGGACGTACCGATTGAGTACTGTAATTATAGACACAATAGATAAACAATGGCACTGACGACCCGGATCGTCGGTCGGGACGTACCGATTGAGTACTGTAATTATAGACACAATAGATAAACAATGGCACTGACGATCCGGATCGTCGGTCGGGACGTACCGATTGAGTACTGTAATTATAGACACAATAGATAAACAATGGCACTGACGACCCGGATCGTCGGTCGGGACGTACCGATTGAGTACTGTAATTATAGACACAATAGATAAACAATGGCACTGACGATCCGGATCGTCGGTCGGGCCTTTACCGGTTAATTATTATTAAGCGTCCAATGCCTATTGATCGTGGAAAGTTAAATACTTGATTCTATTAAGCATTAGATTACCGTTCCTAACACTAGAATTAAGCTAAAGGAAGCTTACTAAATTGAATACAGAACCTTTGTACTCGCTACCGCTATTATTAGTGAGAATGCTTCCCATCGTAAGTTAATTGAGGCCGGTAAACAAACCTTTTTTTTTTTTCATTATGATCATCTTAGAATTTGTTTATTAAAAAGGATATAAAATATGACATCATGATATTTCCATAGAAGGCTGTTTTGTTTTAACATTTTGGAGGTCGTAAGTGAAGTTATTGGCAAGATTTCTATAATAATGTTGCCAAGAAATTATAAAGCCAGGCATTTGGCAACAGTGTCCCGATGTCCCATTTGTTTTGAAAGCTGTGTGTGAATATTTATGTAATATACTTTACAATAATTATCAGATGACTTAAATATAAATACTAAATAAGGATTGCATTGCGTTCTTTCTTGTAAAATGGAATAAAAAATATTCTTCTTCCTTTATACCACTGTTCATTGCGTTGTTACTTGGATGTTCTTGAAATCTTGCAGCACGGGTATAACTACTAAGTAGCTATTTCAACGTGTTTATTTATCGTAAATAGTAATTTTGGTCGAACACTTATTTTAGACTGGCCCGAGATCAATTTGAATGCAAATAAAGAAGTTGATTACGAAATGCACCTTTTTATCTGCTGATATGGTATTCAACGACAAAAATCCTATTTTTTTGCAAGAAAACCTCGTAATTCGCATTTGACAGCTTTCGAGAATTCATGTTCAAATATTAATTTCATGATTTAACTGTTCATGGTAATGGTTCATTTATAATAAAACAAAAAAACACAGTGAAGTTCCTTACAAAAGTTTTTAGGAAACGGTTTTATCCGTCTCTTGTAAAATGTTGCTTTTGGCAATAACGAGGTTTTCACTGGTGGCCGACGATTTGTTCCGTCCAGAAATCGAATGATGTGTAGCAACATAGTCGGTCAAGATAGTCGGTCAGCTACTGCGCTATAAATATATTTACGCTATAATTATTTAGCAACTAGGATATGTGATAAACAAGCGATTAGTTTTTATTTAGGTCCCTCAATATAAGACTACCAATTATTACCATGCTTACCAGCGTTCCTAGTATTTATAATCAGGACTTTTGATCAGACCACGGTATGTTCTAATTTCTTAGGATCATTGTACTATCAACTAAACGGTTTTCGTTATTTGTTACCATTACCATGCTAAAGAAATATTACAGGTAACTGTTGAAATCACTTTTTTGTCTCTAAGACCCAGTCTTTTTGATCTATTCTTGCCATAGGTTAATGTTCAAGGGACGCTTCATACAGTTAATTGCTGGGAACTGTGAGAACAGCGTATATCTTTTTTATATAGTTACACGCTGTACCTAATGTATGCAGCGATTTCGAACGCCACTTTGAGGGCACGGACACAGACTTGTTTTTAAAAGAAACCAAAATTATGTGTGTATAAAACGTGGCATTGCGTTATAATGGAGACGAGTATTTTTATTTTCATTTTTGTGGTTCCGGTTTTGCCACACTTATGCTTTTTCTTTTATGAAATTGTGTGCATGCCAACATAATCTTCGCACTGCGGCGCCGCCGGCGTTGCCCCTTGAAACCTGAGCATGTGGATGCAACATGGGCACGAAATTATTTTTTCAATGCGATAAATATGTGTGAATACCCCATGGGCTTACATGTTAGCAAAAATAAGAACTTTAACGTTTGGAACAAAATTAATTGTGTTTTTTATATTTAGTGACGAAGAGTTGCATTGTACTATGTGACAATTGAAGTAGAGTAGGTGATTAGGGACAGGAGGCACGTCGACGCGACGCAGTGACACGGTCAGCCGCGCGTTGTTTAGTCAACAGTCTGCAACGGCGACGCAGAAGTCGTAACATCTGCTCAAACACGCGATCAATGAACCCTCCAAAAGTTCACACTTTACTTAAATTACTCTTTTTATACTTATGTAATAGCATTATCAACGTTGTACACATGTTGTGGTAGAAGGATAGTATTGCAATAAGGCAACAGGTAAATGGTCCACCATATAATTCCACCGCTTTTAAAATATTCTTAAGAATATCCATGACATTTGGAAAGAGAAGAAGCAAAATGGGGAGATGACGACGTGTGAAAGTTATAAGAAAAGGTTGAATGCAAATGTTACAAGATTTAAGTAGGTAAATGGCATGCAATTAACCACGCTATTGGTAGGCAACGCAAAATGGTATTTATGTCGGCACATCCTCAAAGTAACGCATTATTATTTGTTTTAAGTTTTTCTTTTGTTTTTAAAACGTATTTGTTATTACGTAGTTTAGTTTTCAGTAAGAAAATTACGTCAAGATTTACACAGTAGTTATATGGCAGAATCATTTCAACACAGTTGCACGAGTTATTAAAACAAATGTAGGTATGTTAAAATTTAGAGATGACGTGTTTGAGATCGCCTTCAAATGTCAAATATGAATATACAAACATACCTGCCTAGTGTAGTGTATACTCAATAAGAGTAGTATATCGGTAAATGAGACGCACATAAGGTCAGAAGAAAAACACTTAGAATTAAGTCGTCTATTTAAAACATCGACAAGGTTATAAATATAAAACTTATTTGTTACCTACCATATTGAAGCTCTACGAATCACCTGTAAACCTACCATGAATAAATGTTAACTATTCATATTTTAAACAGTAATTACTGATTAAGTATGTACATATTCATTGGCACATCATAGGCAGTGTAGTTGTTTCATCATTGTAGCTAGAATGAAATCATGTAGTTATATGTATATTTTCCTCATCACGATGTATTTCAGAACTTCTAGACTTAAAGCTGGTATCCTTGTATGTGTAATGTAATAAGGCAACATTGCTTTGATGATTTATGATTATGATGCGTAAGAGTGCAAGTCTTGTTGCATCGGGGTTCTAGTCAGAACGTTTGTCTTCTTCACTAATGTAATTTTTTGTTATGTATGAGTTATATTACTATGAACTATATACAGGGTGTCCCAAAAAGTAGTGTCAAGCAGAAATCCACAGGTAGAGCATCCATAGAAGTGTCCGAATCACCCCAATGTATGTTCCGCGATTTTTTGTAGTTTTCGAGTTATCATTTCTTTTTACGTTTAACCAAACTCTGACTTTAACACGTTCAGTGCCGGGTGCCCTCCAGGAGGGCACCCTGTAGTCGCATTCGCCATGCCGTGTGCCCTCGTGGAGGGCTCATTTTAAATGTAGGTATTCTTGGAAAATACACCGTCATGGAACAAGCAAACACCTATTTTACGACGTAGTAGCGTATTTTTCATGGCTTTTAACCTACTACCAGGAGCCCTCCTCGAGAGTTCACTCTTATCGCAAATGTCAAGCCTAGGACCGTCCTGGATGTCCATTAGCAATATGTATGGCAGCATGGCGTATGAGCTCTATGAAAAGTGTGGTGGACTCGAATGTGTTCATGATATTTTTGATCATAGAGACGTGAATAGTTTTTTTTCTAAATTAGACGAAAAGATAATATAATGAAAAAAAAAACGGTTTTACCTCAACTGTTCAAGACAAAATGATCAAAAATGGCATGTCATGAAAAAAAAAGTCGAAAACTTAATATTTTGTGAGTTTTTGATGTAAAATAGCATAACATTTAGCGTAATTATTTTAGCGGAGTAGATGTTCTAAATGTAGAGACTAATTTCAATCGACAAGATCGTATGTAATATTTTTATCAATATTCTTTAAACTTTAATAACTTTAGTAGCTTTTTAAACTGAATAATTTTGGACACTTTCACAATTTGTAAGTAGACCAAGTCAATGTACCTAGTTTGCTTATTTGGAGGGGCGACAGGCTCACGAAATAGCGGTCGAGGTCCTGCACACACATGCACAAACCGCAGTCGTGTGTTGAATCAAACCATTTCTTATTTATTTCTTTGCGTAGCCTTGCGAGCTCCGCCGTCGTTTGCTTTGGTGACATCATCAAGTTTAACTTGACAAGAAATCGTGAAGTCGTGGCTATGGATGGTTTCTGTACCTACATTACATTCTCGTTACTAATAAGCTGATGCTACCATGCTGTCATCTAGATTTATTGGCTGATCATGCAAGTCGATAAAAAATAATACAAAGAATAGACACTTAATGGAGGTTGAAGCACTACCGACGTATGCTTCTAGATTTTTTATTTGTTTGTTGTATTTGTCATGGCCTTATTTAAAAATACCCATAAGTCATAGAGTCACATACAAAAACTGTTCCAATGTACGTATATGACCATACTTGTGCAAGAAATACTTTGTTGCTGTAACCTTAGCTAAGTATAACCGTTTCTTATCTTTGTAATACTCTACAACACATAAGCGACATGTTCGTATTTTAGATTACCAATTGCCCTGATCATGTCTAGTTTTGCTTTTTGCCCAATGAACTGGCACATGATAAAATAAATTAATATGTGGGCGTATTAAGATAAGTAAAGGCAAATTGGATTTACTTAAAGATGCTAAAAATATAAAGAAAAATAAAAATTGTATGCGGAGTGGTAGTTGGTATGTAAGATAAATATCATTATGCCTTTGAGACACCCTGAGTCGGGTCAAACGCTGCTGCGGAATCTACTCAGGGTGATTTTCTACTGTAATGGGTGTCTTGTTATGCGGAATGTTGACGACTGTTATTGCTCGTGCATGCAGATCTGATGCGATTGCTCGAGCAGTAACGAGCACATTAAAATATTTATTGGCGTATAAATAGTCTTTTATTTTGTTGTTTTGTTCACTACTTTCGTGCATCAATATATTATTGAAATTTTATTGAGATTTACATTTTGATTGATGTTTACAGATATCAATCGGTGGATATGAATGAATTGACATAAGTGTTAAGATATCATTGATAGTCTAACGGGCGGATAGAGTTCCGAAAGTGATCATACATTTTTAGGGTTCTGTACCCAAAGGGTAAAACGGGAGCCTATTACTAAGGCTCCGCTGTCCGTCCGTCCGTCCGACCGTCCGTTCGTCTGTCACCAGGCTGTATCTCATGAACCGTGACAGTTGAAATTTTCACAGATGATGTATTTCTGTTGCCGCTATAACAACAAATACAAAAAAAAAACAGAATAAAATAAATATTTAAGGGGGCTCGGGGGCTCCCATAGAACAAACGTGATTGTTTTGCCGTTTTTATAGATAATGGTACGGAACCCTTCGTGCGTGAGTCTGACTCGCATTTGGCCAGTTTTTTTTAATTATTTCGTTTTTTTGAGCTTAGAAGTAATTAAAGTAGTAGTAAGTGTACAATTGATGCTGGTGGCTTATTACAGGGTTTACCGTGAGGAACTGACAATCCTAGCAAAAAACGGACAAACATCACGTAGATATTTAATATTAATCTGAGCCTAATTTCAAGAGTTTTTACAGCGTCGTGTGGAACGGAACGAATTCATATTTTATTGTTGAGGGCAGCGAAGCGCGAGACGCTGATGTCATGCTTAAAATGCATGATATGTAAAGCTAACATAAAGCTAACGTTATGCGTGTTGTGGTTTCTAAGAAATTATATTAAAATTGCCGCTTGATTTTTCCCATTACTTGCTTGAGTAGTTGAGAAAAGAGTATGTTATGATATATTTTAATAATGTAAGCTGGTTAACTGGTTATTCCATGTGAAAGAATCTAACATAATCTAGAAAAGGCAACGATGTATCTAATTAAGCGCATGTGTTACGAAGGCGTTTTTTTATTGACTGAACAGAACTGGTGAGTTGATACATTAAGATAATATTGAGTGTGACTTTTTGAAGTCTAGTAGGTTTAGAAAAAAATTATGATTTTAGTTTTTTTTAACAATCTATCGCATTCGCACACTGAGACATGCTGGTGTTATAATTTACAGGATGACACTATTTTGTCTCCTATTAAGCATAACGTTTTAAACCTACATAAGAAGCAATTTCAGTATTTTCTTGAAATGTTGAATATGGTACTGTTAAACAGTTGTTTTATAACTTTACTGAGTTACTAAAATTATAGAATACATATTTGTAGGAAGACTACTGTTTACTTGAACTTTGTCTAATACATTTCTAATTATATCAGCTAAATTTGTAGACACTACTTAAGACGAGTCGGTTCACCTCTCTACAAGGTTAGTTTTAGTATATGCGAAACCTGAAACTAGTTTGTTCAGAATCACTAGGAGAATCGATTAACATATTTTTTTCACCACATTTTTTTTTTTTTTTTTTTTCATAAATTTCAATTTTGTTTCAGTAGGTTTCTACCCATAACAATTGACGGGAATAGACACCTTGAGGCTTGAAATGGTCCGCTCGGTCAGTTTCCGTGTATTAGACAACTCCTGCATAGCACATCTCAGGCATTTCACACTTTTTTAGCGAACTTAACGCGACATAAACTAAGGTGTACCTTGGAGATTTACTAAAAAAAAACACATATTCAGGCAGTTCTGATGAAAATCTTGTTGGGGTGTCTCGGTTTTCGCATAAAGTAAAAATAACGTTGTATATTGGAAGGATTTGAAACCATTTCCTCTTATTACAAGATAGGTACTTACTTTACCAAGATTTAAGAGTATACAAGGTTAGTCGGAAAGGGGGTACTAATCCGCAGGCCACTTAAAGTACTTAGGTTCGAAGGGGATGACGGGGGCTAGAGCGAGCGAGCGAAGCGAGCGAACGTAGCCCACGTCATCCCCTTCGTGTTAGGTTACTTTAAACCCTGCAGACAGAAATAGGAGCCCCGCACAGCGGGGAACTGCTTTGGAAACCCAAAAGACCTTACAAACATCCCCTTTAGTTTTTCATTTGTTTTTATTGTGCGTCGCGAGGAGTTTACTGCCGCTCTCGTCTTTTTCATACATTACCGGCTGCGCATTCGGTATTGTATAGAATACCTAGGCAAAGTATAAAATAAAATAATATTTCATACATTACCTAAACGTTTCAGGCATTCTATACATTGCCTAGGTATTGTACAGAATACCGGATTTTAAAGATTGCCGGTAACATGTACACTAAAAAACAAACACTAAAAAGACCCCGGGGTATTTTAAAACCTAGATTTTGCTATACGTTAACTATATCTTGTAATACGAGGGGGATAGCTTCTGGGGGATTCTTCTTCATTGAGTGTTACAAGTGCCTATTATTATGATCTACATGCTTCAAATTATTTTTAATTTCTTTATTGCCAGTCAATATACAAGTTGCAGCCTATTTTCAAATACAGGAAAATAAATTCATTATTTGTGAGATAGGTATTATGTTGTAAAGCTTTTCAGAGATGTGTCATGGTTGCAAACTTAATGCCATGTAGTTAAAAGAATATATAAATAGTGATTACTTATTATCGTGTGGCATTCATTTCTACCACATTTAATAACTTGTGTAATTATTTTCTCGTACTTAATGATGACGCTACGTGATCTCATCACGTATGAACTTGGATTGTATGGAACATAATATGCCTACTGTGTAATATTGTAACTTGTACGCAATTTGAATTATACAGTAGGGATAATATTGAGTCGTATTTTAAGGTCGCATGAAATCGCCAAAACGCAGCTTAGCAACTAATATGGTGTTTTTTTGTTTGCAAGCGGTCAATATATTCAAACGTGGGCGGAGCAGTGGAAAGGATGCGATGCGGTTGTCGCGTGAGAATTCATCTCGCAGAAATCTCGCTCGGCCTGTCGTCCGCCAACACCGTGCTGTTTCTATGGCAGACTAGACTAATTACGAACAGATTGCATCGGCCATTGCACCTAACTCTGCTCCGGTTTACGCATTACAGCCTGGATCTATAACAAAGTTCGTAATCGTTCGCTATGTAGTTGTATCATAATTCATAATAATTATTTTAAACGATCGTTTATATTGAAAAGTCTTTAAGAAGCACATACTGAACTTATGTGTTGGTAGCAATGAAACATCTCGAGCAAAAACAACGTAAGCGCCTTTACACCGCAACGGGTCTCTTGCCGAGTAATTTAAATACTTAATAAGGTTGGTAGCAATTGATATTTCACCCTTTTTAAATTTGAGCAGCTTGATATGACACAGAGATAAAAATAATTCAAGCAAGTTACTTAATTTTAAAAAAAGCTTTCCGTCGAATGGCAACTCGAGAATTCGAACGAAGAAACACGAAGATCTAAACGAGTTTTCAAAGTGACCTCTGTTTGATTTTTGCAGTATTTACGATTGGTGTCTCTTGTGTTGTGACAACCTTGACCGTTTGCTGTTACCTCGAAGATTCTGCTAATGAATAACTAATGTTAGCGACAGGCCCTCGACTGTAGTTAATGTACATTTGTAGATAGGTACTTCGGCTTGCGTGTAATGCGCCAAGTTTTCCTTAAAACATTTTCTTGTAAAGGCTGTTGAGTCAGAATTTAACTATATACAGGTGCAATTAAGCACTCGCATACCATTATGTTAACCATCCTTTAATAAGTTATTAAAAAATGCTCAGTAGTTTTCCTGAAATAATTTATTAGTCGTGTTCTGGAATTTATAAAGTACTTATAAATTGTTTACTAGATGTGTCCGGTCTGTCCCCAGCTCTAGTCGCATTAAAGGATTTCTAATAGGTACTTTTTCATGTCCCCATGAATGACGGTTAGTATATAGGGGACTAATAACGTCACATTTGGTAAATCGTATCTTGTTTCATGTTCATAATCGTAACTGCAAGTGACTGCAAATCCAGTTGCAACTGTAAAATATGCAAGTGCCAAATCGTCAGTGAAGTTCTAACAGTGCGTAAGTCATTTTGTGATAAAAACAGACAACACTGCAAAAGTTCCAATATTACTTGAAATTAAAAAGATTATTAGGATTTTCAAAGGTTTAAATCATCAAAGAGTTAATTTGTAATGATAATTAAAAACAATATTGCGTTCGTTGCGTAGGATACGCTCGTTTTAAATAGTTTTTTCACTGTCTTGTAGCCATTTTTGACTTTCCGCACTGTTAGCTGACGAAATGCAGCTTGAAGGCAGTTCAAATGCAGTCAGTGCAACTGTGGCTCAACTGCCGACTGAATGTGCAGCCCACTTGCAGTTATGATTAACAATATGAAACGAATATTATTATTCACCAAATGTGACATTATTAGCCCCTTTGAACGCCGTGTCCTACCATTTTTACATTCTCATTATGTATATATTTATACACGTTCTATTAATCACTTATTGTTATCACTGATTAACCAATCTACTATCACCCAATACCAATTACCACCGCCCATCATTAATCACCATCAGCAATCACCACAACAACACCATCTATCACGTATCATTTTTCATCACCCCCACCCCTATCACCAATCACCTAATTTACCTATATCGCCAATAACCTTCTCATTACATACTAGTCACGCGTGGAATTGGGAAAATAATATCATTCCGCAATAACCATCAATCATGAGTTCATGACCACTGCTATGTGTGAGATTGTAAACAATAGAGAGGCGAAGCTGTATCTCAGAACCTAGATACACAATCAATCGAGATAAAACCTATCTCCGTTAATATTTTGTGTTTATATGTTATATGTTTGTGTTATATTATATAAAGTATTCATACTTAGTTATTTATTTGATTCCCGATTTTCATTAGGTTAAAATATATTTGTACGCTGCAAATTGCCCTTTATATTTTTCCTTAAAATACTTTCCTTTTCACTTTACTGTTCATAATTATGTGTATTTCTTCTGTTTTATTTATTTTAGGGCCGATTTTTCAATCGTCAGATAACTTTTATCTGATGAATAAATATCACGCTTTGACAGCTTTTGTATAGAAAATCTGTCAAAAAGTCAAAATTAATCCTAAGGGGGCTATTACACTATCATATATCTAGGATCATATATCTATGAGTCATAGATATAATGATAATGTAATATAGACATAAAATAAGAATCATTTCTCCATACAAAGATATGACTCTAGAGGTCAAATAAGACATATGATCCTAGATACATGATAGTGTAATATCCCCCTCAGAGAAAAGTTATCGGAGGATTGAAAAATTAGCCCTTAGTGTACAATAAAGTATATCTATTTATATACAAGTTTTATTGAAATCCTTTCAGCCGTTCTAACGTGATAAATGTGATAATAGGTACAAACAGTTAGACGGACAGAAATTAATTCTAATTGACAATTCGTGTTGCTTTGCTTGTTAATAACAGGTTTTCGTAAAAAATTACCAATGTAAATGACTTTTTGTCCTATTACGAATTTATTACAGTAGGTATACAGATGGATAGATGGTCCATATAGTCCGTAAGTTACGCGGCAGGCACACGTAGTGTGAATTTTAAGAATTAATGTATATCGTCCATCTGGCGGTCGTCTCTGCTTAAGTATGTTACCGGTTCGTCCAAAGAGCATTGCGCAAGCGGCGATTTCGACAGCGCGACCGGCCGATATAGCACGGGGCCGCTCTTTCGTAGCCCACACCTACACCGAACTATTTGAACAATACTGCCTGCACACACCACTTGCTAAACGCTTAAACAAACGAACCACAAGCTCAGCATAATGGCCGGTTCACGCTATCAGTTGACACTACAATATTACTGGGATTGAGAATTTTGTTTTAGTGCCTCGTTTCTCGATATCATTTGCTATTTGGCCTAGTCTCTATTGCACTTAAATTTTTTTAAAACTAATACCTTAAGCAATAAAAAAAACTTTTATTAAAGAGGAACAACTACATTATGTAATGTAAGCTAAATTATCTAACGTTACAAATAGAATAACTTAAATTAACGATAATAATGTAGCTTACAGCGCTGTTCACAGATCAAAATTATGGATAAAATTTAAATCTCTAGGAAATCAGCTGTTCATGCAAAACAATGTTAATGGTTGTACATATTTTTTATAATTTGCCGTTTTACTGCAATTAGTTTAATAACGTTTTTTTTTTGTTTTAGGTAGGCATAATAGCCGCTTATTACACGAAGTGTTTTGCACAAACCGCAAGTTATGGTAGTTTTTCCTAGCATAACATTAATATTTACCTTTGCCTCATCACCATCTATGAATTCATCTTCTAGGATCTGAGTATTATTGATTCACGTCTTGTGTCATCAGTCGAGGTCTTTGGATGATCTCATTCTTTTGGAGACCTACTCATATTATTGAATTTTAATTATTTTTATTCATTACTGGCGTAGGATTGATGGAAGCTTGCGTATAACTAGTGGCAGTTAGATTAATAATTGTTATTGATTGCATACAGCTACATCTAACTTAATTACTTAGTTATAATCAAGAGATGAGATCAAGGTTTATTGTTGGGTTTGCAATATAAGCTATGATACTAATGTAGAAAATGGCATAAATCATGTTTTTAAGTCAGCAGAAGTACATGAAAAAATTAATAAAATTGAAAGACGGCCTTCTGTAACTGTAAAAAATAAAATGTGAGATCCGAACCGAGAATGTTCTCAATGTAGAGGACAAACGTCCGTCGTCAGTACAAAGTTCCAGGAATGTTGGAGGACGCGCCGCGCTCTGCCTGTGAACATCGCAAGCGCAACGTTCGCTCTTCAACGTCGGCGCGTCGCCCACCAACAATGGAATGAAATTGAATGAGAACTTGCATACTTATAACAAATAAAGAGTGTCTTAAAGAACGACTTTGCTAATATTGTATGTATTTATGCGTTCTCGCGTCCCGAAGGTTCTTTTTGCTCCATGCATTTCATATAAGATCGATACGAGACAGGTATGTATTTTCTAGACAAAAATTTACGACCGGATCGACTGCCCAACGTATTCGGTTCTTTGCTAAACACCAATTGAATAATAAGCAAAACCAGTTGAAGCAGTGACATCATCTTCCTGTACTGCAAGAGGCCGTGGCCTCTGCAGATTATGAACATCTTAAACTTAAATTAGAATCCGCAAAGACATTTTTGTGAGTTTGGGAAAAATATAACAATACTAAGTTATACAAGGTTAGTTTTAGTATATGCGAAACCTGAAACTAGTTTGTTCAGAATCACTTGGAGAATCGATTGACATATTTTTTACACCACATTTTTTTTTTGTTTTTTTTTTTTCATAAATTTCAATTTTGTTTCAGTAGGTTTCTACCCATAACAATTGACGGGAATAGACACCTTGAGGCTTGAAATGGTCCGCTCGGTCAGTTTCCGTGTATTAGTCAACTCTTGCATAGCACATCTCAGGCATTTCACACTTTTTTAGCGAACTTAACGCGACATAAACTAAGGTGTAACTTGGAGATTTACTAAAAAAAACACATTTTCAGGCAGTTCTGATGAAAATCTTGTTGGGGTGTCTCGGTTTTCGTATAAAGTAAAAATAACGTTGTATATTGTCGAATGACGAGTTTTTGAGGCATGTGATGGGGTTTATAAATAAATGTAATTTCCATTTTTTAGCTAATGAATATGTACGAATGCTAAGCCCAACCAGTTCTGCTATGTGAATATTCACCTGTCATTATAGGCTTGTTTATTGGTACAGTCAAAAACTTTTCGTAAAAATATGTATGAAGTAGCAGTCCAGCACACATTTCAATACATCGATTGAGTAGTAAAAAGTAAATAAAAATGATTTTAATATATTAAACTTGTACAATAAAAAAAGATAATGATACAGATTCTTACACCAACAATAAGATAAGATAGGATGTAGCATCCATTGTTTATTTTTTAAAGTTTTGTAACAATGCCCGCTACGGATGAATTCATGCGCTTACCCATCTAACTCGTTTACGCAAGGTTTAGTATTCATGCTGTGACCCTTAAGAAAATGTACTTATCATGCATTAGATAAAACTAGAAGCTGAATGCAATTTTATTGATAAATAGACGAAGTAAAATTGATAGGTAAGTGCATTTAATGATAGTGTATAGATAGATAGTGTGAAAGAATAGATACAAAGATTCAGTGAAAATTGTAAGTGTTGAAATACAAAATTGATAACGAATTTATTTATTATTTTGCAGGTTGAGATTCTCGGTTTATTCGGTTTAGTCTAATTCGATGGACCACTTGTGCCCTACCTTAGCCATTGGGACTAATCACTTGCTTTATACGACTTCAGCACCATTCTAATATGAAATAAAATTTGTGTAAAAATAAATGAGATGGCTAACTAAGGGTTGTTTTTACCAATTCTCAAATCTATTCAGAAACTTTTTTATAGTATTTAAAAGATTTGAATGTAGTTTCGTGGACATGTTTTTTATTTCTAGTTATTTCTAGCTGGAAGATTGGCATTTTTTATCATGTCGTATAAAACTTGTTTATTAGCAGAATCTTAAGGTTTATTGAAGTGAGAGAAGCAATAAACCGGTTCAACTTTTTATTATGCAATTTCCTATGGTCTATGTGTTAAAACATAAACGCATACTTTAGCATCTCCAGAGTTCAGTGTCTCTACATTTTAATTTTTTTATAGTGAGCTGCCATCGTAACCTCATCCGGTTAAAGTATTTGCAAGTTGACTGCGATGTCCTTGCCATCTAGACCTAAGTTGTTGTCCGCTACGGTCTGTGGATCAACAAGATGGCGGTTGGGGATCATCGGGGCTTCGTGCGAGGGACGGGGGTGGCCGGGACAGGTCTGGCGGCGCGGCGCCGCCCGTATCGGCCCTGAGTCCGAGTCCGAGCTCTATTTTTAGCGCTGTGTCACCGTTCGTTTGCGCTCGCGCCCCGCTCGCCCATGCGAATAAAGCCTTACCTACAGCAGTGGTTGAAGAATTAACATTAAAATATGAGGCATCCTAACAATGTGCTGCAAGTGCTTTAAACTTGGTAATTATGTATGTACCTGGGAACGACTGTACTTTACAATCTTAAATTGTTTCGAGTTGCGAACTCCTCAAATATTAGCTTTTGTTATCATTTGTGCAAAAGACGTTTACGATAGTAATTTGTATTTCTTACTCACATTTGTTAACATTTTCCACGGCTTTCACAAGTCACGTCAGCATCAGTCGCATTAGAAGTCGCGTATTTTTTTATTCAGATCACGTGTAACGTTGTATGTAACAGTAAGTCGGGCGTCATGATGTCATCGGCATGTGATGGGCTGTGCCCTTTTGTAGATGCAGCGTTATGTAACAACACACATGTTTGTATATACGTACACTGCATTCATTATATGACACTATGTATTATTGAGGTCTAGATAGAGTAGCAAAACAGTCATTCGTAGCCCGGTGTCCAGTGTTTATCAATTTGTTACGTACATTACGGTTCCACCGCAAGTGTCGTGTGATTGTTGTTTAACGCCGTTATAAAAGTTTCTTCAAGTTTTCTCATATGAAAGGCGGATCGTGTATGAGAAAAAACTTTTTAAGTACTACGTGTATGTGACTTCGAAATGTACAAATATAATTGTTTAAAGTGGGGGAATAATCGCTTACAAGAAAACTAGGGTTACGGAATTACAGTTTGAATATAAGTACAATCGCTGTTTCATTACTATCTTTATTTCAAATCTGTATTCTTTTTAGTTTTATGATTATCTACTAGCATATGATCGGCCTACAGTCTGCCTAGGTACGCTTTACTTTTTTAATGTTATGGCATATTTTTTCTGTAGACATAACCATCTGATATCTACGAACATTTGGAAAACTAAGTTGAACCTGATATAATTGTGTAGTGGCCTTCTACATGACGTCACCTAGGCTCAAGTCTCTTTCTGGGTATAGTAGGAGTCACCAAAGAGATATTCTTAGGCCAGAACCAACATTGTTCTTACACGTTCTATTTATAAGTTCTAAGTAATTGTACAAAAATGTAGATATATAATTACCTATGTATGTATCCATATTCATACACGTAACATACATTTATGAATGATCGTATTTAAAACCGATTACTCACACGAACTGCGCAATGACATAGTGAAGTAACAGTATATCGGGCGTAGTTCGCTCATGACGAGTTGTTTGTCAAGGCTCTCTATTGCGGGTGTCGCTGCACACCTACACGGACGCACGGTTTTAGGTGTCGCCTGGTGATTGCTGGCACTTGACTGCCATTCCCCGCTACCCACGCGGGCGCCGAGGACTCTGCCCACGGCTCTGGGTATATTACACAATGTTTAAAGCATTTTTGCAATCTGTTCAAGTTACCTCAGTGCATAAGTGCATAGTTTATAAACAGACGCTTTTTATTTTATGGGAAAAGTTCTTAACCGTTTTATTATACCCATCTATAGTTAATAATGACGCATACAATTTGGAGGAAGTTGGATTATATACACACACGCAATCACGCTATCACGAAGTGTTGATGATGTCAGACCGAACTTATGCATAGAAAAACCAACAAACATGCTTCAAACCGGAAATTTGCCCTAGACCTTAGATTTACTTCGACAGTTTATAACTTAGTTACGGTAACATAATAAAACAATTTACGATATTAATCAAGATTTTGAATCAGTAGAAATAGGTATTATCAGTAATTTTCTAAATCGAGTCAATAATTTGTAATACAAAAGAGGACTGGGGAGGATTTAATGAACTGAAATTGGATGTTTGATTTATTACCATCGCTTTTATGGAAGACAAAATGGGCTTTATTTGGGCAGGCTAATCAATTTTTTTAACATTGTGACTAGTTAAGACTTTTTATTTGGTGTAAATTACTGTTGACTCATAAGTCACTATCAACATTTTAAAAGAGCTTTTAAATGTCGTCAAAACTCATATACAAGTTTCCTATTTCATATTACACCTCCATATATTAATATGAATCAGAGGCTATTTACCATTTCCAACAAATATAGAACTATCCGGTTGTTGAGGCTTTAAAGACGGACAATATGTGAAAAGTTGACTGCCTTGATATTTGGTTGTTAATATTATAAAATGTCACAGCGCGTCATGACGAGTTGTTTGTGCAGACGCAGGAGTTGGGCGTTCGCGATGGATTACAACACCACGTACGGAGAAAGCTGCACTCGTCTGGCGAAATCACACCCACAACGCATGTGCCAAATCTTTCGGAGAACCCCTCTCTACATATATGGCAACTTAAACAGACAAGTAAAAGTTGCTTTTGCATACAAACAAAATACTTATCTGTACCAAGGAGATACCTACTCGTACAGTTTCATGTAAATAAAGTCATTTTAATGTTAAAATTGTTTCATTGATAATGTTACGACATGATTAGCGTATTCGATTCGTTAGCTAAGTAAGGAAATGTCAATTTTACACTAGTCAGCGCCAACGTCCCAAGCAAACGACTTTCAGCTAAATCAAAATTGCATTAACGATAGTTGAAAGCCTGGGAGTAAAAGGAAAACGTAAGTTCATACATATATGTATTGTAATCGTAAAAGACGACAGCGAGAAGGTTATGTCTCATTGGTATAATAGTGTGACTGGCTGACTATCTCGATAAAGTGCAACATACTTTCACGAGAATATTTATAAACACGTTTCTTTCTGACAAACATGATATTGAACTGAGAAGTGCTTTGTCACTATTTGGCAAAAGCAGTGATTCTGTTAAATCCATTACGGATCATACGAATAAAATTATGTCTGTGTGTGTGTGTGGAGTCTTTTGAACTTTGCTCAAGTGATAACTTGAAAGCAAGGACGTATCCTACCACATAAATAAATATTATATTCTCATTTGTTATTTAGGTGTTGGGGAATCAAAAGCTCGTTTCGTTTCAGGACAAACGCTTCCATTATAAATTACTTACTGTTGCAGCTGGAAGTCATATGATTGCGGTGTATTACAACGACATGGCATAACGTTACGTGTAGACACGTATGCGAAGCAACCTTGTGCGATGGCGGGCCACGATTGCGATGGCGAGCCGACCGTGACACTGACGCGGGTTATGATAATGACGACTTGTATACCAACTATTGTCGAGTTTCGGTGTAAATAATGTAGTTGGGAGTCGGCGTCTGCCCTCCGAGTGTGAGTACCTACCTCGTCGACCGTTATCCGGTCACCGCTATGCCGCACGCCGCCGCACCGCCGCTGCCACGCCGTGGAAAATGACTACAACATTCAAGTTGCTGGGAATTAGAAACAAGAACGGTTTAGTTTGCACTAAGAGTAAGACCGAACATAATTATGTCCGCTGCTGATAATTATAGAGTTCATTAACGTATTTTCTAGAGCTTTCCGTTTCTATAAATGCAAGAGAAAAAGTGCTGAATAAATAAAATAAAGCGGTTTTAAAATTACTGTTATGTAAGTACTTGTTGGTCAAAATTGAGAAAAGCTGTTGTCATCGACCATCATAAGTCTTTTTTTTTTTAATAAATGTAGCAATATTGCATGTTCGTGCCGTTATAAAATTAACTCGCGGTACATAACTAACGTTTAGTTAGATACATAACAGATATCGCCAGTTTACAACATCATTCCGTATAGATACTCGGGTTTATAGCCTGGCGGGTCGTAAAGGTATTTCTTTAATAAGTAGAAGCCAATTACCTTTTGAAACAATTAACTCGATTGCGGCAATACAACAGGAAATGATGGTTCACCTGGTGCAGTGAGAATGACAGGCAGTGGCGTACCCGACACATTCCAATCAAACTATACTTACTATGAGTTAGTGAGATTTAAGAGTTTCACCACATCCGACTTATAAAATAATGGTAAAAAATCGTTCAAAGGTAGAGTCAAAATGTAGTAGAAACTAAAATGCTTTCAAGTTTTTTATCGTAGGTAATTTATTCGAGAAACTCCTTAATGATTTATGCATGTCTAGATAGCTTTTCAATAATTTAGCAGCCATTGGAAATTCAGTACTATTATCTTTGTGGTGAAGATCTGCGATGAACGATATCTCGTGTTCAGTGAGACCTCCCGTTTGATATAGTCTCACGAATTGCATGTTATACGAAGGTACCGATAAATCAATGTTATCTGTTTTCCGCGAAAGATGACCTCCTCAATAAGGGTATTAAATAAATAGCTTTTTGGGATTTATGCTATTGTTCTAGAACAAAGATTCTTGAGAACATCGGCAATTGAAATATGTTCTTGTTTTATTTCTATTTAATTCAAAATGTTTATTCTAATTCAAGAAGGAGGCGTTGGAAAAAAGATTTGAATTCGTATAACTAAGTATTTACATTTAAATAAATTAAACTGGATTTGATTATGAAATGACGTATTTTGTAAAAATGATCTAAGATTTGATCATTAGCTTTTAAATTTTGCATAAATGGTATGAAAAGAAAATAATTCTATATGATGAAAAGTACGTTCGATGTTGTTAAGAAACTGGCATATCATAAATATATTGATAGATGTATGAAATGTTTATAAATCAATGGCAAGACCAAGCTTACGAGCTATTGAAAAAGAGGATAAGTAGCAAAATATAAGACGTTATTTGATTTGATTATATCATTGCAACTGTTCTACATACCTAACTGTAGTTTTATTTTACACTTAAAGCGAGGAAATGTATAATGAATAGAATAACCCCTATAATAAGACTTATTGTTGTCCGAAGTTAAAGACTTACTTATAGACTGAATATCGATGCCTAAAAACCAAAAAGAGATAGCCGCAAATTTACAAACTTCATAGGACTTTAGTGGTTTAAAGTTCGTTTACGACGAAGAAGCTAAGGCTAGGGCTACCTTAATTTACATACCGCCTAAGTGACAAAAAGTATGTCGTAGAGCCAGACTTATACGAATCAACGCGGAAAATAGACGATTCCAAAGATATACATATACAACGTGTTATTGAAATAACGCAAAACCTGAAAGTAGTTTGTTCAGTATCGAGAATAAAATCGATTCCGTTAATTTTCAAAGCAGGTTATAAATACTTATTAATAAAAAAAACATTTTTTTTCTCAATTATCGCAAACGTCTATTAGCCTAGACTAAAATTCAAAACTTAAATAAGTAACGGGTGGTCAGCGGGACGAGGCGGGGTAGTCGTCTGATCAAAATAATCAGACCAGAAAAGCAGAAACAGAATATTCCGGTCAACTAAAATTACAAATATCTTCTACAATAATTGATAAAAATAAATAAATTATAGCTAGATCAAATGACTAGAATAAAAATCAGTTGGCGTGTCTGAGGTTTTGCGTTATTTAATTAACACCTTGTATTCCAATCCATCCTTCACCATTTCAGAAATAAAAAATAAACTTTAAAAAAAAGTAAAAACCGACTTCAAAGAAATACTAAAAGGAGTAAAATAATTAAGTACCATAATATTAAATTAACAGTTTCAGAAGTCGGTGGCTTCTATTTGCTTCAGTGTAGAGTTGCACCGACTTCTGAAACTGTTAATTTTATATTATGGTAATTATTTTACTCCTTTTAGTATTTCTTTGAAGTCGGTTTTTACTTTTTTTTAAGTTTTTTTTTTTTTAATACGTTTTAGTGTCATAATTTTAACCTCCTCCTTCATAACCCTTCTTTTTGGCTTTGACGTAGTCGGGCATAAAAAGTCCTTTCAAATGATACCTTACACGATATAATGAAAACATTCAAAAAGGGGGGAGGGGGGGACACGCACCCCCTCCTCTTTTCCAGTAGTCAGTTCCCAACAACAAATATAAACAAAGCAATATTAGTAATTTGAGAATTTTGCTTCGATCCGATGAGGAGTTCCGTTCCATATCTCTGAAGTTCATGGTCTAATCATAACAAAATTTAAATGGGACCAATCGGAAAGTATACCCTTTCGAACAAAAAAAGAATTTTTCAAATCGGTTCATAAATGACGGAGATATGAGGTAACAAACATAAAAAAATAAATAAAACAAAAATACAACCGAATTGAGAACCTCCTCCTTTTTGAAGTCGGTTAAAAATGGCGCTTATCCCTTGTTGGCTGTTAAGCATCAATATGGTTTCCTGAGGTTGTCATAAATACCTATAGATCCGGGAAAGATTGTACTAAAATGACAAGTGGACTGGCGATTGTGATCACTAGTCTGTTTATCAAACGAGTATACTCTTAGACATTTTTCAAACGTTCTTAGGAGCGGCCAATGACGAAATTGATATTAAGCAGTGCAAGAGTGACGTGTCATGCTAATAATGAAGCAAGATCATCCTTCAAGACAATACAAATACAATATTACAGTTGTCTTCTATGGGGAATTAATGTGATTTGGCATTTGTAGCCGAATTAAATGTCACGTGTTTCCATCATACATTTATAATTTTGTATTTTTTATAATTGGGTGGGTTTGAAACACGATTTTATAATTTTGTATTCACAAAACAGTGAGAACAAGATTTTATATTATACTCATCATAGTTCTAAATTAAAACTGGTTATTAGAGATTAATATGAATGTTGAATGTTATACCAAAAATAAGATTTCAATCCAACTTAGATATTTGATATAATTTATAGATGATGTATATTATTTTGCATTTTCAAATCTTTAGATATAACGCTCTCATGTCATGCAACAATCAATAACAAAGACTACTTAGCATACGATTGCACTTCGAAAACGACAACAGTTTTTTCAAGTTCTGTTTTGATTAAATGAATGTTTAAGAATGTAAATGCTAACATTCGCATTACTACGAATCAGAAAAAAAAACTTATAAATATCTATATACTAGAAATTTACATTTACAATGAACACGATATTCTATGAAATCTTCGTTTTAGACAGAACATAGCGCAAATAAAGTTGTTGACCTATCGTCCATCCAATGTCAATTTGTTGGCATTATACTTATTTTAAATAGTAGTTTTTATTAATTTATTACTATTCACCTCTTCTAGATATGACATCAGCTTATTTAAAACTTCCCTAAATATCTGGAAATACATTTAAGTTTAATACCGAATCATTTACACAACACATAAAAATTACTCTGGAATGGCGCGCGTTGATGTCTAATATATGGGTCAGAACAAATGTACTACATAATCATTCAGCATACTCTTTCATTACGCTTTTACTGTTAAAAGTGCTGCACAAAAAAGCCATAAAACTGAAATTAGTGTAATAATACTTACTAGCTCATCAGATAAAACTACTACGGTTACGTTTACGATTTTAGGAGAATTTTTACTGACAACATTACCTATATTTTTGCTACGCTCTCGCGTAGCTCATTACAGGAAAATTATATTACGTAAACGAAAAAAAAATAAGTATCATCAACGTGAATATCGTTATCCTAAACTTATATGTTGTATAGTTTATTTTAATAAAAATATTTTTATTAAATAATAGACGTTGAATGAAATAATTGCAATAATCCATAGAAAAGTGAAAACAGCCGGCAGGCACTGAGCCGCGTATCTGCTGTTTAACTTTTTGTGTTAATGTAATGACATATTACCTACGCTTGCGTTATTTTGTATTCAATTTTGCTTTTATCGAATGCCTTTGAATAACATCACCAGAGGCGTATTCTCCGGACAATCGAATTGTAGAGCCATTACTGCGATTGTGTTTTTCAATGGACCTATAAAAATAGATGTAATTGGTGATGAGAAAAAAACGAAGAACGCTTATTGAGCACCGCGCCGCCTCGGCCCGCCTTCTGGCCGCGACGAGGATGTTAATAGCCACACAGAAGCCACACTTTTTATATCTCTTACATAGACCTGGCTGGAATGTGTGCCGTGATTGAATTTATAGAAATTTTATGTGAGGGCCGGCAAGGGCCCCGTACTGTGTGGAGCTAATGGTCTGAGGTGAACTAATTTGATACAAACATTTTTAATACGTTATCAATTATAGTATATTTTAAAACATTTTGTGATAGACATCAGTTGCTCCTTCTTTTACAGTATTTGCAACAAAGTCGAGCGAGACAGAAAGTTCTGGAAATTAAGTCAAAATTGTTACTATGCCCTTGTATTCTAATCGTCGACCTTTCTGGCTGAGAGCTACATGGGTGCCTCTGTCTTTTTGCAATAGTGGGCGAACGGGTTTGGTGCTCGCTTTATCGCCCTTGCTGCCTTAGTATACGGTGTAGATAGAGCAGGGCTGCAAAAGCTCGGCCACTGGGAACGCGTTCCAGAGTAAGGTTGCAGCGGCGAGAGGCGCAGCCGCGGGGCGCGGGCTGAGGAGGGCCGCGCAACCTGCGCGGGCGCCGAAGCCTGCGACTTCGCGTTCAGTCATTGTCCGACCAAGATCTCGGTCGTACGTTCTAACATCGACCGGCGTTGTCGCTACTTCATTTGTCGTACGAGTGCCCGTTAAACGAACGGTTAACTCCGACCCTTGGAGTGTAGGTGTAGTGCTAAGTGATGGTGTGTTTTTAGCTATACAACATAAAAGTGTATCGCTAACAAGTATTACTGTCTACGCTGTGTGGCGAGTTCCACGGAGTTGCCTAACGGCTGTTCGCCTGCCGGCTAGGGAAGGCGGATCGCATCTACCGGGAGGAATGAGCCCCGTACACCACAGCTCCCGCACTCACCGATGATCTCAAGGTTGGTTTCATATTCTGGACAGTGGCCTAACACGACAAGGCGATGCATCATGCACTGTCGCAAGCGCAACTTCGCACGACACGACCCCGCGACCGCGCTCGCATTCTACGTACACTCTATTCTGATCTCATTCCAATAACTTAACATTCATTTTAGCTCGCTTGTGTTCACCTCTGTGAAACGTTCACTTGCCTACTTCTGTTATATTGTTCTTAGTTTACATAATTAACGAGGAAATCACTGCTCTTTTTTGGCTCATTAAAATGCTATAAGACTTTAATTGGGCATAACTTTTCATTAGTTTAATAAAACTGTTGTCAATGAAGATTTGAAACCATGAATAATGCCATTCCAATAAGATTAATCAATAAAATACTAAACTTCTTAATAGGTAAATCTACACTATGAGTAACATCCTAATAACGATGAGAATACTAAACCTGACAAACTTGCTTTTTCTTAAGTAGAAAGAATTTTACTAGTCTTAACAACTTTTCTGTGAAGAGCCGTAACCAGCATATTCTCGGAAATATTTAAATTACATTCACGAAGCGTATCACAGGCTTTTAAAAAGGGGTTGTTACATAAATGCATACTACATCGGAACTTATTGGTGACTGTAAGGATTGCAAAACCAGATAGTTTCACTGCAAGACGCTTTATTGCTCTTACGTGGAGCCATTCATAGGGTTACCAACCTTTGGAGAACTCATTCACACAAACATATTTGCACTGTCGCGGAAATTAGAACTTGAATAGCAATTTAAAAGAATTTAAAGTCAAAACGAGTTATGGAAAAATCCAACAGAAACCTATACATTTTATACGATTTCTTGACATGTTAATTTTCTTACAAGTTGTCTACGGATGTTTTCAAGGAAATCACTTATGAACATGGATAATGACTTAAGTATATAATTTGGTACTCGTAAAAAAGTAAGTAGCTATTTGTAAACCGAAAAATACACACGTATTTTTATTTGCCTAATAAGGTTTGAGATCCGTACAACTATTTACCGTGACTTGGCTCGTTGAGATGGCGTTAGTTAAACAGAACGGCTTATTGGTTCTGAAATATCACAAGAAGATTCAAAAACATCTTTAACCTCAAAGATCATAACTAAAAACTATATAACCACAGTACATAGTGGTGGTTTACTTTTTGAACCCAGCTGCAAGGGTTAAATTTTTATGCAACCAATCAGCTAGCAAAACACTTAAATGGTTTCGTTTTTTTACTATTTTATTTACATTTTCATTGTATTTCATTAAAAGTTTTGGGTTTAACTGTAGACCGAAAGAGAAAGAGCTTTCTTTCGATCTACAGTTGAACCTAAAACTTTTAAACAGTGAAAGTCCCGTCAAAATGCGTCCAATAGTTTTTGTGCGATGATCTAACATGTAGATAAAAAACGAATAATTTTATATAATGAGTATGATTCAATCTAGAATGAGTAACATATCATGCATGGATTCAGAGTAAGCTGGCGATAAAGAAGAGTTTCATAGTATTGATTTTCAAACTATTCTGTGTAGAGAATGCGAAATATGTGAATCACAATTTAAGCCAATGTATGAACCCTATGTGCAGATTTCCATTTAGGGATAAGCTGATTTTCCTTAGCCGCATCCGGTACACAGACATTACAGCTAGTGATGCAATCGCTTGATATAATACCAAACTGGAATAGTACAACTACCTCGCCTTACTTGTTATGTTAGGATAACCACGCCTGCACGACATTTATCAGAGGTATTATGCTTATAGACTTTATAATTGCACCCCCAAATCACATCAGAATAGATTCTATTGAGTTTATTGCACGTATAACCTTTATTGAAATATATTATGTAAATATTTTCTTAATACTGTCAATTGATTTCATTTCACTTCCATACATAAATGTACTATTACTATTATATATTACGGTCCAATTTTCATAACATGTTTATAGATCTTCTTCTATTGGTTGCCGTAATACGACTTGGCTTTTGCCAGGGTCCGCCTTAATGCTTCTCTTCCTGCAGTTTGCCGATCTGGAGGAAGAGAAGCAACACATCCTCAATTATCAGTTTATTAGGTCTCCTTCACGATATTCAGCCAACGCATTGGTTGGCTCCGAAGACGTACTTCGGGAAAAACTGAATGATATAATGATGTTTAGACGTTATAACATAGAACTATCGCCAAATAAGCGGTCCAAAAGTCTTGAATACCGTATGTTTATAGTTAACATGAATCCAGTTAAGAGATCGTGCCACACGTTTCACAGTGATTAAATTGCCAAACCGGACTTCCTTTTAACGTTCAGATGCCAAATGTTTGTGTAGTGTTTTAAAATTATTGGTTTCACTGAGAGTTATTTTAACAAATACTTTTTAATTAAGTTTTCTTCAGACAAGTTAAAAGCATATTTAGTTTTGAAGATATCTATCTCTAGCTTATGAGCACTGGTATGCAACTTTCTCTAAACAATAGATGAGATTTGCTGGTAATGGTGTGCGCATGAACTGTCGTATTATTGGATTACTTTCAAAGTGCGGAATCTAATATTTCCAATTTAATGTTTGTCGATTTCAATCTTTTTTTCGCTCTCTTTTTATTCGATATTCAAAGACTTATTTACATTTATAGTTAAGGAAATTCGATTTGGCAATTAAATCACTTTGACACACATGACGTGGTTGACAGCCTTGGTCGTAGTTTACCATATATGAATATTTAGACAATAGTGCAGGATTATAGGTACGTTTTCTCTTCTCCGTGACGCCTATTGTACCAACATGTTGGGAAACTATTACATACTTGTCTGTGGCCATTTTTTGCATAGTCTGAATACTCAAGAGTTACTATGAGGATAAGAGTTCTTAAAATAAACTCTTGCCTCGCGTGCAGTCGTCTTCATTATTTATTTGCATCTTCACGTGTGTACATGCTTGTTTTAATTGGATGGTTTGACCGGAATTTATTTCACATAGATATAGGTGGAAAAAAATGAAACCATATAGATGCGTGACGTGAGGCTACATCCAAAATTGCTACAACGAACGGTCCTGTTACTGTTTTAATTTATATTTCTGTTCTTTACACGTATAAAATTCTATACTACTTACTAATTACATTTAAAATAGGTATAAAAATATAGTCAAATATGAACCCATTTAAAAACCGCAGTTAGGCAATGAAGTACTCCTCCACATCGCTGTTAAGTGGAACCATGCCCAGAAAACTGGTAGTGTTGACATGTTGAATGGCAACATTTATTCTTTGGCCAAAAAACAAGCCAGTCCTCTGGTTACGCAAAATGTCGATCAATGTACGAGCAATTTCTTTTAAAAAGGGGCGTGCTCTTGGACCCCTTGACATGAGCCTTTCAACCCCAAACGGCTCAAAAGTCACAGTTTTTGCTATAATGATTCATTTGGATGACTTACTTACTGTTCTTCCCTGACAAAGTAATCCTTCAATCTTCTTTTCTACCTCTAGGAGGGGATTACTTCTTAAACAGAAACTACAAAACTAAATCGTTATTGAACTATAATTTGCAGTTCAAATCTGATCAGTTTATAATATAATCACGTATTTTGAAGGTTCTATACCGTCTCTAAAAGCAATTTAAATAATAGCATCAAAAAAATCTTTGGCTTACCTGACCCTCAAATTCAATAAGAGCCGCCTAATTGGCTGTCTAACCGTCTCGTTAATACATAGTTACATACGCGTATACTTATTTAGCCATTGAATTCACAGAGAAACTCATTTGTCATATAATAACTTAATTAAGGCTGAAGTTTTATTTTTTATTGCAAATTTTTTTAATATTTGTCAGAATTTGCAAGTTTTTATAGACAACTAATTACTTAGATGTCTGAGTTATGATAACTAGTGTTATAAGTCAATGCTAAAGTCGTTATTCTTAAAATAAAACTATTGAAGCACCTGGTAGCGCTGTCTCGGCTTCCATTTATTCTGCTTAGAGCTTTAATCACCGACCAATTAATTCTGCCCCCAGTGCACATTTATTGTGAAAAATAAAAATAAGGCGCTAATTATTTAGTTGCGACATCACATTTTATACTTAGTTTTTAACTTTAAAACAGGGAAAAGCTTAGCTAGGTTTTGTGTGGTCAAAATCAAATATTTTCAACCCTATTTCACGGATATCTATTTGCGAATCCAGGATCTCTACCACAATAAAGCAAGTAAACATAATGCTAATCTTCGCATTTAAGTAGGTAGAAATGGAATTTGGTTACATTCAGAACCCTTATGGTACATGTGTCTAAGAGACCTGTAACGTTAAATCTCTTTAAATTGCTTAGCATAACAATACAAAATAATTTTAAGAAGGATGTTTCGACTGTTAGAGGTATTCTATCTGACGGTGGATGGTGAATTATTACAATTTGAACCTTACTTACATCAAAAACATAAAAGTTACAACACCCGCCTTCGTGAGATAAAAAGAGTATAGTAGTATTTAAAACAAAAAAACTTAATTTATACACAAATGTTGGTAGTTTTGTAACAGAGTGCCCTTATCACACAGTAGAGTGAGAAAAACAGTAGCTAAGTACAAAGTGAGTTAAAATAATTAAATTAATAATAGTTGCAGTTCATTAGCCCTCGGCCTATTGCATTAATTATTCGCGTGGGTTATTGTTGAGAAGGATAGTGAGAATAGCAACAAAGGCACAGCATGAGTAGACGAGGTTGCACCCGAGCGTAGCGCCTCCTTCAAGGCCCCTTTGTTCTTAATGCAATGTATTCCCACCGAGCGGTAATTGTAATCAGCAGCAGATCAAGACGTTTTTTATTCCACGTTTCGAAATAGATACCACTCATTTTGCTACGTTCGGTATATTGTTAATCTCGTGCCCATTATTGGAATCTTTTAAACAACATCGGATCGGCAAATAACAAATATTAAAAAAAAAAAAACGATTTCTTACTCTTTTGGCAGATAGTTTTAAACACGAAACACGCACGGTTGTGTTTTATTACGGTGTAGTCATTGTAACGTGCTCCATTTTATCATTTACGGTTAGAAAAAGCTGATTTAAACAATTAACGGTTAACATAAACTACCTCTTAACCTAAAAGTGAAATAAGACTTGTATAATATAAACTAGTATTTTAGTGTAGTAATTAACTACGCAATTAGTTTCAAAATACTGAGGTCGAAACAAATTAAATGTACATTAATTGAGCATAATTGTAAGTATGATCTCATATTTTTCTAAATAGAGTTACATAAAATAGTGAAGATTGAGTCTTAATGTCTAAATAATGTTACTGGATAGTCTCTAAGAGCCGCTGCATCGGTATTGTATCTACGCAGGTGGCGCCGTATTAGTTGCGCGGGCGCAGTGCGCACCTGTCGTCGTTCGCCGCCCCCGGTCGCCCGACCGGCGACATTGGTCCGTTATGTCATTTCGTAATACAACTATAATGTACGGTCCTCACTCATCCCATATTCTCACGCAACAACACATCAATATCCCATTGCCTGTGAGAAACTGTGTGTCTACCAACCCATTAAGTTAGTAGGTACTACATATGGCTGAGAAATTCTTTCTTTATACACTCATTCCTGCTACCTGTGTCTTTGACATTTTCTGAATAACTAAACTGTATTTTATGACTCTTTTGTTTCTTCTGAGGTTAAATTGCGGGTTCAAAATCCAAGTATTTGGAGCAGGTGTTAGCAAGTTAAATTGCACAAGTTGACTATTGCAACCGGCTTTTATCGTGGACAGCAAGTCGTGTTCTGCAAGCTTTATCGATTTGTCTGATTTGCCGCAAGCCACCTATGAAGGTTTTAACAAAACTTGCTTTGAGTGTAAAAGGTGAGCAAGCACTTGATTCAATAGCTTGCGCAATTGAACTTCCTTTAGGGTCAAGAAGTTTTCATTAATTAATATAAAATGGACACTTGACACGCGAATGCTTTAATTGCTACGGATTTTAATAAATTGTAGATTTTTGTTATTATTGTATTCTAGATATTATTCTATAACTCTCTCTTTATATACAAGAGAGATTTAATCTTGGAAAATAATAAATACTGCTTTGGAAGCTGAGAAAAAAAATGACCTACCTACATAATCATGTATTTTTTCCCGCACTCTGATATTTTGTTGCAAAATTGTATCACTACATAGTATAAAACAAAGTCGTTCCCGCTGTCTGTCCCTATGTATGCTTAGATCTTTAAAACTACGCAACGGATTTTGATGCGGTTTTTTTTAATAGATTGAGTGATTCAAGAGGAAACGTGCACGTGCAAAGCCGGGGCGGGTCGCTAGTGAAGTATAAAATTGTGGGGAAGTGTAAACTACTCAATCTGTGCACTTCACAAAACTTTCACATCGGGCATTGCTCAAAATGAGCACTACGTAAAATGTACACATTTTGTACTATTTGTGGTTAGGGATAGACAAAATGGTCTTACAATAAAAACCTTTAGCTTTTGTATAAGTATTGTGCTTTTATTAATTTTAAGATGAAAGCAATAACAGGAACTTCTTATGTATAAACAAAAATCACTTATAGGAAATGAATGATTTTGTCATTTCAAATCTGTTTGATATTGGTAGACTTGGTAATGGACTATTTGCGGGTGTATAATCAGTTATTGAAATCTTTATACGCTATTTTTGATAAGATAGAGTTGGAGATTTTGCTATTATAACCTATCTGGGGTCTGGAAAATGATTTTTATTCAATTTATTAAGAAAATAGAGTACAAAAATTATGAAACAACGTGCATGTTTTTGTATATTTTTAAGTGCTAAGCTATTTGTTAGTAATTGAATACGTTTTTTGTAGTGTAGAAATATTGAAACTATAAAATCTAATATTTCCCATACGTGATTGTTGTTAATACATAAGAAGTTCCTGTTATTGTCTTATGTCTAAATAAATATAAGAACAATACTTTTCCAACAGTAAAAGGTTTCTATTAGAAAAGTGCCCGTTATGAGAAGTGCATGTATTGCGAAATGCACATTTTGCGTCGAGTGCAATATGCTACACGAATGTTAGATTTCGTAGTCTTCCCTTAATTTTTGACTAAAATGGTTATTGGAGAGATTTTATTCTTATTACTAACCCTATCGAATAATAGCACACAAAATATGTCATGATATTTCATCGCGTTTGTGTAAATTCGCTTCCTGGCTTAGACAAGATACTTTGTCTTTGAAAAGTCTTTTTGAATATAATTTTGCTACTTTTAATAATAAGGTACTACTACTACTTATCAATAAGTAGTCCGTAACTATTGACCAGATAAGCTAAATGTGACCTACAAATATGACATTAAAGCCACGTATTCACTTGTAAACAAATGTTTCAGATACAAGTTCGCAGAAGTTTCAGAAACATCACGTAAATGTTTGTAGAAACAATGTTTTGGTGCTTTTGCCATCAAAAACTGTCAGTAGTGTTTACCGCAACCTGTATCAATGTTTCAGAAACACCTACATTCTTGTTTCTGAAACAGTGTTTATAAACAAAAGTTTACTAGTGAATACGTGGCTTTATGTTTTCAATAATCTTGTTGTTATCACTATTGATATGGTGGTGAAATGCAAATGTTAGCTATTGAAAAGTTTAGAGACCGAATTAGCTTAATGAATAGTCAATAACAGGTTGGTGAAATACCCCCTTAAAGTCCTTGCCCTCCATGACACAAGATTTGAGACAACCGGAATATTTTTCGGTGTTTTGCTACTTTTGCTTACGTATGTCCGATCCAGATAGACTACATCTTTGCATTTGTTTCGTAATGGTTGAGCAAAATGTTGTCGGTGAATATTACTACTTTCGAACCAGTTTTTTGAGGCCAAGAATCGTGCAAAAACTGAGTTTTAAATAAGCTTTGACTGACGGCTTATGATAATTAGGTATAGTTTTTAATTATTATACCCTAGATTTCACATTTAAGCTGTTACCTCTTCAAATCCTCTTTAACAACACCCACTAAAAGACAGGGGGTTGGAGATAACTAGTCTTGACGTGACTCTACGTAATGAGCTTATGACCTTACGTAAGCCCACCAAAATACTGGCAGGGCCCCATTTAGGGATCAAGCCGCCACTAGGCCGATATAATCTTGCGCCCCCATTTTTATTGCTAAAGGTGAAGTTTTGGTTTTTGAAATGTGTCTCAAGTTCCAATATCTGTTTAAAGTTTTATGATGTTACGTATAATTATGGAATAACCGTCCAAACAGATTGCTTTTCATGCTTAATGTATAGGCGCAGTGTAGATCAAACGAACATAATGGCGATTTAATTTTGTTATGATATTTATGTCATTTTATTCCGTAGGCAAGTTAATTTTGACATTAGCTAACAATTTTTCAATATCTGTAAAAAGCAAAACTCCACATTTAGCAATAAAAATGGGGGGCAAGGTCGGACCCTTTATAATGTGCAAGGAATAAGGAAGGATTTTTCGAAATTCAACCCCTAAGGGAGTTAAATAGGGGATGAAAGTTTGTATGGAAAATCGTCACTTCACGGGTTCAAAATGTCACGCAAGCTGCGGGCAGAAGCTAGTTTTTTTAAATAAAATCTCTTTAGGTCTAAAATTTGACTTTTACTACGCCTATACATTATGCAAAAAATACGGTTTTTATGGCATTATTCTGTCAGAATACAGCTTGTATTTTAAAAAATAACCGGTAATGAGACTTAGTTGCTTACTGCATAACGTCATAAATATTTAATCAAAACAAAAACTTACACCTGATTTTTTGTACTTTTATATTTTTTGCGTTAGATTTTTTCTTGTTTATTTCTCTTTTAAAAAAAGCATTGAGTGCGTTTTATATTCATTTGATTGCCAAGTTCCAATATCAGTTTAAAGTTTTATGATGTGACGTATAATTATGGAATAACCGTCCAAACAGATTGCTTTTCATGCTTATAGGCGCAGTGTAGATCAAATTTCGAACATAATGGCGATTCAATTTCGTTATGATATTTATGTCATTTCATTCCGTAGGCAAGTTAATTTTGTTGTTAGCTAACAGTTTTTCAATATCTGTAAAAAATAATAAAGTAATCGCCTGTTGACACTTAACGTTTCCCCCTGTAATGATAACAATTGCTAGAATAGAACAGGTAATTGGTCTGTAAGGCCAGTGCAAGGACTAATGAAAGGATAGAGATTTGATAGTAAAGGCAAATAATAGTCGACGGATACACATTTTAATGGTGGTTATGACCATAATGCGTTAAATATTTGATTTTATTAGACGTGTACCTATATCATCTTCCCCGTCTTCTTCTTCATAATGTTATCTGGGCTAATAGCCAGATCTGTTCTCAGACTACTTTAAAATATGTTTCGTTTTTTTTACGGTTAAATGTAAGTCGCAGGTTACATAATAAAGAGAAAAATTACCAAGTCTATGTCGCTCAACTTGAAACTTAATTCTCACTTATATTATCTTAAAGCTTTAGGGCTCAGGAACACCTTTAGTTTTTTGTTTTTGATACTGGATTTTTGTCAACTTTTGATAACACAAGTCTGTTCGTGACCTGAAGTTATTAATGTGAGTCTTAGAGCAACGCGATCGACGTCATTTGTGGCCGCATTGCTCTATGATTAACTTGGGAGTGTACGAATTAAAACTTAATACGACAACTAGTATTAGGCTATTTAGTTTTGTTGTTCATTACTAATATTAATTCGATTTGAGGGACCTTTGATGATTGCAATCTCAAAAGAAACATTCCTATATCTTTAAAGATAACTGCTTTCAAAGATTTTTGAAAACTTGCTTGTCTCATCCGAGAATCGAATCGACAAGAGTGCTAAAAACTGCACCGTGTAATTTTATGGTATCAATCGACAGAGTCAATGATGGGTGAAATGTCTTTAAGGAGCATTGTCTTAAGTTAAAGGAAGACCATGAGATCTATAACATAAAATCAATTCAATGGGATATCAAGGAAAAATATATTAACCATTGAAGATAGTGAATTTTTACTCCATCGTCTTTTTTCCCCTAGTACAAGTTTGCAAATACCGAGAACGGCAATAGTTTTCGTGATTTGGCTAAGTTGTATCTTTCTTACACACCCGCAAGAAAAAGAGACAAATGTATTATTCAGTTTAGTGAGCTCGTGAAAACTATTGCCGTTTTCGTCATTTGCAAACTCGTACTAGGGGTACTTAATGATGTTTTGCTTAGTAGACTATATATATTTTATGTTTTAATTGGTTTTAGACATACCTATAGTTAATGGTGTAGTGAGTCAATATTTTGTTGAACCTGTGCTGTAACCGAGTGATATCTTTTTCTATCCATCAAGTATTCAAAGTTTTTAGATTTTAAATAAACCCTACCCTAGGTGTAGTGATTATAGGCACCATTTGATGCGGGGAATGGAAGAATAAGAGGCCATCTTGCCAGATGATTATCAATGTTACAGCTGATGAGGGTCAGGCTTATGCAAACATATAATTATGTAAATGAAGTTAATGTAATGAGTTAATGAGACATTGTTAACACATCTACTGAATCACCATTAATATCTCTATATTTTAAATTTAAATATTGTAGCAGCAGACTTATGCAAATTACTTAATTATATATTTTTAAATGTAGGTATGCCACCAATGTCGTTTGAAGTTAAATATAAACGATTGATTTCCGGGAACTTGGATTCTTGGCTGTTATTTACGCTGTGACAACGTAGAAACTATTATATCTCATATTTACGGATTTATATAAATTAGGTTAGGTTTTCCTTTTGGAATTAGGTACATCACACTCGGGTACGAAGTTAGGGTGTTTTTAATACCTTCAGAATTCGATTGTTATAGTTTAACACTATTTACATATACAGATCTTGACATTAAGAGCGTTTTTCAAATTCCAACAAGCCGGAAAATGATTTATCAATTTTAACAAAACCATCTGTCGGTTCTTGTCGCTGGTAAACAAAATTCGAAAGGCTGTTTATTGAAACTAATTCAACAAGGAATAAGCTCGATTGCTCGAGTGATTTTGGGTCTATATGTTGATATATAATACGGCGCTCTAGGCGTTCGCTCCACTTGTCCGTCCCTCGGGCACGGTCGGCACTGTCGGCGAGGCTTATTTAGTATTCCTAACGTAGAGCGCATAGCGCGCCGGTCGCCGCCGTCCGCCGTCACCGGAACTTGGTCTCGGTGTAACCGCTCTTTCTCCTTTAATAGATACTATCGATACATGAACGATGTGCCGTCACGACTAACAATGTCGGGGCCTGAAATAATCAGATTGATATCATAACTTCAGAAAAGTAGGTAACAAATGCGGATAATGTGTGAGAAGTGATCATGGATAGATGATATCTTTTGTCCATAATATTCTTATAAGGACTAAGTAGGTAAATAATGCCATTTGAATAGCACTACCAATAGGCTATCTATCTATCGTGAATTAACTGTGTAGGTAATGGCAGCACAATGCCAAACATTTCCATTTCTGGTGTCACCCGGATCCGGGTTGTCAATTCTCTACGAATCAAAGTAAAAACTATTTCCAAGGAAACAGTGTTAAGACTTACGTTATATCATAGGTATATAAATAGATAGATACATTTCATGTTAAATACATGCCTGTATGAGTAATGAGTAAGGCGTGACGTGAATGTGTGGCCAATAACAGTGTAAACTTGTACATAATTCCGCTATTGCTGTTGAAACAGATGGATTGTACCGCTAGTGTTACTACTGGTACCGTTCACAATGATACGCGCGCCACTCACTCCAATCGATTATTACCGATAATACCAATGCAATTTTGTGCTGAGCTATCGCGATCTAAGCAGAACACATTCACTACGACGAGCCTATAGTTGCGTTGCGAGGCGCCGCGACCGCCGCTCTTACGTTCCACCCGCACGATTGTTCTTGATCACGTCTGTATAAGTAAGGATGATTGCTTAAAGTTCAAAGGAACAACTTATATTTCTGACCTTCCTTTATTAGATACATGTAGTTTAATAAAGCTAATAAAAGTTCATCAGTTCATCCGTTTGTATTTCATCAACAAAATAAATTAGGGTCAGAGAAAAAAAATATAAATACAATTAGGTACAGTTAGAGAAAAATAGACACAAAATCAAAATGGTGGCCATGTATTCCTGTTGCGGAATTTGTTCGAAAGAGTTACCGCGGCCCTGCCATGCAAAGGGCATTAGGAGGAACACGGATGGGTTTTAGTCGGTAAGAGTCTGACATTCCCTTCCGCTTCACCCAGAGCGGAAGGAGTCAGTTGATGATTTCCGATACATACAAAAAAAAGGCCATGTATTGCTAATAATATACAAGTAGAATTTAATCAAAACGACTTTATATTTTATAGAACATACTATTACCTAGTCATATAAGAGATTCCAAATTATTAAGTCAATATAGGTAATAGTTTACAATTCGTGTCCTTAGAAAATTCATCAATAATGCAATAACATTTTTAAATTAATAAAGTCATAAGTTTGTTTTTAAATACACATTTTCTATATTTTTGAATTCTGTCTTTAAGCTTTGCGTGGAGGATGTTAGATAGATTTTCTCCGTGTAGTTACCAACTCAAAATTTTCTCTCATCGTCTGTCTTAAACTTTTTGAGATTTCGAGTAAATTAGTAAGACGAAACGGAATATAAAGACAATGAAGACACACTAGTGCATTGAGTAAATGAGAATGACATAAAAATAAACAATCAAAACCGAAACATCGCATTCATATAGATAATTGTTAGAATAAATTCATAATTTCAAGTACGCACATAGCGCCTTAGCTTTTATCCGCTTAGGAACTAAGTAGAACGTGATAAAATATTGTGTAACACTCTACCTTGATCAATGATTAAAACTACTTATAATTAGCAAAATAAATATACATAAGTATTTAAAATAGCATGCACATTAATGATAATAGTTTTTTGTAATATTAATCTGCTGAAAAATTGTGTCTTTGGCATTACTTTGATTGCATACGATAAATTATACTTACTTGCGTCTTCGCATTTCGTAATTATTTACGAAAGTTACTTAACTAATAGTTACCAACATACAATTCAAAACTAGAAGTAAAATAATAAACGCTGTGGTCTATATTTACTTGAGAAAGTTTTTAATTACTGGGAAATAAATAGAATGGTGGAGTGAATTATATGAGAAACGAAACACTGCCAACAAAGTAATGCTATCATCTTAGGTACAGTCAGCATCATTAGTAGATGAGCAACTCAGGTGTCCAAATAATTAAACACATTCAAGATACCAAAAACATCTATGCAACAAAACTGTTCAAATTGTTTTGAGCATCATAAACTCCAAATATATCTGAGCAGTCACAATGTCAAATAGTTATTTACAAACTAAAGGTCTATGGTAAGTAAACAAGCTAAACATTCAAAGGTAACTAAGCAACACGTTATTCAGAAAGTCAGGATAGCAACGTAAAATGAATTGTATTTGATTGTGCTTAGAGTCATAAATGGAAAGTTCAAAAATAGATACAATGTGTCCTATTGTGTCAATACAGTATTTTTTCTTTTTCTTCATATAGCTATATCCCTTTCATTTCGTGCGTGACGTCATTGACGTGTCTTTTGTTTATAATATAATCTGATAGTCAAGTTATAGAAAAACATCGTAAGGAAATTGAAACGAGTATTTATTCCACACGAAAGCCATTAAATTCGAAACAATCAGTTTGAATGAAACTGACATTTTTATTTGCTACATTTTCTAGTAGGTATATCTTCAGGAATTGAATTTGTAATAAATATGTACCTACAAAATACCTCGGTTCATTTTAACCATGTTTCGGATTGATAACCGTGCTCAAATAAGTACAAAATCTGTTAAACGTCAGTTTAATTACTCGGTTAAAAGATATCTGACGATGTAAAATCAGCCCGACTAAGCACGCACTGAGTTGCTATATGATTTTACGCAAGCGGTTTTCAAATGCTTATTTTTCTATCGTGTCGGCACGAGCTATACAAGAATAGCTCATGCCGTGGTGAAAAGATTAGCCAGTCAGCAAGGATGGTAGCGAGGCTGACTGCTCAGGGTGCGCCGGACGTACCGAAGTATCGTCACTCGAGGAGGCTCTCTTCATGCACCCCTTTTTTTCAAATGCTAAAATCGCGATACAGCTTATCTATGAACATGCACTGTAGCCTGATTTTAGTAGTCAGTTATCATCGAATCGCATCGAATATACCTTTAGCCAAAATCTAGCACGATACGTTTTAAAACAGTCATTTTAAAAAGAACCGCTAGTGCGTGCGCTGGTATAGAAAGCCATACGCGTTACATTTTTTAGTGGCTCACCGCCTGCTTTTAATTGCATGCCTGCATTTTAATCTAAATAATGTCACAGGACACTGTACACCTTATAGCGATAACACACTGGCATGGCGGTCGAATCCATATTGCTACAGAGAGACCCACTGGCAGTGCGAACAGTAGCATATACGTGCGTTCGGTTATTTTTAAGCGCGAAATGTAACGCGCTTGAATGCGCGCATGCAAAAACTTAAAAAAAAAGTAAAAACCGACTAAAAAAAAACATAAAATTAACAGTTTCAGAAGTCGGTGGCTACAATTTTTTTCAGTGTAGAATTGCACCGTCTTCTGAAACTTAATTTTATCTTATGGTAATTATTTTACTTCTTATAGTTTTTTATTAAAGTCGGTTTTTACTTTTTATAAGTTTATTTTTTATTAAATACGTTTTAGTGCCATAAATTAAACCCTCTCTCCTCCATACTCTCTCTCCCTCTCTCTTCATAACCCTTATTTTTGACTTTGCCGTAGTCGGGTATAATAAGCCCTTTCATGCTACACCTTACACGATATATGTCAAACACTCCGGAAAGTGAACGGAGGGGGGCGGGGTTTGACGCACCCCCTAGTAGTCAGTTACCAACAACACATATTTTAAACAAAGCAATATTAGTTATTTGAGGATTTTGCTTTGATCCGATGAGGAGTTCCGTTCCATATCTCTGAAGTTCATGGTCTAATCATAACAAAATTTATAATGGGACTAAACGGAAAGTACCTATACACTCTCAAACAAAAAAAGAATTTTTCAAATCTGTTCATAAATGACGGAGTTCGGAGGTAATAAATATAAAAAAAAAATACAAACGTATTGAGAACCTCCTCCTTTTTGAAGTCGGTTAAAAACGAGCATAAAACATCAAGGTCTGTAACCGCCCTAAAACGGCTAGGTTTGTAACAGGCCTTAGTATCACTGAGCAATGTATTGAGAAATGGTTATTGTTGACATGTTTTTGAACACTTTAGTTGCTTAGTTACATTTGACTACCTCAGTTGACAAGATGATTTGTTTGCATAGAAATATTTGAATTGCGAGTGTTCAGATGATATTGATACATTGGATGCTAACAATAATTTGAACGCTATTGTTGTGCAGATGTTATTGTATTTTTGAGAGTGTAGAATTATCTGAGTACCTGAACTGCTTCTATGTATCTGATGGTGACTGTACCATATTATGAGTTCAGTTATGAGTCATTTCTTAGAAATATCTCCACAACGGAATCACCCAACTGAAATTGTATGTTGAACAAAAAACAATCAGGTTCTTGAATTAAACACGTCAATTGTCTGAGGTTTTTATATTGCTTAAAGGTAGAATTAAGTAAAGGTAATATCAACGAACTTGTTTTACAATATATTGCCTGTTCACATTGTATAAGATAGTTATTGAAATTATTTGAGGGAACAATGCCCTTCCGATAAATAATTTCTGAAGCTTTGAATATAAGTAGGATAATATTGGTTGCGAGTGTGAAACCGTAAATATAGAACGTAGCAAAATAGTATTCTATAGTAACGTCCTGTAGGCAACATCTATGGAACTACGGCAAATAGAAATAATGCACTACTCTTCACTATTGACGAACAAAGTTTACAAGATGCAGTTGTAATCAGATATAGAAGTGTTTGTGAGGAGAGAAACTGCGTAGAGGCATTGTTCGTTCTCAGCCCACTTTCAGCGCAACGAAGTACACAGTGGTAGCAAGCGCTACGTGAAAGTGAATGGCGCAAACGGGCTGGCACTCGCACGGGCTCGCGGACGCATTTTACGCCCGATTTGATACCACATTCGTACACGCAAACCCACATGGCGGCTTGCAACTTCGTTCATGACGTAAGGCTACTTACTGTGGGTATATGCCTGTTGTGACGGACGTGTTTTAATGAGTGTACTTGCGGAATTATCGATATTAAAGCTAACTACTTTTTTCAGTTTCATTAGCATGGTTGCTTTCTTTTGGTGCCTTAAATCCTCATATAGAAATGTTCCATAAAATGTCGCAAAATTATTTGTTGTTTAATGAAAAAATATAAGCCTGAAGGCATATATGAATCGTGCCAATAAAGTAATATGTTATGCATGCCACAGTCTTTTACCGTTTTTCACCTCATACCTGAACAGGCTATTAAAATGTATCGGTTACATCACTCTTTACAATTAGTCAACAGTGCTTATCGTTTCAGACTAAATTATACCTTCATGAAATAGCATTTAAATGTTTTTAAGATTTCGTAACAAATCGGAAACAATTGAACTAGATATTAAAATAAAATTTAACCACGTATGTATTTTTGATCACGCAAATAATATAGATTTAAATAAAAATGTAATTATATTACAGTGCTAGGTTTTCCATAAGTAGTGTTCAGATTTCGCAACGTTAGAAAAATGTCAAAACAACTCCGATCTCACTTATTGTGTTGTGTGACTAAAGCGGCATCAATTTTAGATTTAATTTATATAAAAATCAACAATCAATACGACTGTTAATGTCTGTTGACTTCCGTGTTATTTACTTCGCTCTATCTTTGACTAGAATTATAAATAAGTGCTACGTAGCACTAATAAATTATTCTTATGGTTTGATATCCATGCCGGAAAGATGCTTGTGACTAGATATATCCCTGTGTAGTGACACATCTGGATTTAGATCTGCTTCATGGCCGTAATCCCATACTAAGGACGGGCAGAAATAGCGTAAGGTTTTTTAGGCTTAATATAGCCCATAATTATCAAGATAGTATCATCCAGTAGTCTCCTCCTTACGTGTCTAAAATTATCCAGGCTATTCTCCGTTCTGCAGCTTATATGACAATAAATCATTATCATTACTCTCACGCGGCGGTTTTTTTTTTTTTTTTTTTTATTTATTACTAGGCCTGCGTTTGGCCGCCATCTCGCCTGATGTTAAGCGATGATGCGGTCTACGATGGAGCACGCTTGCCCAGAAGAAACCGATTCACTCGTGACTTGAAGACACCCAAATTGTAGCTGTCGGGGAACACCCACTCGGGCAGCGCATTCCACTGTTTGGCGGTTTTCACAATGAAAGTGGAATCAAAGCGCTTCGTTCGGGTTTTTGGTATATCAACCATGAACCGATGGCGCTTTTTCGTGCTTCTGGCCGTCCGATAGAAAAAAGGGCAGGGGGGTATTAGATCATGCAGATCTGAAGCACACTCTCCGAAATGTGTCCGATAAAAAACCGATAGACTGGCAACTTTGCGCCGATGCTCAAGACTTTGGAGCTTGGTCTGAACGAGGGAGTCGTCGCTGATGAGCTTCTTGGCACGCCTCTCAATGGACTCCAACGCCTCAAGCTGGTATTTGGCTGAGCCATCCCAAAGGTGCGAGCAGTACTCCATGCACGAACGAACCTGTGCTTTATACAGTTGAAGCAACTGTTCCGATGTGAAGTACCGCCGCACCTTCGAGAGGACACCCAGCTTTTTAGCAGCCAATTGAGCTTTGGACTCAATATAGGAGCCAAAGTTGAGGGTTGACGTCAGAGTAACGCCCAAGAGCTCAAGATGGTCAGTTATCGGTATAGACACATCTCGAAAAGTAGGAGCCAGCTGGAATGGCCTCCTTTTGGCAGAGAACAGACACGCCTGGGTCTTTGATGCATTGAACTTGACCAGGTTGGCATCGCCCCAATCGGAGACTGCCTTAAGGGACAAATTCAAGCGCTCGACCATGGCCTCTCTCAGAGACTGAATTTGTGGTCCACCGGTCCGTGCATTGGCTACATAGCTCTCTACCACAGTGCTGTCGTCTGCATACCCAAAGGTTCCGGGCTTTAGCAGGTCGTTGATATGCAGCAGGAAAAGCGTCGCAGAGAGCACTGACCCCTGGGGGACACCGGCATTAATAGCCATTCGATCTGATGAGCAGCCATCAATGACCACTCGAATCGAACGATTCCTCAGGAAGTCCGATATCCACGCAACGAAACCGGTAGACAAGCCGAATGAAGAAAGCTTACCAATAAGGCCGTCATGCCAAACCCTGTCGAAAGCCTTCGAGATGTCCAGGGAGACGGCGAGCGTTTCCCCATGTTTCTCGATGGCCTCACTCCATACGTAAGTAGCGTACGCTAGAAGGTCTCCAGTAGACCGGTTTCGGCGGAATCCGTATTGCCGATCACTGAGGAGGTCATTAGCTTCTAGGTACGTTAGGAGCCTACTATTAAGTATACGTTCCATAGTCTTGCAGAGTATGGACGTAACTGAGATGGGCCTATAGTTGGCAGGGTCAGCACGACTACCTTTTTTGGGCACGGGTTGCACGTTGGCAAGCTTCCACGATTTCGGCACTTGACCAGTCTCAAGAGAGAGACGAAAGAGGCGCGTCAGCACAGGAGACAGCTCAGGCGCACATGTCCTCAGAACTATGGCTGGAATACCATCTGGGCCACTGGCCTTGTTCACGTCAAGATTGCGTAGCGTTTTGCGAACCTCCTTTTGGCGAATGCGAATTTCCGACATAAATGTCGCACAGTTATTCGGTGTTGGAGGTATCGCACTACCAGCATCCAGGCGTGAAGACTCCGCAAACAGAGAAGCAAACAAGTTAGCTTTCTCTTCAGCGGTGTGAGCCAGCGTCCCATCAGGTTTCAGCAGTGGGGGTAGGGAGGGGCGGCAGAAGTTCGCTTCGACTGATTTAGCTAGGGACCAAAACGCTTTACTACCCGCAGGGTACGAAGCCAATTTGTTCCCTATTCGACTAATGTGGTCAAAGCGAGCCCTCTGAAGAACCTTTTTGCAGGACTTGGCAGCCCTGTTAAACGCCTTCTTCCTCCGACGAATGTCCTTCGCTTTACGGTGTCGAGCATCAACCCAGGCCAGGTATGCCTCATGTTTACGGGCTTCAGCGCGACCACATTGAGGCCCGAACCACGGGCGAGCTTTGCCGGACAATGGTACATCGGAATAAGGAATGTAGTATTCCATGGCCCGATGCAACACCTCTGTCACAGCGTCCGCGCAGGTCGAAGGATCATCAGACGAAAAACACATCAACTGCCAAGGATAAGATGCAAAGAAAGACCGCATCTCATCCCAATCTGCTGACCTGTATCGCCACACCCGCCGAATTCCTCTAGGGCTGAGATCGGGCGGGGAGTAAACAGATACAGACTTCACCAGACAGTGATCGGATTTACCCAAAGGTGACGAAACCGTTACTGAGTAGCGGTCTGGATCAGTTGTCAGCAGAAGGTCCAAGCAATAAGCCGTGTGCGTGTCAACGTCAGGTACCCGCGTAGCCCCCTGGACCAGCTGGGTAAGATTTAATATTAGAGCAAGCTCTCGCACCTTTCTCCCAGCATGGTCAGTGTCCCGGTATGGGAAAAGCCACTCCTGGTGGTGGCCGTTAAAATCCCCCAGAAGCACTAATTGGGCTGTAGGGTACCTCAGTTGAGCCGCCTCCGCCGCCTCACTTAGGTATGCTGTGAGTCTGGCCGTCTCCTCATCTCCAGTATGCGATCTCTTGAACGATCTCGATCGGTTGAACGCTTGCCTTACATGCCGGAGGGTCTAAGTTCGATCCTGGGGGCCTACTCTCTAAGTCCGTCAACGAAGTTAGTCGCCCGTTCGAAAGTAGCTCGAAACGTAGGAGTGAACAAAACAAGTGTCAAGTTCAACTTTTCGGACTGGCAAAAACTCATTGGTAGTAGGGATAACTGTCAAATCATGTTGTCATTCATTCTTAGTTCGGGCCCCGAAATAATCGTATATCCGTAGGTGGTAGGGAGTAGGAAACGCTCGTAACTAAGGCCGAAACCACGAACTTCGTGCTTAGGGAGCAGACCCCTTGGTCTGCACTTCTGACTTATGGAATTTATGTGTAGATCAGAATTTGATTATCATTCGCGTTATCAACAAACATCGCGAGGCAAGCTACACTCCAGTGAGGGCTTGAAAAAAGTTCTCATGGTGTGATTCTCGTTCTGAGAAGGGAAGGCCCGTACTCAGAGTGGGATAGTTGTGGGCTGAATATGCTGAGAGACTAAGTCTTGATCCTGCGATAGGCAGAGTTGATAGATTGATTATTTTATAATTTCTTTGCAATTAAAATAATTTGATTGAATATATTATCTATCAAGTTAGAACTTACAACAACTTATAACTTTTAGTAGTAGAATTGAGATATAAGCAATCAGTTAAATATGCCGAACGTAATAAACAGTCAAAATTGCAACCCGAGTGTCTTCATGATTTTCTAGTATTATAAAAGAATATAGAATTATAAAAGATATTCAAAAGTAGAAAACATATCTACATAACTCAGGTTACATCCTGTCCGGTGTATAATAGTGTTATGTGGAACAGGCTTTACTTAATGCGTGTCTGACACGCACTTGAACCGTTTTTTCTTATAAGTTATTTGAAATATTAAAATAGGCAAGAAAAACCGTTTTTGCTTTATACGCCAAGAATATGTAATAATTTTATAAAAACAAGATATTAAAAACAGACAATTTTTATTGAAAAAAAAACTTGTCAGGTGTGAAGTGCCAGTTTCGATCCAAATAGTCTCCAATATGATATTTAATATTGGAGACTCTGTTCATGTGATACAAAGAAAGGAACCAAAAAATATATTTATAAATAGTAAAGTAAAATAAATAAAGGTAATAATAGGGTATAAATAACTTGCATGTATATGCCAGCTGTAAAAATATCCATATATGAAGTCGAGAGCCACGTGTTATTCCCATCATTACGTTTTTTTTTATTTGGCCGTACCTGGGAACCGACTGATGGAGTTATTGAAGGTCAAAGCCACATTTTTTTGTAGGTTTTTTTACTAAAACTAAGTTTAAATGTTATAACTAAACATTCTTCTAAACAAACAATTTTTTTTTGAAACGTAGTGCTCACAGTCTGCTTCTCGCGCGCTTACATTGCGCGCCACAGTTAACAGCTATTTTTAATACCTAAAAATAAAAGTAATTTCCCAGTAATTATTTTTACACAATGTTACTTAGTTTGATGTATAGTATCTGTAAACTTCGGCTTCGTTAAAGATATTTTTACACCCTGTATAGTTAAGATAATTTACTTAATAACTAGGTTTTGCTAAATGTAGATAGAGATAAATGTAAACAAAATTCAACGCAGCAGGTTATTTAAAAACCTTATTGCATAGGTTTATATTATTGCGATATTATGAAGTCAATTACTGCCTACTAGTCATAAAGATCCACCTACGTTCTGAATACATTTTCTGAAGATCATATTTTATAGCTAATTCCTGTCAATAGTAATAAAATATCAGCGGTTGTCACGAGTACTTTAAGGTGTCAAGGCTAACGATTATTGAAAACAATATTAGGCGTTTTATCTTAGTGCCTTGGTCGGCCTTAGTGGTTCGCACGTAATTTGTGACACCATATAAGAGCCTTGTCATCATTCCTTTTGTCATTTACGTATATACCCTTGTATATTTTAATGATTTTATGGTAATTTATAGACAGGCAGTTTAGATAGTCGAGTAGAAGTGTAGTATATTATTGTAATTAATATACACGCACAATTCATAAATAAGTTATATAAATCAATATGTCTTACAATATGCTGCAAGTAAAAAAGATTAGGAAAATATTTGGCTGAATTATTTTGAACCTGCAACATGATTTTATTTTTATAAATGCCCGAGTATTTTGACACAAACATCTAGGTCTTAAACCATTTTCGATCTATATAATATATATGGATTACATAATATTGCTAAGTTAACATGGTCAGTTCGTGTTTAATGCGTTCACTTTCAAAGTGGCACTTATTGTTTTTATGACCAAGTACAAATAATAATGTGCGTGTAAATGACGAGTGCAGCGGCTGTGACAACTGGCACAACGACATTTGCGGTGAGGATTGCGCTTAGGTGAAGTGCAAACGCACTCGTAAATCGGCATGCAACGAGTTAAACACGCAACATCGTTAAAACAAGTGCCAAATTACTCACAATAGATAGCATAATATGTACATACAATGTATTTGCTGAACTTATACCAGTAATACCTATTTTAAGGCTGTGCGATACAGACAAGTAGGTAAATGACAATATACCGCTCACACAGTTATATGACCTCGCACCGTAGCCTTCGCCTTTGTCGTTGCTGTAATTATAAACGAAAACTTACGCTGTTGGAACTTGTCTATTTCTCAATATTCCAAGTAACAACTCGCATTCCATAAATCTGAAGATAAAAACAGAAAGACTGATTATGTCACTGGATTTTCAATTTTCTGTTGATACTTCGAGGAAACAAATGAAAAAAGCTTGTACAAACCGTATGTTTCTCTGTGTAAAATAAAACAACACTTGTAATACAAGACCGAGAGCGTTTTCTTGTAAACAGGTTTATTGAGTTAAGCTTCGAAGATTGCAACGGTTGACATGAATGACGATCTTAACTATTTGGTTTGATACTCGTAGCGGTACTACTGGGAATTTGATATTTTCTTTTCTTTCAACTATTATATAACAATTACTGTTAGTATATAATTTAGGATTAAGTATGATCTTCGAGCCAAAATATATCTGCCGAGAAGTAATGTAATTATTACTAAGGTATTTAGATCCAATCACCAAAATCGGCGCAATTTAAACTCGAAGTAATTTTCCTAAAATTCTTAAAGCTGGAAAATGTAGAGTTCAATAAACTGCCAAATGATCAGTAAGATGAGTTTATTTCTGCAGCTCTTTATACGTATAAAGCATGTGTAGGTGTCGTACATAATGTTAATGTATCGCTTGTCCATTTGTTGAATGTACTTAAAATAACTTTCACTTTCAAAGATCATGCGTGTGTACGTTGTTAATGTGAACCAACATTTCAACAGTCATCGGATTTAGAGCTATGTATAACATGTATGACTTGATATCAGGGGCTAATAACGTCACATTTGGTGAATCATATTTCGTTTCATATTCATAACTGCAAGTGGGCTGCGCGTTTAAAGTACAAGTCCGAGACGGGCTGCAAACTGCAGACTGCAACCGCAGACCGCAAGTCACATTGGTTTGTATGAACCAGTAGGGTCGCTTGTCTGCTGCTGTCATCTGCGGTTGCAGTTTGCGGTCGCCGTTGGAATACTACTTTTAAGGTGTGCACCTTAAAGGTGTCATTCGGACGGCGAGTTGCGGTCTGCGGATGCAGTCTGCAGTTTGCAGCCCGTCTCGGACTTATACCTTTAGTCGGCAGTTGTCACGTAGTGGTACTGACTGCATCCTAATTGCCTCCAAGCTGCATTTGGCAGTTGCACAGTTTGCAGTTGCGACTGGATGTTCGGTCCACTTGCAGTTATAATTAGGAATATGAAACGAAATATGGTTCACTAAATATGTCGTTACTAGCCTTCCTCCAATTAATTGGATATATAGATTGTTTTTGTATTTGTGCATTTAAACAGTGGTCAAAAATACAATGATAAATATTGATCAAATCATCTATCTAACGTAAACATGTCTGAAATGAAACGAATTAACACTCTTTAATACTTAAAACATGGCTCAAACACATGGAATACTTAATACCTACTAAAACAAACTTAGCGACTTTAAACTATAAAAAAGTGTGGAAATATGTGTACAGAATTACTTATATTTGAACATGACTGTAAACGTATATAATTTCTAATTGAATTTGAACCTTGAACTATAAATTCATTATAAGGTCACTATGTCGGTCAGTCACCTAACATTTTTTTTACTTACGATAGGTATCCATTTCGTTGATCCAGCAATATAATATACAAAACAATCTTTAAGTAGATCGAGATATGCCTTTCCTGATGATTCTAACATTTTAAGTGGTTGAAGAGATCATTGCGTTACGTAGCCTGCCACTGCCTCCTTCATATCAGCCCGTAGACGACCATGGCTTAACGTAGGGGTAGGGCTCGCTTCTACTGACCGCTACAAAACAAACGGTTAAATAGGAAATTGCCAGAATGCGGATGGATTAGTGATCCTAGGTAGCACTTATTAACAGAAGCAGGAAGACGCCCTTATCCATCCTCTTTAATCCCTTAGTTACCTTTGCAACACTTGCAACTTAGAAGGGGGTCCTAACCGGGCCTATTCTTTGCCTGGAACAGACGGAACCGCCACTGGTTGCACAATGTTAAGAAAATTATGATTTTGTGAGTTCAAATTGAACGCTTGCTATCGAGCTGCAGCCATGCCGCCATGCCGCAGCGGTGCAGCTGTCTGCGGTTTTGTTTTTTCATACATTTCATGCGACGAGAGAACAGGTAGAACGGGGTTACTTTGATCAATTTTTTGAGCTTCATGTGTTTGTATCTTATTTATTTTCGCTTTTAGCTGCTACATCAAAAATATTTTATGTAGACTCAATTAACTGAGATATATAAAATCACATAGACTAGATAAAAAAAACTATAGAGCACAGTTTTCGATAGCAAAAAGGAGAAATGTTCCTTATCAAACTTGGACCGTAGAGCTTCTACTTTGATGATCTCTGTTCTATCATTGAATTTCAAAGTAGCCCCAATCGAAAAATCTAAAACTCGTTTTTTTACATATTCAGGGGTGTCATTTAATATTTTTTATCATCGCCATCTAACATCGCAGACACCTCTATACTGAATGGTAAAATAGGAAAACTGTCAACGTTCCCTACAATATTAAATTAAAATGCACAAGTTCCATTTTCACACAGATATTTAACCAAATGCAAAATGTTTAGTAACTATCAATGTCGCCCCTGTATTTGAAAGTAACCCCGGTTTACCGGTACGACGCCCTTTCTGCCGCCTTGCGTGTGCTCCATGTGACTTTTGGCTGGTTTTCGCGCTGATACTATTATTACAATATTTTACTTGATCGTAAGGCCCCTTAACTTATAATTAATCAGTCCATTCAATGTCCTTGCATTAACAGAGTTGAAAAAAATCTTGAGGAAACACGAACACCAGAAAAGTCTCCATAGAAAAAAAAGTGTTCAATGGTGTGTCTAGTCCGCCAGCCCGCACTAGGCTAGCGTGGTAGACTAAAGCCTTCTCATTTTTAGAAAAGCACCGTGTCCAGCCTTGAGACAGTAATGGGCTGATCAGTATGCTTATACTACTGGGAGCACTCGATAGACGATTCGGTTTGGTGTTTTCACTACTTTGATAGTTTATCCATAGACTTCAGAGCTCAGTCCTGAAAGTTTAAAGAACTTTTTGGGTATTAACTACCATCCTCTTTGATGTGTTTGTGGTTCTGCGATAAAAAACATGATTATGACAAATAATAAAAGGAGAAGCTGACTGACTGACTGACTGATCTATCAACGCACAGCCTAAACCACTGGGGTTAGAAAGTTGAAATTTTGACAGTAGGTTCCTTTTGTAATGTAGGCATCCACTAAGAAGGGATTTTTCGAAATTCAACCTCTAAGGGAGTTAAATAGGGGATGAAAGTTTGTATGGAAAATCGTCACTTAACGGGTTCAAAATTTCACGCAAGCGAAGCTGCGGGCGAAAGCTAGTGACAAATAATTATTATCAGCTGATTCTGACAGCAACAAAGTTCTTGGCATGTTACTTGTAGATTTCCATGCTTCTTGGTTCATAATGAAATCTGGATTACAAATTAATACAACAAGGTTGTTTATCAATAATGAATAAAAGATGAAAAATTTAAATCATTTGGACGTGTGACAAGTTTGAAACTTATGAATAATTACTATTTATTCGAAGTGTATAATCAACAATGTCAGAAACTATGAAGTAGATATCTAGTATAATTTAACTAGTATTATTAGAAATTATGGGTATCTTTATTAACGTATAATTTATTTTGTTTCAGAGACAATGTATATAGACACCTTACCGCTCGTGGTTTGGACGCTCTTAGTCACAACGACAAATGTGAGTAATAGAATAAAAATTAATATTTATTGTTTAGATAAGTATTTAGAAATTTGCATTCTCCATATTTGGAGTTCTCATTATGATCTATTGTCGAAGTATGTAATAATCTCTTTCACAGGTAGCGACACAAAGCCAATATGGAATAGGTTTAGGAATAAAACGAGAAGTATTTTTCTTAAATTTAGAAGACGGCTATTTTGGCTGTCAAGTAAACGAATCGACACAAATATTACAATTATATGAATTATCAAAGTTATGCGACGGTGTCAAGGATTGCTATAAGGGATCCGACGAACTCGTAAAAGAGTTGAAATGTACAGGTGAGTGCATGCAAATTAGCAAATACTGAACTATTGTATCCAAGTTTTGTAGCCTATTTAATTACTCATAATTAAATGTTGTAGATGATTGTACCAAAGAAGATGGCGCCCAATGTATAAATGGTCGTTGTCTAAACGGGGTGTGCCATTGTAATGATGGTTTCGGTGGCTGCAACTGCCAGGAACCAGGTATGTGCTGTTATTATTCAAAGTTATGTATGAATTTAATTGAATATCTACAGCAAGTGTGTATTTAACTTTACTTTCCTGTTGTCTGATTTTAGATGTAAATGAATGCAAAGAAAGACCATGCGATGTTTTTGCTCACTGTACGAACACGGTTGGTAGTTTCCAGTGTTCGTGTTTCCCAGGCTACGAAGGCGACGGTTTCACTTGCAGAGGTAACGAACTTGTCAGAGAGAATTATTTCAATAAAAATAAAAATTGCCTGGTTACTGTGGCCTTTGACCAAAACAAATCAATAATTTAAGTACCTTGTATAGTGAAAGGTATGTCAAAATAGACGATTAGTTACACACATTATATTGGACAGTTCACCTATAATTTATTTGCCGACGTTTTTATTGCCTATTTTTTTTACATCTAGACAAAAAAGAAACTGATATTTATTTGCAGATATAAATGAGTGTGACGACCCGGCTGTAGCTTCACGATGCGTCGCAAACGCAGAGTGCTGTAACCTGCCAGCTCATTTTATTTGCAAGTGTAATCGAGGTTTCGAGGGCGACGGCGAAGAAGAGTGCAGAGGTATTTTACATACACTGTAACTGGAATTGGACTCGGTGTTGCATTAGTAGTTAACGCTTGAAATACGTTCATAAATTACTTTATTATTATAGATATTGACGAATGTCGACGACCTGGTGCTTGTGGAGCGAACGCTGTGTGTCAAAACTATCCAGGAAACTACACATGTGCTTGCCAGGCTGGTTATACCGGAAATGCATTCGACGGCGTAAGTGTACCTATTGGTTACTATACATTTAATTTAAAATCACGTATTTTACCGGTTAAAAAGTTATTAAACATTGGTTGAAGAATACGCCAGTAAGTATATACATATTAAGACGATATACCTGACCGGGTAAGAGAGACAGTTATTCATTAGACTAACATTTACCTATTCGATGTTTGTGTACATTTGAAGTCACATTTCGAAAGGTTATAATTCCCATGTCTCTTTGTTTGTGTTAAACATTTAATTATATAAATTATTCCATTTGGTACGTAGTGCGTTGATATCGATGAGTGCGCGAAAGATGAGAGCTGCGGACCGGGTGCCGTGTGTCGCAACGTGGAGGGTGGCTACGAGTGCAGCTGCCCGCCCGGCTACGAAGGCGACCCTCGCGTCGGCTGCCGCGATCAGGACGAATGTGCACGCGCGACTTGTGGCATCGGTGCTCTTTGCGAGGATCTACCAGGCACTTATCGCTGTCTGTGCCCACCAGGTTTCGAAGGCGACCCAGACGTTCAGTGTATTGGTAAGCCTTTATCTAAAACGCCAGCAGGTGTGACCTAATTCTAACAAGTTTTCATTTTCTGTGGTCTAACGCTTTGTGACACTTACATTAACCCGATCGCGTTTAACGAATCGAGCTGAAAACTACCGGACTTGGACGCTCGGTAGCTTCACGCTTTTACTAATTCAAGCGGTTATAATACTCGAAACATTTACAGACAAATGAATCGAACTTTTCAGTGAGTCTCCTCATCTGAGTCGTCGGCAACATTATACTTTTACGACGACCAGGCTCATTTTGGTGTTCCAGTGCGACATCGAAGGATATGTAACGTTCTGACATAAATATTTTCTTCAGTGTTTCTTCTTGTCTCTCGTCGTTTTCTCTGTCGCATTCTAAGTCGTCTTTGTCTATCACTTCTTCTTCGTAGTGGCTGTCGGCGTATCTACTGCGTGCGTGATTCTAAATACGGGTGATCGCGCACGCGGCAGATGTAATTAGACGTTGCGTTGTTTGTTACACCAGACGTGGATGAATGTAAGAATAGCGAAGCAGTGTGCAGCGATCACGCTTTGTGTACCAACACCCTTGGCAGCTTCGTGTGCACCTGCAAACCAGAATACACAGGAGACGCGCGAGTGGCAGGGGGGTGCCGCGACATCGACGAATGTGAAACGCTTGAACATCCCTGCGGGACACACGCTATCTGCGAGAACGCGAGCCCGGGTTACAATTGCGTCTGTCCACAAGGATATAGAGCCAAACCAAATCCACAAATTGCTTGCGAACAGGTAATTAATGTTTTTTTATTAACTTATTTTGAGTTAGGAATAGTTAATAAAACAATTCAACTTTCAGGTCGACGTTAATACATTGTGTAAATCAAATTTCGATTGTACCAATAACGCAGAATGTATAGAAAATCAATGTTTTTGCAAAGAAGGATTTGATGCTCGCGGATCAATTTGTATTGATGTTGACGAATGCGCTAAAAACTCTTCTATATGTGGGGAAAATGCATTATGTATGAATACACCTGGTGGATTTAACTGCGTATGTGCTAATGGATTTGTTGGTGCTCCTCCACGAGTTGTATGCCGAGCTCCATGTGAGGATGTAAAATGCAGCGAGCATGCTTATTGTAAGCCGGATGGAATAGAAGCATATTGTGTATGTGAAGAGGGCTGGACATTTGATCCGACAGATATAGCGGCAGGTTGTGTAGATGTCAACGAGTGTGATACATCTGTAGGACCAGTCGGTCGTTGTGGTAATAATGCACGCTGCAGTAATACAGTAGGAAGTTTTATTTGTCAATGCCCAGAGGGATATACCGGCGATGCTTACAAACAGTGTACAGATATTGATGAGTGCCGAATAGACGGAGCTTGTGGAGTTGGAGCAGACTGTATAAATCGAGATGGATCTTATACTTGCGAATGTCCAGAAGGCACGATACCTGACCCAGATCCCAGGGTACGCTGCGTTGAAATACTCACATGTAAAACTGATAATGATTGCCCTGGCAATGCAGTCTGCGACCCTAATTCGAGATGTCTGTGCCCAGAACCGAATGTTGGAAACGAATGCCGACGTAAGTAATTTTGCTATGTCTAAACAAGTAATTATCAAATGTCAATAAAATATTTATTTTCAAAAACGTTTTTTTTTCTCTTTTTACAGATCCTTGTGAAGCTTTGCAATGTGGAAGCAATTCCGAATGTCTGTTAAATGATCAGATTGCACAATGTACATGTAGAAGCGGATTTGCTGGAGACCCATCAACTCCAACTGGTTGCCAAGATATAAACGAATGTATTGATAATCCTTGTGGTCCTGGAGCAGTTTGTAAAAATCTTCCTGGACGTTTTCTTTGTGAATGTCCTGGTACCTTCAGCGGCGATCCTTATGTTGACGGCTGTATTCCTGGTAAAATGCCAATTGAATGTAGCAGCACTAATCCATGTCCTCAAGGTGAACAATGTATTTTACATGACGGAGAAAATGTTTGCGTCTGTACACAAGGATTTTCGCGTAGCAAAGAAACTGGATTATGTGAAGATATTAACGAATGTACACAACATGGTCGGTCACCTTGTGGTTTAAATGCCATTTGCAAAAATTTACCGGGAAGCTACGAATGCAAATGTCCGGCAGAATACAGTGGAAACCCATATAATCTCTGCGAAGTATGTAACGATATAACTTGTCAGTGCCAGCCACCTTACAAAGTAGTCGATGGTAATTGTGTGCTCTCCGGCTGCACAAAAGATAATAAATGTGGAAAAGGCGCAGAGTGCATTGTGATTTCGGATGGAGTGAGCTATTGCGCTTGTCCAGTTGGTTTCTCACAAACTGTTGAAGGATCATGCGAAGATATAAACGAGTGCACATCTGGTCAATCAGTTTGTGGGTTCGGTGCAGAATGTGTAAACACGATTGGCTCTTTTACGTGTAAATGTCCTACTGGTTATAGTCAAGACTCTATTTCCGGGCATTGTACATTAAATCAAAAGCGATGCATAAGTGATTCAGATTGCTTTCCGAATGAAAAATGTATTCAACCCGGTAAATGCATATGTCCACCGCCATTCTACCTTGATGTTACCGATGGACAGAAATGTAAAAGTCCTTGTGAAAGATTTACTTGCGGTATAAATTCTAAATGTACACCAAGTGATCCTCCTCGATGCATGTGTCTGACTGGTTTCGAAGGTGACCCGTACACGGGATGCACTAATATTAATGAATGTCACAGTGCACCATGTGCCTTTGGTGCGATTTGTCACGACCAAAAAGGTGGCTATCGCTGTGAGTGTCCTCAGAACATGGTTGGTGATCCATACAAAAGCGGATGTAAGTATATATCAGTGTTATAACATCTCTTTATACGTTTTTTTCTGAAAGTGTTATTAACTTTTACTTATTTCAAATTTATCTTTTTAGGTGCTATCGAAGAAATACCAACAGAGAAGCGTTTATGCGGTACTGACAATGAATGCCCCAACACTCTTGCTTGTTTGAATAGCACTTGCTTATCTCCATGTAATAGTGTTTCATGTGGACTGAATGCATTTTGTGAAGTAGATAATCACGCAGCTTGGTGTCGATGTAATCCTGGTTACACGAAACCAGAGGGTGGTAAATGTATATCTGGTAAGCACTATCATACTTGTGGATTATAGTCTGTTAAAAGTTTTTGACCAAGCGATTTAAAATGTATTTTTTTATAGGATGTGATTCATATTCATGCGCCTCTGGTGCTCAGTGTATAATATCAAAAACCGGGCCAACATGCGTTTGTCCTGAAGGAATGGTTGGAAATCCGTTCCCTGGAGGTGCATGCAGAAGAGATACTTGTGGGCCTGGCGTACCTTGTGAAGAGCCCTTGATGTGTGTGGCTGGCCGTTGCAGACAGCGCTGTGATGGTGTTGTCTGTGGCGTTGGCGCATCGTGTGATCAACAGAGCGGCAAATGTGTTTGTAACGCATTTTTCGTCGGAAATCCTGACTTACTGTGCATGCCCCGTAAGTAATAGGATATATTATTGAGAATTTACTATTATGGTTTTGCGTATTCAATTAATAAGATGACAAAAATAATATTTTTTTATTGCATTACAGCTATATCTCCACCATCATGTGAGCCTGGATGTGGGCAAAACGCGCATTGTGTCTACGGGCAAAATAATGCTTGCAAATGCGACAAAGGCTTTACAGGAAATCCATATAAAAAGTGTTTGCCTAGAAGGCAAATAACGTGTGCTAAAGCTTCATGTGGCCGCAATGCAGTTTGTCAACAAACAAGATCTCATGTTGAATGTTTGTGTCCCCCAGGCTATATAGGAAATCCTAATATACAATGTACGGATATAGACGAATGTAACAGTAAACCTTGTGCTGAAAATGCCATATGTATAAACACACCGGGAAGTTTCAGTTGTATATGCAAAAGCCGTTATGTTGGAAATCCTTATGAATTATGTTCTCAAGTTTCTATTTCAAAATGCGCTGATGGTAATATTTGTACATGTTCTCGTAACGCTACATGCCCTGAAGGCTATATCTGTGAAAAGTCGAAATGTGTTGATGTGTGTCGTACAATGATGTGTGGCCCTAAATCTATCTGTGAAGAAGGTAGCTGTCACTGCCTTCCCGGCCATAGCGGTGATCCTAATGATTTACAAAGAGGATGCATCCCTGACAATAAATGCATGGTAGATGGGGACTGCAAAGATTCAGAAATATGTTTCCAACTAGCTAAAAATGTTCGTAAGTGCGTTGATTCATGCAGTAAACTACAGTGCGGGCCTAATTCTCTCTGTATCGGTGCTAACCACCAAGCTCATTGTATATGTGCAGAAGGTTATATTGGAAAACCTACAGATGTAAAAACCGGTTGCCATTTGCTTGTGCAAGAGCCCCATGAGATGGAATGTAATGAAAACAGCGATTGTAACGAACCTCAGGTTTGTATTTCAGTGGACGGCACTGGGAGACAATGTTTGGATCTGTGTTCAACAATAGCCTGTAGTGCTAATGAAGTTTGCAGAGTTTTAGATAATAATCCACGCTGTGAATGCAATGATGGTTTTCTATGGAACCCGGTAAACTCTATTTGTGAACAACCGTCAACTCCGAATTGCAATTCTGATGATGATTGCGATGATAATAGATCTTGTCAAAAAGATGTGCTTGGAGTAAACAAATGTGAAGACAGTTGTTCCCTATTCACTTGCCCTCAAAATTCAAAATGTTTAACGAAAAATCATAAAAGTCAATGTGAGTGTCTGGCTGGTTTCGCAGGAAATCCAAATGATCGTGACGGCTGTATAGCAATTAATAAGAATCAATGCTCAGATGATGTACAATGCAGGGAAAATGAAGTGTGTAAATATGTGGGGGACGTTAAAAAATGCATCTCTGCATGTCAACAAATAATATGTGGCCCTAACGCAGTCTGTGTTACTAACAATCACATTGCAAAATGTCAGTGCCCGTCTGGTCCATTTACCGGAAACCCAAATGATTTAGAAAAAGGATGCCAATCTGTTCCTTGCATTTATAATGCGGACTGTTTATCACATGAATTATGTAACCGAATGACACACACATGCATGAATGCTTGTGGAGAAGACTCATGCGGCGATAATGCTGTTTGTATTGCTGAAAATCATAAATCAAGTTGTCAATGTCCTAATGGTTACAAACCAGATCCTATACCAGATGTTAACTGTAGAAAGATTGAAGCTTGCAATCCCAACCCTTGCCACTCTACAGCTATTTGCGAACCGAGACATACATCATATGTGTGTAGATGCCCTACAGGTTATGTAGAAGATTTAAGTGGGGGTTGCAGAAAACAAGACCAATGTGCAAGAGGTGATGAAGACTGCCCATTAGAAACCACATGCATTAATGGTCGTTGTGTTAATCCCTGTGATAATGCCTGCGGAATTAACTCATTATGCAAAGTAGTTAACAGAAAAGCAATTTGCATATGTCCTGACGGTTATGAAAATATAAAAGGCAACGCATGTAAGAAAAAGTTGTTAGTTTGTACTAGCGAACTTGATTGCAATGGTGACATTTGTTCCAATGGCCAATGCTTTACAGCTTGCATAAATTCCAGCCAATGTGATCCAGGAGAGGCATGTGCAAAAAATTTCTGCATCACACAGTGCACTAAGCACACCCAATGTGGTATTGGACAAGCCTGTGTAGGAGGGCAATGTCTTATTGGATGTAGAAGTCAAGAAGATTGTCCGAGTGAGGAGGCTTGTGTAAATAATAGATGTGTAAATCCATGTTTGTCAACTAGAGCTTGCGGTCCGAATGCTATTTGTTCAAGAATCAATCATAATACCAAATGTGAATGCCCTCTTGGATTTCAAGGAACACCAACTCCTCAACAGGGTTGTGTACGAAAACCAAGTTCATGTTCGAGAACTTCAGAGTGTCCCCCCGATCACATGTGTATTGGGTACCTTTGTCAAGTACCTTGTCAAGATAATTCTGGATGCGCTATAGGGGAAAAATGTAGTGATAATAGATGTCACAAAATTTGTCATTCAAGTAGTAACTGTTTACACGGAGAACATTGTAGTTCTGGAATATGCATTCCAGGTTGCAAAACAGATTCTGATTGCTTAAACAACCAACTGTGTAAGTCAGCGCAATGTCAGTGCCTTCCTGGATTTAAATTAACAAGCGATGAATGTATAAACATTAATGAATGTGTTGACAATCCGTGCCATCCATCAGCGCAATGTATAGATACGCCAGGTTCTTATAAGTGCGTGTGTTCAGTTGGTGCAATTGGTGATCCTTATACAAGCGGTTGTTTATTACCAAATCAGTGCCGAAACGATAACCAATGCGAAGACTCACTTGCATGTATAAGAGGAAAATGTTCAAATCCATGTCAAATTAAAACTTGTGGCCTAAATGCAGTGTGTTCAGTTGTAAAACATAGAGTTGCATGCGCCTGTGAGAAAGGCTTCCTTGGAAATCCACTTGACAAAAAAATCGGCTGCTTTAAAGTGGAATGTATAGATGACCCCGATTGTTCTAGCGACAAATTCTGCAACACAAGAAATAACAAATGTTCTGGTAAGTAAAATATCAATTACTCGTAATTAAGTGAAATCATACATCGAGTCAAATTTTCTTAGTGGTCGCACGTTTGTCAATTGAGCCTGCTTGTGGATGCCTTATGTCATCCATGATTAAAAAGCATATTTTTTTATGTTTACAGATAAATGCGAAGAATCTGCATGTCAAGGTGGAATCTGTACAATAGAAAACCATAACGCTTTCTGCACTTGCCCAACAGGATATGATTTAGTGAACAATGTTTGTGAAGATATAAATGAGTGCTTAAGTAATCCATGCCCCTTGAATGCCAACTGTGTAAACAATCGTGGATCCTATTCATGTAGTTGCGTAAATGGAACTGTATTAGATTCAAGTACAGGAAATTGCAGATTACCAGGAGAATGTTTTTCTGATGATGATTGTTCTGATAAAACAAAATGTAACAACAATTATTGCAACGACCCTTGTGAAAAGTCTTCACCTTGTGGTGAAAATGCAATATGCATAGTTTCAAAACATAACCCTATCTGTGAATGTCCCTCTGACAGTCAAGGCGATCCTTACAAACAGTGCACCAAATTTGAATGTGTTAAAGATAGTGATTGCTCATCAGAAGAGGCGTGCGTGAATTATAAATGTAAAAACTCCTGTAGTATACCTCGGGCGTGTGGAAGAAATGCTGACTGCTTTTCAAGAAATCATATCGGGCATTGCTCATGCTCATCTGGATATACGGGAGATCCTGTACTTGGTTGTGTTCCTATTCAGCACTGTACTGACGATAGCAGATGCTCATCAGGAACCAAGTGTATTGACAATTTATGTGTCGGTAAGTGAATTTAATAACAAGGAACTTTTAAACATATTTTCATATTCTATTTAATTAATATTTCAATATATTTTCAGGTGTTTGCAAAAATTCTAGAGATTGTTTAAATGACCAACTATGCATTCAAGACACATGCCGTGTAACTTGTGACTCTAATAGCACATGCCCAGAATTTCAGTTTTGTTTAAACAGAATTTGTACTAAAGAAGTTCAATGTTCATCAAACGAAGATTGCGCTGATGACGAACGATGCGCCGTTGGAAGAAAGGGTCTACCGCAATGTGTAAAAGTATGTGAAAGACATCCATGTGGAAGACAAGCATTATGTGTCGGTAAAAACCATCAACCCACATGTTCGTGTGCGCAAGGTTTTTTCGGCGATCCTCTACAAGGATGTAAAAGAAAAGAATGTGATGTGGACACTCAATGTACTGAAGATAAATTATGCCATCAAAATATGTGTAAAATAGCCTGTCTTGTGGACCACACATGTGGCGAAAATTCGATCTGTTCTTCAGAGAAACATAAACATGTGTGCTATTGTCAACCGGGTTATACGGGTGATCCTATAAAGGGTTGTGTTAAAATAAATAGATGTGCATCTAATCCATGTGGCAATGGTGCCGAGTGCAAAAATCTGAGGGATCGAGCTCAGTGTGCTTGCCCCGCGGGATATGTAGGAAACCCTTATGAGGAAGGTTGCCGCAAAGCTCAAGAGTGTAGATTTAATAGAGATTGCCCTACAGTAGCCCGTTGCACAGTCGTCGATAGTATTCGAAAATGCACGGGTGAGTAAAAATTTTAATCTGCATCCTAATTTATACTGGGACAATTTTTAAACAGAAACCATGATTTATTTTAATTTTTTGTAGATGCGTGTGAATCCATTAAATGTGGACCTAATTCAGAGTGCATTGCTGCAAGACACACTGGTCAATGCAAATGTAAGAACGGATATGTTGGAAATGCTGCTAGTGATAAAGGTTGTAGACTTCGTGAAATATCATGCAAGGTGCGAAGTGATTGTGGTGAAGATCAGTACTGTCACAAGGGTCTTTGCAAAAGTAAGTAACATTAATTATTTTAAAGTTGCAACACGCTTTCAAGCTTTTATTAAAATGGATATTAAGTATAACCGTTTGTTTTTATGTTTTATTGTAGGTTTGTGCCTCGTGGACGAAGAATGTGGGTCAAGTGAGAAATGTTTCAATGGGCAATGTGTCAACCCTTGCCAAATGGAGAAAGCTTGTGGTTTGAATGCGGTATGCCGAATCGACAACCACGTGGTTCAATGTAGTTGCCCTCAAACTTTTACAGGAAATCAAGACGTAGAGTGTGTTAGAAGTAAGTTTTTTTATACCTGACTTTCTTGTATTCTTATAATTAAAAATTATCGCAGAATATTTGCACCCTGGGCTGGGCAGCATTTGGGAAGACACGTCGAGTCTTCTCGTTGCTTATGCTATAGAGCCTAAAGACTAAGGTCTTCGATCAGGGTGTCAGCCTGTCAAAACTTACGTAGCTGAGACGTGGAGACTCACGGCGTAGCCGTACCGTTCACAAGTTTAAATTTACTTGACTGGCTATGGAAAGAGCTATATTCGGAGTTTCTTTAAGGAATCAAATTCGAAAAGAGTGTATCCGATAGAAAACCAAGTTGTCGACATAGCTCACAGGATAAGCAAGTGGCAATGGGCCGGCCATATAACTTTTAGAAACGATGACCATTGGCGAAGACGTGTTCTTGAGTGGAGATAGCGAATTAGCAAACGTAGTGTGGTACGTCATCAGGCTCAGTAGAGATCGACGAGACGATCTTTGCAAAGTGGCTATTAATGGCTGAATGAGAAAAGCGGTATATCGAGTTCAGTGGCGTGGTTTTGGAGAGGCCTATGTCCAGCAGGAGACTGCTAGGAGATTGATGATAATGGACCTGCATTCTAAAGATATCCTAATTAATATATTTTTTTCTAGTGCCAAGGTTATGTGGTGCGGCGGGTGAATGCGAAGACGATTACATGTGTCAAGATTCCATGTGTGTACCAAAATGTAAAGCTGATGAAGAATGTGCTTTGAACGAAAGATGTTCTAAAGGCACATGTTTGTGTAAGTATAAAATTATATTATTATTTACGTAAGTAATGAAATATGTGTTGAATACCATTTAATGCTTAAATTATTGTTTACAGTAACGTGTCGTGTAGACAACGATTGTTTTTTGGGTCACATATGTTTGGGAAACAGCTGTCAGTATGGATGTAGACACGATGAAGATTGTGGACCCGATGAGTTTTGTAAAAATAATGTCTGTCAAAACCCCTGTGATAATGATATAAATCCTTGTGGTCCCAACGCAGCATGCTCGGTTGCCGAACGAAAAGCTTCATGCACTTGTCTCGAAGGTTTAATTCCTAATCCAACACCTAATATCGGTTGTGTCCGTGCTCCTTCGTTATCATGTCGTATGCACACGGACTGTGCTACCGGTTGGCGATGTGAAGATGACCGCTGTCGACCTGCATGCACCGCTGACGGCTCCCAGTGTTTACAAGGCGAACGATGCGATTCAGGTGTTTGTCGATACGCCTGCACCTCAGACGAACAGTGCTCTGATGAGGAGGTTTGCGATGGACGCATCTGTGTTACAGGTTGTAGGTCACATTCTGATTGTTCCAATCAGCTAGCATGCGTATCAGGACAGTGTGTGGACCCTTGTACCGAGCCAGCTTCTTGCGGTGCTAACGCGTTATGTACAACTAAAGACCATCAACCCGTATGCACATGTCCACCGTCATTATTCGGAGATCCAAAAGCTGTTTGTAGGAGGACGATATCACCTTGCGCTAACAATGAGGATTGTCACGATGGATTTAACTGTTATAGAGGCACATGCCAACCGTCGTGTAGAAGGTAAGAAACAAAACCCTCTAATATGCGATGCCGTAAGGTGAGTATACATTAGAGCAACTACTTGTAAAAACATCGAGCTACTCTAATGTGTCACCTTTTGGCAAAACGAACATTGAGCACGAAGCTAGAAATTTTGTTACAAGTAAACGACATTTTACATTACGAGCGAAGTTGTGTAATATTTCATCGAGATGAGACGAGGGAGAATGCAAAACTTAAACGAATGGTACAATTATATGCTCACGTATTGTACCATTTGCAAGAACGTTTTATTACAAGTAAATCTAATCTCTAATGTGTACTCACCTTTATAAATGTTACTTCTACGTCGGAGGAATAAGGATCATAAGGGGAATTTACTACATAGAATCTATGCCTACTTTTAATGTATTATTTTTTATTTTTTTAGCGATAATGTTTGTTTGTCTAACGAAAAATGTATTCGAGGAATATGCAGAGTTGTATGTAACAGCGATGAAACATGCAGCGAAGGCTATATTTGCGATGAAAGAATTTGTAAACAAGGTTGTCGAGACGATAATGCATGCGAAATTAACCAAGCTTGCTTGAATGGACAGTGTAAAGGTAACGATAAATTCATAATTAATTGTTAAGTAGGTTTTTGTAAGTCTATCTTGTCATAAGTTAATTTTTCTCTCTGTTTATACAGATCCCTGCAGTCAAAATGCTTGCGGAATCTGTTCTGAATGCAAAGTACAAAATCACCGAGCTCAATGCAGTTGCTCCAGCAATTACACCGGGAATCCCCTCGTTGAATGTAAAAGGAAAACAATATTATGTGATGGATTTTGTCCTTGCGATGACAGTGGATATTGTGTCTCACTTTGTGAAGCCGACACCGATTGCTCATGCGGTGAGAAATGTTTCAATGGAGGATGTAGAGCTGTATGTTCAATTAGAGATAAATGTCCCGAAAGACAGATATGCCTTGAAAATGTTTGTGTACCTGGATGTGACCATGATGCTCATTGTGGAGAGGATATGGTATGTTCTTCGAGACGTTGTCTAAAAGCTTGCCAAGAAGATACTTGCGGCAAAAATGCAGCTTGTTTTGCGATCCGGCATCGCGCTATATGCAAGTGTCCTAGCGGGTATGCTGGCGATCCTTCCGAAGAATGTAAAGCATACGAATGTTCTCACAACGAAGATTGCGATGCTGACGAGGAGTGTTCGGAAGGAAAATGTAAAAATGTATGTTCCGGAGCATGTGGTGTTAATGCAATATGTCGTTCAGTAAATAGAAGTCCTCAATGTTCATGTCCACCAAATTACATTGGAAATGCGATGGTGGAATGTTCTAAACCAGCAGCCGGTAGTTGCTTGCGCAACCCTTGTGGGGTGAGTGCGCGTTGTCGTGACTTGGAAGATGGCAACTACGAGTGCACGTGCCCACCTAACTGTGCCGGCAATCCTCATAAACAATGCTTTTGCGGCGCGATGGAACCATGTGCATATAAATCATGTGGCACCAATGCTGAGTGTCATATTGGTGCACATGGCGAGGCACAGTGCTTCTGCCCACGAAACTATCCTAACGGTGATCCAAATATAGAATGTAAGTAACTGTTTCTCGATTATTGATTCATTATGTATTCCTTCAATGATATTGATTGTACTTTAACAGGATGATGCCTAAATTTAAAAAAATATGTTCCTATTTACACACGTATTTTTGTTTATTAATTAATATTATTTGGAAGTATTTTATCTTCAATTTTTTTTCAATAATCACAATTATAAGGCTAATAATTTGGAAGTCGGCTTTTTTCTTTTATGATTTCATATTTTTGTTTTTTCGTTTAATAACAGAGACGCGGATGTAATGTTCTTTAAAGCTTAATTAAAAATAAAAGTCATAGATGTCTTATTGGTCGCAATCGCGACTTCTAAGCATGAGAGTTCTTGGGTTCTATTTTTAGATCGCTAAAGTGTTATTAGCTTTTTAAAGTGTTGTACGGAGTTTGGAATTGTACCATTGTATACAAGGTGTAACATAAATAACGCACAACCTCATAAGGGGTCACTGTACTCATCATTATGAACAACTTTTACTATGGGACCAAACCTGAAATCGCGAAAAAAAATATCAGCTGTTCCCTACATTTATGTTCGCATAACTCGTCAAAATGTAGGGAACAGGTGATTTTTTTTTTTCGATTTCCGGTTTGGTCACCTAGTAAAAGTTGTTCATAATGATGAGTACAGTGACCCCTAATGAGGTTGTGCGTTATTTATGTTGCACCTTGTATATGTATACCTATGCAATGTTCCGACCCAAGTAAATTCAGCATTATTTAGGGTTTGGTTCTATAATTAATAATATTCTTATTTCAGGTGCCCAGGAAAGGAGTATAGTTGATTGTAGAACAACGGGTTGTGGAATTAATGGGGAATGTTTAAGAGAAGGCGCAGAATTTGTGTGTCGATGCATTCCCGGCACAGAAGGACAGGCCGATGTTGAATGTCATACCAGTGAGTAGATAACATAGTCTATCGTTCGTCTCGACACCATGTAAAAATGCACTATGTACAGTCTACCTGTACCTCACAGTTATGTCTATCATATTAATGAAATAGGCGATTTCATAATTCCGGTAGTTATCCTACTCAAATTATTAAAGTTAATGGATCCAATTGTAATATATCTACTGTTTACCAAGATTAGGTCTTCTACCACATTTTTGTATATACAAGTGGTATTTAATGGGATAAAGTTCATTTATTGATAAATAGGCATGGGTGCCAAAGGAAGTTTAAAAAAAACATTCTGATACTAATAATTTCATGAAAAGTCATTTCAAGTATTTTTTTGGTTAGAAATACATACATCCTTGGGAACCCTTAAGATGAAGGAATGATTCTAATTATCTATAGCTATTAAAAAAATAATTTATGTACAAATATGTTTGCCATTACAATATTGATGCCGTAACATATCTGTACTTAACGGTATGTCTAATTAGTGGAAGCATTCTCACCGTTCGTGCTTAAGTTATCAAATCGTCAGTAACATTTTGTTCGGCTTCATGTACATATCGCTTGTATTATAATATTCCGTTATATACATATCTCTGGTCATAAACTATCAGTTTCAAAAAGCATGCACTGTCTCGTGAGAAAGTTTCCTCTTCGCGGCTGAAGGTACCGCTCTTTCGACTCTGCTTTCTTCTTTCACATCTTCCTAGGTATCGAATGTACGAGCGACAAGGATTGCCCAGTAGACAGAGCGTGTTTGAGCTTACACTGTGTGGACCCCTGCACGGTGCGTGGTGTGTGCGGAGAAGATGCCCTCTGTGTGACCTTGATGCACAAAGCTCAGTGCTCGTGTCCGCAGTGTTATGTTGGGCAGCCGCGGGTAGCGTGCCGTCTGGATCCTACATGCAAGCCCACAGATGAACACAACGCCACATTCACCTGTTCTGAAACCAAATCGTGCCCATCAAAATTAGCTTGTGATCTAAATAATAATCAATGCCGCAATCCTTGCCTGGGATATCAAAATTGTAGACGAAATCAGAAATGTGAAGTGCGGGATCATAGACCGATTTGTGTGTGCCGAAATGGCTTTGCTTTGAATGAAAAAGGAGAATTAACGTGCGCACCAGAACACGCAGAATGTACAAGAGACGAACAGTGTCCATCAAATGCGGCCTGCCGCAATTCCAAGTGTGTGAATCCGTGCCAAGCATCTGTAGAGCCCATGTGCCCGAAAGGAAAACAATGTGAAGTAGTAGATCACCGCGCTATGTGCGTATGTGTTGAAGAATGTAATCCAACATTATCAATTTGCTTGAGAGATAGCGGGTGTCCAAGTAATTTAGCATGCAGAGATTTCCAATGTAAGGACCCATGTAAAGACGCTTGTGGTGGTGCTCCATGCTCAGTAGAAGACCACCATCCTGTATGCAAGTTTTGTCCTAATGGATTCACACACGATCAAAAACATGGCTGCATTAAAGGTAATTTTATAGTGACCAAAAAGTTCAAATATTAGTGTACCATTTAGTATATTAGAGTCTTTTATGAATCTTAATAATCTTGTTGTTCTTCATTATTACAGGATTTTTTTATAGTTTCTACTCTATGTCTTCATGCGGTTCTTTTTCTATCTTTGTTTTCTATTGTTTCTAGCATGTTCATATATATCTTACTCCACAGTATGACCTCCTTCTGCATCAGGTAGTTTTTTCTTGCATGTTATTATATCGTAGTGTACATAATATTCATTTAAAATTAATTTCACACTCATTTAGGTGGTGGATGCTCTAATTAAATTTACTTTTAACGCTTTTAACGCTTTGGCATTAATACGATATGCAACAAAACCGCCACGAGACAGAGTTTGCAGAATTATTTAGAATGCCTACTACACACTACTTATGTACGTATCTATTATAATAATAATGTGTGATATTAAAATATTTGTTTACTTATTAATTAATTAATTTCTACTAGGGAAACAAATTTTCGCAATTTTTCCTAGTTCTTTATGACATCTTGAAACAAAAACCATTTATTACGGTATCTACCTAAATCTCTTGTTATGTGTCTACATATTTCTTAGAATCCAATCCAATTTGTAATCCAAATGGTAGTGTTGGGTATGCGTATTTCATGTATATGGATTTAAGTGTTCCAAAAAGACATTATCGATGTTACAATGAGGTTAAACAACCATATTTTCAGTACCTAAGTGAAACTTCATCGCAACTACACTGATTCTTCAACTTTTCACTAATGACTGATCTTCGATAGAGCACTTTGATTCCCTTAAAACAATATAGGCGAAAAACTTATAATAATATAAGTTATCGTGTATTTTTTTTATCTAGCGACACGTGCTCCTATGCACACCTACCTGAAAGGATTGTCCAGTAAATGCATAAATAACAGGATTTCCAAATGCAATGACGCTATTGTTTAATGTGTACAGCGACAGAATGCGGCGGTCACGAGCACTGTGCGCCGACGCTGGCGTGTATCGGCGGCCGGTGCGCCGACCCATGCGCACGCGGCGGCCCTTGTATCAACGGCCAACATTGCGCTGTAGTCGATCACCAACCTGTTTGTTCAAAGGGTATGCATTTCAATATAATATGTGTTAAGTACAAAAAAGGATGATAAATATTAACCTCTGCTGCCTAAAAGAAATTGTAAATATCATTTTCACTTCATCATCACTTTGCCTCGATATACTTATATTCTGTAACAGTAAAACAACAGTAGGTAATGTTATCTTTTTGTTCAGTGTGTCAGTGTCAAACATCATCGGATTGTGCGAGATATCCAAACACATTCTGCGACGGTTGCGCTTGTATTCGAGGTAAGTTAAATGTTTCTAAATTAATGTACGTACTTACAAAATATTTCAAGTTGTAACATAGATAATTATCTACCATTTACCGGTCACTAATCCAAACTCCAGCATGCTCAGAATTTTTTAAAGTAAATGTCCGTGCCAGACTGTCCGACCAGGGAAACGAACTGAGGACCATAAGCTTGGCCGCCGTGTTCGCGACCCGGAGAACGATGAGAAAGTGTAGGATAAATATACCTCATGGACTAAAATAGTATAGGATCTAAACGGTTTTTGTTTTCACGCAGAGGAACGTCATCCGTCAACGAACTGTGCACATTGTCGCCCAGGAGTCCCTTGCGACCCATTCTCGGGGGCCTGCATGGAAAGTAAGTGCTATGTATATAATAAAAGAAATTACAAATAATGCTAATTATAATGTTAACATTGCTAATTTAAAATAATTTCAGCTAACTGTCATAGTAATATACGATATTCACTCGTATTTACTTTACGATTTAGCCTTCTGTGCCTTTCGTAAATGCTATTTTCACATAATTGATGTTTCGTGGACTTTGAATGTTATACTTGCAAGTCTACAACTACTATTATTTTTATTATGTGGATAGCATACTAACTCCAGATGAACTGGTTATTGCTATAATTTTTAGTATATCTACCATTTGTCCGATAAAACGCCACAAAGTACTGGCTACGATATCTCGGCAGACCCGGCAGGCAATTCTTTATACCTACGTTATATACAAACTCCGAAACACTTTGAGACAGTGTTAGTTTCACAGGACTATATATTTATTTGACAATATAAAACGGCTTTAGGCTTAAAGACCGAAACGATAATTCTGTATTGTAAATACGAAATTATTTAGGATATAAACCCTCTTCTCAATTTTTGTATTTCTGTAAATTTTTATTAGTCTTTGTATAGCTACTGAATATACTTGCACACTTCTTTGCTATTAGTTGGTCAATTAAGCCTGAATTCGTTATTTTTCTTTTCTTCTTATAACCTTCTTCCCTATCTGTCTTTATTAGATCTGGGCATCTATTAGATCACTATCGTAGATAGATTTTCTACTATATATGTTTATGCTTAAACACAATGTATATACTACGGAGACTTATATTTTTCATTTCACAAATGACTACATTTGTACTAGTTTGTGCGCATGTAGTTTGTTTAAATATGTAATCAAATAATGATTTAATGATTTAATAATGGTATTGTAAATTCCTATTAACAGATGGAACTTATGTCCCACTAACCGAAAGCACGACTACATCAGGAAGAAAAAGTGAAACTGCCACTACTATAGATATAACTATGCCCACCGACCACATAATTCATTCAACTAATAACGATGACTTCCCCCAAACAACTTCCGATAATATAGGACCTGACTATAAAACCACTGACTACACAGTAGCTGCTACAAGCCTAATATCAACGACATCCACCGAAAAATCAACTCTGTCAACTTTTGCTGATAATCAAATCATCAATACGCCGACTACAGAGCTTAGTATTGAATCAACAACATTTTATAATAATTTTGAATCTACTACTGTACCTTCTATGAGCTCCAGCAGTTCCAATGAGATATTTAACAGCATAACTGATAATGGGAATGAATCAGAAAATACATCGCCAAGTAAATCTTATACCGATGATTTAAGTACTACAACTACTTTCAAAGTATCTGTAACAGATACACCTTCTGTTTCTCTAAACGAAAACGAAATTACTACTATTCCAATAAATATAAAAGATACACCAAGTACCACAGAAAGTACTATAACGGACTCGCAATTATATAGTACTTCTCTTGACTCTGAAAATAACGACGAAAGAGATAGTAGCACTATTCACTCAAAAACTCCGTTAAAACACACAATTGAATCTAGTAATAAAGTAACTGTATCAAACTACATTACCACAGATCACCAAAGTAACGTAGTTACAACACAGGTGACCACACCTTATACGAACATAGAAGATTACCATTCGTCAATAGATTCTGACGTCCTTCTGCAAAGTAGTAGTACAATTCATGTCGAAAGCACTATAAAACCATACACTAAAAAGACTGTTGAAGGGAACCATTCTTCAACATCATCCACCGAAAACAAAAACACTAAAACTCCTGAAAATCAACGTAAGTTGAATAGCAATTATACAGGAATCACATTAGTACAAGACCTACCTCACATAAATGTAACCACTTTAGCCTCTCCTACTAGTTATAATGATCTAGGAAAAAATATTATGGAAACAAGTACTGCTTTTACTAAAACTACATTAGCAGTCGACTCTAAAGTAGGTTATACAAAAATGGAAAAATTCAACGAAAATGATACAGCCATAACCACGAAAAAAACCGATGAGAGCAGCAAAGATGACATAAACTCTACAGCAACCGTTGTGGTAGACATCAGTAGTACTAACCCCACAGAATCTCTTTTTGTAGTTAGTGGCGATACTACAACCTTATATGATAACATACATAAGCATAGTACTACCGATACAGACAGAGGAACTACACAATCCTTCGATTCTATGTCACTGACTGAAATTACTTCAGAAACGAATCAATATTTGAACACAGAAACTGAATCTTCTGCTAAGGCAACTACAATGAAACCGGAACTTATACATACTCCACCATCCATTGAAACGAAACCATCAACTGATGAATTAACGACATTGAAAGAAGAAAATAATTTATTGCGTACAACAAATACTGAATATTGGCTAAGTACACAGTCAACTTCAACACACGAAAATAATAAAGAACGCTTAACTACCCTTAGTGTTGAAATCGCAGGTGAAACCTTAACAAATTTGCCTATTGGTTCTCAGAGTCATGACACAACGTATAATACTGATTTTACAACCATAAATCTTTTAAAAACATCCGATTTAACTACGGCAGCGATCCCAAGTACTTCAGAATTAAGGAGTACTACAGAGTACACCAGTTTAATGGAAACAGAATATTCAAATATTCTTATTACCCAAACTAAAAGTTCTGATGAAAATACGGCAAATAGTTACCTATCTACATCTACTACAGAAACTACTCCTTACACAAATAAAGTATTTTTTTCGGAAACAAGTACCGTGTCCACCGATACTTCAACTTTTGGTAACAATTTTAAACAAGGCACACCCTATGTTTATTCAGTGAAATCAACGGCAGAAGAGTCAACAGATACGGTACAGACGGGAAGTGCGTTTTCTGACACGGATCAAACAAAATATGACATTACTACGGAAGCCATAACATCTAAACCTCAAATCTTAACAGTAACCAAATATTTAACAGATCAGTCTGAAGAAACCTTCAGTGAATCTACGACCTCAATATTACCAGAATCAACAGTAGAAGAATCCATTTCATCGCAAGCAACAGATATGGAACCAATCAAAACAGTAACAATGAAAAATGTGGAGTTAGTGAATCGTACTCAAGTACCAGATGTAACAATGGAAACGGATCAGATTGGATCAGTCACAACAGAATATGTTAAAAGTGAAGAGAAATCAATTTCGTCACGAACGACAAATATTGAATCAGTTACAACAGAAACGGCTAAAAATGAGAACGAATATTCATCGCAAGCAACAAAAATAACAACGGAAACAGATTGGATTGGATCTATAATTACTGAAAATATAAGTGAAACGGAATCGATTCCTTCACAAGCTACCGACATTGAATCAGTTACCACAGAAACGGTAAAGAATGTGAAGGAATTGAACCCTTCACAAGCAACAGATGCTGGATTAACAACAACAGAAACGGTAAAAAATGCTGAACAACCAAATTCTTCCAAAGCAACAAGTGGTGGTTCGGTTACAACTGAAACGTTAAATATTGTCGAGGAATTGATTCCTTTACAAACAACACATAGTGAATTTGAAGCTACAACTGAAACGACAAACAACGTGGATGAAGTGATTCCTTCACTCACAACAAGTATTGAGGCAGTTACAACGAAAACGCCAAGTATTGACGAAGGAATTATAGTTAACCAAGCAACTGATAGTGGATCCATTACAACAGAAACTATAAAAATAGACGAAGGTGTGATTCCTTTAAAAACAACAGATAGTGGATTTGTTACGACTGAAACCTTAAAAAGCTCGGTTCCATCAGTCACAAAATTTGGATATGATGCAACAGAAAAAGAAAATGATATTACGATATTTGCTTCTTCACACGTAACAGATATTGAATCAGTAACAACTCAAACGGTAAAACAATTTGAAATGAATCCTTCGTCGGTGACAGACGTAGAATCAGTTACAAAAGAAACGCAAAAAAAAATTGAAGGACTTAGTCCTACACAATCAACTGAAAGTGGCTCCTTGCCAACAGAAACGTTAAGTAATGATAATAAATTAGGTCCTTTAGAAACAACAGCTAGTGGATTGATTACAAAAAACACAGATTATGGATTAATGTCAACAAAAATTGTAGAGGAATCTACTGATTTAGAAACAACAAGTTTTAGTTCTTTAACAACTAAACCAGTAAAATCTATAAATGAATTCACTCTTCCACAATCGAAAGATATTGTTACAGTTACAACTGAAACGGTTACAAATTTCGAGGAATTGAATACTTCGCAAACAACAGACGGTGGAATAATTACAACTGAAACTGTAGAGGATTTTATTCCTTCAGAAAGAACAAATGTTGGAGCTGTTACAACAGACTCAGTAAAAAATACGGATGCATTTACTACTTTAAAAGCAACCGATATGGAATCAATTAGAACTGCAACAGTCAGCAATGTTGGGGAATCGATTACTTTACAAGATGTTGGATTATTTACAACAAAAAGTGTAGAGAAATTTATTCATCCACAAACCACAGACGATGGATCAGCTACAACAGAGACAGTAAAAACTGTTGTTGGATCTATTTCTTTACAAACAACAAATATTGCTTCAACTTCAACTGATATGGTTAATAACGTAGATGAAATTACTACAGCAACAACAGTTCTTGAATTAGACAAAAACAAAACCGTTACACAATTTTTTGAATCGCGAGACCAAACAACTGAGTCGTATAGCAATAATATTACTACAGTAAACGTAGAAAAATATTCAGCAGATTCTACTACATTCGCAAATGATTTGACAGTAGAATCAGAACACGGGTTAGCGACTACCCCAGAAAACATTGAGAAACAACAACCGTTAACTACCACAGGAACCACATCTAAAACTAACATAGACATATCATACACAACTAGATCTGATAGATTGCCAATTACCACTTTGAAACCAAGTACAGACAATTTAGTAGAGACTACTTTAACTTATTTTGAAGATAGAGTTACAACCACAGATAAAAATAAACAATTTACATCTCCTCAATTATTAATATTGGAAACCGATGCAACAACAAGCCAGAATTTCGTAACACACTCCGGATCTTTAGATACTAGTAACACACGGCAAATGTTGACAGATAGGGTAACTGAATCGACTAAACCTGAAAGTGACACTCCGGAAATAGATACGTCTACTACGACTTATAAATTAACATCAACTAAAAAACAAACGGACGATAAAGACTTATTCACATCGGAATATCAAACAAGTAACAAAGCCTTCACATCTGTAGAAACAGATTCGACAATTCTTTATAAAACTGCTTATACCAATGCTCCCAATAATATTCTGGAACACACAACTGAGTCAAGTACGGTAACAGAACTAAAAATTCAAGATACAGTGGGCTACTCAACAGAAGTAAATAATGAAGTTACGTATGAAACGTCAGGCGCTACAGAATTGCTTAATACACTTCCCGAAACACAATCAAAAAAAGAGAAGTATACAACTGTTCACGAAAATGTTGAAGAAAATACTCAAAAGTCGTTCACCGATTCGTTCTCTACGATGATAAAGCCAGGTCAAGGAGAAAATATTCAAGATAAAACCACAGTAATTGATATTACTACTGACGTTCCTACGAAAGTAATGCCATCAACATCGACTACTTTACACGAAACAGATAGTTTTAATTTTGAAACCATATCAACCGAAAGGATATTAACGACTACCGAAAAAATCCCTGAAAATAGTACTGAACAAATGACTACTTCAGAAACAATAAACGCTTTTCCGGATTTGCATAGTACTGTTTTGGAAACGACGTTAACAGAAACTCAGTCAACCAGCCAGTATAGTCTTATAACTGATCCTAAAACCACCGAAAAGATTTCGACAATTCCACCAACCTCTTTTTCGGAAGTAGACAGCTCAGTTTTTGAAACGAACGTGGGTATATCAGTAACCAAACAAGGATTTAAAAAAACTACTGATTTTGATGCTGAAACACTTGTAACTAGTGATAATGTCAATTCTGAAAGAACAACAAAAGTTGAGTCTTCAGTATTTGCTAGTACGGTACCTACTGATATAATTGTTTCTACAACTTCTGAGGAGGTAAACACAAAAACGACAAAATTGACTACCTCATCTTACGAAACAGTAAGTACACACACTGTAACATTAGATCAGGATAGCCATATAACTTCTACAAATAAAATAAATGTAGCTACTGAAAGCAATTTTATTAACACTCTCAGTACCCAAAGAAACGATGATTCATTCATTGAAACGACTCCCAAAATTACTGTTGTTAACGATGAAATATCAAAATCTACTGAAGAAACTCTTGATTCAACTACTTTAACAATTCAGTCTGAAATTGATACTTCCAAAATATATCCTAATAATTTTGAGTCTACGACGGATACATTTAGTGCATCATTACCTACCAGTACACAAAATTCAAATCAGTTAACTAGTACCACAGATGCTACTTTTACACAAGAAACAGAAAATAGTTTTCCTTCATTTACAACGGAATTCGGAACAACTGCATCATTTAACTATACTGATACAGCAACAGAAACTTTGGTCAAAGATAAAACTACAATGATTCTTCCTTCCGAACAAGAAAAACCTGTAACAATAAAGGATGAAACTCAAGACCTTAATAAAACCTTATATAGCGCATCAGTAACTAAAGGGATTGGTGGTAAAGTTTCTTCATCTACCGATTCAAGTAATACTGATATTACACTAAAAACACAACATACATCCACGGGTATCAGTACGTCCACTGAAAGCTTATCTTCTCGTAGAAAGATCGTTGATATTTCTGCTTGGACAGACACTACTCTTATTACTGACATGACTTCTACTGAGACTACTGTACAAAGTACTGACATACATTTTAACACCTGTAAAATAAACACACATTGCTCGACGAATAAAGCCTGCCTAAATGGAATATGCCAGAATCCATGTGAAATGGTTTGGAGTGGTTGTACAAAGAACGAATCATGTACAGTTGTCAACCATGCAGCTGTTTGCGTATGCGATGACACCACTGGGATCCACTGTTCACGTAAAGGTAGGCTTACAAGGTGTTTTGTTTATAAGGATGATTATTAATTAAAATATTTCATTTATATTTTTGTAAAAAGTGTATTTTTTTTAATACATTGGACCAGTTTAAGGTTGTTTTATCGGACAAATGTGTACTTTTTATCGGACATTATTAATTCACATTATAATTTGTAAATACACTAATGTTCACCTTCCTTTAAGTGTAACATACTAATTTTTTCTAACGTGTAACATACTAGAACCACCTGGAACACCCAAGGTACCAGAACCTTGTCACTCTGATCGGGACTGTATAGAGACCGAAGCCTGTTTTATGGGATTGTGTCAAAATCCTTGTGAGTTCGACAACGTATGTGGTGTTGGAGCCAATTGCCAGCCAGTTAAACAAAGGCCAATGTGCTCGTGCCCCGCCGGACATGATGGAGATCCTGCAGTTAAATGTTCACCTAAAATATGTAAGCTAACTGACTTTAACCCCAAGACAATAATTAAATAAGGTGAATTGTTGTGTGTGAAATTCAATTACTGTATTTCACTTTGTAAAATTACGATGGTTGTGGCTTTATAGATAAATGTATATAATAGTACAAAATATAATACCACAATAAAATACTAAAAAGCAATTTCGTGACTGGTTATGTACACTTTTTGTATGATATATAAATATATTACATTTTGCTCAGTTGGTTGCACCCGAAATGAAGACTGTCCTTTGACTGAAGCTTGTATAAATAATGCATGTCAACACCCATGTGTCATACACAATCCATGCGCACCCAATGCGGTCTGTATAAACACAAACCATGGATCAGACTGTAGCTGTGCTGAAGGTTACCAAGGAAATGGTTATGTCGGATGTGTGCCAGGTAAAATAACTGATGTCAATTTAATGAAATATATTATTTTCTAAGTTGCTTAAATACTAATCAAAAATATGATTTTAGTAATACCCCCTGGTTCAGTATGTCAGTATAATGAGGATTGCCCACCGGAGCTACTATGCGACCGATTAAACAGAGTATGCATTAGTCCTTGTGCAATCAACAAGTGTGGAGATAATGCAGAATGTATTCCATCAAATCACGGCATTCAATGTAAATGTGCGCCTGGATTTACCGGTAACCCCTTCTTAGAATGTTTCCAAGGTGAGAAATATATAATATTTATTAAGTATTTTATTAGGTATTTTAATATGGCCTCTGTATGATCTTGTTCTTGATTAATTTTATAATATTAAGATGTTTTGAAAATGTTAAAGTACCTTTTTGTATGTCTGAATCTGGAAAAGTTTAGTAATGTCTAATGTCGCCTTTCATCATATGTTTTAGTGCAAGGATGTCGTTCAGATAATGAATGCGCAAATTCAGAGGCGTGTATAAACGGTAAATGCGGATCTCCGTGTCGATGCGGAATAAATGCTGTTTGTGACGTCTTGAACCACCGTGCCTCGTGTAAGTGCCTGCCAGGATACACTGGAAGTCCGCAACATGGATGTGAACCTCCGACGAATCCGTGTATTCCAAATCCTTGCGGAACCAATGCAATGTGTGAAAGTGACAATGGCAATCCGATTTGCTTCTGCCCTAAGGGGCTGACTGGAAATCCTTTCAAAAATTGCAGTAAGTAAAATGGGAATTTTTAGTTTTTCTGAATTTTCTTTGTGTTCTCGAATGCAAATTATATGTACGGTACATGTTACTGTCTCCAAAATGTTAAAGAATCGCAAGTTGAAAAACAAAATTTAGTATGCCTTTATAATTTATTTTATTTTTATTTATTGCAGTACCCGAAGGTAATGAATGTGAACCAAATCCGTGTGGCCCATATTCTGGATGCAGAATAATAGAAAACAAGCCCGCTTGTTTCTGTTTACCAAACTATGAAGGAGATCCTCCACGTCAACCTTGTCGATTACCAAATAATCCGTGTAATCCGTCACCCTGTGGTCCTAATACACAATGTACATTACAATCAAATGGATTTGCAAAATGCACATGTTTGCCAGGTTATATCGAAAGTCCTAATACAATCAGAGGTTGTGTCGAATCACGTAATCCTTGTGAACCAAACACTTGTGGTATCGGAGCGCGATGTGACCCCAATAGATCGCCACCCTGTTACTGTCCAGAAAATGCTATAGGAAATCCTTATAAATCTTGTAATACTCAAGGTTACCTACCACCTGATGTACTTTGTCGACCGGGACCGTGTGGACCAAACGCAGACTGTTATGTGAGCGGCAACATGGAAATGTGCTTCTGCAAGAATGGGTTTTCGGGAGATCCTCATGTTGGCTGTCAACCTCAAAGAAGTCCCTGCACACCAAATCCGTGTGGGCCGCAAGCCGTTTGCCAAGTTAACTTTGAAGGACAAGCATTGTGTATATGCCCTGAAGGCAGTACAGGTGATGCTTATGGAGTTGACGGATGTCATTCTCGAGAATGTGAAGTAGACGATGAGTGTAAACTTAATAGAGCTTGTATAGGATACGTCTGTCGCGATCCTTGTCCCGGAGCTTGTGGAATGAATGCTAAATGTCGAGTAGAATCTCACCGACCAGTTTGTGTTTGCGAAGATGGATTTGTTGGCAATCCTTTAATGAGTTGCTTACCACCTGGAGACCAAAAATCTAATTCCAAAAAACCATGTAACACCGCAAGATGCGGCATTAACGCTATTTGCCAAGATGTGGGTGACAAAGCTCTGTGCTTCTGTCCTCCTGACTTCCTTGGAGACCCAACCGTAGAATGTAAACCTCAATGCACAATGAATTCGGACTGCTCATCCAACGAATCATGTATCAATAAAAAGTGCACTGATCCATGCACACTTACCAACGTGTGTGGTATTCACGCAGTATGTTTGTGTTCGGACCACACAGTGTCCTGTTTGTGTCCAGATGGATATATTGGAGATCCCTTGACACAATGTCTTTACCGACGTTAGTATACATTTTTTTTAAACATTTCAATTACTTACTTTCATGCCTTAATTAAACGGCATTGGTAAAAAAACAAGTTTGTTTATGATTTATATTATGTTTCAGCAATTATTATCGGATCCGACAATACGACAGCTCAGCCCTGCTCGCCTAATCCTTGTGATCCCAACGCTCCATGCGATACTTATGGAAATCAATTTGCAATTTGTGATACTTGCGTTGGTCCAAATGCCATGAATAACCCGGCTTGTAGACCAGAATGCGTATTTAATTCAGAGTGTGCCTTCAATAAGGCGTGTTTGAGAAATAAATGCGTAGATCCGTGTCCAGGTTCATGTGGTGTCAATGCTTTATGCTCAGTTTATCGTCACGATCCAATTTGTCAGTGCGTAGAAGGGTTTGAAGGAAATCCATATGAACACTGTAAACCAACAACAAATCGTAAGTGTTTAAAAATACGTAAAGAAAAATGTTTTTTTCTTTGTAATGTCTTTCATTTAATCATGCAATTCCTGTTTTTCAGCCGTTTTAGTTGAAACTTGCGACAATACACGGTGTGGTACTAATGCCGTATGTGAAGATTTAAATGGCGCACTAACTTGCAAATGTTTGCCCAACTTTTATGGCAATCCATACATGTCATGTCGTCCTGAATGTGTCGTAAACAGTGACTGCTTACCAGAGTTGGCATGTTTAAATAATAAATGTGAAAACCCTTGTAAAGACATTTGTGGTATTGGAGCTTTATGTAAAACCGTTAATCACCACGCAGTTTGTTATTGTGAGACTGGAAACACTGGTGATCCTTATGTCAGATGCCAACCTACCATGACGTTGCCGCCAACATTATCTACGTGTGACCCATCACCTTGTGGACCCTACAGTCGGTGCCTTGTGTCAGCATCTGGATTTGCAGTTTGCTCATGTTTACCAGGCCACAGAGGAGTAGCACCGATGTGCCAACCTGAATGTGTCAGCAATTCGGATTGTTCACAAACTGAGACGTGTGTTAATCAGCGATGTTCTAATCCTTGCCAAGGTAGCTGTGGTGTCAATGCCGAGTGTATTGTGGTTAATCATAATCCAATATGCAGTTGCAGCCCTGGACAAACAGGAGATCCATTCGTAGCTTGTGCAGAAGTCGTAGGCCCTGTGCCTATGGACGAAAATCCTTGCGTACCTTCGCCGTGTGGCCCCAATTCTGTTTGTGAAATTAGATCAAACCATCCAGTATGCTCGTGTCGCCCGAATTATTCAGGCACTCCTCCATACTGTAGGCCAGAATGTGTTATAAGTCAAGAGTGTCCATCTAACAAAGCCTGCATCAATGAAAAATGTTTAGATCCATGCCTTGCTGCATGCGGAAACAATGCTAAATGCAACGTGGTAAATCATACACCTCTTTGTAGCTGCCTAGAAGGATATAGAGGCGATGCGTTTGTAGGCTGTGTTGCAGTAGCGAAGGGTGAAACACCGACGCCATGTAACCCATCGCCATGTGGGGAGAACACTATATGCACAGTAGTAAACAATATAGCTCGTTGCTCATGCATACCCCCCAACATTGGAAATCCGTATGCAGGTGGTTGTCGGCCAGAATGTACTATAAACTCGGACTGTCCAAATCACCTCGCTTGTCTGTCAAATCACTGCCGAGATCCATGCAAAGACTTATGCGGCGTAAACGCAGAATGCTCTGTCAGTAGTCATGTTCCAGTCTGCACATGTTTCAAAGGTTACGAAGGCGATCCATTTTCATCATGTCGTCAGAAATCTACACCACGTATGTATACACATTTTATTTATAGTATGAACAATTTTATAGTAGTTACCTATCTATATCATAAGTTAAGCCTTAGTTTTACTTTAAAATTCATAAATTGTGTCTATCGTTATATTTTCCAATAGCCAATAATTTACTTCGTAACTTCTTACTCTATCCCTGAGGACCGATCTTACCAACGTTAGATAACTTTGATCTAATGAATAAACTTTATGTTCTGACAGATTTCCCATACGAAAATTGCCAAATTTTGAAATTCCTCGGATGATAATGATCAGATATTAGTAAAATCAGCACTCAGTATTGTTAGTATTTTAAGACAGTACTTAATGAATTAATAATATGTATTGTAGCATCTCCATTGAAACCATGCGATCCGTCGCCTTGCGGAGCAAATAGTGAATGTCACGTGGTGAACGATCGTGCCGCGTGCTCATGCCGCGCTGGGTATCTGGGCGCGCCACCTGCCTGCCGCCCCGAGTGCGCCGTCAACTCCGATTGTCCCGCAAACAAAGCCTGCATAAACCTCAAGTGCAAGGACCCCTGTGTACACAGCTGCGGGTTAGACGCACGCTGTCACGTTGTCGGCCACAACCCTATTTGCACCTGTCCAGAAAATCTACCAGAAGGTGATCCGTTCATCAGATGCTACAGGAAAAGTAAGTACTTAAAAAAACCTCATAATGGGTATTTGACAAAAAAAAAAGTTGCAAATCTCGGTAGGTAATATTACAAAAATATTAAGCAACAGTGAAAAAACGAATGAAATATTTAATAAAATGCCCAAGTTATAAAAGCAATTTTAAATTGTTCACGAGACAGAGACAACACTAATTAAAAATGACGTCGTACCTTAAAAACTTCATAGTGACTTGACATCACTCTCCAAAAAAATGCCCTCTCCACAAACTTCGAAAGCGTGTACCGGTAAACCGGGGTTACTTTCAAATACAGGGGCAACATTGATAGTTACTAAACATTTTGCATTTGGTTAAATATCTGTGTGAAAATGGAACTTGTGCATTTTAATTTAATATTGTAGGGAACGTTGACAGTTTTCCTATTTTACCATTCAGTATAGAGGTGTCTGCGATGTTAGATGGCGATGATAAAAAATATTAAATGACACCCCTGAATATGTAAAAAAAACGAGTTTTAGATTTTTCGATTGGGGCTACTTTGAAATTCAATGATAGAACAGAGATCATCAAAGTAGAAGCTCTACGGTCCAAGTTTGATAAGGAACATTTCTCCTTTTTGCTATCGAAAACTGTGCTCTATCGTTTTTTTTATCTAGTCTATGTGATTTTATATATCTCAGTTAATTGAGTCTACATAAAATATTTTTGATGTAGCAGCTAAAAGCGAAAATAAATAAGATACAAACACATGAAGCTCAAAAAATTGATCAAAGTAACCCCGTTCTACGGTATCTCATAAATTTTTTCGAGGTTTTTTTTTCACTTTCCTTGTTCTTTGTAGACTTTCTATAAAATAATACCAAATTGTTGTACATTTTTCATAGTAGTCAAATAGCCTATTGCAGTCGTTGATACAACTTGATACAAGAAAATAGTTAAATTGTTACCTAACTTCTGAAAACAAAAGTATTATAATAGGAGAAATAATGTTTTTATAATATTTTTATGGAATTAACAATAGTGGCACGCAAGCAATGCTCGTGCCAAGGACTAGTTGCTAGAACATGTTGTTTTCAGTAACAATTTACTAAATAATATTTCATTTATTCTGAACTTTACCCGCGCGTACTCATTTGCCTACGTGGCATTGTTTAATAACTGCTCTTTGTTAACAGCTGTTACTCAACTGGCGCCTGATCCATGCCTACCGTCACCATGTGGGCCGCATTCATCGTGCCGCAACGAAGGCGGCCGTGCCGTGTGCTCTTGCGAACCAGGCACGCTGGGAGCTCCGCCTTCTTGTCGTCCACAGTGTGTTATCAACCAGGACTGTCCATTGGCGCTCGCTTGCCTGGCTGGCACCTGTGTCAATCCATGCGTTGGCTCCTGTGGCTTCAACGCGCGGTGCATAGTTCAAAATCATCAACCAATATGTTCTTGCGACGATGGCTTTTCGGGTGATCCGTTTGCTGGCTGTAATCCTGTTGAAGGTAAGCTTTATAAAAAAAAACTTTTTAGTATTTAAATCGCACATCATCACCAACTTGCATGATTTTCAAAACTATATGTGATAGCATGTTTTATGTATACATATTTTCAGCTTCGAAAGACGTTCCTCATCAACCTTGCAATCCATCACCTTGTGGACCGAATGCCATTTGTCGAGAAAGGAATGGTGCTGGTTCTTGTACATGTTTAGATGAATTTTACGGTGATCCATATCAAGGGTGTCGTCCAGAATGTGTCATGAACACTGATTGCCCTAGAGACAGATCTTGTTTCAATAACAAATGCGTGGACCCGTGCTCTGGTGCTTGTGGACAGAACACTGAATGTAGAGTTGTAAACCATGCACCTTCATGTTACTGCTTGCCTGGATATAATGGAAATCCTCTTCATGCATGTACTCCTGTTTCATGTAAGACTTTCTTTCTTGATCTTTCTTTATATGTCTATTTCTGTATTTCATGCTATACTTATCTGTCTATTTTCTTTCCTATACAATGTAGCTCTACCAGAACCTGTGGATCCGTGCAACCCCTCGCCTTGTGGGCCCTACAGTAAATGTCGCGTGTTTAATCGGCATGCTGTTTGTACATGCCTTGATATGTGCGTTGGTTCTCCGCCAAACTGTAGGCCTGAATGTATCGTTAGTTCTGATTGTCGACCCGATAAAGCATGTATTAATCAAAAATGCCAGGATCCGTGTCCTGGTATGTGCGGTATCAACGCTCAATGTCAAGTTGTAAACCACAATCCTATATGTAGTTGTCATAACGGATATACCGGTGATCCTTTCGTAAGATGTTTCTTTGATGAAAGTAAGTAACGTTCATATTTATTTTAAATCATTGAAATACTTATTTATTTATACTGAATTTGAAAAAAACTCAATTTTCAATTATTTGACAGGACCAATGGAACCAATAAATAACTGCCTACCTAATCCTTGTGGTCCACATTCTCAATGCAAAGATGTTAACGGTCTGCCAGTGTGCTCATGCTTAGAAAATTACGTGGGACGCCCACCTAACTGCAGACCCGAGTGTATGATAAACGTTGAATGTCCAGGCAACTTGGCATGTATTGCTGAGAAGTGTAGTGATCCTTGTCCAGGGTCTTGCGGATACCACGCAAGTTGTGCTGTTGTTAAACATGTACCTATATGTCACTGTGACCAGGGCTATACAGGGGATCCGTTCTCAGGCTGTTCCCCTATCCCATGTAAGTTTCAAATATAAAATTTTAATATTGTTTTAAAAACGCAACATATATAAACATAATCATTTATACTTGTAGCTATTGAACCTCAAGTCGAAAGTCCTTGCTCACGGTCACCATGTGGGGCGAATGCAATATGCAAAGAACGACACGGAGTAGGGTCATGCTCTTGCCTTCCTGATTACTATGGAGATCCATATGTTGAATGTCGTCCAGAATGTGTCTTGAATTCAGATTGTCCGAAAGATAGAGCTTGCATTAACAATAAATGTAAAGACCCTTGTCCTGGAGTATGCGGCATGAACGCTGAATGTCGTGTAAACAATCATGCACCATCTTGTGCCTGTCTGCCTGGCTATGAAGGAAATCCGTTTACATCGTGTTACATAAGTAAGAATATGACATATAGTTGAAATAAATCGATTCTAATACTTGTATTAATTTCTCATGTAAATAATTTAATCAAAATGGTTAATTTTAGGCCAAAATGAAATTCCAATTGATCCATGCTCACCATCACCTTGTGGACCATACAGTTTATGCCGTGTTAGCGGTGGTCATGCAATATGTTCATGCCAAGAAAAATACTTTGGCTCACCACCCTTCTGTCGTCCGGAATGTATGGTTAGCAGTGAATGTATGCCAAATAGAGCTTGCATTAACCAAAGATGTGTCGACCCATGTATTGGAGCGTGCGGTAATAATGCTAAATGTACTGTGGTCAATCACAACGCATTATGCAGTTGTCCTCCAAATTACTCTGGAGATCCATTCGTGCATTGTTCCCTCGAGAAAAGTGAGTTCACAGTCTTTTTGTTTAATACTAACTCTAAATATATTTCGTCATTATGAAAGTAGTAAAACATTATCGATTTGCTTTAAAATTGAGATCGTGACATCTCATAATCATTAATCCGTTAACGTCAACTGATAAATATAGGCCTACTTATATTATAGAATAGTTATTAAAAACATATTAAGTAGGTATAAAATATGTTTTCGTTGCTCTACATTTCAAATCATTTTAGGGCCGGAACCAAAGCCTTCTGGAAATCCCTGCATACCATCACCCTGTGGACCTAACTCACAATGTCGAGTTATTGGAGAAACTCCAGCTTGCTCTTGTCAACCTGGTTATATTGGAAGAGCACCAAATTGTCGCCCTGAATGCATATACGACGAAGAATGTCCAAGCAATCTAGCTTGCATTCGAGAAAAGTGTGTTAATCCTTGTGAAGGATCCTGTGGTTCAAACGCAGAATGTGTTGTGATCAATCATAAAGCGATTTGCCACTGTCGTGAAAGCTATACTGGTGATCCATTTAGCGGTTGTTATTTTATTGGTAAGTTTTGTGGATGTATGGTTCGTTATTTTCTTGTTACATCCAAGTGAAACCCACGTCCTCATAATATATTTTCGTTTATAGTCACAGTACCAAGCGAAGACGAGACAAATCCATGTAACCCATCACCCTGCGGTCCAAATTCCATTTGTACCGAAAGAAATTCTGTTGGAGCCTGTACATGTGCGCCAGAATATTTTGGAGATCCATATCTGGGATGTCGACCTGAGTGTGTCACAAATAACGACTGTACTTTCGATAAAGCATGTTCGAATAACAAATGTGTAGACATTTGTCAAGGGGCGTGTGGCATTAATGCTCAATGTACGGTGGCGCATCATACGCCAGTATGCCTATGTATTGATGGTTATGATGGCAATCCAGTCGTGTCTTGTCATCCTCAGAGAAAACGTTAGTATATTGGATTAAAGTGGCAGTTTATACGGTTTTATTACTAGACTTTACGCTTGGAAACTGACTTATAATTTATTTGATTTTTAGCGCCACTTGCGGATGAAAACCCTTGTGTACCGTCGCCTTGTGGCCCATACAGTAATTGCAAAGTTGTGGATGATCATGGAGTGTGTTCTTGCCGGGAAGGATATGTGGGTTCACCGCCCACTTGTAGGCCAGAATGTGTTATAAGCACGGATTGTCCTCAACACCAAGCATGTATAAAGCAAAAATGTAGGGATCCGTGCCCGGGAACTTGTGGTGTTAATGCAAGGTGTCAAGTGATAAACCATAATCCAATTTGTACATGTAAAGCTGGATATACTGGTGATCCATTCGTAACGTGTCAGTTGGAGCAAAGTAAGAATACGACTGAAATAATAAAAAAAAACTTATTGAAATTGTTTATTTTGTTTTTTGGAACCCCCTTAAAATATTGTAGATTTTTGTAGTTATTTTATTGAATTTTCATTTTTCCATCTTGATCATTTTTCTTTTCATGTTTTTCTGTGCCCTTGCATACTTTTTATTGTATTTTCTGTGTTCTGTTTTCTAAATCTATCTTATTTTCTTTCTTAGAACCTTTCTATGATGGGCCTAAAGGAAATCCATGTGTACCTTCACCATGTGGTCCATACTCTCAATGTAAAGTAGTTGGAGAAGCGCCTGCATGTTCATGCTTACCGAATTATATTGGTGTAGCACCAAATTGTAGACCTGAATGTTCTATCAACGCGGAATGCCCTGGTAATCTTGCATGCCAAAATGAAAAATGTGTGGATCCGTGTCCTGGTTCTTGTGGTTTTAACGCGGAATGTTCTGTTGCCAATCATGTTGCATTATGTAACTGTCTATTGGGATATACAGGTGATCCTTTCAGTGGCTGTTCACCTTTCGAACGTAAGTTGTGGAACGTAAGGCTCATCATTGCATAATATAGCATTTATGTACAATTTAATAAGAAAATCGACCGTTATTTATTCCAGAACAACCAGAGCCGCCTCCGAATCCTTGCAGTCCTTCACCTTGTGGAGCAAATGCATTATGTAAAGAAAGAAACGGAGTTGGCTCCTGTTCGTGTTTGCCAGAATACTTTGGTGATCCGTACACAGGATGTCGACCAGAATGCGTATCAAACTCGGATTGTGATCGCAATAAGGCATGTTCAAACAATCGGTGCAAAGACCCTTGCCCAGGAGCCTGTGGCATCAACGCTGAATGTCGAACCGTTAACCACTCTCCAACATGCACTTGCCTTACGGGGTACAACGGCAACCCATTAGTCAGATGCGAAATTGAAAGTAAGTAAATAAGTTTTTTTTCGCAATCAGTTTGAACTCTTAATGTCCATTGTCCAGTGTAGAGTTAGTAGTTATAACTTACAGGCTATGAGCCCCTGAACGCTGCGATTTAATTAAACTTTTTTTTTCAGTTGTTACTGAAAATCCGAAGACTCCACTAGACCCTTGTCAACCATCACCTTGCGGGCCGAACAGCTTGTGTCGGGTGATAAATGGTCACAGTGTATGTACATGCGAGAGTGATTACATTGGCACACCACCTTCTTGCCGTCCTGAGTGTATTGTCAGCTCTGAATGTCCGCAAGACAAGGCCTGTATTAGAAAGAAATGCAAAGATCCATGCCAAGATTCTTGCGGTGTCAATGCTCGGTGCCAAGTTATTACACACAATCCTATTTGCACTTGTAGTCCCGGATACACTGGAGATCCATTTACACAATGCGCTCCAGTTGAACGTAAGTAATCGAACAATAACTGCAGAGTTAAGGCTCATTTACACGAGGATATTTTCTCGAAGCGAGACTCGTTCTTACTTTGTCTCTCTCGGCGGTGAAAACAGAGACAACATGAAACTCGCTTGGAGAAACTATCCTCGTGTAAATCATTAATAGTATTGAATTTATTAATACTGTACTGATTGTACCATTTGTTTACAATTTTATAATAACAATGTGTTAAATTATTTTTAGGCGTCGTTAACACCAATCCATGTGTGCCTTCTCCATGTGGGCCTAATTCGGAATGCCGTGTTATTGGAGATCAAGCTGCTTGTTCCTGCTTAACAAATTACATCGGCAGAGTACCAAACTGTAGACCGGAATGTACTATTGATCCAGAATGTCCTAGCAACACAGCTTGTATTAATGAGCGTTGTAAAGATCCATGCCAAGGAGCATGCGGTGTAAATGCTCTTTGTTTAACAATTAATCACAAACCAGTTTGCTCCTGTCAACAAGGTTTTACTGGTGACGCCGTGAGAAACTGTGTGCAAATTGTAATATCATGTACGTATTTCTTTCTTGATTCTGTAAAATATTTTTAAAGTTAAAGAAAGAGTATCGATTTTACTCTTTTCTCTTGACTTTGATTTAAAATAAAAACGGACACTTACTAAGAATTATGTTCAATGTTATTTTAGCTACCGAAATGACACCAACATCAAGTCCATGCACGCCATCTCCGTGTGGCCCTAACGCAGAATGCCGAGAATACAACGGAGCGGGCGCTTGTGTCTGTTCCGATGGTTACGAGGGTGACCCATACAGTACGCAAGGATGTCGCAGAGAATGTGAGAGTAATGATGACTGTTCACCAAACTTGGCATGCACACGATTCAAGTGTATTGATCCGTGCCCAAGAACTTGCGGCCAATTAGCACAATGTACCGTTGAAAATCATATCCCTGTTTGTACTTGCCCTAGAGGTTATACTGGTGATCCATTCTTCCAGTGCAAAGAAATTACAGTACAACGTAAGTATGATTACTTAGTTGAAATTTTAATACGCAGGTGTGGTGTGTAGGTACCTATATTTAAAAACTTACTATATTTACAGCAACTCCAGCTCAAAACCCATGTGAACCCACGCCTTGTGGGCCAAATAGTCAGTGCAGACAAGCAAACATGCAAGCAGTATGTTCGTGCTTACCGAATTACATTGGATCACCGCCCTCATGTCGACCTCAGTGCATTGTAAACAGTGAATGTGATACATCTAAGGCATGCATCAATCAGAAATGTGACGATCCATGCCCTCACTCCTGTGGTTTGAGAGCACATTGTATAGTTAAGAATCATAGTCCTATCTGCACGTGCCCATTAGGCATGACTGGCGATCCGTTTACACAATGCTATGGTATGTTGTACACTTACTACTTTAACTTAAGTAACGGCTGTTTTCAATAACCTATCTATCGACAGTTTCTCCTACTAGAGGTTGAAGACATAAGCTCCATAGATATCAAATTTTTATCTCTCGTTTGCCTTAACCGCAGATAGCTAGGTTATTGAAAACGGCTGTTAATCAAGATGACAAATTATAGAATAACCAAATTTGTATCCCCGGTATTTACGACGTGTCATTGTTTTTCAGCAATTCCACCAACAACTGAAAGGCCTCCATCTTGTACTCCTTCACCGTGTGGTCCTCATTCGCGTTGTCAATTATTAGCAAGTGGACCAGCATGTTCATGCTTACCTGGATATGTGGGTTCGCCGCCTTCTTGCCGACCCGAATGTACGATTAACGCCGAATGTCCAGCTTCACTTGCCTGTGTACGACAAAAATGTGAAGATCCGTGCCCAGGATCGTGCGGAGTAGACGCATCCTGTCATGTTCTGAACCATGTCGCTGTTTGCGTATGCAATGAAGGATTCACTGGCGATCCGTTTGCAAGATGCTTGCCCATCCTTGAAGGTATTAAGATATATACTATATTTTAAGTATTTCAACAGAAGTATAATCCATTTGCGACTTAATGTGACACACACACAATCAAAAGACGTTTTTTAATGCTTTTAGGACAAAATTTATTAATCCTTTAATATTTTTAGATTCGACTACACCTACACCTTTAGATCCGTGCAATCCATCTCCATGTGGCGCCAATGCTGTATGTGATAATGGATTCTGTACTTGCTTAGCGGATTACAGTGGAAATCCTTACGAAAGCTGCCGACCAGAGTGTACTGGAAGCCAGGAATGTCCCAGAGATAAGGCTTGTTTCAGAAACAAATGTCGAGATCCGTGCCCAGGTACATGTGGGCAGAATGCCAAATGTGACGTCATAAATCATATACCCACTTGTTCCTGCATGTCAGAATACACCGGCAACCCGTTCACGCATTGTCGACGTATGGAAGAAGAAAAATCTAGACCAAGAGATCCGTGTCATCCGTCCCCTTGTGGACCTAATAGTATTTGTAAGAACGTAGATAATGCTGCTATATGTGCTTGTCTCGAAGGATTCCAAGGTTCACCACCGGCCTGCCGGCCAGAATGCGTGGTAAGCTCTGAATGTCCGTCCACTAAAGCATGTGTTAATCAAAAGTGCATCAATCCTTGTATAAACGCTTGTGGCATATCTGCTCGCTGTGAAGTGATTAATCACAGTCCAATCTGCAGCTGTAATTCAGGACAAACTGGAGATCCATTTAAGAGTTGTTACGATATTGTGATTCCACCATCTGAGCCTGTGGATGCATGTAATCCTTCGCCTTGTGGACCTAATGCACAATGTATCGAGAGAAACGGAAAAGCTAATTGTAGATGTATCGAAAATTACATTGGACAGCCACCTAATTGCAGACCGGAGTGTGTTATTAACCCAGATTGTCCTTCAAATCAAGCATGCGTGAAGAATAAATGCATAGATCCATGCCCTGGTTCATGTGGTGTAAATGCTGACTGCATTGTTGTAAGCCATACTGTTTCTTGTAGCTGCAGAGAGAAGTTTACAGGCAATCCTTTTATGCAATGTGTTCTTCAAGAAGGTACGTTGTTTAAGTCGTACTTGTCATGATAAAATTTCTACTTAGAATATAGTAATGTATATTAATAACCTTATTTTTTTCAGAAAATGCTGTACAGCCCTGCGATCCATCACCTTGCGGCGCAAATGCAGTTTGTAGTCAACGAGACGGAGCTGGATCATGTTCATGCCTGGAAGGATATCAAGGCAATCCCTACGATGGTTGCCGTCCTGAGTGTGTCTTAAGCTCTGATTGTCCTGCTGACAAGTCATGCATCAGAAATAAATGTGTGGACCCTTGTCCAGGAATATGTGGCAGAAATGCTGAATGCAACGTTATAAATCACGTTCCTAGTTGTGCCTGTATTAAAGGATTCACAGGAAATCCGTTTGACCAATGCGTAAAAGAACAACCTATAGAGATTATTAAGCCGTGCCAACCATCACCTTGTGGTCCTAATAGTATTTGCAGAGAAAATGGTGGATTAGCGTCTTGCGAATGCCTCCCAGACTACAGAGGCGCACCTCCTGATTGTAGACCAGAATGTACTGATAGCAGTGAATGTCCTTCAGATCGCGCCTGCCATAGATTAAAATGCGCTGACCCTTGCAGAGGTACATGTGGCATAGGCGCTCACTGCCAAGTTATCAATCATAGTCCTTTATGCAGTTGTCCAGCGGGAATGACTGGTGATCCGTTTAAAAAATGTATTGAAATAGAAAAAACAGTGTACGAACCAGAGCAGCCAATTCATCCGTGTCAGCCAAATCCATGTGGACCGTACAGTGAATGTCGACCGATTAACAACAGTCCGTCATGTTCCTGCGTCCAAGGGTACATAGGTGCTCCACCCAACTGTCATCCGGAGTGCCTCGTCAACACAGATTGTCCATCACACCAGGCGTGTATTGCGGAAAAATGCAGAAATCCATGTGAAGGTTCTTGTGGATTTAGAGCTGAATGTCGCGTACACGACCATATACCCATTTGTAGCTGCCCTATTGGTTATTCTGGTGATCCGTTCATTCAATGCGCGGAAGTTATAGGTACGTATTTAAAAACTCCGTTTAATGATGAATCTACTACATTTATAGATTTATACTTAATTATATTTCTATAATATACTCATATGAAATCCTTTTTCTACGTAACCTTTTCTATGTATGCAGTGCAATTTCTTATATAATTTTTACTTGACAGTGACGCTACCGCCTTCGCCTGATCCATGCAACCCATCTCCTTGTGGCAGTAATGCAATATGTGATGCAGGAGCATGCTCTTGCGCACGTGGATATTTCGGAGACCCTTACACCGGTTGTCGACTAGAATGCAGTACTAATGGCGAGTGTTCGCCTACTCGTACGTGCCAAAGAGGCAAATGCGTTGATCCATGCCCAGGTGCATGCGGAACCAACGCGATATGTTCGGTCAATAACCATATACCATCGTGTACTTGTCCTCCCGCCACCTCAGGAGATCCTTTCAATTTATGCAATGACATACAAAAAGGTAAAAGAAATTTAAAAAATCCCGAGCTTAGTGAATTTTATTTGCCTTAAAATGTATTTATGTTATATCATTTTTTTTTAGATATTCCATTGTCTCCATGCTCGCCATCTCCATGTGGTCCCTACAGTGAATGTACAGTGAGCACAAATGGTGCCGCGGCATGTTCGTGCAAAGCTGGACACGTTGGATCTCCTCCTTCTTGTCGACCAGAATGCCTTGTTAGCGCGGAGTGCAAATTACAATTGGCTTGCATTGATCGTCGATGTCGCGACCCCTGTGAAGGAGCTTGTGGGCGCGGCGCTCGCTGCCAAGTTATTGCGCACTCACCCATTTGCACATGCAACGAAGAATATACTGGAGATCCTTTCACTTATTGCTATCCGAAACCAGGTATTATAAGAAAAATCTCTACCCTATTTGTTTAAAATATCGATGGCTTATTTCACTAATGTTCTAAGTACAAAATAGTCAATTTTACAGGATTTTAAAGATTCAGACAGGACTAACAGCATTGTGTAATAGAAAAAAGTGGCAACTATTCACTAGACTAAGTAGTTCTTTGGCTCCAATGAGCTTTGATATTATATTAGCGTGTTGCACTAACGAAAATTTTACGATACATTTAACACTTAATGTTATCGACGTTTTGTCGTACCCTCTTTTGTAATACCAACCCCTTCCTCTCGGATTGGCAGCCATTTTCTTTTTTGATCTGCTCAGTACTGTGGTGTTACTAAAAACGTAATATCTTGGAAACTGGGAGTAATAAAGGCTTAAAATTTGCCTGGCTAAATGGTGTAAAATACTAAAAAATAAAGAATGTTTTTTTTGCTATAGTACAATAGTGGAATAAGCCATACGTAGTACATTGGAATTTTTGAGTTTTTAATTAAATCATTTTGTTGTAGCGCAACCATCAGCGCCCATCGATCCGTGTGAGTCTTCTCCCTGCGGTCCAAATTCGATTTGTCTAAATTCTGGAGAAACACCAGCATGCAGTTGTCAGCCAGGTTTTATAGGAGCTCCACCAAACTGTCGGCCGGAATGTACAATTAGCGCTGAATGCCCAGCGGCCTTAGCTTGTGTTGCGCAGAAATGTAAAGATCCGTGTGAACAAGCTTGTGGTCCACGAGCGATATGTTCCGTAGTTGACCATCGTGCGATCTGCGCCTGTGAACCAGGTCTGGAGGGCGATCCCTTCCAGGGCTGTTCGCAGCCAAAAGGTAATCATCACTTTTGTATTATATTTGACATTTTTTAATTACTACTTTACCGAACACCGAAGGGGTTTAGGTACTATACCAACAGTTTTTAAACTTTCGTCAAAATAAATATTGATAGTTATATATGGGTATTGGTAGGTACCATTTTGTATTAAAAAATATTTGTTAAAATTAAGGTAAACGGAAGTCTGTATAATAATGCTCTAGAGAAACTGATGTACCTACCATTTAAGATGCATATAACCCCTCAGCTTCGCAAAGCGTGATAATTAGTTCATGCTTTAAATGACGTGCTTGTCATATAAGAAAATATACTTAGCGTTCACGCCTCACACGGTTTACTAATGTACATAGGACTGTATCGATGTTCTTACTTTGGGACTGTGTGGTGACCATGCCTGCCATTTGGTTTAAAGGTGATTGCGTCAATACAGCACCTATGCAAATGCTTTCAAAATAAGCCTCGGATCAGGTCGGTAGGTACTGATACAATGAAAAATAGGTGAATAAGACGCTTTCAGGAGGGACATAACTTTATAAAAATAACTGTTAATGTGATATAATGCCTATGCTTGACAACGGAGCACGCGGAGATAACATAGCACTTACAGTAAAGCTTAGGCTGTCCGCCATGACGGCCGCTTTTGGACGGCGCTGCTTGAGATAGTGACGCTGACGCCGGATTAAGGAGGTCACTAAACGTCGCCAGGCCCAGCAAGCTTCAACTAACGCTTCGGAACAAGGAAGTGCTTCTACGGTGACTGACATGGTTTTCGGTAAGTCAATTTATTCTATTTGAAAAACATTTCAGCTCCTCCCAAGGTTGAATATCTAAATCCATGTGAACCCTCTCCTTGTGGTGCAAATGCTGAGTGTAAAGTACAAGGAAACGCTGGATCGTGCTCATGTTTGCCTGACTATTTCGGTGATCCTTACCAAGGTTGTAGACCTGAATGCTTAGCTGATTCAGATTGTCCCTTGGTTTCGGCATGCAACAGAAACAAATGCGTAGATCCTTGTCCAGGAGCTTGTGGATATAATGCTGATTGTTATGCTACAAACCACAAACCTATGTGTAATTGCAAACCAGGTTACACTGGAACTCCACTCTCAATTTGTCATCTCGTAAGAGGTAAATATTTATATATACAATTTATTTATAAATTAATGTGGTATTCATATTTTACAAAAAGAAAATGTACTTTCAGAAAACGACGTTGCAGTAATAAATGTTTGTAACCCTTCGCCGTGTGGCGTTAACGCAATTTGTAGAGAAATAAATAATCAACCGGTTTGCTCCTGTCTTCCAAATTATATGGGCTCGCCACCAAATTGTAAACCAGAATGTATGGTGAACTCTGAATGTAAATCAAACCGGGCTTGCGTCAATCAAAGATGCGTTAATCCTTGCCCTAAGCCATGTGGACAAAACACAGAATGCAAAGTAATCAATCACAGCCCAGTATGTAGTTGTCGGCCGGGTTACTCTGGGGACGCATTTACTACGTGTAGTCTAATATTGCGTAAGTTATCAAACATTCATATTATGTTTTTTTTTCCTAACCAGGAACTTGTGCCATAATTATAATTAATTATTTTTGTAGAAACATCTCCAAGTGTAGCAGCTCCTTTAGACCCTTGTGTACCATCACCATGTGGTCTCTACGCGGAGTGTCGAGATAATAATGGTTTAGCATCATGTTCATGCTTGCCATCTTACGTCGGCTCACCGCCATACTGTAAACCTGAGTGCGTCGTCCATTCTGATTGCCCAAGTGATCGAGCATGTGAAGCAGAAAAATGTCGAAACCCTTGCGATGGCTCTTGCGGTCTATATGCCAAGTGTTTTGTAAACAACCATGTTCCGGTCTGCCTATGCCCAGATGGTTTCACCGGAGATCCATTTAGACAGTGCACACCAAAGCCCGTTGAAGGTAAAAAATATTTTTATTATAATTTATTATTGATGACGTAGTCATTCAGCTTTTCAAATAGTTTTTTTTATATTCTATGGTTGTTTTTCCGTTGTGAGTGGACTTAGCAATAGCACTTGTACGCAAAATGACTAGACTGTGGTCTTCAGTTCTAAAACAAATTACAATAACCCAATCACAATAGGTGTGATGTTTGTCATTGAGGAGTTCCATTTTCATCTCCAAAATCAGATCATCACAAAATGTATGGTCCTCGGAAGTACATATATTTTTTGAAACAAAAATGAATCACGTAACTTCCTCCTTCTTTGAAGTCGGTTAATAATGGTATAATGGGGTTTACTTGAGATTTAATTGACATGGTGATTCAGAAACTTACCCTTACTTATTATACTGAGCCCTATCTATACATATATATTATTACCGTATAACGAACAAAAGTACATTGATAGGATGATAGAGACTAGAATCAGAGCTCACCCCGCAAATTAATATTAGTCCACGAGATCGTTTGATGTTCATAACAGGTATACTTGACGAAGTTTGATATACTTTTTTTTTTATAGTTGAACCCGTACCCACCCAAAGTGATCCATGCAATCCGAGTCCTTGTGGACCGAACAGTGTCTGCAACAACGGCGCTTGTTCGTGTATTGTTGGCTACCATGGTGACGCCTACCTGGGCTGCCGACCAGAATGCGTGTATAATACAGACTGCCCACTTGATAAAGGTTGTTTACGAAACAAATGTGTGAATCCTTGTATTGGAACTTGCGGACTTGGCGCCATCTGTAACGTTATGAACCATGTGCCTATGTGTTCTTGTCCCAAGGGTATGAGTGGCAATGCTTTTGTAGAATGCCGACCATCAGCGGGTAAATATACTTTTTATCTCTACAATATAAACATTACTTTACATGTTTCATAAATAATCCAATGGCTTTTTTGTGTTACAGTGTCTATTACCAACCCATGTAATCCTTCACCATGTGGACCAAACAGTCGATGCCAACAATCAAATGGACAAGCAGTATGTTCTTGTGTACCTGGGTATCGTGGTAGTCCACCGACATGCCGACCTGAATGCGCTGTCAGTCTTGAATGCCCACTGAAAGAAGCGTGTAACAATCAAAAATGTATAAACCCGTGTATAGGAGCATGCGGTACAGCGGCTGTGTGTGATGTTATCAATCATAATCCAATATGTACCTGCCCACCGTCATTTACTGGAGATCCTTTTGTGAGGTGTACAGTTATAGGTAAATATTTGACGTATTCTAAATTGTACTCTTAATTACTGTATATTTGAAACTTAATCATCAGCCTACTCATTGCTTAATTTGTTATTATCTATTTCTTAATTACAGTTGCAGTCGAGGCACAAGTAAATCCATGCGAACCATCGCCTTGCGGATCGCACTCTGTTTGCAGAATAAGCGGTGAAAGCCCGATCTGCGCCTGCTTACCAGGTTACAAGGGAACACCCCCTAACTGTCGACCTGAATGCATTAGCAATAGTGAATGTGATTATAATTTAGCGTGTCTTAATCAAAAATGTGCAGATCCTTGTATCGGCGCGTGTGGTTCTAATACTGAATGCAGAGTCGTAAGTCACGCTCCCATGTGCTTGTGTCAAACGGGTTACACTGGTGACCCATTCTCATACTGTAGTGCTGTGCCTATCATGGACCAGATTGAAAATTTGACGCCTTGCAATCCAAACCCATGTGGATCGAACGCAGTGTGCAAAGAACAAAGAGGTGTTGGATCATGTCAGTGCCTAGATGATTACTCGGGTAATCCTTATGAAGGATGTCGACCTGAATGCGTAGTGAACTCTGACTGCCCCCTTAACAGAGCTTGTTCCAGAATGAAGTGTATCGATCCTTGTCCGGGTACATGTGGCTCGAATGCTATGTGCCAAGTGCATAACCACATGCCAACATGCATATGTCAACAAGGGTATACAGGAAATCCATTCAGCCATTGTACCATCTTGCAAGAACGTAAGAAAAAATGTTTTAAGTGTAGTCGTATTAGTTTAATTAATAAGTAACTAATTGAATTGAGTATTAATCGAATAACGTTTTCAGCACTTATAGTCGAAACGAATCCATGCAATCCTTCACCATGTGGAGCCAACAGTCAATGCAAGGAAATCAAAGGACAAGCTGTATGCTCTTGTTTACCTAATTTCATGGGTGCGCCACCGAACTGCCGCCCCGAATGTGTAGTGAGCTCGGAATGCCCTTCGCATTTGGCTTGCGTTAATCAAAAGTGTGCAAATCCATGCGAAAAAACATGCGGAGAAAATGCCAACTGTAACGTCATTAATCATAGTCCTATATGTGTCTGCAAACAAGGCCTTACTGGGAATCCGTTTACAAGATGCTATCCGATTAAAAGTAAGTACAATTTCATAGGCATGTTGTTTTTGTAGCATAATTTCTTTTTCATGACTGAATTTTATTTACCACCTTCCAGTATCGCAGCCACCTCTAAATATACCATCTCAAGATCCGTGTTTGTCAGCACCATGTGGTCTGTATGCAGAATGTCGGAATATTGGCAATTCTCCCTCCTGTGCCTGTAAGCCCAACTATATTGGCAGTCCACCAAACTGTAGGCCTGAGTGTACAATCAATTCCGAATGCCCCAGTAACCAAGCTTGTATAAACGAAAAATGTCGCGATCCTTGTCCGGGAGCTTGTGGCGTCAATGCTCAGTGCACTGTGTTTAACCACATTGCTCAATGTGGCTGTTTGGAACAATACACCGGCGATCCATTTACACGTTGCTTACCAATGCCTGAAAATGATGGTAAGTGTGTTTAACTATTCTAGTTATGACTTTATAATTTACATGCTATACTTAATTTAAGGTACCAATTAACAGATCATTGATGAAATTGAATCTTTATTGGCATTAAAAATAACTTGATCAGCGAAAAACGTTAATTTATCAGCGAAAACACTAACTGATAAAAAAAAAAGTGTTTAAAAAAAATATCTGCTAATCGACTCCTGATTTTTGTCGCTGACTTCATATTAATTCCGCTGATCAATAATTTAGTCAAACACATGGTTATTTAAAGATTTTGTTAAAACAATGACTATAAATATAGGTACTTACTCTTAACAATAAAATGAAGTCTCCTTTAAATAAAACTTGCTATTTTTAATATTTAAAGTACTTTCCCTTCATGACCAAATGTTATGGGGCACTCGGTATATACAAAATATATTTCTTTTACAGAAACCTTTACGGAAACCGATTTATGCAATCCATCGCCTTGTGGAGCAAACGCTCTATGTAACGATGGTGTTTGCACGTGTTTACCTGAATATCAAGGCGATCCTTACTTTGGCTGCAGACCAGAATGCCTAATGAGCACAGACTGTCCTCAAAACAAAGCTTGTGTCAGAAACAAATGCGTCGACCCATGTGTAAATACTTGCGGCAGAGATGCTATTTGCAATGTCTTTAACCACGTGCCCATGTGCACATGTCCAAAAGGATACTCAGGAAATGCATTCCTTGAATGTAGACCAGTCAGAGTGGTTGAGAACATAAAGCCTTGTAACCCATCACCATGTGGTCCTAACAGTCAGTGTCGTGAAATCAATGGTCAAGCCATATGCTCATGTTTATCTGGATACATGGGAGCACCGCCCACTTGTAGACCTGAATGTACATCGAGTGCAGAATGTGCACTAAGTCGAGCTTGTTCCAATCAACGATGCATTGATCCGTGTAAAGGAAATTGTGGATCGGGAGCTCAATGTCAAGTTATAAATCACAATCCTATATGCTCATGTCCATCAGGTTATACCGGAGATCCATTTAGTAGATGTATTTTAGAAGGTGATTATCAATTATATTATTATTGCTATAAAGTTTCACTATTTTTGTGCCCCATTAATTAAAACCTTGCTTATATTACAGATATTCAACCACCGCCTTATGTTAATCCTTGTGAACCTTCGCCTTGTGGTCCTAACTCTGTGTGCAGAGAAGTAGGCGGTTCCCCATCGTGTGCTTGTGAACTCGATTTTATGGGAAATCCACCGAACTGCCGTCCAGAATGCATAGCTAATTCTGAATGTCCCAATGAAATGGCTTGTATAAATCAAAAATGTCGAGATCCCTGTCCTGGCTCTTGTGGATCTGAAGCAGAGTGCCGAGTTGTGAGCCACTCTCCACAATGCTTGTGCCCGCCGGGATACACGGGAGATGCATTCAGGGGATGCCAAATTATGGATGTTCCTCTTGCTCCCTGTTCACCGTCACCCTGTGGTGCAAACGCTATTTGCAAAGAGCAAAGAAACGCTGGCGCTTGTGTGTGTCTTCCAGATTATATCGGAAATCCTTATGAAGGATGTCGTCCAGAGTGCGTAGTTAATTCAGATTGCTCTACGAATTTAGCTTGCATCCAAAATAAGTGTAAGAATCCTTGCAACAATATATGCGGACGAAATGCTGTTTGTAATGTTATTAATCACGCTCCTACGTGCGTATGTCTGCCTGGTCTAACAGGAAGTCCTTATCAAAATTGCTACGAAGAAGTTTTACGTAAGTCAATGCAATTTTTTACCTTTCAGGATTAGACATCCTACCTACTATATTTATCCAACATATTAAACTTCAACGCAACTAATATTTTTTCTTTTTCAGAAATTCAAGCTTTGCCGAAAGATCCTTGTTCACCGTCACCATGTGGTCCAAATAGCATCTGCAAAGTATCTAATAACCAAGCCGTGTGTACATGTCAACCTGAATATTTAGGAACGCCACCTGCATGCAGACCTGAATGTATTGTTAGCTCGGAGTGCAATCAACAACAAGCTTGCATTCAAAGGAAATGCAAGAATCCTTGTGAAGGCGTCTGTGGACAAAATACAGAATGCAAGGTCATAAACCATAGTCCTATATGCTCTTGTCGTCCACAATACACGGGCGATCCATTCAGTAGATGTTATAGAGCACCAGGTATGCATTGTGATCAGTTTAAAGATCACTGTTTTATAACTGTTTGAATCGAATTGTAATAAAAGAAAATTAATCTAATAAATCATTTTAGTTGCAGATGTTGTTCCTGTGCTTACAAATCCGTGCCTGCCGTCACCATGCGGACCTTTCTCTCAATGTCGAGATGCGGGAGGATCACCTTCATGCTCCTGTATGCCACAATATATGGGCAGTCCACCAAACTGTCGGCCAGAGTGCACTATCAACACAGACTGTTCTAACGAGTTGGCATGCATTAATGAAAAGTGTGTGGACCCCTGTCCAGGATCTTGTGGAGTTAACGCTAATTGTAGAGTGCAAGGCCATGTGTCCATATGCACTTGTTTCGATGGCTACGTTGGGGATCCATTCCAAAGTTGTTCTTTAAAACCAAATATAGGTAAACAATACTTATTGATATAATTTAAACAAAATGTTTTTATAATAATAGTTACATAATTCCGTAAATTAACATATGGCTGTCCTTTCTATTCTTAGAACCTGTGGTGGCAGACTTATGTAACCCATCACCATGTGGGCCGAATGCGATTTGTAATGATGGAGTTTGCACTTGTATATCTGAATATAACGGTGATCCGTACTTCGAATGCCGTCCCGAATGTACGATAAGTTCTGAATGTCCAAAGGATAAAGCATGTGTTAGAAACCGATGCGTTGATCCATGTATCAATACTTGCGGCATTAACGCCAACTGTGAAGTTGTAAGTCACATGGCCGTTTGCACATGCCCAGCTAGAACTACGGGCAACGCTTTTATACAATGTAATCCTGTTAGAGGTAAGAAATTTAATTTATGACACATTCTAAATAATACATTAATATCCGAATTATTGTTCTCTAACTATAAATATGTTTTATTTTCTTAACAGAAATGATTTCTTCTAATCCTTGCCAACCGAGCCCATGTGGCCCCCACAGTCAATGCAGGGAGTTTAATGAACAAGCAGTATGTTCTTGTTTACCTGGTTTCCGCGGGGCACCACCTTCCTGCCGCCCAGAGTGCGTGGCAAGTTCCGACTGTCCACTTGATAAAGCATGTAGCAACCAAAAATGTATCAATCCTTGTCAAGGAACGTGTGGTGTACAAGCGAAATGTCAAGTGATTAACCATAATCCTATTTGTACGTGCCCATCAGGAATGACGGGAGATCCGTTTACAAGATGTATAGTTATGCGTAAGTAATAATTTTCATTGTTAAAGAAAAGTTCTTCAACGGATATAACATTAACTCAATTTAATAATTATTTTGTTACAGCTGTTGCTACACCTCCAATACCGGTAAATCCGTGTCAACCATCTCCATGTGGACCCAATGCTATTTGTCAACAAACTGGTGGAGAAATTCCTTCATGTCAGTGCCAGCCCGATTTTATAGGAGCACCACCGAATTGCCGCCCAGAGTGTGTTGCTAACAGTGAATGCGCTCCACAAATGGCTTGCATAAATAGAAAGTGTCAAGATCCTTGTACACAGGCATGTGGCACCAACGCAGACTGTAGAGTGGTCAGCCATACGCCTATTTGTATTTGTCCTGAGGGCTACGCGGGTGACGCGGCTGTGCAGTGTACTATAACTGCTTTAGCACCCATTGAGACCGTGTCGCCGTGCACTCCATCACCTTGTGGATCAAACGCAGAATGTAGGGAATATGCTGGGGCCGGTGCATGTATATGCGTTACCGGATACTTCGGCAATCCCTATGAGGCTTGTCACCCAGAATGCTTAGTTAACTCTGACTGTCCAAGTAACAAAGCATGTACGAGAAACAAATGTATTGACCCCTGTCCAGGCACATGTGCTGTAAACGCTGACTGTCAAGTGGTGAATCATTCGCCTTTGTGCACATGTCGACAAGGCTACGTCGGCGACCCATTCACGCAATGTATTCTAAAACGTAAGTACCATATTCCTATGTGAGTGACTTGCTCCTTGAGAATATATCTGTAATTGGAATTTTAATATAATTTTATATTTCTAGCACACGAAGACGTACCCGTCAATCCATGTCAACCGTCACCTTGTGGTCCTAACAGCCAGTGTCGTGTAACAAATGGTCAAAGTGTATGCTCATGCTTACCGGAGTATCGCGGGTCACCTCCAAACTGTAGGCCTGAATGCGTCGTGAGCGCCGAGTGCCCCGTAGACAAAATCTGCCAAAGTCAGAAATGTATATCTCCATGCCCTGGACCATGTGGACGTAACACAGATTGTAGAGTCATCAATCATAGTCCTATATGTACTTGTCAAAACAGATATACTGGAGATCCATTCTCCAGTTGTTATATAGTAGCAGGTAAGACTATCTACTTACCTATATTTTTTTATTGCCTACAATACAATATTATTGTAAATTCATTAAACAGTAACATTGTAGCTCTTTACGATATCTGATAATGTTTATGATTTTTAGTACAAGAACAACCTCCAGAGCCTCAAAGAGATCCGTGTGTACCTTCACCGTGTGGACCTAATTCACAATGTCAAAATCTACGAGGCAATCCATCGTGTTCATGTTTACCCAACTTTGAAGGCAGCCCTCCAAATTGTAGACCTGAATGTACAATCAATGAAGATTGTGCTAGTAACATGGCTTGCATAAATCAAAAATGCAAAGACCCATGTCCAGGTTCTTGTGGAATTAACGCTAACTGTCAAGTTATAAAACACGTATCGATTTGCTCATGTGCTGACGGTTTCACTGGAAACGCGTTTACTCAATGCAGTCTCATTCCACCGAAAGGTAATTAATATTTTTCTCTCTATTAGTCTTTAGTTCTGTTTTTAAGATTTTCATGTTTTTTATTACAATAATATTTGTTCACATTATTATAGAAAATGACGATCCGTGCAATCCGTCGCCTTGTGGAAATAATGCCGAATGCAATAACGGACAATGTAGCTGCCTTCCGGAGTTCATAGGAGACCCGTATGCTGGATGTCGACCCGAATGTGTGCAGAGTTCGGAATGCGAACGCAACAAAGCTTGTATCCGTAACAAATGCAAAGATCCTTGTCCAGGCACTTGCGCGGCAACAGCTGTTTGCAGTGTTGTCAATCATATTCCAATGTGCAGCTGCCCGGAACGCATGACTGGCAATGCTTTTGTTGAATGTCGACCGGTGTTAGGTGAGCAAGAATGATAAAATTGCTTTTTGTATTTAACGAGAAGGATAGGGCCTTCATATGAGATGACACTAAATATATACGATATAAAATCTGACCATGTACCTACTGAAAACATTACGGTGATTTTATTACAACCTTCGTCTTTATTTTCCAGAACCAGTAATATCGAACCCTTGTCAACCATCGCCATGCGGACCAAATAGTCAATGTAGACAAGTCAACGGCCAAGCAGCGTGTTCATGCGCTCCAAACAATATCGGTGCTCCGCCTGCGTGTAGGCCGGAGTGCACAATAAGCGCTGAATGTCCGCTCAACCAAGCTTGCAGCAACCAACGCTGTGTCAATCCTTGTGTTGGCTCTTGTGGTGTCAACGCTGAGTGCAAAGTGGTGAATCATAACCCAATTTGCACATGTCCAGTGTCATATTCAGGAGAACCATTTTCGCGATGCTTTAGACTACGTAAGTAACAGATATTTTAATTGCAAAAATAAATATGTTATTTATCCAGTTTGAATGGCTTATTTCTTCTGCTAATCCCTTACGGGAAACAAAATATAATTTTAATGAATCTATGTATTATTATGTACTACTAAACCGCATTGACTGGTGATAACATGCAATTGCACTTTTATTGTTCGTTACAGCGGAGCGTTTGCCGGAACCAGTAAACCCATGTACACCATCGCCTTGTGGGCCGAACTCGCTCTGTAGAGAAGTAAATGAAGCTCCATCTTGTACTTGCCTAGAGGGCTACCATGGTCAGGCCCCTTACTGCAGACCAGAGTGCACAAGTAACGAAGAGTGTTCCACACATCTATCATGCATCAACAATAAATGCAAAAATCCATGTGAAGGTGCTTGTGCTACCAATGCAGAGTGTAAGGTCGTTAGTCACTCGCCCATTTGTCTTTGCCCGTATGGATTTACTGGAGATCCGTTCTTTGACTGCGTCCGAGAACCGTTACACATAGAACAGGCCGCTACACCATGTTCGCCGACGCCATGTGGAGCTAACGCTATTTGTAAAGAACGAAATAATGCAGGATCATGTACTTGCCTGGAAGGATATATAGGAAACCCATACGAAGGTTGCCGACCGGAATGTGTAGTAAACACTGACTGTCCTTCGAATAGAGCTTGTATTAACAATAAATGTGGTGATCCCTGCCCGGGTAGCTGTGGCACCAATGCTGATTGTCAAGTTGTAAATCATGCCCCTCTGTGCACCTGTATCAATGGTTACACTGGAGATCCATTCAGATATTGCGTTTACCAAGGTACTATTCGAATTATAGATTAATGGATAAAGTTATATTAACAGTGCTTAAAACCTTTCTAATGACTTTTTAAATGCGTTTTTTCCAGAATCAGCACCATCGTCAACACCAATCGATGTGTGTTACCCGTCACCATGCGGACCGAACAGTCAATGTAAAATGGTCAGTAACCAGGCAGTATGTTCATGTATGCCCGAGTACGTGGGTTCTCCACCAAACTGTCGGCCAGAATGTGTTGTAAGCTCCGAATGTTCGCAAGACAAAGCCTGTATCAAACAGAAATGTGTCAACCCTTGTCCCGGACCTTGCGGTACCAATACTAACTGCAAAGTTATCAACCATAGCCCTATATGCTCGTGTAGATCATCATTCACTGGCGATCCGTTCACTGTCTGCACTCCTATTAAATGTAAGTTCTGAGATCTATTTGAATGTTTATATTAAATACTGACATTTATTTGCCGAATTTTAATACAATTTAAATACTTTTAGACGAAGCTGTTCCTGATGTGAGGAATCCTTGTGTTCCATCTCCATGTGGTCCAAACTCTGAGTGCAGAGATGTTGGCAATACACCGTCATGCTCGTGTCTCCCTACCTTCATTGGCAGTCCACCAAACTGTCGACCAGAATGCACGATACATTCAGATTGTTCTAGCGATCGAGCATGTATCAATTCGAAGTGCCAAGACCCATGCCCGGGATCATGTGGCGCGTCGGCAGTTTGCAGCGTTCTTAACCATATTCCAATCTGTACATGTATAGAGGGTTATATCGGTGATCCATTCACCAGCTGCAAACCGAAACCTTTAGAAGGTATTTATTACATCGTCATTGTTTTCCAAAATGCTTAGCGACTTCAATATTCAAATACTTAATTTTAAACTTGTTTTTTCAGTGGAACCAGCAGTAGTGGATGCTTGTACAAATAGACGTTGTGGTTCTAATGCAGAGTGTATAAATGGTCAATGTCAATGTTTACCGGAATATCACGGAGATCCGTACTTCAATTGCAGACCAGAGTGTGTATTTAGTACTGATTGTGATCAAACTAAAGCATGCGTGCAAAGAAAATGTGTTGACCCATGCATTGGCGCATGTGGACAAAATGCCTTATGCCAAGTGGTTAATCATATACCCATGTGCAGTTGCAATAACGGATTTACAGGAAACGCCTTTGTTTTATGCAATCCCATAAGAGGTAAATATACGATTTTCTCGATGACATAAATATTATAGGGTAAAATAATTTTTACTTATTTAACTTATTAATAATGATGTATTTTACAGAAGCACCAACTCAAAACCCGTGCAGCACTACAGTCTGTGGCCCCAACAGTCAGTGTCGTGAAATTAACAACCAAGCTGTGTGTTCTTGTCTGCCAACATATTTGGGAATACCACCAGCATGTCGACCGGAATGTGTAGTTAGTGCAGAGTGCCCGCAGAACCAAGCTTGCATGAAACAGAAATGTGTGAACCCTTGCATCGGAACCTGTGGCTTGAGGGCCAAGTGCGATGTGGTCAATCACAATCCAATCTGTACTTGTCCTGCAGCTCATTCTGGTGATCCATTTGTTGAATGCACTTTTGTCTCAAGTAAGTGTGTAATACTATATAAGACGATGTCAATATTTATTTCATTGTATTTGTTATCATATCAAAACATTTATTTTTGTGCTATTTTGTAGATGCTCCACCATTAGAAATCAACCCATGTCAACCTTCACCGTGTGGACCAAATTCAATTTGTAACGAAATTAACGGAAGCCCGTCGTGCACTTGCTTGCCCGAATATAGAGGCCAACCACCTTATTGTAAACCGGAATGTATAAGCAATAGTGAGTGTTCGCCGCAGTTGGCATGTGTTAACCAAAAGTGTAGAGACCCATGCCTCCAAGCGTGTGGAACAAATGCCGAATGCCGTGTAGTTAGCCACTCAGCAATGTGCGTTTGTCCACAAGGCTATTTCGGCGATCCATTCTCACAATGCACACTTCAAAACGTGAATGAGTTATTAACTCCATGCTCTCCATCACCTTGTGGACCTAACGCGGTGTGCAGAGAACAAAATAAGGCAGGATCCTGCATTTGTAACGAGGGATATTTTGGAAATCCGTATGAAGGCTGTCGCCCCGAATGTGTAAGTAACTCAGACTGCCCAGGAAACAGAGCTTGTATTGGAAACAAATGTCAAGATCCCTGTCCTGGTACTTGTGGTGCCAACGCAGAGTGTGCAACAGTACATCACTCTCCAATGTGTACATGCATTGTAGGCTACACAGGCGACGCATTCCGTCGGTGCAATCCCATTCCTCGTGAGTATCTTTATATATTTCATTACTTTCTTTCGTTCTTGCAATATTAGAACAATACTTTATGTCAATTAAAATTTCCAGAACAAGATACGACTCCGGTAAATGTATGCTATCCAAATCCATGCGGACCGAATAGCCAATGTCGCGAAATAAATGGCCAGGCAACGTGCAGCTGTTTACCGAATTACCTTGGAGAGCCCCCAGCTTGTAAACTAGAATGCGTAATGAACTCAGACTGTGCCTCAGACAAAGCGTGTATAAATCAAAAATGTGTGAATCCTTGTCCAGGCCCTTGTGGTCAGAGAGCTGAATGCAGGGTATTTAATCATAACCCTATCTGCAGTTGTGGTTCAGGACTAACCGGGGATCCTTTCACTAGATGTTACTCGAAGCCAGGTAAAAAAACATTTTTTTTTTTTAAATTGCTGACAATATAATTTTAATATTGTTTTATTTTTTTATATAGAATATAATAAATAACAGCGCCCATTATTCATATTTCAGTGGCCCAGCCAGTTTTGGACGAGACTAGGGATCCATGTATACCATCACCATGCGGTGCTTTTGCAACTTGCCGTAATTTTGGAGGTCAAGCTTCATGTTCTTGCTCTCCGGGATACATCGGTAGTCCACCAAATTGTCGCCCTGAATGTGTCACGAATCAAGACTGTATTAGCTCGTTAGCTTGCATTAACGAGAAGTGTAAAGATCCTTGCCTCGGCTCGTGTGGACAAAACTCGCGCTGTTCGGTGATGAACCACGTAGCGATCTGTACTTGCTTCGAAGGTTATAAGGGAGATCCGTTTACTGCGTGTACTGTAGAACCTTTACAAGGTATGTGGCTAGTCATAATTATTTATTTTGGGTATTATTATTTCAGTCACATTAAACCACAAAGATTAATTTCACTCGTGTTATAACAAGAAATAATATTTCTATTTTAGAACCTGCTCCACTTGACTTGTGTAATCCATCACCTTGTGGGTCTAATGCGCAATGCGACAATGGAGAGTGTACATGTCTGCCTGAGTATCACGGTGACCCTTACGTGGGATGTCGCCCTGAGTGTACTGTTAGCACAGACTGTCAAAGAAATCAAATATGTGTGCGCAAAAAATGTATGAATCCATGCCCGGACACTTGCGGCGCTAATGCTGTGTGCGAAGTTTTCAACCACATACCAATGTGCAGCTGTCCAGCTGGATATACTGGAAATTCATTCGTGTCGTGCAATGTTGTTCAAGGTATATTAACATATCTAACTTTTGTTTATGATTTTTCAGTAAATAGTGAATATACCTAACTTTATGATTATTACTTTCAGCGCCTTTACCTGCCAACCCATGCAATCCAAATCCGTGTGGTCCGAACAGTCAATGCAGAGAAGTAAACAAAGTTGCTGTATGTTCCTGTATACCTGGTTATTCAGGAAACCCTCCAACATGCAGACCAGAGTGTACTACAAGCGCTGAATGTCCACTTAACAAAGCTTGCAATAATTATAAATGTATCGATCCCTGCACTGGAGCTTGTGGAGTAGGAGCACTTTGTGAAGTCGTTAATCACAATCCGATCTGCTCATGTCCCAATGACTTCACTGGTGATCCATTTACTAGATGCATTCTGAAACGTAAGTAACTGCCTACTCAAATAACAAATTGTACTGTTAAAAACGAATCTAACATTCCTAAATCTTTTTCAGCATATGTATCTCCGGTGCAAATAAATCCTTGTTTGCCTTCACCTTGTGGACCTAATTCAGTTTGTCAGGCCATTAACGAAGTGCCATCATGTTCATGTATGCCAGAGTTCCTGGGGTCGCCACCGAGCTGTCGACCAGAATGTTCGAGTAACAGCGAATGTCCAAACCACTTAGCTTGCATTAACAACAAGTGCAGTGATCCTTGTGCAGGAGCATGCGGTTCCATGGCAGAATGCCGTGTTGTTAGTCATACTCCGAATTGTGTATGTCCTCAAGGATACATTGGAGATCCGTTCGTATACTGTAATGTGCAACACGACGTGATACCAGTTGAGCGACCTACGCCTTGCACTCCATCTCCGTGCGGAAGCAATGCCGTGTGTAACGAACGTAATAACGCTGGCTCCTGTGTTTGTTCCCCTGGATACTTCGGAAATCCATACGAAGGCTGCCGACCAGAATGTACGGTCAATACAGACTGTCCTTCTAATAGAGTTTGTCAGCAAAATAAATGTCAAGATCCATGTCCGGGCACTTGTGGCACCAACGCTCAATGCCAAACGGTAAACCATGCACCTATTTGTTCATGCAATAGTGGATACACTGGCAATCCATTCCAACAATGTATTCTCGCTCAGGGTAAGTAATATAAATAATTACCGATAGTCACTTACTTGCATTAAATGCCAGTAGTTACCATTAATTATGTGTATTTTATTTTCAGTCATTGAGTCGCCATCAAATCCTTGTTCACCATCACCATGCGGTCCAAATAGTGCATGTAAAGAAGTAAACGATCAAGCAGTGTGTACTTGTTTATCAGATTACAGAGGCGCCCCGCCAAACTGCAGACCCGAATGCGTTGTCAGTGCTGAATGTCCATCAAATCAAGCATGTGTGGCATTAAAATGCACTGATCCCTGTGTTGGGCAATGTGGCCTCAATGCGAATTGCCTTGTCATCAATCACAGTCCAATATGCTCTTGCAGAAATGGTTTTACGGGTGATCCATTCAGCAGATGCTACCAATTGATAGTAACTGCCCCAGTACAATCAGAATCACCAAAGAACCCTTGCCTACCGTCGCCTTGCGGACCATTTAGCGAATGTAGAGACATCGGTGGTATACCTTCCTGCACATGCCGTCCCAATTACATAGGGGCTCCACCAAGTTGTCGTCCTGAGTGCATTATTAACGCTGACTGTTCTAGTAACTTAGCTTGTATCAATCAGAAGTGCAGAGACCCTTGCCCGGGTTCGTGTGGCCTAAACGCACAGTGTATTGTAAAGAAAAACACACCCATTTGCACCTGTCTTGACAATTACGTCGGGGATGCCTTTACTGAATGTAAACTTCAAGGTACGTCGGAATTTGGGTACGGTAAATTTAACTATTTGTTTTTTTAAATAATTTACGTAGAGTATAACTTTTTGTTGCAGAAATACCTCACGATGAAGTTGACTTATGCAATCCATCACCTTGTGGTGCAAATGCTATTTGCAACAATGGAGAATGTTCGTGTCTACCGGAGTATAGAGGAGACCCATACTATGAGTGCCGCCCTGAATGTGTACTTAGTTCGGACTGTCCCCAAGACAAGGCATGCTTACGGAATAAATGTGTAAACCCATGTAACAGTGGAGTGTGTGCAACTACCGCAATATGTGAAGTAATAAATCATATACCGATGTGCCGATGCCCAGAACGCATGACTGGCAATGCCTTTGTTCAATGTACCAATGCTGTTGAAGGTAACTACAATTTGCATTCAGTATTCTTATAACTATTCAGTCTAGGTAAAATTTATTTTCGTTACACCACGCAAAAATTATGCCGTATCATAATCGTGATTTGTTTTCAGTTGTTCATACGCAACCTTGCCAACCAAGCCCGTGCGGACCAAACAGTCAATGTAGAGAAATAAACAACCAAGCAGTTTGCTCGTGTCTTAACGGATACAAAGGCAGTCCACCATCATGCAGGCCGGAGTGTACTGTTAGCACGGATTGTTTGCCTAATGAAGCGTGCAGCAATATGAAATGCGTAAATCCGTGCCAAGGATCCTGTGGCGTAGCAGCGAAATGTCAAGTGATTAATCATAATCCGATTTGCTCATGCCCACCATCATATACCGGAAATCCATTCGTTAGATGTATCATCCAAGAATACAATCCAGAGCCGAGCAATCCTTGTCTTCCATCACCGTGTGGACCAAATTCAGTGTGCAAGGAAACGTCAGGCGCTCCTTCATGTTCATGCCTCAGTGGCTTCGTAGGGTCACCGCCATATTGTAAACCCGAATGTATTAGCAATTCTGAATGTCCTCTTCAACTCGCTTGTATAAATCAGAAATGCGCAGATCCTTGTGTTGGTTCATGTGGTACAAACACTCATTGCCACGTAATGAGCCATTCTCCGTCATGTTCCTGCATTGCTGAATTTACAGGCAATCCGTTTATAGAATGCCATAAGATTGAAATATTCCAAGAGGTTACATCTCCTTGCCAACCATCTCCATGTGGAGCTAATGCCATTTGCAAAGAATACAATGGAGCAGGATCGTGCACATGCTTACCTGACTACTTTGGCAATCCTTACGAAGGCTGTAAGCCAGAATGTATTATAAACACAGATTGTCCATCAAACAAGGCCTGCCTGCAAACTAAATGTCAAGATCCTTGTCCTGGTGCTTGTGCCCCCAATGCGTTGTGTCAAGTGGTCAATCATGCTCCATCTTGTTCCTGTCAAATTGGTTACACAGGAGACCCGTTCAGATTTTGTGCTCCAGAACGTAAGTATTTATTCTTTTGCACTTATAACTAAAATTTTGATGAACTGAAAAATTAATAACAAAAATATTGTTTTAGAAATTTTGGAGACACCAATTGATGTCTGCCGACCATCTCCCTGCGGGCCAAACAGCCGATGCCAAGAGGTAAACAAACAAGCAGTGTGTTCATGTCTACCTGATTACATAGGAGTACCACCAGGATGTCACCCAGAATGTGTCACAAGTGCAGAATGCTCAAGAGAAAAAGCATGTATAAATCAGAAATGCGAAAACCCATGTCTTAATGCATGTGGTTCAAATGCCGAATGCAAAGTGATTAACCATAGTCCTATTTGTACATGCATAGCTCGATACACTGGTGACCCGTTCACTAGATGCAACCCGATACCACGTAAGTTATCAAACTTTAATTTAACAAAACAATTTGATGTTATGTCTGTCCTAGCTCATGCATATAACTCCTTTTTATTTCATTTCTAGCGCCGGTGGCAAATTCAGTTTTAGAGCCATACAGAAATCCATGCATTCCATCGCCATGTGGTCCTAACTCTATATGCCAGGAGATAAGAAACGTACCATCTTGCACATGTATGCCTACTTACATTGGAAGTCCACCCAACTGCAGACCTGAATGTACGATAAACGCAGAATGTTCTACTTCCCAAGCATGTATTCAGCAGAAGTGTCGAGATCCGTGCCTAGGTTCGTGCGGCGTAGGTGCATTGTGTACAGTATCACGTCACACTCCTATATGCACATGTCCGGATGGTTATACTGGAGATGCCTTTACAGTGTGCTCTCCTAAGCCGCTAGGTACGTAATCATTTAAAATTGGACGTAGTTACACGAAAAGGATCCAATCCACACAAAGTCACTTTAGAGATATTGACGTTTGAAATTTGGAAAATGTTTGACGTGCCATACATGTGGGATGGTTCTGAGGTTGATAAAAACTGCTAAACAGTTGTTTTTGCTTGGATCTTTTTTACTGGCCGATAGTATTGACATTTAGCATCAGTTTGGTGTACTTAACTCATTTTTGACCATTTTGTGGATTGGATCCTTTTCGTGTAACTACGTCCAATTATTACCTATGCATTTGGCAATTAAAATATTTAATTGCTTGTTAACGAGAATGCAAACACTATTATGACATATTCATAATAGTGTTTGCATTCTAACTCCCTCGTTGATCTTGTGGTTGCAAGCGCGACTGCTGGAGGTCCTGGCTTCGGACGCCAGGTCGAGCTCTTCCGTGTGGAATTTCTCAGTAGCAGTCTGGATTTTCCCGGTTGATGGCAATAGGCTCGCTCCCTATTACTTGTAACTCAAACATAACATCGAAATGAGGGTGTAATATACTCATCTGCCCAACCCTTCGGGCAATACAGGCGTGATGTGATGTTATTATAACATATTTTTATCATACTTGCAGAAGCTGAAATCATCGACAAATGCAACCCATCACCTTGCGGATCAAATGCTATTTGTAGAGATGGACAATGCTCATGTGTAGAAGAGCATCAAGGAGATCCTTACGTTGGCTGTCGACCAGAATGCGTACTTAGCTCAGACTGTCCACGTGATAGAGCTTGTGTCCGCAATAAATGCGTCGACCCTTGTCCTGGCACATGTGCTCCCAACGCAGTTTGTGATGTTATCAATCATGTGCCTATGTGCAGTTGTCCTCAAGGGATGACTGGTAACGCATTTTATAATTGTGAACCTATCCAAGGTACGTTATACAGACTTTGACATCGAATTAAATGTGTACAATTTCAGATTTTTAACGAAAATTTTCTAATTTTCCAGTACCCATTGTAACGAATCCGTGTATCCCGTCTCCTTGTGGACCTAACAGTCAATGCAGAGAAGTGAACGGGCAGGCAGTGTGTTCTTGTGTACTTGGATACCTCGGAAGCCCACCGCTTTGTAGACCGGAGTGTGTGGTCAGTTCCGACTGTCCACTCAACAGAGCATGTAGTAACCAGAAATGTATTGATCCGTGTGTTGGGTCATGTGGCGTAGGAGCAAAATGTAGCGTGGTGAAACATAATCCTATATGTACTTGTCCAGCTACATACACTGGAGATCCGTTTATAAGATGTGTACCATTCAGTAAGTTGTTTTTAATGTTTCCTTGCAAAAATAAGTTTATTTTGAAATTCTAAATCTTATTGCATAATTATTAGAATTGATTGCTAAGGGAAGTTAAAAGATACATTTTTATTCTAGGAGCCCCTAATGATGATGTAACTCCATGCGTGCCGTCGCCTTGTGGACCAAATTCTATTTGCAAAGATGTCTCAGGAACACCCTCATGTACTTGCATGCCAAACTTCTTTGGATCACCACCATATTGCAGACCAGAATGTTCTAGTAACAGTGAATGTCCTTCTAATCAAGCGTGCGTCAATCAAAAATGCAAAGATCCTTGCATCTCCGCATGTGGTATCAACGCTCAGTGCAGAACAATAAGTCACTCTCCAATGTGTTTCTGTGATAATGGCTTTACTGGAGATCCATTCTCTAATTGTTATCAACAAAATGACGTTTACCCTGAAAAACCTACACCGTGTGAACCATCGCCTTGCGGACCGAACGCCGAGTGCAGAGAACATAATTTAGCTGGTTCTTGTACTTGTTTACCTGATTACATTGGTAACCCCTACGAAGGATGTAGACCGGAATGTACAGTTAATACCGACTGTATACCAAGTAAATCATGTATCCGTAATAAATGTCAAGATCCATGCCCTGGAACATGTGGACCACTTGCACTGTGTTCCGTTGTTAATCACCTGCCGATATGTAGCTGCCCAGAAGGCTACAATGGAGATCCTTATATAAGATGTGATATCTCAAGAGGTATGCATTAAGAATATGAAAGCCATTTGTTTATTTAAAGATTGTTTACTCATGAAATCGTAGTTATTAATATTGGATTGAAAAAATAATGAAATATATTTTTTTACTTTCAGACCCAATTCCGGAAATCACAACTCCGTGTGTACCAAATCCTTGTGGGCCGAATAGCAATTGTCGTGCCGTCAACGGTCAAAGTGTGTGCTCTTGCATGCCAAATTACATAGGTTCTCCTCCTGGCTGTAGACCAGAATGTACAGTTAGCTCAGAATGTTCTAAAGAGAAAGCCTGCATCAATCAAAAATGTTCTGATCCTTGCCCTGGACACTGTGGATTAAATACAATCTGCAGAGTAATAAATCATAGTCCTATATGTTCTTGTAGTCCAAGTTTCATTGGCGATCCGTTCACTCGCTGTTACCCACAACGTAAGTATTATTGTTTACATTTTTATGAGATGCATATACTGTATATTATACTTAAATATTTTCCCCCGTCTGTAATATAACCATTTCCCTTACATTTCTTTAATAAATTTAATTATTTCTTGCAGCGGCCATTCAGCATATTCCGGAACCAGTAAGGAACCCATGCATGCCCAACCCTTGTGGTGAGAATGCCATCTGCCGCGATATCAATGGCGCTCCATCGTGCACTTGTATGCCTGACTATCAAGGTCTTCCACCAAACTGTCGGCCAGAATGCGCTATAAATCAAGACTGTCCTTCAGACAAAGCGTGTATCAACCTAAGATGTCGCGACCCATGCCCGGGTAGCTGTGGTCAGAACGCAGTATGTTCAGTATTTTCACACGTACCCGCGTGCACATGTAGTCAAGGATTTACAGGCGATCCGTTTACTTCTTGTGTGGTGATTCAGCCAATTAGAGGTAAGATTAAATATTTTCGTTAAGATTAGCATAAAAGTGTATTTTTAATTATTTCGTCCCTGGTTTTTTTAATGAAACAAGATGCAAATAAATAATAATTGTATTTGCTTTTTTTAGATGAAATTCCGACAGATCCTTGCAATCCTTCTCCTTGCGGATTTAACGCTCAATGCAGAGATGGAGTTTGTACATGCATCAGTGATTACCAAGGAGATCCTTACTTCGGTTGTAAACCAGAATGTTTAACAAGCATGGATTGTTCTTTAGACAAAGTTTGTTCAGGAAATAAATGTATAAACCCATGTCCTGGAACATGTGCCCCAAGCGCACAATGTAATGTTTATAATCATATACCAATTTGTACGTGTCCTGAAGGAACTACAGGAAACGCATTCGTGGAATGTCATACATACGAAGGTTAGTTAGCCAACTTGTGTTGAATACACAATTATATAACATTTTAAAACATTAGTTATGATGTTTTAAAATTTTACTTCTGTGACTCTTATAAATAATCGTATTACTATTTTCAGTCATGCGCGTTGAACCTTGTAATCCAAGCCCATGTGGTCCGAACAGTCAGTGCCGTCCAATAAACAACCAAGCCGTGTGCTCATGTCTGCCGACATACATCGGTAGTCCTCCATCGTGTAGGCCTGAATGTACAATCAGCGCCGAATGTCCTCTGAACGAAGCGTGCAACAATCACAAGTGTATAAATCCTTGCATCGGTAGCTGTGGTTACGGAGCTAAATGTGAAGTTGTCAATCATAATCCAATATGCTCATGTCCTCCACAATATACAGGAGATCCGTTTACGTCTTGCAATCCAATAGGTATGTACGCAACTTGTATTACATACGTATATGGACATAAAATATGAATATAAAATTTTGTAAGTAGTGTTTGTCTAATGTAAAATACCGCGCCTCACCACTGTACCACCTTTGTCATAAAAAAATTACAATATCATCATCTTACAAATTCATTGGAGGGACGCGATAACAAGACGATCTCTACTTCTTAAATTTAAAAAATGATCTATTAACGGCTCTCGTTCCATTTCAGTTGCTGCTCCACTGGCACCAGTTGATCCTTGCACACCATCACCTTGTGGTCCCAATTCAGTATGCAGAGTGATTGGCGAATCGCCCTCGTGCACTTGCCAATCTGATTATATCGGCGCTCCACCCAATTGCCGACCAGAATGCGTCAGCAATTCTGAATGCCCGAGTAACTTAGCATGTGTCAATCAAAAGTGCAAGGATCCCTGCCCAGGAAGCTGCGGACATAGTGCTGACTGTAAAGTTATCAGTCATGCTTTAGTGTGCTCTTGTCCGTATGGTCAAACTGGAGATCCTCTAATATCTTGTGCACTTGTAAAAGGTAATTAAACTTTCGCTTATAACTTTTTTTATTACTAGTAGATTGTTAATTCAAAGACAGTTTTTTTAACTATAAATATTATCTCTATTACAGATACTATTATTGAATATAACTCTCCTTGCGAACCTTCACCCTGTGGACTTAACGCGGAGTGTACAGAAAGGAACGGAGCCGGAGCCTGTAGATGTATCGACACGTATTTGGGTAACCCATACGAGGGATGTCGTCCCGAGTGCCTGATTAACACTGATTGCCCTCCTATGCTGGCTTGCATCCAGAACAAATGTAGGGATCCGTGCCCGGGCATCTGTGCACCCAATGGCATCTGTCAGGTCGTAAACCACCTGCCTTCCTGTTACTGCCCTCCAGGACTTACTGGAAATGCTTATGTAAACTGTATAGAAAAATATGAAGGTACGTTTGGTAATAAACGTTTGATACTCGACAATGATATTGAAATGAGTCTCTTTAAAGTGTCTCGTGCTTATTCTTTTCTATTTATTTCTTACAGATGTTGTTAAACCAACACCCTGCACGCCGTCGCCGTGCGGTCCTAACAGTCAGTGCAGAGAAGTGAACGCACAAGCAATATGTAGCTGCCAGCTCGATTTCATGGGAACACCACCGAATTGTCGACCGGAATGTACTATAAGCAGTGAATGTGCCATTGACAAAGCCTGTGTGAACCGCAAATGTGTGGATCCATGCGTCGGTCAATGTGCTAGAAATGCAAACTGCAGAGTAATTGCTCACAATCCTATATGTTCATGTCAAGATCGATTCACCGGGGATCCGTTTACTAACTGTGTACCCAGTAAGTACATAAACAATATACCCGAAGATATATTTGCCTATTTTTTTATGACTATTTCCTAAACTTGACTGCTTATTTGTTTTCTAGTACCACAATCAATTTCGGTGTCACGACCTGAAGTAAACCCATGCATACCATCTCCATGTGGACCGAACTCTCAATGTCAAGAGTTCAACGGCAACGCGCGCTGCACTTGCCTTCCCAACTATATAAGTTCCCCGCCGCGGTGCAGACCGGAGTGTACCATCAACTCGGAGTGCAATGCGGTCATGGCGTGTATCAACAACAGGTGCACCGACCCGTGTCCCGGGGCTTGTGGAAGCAACGCGCAATGTAACGTCAATAACCACTTGCCGATCTGCTCGTGCTTGCCGGGCTTCAGCGGTGATCCGTTCAGCATCTGTCAAATCATGCATCAAGGTACTTTTTTCATCCTTTTTAATACTCTTGTCTTAACACGTACGCGTTGGTATTATTTTATGTAGGTACATTTCATAGGCCAATTTAATTTTTATTTTCCAGAACCTGAAACGCCATTAAATCCATGCTCTCCATCACCATGCGGTTCCAACGCTATATGCGACAATGGTGCTTGCTCTTGCTTACCAGAATACTTCGGTGATCCCTATGTCGGATGTAAACCTGAATGTGTGCTGAACTCCGACTGCTCAAGAGATAGGGCCTGTATAAGGAACAAATGTAGTGACCCATGCATTGGAACATGTGGCACTGGAGCCATTTGCGAAACTATCAACCATATTCCTATGTGTTCATGCCCGCCAGGATTTACAGGATCACCATTCCACTATTGCAATGAAGTGAAAGGTATAGTTTCATATTCTTCTGAACCTATTTCGTATGTTTCAATAAAATCTTTAAAAAATGTGAAAATAATATCTTTACATTTCACAGAATTGGCAGCACCGATCAATTTATGTGAACCGTCTCCTTGCGGGCCAAACAGTCAGTGTAGAGAAGTGAACGGACACGCCGTGTGTGTGTGTGTGCAAGGGTACATAGGCAGCCCACCTAACTGCCGGCCAGAGTGCACAGTTAGCTCCGATTGTAAACTGAACCAAGCTTGTTCCAATCAGAAGTGCATAGACCCATGCCCAGGCGCCTGCGGACGTAACACACACTGCATAGTTGTCAATCATAATCCAGTATGTACCTGCTTGACTGGATACTCTGGGGACCCATTCTCTACTTGCCAATTAATCCGTAAGTTTACATCAGTACACGTTATTTAATGCATATTTTTGTCATATCAAGTTATATTATGTAATTAATAACTTATGATTTTATTCATAACAGCTGCCACGCCACCAGAAAAAGTAAATCCGTGTCTGCCTTCACCGTGTGGCCCCAACTCACAATGTACAGAAAATGGAGACAATGCGGATTGTCGGTGCCTGCCTGAGTTCATAGGCGCGCCACCTAATTGTAGACCCGAATGTACAAGTAACACAGAGTGTGCATCAAACATGGCATGCATAAATAGAAAATGTCAAGATCCTTGTCGTGGTTCGTGCGGTGTGAACGCCGAATGTAGAGTCGTTAGTCACACGCCCATATGCTTGTGTCAAAATGGCTACACAGGCGATCCATTCCTGTACTGCAGCATCCAAGTTGCCGCCACGGAACAAGAACGCCCTACTCCTTGTGTACCTTCACCGTGCGGAGCAAACGCTCAATGTAGAGAACAAAACAATGCTGGATCTTGTACATGTTTGCCTGGATACTTTGGTAACCCTTACGAAGCATGCAAACCGGAATGCCTTATAAATTCAGATTGTCCTTCAAACCTGGCATGTTATCAAAACAAATGTCATGACCCTTGTCCTGGCACATGCGGCATAAATGCTCAGTGTAACGTGATCAATCACATTCCAAGTTGTTCATGTCCTGACCAGCATGAAGGGAATCCATACAAAATTTGTACATACAAAGTCCAATGTAAGTTTATAAAAAAACTAATTATATTACCAATATGTATAGATTTTTTGTTATTAGTATCAATAAATAACACATGAATGTTTTTTTGCAGCTGAACCAATAGACCCATGCAATCCTTCACCATGCGGCCCGAACAGTCAATGCAGAACGCAAAACGGTATAGCTATATGTACTTGTTTGGGTGGTTATCAGGGATCGCCACCAGACTGCCGCCCAGAATGCGTTACCAGTTCGGAATGTCCTTTGGACAAAGTGTGTGAAAACTTCAAATGTGTTTCTCCTTGTGAAAACGCATGCGGTATACAAACAGATTGCAGAGTGATCAATCACAATCCAATTTGTTCTTGCAAACAAGGTTACACTGGCGATCCATTCTCGGTTTGTTACGTAATTCCTGAAAAGCAACCATCATTGATGGAACCAGTCAATCCCTGCGTTCCTTCGCCATGTGGGTTGAACGCAGAATGTCGCGAAATTGGTGGAGTACCATCTTGTTCATGTACTGTTGGATTCTTTGGCAGCCCTCCGAACTGCAAACCTGAATGCGTAGTAAACACAGACTGTAGCAATGATAAGGCTTGCATAAACATGAAATGTCAGAACCCATGTTTGGGCTCATGTGGCTTAAGTGCATTATGTAATGTTATAAATCACATACCAGTTTGTTCATGTCCCAACGGATATCAAGGTGATCCTTTCGCAGTATGCAACATTAAACCACAGGGTAAGTTGATAAAATATTTATTTATAGTAAATATGTTTTACATCCATGAAACACTAAAAACGTAACTCCGTAAACTATTAAAGATGTGGAAATAATTATTTATAATTTATTTATTTCAGAAGCGCCACAAAAGATTGATCCATGCCATCCTTCTCCTTGCGGTGCTAATGCAGTATGTAACAATGGCGAGTGCACATGCTTGCCTGAGTATCAAGGAGACCCATACTTCGGCTGTCGCCCCGAATGCGTTCTAAGTACTGACTGCCCGCTAGACAAGGCGTGCCTTAGGTCAAAATGTGTGGATCCGTGTCGTGATATGTGTGGTGTGAACGCTGAGTGCAATGTATATAATCACGTTGCAATCTGTAGTTGTCCAAGTGGCATGACAGGTGATGCGTTCACGCAGTGCATCCGCGTCGAAAGTACGTATTTTTAACAGTAGTGTTTTAAATTCTTGCTAAATAAGAATATGCGATAACTAAAATAACGTTTTCACTTACAGAACCTGTCAGTAGGCCATGTGAGCCTTCTCCGTGTGGACCAAATAGTTTATGCAGAGAAGCAAACGGTCAAGCAGTCTGTGCCTGTCTCCAAGGTTTTATTGGCAATCCACCTAACTGTCACCCAGAGTGTATTCAAAGTACAGATTGCCCTCCGTCTCTGGCTTGTATCAACCGTAGATGTCAAGACCCATGTCCCGGGTCTTGCGGTCATAACGCAATATGTAACGTTAACAATCATAATCCAATATGTACTTGTCCTCCAAGATACACTGGCTCTCCATTTAGTCACTGCTATGGTAATTACCACATTTTTTACAAAATATATCATGTTTGTTTGTACATAAAATATTAATTATATTATACCCCATATTTATATTTTCAGTTCAACCAATTGAAAAACAGCCTTCAAACCCCTGTGTACCATCACCTTGTGGACCAAATAGCATTTGTAATCCAACACCTAATGGAGAATCGTACGTCTGCACATGTCAGCCAACGTTTGAAGGCACTCCACCTCAATGTCGACGCGAGTGCACTACAAGCGATGATTGTTCATCGAATACAGCTTGTATTAACTACAAATGCAAGGACCCATGTCCTGGATCGTGTGGAACTAATACGCAATGTGTTGTACGTTTACACAGTCCCATGTGCTCTTGTCAGGAAGGATACACTGGCGATCCATTCACATCTTGTTACATAATACCACTAGCAGTAGAAAAACTAGATCCTTGTAATCCAACACCATGCGGAGCTAATGCTCAATGCAAAGTTTCAAGAAATGGCGCTGCTGCCTGTATTTGTGAGCCTGGATATTTTGGAAATCCCTACGAGTCTTGTAGACCTGAATGTGTGGTGAATACCGATTGTCCTTACAACAAAGCATGTCTTAGGAACAAATGCGAAGATCCCTGTCCCGGAGTATGTGGTTCTACGGCATTATGTCAAGTTATAAATCATATTCCATCGTGCAATTGTGCTCCAGGTTATACTGGAAATCCGTATACCTACTGTCACATCATCATCAATGAACCAAGTAAGTTTCCCACTTAAGTTATGTATCATAAAACATAAGTTAACCCAACTCAATCTAGAACGTAGTCATAAAAACTGTTCTTATCTTTACACAATTTTACAGCACCGATTCCGGAAAATCCTTGTGTACCAAATCCGTGCGGAAGCAACTCCATCTGTAAGGACAACAACGGACTAGCAACTTGTTCATGTATGCCAGATTTCTTCGGATATCCACCGAATTGCCGACCGGAGTGCACCGTCAACTCAGAATGCGACGCTACAAAGAGTTGTATCAGGCAGAAATGTGTAGACCCATGTATTGGTTCGTGTGGACAAGAAGCCGAATGCAGAGTTGTTAACCACGCACCAATATGTTCCTGCAGAAGAGGATATGAAGGAGATCCATTTGTTAGATGTGCAATTGTTAAAGGTGTGTATTTATTTATTGCACGTATATTTTTTATACTCGTAAATCGAATGTCTTTTTTTATGACTTACTTTAATATATGAATCTCGTAGTAAAGATAAATGTGACTAATGAATACTGTTTGTTTTAGAAATTACAGTTCCACTGATGGATCAGAATCCATGTGTACCGTCACCATGCGGACCAAATTCTCAGTGTCAAGTTGTAAATCGAATATCGTCTTGCTCCTGCCTAGAGAACTATGTCGGTGCACCACCGAACTGTCGAGCAGAATGTACTGTGAACTCGGATTGCCCAAGCACCAAAGCTTGCATAAACCAGAAATGTCGCGATCCATGCCCCGGCTCATGCGGCCTTCAAACAGAATGCCAGGTCTACCAGCACGCTGCTATTTGCAGTTGCAGGGAAGGATATACTGGAAATCCATTCCAAAGTTGTCATGTAATAGAGAAAATAGGTAAATATTTTATATTGTCACATTTTTATAATTATAGACATTCACCATATTTTAGTTCCAACTGATCTCATCAATCATCAACTTAACCACAATTACCTATAGTCATTATTATAAATGATGTCAGTTATTTAAAACTATAAATGCATTGTTTACAGAACCTGTGCCTGCTGTTTACGATAAGTGCAATCCAAGCCCCTGTGGAGCAAACGCTGATTGCAACGATGGACAGTGCACATGCAGATCTAATTACTTCGGCAACCCCTACCTAAGTTGTCGGCCAGAATGCACACATAATTCTGACTGCCCTCCTACCGTAACATGCATCAACAATAAATGTGTAAATCCATGCACGAATATATGCGGACAGGGCGCAGTATGTGAAGTATACAACCACATACCAATGTGCAGCTGTCCATCGAACACCAGCGGAAATGCAGCCTTCGCATGCACACCAATATCAGGTAAATAATGTTAAAGTCTGCAAAGATACGTATTTTAATTACATCGAATCATATAACATAGATTCTATATTCAATTTTATTTGTTTTAGTAATACACGATAATCGAAATCCCTGCCAACCATCTCCATGTGGCCCGTATAGCGTGTGTCGAGCAATGAATGAACAAGCGGTTTGTTCGTGCCTGCTCGGCTACATCGGCGTGCCGCCGTCATGCAGGCCTGAATGTTTGGTGGATTCAGATTGTACAAGTCTCATGTCGTGCTCAAATCAGAAATGCGCTAATCCTTGCATTGGTTCTTGCGGATTAAATTCAGAGTGTCGCGTGCACAACCACAAGCCTATTTGTTACTGCAGAAATGGTTACACTGGCGATCCATTCACCCACTGCGTCATCGTTCAAAGTGAGTATTATATTTATTTACTTAAACTATATTATGAAAGCAGTGATGGCCTAGCGGTTTAAAACTTGCCTTCCATACAGGAGAACCTGAGGGCGAGATTAACAGACCGCACTTAGACTTTACCTATTACGTAAAGTAAGCGTTTCATACTACTATGAACATTATTCATAGAAAATTCATGTTCATATTCGTATTCAATGCCTATTCTCATTCGCTTATACGAATATGAACATTATTAGTATGAAAATAAAGTACATATTCTTCGGAAATGCTTACTTAGCAAAGTCTAATTGCGGTCAGTGAATCTCGCCCTGAGTTAGAACCACACCTTTGACTTTTTGAATTCATGTGCGGATTAGAATATGATTATCGCATGCGTTAACGGTGAACGAAACATCGTGAGGAAAAACAAAAAACAGCTAAGAATTAAGAAAGAATACGGTCTAAACCGTTCTCATTCTGACTGTTTTGAAAATGGTATAATTACGAAAACTCTATTTCCACTATCAACTCAGTCTATCGCAGTCCACTGTTTGACACAGTCCCCTCGCTAGTTGCGACACAACTTACGATTGTTTGCCTTCCTCGTATAGTCTGCCTCAGTATATTTCTACTAAAATACGTAAAAACATTGGTAATTTTAATAATATTAATTAAAAAAAAACAAGTTCTTGAACTGATATGTACTGTTTTTCTACTAGATGAGCCTCCGCCGAAGAGAGCACCTTGTGTACCTTCGCCATGTGGTCCCAATTCTGAATGTCGAGTAGTGAATGAAGCAGCGACGTGTTCTTGTCAACCTAATTATATGGGTCAACCACCGTACTGTCGCCCAGAGTGCGTCACAAATAGTGAATGCAACTTTAATAGGGCTTGCATCAACAACAAATGCGCTGATCCATGCATAGGAGCTTGCGGACTTAACACAGAATGTCGGGTCATCAGTCATTCACCGCAATGTGCATGCCAACCAGGATACGAAGGAGATTCATTCTATCAATGCACGCCAATCAAAGGTAACTTAATTTGATTCTGATCCTTTGGGGATTTAGTTATTATATTAGTATGTTTTTTTTCTGCTCTTAATTTAATATTTAATTTTTGTTCTCAGTACCAGCTCCAAAACCGGCATTACCAACCGAACCATGCGTACCTAACCCATGTGGACCAAACGCTGTTTGCCAAGAGCGTAACAATGCTGGCAGTTGTACATGCGTTACAGGATATTTTGGTAATCCTTACGAGGGTTGTAGACCGGAATGCGTCCTCAATTCTGACTGTTCAGAAAATCTAGCGTGTCTCAACAACAGATGTCAAGATCCATGCCCTGGTCTTTGCGGAACAAATGCTCAATGTCAAATGATTAATCACATTCCCAACTGCGCTTGCATGTCAGGATACGTTGGTAACCCATACGATAGATGCATTATTAGAGAAGGTAAATTATTCCTTATTTTAATTAAAATATATTATTAGACATTCATTTCATAATTCTACATAAAATTAAGAGTATATTCCGATGTAAAGTTTAACGAATTGGGTTTCAACACACCGTGTAAAATTTTATATCGTTATCTTGGCGATGATAAAATAACTGTACATTTTATTAAAAATATTGTATTTTTACAGACACACCAACTGACCCTTGCAATCCATCGCCATGTGGTCCTTATAGTACATGCAATGCTGTTAACAATCAAGCGATATGTACATGTCTAGCGGAATATATTGGAAACCCACCAAATTGCAGACCAGAATGTATGATGAGTTCAGAGTGTCCTCTGAACAAAGCATGTGTCAAGCAAAAGTGTATCGATCCATGTGTCGGGGCTTGCGGAGAAAATGCGCAATGTCGTGTATATCACCACAGCCCATACTGTACATGTTTACCTGGTTTTGAAGGTGATGCATTCATCAGATGTTCAAAGGAAAAACAGTTACCACCACAAGTCAAATCTCCGTGCGAACCCAATCCTTGCGGTCCATTCTCTATATGCAGGGACGGTTCTGGATCGGCAATCTGTAGTTGCAAAGAGGGGTACTTCGGTGCTCCGCCTCGATGTGCACCAGAATGTGCTATCAATGAAGACTGTCCAAATAATAAAGCTTGTGTCCGGGAGAGATGTGTTGACCCTTGCCTCGGATCTTGCGGATCTAATACTGAATGCCGAGCAATGAACCATCTGGCTATTTGTACTTGTTTACCAGGTCATCGTGGCAATTCCTTCGTAGGATGTTACCTGTTTGATGGTATGTACATAGATGTAATACAATATGTAGAAGGCAAAAAAATACAAAAGAAAAACAAGCTTAATGTATGGTAAAAAATTCAGTTATAAAGATAAATATACATTTTTAGTTACAAAATTAATTTTGCAGTGGTGGTTTAAGATTTTGGAGATTTTGGATTTTGTGTGAAGTTTCTATAAGATTCTATGGTTTTTAGTTTGAAACCATATTTTGTCAATTTTTTTTTTCATTTAATGTTTACGGCTTCAATCCCAGCATAAAAGTTGTGTATGATTTGGAAATGTAAACTTTACTCACACTAAAGGAGAAGTGCCTTAGTGGGCATAAGATAATACACTTAAATGTATATTTTGTATCAATACGTACGACATATTTTTTGCAGAACCACAATCATCAGTACCAGTAGACCCTTGCGCTCGTAACCCTTGTGGAAGTAATGCTATCTGTACCAACGGCACTTGTTCGTGTATTCCGGGATACCACGGCAACCCTACAATAGAATGTCGGCCAGAATGTACAATTGATGATGACTGTGATAAACGTCAAGCCTGCGTGAACTACAAATGCGTAGACCCGTGCAAAAACGCCTGCGGTCTCGACGCAGTATGCAATGTCTATAATCACATAGCAATATGCGAATGCCCAGCACCTCTGCAAGGAGACGCTTTCATTGCTTGTCGGCGTGAGATAGGTTTGTAATTTCGTACCCATAATTAGAACTTCTTAAAGTGAACAAAATATCGCAAATGAGATTATTTTAATTAAACTCTAAATTACCATCGCAGCGCTGGTAGAGACAGAGCCGTGTACACCGAACCCATGTGGACCAAACAGCGTGTGCCGCGCGCAGGGCTCGGTGGCGCACTGCTCGTGCCGGCCACCCATGCATGCCGAGCCGCCGAGTTGCCGGCCCGAGTGCCGCAGCTCGAACGACTGCCCTGCTGAGCTGGCGTGCCGCACCGGCAAGTGCCGCGACCCCTGCCCCGGCGCTTGCGGTGCTCACGCTATCTGCCGTACCACCATGCATTCGCCAATTTGTACTTGTCCACCTGGCTATGCTGGGGATCCATTCATTCGTTGTATACCAGGTATGTGGATACTTCTGCTGCCAGAAAAAGCAGATGATATTCTGGACGTGATCCACCCATTGGTATTTAATGTTAATAATTTTTCACAGCCCTCGAGTCTGAACCCAAAAAGAGTTCACCCTGTCCGGATTGTGGCCCGAACGCTGACTGCACGGATGGCCGATGTCGCTGCCGTCCAGGCATCTTCGGGGCACCTCCATTCTGTCGTTACGAGTGTCTGGATTCTAACGACTGTGAATGGCATCTAACATGCATTAACAGACGTTGCGTAGATCCCTGTCCGGGAGCGTGTGGTTACGGCGCTGATTGTGCTCCGGTGGCTCACGAGCCACGCTGTACTTGTCCTCCCACCACTACCGGAAATCCTCTAACGGCGTGTCATCCCATCGAAAATATTCGTAAGACAGATTAGATCAAACGGAAGATTGCTTAAAATAAAAATGTTTTCGTAAATGCGATTCAGAAATGTAGGGTTATAGGATGCGGCAATCTTGTGTCTTCGCTTTTAAAGCTTAGGCATGGGTTTTACTAGCGAAACCAAGTGCGCCGTTCGCCTCTTTTAGTGACGAGATTTCAGCTTAAAGAAGAGTGCTTTCCATATTTGCTTCGTTGTTCTAAACTACTTAGGCATGGGTTTAAATTTTCACGTACCATTTTACAGCTAAAGAACCAAACGATCCGTGTGTACCATCACCGTGTGGACCTGGCGCTTTGTGTCGCACGAAAGGAGCGGGCGCTTCTTGCGAATGTGAACCTGGCCTGCGTGGCGACCCGTATACTGGATGTCGACCGGAATGTCTCGCGGACTCGGATTGCTCACCTACGAAAGCTTGCATACGATCCCACTGCCGTGACCCTTGCCAGGGCACTTGCGGCGTAGGAGCCGACTGTGAGACCGTCAATCACATACCTCTGTGTTCATGTCCAGCTGGAACTAGAGGAAACGCATTTGAAAGATGTTATGTGGAAATGACCCGTAAGTATAAAAAATATATAAAAAAAAACAAAATATTATATTTGTGATAACATAATCAAGTGACACATTCATAATTAAATTTTTGCGAAACAGAACCGCCGTGCACTCCATCACCATGCGGCCCAGGTGCCCTCTGCACAGTGGTGGGTGACAGCGCTATGTGTTCGTGTCCGAGCGGCACGAGCGGTGACGCGGCCACCACTGGGTGCAGGCCCGAGTGCGTTGTCAGCTCGGAGTGCCCCCGCGACCGCGCCTGTGTGCGCAACAAGTGCGTCGACCCCTGCCCCGGCACGTGCGGCAACGCCGCTATGTGTCGCGTCGTTAACCACGCACCCATCTGCTGGTGCCCACCATCTACAACCGGAGATCCATTTGTTGGCTGCATAGGTTAGTGTTACAATTTTTATGTTCTGTACAAGATATTAACTCATGACAACAAAGTAATATTTTTATTTTAATAAAGAAGAGGAATATTCATGAGCCCGTAAAATTTGAACATGCTGATTGCTAAAATTTATCGTAATTGAATTTTAGGCAATTTATTTTGGTTTTTCTATAGATGATGATATTTCTGTTGAAGTTATAATACCTAATTTAGGAAAATTGTTTAAATTTTAAGTAAATATCCTTTTTATTCAACTTAGAAACACCATCGAAGTCAAACGACCCATGTGACCCCAATCCGTGTGGAGCGCACGCAACCTGTCGCAACGGAATATGCACCTACTACGAGTGTACCGTCAACGATGATTGTTCTGGTGACCGCGCATGCATCAACAGGAAGTGCACAGATCCATGCGTTAACGCATGTGGACTCAACGCGATATGCACGGGCGTGAGACACTCGCCAGTGTGTTCGTGTCCGGCTGGATATACAGGTTCACCGCAAGTGCGTTGCGTACGCGTTGTGGTATCATCACCAGTGCCCGAGTGCGTCACGGACGAACAGTGCGACGACAACGCCGCGTGCGTCGAGGCACACTGCTCACCCGTATGCGGACCCAATAACTGCGGACTCAATGCTCGCTGCTTGGCCAAACAACATAGAGCCCTTTGCACTTGTCTACCCGGATACGAAGGCGACGGTTACACAGGATGCTACTCAGGTAATTAATATTTAAGCATTTTTAGGCTGAAGCCAGACGAGCGTAATTTACGCGGCTCAAAATGAGTCGGAGTAATTTTTTAGAAGGATTTAGTTAGTAAATCCTGCTAAAAATTACGCCGAGCCAGACGAGCGTAATTGACAGGACGCAAAATGAGTCTGCGTAATTTTTTAGAAGGATTTAGTAAGTAAATCCTTACGCCGACTCATTTTCAGCCGCGTAAATTACGCTCGTCTGGCTTCAGCCTTAAAGAAACCAAGTATACACACTATTGATTTCAAATTAACTACATTGAAGTTTTATGTTCTAAATGTATTTTTTCTTTTGATTCAGTGCAATGCCACAGCAACAATGATTGTCCAGATGATGAAAGCTGCGAAAGTGGTTCATGTGTGAAGGTCTGTTTGCGCATTCGTTGTGGAGCCGAGGCACACTGTGTTGCACGTGGACACACTGCATCATGTGAATGTAATGATGGCGCTCACGGCAACCCATGGACTGGATGTCTCAGAGCCGAATGCGTTGTAGACGATGATTGTTCCTCGTGGTTGGCTTGCTCTCGCGGTACTTGCAAAGATCCATGCCTCGGAGCGTGTGCTCAGGGCGCGATCTGTACGGTTGTCCGTCATGTACCAACTTGTGAATGCCCGAGAGGCACCCAGGGCAATCCTAAGATTGAATGCCGGCAAGGTTTGTTTTCCTTCCTTAACCTCTTAAGTACCTATCGGAGTGAGAATAATTTAATAATCTATTTTTAACACACTTTTATTTTAGTTCTGGAACAAGGACAATGTGAAATTGACGCCGAATGTGGACCTGACCTAGCATGTCTGCAGGGTAGATGCAGGAATCCCTGTGACCCGACATCTTGTGGCGTCCGAGCAGAATGCAGGGTTGCAAATACACTACCATTCCGAACACTTGTTTGTGAATGCCCGAAACCTCTCGTTGGTGACGCCTCAGTACAATGTAATCCAAGTACGTATTTTGGAAAAACGTGTACCTTTAATCATCACACTTTAATGTCATAATACAAAACATAAATTAATGATCATCTCATGACAGCCATGCAGATTTATTTACAGATGTTACAGGAAGGAATATTTTCAAATGTTATCGTTGTTCAATTATATGATTTTTATCACGCGGTAGTTAATCAAATATTTCTCACTTGTGCTCAACCGTATGAAGAAATCGCCAACGGTAGGTGTGATTACAATGGGAACGGGAATGAATCGAAGAAAATAAAACAGTTTAAATTATGTTAAATGCACTGTGGATACTTACCTTTTATATAAATTAATGCATGTAAATATATACAGCATTATGAGTTCCTACTTATTACAGCACCTTACTTTCGGTCATCTAAGGTTCTTCCGAAGCCATGGGCACAGATTGTATACTACACTTGACTTCCAGTGTACGTGCATGAGGCAACGAATGTTCATTGGCGCACGCCCACTTTTTCTACGGGGAGGTTACGGAATGTTCTCGTGCCTTGAGTGCGCTGGGTGACGAATGCAAGATGTCGAGATGGAGCATTGGGAGACGGTATTATAAGGAAGTTTTATTTCCAGGGGGTGAATGCAGCTCAGACAATGATTGCGGTTCAGAGGAGCATTGCCTTAATCGCGCCTGCGTGAGCGCGTGCATCGATTTGAAGTGCGGTTCGGGTGCTGAATGCCGCGCCAATGCGCACCGCGCTACATGCGCCTGCGTGCCACCGCTACAAGGCAACCCGCAAGTGGCTTGTACACTCGGTTAGTACACTTGACGAATCGTGATTGTTTTGTTCTGCTCTATTAGTTTATATTTTATTATTGTGATTCTATATACCAAGTCTATGTAGCAAGCTAATGTAGAAATGTGATTCCTGTGCGCAGGTTCACCTGGTGTGGAGTGCACTTCGGACGCGGAATGCGGCGGAGCGGAGGCCTGCGTGGCACAGCGTTGCGTGTCAGCGTGCGCAGGAGCGTGCGGCACTGGCGCGCTGTGCGACGCCGCGCAGCATCGCGCGCGCTGTCACTGCCCACCCGGCACCGCCGGTGACCCCGCTCGCATCTGCTACACTCGTAAGTCTTAACACTGCAATATTTATGTACATTGTTGTGTACTCAACCACTCACACGAAGAGATCATTACTATCCGAAAACCGCCGTTCGGAAATCAATTAAGAAGTATAATATTTACATTATGATCAAATTTATTTACAGCTGAGTGTACATCGGACGAAAACTGCCCATTCGACAAGAGTTGTGTCAACGGATACTGCCAGGATCCATGTACGCTCGGTACGCCGTGCGGTAGAGACGCAAACTGCGTAGCCGTCGCACATATCGCTAGCTGTCGCTGCCCGGCCGGTACCCAGGGCGACCCGCGACGCGCTTGCGTTTCCGCCATCTGCCACTACAACGAAGATTGCGACGACACACAGGTCTGCAACCGACTCAACCGTGTGTGCCAACCGGCGTGTTCCGAGCAGTCGTGCGCGCCCGACGCGCTGTGCACAGCGCGGAACCACCGTGCCGTATGCACATGTCCTGCAGGTCGTACCGGAGACCCGTATGGTCGTGGCTGTAGCATAGCGCACGACGAAACCGAATGCACCACCGACGCCGATTGTTCGGCACCATTTGCCTGCGTAAATGCACGCTGCATCGACCTCTGTCTAGGAAACCCCTGCGATTCTGGCCTCATTTGTAAGATCGTCGACGTACTACCATTACGCGCCGTGGCTTGCGTTTGTCCCGACGGCGGTCGCGTAGCACCTGATAACGGGTGTCGAGCTCCACCGCAAGCCGAGTGCTCAGTCGATTCTGAGTGCATTAACACACAAACCTGCCGTCGCGGAAGCTGTGTTGAGTCTTGCAGAGCCGATCCTTGCGGACAGAATGCTCTCTGTGAATCTATAGACCACACGTCTCGTTGCACGTGTGCACCGGGATACACTGGAAATCCAAGAATCGAATGTAACACGAGTAAGTATTTTAATGGCGTAACTGTTCTTAGGTTATGATTACTTAATGTTGCAATATCTCACGTCGCTATTTGTTTTACCAGTACCGCGACAACCGGCGATCTTTGAATGTTTCAATGACGAGGAATGCGGCCCAGAACGAGCTTGCATCGACCGTACTTGCGTGAATCCATGTAACGACGCATGCGGCCTCGGAGCGTTATGTAGAGTTATAAACCATAAACCGCAATGCTCTTGCCCGAGAGGATATTCGGGTGATGCTAATGTTCGATGCACGCCTCGTAAGTATTATTATTATATTCCAGATGTGCCCTCGCGGCTCCACCCGCGTAAAAAAGTTTATCTTCAATAAACTTTAGGTACTCCCCCCAACTATTCCTCAGAAGTTGATTTCGAAAAATAGTTCAACACTAAAACTCTTCTTTCATTATTTGCTTTGGAGCTGTTGTACATTTTACAGTTAACCGAGCCATGCAAAAATAATCTCCCAAACGTAAACCGCCTGTTGTACCCCATCTGTAGATTTGGTAAATCCATAAATAAATATTTCATATTTGTGCCAAGTTTCAAGTTTATGAACCCAGCGAATAAGAATTAAGCGAAGAAATATCTCATAATATACTGTCGTTTCTATTTTTAGCGGTTTAGACTGACCGAGTCTTGCATTACAACACGTTTTTTTATTAATATATGCTCGCATATAGTAAATATTTGAATCACTCAAGTCATCTCAGATTAACTTCATACTACAATTTTTTTTAGCTTCTGACATCTTGGTCATGCCTGTTGGCTGCAAAACCAATTCAGAATGTCCGCTATCACAAGCATGTGTTAACGGTGCTTGCGCAGACCCATGCGCTTGCGGCTCCAATGCAGAATGTACCGTTGTGAGGCACCATCCCGTATGCTACTGTGAACGAGGATATTCAGGAAATCCATATATCGGATGCACTAAAGGTACGTAGTATAAACATTTTTTTTTCGTCTGACTATCTAAAAATATGTGTAATATCAGCACAGTCACCTAATTTAACTAATGTTTTGTCTACAGTTGGATGTACCTCAGACTCAGAGTGTCCCGATAGCGACACATGTTACAACGGTGCCTGCGTCAACCCATGCGTAGTTGATGCTCCCTGCGCTATCAGCGCGGAATGTTTCGGCAAAGCACATCGACCTAACTGTCGCTGCCCCGCGGGAACCACCGGAAACCCCTACACTAGGTGCCAAGCCGCTGAATGTGAGATAAATAATGACTGTAACGACGACAGCGTTTGCGTAAAGGGATCTTGTCGCAATGCCTGTTCAGGCGAAGGCCGAAACCCTTGTGCCAACAACGCTGAATGCTTCGCACGGAACCACGCCGCCTCTTGCAAGTGTCCTTCAGCACTACCTCTCGGAGATCCTCTAGTCCACTGCCTTAAAGTCGACGTTATTGGAGAACCTGAATGCCGCATGGACAGTGAATGCCCTAGCGGCTACGCTTGTCTTAGAGACGAATGTCGCGAAGCTTGTAGCGAATTGAGACCATGCACCGGAAACGCTCGTTGTACTGTTTCTGACAGCGTACCATTCCGAACCTTAATATGTCGCTGTCCCGATGGATACATACCTGAAGAAGGAGGAAATTGTAAACCAGCACAACTACCCGCGCTCAGCTGCTCTTCCGACCAAGACTGTGGAGACCACGAATCTTGTGTCAACAGGATTTGTCGTAACCCATGCAATTGCGGAGATAATGCAGAGTGTTTCATCCGCAATCACAGACCCATCTGCTCTTGTCGCGAAGGATTTGAGGGTGACCCATACCGTCGATGCCACATCGTCGGTTGCCGCAGTAGCTCAGAGTGTCAGTCTCATGAGGCATGCGTAAATGGCAACTGCATTAGTCCTTGCCTCTTGAATAGCACGTGCGGACCCAACGCTGAATGTTATGTAGAAAGGAATTTACCATTATGCAGATGCCATGCTGGATTTGAAGGTGACGTTTACTTGGGTTGCCATGCAATAGAATGCAGAAGTAATGGCGACTGCCCGCAAGACAAGCAATGTCGCGCTCACAGATGCGTAAATCCATGTCTAAGCGGAGATATATGCGGAACTGGAGCCACTTGCTTAGTAAGAAATCATATTGCCGTATGCAAATGCGAGCAAGGCTATACCGGAAGTCCATATGTAGAATGTAAACCACAAATAATCGCAGAATGCTACGTGGATGCCGATTGTCCTTCAAGAATGGCATGTTTATCATCTAGATGTGTAAACCCTTGTACAGAATTGCGACCCTGCGCCACTCCAGCCCAATGTGAAGTGTCACCAACTCTACCTGTGCGCACCATGCTGTGCACTTGTCCACCGGGATACGTGAGCAGTGGTGGAGGCATATGTCGCCCTGCAACTTCTATCGCAGATGTCATTTGCAATGCTGATGATAACTGTACTTCTAATCATGCCTGTATAACATCCGTTTGTAAAAACCCTTGCGAATGCGGCCCGAATACGGATTGTAAAATAATTAATCACAAACCAGTCTGTGCTTGCCAACCCGGCTTCGTGGGCGATGCCCGCACCGGGTGCTATAAGGTTCTCTGCCAATCTAATTTGCAATGTGCAGATGATGAAACTTGCTTTAACAGCCGTTGTATACCAGCTTGCTCGGTTGACTCCGACATGTGTGGAGAGTCTGCTGAGTGTTACAGCAATGAACATCGCGCCTCATGCAGGTGCAAGATTGGTACTATAGGAAATCCATCCATCGCGTGCACACCTATCGGCTGCCGCGCTGACTCTGACTGCCCACCAGACAAATCGTGTATCAACTCTAAATGTGTAAACCCTTGCAACGCAACTATTTGTAATGAACCGGCTGAATGCCGAGTACATCTGCACGAGATACACTGTGTTTGTCCGCCAGGCTACCAAAGTACTGAAGACGGATGCTTGAGTACTAGACAACCGCAATGCATCACAGATATTGACTGTCCTTCTGGAACCGCTTGCTTGAACGCTAAGTGTGTGAATCCTTGTCTGGAAATAAAGCCTTGTGGCACAAATGCCGAGTGCAAGGTCGTCAACACCCTGCCAGTCAGAACTATGATCTGTGAATGTGTGCCCGGATACAAAGGAAATGCTCTGGTCGAGTGCACCTCCAATAGACGTAAGTATTTATTATTATTTCTGTAGATAGTGGAACTGAACAATTCCTTATTTTTACGCAAAACGAATAGATCCTTACTCAATTACTAAACCACTGTTGTTATCTAAAAACTAGATAGTACTCTCTGTTACCTGTTGCTTGCTTATCTGTCCACCCCGTAAAGCAAAACCCACGTTACGTTAAACATACATCTATTCCAGTGATAACGTGCGATATCTTTGACCTAGTCTCTTTCATTTTAGCAAATATTCCACCTAGCCATGTGGTGATAAAAAAACTTGCTATAAATCAGTGTTTCAGGGCCAACTTGAACATAACGTATTTAATAAAGACGAATAATATCCAAAATAAAGCTACAATATCCTGCAATAACTTACGAGCCACAATTGAAATCACACATTCAGCTGTCCCTTTATGTATAATGTCAGTATATAAAAAGAATATCTTGTGCGCAGGTCCGATTTCGAAATGCATAGAAGGGCAAGGCATCGACTCTTACGGCGAGTGCGTACCGTGCCGAGTAAGCGACGGTCGCGTGATAGACGCGCGCGGTCGCTGCGTGTGCGACGCGGCACGCGGATACGTGCCACGCGGTGACATCTGCGAGCCGCGCGGCTGCCGCGCCGACGCGCAGTGTGACGACCGCGAGCGCTGCATCAACGGCACGTGCGTGGACGCGTGTAGGGCCGAGCCCTGCGGTACGTCGGCCACTTGCGACGCCGTCGGCCACCGCTCGCATTGTACCTGCATCGCCGGCTACACCGGCAACCCGCGCGTACATTGCAACACGACTAACCCGCCAGTGTACCGCACCGACTTCCCTCTGCCTGATATGCAGGTATGAATCCAAAGCCTCTTTTGTTTTTTTTGTACTACTAGACAACTTACAGTAGTCTGCCTTTTAGTCTATCTTTTTTATCCCAGACGTGCCAACTTAAAGGCTACTTTACGTGTATAAATATAAATTTGTAGGTAGATGTCGTTGTTTATTTACTAACGTATTGTTTCGTGTAGGTTCACTGCCTTGCCGATGGCGTTCGAGTAAGTCTGAAGATCAAGGACTTTAATGGCGTACTGTATGTGAAGAGCTACAGCAAGGACGAACGCTGCCGACTAGCGGTCGACACACCTAAGGATGAAGAGACCATTGTCGACTTCACCGTGCACTTCGGCGAGTGTGGCTTAGTGCATGTGAACGTAAGTTTCTATTCCTAATGCTATACAGCTTTCTCACCAAACGGTGATAACGCACTGCTATTAGAATGTAATCGATGTCATCAAGCTGCTTGATAAAATCGTCCCGAAACATTTCTACTTAAAATAAAACTCATTCGTGTTCTACAGGGTCTGGCAAGCTTCGTTCTAGTAATGCAGAAACATCCGAAACTAGTGACTTCGAACGCAAAGGCGTTCCACATCAAATGTATCTACCAGACGGGCGAGCAGAACGTGACGCTGGCGTTCAATGTGTCGATGCTGACAACAGCCGGCACCATCGCCAATACTGGCCCGCCGCCCACTTGCTCCATGAGAATCGTCTCTCGCTCCGGCAGCCAAGTCAGCTCCGCCGAGATTGGAGAGAATCTCGTTTTGCAAGTCGATGTACAACCTTCAAGTAAGAAACTTTCCTGTATATGCTTAAAACACTTCTACAATAAAATCCTTTTTTTTATTTTTTATTAAATACATTTAAACAGATACATGGCCCATGTATCATGGTGAATTGCACAATTTGACCTTGTATGTAGGTAGGTACTTTTACCTAATTGAGTTGCGGAGGTCTAACGGCAGTCACTCAGTGTAAAATACTGGTAGGTAGACTGGAAGCTTACCCCAACATAGTTGGGAAAAAGCTAGGCAGATAGATAGATGTAGGTACTTAATATGACATTATGAGATTTTATATGTATTTTTCTTACAGATATCTACGGCGGATTCGCGCGTAGCTGTATAGCAAAGACAAGCGAAGTAGCCACGAATGTGGAAAATGAATACCCGGTGACAGACGCCGACGGATGTGCAACGGATCCATCGATCTTCGGAGAATGGGAGCGCAGCGAGGACGGCAGCGTACTGCGAGTCGCCTTTAACGCTTTTAAGTTCCCTAGCAGCGATAACATAAGATTCCAATGCAACATACGCGTCTGCTTCGGCAAATGTCAACCGGTAAGAAAATTCAACATCTGTAACTTATCAAATAAAAAAAAACATGTAATTAATAACAGACATCCGTCTAGTGAAATATATGTATTACAAACTGCCGTTTTCTGCAGGTGAACTGTCGCGGCGCCGACGCCTTTGGCAAGCGGCGCAAACGTGAAGCAATCGACAGCAGGGCGTCGTCGTCACCTGCAGGCCAGTTCCGCGAGGAGGTGACTGTCGAGTCAAACCAAATCCTGACGCTGCAGCGACGTGACCCGTCGCAGGTGGCGCGGCAACGCGACGCCGGCAGTGGTACGGGCGCGGGTGCGAGCACGGGTGAGGTGTGCGTGTCGGCGGCGGGGCTGGCCGTGGCGCTGGCGCTGACAGCGCTGCTGGCGCTGGTGGCGGTAGCAGCAGCCGTGGCGTGCTGGCTGGTGGCGTGGCGCCGCGCGCGCCCGCCTCCCGCGCCTCTGCCGCATCCGGCCGACTTCCCCAACCCGCTGTTCCAGCGCTGAGTACGCTAGTCGCGGCCGCGCTCCTCCGCCGGCACCGGGCGGTGTCGGTCTTCCTCTCTCCCTATCTCTGTGCTGCCGCCGGAGGACCGCCGGCCGGGGACGCGCCGGGCGCCTGCTCGCGCTCGCCGCGCCCCACCCTATACTTTATTTTATATTATTTTTTACGTTTTACTTTTACTAATGTGGCATCCGTCGCTCTTCGAATTTTGTGATATTCATATAAATATTCGAAATCACCATAATTTTATGTAAAATAAATATCGAGTATACCTAATTTTAAGAATAAATAATTAATAATAACAGTTTAGTTTTATTCTAATTTTGTAGTTCTAGATGTTAGAGGGAACTTTAAACATTTACAAACTATAAAACATAGGTACCAAGGTTTACTTAAAGCAAAAATAAACTTTAAAAAAAAGTAAAAACCGACTTCAAAGAAATACTAAAAGGAGTAAAATAATTACCATAATATAAAATTAACAGTTTCAGAAGTCGGTGGCTTCTATTTGCTTCAGTGTAGAGTTGCACCGACTTCTGAAACTGTTAATTTTATATTATGGTAATTATTTTACTCCTTTTAGTATTTCTTTGAAGTCGGTTTTTACTTTTTTTTAAAGTTTATTTTTTATTAAATACGTTTTAGTGTCATAATTTTAACCCCCTCCTTCATAACCCTTCTTTTTGGCTTTGACGTAGTCGGGCATAAAAAGTCCTTTCAAATGATACCTTACACGATATAATGAAAACATTCCAAAAGGGGGGAGGGGGCGACACGCACCTCTCCTCTTTTCAAGTAGTCAGTTCCCAACAACAAATATAAACAAAGCAATATTAGTAATTTGAGAATTTTGCTTTGATCCGATGAGGAGTTCCGTTCCATATCTCGGAAGTTCATGGTCTAATCATAACAAAATTTAAATGGGACCAATCGGGAAGTATACCCTTTCGAACAAAAAAAGAATTTTTCAAATCGGTCCATAAATGACGGAGATATGAGGTAACAAACATAAAAAATAAAAAAAAAATAAAAAAAAAAAAAAAAATACAACCGAATTGAGAACCTCCTCCTTTTTGAAGTCGGTTAAAAAAAGCAAGCATAAATGTACGGTAAAAAAACAGGTAAGAAAATGTAAACAATATAAAATACGAAGTTCTTTTTGCAGTTGATTGAAGTCATTATTGTATATAGAGTTTCTATAAACTTTTTACAAACCCAACCACAAATCATAATATTCCCCACTGTTTCCCCGCTGTCTACAATTTTTGAAAATAATTCGAAAAGCTTACAAAGACTTAAAAAAAAAATACAATCAATGAGCAATTGCTTTGCAGTCATCTAAGTACGCGAAAGCACTATTCTATTTTAATGTTTAAAAATATAGAAATTAAACCTTGTAGGTAATTGATAAGAAATAATACTGAATAGGGGAGATGATAAATTAAGTAGGTAGGTACTATCCGCTCTACAATCTCACAGCTTCAAAACTTGTTTTGAAATACATAGGTAGTTACCCTACCTTTTCATTCAGAAAAGCTTGAAAATAGAGTCCCTTTTCAAAACACGTCTAACCTGTTGTGGCGTTTACATCGTAATTCATTTATTACATCAAACATTCGATTATTAAAACGGATAAACTATACACCGTGGCGTGGGCCCGAGGTACCTGAAAGATTTTAACCTTCGATTCCGATGCCTAATTGGAGAAGAAAATCTATAATTCAAGAAAAGCTATAGTTTGTTGAAAAAACCTTCATTTTCGAAAAGTTCATTATTTAATGAAATTCACAAATCGAAAAATATCTATGGTAACAAGTCCCAGGAACGCGGTGTTGCGACTTTTCTCATACCATACCCCTCTCGCCGTATGTTTTATTTGACGGATAGGGTTGTGAAGTGAGAAGTTTCATATCCACTCACACGATAATTTATAAATGTTGCCAGTTCAACCTAAGGTATTGTTTACAATGAAGCACTAAAGTTAATTTATTCATAAGGAAAAGAAAAACAAAAAAAAAACATTTTTTTTTTCTTTTTTCAGCTTTTCTTGATATAACATTTGACTCTTAATTAGCATCAGAAAGGCGTGGTTAAAATATTTCGGATACCTCGGGTCCACGGTGTATAGTTTCACCACATCTATTCATGTGGTTTCACATTTTCATGGTCATACTAGTTGTGCACACATTGAAAAAGTTGTACAGACGGCATACCTACGGAACTTCCATATAATAATCATTTAACTATGAAGAGCACTCACAGCAGTGCACTCACTAATTAGATCTAAAAATAAATATTATGTAGCTAATTATTATACCGTTTTACATAATTCGACGAGCTAGATGGATAGAATAGGTACGGCCGATTTCCTTAATTTTATAAAACTGGTACCTAAGTACACAATTAAAATAATTCTGGTAAAATATGAATAAAATCGGTCAAGGTCGAGTTGATTGGACTTTAAAATAACATCTGTACAAATTGAAACTAGAGTCTACACATTTAACTTTTATCTATAGTGTCACTGGCATCTTCACGACTAGTGTCTTCATTCATGCACGGGGGAAGGGTTTCAGTTTACCCCGAAACCTCCCTGAGTACGCCTACGTCTCTACTGGATACTGCAGGTCCTCATATAATAGATATATGGTAGACGGCAATCAGTGCTGATTTCGCAGTTTGGTGAAACAAATTTGGTTCCATATTCGTTATCATAATTGCAAATAGAATGCACAGTCAATCGCAACTAAAAACTGCAACTGCCAAATGCAGCTTGAGGGCAATTAGGATGCAGTCAGTGCAACTGCGTGACAACAGCCGGCTGGACGTGCAGCCCAATTGCAGTTATAATTTCGAATATTAAACGAAATATGTTTCACCAAACGTGGCGTTATTAGCCCCCCAGGTCGTGCAAGAGACTTTTAGAAATATCTTTGAATGCAGTAAGTATTTTCAAATAGTCAATTTCCTGACCTGAGAATCGAAATGACGAAAATGCGAAATTGAGGATGTCGAAATGCCTAGGTGAAATGAATCTGAGGTGATATGAGGACATCAAAAATTCTACTTTGTTCACCCAGGTGATATCACTCAGGTGAACTAAGTGGAATAAACCGTATGTATATGGTGTCGCGCAAGGCAGTAAAAGCCACCGCGACTCTCGTGTGCGAGCGCTACTAGGGATGTTCGGACATACACGTGCCTACACTACCTATCACCCGATCATATAATCGGTGTAGGTATGCTTGAGGTCAAAGCCCGCGGGCTGTTAGGGATTGAAACTGCATTAGAAAATGAAATAGATATTTTGGTGAAAACATTAAGGTAAGTACTATTTATTAGATACTAGCTGTACCCGCATGCGTTGCAATGCACTTTTTCCTACTTACTACCTACCTACTACCTACCTACTACCTACCTACTACCTACCTACTACCTACCTACTACCTACCTACTACCTACCTACTACCTACCTACTACCTACCTACTACCTACCTACTACCTACCTACTACCTACCTACTACCTACCTACTACCTACCTACTACCTACCTACTACCTACCTACTACCTACCTACTACCTACCTACTACCTACCTACTACCTACCTACTACCTACCTACTACCTACCTACTACCTACCTACTACCTACCTACTACCTACCTACTACCTACCTACTACCTACCTACTACCTACCTACTACCTACCTACTACCTACCTACTACCTACCTACTACCTACCTACTACCTACCTACTACCTACCTACTACCTACCTACTACCTACCTACTACCTACCTACTACCTACCTACTACCTACCTACTACCTACCTACTACCTACCTACTACCTACCTACTACCTACCTACTACCTACCTACTACCTACCTACTACCTACCTACTACCTACCTACTACCTACCTACTACCTACCTACTACCTACCTACTACCTACCTACTACCTACCTACTACCTACCTACTACCTACCTACTACCTACCTACTACCTACCTACTACCTACCTACTACCTACCTACTACCTACCTACTACCTACCTACTACCTACCTACTACCTACCTACTACCTACCTACTACCTACCTACTACCTACCTACTACCTACCTACTACCTACCTACTACCTACCTACTACCTACCTACTACCTACCTACTACCTACCTACTACCTCCCTACTACCTACCTACTACCTACCTACTACCTACCTACTACCTACCTACTACCTACCTACTACCTACCTACTACCTACCTACTACCTACCTACTACCTACCTACTACCTACCTACTACCTACCTACTACCTACCTACTACCTACCTACTACCTACCTACATGATGTCGAACGGGATAAAAAGTATCCTATGTCCTTCTCCTGGCTCTAAACTACCTCCCTGCCAATTTTCAGCTAAATCGGTTCAGCCGTTCTTGAGTTATAAGTGAAGTAACTAACACGACTTTCTTTTATATATATAGATTAATCGTGGATGATTCATCTCCTCGAAATAGTGCAGGTGATTATATCGCAAGGTAGTATAATATTTTATTCATTTTACTAATATTATCATCATCATCATTCAGCCGAAAGACGTCCACTGTTGGACATAGGCCTCCCCCAAGCTTTGTTGGGGAGGTTTGCCATAATCGCCACGCTTGGCAGGCGGGTTGGCGATCGCAGTATGGTTGTTAAAGTACTCAGAGAACGCTGCTGCCCATCCTCTAGTGAATCGCTTAGTCGCCTTTTACGATACCCATGGTAGAGATGGGGTAGTGCTATTTTTTGCGTCCGGCACCACACCACACGTAGCACTAATATTACACAGAACACGAATGAAAAACCAAAAGAAACCTTCTACTCTAATGTGTTAAATTTAGTACTTTATACAACCAATGGTGCCGATTCTCTTGTTCACCAACTAAACTAAAATTAGAGAATTGCTATCTTTTACTTACAGATAGCGCGAGAAAAGGACGGTGATAGATAACAACTAAGTTGGAGATGTCAAATTAGTTTACGCCTTGAACTTCACCGTGTTTTTAGTCGACACGTTTTAGATGTCGTCTTTTGTATGGAAATTTTAGTTCAACTAAATTTGACAGCTCTTATTTACGTATGTCTCTTTCTTATTTTATTAGGGTGAAAAAGATGGCAATAACCTAAATTAAATTTAGTTTGTCCATAACAGAATCGGCACCAATAGCATTTTTTTAACCTGACATACTTTTCAAATGCTGACCTATTTTACATTTTTATACGCTCTCTTGTAAAATTTAGTTTTAAGTCCTTATTAGGTTTTGAAATGGGACAGCCGAGCTGTAACTGAAATTAGATCTATAACTATATTACGTTGTCAGTCATATTAGTTTAAAGTTACGTCGTATAAAATGTTTAGTTAATAGGTACGAATTAATGGCAATGAACACGTAAATTATAAGTGTTAATCGGTAGGGAACGAATAATAAATTAGCAACGTAGAGGGGGCACGGTCTATTATTTGAGGATCGACATTATGTTATCATTGAGCGTTGACCGTGGTCACTAAAAGGTGGAACTAATATTCATATTTTTCTTCGTAACTAGTGCGAACATTATGTCTAAAACCTTTCAAACAACAATCAAGAGAAACTATGAATCGATTTGGTAAGTTTTTATTCATGCACTCAACTATGTTTCATTTTCATCTTCATCAGCCTTCTCGTATCCATAATGCCTTAAGACGGTAACACTGACTCAACTTCGTATTTTGGACATTTTAGACGTAGTTTGATCTCGCTGCTATATCTCATTGCGTATTTATTTAGGTTTGAGGAATATTCATTTGTAAGGACAGGAGACTTTAACTCATTTGGCACCGAAATCTTTACACAATATCGGACAAACCCTATGTCGTCACCTTAGAGTGAAAAAACCTCGGGAATGTAATTTGGTCAATTTCATTTTGTCACGAAGTTAGGTGCTATCATTTATAATAAGAGAGCCGTTCTTTGCGAAATTAGTTTATAGGCACTAAAAGTAACCTTTTTTGGGTATTTAACATTCGTTACAATACGGATGACGTGTCTTGGCAAGTCTGAAGTTAGTTGTTTGGCTGCGCAATGAATCTTTTAGAAACGAAATTGTCTACTGCGCAGCTAATCAGCTAACTTCAGACTCGCCAAGATAAATCGGCCGTATTGTAAATATAATTGACTAGTTTTTGTCCGCGACTTCGCGTTATAGCCCACAGGTATCATGCAATGACTAAATGCATTACCGAGGTTTTCACTTTAATAAGGCGCCGATGTTAGGCTATGTTGTGTGAAGACGTCGGCCACATAATATTATTGTAAGGACTGTAGGCAGTAACTTTAACATGTACATACGTAACCATTCCATTTGCCAAGTGTGCCGATTATGACAAATGTGAGTGAAGTAATAAACCCTAATTAATATTTTTCATTTAAACGGCTCATGGGCTTAGGAGGAAGTCGGCGTTTACGGGATGAACTTATGCCTCTTGCGTAATGCTTGGTTAGAAAAATAAACGGTTATTGCGGTCTCTGGCTTTTCACATTTGAATGAAGTGATGAAAGTAACATTGGATTACTGCATCTATTTTTTTTTTGTATTTTGTCATGTTGCCGTTCATTGTAGCGATCTATTAAATTAGGTGCCCAATGTTCAGCTGTGTCCGTTCCCGGGCTGAAATGGCAATATCTTTATGGTGGTATCTTTACATTGAAAATTATTCAAAATCCAAAGTCTTTCTACCACTGTACAAAAAAGTTCACTCCCAGTAATTCCCAAGTGATTATACGCTCTTTAATAATTACTTCCTTCTTTTATCCCACAATCATATTACAGGTAACTACTCGTCACAGTCTTCTTTCAATAGCTGTTTATTCGGTATTGTGCCTTACTACGTATACAGGGTGAACTCGTATTCTACGTATTCCTTGTAAGGCGTGATAGTGTGCCCTATTTGCAACAAATTAGCACCCCATGTAGCCTAGGCGAAAGTTATCGTTTTTTGAAAAACGAATTACCTTTAAAGTATGAAATTCAATAGCTTTGATTTCCATATTAAGTATCTTGAAGCTGACATTTCAACAAAGGTTTCTATGGATAATATGAATGTTTAATAATACAAACCAGTTGAAAGATATCGTTAAAAATATACTAAATGTTTTATGAAATAATCCAGATACAGCATAATAAAGGATGATTTTCTCAAAAAAATACGAGAAAAACATCCTCATTTGATCAGCTATCCAACAAGCTAAAAATGTTCAAAATGTAGGTAAGTCGACATTTTTGTAAAATGTTTGAAAATAATAAAATAATAGGTCGTGATGATGAGGATATAGGTTTTTTTTTTAGGAATTGATATGAAATCCTGGAAAATTTAATTAAATGCATGTTTACCATATCACTTTTCTATTTGAGATTATACTGCTACTTTGCACCTCTGTGCCCGGTAGAAGCCTTAAATCTTAACGAAAATCTTAAATCTTAATCTAGCTATTTAGCTTCTGCACTCCTACTGAGGCCATGTGCATCAGTGTGGAGCAGACTGTCTTTAATGTGGCGCAAAACATGAAGAATGTCTTGTGAAATCTTTCTGGTAATTTCGATCGCCATATTGACTTTCGCCTAGGGTAAATGGGGTGCTAATTTGTTGGATATAGGCCACACTATATGCAACAAATTGCATGCCTTAAAGGGAATACATCGAATTCGAGTTCACCCTGTATATTATGAATATGACTTTAACTTGGCTAAAGAGAGGAAGAACTAGTTGTCGGTCTCCCTATGACCACGACTACGTCCTGTCAGTGCCGGGAAGGAAGGTCTCTGATTTTGCAATTTATGACGAGACTTGTCTTATTTAAACTTCCTACCGGTCCGATTTTGACAATTGACTCGAGCGTTTACAAATCGTCTGAAGACCTGGGGCCCAATTCTCCTAAAATAAATTGTTGCCAAACGCAATCGAACCACAACCGTCAGTCAGTTTTTGTTTTCGAAAACTTTCAAAATGATTGATTTTGTTTTTTGTGTCAAACAATTCGACAGCTTTTGAAATTGAGAACTGTCTGAATGAACGGCTCGACCTTGGTTCGGTTGTGATTTATCAAGATTTATTTTAGGAGAATTAGGCCCCTGCTGTGGTAATTTCATCCGATGTCGTCCGCCTAATTTCAGTAAGACGGGCGACATTGATAAAATATTATTTTCTCTTTTAACAATACTGAAAAAGCATTATCATAAATTTTACTGTGGCGTAAGAACATAGAAGTTATATATAAAGTTCTTGTGGATCACACAAATATTTGAATTTCGATTGTTATATTTTTATAGCATTTTATTTAGGGACTGCGATAGTTCCTAACGGGAAGTCGCTTGTCAATTATTTTTTATAATTAATCGTAGTTCACTTTCCACAAGGATTTTAGAGATTTTTTTTTACTTTATACGATTTCAAAATGTATCTCTCCCCGCACGATCGCATTGCTCGACTTCAAAATACTTTTAGGCTTGAAACACCACATTAGAACACCGTGAGACATTGATATTGATACCGAGTTACCAACGCTGAATTTTAAATGTTGTCCGTCAACTACGGCCACTCAGGAAAATGCGACTACTGTCAGGCGACAGGCAACTCCTTGAAGAAAATCGCCGAATCACTTATGACGAAATTCGTGGACATTTAGGGATCGGTGTGAGACAAATTCAAAGGATTTTACACTAAAATGTAAAAAAATTGTTGCCGCTGTATTCCTATTAAGGCGCTCTCTTTTTTCTTTCCCTCCCTTAATCACAAATTTTGAGCATTACTACTTGGCGATAATGCTCCAAATAGAACTCGAAACGGAGTCGCTGTTTTAAGTTTTACAAAAAATATTATTAAAAATATATCGATTGATAAAAATTTGCAAAAAAAAAAGAAATAAAATACAGTATGTAATAAGTATAACTATTTGCTTTTTCCGGATCGTAACAATAATTTCCTTGTTTTGGCTCTTGATATGATACGAGTATAAACAGCATTCATTATTAATATACAGTATGTTAATTAACGAAGGGCGTTCCCGTTAACCCGCAATAGTATAGCGTCCTAACAACATGCTAAAAAAAAAATTAGTTACTTATAAAAATTTGGCGAAAAAAAATCAGCTTTTCCCTACATTTATGTTCGCATAACTCGTCAAAATGTAGGAAAAAGCTGTTTGTTTATATACATATATGGACCCTATACTACTGCGGGTTAACAGGAACGCCCTTCGTTAATTAAATACTGTATATTAATAATGAATGCTGTTTATATCATAACAAGAGCCGAAACAAGGAAATTATTGTTACGATCCGGAAAAAGCAAATAGTCCAGTGAAAGGGGCTTCGAAGGTGACAACAAATCATCAAAACTGCAAGAAGCGTTGGTAAAAAAATATCGGGAGTTTTTATTTCCCTCCAACGGGTCATGTGTCTTGTCTGAACCATACTGGTGCGCCTATAGAAGAACAAATAAAAAATACCGAGAACACCGTGAAACAGAGTTCGAACGTTCGAAAAAAACGAGAGATGAACGAGAAGACGCAACCTCTTGCTCCATGACAATCAAATGTGTCTTCTCACACCGCCTCACACCGCAAATAAGACAAAGGCATTTTTATGTTCTAAAAAGGTCACAAACCTGTGTTACTTTTGAATAAGTTTCAGACACCTCGACATTGGAATTAGGTTGATTCGTAATTTTGATTGCACGTAGGCGCCAAACTGATTTGATATAGAGCGTTGTTCAAGGAATCAAACATAAAATAAGAATTGAAACGGCTATTATTAGATAGTTATTTACACAAATAAAGAAGAAATATTCCTAAAACTTAGGAACATTTTTTTTATTTATTTATATTACTTTAATTAAAACGGTCTAGGACCAATTACAATAACTAAAGATAATTCTCGTTTATAAATCACTCTCATAATGTTTCTGACTCAGAATACAGAAAGAACTTCTGTATTCTGAGGCTTCTGATATACTGACAGTATTTCTTCCACTCGTTCACAAATAGATCACAACTCTGATTGAAGAGTTCATTGAATGCGGCGAGACTGCAATGTGTTGGAGAGTTAGCACGCGCTAAAATGCGATATAAAGGCACAACAAAAAGCCAAAGAATCGAGCCAATGATTATGCAGATCCGGTGCATCAATTGACCCACGAAGAGTCTTACCAGCTAATGTAAGCTGATCACATGCTCTCCTTACTTCAAACGAGTTGTAAACTTGTAACCAAGACATCCGAGAAGAAATTTAGTTGGGTAGAGGTATTAATAATACCCAGGTACCCGTTTATAAAGGTACCTCAGGAACATAAGCGCGTAGGTTCTTTCTTTTAAATTCCACACACATGCACTGGACTCCAGTTTGCTCCGAACCAATGCATTAAATATAATTTTGATGACATGTGCATTGTGAAATTCACTTGAATTCCGAAGGACAAAACCTAATCTTCGATACGATTACTTAGCCGTTAGCAGCATGTGGTCATGGAATCATGGGTCAAATATTTTATTGCTATAGTTTTAATAATAGCGTTATTGCCTAATTTGTATTCAAAGTAAGTATATTAGGTGTCCCATTCGTCCGGAAGTTATTACATAGGAATATAATTCCATTCTGTTATGTATGCTCCACTTGTTAATCGCATTTAAGTCCTGCTGAAGTGCCAAACAGTCTTCTTCGATCTTCGATCTTATGAAATTCAAGTCATCAACATAAAACAGGGTTTTTGAGTGGCGAAGTACTGCAGGAAGATCATTTACCATTATCAAGAACAATAAAGGTCCTAAAATTGTTCCTTGACTGATTCCAGAACGCATGTAATAGGGCTCGACTCGTATATCCCAAACCTGACAAATTGCTGACTATCGCTAGTCTGCAAAGAATCAGAGAAGAGCTGGAGCAAATCCTATTTTACTAAGTTTCGCCAGCTGCGTGTCGTTATTGACCCCATGGGCCTTTTTACTGTCATGCGGGTTCGTGCCCGCGTGCGTGCGACACCCGCATGCGTGGCGCTCGCAGTTCACCTTTTCGTGCGTGTTTCACGCATCACAATAAATACATGTATGAAAAGGTGAAATTCAGGCGCCACGAGTGCGGGTGACTCACGCAGGCGGGCACGAGCCCGCGTCACAGTAAAAAGGCCCTATCAAACGCTTTCAGGAAGTCAACGTAAAGAACGCCTCTTGACGACTACGGTCTAAGCTTGAGGGTATTTATATTTTACTAGAGTTTGGAGATCAGGGTTGACGGATCTTTTACTTCTGAAGCCTTGCTGTTCATTACATAGGAAGTAATTTATTTGTTGGGATACATTCTTGTTGATAATTTTCTTAAATACTTTAGCTGGAGAGGATAAAATTGCGATAGAATAATCCTCAACAGATCTTTTGCTAAGGGTTTTGGGTAGGTGTAGGTGTTACCCTAGAAACTTTCCATTGAGAGGAATAAGTTTGTACCAGTTTGCAAGGATAAATTAAAAATGTGGCAAAGAGGATCACAAAGATTGTTTTTAGGCATTTAATAATAAAAAACATAACATAGAGTCACGCCTGTATCCCCCGAAGGGTTGGCAGAAACATATTGCAGCACCCATATTTCGCCGTTACGTCCCATGTAATAGGGGGCGAGCCTATTGGCATCTACCGGGCACAAATCCAGACTTCGGGCTGCTACTGAGAAATTCCACAAGGAAAAACCCAATAACACATTGCCCGACCTAGGGAACGAAACCAGGACCTCACGTTCTGCAGTCGCGCTTGCGACCACTAGACCAACGAGGCAGTCAATTTTAGGAATATGAGGCAGTTAATTATAAAAGTGGGAATGTTATCAGGACCAATAGAGCTATTAGGTTTAAGGTACAAGTTACAAATATTTATAAAATTACTGTTCTTCTTCTTCTTCTCTCGTGTCTGTGGTAAAAAGATTAGCCAGTCAGCAAGGTTGGTAGCGGGGCTGACTGCCCAGGGTGCGCTGGACGTACTGAAATATCGTCACTTGTGGAGGCTCTTTTTATGCACCCCAACAATTACTAAAACTACTTTTAATCTCTTGTTCTGACACACTTACTTGATCAACAATTAATTCCAGAATCTGTGGTAGAAACACATTAGAAAAAAAGTCGGCATAAGCCCCAGCTGCTTTAATTCCTGAGCTGGTTATATTAACCTTGTATGTAACATTAGGCTCGAAATCACTTGTGGACAAAGAGGTGTGTGACCAAAATTCACGAAGAGATATTTTTATGTTATTTTCTATACGTCTCGTGTACTAACAATACGCTTCTGCGATACGAGCCTTTAAACATGTCCTAAGGTTGATGGCCTCTTTCAGATGTAGTGTGTATATTAGGATATATTTTTCTTTATTTGAATTAAGATTGTGTATTGTGTATATTTTAATTGAAGAGTAACTACTTACGCATTGTTTCTTGTCATTTTATGAAATCGAAATTGGATGCAGATCGGAACTACTTCAAGAGTAATCAGTCTGACCTGCCTGACCTCGCGTCATGTCTTCTTTATTTTCATAAAAATCAAAGAACAGAAAAAAGACAGAAGAGGTTTAATTAACATTTAAAGAGCTGAAAGAGGCAGTGGCTTTCAATGGATACGTCTATATCATGTCTTCAGCTGATGAGTGGACCACTGGCTTTGGTTTAATATGCTATAAACAAAAACATTATACATAAAACTTGCAAGATAAGTAAGTGATATGGAAAAAGAAAATGTAGAGTCCGTATCGTCATCTGCTGCGGTACAGCCTGGTCGTTATTGTGAGGAAATCGTTTTAACAACCTCATAACCGTTCAATAATTCAGTTGCACTATGACATTATTATGACAATATAATATAGCGATATTTGAGACCTTTCTTAATATATCAATACCTCTGGACTCAAATGGAGTATAGCACAAAACATGGGTTTTCAAGAGAAGCAAAAAAGAACAAAAAAAACGAATTTTCGTTATAGTTATGTGAAAATGTCATTATGCCAAAAATGTGCTATACGCCCTTTGAGCCCAGAGGTACCTATCGTTATGTGATTGGACTTATAAACAATTCTATAGGAAAAAAATATGAATTACTTTATAACTTAAAATATGAACTACCTACATATTTTGACTTATAAAAAACGAATCATTAATTAACTATCTACCTACTAGTTAGTAATTAGAACTAAGTTCTATCTTATTATCTACTTGTATGCTCATAGCTATACTTACAGCGTTGACTTAACCAATTCAAAACATCTAATGAATATTTGAAAAATTTGGTAACAAAAAAAAATTGAAACTAATTATAGTTTTAAAATCATAAGTAATGTTACACACATACGAGCAATAATGTTACGTTGCCTATTGTGGCCCAGCCCTGAGATAAACGCAAGCGCAGCACAACGTCTCATGGCCGCCACGACGCATGCGCGACACTCCCCCCTCCTTATGATATGCCCCCACCACCCGATGCGAGAATCGCACTTTGTTTACCAATTGCCTTACCGCGATTGACGAACCAGTCAGGGCAGTCGGTCCGCCAGCTCAACCGACCTCGCTCACTCTCGCGATCGTTCATTATTCACAGTCGCGCGTCGCCAGCGACGCACGCGACAATAGTCACCGCGCCATGACCCTGTGACGTGATAGTATGAGTAAAATCGAAAATTCGACGGAAGTCGCCGCGCCCAGCGTGGCGACCCACGTGGAGCAGTATGACGACCAAGACAGAGAGAACTCAAAGCTCCTCAACCTACACGCTCCAGCGCCGATGATAACGTCCTCTGGACAAATGCGCAAAGTGAAGAGCTTCAGCGATACACACAGAATTCGTGACGTGACAACAGCCTCTGGTGCAGCGTCCGCGCGGAGTTTACGGCCGTACGAGCAAGTGGCCACTTATCCTGAAGGTTCTGATAGCGGCACGAACCACTATGGCGCCCCTTCAGTGCGATCTCTTGCCTCAATCGGTATGGGATGCACGGATGGCCGCAAAATGGTTATTAGACGGGTACCAACATCGCCCACGGAATTGTTCCATCTAGTTCGTCCTCCTACGTGAGTACCGCGAATGATACATCCTCTGGGTTGCCATTATTCAATTGACGTCCATCAACCGCATACATCTCCCCATCTCTCGTGCATGTTGTTCTGTTATAATACGTGTGATTTCGTTGAATGCCTTTCCACTGAGCTAACCAATGTAAACCAGACAGGTCTTAAATTTATAACCTAACTTAATATATAAATAGATACAAAGTTGTCTAAGCTTGTATACAGTGATATAAGCTATGAAATACTGATAGCTTGCTCGATTGTTTTCTACTTAGTGTTTTATTTAACATCAAATAAATACGATAGTATATTTTATATCCCTGATTATTCATCATTGGTCACATGTTATGCACCGTTCAATAAGTTGAATTGAAAAATATCAACATTTTATCGTCCAATGAACGAAGACCGGACAATTAACGTTAGCTAATTTGAAAGATGAACTTTGACAATCATCACCCGTGTTGAAACTCTTAATACCAGATAGTTTTTACCTTTACAAATGTAAGTACACAAAAAACAGATAGTTTTTGTGTAATCAAACTATGATTATTAGGTACGGTGGCGTTGTATGTGCGTTTATAACTTGAATTAAAACTGACCCCAATACTTTGGCAAACTAGCATTAAGATATCTAATGATTATTAAGCAAAAAAGTTTATAATGTCGATATTATAAATGCATTACAGACGTTCATAAATATCTATAACAATTAAACGATATCAAGCTATCAGTGATAATAAATTAGGTTTGGCTAAATGTAAAATACTCCAAGCAACACTGTTGTCAATGTATAATACGTTATCGTCATAATATTATGTAAATGGTATATAAAATAAACACATTTACAATCAGTAACGTAGTAAGTGAATCTAATTCTGATTGCGAACATTTTAAACGGTTGGGCCTTGTGCGTCCCTAAACAATAATGATAATTTATTGACATAACTAAAAACTTTTTAGTAATCTACTAGGTAGTTTTTTATATAAATTGACAGAATCTCACATAAATCTTTACTATCTACTAATTATTTAGAAAAATCGCTGGTATTAAGTATTCTAAAATCTTTTCGGTTTTTCCAAATCTCTACATTTTGCTTTATTTTACTTTGTTTCAAACGTTTTAGGTAGGTACTTTACCAACTTGAATCTCAATGACCTATGAATCATTAGAATCATAATTATAATTCCTAATAAATTAGGATACTTATACATAATATGCGATTCAAAAAAGAATAGGAATGACCTTTTGCCATACCGTGACGTTTTAGCTGTCAAACTAACTTCAGTTAAGTCACTTTAGGTTAGTTATGTACAGGATACTTACTTACTAATCAAAATGAAGTTCGTCCGCTTTCGGTCAAGGCCATTCCTATTCTTATTTGGAGTGCACAGTAGGTACGTTTTAATAACGTCTTAATTATTAATACATTTTTGGTAACGTTCCGGTAACGTATAAATAGAAAAAAAATGCAGAATTTGTTATCTGAAGCAGTGATGATTCACTTTTTTTTTCTAGAATTGATTACTAGGTACTTGAATTTGATTATGGATTTATTGTACCGTGTAATTCAATTATTTCCCTGAAATAATAGGTAAACGGAAGCAATAAAATAAAGTTAAATTTAACTCTATGTACTTAGGACGCCTATAGTCTTAAAGAGATAATTTGGTTTATGCTAGGATTCAAGTGAGACTAATCTTACTCTCCAGTATCTGCCCAATAAAAAGACAAGATGCCTCAAATTAACAGTTAGGCGCAAGGTTTAAACAAACGGGTATTATTACTCCTAACTGTAGAACAAAGGTGTCCAATTAGTTATCATAAGTGGCTCTTACAATGCTGTGCCCTCTACCTATAAAATAAAGAGTTCCGCATCTCGAAAACACGTACTCTACAATAGTTTGCACATATTATGTAAGGCACTTAACTTTTTAACAAAAAGTAGAGCTTCAATTGTATTAGTAAAATACTATATCATCCTAACTTCCTAACTATCCTAACTAAGTATAATATTATAAATGCGAAAGTAAGTTTGTTTGTTACCTTTTCACGCCTAAACCACTGACCCGAACATTCTGAAATTTTGCATATACGTTGTTAGGTATACAGAAACGGACATAGGGTACCTTCCATCCCGAAAAAATACTGTTCCCGAAGAAAGCAACAATAACGATAATAGATGGGGCCACGTGTCTTTCGAATCATGATTGAATTATGTTATTATAGAAACTTTAGTACCTAGTCTGTTAAGAGTTTTTTAACGCGAGCAAAGCCGCGGGCAAAAATAGTACTAAAATAAACAAAAAGGTGTTTTTTGGTTGTTTGTTAGGGCTTTACGTAAAAATTGCTTATCTGATTGATATGAAACCTTCAGTGTCAAACAGTTTTATAGTCTCTAATTCGATGGGCTGTGGCTAATTAACAACTGCGCGGATTATACGATTGGCGAGGTAAGCTGCGCTTGTAGCGGTCTTTCCGTAGAGGGGTGTGACCGTTCATTGCACATCGAGACCCCTCCGCGCCTCACACCGTCGATCCTGGATGTTATACGTATACCTATGGCAGTCGTTACTGGTAGTCAAGTAAACCCGGAAGTTTGACAATCGGTTTAATCTTAGGATATCGGCATTGCCCATAAACTGGGTCGCGGAGGTCTGATGGCAGTCGCTCCATGTAAAATACTGGTATTCAGCCGCTTGTGGTTAGATTGGAAGCTGACGCCAACATAGTTGGGAAATGCTAGGCAGAATAGTCTCCAATTTGATGATAGGGTTTGGGAGTTAAGTTCCGGAGATGAAAGTTGCTGGGGAGTTTGTTGCGCCGTTTCTTCTTCACAGCATAAACACTAGGAAGCGGTGAAGGAAGGGCTTTTTTGGAGGCTGTCTATTGTATTTCACGTTCAAAAAGAACTAAGTAATTCTAGTCTATTTTGAATAAATGAGTTTTGAGTTGAGTTTGAGAAAATAATAGTTGTAATGCAAAGTAACGTACCAATTTACTATCAGACAATATTATTCAATATTGTTGAATCAAGCAAAAACAGTGGCTCTATAATCTTTTTTCTGATAATTTGCAATACGTTCTTCACCCATTCCCAGTAAACAACCATAATTATTTCCCGTCATTGTAGTTAATCAACGAAAATCATACTTTGCCAGATTTTATTATGAAAAAGTGTAATAGCCAGTCATTTGTCAAGGTCGACTGGCTAGCATCAGTACACTCTACGGAGGTTGCTCGGAGTGACTACTGTGTAATGCCATCGGTGACCGCTTAAATCAGTAGATAGCATCTGATATGGTGTACCATATGAGTACGAAAACATTTACCGACCAAGACAGTATAGGTCAAGTTAACCATTAATAACGCAAAGGGAATATGTTTCCCACAAACTTTTTTAGAAGACGTTGCGAATTCCTTTTTCTTCTATTTTTATTTTTAAACCTGGCAATATAATTTTTTTTTACTATTTTCTTATGTAAAAAATAAAAATGCCCAGTTTTTTAATTTATTTTTTATTGCCTATTTACTTATTATTGTTTATTATTTACTTACTTTTCTTTAAACCGTATTAAGGGATAAATAAAATCTGTGCGTTTTATTAAGCTTCGGCAAAAGTATTCCGCCTCAAGTGGCATTAACTGAAAACAACCCCTTAAAGGTTCAAGGTATTCAACCAACAAAACATCTCTTGTGTTATGTTGTGTGGGAACTTTAGAATTGTTTTATGCAATTGAATACAGGACACGTAACTCTAGAAGAAGTTTACGTCAAACCAACAGCGCATTAGGTTTTTAACCGGTAAATAAATAAATAAATCTTTCAATATCACACCCAAATCCAAATTAGCTGGGCGGATCAGGTAGAGTTCCTGTAAACGTGTGTACGTCCAATGACCTCGTCCTCGTTTCAGACTGCAATTTAGATAGTATTCTACAGCAGTTTGTTACTATTTATCTAAGTACCTGAAAAATTCAAAATAATCTGACTTAATCTGTGCCTTAGCATACCTAGATATTGCCAGCCTATCGCCTAGTGTAAGTTACAACAGTAGTTCGAAAACTTTTACGATGTGATTGTAGTTACCAGATGATAAGCAGCTAATAGTGTCTTTCGATTAGTTATCGATGCCTTTACTCACTAGAGTTAAATTTCCGTTCATGATATTTATTTGTATGCGAGAGGATAATAATTCGTTTTACACAAGGAAGGAAAGTACATATTCTTATCTATGCTTGGGAGCAAAGAAATCGAGCCACTCCTTTTTTCACGTGTCCTGGTTATTAGTTTTGGTTTCATGAATTAAATAATTCAAAATACAAAAAACTACCCTCATTGCAACGGTTATCAAATAACCTTTCAGGCGATATATGTTTAGAATTGATCTGTTCCATAATACCAAAAATAATAACAATTATACCTACGTGAAAAATAGAAGTGGCTCGATTTATTTGCTCCCAAGCATAGATAAGAATATGTACTTCACTCAGATTCCTACGATTTAATTATGCACTAGCCGTGCCCTTGTGGTTCCGCCCGCGTACGAAGTTTTTCTCCATATAAACTTTACTCCTCCCTGCAGGTCAGGAAAAACCTTTTTTTTTTTTTTCATTTGTCTTTTTTGCCAATTACAGTTAACCAAGCCATACAATAAGATTCTCCCATTCAAACGTTAATAGCCTGTTTATCCCATTCTTAGTGGCAGTTTTGGAAAATCTGTACTTAAAAGAAAACAAATTTGTGCCAAGTTTCAAGTTTATAAACCCGTATCATAAGATTCCTCACATAAACTGTATCCCCTCTTCAACATTCTTAAGGGTTGACTTTAAAAAAAAATCGTTCCTTGTATGCGTTTTGTTTTAAAATACAACTAGATTCTATCTTTAGCGGTTTAAGCAGAACGATTCCTACATTACGACATGTTCTATTATTTACATACATTAGATGCCGTTTTTTTGCACAAAACCGAATCAACTAAGTGCTACATACTTTTAAAAGTAAACTAATAATGCGAACGATCGGTATTTCCACTGATCCTGATCACTGAGAGTTTCATTTCAGTAGAGACAGTATGCTCACCGTTGCATTGAAAAACCTTTAACACCATCTTGTTGATCTTTTTTCTAACACTAGAGTACACAAAGCACGAGTTATACGAGAATAGCTCAATCAAGAATCTAGATGGTAAACAAAGTAAATAAAAAAATATCAAATTATTTGTCAATTAACAGTTATTTTGAAAATTGTACGTTGAATATACAAAGTTAGTCGGAAAGGGGGTACTAATCTGCAGGCCAATTAAAGTATCACCGATGACTGTCTTAAAGCAAGTGTTAAAATTTCAAAATTCGATAATTTTTATTTCCTTATAAAATTATTTTCCTTTCGTTTTTTCAAAAATTCTTCGTCCCTACTTTAGTTACGAATTCAGAAAATGGAGCTTCTAATTCGTGACCCCAAATATGACCTAAAATGTAAACACAGCTGATCATAGCTGAGGATAGACAGATTTTAGCAAATTTTTTATGTTAGTTTTGAACAGCCATTTCTCTTAAAGTATTGACTTTTGGGGACAGTGGTAGAACAAAAGTTACTCATTATTATGAATAGTTTAACACCCTTTCGGATTAGTGCCCCCTTTCTGACTAACCTTATACTTATAGCCTCGTAACGCTAAAATTATAGTGTAGGTACTAACAAATTTTCAGAATAAAAAATAACATGAATTAAAAAAGTTTTGCGTCCACGGGTTTTGATCTCAATAGAAGTTATTAGCAGTCTACCCTTCAGACCACCAGGCTACAGAAGGAATAGCCGTTCGCAATAATAAACTTCGTTGCTTAGCAACATCTGTTACTTTTCATTAGGTATTTTGTTTTGCAAACAATCCACCATGACCTCTGCTTTGTATGGAACTGCATACAATACAGGGCTCAAAGTGTATCTCAGGATCTACTCAACCAATCAACTCGAATCGATAAAAGATACCGCAGTTTTTATGTTAAGCCATTAGCCAACACTAAAGGTTACATTGGAATCGGTCCAGCCGTTCTGGCGTGATGCGGTATTAAACAAACAGACAGACAGATTCCCAAAATGTTATATTCAATTTACGATGTTTTTTTTTCACTTCAATTAAATCGATTTTAGACCAATTACAATAATTAAAGATAGGAAGGAGAAGAGGAATAGACGAAGATATAACAATAAAAGGGAACAAAAAAAATAAAATAAAAAGTAACTAGAGACACCTCTTTCATAAATCCCTTAATATTTCTAGTAGGTGCCCGGTTTTCCTAAAAATATTTCCAATGTACAATGTCCTCTACAGCTTTATTTTAGTGTAGATATGACGTATCTGTCTTAAAAAGTAATAATAAAGATTGACGGTAAATTCATTATGATAAGATCAAGTACCTATTACAACATTTTGTCATGTGTTTTATGTTGTTACGATAATAAATAATCCGCGGACATTTTACCGATTCTTATTAAAGAATGAAAAATACAAATAATTGTCTCTATAGTTTAAGAAAAGGTCTTTGTAAATCTTTTGTAAAAGTTACGTCAGTCTTCTAAAAGATTCAGAGTATAATTAATATCAGTCGTCCATAAATTCGATGGTGACAAAACGATTAACCAATGTTCGAAGGAAGTTAAGACACGAAGCTTGTTTAAACCTACTTACCGACCGAAGTGCACTATTCGAATCCCAAATGGTGAACTTTATTTTACAAAGCAATAACCAGAACCTTTATCCACTCGTTTGGCATTTACATATTACATTATCCAGTTTCTTATACCTTCCATTCATAGGTGCGGGATAACTTCACCTCGAATCAACTGTTATAACTGGCTGCAGCTAGCATGCTCTTCCTCTTCTTTTAAATCAGATTTAAATGTTGCTTTCCTAACGGTGTTTTGGAAAAAATGAGACTCTTCTCTTCATAGAACCTCATTTTTATTCTTATCCGAAAAATTTAAAAATATAAAGACAAACTACTAAATTCAGCCTCTATTTTGTTGCTCCCATTGGTCATCATCATTTTTAGCTTTTTTCTTTCTACGGAGTCTGGTATATCCGACTAGGATTTTTAAATGCGGGGTTTCGAATTGTACTCGATGAATGGCGATAAACAACCAATACCGCCAATGACCAACTGTGCGGCTTAATTACAAATCTGATCTGTCCACAATGTTTGCTTGCAGGCATGACGTGTGCATCCTTATTGGTTTAAGGTTATGGTGTCTCACTGCAAGGCTAAGCTTCTCCCCTCTTTCTACTTACTGTCGTATGAGTCCAATAATTGAGATGGTAGTGGAACTCATCACACCATCTTCTTTTGAGCTTGTCGCTGCTGTAGGCGCCCCACTGCATGTTTTTTTTTCCCCCATATCTACTTCGGCATGAGGTTGATTTGTTAAGCCCTTTTCAGCTTGGTAGCTATGTGACTTACTACGAATACGTTTTCTAATAACTAGGTATCATCAGTAAGACAGATTCTTTAGTACTGTAGACTTTAGTACTGTAGACTTTAGTACTGTAGACTTTAGTACTGTAGACTTTTTAGTAGTGTAACAACTAAAAATAATTATAAATTCCTAAAACAAAAGTGCGCTGCCAAGCCCCAAGTGCCTTCTAGCTGTAAAAATCTTCTTCATATTCATATTCTATTAAAAATCTTCTTATTCATAACTATGCGAACGCCGAAGTAATATCTATCTATAGACAAAAGTTCCTTTGTTTCTGAGACCTATCTGATGACGTCACGCGGGTCGGTATAGTTTGGTAAATGTTCTTGGCCACAATATATTATTTATTGTTTCACTCTACAGTTTCCCTTTCTCACGGTACAGAATCAAGGTCTTACAGTACTCGAAGATGAGTAATAGAGTAAAGAATACCTATCAAAGGTACCTATCAAAACTGCATAGGTCTAAATGAGAAAATCAGATTAGTTCCCATATGAGGGATATTACACTATCATGGATCTCTTATATGACCGCAAGATTCATATCTGTGAATGGAGAAATGATTCAAATCTACACTTGAGAGCAATAAAATCGCACACCTTGACTTTTTTCAGTTAAGGCTGTTTTTTTTCATGAATATTAAAAAATTGTGATGCTAATTGAAAGTTTATTTCAGTACCTTTCTAATGATATCAAAAAACAGTATACAAAATACCGTATAAATAAAGGTCAATAACAAAACCCAACATACACGTAAAATTACCAAATTTCGTTTTTAAGAGAATGAAAATCTAACATAAAGTTATTGTTCAAAATGTTTATTAACAAGTTGTATTCCCCCTCCCCTAGCCCTAATTACAACTCTTAATCGGTTTTTCATGAACCGTATTAATTTTACAACGAAATCTTGAGGCGTTCCACTTCTCTTCAATGGCAAGTTGAAGCTCTTGAAGAAACGTAGGAGCCAGGTTTCTTACCCGAACCCTTCTTTTAAGCTCATCCCAGATGTGCTCAATCAGATTGAGGTCAGGACTACGAGCTGGCCACTCCATCGCGGTGATTCCAACATCTTCCATGTGATCGCGAACTGTTCTGGCGTCACGTGGTTTGGCGCTGTCGAACATAAGGAGATTTTTTTGTCTCATAAGCCACGCGGCCTCACATGTACTTCGAGCACTTCTGCGAAGTATCGTGCAGCTGTCAGTCCTCTCGATTTCGGACCGGTATTAGCCCCAGTGACGAATATAATGTCCGTTTTAGTGTCCAGCATTATGCCACCCCAAAACATACACGATCCACCACCAAAAGCAACACATTCGCTTATGCAGCATTGCGCAAATCACTCTGATGACTGGTGACCTTTTGTAGACTCTAGAGCGTCCATCATGACCATGTAGACTCATCCTGCACTCATCAGAGAACATAACAGCCCGCCACTGTTCATACGTCCAATTTAAATGTTCCCATGCAAATTGTAGTCGGGCTTGTCGGTGAGCTGTGGTCAATTTTCGACCATTTTCTGGTCGACGTGCAGTCAATTCTGCTTCAACCAATCGTCTTCTAACTGTCCACCAACTGACACTGACATTGCGTACTCCTTGAAGCAGGTGTCCCAGTTGAACCGCGTTCAGCTGTCGATTTATCAAAGACCTTGTCACAAGAAAGGGGTCATCACGCTTTGATGTTGTACGCTGACGTCCCGATCCTGGTCGTCGAATATAGCCACCGGTCTCTTGGAATCTCTGTTAAACAAGTCAAACGGAGTACCAATTCTTAGCTGTCGAGCAACTTCAATTTTATTTTTTCCCGCTTCAAGCAAGGCAATAACTTGAGCGGCTTCTGCGGGCGTAGTATCCATGTTTTTTCCAGTAAATCCGTATAATTCCAGTAGGTGTGCTGTCAGGTTGACCTTCAGTATGCAACGGAATAAAAATCCAAATAAGTTACTTGAAGGTCAATGATTCTATTTTTGTGACATTAAACAGCTAAGCTTGTATGCTTTCATTTTACCAAATAATTTCTACTCAATGTCGTTTGATTTACGAAAAATAAAAAATTAATAAACCAAACAACACGTGGTGTGCGATTTTATTGCTCTCAAGTGTATATTACATTGTCATATACCTATCTATGACTCATAGATCTATGATCCTAGATATATGATAGTGTAATATCCCCCTCAGATTCACGTCTGTACCTTTACAACATCAATTAATAAGTCCGTAACAAAGTTTATTATACATTGCGTTTAAAAATCTTATTATTGAGAATGATAATCATGAAATATCATAAATCCAGTAAAGTAAATGACATCATGCACTTTCACTGTCAGGCGAAGGATTTGAATGCGTCCGATTAAACTATGACATGAACTACTTGAGGCAATCCTAAAATCCCAAGAGACTTATGTTTATAGGGAGTTTTGGTCGTCTGACCTTCACGCCATGAGCCGATAACACTGCAATGCTGCTATCTTTCCACACACACATATCTCGCATACGACATGGATACGACGATTGATCGTGCGCCCGCGCCGCTCGGCCTTATCACTGCCTACTTGATAATGATTTTAAAATACGTTTGCCTACTTACACGTTGACAGCTAGGGATTACGTCTTTAAATTGTTCTTGCATATTTTGACGATTTTGAACCGTTCTCTCACGAGAAAAACCATTTAGGCATGTACGACTCATGATGACAGTAATAATGTGAAAAAATGAATTCAGAGAATGAAAGTTGATTGAATGAAATGAAAGAAGGTGAAGGGTTGAAGGTTAGAAAGATTACAGTGGCATTTATTTTGATTTATTATGCGCCAGGGAATGTGGAAAATATCTTACTTGTACCCCACACCGTTTATCAACCAAAAAGTAATTAATTATGTCTCGTCTGAATTCACGGCTCGTCTTCCTTGCGGAAGATGTCCGGTCCTTTGGAAGGCATACATGGGGACACAGGTCCAACGCGCAGAGGCCCCTTTGAGAACTTTAATCTAAAATGGGGTGGGGGGTGCCCCACCCACAGGTGGGGTTGGTGAACCGGGGACTATCCACGGCTGCACTATTGGAGTACAGTCATGGACCGTCCCAGGTGGGTGCAAGACTATTGTAAAATATGGTGAAAAATATTTGGTCTATGGGAAGGAGGGGTGTTAGGTGGACTGGATAATGGTGGTAATTATGTCTATTTTTAGGGGCATAAAAAGTAGAAAAATATTTGTTATAAAGAAAATCTAAAGTTGAACTACAAAATTAAAGGACAATAATTTTTGGGTACCTAAATTTACAGAACATGAAATCTTATCATTCCAATAAATAAATCGACAATATCAACATTAAATTATTCCTAATACATATCAACTGATTACCCTTCCAATACCTACCCGTCATTGTTTTACTAATTTCTCTTTAATGATCATGACGGAAGTTTGAAGGCAAATTAAATACCCTTTTCACCGTAAGTTGATTCCTGACGTTTCTCCACAAACTTTACCATACAAAGAATCCCTACTAATATTATAAATGCGAAAGTAACTCTGTCTATTATCTGTGACGCTTTCACGCCTAAACCGCTGAACCGATTTTGATGAAACTTGGTACAGAGATAGTCTGGAACCTGGAGAAGGACATAGGCTACTTTTATTCCGAAAAATACGGAATACGTGATACACGACATCCATGCGGGCGTGCTCTAGAATTAAATATTTTTAAAAAACAAAACTTTTGTGATGTAGCTTTTTTACGGTTTTTGATGATGTCGTTTACGTTTTTTCGATGGCAGTATCTTTACGGCTACAATTTACGAAATGACTGAGCTGTCAGGACTCATCTTTGGGTGAAAAGAGTATAAGGTAGCTATTTATCTCAAATTCTGTCTCTACTTTGAGACAAAACAGTAGTACCTATAGGCGCAGCTATAGGTTTTACGCTATTAGTGGTTTATTGGCGTAGAGCAGCTCCACTCTCAATCATATACCGTAGCAGCGGCGAAATAAAAAAACGTTTAAGGGCTGGCCTGCGGGCGGCGGGCTTTGGGGCCCGTCGGACGGTATCCATGAGGATTGACCAACAAAAAAAAAGATAAAAAACGGGCTCATTAGAGCCCCGAATGACTCCACGTACACAAAAACAGTAGTTTTTTATAATATAAGTAATGCTAAAATTACTTAACTAGAATGAATAATGTAAAGTGAAGGAAAATAATAGATGTAGGTATGTTTAAATTATTATCTAAATTGATAAAACTGACTAAATTCTCGATTTTTTGACATGATGCTCGTTACGAATAGCTTCATGTAAAATGGACCCCAGTTTCAAAAATTTCCAGGTGCCCCACCATACTTTGTTGTTAAGCCACTGAGCTGTTGTAGATCTAAACACACACACAATTAACTAAATTTAAAAAAAGTAAACGGGTTTTTTTGCCATGGTGTTCCTTACGGGTGGTTTCAAAAGAAAAGGGACCCAGTTTAAAAAAAGAAATATGTGCCCATCATACTTTGTTGTTACGCCACTGAGCTGTTGTAGCATAGTTGCACAAAGGTAAACGAATGAGCCTTACAGACGTGGTATATCCTGGTTTTACTATCAGGGTGCACTGGCAATATAAACCGCTTAATGCATTTAAATAACTTATTTACTTAATACATAGTAGGTACCTATATATCTAAGGCTTTAGAAGGATAAAAAATCTTGTCTTTGAAATTGTAAACCTACGTTTACTTATGTATCACCAAAATTGGGTAAAGCCTTTGAGCTGTGTGACGTCACTTTAATCTACCGTCATTGTAGATCATTCATCATTAATCCAAACAACACGGTTTATCAAATTTCTGTACATGAGCATGTTTACCATAGAATCTATTCCTAACTAACCTTAACCTAGGTGAGTTTAAAGAAAATGTATTGCGAGCAGCCTGTATTTCATGTTATTTCCTTCACTTGTAAACTTTGTTATCTGCATATATTTCGTATTTCATTAGTTGAACAAACATGTCATTTCATTTAAAACTCAACACACACTTAATCTACATAAATTATCTACGACATATTAAATCCCTTTTATACAGTTACAACTATTTCTGACAAATATTTGCGGATTTTTATTAATATACTTACTTATATCTTATGTTGTGATTTACGTCTTCATACATCCATAAAAAGAGCTTTAGCATTATTTGCAATGCCCAAAGAATTAACTAGCTAAAGAGTGTATATAATACCCATCCTTTAATTTTAATTCAGTTCCACTTTAACACATCAGATGATAGGTACTTTCAATTAAATAAAGATGATCATAACCTGGTAACAACGTACTTTAATTTCAAATAAATGTTTGTTCAGTGCTTAAAATATTTAAAATAAAATGTTTGTGCAGGCCCCCCGATGAGGATACAGCCTCACACGAGAGTGACTGCGAAGAGGAGGAGGAGGATACAACAGCCCACCTGAAGCCCCGCCGACCGTTCTGGGCCAACAAAATACAATTCGTATTGGCATGTGTTGGCTACTCTGTTGGCCTCGGCAATGTGTGGCGGTTTCCCTATCTGTGCTATAAAAGCGGAGGAGGTAAGAGTTTGTGAATATTAGAATCTCAGATTAAGTATTGGTATGCCATCCAACTCGTAGCGGAGACCAGAAATTAATCTTAGACTGGTATTCCACCTATCAAATATTTTTGTCCAATATTTGATCTTATTGCTTTTCTTTGAAATTCTTCATTAAAATCATCCAATTTCTTTGATCAAACGAACATTGGACAAAGATATTTGATAAGTGGAATTGATATTCCTAAGGTTAGAATATTTGAAACTGGTATCATCGCATTCTAACAACTTCTAGATTTTAGATAGTCCTTTAATTAAGGTTTAAAGAAGTTTATTTTCATAAAGACAACAATGCCACTTACATGAAAATATAATAAGAACTTATTCTAGGTCGCCGAACACTTAATTAATAGCTTCATAGCCTCTACTGGAAGGTGAAAAATATTCAAGTATATATTGAGACAGTTTAGACTTAAAGCTACCAAATGAATTTACATTTTTTATATTAGAGGGCAGTTTATTATACAGCTGTGCTCCTTCATAGGTAATACTTTTTTTTGCGTAGTTTGTTCGTATCTTTGTTAATTAATGTCGTTAATTATTTATAATATTCAGAGAGCTTTTATTCATTTTCATGATTCGTTTTCACTAGACATTTCCTTTTCTGTGTAAGTAATGTAAAATATCATCCCAGCCTTTTCTAAGGATGTGAACATAATGGTCGGTTTTATGCTAAACAGATGCAAAGGAATTTCATACTGCATAATAAAAGTATATTTATATGCATAGGTAGATCTCTATCATTCGTTCACAAGGTTTTTATGAATCGTGATTCGTTTCCGCTTATTTTTCACGAAGTACATGTATATGTCGGTATAATTGTATCATGTAGGTAGGTACCGTACCCACTTATCACGTGAGACTATTGTTGTAGTTTTTCATTGACTGCGCACATTACTACATATTGCACATTGCGGATATCATTCTTCAATCTAGCTATCTCTTGCTCTTATTTTGATTAACTGAAGACTGACCCCACAAGCATGTGGGGCTGACGTGAGATCAGTTTTCCTCGTCCTTCTCTTTAGATTCCATCTCACTTTAAACGTATAAAAGAAAGAAAGACTAAGACCCGGTTACAACCATATCAGACCTGAATCTTTTAAGATAATTATAAATAGGATCTACATCATTAAATAGTAGTATTCTCCTTCATAATTGATTATATTATTATGGTTAAATAACTATGTTTAGCAATTTACTGTTACACATAGGTCAATTCTAACATAACTAATAATTGCACCCAAATTAGTTCCATCCTCGGCCTCTCTTCAGTGGTAAAGTTAAGTGAAGGTAATACGTTTATCAAAATATAAACTGAATTGCCGGAAAAAGACCGTATGATATGTAAATATCTGCCATAAACGTCAGGTGCATATTATAGTACCTAGACACTTGCTACTGATACGCGCATATTATAGTAACGTATCAATAACATTACGAATTTATCAACGACCTACAAATATGATTATTATTTTTTGAAGCAAACTGTTTACTAACTATGTTGTATGAAAATTTTAATTCGATAAGGAGTATTACGGAAGATTTCATATTTTTTGTTAATATTAAATATATTTACATTTATGCTGAACACGCGGCGAGGTCACGAGTCGAACTCTTGCCGCGTGTTCAGCTCATGATTAAGGACTCCGTTTGGGTCCGAAACTAGTCGGGCAATCCCGAGTAATGCACGATAGTAAACCGTAACTAATCATAAATATGAATGTGTCTCACGAAAGTTATATTACATTTCAAGTACCTACCTACATAAGTATTATCCAGGTTAGTGATGATATAACAAAAATTATTAAAATCGTCACAATCTCATTCCCATGACCAGTCTGCATTCAACCATAATTATCAGAGTTACATAACGTAATGTTTACCAATATGTCACAGCTACAAAACAAACTATCATATTTTGAGATCGTAGCGCCATCATGTCATCATATGGCATACAATACCTAACCACACATCACTACGTAGTATTTAATTAACAAGGCGCCACCAGGCAACATCTAGATTTCTACCAAGACTAAGATACGAGTAGGTTATATAATGTCATTTTTAGGTTTTAGGATCGTGTGCTATCATCCCACAAATCCAAGCTTAAACTAACAACGGGACACACCCACAAGCATTCAAAGACTAGGAATTTGTTATCGGATAGTTACAAGATTTACTTGGTATTATCATTTTATTTAGTAGTCGAAGTAGTTGCGCTAATAACACACCGTCTCGGCCACTCTAAATTAACTCATTAAGGCGACAAAAAGACGATCGTGTCCGTCGTGGCATTGCATTTAGTCTATACAAATTGTCAGGCACTTTACACTTAGTAAAAATTATTTAAGCACGAAATATGGGCACAATTGACAACATTTCAAATTTTTAACCTGCATGTATTATTACGTTATGTAAAAGTAAATCCAAATCTAGGGCACCCGTATTTTTCTGTTTTTCGAAATTACGTACTTTTCATTCATAATTTTAACTTTGAAATTCGGCGTATTCTAAAAAGACGTAAGCGCCAAATGACGTCATACATACGGTGGAATGGCGATTTATCCTTTGCTTTACTGTGACCCGTCAAAAAACTGTTAGTTATATGTCACTGTCATACAGATAAACTTAGAATAAGTACTAAAGCATAGAAGCCGCCTCAGTACTTGAAAAACGTACAGGGGCATCTGTCAAATAAGAGCAATTTCGAGATTTTGAGCCAAAGCCAAGCTACCAAATTAAATTGCCCGCCACTAGTACCCCCTGTCAGACGGCAACGACATTTTAAATTTTGTCGTATAATACTTGTGTCAGTGGCGCGGTGATTTGAAAAAATATTTTAGTCTAGAATTTATATTTAATTAATTGTGTTTTGTATATGTGCACATTGTTCTTATAAATAAGAGTGTGCGCTACGTCCTGAATAGTAAAAAAAATGTAAATCTCGCAAGGGATGTACAAAAAATCAAAGTGAAAATATCAGTTTCCACAAGTACGTAGTATTTTTATGTTTATTCATAGATTTTCCTTTAAATATATTTCATTATACATTAAATAAGTAAAAGTAAAGACATTACCTTTTAGAAGAAGTAAAATAAATAAGTATAAACTATCTAAATCTTATCTATTTATCAATATGAATATTCGCCAAAGAAATTATTAAAGGGGTGCGAAAATTGTATCGATAAATCTATCGACAACGTGATTTTTGTGTTAGGTTTAATTAATTAGGTATTTATACTTTTTTTTTTTCATTTAAGTTTCCCTGTGACGAATATTTTCGAAATAAATTGATTGCCGTGGTAGCTCACGAAATTGGTTGGGTTCCAAGAAAGCACCACAGAATTTGCTCCAGCCATTTCACTTTATCTTCTTTTACTCGTTCTGGCAAATGGCGGAGACTGAAGGAGGACTCTATATCAACATTATACCTTCAATCTAAATTTAAAAGCCTAAGTTCTTATTGAATTGCATGTCTACAGGAAATAAAAGAATTCGAGTAATTTCTTTAAAAAAAATTGGGACAGATTAACCCCGCACTGGATTTAGCTTGATTGAAAATAAAAAATAAAAAAATCTTTTTTTTCTTGCAACATTACGTTCGACATCTTCTTTCGGCCATTCATACAATAGACTATTTCAGATAATATTTCATTGTCTTGTTTATCTTTCAGATAAATGCTGTTAATACAGTCGTAATCTTCAAGCCTGATAGATTAGGAGAACAGTGAATCTAAACAAAATTAACGTATTAAATAAACGATGATTAACTTACTTCTCAATCAGTTTGCATTTGGTGCCACTAAATTTTACACCTCTTTACCGTAATTATCTTTAAAATCTTGTATTTTTAGGGATGCCGTTTTTTTATAGATAGAGTGATTCAAGAGGAAGGTTTTAAGCTATTAAACGTACACGTGCGAAGCCGGGGCGGGTCGCTAGTTATATATAAAACAATCATTATTTTGTTTAAAATTTCCAGCGCCTCGAAATTGACAACTTACCTGAGACCACGTGGCGCCGTTCTAGTGACAAAAAAAAACGTGCATGTCCAAGTACATTACAAGGAATACTCAATAATAATGTATTTAACTTTTGTGAAGCTTTTAGTAATTGCAAATTAAATAATAGACATTTATACTTAAACGATGACTTTATTTATTGATAGCGATAATAACAGGACCAGTCGAAATGATGATGCTCGGGAGAGGCCTTCGTCCAGCAGTGGGCATCTTTCGGCTGAATAATAATGATATTATGACTTTACTTTTGTCATTATAACTTTCTAAGAAGTAAGTATTTAAATGTACTATGGCAATATCCGGCATGGCTGTTATTTGGTTAACACAATCATAGTCACCTTCTTTCGGTCTTACAATACCACTTCAGATATTTCGTAATATACATTATACGATGACTTTATTTTATCGATAGCTATAGTCTAATAGTGTGAATACCCTCATCCCTAGTCTCTGTACAAAAGGTTACAAAATTATTTTTTACGGCCTGTCAAAAGTTTATCTTTCCCGCTCTGACAACAGCGAGTCCGCCATATGAGTAAATAGCATGGCTATATTTTGATTCGTTTATGCTAAGTAGCGCTCCTTCTATGCTTTAGTACTTATTCTAAGCAGATAAACTTCATAAGTGACATTGACATGACTTTTTTGACATTAATGTTTTCACTTAAAACATTGGAATGCACAGGCAAAGGTAACTACCTCATTCCACCGTATATGTGACGTCATCACATGATTTTTGATTTTCATTTTTTTTCTCAGCAAATAAGAAATAAAAAAAATTAAAAAATATGTATTTGAACTCAGGATACGAAAATAAAGAAACGGTATTTTTGTTTTAAGGTCGTGTCAGTTTTGAAATGTTGTCAATTGAGATGACCGTGAGGACATCGATTATGTTTTTACCACATGTTTATCATATATATTTTTAACACTATTTTTATAAGTCGTGAGTTGTGACCATATAAATATTAGGCCATCGCCATTATAATTTCTCATTGATATCTAATCAAAATAACGTCACACTTCTGTTGATTGGATACCATTTTACACTTTATTATAGGTACACTTAATTCGAATAAACATAATTCACAGGTAATTTATAAAGTCACAATTATTAAGCATTACTAATTAGTAATTACAATGCTCTACCATATTTATTATCACGTACCTACCTATGCATTCCGACAATTTATAGCTAGACTGTTTCCTACTTCTATTCTCAAAACAAAAGTAACATGATTGCATTTTATCTATTTGCATTGTTATTATTTAAACATAAATATGTTTATGATAGCGCCATACACGGCGCAGAAAATGATAATCTCAAATAGCAGGAAAGAAGTTAGTCACCAAGGTAAAATATGTAATGTACACATGAGTGCGAGATCGTGTCCCAGCGTTGTTTGTGTCGCGGCGCTAACAGGCTGGTTGACACCGAGGCAACAACACGATCCAACAACACTATAATGCGGTGTGAATTACAGCTGATGCCTACTGTACACTGATACTTGACACCGCGTAGACGTATTTACAAGATATCAAATGATTTATTGCTACAAATATATATAGAAATCACTGCAGATATTTAAATGACATCAATTTGTTTTTACAGCGAAACGTTTTGCATTCAATATACCTACTACACTACTACTAATATACGTATTGGTACCTACATAGTTACCTACATTAATATTCATAATGTGTCACATTGGTATCTCTACCTTAAAGCTGGTTCGGACTATGTTAGTAATTTAGTCGAGAAGCGAGTAATTTAGTAACTAAATATGTTTTAGCAACAATATCTTTGTCAAGTATCTTAGTAAATGATTTAGTCGAGCCTATCCATTTTATTTTATTTTTTCGGGCGAGTAGCGGCCCCCGCTACGCTTCCCTGCTAGATGCCGCTAATAAAAATGTCGTTTCGCTTGAGTGAAGGAACTACTTTAAAATTGTTACCAAATATTTAGAACATGATTGCTCATAGAATGTGAAGTACCTACTTCATAAAAGTAAATAAATCAAGCAATCTGCGTAGGTATATTGATAAGTTTATTTTTTATTATTACGCAAATGTCTTCTTCCACCTCTTCTACAATAGCTATTATAATTAGGTTTATTAGCTTTTTTACTGTGTTGCGTTGCAGCCTACCTATTCATCTTAAAATATAATACAAAGAGATACAAAGACAATAAAAAATTACTATGGTACACCGCGGCATTGCCTGTACTTTGGTATACCTACCGCTTACTTGTACAAGCCCATAATGCGAACGATTTTTGGCCAATAACGAGTAATTTACTAAGTAACTACTCGCTACTCGACTTAATTACTCGTACTAATGTAGTCCGAACCAGCCAATAGATGTACTAGTTATTCGGTTTCTAAAAAGTTCACTGGGACCCGTTATGTTTAGAGTAGGCAGGTATAATGGTAAAGAACATACATATATAAAATATGCATTATGCACAATGTTGAGACTTTCTTAGAAGTCATAACAAAAGAGTCACAAGAGTGGTGACCTAAACGCTCTACACCACTTTAAAATGGAGTGCCATTACCACAGAAATCTAAATAATATTTAGATTTCTGCAGCCATTAGTTATTTTTTTATTCCAATTAGGAATAACACATTTCCTTTTCGAAATTTAAAAAGCAGAGCCTTCAATTTCGTACCCATACTTTACGTACTTACTTCTATGCGATTTTGTTATTGTCGTCAAACCGTGTATGTTACCCCACCAGCTTTATTCAACCTAGGATCCTCCTTAAGCACCGCGTAATAAATCTATTAATCTATACATTTGGCCCACATCGGTTCAGTGATGGGAATTAAAAATCTCCTTTCTATTACGTCACTGTTCCGGCCCAGATGGGTGACCCAGACCCACCCATTGTCTCCGTGCTATCATTATATCCGTGCACCTAACTAGGTACCTACGTAATTTGAATGTCAGATTTATTGGAAACGAAACTACATTAAAATTTATAATTTCAGTTCTTTACATAACAACTGTTTACTGGTTATCAAACGTAGCACTAATGACGCTACCTACCTTTGCCCACATAGTCGGATGAGCAACCGACTAGACTAATTACACCAGTTCCTGTAGGTCAACTCATTGGTATCAAGGAAACAATTGGTGCAATGATGTCCACTAGAAAACTGACAGATGTATAACCTGTTAGAAGAATTATCATTATTCTTGTTTTGTTCCCGGATAAGAAGATGCCAGTAAAAGGCGACTTATAGCCGATTCCTATGATTTACCGAGCGTTACTGGTTAATATTAAGAGTCTTTTATCCTTAACTATAATGAAGCAAAGACCTTAGGCTTTGCACAGTAGACACTCTCATAGGTTATTAGCTATCACAGGTAAAATTAGCTTATGAGTCCATTTATATCCCTAACTTGGCAATAAAAATGCTAAGGTAGGTAAGGAAAACGGTTCGATTTTGTTCTTAGGAACCGGGCAAAAGGGATAAAGGAACTACGTCAAGAGGATGTTCAGCTGCATCCTCCTGTTCCTTTGACCGTTGATTATAGCGGTCACTGGGAAGCCCATTCGTCAGTCGACAATTACGGGCTAATATAATATGATAATATAACGTTCTTACATCTTTGGTTTCAATGATTGTGCTATTTTTAATTGGTGATCTATTATACGGTTGGTGTCGTCTCCAGATGCGTCCCACATGCCATTAATTATTATCACGTGGGGTCTAAGGATACTAATGAATGTGACATCACATAAATAACTTTTCACCTCTATGACCAAGTATTTCTGATCTAATTACAGTTGAAAACCGAAATATTTTTGCAAGCAAAATTTGTTCTGCATTTGTATATTATTTATTCGCATATTCTATTTCTGACTCACCGTCACACACACATAATAATAGTTAGCAGGAAGAGGTTCACGGCCTTTAAAGGGGGGTCTTGCGATAATCACCTTGATATTCGATCATCACTCGGTCATTCACACTTAGGTACCTTCGTGCTATTATGGATATAAAATCCATTATAGCATATAATTATAGGTATATACAGCTGTTCCATTTGCTAACGTATTTGCTTTCCGTGTTAGCTCAAGATCAAGAGGCAATTTGGAGGAATTTTGAGAGAAAAGGCAGCAACTTGTTGACTTAGTAATAGCATCTAACATTATACTGCACTCGCTACTCCATGATAATAATTATTATGGTAAAACCTCCAAACCTTCGATTCGATCGCTGTAGAAGTTTACCATCCTAATTTCCTCATTCATTATTTCATCCTAGTTTTTGCATAATTCGTAATGAATAATCGTCCAAATCACAATGATACTCATAATATTTTTAACAATTGTTTCAGGAGCCTTCCTCATACCTTATTTCATAATACTCCTAGTATGCGGTGTGCCAATGCTTTTCATGGAATTGGCTGTGGGCCAGTACACAGCTCACGGTCCCATTGGTGCCCTGTCACAAATTTGCCCACTCTTTAAAGGTGAGCTAACAAAACAGTTATAATTATAATTTAATTCTGAAAATGTACTACAAGAATGGAACAATAATTATATGAAATTATTACAGGTGCGGGTTTAGCAAGCGTAGTGATCTCATTTTTAATGTCCACCTACTACGCGGTGATAATAGCGTGGGCAATATACTACTTCTTCACGTCGTTCAAAACTGAGGTTCCGTGGGCTAGCTGCTCCAACCGGTGGAATACGGCGCAGTGCTGGGTGCCCAACCACAACATGACCAAACCGAACGGCTCACAAACACCCACCGAACAATTCTTCGAGTAAGTTTTGCGTGAATGAATACCAATTTAATTTACTTTTCTTTTTGACTTTACTAAATGATTCTATTACGCAACTCATATGCCTATCATTATTAGGTAACTTTAGGATCTTATCCTTCCGCAACAATCACCACAGACCAATGCTATCAAGATCTACTGTTGCACACAATATGGATATAAAGACCGATTTGCACTTTCCGTTTCTTTATCTTTTTTTAGTCATAATCGCATCAATGATAATACATAATATTTTAAGAACTACGAGACGTTGTCAAAAACACTCGTATGCCATAAACTTTGAGTTCCGGATATGAATAATACTTTAGCATACAAAGCAATGCCAATATCTGAGACGTATCGTCATTCGTCAATAGGACTAATAAAGATTACCTATTTCTTAGTTAAGGATAGCAAATATTTATCAACGATCGAAGTCAATATCATCAAAATTTTAACGTTGATTAAGTTCTACGAAATGCTTAGTAATGCCCGCTCCCAAATACCTAATGCACGACAATTTATAAAACAACGGTGTCAAAGGCAGAAATGCCAGAAGAAAACTTCACTAAACATTTGGATTATGTATTCAAGAACTAATAGATTCGTTGTTTATTTCCAGGAAAAAGGTACTGAGCATGAGTGACGGTATTGAGTTTCCTAATGGAATGCGGTGGGAGCTGGCAGCTTGCTTGGTCTGTGCTTGGGTACTAGTTTACTTCGCTCTGTGGAAAAGTATCAAGTCTTCCGCCAAAGTACGCTATATCACCACAACACTGCCCTTTCTGCTGATTATAGTTTTCCTCGGACGCTCATTGACACTCGATGGAGCTGATAAAGGATTGAGGTTCTTCTTCAAGCCAGAATGGGAACTTCTAAAACAGTCAAGGCCATGGGTTAACGCCGCATCACAAGTATTTAACTCTATCGGAGTTGCTTTTGGTTCCATGATCATGTTCGCTTCATACAATCGATTTGACAATAACTTCCTCCACGACACTCTGGCTGTTTCGCTCATCAACGCAGTCACCAGTCTCATCGTGGGAATCTTCACGTTTGCCACCATAGGAAACATCGCCTTTGAACAAAATACTTCTGTAAAGGATGTCATCGCTGACAGTAAGTGTACTTCACAAAGATTTTACTTTAATCTGGGTAATAGTAAAATAACTGTCTCTAATTTGTGTTTTTACTTTCATTTCAGGTCCTGGTTTATTATTTGTAGTATATCCGCAGGCTATTGCAAAAATGCCGGCATCTCAATTATGGGCGGTGCTATTCTTCTTTATGTTCCTTTGTCTTGGACTTAATAGCCAGGTGAATATAATCACAACTATATACATATCTTCAATTATAGTGAACTTGTGGGTGAATTAATTACTTTACGTCTACTATAACCTTTCAGTTTGCAATCGTCGAAGTGGTGGTGACGTCAATACAAGATGGGTTCCCAGATATGATTCGCAGAAGACTTGTCTATCACGAATTGTTGGTGCTGTGCGTATGTGGAGTCTCATTAGTGTTCGGGTTACCGCACATAATACATAGTGGCATATACGTGTTCCAACTAATGGACTTCTACGCCGCATCACTCAGCATTACATATCTCGCCTTCTTTGAAGTGGTGGCTATTGCTTGGTTCTACGGTGTGGGCAGACTATCCAGAAATATTAAACAAATGACAGGTTGGTAGACTTTAGGTAAAATTAATTAATTACATTAGTTACTGTCGCTTTTAAGAATAATTTAAGAACTCGCCAACATATTAATTGTAGCATTTATTAAATTATTAACCATTATTTTTGAACTGAACAAAATCAAAAAGAGTTGTTCGTTTTCGAATTTAATTTCGAAAGAGTATGATATGAATACGTAAATGCCATTTGTTACCAATTCATAAGCACACATCTGCATGTGAACAACAATACATAAATAGTGACGTCACACGGGATGTCCTACCATTTCCTCCTGCGCAACTTCCGTTTTATTTGTTCCCTCGAAGATTATAATCTCTCTTTTTTTTGCATAAACATATGAACGAGCAAATAACGATCAGTAATCATCATTGTTACTTTATCAAAAAATTATAATTCACCACACCCTAAAAGGTATACTTATAGCAGAGTACGTAGTTATGTTATCGGATATAGTTAATTAATGTGATAGGTAGATGGCCTAATGACATGATTGCCCCGAGGAATACCTATATTTTGTCAACAGCTTTCCCTGTCGAAACATAAACAGATGTAGCGTAACGCATAATAATTAAGTAGGTACTCGTACCTATAATAATGTACCTATATTATATGAGTATCGGAGCAGTACGAAGTAACAGTATCTATCTAATAAGTACATTATGATTGGTATGGAATGCACTTAATTATCTGCATTTATGTCTTATGCAGTTTCAAATATAAATCTCGTAATTCTACTTCTATTTGAACGGGTTCCAAGGAATTATTAGCTGTTTCATATCATATTATAACAAAAAATAATAACTATGCTGCTGTCGCTTCTTTCTCCTATGCCTAAATGGCATGAATTGATCACAATGGCATTTACGTACCGTTGAGAGTGGTAAGTGGTTCGTTCTCCCAGTCTAGTCGAGTATGCCGCTACGGTCTAGCTGTATCTTTCTGTAACTTAATTCTAAAGCTGGGTATCGCCATTGCGAGGCTACTCATCAAATGCCTTTAGTCGCAAGGGGTAGCCTCACGATATGTTCAAGTTCCGTCTACACAGCCGTGCTGAGCCTGCGAGGCGTCACTTTACGTTTGACCATGGATCCAAACGAAATTCTTTGTTTTCAATGTCCCGAGCGCGCGAGACGGTACACATGCGTCCCATGCAACTGACCGACTCACTCGGAGCTCCCTTTAAGCACCGCACTACGACACCACGCCGGATCGCGCGATACACCATTGATCACGTTGCCTCGCGAGGCAAACGTGTCTACATATCGCGAGGCTGCCTTGCGAGGCTCGCCACACGAGGCAGTCTTGCAATATCGATACCCAGCTTTAGTCGCGGCTCTACTAAGCTCTAAGCGCCAAATCCACTAGCAAATTTTATTGCCCCAGTTATTGATCACAAGTGATCGCTTAGTTCGTAAAAGTCGAATTGCTGCAAATGTGTCCACAGTTTGAAAGTTGGTTGCAGAAGTCAACTTGCGCAATAAAACTTCCTTATTTGGCGATCAGTTTTAGATTCTTAATTCTTGCTTTCAGGTCGTCGCCCTTCACTTTATTTCCGAGTATGTTGGCTAGTAGCGACGCCAGCGCTTCTCCTGGCGCTATGGGTGGCCAGTCTAGTGGACTACACGCCACCCAGTTACCGCCAGTACCAGTATCCGACATGGGCGCAGGCCCTCGGCTGGATCATCGCTTCTCTCTCACTGCTCTGCATCCCTGTGTACGCCGTCTTTGTCGTAATTGGGTCACCCGGAAATAATTGGAGAGAGGTAAGACGAATTATGATTTATTTATAAACGACTGTCAACAAATATCTTCTATCTACCTGCTATCATACGGTATTAATCATATCTACAGCATATAGCAGGTTGGAAAAAACGAACAAAGTCGATGAACGAATTTAATCCAAAGGACATCAAGTACCTAAGCATTTTTTGAGTAGGTAAAACTAGCTTTTTCCGATAGTTAACATCTTCATCGTAATTGTATCAAGTTGAATTGATATTTACCTAAGTTAACAGATTTGATTTTCAATATTTGATGTACTTTCACCCTCCAGGTGACGTTCATACTTTCCGACTTGGGTAATCGACCGCAGAACAATGAATAAAATGCACTACGATAATTAATAAAAAGATAATATTTCTAAAGACGCATTAAAATTTATTACTCACGCAGACTCACGCTAGAACAACGAACTTTTTATCAATTGTTCTTCACAAGTACACTAGAATCAAAGATTTTCTCCTGCTGTCAAACAGACATGTTTTAATTCTAAGATAAATATTTACTAATGTCTTTATTTATTTTTCAGAAATTGCGTCATTCGATTCGTCCTACATCTTTATGTGAATGCGGGGTGAATGGATGCGATATTTGTGGCTCGGAATCCGAGCAACCGGATGACAAAACCGTTATCACCTAGTCTGAAAATAACTTAGAGAATAAGAACATATCTACCTATTTTCTACAATAGCATGAGAGATACTTTGATATCAAGAATAAACAAGACAGTAAGATAATAAAGACGGCACATATTCCATCATAATTATCATTAATTTACAACGAGGCATAGACTGGACTCAACCTACAATAATAATGAAGTAGTTACCTAGTGCTGGCAGTTTTCGAGTGTTTACTTTGAGTGCTTGCTCATTTTTTTTGTTACTTGAAACGATCTTCGATTTTACTTATAAGTATCTACTGTCAAATGCTTATAAAGCAGCTGTACAAATAATATAGGTAACGGCGCTTTGCGTATCTCCATATTTATTTATTATTATGTCGATTAGATACTTTTAACTCAGTCCTGACGACGCACACAGAATGTGCAACTCACTGTGTATTAATAATAAAATTGTAGATGGTAGAAAACCGACAGAACCAGTATTAAGTTTTATATGTATCTAGTAAAAGTTAAACAATGTGGCACATTCAAAGTTTGTCATATTAAACAAAGTTGTAAGTAGGTAGGTATAGATTAATAGGGTGTAGTACGTTTCATAAAACATTTGTGATCAAAGTCATTCCATTAGAAGTTGTATTTTAAATAATTTAGTCTAATTATCTATTTATTCTTAGTAAATATTATTGTTATACTTAACAAATACAATATTCGAATTGAGAAATTTAGGGAAATCTGTCAATCTCATTGCCTCAGTTGAAATATTTATATCTAATAATACGCGTGATAATAAAGCAATGATATTGCTCTGTTGATAAACGTCTAACAAAATACCTACCTAATTTGTACCTTTCTTGTAAAACTCCTTCCAATATAAAACATACCAATAAATTAAAGTACAATGTACCTTGTTAAAATATATTTACGGAATGTAAATAAGTAACTAAGTATTTGTAAATAAACGAGTAACAAACTTGTTACTTTAGCAATTAAGATAATTGAATAAAAATATAAGAATTATAGGTACAGAATTTTATTGATTCCGCGCATCGCGCGATTCAGAACCACATATTTTAGAAAAAGCTACGGTAATGAGTAAAAATGAATGCAAAATCCACCCTGTCAGAGTCCGCCACCGATATAGAGTAGTAGGTAAGTAGGTAATGGACTAGCAAGAGATACGGAGAAGATAGTTATACTAATCGTTCAACAGGCCATCTAGCTTTTGTTGCCATATCACGACAATAAAGAGAAGTGCGTGCGAGTTTTGAGCTTTTGGTGGAGGGGTATACCTCCACCTTACTAAGGCTTTTACAAAAGCTCAAAAAGCTGGGCGTAAAGTAATAAGGGATGTTGTGGTAGACTGGTTCAGAAATAACCTCACGGAACTGAAATAGAGTCTGAATATTGGTGAGGTAGTGAATGCACCAAAAAATTTTAAATTTAAGGCTCTGCAAGAAAGTATTTTAATCCCCACCCTCTTTATTGTCTACATGATTTTACATGAATGACATTCTAAATTATCGACAGCATGACGATGGACTTAGAAATTTTTTGAAACCGTGTCTTCTGCCTGAAGCGGTTAAACTGGAAACGTGCCTAGAAGTACGTTGGTAACGCCTTGGCCCGAATTTCCCCAGAGTAAGATTTCGTATGATATCTCTCATTCTATACTATTATCACAGTCTACCTATATCTTACTCCTTACAGTCAGTCAACGTAGAACATTGTCGCAGAGCAATCGTGCGAGGAGTTGCAGGGTGAAGGGGCGGAGGTTATGTCCCGAGTAGCCATACTGCATACTTGGGACATAACCTCCGCCCCTACATAATTTTGACATTTCATAGGACCTGTCAAATGTATGGGCGTTGACCCACTGTATGTAGTAAGTAGGTAAACTGTGCTAATATTATGAAGAGGTATTTGTTTGTTTGTATGTAGGAAGTAATCTCCGAAACTGCTCATCCCATTTCAAAATTTCTTTAACCAATAGGAAGCTACGTTACCCCTGAGTGCTATATACAAGGTTAGTTTTAGTATATGCGAAACCTGAAACTAGTTTGTTCAGAATCACTAGGAGAATTGATTGACATATTTTTTAAACCACATTTTTTTTTTCATAAATTTCAATTTTGTTTCAGTAGGTTTCTACCCATAACAATTGACGGGAATAAAAACCTTGAGGCTTGAAATGGTCCGCTCGGTCAGTTTCCGTGTATTAGACAACTCCTGCATAGCACATCTCAGGCATTTCACACTTTTTTAGCGAACTTAACGCGACATAAACTAAGATGTAACTTGGAGATTTACTAAAAAAAAACACATATTCAGGCAGTTTTGATGAAAATCTTGTTGGGGTGTCTCGGTTTTCGTATAAAGTAAAAATAACGTTGTATTGGCTATACTTTATAATCAAAAAACTAGGGATCCGTAAAGCGCTTATTACACTTGGCTGAATTTAGTCGTCTTAATTCAGTCGATACTGAATTTAGTCAAGTATAATCGCAATTAGCAAGCTAATTTTGTTTCTGAATTTAGGATGCTAGCTTGCTAATTGCGATAATACTTGACTAAATTCAGTATCGACTGAATTAAGACGACTAAATTCAGCCAAGTGTAATAAGCGCTTTAACTTGTATAACCAGCATTTTCAGGTTTAATTATCTGTGAATTAGCGCGCAATTCGAAATTCAAATAAATTTTATTCGAAAGCCGTGTTATTTTAATTTCAAATTCAGTCATTTGTTTTTTATAGTGTTTTGTTTTTGTGAAATTGTGTTAGTTTTTGGCGCCATGGATAAACTGAAAATTCGTACAATTTTCGAATGAGTTCCTACGTGGAAATAGGTACCGCTGCAGCGCTGTGCAAACAGCACGAAACATTAACCCTTTGGCTCGACGAGATTTTGACATTTGTCATACCCGCTGACTCGGGGAGTTGTCGCGTCAATTAATTGAATTAAGTCACCAAATGCAGGAATTTGCACGCAAGTTTTAAGTATGAATTTAATGTGAAAATTATTTTATTTCATTAATATTGTACCTAATATGTCTAGTAAATTTCTTTAAAAATGTGCTGTTTACGTGAAGCTACGTCAACATAATGCGAAATTAGAATAAAATAGATATTTAATATACCTATATCCAAATATTAGTTGAGATAGATTAGCTCAAAAACAATAATTAACGTACCTAGTTACGTGTTGAAACGCTGAAGGGACAAGCTAAACATAGTTTCTTTTTCTTTTCATTTTCGCTTTTACCATTATTCAAATACAAAAACGGATAAAAAAACACAATTCAATTCAGTAAAAATTGTACGTCGACTTAATTCGAACCTAGTGCTGACCATCAATCCAAAATTGTTAATACAATACAAATGTTGCATTCAGCCAAATCGATACTCATTCAGCCTAATCGAAACTCATTCATCCTAATCGAAAAATAATCATTAAATACATAAAATCGCTCGAAAGTTAATTAATGACATTTATTTATTTTCGGCATAGCTACAAATAAATAATTTCACGTGAATAGAAATTATTTTTCCAAAACCTAAAGTATTGGCACAGATTAAATATTAGTACAAGTAGAATGAACACGAAGATATTTTAAGTATCTAATAGACATAATTAGAATGTAGTACCACATTCTCTCCTATATTACTACATGCAGTCGGTCAACGCGGTACATTGTCGCAGAGCATTCGTGCTAGGGTTTGCTGAGGAAAGCGAGCAGCAGAGAGGCGGAGCTTATGTCCTAATCTGCCATACCGCAGCTCGGGACATAAATTCCTGGGCCTTTGCTTCCTGATTTCAAATAGAAGTGAAATAGTTCATAAGATAGAGGACGTACTACTATAATCAGGTTTTAATAATGTTAGAGGACATACGGTCGGTTCACAAAACAAACATGGCTAAGATCGATTTCTAAATCTAAGATAGCGGCTACGAAAACTTACTACTTATTCATCATGGGTGATATTTCCATGGTTTTCATGGCTCCTGTTGCAGAAAATGAGGTCAAAACATGAAAAGTTCACTAGTCGTCATGGGTGTCAATTCTGTAGTTTTCGGTGGCGCTGAGGCCGAAAATGGGGACAAAATGAAATTCCAAGATAGCGGCTACAAAAATTTGCAAATTAGTCGTCATGGGTTTCAAAATCGTGATTTTCGGGGGTGTTAAGCCGAAAATGAGATTAAAATCCAAATCCAAGATGGCGGTTACGCAAATTGGCTGGCTGTCATGGGTGTCAATCCCATGATTTAAGGGCTAGTAAATTTCATTTAACTAGGTAGTGAACTTTCATGACGGCTATCTTGGATTTAGGAGTAGAATTTATTTTCGGCTTCAGCACCCCCGAAATCTATGGAAATAATATAATTATGAAATAATAAGTAAATTTTCAAGGCCGCCATCTTGAATTTAAGAATAACTTATGTCTACCTACTGCTGCAAGGCTTATCCGCTGCGACTATCAGCTCGTCAAAATGTTAAGGTCTAAAAAATGTTGTAAAAGTGCCAAGTAAAGATGGCTGAACTACTGTTGCCTTTGCACCCCTGTCCAAATAAAACGAGCAAAATTTCATAAAGCGTTTAAAATCGATCTCGAAATAAAATCCTACTTCAAAACCCAGAGGTGCCTAGTCTGAGGTGAAACATTTAAGAGTTCGTGTAATGTTACAATTATTCGCCATTTTCACATAACAGCATGTTCATTGCTCGTTTTACGTTCTAACTTATTCGAATTCTAACTACTACATTATAAGTAAATGCTTCCGGTCAGCATCCGACTTAAGATGGCCCAAGGCCTCATCAATGTCTCGCATCGAGAATGCCAAAAGCTTTCCGCCATTAAATCTTCCCCGAAATCAAATACTCACTACGCCTATGTCAGATATACTGGGCACCCTATACCATCTACGCCTTCAAAAAATAAAGTCTATAATGTATGACCTCTTCACCCTCTTCACCCTCTTCACCTCTCTTCTGTTTTTTTTTTCGCTTATTCACAACCGTCAACCATCCTGGACATAATAAAATTAATATTCTATGTAGGTACCTATGCAATTTAAAATTAGTACATGAAGGCGTAGATAATTACTATTTTACTGCCGATATTGCGTCAAATTAGAATTTATTTTTTGAATTTTGAATAAAGAATATCAGTCTACGGATGCATTGGATTCCACGGTGAAGTTTCGGTACGAATATTTATTGATGTAGCCACAGAGGATCAATGATGTTATATAGGACTAGATTAGCAGTGTACAGCACCAACGCGTTACTACTTCGTATATGTCCACAGGCATATCTGACTTCAGTTGTCAGCTTGACGTCAAGTGAGTGATTGCTTAGCGATAAAAATATCAAAATGGCGAAATGTGAAGTTAAAATTTGCATGTCACGATCTGAAAAGATTAATAAAGCACTTGGTGCTAATTTTCCATAAGATTATCCAAAAAAAACATTACGAAACCAAATAAATTTAACAAACATTGTTTTTGCCGTCAGTGTTACCAGTAAAAACGATTTTGATTTTGCCAGATTGTTGGGAGTTTAATGAATGACCAATGTATGTTCCTTTAAGTCTAAATTATTGAAATATAATTTGTTCGGTTCGCGACCTAAGTGGTATTGACTATTGGATTGATTACTAAAACGCTGTATTTAACTTGCTAAAAACCATTTATTTAATAACGAATAAAAGGCTACGCTAAAATGATGGCTAATGAAAATGCTGGCGAATGCACCCGGTTGCTGTCAGAATATGCACTGACTTCGGCGCGCACTCAACGCGGCCTAAATCAATCCTAATTGATTCGCTAGATCAGCAAAAGGGTGTTCGAATAACATTGAACATAATTAATAAAAAATAAATATTATATTTACGCTGACGCATTTTTTTTTCTTCCTTAATGTACATAATTCGACCTTTCATAGTAATTGATTTAATTAACATCTTCATTCATTCTGGGGAATTTATGTAGATCATTGGCAACTCTGGCCGTTTTTCCGATAACAATGTCTTGTCTCATTCCAACATAATTAGTTTGACGAAAGAAGAAATGAGACAAATATAGTATTTTGACAGATTGACATAATTTATGTATCCGTTTCAAAGCTACCACTTTAAACTCGTAAGTGGTTACGTTTTTCTGAATTTGGTATAAGGACGCTGCTCCTCTTAGTATTATATAAGCTCATTGCAGAGGATTATGATTTATGATGAATCTAAATCTATTTTATTTTATTTAAATGTACCTACTGACTTATCACGATATTTAAAAAAAAGTATCTTTGATTGCTTGATTATAATTTTAACATAGATAGAATGTTAAATTACATCAAACATGTAAAATATTTTCTATAATTAAAAAAATCGATTTTTGGTGTTACTTATTTTTTATTAAATCGATTCGAACAAAATCACAACGAAATAATCGATTCACATAATCACTTTCTCACATCATTAACCATAAAAAAGTAATATGGCGGCTGATTCCGAATCCCAAATTGAGTAGTGATAACAAAGATTTCGTGATATTTTACGTACCTACGTTTACGTTTTACGTTAAAACATGGGCTTTTTCTAGTAGTATATCGCATTTGTCTATAGATGATGGATTGTTTTTAACCACGCCTACTGTGTAATTTGTGATATTAGTGATAAATGAACAACAACAAAAGTTCAACTGGCGGGAAGCTTTTACTTTGGATATCAAAAACTTTGTTATCACTACTAAAATTACCAAAACTATGGATGATTTCCTCGAGTTAATAAATGATTTACTCATTTTGTGATGATTGGTAGTCCAGAATCTATTCTTTTTATGATTTTTAGCGTCCACCACGACTGTCATCAAATGGCGGTTATCGCATTTATACATTCAGTTTTGTAAAGGTAAATATTAAAACTCGTGCGCTAAATAGGATTGATTCAATGGTACTCAAACTTGAGCTTTTTATTTAGTTCTTATAAATTTCATCCAATAACAAGATCCGATAAGTAGATAATTAAATGTTTACATTATTAATTAGGATGTCGTATGACCTAATTCTGGGCCCCGATCGGGGTCGAAAACGAGTTTACGGTAGTTCTTGTGTTCGTCCCCTTTCGGGGCCCGCTACGGACTATACGGTTAACGACGTGTACGGTCCATTATTGGTTCAATGGGGTGCGTGAAAAGAGCCTCCACGACGATGCTTAGGTACGTCCGGCGCACCCTGGGCAGTCAGCCCCGCTACCATCCTTGCTGACTGGCTAATCTTTTCACCACGGTATGAGCTATTCTCGTATAGTTCGTGCCGACACGATAGAAGAAGAAGATTGGTTCAATCGTTTTAAATCTGGCACGACGAATTGAAAGCGGTAGTGGAAGCGGATCCAACTCAATCTACGGCTGAGCTTGCTGCGGGCCTTGGAGTTAGTGTCAATGTCGTGGCCAGATCTTAGAATTGATCACTTCATGATGTGGCCGACCATTTCATGAAATGGTTGTATTTCATGAAATGGCCAATACCCGCTGCCCACATCATAATATGGCCTGGCCAGATCAATGAATAATCAGCGTCTAATGATATGAACAGCTAAAAGCACGGCACTTCATGATATGGTCAAACATTAGTGATCTCATATCGTAAAATAGTTACATTATCCACTGTTAGAGGCGCTGATATCGTTTTGTTTTTGTGATACCTATATAATGGCGGCGGCGGCGGACAATTTATTCTGACAAAAAAGCTAATAAGTAAAGTAGGGTGACCACGCAACGAAAATTAATGGACTATTATTGGATTTCAAAATATGACTTCATGGTAGGTACCTAATTGCGGGTGAACTTTTCGTGGAGTTTTATTTGTTCGATTATTTATCTGGTTAACCTGTCAAATAATCATCGAAACTTACTCTGTTGACGCATTCATTGGAAAGATTTATAACTAATTAATAAAATTGATACATTTTTTTGTAAATCCGACTCAGCGTACCCCGACTGCACGTGGTCAGACCCTGTCCTACCCCTAGAGTGTTATTTAAAAGCGTGGAGCCAAAAGCTCGCGAAGGAGGTCCTGAGTGGAACGAGTGCACGAGGCCAAAGCGTAGCAAGTGGGGGAGGTGGCGAGCGAAGCGAGTCGGCGACTTCCCAAGCGCAGCGCTGGTCGAGTGTGCGAGCGAAGCGAAGGGGCGACAAAGCGAGTCTTCAGTCTTGGTCAATCGCTCTTCCCCATTGCTTCTCCACAACAACGCGCGAGCTCACACTTCACGACAGACCATCGCAAAGCTACAAGAGTTAAAGCTGAAAGCTCTCTGTCACCCACCGTACAACTTTTTTAACAGTTTCTACTTTTTTTCAAAATTTGGACATTTTTTTTAAGTGGAAAAGAATTCAACACCAGAGAGGCAGTACAAAACGCTTTCGCTGACTTCTTCGCCGCCTCCCGTCCGGCATACTTCTACAGTTAAGGAATTAACAAACTGCCATCAAAATGGGAAAATTGTATAGATAATTTGGGCCAGTACTTGATTAACTAAAATAAAAAATATAACAAATTTTTTATATCTACTTACTTTAAAATTTCCATACAAATCTCCAATTTCATAGGTAAAGACCTAATAATTATTATAGTTAAGTTACATCAACCGTTTTTTGTTCAAATTAATCGATCAAAACAAAACACGTGTAGAATCGAAAGACGAAGACTTTTCTATCATGATATTAATTCCTTAACCAAATAAATAGCTTCATAATCAAGATTATGTATGTACCTACATGTAAAATGCTCTTTGTTATTCGAATCGGACCTTGCGTTTAGAAGTGCTAAAAGTAAGAACGACTTTGTCTGCATCCGCAATAACCAACATTCACGCGGACGAAGTCGCGGGCAAAAGCTATCAGCTACAACCAAAAATCTGACTATGCAGTTATCAAAGACAAAGCGAAGTAGAGGAAATTAAGTAGTAAGACAGACTAGAAAGCCAGCTTTAATGACGCCAGGCAGACATCTAGGGAATCCAATCCCGCCAACGCGGGATCCCACAGATACGGAAACCCACACCTTTTTTTCGGGATCTGAAAAGCAGGATTAGGTACTCATGAGGGATTGAAAAAATAAAAATGTGCTCAGACGACGTTCTGATTGTTTTTAAGACCCAGCACAGCCTCATTAATAAGTGATTTAACAACTATTCCATGGAACTCGTGCGTGCGTGACTTTTCTACAGCATTTGTATGGAAAATACTTTAGTTTTCAGTTATTAACTTACAGGTAAAAAAAAAGAATTTTAATGTTGTGTGAATCCTGTTTCTGAACGGAACGCAATCAATGTCAGTTCAAATACTCTATGACTAGGGATTCCCCCATGACACGGGGTTTTACCTTCGCGCGTGGTTAATTCTCAAAGAAAGTTATTGCGTCATTATCCTCTTACTTTTGATGTGAAAAATGATAATAAAAATTAAAATGTACTTGTCTTTATTTCATTTTTTTTTTAAATAACATCGTAATCTATGACTTCAATCCCGCAGGCCTGCGGGGTCACGATTTTGATGCGGGATTGGATTCCCTACAGACATCCATAAAGAAGACTAATTAAATAATATTGTATTTAATAATGCATTAGTATTATAATACAAAACAACAGAACACATGACTGAGTATCTAGAACCAAGTAAGGTACAATATTGAACTTCACATTTACAGTTACAAGTCAAGTTAACTGTGTTTTTTCTTTTTTGATTTACTGTGTCCTTTCCTTTCCTCGCTGACTGATAGTGAGCTATCAGCATCATCATCATCTTCTTCTTCATCGTCATCCAAGTTGCCATCACCACCTTGAAAATAAAGATTAGATACTTAATAATTGTGTTCCTTCATTATGATCATATAAGTTGTCCCCACCATAAACCACTGTAAACCATAATGCCAATATGGTCAGCTGAGTGGGCAGGTAGATTCATGACTACTGTATGACATAACAATTGAGAGGTACTAATATTTGCACTATACCCTTTTCACTGTAAGGTGAATCCTGATATTTCTCTACAAAATGTTACAATACGGCCGACGTAAAGATACGTGACGTATCTTGGCAAGTCTGAAGTTAGTTGTTTGGCTGCGCAATGATCTTTTAGAAATGAAATTGTCTACTGCGCAGCTAATCAGCTAACTTCAGACTCGCCAAGATATGTCAGTCGTATTGTACCATACAATGAATACGTATCAAATATTTTTTAAAGCCAAAACTTGAATAGTATAACTATTTTATGGTTTTTGATAATATTGTTTAGATTTTTTCAATAGCTGTCTCCTTACTCCTTTAATTTACGAAATAACCGCTATGTCAGGACTTATCTTTCATTGAACAGAGTATAACAGGTTTCTTCAATATGCTTACTTATATCTGCAGCTTCACAGTAGTATCAGAGCATAACAATGCATATTGTCTACAATGCATTTATCTTAGTCTTATAGCAAACTAAGCCTGAAATAAGTTTTATTTATAATATCATAAAAATTCCCAAGATATTCTTTTCTTGTACATATTTAACAATAGACTGTGCATCAGTAATACAGAGTAGGTACTTAGGTAGTTCATGTTAGTTTTATGCATAGGAACTCATTGATAGGAACTAACAGAAAACAATGGCTTAGGTGAGCAACCACTGAAAAGTCAAAGTGGACCGCCCCTAAGACGACCCTCTGACCGAACATTCTTAGAAATTGGGGAGTGAATTAGTCAAAGAAAGCAGGATCAACAATCGTCATCGAGGAGTACTAAAGGTACTAGGGTAAAAAAGATAAGTACGCAGGCAGTAAAAGTCCGTTCGCTCAAATAGTATTGGTACACCTAAACAGCATGCAGGATTTAATGTCATAAAAAAGGGGCAATATTTTATAAATTAAAAATTAAATTTGTACGGTTGACACTATTCTCCATCAATAGAAGTGTCCTCAGAAGAACCACCACCTGTGTTTATATATAATAGAAGATTCAGCAGCAGCGCCACTATTTTAGCGAACGAACTTTATAACTGTACATAATAGTTCCTTGCATGCTTAACTCATAAATATTATGAATGTGATATCAAACTAACTGGCTTCATCAATATCACAAAGTTCTTCTATCATCTTCGTTAATGCGGCATTAGCTTCGACTTGAAATTCTTCTAGCGACTTTACTAAATGCTGCTTATCAACAGATTTTGTAACTGTTTCAATTAATTGATCTTTTTGAGATATAGTGAGTTTAATTTCAGGTAACATCTTCAATCAATTATTAGCAATAATATTAACTGGTCGTTTGGTTGGACCCACAGACTAGATAGGGATACAAGTTGGACCTGTAAGTCAAGAGATGTCTATTTTGAACCTAAAAATAGTGTAGTGATGTGCAGATGCAGATTATGTAGAAGCGATTCCATGACTCGATACTTTGAATGTATAAATTATTCGATCGATAAACGATTTACTATAATAATCGCCAACCGTGATAAATTATTTGAAATTCTAATAATATACGTATAGTGCAGTCGTGGATAGTCCCCGGTTGGTGCCCCACCCCATTTTAGATTAAAGTTCTCAAAGGGGCCTCTGCGCGTTGGACCTGTGTCCCCGTGTATCCCTTCCAAAGGACCGGACATCTTCTGCACGGAAGATGAGCCATGACTACAGAGAGGTTATTATTATTATTAGGGATGTTCCGACTAGTCGGCGATTAGTCGGTAAAGCCGACTATTCAGCAAAGAGCGCCGACTATCCGGCTTCTTACTTTGTATGTCAATAAAATGTAAATAAGGTTAGTCGGAAAGGCGGTACTAATCCGCGGGCCACTTACCATTCAATTCCCATACTTTAGACGACACGTCCGAACGTGTGGATTAAAAACTCTGTAAAGTTCAAGGCGTTAACTAGTTTGATTACTCTAGTTAGTTCTTATCTATCACCGCCCTTTTCTTGCGCTGTTTGTTGGTAGAAGACTACAATTCTATAATTTAAATTTAGTTGGTGCATAAGAGAATCGGCACCCAGCTAAAAACTTCCACAAAAGTTGAATTTTAAGATATTTTATGCCACTTTTGAAAAGTTGGGTCAATTGATGGTCGAAATAATCGGTTTACGATTTCAGAGTAAAATGATAATCCGGTAATCGATTTTTAAAAATAATCAACTCTGTACATCATTATTACAAAAATATTGTTGATGTTTGTCTTTTTTTGTTCATTCGTTTATCGACCATGGATACAGGTCTTTAAAGCCTAACTTAATTATTTATTTTATGTTCATAGAGAGTCTTAAGGCTCATTTACACGGAGATAGTTTCTCGAAGCGAGTCTCATGCTATCTCTGTTTTCATCGTAGAAAAAGACAACGACAGAACGAGTCTCGCATCGAGAAACTATCCTCGTGTAAATCGGCCTTTATAGAAATGAAATGCTGGTGGTGTGACAAATGACAAATACCTATTCATTTGCTTCTTGGAACTTCAAGCGACAATTTTTTTTTAAATCTATCCTGTTATTTCACAAAAGTCCAAGTGGTCCATTCAACTATAAAATTTGGAAACACCGAATTTCATTGGATTATTTTAATTATTTACCACCAAAAACATTTTTGTTTTGTTTTGTGTGTTCTCCAAGGAACATAAATTCAGAATGCTGGTTTGTCCTGCTGTAAGCCAGTAGCGGACTAATCCTGTTGTGTCGGACTAACCTCCGGTTTCTGAGTTGAGAATTCGGAATAAGCAATACTTATGTAATAAGTGAGTACGGAGTTGTAAAAAAAATGCTTTAAAATCCGTCATTTTTTTACAACTCCGTTTTCAAATGTTACTTAGTACTGCAACCTAGAATTCTCAATTCAGAAACCGAAGGTAACCTTAAATGGGACAGTAAAATTATTAATGCGGCTGACAACAGCTTACGGCAAAAGGTTCTGAATCGGTGGGCAGTATAGAATAGAAATAGTTTGTTAGAGTGCGCGCAAGATAACTCTGCGCGCGACTGAGGGCGTGCTAAACGTTTCCATGTTCGCAAAAGTTCAAATTACCGCTTTTTAAGCTTAACTTTTTTATCGCTTAACATAATTTTCCCGTTAAATATTCCTACAATCAGGTAGTTCTACTATCAAAATTGATAAAACGGCACACATTTTGGTGGACCATGATTAGTTCCGATTTCGGCCGCGCGCAGACTTATCTTGCGCGCACTCTACTTCCGATTTTTTAATTTACTTTTTTTAATTCTAGGATACGCAGTACTTTAGTAACATTTGAGTTCGGAGTTGTCAAAAAAAAGACGCATTTTAGAGCATTTTTTTTACAACTCCGTACTCAAACACTACTTTGCTTATCTCGAATCTTCAATCACTTAAATGAAAAAACGGCTAAAGGATCAGTCTTCCAAACTTGTAGCTTAAACTCTTAGAAATAAAAGTTCAGGCTGTCAGTGATCTGTGTCAGTGTCAAAAGCAAAAATCTTTTATTTTTTAAATTTTAAACTTACATCAGCTGATTAATTACCTCCTCTAGAGCCGTAAAGTTGTATTTAAATTGAACTTTACTTCACTATGTAATAACAAAGTTAATATGCGTGAATTCGGCAGATTCGGTCCTTTAATTGGTGCTGTAGACGAGGGAACTTCAAATGTTAAGTTTCTGGTAATAAATTTTTTCAACTATCTATGTAATTTAAACATTAATTTTAACACCTCTGCCGCTGGAAAGAATATAATTGTTAATTTAAACAACCTTCAACACTGAAATAGACCTATCAGCGATATTGCTATTATTCATTTATATTTATTAAATAAATATAAATAAATAAATAATTTATAATAATTACAGGTATTTGCAGCAAACACATCGGAAGTATTAACCTATCACCAAATATCATTAAAACGATTTAGTCCTCAAGAAGGATGGATTGAACAGGATGCTATAGAAATTCTAAATGCAGTTTTGGAATGCATTGAGGTAATATCGAAAATGATATTAAAAAGAAACAAGATATATATTTATAAAATGAATGTTTTAAAAATATACCCAACTGGATTTTTCCAGGTGAAAGTTGTATAATTCTAACAAGATTGGTCTAATATTTTATTATGATATGCCGTGTACACTTAAGATATGAATAGATAAACTTTATTCATGAAATAGTAGGTACTTATATTGTGTAAAAGCCATTTATTGTCTTTAAATTACAGGTAACTACTGATAATCTAAGGAAGTTAGATATTAACCCTGAGGATGTGGTTGGTATTGGTATTACAAACCAAAGGGAAACTACAGTAGTATGGAACTCGGTCACTGGACAACCTCTGTATAGTGCCATAGGTAAGATAATAAAAAATTTGGATTAGGGTGCTTTTACTTTAGTTGGTCAGTGTCGGACTGCACAGCAGCAGTACAGACATTACACTGCTCTTTTGTCAAGTCAAACCAAATGAAAATACACAACTGCCCATGTGCAGCTTGACAATCAGCAACCATCTAAATTGAAAGAACCCTAAAATTATTTTTACAAAGCTGCATAGTTGTTGGTGAAGTAGTATGATGTAGCTGGGCCTCTCTGACATCACTTGTTGCTCAACATTTGTGAGTAATGATTATTATTTATGAGCTCTTCATTATTTATGATCACTACATAGTATAAAACAAAGTCGTTTCCCGCTGTCTGTCCCTATGTATGCTTAGATCTTTAAAACTATGCAACGGATTTTGATGCAGTTTTTTTAAATAGATAGAGTGATTCAAGAGGAAGGTTTTAAGCTATAAAAGGTACACATGCAAAGCCAGGGCATGTCACTAATAAATGATAAATTTCTTGAATAATAATAATTGATGATGATGATGATCTAATTATACATTTTTTTTTTTTTATTTCAGTATGGTTAGATGTGAGAACATCAAAAATTGTTGACGAACTGATAAAAGCAAAAGGGGCACAATGTGTTAATGCTGTGACACAGACCAGTGGGCTTCCACTATCAACATACTTTTCATCTGTAAAGCTCAAATGGTTGCTACAAAATGTAGCTGCAGTTAAGGATTCTGTTAAAACTGGGGAATGTATGGCAGGCACCATAGACTCCTGGTTAATTTGGGTAATGTATTTGGTTTTTTTTAACTTATTTGTAAGCGTAATAGTAGTCCATTAGGAAATATCTGTATACCAGGTTAGTCGGAAAGGGGGTACTAATCCGCAAACCACTTAAAAGTATCACTGATGACTGTTTCACAACAAGTGTTAACATTTCAAAATTCAATAACTTTAAAGAACATTAAAAAAAAAAAAAAAAACTTCGTCCCTTCTTTAGTTACGAATTCAGAAAAAGGAGCTACTAATTCGTGACCCCAAATATGAGCTAAAATATAACACAGCTGATCATAACTAAGGATAGATAGATTTAGCGTATTTTTATGAAATCTTTGAACAGCTATTTCTCTTAAACTATTGACTTTTGGAGAAAGTCGTAGAACAAAAGTTATTCATTTTTAAGGGTACTTTAACACCCTTTCGGATTAGTTCATCCTTTCCGACTAATCTTGTATTATGAAAACACATTACAATCTTTTCAGACCTTTCTCCCACTAATTGCATATAAGCTGGAATTTGTCCAAAACATTGGCAAAATCTTCAATCAAAATACACATGATTAAAAACAAACAAAAAAACAGTCCTCAAAATATGTATAATGTTATTCAATTCAAATATTTTTGACACCTTTTTCAGAACCTTACTGGTGGCAGTCATGGTGGGACTCACGTTACAGATGTAACAAATGCTTCTAGAACACAGCTAATGTCATTAAGGAGTCTGCAATGGGATAAAGGATTGTTACGTTTTTTTGACATACCAATAGAAATTCTACCAAAGATTAAAAGTTCAGCTGAAATATATGGTTACATTTCAACAGGATCCCTTCTTGGCGTACCTATTGCTGGGGTCAGTTTTTATTGTATTTACCCGAGTACCTACGGCGAAGCTTACAGGAGGTTAATGTTTTTCCTGTGTTTGTATTTAAAAAAATATTCTTCATTCTATGTAGGTACTATGGAAAAGGATATACTGTTAAAGTTTGCTGTAGCCCCCTGTTTTTGTTCTTAAATGACATTCATTTTCAAATCGAATCAGTTTTTCGGAATTAACCGCGTTTTTTATGTGCTAACACGCAGTGGCGTAGCGTGTGTTTCAGCCGCTCTGGGCGGACGATAATTTCGCCGCCCTCTATTTAAGTTATTCAATTTAAAAGAGTAAAATGTGTATTGTACAGGTTACAAATAAAATGTATAAAATACAGGTGAAATGTACTTAAATGAAAAATGCGAAGGTGCGACAAAAATATGAAGTGATTTTATCGCAAATTCAGAATTTTACAAGATATTATTATTATTTTTTATTGTGAAATTTTGCCGCTCCCTCAAAGTGCCACAAGGGGCGGGCCGCACCTGCCGCCCCCCCTACGCTACGCCACTGCTAACACGTGAAGTGACTACAAACAATGAGAGTCGTTCAATAATACAATAAGACGCATTTCAGCAAGAGCATGGTCCTCACAGTCCGACAGGTTGTACATAGAACGCAGGTTTGTGCATAGTACATAAAATAATGCACGCGATCCATTCCGAAAAGTGATTCGATCAAGTACTCCGCTGTTCCTTCTGTCTTAAATATAATAGATCAAGTGCTGCTCCCTGTTGATCAAGTTCTTCGGTATGTGAGCCCCACATACAAGGTGTAACATAAATAACGCACAACCTCTTAAGGGGTCACTGTTCTCATCATTATGAAAAACGTTTACTATGGGACCAAACTTGAAATCGCGAAAAAAAAAACAGCTGTTACCTATTTATATTCGCATAACTCGTCAAAATGTAGGGAACAGCAGATTTTTTTTTCGCGATTTCGTGTTTTGTCCCATAGTAAAAGTTGTTCATAATGAATAGTACAGTGACCCCTTAAGAGGTTGTGCGTTCTTTAAGTTACACCTTGTATGCATATACAGCGTGTAAATAAATTCGTGTAATTCCTGCAAACATCGTGGCCTACTGGTGATACAGATTGACCTTATATGGGATTATTTTGGATTCAACAAAAACAATTTTAAATAGGTGTTCAAAACATGGTGTTCTTAATCTGAGGCATTTTATGACCTTGAGTTAACTGACTGCGTATAGCGATACCACGCTAATCGTGCCCGCTGGCTGTCTCGCCGGAATTTCAATCATTCATCAAAATGATTGATGTTTTTAAACTTTGCCACGTAGGTAATTTAGATTCTTACATACATAGCAAAACAAAAAAAAACGAGCAAAATCCTTTTCAGGATTAATCTATACCAGTAGTAGATCATGTGGTTTTAAGGAATTACACAAATTAACAATTTGTTAACAAAAGGCGCGACCAATGACTGACATTTTGGTCTATCCTATATTTAATTTTAGTACCTACTAGCTTTTGCCTGCGGCTTCGCTCGCGTAAATTTACATTTTTTATCCTAAAATATAGCCTATAGCACTCAAGGATAACGTAGCTTCCTATTGGTGAAAGAATTTTTGAAATCGGATGAGTAGTTTCGGAGATAACCTCCTACATACAAACAAACAAATTCTACCTCTTTATAATATTAGTATAGATTTAAGAAGTTATTGATAGGGAATACTCCTTGGTATTTAATCTTTTATCTGCACTGCGATAGTTGTGTACCTACTTAACTAATAGAGAATATGCATGTAATTCAAAACTCTTTCATTATTTAGATATACATTGTTTATGAGTCAAGACACAAATTGCATTTTTTTTACATTTTTTAACTCATTACTTCTTTTACAATTAATTGTTTTATGTTACGTTTTTTTCGTGGAACGGAACGCAATCTCGAAACGCGTCGTCTTCGAAAATGCCGGAAGTGACATCAAAATCCAGATGAATAAATCTTTAAATAATCTTTTCTTAGCAAACTGTTTGATTTCTCACTGAGGTTAAGTTAGTAAGTGCGATTTCTGCTTGAATAAAGCACAAGAAATAATTTAATTTACATGATTTGTGGCGAAAAAAGAGATGTAAACAAAGTAGTATCTTGGATTATGACGTCACATTATGACCGCGACAATAAAGGACGTTTGAACTGTAGAAGAAAATTGTTAAAGTTTAATAATTGTTTTGAGCAAGAAATAATAGTAACATTTGACTTTTAATACTTTTCTTGGGTTTATATTAATGTGCTTTATTGATTAAGAGAAAAAAAAAGTTACTTGCATATTCCCTATTGCACCTCCTCATTTTCTTGCCTTCCATGCACCAGGGTCAGAGCACCAACCCGCCTTCATCTCATGACTTTGAATTAATGCGCGGGTCACAATTTTATCATCACTTATTAACTGAGCGTGAGGTCCTGGGTTCGATCCCCAGGGCCCCAAGTCGGGCAAAGTGTTATTGGGTTTTTCCGTGTGGAATTTCTTAAGAGCAGCCCGGAGTCTGGATTTGTGCCCGGTTGATGGCAATAGGCTCGCCCCCAATTACATGGGACTTGAAATATAACGCCGAAATGTGGATGTACCATACACCTCTGCCCAACTTTCGGGGAATACAGTCGTGATGTTATGTTTATTTTACAGTGAAGGAAAACATTGTAAGGAAACCCTCACACCTAAGGGCCAGCGCAGACCGAGAGCAGAGCAGAGCATTTTTGAGACCACTGAAAAAACGACTTTAAGACGATACCATACAGAACCTCAAGCATGGTCGAGCATCGAGTTTAGACGTGTTTATTTTTGCACTGTATGGTGTAGTCTTAAAGTCGTTTTTTCAGTGGTCTCAAAAATGCTCTGCTCTGCACTCGGTGTGCGCTGACCCTAACGGGGCTCCGAAAAGTTCTCGATTATGTGTGTAATCCGCCAAAACGCACCCATTCTAATTTTGACAAGAGGCCCGCTCTCACCAGTCGATAGTAATGGGCTGGTTATGTTATTTATTTGTTTATTAATTGTTTTGTATCTTATATCGAAGCCTACTTACTTCAGTGTCTCGGGGATCAACAAGCAGCTCTAGTTGGACAAGGATGCATGCGATTTGGTCAAGTTAAATGTACTTTCGGTACTGGATGCTTTTTATTATACAATACAGGTATGTAATTATTATTAACAACACTAGTAGTATTTATTTCATGTCATAGAATTCCTTTAACAACCTAATTTTTAGGTGATTCCATTATCCACTCACAACAAGGTCTTCTAACGACAGTGGCTTATAAACTGGGTCAAGATGCACCACCGGTTTATGCTTTAGAGGGATCCGTTGCCATTGCAGGTAAATTTTATAATCATTATCATAATTATCATAACTAGATACATTTTATTTAGAAACAAGCTCATTGAAGCATATTTATTCATATTTTATCTAGGTGACACATTACAGTGGCTACGAGATGGATTGGAGCTTATAAGTGATATACAAGATACAGAGGCCATAGCCGCAGAGGCGAATGATGATGACGAAGGAAGCATTTGTTTTGTGCCAGCATTTAGTGGTTTATATTCTCCCTATTGGAGGAAAGATGCCAGAGGGTAAGTTAACAATTGATAGGTACTGGTGCCGATTCTGTTATGGACAAACTAAACTTAATTTAGGCTATTGCCATCTTTTTCACTATGATACAATAAGAAAGAGACATACGACATAAAGAGCTGTAAAATTTAGTTGAACTAAAATTTCCATACAAATTTAGACGACATTTAAAACGTGTCGACTAAAAACATGGTGAAGTTCAAGGCGTAAAGTAATTTGACATCTCTAACTTAGTTGTTATCTGTCACCGTCCTTTTCTCGCGCTATCTGTTAGTAAAAGATAGCAATTCTCTAATTTTAGTTTAGTTGGTGAACAAGAGAATCGGCACCACTGTTAAGTCAGCTTCCCACGGTGCGTGAAATCGCGCCCCGCGATACACGAGCTCGCACCGACGCACCATGGGAAGAGACTCGTCCGTGGTAACACAGCCGCGTGCGTAGCGGTGCGCCGTATTCGCTACGAATCGGTAAATTCAAAGATGCGGTGCGAGTTCTCTTTCACTTGGTATTTTGGAATAACAAAATAGCTTCGAATCACGCACCCTCAGGTGAATTCCATTTTGCGTAATTTTACGGATGATATCACGCACAGCAGGTGCGCGGTATCACGCACCGTGGGCATCCCACCTTTAAATATTATTACTGAAGCAATTCCAAATGTAAATATTTAATTATTCTCATAATTTACAGAATCATGTGGGGATTAAGTGGAAAAACACGCCGAGAACACATTGTCCGAGCAGCTTTAGAATCAGTGTGCCATCAAACACGTAGTGTAGCGACAGCGATGGCGGCGGATTGTGCGCCGCTGAGGCGACTGCTTGCTGACGGCGGTATGGCGCAAAATACTCTTCTCATGCAAATGCAAGCAGATATTCTCGGTATCCCTGTGGTATGTTTACTGTTGATGTAAAGTAATTTATTCATACAATTTATTTAGGCGGTCTTAAATTTAGTTTTTGTGTAGTGAATGTTTGAAGAAAAAGATAAAAGGTAGTTTGCTGCACCTTTGTATGCAATGTTTACCTGTTAACCTAACATAATTATGCCAATATTCTTACTAGTATACCTACCTTCTTATTTATTTTATGGGCTCGTTGACTAACATACATCAAAACTTCATGATTTAAAATACAACTATATTATAATGTTTTAGATACATATTAATACTCGATTATTAACTTACCAGATACGACCTCTAATGATGGAAAGTACAGCACTCGGGGCTGCCATAGTGGCGGGGCGAGCACTGCGAGTGTGGCCGACGTTTACGCCAAGCCCGCCAGCCGACACGTTCCTGCCGGCTTTGACTTCCGAAGGTTCCGAACACTTGCTTTCCTACTCATTATTGTATTTTTAAACTGCTTTTATGCTAACAAGACTGGAATAGTCACGTGTTAGTCTCTGGTATGAATGCAGAATTTACTGTCATTAATACTGATGATATTGATGTCACCGGCCGTAGCCATCAGAACTGCAAACAGACTGCCTAGCCAATTCGCACAAGTTCCAACTGTAACAACTGCGTATCAGCTGCTTTGCAGTCCAAATGTACTTTAAATTAACTTTTATGGACTTTTTACTTTTTGCCCCGGTGGGAAGAGCAGCTGGCGATATGTTAGCAAGGCTGCAGTCCCAGAGTTGATAGGGATTGTGATAGAAGAGACTTAACTTTCCTCACGATAGCAAAAGGCGCAAACGCAAGCGGTAGCAAAAAGGTGACAAACAGTCCTATTATGGAATCGTATCGCCTATGCTGTCTCGTTCAAACTGACGCGATTTCTACAAATACGTCATTATATACCTCACATGAGAGGAAATGCGGGCGGCATTTAGTCCGTACAAACGTATTTCTCTGTTTTCTCCCTGAATAACGACATTAGAGCAAATATTTTTTACCAGACTGCGCGACAGCAAATACGGTTATGTTTTTCACGCGTATTTAAGTATCTATAATATGGGCTCAGTCGCAGAACCTCCACTTCGCAAAATGTCTACCGGTCGCAAAAGGTCCCTTTCGCAAAATGTATTGTAATTGTACGTGTACCATATTTGAATGGTGACGGAAAATATCGTGAGGAAACCTACACACCTGAGAGTTCGCCATAAAGTTCTTGATGGTGTGCGTATTCCGCCAATCCACAGCAGGCCAGCGTGGTGACTAAGGCCGGAATCCTTCTCATGCAGAGAAGAGGCCCGTGCCCGTTAGTGGGACAGTAATGAACTGGTTATGTTATGATTAGAAGTACGTCTTGTTTACACCTTTTCATTTCTTATTTTTTTATTTTCTACATCATCTTGTTTTGTACTTTTTATTTACACCGGGCAGTGACTGCACTCCCTGCCGCCCGGCTGCAAAATTTTACGCAACAAACCCGCCTTTAGTGTGAAACAATTAAAATCTATAATTTTATTGTAGAACGCGACATCAGACGTGTCCGATGGGAGCAGGCAGTCAACAAATGTATGGCGTGGGATTCGGACGGCAGCGAAGAAAAAGAAAAAATTAACCCTGGTAAATAAAGCATTAAAAACCATTTTGAAAATCTAGAACTTTAAAGATTAGTATAGTAAGTAGAAAACTTTCAAGGCTGGATTACCTATTCTCGTTATTCAAATGTTTTACGACTATCAGAGCATGACATAATCATTTAAAACTTGTCAATTACATCATTATTTAGTTATTTCATAAACTCATAGAACAGTTGTTTAACTGCGCACGTTAAGAAGCTCCACACACCAAATGAAGTGCGGCTTGTGCGGCGCGGCTGCCGAAGATGAGACAATGCACTCTTAATGCGGTGTGGTGCGGCGAATATGGAACTGTACTTTAAGGGCTCCCACACAAAACTACGAATTCGCATCGCATTGCAAAAATCTGCGAGCTCGCAGGACGCATCGCAAAAACTTCCGATTTGATTCGCATCGCGCATTCCTGGAATTATTCCCAATAGTCCCCTCTAGCCCTGTCCTCCGCGGTGACAGCTGGGAATTGTCTTCCCAGTTGTCACCGGGCTGACAATTTGTGCCGACTGAATTATTCCCAATAATCCCCTCTAGCCCTGTCCTCCGGGGTGACAGCTGGGAATTGTCTTCCCAGTTGTCACCGGGGTGACAATTTATGCCGACTGTTCCCTTTGAAAACTGACTAGAGGGGACAGAAGGGAAGTCTGTTTCTCAGTTGTCACCGGGGGGGGCGGGGGGGTAACATTTGCTACGATTCCTTCCTTCCCAGAAAAAAAATGTAATTACCATAGATTTCAGCAATATCCGAATTCGGTCCGAGTTTTTTATATCCGTATTTTCACGGATTCGGATCGGATGCAGTGCGTAATCGCTGTAAGGGTAAAGTTACACGTGCTTATTAGTCGCATGCTTATTTGAAATCTTGCTCATTGATTTTGTGCCTTGCGCCGCAGATGTCATGACACAAAATAGAACGTCCGTCGATCTCATTTGTACTTGCTTATTTCAAGAGTGCTTAGAGAGAGATGGAGGAATGAGATCGATTCGAGTCGTTCGATTTTGTGTCATGCTACCTGCGGCGCAAGGCACAAAATCAATGAGCAAGATTTCAAATAAGCATACGAATGCGACTAGTAAGCACGTGAAACCGCGAAATATTTACCCTTAGTGATTATCTGTGATTATACGATTAGTATTAATTAAAGTTAATATTCTGTGACTATACCTAATAAAGGAAACATAATGCAGATTTTTTTTAATTTGATTCTATATAACTTTCTTGACATTTTTATTTACATACTTAATAGTTAATATTTTTGTAATGTTGTATGCGTGTTGACTTTGTGTTAATTTTTTTATTTATTTAATTCTATGTAGCACGAGAAATAAAAAAGCTGAAATCATAGTAATTACATTTTTTTTCTGGGAAGGAAGGAATCGTAGCAAATGTCACCCTCCCCCCCCCCCCCCCCCCGGTGACAATTGAGAAACAGACTTCCCATTTGTCCCCTCTAGTCAGTTTTCAAAGGGAACAGTCGACACAAATTGTCACCGGGGTGACAGCTGTGAAGACTATTCCCAGCTGTCACCCCGGAGGACAGGGCTAGAGGGGACTATTGGGAATAATTCCATTCGTGCGATATTACGTCACGTTGGTGACGTAATTTTTGTCCGCTCTGAGACAGCGTGTGGGCAAGACGCCGCGCTCGTTGTGTATAAATAAACTTAAAAGCTCTTCAAATGAAAATATGCTCATTCAAAAATAATCAAAAAAAATATCTTCCTCTGTTCTCAAACCTTAGTATTTTCGAGTAAAATAGTTCCCATCAGCGTCGCATCGCAGTTTTGTGTGGGAGCCCTAAAAGTGGCGGCCGCTGACCGCACCGCGCCTTGCCGCCCCGTATTTAGTATGTGGAGTTGAGTGGAGGATCTCTCAAGTTTTTTTATAAGCTAATTAAAGCATATTATAAAACAATTTGCATTAATATTCATTATATTGCAGATGAGACAGATCGCACGACAGCAGCCCTACCTTCCGGTCTGTTTTTCCTCGGCACCGTGCTTCTAGTGATAATAGCGGATAAACTAAAAGCCATCTAATCAATGGGCTTAAGTAATTACAGAGTCATTAGTAGAACAATTCTGTGTACCTCCCAAAGTTAGTTGTAAAGTATTAATTTATTCATAGCTGAATTGTTGATTATTTGTTGTTGTCATAATAAAAGCCGTTATAAACATTTATTTGTTTTTTATTTAGAAATGCAAACTTAGGTATGTAAATTCACTTACACTAGTGTTACAAATATATCGAAATAATTTCATCACTCTTTCAGCCCAGTAAAGAAAGTGGTTTAAACACAGAATAATTTACGATGTAATCATAATTTCAGCCTTTGATAACTGCAATAGGTCGTAACTTAACAGTCTTCTTGCTTATACCAGCTGCATGGCACGTATTGACGACATCTGTAACATTTTTGTATGACTCTGGTGCCTCTTCCATAACCAACTTCGGTGACGCAACTCTTATGGAAATACCCATACTTTCTAACTTCGTCAGTACATCCTTATAGTCTATATTTCGCCTTGACTTAGCGCGAGATAAGGCTCGACCCTAAAAAAAGAAATGTGATTAAATTAATTAGCACCACCACAAGTATATTTTATTCATATATTTTTACTGCTCGAATCCTGCTACTATCTCATCCGATATCCATTCGCCTAAAGGAAAGCACACATTGGGTACTTAAACAGATTCATTGCAAGTAATGAACAGTACGCGTAAAATAAGTTTGCCTCTCTAAAACCAGGCTTTAAGCGTTCTGTTCCTCACTTCAGAGGGGCAAAATTATTTGGTACGCGTAAAATAACTTTACCGTTCTGAAACAGCAATTCTGCTTTCTGCTCCACACTTCAGAGGGGCAAAGTTATTTTACGCGTACTGAATAATGGTTTGTAAAAAATCTTTGAATGAATTTAAATGACTCATTGCAACTTTGGCTCAGCATAATCCCAATTTCCCAACTTAGTTATTGTAGGTATGAAACTGTAATTAGTTGTTGTTATTAAAGATATGTAAATATCATTCGTGTTTTATCAAATTTATGCAAATACCTTATCGTGTACATAAACATTTTCCCTAAACTTATCAATTATTTTTAAATATGAGTGTTTCTATTTATAAAGATTTGCAACCTAGATATTACTTACCGCTCCGTGACAGGTAGATCCAAAGGTTTCGGTCATTCCCTGATGAGTTCCAGTTAACACATAGCTGCATGTACCCATTGTTCCACCAATAAGAACTGGCTGGCCAGTCAACTGATAGTCCACAGGTATCAGAGGGTGATGTGGAGGGAAAGCCCTGGTTGAACCCTGAAATAATGTTTTAAAGCAGACTATTACATGACCAGGTGACTATTGTAAGCAATATAAACCAGATCTTGCATTTTCTATTTGATGTTAAAATATTTATAAAACTAATAAACACTAATTACCTTTCTATGTACCAATAGGGTTTTGACTCTTCCATCTACAACATGCTCTTCAACTTTTGCAATATTATGAGATACATCATAAATGACATGCATGTCTAGATCATCAGGTGCCATTTTGAACTGTTTAGCAAATGCCTGGCGAGTCAAAAATGTCATTGAACTTCTGTTGACCCATGCAAAGTTAGCGGCCGCTGCCATTGCCTTCAAGTAATCTTGACCTTCAGTAGAATGAATTCTTGCACAAGCCAGCTGTCGATCATTTGTCTCAATCTGGTCCCTTTTCATCGCTTTCTCCATTTGGACAAGTGCATCAGTAGCTACCTGATGGCCAAATCCCCTGCTACCAGAATGAATCATTACACAGACCTGACCAACTCTTTCAATACCCATTTTCCCAGCAGCGTATTTATCATAGATTTCATCTACTACCTGTATCTCAGCATAATGATTGCCAGCACCCAGGGTACCTAATTGTGGTAGTCCTCTCTTCTTGGCACGGAGACTGACTTTGGAGGGATCAGCGTTGAGCATACGTCCATACTCCTCACAGTGCTCTTTGTCTTCAGCCCAGACATAACCCTCTCGGAGAGACCAATCCATTCCCATTTCTAATGCTTCCTCCAGATCTCTGGCATTCATAGGAATTATACCCTTAGAACCTACACCCACAGGTATATGGTCAAATAAACTCTGGGCAAGTTGTTCCTGGAAATAAAAATGGTTGTGATGAAAAACTGAATATTTCACATTGGCTACTTTCTGAAAATCAGGGAGTTATGGAAGTTCAAATGTCAAGAAGGCAAGGTAAAATTCTAGATCATAATGATACTGTTCCAAAAGTAAAGGCAGATAATATCAAACTATAGCCTCTTCTACAAATCTATGATGAACGCATACTTTTAATTTATTTTTTTCATTTTGCAATTGTTATTTAAGAACTCCTGGTTATTTATTTTTGTAATATAGAAAGAGAAAATGGCTTACATATTGAAAATAATGCCATTAATGGTCCGAGGATAACATGGTTTTTGTTTTTACAAGCAGTAGATACCATAGAGTAAAATAATTAAAGCATATGAACTCATCTAACCCTGAGTCAGAAATATCTGCAGTTACCTTAATTGGCTGGACGTCTTTCTCATGAAGATTAGTTCTCAGTAGGCGGACACCACAGTTTATATCAAAACCTACTCCTCCAGGTGATACAATTGATTTCGAATCAGACATATCAAAAGCTGCCATATTGCCTGAAATATGAATTACAAAAATGTGTAAGAGATTGCACCATAGTTAAAAACTCAATTCATTTTAACATTGCATCATTAATGTATCTAGTAGTATCATCATTTCTAAAGTAATAGTAGGATCAACTCTTGCTTTATAAATGTGGTTATAAAAGAATTTATATGTAAGGATATAGTAAAATAGAAATTTCCTTTTTTAAATTCAGATTACACCACTGTATTATTTTTAATTGTGTAATCCTGGGTTTCACTGATGACTCATTTTATATTTATTATGGCATTCAGTCTGCCATTCCTATCTTAAAATCAATAGGTAAATATATTTACCTCTATGTATGTTCATAAAACATGAAAAAAAACTGCTATGGCATGTTCATGCCAATTGCCCCATGCATGGTAGTCAAATAGTTATTATTATTTAGGCCATTTTACTGGTTGATGATTTGGTATAATAGGTAACATTTTAAAGAAAATGAACCAGCTGTTAAAAAGAACCTCAAGAAATTGCAAAATATGATCAATATTGTTTAGATACAATGCAAGAATTCATTTTAAGAAACGATTGGTATTCTTAAACATGAAAAAGTTATGGACATTTACCTATAGCGAATCCATAACCTGAATGTATATCCGGCAAGCCGATGGACCGGCCCACGATCCCCGGCAAAGCCGCTACGTTGGCTATCTGCTTCACGCCTGGGAGAAATCCTCCAGTCATACCCGGCCTGCATGCGTTCTTCAATTCGTCTAACATCAGCTTTTCAAGAGTACTGTTTACGTAAAATACACCTTCCACATTCATATTTGGTTGGAAACCCATTTTGATTCTCCAGCAATATGGATTGATCTTTTCCAAGTACTTCAATTCTTCGTTATACTGACGCACAACCATTTTTTCGGTTAAAAGAATCAAAGTAGAAAATACGATTTATTGTAATAACACAAAAGTGGGCTTTTATTATTCCGACCCAGGCAGGCTAACAACGCTGAAATGCTGAGTCGCTGACATATGCTGACATACAATACAAGATAGATAGTGAAGTTTATATAATCTATGATAGTGACAGCGACAGGCGACCTATAGATTTGACATGCGCAAACAATAGAGTGCGCGCAAGATAAGTCTGCGCGCGGCCGAAATCGGAACTAATCATGGTCCACCAAAGTGTGTGCCGTTTTATCAATTTTGATAGTAGAACTACCTGATTGTAGGAATATTTAACGGGAAAATTATGTTAAGCGATAAAAAGTTAAGCTTAAAAAGCGGTAATTTGAACTTTTGCAATCACGGTTCACGGCACAGGGGGCTTACCATGACCTCTTCAAGCAGGGCAGAAGTTGCCTGGAAGTTGAACTGCCCTGCTTTTTTGTACTATGACATCGTTAGAGCAGGCCTGCGGCAGGCCCGCTACGTTGACGTTTACGAAATCCGTTCACCTGTTTTTTTTGTATAGACTTTTCGTACCATGAACAAGCTTATCCGTTCAACTTGGTTGAATAGTCGTTCACCTTTAGTACTGCATGGTACGATTTTTAGCGATTCAGAAGCAGGCCTGCTTTTGAACGGATATTGACTGGCTGGCATTTGAACGTTTTCATAAGACGTCATGGTAAGCCCCCAGACTAGATAGGGACACAAAATCACGGCAACATTTAGCACGCCCTCAGTCGCGCGCAGAGTTATCTTGCGCGCACTCTAGTGATGTGCGTGCCCCTCAATAGCCCTCATCTTTCAGTCGTGGCGTGCGTTACCTTGCTTGTTTGAGTTCCTCAAATTTAAAAATGAGGGAGTTACTCAACTTTGAACCACCTCATCTAATTCCTCAATTTATTATTTGTGTATGCACGAGTGTGTATCTGACTGAGAAACGAGTGAGTGTGAAAGTAATAGGGATGCAAATATTTGATGAGGAGTGTTCGTATGTTCGCGCACTCTGCGCCCTTACTTATACCGCGTTTGCATTCAGCCTTTTCCCCCTCTCTCATAAGTAAAGTTCGCCGTCCCAGGCACACACTTTTAGAAGGAATCCGATGACGAAATAACCCTCCTCCAGGAGGCGAGTAAATCGACCAGCACAATACACAACGTCCGCCGCCGTCCGGCATACCGTCCTCGCCGACGAGGCCCGTCGCGACGTCTCACCGCCGCCGGTCACGATCCGCCGCTTGCCCTGCCGTACATTTATTTCCCTAAATATTGCTGTGGCAACGTCAACGGAAATGTGTGTTCGCATTGCCGCTTCATATGTATTTTCAATTCAACTCTGGGCAATGGATAACGTGGAAATTGTCGCAACGTCGGCGCTCTGCCTTATGAGTTTAATCAATTATTAAAATGTTTTAAAAAAAATGAATTCAAAAGAGTCGTCGTCGTCAGAGGAGATGGTGAATGATAGCATTGATAGCAATAAATTCATTGTAATAGAACAATGTAGCAAATTTTTTTAAAGATATTAAAAGCTTTTGAACCTTTGGCATAGTGGCATAATATTAACAATGTAGGTTTTTTTTTTTGAGAAATAGTTTGGAGAAATTCTTCAAAGATATGACTTGCGAGGAAACTGGAGAGTTTTCAAACTTTTTCAGGATATCGCAAACAGATTTCGAATTTGCTGCCGCAAGCAAGTTAAAAAAAAAAAAAAAACTTTGCCCCGTACTAAGATTTCTCTTGTATCGTGGGTACGTTTACAGACACAAATCTCACAAACACCCAGACCCGAAACAACCATCTGTAGGCTTGTTCCGTGAGGGAATCGAACCCACGACCCGTAGCGCAAAAGCCAATAACTTAGCCACTGCACCAAACGTGTCATTGCCGCCCTTTGATGTCCGCAAGAAAAACCGCCAAATGGGGGATAGACGGGCAATGCGAACGGCAACGTCAATGGCAATGGAAATGCGTGTTTACATTCTCGCGTTTCCCAGTTTATTCCCCATGTCCCTGCTCGTTGCCACGGCAATGGGCTGAATGTAAACGCGGTATTAGGCTTGGGCATTCTAGTTCACTTTACTGAACTAATCTCGCTCATTAAAGTGAACTAGTTTATGAAAGTAGTTCAGTAGTTCATTTAGCTCCTTGAATCAGTACGAAATTAGTTCAGAGTTCAAGAGGTAATAACTCCTGAACTCCGAGCGAGAGCCGAGAACGAAATGAACTACTGAACTGCTTTGAGGAACTATTTATTCTGATGACTATAAGAACTTTCAATTGTAAGAGCGCAATATTTTTAATTATATGCTAGTTTAATAGTTAAATATAAAAAAATCGACTTCCATACTTCATATTTAGACAACTCGCCGAGAAAGCAATAATAATAAATGCGACTGGTCATGTGTGTGAGTAACTGAGTAAGCTGACGAATCGAGTCTCGTTCACGGCTCAGTAGTTCAGTATGGCTCACGGCTCAGTAGTTCAGTACGGCTCACGGCTCGGTAGTTCAGTACGGCTCACGGCTCCCGGCTCACCTCAGTCGCTCGGTTGTGAATTAGTTGAACTACTGAACGAAAACGCTTCACAGAGGTGAACTAATTCATTCGGCTCACCTAAAGTGAGCAGTTCATCTGTACTACTCGCTCATGAGTTACACAAGTCTACTCTTTCTCTCTCCTTTCCTCACCGAGCACTGCGGCACGTATGACGTAGTAGCACACGAGCAAGCCCGAGGCTCATCAGTCTCTCTCACCCAAAGAGTATAATAAATTATATGCTCTCACCTATCCTCTCCACGAAGGACGGGTGCATCACGAAAGATTAGGTACCTCAGAGGTAAATGAAATATTAAATTGCAATCAAATAAATTATAAGCGCTCTTCCTCTCTTATATTAATCTATGCTGGACCCGAAAACCTAAGAAACGTTATGAAAGACTGTTCTGCAAAAAGGTTGGTCTGTCACCTGTAAACTTAAGCGATAGGTACACAGAAAGTAACAAAAAATATTGTGTCTCTGTCACTTTATGATTTCAAGCGTTTTTTCGCTCACTCTCGTTCAGGGGGCTTACTATAACCTCTTAAAGCAGGATAGAATTTGCCTGGAAGTTGAACTGCCTTGCTTTTTTGTACTATGACGTCTATGACATCGTTAGAGCAGGGGGGTTAATCATGATCTGTTAGAGCAGGAATGTTTTAATATTATTCCGAGTGTGGGAAAGTGACAGCGTTAGACAGCTCTCTAGCGCCATCTCTTACCCACTCTCGTAATGATATTATACTCCTTAAAATATAGCTTGATTAGAATGACAGATGTCAGCAAAAGTGACGACATAACTTTGTAGTTACGTGGAACGGGTGATTTATATTGGCATACGAAAAATCACTCACATAACGAGCATGATAACATTTTTTTTAAATACAGTGCTTCCCATATAATTCAAAATATTAAAAATCTGCTTGAAAACTAAAATAATTCTTACTGATTCATAGTCATAAAATATAAATCTTACGTTCTTCACAAGTTATGTCATACTGCAAAAATGTTAGAGATGGGACACATCGATAAATGTAAATCGATTGAATAAAAAATTATTACGTTTGTGTTATTAAAATTTTATCCGATGATAATAAATAATTGTACCTACTTCGTACAATATTAAAAAGGTCTTTAAAAGTTTTAAATGTATGTTTTAGATATAAACTATTGCGGCTATGGTTATTCGTCATGGGTACCTATCAAATCCAAAGTTTTCGGATAAGCTGATGCTGAAGATGAGGTCAAAACTAAAATTCAAAATGGCGGCCATGAATATTTGCAAATTAGTTATCATGGGTGTCAATTTCATGGTTTTTCCGGTGTGCTGATGTTGATAATAAGGTCAAAATCCAAATCCAAGATGACGGCTACGAAAATATACAAATTATACGTTTTACATTTATTTTTAATTATTTATATCGATTTGATCAGTCCTTTCCCATCACTAGTCACACCAGTTTGGCAGCTGTCATTCTAATCAAGCTATATTTTAAGGACTGTAAAACATTCCTGCTCTATGAGATCATGGTAACCCCCCAGGCCTGCGGCAGGCCTGCTACGTTGACGTTTACGAAATCCGTTCTCCTTTTTTTTGTGTAGACTTTTCGTACCATGAGCAAGCTTATCCGTTCAACTTGGTTCAATAGTCGTTCACCTTTAGTACTGTCATGGTACGATTTTTAGCGATTCAGAAGCAGGCCTGCTTTTGAACGGAAGTTGACTAGTTGGCATTTGAGCTTTTTCATAAGAGATCCTGGTAAGCCCCCAGGTCAAGTCAAGTCAAGTCTATAATTTTTATTCTATGTCTTTGGCCGGGTACCAAGGAACAGGCAAACTTATTCTATATGCTCTAAGGGCAAACTACAATTAGCACATTCAATATTACATGACAACAAGTGGTTTAGTTTTTTTGGTTTTTTTGGTTACATAATTATATTTATCGAAAAACGTAAAAATAAAATAATCGAATAATACTCGATTATTACTCGACTAATTTCGTGACATTTAATGTCAAATATGACATTAGCACCAAAGAGAGGATTTCATGGTTTCATAATCAATTTTAACCTTTTCGTGACAAAATAACGAGAAGGATTGATATTAGACGAAAGTAAAGGAAGAAAATGGCAGCATTAATTAAGCTTCGTCACATGCCTGTAGTGCAGAGGGGCGTTTGGACCCATTTTAATAAAATAAACCGTAACATATCTACTTCTAAAAAGAATAGTGATAACGCTACAACTGCCTCTACTGCCAGCGAAGAAGACAAAAACTGGGTGAGCTATGGGTTCGACTTCAAAAGCAAAGAGGAAGATACAAATGCTCACAACGCCTCATTCTTCTTCTCAGTTACGTTATGTTTAGTATTCGGTGGATTTGCATGGGCTTATGGACCCGACACACATTTGAGTGACTGGGCTCAGCGAGAAGCATTTTTGGAACTGCGACGTCGTGAAAAAGCTGGACTTCGTCCAATAGACCCTAATTTTATTGACCCAAAGCTAATGATACTTCCCAACGAAGCAGATATTGCTGATGTTGAGATTGTTATTTAATTTGTTTGTATAATGATTACATACATACAACATATAATACTTTCGTTGTAGATATATACTGTAATGAGTAGTAAACTTTTTGTTTCATAATTTTCTTTTATTCTATTCTATTTGATTGTTACCATACAGTTCAGTTAGGTAAAATATTTTGCTTCAAGTAATTCATTACCCAATTACAACAAAGCAATGATTTATTTTGTTTGAAAGAAACAATGGATTTGCTTAGTAATTAGTTGATTTATTAAAATCCATGGCAATCATATTTTGGTTGTAAAATAATAATTGTAAATAGGTCTATTTGAATTCTTGTAAAAATGTACCAATTGTTATCGAGCTATGTACAGGTTTTTATTTAAGTAAATATTTACATTAGTCTCAAATATTGTTTTATTCTATAAATATTTTGATATAAGAATGTCAAGTTATGTTATAGATGTGTTTTTTTGAGAAGACGGGATTTATGACCAATATGGAAACGATGAGATATTGAGAAGTATTTGATACTCAGTGCAATTGCACTACTGTTATAATTATAGAGAAAACTAAAAACAGCATTTTTAGGTATTTGTAATAACAGTTTAGATGGGAGGTTGCTGAGTTTTGCAAAAAAAACATTCTGTATTGAAACAAATAAATTATACCTACAATATAATGGGACATGCATTGTAAATCAAAGTAAATTGCTTAATTTTGATGATTTTCTTGAATTTTCCTACACTTTACAACTTAACCAATAAACTGCAGCAATTTTTTTTTTTTTGATTGTGTACATAGAAAATGTGTTGGAACTAGTAATCTTCATCTGTAACAGTTTGAACGCATCCTCCAGGCGTGACGATACTGAAGTACCCTAGGCAATCAGCTATGCTGTCAACCTTGCTGACTGGCTACTCTTTTTACCACAGCATGAGCTATTTTCGGGTAACTCGTGCTAACATGGGAGAAGGAGAAGTTGTAATGCAACAAAGCCAACTCCTAGTTTGTATGCTACCTACAGTACTGACTGATTGTTGAGTAGGTACCACAGAACATAATACCCTAAAGGGGTAGGTACTGACTAAACTTAACTAAAAATTCCTTTACTTGCAGATAAAGCAAGAAAGAGACAAGAATATGTAGAGCTGTCAAATTAGGTGCAACTAAAACTAAAATTTATAAACTAGATGACACCACACTATTTTCCGCCAAAAACACGGTTAAGTTGAAATATGCTCTGTCTCTTTCTTATTTTGCCAGTTAATAAAAGATAGATAACAATATTTTTAGTTAAGTTTAAATAGTGCCCAACAGAATCGGCACGATTGTATTTACTAGTAAAAATAAAAAAGTATCAAGTGCTACATATGTACCTTGTTTATTGTAGTAACAAAAAAATCTTAAGTTAAGAAAAATCTATGTTATCAATGTGCTGCAATAAATGCCAGGAAATTAGATTATACTTACTATATTTTTTTACTACAGAACTAGTGGAACTGATAAATGAATAGATACGAGGTTGTACCAGTGACTTTGGAAGGCTGTTTCTGTAAAACAATTAGGATCTTAGCTATTTCCTGGAATTTAGAATTTACTGGAATAAGTATATCGAAATGTATGATTACGGCACAGTACTTTATAAAAATACAAATAATTATAAAATAGGCCGATTTGCCCGGTAGTTGAACAATGTCCCCTAATTATGAACATTCTGTACCTATTAGTAAAACTACATAACATAACATCACGCCTTGTATTGTTGTATTCCCCGAATTGTTGGACAGAGGTGTATAGTACTCCCACGTTTCGCCGTTATGTTTAAGTCCCATGTAATGTAATAGGGGGCGAGCCTATTGCCATCAACCGGGCACAAATCCAGACTCCGAGCTGCTACTGAGAAATTCCACACGGAAAAACTCAATAACACTTTGCCCGACCTGGGGATCGAACCCAAGACCTCACGCTCAGCAGTCGCGCTTGCGACCACTAGACCAACGAGGCAGTCAAACCAATAAATATTTTACGAGGAGATTAAGGAAAAATTAAAGTCTTTATGTATTGTATATTATGTAATCAATGTACATAATAAGTTTTATTAATGAAATAGCCAATCAATCAGTGTTAATAACACAACAAAACATTACTCAACAATTTTAAACTGGTGATTACTAGGTACATATCAAAAAACAGATCTGCGATATTTTTATAATTCTAATTTTGGTAATATCTTAAGAAATCACAGCTTTTCTGTTACTAAGAGCCGATTTTTTTATCGTTAGTTACACTCTGCGGATTAAAAATGTTGGTTTGACATATTTTCTATACAAAAGCTGTCAAAATTTCAAACTTATTCCCCAGATAAAAAATATCTGACGATCGAAAAATCAGCCTTATGTATTTAAATGTAGGTCATAGAAGTAATAAGTAGTAGGTACTCTGACTGTAATGCCTTTCTGGTTGACATGACATCTGTGAAAAAAGGGAAGCTTTCGAGAAAAAGGTGTCACCTAGGTAGGCCTGTACCCATACACATAATTATTATAAATGATGACGTATGTTCAAAATACATTTTAGAACAAGACTTCAAACCTAAACGATCTTTTAGTACCTACATGTTTTCGGCAATGACGACATCTAAAATGAACCAACAAAATATTAGACGTTCAGATAATAGACATAAGCTGAATGCGATCGGTCGGCCCGCTTTTTTATGCAGGGTTATTGGTAAAACACTAACAACCTCATAAGGGATCATTGTACTCATCATTATAAACTACTTTTACTATGGGACCAAACCAAAAATCGCGAAAAAAAAAACAGCTGTTCCCTACATTTATGTTCGCATAACTCGTCAAAATGTAGGGAACAGCTGTTTTTTTTCCGCGTTTTCAGGTTTGGTCCCGTGTAAAAGTTGTTCATAATGATGAGTACAATGACCCCTTATGAGGTTGTTAGTGTTTTACCAATAACCCTGTATTTTATGTAAAAACTTAACATACAGACTACCTACAACATTAGTAGGTAGGTAGGTATATTCTAATTTCTAACCCTAGACTGCACAAATCTGAACTACTTTTCCGCCGGTCGCAGCTACATAACATGTGTCACCCGTAGCAACTAATGAATTTATACAACCGCCAAGATTAATATCTCCGGCAGCCTCTAGTTTATCGCCGGCTATCTTCCACCGGCGTACGAAGCCATCCCAACCTCCAGTCCACACGTAGTCTCCGAATGTCGACAAACATGTGACAATCATGTCGCTTACCTGCAAATTGTACACACTTAAATGAGTCTGACACTAATCACGTCTTCGTTTACGTGGGGTATACAGAAATGCTGTTAGAACAACTAGGTCCATAGTAGTTAGGTAGGTAAGTCGTAGCCTCCTGGTAGATTCTCAATCTCATTTCATCCTGGGATATAAGGTATAATTGTTATAGTTATCCGAAAAAACCATTGATGCGGCGATGCTTGGGGGGTGGGGAGGGAGTATGCCCAGCAATGGCCGTCTTTCGGGTGAAATGATGATGATGACCCGAAAAATCCAATTACACTTTTTAGCGTCTTCACATTCGAATCCAGGACAACGTTAAGAGCTCGCGAGCTTTTCTCCTAGGCCCTCTTAAATCTATTTGGATTATAGAACAAAAGAATAAGTATTGTTGGGCTCCTCAAATTATGCAAGAACTGAAAAAATTAAATTATTTTAGAATTAGGTAAGTATTTCACTTTTTTCAGTTTTATATGAAGTCGGTTGTTTTTATGTAGTTTTTTTTAAATTCAGGTTACTCCATTGGTTTTAGGGTTCCGTACCCAAAGGGTAAAACGGGACCCTATTACTAAGACTCCGCTGTCCGTCTGTCCGTCTGTCACAAGGCTGTATCTCATGAACCGTGATAGATAGACAGTTGAAATTTTCACAGATGATGTATTTCTGTTGCCGCTATAATAACAAATACTAATAAACGGAATAAAATTAATATTTAAGGGGGCCCCCATAAAACAGACATGATTTTTTTGCCGTTTTTATAGATAATGGTACGGAACTCTTCGTGCGTGAGTCCATCTCGCACTTGGCCAGTTTTATTGTTATTGTGTAGGTAATCCTAGGGTTCACTGATGACTCATGTAGGTAGGTATGTATTTATAGCACTAGCTTTTGCCCGCAGCTTCGCTTGCGTGAAATTTAAATCCCGTTAAGTGACGATTTTCCATACACACTTTCATCCTCTATTTAACTCCCTTAGGGGTTGAATTTCGAAAAATCCTTCCTTCTTCCTTGTCTACATTATAAAGGGAACCTCTGTGCAAAATTACAGCTTTCTAGGTCCAAGGGTTTGGGCTGGGCGTTGATGAGACAGTCAATCAGTCAGTCAGTCAGGACTTTTCTTTTTATTTATATAGATAGATTCAGTCAGCCATTCTTATTTTAAATTCAATAAATACCTAAGTATATTTGTGAACACATTGCTAATAGATAATAAACTCGCAAATATAAAACATTGGGTAAGTATTCTCTGTTCAGTCAATCTCAGACTGTTACATCGGCGCCGGCGCGGCGCGGCGTTGGTCTTGGCGTCGCATTGTAGGTAGGTAATAAGTATACATAGTACCCAGATGTTTCTCTATAACGGCAGAAAATAAAAAATAAAGGACTAATCAGGCTCTGTCACCTTGACTTTATCGAGCTGTTTAAAAGTAGTATCTATGGAGGCATCGTGTAGTTGCAAGTGATTGCCATCCCTGGCCATGAACACGAGTCGATTCCCAGTTATCCGCAATGGCGCGCGACCTTCCATTGTGTGTCGCGTCATGAAACGGGTCTGCGATTCCGCTGAAACAAGAAAATTGTGAATTAAGAGTTAAGTCTTCCGCCTAGCCTTTTCCCATTTATGTTGGGGTCTAATCTAACCAGATGTGGCTGAATACCAGTATTTTACACGGAGCGACTGCTATCAGACCTCCGAATGCTGATATCCTAAGGTTTCGGGCTTCTGACTACCTACCTATAACAACAGTCATAGATATTCGTATGACACCCAGGAACAATAGTTTAACGTGCTCTCCGAGACACGGAGGGGTCTCGATGTGTACTTATCGAACGGTCACCCATCCACGGATTGCCCGCGGCAAGCGTAACCTACTCTCCTCGCAAGTCGTATGATCCGCGTGGTTGGTAGTAGTTTTTTGGTTGGTAGTGGTAGTAGTCACGAGCCCTTCAAATCAAGAGTTAAGTAGTTTGAAACATTGTTGTCGTTGAAGTTTTGTGGTGGACTTTGGGTCAAAGGATCTCAATGCGTAAAAGATTCTTAAATGTCTATCTGTGTGAGTGCACATATAATCGATTGCCAAAAAGCAGTATAGACCGGTTTAAACCAAGCAAAGGACGCATCTGCATTCATCCTCACAAATGCAAAGCTCAGTTAAACTTAATTAAAATTAAGTAGATGTCATTTATCTAAACGTTTAAGCTTACATTTTGAATTTTACGCTCTTTTGCAAATGTTTGCTATTACAAAACGTAAGTATCAATATACTTAACTAAAGAAATACTTGAGTAGTGACCTACTACTTATAAGTAAACGCTGAATGCGTAATCACATAAAACTAAAGATTAGAGTATTAGTTTTATAAAAAAATGTTTATGTATTTACCGGGTTTAATTTCAGTGGCGGTAACATCAAGATCTCGAACTGTAAACAGGAATGGTGGACTAAACCAAAGGTCTTTTACTTCTTCCAAAACATTGTATTTAGCTTTCATTGCGTGGTTTTCATAAACTGTGATCTGAAATAATGCATAGATACGTATCATGATTTAAAATGTACTTTACTGTAACAGGGTAGGTAACTTGTTAACGGTTGAGGAAGGTAAGTAGGCATTTTATTTTAGAATAAACAATAATTAGGTAGGTATTGAAAACGAAATTCTGCATGTGATTTTCACCATTTGCCTATAAGATCTACAAATGATACCCAATTATAATTGGAACAGTATTTTGATAGTAGCATTAGTTACATCAATTTTCAAATATGAGATACAATATTTAGTTTTAATTCCGCCAAACTAGATTGCTAGTTTGGATGCAGTATGCAGCACAACCCTCCCGCCCACAAATATGCACACGCAGGGGTGAAAAAAATGTAACATGCAACCAAACCGATACTATCTGTTCTACATGATATCTACTGTATCGGTTTGGTTGAATATTGCATTTAAATACCTACATATTTGTATGTCATGGATTTCGGGTTCATGAAAAGAGCCTCCACAAGTGACGATACTTCAGTACGTCCGGCGCACCCTGGGCAGTCAGCCCCGCTACCAACCTTGCTGACTGGCTAATCTTTTCACCACAGCATGAGCTATTTTCGTATAGCTCGTGCTGACACGAGAGAAGAAGATGGATTTCCGCAAAGTAACGCCTGATTCCATCATTTATCTTAAATCAATTTACCTATGTAGATATACCTAATAGATTCCACTTACGTTTCCAGCTTCGTCGCCGGCATAAACTTGTTTATCGAAGACACGTAGAGCACCTATATCAGCTCCCGTAGATGGTAGTTCAGCGATTTTCTCTCCCGTCAAAGACCAAACCCTGATACCTCCATCGTTTGATGCTGAGTATAAGTACCCTCCATCAGCAGCTAATACAAACGGCTGCACTGCATGGGCCACCCAGAATTCTTGTGGCGACAACTTGTCATTAAATGACTTAAAAATAAAAACAAATTAATGTTTTAGATCCATTGAAGAGATCAGCCTCTTTTCAAACATCATATTATTATTATACGAAAAAAAATTATAATAAAAGTCCTCGATTTTTAAAAATTATTTCTTTCGACAATGTCTTGTTTAAATATGGCATAGATACAGATCAACATCTTGTATTTTCCGCTCAGGCAGTAGTTAATATCAAATAAAATGGAGGTTTTCAATTCTAACACTGTCGAAAATGAACAAGAAGTACGTACCTACATAAAAGTATTTCACTTACTTTAATAGAACCATCTTCAGTGCCAACAAACAACTTAACACCCCAAGTTAACACGCACGGTTCTGATTCAAGTTTTATTTCAGCCTTAATTTTTAGTGGCATTGTTTTCCAAATTATTCGTTGGTTGGTATAAACAGTTATTTACTAATACTTATACGTCCAGTCTTCTTTCAATATCTGTGAATACTGCATAGTGACGACAACACCAAAGCTATTTGAGACCAAAATAAACTAAAGAAGCGTTCGATGATCTTTAAGAACTTTCTGTACAGAAATAACGATTCTAGACGAATCTATTAATGCCAGAGGCGGGATATATAAAGTGAATACCAGTACCAAATTAAATAGCTAATCTAATACACAAGCGGCTAACATAATATAGCCGTATTTTTTAGGGATTGTTCACGTACCTAAGTAAGTATTTGGGTTATAAATACCTACATTGCTAGCGCACGCTGGCACTGAAATTGAGTACATGCTTGATTATTCGAGAGAAAAGCTGCGTGGTTGCTCGGCTCGATGATATAACATATTAAGGTTTTATTTTTATTATTAAGGTCTTAGATTTGGTAGTCGAATCAATAGGCATAGGACTATACAAACGCTACCCCATCTTTTCCCGTTGGCGCCATACAGGGCGGATCAGAACAACAATCACAAAAACTACTTACAAAGCTTTGTTGTTTCCCGAAACAACGAAAACTTTAAGCTCTAATAAAAATATGCTTGATTATGAACGTATTAACAGTTGCAGAATGTTAATAGTTGTGCCAAAGTAGAAGAGTTTGATCACGACAACCGTTACACATGCATGTACGAAGGTAGTAGGCATATTTTTCCAGCTTATACTTTTCGCCCTATTTCTTATGAAACGAAAACTGTATGTGCTAAGGTACATTAACCTCACAATGGATCCAGAGGCACCGAGATAAAAGCCGGTCAACAGTGTGTTGAACTACACACAGTGTGGGTACCGTAGTCAGTAAGTACAGCTAAAGATATTTTAATCCAGTGTAATGTATGGGAAACAATTCAGGTTAAAGCCACGTATTCACTTGTAAACAAATGTTTCAGATACTAGTTGCCAAAAGTTTCAGAAACATCACGTAAATGTTTGTAGAAACAATTTTTCGGTGCTTTTGCCATCAAAAACTGTCAGTAGTGTTTACCGCAACATGTATCAATGTTTCAGAAACACCTAAATTCTTGTTTCTGAAACAGTGTTTATATACAAACATTTACTAGTGAATATATGGCTTAAACATTCAATATGTAATGTTTAATTTCATTTTAAAATAAAAAGTTACCAATTTTAGCTGTCGATTTAGGTATGTCATATTATATGAACTTTTTACAGACCGAACTCAACTACATGCCATAAGTTTGGTCGATTACTACCTACTCGTTAACTACACAGTACTACTAGCCTAGTTAGTTGTCGTAGTTTTCCTTTTAATTTCGTTATATATTTTACTAGGTACATAGTAAATAAGTACTTTTCAGTGACTTAATAACGCCGCGTTCGGTGAAACATATTTCGTTTCATATTCGTAAGCATATCTGCAAGTAGACTGCACATCCAATCGCAACTGTAAACTATGCAAAGAACTGCTAAATGCAGCTTGAATGCAATTAGGGTGTAGTCAGTGCAACTGCGTGAAAAATGCGGACTGGATGTACAGCCCACTTGCAGTTAAAGAAAGAAAAAAATATTTATTATAGACTCGGTTATGAATTTGAATATGAAACGAAATATGTTTCGCCAAACGCGGCGTTATTAGCCCCCCTGATCATTATATTGATACCTACGTGAACACCAAAAAATATCGTACTTCTTTTAAAGTATTTATTGTGGAGTGGGAGGGGAATGAAACTTATATCATTCGAAAGGTACTGTGCCATATAAACAATGTGGCACAAAAAAAACATGTGTGTAGGTACGTTGCCGTTAAGGCAGATAAAATAATGGTCGAATATCGATTTAGAAATAGCAGTGTAGCTGGGTGATGCCCGATCTCCCCAAGTTCCAAGTTCCCCAAAGCTTATATTATTAAATAAAATTTTACGACTCTGTCTTGACCGAAATCCAGAATGGTACAGTCGCCGAATAAATGCTTACATACGTATTGTTTAATGTTATTTGTTACTAGCTGTGCCCGCGACTCCGTCCGCGTGGAACTCGGAAAACAACATTGTGTCGCAGCGACTAAATAGTGTATATGTATTCCATTTATTATAATAATAGACAAAGGTGTTCCTCCAAGGCAATTATATCTTTTAAACCATTTCTTTACGTAGAATTTCAGCTCTTCTTGATTGACCGTAAAGGTTCATATAACCATAATACTAAAAACGCGTTGCTTATTTCCATACATTTCCTTGCTAAAATGGATTATAATTGAATATTTCAATTTCAATTTCAATTTCAATTTCTTTATTGCATTCCATAATGTCAAATACAGGTGGTAGGCTTAAGATTATAGGATCAATTATGGACCCTGTCGGGCACAGCATAGTGTAGTAGAAGAGAGGAAGAGCACTTATTTGTTTAATAACAATTTAATATTAAATTTTTATTCATTGTTTCTAGATATTTAACTGCAATTCGATATTTTATTTATTTAGAGATTATCTATTTCTTTTTTATTATTTTGACTAAATGTTTTGTTTATTTTTTTGCACTAATACTAGTATTTGTTAATTGTACCTACTTAATTATTTACTATTTTTATGTACCTATTTATTAATTTTTTATTTATTTAATTTATTGCACTATTCATTATTTATTTATTTTTATTAAATAAATTGTAATTAAATTATTGCACCAATTATCATAAAATATTCAGTTGTTATTATAATAGCCATTGTTATAAAATATAATGAAGTCTATATTTAACACTATAATAAATTAAATATTTTAGGTTTTATATTATTACTTTATTTTATTGAATTATGTATGTTTATTCGGTTTATTTGTGTATAAGCATCGTTTAAGTTATATTTTCATCATTTAAATATTCATTAATTGTGTAATAAGCTTTTTTGACAAGTATTTGTTTAAGTTTGTTTATAAATTTTGTATCACTTGTTTCGTTTTTTATTGAGTCTGGTAGTTTATTAAATATTTTTATTGACATTACATATGGGCTATTGGAATGTAGTGTTATACGGGAAGTAGGTAACATTAACATATTCTTATGTCTAAGAGATCGGTTTTTGTGTTTTTCTTCGCGGGTTGTGAAAAAATTTATATATTTCTTGACAAATTTGCATATTTCCAGGACATAGATGGAAGGTAGAGTGAGTATTTTATATTTTATAAATAAGGGTTTACAGCTATCTGTTTGTTCAATATTTGCAAGAATGCGAATTAATTTTTTTTGTAAAATGAAAATTGTAGGCGCATCTGTACTGTTTCCCCACATTATAATACCGTAGCTGAGCCACGCATTTGCGTAGGCGTAGTAGGTAGTAAGTGCGGTTTGTAAATCGGTAGTTTTCTTAACTTCACGGAGCGCATAGCTGAATCTTGATATTTTTGTCCTAATATTTTTAACGTGGGTCTTCCAGGAAATATGTGTGTCTATAGTGAGTCCCAATAATGTGAAATCGTTTACAACTTCAATTTTTGTGCCGTTGGTTGTAAAGTTAATTGATAATGGAGATTTTTGATAGGGATGGAAAGTCATGAGTTTGGTTTTTTTGTAATTTATCTCGAGATTGTGTTCATTCATCCATTTAATTGTCTTATTTAGTATTGAGTTAAGCTGTTCGTTAATATTACTATTGTCGTGGCATGAGGTAAGTAGGGATATATCGTCTGCAAATAGCACACACGGTTCTTCCATGATCTTGGGGAGGTCATTGATGTAGATAATAAATAGGAGACATCCAATGACACTACCCTGGGGAATTGATGCATTTATAATTTTCTTATCGGATCTGACTTGAGTTATTTGTTTTTGGTTGTAGTCGAAATGTTCTATCTCCACGTATTGCTCTCTATCTTTTAAATAAGATGTAAACCATTTATGTGTAGTTCCACGAATTCCTATTCCATATAATTTGTCTAGCAGGATTTTAAACTGTACTTTATCATACGCCTTGGTCATATCAAGGAGTATTCCTACCGCATATTTTTTATCATTTATAATATTAATAACTTGTTGTATATATTTGTAAACAGCAAGGGTTGTTGACCGGTGTTTACGAAATCCATTTTGACCTTCGTCAAAGATATTATATCTTTCGCAAAAGCTGTATAACCTGTCACACATAGCCTTTTCGAAGATTTTTGAAGCAGTGGGTAACAGGGCAATAGGCCGATAGTTGTTGGGATCAGTTTTTGAGTTTTTCTTGAACATTGGTTTGACAATAGCTTTTTTTAAGTGATCAGGAAACACGCCATCTTCAAAGGATTGATTTATCAATACGCAAAAAGGCCCTGTAAGTTCATCCGCACATTCTCTAATCAGAGACGGCGGTAGTTCATCTATACCGTGACTTTTTTTGTTTTTTAAGTTTTTTATGATTTTTTTGGTTTCTCGAAATTCTAATTCTCTAAGAAAGAAGGTATTCTCTGTGGGGTGGAGCACAGGCAGGCCGTGTGCCTCAGTACCAGCTGGGCGCATATTCTCTTCACCAATCGATGCAAAAAAGTTATTGAATTTATTTACTACTTCTTTTGGATCTGAAACTAAAGTATTGTTGACTTGTAATTGGATATTGTGCTTTTCTGCAAATGATTTTTTGTTAGTGCGTTCATTAATTATATTCCACATAGCTTTAACTTTGTTTTGGGACGTTTTTATTTTTTTAATGTATTGCTGTTTTTTAGATGCAATAACAGATTGTTTTAATATTTTTTCATATTTTTTATAATATTTTTTAATAATTGAATTGTCTGTCTTTAGGCATAAGATTTTTAGTAATCTTTTATTTGTGCATGATATCTTAATGCCTTTAGTTAACCAATATTTTTTGTAATGTGTTTTTAATCTAATTTTTGTTTTTGGTATAGTTTGGTTTAGTATCTCTGTTAATATGTCATTAAAAGCATTATAATTCTGATTTACATCGTTACTTTCTATTATGATGTCGCGCCAATTTATTGATTTTAATGCAGATTTGAAGGTATCTATGTTATTTTTACTGTACAGTCGTTTCTCTGTGTACCAAAGTGTTTGCTTAGGTTGTTGAGGTATTTTAAATTTTATGATTGTGCCATAATGATCTGAAAATCCCAGTTCTTCTACAAATGTATGTTGATCTTTACTATTAAAATTCGTGAAAATTAGGTCTAGGCACGTTGATGTAGTTTGTGTTACGTGTGTGGGGTGTTTTATGTGTTGTATATATTTATATTCGGACATTAGGTCTAAAAAAGTGTTTGTTTTCAAATTGTTTTTCAAGATATCTATATTAAAGTCTCCACCGAGAATTATGTTAAGTTTTGAATATTTTTTGTTTATATAGGTTAATATTTGATTTAGTTGGTTATAAAAGATATCTTCTTCTCTTCTATTCCAATACATAGCTACTAATAATACATTATCATTTGGTAATTCAATCGCGCAAACTTCTAGAATAAATTCGAGTGACATGCCAGTTATATCACATCTTTCTATGTAGTCTTTTTGCTTTTCTAGTATGATGCAGACGCCGCCACCTCCGCGATTTTGTCGACAGAAAGATGCTGCAACTTTGTATCCACTAAAATCAATCATGCTTAATTTATCTTGTGAGAGCCAGGTTTCAGTAATACATATAGCTTGGTATGTATGGTTTTGGTTGATAAATGCTTCCATTATGTGTTGCTTGTTATATAAACTTTGGATGTTTTGGAATAAGATTTTAAAATGTTGGTCTATGCTTTCGAAATGTGTGGGCTTCTTCGTTTTCTCGAAATGTACGGTTGTTATAGGGTTCGCTTCTTCTATTAGTATTTTTTTGTTCGTTTCTGGTTGTGGATGAAAAATTTAAAGTTGTCTCGTCTTTATGATTAATAAGTTCTCCTTCAATGAACAGTTTATTATTTCGAATCACAGCTTGTTGTCCTTTATTTCGAGCGATGAGCATTTTATCACGCAATTTTTTTCTCTCATTTCGTGCATCTTCGTCTAAGAATTCAGAGGTATAAAGTCCAGTTCCTTGGAAATATCGGCTATTTTCTATTACATATTTAGCCATTCTTTTACTCATGAGTTCAATTACTAAAGGTCTATTTCTGTTGTTGTATCGGCCAATTCTATAAGTATCCTCTATGTATCCAAATAAGTCAAGTCCCAGAAAATCCCAAAAAATAGCTCTGATTCTATCGTGTAGGTCCTGTTCAGGCTCTTTATAAATTTCGGTGAGACCGTATAGCACAATTTTCTTTACTTTAGTCTCATGTGATTTTTTTACTACAGAAGGTGTTTTATGTGTTAGTTTTTTTATTTCGTTTTGCAATGTTTCAGTTTCCTCTTTCAGTTGTTCTATTCGGATATTAATTTTTTCTATATCAGTCTTTCGTTGCTCGTTTTGTAAGGACAAAGCGTTTGTTTCGTGTTTTACGTCTTCCCTTAATTTAGATATAGCTTTATTTATTTCTGTTTGTATTATATTTTTTATCTCTAATATTATTGATGAATTATTTTCTTTCAATTTTGAGGATATCATTTCACTCAGGTTATGTAGTGTTAGTTCAGATTGAGGATCGGTTTCAATGTATTTTTCTTTGCATATTGTGTCACCCAATATACTTGTGTCGTCTGAGCAAACAGTCACATTGTGAATGGTTTGATTTTGCTTCCGCCGCAGAGTAACATTTGCCTCCGGTGTTGTATTAAAGCTGGTGTCTAGCATAAGTTGTGTGAGTTGTGGTCTTGCAGGAGTATTTATGTTATCATTTTTAGGTTTTTTACACCTGCATTCTTGACATACCCAGACCAACCTACACTCGCAGTTCATACGGCCATATTGTTCTTCTGAAATATTTGCACATTGGAGATCGTAATATTTCTTACAGATCGAACAAGTAAGGTATTGCCTATTGGGGATTATTATACTATTGGGAATATTATACTATTGTACTATTGGGAATATTGATATTTATTGTGATAATGTAACGAAATATGGCGATACAAAAATGGCTTCAACGCCAGCTAGTCACAATCGGCGATTAGTTCGCCGATTGTGACATCAAAATATTTTACACAGTGCAGTCTATAAAATGATTTCATTCGAGGTGTGGAATAGGAAAGTACTTTAAATATATAAAAATTTCACCTATAGAAGACTTCATTTTATTTTTATAAGTTAGAAATAGGTACTGCTTTCAAAGATTTCAAAAAGTTTGATCTGGAAATCGAACCAACCCAAATGCGAAAAAATATCATCTGTATTTTTATTTCACCAATCGATAGGATCAATAATACGGATTAAATCGCTCCAATAAACATTGTGTCTGAAATTGATGGAAGACGATAAAACGAAAATTGACTAACTTAGGTACATTTAAATTCAAGCACTTATTAATTGTTGTTAAGTAGTTCTTATTTTTTCCACTTCGTTCAATTCAAGACAGTGTGTTTGTTGGAGAGATTTGATCCTGATTATTGACCATAAAGATATTATCAACAGGTGCCACCAGATGCTTTGTCAGTTTGATTCCCGGTTCAGGCAAAAAAATCAGTAAAGGCAATATTTCTTACTTTTAAAAATAAAATGAAGTCACCTTTGAGTGAAATTTGCAATTTTCAATATTTAAAGTACTTTCCCTTCATGGCTATGTGTTTTGGGACATTAGCTAAGGCTTAAATAAACTTTATAAAACGGCGACGACAGGCTTTGAATAGTTCTGACAACAATGAACAACTTAAAATATATAAAAACATTCCAAAAAAATTACAAAAAGTGTATTTTTTTAAAGTGAGGTTCTAACGCAGGACACTGAGCCAGCGACCGTTCACTGCAGTACTTACTTCTGTCTACAGCTTATACTACGCAGTATATGGAAATAATGTTCCGTTGCTCGGCATCTATGAGCAATAGCGTGATAGTTTATATACCAGCATAAGCGCAGGCCCATCAAAATCGATTCACGCGATTTTACGATCCGAATATTAAGCTTATACTTCGCAGTATGTGGAAATAATGTTCCGCTGCTCGGCTCCTATGAACAATAGCGTGATGATATATGTACCAGCAAAATTGTCACTCTTTACGCAACACATCGGCGAAAGTCCCATCAAAATCCATCCACGGGATTTTACGTGATGTCCAGACGGAAAGAGAAACAGACACAATAATTCAAAAAAAAAAAGTTATAGTTTCTGTATCGATAGTATAGTACCACCGAATCGAAATTTTGGAAAAATATTTAATTACAGACAAAGTGCACTTTGAATTTTATTAATAGTAAATAGATTTATAAATACGTATTTAAGTATTCATAATAAAATATTTGAGTATTTCAAATCAATCTATCGTATTGCCTTGCACAATTAAAAATTTAGAATACCTACACTCGCTTATGAAATTTAATATATTTCTCTTCCACTGCCATTCAGATAGATAGGTACCTAATAAATTTTAAATAACATTATCTTAGTTTTTTTTATAAAAGCTTAGTTATAACCTTCTTCGGATAGCATTTCAATAGACCTTCCGTAGACTAAGAATAGTAATATATTCGTTGATTATATTTCCTCACAACGTGATTACACGTAACGCCATCTATTGAAAAGAAATGGTATACACAAATACATGCTAAGTTCTTCTAGAAAACTTAAAATTCGCATAACTTTTGATTGCGTGAACCGATTGCGATGAAACAAAAAGCATATGTTACTTGGAGATAAGCACAATATTTATTTATAAAAGTCAACAACATTGGATCAGTTGTTTTAACGTGATGCTTGAACAAACAAACAGATAAACAGACAAACAGACAAACAGACAAAAAATCCAAAAACGTTAAAAATGGGTTCTATTGGTTATAGTTAAACATCCCAACCAGGTTTTATCAAAATATTTGTTATGTACAGACACACCATGTCTACAGATTTATTATCGTATTGCCTTGCACAATTAAAAATTTAGAATACCTACACTCGCTTATGAAATTTAATGTATTTCTCTTCCACTGCCATTCAGATAGATAGGTACCTAATAAATTTTAAATAACATTATCTTAGTTTTTTTTTATAAAAGCTTAGTTATAACCTTCTTCGGATAGCATTTCAATAGACCTTCCGTAGACTAAGAATAGTAATATATTCGTTGATTATATTTCCTCACAACGTGATTACACGTAACGCCATCTATTGAAAAGAAATGGTATACACAAATACATGCTAAGTTCTTCTAGAAAACTTAAAATTCGCATAACTTTTGATTGCGTGAACCGATTGCGATGAAACAAAAAGCATATGTTACTTTGAGATAAGCACAATATTTATTTATAAAAGTCAACAACATTGGATCAGTTGTTTTAACGTGATGCTTGAACAAACAAACAGATAAACAGACAAACAGACAAACAGATAAACAGACAAACAGACAAACAGACAAAAAATCCAAAAACGTTAAAAATGGGTTCTATTGGTTATAGTTAAACATCCCAACCAGGTTTTATCAAAATATTTGTTATGTACAGACACACCATGTCTACAGATTTATTATATGTATAGATTACTTTAGTTAGAGAATCAATGGGGTAAAAATGTAATATGTATTTTAATTGCAATTTACGCATAATTCATTAAATATTGTTAACATTATGCAATAGGTACTGATAAGTGATAGATAACAAACGACGTTGTTCTGTGCTTCAATAACAAATAGGCGTTCATCAATAGTGGTGTTAATGAGTGCGAATGAGAGGGAAATATCAAATACTGTTTTTGCACTTCTGCGAATGAGAGAGAAGTATCAAAACTTGTTTCACTTCCGCGTCCTGGATTCCTGTTTTTTATCTATCAGGCAGTTTGCATAGCGTTTGAATAGCATTTATAGTCTACATGATGTGTTTACTAACAATTTTCCTGAGTTAAAGAATTGCTTGCTAGATGCCTCCAACACAACCTAAATTCTTCCCTTACACTACATTTTTCCCCAGAACAACCTGGATACATTCCTAATTCACCCCCTGGATACATCCCTAACACACCCTGGATATATCTCGAAACAACCTCAAAACACATAGTACAAATTATACATGGAAAAAAAAATATCTTCCAAAATTAGTTTAATTTGAACTAGGTACCTACTGTTTTTATTTTATTCTAACACTTTTGAAGACGTCAGTACGAGGAATGGTCAAGTGTGAATTTTACAAATAAACTAATTTTACATTTTGGGGAAGTTGGGAATGAATGTATGAAAAATCATTTTGGGGAACTTGGAACTTGGGGAGATCGGGCATCACCCGTGTAGCTTGTAGGGGGTGTGGAAACAAAACTCCAACAAAAATTACCATTTTGAAGCATTAAGTATACATATTTAGTAAACGGATCCCTGTATCGAAAAAGCTTGGGGTATGTGAATAAAAAAATCACCGCCACTTTACATGTGGGGAAGCTATCCTTGTTTATATGATATTGTTGCATACATTTTTAGGTGTTATAAATAACCACAGTGTAACCACGCTTATTTACATCTTTATAGCACTAATATAGTCTGCGAGTAAAACAGCTGTGATTTGTAGACGGACAGATCGACAAACAGACAGACGGACATGGCGAAACTATAAGGGTTCCTAGTTTGACTACGGAACCCTAAAAATGCATCTTAGTTCGCAAGATTGTTAAGAATACAAAATCTTTACGCTCAATAAACTGTAATGCAATGCTATTATAGTGATGTAATAAAATGATAACTATCTTATCTATAATAACTGTAACGTATATTTCCAGCATTTAGTGAGACTTACATCTCATAAGCATTCTCATCATGCGGTAGGAAATTACACTCATAAACATAATCACTACAGACTTTTTATTGATGTTTAAAAAGCCAAACATTATCCAGTGGAAAGTAGAGCTCCATACCAATTCCAGAAGCAATAAAACGACACGTGCGAGTGTGTCATATTAATTTAGCATTCCTCGGTAGCAAACCAATACGTAATATTATGGGAACGACATAAGTTATCATTGTTACACCATAACCATTGGTCATTAACAGGGCCGTATTTAAGCATACATAGGTTGCAGCCATGGGGACCGCAACACAAAAAATGATTAAAATTAAAAAGGTAGCTAGGTTGAACTGGATGCGGAAGACGGACAGAAGACCGAGTAATGTGGTGCAAATTCGGAGGCCTATGTCCAGTGGACTGCTATAGCCTTTGAATCAGAAAACTGTTCTATTAATAAATGCAGACTAATTTATTCCGGCTCCCCAACCCCTACAAGTTTGCCTAGGGGTCTACAGACCCTAAATGCGACCCTGGCCATTATTCAAATCAATGAAAAGGATGACTAACTACTCCAAGTATAATGTAACAAAAAAAAGAAACCCGTTTGATAGCATGACATACATTCATGTACCATAACAATATATTGTCTTGAAGACAATCCTAGTTTACGGAAGCGTCCATTGACCACATTTGTACCACCGTGAAAGTGGAAATGTTAAATTGCTGACATAAATAATAGAGCCGTGAGACGTTTCATACTATTGTATATTGAAGAGATCTAGTGATTGTTCACATTACATCATAAACTACGCACATACGCTATTGTGTCTCAGAACCTACTTGTACAAAACATAATATGTAGTTCGTGGTCACTACGAAACCACGCGGAAAAGTGTAACGTCCCAAAACGAACAATACAACTTCGGGGGTCAATGCAACTAACAAAATTGTTGCCAAACGCAAACGAACCACAACTGTCTGTTTTGACTGTCTTTGTTTACGAAAACTGTCAAAATGATTGGTTTTATTTTTTGTGTCGAATAATTTAACAGCTTTTGAAATTGAAAACTGTCTGAATGAACGGTTGCGCCTTGGTTCGGTTGCGATTTATCAAGATTTCTTTAAGGAGAGTTGGGTCCCTAGCAGGGGCGTAGCTACCGCCGTATCTGCCGTATCAATTATACGGGCCCCCGGGCCACGGGGGCCCCCGACGTGCGTAAGCAAAAATTAATAAAAACATCCCAATTTTTTTTTTCTTACTTAACTTCGATGGGACATGAACGCTGCGCCTGTCAGACCTGTCACTATTGTCCATAGAGGCAGAAACTTTAGAAAAACTAAAGTCATCATCAGCTATAAATGATTTAATAAATCAGTTTGCAGAAAAAAAGGCAAGGAGAGTGTATATTTACATTGAATTGTTTGTAAACATTTTGGAAAAAGTGATAGATAATTATGATGAATAAATATTTCTTTTAATTTTATGCAAACATTTTTTTTTCTTTTGTGAGAAATCTTTACCCTTCATAAGGGCCCCCAAACCAATCTTTATACGGGGCCCCTAGGGAATAACTAACCAAGAAATCTTGTAGTCTAGCCAGATGCGGCTGAGAATCAGTTTTTACGCTGAGTGACTGCAAATACTGCAATCCGTCCAGGCGTCTGTAGACAATTCCAATCATCGACGATCGCCAGAGAATAGATACGCCAATTAAATGTACGGAAATGACACAGATCGCTTGACAGGTCGAAAGCTTATGTCAATCCAGTACATCTCAATGTCATTTCTATTCTCTAGCGATCATCGATTGTCATTTGTCTACAGACGCAGGGAATATAAGAAAGAGTCTGCAATCCTTGAATCTGATCCCCCCTCCTGTCCAGTGAAAGACATCGGTATCCAACAACTCTACAACTTGTATTGAATCTCGAGAACATCTGTTTACGTGATCATATTTTAGGTGTTACTTTACGTCCAAGTTCCTGGGTAAAGAGAAATTTACGTAAAGTTCTACTTGCACCTCCAGTTCAAACAGGGCCTTGAACAGGTCCATATACATAATCCATTGTCGTCAGTAACAAAATAAATCAGTATGCATTTACCTTGTATGAGTCCTGTGCTCTAAATAAAGTTTTTTTTATAATACTACCGTGTCAGTAAAGAGCAGCTGGCCCCCTTTAGGATGCCACCATGCCGTAGGGGAGTGTGTTTGGACCCTTTTTCAGATTTACATATAACACACACAACTATTTACAAAGGCAGTGCTTCAGGACCATACAGGGGAGATTATAACGCCGCGTTTGGTGAAACATATTTCGTTTCATATTCGAAATCATAACTTCAAGTAGCAAATCCAGTCGGTAGTTGTCACGCAGTTGCACTGACTACATCCTGATTGCCTTCAAGCTGCTTTTAGCAGTGGCATAGTTTACAGTTGCAACTAGACGTGCAGTTTACTTGCAGTTATGTTAACAAATATAAAACGAAATAAGTTTCACCTGAGCCGGCGTTTATAGCCCCCTGATCATGTTCCAGGGGTAAGCCGTATCGGGGTCGCGGCTTCTCTGAGTCGCCGGGTTCGTTGCCTCCATCAAGGAGGACGGAACACGTGGTTGTCAGCTGTGTGTACCGGAAGGGTGTGGAATGAGGCTATTCACAGCAGGATTCACAGCGATATTCACACTGGTGCAATCCACTGGTTTTTCCGGAGCTTCTCCAAATGTGCTGAAGACAGACAGACAATCACATAGATATGATATGCTCTCCCGGTGACTCGGAGATTCATTGATAGTTTTCCCCTTTAAACATTATTTTGCAATCTAAAGATTTTATTAACATACAAGATTTTATAACCATAGTCTATTATAGCCTACTACTGAATAAGCCTATATTCTCATCAAAAGCTCACGCCTACCCACAAACTCATCGACACCGTAAGACCAGCCGACTCGCACCAATGACTCTGCTGCCCGTCACTGTCACCAAGGTTTGGAGCCTGTGAACCTGAGTTTTCAGTTGCAAGAAATAAATGTTTGGTTTTTGTACATAATCAACCCATATACTGTCCCACTGCTGGGTAGGTATGGGCCTCTTCTCAGAATGAGAAGGGTTCACGCAGGTTTAGGATTTTATAGTCCTGAACATGAGCGATAATTCGCAGGAAAAAAAAACCTTTTTGTAGAGACTCGCATAATCTACAACTTTGTATGAACTATAATCACAGAATAAATAATAGTACAAGTTTAATGACGAAAATATAGAAAAAAAATTGCTATCTTGTAACCATAAATAAAGAGTGATGTCAAAATAAGCTGAAGACGAGCGTAATTTACGCCGCGCAAAATGAACCGGCGCATTTTTTTGGAAGGATTTATCAGACTCATTTTGCGTCGTCGTACGCCACGAATCGTGCTATTGTATGAAACCGAACGTAACTGAAATTGAGCGACTCAATTTACGCGGCGTAAATTACGTTTGTCTGGCCTCAGCCTAATAGCAGCTTTAATTTGATTATATTTTATTTTTAGTAAAGGTCATCTAAATTCAAACATTTGTCACATTATATTTTATATTATATTCATACATAAATAAAAAACACTTATTACACGACGTTGCACTATTAAGTAACATTATTACGATTTTCAATATACCTAATTCACATGTTTTCACTTTTAGCGCGTCACTAATCAGGGTCCCTGTTGAACACTAGTTAACACCTTTCGCAACGGACACCGCAGACAAAATTTTCATGTGAAGTAACTCATAATCACTTCTGAAAACATATGGAAATCCTTTTCTTTAATACGGATTTTAGGCAAAACATTCCTCGCACCTATACAGATATCTTAACCTAGGATAGGTTTTCATACTCGTATTTCGCGTTTTTTTTTTTGATATTAAATGTCAGTGGGTGTGTTTCATTGTAACAGATTGTTTTTTGTATCAAGGGTTTAGGCAACACTTGGTAACAGCTATGGTAACAGCCTACTGTGAAAGCTAGATTTTCCATAAAATGCATTGTGCATAACTATTGTTAAAAAAAATGTCGAAGGTCAGACGGTATCACGTGCGATCGAAACAGCTGAAAGAAACCGAATTAATTTTTAAACTCTGCCTAAATATTTACTCAGTTTATCTGGGGAAAAAACGGTTTTTTATAGAAAATTTGTTATACAGTCCTTAGATAAAAGTTATCTGACGATTAAAAAATCGGCGCTAAAAAGATAGTAGTGTTAGTCGTAATTTATAGAGAAAGAACTCTATCTATTATGATGCAGGCTTTTTTTGCAATTTGGTAATGAGCTTTTGTACTATTAGCGGGATCACGGGATGTTAGCAAAAAAAAAGATAAAAAAAGACCCATGAAAATCTGCCGATCGTGGTGCACTGCTAAACATAAATAGGCCTCTCTTTTATTTCGCATATATTTGTTATAAAAACCTAACAACTGAAAGTTATTTATTGTATTCGGCAACAATAAAACAAACAAATTAATTAATATAAAACATTTTAATCATATAATTATAATATATTTACAAACATTCACATCAATTTGATGTAATAATACAAGTTGCAGTACAGTTTGGCTAACGCCAGCATGCTGCCATCACAGTGCTTGGCCTACTTCTGATAAAGGTTCCACGCGTTACCCTTTTAATATCACAGCAAAAGGCACTGATGAAAAAGGTACCTATAATTATTCTAAATTATCTATATTGAGCTCAATGTCCTGGGGGAACATTTGGCGAATATATTCATAATAATAACTGCGAGTCGTCTGCACATCTAGTCGCAACTGCCAAATGCAAGCTTGAAGGCATTTAAGGTGCAGTCATTGCAATTGCGTGACACCTGCCGATTGGATGTGCAGCCCACTTACAGTTATGATTACTAATATGAAACGAAATATGATTCACCAAATGTGACGTTACTAGCCTCCCATCCTGTCAGCTCACAAATTTTCAGGAAATGAAAAAAAAACGACATAATCGCCTCAGATTTAAACGAAACAACACAACTTGATGCGGAAATGCCGTTTTAGTAACTAAAAATAACGTCTAAGCAAGCAAGCAACTTATGCAGTTTTAGTGTCTTCCAACACGCTATACTTAATTCATCTGTGTGTAGATTAGCAGGGTAGATCGTTGACCGTACTCACAATTTTATATTAGCTTTGGTCTAACTATTATAAAATGTAACCAATAAAACCTTTAGTTAAGCAAGTTACCTAAATATTGTGATTACTAAGAATTTTATAGTAAGGAGTTAAAGATGTGGGTCAAGCACGGACGGTCAGCTGGGTTGTAATCGCAAGAGTGATCGCCTTAAGGAGCACCGTATTCTGATGAGGGCGCGGAAGCGGGAGGTCCGTATTCGGGTTTGGGGTAACCTTCCTGTTTCTGAAACAAAAAATACAAAATATTGTTTATTATCTACAAGCGCACACAGAAGACAACAGACATAAATTAGAAACCGATTTTGAAAATATTGATGAATATTACATATTACACAGTTCGTGGAATCGAAGAGTAAAAACAAATAAGAACTCGTTATAATATTCTATATTGCATAATAATAAATATCTAGAGGTGTCCATACGAATAAAAATAACAGAATGCATAAAAATGCACTTTAGATAGTGGAATTGATTGCACGGAAATTTTGTGAAATGATATAACAAACATTTTACAACACACAGAACGCTGTGATATATTATTATCAAGATTGAAGAAGCGTCGTTAAATGCAGAAAAGGGTCCATTCCTATGTCCTCATTATATGGAACATTAAATCTAATACTTTAATCATTAAGACTTTAATAATAATTGAAGGGTTGGTTACGATTCTTTTCGGAATTCAGTCGAACTGTCATCTACAAGTATTTTACAAAAAAAACATGTATTTTGCAATTTGATAGACTTTTTCATTAATAGTGTTAATGTATGGCTTTCGTAATAAAGCTTCTCTAGTTAGCTGAACCAATCAATTTTTAAACCTCTAAAGACACAATTTCGCGGTTGAAGTTGAATGGATAAACAAATATTGTTATTTAATAAATAAGTACCCTTACTTTGCAATTGACCTAGATAAAGATATAAATAGAAGTGTACGTAAATATCTACATGTTACGTGTTTAAAGCCTTTACGTGTTACTATGTAATAATTTCACGCATACTTTCGTTTCTGGCTTAATTTTGATCTTTGAATGATGCCAATTATAAAGCTATTTGTTTGAAGTATGCGCTATTACGAGTTATTTACATTACGTAAAAAACACCTACGCATTTTTTAAAGCTTTCGTAGTTCACAAATTATTTCGGCTCCATTCATGTTTTTGTGATTTTATTTGCTGTTTTTAAAGATGAATGAAAACATTAGATTGTGTTTGGGAAACAATAATGGAATTATAGGTATCACCGAATACCGATAGGGTTCATTATAATTTGTAAACAGTAGAACGCGAACATCATGACGCGCGTTCAGCGTCATAACTAATGGCGTATTGGAATACCATGACGGTTTATATAAATATGAAGCCTATCTAGATGTACAATTTTAACTCCAATGTGATGTAACAACTTTAAAGTGTAATTTCTAGAAGAGAATTACCTGCACCTGACAGTAATGATACAAAAAATTTACTTGACCACTTATTGCAAGAGACATTGCGTTACATAGAAAATACGGGCTATCTGAGTACAGTGGCATCCTCGGTTGCGTTAATGTAATGATGATAGCAGGTGTACTGAGTACAAGCACGCTAGGTCTTGCAGATAATGCCATATAATACTTCCTACATTGTTGTAGGAAACGTTTAACGCGCACTTTCACGAGGTAGAGCGCGGACGCATCCTCGAGGCATCACCATGACTTATGACGATTTTAAACATGCATTAATATTTTGAAAATCAAGATCCGTGAAAATAATTAGTAATGCATTCTTTTTTTCTGATGTCTATGGTTTCTATTATCGCGCAAAAATCATAATTTGTTATGGTGTTAAAAATAGGCAACGATTACGTTTATGATGCAATATACCTTTTTTTAAAAGCTTTACAATACGTTGGATATGTATGTAGGTTTAAGAAATCATATTCATGGCTGGATCGATATTTGTTTGGGAACATTTTCGTTCCCGGTACATATCCTTGCTGTATCAGTCAGTCACAACATTATTGTGTCAGTCATATTTTTGGAATATATTTATAGACATCGATTATAATAATAAATATCGTGTAAGATTTAACATAGCTGCAATAGTGGAATTACAATTGTTGCAATATTACCAGGAATTGTACGACAGTGAATAGATACGATCCATATCGCTAGATCAGTGAAAAAATCGATCTAGGCAACGTCCCAGCAATGATAGCTAAGGATATAAATAATTCCAGATATCTTAACTTGATCAATGCTCGTTCCATCTCTGTATGAGAAAGAGGCCTTTGCCCAGCAGTGGGACAGTTACAGGCTATTTTTTTTTTATCTTAACAGAATGACTATTAACTAGATAAAAAAACCTGTAGTATGATCAACGATTTAGGGATAGAGACTTGAATAATTATTCTATTTTAGCCAATACCAAAAAATAACCACTTTTCTTACCTGCGTCTTGTATCTGATGAAGTAAACTTCTGGTTTGGACGGCTGCGTGGGCGCAGGTGTCGGGATTTCGATGTCGGGCTGCTCCTCAGGTTTCTTCACCAACACGTAAACAAGAGTCTTCTCCTCGTTCTGAGGCTGCACAGGAATGACAGGCGCAGTAGGGGTGGGTGGGGTTGGCGCCTTGATGAACACTATCTTGTAGTGTTTCTGAGGAGGAGGCACCCAGATTGGCTTGCGGGGTGCTGGAATGTCATTGTCTGGAGGTGGGACGTGCACGTACACATGTTTGTGAACTATGGGTTGTTGGGGAGGTCCATACTGCGGCGCGGGTGCACCGTATGATGATGAGGGGGCTCCGTATGATGATGAGGGGGCACTGTAGGATTGGGCCGGTGCGCCGTACGACGACGGAGGCTCTGGCCTCGCAACCGCGCACGCAACCACCACCGCCACCACCAGAGATCGAAGTACCTGCACACACAAATAACGTACCTATTAAAATACCTTAATTAATTACTTATGTAAAGTTTTAGATTATGTTTGAACAAGATCACACTTTAGCACTATTATTATCCTGAAGATATCCTTATCTTATTGGGAATTCACTATTATGATATCACCAGGTCACTATGTTGATCAGAGATGATCCTTATAATATAGCGCGTCACAGGCACCTACCGTTTTGTCACACATCCTGGGCACGCGATTAGACGCAGGTAGATAGTGTAATGTCCAGTGCCCAGGCGCCACCTGTGTTTATAAGAGTTGTGCGCTCCATATCCGGAGGAGGGGGCACTTTCGATGGTTCACATACCTTTCGCAATGAAATGGTGCTCACGCGCCGCCCTCCTACTGACGAGCGACGCATCAAGTAATGTGCTCGAGGGCACACATTCTGTCGTAAATCTTTCTAGAGTTTTTTTTTTGCTTTCAACTTATGTCTATTCCAGAGAATCACTAACTAAATGATAAGGATTCCATATGAGTATATGACTTCAATATTTTCCTTTAATTTAGACACATTTCAATATTGAATATTATCCTCTTGAAATTTAGAGCCTTGTGTTTGTAAATCCCTGTTTACAAACTAGGTAAGTAATGTAACATAACATAACGCCTGTATTCCCCGAAGGGTTGGGCAGAGGTGTATAGTACAGTGTACACCCACATTTCACCGTTATGTTTAAGTCCCATGTAATAGGGGGTGAACCTATTGCCATCAACCAGGCACAATTCTGGGCTGTTACTGAGAATTTCCACACGGAAAAATCCAATAACACTTTATCAGACGTGGGGATCGAACCCAAGACCTCACGCTCAACAGTGCCTATACCAACGAGACAGTCACTAATTTATACTAAACTAGTTTACTAAGTAACTACTAGAAATTCGATTCTAATAGGCCCTATAGTAGGCTATACTATAGAGAAAGTCATTATTTGGTCTAGTTTTGTGTGAATCCTATAAAACCAAACTAAGCAATTTACGTGTTTATAATGCTGAACAAAGGTGTTTTGTTTACCTTTCATGAAAGATTCTGAGGATATGTAATGTCATTATCATCTTGCTTGAGCGCTTATTACACTTGGCTGAATTTAGTCGTCTTAATTCAGTCGGTACTGAATTTAGTCAAGTAAGTATAATCGCAATTAGCAAGCTAGCATCCTAAATTCAGAAACAAAATTAGCTTGCTAATTGCGATTATACTTGACTAAATTCAGTATCGACTGAATTAAGACGACTAAATTCAGCCAAGTGTAATAAGCGCTTTTATTTGGGCAGACAGATCGGTAGTAACTAATACTTACTACTCGTATGACATAAGTATACAGAGTGTAAACGAATTCGTATAATTCCTTCAAACCACATGATCTATTAATGGTATAGATTAATCCCGCACGGGATTTAGATTCACTAAAAATAAAAATAAACTTTTTTTTCCAAACAAATGTTTTTATGTGATAGAAAATTTCGATGGCATGCATAAACAAATGAAGGCACGCGGCGACACAGCTGACGGACACACGACTAGCGCGATATAGCTCCACGCAGTCAGTTAACTCGGGACTCTAAAATTATTCAGACACAAAATACGATGGCAAAGTTATTGTAAAAAATTTTTTTTTACTTTTTAATTAAACCTATGCAGGCTCAATCAGTGTCACCAGTAGATCACGCGGTTTGAAGGAATTACACGAATTCGTTTACATCCTGTATAGGATGTCCCAAAAAGTAGTGTCAGGCGGAAGTCCAGGGGTATAGTTTTTTAAAAATAAATACGCTGAATAGAGAAACTAATTTAAAAAAAAAACACGCATGTTTCTCAACTATTCCTGACACCATGATTAAGTTTATCAAGATAAAAAGAATTCGGGGTCTTCCGGGACGGGGGCTTCGGAGATCGGGGTACTCAGGGAATAACCCGATTAAAATTGTCATTAAAAACGGAGTTCGGTTAAAACATGAAAGGAAATCATAACTCGAACATTCACGGGGGTGATTCGAGTACCTCTAATATTTTTTTTAGTTAGGGATGGAATACATCTGGATGTAGTTATTCATTCCACTGACAAACGCACTCGTGTAGAAGTTCCACACAAAGCCCACGAGAACCAAATGGTGACTTTATCTATCCAAAATAAAATTAAAATATTGCATACTGAGTCGAACCTGATTTTCTGCTTGTGGTAGAAAAGTATGGTATCTAGACTAGACCTTAGTAGTACTACGGGCCAAAAATACTCGTGATTTAACAGTAGTACCACCGCCGGTAGTACCGCGGGTAAACACTGACCATTAAGTATAATAAAATAAAAAATCTGCATAATCGCAGTTTAGAATAAATCAATCATGCATACGGTCATGGACACAATAAGGAATGCTGTATAAATTCGTGTACTAATTGTGTACAACATTTTCAGGAGTGGGTCATATATGAATCTATTAATTAATATAAGTATCTCAAACATGTTTCAGTTTTAATAATTAGGATAGGTAAATAGTTTTTCATTTATCCATGCTAAATATTCATCGATTAGCTTGATAAGTTTACAGTTGGTATTACTCATTCTTCGGATTCCTCAGAGTTCTTGCTATATAAAGTGAAAATGAACGTGAAGATATAGTAAGTTTTTATTATATTTCTCAGTAAGTAGTTGAAAATAATATTAAACAAAAAAACAGTTGGCTGCATTTCTTTACAATATCTAGATGTTAAAAGTGCATATTATAAAGTGTTACTAGTAATTTAATTTGTGTATGTACAACAACATCAACTGGAACAAATATTTGATGTTGCGTGACACCTTTTTGCATTATTTCAATAATATATATATGGTGCTAAATGCATGCCTACGCGTAGGTGCTCATTGTGTTGCTCCGCATCGGTGCCACTGTGGCGAAGCTGTCGACGGCCTCGGACACCATGGCCTGTCTTGCTGCAGGAGTGCAGGTCGCATAGCACGGCACGCGAACTTAAACGACATAATCCGTCGCGCTCTTGTCACCGCCGGCGTGCCAGCTGTATTGGAGCCTAATGGCTTGGTACGCGACGATGGCAAGAGACCTGACGGCATGACGTTGTTGCCATGGAAGATGGGTAGGCCTCTGGTGTGGGACGCGACTTGTGTCGACACCCTTGCTCCATCCCATCTTCCTAGCTCGGCGGGCTGTGCTGGCGCTGCCGCTGCAGCTGCGGAGACCCTCAAACGGCGCAAATATAGCAACATCGTAGGAAACTATGACTTTGAGCCGTTTGGGGTGGAAACGCTCGGGTCATGGGGTCCGAGTGCGCGTCTCCTTTTTAAGGAAATAGGAAAAAGACTGGTCGACACTTCACGTGACCAGAGGGCTGGCTTGTTTTTCGGCCAGAGAATTAGCGTTGCCATACAACGTGGCAACGCTGCCAGCCTTCTGGGCACGTTTCCAGTTGACAGCGATGCGGAGGAATATTTTGATGCACTCCTTTAGTTTATATTCTTAGTTTAGCGTAGGATATAATTTTTCTTTGTTTTTACTTTAGATTTAGTTTAGTTTGTATTAATTTAGGTTAAAAATGTAAATAATACGCTTGTATAAAAGTATAAAATGGTGCTAAATGCATAATAACAAACGTTTGAAATGTGTAAATATAATCAATCAGTAAGTTACTGTAGCCAGTTTATTTCTTGCAGAGGTAAGCAAAAGATTACCATTCTTCGTTTTCCTTGTCTGTTGCGCCGCGCGCGGCTCAATCGCAAAACGTCCACTTTGCAAAATGTCTACCGGTCGCAAAGCGTCCCTTTCGCAAATTGTCCCTTTCGCAAAATGTCTCTTTCCCCAAATGTCCCTTTTTTCCAATGAACCTCCTGCCACTCCCTGTCATCAGTAAAAAAACTGGTCAAGTGCGAATGGGATAATAATCTTTTATTAAGAAAGGTACCGTCCGCGAGGCCTAAGCTGAGCTTTTAATTTGCGTGAGAATGAATGCAGATGGGTCCTTTGCTTGGTTTAAACCGGTTTATACTGCTTTTTGGCATTCGATTCTATGTGCACTCACAGAAATGCAAAGCTCAGCCTACGCCTCGCCAGTTGTAGGTACATCTACATATTTACACAATGACATAAACTTTAAAAAGAAATAAAAAACGACTTCAAAAGTGAAATAATGTGGGGAACAGTTAAGGAAGTCGGTGCCAATTTTTTCTTAAATGAATCCAAGTCGAAGGCACCTATTTTTTAATCATCAATGTCGTGTTTTGTACTAAGTAGGCAATTTTAAATCTTTATTAATAAAGGGACCGAGTCAATTTTGACTACGTCACCCCATAGCTTAGTTGTACTGACTGCACCGTAACTGCCTTCAAGCTCCATTTGGTAGTTACATAGTTTGCAGTGGCGACTAGATGTACAGTTCACTTGTAAAATTATGAATATGTAAAGAAATATGATTCACCAAATGTTACCTTACCAGCCCTCCAGTCCAGATGTGTACCTCTTACCCTTTGTTACTATTACTGGACATGAGATTTAGGTACAATTACATATTACCTTGGATATCGGAAAAGGGGCATTTGTGAGTTGTTATTCTGAAACCACAATCTCACTGCAGATCCATACAAACAGACTATTATTTATTTATTGATTACAATATATTAGTAGTTACCTATTTATTTCATCTGTTAAAAGAGGTAAAGACAAATGATCTTGAATCCATTATTTCGACGTGATTGCATTGAATGGTTTCCACACAGGTATGTAACTGTAGTAAGTATTTCTTGTTCTAAATAGGTATGTACCGCCCCGAGCTATGCATGATGGTGGCAGCGAAATGGTCCTCTTACTGTGTAACCAGGTAAACGCAATTCGCTAAGAGTTCAAATGTTAATTTACTACAGGTTAGCCGATGAACAGTCAACTTTAGTAACTCGTATCGTCGTGTGTGTGTGTACAGCACCATAGTTAAATGAGTATTATGGAATGTAAATGGTTATAGGTGTTACTTCATTCAGAAGAACAAGATGCAAAACGTAGATTATCTATACTTTCCTCTAAAATAAAATGCTGTATTACCTACCCGCTATCGATTATTCAAACAAAATTTACCTACGTAGGTAGTACAACAATACATTGTTGATTAAAACGCATAAGCATATTGCTCAGTTTCGTGTTGGTTTACTTGTGATTGATTCCATCTAACCAATCGTTTCCGATACGATACGCTTGCTTGTTTCGCAGTATTGCGCCGCGTTCATTGGTATTGAAGTAGGTGCGCGATTCTAATACATATAATGTTTCATGACAAATGACAGGTCTAAAGAGACGCGTTGCGGATGTAATTTGTAGTGTGAACAAAGCACTTAGTGACAATCTATCAGTGCATCATTGTTTACGGGTTGTGTCGAAGCGAAGTGGGAATAATTGACCCCTGACCCGGCGCAGACTCCATAATGTGGAAACACCAGGAAGGTAGGCGAGCATCGAAGCCTATTTCTACGAAACCGGTTGATTTATACATTCATACATGCGATTAGTATTTGTGATATCTAGGACGCGGTGTTCTATAACATCTTTAGTAATCTACACCCCACTTGATTGTTACTTGGTTGATTATTATTTTGTAAAACACTTATTATTATATATTTTAAGGATCAATTTGGTGAAGATTACTGATGGGTGTATGAGGAGACTTCAAACCTATTTAGTTTAATGATTTATATTAAGCTTGCGAATGTTTTACGTTCGCACATAGTATCCATATGTGGACATCAGATATTGATATACATATTTTGTTATTTTTCAGTAACGTTAAATTGAAAGGAAATATTACAATATTAGGTATTGTAGATCTTTATAACTTATAAATCACAACGAATAAGCTTCAGTTTAATAATCTTCATTTTAATGTTTGACCATTTAACATTTTGAATCAACTATCGGTGATAACACCACAGCTAAGCACTCTTTCAGTACTTAGTGCAATTCTCTTATCGATGTTTTATAAACTTTTGAACGCCTAATACCTATAACTTGCAGTCTGGTTTGGCACATAACGAGGCTCAGGCGCAAGTCACACGGAATCGATACAAGATTACACTCATTCGTCAGGAGACGAAGGCGCCCTTGATTAACAATTAACTATAGAGGACGTAGGAAGATTCTTAGAGCCAAATGTGGACACATCCGAAAAAGCTCCAGTTGTGACGCCTCGTGCAACGCATTATTCCGTGCTCGTTCCGTTGTCTTAGTCACAATTGATTGGTGTAAATATCCGGCACATATCAGAACATCTCAGCCTCCCAGTATCTATGTTACGTGCACACGAGTGTGGATTGCCTACCGCTGCCTAATATAAATCGGAAGATATGTAAACAAATTTAATAAAAACAGTGACAAAGAAACAATTTGACGTAAACAAAAATAATAAAACCAAAGAAATGGCTTTATATTCACCCTACACAAGTTTAAGGCTGAGAATTCCTGGCAATAGTAAGGTGAGTTTCAACGTCATTCATAAATCGTATTTACAGTAAATTTCAGTTGCGGACAATGGCGTCCAGTTTATCTGCAGCTGGGATTTATTGTAATATTTATAATTAATATCTAATGAAGATACGATTGTGTGTTGTGTTCAAATACAAGAATTGTAGCTCAGGTGCGTTTAACTCGATGCCAGCATACAATACGTAGGTAGTTGTTTCTCATATTTAAATCTGTCATTCCTAAGTTCAATTAATATTTTAAAAGTACTATGTAGTTTCTTATTGAACTTTCAGGGGTAAAAACTAGATAGCTAACAGGGGGTTATTATAGATAAGTAAATATTGAATTTATGATTAAATAATTGAATTCTGACATTCAAATAGTTACCACATTTATGTTAACCCGGTTTGTTTCGTAAGTTTCACCAAGGATAAGTTCAGTGTTGCGATTGCAATTTGAAATAAAAAACTTTTTAAACTCGTCTTGTATAATTAGCGGCCACACGAAATAACCTCTGACACGTAACAAGGCTTGCTTCTAAAAATGTAAATAGCTATCGTCGTTAAGTAATCAGAACATACTATCTAAAAAATATAATTTAAAACATTAAAGCTAAATAATGTTACGAAAACAAGAAGCAATATGTAATAATGATAATTTTTTTATAGTTTCGTATTGCCTAAGCATTCCGCCAACGATATCATATTATGGTAGAAATGAGTAACGAATAATTTTATATCAGGTAGAGAAAGTGAATTATTCTTATTATGAAAACAGATCGAATAAGTTTGGATAGAATCAGGAGAGATGATTAGGAATGAGATGTGTTTGAAAGGTTATACCAAACTAAAAACACAAAGGACAAGGATATGAATGAGGATGACTTATGTACATTATAAAATTATTTGAAGCGTCTTTACAAGAAGGCTCTTTACAAGTGAAACGTAAAAAGTAAAAACGGTAGAAAGCTACAAGTACAAAGGGTGTACGAACATAACATTTCTAACAATACAGCTATTATGTCTTGAAGTATTTAAATTTCGATATAACCGTGTTTCGGTTTATAAAAACCCCAAGGCTCTATTATGCCAAATTACAGAAAGGTTGAAATTCATCACGAACAGTAAGTAACGTCTCTGAGAATTGCAACATCAAAATTAAAAGTCTGCTAGACTACTGCAATATTTTGGAATTTAAAAATTTTAACTGTCTGATTTTGTGATGTGCATATGTTTAGGTAAATAACTTTTTAACCTTTAGCTTAACAAGAGTTAATAAATTTTAAATGTTTACTTTGTATCTCAGCTCTATCCATTAGTTTGAATTATCGGAACCTTAACAGAAAGCGTAGCATCATCCTTCTTGTGAGCTTTAAGCCATTACTGCTATCACCAATCGGTTTCGCATGTGTGGAGATCAAGGTTCTAAGTTTTTTGTTTTCTACGATACAACGAATTGAACCTTACATGAAACTGAATCGGTTAGTGTAATAAAAAACAATTGCCAACTTAAATAATTGTTATGGATTGTTTAGATACGCTTGACCAAATATCCCAATATTGTTTTCATAAAAAGTGAACAAATGTCTCCAAAAAAAGTTTTTCTGCAGCTGCCATGGTTTAGGATCTACCCATAGAGTCCCGCAGTTAAATAAAACACACTGTATTAGATAAAGGATGGTACGGTTATACCAACCCTAGCATACACATAATATAGTATCCTACCATAATTCCTAGCCTAGAAAAAGTGTAATAGGCCCGCCACCACATGTGTTTTAATAAGAGACATAACGTTGGTGTAGGTGAATATCTCCCAGGTACTCCGGTATCCCAGGCGTGAGTATATCTATGTATGTATCGTACTATATCAGGGGTTCCCAACCTTTCCTTGGTCAGGGACTACTTTTATATTATTCTTATTAGCAGCGACCACTATGTAGGTATAATAAAAATAAACTGTAATAATCAAACTGAAACTTTAATTAAAAACTCAATAGGAAATTATTTAAAATCATTCACGGACCGTTTTTTTTTTTTGTGGGATGATCCTCATGGATGCCCTTCGCCCCGGGAAGGCGAAGGGGTATGCCGGACTCTTACCGGCTAAAAACCCACGGTGTTCCTTCTCCTGACCCTTGGCCGAGGTCGCGGGATTCGCAGCTGCATGCACCGCAACCCCGACAGGCCTCGGTCCGCCAGCCCCTGGCAGACCTCTTCCTCTGTGGGGCATTGCCCCATGTCCTCTTGAGAGGCGCGCACGGAACACAGCGCGCCGCCTTCTCGGGCCTGTTACTGGTCGGGCGACAGGTCTCCTAAAACTTTTTTTTGTATAAGTTAGAGGCTAAACTACTATGTTTTAAAGCATAGTAGTTCATATTTATTGCAAACAAACCAAAAAGTACGAAATTTCTGAGCGTAAAAGCTCAATGATTTGAACAATACAAGTTTGTTCCCCCCTATCTACTTTTTTTAAATGGGTTGGCAGGCTCAAAATCAAAATACTATGTATTTGTTCGGAAAAAAAGATAGCAACCCTAGTCAGCAGGACCAGGGTTGCCTACTTATTTCAGACCAAATACGAATAAACTGGCTGTTATGATAGTCGGAACAACACATTCCCGAAAAAGATTTTTTTTATACCTTCCCTATTTTAGGAATAAGTACTCCTGTATCGTGGCTTCGCATACTCAAACATCCGGACGTGAAACAATTATCTTTAGGCGTGTTCTATGCCGGAATCTTTCTCGCGACACTGCGCAGCAGCCAAGCGCCTAGCCACTGCGTCACTAGTGGCTCGTGGCGTCAAGAACCGTGTCATGGGCGTCGCAAAAAGCAAGCAAGATCTGAGTACTGCAGACGCCGCTATTTGCAGATGCTGGTGCATTAAAAGAGCCTCCACAACCACGAGTGACAGCAAGTGATATTCAAACTCAGATCCGCACATGATGTCGAAATGTCAGAGATGCGGGCCGGGATCAAACTCATATCTACCATAAAGGCAAACATTCAAGAGCTGGGCTATTATCACATCTTTTCTCTACTGTGTAAATATATTTTAAAAATGATAAAAAAAATCGTAGAATCTGATAACTACAGGTTACACAAAAAAATTCTCGTAGACCCTCTGGTTACGTTACGTTTTGCAATGTCTACGAAAATGGCTACGGAAAATTCTTTCATAGTTTAATTAATAAAGTAATGAGTATAATTATGGATATGTTACTTGATCTTTTAACAATAGAAAAGTCGGTGTATTACGTGTACAGCTGAAGATGACTGTGTCATAGATTACGTATCAGTTACTATGGCTGTGATGACTACTAACCTCCGGTTTCTGAATTGAGAATTCGGGATAAGCAACTTAAGTAATATTTGATTACGGAGTTGTTAAAAAAATGCTTTAAAATCCGTAATTTTTTTGACAACTCCGTATTCAAATGTTACTTAAGTACTGCTTATCTTAGAATTTCAGAAACCGGACGCAAGTATCTTTCTGATGGGAAATTAAAAAGTAAAGATTATAATAATATTACTGTAACACCGAATCACACCGTAGCCCGATTATTTTAATTATTATTCGTTTAGATTAAAATAATTATGAAAATATTTTTTTTTTTTTTTTTATTCTTTGACTTGGTTGTGTTGACCCTAGGCCCTTTTACAATCGGGGGCAATCCGATTGTAAAAGCGCAGCCAGGGTCTAAGATGAAGGTCATGAATCCAAAAGTAAGAGAGATATAGAAGGAATCTCCCTTATACAGTTTACCTTCTGGCTCTCATATACAAACGACGGAACACAGTAAACTGCTTGGCGTCGAACTTTAATGTAAGAGTGGTAGCTAGCCAGGCGGACCGGATGGATCCTACTACCAAGCGTGCTGGGTTTTGTTAAATCTTACAACACGCGTCTATTCCAAGCGTGTGGTGAGGAAGTTTTATATTCTAAGAGCGGTTACGTACTGCATTCGATCAGAATCCGTGAAAATACGTTCCGAAGTAGTCATAGAACTATTTGTATGGTAGTTTACGCACTAGATCCGACTTCCGTTATCCGATTTTTCTCCGTCATCCGTAAGTCTCCATTCGGAAGAAATATTGACGGACCGTAGTAGCCGTAGTACTGTTTGTATGAACGCTTTCGCATTACCTCGGATTCAAATCGGAGCTTTGCGGTGGAATGACGTAAATATGCCAAAGATGACCCCTCAATTGCTTGGATTTGGATCAGAGATCGGATTAGTGCGTAAGCAATATACGAATTCGGTCCGAGTTTTTTAGACACTAGATCCGTATTTTCACGAATTAGGATCGGATGCAGTGCGTAACCGCTCTGACCCGTCTTCATACGGGATAAAACTTAGGTATGTAACTATATCACTACCAACCAACAAAAATGATTGTAATTTTAAAACCGCAATTACGGTAGGTAACAAATTCATTTAAAAAATTGGGAACTATACAAAGAGACCAAAATTGCAGTAATCCTGTACTCCTATTATTATTTATACTAACAAAACAAAAACAAGATGTATCAACGGCTATGCTTAATTGTTTGGAATGTGGTGAGACATTAATATACTAGTCCCATGCCCATGAGCTGGCTTCGAGCTATTCATTGAAGCGTACAGTCCGGAACTATCCGGTTCGAGGAAGCTAGTGCGGGTATTAAACCGGCTTATTCCGCCCTTACATTGTCTTGCGTGTCGGTGTGGCACAACATGCGTTGCTCTTGGATGCTCATGAGCACTCTCGAGTTAAACAATTGGCAACTAACAAATAAACTAACATGTATACATGCTCGCCACAATCTAAATCCCCAATTTATAGCAACATGCTTGTTTAAAAGTGAGTAACTGGAAATACTTTTTTGTTTCATTGTAAAAAAGCTCATTTTAACCGTTTGTTCTTCGATGAACATAGTAATACAGAATTTTACTTAAACTATCGTCAATGCTATTGATATTGCAGTATTAATCGTCGGGAAAACCCGGTCATCGTACAGTACACAGTATCGTACCTCTACCTACCTACCGTATACCTCTGAGGCTCGTTTCTCTATCGTATAGAAAAACGAACTTATGGACTTTTCCGATTATTTTCTTTCCAAATCTAAATTAATTGGGTGGGTTTTATTTTATTTTAACCGTTAACGTCCCGACCGACGACCCGGGTCGTCAGTGCCATTGTTTATCTATTGTGTCTATAATTACAGTACTTGAGTAATTAAAGAAAGCTTACACACTTATTAGTCTGTAAGAACTAGAACGAACTTTGAACAGCAAGAATAGTTAGGGGACGTTTGCTAATTACAAGCTCCCACGTGTACATAACTAATTACAATTGATTGTGTTGATTTGTTATAATTTTTATACAGCGATAAGCGAGCTAAACAGTCAAAGACTTATTGCAAATAAAAAACGTTTCTAGCGGATTGTACTCTTGTGTATTGTAAAAAAATTACTCAATTCATTGGTTGTAAGATAATTAGCCTTTATTAGCAGACTACGGCAATTTTAAACAATTTAAAAGGCAATTGGAATTGTGTCTGTTCTTAATTAAAAAAACACTGTAAGAACGGACATTATTTCTTATTGTGTCTTCAGTTGGTATCGGCCCACTCGCCGATTAAGCAATTTTGTATAGTGTATATAAACATAATTTTCGAAATGATTTGAGTTCGAGGCTACGTAATTAAAGAGCGTATACCTAATCCGAGAGATGAGAGTAAAAAAATGACGTGCTAAACGCAAACGCAATAACGCGGTAAAGATCAACGTAACCTACGTAGATACATACATAATTAAAACAGCTAATTTAATTTCTGACTTACGTTATTTTATTTCATAACTATTAAACATATTGAATCATAGTAATTATAATTTTAACTTTAATGTTATGCGAACTTACAGAACACTATGTGTGGTTTTTAGGGTTCCGTAGTCAATAAGGAACTCTTATAGTTTCGCCATGTCCGTCCGTCTGTCCGTCCGCAGCTTAGCTCAGAGACTCTTCGTACCAGAAAGCTATAATTTGGCATGGACATACATATTAATCACGCCGACAAAGTAGCACAATAAAATCACGAAAAAAAAAACTTTTTAGAGTTCCTCCTTTACGCGTAAAGTGAGGATGTTTTTTTTTTCTCGTCTACTCCATGGTGTGGAGAGATGTTGGATAGGCCTTTTTCGATTTTTTTTTAGGAATTTTTCGATTAAGGGATCCGTAATAAAACATTAAACTTTAAAGTGTTTTGTTAGAGTCAAGTGTGCCTCTCCCGCCCCCCTGCCAGCTAAACGGTTATTTTTGGATATGTGAAAAAAATCACGGTAGCAGTATATGTATACAGGGAAATTAAAAGGAAAACTATCACAGCTAAGTAGGCTTTACAAGTTTGCGAGTAATAGTCGACCAACTTATCAAATGTACTTGGAAAAGTACAAATTCTATAGAAAACTTACTAAGCCCTTTTCTTAATCCGCATTATTGTGCAACTACGGAACCCTATTACTGCGCGTGGCCCGACACGCACTTGACCGGTTTTAGTGTTAATTTGGGATCAGCCAGTAAAGTAACTAGTAAGTAATAAAACAGTCGCACTGCGGGTCTCGAAATAGGTTCCTGAATAAACGTACAATTTAGCATTGGCAAAAAAAAACTCATCCCGCGGAAGTTATCGATTGAGGGAAATTGAGTTATTTGCTTTTAACTTGTAACTGATGGACAAGCAACCTTTCACTACATAATCATGTGCACTGTTGTAACCATGTGGCTTGTTTACATTGCACTTAATGCCTCTTTTACCATTTGACTGCGGCAAAAAATAAACTTCTTGAAAATAAATATTGCTTTCAAAAAAATCTTAAAGTTGTACTGCTGATATTCAGCTCTTTTGGGTAATGGGCGTAAACGAATAATCTACGATTCAGAAGACTTCATTAACACCATTAACAGTGTTGTATGCCTTTATATGCTCTAATACATTACGCATTTTTATGTCAACAAAACAAATCATAAATATGAACTGGTGAACGTAACGCTGCGCCGCTATGTCAGTCAGTTACGTTTACATAATACACAAGATATAGGTATAATAACAATTCACTTTAACAACAACATCAAATGGTGAACTTGAAAGAGAAATTCGCTAAGCAATGTATTGTGTTCTTTCAGATAATATTATTAACAGTATTATGTTGGAGTTTAAGTTTGATATCAGTCGCATCAGCATCACCCAACATAACGAAAACGAAGAAAATAGATTTAGTTTCATCCAAAAACGAAAGTGTGGCAGAGGTGCTGTTCCACTGGGAGGACTACAGCGTGCTAGCCGCTATGCTTCTCATTTCGTGCCTGATTGGTGTATTTTATGGATATTTCGGAGAAAAGCAGACTACTGGTGACGATTTCCTGCTCGGTGGCTCATCAGTGGGCACATTTCCCATGGCCCTAAGTCTTGCCGCAAGGTCAGTTTACTACTATGTCAAACACTAAAAATTGTGTTTAATTTTGTTTCATTTCATCAATGACTTGACTGTTTTCAGTTTCATCACAGCCATAGAGTTGTTGGGAAATCCAGCGGAGATGTACATGGCAGGTGCACAGTTCTGGATGATTTGTGTCGCCTTTGTGCTGGTCGTGCCGATTGCAAGTCAGATGTACCTGCCTGTATTCATGAGGCTACGATTGACATCATGTTACGAATATTTGGTATGTAACATAACTTTTTCACTATTTCAAGGTAGTAGAGTGCTTACCTAATGCTAAACACACATTGTGGTCAACGAAGATGAGAGATTGCGCAGAATTAAAACAATAATGGATGTGATTGGTAAAAACTAGAGTTAAGAAGTATCTATTGAGGGCCATGCTTCTAAGTTTTTCACGCGTGCTAATTTAATTTACCTCAGATATTGTCGCAATTGCATGGATCAGTAAAAAAATATGAAAAATCTTGTTTTTTTTTACTAGCAGGAAGAGAAAAATATGTATGCAAAAATATTACAGACTAAAATAGAACAGAGTACGTCTTCATTGAAATACTGTATGTTATTTGACAAAGGCAAATTTGTAAATTGTTGTGATTCATCATTATCATCATCATATCACATCACATTTAGGACTGCTGTACTCCACCACATTATAATAACTAGGTAGGTACGGTGGGCCAAATAAGTGGTTTACCAGGTTTGACAACAGTTCCTATCAAATGAAAGTATCGCTAAGGTTGTTGTCAGATAAGTTTTACATGTGAAAATCAACCTTATTGTTTTATGACGTGCAAACGAATATCAATCTTAAGGAGGTTAACCACTTTTTTGGCCGAGAGTACCTACTAAATTGTGATTGACGGCACATTTCAATTTGCTCACAGGAAGTGCGTTTCTGCAAGTCAATCCGCGTGTATGCCAGCGCATTGTATTTAATGCAGATGATCCTATACACGGCCGTGGCTGTATATGCGCCTGCCCTCGCGCTCTCCGATGGTAATTAAACACAATACTTTTTTATTAACACAGTAATTTAATCCATTCTGAGCGTTATTTATACAAGGTTAGTCGGAAAGGGGGTACTAATCCGAAGCCCACTTATAGTATCGCTGATGACTGTTTGAAAGCAAGTGTTAAAATTTCAAAATTCGTAATTTTTTTTTTCCAAATAAAATGATTTTTATTTTAGTTTTTTCAAAAATTCTTCATCGGGGCTTTAGTTACAAATTCAGAAAATGGTGCTTCTAATTCATGACCCCAAATATGTCCTAAAATGTAAACACAGCTGATCATAACTGGGGATAGATAGATTTTAGACTTTTTTTTTTGAGATTTTTGAACAACTGTTTCTCTTAGACTTTTGGGAAAAGTTGTAGAACAAAAGTTATTCATTATTATGTGTACTTTAACACCCTTTCGGTTTAGTACCCCCTTTCTGACTAACCTTGTATATATAATAATAATATTTTATTTGCCAAAAAAGGTGCTTTGCATTTCCTTAAGTTCTACATTATTGTCAGTGGCGTGCATAGAGATTTCAGACAGGGTATGCACAAAAAAAAAGCTGGGTTCGTCATGACCACGGAATGCTAATTCAGATTTACCTAGAAAACAAACTACATCAATCAACCGTTTGAAGATGTTTCTATTTCTGTCGTCTTTCGCGTTGTGCCCTTCAATATCTAACTTTAACTGGCTATTCAAACTAGTCTCTATTCTACCTTTATCAAAAGTTTGGAACTTTTAAGCAGGATTCTAGATGTTTTTCTGAAGAATCATGCTTAGCAGCCGCTTTGTGAAAATTATTTAAATCTGAGTATCCGCTAGGTCCAAACATTATTTTTAACTTGATTTACAAACAAAATGCAAGGGAAACAATCCAATGTATTTGTGTGTACACAACGAATTAGCCAGTAATAGTCAGCATAAAACATTTTATGAAAATAACAAGTAGTATTTATTACCTTTTCTTTGAGTTAAATCCAACCCGGGTACACGCCTTCCCTTTGCAATCAATTTAACTGTTTCCTCAAAAGATAACGTGAAAACGCGGCCGATTTTAATTTATTTAAACACATTTCGCCAGCACAGGTCTCACAGGTATAATTTTCCATTTTTACAATAAACTTACTAAATAATTACTCGACAGTCAATCACTTGCGCCAAAAAAAACAATAAGGCGAAAAAACTTTGCAATTTATTACGTTACGAACTAATTAACACGAACGAATGAATCATTTGGTTAATCCGACTAAAATAAGTCGACTCTCTGCAATCAACAATTAAACGGTGCATTTACGGGTTCTCAATTTGGACGGTTTGCAATGTAAGCTATGCCTCCAAAACTCCAACACACGCACACATTTTCACGCACACAGTCACTCTTTTGCTGTGTACTACACGAGATGCGTTGTATGAAGAATAAGCCAGGCGTAGTACAGCTTATGCTCACGGGAGGCGCTGCAATGCGCGGTCGCGGCGGCATGCGGCGGGTATTCCCCGCTCCGAGTTAGTTCCAAAAAAAGCAATAGATGGCGTGAAAACTAAATTACCATGATTTCTTTTAATTATAGTTATTTATCACTTAGAGGGGCATGTATGGAACTGCAGGGTATGCAGAGCTTATTTGCATGTATGGAATGCACGCCACTGATTATTGTATAGTTTTACATTTTGAATGACACAAGGAAACATTTACCTAAGAACTCCACACTAGGTCGAGCCTGTCTCGTGGAGTTCTTGAGTGTTATTACTAATTTTAATTATGTTTTTAAAGATCGATTATATTATAATTATGTTATCCAGGAATAAACCACAAACTATGGTTCCAACTGTTTACTGACCGTTATTAATTAAAATTCCGATCGAAATTTACAAAATATTGTGGTCCTAGATAATTGCGATTGCGAAATCCACAATTAAGTATATTTTAATAGTAACTTACCCCGAAAGAGATGCAAGAAACTTTACATCAAAGACAAACACATTTCCCATTCAGTGAAATATTTAATATCTACTATTGCGTATGAGTCTCAATACAATGCATATCGTTATAATAAATTAGCTATAAAAATTCTTATAATATGTATAATAGCCATAATTATCTACAGCTATTGTTAAATATTTCTTTTGTAACATAATAAAATTTACATAAAGCGGGCTATGCACGCTAAGTTTAACTGACAGGTTTACTTGGACAAGTATACCTACTTGTCAGGTAAGATAGAGGACATACACGCAGCGGTAAACTCGGGCAAAATCTCAGTTGAAACTTGAAACCATGGCCCCGAGATTGGCATACGATATCGACTCGTTAGTGGTAGTTTATTGTTTTTAATATTCAAGAAAAGGGAACTTCAATGAAGAAATCGTGAAAAATGGTAAACCATGGTTATTAAAAAGAAAAGAAGACTCCCGTGACAACTGGGACCTCCGCAGGCGATCGCCATACACGTTCAGTTTTCCTGCACAGTTCAACTGCACAGCTATATTCACGGGCAAAACATATGAATCTTCATATCCTTTCAGGTCGCCTGTAGAGGTGTGGAAACCTGCAAAGTTGTGTAACATAAACACATCTATTTTCCTGTACAGTTTACTGTACAGACATGATGACATGCAATGACATTTGCTTACGTTCGAGCAAATGTATTTTCGATACAATTTGATCTTCCCGTAGGCGTTAACGTTTAATGAAAAGGGATTTTATCTAGGGAGCAGGTAAACCGGTAGTACTTACCTACACCCTAACGTGTATGGCTCGCTTTATATCAATACGCGAAATAACTACTGTCAATGGAGCGATGCAGGTCACTTTATCATGTAGAATTACTTGCACCATAATTATTTGTTATATAATTCAACTCAAACAAGAAATATTGATGGGACCGCGATACTAAGGTATCCTTGTGTAATTAGGTACAGTTATTCAAGAAAAAAATATTTTTGAGAATCTATCTGTTTAATTATTCTTCAGTTACAAAAAAACTTTCATTGCGACTAAACTCTTGCCCTTGATACGTCTTCATACAATCACTCATAAAAAGAATGTTTCTGGTGAAACAAAACAGCTTCAATGTTATGAAAGCGATGCGATCGATTGCATTTACATATACATAGTCAATGTCAATAGAAATTTTGTAACAGTGAAGCCAAATATGGGGTCAAGTTAAGCTGTGCCGCGTGCTCCTGTCCCATCCATACATAAAAGCATTCAATGTCACTGTATTCGCTTTTCACGTAGGTAAAACAGTTCTTGGCGCTTGAATAGTTAAATGATTATTTAGGTGTTACGTCAGGCACCAGAATCCATCCCCAAATATTTTCTATTTTCTATACAGGGTGTCCACATGATCTACTACTGGTGCAGATTGGCCCCGCACAGGATTTAGCTTGATTAAAAATAAATATAAAAAAATCTTTTTTTTTCATGCGGCTTTGTTACCGATCGTATCTAAGCCACCTAATAAGGATTTAGTAAGAAAATGAGATTTTTTTGTTTTTTGAAATAATATTATTTGGGAACTATATTTTTTGTCAGCAAAGTTTATATTTCTCATCAACTTGCATCATCTAATTAATAGATTTATCGCCACGAAATATTTTCATTCTCAGATAAATTAAAGTGTCGCCAGTTATGAATTACCAAATTAATGTCAATATGTATCTAACTTATGAGATGGGTTATCAATAAAATCGTAGTTCATTCCTTGGATAAAAATTTTGTTCTCAAAATAATAGGTTTATCCCTTAAATAATAGCTTCGTACTCAGAATGGTATATCTGTCGCCAAATAAATCGATGATCATCCCCAGATTGCGACTTGTTTTTATTTGTTATTTTGTCACCAGTGCAGTAATTACATTTTATTTCGTTCAGTTATCAAAATAATACTATTCGTTACTAATTAAATAGTTCTGTTTATAAATTTAAAGAAAAATTTATCAAAGGGTCGGAGCCAAATTGGCGCGCTATGACATTATTATTTTAAGGGAGTGCCTCCGACCTCGGTAATTTGGGACACCCCGACGCGGATAGGTTAGGTTCGAAGGGGATGACGGGGGCTGGAGTGAGCGAGCAAAGCGAGCGAGCGAAGCCCCCGTCATCCCCTTCGTGTTAGGTTACTTTAAACCCTGCAGACAGAAGTAGGAGCCCCGGCTTCGTCGACTCTGCTTTGGAAACCCAAACAACCTTACAAACATCCCCTTAAGTTTTTCATTTGCAAATATGATGCTACTACTTTTGGGACTTTTATGAATTTTTGAAGTGCTATATAAATTTTTTTTAATGATCGTTTTGAATAAATTGATTATACAGTTATCAGGACAAACTTATTATAATAAATCGAAACCTGTTTATTTGATACTTGATAGTATATCCCGATGATTATATGTGATTAATTATAGAATTGTTTTTATATTGTTTGGCAACTACATTTTGGCGACAGATCTACTATTTTGCCGACAAACCCTATTATTTAAGAAATTCAAAACGGTTTATTTCGAAAATTCCCATTTAGGGTTAATCTGTGTCACCAGTAGGTAGATCACGCGGTTTGAAGGAATTACACGATTTCGTTAACACCCTGTATAGGTACCATAGGACCATAAGCAGTATCGCCATTTCCATGTGAAACGATGTAAGAAGCAATTAGTTTTAATAGCCTTTTGTTGTATAATCTAACAGACACTTACTAAAACGAATTAAGATTTTAAGGTCTTACGTAGGTACGAATTATTCGTAATTATCTCCGGAATTAAACACTCGCTCGCGACTCCGTCCGCGTGGAGGAAGTTGGAAACCAATAGTATGTCGCAATAACTAAACTTCTTCTTGATAACTTTAAATTCTAATATCTTTTGATTGAGCGAACCAATTACGATGAAACAAAAATTAAATGTTACACCGAGATATGCACAATATTTTTCTATAAAGTCAACCGCATTGAGTCACTACTTAATACGCGATGCGTGCACAAACAAACCGACAAACAGACAAAAAAAAACAAAAATAAACGAAATTGATTCTAATTGTTGTCAACCAGCAATTTTGTTTGATATTTCCAATGTACAGACACGCCAAGTTTACAGGTTTACTATATGTGTAGATGTATGTATACATATAGATATAATTATATGTACACATATATATTTGTTTAGTTTTCAGTTAACGCAATCGCGCAATGTGAAAAACTGTACCTATAAAAATAAATTTTGATTTCTACCACGTATTGTATTTCGGTAGGTACGTAATTTTTTTGAGATTTTATCTTTAATTTTGGTTTCTACATCCGACAAACGCTGTCCTTCTTGCATAGAAACTTACATAAGCAAAATGTTACTTTTGTTTAGTAATACCGATCACTAGTAATGTTACGATTATTGATTCGGCAACTTTGCCTACTTATTATTTCTCAAGTGGTACTACGAAGTATGCAACGCTGCCGAAAATCAACATTAGAATTAAAATTCAAATAGCGTGCTCCGCGACGCGGTCGTATTTATTTGTTACATCACATCCCTAAACACATAAGGTGCCTGTATACTGCAAATTAACAATTTAGTATCCTTGAACCTGTGAGTGTCTCGTGTAGTGCCGGACTTAAAGAATAGCACTACCCCATCTCTTGCCGTGGGTGTCGTAAAAGGCGACTAAGGGATTCTCTAGAGGATGGGCAGCAGCGTTCTCAGAGTACTTTAACAACCATACTGCGATCGCCAACCCGCCTGCCAAGCGTGGCGATTACTGCAAACCCCCCCTTTTGGGGGAGGCCTATGTCCAGCAGTGGACGTCTTTCGGCTGAATGATGATGTAAGTGTTTTGTATAGTTGGTATTAATTCAGTTTATTAAAGGGCAAGAGAAAAGCAATAATGAAAAATAATCTCAGTAATTACATATTTAATTTATACAATATTTTCTTTTACATCACGTATCTAATTCAAAACGCAATTATTACAAGATCACTTGCGACTGAAGCAACGTTTTTCATAAACAGTTTTAATGCACCCTGCATTCAACAGTAGTACCAAATGTAAGATTATTATTATATAAGTTTATTGAATAAAGTATATTGGTAACAGCACATGTTTTGCAAGGTTCAAGATTAATTTCTTCTTTATAAGAACCACTAAAGCATCTGTACTATCTTATTCTTGTGAAGCTATAACGTTAGTTTGTCCAAAATAGGCAATGACGTCCAGAAACTGTAGGTAAGAGTCAACTAACCTATTTGGGGGGCAGACTAGAAAAAAACCGACCAAGTGCGAGTCGGACTTGCGCACGAAGGATTCCGTACCATTATATATTCTGTTTTTTAGGGTTCCGTACCCAAAGGGTAAAACAGAAACCTATTACTAAGACTCCTTTGTCCGTCCGTCCGTCTGTCACCAAGCTGTATCTCATGAACCAAGATAGTTAGACAGTTGAAATTTTCACAGATGATGTATTTCTACTACTAACAAATACTATAAAACAGAATAAAATAAATATTTAAGGGGCTCCCGTACAACAGACATGATTTTTTTGCTGTTTTTTATAGATAATGGTACGGAACCCTTCGTGCGCGAGTCCGACTTGCACTTAGCCGTTTTTTTAGTATTTGTTGTTATAGCGGCAACAGAAATACATCATCTGTGAAAATTTCAACTGTTTAACTATCTCGGTTCATGAGATACAGCCCGGTGTCAGACGGACGGACAGCGGAGTCTTAGTAATAGGGTCCCGTTTAACCCTTTGGATACGGAGCCCTAAAAATCGAAGAGGCAGCGAATTAGGGTTTCAGTTTTTGCTATTTGAGTTAATTTCAGTACCTATTCGAAATATACCGTCGCAGTAAGCAACTCTCGAAGCAGTCTCAAACAATATATCGGGTGTAAAAAGACCCTTAACGATAACGAAAACCACGTATTTTACCCATCATTTGGATAATTTTTTTCGAACAAACCATACCGGGGAAATCATTGGTTTTGAAGATATTGAAGGTCAAAGTACACTTTTTAGTTTATTCCAAAAACGATTTCCAAGTCATAATACTAAACTTTCTTCTATACAAACATTATTAAAAATTTCAATTTTTTCTAACAAATTACGCATTTGAAGTTACAAAAACGCTATGAATATCAAACGCACACGACCACCTTGGCTCTGCTGTGTGGCCGCTGCACGCATGCATACGCGCAGCATCGCCACAAACATAATTTGCGCCTACAAAAAAAAGCGTTTTTTTTTCATGCCAAAAAATTAAAGTCGTTTCCCAGCAATTATTTTTGGTCAATGTAATTTAGTTTGATGTACAGAGGGCGTAGATTTCGGCTATGTGATGGGTCTTTTTACACCCTGTATATCCCTTACGTGGCGTAGATAACCTGTACCTACTTATGCAATTGTATTTAATGATAATTGTGTTCCTACACACAGTAGTAAATAACATTAGCAGATATGAAAACGACTGTTATGGTAGAGAGTGGTATGTTAGAGCTATCAAACGTGTTCGAAGCTGATCTTTGTCCTTATGGTGTTGTTAACACACTTAACTGTAGATATTTACTCATCAAAATTAATTAGGTAATGTAATTAAACAAGAAGTGTAGAATTTTCTAGTTATATGATTTTCGTTTTTAATTAACTTCATTAGTAGTCGTCAGTTGTCGTATAGTTATTTAATTAAATAAATAGTGAATATTTTTCCGTACATAATTTCACAACTTTGTCAAAGGAGGTCATCATAATACTTAATATATAATTATATTTATGGATTTATGAATAATATTGTAAATATCATCCGTATTGTTGCGTATTATTAATATCTAATCTAGACGGCACAATGCGCAGTGAAAGTGAAGTATGTATAAAAGTATCATCCATGGCAAAAACCACTATTTATTCTGTGCCGTAGCGGACAACGTGTGTACGAATACCTACGGATAGTTAGTGGCGACCTATATTGCTGTTTTGTTTTGCTACATGAATTGCTATAGGTAAAGATGATCAAACTGATTTTTATTTTCAAAAACCTAACACATTAATACTTCGTACAAGGTTAGGTACCCCTGTGAGATACCCAACATAAAATGCTCTTTGACACGGACATGACAACATGTTCAACCATGTTGTCATGTCATCAATGAGAAATCCAAAAACAATAGAATCATGGTTTTTAATTTCATGGTTGTGTAAAACTACTTGATCGACTAGCTTTGGCTCTAGTTTTAGGGAGCTAAACTATTTTTATTTTCCGGGGTTGTTCTAGAGTATATTTTTTTAGAAAATAACTTACTCTTAAAAGCATAAGAAAAATAGAGATAAGGAAGTATGAAACCCTACAAAGTGATCCTTCATCTACTATACCTAGCCAGCATAATATACCCAGCAGAGTTGAAGAAGAAGAATCATACATCATATTTTGAACGAGTATCCACCAATTCGCAGAATTTTTGATAGTAAGTACAGTCGCCAGCACATCAAGCTACCCGAAAATGACAAATTTTCCCAATCGACCTTGAACCTAATGCTTTCGCGATAAAGATGAAGATCTATTAAAGAAATTTGACAGATTGTAGTAGCTTTATGTACTGGCGTTTGTACAATAGTACAATGACCTATTGATATCTGGCCCACCATACATACTTAAAAAAATAGGCTTTTTAGAGAACCTATGTTTAATTTAAGAACAGAATATTATTATGTATTATTATGCTACCAATACCCATGAATAAGCCCATGATACAAATAGAGTACGCATGTCCAATCGTTGCCATTTTTCACAACATTTTATATCTTAAGTTTTTCAGAAATTCAGTAGGTAGATGATTACCTACCTAAGTTTTTATTTCGTTTAATGGTGGGTAGTGGGTGCGGCTGGTGAAATACAAATGTAGAGAAACCATCCTTGACAAAGAAAAACGATGAAAATTTATAATTCACAATAAGCAGTTACTCACGAATTTTAGAAAATGATTTCTCAATATTATTATAACCCAGTATGATTTTAGCATAATCTCAAATAACCCCTTTGTGACGGATTTTTAAGCAAATTGGAAGAACATTAAAGTAAATGATGCAATGTTAGTCCGGTCAAATTAGACATTTCAAAGTGCAAAAATTCGCATAGAGCTGAAAATTGGTACGAATGTTCGGAACACCATTATAAATCAAATGTAAAAAGTCCCCGTCGATCCCACACTTGCAAAAAAAAATATTCAAGGTCAAAGTTCACAAATATGGGTTTTTTCCGTTTTTTAGCCAAACGGTAAGTTTTATGATAAAAATAGATCAAACAAAAATTGTATATTATGCAATTATCTATAAGAATTGTCTACAATATTTCTCCTAAACGTCACCGTTTCTGAGATATAGTGGTTGAAAAAGTTGTATTCTTCATAATACGCGTTTCCACGCCACCTGGAAGGTAGTGTACTTGGCGCGTTTTTTTAACGTGGTTTCCCCAATAGGCCTTTCCCACAATCTATTGTGATCCTGTTTAATTCAATACTATTTTAAAATATGTAAAAACTGGTACTATTGGAAATGATGAAAGCCGTGTGAATTCTTAAAACTTAGGTCAAATTATCCGTCTCATTCATAATCATCTGATAATTCTGCTTCCTCTTCTTCTTGTTCGTCTTCTTGTACTTCTTTTTCTGCTTGTTCTTCTTCTTTCTGCTGGGTGTAAGTAAATTGTTCTAACAGCGATGCATCAGATTTCTCCTCACTGATATTGTACGAATCCTCTTCTGATGGTGATTCAACATTGGAGCACGACTGACCTTGACAACTGGTACATGTTGATCGCCAGCAGAAGAGGATTCGTACGATATAGTACCAGTTTTTACATATTTTGAAATAGTATTGAATTAAACAGGATCACAATAGATTGTGGGATAGGCCTATTGGGGAAACCACGTTAAAAAAACGCGCCAAGTACACTACCTTCCAGGTGGCGTGGAAACGCGTATTATGAAGAATACAACTTTTTCAACCACTACATCTCAGAAACGGTGACGTTTAGGAGAAATATTGTAGACAATTCTTATAGATAATTGCATAATCTACAATTTTTGTCTGACCTATTTTTATCATAAAACTTACCGTTTGGCTAAAAAACGCAAAAAAACCATATTTGCGAACTTTGACCTTGAATATTTTTTTTTGCAAGTGTGGGATCGATGGGGACTTTTTACATTTGATTTATAATGGTGTTCCGAACATTCGTACCAATTTTCAGCTCTATGCGAATTTCTGTTAACCTACCCCTATTTTTTGAGCTAACTTGACTGGACTATGTCGTATATTGTTTTAATATAAAGTATAGTGATTGCAATGTAAGTATGCAACACTCAAACAATAACAGAGTTCATATTAAATTATAATATGTATTCGATTCAGATTTTTATGAAGGATTCTATTGGTAAAGTTACGAAAGAAATTCAATCAGATATTCATCGTAGACATGTGTTGGTAAATTTATCGGTATTTTATTGCTTCCACTATATTGGGTAACATAATTGTATAGACCATAGACCGCTCGACCGGTGTCAGCAGCTACCCATTGGTGCATCGATGACATCTTTGCACTGCAGTCCGCATGCCGACGGTTATTATATTGCACAAATTATGTAACCCCTCCATAAAGTCATATTAGGAATCGGGAATGATTTATTAATGAATCAATAATCGTAGCCATCATTTTACTTTTGGCGATTGGTGTCAAACGTTTTATTATGTCATTGCAATATTCAAATAGTATCTATCGATTCTAACGATAAGTAAAAGTAATTGCACACCTACAAAAATATTGCAATTCGTAATTGCAAACACATAGGAATTATATATATGTAGGTACCTATGTAGATAAACATAATACATAATTATATTAAAGCCCACTTGCGCAAGACCTTTAAGCCCAGGGGTAAAGCAACAGCTCGCCGTGAACTTTGTATGGCTGTGACAGGGATTTATTTAGCCCTGGGCTAACGGTGCGCAAGGACCTAGAAGATGTTGTGTAAGCGGGCCTAACAATACTAGGTATTCTCTCCTTTAAGTACATCTAGTAATCCATCGTCAAGAGGAAGCCAGACAAAAATTCGTCAACTGAATACGTACTTAGGTACTTAAATACCCAACCTATGGTATGGTTTCTTCTCTTGTGTCGGCACGATTATTTGTGGCTCTTATAATGAGAATCTAATTGTGAGGCATACATAGAATAGTATATATGGCGATCACGGATCAAATTGCTACTTAATTTGCGTGATACATCCCAGGGACTCCATCTCTATTTTTGTTCATAACTTTTCTTATAACGCGTAGTATGTGGTGTAGTGCATCTCATTAACGCGGCGAACTCGAGGAGAAAACGATGTGCGCGTGCACATCTTGCAACAGTAAGTAATCGAGATAGCCTTACACTTTATGTTATAAAATGTGAATTTGTCTTTAGAATGTACATTACTTAATGTGTAATTTTTTATTTCAGATTATTGCAATAAGGCTTCCAGTAATAGTCGTAATAGTAAATCTGTCAACGTTTAAACGAAAATGACACGACTGTTGTGACAGAATGGATGAAGGAGTTAAAAAGTGACGCTGTTGGGGAAAATATTGAAGAAAGTTGTACGCCCGCCAAAAAAGTTACAAAGGAAGGCAGTTTACGTTTGCAACTGGTGGTTGCATACTAATAATAATGTCCGTCATGTGCCAAAACAGTATGCAGGCAGCGCTCAAATTTTTCCCTAATTGATGCCATCATGCACGTTTATTTATGTTGTTTAAGATACATTTGCCAACTGCGTACTTAGTTGGATTTGTCTAAAATAAATAATAATTACCATAATATATTAACAAAAGTAAAAACCGACTTCAAAAAAAAAATAAACGGAGTAAAATAATTATCATAAAATAAAATTATCAGTTTCAGAAGTCGGTGCTACACTGAAATAACAGAAACTGGTAATTTTATACTATGGTAATTATTTTACTCTTTTTTGTTTTTTTTAATTCGGTTTTTATTATAAACTTATTATTATTTGTATCTCTCAGTAAATTCACGGCTCATCTTCCGTGTGGAAGATGTCCGGTCCTTTGGAAGGCATACGGGGGACACAGGTCCAACGCGCAGAGGCCCCTTTGAGAACTTTAATCTAAGATGGGATGGGGCACCAACCGGGGACTATCCACGGCTGCACTATTGGAGTACAGTCATAGACCGTCCCAGGTGGGTGCAAGACTATTGTAATATGTGGTGAAAAATACCTGGACTATGGGAAGGAGTGTTAAGTGGACTAGATACATTCTATTGCCTGTGGTGGCTTTTATTTGTTTCAGTGTAGAATTGCACCGACTTCTGAAACTGTTAATTTTATATCTTGGTAATTATTTTACTCTTTTTAGTTTTTGTTTTGAAGTCGGTTTTTACTTTTATTTAAAGTTATTTATTATATACGTTTTAGTGCCATAAATTACACGGTATATGACTACAAATTTAAATGACACGATTGCGTAATCTTTCCTACAATTAAGTAATTTTCTTTAAGAATTAATGTATAATTATCATGACGGCTCCTTACAAACACATACAAACTTATTTGTTCTTGGCTAATGTTTCTGTGATCACAGTTAAAACAGAGATTGAAAGTCCTTATCAAAACTTTTGCACAAGGGAACCACAAACGAAAACGTCATCTAAGTATATTTTTTTTTGTTTTTGTTGATTATTTCAAAAAGCACTGAATTTATTTCGATAAAATTTATATGGGACTACCTCTGAAGTATGATCTACCAAACAAAAAAGAATCATCAAAATCCATTCATAATTGGAGGAGATATCGCGTAACAAACATACAAAAAAAAAAAAAAAAACATTCAGACGAATTGAGAACCTCCTCCTTTTTGAAGTCGGTTAAAAAGAAAATAATATTTTGGTCGAAAATTAAAATATTTGTCAAGTGGTTACCTATTTTTTGTGATTTTTGACACTGATCATTATTTCTGATATTAACAATGATACCTACTCTTTAAAAGTTCCTATAGTTTAAGTTAAAACACATTGTTAATAAACTACTTTATCTTCTTCAATAGATAATTTTTCTATACATATAATAAGTATTTTTAGTATTTTAATTTTATTTTAACGTTGAATATTGGGAGTCCCTCGATCTCTATCTTGCATCTTGAAGTGTTTTTCCCACCATGCAAACCAAGGGTTAATGTAATCTTAGGGCGAGATTCACAGATCGCACTTAGGCTTAATTTGCTAAGTGTTTCATGAGAACTGAACCTTATTTTACTCAAATAATGTTCATATTCGTATAAACGAATGTGAATAAGCGTTTCATACGAATATGAACATTAACTTTAAACAAATAATGTTTATGTTCATATGTAACGCTTATTACTTAGCAAAGTAAAGTCTGTGCGGTCTGTGAATCTCGCCCTTAGGTTTAGTCTTCTAACTTCGAAACATCAGGGAATGACAAGGTGTCTGCATTTTAATTAATTGACTTAATTGAAATATATGGCAGCCGATGACAAGTTAACCAACTTACTAAAACCCCCAAAACATTACATTATATCAATGGCATTTATTATTTACAGTTACCGGATTGAATACCTATCTAGCTGTTTCCCTGGTTTACGTGGTGTGCATATTCTACGCTACTCAGGTCAGTACTCTCAGCAACATGTACTTGTTTGGACGATATACTTTTTAGAATTCCGTAGTCACACTAGGAACCCTTATTCTTTTACTTGCCTTTTCTGTCACACTCTCTGTCTGTCTGTCTGTCCTTCTGTTACTCAGATTGTTGTTTTCTGCAAGCGGCCATAAAGACGGGAAGTGAAACATACCAAAAATATACAGGGTTAATTGAAAAACACCGACAACCCCATAAGGGGGCATTGTACTCATCATTACTTTTACTATAGGACGAAATCTGAAATTGCGAAAAAAAACAGCTGTTCCCTACATTTTAACGAGCTAAGCGAACATAAATGTAGGGAACAGCTGTTTTTTTTTTCGCGATTTCAGGTTTGGTCCCATAGTAAAAGTTGCTCATAATAATGAGTACAATGACCCCTTAAGAGATGTCGGTGTTTTTCAATTAACCCTGTATATGTATTTAGGGATGGCACTCTACTATACCTACTTCAAACTAAGGGATGGAAAAAAATATGCGTACCTCATCGGGGTATCGTTGAGTAGGTCTTTAAAAATGATAAATATCATGGTTCTTATTCTTAAGTGACTTTCATATTTAGGTGAATATTTGGTAAGACATGAGCTTCGAAATTCGTTATCAGTGTGTGTCCCTCTCTAAATTTCCAACCGTATGTCATTAAAAATAATAATCTCGTAGAAAAGTCCTCAAATGGATTACCTTACCTTACCTTGGACACGTAGCGAAAATTGTTTTGATCAAGATACGTTCATAAGTTTTTGAAATATCTGCTATTTTTAGTTACCTACATGTTAAGTAGGTGAGTATTTTGAGTTTTGGACCGTTTAACATCTCACTCACATTATAAGAACAATCCGGTGGGCATTCACGCATATGGATAGAATGATATACGATTAGGTTTTACCTAAAGCCGGCATTATATTATCCTGAACAGGAAGATCTCTGACGGTTTGAATAATTCAGAATCCTAATTAGGAATGGAGTTAGGACAGCGTAATCGCAGTCAGGCAGAGACTGAATGGCGGTTTAGTCGACGGCATGGGGGGCAAACGTGTTAGGTATACAGGTTTATTCCGATCTGTCACCCTGATTTTCCCTTAGATCGGAAATAAAGTTTGCAACGAGGGGCAGCTCGAACTTTATTCACTCCTGTCTGTCCCCCTATCAGTGATAGGGGGACAGATAGGACTTCGTCGACTCTGCTTTGGAAACCCAAACATGCCCTTAAGTTTTCATTTGTTTTTATTGTGAAAATGAAAGTCGGTGACGAATAATCGTCTTGTGAAGAGTTTGAAGCGGCCTTAAAGGTGTAAAAAACAGTGTATTTAGTCGGCAAACAGTGCATACCGCCACAATTCGTCAGTCGCATTCGCTCATGGAGTGACGACTGAGTCAGAGCCTGAATTCATTATAGTGTGAATAGAAGCACTTTTGAATTTCTCTCACTCTCCATCCTACTTAGGAAGCCTGAATTCAGGATAATGGAATGCCAGCTTATTTTACTTTTTCTGTTGACCAGGGCGGTATGAAAGCAGTAATAATGACGGACTCTTTTCAATCCGCTGTCCTCGTCGGGTCACTAGGAGTGGTCTTGGCAATGTCTTCGGCAAAAGTGGGTGGATTTGACGTTGTGTGGGAACACGCCTGGCGAACCGACAGGCTTCACTTCTTTGAGTAAGTTACACTAAATAGGTATTCTAACATCCCTTCATTTCTTAGATTTAAATGCATGCAGTTGCACCGCACGCTATATACATGTACAGTTACTAAAACTATTACTTGCTAAACCAAGCGCGACGGATCCGCATTAGTATTGTGGAATATCATAGATATTCTAAAGCTGGAAGTGATGCGATGGCGCGTGAATGGCTCAATGGCGCTCTGAAATGAGTTATCACTGCTGGCAATATTTTTTCCTAGGCTCGACGGTGCTAACAACGTAACGTAACCTACTAAATCCGCGTTAACCATTACAGAAATTCCGAACCTATTAACACGTCCTAATACTTCAACTTAAGAATAGCTCATGCTGTCAGCAAGGTTGGTCGCAAGGCTAACTGCTAAGGGAGTGCCGGATGTATCGTCACTCATGGAGGCTCTTTTCATGCACCCCAATACTTAAACGTAATTATATTACGTATATTGAAATGCTACGGCATTTTTACACCCTAATCAGGTAATGAAAGAAACCCAAAGTGAACCCTTATCTACTTATTATTCCGCACAAGTAGTTGTATTCTTTTAACTCAACGTACCTACGACACGACACGATGACTCAATGTAAATAAAACGACAACGTTCCTCCATTGTTGCATTACCTACCTATGTATGTGAGTAGGTGACTTCTAAAAGCACCGGTTTGTTGTTGTTTTATTGTCGTTGAAGTTCGCTCACCCCGTAAGGAAAAAAAAGAAATTAATTTAGGGTAAAAGCTAACACTGCTGTCAGAATCTAATTTTCAATCTCATCCACTTTATGATTTTTAGCATGAACCCCGACCCTACGGTTCGCCATTCGTTTTGGTCGGTCGTCATCGGTGGCACCATGTACTGGATCAGCATGTTCTGCGCGAACCAAGCATCAGTTCAAAAGTACCTGTCAGTGGAACGCATAGCGCAAGTCCGGGTGGCACTTTGGGTCGCGGCCTTTGGCCTGATCGCCATCTACTCGGTGAATTTCATCACCGGCGCCGTCCTTGCTGTTCATTACGCTGACTGTGATCCGATTCAGGTAAACACGTAACTTTGGACAAATAATTCAATGTTGCTCTGACACAACACAACATTATTTAGTCAAAAGCCGTATAATGTTGAAAGAGTGTTTTTCATCTACTTATTAGACTCTACGAAAATCGTAGGGAAATATTTTGGTTACATTGGAATTGTAATGTAGGTAATAAATGTGGATGATATTAAGATACCGGCTGTTAGACTTGGTTATTTACCTATCATACATATACAAACTGAATGGTCTCCGCTGAAAATCTAAGTAGATAATATCTTAATATTTATCCCAGACCCATAGATCACTCATTAAGTAAAGCCAGTCGCCACTAATTGTTAGGTCATTACTGTATCACTACCCTGGCATTTTTTCTTAAATGTTGCCCTCGCGGCTTCGCCCGCTTTTATTTTTTTCTATGTCAGAAACCTTCGCGCAAGTGCCAAAAACAACTATACAAAGCTTCAACTCAATTGGATGAATGGCAGGTATAGGGACGCATACGGGACAAACAAAAATTCATTTTACATAGTTAATTACCTACATCTGGATGAAATTATGCAACAGTAACAGTGAAGGTAGATTCTCCTTCCAATCTTAATGACCCACGGTTTTTTGTTAACGAGACTGAACAGTGCAATAATTGATATTCGAAAAAAATTGACAATTTAAAAAGGTATAAATAAGTAAAATGAATAAATGATCACGTGATCTTTTACCTCAGGCTGGTGTGATCAACGCGTCAGATCGACTTCTCCCGCTCTACGTGGTGACGCAGTTAGGCGGCTCGCGCGGAGTGCCTGGTTTCTTCGTGGCCGGGATCTTCGCAGCCAGTCTTGGGTACAGTATACGTCACAAATGTAACATTATCACTCAGAATATCATCACTACGATTTTTAAAGTCATAATAAAACAGCACAATTTGGCACAATCAAAATCGACACTGTGAAACTCACGAAAGCGTCCTGAGAACTGACGCAGATAGCAACCATTTAGAGGAATTAAGATAAAACTAGAAAAGTCCAGTTGGAATACCCAACTAGACGTTTCTGGTTTCAATAAGGAATCAGACAAGAATTGAAAACCTAATTTATTTGCTCGTTTGTCTTGGTTAACCTAAATAAATTATTAAGATTGAAATAAAGTGATCATTGTTAATAAATAAAATTCGTTGATGAATTATGATAGGCTAAGTATTAATCTAATTTGCTACTGTAAATTAATTTAAACATAACATAATTATTACGCCTGTATTCCTCAAAGGGTTGGACAGAGCTTTTTTTTTTATTACTTTACTTTGTCGCATTTGTCCTTCGTAGCACCTGATGGTAAGCGCAGACAGGTTCTAAGATGGAGCACACGAATCCAAGTAACAGAGATATAGAGGGATTCCCCTATACCCCTCTGGCTCTCACTTACACACAACGGAACACAGTAAACTGCTTGGCCCAGACTTTAATGTGAGGGTGGTAGCTAGCCAGGCGGACCGTAAAGATCCACCAAGCGTGTATAGCACAGGATTGTTTTTAATAATAATAATCGCCGTTATGTTAAAGTCCCATGTAATAGGAGGCGAGCCTATTGTCACCAACCGGGCACAAATTCAGATTCCGGACTGCTACTGAGAAATTCCACCAGAAAAACCCACTAACAGTGCCTGACGCGGGGACCGAACCCAGGACCTCACGCTCAGCAGTCACGCTTGCGACCACTAGACCAACGAGGCAGTCTCATCATTCTCCTGCCCTTATCCCAATTTATTTGGGGTCGGCGCAACATGTCTTTTTCTTCCATACTTCTCTATTAGTCGTCATCTCGGTAGTCACCCCCTTTCTAACCATATCATCATTCACACATTCCATCCATCGTTTCTTTGGTCTTCCCCTACTCTTATAGCCATCGACATTCATACTCATACCAACGAGGCAGTCTAAATAAATTTAATAGACAAATATGTATATGCCTACTTACTTACATTATATTATTTCACTGTCCGCAGAACCGTAGCGTCGGCGTTGAACTCTCTCGCTGCTATACTTTGTCAAGATCTTGCCACCGGACTTCTTGGAATAACAATGCCTGAACACAAAGGCGCAGCAGTAAGTTATTGAATAATTTTATTAGCACTCGTTATGAAATGCAGAATTTGCTTCATCTGTACGAAACTTCTAGGTAATCAAGTATCATTGACAACTTTTCTTTATACGATCAGATTGCCCGCTGGGTTTGCCTGGCCTGCGGCCTGGTATCCTTCGGCCTGGTCTTTGCAGTGGAGAGGCTCGGCCCAGTGCTTCAACTGGCGCTCTCCTTCAACGGAATGGCAGGCGGCGTGGCCCTTGGGCTGTTCACGCTTGGCATGTTCTTCCCTTGGGCTAATGCTAAGGTTAGTCACCCATTTTATAATAAAAGTCTTATTTTCTTTTGATCGTTTTGAGACTGTTTTTCTCACTCCTCTAAAGGATAATTATATTAACCGCATTCAATCGCAGAGGGTAATCAGGTTAGTGATGGCAGGGAGGCCTCGTTAGGCGTCTCGCATATTGACACTGCTGCTCTTCACCGGCCAGCTAGGGGGCTTCAGTAGCCAAGTTCCGAATGTTTTAAGAAAATAGCGAAACACAATATACAACGTACCTATTACCTTCCTAACTATAATTATTATTATCAATAATACAGGGTGCAGTAGCTGGTGGTGTATTCGGCCTGGTGTTGGTGGTGGCGGCGGGAGGGGGCGCGCAGTTAGCTCAGCTGCCGATGCCGCGCCTGCCTGCCTACACGGACGGATGTGTTGCGCCTTACAACATGACCATGAACCCAACGTAATAATACATTGTATCTACTTACTACTAGATTACAAACATATCACCCTCCCCGCTAACTGTCGTCACTAGCAATTGATAATTTTTCAGTAGTTGCGTTAGCTGTGGCTTTATTTTAATGAATTAATAACTTTTTTATATTGCTCTTGGCTTCCTCTTTTAAGTTAGTAGTTGCCCTAAAGCCCTAAGGTATCTATTTATTTATTTCTATTAATTTGAAGCAGATACGTCACTCTTTGAGAATTTCTCTGAAAAATTATCAATTGCTAGGTTACGACAGTTAGCGGGGAGGGTGACGATATATCAGCCCGAAAGAGTCCACTGCTGAAAACAGGCGTACCAATAATATCGTCACATTCATCGGTCATATTGGTCACTAATCATCATCACCTACGCTTAACAGTCGGATCAATGATCGCAGTATGTATTTATAAGTAGACAGAAAGAGGCTGCCGTACGTCCTCTTGATAGTTGCCTTTGACGACACCCAAGCCAGGCAGGGGTATAAGGCGGGTGACGTTTTGAGAAACTAGATGAAAAGTAAATAAGTGCTCTTTCTTATTTCCTCAACAATAGATATATGTAGGTACCTTTCTAGGATTATCTCATCTCATCCACTCATAAACGTCTGCTCATGAACATGGGCATTCGAATGATTGTTTATCCATCTCATTGGCCTTTCACAATATCCACGAGTGGAGAGAGGGTGGCGTGGTGGGGTAAGTTTAGGATAGGCATTGGGTATAAATCAACTAAACTACCCAATGCAAAAATATATAATAAAACTAAGTGCATAAGAACATTGACTTAGAATAAGTAAGACGAATACATGGGGTCTGATTAACCTCAGACGCTACATAGGCTGAAGCCTGTGGGCGCGAGGTTGCGGGAAGCGCCACCAAAAGGATTGTGGGACCGGTACGGTGGCGGCAAAAAACATTTTGAAAGATATTTCTAATAGCAAAAGCACAGCTTTAACAAAAAAAAAACAGGGCCAGCCATATCATAGGACGAACGGAGCGGTTAACCCAGGCGTCGCGGCTCCATGCACTCAAAATTACGGCCATTTCGCAAAAATTTCGCGACCCTGCGGTCGCGGTGTTTGTCGATTTGTTTCATTACCACTTTGTAAATTCTAAGCAACTAGCCTGTAACATTAATCAAAAATATTTAGCGACAAATATTAAAACGCCCTTGAATCACTTGCAATAACGTCTAAAATTACGTCTTGATTTCCAAAGAAAAAACTGCAGCCCATGGAAAAACGTTCAGAAAATTAAGGAATAGTAGATTGTTGCACCGAGCGCAAAGTGAGTCATTAATGCACGAGTGTTATGTTGGTGCCCGAGCGCAAGCGAGGGCACTAAATTAGCACGAGTGCATTAATCACTCACTTCAGCAAGGTGCGTAATCTACTTTTCTTTCAACTACCAATTTACCTACCGTGATAAAATATACCTACTCAAAATAAAAACTCAAGTTAATGAAAACAAGGTTATCCTGCGACTTTTGCGGCAAAAGGTTATTAACAATTTCATTTGCAGCTGTTTTTATACTTTATGGACTTGAATTCATATCGCTATCTATTTCCATTTTTTAAAACTTTTCTTGCTAAATAAGAAGTAAGTATCAAAGTTTTACAATGGTACAAAATGCACGCCATTTGTTTTTTTTTTTTTTCACCAAGTTGGTTTGTTTCAGCCGATTTTTATTTTCAGCCAGTATCTTTTTGATCTAATGCATAAGAATGCATCAAGGACTTTATATAGAACTGGACCGAGATCTTGGCAATTTATATTATCTAAAATAGACTTTATATGCAAGACATAAGACATAATATGGCTTGGCAATCATTACGGTACACATGAGATAGCAATAATTGTACCTTGTGTCCCTGTCTAATACACACTGTGTGTTGTCACGTAAATAGAAAATGCATATTCCTAAATTAGTAGAATTTTTGAACTAAATGTACAAATTCATAAACCAACTTTTTTCATCTTAATTTATCCCAAGAGACGCGATACAACTATCGGAACTTTTGTTCGTCAACGATTCGTTGTAAGAGGACTTTTTTTCGTCAACGTAAGGCCAGGAGGCGATTTTCATATAATGTGCTTTTATCTATAGTTTTTTGACAGCTTGATATTAAGTCAACGCATTTATTTCAATTAGACCATATAAAGACACTTTTGATTTATTAGGTATTTATAATAGGAAAAAAAAGAAGTTACTGCCGCGTTCCACAGTGTAGATTCCTATGGATTAAAACGGGCAGTAAACTACATGGTTACTCTTTTGCATCAAAAAAAAAATTGGCATTTCGACACATTGTCCATAGAAAAGCTGTCAAAACGTCAAACTCATTCCTTACATAAAAGTTATCTGACGATTGAAAAATCAGCCCTAAATATTATAAATTAAACGATTTGATTGGTACCTATAATAAATATTTTATTCCTAATTTAACAAAAAAAATCTAGGTATTCTCTCTATCTGACTCGTAATGAAGATAAGAGAACTCGGTTTGGGCTTTTCTATTTAGCTTCTTCTCAATGGTAGTAAAAAAAATACAAATGCTGATAACCCCATTTGTATTGACGTAAACCGATAATTTGAATTTAAAAAAAATAATAATTGGATTTATTACACAATTAATTTGGAATTTGCGTTGTAAATGCTTGCAAAAGCGAATATTACCCGGACTGTGGAATATCTTTTCACAGAAAGGGTTTTTCATTACTTGAATTTTCTTACCGTTAGGGTGACCATGATACTTCTAGTAGCAGTACATACAAAATCTAAATGTCTAATATGGGATTATTTTTCAAAGATTTTTATTATTGTAACTCTAAGACCGCAATGATACTCATTTTCAAATTTAAATCAAGGCATTGATACATTATTTAATAGCTCTAAAAAGCAAAAGTTTCACGTTCAAAAGACCTTTGTGACTCTAAATAAAAGAAACAACGTGGTTATGAACGTACCAACGTGGATTAGTTTTGTCAACTTTTTTTAGCGCGTAAATTTAAAAAACATCTCGAGTTGTTTTGTTCCCCACTACATCGATGTAGTTATTAAATACTTTAGTTAATGCAGTTTTAAGTGTTTTTTTAGGTAAATTTGTTTCCGCAGCGTGATATTCTGTCATCATTCTGATATCTGTATCACAGTCAGTCGATCGAAGTTGTCAATGAAATTGTAAACTAGCATTTCGTTGTGATTTCATACTTTATTGTGAATCCTGTTTCAACAATGTCGTACGTTCGTTTACTTACCTTTATCAAAATATCGAATTAAATCTAGGCACATAGTCTCAGTTTTTTTTATTAAAATGTATATAAAATGTGATGCTTTTATTTTTAGTGAAACACAAACAAGACGTCGCCGTCGTGTTAGTATGACCAAACTGCTTCACCTGTGGGAATTTTTAAATAACTTTAAATAAATTGCATATAATATTGCAATAGGTACCTATATTGGTTTATAAATTTCCTTTCATCAATTTGGAATGGGTTATTTATTTCCCTAATGCGACGCTGTCGCTTTTTCTCCATACGATATTTACTCTCTAAATATTCAAATATCTCGTACTCGTCACACATTTACAAAAACAGTAAAAAGTGTGATCTAATAAACACTTGTAATTTTTATACAAAGTATCGAGTTTAGAAAGTCTTATCGACCAAATTTTAAGTGGGTCCTCACAACAGTTTACCTCTAATAACAAAAACAATGTTGAATAAGCTCGTAAATATTAACTTTTTCAAGATCGCTTATTTTGACATTACAGCCGCTCAATATACACTCTGCTGCTATCAAATAACACATCATGGTATGAAAACTATACAAAAGAAAAGGTGAACGGATTTCGTAAACGTCAACTTAGCAGGCCTGCTTTAACGATGTCATAGTACAAAAACGCAGGGCAGTTCAACTTCCAGGCAACTTCTGCCCTGCTTTAAGAGGTCATAGTAAGCCCCCTGACCCAAATAGGAGCGGCGGCGTGGCGACCTATAGTCCCAGCCTAACATCTGAATATAATTACAAAATGTACCTAAACAAAAAAGGAGTAGTATGTACCAGGGATGTTACGGAGGTGGTTTTATCGGAACCGAAGTCGGAGTCGGAGTTTTTAAATTTGGTTTGTCGGATTCGGAACCGGAATCGGAGTCCGAGGCGGATTCGGAGGTGTTAGCAGAAGAGAGATGTGTTAAGGACAGGCCTAATAAAATAAAATAGTATTTACATAATTTCAGTCAGCCTCTTTAATTTCAATTAAAAATAATAAACCTACATACTTAGTAAAGGCGCAGGCGATAAAAAAAATGCTTCGACCTCCTATTCAAACCTACGATTTAAAAGTATCGGAGCCGAAGTCGGAACCGGAGATGTAATATCAATCGGAAGTTCCGACTTATCGGAGTCGGAGTCGAAGCTCCGTAACATTCCTAGTATGTACAATGATCGTGTAAATGTTAGAAGACATTGCTAATTATGGTTATATCTTTTTCCGATTGGTTTAGTTAACTTGCGGTATAAAGATATTGTAATGCTTTAAAGGACATACAATATTTAGTAATACTAGGCAGGACTTATTACACCATAAGTCTGCCATATGGTTACCCTTGTGTTAGAAAGTGACAAGGCGTACACTTATACCTATCTCACGTGATTCGCAGAAATCGACAAGTACTCATTCCAGTTGTACGTAGTACTTATTACTTCTATGGAATGCATACATTTAATATTTAAACTTAACGGAAGACATTAAACCTCTGTGGTAAATTTATATCTAAATAAAAAATAAAAAACTGCATTAATGAAAAACAGTGCAGTAATGAAATTTCATACAACATTTCTGCACTGTTTGCAGTGCAGTAATGAGATTTCATACAACATTTCTGCACTGTTTTGCTTCTAAGCAGAAAATACGTATTTTGTGATCGGTTTTGTAGCGATTAATGATAACATTACTGCGTAGTTGAAAGAAATAGTAGATTGTTGCACCGAGCGCAAAGTGAGTCATTAATGGACGAGTGTTATGTTGGTGCCCGAGCGCAAGCGAGGGCACTAAATTAGCACGAGTGCATTAATCACTCACTTCAGCAAGGTGCGTAATCTACTTTTCTTTCAACTACCAATTTACCTACCGTGATAATTCTATATATATATTTATACCTACTCAAAATAAAAACTCAAGTTAATGAAAACAAGGTTATCCTGCGACTTTTGCGGCAAAAGGTTATTAACAATTTCATTTGCAGCTGTTTTTATACTTTCTGGACTATCGCTATCTATTTCCATTTTTTAAAACTTTTCTTGAAAATTTTCATGGCCGCCATCTTGAATATAGATTTTGACCTCATTTTCGTCATCAGCATCCCCGAAAACCATGGAAATGACACCCATGATGGTTAAATTGATATTTTAAAAGCTGCCATCTTGGAAATGGATTTTGACCTCATTTTCGGCATCAGTACCCCCGAAAACCATGGAAATGACACCCATGACCACTAATTTGACATTTTTATTGCCGCCATCTTGGAAATGGATTTTGACCTCATTTTCGGCATCAGTACCCCCGAAAACCATGGAAATGACACCCATGACCACTAATTTGACATTTTTATTGCCGCCATCTTGGAAATGGATTTTGACCTCATTTTCGGCATCAGTACCCCCGAAAACCATGGAAATGACACCCATGACCACTAATTTGACATTTTTAGTGCCGCCATCTTGGATTTCGATTTTGACCTCATTTTCGGCATCAGTACCCCCGAAAACCATGGAAATGACACCCATGACCACTAATTTGACATTTTTACTGCCGCCATCTTGGATTTCGATTTTGACCTCATTTTCGGCATCAGTACCCCCGAAAACCATGGAAATGACACCCATGACCACTAATTTGACATTTTTTATTGCCGCCATCTTGGATTTGGATTTTGACCTCATTTTCGGCATCCGCACCCCAGAAAACCTTGGATTTGACACCCATGACGACTACTTTACTAATTTTCATGGCCGCCATCTTGGATTTGGATTTTGAAGTTATTTTCGGCATCAGTGACCCCGAAAACCATGAAATTAACACCCATGATTATTAGATGAAAATTTTCATGGCCGCCATCTTGGATTTGGTAATGATAATAAAAAAACTGCACTAATGAAAAACAGTGCAGTAATGAAATTTCATACAACATTTCTGCACTGTTTGCAGTGCAGTAATGAGATTTCATACAACATTTCTGCACTGTTTTGCTTCTAAGCAGAAAATACGTATTTTGTGATCGGTTTTGTAGCGATTAATGATGACATTACTACGTAGTTGAAAGAAAAATATATTACACACCTTAGGTTTCTGTCAATTCTAGGTTTTAAATGCACATTCTGCTTCTGATTCAAGTTTTGTGCTTAGAGAAAAGTTGTAAAACTTATTTTGGGGGGGGGAAGATGACGATGGAGGCGCAAACCTTAATCAGGCCCTAGGCTAAGAATATACATGTGATTTTTATATTGGTTTTGATTAATATGGTAAGTAATTGTTTGTGGTGTTTACAGTGAAAACCATGATGACGCAGTGTTTTGGCTGTTCCGTGTGTCATATCTTTGGTACTCCGGACTGGGATGTGCTGCTACTTTAGTGGCGGGACTGATCGTGTCCGTCTTGACAGGCGTTACCGATCCAGCGCTTGTACCCATAGACCTGATATCACCGCCGATCGTCACACTGCTCAACTCTCTGCCTAAGAGATTTAAGGTAGGGCATATTTGTCTGGACTAAGTAATATATTCTAATTTAACATGTTAATTGTTGGTATCATGATCACATAATTTTATAGCTGAAGAAAACTCTTGCGTTAATAAATGAAAAATATTGATTTTCTTAACTTTTCTTGAATCATATTTCCTATTCCTGCAAATGACGTCATAACTAATAATAAATATTTTTTTATTTACAATAGAGAGCTTTAAGAGTGCCCACTCGGCTTGGCTCAGAACGTCGTCGTAGCTCGAGCCTGCGTCCGCCGGGCGTGGCTGATGACAAAGACACGCGGCGTCGACGTCGACTGTCCGAGATGGCTGGGGGAGTGTTCTACAGCGATACTCCCACCCTAACGCGAGGCTACGATAACTTCGCCCTTGGTCTCGACCCAGAAAAGCCCCCACCAGATGACCATACCAGATCTAATAGTATTAAACTTGAACCCACGTCGGGTAGTCACTCGCCAGAGACATCCACTTGTTAAGAGCCATTAGGTATGTAGCATAAAGTAGCCATTATGTAGATCGTATCAACAATTAGTACCTTTGAAATCGAATCTCATCCATCACACACCTTCAATGGTACATAGATACTATGACATTTTATTTTCATTGTTAGTAAATAGATAAATAATATAGATAGAAATAGGTACCTATAACATAAAAAAAATATTCACTAGAAAGTTTTTGAAGCAAGTGCTCGCCTTACCTGTTTACACTGAAAGCGAGACAAGCAGCTTGCGGCAAGTCAGGACGCTAGGTGAAACTTCCAGAAGTCGACTTGCTGCGGTTGTGTCCACAGTGAAAGTCGGTTGCAAAAGTCAACTTGCGTTTAACTTGCTAGTGGATTTACCACATAACGCTTAATGTATAAAGGTATGAAGTTAATAAAATATGTTTTATGTAAGTATATTTTCCTAAGTGATGTTTAATAGTTTATTACCAAAACAGGCAGGTCTGTTGTAAATGTTAGAAAATGTCCTTGGGCCTGATTCACCTAACTAAAGAAACTGCATTCGTTTTATTTTTGGACTTCGTAAATATGACCACATTTCTCATTTCCGCTCTCAGCAGATCTCTCTGTATGCTCTTCTCCATTATGAACGATTCATGTGCTCCTTGATTATCTGAAAAGATATTTTCAAGTTTTGAGCAGTTCTCACAATCGCAACCTTCGTGCTTCTAAAAATTTATTTCTCCAAATACCTTCCCACCGCACAGGTTTCATTTGTAACTCCTTTGCTGTCCCAGCAATCAAACTTTATATAAAAGCTCCGAGTAAATTCTCGTTCAAACGCAAATTTAAGGAATACTTACTACTTGAAGTCGCTGCACTCTTAATCATATAGGTACTTAATTTAGTCTTCTTCACAATTGCATTTAGATTTTCATGATGCTTTGTATTTGATATAATATCTATTTATGTATTTTAATATTTGTGTATTTTACGTACTTTATATTTATTGTATGAATTCTACTATATTCAGTTCAAAATTGTCAACTCATTTTATTTATTTTTTTGCTGTACCTATTTCGATGCTTTTCTTTTTAACCCAAAGGTTGACTGGTAGAGAATGCCTTATGGCATTAAGTCCACCTTATGTAACACCATAGTGCATAGAAGTATAAATAAATAAATACGTGTGTGTTGGCCTTAACATTCGTTTTAAGTTTTTCATTAGAATCAAGCAGATCCACGCCGCTTAAGTAGGTACCTAAACTTGCCAAATTATTTCTGAAAAACATATTTACAGTTTTTTTATTTCCTAACTTATGTTTATTAATTTATTACCAGAACAAGGCCAGAGGAGATTAGAGACTAATAACATATTTATTAATCAACATCAATTCGCAAAAGATGGATTGTTTTTGACACACTGTATAAGTGTGCATCACTTGTGAAATCGTTTGCTTTCAGCTACGAAAGCTGAATCGATGTTAAAAGGTACCATATGTCATAGCTTATATTGTACAATGTACATACCTACCTAAGCATGTTCATACAAAATACTTAGGTACCAATTTTCTAGGAGTGAAATTAATGCGTATTTACGCTGATAAAAATGTGATAAATGATGGAATCAGGCTTTACCTACTTTGCGGAAATCCATGACATACAACTGTGCAAACACAATATCTAGCTTTAATTCCGCTAAACAAGATCGCTAGTTTGGATGCAGTATCGCAGTATGCAGCACCACCCTCCCGCCCACAAGTACCTATATGCAACATGCAGAAGGAGTGAAAAAATAATGCAACCGAACCAATACGACACGTGTTTCGCCCCTCCACGGGGGGCATCCTCAGGATTATGTTGACTCGTCGACCGCTTGGACGCGAATGGGCAATGGGGCTGTAAAGCGCGCGCCCCTCTATTGTCGTCACGATTTGACGTTTGTGACGTTTGCGTCGAAGTACCCGCAAAAGTGCGTAATAATGGAGATGGCACGATGGCACCAGATTAGTTTGGTCATTCAACAGATATCTATCATTATTATGTTTTAGAATTTCTAATTGTTCCAACACACTCAACCGGAAACCCTTATCACATACATGCAAAATATTATAGCTATTATTGTCGCTCAAGGAGTGGCCGGTCTCAATTAAATGTTTTGCGAAATGAGATTTTTCCGCGGATTACGTTAACGTTAGGCGTTAATGAAACTGACATGAAGCAATCGTTGAAGGAGCGCTTCTATGGCCGCCTGAAAAAACTACTCAGTCTTTTGTCGGTTGGATCATGCCGGTCCTGATGTACAGTCAGCATCAGAAGCTGATGAGCAACTCAGGTGTCCAAATAATTAAACACATTCAAGATACCAAAAACATCTATGCAACAAAACTGTTCAAATTGTTTTGAGCATCATAAACTCCAAATATATCTGAGCAGTCACAATGTCAAATATTTATTTACAAAATATAGGTCTATGGTAAGTAAACAAGCTAAACATTCAAAGGTAACTAAGCAACACGTTATTCAGAAAGTCAGGATAGCAACGTAAAATGAATTGTATTTGATTGAAGTTAGAGTCATAAATTAAAAGTTCAAAAATAAATACAATGTGTTCTATTGTGTCAATACAGCATTTTTTCTTTTTTTTTCATATAGCTATATCCCTTTCATTTCGTGCGTGACGTCATTGACGTGTCTTTTGTTTATAATATAATCTGATAGTCAGATTATAGGAAAACATCGTAAGGAAATTGAAACGAGTATTTATTCCACGCGAAAGCCATTAAATTCGAAACAATCAGTTTGAATGAAACTGACATTTTTATTTGCTACATTTTCTAGTATAACTTCAGGAATTGAATTCGTAATAAATACCTACAAAATACCTCGGTTCATTTTAACCATGTTTCGGATTGAGAACCGTGCTCAAAAAAGTACAAAATCTGTTAAACGTCAATTTAATTACTCGGTTAAAAGATATCTGACGATGTCAAATCAGCCCGACTAAGCACGCACTGAGTTGCTATATGATTTTACGCAAGCGGTTTTCAAATGCTTCTTTTTCTATCGTGTCGGCACGAGCTATACAAGAATAGCTCATGCCGTGGTGAAAAGATTAGCTAGTCAGCAAGGATGGCAGCGAGGCTGACTGCCCAGGGTCTGCCGGACGTATTGGAGTATCGTCACTCTTTTTCAAATGCTAAAAGCGCCATACAGCTTATCTATGAACATGCACTGTAGCCTGATTTTAGTAGTCAGTTATCATCGAATCGCATCGAATACACTTTTAGCCAAAATCTAGCACGATTCGTTTTAAAACAGTCATTTTAAAAAGAACCGCTAGTGCGTGCGCTGGTATAGAAAGCCATACGCGTTAAATTTTTAGTGGCTCACCGCCTGCCTTTAATTGCAATGCCTGCATTTTTATCTTAATAATGTCACAGGACACTGTACACCTTACAGCGATAACACACTGGCATGGCGGTCGAATCCATATTGCTACAGAGAGACCCACTGGCAGTTCGGTTTTTTTGAAGCGCGAAATGTAACGCGCTTGAATGCGCGCATGCAAAAACTTAAAAGAAAGTAAAAACGGACTAAAAAAAACATTAAATTAACAGTTTCAGAAGTCGGTGTCTACAATTTTTTTCAGTTTAGAATTGCACCGTCTTCTGAAACTGTTAATTTTATCATGTGGTAATTATTTTACTCCTTTTAGTTTTTTATGAAGTCGGTTTTTACTTTTTATAAGTAAATTATTTATTAAATACGTTTTAGTGCCATAAATTAAACCCTCTCTCCTCCATACTCTCTGTGCTTTCTCTCCTTCTCTCTTCATAACCCTTATTTTTGACTTTGCCGTAGTCGGGTATAATAAGCCCTTTCATGCGATACCTTACACGAAATAATTCAAACATTCCGGAAAGGGGGGGGGGGGGGTTGAGGCACCCTCTCGTTTTTCCAGTAGTCAGTTACCAACAAAACATATAAACAAAGCAATATTAGTTATTTGAGAATTTTGCTTTGATCCGATGAGGAGTTCCGTTCCATATCTCTGAAGTTCATGGTCTAATCATAACAACATTTATAAGGGACTAAGCGAAAAGTACCTATACCCTCTCCAAGACAAAAAAAAAAAAAAAAAATTCAAATCGGGTAATAAATGACGGAGTTCTGAGGTAACAAATATAAAAAAAAATACAACCGAATTGAGAACCTCCTCCTTTTTGAAGTCGGTTATAAACGAGCATAAACCAAGGTCTGTAACCGCCCTAAAACGTCTAGGTTTGTAACAGGCCTTAGTATCACTGAGCAATGTATTGAGAAATGGTTATTGTTTACATATTTTTGAACACTTTGGTTGCTTAGTTACATTTGACTACCTCAGTTGACAAGATGATTTGTTTGCATAGAAATATTTGAATTGCGAGTGTTCAGATGATTTTGATACATTGGATGCTAACAATAATTTGAACGCTATTTCTGTGCAGATGTTATTGTGTTTTTGAGAGTGTAGAATTATCTGAGTACCTGAACTGCTTCTATGTATCTGATGTTGACTGTACTCCTTCGGCATACTCAAGTGAACTCAGACCGAACTTGACGCCCTAGATAGGAGGGTCTGACGCTGCTGACTGCAAATCGTATGCATCACACACGCTCATCGGTAATGAGACTGTACATCCCACGAAAGTGTGGGGGTCGAGGCTTTTTAAATGCTAAAACCCTCTACAACCGCGAGGTGTGCAGTCTCAGGGAGTACTTACTTCTCCCAAACCAACGTGGGGATGCATCCAGATGTAGTCGCAGTGGGCAAAGGATTCACCCCGCTCTCCTTGGCTAAAGAGAACTAGCGCAAGCCTGTAGTGCTTGATACCAATGGCCGCAAGGATGTATGGCGAAGCAAGGAGCTTCACGGACGCTTTTACCGGGCCCTTCATGGACCCGATGTAGATTTTCTAGCGTCCGTGGCCTGGCTACGATTCGGTGACCTCTTCGGGGAAACCGAATGTTTTGTTTGTGCAATTAAGGATGAAGTTATGATGACGAACAACTAAGTACCTATAGAAAATATATTGTGAAGGACGGCACGGTTGACATCTGTCGGGCATGCCACTTTCCCGGTGAATCTATCCGACATATTACCTATATCTGATTGTTCTCGTCTTGCTAACGGTGAGTACATGCACAGACACAACCTTGTAGCTAGGATTATCCATCAGCAACTTGCTCTTAAATACAACCTCGTGGACGCAGAAGTACCATACTACAAGTAGGTATGTGCCCGACCCAGTTCTCGAGAATGATCATGTCACATTGTACTGGGATCGATCTATCATCACCGACAGGATTGTTGTAGCCAATAAGCCTGATATAATGGTGATAGATCGATCAGAGCGTCTCACAATGATTATTGGTATCACTGTTCCGCATGACGAGAACCTCGTAAACAGAGATGTGAATTATTTGAAATACATGTATTTAAAATACAAATACAAAATGCAAAATACCTATTTTTATTTTGCATTTAAATACTTTTTTTCAAAATGTATTTTCTATTTTATTTGAAATACTTTTTAAAAATATTTAATATTTGTAAAATGCAAAATGGTTTTGTTAATTTTTTAAATTCATGTTTCATATTTTTCCTTCTTAATTCTTGTTATTTACTTTAAATAGTGTTTGTGTCAAGTTTCAAGTTTATAAATAGGTACTGGAAATAAGATTTTTCAAATAAACTTTATCACCCCTTTTCACTCCCTTACAGTGCGCTTTCGCTATAAAAAACGACTACTTACCTACTCTCCAAATTTCAAGTTTCTACCTTTAGCGGTTTAGGCTGTGCGAGTATCTTACATTAGGACTATTGTTCTTTATAATATGCATGTATGTACGTGTATAATGTGTATATAGATGATTTTTCCAATCTTTAAATCGCTATATCTCATGAATTCGCAGATTCAACATGAAAGAGGAACTCTTTGATCAAATACTAGTGTTAAAATCGGTGAAAAAAGATATTTTATTTGAAAAACCTATTTTGAAAATACGTATTTTGCATTTTGTATTTAAATACTTGTATTGAAAACCATTTTGTATTTTTATTTGAAATAAAAATATAACCAAGCATTTGCATTTTGAATTTAAATACTTTTAATATAACTACTATTTTGCACATCTCTGTTCGTAAAAGCTGAGAAAGATAAAGAAATTAAGTACCTATCTAGACTTGGCACACGAGGTTGCCGCCATGTGGGATGTTGATTCAGCAGTAATTGTGCCGATAGTAGTTACGGCGAATGGCTTAGTAGCCAAGAGCCTCGACCAACACCTAAAGAAGCTCTACCAAATATCAAGTTTATACGTCTGCTAGAAGTACCTACCTTAGAATTTTGATGATCGGTGAGTCAGTGAGTTTGTGACGAAATAAAGAAACTTTGGTGGCAGATATTTTGTTAGCTGTTTTAGTATCAAACTTGTAATTTGGCAATTTTTTAATAAATTAATTACTCTCTATAAGTAACATAATTTTTAGGCTTTACAAAGATATAAATAGATATAAAATAAGTGGCTTAAAAGTGCCTTGAGTTGCTTCGAGAAGAGGGTGTTCGGCCGTGCCCGGTAGACGTAGGTATAACAAATAGCACTGCGGTCGTCACGTAAGCTGGCTTTTTTGAAAAGCGGCAGGCCGTTGTTATAATTCATTTTATTACCTTACTTACTTAACGTACAGAATTAATTTGGCAGCTTAGCTTAATATAGGTACTCATTAATCCTTGCTTTAAATCTCCTTTTGCGATATTTTGTTGCCTTTTCCAAGTTCCTTATATAATTATAATAATGTCATATTTCTATTATTTGTAGGTTTTCAAACTTAACCGACCTCATTGATCTTGAGGTTAGGGTTGAAGTTTAGGGTAGGTTGAGGTAAGGACGGTCGCAGATCATAGTTTCTGGGTTCGATTTTCAGCACATAGGTAGTTACTTAGGTACACTTCCTTATCGGTAGGTACCTAGCTATCTATTTTCTGTTACGCTAAGTAACAATAGGTAGTCGTGCTATACTATGAATAGAATCATGCCTCGGTGGACTGGGCGTACAATAATAAATCGTAGAAAGGTAATTCCTTAAAATAACAATTTCTCATAACTGCCACTCCTGTAGATGTTGTGTTAATGTGACGTATTACCTAATCGACATTTAAGGTCATGGCACCGCAACTGCACAGCAGCAGCACGGCGTCGCCTCGAATTTAGGCTACGGCTAGCCGCCAGCGCGCTGACTAAGCGTCGTCCGCGAGGTGTAAGCTCGCAGTCCGCGCGCCTGCCGCAAGGTGCAAGCTCGCAGTCCGCGCGCTGGCCGCGAGGTGCAAGTTTGCTGTCACCGCGAACACAGTAGTTATACTATGGCATTTGCTATTGAACGCCTACACTTACACACGCCTAGGACGTACACGTTTTCCTAACGACGTTGTTTCGCTGGCGACTCGGAGTCGGCGCGCCGTAAGCACGCGGTCCGCACGCTTGCAGAGCGCAGGCTGCGAGTCGAGTTGAATGGTAGCTGATGGTAGCGGCAAGCGCGCTGACTGCCCGCCGCCCGTTGGCTTTTTCATATTGACATTATGAAATATATTGTACGACCCACGATTTAATGCTCTAATTTGAATGACAAGTTAATTGCTGGGTTGGAGTGGTGCCGGTATAGTGTGCCATGACCCTTAGCCATTATTTTACATGATTTTATCTATATTGGTTGAGGATATTTATTTATGTTGATGTGTTGAACTGACAATGTTATAGGGTAAAGTTACTCCCTGTATGGTACCTACCTATTAAGTTAGATAACATCTTCCACATAATTTCAGATTAAACTAAAGTAATAGTAGATAAATCAATTATTATAATACGAAGACTCCTGACCCCATTATGACACCGTAACATTTTAAATTCCATACGTAGGTAGCTCTTTAAGCTTCTCCTCTCGTGTCGGCACGATCTATAAGAGAATAGCTCATAGGCGTAGCGTGGTGAAGATTAACCAGTCAGCAAGATTGGTGGCGCAGGGTACCGACATTTAGCTATAGGTCTAGTGTCAGTATTTCGTAAATATGCAAAAATGTTACTGAATGTTTAAGCAATGGCAGGTACTAGGGTTTTCGCCCCGGGTACCCGGAACCGGGAATTCCCGGGAATTTGGGGATTTTAAGACCCGGGAATTATTTGGCGGGAATCCCGGGTACCCGGGAATTATTTGAAATAAAGAAATTATGATTAATATGAAGGGTCTGCATGCTTCCGAAGATTTTAGAACATTTTCTATCTCTCTCGCGTGAAACGGACATTGTACTGCGTGGTGTGAACTTAGAATGGGGTAAATGTATCGTGATGTCAGCACACAGTACTGTTGTCTCTGTCTACTTAGTAAACAAAATCTAAACGCTTGATTTTTTTTGTAAATGTTTCATTTGTAGAAACTATTCACAATGCTTATCTTTTGTGTAATTTCGAGATTTATAATGAAAATATATAGGGTGTAAACGAATTCGTGTAATTCCTTCAAACAGCGTGATCTACTGGTCACAGATTAACCCTAAATGGTTTTTATTTTAAATACAATAGATTATTTTCAAAAAAAAAAGTTTTGTTTTCGAGCCCTTTTTACGCCCCGAGTTAACCGACTGCAAAGAACGATTTCGTGCTAGTTGTGCTAGCCAGCTGTGTCACCGTGCTTTCATTCATTGATGAGTGGCGTCGAAATGTTCCAACAAATATTTTTTTTATTTTGCAGTTTTTAATTTCTTTTTTGTAAATTATTAGCTGGTTCTGTTTCGATCACATATCGCTACCGTAAGAAAAAAAACTTTATTTTTATTTTTAATCAAGCTAAGTAAATCCCGTGCTCGGTCATTCTACACCAGTAGTAGATCAAGTGGTTTTAAGGTATTACACGAATTTGGTAACACCCTTTATAATCATTCACCCTATTGTTATTCCGTAATATTTTGCCATATTATATGAAGAGAAGACTTTTTTTCATTAAAGAAACTCGCGACGTCGCACAATAAATGACTAACTGTTTCTAGTTCAATTTTTTAAATACTTAAGTGTAAGATTTTTTTATTTTACTCGTAATAAGAAAAGTCGAATGGTATGTTAGACAATTTATCAATGTAACATGTTTAAAGTACTTACACAAGTTTAATGTTGAAATATACGAGAAAAACTATATTTATACAAAAAACATGAAAATTCCCGGGTACCCGGGAATTCCCGGGAATTAAGAGGAAAAATTCCCGATTCCCGGGAACTCAAATAGGCCGGGAACGCGAAAACCCTAGCAGGTACCCAATAAAGAAACAAGTCATCAATTTAAAAACCTTTATTCGAAAATTTGTGGAAAATCTAGAGCATAATATTTTCTGTACCTACTAAAACTGCCGTTATAATTGTATTATAGTGTGGATTAGGCACACTTTCCACACGGCGAGCAAAATCAAAACAGCAAGATTTGTTGAGTGAAATAATGTAGTAGGTATGTATAATCAGGACAATTAAATTTTAGATACGCACCTTACATCGTAATACATTCATTTTGCTTTAATTTAGGAATCGTTTAAAAATACAGATATAGGTAGGTAATGTACAGTGTATAAACAAAAGATATACATTGTTATGGTTTTTTAAAAATGTTTACGTACTAGCTACGTTTAAAGTATTCGTACTATACCTAGTAAAATGAATGTTTCACGATGAAACGTTTGTATACATAGGTGCATTTTATTAAAAATAAATGGCCAGGCTATGTATATGAACTGATGTTTATATTTGTAAATACCTTTGTCATGCAGGGACTGGAAACTTGTGAAATTTTGGTATTTACCTAATCAGCTCAAATTGACGGTACCATTTTCTCAACCCTATTCGTGTTTATGGTAAACACGAAAAGGGTTGATTATATTAACACATATTTCATTTCGGTACCGATATTGCCGTTCTGAAACCAGGCTTTCAGCAGTCTGTTCTTCTCTTCAGAGGGGCAAAGTTATTTTATTCATCCTGTACTTTGAATTAGCCGCGCGGGTTGGAAGCGTGGGGATGTCAGGCTAGGTGCGGTAATGTCAACTGGGGCCCAATTCTCCTAAAATAAAATTGTTGCCAAACGCAATCGAACCACAACCGTCAGTCAGTTTTTGTTTTCGAAAACTTTCAAAATGATTGATTTTGTTTTTTGTGTCAAACAATTTGATAGCTTTTGAAATTGAGAACTGTCTGAATGAACGGTTCGGCCTTGGTTCGGTTGTGATTTATCAAGATTTATTTTAGGAGAATTAGACCCCTGTCGACAAGTCAGACTATCAATTTTTTGTACTATTTTCCGCCCTTGAAAAATTTACTGTATCTGCCGTAATCGATAATTTTTCAGTTAAATTTCGATACCGTTATTTAAAAATATAATATATTGCAATTAATCATTTCAATTTCGGGATCTAAATTCTGCGATACAACAATTTTAGGATATCGGCATTTTCGGTAAACTGTTTACAAATAGGTGTACCTATCGTCATAACATTAAATAAAAATACCGTAATTTTTCGGTAATTCAGTCCCTGAATTGATGTCGTGACACCAATGCCCAAATATATCATTAATAATCAGTACCTATATTTTAAATGATCAGATGTATGTAACAATATTTAGTTAAATTACTTAAATGGAAATAAAGAATAAAAATAGTTTTTTAATTTGACACTATGTATTATTGTTCTAAAACTATAGAATTGTATGTAGATAGCAAATAAAATTGTGTTTTTTCTATTTATTATTTATTCATTTTGAATGTACACTTATAATAACTTTGAAGGCAGACCTAAAAGGAAACCTAAAGTGTATTTGTCAAATACCCAACTCTTGGTACATATCTTTAACATATTTGCACTTGTTATAATAAAGTTACAATAAATGAAAATCATATTTATAATACAATGCTAAAATCACTGTACCTGCCTTCCAAGTGCATGATTTTAACATAACATTTAAAATAAACTAACATAAAATTGGGCCAATAAGAGAAGTCTCTGCTTAAAAATATTAAATAGGCATATAGTAAAACAATTTTATCATTTCACGATAATAAATCTTGGTGTTGTTGTGATTGCTGCTGATGTATTTCCTGCATGGTAGAGACAGGTAGTGTAGCACTAACTGTAATAGACGGCATTCCTGGTAACGAGACAGGTGTAACTATTGGCAGGCCCGTGGAAATTGGAGGCGGCTGAATAGGCGCATGAGCGAAGTTGCTCATATCGAAAGTTGGAACTAAATTTGGTGCAGTCTGTGGATACGTAGAGGGTGTAGGGACTTGAGAGGCAGTGTAGTTAGCCATAATAGGTATGTAGGGTTGGGGTTGGTTCATAGGAATACCAGGTAAATTTGGCAGAGGTGCTGGAGGCTGCATGTTAGATACAGATGGTATACTTCCCAGATTAGTTAATGTTGCATCTGCTAAATCTGTAAAAATAATAAAAATATTTAAGAACTTGATATTCAACAACAAAATACAATTAGCTTTTACAATACACAAAATTAATTTAAAAAAGGTCTATTTTTTATCCCAGACTAAAATGACAGGAACAAATGTCAAACTCAACATTTTAAAAACATTATGTTCAATTTTGACATGTGCCTGTCAATTCAGCCAGCAGGATTAAAACAAGCTTTAATTAGGTATAAAAATACATACTGCTAGAATAGGCTGCCATGTTGGATACAACTGATTGTGTTTGAGATGTAGGCTGCTGTGAGGAGATGATTTGTTGCCCTGCTTGTTGTTGAGGTGGAATAGCTTGTGCAACAGCAGGAGCTCCAGGTGGTCCAGTATAGCCACCAGGGTTGACCATTGGAACACCTGACAAGAAAGGTGGTGGTGCACCTGGTGGATACTCTGTATGAACATTAGATGCTTGAGGTGCAGACATCAATGGGGTTGTATCATCATTCATATTCAGGTTTTGCACACCAGGCACCAGATTCTGTTGAGCATTGACAGTTGGTGCCACCTGAAATGTTATTAAAATAATTGAAAATGGTAATCAATAATTTAAAGGAGATCTTGTGAATCATTATTTGTGTGACAAATTATAGTTAAAATTAAGGTTTGCATACCATTGGTGCACTTGCTGAATAAGTTTGTTGTGTAGGTAGAGTTTGAGAATTTCTTATTGGAATTCTATGCAAATATCCATAGCCTATTCCACATCCAAGGCTGCCTTCACCTCCCCAATTATGATTTGGTGTAATATGCACTTCTCGGCAAGTATCATCATTCACATTATATACATAAAGCTTCAGAGCCCTGCCTTCATGGGCTTCAATTAATGTAAATAGGTCTTCACTCTCATGCATTATAGAATCTGCCCCTATTATGTAATCAGAAAATGGCCTTAGACCAGCCAATTCTGCAGGAGATGATGGATGTACCTCCTATAATAAAGAAACCAAATATTTTAAATGATTGCCTACTTTCTTATATTATTGTACATAAAAGAACAACTATTATACAACCTCAGTTCTCAAAGAAAATGAAATTAAATCAATTACATTAATTTTAGTTATGTATGATTGTTTTATACAAAATTTCTTTACAGTCAAAACACTTTCCATGAAAGCAATTGAAATGAACTAAAAAGAGTATTTCGCATTTTGTCTTTTAGAACAGAAATCTTATAGTAACCAAATGTTTACTGTTACATACCAATACATGCCAGACATTTTCATTAGCACCTTCAAATGAGCAAAATCGAATACTAACTCCAAGTAGACCCTGACCACCCCAGTCTGCACTGGGCGCTATCATTACTTCCCTCACAGTTTGAGTTTTACTACTATAAATTAACATTTTGATTGTTTTATCAACATTTTTTTTCAACAATTCCTTTAGCGTGTCATTATCCTGGTCCAGTCTAGTATCTTCTATTGCTACTATAAAGTCAAAAAATGCTTCCAGATTTGCCTTTTGACCTGGAGATCCATCTTGAACCTAAAAGGAAAAAGAGACATAGTAAGTAAGATTGATGTAATAAGTAAGAGTATCGAAATAATTTTATAATTAACAACACAAACCCGCAAAACATGATATCCTTCAGAGCCGCCTCCTGGAACTTCAGTACTATGGGAGGAACCCATTGGATATTTTAAAAAAGCGTAAATGCCTAATGCCGGCTATTTTTCAATGAAATTGGATTTTATATTATTTTTTTCGTCAAATTTATTAATTCTTTAGAAGCGACTGCAACAATTTTGGCATTGACATTTCTATTACGTGGCATGGCACAGCCAGTGTGACCATCTTATAAATGGCGAATCTGCCACAGACTGGGCAAAAAATCTGCCAAAATCTGCCACACTTGGCGCCAAAAATGCCAAAAATACGCCTTCACGGAAACGGAAAAAAAATACAATCAATGAATTTTTTTAACCGATCTAGGCCCTCTTTGTCAACAAAAATATTTATCAATTTTCTTATGCATTATTATACCTATACACTACTTACTCTACTTAACCGCATATGCCTCCAAATTTTCGTCATTTTCGGTGAAGATATGTACATAGATTTTGACGACATCTAGATCATATTTTTAGTTGGTCTAAAAGAGACACAGTCTCCTTGTTCCTTATTCCCTTCTTTAGTTGTAATTAAAGCTGACACAACATGTTGATTTAGGAACCTATTCCTTATTTTTGTGTTGTTTAAATTCAGCTGAGAGAAGATTGGTTCGCACGAAGCGTTTGACATCGGCAAACATAATAACGCTTTTGCGAAATTTGTAATATTTTGTAGCCCCATTCGCGTACAGGATTTTTCCAATCGCTCTCCAAAATTTGTCTACACTTAAAATTGTGGTGGTGCTACTTCCACCTGATTCTAACAAGTCTCTGGGAAACCAAATCAATTATGAAGATAAGAATATGAACACTATTCCAGTTAGATTACAGTTCATAATCATATGAAGCACTTGTTTAAAAACAGATTAAGTGGGAAATCCCCGTATAATTTGGCCATGAAACAGAAGTTGCCAGTTCGATAAAATCATTTGTCATCTCATTTTATATAAAACCTGATGTAATTACTTTAAAAAAGATAAATTCATTGAAAATTCAGATTAGGTGATGTGAATTTTCTTGAAATCTTTTAAATCTGCCGAAATCTGCCACTTTTGTAAATCGTCAGCATGATCTGCCACAGACAAAATTTAGGAGCGAAATCTGCCAAAATGGCAGAAATCTGCCACAAATGGTCACACTGGGCACAGCACTAGGTAACAAGTGTTGTACATACTCAAAAATAAATCTATCATCACTCGACTAACGAATTTCTGCAAAAAAAGAAAAATATTTTTTCAACGGTTTTTTATTGTATTATTATTTTACTGTAGAGAAATTTTGTTCTGCACTTTGCATATTTTTATCCAGTGTGTAGACTAGATTAAATTATAACTTCCTCGCCACACGTCTTGCGCCGGGAATAAACGCATATTGTGAGATTCAACAAAAGCCAGCACGCATGATGGTAAGATCTATACAGTTCGCCTGGCTAGCTACCACCCTCAAAATGTCCGGCGCCAAGCAGATTACTGTGTTCCGTTGGATGTATGTAAGAGCCACGGGTTAAATGGGAATCCCTCAATGTTTCTGTTACTTGGATTCGTGTCCATCTTAGACCCTATCTGCGCTTACCATAGGGTGCGAATAGGACCCTTAGAATAAGTACTAAAGCAAAGACGTAGAAGGGCCAAAAGCACAGAATAAATAATAGGAAAGGCAACAATGTGAAAAAAAGCGATCAGTTCGATACTCTGTGACGTAAATTTTCTGCGATAAATGAATAAATGACAATGAATGTCATTTGTAGAGACGTCAAATTGACGTCACTAATTGTATTCTGTTTGAAGGGTCCAATTCCCTGAAAGTGAAAATAAAAACTGAATTATTATTTTACACCATGTATCTATCATCGTGCAGAAACAAAATTTAATTTATCTATCAATCGGTTAAACTGAAATACCTTGAATTGGAAAGGTAGGACCTATGTATTTTAAATGTGCACTACATTTTATTACAATAGGTACTTGACACTTCACTCCTAAAATATTTAATTATAAATTGTTTGTTACAGTACCTATAATCTAAACAAGATATCTTAATAATTCATTCATAGCTACTACGTCCTTATTTTATTTCAATGTTGATGTTGAAGTTGTTAGTTCAAGGGGTGTGGCTAAACAAATAAAAACAATTATTTGCATTGTAATAATTGTATCCCAATGTTACATTAGCAGTACATAATATCTTTACAAACAAAAAAACCTGAAAAATAAGCCCTAAGTAAAACAAGAAAAAAAAAGCAAACAAAGACGTAGAAACAAAAAAAAACTGATACTTGGATCTAAATAAATTCACACTGATTATTACTAATTCCAGAAAATATTGAAGTAAACTAAATAAATTAAAGGTAAATTATTCAAATAATAAACCTAATAAGTTTGTCAGTGCAACAGCAGAAACCTGATGGATGTTTTAGTTGTTAAATTTCATGTAAAGTTTCTTGGTAAGCTCCATATAAAAAGTACCATTTATTTCACTACAGGTGTAAACAGATTTCATTTGTCATAATGGCAGAATGGAAACAGCTGATATTAGAGTGGCTCAATGAGTATGCTGTATTACAAGAAAATGAAATTAAGAGTTTTGCAGCTGAACATGAACACAATCATGAAATAGCAACTGCCATTTTTAACCTGTTCTACTGTGAAGATGAAAGTGAGGCTGACACTAGTAATAAAAAAATAGAATATGACTCGCACTATGAGCAGGTGACCACTATAATTTATATAACATTATGTTTCACATCTATTTATTGTCTATAGTTTCAAATAACTTTTATACAGGCTGTCCGGAAACTCAACATCAAGCGGGTACCGGGTAAGAGACCAGGTTATAGCAGTTCTGGCAAATATCAGAAAAAAAGCCATGTCACTTAGTTAAGTGATAATAGGCATATTTTTGAAAATGATGAAAATCGGCACCCTTTACCTCATCTTTAGGTACTGTGATCACAAATTTCCCAATTTTGTAGTGTTTTTTTTTATAACGTAATCCTTAATAACCCTGCTATTAATTGCAGTCACAATTAAATAATAAACGTTTTTAGTTCAGTATAAAAAAGGAAGAAAGATGGAATTAAGGTTTAAAAAAAATATGTTGACGAACTACGAAATTTCATCTTTTAAAAAAATTGTACTATGCTACCCTCGGCATGTAATTTTAAAAGATGGCCCGTTTAGTCAAGATTTCAAAATGGTACAACACTTGCCACTTTTCTTTCCACAAATAATAATTATTATTGCTTATTTTTTTGCAAATGGATCTAAGTATTTAAAAATGTCAACCATGATATTTTTTTTTCTGATTTTTCTAGAACTGGTATAACCTGGCCTCTCGCCCGGTACCCACTTGATGTTGAGTTTCCAGACACCCTGTATAAGAAATAAACAAATAATAAGCATTTCAGTACTAATAAGTAAGCTATTCTAATAAAACTTATGCTGACACGAAATAAGAAGTACTAATCTACTTTTGTTATTTTCCAGTTATGCGGAAATGTTTGTACTCAATTATTCAGCTTCTACAGATCAAAGGAGGTTGAGTTACAAAGATTTACACTACAGTTCGTTCCTACTCTTGTTTATAACTACCTGAGCTCAGTTGCTCAAGGAAACAAGAAGACATGCCGCTGCATAGAAACATTATTGATTGGTATAACACAACAGTAAATATGTTTTATTGCTAAGGATTTATGTTGGCTTGGTTGACACTATAAATTTATTTATTTACAGGTTTGTATAACTTTGAAGTAGTTGATGAAGATGGCAAGCCCAAAGTAGTATCATTCAGATTGCCATCATTGGCCCAATCTTCCATATACCATGAGGTAGTGATACATATTTTTGTATTCATTTTCTTGAATATTGACTGACAACTGCAACCACATACTTGTTTGTTAGGCCTATATAAATAAATTGGTATTTGTTTATTTGCAGCCCTTATCTTTGGGATCCCAGTTTTTAACTGAAAGTGCATTACGGAGATGGGAAGAGTGCAACACTAAACTAGTCAATTGGGGACCCCTGCCGCAGGTTGAAGTAATAAATGCACAGAATCGGTTGAGAGTGATGTCAGCATTGTTCTTTATTTACAATCGCCAATTGAGCTTGTTACCAAAACTTGCTTTACGACATTTCTGCATTGCTGCATCCAGGTAATTAATTAAAATTAAATGCATATTTTCCACACTACAACCATTTTTTGCAACACTAGTAGAATATTTACAATGCTTACAATAAATTAAATATAGGCACCTGCTGAATTAATTCAGATTTTAAGGGATATCCTATTAATTTGCATAAAAAATAATCTTATACTATTACATGTCATAACTTTATTCTGACAATGTTCATTAGTCATTATTCCTAATAATCGAAATTCTTTCTTTTTATTATTATGAAATTTGTCACAAATGATCCCTTATGGCTTTTAAATTTTATGTGTATGAATATTATGATAATAGTTTAAAAAAATTAAACCTACTTGAACCATTGTTTAGGCCCGCTTGCATAAGAATAACTAACAATAAGTATGAGTAAAGAAGCGAAACTCGTTCGTCAGACGCGATCAAGGTTACAGTAATAGTCTTACTTCTCGTTTTGGTTTAACCAACAATTCAGTCAAGGCTTGCACCGTGTACAGCCTCGCGTTCATAAATAAACCTTCCGTCCGATGGCAGCTAATTAGATTACCAATTAATTAATCTAATTAGATTGCTGATTGGCATTAAAGACCTTTCAATTAAGTTAGAGTTTATAGTAAACTAGCTGTCCCGGCCGGCGAACTTCGTACCGCTATATTTGTTGTTTTCGTTTTTTTTAAATTTTCTTTTATACAAACCTTGTCCTAACAATAACGAACACACAAAAAAGAGAATTATCCAATTTGGTTGAGTCGTTCGGAAGTTATGCGTGTACATACATTTCGGCGATTCATTTTTATTTATTTATGATAAGATAGATAAATCAGTTTTTTTAAATAATACATAACTATCTATTAGATTAGTTATTACAGTATTAGATTAGAAAATATTAAATCCATAAATAACACATATAACATAACATAACCACATGCACCAGCCCTGGCGGCATTCGTGGGCGACAGGGGCGTTGGGGGCTGAGGGACGAAGTAGGTGTATGCGGCACGAACAATGGAGATTCCATGTTTTATGCCACTAGCACAAAACTCGCTAAATAGCACAATAACTGGAATCGCTCATTGTTGGCAGTGCACAGTGACGTCATTAATTAGGGATGACATCGCATACTTTTTCCCGTAATTTACGTGAATATGGTTAATGCTTAATGAAATGACGATACGTCAAAGTGCCTTTAAAAAACTGTAATAGAACAATTTTACCTGAAAATAAAATTGATATTAAGCGTACTTACCTTTCTCTAAGCCATAAATTGAGATAGGCACTTCCCTTTCCTGTCCGGTGCAATAGTTTTACCCCAAAACAGCATAATTTCCGGTCTAATCCAGCAGGTAGTGGGTATCAGTAGCGCGCTTGCGCAGCGACACTATCCTTCTCCACATTGCCCCTCACCGTCCACCTTGCCGGTAACCATCAGTTGTTCGAGGTTATTGCCATCTTTTCTCGCTGTACGGCCGAAAAATTCCAAAACTCTGCGGAGACAAGTCATAGAGAGTCTCATCTTTACATTGAGCTCGTATAGGATGGACTCGTTGGTGCGGAATGCAGTCCAGGGTATCCGAAGCATCTTCCTCCAACACGACATCTCGAAGGCGTCTATACGAGCCCGGTCAATGTCCAAGTTTCTGCTAGAATTTCTTAAAAGGTGCTGATTTATTTAAGTCTATAATATTATATTTTTTCATTACAGGATAGTAACTCAAGGATTCAAGAAAAAGGGTTCTACTGCTAAACCAGTATCAAGAATACCAGTGTCACCTAATTTCCTATTAGAAATGATTGAAGGCGCATATTTTGCTATGTTCAACGAATTCTGTACATTGGCCCGTCAAGCTGTGCAAGATATCGACCAAAGGGCCCAGTATGAACTATTTCCTGATGTAATGTTGGTTTCCAGTGCTGTGATAAATTCCTTGAAAAATAATCCTTCAGGTAAATCATCTTCAGGCGACTGACTCCTGTAACACAGGTTTTTACCTAGCTCAGAAGTCAGGGTTCTTTGTATAATCTATTTTATGTCAAATTAATCTTCTGCCTACCCTTTTCCCAATTACGTTGAGGTCAGCTTCCATTCTAACCAGATGCTGCTGAATACCAGTATTTTACACGGAGCGACTGCCATCAGACCTCCGCAACCCAGTTATTGGGCAATGCCGATATCCTAAGGTTAGACCAGTTGCCAGACTTTTGGACTTCCGACTACCTTTTGGGCTGTGACACCCGGGACCGACGGTTTAACGTGCTCTCCGAGGCACAGATGGGTCTCGATGTCTAACGAATGGTCACCCATCCATGACCAAACAGGCTGACCACGGCAAGCACAGCTTAACTTTGCAAATGATTCATACGCACGGTTGCTATTTAGCCCCTTTATGTCAAATTATTATAACTGCCTCGTTGGTCGACTGCCTCGTTGGTCTAGCGGTCGCAAGCGCGACTGCTGAGCGTGAGGTCCTGGGTTCGATCCCCAGGTCGGGCAAAGTGTTATTGGGTTTTTCCGTGTGGAATTTCTCAGTAGCAGCCCGGAGTCTGGATTTGTGCCTGGTCGATGGAATAGGCTCGCCCCCTATTACATGGGACGTAAACATAAACGGCGAAATGTGGGTGTACTATACACTTCTGCCAACCCTTCGGGGAATACAGACGTGAGTTTATGTTATTATGTTATGTTATTATAACTTAAAATTATATTATTCTACTTCTATTACTGTGTCTTGGCAAAGCAACCTAAGCATGTGCAAAATGCTCTAAGCATAGGTAAAGCGGCCTCAGTGCGGTCTTCTTCTTTCTCAGCCTTTTATCAACCATTTGCTGAGTGTATGCCTCCTTTGTCCGCCATTCTTCTCGGTGTTTAGCATACCTCATCCTGTTTTCCCGACTATTTTTATAACGTCGTCAGCCCATCTAGCCGGCTGACGCTCGACACTTCTCCGTCCGATCCTGGGTCTCCACTCTAAAACCTTCCTACCTCACCTGCCATCGGTTCTACGACTTATGTGGCCCGCCCACCGCCATCTACGCTGTGCTATGACAAGGGCTACATCTACAACCTTCGTGCGCTCCCGAATCTCGGTGTTCCCAATCCTATCGCGCAGTGTAATTCCCAGCTCAGTCTTATACGACGGTCTATCTCTCGGGCTTGTCCATTTTTTTCAAGAGTAAGAGCCTGGTTATGTTAAACATACCTATTCGTCCACGCGTTCAATTCGTTTGCCGTTTACTGTGATGTGCCTGCGGTGGTGTCCTTCAACATAATTTTATTTTATGACTTGTTCATTCCCTTTAGGCGAGATTGCGGTCCAATTCGCGATCAGTCCAATGGTAAAAAAATGCCCAATTCGCGGTTGGTACAATTCGCGTCTAGTCCAAAAAATATATTTCCAAAATTAACAAAATAAGACATTTTGGAAATATATTGCGAATAAGGTGAATTAAGGTTCCTGGCATAAAATAGGCTATATGTAAGACGATAAAGATATTCTTCTTCTTCTATCGTGTCGGCAAGAGCTATACAAGAATAGCTCATGCCGTGGTGAAGATTAGCCAGTCAGCAAGGATGGTAGCGAGGCTGACTGCCCAGGGTGCGCCGGACGTTCTGAAGTATCGTCACTCGTGGAGGTTCTTTTCATGCACCCCGATAAAGATATGATGTTGATAGTGGAATAACTGCCTGCATTAAGCAGAAATATAATTTGATAAACCCAACATGCATGTATCAATGTTATAAGAACTAACCCATGCTATATTGCTTTAGGGCTTAATACATTCACATTCGCGATGCCGAAGGGCTTGTTTTAAATGTAGGTTTTTCTTAAAAAATACACTGTCATAAAACAAGCAGAAAGACCCGCTGAAAAACTTTTTTACCACGTAGTAGTGTTTTATAGTTTTAAAGCTAATGCCAAGAACCCTCCTCGAGGGTTCACTCTTAGCGCAAACGTAATGCCGAGGACCCTCCTGGAAGGTCCACTAACCATATATGGCGGCATGGCGTACGAGCTCCATGAAAAGCGTGGTGGACTCGAATGTGATAAAGATCAATAATGCGATATCATAATTTTATTCAATTGATGATACAAGTTCGAAGTGATTTTCTCAGAAAATCATCTGCCTAGCCTTTTCCCAACTATGTTGGGGTCGGCTTCCAGTCGAACCGGATGCAGCTGAATATCAGTATTTTACATGGAGCGACTGCCTATCAGAGCTCCACAACCCAGTAACTGGGTAATACGATACTCTTGGTAAGACTGGTTGTCAGACTTTCTGGCTTCTGACCAACAGTAACGACTGTCAAAGATCTACAAATGACAGCCGGGACCAACGGCTTTACGTGCTTTCCGAGGCACGGAGGAAACTCGCTATAGTAAATGATCACCCATCCACAGACCAACCTCGGCAAGCGTGGCTTAACCCGGAAGATCGGTCTATGCGGCTGTAATTATTTAGCCACGAGCTCCTCCTCAAATATGTGTATATATTTTTCAGGACAACCATGCGACGGCCCTATGGGTATCAGTGTAGCATTGTCTCCAGCTACCACTACAGTCACTATGTCCAAGTCTATGATTACCAATGCGTCATTCCGTACGAAGAAGTTACCAGGTGAGAACAAAATGATTCAAATCAGTCATTCATTAAACTGTCATTAGTTAAATAGAAAATGGTTATCCAGAGATCCACAATTTAATTTTAGTTTAACATGTTTCCAGTAGTAAAGTAGACAGTTGTTAAGATACTCCAAATATATACCTACATAGTTGATATGATATTGTATATTTCAATGTTTTTGGTTTACGTACAGATGATCGTAATTGTATGCTGCCAAATGCATGCTCCTCGCCTCGCACTTTGGATTGTAGCTTGAGGACATTAAAACAATAATTGTATGTGCAGTGACATTGTTGGTGCTACTTAATATCACAATATTAAATCACACCTCAATACCGTCCATAAGGGGATAACAAAGACCTTCCAAGGACTTTAAAAGATACATATTTCTTTTATTTTTGGCGATCACTGAAATAATCATCCAAAACTAATTAAACAGAAAAAATATCTACCTTTGTACAGTGTATATTTACATATGTGTTAAATGAGGTAATGTAGGAAAATAAATCATTTTACGTTAGTTAAGGCTATCCACATTGCACTTAAGACATACATGTCCAGAGCACATGTGCCGTCCAACTGTCCAGAATACAATTCATGAGCACGGCTCAACCCATCATGTACCTGTGTGTGAGTCGGATAGGTCTGCTTTGTCCTTTTATAAGAAGAACACGTCTAAAAAATCCATTGCTTCAACAAACCTAGTCACACTTGTATGTAATTACAGATCGAAAGCTTATTTCATTCTTGAGATGAGACATAAGAAACAGTTAATTTATATTTCTGCACTTACCTAACGTCACTGTTACATTACTTATCCTATTTTTGTGAATTACAATTACAGGTACGCTAAAAAAAGGATTAAATAATAGACCTGCATTGTTATAAACCATGTATTCCTATTGTATTGTTAGCTTTATCTAGCTTACTTAGTTGGTAGGTAGTAATATTAAAAACAAGCTACAAACCATTATCTTAAATGTACACTGCAAATAAAATCACGATACCTTTTCAATAATCTCGACTGTAAAAGATATCCTTATTATATGCATCTAAATGTTTCATTTAACTACACAAAAGATTTATATTTTTCATTCAAACTAGTGAAACACCGATTGTATAAAATTTACACATTTATTTACAGATGACATTCCTATACAAGCCGGACAAGTAGTACCCACCGATTCGGCAGATATGCTTACTTCAATTACGGAGGAATGCGAAGCGGAAGCTGCTCCCATACAACGGGGCGGTGCAGTCCGGAATTCCAAACCTAAACTGAGCTCATTTCCAGTTCTTGGCAAAAAGACAAAAGATGGTAAAGACAAAGGTGCAATTATGGGCGAGAAGAAGGTTACTCTTAAGGAGTCTTCAAAGGGCATTTGGAATACACTCAGCGGTGGTGGCGGTGATATGGTAGATGCACAACAGAAATCGAACGTTAGTGATAATTCCGTCGAAGCGAATGGCAGTATGAAAGATGAAAAAATGTCTATGGCATCCATTCAAAATAGTACTGAGAATTCTGATACACGTTCACAAGTCACAACTGACTCACTGGAAATAGAAACTACTCCACGTTTTGCGGCAATGCAAGTTAGTTCCGTATAACTTGATAACATGGCTTCCAGTTCAACGGTTCATGGTTACTAGAAAATTACCTTACTATAAAATGGTATAATATGTTTCAAGGTGGTAGGGAATTCTCATGTAAAATTTAACACTTATTTTCTTGAGGTCATGATGGATATGGTTAGGGTACATGAATTGGAAGTTACCCATTTTTTGTGAATTGCTTATGTGGTCGTAAAACGTGAAATTTTCAATATTTACCTACATGAAAAGAATGTTAATTATAAACTATTCAGTTAATAATGTTGTTATGTAAATTGTTTGGTAAAATATAACAGAATTTATCCGGAGTAAACGTCTACATTATCAATCGTCTTTTTATTTCATCGGAATGTTAAGCAGTGATAGTTTTCGGTTGAAAACTTGCGTTCCATGCGGGCCAGGATCGAACACAGCCCGAGTTCGATTCGGCCCGCACTTCTGACTTATGGAATTTATGATTGTGTAGATCAGAATTTGATTATCACTGCTAAGAGCGGTTACGCACTGCATTAGATCCGACTTCCGTCATCCGTGAGTCTACAATTCGGAAGAAATATTGACGGACCGAATTATCCGTAGTTGTACGAACGCTTTCGCATTATTCATTATTATTATTCCTCGGATTCAAATCGGACATATACCAAAGATGGCCCCTGAATTGCATGGATTTGGATCAGAGATCGGATTAGTGCGTCAGCAATATCCGAATTCGTTCAGTTTTTTAGACTAGATCCGTATTTTCACGAATTCGGATCGGATGCAGTGCGAAAAGCAATATCCGAATTCAGTTCCGAGTTTTTTATATCCGTATTTTCACGGATCCGGATCGGATGCAGTGCGTAACCGCTCTAACGATGAAGGAAAACCTGCACACCTAAGAGAGCTCCAAAAAGTTTTCGATGGTGTGCTTATTCCGCCAACCTGTAGCAGGCAGGCCAGTGTGGTGGATTAAGGCCTTAACCGTTCTCATAGAAGAGGCTCGTGTCCTGAAGTGAGACAGTAATAGTGTTGTTATGATGTTAAGTGGCGTTTTAAAATAATTTTAACCCTTAATAAACATCTGTATGACTTCTGTGAAATATGTACAGTCAGCATGAAAAGTATATTTGCCAGTTATTATTTTTGGAACAAATGACGATGGGGTAAAAAATAAGAATAATAATAAATTTAGAAACATAAAAATCTCTAAGATAATATAAAAAAACGAACTTCCAATATGTCAATCTATTTACGCCGACTGTACCTTACTAAAAAAACAAAACAAACTCTCCTGGTAAAACGCCCTAATGTTTTCTCAGAAGTTATTACTAATAAGCACCTACTCTCGTTGCTTATCTTTGCTCTTTGAGGTCACCATTATCATTACGATAATACACGAAAACATTTCGTATAAAGTCGTTTGTGGTTGACATGAGTACCATTTGATTTCTGATATAAAGAACGAAATAGGTTTGAGTCTCATTTGTTCAGGCCACAAGCGCAAACATATTACGTGTTTGAGAATGAAGTGCGTACTTGCATTAAGTGTTTTCGTATTGATAGCAATATCTTCATGTGTAGCCAATGATCTTATTATTGGCACCAGCTACAATGGTCGCTTAATATGGCAACAAAAAGCAGATTACATGGGTTTTCCATTTAAAAAGAGGGTCAAAGAAGTGTTCTATTCAGATCCCGGTCAGCAGAATATAATTAGGGTAAGTGTACAACTGAGTATTTATTGCTCCACACATCTTAAGATGGACAGTTTCTTAGTAGTCGCTAGTGCCACTGCCGAACGTGGAGAAAGTACTGCAACAGGTTGGCTGTCTGGGTCGGACAGTGTATTTAGTTTTATTGTTAGGTAGTTATCATTATAGCAACCTGAAGTTATCGTATATACAATTATACATATTATATGTATAGGCTCGCCCACGGAGTATTTCTTCTGTACTTACGAGGGGATGTCAAAAACTTCACGAAATGAAAGGAAAATGAAATTAACATGAAAATATTTTTATTTTCCGATGTATTCTCTATTAACCCTAAAACACTTTTCAGACCTTTCAAATAATTTATTAATACCTTCGAAAAAAAAATGATTTGTCAAGGTTCTCAAATTAGCCGACTTCACTTCTTCACAATCCGTAAATTTCTTTACTCGAAGCTCTTTTTGCATTTTTGGGAATAAATAATAGTCTGAAGGGCCCAATTCTGGACTATAGGATAGGGGAAGGTGGTTTAGAGTTTCAAAGCCGTACTTGTGTAAGGCAGCTATTGCAACACGACTCTTGTGAACGGGTGCGTTGTCGTGCAAAAGACCCACACACACTTCGAGACCATTTTCCCCTACTTTTTTCTTTAATTGAATCTTTTAATTTTTCTATTAGCGTAGTGTAGTATTTTCCCGTGATATTGACACCTTTATCTTTATAATCGATTAATAAAACCCCCCCTGAATCCCAAAAAACTGTAATCATCATCTTTCCGGTCGATTGTGACACCTTGAACTTGTTATATTCTTTTCACCTTAAGATGAGTCCTGACAGCTCGGTCATTTCGTAAATTGTAGCCGTAAGGAGACTGCTATCGAAAAAACGTAAACGACATCATCAAATACCGTAAAATTGCTATAATATCCATGGTTTGTTTTAAAAAAATATTTGATTTTCTTTGTATGGTAACGTTTTGTAGAGAAACGTCAGGAATCAACTTATAGTGAAAAGGGTATAGGCGGTGCTACGCCTTTTTTGTGCCACTGCGTGGACTCTTGCTTTGACCCAGGTTCATAGTGATGAACCCAAGTTTCTATCTCAGTCACAATTCAGTTCATAAATTCATCCCTGTTCTCACCACACAGGTCTAAAAATTCGCGCGAACATTCAACGCGCTGCTGTTTTAGAAGCGGTGTGAGCATTCTCGGCACCCATCTTGCACTGTCCGTAGTCATGCCAAGATGGTCATGGAGAATATTTAAAATGATTGTAAATGATATTTCAGTCATTTCTGCAATCTGTTTTTTCTTCAGGCGAGCATCTTCGAGAACAAGTTTTTAAACTTTTTTAACATTGTTTGCGGACGTTGCCTCAATCGGCCGTCTTGAGCGCTGATTTGTAAATCATCGTTTTTCAAGTCCCTGTAAACAGATGACATCCCTTCCATAATGATCTGTGGCCTTTTTCCTCGCGTGAGGAACTTAATCACGGCACAAAACACAACTTTCACCATAGGGTTCTCTTCCCGGTCGATTTGTCTATCCAGCGATATCTCAAAGGTTAATGAACCGATCGAGCTGAAACTTAGTAACTGTCTATAGTTGTATTGAGTTACAAAGTAGAGACGGGTAAAAAAACACCTTACCCCTCTAAACCCTCCATTCCGCGAAGTTTCTGACCCGCCCTCGTAGTTACCTATTTAGTCGGCTCACCCTCTTTATCAGTAGGTATCTAAATAAATAGTCATCGGCATAATTTTTATGCAACGTTAAGATATGATAGGCCATACACGTAATAAAACAGTTATAATTTGATTTCAGGGCGTCATAGCGAGGGACATCAATCACACAGGAGCAAGCGCTATCGTCACCGCCGGCGGTGTTGGTTTTACTTATGTCAATATTCGTCTAAAGAGTGAACGTGGCAGTGGACTCCATTACCAGATTGAAGTTTATTCGTAATATTTATGACCATCTTTCCTCTTGATAGTACTTAACAAATCTATAAAATTACAAAATTTCGAAGTTAAAATTATTTTTATTTTATAATTGACATTGTCTAAACATCGTCCCAGCCCCACCTTAGAATAATTAATATTCCGACATCCCAGCTTCCTATAGGTATCTATCTGACAACCACCGCTGGCTTCAGGCGTGATATTTTTAGCGCCCGTGATTGAAATAAAGGGCATTAAAAATATCTCTTCGTCTACTATTCGTTAGTATTCGGTTTTTTTTTATTTTTTCGCTTATTTTCTATTGAAGTTGTTCATTTTCAATCTAGGTAATTAAATTAATTCGTGAGTTAATATAAGGCGCCCCTTTGGCCCTAGCGTTCAGTTCGGCCGCCCGGGTTGCCTGCCCCTAAAGTCGGCACTGCTGACATCCCATCTTTTCACCAAAAACTAAAACGCAACGAGGCGTCGATTTGCGTGGAGGTCACCTCACCTCTCCTAGGTTTAGTGTATAGGAAATAATACGTGTCGTGGGTTGGGTACTCCGTAGGTTAAATTACATCATCGAACAGCTACATAATATAAATGTGGATATCTACCTATTTATTCTACATAAAAATAAAACGTTTGATGCCCCCCACCTGCACTTTCGAACTCGATCCATAACAGCGCCTACCAATCACTTAGTAGGTAGGTACATTACCAATAAGTGGATAGAAAATGGACATACCATAACCAATTATCTTATACACATAAATATACTAAAATCTCAACCATGCTAAAACTGCACATAATGTATTTACCATAAAGTAATTGTCATGCATCCTAGGAACGATAATGACGCCAAAAATGTCGTTTAAGAATGTTTTATTATGTTTGATCTTCACGCCAGTTCTACTGGACAAATCCAGTTGAAATTTGGCAGCCACATCCGTTAAAGAGCCGGTCAGGTTATAGGGTACAAAATTTCACGCTATTGAATGTGGGTGATGAGCAGTAATCTTACGTTTCCATAGACCACGCTGCGGGTACCTACAGCTAGTTCCGCGTGCGCCTCTCAGGAGGACATGGGGCAAGACCCCACAGAAGGAGAGGTCCGCCAGGGGCTGGCCATACTTCATTTTCTATTTCAGCTCCTTAGGGCACCTCCTATTTGACCTCGTAGGAGTAGAATTTCCAAAGACACTCAAACACGTGTAGGATATGTTTATTTCTAACCAATTATGGTTCGATAATCCATTTAATTAGTTACAAATGTTATTGTTTTATTACTTTGACCAAACACGTTCGGGAATTGTGTTATCAATTAAACCGCTAAAAGTTCTTATTCTCTTGGTCACATGATACTTATTAATTGATACTTACTTGTAATTTGTTTGTAATTATTAACCGCATTTATCACACTGACAGTAACAGTATTTCATTAATTAAAACAAGATTCTTTCATTATGTTTTATTTGAAATTATTAATGTAAGGTTGAGAAATTCTATTATGATCGTTAAATCTCTTACTGACTTGCATGCCTGTTTTTCTCGGGACAATAAAAACATTTCTATTGACAATTTCTTCTGACTGTGCTGTAAAAGGAATCGTATCTAAACCACGTGGGACTGTTCTCTGATTATTAACTTGGACGAGTTGTTGTAGTTTGTTTATGATAGCGGCCTGTTCGTCTCGTTCCATCTCGTTTATTACAATGGGTAAATTGGCAGCACATACCCATAAGTAAAACATTCCCACTGAAAGAAGAATCTTATGTTAGTCGTTAAGCGCCAAATCGACTGTATTCTGTTCACCCATAGATGAGTCCTGACAGCTCAGTCATTTTGTAAATTTTAGCCGTAAGGAGACTGCTATCGAAACCTTAAACGACATCATCAAAAACCGTAAAATTGCTATATTATCCATGTTTTGTTTTTCTAAAATATTTGATATTCTTCGTACTTATGGTAACGTTTTGTAGGTACAGAAACGTCAGGAATCAACTTTCGGTGAAAAGGGTTTTCATTCCATTGCTCGCTTAGTTCGTAAAACTTGCAGAAGTTGACTTCCTGCAGGTGCTCACGGTTTAAAAGTCGGTTGCACAAGTTAACTTGCAATTCAACAAAAGTTGCTATTGGATTTGGCGCATTTTAGGCTGGTGTTCACCAACATTAATTCTCCTGGTAAACAACTATTAAACTAAAATCCAACCTACTACAAAAGTCATTATAATGGCTTATTGCAAATGCTATAAGACCAGGGGGCTAATAACGCCGCGTTTGGTGAAACATATTTGGTTTCATATTCGTAATCATAACTGCAAGTTGTCTGCACATCCAGTGGCAACTGTAAACTATGCAACTGCCAAATACAGCCTGAAGGCAGTTAGGATGTAGGTACCTACCTAGTCACTGCACCTGCGTGACAACTGCCGACAAGATGTGCAGCCACCAGCAGTCATGATTTTGAATATGAAACGAAACAATGTTTCATCAAACGCGGCGTTATCGTTATTACCCCCCAGGTGCCATCAATTCTTATTAGAATTCATATTTAAGTAGAAAAACGGTGTAGGTATTGACTTCGCCTTTGACTTTATGCAACATTCTATTTATTTGAACTTGCTCTCTTTATCAGAAAACTGTGCTCTAAGTAAAGGTTGTAGTTGAGATAAGTAAATGTAATTGTGCAATAGCAGCATGTGGCGTATGGAATACTGAGATAACTCTACTCAACAAGGAGAAACTGAAATAAAACTCAAAAAATGATTGAAAAGAAGTAGCGGTAGCGAGTAGTGTAATCAGACTACTAAGGGCGTATGTAGGTACACGACGTCTTTTCTACGCGCCGCGGCGCGGCCGTCGACGCGCGTTTCCGTCAAATCACAATGACGTTTTAGTAGGTATGAAGTATGACAGAAACGCGCGTCGAGAAGACGTCGTGTGCATAGGCTCTGAGGTCGTAGCTAAATGCCCTGGGTCAGCAAGCGACCGAGCTCTTTATCACGGACCTTTATCTACATATTTAGTAGGTACTTGTTCGGGCCCTGTATGGTGGATGATAAAAAGACTGCGGGAATTACAAGAAATCAGCATGCACTACGTAGGAATACCTAAGTGATTAAAAGAGAGGAGCAACACATCACGCTAGACAAGTTCAGAATTCGATTGTCAGAATAGCTTCCTAAAATTAATGAGGTACCGGACGTAGGTAGTTACAAAAAATTTGGGATTTTAGGTGGGTACTTATCTAAATATGGAAGACCAGAAGCACAGATAGTTGTTCTCATTTTAGCATTAGCAATCCCTACTAATATTAAAAATGCGAAAGTAACTCTGTCTGTCTGTGACGCTTTCACGCCTAAACCGCTGAACCGATTGATGAAACTTGGTACAGAGATAGTCTGGAACTTGGAGAAGGACATAGGCTACTTTTATCACGAAAAATACGGAATACGCGTTATTAGACATCCACGCGGGCGAGGCGGCGAACGACCTGTATTAACTTAATAAATGTAACAACTTACGAAGCAGAAAACCACCCGCAACACTTGCGCCTATCAGCAAACCAATGTCCATTGTGTTTTGCTTGATGAGAAGTAAAAAGGTAGCTACTAATGTGGAAATTAAAATGAGACGCAGCAGTTCCATCAGAATGTAGGCGGCCATTAACATGTTGTTACACTGTCATGAGAAAAAAAGGATTAAAATTCAAAAATATCTCTCTAAGACAATTATGCAGTAAAATTAGGTATCATTTAGATTTTTGTGGATTCAATAGATATATTTTACCATGTATGCTCCGTAAATAAATATTATGCACGCAATCATGTAAATGCTTGTGAAACTAATGCCAAGTGATAGATATTTTTCTGGATCTGTAAAAAGAAACAGGTAAATTACAACTATAGGTAGATAATTAGCATTAATAAAAACATCGAACTCATCTGCATCCAGTGTCCAACCCACCTGCTTGTATGTTTTCGAGATAACTTTTTGCGTAGATGAGATTGTAACCATTAGTCCAGTTGGTAATCTCATCTTTGACCGACTGGGAATGACTGTATCCTAAGCAACAGAGTACCAATATCACGAATGCCTGAAACTGTTTTTTAGAAAGTACGTAAGTTTTTCGTAAAACATTATTCGACGTATGTACCTATGTTAGGAGAAAAAGTATCATCACAAGACAGACCAGACTTAACTAGTGTACTTACCAAAGCAAATATTCCAATCAAAATTCCTCCCAAACGCAATGAAAACCAAAAACAGCAGCTATATACTAAAGCCATATTTATTCATTTATTGAACATCACATTTTTATTTGGCTATCCATAACACGTTTACAATAAAATGTGACGTGTCCAACCACAATCCATTGCATTATGTCATGACAATAATAGGGGTAGGTAATAACAACCAATCACGATAATTGCTGACGGTATCGATCTACGAGATCTTATTTCTGATATCGTTTTGGAGTCAGTAGCAAAATAAAGAATCCAATTGTCCACAATAACACAGACAATATGTGTGACAACATTTACCTATAAGTGCTGTTAGAGCTAGCGCGCCGTGACTATTGCATCACACTGTCTTATAAAATCTAAGAGTATGTATGGAGATGCACCCAGTTATCATGTCGGAACACACATACCAATGGGTTTGAAAGAGTGACAAGATTATCACGGTGACAGAGCCATGGAATTTCGAAATGTTGAGTTGAGTTTGAATTTGAAATTCGCTTTGGAAATATACTGTAGTGGTGATATAAATTGTGTAGGTAGTAATAAATAGTTAGGTAGTATGGTATACTACACATCTGGTTAGCTCATATTTGGGGTCACAACCTATTATGTATGTGACCTGCCTCGTACGTCTAGTGGTCGCAAGCGAGATTGCTTAGCGTGAGGTCCTGGGTTCGATCCCCAGGTAGGGCAAAGTGTTATTGGGTTTTTCCGTGTGAAATTTCTTTGGCAGCCCGGATTCTGGATTTGTTCCCGGTTGAAGGCAAAAGGCTCGCCCCATTCCACATGGAACTTAAACATAACGGCGAAATCCCTTATTTCATGTATAGTAGGTACATGAAACACATGCTCAGCCCTTCGGGTACCTAATACAGACGTGATGTTGTGTAACATAGTATGTAGCTCATTTTTCTGTATTCGTAACTAAACGAGAGTGGACAATACTTATCTATAAAAACGTTAACAAAATTTATAAACCGACTTTATTATCTAACTGAAAAGCATGAAATAATACCCATACCTTTAATAAAATTAACATTTTCTGAAGTCGGTGCTAAGCCACGTTGTAATATAGAATTATTAATGAAACCTAGACACACACATGGCATAATTAGCGAAACATTAACAATATTTCGTTTTGTATTATTTCATACGATTTTATTAGGTACCTTTATGTATAATACATTACTTGACTTATTACTAAGTATTTGGAACTGGTATTTTTTTATCCAAGTCTGTTGAATAAACAATTGCGTTTCCTAACCTAAGGGGTAAATTATGGCTAGTTTTGATTTTGGCAAAAGTTTTGGCACGTTTTTGTTTTTGATAAGAACTTTTATTTGATTTGCATTTGGAGAATATACGTTGTGTAGAGACTAAAATACCTAAATGATTTGGCTGCGACAAAAGTTATGATGGCTGTTACAGTGATCGATGAAAGTCGTACTATCGTGCAGAAAGTTAAGCACTGGGTATGTCAATATTCAGTCATTCCTAGCAGTCGCAATGCCCATGGGTACTTACCGCAGGCAGGGTCTTACGTAAGAAGACGAGGGCAACGCAAATCAAAGAAACAGCATCACTGATGATCTCTTAATAACAGTTTAGACTGATTCAGGCTCTTGAGAAATTGGCGCAATGCTGCTATTCGAACCCGTAGCCACATACCTTAAGCTAAAGCAGTAGGTAGTAGTTTTTTATCTTTTAGCTAAATGAATAGCATCATCATCATTTCTCGGTCACAGAATAGTCTCCGTATTTGCAAGTTTTTGTTTTTTTTTCTATTTGACTGCTGTAGGTCGTGGGACGGTTTCTACGTAACCGGGCAGTTATTGGCGAGACCTGAAGGGTTTCCAGCCAATGGGGGTATTTGCAAGATCCCGCATGTAGGTAGAAATGTGTGCGTTCGCGCAGCGGAATGTTGTTGAATTTAAAGATTTTAAATAAGCAGATATTTAGTGTATGACGTCGTATAATTGTGTATGGTAAATAAAAATTTGTGCACGCAGCCATTGTGGAGAAATTCACCAAAAACTGATTCCGCTGGGCGAACGTTGTCCTGGCGGAACTTTTTTTAATCCATAGACTTTAGAAGAAAGGAGATGTGTCCAAAAATTAGTGTGTATTTGTGTGTAATTGTGTATGTATGAATAAAATTAGTGCATGCATAAACTTCGGAGAAATTCAAGTTTCCGCTACGCGAACGTTTGGCCATTAGCTAGTTTTCATATAAAGCGCTTACATAGAGAGCTGTAGATTTTTACATACGTTGTTTTGAATTTGTTTATATTTGTTGAAAAAACAGATTTAGAAAAAATCGTAGGGCTTAAAAGATAAAAATATAAACGTAAAATACGCTTATTGGGTCTTAGTTCTTAAAGTATGCACTTTGGGGTCTAGATTTTCACGTTTATACAAACCTTGTAAGTGTCTGCAACATGTTGCCAAGTATCAATGATGTTTCGTTAGTAATTAAAGAGATATAGGACAATTTACCATGAATAGATCACTGTTTACAAAGCAGTCAAATATCACGACGTTCTAAAGGAATTGCATGGTAAAATGTATGCCAATAATTAGTGTATTCATTCAACTATTCACATGCAAAATTTCATGTCAGTAAATTCAGTAATTAAAGAAAAACAATTATAATACTGACGAAGCATCGAAAACCTACATAACCCGACCAAGTTCGGATAGCTACAAAAAAGCGGCCGTGCAATATATTTAGGTAACATCCCAAAATTTACAGTATAATACCGGTATTGAATTGGTATAGGTGATAACACAATTGTTGTTTCGATTTAATTTATAGGTCATTTATTTTTGTACACCTACTTTTTTAAATGTATTTGACTATGACAGAAAGTAGGTACTATTTACGTAGGTACTTTATTGAAGTATGCGGAGACTTGAGATATAATCTAGATATATTATTTAAGACAAATAAAATTCATACAGCTAATGTCTATTGAAGATTTCACGGATCAGGATTCTAACTTTAGACCCTAATACATTTTAATCTAACTAAAACCCTATAGTTAGAATCCTGATCCGTGAAATCTTCAATAGACATTAGCTGTATGAATTTTATTTGTCTTAAATAATATATCTAGATTATATCTCAAGTCTCCGCATACTTCAATAAAGTACCTACGTAAATAGTACCTACTTTCTGTCATAGTCAAATACATTTAAAAAAGTAGGTGTACAAAAATAAATGACCTATAAATTATATCGAAACAACAATTGTGTTATCACCTATACCAATTCAATACCGGTATTATACTGTAAATTTTGGGATGTTACCTAAATATATTGCACGGCCGCTTTTTTGTAGCTATCCGAACTTGGTCGGGTTATGTAGGTTTTCGATGCTTCGTCAGTATTATAATTGTTTTTCTTTAATTACTGAATTTAATGACATGAAATTTTGCATGTGAATAGTTGAATGAATACACTAATTATTGGCATACATTTTACCATGCAATTCCTTTAGAACGTCGTGATATTTGACTGCTTTGTAAACAGTGATCTATTCATGGTAAATTGTCCTATAACTCTTTAATTACTAACGAAACATCATTGATACTTGGCAACATGTTGCAGACACTTACAAGGTTTGTATAAACGTGAAAATCTAGACCCCAAAGTGCATACTTTAAGAACTACGACCCAATAAGCGTATTTTACGTTTATATTTTTATCTTTTAAGCCCTACGATTTTTTCTAAATCTGTTTTTTAAACAAATATAAACAAATTCAAAACAACGTATGTAAAAATCTACAGCTCTCTATGTAAGCGCTTTATATGAAAACTAGCTAATGGCCAAACGTTCGCGTAGCGGAAACTTGAATTTCTCCGAAGTTTATGCATGCACTAATTTTATTCATACATACACAATTACACACAAATACACACTAATTTTTGGACACATCTCCTTTCTTCTAAAGTCTATGGATTAAAAAAAGTTCCGCCAGGACAACGTTCGCCCAGCGGAATCAGTTTTTGGTGAATTTCTCCATAATGGCTGCGTGCACAAATTTTTTTTTACCATACACAATTATACGACGTCATACACTAAATATCTGCATAGTTAAAATCTTTAAATTCAACAACATTCCGCTGCGCGAACGCACACGGTAGAAATACCGCATGCTGAGCTGTGTGAGCCTGCCATTGGCTGGAGACCCTTCAGATCTCGCCAATAACTGCCCGGTTAGATAGTCAACAAGGAAGATCTACAGCAGCCAAATAGAAATAAAAAGAAAAAAAAAATGTGTGAGCCTGCCTGTATAAGGCTGTTGTAAAAACGATTTAATACGGTAAAAATAAAAGTCTATACGTTATACATTATTACTAGATTTATTTACGAGAAAATATCAAATCTAATTTAGTCATCAAAATTAAGCCAATTTTTTCTGGAAATATTTTCGGAGAAAACATAACATCGTTGATACAGCAGTAGTAAGTATTGTATTGGATAATTTACATTTTAGCCATTGTAGAATTTTAGAAAATGTTTCCAAGCTTGATTTTTACTCGGTTAAGGTTTTGTGTTGCACTGCACTTGCGCTGCGATTCGGTTCAGTACCCATCCCATGCGCTAGCGCCTACGGGAGGACGTCTTTATGTTGCTCCCTGAGTGTGCGTGTCCTGAGTGACGGCGCACCGCGCAGGTGGAATGAACAGCGCATTAAATAAATGTTCGAGAGGTTTGAATTTTGATATCGACATTATTAAAACCAAAGTAAAATAAACGAAACACTAAACACGCGCGTACGCGTCAACTTTCCCGCGTGCACATTGTATCCCTATCTAGTCTGTGGCGTGCACTAAGGACAGGTATCGACGGTAAAGCCGCTCCGCAATACGCCCGTGCGCCGTCACTCAGGACGCACACTAATCCCGCACACGTAATCTCGCTCCTTGAGGGATTAAAAAATCATGCGAGATCCCGCTATTTCGAGATTGGATGCCCTACTTCTGAACACCTAAGTATATTGCATTCTAGTGGCGTTTGATGCTGCGTTCAAAAACTAAATCAGTGTTATTTAAGTATACATATACAGCGTGACTTTTAATTCATTGGCAATATTCTAACCCCGTATTCTACCCATGATACTAATGTATTTAAGCCCATAATCCTCCTCAAGTCGTACTCCTCATTACTGAGGGTCGTGATCCTCCCTTGAAAACATTTTTGCTCTTATGATGTTACGCCATCGCTGTCTATCCTTGGCCAAGTGAAGCGCATCGTGAAATTTCGTGTCAAGAGAAGAGTTTATCTGGTCAGACCATCGCAAAGGGCTGCGACCTCTTGGTCGTTTACCGTCCACCTTGCCGGTAACCATCAGTTGTTCGAGGTTATTGCCATCTTTTCTCGCTATGTGGCCGAAAAATTCCAAAACTCTGCGGAGACAAGTCGTAGAGAGTCTGGTCTTTATATTGAGCTCGCGTAGAATGGACTCGTTGGTGCGGAATGCAGTCCATGGTATCCGAAGCATCTTCCTCCAACACCACATCTCGAAGGCGTCTATACGAGCTCGGTCGGCCTTTCTCAATGTCCAAGTTTCTGCTCCGTATCCGAATATTGAGAAGACCAGCGTGTTGACCAATTTCACTTTGGTATTTCGCGAAATGTTGCGATCTCTCCATATTTTTCCAAGCTGAGACATAACATTCTTGGCCATGCCGATGCGTCTACGGATTTCTTTTTCGCAAGACCCTGTGTTAGATATGTTGGAGCCCAAGTAAATGAAGTCATCGACCGTTTCGAGATTAAGAGCACCAGTAAACTCTAAATTATGTGCTCGGTCCACCACCATTAGTTTGGTCTTTGCGTGGTTGATTTGTAGGCCCAATTCCATGCTGATGCGTCCCATCCTTCCAAGAAGTTCTACCATTTCAGACTCTGAGGCTGCTAGGAGAGTAGTGTCATCAGCGTAGCGGAGATTTGTTAGCTTGGTTCCGCCTATCGTCACACCACCTTCCCAGTTTTCACAGGTACGTCTGATGATATATTCTCCATATGCGTTGAAAAGAATGGGAGATAAAATGCAGCCTTGCCTTACGCCTTTTCCGAAACTGAAGGGGTTAGAAGTGGTTTGGTCGACCTTCACTATGCCTTTATTTTGTGAGTAAAGGGCTTGAATTAGAGATACCAGATGATGCGGTACTCCAAGCTCCAAAAGCACTTTCCACAGGCTTTGCCAGACTACGCAATCGAAAGCTTTACTGTAGTCTATGAAGCACATAACGAGAGGTGTGTTAAATTCATATGACTTCTCTATCAGGTGGCGAACGTTGAGGATCTGCTCGCGAGTTCCCTTGCCTTTTACAAAACCAGCCTGTTCTTGGGGGATCTGCCAATCTAGAAAGTGACGAAGTCTGTTGTTTATAATATGTAGCAGTACCTTGCTGGCATGAGATATTAAAGCCAGGGTTCGATAGTTATTACATTTCGAAGTGGAGCCTTTCTTATGTAATGGCAGGATGATTGATTTAGTCCAATCGCTTGGCCACTCACCAGTACGCCATACCTCATTACAAATTTTGTGTAGGGCATCTATGCCCGCCGGTCCGGAAGCTTTTAATATCTCCGCTGTGATCTGGTCCGGCCCCGGTGCTTTTTTTGTCTTAAGTGAGGCTATGGCAGCTTTAATTTCGGAATACAAAATAGAAGGTTCTTCTGAAGTCCTATTCCACTCGTTGGTTGGTGCATCGCCTGCCGCATTAGGATTTCTGTATAGTTCTTCACAGTATTTCCGCCATCTTTCTGAAATTGCGTTCAGATTTTGGAGTGGTGTGCCATCTTCGTCTTCGATTACCCATGTTTTGGGTTTGAATTGGTTGGTTAGAAGTCGCACTTTCTTAAAAAGGTCAGCACTTTGAATTTTGAGCGCGTGTGCTTCAATTTCTTGGCAGATGCGGTCAACGAAGTTGTTTTTATCGCGGCGACATTTCAACTGAATGAGGCGGCTGAGCTCCGAGTATTTGTCTCTTTCCTTTTGGCTTAATATTCCCTGGGCTTTAAGGTCTTTCCTGCTCTTAATAATTTGCCAGGTATCCGCCGAGATCCACGACTGCTTGCAGATGAATAAGTAAGCCCATAATATCGTGTATTAAAATTGTCAAATTATTAATTTTAAAAACGTGATATATCTTGTCATTTACCTACATAAAGTCCAAAATTAATAAACACGATAAAAAAATAAATAGTAAAAATGATAATTAAAACTTTAATAAATTTAAAGTATCAAGATGCGTCCGCTAGTAATGCTAGTATACCAGTTTACTACGCGGTCTTATTACTTACGCTACAATGTAGGTACGAGTACGAGCTCTCATTCAGTAGGCATGTCCTTCAAAAGAAATGCCGCCAAACAGTATTCGGCGCATGAACAAAGTTTACCCACATCGGGGCCTCTCGATCGATCCCCGCGTTCGTCTGCGGGGTCGCGGGGTGCGCCCACCCGCTCCCCTGCATAGAAATGCATGCGCGTCGCCGCCTGCGCCGCTCCTTAATAGGTCAAGTGCATGACGTGTAATTCGCGAAAGATTCTGTGAACCGTAAACCGTAAGTAACATGCCACGACCACGTAGAACAGTGTACACGAACCAGCAATACCTAGATATGGTCTTGTTTTACGACCGAACGCACAGTTTTCCGCGAACCCGTCTGATGTTCCACCGCCGCTATCCCGATGAATCAAGAGACCGAATCTTGAGGTCAACTCAAAACTTACTGGATTTTGCATCATTCCACGTAATAACGTATGCCCAAGTGCCAAGAGACCTCCGTGGAAGAGCAGCTGCAGAACGTGCCTGAAAGCTATCAGTCCGAGCTGTACTACCAACATGACATGACACTACCAGCGGGATGTTCGCGCGTTCCTCGACCGAAGCTTCGGCGAGCGTTGGATAGGACGCGGCGGGCCTTTACCTTGGCCTGCGCGGTCGCCTGACCTGACGCCCTTAATTTTTTTTTTGTGGGGTTAATTTAAAAGACTAGTGTACGAGCAAGAAAGTGAAAGTCGCGAAAAGTTAAGCGAAAGGATTGTTACGGCATTCGAAATAATAATTGTTAAATCGCGTACATTTGTTTTGCAAAACGTGAAAAGAAGCCATAGGCGCCGTGCTGAGCTGTGCGTACAAAGAACAGGTGAACACTTCGAGCACCTTTTACAGTACACGTAGGTAAGTACCTCCTAAGTACTAAAACGTAGTAGGTAAGGTACTGTACAAACACACGCGCACGCCGGCCACGTAGTCCCAATCAGCTGTTTCACCAAAGTTCACACGCGGTCAACGCAGTAGGTACAACACAAACGCGCACGCCGGCCGCGTAGTCCCAATCAGCTGTTTCACCAAAATTCACGCGCGGACGCAGTAGGTACTTTTCTAAATAACTCTAATCAGCTGTTTCATTCAATTCATTTTTAATGATATTACAGTCATTGCACATGTAATTTGAAACTTTTGCTAAGAATAAGTCTTACTTTGAACACCGAAGTAAAAGTTTAAATCACTTCCAATTTTCCAATTCTTCCTCTTTCTTTTTTTAAAACATTCCCAGCGCTTGTACTTAATTACTTTTGTAGGTAATGTGCTGGGTGCGTTTACAAACTCAACACGTACCTACATCTTTCTATGCGGAAATCGAATTCGCGACACGTAACGCAGCAGCCACACACTCAGCCACTGTGCCAACAGTGCTGACAATTATTACGTAGGTACGAGTAGCATAACTTATTATTATGTCATTATGTGCAAGCTGCCATATTTCATTGATTTATGCTTAGAATAAGTACTAAGGCATAGAAGCCGCCTCAGTACTTGAAAAACGTACAGGGGCATCTGTCAAATAAGAGCTATTTCGAGATTTTGAGCCAAAGCCAAGCTACCAAATTAAATAGCCCGCCACTAGTACCGCCTGTCAGACGGCAACGACATTTAAAATTTTGTCGTATAATACTTGTGTCAGTGGCGCGGTGATTTGAAAAAATATTTTAGTCTAGAATTTATATTTAATTAATTGTGTTTTGTATATGTGCATATTGTTCTTATAAATAAGAGTGTGCGCTACGTCCTGAATAGTAAAAAAATGTAAATTTCTCAAGGGATGTACAAAAAATCAAAGTGAAAATATCAGTTTCCACAAGTACGTAGTATTTTTATGTTTATTCATAGATTTTCCTTTAAATATATTTCATTATACATTAAATAATTAAAAGTAAGACATTACCTTTTAGAAGAAGTAAAATAAATAAGTATAAACTATCTAAATCTTATCTATTTATCAATATGAATATTCGCCAAAGAAATTATTAAAGGGGTGCGAAAATTGTATCGATAAATCTATCGACAACGTGATTTTTGTGTTAGGTTTAATTAATTAGGTATTTATACTTTTTTTTTTCATTTAAGTTTCCCTGTGACGAATATTTTCGAAATAAATTGATTGCCGTGGTAGCTCACGAAATTGGTTTGGTTCCAAGAAAGCACCACAGAATTTGCTCCAGCCATTTCACTTTATCTTCTTTTACTCGTTGTGGCAAATGGCGGAGACTGAAGGAGGACTCTATACCAACATTATACCTTCAATCTAAATTTAAAAGCCTAAGTTCTTATTGAATTGCATGTCTACAGGAAGTAAAAGAATTCGAGTAATTTCTTTAAAAAAATTGGGACAGATTAACCCCGCACTGGATTTAGCTTGATTGAAAATAAAAATGTTTTTTTTCTTGCTACATTACGTTCGACATCTTCTTTCGGCCATTCATACAATAGTCTATTTCAGATAATATTTCATTGTCTTGTTTATCTTTCAAATAAATGCTGTTAATACAGTCGTAATCTTCAAGCCTGATAGATAAAATAATTAGAAGAACAGTGAATCTAAACAAAATTAACGTATTAAATAAACGCTGACTAACTTACTACTCAATCAGTTTGCATTTGGTGCCACTAACTTTTACTCCTCTTTACCGTAATTATCTTTATAAATCTTATATTTTTAGGGATGACGTTTTTTTTAATAGATAGAGGGATTCAAGAGGAAGGTTTTAAGCTATAAAACGTACACGTGCGAAGCCGGGGCGGGTTGCTAGTTATTATATATAAAACAATCATTATTTTGTTTAAAATTTCCAGCGCCTCGAAATTGACAACTTACCTGAGACCACGTGGCGCCGTTCTAGTAATAGAAAAGACGTGCATGTCCAAGTACATTACAAGGAATACTCAATAATAATGTATTTAACTTTTGTGAAGCTTTTAGTAATTGCAAATTAAATAATAGACATTTATACTTAAACGATGACTTTATTTATTGATAGCGATAATAACAGGACCAGTCGAAGTGATGATGCTCGGGAGAAGCCTATGTCCAGCAGTGGGCATCTTTCGGCTGAATAATAATGATATTATAACTTTACTTTTGTCATTATAACTTTCTAAGAAGTAGGTATTTATATGTACTATGGCAATATCCGGCATGGCTATTATTTGGTTAACACAATCATAGTCACCTTCTTTCGGCCTTACAATACCACTTCAGATATTTCGTAATATACATTATACGATGACTTTATTTTATCGATAGCTATAGTCTAATAGTGTGAATACCCTCATCCCTAGTCTCTGTACAAAAGGTTACAAAATTAATTTTTACGGCCTGTCAAAAGTTTATCTTTCCCGTTCTGACAACAGCGAGTCCGCCATATGAGTAAATAGCATGGCTATATTTTGATTCGTTTATGCTAAGTAGCGCTCCTTCTATGCTTTAGTACTTATTCTAAGGATTTATGCGCATATGTGGCCCCCATTTTTAATTTGCTTTCTCGTGAATGTATGAGTTTGCGGCTTAGACAAACGGGCGCTATTGTGCTTCAGAATTTTCTGTCATGGTTTTTGTTATTTTCGGAATTGCTTTCTGTCATGATTTTAATTACTTTCGGACCTAACTAAATAATTTAATTTAAGTACGAGTTACACGTTAGTTCCGTAGGAAAATCGAAGCTGCTATATCGCGATCCGCGAGTTCGCGACCGCAATCAAAGCGACGCCGCCCGGCGCGCCGCACGCGCTCCGTCCCGCGCAAAAAATGAATGGCTCGCGTCGACGGTGATGGCGCGTGTGTGCGTACGTGTCACACACACTTACACACGGCACCCGTACATTTTAAATAACGTGCAATCACAATTTGGTCCTTTTTATTTTTTTGTTCATTTTGGGAAAACTGGGTTATTATTTTTGAACACTTTACTAGCTTTAGTTATTATTTGTTCCTCAATTAGATTCTTGGACTAAAATATTGCCAACGAATTCAAAGTCTTCCTGTATAATCAGTTATGTACCTAAAGTGTTGAAAAGGGATGGAGTTCTTGTAGGTCAATCCCTAAATGGTTGAAAAGGAGTGGTACAGTTTATATGAGAACCCTTATTCTTCTATGGAGAATAACATATGCGGGCGGAACCGCGAGAGCAAAGCTAATGTGAAATAAATATCAACATGATCGTAATTGATGTATTAATAAAATAACAAAATGTACAAATTATTTTTATTTATTAATTCCTTCTGCAGTGCTTAATAGTTGCTGACAATTTAAGAACGAGATCTTGCAGTTAAACATAATTATTTACATTAAATGTGTGCTAGGTTCGCTTCCTCTGGTTTAGTAATGGCACTATTTACTAATGAAAAGCGGTATCGGTTGCACTACGTTATTAGAATTATAATATTTAATGTGAATTTAAATCAACTCTTTGCTACAGAAATATTAAGTACATTTTGGATTAGCATAGCCAAGTCAAGATTATATTTTAAAACTATAACAAAGTATCGGTAATTTATTTTAATGACTTTAACATAAACCCAAAACAAAATTTGAACAAAATCTAACTTACAAAGCTATTTTTTGGCAAACACATTAATTAAAAATGTTACACAAAGATAAGTTACGTAAAATCCGGAATTTGGAACATGACTATGATACAGTCTTCTACATTAATCTGAACAGTTCTGTCTTCCAGTAAGCAATCTCAGAGCAAACTTTTATGAAATACATAGTATAGTATGTTTAGGTTTATATTTTGATAAAGTTACGAACCGTAGAAGTCTTGTAATATAGATGAACATAGTGTTTTAAGGAAATATATTTGACACACTTAACTATGTCTACAGGGAATTGGGCTGACTACTTACGTTCTTATTTTAAAGTGTTATCTATTCCACAGGTTCAGGAGAGCTATGTTTACTACACAGAAATATTAATATTATTATAAGTACAACATAGTAAAAATACGCAATTGATATTGAAAAATCTGACGATAATTTTCCAGTCAATTAAAGCTTTTCTATCAACATGAAATTCTTAAAAATATTAACTACAAAATTAAAATGCAAATCAATTGAAGTTATGTTTTATTATTTTGAATTTTTACTCGAATGGATTGAAATTAAACTCCTATTGTAGGGTGTAAATGTTTTACCAATATCGAAATTAAGAATAACTGTGATTATATGTCCATACCCTATTTTCTAAAAAAAATAAAACTTACCTTGGCAGCAAATTATTTAACTATCGTCGCTGTACACAAAGTATAAGATCGTTCTTCAATAGACATAATGCACCTTTATGGTGTAATGCATCTGTGTGAATACACTTTTTAATAGACTCAATGCACCCGGGTGAATTGACCTAGATTGAATTAAGTGTACTGATGCAGGTTGAGTTGTGTACTGATGGAGATTGACCAACAGCATTATTACCATTGGCAGTGCATAGACCTACTTCACTAAAGTCACCTGGGTGCATTAAGTCTACTTAACAAGTGCACTTAATTCACACAGGTGCATTATGCATATATTTGGTAGAATTAATGCATCCAGGTGAATTTACCTAAATGCAGTCTAATGAAGAAAGATCATGGTGTCATTTTTATAATTACATACAAGCTCGTTATCGAGTCAGAGATCATAGGTAGTGCACTTGCGACGACAAACGGAACCTAAAAATCCTAGAGCGAGATTTTTACATTGAGCAATACTCTAAAATCTCACTCAAATTATAATTATTTAAAGTTAACATAAGTAGGTATAGAAGCGAATAGTAACCTATTACAACTAAAATTAGATAGGCATTATTTTAGTTTAGACATTTCCACCACTAAAATTTACAGTGACTGGAACAACATGTTTAAATAAAGCAAAATTATAAATTATAAGTCGAAACTCATAAATCGCATAACATGTTGAGTACATTTGGATCAAGTTTGGTTATAAGCTATTAAATCATAGTTTAACTATATGTTAATGATTGAGGTACACCATTGACAGTCTTTGCTTTCAGGACCCCGTTCTCATACGACATTACCGTCTCCCGACCGTTCTCTGTCACCCTGGAAAAATAAAATAGTATTATTGAGTATAAAGAAGCGTACCTATGTAGCGACTTTTTGCCAGAATTTCATTTCGCTGTATTATATTTATATTTTTTGGGAGCCAATCTTTATCCAATTTTGAAGATGATCAAATAACTTAAAGTAAATGTGATGAGTCGGCCCGCGTTTTTTTTTGTACGTAATTGTACGTACACGCAATGCAACAACCTGTACTTTCGCCTATTGTATTTAAAGCATCCAAGGTGAAGCTAGCTGTCGCAATCGAAATCGCTTACGTATTCTTTGTCATTTATACAATTTATGATAAAAGATTCATCTAAATTAATGGCCAACGATTGCTCAAACGTGGAATTAGTTTCTTCGAGTATAATAATTTATTAAAATCAAATGCAACAGGTACAAAAATTTGCATTTCTGGCAACTGAATTTGACAGTCAATGTCATGAGTTTCGTCATCTGGCCATTTCACAGATGAGTCAGTGGGTCTCTCAGGGTCTATAGGTTGCGATTGAAACAATAATTAAACCCTTTATAGGGCAGAAACGAAATTTGTACAGCGCTTGTATGTAATCACCCCACTAGTATGACTTTAATGTTGATTTTATCGAAACAATTTTAAGAATGAACACCCTTATCATAAAAACTCATCGACCTTAAACGGGCACAGCGCACAAACGCGACCGCCAACATGAATTTAGCCATCATGCTCGCCAGTGACGCCAAGTAATTGTGGTTTCATATGCCTTAATCGCATGTGCCTAAAGGCTCATTTACACGGAGATAGTTTCTCGAAGCGAGTCTCATGCTATCTCTGTTTTCATCGTAGAGAAAGACGAAGACAGAATGAGTCTCTCTTCGAGAAACTATCTCCGTGTAAATGAGCCTTTAATGTAAAATCTGCCCTGTAAAGGGTTAATCCTTTAACCGCCCCAGTCGGATAAATCCGACAAAATTTCCATTTTGCCCACGTCGGTTATGTGTTCATCCGTTTCTATCCATATAAAGGTAAATAAAATTGTCGGATATATCCGACTGGGGCGGTTAAAGGGTTAAAGCGATAAGATAGACACAACTTCTCATAAAAAATGCACAAGTACACCTGCTTTAACTAGAATACCTGAGCTCTAACTCTCTAAGCTAATAACGACATCGATTTTGTCAATCTAGGTCACGGCCATATGGCCGCTACTCCGTTATTACTACATAATTCTTATCATTGTTGCATATTTACTACTTATCATCTGACAGTACATACGAATGTTTCCTCACGCTTGGACTCCAGAGGGTTATTTGTTACGTATCGTTCCCTAGCGTTTTACGAACGTGATTGCGCATACTATTTTAATAACTTATGGCTATTAGAAGTTTATTCTATTATGGCATAATACTCCGAGCATTTTACTAAGTATTTTGGAAGTACCAGTGTCGTAGCTAGGGTCATGAGCGCCCAGGGCAAGGACCACATTTTGCGGACCCCAAAAAAACAAGCAAAATAAAAAAGGGGATTTTTTTCCGAAGTCACTTTGTCAATTACATAGTCAAAAACATTTTATTCGGCAATATGGTATTAAATTTAAATAATAGCAAGATTGCTTGGACGCCCCTGGCTGATCTGCGATCTTAAATAACTTTTTATTATTTTTTATTTTTTAAACGAACTTTAGCTGGCAACTGTCTGATCCCTTCCACGTAGACGCAGTCGCTTACAGAAGCTAGTTTTCACATATAAATGCGCCCCTTAGGTCCTGCGCCCCTGGCAGCCGCCCCTAGATACGACACTGATTACTGCCAGTCCATCCAGATGCAGCTGAATATCAGTATTTGTAGTAAAGCGTGGCTGTATTCTGACTTCCACAAGCAATTTGTCAGACTTCTGACTCTCCTATTGACTCCTCCACTTGACTACCGGGTGGAAAGATTGACCGCAACAACGTCTATTGATTTGGGAGCTAATTGTTTAGTTCTCAGCCCCGCTCCTTATAGAAAATCAATGGCATTTTTATGTTTAAAAATCATACTCAGTTACTCACTTCTTAGTCGTGATCTTCTTCCCGTTTACAATGCGCGTGGTGGTCGTGGTACTCCTCATGTTGGCACTGCCCGGTCCCGCTAACGAACTATTGAATGTAGAGAATGAAGTGAAAGTGTTCCCATTAGACGCGGCATGTGCAAATATGTCATCGAGCCCTTGCATGCCGAACCCAAATGGACTGAAGAGGGATGAAGTGAGAGATGTGCTCGGGTGGCTTCGACGACCGTGCCTATGATGATGTCCATGGCCGTTGATTTCTGAAAACAAAACGTATCTACTTAAATATTCTATTACATAAATATACCATCAGCAAAATAAAGTCGCAATACCGATTTATCTCCGTTATTATTATCAGTGTTCTCTTTCTAGTCACTTTCTTTTCTGTTTACATTTAGGCCTTAATTAAAACATGGTTAGACCTACTAAAGACGGTGCTCGTAACCCATGCATTATGTGTACTGTTTGCCATTGAGGAGTTCCATTGTCTATCTCTGAAATTTTAATGGGACGTTCTCGGGTGGATACTCTTTCAAACAAAAAAGAATCATCCTAATCGGTGCTTATATGTCGGAGTTATGCCCAATCATATATAAAAAATATCTAGATAATATACAAACAAATTGAGAACCTCCACTTTTTTGGAGAAGTCGGTTAATAAAGGTAATATAATATATTACATCGATATATGCCACACACGCCGCAGTATACCCAAAAACAGATCTACTTAAGGCTGATTCACACGAGGATAGTTTCTCGAAGCGAGGCTCATTCTGTCTTGTCTTTCTCTGCGATAAAAATAAAGATAGCATGAGACGAGCAACTATCTCCGCGTAATGACCCTTTACTTTTAAAGTACCATTACAGGTTAATGGATATTTACAAAAAAGTAATTTTGATTCCATCGTTATATTTTACTATTTGAGCAGATTCAAGGTTTACCAGCAAATAAATCGCCAAATGGAGACCCGCCGAAGAATTCTCTGAACACCTCCTCGGGGTCACGGAATGTGAACGGGAAACTAGGGTAGCCGAAGTCGTAATCGTCGTCGGGAGCGGAACGTCTGCCTCTGCCGTTGTTCAACCCTTCTTTGCCGTACTGATCATACACACGCCGTTTCCTTTCTGCAATAAAACCATTTAAATTAAATATTTTGATTTTGTTCTAAATAAATAGGTAATGTGTTAGATGCAGAGTTTAACGCCTGTCACATCATGCGTTTAAGTTCGCCAATCCAAATTCAAAACCTAATATTTCTATTGTCGAATCCGTTGCCGAAGCCGTAACCGTTAACGAATCAATCGTCTTAACCACACTACAGTGAATCAAATAAAGTGATGTCACCATTGCACGGAACTTTGGCAGACACGACTCATACGACCTTAACTGCGTCAAAAGTACACCTAACACTTCTTTTAAAATAATTTAATAACAACCTTTAATTGTAAGTATTAAATATATTTAATACAATTAAAGGTTATTTTTACCAAACAATAGTTATAAGGTAACGATCCAGTTTTAACATTAATACGTAATACTTATACAAATAAGCAAGCCCCTTTCAAAACTAATACGTGACTAGCAGGTTATGATGGCATAGGTCACGTAATTGAATATCAGCATCTATCTATTTAACGCAAGGTTCTTGAAAACATGCTTTAAGTATACAGTTATTTCTCCTAATTTATAGTATTTGCTACAAACATACTAAATTTAAAATGTACAGATTAAAACTGCGGTATGTTTTTTATTAATTTGTTATTTTTAAGTAAACCAGAGTGACAGGTTGCTAACTTATTGCAAATAATAAATAGGTAGTTTATATTTTTAAATGTATATTGTTTTTTTTTTTATGTATGATAATAATTATACCTACGTATTTAAAAATATAATTTGTATGTGTTTACTATGAATAAAGAAAATAGGTAGGTACTAAGTACCTACAGAAATCTCACTCCCTAACTAATGCGTCAAATACCTCGTGAAATTGAGCTTTGGGCCTTTTCACAGACGACGCGCAATTTTTAGTAATTTTATTTGCACGTGGAAATAGACAAAACTTTATTGTATGAAACATCGTATTAGGCCAGCGCCATACGTATGCGCAAAAATTTGAACACTTGTTTGAAGACGGCGTGTGGCACGGGTTTATGAGCAATGAGCACGTGCACAAAATTTTAACACACATTTGCACTTTGCCATGCCCTATCAATTTTTTGCGTAGCCTGCCACACTTGCGCAAAGTCTTTATAGTTCCGTATACGTCAATGAGCGAAACGGTCGTTTTTATTATTGCTGTCAAGTCGTTTAAGATGGATTGTAGCAACAAGTGTTATTGAATTTTTTGAGCTACTACAAGGGGAGCCATGCATTTTTTTTATATGTTATAAATAATTACATGCCCATAAATAATACAAGCATACTGCGTCCATCATGTTTGCCGGCTTAGTGATAACTGTAAGCGCAAATGTTTGCAAAGAATGTCTGGCAGGTACACTTGTTTGCAATAACATTTGTGTTCAAAAGTCTTCAAACAAGTGTTCAAATTGGCACCGGCTTAAGGCACGTAATAAGAAGGACGTACAGATTACAGTAAAAAAGATTGTCAAGTAAACGCATCGTTCGTTTCGCGCAAAAAGAACATTGTCTGTTAGAGGCCTTGGTGTTAGGGATAGACTTCCCATGCCGCTGTACGTTCAGTCTTATTTCGGTTCGGTTTTCTTTTGTGTTTCACTCCGGAGGCGCAGTGGCATGTAGGTAAGTATTCATACCCAAACCGCGAATTGACACAAACCTGCTCATTGACTGAATCTGTCTGAATTGTACCGAATTTTGGAGGAGAGTAGCAAGTAATAAAATACTTTCTAAATAAATCATGGCTCAACTGGCGAAATTAGCCCGTAGTTATTATTCAACATTAAAAGCAAGCATGTAAGTAAGCAAAAATAAAACAATAAACGCGATAAGCATTTAGAAATCAAGTCAAGGTCGAGTTTGATACGAAACAAAAATAAGTTCTCCGTTGACGTACTGAAATGTTATGGCAACTACTAATCCAGCTAACCAGCTATTAATGAGCAGTTACAACTCAAACCTAAGCTCACATTCTATACATAAACATAACATCACGCTTGCATTCCTCGAAGAGTTGAGCAGACGTATACAGTACAGTCTCATTTCGCCGTTATTAATAATTTTAATGTGTAAATTTAAAATGTCACTTACGGGATATCTTCCGTGATTATTTATTGGTTTGAGTTCCCGATATTTCGACGCTGTTGCAAGCGCCATGATCGCGGTAAGCAAGTAGCGGTAAGTGACATTTTAAATTTAGAGACAAACCGTGAAATCTTAAAACAGTGATTTTAATGTGTTTTTTTGTTTGAAAGCTAGTGTAATCGAGATAACGTTATAGGGTATGTTCGATGGAAATTGGAGCAGCCGTTGTAAGATAATCAGCTGTTTTGATTGTCGGTGTAGAGATCTCTGCCATACAATGTATTAAACGTTCGCTCGTCCAATTGATTCGAAATTGAATTGAATTTCTAGCATGTATGCAAACCTAGTGTTATGCGACATTTGCCAGGGTGAACGGGTGTTGCCCCACAAAAACGATGCAGCACATGTATCGCAACATGTCCCTGATAAAAGTTGTGGTTACTATCGCGACATGTGCCCGGTGTGGACGAGGCATCATGCTTCATGTGGACAAGTGATTTTTAGCGTGCCTTCAAAAAATAACAAGTGACTAGCTCCGTTAAAAAAGTTTCCGTGATGAGAATGTCTAGCCAACTGCCAACGCTTTTTTTAAACAATTTGAAAAAGCGCTCGTGCTATTATTCAGGCTTAAAAGGATGCCATCATACCCCGATCTGTGATAGCGTAGGAAGCGAATTAGAATATTTCGTTCGTTGCTGGGTGGCAGATAGCAACATCCGCCAGTGTCAAAATAAATAACATTATTCTGTAAAAATCTAATAACTCCTCTGTATAAAACCGTATGTTCGATTGAATAACCTTTGCAACCTGTGCAAACACTATGACAACTCTTCATCAAATATAAATCAGTGTTCAACCTCGCTATAGGTACACAAACATACAAGAAGATTAATTCATTATTTTAATTATTTTTAAATGAGGAGCTACGTATCTTTTAAAGTATTTTTTTTTATATCCATGCCCAGAAATAATGAGGTCTTAAGGAGGACTTTGCCGGTCCTCCTTTAAATGGAAATAAAAATGTTTCCAGAATGTTGCATCAGTTGTAGTAATTAATTTAAGACGACTTCCGTGTTTTAAAGTACCGTTATAATGACTCGCCAAATATATATGTAGTGTACCCACTTTATTTATCATCAAGGTGGTGAATCACTCTGTGCGTAGGAGGATATGTTTGTATATTACCTATGAATGCTTTAACTTAAAAACTTCCATGTTAAAAGGAATTGGAACTAAAATGAGTACATTAAAATCTCATCACTTTTCTATTCTGTTTAGTGGGAGGATTCTACTGTGGTACTGCTTCTACAAAGGGATAAAATGATGCAAGTTAACAATTCAAGCTATTGTGTATAGTTATTATTATTTTGATTAATCTAATCAATATCTCTCACGTTGAAAACTTTTAAAGCTGGCTTTCTATTATGTACATCGGACGGAATTGTATAAAAACTGAATTCATGTTGATTGTTAACCTATGTAATAATAATAAATAGTATTTGCGTACAGAAACCTAACTCCTAAACGAAAGCGTCAAATTCCTAGAAAAATGTGTTCCGCACATGCAAAATTAAACTTTACTTTTACATTAGGCAAGAGCGCTCCTATTCCGCTGTGCTTTCACGCTTTTATTACATCTGTGTTTGATCACTCAATAACATTCGTTTCGGTTTTCTTTTACCTTTCCCTCTGGACGCAAAGCTGACCGTGGGTATGATTTCATAGTTCATACCTAAACCGCGATATGACACAAACCTGCCTTGTATTATTTGTTTTGTATTTACGCTTCTACAATCAATAAGGGCCCTATTTCAAATAAAACTTACACAATTAAGAAACTAGAACATATGCGCAATCATTATTAGATTAACTCACACAAAACTAATTTATGTTAGTAATTAAAGGTAAGTAGACCCAAACAAAATAAATTAAAGATACATTCTTTAAAACTGTTCTGAATATTATCATGGCTATGCCTAACCCAAATAACAAGTAAATTTATTTAGGTAAGCGAAGTTAGCTGAAAATATGTGTATCGCAATTGCAACATAGTTTTACGTAATGCCAATGATAATATTCACAACTACTAAAGCCAATCCTGCATTAAATGGACAGCTACCAAAAAAGCGGTGGAATGGCGTGTCTCCAAAAAACCCTCTGAAGTTAAAGTGCCGATGCCCATTGACTCCATTCTTGCTTTGATATCTGTGCGCGTGATGACTGGATCCCCGTGCATCATATACTTTCCGCTTGTTTGCTACCCAACAACAAAAATCATTTTACACTTCTATATCAAGCAACCACTAATAGTTTTACTACATTTAGAAATATCAATAGTGATGTGGTAATTATATCCTTTGGCTTGGCTACTAAAATGCTAAATTAATCGCAAAAATAAAAACTAAAGGTAGACATAAAAATACACAATCATTATTTCTAAACTGTTGAGTAGCTGTAGTATTCATAATCTAAGGTTATCAATTATTATTATTAGCCTGTACTGTCCCACTGCTGAGCAAAGGTCTCTCTCTATTCCTTCCATCTGTCGCGATTCAGTGCTGCTTTATGCCAACTGTCATGGAAAGGATCCTGCTCGTCCCGCTATCTCCACGGTCTGCTGCGACCCCGTCTCTGTGTCGGGACTCTAGTTGTGTGCTTTACGAGCCCACTGCTCATTCGGCATAGGTACGGCAGACATGCCCTGCTCAGTCCCACTTTAGCTGGGTGGCCTTGAGCCACGTCAATTTGAGATTTGGAGAGCAGTGTTTGGAACGCAATCTGTTAATTTCACACTAAGTGTACTGCACTCCATAGCCCTTTGGAAAACCTTGAGTTTGGACTTCTGGATGTTGTATGTCACAATGGGGAGAATGCACATGTTCATGAGCTTGCATTTTAGTGACGTGTGTAAATTGCCCTTTATTTGCTCTTTCATGGACCAGTAGCTCTTCCAAGCGTTTTCAGTACATCTTGTAATTTCTTTATCTTGTCTGGCCTGGAAGGAGACTACTTGGCCCAAGTAGATGTAATCTGGGACATATCGCATTTTCTCCCCATCTACTTGAAAGAGTCATGGTAAACTGTTAGTCATGACTTTAGTCTGACATATTCATCTTCAGTCCCACCCCAAGGCTTGCATTGCTTAGTTCTTATAGCACCTGTTCTAATCCAGTGGCTGAGGAAGAAAAAAGGACAATGTCATCGGCGAAACGAAGATTAGTCAATCTTACCCCGCCGATGCCAATGCCTTTGTCTTGCCATTTGATCTCCAGCATCTTAAAGACCTCTTCAAGGTACTGGTGAACAATTTAGGAGATAGCGGTGTTGAACTCTTTTTCGTTCAATTTCGGACCTACTTACTCTAGCATTATTGCAGCTGTTCTATGGGCGTATATGTTTTGTAACAGTTGTATGTACATAGAAATTACTTGCTGTTTTTCAAGAGCTTTAAAAAATGTGGAGTGTGAGATTCTGTCGAAGGCTTTGGAGTAGTCCACAAATGCAAGGTAGAGTGGAAATTTAAATTCTTAATATTTTTTAATGATCTGGATAGTTGTAGGTAAATGGTCAGTGGTAGAAAGTCAATATTATTATTATAGAATTTATCAAATATTCTTTGAGTTATTAAGGTCATATTCAATAAAAAGTTTTTTTTTTTAATTAAGTTATAGTAAAAGGCATAAATTATAATTTAAGAGTTTATTATATTAAAACAAATTAATCAACATTGGAAGCATCTAAATTTAGAAGACTTAATTACCCTAGTCGCCACATTTATTAAGCAATTGGTATTTGAGCAACATTGAATACTACAGCTAAACAAACACTAAAATGTTTTAAGTAAAGAGATATAATTAATAAACTCACACTCACCATCTGATAGAACTTCATAAGCCTCAGATATTTCCTTGAATCGTCTATTAGCTTCATCAGCATTATCTGGATTCTTGTCAGGATGCCATTTCAATGCTAGTTTTCTGTAACTGTAAATTAAAATATTGTTTTAGGCAAGATGACTGGCATTGCCACTGCTATGTGTAGTAAAGACTGTATTGGCACTAATTTATCTGCAACTCTGGCAGCTAAAACCAATGCTAAATAGTCATAATTGTGCTTATAATTTAGTTACAAATGATTCTCAATGAAAGGTGAAGCAGATTCACTGCCTCACTAATTGTATGGCAGGTAAGTTACACAGTCATTGATTTGTGTCAACTGTTGGGACATGTCTACTTAAATATGCATGGTTCTTCACTAAAAACACCTTTACTTGACATTACCTTACATTGTCCCCACATCATTTTATACTAAAAGAATTGTCTGGACTTTTAAAGAGACCTCAACCTTTCGAGTTTGTTTTGAGGTTTCTTCTCAGAGGTACTCAGGTAGGAAACATTGGTCACAACACATCTAGTCATAAAATTGTGAAACTATTGCATGTAGCGTACCAACTAACGGAATAAAGATCATTTATCAAATCTGGTTCTGCATCACCATATATTTACATTTATGTAATTAAACTATTGCTATGTGATTTAGGGGAATTAAATTTGAACTTAGGTACATGAAAGTAGCAAGTCTAATTTAAACATTTTAAATGTTAAATGCAAATTATAATTATGTATTTATGTGGCAATGGCTCATGTGGAATGTCATAGGACAAGTGACTCCTGAAGGTGATAACAACAACTTTGAAAGTCAACCTGGAATATTTGTTAAAATAAAATTCCAGGTTTATATTTATTATAATTGAAAAACATTTGTAGAGGTTGGAAAGAATATTCATAGCACAACACAAACTTCATATTTCAAGGTAAACCAGTTTTGTAACACTTTTTCTGTTTTTAATATAAAATGTTATCCTTTGGTTCCTTAATGGCCAAGCTCACATCAGTTTTATAGAACACTGGTTAATAGGGTCCGACATGAATTATAAGGATGTTACAACAAACTGGCCAGGTCATGATGACACAATTACTTAAAAAGACATCCCACATGCAAAAGGAACAAAAATTTTACCAGTTTAAAAACTTTTTTTATTGGTTTCAAAATCGACATCTCTCAATAATTACATTTCTAATAATTTTATTGACTTTACTTATTTCATGCAACAGAAACAGGATGACAACCAATTATCATATGCATAGTATGAGTGTGTTTAGAAATTGCTGTATAAGAAATGATAAAAGGCAAACTAAATAAGAAAAATATTACATGCATTGAAAGTGCTTCCAAAATTATATACTTAAGGATAGACCTTTGAACTATCATTTAGGGAATCTAGTCAACTCAAGGAATTAAAATAGCTTACGATTTTTTTATTTCTGCCTCGGAAGCAGCCCGAGTAACGCCTAGTACCCTGTAATAGTCCACCATCGCTGGTCTCCCTCAAGGGATGTGAGATCTGAAAACATAAAATCCTCATCATTATGATAAAAAGGTACATACATAATGTCAAATACTTTTAAATTTACATTTTGACTTGAAGGCCCACTACCTACGTACCTACGCCCTTGCACAAAAAACGTTTTTTTATAGGTTATTTTTCTTGTGTCTTATTCTGGTGGTTGTCGTTCTTTCATTTTATAAGAAAAATTACAGTTTAAGATTGAAAACTGAGTGACAAAGCTCATAATCGAGACCTAAATCATATTACCCCTACCCAAAGAAAGGACTGACAGATTGAATTGCAAAGATGTGGAGGAGTGGAAAAATGTCCAGTGGCATTTTGACTCTTGTACTAGTCAATATTGTAAAATAGAGCCACATTGTAAATGAAATGTAGTAATACTCGAGAATCATTAGCACGGGTATCAATCCTTCAAAACCAAGAATAGTATAAAAATGGATTTATTTCGTTGACAGTTTGCGTCATAAATATTTAAATATCAGGTATCAATTTTAGCATTATGTAAAGGTAATCACCCAATCTAACTTACCGATATTAATTATGTGAACAATAATTTTTCAAAGAATCCAGGAAGAAATTATGAGAATAAAGGGCAGAATTTTAAAATTGATGTGACTTTTTTTTTGTACCTCAAAAGTCAAAACACGAAAACATTACACCCAATATGTCAAAGTCAAAAGAAATTAGAAATGTCAGTGTCATTAATTGACAGTCAATTGTCAATTCGTGTACGTGAAGAAGAAAACAAAAGCTTGCTACTCTGTGGTACCTAAAGAGAAATAATAGACCAGTAATCAATGGCCGGATCTTTAATAATAATACTGTATTTTTTGTTATAGGGACGTGCATTCGATAGAACCGTTTGTAAAAGGATATTATAGTGCTGCAGAATGCCTCGTAGTCAAATCAAGCCCTTAAAATAAGGAAATCGGTAAATGGCGATGGCAACATTTCATTTCTTTGATCTTTTAAGTTTTTCGCGGGAAACCATAAAAAATACTCTGCGTTACATTAAATTAGCGTAGTTTTCTCTCATACGTGTCAGCATCAGTGAACATTATGTGAAATAATTGAAATAATCACTTAAAACAGGTAGTGCTATTGCCAATTTTATAGTGGAATAGGCCAGCTATAGTGCCTCCCTGTGTGAAATAACTGGATAGATTTGTGACCAGAATCTCCAAAAAGTTAGAAACATTTCGTTACTTTTTTATGATAGAAAACAAATACTTGAGTTAGGCCTTAAGGCCTAACTCAAGTATTACAAATTACAAGTTCAGGGCCGTTAAATATGTAGGTATATAAAAAAAAAACTTTCATTAAGTATTAGTTTTTATTTTACTTTCTTTTCTATCAATAATTATAGGTAGAAATTAAATTTCGAAATCTCACCAAGCGACGAGAGAAATTCCTCAGAGAGATAGAGTCTGTAGTGAAAAATGGCGCGAAAAATACGTTTATTCGTTAACCCAGAGAAACATAACCAGTTTTTTTAACTTGCCGCCCTTTTTCACGCAGCTTTCATAAGGCAGACTCTACAATAAGGTAGGTACATATGTAATGGTAATTAGCTAAAAATATTGCTATCTTTTAGCCTACAAGAAAGAGACCCAACATTTTTAGAGATGTCAAACTAGTTTACAGTACGTGTAAAATAACTTTTCCGCTCTGAAATCAGACTTTCAGCTTTCTGTTCCTCACTTCAGAGGGGCAAAGTTATTTTACCCGTACTGTAGATACTTATTGAACAGCACCGTATTTTTAGGCTGCTGAGCTGTCGTCTTACGGCTGTTTTCAATGACCTATCTATCGGTGGTTTGCCCTACTCATAGAAGTAATTTGTATGCAGTCGCGGACTTGAAATGTTTACCATCCTAAGGTCTATAATTGCTTGCACATTACTCTTTGTTAAGGTTTCTCGGTAGCTCGCAAAGAATTGACAGAGCAAAGTTTTTTTTTTCTTAATTGACATGAAAAGGTTCATTTATGGAGGACTACGTAGCATAGAAAAATAAATAAATCTATTTAGTAAATTCAATCAAATATTCAAAATGGAGTTCATAACATCAAAACGACGACGCTTCATAATTTAAAAAGTAGGTAATACTTATGTAAGTTGATATGACATCTTAAACCTTATTGCGATCAGTGTGAGAAGGAGTCGAATCTGAAATCTGATAAACATTTCAAGTCCGCGACTGTACTAAGTAGCACCAAAGGATGTTTTGACCCACGAAGCAAATACAAAATTTGCTTCGTGTTTTGACCTAATTTGAGAGCTCTAATATTTTGCGCCATCCCATCTCTTTCTAGGTTTATCTGTATAGCAAGATACTTATTCTAAAATGTGTTAGGTTTTGAACTTCCGAAAATTTTAGATGTTACACTTAATATTATCGAGAAAAATATTGTTTCATCCCTCTTAGGGCCGATTTTTCAATCGTCAGATAAATTTTATCTAAGGAATAAATATGACGGTTTGACATATTTTCTTTACAGAAGCTTTCAAAACGTCTAACTTATTCCCCAGATAAAAGTTATCTGACGATTGAAAAATCAGCCCTTAATCTGAAAATGTGTCATTGTTTAGCTCAAAAGCGGGCAGAAAGTGCGTCTTCTCTTCCCTAGGGCAGAAAAGAAAAGTAATTTGAAAATCGAACTAAGGTTTTCTTAGGTTCTCTGTTTCTTCCATTTTCATTTTTTTTACCCCTTGTTTTTTGCTCAATCGTAATGGAACTATTATAAACAATCTTACTATTTTAATGAATTTCCTAATACCTATTACTAATTGAACGTATTAAAGTAGAAAGCGACCGTCGAAGAAAAAGGCGTTTTGAGACATGGCCTATGGCCGTATAAAGGTATTTTCGCTGTTACATATTTTATACAACATAAAAATGATTAAAAATTCACATTTATATGAAAGTATACAACAAAGGCTACAATAATGGAGAATCATGTTTTGACCGTCGTATTTCACAGTATTCCGGTTTCATAAAGTTTTGCTAATAGGTATTACCACTGCAATCTAAAGATAAGCTTTTTGGAACTACCAAAATACACTCACCGGCATAATTAGCGGAACGTTTTCATTTTTTACATTTTTTTATTGTATGATACTGCTATTGCTATGACGATTTTTTTATTCAAAAGAACCTTCAATTAGGACTTGCATGTTGAAGAAAAATTTGGTTTTCCTAAGCGATTAGAGGTAAATTAGGCCCAGTTTTGATTTTACAAAGATTTTGCCCTTTTGTGTTTTTGATCGGAACTTTGTTTTATTTAAGTACTGGTGGTTTGACCTTAGTGTATTCATTGCATTTGGAGAATAAACATTGCGTAGAGGCTGAAAGAAGTAATCTACCTGTGAAAAAAGCTACGAGGGATGTTAAAGTGATCGATGAAAGTCAAACCTATCGTCCAATAAGTTAAACACTGGGTGTATCGATATTAGTCATTCCTCGCAATGTCCATTGGTACAAGCAGACAGTATGTTTCGTTCAAAGATGAGAATAATGCAGAAATCAAGGGAAAAGCACCGCTGATGACTGGTTTATGACAGTTTAAACCGGTTAAGGCTCTGAAAAATTGACGCAATGCTGCTATTCGGACCTGTAGCATCTTGGAGGTGGTCTGTATTTTGCTTATGAGTATGCGGGAAGAAAGACAACGTCTCATTGAAGGTAATCTGATGTCTAACGCAACTGCTGAATGTCCAAAACGTGCTGTAGGTCATCGCGTATTGAAATTAAGTTTTGCTCAATATCACCGAAATCGGACTAAGGAGTTAGAAAGAGATTTTTTCTGAGGGGCAAGCTGTTTTTTAATACACATTTTTTAGATGGGAGGCATAGAATAAGGATACGTCAAGGGAATCGCTTACAACCGTCAAATTTTACAGGAATGTGCCTTATACTGGAGGCTCCAGTAATGGTTTGGGATGTCATTTGTTTTGAAGCGCACACGGAGTTAGGCATTATTGAAGGAGGCTTACTGGCTACTTATTTTTGCAGGATAGACATCCCAAAACCTCATGCGATGCCACTTGACAAATTACAAGACGAGAAAAAAAAAATATGCATGATTATGTCTGGCCGGACTGTATTTGTGGTCCGCAATTTCATATAAGATGTTGTAATAACCCACCAGGGCGGGTCAACGTGGACCCCGGACATGAGTCCAATAGAATATGACTTGGCCTTGACGGCAAATAGGGTTAGAGAAAAAAATCCAGCCACCCAGAAACATTAGAGGATTAAAAAATGTTTCATGGGAATATGGGGACGATTTGCCTTAAGAAAAGATAAGTGATTAAAAATTGGGTGGGAAAACATGTCATAATACTGATAAGGACCCTAGCAGTAGAGAAATGGTGATCAAACAAACAAAAAAGTAAAATAAATAACAAATTAATTATTCCAAAAAATATGCGCCGAAAGTTACAAAATGGATATTTTAGCAAATACAAGATTTAAATTGCCAAATTCAATTAAATGATTATTAATTGTTTGTCCTTTTAATGCATTTAACCCTAATTATAAAATATTTAAACAAAAACATTAATGTACAATACAAAATTATGGAAAAAACACGGTTTTTGTTGCGTTCCGCTAATTATGCCGGTGAGTGTATTTTGTTTTGCTAATGAATTATAGAGTTAAACTTGTAGTTGCTTTCTGCTTTATTAGTACAATTTAGAATAAAATACATTTTTGCAGAAAGCTTCTATCAGAATCATTGACTTAGAATAAGTATGGACAACGAGTGTAGTACAAAATTCACGATAAAAGTGTCCTGAATTGACTTATTATAAACTTAGAAATACCAACAAGCTCATTTACGATGTACGAATTCCTATGTCGTTATCATAATGCCTAATTTTGCTTGCCGTATGTGTATTTTTACCATACGAAAACATGACAGCACTGCTCAATTTTTCAAATTTCGAAACTTCATTTAATATTAAACGAAAATTTGGAGAACATAGGAGTAATAGAGCAACTTAATTTTTAAAAGATTTTATTATTTGTTATATTATTTTATTGCGATCGCTAAATATTTAAACCAACTGAAAGAGCATAGAACATTTCTTGCAAAATTACAACATCGTCATTTTCAAAAACGCGATTTCGCTTCCTTTGCTGAAGTAGGTATCACCATCAGCATCAGCATCATCATCATCATCTTCATCTAATTGATCTCAAAGAAAACTGAAATTAAATCAGAGGCACATTTTTTTTTTTGAATGAAACTATCTTTTGTCATGTGTATTTATTTAAAAGAGTTTATGATAACTAAACAAACGAGCCCAAACGTCACGTGTTCACTATTTGCCATTAGGGAGTTCCAGAGCCCGTTTTCCGGCTCTACTATCGGACCTACGTCATTATTTATGTAATGAAAAGTGTTTATAATGACAAAATACATGAGCTGAAACTCGACAAGCCTACCATTTGTTCCTGTGCCTGCCTAATCTTCGGCTCCATCATCAAATTAGTTCAATGACATTTTAATGATCTAAGATGCACATACCTACCTGCAAAATTTCAGCTCGATCGGAAACTTGGTAGTGACCGAAAAACCAATACAATTTTGAAACGGAAGGACAACATATATATTTTCGTACATAATATGTTTGCATACAATGCAAGTTTAAAATTAACTTGTTTAAATGAATAGAACAAAACAAATTGCAATTGGTTCAAAATCGCAATACAAAAAAACATCGCGTAAAAATAACGACTCTTTGGAATCTTTGTTCTAATGTCTGACAAATATGTCAAGTTTCTTATGGTAATCCAACCAAATGAAGTTGACATAATTGGTCAAACAAAGGAAGGAAAATAAGATACTTTTTGTTTAGTTGGATTATTGTGTGTTTTGCTCTTGCAATTAATTCAATTTTAAGCAAAATACAATGTTCCTTAACAAAATAATACTTTAAAATTGTAAAACAATAATATACCTACTGAAAATGTGATACACCATCAACTTTTTTCACTTTTTTGAGTAGTTTTTACACGATCTCACTACACAGAACGGCATTGTTGGCATGTGACATTGAGGTGTAGCTGCTTGTTCGCCCAAAAGAAGAATGACGCGCGCAAGTGTAGCTCTTTTCAAATTCATCGTGTTTTAACTCACTTTCGGTTCGGACATTTTTGAGCGATGACCCGAGGTCCATACTTATTGTAAGTCAATGATCAGAATGGTCTTATTCAGTTTATTGAGGAAACGACGAAAAATAACAAAATGTTAAGCCAAAATATCTCGTGTGAAATTCATCCCTTGACTGACAATCTACCCACTATTTAAGTATATATTGTTTGTTGAAAAGTAGGCACTATGTTCCACTTTTAAAGAAGGGACTGTGTATACATCATGTCTCATTTCCCACCTCCCCCCGTTACAAGAAAACATGCATAGTAAGTTTAATTTAGCGAAACAGTAATGGGATATAAGTTTCATACTTAACAAGAGTAAAAATTAACATTAAACCTTTCGTTTAAAGGTAATTTTAACACTCAGATAACGTATTTAGCTAGTAAATACAACTTTGAAATGCTGTCTCACCCGTTAGGTACAGAGACAGGTGTGGCAATCCGGATAAATACCACTTTTTTAAAGCATTATCTCCTACTTGGATGTTTAATTTGTCTTTAGCTTTTTGTATCTATAGCAAACCAGCCATTAACCAAGCTAAGATTTAAGGAAAAAGGGTCATAAAATGATTTCCAACAATCGCAGTTTTCACTCAGTCAGTGTCACAGGTCAAAACTTACTCTTCCAAAAGTGAATGTCATGTTTTCCTGCTGGATTTTAAAAGTTGGTGGTGAGTACTAAGGTAACACGCAACTTACGCTTAAAAGCGTAAATTTTTATACATTTATGTAGTTAATTCTGATGTTGTTGTCGTGGTCAATGTAAATCTTGGGGAAACTCATTTCCCAAAGAAAAGTGATAAAACTAACCCTATTTAACCCAAGAAGTGCGTACCTACCTACCATAGGTCATGTCTAGGGGTAAAAAACCGGTTTCACAGAGTCGAAAATACCGGATAAACCGGATGTACTCGTACCTAACAGCATTTTTAGAAGCCGGGTTTCAGTTTAGCTAAAATCGCTTTTTAGATTTTCTCTGTTTTTCAAATTTAAACGATAGTGTACTGCAAAAGTATGTTAAGGAAAAACACGGAAAGAGATGGTAGATACTTTTGTTAGACTGTAGGTAATACCTGGTGGAGTTCAATGGCAAACATGCTAGACCAATTTGTTGAATTGAAAGGATGCATAATGCACCCTGGACCATGGACCCATAATAAAGTTTCATATTGACATAAACTCGGACATAACATTTCAGAATAGAGAATTTGAAATTGTTTATACTATAAGCAAATAGCTAAGATGTCGGTCGAAGCTCTTCTTTGCCGTGACGCAAGTCTCATTAAAGGAGTAGGTAGGGGCGTTTTAGTGCCAAATTTTCTGAACAAGTTACATACTTAGGTATCGCTTGAAATTTGATCTCTGTTCTGAAATATTTGCGGTGGGTACCCATCAAAATATTTTAGTATGAAAGATGAGAGTGCGACTTTTCCGAATCTTGATGGCCAACAAATTGCTGAAGTCATAAGTTACTTACAAAGGATCGGGCAATCCCAGACTTAGAAAATCCCACAGTTCAAAGTAGCTCAAATGACGACGATGACGTTGTTTTAGCTTCTAAAGCTTCCACTAGATCCACTACGCTAGCTGGAGTGAAGGAAGAATTGCAAGCAGCAATTGAGAAGTCAAAAGAAAAAGCAAATCCTTTTGCAGGTGTACAATAATGTAATGGGCCTAGTTGATATGAATTTCCATTTCATGTGCATATGCACTCGCCGAGGCGAGGATAGGGATTTGTGTCCCATGCGCATGCGGCACTCGGAAAGTGAAATTAACAAGGTTAATGGCAGTATTTATAGTTTTTACTGCACTTTATTTAGACAAAAATATCTGGGAATAATATCCCATAGCACAAAGTGTATAAAAAGTTTGTCACAAGAAAGGTCAACATGTCACCATGGAACAAGTTTTACTTTGGGGAAGATTGGAACGAAATAAGAACGGAGTACCGTTATCTCTCTAAATAAGGACGCAGAAGATAAAATTGAGTCATTGTTCGGAATGTCCAACTAGCAAGTCGCAATCAATAATCCATAAAGAGATATCCTAGAGACTATCCTGGTAGCACCAGCGGTCTAGAGTTTTAATTATATTGTGTTTAACCAATCTATCTTTGTGGTAAACTATGCAAAAGTCAATAAATTGCCTCACACTCACTTGTGTGAAGTAGATATTTATGACCACGCGTAGGACTGATAGATCAGAACTAACGGCGATTATCAAAATGGGGACGGATGAAAACAGCGTTTTGATAATTAATTAAATGTATAAATAAGTACTTTTTAAATGGTTTTCAATAAAGACCCGGAATATGAATTAATGTATACAGCAAAAATATCGTTCAACATTATTGCTGGTTAAAAGAATCCACGCGTTTAAGTTGCCTCGTGTTTGTAGTGGGTGCTAGATATCGAGCACGCAAAATACGTCTCTAGGCCATATCTACGAATCGCTGGGGCAAAATAATGACTACGAAATCTACGAATATCACTAACCACAGTCATCTTGTTTCTAGACTGCTCTAGAAATACTAAGCGAATAGAAATTTTTATTTTAAGTCAAAAAATAATAGGTACACGGCCGGTGTATTTAATTCGGCCGAAACGTCGGGATAAAAAAGGTATTTTGTGCCTTTTTAAGTTTCTACGCGATTAGACCCGAATCTGTATTGTTATAACCTACCTAATGTACTGTACCTATTGTAGAAATTGTACAGGTACCTGGCGTAGACAATTCGCCATGAATTCGTTGACGGAAAGGAGATACCTATCTCTAACTACGTACCTATAAACGCATTGTACAGTTGAAGTAATTAATAACTTTCAAATGACTTTTCAGCGTAACACAGCAAATTCAGTACGGTATTTACGTACCTGAAATTCAGATGCAGTCTGGAGTTTTTTTTTTTGGAAAACATAATTTATGGATCCAACTACAAATTTTCTAGTTATCATGTCCTGTGCGCCTAACAAATTTATATTTACGAAAAACGTGCTTCAATATTTTAATATGTTCGTAAAAAAAACTTATAAATTATAGCCATTTGGTAAGCACCTACTTATAAATTCATGTGTCACCATGCAGCCTTACAATACAAAACCCCCGCGTGGTATTTTATGAGCAGTCGCTTGAAAATAACAAATAAAGTGCCAATAAGTAAGCAGGATTGTTCCAGAAATCTGTTGAGCAATCTGAATACATAGTTATGTACCTATTAATGTTTACAAACTAAATTTGACATCACTGTCTGTGGTGATGTCAATGGCACCATTACCGGTACGGAGTTTCTTACAGAAGACATTTCACACAAGTTTAACCAGCATTATTTTATAAAAATAATAAAATCCGATTGTAAAAACACTTAATTCCAGATTTGATTGCATTGTTTCTATAATATGCTAGAAACGTTGAGCACTAACGGAAACCGTGTAGGTACATATGTACACAAAATAACACAAAGGTAACTTAATGCCATTTCGGATTGCCAGTGGGTAATTTAATTCGAATTCATTAGGCACCAAACAATTACGCGTAGCCTAGTTTCAAATATAAAACCCATTCAAGAGTATTTATTTAACCACGAGGACAAAGCTGGCAAGACAGATTAGGGGGCGCCACTTTACACTACAAACTACAACTCCTGTTATTGTTTCGATTATTACGTTATGCATTACTTACATAGGTAGGCAAGCGATCTGCGTGCGTTATCTGTTTGAAGCTTATTGGTTTGTACTGTATACAAGACACACTGGATATTCGGTTTCGTTACATAGGGTCATCGTTTGTAAACAGAGTATTTTTTGTTGTATCGTAGGTACCAATAATGTCAGTGTCATATTTAATAGACATAACATTCGCTGTGAGAGCACAATTCATGTTTCAAACTAAGTTACTGACAAGCATGGAGGCATTAGGCCCTAGCGAATCCTATGTTTTTGTATAGGTAGGTAATAGCACGAACCTTAAAATAACATTGGCTCTTCCGGTGAATATAACGTTGGTGCCAACCACGGATAGCAAAACGATCTCCACCTGCACTTGCGAATCTCGGCGGTCTAGCACTTCTCCGATTTCTTCAGGCTTATGCAACTTCGTTTTATTCTTAAATTATTGTACGACACTATCACGTTTTATGTCGAACACACTTGCACTAAATGGATGACTGATCTTGTCCAATGACACTTATTTTCAATCCGCATGAGTAACCAATAACACAATAATCAAAACACCCGTTGTTAACAAAATCGCCAGCAAATGGAAAATTTTTGCACATAAAATCGATAAAACACAGATTCACAGTGGTGTCAGTGTGGGCACGATAAGACAAAGCGTAGGTAGAGCTAGCGGTAACGTAACCGCACCTACTAGTACAAACGATCCAAGCGCACGTTTTCCATCGACTGACATTCGAAGACACGAATGCTAACGAACGATTCACGAATGGCAACGAACAGCGGGTACACGACACAATAATAGCGCTAGTAGCGCACAGTGCACACCAGCTGACGTGCGCGTGAAGGACAAGACTAACTGAAGTATAAGTAGGTACATATAACAAATTAACAATCATAAAACTCAATAACCCAATGTATTGGATATTGCATACCTACATGCATTTTATACAGTGCGTTGTGTCCCGCAAAACAAAGTTCTTTGTATGAAAAATATGGTATTTCGTTGTTTGTAAATGTATATTCGTCAATATTTCACAATTTCTTGATATGTTCTCGTGTTGACTTGTTTTTATATTAATTCTACGCATTATAAAAATTGTTCTTTATTATTTTACCTAAACAGGTGCCGTTGTTTGACCGAAACCGAAACTTTTTATATCGAATTTTATGTTGCCGAAAACTATTCTACGAATATCATTTCACATATTTTTTGAACCACATAATTATCAATTCATACCTTTTGATACAATCGAACAACGTTTCATCAAAATATCAGTTCGAATTTGTTTCAGTTGATACATCGAGTTTATATTTCATAGAACTACCTTTCAGTTAATAAAAAACAAAAATAATAATCTTACCCAAGCGATCCGGTCGGAGTAGCTGCGGTAATTTGTTAAAATAAAATTAAATTACTTAGTTAAGTTAGCATTCGATGAAACGTACTGATGTCGTTGAAACATATTTTCGATGTAAGTAGATACCTATAGCGATATGGAAGAAACAAGATTCGACGATAAAAAAAATGAACTAAAACTTACGTGTAACTAAAATTATGGGAAACACGGTTCGATGAACTAACTGTTCGATAAAATAAAATTAAGAAGATCGATGACTTGATTATCGAGGAAACGACGAAAAGAGAAGTTCAACAACGTATAATTTATTAAATTATAAATTCTGCAAATATTGTTATGGGAAACAAAAATCGATTAAATGATTTTCGGTAAAGTAAATGACGGATTACCAACCTTAACTTTAATTAACTAACTCCGATTTAATTGAGTGGGTAGTAATGTCTAATTTACAGGTTTAGGCGTAAGTCGTGATCTGGGTTGTCGAACGTATGCAGAGGTTACGCCTATTAGACTCGTCAATGAACCTCATCAACATACGGTGGATGACCTAATCGTCAACATACTCAACTCTACTCTTATTTTATTCTCAACAATCAACCTTTTTCGAAATCTGAAATATAAAATATAAATAACACTAATGATGACTGAAACAAAAAAAAGCTATACCTAACATTTGAAATCAAAAGCTAACTTTACTGAAGTACAAATTATGCACTTGCAAATAAAATGTGAATTATTAAAACAGACTGAGACTGCAGATAACGTATACCTAAGTGTGGTATGTATTATGTATTCAGCATCACTCGGCCTTCGAGAGACCGGTCGCGGTACAGTCACTACAGCTGATACGGTAAGACTCACTTACGTCACTACATGCTAATAATGTAGCTGTGTGACAGAGAATTTCATTCAACTTCTATTGAGTGACTCAACATCAAAGATCTTTTTCCATTGTTAGCTTTTTTCATTGGACATTATTTTCATTATGTCAATCCGACTAAAACTGCGACATCCCAAACTTCTTTCAACAAAACAAACCAATTAAATCCATTTAACGTATTTTACGGTTATTAACCGATAAATATATAAAATTGTGGGCGAATGATGATGTTGAGAAATCCAAATGGTTAAATTTCATCTTAGTCATTCGAGAAAGCGAGAGGTTACTTGAGCACAACCAAAAAATAGAGCTAAAATGTGCCGTTTGAATGTAAGTATGATTAATTCGTTACTCATGATTCGTACGTATGCGGTCGAGATTCTATTAGAGAGAATTCTCTTACATGCAATTAATGATAACATGAACATTTAGCAGCGCACATGCTCCAAGAGCATGCTGAGCCGTGATAGTCCTTACTTCCCCGTTACTTATCATTAACCTTAAAGCTGCTTATTCCTTAGGGAAAAGTACCGAATTCATGAGGGGAAAGAACCGAGTCAGACATCGCGTTACATTAAGGTTCTGGAGGGCGCGTCGACGAAGACGACAAATGGAAATATTTTGAAAGGAGAGCTGCATTTAACAAAAACCTTGCTTTAGCAGGAACGCAACTTATCATATTTTATTAATTTGATATCATCACATTACCATTTTACATTAAATTTTATGGCACAATGTCATCATCTGCCCTAAGATCAAGAGCACCTCTCCCCCCCCTCCCCCCCGGGGTATCAGGTTATAGTTGGCTTGAGAAACTTAAAGAATTCGCTTCGTTTAAAATATAATGCTCGAATGCACCCAGACAGGTGGGCAAAGATCGTTACTTACAGGACGCCTGACTCAGGACTCCAGGTCTAGACCGTAGGTGGCGTGACGGTCTATACGTGTTTGCGGGGCTACCATGGTCAGAAACGGCACAAAATAGAGATGTTTGGAAGACAAAAGGGGAGGCCTTTGCTCAGCAATGAGACAGTCAATAGGCTAGAAAAAATAAATAAATTATAGAGTTATAAATGTGAATGATGCGATACATGTAAGGCATTGTGAGGCCGTGTGGTGTTGCAGCAAGGAATAGGCAACACCCTTTCTTCCCATAACAATGGTGTCGTAAGAGATTAAGTCAAGAAGATTGGCAGCAGCATTCTCCTGTGCTCCAGTTGCTAAACATCACAACCTACTGCGATCACCATAATCCACTCGCCGAGCGAGTTGATTATAATTTATGGGTAGCATAGCAATATTTTCTTAGGTACCTATGGGCTAAGGTCATTCTTTATAGCAGTCTATAAGAAGATCCACGCTCAACACTGGGTAAAAACATAGAGACGATGATCAAAAATTACAATAACAATAGTGTACCACTACAACTAGAACGCGTCGACTATACAAGGTTAGTCGGAAAGGGGGTACTAATCCGAAAGGATGTATCCATAATAATGAATAACTTTTGTTCTACAACTTTCCCTAAAAGCCAATAGTTAAGGAGAAATAGCTGTTCAACGATTTCATAAAAAACACGCTAAAATCTATCTATCTAGTATCCTCAGTATGATCTGCTGTGCTTAATTTTCATATTCGGGGTCACGGATTAGAAGCTCCATTTTCTGAATTCGTAACTAAAGCAGGGACGAAGGAATTTTGAAAAAACTAAAATAAAAATCATTTTTCATGGAAGTACAAATTATCGAACTTTGCAATTTTAACACTTGCTTTAATACCGTAATCACTAATCAGTGATACTTTAAGTGGCCCGCAGATTAGTACCCCCTTTCCAACTAACCTTGTATAGGTATTTCATTATCAAACTACTAGTAATATTGCATAAAAAAAATTATTCAACCATATTTATTAATTAAAGTCAGTGTATTTCATTCAATTCAGTGTATAAAGTGGGACAAACTCAAGAGTATACCGTACCGACTTCTTCTCTCGTGTCAGTACGAGCTATACGAAAATCGCTCATGCTGTGGTGAAAAGATTAGCCAGACAGCAAGGTTGGTAGCGGGGCTGACTGCCTAGGGTGCGCCCGCCGGACGTGCTTAAGTATCTCGTGGAGCGTCTTTTCATGCACGCCCCAACTAAAAAATAATTATTCAAATCGGTCCAGAAATTTCGGGAGAAATCGGTGTACAAACATACATTGAAAAAAAAAAAGATACACATCGAATTGACAACCACCTCGTTTTTGAAGTCGGTTAATAATAAGAAAAAGAAAAGCCTGAGCTTGAATACCGGTGAAACACTTGAAAGTCCGAGAAAGCAAAAAAAAAGAAGTATCTAAGTACCATCATTAACGCACTTTTTTGTTTTTATTGCTAAACTTTAACTATGGTATGGTATGCTAATCTCATGTCCTTATTTTTTATTTATAACCAAAGTAAAGCATTACGTTCGGTTCAAACATCTTGTAGCGTTGTCCCAATGTTGAACCTTTAAAATTAAGACCTTAAAATTATACGGTATCTGAGGTTGGTCCTTAAAAGAAAAAAAATCGGGGTGGATAGAAGTCGGGCTACTACCGCTAGTTTATTTCGTGAATTCGATCAATTAGTAGGATCTCACTCAGCCGCTGAACATCTTGGTTAGCCTGATTCGAGCTGGTTTGAGGGTTCTTGGTCTTCTTTATTCTTTAAACGGTACTTAGCGGCGATCCATCTCCACACCCGCAAATGGTGTCGGTCGGTTGCGAAAGGGAACATGCCTTTTTATTTTGCTCTTCCTTGTTTTCGGTCTCGGCATTTTATTTTCTAATATTTGCCACAGATTTGTTTATGTTGTTTTATTTTGTTAAATATGCGTAATACTGTTGACTAGGAAATACACAAAACGGACAAGTATTTTGGTCGCTAGCTCGCTCTTAGTGAGCGGCGACCGCGCCTCGACAAGTTTTCAGAGCAATCTTCCGGAGGGTATGACGTTATTGGTTATTAATACCATTCATTGAAGCGCATATTTTTGTGTTATCGCTGATTGGATCTTTCAGGCGGTATAGGCATTAATTCTCTATCTGCTATAGTTTAGCCGTACGGAGACGACGAAAGTAAAGTCGGGTTCATTAGTGCAGTCTCAGTTCAACGAAATAATCGTATGCGGCGACTTGCTTGGCTTTATACGCTTACACGCTGCTAACCTCTCAAACGCGCAAGCTAATGTCGCCCGTAAGGTCCGCTGCACTTATGGCCCCGACCGTACATCATTTTCGTTAGATGATTTTTCCGAACGACCCCCCAGACAAAACGTAAGACATTCATCGAATTCACGTCAAAAAAGAAATTCGACAGCTTCGAAAGTTAGAATAAAGATACAAACCTCGTTTAAAAATTAATAAACGGTAGGTCTGTATTACCTATTTCTTATTTCAGATTTATAAGTGATACATTTTTGTGTCAGCCATTTTTTAATTGTTTTGATGCAAACTACTTAACTAACGGATTAGGTATAATTACCACGTCCCCTTTCCTTGTTTTAAATAATAATTATTTTCAGAAAATATTAATGTTTATTTAGTTAAGTTAAATATTGGAACTACGTATAACTATAATAATACTTCTAAATGATATCCTAAACCAGCTTTTAGTATTTCTATGATCTTAGTGAATAGTTCCTTAAGTTTTTGTTGGTTACGTTTCCTAGACTGTGAATGTACTTACTAACTGATGATCTTAAATGGCTGAACATAACTAAGTTGCCACCCCATTTTAAACAGCTTTCAAACAAAAAACAAGACATTTGTACACTAGAAATTACCCTCAGCCTTGTAATCAATATCTTTATCGAACAATATATTGCTGGAAGAAAATATATTTTTGAGTTAAGGTCGTCTATCTACACGACATCTCTCATCGAATGGCTGGCCAATCGTCTCCTCAATCGTTGGATCTATTAATGAGGGCCAACATAGTGGGCCGTGGTCATCAATATTACCATAAAGACTCCACCAGACCTTCCAGTTTGGGGCTATATGAAAAACAGTCTACTCTGTACTGATGCACGAGGCTTCATAACAAATGTCGAGGTAGATAATGAAAGAGTCAAGAAAAGCAAGCTATCATAAATAATTAAGGCTTCTACCGGGCGCAGAGGTGCAAAAAAACAAGAATAAATAAACCGAAACAAAACACTACTCCTCGTGTCGTAGTAACTTTTTGAGATAATCATAATTTTTAAGCCGTTCCTGGATAATTTCATTCAAATCAAATCAAAAAAAAATATTTCACATAAACCAATACAGGCGCTTATGAAAAGTCGAATTTAGGTGCACGGTTCCAATTAGTCGTTTCCTATGGAGAAGAGCCGGCAAGAAACTCAATGGTTACTCTTTTAAAAAAAAGGATATCTTTAACAACTTCAGTAGATACAGTACTATGATTTAGGATAGGTATGAGAGAACAATGTAGTCTTGACCACAGACCTGTGAGTATAATAATAGTAATACAAAGTCTTGAGTAGGTACAAAAATTAACCAAAAAGAAAAAAATAACACAATATGAATAATAGTAATTTACACAATTATATGTATAGGCAAGTCCACGAAGTTTTCACATTTACAAAAGATAAAATGAAGCTAAGCTATATAAAACAATTGACATGATTAATGTCATCAAAACTTTAGAGATAAAATAAAATCATTGTAAAATAAGATAAAAGATATCTTGAGAGTAATGATAGCAATAAAAAAAAACACAATTGAGGATAGTTAATAGACATACACATACGTCGTTAATGAGGTACCAGGGAAGCCACATGTGCAGGAACTAATGCCAATTATTCCTGTCGTCAACGTAGTCCTTAGTCTTGTAGTATGCTTTTTGAGTGAGGACACGTCGTTTAATATGGGTTTTGAATTTTCCCTCGGTAAGATCTGTTACAGATTTCGGCAGCTTGTTATAAAAACGTACGCCATTACCTAGAAATGACTTACTAGTTTCGCTTAATCTAAATTTAGGTATCACAATTTTATGCTTATCCCGTGTATTTTTATCATGAAAATCGGTCCTAACATTAAACAAATGCAAATTTTTTCGCACATATAAAATATTTTCTAAGATATAGAGTGATGGCAAAGTCAGTATTTTAATATCTTTAAACACGTTTCTAAGGGACTCGCGGGAACCCAGGTTATAAATTGCACGGATTGCTCTCTTTTGTAGAATAAAAACCGAATCTACGTCAGCTGCTGAGCCCCACAACAGAATGCCATAGGACTTAATGCTGTGGAAATAAGCAAAATACACTAACCTAGCTGTAGCCACATCAGTCAGCTGCCTAATTTTCCTAACTGCATATGCGGCTGAACTTAACCTCGCCGACAGGGCAGTAATGTGAGCACCCCACTGCAATTTTGAGTCGATAGTTATACCTAAGAATACGGTTTCATTAATTGTATCAAGTTTGTTGCCATCAAGCATTAAATTTAAACCTACTTGGTACATTAGGTAGTGAAAACTTAAGGCATTTAGTTTTATTTGCATTTAGTAATAGATTATTGGCTGTAAACCATTTAGAAAGAACAGTTAGGCTCTCATTGACATGTAAAACGTCCCTATCTTTTCTATCTATTTTAAAAATTAGGGAAGTATCATCAGCAAATAAAATTATATCGGATAAATTGGACATCATATAGGGGAGATCATTTATATAAATTAGAAATAGAAAAGGCCCAAGAATTGAGCCCTGAGGCACGCCCATTCTAACCAGAGATCCCGACGATATAGCACCATTGACACCCACTTTTTGCTGTCTATTTGACAGATAGGAAAAAACGAGGTCAGCAGCTAGTCCACGAATTCCGTAATGGTGTAATTTACAGATAAGTGTGTTGTGGTCAACGCAGTCAAAAGCCTTGGAGAGATCACAGAAGATGCCAACAGCATCCTGGGAGCTCTCCCAGGATTCCAAAATTTGAGTGACTAGTTTCACTCCTGCGTCTGTGGTCGACCTACCTTTCGTGAAACCATACTGGCGACTGTGCAATATCCCGTTTAAGTTGAAATGAAACATCATCATTAAACATTTAAGTCACTTTATTAATAACTTACAACTGGTTGGTATTTCTAAACATTCTTATACGTAGAAAGCTTTGTCAAAGTGTCGGTTAAAGTTAATATGGAATTCAAAGCCCGTATTTTGATACTTTAAACATAAATATTATTTAATAACGAATTAAATATCATTAAGTAGAATTATTTAAAAATATTACGCCGCGAGAATTTGCTCTGCCGCTTGCAATAATACCAACGACTTGTTTCAAAACTCGGCCAAGAAACTCTTACGACAGACTATGTTATTTAAGAATTACCACAGTTATTAACTGTCGGCTAGGCTATGCAGGTATCAACTTAACGCCTTTGTATGACAACTTAACATAATTTATTGCCAATATTACAGTCTTTTCACACTTTTTATTTCTTCAAAGTACCTACCTATTCGTTTCGCCAAAAGTTCAATGTCTTATATCAAGTTTATCTTACTAATAGCAAGCTTTTAGTAGCTTTACAGAGTTAGGTAGAGTTTGCATCAAAAGTAAGTGATTTTAGTTACAATTACATAGTTTAAAGACAACTTTTAAAACTTTGTAAAAAAAAGATTAATTCTTACTTACCATCATGAATAAAAAGCCGATTATTGTTTCAAACAAAAACAAACAAAACAAAGTATTTTTACTTCGTTTCACCTAGGTTCTTTTCTCTCTTTTACGAATCGAAAGTAGATCGAACCTGGAGAGTTACTTAATTCTTGAACATTTTATTAAATCAATGAACTAATTAAATGAAAACCTACTAATTAATGATAGTTAGATTAGACTTCTGTAACATAATGTCATTTTAAATGTAGTTAATCAGGCATAGTTATAATTGGTATAGTTACTGAATATTTTGGTTTAAAATGATAATAATCGAGCCCAAAAATAACTATGCTAAAATCCTGATTTCTACCATAGCCATAGGGGTTATATCTCAGAGTAACCAGCAACCACGCACAATATCCACTTATATTGATAGCTTTTACTTCAACTCTCTTGATGTTGTTTATTGCTTTGCTGAACCGAGTTTCTTGATGTATCGTGTCTCGAGAGACTTAATTATTTATGACATGACCCGTCAAACAAGTTCCTAATCAAAACGTGCCATGGAATCGGTTTCTTAATAAAAAGTTTCACACAAGCAAAGCAATCCACTCTCACTGATTAAGTATAAGGTACCAGCTGCCTATATTCTCATGCGCTCAATTTCTATAACTAACTAGTTGTGCCCGCGACTCTGTCCGTGTGGATGTCGGAAACCAATATTGGGTTGGGTCGCAAACAATGTAGATGCAACGAAACTATATCGCGATTCAAAAATCGCTACAACGCCATCTAGTTACAATAGGCGAACGAAATCGATACATTTCATGCAGTGCAATGTCTAAAACGTTTTAATTCGAATAATTACTTATTACACACACTTACACCTATAATCCCCGAAGGGATAAGCAGAGGTGTTCTCCGATTACAAGAGTTTGTACACCCGTAAAACCACGTTTCGCCTCTTGTATTAAGTCCCATGTAGGTAATGTGGCGAGCCTACTGCCATTTGGGCACAATTATGGTGCCAGGTTCATCGCCTCTTACAACTCGCTTGCCTGACGACGAAGTGGAATTGTTTTCTTAATCCGTGTAACCCCCATGGACCATTGGGTATCGAATTCTGGAATAATCTTTCATTATAGTCGATATGTCGATAAAAGTCAACAGCTAGTCAGTACTTTTTACGTGATGCACGCACAAACAAACCGACAAACAGATTAACAGACAAAAATTCCAAAAATGATCGAGATTTATTCTCTTGGTTATCCTTTGAACCCTTTCCTATCTTTTAATTGAAATATTTCCAATGTACAGACACGCCAACTCTACAGACCTATTATTGTATAGATATGGATTTAATATACATATATATGTATAGATAGATAGATTTGCATAAAATAAACATAAACATTTTGAGTGCTGATTGGTAAAAGTATACCTAATGCTTAGTAGATACTTATCTACATGATGAAGGAAGTTTCAACATTCAACAATCATCTCATGCAGCCATCGAATACGATTTATGCTTGAGAAATATCATCTGCCGACTAAAGTGGGATGGGCAACTTTGTATGGACCCCTGGTCCAAGAAACTAAATGTTGTGCATTGGGACCTGGGTCTACAAATCCCGAAGCTTATGAAAATCGCTCCATAAAAAAATAAGTTATTTTTTATTTTTATTCAAATACTAAGTACTACTTTGCGGTAAAAATACAGAGTACTTAGTCAGTATTAACGTTATTAACCAATACCATAATTGGGTTTTTTACAATTAGTAACACAAACAACCTTCACGACTATTGGCCGATTCCTATGATTTACCAAGCGTTATTACTTATTAGTTAAAATTAAGACTCTTATATCTTTACCAATAATGAAGCAAAGACCCCATATGTTTGCATAGTAGACCCCCCCTCATTCGTTAGTAACTAATTATCTATCTCCCTTAAAATTAGCTTACAAGTCTACTTATATGCTAAGTTTGACAATGAAAAATGCTACTATTGGTAAGCAGAACGATTCGTTTTTGGCCATATTAACCGGGCATATATCCACTGAATAGGGTAGGCAGGCGAATGCAGATGACGCAATCTTTAGTTTGTTCGCACGGCGTAAAAATTGTCTTGTTTCCATAACAAGATAATAAGTACTCCTAAAACGCTTTAAAAAGATAAGTCTCGATCTCCGACGTCACTTATACTTCTTCCAAATATAGCTTATAGCTTTATCATAATCAGCCCATTACTGTCCCACTGCTGGGCATGGGCCTCCTCTCGGGATACGAAGGGTTTAGGCATTAGTCCATCACACGGGCTTTATTTATTGGAGCCCTGTCCTCTATTACGATTTTTTTCCCTCGCAGTTAATGCAAGTGAAAATCAAATTCTGAACCGCACATGAATTCGAAGTCAGAGAAATTGGGCGGGCTGGTTCGAATGCAGACCTTCATTCATGGAAGGCAAGCGTACAACCTCTGGATTATCGTTGCCTACTACTACTTCTTTCAATTATTTATAATTTTATTTAGTGATTTTTTGCACCGAGCGGCGCCGCGGCGCGGCATGGATATTTTGTGCCTTTAATTAAAAAAATACCGTCTTTAAATAAGCTTTAAAGAGACATAATATAGGTCTCAATCTCCAACGCTCTTTGAATGTCTCCCATCTGATCATTTTAGTAAGTACCCATAACTTTCTTTTCCTGTTTTTTTTTTGAGTTAATTAACGAATGATGTACTTCAAACAGGCTTTCGAAATACAATACGCCTCAATCTCCAAGACCACTTACACTTCTTCCAACTGTTCATAATAACTATTAATTTTATAAAATTACCCATAACTTTTTTCCACCGGAGAGAATACAGTTGCGCACATAATAAAGAAAGTGCTTGGAATAAGCTTTAAAAAGACATCGGTCTCATTTAGAAATTAAACGTATTTGGACGGATGAACTCATTCTCACTGCTCAATACAAATAAAATGGTATATATAATTACAATTGTACCAAATATCACATACACAAAATTATTGTAATAAGTTTCGGGCCTTAGTAGCGATAAGGCACGAAAGAGTAACTGTACTGAGTAGGTACTTTGACTCAAATTTGAATAAAACTACCTCCTAAAGATGTTCATATTTTAATCAAATATAAAAAAATCGTAAAAATTTTATTTCGTGGGCAGGACGAAAGCAATCACCTTAAAACTTCCAGTGCGTAGTAATTTGAGGCCTAATTCCCATGATGCTGGCCGGATGCACATAACACATAACAGCTTTGCCAGCCCCCCCCCCCCCCCCCCCTCGATTAGCCGGAAGTGCTTGTTATAATACAATTTATATGTATATGTAGAACTGATCACCTAACACATTCACACAGACAGAGGGTCAATACTCGCTGTAGTAGTTAGCTACCTACAACCTCGCATAATGATGCCAAGTTGTAAGTTAGACGATATAGCACACTGCACAACATATCGCTTTTGTATTTAACCGCGAGCAGGTCGTTGGTCAACGAGGTCAATAAACTAGCTCCAACACAAGTAGGTTACTAGGCGTGCGTTGTATTTGAACCTGAAAATAGTATTGTACCAATATACTTCAACGTATGTATGGTATGTGGAAATAGGACAAACAATAATAGGTACCTAACTATATCAACAGTTCAGTATAACAATGATGTGTTCACATTCAAATCGTTCAGCCTAACCACTACCTAAATGGAAAGTAGGTCCGTACTACACTTTAATGCGGGTAAAAAAATAAAGTCAAACAGGATTGAGTGCATTTCACGTTAATGAAATGATTCGGGTGACTAACTGTTAAGTTTCTGACTTAACAAAAAACTCGGTGTGGGTTGAGTTTTCGCACTCGCACGCGCCGCTATTCTTTAAACGTAGAATCACGGTTATAGAAATGTGAGCAGACACCGGTTGATGGGTATTGTTGGACTCGTCAAGTTGTTATATTTTGGCATGAGTACCAGAGCAATCCGGAGCGGGTGACACAGAGAGTGTTTGAAATTTTCTCACCGCGCGTTCGAACTCGAACCAGGCTGGTTTCCGTTAGACTTATCCAATTGATTGAATGAATTATTATTATATTGAATGTACGATTGTTACTCGATCTGATGATGATGACCGGATTTGGATGAAAGGCACACAAATAGACTACCTACGTTCTGGATAAAAAGTACCTTTACATTAACAATAAAGGTACTTTAAAGCCGTTTACGTGAAGTAGCTCGCCTTGGTTGCGAGTGAAACCGCAGGCAACAACCAGTAGGTATTATTATAACTATTAGATTAACGCCTAAATGTTTATTGTAGAGTCGGTTTTATCAATGTGTAAAACCCGTATCTACGTTGGCTACTGATTGCCACAACACAATGCCATATGACATTATACTATGGAAATATGCAAAGTAAACTAGTCTCGCCGTAGATACATTAGATAACCGTCGAGTCCTTCTAACTGCGAATGCAGCAGAAGTGATATGAGCACTGCACCGCCATTTTGAGTCAATAGTTATTCCTAAAAAATGGTATTGTTAATCGTTTTAAGATTACTGCATGCCTTCGAGCATTAAATTTAATCCAACTTAGGGTACATTTAGCAATGTGAACTTTGGGAATTTTGTTTTATTAGCATTCAGTAGCAGATAATTACTGCAAACCATTTGAAAAGAACCTATTCTTTCCAAATGGTTTGCAGCTTCTTCTTCTTTCCTATTTATTCTAAAAATTACGTGTTGTCAGTAAAAAGGATTATGTCCGATAAATTAGACAATATGGAAGACCATTAATATAAGCCAGAAATAAAAAGGTCCGAGAATTGAGCCTTAAGGCACACCCGTCTTAACCAGAGATCCCGAATATGTAGCACCATTCACACCTAACTTTTGTTGACTTTTAGATAAATAGGAATAGACAAGATCAGTAGCTCGTCCACTAATTCCGTAATGATGTAATTAACAGATTAATGTATTGTGGTCAACGCAGTCAATAGTCTTGGAGAGATCACAGAAGATGCCAATAGAATCCTGAGAGCCCTCCCAGGATTCGAAAATATGGGTGACTTGTTTCGCTCCTGCATCAACTTACCTTCCGTGAATAAAAACTGTTGACTGTGTAAAATTCCGTTTAAATTAAAATTTGATATCATCGGACCAAAAATGATTTTTTAAAAGATTTAATCAGTGCTGGGAGCAAAGAAATGGGTCTATAATTAGTTAGATCAAGTAAGTAAGACCTTACTATATTTTTTTTTATCAGAGAAAGTGTCGCTTTCTTAGCATTGGTTAAAAATATCTGCAAGGGTAGAGACAATAGAATAGAATACCTTTAATTGTACAAAATGTAGGTTACGTAAAGATGGATAATTTAACAATCAGTGACAGATACATTTTATCGCTATACGACATGCAATATTAAAATACAATAATTCAGTTCATCTTGGATATCAGCAACAGCAATGTTAAAATAACACAGTAGGTAATAGAGATAGTATTGGTTTTGAGATTGATAACTATGATTCTTGATATTCCGATTTTTTTAAGGTTTAGATAATACTAAACTATCGATAATTGTGACTTTCATTTCAATTAATCGTAATTTAATAGAAGAAAATGAACAGTGTCATTCATTGCCTATGAAAAGATATAAAAATGGAGTCATTAGTTGAACACTTTTAGTCGACGATGTGCGAACGTATCTAATATCCCTTTTTCCAATTAATTCCAGCTGCATTTACTAAACGTTTTAACCTAAGTATATATATATACCTTACCTTTATTGTTTAAATACATTACAACGGTAAAACAATATTTTTCAAAATGCGAATCGAGCGTTTCGGTATTCATCAGTTCATAGTTTGACTTCTTCAGTCAAAGTGCGAATCTACCATTTTAACGTTTCTTGAGCCAAAGTTTCAATTTTGCCAAATATATTAAATTACCCTATGCTTATTTGAAATAAAAAATCATGAATCTATTCTATGTAACGATGTAGCAGGAAACTACAGGACCTACATAGCACGGGGAGAAGAAAAAATAATGCAAGTCTTTTTAGATTCGTATAGTAACAAATATATTAAATTATTTAAAAAATACCTAATGGCGCGAGTAAACACGACACTCGCTAGAATGTTACGCATAAAAATAATATCTCAGTGGAAATCTATTTAAATCATAGGAGTACGCAAATAGCACAACTTCGTTGTGGGTGATACCTCCCGTAACGTTCCAAATCAATATACATAAATTACTGTTAAACAGACAATTACAATTCCGCAAACTGTGTAAAAAGTATGTGTTTAGAATAATTTATAATTATTTAATGATAACACAACACTTGAAAATAGTTATATCTAAATTAACGTTACCTAATGCAATTTGACCATTATTACAGGTTGTTCCAGTTGCAGAATATGCAATATAAACATGCCTACCTAAACCAAAATACAGTGTAATAGTTAGGTACAGTGAACTTTATGAATCGTTTTATATCTGGAGTACCTATCTAATTAGAATTTATGATTACGGATTACAAGCTTATGTAGACAATCGTAAGACTGCCACTCGGATAGGTTGAGAGATTTGGGATATTTCTGCTTGTCACAAGAGTTGGTATAATTATAGAAGTAGACAGATATACCTACGTAAGTATCTACCGCTTCCTAAATATATCACGTGTATGACGTCATTTTCTATTAATAAGCTCCGTCTAGTACCTATTATGTATTATGTATGCAGCTGTTTGGAATATCTAAGTATATTCCTAGGTTCATACTATTATGGAGCTATGCGAACACGTAATACGCACCAAAAGTTATTAATAGCAGCGTACTGACTGAACATTAATAGTCCAAAATTCAATTACCTTAAGACTTTGAAAATGAATGCTTTTGAAAACGAAGGGAAGGTATTTACTTTTAATATGTATTACCATAAAAATAGGGTTTTTTTTAGCAAATATGTACATGTGGATTTAATAAACACAATGATATTGTATTTACATTATGTATCTCTGACAACAAACACAATGATAGATTGTATTTACATTATGTATATCTGAAAGGATCCAATTACCTACTTTCTTGGAGCAAAGTGACGTGGCTTCAAATTTAAATACACAGTCATATTTGTGAGACAATAACACAATACCTACTATAACGGGAAAATTATCATCATAGCTAAAAGACGTGAGATGATCTTCGTCACTTTGTATTTTTAGAGTGTTTAATTTTATCTATCACACGATCAATGGCCACAGCAAAGCTCACCTTATATTATTATCACATTAATACAATAGGTTCTTGATTACCATCATCTACGAAGTATGAGTGGTCTATAGGTCAATACGGCAACAAGGCTAAACATTAAAACTAAAATTTAATTTTGTGTTATTGAATTGACCCGGCTACGCTTAATATTAAGTGCTTTTCTTCCACTCTCCAAGTGACACATACCTATATGCAAGTCGAACAAAAAAAAACAATCGGACATGGTCATAAAAAGAAATTTATAATTGTTTTTTTCTAACTTTCCGTCACCATTAGTCCATTTGCGCGTGATCGAGGCCAGTGGAACGGTACTTAATACTCATGAAATAAGTGATGCCATTAAATCACACTCCACACATAACTCGTACTTTTAACAAGCAAGTAACGGCGTTTTTAAATTGGCCTCAGTCAAACACGTCAAGCAAATGACTATACTACAGTTGACGACTAACCAACTTATTAGAAATGCGTCAAACTTAATTATATGAATGATTTGTCACATAATGTGTAATTATAATTATCATCTCTGCCTCGTTGGTCTAGCGGCCGCAAGCGCGACTACTGAGCGCGAGTTCCGGGGTTCGATCCCCAGGTCGGGCAAAGTGTTGGGTTTTTCCGTGTAGAATTTCTCTGCGGCAGCCCGGAGTCTGGATTTGTGCCCGGTTGATGGCAATAGGCTATTACATGGGACTTAAACCAACCCTTCTGCCAACCCTTCGGGGAATAAGGCCTGATGTTATGTAAGTATATCATCATTATTCTCCCGATTTTTTTATGAAGGTCTAGGTATCTATTGCTGTATACAAGGTTAGTCGGAAAGGGGGTACTAATCATCAGGCCGCTTACAGTATCACTGATGACGATTTTAAAGCAGATGTTAAAATTTCAAAATTCGATAATTTTTATTTCCATGAAAAAATATTTTTATTTCAGTTTTTTCAAAAATTCTTCATCCCTACTTTAGTTACGAATTCAGAAAATGGAGCTTCTAGTTCGTGACCACTAATATGACCTAAAATGTAAGCACAGCTGATTATATCTGAGGATAAATAGATTTTAGCGTATTTTTTACGTAAATTTTGAACAGCTATTTCTCTTAAACTATTGACTTTTGGGGAAAGTGGTAGAACAAAAGATATTCATTATTATGGGCAACCACCCTTTCGGATTAGTGGGTACTAACCTTGTAGATTGCATACTGGAGGTGAGTTTAAGTGCCTAATAAATTTGCGAACCTACATCAATATGTTCGGGTTTGTCCCTATATACCCCTCTGGTTCTCACAAACACACGAGGAAACACAAATAAACTAAAAAATACACCACCTAGATAGAGAAATTTTAGTGCCTTACCTATTTTGACATTCTACATCATTCAAACATTCACAACTTTGGACTTAAAAATAAACCATAAAAGTCACGTGTTAACTCCATAAGTTTTTGTACTTATTAAGACTAGAAAAAGTAAAAAAATGTGTAACATTATGTTTAAAATTTCAATTCCATGTCTCGTTACAAAAATAACATGTAAGTATTTTACTTTATTATTTCTAGATTGTCTATGTCCTATGCCTTTAGACTCTAAAGGCATAGGACACAGACACTGCTCTAAAGTTTAGACTTTTAGAGCTATGCAGCCACCCCGGTGGTCCACTGCGTAGGTCTTTGAAAGTTGTGAATGTTTGATTATGTAGAGGTCGAAATACGTGAGTCAAATACTAAAATTGCTCTATCTTTGGTGGTGGGAATTTACCTCACAAGTGGAGTACTTTAATCGATAAAATTGAGTGTATAATATCGCCCTTAAAATTGTACTTATTTATATATTATTATATAATATAGTATATTTATATAGTATTATTTATATATAATTGTACATATTGTATATTACGTAGGTATTTTATTTTCACTCTTAAGACATTCAAATGTAATTAATTATGTTTAATCTCTTTCACTTTAATAAAAGGCTGCTTTCCAATTTAGTTCATATCATCTTCTTCAGGTGCCGGTCTGCTGCAGGAGTTGGGAGTCAGCGTTGTGAATCCATATCTGACCTTGATAAAAATCCTTTTATAGTTAGCAATTAGCAACAATACCCAAAAATCAAAAACACCAAAATAATCGTTTAATTTCTTAATCCTGTCAGTTGTTTTGTCACAGCCTCTCCAAACACATGCAATCGATTGCAGAAGCTGAATGCGATAGGTATAACAAATTGCAATTCAATTAGGTATGATTGCTACGTCATCTTGAGACATTCTTTACTTTTTAACGTTGAAAAAAAAACATTTACTTATATTATGAATATAAATACTTAGGTTACCCGACCTACGCTGCGTGCTTGCTTACGTAGTTTGTCAAAACGACCGATCGACATGTCGCCTGACTCATTTTAAAACCATGTTTAGTATTTTATTTTGGTAACTCATGCTGAAATAAATTGAAATATAGGTAACATAGAGCAACGCGGCCACTGGATGATTCGTCGACCGCGTTGCTTTAGGGTCAAAATACACGTCCGATAGTTGCTTCTGGGAGCCGGATCCGACTATCTGATCGGATTCATGAAATACACGTACGATTCTCGTGTCCGATTTTTTGTGTACGACGACGACGCCCGGACGATGCTTATGATTCTGACATCCGATCCGATAGTCTGATCGTATGTGTTCATGTTCAAACAAATGTATGACGCGGAGGCCTTCAGATAGTCTGATCAGACTACCGGAACCGACTATCGGAGGCAAGTATCGGACGTGTATTTGGACTCTAAAGATAGATAATGTCATCTTATCCATAATATAAGCAGCAGCAGTGATAGCCTAGCAGTTGAACGATTGCCTTACATGAAGGAGGATCTGCGGGGCTAATAATGTCGCGGTTGCTGAAACGTATTTCGTTTCATATTCAAAATCATAACTACAAGTACGCTGCACATCTACGAGTAGTCGGCAGTTGTCACGCAGTTGCACTGAATACATCGCCCTAATCGCCTTCAAGCAGTATTTGTCAGTTGCATAGTTTACAGTTGCGAATATTTATTTATTTATTTATTTATTTCACATGTTTCCCTTGCCATTACAGATAGTAAATCTAATGCGACAAGGTAACTTAAAAACTTAAAATATACTTAACTTATACCTTACATGCTAAACAGTACGTGGCCCTTGTGAACTCACCCAGTGTACAGGTGAATATGTCTATGGCATCCGCCACCGTGTTGAGAGTGCGCAGCGCACGAGTCAGCGGTGCGCGCCCCAGCAGGTTAGTGCGCGCCCTCGGCACCACCAGCAGCTGCGGCTTGCGCCGCCGCTCCACGTATCTATCCGGTATATTAAACCCTATTTCTGATAGTATACCTGAGTTTTGTATACTACCTCTTAAAACTTTGAAAAGATACGTTGCCAGTGTCACTTCACGTCTAATTTCTAATTTGTAGTAGCCCACCATACCGAGACAGAATAGGGTAGGATACAGTAACGGGTATCCCGGGTATCTCCCATACAGCTTTAAATAAATAAATCTGACGAATTTGTTCTGTATCCGTTCGAGCATATTTTTGTATTTTAATTCACTCGGGCTCCAGATGGCCGCATTATATTCTAGATGACTCCTCACAAGAGCCTCATACAAAGCCCTCAATGTACCGATGTTTGTGAAGTCATTTGCCTGACGCAGCACAAATCCCAGATTCCTGTACGCCTTTTTACAAACGTGTACCACATGTTTGCGAAACTGCAGATCACTGGTAAACTGAATGCCTAAATCCTTAACCTCCATGACACGCTGCAGCGGCTCCCCGTCCATGCTGTACTGGTGGTGTTGTGGGATTCGTGAGCGTGTGAATGAAAGCACCGAGCACTTTGATACATTAAAGTATAGCTTATTGCAGTGACTCCATTCAGTGACCCTATCCAAGTCGTGCTGCAGCATGTCATGATCCGCGGTGTCTTTTATGACGGCAGACAACTTAAGGTCGTCAGCAAATAGCATACATGTTGACCTGACTACCTTTGGTAAATCATTTACCATAATAATGAATAATAAGGGTCCCAAATTTGTACCCTGACTGACGCCCGATCTGGTGTAGTAGGGTTCCGAGAAGTGTCCGCCACAGTCCACATACTGACTCCTATTTCGAAGATAACTGGCGAAGAATTTTACAGTATGAAATGTGCAGCCCATACCCGCCAGCCTTGACAAGAGTATGTCGTGGTCAACTGTGTCGAACGCCTTCCTAAAGTCCAGATAGGCTACGTCAACCTGAAGCCCAGCGTCAACAGCTGGTACCAACTGTGTCATCAGGTGAAGTAAGTTCCCCGTTGTACCGCGACCAGGACGGAAGCCGTGCTGCGTATCAGACAAATGAGGGCCTATCTGTGCATAAAGGCAATTGTGAACAGCCATCTCGAATACCTTGGCTGGTGCGCTCAGTACCGCAGTTGGCCTGAAGTCACTGACATCCGTACCACCTCGACCTTTCGGTATAGGTACCACTCGCGTAAGTTTCCAAAGACTAGGAAAGTGTGCCATCGACAAACTAACATTAAATATGTGCAGCAAAGGTTCTATTAATACCATGCGGCAATCTCTCAAAATGAAGGGCGGAATACCGTCCGTATAAAACGAAATAATGTTTTAACAAACACGGCGTCGTTATTAGCCCTCCTACGTTTGATACCGACTCGCACGTCTGACTTAAGTATTATAATCAGTGATCGAAAAAAGGTGAGCTAATTTACCTAAACTTCAAAGAACAGAGACAAAAACTGGAGACTTCCATAAGACAACATTTTTTTTCGTGAAAATTAATCCGGGTTTCGGGACATCACTAAAGTACATATTTAATATTAATGTTAATAGTACAGAAAACAATTAAATTCGTTTCCTATTTTCGTTTCCCAAAATTGTCACAAAACCAGATGACACGTTTTTCATTGTTTTTAAAAAGAGATTGTTTATTGTTTTCAAAAGAGGAGATTGTCTTTTATTTTTTGAAAACAAATGAAAGAAAATCTCCGAGAAAATTCTCCCGAAAAAAAATGTTGTCGTAAGGAAGTCTCCAGTTTTTGTCTCTGTTCTTTTAAGTTTAGGTAAATTAGCTCACCCTTTTCCGATCACTGATTATAATTAACGTTGTGGCGGCATCTATCACGCCACATGCGGACAAGACAACACCATACCTTACCTCGTTCCTCCACAACGTAAAATGCAAAATGTTTGTACATTCGAAATATTTTCGCAAAAACCGGCTAGGGAGACTAGAAATAAGCAATAGAACACGATACAACCCTTTTTAGAAGTTGTCTGACTGCTTACTCATCGCGTGAGAACGGCTAAACAGATTTCAATGAAACTTTGCAGCTGTGTCGATATTAGTCTAATTGAAAAACTGAATGTTTTGTACCAATCGGTTGAGTAAATCCTGAGATACAGCTTCACCCGTCTATAGTAAACAGTTCTGTACAAAGCAGAGGTCATAGAGGAAATAGGAGACTCGTGATAGGAGTTGGGTCGTTGTGATTGGTGATAGATGGTGTGTGTGGTGATTGTTGATAGGTTAAGGGTGGTGGTGACTGGTTATGGGTAGGGGTGATTGGTGATGTAGTGTAGCGTTAGGTGATGACCGATAGGTATTAGTTGGTAATTGGATTGGTGATCGCAGTAATGTTAATGTGGTTGAGTACGAAAACGATTTGTCATCAAGTCATTGCGAGTCCCATGTTCAGAACTGGACAAGTCATGAATATTAGAAACAAAATGAGGTAGCTCGCCCTGCTCTTTAGTTCCTTCCTATCCTCAAGGGTAAAAGAAAGAGCATGATATACCTAACTAAAAACATTTTACACGGGCGGAGCCGCGGGCACAGCTAATTACAAATAAAATTCATGTGCGAATCAGAATTCAAATCACTTGTGTTAACAGTCAAGGGAAGGAAATCCATTTATCGAAACCTGCACACCTCAGAGGACGCGAATAAGCTCTCGATGGAGTGTGTAGTCTACAAACCCGCACCAGACCACCGCACGGTGAGCCGCCCGCCCATAGGTCAAAACTCTCTTCACTTAACTCATTGGTGAATATTGACAATTCATATAGTACTGTGGCGGCATCTATCACGCCACATGCGAACTACGCAACACACCGGTAGTGTAGACTGCAGCGACATTAACGACAACTCTCATAGATGACAGTTCCGTCACACCGATAATTCAGCCCTCATCAAGCTGTCTCCCCCCCCCCCCCCCTATGTCCACGCTAGCAACGCCCTAAGCCGAGGTCCGAGTCCCACTAGGGGTCGCCCTTAGTGCTGTTGTTGCAGGTAGTCATGATGTTAGTGTAGTACAAGTAGTTAGCTTAGGTTAAGTATTTTACTTCCCCCCCATTGGCTGGAGACCCTTCAGGTCTCGCCAATAACTGCCCGGTTACGTAGAAACCGTCCCCTAGGACGACCTACAGCAGTCAAATAGAAAAACACGTAGATAGTATTTAAACAACCGCCCAACATTAACCGTTGGGCAGTAGCCCGCCAGGTACAAGACTCCGCCTGGTTCGAGGATCCTGCCTTTGGTTTTGGTTAGAGGAATACCACACCTCGTTCCTCCACATTGGTGACCCCGAAGTGATCGTCACAGACAGTGTTTCCACACTGGTGACGTCGCCACGCAACCTTCGCAGCCTCGGCAGCAACATCGTGCCACTTTCCATCGAGCAACGAGTCCCACAGCCAGCCAGCATCTTCGGCTCCAAAGGGTGATCGAATGATCTGACCACTAGCCTGCAGTGAACGCGCAAGCCTGGTCACGTCACGACCCTCAGCCCACTTCAGCAACATGGCGCATCATATTGCACTTCGGCTGGTCAACTAGAAGAGGCATTTCTCTCCTGGTCGACGCAGTCCACAGCCACCACTCACCGCTCTCACAGTTCCGACTCACCGTTAACGACGCGGTATCCGGTTCCGACTCACTGGAACCCCCTCACTGGCTCTGGCAAGCTCTCAAGTCGCAACGACCGCTGACTCATCAAGACGATCGACCTCCGGGGGGGCAGTGATGTAATGGCATCTATACGCCACATGCGAACTACGCAACACACCGGTAGTGTAGACGACTACAGCGACATTAACGACAATTCTCCTACTTGGCAGTTCCTACATCGCGGTATCATGATTTGACACGCAAATAATATAATACAACCGCCCAACATTAACCGTTGGGCAGTAGCCCGCCAGGCACAAGACTCCGCCTGGTTGGAGGATCGTCCCTTTGGTTGGAGGAACACCATACCTCGTTCCTCCACATTACGATGCTGTTTTTTATATTTTTATGGTACGATGTCATCACTATGACCGTATCTACCTAGGGGTATAAATATCAGGACAATTTACTTAAATTATCACCACCATTGGCTGGAGACCCTTCAGGTCTCGCCAACAACTGCCCGGTTACGTAGAAAATAAATAAATACAATAGAAGAAAAAAAATCACTGATTTATCGACCTTGAAAGTAAACGTGTTGGTGGTTGTTATGAATTAAAACCTTCGAATGTTGACTGTTACCACAGGTTTTACTATGAATTAAGTAAATGCACAATACGGAAAAACGGACAGGTTAAGGAAGGGTACTCACGGTTCCTGCCGTCGTTGTTCCTCGTAGTAGGTGCACCTACAGTCTTGGGACGTCCCTTTCTGTGTTAATTACACTCAAAAACAGACACTTCACCATGTTTTATTGAGTTTTAGTTCGGAGCCGGTAAAAGGCCGCCCTTTTGGGTTGTTGGAACGAATGAGAGAGAGGGATTGATAGATTGAATGTAAGAAGGATATTGGGTGAATGGAAAAGGAAGCGGAAGTGTATTGTGCAATCGTTTAAACACTTTTTACATACTTTAACAAAACGCATCTTATTGTTGTTGCTTGCTACTTAACGGTGACTACGTGCTACTACGTGAGGTATTTGTGTTCAGTGATTTCTAAGAATTGCTAATTTTTTGTTATTTGTGTGTGATGGAATTCCAAGAACAGGGTGAGGTTTTGTGAATATTATGTTTTACGCATTTTTTATGTGTACTTTTTGTTTTATATGGGTGCTACGCCAACCTATTTTTCCAGTATTTTTTTCTGTTACTGTAATTTTATCAAGCGCTGCAATATTTTGACTCCAACTGGCCCTCTCCTAATTTAGTTTAAAATGGTGGTACATCTATCTATTTTATGTGGAATATATTTCTAGCTGCCCCAATTTGCCCGCGCGACCGCAATATGTCTGCTACGACGCGTCATAGCGTCGTAGACGCGGGCGTAGCAATTGCTGCGAACCTTGATATTAATTTTATATTTTTATTTCAGGTACTAAAATCAAATGTTCCTTTTCAAGGAGACATTTATTTGAGCTGTGGTGTTCGCAAAAATCGTCCGATCGTAAAAAATATGTTTTCGAAGTTTTTTAACGTCTCATAAGGATGCCAAAAATGTAAATATCGCACCTTTAACACATCGAATTGTTAATGTATGTAGAAGTCTTGAAAAATTCTGGGTTAAGTCAGCACGTACTAAAGATGAGTTTTAAATAATTATTCTAATTGGTTAGACGAAAATGAATGTGTAGAACTGACAAGAAGTGTTGAAAAGTGCCATTTACAGCAGGACCAACCGCAGGACCGTCCCGCGCCGTAGGCGGGCGGCCCAGGAAAGACTTTTCCGATCTTAGTACGCGGTCAAAACGTAGACAATTAACAAAATTATCACAAGTAGATCCTTCTATACTAATATTATAAAGAGGTAGAATTTGTTTGTTTGTATGTAGGAGGTAATCTCCGAAATTACTCATCCGATTTCAAAAATTCTTTCACCAATAGGAAGCTACGTTATCCCTGAGTGCTATAGGCTATATTTTGGGATCAAAAAATTAGGGATCCGTAAATTAACGGGAGCGAAGCCGCGAGCAAAAGCTAGTCTGCTATAAACACACTGCTTAACACTTCGGGTCAATCTAATTGTAGTAATTTAACAACGACGTGCTGACGAAGTTTTGTCGGTTATTGTTGAAGTTAAGCTTAGTAAGCACCAATTTATTGATTAGGAATCTTGTGAACAGTAAAACTTCGTGTAATATCCATCTTACCAAAGTGTTTTACTTGCCAAAAAGAAGTGAACTGAGTTTAGGAAAAGGTTTAGTTGTAGATAAACCTCGAAGTGACGGAAGCGGGACATCGATCGACGGTAATAAGGCACGTCTTTTCTTACTCTACCGCCTTTTATAGCTGTACAATCTATGCTCTGCCGTCTCTGCTGAAATTACGCGTTTACGCAAAGAATTACTTGATCGCTGTAGTATAATTTTACAGGCTTTGTCATCAGCATTTAATATTGATTGTAATAAATTTAAAGAATATTCTTTGGAAACCGCGAGTCAATTAGTTGAAGAATATCCGTGGTAGGTACAATCTCATCGCTTCCGTCAACAAAGTTCTCATACATGGTGCTGGTGTATCAGAATATGCTCTTTTATCCATTGGGGAACTTTCCGAGGAAGTAGCTGAATCTAACGCGGCGTCTTACGTAGGCAGTTCAAAGCGACGCGAATCGCGAAGCGATCCGATGCGGTGACACGCGATTTCAAAGCGATGCGGTGGCTTTGTCCTACGAGCTCGCGACGTTCTGTACATCACCCTTGTTTTTGAAGATGGGCGTCAGCAAACTTTTGTACCATTCATCCTAGAGCGTCTCTTCTTGGTCTGCGTCAGGATGGCTGGACCAGGAGAGATTTTGGAAGTTTGAGCAATACCAAGTTTTAGTACCTATTTTGTACTATTTGGTACCAGATATCAGCCATTCTGACGTCAGAATGGCTGGCGTGGCGTGGCGTCACCTACAAGAAGTGTTGCATAAATAATAATGTTTTTTTTTTTGTACAAAGAAAATTACCGAAAATAAATCATAACACATAAATATTACGTACAAACCTTGAAGATCGACCCGTGCGGCTGTTATTATTTAGCCACGAGCTCCTCTCGTTTTTTCGTTATAAAGTACCTATTGGCTTTAAAAAACCCGGCAAGTGCGAGTTCTTATTGTAAGTGTAACTTATTTTTGGCTTATCGAAAAAATCTAAGAAAAGCATATGTGGAAGTTCCAATGAGGTACTAAATTTTGATGAAAAGATAAACTAACTATAACGCCTACAACTAGGTGAAATCAACGTGCTCCAGATTACATGCAAATTTTTTTCTAGGTGTAACTTTTTTTTGGCTTATCGAAAAAATATAAGAAAAACATATGTTGAGGTACCAATGAGGTACAAAATATTGACGAAAAAATGAAGTAGTTATAACGCCTACAACTAGGTGAAACCGGCTTGGTCCAGCCATTCTGACGTCAGAATGGCTGGCCACTTTCCTCGTAATAGTTTTCCCTCTTTAGCGAGGTACAAATTATTTGATATCTGGTACCAAATAGTGCAAAATACACACATCAAAAGTGTCTAGGGATCAAGCATTTTTATGCGGATTTCTTGAGATTGAGATGTGGCTTTGTAATAAATTTATGATTTTATAAATTTATATGGATCCTTTTTGGTGCATTTCATAATTTGAATCAGGAACTGTGAATCAAATTCGAGTAAAAGATGAAAATCAGCTGTCAATATTTTCCCTATAAAAACATACAACGCATTGAAGACATTATTAGTGCTACTGTTTCCCTACTACTGATTAAAACCAACGTTATTATGGAGCGGCGACGTCATTTAAGCAGGGAAGAAATGCTCAGAGCCGTGGGAATGATAGAAGCTGGTTCCCGGAAACGTACTGTGGCTTTAGCTCTGAATACAAGTCAGAGTGTTATCAGTCGACTTTGGACACGTTACCGAAGCACTGGTACCGTGGCTGAGCGCCATGGAGGACGGTATCGCTGCACCACACGGAGACAAGACCGATACATTCAAATCTTAACTCGAAGAGCTCCAACAATAACCGCCATGATGTTAGCCGTGAGGCTTCATCACTCTTCAGGGAACTTAATTAGCGACCAAACAGTCAGAAACCGCTTGCATGAAGTGAACCTTCATTCCCGAAGACCGCTACGGGTACCACCTATAGCAATGCACAATCGTAGGATTCGATATCAATGGGCTCTTGGACACAGAAATTGGGCAGAAGAACAATGGCGTTTCGTGTGCTTTTCTGATGAGTCTCGTTTTGGTATGAGACCGGATACAAGACGTATACGACACTGGAGAACCCCTGGACGCCAACAGCGATTAAAATCCTGCCAGGAAGTCCATCCTTATAGTGGTGGAACCATCATGGTATGGGCGGGTATTTGGATCGGCGGAAGAACTGAGTTGATTTGGATCAGAGGCAACCTCAACGCTCAAATTTATGCTGAGACGATTGTATCAGACGTCATCGTTCCTCTACAAGCGCAAATCGGTCCCTTATTTCAGTTAATGCATGATAATGCACGACCGCACACCGCAAGAGTTGTAAGACAGACTCTCGCCGCAGCTAACATCAATGTCCTGCCCTGGCCTGCTCAGTCGCCAGACTTGAACCCGATTGAGCATGCATGGGATATGCTACAGAGAAGAGCTCTGCCGAATATGGAGGGTATCCAGTCGCAAGAAGACCTTTTTTTGTTGTTGCAACGAACATGGGCGGCCATTCCACAGCGTGATTTGGATGAACTCATTTTGAGTATGCCAAACCGATGTTCTTGTGTTGTTAGTGTTCGCGGTAGAAACACGGATTATTAATTGTTTAAGTTACCCAATAAAATTTTAAAGAAAACTGTTATTTCAGTCTTTTTTTCGAACTTTTGTGTTAGTGGTTCAAATGTCAAAAATCCCTTTATTAGGAAAATGGCAAATTTCTTTATTAATGCAAAGGTGACTTGGTTTATCGTTACTGTGACAAACGAAAACACTTTATTTGATGAATCCTAAAAGAAAATTTTAATTAATATCAATCAGGAGAAAAGTTATTGTGCGGGACAACTAATTATTTAACATGTGCATAGTGTTTTGATTAGTGTTATTGTGCGGGACAACTAATTATTCAACATGTATATAGTGATTTGATTAGTGTTATAGTTTGTAAGCATAGTTTGTTAGCATAGTTTGTGTAACTTTACCTTAGTATACGTAAGTACGACTGATAATGTTTTGTTAAGTTTTGTTATTGTTTACATTTTTCTTATATGAGGAATAGGTTTAGGAACATAAAAATGTATAGTTTGCATAGGATTTACTCAGTTTAATTGCTTTAAAATGCATAAAATGTGTCGCGGCTTACGTTACGGTAAGGTTTCGTCGTAGGTAAGCGTCTGCGCCGAAATCTTACCAAAAACGTACTTGAATCTTATTGGACTAAAATACTTAGCTGTGATTGGTCGTCCAATAGCGAATTTAGATTTTTTGTTGTTAAAATTGTATAAATTAGGCGCAAAATTGCGCGCTCGAAACAGTCTACAGGCAGATATTGTAATAGAAGCAACAATAAAGAAAACTCAAGAAGTACTCGGCGTTTCACTCTACAGTCACCACGCAATCCAGTAACAGGCAGTGTGCTATACTGCACATTTAATGGTCCTTCGAGCCGGATCTACGTGGTCAAGAATCGCAAGCAGCCTCTTCGCGTAAATTACGTATCTACAGGAAGAAAGAAGAACGGGAAGCACCTCAAAACGTTACGTAAATAATTACGTGAAGAAAGAAGAACGGGAAGCACCTCAAAACGTTACGTAAATAATTACGTGAAGATAGAAGAACGGGAAGCACCTCAAACGTTACGTAAACAATTACGTGAAGAAAGAAAAACGCTACGTAAATAATTACGAAGACAGAATAACGTAAAGTGCCCCATTCTACGTGAACGTGCTACAGAAGAAAGAATAACGTGCCCCATTCTACGTGAACGTGCTACAGAAGAAAGAATAACGTGCCCCATTCTACGTGAACGTGCTACAGAAGAAAGAATAACGTAAAGTGCCCCATTCTACGTGAACGTGCTACAGAAGAAAGAATAACGTGCCCCATTCTACGTGAACGTGCTACCGAAGAAAGAATAACGCGCCCCGTTTCAAGTGAACGTGTTACGCGAAGAGAGAATAACGTGAAGCGTCCGATTTTACGTGAACGAGTTATACGAAGAAATTTGTTGCAAAATGCCAGTTACGCGCTCAGAAGGAAGAGGCCGCAAGCCACACGCGGAACAGACACCGTCGTCGTCCGAGGACACTGCCGCTACCTCGGCGACCGACACCAGCGCGGAAACGGCCACGGGTTCTACAGTCACCGGTACTACCGCCACGGAGGACACAGAACGTACTCAAACAGCCCCCTCCGTGACGGCGCAACCGTCCCCCGCGACCGCAGCCGCCACCGCTCCTTCTGCAACGCCCTCCGCCGCACCGACACTGCCGATCGGCGCGGAACAGAAGCAACCGATGAATCCACCTGTAGCTGTCACCGATACAAGAAAAGATAAGGATGCGGAAACATCCACAGTGAGAAGAGTGAAGAGGATCATCGCCAATCTGCCAGAGCCGGGCAGACCATCGCCACCCCGTCCCCCTAGCAAGAAGGGGGGAGGGGGGGGATCCACTCACAGCCGAAATAAACAGTACAAGATAGCCAAGGCAAAGGAAGAGTTGCTGCGTCTACAGGTCGAACTAGCTACGGCACGCCTAGCTACGCTCGAGACAGAAGACACAGAAGATGAAGAAGATGACGGCTCCGAATACACCAAGTTAGCAGCTAACGAACGTGTCGACGACTGGCTGGAAAACCAAGTGACGCGACCCGTGCTAGCGATCGCCGACGCACCGCACCGCCCAACAGAAGCGCCGGTAGTCATCAGCACGGAACAGAATCCAGTCAGATCAACAGAAGGACGTCATCAACAGTCACAGCGCGTACAGGAAACACCGGCGGGAGTACAACCGGACTTCACGGTGCTAGCGGAAGCTATTACGCGCGCTGTAAAGGCAGCTCAACGACCGAAGTTCATAGAGCTACCTACCTTCAACGGGTCACATCAAGAGTGGCTACCCTTCCGCGCCGCCTATTTCGAAACAGAAGAAATGTTCTCTATGGTCGAGAACACGAACCGCCTAAGAAGAAACCTAAAGGGAAAGGCGAAAGAAGCAGTCGAAGGTCTTCTGATCACCAGCGCGCACCCTACAGAAATTATGAAGACGTTGGAATCAAGATTTGGAAGACCGGAATCAATCGCCATGATGGAAATGGAGACGCTGCGCGGACTACCACGCTTAACAGAATCACCGCGCGACATATGTATCTTCGCTACGAAAATCTCCAACATCGTGGCGACTTTGAAAACATTGAGTTGCATGAACTACATGTTCAACCCAGAAGTATCGAAGACGCTCGTAGACAAGTTTACTCCGACGCTGCGCTACAGATATTACGACTTCGCTACGACGCAACCGAAAGAAGATCCTGACCTGATGAAAATAGAGAAGTTCCTCAAGAGAGAATCGGAGCTGTGCGGACCGTACGCACTCCCCGAACAAGTGGTACCACAAACCACGGCCACCACACAGAGAAGACCACAGAAGGTTCACAACGTCACCGAGAAGACATACACGCCGAAGTGTCCGGTGTGTGAAGAAACCGGTCACGCATCAATAGACTGTGAACGATTCAAGAAGCTGGATGAAAACGCAAGATGGGACATGGCCAAGTCCAAGCGCCTCTGCTTTCGATGCCTTCGCTACAGAAACAACATGCACAACTGCAAAACGAAACCGTGCGGCGTCAACAACTGCAAGTACTTTCACCACAAGATGTTGCACTATACGAAGACTACAGACAAGCCGCAACCGAAAGAAGATAAAGAGAAGACAGAAGTCATCAACTCCGCTTGGACCACCAAGAGAAAACAGTCCTATCTGAAGATCATACCAGTACAGGTGAAGGGGCCACGAGGAACAGTGAACACATTCGCGTTGATGGACGATGGATCGACGGTCACGCTAGTCGACGATAGCGTGGTCACTACAATTGGAGCAACAGGACCCATCGACCCACTGAAGATAGAAACCATCAACGACATGAAGACATCAGAGTCAGCATCAAGAAGGGTCACCATACAGCTGAAGGGGCCCAACAACCGTGAAGAACAAGTACAGGCGCGCACAGTGAAGAATTTACAAGTTTCGTCTCAACGGGTCTCAAGAGAATTAGTTGAAGGATGCAAGCACCTGTCAGATATCCGCGAACACCTTACGTACTCAAACGTGAAGCCTCAAGTATTGATAGGACAAGATAACTGGCATCTTCTGCTGACATCAGAAGTAAGAAGAGGTGACAACAACCAACCTGTGGCATCTCTCACGCCGCTAGGTTGGGTGCTCCATGGTAGCCAGACACGGACCATGGGACGCAACATCGACTTCGTGTCACACGTAACAGAAGAAGCAGAAGATAGCCTAGAAGACCTCATGAAGCAATACTTTGAAGTGGACGCGCTCTGCATCAACCCCAAGAAGCCGAAAACAGACCCAGAAGAGCAAGCGCTGCGCGTCCTAGAGAAGACCACGACTAAAATAGAAGACAGAAGATATGAAACCGGTCTTCTCTGGCGTAAGGAAGACATCATCCTTCCTGACAACTACGATAATTCGCTGAAGCGACTCTTCAATATCGAAAAGAAAATCGACCGCGACCCGAAGCTGAAACAGAAGTATACAGAACAGATGGAAGCGCTCGTCGTGAAAGGATACGCGGAACTCGCTCCAAAACAGAAGACACCGGGCAAAACTTGGTACTTGCCACACTTTGGAGTGATAAACCCCATGAAGCCAGAGAAGCTACGAGTTGTCCACGACGCAGCAGCCAAGACGAAGGGAGTAGCTCTCAACGACATGCTACTCAAGGGACCTGATCTTCTCCAATCGCTGCCAGGCGTAGTGATGAGGTTCCGACAGCACGCGATCGCAGTGACAGCAGACATCAAAGAAATGTTCATGCAGGTGAAGCTGCGCGCACAAGATAGAGATTCCCTGCGATACCTATGGCGCGGGGACCGACGAGACGACCAGGCTCCAGAAGAGTACAGGATGACGTCGCTGATCTTCGGCGCCTCAAGTTCCCCTTCAACAGCGATATACATAAAGAACTTGAACGCCAAGCAGCACGAAGACACTCACCCTGAAGCCGCAGCTGCGATCGTGGAGAAACATTACGTCGACGACTACTTGGACAGCTTCAGAAGCCTTGAAGACGCCGTGCGAATAACGAAGGGCGTGCGAGAAGTGCACGCAGACGCCAGCTTCGAGTTGAAACAATGGAAATCCAACTCACCGTCGCTACTAGAAGCACTCGGGGAAGACGAACCCACAGAAGAGATAGAACTCTACAAGACAGAAGAGAAGATGGAGCGAGTACTGGGCGTCATCTGGAAGCTCAGCACAGACGAACTCACGTTCAACCTCAACCTCGCACGCATCCCACCGACACTGCTAGAAGGAAGAAGACCTACGAAGCGAGAAGCGCTAAGAATAGTAATGTCGCTCTTCGACCCGCTTGGTTTCGCCTCACCTGTAACCATAAGGGCGAAGCAGCTTCTGCAAGAAGTATGGCGCAGAGGAACAGCGTGGGATGACAAGATCGATGAGGACCTGACGGAACAGTGGGAAAGCTGGATGACGCACCTCAAGAATCTCTCCAACGTCACGATCCCGAGGCGATATCTACAGTACAGCGACGCCACTTCACTACAGCTGCACATCTTCACCGACGCGAGCGAGTCCGCCTACTCCACAGTCCTGTTTTGGAGGACGGTGGCACCGAACGGTGAAGTCGGCCTATCGCTGATCATGGCCAAAGCGAAGGTGGCGCCACTGAAGCTTACGTCGATACCGAGGCTGGAGCTACAAGCGGCGGTGATGGGGACAAGACTGGCTGACGCAGTAATAGAAGAGCACGAGAAGAAACCAGAACGAAAGGTGTTCTGGACAGACAGCAGGACAGTGCTCACGTGGATACGGACGGGGTCACGCTCATACAAACCGTACGTGGCTCACCGTCTAGCTGCCATAGAAGAAACAACGAAAGTCAACGAGTGGCGCTGGGTACCGACGAAGATGAACGTAGCGGACGACGCCACACGCGACGTCCCGGTGGACTTCAACAGAAACCACCGCTGGTACAAGGGGCCCGACTTCCTCTATCACTCGGAGGAGTCGTGGCCAACAGAATCGGCGACGCCAGCGGCAGAAGAACCCACCGGTGAAGAAAGAATACATCACGTGAAGGAAGACGCGAGACCGAAATTATCAGAAGGCCTGCCTGAAGTGTCCCACTTCTCCAACTGGGACAGACTTCGCTACACGACCGCGAGGGTGCTACAGTTTATCCAGCTCTGTAGGAGTCCTAAGCAAAGCGTAAACCACAGAAGAACAGCGAAGAATAAGGAAAAGGACCCTAGCTGGAGGAAGATCGGCAAACCCGCAACAAAGCAACAGAAGACGTTGACGAAGGAAACAGTACAAGGCAGAAACTTCCTCCCGGTCTCCGCAGAAAACCTCAAGAAAGCCGAGGAGCTCCTCATGCGTTCCTCACAAGAAGACTCCTTCACGGAAGACATCGAGAACCTGAAGAACAGAAAACCAATAGAAAAGGAGAGCCGATTACAGCAGCTGAGCGTCGAGTACGCCAACAGAGCCGTTAGGCTAAGAAGTCGAATTCAAGCCGTGCAGAACGTAACAGAAGACTTCAAGAGTCCGATGGTGCTCGACGGGGATCATCCAACGGTGAGACTCTGGGTGCAGTCGATACATCGCCGACTGCATCACGCCGGAGTGGAGGCAACAGTAAATGAATGTAGGCAACAGTATTGGGTGCTGCGCGTCCGTCCCATCACACGCGTCATCCTGAGAAGATGTCTCTTCTGCAGAATGAAGACGCAAGCGCCGCCCCACCCGAGAACAGGAGACCTACCAGCGTGTCGCCTAGCTCATCACAAGCGACCCTTCACATTTACCGGGATAGATTACTTCGGACCCCTCTCCGTGACAGTCGGACGCACGCGACAGAAAAGATACGTGGCCATCTTCACGTGTCTCACCACGCGAGCCATACACCTGGAAATAGCAGGCTCGCTCAGCGCCGACTCAGCCGTACTCGCACTGCGGAGGATGATCGCCCGACGAGGATGCCCCACCGAGATATGGTCCGACAACGGGACTAACTTGAAGGCGGCCGACAAAGAGCTCCGACAGGCCATCGACGACGCGACAACTGAAGAAGCTGCGAAGAAAACCATCTCCTGGCGTTACATACCGCCCGGAGCACCGTTCATGGGAGGAGCATGGGAACGCATGGTCCGCTCAGTCAAGACAGCGCTCGCAGCGACACTGCACGAGCGCCATCCGACAGAAGAAGTCCTCGCCACTCTGCTCGCCGAAGTGGAGTACACAGTCAACAGCCGTCCGCTGACACATGTCTCTGTCAGCGCGGACGACCCGGAAGCCCTGACTCCCAACCACTTCCTGCTGGGAGGGCCAGGACTAGTGCCGCAGCCAGGCACGTTCACCGACCAAGACGCAGCCTCGAGATCCAGTTGGCGCTGCGCGCAGCGACTGGCAGATGTCTTCTGGACGCGATGGGTGAGGGAGTACCTTCCTGACCTCCAACACCGGCGGGAGCCACACGGACAAGGGCCAGCTGTAAAGGTCAACGACCTTGTCCAGATAGTCGACGGCAACCTACCCCGCAACGTGTGGATTCGTGGAAGAGTCATCGCGACGTACCCAGGCCCAGACAACATCGTGAGAACAGTGGACATCAAGACTAAGGGAGGCGTGCTGCGGAGGCCGGTGAGGAAGCTGGTGATCCTGCCCCTGCCCACAGACGACGTGCCCGCACCGAAGACTGATGCGACGTAGTCACACGGCGGGAGAGATGTGCGGGACAACTAATTATTTAACATGTGCATAGTGTTTTGATTAGTGTTATTGTGCGGGACAACTAATTATTCAACATGTATATAGTGATTTGATTAGTGTTATAGTTTGTAAGCATAGTTTGTTAGCATAGTTTGTGTAACTTTACCTTAGTATACGTAAGTACGACTGATAATGTTTTGTTAAGTTTTGTTATTGTTTACATTTTTCTTATATGAGGAATAGGTTTAGGAACATAAAAATGTATAGTTTGCATAGGATTTACTCAGTTTAATTGCTTTAAAATGCATAAAATGTGTCGCGGCTTACGTTACGGTAAGGTTTCGTCGTAGGTAAGCGTCTGCGCCGAAATCTTACCAAAAACGTACTTGAATCTTATTGGACTAAAATACTTAGCTGTGATTGGTCGTCCAATAGCGAATTTAGATTTTTTGTTGTTAAAATTGTATAAATTAGGCGCAAAATTGCGCGCTCGAAACAGTCTACAGGCAGATATTGTAATAGAAGCAACAATAAAGAAAACTCAAGAAGTACTCGGCGTTTCACTCTACAGTCACCACGCAATCCAGTAACAGTCAGTGTGCTATACTGCACAGTTATTGCAAAAATATATGTTGATCCCTAGACACTTTTGATGTGTGTAGGTACTAAAACTTGGTATTGCTCAAACTTCCAAAATCTCTCTTGGTACTTGGTTCTTGTAACAATTTATTGAAGAATGTTTACTGGCACATTTTCGAACAGCGACTCAAATCATTCTTTTCATTCACTCATCCACATTGTCACTACTCTACACTCGCCTCTCACTACTCCCATGTTTACTGGCACATTTTCTAACACCAACTCAAATCATTCTTCTCATTCATCAGCTTATTCAAATATATTTTCCATCGTTCCTTTATTTCTTTCTCAACAAACTTCTCTCCATCATCATTTCATAATAATATGAATAATATCCCTTGCATTCCTTTCTCTCTCATTCGCTATTCGGTAAAGATTTTTCTGTCAATAAGTGCTCTCCAGTGATTGGTACAACTTATCCTGCTACGTAGCCCTTGAGATAGTGATTGCTTTCTTTGCTTTCCTTTTACTTTTCATATATGTACACTTTCCTTTTATCCTCTTTTATATATAGTGTTATCCCGGTCACTAACATCTTTCCATTCATTAAACGCATTCTACTCCTATTCACTCCACCAGCAAGTAATCTTTATCTATTTTTCCTTACCCTTTTATCTCTCCAAAAACATCCTTCGCCACGTTTTTATACAAATTGCCATTTCACTCCAACATTCATACCTAGTCGGTCGCGATAGATGAATTGATGTAGATATTATTACACAGGATAAGTTAGAATTAAGGGGAATTAACAAAAATAAAACAAATTTTAGAATTGACATGGTATATTTGGAAGACATAATTCAGACGTATTTTCCTTAATATTACCACATATATTATAATACTAGGTATTACATAACTGACTCGTTACTAATGTATAGTTAGCATTGCTACATAGAACATAACTGCCGGTTTCTAAATACCTACTAGATCCTACATTTCTCGAATTTCGTACAAATCATGCTAGCAGAATAGTTACTTGTTTAATTTATCATTTCGCCAACCATTACAAAATAACCTGTAAGTTTATTAAAATATTTAGATATGTGTAGTAGGTAATACTGTACGATGCGTTAAATGTGCTGCTTTTATGTTATTTTGCCTTTAAAGTTTAAAGTAAGTAGTAATATGTAAGAAAAATAAACAAGGCATCTTGATAAACACATTTCAATAGGTTCTAGATAATAGTTATACTCAGCAAAAACAGATTTACTTTATCTGTACGTCGTTTGCATTATTTTGGTTCGTTACGTGTACGTCGCGTCGGTCATTGCGATACCGCGCCCTCCCGTTTAGCAGTGGATGTACAGTCCACATGCAGTCATGATTACGATTACGAAACCAAATATGATTCGTCAAATTTTAATGTTATTAGCCTCCCCGCGTTGCAGTTGAGGTTGTGACACAGTTTTCTGTGCACACCCAACATAGGTATAATATGCGCTTGTGTTTTGAGCTGCCTGCTTTGGAATGAGTATCAAACACACGTGCTGGTCATGCTAGACTGCGCAGTTTGTATACGCAGTTCAAACATGGCACACAGTTCAATCTGTGCTGCCCTACACTGCGCTGTGCTTTGCGGCCTGCGCCTCCGTATTCTAGGCTGATAGTCGTACTGCGTCCCTCGGAAAGTAATAAACGAACGTGATGAGTTTAATGGAAATAAGTTGATTTTTGTAATCAATAAGAAATAGACTATTTTAGTATAAAACAATTATTAAAATTAGTTTCACAGACTTTATCTATACCCGCAATGAAAACTCACGAAAGAATGTACATTTACGTTAGAAATGCAGCAAGTGGAAATGGCAGTGGGCTGGGAATGTCTGCGGAAAATGTATATTTTATACGAATTTTGTGCAGCAGACGTAGCGTGACCGCTGTAGACAGAGGTTTTGTCAATAAAAAAAATGTACAAAATGACATTATACACAACGGCAATAATTGTGCCATTTTGTCTATTCAAAAACTGCGATGATATGCTCCGCCTATGGACTATACCTTTAAATTGGTGTTGTGTGTTAAATTCTGTTGTTATTGCTTAAGTTGCACAAAATCAAAGAATTCATTTCATTATTTATATGTTTTCTTCACCGCTACAAGAACAAGTCTAAAATAATCCAATAAATATATATAACCAAATTCAATATATTTTAAAATATAAATGCATATCCATTGTAAATAATCCGGTACTGGAAGCAAGTCAGAAGGTTTCTTCCCTATAAAAAAAACTGCAGAAACCTTACTTATCGCGTAACTCGAGTAGTGTCTTCCTCAGTATATCTAAATAGATTTCAGCATGTTTTTGTTGGAAAATTAATGCGGGTCGAAGACGAATTGCCTTTTCTCCGCATGCTCCTCCCAGCACACCTGTAAATTGATGATAACATCTACATATTATAGTTGTCTTTCAGTTACGCTACCTTCCTTTATTATTAAAAACAGGTAGGTACCACAGTCCCAAATAGTAGATTATATGAAAAACAATTTGATTCGAATAGTCATCACCATAATTCAGCCGAAAGACGGACGTATTCCACATTGGGCACCCGCTTTTACGGCACCCAAGTTAATGGCACCTGAGGTATTCCATATTCGGCACCTATCGGTATTTTTCGCAGGTGCCATTAGTGGAACAGTTTATTATTTAAAATTTTATTCCACTTTCGGCACCTACGAACCAGTAGGTACTAGTGATGGGACGTTTACTTTTTATAGGACGTTAAAATTAAAAATTCGATTAAAATCAGTAGAGTTTAATAACATGATAAAAATATAACTTCTTTATGTATTTTAATATCACAATCGGTTTCCTTAATCACATATATTGCAAAATCAGCCTTGAGTTACAATAGTTTTTTTTTTTTTTTAATGTTTTGAGGCTTTTTATCAAACATGATCATGCCAGCCTCATCGTACACAATAGAATTTAAAAACAAATACTTTTTAGGTTTACATACAATTATTTCTCTTCTTGATTAACTTTGTAATTAAAATTCAACTGTCTTTATTTATTAAAACTACCAGGAAAGCAGAAATGAACTGGAACTAGGTGCTTCAGCGACTTAACATACATAGCTCAATAATGGTAAAAATACAGGTTTTGAAATTGAATCAATTGTTGTTTTGAAAAGTACCAGGGCGACAGAAATGAACAGAAAATAGGCGCTTAAACGATATCACTAAGTGACAGTTATAGGTAAGATATAGGACAGTTTTAAGACTTCTATCGATATAGTGAATAATAAGGAATACTTTATATTCCTTTTTGTGTTTAATCATCGGTGCACATCTTAGTGACATCGTTTAGACTGTCACCCTGGTACTTTTCAAAACAACAATTGATTCAATTTCAAAACTTATAATTTTAGCATTATTAAATTAAGTAGTAAAGTCGCTTAAGCACTTAGTTCCAGATCATTTCTGCTTTCCTGGTAGTTTTAATAAATAAAGACAGTTGAATTTTAATTACAAAGTTAATCAAGAAGAGAAATAATTGTATGTAACCTAAAAAGTATTTTTTTTTAAATTCTATTATGTACGATGAGGCTGGCATGATCATGTTTGATAAAAAGCATCAAAACATTTAAAAAAAAAAAACTATTGTAACTCAAGGCTGATTTTGCAATATATGTAATTAAGGAAACCGATTGTGATATTATAAAATACATAAAGAAGTTATATTTTTATCATGTTATTAAACTCCACTGATTTTAATCGAATTTTTAATTTTAACGTCCTATAAAAAGTAAACGTCCCATCACTAGTACCTACTGGTTCGTAGGTGCCGAAAGTGGAATAAAATTTTAAATAATAAACTGTTCCACTAATGGCACCTGCGAAAAATACCGATAGGTGCCGAATATGGAATACCTCAGGTGCCATTAACTTGGGTGCCGTAAAAGCGGGTGCCCAATGTGGAATACGTCGAAAGACGTCCACTGCTGGACATAGGCCTCCCCCAAAAGGGGGGGTTTGCCGTAATCACCACGCTTGGCAGACGGGTTGGCGATCGCAGCATGGTTGCTGAAAAACTCAGAGAACGCTGCTGCCCATCCTCTAGAGAATCCCTTAGTCGCCTTTTACGACAGTCCGGTACTACACGAGATTCGAATAGTGAAACTCCCTAAAATAGGGTTGAGTTGCATGGTGGGTGATTCATACGGGTCATCAGTCGGAAAGGGTCAGCTCAAAACCCTAGATGTAATCGACTACACCGTACCCCAATTTAACGACAACTTCTTTTTCTTTATTTATTTTTTTACTAACAATTGGCGCTTTTTCCAGACCCTGTGTTTGTTTCGAAGTGTCTTCTCAAGCGGCCAGTAACCAGGAAACGTCGGAGCCAACTAGTACTTTCATAATAATGATGGTTGTGTATTGTTCGAACAGTCTAAAATAAATAATATAGCTAAAACAAGTATCAAACTTACCATTTTTCCTCAAATTAGTTTGGATTTTGCCTCTCAATTCAGTTGTGCAGGCATCAAACGCCAAAAAGGTGCCTCGACCACGCACGCTATTTATAAGATTCGGAAACTCTTTTTCAAGAGCGTGAAGACCACATTTTAAAACATGACCTGTCTCTTGTACCAGTTCAAGTAATTTTTCTTTTTTTATGACATTCAGTACCTGATCTAGCATTATTAATTTCGATGGATCACCCATCCACGTGTTAAAAATTCTGTAGGCTTGTGGAGGCCTGAAATGAATGAAAGAAAGCAAATATAAATATTTTGTGCTGGATAGGTAGCACGTTTACTTTTAGCTGTTCGTCATCATAACTGAGACTTCTTCCTTGTATAATTGCACGTATAAAACCTACAGTTTCCTCGAAGAGATCACCGAAACGTAGCCAGCATACGGACGCTAACATGTCAACATCGGGCCCATGAAGGGTTAAATATAAAATAAAAGCGTCCGTTGCTCATTGCTTTGCCATACTTCTTTGCGCTCATTGGTACTAAATACGGCAGGTTTGCGCTCGTTTTCTTTAGCCAAAGAACACGGTGAGTTCCTTGTCCACTGCGAAGACTACATCTTGATGCATGCCCTCTTGCTTGGAGGAAATACTCTCCGAGATTGTACACTTTGCAGTTGTGATGGGTCTTAGCGTTTGTCTGAATGTATAGCCTAATATCCGATAAACTTGAGTGATGCATCCGATAAGTCTTTAGCAGTGCACGGAGCCTACTGTCTAAGGCGCTAAGATCCGCCTGAATCCACTTGAGTATGCCAAAAGGGTACACAAGACCAAGTACCGCCAGACAAAAGAAACTTTATAACTTTTTCAGGCGGCCAAAGAAGCGCTTACGCAACGATTGCTTCATGTCCGCGGCACTCATGAAGGTCTCAGTTGGGGAGGGATTTAAGTTGTATGGAATCTAAGAGTTGCGATTCCTTCAGACTTCAAATCCTTCCTTACTTTACATGCATGATGCAATTTGTCCACACAAATTTATCCTGATAGTACCTATTACTGAAGTTTTCAGTTACCTTGAGTAACTCTATCAGTTGCAAATCGGTGGGGCAAACTGTTTTAAGTCATCCATGTTACCATAAAGTGGGATATTACTTGACCTCCTTGGTGTTCATTAAAAGGCAAATGATGATCTTAAGTACGTCCGGTGCATCATGGGCAGTTAGCCCCGCGACGAACCTTGCTGAGAAGTTGATCTTTTCACCACTGTATGAGTTATTGTCGTGTAACTCGTACTGATACGAGAGAAGAATTTCTCGATTAGATATGTTTTAACACAATCGATAGAAACGAAAAGTATGCCCAATAAATATTCCATAATCTTGCGTCATCTCTATCAAAGGTAAGAATACGAGTAATGTGATTGTTAACAAAACGACATCGACATTTTGTTACTTTTTTAAGAGCGGTAAAATGATGCTAGTTCAAGTTGGATTAGTATGAAATCGTGTTAGATTACGCCGCAATAGCGGTGGTTAGACCCGTGATGAAAGAGTGACTAGAGTGGGCATGGCGCCTTCAGTTTCAAGTACTTTCCAGACATGGCTGTTTCGGGAAGTACCTGTGTCGTACAGGCTAAGAGCAAACGCCCGATCGTCACCACTGCTAGGATTGCCCCGAGGACACGGCGCTGCACACACTGCAGGCGTGTCCTGCGTGGGGTTCAAGAGCGAGAGTGCTGAGGCCATCGCCTCCTATTACGAGAAGGTGATGGCCACCAAGGAGGCAGCGGAGAAGGAGAGAAAGGCATGCTTACTCCTTCCTGTAGCAGACGCACTAGACGCCGGAGGGCGCGCGGCGATCTCCGGCCACCGTAGATAGTGGCCTGCGGGGGACGAACTTAGTAACCCTTCGCCCGACTAGTTACAGGCCTGAGAGGGTGGCCTCTTAGAACTTGGGGCAGCGGGGAAAGGCGCCAAAAAAGAAAGGGTCCGCCAGGGGCTGGCGAGACCTGCCGGGGTTGCGGTGGCTGCCATAGCGAATCCCGTGACCTCGGCCTTAGGTCCGTTTGATGAACACCGTGGGGTTCTAGCTGGAAAGAGTCCAATATAACCGTTCGCCTTCCCCAGGACGAAGGGTGTATAGGAGGATTCCTCACGAAAAAAAAAGTATGAAATCTTGTTAACATGATCACGATAAACAAGTGGGCGAGTCGCGATGTGTTTAAGCAGGATAGGTGTTACGCGGAATCGGCCCGTGTCTGCTCTTAGCCGATGATGTCACAGGCAGTTCAGCCGGCGTCAACGTCGCGGGGTGTCCAAATAATAGGGAATATGCATGTAATTCAAAACTCTTTCATTATTTAAATATACATTGTACAGGAGTCAAGACAAGAATTGCATTTATTTTTTAAATTATTTTACTTTTACTATTTTACAATTCATTTTTTTATGTTACGTTTTTTTGTAGAACGGAACGCAATCTCGAAACGCGTCGTCTTCGATAGTGCCGCAAGTGACATCAAAATCCACGTGAATGAATCTTTAAATAATCTTTTCTTAGTAAACTGTTAAGGGCGATTTCTGCTTGAATAAAGCACAAGAAATAATTTAATTTATATGATTTGTGGCAAAAAAAGAGATGTAAACAAAGCAGTATCGTGGATTGACGTCACTTATGGCCGCGACAATAAAGCATGTTTGAACTGTAGAAGAAAATTGTTGAAGTTTAATCATTGTTTTGAGCAACAAACAATAGTAACATGTGACTTTTAATACTTTTCTCTTTTAATACGTTTATATTAATGTGCTTTATTGAATAAGAGAAAAAAAATTACATGCATATTCCCTATTCGCTTCAAAAAACAAAATCTTTTGTTACAAAACATTAGGTTTTGCGGTTCCACTTCTTATTCATATGACTAAATTATAAAACTTACTTAAATTCAGATTTGAAGTAAAATCCGCCCGTCAACATCTTCTTACTAAATGTAACCATGTCAGGTGGGGATGGTAGATCAAAATATTCATGACACCACATTTTCCCTGTTGGCCCACACCCAGTCTGGACTTCATCGATAATCAGAGCTGCTCCTTTCTGTCAAACAAGATTTTAGTATTTAATAAAATTTATTTACTTAATTCAAAACCATACATTTATAAAAAATAAACTTTAAAAAAAGTAAAAACCGACTTCAAACAAATACTAAAAGGAGTAAAATAATTACCATAATATAAAATTAACAGTTTCAGAAGTCGGTGACTTCTATTTGCTTCAGTGTAGAGTTGCACCGACTTTTGAAACTGTTAATTTTATATTATGGTAATTATTTTACTCCTTTTTGTATTTCTTTGAAGTCGGTTTTTACTTTTTTTTAAAGTTTATTTTTTATTAAATACGTTTTAGTGTCATAATTTTAATCCCCTCCTTCATAACCCTTCTTTTTAGCTTTGACGTAGTCGGGCATAAAAAGTCCTTTCAAATGATACCTTACACGATATAATGAAAACATTCCAAAGGGGGGAAGGGGCGGACACGCACCCCCTCCTCTTTTCCAGTAGTCAGTTCCCAACAACAAATATAGACAAAGCAATATTAGTAATTTGAGAATTTTGCTTTGATCCGATGAGGAATTCCGTTCCATATCTCTGAAGTTCATGGTCTAATCATAACAAAATTTATATGGGACCAGTCGGGAAGAAAAAGAATTTTTCAAATCGCTTCATAAATGACGGAGATATGAGGTAAATAAACATAAAAAAAAAAATGCAACCGAATTGAGAACCTCCTCCTTTTTGAAGTCGGTTAAAAAACGGGTTTTATTTAACCGATCAAAATATATTGATCAGCCAAAAACAACTAATTGATCAGCCATGCTTGCATGATCACCGAACAGCTGTTCGACAAGTGTAAAGTCGCAGGCACTTCTAACTCATAGAGCAACGCGGCCACCGATGGCTCGGAGGGGAGCAACCGTACCTACGTAACATTTCCCCGCTGTCAACTCGTTTAAGCCCAAACTGTCAAATTGGGCATAAGCCAAAAAAATCGCAGAGTTGTGTCTAAAGTCAATATGAGTCGATAAATCATTGGTCAAAAGAAACCTTGTGGAAACTTTGCATGATGGTTATTAACTATCTATGGAACAGTGTTAATGTAGATACTTAATCTAAACAAACCTTAATACTAAGCAAAATTATTATTTACATAATCTGCAAAAAACGCTTCCAAAATGGTAATTTAAATTATGTTCAATTTTCACGTCGCATGCGGTTCAATCTCCGGATAGAGGTGATCTCCTCCGAATATATCGCAAGCGGTCAGGTACAATACCAAGAGTTTGTTTTTTTCGTAATCGCATGGCAAACAAGCTGACAAGGCCCATCTGACGGAAAGTGGTTACCGCTGCTTAGATATATTCACCAACACTAAGAAGATTATTGATGCGTCGTCAACCTTAGAGACAAAGTTGGAAAGTCTCGTGTACCTGTAATTTCACCGGCCCATACCCTTCAAACTGATACACAGCAATACTCCTTGGCGAACTTATTTCCGTGAACGAAATCATTCACAAAGAGGTCTACCACTACTTAAAGAGCCATGGTAAACACATAAGTATGGATGAGTAAGGCAGATACAAACCGTATAGCAAATTTTTTGAAGTTCTTGGAAGAATTCCGGCGATGCATGATTGTCACCTCCTTCCGCTTGAACGGGTTCAACAATAACAGCAGCGACGGGATTTTCTTTCTTTTCCCACTTTTCGAACATTTCACATACATGGGCGAGGCATCTGAAAACAAAAAAGAAATGTAAAAGTTACTGTGAATTTTTTTATTTTTCATCCCTCATGTTCTGAAAGTGCGTCATTGTTTACCTCAAAAGCGGGCATAACCAGAGCCAGCCAGCCATACCGCCAGGGGCTGGTGAACCTCTCTTAGTGTGGGGCCTCGCTCCACGTCCTCTTCAGAGGCGCGCGCGGAACACGGCGAGCCGCCTTCTTGGGCGTATTATTGGTTGAACGACGGGTCCCCTTTTTTTCGTGGGACTATCCTCATGTATGCCCTTCGCCCGGGGAAGGTAAAGGGGTATGCCGGACTCTTACCGGCTAAAAACCTACGGTGTTCCTTCTCCTGACCCTTGGCCGAGGTCGCGGGATTCGCAGCTGCATGCACCGCGACCCCGGTAGGTTTCGGTACGCCAGCCCCTGGCAGGTTTCGGTCCGCCAGCCCCTGACAGACCTCTTCCTCTGTGGGGCCTTGCCCCACGTCCTCCTGAGAGGCGCGCACGAAACACAGCGCGCCGCCTTCTCGGGCGGCCTGTTACTGGTCGGGCGACGGGTCCAACAACGGGTCCCCTAACCCGCCGCCCGCAGGCCACACACTACGGTGGCCGGAGATCATCGCAGGCCTTCCGGCGCCCGGGGCGTCTGGCGCGGAAAGGGAGAGTGACAGCAGCCTCTCTCTCCCTCTCCGCTCCCTCCTTAGTCGAAATCACCTCCTCGCAAAAGGAAGCAACAGTTTCCAACGTACTCTCGCTCTGGCTGACACTGGACAGTAAAAGGCCGAAAGCGAGAGGTCTCCACCGACTGCCGCAACTAGTTCACGGGCGGCGCTGCGTCGCCCACGTAGGGCATGCCTGCTGCATGTGCAGCGCCGTATTACCATCCTAACATGGAAAGTATCGGCAATATTTATTATCTATGTCCCTTTTTATACTCGAGGGAAAATAATTCATTTAAAAAATATCTTTCATAAGCTGAAAAACTACAGTTTTGAGTAGGTATTCGTTTTAACTTTTTCAAATTTTCTCAACTGTACAAACGAAAACCGGTAAACATTCCCCTATAAAAACGTGCAATAGATAAAACGACTGTAGGTAATCTTAGCTAAGACCGAAATAAGTTTGACATGAACTATGTTTCCCGATACGAATTTTAAAGATGAACTTTCTGTCTTCTACCATTCAAGTCTCTGAATCTTAGCGTTAATTAGAGCTTTACCATAGTACTGTCATATAAAAAGATTGTGAGGTATGATATGATGATACACAGTAGGTACAATACTTATAAATTTAAGACACAAAAATCTTACTTTTGATCTTCTTGTTGGTTTTCGCGTTGAAATTCTTCCAGAGGATAACGGTATTGTGGAAAAGGAGCCATTGGCCAGTCAAAAGACGGGAAGTCCAACTTATGAATCGCTTTCGATCTTGTAGTGGCCAATGCGCCAAATGTACGCCCATGGAATGATCCCTGTAAAATATAGGTACAGTATTATTTTTAGTAAGTATCTACAATCCACTTAAAACTAGTTTGCTCAGAATCACCGGGAAGTACGATTGATATGTTTTTTAAACTTATATTTTGTTCCTAAAATACTTAAGTTAAAAATTTCAACTTGGATTCAATAGCTACTAAGTATTATACGCTATGATAGACCAATTTTATACAATAAAAGATAAGATGAAAATAATGATCGGCCCTAAAAGGAATTTGTCCCTGTTAATCGAACAATCTTGCAATGCTTAAGGCCTCTACACACCAAAGCCGCCGGCCCGGCGGCTTCACCCGGCAGGTTATTGCCAGCGGGTTATTGCGGTCAACTAAGAGAGCGAACATGATGCAAAACAAGCCTGGCGGACCTCACTAATTGTTTTGCGTCATGTTCGCTCGCTTAGTTGGACGCAATAACCCGCTGGCAATAACCTGCCGGGTGAAGCCGCCGGGCCGGCGGCTTTGGTGTGTAGAGGCCTTTAGGTACACGGTAACTATGGTTGCCGAGATTCGGGCTTTCGTGCTACATAATTGGCAATGCTGTGTTGTAGTGATTATACCACATTGCAACCTTGAGTATTCAAGCACTTGCAAATTTCGCCAACGTTTTTTAATAGCAAATACGTTCACACAGATCGAATCTTACATTGTTCTTGAAACATTCATTTCATTGAACTTGAAATTTTCTTTCACATAAGGAGGAGTAGAAGCAGTGGCAGACTAATGGTATATCCACACCAGTGCGCTTTCATGTTCATCTTGCGCCTTCAAATTTCAATTCGTCTTGAGTCCAGCGTATGCAATATTGATTGCCATAAGACGCATGCAGCTTATCGTCTACACCTGTACGTCTCGGTCAGTCGTAAAGATGGACGCGTGTAAACTTATAGCTATGCGGCATATTTAAAATATCATAGGAAAATCTAGATTATTTGAAGAAACGGAACACATTAATGAAAAATTTAGAGCTAAACAATGTTATCCTTTTAAAAACTTCACTCTTTGACTTTCTTTTTATTTTATTTGTGTAATCTTCTATAAATTCTAAACTTTATCTTCCGTCATTTTGTCTGGTAAAACGGTCGGAATGTTGCACGTGAACCCACCGGTGTAGCGGTGTGACGGATTAGCGTGCGCTAGGGGCATGCGCTGTTGTCGAACTAGTTTTAGTTCATGCGCTATTCCATGCACTGTGGCGCTTCAGGCATGCGTCAGACGAAGACACAGATGAACAGGAAAGCGCAGTGGTGTGGACATGTCTTTCCGGCTATTAATGCGGAGGCCCCCCTAGTGACGTTGCTATATGGAAAAGGGCCCCAGCACAGTAGTACGCCTCCTGACCAGTGCCGGCCCGGCGCAGTCAGGCCACACCATGCCGAAAATACGCGGCGTAATTTCGGAGTGATTACCTACGTCTGCAACAATTACCCACACCACAACACATGAGGGCTGAAAATATGTCGCGGCAGGGCGCAAAATGGGCGGCAACACTTTCTATCAGCCGTCATTGAAATAAAAATATTTTGATTTTTATGGGAAGTAATAAAAAAAACGACCGAGTAACCCTTTTTTTTTTTTTTTTTTTTTTTTCGTGGGAAAATCCTCATGGATACCCGTCGCCTGGGGAAGGCGAAGGGTTATGCCGGACTCTTACCGGCTAAAAACCCACGGTGTTCCTTCTCCTGACCCTTGGTCGGGGTCGCGGGATTCGCAGCTGCATGCGCCGCAACCCCGGCAGGCCTCGGTCCGCCAGCCCCTGGCGGACCTCTCCTTCTGTGGGGCCTTGCCCCACGTCCTCCTGAGAGGCGCGCACGGAACACATGCGCGCCGCCTTCTCGGGCCTGTTACTGGTCGGGCGACGGGTCCCCTAACCCGTCGCCCGCAGGCCACACACTAGGGTGGCCGGAGATCGTCGCGCGCCCTCCGGCGGCGCCCGGTGCGTCTGGCGCGGGAAGGGAGAGTTGCTGCCGCCTCTCTCTCCCTCTCCGCTCCCTCCTTGGTCGCCATCACCTCCTCGCAAAAGGAGACGACGGCTTCCCACGCACTCTCGCTCCCGACCATGGACAGAACCACGGCCGGAAGCGAGAGGTCACCACCGACTGCCGCGACCAGTTCGCGGCGCTGCGTCGCCCACGCAGGGCATGCCTGCAGCGTGTGCAGCGCCGTGTCCTCAGGGCAGTCGACGCAGTGGTGACATCCGGGCGTCTGCTCACGGCCTATGCGACACAGGTACTTCCCGAAACATCCATGTCCCGAGAGCACCTGCGTCAGCCGGAAGCTGAGGGCGCCATGCCGCCTCTCCAGCCACTCCTCCATAACGGGTCTTACCGCCGCTATTGCGGCGTGCCCTGACCGAGTAACCCTACAAAATTCTTAGGGTCAATTTTTTAACACCCGATAAGTATCTGTCGGAGATAAGCCTGCTCAGGGAGCTATGGAGCAAGCTATGTTGAGAGTTTCTTTGAAGGATAAAATCTAAAATGAAATTATCTGGAGAAGAATCGTGGTCACCGACATAGCTTGCAGAATCAGCAAGCTCAGTGGCAGGTGGGCTGGCTATGACTTTTGACTGTACGATTGGCTTCTCTGCTACGTCGCGTCTCGATTCCCGCACGGATCAAATACTTATTTGGATGGCCTGCAGATAGAGATCCAGTAATTTAAAAAAAAAAAAAATTACAGGTCGTTTGCACTTATTATAACTTTCGTGAGACACATTCATATTATGATTGTTTACAGTTTAGATACTAGTCTGGCAACCCCGAAAAAATGCACGTAGGTAAGCAAATTATAAACAATGTCTGTTGAAGGGCGTTGGAGTAGACGAGCCTCTGAGTGGAGACGCAGCGATGAACATTGTGACCCTATCGTGATGCCTAGCCCAGCGGAAATAAATGTTATTGAAACATTTAAGCCAGTTAACTGGCGCGTTTGAGATTGTCACCGCACAAAGGGGGCACACGAAGGTTACAAGATCGACAATAGGTCTCTTAAAAATAAGTACCTAAAACTAGGTACCTACCGACGTAAATGCGATGTTGCGACTATTATTTTTTGCCTTCGCATTTCAAAGGTGTGATAATTATGGGAAGCATTTTTAAAGTAAAAATAATACAGGACGGAACTTACAAAAAGAATACTAAAAAAACGTCAACAAAAAAAAGAAAAATCAAAAACCCAACTGCAATAAAAAGCGTATAGAAAAGATAGAAACAAAGAAAGTAATGTCTTCTTCTTCTTCTTCTTCCTGCCCTTATCCCATGTTACTTGGCAACACGTTTTCTTCTTCCATTCCGTCCTATCACCCGTCATGATATCACTGACACCCTTCTCTTTCATATCATTCTTCACACCATCCATCCATCTTTTCTTTGGCCTCCCTCTTCCTCTCCATCCATCCACATTTATACTCATAACTCTTTTTGTCACATGCGTTTCATCTCTCCTCTTCACATGCCCATACCAAGACAAACGGTTCCCTTTCAACTTTTCTGTCACTGGCGCTACTTTCAAACTTCCTCTAATATACTCATTCCTGACTTTATCCATTCTGGTCACTCCACACATCCATCTCAACATTCTCATCTCCGCTACATGCAATCTTTTTTCATCCGTCTTCTTCACGGCCCAACATTCCGATCCATACAGTACGACAGGTCTTATCACGGACTTGTAGATTTTCCCCTTTAACTTGAGAGGCATCCGTGAGTCGCAAGTTATTCCAGTGACCTGTCGCCATTTCATCCATCCTGAGTTGATCCGATGTGTAACGTCTCGGTCTACTCCGCCATCCCCTTGGACAAGCGACCCGAGGTACCGAAAGTCGGAGCAGGTCGGTATGGGCGTTCCGGCGAGAGATATTGGCACAGAACTAGAGAGACCGCCAAAATCGCAAAACAGGTACTCTGTTTTGGTTCTGCTCAATCTCAGACCAACACTCTCCAGTCTTTGCCACCACACCTCCAATCTGCTCTGGACCTCTAGGCCACTCTCGGCAACCAGCACAATGTCATCGGCAAACAGCATGCACCAGGGGGCCTCTTCTTGGATGTCCGCCGTCAAAGCGTCCATTATTACCAGGAAGAGGTAAGGGCTGAGGGCCGACCCCTGATGCAAGCCGACAGCCACATTGAAGCTGCCAGTAGTGCCCACTGTAGACCGGACTTGGGTACTGCATCGACTGTACATTGCTCGGATCAACTGCACATACTTCCCAGGCACACCTTTCTCCTTAAGGGCCCACCACAAAACCTCACGAGGCACCCGGTCGTATGCCTTTTCGAGGTCAACAAACACCATGTGCAAGTTTTTATGCGCACTTCTGTATTTTTCGCATAGCTGGCGTATAGCGAAAATGGCATCTGTTGTACCCCGACCAGGCATAAAACCGAATTGGTTTTGTGAAATTTCACTCTCTTCTCTCAGCCGCCTTTCAATGACTTTCTCCCAAACTTTCATACTATGTGACATTAGCTTTATTCCTCTATAGTTGTTGCACTCCAGCACATCACCCTTGTTTTTAAAGATGGGCACCAGCGAACTGTTGCACCATTCATCAGGTATGGCTTCTTCCAGCAACAACTTATTGAAGAATGAAGCCAACCACATCCATCCATCAACCCGTAATACCTTCCACACTTCAACTGGTATTCCATCTGGACCTATTGACTTACCATTCTTCATTCCACTTACTGCTATTCTCACTTCATCCCTACTTACCATTCTAAAGTAATGTAAAAAATAAATAATACGAACATAATTTTCACAAAATTCACGTAGGTTTTCAAAAAATCATACTATCAAATCGTAACATGCAGTCGGAGGCTACGAATGTTTTTGGTCAGTCAGTTTGCGAATTACATAATTCAGCCGTCGGGATGCTTGGAGAGTATAAAGAATCCAACAAACATAGATACCTACTCGTGAAAAACATAACCCTGCCTTTGCTGTCGCGCAGTCGGGTAAAAAACATGTTATATTGTTATGTAATATTTTTAAACGGCGGCGCTGTGGCGAGAGTTTCTTTTCACGTAGAGTTTCGACCCCGATGGATAAATGTATCGCATCCAGAATAAAGTGCGGCCCTGCCATCGAGTACTTTGTGGCTACACTACGTGAAATTTCGGACTCGGTACTTGTACTTACCTACGACCTACAATCAAAACGTTCAAGCTCGCTTGGATTACATTTTATCAAAACGTTCTGTGGAACTAATCTTGATTTCGTTCCATTGATAAGTGTTTACCTACTTGTCACGAAACACTCTAAACACCTAATAGGGACCTACCTGGTAAGGTTTAAATACCAAAAGGTACCTATTAGAAAGCCCGATATTGTTGACTGACATTACCTCCTGAGTCCATTATCATTGAACGCAACAACACGTCTTCTTTCCGTGAAGGTTGGGCAAAAACTACTGAACTCTACATGTCACATCATGTAGCACCATGGCACAATATCTTTTATTTTACGACAACCACGGGTAAAGACCCAATATTTTCTGTGTCATCTGTAAACTTGTTTTATTTTTCACACGGGTGCAATGTATTATACATATAAATCTTCCTCTTGAATCACTCTATCTATTAAAAAAAAACCGTATCAAAATCCGTTGCGTAGTTTTAAAGATCTAAGCATACATAGGGACAGACAGCGGGAAGCGACTTTGTTTTATACTAGGTATGTAGTGATGTTATAATAGCGGGCCACTAACGTTCTTTCTTTTAGACTTGTCCTGTTTAACATTCTGTACTTACAAAAATGCGAAAGGCTAACGTAAAAACTTTGTAACCACTAACCACCATACTCCTACATTCAATCATCATTATTCATCATACAACCGTAATCCTACTTAGGTGTCCTTTCCCGTTACTTTATCATGATGCGCCATTCTGACACGAAAAACTAAATTTCGATCATCAATACACACCTATGGACAAAAGGATCACGTGTTAGTAGTGGATGATCTGATTCATACTCTTAATTCTGATTATTCATGAAGATTGTTGTCATATGAAGGGAATAGTTACCCGTTTGTATTTGCTTTACGAAATATTGTCATTTTGCACCAACATGTGTAGTTACCGTGACCGTGAGTCAAGAGATTCTATTCTATTGCTTTGAATTTTATTGATTATAGAGCTTTTAATCCGTGATCCCAAATATGTTCTGAAATGTAAACAGCTGTATCATCATAACTGAGGATAGATAGTTTATAGGGTATTTTTTATGAAATCTTTGAAAAGCTATTTCTCTTAAACTATTGACTTTTGGGGAAAATTGTAGAACAAAAGTTATTTATTATTATGGGTACTTTTACATCCTTTCGAATTAGTACCCACTTTCCAATTAACCTTTAAATATCGAAATATTCCATTCCAGTCGGATACATTATAAATTATTCATAGTGCAAATTTCCAGCATATTTTATATTCATTTTAAGTTCATACCCTAACCCAGTGTACCGCAAAGTGTGAGCCGCGTCACACTGGTTTACCGTGGTCGTTAGTTAGTGTGCCGCGGAAAAATGACAAGTTTTGTCAGAAAGTTATTAAGATATACCCAGCGATCCTATGGTGTACCGCTAATATTTCCATATTTTGTAGGTGTACCTTGAACACAAAAATTTTGCTGAACTCTGCCCTAAACTATTTAAAATAGCTATGTGCCATCTTCCTATCGTAGCCACATCAGTGCTAGCCGAGCGTCATTTTTAGGTTCCTTTGATAAAACATGTAGGGATAAGACTTTTTTTATTAAATCTTCTTCATTATGATTTACGAGTTCAGAATTTTTCTATTAAATTATTTAAAAATACCAAAATATCGATTAAATGGCGTTGAAACATTCGACAGATCAGTTATATACACCTAGGTACTTCTGTAACGGTTCATTTTATAATGGTAACTATTTCGTTAGTTTTTTTTTGTAGTCGGTTTTATTTTTTGCCCATCATAAGGCAGCCAAACAACCTTCATCAGACAAGACTCAGGAAAGTCCCGCAATTTCGCTTAATCCCCAATTATATCTATGTCTAAAAATATAAGAACGCGCTAACACAAGCTTATTTTCTACTATCTACCTACACTAAGTAAGGTTTAGTTAAATTTTAAACTTATAAACGGTACCAACCATAAATGACATAACTGATAAATTCGGTGCCCCCGGTGGCTGGTTGAGAATACACGAATTCATTTCTTGCTCGGTAAAGGTTATTCTGCCCCCACGTTTCTTCGTATTATACCATATAAAAGCGGCTTTGAACGCATTTTCATTAGAACAGGCACCACACATCATAGTTGAAACACAATCCAAACCGCTAGGAGCTGCTGACAATAAAACATCTTTTATCTTCTGCGGCCAGTCGACTGCTGGAAACACACCAAGTGCTGGCCGGTTCACCAACGCCCTCTGAAATTTATATGATGGAGATTGTACTTTATATAAGGTCCTGCCAAAAAACCTGCCCAAACTTAAGGAGTTGTTCAGAATGTGTAATAATTATTATAATGACGACTGTTAAAAAATAACATCATTTCCACATAGCACACACAACAATTACACATAACATCACATAAAGTGATCTATTAAAATAAGAAAGATTAATAAGGTTATGAAAAGGTAAATAAGGTTGTAACGGTTCATTGACTTTGCCCGACCGCGCGGCGTGAGGTACCTATTATCACTTATCTTATACAGCCATAGCATTACTAGTAGGTATTACAATAATGAGTGTAAGTCATAGTTGCGATGTTCATTACCGCGACGTACGTTACCGCGAAAGTTTACCATCGCGACGTTCGTTGTTGCGAAAGTTCTTTACTGTGATGTACGTTACTGCGAAAGTTTAACATTGCGACGTACGTTGTCGCGAAAGTTCTTTACTGCTATGATTTCAGTTTCGATAGCAAATATTATATTTCCACTATCTCCAGTATCAGCAACCCTCTTACATGACCTACATCGCAATAGCGTATTATCGAAACTGCAATCATCGCAGTAAAGAACTTTCGCGACAACGTACGTCGCAGTAGTAAACTTTCGCAGTAACGTACATCGCAGTAAAGAACTTTCGCAACAACGAACGTCGCGATGGTAAACTTTTGCGGTAACGTACATCGCAAATGAACTTCGCAACTTTGATTTACACTCTACAATAATAATTTGTAATTATTAAGTCACGTTAAGTTCTTTACAGTAGGTATTCATTTTTAACAGACATCATACTTAGTTACACTTTCTAAACAACCTTATAAAGTTTGAGCAGGTATTTTCGCAGCACTTTGATCAAAATATGTAAGCACAGACTAAAGTTTTAATACATACAACGTTACGCTCATCGTTAAATACACTCAGAAGCTGTGGATGGTTGTATCCAATGGGTATAGAAGAGATCTGAGTGTAAGCATCCAAAAAATAATTGCCGTCGGCATCCGCAAAATAATTTCCAGCGCATTTATCGTAATCAGCAAATAGTTCAACAGAACTAGCTTGCTGAAAGAACAAAAAAAATGTATTAAACCAGATGATAATCTCGTGTTGCTAGTAAAATTTATTTATGAACGCACCAGAAACTCAATGATAAGATTAATTAAAACTGTACATAGCTAGTAATTATGATATCAAAGTCAACAATGTAAGTAGATAAGACCTCATAAGTACACCAGATAAATGAATACTAGGTGGGAATAATAAAATGTAAAAAAAAACATTATTTAAGTAGATAACAATGTAATTTCATGGAGAATTAAAAGCGGAGAACAAATCGGTTCTGTATCTATTACAAGTACATAGATACAGAGTTACAGACAATTGTTTCTATTAACTGCCAATTGAACATAGATTATTACCAATAAAGCTCAGACCATTAAAAAGTAGTATAGACAGAGCCGTCGTAAACAATTGCGACAAAATAAGTGAGGCATCGTTTCTGGCATGTGTTCGAAATCTTGCCAGTGTTGTGCCATGATTCCCCAGTATGAGTGATACTTAGGCCATAAAAGTTTCTGGATTCTGATACAGTGAAACACTTATTATAATGTTTATATTGTGTTTCTGTTTTTCAATGTATTTTCCCAGACAATTTATACATTTTTTCATTTTTTGGAACCATTGGGAAAAAAATATTACCATCACTCTACTCGCTGTCATTTTTGAACTTCCGTTAAATCATGCGGTATCCATCTCGAAGAAAGCTTCTCAATATTCAGGTGTACATGTATGTTCTGTCTTTCGATAGTTCCAAACGTTGAAGATTAACAGGGATATTAAAATTTAAATTCTATTACAGTTACGTGCAATTTTGGTTCACCTATCAAAACAAACGCATAATACGAATGAGCAGGCAAGGCAGTTTATTAGCTGCGCTGTGACTCGCACAGTCAAAATACTTAAACCTATTAGTGGTATGCCGTTGCACACAAATATATAAAAGGTGATTTCTTAATTGTAATAGATAAGTGTACTTACCTGGATACGATTTAAATCGTTTAACAATGCCTTTGATTTAGGACCAGGTATCGGTGTTTTAATACAAGGGCCTTTTGGCTCCTGATTAACTGTACCATGCCCGCTTGCTAAGCGTCGAAATTCTGTAAAAAATGTAAAGATTTTTTTCTTATTTAAATACCGAATTCCAAATCAGTGACCTACTTGTCGTTCGATAGCAATAAGATTAGTTTGACTATCGGCACAGATTTTTAATCGGCATTTTGTTAAAGTTAATGCGCATTTAGCCGCCTGTCTTACCTTACTTTCACTGAGTTGCAAGAAAGATACCATTAGGTGATCATTAACTAATCCGTCATTACGAATAATGTTTCTATTAAATTAATGGCTATTGCATGAACACTGATTAGGTCGTAGTTCGTTCTTCATTTACCATATCATATATTGAAATCATGGGGAGTTTGACACATCAAAAATTAATTTTAATGGATAGTTAATCATTCCATTAAATCTAGCTTCTTGCAATGGACAGAAGAGGGTAATGGAGCATTAACATTCTAATGAGAGCATTAAAATTTAATGGACCTTTCTTGCAACTGAGTGTAAGTCAGTTACGCTATGAAACGAACCGTCGACCAAGGAACAGTTAGTTTCCATGCCCGCCTAGCTCAGGTATGTATAACCTTGTCGATCTATGACATTGACCGATCTGTCGCGACTTCTTCTTAGACAGAAGCCGAATTCTATTTTGGTTACGCCTATATATAACCTTGTTATAAAAACATGAACATATTTCATTGTGAATAGTATTTATGACAAAACCCAGAAAACAAGATTTACCACCCCTTACCACGCAGGTAGGAATTGATTTAAAAAAATCCTAAAGCGACCAGTAAACAGTCAATATTTGACGGCAATATTTGGCCGACAATGTTTCGGCAATATGGTCGTATTACTCGTCGTATTAGGCCAACATTGACAAGTGCGTACCCGGCTATTTTGTCTCAATATTGATGATGGATGGATGGTCGTGTGCTTCCGAGTATGACTGCCGCTGGACGACAGTAAACATCATTGCTGATAATAATTTATACTAGCAATGCTATAAATAGTTACTGGGCATTGCCGACTACAAATTGCCGCAAAATGTTGACCGTTTACTGGATGGCCGCACGTTCTAAAAAAAGTCGGTCAGAAGATTTCTGGCGAGTACACGAGACACTGTGCATACATTTTGTTCAGTTTTTACTAGGCCCCCTAGTGTCGGATCCAGCAATTTTCTGACAGAAACTTTATTTATAAGAAATTTTCAGAAATGCGGTCGGCCTAAGAGGGAGGGCCAGCTCTTAAATATATGTCTAACCATTTTATAAACTACTCCTTTCGATTTTTAAGACGGGTTGTAAAAGTTTGCAAGGGGAATCATAATGCGTGGCCTGATTGATTTGAAACATGGTTTACATAAAATATATAAAACACTAAGTAATTTGAGGATTTCTCAAATACCCACCCCTGAGGGAAGTGAAAAGGATTGATAAATCTTTGCTCAAAAGAAATCTTGTCGAAACTTTGCATGATGGTTATTAATTATCGTAAGTACTGGATTTGCTCAGGAGAATCAGTAGGCCAGCGTTGTGAACTAAAGCCTGAGTTTTAGTTCACAACGCTGGCCTACTGCGGGTGGGTTGTTTCAGAAAATCATGATATAATATCATAACATACACACATCAAAAAAAGTTTGCGATCACTAGCATAAGCTGATATAATTTTATAAATTGAACTCTATCAAGAAAAATTCTTTGTTGTGTGTTTTCTTGATAAAGAAAACTCGTGTCCAAAGAATCTAAAAAGAAGAAGAAATCATAATAATATAGGTAATCTACCGTAACAAAAAAGATTTCGATTTTTCAAAGTGATCGCAAACTTTTTTTGATGTGTGTACAGTCGGAGGCTAGCTACGAGTTACGTAATTCGCAAACAGATTGACCAAAGAGATACGCAGCCTCCGACTGCGAGTTATGATTTGATGGCATGTTTTTTTTAAACAACCGCAGTACGCCATCGTTGTTAACTAAGGTCTGAATCCTTCTCGTTCAAAGAAGAACTCGTGCCTATCAATGGGAGAGTAATGGGCTGGTAATTATGTACGTTATGATTAGAAGACCGTCTTGTTTACATCTTTTCAGTTCTATTTTCTACATCATGTTGTTTCCAACTTTTTAGTTGGCTTTTTACGAAGTCGGGTTTTTTTTTTATTTAGTTACTTTTTTACCTGTAATTACTTTATGCTAGGTACTACATAGGGTACATACATACCTCTAAACAGGGTGGAAACGTTAAATGTTTCGGCGAGGCGATTCCTTTATTATTTTTACAGATATTGAAAAACTGTTAGATAACATCAAAACTAGCTTGCCTATGGAATAAAATGAAATAAATATCTTAACGAAATTAAATCGCCATTATATTCGAAATTTGATTTACATCATAAAACTTAAAACTGATATTGGAACTTAGCAACATAATGAATACTTAACATAACACTTTAAGCAGTAAGCAACTAAGTTTCGATACCAGTGTTTTTTTTTTTTAAATAGCTTTTATTTTGACAGAATAATCCTTTAAAACCGTATTTTTTGCGTAATGTAAGGGCGTAGTAAAAATCGAATTTAGGAAATAAAGAGATTTAGTAAAAAGTGTTATTTTGTTCCTTTGGCAACCTAGTTTTGATATTAGCTATACATTTTTCAATACCTGTTTTATTGGCGAAATAAATGCCTGTTGACACTTAACGTTTCCACCCTGTATAGCTTTAATGTTGTAATAAAATGTGTTGAAATTGTAACGAATATTATTTGGCATGGAGCAACGACGAAACGCACTTTTCTTAAACTGGTCAGCTAGATTTTTATAAAAATTACGTTAGATTTATCGGTAATTTGACAACGTACCTTTCAAAGCAAGCGACACAGCTGATTTAGCAGTTGTTGTATTGCACAGAAGCATCTTGGAACCAGTGTCTTTTTCACGTCACTCTATTACATTTGCTGCAATTATAAATTTTGTCGATTTACACAATAAAGTATGCAAATATCTTGTTAAAATATAACAATGCAACCACTGTGAGAACGTCGCTCTTCGCTACCGCACATCCGTTTGCGCCGGGGAGGAGTAAACGTAGTGATTATTATTATTCTTTGCAGAGGAGCGCCGCGCGCAGCCGCGGTTTTCGGCCTCGCTTATGGAGACGCGCAGCTTACCGCGGAGCGTGATGCGGAGAGAAAAGCGGAGCGTAAAACAGATAATTCAAACATTCATAACGACGTTGTATTAAAGCGTTTATAGAGACGCATCTCTCCGCGTGTGGCAGTAGGTAAACGGCGGATTCTGTGACTCTACATATAAACGAGATCTTAGACACAGACACCAACATCCAAATGTAATTACTTGTATTGTACGCATTGGTGTGTAAATAGGATAGGATGGGGCATTTCCAAATTCACAATTCGAGCATTAGGATATTTAGGATCTACCTAAGGGTTTTTTCGACAGAGATTTTCTATTTATTCTACATATACCTACGTATACTAAAATTGCTCAATGTATGACGTCATAAATTTGGAAAGGGGTGTGTATAGGGTTACCATCCGTCCGGATTTGTCCGGACATGTCCGGATTTCTAGAGTTTTGTGCGGACTTTGTCCGGCTCTTTAAATTGTCCGGATTTTTTGGCTTAGATGGAACACTATTAATAAAACTTACATAAGTAACCATCCGCTACTATGCCTACCATACCACAGTAACTAAGTGGGTATGTTTGAATTTTGTGACTAAAATGTCCGGCCTTTTATTGAAATGTCAGGCTTTTTGTCAGGACTTTTCAAATTTCTAAATGGTAACCCTAGGTGTGTAACTATACTAAGAAGCGGCTTAAATAACCGTTATACGTCTCTGAGTGTGGCAGCCAATCAAACAATCAAATGATCCAATATTACATTTTTAATGTTATAATTTTATATGCTCTAATTTAATTTCATAATGTTTAATTCTTATAAAATATCTACATTTTAACTAATGGTTAAATCAAGTTAACAGGGGTTGGGGAGAGTAGCTATGGCGAGAGCCCCATCGAGAGCCCCCTACCCCCTTTGCGAAGGGGAGTATTTTTTATGATTTTTTAGTTTATAAGTGGTTTCCATCACATATTGGGGAATAATTTCTGCCACTCGCCGGCCGCTGCCGCAGCACCGCTTGCTTCGCGCGCTTGGCTCGTGCGTAGTATGGTCACAATAACTACTAACCTAACCTACCCTTTAGCTGTCTTTTTGTAATTTTATTTCTTACTAGAGGTCGCTCGCGGCTTCGCCCGCGTGGATGTCGTTTATCGCGTATTCCGTATTTTTCGAGATAAAAGTAGCCTATGTCCTTTTCCAGGTTCCAGACTATCTCTGTACCAAGTTTCATCAAAATCAGTTCAGCGGTTTAGGCGTGAAAGCGTAACAGACAGACAGACAGAGTTACTTTCGCATTTATGATATTAGTAGGTATTGCGAGGGCTTCTCCGTCTCCCGAGTCCTCGAGTTGTTTTCCTCGGGAATAGGGATGAAAATTGCCGAATGTTTCCGAAACTTACTAGGAAAGTTTCCAATATTCCCGGCAATATTGGTCAATATTGCCGGAAAGTTGCCAAAATTGCCAGATTACAAAGGTTTTTTCAAATGCCATTTTTAATGTTTATGCGCTCATGAGGTTTTATGTAATGGTGTAATTATACGTATTACTAGTAAGCCTGTATGGTATATTGTTAATTATACTTAATTTCTAATTATCAATGCAAATATGTGAAGATAAAGTTAAACTAGGACACTGGTAACTTCATGATAGCTGAACCCATAGTTTTTTGAGAATTTCACTTATAAATTTTATAAACAAATACAGAGGACATTGATACCGAATGTTCCCCTTGTACCCTTATTTTGATTTACGATAACTTGAATGTTAAATACTACGTTGGTACGTTACCCCAGACTAGTCGCTTAGCCACTTGAAAAATCGTGTCGTTAAAAGAATTTTCTAAATCAGATCAGTAGGTTTTGAGAAAATTGCGGACAAACATACATACGGGTCGAATAAAGAACCTCCTCTTTTGAAGTCAGTTAAAAACATCAACTTGTTGTTGCTGATCAAATCGTCTTGCAAGGTTTGACCCTATTATACATACAGAGATGTATACATATAAATGTTATACTTTCTTACATACAAGTGTGGTTTCATATAGAAAGTAGAAAAAAAAAGATCATTTCTCCAAAATAGTTATGGTTTCATCACCAATGAAGTATCGTGGATAGCCTGTTTCTTTTCTTTAGTTTATCAGTAAGAAAATAAATGCAAAAACAAAAATGTTCGGTTGGATAATGTAGGCAAGTATAAAAACTAGCACCCTGCAAACCGCAATTTTATCCTACTATGCAATTATATAAAGTAAAATACGTTTTCTATTTACACGTTTCTTGCCAATGTTGCCGGCAGGATTGGAAACATTCGCGGCAGTTTTGGCAACTTTCGCAATATTGCCGGCAATTTTCATGCCTACTCGGGAACAGTACTTTTTTCGGGATGAAAGGTACCCTATGTCCGTTTCTGTACATCTGACAACGCATAGGTATGCAAAATTTCGGTATGATCGGTTCAGTGGCTTTGATGTGAAAAGGTAACAAACAAACAAACTTACTTTCGCATTTATAATATTAGTTAGGATTAGGAAGTTAGGATTAGGATGGATGGACCCAGGTGACCTGGGTGATATCAACTGAGTGAACAAAATTGAATTTTTGGTTTTAAGATAAGTCCAAAATTGGCCATTTCCTGTTTTGTCATTAGTCATTACTCACACTCAATTATTTTTTACTTTCATTTGGTCCATACTAGATAAGTCTTCTACTGGTAGAAGTACATACAGTAGGTTGGTCTACACTGATAAGTCTTTAAAAAGTAGTCCTCATTTGATACATTTATGTTGAAATAACTTATCCATGGCTTAGCAACACAATTATCTAGCACATTGGTCAATTTTATATAAATGTATCTATCATTTTTGACCAAACATTTTTTTTTTAGCTTCTGTATTGATAAGTCCTACAGATATATGTTGATAAGTGCATTATCTTGTTTTTTTTTTTTTAAATCAAAGGCCATCTCTGCTCCATTGTAGGTGCATAGGCATTTTTACCATTATCTAGATTGGTAGAGATAATACGCGATACTTTGTGCACGTCTCCGTCCGTCGATTTACGGATACCACCACGAAATTAAATTGATATTAAAAGTAATTTATTTTGTTCAAGATACTGAATTAACCGACTGTTTATATTTTTCTAAAATTTTACATATTGCAGGCAGAATGGAAATAGCTCCACTGATACGATCTCTGTTTCCAACCGTGTGTATGGGACGCATCTAGGACTTTATAGGCTTTTTCAAAACTATGCTACTTTGGAGGTATCTATCTGTTGAAGATAAAGGTGAAAGAAGAGAACAAGAGCGTTTTATTTTGTTTAAGGAGTCTTACATACTAGTTGTTGCCCGCGGTTTCATTTGCATCCTAAGGAAACCACTTCATGTGCCCAGATAAAAAGTATCCTATGTCCTAATCCCGGCCATGGTATACCTGTGTGCCAAACTTCCAAATCCGTTCAGCCATTAAAGCGTGATTGATTAACAAACACCCAAACTCACAAACATCCAAACTTACACATTTATAATATTAGTAGTAGGTATAGGATAGGATCCCAGGATAGGTCATGGAGGGAAAGTATTTTAAATATTAAATAAAGCAAGTACTTAAAGGTGAATTAGGGGGAATTTCGCCAACTTATCATTAACTGTTCATTAAGCTAATTCGGTCTCTAAACTTTTCTACAGCTAACATTTGCATTTCACCATCATATCAATAGTGATACTCTCCCCCTCTGGAAAAGGCGTTACCTCATCATGAGATTAACGTAAAACCGGAGGAAACATCATCTCTCTACAACCCCACCATGTAATAAAAAATGTATAATGAGGTCTACTGAAAAGCTTATACAAACCGCAGGGCAGCTTCAGCTGTTGGTGAGTGGCGACACTGCGTACCTTATTGCCTCAGAGAGTCGGTCAGGGCCTCTTCTTCAGTTTGCCTTTATTGGCTGGCTGGAGTGGAACCCCAAAAGTGCCCGCAGGACTCTCAACTTTGGCTTGCCTTTATCGGCCGGTCAGAGGGGGGCCGCCAGAGCTACATGCTCGGGGGTGGAAGTGTCTAATGGTGTAATAGCGGGGAAACCCACTCCGGGTCTTTTAGACCCGCGACGGTGAAACCGGGGCCACACCTCTCTACACCTCTAGGCGCTCACACATCTGTTGATCCCTTCGCCTAAAACTGACGGCTTTTCAGGGGGCCCAGCTAGTGAGCTGGCGAGTCACCGTCTGCCAACACATTTCAATTTTAAACTTGAAAGGCAGACGCCGTTTTCTTCCGGCAATAGAAGTTAACCAGTCCACTTAACACCCCTTCCCATAGACCAGATATTTTTTTACCATATTTTACAATAGTTTTGCACCCACCTGGGACGGTCCATGACTGTACTCCAATAGTGCAGCCATGGATAGTCCCCGGTTGGTGCCCCATCCCATTTTAGATTAAAGTTCTCAGAGGGGCCTCTGCGCGTTGGACCTGTGTCCCCCGTATGCCTTCCAAACGACTGGATATCTTCCGCACGGAAGATGAGCCGTGAACAGAGATACTTAGTACCAATGATCACGAGTCTGTATGGCAAAGCAAGGAGCAACACGAGCGCTTCTATCGAGCCCTTCATGGACCCGATCTTTGGCTCCGTTGTGGTGACCCTTTCGTGGAAATCGAAGGCTTTGTCTTTGAATGTGCAATTATGGACGAAGTCATGATGACGACGAGCAATTAGAGGAAATATATTGTGAAGGATGACATGGTTGACATCAGATCTGTCATGCATGCCACCGTCCGGGAGAATCTATCCGACACATTATCTCCGATTGTTCTCGTCTTGCCAACGGTGAATACTTGCACAGACACAACCAGGCCAGGATTATTCACCAGCAACTTGCTTTGAAATACTACCTTGTGGAATCGGGAGCACCTACTGTACTAAAAGTATGTGTCCGACCCAGTTCTCGAGAATGGTCATGCCACATTGTACTGGGATCGATATAATTATTATCGCTGACAGGACTATTGAGGCCAATAAGCCTGATAAAGTGGTAATAGATCGAGCAGAGCGCCGTACAATGATTGTTGATATCACGGTCCCTCATTCCGAGAACCTTGTGAAAGCTGAAAAAGACAAACAAATAAAATATCTTGATTTAGCACACGGGATTGTCGGCATGTGGGATGAGGACTCAGCAGTCATTGTCCCGATAGTCGTTACGGCGAATGGACTAATAGCCAAGAGCTTCGATCAACACCTCATGCGGCTCTCGTTCGGCGGCTGAATCAAGGGCGTGATACAAAAAGCAGTAGGTAGTTACTCCTTGACACGACACGCATAGTGAGGAGGTTCCTTTAATCCTTTCTCAGGCCCTGACTGCCGGCAGCTTGGACCCTGTTCCCGATGCCGTTGGGTTACTTTTTTTATATTTTTAAATGTATATTGTTTTTTTATGATATGGATATAAAAATATCATTTATATGTGTTTACAATGAATTAACGTGATAATGACAAGATTAATGAACACATAAATGTCTTATTTTGTAGGTCACATTTAACTTATCTGGTTAAAAGTTACGGACTACTTATTGATATATGTTGGTGAAATACCACCTTAAAATTTGTAAAAAGTAAGAAATTCTGCATTCACACATTTTCAAATATCTCAAAGACATTCAATGTAAGTAATTACCGCACCGGACCGGACCGGACCGGACAATGTAACAAAATTCGTAATTTAGAAGCAACTACACTCACCGGCATAATTAGCGGAACGTTTTCAGTTTTTACATTTTTTTATGATATGGTACTGCTATTGCTACTATGACGATTTTTTTATTCAAAAGAACCTTCAATTAGGACTTGCATGTTGAAGAAAAATTTGGTTTTCCTAAGCGATTAGAGGTAAATTAGGCCCAGTTTTGATTTTACAATGATTTTGCCCTTTTGTGTTTTTGATCGGAACTTTGTTTTATTTAAGTACTGGTGGTTTGGCCTTAGTGTATTCATTACATTTGGAGAATAAACATTGCGTAGAGGCTGAAAGAAGTAATTTACCTGTGACAAAAGCTACGAGGCGTATTACAGTGATCGATGAAAGTCAAACCTATCGTGCAGTAAGTTAAGCACTGGCTGTATCGATATTAGTCATTCCTCGCAATGTCCATCGGAACAAGCAGACAGGATGTTTCCTTAGAAGATGAGGATAATGCAGAAATCAAGGAAAAAGCGCCGTTGATGATTGGTTTATGACCGTTCAAACCGGTTAAGGCTCTGAAAAATTGGCGCAATGCTGCTATTTGGACCTGTAGCATCCTGAAGGTGGTCCGTATTTTGCTTGTGAGTATGCGGAAAGAAAGACGACGTCTCATTGTAGGTAATCTGATGTCTAACGCGACTGCTGAATGTCCAAAACGTGCTGTAGGTCATCGCGTAGTGAAATTAAGTTTTGCTCAATAACACCGAGATCGGACTAAGGAGTTAGAAAGACATTTTTTCTCAGGGGCAAGCTGTTTTTTGATATACATTTTTTGGATGGGAGGCATAGAGTATGGATACGTCAAGGGAATCGCTTTGAACAGTCAAATTTTACAGGAATGTGCCTTATACTGGAGGCTCCAGTAATGGTTTGGGGTGTCATTTGTTTTGAAGCGCACACGGAGTTAGGCATTATTGAAGGAGGCTTACTGGCTGCTTATTTTTGCAGGATAGACATCCTAAAACCTCATGCAATGCAACTTGACGAATCGCCAGACAAGGAAAAAAAATTATGCACGATTATGTGTGGCCGGACTGTGTATTCGTGGTCCACAATTTCATATAAGCCGTTGTAATAACCCACCAGGGTGGGTCAACGTAGACCTCGGACATGAGTCCAATAGCATATGACTTGGCCTTGACGGGAAATAGGATTAGAGAAAAAAATCCAACCACCCAGAAACATTAGAGGATTAAAAAGTGTTTCATGGGACTGTGGGGACAATTTGCTTTAAGAAAAGATAATGGATTAAAAAATTGGATGGAAAAACATGTCATAATACTGACAAGGACCCTAGCAGTATAGAAACTATGATAAAACAAACAAAAAAGTGAAATAAATAGCAAATTCATTATTCCAAAAAATTTGCGCCGAAAGTTTCAAAATGGATATTTTAGCAAATTAAAGATTTAAATTGCCAAATTCAATTAAATTAAACCCTAATTATAAAATATTTAAACAAAAACATTAATGTACAATGCAAAATTATGGAGAAAACACGGTTTTTTGTTGCGTTCCGCTAATAATGCCGGTGAGTGTAGAAGTAAGGGTCAAATCGAGCCAATTGGCCTATTCTCGCTCAGTTTAGCTGTCAAAGAGTCCCGAGAGGGGTAGCATTTTTTCTTACCAAAAAAATGTTTTTACGCAGTTTTATTCAAATAACAATAGGTATGGTATAGTTATGAATTTCGGGACTGCAAATCTCTCACCAGGCAAGTGACTGAATGTAACAGCAACCTTTTTTCGTAAGTAAGTAGGCACTGTAGTTATGTAGGTAGATAATATGTATTTCATTTTTTTTTTATATGTATTTCATTAAATATTAATTTGACGTAAAAGATTCTAGAAAGCATCGAAGAACTACATCTATTTTGGGCTAAATTTGAAAGTGCCGCCCAAACAAAAACAATATTATATTCCGTTAGAGTATTATGTTATTCTATTCATTTGTTAGTTAGAGTTACCATGGGACAAAAGCTCGTACAGCCTTAATTGTCCGCCAAATTACATAAGTTCAAAAAAAACATGTTTTCATACTTTTTAGTAGGCGTAACAGTGACGTAATAAAATTAGTTGACTTTTATACAGAGAAACATCATGAACATGTGTTGTATTAGGTCTCTGAAGTTTAAGTCCATTGTACTAATTATATTTGTACTAAAATGCTGCTTTGAGTTAATTTAAATGTTTGAGGCGGTAGATACCGTGTCCTAAAAGTTGGATATGATACTTTTGATCCGGGTACATGGAGTGGTTCCCATAGGATGCGAGTGAAACTGCAAGCAACAACTAGTATCTAATAAACTCCTTAAACAAAATAAGACGATCTTGGATCCTCTCAACTTTATCTTCAACTTATGCCTTCAAAGTAGCATATTTTTGGAACTGCCTAAAAAGTTTTAGATGCGTCCCATACGCAAGGTAAGAGACAGATCGTTTATGTAACTAGACCTTATACACCTACCCTTTAACCTTACACTTAGTGGCATAACAATTTTTTGAGATTAAAGTATATTCGGAGATTGGGGTAATTATATCCATCCGGGTATTTCGTATACCCGGATGATTTCCTAATACATTTAATCAACTTTAAATAACTACAAGTACTTAGTTAGTTTTTACTTTAGATTAGTTTAGTTAATAAATTGTGTATATTATGCTTAAAATAATGAATCAAACAGATGTAAGTATAATATTTCAAAATAAACTTTTTACTTTTTTATGATTACTTTTAACTGGTTGGCATGCAAATAGGTACGTACCTATAAAGCTTTGTTAAATTATCTACATATTAGCTACAAGTTATAGTGGAAATCAAAGCCAGTCAATTTGACACTTTAAGATAGAAGAAAGAATATATATTCAATAACGTATTCTGGGTATTTTTCAAATATTTATAAATACTTAGTAGAATTTGTCAAAATCTACTAGCATTCCACTAGGCTACATGAGATGCTAATTTGTTGCATATAAGGACTCACCATCACGCCTTAAAATGTCTATCTTGAATACAAGTTCACTCTGTAAGCGGCGCCGCGTATGGATCGATATACGCAAACCCGCATTTTCCAAGGTGAACAAAGGTATTATTATGAAACCTGGGAACATATACCTACACTGAGGGTAGCTGGATGCAGGAGGTCAAGCGAGCATGTGAATCTATTCAGGAAATGGGGGGCATAACTATTGGCCCCCAAGACTGGCTACCCAAAAATTACAGACCAATCTCGTGTTTGCCAACGATCTACGCCGTGGACTTCTTACGTCCATTCTAAAAGATTTAACCTTCATTTATTGAAAGTAAAGCTATGATGGGCCTGTTTCACAATTTTCAGTTAACTCCTAAATCAGAGATTAAGGCGCTTTGACAGTTTCTCTATAGAAAATCTGTCAAACCACTATTTCGTTTATTCACTTAAAATACATATAAAATTACATTTTTAAATATTTCCACGGAAAAAAAAGGATAAAAGTACACTAGCCCATCGGCATCGGGATCAGGATCCAAGCCACCGGTAGTCAGAGCCTCAGGAGTGGAGTGGAGAGAGGAACTTCCTATAGGCTCATTTACACGGAGAAAGTTTCTCGAAGCGAGTCTCATGCTATCTCTGTTTTCATCGTAGAGAAAGACAGAGACAGAATGAGTCTCGCTTCGAGAAACTATCTCCGTGTAAATGAGCTTTAACAATACGTGCCGTGTCGAGAAGTACCGCTTTCTGTATCAGGCCCTTGATCCAGCTGCCCAACGAGCGCCTCTTTAGATGTTGATCGAGGCTCTCGGCTATTAAACCATTGGCCGTAACGACTATCGGCACAATGACTGCTGAATCAACATCCCACTTGGCGACAACCTCGTGTGCCAAGTCTTGATATTTAATTTCTTCATCTCTCTCAGCTTCTCAGCTTTCACTAGGTTCTCGTCATGCGGAACAGTGATATCAACAATCACTGTGACACGCTCTGATCGATCTATCATCACAATGTCAGGCTTATTGGCAACAATGGTTCCGTCGTTGATGATAAATCGATTCCAGTACAATGTGACATGACCGATCTCGAGAACTGGGTCGGGCACATGCTTGTAGTATGGTACCTACTTCTGCGTCCACAAGGTTATATTTGAGAGCAAGTTGCTGGTGGATAATCCTAGCTACGAGGTTGTGCCTGTACAAATACTCACCGTTAGCAAGATGATAACAACCAGAGATAATATGTACGATTACATCGCACATTTATTAAGTGCGCTAGCATAAGCATTTTTACTAATGTAAATTTATATAATTACTCAAATTATTGAGTACACCTTCGACCGTATTATTGTGAACACGCTTTTACAATTAATAAACTTTATCAAGAAGTCAGCAAGATTAGTTTTCTTCCATCTCAACTTATCACATGTATTAGCAAGCAAGTGCTCGTACATTATGGTCCTTCGAGCTATGTGTTTGTGATTTCTGGTTTCTCGTGTGGTTGCGAATCGGTTCGGTTAGCCTCCCACAAGCGGGTCTCCCTGACTGAATTGAGAAGGCGCAGAAGATCGCACGGGAGAATATCAGAGCACCTACACAGACCAATAAACAGGAACAAACAGTCCAAGATTCAAGTAGCATCAAGGCAAACAGCAAGTAAGCATTTTAGCATCAAGACAAGACAAGTATGTCAAGAAAAAGCTAGCTAGCAATCCAAAACAGATCGATCTGCAACAAGTATCAAGCAAGTTGACGGCAAGGGTACTCCACAAGTCAACAAGGAAAATCAACTGATTTATTTGAGTTTCCTATTTATCAAGAATCAAGATGGAAGAACTATTTCACAAGCAGCAAGGTGTCATCAGTGGCATGCGACAACTTTGGTCAAATTTCAAAAAAGATGGTCAAGATCGCAAAACTTCAGAATATATCAAGATACGAATTGAAACTTTAAACACCTATTGGAACGAATTTCACAAAAATCATGAAAAATTGTGCATGTACGAGGATAAAACTCAAGATTATTTTATCAAAAATCACTACGAAGAAACCAAGGCGTTCTACTTGGAAGTTAGAGATTCGATTCAGAAAGCAGGTTTGATCAAGCCAACTCTGTTCGGCCGACAGCAGACAGGTGCCTCGGCGGTGGAGGGCAGAACTACTCCGATGAGTCCAATGCCAACTCCCGAGTATACTACTCGGGGAACCGATAGTAAGTTTGACGAGAAGTTGCGTAAACAGGGTAGCAACTTTAAAGCATTTGCCCGCTTCGTAAACAATATAGAACTATCAACCGTAGAAGAAAAATGGGAGTTTGAAGACATTTTGAAAACTCTAGAAACCCGTTGGAAAGCTGTGGATGGTCTCCACTGGAAAATAGACAGTGAATTTGATGAGACAGACGAAAACTACGAGACTTCATATACACAACATGAGCAAATGTATTTTAATATCAAGAAAGAAATAAATCGTAAACTATGGTCAGTATCGCACCGAGAGAAGTCTACACCGCAACTAGACATTCCTATTTTTAACGGGAATTACCAAAATTGGGTGTCGTTCAAGGATTTGTTCACTGAGGCAATACACGGTAACCCATACTTATCTGCCGCTCAGAAAATGCAGTTCCTGAAAAGCAAGATTAAAGGAGAACCAGAACGCCTGATTCAGCATCTTCCGATCAGTTCAGATAATTACATTACTAGCTGGGAAATATTAAACCACCGCTACAACAACAAGAAACTTATTTTCTCCACTCATATGAACACCTTGATGAATATCCCAGTTACACAACAAGCAACATCTAATCACATCAAACGTATTCATGACGTAGCTACGGAGTGCCTTAATGGAATCAAGAATTTAGGGATCAACATTGAGACTTGGGATCCAATAATAGTGCACCTGCTCACTCAGAAAATGGATTCTGAAACTCTCAACGAATATTTCGCCTCACTCAAACAACCAAGAGAACTACCATCTCTGAAAGAATTTCTAGAATTCCTGGAAAACAAGTTCACTACGATGGAGTCAGCACGTCGTAAACAAGATGCCATACAAAGATCAACAAACTTCCCTTCAAGTTCAGGGAACTCAAGACAAAATCAGGGTAAACATTACTACGTCAGCAACAAGGCTACGTCACAGAAGACTCCGTCCATCTCTTGTCCACTATGCAAGGATCATCATGGCATATATTATTGCAAGGAATTCAAAGAAATGACTCCAGCGCTGAAAATAAAAACAATTAATCAACTTAACCTTTGTACAAATTGCCTGTACAGTCATAATGGAAAGAAATGCACGTCAAGCAAACGTTGCCGAAAGTGTAATGAACCACATAATTCGGTATTGCACGATGCTTATTCAAAAGCAAGCACTATCTCACGGAACGATTCCGGCCCCGTGTTGCCTGAGCAAGGGTCAAGTCACGCGGCTCATGTTGCACAGCAAAAACTTGCATCGACAGTTATTTTGGCAACTGCAATTATCAAAGTGATAGGAGCTGATGGGGTAAAAAGAACTATGCGAGCCCTAATCGACCAAGGGTCACAAATTTCGTTGATCACCGAAAACGCAGCACAACTGCTAGGGTTGCCAAGACAGAAATGTAAGGGTGTTATTACAGGCATCGGCATGAATTACAAGACGTGCAAAGGAATGTTAAATATCAACTGTACATCATTGGACGAAAATTACAAGTTTAGCGCCAATGTTCTCATAATGAATAGTTTAACAAGAAACTTGCCGAACTCAACATTTTCTAAGCCGTCATGGGCATTTTTGGAACAAATTGAATTGGCTGATCCAGAGTTCTATATTAGCAACCCAATTGACATATTATTGGGTGCGGATATTTACGCCGAAATTATCATGAATAAGATTCACCGGGAGGATTCAAATAGCTATATTGCGCAAGAAACACGCATTGGGTGGATTTTGTTCGGCAAGGTTCAGAGTCTACAGTGCAACATAGCTATAAACAACATTCAAGACATCCAACAATTTTGGGAAATAGAAGATATTCCTGAAGACGATCAAAAATCATACGAAGAAGATGAATGCATTCAATTTTACAAGTCAACCACAACAAGATTGGAAGACGGAAGATATCAAGTGAGACTGCCACTAAAGTCGAACTTCAACACGGAAATTGGGGAATCAAAATATAAGGCAGTTGCTCAGTTGTATCAGATAGAGCGAAAGTTCAGTAGAAACAAGTCTATTGCTCAACAATATAAAACATTCATTCATGAATACTTATCGCTCGGCCACATGAAATCGGCACATAGTAACAAGAAACCTGAGTATTTTCTGCCGCATCATTGTGTATTACGCAACGAGTCAACAACTACGACACTCCGAGTAGTATTCAATGCATCATCAAAAACTTCTACAGGGACTAGTTTGAATGATTGCATGCATACAGGACCCAACCTTCAAAAGGATCTTCTGACATTAATATTGAAGTGGAGACAACATCGCGTAGCATTTATCGCTGACATTGAAAAAATGTTTCGACAAATTTGGGCACATGAAGACGACCAAAACTTACAAAAAATCGTTTGGCGAGATTCTTCTCATCAAACAGTGCAAGAATATCAACTGACTACGGTCACCTATGGCACCAAGGCCGCTCCGTTTTTAGCAATGATGACCCTACGGCAATTAGCTACTGACGAGAGATCGAATTACCCATATGCAGCTCAAGTAGTCGAAGAATGTTTCTACATGGACGATTTGTTACACGGCTCCAACTCTGTAGCATCTGCAAAACAATTACAGCAAGATTTGAAACTAATGCTCAAGACAGGTGGTTTCAATTTACGAAAATGGAGGTCTAATTATCAAGAATTACAAGACAGCACCAGCAAGGGCTTCGATCAAGAGCGTTACGACTTCAAACAAGCGGAGTCAACAAAAACATTGGGCCTTCACTGGAATCCTCAACAAGACATTTTCACATTTCAATCTAGGATTGAAAACACTACCGATACGCATGTTACGAAGCGGAAATTACTGTCTGAGATATCCAAAATTTTTGATCCTCTCGGTTGGCTCACTCCAGTTACTACCCAGATGAAAATACTGTTCCAAGACATCTGGAAAGAGAAGAACTTGAAATGGGATGATAAAGTTCCTGAGAAAATTAACCGGGAGTGGACAAAAATTAAGCAAAACATAGAATACATAAACCGATGTCAAATACCTCGGTGGATAGGTACTGACACGGCCGGAAATAGTATCGAGTTGCATGGATTTTGTGACGCATCGCAGAAGGCTTATGCATGTGTCGTTTATTGCAAAATAACAAATCTGGGTCAAACAAAAATAACTTTAATGGTTGCGAAATCATAATTGGTACCTTACAATAAGAATATTTCTTTGCCCAGATTGGAATTAAGTGGTGCACATCTGCTTGCTAAATTGATGGTAAAGGTGAAGGCAAGTTTAATCGGTCACGACATCAAGGTTTACGGGTGGACTGATTCCATGGCAGTTCTGGGATGGATTCAAGGAGATCCCAGTCGCTGGAGAGTATTTGTTGCCAACAGGGTGCGACAAATATCAAAGGAGATGCCTTCCGAATGCTGGCGATATGTCAAGTCAGCGGAGAACCCCGCAGATTGTGCTAGCAGAGGTTTATCAAGTCTGAAACTGAAGGAACACAATCTGTGGTGGAATGGACCTACCTGGTTACTTCACGGCACAGCAGAGATCCAAGCAAGTCATAAAACTTATCTCAACGGTGAAGAAGTCCTTGACAAGCAAGTACATGTAGTGACACAAAACACGACAGAGGACAATAGCTTCATTAAAAAACTCCTCAGCAGATTGAACTCATTTACGATGGCTGTACACGTACTAGCACGTTTACGGCGCTTGCTAATCCGGAAAACAGAAAGGCCAACAAATCTTTACGTCACATTACCGGAACTACGCAAAGCAAAGGCCGTAATCATCAAGGAAGTTCAGCATGTTGAGTTTCAGCAAGAAATACAAGACCTGAAGAAAAACAACCGAGTATCCAGTACAAGCAAGATCCTGAACTTGAGCCCGTTTTTAGACGAAGAGGAAATACTGCGGGTGGGCGGAAGGCTGCATCACGCTGCAATCAATTCTGATCTCAAACATCCCATCATTTTACCTCATCAACATCGTCTGACGGAATTAATAATCGAACACACACATAAACTCACGTTTCACGGCGGAGCTCGTGTTACATTAGCATGCATCAGGCAAAAATATTGGATTATCGGGGGAAATAATGCAACTAAAAAACAAATACGTCAATGTGTTACCTGTAGAAAACAAAAACCAACCAGATTACAACCCCTGATGGGAGACTTACCTGCAGTAAGGATCAATCCATCTCGTCCTTTCATGCACACCGGCGTTGATTTTACTGGCCATGTCTATATCAAAACCAACAAGGGCCGTGGTGTCAAGACCACCAAAGGATATGTGTCAGTATTCGTCTGCATGGTGACGAAAGCCGTGCATTTGGAACTAGTTTCCGACCTCACTACGTCATCATTTATCGCCGCCTTACGCAGGATGGCGGCAAGAAGAGGCACACCTTGTCACTTGTATAGTGACAACGGTCGTAACTTCGTAGGAGCCAGCAAGGTTCTACAAAACGAATATGCAGAATTGCAGGACATTTTTGATGACAAGCTTATGGCTGAGGTAGCGGATATGGAGATCACGTGGCATTTCAACGCCCCGTCATGGCCATCAGCAGGAGGCCTATGGGAAGCTGCAGTGAAAAGTTTCAAGTTGCACCTCAAAAAAGTGATCGGTGAACAAAAATTGACTTATGAAGAGTTCACCACACTTCTAACACAGATTGAAGCCTGTCTTAATTCAAGACCACTGTGTGCCATCTCAGAAGACCCTGAAGATTTAGACTTCTTGACCCCTTCTCATTTTCTGACTGGCGGACCTACATTAACGATAGTTGAGACCGAAAGAGATCTGCGCACACGCTGGCAGCTAACACAGAAAATATTACAAGATTTGTGGAAAAGATGGCGCACTGAGTATCTTGCTCAATTAACTGTGAGAAGCAAGTGGAGGCAGCCTCAACCAAACATCAAGTTGGATGATGTAGTTCTCATCCATGACGATAACCTGCCACCCGGCAAGTGGGTGATGGGTAGAGTTGTCGAACTACATCCAGGCAAGGACGGCTACGTGCGTGTCGTGACCTTAAAAACAAAAAGCGGCATTATCAAACGTCCCGTCATAAAAGTATCTGTACTTTTGGAACACAAAGAAGTTGCCTCACAGTGTGACAAGACACAAGACAAACATCAAGATGTGGTCCTCCAACAAGCGAAAGGACCCTCAACAAGAAGATCAACCAAAAGCAAGTTTAACTTCTCAAACTTGGTCACTGCTCTGATGTTATTTTTCACGTTCATCACAAGTTCAGAATGTAACTTGAAGATAACCCCATTCCAAACAAATCAAAGTTTGTATTTTGACAAGGTATCAGACATGATGCTTATCAGAGATGATTGGAATCTAGTAGTTTACTACAGCATGGATACCTATTGGCAATCAATTTCAACTTTCAGTAAATACATTCAATCGCTCAAACAAACATGTGATTCCGTACAAGATCAAGTTCACTGTGACGTAATCGTACTGCAGCTACGTCACGCGTTCTCGGAACTTGAGCACTATAATCAAGTATTAGTGAATCAGCATTCCGGCACGCGACCTGGGACACTGCGTCAGCGCCGAGGCCTTATCAACGGTGTGGGTTACATCGCTAATAGTTTATTTGGAGTGCTCGACGAAAGTTTCGCTGAAAAATATCGCAAGGATATTCATATTATTCAACAAAACGAGAAGCATATCGTTTCCCTTTGGAAAAATCAAACTTCACTCATGGAAGCCGAAAACAACCTTCTGAAGCGTACAGAGCATGATATGAATCAACAACTCAAACTGATAAATCGTCACATGAACAAGCTAGACGGAGCAGTGGACCTATTGAAGAACAACATTCAAGCAAACTGTGTTATTAACGACTTCAACATGGGAGCTATAATAGCAAGCAATATGATGTACAATTTGAAGAGCATTCAGAATACGTTATTAGACACTGTCACTGATATTTACAATGGTCGTTTCAACTTACACTTGATTACACCTGAACAACTTATGAAAGAGTTAAGCACAATTTCTAGCAAGTTATCCAAGGATGTATCACTACCAATTGACGACATACACTCGGACCTTCGGCAGATATATGAGCTACTGGAAATAAAGACTAGACTTCTGGAGGACATCATCATCTTTGAGATCAAACTACCGCTTATCAGTCGAGATTCATACGAAATCCTCAAGATAACTCCGATCCCCAAGACAACCGGTCATAAAGACATGATCAGCATCATCTCAGTGTCTGAGTACATATCTATCAACATGAGGAAAGATACATACATTAACTTGTCTGAAGAAGACTTGAGATCATGTCTAACAGTTTCGGGAGTTTATTACTGCCACATCTTAAGACCCTTAAACCATATAAAAGGAGACAAGAACTTCTGTGAAACAGAAAATTCGGAATGCAAAACAATAACTAGTTACTGCAAAGACAAGTTGCAAGAAACCTATACATTGAACAATTATTTTTACTTTTGCTGTGAGCCGTGTCAAGTTCGGACAATATGCGGCGATCAAATTACCGCACAACAGCTGACACAAGCCGGACTATTGAGCATAGGTCATGGATGCACTATCAAATCAAACAATTTTACCTTATATTCACACAAACCTTATCTAAGTGAAATAAGGACGAACTCTGATATCTATGCACCAGTGATTGCCCCTATCAACCACATCATCAACATCAGCATACCTAAGTTAGTTTTGGAGAACAAAACTCAAGATTTAGAGCAAGAAATTAGCGAAGTAGACAAAAGGATACAGTCTATGAAAGAGGCGGACATGATGTTACCTGATGATCTATCTTATCATGATATTCATCACTACGCTATGATATACGCTATATTTGGGATAATGGGCATCGTTGGTATAATCATTGTAGCTCGCCGTACACAATGTCGATGGCGAGTTCCATCATCACCGCCACCGTCAGTTGCTGAGGAACCAAGAACATTGGCTGCCGCGTCGTCGCCCCGGAGCAGCGATACAAGTGAAACCAGTGGACATCTTGACTGCGTGCGCGTCCATGTTCCTCATCACCCTCGCGTTCATATAGGAACTTCCCCATAACTAAGTTTATATAATGATTTTATTTACATTGTTAATTTTGAACATGAATTCATTTTTGTAAATTGAGTTACCCAGCATCCTTCCTATCTTGTCCGGGAATATGTACGATTACATCGCACATTTATTAAGTGCGCTAGCATAAGCATTTTTACTAATGTAAATTTATATAATTACTCAAATTATTGAGTACACTTTCGACCGTATTATTGTGAACACGCTTTTACAATTAATAAACTTTATCAAGAAGTCAGCAAGATTAGTTTTCTTCCATCTCAACTTATCACATGTATTAGCAAGCAAGTGCTCGTACATAATATGTCGGATAGATTTACCGGGACAGTGGCATGCCCGACAGATGTCAACCGTGCCGTCCTTCACAATATATTTTCTATAATTGTTCATCATCATAACTTCGTCCATAATTGCACAAACAAAACCTTCGGTTTCCCCAAATATGTCACCGAAACGTAGCAAGGCTACGGACGCTAGAAAATCTACACCGTGCCCATGAACGGTCCGGTAGAAGCGTTTGAGAAGCTCCTTGCTCCGCCATACCTCCTTGCGGCCAATAGTATCAAGTACTACAAGCTGGCGCCAGCTCTCTTTAGCCAAGGAGAGCCGGGTAAATGCTTTGTCCACCACGACTACATCGCGATACATCCCCACCTGCCACACCCCACCACCAGAGAAGTACCTACTCTCTGAGACTGCACACCTCGTGGTTGTGGAGGGTCTTAGCATTTAAAAAGCCTCGACCCCCACACTTCCGCGGGATGTACAGTTTTTTTTTTAATTTATTTTAGATAAACGTTGCCCCACACTAGGATTTCTCCTGTATTGTGGGTGCATTTACAGAATCTATACAAATCTCACATACATAAATGCCCAGACCTGAAACAACTATATGTAGGCCATTAAAATTTTTGTTCCGTGTGGGAATCGAACCCACGACCCGTAGCGCAGAAGCCAATTGCTCAGCCACTGTACCAAACGTGTCGTCAAGTCTCATTACCGATGAGCAAAAAAGGACTAAATTATTTATTTTCCAGATAACAACAGTTATCCAACAATTGTGAGACAGGTTCTAAGTCTGCTGACCAGAAAGGATGTAAGGATGGCTCTCGCTGTATAAAAGAGCTACTTTTCATCAACATGATCATTCAAAACCTAGCTGCAGGGGCTGGAATTTCCTGGCCAGTTTCGCTGTAATATAGACTTAGCAAATCTTGGCTGCCATACGCGCCGCCGTGCCGCCCGCGCCAGGCAATGGGACGAATGCCGCCATCGTATTTGCGCAAAGCACATTAGACCCGTACAAAACATCGATGACGGCTTCGTGCGCATTGCCGTAAGCTCCTTCAAAAGTTAGACACCAAGTTCTTCGGCGCCTGGACACGTCAGGTCGTTCAGGTGCTGTGGCATCAAGCCGTCGAGCTCACTAGCAGAGGCACTTTGGAAGAAGCCCATGGCTGTTGATAATTGATGGACTGAAATTGAAAGTAAGTAGGTAAAGTAAGTGTTAGACTTTGGATAAGGCAGATTGGGAGAAGAGAGGTCATCTGATGGAACTGGGTGCTTGGGTGCTCTCCAAAGCTGAAGTCTGGAGAGTAAGTCACCACCCAACTGCTAAAAAGTATCCTGCCGCTACCCTAATATCACCTTCGCTTAGCTTGGACTATATAGTAAACAGGAGCTACTATGCTACGGGTATTATGAATCGAAATTTTGGAATAAAATGTTACAACTTTAATTTGGGCCGTTAAAACTTTTTGTTTGATTCTTTTGTAAGAGAAGGCGAGTAAATTGTTCCCAAGTACGTTGTGAGTTTTCCCGGGCGGCAACACGTACCTACACATCGTGATAAATACTTTGCAACTGACGGTCAAGGTAGCATCGCGGGGAAATCGCTTTAATTTTGATAATATTCGCATAAACGGTTGTAAAACTGCTGATGTTGGTATTCGTGTGGTGATGGGACTAGAGGGTGACTTTTAGGATTTGTGAACCTTATGCATTTTGGGAAGGTCAGGCCTCACTTATCTTTAAAAAAGCGTACTTGGAGACATTGCGGACATAATTGACTTGCACTTCTACAGGCACGGCATCGCTACCGCCGTCATTGATCATTTAAACTCAAATATTACACACAAACTGTACACTATTCACAAATATGTTTAATATTTACAGACTTATACAATAAAATGAGCAGGTGATGATGAAAATGAAAAAACTGAATGATAGTTATTATTATGAGGTCTATGAGGTGAGGGTACAATAAATGAATGCCGTTGACTAGTGTATAGTCTATGACGTTGACAGCGTTTGCAAAATTTACGACGCATGTGCACAGCCGCGACGAATTGGCGAAGCCGTGGCGGGCTTTTCGTTGCAGTACTGTAGCCTCAGCGTGATCGAAAACTGCAATACGATCGTTTCTACTTTCACGGCATAGATCGTCGCCGTCGTCGCGTCACGTCAGCACTCAGTACAAGTGGGCAGCTTCTCTCATGTTGGCACGAGCTATGAGTGAATAGCTCATGCCGTAATGAAAACATTAGCCAGTCAGCAAGGTTGGTAACGAGTAGCAAGGCTGACTACCCAGGGTGCGCCCGTCGTACTTAAGTATCCTCATTCACACTGGATGTACTACGCCATATCGAATGCCAAAACATCGAATATCAATTGATCGAACACTATAAATCGAATGTTTAAGATGTTGTCAGCAGAACGTCCAAGCAGTTGGCAGTGTGCGTTACAACATCTGGCACTCGCGCTGCCTCCTGGACCAGCTTATTGAGATTTAACGCTTAAATTAGCTCCCGCGTCTCTCGTCCCGTATGATCTATGCACTGGTATAGGAAAAGCCACTCCTGATGGCGGGCATTGAAATCCGTCAGTATCACTAACTGGAAAGAAGGTCACTGCTGCTGGGCCGCCTCGCGTCCCTACCTATTGTGTGAGCCTGGTTGTCTCATGATCCATATAAAATAAAGTCGAGTCTTGTTTAGAGGCCTTAAACGCCTGAGCCTCATGCATCACTAGCCGTGACCCGTCTTCTTTTGCTCTATAACATTTTCTAAAAGATCACGAAAATAGGAAGCTACTATAAAAGGTACGTTTTTCTTCGCCGCTATGATTTATAATAGGTAGTTGTCTAGTTGTATTATTTATTTTGTCAGTTTCATCATGTTCATCTGTGAGGAAAACTTCACGAACCACCCGAGGCGCGAGTCCTTTTAGTCTTATAAGGCTTATAGTCGTATAAGTCTTTTAAGTTACGACTTAGTCTTTTTAGACCTGAGGTTAAAGGATTTCGACTCAGTTTAGTCTTTTGACTCTAATACTTGAGGGTTAAAAGACTAGTCTAGTCGTGAGTCTTCAAAAATAAGTCTAGTCTTTTTTTAAAGACTTAATCGACTGAATCTCTTACATCACTATCCGCCGCGCCTATTTGGGTCCAGGGGCCTAATTCTCCTAAAATAAATCTTGATAAATCACAACCGAACCAAGGCCGAACCGTTCATTCAGACAGTTCTCAATTTCAAAAGCTATCAAATTGTTTGACACAAAAAACAAAATCAATCATTTTGAAAGTTTTCGAAAACAAAAACTGACTGACGGTTGTGGTTTGATTGCGTTTGGCAACAATTTATTTTAGGAGAATTAGGCCCCAGTTCTTATCAATGCCGATTGGACTAGCCCCACCCTCAAGGTTACGTTGCAGTGTCCATGGCAGCGGTAGCTGGTGAGTGCTTGGGCTTTTCTATTTAGCTTATCAATGGTAGTAAAAAAAAACAAATGCTGATGCTGCTGAAGCACCATTTGCATTGACGTAAAACCGTTTAATTTGAATTAAAAATATATATTATTTGGATTTATTACAAAATTAATTAGGTTGTAGATCTATGCTTGCAAAAGCGAATATTACCCGAACTGTAAACTCTCTTTTCACAGGAAGGGTTTTTTATCACTTGAATTTTCTTACCGTTAGGGTGACCATAATGGGTTCCCTACGTGACATCGAAACTCAATACATCGAATGTCGCAACATCGAAAACGGTACATCGAAGGGTCATATAATCGATGGTACGCCACATCGAATGTCGTGAAATCGAATGGTTACAGTATCGAATGGTCACATAATCGATGGCACGCTACATCGAATGTCGTGAAATCGAATGTTTACAGTATTGAATTGTGCAACAACATGGACTGGTTGCAACATTGACTGGTTGCAAAATCGATGGGTTATTGCATCTAAAGATTGTTGTATCCATTAGTTACTGCACCGAATAAAAATAAATTAAACACACAAGAAAACAATACTTACTAGTGTGACGGTGGCAGTGGTGGCGACTAGCGGCGTGATCCCATAAAAGGGCCGGCTTCAAAAAAAAACATTTTCAACTGTTATGCAATTCGCTGCGATGAGAAATCGATACTGTAACCATTCGATTTAACGACATTCGATGTAGCGTACCATCGATATCGTAACCTTTCGATGTCGAGACTTTCGATGTGGCGTACATTCGATGTAGCGTACCATCGATTATATGACCCTTCGATGTACCGTTTTCGATGTTGCGACATTCGATGTATTGAGTTTCGATGTCACGTCGGGAACCCTATTCTAGTAACAGTACCTACATACAATATCTAAGTATGTTTATTTTTCAAAGATTTTAAATCTAAGACCGCAGTGATACTCTTTTTCAAATTTAAATCACGGCACTCACCAGCTACCGCTGCCATGGACACTGCAACGTAACCTTGAGGGTGGGGCTAGTCCAATCGGCATTGATAAGAACTGGGGCTGCAGTCTCGACATGAGATAGCGATTGGCAAGCTTCCGAAAAATGGTATTCTTATTGCAGTATTCCTACAGGGAAATGATGCCTGTTGTAAAATCTCCCAAAATTTTAAGGAAGATTGGTAAAGATGATTTTATCCTAATAAATATTTAAAAACATAAAAATACAAATAAATTACATAAAACTATAATTTCAATAACTATTTTACATTGAAATTACATTCCTGTATCGTTTGAGGTACAAAACACCTTATAAATGGAAATAAAAATTTCCTTCCTTGCAACACTAGCAAATGCCACAGTATTTGTCAATTGTCACTTTGTTGTTATGTGTCATGTGCTCTTTTTTGAGAATTTTAATTATTGAAAATTGTTATAGTGTAGTTATTAGTTAGTTAGTAGACAAAACAGACAATGGGTGATAGTCACTCCGACTCACGGCAGCACGCGGGTGCGTTGTCGTAGAATGTAAGAAAGTAAGTGAGTACCTGCCACACCTATTGTAAGAGTCTGGGCGCTTTAAATTTAAACTGTTGGTGTCGGACTGCAGTCGTGCGGTGCGGTGGTGCGGTCGGGCGGCTTGTCTGTACCGTGCACGCACGGCGGCAGTACGGACTACGCACTGCTCTCTCGTCTCGTCAACTGTATAAAAAAAACACAACCACCCGTCCGCAGCACGACATCCACACTGCAGCGGCAAATGATATTATATACAAAAAAAATATCATTGGCTGCGGCACGATTGCAGTCCGACACCAACCGTCTTTTAATTAAAGCGCCCTGTAATTTCGTTTGTTGTACACTTTGTACCATAATAATGTTTACGTTTGTATTCATGTTTTAGACGTAGACGTACAACACGTCCTTCAAGTAACCATATAGAAGCGTTGCTGGCTAAATAAGATGCTCGGCCGTTTTTAGCCAGAAGATGATTTACCGTTCATCAAGGAAAGGTGAATTTTGAGTTGGCGTGTAAGGAAGTTGCTGCAGAGCTGAATAATATTTGAAACGGCTCAATAAAATAAAATAAACAGAGGCACTGGCTTGTGATTTCGTGGAAAATATTTGAAGAGATGGTCGTAGTTCATTTTGGTTGCTAATAAACGTTATTTCTTTATTTCATTTTTTATTTACGAGCTTGTTAAACATCTCCTTTGATACCCGATAAAGCCTAAGATTACTGCTACAACTACAACACCTTATAAGCAGATAAACGTTTATTTTCAAATAAAAAATCTCTTGCTCAACTTATCGATCGATACTTTGCGGGCTTTCCAATTTGCTCGCAAAGTTATTCGCTAAAATGACGTTAAATCGTAAACTTGACAGTTGAATTCGCTACGTTTCTGATAAAAACTTAGACAAAGTATGTGAACTACTTGATCTTATGATAAAAATTGATAAAATAGTTGTCATTATGACTTAGGTAGTGATGTGCCCAGTTGCCCATTTATGGTATTTGAATAAATTAGTACTCGTTAAAAAGAGAATCGAGTCAAAACTTGAGTCACTGACTCGAATCTAGATGCGAGTACTGCGTTAGGTACTCAAGTATTTCATAGGATTCAACTACTCTAATGTTTCTCACTTCCAAAAACACAAGCAAAAATACAAAATATGGCTCATAAAATATAAATCAGTTTTATTGATCAGTCAATAAAAATGAAAGTACTTAAACATTTTAAATAATTAGAAATCATATACTTACTGTCGGATAAACTGTATAATCATAAACAAATTCTCTTTTTGTTTTCTAGGGGCCAAAATTAAATCAATTCAATTAACTATTTAGAAAAGCGAATTTACGATACTTAATACCACTGTCCAACACTCAACAGATCAATCACTTCGAAACGAATGTCACTTTAATGTTAATATACAAGGTTAGTTGAAAAGGGGGTACTAATCCGCAAGCCACTTAAAGTATCACTGATGACAGTTTTAAAGCAAATGTTAAAATTTCAAAATTTTATTATTTTGCCGCCGGAAGAGAGGGGTCCCGACGAATTGACTTTATGGGCAACAACATAGGGTCGCGATTTAAGTACTCGGTTCAGTATTCGCGTACCTACTATGAATAATCGAAATCTTTACTCGAGTTGCGAGCATTCGAATACTTCAATTCTATAACTCGATGACACAATCACCTATCTATAGTTAAACTGACTCGATACATCACTATCACTTAACTACCGATTTCGGTCGATAAGTGATAGCGATACATGTCGAGACTGCAGCCCCTGGGGCCTAATTCTCCTAAAATAAATTGTTGCCAAACGCAATCAAACCACAACCGTCAGTCAGTTTTTGTTTTCGAAAACTTTCAAAATGATTGATTTTGTTTTTTGTGTCAAACAATTTGATAGCTTTTGAAATTGAGAACTGTCTGAATGAACGGTTCGGCCTTGGTTCGGTTGTGATATAACAAGATTTATTTTAGGAGAATTAGGCCCCTGGACCCAAATAGGCGCGGCGGATAGTGATGTAAGAGATTCAGTCGATTAAGTCTTTAAAAAAAGACTAGACTTATTTTTGAAGACTCACGACTAGACTAGTCTTTTAACCCTCAAGTATTAGAGTCAAAAGACTAAACTGAGTCGAAATCCTTTAACCTCAGGTCTAAAAAGACTAAGTCGTAACTTAAAAGACTTATACAACTATAAGCCTTAAAAGACTAAAAAGACTCGCGCCTCGGGTGGTTCGTGAAGTTTTCTTCACAGATGAACATGATGAAACTGACAAAATAAATAATACAACTAGACAACTACCTATTATAAATCATAGCGGCGAAGAAAAACGTACCTTTTATAGTAGCTTCCTATTTTCGTGATCTTTTAGAAAATGTTATAGAGCAAAAGAAGACGGGTCACGGCTAGTGATGCATGAGGCTCAGGCGTTTAAGGCCTCTAAAAAAGACTCGACTTTATTTTATATGGATCATGAGACAACCAGGCTCACACAATAGGTAGGGACGCGAGGCGGCCCAGCAGCAGTGACCTTCTTTCCAGTTAGTGATACTGACGGATTTCAATGCCCGCCATCAGGAGTGGCTTTTCCTATACCAGTGCATAGATCATACGGGACGAGAGACGCGGGAGCTAATTTAAGCGTTAAATCTCAATAAGCTGGTCCCTGAGGCAGCGCGAGTGCCAGATGACATTATATTATAATGTGCTTATATCCATAGTTTTTTAACAGCTTGCAGTCAACGAGTTTATTTCAATTAGACTATTTTGTTTAATTATATAACACCCTAAAGAGCTAAAAGCTATGACTAAATATATTGCAATAAAAGGGTAAAGTATCCAAAAATATTTGTTTCATTTATAGTTTTTAACTACCTACTTTATATTTTAACTATAACGGATCACATGCTCCGGTCAGTCCCGTCTGATCAGCAGTTGACTTAATACTTAAATATTATAAATGAATCGATTTGATTGGTAAAATAAATATTTTATTATTAATTTAACAAAAAAAAATAGGTATTCCCTCTCTCTCTCTCTCTTATGAGAACTCGGTATAGACTTTTCTATTTAGCTTCTTCTCAATGGTAGTAAAAAAAAAACAAATGTTGATAACCCCATTTGCGTTGACGTAAAACCGAAAATTTGAATAAAAAAAATTTATTGGATTTATTACAAAATTAATTTGGATTTTGCGTTGTAGATGCTAGAATATTACCCGGACTGTGGACTCTCTTTTCACAGGAAGGGTTTTTCATTACTTGAATTTTCTTACCGTTAGGGTGACCATGATACATATTCTAGTAACAGTACATAATAAATACAAAATCTAATTTTGTACAAAGGTCAAAGGTATTTTATTTATTGTTACTAAGACCGCAATTTTACTCATTTCCAAATTTAAATCATGGCAGTCACCAGCTACCGCTGCCATGGACACTGCAAAATAAGTCGAAATCGGCGTTGTCATGTTATGAACTGACCCAAATAGACGTGGCCGCGGCGCGGCTGCGCGGCTTCCTGTTGTCCCAGCCTAACATCTGAATATAATTACAAAATTAACCTAAACAAAAAAGGAGTATGTACAAGAATCTTGTAAACAGAGACATTGCTAAATATGGATTTATCTTTTTCCTATTGGTGTAGTTAACTTGATGTATAAAATTATTGTAAGATTTTAAAGGACATACATTACTCAGTAATACTAGGCAGGACTTATTACACCATAATGCTGCCATATGGTTACCCTTGTGTTAGAAAGTGACAAGGCGTACACATCTTGGATGAAGTATCTATCTTCATCCAAGGTACACATATACCTTTCTCGCTCAATTCGTAGAAATCGACAAGAACTCATTCCAGTTGTACGTACGTAGTACTTATTACTTCTATGCATAGAAGCAGGACTTTAGTATACGTAGTACTAACTTATACTTCTATGCATAATAAGTAAGTACTTGAGTAAAGTACCTATTACGATAAATCTATCATTATACGCGCTCAAATCTATGATTTATCTTTATCCCTATCTAGTCTGTGGTTTAGTCTAGTCTGTGTGAGTCTGTGGTCGACTCTGTGGATCTGTGCCAGTGTTACCAGATACACGGTAATTACCGTAGAAGCACGGTATTTTTGGCTAAAACACGGTCTACGGTAATGATTCAATAACGTGTTATTTTTTATGATATTTTTAATTTTAAACTACCGTGTAATATTCTTTCCTTGCCTCATTCAAATGCAGCATGTGAAATAATATTTAGTCAAGTGAATGAAATAAAAACCAAGAAAAGACATAAAATCACAAAAACCATAAAGGGGAAATAAACTTGCTCAACAATCTATTCACCGGAATGGAAATAGCTGTGTAGATTTTATACCATATGTGACTGATATACAAAGCCTGAAGAGAGTAGCGCACTCTAGCGCCTGATAGTGGAGGCACTTTAAGGGATTGTATTGATCGTGTTTAGCTAGTGGACGCTAGGTGGAGCTAGCGCTATAATGTATAGAAAACCCTTAGTTGACCACTATTCGACGCTGGGGTGCGCACTATTATGTTCTAGAAAGTTGTACGATCATTCTAGAAGCCGGAAGTTCCCTTTTTGGCGTAGATGTTTCCGCCCACTTTCACGTTCTTACAAGTAGTCTTGTTTTAGCTGCGATTGTGTTAGGACACGGTAACTCTACTGAAGCCATGCTTGCTATCATCCTATGTAATATTATGTAAGTAATTGTGTTAATGACAATTAAAGTCGATCTAGTAGTTATACACTTGGTGTTTTATTACTGGATCTAGTCCGCTGTCCTCAACACTGGTCCTTCGAGCCGGATTGCAAGCATTGCTTCAGTAGCTGTCCTTACGCGAGTGATAGTGTGGTTAGTGCAGTACCGACATGGTGAAGACACGCGGTATGGTAGAGGTACACTCAGCGGCTGCGGAGGGGAACGAGCCCGTCTCAGCGGAGTCGACGACAGCGGTGGGACCAACAGTCGGCCCCATCGATTCCGCCACAGAGTCGGACCAAACCCGGCCGCATTGCAGCCCTGGTGCGACGACGCCTCCACACCAACAACCACCACACAAGACGAAAACCAACAGAAAGGCGTTGGCCCGAGCGAGATTGGAACTCGCCGCCGCTAGGCTAGCGTTGTTGGAAGCGGAATCGGCTGATGAAGACTTAGACAATAGATCGACCGCGACAACGGAATTTCAGCCGGACGACGCGGGCCCGCTGTCTGCAGACGAAAAAGCGGACCCGCTCTGCGAGCACCGCGGCGATATCTACTCACCGCCACAGCCGCAACCCGCGCCACTTACCGCTTCGCGCGCTGACACACGGACGGCGACGCCTCACGGCGCGCCACCGACCTCACCGCGGCGCGACGACGCCGGGCACGTGTTGAAAGAACTAACTGAAGCATTGTTAGAGGTAGCGCGGGGTAAACCCGTCTTTAACAGGTATGGTCTTGATTTGCCTATTTTTAGTGGCCATTCGGGCGAATGGCTGCATTTCAAAGCGGCATTTAATGAGTCCGCGTCAGCCCACACAGAGGCAGGTAATTTAGCTCGCCTTAGAAAATGCCTAAAAGGGGCCGCGATGGAAGCGGTGAAATGCCTGTTTCTAGGATCCTCTTCCGTTGAAATCATGCGAAAGTTAGAATCCCGGTTTGGGCGACCGAACGCATTAATAACTTATGAGCTAAATAAATTACGTCAATTACCTAAACTATCAGATAATCCTAGAGATATATGTATGTTTGCCTCTAAGGTCACGAATGTCATTACTACCGTGCAAGCACTGAAAAGAACTGAATTTTTACACAGCCCGGAAATGATATCTGCAATTTCAGATAAGTTGTCAGTTACGCTTAGGAGTCGGTGGTATGACTATGAGATGGCTGCGGGTAATTCAGAGCCGGGTTTAGTAGTGCTAGGACGATTTCTCGATAGAGAGGCCGACCTCAATGCACGCCACGCCACTGCAGAGGTAGTGGAAAATACACGAGAACGTCCACAGCGACCGGCACACAGGACATTTAAAATGAATGCGGAGCCTGTCAAAACGCCATGCGTAATATGTCACGGCAACTGTAGCAGCGCAGTCATTTGTACCAATTTTAAAAGAATGTCGGTAACTGAAAGATGGGAAAAGGCGCGTAATAATAAATTATGTTTCAGGTGCTTAAAACGACGGACTTGGAATCACAGATGCAAAAGTAAGCAGTGTGAAGTGCAAGGTTGTGAGCATTATCATCATGGGCTACTTCACAGCGACAGTGGGCGAGCGTCGCGCGCCGCACACGATGCCGATGAACGCCCTCGCGTCGCGTGCACCGAGCACGTAGCGTCGCGCGCCGAAGCCGCGCCGTGCGCTGACACTGCGCCGCGCGCCATTGTCACCAACGCCGACACGCCACGTGCACACAACCGCGCTTTGCTTAAAGTATTGCCAGTAACGTTATCGGGACCTAACGGTAAGATAGACTCATTTGCTTTGTTAGATGATGGATCCACGATAACATTACTCACGACCGACGTTGCGCAGCGGATAGGCGCAGAAGGGCCAAATGAACCATTTTACATCGAGGCCGTAGCGGGCGCGCGCATTGACGCTGCAAACTCACGCCGAGTGAAGGTGAAAATACAGGGCAAGTATGCGACCGAAGGCGTAGACATCGAAGCCAGAACTATCGATAGGCTTGAATTATCGAGCCAGTCGATACCTTCAGATAGTCTAGTTGGCTTTGATCATCTTACCTCTATAGTCGAACAGCTTTCATATGAAAAAGGCGTCCCGACCGTCCTGATAGGCCAGGACAACTGGGCTCTCTTACTCGCCTCGGAGGTGCGAGTAGGTATGAAAGGTCAACCGGTGGCGTCGCGCACGCCACTTGGCTGGGTCTTGCATGGTCAAACTTGCAGTCCGGCCAAAGTGCATGCCGTTTCACAGATCAAAGAACGCTGCAATCATGTAAGTATAGACGAGTCTATTGAAAAGCTCGTACACGAATATTTTAGCCTAGAGTCGTTGGGAGTGCAGCCACGGCGCCCGCAGGCAGACCCGGAGACGAGAGCGCTCAAGATATTAAAGGAAACTACGCGCGCGCTCTCTGAAGGCGGTTACGAGACGGGCTTACTATGGAAAAACGAAGTTAGATATTTTCCAGATAATTACGCGTCAGCGCTCAGTCGACTACAAGGTACTGAAAACCGCTTATTCAAAGACCAAACTCTGAAACAAGAATATTCAAAGCAGATGAAGTCGCTGATAGAAAATGGGTATGCGGAGCTAGCGCCTCTAACGCCATCTACCGGACGCAAGTGGTACTTACCACATTTCCCAGTAATTAATCCATCTAAGCCAGGAAAGGTCAGAATCGTGCATGACGCGGCGGCCCGTACGCACGGGGTTTGCCTTAATGATTATCTTTTGACGGGCCCGGACCTCTTACAATCATTGCTCGGTGTGTTGATGAGATTCAGACAAAAACCTGTCGCTGTATCGGCAGACATAAAAGATATGTTTTTACGCATAACTGTGAGAACAGCTGACAGAGACGCACTTCGTTTTCTATGGCGCGACAATCCGACTTCAACGCCCATCGAATATAGAATGAAAGCGTTGTTGTTTGGTGCGACCTCTTCCCCAAGTACCGCAATTTATGTGAAAGATTATAATGCGCATGTCCACGAATCTGATTACCCTGAGGCTGTAAAGTCTATAGTTCGAAATCACTATATGGATGATTTTTTACAGAGTTTTGACGACACAGAGGAAGCTAACAGAGTGTCACACGCCGTCGATGCTGTACATCGGCGAGGCCGCTTTGTGCTGAATAAGTGGGCGTCCAACGAGGCGGCCGCCGTCGCGGGTCTTGCGGTCGAACCAGCAAAGGACACCTTGTTCAGTAAGGAGGAGAAAATCCTCGGGCTCATGTGGCGGCATCACGACGACGCTTTGGGTTTCAACTTCAGGAAAGTAGACCCTTCTTATTTAGACAAGCAGGTGACAAAACGACAATTATTGAAAACGGCAATGTCTTTGTATGACCCACTGGGACTAGCCGCGCCGTTTACGACACAGGCGAAGTGTATATTACAAGACACGTGGCGTTTGAATATTGGTTGGGACGAGCGCCTGCCTAAAAGTTTAGAACGTAAATGGCACGACTGGTTAATTGCTCTGAGAAACTTGAAAGGCGTTCGAATTCCGCGTTGTTACCCAGGATATAATAACGCGACTAAAGTAGAATTGCATGTTTTCGTAGACGCGAGCGAACGGGCCTATGCCGCAGCAGCCTATTGGCGGTCAGTTAACGGCGAAGCTAAAGTTAATGTATCGCTCGCGGCTGCGAAAGGGCGCGTCGCGCCCCTTAAGGTCACATCTATACCTAGACTTGAATTACAGGCTGCCGTCCTCGGCGGGCGACTGGCACGCTGCGTGGAGGAGGAGCACGATCGTCGCGCCGACCGTCGAGTGTTCTGGTCCGACTCGCGCACCGTGCTCGCATGGCTGCGCGCCGGCGCGCGCGCTTTTAAACCGTTTGTAGCGCACCGAGTAGCGGAACTAGAAGAAACCACCGAGAGAAGCGAATGGCGCTGGGTCCCCACTGCTCACAACGTCGCTGATGACTCCACTCGCGACGCGCCGACTCACTTTACTGCGACCCACCGCTGGTTCAACGGCCCTTCATTTCTATACGACGACGAGTGCGCCTGGCCGCGTGAGACCAACTCACCCCCCCCCGTCGACACTGGAGAGGAGCGCGTCACCACTGCCGTGACTCGCGTACAGTCACTCACGAAGGAGGCCCTACCTGATGTTACACGTTTCTCTTCGTGGATACGGCTCATCCGAACTACGGCTCGCGTTCTCCAGTTCATCGACCGATGTCGGGTCCACACCACAGCCGCTGCCCGTAAACGCAACAGACGCGTCGACACAGACGACCCGAACTGGACGGAGAAGCACCGCGAAACCGCGAGCACACGACTCCGAACACAAAGACGCAACCTTAGCGCAACGCCGACAGTCCACTTACCTCTCAGTTCACAATACACAAGCCGAGCCGAAATCCTATGGACTCGCGCTTTACAAGAAGAATGTTTTACAAATGAATTACGTCAAATCACCGGCGGGAGAGCAGTACCGGCTAACAGCCGGTTGAATCGACTATCCTTGACTGTCGACGAACACGGCCTACTGAGAATACGCTCGCGCATCGCAGCAGCAGCTGGCATACTACGAGAAACGCAGTCGCCAGCGGTATTGGACGGAAACCACCACTATTGTCACTTGTACATAGACTGGATTCATCGAAAGTTACATCACAGCGGAGTGGAATGCATCGTGAATGAAGTCCGCCAGCGTTACTGGATACTACGATTGAGGCCCTCCGTCCGCACGGTAATCAATCGCTGCCAGCCCTGTCGTCTGCGTCGAGCCGCACCTCCGGAGCCGCTGACAGGTGATTTACCATCCTGTCGACTCGCACACCACCAACGTCCTTTCACGCACACGGGGCTGGACTACTTTGGACCACTTTCAGTCACAGTAGCGAGACACCATGAGAAGCGTTACGTGGCATTGTTTACCTGCCTTACTACACGCGCCGTTCATTTGGAAGTCGCTGCCTCGCTATCGACGGATGCCGCTATTCTAGCATTGAGGCGCATGATGGCGCGCCGTGGATGTCCTGCAGTTATCTGGAGTGACAACGGTACCAATTTCCACGGGGCGGACGCCGAGCTCCGCAAGGCCGCCTTGACATCACTACAACACGAAGCAGAGGTACGTCACGTCGACTGGCGTTTCATTCCACCGGGAGCGCCGTTCATGGGTGGAGCATGGGAAAGGTTGGTGCGCTCCGTAAAGACTGCGCTGAATGCTACACTCGTCGAGCGGCACCCATGCGAAGACGTACTTCATACACTTCTGACAGAGATAGAACATACGATTAACTCACGGCCATTGACCCATGTATCAGTTAGCCCGGATGACGAGGAGGCATTGACACCAAACCATTTTTTGCTCGGGTCGCCCTCTAAAGTCCCGTTACCAGGGGCCTTTGCAAGGGTGGATGAACTACGACGTTCACACTGGCGAGCGTCCCAACGGCTGGCGGACTTGTTTTGGCAGCGATGGTTGCGTGAAGTACTACCTACACTGCAAGACCGGCGGGAGCCGCGTGGACGCGGCGTAGCAGTCAGAGTGGGCGATTTGGTCGTGGTAGTGGACTCGAACTTACCAAGAAACGTGTGGCCGAAGGGAAGAGTCGAACGCGTGTACCCAGGCGCGGATGGTATCGTGAGAGTCGTCGACATCAAAACTAAGAGCGGTATAATGCGTCGTCCTTCTAAACGTCTTGTCGTCATACCTGTAGAATAATCTTAGTTGTCCTAAAAATTATGTTGTATTTGTAGCCGTTGATGTAGCCCAAGTTTAATTTATTGTCTTCTTCTCTGGCGTCACTCCAGGGTTATGCTGTTCGGAGGAATTTTAATTCAATAAATCAGTGAATTATGTATTGCAGAGCAAGAGTCCTGGAGCGACTACCTTTAATGTTTATATAGGTATAACAGAAATTATTTATGTTAACTAAATGCTAAGTAGCACAAGTCTGAATAACACATAAAATTGTATTAATGTCGTTTATGTGGTTTAGGGTTCTATGTAAGTTTTCTTTCTCGGCGTTACTGCAGGATCATGCTGTTTGGAGGAAATTTTAATTCAATTTGACTTATATATATCAGAGCAGGGATCCTGTGGCGACTACCCTTAAAGTTGTATAGGTGTATTGTAAATTGTTATGATAAACTTGAATTGTTATAAATGTTATAAGTGATCTTTGTAAAGAATTGCTTAGGTCATTGTGATGATCTTGCTGTGTATACCAGTCACTAGAGTGATACTATTATGTACATTTAATGTACACGGCGGGAGAAATGTGACTGATATACAAAGCCTGAAGAGAGTAGCGCACTCTAGCGCCTGATAGTGGAGGCACTTTAAGGGATTGTATTGATCGTGTTTAGCTAGTGGACGCTAGGTGGAGCTAGCGCTATAATGTATAGAAAACCCTTAGTTGACCACTATTCGACGCTGGGGTGCGCACTATTATGTTCTAGAAAGTTGTACGATCATTCTAGAAGCCGGAAGTTCCCTTTTTGGCGTAGATGTTTCCGCCCACTTTCACGTTCTTACAAGTAGTCTTGTTTTAGCTGCGATTGTGTTAGGACACGGTAACTCTACTGAAGCCATGCTTGCTATCATCCTATGTAATATTATGTAAGTAATTGTGTTAATGACAATTAAAGTCGATCTAGTAGTTATACACTTGGTGTTTTATTACTGGATCTAGTCCGCTGTCCTCAACACCATATAAAGACGTAATAATGAAAATGACTGCAAGTATAAATGAGCAAGAAGTGATAATTTTAGATTGAGTAAGACCCAATTTCACCATACAATGTAATTGGGTCTAAGACCCAATTTCACCATACTCTGTTAGTTATTAATGTCCTGTTAAACATTTTACCAGACTGTTTACCAGTACATTGAAATTGACATTGACAGCTTAACAGAACGTTAACAACTAACATTGTATGGTGAAATTGGGTCTTAATCTATTAAAGAATTGTTAAATTCAATTAAAATATCAAAAATTCATAATCATTTTTCTTGCATTTTACACGGTAATAGCACAGTATTTTTTTATAATTAATGCACGGTAATTTTAGCTTTTAACACTGTATTTTTAAACCAGTCAGCACGGTAGTTGATAATTTGAATCTGGTAGCACTGATCTGTCCTGTCAACTCTGTACTCGTATTGGTTGTATTGTGATTTATAATTTTATTCTAAACATTTAATCGGTAAATTGATACTGTTCAAGCGTGAAACAACTTTTTAATCAATTGATAATATTATTGGACTCATGTTAGCGTCATTAAAAAAAGTATTAAAATGGAATGCAACAAAATCATCAGAAACCAGAAAAACCCAGACTTCCCTCTTAATGGCAGCATTTATTGGCATACTTGAAGATGTTTTACTATGGAGAAAAATGTGGATGTCATTGTCTTTTATGTTCATTTTGAATGTTATATTCTTGTAAGTATTCACGTTAATTTTGGTCTATTTTATGTGCATTATTCACAACAATAGAAGAAAGATTAATTATATCCTGCGTAATTCTGTTTGTTATCAGTGTAAGTGTTCATCGACAAGTCAACCTTTTAGAATTTGTATTGGGTTCGTGCATAGCAGTATTAAGCATTGATGCATTTGAGAGTTGGTTGAAACACAAACATAGGACATCATGCTTAAAAAAGTTAGCCAGTCATGAGGGAGATCAATTATATTCAACAGCAATCAAATTGAACCTCTGGATTCAAAACAGGTGGAATGATTTCTTATATTTAAGAGAAACAAATCATACAAAAGTGAGTATTTTCCAAATAATTCTTATTAATTTCATAAATTAGCTCTCTCTCATATTATTGTATTAACCGGTTGCGCACTGCCCGTCGTCCCAGGACAACACTTAATTGTCTTATCTATTATGTCTCTAATTACGGTGATTGAGAGTTTAAGGTAGAGTTGCCAAATGTGCCATATTTACAGGAATGTTATCGTATTGCATTGTCTGGTCCTGTGTTATTCATCACTTATTTGACCCCATTTTTAAATGCATGAATATTAATCAAATACTAAGGCAATAGCAAAACAACCATTTTTATTCTAATTTCACCAAATTAACATTTCTCACTAAAAAGAATTTGATTAGATTGTTCTAATAAATAGGAATATTTGGACATTACTGGTTGAGCACAGATGTTTCAGGGAGTACTAATTAGATAGTAATAATATGGCAGGGTGACCAGGATTTAAGAAGGATGATAGCATGTTGTGACATAAACAATGGAATTAAGAGAGGCTGAGCCACCACACTAGAAAATCACCAGTGCATTTTACTGGAGCTCCCGGAGCTCCTCTACATACACACATGAAAAAAAGTTTGGGATCACTTTGAAAAATCGAAATCTTTTTTGTTACGGTAGATTATAATGATTTCTTCTTCTTTTTAGATTATTTGTTTAAAAATATAGATTTAGAATATAAAACAATAAAACAGTTCAATTGTTGATAAAGTTCAATTTAAAAAATTATATCAGCTTATGCTAGTGATCGCAAACTTTTTTTGATGTGTGTATGCTGAACACCACTAAAAGGATTTCTGTGACTAAAACCTTGCATGCCCAGTCTTCCTTGGGAGTGCATCTAGTAGAATTGAACCATGCTAAACTCATTCTGTTACACTTACAATTTTATTAGTTTGCACTTTGGAGCCTCTGATGCCTGAAAACCAGAATTTATGCTCCAGTACTCTCTGGAATATTTTTAGTTTGATAGGAGGAAAACTTTTTTCTAGTGAAGTAAACGGTGAACTGCAGAACCAGCAAGCACAAATAAAATTTATATAATTATGTTAATCATGGTAGAGCAACTCACACTGTTTTACACAATATCAGTGAAACAAAAACATGGCAACCATTAATAGCCCAGTCACCAGGTCGCAAAAAAGGGGTTTCACTTGCAAAAGGTCCATCAGTCCTGAATTTTGGATATGTGGTAAGGCCTCTACACACCGAAGCCGCCGCACGACGGGTTATGCCGCCGCGTATTTCCCTTTCCGTGTCCAACTGGCGCCACCGATCTCGCGAAATCCGCACGCCTTAGTATTACTACACAATTCAACCAACCCGTGCTCAGCACGCGCCAACTGAGCACGTTTTTGCGATCAAGCAACGTTAAAAGAGGTTTTACAAAACAGTGTGCAATTGAATTGAACACGCTTTTTTAATTGGTCTGTTCAAAACAAATCCGTGCTGATTTAGCGCGTTCGTAAATGTTCGGAATAAATCGTGCGGGCCGAAGCAGGAGGGAGGCGCCCGTGGACATAATGGAAGAGTTTAAAAGGATTTTCAGTGAAATTACCAAACACCTTGAAATGAAAGAGTCGACGGAGCCCCGCTGCGCGGAACTCTATTTCTGTCTGCAGGGTTTAAAGTAACCTAACCTATCCGTGTCAGGGTGCCCCAAATACCCGAGCTCGCTTCGCTCGCTCTTCAAATTATTCAGTTGGAAAACAAGTATCAGCAATGAAAGTCCCTCAACTAAAACCGTGCTAATTCAACACGCTTTTGAAGACTCATACAGTCAAGAATCAAGCCAAAAAAGTGTTCAGTTCAACTGCACACTATTTTGTAAAACCTCCGCCAGCGCCACTTGATCACAAAGTCGTGCCCAGCTGACGCGAATTAAACACGGGGTAGTAGAATTCCGCAGTAATACAAAAGCGTGCGGATTTCGCAAGACCGGTGTCGCCAGTTGGAAAGGGAAATACGCTATGCCGCCGGGCTTGTTTTGCGTCATGTTCGCTCGCTTAGTTCGCGTTAGTTGGCCGAAATAACCCGCCGGGTGAAGCCGCCGGGTCGGCGGCTTTAGTGTGTAGAGGCCGGTATGTTTAGGTGTTCTTATGAAAATATCAAGTTTTCGACCTTGAGTGACCTCGGCGCGCTCTGCCATCTTGGATTAAAGACCCCAAAAATTAGTTTTTTTAAATAACTCCTTAATTATGGGTTTTACGCCAAAAATTAATCAGACCAATTTTGAAGACAATTAAATTCCCTACAATTCCTGCCTTGAGTATTTTTTCTATAGCTAATAGTTCACGATATATTGCGCTTTAAAGCAGGCAAAAACTCCACTTTGTAGCCTATTTTTAACCCATCACGCAAAAAGAAGTATGTTTTATAAGTTTGACACCTATATCTGTATGTCTGTAAGTCTGTCCGTCTGTCTGTCTTGTGTGTGTGGCGATTCCGCAACCGTTCTCCGAAGACCGATTCGTCATTGGACTGTTCGTCGACAGGACGATTAATTTTTGTCCGTTTCCCCAGCAGATTCTTTCACCTACGGATATTTCGCCGACAGAACCTTTCATCTTCATCACTTTGGCCGACAGAACCTTTCATCTTCGTCACTTTCGCCGGCAGAACCTTTCATCTTCGTCAATTTCAACGACAGAACCTTTCATCATCGTCGCTTTCGACGACAGGCCTTTCCAGCTACAGAATGTTTCAGCGACGCCGCGACGATAAACCTTTATCTCTTTTAACTACAGACCTTTCCAGCTACGGAGAATTCGCCGCCAACCGACATAATGCCTGAGGAAGCAAACATCGTAATTAAATGGTTCGAAAAATATTATGTTAAAGGATCAACAAAAATCACAAAACTTGTTAGCTCCAAAATAACAGTGAAACAACGTCAACTTCGTTTCCCACCTCGCATGTGGTCAATAAATGACAGTCTTATAAGACATGTGCTGTTACGCAAAATGCTCTTGAATCTTGGCACAACCGCTGGAACTCATTATTGAGTCGCCGAAAATGGAAATATTTTTGACTATTAATGAATTCATAAAGGAACAAAATCACACGGAAGACATTATTGAGAAAATCAAATCCTTGGAGCCAATGCTTAAGCGTAAGCGCAGTGAAACAGGGTATAAAAAAAGGATTGAGCAGCATATATCAGATAAAAATGGGATGGACTTGAAATCCTATTTAAACGGCTGGGCACATATTTGTCATTTAATCAAATAAGAGAAAAAGATCAAGAAAAGAAGAATGAGTATAGTAAAGAAATACTTTTTTGCGGTTTGTTTTATTTTATGTTTTGTTTTTTAATATTAAGGGGTCAAAACTGACTCCAAATGGTTCGTGTTTAACACACGGCTGCTGCGTTTTTTTTCTTGGTTCAACTTTGGTGTGACACGCGTCCGCGTGTCTAGATTCTCTAGGGCAAGTAGCCGGCGCTGATCTCTTAGTAAAGACACAGTAAGCTGTAGATATGTGTATTTTTTGTAACGTCGCTTGTGTTAAGATTGGCGGCGAATTCTCCGTAGATGGAAAGGTCTGTAGTTAAAAGAGTTATAGGTTTATCGTCGCGTCGCTGAAAAATTCTGTAGCTGGAAAGGCCTGTCGTCGAAAGCGACGATGATGAAAGGTTCTGTCGTTGAAACTGACGAAGATGAAAGGTTCTGCCGGCGAAAGTGACGAAGATGAAAGGTTCTGTCGGCCAAAGTGATGAAGATGAAAGGTTCTGTCGGCGAAATATCCGTAGGTGAAAGAATCTGCTGGGGAAACGGACAAAAATTAATCGTCCTGTCGACGAACAGTCCAATGACGAATCGGTCTTCGGAGAACGGTTGCGGAATCGTGTGTGGCTGTATGTTTGTCTGTATATCTGTCAGTCTGTTTGTGGCAACGTAACTCCGAAACGGGATTCGATTTCGTTAAGTGTTTTTTTGCTTGAAAGCTGGTTTAATAAAGATAATTATAAGCTACGTTTGACGGAAATCGGTTCAGGCGTTGCGTAATTATCAGCTCTTTTCACAGTTAAGTAGCAAATTCACTTACATGATCTTGCAACGGCTGCAACGCCGTGCAATGCACACCTATCTAACCTAACTGAGAAAACAGCTGATAATTACGCAACGGCTGAACCGATTTCCATCAAACGTAGCTTATAATTATTCTGATTAAACCAGCTTTTGAGCAAAAAAAATCTTAACGAAATCGAGTCATCCGTTTCGGAGTTACTTTGCCACAAACAGACAAGACAGATATATAGACAAACAGACAGCCTTACAGACAGCCTTACAGACAGACAGACATACAGACATAGGTATCAAACTTATAAAACATCTTTTTATTTGAGTCGGGAATCAAAACTAAAAAATGCTTGAAAATGGTGTTTTTGACTGCTTTAAAGCGCAATATATCGTAAACTATTAGCTTTAGAAAAAATACCTAAGGCAGGAATTGTAGGAAATTTAATTGTCTACAAAATTGGTCTGATTTATTTTTGGCGTAAAACCTATAGATCAGATAAGGAGTTATAAATATTGTAAACTCATTTTTGGGGTCTTTAATCCAAGATGGCGGAGCGCGCCAAGGTCACTCAAGGTCGAAAACTTGATATTTTCATAAGAACACCTAAACATACCACATATCGTAAATTCAGGACTGATGAACTTTTTGCAAGTAAAAACTACCTGCCGACTGGGCTATACGGTGCACATAAAGTAAATACAAAAAAAAATACTGACATTTAGCAACATCTGGTTGGACTGAAAACTGACACATTATGAATGTGACTGAAAAAGTCACATTCTATGTTAACTATAATCACCTCTATAAAAACTATACATATTTAATATACCTTTTTGCTAAGTTTCTGTTTGCAAGTCTTTTACATCAAGGAAACAGAGGGACATAGGCTCCAAGCTTTATTATCTTTAAAAGAATCTAAAGAAAAGAGGATAGTGAAGGAGTTGTGAAGTTATAGAAATTATCTAACAATAACAATTTAATAAATACTTTCATCAAATTATACTTTTTTTGTTTCAGGCTTTCCTATTAATCAATATAAACCTCATAGTAGTTTTACTCACTGGAAAATATATTAATGGCTATATGCTAACATACTTATTGCTCATGTTTATATGTGTTTTTTACAAAGTGATATTACCTATATTGAAACTATGCAAGAATATGAGACAAGACTTAGGTAAAGTACCTAAACTGGTGATTTTTTTTAAACACAATTCATTAAAACCTTTTAAAAACATTAATTTTATATTTTCAGAATCTGACTATGAATTGGAAGGTCTAATACCAGAAGTATCTGAAGTTGACATAAAAATATTGTCCATTGAACCTGAACCAGTACCAAACATGGATGACAGGCAAATTTATGGTATAGCAAAACACTGCAATTCCATTATAATTTTTACTAATCTGTATGAGAACTAAGGACAAGCTAGGTAGCTTTGTCCTTACTTCTATTAAGTACTGATTAGTCAAAATGACATACCTACCATACCACACCAACATGGGCCTTAGTTGCTTGTAAGGATATAAATAAATTATTATCGGAAATTGTATGAGTATGAGCTTCAGTTTTTTGTGCCAGAAAAAAGGTTATGAGTGTTGTCAAGTAAAGCTTGTTAAAACACCACTTAATCTGTATCAATAATTGGAATGTCTCATAGTACATAATATTCAACCATTAATCATAGGTATGTTAATTTCTTTCACAAAGCATATTATATAATTACATAATTTCTGTTAATTAATAGATTATTGGAAACCAGAAGATATTCCACTGGCTGAGTGCAGTGACAGTTCTGAGAATAGTAGCTCATTAGTTACAAATTTTTCCATGGGAAAAATGCAAACTCTGGAAAAAGATGTTGATTCTTCAGACACCAGTGAAGATGAATATATACCTCTAGGCAAGTTCTATGAGTGATTATTTATAGATGTCTATGAAGAAAATGCAAAACTGTAAGATACTGGCACAATTTCAGCATGTTTTGAAACAAATAGTACTTACATTTATTTCAACACATTTAATCATAGTTCTGATAAATTGTTGCACATCAAATCCTAAACAGGTTGAATATGAGCATTTATTGAATTAGTAGTTAAAATATTATATTTGATTTTTCAGATCCACAAAGGGAACAGTTACAGTCTACTCTGGAAGTAGTAGAACCAGCCAGTACCTGGAGCAGTACTGCTTATAATGCATTCTGGAATATTACTGGAGCTGTAGCAAATATGATTCAAACAGAATCCACAGAAGTAAAAAGGAAGCGACTATCAAGTATAGATTCTTCGGATGGTTTTGAAATGATTGATCAAAACGATTTAACTTAACAAATCAAACACATAAGTGAAAAGAAGGAAAATTATAATTTTTCATACTAGTTATTTATTAAATGGTTTTTGTGTCAATATTTATGATATTTTTAACTTAAACATTGCAAGATATATTTTCTAACTTCGACATCATTTCTTGATGTTGTCTTTTTAATGCTTTCAAGCGCACTGTGTTAAGAGTATTTCTTGCTACGAGGCCCTCTAGCATAGGCCTGGACATCTGAAAGAATAGTTACTAGAATTGAGAATGTATTTATTAGTTTCGCATCAAGTACTATCTGTGTCTGTGACTTCGTCCTTGAATGTCGGAAACAAACATTGTGTTGCAACAACTAAACAATGGCGCCGATTCTCTTGTGCACAAACTACACTTAACAAAACTTACAAACTTAATTTAGGCTATGGCCATCTTTTTCACTCTCATCGAATAAGAAAGAGATGGACGTCAATAAGAGCTGTCAAATTTAGTTGAACTAAAATTTCCATACAAATTCAGACGACAGGTCGGAACGTGTCAACTAAAAACACGTCGAAAGGCCTAAACTAATTTGACATGTCTAACTTAGTTCTAATCTATCACCGTCCTTTTCTCGCGCTGTCTGTTTATAAAAGATAGCAATTCTCTAATTTTAGTTTAGTTGGTGTACAAGAGAATCTGCACCATTGTATATTTTATGTACTCCATTTATTATAACAATAGACAAAAGTGGCCCGAAAAGGCACTAATATCTTTTGAACTAAATGCTCAAGTAGTTTCAACTCATCTTGATTGACCTTACCCCCTTATTACAAAAGATGGTTTAAACCAAGACTAAGGTAAACCCAGGTTTAAAATATACCCATCTCTTTCTTATATAACAAAAAGAGACGGGGCTATTCTAAAACCTAGGTTTTTCTTAGACCATGTTTTGTAATAAGGGGGTTAAGGTTCATAATACTGTGTTGAATCCCTGCTGGAAGGTGGTATTGAAAGTGGTGGCATTGAATATGTTAATAAACAAAAAATATGACTTGTGAAGTTATTGTGATTTTAGGACAATCGTATTATGAGAAGAAAGGGGATCCCTTAATTTACTCTTTTCGTTTTATTAGTGGCTTTATTCATTAGGTACGTATAAATTAGATAGGTGCCTATTTACATTTTACAGTGACTTTGTTTCATATCTACATATTTTTTTTTTAACCTATACTGTCCCACTGCTGGGCAAAGGCCTCCCCCAAGTCCTTCCATGTAGTTTTTTCCTGCGCTACCTCAAACCAGCCCTCGTGGTACGCGTCTAAGTCATCTCGCCACCTCTTTCTGGGCCGACCGCGGCGACGCCGTCCCGCTTCAGGTACCCATTGTGTGGAGACTCTTGCCCAGCGGTCATTATGCATGCGGCTGACGTGACCCGCCCAATTCCATTTGAGCCTGGCAGCCTTTTTGCCTACGTCTATTATCCCCGTTTTGGAGCGCAGTGTACTGTTCCGTATTCTGTCTGTTCTTATGACGCATAGAATACTGCGCTCCATTGCTCTTTGGCAAACCACAAGGCGGGACTTTTGCAATTCGGTGAGCGACCAGGTCTGAGCACCGTAGGTTAGAATGGGCAGAATACACATGTCGACGAGTTTGCGCTTGAGGGAGATCGGCAGATCTCCCTTCATTAGCGTCTTCATGGACCAGTAGCTTTTCCAAGCGTTTTCGATTCGGCGATCGAGTTCTATTTCCTGCCTGTTTTCGAAAGAAACTAACTGGCCCAAGTAGATGTACTCATCGACATAATGTATTTCCTGTCCATCTACCTCGACCCTACGTTTAGTGCTGTTGGTCATTATTTTCGTTTTAGACCGATTCATCGCGAGCCCCACCCTGAGGCTAGCCGTGCGTAGTTCTTGGAGCATGGTCTGTAATTCAAGAGCTGTCGGGGCAAAAAGGACTATATCGTCAGCAAACCGAAGGTTTGTCAGCCTCTTATTGCTGACTTCGATGCCCTTGGTCTTCCATGAGGCTGCAAATGTTTTAAATATCTCCTCGAGTGTACTCGTAAATAATTTGGGAGAAAGCGGGTCACCCTGCTTAACACCCTTTTCTATTTTGAAAGAAGATCCTGTAGTGCTAAGTTTGATGTTTGCGGAGCTATTGTGGTAGATATTTCTTAAGAGGTCGATGTATGGTTTTTCAAGTTGCTGGTTCTCTAGAGATCTGAATATTTCGGAGTGTTTTATACTATCGAAGGCCTTCGTATAATCTACGAAGGCCAGATACAGTGGTTTATTAAATTCTGCAAATTTTTCTAAGATCTGATTTAGTGTCTGAAGGTGGTCAGTTGTTGAGAAACTAGGGCGAAATCCGGCTTGCTCTGGTGGTTGATGTTTATCCAGTTTCCCGTCTATGCGATTATGTATGACCTTAATAAATGTCTTGTATATGTGGGATGTTAGACTTATTAGACGGTAATTTTCGATATCGCTTTTATCGCCCTTCTTGTGCAGAAGCACTATATTCGAGTGGCACATTGTGTTTGGTACTTTTCCTGATTGTAGTATGGTGTTAAACAGGTTAGCGAGGTGGGGCAACAAAGTGACAGATCCGATTTTAAGTGCTTCAGTAGAGATGCCATCCTCCCCAGGACTTCTATCATAGCGCATAGTTGTAAGTGCTCTGTGCACTTCAAAACCGCTTATTGAAGGAATGGAATCTGATAAACTGTATTCTGTATCGATAGTGGGTGGTGAATGATCGGAATATAATGACTTATAGAATTTAGTTGCTATTTCCATGATTTTATCTCTACTATAGTGTTTTATTCCGTTGTCGTCTTTAAGACTGTTAATCCAAACTCTTCCTTTTGTGACTCCTTGTTTCAAAACCCTCAAAGATGTATGTTTTTCCAGAGCTGTTTTGACTAAATGTGTATTAATATTTCTCAAGTCTTTTCTAATACTTCTTTTGACTTCTTTATCTATTGTTCTGTATTCTGCTGTCCCTATTTCTTTCTTTGTTCGTTTTTCTATCAAATTAATACTATGAGCCAGTGGCGTGCACAGAGATTTCAGACAGGGTATGCAGAAAAAAAAAGCTGGGTTCGTCATGACCACGGAATGCTAATTCAGGTTTACCTAGAAAACAAACTACATCAATCAACCGTTTGAAGATGTTTCTATTTCTGTCATCTTTCACGTTGTGCCTTTCAATATTTAACTAGGTATAACTGGCTATTCAAACTAGTCTCTATTCTACCTTTACCAAAAGTTTGGAACTTTTAAGCAGGATTCTAGACGTTTTTCTGAAGAATCATGCTTAGCAGCCGCTTTGTGGAAATTATTTAAATCTGAGTATCCACTAGGTCCAAACATTATTTTTAACTTGATTTATAAACACAATGCAAGGGAAACAATACAATGTATTTGTGTGTACACAACGAGTTAGCCAGTAACAGTCAGCATAAAACATTTTATGAAAATAACTAGTATTTATTACCTTTTCTTTGAGTTAAATCCAACCCGGGTACACACCTTCCCTTTGCAATCAATTTAACTGTTTCCTCAAAAGATAACGTGAAAACGCGGCCGATTTTAATTTATCTAATACACACATTTCGCCAGCACAGGTCTCACAGGTATAATTTTCCATTTTTACAATAAACTTACTAAATAATTAATCGACAGTCAATCACTTGCGCCAAAAAAACAATAAGGCGAAAAAACTTTGCAATTTAATAGGTTACGAACTAATTCATACGAACGAATGAATCATTTGGTTAATCCGACTAAAATAAGTCGACCCTCTGCAATCAACAATTCAGCGGTGCTTTTACGTGTTCTCAATTTGGACGGTTTACAATGTAAGCTATGCCTCTAAAACTCCAACACGCGCAAACATTTTCACGCACACAGTCACACTTTTTGCTGCGTACTACACGAGATGCGTTGTATGAAGAATAAGCAAGGCGTAGTACAGCTTATGCTCACGAGGTGCGCGGGGGCGCAAATGTTCGCCGCCATCGAGTTAGTTTCAAAATAAAGTAATAGATGGCGCGTAAGCTAAATTATAATTTTTTGAATTATAGTTATTTATCATTTAGAGGGGCATGTTTGTATGTATGGAACTACAGGGTATGCAGAGCTTATTTGCATGTATGGAGTGCACGCCACTGCTATGAGCTGTTAATTTATTTCTATGTCTGGGTTTGTTCTTTATAATTTTACAACTTTTGCTTATTCCGTATTCATAATCTTTTGCTTATTCCGTATTTACAACTTTTGCTTATTACGTATTCTGTTTTTTAGTATTTTTTTTACAACTTTTGCTTATTCCGTATTCATATCTACATACACCACAAAATTAAGTTCAAAGAGAATTGAATAAATAATTGGGAACATGTCATACATATAGTCCGTTTTTTTAATCCCAGACTAAATTGACAGGGTTAAACGTCAATCTTGAAAATTTTAGGCACATTATTTTCAAGTTAGGCATTTGTGCCATTCAGTATCCGGATTTAAAAAAAACCGGCCAAGTGCGAGTCGGACTCGCGCACGAAGGGTTCCGTACCATTATCTATTCTGTTTTTTAGTATTTGTTGTTATAATGGCAGCAGAAATACATCATGTGTGAAAATTTCAACTGTCTAACTATTACGGTTCATGAGATACATACAACCTGGTGACAGACGGACGGACAGCGGAATCTTGGTAACAAGGTCCCGTTTTACCCTTTGGGTACGGAACCCTAAAAGCGAACTTTAAACACTTAAAACAGGTCAAGCTGAGAACCTTTTTTTTTTTATTTTATGTTAGAACAAAAATGACACCAGTTCTGACACAGGAAAAAGTTAACAATCACGAGGTACCTACTTTTTTAAAAACTTTTAATAGAGTTCCTCTTGTTCGTTGCCCCAAACGCTTTAGGGTCAGCTCACACCGAGACGCGACGCGACGCGACGCTGCGCGCATACTTTAAAAGAGCGACTCAAAATACAACTTTATTTTCTACACGAAAAGATACACATTTCATTGTGAGAATTCAGAATACGTTGCACCACGCAGCGCTGCGCCTCGTGACGCCTCGCGGCGTAGCGCGGTGCATCGCGACGTAGCGGTATGCGCGGCGTGCAAGAGCGGCGCCGCGCCTCTCCACGCCGCGCGACGCCGCGATGCGCCGCAAGGCGCAGTCGAGGCCGCCGTGGCAACTTGTTTGTACTATTTCCGTCCAGACTTCGTGTAAAGTTGATGCAGTTCGGTCGAGTGCTCGAGTGAAATTATAATGATTGACTGGGATCTTGTAATAATCGGACTTCTTGCAGAAGAGGCAGAGCAAGAAGAATACAAAAATAAAATTAAAAGGAAGACATCACACAGGAGTATTTGGGTGCATAATTTATGGAGAAATAGAAGAATTCATGGTGAATTTGAGGGTGGACGCGGGCCGGGGCGGAAGCACGTGGCGAATGTAAACACATTCCGCTGCGCCGCGCGGTGTCTCGCTGCGCAGCGAGGCGTCGTGTTGCCGAAGATTTTACGATGCGCCTCGCGACGTTGCGATGCGTATCGCGGCGGCGCGCGGCGCAGCGCGTAATCACGGGCTTCTTCCAGTATCGTCGCGTCGCGTCGCGTCTCGGTGTGAGCTGACCCTTACATTGACCGATATCACGGTTATTAGAAGACTTTCATATCGAATGCCCTTACTGCCGGCGCGCCGAGGGGCAGGGTGGGGTGAGGGAGAGCGGTTTGGCACGCGCATTGATGTCCTTCCCGTTATCCCACAGTAAAAGCGCGGGCAAATTCCTGATGGATACCCTCCGTTTGGGTCATTGGACCGATGAACCTTGGACATTGGAGGCCTACCCACGCTGCGTCTTCCGGTACGCGGCCGCCACTCCAGAACCTTTCGGCCCCATTGGCCATCCGCTCTGCGAGCAATGTGCCCCGCCCACTGGCAATTCTTCGAGCTGTATCGGTTACCTTGGTTCTCCTGCGGATCTCATATTTCTGATATGATCACGCAGGGTAACTCCGAGAATAACCCTCTCCATTGCCACTTGAAAACAGCTTGTAGACATGACTCAGAAGAGAGCTGCCCGTTCACACTTCAGCCAGCTGTGCAAAGAACCACCCCGTGTTCCGCGTCCGCGCCACCAGCACACCCAGCAGTCGCGTTTTTGGTGGCTTACAAGACATATTTACGAATGTTATAAATAACCTATTTTACGGTACCTTTAACGTTACTGGTTAACAGCAATAAAGCCCGCACATACAGAAAAAAATGCAAACAAAACAAAAAAAAAACGTAAAATCAACGCTTACTGTACGCACGGCTACAGATCAAGCTATACATTTCCAGTATAAGCTTATCTCGCATTGTATAGGATTTTCTTACAATGAGAAATCAGTGTAAACGGGAAATGTATAGCTTAATGTCTAGCCGTGTGTACATGCGCACTTGTCTATCAATGTGGAAAACACGGCAACATCGCATCCTATCTACGCTACTATTTTGGTTTTAAACAGGCCGTTTGCAATTGATTTCCTTTTTTTTATTTATTTTATTGATATAGATTATCGGGTTTAAAGTAACGCCCTCTGTTATTTTACATACTGTATATCAATATACAATTATAATCCATTTTAGCAAAGAAATGTATACATTTGTTGATTAATTCTATAGAATTAATCAACCTGCTTGCCTCAAGCAGGGTTTCAACACAGTATATTTTATGATTAATCATATTTACTTTTACATAATATACATAGATTATTACCTTATCAACTATGTGTCCTATTGCAATTGTTCTTACTGCTACGTTGTGTTGTTTATTTATTATATCATCAGTTTCATTTGGTCCAGCCTCATTATTGTAAGCTTCATCTTCTTCCTCTTTTAATATTGCAGGTAGTTGAGTAAATGTCTTAAAATTAAATTTAACACATTAAATTGTCACAAACGTACATTCTTAACCATCCAGTAGCATTCAGTCTGAGCAATATAGTCAGGGCCGTATGTTAAATAATAATGGTTTGCTGTCTCGTCAACTTGCCATCTCAGGTTTGAACATAGGTCTCCCCAGAACCTATTTCAAATAATTATGTCAATGTAAAACAAAAAAGACTATTTGATAATGACATTGAATAAAACCTCAGGTTGTTATCATATATGACAAATAATAATAATAATATAATCCGAATCCGTACTTACCTCGAAATTGTTTAATAATAAAGAGTCATTATTATTTATTATTTCCATTTCAATTTCTCTTCTACTCTGACTTGATCCATCATTTACAGATTGAAAACAAGTTATTTGAATCTGAAAATAGGCATTCAATAATTTATTGACATACAATAAATTTTAAGCGAAAAATATTATTCTAATCTGTCATCTATAATTAAATTATACACTTAAATACACCGTGGGTCCGAGGTACCCGAAAGATTTTAACCAACGATTTCGATGCTTAATTGGAGAAGAAAAGCCAGGACATAGTTTGTCGAATAAAGCTTAATTTTCGAGATATCTCTCTAGGGTAACAAGCCGTATGAACGCGACGTTGCGATTTTTGTCATACCACGGTCATACCATACACCATACCCCATTTGTCGTGTTTTGTTGGGGACGTTCGTGAAGTCAAAAATTTTCTTAGCTATTCACACGATAATTTAAACGTTGCCAGTTCGACCTAAGGGACCTTATTACAAAAGATGGTTTAAACCAAGACTAAGGTAAACCCAGGTTTAAAATATACCCATCACTTTCTTATGTCATATAACAAAAAGAGACGGGGCTATTTTAAAACCTAGGTCTTTCTTAGACCATCTTTTGTAATAAGGGGAAAGTGTTGTTTACAAGGAAGTAGGTACTAAAGTTAATTGATTTATTTTGTTCCGAAAGTTAAGTTGACTGAATTGGATCTATGTTGATTTAACATTTTTGAGTCATAATACCATCAGAAAGGCGTGGTTAAAATCTTTTGGGTAGGTACCTTGGGCCCATGGTGTATACAAGCTAATGGTGCAGGTTTGCTTGCATAGTATATAGTAGATAAAAAGTATCCAGTAAATCTTCTCTAGGTTTCAGACTCCATCAATGCCAAGTTTCATCAAAATTGGTTTAAGAGATTAGTCATGAAGGAGTAACAGACAGACACAAACTCAGTTTCGAATTTTTAATAAAGGGTAGCCCATCAGGAATGCAGGATTAGGCATGAGACCAATATATCAAAATATACTTAACTAATATTATTATGAGTCAGAATATTGTATCATATTGATTAAACCAAAGTACATAACCAATATCACATATCCAACCAACTAACCAAGAACCCAAAACTTGAGAACAATTTGCCAGAGATATGAACCAACAAATATCCTTTGTTCATAAGTGTTGCTTCTCTTCCTTACGACGATACTGTACGCGTAAAATAAGTTTGCCTACCTGAACTAGGTTTTGAGCGTTTTGTTACTCACTTCAGAGGAGCAAAGTTATATGGTACACGTTAAATAACTTTGCCGCTCTGAAACAGCATTTCAGCGTTCTGGACCTCACTTCACAGACACAGAGTTATTATAGGCGTAGTGTGCCTTAACTGTTTAAAAAGAGATGACGCGAATATGGAAAATATCGCACACCTAGATTTAAACAGAGGCAACTCAAAAAAAAACATTTTCCGGAGATGAAAAAAACGTATATCTGCATGATTTGCTATACGTATTTTTCGTCTCCTGAAAAATTTAATTTTTTTGAGTTGTCTCTGTTTAGATCTAGGTGTGCGATATAATGACACTCTAAAGCAAAAACATTGAATTTTTAATGGTTAAAATTGCATGACAAATAACTATAATAGTGTTTTTCTAGTAACGTAGTCAAATTTAGAATGATCTAATCTCTAAATAATTACCTTATGTCTAATGAGTTCATTAGACTTAAGGCGTAGATCTGTATGACCATTTTTTCTCAATAAGTTATTTACAATTTCTGATGTTTCTAGTACTCCAATCTTAGTTGGTCCAAAAGCCTTTTGTTCCATGTATGAGTGTCTGGCAGGCCCCAATCAGATTTTTCGACAGGCGATAGCTTATCATTAAGACCTTATTTTGCACCTAAATACTAATAATTGTAAATATTTTGTTTATAAACAGTTTTTGAAATAATGATGTTTTAATGCAGCATCTAGCTAGCAGACACTAAAGACTTTTTCAAAATGTTATGTTAATTCACCCAACAGGGCTAATATTTTGTACCTACTATGTACAATACAGCAGACATATTTTGACGAGTCTGAAGTTAGTTGTTTGGCTGCACAATTAATCTTTTAGAAACAAAGCTAATCAGCTAACTTCAGACTCTCCAAGATACGTCGGCCGTATTGCACCTTACAAATCCAGAAGTGCAACTTTACAATATATTCGTAAATAAGTGTCCAGCCAGCAGGCCAACATCATTATAACATAATTTTATTATGTCATTGGTGTGACAGGTTAGCTTGCCTTGCACTTGAAAAATTGCAATTCAAGACTTGGTGTTGGTTCTTACGTCGGTATAAGTTGTTTATTGTTATAAGCCAATCCATAATACATGGATTCCACAGTACTTATAAAATCAAGCTCACAACTCCATTGATGAGTTTTCTCTATTCCTAATAGTTTTGTATTGGCCCTCCAGACACATTACAAAAACTTACCTTGTATATCATACTAGATAAATAAATTATTGGTTATTACCGAAGGAGCTTTAGTTGTCTGATCTGTTAGGAATACTGCAAAGATAATTCCAACAAAGCTTGAGTCCATTCTTTGATACATCGATTGAGTAGCAAGATCTGAAAAAATACTTGTGATGTAGCTTCGTATGAGAATAACTACTTTTATTGATAGGTTTAATTAGTCTACCCTACCAACATGTGAGGGCCACACTGTGATATGTGGATGTGAATGGTACCATCCAACAACTCTTAGAGGTCTGTTGACTTCAGCTGCCAATTCTTCTGCACGCAATGTTGCTTGTACCAACTGTTCTTCAGATATTTCAACACGATCAGGTTTTTTATCCAAGCGGCGTAATATAACGGAAGACACTATTGACACCAGAGCACCATTATTATGGACCTGTTGAACATTCAGTGATTTCCATTGGTACATCCAAGTAATTATGATAAAAACATTACACTATCATATTTTATAATTATACCTCTCCAATGAGGAGGCCCATAATTTCTTCTTTTTCTGTTGACAATGCATGTTGAACACAAACTAAGCCAACATCTGAAGAAAGTAAAACTTTATTTAACATTTTACTTGATAATCCTTATTTTGTTTATAGTTCAAGTTTAAAATCGCTTCTATGTTTAGACTTCGTTGAATATACAATTATCTCTATACTATACGCGGTTTTCAGTATAAATAAAATTAAAAAGGAGCCACACGTAAAACACACAAACAATACGTAAATATAATAGTCTATGCGCAGTGTCAATGAACTAATGTCAATGTCATTGTGATTTAGGGCTGTCAGATGTAAAAATAAGAAAATAGCACCTGTTAAAAGGCGCGTTGGGCGTTTACGGGCCTATGCACACCACGTCTTTTTAACGCTCCGTCGCGTCGACGCGCGTTTCCGTCAAACTGCATACATAAAAAATCACAACGACATTTTTTAAGTATGAAGTATGACAGAAACGTGCGGCGACGCACTATGGAAAATACAGGTACTTTGCTGATTAAAAATACTTTTTTGAATGATGCAAATTAGACATAATCTTGGTCTTATTTTTTAGATAAAGAGTCATTCTTTCATATTTAAATTGTTTTTCAATAACTTGTCGTGTAAAATATTGCGTAAAAACGTTAATTTCCGACACTTAGAAATTTCTGTTAATTATATCTTGAAAATCATAGACTTACAGAGTTGAATTTTGGTTGTTTCTTTAAAGAACCTCATATAGTGTTACATATCATTCGAAATGTTGTTTATTACAGATTTAAAAACAGTAAATTTTATTTAATTATGTGAAGTAATATTTTTGCTATAAATATTTTCGTCAAAGATGGGAAAAAATGTAATTCTTAAATTTCGTCGAGACTTTTGACTGTTGGCTACACTTGCCTATATTCTGAATTTGGTATTACTACGTTCATTGGTAATCCTAATAATATTTTAGTAAAGAATCAGTAATAATTCTAATAATATTTTAGTAAAGAATCAGCTGCGCATTTTTGCGCGTTCAGTAGTTATGAAGTAATATGTGGCAGAGGTGCCAAAATGCATAATTGTGGCAAATTGATTGTTAAAAGTTTTTTTTTTTTTTTTTTTTTTTTTTTTTTATCGTTGGTCAAATATCTGTTGTTTTAATATAAATTATCGGCGTAAATGTGGTTTTGCACACGTTCTACGTGAGAATAAAGAAATCTATGATAAAAGTCGGTACATGGTGCACACTAAACTCATTTGATTTTCCTTTATAAAGTGAAGCACAAAAAATGTTTCATTACATTAATTATTTGCAATCCGCAATTAGTTACTATTTATAACTATAACAATGAACTAATTCAGTTGCTCGAGGCGTGAAATAATACTTTTCTATATTGAAAACGATAAGATTGTGCCCGCTCTGTCTACGTTTTTACGTGAAAATCGTCATGTTCCATCTGAAAATTTTGAATTTATTGTTTGTGCCATCCAGAAGAAATTATTACTACATTTCGCTATCTAAAGCTAAGTGTGCCTATATTTTACTTAGTAATAAAAATATAGTAAAATGTATCAAAATATATTTAATTTTTAATTTATTCTGTATTATTTAGTTGTCTTGTTTAAAAAGAATTAAAATATCATATTGAAGTCAAACTCATTCATTTGTATAAAGTTTTTACGGATTCCTAAAATAAAGTGCGAGTAAAACCACGACCTACCACTAGTTCATATTAAAAGTACTATTGGTAAAATTCTTATACTATGTTCTATATGTGTGCAAAATTTGAAGTTACTATGACTGAAAATAAAAAAGTTACAGATTTTTAATCAGCAAAGCACCTATATTTTCCATAGTGCGACGGCTCGTTAAAAAGACGTGGTGTGCATAGGTTCTAAACGAGACCATTTCGGAAGAATACTGTTTCAAACAAAAAAAGAATTTTGCAAATCCTAATATCCGTCTATAAACGACAGATTATGACCGAACATACATAAAAAATACAAACATCCGTAATGAGAACCTCCTTTTTGAAGTCGGTTAAAAAATAGGCCAAACCCAAATTTTCAAGGCTGTATGTTTTTAGGACCTTTGTCTGCCTTTATTGGATAATATTACAACAACAACAAAAATGTCTATGGACTGTCTATTCTTGTTCATAGACATAATAAATAATATAGACATGAAACGTTCTACTATATAAAAAATAGTTATGCAAATGTGAGGAAAATCGACGCCAATATCAAAAAAATACTGCCATCTCTTTCTAACTTTTCTAATTTTGCATATGTAAAAAAGGATAGTAGTATTTTGACAGCTACCGTAATGGCAACCCGTCATTTCTGGCGACATTAAAATACCTAAGTGCGGCCGGTCGCCATTTTATTTTCTCGCTGTTTGTTATTATCTAAGGGTACGTCGACTGTCAAATGGGTTCGAGCTGTGGTTATAATTTGTTGATTTTTGGAGTAAATAGCAGTTTTATTACGCTTAAACTTGGTTTTATTGTGGGAATCGTCGATAGCAAGATGCCGAATTGCAATATAATCGGATGTGGCATCAAAAGAAGCGGAAAACACCCAAACATAACTTTGCACTGTACGTATTTTATTTTAACTGAAAAATGTTTAGATTTAGATAATGCTGGTTTTATTGTTGAAGACTTTCAACAGTAAAGCATTCATAATTTTCGTTTTTACTTTATTTTCAAGATTTGTACTTCAATAAATCATTTTGTTGATGTTTTGTTGTTATTGAAGAGTCAAGTGATAGAGTAGTGCATTTAGACATTGTTTTGTTTATCGATAATGCTATTTTATGCTCCTTTTTAGTTTTATGTTTTACTTTTAAGGCTGCCTACTAGAAAAGGTAAAAGAAAACTTTGGTTGGAATCCATCGGAGTTGAAAATTTAAGGACGACAACAAAAAACATTTTTATTTGTTCTCTTCATTTCGAAGAATCGTGTTTCAACCGAACACTGGGTAAAATAACATTACGTGACGATGCTTTACCCTGAAGAAACCTACTGGTAAGTAATATTATATACATAAGTGATCTCTTTGAAAGAAATAAAAGATAAATGGTTCTTATATTAGACGATAGAACGGCTTTAGAATGTAAAAATAAAAACAATTATGAAAATGATATTAATGATTCGCTATTTAATATTATAAATTGGATAAATGATAATGAATAAACGAGATAATAATTTATTGTTTCCAAAATATTTTCACATTTTAAAATATAATTAAACAAATGTCTATATTACTCGTGATTGGTACTTATGAAGATTATAATAATAAAATGACTTGGAAACCATATAGCAGAAATTTGTAAACAATTAAGTAAATCTGCATATGCACTGCATCAGCTATCAAAAAATGTAAACACTAGTAACAGCATATCACAGATCAGAAACCTCAATTCTATGTTACAGTGTTATTTTTACGTGACAATCGACTGATAGGCAGCTTATATTTAAGATGCAAAAACATTGTTTTAGGTCAATGTGTTCTCTAAAAACAACACATGTACCGTTTTTTTTAATCTTTAGAATTGCCTCTTACGTCAAAACTGCATTGTTTGTGAGGATATTATTTTTAAAATTGTCCACAGATGTTCAAGCATAATATTCTAAAGCATATTTACGCATAATTATATTAAACCATTATTTTTATAAACATAATTCATACGCATAATAAGTAACTCCTAAAATGCTAGACACTACGTGTACTATACCGTTATATTTAATGAAATTTGTAGGTATGGTTCGGTAGGGTGTTTTATTCTACATTATCTAAAAATAGAAGTTACAAGCCAAATTTGTACTAACGGGTCTTAAAAAAAATTAACCCTAACCTAACCAGTTGTCGTTTATGGATGGCCTAGCTACGCTCGGAAAACAAAACTAGTCTCAACAATAATTAGCCCAACATAAATTGTATGGCAAAGTATTATTATGGAAAAAGGGGATCCATTTCTTACCATCATTATTAATTTACCGAATTTGATCTCATAGATTGATTTGAGACTGGGTGGGAGATATCACTTGCTTGTTTTTAATATCTGTAAAGCTTAATTTTATTTTATTTGATTTCAGGTCCACACAGAAATGATAAAGAAATTAAAGGACAAGTGTCAAAATCAGTTAAAGAAAATAAAGAGAATGAGAATATTAGAAGAAAGACAAAAAGAATTACTCATTTTAGTAATATTATTAATATGAAATATACATGAATTTAAGATTCAAATATAATGCGAAGAAATATTCTGAAAGAATTTCATACAGAAATTACTTGAACAAAATAATATTATTTAGAAATGAATAACTTTGATTTATTTTATAATATTAAATACTTTATTATAATTATTGTTGACTTTTTATTAAAACCCACAATCATCTGCATGTTCGAAGAGGTTTGTAAACAAAAAAGGGTTGGAAACATTAATATAAAAAATATTAATTATGGTGGTTCCGCCTGTGAAATCATATTTTCATAAAATTTTTGTAAATTGCAGCTTTGTATGTCGTAAACATGTTGATAAAAATGTGATAAGCGATAAAAATTTAATTGGTATTCAATTATAATCTTTAATGAAAAATAATAATATACTACACAGGATAAAGTTTTATACAGACCCTTGACGGAACCACCTTATGTAACAGTAAAAAGAAACCATGTGGACAACAGCAAATCAAGCAAGAAAGGTCTCCTCTGTTTTAGAGCTCAGGGCGACGACGAATCCGTCGCCGCGCCGCCACCGTGTCATGACGCATGACTGTGAATAGGCCCTAAGGGCCTTTTCGCTGTCATGCGGGTTCGACCCCGCGTGCGAGCGTCACCCGCATACGTGGCGCCCGCAGTTTACCTTTTCGTTCGTGTTTCACGCATCACATTATATACATCTTTGAAAAGGTGAAATTCAGGCACCACGGGTGCGGGTGACACACGCAAGTGGGCACGAACGCGCATGGCACTGAAAAGGCCCATATAGGTATATGCGACTTTGCCACCAAGACATATCGCCGTTGCCACAACGCCAAGCATACTATTGACCGCTAACATATGTGGTCAGCAATGTAATTATATACCTAAATCAAGAGCTGGACTGGACATAACGACAAAACCAATTTGCCGTGTGTCCGGTCTAGACAGTTATGCGATTACTGATTCTAGTGATCATACGGTCGCGAGTTATACTTTAATCAACATATAATTAAATACTGTACTTATTCCAAATTGCAAAAAACGAAAGAAAATTTGAATTTCGGAAACTACGGTCATAGTAAGAAAACAATTACAACAATTAAAAGTGGTATGTACAATTATGTAGGTACCATGATAATAGAAAAACATTATTATAAAGTTTTATCGATGTCATTTTTAAAAAACATCGATAGGGCCTACTCTAGTAACCGCCATTTTATTTTCTCAGCAAAGTTTAGGTATACACGTTTTTTTTGTAGGTATGCCAAGTCCATAGATTTCCTTATGTCGATGTTCTTGTTTGAAAAAGAAAAGTCAAAATAAATCTTTTGACTTTTATCAATGAACTAATTTATTAGATTATAAGTTGTAATTTAAATGACTTAGGACTCTCAAAGTCACTCTTGATTTGTGATAGTTTAATTATTGAAAATAGCAAATAAATGTTTTTATTTTATCTGTTTTGCTAAAACGGTGGATTATAAACTTTTTGATGTATTATTGACATGACGACAAATGCTTATGAGAAATGCACATCCAAAGATGGAGCTCGTCCTTACAAATGTTGCGACTACGCCAACAAAATATCCGTAAATCTACATAATTTCAAGAGAGATGGAAGGTTTTGTGACATAGATTTAATATCGGGCTCAACGAGGGTTAAGGTATGATACAGAAACTTGTACAGAAATTTGCTGCCTAGCCTACTGTTTTATTTAAATTAATATACATATACGGACCACCCAGACAAATGGACCTTTCTAAAAATGTATTAGGTGCCTACCACATGACAATAATGAATTCATTTGTTTTTATGATGATTCGAAAATTAGGTATTGCTGTCTCAATACTAGCTTGATACTGAATTTGTTAAAATGTTTACATGCACTAATATTAAATAAATATGCGGCGCAGGAAGAGTACATGAAAGGGAAAGCCTTTGCCCAGCAGTGGGACAGTAAAGGCTAAAACAAAAATATTGAATATGAATAGTAATTCCAGAAACCTTGCCTTAAAACTTTGCTACACAAAACGCGGGGCGCGAGCGATTCGTGTCGACGGTGGGCCTGTGCTCGCATTTAGTGGGACATGTTTCGTAGTGATCCTATGTACATGTATTTTAAGTATGTCTTCTTGTAGTCAGCAAGTACAGTCCGGCTGGATAAATCAGTCTTTGCTCACAACTTTACTGGGATGTAGATGACAACAAAGGGAATTGTGCGGGCTGGTGTCATTATGGCGTAGCTCAGTTTGCTGGCCACACAGTTAGCAGTCACACATTGTGATGAGTCCTGGTCAGTCTGTGAGACATACACAAGGTTACATTCCCGAGATGAGTCAATCTATCTTCTGACACAAAGCTGGTAGTCGAGCCAAGCATTTAACAAGTACAACGATTTTAAGATAAGAAAATTGGAGCCAAATTTGGTTGAATATCAACAAGATAATTATTAATGCGAGGAAAACCTAGCAGCAATTACTTTTTTTTTGCTGTCCATCGTTTCATTTTGTGAAGTATAATTAAGTATTTTTATCAAACACTGTACTAAATGTTTAATAGATAAAGGACATCATTCAACCTCTATACATTTTTGGGCTAAATCTGAAAGCTGAAAGTAAGCCAAATAAAAATAATATTATATTCCGTTAGAATATGTTATTCTATTTATTTGTTACTATGGGACCAAAGCTGGTTAACTGTTTTAAACCCTGTGGCTATTAACATAGGGTTCATATTTCGGGGCGCCCGAAGGCGACCATGGACCGTCACGATCGTTCCGTCACGGTCGCGTGCATAAGTTGCGACTTTGTGTTTCGCGATTAACACGGGCCCGCTGACCACACGCCTTTAATGAAATGCTTTGTTTGTAATCCCTTTGAAGTAATACCTCGAATATTATTAATATGGACCCCCCGCTCGCATCTTGCGTTTGTTGCGGCTTGGCCTTTACCTACATATCATGTACGCACAGCTACATATCAAGCTATAAATTCCAGTATGAGGTGATTTTGCATTGTATAGGCTTTACGTACAATGGAGATATAAGATTGAGGAACCGTATACTATACTTTAATCAAGATTGTATACACTTGTTTTGACTTTACAGGCTCATCGCGTGGTGCTTGCAGCAAGTTGTGCTTATTTTGATGCAATGTTTAATGTGGGTCTGGAAGAAACGCAAAAAGGATATGTTGCTCTTCCAAGTGTACCTCCAGATATCCTTCCCATGATAATAGATTTTATTTACACAGGTAATTTTTATGTATAATAAATTAAATGTAGCCTCGCACGGAACAAATGCGACTCGATTCGATTCGACGCGATTCGGCTGTAATCGACGCCAGGCATAGAGCGACTTCAATTTTTTCTACTAACACCACCAAAATGCATTTTAGTAAAAATAAAATTGAAACACAGACATTAATGGCAGACATTTATTCTGAAGAGGTCAAATGCGAGTAAAACATAAAGGGAAGATTAGAATGTCATCTTATCATCATGTTTTTTTATGACTAAAATACTTTTTTTTTTCAAGGTGAAATCATAATTGATAAAAGTACAGTGCAGCATTTATTGATTGCTGCTGATATGCTACAACTCAGAGAACTTGTCACTGGCTGTGGTGAGTTTCTAAGAAGAGAATTACACCCCTCAAATGCACTTGGAATATTCAGGTATCTTAAATTGTTTCATAGTTGTTTAGTAGTCAACTTAGTTTGATTTTTTACCATAATCAATTACATAAATCACATAGTGAATTATTTGTCAATATACACTAATGCATACAATATTGCTTTCATTAAATTAGGTTTGCAGAAGCTCACAACTGCATAGAATTGGTAAAAGAGGCACTAGAGCATGTTCAAGCCAACTGGAATATAGTATCTAACGGTGATGAGCTTTTAGAATTGCCGTTGCCACAGCTAATAACTTTGCTTTCTTCAGAACAATTAAAGGTTGACAGTGAAGCACAGGTAAGGTATCATGCAAGTAGTGTTATAAAATATCACAGCAAAATAAATTTTTATTACTAAATGAAATGGTCGTAACAAGGAAATGTGAAAAAAAATAAAAAGTTGACTATATCTACTATAACCCAAAATGCATAAGTTTTGAATTTCATACTCAACTCAATTTCATTTCAACTTTAATATACATGGATAAATTCCTCATGTTTAAGTCACTTTTGCTTCTCCACACAACATATTCACTACTCTTTTAAGGAAACTCACTGTCATTTTATTGCATATACATCTACTTTCCTGCCTAATTTGAATTTGTTATGAAGTACGGATTTGCAGAAAGCGTAGGTAAAAGTCAAATTATAAAATGCGGACTGCCCACACACACAGCTTACTTTTATGTTCAAATTAAGTCAAATCTTTGTGACTGTGGAGGGATCTATTTGACCGCTTATTTCTGCTGTCAAGCGACTCAAGTCAATTCATGATGATGGCCAGCAGTAAAATGGCAGGTGGAAAACCAACTTTTTTTCACACCATTACGGTTCATCTTCTGACTAGCACATGCATGCATACATGCATACATCGAGATTTTTGAAATGGCTCAAAATCTATATGTAACAATTTTCAATTCAAAAAGCTTCTCTTAGTTATTAGTATAACAAAAAAATATGTGACGTATTATAAAAAAAAAACAAAATAATTAAATTTTCAGGTGTTATACGCAGCTCTGCGGTGGTTAGAGCATGACCCAGCTTGTCGTAGACGTCACTGTTTCGAAGTATTGAATCATGTAAGACTGCCACTTATCTCACCACAAGTTTTAGACCAAGCCATCAAAAATGTACAAGATCCATCTATAGCGGTAGCTCTAAAAACGGTTAGAGTTGATATGGTAAGATTTATAATATTTGCCTCTATTATTTTTAATCGGCGGCTAATTTAAGACTTCAGCTATTAAGGGCTCGGCGCACCAAACGTAAGGCGCGAGCGGGTCGCGTCGACGGCGAGCCCACGCTCGCATTTGGTGTGACATGCTTCTTAGTAAGTAATTAATTCCTTGAATAGTACTAACGCGGGTTGGCTGACGACACGCCACGCTTGCGCCCCGGGTTTGGTGTGGCAAAGCATTTAGAAAATGGAACAATTAATGTTATGTATCTATAGTAACCCTTGAATTGAGAGTACCTACTAAGTATTATAAAATTAAATGTAGGTACAACAATTTATTATTATTAAAGAATGTAGGTATAGAAAGAACACAATGTTTGACTTTGAATAAATAAATAATATCAATGATGCATTTTCTGTCCTCGTCGCGCGAAACGTTCATTGAACTGTGGTTTTGGAGTTACAGTTGACTGTGACTGTGTTATGACGTTAGCACACAGTAGTACCACAGTCTACCTACCTTATTACTCCTTACAGTCGGTCAACATTCCGGTCACGATCCACCGAGCTCTCCCGTCGTAGAGCCGGCCGTCTCTTCAGACTCCGCAGTCACACCGATAATTCAGCCCTCGTCAAGCTGTCTCTCCCCCCCCCCCCCCTCCCAAGCCCTCGTCAGCAACGCCCTAAGCCGAGGTCCGAGTCCCACCAGGGGTCGCCCTTAGTGCTGTTGTTGCAGGTAGTCATGATGTTAGTGTAGTACAAGTAGTTAGCTTAGGTTAAGTATTTTACTTCCCCCCCATTGGCTGGAGACCCTTCAGGTCTCGCCAATAACTGCCTGGTTACATAGAAACGGTCCCGAAGGACCATCTACCGCAGTCCAATAAAAAAAAAACAACGTCGAACATTGTCGCAGAGCAATCAAGCGGGGCGTTACGGGGGGAAGTGGGCGGAGCTTATTCCAGGGCTTTCGCTTGCCGATTTCGAATAGAAGTCGAAGTACGAGTGTAATAGTTCATAGGAGAGGACATACCTACCTACTATCACCCTTTGTGCGTTGGATCCATGGGTTTTCTGGTGAGCGAATGCTGAAAATAAAATTGTTTTTTAAATCCAAGATGGCGACCACATTTTACCTAGTAAACATTCAACTAGTAAATTTTCTTGACCCCATCTTGGATTGAGGAATAGACATCATTTCCGGCATCAGCTCCCTTGAAAACCATAGAAATAATACTGATAAATAAAAAGTAAATTTCTAAGTTAGCCATCTTGGATTAAGCAGTTTAAGAGCTTAGAGCAAAGATGGCTTAACTGCCATCTTTTACGTTACCTTTGCATTATTTTGGCGCGTCACTTTTGTTATAAAACGGTTCACGAATTTTGACGTTTGTTTGATAAAGTTTCTGTAACTTGTTTTATGTGACATCACTGTGACAAGTGGACAAATTTTGTCATTTTTGGTTAAGACCTGCCAAATGCATGGGCGTTGCACCACTGTGTGTAGAAGGTACGCTGTGGTAGTACTGCCTCCGTTTAGTAAAGAATTTAAAACGCATAAATAACTTGGGATTTAAAAAAATACTTTATTGATTGTTTTAACTGTTGCTTATCATTTGTGTGTGTCATGATGGCTGGTTGCCTGTCTCACTGAGCACTGACGCAGTGACCAAACATTGCTACCTACCGTTAGATAATTGCTGCTTGCATATTTCTAAAGTTTTAAGGGTTTTGCAGCCAGCCGTTCTGATGTCACAATGGCTGGTCAACTCTCCGTATGTATGAACTGGGTGGAGTTAACTAACGTTTGTTGCACCAATATTTCCTACCTAATTGTTATCTTCACGCTTATCAGTTTCGATCTTGTAACATAAACGGGTCAAAAGTTATGGACACTTGAAACTTTTATTCAATAGAGCTGTAACCTCGTAAAAAGATTTTCTCCATATAAACTTTACTCCCCCCTGTATACTTGTGTAGGAGTTCGTTTCGAAAAATCCTTAGACTCTTGATTTATTATTTGCTTTCGAGCTTAATTGTTTCCATTTTACAGTTAACCGAGCCATGCAATAAGATTTAGCGTAAACCGCCTGTTGTACGCCATTTTTAGGGGAAATTACGTAAACAAATAAACCTAGGGAATAAGATTTCTCATATAAACTGTACCCTGTTCAAAAAATCTGTTTTTAGTTTTATCTTTAGCGTTTTAGGCTGAGCGAGTTTTATATTAGGAGCGTTCTTTTATTTACATACAAATAGTTTTTTTTGCACAAAACCGTATCAACTACTACATACTTGTACCTAAAAAAGAAACAAATAATCCGAACGATCGGAGTTTCCACTGATTCTGATCACTGAGAGTTTCATTTCAGTAAATACACTATGGTTAACGTTGCATTGAAAACTCAAACTCAAACTCAAACTCAAAACTCATTTATTCAAAATAGACTAGAATGACTTAGTTCTTTTTGAACGTCGATTTTACAATATAGACATCCCCCAAAAAGCCCTCCCTTCACCGCTTCCTAGTGTTTTTGCTGTGAAGAAGAAACGGCGCAACAAACTCCCCAGCAACACAGATATGTCTGTCAAGTGAATAAATTAATTGACTCTATACAAAGAAAATCATAATATTTTATACAATAATAAAATTATGCACATAAAGGAAAAATGAAAATAGTACATAAGTAGGTATATAAATCAATTCTGTATGAATTGAGATAAATCAAAATCGTATCTAAATAATATAGATATTTATCTAAACAAACACATAAAAACTAATGGTTTCCAGGGAAGCCACATGTGCAGAAAAGAATTAGCGCCACACGTCCCTATCGTCAACATAGTCGTTTATCTTATAGTATGCCTTTTTAATGAGAACTGATTTAACGAATGATTTAAATTTGCCATCGGTGAGATCCGTAATTGTTTTGGGAAGCTTGTTATAAAATCTAACACAATTTCCTAGGAATGACTTATTCGTTTTGGATAATCTAAATTTAGGGACTACTAATTTATGTTTGTTCCTAGTATTTATATTATGAACGTCGCTTTTAACATTATACACTGGCAGATTTTTACGTACAAACATAATATTTTCAAAAATGTAAAGGGAAGGCATCGTCAGAATATTAATCTCTTTAAAGAAATCTCTAAGCGACTCCCGAGGACCCATATTATAGATCGCGCGGACTGCCCTCTTCTGTAATATAAATATCGAGTCGCGATCGGCCGCTGCCCCCCACAACAGAATACCATATGACATAATGCTGTGGAAGTACGCAAAATAAACAAGTCGGGCAGTAGGTATGTCAGTTAGCTGTCTAATTCTTCTGACTGCAAAAGCAGCAGAACTTAACCTACTAGAAAGGGCAGTTATATGAGCTCCCCACTGTAATTTGGAATCTATTGTTATGCCTAGAAATACCGTTTCATCTACTATGTCCAGTTTACTGCCGTCAAGCGTTATGTTTACTCCTACATGAGGAACGTTTGGCAACGAGAACTTTAAACATTTCGTTTTAGTGGCATTCAATAAAAGATTATTTGCAGCAAACCATTTAGAAAGAGCGGATAAACTACTATTTACATTTAAAAGATCTATGTCTTTCCTATTGATTTTAAAAATAAGGGAAGTGTCGTCCGCAAACAAAATTATATCAGATAGTGCTGACATCATGTAAGGGAGATCATTAATATAAGCCAGAAACAGAAAGGGGCCCAGAATTGAGCCCTGTGGCACACCCATTTTTACTAGAGACCCTGAAGATGTTATGCCAGATATGCCTACTTTTTGTTGTCTTTTGGAAAGATAGGATAACACCAGTTCCAGCGGACGTCCACGAATACCGTAGTGATTCAACTTACAAATGAGCGTTTTATGATCCACGCAATCAAAAGCCTTGGAAAGATCACAGAAGATGCCAACAGCATCCTGTGACCCTTCCCAAGCCTCCAAGATATGAGTGACTAACTTCGCACCTGCGTCTGTAGTCGATCTACCCTTCGTGAAGCCAAACTGTCGATCGTGTAAAATCCTATTTTTATTAAAATGTGACAACATCTGTTCAAGCATAATTTTTTCAAAAATTTTACTTATTGATGGAAGAACTGAAACAGGTCTATAATTAGAGGGATTATGCTTACAGCCTGATTTAAAAATTGGGATAACTTTGCTGTGTTTCATCAGATCAGGGAAATTACCGCTATCTATACTAAGATTAAATATTTTTGCAAGAGTCGGGGCTATACAACCAATAATGGATTCAAGTACTTTAATAGAAATACCCCATAGGTCTTCAGTGTTTTTAATATTTAAGCTTTTAAAAGTTTTTACAACTAAAAAACCATAAACACCATTTAGTTGATATAAAAGTAAATAAAAAAGAATGGATATATGTTATATGTATAGCCTGGTAACGCTTCAATTATTGTGTTCTAACAATATCTTTAGGAACAAAAAAAATAAGCATAATTAAATTTTACAAACTTTTTTGTTCATGGGATTCGGTCTTAACACAATGATTCGTGGTCTATCCTTTAGACCACAGGTTTCCAAACTTTTTAGCCTAAGGGCCTCACTGACTCCTCCACCAAGACCCAAGGGGCCTAGTTAATTCATCATACCAACATACTGTAGTTTTGATGAGCACCACCAATCCGGCCCACTACCATGGGCCTTTACCATGGGTTTGAAGACACCTGCTTTAGACCACCAGACTACAGAACACTAAAATAGCCGTTCGCAATAATGAACTCTTGCTTAGCTGCATATCTGTTATTTTGCATCGTTTTGTTTTACATACAATTAATCATGACCTCTGCTTTGTATTGTATGGGACTACCTATATACAAGAGAGAGCTCAAACTGTATCTCAGGATCTACTCAACAGATTGAGATGAAAGGTACCTACATCCGTTTTTCAATTTGACTATTAGCTATACACTAGTAAAAGTTTCATTGAAAACCGTCCAGCCGTTCGGGCGTGACGCGGTTTCAAACAGATAGACTGACAGAAATTCTAAAAATGGTTGATGCGTGTTCTATTGTTTATTTCTAGTCTCCTAGACGATTTTCGCGAAAATATTTCGAATGTACAGACGTTTTGCCCTTCACGATTTCATTATAGGATAAAATATGAATAAATTGTAGTCTGTCTGAAACAAAGTGGTAAATTTTCTTAGAGCATATTTAAGCAATTTTTTTTTGTTTAAAATAATTTCAACACTTTGTTCCATACATAAAATTAAACTTTATTTTTCCATCTCTGATCGACAGACTACAATATTGTACAAAAGTTTTAAATGTCCTTAACATTTTTAAGACTTGCAACCATCTATCCGAATACACTATAATTTTGCAAAAGTTTTGAGATTACTGATAAAAAAAAGTCAAACACGAAGGTTCTGAGAATTCCCATTTCACTAATTGTCCTCAATTAATCAACGCAATTTTTTTACAGATGTTATTCACGCATTCTCACTCCATTTCTTACTACTATTTTTTTTGTACTGTTCAATAGATTAATATATTTTTCTAGAAAACACGTCGTGGTGCTTTGGTGTCTTTATTGGTGGAGCCCCGTCAGCGCGCACGTCGTATTTTACTTGTGGCGGGAGGCTCATGCCGCGACAAAGCAGCACATCCGCCCTTAACAACAGACAATATCCTCTCTTCAGTGCTAAAATTCGATCTACATAAACGGTAACTGGAGTAATATTTTACTTAAATATTAAAGCTGGCGTCCACTAGGCTCGCCGAGTCGAGTCGAATAGAACCGCAATAATTCGCCTCCTATACATTTACTATAAAACTGTGTCGATCAGCGACGAGCCGAGACGCGCTGAGTCGCATAACTCACGCGCATCGCCGCATAACTCACACGCATCGCTTGTCACGCGAATTTCTGTTTTAATGACTTGCGATTACTGACCGTTTCGCCTCACACGGAACAAATGCGACTCGACTCGATTCGACGCGTTTCGGCTGTAGTCGACGCCAGGCTTTATAATCAAAGACCGAAATCTAATGGCAAAACAATTGACATGTAGGTAATAAAGACGGTTATTGTTTTTAATCGAGTAAGTAGAAATCAACTACGATATCATGGCACGCCCCTCCATTGATACTGCAAGTAAAAATGTGTGAGAAAGAATATTTACAACGCGTCATTCGTTCAACGCAGATGTCTGCATTCTGCAACTTTAAATCTACTAAATATCAAACACAAACATGGTGACTCGTTGGCATAAATATGTACACACACCTTGAAGACTGATGTTGGAGGGGCGTGCCATGTTATCGTTGTTGATCTCTATCCAAGCTATCGAAACTTTTTAGTGTTGAACTTTATTGCTTAATTAACTTAATACGTACATTTAATTGTTATTATTTATGATGACACTAATAAAAAACCTCTTTTCTTATCTATCAACAGAATTCTGATAACTGCCGCGATTCAGGAAGTTAGCGCTTCGACTGCCATCACTCATATAACAATAGATTTTTAACTGTTTTATGCGGAGTTGGAAGCGATGCGGTTAACCTTGTAAACCCTTTTATGATATTTGAACTCTTATGATTACCGTACTGTATTGTAATGAAAAATAAATTACGTCATGTCTATTTCAATGTGACTTTTCGAGTTTCTCTATTTCTTTGAGTTTCTCAAGAAACTAAGATGTCCGACCGACCTTATGTAAGTAAAAGCTGTAAAAAAAATATGTACCTTTTTGTTGAGCAATAAAGTTCAATACTAAAAAGTATCTATAGCTTGAATACTCGATAAAAAATAATGACCTATCCCTATTACATTTCAATTGTTTTGCCATTAAATTCCGCTCTCTGATTATAATAATTGCTTATTGTCATCAGCAGCCATAGCGCAAGGTCACCCTCAAACGTGCTCACCCATCTTGTCGTACCCACGCTGAGCAACTGGGTGGCCGCTAAAGATCCAACTGTTTACCACCGGTGCGGTGGGGTGGATAATAATGATAGTTAACATAGTTAAATTCAATACTGCCGCCTGTCAATGGCATTGGATAATTAAGCTGGCAAATGCACACAAAAATATTATTATGTCAATATTGATACTTACATCGATTTGAGATTACTGCTATTTCTCCTGTATCGTGAATACGTTTACAGTGACAAGTATCACATGAAAAAACATACCAGACTTAAGAAAATACTTGTTCCATCTGGGGGTTGAGGCCATGACCTGATGTGCATAAAACAAAACACTCAATCACCGCGCTAATTAATTCATCAATCAGTATCAAGCATTCATTGTAAATAAACTTATATAAATTAAATTAACATGTTTTATGATTTCAAGAGAATGGGAAGAACTTTCGCCAATGGGAATCGCACGAATTCAGCCAGGTGTGGCAACCCTAGGAGGTCGGGTTTATGCAGTTGGAGGTGAACAAGGAAGTCAAATACTTGCTAATGGAGAGGTTTATGATCCACAGGTATAGCAAGAAATCAGGGGGGCTAATAACGGCGCGCTTGAGGAAACATAATTCGTTTCATATTCGTAATCATAACTGCAAGTAGACTGTGACATCCGGGTTATTAGCCCCCCTGGTCATATATGATTATCAGGGATTAGAATAGATAGTATTTAAGTTGATACGTAGATCCACATTACCTACATGGATACAGCTCTAAAAATTCCGGAATCCTGGATTTTCGAATTGTACACAAATTATATGAACAAGTGCCTTCCGACTTTACGGTTATTTATTCATTATAGATACGAAATTTATTCTTATGAACATGAAATCTTACTTATGAATGATTTTCTTGTAATACTTATGAACATGTTCATGTGAGATTTAAAGGCACATAATTATTAAGATTTTGTCGTGAAATTGACGTCATTTAGCACCTTAGAGCAACGCGGTCGACGACTCAGTCGGGAATGGCCATAACGTTCTCTTTCAATACAAGAGTCTGTAATTTATTGCGGGAGGAAATCTTTTAAAATATTTTAAGGTATTAATTTCGTAGCTACAGTGTAGAAAGCCATGCTAATAATAGGTAGGTACCTTAAAAATAAAACAAAACCTCATTGACACCCAACCCCTAGGAATATTCATCTGTCGACAAAACAAAATCGATGAATTTCGGAAAATTTAAGCATAACTGTCTTTACCCGACTGCGCGACCGCAAAGATAAAGTTATGTTTTTCGCGCGTATCTATTTATGTGAGATTCGTTACACCCTCAAAGCATTCCAAACGGCTGGATGGATTTTAATGCATGAGCTGTCTATCGACTCGTCTAAGCTGTGCGAGGTTTTGTTTTTATAAAATCAAAATGCCGGCCGGAGTATATAAAATGGCGGTAGAGACAAAAAAAAACTCGTACGCCCCTGAAGGACAGTTTTTATCTAATGATAGAACTCTCGAGAATTTAAAGAGATACAAAAAGTAAAGAAATACACAAGAGTTAAATTGATCACCCATCATCATAATATTTAAATAACATATCTGTATTTTACTTTTTAGACTGATAAGTGGTCAAATATTTCACCAATGAAAGAAGCGCGTTGTGAGTTCGGGCTAACAGGTTGGAATGGACATTTATACGCTTTTGGAGGTTGGGTGGGATCAGACATGGGCTCATCGGTTGAAGTGTACGATCCCGTCGCCGATGAATGGACATTAGTGGGCAGAATGCCAGAGCCAAGATTTGGTATGGGTGTAATAAATTTTGAAGGTAATACTTGCTTGAACATAAGAATACTGTAAATTTCCTTCTCGATTTGACAAAAACTACTTTTTAGGTCTTATATACATCGTCGGCGGTTGTACTCACACATGGAGACATACTAGAGATTTATTATGTTATCACCCTGCATCTCGGAAGTGGCATACTCTAACACCGATGCATCATGCACGCAGCCAAGCTGCAGCAGTAATACTCGGTAACTACCTGTATGTCATCGGTGGTAATGCGCCGAGGCGTTCAGTTTTAACGTCTGTAGAACGTTATAGCTTCGATGAGGTAAGAAATAAATTAACGTTATTTTATGGAAGTGTATTGTGTACCCTTTCCCATAATATATGTAATGTGTTTTCTTTTACAGGAAATTATTATTTATTAAAAGGCAATACCGCAATTCCCGACGCGTTTGATTAAGCGCCAAATTCACTAGCAAGTTTTGTTGGGCAAGTTGCCTTCTACTTCATCCTGTAGACACACCCGCAGCAAGTCGAGTTCTGCAAGTTTTACGAACTTGCTAATGGATTTGGCGCTTCATATTCGCACTACAGCTCCAGTAATAATGTAATCCTTCTTTTTCAATTAGGTACTACTTTATTGGTTTTAACATTTGCAATGACTGTAACTAATTATGACAAATTTTTAATTATGAATCAGCCCATTACTGTCCTACTGCTGGGCACTTTTGTCCAAACTACTCACCCGCACCACAGTCCTGGTGTGGGTTGGTATAGCCCACAAACCATCGAGAACTTTATAGTAGCCCACTTAGGTGTGCAGGTTTCCACAATGTTCACCTTTAACGCAATTGATAATCAATTCTGATCCGCACATTCGCAAAAGTCAGAAGTGTAGGCCCTGTTCAAACTCAGACCCTCCTGAATGGAAGGCAAAGTATCGGCAGAAGGCCGTGCCCTGCCGCGCTTCCCCGCTCAACCACACGCGTTTATCCGCGACTCACACATAGCCGAGAGAGCGTTTGCCACCACACAGGTTTAAGTGGAGCTACTTTTCACATTAGTGTATGTATTCTTTGTTTTAGGGCACATGGGAAGAGATTGCGAGTTTGAAGGAAGCGCGTGCGGGATGCGCTGCGGGCGCCGCGGAGGGAGTACTCGTTGTGGCGGGCGGCGACAGCGAGAGCGCGGGAGAGCGCACCTTCTACCGCGCGCGCACCACGCTCGCGAGTGTAGAGCTCTACGACCCCCGGGACAACAGCTGGCGCGACGGCCCGCCGCTGCCGCACTCCCGAGCGGAGGCGGGAGCCGCGCTGCTCTGACAAATCATGCACGGAGAACAACGTAAAGAACACGGCAGACAGGATGCAATCACAAATTTCCAAACCATACGTTTTAGGACAAAGGTACAAATATTTTAGCAGCTTTGGTATAGAAACAAGACAACAGTGTAGCCCAGTGGCGTAACAATAGGATGGCAAGACTGGCAAAATGCCAGGGGCCCAGGCTTATGAGGGCAACAGATGACCGGGGATACAAAAAAAACAGTTTTTTTCCATACATTATTTCTAAATTACAATCAATTATGGAAACTGTAGGACAATAACAGATGAATATTTAAATTATTATTCGTTCTAAATTGATTTACAAAATTAACAATTTCTTCCATGTTTTAAAAATTGCCAGTGCACATTTTTGTTACGCCATGGGTAGCTCATGTTTCGGTTTTATAAATTTAAATACTTTTTTGTATTATAACTTTCGTGAGACACATTCATATTTATGATTAATTACGGATTACTCACGTGCATTTTTCGGGATTGCCCGACTAGTTTCGGACCCAAACGGAGCCCTTAATCATGAGCTGATCACGCGGCGAGGTCGCGAGTCGAACTGACGCTGCACCGCGCCGCGTAGCGTTGCGCTCGCGACTAGAGGGGCGCGCTCTGTTTCGGTATTGCTCGTGCGTCTTCGTCACTTGTCGTGTCCGAGTTGTTTGAGGAAAGAGTGCACGCCGCGCTAACTGTGTCACACTCCAGACTTAACTCACTTTTATATGAAGTAGACTTCAGAGCTGGTTTCCAGGCAGGAGGCAGTGTCCAACCACCATCTCTATTAAAATTCGGATGACGGCTGATTTCGATGGCTTCACGTACTTTTCGCGGCACGAAATATTTTTCCTTCGCTAGTACGGAAGCCTTATCGAAACGTATGAAATGAGCCGTCCCCGTATTACAGACGTGTTCTGCAACTGCCGACCTGTTGCTGTCCATACTCTTCATACTACTTATGTGTTCGCTAAGCCTGGTTGCGATATTGCGGCGAGTTTCTCCTATATAACTCAGGCCACAGTCGCACGGTATCTTGTGCCGGTCACGATCCACCGAGCTCTCCCGTCGTAGAGCCGGTCGTCTCTTCAGACTCCGCAGTCACCCCGATAATTCAGCCCTCATCAAGCTGTCTCCCCCCCCCCTATGTCCACGCCAGCAACGCCCTAAGCCGAGGTCCGAGTCCCACTAGGGGTCGCCCTTAGTGCTGTTGTTGCAGGTAGTCATGATGTTAGTGTAGTACAAGTAGTTAGCTTAGGTTAAGTATTTTACTTCCCCCCATTGGCTGGAGACCCTTCAGGTCTCGCCAATAACTGCCCGGTTACGTAGAAACCGTCCCCTAGGACGACCTACAGCAGTCCAATAGAAAAAAAAAAAAAAAAAAAAAAAAAGCACGGTATCTTGTATACGCCGGGAACGCCTAGCGGATCCTTGTCCTCTGGTGAACGTAATAGCTGCCGTAGTTGTCCAGGAGGGCGATAGATCGTTCTGATGCTATATCTTCGGCGTAACAGGTGACCTATCTTGTCGGTAACTCCTCGCACAAAAGGCAAAAACGCAGGAGTACGTTCCGCTCCAGCAGGTCGTCTACGGGTCGTGTCCACCGTACTCAGACTTCGAGTGCATCGCCGCCACTGGTAACCGTTGCGCTCCAATACGTTTTGTAAATGACATAATTCGGCATCCACGTACTGAGGATCACACAAACTGAGCGCACGGTTGATCAGCAACTAGTCGGGCAATCCCGAAAAATGCACGTGAGTAAACCGTAATTAATCATAAATATGAATTTAAATACCTTTATGTATTTAAGATATGAAAATCAGTCGTCCAAATATCTTACACAAGTATTTATGTAATATAATAAAAGAATGATGCACGAATGAAACTCAATTTATCCGCATTAGTTCCATTATTAATAATGTAATGTACATTATAGATAGTTCAATCCACGAACCAAGAAGCGCCCCACTCTTGTCTAAATCGCTATAGTGTAAAAGTATGCATTATAAATTGCTATTGTGTTAGTTCTATCGGCACACAATAGTTAGATGTGTGCATACGCACCACGCGGCTACCTCTAAAAAAAGAAGTGGGGGCGAGTCTTCTTGGATTGAACGCACTGTAATCAAAATTAGACTGGAAAACTAGGAAGTGACATCTTGCATGCAAATCAAATTTTAACTGCTGCATAGGTACTACGAATAAAAATATGTAAAGAAACCTAACTCTCATTCAGTTAACGCTTCGATTTTGGAACTACAACAGCGATGCAACGAAATACTTTTTCAACCTCAATTTAATAAAAAAAAAACTTATTTGTTAGAACATACAGTTTCAATTGCATTGGGGCGATTTGGCGCTTAAGTGCTTCTTCACGTACAACTCGCGGGTGCGAGCGCGGTGGCGGGCGCGTTGGACTTACTTACCTCGCACCTACGTTTCATATATGAACACTTGCATATTATGTTTGATATTTCGTGATCACGCTCGCGAGTTAACGTGAACAAGCACTTAGTATGCTCGCACGCGATTGATCGCCCCAAAGTCATGATGGCACCACAGCCGCGCCGAACCGGCGCCTACCACGCTTGGCTGGTGTTGTGCAAAGATAAGTAAGCTCGATTCCATGATTATTTTTTGTTACACGACTTTTCAATACAATGAGGGCGTTCGCTACGTTAAGCGTGCGCACGCGACGTGTACCCGCCTCGCGTGTGTGTATTGAAAGATAGTATGTACATACAAACCCGTCGCACGCGTCCGCGCCAGTTAGCGCTGCTCATAGTACTATCTTTCAATACACACACGCGAGGCGGGTACCCGCTTAACATAGCGAACGCCCTGAAAACAGGTTAAGAGCGTGTACGCCGTACGGCATTTCATACAATCAAGTCTTTGTTTTTCGTAATGACTGAACCGATTTTGATGAAACTTCACACACATAAGCAAGATTCAAAGGTCTAAAAAGTTAGTAGAAAACATTTTCGAAATGTCTCACTTAATGACAACATTTCAAAACTGACACGACCTTAAAACAAAAATACCGTTTCTTTATTTTCGTGTCCTGAGTTCAAATATATATTTTTTATATTTTTTCATTTCCTCATTTCTGAGAAAAAAAAATTAAAATCAAAAAACATGTGATGACGTCACATAAACGGTGGAATGAGGAATTACCTTTGCCTATGCGTTCCAATGTTTTAGATGAAAACATCTAATGTCAAACAAGACATGTCAATGTCATTTATGAAGTTAAACAAGACAAGTGATGTATGACAGTGACATCTAACTAACAGTTTTTTTGACGGCTCACAGTGAAGCAAAGGTTAATGTCCATTCCACCGTATGTATGACGTCATTTGGCGCATACGTCTTTTTAGAATACGCCGAATTTCAAAATAGAAATTATGAATGAAAAGTACATAATTTCGAAAAACGGAAAAATACGGGTGCTCTGGATTTGAATTTACTTTTGTATAACGTAATAATATGTGCAGGTTAAAAATATGAAATGTTGTCAAATGTAAATTTTAAATCGGTCTAATTTAACTGTAACACTATTTTTCGAAAATGTTTTCTACTAACTTTTTAGTCCTATGTATCCTGCTGATGGGTATGAAGTTTCATTAAAATCGGTTCAGTCATATCGAAAAATAAGTACTTCAAAATTTGTATGAAATGCCGAACGGCGTACACGCTCCTAATAAAGAAACGAATCGTTGCATATTAAAATCTTTTTTTTTTATTCTACATTAGATATTAAACATATACGAAATGTATTTATGGTGACGATTTTTTTTTATTACCTTATTTTTGAGTGCAGAATGACTTAGTCTTTTTATCTCTCGAAGACCCGTCGTGGGACTTTTATATCAAAGATTCATATTGCAATGATTCACGAGACTTCGTGAGATAAACGGACTAGTACATAATAGGTAATTACTTCTATGGCAAAGTGATCCTCTGGAAAAGGCGGTATTTTTTTTTTAAATTGATTTTAACCTTTTTGAACACACAACAAACAATGCAGTCTTTCATTGTCGTGGGTTCTGTAACTATTTGTCAAGTGGGTACTTACTTGTAAATAATGACCAAAAATATATCAAAACAAAATGTAAGCGGTGTGCGGCTAGAACTTGGCTAAACGTATTTTTTTTTATTTGTCCCAATTTTAAACACCGCCCTTATCCAAAATTATTCGAAACATTTATATCAGATACGTAACCGGTTATGGATATTTTTTTCGAATATCCGATAATTTTGGTTACGGTTACGGAGCTCCATAACATCCCTGGTACAGAGTTTATTCTATATCTGTGTGCATAAATTCGGCTAAGTTAATATCCAAAGTTAACTCTACCTTATAGGTATATATTTGATATAATCCTATTTTATATACTATTCATAATGTTATGTTAATCCCATTACACACGTATCTCGAATAAATATTATAAAAAAACATTGCAATATATTTTCTATAATAAGATTTGAATGACATGCAGCTATGTATCTTTAAACCTATATTAAAAAAAAAAAAACAATATATTTAGGCATATTAATATGTATTAAAGCTACGTGTGTGATGGGCTTTATTGTCTTTATTGATATATTTTATATTATTACGTTATGTATTTAAAATAAGCAAGAATACTTCCACTTGGTGAATTTATTTCCTTAATTATTGTGTAATGTGTTCAAATTAGAATTTACGAAGTGTCTATATGTATAAGGATACAATATTGTAAGCTTAACTGTTGGACTGCCGCCTGGTAGCATTATTTAAATTTATAATTTACGCTGGGTGATACTAATTAATCTAATTTAAGTATGTATAAGAATTAAAACATTATTAAATATTTTTACAAAGATGTTTTTAGTATCATTAATTCATTAATAAATAAAACTTTTTTTTACAGAGCAAATGCTGGAAACTTTGCATCTAAAACCCGTGTTAAATCTTCAGCTAAAAACAGACGACCAACTAATCCCTCAAACAGTGAAGCTGGTCTGTCTGGCTGATGTAGTTCTGTGCCCGGGCGTTCCACCGCACACCACTCCGTAAAACAGCAAGCCCGGTAAAGATAAATAGGTTTCTGAAAGAAAAAAAGTGACTGCAGTTTTAAGGCATTTTCTCGTCGGCACGATATGAAGTAAAGACAAACTGACTCCACGAAAGTACGCGACGCACCAAGACGAGACTTGTGATTAAAATACGATGAAGTTTATGAATTGCATCGTTTTTTTTTTTTGCGGAATAGCTCAGTCAGTCCCCGCGATGCCCTAAGACGAGATTTGTGATTAAAATACTATGAAGTTTATGAATTGCATCGATTTTTTTTGCGGAATAGCCCAGTCAGTCCCCGCGATATGCCCTAAGACGAGATTTGTGATTAAAATACGATAAAGTTTATGAATTGCATCGATTTTTTTTGCGGAATAGCCCAGTCAGTCCCCGCGATATGCCCTAAGACGAGATTTGTGATTAAAATACGATAAAGTTTATGAATTGCATCGATTTTTTTGCGGAATAGCCCAGTCAGTCCCCGCGAAATGCCCTAAGACGAGATTTGTGATTAAAATACGATGAAGTTTATGAATTGCATCGATTTTTTCTTCGGAATGGCCTAAACTATGGTCCGGCCACAGAAGAACACACCTTTCCCCAGATTTTAACTTCCGAAAGATCGGGTAGTTTTGAATGTTGGATATGTGTTATGTTTAGGTGTTTTAATGAAAATTGCAAATTTTCGAGCGTTAATATGTATATCCATGCCAAATTATAGCTTTCTAATCTCTGAGCTAAGCTGCAGACGGACGGACGGACATGGCGAAACTATAACGGTTCCTTGTTGACTACGGAACCCTAAAAATGTGGTTGCCTATCAAACTCAAACTCAAAACTCATTTATTCAAAATAGACTAGAATGACTTAGTTCTTTTTGAACGTCGATTTTACAATATAGACATCCCCCAAAAAGCCCTCCCTTCACCGCTTCCTAGTGTTTTTGCTGTGAAGAAGAAACGGCGCAACAAACTCCCCAGCAACACAGATATGTCTGTCAAGTGAATAAATTAATTGACTCTATACAAAGAAAATCATAATATTTTTTACAATAATAAAATTATGCACATAAAGGAAAAGTAAAAATGAAAATAGTACATAAGTGGGTATATAAATCAATTCTGTATGAATTGAGATAAATCAAAATCGTATCTAAATAATATAGATACTTATCTAAACGAACACATAAAAACTAATGGTTTCCAGGGAAGCCACATGTGCAGAAAAGAATTAGCGCCACACGTCCCTATCGTCAACATAATCGTTTATCTTATAGTATGCCTTTTTAATGAGAACTGATTTAACGTATGATTTAAATTTGCCATCGGTGAGATCCGTAATTGTTTTGGGAAGCTTGTTATAAAATCTAACACAATTTCCTAGGAATGACTTATTCGTTTTGGATAATCTAAATTTAGGGACTACTAATTTATGTTTGTTCCTAGTATTTATATTATGAACGTCGCTTTTAACATTATACATTGGCAGATTTTTACGTACAAACATAATATTTTCAAAAATGTAAAGGGAAGGCATCGTCAGAATATTAATCTCTTTAAAGAAATCTCTAAGCGACTCCCGAGGACCCATATTATAGATCGCGCGGACTGCCCTCTTCTGTAATATAAATATCGAGTCGCGATCGGCCGCTGCCCCCCACAGCAGAATACCATATGACATAATGCTGTGGAAGTACGCAAAATAAACAAGTCGGGCAGTAGGTATGTCAGTTAGCTGTCTAATTCTTCTGACTGCAAAAGCAGCAGAACTTAACCTACTAGAAAGGGCAGTTATATGAGCTCCCCACTGTAATTTGGAATCTATTGTTATGCCTAGAAATACCGTTTCATCTACTATGTCCAGTTTACTGCCGTCAAGCGTTATGTTTACTCCTACATGAGGAACGTTTGGCAACGAGAACTTTAAACATTTCGTTTTAGTGGCATTCAATAAAAGATTATTTGCAGCAAACCATTTAGAAAGAGCGGATAAACTACTATTTACATTTAAAAGATCTATGTCTTTCCTATTGATTTTAAAAATAAGGGAAGTGTCGTCCGCAAACAAAATTATATCAGATAGTGCTGACATCATGTAAGGGAGATCATTAATATAAGCTAGAAACAGAAAGGGGCCCAGAATTGAGCCCTGTGGCACACCCATTTTTACTAGAGACTACGTTACTAGTTCCAAGTAAAAGAAAGAACTTGTCTGGCTACACGCATCCAATGATGACACTGGAAAACGCTTTTGTTTGTTATAGTAATACATTCCTAATTATTACTTAACCGAGTTAATAATAACTATGGTGTTATAGATACCTTAGTAGCCTGATACAATTGCAAAAACGCATATGCATTTCCACTCACTCCATGACACAAGCTGTACCCTTTAGTGCATAGTCCTCGTTGCCATATGACGTCGCCGCATTGTAAAGCAATTTGCATATATTTTTCTTCCTCAAAAATCTGAAATATCAACACTTCTCATCAAAAAAATCGAAACACTAAAGGTAGAACCGCACTAGGCGGAACTGCACCGCAGCGGAACTGAACTTCACGACGCGTCAAAATATTCTTTATATGAAATTATATGAGACAACACGCACTACGCGGCAACGGAACTGCACTGCAACTGAACTGCGCGGCAAAGTTGAGCAACTGACCAAAAGTGTAGTTCCGCTGCCGCGGAGTGCGGTTCGACAAACTTCATTCCACTCCTATCGCGGCTGCATAATTTGTAATAACTCATTGAATTTGTATTGAGACATTCTAAAATAAGTATGGAATGTTATTGGATCCTTCTTAAGTCGTGGCAAAAGCGTAAAATACTCGTCTTCTTCATATCGCGAGTTTGATATGTCATGTAGCCATATTCTTTGCTTTTTTCTTGCCTGTTCTTGCTCGATCCTTTCCTCTTCCTCGCACAATAAGGAAATAATAATCATATTATTATCCATTTCGTCGTTCATCTTGCTCAGAGGTTGCTTAGCTACTGAATATATTTTTGTAGCGCCGCTGCAGTTCAAGTGCGGCTTACTATAAAATGACGCGTCGTGAAGTTCAGTTCCGCTGCGGTGCAGTTCCGCCTAGTGCGGTTCTACCTTTAAGGTAGGACCGCACTAGGCGGAACTGCACCGCAGCGGAACTGAGCGACACGACGCGTCAAAATATTCTTTATATGAAATTATATGAGACAACACGCACTACGCGGCAACGGAACTGCACTGCAACTGAACTGCGCAGCAAAGTTGAGCAACTGACCAAAAGTGTAGTTCCGCTGCCGCGGAGTGCGGTTCGACAAACTTCATTCCACTCCTATCGCGGCTGCATAATTTGTAATAACTCATTGAATTTGTATTGAGACATTCTAAAATAAGTATGGAATGTTATTGGATCCTTCTTAAGTCGTGGCAAAAGCGTAAAATACTCGTCTTCTTCATATCGCGAGTTTGATATGTCATGTAGCCATATTCTTTGCTTTTTTCTTGCCTGTTCTTGCTCGATCCTTTCCTCTTCCTCGCACAATAAGGAAATAATAATCATATTATTATCCATTTCGTCGTTCATCTTGCTCAGAGGTTGCCTAGCTACTGAATATATTTTTGTAGCGCCGCTGCAGTTCAAGTGCGGCTTACTATAAAATGACGCGTCGTGAAGTTCAGTTCCGCTGCGGTGCAGTTCCGCCTAGTGCGGTTCTACCTTTACGAAATTATCTTTGTGACGACAATTAAACAAAAAACAAGCATTAATTAATTATAAAAAAAACATAATTTAGTAGCTGGAAGTTTGGGCTTTACAATGGTGTACGAAACATCCAAAAATTTGTTTTTTTTTTTCAATTTTTATCCTATAAATGAATGGAACATTGTTTTGAGATAAACGTGTGTTTAGAGTTGGAGTACATTTGTCGTGCAAAAAACGCAAAATAACGCATTACTTTAAAATTTTCTGTTTGTAATTTGTTGATTAGGCTCTGTGGCGTCTGTTAAAAAGTTTTTTTTCTAACACACATGCATACTTCACCCGCAGCAGCCGCCCAAGAAGTGGCATTGCTGGATTCTGGGACTAGTCAGCGTGTTGTGGCTGCAATCTTGCATCTAAGCCTCTTGTCTGTTCATAGAGTGTACCAACGCTATCGGGAGACTGGTATATTTACACGCCATCCAGGATCTGGTAGGAATCGGGTCACTTTTGAGTGAGACGGCCGGTTTATTGCAACCGTTTGTTTGCGAAATCGATATATTCGCGCTTTTCAACTGCAGCAGCAGTTCCGAGTAGTTCGAAGGGTGACTGTAAGTGACTCTACGATTTGAAGAATATTGAAGGAACGTAGACTGGTACCACAAAAGCCAGCTAATGGGCCGAAATTAACAACAGACCATCGAAGAGCGCGCATTAACTTTGCACTTGTGCACTTAAATTGTTCAAACCTACAAATGAGCAAGGTTCTCTTTTCTGACGAGAGTAAAATTATGGAACATCAACTTAAGGAATTCTAAACCTTATGCTACCTACTATTAAATGGCATTTAGTATTTATTTTAAAAAAATTATAATAATCCATTCAAAACAAAAACTTGCGAGGTGTTTCGATTTTTTTTGGTGCGCTCTTCGATGGTCTGTTGTTAATTTTGACTCATTAGCTGGCTTGTGTGGTACCAGTCTACGTTCCTTCAATCTTCTTCAAATCGTAGAGCCACTTACAGTCACCCTTCGAACAACAAGGAGCTGCTGCTGCAGTTGAAAAGCGCGAAGGCGTCGATTTTGCAAACAAACGGTTGCAATTAGGCCCCTCGCCCACGGCGACTTTTTGTAGCGATGCAGTCGCGCGTTTAGCAAACGCGCGACAGCATCACTTCTAACGCGTGTTAGTCGCATTTGCAACGCGCTACTGCATCGCGATTGTATCGATACAAACGCGCGACCGCGTCGCGCTACTAACGCGCTACTGCATCGATACAAACGCGCGACCGCGTCGCGCTACTAACGCGCTACTGCATCGCGATTGTATCGATACAAACGCGCGACCGCGTCGGACGACATCGGTAGAGAGAACGGAGGGGGGAGGGAGTGTGGCGCGGCGCGTGATTGGGAATCATAATTTTTGAGTTGTTTGAATGTTTACATGATGTCCACAAAGAAATCTCTGGGTATTAAATGGATGCATCCAATATTGACGCTGCTTCCGTTGCCTACGCTTCGGCTGCTTACGTAAAAGCAGCACCAAAGACAACGTGACTAATGTTGTACTGAGCCCCTAGCATGAGTTTTTGCGAAATCGTGTAGTTAACGTTATCGTTTCGTTTGCGACAAATTTTGTATGCCAATTTTACTAGCGCCACGTGTGCGTATTTGGAACTAAACACTCCATAGCACAAGTTTTTGACAACCGCTTTCGTATCGACTTCGAATAGTTGCGGTAACGTAAATTGACGTAAATGCGCTAAATGTATGAGAATCGGTAGCATGAGTTTTCATTTTGACATTACGTTTCGAGTTTCGGTCGACACGAATACGGAAACCGTCTCACTGACTTTTTCTTAGTGAGAAAGCTAACCTACAAGAATAATTGATACTTTTTATTTTTTAAAGTGATTAATAATGGCATATAGAGGAAGACACGTCGGTTATTACTATATTGCCTCCCGTTTAATTAGGCTAGGACAAGAAAAGAAGACGTGAAGTGAGGTTGGTAAAACTTATTTCATGTTTACAAACACAAGCAATAATTTCTTTTTGTAAACCATTTTTGTAACATATTGTATGTAACTCTTTCTTTTCTTCTTATTACAGCTTGATTGAACAACGGATTCGTGTTGGTAATATGACGGATCCATTAGACATTAATGAGAGGGAGTTTAAAAACAGATACAGGCTAAGCAAACAAGCTTTTAAATTCTTTTGCAACGAACTACGTTGCAAAAGTGGTCTCAAGTCGTCCCAAAGGATAACTGTGGAGCTTAAGGTACTACCAAATTATATTTTATTAAAACTGCGATATAATTATTGCATTATACCAATATGTGTTTCTTTCAGGTGTTATGCTTTATTATTTTATGCCACGGGTTCATACCAACGCATAGTTGGTATGGGCAAGAACTTGGGGCAAACTACCGTCAGTAAAGATGTTTCTGAAGTTACTGAAGCCCACCACCCAGCAGTGGCTAACACTTTATTAAGTTTCCTACTTCAAGGGCAGATAGAGACTTAATAAAGCAAAGTGTGCACAACAGCATAATAAATGAATCAGGTAAAGGCAGTAACACTAATAACTTAGCAGCCTACATTCAACCTCATTTGTAAATAGAATAATGTTAATATCCAGTTTAGGTATTGGCTGATAAGAATGGGTCCTTTCGTTTAGATTACCTTGGTTATAAGTATTTTTTATGTGTAATTTATATGGAAATAGTAGTTATTTAGGTGTTAATTACTTGATTAATAGTTAGATGACTTGTTAATTAGACTCCTTGACATATATACAGGGTGTTAACGAATTCGTGTAATTCCTTCAAACCACGTGATCTCCTGGTGACACAGATTAACCCTAAATGGGAATTTTTGAAAATCAATAAAAAAAATATTCAAAAAATAATCTTGATTTTCTATTTCTGAGTCATTTTAGAGCCTTAAGTTATCTGACTGCAAAGAGCGATATCACGTTAGTCGTGTCTGCCAGAAGTGTCGCCGTGTTTTCGTTAATTTATGCGTGGCATCGAAATGTTCACAATAATAAATCAATTTTTTTTGCAAAAAAATAATTTCTTATTTTTTTACTGAATCCTTATTAGGTGGTTTAGATACGATCGGTAACAAAGCCGCATGAAAAAATAGTAATTTTATTTTTTATTTTTAATCCAGCTAAATCCCGTGCGGCCCGTGCGGGCCTGTCCACATCAGTAGTAGATCATGTGGTTTTAAGGAATTACACGAATTCGTTAACACCCTGTATAATAAGCCACAATGTAAATCACGATAGGTACATACCATGATAAGCAACAAAATATGTAGATAACAAAGTAAATATAAATTTAAATGTTAAGTTTCCTCCTCGCACTTTGGAGGTGATAACTTCGGCTCTGGGAAGGTTAAGATTGATATCATGGTATGCATCAATTAAACTACGAACCATACTAACCCTCTGTGAAGACGGGATGAATGTAACCATAATAGTTTACAAGGTTACAGGGATTAAAAAAGGTAAACAAACCATGACAAAAATAGGAAATATTTTATTATTGTAAATATGTTTTGGGGCATATAATTAGCATAGTAGACCTTAGGATAAGTGTAGATAAGCAATTTGAAGACAAAGGTATTGTCATTGCCACAATATTAAAATTATTTAATTTCAATATAGTAGGTAGGCTGCACTTGTAGTACATAATGTGTAAATTGATTGAATTTTTCAGATTTTTTAGAAACTTTGGAATTCCAGGGTCTGTGGCTGCATAGATGGATCCCATATCCACATATTCAGGCCAAAAAAGGAAGTGGAACATCTTTTTTACTGTCAAAAGCATTTTCATTCCCTGAATGTGCAAGTTGTAAGTTTATAAACTTTCAAATATTGTTGTTGACTGTACTATCCACAATAATTAAGATTTAAAATATATGTATATTTTCCAACAGGTTTGTGATAGTGATTGCAAAATCCTAAATGTCAATCCCAAAATATGGTGGAGCAACGCACAACACTTTTATTTGGGAAAATAGCCAGGTCAACACATACATGCAGCAATTGCAGTAATATATAATAATAACAATGAGCAAGTGTGGTTATTAGGTGTGTAATATTTAATATTGTGTACATTTACTGAAATATTGTAATTTCACTGGAAACTAGATTAAATAAGGCTTATTTGTTACAGGTGATTCTGGGTACCCACAAAGACCTTGGATGATGACACCTATCCTGAATGCAATTGAAGGAAGCCCTGAAGCCAATTATACTTCTCTTGTTGTATGTTACACAACCTAGATCTTCAATTTGCAGTTCCTGACCCAGATGGATATGACCCAAATGATTTAGTGATGGAAACACCCGAAGCCTCTTCTTCTACACAGCAAGATGCCACCAGCATCTGATGACCTAATAAGATGTTGAGTGCTAAGGGCCTTACTTATTAGTAGGATAAGGATTTGATTTTTTTCTGTTGAATACAGATGTAAATCTATAAATAACAGAAAAAAATCAAATCCTCCAAAATCTCCTTGATAAGATAGTACTTAATATTGTTTTTTGAAAAATATTTAATGTACTGACAATGTAAATTATTGTTACTATATTTTTTACATTACACTAACCTACATTGTTTTTACATAGTTTTAAGCACTACATTGTAACAATACCCGATTATACATGAAATTATTTTAAAAGACTATCCATGGAGTTTATTGTCAGCTCTTCTCCATAGGACCTATAGGCCAAGCAAATTAGCTAAACCTGGACATAATTCGATAACTGTAATTTTCTTTTTCTATGACATAAAGTATTGTTAATTATAGTTAAAATAAATAGAATTAAAAATTTTAAAGCTCCGCGTCAGTGTAAAAAAAATTAAAAACTAAATTATCAACACATTTTGATTTCGTAAGTACAGCATAATAAATAACTTTGTAAAAGTACCTTTATTATGATATGACGCTTGTATTCCAGTAAAAAACGTCTAAATTAAACTAATTAATCTTTCGGGACTATCATTAATGAAGAAGGTTCAGTAAGTTACAGATTTTGTGGATTATCTTACCAGAAATTATAGATAACTATAATTCAACAGTTTATTCTGCATAGTTTAACATGTGTGTTAATAAATTATTAAAAATTAAACAGATTCTCTTTGCGGAAATATAAAGTCACAAATATTTGTAATTTTTGGAATGCCAAAATACATAACTACTTCAAAAGTGTTTAATTTATGCCTTCAAAATATGTTTAGTACCTTAGTAAACAAATTAAACAATAAATGTTCACGATTATTCATTTATTGATATTTTTTCTTTGTTACATTTCAATATAAACGTTATTCCTTGTAGCTTAAGGTCGTAATTTCTTTGTGCCCCATTTCCCGACCGTGCTATCGCGAGTAACGAGCGATTCTTGTATCTCACTATTTATTACTAGTTTTTGCCCGCTACTTCGACCGCGTGAATGTCGGTTATTATCACGGATGCTGACGAAGTCACGAATTAAAAATTTGCCTTTGTCCTTCCCTAGGGGTCGAGCTATCTTCTTCTTAATTATATAAAGGGTGTCCCTGGAAGTATGGATCAAATCGAATAGGGGCGTGGGCAATGTCATTTCCAAACTTTGTAACCCTGAGAATGTCGGTGCAATTTTTTACGATTCAGAAGTTATGACCAATAATTGTTTTTTTTTTCAATCACTTTGCATAGAAAAAATCATAAAAAAAACTATCAGAGCTATCATTTTTTTTAGGACTTTGGCGAACAGTATGCCTTTCTTGTTGTAGTACTTTTACGCAGCTAGAAAACATGTGTTAAATAAGAAAAAAACATTTACTGCAAAGGCTTTTTTCGTCTGGCAATTTTACTCAAGTTTTTACTACTACAAGTTTTGAAATGACCTTGCCCACGCCTCTATTTGATTTGATCCATACTTCCAGGGACAACCTGTATAGATTATAAACTACTATTCAATTGTTTCTACTTTACAAAAAATAAAATGTGTAGTTAACTAATAGACTAAACGTTGGGCAGTTCGCTCACACCGCGGCATTTTTCTTATTTTTAGCACTTCTAAACGAAAGGTCCGACTCGAACACGAAGCGTATTTGCTTCGTGGATTCGAATAATTTAAAGAGCATTTTACATGTACATAATCAACCTTGATTATGAAGCTATTTACTTGGATAAGGATTAATATCATGATAGGAATGTCTTCATCTTTCGATTCTACTCGTGTTTTGATCGACTCATTTGAACAAAAAAACGGTTGATGTGACTTAACTATAATAATTAGACATATACCCTCATGGACTTTTTTGTGGATAATGAAGAGTGCTATAAACATGTAGTACAATATTTTTATGTATCGTCAATAGTTTTCGCAGCGTACGCCAAATAATATTTTTTTAAGCAAATTTTTGATACCTTGGGTTACATTATTGTAATTTTCTTACGGATCCCTAATTTTTTGATAATAAAATATAGCCTATGGCACTCAAGGATAACGTAGCTTAGCTAGCCTATTGGTGAAAGAATTTTTGAAATTGGATGAGTAGTTTCGGAGATTACCTCCAATATACAAACAAACTTTACCTCTTTATAATATTATATACCTAGTAAGAATTCGATAGGCTATATAGTCAATGATTGTCAAACTTTTATGAACACGTGACACCGCGGATCGACTAGGGCCGAAATTTATTGAAATATTGTGTTCATTAGATCGATAATAACTAAATTGTTCAGGATGAGGTATTATGATGATTTTACTGTTTTGTGATAGGTACTGTTTTCCAATTTTTTTGTAAATTTTGGTAGACCAGGTATATGTATCATCATCATCATCATTCAGCCGAAAGACGTCCACTGCTGGACATAGGCCTCCCCCAAGCATCGCCACATCGACCGGTCCTGTGTTTCTCGCATCCAGCGGTTTCCCGCGACCTTCACCAGATCATCGGTCCACCTTGTGGGAGGCCTAACCACGCTGCGTCTTCCGGTACGCGGTCGCCACTCCAGAACCTTTCGGCCCCATCGGCCATCCGTTCTGCGAGCAATGTGCCCCGCCCACTGCCACTTAAGTTTGGCAATTCTTCGAGCTATGTCGGTTACCTTGGTTCTCCTGCGAATCTCATCATTTCAGATATGATCACGCAGGGTAACTCCGAGCATAGCCCTCTTCATTGCCCTTTGGGTGACCTTGAACCTTCTTATGAGGCCCATTGTGAGCGACCACGTTTCAGTACCGTATGTAATCACTGGCAACACGCACTGGTCAAAGACTTTCGTCTTGAGACTCCGCGGTAGTTGGGACGAAAAGATTCTACACAGCTTCCCGAACGCTGCCCAGCCGAGTCGGATTCGACGATTAACCTTTTTCTCGAAGTTGGACCTACCTAACTGGACAGTTTGCCCTAGGTAAACATAATCGTCGACAACTTCGAGTGTAGAGTCTCCGATCTTCATGGGAGTGGGTGTTACATGCATATTTGACATGATCTTTGTCTTATCCATGTTCATTTTAAGACCCACTCTTTCGGAAGCTCTACTAAGGTCATCGAGCATTGTACTGAGGTCCTCCATGGTTTCAGACATGATGACTATGTCGTCGGCAAACCGAAGATGAGTGAGATGTACTCGCCGTTAATGTTGATGCCTAGCCCTTTCCAATCCAGAACCTTGAAGACATCCTCCAGTGCAGCGGCGAACAGTTTCGGAGAGATGACGTCTCCCTGCCTCACACCTCGCTGCAGAAGGATAGGTTTCAAGGTCTGATCCTGTAATCGGACTGACATAGTGGCGTTTTCATATAATCACTTCGGCACTTCGATGTACCGATAGTCAATCTGGCACCATTGAAGAGACTGCAGTACAAGCCCAGGTCTCGATCGAATCGAAAGCTTTCTCGTAGTCCACAAACGCTAAGCAAAGAGGCAGGTTATATTCTTCGGTCTTCTGTATAACCTGCCGCAGCGTATGTATGTGATCTACGGTGCTAAAGCCTTTTTGGAATCCGGCTTGTTCGGGAGGCTGGAAGTCGTCAAAACGGTTCGGGATGACTCTTGAAAACAGCTTGTAGACATGACTCAGAAGTGAGATGGGCCTGTAGTTCTTCAATAGGGTATTATCACCCTTTTTGAAGAAAAGTATCACCACACCTCTGTTCCATGCCTGTGGCGTTTTCCCCTCGAGTATGACGGAATTAAACAGCTTCTGAAGGGCCTTATGGACCGGTTTTCCACCCGCCTTCAGAAGTTCAGCCGTAATTCCGTCATCGCCGGCGCCTTGTTCTTTTTAAGGTACTTCAGAGCCATCCTAATCTCGTACAGGCTGACGTCCGGGATGTCTTCGGTATAGTGTCGGATCAATCTAGCTCTTGGGTCGTTTGCCAGATTCGCAACGGGTTCGCTTGTTGAAGTGTACAACTGTCCATAGAACTTCTCGACCTCTCTCAAAAGCTCTAGTTTGGTGAATACGATTCTGCCGTCATCGGTCTTCAGTTTCATAAGCTGACTCTGCCCAATAGACAAATCTCTTGCAAAAACTTTGGAGCCCTTGTTCCGCTCAATCGACTCCTTAAAACGCTCTGTATTAAATCGGCGTAGATCGCACTTCAAGGACTTAGAGATCTGTCTATTGAGCTGCCGGTACATAAGCGCGTCATCTGGAGACTGCAGAATCATCTAGTGGCTTGCGTCCATGAGCTTAAGAGTAGGGTCAGAGAGCTTTTCGGTTCTATTTCTACGACGGGTCTTGAAGATCTTAGACCCGACAGTATGGACAGTTTCCACAAACCCATCGTTGTAATCGTCCACGGAGCTCCCTAGGCATTCGAAACGATTCTGAAGTTCTATCTGAAAGCTCTCAGGGTTATGGACCTGGATCGGTGCAGGACGGAGCGTAGACTTCATCAGTCGAGATCTTTCCAGCTTGATATTTAGACTCAATGTGCCTCTTACCATGCGGTGATCGCTTCCGGTTTTCACCGCGCTGATCACAGAGACATCTTTGAATATTTGCTTCCTCGTCGACATAATGAAGTCAATCTCATTTTTAGTTGCACCACCATCAGGGTTCAGCCAGGTCCATTTCCTATGCTCACGCTTTCTGAAGAAGGAGTTCATCATAAAGAGCCCCTCCTTTTCCACAAAGCTGGTGACAAAAGTGAAGTGAGTTTTAGAGCCATGCATGGCTCTGGAGATATCCTCATACATGGTCTCCACCTCATCGTCGGAGTGTGCCGAGGTCGGGGCGTATACCTGTACGACCTTCAACGAATACCCTTTGGATATTCTGAGTATAAGGTACGCCACTCTGGTCGACACACTCTCGATCTTCACCACGTTGTTCACAAGGGACTTGTGGACGATAAACCCGACACCACCCTGGGACTGTCTATCGCCCTCCCGGAAATAGAGCAAGTTACCGGATTTGAGGATTATCGAGTCCGGGATTCTCTTCGGATTTCAGATAACCCTATAATATCCCAGCGTAACCTGCTCAATTCTTCCTCGAGTTCGGTAATCTTCTCGTCGGTCTGTAGTGTACGCGTGTTGTACGTTGCCAGGTCCAGTCGTCGTTGTTTGTGGTAACCGGATCTCTGCCGGGGATTCTTAGCACCCTACGCCCTGCCGTTACCTAGGCCACTACCTTGACCAGGGCTAGCAGTGCCGCCGGGGACTACGGGACGTTTCTTCTTTGTGCTATCCATGTTGGGGGGGTTTGCCATAATCGCCACGCTTGGCAGGCGGGTTGGCGATCGCAGTATGGTACGGTATATGTATAACAGCAAATAAAACTCATTATACAAGGTTAGTCGTAAAGGGGGTAGGCACTAAAATATTAAAGTACCAATAATAATGAATAACTTTTGTTCTACAACTTTCCCCAAAAGTCAATAGTTTAATAGGAATAGCTCTTCAAAGATTTCTTAAAAAATACGCTAAAGTCTATCTATACTCAGTTATAGCAGCTCAGCAAGCTGGTTTTAATCAGCATCATTATAAGTTTGATGGAAATCGGTTCAGCCGTTGCGTAATTATCAGCTGTTTTCTCAGTTAGGTTAGGTAGGTGTGCATTGTACGGCGTTGCAGCTATTGTAAGATCATGGAAGTAAATTTGCTACTTAACTTAGCTGAGAAAACAGCCGGGCCCACGTTGAAAATATCAAGTATCGAAAATGTATCAAATACGATTTATTTTCAATAGCAAGTTTCCTAGTTAGGTATTTATACGAATAGTAATAGTGAAATATTTATTGAACTAGACTCGTAAAAACAAACACAATATAATTTCATAACACATATTTTTTTGAAAATTTCAGCGATGTATCGATTGTTCTTTTCGATGTATCGAGTTTGAAATTAATATATTTTTTTAAATATTAATTTGATTTATATCGATACTTTTTGGGACTTCCTGCATCCCTAAGTGAGGTCGCACACCGGCATCACACGCTACACGTACGCAACATACATTTTAGGGCGCCACAATTATTGCGATAAAATTTACGCGGCGACAAATGTATCGTGTATGCGCACATCGGAAACACAGTTGTAACGTGGCACTAGCAACAGAATGTCGACATCATCGTCTGACGACGACGATTTTTTGATGTGGCGATTAATGAGAAAAAATAGACGTTATTGGGTTCATCCGTTTAATCAAAATTGTATAGGTTAGGTATAGGTAGGTATAGGTACTTCCTTTCATTAGATTTTTCGCCGATCTTAGTCCATATCATTTCTGTAATCCATCTGTTGCTATACACAGTGAGCGTGTGATTATATAAAATAGGGTTTTTCAACCTCTGCAATAAACTCAACGTAAAATTCAATGTTGTCTTTCATTTTTGTTAAGCGCGGCAAACGTCTCACCACAAACTGCACCTACTACAACTGTGTCCTTGATGTGCGGGTTTATTACATACAAAATACGGGGGCGATAAAATGTGTCGCGGTTCAAATGTGGCGCTACAATTATTGTAACACAAATGAATCTCTGGTGTGCGGCCTCACTAACTCGATAAGACATCTTGCCCTTGACGCCGCGCCCCGCCCCGCACCCACCGCATGCATCCCGCTCCAATACTTTTTCGCGCGTATCATCAATAATATTTTCAATTTTAAAAGCGTAACATTAACATGTTTAATTTTGATGAAAACATGATTGTAATACACAAAAACCTATTATTAAACAAAAATTTCACAGTTTCGATTTTTAACTACTGAGAAAAACATTATTATTAAAACGTAAGAAATAAATGTTTAATTTTTGTCTTAAATGTCTAAAAAGACGCACTAAAGCTTAATCAGATACAACCACCATAGTTACCATTTTTGCTTATCTAGATATTGAGAACAGATGAATACTTTGAAGAAAAACATACATACGAATTTGGTTTCAGTTTAATTTTGCTATTAGGTGATAGCATTTGAATGCCCCTCAAAATTATACTAACAAGGTATTTGGTTACCTATTTTGCTTTTAGAAAAAAGCTAAGTAGTGTACGAAATCTCATTTTTTTTAAAATAAACGGTTACCACCGCGGGTTTTTTACATCATATATCTAATTAATATTTGATACTTAATATCAATATCCCATAAAATAATAAAAACAACTAGTTATCGAATTATGTCCAGGTTTAGCTAATTTGCTTGGCCTACTACTTTTTGGAACCATGCAACTAAACTGTCGAAACGTTTTCCAAGTGCAAGTACTGCCTATTCGAAATAAAAAACTTTTATTTGAATTATGTTGTAAATAAGATAGTACAAAATAAAAAACTGTTTTGATTGAAAAAATATTTTTATTTAACACACAACACCTGTATTCCCCTAAGGGCCAAGCAGAGGTGACTAATCTTAATTATTATGAATCTTCTCTCTCTCCATTTTAGGCCTATCACACTCTCTATTGTTTTCCCTGGCATTATTCTCCATTCTTACAAAAATCTCCCCTACACTCTTCATTTGCTTCTTTCTTTTTTGCTGCTGCATTCGTTGTGAACGATTGACCTGGCTGGTGGTTGGCCTAGGCGACGTATGACTGAGTGTACCGTGTCTAGGTGGTGCTGTTGTTCTGTAAAACTAGTACGGGGAACGTTCCACTCTTCATCACCTGTTGGCAAAAGAAGTTGTATATTACCTAAGTCCAATTTAAAAGATTGTAAAATTAAATGTAACAAAGATGATGCCTGATTTGAGCAATGCAGTAGAGAAGAGTAGACATTGATCATATTGAATCTAGGTTATTTTTTAATATTATTCTGGATAGGTGCATACCAATTATATGAGTGTCTGTGATTGCCGCCACGCCCATGTCACCATAAGCAGATGCTGCAGCTCCTGTCGCAACCTGTCACATAGAAATTTATATTGTTACATAATAATAAAAACTAATAATGTGGTGCATAGGGCAGATTTAATCATTTATTTATTTACTGTTTTCTGTGACTTCATTCACATACAACCTACCAACCCCCATTTCATCCTCTTAGGGGTTTTTATTGAATGCTTTCTTATTGGATGCCTACACCCTACAAGGAACCTAACTGCCAAATTTAAGGACTAAGTAGTTTAAATGGTGTAAGGGAGGGGCTCGTGGCTAATTAACAACCGTGTGGATCATAATTATGATTTGCAAGATTAAGCTGCGCTTGCCACAGTCAGTCCGTGGTTGGGTGACCATTGATTACACATTGAGACCCTTCCGTGCATCGGAGAGCATGTTAAGCTATCGGTCCCGGGTGCTATCAGAATAATATTGTTGTCATCACGTAGGTACTCACTTTCCTTCACTTATCTTCCGATGCTGTCTTGCCCTCTCCTTCACTGTTTAATATGGTAGTGAGCTCCTTCCAACATTCACTGCACCATTGGCGTCCTCGGGGCCCGAAGAGAGTATTGAAAAGTCTCCATTTCTAAAAAAAAACTCCTATTGTAGTGACTATGTAAGCCTGGTTTTGAATTAACATTTATTTTCTATATTCCTATTACTAGTAATGATTAATTGTGTTTGTTGTTTCCTTATTTTCTTCCTATCAATGTACAATAAAGTATTTCTATATATCTATTATTGAATAGGTAATAATTCTTGAAATCATAAAATTGATACTTGAAAATAATTCTTGACTTCATTTGACGCACTACCTATGTTGAGGTAAATGAATTCTAGCATGAATCTATATTGAGGAACTTACTTTTCAATTAATAGGCTCGTCTCTCTGATAAATGTGGGATTTATAAATAGTATGGGTTTATGTGAAATATGGGTGAATAACGTGATGTACTTACTTTTCCATACATTCCACCATTAGGAGGAATTGGGTGTAACTCGTGCTTGTCGAGGTTTTTGTAATAAAACGAACACAATAACACAACTAAAGATTTGATCGAATTAATATTGTTTATTTACATTTTTCTACAACCAAGGTCAAACATAAACGTCACTGACGGGACCGTTCGAAAGATCGAAATCAAACGACAAAAATTGTCAAAATCCGACAAAATATTAATAACATAACTTCACGCCTTATTCCCCGAAGGGTTGGCAGAGGTGTATAGTATACACCCACGTTTCGCCGTTATGTTTAGGTCCCATGTAATACAAAATATTAATATTTTAACATTTTACTTTTTTTTTATTTGGGTTCGGAACGCACCATTCACTCCAAACCATTCCATTCGCTAGTGGATTCTCGGCCTATATTAACTATAGTAGAACTATCGAGTAGTAATAGTAACGAGCTAACGTAAGACGTTTTTATGAACTCATGCTGCCGAAATACTTTACTATAGTATCGACTTCGTTTGCGTCTGGTAAAAACGTTACGATAACTACTCGATTTTGCTAAAAACTCATGCTAGGGGCTCTGATCCAAGATATTTTTGTATCGTAACTGCATCGCGACCGAATCGCGTTTGCATCGCGACCGAATCGCGTTTGCATCGCGACAGAATCGCGTTTGCCTCGCGACAGAATCGCGTTTGCATCGCGACCGATACGCGTTTGCATCGCGACTGAATCTGGTCCCGTGGGCGCGGGCACACAGCTAGCGACTGCTTCGCGTCTGTATCGATGCTACGCGCGAGAGCATCGCGACTGCATCGCTACAAAAAGTCGCCCGTGGGCGAGGGCCCTTAACCGACCGTCTCACTCAAAAGTGACCCGATTCCTACCAGATCCTGGATGGCGCGTAAATAAACCAGTCTCCCGATAGCGTTGGTACACTCTTTGAACAGACAAGTGGCTTAGATGCAATCTTGCAGCCACAACACGCTGACTAGTCCCAGAATCCAGCAATGCCCACTACTTGGGCGGCTGCTGCGGGTGAAGTATGCATGTGTGTTAGAAAAAAAACTTTTTATCAGACGTCACAGAGCCTAATCAACAAATTACAAACAGAAAATTTTAAATTAATGCGTTATATTGCATTTTTTGCACGACAAATGTACTCCAACTCTAAACACACGTTTATCTCAAAACAATGTTCCATTCATTTAAAGGATAAAAATAGAAAAAAAAAAAAAATGGAAATTTCGCACACCATTGTAAAGGCCAAACTTCCAGCTACTAAATTATGTTTTTTTTATAATGAATTAATGCTTGTTTTTTGTTTTATTGTCGCCACAAAGATAATTTTGGAAGTGTTTCGATTTTTTTGATGAGAAGTGTATTTTTAATACATATTATGTCAAACATAATATTAGTACCTATCGGTAGACGGATTGGTGTTCAAAGTGTTGTTAATAACACACATGAGAACGCTGCTGCCCATCCTCCTGGACATACTTACAAACTTGAAAATCGAATTTGAGATCAAAAATGTAAACAAACGATGGCCACTACAAAACGCTCGTGCTTCTATTAAAAACCTCGCCTACTACTAATAAGTATAAGTACGACTCGGTTTTTAAACTCACACTCGTGTTTTAATAATCCTTATTATGCAACAGTTTCATAAACTAATATTGAGTAGGTAGGTACCTCGGAAACCGGGTATAAGTTTTGTATACCAAATTTAATAAAAAAATTAAAACTTGTTCTTAAATGTCTTCTGTGGGTAAGAGAGAAAATGTTTCCGATGACCGTCTGAGGGATATTTTACTTACCTGAGAAGCTAGAATGCACAAGGGTACAAATCCAGGAGCTCCATGACACCATTGTACCAATTTGTCTCCTGAACTACTGCCCATGGATGAAGGAAAATTACCACTTGGGTAGCGCTGATTTAATAACCAATCTAACGCTGGTTTAATAAAGCTACGTATTTCAACAATATTGATATATAAACGAGCCTGAAACAAAATTATTATATTTTATGACAGTAATATCTTTATCATCCATAATTAATCCATCCATCTCATCTGTCCTACCCCTATTGTTATTTAAAAGCGCGGAGCCAGAAGCTCCCAAAGTAGATCGAAAGGGTCGAAAAAGCGAGTCTTCCGGCGGAAGGCACTTAGAAACGTTTCCATGCTTGTTAAAGAGAAGGTACCCTTTTTTTTTTCGTGGGATTATTCTCATGGATGCCCTTCGCCCGGGGAAGGCGAAGGGGTATGCCGGACTCTTACCGGCTACAAACCCACGGTGTTTCTTCTCCTGACCCTTGGCCGGGGTCGCGAGATTCGCAGCTGCATGCACCGCGACCCCGGCAGGCCTCGGTCCGCCAGACCCTGGCGGACCTCTTCTTCTGTGGGGCCTTACCCCACGTCCTCCTGAGAGGCGCGCACGGAACACAGCGCGCCGCTTTCTCGGGCCTGTTACTGGTCGGGCGACGGGTCCCCTAACCCGCCGCCCGCAGGCCACACACTACGGTGGCCGGAGATCGTCGCGCGCCCTCCGGCGCCCGGTGTGTCTAACGCGGGAAGGGAGAGTGGCAGCTGCCTCTCTCTCCCTCCTTGGTCGCCATCACCTCCTCGCAGAAGGAGGCGACGGCTTCCCACGCACTCTCGCTCCCGACCATCTTCTTTCGTAGGGTACCTTCTCTTCACCGCCGCGACTAGTTCGCGGCGCTGAAGAGAAGGTACCCTACGCATCAAAGTCAAAAAGGAAAATATCTTGGTGCGTCCAGGATGTTGCCTAGGATCGAATACGTCTGCTATAAACGTACCTACATTAAAAATTAGTTAAACTAGGTACATTACTTCAATAACACGTTTAAGACGTCTGATTAGACTAATATCATAATTAGATGAGACTCAGTTTCATGTATGGTTAAAGTCTAGAGTTATAACCACAATGAAGGGTTGATATTTCGTCGTACTAAGAGGACGTTGCGGCATCGTCGTCGAGCTGGGTCGTTAAAATAATATTCAAACACTGCCTTATTAAATAAAGCATGCTCACTCCTATTTAATTAACTCACATGCTTGTAGAGAGGATTTGTTAGATATACTATGCTTTCACAATAATCCCTTGGTTTTACGGCACCGTGTAGAATGTCGGCTATTCTTCGCCAGGAACCATACGGTATGACCGTATGGTTACGTCAAAGAATTAACTGTACAACTTATTTCTTTTAATTTATTATTTTTACCTACTACCACATTAAGGCTAAACGCGCACTACGAATAATAATCGTTGCGGATAATAATCGCCAATCTGTGAACAATACCAATATACTAGAGCCCGCGCCAAAGAGAGCAGGTGCCAAATCGTATGTATGTTTTGTACCCTATGATGTTGTACCAAGGTGCGCGCACTGCGGAAAAAATCGCAAGCGTAGCGTTCATGTGACTTGTGATATTTGATGATTTCAGACGTAAGTTAGTCAGAATCGTCTGCACCGACGACGCCTTCTTTGGTAAATCCATGTTTTGATTTTCACTCCGTCTTTCATGGCGGCACTGACTGTCTTTGGCCTCCGCTATTTCACAGGCGTTAATAAATTGTAGTGCGCGTAGGAATTATTTTCGTTTGCGATTTTATTTCACAGTTTAAAAATCGCGCCGATTAAAATTCGTAGTGCGCGCTTAGCCTAAGTATGTATATTTGAAATATTACTTGCAACAGCATAAATAAAATTCCAGCCATTCCGTGAGCAGCTCCAAAATATACTTTCTCGTGCCAGTGCCATAATAATGGGCTTTCAGACTTCATTTGCGCAGCATATTGTTTTCCAGACTTCAATATGCTGCTAATCACCTAAAATTTAAAAAAGACAAAATATTTAAAATGCAAAATTACACTGACCACTGAACTTAAAGGTCCGGCTAACATCCAGCGACTTGCATGCACAAAACAGCACTGCCGGTGTGATGCGACTCCACCATCATCACGGCGCTTTACCATTTTACATTTGACACCCTGTATACAGACCAATTGAGAACCTTCTCCTTTTTTAAATTTGGCTAAAAATGTACGCCGCACAAGCAATTTACACGTCGTCCGACATGGTGAAGCTACTCAAATCGGACAAATAAATAAACGTTAATCAAAACGTAGGAACAGACTTAAATCAACTAAAAAGCATGAACTAATATCCATAATATTATAATAATAGTTTGTTATACAAGAGTGCAAAGTTGCTTTTTAACCGCCTGCTCAATTTTGATGACCGAGCAAGCGAAGGATTCTAAAATTGAATCACGAGCGCAGCGAGTGATTCAAAAATTAGATTCGTGAGCTTCAGCGAGGGAATCAAAAGAGCACGAGGTGAAAAATTTTTGCACTCGAGTGCAACACGTAACTTTTCATCCCACCTCAGCGAGGAAACGAATTAATGTAAAAAAAAAAACTTCCTCGTCGCTAGAATCACTCATTTTAGGTTTTTCACTTGTTTTCAAGTTTCTTGTTTTTAACATTACGACGTGAAAAGAAATAGGCGCGCGTAAAGCAAATAAAAAAAAAGTAATACACCAAGAAGGTTCCGAGTCTGAGTTTTAACAAATTAAAAAAGGTTGTATGATAAATTCGGCACCTTTTTGAATTCACAAACTTGGTACATACATACACACGATGTTCTAAATTCAATTTACTTTATCCTCTAGCGGTTAAAAACGGCTTTTGCACTCAGATATCGAAGAGCAAAAATACTCTTTCCGATAGGGGGATAAAAAAATATATTTTTCTAGTTGGTGCCTCCAATTGCACTTATGTTTCAAGTCTTCATTATAGCGTGACTTAAGCACTGACCTCAGAAATGTTATAATTATGGTCAAATGATAGGTACCTAGAGCGCCGCGACGATGGTGGACTCGCACCATGTTTTGGGAAAGAGTTTCAAGTATGTTCATGGAATCAAGAACGTTAAATACGCAAATGGCCCGCGGTTTGTTACAAGTTCCGCTCAAGTTATACTCCGCTCGACGTCCACTGCCCAGTATCTATCTTCTATCTACAGAGTGTAAACGAATTCGTGTAATTCCTTTAAACCACATGATCTATTAAAGGTCAGTCATCATCATCAGTCTTTCTCAAAGTGGGGCGGTAAAGAACGGCAAAAGTAATGATTGCGATTGTGTTTAATAAGATGTGGTAAAGTTAAAAAAAGGGGGGCGCTAGAAAATGATTGATTCTCTAAGTGGGCGGTAGACGAAATAAATTTGAGATCCTCTGGTAGGTATAGATTAACACCGCACGGGATTTAGATTGAGTAAAAATTAAAATAACTTTTCTTTTCCAAATATTTTTTTTATGTGATAGAAAGTTTCGATGCCATGCACAAATGAATGAAGGTACGGCGACATAGCTGAAGGGTACGACTAGCGCGATATCGCTCCACGCAGTCAGTTCGCTTGGGACGCTAAAATTACTCAGATACAGAATACCATGTTTCATTTTTTGAAAACTTTTTTTGTTGGTTCTGAAAAAAGCCTATGCAAGGTCAATCGGTGTCACCAATAGATCACGCGGTTTGAAGGAATTACACGAATTCGTTTACACCCTGTATACAAGGTTAGTCGGAAACGGGGTACTAATCCGAAAGGGTGTTAGAGTACCCACAATAATGAATAACTTTTGTTCTACAACTTTCCCCAAACGTCAATAGTGTAAGAGAAACAGCTGGTCGAAAATTTCATAAAAATTACGCTAAAACCTATCCATCCTCAGCTACGATCAGCTGAGTCTACATTTTAGGTCATATTAGGGGTCACGGATTAGAAGCACCATTTTCTGAATTCGTAACTAAACACTAAAATGATAATCAATTTGCATCGAGAAACAGTCATCAAAGTGGCCCGCGGATTAGTAGCCCCTTTCAGACTAACCTTGAATACAGGGATATTTGTAAAACACCAACAACCTCTTAAGGGGTAATTGTTTGGGTGTATTAAACTTTTACTATCGGACAAAACGAGAAATCGCGAAAAAAAATCAGCTGTTCCCTAGATTTGTTCGCATGACTCGTCAAAATGTAGGGAACAGCTGACTTTTTTTTCGCGATTTCTGGTTTGTTCCTATAGTAAAAGTTATTCATAATATGAGTACAATTACCCTTTAGGAGGTTGTTGGTGTATTACAAATAACCCTGTATAAACGAGAAGCTGACTGACTGATCTATCAACGGACAGCATAAACCGCTGGGGTTGGAAACTTGAAATTTTGGCAGTAGGTTCCTTTCGTGACGTAGGCATCCACTAAGAAGGGATTTCTCGAAATTCAACCCCTATGGGGGTGAAGTAAGGGATTTAAGTTTGTATGTAAGTCTGTCATTTTTAAAGTAACACGCATGAAATTAAACATTAAAGTTTCTGGTTAGAAATAAATGTAGGTATAGGTGTTTGAGCGTTTTTGGAAATTCAACCCTTAAGGGGGTAAAATAAGCATTGAAAGTTTGTATGACAAATCTGGAACTTTTAAAGTAAGAAGCATGGAATTAAATATTTAAGCTTTTGGTGAAAAATAAACGGACACGCGATTGCGCGATTTTGGAAACTCTATCCCTAAGGGGTGTATTAGGGGATGAAACTTTCTATGAGGAGCAGTTGTTATCAGGAATTTGTATGAAAATCCGAATTCCAACGGTTTACTAACTTGAAATTTGACACAAACACCCTTCCAAGTAAATAATGAAAGACGTATTTTTCGATTTTTATAACTACCCCTAAAAAGGAGTAACGGGGCCTAAAGTTTGTAGGGGCGAATTTTACCACGTGGTCCGATAGACATCAGACCCTAAGAAGGCGAGTAGGAATTGTATTTTTATAATAACAAATCACGCAAGCGAAGCTGCGGACAAAAGCTAGTACTTTTTTTATTATAGTCTTTGACGTCCACGCAGCCACTGCTAGCGCCCCTTGATTCGCGGCAAAAATCAACAATCGTCGGCTCGCCGCGGGCCATGTAGACACTAAGATTTCTTGTTTCAGTAACGTGTCCTATTACAGCTACAGCTCACTAGTGAGTACTCTGCTTAAACCTCACTTAATAAATAATATTTGAAAACAATTAAATGGATGGATCTTACATACCTTTTCAATGTGATTGGCAGGAATTATCTCCTTTCCATTAATATATTTATTCACAAATAGTAAGGCATATAGATATCCGGATTTACCATATAAAAGCTCATCAGGTGATTCATTTAAAATATAAATCAAAGACATTAATCTGAAAATTTAATATGATGCTATAAAAGTTATTCGAAAATGTAGAGAAATGTAGAGGTACTCTACTAGCTGTTCTAACGGGTAGTAAAGTAACTGTCAGTCATCATCATCTGCCTAGCCTTTTCCCAACTATGTTGGGGTCGGCTTCCAGTCGAACCGGATGCAGCTGAATATCAGTATTTTACATGGAGCGACTGCCTATCAGACCTCTACAACCCAGTAACTGGGTAATACGATACTCTTGGTAAGACTGGTTGTCAGACTTTCTGGCTTCTGACCAACAGTAACGACTGTCAAAGATCTACAAATGACAGCCGGGACCAACGGCTTTACGTGCTTTCCGAGGCACGGAGGAAACTCGCTATGGTAAATGGTCACCCATCCACAGACCAACCTCGGCAAGCGTGGCTTAACCCGGAAGATCGGTCTATGCGGCTGTAATTATTTAGCCACGAGCTCCACGAGTAAAGTAACTGTCAGTATTGAACAATATTTTTTTAAAAACTGGACATATGCGAGGAGGACTCGCGCCCTGAGGGTTCCGTACCGTTATTAGGGTGTTAAACAATTTGCTCGAAGAATTTTGTAGGGTTACTCGGTATCGGTAACTTTTCTAAATTCGCGTACTATCTCTCAAATTAGCATAATAAATGCAGCATTCATATTACGAACATTTCATTTCCACACTATACCTTTGAGCCAAGATCTTATAATCTGGCAGCATTTTGTCCGTACGTTTCGCACCTAATTTATATGATACTACAGTTGCTAGAGCAAGTGGCCCAGCATCTCCACACAAGAAGCTAATTTTTTGTCCTTTCAGATTATCAATATCTATGTATTCCAGTGCAGTCTGTAATAATAACACATATTTCAAACATTTACATTATTTTCCAATATAAATCTATAATAATCATTCTATGTAGGTACAGTAGAGTTCTATTTTAGCAATGACGAAGTGACTGTGATACTTCGTCATACGAAGCAGATGTCGCTATAAATTTCAGTAGATATTTGCCTATATTCAAACACTTGACACAAGTACTTGTAAAATTAAACAACAAAAATACACTTCTGGACACATCTATTGGCCCACCTTGTATTTTCAGTTTCGTTTGGTCCTAGCTAAAATTTTATATTAGGTCGAGCAAAAAGTTTTTATGCAGTTTTGAACCTCGCACATTCACAATTTCATTCAATAGTCTTTTTTTGAATTTCGAACACAGAATTTAAAGAAACAAAAGACAATTTGGAGCCTGTTTGTTGATATCAAACAATCGAATACTATGAAAACTTGGTTTTATTGGTTTACTTGGATTTAATTCTTGAAAAAGTGATTGATATCTTTGGTTTTGCAACAAACATTACTTATTCTTAACATTAAGGTGAGGTTCTATCAATAATCTATGGATACTTCACCTGAAGTCGCCGCCCAAGCTGTGGCACTTATTCAGGCCGGACACAGCCAAAGAAACGTGAGTGCTCAACTTAATTTAAGTCGATCTGCGGTCCGAAATGTTTATCGGAGGTACCTAGAGACTGGCGGTTTTGTTCGTCGCCAAGGAAGGCCACGATCTCGGGTCACAACTGAAAGGCAGGATCGATTCATCGTGACGACCAGCTTGAGAAATCGTCACCTTACCTCCATTGAGATACAAAACCAACTTCGCGACTTCCACGGAGTATCTGTGAGCGCTCGAACTGTTCGGAGAAGGTTAAAAGAACGCGATATGGTACCACACAAGCCAGCTAATGGGCCCAAACTAACGCGAGCCCACCGAACAGCGCGCCTTCATTTCGCACGCAGTCATTTAAATTGGACACAGCAAGATTGGAGCCGTGTACTCTTTTCTGATGAGTATAAAATTGTGTTACATGGCAATGATGGAAGGAAGAAGGTCTACCGACGTAAGGGAGAGCGTTTCGCACAATGCTGCTTTGAAGAGAGGGTTGCTTATGGCGGTGGCTCATGGACTGTCTGGGGCGGTATATCCGCGAGCGGCAAAACTCAACTTGAGGTTGTTACAGGACCACGGCTGCCAACATTAAATGCTGAAAGGTACATTCGTGAGTGCTTAGAACCTCACGTGATACCATACGCGGACTATGTGGGCCCAAATTTCCTTTTTATGCATGATAATGCAAGAGCCCATGCGGCCGGCATCGTCAGGGAATATCTTCGGGATGTGAACATCACAGTTATGGACTGGCCAGCCAGAAGCCCAGACATGAACCCCATTGAGCACATGTGAGACGAGCTAAAAAGACGTGTTAGGGCTCGTCAGCCAGTTGCCCAAACGATGCAGGAGTTGAAAACTGCCATAGAAGAGGAATGGGAGATGATCCCTCAAAATTTCATAGAGCGGTTGATAAACTCTATGCCTGATCGTATGAGAGCTGTGGTAGATGCCCATGGAGGCAACACGCGTTATTAAATTAAACCTTTATTTGATAAAACATGTTTTTTATTCAAAAATCAATTGCCTTTAACAAGGCGCATATCCGACTTGTTAGGCGTAGCTCCATGTCGTATGGTATTCTGAATTCAAATTTAAAACAATACGATCGAAAAAGATGGTAAAATGTATCAGGTTTAAAACTGCATCAACAGTTTTTGTTCAATCTAGCAATCATATTTCGGTAGGGGCTATCGAAACCTAAACTCTAAGGTGGGCCAATAGATGCGTCCAGAAGTGTAATAGCACAGCAGAACACATCTGGACCTGATACTCTCTGTAAACCACACTTACAGTATGCATCACCAAAAGAAACCAGACGCGTCCTTATACAGACTCACTTTGCAGGATGTCACAGGTAATAAACTGGAATGATACATCCCCTATACCTTAAGAAAATAATGTGCACTATGCGCACAATATGCTGTCAATGGAGAAACTCCAATACTCTAAATAAAACTCTGTAGCTTCCATTTCTTTAAAGCTTCTGGTCCAGACGGCATATTCCGGCCCTAATGCAATGGGGCACATAAAAGAGATTAGTCGCCATTATGCGAGCGTGCCTAGCCTTTCGCTACATTCCTAAGGGATGGAGGAATCCCTAAGCCACCGCCCGCAGGTCACACACTACAGTGGCCAGAGACCGTCGCGCGCACTCCGGCGCCCGGTGCGTCTGGCGCGGAAAGGGAGAGTGGCAGCCGCCTCTCTCTTCTTCTCCGCTCCCTCTTTGGTCGCCATCACCTTCTCACAAAACAAAAGGAGGCGACGGCTTCCCACGCACTCTCGCTCCTGACCATAGACAAAACCACGGGCCGAAGCGAAAGGAACTAAATAAACTTAGCCCTGTTATCTTGTTATCGATGTTGTCACCACCTTCTGGTGGTGCAAGAATAGGTAAAAGGTGGGGTTAATCGCGATCACGATCTTGTAGCTGTACAGGATGGTGATCCGCCCCATGATCACATAAGGTGCTGTAGTCTGGGGGCTTAGCTCTGTCTGCAACTGTTTATATGTACAACAGGAAGCGGCGATAACGGCGGCACGCTTAAAGACACGGGCTCTTTGGTGTAACAGCAGCCTACGGCACACATAAATCCTCGAAGAACTCTTCGATGATATCACGCGGGCAACTAATGATCGCATACCTAGATAGTTCTGTAAGTAAGAGTACTGGATCCGGGATTTCCTCGAAAAATCTTAATGTACACATATCTGCTCCACTAGGGATCCACAACACAGAATTCCAGGCCGCGTGCATGGGTATATCTCTGACAGGTTCAGCGGTCATGGGTCGGGAAATAAGGGATTTCGCCATCTGTGTACTCTTGGACAGCATGGCGGTTCTACAAGCCCTTACCAGTCATACCGTGAACTCATATATGAAAGCCACCAAAGATTTAATCAATTCAATTCCAATAATATTAGGTGGTTAACCATTCATTGGATCAAAAGACACAGCGGCTTCCGAGGCTAGATGCAGCGGACGAGCTTGCTAGAAGGGGATCAAGTATAGTTGCTGTGGCTCCTGGACCTCTAGTGCCCCTCCCTTTCGGGCACCTACGGACCAACACAGCAATTTCTGGACGAACCATGATGAGTGCAGGCAGGCCGAGGAGAGGACACACCGCAATAGCAGCGGTAAGACCCATGATGGAGGCATGGCTGGAGAGGCTGCATGACGCCCTCGGTTTTCAACTGACGCATGTACTCGGGGCACGGCTGTCTCGGGTAGTACCGGTGTCGCATAGGCCGGGAGCAGACGCCCGGATTTTACCAGTGCATCGGCTTCCCTGGGGACACGGCATTGCACACGCTAAAGTCGTGCCCGGCCTGGGCGAACCGGCCCTGTGAACTAGTCGCGGCAGTCGGCGGAGACCTCTCGCTTCCGCCCGTTGCTCTGCCCATAGTCGGGATTTCGGGAGCGGTAGTGCTTGAGAAGCCGTCGCCTCCTTTTACGAGGAGGTTCTGGCGACAATGACAGTGGTCAGGGAGAGGGAGGCAACTACCTTCTCTCCCTTCCCGCGCCAGACGCACGGAGCGCTAGAGGCCGCGCGACGATCTCCGGGCACCCTAGTGAGTGGCCTACGATCAGCGGGTTAGGGGATCCGTCGCCCGACCATTACCAGGCCCCGAGATGGCTGGAAGGATGTGGGGCAAAGGAGAGGTCCACCATAAGCTGGCGATCCGAGACCTGCCGGGTTCGCGGCGCATGCAATAGTGAATCCCGCTACCCCAGCAGTAGGAACATCGTGGGTGGCCCTTAAGAGTTTGGCATAACCCTTTGCCATTCCCAGGCGGAGGGTTTCCATGAGCAGAAGATAAAGAAAAATGGACTTTTAAAAAAAAAGTAGCTTAGAACAAGAAAAATAACTGAAAAGAACAGAAATGCTATGAGGGCTAGTTGCTACATCCAGCATCATCAGGTCATTCTCTTAACAGTTTAAATGAAAACCAAACTAAATGATATGTGAATGTTGTTACTGCAGTTGGTAGATAAGCAGTCTTAATTAACAGATTCCAATATACATATAACATTGTATGGTGAATGTTTAAAATTAAATTATTGGTTTAGACCATAGTTAGCTATGGGTTTGCTATTTGATGCAGATGTCCTTAGAATAGTATTATGTGAAGCAGTGGTATGCCGTGTGACTTTATAAATACCTACTATGTATGTTAAATGTGAAAGAAATGTATTTAAATTATGTTTCGAGACAATAATTTTATAACCATTAGTGTTTCATGGCTGTGATCATTCTTCAAGGAGTTCATTAAATAATAAAGTGAAAGTCCAGCGGAACCAGTGTACACTGTGCCATTATAGAATATGTCACTTTCCATTGTGGTCTTAAGAAGATGTAATTTTGCAGATTTAAAGTTTTGCAATTTTGTTTGAAGTTTTTCTGATATCTGAAAGAAAAGAAGAACATACAATATTTTTAGTTCATAGTTACATTATTTATTTTCTTTTTGCCATTGTTTACAGATATAGGCATGTTGACAGCATCAATAAATTGCAAATCTAATTAGTCCAGCAGTTAGAGTTTTGAAAAATAATGGACACATATTTCTTCTTTTGTTAAATCTATGAATACTAGGAAAGATAAAACGCATCAAAAGTCGAGTGCTTGTGATGTCAGAAGCAAGTAAAACAGTTGTACTTGCTTCTGACGTTTTGCTAATTTTATGTGTTGTATCTTCGTCAATTTTGGTTTACGTAACAAAAGAAAAAATATGGGTCAAATATTTTTTGTTAATCTAACTGACGGACTAATTAGATTTTTTCAGTCTAATACCCTATACTCAGTTTCATTGCATTGCAAGCCTATGCTTAGGGTGCTGATAAACGTGAACATTCACTTGTAACTAATGAGGATTCTAGCGAATATTGCAAAAGACAGAAAATGTATGATGTTCATTCAACAATATTTAAAAACGGCTAAGTACCTTCTTTGAAATAGGCTCAGAATGTGAAGCTTGTTTATAAATATGTGTGATTTTGTGATAGACTGACTGTGGATTTTAAAAGTTTCAGGCTACGGCTTCACGCTAAAGAGTAAGCAAGTTGGGAATAAACCAAGAAATAGATACACAAAACAAATAAAAGGACGTAAACAATAACATACCCCATCTTTCGAATCGTTCAGAATATTAGCTGCAACCTGTAGTGAATAGTGATCATATTGATTTTGAAAAGAACCTTTTGGAGCCATCGTTAATTATTTTTTATATTAGTTTTAAGTAGAATTGATGTACGGTTAATTTATTAACGCACAATTTTATTTTTGGGTTAGGTACATTTCTTTTGATTCTGATTTCAGAGTTCTTCTGACAGCATCAATAATGTTGCCAGGCATAGACTATACACTTGCCAGGGCCCCCTGTATATTATATGCTTTGCTCGAGACTTGGCGGGGCACTGCCGTGCCCCTTGATTACTCTTTGTCAGGACAGGGCCCTACCCTTGAGTCAAGTCAAAAATTCTAACTGAAAAGTTAAATTTTAAGTGCAAAAGTTTCATCTTAATATAAAAATCATGTACTTAAATAGTTTTTTTTGCACATTTCAAATAGTTATAACTTTTTTCGTCCGCACGCTACGCCCTAAGTCCGTCAACAAAGTTAGTCGCCCGTCCGAAAGTAGCCCGAAATGTAGGAGTGAACAAAACAAGTGTCAAGTTCAACTTTTCGGACGGGCAAAAACACATCGGTAGTTGGTAGAGTGCGCGCAAGATAACTCTGCGCGCGACTGAGGGCGTGCTAAACGTTGCCGTGATCGCAAAAGTTCAAATTACCACTTTTTAAGCTTAACTTTTTTATCGCTTAACATAATTTTCCCGTTAAATATTCCTACAATCAGGTAGTTCTACTATCAAAATTGATAAAACGGCACACACTTTGGTGGACCATGATTAGTTTTTTATTTAGATTAGGGACAACTGTCAAATCGTGTTGTCATTCATTCTTAGTGCGGGCCCCGAAATAATCGTATGTCCGTCTTAGATTCTAGGTCAAGGTCGCATCTGCATCAAAGAATTGAGTGCTTACGTTTGTTTATAATATACAGGTCATAATACAAATTCCAAAGTATAAGTATGACGTTTTTAGTTTCTAATTACAAATAATTAAGTAAAATACCAATCACGTCTGCACCACAAACGCTACACGATGCTTGAATTAGTCACCGCGAAATCATTATTAACAAAATATCGAATATTAATAATCAATTAAAAATTCGTTTATTGCGGTGCGGCGGAATTTCTAATATTATATTGATAATGCTAATACGCGCGCGCTAAGCGACAGAACATTTGAAAGAATTCATTTTAATGAGTAACAATGGTAACAATCAGCAATAGGTATATGCTCCAGGGTTGTTGCTGATGCATATTTTTTACACATCAGCGGATGCTGATGCTGATGTTTTACCATTGACATCAGCGGATGCTGATGCTGATGCTGATTCTCATTATTTTCTTAAAAAAGCAGGGAAAAAGTAGTGACCATTTTGAATATTATCTAAAAGTTGCACAGTTTTCCTTGGTACTTAGGTATTGAAATAAACGATTGTCTCAAAAATTTTGGGATTTTAATAAAAAATATAATCAAACTTAGTAGTTTAGTAATAATTAGTATATTACTAGATTAGTAACTAAGTACCTAGACTACCTAGTGCATAACTTGCTACCAAATTCGTTTAATTAATAGGTATTGGAATTTAATCAAAGGTACATAATCCACTATTCAACAGGGTCGGCATTATTTGTCAAACTCAAAAGTTTACGAAAAAAAAAACTTACACGCGCAGTTACGTATTAAGTATAACGTAATGAATGAGACAAGTTTGTATTTGTTTGCAAAAGCAATCCCGGTCTGCCCTTGGATTGATCAAAACTCGCAAACAAAAACTACACGGGATATAAGCCCCGCCCCCTCTGCGGTCATGTCACGACTCGAACATCAGCATTAATATCAGCATCGATCAATGCGGATGCTGATGCTGATGTTGAAAAAGATGCTGAAGATCAGCGGATGCTGATGCTGATGTTCGCAACAACCCTGATATGCTCTAAGGCAATCGCTGATCGCTAGATTAAACTGTTGCCAGTCTATAAAACTACTAATAACTGTCAAACTGTTTACGTTCCTGCACCTTCTCGGTTTCCAAGGTGGGTAACATAGCAAAAAAGCGTATTCAGCGCATGCGTCTGACAATTTTCGGCCATATTGTTATGACGCATACAAGATCATAGGTCTCCGCCAGTGACGAGTCTTCTCGCAGTTGACGTGGCTACTACGTACCATCCCGTTCGCCCACTCCGGACGCAGCATAGACGGTGACGAGGAATACGTAACTGGTGAGTGCTTGTGAAGACAAACCTTGCGACCTGTCATGGTTACTTATATTTGGATTCACAAATAATGTATGATCCATATGATATTGGATTACTCAAATCTAGTAAATATAGTAAAAATATGTTGCGTTTGTATTAGACGCAATAGGAAATTCCGCGTCCCGTCTATGACGCGATGATTCCGTTTTAGGATTTCCAAGCCAACAAGAAACTTGTCAGAAAACCAGAGAGTGTTTATATTCAACAAAAGATATTGCCTTGAGCATGTCTGAAGATCAAGGAATGCACAGAAAGTTGACCTTGAATTTTAGGTGACCTTAGTGGGCATGGATGGAATGGTGGAAGAGAATGGCACTTCAAGCGGTGCTGGTCCCACGGATCCGCTGGCCAGTGCAAGCTCCTCGGCGGCCGCGTCTGCTCCTCATGTAGTAGCTGTCACTAGCATTGTGCAACTTACTTTACCAACACAAGCTCCATCTGCACAGGTATTTATTTAGTTCGATATTTATTTTCGTGTGTACTATTAAACTCTTTTATTGTTTACAAAAAGCTGTTATTACATTATAACCTAAATTTTGGCTGTGGTTGTTGATACATTCAAATGAGCTAACCTGTTATTTGGGTAATATTGGTGTTAGGCTGCATGTTTATGTTTTGTGCAATCATATCAGTAATAGACCTAATCAATTGTTATTTAGTATAATCTACAGATTAATATAAACCAATATCTGATGATCTTTTTACACAGTTGATTACACTTATGCAATCTAGCATACTGTAGAAACTTAAAAACATTTATATTTTCAGGTTCAATCAGTAATACAACCAAACCAACAATCGGTTATTCAAACAGCATCCAATATACAGTCCGTGCAGTTACCTAAAGGAAATGTGATTCTTGTTAGCAAACCAAGTTCTGTTATACACACAACACAAGGGACATTGCAAACATTGCAGGTATGATATAGAATAATAAATTATAACCAATGATGGCAATTTTTTTGTGGATTTTAGTTTTTGATCTTCCTTAATTTGTATTTATAACTATAATAATTGATGTGTTTTCCTGTTTCAAAGTCTTGTATCTTTATGTATTCTTGTATTTTACCTTTTAAAGACATTTAAGTACCTAATTATTTGCTAATGCTTAATGCTATTACCTTAGTATCAGAACATTATTTTTTACATTAATGTAAGCTGTGTAAATCAATGATAAAAATATTTAAACAAATGTAAGTTGTAATAGTCAACTGAGGGAAACAGGTTGTTGTGGTGTTTGTAAGCATTGCACTAGCACCCTGGCACACCCTTTGCATTACTACAACTATATATTTACGATGAGTGGCTTAGAGTGGTGCCAGCAACAAAAACTTTTGAGTTTTATGTAAGTATTCAACATGCTTTATAGTTATTAAGTTTTGTTGTAACTAATGTTTACATTTTAAGTTTTAGGCAGTAATATGAAACAATACTCATAGTAAGTTTAACATACTTGTTTCAAATTCTTTATATTCTAATACAGAAGCAATCTCGATTGATTTCCCTATGCAGATTATAAGGTAGCTGTAGAAAAAGAATTAAGAAAATTGTAAACAAACAAGTACCTCCTATTGCTGAAGTTTTATGATAACTTCTGTTCACCATATCTTTGCCAGGGTTCCACTCAAGTTGCAGGAGATGAGAGGTTATAGGTATATTTTATTCAAAGTACTTATAAGAAACTGTATTTCAGGGCAAAGTTTTCCATGGGAATATATATTTTTTAAGTTATTTATATTTTATCCTTTAAAATTTGTAGATAAAACCTGAACCAAACACAGTAGTCAGCACCCAAGGGCAATCATGCAGTGATGACAGTTGTAGTGGTGATGAGAGTCCAAAACGAAAGTACCGGGAAATGCTGACCAGGCGTCCTTCTTACCGCAAAATCCTGAATGATCTTGGTGGTGCTGAAATTGCTGGTAAGTCAATAACATTTTAATAACAATTATGATGTCATATTATAAACATATGTGATATGAATTATATTCTTTGTTATAGGTAATTTTTAACAGGAAATCTAATTTCTGTTGTGAGGAAGACCCTTCTCACATTTAGCTATGCAAACAAAACTGAACTGATTACTAGCTGAAATCACTAATTAGTTAGTAACTAAACTTTGCACAAGATGTTACTCAAATCACTGTAATTCTAGCCACTTGTGGACAAGATTTGTTTGATCCTGGCTGCCATGGTTTCTACTGATTCAAGTGATGAGGATATTATTTCAAATTATTATAATCTAAAAAGGAAACGGCAAATGACGAAACTTGAATGTTGGATCTGGATTTATCCTTAAGTATATTAATAAAAAATTACACTGTAGGGCATTTGTAGCTGCCAAAGAGTTAACTAATACAACATTTTTGGCATTCTATCGACAGAACCATGAAATAATTTAAATTGTTTGGTTCGCCATTTTCGAGTTTTATTTGTACAATAGAAGAGCAGCGAAAAGTGCACCTACGTTGCCTTCTCTGACTGATTAGTTTATAATAATCGATTGAGCTGTGTGCAGACTTCCATTGAATTACTAGTGCGACTCTATGCCCTGTGCTAGGAACTGATTAGTAATTCGAGTTAATAATTGGTTTCGTTTGAGTAGCTTCATGGTAGAAGGGTCTAACACAAAAATATCTTTATATAAAGATTGTGCTTTATACACTTGATATTTGCAAAAGAAATTGAATATACTATTTAACACGTAGATTTTAACCAAAACAAGCTTGACTTAGATGATTGTGAACCTTTGTCTGAAACAGAAGTGATTAAAAATATCATCAAAGAATCTGGAGTATGATAATTCAATAGTTGGAGCAAAGTCATAGAGAGATTTAGTGGGTGCCAGTGCAATTACAGGCACTCAAGACTTTACAACTTTATCTGTAGGGTTGGTGAAGCACACCCTCGGGATCCCACATCACAGTGGGAGGTGTTCGCATCAGCGTCGAGTCGACGATGAAGTACCTAGGACTTGTCCTCGACGGCCGGTGGAACTTTGGGCCTCACTTTCGGCAACTGACGCCAAAGTTGATGGGCACAGCGGCTGCATTGTCGCGGCTGCTGCCCAATCTGGGGGGCCCCAACACCTCCTGCCGGAGGCTCTACGCGGGGATCGTACGGTCCATGGCCCTATATGGGGCGCCAATATGGGCGGACACCTTGACGGCGCGCAACGTCGCAATCCTGCGCAGACCGCAGCGCGCGATGGCCGTCAGGGTGATAAGGGGGTACCGTACGATCTCCTTCGAGGCGGCGAGCCTCCTAGCCGGATCGATGCCCTGGGATCTGGAGGCGAGGGCCCTCGCGCTGAGATATCGTCAGCGCGAGGAGGCGCCTGAGCGGAGTGAGCTCCGCCAGATCCTAGTGGCCGAGTGGAGAGAACGACTTGCGCAACCCAGCGCAGGGCACGCCGCAATAGCGGCGGTAAGACCCGTTATGGAGGAGTGGCTGGAGAGGCGGCATGGCGCCCTCAGCTTCCGGCTGACGCAGGTGCTCTCGGGACATGGATGTTTCGGGAAGTACCTGTGTCGCATAGGCCGGGAGCAGACGCCCGGATGTCACCACTGCGTCGACTGCCCGGAAGACACGGCGCTGCACACGTTGCAGGAGTGCCGTGCGTGGGCGACGCAGCGCCGTGAACTAGTCGCGGCGATCGGTGGTGACCTCTCGCTTCCGGCCGTGGTTCTGTCCATGGTCGGGAGCGAGAGTGCGTGGGAAGCCGTCACCTCCTTTTGCGAGGTGGTGATGGCGACCAAGGAGGGAGCGGAGAGGGAGAGAGAGGCGACGGCCACTCTCCCTTCCCGCGCCAGACGCACCGGGCGCCGCCGGAGGGCGCGCGACGATCTCCGGCCACCCTAGTGTGTGGCCTGCGGGCGACGGGTTAGGGGACCCGTCGCCCGACCAGTAACAGGCCCGAGAAGGCGGCGCGCATGTGTTCCGTGCACGCCTCTCAGGAGGACGTGGGGCAAGGCCCCACAGAAGGAGAGGTCCGCCAGGGGATGGCGGACCGAGGCCTGCCGGGGTTGCGGTGCATGCAGCTGCGAATCCCGTGACCCCGGCCAAGGGTCAGGAGTAGGAACACCGTGGGTTTTTAGCCGGTAAGAGTCCGGCATAACCCTTCGCCTTCCCCAGGCGAAGGGTATCCATGAGGATTTTCCCACGATAAAAAAAAAAAAAAAAAAAAAAAAAGGGTTGGTGAAGCACCAGCAATCATCTTGGTGTTGTAGGTGTTTTAGGCAATAGTAACCACTTCCCATTAGGTTCCTTAATTTTCTACCTCTTGTTTCAAGCATTAATAAAATCAGAAACCGCGTAACATATTTGGCACAACACTTGATTCTCCAAAGTTTGGCTCAATAGGGTGTTTGACTACTAAAATGTATAAATATTTTAAAGGAAGTAAAAGAAAGAACATGATAAGTGATAGAAAACAACTTCACAAAAAAAAAAACTGAAAGGATTAAAATTATTGCCATAGTATAAAATCAAGCGTTTCTGAAGTTTGTATTAATCCACGTTGAACCAAATTGAAGGCACTAACCTCTGAAACTGTTAATTTTTATGGTAATTATTTTACTTAGTTTTTTTTAAGTAAAATTTTATTACTTTTTGAAAGATTTTATTTAGTACTCTTCATTGCCAGAAATTACAATAGTGTACAAATTCATGGACCACTACTACTACAACTACAACGTCGTCTTTAAAGGTACCTAATTCATTTTCAAACTACTAACGATATTCAACCAAACTTATTGAAATTCATCATGTGGGACCAACTCGAGAGTATTCCGCGACAGCTAAAAAAATAATTACATAAATTGGTCCACAAATATCGGAAAAATCGGTGTACATACATTATTAAAAAAATGCATCGAATTGATAAACTCCTTCTTTTCGAAGTCGTTTAAAAAATAATTAAATCGATGAAAAAGATAAATGAGGTTTCTAAGTTTATGGAGGGGATATTCTGTCCTTATCGCTCGAAACGGATATTGTACGAAGTGATGTCGAGTTACTATTAAGTTTTTGGGGTATGACGTCATTGTAGTAATAGCGATGTCTCTGAATTTTATTACTTAAATCGTTTATTTCTTGAGCGCCAAATCCACTAGCAAGTTTTACCGCGCAGTTTGACTTCTGCAAGTTTTACGAACTGCTTACGAGTGAATTTGGCGCTTTAGGCATTTTATTAAATATTTCATTTGTTTTTTCACTTTTGCTTATCATTTTGTAATATTTTCAATTTCTAATAAAAAGAAGTCAAATACCCTATTAACACACTGTACTGAGAAGCAGTAGGTACCTTAATTATAAATTTAAATAATAATAGCTCAAAATAGCCTGTTTCGGATTATACAACAACTAATCTTCATCCTCATCAATTGTTTAGGTCATGAACGTTTAGGGTAACTTATTGTTAATATCTTGCACAAACTAAAAAGGTTAGACAGATAAAACTAAAATACCCAAAAGTATAAGAACCTGATGATATTGCAGAAAATCGCATGGGATCTAAACAAGGAAACGAGAACGAAGTGTCGCTGTCATCTTCTTTATCATTTGCGCCAGGTCAGTTATATGTGCCGCCGTTGACACTCTTTGTTTCTGTGTGCAACATGTGTCACTAACCTGTTACAACGCATCATACATAACTTAATGTACATTGTGTTGGTACACGGCTCATAACCACTAGCTTCAGGATTGTACCATTATCATTTGTTTCACCCCATATTATACAGGTTGATGTTAGGAATTGGAAACCAAATCTCATTAAATCTTTATAACTCTAATAGTAGTTTAGTTTTTGTGGGTTAAAAGTCATATTTCATTGAACTTCTTTTCTTCTTTTTTTTATGTCAGTTCTTCACTGAAGCTATCAAACATTTTAGAAATGCATTCATTTTAATATTTATATTAAAGTCACATAGATTTAACGATCTAATCAATGGATTCCAACTGAAATTTTGTTGTAAAACAAAAGGGCTCAGTCGCAGAACGTCCACTTCGCAAAATGTCTAATGGTCGCAAAAGTCCCATTCGCAAAATGTATCTTTCGCAAAAGGTCCATTTTTGCAAAATGTCTCTTTCGCAAACTATGTCTCTTTCACAAAATGTCCCTTTTCTCCAATAAACCTCCACTCCCTGATATCAGTAAACAAACAGATCAAGTGCGAGTGGGATTCGCGCACAGAGGATTTTGTAATAATCTTTTATTTAGAAAGGTAAGTAAATCTATACTCATAATAAAAATAAACGTAAAAAAGAAGTAAAAAGTGTAAAAAACGACTTCAAAACCAATAAAATAATGTAGGAAACAGTTAAGAAAGTTGGTGCCAATTTTTTCTTAAATCAAACAAAATCAAAGGCACCTATTTCTGAATTGTTTTCCACATCAAATTATTTTATTGTGTAGAAGTGGAAGTTCTGCGACCGAGCCATCAAAAGATTTATGAGATTTTACTAATTTTTCTTTAGATATCCTTTTGAAAAAGTCGTCAGTGTAATTTTACAAATTACACTTATTTCCGTTATTTTTAATTCACTATCCTTCGAGTCTTACCTACTTTTCTCTTGTTGCTTCTCGCTCAGGTAATTCAATTTGGAACATTAATCTTATTGATATCCCAGCAGTATTCGTTTAATTTCGTATTACTTTTTAATTGTATTTTATACTGATAAATTATGGTACATGATAGTATTATTATGTGAGGAGCTCGTGGCTAAATAATTACAGCCGCATAGACCGATCTTCCGGGTTAAGCCACGCTTGCCGAGGTTGGTCTGTGGATGGGTGACCATTTACCATAGCGAGTTTCCTCCGTGCCTCGGAAAGCACGTAAAGCCGTTGGTCCCGGCTGTCATTTGTAGATCTTAGACAGTCGTTACTGTTGGTCAGAAGCTAGAAAGTCTGACAACCAGTCTTACCAAGAGTATCGTATTACCCAGTTACTGGGTTGTGGAGGTCTGATAGGCAGTCGCTCCATGTAAAATACTGATATTCAGCTGCATCCGGTTCGACTGGAAGCCGACCCCAACATAGTTGGGAAAAGGCTAGGCAGATGGCAGATAGATGGATAGTATTATTATGTATTGTAGTAAACTCATACTTACCTTTGCCCAATTAGAGGCGGCTTCCAGTTGTAACTAGCGATGGGTCGTTGAAGGTTTTTCCGTCAACGAAACGTTAACGTTGAATTGCGTTTGTCAACTAGTTGATCAACTAGTTAATTTCGTCAACGAGTTAACGTGTTACGAACGTCAACTTGCATGAACGATAAACGCCTAAACGCTTTTATTAACGTATGCTGTTGTAATGTTAATTTACGAACAATTTGATGCAGTTTACCTAATAAAATTGGATAACATTTTATGATGAATCATTTTAAGAATTAATAATATGACATTATTAATTCTTACTTTACGTTTACTTTCTTTAAAAAATAATGACATTGATCAAATTACTAAATAAATATAAAATCTTGTATTCGTTATTTAGAGTTCAAATTCTTGTCATGACTATCGCGTCGTAGCGGGAGTTTTATTCTTAAAGAAATACAATTGACGTACGTTGAAAATAACAAAACGTTGACCGTGTACAAATCAACTCGTTGAATTCGTCAAACGATGAAACGAGTTGAATTCATAAACGTCGTTGTCTCGTAACTCGTTGACGAATTCAACGAGTTGATTTGTACACGGTCAACGTTAATTCCGTTGAAGAGACATCAACGTTGATTCAACTAGTTCGTTGATTCAACGCCCATCGCTAGTTGTAACCAAATGTGGCTGAGAAGTACTATATATACGTCAGGTGGCCAACGATCCAGGATTGATGTTGATGGTTTTGCGTAGAGATCTATCTAAGGAATGCCCACACGACTTATCCTCGCAGATATTCCAATTTGCCCGTTAGCCATTTAGCCACAAGCCCATTTTGAAAATGTTTTATTATGTTACATTCATTGATATTCTTCGAAGACAGTGAGTGGCGTAAATAATTTTATTCCTAGTCAATCCGGATAAACACATACAATTTTATTTTTTGTAAATTTGCCGCCGTTTTTCTCTCCCTGCTTTCATTAAACAGACAAGCTGGCAATAAGAAGCGACGCAATAAACTCCCCAGGCCTAGAAATATGCCCGGACCACAAATAAATTTAAACATTTTTTGGGAATACAGATGTGTAGTAGCTTAATTTTATCCTTATTATAAATCAGTGGCGTAAAAATATTCTTAGCACTCTAATACATAACCATTTGTTGTAAATTACATACTTAAGTACTTCAAAGGAATTAAAGAATTCCGAACATTAATTCATAAAATCAGATTAAGCTATTGTCAACAACAAATAAAATTGGTACGTTCATTTTAATATAACCATGCTTCACATTTTATTTGCTTGCTCTGAAAACTTCTAAACAAGTTTCATACTTGTACTTATTTATAGGCATACATCTGTAGTTGTAGGTGCAAATTCCTGCAATAATTACGTCATCACTGGTGGGACCTGATTAATATTCTACCCGATGACGTAACCCGCGGCGAGAAGGCACGATGACGGCATACTATACCAACCTACTTTGCTTATTCATATTATTTCAGACTTAGAAACTTTTTATCGTTTTCATTATTTATAGTACAGCCACCCAATTATTATATGATTTATACTATTATAGCACCAGTGTGCTAGTAATTATTGTTCTTTAATAAACTACTAGATTATGAAATGAAACAAACATCGAATGAATGTGTGCATAATGGTGCTGCATAATATTTTATAATTCAAATAATAATGCATTTATAGTTTGTGTTGTTCATGGCACAGTATAGGCCCTCCACATTCGTGGATGTCGTGAAAGGCTATGAATGGATTACGTCAAAAATATGGGCGGCAGCGTCCTCCACCAGGACACGCGCTTCAACATTGTATAAAAAACAAAGTCGCTTCCCGCTGTCTGTCTGCCCCTATGTATGCTTAGATCTTTAAAACTACGCAACGGATTTTGATGCGGTTTTTTTTAATAGATAGGTAGTGATTTAAGAGGAAGTTTTATATGTATAATACATGCATAATATAGTAGAGACAAACACGGAATACGCGATAAACGACATCAACGCGGGCGAAGCCGCTGGCGACCTCTAGTATAACAATAAACTTCGATCACTAATCCGTCTGGCCTCGTGATTATGGCAAATTCCCATTTGACAGTCTATTATAACGGATAACGGTTATTAGGAGGCTCATGTTCAGCAGTAGATGTTTGCTTATTATGATGACGATGGATATTTTTTCAGTACAGTAGAACCCTTTTACGGCGGCTTTGTAGGGATGTCTAGAAAATAACGTCTTACAAGAACAACCAAAAACTCAAAAAAACTATGTAATTGTCGGTAAGTATGTAGAGTAAGTCACATCATGAACATACGGCCATATAATTGCCACAAAAATAAAAGACATTCTCCTTTTTTGAAAACCATAAACAATCTCTTTTTTAAAAACAACTAGCTGTACCCGCATGCGTTGCAATGCACTTTTTCCTACTTACTACCTACCTACTACCTACCTACTACCTACCTACTACCTACCTACTACCTACCTACTACCTACCTACTACCTACCTACCTACTACCTACCTACTACCTACTACCTACCTACTACCTACCTACTACCTACCTACTACCTACCTACTACCTACCTACTACCTACCTACTACCTACCTACTACCTACCTACTACCTACCTACTACCTACCTACTACCTACCTACTACCTACCTACTACCTACCTACTACCTACCTACTACCTACCTACTACCTACCTACTACCTACCTACTACCTACCTACTACCTACCTACTACCTACCTACTACCTACCTACTACCTACCTACTACCTACCTACTACCTACCTACTACCTACCTACTACCTACCTACTACCTACCTACTACCTACCTACTACCTACCTACTACCTACCTACTACCTACCTACTACCTACCTACTACCTACCTACTACCTACCTACTACCTACCTACTACCTACCTACTACCTACCTACTACCTACCTACTACCTACCTACTACCTACCTACATGATGTCGAACGGGATAAAAAGTATCCTATGTCCTTCTCCTGGCTCTAAACTACCTCCCTGCCAATTTTCAGCTAAATCGGTTCAGCCGTTCTTGAGTTATAAGTGAAGTAACTAACACGACTTTCTTTTATATATATAAGATAGATAAAAAACGTGTCATCTGGTTTTGTGTCAATTTTGGGAAACAAAAACAGGAAACGAATTCAATTGTTTTCTGAATTAATAACATGAATATTTAAATGTACTTTAGTGATGTCTTGAAACCCGGAATAATTTTCCCAAAAAAAAAAAAATGTTGTCGTAAGGAAGTCTCCACTTTTTGTCTCTGTTCTTTGAAGTTTAGGTAAATTAGCTCACCTTTTTCCGATCACTGCTCATTACACAAAAGTTCATTGACCTCGCCTGTCTGGGCGTCCTACCGTACACAGCAGTAGTATTTAATAATAATAAAAGGTAAAAAAAGCTGTTATACTATAACGTCCTGCCAAAATACCTGCCCAGACTTTAAGTTGTTCATAGGGATCGATAAGGTGAAGAGTAAAATTTTCTGACTTGAGGTCATTGAATTGAAATGTTCGGTTTCATGGTCTTCCATCAATTTAAGACGTGTTTGTAGGAGAGGTTTGATCCTAATTATAGAAACTGCCGATTGAGGGTGAAATAAAAGTACAGGAGGATATTTTTATAGACAAAAAAGCAAGCTTTTAAAGGAAACGGGCATTTGCAGAATTTTAAGCAGATGTTAGGGCGAAACGACTATCAAGCAAGTAGTCACATGGGCATAGGGTTACCATTTCGAAATTTGAAAATTCCGGACAAAAAGCTGGACATTTACCAAAAAGTCCCGACATTTTAGTCACAAAAAGAAATAATTGATTGTTTTAAATTGAGATGAGACTGTTAAACTAGTTGTAGGTACCTATGTAGTTTAATAAAGATTGGAAACTAATTTAATACTCGTTTTATTTTTAAGTAATTTAATGCGAAAATTAAACATTAATAAATTTTGTTTTCCATCTAAGCCAAAAATCCGGACAAATTTAAAAGCCGGACAAAGTCCGGATGAAAGGCTGAAAGTCCGGACATGTCCGGATAAATCCGGACGTATGGTAACCCTACACGGGCAGGTAAACTGATAGCAAATCAAAACAATATTTTTTCTCACTTATTATTTACTAGCTGTGCCCGTGACTACGTTCGCGTAGAAATCTACAAACAATATTGTGTTTCAATAACTAAACAATGTAGATACAACGAAACCGTAGCGCAATTCAAAAATGGCTACAACGCCATCTAGTTACAATAGGCGAACGAAATCGATACATTTCACGCAGTGCAGTCTTAAATGATTTCATTCGAGGTCTCGAATTATATTCAGGGTTACAGGGAAAGTCGTACTGAATATTAAAGGACGTTATTTTTCAGGTAATTTCTGATGGATTTGATTCCGTATTACGGTATCCGAAACTTAACCGTTATGGAAATATTGAATTTGATAGATATTTTTTATGTTGAGTGGTAGTACTGGCCTATTCAAATAATTTTTTTTTTAAGATTTTATGAACATCCTAGTAGATGTTATACCTTTTTGAATAGCTAAAGAGACGTAGAAGTTTTTAAAATTATTTGCATAATAAGTTCCATACATTTTTGTATGTAAAAAACACTTAGTGAAAATTCTTTAATTGTAACCATTGTCGAGCAGTCTTTTTAAGCTGTTAGTAGTAGGTTCAGTTTTTGTTAATCTTTTTTATTCATTGACATCTCTAACAAGATGGAAAAACGGACCCTAGGAGCTCTAATCCCAAAAAAAGCCAAAAAATAAAGGATTTTTAAAAAATATCTTTAACCTTTTGACCGCCATGGATGTCTATGGACGTCAAATTAAAACGTTCTCACGACGCCTCTGACGGCATGGCACGTCGAAAACACCACTTTTTTACAGTTCAAAAGTTTGACGTCCATAGATGTCCTTGGCGGTCAAAAGCTTAAAATTCAATATCTCCAGAACGGTTAAGTTTCGGACACCATATTACAGAATCAAATCCATCAGAAATTACCTGAATAGTACGTCCGTTAATATTCAGTACGAATTTCCCTGTATACACACTCACGCCTTTAATCCCCGAAGGGATAAGCAGATATGTCGTATTACAGGAGTCTGTACACCTATTTTTCGCATTTTGTATTTAGTCCCATGAATGGGTACCGACCGTATTCCCATTTTTCAGGCACAATTATGATCTAGGTTCATCGCCGCTTAAGACTCCTTGTGATAGCTAATTATATTCAAGAGACCATTTTATTTTTACACTAAGGGTGTAATGTAAAATTATAATATTAATATAAGGATACCTTTGTATTCATTTTAACCAGTGATAAGAAAGATTCTGTTTGGTATTTTTTTCCTGTAATTTAAACAATTGCTTTAATTTTATATTTACGAAACCGAGCACAATCTTTATACCTTTGTCAATGTCATCATCAGATTTTCATTTACATCAAGCAACTGCCGTCTGTCCTCTGATACCCAACTAGTATTTGAGCCCATGGAGGTAGCCGGAACCCCGGCATTGAAGGGTCTTAAGCTCAGACGGGTCAGAGACAGCAATTACACTGCAATTTTAGTAACCGCGCTGTCTGCGCGGTAGCCTATGTAATCAACTGTCTCATATTAAAAATAGTGAATTTATCTAAATTAAAATGAAGTTTATAAATAATGACCATTATTTGTAGCATCATTAATATGTGGCACTTAAAATTCGCATATTCCGGTAAGATTTCGGCTATACTATTAATAATAAAAAAAAACTGTTCTTAGTGATTCCAGCTGGAGCTCTTCAAACGGAGAGTGGTTTGCACACGCTGGCTGTGTCAGGAGGTGGTGCAGGCGGCGCCATCGTGCAGTACGCGACAAATCAAGATGAACATTTTTATGTGCCTGGTTGGTATTACATACAATTTATAAATTGTATCATTACCTTTAAATATATTCATAAATTAGTTAATTACACATATGTTCCAGGTCCAATGCTAGAAGATCAAACGCGCAAACGTGAACTTCGGTTATTGAAGAATCGTGAAGCAGCAAGAGAATGTCGTCGGAAGAAAAAGGAATACATCAAATGCCTAGAGAACAGAGTTGCGGTGCTTGAAAACCAAAACAAAGCACTTATAGAAGAATTGAAATCCTTAAAAGAATTATACTGTCAGCAAAAGACAGAATGAGGTCCAGCTGGCTAATGGGTTTGCCGTTGCCCTGCCAGAGAGCCTAAAGGCACACATTGTTACTGTCTGTGCTTAAATGCCGCATTCAGATTGCTTGACTTGGCTCTCAACTTTATGAGGATTGCAATTTTGTAATTCTGTATTTAGCAGTTGATAAATTCAAGTCATTTTATGCATTGATTGATCAATCCATATTTTCTTAAAGTATTGTTAGATTTGATGTATTGAATTGTTAATGTGTTTTGTAATTTTCTATTGTTGTTTTAATAATATCATTTGTTTGGTTTTATGCTGTCTAATAATAACAGAACCGACACCATATAATAGTAGCTGATTACGTAACTGTGTTTGAATTTCAATATATTTAAATTGTTAAAAGTACCATAACTAATGAGTTTAATAGAATGAAAATGTCAGTCATAGCTTTATTTATCATTCCAAAATGTTTTATACCTTAAATTTCAAGTAAGTTCGATTTGGTGCCATTTTTTGGAGTCGGAATATTGTAACATTTCATTCATATGTATATGAAACTGAAAATTCCCCATTTTCGATTATTGAATGTCAACATGTTTAAAATACTTGCCAAGGCACTTTTTGGTTGTATTTATATTTGTTGTTTACGTACAGTTTGGATGACGCTGCTAATTATTGTCACACGTGTCTGTGATTAAAGATACTGAAGTGATAGATACATTACACTTAGTAAGCTGATTATTACCTAATACTTTCAACACCACATGGTGTTTATAATGGATAAGCCAAAGTTAATATTTTTAGTTGTTTTGTGCAATATCCATATTGCAATGTACAGTTATCTATTTTTCTTATACTTATAAAATGATACATACCTTTAATAAATGAGAATAAGAATTTTGTACATTGTGTATAGATGAAAAGATATGTAAAAAGAATGTATAAAAAATCTTTGTATATATACTAGTGTAATAATGTGGATGAGAAAGAATGGTGGATGAATATGTTTTTATGAATTACTATCAGATTTTATGTGTCCTACCCTTAAGAAAAGAAACACATTTGGGATTAATGCATGTTATTATACCACTCTTTAGTTCTATCATCCACATAATGATATAAATACACATATTGTATTTTGTTTTTGTGAATGGGTAATTTTAGCTGACTACCAGAGTTAAGTAAGATTTTATATATTTTATTTGCCATGATTGATTTATACCTCTTTTTGTTTAATTATTGTAACAATTAAATTGTTTATTAATGTAGTGAACACTGATAATATATATAGACTTATATGTAAAGATCACATACATCTTGTTATTTTTTTACGAGTCTGTGTTTCAGATAAATCTACCATGGCAAATGATTTAGCATTAATGATAGACATTGTGGAAAGTGCCTTTACTTAGAATGAATAAAATTTATACCAACATAGCTCTTTATGTTAACTTAATGCTATTTATAAAATTAATAATATTAACTGTTTGATGTATTATTGTGGTCTTATTTATTTTGATTCCTTTAATTCATGTGGAAGATACTTTGCGACATATGATATGTCAATCATTCAGATGTGGAGATGTTCCTTTTTCAAGGCACATTTTAAATTCGTTTTCAGGAGTTAAGGATTGATAGAATTAAAGAACATTAAATTAAAATATTTGAACAATTAGAAATTTATTAGGTATTGAATCATGACAAAATGTTTGAAATCAGTGTAAAAATACACATGAAACACAAGCAGTAAACACTATTATTAGGCTATTGATGTAGACAACATATTAAATACACTTCTGTGTTATCTTTTATAATTTTGTCTCTTCACTTTAACAAAGATATCCATGAAAGATAAATTCTAATCATCAAAATTCTGTGAAAGTAGGAAATTAGCTGCAAGATTCTCATTCTTTTCACAAGCAAAGTATGCTTGAATGACCATATGCTCTGGAAAACCCAGTGCTTTTAATCTTTCAATTGCCTCTTTATCTTGAGGTGAAACTTGTGGCTGTTGTACTTGTGGAATGTCAATGGCATTCTCTTCAGCTGCTGCACCACCAGCGGTTGGATTCACAGGTTCATTCAACATTCTCACAAAAGCAGATTGGTGTTGACTGATTGCCTGCAACAGTGCTGGATTAGTTTGACCAATCTGTTGAAGAACTGCATTCAACAAATTAGGGTTCTGTTGGATTACTGCACGCATTTGTTGGAATTGAGGCTGATCACGGAGGAAAGCTAGAGGATCTTCATCAGTACCCTCTTCAACATCCTGTTCTTGTAATAATTCTTCAGGTATACCTGTTATTAAATATTCTACAGCCCTTTCACGGTTATTAAATGAGGCCCGTAGTGCTTGTTCAACTTGCTGTCTATTGTATCCCATATCCATAATGCTTTGAACTGTAGCTTCAAAATCAAGTTCATTAGTGGTAGCCACAGGCTCAGGTTCCACAGCGGGGGGTGGTTTAGGCGCTTCTGCAGTGGTGGGTTTGGCTTTACCGTCGCCGCTTTCCGTTGAAGCACTTTCACCTGCTTCTGGCGCAGACGTAGTCGATGCCGGAGTTTCCGAAGATTTCGGTTTAGTTACCATGATAACAATAAATTTCTTTTCGTCTATGTTGTAGGTTCTTAATTTATCGTTATCCAGCAAGATTTTTCCTGCATAAATAAGTCTTTGATGATCAGCAACATAATCTTTACCTTTCTCAACTTCAATTTTCAGCTTGAGTGCTTTGACTGTTTCTTCTGGGTCAATTTCTATTTGAAAAGTTTGTTGTTGTAGTGTCTTTAGCGTCACCAACATTTTGATTACTTTCTTTGTAACTTTTAAATGATTGAGCAAGTTTTGTCCTAAATTAGATACCGACTGAATTCTGACTCGACAAAATTATGCAGTAAACATAACCTCACGTTTGCCCTTTCAGCGTTCGGATACACATACCACAGACAATATTCTTACTGTATGCCCGCTACAGATAACACGATTTGATTGTCAATTTGTTCGAATTTACAACAAAAACGTGTCATGTCATGGTAGTAGTTCAATTTGTCAAAATGGAAGGCTATTGGGTGGATGTTCGATTTCATCATAACTAGAGTGACGAGTCAGCCGTTGTTATGCGTTATGCTAAATCTGGCGAAATTTCAGATGCATTTTTTGATGCATACATAAATCTTCGCGGGAAAAATGACAACAAAAACAAGAATGATAATGTAACGGTTAAAAATTGTAATACTATCATCATCGTCCGTCGGCCTTTATTCCAACTTATTTGGGGTTAGCGCAGCATATCTTTTTCTTCAATACACCTCTATTAGCCGTCATCTTAGTAGTCAGCCCTTTTCTAGCCATATCTGTAACATTATCTATCCATCGTTTCTTTGGTCGTCCTCTACTCTCGTAACCGTCCACATTCCTAAGCAAAACTTTTCTTATATGTTCCTCACTCCTTCGCATCACATGCCCACACCATGACACCCGGTTTCCAACCTAATTAACCGTTAAAAATAAAAATTTTCATTTATTTAGCCCCTTTCAGCCACTTTCCTTAAAGCATTGTATCCCTAACAGCGGTTACGCACTGCATCCGATCCAAATCCGTGAAAATACGTTCCGAAGTAGCCATAGAACTATTTGTATGGTAGTTTACGCACTACATCCGGCATCCGTCATCCGATTTCTATCCGTCATCCGTGAGTTTCTAATTCGGAAGAACAATTGACAGACGGAAGTAGCCGTAGTACTGTTTGTATGAACGCTTTCGCATTACCTCGGATTCAAATACGTCAAACGGATATGCCAAAGATGACCCCTGAATTGTTTGAATTTGAATCAGAGATCGGAATAGTGCGTAAGCAACATCCGAATTCGGTCCGAGATTTTTACTCAAGATCGGTATTTTCACGGATTGGGATCGGATGCAGTGCGTAATAGCTCTTACTAGTCTGTGCTTGAAGCTAAAAATCCAAACATTCATACAAATTAGAGTTGCCCAACTATTGATAGTTTCGCTAACAATAGATGACCTCGAAAACTAGTGACAATATCGATGGGCCATCGAAATGACGTCAACTATCGATAGTTTGTTCATAGTCGACTATCGATAGGCAACTCTAATACAAATTGATTGGGTGTTTTTATGTCTTGGCAACATAGGATTATTAGCGATGAGGGGACTTTTTGGCGGGAAATCATCCAGTGAAGTTCGGTGTATATTTATATAAATAATTACTTATTTCGTAGTGAATATTATTTATTACATCAAAATGGTGTAGTTTTGTGTCATAAGCAGTGATCGGAAAAAGGTGAGCTAATTTACCTAAACTTCAAAGAACAGAGACAAAAACTGGAGACTTCCTTACGACAACATTTTTTTTCGTGAAAATTAATCCGGGTTTCGGGACATCACTAAAGTACATTTTAATATTAATGTTAATAGTATAAACGAAAGACATTAATTTTAAACTTACTACGTAAGAAATTCTACACGGAAGACGAGGCGGTATGGTCGAAAGACTATAGCCTGCCCTATGGGCGTTAAAAAAAAAAAATGTTAATAGTACAGAAAACAATTAAATTCGTTTCCTATTTTTGTTTCCCAAAATTGTCACAAAACCAGATGACACGATTGTCATTGTTTTTAAAAAGAGATTCTTTATTGTTTTTAAAAAAGGAGATTGTCTTTTATTTTTTGAAAACAAATGAAAGAAAATCTCCGAGAAAATTCTTCCGAAAAAAAAAATGTTGTCGTAAGGAAGTCTCCAGTTTTTGTCTCTGTTCTTTGAAGTTTAGGTAAATTAGCTCACCCTTTTCCGATCACTGGTCATAAGTGTCTGCATTAGTAAATATTACAGGGAGTGCTATTGAGATTGTTATAGTGGAATAGTCTTAAAATTCCTCCCTGTGTGAAATAACTGGATAGATTTGTTGCCACAAACTCCAAGAAGCAATAAAATGTATCACATCAGCATGTGTTTAAAATCTGTCAGGTAGCGCCACTTTCGACTAAGGTGAAAAATTTCGGTACATGTATAAAATTATTTATTCAATTGTTAATGAAGACGGCAAACCGCAAAGAATTAGATTGTATTTACATCACTTCACCTCGGTTCTAAGTGGCGCTACCTGGTAGATTTTTACCTTTATATTAGCCACTTGAATCGACGTCGTCTGGACGCCCAATTTGTACGCTAATCACCCAATTCAAATTGTCAGTCAAATCGAGTTTGTAGAGTCTGTAGCGGGCATTATACTTTTGTCACCACTATTGGGAACTTAACATGAACTCTCATTACCTTATCATTAGTTCAACCGTAGGTACACGGACTGCCCTGCACAACGCTGCTTTTGTTTTTTTAATAAAGCAAAGAGCACAATTTTAACTATGAAAACAATTCTAAGGCTTAAAACGCACTAGCGGCCAGCCGCAATACGGCGTGCCGCTTGCGGCAGGCCGCACATGGATTTTTACATGAAACCGCATGATCTCAACGCACTGATTTCCGGCCAGCCGTCGAGCGCCAGTGCGTTGAGATCATGCGGTTTCATGTAAAAATCGATGTGCGGCCAACCGCAAGCGGCACGCCGCATTGCGGCTGACCGCTAGTGCGTTTTAAGTCTTATGAAACTGATAGCTGTGGGGCATGTAGGGACTAAATACTCTTATTCAACATTGATTCGTATTTTACTTAAAGAAAATGGCCATTTTGTATGGAGATGTGTACCTACGCATGTTTTCACCTTAGTCCCAAAAGAACCGATATGTCGAATCGATATAAAAAACAAAATTTATATAAAACAATAGAATTCGATGTATCGGAAAAAAAAACATCCATAAATGTCTGAAAGGGGAATGCCAAGATTTCTTTTACGACTCGGCCAGATAGAACAAGGATGAAAAATATCTTATTAAAAAGGGCAAATATTGTAGAATATATTACAATAACAACATTTCCGCTGGAAGTGCACCAAGAAAAGTTATAGGTCGATAAAGTTGAAATTAATAGTAGATTTTTAACCTGAGGAAGAACGGTAACTCGAAAATCGAACTAACATTTTCTTTATACTCCGTCGACATTTTCATGAATACTTTTTTTAACCCTTGTCGTATTGGGGGACCTTCAATATTTTTGTAAAAATCTTAATATTATTGTTTGATTAAAGCATTCAATTATGTAAATAACAAAACTAAACCATCTTTGGTCAGAACAATACTTAAATAACCAAACCAAAACCAAAGCAAAATAAATCTTATATTATTTGGAATTTGTCGTATATTGACGTTGCCATGGCAACGATGATAAAACATGAATGTCATATTACCAAATTTAATAACATTATAATCATACTTTTACTAAACAAAGTATTTTATTTTACAAAAATCTATAATATTGTATTCACGATAGGAATATTATACATAATATGGTTAGGTTCTTACTTCGATACAGATACCTACTTGTTTTTGGCAATAATCGTGAGAAAAAAGTGGAAGCCATTTTAATTGTGACAAAGGTGTTGTCGCCATTAAAATAAAATTATAACAATATTCGATTTTAGATGTAATCGATTATCAAGTATGTATGAAATCGAATGGAATATAAAATAAAAAATATACTTATTTCGCAAAATAAATAGTTAAGTTAATAGTAATATATGGTAATAATAGCTTTGTAAACTATTTCATAATATTAAAAAACATTAATTTAAAATTAGTATAAATCAAAGAGATTAATTAAATATGTTAATTATGTGTTTACTTAAAAACACACAGCGTCGATATGAAGATGATTTTGTGAACGTACTTATTAATCCCTGCTCTATGGTAATATACCTGTTTGTCACCGGTGAGGTAGCCAATATTTTTTCATATTTTTATGAGCTATGTATGGCAACCCTTTTGAACTGTCATAGCGTTTTGTGAAATTCCCGCTCACCGGTCGAAAACTTTTTTTCGCTTCGGTAAAAGTGATTTTTTTTAAGTTTTCCCGTACGTATCGACGTAATTTTGGAGTGCGGAAGTGCAAAGTTACGGATATCTTAGTTAAATAAGTGAAAATGCGACGATTCGTGACTTCGAATCGTATTCTCACGGAGAGAAGTAAAGTCCCGATTCCCGATACATTAGATCAGGACAATGGAGAGGCAAACTTTACAGTCAGGACCTCAGGTGGTAAGTAAGCCGTTCCCGCCCAGCTAGAGGACAAGAAAAACCAGGACATACTTGACTCACGAATAGTAAGTCAAACCACCAAGTAAGTCAGATTTCAAATTATTTGCAATATTCTGTCCCATAAAATTATGCAAACTAAATCTAATAACTGAGTGGACATCCACTCTGACCGTTCCTTATAAGGCGCTACCGTCATGCTCCACGGCGGAGTTTTTAGTCAATCCTAGCTCTGGGCAACTGGACTAAGAAAACCACGAGATGGTGACCGATACTGCAAAGATAATCAAAAGTGTAACTCTAAGCATTGTTCAGACACTTTTTACACAGAAAGTCAGTGTAGCAGAGTTCTGAGTTCTCTAGTTAACGGTCAGTGGACCAGCGGTCTAGTGTTGAAATCTTAATTTTAACATTTTAAATACTTATGATTGGATGGAATTAAAATGTTCAAAAGTGTGGACTTAATAGACAGATTTCAAAGATCTGAAGTTAAACAAAGAGTTTTGTCTTCTCAATTGGGGAAAGGACTATTTAAAAATGGTAAATTGAGCCAACAACTCACTTGGCAAATTAATGTAAAGAAATTTATTTTAAAAATGAATAAATAATAAGTTTGTTTGGCTTTGATCAGCTTTTACAATTAGGTAGTTTGTGGATGTACCTAATGCATAGGTAACTTCTAAGGTATGAGAAGAGTTCTGATAACTGTAGAACATATCTTTGATTGCATTGTGATTTGGCTCATTTTGTACATTAACATCAGTTATACAATCCTTGGGGGTACAAGTAAGTACTTAACTCAATATGACTACTTACTGAAAGAAAGTAAGCAATATAAAGTCTTTACCGGAGAACAAGCCCACATGAATGCACCCACATCAATGCAATTCAGATAGGATAACCTATAGACTGATAAAACAAGACTATAGGAGATTCCTAAAGGAAACCAGACTTAATGATAAGAATAATAGTCCTTTCCTTCCAATAAGAAATTACTGTCAGTATTTAGATATTAAGGGGAAGAAAAACAGCATGTATAGTTCTAGTAACGGACTGCTTTATAATTATTATTTTTCCCTGGTTCTTACATTCAATTCTTGAATGAGCCCTCTGATAATAATATATCCTTCCACAAGTATAATAAGGTGATACAGTACCAAAGTCACACTGGAAATGACACAGATAATAAAATACTTGAAGGAGCAACAGGTGCACACCCACACAGACAGGCATCAGAAAATAAAAAACTGGCAAGCCTACGCTTCCTGTTGAAAATGTTTTAGTACCATAGAGCAGTGGTGGCCTCCGCCCTGTTTTCGACCTCCATGTACTGAACATGTATGTTCATTCATACCAGGAATTTCTGACTAATTTTTCATGCCGTAATATCAGAGGTTTGGCAGGCATAAGTTTGCATAGTGGAATTGGATATTTCCAATGCATATTATTTACATGCCAAGAGCAAAATCCCCTTGTTAACACATGGTATTATTTTACCAGGGTGAGTTACTACAAATTTCATCTCTCCCTTTTGGGCGATGAATTGGTACGTATTGCTCATAAGAAAATTCATGCCAATTTGCCATAAATCTTTAGTCTATCTAAAAGATTTATCCTTGGTCCACCAGGACTAGTCCAAATTGATATGTCAGACTGCGGAAGTCTTCAGACTCTTGGAATGGACCAGTGCAAGTTGATCTGTCAGACTGTGGAAGTCTTCAGACTCTTGGAATGAACCAGTGCAAGTTGATCTGTCAGACTGTGGAAGTCTTCAGACTCTTGGAATGAACCAGTGCAAGTTGATCTGTCAGACTGTGGAAGTCTTCAGACTCTTGGAATGACTGGGAAGGCAACTAAAGTACCCAAAATTGATACTGAAACTAGTACATCAAATGGAATACCAGAATAAACCAAATAGCATTGCCCGAAGAAAAAATATGGAAAGATAGGGCTGATTAGGCGATACTCTGAAGAGAATTTATGCTAAAGTAAATAAAAATTTACTAATTCAATTGAATTTCGCCGTTTTTGGTCCTCAAGGGGCTGACTACACTGTTAGTACCTTAAAATTTTCCTGGAATGCTTCCAGTGAGATGCTTATTCCGCAACCATAGAATGAGTCGAATGTTGCCACCAAATGTGTTAGAAAATTTTAGGCCGCCAAGACCACGACGGTTTTACACCAACGACCATACCTTTTCGTCTTGACAAACGTCGCAGCGGACGCGGGTTTGGGATGCCCAGTTGGTCGATACTCAGATGTCAGGCATCTGAATGGGAGAACAGGGTAAATAGCCTCTTTAATTGGAAAGAGCTGTTAGCAGTGTATGTTTCGATTCGGAATCGATCGCATGGTCTGTAATGTTTAATTTTTGTTCGATTGTTACAACCTTTTAGACCAGTCTGATATTCGGACCGTGTGGATCGAAGGTGGAATACGATCCCTGAGTTTTCTCAATATGAATCGCAAGTTGTTGAAGTTGACAAGGAAATCAGATTTCTATCAGCTCATTACCTCTCGGAGGGGTACAACTGCACAGCCGATTGCGTCTCAAGACAACGGCTATTTAAGTGGAGTCTGTTGCCCACTGCAACAAACCGATTATTACATCGTTGGGGCACTTCAGACGCAGATCTCTTCTCGTCTGCAGAAACAACCGTGTTCAACAGACACGTCTTGCTAGATTGCAGACATCACTTAACATGAATTTTGAATTCGCGAATTCCGTCATTCATAATTGGAAATTTCGCCTAGGGGGGATATTTCCTCCCCCCAATTTCACTCCTCGAGTTATAGCGCAACTAAACAATGCCAAAGACCAATAGAATTACCACCATAACACCACTGTGGGAATAAACCTATTGGTTAGCGTAGCGGATAATAAAGTCACGAAAGCCTAGCCCTAGAGCCGCTAGTGACCATAGAAAGACTTTCGGAGAGTCCAATAGACCCAGCATCAGGCTTACCTCCAGCTCATAGCCTATGTACACCAACTGACCCCTCAGGCTAGGTTAGTTGGAGGTGGGGAGAATAAAACCACTGTTGGTCAGAGATAGAAAAACAGCTTTTAAATACCAGATGGGGGCATGGATAATTGACACCTACTATCCAGCCATTAGAAGTTGGTGATTTGATGTGTTGATGATGAAGTCAATACTCAAAGAGTCACAGATACAACAGATAGCTAGATTTTTTGCCTATTTACATGTACAGATCTTGCCTACAGCACAATGTTAGCTACACATGTATAATTCAGTGGGCATCACATAAATCGTCAATTTTTACATTTTGTCAGATGAAACAAGAACAAGCAGAAGATCATACACTTCTGAAGCAAGTAGTGCTATATAATAATAAGACTATAGCCACAGCTCAACAACTGAACCTGAAGCCACCAGTGTGGCATCCTCAAGTTGTCTTCAATGTAGCTTTTCTTGTTTTAGTGTTTAAAAGACAAGTGTATGGTCTCACCTTTCTTGAAAAACAGAAGAATTCTATATATTTCTTTCAGCAAATAATATAATCCTAAGGCTAGTATTAGCTTCTAGGACTAGCTTGGTTTGGCATAGCCAATCAGGATGGCTATTGCTAACACCCAATACAACAGGTTTACCCAGTTAAATGTATCAAACATCTAATTTTCCTATCAGGAGAAATGAAAAGCCAAGAAGACAGATTACAGTATGAATTATATATTACAATAATTGACGAATTAGTCTCTACCTCTTAAACTTTTACGAGGGATTGGTAAAGACCTGTTTTGAGTGATATAGGAGTAGCAGCTACCTTAGGATCATTCAGGTCTACAGTAGCCTCAACCGGCTGGATAGAGACCCGTCCTATGCATGATATGCTGTCTTTATGTCTTATGTGTAGGAGAAACTGGAAGTTAACATATTTTCAGGAAATCCTATTGTAAAGAAATAGGAATGACTACAAAGGAACCTTATTGCTCTTTGAGAATCTTCAGCTTTCTCATATTATTAAGGATTAATTGATGTAATGTCATGTGTTGATTTTAGTATGAAGAAGTTAAATTGTTTTTGATTTATGATATATAATTATTACAAGACATTTCTGTTAAGAAATTGTAGAGATTTATTCTCTCTAAGACTGATTGAACATCAACAGTGAGATTACTTTAATATAAGTAATTCTCTTGTGCTTCTTTAAACATTTATTATTCTATCACATAGCGTTTTGTGTTTGTCACCAGCAGATATCAAACAAGTCTTCATATCGACGCTGTGTGTTTTTAAGTAAACACATAATAGAATATTTTGAATTAAAACAAAATTATTATTATGTGTTGAAAGAAAAACACACAGCGTCGCAGGAATATCTTCCTGGTGAAGAGACTATGACAGTTCAAAAGGGTTGCCATACATAGCTCATAAAAATATGAAAAAATATTGGCTACCTCACCGGTGACAAACAGGTATATTACCATAGAGCAGGGATTAATAAGTACGTTCACAAAATCATCTTCATATCGACGCTGTGTGTTTTTCTTTCAACACATAATAATAATTTTGTTTTAATTCAAAATATTCTATTATCACTATTGAATGCCTTTGATACCTATACATACTCAGCTTAATAAAATAATATGTTATTTATTGTGTTTCGTATAAGAAAAGTAGCCCTAAGTTAAATCACAAGAATAGTGACAAACCTGTTGTGTTACAGTGGTTACTAGGATTATTCGCAATAGCTTATTACTAATAAAGCTTAGTACTATAATTTGTAGCTATTAATGGAAGAGCACAATTCACTTAACACATTTCTCAAACAAGAAAACGTGAATAAAAAATAAATACTTATTTACCTAAATAACATGATATTATTATGACATAATTATTTTCAATTACCTACATATTGTTTCATGGTTGTAATCGATTTATAAATGTAATTTTAGTAGGTATCGATATAATTATATTTTTATACTGTGCAACATTTCTATTTGCAGTTGTAGATAAAAAAGCGTTGAAACATAATAACCAAAACATTAAACTACTATTTAAAATGACTATCCGACGGTGTACTTCCCCAGACTTTATTTATATTGCATAAATCTTACAAAAAATAAACGAGAATTATCAAAATTACGGAATATCTGTTCATACTACTTTGTACTGGCCGGATCTTGGCATTCCCCTTTTCCAAAAAATATGTGGTTATGAAACTCTATTTTGTTTGTTTTTACTAGTCTAGTTCAATAAATCTTTCACTATTACTATTTACATAAATAACAAACTTGCTCTTGCTATTTGAAATAAATATATTTGATACATTTTCGATACCTACTAGATATTTTATATCGATATTTCGATGTGTCTAAATAATAGATATCGCCAAAAACTATCGATATACTGAACAAAAAATATCGATGTATCGAACAAAAAATATTGATGTATCGATATTTTTTCTTTGGTGTCGTTCGAAAACTTTCGATCAAAGTTCTGGCTATGTTTGTTCGTCAAATAATTGTCCTCTTATTTTAAGCCCACCATTCACTACACGAGTCTCGCGCCGTACACCGCGCCTTACAAATCAAGAGGACAAATCCGTCATCGCACACACATGAACGGATTTGTCCGGTGCGGCGCTAGCGTCTTCAGACGGCGAGCGCCGGACATATCCGCGAGCCGCATGCCGAACCGCGAACCATAACATTCACACGCAGATTTGTTCGCGGACTTGTCGCCAGCGACAAATCCGTCAGACGGGTGCGCGAGTGAATGGTGGCCTTTATACCGCGTTTACATTCAGCCCATTGCCGCGGCAACGAGCAGGGACATGGGGAATAAACTGGGAAACGCGAGAATGTAAACAGGTCATTTCCATTGCCTTTGACGTTGCCGTGCGCATTGCCCGGCTATCCCCAATTTGGCGGTTTTTCTTGCGGACATCAAAGCGCAGCAATGCGAGCGGCAGCAAATTCGAAATCTGTTTGCGACATCCTACAAAAGTTTGAAAACTCTCCGGTTTCCTCGCAAGTCATATATTTGAAGAATTTCTCCATGCTATTTCTGAAAAAAAAAACCGACATTGTTAATATTATGCCACGATGTCTTAAGGTAAGGTTCGAAAGCTTTTAACATCTTTAAAAAAATACATTGTTTACACAATATATTGTTTTATTACGATGAATTGCTATCATCCACCATCCTCTAACGACGACGTCTCTTATGAATTCTATTTTTTTTAACATTTAATTAATTAATTAAACAAGGCAGAGCGCAGACGCTGCGAAAATTTCCACGTTATCCATTGCCCAGAGTTGATTTGAAAATACGTATGAGGCAATGTAAACACTCAATTCCGTTGACGTTGCCACAGCAATATTTGGGGAAATATGTACGGCAGGGCAAGCGGCAACGGAAATGCGTATTTCAAAAGTATACAAGGCCAGTACGCAGCCGCCCGAACTAATCGCGTATACTTCAGAATACACATTTGACGCTCGAGCGTTCTAAACTATACATCAGTATTCCGCAATAATCGTGTATATTTTAGAATTGATAATTTCAAGCATTCGATTCTAAAATATACTTCAGTAGTACCATCCAGCACGCAGTGCGTACTAATCGCGTATAATTTTGAATACCTGCGCCACCAGGCTCTATTCTAAAGTAGCATTAGACGAATGCTGGAAATTGATCAGCGAAGCGAATCGTTCCTGGCTGACTGACTGGTCACAGTTCTAACCTAACCTACCTTTCAGCTATCTGTTTGTCACTTTATTTCCTATCGCGGGGAACTTTGAAGTTGAAAGTATAATTTTAAAGTTAGTATTATTAAAATTAAAGTAAACTATTAATTTTAAAGCTAAGCCTTTTTTAAGAGGGAACTGATCATTTCAAAGGTCATTTATGTACATCCCCCATAAGTTAAGTCATATTTTAAGTGTTGTTTCCTAACAAAGCCGTTTGGAAAAGTTGAGTCACTTCTTAAATGTAACTGACACTGTATAGTTTTGAATCCGTTTTTTCACCCTAAACATTCTAAAGTATACGCGATCAGTACGCAAAATCTGTGTATATTTTAGAACCGAAGCTTTAATTTACAACATTCTAAAATATACGCGACTAGTTTCTTATGGATGCGTTCTGGCCTTGTATATTCTAGAAATACGCAACGGAAATGGCTGAATGTAAACGAGGTATTAGAGCTGGCACGATTTGCATTTTGAAAGAATTGAACTTACGTTTTTTCCCGCTCCGGATCGACGAGATTCTGACATTTGTCTGCTGACTCGGAAGTGGTTGCATTCATCAATCAACAATGAATATTAAGAATTAATACATTGCGAAAGGCGATGCAACCGCATCAGTCTTGCTTGAGACTCCGCCGGCGTGGATCGCGCACATTCATAGATTTCAACGCAGGTATTTCTTAGGCCTCGTTCAGGGCGACGCGGCGCGTTGCGCGGCGCGTCTGGCGTCGCATCGTGCGGCGCGTTGCGAGTTTTCTCCGTTCACGGAGAAGCGGTAGGCGGGGTCCGCGGCGCCAGCCGCAGCGTTGCACGCACAAATACAAACAAATGGTACCGTGTCGTTCCGTTTATGAAGACGCGAGGCATCGTGCGGCGCGTGCTGCCGTGCGTGGGGAATGACGGTGCCCGCCGCGGCCGCTGTAGTGGACATCGCAGCTTCCACTTTGGCAGTCTTCTTTGGACATCTCACAATGCAGACGTGTGGTTACAATGGAGTATGATTTCATCGACATATTACTAGAAGATAATTGCAACATAAAACAAGCTCGCTCGCCTTCGATGCCAAAAACAAACTGACACACGCGTACGAGGCGGACGACGCGTTAGCGTCAGAATGGCTGGTTGCCTATGGCAAGCGGCTCTGAAAGTATAGGTATTCAAGAATTGCTATCCAATTGCTTATATTTGCTATATTTCTTCAATAACTGCTACATAATATGATACATTCAGAGAAATATGAATATTTTTTTGACCAGCCATTCTGACGTCAGGATGGATGGTGGCCTCCGTGTTCAGCATGAAGGACGCAGAATTTCTAATTTCTTTCGCGACAGTGGCAGCCACGACACTCCCGGCGGCGGCAGCCGCGTTCCCTGCTGCGTGTAGCGCTCGATATCAAACAAAACGCGCGTGATGACGCTTCCACATGAACGCTCTCATAAATTACTATAAGTTTGATTAGAACGCGCGACGCGACGCCCGACGCGCAGCGCAACGCCCCGTGTCTCTCTACGTACGAGGCCTTAAGAGAGCTATCGCATTTTGTCTCCTGCCTCGCTCGCACAGGACCATATTTTTAAGAATGTTAAATTAAAAGATGCATTTTTTAATAATGTATTCAATGGGCTCCCTTTAAAATAATATTAATTTGATAGGTAATTATTAAAAACACATTACTATCGTGTTCCCTAATAAACTCAGCTCAATAATTATTATGATCCGTTTTTGAGATAAGTTTAATAAATGTCACAATAAAAATGTTTTTAATAATTATACCTATTAAATTAATATTATTTTAAAAGGAGCCCATTGAATACATTATTAAAAAATGCATCTTTTAATTTAACATTCTTAAAAAATATGGTCCTGTGCGAGCGAGAGAGGTGAGAAAATGCGATAGCCCTCTTAAGACTTGAGGGATGACCCTCAAGTCTTATGGCCTCGTACGTAGAGATGAACTTGAAGTATGAACTTGAGGTCACGATTTGTACCTAGCTCCATTTTCTGAATTCGTAACTAAATCTACTTAATTATGAAATATGTAATCTTTCATAAGTTACGTTCATATTTCCTAATTGTTATGTTCATATACTTAGAGTATGAAATAAATACTGGTACTTGTACAAAGTGTAAACGAATGCGTGTAAGTTTTTCAAACCATGTGATCTATTAATAGAATAGATTAACCCCGCATGGGATTTAGATTGATTAAAAATAAAAATAAACTTTTTTTTCCCAAATATTTTTATTATGTTATACCTACTAGGGTTTTCGAATTTGAGGATTTTAGGACCCGGGAATTATTTGGCGGGAATCCCGGGTACCCGGGAATTATTTGAAATGAATAAATGATTATGAAAAATGAAGTGTCTGCACGCTTCCGAAGATTTTAGAGCATTTTCTGTCTCTCTCGCGTGAAACGGACGTTGTACTGCGTAGTGTGAACTTAGAATTGGGTAAATGTATCGTGATTTCAGCACATAGTACTGTTGTCTCTGTCTAGTAAACAAATTCTAAACGCGTTTTTTTTTTGGAAATGTTTCATTTGTAGAAACTATTCACAATGCTTATCTTTTGTGTCATTTCGAGATTTATAATGAAAATATACAGGGTGTAAACGAATTCGTGTAATTCCTTCAAACAGTGTGATCTACTGGTCACAGAATAACCCTAAATGGTTTTTATTTTAAATACAAAATAGTTTATTTAAAAAAAAGTTGTTTTCGAGCCCTTTTTGCGCCCCGAGTTAACCGACTGCAAATAACGATTTCGTGCTAGTCGTGCTAGCCAGCTGTGTCACCGTGCTTTCATTCATTGATGAGTGGCGTCGAAATATTCCAACGAATAAAATTTTAATTTAGCAAATTTTATTTTTTTGCTTGTACCTTATTAACTGGTTATGTTTTGATCACAAATCGCAACCTCAATAAAGAAAAAAACATTTTTATTTTTAATCAAGCTAAATCCCGTGCTCGGTCATTCTACACCAGTCGTAGATCATGTCGTTTTAAGGTATTACACGAATTTGGGTAACACCCTAGTCATTCACCCTATTGTTATTCCGTAATATTTTGCCATATTATAGGAAGAGAAGACTTTTTAACTCGCGACGTCGCACAATAAATGACTGTAGGTAACTGTTCCTAGTTATTTTTTTTAATAAGTGTTAGGTTTTTTATTTTAATAAGAAAAGTCGATTGGTATGTTAGACAATTTATCATGTTTAAAGTACTTACCCAAGTTTAATGTTGAAATATACGAGAAAAACTATATTTATACAAAAAACGTAAAAATTCCCGGGTACCCGGGAATTCCCGGGAATTAAGAGAAAAAATTCCCGATTCCCAGGAACTCAAATAGGCCGGGAACGCGAAAACCCTAATACCTACTTAGAATATTTCGATGCCATGCATATAAGAATGAAGGCACGGCAACACAGCTAACGGGCACGACTAGCGCGATATCGCTCCACGCAGCGTGCAGTCAGTTAACTTGGGACGCTAAAATTACTCAGATTCAGAATATGTGCCATGGTTCATTTTTTGAAAACTTTTTTTTGTTGATTCTAAAATAAACCTATGCAGAGTCAATCAGTGTCACCAGGAGATCACGCGGTTTGAAGGAATTACACGAATTAGTTTACACCCTGTATACGAAAATAAAAATAAAGGATTGGTGTAAAACAGTGTTCAGTGATACTTTCAGGCCCGTAATATACTAAGCATGTTAAGAATCTCGATTTAAAACTAGATTTGAGTAGAGATCGGACCCAAATCTCATCTCATTGCGTATTTTCGGCATAATAAGGCGCTACACTTAAAATTGTAGATAAGACAATGAGATAACAGAACATTCCCCTCACACCGCGCTCGCTCTTTTGTTGCGCTTTAAGGTTGTCAGTAGCCCAAACTATAAAAAATGGTGGTATGCAAATCTGGTATCCTGTGGTGTAATCATTTGGAGTGACCTATACCTACAGCCCTCATAAGCCAAAAGGCAAAAAAAAAACTCAACATTTTTTTTTTTCGTATTTTTTAGCATTCTTTTTCTTGTGGTTCAATTATTCTGCACCTGATGAACTCAACCAAGAAGCCCAGAACATTGAAAAAAATTGTTAATAAATATTTCCATATCTCAACTTTATTTTAAATTAATGAAGGCTGATTTTTCAATCGTCAGATATTTTTATTTGACGAATAACTTTGACGTTTTGACAGTTTTTTTATACAAAAGCTGTCAGTGTGACATTTAAGCACTTATTACACTTGGCTGAATTTAGTCTTCTAAATTCAGAAGCAACTTTACATCCTGACTGGCCAGTTAGGATCCTAACCGTCCTAACTCTTATTACACTTTCCTAAATCCTAATTAGGATTCCTAAATTCAGAGTAGTGTAATAAGCCTTTTATCCCTCAAAGTTATCTGACAATAGAAAAATGGGTTTTTATTATAATATTAAGGTCAATTTTTCAATCGTCACGTCAATTTTATCTAAGAAATAAACATGGCGGTTTGACATCTTTTCTATACAAAAACTGTCAAACCGCCATTTTTATTCCTAAAGGCGCGATTCCTTAAGGTGCGTACATACTATATAACATAACATGTTATAAAACGTTGTTATACAACATGTTTCAGTAATGTGGAGACTGAATCTTTTATAACATGTTATAATAACAAACGTGTTATTTAACATGTTATTAATATTTACAACAATGTCAATAAACTAGGACGAACCCAGCATCTACGTTTTTTTCTTTTGTCATTTAAAAGTACAACAGTTGCTGCAGCAGCTAGCAAAACGTCCTCTCGTGTCGACATTGTGAACAGCACTGCAGAACGACAAATGACAATGTTATATAACATGGTTATATTGCATTGTTATTCTAATGTGTACAGTATTGTTATATGTTGCAATGTTATAAAACAATGTTACATATTGTGGACGTGTTATATAACACAAGTTACACAACATGTTACTTAATCTGTACGCACCTTTAGGAAAGTCTTGCACGCAAGTATGACGTCACATTTGCGTAGGTACAAGTTGCTTACATTGGAAACATGTTTTCGAGAGTGTGCAAATTGCATGCGTTTTACTAGCATACAAGTGGAGATGTTCAACGATTGAGTTGGACATCAACAAGTTCAAACTACCTCATACTTACAAGTTGTAGCTTGTATGCAGGTTTGTTCAAGTTGTATGCAATTTGCAACTTGCATACAAGTAACTTGCCTAATGGAATCGCGCCTTTAGAGGTATATCATTATTTTGAAGCAATCCAGTGGTATTCCACAAAATTTTCAAGCTATCGGATTAGTGTTTAGCATCTACTCATTATTAGATCGAATTGCAGTATAGAAATAAACCGCCTTCAGCTGCAATGGATCATAGCATAACACTATTGCACAGTTACAACGGTTACGCACTGCATCCGATCCGAATCCGTGAAAATACGTTCCGAAGTAGTCATAGAACTATTTGTATGGTAATTTACGCACTACATCCGTCATCCGATTTCTATCCGTCATCCGTGAGTTTCTAATTCGGAAGAACAATTGACGGACGGAAGTAGCCGTAGTACTGTTTGTATGAACGCTTTCGCATTACCTCGGATTCAAATACGTCAAACGGATATGCCAAAGATGACCCCTGAATTGTTTGAATTTGAATCAGAGATCGGAATAGTGCGTAAGCAACATCCGAATTCGGTCCGAGATTTTTACTCTAGATCGGTATTTTCACGGATTCGGATCGGATGCAGTGCGTAATCGCTCTTATTCGTTACTTTGATCAATTGACCAAAGCTTTCAGTTTACAAATATACTCATTTATAGTAAAAAAAAAACATATAATTGAAAACGTTAAAAAAGTGGGTTTATCTGAAAAAAAATCATGAAAGAACTGGCTCAAAATTGACTTAAGATTTGTAGATGGCTACAAATCTTAAGTCAATTTTGAGCCAGTTCTCTTCTTCTTTCAGAAGTAATAAGTAGGTACTACATTTGTAGTGCCAGTCAGACAAATATCCAAACAAGTGAAGCTAAAAATAAAAAAATAAAAGGTTTATATTTTAAGGGTCAAAATACACGTCCGATAGTTGCTTCCGAAAGCCGGATCCGACTATCTGATCGGATTCATGGAATACATACGATTTTCGTGTCAGATTTATGCTGGACGACGACGACGCTTACGATTCTGACATCCGATCCGATAGTTTGATCGGACGTGTAATTTATGTTCAAACAAATGTATGACGCGGAGGCCAGTCTGATCAGACTATCGGAGGCATGTATCGGACGTGTATTTGGGCTCACAATCTCAAAAAAATAGGATTTCGTTTTCGAGAGAACTTCCTTCTTTCGACTAAATTAGAAGTTGAACTCCTTTCTTTCAGATGTTTTTTTTTTTATTTTTATATCGTGTTGCTATTTCTGCCGCGCTAACGAAGAATACAATAACTCGATTTTTGGTCAATTTTGAGTTACAGACATTCGAATTTCGCTCGATTAGCCGATTCCGAATATACTATAACTCAAAATCGTCCAAAAATCAAGTTATTGTGTTCTTTGTTAGCGCGGCAGAATTTTGTTAGGATAATAAAGTTACCTTAATCGGAATTAGTAATGACTTTTTTTATTATAATTAAAGTGTATTTTTTAATTATGCTAATCAAGTACTTTTTGTATGAACATTTCTATAAACATCCTAAGATTAAAAACGATAAGTGCGTTTTAACTGAAATTCTATCTCAAATTACAAGTAGAAAAAATATATTTATTTTATAACAAATGTATGTTAGTTCAAAATCATAAAAATATTTGTACCGCGAAAACAACTTAAAAAACCAAAATTTTCTGGAAAATGGCTTCGACTGAGTTGCCGCTTTTCGGCATGAGAGCAGTATATTAGGTCACTCCAGTAAAATATCTTCATTAAGATTGCGTTGTTTCAAATGTAGGAATTAATTTAATGCAGAATTGATGTCAAGATTTTGTTATTAAAAATTTATTACTTACATACAATACGTTTGCCTTATTCTAAATACAACTAACGTAACTAAAGTTGCTAATTTATATTAGCTAACATAATATCTCACAAAATGTATACATAATAATATTTCCCGTCAATAGCTTTATACCTAAAGAGCGTCAGCTTTAAACAGGGATATATTGAAGCGTGTAATAAATACAATAAATACTTTAACATAGAACCGAAACTGACAAACTCTATTAGATACCTTCTGCTTGAAATTTAATATAAATTATTCTTTGTAATCTTCATCACATAGTTTACAATTTACAGACAGATCATAGACAATAAAATAGAGAAGTGAATACAGCGAACCGTTATGTTCTATAGACCGAATTCAATCACATTTCATACTTGAGACACTGTACACTGGCACTATTATCATTGAGTCGTTTCAAATAACTTTTCACGAAAGTACTTAATTTTTTGTGCAAAGAACGCTTCAAGACCTTCAGCACACCGATAAAATTCTGAGTCTTTTGGATTAAAGTATCGACAGTTATCAAATATTTTAGTCATGTCACCAATAAACTCACTTAAAGTACTATACGTTTGTTCGTTCACTTTTCGTTCCACAGTCTGTAAATCTGCAAAAAAAGATATATTTAGAAAGCATGCCAAATTATCGTACGATACATACCAGAAAAAAAAAAAACATACCCATTGGTTCTTTGATTACTTTGTAATAGGTGGGAGCTTCTCTAGGGTCTACAGGTTCCATAAACGGCCACGCGTTTTTGTGAAGTTGTATTTGTTTGATAAGCCTCTTTAAGTTTTCAAAATCCTTAAGAGTAAGCTCTTTCATATTAGCGAAATTGACGGAATTGTTTTTTTGACAATTTGGACAAATGTACTCATCAATGTTGTCTGCTTCAGATTGCAATATCCCAACACAGCGGCCATGGAACCAATCCTGACACCGATCGCAGCAAATATAAAACCTGAAATATATATTACCAATTATTGTAACTGAGAATATATACAATTGAGCCATGAATGGCCATTCTTCAAAAAAAATAAGTCGAATATTGAATGAATACCCAACTTTGTTACATCCTTTAACTGTAATAGTACCTAAAGTATGTTTGAATACTATTAAAAATGTACAAGGATTTAAGGATGTATGTACAAAACTGCTATAAAAAAGCTGTTTTTCGATACATTCTACGATCAATCCGTGAAACTTAGCTAGATGCAATGTTTTATGAGACCCAAAAAAATTACATGCCCGTTATCGTTCGTTTCAACATACAAGGTTAGTCGGAAAGGGGGTAATGATCTGCAGGTCACTTACCCCCTTATTACAAAAGACGGTCTAAGAAAAACCTAGGTTTTAATATAGCCCCATCTCTTTTTGTTGTATGACATAAGAAAGAGATGGGTATATTTTAAACCTGGGTTTACCTTAGTCTTGGTTTAAACCATCTTTTGTAATAAGGCCCTTAAAGTTTCACTGATGACGGTTTTAAAGCAAGTGTTAAGATTTGAAAATTCGCAGTTTTTTATTTCCATGTAAAATTATTTTTAATTTAGTTTTTACATCATACATGCATACATTCTTGTTGTTTTAGTGATTATTATAAAGGGTGTATATAAATTGTGTAATTCCTTAAAACCACATGATCTACTACTGGTGTAGATTGACCCCGCACGGTATTAAGCTTGATTAAAAATAAAAATCTTTTTTTTTTCTGGCCTTAGATGTAAATGGTCGTATCTAAACTACCCATTAAGGATTCGATAAAAAAATAAACATTTTTTTTTACAAAAAATATTTTGTTTGTGAGTGAACATTTCGGTGCAAATAAATAAATGAATGAAAGCACGGCGACACAGCTGGTGGGCACGACTAGCGCGATATTGCTCTTTGCAGTCAGTCAACTCAGAGCTTTAAAATTACTCGGAAATAGAAAACTAAGTTTTTTTTTTTAGTTCTTTTTCAAAGAAAACCCATACAGGGTTAATCTGTGTCACCACTAGGTCACGCGGTTTGAAGGAATTACACGAATTCATTTACACTCTGTAATGATGCCGATTTTCATATTTCGTTGCTATTCTGTTGTGGCGGAAGATTAAATTAAGAAAAATGATTCTGACATAGATTAAGTTGAATTAGTAATGCTACTAGCACTCCAATAAAATAATGAATTAAAGGAAATATGCGTTAATATAAAAATTATGCTCCAATTAAAAGTGAATGTTTTGTTATTGCTAATACATAATTATGTGTAACAATATTTAATTGTTTATTAATTTAAAGTAAGTGAGACGTACTGTGAGTTGTCGTACGGTTGCCGGCAGAGGCAGAACAGTTCTTGTGTTTCCTCAGCGCGGCGACAATCAGGGCATACATACTCTTCCATCGTCTTACTCATTTCTTCAGTGACCCCAACGCATTCCCCATGGAACCAGTTGCTACAGTGCTCGCAGCCAACATAAAATCTAAAAAAAAAACAATATTTAATTGTATAATTCAATCATTAAATCGCGTTAGTCACAAATCTTAAAAAATACTTTTGATCGATGAACTCTGTAAAAAATCGATTTCATTTCAGTCTATTTGAATACCTCTTCTCCCATTGATTTTAGAAAAATCCACACAGGCTGCCTTACACAAATGCGGCTTCGAAACACTGTACCACCCTCCCTATAGTCCAGATTTGACCCCTTCAGATTATTATTTTTTCCCAAGAATGAAAGAAGAGCTTCGAGGTTTTTTTTTTAACCGACTTCAAAAAGGAGGAGGTTCTCAATTCGGTTGTTTTTTTTTTTTTTTGTTTTTTTTTTTTATTTTTTATGTTTGTTACCTCATATCTCCGTCATTTATGAACTGATTTGAAAAAGTTTTTTTTGTTCGAAAGGGTATACTTCCCGATTGGTCCCATATAAATTTTGTTATGATTAGACTATGAACTTCAGAGAACGGAACTCCTCATCGGATCAAAGCAAAATTCTCAAATTACTAATATTGCTTTGTTTATATTTGTTGTTGGGAACTGACTACTGGAAAAGAGGAGGGGGTGCGTGTCCCTTCCTCCCCCCCTTTGGAATGTTTTCATTATATCGTGTAAGGTATCATTTGAAAGGACTTTTTATGCCCGACTACGTCAAAGCCAAAAAGAAGGGTTATGAAGGAGGGGGTTAAAATTATGACACTAAAACGTATTTAATAAAAAATAAACTTTAAAAAAAAGTGAAAACCGACTTCAAAGAAATACTAAAAGGAGTAAAATAATTACCATAATATAAAATTAACAGTTTCAGAAGTCGGTGCAACTCTACACTGAAGCAAATAGAAGCCACCGACTTCTGAAACTGTTAATTTTATATGTATTATGGTAATTATTTTACTCCTTTTAGTATTTCTTTGAAGTCGGTTTTCACTTTTTTTTAAAGTTTATTACTAACGATGAAGTGAAGTCGGCTAGGTATTTCGAGGGCCTTGACAAAACATTTTTTTTGAAGGTATAAATAAATTATTTATAAGATCTGAGAATTAGATTCAAGGGAGAATATATCGAAGAAGAAAAATAATTTCATGTATAATTTCACCCCACTTCCCCTCTTCGTTCCGAGAACTTTTTGAGCTTCCCTCGTAAGTGTAAACCTAATACAGTCTTTAAAATGAGAATGCAGACAGAAAAAAAATGCAATTTGTATTCGCTGGCAGCTTTTCTAGAATGCCAGCACTATTTTACTTCGTCAGATTTCTCGCGACAGTGCGAGACTCAAAAATATGTTGAACTGTGGGCAAAGTTTTATTACGATAACACAAAGCAAATAACTTTGCGCTATTGTAGTCCTAAACATCAGCATAAATATAGGTCAGTAAAACGTTTTTATAATGGAAGCTAGGAATTTAAAGTGATTCTTGCTTACTTAGTGTTGTCGTAGGGTGTACGACATATACATAATAATTTCTCCTTCTTTACAGATCTCTTGTTAGGTCTAGGCGTAGACGGCGCGGTGGCTCCCCGTCGTTTGCCACCTCGCACTTCCTCCTGCTTGCTACGCTCGGCTCGCGTGCGGAGCGCCAGTTCCGCAGACAACTCTTTCTGAAACATGATAATATAAAATATTTAGAGTTAACTCTTCCTGTGAGATAAACTAAATAGAGTTCTCAAAAAATTCACCAACCTGGATCTCGACACCGAGCTCCTTCTCGAGGAGACCTCGCTTTTTGATGATGTCCTTCTTGAGCATTTCCTTATGTTTGAAGAGCAGCATCTGCAGACGAGAATTGTTGGAGGCGACCCGGCGGCGCTCGTCGATCGCCGAGGAGTGCGGGTGCACAGTGGGAGCGACAGGCGCCGCCGGCGCGGGCGCGGCCGGCACGGTCTGCAGCGGCGCAGGCGTCGTGCGCGGCATGACGCGCAGCGGGGGCGCGGGCGGCGGCGGCGAGCCGGGACGTCCGCCCCGCGCTCTCTTGCGCGGGCTGCTGTCCACCCACTCGTCGTCGTCGTCGTCGTGCCGCGAGGAGGTAGCGCGGCGACGCGCCGGTGGCGTCGGCGATCTCGCGACCACAGCGATCGCCCGCGTCTCCCTCTCTGGCTGCACCTCGGGCTTCATACGTTTCTCCTGGTAGCGTTGAAGCTGTAGTAATTTTTCCTCTATTTCAGGATTCAGGTTCTCTTGCTTCAGTGCACTTTTGATTGCTGCAACCGCAAAAACAATAATTTTACACATTTATACAAGGTTAGTAAGAGGGGGTATTAATCCGAAAGGGTGTTAACACTTTGATTGCTGCACATACATTTTATACGGCGCACGCGCCGTTTATGTATGTGCGTTTTTATACAAAAAGTATGCAAATACACGGTGAGTGCGCCCGCCGCCTGCGCATCGCATTGCACAAACGTACCGAATGTGTTTTCCCGCAGTGAACGTGAGTACCCATAATTATGAATAACTTTTGTTTTACAACTTTTCCCAAAAGTCGATAGTTTAAGAGAAATAGCTGATCAAAGATTTCATAAAAAATAACGCTCAAATCTATCTATCCCCAGCTATGATCTGCTGTTTTTACATTTTAGGTCATATTTGGGGTCACGGATTAAAAGCTCCATTTTCTGAATTCGTAACTAAAGCTAGGATTCATAATTTTTAAAAAACTAAAATAAAATTATTTTTTCGTGGGAATAAAATTATTGAATTTTGAGATTTTAACACTTGCTTTAAGACAGTCATTCATCAGTGATACTGTAAGTGGCCCGCGGATTAGTACCCCCTTTCCGATTAACCTTGTATAGATCATCATATTATTGGCATAAACGCGTCGGCCGGCCTTTTAAAGTTTAGTATAGATACAGCAGCAGATACAGCGTGTCCCAGAAAGTAGTGTCAAGCGGAAGCCCAGAGGTAGAACATCCTTTGTGGTACCCAAATCACCCCCATGTATGTTCCGCGATTTTTTGTAGTTTTCGAGTTATGAATGTTTTTCATGTTTTTAATCAAACTCTGACTATAACGATATTTTTAATCATAGTGACGTGAATAGTTGAGATACAAGAGTAATTTTTTTTTCTAAATTAGCTGATTAGTGACCCTATCGAATACAATAACATTTGTAACCATAGATGTAACGGATGCGTTACAAAAAAATATTGAATTGTCACAAAGTTAAAATCCTGCATGTTTCCTAAATCTTTGTGGGTGATTTAAAAATAAATCTCCCTAAACTTTTTTTGTCAGATGTATTTTAAAAACTTATCCATTTTATCAGCTATTTACCCTGTAAATTTCATCGAGCTATCTCTACGACATCACAATAAAAATTTCATTCAAAGCATACAATATCGAAAATTCCAGTTGTAAAAGGTTGAATAAAAATTGATTAAAACTAACTAATAACGTCTTTTTTAGTAACCCTCAACGCAAAAAGAGGGGTTTTTATAAGTTTAACTTGTCTGTCTGTGTGTCTGTCTGTGGCATCGTAGCTCCTAAACGGATTTTGATTTAGTTTTTACTTTTGTTTGAAAGGTGACTTTATCGAGAGTGTTCTTAGCTATGATTCAGGAAAATCTGTTCAGCCGTTTGAAGATCACCAGCTCTTTTCTGGTTGTAGAAGGGATATGAGCAACTTTTACTGGTCTGATCGATTCGAAATTTACTATCCTGTGACTTCAATGATATTACAATAACATGGTAACCTTGAACTGATACTCAAGCATCGTCTGAAACAGCATGATATCCAACTTACAGTAGAGGTATTGTGTGCTTATTGATTCTTTAAGTTTATGATAAGTTGTAATGACCTCCTTCTTGTCACATGTCATCAATATCATTGAAGTCACAGGCTAGTAAATTTTGAAACGATCAGATCAGTAGAAGTTGCTCATATCCCTTCGACAACCAGAAAAGAGCTGATGATCTTCAAACGGCTGAACAGATTTTCTTGAATCATAACTAAGAATACTCTCGATAAAGTCACCTTTCAAACAAAAGTAAAAACTAAATCAAAATCCGTTTAGGAGCTACGCTACGATGCCACAGACAGACACACAGACAGACACGTTAAACTTATAACACCCCTCTTTTTGCGTCGAGGGTTACTAAAAAAGACGTTATTAGTTAGTTTTAATCAATTTTTCATTCAACCTTTTACAACTGGAATTTTCGATATTGTATGCTTTGAATTTATTTATTTATTTTATGAAAGGTAGCTTTCACAGCTGACAGTACATAAACATAAAATTATTATACAAAACATTACGCCAATTACGAAGTACACAGAAAAAATAATAAGATAAGCAGAGAGTGACTCTAATTGATTGGCATTAAAATTTATAGTGTGTGCTTGTTTGTGTGCAGGTGTCTGTACGGTGAGGGTGTCTGTAAGTGTATGTGATGATGTGTGTGTGTCTATATACTTATTAGTAATTGGCACTACTGGGGAAACTGGATATCTCGCGTTTGATCCAGGATTGTGATGATCTCCTTCTTAAGACGATTCCGTGTGGTATTAAAGAGGTCAAGCGTTGGGAACCTGTCATTATATAATGAAATGAATGAATGAATGAAATTTTTATTGTGATGTCGTAGAGATAGCTCGATAAAATTTACAGGGTTAATAGCTGATAAAATGGATAAGTTTTTAAAATACATCTGACAAAAAAAGTTTAGGGAGATTTATTTTTAAATCACCCACAAAGATTTAGGAAACATGCAGGATTTTAACTTTCTGATAATTCAATATTTTTTTGTAACGCATCCGTTACATCTATGGTTACAAATGTTTATGCATTCAATAGGGTCACTAATCAGCTAATTTAGAAAAAAAAAAACTCATGTATCTCAACTATTCACGTCACTATGATCAAAAATGTCGTTATAGTCAGAGTTTGATTAAAAAACATGAAAAACATACATAACTCGAAAACTACAAAAAATCGCGGAACATACATGGGGGTGATTTGGGTACCTCAAAGGATGTTCTACCTCTAGACTTCCGCTTGACACTACTTTCTGGGACACGCTGTATATATAATATCTAGATAACTTTAAATTCTAAGGCTTAAAACGCACTAGCGGCCAGCCGCAATACGGCGTGCCGCTTGCGGCAGGCCGCACATCGATTTTTACATGAAACCGTATGATCTCAACGGACTGATTTCCGGCCAGCCGTCGTGCGCCAGTGCGTTGAGATCATGCGGTTTCATGTAAAAATCGATGTGCGGCCAACCGCAAGCGGTACGCCGCATTGCGGCTGGCCGCTAGTGCGTTCTTAGCCTAATATGTTATAATATTAGAATTTAAAGTTATCAAGAAGAAATTTGCTCAATAGATGGTGTCAAGTGTATGTTAAATCGCGTAATCAATAGTACCTGTACCTTTTCATTTCAGGTATGCTAACTTAATAAATAATTATTATCTCTATGTTGGTAGTTCATAATTTGTCCTTCAAGGATGCAATTAGCGACAGTTTATTTTATCTATACCTGTAAGTTTAATAATAGATTCGAGATCTAATAATCTGTGGTAGGACGGATTAAGAACACAATTCCCCTGCGTCGCCAGGCAAGCGAGTCGTAAGAGGCGATGATCCTGGCACCATCATTGTGCCTGAACAATGGCAGTCGGCACGTCACTCATTTCATGGGACTAAATACACGAGGCGAAACGAGGGTGTACACAGACTCCTGTAATAGGAGAATGCCTCTGCTTACCCCATTGATTATAGGCGTGAGTGTGTATATGTATTTCAAGACATCGAATAAAAACATTTTAGAGACTGCACTGAGTAAAATGTATCGATTTCATTCACCTATTGTAAATGGCGTTGTACCCATTTTTGAATCGCAATATGTTCCTTTACATCCTACTAGTGTGGGAGCTAGTGCCAAATGTAAAATTATTATCATGTAAGTTTATTGAATAAAGTTATTGAATTGAACATTGTTTAGTTATTGCGATAGAATCCCAAGTAACAAAAGCTTCTATAACCAAGGCGTTTTAACACCAAACAGTGATATAGTAGGCGTATAATGGTAACCATTGTGACTGCTTGTACGGTAAAGGTTTTTAACAGAGCGTTTTGGTTCTGTAAGATTAAAGAGCATTTAAGTCATTGACTTAGAATAAGTATGGACTTCGGGTCATCGCTCAAAAATGTCCGAACCGAAAGACTGTTAAAACACAAGAAATTTGAAAAGAGCTACAATTGCGCGCGTCATTCTTCATTTGGCCGAACAAGCAGCTACACCTCAATGTCACATGTCAACAATGCAGTATAATGTAGTGAGATCGTGTAAAAACTACTCAAAAAAGTGAAAAAAGTTGATGGTGTATCATATTTTCAGTAGGTATATTATTGTTTTACAATTTTTAAGTATTATTTTGTTAAGGAACATTGTATTTTACTTAAAATTGAATTAATTGCAAGAGCAAAACACACAATAATCCAACTAAATAAAAAGTATCTTATTTTCCTTCCTTTGTTTGACCAATTATGTCAACTTCATTTGGTTGGATTACCATAAGAAACTTGACATATTAGACAGAATTTAGAACAAAGATTCCAAAGAGTCGTTATTTTTACGCGATGTTTTTTGTATTGCGATTTTGAACCAATTGCAATTTGTTTTGTTCTATTCATTTAAACAAGTTATTTTTAAACTTGCATTGTATGCAAACATATTGTGTACGAAAATATGTATGTTGTCCTTCCGTTTCAAAATTGTATTGGTTTTTCGGTCACTACCAAGTTTCCGATCGAGCTGAAATTTTGCAGGTAGGTATGTGCATATTAGATCATTAAAATGTCATTGATCTAATTTGATGATAGAGCCAAAGATTAGGCAAGCACAGGAACAAATGGTAGGCTCGTCGAGTTTCAGCTCATGTACTTTGTCATTATAAGCACTTTTCATCACATAAATAATGACGTAGGTCCGATGGTAGAGCCGGAAAACGGGCTCTGGAACTTCCTAATGGCAAATAGTGGACACGTGACGTTTGGGCTCGTTTGTTTAGTTATCATGAACTCTTTTAAATACACATGACAAAAGATTGTTTTCTGAAAAATAATAATATGCCTCTGATTTAATTTCAGTTTTCCTCGAGATTAATTAGATGATGCTGATGCTGATCGTGATACTTCAGCAAAGGAAGCGAAGTCGCGTTTTTGAAAATGACGATGTTGTAATTTTGCAAGAAATGTTCTATGCTCTTTCAGTTGGATTAAATATTTAGCAATCACAATAAATATAACTAATAATAAAATCTTTTAAAAATTAAGGTTGCTCTATTACTCCTATGTTCTCCAAATTTTCGTTTAATGTTAGATGAAGTTTCGAAATTTGAAAAATTGAGCAGTGCTGTCATGTTTTCGTATGGTAAAAATTGTTGCAAGCTAAATTAGGCATTATGATAACGACATAGGATTTCGTCCGTCGTAAATGAGCTTGTTGGTATTTCTATGTTTACATTATGTCAATTCAGGACACTTTTATCGTGAATTTTGTACTACACTCGTTGTCCATACTTATTGTAAGTCAATGATTTAAGTTCTATAATTTAGCTCTTAGAACGCTTACAGGACCATACAAAAGAATATTTAAAGTGTTGCACTGTAATAGATATGAAAAAAGCGATTATGGTACTATTTAGTACTATAGACGACGTTACTGACACTTTTAAGTATCTATTTTGCACTAATAATGCGTCACAATAACTTTTACAGTACTAGTATTATATCAGTATCGAAAACACTATAACAGTATCAATCTGCACTATAAAAGTACCTTGCACAACCATTATGTAACCTTTTAGCTTCTTAAAAGCTCCCTCAACATCGCTATGGCGCTAGTTCTGTAAAAGTCATGAAAACTCTTCTATAGTACTAAATAGTACCATAGCGACTACTGGTGCAGTTGCTAAATAACGAAAATTCTAAATAGCTCTATAAGTGAGTTTGTGTTACTGCTACGAGACTAAAGCGTGACATAAAAGCACTGAAATTAATAATTAATGGACTAATTCGTTTTCGGTGAAATAATGGCTGCTGTTTTCTGCCATGATAGCACATTAGCAGCACGGCTGGAGCCAATGTGTACTATAGCAGCCATAGTTGGGACAAGTCCTTATTTTATTAATTAAAATTTAATTAAAACACAAAAATTATGAGGGCGCATTGTCAAATTTGAAATCAGCATAATTATTTTATCGATACAATTATTTTCGGAAGTGCAAGTTATGGCAGAGTTACGATCCATGAATGTTTTGAAGTATGTCCTTTTATGTATTACATGTTATGCAACAATTACCGATATATTTTGTTTTCTTGGGGAACATTCACGACGACACGACCACAACACGAACAAAATGTGTGATAAAAAAGATCACTGGAATCGTTTACGGTGCAAAATAGCACTATAAACATGTTTTTGTTACTTTTATAGAGAAAATTTGTGACATAAACGATGCAGAAGCACTATTTTAGTACTAAAAAGCGTTTCTCGACACTTTTACTTTTCAACTATAGAGCTGATTTGTCACCGTGAGAGCCTGTATTAGTCCAGTCAATAAAATAGTTGTAGAGTGCGTGAGCGGGAACCTAAGCGATTTCTTCAGAAACTTATTCAGGGTGCTTAGGGAGAAAACATACTAAAAGTCCTGACGTCTATTGTTTTAGGGCATTAACGATCTTGTTGCTGAAGTAGCAAAATATCACAAAGACTTCGTTACCCCAGGCATCATTTCTCAAAGAACATACCTCCCTGATACGACATTTTACAGTTAGAGCCTCAACTGAATGAACCCTCCTTTTGTTCAAAGGCTTTTTTATATCTTCGTTAAGGCAACGTGTACATAAAAAACAATGATTCTTGAAGTCAAATGGCGGAGCAGAAGATCTGAGCTGCGACGGCCCTGCCTCTTCATTGGATAAAGATGCCTGCCTAACATCTTTTTAATGGTGTCAGTTAGGGTGTAATTTTTACGGCAGCTGGTGTGAATAAAAAGGGATGTCAAGTCAAGGAAACTTCGGTACTTGTCGTTTTTCCTTTCCTTATCACCTATAGTAGGACCCAGTATTCCCTTCTCTTTCACCTCAGAGACATCCTTACTTCCTTTAACGACATCCTCGTCACATACAGGACACTTATTAGTACTCATGTTGGATAACCCAAACGTGTTACTAATAAGAGTGCTTAACTGAAAAGAATATTTTGTGGCTGCGCCCCTACGTTACCGGGTAGGGTACCGTGCCTAACAAATTACGGAAACCTATAATAACATAAGCCCGAAGGCATGTATACGATATTAATGGGAGTTTTAGCTAGTAAGGTCGCGTTTCCTACAGTGAGTATTAGAGATATTGAGCGAAAAGCAATCTTTATCAATATCATGATTGATTGTTTTTCCCGCCTCAGCTAAGTTATCCGCTGTTATAAAAACGCGATTTCTTACTGTTACCACCTTCACCACGTGGAAGTTCTCCCAGCTTATGTTACAATACATCTATATATATAAAAATGAATCGCTATTTCCCTTGGTCATCGCATCACGCGTGAACGGCTGGACCGATTTCGCTAATTTTTTTTTTGTTTTGTTCGTAATTGTCAGGAGAAGGTTCTTATGAAAGAAAATTTTGATATTTAAAAAAAAAACTAATTTTACTATAGGTGGTAGGTAGTAGGTAGGTAGTAGGTAGGTAGTAGGTAGGTAGTAGGTAGGAAAAAGTGCATTGCAACGCATGCCGGGTACAGCTAGTTTTAAGATAATTTTCGCATGAAGTAATGGTCGTCACGCTGAATAACTTTAATTTCTACATTTCTGGAGCGTGTAGTTCAAAAACGGTTGAGAATGTGGAAAAGTGTGTAGGATCAAAGTTATAGAGAATTTTATAAGCTTTCATTTCATTTACAACATTTTTCGCTACAAGGCACCGTTTTTGAGATATCGGCGAAAAAGCTGAAATTGAGACCTTTGTCACCCCCCCCCCCCTCCCTCCGGCTCGCCTCCTAGACGTCAGGACTTTTAGTATGTTTTCTCCCTAAGCACCCTGAATAAGTTTCTGAAGAAATCGCTTAGGTTCCCGCTCACGCACTCTATACCCTCTTTTGAGTCATTCATTGACTGGACTATATGTAATGTTTATAGAATAAATCAGTGATAAAACTAGGGCCTATTTGGGGTTCTGTAAACGTTTACAACACCATTATAGTACTAAACATGAACACTAATTAGCACGCTCCAAAACGTTCTCAGGACTTTTATAGTATCAAATTTTGTTACTTGGGTATTGGTCTGAGACTTCCACGCAGACGGACACAGCTAGTTGTACCTACTTTAAAGACCGTTAATATACTTGCAATTTTCTTTGGTTTACAATAAAGAGAATTTGATCGATTTTGTAAATTAACTAGTTTTCGCTCGCAGCTTCGCTTGCGTGAAATTTTGAACCCGTTAAGTGACGATTTTCCATACAAACTTTCATCCCCTATTTGACTCCATTAGGGGTTGAATTTCGAAAAATCCCTTCTTAGTGGATGCCTACATTACAAAAGGAACCTACTATCAAAATTTCAACTTTCTAACCCCAGCGGTTTAGGCTGTGCGTTGATAGATCAGTCAGTCAGCTTCTCCTTTTATATGTATAGATATATTAATTTGCAAAATCGAGAAGAAAATCAGTTTTTTATATAAGAATACACTGCTTGGTTTGGACTAAAAGTTACAAAACAAGATAAGTAATGAATTGATCCGTTCCCCATGAAGCTGGGTTTTAGGAAACGGTTCGTCAAAGCCCTAGAGCAACGCGGCCACCGATGACTCGGAGAGGAGTAACCATTTCGAACATTTCCCTGCTGTCAACTTGCTTATGCCCAAACTTTCAAAATGAGCATAAGACAAAAAGTCGCAGAGAAATATGATTAATCCCTGCTAATATTATAAATGCGAAAGTAATTCTGTGTCTGTCTGTTACGCTTTCACGCCTAAATCGCTAAACCGATTTTGATGAAACTTGACACAGAGATAGTCTGGAACTCTAAGAAGGACATAGGCTACTTTTATCCCGAAAACCGCGAAACATCTACGTGACCACGCGGCCGAAGCTGCGGGCGACCTCTAGTGTCAATATAATTATGTCGATAAATCATTGCTCAAAAGAAAACTTGTAGAAAGTTTGCATTATAGTTTTTAACTAGCGTAAGTACTGGAATAGCCTTAGTGTAAACTCTAAATAAACCTCGATATCGAGCAAAATTATTTACATAATCTGAGAGAAAAACGCATACAAAATAGTAATGGTAAATTATGTTCGATTTTAACTTCACTTAAATTATGGATACTAGCAATATTTTAAAGAATTGATTGTCAATTTAAATACATAATTATACAGTCAAAAGATTTATTAATGACCGACTGTCACATCTCTAGCACCTACCTAGCACGTTATAACGCGATCAGCGAAAAACAAAAAAAGATTTTCGACACGTTACAAGTTACTGTCGTGTTTAAAAAAAGTGATCTCGTTGCGATCACTTCGCATTTCTAACTGGGTAAGTAATAATAAGCTCTCCGGCATTGAGTCAGTACTTTTTAGGTCATGCGTTCATAAACAAACAGCCAAATATTCCAAAAAATATCGAAATGGATTCTATTGGTTATCCTTTAACCCACCCGCTATTTTTATTTTATTTTTCAATATTTCCTATGAACAGACATGACAAGTCTACAGATTTATTATATGTTGTATGTTTAGAGATTCATGATTGTTTGTTGATTATTATTATTACAGTTTAAATAAAGTTGATTTCATAAGAAATAAATACTTTTTTATGAACTTTGTAATATACACTCAACTGAATATATTTTATGTAGCTCATTTCAGAATGAAAAGGCAAAATATGTCTGCCTTCCCTTCGGATCCAGATTGAAATTGGTGCCGGATTGCAATCCCTACCACTATGGTTTTGCTTAGGCTTGAACCCTCTGAGTACACGCATCCATCCATTTGCTTTACGTGTATCTACGATTCACTAGCTTTCTTTGTTTTACATTTTTGAATAAATGACTGCAATAAAATAATTTACGAAAAATTGAATTAATTCAAATTTAAATAAAAACAATGTTGCTTAACAAAATGTATTATTTTGTTAAGCAACATTAATGGTAAAGCAATAATATACTTACCAAAAATATGATATAACCATCCTCTTTTTTAACTTTACTTGTGTGGTATTTACACGATCTGACTACACGGAACGGCATTGTTAACCGTGTAGTTGCTCGTTCGCCCAAATGAGTAGTGACCCCCCCAATAGTCTAACGCGTTTTGGTCTACATACGTTCGGTTTGGACATTTTTGAGCGCTGACCCGATGTCCATACGTATTCTACGTCGATGGCTTGAGCAGATGTTGCCTCATTTTAATTAAATCAAGATTTAAACACGATCGGCAGTTTGGCTTCACGAAAGGTAGATGAACGACAGATGCGAGTGCGAAATTAGTCACACATACCTTGGAGACTTGGGAAGGGTTGCAAGATACTGTTGGAAACTTCTGTGATCTTTCCACGGCTTTTGATTGCGTGGGTCATAAGACGCTCATTTATAAGTTGAGTCACTACGGGATTCGAGGACGTCCTCTAGAACTGGTGTTATCCTATTTTTTCAAAAGACAACAAAACGTAGGCATAACTGGCAAACCATCTTCGAGGTCTCTAGTAAAAACGGGCGTGCCACAGGGCTCAATTCTGGGCCCTTTTCTGTTCCTAGCTTATATTAATGATCTTCCTTACATGATGTCGTCACTATCTGACATAATTTTATTTGCGGAAGACACATCGCTCATTTTTAATATCAATAGGAAAGACATTATATCTAAATGTAAATAGTAGCTTATCCTGTCTTTCTAAATGGTTTGCTACAAATAATCTTTGATTAAATGCTTTTAAAACGATTTTTTTTAAGTTCTTATTGCCAAACATACTTCAAGTAGGAGTAAACATAACACTTAAAGGTAGAAAACTCTACATAGTAGATCAAACTATATTTTTAGGTTAAATCGAAAATCCCAAATTACAGTGAGGAGCTCATATAATTTGCCATGTCTAATTGTCTAGTAGATTATAATAAGCCATTCCTACAGTGTTCGATTTTATAATAAGCTACGGATCTCACCAATGGCAAATTTAAAGCTTACGTTAAATCGTTTCTCATTAAAAAGGCATACTATAAGATAAATGACTATGTAGACGTGTGACACTAGTTCTTTTCTGCACATGTGGCTTCCCTTGAAACCAAAAATACTTATTCGTAAGTATTATGTTGAATTATCTATATTATTTAGATACTTACAATTTTGTCCCAATTCATACATAATTGTTTTTATACAGAGTGGTAATTTGAGATGCGGCATGAAGAGCAGTTACCTTAACCATTGTAGCTACAGGAAAACATTCTTAAGAGACCAACCTTAACTTTTGGAATAATTTCTATCACCTTTCACAGATTTAGAAAAAAATGTACATTCAGCGAGAAAAAACAGTTTTCACAAAAAAAAAATATGATACCAATCGATCCTATTTCCCATAAGAATCAAAAGACTCTTCCAGATTAACTGAGGTTGAAGTACTAGAAATGCAGTTCGTAATATTTTCAAAAAATATTAGGAGAAAAATTAAAATCAAAACATATTTTAAAAAAAAGTTGCTGTCTTTTAAGATAAATGTGTCGAATCGCGATGGCGTATTAATACACACCGTGGGAATACGTAAACATGTTGCGTGCATATTTTTTGATTGGTGAATGTGTCAGTGCCGTCTTGCGTACATACCAGGATTTGTATACCAACGTACGGCAACTGAACTCGTCAGCCGTGCTAAATGTCTACCAGCGCCTGCTCGACCATGGCTCAGTGTATGTATCATACAGGCACCGGTCGAGGCAGACCGGCGTACTATACTATACTGCCTATTACGATCCGTGGAAAGTACATAAGACGCGGTGCCGGTGCGGCACAGGGCTTTTGCATAAGCCAGTAAGTTTGCGGGAATGTATCCGTACCGTTACCGAAACTTACATGAGCTGACGACAATCAAACCGAACTTCGAGAATTATCATTTTGTCAGTGGGCACTGTTTTTGAACATTTGAAACATTTTGGTTTCGGTTGAATGTCTGTTCATTGAATGACTAAATAAATAAGTTTAGCAAACAGCACGCAGTGTCAATGTAAACGTATGGGCAGGGATACTCAATGATCACATTGTGCCCGGCCCGTACTTCATTGATGGTCGACCGGCTAACGTGGGAGAATTATTTTAGCTTCCTCAGATCTATGGTGACAACGATGTTGGAAGACTCCGCTGGGAAACCTGCGCCGGCTTTACTTTGAGCAGGAGTGTACCGCCGCACTACCACAGTGCCGTGTCTGAGTATCTCACCTAGGAGTTTAGAGACAGCTGGTTTGGACTTAATTGGGGGACAGCTTGACTCGCATGCTCACCAGATCTTAACTGTTTTTTGTAGAGTGAGATTGAACGCAGAATGCACGTGAGTGATACCACAAGTGTTGACACTTAAAACAACGCATTTTTGGGAAGTACCTATTGGCTGCTATAAATAAGCTGTTTTTCGGTACATTTTCCGATCAATTCGTGAAATTGAGCCAGTTATGGTTATGGCTTTGTCTCTTGCTAATGAAAGAACGCATACGAGTCGCTCTTGTTACCTGATTGTTTCGTACAAAATTAAAGGTGATACAAGAAAATAACTACTTACTTTGCTGAATATAGTCAGGGGTTAACACGAATTTATTACTTTGTAGAATATCTGGGCCTGAATTTATAATATCTGTTTTCGTGTTATTCTCTTTGATATCTTCAAGTTTGGAAGGTGTCGCCTCTTTATGACTCGCCGCCTCTGCTACATTTTCTTCGCCATTTAGAAGTGTTTGTCGCTTTATTTGATGTTCTTCACTAACGTCCTATAAGTAAAAGGTGCAATATATATATCAAAATATGTACCACCATCTCCGTTCCTTTTTCGTAGAAAATGTTTACCTAATCGAAATTTCAAATTAAGAAATAGGGTTAAATATAAAAAAAAAACTAAAAAAAACATCAACATCCGTTTGTGGGAATATATCAGTTCAAGTCTAAGAAATAAACTCGTAACAAATGTTTGTTTTAGAACTATAAACATAAGCAGTCCCTATTAATTAATTGAAAATTCTATTATAGTAGCATTAAATTGCCCATACACCCCCACAAAACGTTTGTAAGTAAAAATAAAATAAATAAAAAAAACTACATAAATAAACAGGACACGATTAAATAAAAGTCGATGATTATTTTAATATTTTATTCAAATGATACTATTTTACTATCAATATATTAATAAGGAATCAATTTTTAATAACTTACAGGTATACATGTTTACAGGTGGTGTATGAGCAATTCTTTAGACCGGTAGCTTATACTTCAATCAATCATTAAATAATTATTTGGGGGAAGAAAATCGCTAGTACTATAACTAAGATTGTTATTGATAATAGTTGTTCTAATTCAATTTAGATTATTCAATAACTTTAGAAACCTAATAAAGAATTAAAGACGAAAAAATTATCAATACCAATCTGTCATTATGAACGAGAATATTATATAAATTACGGGCATTGTAAGTATAATGTTGTCTTCATATATGTTGCAAAACAATCGGCATTTCGTTCTAGTCCATGAATAAGTGACCTTACAATATTTAGGCACAAAATAGCTATTGTAACTGATGCATTTAGAGAATATGCGTGAGGTAAGTAACAAATGAGAGGGATCACTTTTAATCGCATAATATATATATGATAAAATATTTACCATTACATTTGCATGATCCCACGTTTGTGCGTATTTAAATCTCTGTTGTCTTACTTCATGCACGTTCTGTAGTGAAGGTATAAGGCCCTTTGTGCACAATGCAACGCCAGTATCCGATAAGTTTCTTGGCGACTACCGCAGTATTTTTGACACATGCCGGCGACATGTGTATGAACCACTAATGTATGACAGTAGTCGCCAATATATTTATGTTGACGAGTATCAGAGACTTGCGCAGCGGTGTATACGAAGGGGCTATTAGTAACAATAGATTACTCTCACATCAATAAATAATACCGCTATTGATTTAAGTTTGGCTTGTATACGAAATGCAGAATTTGAAAGTTTAACTTAATTAAGGCTAAACAAGTATTGTGGCCCAGCATTGTAGAGGCCTAGCAGACGGCCTAGCCAGAGTTGATTGTTTAATTGTTGACCAAAACATATTTAAACAAAAACTAAGGTAAACTTTTTAAATATATGTAAAACAGAAAATAAATTATTTTAAAACACAGTATTTATTGACGTGGAAGACCTTCTTGTGGTTTTCGATTTATTTGTATCTAGCGTGAGCCTATCATTAAATATTATGGAAAAATAATATGTATAATATAGGTGTGATTAATATTCGAATATCGGCTGTAAATCGTTATAATACTGAATTTTATTGTTCTACTTTATGACTATGATAATATTACCTATATTTAACTAGAGGAGTTGATAGATATGTATAATCTAAAATATAAAGTATAATATACATGGGTACTCAATATTTACAGAAATCTTTGGTGTTTTTCATGTATAACTAATAGTAGTTGGTGGGAACTACTTTTTTTTCACACCATTTTAGAAGTATAATTATGTACCAGTCTTATAAATTATAATACATTATTGTATGCACAGACATGTCTAGTACATAATTATTTTGGGTTTGATCATAACGAGTGCATGCGAAAGTTTTCCCCACGTTATGAACATTAGCCATTTATGAAAATGTTAAATTTGTTTTATAACGATTTTATTTGTAAAAAAATACAGCGCTCATTTTGATCCTACCCCAATATGAAACCGAGAAGCCTGTTAATAAATCCGCCAATTAGATTTAAAATATTTCTTAGCTATTTAATAATTATTTTCTTTTGTTCCTCTGGCGGATTTTCGTAAGGCAATGTGACAAGGTGTTTGTCATATATCCTATTCTTATTCTGATTTCTAAATTATCGGTTTTACAATAAAGTATGCATGTTTAAAATGTTTCGGTTCGCAATATAAATACATACATAGTAAATAGTTGTCACTTCGAGTCCAGAGCCGTCATCTAATAGTAATATATTACCTGGTGCGTAGGCACGGGTAGTGGTTGTAGAGACTGTATGGAGTGCAGAGCTTGCGGCGCCACCGGGGTGAGCGGCGGCGGCGCGCTGGGTGCCGGCTGCACTGCCAAGTACATCTTCCTGGGACCCAACATACCCTGCTTGCCTGTAGACTCTTGAGCTGTAAAAGTGCAGTCAATGAATGCTTGGATAACCATGAAATTTAATTGATTAGATAAGCCTCGGTATGTACTAATTTACCTTTTAGTAATTGTTGTTTCACTTGATGTTGTACTAACGCCAGCTGTTGGGGCGTTAAAGAATATCCATGGAGACCCTGCAGAACTATACTAGGTCCACTACTTGTCTGCATGACCTGGAACGAAGAAAAGTATCGCTGAAACATTTGATGCGATGTTGATCATTCTATTTTTAACCTTAGTCCAGTACACTCAGTTTGCCTAAATCTGTTTTTTTTTTTTGCACACTGATCTATTATAAGCATTATCCAACCTACCAACCCTATACAATTTATTATTTAAATGAACAATTTTCCAACAAGTAACCAAAGAAGTTAAAAGAAAAGCTTTCTTCGATTAGTTGATCATGACAATATTGGCGTTAGTTTTATTTGTGGTTTTGCGTGTAAAGTATTCATGAAAATAAATACTTTTACTCTATTAGACTTGGATTTCTTGAAGAATTATAAATAAATAAATGTATCATAGTTACCTGTGCTGTTACAGTCTTTATAACAGTGCCAGGAGGTTGGCCAACTAGCAGTCGCTTTTCTACAATTTCGTCCTCAGTGAGTTGTTGTTGCGGCTGCGGCTGGACCGTCGGCGGCGCGGGCTGCGGGGCCAGCGGGGGAGGAGCGGGCCGCGGGGCGGGAGCCGGCGACGACACCGGTGCCGCGCTCACGGCCGAAGGACTCTGACCGATGTGGGCGACTATCTGCGCCTGGTTATTTCCGGTGGGCCGGATGAGAACTTGCTGCCCGTTGACGGTCGCTAGTTGTATTTTGCCGGCAGCGATCTGCTGCACTAGCACAGGGTTATTGACGACGATCTGCTGCGCCTGTGCGGGACGAGGGCGCGGCGGCGTGGGCGGCGGCGGGCGCGGCGCCACTGCCAGCGTGGCCGGGGCGCGCGGCGCGGCGGGGCGCTGCAGCAGCTGTCCCTGCACCAGCACGGTCTGCAGCGCCTGCACGCGCGGCTGCAGGCCGGCGCGCGCTCCCGCCTGCACCACGACTTGCTGCGCGGGCTGCACCACCACTTGCTGCTGCGGCTGCACTACCATTTGTTGCGCCGGCTGCACGACGATTTGCCGGTTGCCTTGCACTACGACCTGTTGAGCGGAGGGCGCGGCCGCGCGTTGTGTTTGTCTCGGCTCTTCTACGGCGGTTTTTACTGGAGTCGCTTCTCTTTCAGCCGGAGAACTGACACTTTCGACTGGCTTAGTCACCGGAGATGCCGCCACTAGCTGCCCGGTGATCCCCTGTTGACCCGCCATTACTACGTGTAATTTTCCATCGGGCATTTGGATTAGCTGCTGGCCTGCTAGCAAGCCTCTCACGGTTATTTTTCCATCAGGTGCCCGAATTATTTGAACCTTTTGTGGCCCATCCTTCTGTGGAGTTGCATTGGATTTAGAAGTTACTCCATCGCCTTGTGTCGACTTTGTCGGCCCAGCGATCGGCTGACTAATTACTCGGGTTGAACCATCAGCACCTTTTGTCATGATAATTCTTCTAGTGCCGATAACTGTTTTCTGGCCAGTGGGAGTAGTTGCATTGGTTGTCAATAAAGATGTAAGTGTACTCTTGCCTGAGTTTTGGTTTGGAGTAGATTTCGCTTTTTCTGTAATGATAAATTTAGTTTGAGTATACTTTTATAGTCCTTTGTCAATATTAGATGAACTAAAAATTTCATCAGCAATTACTTGATGAATACTTAATACTAGGGAGTTTTTGAGAAAGGGCTGCTGGTCAACTCCGAATCTATTAAGAATAGAGGAAAAGTCGTCAAAGAAGTCGTAAGCTCGAATTTGGAGAAAATAAAATTACATTTTTAGATTTTAAAAAGTTGGCATTCCTTTTAATTGCTTTGATTAGCAACATTGTCAATTTGTGCAATCACATTGTGATAGATTGGATTGCTAAAACTTCCATGTTTACGATTGAATTAACAATTCAATGGCAGTTGAATAATAGATCAATGAAAAATCAGTGGAAAACAACTGATCTTACATAACTAGCAGAATACCAAATGTCTAAAACTATTCTATCGACAAAGTATCAATCAACACTGTATTGAAGCGTTCGTAAATTAGCAGACCTGGGGAATTAGTTGGTTTTTTTTTTTGCGAAATTCCTGGTTTCGATTCTCTGCTAAACCAGCTGGTTTTTTAGGAATCGAATGCCTCGCCCGCACTCGTTTACCAAATAGAGACATGTCGCGATACATGTGCCGCAACATTTCATTTTGTTAGGGCCGTAGTTGCAATTTATGACGCGCAACATGACGCGGCACTTGTCTCTAGCACGCGGCAATCTCTGCAACATGTGCCGAAACATTGATGCTATACCTTGTGCCAAGACAAATATGGCCGGTGTGGACGAGGCACAAAAATACAGTTTTTGTTATATTCAAAATCGAGCTCACGACTCCTTTGACGACTAGTCTCTATTCCTAATAATTTAGGATTTTGTATTCCTAGAGCCATATCTCAAAAACTCATTTGTATAATGCAATAAACGAATACGTCCTTAAAAAAAATAAACTTTAAAAAAAAGTAAAACCGACTTCAAATTAACCGTTTCAGAAGTCGGTGGCTTCTATTTGCTTCAGTGTAGAGTTGCACCGACTTCTGAAACGGTTAATTTGAAGTCGGTTTTACTTTTTTTTAAAGTTTATTTTTTATTAAATACGTTTTAGTGTCATAATTTTAACCCCCTCCTTCATAACCCTTCTTTTTGGCTTTGACGTAGTCGGGCATAAAAAGTCCTTGCAAATGATACCTTACACGATATAATGAAAACATTCCAAAGGGGGGAAGGGGGGACACGCACCCCCTCCTCTTTTCCAGTAGTCAGTTCCCAACAACAAATATAAACAAAGCAATATTAGTAATTTGAGAATTTTGCTTTGATCCGACGAGGAGTTCCGTTCCATATCTCTGAAGTTCATGGTCTAATCATAACTAAATTTATATGGGACCAATCGGGAAGTATACCCTTTCGAACAAAACAAGATTTTTTCAAATCGGTTCATAAATGACGGAGATGTGAGGTAACAAACATAAAAAATAAAAAAAAAAATACAACCGAATTGAGAACCTCCTCCTTTTTGAAGTCGGTTAAAAATCCATTCTCATGTTTCGCAGCTTAGCATTCGGTAAGTAGATAAATATGGTGGGTAGCAGTTAGTTTGGATATAACCGTATTTAACGTAAATCTTACAAAATGATATCAAGATAACCCGTAATAAACCAGTCAGTTACGTGCCCCGCGCGTTGACAGTCGATTTATGTGCCAAAAGTTAGTAGGCAGTGTATTATATTAAATTTTGTTATAAATACCTTGTGACATTTCCAAAGCTCTCTTCTGTTGATGGGCAGCCCTTTGTTCACGTAACTGCTGCTCCATTTTATCTTTGAGGTCAGCTGCATTAGCTGGCGGGGCGACATTTCGCTGCGGTAGCTTGCCGGTAGAAGTACGAGTGACAGGCGTGGCGCGCTCTGTGCGCTCTCCATACTGACGTACCTCCCATAGCTCTAACTTATCTTCATCAACCCACTCTTCAGAAACCTTAAAAAATAAGTCATTTCAATGACCAAGAATCCTTAATTACTAATATACTGCTTAAAAATATATTTTATACTCAAGATTGATAGTTAATCAATCTTCCTATAAATATATAATAATCAGACTTCCTATAAAGTTATTTAATTTACCTGAGGTTCCGTATTTTGAGGGGATTCAGCACGCTTCCTTTTCCTTAAGCCACTACGAATTGAAGTCACTTCACGAACTGTTTTGGGTAATTCGAGTGGTATCACTACTCGCCGGCGAAGATATTGCGTTCGTTCCGAAAATTGTCCTATGTGTCGGTGTTTCAATAATTCAAGGGATACTATTTCTGTATCAGTAGTTAGCTGATGTTTACCGTCAGCAGAAGCGGGTTTGGCAGCCATATCGTCCCAACGTAGACAAGCCCACATAATGCGAAGTTGCAGAGCTGCACTTGCTAACCACTGTAGGTTTACAGTGCGATATAGCCAACATGTTTTAAATAATGGCCGAGGACAAGGATACGGCCACACTGTCTGATTAGGTTTTGCGTTATGACTAAAACCAGTCACTGCGTTATGTCCAGCTTGTCTACAGAGTTTTCGCAGTTCATGATGTGGTAAAACCATTATAGTTTTGGCTTTACTTCTAGTATGGAATGTTGAACAAAGAGGATATTTCACAGGGGTTCTCTTCTTTTTCTTTTCTACTGCTGATGTTTGCACTCTTTTTAGATATACTTTTCCAGAAGGGTTTTCAGTGGAATATATTCTTACAACATTGCCCTCTGTTTTCTCTTCTTTGATAGATCTATCCTCTCTTTTATAAGTCTTGTTAGGACCGAATCTCCTGTTGACCATTGCACGATACTTCACTTTGTCATTAGACTTAGCCGACGTAACCGAACATTTGTAAGATGAATCCTTCACTTCATGGTTATGTCCCGTACTTGGTGTGTTAGAAGATGTTTTGGATGCCCTCCCCCTTGTTATTTTTAGTTTAGGGATGGGTGGTCGTTCCATGCTGTCGTTAGCTGTACTAGTATTACTCTGTTGCTGTTCTGATAATTCACCATCCGTTAACTCTTTCAATGGACCTATTTCAACTTCATTATCTTCATTATTGTTGCATGTTATGTCAATATCCATTTCATTCCCTACGGCTGGCACGGCGGATTCTTCGAGTGTACTCTCTGATTTAACTACACATGAATTATCATCAACATCATCTTTTTCAACTTTGTAATTAACATCATCACTGTCGTCACCACTTAATTTTCTCTTAACATAGCAATCAGTACTTTTATTGTCACATTCCTGAGCACACGCAACTGCCGATAATAAGTCAGTCAGTATGTTTTCATTTGAGTTTATACAAGACGAACTTTTTCCTAATAAATATTGTTCCAATATTGACATTTTTGTATTATCTTTATAATTTCCAAGATTACTCGAATTTACTACTCCACCTTTCAATAATGTCACTAATTCATTTAAAAGTTTGCCTTTTGTAATGCACAGTGGTGAATAACAATTAATTTTTACTCCTGAACTTTGCAAAATATTTGATGTATCGATTTTGTTACAGCAATGTGAGTAACATTGATATCTTTTTGTCAACTGAGATATTTTTTGATACTCGTCTCTTAATGCATCCACATTTTTAGTATTGGCTGTATCTTTTTTCTTGCTTCCACTGCCTGTACCACAAATTGTTGACATGTCAGGTTCTGGATCATCATTTTCCACATCAATATTTTTGTCATCTTCACTTTTAACTTCTACGTCTTCTTTTTTTACATTAGCTAACAAGTTGGCTAACTTTTTTTCTTCCATAAATTTTAAGTATGTTCGTCGAGCTAAAAAGTCGTCTAATTTGGATTTTCTTGCAATTCTAGGGTAATACCTTCTTGTTGAAGAGCTTAGTGCCTTTTCGACATCTATTTCTTCAAAACCATCTTCGTCCTTATCAACTTTTAAATTACGCATAGATGGTGGCACTGTAATAAAAACGCTTTTATTTTAAAATGAAAATCTTTTTGTGAAATAAATAATAATACACTAAAAGATAAAAGTAGTACATACATTTTTCCATTACGTCTTTGTTCTCTCCTTCATTTGAAACAAGATAATCATATGTTTTTGGTTCAACAGCTAAAACTTTTATGATACTTCCTTCTCTAACTCTCACTGCGATCTTAGCCGGACCATTCAAAAGACAAGCTTTAGCATTACTATGCTTTTTATATTTTCTTGTGGATGAATTCCACAACCATCCCCATTGTCCATGAATTCTGTACTCTTCTCCTTTTTGTTTCCATACCTCAAAACAATTTAATTATGTTCAAGCAAAGTATTTGGATAATACTAACGAAAAATATATATTTAAATATGTTTGTAAGGGATATACACAGGGTGTTAAAAAATTCACTCCCAAGAATTTTGTGGGTAACTCAGTATCAGAGATTGAAAAACTTTCGTAGAACAACTTTTCGAAATTCGCCTATCTTTTTATTCATTTCCATTCAAATATAAAAAAACATTTTATTTGATTCGTATGGAAATTATATGGATATTTTGAAACCACAACATCTTCATGATTATAATAAATTTCATACTATTTTTGTTCTAAATTAGAGATACTTTTTATGTTAATTTAGATATTGTAGTAAATGCCTAGATCGAATTCTGACATTTTCATGTCTAAATAAACACGTACTTCACTAAAGCACAATTTGGCAACAGACCCTTCTGGTTTAGCTGGAGACCCTTCAGGTCTTGCCAATAACTGCCCGGTTACTTAAAATTGGTCCAAAAGGACCATCTACCAGCAGTCGAAGAGAAAAAAAATGAAGCATATCTTGTACCTGATGGCGAAGTCCAAGTGAATATTTAACAAAATTGTAAGCTGTGCGATATCGTTCTTCTTCCTCGTCTCTTTCCTTTTTTTCTCGTTTATCAAGTTTTTTTCGTTCTTCTCTTTCATTTGCAGTCGTACGTGTCAACCTAACATGACCAAGTTGTTCGTGCCACGCCGGTACCCAAACAACAGTCTTAATACATGCCTGTTAAATAAACATTCAATAGCAATTCAGATATTTTTCGTAAAAATAATGTGGAGGTAAAGAACAATGGGTAATTTTGTTTGGAACCCGTACCCACCTTGTAGCATTTTAGACTAGGTGTCATTTAGAAGAGGCATAAGTGAACAACTCAAAAATGAATGAATGAATGGGTGACCGAAGTTATGATCACTTCTATTTTGCATTTTCAATCATCTATGTAGTGTTATAATTATTATTTTATAGGCCCAATGAGTAACCAGTCGTCCTGTTTCATGGAGAGAGACTGACCTAGCTTCCTAAGGTTTACTTTTTGCTACGGAAAATATTAATTAAAACGCCATGAATCCAATTAAGTACAATTTGTTTACTTATTATGGTACACACAATAAACATCATCACTGAATAGTATTGTTGCTCTCAATGATTATTTCATTACATTATCATCCCAAGCATTTGCCGGACCGACGAAGTTTATTTTTTCGAATTTTATTAAAAACTAAGTAAAAAGTGATATTTTTTTTAAATTAATTATCACATATGCACCGTCTAATTATTATAAAAAATATTCATTTAGATAATCATAGAATACCTTATATTTTTTTTTTTAAGTTTTGCAATAGGTACTTAATATAAATATTTTTATTTAAAATGGCTCCTACATTCGTCGTATGCACAGCACATGTTTGTAGTTCCCTTCCGTTTTGTGTGTTTAATGTGGATTTTCGGTTGTGTTAAGGTTCGCGCACATTATGTCGGCAGCATTATCCGCAGCGCAGCGCAAAATGCTTACTTAGGGCAGCGGGGCGGTGCGGGCCGCATCGCACTCAACTAAAATCTGCGTGGAATATGCGGCCCGCTGCGCCCCACCATAGTGTGCGATTGTTCATATAAAATACATACGAGCGATTCGAGCTGATTTTTGCGGTGCAACCCGACTCACTGCGGCCCGTCATAATATGCGCGAACCTTTAAGCTTCAGAAAGTGCGGTAGAGTTGAACGTATTCCTCCTCCCGTCTTCCTGTTTAGTTTTCCATCCGAGAACTTCTTTCATGCATGCATTCCCAATTCCCGTTAGAAAACCTACTCTAGGTATAGCAAAATATATACGCATATATGTTTAGGTGCATACGAGGGTGTATAGATACACCTACGTATATGTAGGTACCTTAGCAGAATATTGGGCTAGTTCAAGGGATATGATTGAATGGCGCGCGTGGTGAATTCACAAAGGCTTTTCTGCATATTTCAACGTCGAATAACTTTTTTCTCCCGTTAGATACAGAGTTGTCGCCTTACAAAATATTTATGTATTTTTAAAGACCTTTTTAATGGTAATAGTCTCAATTTGCTACAAGGTGGGTACGTTTTGTTCCATGTCCTTTTCTGTCACCAGATTGTATTTGTCATCAACTAGTATCATCTAATAAACTTATCTATCCACACAAAATACTATTATTCTCAAATTGTTCAAAAATGTCTCAAGATAAGAATGACCAAGTTACTATTACCAAAAGCTTGATAACATAATTTACTCCTGAATAAATTCTCTGTTCTCGAAATAATAGTTCTATCCTGAAATAATAGTCTCGTTCTCAGAATTTTAATACTGTCACCAGAGAAATCGATTACCGAACCATATGAACCAATTTCTTAATTTGACAACATTGGCGGGCAATAGGTGAGACAACGATCGTAGCAATAATCTATTAGGTTTTCTATAACCATTTATCGTAGCGGCAGGCGAGCGCTAGAAACTACTATTTACAGGTAGGGAGTGGCTCCCATAACAGACATTTGATACTTAAATAAACATTCGGGTGTCATATTCATCCCTTTAAAATTAGTAGTATTCAAGTTTTTGATTATAGATTTTTGAGGGCAAACCAAAATTACAAACGCATTTTTTAAAATCATTTTCTCTGTTTGATGATTATACATTAATTATATTATTCGTTAAGATATGGTTGTGCTTGAGTAAAAATAAAAACCCTATTAATTAAGAAAAACATAACTGATTAAATTGATAATGTCTAAAATCATACCCAAAAATACTAACCTGAAGAACACAAAGGGCCCTAGCGAAATCTCGGGGAGCTTGGCAGAGTTGTACAGCTTGCACCCAGGGCTTTCTCAAAAGTGACCAGTTGGGGTGCATGAATTGTAATACTATATTTGATTCTAGTTGTAATAACGTTTGTCGAAGTGTGGCCTCCAGTAATGGTTTTGTAGCTAAGGAAGAAATATAATTATTAGTAACATTTACAGGAAAATGATTTATTCAAGTAATTGTGTGATAGTTACCATTAAGCAAGCCAACCCATTTGAAGTCTTGTGCTGAAGACAGAGAAAACTTGTGGGACATGTATCGTTTTTTGTCTCTTTCTTCATTTCTCTGTGGCTTGTTTAAAGCTAATGGATTTGCTGAGTACTGGTTTATGTAATTTTTAAAACTATTTTCATTTCCTAATTTAAACAGGTAAGTTCCATTAGAGATTTGATTGGACTTTAGTCTTGTCAATCTTTCTGTCACTGTAATAGAAATTATAATTATAGCATGTCATGTATGTAGATAAAAGCCCTTAAAACATACCAGGCTGGGTATGATTCAAGTGCTTTCCAGGAAAAATCGCGTATGTCAAGATTCGATCAACAACAGAATGTAATTTAGTCAAAAGGGTAGTTGACTACTTTTAAAAATTACCATGAATTTAATAGTATTTTATAGAAGTTAATATAAAATACAATAATGTAGTTTTTTTTACTACAATCCTATTGGTTGTATAATTGTATGAAATTATTATAGTTAGATTATTTTATATTATCTTCGTAGTAGCATTCGCACCTAGCAAATGCTACTTACTACGAATGCACAAATCATTAACAAAAGAATATATCTGCAGGTACGAAGGTACTGTACCTTCTTCATGTTTTTTCTGAAGTGGCAGTTTCGCTCTGCTAGCTGTATTGCCTTTTGTTTTTTTATTTTCATCATCTTCAACAGATTCATCATTGTCTTCGTGGCTTGTGTCTTCACTAACCACAGTAATTTCGTTTACCACATCGCCGTCGCCAACTAGGGATGTCACATTGTCAATCTTATCATCTTCTATTTTTAATTCTGGATTGTAGTCATGGTGTTTTTGTTCCTCTTTTACTTTTCGTTGCTTAACTATATTAGCGTTTTCGATTTCCAAGTATGACTTTCGATTTCCCTTAACTTGATTTGTTAGACGTTCTGTAATATCCATTTGTCTTAAGATTTCTTGTTTCATTTCTAACAGTTCTCGAACTAGTGGAGCTTCCATCTCATCAGAATCGAAAACATTTAATAGTTCCTCAAATTGCTGAGATGATGAATAATACCACACTTCACCATTTTCAGCTTCACTAAAAGTATATTTTAATCACATATTAAAATCCAAACCTTCAAATAACAGTGCCATATAAGTTTCGAAATTTTTCACAAAAGACGCATTTATTGCAAAACCACATAAAAGTACAATTTATTCACATCCAAAATATTATTTTAAAAATTAAATTCAAAAAGAAATGCATTTCATAAATTTAAAAAATAGTAGTCCTCGCCATCAAGAGCAGTGTCCAAGCTACCAGTCTAAAAACATTGGATTTATACTTATGTCAATAAAAAGATAACATCTTAGTTTTTTGTCATACTTACACAAAGATACGTCGTGCTATGAACCAATACTTTCTTCCATGTCTGTCAAAGCCCAAGTGTTCATGTCGACACATTAAACCTTGTTTCTCAGCATCTGGAAGGCAATCTGTCACGCCCATTGTTTTATGCTGCTTACAAAGTGCACACTGCCAGTCTTCAGATGGTACATCGCCCAATGGAGGGTCCACACATTCTAGGTGAAAGACTGCAGGACATGTTTCACAGCATAAAAGATCTCCCAGGCGATGGCATACTCGACAATGATCATCATAATGTATAGGAACTGTGAAATAAATAAAAATAGATTCAACTTTAATTATATGAGAGATTTAAAAGCAAACCCAAAATGTCAGGACCATAACCCGGCAAAGGCTGGGTTATGGTCCTTTAGTGGGCATTAGGTGTAACCAAAGTTCTTCGTCTCGGCTCGGCGCGGCCGTCCGAGCCGGGCCTTTATGCCCATAGACATAAAGCTTTTTTCGACTGGCTTAAGCCGATTCCGCGTCGATAAGTGTGGGGACACTCTTAGAAACATCGCAACATAATTATTTACTTAATAAACCTTATATGAAAATCTAACCATGCAACCTGTTAAAAATATCTTTTTTACGTGGTGGTAGCAGGTTTATTGATTTCAACTTTTTTTTTTAAATTTAATACACTACAAGAAAGAGTTCTAAAAATGGGGATGCTACTAGTCATACAATAGAAAATTAAAACTTTTTAAATAACTTCTCTGGTAGAACTTTTGGTAGTCTTATTCAATTAAGATCAATTTGAGCATTTTAATACACATCTACCGCCTAATAAAACACATACTGACATAGTGCTGACAAAGATTGAAAATTTGTTTCATATTATTGTCCATTAATACGAATGTGACTTTTTGCAAATGCCAAAACACGCGTTTATACAGGGTGTCCCAAAAAGTAGTGTCAAGTGGAAGTCCCTTAGAGGTACCCGAATCATCCCCATGTATGTTCCGCGATTTTTTGTAGTTTTCGAGTTATCTTATCGTTATCATTTCTTGTCATGTTTTAACCAAACTATGACATTTTTGATCATAGTGACGTGAAGTTTTTTTTTCTAAATTAGACGAACATTGAATCTATTTTTTTTTAACCGCTAGCGGCCCGACCTACGAACCGGTTCGTCAGTGCCATTGTTTATCTATTGTGTCTAGGGTTACCATTTAGAAATTTGAAAAGTCCTGACAAAAAGCCTGACATTTCAATAAAAGTCCGGACATTTTAGTCACAAAATGCAAACATACGAAGATTTATTGTTTGATCTCGTTAAGTTGATTGTTAAAAAAATTATATTTTGTTTGTACTAGATGAATGAGAAGTTAATAAAGATTAAAAAGTTATTTGATATTACATAAGTTTCATTACTCGTATTCCATCTAAGCCAAAAAATCCGGACAAATTAAAGAGCCAGACAAAGTCCGGACATGTCCTGACAAATCCGGACGGATGGTAACCCTAATTGTGTCTATAATTACAGTACTTGAGACTTTAATAGACACATTTTTCTCAACTGTTCGTGACCAAAAATATAACAACTCTGAAAACTATAAAAAAATGGGGAACATACAATGTAATTTCATATCCAATAAAAGAAATTACCTACCTATTAAAACAATGAAAATATAAAATGTACTCAAGAGTAAAACATTATTTGGAACATCTGTTTTTTTTTATTCTTTGAAATGGTCTGTTTTTCCCATAGTTGCACCTGATGGTAAGCGCAAACAGGGTCTAAGACAGCACACTGCCACAAATAACAGTTATGTACGATTTCCACCAAACGGGCCGCGCCGGAGCAAGAAAGCCGGAAGCCGGAGAAATTCAGGGTTCTATACGAACAATAGTTAAGTTTCATGTTTGCGTCGAATTTACACTGCTTGGAATTCGGTTAGATCCGCGCGTATGTCGCGGCTGCCGGCCGGCTGCGCTCAGACGCCGCGGCAGCCGGTCGGCTCCTCGCGTACGTGGACGGCGGCGCTCGGCTTTCGTCGGCCACACCGCAGGTAGAAACTGACTGCGATAGCGGATACACGAGCACGCGCGCGCATGCACCCGGGTTCCAGCAGATTGTAGCCATCGGGCAGACGCGGTTGGCTACTGGCGCGTGCTCGAGCATCCGCTGCGACGCGCTGCGCTGCGCTCCTGCGTGGCCCGGTTGGCGGAAATCGTACATTATAGAGGGATTCCTCTACATATAACCCTCTGGCTCTCACATGTGCATGATGATGCTTTGCCAGACTTTCATGTGATTGTAGTAGCTAGCCAGGCAGACCGTGTACAATGTGTTAGATATTGAACTACAGAAAATTTAACAATGTGTTAAACTAAATTTTATCGACATAAATACCACTTTTGCAATACCTCCTGCGCTTTGAATGACAGCGTTAATAATTTTAGACCTAACCAGTAGTGTAGGTGTTCATTAAAAATGTAATATCTTCGGATCTAGTAGTATTTAGGGGTTCAATTGTTAAATTTTTGGTTAAATAACTAGGAAAACAAAATGCTTCTTCAAAAATCTAAAGATGCGGTTATAAAATTCTCAAAATGCATAAATTAAAAAAAAAAACACCCGCATCATTGTAATATGGCTGTCATCCTTACTAATAAGGATGATAGCCATATTACAATGTTGCGGGTAACGATTCGCTGACGATTATTGTAAATGTGGTGAGCAAGTACTTTGGATAACAAGTCATATGAACTCAAACATGATGGGTCTGCAACTTGTTATTGCAGAGTGCCAATCATCACCTTGAGCCACCTTCTTTTGAGTCCTTGTCAAAACATGTTATAAAGCAAAATATAATAATCAGGCAGACCCATTGGGGTCTGCCCGATTATTGGCTAATTCAAAGTAGTGTTATAACTTCCAATCCAAACCCTCAATCAGATCAGCTCAGCGGTACCCTAATATTGTATTCATTATGTTTGAATAATTTGCTAAAAATTTCAAGTCAATCAGACCAGCCGGAGTGAAAAAAAATATACATTGTAGGGCAGAGATCTCTATACCAACCTGAAACAAGCTTATTATCTTGCAATGACTTAATCTGATTTCCATAAAAAATAGCCTATAATGATCTTGATTAAACTGGCATTTAAAAAACCCTTATCGGGGCTACAATGCAACAGGCAGAATTAGGCTTCAAGCATATAACATCCCTTTTTTGACTTTTCTCTATTCCTAAAGTGCAAAATCCACTAGCGACTTTTGTTGTGCAAGTTATTGCACTCCATTGCTTGCTCAGTGCAGGAGTCAAATTGCTGCAGTTTTGTCCACAGCTTGAACAGCAACATGTATGCACCACTTTTATGCATACATGTTTAACGAACGGAACAATTTTTGCTGTGCCTTGCACATTCCTATCACCTGCAGTCATATTATGACACATTGTCAGACTCCTTAACACCTTATTTATAGCATTCTTAAAGATACCTGGGTAATTTTCTGAAATAGTGGTGATGCTTTTTGTTATTGGTGTATTTCAGATAAACAATATTTATGGAGATTGAGTGGCATAGTATCAAAGGTGTGTTCTACATTTCACTTAGGTAAGGGTAAGTACTCTTCCACTTGTGGCACTAAAAGTGATACCCGCCTGAACTGCACTCATCATTGTTTGCAATGATGAGTGCAAAACTTTGCTCACAAAGCTTTATCCACAAACAAACTACTATGGTGTAGGCCACACCATACTACTATCTAGGACACAGTTGTGGGTCAGTTGGTAAGTAACCAGTAAAAAGTGCCAAATTTTGATGTTGATGAAATTTTTGACACTTGTATTTGGTTTTTATTTTGTATAAAAATAATTAGCCTGATTAAGCAATGTTTTAATGCGTTCATTCAAGTCACTATAAAAAATCTTTGTTTCATATTCACTACCTAAGTTATTGTTGTTTGTACATAGGCCCACTCAGTGATGTGTGATCATTAAAGTCCTATCTACATAATAAGAAGGCAATGGCTTGGTGTTCTGGCAGGTATAGGTCTGGAGAATACTAGGATAGCATCTAAACAAGTTTATTAAATGATGTTTTACAATAAAGGTTACACAATATTTTAACAATAGAAGTTACACAATATGACAAAAACGATTGAATTTGGCTTACCTTCACTTAGCAGATCATCACGCACAGGATTTGTAATAAGAAATTGATTACACAAAAATTGAAGAACAGCAAGACGGTCATCCACAGAAGTAAACGGATATTCACATGAATTTAATATTCTGACAACATTCTGATCAAATGATTTGTCACTTTCTATGTAAATTCTAAGGACTTCAGGCCATGTCATGACATCCAATAAAAACAAAGTAATATTAACACTGTCTTTATGGTCAAGTGGACCAAAATGTGTTTGTTGAGCATCTTCTTCCCTTAACAGAGCTTTTAGTAGCATCATATGCACTTCTATAAGTAGATTGCTCTGTTCTTCACAGCTCACAGCTGCACACAGATCTTCTATGCGAAATGGTGATAATCTCACCAGATGCCTGAAGTGCCGTAGCACTTCATAAACACCAACAACTTGTAAAATTAAATTCTGTGGAATTAGCAAGTCATCTGATGAAGGTGGAAGGTCTAGAGGTGGTATTTGTCGTTCTTGTTGAAGCCATAACGGATCTGGACTAGGTGGTCTAAGCAAATTATTATTGACCTTACGTGGTGTACCACTAGTAGTGCTGTAGCTGCTTACAGAAAAGTCACTATCGCTCGCGGCACCAACTCCTACGCTTCCCTCAGAGGTTTCACTGGCGCGGTCTTCTTCAGGTTCAGACCTATCACTGTATTCGTCTCCAAAATCAGATCCGTAATGATATTCGGACTCATGGTAATCTGCAGCTTGTGGATTGTATCCTCTTCGTGAATACGAACCAGATATTCCACCTCTTTTATTTTTATGAGCCTTCCCTCCTCTCTGTTTTCGTGTACTTCGTCTACTTATATCGCTTCCTTGAGGAGATGATGCTCTAGATGCTGATGGTGTACTAACCAAAGAAGCTGACCCTGCATTTTGTTGATTTAGTAAATATTTTGGTTTTTTCAATAAATGATATTGAAATTTCCTACTTTTCTCGAAACTCCCCGATTTTGGAGGCCTCCCGCGTTTCTTTGCCCCCCTTCCCGACATCATTGAAAACAACTGTCAATTGTATACAGTCTCGCACGTGTATAGTAAAAACATAGTCTTGTTTACAAAAACAAAAAGATGGTATTGCATTTCAGTTCATCCTAAATCCAACGCAGTCATGATCCCAGCCGTTGGGATGCTTCACATCAAACAATCGTCTCATAACAATTTTATACACAATATTCACACAGTCTTCCTAGCAATTAACTGAAAAGTCAATCAACTCACTGATACGAAAAGATTACCTACTGAATTTTATAAGAGAAAGAAGGCACCGAAAACGTAATGACGCGAAATACGAGTACATGCAATTCTGAAACGCTTGATGCTGGCTTCCTATTGGTTGATTATCAGTCCGCCATGTCGTTTTCATAACTTGTGGGTATTGAATTTTCGAAATGACTAATTAACTTTATCGTTGAATATAACTGATACACAAGCAATAATTCATAAAAGAAAATATAACAGGTTGAGGCTGTATTACAGTATAATTTATCAAAAGTTATCACTGGAAGGAGTGGTAGTCGGCGCACAGAACACATCGGCAGCCATTTTCTTTCTTTCAAAACGATTCGACGAATGGCTCTCTTTATTTCCTTTTAAATACAAATTTTAACATTTTTATTCAATAAACTAAAGGTTCGAGGACAAAAATAAATACAATAATTTTACAACTGTTTTCAATAATAATATAAATTAATTAAACCCATATTTGACTAATCGAGAAACAATTTACATTTCGGATATAGTCAATACGAATCTAAAATTGTCTTTGGTCTGCACATTGATTTTTGACAACCTGACAAACATTTGAATTTCCGGTTGAAATCGATGTTGTCAGATAAAGATGAACACCGTGTTACAAAAATAAAAAAAATAATGCCTGATATCTCTGGGGGCTTACCATGACCTCTTAAAGCAGGGCAGAAGTTGCCTGGAAGTTGAACTGCCCTGCTTTTTTGTACTATGTCATCGTTAGAGCAGGGGGCTTACCATGACCTCTTAAAGCAGGGCAGAAGTTGCCTGGAAGTTGAACTGCCCTGCTTTTTTGTACTATGACATCGTTATAGCAGGCCTGCTACGTTGACGTTTACGAAATCCGTTCACCTGTTTTTTTTGTATGGACTTTTCGTACCATATACAAGCTTATCCGTTCAACTTGGTTGAATAGTCGTTCACCTTTTGTACTGACATGGTACGAATTTTAGCGATTCAGAAGCAGGCCTGCTTTTGAACGGATATTGACTGGCTGGCATTTGAACGTTTTCTTAAGACGTCATGGTAAGCCCCCAGGCCTGCGGCAGGCCTGCTACGTTGACGTTTACGAAATTCGTTCACCTGTTTTTTTTTGTATAGACTTTTCGTACCATGAACAAGCTTATCCATTCAACTTGGTTGAATAGTCGTTCACCTTTTGTACTGTCATGGTACGATTTTTAGCGATTCAGAAGCAGGCCTGCTTTTGAACGGATATTGACTGGCTGGCATTTGAACGTTTTCTTAAGACGTCATGGTAAGCCCCCTGACCTATAAACTCGTACGCAGTATAAAGGCTCGCGTCCACTAGGCTCGCCGAGTCGAGTCGAATCGAAGAAATTCGCTTCTTATATATTTAGTATGAAACTGCGTCCCTTAGCGACTAGCCGCGGCGCGCCGAATGAGTCGCTCGCGCGCATAGGTGTCAGGCGAATTTCTTTGCCCGATGCGTTTCGATTCGACTCGACGCGGGGAAGCGGACAAGTAAGTCTAGCAAATCATCAAATGTTTCGTAGGATAAAAGAAAATATTTAAAAAAAATTAAAGAGTCCTTTTTCAAGTCTGGATAAAGATGGTGAAATTCGCCGTAGAGATTTCTTTTCATATTAATGTCGAGTACCCAATATTTTGGAGCACGCTGTTTCTTTTTTCTACTATTCTTCTCTTCTTTATCAAAAAGTATTTGAAATAAAAACATTTCTTCATCCAAGCTGGCCACCGTACAAAAACAACCTACTTCGTTGAAGAGTTGTGATCTTATGCTCTACGGTTGTGATGAATGAACGATTCGATTCGTCTGAGGTGGACACACAAGGATTAAATGCGTCTCGACTCACTTCGATGCGACGCGTTTCGGCTGTAGTCGACGCCAAGCTTAAGTCTGCGGGCACGAAACTTGCGACGGCCGAGCGATGGCGGCAGCGGGGCGACGGCGATGGATACAAAAGCATTGCACAGTATAGCGACGGCCACGAAACGGGCGACGGCGGCCCAAGTCGCGTCGCCCCGCTGTCGCCATCGCTCGGCCATCGCAAGTTTCGTGCCCGCAGACTTATAGTCAGATACAATACAGATAACAGGATCAGTGTGACGCTAATCGGCTACGCAGCTGTGCTGCGTTATGTATTGTTGTAATAAAACATACAAAGGAGGTTTTCACGAAACTGTGTTATTATATAAAGTTTATTAACAACTATTAAATTATTTTATATATAATATCAAAACCACTACAATTTGTCCTAACAAATGGGGTCACTTCAAACGCCATGCGAGTAGTTACGTGATTTTCTTCGTGCGAGTAACGATTTCTGGGGGCTTACCATGACCTCTTAAAGCAGGGCAGAAGTTGCCTGGAAGTTGAACTGCCCTGCTTTTTTGTACTATGGCATCGTTAGAGCAGGCCTGCGGCAGGCCTGCTACGTTGACGTTTACGAAATCCGTTCACCCGTTTTTTTTGTATAGACTTTTCGTATCATGAACAAGCTTATCCGCTCAACTTGTTTGAATAGTCGTTCACCTTTTGTACTGTCATGGTACGATTTTTAGCGATTCAGAAGCAGGCCTGCTTTTGAACGGATATTGACTGGCTGGCATTTGAACGTTTTCTTAAGACGTCATGGTAAGCCCCCTGGTGACTTTTGGCATGGACAAAGCTTCAATAATGGTGACTTTTGGGATTTGATAAAGTGAATTTATTTTTGGTCAGGTGGCAACACAGAATACTGACAATTGACAATATTGTCACTTTGTCAAGTTTGTCAGTTTTCCATTCGATCGATCTCAGAACGTGGCTGGCTGAGTGCCTATTTTTAGTGTTTTTCAGATAACAATTTGAGAATTCCAATTTAGTTTGGTAAGATTACGATAACTTTTGTATTATCATCTCGGCAACATGATGTACCGTATGAAGAAAATAATTGTTCATGATGATAAAGAAATGCTTTTCCCGAACTGCATGTATTCCGTAAAATATCGGACAGATTTATCTAAAGAAGACGATACCGGCATCAATATCAGTAACCAGGTTATCAAGTTTCTTAAGGTTTATGTCACTATATTATTATATGTATTCATAATTAAAACTAAAATCTGTGCCTTAGTAATAACAACCTGATACTAGCAATAGTATCAACGTGTATAACTAGAGAATTCTATATTTACGAAATTTCAAAAGTGGAAGTTAGTCATAGAATTGCTGCTAACTTTTGCTAGGGATTGTATAAAACTTCTAGGTGAATAGGCTAGAAAACCGAAATTACAGAGTATCACTGCTAAACCTGGAAATCAATCCTATGATACTCGCACTACGAGTTTTATGCCTGCAGCCACTAGTCCAATTTTATATTCATTGCCTAAAAAAATTAAAGATAGCAAACATGACAGGGTATTAACTCCATTTCACACAAATTAAGTTTACATTATTAATTTATTTAATAAATAGTGAAATGAAATGAGAAGTCCACTTAAATAGTAGTAAAATAATAATGTAAAACTTGTGCCAATAAAGAATAGTTATTTAATGGAATGGTGGATTATGACAAGCACAATTTGGTTAGCAAAATAGTTGGAACTCACTCACCCTAGCTGATTATTAATTTTATCGTCATCATATCAAACATTTTTGTTCAAGGGCCACAGTGACTCCTCCACTAACTCCCAAGGGCCCAAGGCCTAATAAATTCATGAAACCAACAAATTGTAGTTTTGATGAGCACCACCAATCTGGCTCACTGCCAGGAGATTGGTGGTGGCTGCAGTTTGGAGACCCCTACACTAGATTGAAAATTGAACTAATCAAATGAACTAGTGGGGACAACAGTTATTATTATATAGTTTTAAAAATATAAACTAGACCAATAATTTTTTGGCTTATATCATTATCAAATATCATCATAAAGTATATTGTGATAATGAGTGTTATATTTTATTTGGTTACAATATATTAAAATAGCTTCTAATTTTGAATGCTTAGAGTGGAACCAATCATTTTTTGTATTTTTTCTTGCTCATGTCATCATCCAAACATACAATGGGATGCATCATGATGTGCCTGGGCATTTAATGAAACAGCATCATTTTATAATAAACCTAACTAACCATTGTATTGTTTAATGCCAAGCATGTGACGATTTTCACATGATTTATATTAACATTACAAATAACAACTACTTATGTACTTTGTAGGGATCCAGTAAAATGGCAGAGCTGGAACAACGTCAAGATCAATTGTTACAAAAATTGGATATCCTTTATGATAGAATTAAGACCATAAGTTCATACTGCAAAGTGAACAGTAATCAAGATGTTAAAACAAGCAAACCTAAGATATGTGTAAGTAATTATTTTTTTTATCTTTTTATGATCTGCTGTCCACAGTTACACATAGGTCTCTCAAACTTCAAGTCAATTTGATCTTCGGCCTCTATCCAACTGCTACCAGCTACCTTGCGAAGATTGTCGCTCATCTAGCCTGAAGGCATCCCACACTACATTTGCCTATTATCTAAATCGAAACCAACCCTGATATCTATATATGATTTTTACATACCTACAGACCTTGCGCATTAGGCCGCCAGCCATAAATAGGTAGCCCATTGCGCGCTTATTCTAAAAGTTATTCAATGATAAGGCTTTTTATTTTTAGGGATCCCTATCTTGAAATGAAACAACAGTGTTCTTATAGGATCAATTTGTTGTCTGTCAAGGCTCTTTTTCTCAGGAACGGCTAGAGGTATTGAGTTGAAACTAATACCAAATACTAAAGTCTACATTGTAGACTCTACAAACTAATAGTCCTCTAAAAAAAACCAGTTATTATCTCTATTCAATAAAAGATACAGCCTTTCAATGTGTATTCCACACTGATAGAGTAGTTAATTGATAGTTTCAGAAGTTGGTGCCTTCAATTTGGTTTAGTGTGGATTAGCACCGACTTTTGAAACTGTTAATTTTATGAGATTATGGTAATTATTTTACTCTTTTCAGTTTTTTTATGAAGTCAGATTTTCTTTTTTTAATTTCCACCTTCACTTAGCTGGTAAATTAGTAAGAAAGCCCTAAATTCCCATTATACATTATTTTTGGTTCACCTCTATATATATCACATCTATAATTTGTTATCTATCATGGCTCAACTGTGCATTCCTTCTTTGTCATTTTAATTTCTTTATCAGCCTAGCAAAGTCTGTTACTCAAGTAAGAAAAATCATAAGCCCTGTTATTGTACCGGTTGTGCACTTGTGCAGCTGCCTGAAGTTAGCTTTGAATATTTAATTATGTGTTTTAATTAGATAATAGATTATAACATTATACCTATAAATTAAAATAATTAAAAAGATGCATGAGTCATTGTACTAAAATAATTATTTGTTTTTATTTCAGTTACCAACACCTGAAGAAGTTGTATTGGTTCTCAGTCCAGACAGTTTACCCTGGTTTCTAAATCATATTCTAAAGGAATCTACTTTGGCACTTAATATTTCATGGCACATTCACTCTTCAGTACCTAATGAAAGAGTGCCAAAAATTAAAAGCTATGTTAAAAACCTACATGTATCAAAAACTAACCCTACAATAAATTTAAGGCTGATATTTAAGTGTGGTAAGTATCTAATTACTATCAAAATACCTTCTGTTTGATTACATAGTTTGCAAAGACCAGTTCTCAGAAATTGAACTTTAATTTAATTCATTATTTCTAATTTTATTTATTCTTGATTCTAGTTTATTTTTATTAAAATAAGTTCCTACCTACCTTTTCTTAATTAAAAAATACACAAACATTATTCTCTTGGGCACATCACTACTGTAAAGGTGCTGACTGATAAACCTGATCATTCACCATTCTAGCGAATGGCAATTGCTTGATGTTCTGTTACAAAAGAATGCTCAGGTTTATCAGCACCTTAAAACACAGGACAGTTGGCCATCCCAGTTTAAGCACTAGTACATTTTAGCATAAAAGTAGGTACTTCATAATGTTTTCATTAACAAACCGCTATTTTATTTACAGTTTCGGCTGATACCGAGTTAAAATTATCTACACTGGATGTTCCTATTGTAGGCAATGTAAACATACTACGATACCTTTCATATGTTTACCCAAGTGTTATTCCATACAATCCTGATGATCATCATGTTGACAACTTACTTGACCTCTGCCACGTGTTAGAAAGAACATCAGATAAGAACAAAGAAACTCTTGTTAACAAATTATTTTCACATCATAAAAACTGGATTTATGGAAATGAGTTTTCAATCGTGGATTTAGCTGCTTATAATGTTATTAAGCAATGGAAGAATACCCCTAAGTATGTTCCCAAAGCTTGGTTCGACAAGTGCGACAAATTATTTTTATAATTTTCTTTTGGTGTTTACTAAATATTGTATGAATATTATGTCTTTGAATAAAAATTACTATTGACTATTGAGCGTTATGATTTTGAGGAGTCTGTACCCAAAGACTACCAACTAACCCTATTAAAAATTGAAGAAGTACCTAACACAAACAACATTTCTAGGCGTAACCACGGATCAGGATTTAAACTGGAAAACAAGTAGATACTGTATCCAAAAGAATGGTATTTAAGTTGATATTAGAAACAGCAAACAAAACCGCAATAACATCCTATCATTCATGTATACCTTAATTCCATATCTCAGATAATTTATGTAAACAAAGAAATGTCATTGTCAAAATGACAGGTTAGTGGTACAAAACATTTTATCATTAAATTTTTACTAAGTAATCATTTAAAAAATTAAAGTGAATTATAAAAACAATGCAAACAAAATTCCGTAGCCAAACAATGTCTTGTGTAGTGTGTCGGAGACGCGCCTTTTAATCATTTTAATCAGTCCTTTTAAGTCCAATATTAGACTTCTCAAAATCGGACCAAATTTCCACTTGGAACAGTTTACAGTCCTTTTCATCCAACATGTGGCAAGACTTGCTAAACTTACAAAATTAATCTATGAATGAGAGTTATGTGTTGTTGAAGATGTAAGTAGTTAAATAAAACATCTGATTCAAGATCTGATTTCAAATCAGTAGCTTCGATTAGAATTAACTATTATGAAATATTTTTTCATGATGTGTCTGAATCTGAATAACTATCACTTTCAGAATCAGATGAAACAATGACAACAACAAAATGAAAAACTTAACACGATGATAATATAGCACAACAACAAAATTAACAAACACGCAGCGAAAACGGGATAAGAAAACGAATGTATTGTTATGACGCTAAGAAAACAACTTTGAAATTTTGTGAAACGAAATTTGAAAATGTTTGGTACTCCTACAGTGTTACCAGTATCATAAAATACTTTATACCAGAAAATCTTCTTTTTTTAATAACTTTGTTTAAAACTGAAAATTTATAAAAATAATTACGGTATGATCTTTTTTAAATTATTATTTCTAAAATCAATACATAAAAGAGAGTCTAACCTTTTTTTCCGGCATTTTTAGTGAATTACCATTAATAAGATATTTTTTTGATCTGTTATCCCCTTTGTTTACATAAATTATCTGAGATAGGAATTTAGGGTATTACCTACGGCATAATCATGTGTGACGCAATAGCGCCGACTGAAATAGAGCATTTGTTGCTCAAAAAAGCCTGTAGGTTGGTCTACAGTTTCCCCTTGACTATCGACAATATTGCACAATTTAAGCGTGTGGATTACCTTGATTACAAGGAAACTCAATATTATTGCGCAATTATATTGATACTCTAGCTTTAATAGGGTCCACTAAAGTGGACTAATAACCCTAAAGGGTTATTAGTAACTACCTGCTGTGCTGTGCCCGTGATTCTACCCTTTTTATAAAGATTCTTTATCTAGGCTCTACCCACATGGAAGTCGTGAACCAATAATGTGTTGCAATAACTAAACAATATATAGATGTAACGAAACCATTATTGCGATTCAAAAATGGTAACAACGCCATCTAGTAACAATAGCCGAATTAATATAACGATACATTTCACGTAGTGCAGTCTCATAAAATGTATTTATTCCGAGGTATTCAATTACCTACATTATACACACTCACGCCTTTACTCCCTGAAGGGGTAAGCAGAGGTGTTCTCCTATTACAGGAGTATGTACATCTATGATTTGCCTCTTGTATTTAGTTTCATGCATGTGTCATGTGTGGTTGCAGGTGGCGAGCCTATTGCCATTTTTCGGGCATAATTACAGCCCGTTCCCACTTGTCGGCTGTCGGGCCGGGATTTTAATCGGATGTTGCAGGCAGAGCATTTAATATGAAGCTATTCACACTTGTCTGACACCGAATTTGTGTCGACGCCGATAAGAAATGTCGGGTGTTTGGCCAGCACTCTACGCCCGGAAAAAAATCGTGTCGGGTCTCGCTCGCCTATGAGTAAATATGATGCTGTTCACATTTATCGGATGTCTTGACCGACAACCCGCTGCCCCTTGTTGCTCATGCTCACTGATATTCGAGCCAATAGATCGTTGAATGTATTTAATGACATCCTAAAATAATTCGTCACTTCTCTATTCAGTTATTAAGTTCTGAAATGTTCCCAAACTAAGTTTTTCCCTCAGGATTGGGTGCACCCAATATTTTCTTTCCTTAGTTGTCTTTATTCGTTTTATTTTCAAATAATTATACTTACATTACAACAAGATCTTCGTCGACGTCCATCGTGTACAGTCGCCTCGCGTAGAGTGTTAAAAATCGGCACCAACTTCGACCGTGGCCGACAACCGATTAGTGTGAACAGAGGCACACCCGATTAAAATCCGGGCCCGACACGCGACAAGTGGGAACGGGCTGTTACGGTGCTAACTTCATCGCCTCTTATGGCTCGCTCGCCCGACGACGGAGGGGAATTGTGTTCTTAATCCGTTGATTAAATTTTTCGTTATAGGTACGTATAGATAAAACAAACCGTCGTTAATTGCATACTTGAAGGACAAATTACAAACATAAGTATGCCACCAACATAGAGATAATAATTATTTATTAAGTTAGCTTATCTGAAAAGGTGCAATTCATAACGCGATTTATCATACACGTTACGCCATTTATTGCGCAAATATGTTACAATTGATGCTATTTTTTTCTTGACAACTATTTCCCCCTTATTACAAAATATGGTCTAAGAAAAACCTAGGTTTTAAAATAGCCCCATTTCTTTTTGTTATATGACATAAGAAAGTGATGGGTATATTTTAAACCTGGGTTTACCTTGATTGAGCGAACAATCTATAAACAACACTCAACTCATTGAAAAATTACATTGAATTGGGAATAAACTGCGAAATTATAATATGAAAATTAATGTTTGTGTTCGTTCGCGCATCGTTTATTAGATTAAGTTGAAACTTTGTACAACTGTTGGGACTTGCGCGAATGTTTCTGACATGGTACCATCAACGTACAACAGGTGGCGCGCGAGTCATATCGGATAATATGCAGGGGGAGACTAAAAGTATGGAGATTTTTTTTTAGGATTAAATTAAATTTTTGACAGGTTCTGTTAAGAAAATCTGTCAAAATATCGAATTTATTCCTCATATAAAGTTACCTGACATTGGTAAAATTGGCCCTTAAGCGGGCGGAGCCGCGATAGCTAGTAAAAAATAAAATGCAAGTAAATAATTTATGCTATTTAATAAAGTAAATAAAAATTATTCATGTCTAACATACAGCTATATAAAGACAAAATTGATTTATAGTCTTTGAAGTGATGGCACCTGCACCTTTACGGTACCTATATTGATGTTGATTATGCAGCTTACATCTTCAATTATAATACCATCCTTAAATCTATACGGCGTGTTTCCACACGTCCTGATAATTTTAGGTAAATAAGTAATATAATTGCAGTGTCACTGACCTTTTGACCGCCACAGTCAGCTATTACAAGTAAAATCTGACTTTGCTATGCAGGATCTTGACCGTGGCGCAAGACACAACATTAAAATCTAAATAAACATAGATATAGTTTACTGTAATCTTTATCCCAAAATACAAGTTTACAATTCTTGGCGCTGGGCGAGGCACGTGTTACTTAAGTTTGGCGGTCAAAGGGTTAACAACAAATTGACGGTGCCAAATCCAATGCCAAATGATCATTACATATTCAGCATTTATGAGAAGTTTAAGTACACTCAGTATTTACCACTGAAATCTAAATAAAGTATTTACAAATGTGTAATTATTTTATATATTTAGAGGTAACACATAAGTTGTCCAATCTAATCTTTAGGTTCGTAGATAATTTGTAAAGTTTTGAAGTTGTTGAAAAGTTACAAAAAATATCTGATTCCATAAATTATCTTCTATAACATGTTAGTCTTACTGACTTTTGTATTTTATATTTTAACATGGGTTTCTTTGCTAATATTTGTACCTATTAATAGTGATGAACTATTACAATATAATTGTTTAGAAAGTCACATTTAAAAACATACTTTAGATCACAGGTTTTTATATTTTTGAAGAAATTTTTATCAAATTTGTTCAAATTCATGCATTTGTCATAAAATTGTATTATATATTTACACACGTAAAGAATTAGATACTACATCTATCAGTCAATTGCATATAATAAATTGTAAAAATATTATAAAACGCTAAACTACATATCTTCATAATGGGGGCCAATTCTACTAACAGAAACGTTGATCAATCGCAACCGAACCGAATCTGAACCGTTCGTCCGGTTTTCGTTTACAAATACAAAACCAAACATTTTGGACAGTGTTTTTAAATGAAAACTGACTGACGGTTGTGTTCCGTCGGTTTGGAAATAATTTTGTTAGTAGAGTTGGACCCCTGATTTATCCGCCACGTCGCTATTTTTCACTTAAATTGAAACTGGAGTTACCGTTAATGAACTTCTTTCTCTAAACACTAGTCAATACTGATTTATAATAAGTTTAATTAAAAAACGTGCATGTATGTGCAATATTTCATGTATTTCAATACTATTCAATAAAAAAAAATTAATTAAATTATTATATCAGCCTGTAATTGTCCCACTGCAGGACATAGGCCTCTTCTCATACAGAGAAGGAACGAGCAATCGATGACTACCCTTTGGTTATGCTCACCGCGTGTTTGTATTTTCAGACCATTAAGGCCACGTTTCCTCACGATGTTTTCGTTACCGTACGTAAGTGCGCTGTCTAAGATTTACTTAGAAAGACATTGACAAAGTCGCCGTACCCGGTTCTGATTCGCAACCTTGTGCTTAACGAAAAAAGTATAATGTAATTGAATTGTAAGACAAGTCATGTTTGCAGCGCTACTATTGCGGGATTTATGTTTTGAGTAATTTACGACTTGAGCAATATTGCAAAAACTGAAACTTGAAAAGTTGATAACTACTCAAGTACGTGAAAAAGGCATGGTTCTACACGATGAAAGGAATTGAGAATCCATATTTTGAGTATCACTTTTTGCTGCAACATACATTAATTGACACGTGTATAGAATTCATATGACAATGATTTTATTAACTGGGAACTTTGAAACAAAGTTGGAGTGGAACAGTATTGTCTCGTTGTCTTTCAGAGACAACGATACACGACGAGTTTACACTCAGGTAACACTCGAGGTAATAACCACTACTGTACATACACCCGAAAAACATTACCGTCCTTCTTGGGCAGTCGGTAAAAATGGTATGAGTTTTAGCAGCAATTTTGCTGAATAAGCTATTAATAAATCAACCAGCCTACCTTCTGGTTTGTCATCAGTTTAAATTACGTTTAGCCTGGCTTACAAAGCCGAATGGGGCGTCTACGTTTAACGATGTGTCTAGAGAAATAATTAAAAGGCTAGCTCGACAGAAGGGCGCTTTTAAACGTCTGGTCGATGCCCGCCTAGCTTTTGAATATGGGCCGAGTTCCGCTCGATTACGAGAGGTGACGTGGCAGTTGCATTTTTAGCGTGTTCCACGGCAGCGTCCAGCAAGTTTGAGAAAAACAACAAAGAAAATATTAGATACTAACAGTTCTAGTTAAAATAGAAAACTGATCGAACGAAGCCCTGGAATGCTGTGTTTTTTTTTAAACGTGCTCTCTCGTCATACGTCTCCACCCCTCTATAGCATGTTACTTCATTGATGCAGTCATTTTATACAAACACACAATGGATCATAACGGAACAAAAGTATGCATATTCACGAAACAACATGAAAAGGTCACTTAGGTAAAATATTTTAAAAATGCGAATTAAGTAAACGAGATCTTCATGTATAAGATAAGTTACATCTTAAAAATAGCTGCCGAGAATTGCCGTTGGTCAATAGAGTAACTAAAACATTGTAAAGTGCTTCTTATCCAAATCTCCAATTTGTGGTATGGCATAATGTAATTTATTAGTTATTAGGGTTAGCGCGTACTAGCGGTTTGCAAAACGCGCGGGTAAGTAATCGTGCCCGACGACACGATTGGTTCCATTCGCGCACTGGAGCGTGAAATCGTGCTCCATGGCCGAAAGCAGGTGGATATCTAAATGACCGGGAATGCAGTGCTGCGGTCATTCAGAGTCACCCTTGTCACCTAAACCGCAAGTGCGCGCTTACTTTTATGCGCTGTTTCAACCCTGGCGAGGCACATAATTAAATTTTAAAGTGTAATTTAAAACTTAGAACTACAGTCTATCTCACGAGAACTGATAGTGACGTCACCGGCCGAAAAACATGAATATATAATAATAGATATTACACTGTACGAACGGCCCGTACTACGAAACGCCCTAGCTGTAGTAGTGTTGCGCCTAATGTTAATTATATAACAAAACAATTAAAAACATTTTTGAAGAAAACAATACCATCAGTTGTTGTGACATAGACTATACGGGGTGTACCAAAACACATGTCATGGAAGAAAATTGCATTAAATATTGAAACTAGCTTATATTACCCACAGGAGACTTAATTTTATTTTTAAAAGTAAAAAATACTGCCTTCTCTGTTTTTTTGCCTAAGCTGGAAATTGAACTGACAAAACAGCGAAACAGTACATACCATCCCGTATTTTATGGCACCTGATAAATAAGATCTAATAATAAGGATAAAATCTCTTCAAAAAACACAGCGTCTTAAATTAAAGGAAGCCCATGAAATAAGAACTAACAACTAATAAAATAAGGAATTTTTTGAGTAAAATTCGCTGTCACTAAAATAGCAAATTTTGTCATTGAATTGAAATGTACTGCCAATGTTAGATTTTATGGTCTTCCATCGATTTAACGATTTATTACACAATGTTTATTAAAGACCTTTGATCATAATGACTTAATCGTTTGGTGAAATGAAATTACATGGTGATATTTGTTTGCGTTCGTGTTGATTCGACTCCCAGCTCCAGGAAGAGACTATTCGAAAATCTTTATAATTTTCCTTACTTTAAAAAACATAATGAAGTCTCCTCTAAGAAAAAGAATCCCTCCATGATCATGGTGTTCTGGGCTACCCGGTAGATGAATATACTTTAAGATTATATCATGATAAATCCGAAGGACCATAATTTCATTTTAGATACTTATCCAATTTAATTAAAGCTTAATAATTATATTCGATATGTACAATTGCAATAGCTAACGAATTAATTAAATAATTGGGAATGGGCAGTGAAATGTTACATATGCACGGCTTCGGCAGGCACCGTGCCGGCGGGCTCTTGTCATACGAACGAGGAGAAGCCCGGCAGGGGGGCTCGCGACCGCGCCATGTTGTTCATGACGATCTGTCCGCCGTTCAGACTGACCACTGCGCTGCCCTCGGGCTCCGAGTCCGTGTAACTGGAGTAGTTCCTCACTGGCCTCTGCCGCTTCCACGATTGTCGTAACGTGTCGTTTACGTTAGCGTAGTGGTTCACGAATGAATGCGGCTCCGACCTGACACTCTCGTTTTCACTCTCCGAATTCTGTTAAAAAAACGTAAGCTATTATTCATCTGGAACATGGTAGTCGTCAGTTGCTTTAACTTATTTTAATGTATTATTATATTTTATGTAATGTTGCATTGGTTGTTTATTAAACTTTTACTAATGAAAAAAAAAAGATCTTTTTTATCTTAAATTTTAACGTTCTATTTAATAAATAAAAACTAACACGGCGCTAAAGCGCCCGTCTAAAATACTCATCACAAACAAAAAAAATACGACTACGAAAGTGCTGATCTCGACGAAAGCGTGTCCAAAATAATAATGATAGCGGTAGCGAGATCTCAGTCGTCGATATTTACCGTAACGCTCTCCAGGGAATGGAGGAGAAAAAATAAGGAGCGATTTAGTGACACGGTGTTTGTAGGTTCTGGGCGAGGGTTTAGACGACGCTAATTTTAATGGTGATCACCTGAGAGTCGGAAGAGCTCATCTCAGAGGGTTTTTCGGTGAGCGAAGAGTCGTCAGGGTTCTCGTCGTAGGCGCGCAGGCTCTCCTCGTCGCTGTGGTAGGCCACGGAGCCCGGCGTGGGGCGCGGCGGCGACTTGCCGAGCGGGGCGGAGCGCCGCAGCGTGGCCGCGCCGCCGCTGCCGCTGGAGTTCTGTCGCGAGCGGTACAGCTCCATGGCCAGCGTGCCGCGCTCGTCGCTCTCGCCCGCAAGAGATTCCTCCAGAGTTTTCTGCGCTTCTTCTGTAATTTTAGAATATTATGAGCTCGTGACAACTCGGGCTTGTTGCTCTATGCTCGTAACAGTTTTCTGTTAATTTATGTTTTTGTATATCTTAAAATATTATTCATAGTTTAGGCACATATTTAGGGTTCATAAAGTAAAAAAGAAACTCACTTTTATATTTATAGCTTTTGCTCTTCACACAAAGAATTGCAATAACCATAATGATGATGATGATAGAAGCCGCTGCGAGCGCGACCATGAACCACGTGCGTCTATAGAAGGGCCGGTACTGCAAGTATCCATACTCCAAATACAGCTTCGACGGAGTTACGATGACTTTGTCGCTGTACGTCGGGTTGCTGATTCCATACATGTTGTATGCTATTACTCGGAATGAGTACGCCGTCGACGGCAGGAGACTCTGATATGATATAGTGAACTCTTCTAACATGCCGTTGCTTGTTCTTGTTATCGTTTCCCATCTTGTGTCATCTGAATGCAGAATTATAATATTATCTTATAATGTAACGATTTTAGATTATTCTGTTAATTTAATAGCAGGTTATTAATGAAATTAAATTATATAGTAGATGATTCAAAAAATTGCTGATGGCAAACATAAAATGCTAAAATGGACGTCTTCGAGTAGTTTGAGGACCAGTCATAATATGGTCACGATACCAAGCTTTCATCAAAGGATACAGTGATATGTTCAAAGATTAGTATGAGAGTGCAGGATGCTCTACAAGGTGCACACAATAAGGAGCAAACTTACAGGCCTGCCACGACTCCTTGGCTGCGTTAAAAACGAAACATTCATTTACTCGTCGGCTACGAAACACGAGATCGAAAGGGCTCTACTACTCAGTCTACCGCAGTCAACTTCTTCACATAGGCGTCTCCTAGTAGGCGTGAACCTGGAAGTCACCACGCTAGACAAGCGAGTTGGTGACCACACGCCCAGTATTTCCGTACCGGTCACTGGCTCGCTAAATGATATTTAGGCTGGCAAGTACACATTCTATTGGTCGTCAGTCTCGTCGGTCAGCGGTCAGAGTTGACGTTCGAAAAAACTGGATTTACCTCCGGGTTGAAAATAGTCGAACGATTTATTAATGAAAACTAAAGAACGTACCTTTGCGGCGAGCCTCGAAGTAGTACCCTCGCAGGGGTCCCCGGCCGGACGCGGCGTTGAGCCAGCGCAGGCGCAGCGCGGCCGGCTCGGGCGACAGCAGCAGGTCGCGCGGCGCCGCCGGGCTGCCGGCCTGCGGGCCCGTGCGCACGCGCGCGCAGCTCTCCGCGCCCGCGCCCTCCGTCACGCCGCGCACACTGAACCGGTACTCCACCTCCTCCTCCAGCCCGCCCACTGCCAGCCGCCGCTCCGTCACCTTCTGCTTCACTTGCTTGCTGTAACCTGTGCCAGGGTTACATGTCTCAGTACAAGATAGAACAACATCAAGAAAAAAAACACTCGTCTCGCAATAAATTACATGGGACTAAATACAAGAGGCTGAACGTACAGACTCCTATAATAGGACAACACCTCTGCTTACCACTTCGGGGATTATAGGCATGAGTAATTTATGTATCCAAAAAATAATATTTTTAAACAAGTCTCACGTTCGTCCTGTTCTATCGTCTCGTAAGTGACGAGATAAGACTGAATGAGGCCGTTGCGACGATACGGTGGCTCCCAGGAGACGATGAGACTATTCATAGTGATGTCAGTGAAGGTTATGTTGCGCGGAGCCGACGGCAGGCCTTGCAGCGTTCGGACCATCACTGCGGTTGATCGAGGACCATCTCCAGCAGCGTTGAATGCTAATACCTGTACGAATTTATAGTATTGTATCATTGATCAACTAAATAAATAGTTTTTTTTTAGGTCTGTATAATATTTTTCGTGGTGCTTGGTGAAATTGTTATGCAGCCGAGCGAATGTTGAACTGTAAAATACCTGGATACGATATTGCGTGAATTTGTCGAGGAAGACGAGTGAGTGCGAGGTAGCCGTGGCAGGCACTACTTCGATCTCTTCCTCCGCACGACGCCCTGGCTCCGGTTCCTCGGGTGAGTCAGTCACGAGGTAGAAGATCTGTCAAGTGAAATTTATTTTAAAATATTTATTTTCTTGATGAACTGAAAGGGACTGAAATCTGAATAGTCTTCGGCGAAATGTCAGTGTACACAGTACTAGCACAGTATTTACACAAGATGTCCCAAAAAATAGTGTCAAGCGAAAGTCCAGAGCTAGGGCATGCTTAGAGGTACCCGAATCACCCCATGCACCTATGTTCCGCGATTTTTTGTAGTTTTCGAGTTATAATTTCATTCATGTTTTTGTAAATAGAGTGACTACCCTAGGGCTCAGATAATTTTCTAAAAACAATGGCCTAGTTGAGGTACTGCTTTAGCTTATATTTGAACTGTGGTACTAAGCCTACACCGTGACGTGTATTTTAAAAACTAAAAATTATGTCATTCGTCGATTGCGTCACAGGCTCATTGCGACACTCCTTATCGGTGTGGAATCGCGCGCCGGTGACCTCGCTCCGGAACGATAAGAGATAGGGTCGGCAGTGGACGCAAGGCAAAAGTAAAAGTCAAGTCCACGAAATTAAAAGTTAAATGACTATTTTTATTAATTAAATGTGTGTTGGAGATTTTCCAAGAATGTATTTTTTACACGGAGATTTTTTTTAAAACTGCAAACGTGTAACAAGATAAGGTAGTACAGTAAAACAGCTTGTTCAGCAAGTAAAAATTAAATAGCAATCATATTATTAAATATTATAGTAAAATTGTAGAGCGACTGAACTGACTTTTTGACAAATAATATTAATTTGAAACTGTATGTGGATGTGTCACACTGAATGGGAGCGCAGTAACCGTCGCCGTTTCGCACCCGTACTCTGTGTGCACTAACCTAAACTCGAAAAGCTCACCTTGTATCCGAGCAGGTCTCCATTCTGCTGCGCCTGCGCGGGCGGGTTCCAAGCGAGCGTAACCTCAGTGGGCGAGAGCGCGCGGGCCAACGTGTTCGTGGGCGGCGCCGTGGGCACGGCCTCGCCCACCCACACTACAGCCGGCGTGCCGCCCGGCCCCGCCCCTTGTGAGTTCACGGCGCACACGCTGATCTCGTAGTTACGGTCCAGTGCTAGATCTGTCAGAACTACTTCCTCGCTCTGCAGCGTCAAATGGAAACGGTTATTACGCGAGGCTGACCAATAATATTATGTTACAAAACGGAAAGACGCGAATGGAATCACCATTTACTAAAATATTCTTATAATCACGTGATTTCAAAACGCCTGTTTCGCGCAGTGACTTGATAACCTGGTCAAGACCAGGGCACAAAATTTGTCAGCGAAAATAAGGTACAACAAAGATACAATGTGCCATACAGTGACGTGAAACAATGAAAAGGTCTTGCTGGCTGATCTGGCAGTGTGCCTAGATAAATCGCTTAAGCATATGAAAAGACAGAATGTTACATACCTTGATGCCCGGCACCTCTTGCTTCATGGTCTGTTGCAGAGCGGTTGGGAAGTCAGTTAGCGGTTGGTAGCGAACGCGGTAGCCGCCCGTGCTCGTGTCGCCGCTCCAGTGGCCCTCACCCAGCGGCGACCAGTGCACGCGCACGCTGTTAGGCGTGATTGGAACCACGTAGAGGTTCTCTACTGCTTTGCTTGGTGCTGGTGAATGGGACAACATGTTTTTTTTAATCGTTGTATTTCTCCTGAATTCTTAGTGCGTTGACTCACAAACTAGCGCAAAAGCCCGTCGTTCAGCGGGCTTCGCAAAACGTCAAACACGGAGAATGTCAAGGGATTATAAGTTTTCGCAAAACGTCAAACACGCAAAATTTTATTTTACTCAAAATCAAAAATTGTGATTATTTTGATTCATTATAATTTGTCATACATTTCGTATTTTCTAATAAACTGAATCAAACTATCTTTTAAATAAATTGTGTAATCTCGAGTGTACTTAGAGATCTATTTGACATATTTTGCCAGAAAGCTTGTTGACTGATTGATTGATAATGTCGATCAACAAAATTGAGAAAATCTGTAGACACCAGGAGCTTTGAACCTAACGTCGATAACGGACGTAACGTTACGTCTAAGCCCGTAAAGGCACTAGCGGCGTGCCGCTTGCGGCAGGCCGTACATCGATTTTTACATGAAACTGCATGATATCGACGCACTGATTTGCGGCCAGCCATCAACCGCTCTGGTTGTTTTGGGGCTGCGGCGCGGCTGGCCGCTAGTGCGTTTTAAGCCTAAGAAGTATGTTAATCCCTCTTTGCCATCTCAAATTAAGCGAGTTTGATTCTATTTTAGAAATAAAAATATGTCACTTTACATTACTTCTACAAGTCTTATAATGAAGTATGAGGACATTAAACATCTTGATTTGGCGCATAAATTGTCGACATGTGAGCTAGCTGTTGCGGCCATTGGTGTAATAGCAAAGTGCCTTGATCAATATCTGAAGAGGCGCTCGTAAGGCGACTGGATCAAGGGCTTGATACTGAAAGCAGTACTCCTAGACACGTGGCGTATTGTTAGGAGGTTCCATTTTCTAAAATGTAATTAGTCCGTCAGTTACCTTATCAAAAAATATTTGACCCGTATTTTTTCTTTTGTTACGTAAACCAAAATTGAGGAAGATACGACACTTTTAAAATTGGCAAAACGTCACAAGCAAGTACAATTTTTACTGGCTTCTGACGTCACAAGCCCCTTTCGAGTTTTGATGCGTTTTATCTTTTCAAATATTCATAGATTTAACAAAAGAAAAAATACGTGTCCATTATTTTTCAAAACTCTAACTGGCGGACTCATCATCAACATGCCTATTTGTAATTATTATTCAATTGTTTAGTATGTTGTTATGTACTTACCAGCGGGCAGCGTTCGCACAGTTTCGGTCGCGTTGCTATACCGACTGGGCCCGATGTCGTTGGTCGCTCGTATTCTGAACTGATACGCAGTAAACGGCTTTAGACCCTCGGCCGTGTATGACGTCACGAAGGGATCCACGCGCTCGGGAATCGTTTGCCAAGTCCCACCATCTTCCTTTTGTTGAACGGTGTAGTATCTAGGTAGTTAGGAAACAAATTTTGATATTTATAGCAGGTGTCCAATCAAAAACGACAAAATAATGAATTTGTCATGTTACCTTTGATACTATTTTACACATTTAATTTAATTTATTTAAAAAATAAAAACATTTTGAAGTGTTTAAAGTTTTAACTTAAATTTTAACTTTGGTCCGTCACCATTAGGGAATGCAAACCGGTTTCACCGAAAACCGAAAAACCGGGTTTTCGGCATTTTTGAAATTATTAAAAAACCCGGGTTTTTTTTCACGTTTCCGGTTTTTCGGGTTTTTTTATTATTTTCGAATGGCATTACACGAGAATGGCGGTGGACGCGGCAATTTTTTAACAAAGGCATACAAATCCCATATACCGATCAAGCCTACAATTAGTGTCGAATCAGAACGAGCATTTTCGACAGCTGGTTATTTCTGCAGCAAAATACGGTCACGTCATAATAAGTAATTCTACTCTACGTGCATTGATTTTCTGAAGATCTCACTTTCCTACCAAAAACGTTTCAGTGAATTGTTTTTAAAGGAAATCTGTTGATTTTTAAAGCTATGTTTAAGAGATGACTTTTTATTTCACTTAATTTTTAAAATGATTATTTCTTGTTACTAAATTAATTAATTAAGAACAAAGTATAACTAACCTGATTGCAATTATTATTGATCTCTATTAAAAGACTATTTCTGCGTTATATTATGTTAGTTAAAGGTTTTAAGGTATGAAAAAAAATATTGTGTAGCTCAGCTATTGTCGGACGAAATTGAAACTGTTATTGTTTAATTTTAAAAATTCGAGTTTATAATTAAAGAGTTTACAATATGGTTAGTTTTATACCAGATTTTCAGTGTTATAAAATGTTGGTTTTGTATTTTATAATACTTTCTATTCATATGTGATAACTTAATTATGCTTAGTTGATCTTTTTGATACTGTTGATTAGTGTTGTACGTAGGTACTTAGCTTAAGCACAAAAAGCAAATAATCCTTTTACTAACTATTTTCTGCATTTTCATTGAAATGAATATGTATTTATTTTTAATAGAAACGTTCTATTTCATAATTGGAAAAATGCAAGATGTAGGCGGCCTGAATTTCATAAGCAGTTAAAAAATGTCATTTGGACAAGGAATAAAAAAAACTTATTTTCAAACCGGTTTCACCGAAAACCGGGTTTTTTTATACGAAACCCGAAAAAAAACCGGGTTTTAATTTTGGCGGATTTTGCATTCCCTAGTCACCATGCACGGTTGCGCGTAAGGCCCTTATGGATTAGTAATTCAAACTCAAACTTTTTATTGCATTCATGTGTACATTAGATGTTATATTTATGTAGGTAGGTACATATATAGTTTCAACATGAAACCCGGTAAGGGCACAGCAACATACTGTTATTAGGTGCTATACTAATAAAATTATAATAATAAAATTGTTGAATGGTAATAGTAATAACAGTTATTAATAATAATCTACGTATATCATATAAGTAACATTTTGATTAGATGAATTGTATTGCAATATTATTAATAATGTAGCGTATAGTTGATAATTAATATTTTATGTATTTAATGTTATTAGCGTTAGGCTGATATCGCACTAGAGCTGGTAAGGCGTAAGCACGCTTGAAAGAATTTATTACCTACTTCGTATGTTTTTTAATTACTCTTCAAATATAATTATCTACAAGATTACAAAAGAATAATGTAGCAGTACCTTAACGGCGCATATCCATCGTCTCCGGGCGTCCAGGAGAAGGTAATATGATGTGCCTGCAACAACGAGCGCGCCACATTGGGTCGCGCGGGAGGCGCGGGCGCGGCGCGGTTTGAGGTCGTCAGCACCAACACCCGCGCCGTCGCGCCCCAACCCAGCCGCGTTTGCGCGCGTACACTGAACTGGTAGTACCGCTCCGACGCTAACTCCGTGGCCCTGTATTGTTTTGTTATATCCATCGTTATACGGGTGTAGAAGCAAAGTGCACAATATCTAAGGACTAATTGTTTCTTTTCTTTTTCTTACAGTCCAAAGTTGTCTAGAAAACATCGCAAACTCTGATAAAACCGCCCATTGTGCAAGACTACCAAACTGAATTTCGACAAATCGTTCTACGACAAGATTTTACTTCGAAACTATGGAACTCCGACATTACGCTACTTCGACACTGGGGTTTAAAGTAACCTAACACGAAGGGGATGACGGGGGCTTCGTTCGCTCGCTTTGCTTGCCCACTCTAGCCCCCGTCATCTCCTTCGAACCTAACCTATCCGTGACGGGGTGTCGAAGTAAAATCTTGTCGTAGAACGATTTGTCGAAATTCAGGAGGGTCTACAGGAGTTCGAACCCGGCCCGCACCTCTGACTTTTTGAATTCATGTGCGGACCAGAGTTTGATTATCACTTGCTTGTTAACAACGGTGAAAGAAAACGCCGTGAGGAAACAAGGACACAAGAAAGGGCTCGTTAAAAAATGTTCACGATGTTGTGTGTAGACCGCCAACCTGCACCAGGCAGGCCAGCGTGGGGGGGACTAAGGCCTCTAAGCCACCGAAATCTAAAAGAGGCCCGTGCTCAATAGTAGGACTGTAATGGACTGACTATGCAATGTTCTTACGCATTCTGGTGTACAATAAAGACGTTAAAAAAGGCAAGATTCATACAATACAATAGTATCGTGCACCTTGCTTATACAATCCGAAAATGCCCGGGCGACCGACAGAAAATTTAATAACCATTAAACTTGCAAGCCTAAATTGTCAGTGCCAGGTAGCAGCGTCGTTCATAGGTCTAGCTCTGTGATCATTAACTCGTTTGGCACCCAATGTCATGAGCATTAAGCTTTTTGGTAATAATGTAGAGATGCACACTTGCACAGACTTATTAGGATTAGGAGCCATTCGGTCAGACTATGATCTAAAGGCGGGCCACCAAAATCAAAAACAATCAAAAAAGTTGAAATGAAGTTTACAGGCGAAACGAGTTTAATTCGCTGGCGGGATGCACTTATATTGATGGAGAGCCGGGGTCTGTGCATCCCTGTAATAATGGCACATGTTTAAACTAAGCCGATAGAAAATCCGGCAAGTCTAACCTGAATGTTCGATCCGAGGGCAGGTATACTCTAGAAAACATGTGTTGCGTCGTACTGTTGAGGTGGTACGTCACTTTATATGCGAGTATTTCTCCATTCGGATCCTCCGGTACATCCCAAATAATGCGGGCCGTAGTGAAAGTCACGTCAGGAAACGAAACGTTAGATGGCGGACCGGGAGCTACGCGAAAAATAAACAACATGAACAGGTGACATGACGTAAATATTTGGCAGAGTAAGGCACTTGTCCCACCGCCAACGATGAGCGAGAAGCGAGTAGAGCTAGAAACTAGAAACGAGTTGGCGAGCAGCGAGAAGCGAGTGTGTAGTTCCGATAGTTTTATCGCTGGGCTATAAGCGAGTGTGCGAGTGCGACGGGCGATTACTCGCACCACTCGCAAATGACCGCTGGTTGGCCTCTCGGCGTGAGTTCTGATCGCCAAGCGAGCATCGCTGAGCGAGTATTATCTTTGATAGCTCTTGTCGCTCAGCGACAAACTACTGGAGCGAGTCCTCGCCGGCAGTGTAAACAGTCGGCGATCAGCTATTAATATATGCTTCTCTTTTATTTACACGGAATGTATATCTATTGTACGTTTCTTGAGCGACAAAATAGCTGATAGTTAGTCGCTTCCTCGCCGGCGGTGGGACAACTACCTAACAATATAAAATCTTATACATACTGTCTTCAAATGTTCTCACTGTAACTGGAGGGTCACTCAAAGCCCCGTCTCCCAACCTTGTATATCCTAACACCTGTATTTGATACACGACGTATTTCCTCAACTCTGTCAGTGTAATAGTGTGAGTCTGGTTAGACGGTACTGCCTGACATTCCACTTTCTTTTGTTCGGGTCGCGGCGGTGGCACGACTGCCGCGTAGCACACCTTGTATCCTTCAATTAAACCATTTTGTTCTGGTGGCGGAATGTCTCCCCAAAGAACGACTACTGTTGTCGAAGATGTTGCATTGGCTGATACCTCTGTGGGACCTCGCGACGGAACTGTAACATTATGAGTGAGTTTTTTAACTTGTTTGAGATGATTTTAGAAGTAACGTGAAAAGGTTATTTAAACTATATTTTATATTTTCGAACCAAAAGCTTATACTTTTTTTTACAAATTTAAATGCAATATATTATTTCACTAACTCACCTGCTTCTCTAGTTCTTTCCATTGCTGTCGGACTTGTATTTGAAGTGCCTACTTCATTTATAGCCGTCATCCTTATTTCGTACACGGACCATTCTTCCAAATTAGACAGTACATGTGAGTTCGCCGTATGGTCCTCAATTATGCTATGTAGCGTGTCGTTACTGCCACTTTTGGTATATGTTATGTTATAACCTTTTGGATTACCATACCATTCGCTTTGCTGTAGGGGCTGTGAGAGTATGAAATTAAGTAGAACTAAAGAAATGAAACTCTTCTCATACATAGTAGGAGAAGAGTTTCATTTCTTAACTTTAATGTCTCGGTGGCCCGGAATTTACAGACCCGCTTGTTAAGTACGGGGAAAAAAAAAACTCATATACAGGCTGTAAGGGTAAACACCGTTATCCTTGAAACCATGGGTAGTTGACTAAGGGCCGATTTTTCAATCGTCAGATAAATTTTATCCAAGGAATAAATATGACGGTTTGACATTATTTTCTATACAAAAGCTGTCAAAAAGTAAAACTTATTCCCCAGATAAAAGTTATCTGACGATTGAAAAACCAGCCCTTAAACATAAAAATATAGGATCGAGTAAAAAAAAAAAAATATACGCGCGAGAAATGAGCGGTGCGGCGGCGCTACGACGCGACGTAAACACACTCGCTAACGAGACAGCTGACTGACTGGGGTAGCAAACTGTGCGGGGCCGTACGTCGGGCCACGCGGCGAGTTCCCCGGGCCCCCTCCCGTAGCTTGTTGCCCCCGCGCATAGGGTGAAATGCTTTTGAGGAAAAATGAAAATTTTATAAAAAAAAAAGTTTGTTATTTTTCATTGATTTTACGTTCTATAAATGAAACCGAACCACTGGTTTCAAGGATAACGGTGTTTACCCTTACAGCCTGTATATTTAAGTAACTTACAATCCATCTAACGCGCAGATTGGTAGCGCTAACTGCGCGAACAGTCACGTTCTTAGGTGGATGTTGCGGAGGAGCTTGGATCGTTTGAAACTCTTTACAAGGCTCCGAAGGTGGCGACGAACCGACCACATTGGTGGCAACCAGTCGTAACCTGTACGTAGTGAACGGTATCAGACCAGTCACAAGTATAGACTGGGCATCCGGAGCATTGACTTCGTAAATTGTTACCCATGATGAATTTCGTGCGGTTTGAGCCTGCAAGTTGAGTTACGGTATTTATAAAGCTGTTGTAAAGACCATATTTTATAAAATACAATAAACGCATCAATGATCTCATCCAAAAAAGACATTACAAAAGTTTACCTGTACTGTCCAGAGCGTTATAGAGGAGTTTCCATCAAAGCCTTGCGTGAACTGGAGTAGTACAGAGAATGCTTCGATATTAGAGAGCGCTAGGTTGCGAGGTGCATCGGGCAACACAGGTTCTACACCGGACTGGATCACAGCGGCCCGAGGGGGACCCTCACCTACTGCTGTCATGGCGCACAGCCAGAACTTGTAATGGGTGCTAGCCTTAAAACACGACAATGTAACTTTTAGTATCTTTCAAAGAGTTCTATGCCTCAATAAATATAATTTCATTAAATAACACTTACTTGCAAGTGCTCCGCTTTAATGCTAGTGACATTGGGCGGAAGAACTTCCTCTTTAAAGGTTTCATTATTATCTCTCATCTGGTAAGAAAGCTTGTACCCCATTAAGATGCCATTCGATTTTTTAGGCGCAGTCCAAGAAACTCTAACTGCACGGTCTGATATATCGTCGAAAAGAAGACTACCTACTTCATCCGGAACTAAAAAATAATTATATATTATTAGTATACAGCATTATACCGTACATTGTGTTCGGGGTGTCCGGGTATGTAGTAGTAAAACTTTAAGGGCGGTGTGTACACTCAATTTTATCGATAAAAACACTCCACTTGAGGGGTCGATTCCCCACACTCCCAAAGATAAAGGAATTTTAGTATTTGGGGTGCATGAAAAGAGCCTCCACGAGTGACGATACTTAAGTACGTCCGGCGCACCCTGGGCAGTCAGCCCCGCTACCAACCTTGCTGACTGGGTAATCTTTTCACCACGGCATGACCTATTCTCGTATAGCTCGTGCCGACACGATAGAAAAAGTATTTGACTTACCTGTTTTGACCTCTACATGATCAAACACTCACAACTTAACACCTATTAGTAGTATTAGTACAATTCTGTCCGCATCTCGCAAAAACTTTTTGGATTATTTTAACATTCTCGATGAAATAACTCATAGGACCTAAATTATCTATACATATAAAAGGAGAAGCTGACTGACTGATTGATCTATCAACGCACAGCCGAAACCGCTGGGGTTAGAAAGTTGAAATTTGACAGTAGGTTCCTTTTGTAACGTTGGCATCCACTAAGAAGGGATTTTTCGATATTCAACCCCTAAGGGAGTTAAATAAGGGATGAAAGTTTGTATGGAAAATCGTCACTTAACGGGTTTATAATTTCACGCAAGCGAAGCTGCGGGCGAAAGCTAGTAAGGTTATATACTTTTGATCCTGGCGATCCCATGTGCAAAACAAAGTTAGAAATATGATTAGGTGTATTATTTTAATTGACTTACTATCTTCTTTTGTTCTGACTAATATGTAGTCACTGCGTGGTCCGTCACCGGGCTCCGTAAAGCATAACACCGTAATGTTGTACTCTGTAAACTTCTCGAGACCGCCGATTAAGGCCGATTGTTCAGTAAGAGGATCCAGAAGGTTAGGAGGGACACTAACAAGCTTTTGCTCAATATTAGCACCCATATTGTCATCCCAAATCCATGCTTGTATTTTGTAGCCCTGCAAAAGGTTCACATGTTACAGATCTGCCCCCCGATTCAGAACCTTTGCGATAGACTGTTGTCAACCGATTCGGTTTGTTATCTCATTCCGTCTACGATTCTTGTAACGAGAGAAAAAGAGATAGATTTCCGAATCGTTCGACAGCTGACTAATCGAAAATCGTTTTGAACCAGGGGAATGCTTAGTTACGCAGCTGCGCCGGGCGCACGAGGCGCGAATTTATGAGTGAACAAGTCTATGTATAATAATAGATGTTTACAAGATACAAAACTGATATCAAATCATTAATTTTGTACACACCTGATTAATGCCATTGATTTTTTGTGGATTAGGCGGTGTCCACCAAACAGTTATCACCGTTGAATTAAATGGCTCACACCGAACACTGTCGGGAGGCGCCTCGGGTACACCCTCTTTTGTTTTTATAGTGTAGCTGTCCGAAAATACCCCTACACCTTTGTCGTTGTATGCAGCAATTTGTACATTATAATCTTTCCATGTAATCAAGTCTTGAACGAGATAGTTCCTCTGTGCTTCATTGGTGATGTTCTGATATGTCCACGGACTGTTGTCATAACCGCGAAGTCTGTATCTGATAACGTATCCCAAGATGTGGCCGTTTCTGTGTTCCTCGAGTGGCGGCTGCCACTGAGTAATGATTTCAGATGAAGACCGCGCGGATCCCATAAAGCCAACAGGGGGACCGGATGGTGCTGGAAGTAACCACAACTAAGTAAGTTTTCTATTTCTAAAATGCATGCTGCAAATGCTTCACGAAAATTGCAAATCCAAATTTATTCCGTTTTTTTTGTCCGAGGCGATTTTTGCGTTCAGTTAGATAATAATTGTATTTAACTAGTAATTTATTGAGTAAAAAATGTAAAATAATTGTGTTAAAAACAAGAGAGAAAATGTATCATTAAATAAAATTTCAATGAGAAGGTTTCTTATTAGCATGCAACCCATGCAACTTACGAGTTATATAATTTATATCAAACATTGTCACTACTGACATACATTTTGTTTATAGACAAATCACGTTTCATGCAGACGATACACAATTTTAATTGCAACGAAACAATTACAACTTACATAATATTCATTTACGTTTTCATTACATAAAGTTGATATTTTATTTATCAGGAAAAACAAGTTAAAAAATACAGTAAGTATTCATTTTAGTTAGGTACGAAATTTAAAAAAAGTTACAACAAATAAAATAAATCTATTACAGCAGTTGACAAAGTCAAATTAGGACACAATAACGCATTACAAAAACAAAAGTCGAACAAATGCATTATCTAATGTTTGAAACGGTTCTCCATACCTTGGCAGCATATAAGATCACTGGCTGCTTGATCGCAAAGAGAATACAATTTAATATATTGAGAACCATAGATACAGTCGTGGCCATGTAATTAGGAACGATTACATACCTACTTCACGCCATATAAATATAACTATAAAATAAGTAAGCCTCTATAACAAATTTGAGTTGTAGATCGAGTTTAATAAAAGAAAAATTGGATGAAGTAAACTCCTTTAAACCTTCAAAACCTTTAAGTTTAAAACTTCATTTTATTTCGGTAGTTTGAATATTTCAACATAAGACCGGCCCAGAAAAGGGTTTGTTTTTGTTAATTGAACAGTCTTGCAATCCTTAATGTTTTAGTGTTTCGAGATTCGGGCTTTCGCTTTTGTGCTACATTGTTGGAAGTATTGAGTTATTTGAAGTGATAGACCGCGCTTCAAACTTTAGTATTCAAGCGTTTTATATGATCAGCGACTTTTTGGAAGAATAGTTACGTTCGTATAGATCCATTTTTTTTTCGGATATAAACGAATCACTAGTTTCCTTTATTTTAGTCTTTTGAGTAAATTAATCCATTACAATAACTTTTGAAAACCTGGAGATGATAAATAAAGAGGCCGAAGGCGAAGTAACCAGTCACCAATATTCAAAGACATATTTTTTTAACTTTGAATTTCTGGCAGTATACAGGGTGAAATTGTAAACACTCGACAAACCGAAATGGGAGATTGTACTCATCATTATGAACAACTTTTACTACGGGACCAAACCGGAAATCGCGAAAAAAATATCTGCTATTCCCTTCATTTTGACGAGTTACGCGAACATAAATGTAGGGAACATCTGTTTTTTTCGCGATTTCCCGCATTTCCCATTGTAAAAGTTGTTCATAGTGATGGGTACAATCTCCCATTTCGGTTTGTCGAGTGTTTATAATTATACCCTATAGTATTGCCGTTCTTAAATAATTATCCAGCGCCTAGATCTTTTCAAATACCTCGCTGTTTGCAAAGTGATTGTGAGTTTTATCAGAAGTTTTTTGATTTCTGTAATTTGTTTTCATTAAACACTATTGACGGACCACCATAATGAAATACTTTAAAGTCATCAATATAACATAAATTATAGCAAGTTTTTATCATAACAATGCGTGCAGTAACTGTTTGTTCCTAATTCTATGGCCACCACAGTATAAATAACATATCTATGTTGAGAACACTTACCTATAGAAGGTATTATTTAAATAACGCAAAGCCTCAGACATCCCAACTGATTATAATTTTAATCAATTAATGTAGCTATAATTTATTTATTTTCATTTGTATTTTTAACCCGAAAATTCTGTTTTAAATTTCTGATTTGAAAGACCAGACAGGTCTAATTATTTTGATCGGACGATTACCACGCCTCGTCCCGTCTCGGGTCCCTACTTACGTATTGAATTTTAAGATTTAGTTTTAAGAGATTTGAGATAATTTAGGAATAATACAGCGAAATATATATATATTTTTTAAATGAAAATGAATAAATATGACCTATCTTATAAGTTACTAGATTATACTCTCGATATTAAACACATTACTTTCAGGTTTTGCATTATTTCAATAACACGTTGCATAATCTTACCTGACCAAGACTTAATTATATAGTATTAAAATACAGATTTTTATAGCCATCACGCCTGTTGGCCCCGAAGGGTTGGACGAAGATGTACAGAAATTTGTAAAGTGCAAATGTCAATGGATTATGTTGTGCTAATTTACCAGACAATGTAAAATTAAATATGAATCACATTTAACTGTGTTATAATAATGTAATAGTAATGTTTATTTATTCTATGTACATTTTAAATTTCTGCAGACTACACTATATAATATAGGTTATTAGGATATAATTATTTCTTTTACATACCTTCCTGCGGTAATGTCAAGACATCAGTTGGGTCAGAAGCGGGACCCTCTCCCACGGTGTTAACGGCCGATACTCTGAACTGATATGATGTTGCGGCCTTTAAACTGGTCAAGAGAACCCAACGTTGGTTTGCGGACACATTCATCGGCTCTGTTACCCAATTCAGTAATGGATCAGGTGTAGGACCTACGATTTAAATAGCATGATTAAATTTATGTTTCATGATTTATTGCAGCTTTATGGAGATTAGAGCCGCGAAAGTGTGTATTTCTGTCAACACACAACATATTTAAATTTCGTGTGTTTTTGTTTTGACATTTTAGTCATGTGTTGTAGAAATTTTCGAACACCAAATATCAACACTAGAGCTTCTGGATTCGAAGTTTTAGCGATAAGTACCAAAAACGGCCATTTTTAGCATTAATTACTAAAACTTCTAACCTAGGATGTCAAGTGTTGTTTTTTGGTGTTCTTAAATTTCTACATTTGACTAAAATGTTGTACTCACGAAATTTCAATATGTTGTGTGTTGACAGAAATTATGTTATTTTCTGAAGTGGCGCCAGTTTCGCGGCTCTAATTGCCATAAGACCATCAGTGCTATCTTCTTGACCTACCAAATTCAGGAACGACTCGTCTTTGAACGATGAATTTTTGTATAGGCGAATTTCCATCAAAGCCTGGAGTCCATGTGACGTTGACAGCTCTCTGTGACGTAGCCTCTAGTCTGAAGGCGCGTACATTAGTAGGGGCAAACGGAAGTTCGATGACGGACAGAACAGCATGTCGCGTGTGATTGCCGCCCGGCGATGTTACTACGCATGTGTACTCGCCCGCGTCACTCGCACGCACGGCCTGCACTTGTAGTGCCCCATCTGCTGACACCCATACGCGGGAACCAGCTGTCATTGGCCTATAAGTATAAGATTATAATATTTAACACGTCACTAGCGCTTATTAGGAAATAAGCAAAAAAAGTGTTTTCAACTCACTGTTTGTTGTGGAACCAATCAATATTGTATTTTACATTCGGGTCGTTCGATACTTTGCATTGTAGCGTTGCCGTATGACCCAATAACACTCTTGTATCTACAGGTGGAGCAATAATTTGGGTTCTCACTGAAATAAGAAAAAACCGCTTTAAGATTTCCGCACAAAAAATGTGAAAAGGAAACGAACCTAGTTCAATTTTATCAAAACCTTTTACACAGATAGGTATATTTAATGTATGCAGCCACGTACATTGTCGCTTATTCGTCGCGGATTTAAACTATAGTTACTCCCATTTTAATTAAACATAAGGTCAGAAAATTATCAAATTCCAAGCATTACTAGTGTAAATATTGTCAAAATTTCAGATATTTAGTATCTTGAACGAAAATCTGATGGAAAAAATAAACTATTCTATACCATCAAGTAAAAGAACGTTGAAAAGGGCTATCTTTTGTAACTTAGAAGCGTTTTCCGTCATTTTGGAGATATTATCTAAATGACTTGAGAAAAATCTCCTTCCCTTTGTCTTCGAAGTTGTTTGTTCAAAAATGGGGAATAGCTACCTACAATAATTAAGTATAGATTACAAGAAAGATTTATAAAGAATCATGGCAGGATTTGTACACAAAAATAAAGATTTTTAGAGATTTTGGAATAGTTTTACTGTTTTACTATTGATCTTTTGTCCTTATAGAAAAACTTTCGTCATTTAAAATATTTTTAGAAGCCCGGAATAAAATAGAATACCTAAAAGCTATTCTTTAAGCACCAAAGACCAATTATAACGTCATTCCAAATTCTATAAAATTCTATTTTTTTTTTGTAAAAATCAATGTGTGGGACTCGCATTACGACAGTACAACATGCGTGCATAAAAATCTTTAGTTTTTCTTTTACGAGAGGTACCTCCCGTAAAACGGTTGATAGTATTTTTTAAGACTTCCCTTTACGGCTGTCGTAGATTTTTTTTCGTCATGTTCATTCATACCCTACAGTTATTTACCTACTATAAGTGAACTGATTGGTTAAAATGTGTTTTCTACCTAACATTGGTGATAATAATGATAGTGATATCACCACAACATCTTAACGGGAATTAGAGTGAAAAGTAATGATAGTGAAGCGTCTTTATGATGAATCCAATCTTATCTGTTGCCTTAACAATTCATAACTTATCAATTACGGGAATATTACAACAAACCTATTAACGAGAATTTAAGTCATGGAACAAAATAACTTATAAGCATTTAAATGACACGTAAAACTGATGAAGTAATCACCTAGTACAGTGAGATAAGCCTCCCCTGATACGTTCCCAGCATCGTTTGATCGTAAGCAGGTATATTTTCCACTATCGGCGGTTGTGGTACTTGTGATTAACAGGTCACCTTCTTCGAGTGTTTGTAGTCTTGCCGATAAATTTATGATTAACGAATCTGTAACAGTTATGTAGTTAATACAATATCAGTAAATTATTAACAAAAGCACGACGTAAGTATGACTCAAGACAAGTGGTCCTTGAAGTTAATTATGTTCTGTGAAACGACAGGATTTTCTTACAAAGTTTGTCGCAATTAGCAATTATGTAAGCGTTTTGTTCATGGATTCTTATTTATTATTTGTAACTTTTTGATTAAAGATTATATTTATAGTCGGCATAGTGTGTAGCAGAAATAAATCTAATGTAGGCAATCCGTTATTTATATCGGTCAGAATTGTTTTATTTAGCTTTACTTAGCTGTTAGTAGTGTTCTAAGTACTAACCATTAAAATACCAGGTGACGTTGGGAGTGGGTGCTCCCACAGCTCGGCACATGACGGTGGCGTCCTTGCCGTCGAGCACAGTCAGGTTGTTCGGCGGAGTCTGCATTATGGGCGGGGACGCTACAAGCCACACGCACACAGTTAGAACACTAGCGGGTTATTCAATAATATACGAAATCTCCTTCTAAATAACCTACATTAGTATAACACAAAACTCTGTAACACCTTCACTCAATGTGGAAAGCGCATGCAGTTATTATAATACAGATATAAATATTTGATGTGCATTAAGCATTAAACATTGTGAATACTTGAAAAATTAATAATAAGCTTTAATAAATAAAATACTTTCGTATAAGTTGAATCTATTTGCACAATTAATAATTTCTCGCATTTATTATGGTTTATTCATTATTATACATACTGCTTTTATCCTAATATAAAGGGTGTAAACGAATTCATGTAATTCCTTAAACCCACATGATCTATTGCTGGTAATACAACCCTGCACGGAGTTAAGCTTGATTAAAAATAAAAAAATCTTTTTTTTCTTGTGTCAGGTGTAAGTGGTCTTATCTGAACCACATCAGAAAGTTTAAATAAAAATAAGAATGAAAGGAAAGTGATACAGCTGGCAGACACGACTAGCGCGATTTCGCTGCGCGCAGTCAGTTAACTCGGGGCGCTAAAATGATACGGAATCAGAACACCATGATATGAAAATAATTCTTGTATTTGAAAAAAAATCATGCACAATCAATCTGTGTCATCAGTAGATTACGCGGTTTAAAGGACTTACACGAATCCGAATACACCCTGTATACAGGATGTAATCGAATTCGTGTAATTCCTTAAAACCACATGATCTGCTACTGGTGTAGATTGGCCACGCATGGTATTTGGCTTGATTAAAAATAAAAACCTATTTTTTTATGCGTTAGCGGTAATTGATCATATCTAAACCACCTAATAAGGAATCAGTAAAAAATAAGAAGGAATTACACGAATTCGTTTACACCCTGTATAATATAAATCTAATTCACACGATTATTTTAAAATAATGTCCGTTGTGATACTTTATTGAAAAAGGACTCAGCATGAAATCATACAAGTATTTATCAATTTCATGGAGGTTACGTGTAAACACCATAATTTTAAATGGTCAATATCGAGCGCCGACACTTAGTAAACCGCGCAGGTGTCTCGTGGCCCACTATAATTTTGCTGGGAATGAATGAATTTTTTAGAAGGATGCGCGTTAAATTCTTGCGTTTTACACGCACCGTACTACATATAAGTAGAAATGTTACACTTCCTTTACCCGGGTAAGTTATTTATGTGTTTTATATTAACTGATATTGATTAGAATACAAATTATCAAACTTAATATTATTTGTAACTAAAGCCAAAAATAAGTAACAATAGTTTATCTACGTATCAAAGATAGGTACATAAATACATTATAATATCTATAAAATTAAAATGAGTATAATCTACAAACGAATTAAAAAAAAACAAACTATGTATTAAAATATTGCATGACACCTAAGACGAGGGAAAAACATTGGTACAACAATCATCACTCGGTGCTAAAAAACGAAAAATCTTCTATGCTATAGTGTTGTGTAAAATGACAATAATTATTATTCTTACTGCCGGTGTCAAATCTGAACGTTTTTGCCTTTTTATCTGAGGTCCTCATTCTTATTAACTTCATGTGACTTCGGGGAAGCCGCCTATTGTCCTTCACTGCACGATAGTGGCATACGTTAATTAGTCAGTATTGTTATTTAACTATATTACACACATACAATATGACAACGACCCTGAGACAGGTACTTACTGAGCTTGACGGATTAATAGACACGTATTACACGCTGGAGAAGGATTTTTTGAAATGAACAATAAATTCTTAATTTACAAATATTTTAAATGTAAAACATCTCATGCATTGTTTTAACAATCTGGGATGCAAGTTTTAAAAATACATTGTTTTATCTTAGCGTATTTTTTCCACTTACTTTTAATTTTCAGCCATGTGTAAATAGAAGATTCTCCTGCTTCGTTGCTGGCAATGCACTGGTATATTCCAGTATCTTCCATTTTAAGCTTGTTAATAACGAGTGAGCGGTCCACTTCCACCCTATATCTGCCTCCACCGTCGTCTACATCTGGATTATCAAGCTCTTCAGCGTCAGCGCCGACACTCGCGATCTTTTTAGAATCTTTGTACCACGTAATACCAGGTAATGGAATACCCTGAACATTACAGTCCAAAACTATTGTACTTCCAAATTCCCCAAAAGTTTCAGACTTTATTAAACTTGACAGGAACACTGGTTTTTCTAAAACCGTAACATATGCGGACGCTGTGACAGTAGCGTATCCTCCGGTTTTTAATCTTGCTTGGCAAGTGTACTGTCCTGTATGCGTTAAGTTAGCTGATATAAGAGTAAGAGTTCTATTCCATTGATCGTTTAAGTCGAATGTTATTCCTGCTAAGTCAATCATTATCCCATCTTTAAACCATAAAGTTTCCAACTCATGTAAAGGCCTAGCGTTTGCTATACAATATAAACTCGTATATTCTTGACCTTTTACTATTTTTGTGTCTTCTGGTTTTATAATTATTTCTGGCGGTATTTCTTTGCTGTCATTTCCAAAAACGTTGAGTTTTATGTAAGGACTATTTTCTTCTTTTCCCAGTTGTGTATTTATGGCACGTACTCTGAAATTAATTCACGAAAAGATTTTTTATAAAATCATTTTTGGCCGTTAAAGAAAACATGTTATTTAAGCACAAAAACAGAAAGGGTAGGTATAACTCAACAAGGAAAGTTTAGTTAGTAGGTATTCAATATAACCTGTATGCTTTCTCATCCTCGTGTGAAGTGCACAATATTATAAGTTCATGTTTCTCAGTAACAGCATATTTTTGATCGTATCGCAAAGCGCCATTCTCATCTTGCCATATGACTGACGGCGCTGGTTCAGATTCTATCTGAGGAAACGCTAATACTGCCGCTCTGCCAGATTCAGCAGTGATTACTGTTTCAGCGATAGTTTCAAATACACCCATATCTGTGAACATGTATACGTCATTAATTGAATCTATTTGAGGAGCTCAGGATCAAAAAGTGTCATTTACACTTTAGGCACTCAAGCTTTGGATTTTATCGATTTCTGAGTAGATTTGGTTCAAAAAGTGGCATTTTCTAAGGCAAAATAGCATCTCCAAGTTGCATTCTGATCAAAAAGTTTATTAGGCAAACAGGCCTACTCGTAAAGTTTTTTCTGATTTCTGAACAAAAATGAACAGTGAAATTGACACCTTTCGTTCCTAACCTCCTCATTTATAGCGTAAAGTCCCACAGAATACATCACTGGCTCTTAGATGTTTATGACTAACAAACTTCTTTTTTATACAAAATAGTTGTTCTGTTTCCAGGACGGTAGACGTATTATTCCTCAAGATTATTCCGCACACACAACAAAGAGACACATGAACGTACAAAGAGATGTATGAAAGTTTACTTACACGCGACGACAATGTTGTTCTTTTCACTGAATATTGCTCCGACGTCATTTTTAGCTATACACTGGTAGGCTCCGGCATCCTGCCGCTGGGTGTTATGAATCTTATAAAACAGCTCTGATGAATAATCACTGAGCGGTACACCGTTTCTCAGCCATCTGTACAATGGTTGCGGTATGCCTAAAATGTTGAAAATAATTTTGTATTATGTAAAGGATGGGAAAAAAAGGCGGTCGGTAGAGGGAAAGTATCTTAAATATTGATGGTAGCAAATTTTGATCAAAGGAAACATTCTGTAATATCTATATATATAAAAGAAAGTCGTGTTAGTTACTTCACTTATAACTCAAGAACGGCTGAACCGATTTAGCTGAAAATTGGCAGGGAGGTAGTTTAGAGCCAGGAGAAGGACATAGGATACTTTTTATCCCGTTCGACATTTTGATATTTAAAAAAAAAAAAATTATATCAGTATATCCATATTCTTAATCTGTTTAGGTAGTAGGTAGGTAGTAGGTAGGTAGTAGGTAGGTAGTAGGTAGGTAGTAGGTAGGTAGTAGGTAGGTAGTAGGTAGGTAGTAGGTAGGTAGTAGGTAGGTAGTAGGTAGGTAGTAGGTAGGTAGTAGGTAGGTAGTAGGTAGGTAGTAGGTAGGTAGTAGGTAGGTAGTAGGTAGGTAGTAGGTAGGTAGTAGGTAGGTAGTAGGTAGGTAGTAGGTAGGTAGTAGGTAGGTAGTAGGTAGGTAGTAGGTAGGTAGTAGGTAGGTAGTAGGTAGGTAGTAGGTAGGTAGTAGGTAGGTAGTAGGTAGGTAGTAGGTAGGTAGTAGGTAGGTAGTAGGTAGGTAGTAGGTAGGTAGTAGGTAGGTAATAAGTAGGAAAAAGGGCATTGCAACGCATGCCGGGAACAGCTAGTTTTAAGATAATTATAACTGCATTCAGAGATTTTTGAAAACTTACTTGCCCCAACCGGAAATCGAAACAACTCAAACGCGAAAAAATATCACCTGTATTTTTATGCCACCGATCAATCAGTAAGGTCAATAATAGGGATCAAATCTCTCTAATAAACATTGTGTCTCAAATTAAAGAAAGACTGTGTAATCTAACAATAACTTAGTAACACAGCAAGTTTTACGCAAAAACTTCATTGGATGGGTCATTCGGGCTTATTTCATAGACTTCCTTTAATTTAAGACTGTATGTTTATTGCAGAGATTTAATAATTAGTTTATTTATTGACCCTATCGATTGGTGCCATTGAATAAAGAACGTTGTTTTTTCGCAGTTATGTCAGTTCGATTCCCGGATCAGGCAAGGGACTGAAACATCTATGAATGCAGTTATACTTTTTGTATTATATAAAATTTGCTATCATCAGTATTTAAGGTACTTTCCCTCCACCGACCGCCTTTTTTTTGCACACTGTAGAGTCATTTAAGTTTATACTTTCGACGAAGTAGTTATAAAGTAAATTTTAATTTCCTCGTTCAAGACCTCGAGTGCTGGACCCATGACCCCACGTGCATACTGGGTGACTGATAACCCATGATAAGACAAACAAAATAATTACTTATGCTAGGGTCTCATCACACACACTTATTATTCGTGTCATCTCGTTAACTCGAATACCAGAAATGTAATAATATACGATATTTGACAAACGTGCTGTGCACGCCACTTTAACGCTGTGTTACGAATTTTTGCAGAAACGCTATTGCTATACTTAATGAACCCAGGTGTTATAAATACACACTTACCAATTGCAGAACACTGTAAGATTTTAGTTGTGCCTTCTCTGACTATACTATTTGAAGATGAAGGTTGCATACTAAATCGCGGTGGTTGCATTTGTACTGAAAAGAAAAGAAAAAAACTATTTATCAAAGATTTGTGAAGTCACGTCACATCACATCATATCTTCACTACATAGTATAAAACAAAGTCGCTTCCCGCTGTCTGTCCCTATGTATGCTTAGATCTTTAAAACTACGCAATGGATTTTGATGCGGTTTTTTTAATAGATAGAGTGATTCAAGAGGGAGGTTTTAAGCTATAAAACGTACACGTGCAACGCCGGGACGGGTCGCTAGTAATATTATCAATTATAAGAGTTGGAGGTCAGAAAGAGGTTTATAGTGGTCTAATGCGTCATAGGTAACGCTACTAGTGGCATTCGGCCGTGGTTGCGTCCTTGGTCGGGGGCGAGAATGCGTGGGAAGCCACTGGATGGTTACCAAGGAGGCGGCGGAGAGAGGAAGTTAACCTTTCTTCTCTCCCGCAGCAAGCCCGAGAAGGCGACGCACCGTGTTCCGCGCGCACCTCTCATAAGGACGTGGGGCTGGGCCCCACCCAAGGAGCGACCAAGACCTACCGTGCTTGCGGTGAATGCACTGGCGAACCCGGTCACGGTATCCTGGATGAGCTATATACTCGGAAGAACACCTAGGTGGTTTGAGTCGGCAAGAGTCCGACATAACCGCCTTACCCTGGGTGCATATTATTTATTTTATACTGGTGTAAGACTTTCGGAACTAAAACATTGTATTTCGAAAAATTCAGTCCATCTGCATCACTTTTGCTGAGTTTAGTTTCACAGCATAAGATTTTCCAGGATTTTTCTAAATCCTGCAGTAGTTTAAGTGTTTTATTTTTTAAATATAAATATGTATAAAAGAAAGTAAATTATATGAGTCATTATTGGAGGCGTGGTGCTCATTGACCGAACTTATCTCCCCGTAGATCGCTACTGCGGACTGTCGAAGTCCGTTGCGGAACAAGCTATGAATCAGATTTCGAAGCATTTTGTTAAACATTACATTCCAACGCCCCTAAAAGTAATTTAACTTGTGGCAAATAATTGAATTACAAAGTTGCTCTTTTCTAGTTAGACTTACAAGAACGAGAGGATGCGATGTGACTGGATGCGACAAACAACTTTTGTGTCCCATTTTAACGCTCCCGCGGGTATTCTAAAATTTCATCTAAGTGGCTTTAAAGCAGCTTTCCACGTTTCCAGGACTAAGTATCACAGACCAGCTAATTTCCGTTTTGTTAACACTATTACAAACTTGACGGTGTGGTTTGACTTGACGAAGTTTCATTTGGGTTACATTTTAATGTACGGTAGGGCCAAATCGAGCAATCATAGCCCGACACACTTTTCAAGAGAGCAATTCAGAGCACTTTGGGCCCCTCATATCTTTGTTATGGGTGGATTGGAGTAAGAATCTAGAAACTATAAAAACTGAAAGAAATTTCGAATAATTCGACGTAAAAAAATTAGAGATTTGATGTAGACCTGGCCAAGTTTTTATTACAATTGAATCGCCATTTAAACAAATTACTTGATGATTTATAAATCGTTGGTTATACATATACAAGGTTACGTAACCTAATATTTGTGACTTGTCCATGTCCGGAAGAGTAGGTATTTTGTTCCTCTTAAGAAAATTGACATCATAAAAATGTGTGTGAAAAAAAAGTTGACATTGTATTAATTTTTTATTTGATTCTGTGTAGCATAAGAAATAAAAAAGCTGAAATCGATGGTAATTACATTTTTTTTTCTGGGAAGGAAGGAATCGTAGCAAATGTCACCCCCCCCCCGTGACAACTGAGAAACAGACTTCCCATTTGTCCCCTCTAGTCAGTTTTCAAAGGGAACGGTCGGCACAAATTGTCACCCCGGTGACAAATGGGAAGACAATTCTCAACTGTCACCCTGGAGGACAGGGCTAGAGGGGACTATTGGGAATAATTCCAAAGGAACATCTTCCCATACACAAACTCGGGAAAATCGTTAATTTTGTGTTCTGTTCCTTATTTATAGTAGCCGGTTTCCGTGGAAATATTACCAATGTACAGAGTTTTTGCACTTTACAATTTTATCATGTTAAAGTTGTTCCAAAATTCAATGTTAAGCCGGGGTACAAACGAAAGGAAAATGAACGAAAGTAAAGTAATACTTCATCAATTTAAATATAAAACGAGTTTAAAAGAAATATACTTACAACTTTATTTCTTATTATTTATTTTTCTGAACAGTCATAAACTGCCCATATCATTTGTTCCCGACGTGACGTTGAGTTTTGGGACACCCTGTATAAGTCTGGTTAGCATAAATCCTTGTACTGACACATATTTTAACCGAAACTACTTTACGATCGAAATAGTAATGGGAACTCACGATGAAACAGATGGATAAAAATACTGCGCCACGATTAGGGTAACTAGGAAGTTGAAATAAATCGGCACTAAACACGTCGAATAAGCCGTTGACAGATCGGTGTTGGTAAGCTCCGAAAATACGATGTATCTGGAGCCTTTGTTCGAAGATAAAAGTGGTAGGTAGTTTTTCACGTCAATACTAACAGTAAAATCCTTACAGATGGCAACTTATTTAACATTGATTGTAACAAATAGTTGACCTCTATCATAGACCCTTTTCCTTAGTAATTGTCTCAGTGGGATCATTAAGCTGCCCACGTATAAATTTTGGTAAATCCTTTCACATTCCCAAAATCCCTCGTAAAAGTTACTCATAGTCATAATTTTAGGTTTGATAAAAGAAAACTGATCATGCCAGACTTCCGTTACTATCTATAGAGTCATGCGCATGTTGAACATTATGTAGTATTGTAGAGACTACTAATAAGTCAGTACCTACCTAAGTCGTTGACAATCGTGTAAGCATTTGTTAACAAATTTGAACGTTCGGTGAATTTATAATAAGGATTGAAACATTAAAGAGTAGCAATGGAGATAGAGGAATCGCCGACGCAATGTACATTACAAAGTTCTATAACGTACTGGATCTGTCATTCCTATATTTCAAACATTTGAAATTATTAAACCAACATTATAAAACATAAGAAAAACTTAATGTAAGTCTTTTCAATCAATTAAATTAGCTTACCTACTGCAAAACCCTATAACACGCTAAAATAGCTATATTTTTGGATTGGAGTTCAAAAGTAAAACCAATTTAATGAGCAATCTTATGGTGATGCAATTTTAAGAAACAGTGAGTCTGTTTATTTTTTACGCGGCTCTTGATTGACTGCAGTGAGCCTGACCCAGTTACCAACAGTCAACACGTGTTGAGTATCATATCGACGGTTTAAAGTTAGCGTACATTAGCCTTTTCTTAAACGGGAACATTTAAAAGTTTACTAGAATATTTCTCCGAGGTGGATAGGAAGAAAAAAATACACGAACTATTTGTTGTAGAAACTATGTTTAACGTGAAACCCATAGATAAGGAGAAATTTAACAAAATCTTATTTTTGGATTCTAGGATAAGCAGTACTTAAGTAATATATGAGTACTGAGTTGTCAAAAAAAATTTGGCAACTTCGTACTCAAAATAAATGTTACTTAAGTACTGCTTATATTGCTGGCATTCTTTTATTTATTTAGAAACCGGAGTTTAATCCAAAATGGCGTAGCGTGCGAAGGTCACTTAAGGTCGAAAATTTGAAATTTTCATGAGAACGCATAAACATAGCACATGTCCTAAATTCAGAACTACCCGGATTTGCAAGGTAGAACTACCTAGCGGTTAGGCTTTAATGTGTGATTAAAATATAATTCAATTAAACGAATGGTGAAATACCTAAAACGCAGATTTGTAAAAAATACATTGTTTATGGGTAACGTGACCATACGTCCCGCATTGAGCGGGACAGACCCGCTTTTGAGCTATGTATCCCATTGTCCCCAAAACACAGAAATGTTCCACTTCGAAAAAAGGGCAATCCGTGGCAATGAATTCAATATAGAACGAGTGTGTGTATTTGTTAATCGCATCAGAAAACATTTTGATAACCAAGGATAATCATCAAATCATGCCAATCACACATTCTTATCTGAAAACCAAAACTGATAATTATTTTAAAGTAAATTACTCATCCGAAAAATATAGAACCGGCACACCTGACTACACAAGATCAGTTTTTTTTTTTTTCATTAATTTGTGTAAATAATATAAATCTTCTATAAAAATGTGTTTCATTGTTATAAAAATAATTAAAACTTTGAGGCGTCCCGCTCTGAGGGATCAAAATTATGGTCACGTTACGTATGGAGTATCCTTCTATTTCTGATTACATAGTACACTTTAGAAGTCAATTCTGTGAAGTGACATTTGAATTTGCTCTTGATAAACGCTTTCAAACTTTTAATACGTTCTCCAACGAACTTAGAAGTTGGACTGCCGCTTAAATATCGGTCGTTATTCAAATCTAATAACGCGTAAAGGGTGGAATAAGTAAAATAACACTTTCTCAATTTGTTTCGTATGCGTAACATTAATTTAAACAGTGAGGCTGAAGTTTTGTTGTATATTTTGGCGTGTATAATAAGAAGCTAAGTTTTAAAAGAAAAGCGTTGTTTGTGGATCTCGTTTTTCAGAATCTTATTACTGTGAGCGGTGTTCCTTCGAGTTGGTTTGATTTTTTTATTGCCTACATAAGATACTTATTTAGGTTTTAACGTCAAATTAAACCCATTATCAATTTTATAAAAAAAAAGTAAAAACCGACTTCAAATAAATACTAAAAGGAGTAAAATACTTAATTACTTACCATAATATAAAATTAACAGTTTCAGAAGTCGGTGGCTTCTATTTGCTTCAGTGTAGAGTTGCACCGACTTCTGAAACTGTTAATTTTATATGTATTATGGTAATTATTTTACTCCTTTTAGTATTTATTTGAAGTAGGTTTTTACTTTTTTTTTTAAGTTTATTTTTTATTAAATACGTTTTAGGGTGGATTTTATCAACGTCAGATAACGTTATTCCCAGGAATAAATGAAACTTTTTGACAGATTTTATATAGGTAATCTGTCAAAATGTCGAATTTATTCCTCAGATAACGTTATCTGACGTTGGTAAAATCCACCCTTAGTGTCATAATTTTAACCCCCTTCTTCATAACCCCTTCTTTTTGGCTTTGACGTAGTCGGGCATAAAAAGTCCTTTCAAATGATACCTTACACGATATAATGAAAACATTCCAAAGGGGGGGGAGGGGGGGACACGAACCCCCTCCTCTTTTCCAGTAGTCAGTTCCCAACAACAAATATAAACAAAGCAATATTAGTAATTTGAGAATTTTGCTTTGATCCGATGAGGAGTTCCGTTCCATATCTCTGAAGTTCATAGTCTAATCATTACAAAATTTATATGGGACCAATCGGAAAGAATACCCTTTCGAAAAAAAAAAGAATTTTTCAAATCGGTTCATAAATGACGGAGATATGAGGTAACAAATATAAAAAATAAAAAAAAAATACAACCGAATTGAGAACCTCTTCCTTTTTGAAGTCTGTTAAAAAGAGCGGACAATTTGGATTCATTTTCTAAAGAAAAAGATTAAGACCCACGCCATGTTGTTTTCAGAATTACGGAAAAAACACTACATGGACAGACAGCCAAGCAAGATGCGTAAGATAACTTCCCTGTAAACTAGTTCAAGGGCTTTAGATAATTGTGTACCATGCTTAAGATAAATCCCTTTTTAATTGCCATACAAGTTTGTCAGTATCCGTAAAAGAGGTTACACGTCTATCTTAATTTGGCAATATCCACGTTGATAAAATGATAAGATAACACTAACCGTTAGTAGGTGGGTCATTGGAACACCTGTACAGAATTTCTTTTGGCTTATCTACGTGTAAAGTAGTATATCGTATTCGTAGGGCATAAAGATTTCTGCTGTATTTGCTGATTACTAGAGAAACGGTCGTACCTTTATCTTCAAGTTAGGTCAATCCAAATCTTTGTGCCCGTGGAGGGATCTATTTGACCACTTATTTCTGCTGTTATGCGACTCGAGTCTACTCAAGATGATGACCAACAATAAAATAACAAATCAAAAACCAAACTTATTTTCACAACTTTAAGGCTCATCTGTCTATACTAGCAAAATACTTAAATGAAAATATTTAAAAAAAGTATTTTCCTTTCATGTGCATTTCCAAACATTTCCTTTTTGTTTTCTCCACCTTTTAAAGCTAAATGATTTGTTAAAACCCTTGAATTGTTCAGGAATATGTACCGAAACTCACCCCATTTTCGATACTTTCGTGGGAATAGGCAACAGAAAATTAATACTAAGGAATAAAAATAAAAAATAAATATTTTTAGCTCCTCCTTTCTTAAGACAAAGGAGAAAAAACGAAGTAAGTCTATCCATGGCTTACCATTTTTTTTTGATCGTCGTAAGATGATCATGGATACCCTCCGCCTGGGGGAAGGCGAAGGGTTATGCCTTTTACCTGCTAAAAACCCACGGTGTTACCTACTTCTCCTGACCCTTGGCCGGGGTCGCAAAATTCGCAGCTGCATGCACCGCAACCCCGGCAGGCCTCGGTCTGCCAGCCCCTGACGGATCCCTCCTTCTGTGGGGCCTTGCCCCACGTCCTCTTGAGAGGCGCGCACGGAACACATGCGCGCCGCCTTCTCGGGCCTGTTACTGGTTGGGCGACGGGTCCCCTAACCCGTCGCCCGCAGGCCACACACTAGGGTGGCCGAAGATCGTCGCACGCCCTCCGGCGGCACCCGGTGCGTTTAGCGCGGGAAGGGAGAGTGGCTGCCGCCTCTCTCTCCCTCTTCGCTCCCCCTCCTTGGTCGCTAACACCATTTCGCAAAAGGAGGCGACGGCTTCCCACGCACTCTCGCTCCCGACCATGGACAGAACCACGGCCGGAAGCGAGAGGTCACCACCGACCGCCGCGACTAGTTCACGGCCCTGCGTCGCTCACGTACGGCACTCCTGCAACGTGTGCAGCGCCATGTCTTCCGGGCAGTCGACGCAGTGATGACATCCGGGCGTCTGGTCCCGGCCTTTGCGACACAGGTACTTCTCGAAACATCCATGTCCCGAGAGCACCTGCGTCAGCCGGAAGCTGAGGGCGCCATGCCGCCTCTCCTCCGTAACGGGTCTTACCGCCGCTATTGCGGCGTGCCCTGCGCTGGGTTGCACAAGTTGTTCTCTCCACTCGGCCACTAGGATCTGGCGAAGCTCACTCCGCTCAGGCGCCTCCTCGCGCTGACGATATCTCAGCACGAGGGCCCTCGCCTCCAGATCCCAGGGCATCGATCCGGCTAGGAGGCTCCTCGCCTCGAAGTAGATCGTGCGGTACCTCCTTATCACCCTGACGGCCATCGCGCGCTGCGGTCTCCGCAGGATTGCGACGTTGCGGGCCGTCAAGGTGTGCGCCCATATTGGCGCCTGATACAGGGCCATGGACCTTTCGATCCCCGCGTAGAGCCTCCGGCAGGAGGCGTTGGGTCCCCTCAGTTGGGGCAGCAGCCGCGACAACGCAGCTGCGGTGCCCATCAACTTTGGCGTCAGCTGCCGAAAGTGAGGCCCAAAGTCTCACCGGCCGTCGAGGACAAGTCCTAGGTACTTCACCGTCGACTCGATGCGGATGCCTCCCACTACGATGTGGGATCCCGAGGGTGGTCCCTTCTGGGGTCCGTGAAAACACAGGGCCTCGGACTTCTGCAAAGCCACCTCGAGACCCAACCGATCCTTGCGACGACCTGCGCAACCCCAGCTGTCGCTAGTATGGCTGGCTCTTGGTGCGTCCTCCCCCGCGTCGTGACCAGCATGTCGTCGGCGTACCAAGTCACGCCCAAGCCGCGGAGGTACGCACCGCGTAGCACCCAGTCGTATCCGATGTTCCACAGGAACGGCCCCAGGACCGATCCCTGTGGAACACCGCACGACATCTCTCTCCGACCCATAGCTTAGGTACCGTAGCATAGCTAAGTTTCACGGATTAATTGGGAAATACCGAAAAACAGCTTATAAATATAGCAGAATACATTACGAATAATTAATTAACTTTACTTAATTATTTATAAGATAAGGTATTATGTTTTTAAACTTTCGATTTGTACACATTATAACAATACTGACCAGAGTTATCGGAATATACAGCGTGTCCCAGAAAGTAGTGTCAAGCGGAAGTCCAGAGGTAGAACATCCTTTGAGGTACCCAAATCACCCCCATGTATGTTCCGCGATTTTTTGTAGTTTTCGAGTTATGAATGTTTTTCATGTTTTTTAATCAAACTCTGACTATAACGACATTTTTGATCATAGTGACGTGAATAGTTGAGATACATGAGTAATTTTTTTTTTAAGTTAGCTGATTAGTAACCCTATCGAATGCATAAACATTTGTAACCATAGATGTAATAAATGCGTTACAAAAAAATATTGAATTGTCACAAAGTTAAAATACTGCATGTTTCCTAAATCTTTGTGGGTGATTTAAAAATAAATCTCCCTAAACTTTTTTTTTCAGATGTATTTTAAAAACTTATCCATTTTATCAGCTATTTACCCTGTAAATTTCATCCAGCTATCTCTACGACATCACAATAAAAAAATCATTCAAAGCATACAATATCGAAAATTCCAGTTGTAAAAGGGTGAATGAAAAATTGATTAAAGCTTACTAATAACGTCTTTTTTAGTAACCCTCGACGCAAAAAGAGAGGTGTTATAAGTTTTACGTGTGTGTCTGTGTGTCTGTCTGTGGCATCGCAGCTCCTAAACGGATTTTGATTTAGTTTTTTCTTTTGTTTGAAAGGTGACTTTATCGAAAGTGTTCTTAGCTATGATTCAAGAAAATCTGTTCAGCCGTTTGAAGATCATCAGCTCTTTTCTGGTTGTCGAAGGGATATGAGCAACTTCTACTGATCTGATCGTTTCGAAATTTACTATCCTGTGACTTCAATGATATTGATGACATGTGACAAGAAGGAGGTCATTACAACTTATCATAAACTTAAAGAATCAATAGGCACACAATACCTACTTCTACTGTAAGTTGGGTATCATGCTGTTTCAGATGATGCTTGAGTATCAGGTCAAGGTTACCATGTTATTGTAATATCATTGAAGTCACAGGATAGTAAATTTCAAATCGATCAGATCAGTAGAAGTTGCTCATATCCCTTCAACAACCAGAAAAGAGCTGAAGATCTTCAAACGGCTGAACAGATTTTCTTGAATCATAGCTAAGAACACTTTCGATAAAGTCACCTTTCAAACAAAAAAAAAACTAAACTAAAATCCGTTTAGGAGCTGCGATGCCACAGACAGACACACAGACACACACGTAAAACTTATAACACCCCTCTTTTTGCGTCGAGGGTTACTAAAAAAGACGTTATTAGTAAGCTTTAATCAATTTTTCATTCACCCTTTTACAACTGGAATTTTCGATATTGTATGCTTTGAATGAATTTTTTATTGTGATGTCGTAGAGATAGCTCGATGAAATTTACAGGGTAAATAGCTGATAAAATGGATAAGTTTTTAAAATACATCTGAAAAAAAAAGTTTAGGGAGATTTATTTTTAAATCACCCACAAAGATTTAGGAAACATGCAGGATTTTAACTTTGTGACAATTCAATATTTTTTTGTAACGTATTTGTTACATCTATGGTTACAAATGTTTATGCATTCGATAGGGTTACTAATCAGCTAACTTAGAAAAAAAAATTACTCATGTATCTCAACTATTCACGTCACTATGATCAAAAATGTCGTTATAGTCAGAGTTTGATTAAAAAACATGAAAAACATTCATAGCTCGAATACTACAAAAAATCGCGGAACATACATGGGGGTGATTTCGGGACCTCAAAGGATGTTCTACCTCTGGACTTCCGCTTGACACTACTTTCTGGGACACGCTGTATATGTTTAAAGGATAGGGGATCAGAATATTGTACGCGATTTAGAATTGCTTAGAATATTTAAAGACTACCTTTGTTAACCGGACGTTTCGATTCGACTGAATTACACCAGCCGACTGTCAGTCGTTATAAATAAGGCAAATATTGAAGAAAATCAACATATTATATTGTGTATTTTAGTTATTAAAATAACACACTTAATTAAAACAAAATAGGAATAAAAGTTTTAAAAAAAAGACATACATAGATCTGTACTTTAAGTAGCACACATGCATCTTTAAAACACTTGTTTGTATATTTTTTACTGAACTGACTAAAACAAAGAAACGTTCAACCCAAATCACAATTAAATAAAAGTATTCCCATTCAAGAGTTTTCATAAAAAATAAAAAGGTCGTTTAACTAAGTTTAATTTATGTGCTCCGCCCGAGTAAGTAATTTGGATGCGCAGATGTTTGTCAATAAAGGGACTTGAATTATAAACAGTTATAAAAAGTATGCAATATTACAGTTGTTCAACTGCTCCGCAAAGTAAAAAGAGTGGTTATGTAAAAGTAAAACATGGGAACGCATCAAGCTAAGACATCAATATCGAAAGAACCGTTTCCGTTACGTGACTCACACCTATGGCACGTTTAGTCGATGCCAGCGACTACTAACATACTAATAAGAGACATTCAATTCTAAAGGATTTTTATTTCCCTGAACTAAGGTAAGGTCTGGTGAACTGAATAAGCAGGAAATGATAATTGCATAAAAACCATTTTAGAACCACTATGTCACTAACATTTTACTGATTGATATTAATTATAAATAGATATTTACGTCTACTTAATGCTCAATTAAAATTGAGTACTTGTTTATTAAATTGTACCAATTCTGTGTTACCTAGTTCATTTCCGGTTTATTGTCGCTCAGGTTATAGCGGCGCGGCGGTAACCTGAGCTTGTACCACGAACGCCGCGCCGGGCATACGGACTACGAGCATGTATCTAGTTATAGGTAAATGTACGGGAAACCCTTCGATTGGCTTTAGGTCCCTTTATAACGAAGACTTTCAAGTGTCCTTTTTCAAGGGTTATAGCGTACTTTATATCAAATCCACTAACTAAATAAGTGTCCTGCGGATATTATAAAAATTATAAATGTATGATTTTGTGTATTTGTGCTTGTATACTCCACGCAGGAAGGTCTGAGTTCGATCCCAGCCCAAACCTATGACTGCGAATTCATGTGCAAATCAGAACTTGATTATCACGAGACTTGCGTTAATGATGAAGGAAGAACATCACGAGGAAACCTGCTCAACTGGGAGGGCTCCATAAAGTTCTCGATGGTGTGGTGTGTTCACTTTGAGAAGATTCCCCTGCCCAGCAGTGGTAGGTACTAGGTACAGTAATGGACTGATTATATCTATGCTTTTTGTCTAACTGCTCTTCAATATTTGCAGCCTGTCCACGTTTTTAAAAACAGCATATGCAGTTGAGCTCTGCTATTTAAGTGTACCTAAATGGTACTTGTTGATTCTGTAATTAACACTGCAAACCTCCGCCTCAGCAATGTAAATAGCCGATTGTGTAACGATTCATTTGGGTCAAAAACTGCTACAATCTGGACATCTAAAGTGAGATTGTGCTTCAGTTTGGTGGATGGATAGATTATAAAATTAAGTTTCAGCTGTCGGTGCCTTCAATTTGGTTCAGCGTGGATTAACCCCGACTTTGAAACTGTTACTTTTATAATATGGTAATTTTGTTTATTCGTTTTTTTGAAGTCAGCTTTATTTTTAGTTGAAAAGATTTTTCTTTTTAGTGGCCTTAATTAAATTAATCTAAAACTTGGTTAGACCAACTAAAGACGCTTCTCGTAATAACCCAATCACATTATGTTTAGAGGGGTGCATGGAAAGAGCCTCCACGAGTGACGATACTTAAGTAGGTACGTCCGGCGCACCCTGGGCAGTCAGCCTCGCTACAAACCTTGCTGTCTAGCTAATCTTTTCACCACGGCATGAGCTATTTTCGTATAGCTCGTGCTGACACGAGAGAAGAAGATTATGTTTAGTGTTCCTCATTGAGGAGTTCCATTGTCTATCTCTGAAGGTCTTCATCAGATCTTCACAAAGTTTAAATGGGACCATTTCGGGAGAAATCTCTTTCAAACAAAAAAAAAACATCCAAATAGGTGTATAATGTCGGAGTTATGTCCGATCATGTATAAAAAAAACAACAGACAATTGAGAACCTCCTTCTTTTTGGAGAAGTCGGTCAAAAATGTTCCACTCTCCTTTAGCGAGTGTCCGTTGTCGACTGTTGAAGAATGTGTGCAGTGTGACCGCAGTCCGCACACGGCACGCCAGTGCACCACAGCAGTAACCGGTCGACGCAACGAACGCTATAGCGAATAAAACGGCTCATTTCCAAGAACATGAATACAGACATACTCACACACACAATGCAATGAAATTAAAGGCTTCTTTTATCGTACCATTATACTAGTTGAATTTATACCGAACTTACATTGAATTTTGATAATAACGTACTAAGTGTGTGATGCAACGCTTTTTTGACCACGTTTTTTAAAGAACAAAAAACCCATTGATTGAATAAGAAACGTACTTACTTAAATGCCCATTACTAACTAGGTCACCGTTATAATGCGATTTCTTTCATTGTTACCTTTGTTCAACTGTTTAGGTTAGAAAAGTGTTATTATTTATGTGGACGATTTTTAATGTAGATGTGAGTTTTTTTTAATGAAATCATTCAAAATCGGCGCTGTCTGTCAGCGTTTCCTGCCCTGATTATACCTGACCTTTCGTGTACCAAAACTCTTCTCATTACTTACATAGAATTAATGTCTGTTTCGAGATCATTTTCAGTTCTTCCCACCTTGTAGTTGTACTATCAACACGTTTCCTGCCGTTTATCGAATGAGAATTCTTTAAAGAAATAAGGCAATTCGATAAAGAAGGATGACTTTTTAATACAAACCAACTAACCAAGTTGTGCACGTGTATTGATTTAAGTGGAAAATTAGGTCACAGATTTCTGAGTGGGTAATTATATTATAGTCGTTTACCATGTGAGGAAAAATCAATTCCGTAAACATAAATCACTTTCTTCGTTATATTTTGTTGTATACCAAAGCAATAAACAATGTATTTTAGCGGTCATTGCACTCCACTTTCCTTAAATGGTATTATTATGGAAAGTTCTTTTATCCGACCAACACTGCGTTTGCAGGATATCAGGAAAATTAAAAAAAAGAAAAAAAACATTGGCACACAATGGAAAAAATTTATGAAAATCAAAAATAAAACTAATTCTAGAAAATTAATTGTGCCTCACAATGAATTTTCTAGCGCTGCGCCAAAAATCAGAAACAATTAATGGTGAATATGACCATGAGACATTACGCGAACATAAAAATGCTGTTAGGCGTCCTACGTCCCCGGAGTCCTTTGTTTATCAGAGCTCAGGCAGCAGAGCGTTAAGCTACCGCCCCGCACGACCATGAGTAAAAATAGAAGTTAATCGATCCTTTTATTCGTGTCAGCCGTTCGCTACATCATCAACAGGTACCCAACAGGAACCCAACCCTTTTCTAACACGTACGGGAAACTCAATGAAGTATGTCGTTTTTTAGTTAATCTATTGTTAGCACATGGATTTGTTCAAAGTGGTAGTTCGACGAGAGAGAGAGAGACGTCAGAGATTTTCAAGCTGCTACACATGGTACGCTCATGGATATCACACGTGGTCTTGGCTCCGGTGTTTTGGCAAATGGGGTGAAATAAAGTTATTCATGGATTTTTGCAGCATAATTTTAGCACAAATGCAAAACGATCGCTGAATTATTGCTATCAATTTTCAAAAATATTAGGTGCACTGCTAGTCCTCGTGTCTGGCGTAGAACCACTACGCTCGTTCTAGCAAACACTAGGCCAATTATGAAAAACTATTTTTAAATAGCATACGAACCGCAGTTAAGTTGCAGTTCGATGGCGATTTTGTTACTAGAATTGGCTTCCAGTTCGCTAAAACGATTGGCTCTCACAATTTCCTAGCCGGTAACTTTATTAATTTATTTCAGAGCGATTTTGCTATGATCGTAGTGTCAGATTATCTGTTTTGAACATGAGACTACTAATTTAACAAGAACATTTGCTAAAATTGAATAAATAAATAAGTATTATTAATTATGATGTTAAACCGAGAGGCAACTGGAGGCTGAGACTTAAACTAAATCGAGAATTTAACGAGTCAGCTCAACTCTTGCTTACTTGTGATTTATGATTAATTTGTCGTTGATTGCGCAGCGCGTGTTGGAAACAAGTGTCGCTAAGTACATTTGAACTTGGGTTTACATAAAAATTATGCAAATATTATGACTTATTACTATGCCAACTATGTAATTATTTTTACGTGTAGTGTATTGTCCCTCAAATGCATGAGGATAGCGGATAAACTCGAGAATTAAGATCTTTTCATTAAGTACCCTCGGGAGTGTCATCGCCACCGTACTTCCGAAAGGTACTATACAAACATACCATGGTTACCCGGTGTATAAATTATACCTACCTAATTATGTCGCGTTAGTCTGCAGTCACCATAAATACGCTGCGTAATGGTTTTTTCAATGCTTTTTACTCTCCCCACAGAGGCATTAGGCCAAAGTATTTCTGGTTGTACATCAGTTAACTAAATGTATTTTATCATATTGTGCTTGCTTACGTAATTTTTAAAGTACCTATCTGTCATTCATTAAGCTTGCCTGGTTTTTATAGTTAATCAAAAAGTATAATTAGTATTTAATTCTATAACACTTATTGGCTTACTAAGCGGAGGAAGGCTGGCTTTCGAAAAATCTTTTCCAAATGCACTACACACAAATGATGAAGAAAATCATCCGAAAATACACAAAGTATACATATAAAAAAAACTGTCTGTTTGCTGTGTGAGAGCACATTCGACATTGTAGAACTCTGGATTCAACAAACTTTTGTGACGAATTTGGTGATCTGCAAATAGTTAGGAATAAGTACGACTTTCAAAAACTAAAGCCACGAAATGGCAAAGTGAATACAGTTGAGTTGGGCAGTTTGGAAGGCTGAATTAATGATGTTCGTCGAAGGAAATATCAAAATGCCTAAGGGCCGAGCTTTTCAACCAGTGCATCCCCCCTTCGATGACAAACGCACAATCGTCGAACGCAAAGTTATTATTAAAATTACATTATTGAGATGGGTAGGTACCTACCCTTAGGTCTACCGCGTTCTAGGAATAAGGAAAGCAAATCTTGAAAATCATTACATCAGTAAAGTTTTAGAATTCTTCTCAGGGATCTCAGTGTTGTAAAACACCGCAATGTTTGAACAGGGCTCGTAAAAGTGTGTCAAGCAATATACGTATCACGTATCACTCAAAAAGTACTGTACGCGCCTGGAACTGAGGCACACAGGTATAAACTTTGGGTACAGAGAATATTATGAGAGATAGCTCCTTATAGCTTTTTACCATGTTATGTATAATTACTTTATTGTCACTTGCTGTTTGAGTTAAGTTGATTTCTTAAAATTGGCATACTTTGTAGTATGCATATAATTAGACTTCATTTAACGCCCATACCTTTACTATAATTTTGTGATATTGAATAGGACAATATTCACATTTGCGTGTTTATGGTTCCGTTATTGGCTTTTGTCGATCGAATCGATTAACATACGGCGATCAGACTATTAGAGAGTAAGGCCGAACACAGTCGACCGCTTTTAATAGGTCACCGATTTGTGTCCGTCAACTGCCGACTATTGTCGGTGACGATAGGTGATCGATTTTCAACAGGCTTAACGTACATGTCCTACACCAACCGACGGTTTATTTTTTTTGGATATGGCCATGATACTCAACTGTCGATGAATCATAATGATGCAGATCTTTTCTGCACTTCCGTGATCAAATTCTATCCGCATCCATCGCACTACAGAGGCGGGAGCCGCTGACTAATGTCTGCCGTCTGCATTAGCGCGTGTTCACTAGTAGGTATGTTTTATCTTTCTCTCCGACATACCTACCGCCAAAAAAGAGGATCCAGTCGGTAAGAGTCGATCATACTTGCTCCGATATCTGTAGGACTGACTTTTTTGTGGGACGTTTGCGTTAATGTAACAAATGTCTTGTGTTCTAAATTACTTAAGTGATTTTTGTCAGACCGATTAAAGTATATAGTATGCGCTAGGCCTAAGTAAATGGACTCTTGGTTAACAGCCATTTTCAATACTTAAACTATCTATTGTCGGTTTGCCCTACACACCCCTACTAGAGATAGAAAGACATATTTAAGCTCCATAGAAGTTATGTCAAGTTTTCTATCATTAATAAGGCAAACCGTAGAATGGGTTTATTGAAAACGGCCGTAAATCGTCATTGTTTACAGACTCCCAAACGTGACGTATTCTATGTACAGTCAACTCTCGATTTTATTTATTTATTTATTTATTTTACTTTAACATAAAACGGCCATTGGCCAATTACATTAGTTAAAGACATTATACATATAAAATATATTTAACGACATTCACACGCTCATCTCACAATACTCCAAACATACTGACAAGATCGTCTTCCATTCATCCGCGAACACATCACAGTCAGGCTTGGCGTCCAAGAGAGCGTTAAGCGAGGACAGAACACGTGGGATGGGCGACTGTGCACGGGCTACGGTGCGCCTCACAGGGACGGCAAACAATGTATGCCCCCTATTACGGTAGTATTTAACCGGCGCAAACAGTTGGAGAAGTTCACCATGCAGTTCGGGACAATCGATTTTTCCACGCAGGATTTTGCACAAACTAACTAATTGGTCACTATTCCTTCGCACCTCAAGCGAATTATAACCTAAACAGCCTAGAATAAAGTTCGTAGGGTACATAAACGGATAGTAGCCAAATATACGCTTGTACATATACCTTAGATAAACTTTTTGTACCTTCTCTAAGGTCAGAATGTACTTCTTTTCGTACGGGTTCCAGACACATGCACTCGACTCAAGCTTACTGCGAACAAGTGCATTAAAAATAGACTTGATGGCACCGATGTTGCTAAAATCCTTTGCGTTTCGCAATACAAAACCTAATCGCTTAAATGAATCCTTTGCAACCGATACTATGTGATCATGGAACGTCAGACTATGGTCAAACGTGACACCTAGATCTTTCATTCCAGTGGTTCTGGAAATAGTGCTATCATCAAGTTTATACCTGAACATGACAGGACGTCGTGCTCGACTGAAAGTCATGACAAAACATTTAGAAGTATTAAATTCCATTTTGTTTTTAACACTCCACTCCAATATGATGTTAATGTCACGTTGCAGCGTTAGACAGTCGGCTTCAGAGTGGATTTCTGAAAAAAGCTTTAAGTCATCCGCATACAGCAGACATTTTGTATGATGGATAACCGTTGGGAGGTCGTTAACCATGATTATAAACAGAAGCGGTCCAAGTATCGATCCTTGACTGACTCCGGAACGCGTGTGATAGGGTTGGGATTCAAAGTGACCTAGTCTGACAAACTGCTGACGGTCGCGTAGGTAGTCAGCGAGAAGCTGTAGAAGACTTGGGGCGAAACCGATGGCGCATAGTTTCGCCAGCAAAATATCATTATTAACCCTATCAAAGGCTTTCCGGAAGTCAAAATACAGGACATCAACCTGGCCACCATGGTCCAAACATTTAGAGATAAAATCTACTAGAGTAAGAAGATTGGTATTTACTGATCTTTTTGCTCGGAAGCCGTGCTGTTCATTACACAAATACTTATCAACTTGTGCATAAATATATTTATGAAGTATATTTTCAAAAACTTTAGCCGGTGATGACATAATGGCAATGGGACGGTACTCTTCAACGTATGTTTTATTCTGACTCTTAGGAATAGGAGTAACCCTTGAAGTCTTCCATTGCGGCGGATATTTCCCTGTTTTCAAGCACAAGTTAAAAATATGGTATAAAGGTAGACAAAAGTGGTGTTTAAAGGTCTTCAATATTTCAGGTGGAATGTTATCAGGCCCAACAGAACTACTTAGTTTCAGTTTACCTATTCCTGTCAAGACATCCTGAGGTGAAAATTTAAATATATTTATATAATTACCGTTCGCGGTATTATCACAAAGGGAAATGTTCCGTGCATCCAATACTGGCACATCAGGTAGAAAAACACTAACAAAGAAATCTGCGAAGGCTTCAGCTGCTTGAACACCCGACAACTTATCCCCCTTATATGTGACACTCGGTTCAAAACCACCCTTTGATCGAAGACTTGAGATATGTTGCCAGAACTCACGTGGATTAGTTCTTAAATTATTCTCAATAGCTTTTGTATATGCAGTGTAGGCATTTGCAACTCGCGTTTTGAGGCTAGATCTCAGATTTGAAAAAGATTTACGAGCGATAGAACAATTAGTGTGTTTCCAAACAGTGTGCAGTTTCAGCTTGAGCCTAGTGTCTAGAATAATGTCCCTCGTGAACCACACAGGATAACGCTTGCTTACAAATTTACTTCGTCGCTTTTTTGGTACACATTTGTCAAAAATAGAATAAATTGACTCATAAAAGTATTTTGTAGCCAGGCATGCATCATCAGTATGTACTATCTTGTCCCACGAATTATTAGATAGTAAATCTGAGAGCAAATCATGGTTACATTTCCTGAAGTTCCAGTCCTTACTATCGTCAATATTGCTCGGCTCAATGACATCAGAACGATGCGCGGTTTTTATTTTAATATCAATATCTAAAGGTGGGTGATAATTATCAGGTTTTACAATACCATCCGTAGCAGCAACAGAAGTATGAATGTTGTCAACGTTCTCTTGGACCAACACTATATCTAGCATACCTCCATTCGAATTAGTCACAACATTCTTCTCATTCAGACAACAAAAGGACAGGAAGTAGATGTAATAGTTTACAATAGATTGTGAAGCACTATTTAAATTTAAATCACCTAAAATAATAACAGTACCCTTAAAACTTAATATAGTACTTTCTACTTTACAAAACCAACGCATGTAGTCCTCATCTTTAGCACTTGGTTTGATATATACCACACAAACATAAATAGAACGACCACACCACGTAAAGCACGCCCACAGGTCTTCACCACAGTCAGTTTCAAATTCCCGACGTCGTTCCAGGATAATAGGCGCTCGCGCAGCAAGTAAAACACCCCCACATGGAGTGCCTCTATCGCGACGTAGAATACTCCAATCTCCTGGTGTGAGTTCCGAGTCCTCCACTGAGCCATCAAGAAATGTCTCTGTTACCGCAACGAGGTTTTGTTCCATTATGAGCAGATTGTTTCGCCACATACATAATTTGGTTTTTAGGCCTCTCACGTTCTGGTAAAAACAGTGCAAGTTTGAAAGTTTACGCGCTACGAAAGGGCTGGTTTTTCAAGACGTTAGGTTGCTCATTCCGTTTATTCCAACCAGCTGGTCTTCCATAATTCACCCATGGGCGAATCTTCGCGTTGACAGGCCATATATCGGCAGAGTGAAACATTTCATAGCTAGCAACTGGTACTCCCACCCTATAGGATTTATAGTCACCTTTTGATACAAGCGTTTCAACTGTAACCGTGTTTGCACTCTCTGGACACAGTTGCTGGAGGTAATGACGGATCTCATCGGCATCCGATGCCATGTTCCACAGATGCAAATATTTACGTGGTGCAATTGCCTTTAGTGAGGTTACAGTAGGTCCCGCAGTACCACATAACGACAAGTCTTGACGACGTTTCTTAGTAAGCTGTGTCCATAGTTGCCCCTCTCGCTGTTTAGGGCCTTCGATAACAACACCTACTTCGTTAGTCATAGCCGGGGTTGATTGTTCAGGCCTGTCAGGTTGGCTAAGGGTTACGATCTCAGTATCAACCTTAGATGATACTAGTGATACTGGTCGGTCAAGTATGTTGGTCTGACAGAGGTCAACGACCTCATTCTCGGGTTGAGCACACTGGAACACCTGAGCAGTCGGTTGCGGTTGTAGTCGTTTACGCTTCTTCTGTTTCCGTTGCTTGGACTTTCCTTTGTGGTTTATACCTTGAGTTGGAATAGAAATGGGAGTAGAAGTACTGTCCGTTAGTGAGGTCGGTTTAGCAGTGATACTAGCAGCGATACTATCAGAGTTAGCAGACTCCAATCTGTCGTTAGTGAGAAACTCTAGCTTTTCTTTTAAAAGATCAATAAGGGATACATGACTCTCCAATTTCACCTCATATCTCGTAAGCAAAGATACTGCATTTGTAAACTGGTCTTTCAAATCATGGATTTCCTGTTTTAAGGCAATTATCTCGAGCAACAGTTCCTGCGGAATTACATTACATTTGGTTGGTTCAGTGTTAGTTACCACTGATTTTTTCCTAAAAGTAATGTTACCTTTGTAGGGATCGACTGGCGTGTGACTATTATCATCAGCTCTCCTCAGTGAACCACAGCATTCGGGGCAAACCCATGTATAAGTCTCCTGTGATAGGTTTGTTTTACCCGTGCAAAATAAATGATAAATTTTTAATAATTTGATCGATAATTTGACACTCGTTAATTTGAATCTTTCGATATTTTGAAATATTTCCCCGGTCCTTTGAAAAATACTCCATAAATTGAATAAAATCAATATCAATTGGTCCCCTCAGTAATTTGAAGTTGAAGGAATAGTATCTTGCCCGCAAACATACAATAATTTGGAGTACGGGTTTCCCTACTGTCTATAATTTGAAGCTCTCACCAGTATCGAAAATATATTGAACAATGATAAACTGAAGTCGCTCACTCAACAGAAAATTACGGACTTCTTTTCAAAATTAACACTGTACAAATGTATAAAATAATAAGTAAATCACGAATTTTGATCAAACTTTTGTTTACTTGATTTTTTTCCTCCCTCTTCTTGTTTATTTAAACACCTGTTATTTTGAACACTTGGTAATTTGAAATTTTTCTCTGGTCCCTTGAGTGTCAAATTATCGAGAATCAACTGTATTATAAAGTGTCTTCTACAGCATAAATAATGACGAAAACTATTAGATCTTTGGTACGTCGCGTAGGTGTCTACAAACAAACACAGCTAAGATTTCGTCGCATAACTTGAATAATGAATAAGGGTCGGTAGGGTTATAGTCGCCCAAAACTATCTTGTCTTCCGGGACTCGACAACCACATCCGTTCGAGTGTCGTAATAAAATTGAATACATACGCTATCATGTAATTGGAAAAAGACAAGACATTACTTAATAAAAAGGTGAAAAATCTGTAAAAATTGTTTAAAAGGCCCTTTTTCAGCGGTCGAGCACACGAGCGACAGCAGCAGCGAACATATTTTGCGAGCTGATGCAATAAGACAAAAACTTATTTGATCAACATCTAATCAGACTAGAAACCGTTTTTAAAATTCTTGAAAAACAAGAAATCCCCTTAATTTCATTTCATGGTAAAATTCGATTATTTATTATTACAATATTTTGCTACAAGACAGAGCTCTGACTCATAAGTACTCGTGAAAGCAGAATGGTCGACAACTATTAATCATTTTGAGAACTCAATCGGTAGAAATGGGCTAATTGGCATGGCAAGTCATCTGAGACTCCTAGATATACGTATTTTTATGTTAGGTTTTTAAAAGGTGGTCGCGGTGCATGCAGCTGCGAATCCCGCGACCCCCACGGCCAAGGGTCAGGAGAAGGAACACCGTGGGTTTTTAGCCGGTAAGAGTCCGACATACCCCTTCGTCTTCCCGGGGCGAAGGGCATCTACGAGGATATTCCCAAGAAAAAAAAAGGTTATTGAGTAAAAGGTGAAAATTTAAAAAGTCTAAAAGTTTTTTGACGATTTAAGAGAGGAATTTCGAAATTTGATTGCAACCAATACCACACACATACTTACATAATTTATTAAAAGTATTATATATCTTCGTATTGCGGAAAACGGATCTTATTTTTAATATCTTAATTAATTTTAGATTATGATGACTAACAAAATAGGTACTTACTACATAATTTATAAAACTATCGATTTGTATTTATTTTAACCAAATAATGATAATTTTCGTAGCCTTACTTTGATTGGGAGATTTGATTCTTATGATTGAGCCTATCGATCACATAAAAATGCAGGTAAGTTTTTTCGTATTTGGGTCGAACGACATCTGGATAAGACAGGTGAATTTTTAAAATTATAGGATGCTCTTTTTGTTTACTTAAGGTGGCATTGGTTTGACTTACTGAACTTTCATAGTGAAATTACTCTGAAAAAGATACGTGTGTGCATCTCAATTGCTGGCATCTCACAAATAAACACCAGATATAGTGGCATCCCGCATAGTTCTACAGTTCTTGATAAGTTTTAACAATAGTTACGTCGATTTTAACTTCGCAAAATATATCGTAGCATCTCATCGAATTTCTCAAAATTGACCATGTCGGAGTTGGAAGCAAAAGAGCATCGTAAACTTATTCTGTTGATAGTTCTATCGATTGAATCCAATTTAAATTACTAACAATTTTATTGTTATAAACGAAATATATAAATATATGAAATAAGTATATAAACACCAGTATTCTTTCGGAACTTTAATAAGGGACCTCTACTTATCGTTTTAAAGCTTCATACGACCCAGAACTCCCAGTTATACCTCAACATCTCACTTCTGTATGGATATTTTGTTTATAACAATGATTTATAATTATTGTGTATATTATAAACACCAGAACTATTTCGGAGCTTGAGTGAGGGACTTCTACTTATAGTTCAAATGCTTTATACAACCCAGAACTCGCAGTTATACCTCAGCATCTCACTCGTGTACGGATATTTCGTTTATAACAATTGTTAGTGATTTAAATCGGATTCAACCCATAGAACTATCAACAGAATAAGTTTAGGATGCAGAACGCTTTTGCTTCCAACTCCTACATGGTCAATTTTGAGAAATTCGATGAGATGCTATGATATATTTTGCGAAGTTAACATCTCATTTTTTCAAAATGCAATTTCTATAGTAAAATCGACGGAACTATTGTTAAAAGTTATCAGGAACTGTAAACTATGCGGGATGTCACTATATCTGGTGTTTATTTGTGCGATGCCTGCAATTGAGATGTTAACTTCACACATGTGAAAAAGATGAAACTATTGATGTCAGTTGCGTCCAGATCCTTCATTGCCTGTTTTTACTCAGTTCGCAGTGTTTTAATATTAATAACCCCAGACATGAGGTTCCTGCAGTAGCTACTTACTTGCGAGCCTAGAGCTTTTATGATGATGTTTACCGCCGACTCCCGCACGTCGTCGTCGCCTGGTTTTGCCTCACAGGGTAAACTTTCTTACTATAAGAAAATCTCTCTTTGACTTAACTAGCTAGCTGCTGAGGTCGTCGGCTATTTCAATGAAGGATGAAGTGTTGAATTTAATTGGGGATTTAGAAGGAAGTAAGTTTGTTTTATTTATTTTTGATTAAGAACGTTGTATCATTGAGTCAAATTTCTTGAAAATTTGTTTCTAATCGGTAGTTGATTATAACGCGGATTGATTTAACCATTTGTAGCCTAGGCCTTTTGCTTGCTTAGCCGGAATAATAATTCGTGAACACAGGTTTCCTTAATATCAGTTTTCACATTAAACTTATTTATTTATTTATTACGAATTAAAATATGTTTAAGTATAATGAAAGTAATAATGTTATTTGAATAATTGATAATAACGCAAATACCGACAGGAATACATAATATGTATTACAGGGTTGTAAACGAATTCGTTTAATTTCTCAGAACCACTTGATCTATTACTGGTATAATTACATACTTACTTAGATAAAAAATACACAAAACAAAAAAAAAACCTTTTTTTCGTGCTGAAGAGTTAAGTGATCCTATCTAAACTACTTACATAATAAGGCATTAGCAAAAAAAAAAAACAAAAAAAACCTATAGAACATTTCAATGCCACGCATAATTAATTGAATGAAAGCACGACGACATAGCTGGCGGACACGATTAGCGCGATATCGCTCCGTGTAGTCGGTTAACTCGGGGCGCTAAAATGACACAGAAACAGAAAACCAGTTTTTTTAAATGTTTGACTCTTTTTTTGTTGCTGTCTGAAAAATACCAGTGCTTGGTCAATTTATGTCACGTGGTTTGAAGGAATTGTAAGTAGAATATTTTTAAACGTACGAACGATGACAGGTACTTTTAGTAGGATTAGTAATCCACTGGAGTAAATTGACAGGTTGTTGTTTGACAGAGTGCATTGTTGTTTGAGTAGCGATTAATGCTCGTAAATTACTTTCAAGTGTTTCAATACAGGCTTTAAAACATCTACACATGTTTTGATCCAAATCAATGGCAAGTTTTTATACGTTTGCGAGTGAGTGTACTATGCTCGTAGGGTTACCATTCTTCAGGAAAGAATATAAATAATAATTACAGTTAGGTTAAGTTATTGTATGCAAATTGTTTTGAATACCTATACACTGCAGGTATTTTATGTCTACTTGTAACTATTATAATGTAATGAAGATTCAATTATGAATGAATGGCAATGTTTTTTCAAACCTTACTTTAAAAGCTTTTTCACGATGTCCACATACTTTTAGCACGCAAGTTCCAAGACTGTCCTGTGTATGTCAATATTTAAACGGCAATCAACAGACAGACGGACAAGGTAGTAATTTTAGAAGGGATTAAGAACATTGGTACTTTTTTGGTACGAGACCTCAAAAATACGTGAATTAGGAAAATGTAAATGGTAACCCTACGTATGAAGCAGCGACGCACTTATGGGAGCGTGCCCATGAATGCATTTCTAAAACAGCTTGTCCTTAGGTCCTTGAAGGCACGAGTCCTTTTCACTCGTATTCACAGATGTAGGTAGGTACTAAGGTACTCCCGCAACGGTAGTAAAGTTTCAATCAGATTGCCGTGTAAAGGATAAATAAAGAATTACAACGTTTCGCTCGGTACGATCAAGTTTGACGTTATTTGTGGTTAAAATTATTAAAAGAACAATACATTTTTAATGATATCGCCATAGTAGAAGATATTTCTTCTCACACGCTCTTGAAATTCGAAGACATAACTATGTAATGTAATTACTGTTTGTATTAGTAATAAAGCAAGTCGTAAAAATATAAGATACATTTTACTCTAGCTCCTCATTACGTATAAATGACAAGCGTTTAATTACGCACCTGCCTGTAAATTAACAAGAGTTATGGGTTGTGACGGTAATTCGTCACTGAATATTTTAGGTCCACTCTAACTTAGCAAAGTTCATTAAAGTCTTTGATTGAGCGGTCCTCTAGCATACCTGCTAAGCTAAATTTGATTCTATAGCTTTGTTACCGCAATTAAATAGTTGTTACATGAAAATTTACGTACAGCCTAATTAATAAACGCTGAATAAAGTTTTTTTTGTCAGTTTATGCTGTCATACTTCTGAGCAAATGCCTCCCTACATATTTTTTCCACTTCTCCTTATCCTGCGCTACTTTTTTCCAGTTTTCAAAGAATGCATTTAATTCGTCTCGCCATCTCCTTCAAGGCATGCCGTGACCCCGTCTTCTCGGGGCACCAGTTCTGTCCTATGTGGGCCCGCAATTCGTTCGGCATGCAGCTGACTTGAGCTATCCAATCTTATTTAAACTTATGAGCCAAGTCAGCCATCGGTGATTTGGAGCCCAGTATAGTGCTGCGACCATGATCTGTTCATAGCCTAGTATACTGCGTTCTTTAGCTAATTGGCAAACCTTGAGTTTAGAGTTCTGGATGTTAGTCAAAAACCAAGTCTGTGCTCCATAAGTTATGGCGGGAAAAATAGGTACATAAAAGTGGTGTCGAGCTAACAGTTCCTCGAACCAGCGTGTATTCGATCTTCCGTGGTTCGCACTATAGTTTTGTCGCACCAGCGATATTCGCACTTGGTACTGTCGCGCTTCCGTAATGCACTTATTTATGTATACTATATTAAAAAGATTATTACCAAAGCTGCTTTGTGTAGATATTTTCATAATAACGCGTAAATATTTAATCATAAAAGAAACAGGAGCATAACAAGAAACATCATCAACATGCCTGTAATAAATATCTGGAGGCTTCTCCGCGTAGTCGTAGTCAGTAGAATACCGATATGGTAAGGTTTGACCCTAGGCTTTACTTAATCATAAAATAAACGGCAGCATAACAAGAAACATCATCAACATGCCTGTAATATCCGGAGGCTTCTCCGCGTAGTCGTAGTCAGTAGAATACCGATATGGTAAGGTTTGACCCTAGGTTTTCTAGCTTCAGACTGTTCAAAATTATTGCCATAGGTACAGTGGTGGACATATAATTAGAAACACCAAGTGTGACTTTTATTTTTAGTACAAATTAACTTGATAATTAATTTGTTACGCATCATAGAGGGCTTATACCTATTTATCTATAATGTATCCACATCATGAAGTATTATTATGTCAGTTTTGGAAATATCATGTAACCGTTTTGTAAAAACCGATATACTTTATAAAATAAAATCAAGCAGCACAACGTACTAAGGTGGACAACTAATTAGAAACAGAAAAAAAACATGAGCATAAATATGACCAAAGTTAACGAAACAATAAATAATGAAGTTAAATGTTACAAACGTTTTGTAATAAACAATTAATATTTGGTTAGGAAGCCTCTGCTGTCGATTACAGCTCTACAACGACGTGGCATTGATTCTATCAATGTTTCAAACATTTTCAGAGGAATATTTCTCCAGGCTTCTACGAATGCGTCTTAAAGTTGTTGTTGTATGATACTAGTAGTAATACGATGTTAGTGATATGTTTATTGGACAATGTTTTATTTACAATGTACCACAAATTTAGATTTGACTCAAATCTGGACTATTTGCAGACCACTTTAACACCGACACTAATTAGTCTCTTAGAAATGCCTTAACGCTGTTTGACTGTTTGTTTGCTTTGGATCATCGTCGTGGTAAAACATCCAAATAATTTCATTTACTGATGAAACTGAAACTAGTTTGATAAATTACGATGGCAAACGATATGTGCATCGCCCAATAAACGAGGCATTAAATAACAAGTATACTAAAAAGATAGTTAAGCATAGCAGTGGAAATATTAAAGTACGGGGACCTTTTTCGGGATATTTGGTTGGTCCCGTGGAAAGATTAAGGGATGTTGCATCAGTTCTAATATAAAAGTTTATTAGAAGACACAATGATTTCATATTCCGACGACTACAATTTACCAGTTACTAGGATATTTCACCACGACAATGATCCAAAGCAAAAAAACAGCGTTAAAGCATTTCTAAGAGACTATTTAGTGTCGGTGTTAGAGTGGTCTGCAAATAGTCCAAATTTGAATCAAATCTAAATTTTTGGTACATTGTAAAGAAAACATTGTCCAATAAACATATCACTAACATCGTATTACTACTAGTATCATACAACAACAACTTTAAGACGCATTCGTAGAAGCCTGGAGAAATATTCCTCTGAAAATGTTTGAAATATTGATAGAATCAATGCCACGTCGTTGTAGAGCTGTAATCGACAGCAGAGGCTTCCTAACCAAATATTAATTGTTTATTACAAAACGTTTGTAACATTTAACTTCATTATTTATTGTTTCGTTAACTTTGGTCATATTTATGCTCATGTTTTTTTTTCTGTTTCTAATTAGTTGTCCACCTTAGTACGTTGTGCTGCTTGATTTTATTTTATAAAGTATATCGGTTTTTACATAAACGGTTTTAAGATATTTCCAAAAATGACATATAATACTTTATGATGTGGATACATTATAGATAAATAGGTGTAAACCCTCTATGATACGTAAAACATCAAAATTATCAAGTTAATTTGTACTAAAAATAAAGTCACACTTGGTGTTTCTAATTATATGTCCACTACTGTATAATCGAATGACAACTTGGGCCTCCAGCTTAACGTGTTCTTCGACTCATGAAGGTTCTTATGATGTGTAAAGACCTGTTATCGAGATATCCAGGGCCTGACCGTGGTATGCGCACAGATCGATCTACCTGCGGATTAAATATTTAGCTCCTCCTAGCCTTCTCCATTTCGGTATCAAGTTAATTCTCTGTTTTATAGGGAGAGCCATCGCCATACACCGATTGCAATTCCTACCGTGAACTGAATATCGATTCAAGTACTTAAGTAGTTATCCGGTAACGCCCCGCCGTCGTCCCAGGACGACACCTGCCATTGTTTTCTATTGTGTCTATAATTACAGTACTTAAGTAATTATTTAACTTAATATACAGAAACTGATTATCTAGATATTTCCTAATCTATAAGTACCTACCTAAATATTTTTAACATGTACAGACGCCAGCACATCAAGCTACCCGAAACTGTAAATTTTTCCCAAACAACCTTACCTAATTAGGGTTACCATCCGTCCGGATTTGTCCGGACATGTCCGGACTTCTAGACCTTGGTCCGGACTTTGTCCGGCTCTTTAATTTGTCCGGATTTTTTGGCTTATATGGAATACGAGTTATAAAACTTACATGTGTAATAATTATCAAACTTAATCTTTATTAACTTCTCATTCATCTAAAAACAAGATATAAATCTTCTTTAACAATCAACTTAACGAGATCAAACAATAAATCTTCTTATGTTTGCATTTTGTGAATAAAATGTCCGTACTTTTATTGAAATGTCAGGCTTTTTGTCAGGACTTTTCAAATATCTAAATGGTATACATATACATAATGCTTTTGCGATAAAGATGAAAATCTATTAAAGAAATTTGACAGATTGTAGTAGCTTTATGTGCTGGCGTCTCTTAGGTACCTAGGTACCTAAAGTCCCCGTCGCGAGAAGCTATAAATTTTGTAAACACACATTCAGGGGTTCGCAATCTTTGGAACAAATAAAAAAAAACAGTTTTGTAATGATTTTTATTTTTATATAATGGTTTTTATTTTATTTATATAATAATAAATAATAATCTACGAAACCAACACAAACAAACTGAAATGCATTCAAAGCTCAAATGACAGCATTGACAGCGTCAGTGTGAACTTACTTCAAAATGGCGGGCCAAATGTTGACGTTTCATGAGTCAGACACGTTCCGGTACCACAAAACATTAGACGATAGCGCTTTATATCGCTAAAATATAACCCGACTAAGTGAAATTGCTCGTTAGTTTCGTATTACACGTATGTAACTTTGAGTTGGTTGAATTTGGAATTATTTGTTGTTGATTGAATTGTCGCTACGTAACTTTGTAGAAGTTCTTTATTTACAAAATTTATAGCTTCTCGTGACGGGGACTTTACTTAGGTATTAATGAAAATATTGTAAAAACTTAATACCGAAATAAAAAAACTGGCCAAGTTGGTGTATGACAAGACACTTAAAAAAAAAATTTTTTTTGTTTTTCTGAACTTAATAAATCAATTACTTAACTTTAGTACTTCCTTGTCCTTCCTAAACATTACTTTAGGTTGAAATGGCAACATTTATAAATTATTGTGTGAGTGGATAAGAAACTTCTCACTTCACAACCCTCCCTGACAAATAAGACATACGGCGAGAGGGGTATGGTATGACAAAAGTCGCAACGCCGCGTTCATAGGACTTGTTACCATAGATATTTTTCGATTTTTGAATTTTCGCAAGTAATGAATATTTCGAAAATTAAGCTTTATTCAACAAACTATATCCTAGCTTTTCTTCTCCAATTAGGCATCGGAATCGATGGCTAAAATCTTTTGGGTACCTCGGGCCCGGGTGTCTCTCTGAATTTTTTTAACTTTTATTTAACAAATCATTATTCTCTCAGATTGTTAACGTTACAGTAGCTTCCAGTGATTGTAATTCTTCTTTTACTATTTGACTGCAGTGGCGTAGTTTCGCATTATCATTTGATTAGGTTTTTATGCCTATATTGTTAACTCCGCCATAAGGATAATGATTAGTCTAATAAAAGTTAAAATAATTCGGAGAAACACCCGCCCACGGTGTATAAATGTTTGTACAACGATTTACAGGAGACTAGAAGACCTACTTGTGAAGTTTAATTCTTTGTTAAAAACTGTAGAGTTTACAAGGGTGTGACAGATGGATAGATGGATATGTCAGAATTCGACAGACATCATCATGTGTACTATTTGGGTTTCTAGTTTGAGAAAAGAACAATAAAAATCTAAACAAAAACTATTTTTTTACCGACTTCAAAAAAAGGAGGAGGTTCTCAATTCATTCGGTATTTTTTTTACGCCTTATGGTCTTAGCCTTAAAAATTACTATATTGTTATAGTAGTTTGCTTGTGAATGGCCGAAGGAAATCACTTGATTTTAAAAACAGATATTAAGCTTGGAAGCCAACCTGGATTCTATGTTTAGGTACTTAATGAATTAAAGTTTTCTCGTAAAATTATAGTTGTTGGTCTAATCTAATTCTCCAAGTTTTATAATAACATTAACTGTTTTACTTTAACAAATGGGAGCTATTATATTCTGCCATCCTATGTCTAAATGGCCGATAAGTGACTAAACCTAATTTTGAGTTATGAGCAAAAACAAAGACATACAAATATTTTTGATATACCAAATTATTGGCTCATTGTAAAACTTTTAATGAGTTACAGGACTAATACAGTTTTTAAAATATAAGTTTTTGTTTTTATGTCATGCTTTTTTTGTACTGAAACTTGAGCATCTACAATATGGTATGGTATTATATGGTAATGTCTAAGTAAAAGTCTCTGGATCTCGTAATTGACAAATGATAGAAAAATACGGACCAGACTGGTCAATAGAGAAAATGTTGCACTTTTACGTAGTTTATAAAACTCAAATTTGACAAAATATCACTTTACAGTCTTTTAGACATAGGAGTGCGAGTGGCAGTATTGTACCACATTACTTATATTCCTGATATCTTCTAGAGGAGGTAACAATAATAATTAATGGTTAATCGTCATGCTTTGCCTTGGCAATGAATATAGTTATGTCTAAGTGTAACAATCACCACTATACGGATATAGGGGCAGTTTAATCACCACAACAACTTAATGCCACATCAATAGTAAGCAATTTGATAGTACCAGATTAGTAATAATGGCAATCACAATATTGACTGTAATACAGATCTGTTTGGAATAACGCTGTACGTTATTGTTAAAGTACACGAGTGTGATGTATGTATGTAGTTCGAAAGTATGCTATAGCAATATACTTAATTTAGAATATTTTCTTTTGCGATGTACATTATAGTTCAATAGGTTGTTATTACGGTGTAAGTACTTAATTTCGAATATTATAGATTATGGTGTTCATTTGTTTCAAAGTTCCCTCCATCAACCAATTTAAATTTTTCATCCTGTACCTGTATGGATGTATAATAACTAATTGTACAGTGGAGCCAGTCTAACACTGCAGGCTTATAAGAACAATAATATTAGCTATTTTAGAAGATTAATCAGTGTCTTGTAAAGATCCTTGTATATGGTGTTGGTGTCAATAACACAAAACAATATTTTAGTACTTCAAGAAAAGTTTGAGCATTGTTGCTCAATTAAATTATTGTTAAAAAGAGAAGACTGAAAAGTCACTCAAAAGCTGTGAAACAAAGACTTCAATTGTTGTTTTAATAGTTATATTACAAAAGTCGTGTTTATTAGCACTTACCTGTACTATTTACTGATGATATTGGATGTACAAAGTACAAAAACAGTATTATAAAAGTCCCACAAAACTGTTTACAATACATCTTGGACCACCGCTCTAATTCTTCCATGACACGTTAAATCTTCGTGTTTTAAACCCCTTCATCTACATTTTCTGCCGATACACCTTTACACTTTAACAAGACGATACAGTTTCTACATTTAATACTGGTTGCTACGATTTTAGTTGCCACAACATTCGTTTTACACCTGTGGAATTCGCTCTCCTTGCAACTATGGACAAGGTAGGGTTACTCACAACTTCATAAGTTCACTCAACTTTGTACAAATAAATACTGAAATATTTCACTACTTTTACATAATTATACTTCACTAAAACCACAATTATCAAGTCTTACTATGTGAAACTATCTTTGAATTATTTTTTGAAAGTTTCTTTTAAGTTCGAAAGTTTCATGAACTTCATTGCACAACCGTCCGAACTCCGAAGGACGCGACTTAAGTTGACGAGCAAAACGCGTACATAACTACCAGCAAAAATGTTTTTGTTTCGTTTCTTTTGATCACCTTTCGGTTAACTTCGGCTGTATTCGGGACTCGGGACCACAGATGAGACCCACAGACAGTGATAACTAGAGAGAGATTGTCACTGCATTTACCACTTTGTTAGTCGATTATTCAGTTGCCTTTGTGCACCCAAAAATGGAACTAACATTGGTCGCCATCTTATCATGATGTTAATGTGTGTTACAATTACAAACTACGAATGATAATATAGATAAAAAGAAATGTAACTGTAAATCAAGATCAAAAACGAAACCACGCAAACTGTACCGCGGTGGGCGTTGCTTAAAAACTGTTCTACGCGGACGGCGCTGTCCGTCCCTCGTGTCACTCGAGTCATGCAATCATAAGATTATGACGGAAGTTTCGACTGAGTTTACTTTTATTAATGTCTTTTTGCTTTGTTTAAGAGCGGCCGTTAGAGACTTTAGTTGGCCTGTAGTTTGATCGAAATCGTTCGCCGATTGCGATCAAACTATCGGCCAACAGGTTAGTCGGTGGTGCGCGCACTACACTGTGGGCCTATTCCCTAAGTCCGTCAACGAAGTTAGTCGCCCGTCCGAATTTCCGAAAGTAGCCCGAAACGTAGAAGTGAACAAAACAAGTGTTCAACTTTTCAGACGGGCAAAAACACATCGGTAGTAGGGACAACTGTCAAATCGTGTTGTCATTCATTCTTAGTTCGGGCCCCGAAATAATCGTATGTCCGTAGGTAAGAGGGAGTAAGAAACGCTCGTAACTAAGGCCGAAACCACGGACTTCGTGCTTAGGGAGTAGACCCTCAGTTTAGTGATCTGCCGGCCGGCTGTTTAGTTTGTCTAGTGCGCGGCACATAGGGCGCTATAGTAATTGCGGAATCTACCGATAGTCGGCCGTTTGTTGAGCTGGTGCAATAGTTTGGTCAAATAGAAATCGACGAGTCTTTTGAGATGATTTGATAGGCCGATTTTAAATCGGTAAATGCGCGAACTCCTGTAACATAATAATATAGCTTCATACTGATTTGCCTGGTCGACTAAAGCAATGGCGTATCCGAGGGCGATCCGCACCGGATAGTATACGAAAGGAACACACGACTTAAAAAAAAACATAAAATGAAATAGAACCTACCGCTAAAATTGGAAATTGATTTCAAAAAAAAAATCTTTGTTATATTAACTGAGCAACGTTATTTCCTTCTTTTGATTAACATTCAGTTCGGGGCCCCTAGAGTAGGTAAAGTATTGACACAAATCTAATTGACACTCGCGGTTACTTGGGACTTAATCGCGGTCAGGCAGTCCTTTAGGCGACAAATACTCAATATTTACCTCCTAAAGGGTGACACCCTACTACGATGAAAAATTTGTGTTATTTAAAATCGTATTATACTCTCAATCACCGTAATTATAGACAATAGATAAGACAATTAAGTGTCGTCCTGGGACGACGGGCAGTACGCAACTGGTTAAACGCTTATTGGATTTTTATTGATTTTAATAGTTTTCATGGGGTGACACCATCGATATCCTCTCCAAGTGCCGCCCATGCTAGCCACGCCACTGGATTAAAGTCTCTAGTGCGCGCTTGCCCTAATTCTGCAAATAACGTCGTGGTGTGTCGATACGTGGAGCAGAAGGATACGAAGAATTCTGGAATCACTTTTATTATGCGAGTAAATAAACATTTTGAAAACCTTGACGCTCTAGAAAGTGTCATGCAACATGAACTTAATTACACGATTTGCAATTAGAGGTTTTTGTTTTGAGTTATAAAGACAAAAGGAAAAAATTAATTTAATGTCATGGATTCTCAAAAAATTGGTAGAGCGAAAAAAATAGGTACCTAACTGCGTTTCGTTTAGATAGAAACGTAACTGATTGGATGCCTACCAAATGCAGCATACACTTTAGAAGTGATGATTACATTTCTCGTATCAACCAGTTGTATTTTTTTTCCAATGTATTAATTCCGATCTACTGATTTCAGAAATTGTGTGAAAAACTTATTAAGTAGCCTGTTTTCATTGAATTGAAAAGTCATTTTTAAACGCCATTTTATATTCCCCAATTTAAGCTCTTACAAATAAGATTTCTTTTTTTATTAAGTAATACACACACATTGAAAGAGTTAACTAGTTATTAATAGTAGATTGTTGCATCGAGCGCAAAGTGAGTTATTAATGCACGAGTGTTATGTTGGTGCCCGAGCGCATGCGAGGGCACTAAATTGACACGAGTGCACTAATTACTCACTTAAGCAAGGTGCGTAATCTACTTTTCTTTCAACTACCGATCTACCTACCGTGATAAAATATACCTACTCAAAATAAAAACTCAAGTTAATGAAAACAAAGTTATCCTGCGACTTTTGCGGGAAAAGGTTTTAATTTCATTTGCAGCTGTTTTTATACTTTCTGGACTTGAATTCATATCGCTATCTATTTCCCTTTTTTTTTAAACTTTTCTTGCTAAATAAGAAGTATCAAAGTTTTGCATTGGTACAAAATGCGCGCCATTTGTTTTTTTCACCACATCGGTTTTATTCAACCGATTTTTATTTTCAGCCAGTATCTTTTTGATCTAATGCATACATATAATATTAAACTTAATGCATTTAACATTAAACCTCTGTGGTAAATTTATATCAAAATAAAAAATAAAAAACAGTGCATTAATGAAAAACAGTGCAATAATGAGATTTCATACATTTCCGCACTTTTTTGGTTCTAAGCAGAAAATACGTCCTTTGTGATCGGTTTTGTAGTGATTAATGATAACATTACTACGTATTTGAAAGAAAAACATATTTAATGTTTTAATAACTAGTTATTTATTAGAGAGTTCTTTCATGTAAGCAAGTAACAAAACACAAAGTCGGTTTCCTCTAAAATGAGGAACAGAACGCTCAAAGCCAATTTTCATAGCGACGAAGTTATTTTACCAGGGGGCTTACCATGACCTCATAAAGCAGGGCAGAAGTTGCCTGGAAGTTGAACTGCCCTGCTTTTTTGTACTATGCCATCGTTATAGCAGGCCTGCTACGTTGACGTTTACGAAATCCGTTCACCTGTTTTTTTTGTATAGACTTTTCGTACCATAAACAAGCTTATCCGTTCAACTTGGTTGAATAGTCGTTCACCTTTTGTACTGACATGGTACGATTTTTAGCGATTCAGAAGCAGGCCTGCTTTTGAACGGATATTGACTGGCTGGCATTTGAACGTTTTCTTAAGACGTCATGGTAAGCCCCCAGTACTAAATACCTTTGCCCCTCTGAAATGAGGAACAGAACGATCTAAGTCTGGTTTCAGAGAGACTAACTTCTTTTGCGCGTATTAAAAGAGTCAAACCGCACTAATAAAATCATCCTCACTGTCCATGGTTTACAAAATCGCAAGCAAAACAGAGATATTCACGTAAACAAGTGTAGGAGGAAGCGCAAATAGGTTCGCTTAATGAGTATGCGAACCCATTTGCATATCCGCTGAATTTGCAATTGACTGTCGACGGCCCTTCACATGCGTGCAAACATTCGTAAAATGTACGAATGTTTGCGCGCATGTGGGTGACCGGGGTTACATTGATTAATCGAATCGGTCTGAACGGTCTGAAACAGGGGGCTGGTGGGTAACTACCTGAATAGTTGGCAATAATTATTACGAATGACCTAAGGCTAACAAGATTTCAATTCACGCGCTATGATCTAATCCTTAAGTTTAACCTACTCCCTGATTCAGAACGATTTGATTAGTCAGTTGTCGAACGATTCGTTATGCTATCTGTTTTTCTCTCGTTACGAGAATCGTAGACGGAACGAGATAACAAACCGAATCGATCAACTGTTCATCGAAAAGGTTCCGAAGCGGGAGTCTAATAAACTGCAGTTCAGGTGATAGCTTGTTCCTTAGAATTTTTTTAAGAGTGTTAGTTCTTCATTTTACTTACACATAAAATTTAGTCGATTAAAAAATTGTTAGTCGATTTTTAATTTCTCACCACATGTCAGACATTTCTAAAATATTTCTTTCGGAGTGTTCTGTCATTTCGGTTCGCTGCGGCGGGTATTAAATCCTAGGTAATCACTGTTTTTAACGCTATAAAATAACATGAAACTAATGTATTTTGCAAAGCAGTTACTCATATCTTCGTTCTACATATTATTTTGGTCGAAAGAAGTAAAATTCAGTGATAACCTCTGACGATTCACGGTGTTTTGACGTTTCTTCGTGCAGATGTGAAGTTCCTTACTTTTTCAATTGGTTACAATAATTGCCGTTTTTCATTTTAAACATTGTTTTTCAGCCATGGTGCGTATGAACGTATTGAGTGATGCTCTCAAATCAATTCACAATGCTGAGAAGCGCGGCAAAAGACAAGTGCTTATCCGGCCTTGTTCTAAAGTTATCGTCAAGTTTTTGACTGTGATGATGAAGCACGGTTACATTGGCGAGTTTGAAATCGTCGATGACCACAGAGCTGGAAAAATTGTTGTCAATCTGACCGGCAGACTGAACAAATGTGGAGTCATTTCACCCCGCTTCGACGTTCCAATTAATGACATTGAGAGGTGGACTAACCTGCTACCGTCACGACAGTTCGGGTAAGCTATTCATTATATTATTACAAGAAGATGTTATAACCAACCAGTAAACAGTCCCAATCAATAAACCTCTAGTTCTTGTTGTATAGCACAAACTATAATAGTAACCTAAATAATTTGTAGGTTATCAAGAAACTTTTAGTTGTTCCCATGTGTGACACTGCGCTCTATGAAATTCAAGTTCAACCTACATCAATTTTACTAAGAATTTCCATTTTGCTGTATCATGAAACGTGAAATGTTCATTATTAATGTTAGGACTCTGTTGTCATTCCGACTTTGTTGCAACCACTTTTCTTATTTGTGTGATATTGTGAACAAATCCTGTGTGTACATAAGCCTTTGTTAATACACAACTCTAATAAGGAGCTTAGGAAACACACCATGAGATGTAAAATATGTCAACTTAATTATATTCATGTTTGTTTACTAAGTCAGCATCTCAAGGGTTGTCAAAAGTACACTAATTTGCAGTGATTATGAAACTATAACATTACTAATAAGGTTCTGAGTAGATGATGGACTTTTTGTCTCCTAGACTGTCATGGACAAGAATGGCAATGGTTGGTAGTAGTTGTCTGTCATGATATTTGGCATGGACTCGACACGCACATCAATTATTGTTTTGTCCATAGTTGTCATTAATAGAGTGACCTCACTGGCAACAACTGCCTATGGTATTTCTAGGGTTCCGTACCCAAAGGGTAAAACAGTACCCAATTACTAAGACTCCGCTGTCCGTCTGTCACCAGGCTACATACAGCCTTTCAACTGTCTAAAGTCTCACTTGAAATTTTCACAGATGATTTATTTCTGTTGCCGGTATAACAACAAATATTAAAAAACAGAATAAAATATAAGTATTTCCCGTACAACAAACATGATTGTTTTGGCATTTTTATAGATGTAGTATGGAAGACTTTGTGCGCGAGTCCGACTCACACTTGTCCGGTTTTTTGTCCACGGCAGTTTGCTTGACAAAAATTCTGTAGTCTGCTCAGGACCTTATATACAACCAAATTATAGCCAGTGATTTGAAATGATACATTGCATAAGAAAAACAATTATTTTTTCAGTGTAGAATGATTTTGAAAGTTTTGCTGTTTTCCAACTGACATTTTAATATTTTTTTTTGTGCCTACAAAATTGGTTTTGATAAGTCGTTGTTCGCACAACTACCGCGGATCGCCAATAGTTCTTGTTGGTCGTCATTTGATATGTTGTGCTAAAATAAATAAAATGTCACAAATTGATATCTCTCACATATTGATGGATATTGTTAGTGGTATTTTGTACATGTACATTTATGCTTGTTAAGTTATACATTAGCTAAATTTCATACATTGATTTTGCTTATGTAGTTACATAATTATATTTCATTGTGATTACACAAGTGATCTTACAGCTATTGTAGAAATAAATGAGTTTTTGTGAAAACAAACAATTTTAATGTTGTATTTATCTTGTTTCCAGCTACCTGGTCCTAACAACCAGCGGTGGGATTATGGACCATGAAGAAGCCAGGAGGAAACATCTTGGAGGAAAAATTTTAGGCTTCTTTTTCTAAGTTTACTCAATATAAATGAAAATGTATTAACATGTTTTATTTTTTTCACCTAGATTTAAAAAAAGAAAGCTATTTTCTCAATATTATCTGACCTAGTTCAAAACTACAACAACAATTATACAATTTCAGTTTACTGCAGGGTTACTCTTACAGTAAATACAAGAAAAAGAACCAAGAATCTTGGTTCTTTTTCTTGAATTACTGTAAATTTTCTTCAATAAATCCTTGATTTAGTTCAAGGTAATATTGGAAACGTTATCTATAAAAATGGCAATAGATAAGTTTGAAAAAAAAAATGAAATCCCACTGTAAATAATATCTGTAGATACTACACGTACAGTCGCGGACTTGAACTTTTTATCAGATTTTAAATTCGATTCCGTATCATACTGTGTGCAATAAGGTTTAAGATGTCATATCAACTTAAATAAGTATTACTTTTTAAAATTATGAAGCATTGATTATAGCTAAAAGGCAAAACTATATGTAATGAACTCCTTTTTGGATCTGTCTACTCTAAAGTTGTATAGAGCGAATTTGATATTATGATGATATCCTCTTAGCAGAACTAGGTCTTACTAAGCAATAACCCCATTTACTATGTATTTGTTTTTTGTTATTTTGTCTTACAGGGCGATGTGGTCGCTCAGCGACAAAGCCATTGATAATAAATAATAATAAAAAAAAAAATGATGATATTATCCTCTTTAAATCAACCTTTCAACTTCAATCAACCTTTATTGATTAAGAAAAAATATCTTTGCTCTGTCAATTCTTTGCGAGCGACCGAAAGACCTTATGAAATTGTAATTTGCAACCAATTATAGACCTTAGGGTGGTAAACATTTCAAGTCCGCGACTGTACATACCCATGCTTAGCCACGTGGTTAAATTTACTATTAATTAATGGTACTGTGAAGATTAACTTTTTTTTACCTGGTCAAATCCTCGTATATTGCTCTGTGGCTGTCGTGTATAATTGTTTTTTGCGCTTGGTATGGTGGAGGCCTGTCTGGCTCTCACCGATAACGGCAGTTTTCAGTAGCTAAATTATTGGAAACTGCCTTAAATCAACTAGTGTTGCTCCGAGGATTACCGTCGCGGTCCCTGCATTCACCGCAACTCCGTACGTTCTTTGAAGTTGACCTTCCACCTGGTCAAGCTTTCAAGGTTCACGGCTATAAGGCATACCTTTTCTTTTACCTGGGGAGGTCTTCGTGCTTAACCTCCGCCCGGCCCAAACGATAGGATAATGTTGGACTTTTACAGACTTAAACCACTACGGTTTTCCTCCCATTACCGTAGGCGAGGGCCGCGTCGCGGCATTCGCTCGCGCATTCGGCTTCCAGGCAGGCCACGACACTCATGCGGTCTCTAAATTCTTCCGCACTATCCACCTACAGAGGCGAGCGCGGAATACTGTGCACGGGTCTCTCAGTTCTGCAACGGATTGCTTGAAGTCCGCCGCCCGCAGCCCCACCCAAAGACTTCAATATAAGGCCTACAATATCTACGGTGGCCGTAGGTCGTTGAGGGACCTTTGACGCCCGGTGCGTCTGCTCCGGGTTGGGAAAGAGTGGTTGTCCCCTCTCATTTTCTGTCGCTTCCTTTGGAAACTAAATTATTTTGACTATTACAATTTATGTTAAAGCTCTCATAAGTTTCTTATCTGAACATAAATTATCGTCTTGTATCAGCAAAAATCAGCGGTACCTACCTAAGTCTTCTGTTAGGCAAAGAACCATCTCGTATTCATCGCGTTACCACTGTCTTTTCGGCTTGTCTGCTCACAGGGGGCATCTCTACCTCCAGTTCTTGATCGGAATTCCTATGGTTAGCCATTGTAACTTCCTGAAGGAATTTCTCTAGTAGCATCACAGCTTGCCCACAGCGCACCATTACGTGTCATCGGCTTATCCTAAGTCCGTTTCTGCACTGTGCTTGATCTGATTTCAAGAATATATCGACGGGCCAAAGTAGTCGAGGTAGAATTTGCTTTTTGGCTTTTTGTATGTAAAAGTAAGCTCTTTGGTATTTGAGCGCTGAATAAAGCCGGGTGCCCGATCTTCTGCGCGTGTTTTGTTCTTTATCACAATGAGTCCATTAGGCCCGCCACTGATTGTGATTTTTTGTCGCGGTGACTTTTTGTTACCCAAGTCGAATGCTATGAAGTTGTATGGGAGTGCTCTCACTATGGTGACGTGACATTACGCTGAAAAATATATTTTCATAGAATTCGACTTGGTAACAAAAAGTCACTGCGACAAAAAATCACCATGAGCGCTCGGCCTTACTGTCACACAATTAGGCACGGGCCTCTTCTCAGGATGAGAAGGGTTTAGGCCTTAGTCCTATTTTGTTGAGGAGAGGAATGCATCATGAATGTTTCTGTCTCTTTTTATTTAATCTAATCTTATCTAGTGTTCGTTCCATTCTATTGTATGTATCTTCTTCTATTCCTCTTCTTCCTATCTTTAATTAATTTCTTTCTTTTTTTCTTTTTATTAAAAACGTTGCCCCACACTAAGATTTCTCTTGTATCGTGGGTGCGTTTACAGACACAAATCTCACAAACAAACGCCCAGACCCGGAACAACCATCTGTAGGCCATACAAATTTTTGTTCCGTGTGGGAATCGAACCCACGACCCGTAGCGCAGAAGCCAATCGCTTAGCCACTGCACCAAACGTGTCGTCTTAAATAAAATAAAAAATTAAAGTAAAAGTAAATTTAATTGCAATAAGGTGTGGAGCAGAATACGCACAGGAGACCCGGTTTTAGGCAATGGTACCATGGCATTAGTTCTGTCTCGTAAATGTTGTCATGCTTAGCGGGTTAAGGGTGGCTTGAGGAGTCAACCCTTAGCGAGCATAATTATGCACATACAATCAGAAAATTTATCAAGAAGCAGAAGCAGTTTAGCAGGCGTGTAGGTACTTACGGAAGAATAATGAAAACACTTTTAGCCGTACAATATATATTTTATATGTAATTACAGATTAAAATAAGGGGCGTGGTTCTAGACGATACGAGGAGTCCAGGGTCTTCAGGTGTAGGTAGACTTAACTGGCGGCTGAGTAGGCGCGAGAAAAGCTGAATTACAGCGTGACGGGCCTTTTAAAGGTTGACCCCGCCAGTCGCCACCACTGCCACCGTCACCACTGTCACCGTCACAATGTTCATTAGTACGTAGATAATAGACCTATTCGATAATAAGAACTAAGGTCCAGTGGGCCAACAAAAGTGCCCTGGGCTAACAGCGCGGCGTGGTGACAACGGAAATTCTTCGTATCCTACTATCCTCTCTAATAACCTCTAATAATCCTCTCCTAATAACCTTTTTAGGGGTAGCAGAGATCAGTTGATTTTTGATAGAATGGTGGAATTATTATTTTACATGTGACATCTGTCGAGGATCTTTAATGAAGCAAATGTTTAGTTGTATGATTTAACACTAGATGGCGTTGGTGTCTGCAGTTGCAACACTTGCAAGTAAAAGCAGATACTATGAATTAATGTAATGCTGTACGAACTCTATCATCATCAAAGAAATTTTGTTTTGGGGTACCTACGTACTTATATTATACATAATGTTTATGCAGCAGCCCCTTTAACAGGGTCTATTCTAGGGCAAAAAATCGCTAAAAAATGATTATTTGGGAATGAACTCTCAGGCTTCCTTCAATTACATAGATGCACACAGATGTAAGAAGAACGTTTATTTATAATTTTTTATCAAATTTTTAGTAAGTAGTTAATTTAAAATTTCTTTACTTATTATCAATGATGTTATAATATACCGGGTACCCCAGAATACAGTCATGGTCATGAAAGGAAAGTAGGTACTTTAAATCACGTTAAAAATTGCGAATTTTATTAAAAGATTTCATTTTATTTTTAAGTAGGTAAGAAATACTGAATTCTCGGTTTTTTTTTGTCTGATTCATTAATCGAACCGACAGAAATGCGAAATAGTACCAATGTAACGGATGAAATCTTAATAAAAAATTTAACTACCTAATTGATTTGTATGGAAAAAATACGCGGAATTCGAAGTTGTTCTATGAAAGTTGTTCAATTTCCAATACTGAGTAACCCCACAAAACTCTTAGAGGTAATTTTTAACACGCTGTATTTCATTTCAATAATTACACAATAATTGTAATTGAAGATAGTAAAAAAAAATTAAGTATGTCGAAGTCTTTAAGTATGCCAAGTTCGTGCCTATTAGCCCCGTGGTTCCCAAATCACTCCATTTTACCCGGCAGGTAGTTATTTTTTTTTGTATCGGCCATAATTATGTAATGAATTTTATGAATGAGCTTTTATGATACCTCTTCCAAACTTCGTACTACAAGAACCCTTTTTCTGAATATTTATTCTCTAAAATATCCGTTATACTTGGCTCAATGATGGTTAGGTGTTTAGAACCTACTGCCCTACCTTAGATAATAGTGAAAGTTAAGTAAATTGTAGTGTTTAATAACGACAATAAGTTCCAGTAGGAAGAAGGATCTCTAAAAATGTGCACTGAGCAATCTTGGAAGTTTAAGTGTGTATTGTGTGTTTAAGTATTTGTTTCTAACAATAGGGCCAAGTGGTTTGTGATTTAGCTACATGCCTGTTCGCGACTCACATGAGCACCTACATAACTAATAATATGCGTAGCATTCCGTCACCGGGCAGGTCGTAGTGTACTTGTGGCGCACAAACGCCATCACCACCATTCTAGTTCCCCGCCAGTCCCGCCACTCTTCCGTTCCGCTCGGCAGTTGTGCGCTACACGGACGATACTACGCTCGCTATCGACGGACGAAAATGTGTGCCGCGTCCTCAGTGTACTAAATATTATAGTGACAGTGCTCGTGATATACGCACACGAATTCAACTTTTTAAATATACGAACGTTGAACTCAAATAATGATGGCGCCCGAGACTGTGGTGACTACGGAACACAACAAACCAACTGCACCTTCATCTCAGCAGCAGAGCGGCACGCTGGACTGGATTAAAATCGACGTTAACTATTTCAAAACTCCACCGGGCCTCTTAAAAATAGTACAACTAGTAAGTGCCTATTGTTTTAACTAATTGTAGTTAGTTACAGCTACGTGTTATTCGATGTCTAATTACTGGGAATTTATACACTAGGTAACTTTTCGTAGAGGTAGCAGTCCAAAAAGCCTATAAATAAAATATATACCTAGTAAAAGAAAGTTTGTCTTGGATATCGTAAACTCGTTTAACTTCATTACTTATGCCTTACAAATTTATTTCTCATTTCAGTGTCTTGACTTATCCTTAAGTTTTGAGTTGGATAAAGTTGTAATTAATGTAAAAGAACTTTGGTAAAAATTACAAAAGTACAATAAAAATATTGGTGCCAACAAACAGTCAAGTCAATGCAGTAGTTTCGTATTCTCTGTCTCATAAGGTGTGTCATTAGAGTTACGCGCGCTTGTTGTACCGTGAGAGCGTGTACACAAGCTTAGTGTATTTTATGCATATGAGTTATCGAGGCCATAAAACGTTGCACATTGTCGCTGAGAATACTTTTTGGTGTCGTGGAGGTCAGTAGGCAGCAGGCAAGAGGCGGCGGGGCGCGGCAGGCGGAGGCTGACGCCGCAGGTTGTAAGCCACCGAGCCGGTGCATGCAAAGGAGGCGAGCTAAACTTACTCGTCCATTCACCAACTGCAGCAACGCTATTAAACAACCAATATTCTACTCGAGTAGTCTTGCAAGCCGTTCTATTATTATTATACTATAGATGTCAATATTTGTCCTCGATATTCAATTCGCAACAGCATACCTACCTATCGAGAACTAAAGGAAAAATATTAACTGTCTTAATTAGTAAAGTCAAACATTTATCTTTGTTACTTAAAGCTAAATGGCTGACTATTCAATTATTACGCATTCTAGTAACTTGTTTGTCATTCTCTAGATGTTTCCTTATTTATTGGTCTGACTCCGTGATGAAGTCATTTTACATCTAATTACATTAAACGAATATCTGCTAACGTAGGTATATTTTACGGATTAAATTATTAGTACGAGTTGATTGGCTCTTGAGAGGGGCTGATTTGGGTTTCATTGGACCTGCCAAATGACATAGATCTGGGGGGCTACTAACGTCACATTTGTTGAATCATATGTCGTAATCATAACTGCATGTGGATTGCACATCCAGTCGCAACTGCAAACTTTGTTACTGCCAAATGCAGCTGGAAGGCAGATAAGATACAGTCAGTGCAACTGCGTAACAATTTCCAGCTGGATATGCATACTTGCAGTTATGATTACGAAATAAGATTCACCAAATCTGACTTATTAGCCCTCCTGAACTTTTTTCTTTCTTTTTCTTCTCCTAGTGCCTCTCTACTAATGAAGTTAGGCCGTCAGCCACATACTTCGTTCTGTTTCTCGCCAGATGAAACAATTCTTCAACGTTGGCGATGACTGTCCACTCTGACATTTCTGACACACAACTTTCTTCTATTTTTTACTATGTACTCTGTATTCAATAACTTCATGCACACTATCTAAATACGGATTATCGTTATCATAAGCGATAATGATGTCAACTCAGTAGCTTAGTCATGAAACTTTCTTATTTATTATAAACGTTTTGAGTTTGTTGATATTGTACCTGTTTGGCTTGCTGATGATTAATGCACCTACAGGAGGCCAAATCTACTCACAAAATTGTTAAAAATCGCAATCGAATCGCTGCTCAATCACGGTTGGCTGTTTAATTTTTTTCCTACGAAGATAACGTTCAAACGGCCGAGGTTGAGCTGCAGTTCGATTGCGATTTTAAACATTTTTGTGAGCAGAATTGTTCTCCAGTTAAGCAACATTCAATCCGTATGTCAATTGAATGAATGATCAAAAACTGCTACAAGTCTATCAAGACAAGTTCACGTTAGGTATAATTATTACGTTAATCAATACGTTGTATTGCATTGCATCTTTGTAGGACGCTTCTACCTTTACACGGAAATTATTAGCATTGATTAACAATCACGCGTTTTTTTACTTGTGTCTCGATAATTAGTTAGGACATACGTCACTGAGAATTATGACAATCTTACGGCCTTGAAAAATAGTTCTGGTTATGAGCGAAATATGTTTGAGTTTAAGAAGTATCACCTTATATAAACTTGAATACGAAATATTCGTCATCATTATTTTATTTGACTGGGCGTGTGGCCGTCGCGGCGTCGCCTACTCGTGCTCTACACGCTGATATCATCGTCGTCCTTCTTTGCCTCTGATCCAATAATACTGCTGCCCATATAAAGATTAATATGAGCTCGGAATAATGCTAACTACTAAGAGTAGGTAACCCACTAAACCATAATTTTGATTTTGTTCCAACTAAAAATTATGAGACCTTGGTTCGCTGGGTAAACAGTTTAATAATATTACTAACGTAAACGTAAGTAGCATAAGCAAACTTTAGTTAAATTGTTTCGAATATAATCACGTCTTATGAAACCTTATGCTTGAGTTAAGAATTTAACTGCTGGATATTATGAAATAACCATTCCTAGTATGTATATCTGAGTGCAATGATAACATTTCTTAGAATGCAAGCTAGCAACAGGTTTTGATGAGTAGAGACACGTTATATTATTTACTTCCACTAGCTGGTCTTTGGCTCCAATTAGACTAATTGTTCTAATTAAAGCTCTTATTAATCTATCCTGGACGATGATAGAATTAAAGGTGAAGATATAATATCCTGTTTTTTTTTTGTTTAGCGTACCTATCATGTGGACGTGGTCCTAATAATGTACCCTGGAGGACACCAGCTCAATTGTTCCAAGTTGAATAGTAAAATAATAATATTTTGAAGCATTCATTGATCTCGGTACCTCATAAATGTAATTTTCGGCAGCTGTGACCTGTGACCCAAAGTTGAGTTTAATATAGGGGTAGCGACGTTGCGTTTTTTGCTGCATTTGTTGATATTTAAAATTATGACACTAGTGATCCTCGAAGAGCGAAATATCGTACCAATAAAATACCACAGCTTGAAATAAGAGGTGTCGGTTTATGTAATTGTAGGGGTTTTTCATTCTATTAAAAAATACCAACTAATATTCACTGCAAGCTATAGAAGGATATGGATATAGGCTGATGTTGAGTTTTTTACCGTAAGAACTTACATATGTATGTAGCTTTCGCTTTCACATTACGTGACATTACAGATCCAAGTAAAATCTGTTGAAATCCATGATTCGTGTACAGTAAAGTTATTGTGCGCAAGCTGATGATGTGTCTGTATCGGAACTTTAGGATCAGATACCAGGTACCTACTCAGGTAATCGTTCAATAAATAATAAACACGGTACAATACCTATGTTTATTGTTTTATGTTGATTGTTATCACAAAACCGCTCGATTATAAACCCTGAAACGACAAATGTCGTTCAACTGTGACCTTAGCGTTTAGCAGCACTATCGTCGTTGACCGATAAATGTTCATGGAAAATATGCGATACCATTAGTTCGGCCATGTTTTACTGGGTTTTGGTTAAATTATTATTTACCTAACCTCGAATAGCTCGTGGTCTGCGGCTCGCAACTCGTAGGCCCGCCCTGAGTAAATATTTATGAGGAATTAGGTTTTAATCAATGAAAGGGTTAGTAATTACACTTCACAATGTACTGCGACATAGTGCTGTTACCCTTATAGACAATGGATATGTCTTTATCAATTATAAGAATATCGAGGTCTCTCTTTTTGTAGGTGTGGTAAACGGCCACTAATGGATTACCTATGTGGAAGAATGTATCTAAACTGATAACATTATACAGCAATCGTGGTGTGACTAAACCTCGCGATAGTGACAATATCTAAAAAAATGCTGTACCGGTGCCTTACCGGAGAAGGTTTATCTAGAGATACGCTTGTATTTGATTATCATTTAAAGGTTGTTCGATTGTTATGAAAAAAAAAACAAGCTGGAATTAATGTGCCTTCATATATTTGCAAGGTTTACGTAACAATCTATGAATATCCATGAATAAGCAAACGATGACACATAATATACAGTCTTTGCCTTTGCATTAATGTTGTTAAGGTTTTTGTCTATCCTTCCTTTCAATTCTGTAAAGTCTGCAGGAATTTGTGAGGTTTAACGAATTGTAATAGATGACTTGATTTTTTCTCTCATATAAGTGTCGATGCATATAAACACATTTTCCCGATCCAACCAATAGATTGATGTTATAAGTACTAGGTACTTGTAACATTAGTATTAGTATGCGAGAACAGCAACTATCGCAATCAATAGGTTCTGTTTTGCGCTTAGTATTCTTAGTTCAGATAGAACAAGATTACACTTGTATAGATCTTTTGATAGCATATAAACGGTTTTGATTTTAAGGTTTGTAAAATTAAAATTTGATTCTATTACATTATTTGCAATAAAAACATTAGATTTGTAAATGCCGAAAAACAGCATTAAGATCACCTAGCATCGCAAAACAAAAAAACCTAATCCATAGTATTTTTGATACCTATTACCGGTGACTTCAACAATCTGTAAGTCATTCAAGGATTTAGGGTTAACATGGCATAGCATGACTAGTGGTCATTTGATTGATACCGATGGCCCAAAAATTCAGTATGGTTTCAATAAAGCGATGGGTATCCTCTATCTTCATATGTATACATAAATTGCTAGCGTCGCGATCGAATCTATGTAACTGTATATTTTTCTTTTACTGTAATCGTACCTAACTATTTGTAATTCTATGTTACGCTTGTAAACAAAATAAGCATGCAGTCTTTTGATAAAGCATAATGTTATCAAACGATCTGTGCTATTGTTCAAATCATTCGTGGACATTGATAATAGATTACAGATACTTGGTTATGCAAAATTTAAAACTTGTGGAATACCATTGATGTTTTTAATGATAATATTGCTTTCGTGAAGTAATCACAAAAAGCAAAAAATTAGAGTGGAGAAAGATATAAGAGTGAACGGAATAATGATATCGATGAATATGAATAAGCGAAAAATAACCAGCTTATTAACAGACGATTAAAATTTTGCATTCGTAGCTTATTCGAGAGCGACATCGGGTGAAAGTTGGCATCAAAATGAAAGTAGTACTGTCAACATGTGGTCCGCCATGGCCGGCCAGCGCCGTACCTACGCGTCTTTGACTCGACGTGGGCCGGTGTGACAACTTGTCGGTTTCCCATCATTTCAACCGCTCAATAACATGTACTTGTGAGTACTCATAATCGTTCTTACTAGTTAGACATAGTTTTCCTACCTTAAGAACTGTCTACTAGGCTTAATTTAGGTTGTATGGATAATGAGTTGTGAACTTCACCGCTAAAGGTTACGCAATTTAGATAAGAACGTTTTCTCTTTACTTTCATTCTTCATTTCTTTTTTGCATCGTCTCAGCTTTTTCAAAGTACCTATCTTTATTTGTCAGTCTGGACAAGATGGTCATCTGATATTTGCTACCCTATTATTAGGAATTGCCTATGTCCTGAAGTTAGACCGGTTATCAAACTTCGGTGTTTGTGAAATTCCGAGATTATGATCTTCGAGTTACAAAGGGGCCTAAACGAGTATAAAATAATTTCTAACTAAGACTTGACTACTCAGGAGCAAAGTGTGGTGTTTTCTATTAAACTAAAACATTTCAAGTGAAAATCCATAAGGAAATGTTAACATAACAGACTAACTACCTATTTCATACTCACGTCAAACACAAAAATGTGTTTCGAAATTTTCGCATTGTATGTGCTGTGTTCTAAGCTTGCGACACACCTAACCGCTTAGTAGGTACAGTTGTACTTTGTGCATGTAAAACAACAGCGTAAGTAGGAAAGAGTTAGTACGTGTGTAGCTATTCACACAAGAAAATCAACAGTATAATATCCAAATAACACTCTTAGCACAAATTATCACAGCGCACAATCTGTAAATAGAGTCCGTGCTGTAATCTTGGTATGATGTGCAAAATAATTCGTAACACCTCAAGATTAAACTCCTTTGAGAATGAGTAACATTTAACACACAGTCATACATTAAACAACAGTCGTAAAATTAAGAATATGAAGTTGGAAAATTTTAGCGCTAAGATGTCACAGTATTGGGTGCCCGGGAAAGCAAAGCTATCATCCGTGCTATCTTTCATTATGTCACGTCTGTAATTTTTATATACAACAGTTTATATATATAACCGGCGCTATAGCACGGTCGGTTATTTTGGGAGGACGCTCATCTGTTGTTCTCTTATTCTTGATGTTAGCATCGCCCGAGAAAACGGGTCACGGAGATCATAGACAACAACCACAAGCATACATTTTTAATTTAATCGTTTTCATAACCCAGCTTTTGATACTTGCGGGTTTAATGTCGTCAGAACAAGTACTGCACTCTTTAGATGATTGTATACTTCGTGTACTTTCATCAATTAGTCTCGAAGTTCCCCGAGGCATTCGTTGCTTGACCTCTGCCTTTTGACTTGCAACACCTCTCGAATCGTCTCTATTGAGTTACTTATCCTCTGAGCCTTGGGTTTAATTTTTAAATTAGGAGGAATTTAACTAGGCATATGCAAGTACATATACATACAAGCAAAAGGGTACGTAAAGATCGTAGCATGTGGCGTTCTATAGTGTTTGCCTACCCCCATGGGAAAAAGACGTGACTTTATGTATGACTACGTACATATAACCTAGGTCAAAACTCAAAAAACTTAACAGTATTTTGTATGTTTTGCACCTTTACTTACAAACGATGGTTGCTATTGCCATCTCTATTCATTGGCATACAAATGACCAGGCCAGATACAATTTAATCATTGTTTAAAAATGAAAAATTTTTATAAGTAGGTTAGGTTCGGAAGGCAATAAGCTGGATACTTAAAAAAAAAAAAGGTTTCTGGGGGCTAATAACGCCGTGTTTGGTGAAACATATCCCTATTCATATTCGAAATCATAACTGTAAGTGGGTTGCACATTCAGTCGGCAGTTGTCACGCAGTTACACTGACTACATCCTAATTGCATTCAAGCTGTATTTGGCAGTTTCATAGTTTACAGCTGTGACTGGATGTTCAATTTACTTGCAGTTATAATCACGAATATAAAACGATCAAACGAAATATGTTTCATCAAACGCGGTGTTATTAGTCCCCCTGGATATTGAACCCATTGATTTTAAATTCGTATCAAAGCAAAATTACGATTGATTTTATAGTTTCTGTACTGTCAAAATTTTTGTTATGCGAGTTTCTGTTGGCCCCCTTTTGTTTTCAATTCTTCTAACCTTCATTTGAAGTGTTCCACTCGATAGAGAGTGAACATAATAATATCGTCTTTTTTAATGACAACGCTGAGTAATAGCGTTTACTTTGGAACAGAAGTCGAAGATTTCTTTAAACAATACACCGCGGCCTGTAGACTGCGCGGATTCATGTCATCCAATCTAACCACAACGTTTTATTCACACAGAGCACATTTCCCTGTAAATGTAGCACTGTGAGTTCCTATTGTTATCGGTTGCTGTACGGCCCGTAAACTTCTCAAGTCATCATTGATGTGACTTAGTTTAGTCTCATCCAATTTACGAGTATTACTCCCAATACAACGCTTCTACTGCGCAAGCTTAGTTAGTTATTCTTAACTATGTGTATTATGTTTGTATGTTGCTTTCGTATTAGTTGCCGAAGGTCATAAGGAAAACATACGTACCTAATACGTAATCGTCACTTTAATATTTTATGAGGGGATCAAACGTGACACTCTATCGTACTGTTCTATTTATTTTATTATGAGAAATAGTCAAGTTTTTATGTTATTGTGTTCAATTGTTAGTAAACATCGCTTTCGTGGATCCCTCCTGCGTTGTCGTTCAGTCACGGTTGCGATATTAAGGTCAACGAAATTGAGAATAACTTTCTTCGAAATTCATTCTCCTCGTGTTTTTTATCGCAGACATCAAGGTTAATAATGTTCGATCTGCGGTCAAAGTCTATATGAAAGAGTTATTGAATACCTACTGAATGGTATAAAGTTGATTATAAGTTGTGAAGAATGCGGAGGGCGCGGGCGCAACGCGGTTGGCAGGTTGTTACAGTATATACCTAAATGGCTTGAATGCCATTCGCTACCATTAAACTATGCGACTAAATTGGTGATCAGGCACTTCGATTGAAGTCTGACTAGATCTGGGGATTGCGTCATGTTCTTGAGAGTGAGCGAGCACCAAATTAAAATTCACTCACACTGTCAAATCGACGACGATTGGCATGTTGTTAGTAGGTAACTATTGTATTTTATGTTATTTTATAATATTATCTGTCAAGGTCAACTTCATTTTACAAATGTTTGTTAATTGAATGTTACCGACCAGACTATCCGTAGGAAGCATTCGTCTTCTTGACATTAAGAATACATAAAATTTCAATTGCAGCTAGGTATGTCGCTTTAAACAATAGTTGAAGTTATATAACCATGTTGTCGAACCGGTTCTTGAATGAATATAACTTTATAAGTACTTGCATTATATGAATAATTAGATATTACTTAAGTTAGAACTGACGAGTGTGACGACTTAACAAACGATGATTCAATTAAAACAGAACTGAAGAATAGTTCACTTTCACATAATCCCGGACTTAGATAAGATGCCAATCTTAACTAAGACTGCACACAAGATTTTGTGAAAGTGAACGAATAAACACAAATACATAAAACTCAATTAAGTACAACATAATATTCATTTGTGAAATTAAATAAATACATGAAATTTTGTAGCTCTAAAATTCAAGTACTTAACTTTAGTAAACAGCAACATGTCGGCAGGTCTCCTGGTGCCAGTTGTGTCTTTTGTTTAGCTAAAATTCGGTTTCCATTACAAAAAGTTAAAATTAAACCCTATGCGGAACTATGGTCAATGAACCGACTAGACAGTGTTTGGGCAAGTTGGCCCCGCTACCGACGCCGATACCGGCGCACGCACCCATTGACCCCAATGTTATGTTACTTGATTGCATTTTCACTTCGCAACCGTTGCGTTGCTGGATTGACTTCGATACCAACTCCCCACTTACTTACAGAAAGAACAGTGTCAGACAAACACATTCATCACTTATTTTTATAGTATTAACGACTTCGTGTTCATTTTCCTGGATATTGTTCTACAAACTTAGTTTCTCAATGCAACGGTATTTAGAAACTTTTAGCAATGTAATTTAATGTAATAAAATGTTTTCTACGGTTTAAGAATAAGTATTGATCGATGGAGGCACTTTAATTAGCCGTCATTGTGAATTGGTATTTACTTCAAGGGCAATTGCGCTTTGTACACATGGGAGTATAGTAACGGTACAAATACACGCCAAGTAAATCTGACGTCATTGACTTATAAACATTGTTGAGATATAGGTAACACAAATGAGAACATAGAAGAAAATACCAATTAACCAATTGTAGTGTTGTTTAAGTAGATAATATGTTGAAATTTAGCTACTCATCTTCTTTTTTTATTTACTTACCTATATAAAATAGACAATGTAAGACTTAAACCGCCTGGTCTAGAAATTTGAAATTTCGGACAGAGGTTCCTAATATAATGTAGGCAAGCACTAAGGCAAACCAAGCCAACCCGCCTGCCAAGTGTGGCGATTATGGCTAACCGCCCCAACATGGCTTGGGGGAGGCCTATGTCCAGCAGTGGACGTCTTTCGGCTGAATGTTTTTTTCAAAATACAGCCCCGAAATTAAGTATATAACGGGGTTTCAAAGTTTACGCATGAATTAGAGATATTATTTTTACAATCATTTTAAGAACAAATTTTAATCTTGAAGAGAGGAAATAGTAATTTACATGTACGAATAGTTTAGAAGGAAAACATTTTCATTACAATATTTTTTTGCATGTATGAGACTATTTCACAGTACATACTTAAGTTAAATCTAGGGAAAACTAGTCAAAGGCCTGTTTAAAAAATAACCCACAACTAGTAGAAACTAAAATGCAATCAATCTCAGTATGATCTTTTATGTTACCATACTGCTATTCTGGACCTAGCTTATTAGTAAAGTATATTGTTGCTTCAACACTTCATTTCATATAACATTAGACAAAAGTTGTCTACGAAGGTACGAATATCTTTTGACCCTTTCTGCAAGTACTGTTTCCCTTCATCTTGATTGACCGTTAAAATTCATGACAGCATAATCTTTTTCGAACTTGGCTTGACAAACTGCCATGTGTACTGTGTTGAATCCCTGTTGGAAGCCAACATGTTGCTTATTTCAATTCATTTCCTTGCTGAAATGGGTCTTATTTGTCTTATATTAAGTTGAGTAACTATAGTTTCTTGTAAAGTATACCAATCAAACGGCCAAAGAGTTTTAACTTTCTTATTTAGTTCTACTAATTTAGTTTGTTGAACACAGATTGACCTATGACTCGAGTCTGGGTCTACTGGAGAGGTTCTTTTGGGATTCAATGAGTTAAAACTAGTCATATTTTGTATACTTGCCCTCTGGGGGGCTAATAACGCCGGGTTTGTTGGAACACATTTCGCTTCTTATTTGTAATCATAACTGCAAGTAGACTGCACATCTTGCCGCAACTGTAAACTATGCAACTGCCAAATGTAGCTTGAAACCAAGTAGGGTGCAGTGAGTGCTACTGCGTGACAACTGCGGACTGGATGTGCAACCCACTTACAGTTGTGATTTCGAATATGAAACGAAATATGTTTCACCAAACGCGGCGTTATTAGCCCCCCTGGACATTGTCCTGCATCTGAGTAACGAATAAATCGTTTAAGTATTTGTTATGCATCGTCCCTACTTCCATAAAAGTTCAGTGGGTGTGTTCTATTATTTGTAGCACTTTCGTCAATAGATGTAGATACGGAATACAGTAGTATCGGAAATCCGGCCACGTTTTGTTATTTGGAGCGAGACTGCAACGTGTAAAAGCGATGATGGTCTGTGAACCCATTGATAGAGGCTCGGTATGGCGGTCGCGTCACATATACGTCTACACGAACGACGACTTTGCCCCGCGGCTTCGCCTGGCGACGCACTTTCTCCATATTATGTGCAACTGTGCACGTGCCTCATTTGACACACATTTCGTCCCTCCTCAACAAGTTGGGGACAACATACATATGTATACAAACACTACGTATAGATACAGATGGCATTGGCATGTAAGTTGTGCTTGTGAATCGTAATCTCCAGGGCAAGAGCAACTTTCAGAGGCATGTAGTAGGACGTTCGCCATTTATCGAGAGATGTGTTTGGTTATCGGATGGAATTTCTACAAACAACACCTGTTAAGCGGGCATTGCGACAGAGGGTTCGTGCCCGCGCGCGATATCAAACCGGTTCGGTACGTTGAGGCCGTCGCGCGTCGGTGTGCCTATGGCGGGGCTCGGCGCGCGCTTACTTGCGCTTGCGCTTGCCGCTTGCCGGCTTCTCCGATGGACGCTAATGGTTCACATTTACCCGACACCGTTGTCCTAGTGGTACTGGGATGTTACCGCTAGTTTATCTATTACCTTGTGCTGGTTAGGAGTTATTTTAAAATTACCCATATCGTAAATCGATAGACATAACAACAACGATGTAGATACTAACTGCACGTTTTCAAAATAACAATAGTCATTGAATTAACTGAGTGAAAATCGTTACTTATGTATTCGTTGGAAAACACACATTTATGGTAAGTAAATGTGTGTTTACCAGCGAATACAACTATTTCCGACAGACAAACTACATTTTAACGCATTCATAAAAACAAGGAAAAATACAACAAAATACTTTTAAAATAATAATTTCAAAAAATTGCTGCTTCGTGGTTCACAAGCAGTTCAGTTTAGTTAAGGCATATTATAACTACTTTCAGGTCAAAAATCAAAATGATTTGTATTACAAAAGGGGATATATTTTTCGATAGAATTATTAAGTGTTTAACATGTCGTTAAACCAAACACACTGGCTAAGTGGCTACTTCATTTCGGATTAAGTACTAATGTTAATTTGATCTTATTTAATTGTGAAACTTCGAGACCTGAGCACTCCTTCTCTGATAGGTTAGTTTAGAAGTGGAAAGTGATCGCGTTGCGACCACGTCGTGGTTATGGTTTTACCCACGTAGGAATGCTTATTTCCGAAAAAGTCAAACTGATGACAGTGTTTTTAAAATATATAATATATACCTACCCATATTGTATCTCTTTACACACCGTCTTTTCAGTAGGATCCGTTAGGAATGACTTACTGGGATCGATTGGCAAAAGGGATCCGTTCGGAACAAAATATAATTTGTATGGAATCTTCATTCCTAACAAAACCCACAAAGTAGGATCCGATTGGAATAAGTCAACAAGGGAACAAGCACAGTGTCAGAAAAGAAGAGTCTAGATGTGTTTAGTCCGAGGAAAACTTATATCAAAATCGTTACAGGAAAAAAGTATTCATGAAATAAAGTAAAATCACACCGAACGTGGAAGTTGATAATATTGAGTGTTATCGTTTCTGCGATAAAGATGACGTTATCTACACACCAAAGTCATGCCCATCTTTTGCAGGGTTAGTCATGGCAATGACTAAATGGTAGGGTCATATAATGAATGAAATCCATGGCTGGAACGCCTGACAGTTCTGCCATTACAAAGTATTTTATTTTCGATATTAAATTTATCACAGAGATAATGACTTTTTGCAGCATTTCTCATTATTAATAGAACGAACAATAGACGTACAATAGTTTACTAATGAGTTTGTACATTATTAGACTATTTATTACAGTGTACGCGGTGGCGCGGCTAGGAAGCATAGGTACTATTTGACCGCGCCACCGATTTCATTTAATTTCTCGCGAACCTTTATAGTATTTTTTTTCTGCTAATGCTTAAATGTACAATTTACGTATATTTTTTGAGCCCACTTTCATTCAAACTGGGTACTGTGGCGCAGCCAGGAAGTACCACAAGACTTATCCATCATGTAGAATTTAATATTTTATGTTATTATAGCTCGACGTATTTTTACCTCAACGCACGTACCTAGCAAAAAAATTACATCGATGCGTCATGTTCTGGGAAAAAGTTTATCATTGCCATAAAGATATGATAGCAGACTTATCACACGAAAATAAAAATATTAATTGACATAAGAAAACAAGTTTTAAATCAACTGGTGCATGCATGTCAGAAAATAATATGATGCTATCAAACTTTGATGCCTTTGGATGCTATCGTAGTCAATGCATTTAAGATTTTATCTGATTAAATATGTATTGATAATATTATTATATGCTATCGTTCCGTGATATGTATTGTTTTTGTGTTTTTTTAAACATTTCCCCTCACTTTTATTCCTCCTGTATCGTGGGTGCGTTTACAGGCACTAATCTTCACATGCACAAACGCCCAGACTCGGAACAACTCTGTAGACCATTCAAATATTTGTTCCGTGCGGGAATCGAAACAACGATCCGTAGCGCAGAGGCTAATGCTCAGTCACTACACCAAACGTTCGAATCTTTTACATCTAATGTCGAATAAGGCGGTTCGCCCACGGTGCCTAAAGGTCTATACAATTGGAAGAGATGGCTGAAGGCCTTCTGCATCCAATCCTTTCCTGCTACCTTGTTCCTGATCGTTGTTCTATCTAGTAGTTTGCCCACCCACATTCCTGCGATCAATTTATTCTATACATACCTACATTAAAATCTGAAACCTAAGGTACGGTTCATACCAAACGTAACGCTTGCTCAAAGTTAGCTGTGAACTCTATTTATTCGAAGATTAGTCGGCCGCTCCCCGTACGCATGTAATGGGAACTTAAACAAACCGACTCTTCGGCGGCTGCCATGACTTTATGTATACGTTAGGTGTGAACCATCCCTAAAAAAAAGTCCATGCTATTTAGAGATATGAATCAACGAAATGAAAACATTCAATGGAGATGAATATTAATAAAAAAAACGACGTAACTTTTTCATTTTTGAATAATATTGTCATGTTCTTTATTTCAGATATTAGGTATCCTGTGCATGTCATTGGCGTCACCATGGTATTCCACGTGGTTTGTGTTCGTCGCAGTCACCAGCTTCATCACCACCCTCATGTGGAGCTTTGTCTTCCTGCTGAGCATCAAGGATGCGTTAAAAATACCCATCAACTGGGTTTTATCTGTAAGTACACCATTTATTCGCCATCTAGCGGCAGTATCAGATTAACAAAAGAATATGGCAGAAGAAATACAGTTTCCTAATGACTTACATATTTATTAGATACCTATAGGTACTACCTATATTATGATTGTACTGCCATGTCAAAGAAATCGAATATTGCACTATTTATCTGGAAAAATGTAAGCCCCGCGTTGGAACCCAAAAGAATATTGTATGGGGATATAAAATCCAATTACACTTTACTTTTCTCAATTTGATGTCCTTGACATTCTAACTAAACTCAAGATCTCGTATCTCTCATCATGTCTTATCTAAGCCAAATCATGTCTACCAAACAAACCCGTCAAATATGTCTGCGATGTAAACTTACATTGTTCCGTTCTAAATAGAAAACTCTTTCTATTTCCAGGAGCTGATCAGCACGGGTTTGGAGACATTTATGTACCTGATCGCCTTCATAGTCTTGTTCGCAGCGACAGCTGGCGGCTACTATGGGTATGGGTATGGGGCCAATGTTGCAGCAGCTGTAAGTATTTAAAAAATATCATCAATGTAGAATTATCGTCATCCCAGCCTTGTCCTGAATATTTTGGGACAATCTTCCAGTATCAGATGCGGATAGTCATCAGTAGTTTACGCAGAGTGACTGCCATCTGACCTCCTCAAGTTAATTACCGGATACGATATTCTAAGGTTTTATAGACAGTCAGATACTGAAAAAAAACAGGTGATTTACTTCTACGACTCTAATACTGTCTGTATCTGACAAGTCAATTTGCCCCATATACTTTTCTACCTATCATGCACAATCACCTGCACTCGCTATGATTTAAATGAGGCAAACTACAGGGCCGACCAGGTCGCTACATATTGCTCGAAGAAAATTAGCGAAAAGCCAGAGTCCCCCACCAACGATTTTGGTCTATTGACAGAAAAAGAAGAAGAACTCTTTTATGTACAAAAACTGTAACTACTCAATCAGAAATAATAAAGTCTACTTTACTTTACGAAATTCAACTGAATGGAATGTAAAACTGCTATCTCTGCATTCTCTAATTACTGGCAAATATCCTTTATTCCATATGAATATCGATAACGATTCAGAATCAATGTGTGTGATAGACGGTAGTGTTAACTTTGAAGTCAAGTTTTTAAATTACCGTTCAGTTGATCCAATTAAGAACAAATTATAAGTGCTTGCCTGGCACACAATATATGTATCTAGAAACCACGAAATTATTAAAAAGCAAGTTCCTATGAATGATCTAATGTCGATTAAAAGTGATGGGTATAATCTAAAAATAAGTAACTATGTAGGTTTATTGCAGATAATTTGGAACAGACTCGAGTGAAGTCTATAGACTAATGAAGATAGTTGTATATTTAGTAGTTTGGTTTTAGAACGACGACGAATCTAATCTTACTTTCTATTTTTAATTTGCATATCGACAAACACCTACTTACTTTCGTAGGTTGTATGGTGTCTTAAAGCTTTCAATGCTTTGCCATATGACATTATAAAATATTGCTATTATTTCTATCTCACTTTTAAAATGAAAATGTTATCGTGGTTCCTACTTCGCTTTTCGATCCTATGTTATATAAATCGTCAAAAAACACAAAAGGTTATTCCTAAAATGATAAATCCAGGAACCTGAAATAGTCTAACGAGATCGACTTTGAACAAAACAGAGCCGTCATCATTCTTGGTAAATCGATTAGTGACTAAAGATAACGGGAGGCCAATTCAATTTACAAAATCGCAATTGAACCGCAGCTTAACCACGGCCCTTTGACCTTTTTTCTTTTAAAGAGTACGCTCAAACGGCTATGGTTGAGTAACGGTTAGATTGCGATAAAAAAAAGTAGAATTATCGGCCTCCAGAACCCTTTCTCTAGAATAACGCTGCTGTCCCCTGATGCAGAACGTTTCGATAAATCGGCTGTCAATCGATTCAGTTTGTGATCTCGTTTAGTGTACGATTCTCATAACGAGAAAACACGAGACAAACCAAATCGTTCCAGTATTTTTTGTCGAAAATTTCTGTATCTCCGCTTTTCACCTAGCCATTCTAGACTTTTGTTATAAATTATTTGTTTGTACAGGTATTTGGTATCTTCAACACGGTGGCATACGGAGCCAGCTCGTTCCTGCTGTTTAGGGAGCACCGAGGCACGATGGTGTCGGCGCCGGCGGCGTGAGCTTCACGCGCATGCGCCCGCGGCCAGTAGCATAAACCTCAAATGAAGCCTATCATCATATCGCTCACATTCGTTTCGCTTTCGATTCTGAACGCTCAAATCTATATTTTCACGATTTTTATAATAAACACTTATTTTACATACATACTTATCCTCACGCCTTTTCCCATGGGGTTAGGCAGAACTTTATATTACAGATTAAGTTTTATAGGTACCGGAAATGCCGGCTGGTATGTACAATTCCATGAGAATCATAAAAAGAAAGATATCATGTAGCAAATCTACAAATATTTAAGTAGTGTATAAATTATTGTTACAATGCCTAATATTTTAATTAATGTTGGAGGATAACGATTTTGATAGAGCGTTTATTCAAAATAATCGCTAAGTGCAAAATTTTCAAAATCGAAGGCATTATGAATGTGTAATTAACTGCCAGGCTGCTCTACACATAATAAAACTATTAATTATTTATATTAAATGTTGATATTATTTATTTTTTTACTCTGACATGAATATTCCGCCGCCAACGATTGAAAACTTTTAAAACAATCTAATTGATAGGTTTGTTGATCAAAATCAGTGCATAGTATGCAGATTGTTAGGCATATTGTAATTTATATATAATTACATTATATTTAAAAGTCATAACAAACAGTACGGTTTTATATTAATATTAATAGAATAATACTTAAATTAATGGCCATAGATTGTGTACATGTAAGGTATATAAATGGTAAGGTAAGTACTGTTCAAACAGATTATTAAATGAACAAAACAGTACAACAGAATTTTGTAACCTGCGCCAATAAAGAATGGATATAAATGGCGGCTGAAAAATCATTCCGTTTCACTCATGTTATAGGTGTTAAATTTCTATCCCTGTTTCGCCCTGTGCGGTGTGGATAAATAGTTTGAAAAATAATTCAGTTTGAATCTAAACATTGAAAATTAGAAGCCTTTTTAGTATTAATTTATCATAAAATGCTTTAATAATTAAAGTAAAACTACTAGCTTAGTCGATACTTTATCAAGAGAATAATTAAAACGAATTCAATTTTGTTTATTATTATTTACACCGTGCATTGAGAACGTTTGGCGCACCCTGGGCAGTCAGCCCCGCTACCAACTTTGCTGGCTGGCTAATCTGTTCACCACGGCATGAGCTATTCTCACGAGAGAAGAAGACCGTGCATGTTATAAGTACAAGCTGCCAATCCTATATTCCATTCTTAATTGGTACGGCTTATTTCTGTATTATAGAATAGAAAATTAAGTATGACCGAGAAACTGAACTATTTGTGTTTTAATTCGTTCAGTTGTCAACGAATTCGATAATATTCTAAATTAATTTATTAAAAATACAATTATCTACTTATTGGGAGACAGTCATATGGAATGATGTGGCAAGGGAAGTTTTGAGATACACCAAAACTAGATTATTCTTAACTTTGCACTTTAATTTAGTTCTGAAAACACAGTAATGATCCCAAGCATAAAGATTTATTTCTTCGTCGAAAAGCATAAACAATATTAAAAAGCAAATAAAAAAACAATCTAGAAGAAGCAAAATCTGGGGCCAGTTGCTTTTTTAAGTACCTACTTCTTTCTATGTATTTACTCGTATTTAATTTAATGTTTAGGTACCTACATACATTTTGTTAGACTAGTCTTACAAAAAACAAAACGTTTGCATTGTAAAGAACGAATTAATTAATGGTAACTATTATCTATATTTTAAACACAATTTGAGGCGAGATATTTTCATAAAGACAATTTTATACCCACTTAGTACCTTAGGTATACTTGTAAGTACCTGATACATTTTTATTCAATGTATCGAATTGATAAAGATTTTTTATGATTGTTTATTCGACTTCAAATTTATTACGATAAAGTTAAATCACCTTATTACTATGGTTACCTACTGTTGTATCTATCCAGAATTCTAAATGTAGTAACGAGTCTTGAAAGCTTGAAATCTCAGTTTGGGTAAGGAAGAAATGTATTTTCTAATGTATCTAGTGCATAAATGTATTTTCTATAATATATGGGATTGAGCACGATTTTCTACACCTATTTATACCTAATAAGGTACCAATATTTACACTTATTTAATATAATACTTCTTTACATTTTGATGTTTTTGTTAAGTACTGAAATATTTAAGTTGTGTTGAATGTCGGGTGTTATGTGGAGTTTTTAAACAATAGTTAATTTTATTGAACTAATTTGTAAAAAGTTAATAAATATATTTTAACATAACATTGAAACGTCTTTTATTTATCATTTTCAAAATTGTTCATAAAAGTATTTTATCTATTAGGTACCCATTTTAACGTAAGGTGAGTCCTGACGTTTGTCTACAAAACGTTAACATACAAAAAATAGCAAACATAAAAAAAAAAACTGAATATTGATTAAGTATACAGCTATTTTACGGTTTTTGACGATGTCGTTTACGATTTTTCAATAGCAGTCTCCTTATGGCTACAATTTCCGAAATGACCGCTATGTCAGGACTCACCTTTGGGATAGATTTATGTGCGGTATCGAATAAAAAATATAAGAATTAGGTAAGAATTATTTAACTACTATGTGGTGTTCAAAGGTGTTCATACAATATTTACACAAATAATATTTACATAATCACAAATAAAAGTATGTACAAATAAAGAAAAATATACTTATCCTAATAAAACTGTAAACTAAAATAGGGCATCAAAATATTCCTCCGCATCGCTGTCGACTGGTAACGTGCCCAGAAGGCTGGCAGCATTGCCACGTTGTATGGCAATGCTTATCCTTTGACCAAAGTAGAGGCCAGCCTTCATTCAGGTCACGGGACGTGTCGACCAGCCGCCTTGAAATATCTTTGTACAAGAGTTGGGCACTCGGACCCCACGGCCCGAGTGTTTCGACCTCAAACGGCTCGAAAATATAATTACTAATAAAGTTATTATATTTTCGCCGTTTGAGGGCTCCGCAGCTGCAGCAGCAGTGCCGAGCTAGGAAGATGGGATGGCGCAAGGGTATCGACGCACGTTGCGTACCATACCAGAGGCCCACCCATCTTCCATGGCATCAATGACATGCCATCTGGTCTCTAGCCATCGTCACGTGCCAAGCCATTTGGTTCTAATACGGCTGGAACGCCGGCGGTGACAAGAGTACGACGGATAATATCCTTTAAATTGGCGTGCCGTGCTATACGGCCTGCACTCCTGCTGCAAGACAAGCCGTGGTGTCCGAGGCTGTTGACGGCTTCACCGCAGTGGCAGCGATGCGGAGCACAGCATGGAGCACCCAAACGAAGGCATGTAGCGAGGCTACTATGTTAGTTGTTTTATAAACTCAACGTAATAATAAACTAGTTACTGTAGTAATTTTTCGCAGTAGGCACAACACATGCTGCAGTAATGAGTTCTTCTTCTCTCGTGCCGGCAAGAGCTATCTAAGAATAATTCATGCTGTAATAAAAAGATTAGCCAGTCAGCAGTGCCGGCCCGAGGCAAGTTTTATGATGGAGCGAAATCCAATTATGGCGCCCCCCTTGCTTGCCCCTAATATACAGGGTGTCCGGAAACTCGACGTCAAGCGGGTACAGGGTGAGAGGCCAGGTTATACCAGTTCTGGCAAAAATCAGAAAGAAAACCATGTCACTTAGTTAAGTGATAATAGGCATATTTTTGAAAACGTTGAAAACCGGCACGCTAGGCCACATCTCCAGATACCTACTGTGATCATAAATTTCCCAAATTTGCAGTTTTGTTTTATAACGCAATCCTTAATAACCATACTATTAATCGTAGTCACAAATTAAAAAATAAACGTTGTTAGTTCAGTAACAAAAAAAAAGAAGAAAGAAAGAGTTCTGGTTTAAAAAATTATATGGTCTAACACATCATCTTTTAAAAAAATAGTACCTACCTACTACACTACCCTCGGCAAGTCGTTTTAAAAAGAATTTCTCAGTAGCAGCCTGGAGTCTAGATTTGTGCCCATTCAATGGCAATAGAAGAAGTACCACTCCATATTTACAGAGAAATGTGGTTTCAAGAAGATGGTTGCCTAGCACATTTTGCTCGTCATATAAGGGATTATTTGAACACAGAGTATACCGAAAGGTAGATTGAGCGCCTTTCAATTTATAAACGCCCTTGATTTAAAAGGAAGGATTGAAGGAGATTCGCTCGACAGGTGAAAAGATTTTTTTGAGGCGATGCGAACGGTTGCGGAATCGATGCAATGCCTGTATTCGTGTCCAAGGGAAACAATTTGAGCATATGCTTTAGTTTTAAAGTACAAATAATATAGTAAAAGTGTTATTATAATAATTCATTTCGTTTCACTTTGATTAAGTTTTACCATGATACAACAATAGACTAATGATTAAGTAGACTCACACATACCAATCTGCTGATTAAGAAAATGTACAGCGGTGCAATAAAAGCTAACTTTACGAGCAACACAACATCATGCCTGTAGTCCTGGAAGGGGTGGGCAGAGGTGTAGTACACCCAGGGGCGGATTTCCCTATAGGCCAGGAAGGCCCGGGCCTAGGGTGGCAAAATTTGGTGGTTTTTTTTTTAAGCCAGACAAAAGACAATTTGTGCATAACGATTCATTGTTAGTTACAAATAGAAATGGTAAGCATTACTATTTGAAACAATGAGTGAGATAATTTTATCATTCACTGACGTTCGTGGTTTTTTATTTTAATTTAATTCCTATAGAACCAGAACTCTTTCTTTCTTCTTTTTTTTACTGATTTAACAACGTTTATTGTTTAATTTGTGACCGATTAATAGCATGGTTATTAAGATTATGTTGTAAAAAACACTGCAAAATTGGGAATATTGAGATCACATTATGTACCTGAAGATGTGGTCTAGGGTGCTGATTTTCAACGTTTATAAAAATATGCCTATTATCACATAACTAAGTGACATGGTTTTTTTTTCTAATGTTTGCCAGAACTGGTATAACCTGGCCTGTCGCCCGGTACCCACTTAACGTTGAGTTTCCGGACGCCCTGTGGGTACCTATACCAGATGACTGAGGAACCTCCATTTTTTTCATTTTTTTTTATATCCCACGTTGTTCCTTCTCCTGACCCATGGCCGGGGTCGTGGGATTCGCAGTTGCATGCACCGTGACCCCGGCAGGCCTCGGTCCGCCAGCCCCTGGCGGACGACTCCTTCTGTGGGACCTTGCCCACGTCAATTTGCCGAATACTCGGTGCGGGTAGGGGTTGCAATGCAGCCCCTTGCGCCCCCAGACAGGGCCACCTAAAAAAGTGTCTGTGTTTGTAAAATTGTTGCATATCATAATAGCAGATAATGCATTAACAGAAACGTTAGCTCCTAACTATTGGCTAACTTTTTTGTTGATGTTCTTGTCTTAAAATCTATTGAGTGCAAGTGCGCATGCGTGCGGGAAACGGTTGCACTAAATTATCTATACATCATAATTTGGTACGTCCTTTGTATTTGAGCATGTCTAGCCAACCCTGACGCATCAATAGCTTCCAAAGGGCTGCATGTCTACGATATCCTTGGTGCGCAAAGCTGCGTCTGGTGTATATTGTATGCGCAATGTCGATTCGCGGAGGTGAGTCACCGCCTGTTGTTCGATGCCCACTTCACAGTCGTTCCAACATAGCTCGCTCGTGCATACGTGCGGTTTTTACGTGTTTTTATACATTTTCTACAGTTTCCCGAAGAATTTAAACGATGTAAGTACCTAATTACTCTTATTAAAGTCAGAATTATATACAGAAATTGTTTTTACAATAATTTTAATTAAATCCTAAATGTAAAATAAATATATATCAGACGATCATTCATTTGTTTACTTTACTAAAGTTAGTTTATACAGTAAGGGTCGGTTGAACCAACTTACTAAACTATACCATATCAAACTACTGATTTGACAGAAATTTTGGTAAGTTATGGTTGTAGTTAGTTGGTGAAACCGAGCCTATATAAAATGTAGGTAAAAATAATTATATTGCATTATTTTCTTACAATTACGTTCATACCTAAGTACAACTTTCAAACGGTTAGATATATGTATATTTTGAAATCTCTTCACTTTATTGAAATAAAATCCGAAGTGTTAGGTAAACAGCAGCGGAATATAACACATTTAATTTTATTCCACTTGTCATTCATTTGGAGGTTTATTTTAAAAGGGAAACGAATCATTATAATGCAATATAAATTATAAACCCTTGCAGCTGTGCCGTTGAACGAACACCTTTGATCAATGAGTGCAGTATTCTGTATAGTGTGTAGGTATATCGCAAGACAGTCCTATGATATGCACAGTATGCATGCAAACATGCAGTATTGCATGTGATAGAGAGATGAATGCCAAATTATAAACATGGGTAATATGTACGTATAAGTTGGGTATCAATGTATTTGTGAGAGCAGGCGACCTCGACATACAAACATTGCACGTCACACGTCACACGCCAACACGTTGACCTAACCGACCCTTATTCGGAGATGATATAAGCTTTGTCATGACTCCGCTTATGTGCGAGGCTTGAATACATAAGTTTGTATCAAGTAAAGCTTGACTACGCTGAATTCACTTCAGTCACTTCTCAATAATATTTAATCATTCTTTATGTGATTGGAGGTGCAGTTATAAACCGTCCATCAATGCATATCGCTTACGGTAATTAAGAATGATTGTTTTATTAAAGTTACTAATCATATCGATGGAAAAAGCTTGGTCAGATACAAGTATACAACTGATGTTATAAATACCTCCCAAAATATCATTTTATCAGAGTTATATCAATTCATTCGAAAAGTACTTAAGTATTACTTTATACTTAGAATAAAAGGTACTATACTTAGAATACGGACAAATACTTAGAAGTAGATACAATATTATACTAAAATGGTTCTGTATGATATATTTCAGTAGTCCAAGATGTCTCACTCACTGACCATCACTCGGACCACGGTCGCCACGTCGGGCACAGCAGTGTACGTGAACAGTGGCTACCTGGGCACAATGCCCGGACTCTTGAAACTCGCAGAATTGGTAAGGATTTGTGTACCGCAAAACTTGGGATCTGTTGATTTTGCGTTGAATGTAAACAAGAGAGCAATTCTGTTTATTATTGTATTGATAAACATGTTACCTTCTCAGAATGTACAAGTAACGCTTGAAAATAATTTATCGCTTGAATATAAATCATTGTCAATGGCATATTAAACTAATATGTTCGACGTTTTCAAACTTAAAGATTACTTAAAGAATTACTATTAATATTAACTGTATTTGAATTTTCGGATGTTTTAAGTTTTTAATTCGAAGCAAGCTAAAAATTCAAATAGACAACTGCGCCTATTTACCCAAATGTAAGGTGTTCATTGGTACCTATATCCGCGACCGCGACAAATGGTAGATAAATATGCAGTATGTTTATGATTATAATTATGTATTAAAATTATGTCATAAATTAATTAATTAAGATATACAAACTACTTATCTAGTTACCTAATCAAAAGCACTCGTTTAACATAAATACCATTATCAATAGCAATGTTAGCACTTATTCATTGACATTGAGTGGGCTATGTCGTGATCACCACTATTTCCTGCTTACTACAGATATTTTAATCCAGCGTGTAACCTAGTTTCAGTTACGTAAATATCGCGGTTGAGCAACACTACGCCAGAGTATCAAAACGAGAGGCTCCTTGAATTATACACATAATCAAAATTACAAGATAATTTATTTAAGTAATATAGGTACATGTATTATATTTAAAATGACATGCTTCCGTTGTGATATTGAAATTTAGGGAGATATTTCAATTAGAACATTTATAAAAAAACATGCAAACGATAAATTACTAGGTACAATGTTAATACTACAAGATTCAGTATTTTATTACTTAGTTTAGTTTCCGCCGTATTTCTTTGAAAAGGCCATTGAGTGATATCACGAATGGCGTCATCGCCGCGTTCACCCCGGTGTATTGAGTTGTTTGCGAGAATATTTAAATTCAAAACGTAGTGTTGGTATATGAATTTAGCGGCCAATCTTTACGACGTGAGTCAGAGCCGAGTGTTCACTTCTGCAATTAACTCTCGTTACTGCATTTAGAACAATACCACTTTTATTGTAACAAATTAATTGAATAATGCTCAAGTGGTTTCTATGAAACTAATGGGGACTTTTCGTCCTCGATGTTTATAACATGATCCTTAGAATGAAACAATATTACAAAATAATTGGGGTATCTACTAAATATCTTCGTCAAATATAACATTACGGTACATACCTACATAGTTATGTGTATAGAAAAACACGAAACAAAATAGGACACATAAAACTATAAGTAATAAATATAGGGTTACATATGATTAACTGGCAAAGCTTTACAGGGTTACTTTATGTAGGTAGTAACTAAAGTTTAGGTATATTTTTATTTGAACGTGTTCTATTTGTGATTCCTTACCGTAACCCTTTTAAGTTTCGCCAGTTAATTCGAAGTAACCTGTATAATAATTTTCGAAAAGGTAACGCAAATTTTCTCCGACCTCGAATTTTACGAGGTTTTAGCCATGACTTCACGCGTGTGGGTTATTCTCGGAGAAACGAGAATAAACAAACGGTCGATGATTTGCATCGTGAAATTGCGGCAAAACACTTATTTGTATTTTCAATGTAGGTACTAGAGGTTTGTTGATAAATCTGGTGGTATAAGGAAAAATCTCCTGCAGAACAATAGCATGTAAATGTTTAATTGTATTTCATTGAGTTGCGTCCCAACTTGACATGCTAACAAGACTTTCAAGGTTCAGCCCAATGTTAAAAACACGAGGAAAATGTTTCATTGGCTGTCATGACATACCGTAGAACGGGGTTACTTTGATCAATTTTTTGAGCTTCATGTGTTTGTATCTTATTTATTTTCGCTTTTAGCTGCTACATCAAAAATATTTTATGTAGACTCAATTAACTGAGATATATAAAATCACATAGACTAGATAAAAAAAACTATAGAGCACAGTTTTCGATAGCAAAAAGGAGAAATGTTCCTTATCAAACTTGGACCGTAGAGCTTCTACTTTGATGATCTCTGTTCTATCATTGAATTTCAAAGTAGCCCCAATCGAAAAATCTAAAACTCGTTTTTTTTACATATTCAGGGGTGTCATTTAATATTTTTTATCATCGCCATCTAACATCGCAGACACCTCTATACTGAATGGTAAAATAGGAAAACTGTCAACGTTCCCTACAATATTAAATTAAAATGCACAAGTTCCATTTTCACACAGATATTTAACCAAATGCAAAATGTTTAGTAACTATCAATGTCGCCCCTGTATTTGAAAGTAACCCCGGTTTACCGGTACCATACAAAATGTGCATTACTAGGTATTTATTACTGTTTATTCAACATACTTCTGACGTCAGAAACAACTAATTAAAATGATTTCATTACACCTACTGAATGTTAATTGCCTTTGATTCATATTATTAATGACCGTCGCTCAGATATCGGGTACCTATAGGCAACAGAATGAAAAAATATAGACAAAGAACATAATACATAATATTTTATATGCTGTTGGCACCAAAATTAGGTAGAACCTCTCAGGCACGAATATCAGATTGAGTAACAGTTGTTCACTCAAACATCCGAATTTTTGTTCTTACTAATGGTGGTAAATGATGATGAGTTACTCAAGTGTATATTCCATGGATTCCAGTTACTGGGCGCGGCGTGTGTCGGCGTTGTAGCCTACTACATGGATTATGGAAACAATCGAGGCTACTCCGGGGTCAACGGCAAGGCAGAACTTTTTTACCTGCTCGTAGCCGTGGCCTGCCTCGTAGGCACATTCTGTCTACTAACATCATGCATCGTGTCCATGTCTACGGCTTCTATCATATCCAAAACAATTTATGTAAGTAGAAATAAAATTGGCGCTCCATGGTCCCTGAGGTGGTAAACCTATTCGAAGTACAAGAAACTAGCTTAGTAACTAGGAGGCTAACAAGAATATTGGTAGTAATATCCCATGAGAGAATGTGGCCAGTATAAATATCGAAAAGTTATATTTTAAGCATTATAGTGGACGATTTTTTAAGGCATAAATGTGTATGTAAACTTCATACGGGGGGCTAATGACGTCACATTTGGTGAATCATATTTCATATCATATTCGTAGTCATAACTACAAGTAGGCTACACAACTAGTCGGCAGTTGTCACGCAGTTTACTGTCTATAAACTACATTTGACAGTTGCATAGTTTGCAGTTGCGACTGGATGTGCAGACCACTTGCAGTTATGATTACAAATATGAAGCGAACTAGAATTCACTAAATGTGACTTTATTAGCTCCCCTGTTCTCCCTTTCTTACTGCGAATGATGACTTCATAACATCATTAAAATTTGCCATTCAAACACATTACAAAATCCTTCCATCCATCACAAAATAATACCTATCTATTCATAATAATATATTATTTTAATAGTAAACACATATTTTCATTGTCAATGTGAACAAATTGGCAGACACCAAATATGTAAAATACAAAGACTCCCGAAATAAGCAACTACTTGAAACTTCTGTACATCTTTACAACAACAGACTTATTTATGTAGCAGATTCTATTAACTTATGTCGTATGCGTATATCTTTAAAAATATTGTTTTCGAACATATCACTTATTTTTGACGTCTACAAAAATATTTACGCCACTTATTATTTTGTTTGACTTACCTATGTGATTTTGAATGTTCCCTTGTTTTTCAGGAGGTGATATACCACGGCGTGGCGTTTGTATTATATCTGTGTGCTGGTCTCACTCTTCTCATAGAAGTCAACCATCAAAAAGATTATTATAGAAGAGATTATGAACCTTACTTAGCAGCAGCGGTATGTTTATATATTATATTAGCACCATAAATGCTGGAAATATCCGTATTTGACGTCTGTAATAGTACATTGTTACCCTAGGGGTGAAAGTAACTTATTTAGTCCCGAGACGGGGTTTGGCGCCCGAGCGTAGCGAGTTCGCCAATATTTCGAGGGATTGAATAAGTCTTTAACCCGAGGTAAACACTGTGCTTTTCATTACGAATACAAGGAAAGTAAAAATAAAAACATGAAGTAGCTAAAGAAAAAATGAGTGATCGGATTGCTGCTTTCCCGTCTATTTTGTTTTTTTTTCTGTGGCCGGCCAGCTTTCAGCCTTTATTTTTCATTTTCATCATTGAAAATATGGAAAATATTTTGCCCAAATCTATGTTATTTTAAAGAAATAATTGAAACTAAATTGTAATAAAGTCATTTAAAAAAATATATTCTTTAATTAATATACTTAACTTTATGTTATTACAAATTTACTTCGCGCTGTAATTGAGTGGCTGTATAGAAAGTTGGAACATGGTTCAATAGAAATGTGAAAATAGAACTAGTTTTTTTTAATGATTTGACAGCTGTCAGTTGAAAACGATTCTCCGTAAGGCTGAAAAGTATTACTTTCAACCCGCTCCCCAGGCAACTTCAGACCTACTTTCCGAGTATGAGTAATGAAAACGATTTTTTTAATTCGATGATCAGCGGATTTATTATCGTCACATTTGGTGAATTATAATTTGTTTCATATTCGTAATCATAACTGCAAGTGGGCTGCACATTCAGTCGGCAGTTGTCACGCAGTTGCATTGACTGCATCTTAACTGCCTTCTGGTACCTATGTCTACACCCGTGCGCTTTCATGTTCACGTTGCGCTTTTAATTTTCAATTCCTCTTGCGTCAAGCGCATGCAATATTGATTGCCATAAGACTCGAACTAGTATTAAGGCATGCGCTATGGCGCTTCACGCATGTTTCAGACGAAGACACAAAATGAACGTGAAAGCGCACTGGTGTAGACATACCCATTCAAAGTGCATTTGGCAGTTGCATAGTTTGCAGCTGCGACTGGATATGCAGTCCACTTGCAGCTATGATAATGAATTACGTTATTAGCCCCGTTAATTACTCTGAGCATAATTATTATTGTCATCAATATTTATTGACAATCAAAACGGCACGCAAAATACGTCAATAATATTGACAATCTGTCTGGTATTAGATAATATTGAACATGTAAACCTATTCTAAGGATAATTTATTATTCCTTTGTTTCAGATCATGGGACTCGTCATGGCTGGTCTATATTTGCTGAGTACATTTTTGGCAAATCGTCAGTACCGTGGCATTTAAATTAAGTATTTGAAAAGAACGACGACTGTTCACTTTCTGATTAATTTATTAGATAATGTTATCTAAACATAATATTATTAAATGGTACCTATGCTTTGCAATAAGTAGAATGTATAACGCAGGAAGATTTAGAGGGATACTCTTTTACATATCCTCTAATCAATATTCGGACAGACACAGACAGGTTAACGAAAAGATTTTTATTTTTTTACGAAAAGATTTTTATTTATTACTTCTTCGTCGCTTTTAAAAAGATTTACACTTAACGAAATTCAAAAGTTATTTTATTTAAAAGTAGCTCTATTGAAATACTTAATTCATATCTGTTTACAGATTCTGACTATGAGTATATTTCACAATTTCAATCGACACATCTTTTAGATTATACCTATAAAGAAATGAACTTCTCGTATCGGCCGTTATATGTATAAGTTGATCGCTTGCAAAATCTACGTTGACGTGATACGAGTACCGATGTCTTCATATTTATGTTTGTCTGTTATAAATTATAATCTACTGTAATTGTGATAGACATTAGAAGTTGTTTTAACTTTGGATATTATCTTAAAGCATTCGGTCATTGGGGAATATAGAGCTCTAAGTATATCTTGATGTGCAGCACCGCCTGACACAATAATAATTATATTGGTGTATATCGGGTAGGTACACGAAAGAACTAAAAACTTGTGGAAAACAATGCTTGTCAGCTTGCTAATGCTCCTATATTTTCCTTTGTACAGGGGGTAATAACGTCACATTTAGTGAATCATTTTACGTTCCATATTCGTAAAGGTACAAGTCCGAGACGGGCTGCAAACTGCATCCGCATACCACAACTCGCCGTCCGAATAACACCTTTAAGGTGCACACCTTAAAGGTAGTATTCCAACGGCGACCGCAAACTGCAACCGCAGATGTCAGTAGCAGACAAGCGACACTACTGGTTCATACAAACCAATGTGACTTGTGGTCTGCGGTTGCAGTCTGCAGTTTGCAGTCTGCAGTTTGCAGTCTGCAGTTTGCAGTCTGCAGTTTGCAGCCCGTCTCGGACTTGGACCTTAATCATAACTGCAAGTGGACTACAATCCAGTCGCAAATGCAAACTATGCAAATGCCAAATGCAGCTTGGAGGCAATTAGGATGTAGTAAGTGCAACTGCGTGACAAATGCCGATTGGAAATGCTGCCCACTTGCAGTTATGATTACGGATATAAAACGAAATACTATTCACCAAAGGTAACGTTATTAGGTCGTCAGGTATTTGAATCTTTATCAGTGTCTATTACGGTACAACTACTATTTTTGAATACTAGGTATATTTTTAAGTAAAGTTTTTTTTCGGTATGTAGCCGGTACAAAAACTTATAATAAAACAATATTTATACCAGAAAATATTTAAAGTTTTAAAATGTGTTTTATCTCCTACACATTAATTAATATAAATCAGTCTGATATTAAATAGGTAACTGATAAGTTAGATAATCCGAGTGCCTACAACATACATAAAACTTCCTACATTGCACTTTATTGCCCTCAATCTGACTGTATTACATTAATTATAGCAAGATGAATGAGACACAAACAAAATATTTAAGTTTTAATCTGATATTGTCAGATTGTGAGGCGAAAATAAAGCTAGTCAACACATGAATGCCATAAAACTATGGAAGTAAGTAGTCATCTTATCGTCCGTATGCATAGATAAATATTTTTTAATGAATTTATTGTTTTCTTTAGCAAGGTACTATACAAAATAATTATAGTTATACACTGCCTTATAGCACGTTGTACCTATACGTTCATGAATTTATAAATTGTTCTAAACGCATTTCTATTTTATTTATTTAAAAAAAAAGAGAATTAGGTGGAACAGAGAAAACAGAGTAGCAGAAATGATAAAATGGAGGAAAACTTGCATTTAATTGTATGTACTCATCTGTAACGGGTTGATACTTTGGGTTGATTCATTTGTTTTATTGTACAGTAACATTCGTTGCCTAGGTACACAATGATTGCACATTTGCTATAATTTTTAGAAAAATTATAGCATGTTTAATTATAAGCATAGTTTACAAAATAATTATGATTAACAAGTTTTCATTCACACAATAGTTTTGAAACCATGTAGGAATTATCACTCCCGTTTGATGCTGAATGTAATGAAATAAACATAAAAAAAAACAGGTTTTACAATTTATTGCAAGTTATGCTTTCATGGGGCTAATTGTTTACCAATCATTTAGCATCTACTTGTTTTCCTACCATCTTATGTTATGTTATATCTGAAGTAATTATTAAATAACTATTTTAGATCCAGCAAACTTTATTAGACTGTAAGTACATAATTGTAATAAAACATTACGACACACACGAGAGGTCTTTGGTTGTTTTAGTTTTACAGCTTACTGTGCTTTTATAATTAACTAGTTAGGTAGGTATTTATACAAAATTATACAGACTTGCTTGTTGCGTTGAAATGTATCAACGTAGAATATAGTTGACAAAAAATATATATTTTATGTTTAAGAAAAATAAAATTTTACTGTTGAAACATTAAACTTTGCCAATGTTAACATAAATAAAGCAGAAAGTAAGATTTTATTAAGAGAATATTATAAATATGTAAGTGAAGGTTAGACCTCAATACCTACTATTTTAAATACAGTGATATTCGATTTTTCGATAGAGAGTACTTACGTTCATTGGAATAGAAAAATAAATGTTTGTACTTTTGCTATATTATGACGTTTTATTTAACCACTTTTCAGCGCCCCATACACTGCTCGGTCCTCCTTCTAATTTCCGTAGTGACGATGACGACCCTTTGATTAGCATTGCAGGGTATCGCTAGATACGACATAGGCCATTCTGAAAGTTTCTGGAACGGGCCACTTGCGTTAAAAATATTAAAAAAGCAATTCCTATTTTTGAAAATGGAAGTCTTTGGCTGTAGAATACATTAAATTTTTTACGTCTGTCATTTGATTTCTTTTTTGTGGCGCCGCGCCGCGCCGATTTGAAAATTGCGTGTTTACCTCTCACGATGGATTTAAGTCGAGAAAATTTTCGATCCATGTTTTTTTTATGATTTTCGCGATGGTTTAAGTTAACAAGAAGCCCCAGCTCGTAGCTCTGTGTAATTCGGGTATAATGAATTCAAACGTTGACGTATTCATCTCCAAGACGATTCAAGTGAAGGCTGGCCGGTGATAGCGGTAACGGAAACTATCATTGATGCTGCACGACTACTAAGCAGCAACATCGCCAAAGGGACAAAACTGGCTCTGCCGTGGACACCAAACCGTTTGATGAGGATGGTGATGTTACCACTGTGAGGAATGCCCGGAGGATACGGCGCAGCTCATGCAGCAGTCGTGCCCTACGTGGGCTACGCAGCGTCGTGACCTATTAATGGCAGTCGGTGGTGATCTAATCTCTTCCGACTGTGGTTTTATCCATGGTCGATAGCGTGAATGTGTGGGATATGTCGTAGCTTCCTTCCATGAGGAGATGAGTGTGACAAAGGAGGCGGCGGAAAGGGAGAGGGTGGTGATTACCTTTGTCCCCTTCCGCAGCAGACGCTTCGGGCACCGAAGGGCGCGATTTTTGGCAACCTTTAAAGTGGCCTGCGGGCGGCGTGCTAGAGGGTCCGTCGCTCAACCTGTAACAGGTCTGAGAAGGCAGCGCAGTGTCTTTCGCGCGCACTACTCAGAAGGATGTAGCGTAAGACCCACCAAAGCCGCTAAGGGCCGGTGGACCAAGATCTGTCGGAGTTGCGCTGAATGCATTAGCGACCCCCGCAACCCCGCCTATGTCTAGGAGAAACACTGTGGTGAGGTCACGCGGTAAGAACCCAGAGAAGATAACCCTTCCCTAGGGTGAGGGAGAGCATAGTGATTTCCAGTAACAAAAATTTTGTGTTGGTGACTACGAGAAATCCTAGGCAATATATTGCTATCTATTGACGATGCTGAAGATAGATATGGGCAAGCATATTTATCATTATAAATCAATAAACAGCATACAGTTGCAGAGATAGGTATTGTCGTCTCACGTCAATGGTTAGCATTTATTGAATGCTGGAGAATTAAAAAAACAAAACCTGGGGTCGAACACGACGGTTGTCTTTTAATATTTCTTTATGTAACCTTTTTTTCCTAATTGTTAAAAAAGAAGTTATGCCTGTCTGATTGAAACTGCTTTAAAATTGCGTTACAACTTCAAAAGGTAAACAATAAAACACAACATGTTACATTAGCTGACTAGCTGTTAAAGATAAATACTATGACAATAATTCTGGCCTCATTTATCTCTTTACCGACAAAACAAATAACAAGGTTAATGAGTGTAAAGAATATCCTGAAATAGAAAGCAACCCTCCCGTCGCGAGTGCGTCGCTCTATTTTTATAATTAATCGTAAACGCAGCGCGCGGGCACGCGACTCATTCAAAAATATTCCAACTTCGGTCTGTTCATGACATATCTTTTGTTTGAAACTTTTCTATATTAATTTCGTTGTGATTTTTTACAAATTTTCAAATTCTACCTACGATAAGTGAACTGAAAAATTCTTGTAGCTATTTTGAAGTTTGGTTGTATAGGTCAGAGTTCGATGATCGCGCTCCCAAACACCTAAAAACTATGCGGGCTTCTAAAAATATGTTATTATGAGTAATACTGACCGTGTAAGAGGATTGAACTCTCCCTTATTTCCTGTCTAAAGATTCAATAGTGTTGTTAAAGTTTCTGATGGACTTGCAAACTGGTGTTCAGTGCGCTTTCAGTGAGTTAAAATGACTCGTGGACCGACTATAGTGCGTGTACCGCCGGGCGGAGGTGGTGGTGCTAGGGGTATAAAGTGCTGCTGCTGTCGATGTTGTGAATGTCTTAACCTTGGATATCTGACTTCGCATCATGGGATTATAAAGCTAGCTGAAGCTGTAAGTAAATACAAAATAAATAAATAAAAGTAAGTCTTACATCAATCTCTTTGTGAAAACGAAATCGTATTTTCAACACGATTGTTTGACAACCGGTGTAACCTTAGGATGTCGGCATTGTTCAGTTACTGGGTTGGCGGAGGTCTGATCGCTCCGTGTAAAATATTAGTAGGTATTCGGCCGCATCTGGTCAGACTGGAAGCTCACATAGTTGGGAAACGGCTAGGCAGAACATTTTCATCGCAACTATTGCCTTCATTGTGCAAGTACCTAATTGTAAATTTTCATCAATATTTCATCTGTTAATCAATCTCATCACATTTCGTCAAGTGTGTAATATTTTGAGTCATATTCAGCAAACTATTAATTACTACAACGAGGAGGGCGGAACAAGACCCTTGCTAGGGGCTTTCGGGCCCTAGGGTAGCAAACGATCGAGGGGTCTTTTATCTACTTGTTCAGGGGCCCTGGGGCACTTCCCCAGCTGCCTCGGCGCCAATGTTATGGTACAAGTGCATTGTTCTTCTGAAAATGTATACAAGGTGTAACATAAATAACGTACAACCTCTAATGGGGTCACTGTACTGTGTTTTGTTCGCATAACTCGTCAAAATGTAGGGAACAGCTGTTTTTTTTTCGCGATTTCAGGTTTGGTCCCATAGTAAAAGTTGTTCATAACAATGAGTACAGCGACTCCTTAAGAGGTTGTGCGTTATTTATGTTACACCTTGTATATATTACAAAATATACTGCTATTTAATAAACGAAAGAGAGCTAATAACTCACATTTGTTGGATCATATTTCGTTTCATATTCGAAATCATAACTGCAAGTGGACTGAACATCCAGTCGCAACTGTAAACCATGCAACTGCCAAACGCACCTTGAAGGCAGTTAAAATTTAGTCAGTACAACTGCGTGGCAACTGCCGACTGGATGTGTAGTCTTGCAGTTATAATTACGGATAAGACACGAAATATGATTCACCAAATGTCACGTTATTAGCCCCGCTGGCATTGGCAGGCATACAAATGTTTTATAATAATATTTTATTCCTTTTTTGATAGGATTTTCATAACCCTTATAATTACCGACAGATGTTAGGCGGACTTTGCCAGAGCCTCCTCGTGAAGTATGGCATGTCGGAGGCCAGCAGCATGGGTTCTGCGTTTCATGGGTTCCTGACAACGGCCTCGGCCTGTCTCCTCACCACCTCACTCCTTATTACGTGCTACGTGCTCTCCTCCAACACGCAGCAACTCATAAGGCAATCTATCTTTGTAAGTAGAAATAACGCTGGTCATTAATCATCTTACAAAATTATTTCTTGCAGTCACCACGGCGAATTCAAAATACTGACCTACTAACAGATGCATCACCACGCCACACAGTGTGGGAATATCGCAATCTAGGAGGATTTAATTCCAAATTGAATTGAATAAAAGATACAAGTTATAAAATAATATTGATTGGTATAAAAACACTTAAATAGTGACTGTTTTAAGCTAAAATGTCACTTACGGGATATCTTCCGTGATTATATCTCCAAAAAACTTGTTGATACTGTGAGTGTGTTTTGCCGTGACTTAGTGTCGAGTTCCAGTAGTGCGCGTAGCAAGAGACAAAGAAAGAGGGTAGACAGATTTGTCTGCTCCTAACAATTTATTTTCATCCACCCGCAATCTCCAGTCAACCCGCGATCATGGCGCTTGCAACAGCGTCGAAATATCGGGAACTCAAACAAATAAATAATCACGGAAGATATCCCGTAAGTGACATTTTAAATTTACTTAAATAGTGATAGAAAATAAAGTTGTATTAAAAAAAATGGATATGAATAAATTTTGTTATTTTAGTCACTAATTCCACTTTCGGCCTCATTTACGGTGGGTACAGAAAGCAATTTTGGGACATCAGGATCTAGAGGACTCTCTAACAGATGCATCACCACGCCATCGCACCATTAACTTTTGCTCAGGTGTTCTCGATCTTCTCTTGCATCTATATTGTTGTATAGAAATGTCACTGAATAACCAATAAAATCAAAGATTTTTCTTCCGGGAGAAATGATTTACTTTCTATCCTATCCTGTTAGTTGAAACAGTTTTCCCTGAAGTATCTTATCTTATACTCCAGCCTTTCTTGTATAAAAGGTAAACAAACATTTGATACCTACTGCAAAACATTGGGTTTTCTTACACGTACACGTTTTTAGAAAACCTAAACATATTTTTCAATTATTTTAATTTTCTAATTGTGTAAGTTTAATGGATTCTTAGGTAAAGGATTACGAACATTTTACTATCAAAGTTTTATTTATCTTTATGATTATTGTTTCATTCCGTTCAACTTCTAAGAATAACATGGACAACTAGGTTAAATATCTAACTGGCCATTGAGGCCAACATTATAATGTTAGTGCATATCTCGTACTACATACAGTAGTGCATACTCGTACTACAGTGCTGAATACATACCTCCCCTTAACAGATCGTGATAAACAAACGATCGTTAGGAATTTGACATAATCACATATGTTTGGCAGATGAATTTTTAATCGCAAAATAGCTGTCGTAAGCAGAAACATACTTAATTATTGTTGTTAGCGATTAGCGAACAAGAAGATGCTGCTGCATTCGTCTTGAAATATTCCCTTAGTAGCCTCATCGTCTTTTACGAGACCAACGAAAGAAGTGGTAATAGTTAATCTTCACTTTGCTGGGAACCTCTCGAATATAATAAAGTAAAATTTTTAAAACAAGATTTTATTAATATTTCAGGAGTGCCTGTTCAACGCGGTTGCGTGTTTCCTGTACTTGTCGGCTTCGTCGTACATGGGCGTAGCGGTGAACATCTACCTATATCCGCGGTACGCGCTAGTTAACATGTACGCCGCGTACCCAGCTATGACTGCCGTCTATGTAAGTATCGTTACGAAGAACAAAACAAAAAAAAACGATTGTTTATATTTATCATTTGAAAAACTACAACTTTTTTTTATAATTTGAGTTTTTCTTTTATTCTAAGTATACAGGCTGTAAACGAATTCGTGTAATTCATTCAAACCACATGATCTATTAATGGTATAGATTAACCCCGCACGGGATTTAGATTGATTAAAAATAACAAAAAGCTTTTTTTTTCCCGTAATTTTTTTGTGATAGAAAATTTCAATGCCGTGCTTATACAAGGTGTTAACGAATTCATGTAATTCCTTCAAACCACACGATCTATTAATGGTATAGATTAACCCCGCACAGTATTCAGATTGATTAAAAATAAAAAAAGTTTCTTTTTCCCAATTTTTTTTTTATGTGATAGAACATTTCGATGCCATGCATAAATGAATGAAGGCATGGCGACACTGCTGACGGGCACTACTAGTCCGATATCGCTCCATACAGTCGGTTAACTTGGGACGCTAAAATTACTCAGATACAGAATACCATGGTTAATTTTTTGAAAACTTTTTTTTGTTTATTCTGAAAAAACCTATGCAGGGTCAATCAGTGTCACCAGTAAGTCACGCGGTTTGAAGGAATTACACGAATTCGTTTACACCCTGTATGAATGAAGGCACGGCGACACAGCTGACGGGCACGACTAGCGCGATATCGCTCCACGCAGTCAGTTAACTTGGGACGCTAAAATTACTCAGATACAGAATGCCATGGTACATTTTTTGAAAACTTTTTTTTGTTTTTTTTTTCTGGAAAAAAAAACCTACACAGGATAAATCAGTGTCACCAGTAGATCACGGAGTTTGAAGGAATTACACGAATTCGTCTACACCCTGTATAATTATGTATGTGAAGCTTAATTAGTTATTAACCTAAGTACCTACCTTACCTAGTCAATAAATCAATATCAAACATTGTAAGGATAAGTAACTTTAATTGACGATATTTTGCACAGCGCCTTAGTGAATCCTGAAGGAATCACTAAAAATGAAATCAGTTGTATTTTTTTAATTAAACAACCATTTCTTTAAAAACTGGTTCTCTAAGTTGTTATAACATCCGTGCATCTAGCAAGAAAATGGCTACGCACTCATTTATATGCTATTTTTATGCTGCCTACACTTAAAAGAACCAGTAAATTAATAGATTGATTCATTATTATTTTTTTAATCATCAGATATTTATACCATCATATTTATTAATTTTTATGTAAAGGGTACATCTTCTTTAGCATTTACGATCACGATTTAAAACACTATACAAAATATCGTGGATTATTAAAATAAGATTTTATAAACGGAATAATTTCATGAAACGATTCTTAATGATTTATTGGTGCTATTTTCATATTTAGTTTAGTTGTAACAAAAGTCCCGTACCAAGGCTACTTGTGATACATCAGTCCTTATCCTAATTCCATTCTACGCACATAATTGTGACGCATGTAACAAAAATATGCCACACATTGCGATAGGTTAAATTGGCGAGTCGAGAAAGTGGAACAAACAAATTCACTTTCGCATTTGAAATAAAAATAAATAAATCAGGGGTCATTTAATCAATAAAGGGGTTAATCAATTATGCGTAGTGAATTACAAATATATTTTATTGGTAAGATCCCAGTGTCCAGATCAAATAAAGTTATATTTTTTTTTATCATTAATCGTAAATTTTTGTAACTTGAATTTTATAACCATTTTCACACCATCTAGCATCTGAATTTAAATTGTCACTTACGGGATATCTTCCGTGATTATTTATTTGTTTGAGTTCCCGATATTTCGACACTGTTGCAAGCGCCATGATCGCGGGTTGACTCAAAATAAAATAATCACGGAAGATATCCCGTAAGTGACAATTTAAATTTAGAGACAAACCGTGAAAGCTTAAAACAGTATCTAGCATCTGCTCGACAATGTCCAATGATAAAAAATTATGTCATGCAAACCTAACCCAAAGCATGCCACTATAGCCCTAGGATCTAACCGGCCAATAATAATGTACTGAATTTCATTGTAACCCGTTGGTCAATAATGTGATTTGAGTTTGGAACCTCAATTAATCATTCGTATGAAAACTTTTACCATAGAGACCTGCACCAAAAAAAACTTGTTCGAAAATCGGACTGGCCATCACGAGTAGAACACAAAATAGAAAAAAATAGTATGCGCGAATACTGTAAATGCAAATCACTGTGCGTATAAACTATTCCAAACTACAAATTCTCATAAAAATGCCGAGTGACGACACTGATTTAACTTCGGAGTGCATTAACCTCCGGTTTCTGAATTGAGAATTTGACGTTGAGAACGTCTCAAACTCTACTTAAGTATTACTTAAACATTTTTTTGTTTCTGAATTAAGTTTTCTTAAACTGTAATCAAAATTTGAGTATTTTACTCAATTTTGACAAATAGCGTGCTTATCGCGTACTTAGGATCGTTATTTGCGTTTCACAACTAAAAAAATCGCGTTTGACAATGCTCAAAGCATTCTCAACGTAAAGATAAGCAGTTGAAAGTTGAGCGACCGTATTCGGCTACTCAAACTGTAATCATTTAGGTATTTACGTGAAAAGAGTGGTATTGTATTTTAATGATTGTTGATATCACGGTTGTTCCCGATGCCGGTGGACTACCTACTACTTTTTATATTTTTAAATGTTTTTTTGGCTTTAGATAGAAATATTTTGTTGAATGAATAAACGGAATGTAAGTATTATAATTTTTTATTTAAACTGTGGTACATTTTCATAACATTAAATAGGAAACAATCTTATAACAGCTAGTGCAAAGGCGCTTAATGACATTACGCCTAATTTACACTTATATGTATTTTAGTAGAAATCACAGAAATTCATAATAATTATTGTAACTTAAAATAAACAGGTACAGTTTTATTTAGCAATCGGTTACATTTAAAAAACACGGCTATTCGTAATAATTGAGGTAATATAAAATAAATTACACTTTTATCGTGAATTTTGTACTAGACTCTGGACGTATTCTACGTTTGGACAAGAATTCGAACAGAAGAAGCATGGAAAAGGCTGGCATAAAAAAGTAGTTGGAAAAGGCTGAAAAGGAATTGATGTCGTAGGCAATGTACCTTCTACATCAAATCCTTTTGATGTAGAAGGTGTCTACATCAAATCCCTTTATGCCACTTCCAACTGCTTTTTTAAAATTCGTATCTCCAATTCATGCTCCTTCTGTTCGAATCAAAATTTTTGCATCTCATTTTTTTCTGGTAGTATGTTAATTCAATTTTTTTCTTAAAATAAATTTTCTTTATAGATTCTGCTGAATACTTAATGAGTGATATGTTATCTATTTATTTTTTTCGTTGAGGCACTCGTATTGGTTTTATTTTAGGTTCTGGGTTAGACTCTGGTACTGACTTTTCGGGAATTTCTTCTTTTTTTTCTCCTGGAAAATAAAAGTTGTAGTAAATATTATTCACATTATTACACATTGTTTGTTTGTTTGTTTTTTGATGCTTGATGTTATTATAAAAATGTTTCAACATAGTTTCGTCTCTAGGGCTTGACGTGCAGAGGCTGTTATACAGGCTGTAAACGAATTCGTGTAATTCCTTCAAACCACGTTATCTACTGGTGACACTGATTGACCCTGCATAGGTTTTTTTAAGAATCAACAAAAACAGTTTTCAAAAAATGAACCATGGTATTCTGTATTTGAGTAATTTTAGCGTCCCAAATCAACTGACTGCGTGGAGCGATATCGCGCTAGTCGTGCCCGTCAGCTGTGTCGCCGTGCCTTCATTCATTTACGCATAGCATCGAAATTTTCTGTCACATAACAATTTTATTTAGGAAAAAATAAAGTGTATTTTTATTTTCAATCAATCTAAATCCCGTGCGGGGTTAATCTATACCATTAATAGATCAAGTGGTTTGAAGGAATTACACGAATTCGTTAACACCCTGTATTCTATAGAGAAAGCCTTCCAGGCTTCTTGTTTTTTTTAATGTAGTATGCCTCTGACCGTTTCCATTCTATAATACTTTGATATCTGGAGCAAACATAATAACACGCATCTAGATAAGTACATAACTACATTCGTGAAAAATAATTATGATCATCATCATCATTCAGCCGAAAGACGTCCACTGCTGGACATAGGCCTCCCCCAAACATCGCCACATCGACCGGTCCTGTGCTTCTCGCATTCAGCGGATTCCCACGACCTTCACCAGGTCATCGGTCCATCTTGTGGGAGGCCTTGACCAGGGCTAGCAGAGCCGCCGGGGACTGAAGCCTTTGTGCTGTTGATTAATAGCGGAACATAATAGATTAATTGTACTTACTTTGCTATTATTGAAAGAACATTTTCTTTCTCCTCGAGAGTATAGTTCGGCGATCTCTTTTTTTATCCATTATTTAAATATGTACTTTATCTACACTCAAATATAATATAGAATAGAAAAGAATAGAAATGTAATTTATGTAAATGAAAGGTTATGTTTATTTTCACAGTTTGACAGTTTGACTTTCACGATCCGTTTCATACTTCAAAATATAAGATAGGTAAATGTTTTAAAAAAAATGGCATAATATGCATTAGAAACTTTAACCACTGGAATATGTTAAACTTTAATGACGTACTGTAACAATAACTAACTTTTTAAATCTGTATCAAAATTACAATAATAATATTATGCAATATTATGAATTTTCGAAAAGTACCGGTTTTTGTATGTATATCGGAACGTGACAGCTTTGGCTGGAAATACTTAAATCGTACTTAGGTAAATGATCAGTTGATGGCGGTTTGACGAAATTTGATTCTGACTAGTGAAACGTAAAAAACTTAAGGGCATACTTAAATATTTGAGAATAATCAGTTAAGATTTGCTACTTTTCTCAATTCAGAAACTGGGTGTATCCGAAGCTGTTGGCATTGTTAACAATCTACTCCCAGAAAAATCAAACGAAACAAACATTAAAGCCTAAGGACGATTTCTACAAATGGAAAACTAATAAAGGCGTCAAGTCTGTATCTGAATCAGTGCTTTTAGTCTATTTCCAGCATTTATCATGTACAAAGAAGCCAAGTAGCCTATGTTGCATCTATTCGATGATGCTCATGTCAACAATAAGCATCAAACATAACATTCAAATTAATACATACACCAAATTATTGGCATTTTTAAAGAGGAAATCAGAAGGTCATCAAGTAAAGAAATATCGAAAGTATTTAAATAGGTCTAACACTGTTATTATGACTTTAATAAAATATTTTGATTTGATTTGCTTCATTGTCTCGCAGAGGTGTGAAAAGTAGAGTATTCTCCTCTGGGATAAAGGTGTCTTCGTCTTGGGCGTGCTTGAATCCCTCGTTGCACTCAGGATTTTAGTCTTAAGAAAACTCTAAACTCCCTCGCTACGTTCGGGAGTTAACCCTAGCATCCTTCGTTACGCTCGGGATTCAATATGGCTCCCGTGACGTGTAAGGCCCCTCGCCCACGGCGACTTTTTGACGCGCGACAGCATCGCTACTGAATCTACTACTATCGCTACAGAATCTGGGCGAAGGTACACAGCCAGCGACAGCATCGCGGCTGTATCGATACACATGCGCGACAGCATCGCTACTGCATCGCTACAAAAAGTCGCCGTGGGCGAGGCCCCTAAGACACTGCTTTATCCCCTTGGTGAATAATCTACTATTATGTTATGTATAAAATTATATGTTTGTAATTCATGTTTTCAGTACATCGGTGTGGTGGTCGGGATACTTCACGGCGTAGATGCGTACTTGTCATACAAGTACCACAAGGGATACCGGTGAACAAACTACGATTATTTTATAATTCTTTAACCGAACTGTGTAACACTTCATTCCAGTAAATGCTTTTATGTATACAACTTGAAGTAATACTAACCTTGATGTTCTTATAATATTATAATTCTAGTTATTCACATATTTTATAACACGATGTATCAAAGTAATAATGTGGATTAAAGCATTTATCTGATTTATTTTATTATATCATTGTTTTATTACATATACCTTACCCGTGTACCTTACCTTATTATTACCTTTAATAAGAATCAATGCAAACAATACTCGCAAGGTGAATTGAACACCTCTAATGGAGTCATTCGTGTGCCCTTTAAAATTAAAATATCATTTACGACTTTATTTACTTTAAAATTACAATGTTATACAACATAAACATGTTTACAAAAAACATAAAAATACCTGTAAAACTAGATACACAATTGACATTGACTCTTCTTCGAAGAGTTGAGTTAATAAAATAATGTAGATCCTCGAGATGCGATACGATATAGATATATGCAATATAGATTTTAAAATATCATCACGCGTTGTTTTATCTCCACTAGCTGGCTTGTGGGGGAAGAGGCAGTCGTTCTGAGCAAAATATTGGTTTTCAGCAGCCGCTGGTTGGCGACTCTATTCGTTGAGATGCACGGCTAAGAAATCGGATGATGTTGAAGACCAAATGTGTAGTCAATATGTAGATGCACAAAATAACACGGTCTGGTGGTCTAGCGTCCTGAGGGGTTCCTTACCGTAATTATCAATTAAAAAACTTAGTCACGCAGTAACTTATACTAACAGTTGACAAACCGTATCTCGTCAAAAACATTCATGTAAAAAAGCCAAGTCTCACGACTCTTTTGTCGTTAAAAGTTCTAAGATCTCATGTAGAGCCAAGTCTGGCATTTCATTTAAAATATACTTTACGGACTTAGCTAGTTTACCGTGGTACAGATTTACTTCAAAATGAAACATTGTATATTGAAAATACATAAAATTACATGTCAGAGTGAGTAACAAAATATTCGCTTATTCCATATATTTTTATTGCACAATGAGTAAGAACCTTGCATTTACAGGACATGATAATAGGGGAGACTAGCATTTGATATTATTTTGACTTGAAGTCTTTTACCATTCATGAGAAACATAGGCCTTTGATGGATATAGGTACTGACGGATTATAAAGTGATCCTGTAAGGATTCCGTTAATTCAGCATACATAACACTAAAACCACATTCTTATCAAGTTATTGTAACTTTTCTGCTATTAATAATGTTCTGTTCCCATACGAACAAAGGTTTTTATTTCCCTTGTGCTAAGCTTGGATTGTGATGGCCAGCGATTGTGTTTAGTTTTTATTTGGCGGCGTGCGCGTGCGTCGTGCCTGGTACGATCGTCGCGCGTCATCGCCATGCTGTGATTCTGTGATAGTGGCCAGGTTTCATTGAACACGGATTTTAATCTGTGTAGTCACCATGTTATATTTTTTTTAAACTATTATACATTTATTTATAGCACACATTTTTGTAACATATTGAGTTATGTTATAATAATTGAGTTTAGCTTGCTTCATGTTCATGTATGATCAGCCCAATACTGTCCCATTGCTGAGCACAGGCTTCTTCTCAGAATAAGAAGAGCCTTAGTCCATCACGCTAGCCTTGTGCTAGGGATGTTACGGACCTTCGACTCCGACTCCGATAATTCGGAACTTCCGATTGATATTACGACTTCGGCTCCGGTACTTTTAAATCGGAGGTTTAAATAGGAGGTCGAAGCATTTTTTTTTATCGTCTACGCCTGTTCTATGTAGGTTTATTATTTTTAATTGAAATTAAAGAGACTGACTGAATTATGTACTCATTTACTATTTTATTTTATTAGGTCTGTCCTTAATACATTTCTCTTCTGCTAACACCTCCGAATCCGCCTCCGACTCCGACTCCGATTCCGGTTCCGAATCCGACAAACCAAATTTAAAAACTCTGACTCCGACTTCGGTTCCGATAAAACCACCTCTGTAACATCCCTGCCTTGTGCGGGTTGGCGGACTACACACACCATCGCAAACAAATTTTTTTTGAGTCTCTCTGTTTTGCTGCTTTCCTTACGATGTTTTCCTGTTCCATTAACGCAAGTGATAATGTAATTCGGATCCCCACATAAGTTCGAAAAGTCAGAGGTGCGGGCCGGGGTCGAACCCTCCTGCATGGAAGGTATGCGTTAAACAACTGGCTATCACTGCTGCTACTTGTGTTGTTATGGACAAGTATTTTTAACAGTTGCACATCCCAAAACTCTGTAAATTAGTGGATACATCATTTCCTTAAAAAAATATTTTGTTGTTGATACGAAAACCTCGACATCTAAGCTAAATGTTCAGAAAGACAATATAAATTGCTACAACGAATAATTCATGAGGAATGATGCCCTAATTAATCACTAACGCTTACACTGCTGGAAATTCTGTTTTTTTTTGTCTGTAACGAGATTTGTACGATAAAGAACGATATCAATCAGTGTGTGCAGAAGACTGAATCGTTGCCTAACGGCGCATTGATCGTAGGCGGAAAAAGTTGTTACAATCTGGTTTATTCAACCGTTTTGCTACTACCCACAAGTTAAAACCGTCTAATAGAGGTTAAAGGTAGAACAAAATCGAAAAAGAAAGTTCGTATTTTCTTGGGCATTAACCGTTTTTTTTCCTAACCTCACGGACCTACATTGCAGACGTTTAGACTGCACTTGGCTGAAGAGCCAAGGATTTACTTTTAACGTGCGATTAAAGGTATATCATTTAAGGGTCAAATGCAAGGAGACATCCGGTTTTATGTAATGGTAAGCGGGGACGACGACATTAGCCCATTAGAAATTCTCTGAATTTCCGCACGATAGACATATTATGGTAATGTTTAGAGTAACTAACTATTGAGGTGGTTGCTGTAGTAGTCCAGTTAACAAAATATTTTAGTGTTCTTTTATTCATTGAAGATGAAAGCAGGTGAATGTAACCAAAAGACTAGAAAATGGATTCAGGATGAATCCTGATTCTCTTTTCTAGTTTTCTGAGCTTAGGTCACGGAATGATTTAGTAGTAGTAACTAAGAAGGTATCGCTGGTCTGGTATCATCCAGGTTATCGACCAACATTATAGACGATGATTAATTGTGTGCTCGGCCTTTCAGTTTTATGAAGTATCTAATGCAGGATTACTTTATTGCCATACGTATCACAATAAACCATAGAGCACTTAGGAGAATTTAGTTTATTTATAGCTATATTAGTTTATTGGCAAGCAAATAAAAATCTAATCACGTACGCAATCACTTTATTTCAATGATTTCGCTTATCAGCAATGCATTATTCACTGTCCTTTGATGTTGGACGACACTTAGTACTTGACGACTCAGTTCTTGTATCTGTGCTGTGGGAAATGTAGGTAATTACAGGCGTTCCAATGACGTAAGTTTCAAGTGCAATTCGTCATAAGTTACACCAATTTTAAGCTATTGTCTTCCAATCAGTACAGGATGTAAACGAATTCGTGTAATTCCTTCCAACCACGTGATCTACTGGTGACACAGATAACAGTAAATAAGTGTTTTTGGTACGGTTGATGTGGCGATGCTTGGGGGAGGCCTATGTCTAGAGTTACCAGACGGAAAATTTAGAAGTCCGGAGAAAAAGCTTGATTTCCATTGGAGAATCCTGAGATTTAGTCGCAATTTGCGAATTTTCTCGCAAACGTAATTTAAAGCTTTGTGGGAAAAAAGTCGGGTTATTATTGGTTTTGTGCACTGGATATCATCCACCCACCCCTCCCACGCACCGCCTCGAGCCAAAGTCGCACGGCGCGGTGCGGTGCGTTTTTGGAAACTTTTAATAAAAAGATGAAAAATATACTAGGATATTTTACTGAAAATACAAAAAATCCCGAGATATCCTAAGATTTACAAAATCCGGCCGCAATCCTGAGAAGAGCCTAAAAATCCTGAGATCTCAGGACAAATTCTGAGATATGGTAATCCTACCTATGTCCAGCAGTGGACGTCTTTTGGCTGGATGATGATGATAATGAGTGTTTTTGAAAATTAAATAAAATAAAAAAAACTTGGTGTCCTATTTCATTTTAGAGACCTGAGTAAACTGATTGCAAAGAACGATATCGCGCTAGTCGTGCCCGCCGGCTGTATCGCCGTGCTTTCATTCATTTTTGCGCGCCTTATATAAATGTACTATAACTTGCAATTTTTTTTTCTTATTTTTCTTGAATCCTTTTTATGTGGTTTAGATACGTTACCGAATCCAAGAAAAAAAAAAACAAGTTAAATCCCGTACGATTTCAGTCCACACCAGTGGTTTTAAGCACAGATTTAGCTACTCTAAATCTGTGGTTTTAAGGAATAACACGAATTCGTTTACATCCTGTATAGGGCAACTTTTTGTTATTACGTTTATTTAATGCGTGATGTGATGTGACTTAATAAAACGTGGTAAAGTTACCGGTTTTAATAAGCTTCACAACATGAAGGTACCTAATAACGAACGACTGTCGTAGGATCCTTGAAAGGGATCCATTGAGTTGGATTCTTTGAGACTGAAATTGTAAATCATATCTTTGTTTTTGTACCAACTGTTCCGAATGACAATATCAATAAATATTATATCATTGACAACACTGTAGAAGGAATTCTTGTGAAATGTAACATTTGGGACTACATCTGAAATCGTGTCATTTTTAGCTACGTAGGTACATACTTTTATCACAACTTGGACGGAACACTTACAATTAATGTCGTCAACAGTAGGTCTAATTCGGAAACGCAGGCAACTATTTACAGCGTCATAGCATCAACTTTCGACACAGCTTTCGACATCCGGCGCGCTCTGGCGACAGGAAAGTAGGCCGCCATGACGAGCCCGGGGCCTCCCTTCGCTAAACACTACGTCTAAGATAACTGTACTTTGAATGTTTATCAAGTGCACACATTTTAACAACTGTATGAGTGCTAACAAACGGTGTCAACCACGTATGTTATAGCGGTTATATGGATCAACGTTTTGCAATGTGAAATTCTTTGCACCTATTTAAAACTACTTTCTTATAACAAAAGATAAAACAAATACAGTTTTTAAAGCTTTTAGCTTAAGCAATCTTAGCCCTGTATTTGGTTTACTGGGTCAAAACGTGTCCAATTTTTTGCCTTTAAAACCAGCATTCTAATTGCGCAACACACTCGTAATCGCTGTGGCTTTGATTTTGACAGGTCAATAATTTTACGTATGTATTATAAATCCGACTTCTCCACAACTATGTAGGTACCACGTTACAAATGTTGTTGCATTGTCAAAATGAAAGCTGTTGAAATTACGAATGTGATACGCAAATCGGATGCAGATTAGCCTCCTGATTCAGAACGTTTCGATACATCAGCTAATTAGTACGTCATTTGCTATCTCTAGGATTATCTCTAGTTACGAGAATCACAGACAAACCAAGATAATAAACCAAATCGGTCGACAATTAACTTATCGAAACATTCTAAATCAGGGGGCTTGGAAATGGATAACTCTGAACAATAATTGCTAAAAGTCAAATTGTGGCAAAGAGTTTTGTTAAATGTGCGTTTAATTGTTCAACGCACGTTTATTATGAACTCATATTACACAATAAGTTAACTAACGTTAAGACATGTTTTCTACTAAAGTTAGTAAGGAGAAATTGGTTTGTGACATGTTTACATACAGAATCCTTTAAAGTTAGACACTTTTTGATAATAACTGACCTTTAAGCCTCCAACAATGTAAAATGGTGTCTGCATAAAGAAAGCAGAATTCCTGTGCCAACCATTTACCCGGTGTAATACTTGGTATTGGATTGGCTTCACTTAGAGAAATAGTAAATCTATAGTACTGATAACGACGTGTCTGCAGTCGGACAAAATAAAATAAACGTAAATTAGGAAATTCGGGTGAATAATTCGTGGGAATGAAGACTAATCTGCTTGCTCAGAAATCGGATTAAAACGTTATGAAAGATCTAACGGTAGTCTAATTTAGATGGGTCGATTGGCGCTGTGGCCGAGCGACTTATGCGCGGTCGCAGTTTCAATTCCAGCATCTAACAAATATTTATATGGCCTACAGATAGTTGTTCCAGGTCTGGATGTTTATGCATGTGAGATTTACCTATGTCTGTTCACGCACCCACGACATAGGATAGTCAGATAACATTAGATGCTTGCCCACAAGACTGCAAGCAGATTCAATTCGCTATCTTGAGTATCTTGAATCCACTGCGGCCCGTTGGCCGTCTTCGGAGGTTTGGGTTCACTGGTTCAATGGATGTGTATTACGTATTTGTTTTGATACGGGAATCGAATTGAACACCAGGATTTAGGATTTTCCGATTAGACAAACAACTTAAAAAGGCATAAATCTCTGGTCCTAGTTCCTACAGAAACTTTCATAATCCGATTACATACCTACGAGTATATGTGAGATATATTTCGTTACTGTCGGAACTGAATTTTTGATGTATAAAGAGTGCCCATTCTCCTTTGCAGAATTACAATTTTCTCCCAAAAATTCAGGCCAAAAATTCAATGGTGCTACAGTTCTACTTAATACTAATAAAAAGCCGACGTGACATTCAAAGTCATTCACATCTTTGATCGTCGGCGTCACGGTGATTTATCATATCTGTGATTTGAGTACCTACATATTGTATTTTTACATTGTCCTATTACTTATCGGGTAAAGCTAATATTTATTACTTAAAAATTAATAACAATAATTTGCTTTCTTTCTTTTTCTTTGATTTCTGTACCCACATTAAGTGCAGTCGTTAACATTTCGACATTTAATTTTTGACATACTTTTCAAGCTAAAAACACATTGGCAATCTAAGTAATTTTATCTAGAAATCTTTTGATTACATTACGGATGTGTTTCTCATCATCATGAGTAAGTCTTGATCGTAAGATAACATAATCATGATTTATCTAAAGATAACTAAAATTATCGTGGAATGTACCTGTACTATGTATACGCGAACCGCTGTTTTTCGAATGTCACAAAGTGTGAATGTACTTAAGTAGTTACTTTTTTTTAAAGAATGTAGTAACAGTCATTGTGTCGATAATATATTATCAGATCGCGGACGGCTATAATTGGAACCCCATTGCCATACTGCACTGCACACTTCACATTAGCATCTATTGATTACCTACTTGTTAAATTAAACTTATCAACTGTTGATAATGAGAAGATTCTTAAATTCTACTCATTACCTAAGATGAAGAGCATTCTTGGCACTTATTAATCACAATTAACAAAATAAATGACTATACTACACTTCAAAGGCGAATACGCATGCAATTAAATGTCGACGTCAGATAAATAAGACGGCGTCATCATTCCAGTTATTCCAGTAGGCCAATGCATAATATCAAAATGTTAGGAGTTTACAAACAGTATGTTTTCATTTCAGACAACAATAGCAAAATACGCACTTAAAATGAAATGGTGTTAATCGTATCTAAATGATAACTTATTTTGTTAAAGTCGTTCACCGTAGCAGTGAAGACTAGGTATATTTGAATAGAGATCATCTATAATTTGTTTGTTTCACTGGATTCGAAAACATTATCAGCATTGTCTCTTTTTCAAATGTTATTGTTGTTTTTAATATACAAATCGTATTGACTTTATACCGTTCTGACTTTATACACTAATTCCTTCTTCGTCCAGTCCATTCTTCTGTGTAATACACTCACCTTGGAAATCAGTATGGCCACCAGTCGCTATTCCTTTAAAATTTAAGTGCGTGAACATCTTCACAAGACATTAAGAGAATCATCACATCTCTGATTTATCTTTTTTTATATTTATAGGTATTGTATAATATATTAATTAATATATATGTATTTATGTACGTATCTATTATTTATAAGTATATTTAACATGTACGTAAATGTGTTAAATGTATGTAGGTAATATTATTGCCAAAAATGTTTCAGTTACTTTTGTGTTTATTTTTAATAGTGTATCACATAGCTCTTTTAGTGCACCTACCTGTTTTCTATGCATACCTCTAAGGTCAATTGGTAGAAAATACCTAAGGCATTAAATCCGCCTCTGTACAAATGATGTGTGAAAGTATAAATATTGATTGTGTTTTGAATCTAAACGATTTTAAAGGTTATATAAAATAAAACAGAGGGTTAATATACTTCATGAAACCGAAAGAGAAATAAGTTTGATGTGTTTCCCCAGATAGAAACATTGGGAAACCCCAATACAAAAAACATCCTGTTGAATTCACGGTCCCCGAAAGTTTTAACGAAAGATTACGTCATAAAATTAATTAACTTTTTTCCTGAACCGAATCGTGTTATTTCATGATACGAGGAAAGTAAGTATTAAGTTTGAATTTAGGTAGTGTAGCTAAATGTAAGAAACGTGGCAGACCAAATGCCTACGAAGGAAGTCAAAACTCAGATGACGGCTGATGACGGCAATTGCTAGGTCAGACGAGAGATTCGCCATTTGTAATAATCATTTTGAGGTAAAGCTGATTTCGGGGCTGATGCGCATAGATAATCTGACCATCAAAGAGAAAAGCATCACAAAGATAAAAATAAATAGGTGTTATTGATAAATAATAACAATCATGATCTAGTTGTTGTTTATTTGTGATGAGGTTAATTTGGTGTTAGTGTTATCAGTATTGTTCAAATGTAAGCTATAGAAAGATAAAGGTATGTAGGTAATAGATACGTAATGGTAGCAGCCTCGACAAGTACACGACATTGTTAATCATTTGTTTTTAATCAGGAACTGTTTCCTTTGAGGAACTGTCTAGAACAGCTTGCACGGAGTTTTGACACGTCAAGTAAGCCCTCATTTATTTTTTCCTCTTTATTGGCTTGCAATTTGTGACCTCTAGCTGTATTTTCCTTAAGTTCATTACATTTGGGATGCAACTGGCTTATTCGTGTTTTAACAGGTGTATTTGGAATCAGAACTTAGATACAAATCTTTACTCTAAATTTTAACGTAGGTGTCATTGTTTTTAATAGTTAATTTGAATTTTTTATCATCTAATTGCCAATCATGTTGATGTTTCGGACTCGGTATTAGGTAAGGTTACCATGATTTGATTCATCATTCTTTATTGTTATGGATGTAGTGTTGCCACCTACAAATGACGGTATGGCTAATCTTTGATTCGTCTTTATAAATTATTATTGTTTGTATAACTAAACATCTTTGTACGTTAAATGATCCATGATGCCATCAGAAGTGCCTAGTATTTTCATTATGGACTTTATACATCACGAAACTGGTGTGATTTTGACTTGCACACAATGTGTTAGTCGCGTCATAGAAATTTTGTGTGTATAGGATTATCAGGGGCTTTAGTAAATAACGTTTGTTAAACACAGGCTCTAGGACGTCATTCAAAGCGGAATTTTTAGCGATGCGTTGTTATGTTTTTACTGTACTTTTACTTCCGGTGCTTTTATCAAGCGTTTTTTTTATTGCAGCAAAATTTTGTCGTATTCAACATTAAAATATGGCCGAAAGTGACTGTTGTCTTATCAGCCCCTTAATGTTCTAGACTTTCCAGAATTAAGGGCGATGGAAAATAATATTTTATTGATATCACATTTATCACTGACTCAGAGGAGCTCGTGGCTGAATAATTACAGCCGCATAGACCGATCTTCCGGGTTAAGCCACGCTTGCCGAGGTTGGTCTGTGGATGGGTGACCATTTACCATAGCGAGTTTCCTCCGTGCCTCGGAAAGCACGTAAAGCCGTTGGTCCCGGCTGTCATTTGTAGATCTTTGACAGTCGTTACTGTTGGTCAGAAGCCAGAAAGTCTGACAACCAGTCTTACCAAGAGTATCGTATTACCCAGTTACTGGGTTGTGGAGGTCTGATAGGCAGTCGCTCCATGTAAAATACTGATATTCAGCTGCATCCGGTTCGACTGGAAGCCGACCCCAACATAGTTGGGAAAAGGCTAGGCAGATGAGGCAGATGATGATTTATCACTGACTCAAATCAATCATAGATTTTTGCTGTCCGTTTTTATGTATAAGCATAACGAATACCAAAGGCACTGAAAGAAGAATATTATTTAATTGTATTGGTAAAATATTTAGTTTAGTGAAGCAACACAAGAGAAAAAAAAATCAAAGGCGAATGCTACACGCTCAATATTTATCGCGGTCCTGGATCGTGAAGGGCTAGTCGGTAATTAACAACCGCGTGGTCATCCGTGGATGGGTGACTGTAGGATACCGGCACTGCCCGGTAACTTGGGTTGCGGAGGTCTGATGGCAGTCGCTCCGTGTAAAATATTGGATATTAATAAATAAATAAATCCCACAGATCATATATTTTTTTAACATATTTTACAATAGTTTTGCACCCACCCGGGACGGTCCATGACTGTACTCCAATAGTGCAGCCGTGGATAGTCCCCGGTCGGTGCCCCATACCATTTAAGATTAAAGTTCTCAAAGGGGTCTCTGCTCGTTGGACCTGAGTTCCCCGTATGCCTTCCAAAGGACCGGACGTTGATGATTGACGTGATTCCCAAAGAGATAAATAAATAACATAATAATCAACATAATAAATAAATTCAGCCGGATCTGGTTAGACAGGAAGCTGATCTCAACATAGTTGGAAAAAGGCAAGGCAGAACGGGTTCCGCATCGTGATATTTATTGCGCGTTTAATCCCTAAACGTTCAATAAATATCGCGATTCAGATATCGTGATAAATATTGAGCTTGTAGCACTCAAACGGAAGGATTTAGCTTGTAGGATATGACTGATATGAACCAACAATTTTAAAAGGGTGGATTTCCTGTCCTGTCTATGCTTATCGTAGCTGGTAGCTACATTGATTTCTAATACGAAAACAACTAGGTATTGTAAAAGAAGTTCGTCGTGGTTTAGTTACCATTTGCATTACATAAGTGGATCAAACGTCAATCAATTTGATTGCAGCCCAGACTGATTTCCTATTAATTATAATGTCAATGTATTGAGACAGTATTCGTTTTCAGAGTTATTAGTAAGTATATTGATCAAAATTGACTATCTTTGATTTAAAAGTGAATGTGTAAAGTTGCATGCATTTCCTCTTCCGGTTTACCGATTATGAAATTATAATGTTGTGTCTCAAGACACCTATTAGGTGCTGAGACAGTTTCTCGATTATATAAATATACCAAGTATAGTTGCATTAAGAACTTAGTCTATCTTTTAAATTTAATGATTATTCTTGTCGTTATTTCGGTTCATTTTCAGTTGCCAAAATTGCTATCATTAATTATCCAAACAATGATATTACTCTCATCAATTTATTCTGACAGCATTATTGTTCATTGTTCATCAATTATTTTAACTAACGTTTGAATAAGTTTAAATTACTTTAATATGAATCATAATTACTATTGAGGTATAAGGACTTTTATGAATTTAGTAAGAAACTGATTACCGTAATTAATGTAATTACGGTAATAATTATCATTTCTTGCTATCTGATATACTTTAGAAACTAAGGCTTGTTTCAAGGTGTATAATAAAAATAATGTCTTGAAATATCCGCTGTGGTCAGTGATCGCAGGCTCCAAGTTGTGCAAACAACCTGCGCAGGAGTCGACGGCATTAACACGTGATCGCGTGTCGTACGTTCACTCGGTTGTATAAAAACAAATTGTACATGGATTGAACTGATATTTTAGAGATTAAAAGAACATTCTCAAATATTTAACGAATCAAATTCTTTACGGAACGTGTTATGTAAAATACTTGGCCTCATAATTTTATTTTGTACACGACTATTTTTTCCAGTTTTCGCAATCACAGGATTCTTTTTGGTTTAGCAGCTTTTTTTTTGCTTAATAGTGATTGCTAATGTGCTGTAGGTAGTTAAGTACACATAAAGAAGGTATTTGTTAAGTAGACACGTATTGTAGGTAAATGACTCAAATTACATTCACTACAAAACGGCGCAATTTTTACTATAAATGATAATTCTTATCTTTGGATTGAATGTCTGGTTCAATGGGATCTGGCGCAATCTGACGTAAAAGGGGGCGGTTTACGGATAGGATGTAAATGTTTTTCGTTGAATTTAAATCATCGTTGTTTTTATTTTACACATAGTAAAGTTATTGTTGTTGTTCCATAATACAATAGCGATGCAATAATAAGCTGTAACCGCTGTAGTCAAACTATTGTCTAGCAAAAGGTTTTGTCACAAGACATTATAGTGAAGTGATCTCGCCGTTACCGACACACAGTGAGAGACGCGCCGTGGAGCGCTGCGCATGCGCCAACATAACACCTAGGCGCGCACCACCAACCACATTGTGATATTTGAACGGGAACACTTTTGTGATACTATCTATAAACAGTGCCAAAGTATTTAGTGTGTAAAATCGAGTATAAATTAAACTAGTTTATTTCCAAGTGAAAGGACTAAGCTGTCCGCGTCTGCGTGTTTATGTAAGTGGAAACCTACCTGCCTTTTATATTTTTTGCGTACTTGCTGAATGGTGTTAGGTGTATTGGCGGAAAATACCTACTAATTGAAGGTTGTTTGAATGTTTGGTAAACTCAAATAATACAATCAGCTGAATATGTATGTTTTGTCTTTATCTGTTAATATACAGTGCGAGTGAGAAAAGAAATATTGTTGATCTAACGAATAGTACGCCTCAGTGGAAAATGTAAAAACGTGTTATAAATTAATAAAATGCAAATGAAGTTATCCTTCTAGATATGAGCAATTTCAAATAGTTGGATACATTTGATGGTGAGTTTGTCACCGCTTACCGATGCGTCTACGATAGTCTTGAGCTCTTGACCCAGTTCCCTAACAATGAACCCGTTACTAAACCTTGGTCGATGTCCTTCCATCCGTTATACTCAACGGATACTTTTTGAAAAACGGCTAAATACCTTGATAATATGCGCAATGCGCACAACTGTTATCTTTTCAAGTTTCTAAGTTACAGGCTGTATAGCTTATCTCTTAACTACAGTAGAAAATACAACGATATCTTTACAGCCTAATTAAACCTTCGACTTTATGTAAATATGGGTACATTGCTTATGTACAAGGTATATAGGTTGTTATACGTTTTTTATTAGGTAGGTACTTAAACGTTTCATGTAGTAGGTACAGGTAATACATTACAGAATGATACAATAGTGTCACCACAGTGTACCTACAGGATAATCGGATGCATGTTTACTTCAAGTGGAGGTGTTTGCTATTATGGTATGCAATTTGTATCGAAAAAACCCGCGATTTAGTAAAAATATTTAATTTAAGTTACGTTTTTTTTTAACTAACACCATTCGGCCCTCCTCGTACATCCTACATACACACATATTTGCTTCGGGAGTTAAAAATAAAAGTAAATATGCGTCCAAATAGTTATGCAATCCCGAAATCCCGGATTTAATAAATTAAATAAATTTATGAAATCGCTTCCATACCATGTATCCGATTAGTTACGAATTCCTGGATATCCTGGTATACCGGGATTTACTATTCAAAAAATATATTTTAAGAAGTCGCTTCCATTATTTCATAGCCAAAAATTTTGAAATGAATTTAAATCAAATATGGATAAAATAGCTATTTTATGGTTTTTGATGATGTCGTTTACGTTTTTCGACAGCAGTCTGGTGCGGCTACAATTTACGAAATTACCGCTATTTCAGGACTCATCTTTGGGTGAACCGTGTATAACAGGCAAAGTAAGAAAGATACTAAAATTTTTTAGAGCTGTCAAACTAGTTCACTTGTTGACAGAGGTGTCGTCTAAGGACGAGATTCACATAACGCACTTTTATTTTGCTAGGTAAGCATTTCATATGATATGAACCTTATCAGTTTACTAATAGTGTTCATATTCGCATAAACGATTGTGAATACGCATATCATACGAATATGAACATTAATGTAATACTTGTAATGTTCATATTCGTATGAAACGCTTAGTAAAGTCCAAGTGCGGTCTGTGAATCTCGCCCTAAATCTGTCAGTTTTAGTTCAAAATTGGACAGTAGTAATATTCTTTGATCCCTTTCTTGTTCTATCTGCAAGTAAAGGACACTAAAATTTACTTAAGATTAAGGTTGATTTTTCAAGTCGTATAACTTTTATTTGAGGAATAAGTGTCACGTTTTGACAGCTTTTGTATAGAAACATATCAAAATGTCAAATTAATTCCTCAGAAAAATCGGTCCTTAATATGTACTCAACAATCAGAATATGTACCTACTCAAGAATCAGAGCCATGTACAGTTTTAAAGGCAGCTCGGGAGTGTTTGACAGTTTTGAAGGCAGGTCGGGACCTCACAACAGTACGTTAGACGACTGTATGAAGTGGCTAGACTGAAGTAGACTTTGATATTGACAGTGACTAGTCACAAGTCTCGCTATGGAATTTTTTTGTTTACCTAGGTATACAAGGTGTAACTTAAATAACGCACAACCTCTTAAGCGGTCACTGTACTCATCATTAGAACAACTTTTACTACGGGACCAAAAATGAAATAGCGAAAAAAAAAACAGCTGTTCCCTACATTTATGTTCGCATAACTCGTCAAAAAGTAGGCAAAAGCAATTTTTTTTTGCGATTTCATCTTTGGTCCCGTAGTAAAAGTTGTTCTAATGATGAGTAAAAAGACCTCTTATGAGGTTGTGCGTTATTTAAGTTACACCTTGTATAGGTGCCTTTTTATTCTTTGGGTAGTCAGGTGTGTTCTATCTATAAAACCTTTGAATTCTTTGAAGTGTCATTTTTCATTTCAAATGTATTGTTTAAGAACAGACGGTACCACACCACATTTATTACCACTGTAGTACTGCCTGTGAATAAATTAATTACTTTAATATTATAGTAGGATTGTTTTAAATTGTAAATCGTTATTTAGCTAGGCTGGGCTAGTCAAATTACTTATGTTACGCTTAATTGTAATAAGAGGAGCTCGTGGCTAAATAATTACAGCTGCATAGACCGATCTTCCGGGTTAAGCCACGCTTGCCGAGGTTGGTCTGTGGATGGGTGACCATTTACCATAGCGAGTTTCCTCCGTGCCTCGGAAAGCACGTAAAGCCGTTGGTCCCGGCTGTCATTTGTAGATCTTTGACAGTCGTTACTGTTGGTCAGAAGCCAGAAAGTCTGACAACCAGTCTTACCAAGAGTATCGTATTACTCAGTTACTGGGTTGTGGAGGTCTGATAGGCAGTCGCTCCATGTAAAATACTGATATTCAGCTGCATCCGGTTCGACTGGAAGCCGACCCCAACATAGTTGGGAAAAGGCTAGGCAGATGATGACGCTTAATTGTAATAATCATTTTTAATAAAAAAAACAGTAGTTTATAAAGCGTTCTTGAAGCGGTAGCCATACTAATATTTAAAAAAAACATTCAAGATGTTAATATCGATAGCGGTCATTATAATGCTCTACATGTTTAACTACGCAACGCTACTGATTTCAAATATTGATTTTCACGGCTCGAGTTTCAAGTCCGAAGTGCATGATATGAGTAGGTACTTAAGTATTGATACAATTTATAATAAAGCCTTTCATCATTATCATACAATCTCTTATACGTTCACAGCTGAACACGAGTGTAAGGACTTTGCCAGAATCCATTGTTATTACATCCAAAACAGTTGTGACATTATTATGACTCGTCGATGACAGAATTCAGTATAATTTTTCATGCGTAAATTCTTAAAAATTTACTTAAAATACTTCCAAGGTAGTTACTTCCACGATCCACGTATGAATGGCGACACCGAGTGAATCATTGGAATAATATTTGTACGGTGCGGTCGCAGAAGCGATAAGCTACGCAGGCAGACGTATTCGAGGATTTTAAAAGCAACCAAACGTGTATTTTTTTAATTGCTGCTTTTGTCGTTTTCATGTCTTTAAGTTTCATGTGGTCAAGGGCTCCAAAAGGATCACCTCGTCTCGAAGGCACTCCTGCCTTTAGTAGAGAAGGCAAGAGAAAAAAAAAACATGATTACTTTGTATCTAATAACATTTTGCTGCGTAGCTGCGATCATCCAACTGGTTTTAAATAACTTCAAGAGTATAATTATGTATATTATTATATTGATGGAATGTATACAGAGTTCCAAACGGAAAACTTAGTATTAAGAACTGCTGTTGAAGGCCAACTCTACCAACAAAATTGTTACAAATCACTGTCGAACCGCAGCTCAATCACGGCTCTTGGAATTTCCTAAAGAGGTCAAATGGCCGTTGTAGAGCTGCAGTTCCATTGCGATTTAAAAATCCATTCTGTTAGTAGACTTGATCTCCTGGCTATATTAAACACCGATTCTGGTAATCCAAACTGTAAGAAAATGTGAGCAATCTAGCCAATTATGCCGATTCTCTCGTTCACCACTTAATCTAAAATTAGAGAATTGTTATCCTATACTAACTGACGGCACGAGAAAAGTACGGTGATAGATAAGAACTAAGTTAGAGATGTCAAACTACTTAGTTTACGTCCTGAACTTCATCTGTCGTATCCGTTCTGTCGTAATTTGTATGGAAATTTTAGTTTAACTAAATTAACCTATTTACGTACGTCTCTTTCTTGTTTTATCAGAGTGAAAAAGATGGCAATAGTCTAAATTAAGTTTAGTTTGTGCACAACGGAATCGGCACCAATATTTGTAAATGAATTTCTACCATCGGAATGTCATTGCTCTCATCGGAATCTAGTTGGGTCTCCACGAGGCAATTTTTATTTACTTCTAGGAGTCGTTGGAGACGACGACGAGTTGTACATCGATATAGCACCACACCGTTATAAACTGGTTTCCGTAAGGATTGCAGAAGTAGTTCATGACAACCAGCAACTCGTCAATCGGGATACATGAACCTGATTTGGAAGGCAGAGATCCGGGTGTTGTGTGGCGCTATGCCTGCTGCTATAGCTAGCAGTGGACTGTGGTACGCACTGAGTTGATTGAACTTCTCATAAACTTAGAAACGAAGCTGGCCGGAAACGGAAGTAATTATAACAAAGAAACTATGAGAAATGATTTTATTTAAAAACATTGTACTGAAGAAAAGAATATAGTAGTAGTCTTGTTTTCTTGATTAACACTGCTACTATGTATACAAACACGAAATATACTTTGTTGTGCACAAGAGAAGCATTTATTTTGATGAAATTGCAGAAATAATATTTCTTACACTTTTGATAAATGCCATATTTATTAAAAAGATTATGATTACAATAATGCAAAACGGACTTTTAAGTCGCATATCTGTTGATAAATAAACAATTTAGAAAAACCGGCCAATTACATGTGGGGGCGGACCACGCACATGAAGCCAATTCTGCTAACAAAATTGTTTAAAATTGCAATTGATCCGCAGCATAACCACGGCTATTTGACTTTTTTTATAGTGAACATGTTTAAAAGGCCGTCGTTTAGTTGCGATTCGATTGCGATTTTAACCAATTTTGTAAATAGTAGAGAGAGTTCCGTAGTCTGTACGGCCACAAGATGTTTAGGTCAAGCCTAATGTATAGTAATAATACAGGTCAAAAGATAAGTACGAGTATATTTTGCAGTTGATTTAAGTCGTTTTGTGCGGAGTTGCCATTAACTTTTTACAGACCTAGTAAACTAGTAGAGCCTACTTAACTGTGATAGTTTTCCTTTTAAGTTCATTTACAAGGTTATTCAGAAAAGGGGAACTAATCCGAAAGGGTGTTAAAGTACCTATAACAATGGATAACTTTTGTACCACTTTCCCCAAAAGTCAAAAATTACATAAAAAATTTGCTAAAATCTATCTATTCTCAGCTATGATCAGCTGTGTTTACATTTTAGGTCATATTTGGGGTCAAGAATTACAAGCTCCATTTTCTGAATTCGTAATTAATGAAGGGACGAAGAATTTTTGAAAAAAAAAATTGACTGTTTTAAATGGAATAAAAAAAACGAATTTTCAAATTTTAATACTTGCTTTAAAACCGTCATCATCAGTGATACTTTAAGTGGGCTGCGGATTAGTACCCCCTTTCCGACTAACCTTCTATGTATAATACTCATGTAAAAATCGGTTTAGTTGGTAGGGACATCTAACTCTAACAAAAAGTACCACATTAGAAATGTTTCGTAAACGAATCCCTGTGTCGAAAAAGTTTTTAAAATGACATCCCGCAATATTTTTGAAAGGCGTATTCAGCTATACCCTACACGATAGAGTAAGTGAATAAAATAAACTAATACCTCGGACCTCAAAGTCTCCACTTTACATGAAGGGGAGGTCCGAACTAAAAAACTTTTTTGAACGATTTAATTTCATAGATTAATCTAGCACTTATAAAACGGCTGTGATGCACAGACAGACAGACAGACAAATAGACGGACATGCCGAAACTTTAAGGGTTCCTAGAAAACCATGTGTTAACAATTACAAGTAATTATAGGTGTTGTAGTTGAAACAAGTTAACCGAATGTGATCCATTCGACAAATGTATAACATAAACCATAGATAAATCAGGAAATAAATAAGTAGGTAGGTATAATTGGGCACTCTGCACTTCTACATGTCGTAAGTAGCGGCTTGTTGAAATTAGTTAGGTACTAAAGAAAACCTTTCATACACTGAAAAAATCATTTACAAGCTTTACAAATCGATTGACAGAAGAACAAAAAAAAGCGTGAAAAGTGGAAAGCCATACAGTGTAGCTTATAATATAATTGAAAGAACATACGTAAATAAAACAAATCACCGTTTATCTGTTTTAGAAATTATGTATGAATAAGATGAAGATGACAATTAGAAATGTGCATCTGAACTGACGGATCAAATCTTTTAAAAGCAAAAAATGTTGAAATGACATCAACTATAATTAAGTAGCAAAAGATACAAGACTGTTTCAAAAGACACTTTTTGAGTTTCAAAAGGATTGAAACTCAAAAAAAAACATGAAATAAATAGCAATATAACGTTTGATATGGTACGTCTATTTCGAAAACTTGCGTGAGTAGCGGAGCGTTGAAGATTAATAAATAAATTGAGGACTACAGGAAAAATCTAACTTCTAATCTTGGCTATCTCGAAAACACTTTGGTGTAGGTTAGTACAAAGTTGATGTGTAGATAACACAGCATGCTCGCCGCCATAATACGTGATTTCTATACTGAGATTGTTACAGTCGATCATGTCAACGATAATGCGATGCTACTGTTGCGCTGACGCAAATCGTACACCAATCCGATGCATGCGATCCATATTTGGAGGTTGTATGGATGCATCTTTAAGATTTATATCATGTATTTATATTTTTATGACCTGAGTGCACTTTAACGTCTTTAACTTAGTTTAAAAGATGTTCATCACAATATGGTCAGGTAGTTTATTTTCCAAGGACGTTGACATAGGGGTAGGAGCTACTGGCGCCACTATTTATAATATAAAGCCAATGATAATAGTATAAGACCATGTAATCTTTAGCCGCATTAGATTTATATATTTTATAAACATTAGATTTTACTTTAGGTAGGACACTTTTAATCGATCATTTAAGGTTATTCATATTAATAAGGTTTTTGAACTTAGTGCAAAGTTTTAACAGACAATGTCACGGGCGGCTTCTTGTTTAGTTTTTAATCAGTGATCTGTATATCAGATAGCGGCATTGATTAACAATCTTTGCTACTAAACGTAATTGGTATGACATTTTTAGACTAAAATGTCCAAATGATTTTATCTTTGATCGTAATTGATTTGCGTCACATCAATTATTTACTTCTTGGAATTGTTTTCTAAGTCCGCAAAGCGTGATGAATATCACAAAAATAAAAAAGTCAATTTTAAACAGAATCGCTTTATCAGCGGCTGATTATTTTTTTGTAATCATCTTAGAAAGGAATTTGCTTATTTTAATATTTGAGCAAGTTCCATTAATTCACAGATTTTGATTATCTATGAGGTAAATCTTCACAATTGTAATTAGTTAGTTATTACTTTGATAATTAATGATTAAGTAATAGGTATGATTAGACTTATCGGGTACAACTACGTGATCTTTGCAAGTTGTTGAGCGGCCGGACATAAAGATCTATTTACACTTCTAGCCAAAACAACTTTATTATTGAATCCATAATTTCTTGTTGTATCTGTACTTGTTTTCAATCAAAAAGGCTTAAAAGTGTCCTAAAATCGAGACAATTTTAATTCTACTATATAAAGATGTCATTCATATTTTTGCCTGTTCTGCAGTGCAAAATTGCACAAATGTTATAAATGTTTTGTTAGGGTTTCACACGAGTATTCACTTTGGCTAACGCTAGGACATCTTAACAACTGAGTTGTTCTCAACTTAACGTACATTTGCACGTTACGTCAACGCACCGTGCACGTTACGTCAACGCACCGTGCCACGTTACCGCACCGTTCCACGTTGACGACGTCGTGACGTGGAGATGTGGACACGCTCTTACTCCGGTTGTCAGAGTCGGCTTGTAGTTCCTGAACATTTACGATAAAATAGGGACTTACAAATTACTAAATGGGACTACTGATGACTATAGTTCTTTAGACCAAATCCACCTTAGTTGTTCATTCAGATAATATTGCGTGAAATGATTAAAACCTTTAAAATAATATTGTTTTTCTTTCACAGTAACTACAACTGCAGCGTGAGAACTGACAAGAAATGGATTCTCTCGGAGACAATAAGGGAATCAGTTGGCCAGACGAAGGTAAATTTTAGCCAAGTAGTAATAATTGATGCGTCACTGCACTTTTGTAGAAAAGTAACACGACAATCAATCATATAATAACTACTTAGAACTTTTTATATGGGCATGACGCAATCCATGCCGGATTGCAAACATTTGAAAGAATTATGCTGTGGTTTGATTATTTAGCCTTTCCTTAGCGTCCTCCTTAATGAAGGTCCTTGTGTTGTTCACATGTCTCTGCTTCAAAAAGCAAACATCTACTAAGATTACATTAATTATGTACCTAGATTGTACTTATACAATTTTTTGTCGACTGGGTATTCAAAAGACTGACATCGTGGGTCAGGACATAATGCCTACGAATACTTTGTTATTTTTGTGTAAAAATATCAAACTTTTCAATTAAAATTCCTACGTGTATAATCTTTACAATTAAAACAATATTTGCATGATTGTTTTACTGATATGCTGTTTCCTGTCGGATTAAATTAGTCATTCATAAAAATAAACTGTAACTACCAGTATTACAAAAATATTTTTACAATTTCGTTATTGTCTTTGATTTTTAATCACATATATGTATTTAAAAGAAGAAGAAAGTCCACTTCCAGTTGAGCTTAGTTAAATTGCTTCAAAGTTTTGGTTTTTGATAGCCCTATAGTGATTAATTCTTAATTTTAAGAGAGATGAAATTGACAAGCATCTCCGCGAAATGATCCTAAAAGACTTTCTTGCTTTCCGATCAGTTAATTATATTTGTATTCAGAAGCATATCCGCTTGTAAACGTCAACTGCTGAAAATGGTCCTCCCAGTCTACGTGAACGGTTGAAAAAGAAATTGCCAAAATCATTACGCTTGACAGATGGGTTGGTGATCACAGTTTGTTGTCATAAGTAGAAAGAAGCATGCTGCTGGCTACCTTCTTGTTGTTACGTTTCCGTGTGACCCCTAAAAAAGAATAGATCTTTCCACCCGCGGGTGGCTAGGCGACTAAGGAATGACGTCAAATTGTATATTACGTAAACATATTTCAGATGGACTGGAGTCGACATCGGATCCCAACATGACGGTGTCGATGATCGCGGAGCAAGCGCCATCCCTCACGGTGACGACGATCGTGGGTATGACAGTTGTGATGCTCATCGCGATCGCTGCCGTATTCCTTCTTGGAGTGCTCATTGACTGCAGGCAACAGTAAGTGTTACTATGGTCACTTTATAAGACGTAGTTTAGTTTGTTTGAATCGTTATCAAGATGAGGTAGGTAAGTACTTAAAAGATTATATTTATCGTTTCGTGTGCTTCTGAGAAAGGACCTATCGTTTATTAGCCTACCCAACCTAGTCTTCCGCCGGATGTCATAAAAGGCGCCTAAAGAATTGTTAAGAGAATTGCAGCAACATTTTCTTATGCGCTGATAATAACACGCTACCATAATCAATCTATTTGTGTAGCGTGGTCATTATTGCAATGTTTCCTCACGACCGCGCATAGTATCGGTTTATGACGAGGCTCACGAATATGGTGGTTGAATAGGGTAGGCTTCCTACTTTGATTTACGGTTATTGGGCCGTTTTGTTGGGCAGGTTCAGGATTTAGATATTTTACATAAAATGTTATAAACCAATCTGCTTCTCTCATGTCGGTACGAAATAAACGAGAAAAGCTCATACCGCAATGGAAAGATTAGCCAGTCAGAAGTTTGGTGGCAAGGCTAAATTAAATGCCTAGGGTGCACCAGATTTATAAAGTATCGTCACACGCATGGAAAAAGCCTAATAAAATGCAACTCTAGGAAAGAGATTTGGCGTACGTTTCTAAGCAAGCAAACGTAGGTTTCTAAATAACATTTTAATATTCTTAATATAAGATATTCGAGTGTTTACTTGTGTATACTTTATAATACTTCGGTATGTGTATAAATATGCTTGCGTGCTGACTGCTAATGCTCAGGTGTCAAATGTCTTAACGCTACATGCTCTGAAATTGGTTTATAATTTCACTGTAACCTGTAAATAGTTAACTACTATGATGTTGAGGAAAAAGTCACGTAGACTAGTAGCGAAGTTCGATTGATATCTTCAGTTCGTCAGAAAATTAGTGATGTAGCATACTGCGTAATTGTTTTGGAAGTTTTATTATTCCAAATAATTTGCGATCGTCACAATGCCACTGCTGATAAGAGTGAAAGTATGTAGGTGGATTAAATAACAGAGGATTAGTTACTGAGAAATCTTTCAATATTTTGAAAGATTAAAGATTAGGCGATATCACTAATCCTATTAATAGAGTATCATGTATGCATGTCTCTATTTATTGGTTGTTTCTTTTTAAGTAGTTTGATATAATTTATCAGGAGATTAATGATTATTAAGGGGTCTCATTTATGCAAGTAATGCCAGCAGCCGCCATATTGCCAGCTCACGGTTGACCAACATCATGTCACGAAAATTTATTTTCCTGCTTTTATTTATAGATTTTTGAGGATAGTTTGAAATATTTTTGTAATCTGATGGAATTAGGTGGAGATAAAATCATAACTGAAATTATCATAATTTATGTTTTCAGGCGATTACTAGAAAAGAAAATGGGTGAAGCAAAGCGCATGAAGACCCAGAGGCGAGTGACCGCAGCTCCCGAGGACGATGCTGCGAGCATAGCCAACAACATGGAGGAGTCAGGCATGAGCGTGGCGCCAGCGGAGGCCTTGCGACATATACCCTAGCACTTTCACAGCAATCAATGCTTGTGTACCTTTACGGCGTGTTGTAGGAGAGCCGGCGACTGTCGTCTATGAATATAATCACATATCAGAATTGCTGTACCTAACCAAAATAATATATCCCCAACTTGTCTCAAATGATGTAGAAGGCTTAGCTCAAAGTTTATAATGATACAGTTCAATCCTAGAATTTCGATTGGAATTTCACTTTGTGCATTTCGATTCGACATGCCGATTCAATTATCAATGCTACCTAGTATTGGGCCAACAAGTAAAATTCTTTTATTTGTTTTTGAAACTTTTAATGTACTTTGTTATAATATGTATTTTGATGTAGTTTTACCGTATTTTATTTATGATTGCTGTATTTATAATGTATGTAGTAATTATTATGTTTAATAGGCCAAAGTATAACTTTCATGTACATAGTAATTATAAGTAGGCGAAATAAAATGAATCTTATTATAGTTTTTTAAGATTTATTCCCAAGAATGTGGAAGAATAGTTTAAATTTCATTATTTTTTTAATGATTTTTATACCCTTAACCAAAATTATATGATGTGATGTAATTTTAATTTAATTTTATAATACACATTTTATTATTTATGTAGTTACTAACAAATAAAAACTGAATGTATATTTAATTCTAATGACTAAGAAACTGTTGAAACATATATTTCCTAAGTTGTTCTTACTGTGTCATGTCATAAGAATGAAAGTAAAGTTACAGTAAAAATTGAAGTTTTAATTTTTAATCTTTTTATTGGGAATGTCTGTATAGTGCAATATTGCCTGCACCAAAAGATATTTCTTCATACTCGTTTTGATCGAAAGTAAAAGTTTTTTTATTATGTCATTAAACATTGCGTGCCTTGGCGTGTGCACAACGTCTCGCCAAAGTTTCATCGCATTCGAATGAATGGTAGGAACGCGTACGGGACAAACAAAGAAACATTAATTTTTATATACCTTTTTAGAAAACACGATAGTTTCTTCAATAATGGATAACATGAAGATTTTGTCGATTTCGGCTTCTCTGTTTAGTCGCTTGGTTGACTGAGCATGCATAATCCTTGCTCAAGCATGCTAACACAAACTGAAGCGCTTCATCATCATCATTCAGCCGAGAGACGTCCACTGCTGGACATGGGCCTCCCCCAAAAGTTAGGGGGAGGGGGGTTGGCGATCGCAGTATGGTTGTTAAAGTACTCAGAGTACGCTGCTGCCCATCGTCTATAGAATCTCTTAGTCGCCTTTTACGAAACCCACGGCAAGAGGTGAAGTAGTGCTATTCTTTAAGTCCGGCACTATACGAGACCGAGGCGCATAAATGTTGATAAAAACCATTAAGAGTTAAAATACGGTGCCTGATGCCTGTTTTACTGCCGATGACGCATTCCACAATGTACGGCATGCCATATTGAAGCACGATGTTGCTTCAGTGTATAGTCAGCTTAAGAAAGATACGCACTACATCTTGGTTTCTCAAACGTGAACTACCCTAATTCTACTAAAATACCCACGATTTCTCGACGACCAACCAATCACAGATAGAGAGTTAGGGTCAGGCTATGAATGAGATCTGTGACGAGCAGCACTGAAACCGATGCGAAAGGAGTGTTTTGCAGGTACCAACCTAGCGTCCAATGCGGTGACTACGAGCATACGTGGAAACTAGATACGCGTTTATTTTTTAAACTAATTATACAGCACGTACAAATGTATTAACAACATCATTCAGTTTACTTAAATCACGAAACCGGAACGTGACGATTATTTCAATTTGACTCTATGCTCATGCATTCATTGTAGCTGTCAGTGTTCATGTGGGTAACCTATGTTTAGCAACAAAGGTCTGAATGAGTATGCGCAGTTCAGCAATATATAGCTTATAGCAAATATTGTACCTATATAGCACAGCGATGTCGCTCAGCATACATTTTATATGGACACGTTCACACCACGCTATGCTATAAAGTATTAGCTTGCTATACGCGATAAACTTGACCGATTCTCAGAGGTCTGAGAATCGGTCAAGTTTATCGCGTATAAATGAATATGCGCGTATGAAGCGGGGCGGGGACCGGAAAATCGTACAATATAGGTATATTGTACGATTTTCCGGTCCCCGCCCCGCTTCACTTCTACCCCGTCCGTCGCCCAATGGATCGTCTTCAAATAACTTGCTAAACATAGCAGACTGGTTTGCGATATAGCGTATAGTGTGAATTTTACGCTATACAAGGTTAGTCAGAAAGGGGGTACTGATCCGAAAGGGTCTTAAAGTACCCATAATGATAAGTAACTTTTGTTCTACCACCTTCCCCAAAAGTCAATAGATTAAAGAAATAGCTGTTCAAAAATTACATAAAAATATGCTAAAATCTATCTATCCTCAGCTATGATCAGCTGTGTTTACATTTTAGGTCATATTTGGGGTCACGAATTAGAAGTTCTATTTTCTGAATTCTTAACTAAAGTAATAACAAAGAATTTTTGAAAAAATTAAAATAATAAGTATTTTACATGGAAATAAAATTACCGAATTTTGAAATTTTAATACTCGCTTTAAAATCGTCATCATTGATACTTTAAGTAGGTAGCCCGTGGATTAGCACCCCCTTTCCGACTAACCTTGTATAGTTATAGCTTATGACGCAATATGCTTTGCTATACACACGCGCGCCGCAGCCCCATCATTCGGGCAGCCTGTACCAGCCGTCACAGCGTTAGATGTAGGTCTCTTAAGCAATGTTTTATAACGAAATAGTATAGCGTAGTCTGAACTGCGCTTTAGGATAAGCGTGCACTGCGATTAAAATTCGTGCAAAATCTGCGTACTGTGAAATCACATGGAAGCGCGCTCACTGCGAATAATGCGCTGCGTACGTACAGATTTACTTGTAGGTATTTTCCTTTTTTCGTTGCGGTGAAAAAAACACACCGCTAATCGCCGCACCGCAGTGCGTGCTAGCTCTTATTGTCTTTGCAGGCAGCGACCAATGAGCCCAGTGCAGTGACTACGAGCATTCGTGGAAAATAGGTAGGTATACAGGGTGTTAACGAATTCGTGTAATTCCTTAAAACCACATGATTTACTACTGGTGTAGATTGCCCCCGCACGGGAATTAGCTTGATTAAAAATAAAAAATCTTTTTTTTTTCATGCGGTAGGTGTAAGTAATCATATCTAAACCACCTCATAGGATTCAGTAAAAAAACAAGAAAAAAGTTTTTGCAAAAAAAATATTTTATGTGAGTCAACATTTCGTTGCCACGCATAAATTAATGAAAGCACGGCGACGCGACTGGCGGGCAGGACTAACGCGATATCGCTCTTTACAGTCAGCTGACTCGGGACTCTAAATTGACTCAGGAATAGAAACCCATGATTTTATTTAGATTTTTTTTTATTTGATTTTCAAAAATACCCATCTAGGGTTAATCTGTGTTACCAGTTGCCAGTAGATCACGCGGATTGAAGGAATTACACGAATTCGTTTACACCCTGTTTGCTATTTTTTAAACAAGTTCTATTGGGTACATAGGCTGTACAGCACAAACAAATGCATTAACTACGTTATTCAGTTTACTTCAATCTCGAGTCTGGAATGTGATGAATAATAAGATGATGAATATTACGATTTGTCTCTAAGTTCATTGTAACTGTCAGTATCCATGAGGTAACCTATATTTTGCAGCAGAGGTCTGAAGGCATAAGGAATGTACATACATAAATATGTTTATATCATGCATCCTTAGTTATGAAAGGTCCCGGTCCCTACTGTTTTATTTTAAACTTAAGATTAAGACACCCCAAGTATGAAAGTGACAGTAAACAGGTGTTTTATGTAATGTGTGCTCCAGTTTACGCAACATTAGCGTGTCTTGAGCAAGAGGAATGCAGTTTTCCTCATTGAATGATTTTTCAGTGGCACGCACGCACGATGCGAGACAGCCAGGCGAGGTCTAATTGGCGTCGTGCAAGGTGTCATACCCATACCACCCTGTACGACGTCGCCGCATTCCGTGCATAGCACTGCAGCTCTAATCGATAAATCACGATAACTATACCAATAATTATTGGTCTCTGATAAGAACAGTTTTTCACCGCACGAGTTGTGAGAATCACTTTGTCAGTGCTGCGGGGATTGTTTACTCGTACTAACGTAAACACGGAACACTCGACAATACGGAATAATACATATTTTTTTATTTAACATAAAATTTGTAACACTGGAAATTAAAATGTGCGCGAAAATATTCTAAATAAACTAACGGAAATCTTAATTGTATCTATTAATCAACGAGTGTAGTTTTTCAATGGGCAACTCAAAATCAAAGAAAGCTCAGAAAGAGCCGGACAAGTTTTTTGAACGGGAAAGGTGGAAGGAGCAGAAGCGAGACGAGAAAAGGAAGAAGAACGCGAACTACGCGAATAGGAGAGGCGGGAAGAACGAGCCGCCGATCACACCAGCGGTGCTGACGGTGCCGCCGGGCCCCCCCGGCCCTGCGCCCACGCCGCAGCACGTGCGCTCCTACGACGACGAGGCTCTGGATCGCATGCGCTACCAGCTCCACAACGACTCCGACGCTTTCCTATTGAATAATATTCTCCTCTCTGTTCAATTCTTTGAAAACTATGAGCGGTAAGTTTTAATTAATGTCGAATTAGATTTTATCGACACGACTGCATTCGTCATTGTCCAATTTAATCACGTTCTTGGAACATTTATTTGTCAAAATCAATTTCATGATACACAACACCTCCAATCAAATCGTTGTGATAAAGATACATAAATGAATGTGTCCATATAGGAATCTAAATATATCGTAGTTCCTATAGTTACAATATGATAATTGTCATGCATCGATTTTAATATGTTTTTAACTAGTTAGCTAATTATAATGTTGTTTATTGTTGAATCATAATTATTATAAACATAAAAGGCAAGGGCGTTTGTCTTGTGACATTTACATAAAATTCTTATACATCCAAAGGTTGTCTTTGAGAAATATCCGATTACGATAAGACCGCCCATTATACCTATACAATATTTTTTAATATTCATTTAATTTGTACCTCACGTTTATCTGATGAACAATAAAGTATATGAACTAGGTTTTAGTAATTCTGTGAAAACATAATTAAACGTTTCGAATGATGTCCTATCTTTTCTGTTTTTTTACAACGCATGACGATTATTTCATGATATGAAAAAATTACAGTTAATCCTTTTTTTTGGGTCAATGTGTTCTTTGTCCATTTATCTGTTTTATTAAGCTAATTATGTATAGACAAATTGGTGTCATGCATTTCCTTATCAATTATCAGGTGCAGGACAAGTAAAGTCCCTAACTTTGCCAATTATTCAGATAGCGGATCTGCCGCAATACCTAATTCAATAAATATAAATTAATCTATAAGGTTAAGAAAAAATATTCATTTGATATAATGAGCTTCTAGTAATCTAAAGTCGGGTCATTCACATAATATGCAATGCAATACAGAAATACGCAAATCCAGAAGTGTAGAGCAATATTTGCAAATGGCCATACTTATGTATACTTTTGATTGGATTTGCAATATTTATTTGAGTCGGTTTTAGACGAACATCAAAGCACGCGAATCACGACCATTGCATAGTTTTCGAAACATTGGTAGTGTCCCCCTAGTGTTAGTGGAGTAGTACAGTAGCAAATGAGTATGTACATAACATTGCACATTCATTTGTTATTTAGGCATATGTTTGAATGCAAATTTTCCCCTGTATGACGTAGGTATAATCCTTATCGCATAGGTAATTATGTGAGTGATCGGGGTAAAGAAATTAAATCAGTCGTTACGTTACCTACTTTCTTCATGCTGCTTCTTGTCATGCTTGGTGATTATGGAAATGATCCTTCACGCGACAACTGTTATTAGTAGTGGTCTGTGAAGACGGCCCGTAGGTATTTAGTAAGACGTTTACAGGCTGATATTAAAGACCGTACTTTTTTCAAATATTTCTCGAAAGATCCATTTAATTTGTGTAGGAGCTTAGAATCTTCTTTTCGTCTGTGCAGAGTACGCAATTTTTTATATTTACCAAAAACAGCTACGTGATGAAATAAAGCTCTCATTTGTTTTTGTTCTCTAATAAGATTAGAGTGAGGATTCTTGAGATAATATACCTTTAAGCAAAATGATAGAAGATTTTTATGTTTTACGCAAAAAGTGTTATTTACTCCACGCTAATAAACCTCCACTTTACTCTACTTCCATAAACATGGATATTATAATATTAGTCTTCTTATTAGTTCATTCCAATTCGTGCAGGGAAAGTGCCTTCACGAATGACTATACTCGAGTACTTCCGGTGCACCCTGGGCAATCAACCCCGCGATGAACCTTGCCTACTGGCCAATCTTTTAACCACGTTATGAGCTATTTTCATATAGATCGTGCCGACTCGAGAAAAAAATCCAATTCGTATCAGTCAGAGGTAAACACTCTATGTTGATGATTAGTAGGTATCCGAAAGTATGTTATTTCCCTTCCTCTTTGACATAATCCCTTGAGAGAAGCAATAATCCCTTAAAGAGGTGGCCTATCCCAAAGTTTTTGGTTTTGTTTCCTATGTTATGTACTTTATTTTACTTTTTTTATATTTTTTGTGCGTCATTTCATGACGCGAATGTTGTTTTTCTTGCATTCTTATCTCTATGTAAAATATCTATGAATGAGTAGCAATTAATTTCTGTTGATTCAGTTAAAAATACAAATAGTATCTATCTATTAAGTAGAATATAGGCTTTTTAAAAAAATCTAATCCGTTAATACCTTCTTGAATATAATTAGGTATTGCATTCAATAGTTAACCTCAAAAGCAATTTGTTATTATGGCATTAAAAGATCATACCTATAGATAATATGATAAGGGAATAGAGATCGGTATTAAATGATAAAGTTTAGCATCTATTTATTAACTGTTATCACATTTTTGTTAGCGGTGATTTTTTTGATTTTATAAATCATGTGTTATCGTCGTTATCATAAGAATGTATGATGCTAATAAGTGAAAATTTAAATATAACATTTCCTTACTACTTGGTTTTAGGTATCTATAGGTAAATATAGAACGTAATTGAAAGTGCCGAGATATGAAATAATATCAATTTAATGTTTAATTTCAGGGAAGTACATCAAATTAAAAACAACCCAATAAGCGAACGTGAGCACTTAATCAACGAAGCAATGGTCCGACAAAACAAGCATGTATTTTTCGCGGATCGATTGCAAGAGTGCGTTCATGAACATGTCAGCTACCAGAGGAACCGAGGGCAAACGGAGCCACTGTCGGCTCCGAGGCTCTTTGTTATTTACGATAATGTGGAAGCCAGTGAGCCAGGAGATACTTCCGATTATAGCGCGGTTCTCGACGCACCTTTCTACAAATTGCGCATAGAGGACTGTAAAGAACCAGGTGAATAAATGTTATTTTTATGGTATCACCATGCACTAAGTATTTAGATCTGAATGATTAATGTCAGTCCGTTATACATTTTAAAGCAATAAAATAGAAGTAGGCATCATAATGTCATTCGGCTTGTCGGCGGCGGACTAAGGCTCCCGTCGTCCGACCAGTAAGTTCTTGCGCGCCGCTCAGATGGACGAGGGGCAAAGTCCGACAACAGAATGGGCCCAAAGTCTGGCGGACCAAAACCTTTCCGGGGTTGCGGTGAATATACTAGCGATTCCCTCGACCCGGCCATCTTCTGAGGAGTGGTGATATTAGTCAGCAGAGTCCGACATAAGACCCCGCCTTCAGAAGGGTGGATGGTATCCATGAGGATGTCCCAACGTAAAAATGAATAAATTGTCTTATATCATATAACTGTTATTATTATATTTTGTTTTTAGGTTATGTAAAGCTGAAGAAAATGGAAGTTTTAGAGAGCACCCTTCACAAAGAAAACGAATTGATTAATAATATGAAAAAACCGGATTCTGATGATAGCATATACACTGATTCTGAAAAAGAATCAAATGATTCTGATGAATCTCCATATAATGCTAGTAAGGGTGAAGCACTATTACAACAAATAAAAACTAAAATTGACAACAATGAATCAATGAATGAAAAATCTTTGGCCACTGACGGCAAAATGATTCCCGAAACAAATGCGGCTGTTGGAAGAAGATACAGTGGTCCGATAAAACAAGTCAGTTTACAAGTAACGAAAAGTAATATTTCTAATATTAACAGACTTCGGAGAATCACTTCATTGCTACCCGAGGAACAGGATGTGCGGGAAACTAACAATAATCTTACAGTAGACAAAAAAGGAACACATGACGATAATTTTCTAGGGCCAAGAAAGTCAATTTTAAAAACGACTAGAAGGTTAAGTGGTCCTACTAGAGATCTTAACAAATACCACAACAGTGATATGCGCGCAGCCTATTCAGAAAATAATCTAGCCGAGGATACTGAGACTTCTGGCTACAGATCGAATTCTAGTAGTCGGCAAACTGAATCTAGTGAAACTGAATCAGATTATGGTTATTCCACTATAACAGAGTCTGCAACACCGAAAAGAATAGAACTGAGTGTGCAATCTAACTACTCTCTTACATCAGGAGCGTTGCCGGATGAATCTTGGACAGCCGTGGATATAAGAGCATTGAGTGACTGGAGCGATGACGACGACGATGAAATTGATGATAGCGCGTCGAAGTCATCTTTATCGCCTAATTTATTCGAAAGACACTATTACCTAAATTCTCTAAGATTTATGAATAACTTTGTGGATAATTTTATAATCAATTTAGGGTCTGGATTAGGATTAACTTCTGACGAAGTTAACTCTGCGTTAACTCAAGGTGCTAGTATTTATTGCGACTCAATTAAAAATGGCTCCAAAATCGGTTATGAAATATTTCCTGCTCTTATAGCTGCTTGGCCGAATGCAGCTAATCAGTGGATTATCAGAGAGAGGAGAATAATACAAAATCCCAGAACTAATTTCAGTTATCAGTGGCCAACGAAATACATGGTTAACAAAGCTATTGGTTTCGGATGCTTGTTAGTACCTATAGGGTTTAGACCAAAACGAGGCCAAAATCCAAACCAGACTTTAGAATGGAAAATTATATTTCCAGCAGCTGAACGTTACCTGGAAAGTTGTTTAGCACATTCTCACATACGTTGTTATTTATTCACTTTGGCTTTACATAAGACTTTCATGGAAAATGAAACAGCCAAAGTTGGTATAGATGCTAGTCATATTAAGAACCATCTATTCTGGCAATGCGAAGACAATTACGCAAAGTGGCCGGAAGATCGACTCGGTGAAACTTTGAGGCTATTTTTGCGAAGTTTTTACGTCCACTTTGGGCAATCCAGAATGCCAAATTATTTTGTAGATAGTTGTAATGAATTTAAAAGTATACCGAAACCTTTGCTTCTGAAACTTCAAAGACGTCTAGCAGACATCCTAGAGGCTCCTGTGATGCATGTTCTGAATGCGCTCGACAAGATAAAGTACACAAAGAGAGATTTTTATCCGACGTTTAACTGCCAAAGGCTTTATGATATACTTACTTGTAAAAATCCTTTACGAATATTAAATCCAAATTTACCTTCGGTTGTCTCCAATTATCAGGCCAGTTCTGATAGTGATGATGATACACAAATAAACTTTTGGGATAAAGCCAAAGCTCAAGACAAACACTATCAGTGGAAAAAAGAAAGACAGCGTCAAATGCAAGAAAGGAGAAAAGTTCAAATTCATACTAAAAGGCAAAGGTCAGGGAAACCGGAACGAGATATTAACAAAAATGTAAGTTGTTTTGTATGTAAGGTTTATTTTAATAAAACGTATGGAATTGACGACACGTTTGGTGCAGTGGTTAAGCGATTGGCTTCTGCGCTACGGGTCGTGGGTTCGATTCCCACACGGAACAAAAATTTGTATGGCCTACAGTTGGTCGTTTCGGGTCTGGGCGTTTGTGTATGTGAAGATTTGTGTCTGTAACCGCACCCACGATACAAGAGAAATCTTAGTGTGGGGCAATGTTTTAAAAAAAAAAAACTTAATAAAAATAGTTCGGTGGCAGGCTTGTCATCATCATAGTTCATAAACGTCCGTGCTGTTGGGACAGAGTCGTGAGACTCGTGAGGGACATGGATTGGTGTTCGCAGTGTGTCAATTAGCGCACATTTAAACAAGTAGCCTGTTACGAAAACCACGGGGAGGAAAGGGCTGTCCTATTCTCTGTCGGGAATGACAAGGTTGCATAAACAATTGTTAGTGTAATAATTAAGCCTGCTAATTTTTTTTTGTTTCTGCAGTATATATTGCCTGCAAAAATGGAAACGGAGCGGCGACGTTTGGTTCTCGAATTCTTCATCCCACATTTTATCGCAATGGCGCGATCTAGTGAGAGATTCGAAGCCATAAGACAAGCGGTAATATACTTGGAGCAGGCCCAAAGACTCTGTACGTTACTGTTAGAAGAGCCAGGAGGTGATATGACAGCACATGAGTATTTAGACGTGGTTCGCGAAAAATTGATCGATTGTCAGAGAAAATTAGTGAAACAGGGTGGTTTTAAGTTACCTCCACGAAGAGAAAGCAACCTTGAACGTACACCAACAAAACCACACCGAAAGCAGCGTCCAAAGTTTGAAAACATAGTTAGTCAAGATTCTCCGACTGATAATTCTGGTATATCAGCATTTAATTTTGTTGATGTACACGTTGAGAATTCTCCAAGCCACGATCATATGAAATTTAATGAATTTATCGGTGGGGAAGAATCCAAATTGTGATTTTTCGTAAAGTGAAGTTACTTAGTTAATAAAGAGAATGGGTTTTTTGGTCTACCTCTAGTCTAGCAATGAGTGATATTTCAATGGAAAGGTTATTTTTAGTAGAATATTATTTTGTAAACATATACACATTTATATTCATTAGTATTTTTGAAGGTAAAGCTCATTAAATGTAACCATTTAAAACTATGTTAACGCTCAAATATTGCTATTTATTATCTTTTTACACGTTTTGCCATAAGAGCTTTAACATAATTTTTTTTAAGATACCTACCTAAGTAACATACGTCACACACATCACGCCTGAATTCCTCAAATGGTTAGGCAGAGGTGTTTAGTGCACTCACGCATCATTGGTAGTTGTATCCATGTTATATCCGTAGTACGGTACCTTGATTACAGAAGGCACAATCCTTTTGATGTTCCTGCCTTCTTTCTTAATAACATTGATGATAATTTACGATGTCTCGGATCAATGTTTTTTTCAATATCTTATCTTCTTATATATAAAGAGACTGGTACTGACTGACATTTGATTCATCAACGCAGAGCCTAAACCACTACAGCTGTAAATATGAAATTTGGACAGTAGGTTCCTTACGTGACGAAAACATCCACTAAGAAGGGATTTCCTGAAATTCAACCCCTAAGGGGGTGAAAAGGGTGATTAACGTTTGTATGCAAGTCCGTCATTTTTGAAGTAAGAAGCATGAAATTAAGTATTAAGGTTTTTGGTTAGGAGTGAATGTACACGTGTATGAGCATTTTTGGAAATTCAACCCCTAAGGGGGTGAAATAAGTGTTGTAAGTTTGTATGAGAAATCTGGTAATTTTGAAGTAAGAAGCATGAAATTCAATATTTAGGTTACTGGTCAGAAATAAACGTACACATGTTTCAGGATTTTTGAAAATTCAACCCCTAAGTGGGTGAAATAAGTGTTGTAAGTTTGTATGAGAAATCTATTACTTTTGAAGTAAGAAGCGTGGAAATAAATATTTAGGTTACTGGTTAGAAATTAGCATACATGTGTTTTAGGGTTTTTGGAAATTCAACCCTTAAGGGGGTGAAATAAGTGCTGAATGTTTGTATGAGAACTCTGGTACTTTTGAAGTAAGAAGCATGAAATTAAATGTTAAGGTTCCTGGTTAGAAATAAATGTACACAGGTTTGAGTGCTTTTGGAAATTCAACCCCTAAAGGGATGAAATAAGTGTTTAAAGTTCGTATGAGAAATTTGGTAGTTTTGAAGTAAGAAGCATGGAATTAAATGTTTAGACTTTTGAACAGAAATAAATATACATGTGTTTGAGGGTTTTTGGAAATTCTACCACTAAGGGGTGAAATACGGAATGAAAGATTTATGTACTGAAGTTAAAAAGAGCATGCATTAAAATAATAGGGTTTCTGCTGGGAAATAAACATACACGTGTTTGATGTTTTTTGAAATTTCTGCATAGTGAAATAAAAAGTGTTGAAAGTTTGTTTGAGAAATGTGCTACTTTTGAAGTAAGAAGCATGGAATTAAATATTTAGGCTTCTGGTTAGAGAAGTAAACATACACGTTTGAGGGTTTTTGGAAATTCTTCCCCTAAGGGATAAAATAAGGGATGAAAGTTTTTTCGTAGTTAAAAGCATCATATCAAATAATTGGGTTTCTGGTTAGAAATAAATGTACATAAATGTTTGAGCGTTTTTACAAATTCAACCTTTAAGGAGGTGAAATAAGGGTTGCAAGTTTTTATGAAAAATCTGGTACTTTTGAAGTAACAAAGGGAGAAACTGACTGATTGGCTGACAGATCTATCAACGCAAAGCCTAATCCGCTGGGGTTAAAAACTTGAAATGTTCAAAGTAGGTACCTCTAATAACGTTGGCATTCACTAAGGAAAGGTTTTTGGAAATTCCACCCCTTATGTGGTGAAATGGATTGTTTGTATGAAAACCCTTATTCCAAGGGTAACCCCATAAACTTAAAACTTGCACAAATACTGTTCAAAACAAATACTAAAAGACGGACTTTTTTGATTTTAAACCTACATTTAAAAAGGGGCTTAAAGAGGGTTTAAGATTACACGCAAGCGAAGCTGCGGGCAACAGCTAGTGTAATATAATTATGTTATTGAAAAATTAAGTCTGGTTTCTTTATACTTTAACTACATATTATTTACAAATAATATGATAAGAACATAGCAATACTTTAGCATTTATAATATAGCAATACTTTAGTATTTATAATGAAAAAAGAAAATGAACGACTTTTCACTTTGAAGGTGTTGTAACTCAGAAAATACTAAACATTGACTTTATTTGCATTAGTACTAAATGTACAAATGTTTTGCTTAAAAAGACCTTTCTAATGACATATCACTCATTGCCAGAGAAGAAGACCAACTACCAAACCTTTCGCTCATTCTCCTTTGTAATAAGATTTGTGTGTAGGGATATTAAGTCTAGTTCTCGGAATTCGTTGTAATTTTCTTTTCATGTATGGAATCTCGTGTTTATTGACTTTGAAGTAAGTATGTAATCTTATTTATAGAAGTAAAATAATGTTACGCCAGATTGTTACTCATTACTTTATTATTCCATTTTTCTAATTTACCATAAAAGTCTTGTAAAGTATAGAAAAATAAACTATCTGATTATGACTTAAAATTATTTTTTATTTTAAGGGAATGAACGGCGTTCTAAAAGTTGAACTTTACCATTTAGGGGTAGTTTTAATACAAAAATTAAAATAGATAATCACAATCAAAATTACGACGTCAATAAATCACCTACATTTATACGTATAGCTAGCAATAACTACATTTAAGTCAACATTTTATAACATAAAATTTCAATTTTCACATTGATTTCAGACATATAAATTTAATTAAAAATCATCTTCATTTTGTATAAAGTAATAAAATGAAACTTGAACGGTACTGTAATACAAAATATCACTTTTTCGATCTGAAAGCATAATCCCTTCTATCGTACTAGATGGAGCTCGATATGTGTAATCTACGATACCTTTTAGTAACATTAAACGTCGGCACATATAATGCGCTTCTGATTTTAGATATTTTTTAGTGATTCTATCCTTTTGATTACATATCGGCCGGAAATTCATTGTTCCAAAATCAAAGTTGACTAAGGAGATTAAATAATGATTGATTAGGGTATAATGAGCACTGTGATTTTTACGTGAGTGGATTGACTCCAGCGACCATGGAGAGTAGAGCCATCCGCACGTACATGCCGTACTCGGCTTGTCTGAAGTATGCGGCGCGAGGGTCCGAGTCGAAGTCCGGCGAGATCTCATCAACGCGCGGCAGCGGGTGCATCACCACCATGCGTCGGCGCGCGCGTGTCATCAACTGAGGGGTCACCACTAGGAGCCCCCGCGCCTGGAATACAAATATTTCGATTTTAAATGATGTAAGCTGTGCGAGTTTGCTAGCGTTAGCGTCTCTAACAAGTAGGTTCATCGCAACAAAGAAATAATGTCAATGTTTCTACAGGGTGTTAACGAATTCCTGTAATTCCATCAAACCACGTGATATACTGGTGACACAGATTAACGTTAAATGAAAATTTTAGAAAATCAGCTAAAAATTAAAATTCAAAAATATATCTTGATTTTCTATTTCTGAGTCATTTTAGAGCCTTGAGTTATCTGACTGTAAAGAGTGATATCGCGTTAGTCGTGCCTGCCAGCCGTGTCGCCGTGCTTTCATTAATTTATGCGTGGCATCGAAATGTTCACACAAATAAAACATTTTTTTTGCAAAAAAATAAATTCTTATTTTTTTACTGAATCCTTATTAGGTGGTTTAGATACGATCGGTAACAAAGCCGCATGAAAAAATAATAATTTTATTTTTTATTTTTATTTTTACTCAAGCTAAATCCCTTACGGGGCCTGTCTACCTCGGTAGTAGATCATGTGGTTTTAAGGAATTACACGAATTCGTTAACACCATGTATATTATTACAATTGCTATAATAAATGGAGTACCTCTAGTAACTATATTAAATATGTATCTGCATATTGCCTATTATTTAAAGTGATTAATTTTCTCTTGATAGGAATAGATATAATTAAAATGTAATAATCTAGTAAATTTCTAAAATAAATTACCTTTTCGTACTCTTCTTGACTCTGGAATCTTTCGCGCTGGATTCTAGTCATGTACAAAACATGAGTGTCGGCTAATACATCCTCCAACCTTTCATATACTCGTTGAGGTATACCTTTAGAGGCTACGTAATCTGTGATATGCTTCGGCATGCCTAGTCCCCGCGGACTGACATATTGCAGTTGTACTTGATAGAGAGTAAGAAGCCGTGCAAGAGAATGAACAGTACGTCCGTTCTTTAGGTCTCCAACCATGGTAATGGTTAATCCATTCACTGTACCGATTTCTTCACGAATTGTAAAGACGTCGAGCAAAGCTTGTGTGGGGTGTTCTCCAATACCATCACCTGCATTTATTATAGGCTTGCGGCAATGTCGAGCAGCACGCTAAAAAAAAATGTATATGAATTAGCGTTTGTTATCGATTTCTGATATAATTTGACGATAAGCAAGGGTGTGAGGATCACTTACCGCAACTGCACCGGGTTCAGGATGGCGAAGCACTACTACGTCAGAATAACTGGCCATTACTGAAACACTGTCTTCCAAAGTTTCACCTTTTTTTGCTGATGAACTTGTAGCATCAGTATGGATTACAGAACCTCCCAATCTTTGCATCGCTGCAGCAAAACTGCAACTAGTACGAGTACTGACTTCGTAAAATATCGAAGACATTACTTTGCCCCTCAAAATATCATCTAAGATACGACCTTTGTTAACACTGATCTTCATGAATTGGGCTAGATTAAATATGTCATTAAGAGTATCTTTACTAAATGAGTCTACTGTCAGTATACTTTTGCCGAATAGGTCGCTACGTTGACGTTGAGAAACTGTTATTGCAGGTGGATTATAATTAGATGTACTATCGCATCTTTGTCTGGACACCTGAGGAGGTAAGGGTGACAAACACCTAGCGGCGGTAATTTCGCTGAAGTGGACGTTAGGCTTGGACTGTCCGTCAGGCCTGTTATCTATTTGGTCAAAATCAATATCACTTACTCTATTCAAGTCTGCATAAGTGTGTATATCAAGTGCGGAATTTGGCCTACTTAATTCTTTCTCAATTTTTTCGATGATTGGGTTTGATTGTTTCTTGGGTGTAGGCCAGTCACGTACATTTTGACCAAAGCCTGGGGGTACGAGAACTTGCCCTTCAACGTATGCAATTTCACCGCGTAACGTTACTCGATGAACTGCACCACAAACTTGCATGCCTGCAAATGGCGTCCATTTAGATTTGGTAAATTCCATTGACTGTGGGATCGTCCATTCATAATCCATGTCCACCTCTACATACGTGTTCGGTTGCTCGGGCAAATTAAATATTTTTCGAGGATTACGATGGAATTTATTAATAAGATCTTCTATAGTCAAACGACCTTCGTGTACAGCATTAAGAAGTAATGGCAAAATTGTTTCTAATCCAGGAAAACCAGGAGGTGGCTTTTCAGAATTTTTTTCTTGCACTGTATGCGGTGCGTGGTCTGTAGCAAAGACATCAATGATATCTATATTTTTCCAAAGTTCCGCTTGATCTTCCGGGCTGCACAATACTGGTCGTACCTCTGCCCTTCCCTCTCCGATACGATGAATATCTGCTGTGCTCAAGAACAAATGATGAGGGCACACTTCACATGTTACCTTCAGACCTCTTTCTTTAGCAGATTTAATTATAAGAATTTCTTCTTTCCTGGCTACATGACAAATATGGATAGGTCTATCAAGTAGAGATGCCATCAAAATAACAGCTCCCGTTTTTTCTCGCTCTGCATGTGCACATACAGGCATTTTCTTTGGCCAGTTCTGGAGATGTTTTTGCCAGACTGTCATGTCGTCTAATTTAAGAGTAGTGAATGTTTCATTAAGATACATTTTCAATGCAGCCGCTTGAGGAGCCATTTCAGCAGCAGTTTCACAATTGCTAGTTGATGCTCCCATATAGAGCGCATAGTCACATCGTGCGCTAACGCGTGCCAATGCAGATGTGTAATCGTAGGAAGTACGATCAATTACTGGAGGATTAGTGTTCGGCATGGCACATATCATTGTAATACCTCCAGCGAGAGCAGCCGCAGTACACGTTGCAAAATCTTCTTTGTATGTGGCGCCAGGCTCGCGAACATGTACGTGTACGTCAATAAATCCCGGTAACTTTATGATATTGCGGGATGTCATGCAATCCGTATGAGTTTTCATTGCAGGCGCTCCACCGCACAGATGCATAGCCTGTAAAATATGCGTAAGTATTTTAGAAAGTGCCTAAATATTAGTAATTTTACGGAACAGATACAATAATTAGGTAAAATATAAAAAATCAAAAAGGTATACAAATCAAAATAAAACCTAAGAAAACATCTAATCTCAGAATTATTAATTACTTAAAACAAACCTGAACTAATAGCTTGGCGCATTTAACATCCGTCACTAAGGGCACAGCATAATCCACGGCTAGTCGGCGTGTGCGGTACCCATGTGTAGTAAATGAGGACACTCGACGAGCCCCGCCTCGCATTGGTAAATTAATTACTAAATCTAATTCACGTCTCGCCATAAAGTCCGCTAAGTGCATTAGTTCACCATCTGATCTTATATCCTCAGGATCACCTATGTGATCAAATGTCCATTGGACACTTTCAACCTGTAATAAAAGGAAAGTAAAGTAGATTTTGCTACATTAAAGGAAATAAAGACTAAAAACATGCCTTACATCAACTCCATGTTCAGCGTAGAAATCTCCAGTGCCCATACTAGCGTACAGTTTATATCCCATTTTATGCAATATTCTGACGCTTGGAAGTAACTCCATTTTATGCTAGAATTAGAAAACAATATGAACAAGGGTACATTGTGCTAGAAACCAGTAACTGAGTATTCTAACAATCTGATTCTTACCTTAAATGTACCAACAGATAACAAAATAGCTTTCTTAGGTATTCTGAAGCCTGTGCTCATTAACGATTTCAAATAGGCTTCATAACGGTTCTCACCAAAACATGCTACTTCACCAGTAGATGCCATTTCTACTCCTAAAGTCACATCTGCACCAGCTAATCTTGAGAATGAAAATTGTGGTACTTTCACACCCACTTTCCCGCAACCGGTCATTACATTAACTGGTTCCACCGGTATACCCAAAATAATCTTAGTGGCCGTTGCGACAAAATCATGATCAAGTGTCTTAGAAACAAACGGAAATGATCTGGATACTCTTACATTACATTCAATAACTTTGAGATCATTGTCTTTTGCAATTAGTTGCATGTTGAAGGGTCCAGTTACATCTAGCGTTTCAGCTATGATACTGGCGATGTCTTTGATTTTATCCAATGTTTCATTATTAATATCTTGCGGCGGAGTAACCAGTGTAGCATCGCCTGAATGGACTCCCGCATTTTCAACATGTTCAGATACTGCCATACAAAAAATAACACCATCAGCGGCGACCACGTCAACATCTATCTCTTTCGCATCCATAATGAACTTAGATATGACCACTGGATAATCTTTGCTAACCAAACTAGCCGATTTTAAATATGCTTCCAATTCCTGGTTTGAATTCGCAACATTCATAGCCGCACCACTTAAAACATATGATGGGCGTACTAAACATGGAAATCCAACTTCTTCACAAAAACTGGTAGCTGATTCCAAATCTGTGAGCTCTTTCCATCTTGGTTGCATTATACCTTTCCGGTCTAGCATTCTAGAAAACTTAAATCTATTCTCGGCATTATCAATCATATCAGGAGACGTACCCAGAATAATTGCCTGTTGTCTGTGCAAATCCATAGCAATATTATTTGGTAATTGTCCTCCCATAGATAATATTACACCATCTGGGTGTTCAATGTTATAAATATCCATAACGACTTCAAACGAAATTTCTTCAAAATACAACCTATCGCTCATGTCATAGTCTGTACTGACGGTTTCGGGGTTGTAATTGACCATTATTGTCTTTTTGCCTTGATTTCTGAGTTCTCTTAGACAACCGACAGCACACCAATCGAATTCAACAGAACTTCCTATACGGTACACACCTGATCCCAAAACCATGGTAAAACCACCTGGAAATTGTAGGTCATGCGTATTACCGTTATAAGTCAAATACAGATAGTTAGTAGATGCTGGCCACTCGGCTGCAACTGTATCGATTTGTTTTACAAATGGAGTAATTTTATATTCTTCTCTTAACTTTCTTACAGCAACTTCAGTGCTTTTTATGGCAGCAGCTATTTGTTTGTCAGAAAATCCAATTTTCTTTGCCTTCTTTAAGATATCAAAAGGAATTGAACCATGATGATCTGCCTCCAAAACTTTGTAATAATCTATAATATTTTTGAACTTCTCAAGGAACCAGCAATCAATTTTGGTTAATTCATATAATTTATCAACAGTATAACCTTCCCTTAGTGCGGCAGCCAATACAAACATTCGCTTATCAGTCGGTTCTCTCAATTCATTTTCATTGACTTTTTTAATATTAGGATCAAATCCGTTAACGTTTTCATCCACCATCCTTAAGGCTTTTTGGAAAGCTTCTTCAAAGTTTCTGCCTATTGACATAACTTCTCCAACACTTTTCATAGAACTTCCAATTTTTGTGCTCACTCTAGTAAACTTAGCTAAATCCCATCTTGGAATTTTGACAACGCAATAATCGAGACTTGGTTCGAAACAAGCAGTTGTTACTCCGGTCACAGAATTCTTAATAACAGGCAGTGATATTCCTAATGCTAGTTTAGCAGCTACATAAGCCAATGGATAACCGGTGGCTTTGCTTGCTAGAGCCGAACTACGAGATAATCTGGCGTTGACTTCTATAATAAAAAATTCTTCTGAATTTGGGTTCAAAGCGTACTGAATGTTGCACTCGCCTACAATTCCAAAGTGTTGAATTACTTTAATTGCAGTGTTTCTCAACATGTAATATTCTCTGTTTGAAAGAGTTTGACTTGGTGCAACAACAATTGATTCTCCGGTATGTATTCCTAAAGGATCCACGTTTTCCATATTGCACACGGTGATGCAATTATTAAATGCGTCTCTTACAACTTCATATTCCACTTCTTTCCACCCTTTAAGAGATTTGTCAATTATAAGTTGATCAGAATGTGACAGTCCGTGATGTGCGAGTGTTCGAAGTTCATCTTCATTATTAGCAAACCCGGATCCTAAACCGCCTAAGGAAAATGCGGACCGAGCCATTACAGGATACCCAATTTGCTGTGCAGCTACAAGTGCCTCTTCAATGGTTGTAACAGCCGCGCTAGGGGCAACTTTCTCGCCAATTGCATTAATTTTTTCGGCAAATATTTTTCGATCTTCCGTGTCTACTATTGACTGAATAGGAGTACCTAAAACACTTACATTGTATTTTTCTAAGATTTTTGATTTCTCTAACTCCACTCCACAATTTAAGGCTGTCTGACCCCCGAATGTAAGAAGAACTCCAGTGGGTCGCTCAGCTTTAATAACTTGTTCTACGTATTCCGGTGTAATAGGAAGGAAATATACTTTATCTGCTAATCCTTTCGATGTTTGTACAGTTGCAATGTTGGGATTGATCAATACAGTTTGAATTTTTTCTTCTTGTAAAGCTTTAACAGCTTGAGATCCTGAGTAGTCAAATTCGCCAGCTTGTCCAATCGATAAGCCACCGGAGCCAAGGATAAGTACTTTTTTTGGTCTTTCATGGATAGTCGGTACAAACTTTAGTTTTTCTGTGATGATGTCATCTATAATACACGACTTTTTATTTTTGTAACTTTTCACAGCATCCACAAATACATCAAAAAGACATTCTAAATCAGTTGGTCCAGCTGTGTGTTCCGGGTGAAACTGTACACTGAAGAAAGGTAAATTTGTATGAATGATGCCTTCATTGGTCTTATCGTTTTCATTGGTGAATAAAACTTTCCAACCTCCCGGCAATGAATCAGCATCAACAGCGAATCCATGATTCTGTGATGTCATAAAACATCGGCCTGTGCCGCTATGTGTACAAGGCAAATTATGTCCTCGATTACCGTAACTGAAATTAATAATAAACCATATTGTAAGATTACATTACCATATTTTAATATCCCTAATAAATTGTAAGTATCCAGAGTTGTTTCGGTTCTTGAATAACAACAATAATAACATTGTTACCGTTTAAACATTTTTTTAGATGCGCGTCATGGTCGCTGCTCAGAACATGACATTTGTACGTTTATTATTACGTTTTTTTTCAGGAACCCTGGCATTTTCATTTGGGAAATAAGGATAACGTAAGTAAATGAAAAACGGACCAACTCTAGACAAACAACTAAAACGGTTACGTTCCAATGGAAATAAGACATAGGTACTAATCTGTGATATAAAATATTATATCACAGATTAGTATGTTTACGTTGTATTAGAGCGTATTATTCGATGAAAGAAATTCATGCCAAATTCACGAAAACAAAATATAGAAAAAGGAAACGCCTCTTTCTAGACATTATTTTGTCGAAGAATGGTCAGTTGCTAGGTACGATTTATGTGCTATGATGGCAAGGAATTAAATGGTAATCAATTACTATTATTTACCTGGTTTTGTAAGTTTTACAGCCTGCTGCAGTGGATAGTAACTGATGACCGAGACAGATGCCAAATATTGGTTTTACTTTTGTTTTGTCTTCAATAATTGACCGCAAATTGTCCACGACCTTTTTGCACTTTACGGGATCACCTGGACCATTGCTAATGAATAAGCCATCGTACTGGCTGGGGTCCAATTTGTGGTCCCATGGTACCAGAACCACCTTTGCGTTTCTTTTTATCAAACACCTGATTTGATTGTATTTTAAGCCACAGTCAACAGCCACTATTGTTACATCACCCTTGGGATTGTATATTTTTGTTTCCTGTACAAGAAAACATGAATTATTTACTAAAGAATTTATTTTAATTCCATCCTTAAAATTCGGTCGTTTATTTCGCAAAGGGAATAGAATGAGGCAACATCGAAGTTTATGGAAAATAAGTAGACTTTTGGATTTAAATTTGGATTTAAATATGATGCAGTTTTTTTTGCAGAAAAATTGCCTTGTCGTGCTTGTAAAAACAAAATTACATTTTGACTACCATTTTCTAGTACTTAGTTAGCAAGTTACGATTATATTAAATAAACTATTGCGTCGACAAGCTTTTTATAATACTGCAAACACTAAACAATAAAAAAAATACAATATATTGACTAGCTTTTCTACCGTGTGCCTACTAACTTGACTACAGCGCCACCTTTCGGATAGCCATGAAACAGATTAGCGACAATTTTTTTTTTAAATATGACCGCAATCGTATAATTCAGTTTAGAAGTAAAAACATTCATTAATGCTTAGGCTTACCTTGACAGACACTTCAGCAACTAGATTCCTGGCATTTGGGTCTGAAAGGGCTGGTAGCAGTCCAAATGGTGGGACGCCTTGAATAATACGGCCTAGAGTGACACCGGCGCGGAGGCGGAACGTCAGGGCTCTAGTGTCTACATCACAGAGGCCTGGCACTCCGCGGGCTGCTAGCCAGGAGCCCAGGGAACGCTTGGCGCGCCAGTGGCACGCGCGAGTGCTCACTTCGCCAACAATCAATCCAGCTGCCCATATGCGGTTAGATTCAAACCATCTGAAACATTACGTTAGAAATAGTCATTATTATAATTTTAGGCTAGAATTATTCTGTGTATTAGAAATACTATTTAATTTTATACACTTGACATATACAATTTAATAAAATCAGTGAAGATTTAGTATAAATAAAATACGTAATTCGTAAAAATAAGATGTCAGTAGTGTGTTGTAAACTGCGAATTGATTTTTAATTTGACAAAAATTAATGTTATACTTATGTTACTTGAAAGCATTTTACAAGTTAAGAAATAAAAAGTCCTACTTGGGTATTCCATGTTCGTCTCGTTCGTCCTCGTCGGGGACTCCATAATTGCCGATCAGCGGGTATGTGAGTACCAACAGCTGCGCGTGGTACGATGGGTCTGTCAGCGACTCTGGATATCCGACCATACCCGTCTGAAATACTGGTAAACAAAAATTATGTAACACTGTTTTATACACAATGTTGATGTTTAGGAAAAACGTGCGAATTTAAAAAGTAGCTTTCAAAATCTTAATAAGTTTCAATAAAGTAATGATTGGTTGTTCCTTGCTATTGAAATTTTCTTTTTCATTGGATTCGACATTTGTATTTATAGTTTGTATTTTATCTTCACCTCAATCTGAATATGAAATACACACTTATTTTACTTGGTTTGGGGTCCATTTCTATCATATCAATCTAAATAAATTGATACTAACCAACTTCTCCTTCCACGGGCACCTGTGCCCCAAAACTTCGTCCTTGGAAGACCGATCCATCGGCTAACACGAGGCTGCATGGTGGGCCCACCTCACAACTTAAATCTTCTGCCAACATCTAAACGCGCAATTAAAAAACATTAGCGATTGTCTTATTTTTTCTCTAATTGATTCCGTCATGACCATACATACTTGTTATCGCTAATAAGGCAGTTATTTAAAAAAAAATGTAATATAATGTGGAATAATAATACAATTATTTAGGTAAATGTTTTTAAAATTGTATTCGGAACGGATCGTTTGTTATGATATGGTAATGCGTCGTAGATAGATACCTACTTCATTGAAATACGCGGTAGTATAAATTATAGTCAATATCGATCTCAGTTTACAACTTTTAACGACGGAGCGTTTGACACTTAACAATTATATTAAACACAATGACTGGAACATGACCCTTCTAAGAAAGATGAAACAACAGTTGTGTACTCAAACTGAAAAATTTGACATGTGGTCTTGTTTTTTAAATATTTTGGTAATAGATGATAAGCCTACAGTCTTAGGCCTTGGTTAAACTTTTACATACTTATAACAGAGTACCGTTGTAACGGTGATTAAATAAAAATAAAAACCTATGGAGACTGGTTAGATACGCATTAAAAATATTCAGTCGCGTTTTAGTTACTATGAGGTTTTGAGGCTGTTTAAATAATATCAATACATTCAGGTTTTTCAAGACAAACATAGGTAATCAAATTGCACCACTTTTGGAATCAACCATAGTTGTCAAAAGTTAACTAAGTAGTTATTACAATGAAATCAGTTGTAATTTAATATCAAATAATACTACGCATTTTTAACCTATGGCTATATAGCTCATGTGATTCTATCTATTGCGACTATCGTTTACATAACAGTTATATTATATACACTTAGAAGGTAAATATAGGTAAGCATAAGAATAACAGAAAACATCAATTAAAACCACTACTATGTAGTAATTATAAATAATAATGATAATGAACTAAGTCATATAAAATATTTGTTAATTTCAATTTTGAACGACACACAACGACAAATGACAAAAGAAATTATAAAATTACAATTATATAAAAAATAAACTCAACTTCTCCAGAAACTAAAACAAAGTTTCCGTTTAGATCTTCATCAATTACGAGCATGAATAGCTCAATATGAAACACAAATGAATTGTTATTGGTGGCTTTGGATAGGCAAAATACATTGGTGTCCAAAGTCACAGCTATTTACCTATGTATCGGTCAATAACCGTGTCTTATACTCACTTTTTGTAGGTTCGCTGTGCCGGCCACGTGGTTTATTATGAAGCCGGTGAAGAACGGTCCGGCGCTGTCGCGGTCTACACGACGACAGGCTCGCTTCACCCATTACCTACTCCTTATCATACTCCGTCACACACACAATGAATTCTACCTGCTTTTGACTCTTTCACGCTTCAATAACTTCTCTATACCCGTCTCTTTCATGTCACTTGTTATGGGTTTACAGTGCGAATTGTTCTGTTTGTATTCTATAGCTTCTATATTAGAATGAAATTTTAAACTGGCTTCCAAAACGCTGCCACTTATACCGTTGATGGTTCCTTTGTTAGTTGGTTCCTTTGAAGGTTGGGATGAGTTTTTGCAAAAAAAAAAGCTGGGTCTCCACATGAAGGTCCATTTTATACTTGTGCCCTCTAGTATTGAGTGAGTCGCGATTTAATCGGATTATACCGTTCCCATCTCTTTATCTTTACTAAGTGCGGAAACCACATCTCCTAACATAGAACATAGAAATAGTAGATTATTCACCAAGGGCTTATGTAAAGCAGTGTCTTACGTCAAGGGCGCCATATTAGCCATACAAGCTCGCCCAACACAAAGAGACATTTATCCCCGAGGAGACTACTCTACTTTTCACACCTTCTGCGAGACAATGACAAGCTATAGTAGGTACTAGAATCAAAGTATTTTATTAAAGTTATAATTACAGTAATAGACCTATACAAATACTTTCTATATTTCTTTGATTGATGACCTATTGATTTCCTCTTAAAAATGATAATATTTTGGCAATATATTAATTCGAATGTTGTGTTTGATGCTTAGGTATTGTTGACATGATCATCATCGAATAGATACACCATAGGCTACTTGGCTTCTTTGTACATGATAAATGATGAAATAGACTAAAAGTAATTTGAAATATGTAGTCAATGATATTATAAACTACTATAGATACGTTGCCCGCGCTCTGTAGTGGCTAGATTAATGCAAGGTAATTGCCTGACATCCATTTAGTCGCGTAGCAACCGTTGCCGCGGCTGTACGTGAAATTGAAATAACTTGTGTGTAATAACTTTCTCTATTAGCGAAAAAAAATACCGTCCTGTGTGTATAGAATATGTAATAATTATACTGCAACTGTAAAAGATAAAAAAGTGACATTTCATGCGTAAATATCAAGAAGAAATATTTATTTAATTTAATTTTTTTCGATACAGCATAATGGCGGCTAGCGAGGAAAATCGGCAACTTTGCATCAGTGTTTATAAAACCTACATTGTTTTTGTTTCGATTAATTATATTATTTGAATATAATAATATGTTTTATTAAACCCAATGATCAACATAATAGACCAATACTCGAATCGTACCTATCTCAGCAAGAGGTCATCACAGACATTTAACATACGTATGAGATTCTTACTTGATTTCTTTGATTATATCCTCGTAGATAAAGATTTTTATGTTTCTATTACATTTTGTTTTATTAATTAAATAACTATAATTACTGTTGCTAAATACTGCATTCATAATTTTAAGGATAGAGACTAATATAATTTTACCCAAAAATCTACTACTTACCTACTTAAATCAATACGAGAAAATTGAGTGTCAATTTTTCCCCACATGCCTCTTTTTGTACGCGCTCGACCAATGAGCATGCACCAAAAAATAATGACGTAACCTAAGATACATATTTATCTCTCTCTAACAACAGGAATTCCATATGTGACATTTAATTTTCTTTCCTTTTTCGTACGTTTATGTAGCTATCCAGCTACCGATAGTATTTACGCTGATTTTGAGTGCCGTGATGTTGATGCATAACGCGTCTATTTATAATACGTCATTGTATGTAGTATAATTTATCAGCACAGCGATTTGCTGTATTCGCGTCTTTTTTTCTTTTTTATGTTCTTATCGTGATGGCCAGTCCGATTTTCGAACAAGTTCTTTTGGTGCAGGTCTCTATGGTAAAAGTTTTCATACGAATGTTTAGTCGAGGTTCCAAATTCAAATCACATTATTGACCAGCGGGTTTTAATTAAATTCAGTAGGTACAATATTATTGCCCGGCAAGATACTTTTTTTATCGTTTTAAAATCCTCATGGTTACCCGCCGCCCGGGGAAGGCGAAGAGTTATCGGGCGTCTTTACCGGCTAAAAGCCCACGATGTACCTTCTCCTGACCTATGACCGGGGTCACGGGATTCGCAGCTGCATGCACCGCAACCCCGGCAGGCCAGACTCTGGCGAACCTCTCCTGTGAGGCCTCGCCCCACGTCCTCCTGCGAGGCGCGCGCGGAACATTGCGTGACGCCTGCTCGAGCCTGCTACTGGTCGGGCGAACGGTCCCCTAACTCGCCGCCCGCAGGCCACACACTAGGGTGTCCGGAAATCGTCGCGCGCCCTCTGGCGGCGCCTTGTGCGTCTGGCGCAGGAAAGTGGCAGTCGCCTCTCTCTTCCTCTCCGCTCCCTCCTTAGTCGCCATCACCTCCTCGCAAAAGAAGGCGACGGCTTCCCACGCACTCTCGCTCCCGACCATGGACAGAACCACGGCCAGACTAATTCACGTCGCCGCGTTGCCCACGCAGGGCACACCTGCAGCGTGTGCAGCGCCGTATTCTGGCCATCGACGGTGACAACCGGGCGTCTGCTCCTGGCCTATGTGGCACAGGTACTTCCCGAAACAACCATGTTCCGAGAGCACCTGCGTCAGCCGGAAGCTGAGGGCCATGCCGCCTCTCCAGCTACTACGCCGTTTCGGGTCTTGCCGCCGCTATTGCGGTGTGCCCTACCCGGCTACGGCTAGATCCTAGGGCTATAATGACTAGCTTTAGGTTAGGTTTGTATGACATATTATAATTTTACATTGTCGAGCAGGTGGTGTGAAAACGATATTTTTTAGTCCGAAGCACGATTGACCAATACTATTTTTTAGTTAAAACCAGTTTTAACCGAAATCTTTAGTCAAAACTACTTTTTTGACTGTTTTTATCAGTGAAAACACTTCTGATCGGTTAAGAGTTTTGACTATGTATTTTAGATAAGTTTGTATTTCTTACACATATTTATACACAATGATATTGTTCATATTGTGAAATACAAAGTTATTTTTGCGGTCAATAAACTCAAAATAGTGGATATTTCAAAAATGTGTTAACGTAGGTATACAGGTTGGTTCAAAAGTCGTGGATCAAACGAAACAGGGCGATAGTTGGGGTTATTTGCAGTAAAAAATATCTGTGTGGCAGAGCCCTAACTTGATATCCTTAAAAGTTATGACACTAAAGAGTGTTTTTTTTTTAAATAACAAAATTTGTAATAAATAGGCAATTAGAGTAAAATGGGATCTGGTACATTTGCGCGAAAGACATTTCCGCGAAAGACACTTGCGCGACTCCCTTTGCGCGACTAGACAAATGCGCGAATGGACTTTTGCGCGACTGGACATTTGCGCAACTAGACACTTGCGCGACTGGATGTTTCCGCGACTAGACTGTTGCGCGAACCCACTTGCGCGACCGACACTTGCGCGACTGACTTTTCCGCGAAAGACATTTGCGCGTATATACTTCCGCGATAGGACACTTGCGCGACATTTATTACGCAAAGGATTTAGGGCAAAATCCGAGAAATGAGATTCCATACCATCACGCCTGTATTCTCCGAAGGGTAGGACAGAGGTGTAGTGTATACTAAGTATGTGACTATATGAACCCATTTATTACTTTATCTAGATAAAATTCATAAAGGCTAGTTTAAGTTGTTTAAAGTTTTAATATCTCACAAGTTTTCCCTCCAGAGGGAGGGCTTGGTCAAAATAAAATTTTTACAAGATATGCGTCATGGGTGTCGTGTCCTTGTTTTCGGGGGCGCTGATGACGAAAATGAGGTCGAAGTCAAAATCCAAAATGGCGGCTGTGAAATTTTACAAAATATGCGTCTTGGGTGTCGCGTCCATAGTTTTCGGGGGTGCTGATGACGAAAATGAGGTCAAAGTCAAAATCCAAGATGGCGGCTTTGAAATTTTACAAAATATGCGTCACGGGTGTCGCGTCCATAGTTTTCGGGGGTGCTGATGACGAAAATGAGGTCGAAGTCAAAATCCAAGATGGCGGCTGTGAAATTTTACAAGATATGCGTCACGGATGTCGAGTCCATGGTTTTCGGCGGTGCTGATGACGAAAATGAGATCAAAGTCAAAAGCCAAGATGGCGGCTGTGAAATTTTACAAAATATGCATCACGGATGTCGAGTCCATGGTTTTCGGGGGTGCTGATGACGAAAATGAGGTCGAAATCAAAATCCAAGATGGCGGCTGTTAAATTTTACAAGATGTGCGTCATGGGTGTCGTGTCCATGGTTTTCGGGGGTGCTGATGACGAAAATGCGGTCGAAGTCAAAATCCAAGATGGCGGCTATGAAAATTTACAAAATAGGCGTCATGGGTGTCGTGTCCATAGTTTTTGGCGGTGCTGATGACAAAAATGAGGTCAAAGTCAAAAACCAAGATGACGTCTGGAAAATTTTACAAAATATAAGTATGCGTCATAGGCAAAGTCTTACAGCCGCCATCTTGGATTTTGACGTTGACCTAATTTTCGTCATCAGCACCCCCGAAAACTATGGACACGACAGACATGACGCATATTTTGTAAATTTCCATAGCCGCCATCTTGGATTTTGACTTCGACCGCAATTTCGTCATCAGCACCCCCGAAAACTATGGACGCGACACCCAAGACGCATATTTTGTAAAATTTCACAGCCGCCATTTTGGATTTTGACTTCGACCTCATTTTCGTCATCAGCACCGCCGAAAACCATGGACTCGACATCCGAGACGCATATCTTGTAAAATTTCACAGCCGCCATCTTGGATTTTGACTTCGACCTCATTTTCGTCATCAGCAGCCCCGAAAACCATGGACGCGACACCCATGACGCATATTTTGTAAAATTTCAAAGCCGCCATCTTGGATTTTTACTTTGACCTCATTTTCGTCATCAGCACCCCCGAAAACTATGGACGCGACACCCATGACGCATATTTTGTAAAATTTCAAAGCCGCCATCTTGGATTTTGACTTTGACCTCATTTTTGTCATCAGCACCCCCGAAAACTATGGACGCGACGCGACACCCGTGACGCATATTTTGTAAAATTTCAAAGCCGCCATCTTGGATTTTGACTTTGACCTCATTTTCGTCATCAGCACCCCCGAAAACTATGGACGCGACACCCAAGACGCATATTTTGTAAAATTTCACAGCCGCCATTTTGGATTTTGACTTCGACCTCATTTTCGTCATCAGCGCCCCCGAAAACAAGGACACGACACCCATGACGCATATCTTGTAAAAATTTTATTTTGACCAAGCCCTCCCTCTGGAGGGAAAACTTGTGAGATATTAAAACTTTAAACAACTTAAACTAGCCTTTACGAATTTTATCTAGATAAAGTAATAAATGGGTTCATATAGTCACATACTTAGTATACACTACACCTCTGTCCTACCCTTCGGAGAATACAGGCGTGATGGTATGGAATCTCATTTCTCGGATTTTGCCCTAAATCCTTTGCGTAATAAATGTCGCGCAAGTGTCCTATCGCGGAAGTATATACGCGCAAATGTCTTTCGCGGAAAAGTCAGTCGCGCAAGTGTCGGTCGCGCAAGTGGGTTCGCGCAACAGTCTAGTCGCGGAAACGTCCAGTCGCGCAAGTGTCTAGTCGCGCAAATGTCCAGTCGCGCAAAAGTCCATTCGTGCATTTGTCTAGTCGCGCAAAGGGAGTCGCGCAAGTGTCTTTCGCGGAAATGTCTTTCGCGCAAGTGTCCTGATACCAGTAAAATGGGTACCTATTTTAAAACAATAAATGGTGTTTAGTTGCTTGAAAGTGCTTTTATGACAGTGGGTACCATGATTTATGAGTATTGGCACTTTTTAAGTCTCATGAAAAAATATTTGTAACTTTAGAACCTTACTGTAAAAAAAAATGTTCTACCATAATATGTTGCAAATAACCCCAACTATCGCCCTGTTTCGTTTGATCCACGACTTTTGAACCACCCTGTATTGTTTAAAACAATCTTCGTTGAAAGCGTCCAATAGGTGCTACAAGCTTGATATTTTTTGAACATCCGGCTGGAAAGTTGGAAGGGGGGACACATTGTTAACGACTTCCGGAGTTCTTCGGAACCTTTTGTTATTTTTACCCGACTGCGCGATATGAAAAACAGGGTTATGTTTTTCACGCGTATCTGTGTATCTATGTGTGTGGCATTCTCTTATCGGTTATACTCTCAAAGCATTGGCTGGATGGATTTTAATGCATCAGGTCATCAGGTGTCTATCGACTCGTTCAAGCCGTGCGATGGTTATAGGCTAGGTTTTGTTTTTATAAAATCAAAAACATAAATGTTATCAAAAAGCTACCTACGAATTATGTAATTCGCAAACTGACTGACCAAACACATACGTAGGGCCCTGTGTGCTGTGATTTGACAACACAGTTTTTTGAAAATCTACGTAAATTTTCTCAATACTAGCCACTCTCTGAAGGACAATGTACTATACACTTTAACACAATCGAGACCGCCACACTTTTCATAGAGCTCATACGCCATCCTGCCATACATATTGCTAGTGAATCTTCCAGAAGTATCCTCGGCATTACGTTTGCGCTAAGAGTGAACCCTCGAGGAGGGTTCCTGGCATTCGGTTACAAACCTTGAAAAATACGCAACTACATGGTAAAATAGGTGTTTGCTTGTTTCATGACGGCGAATTTTCCAAGAAAAACCTGCATTTAAAATGAGCCCTCCACGAGGGCACCCTGCATGCCGAATGCGACTACAATGACAACAATGCAACGTGTTAAAGATTTGATTATAATTTGCTTTAACGGAGAAGGAAGACATCGTAAGGAAACCTGCACACCTGAGAGTTCTCGATAAAGTTCTTGATACTGTGTGTACCTAGTCCACCAACCCGCAGTAGGCCAGCGTGGTGGACTAATGCCCGGATACTTCTCATTCAGAGAAGATGCCGTTGCCTATCAGTGGGATAGTAATGGGCTGGTTATGTTATGATTAGAAGTACTAAGTATTTCATCTTGCTTCCATCTTTTTAGTACGGTTTTTACGCAGACGGAGCTTTTTTTGTAATGTTAATATCCTTTCTGACGATACCCCATTCGACGAGGTGCTCAAATTTGTTTTATCCCCCAAATTGATAAATGCCAGGGTAAAAAAAAGAAGTTTTCGTCTTTTTCTTAACTCGACTGTATGGTCGTTTACAGAAAACAACTCCTGCGAAGTTTAGATTTTATGAAGGTATAAGGACGGACGGGCATGACGAAACTATGAGGCGGTTCCTACACCGTGACGCTAAGAGCGACGCGTCGCGCGTCAGAACGATTTAGCATCGCACTGAATTGTACCGAATGTATTGTATGTAGGGTTACCAGACGACAGGAACTTTCCTGACATGTCCGGAATTTAGGCCCTCTGTCAGGGAAACAGGGAAAAACTATAATTGTCAGGTTTTTTTTAAATTGTAAGAGAAAAAAATAATTTCTTTTCGTTATTAATAGCCTAGCTGTTTTTTTTTATTATGTCGTTTTTTTGTATTTCTCCCTGTCTTCACATACCTCATACATTAAGACAAAATGTCAGGAAATTTCCTGAGAAGTCAGGGACATTGCCAAGAAATCTCATTACTTGATCTGGAAACCCTAACTGTATGGAGTGACGAACAGCTGTCGCATAGACGCATGTCTCTGTAGTACGCACGTGCTTGTTGTCGCTCCGACTTGCGTCACCGTGTGGGAACAGCCTAAAAAGACAATACTGAAATTTGCTTTGGTTTGGAAATATGTAAACAGAAATAAAGAAAAATCTAATGAGTCTTTATTATTAAAAATCTTATGAACTGTTTTGTTGTACATTAATTTTGAATATTATGTTTTGGTTGATGTCTCCACCAGTACAAATTCCCAGTTCGGTTAAGTATAGGATAGTCGATTAAGTCCACAGCGCCGGACGTTGCAGGTTTGTCTAGTTCCATAATCTGAATGTGGTTTTGGTGTGGCGATGGCTTTAGCCATACGCCGGGTAGGTACAACGTTATCTGGGGACCCGCACTTGGCCAATACCGGCCGAGGTTGTGACCGTTCACCCAGATGTAGCCCTGCAACATTGGAAAATTTAAAGTACATTTCTGCAATGATTTTTCTTCAGCAAGAAGGTTCTTTTGGGATACTGACATCTCTATATACTAATTGTTTTGTGGACGGCAATCGCTTTATATAAAATACTGATATTTAGTTGCATTTGAACTGAACCAAATCATCATCTGCCTAGCCTTTTCCCAACTATGTTGGGGTCGGCTTCCAGTCGAACCGGATGCAGCTGAATATCAGTATTTTACATGGAGCGACTGCCTATCAGACCTCCACAACCCAGTAACTGGGTAATACGATACTCTTGGTAAGACTGGTTGTCAGACTTTCTGGCTTCTGACCAACAGTAACGACTGTCAAAGATCTACAAATGACAGCCGGGACCAACGGCTTTACGTGCTTTCCGAGGCACGGAGGAAACTCGCTATGGTAAATGGTCACCCATCCACAGACCAACCTCGGCAAGCGTGGCTTAACCCGGAAGATCGGTCTATGCGGCTGTAATTATTTAGCCACGAGCTCCTCCTTGAACTGAACCAAATAAACTTTGGAAAAAAGTAGGAAGATGACAAGATTATTAACTGAATTAAGATCATCTAGATTCTAGATACTACGATGATGTGGTCGGTGGCCACGTTGCTCTAAGTGCCCATTCACACGAAGACGATTCGTTTTTTTTGACAAATCGTCTTTTTTCACGATTCGTTTTTTTTTTGACGGCGGCTATTCTTTTTAAATGTTCACACGCAAATCGAATACACGAATCGTGAAAAATTTCGGATACGTCTTAAATCAAGTATCGTCTTTTAAAAAACACGAATCGTGATTTGTTTGTGATGGATCCATCGTGTTCGATAGTTCATCCAAGACTAAGAATCACGAAACGAATGTGAACATCAATTCGGATGTTTTGCCGAATCGTGATAAAACACGATTCCGTATGTAATGTGAACGTCCATCCTCCAAGACGTATCGTGTTTTATGACGAATCGTCAATGACGGAACCCGTGTGAATGAGCCCTAAGATATTTTTTTAATAGATATCATTATAATATAGGACCTATTGAATTTGACACTGATTTGGAATTACATTATGATAGTTGTACATATTTATTCATTTTTACCTTTCCCCATCCACTGGTGTCCACGAATGTGTCTAATGGTTCCTTATCAGCTGGTAGCGTGAAGTAACCCTCATAGAACGTAGGTCCCACCCGCACATTACTTTGATTTGGCACAGCTGTCGTTTTGAACGTCTCTAAAGGAAATCCAGTAATCGTCCATTTTCCATCTAAAACCTTGCTCTTGAACTCCACTTCACTCAGTATACCCTGCAACATTGGAATACTTACATAATTTTATTACATTTGTAAAAATGAGTCCCTGATACAATTCAGTCGAATTGGTCCATTAAGGAACCTGGCATAGCTTTAAAGTTTTAATTTTAATGGCAAAGAAGATCCTTTCCCTATCTTTGATATAACAAATAGATACATTCATGTAAGACGATCTATTAAATTATTAGTAGTTTCGTGATAAGTAAATTCTTGCTCTAATCTTAGGCGTTTTCTTCAAGCCACTACAATCATGGATTAAGATTTGTAACGCTATAAATAACAATTTAAGAAGGCCATCAGAATTATAAAAGGTTAGATAAAATTAATATTGTGAAGTGTAGTGAACTCTAATTATGTCGATAGCAATCGTTTAACGACTTGTATGTCTTGGTTAATATCTGACTCATATATCTACCCTATTATTCCGAGATATATAATGTTGACTATGATTAATTTACGTAGGTATGTTTCTGATAAAATTGCTATCGGTTGGTAATTGGTGACCCTTGTAGAAATAGATCTGACCTAGTTACTATATTTACAGTGATGAGTTAGTATGGTAGTCTTCTTCTATCGTGTCGGCACGAGCTATACAAGAATAGCTCATGTCGTGGTGAAAAGATTAGCCTGTCAGCAAGGATCGTAGCGAGGCTGACTGCCCAGGGTGCGCCGGACGTACTTAAGTATAGTCACTCGTGGAGGCTCTTTTCATGCACCCACACAATGCACAGTATGGTAGTTTAAATTTCATAATAAAGGGGGCTAATGATAATATCTTAATATTGGATGAATAGCAGAATAGTAGTAATTTATTGATTCGTTGTTTCGTTTATGATTGCGTCGATCAGACGGAAGCGCTTTGACCACTTGTTTACACCTAGTATAAAACATGTAATCTACAAAAATAAGCAAAAATTTTCAAAAAAGTTACTGCGTTTTCATATTTCATTGTTAACATGTATGTAGATTTTTAAACCACTTGTTTTCAATATTTTACATGGTTATTAACTACATAAACTTCTATAGCGTTTATACCTACAACATTTGTTTACAACTTGTTTTATTTTTAGCTGTACCTAAACGAGGGTTGAGTGGGACAGTATTTCACTTAGTTGTAAATGAAAAAATTGGATGTGCTGAGCACAGAGCCGAAGCAGACATTTAAAATTAAAGATTTTCAAGAAAGAGAAGAAGGTTTCGTCGATAGAACAGAAAATACAGGTGTCCCGAAACTCAACGACAAGCCGGGCACAAAATGGGTTTAGTCCCATCTCTTCCCCTTCCCATCTCTTCCCCTGTGCGTTTATAACTACAAAAATTTCCCATCTCTAAGAAACGTAATAGGGGAAGAGATGGGAAGGGGAAGAGATGCGACTAAACCACAAAATGATAGGGCAGTGTAAGATAGTCCAGAACTAAAATTTAAAAAAAATATCTTATTCGCGTTTCAGAGTTACCATGAATAAAAAAATCCTCAAAAATCGAACAAAAACGTGTGTTAAAAAAAAGTATGTATACATCTTAATTATTTGTTTCTGAACCCTCGTTTTCTTTCCTGTCATTTTATTCTCGGGTTGACGTTGAGTTTCGGGACATCCTTTATAGGCGTGCTGTGGCTTTGGATGAAGACGCAATTAGACAAAGAATAATAATTATCTTAACGTCTGGGTTTATTAAGTATTTGTTTTATATTTCGCGGCTAATAACTAGTATAGCTTCAATTATAAGCTTAAATGTTGTTATAGTAAGTACTTTAATAGACAATTCTGTTTTTGCTTGAAAATACATGAGTCTTGAATGAACTTGCGACATTGCGTTCCGAACGAGAGAAGTAGGTCGGGAGTCGTGGGGCAATGGTCAGACCACAATGATAGTTAACCACGATAGAATAGTGCTTTCCAGTACCACTATCAAAACCGTGACCGTCACTGATAAGATGAACTTGTTAGTATAACTTGTTATTATCATTATAGGCAAGCTTCCAGAGCCATTGAACTGTATATTGGGGATCTTGGACACAGAGCTGAGAGAAGACGTAAGAAAAGAAGAAACAAAGATAATAATCATAGTCATATCAGTAAAGGAGAATGAGCAAAAAAACCAGAACCAACAAAAACTATAGGTACGTATTGGTATTAATGTCCTAAACAATCCTACGCATCTTTTTTTTTCCTAGACTCCGGCAGAACCCGGTAAAATGAGGTTAAAGTTTGAAAAATGTCTATTCAACAGTTACAATAAGTCGTTTCTGTTGGAACTGGGTTTCGATTGTATGAAATTTGCCCATTCTCCTTTATCTCATTTTAGCTCTTGGACGTCACAATGCCCAGCGCGACACAATTTTAATTCGTCGCATTATCTCGTGCCGAGACGAGATAATGTATGGCTTGCAACAGCCATGCAAGCCATACATTATCTTGTCTGGGCACGAGATAATCTTGACCAGATAGGATGAGGGTTGTAAGCGGAGCCCTGTTCGCCGCTGATCTACGAAATTGCTCTAGAGTCACTAACAGCTGTCAGTATAGGGACTTATGCTGCTGTCCATCCACCTATTTAATAGGTTTATTAAGAGATTACAATAGGACCTATTACAATCTCTTATCAACCGTAGGAATAAAGGAAGGAGTTTATTCTAAAAGGAGGACCGCCAGCAAAAATATATTTTAATCTTCAGATAGAATGAGAATCGTCGCACTAATCTGCTTTATGTGATTACATTAGGCGATAAATTACCTTGAAATCGTGTATTCCACCGCCATAATTAATACGGCCTTGGTTCTCCACCAGTAACGACAACACTGATCCATTCTTCGCAGTCAGAGGCAGGCTGTAAATCTTGTGAATTCTACTGAGCCGACCTTGCAATATCTGAGAAAATAAACTAAAGTATTACAAACTATCGTAAAATTTAATAAAACTACATTAAAATATCATGTTAAAGAATTGTTTTTTTTTTTTCTTAAATTGTGCCTTGTACATACGGCTACTCATCAAGATATACTTTTCCAGTTTACACTGATCTATCATTGTAAGGAAATCCTATACAATGCGAGATTAGCTTATACTGGAATTGTATAGCTTGATCTGTAGCCGTGCGTACCATGTTATTGGGAAATGAGCTTAGATTTATTTCTCTTATTTTTTTTTCTGGCTGGCTTTTTCTATGCCTCTTAACTCTACGCTGCGAGGTTAACCATACCCTTTTACCGCAGTTTACTTCGATACATTTAAAATTACTTACACCATCAACATATACGAAAACCATGTCGCGTGGTTTCGTAATGACCAGCAAATCATCAGCTTCAGTTAGCGTGGTCTCATATAACACCAGTCCTCCCCGTTGACGCAGCTTTTCAAATGTAGGAAGAGTTGGACCCGTGACGTCATCGTACTGTTTGCCCAACTGAGAACGCCCCTCAGGACTTAACAGATTTACCGTTGCAGTAACATTGACTGTTCCATAGTTACCCTTCGGACTTGGTGTGGGCGGTGCGATTTTTTCGTCTACAAGGTTGTACTGAAAGTGAATGAATACAACATATCTGTTATTATAATAAAGCATACCTGCCTTTAAAATGACTGAATTACTATCCAATGACAAAGTCTGAAATATAATTTAATTTAAAATTAGACAGCAACCATCAGCCCTAAAATTAACATTAAGGTACAAGTCCGAGGCGGGCTGCAGACCGCAAACTGCAAAAGTAGTATCGCTTGCGGTGCGATCTGCGGCTGCGGTCTGCGGTTGCAAATTTGTAGTCGCTGTCGCAATAGCACCTTTAAAGTGCACACCTTAAAGACGCTATTCCGATGGCGACTTGCGTGCAGTCTGCAGCCCGTTTCGGACTTGTACCTTTAAGCTATTTTTTAAGGTTTAATCATCATCATCATTCAGCCGAAAGAAGATACGCTGCCCCCAAGCCATGTTGGGGGGGGGGGGGGGGGTGTGTTGCCATAATCGCCACGCTTGGCAGGCGGGTTGGCGGTTGGCGATCGCAGTATGATTGTCAAAGTACTCAGAGAACGCTGCTGCCCATCCTCTAGTGAATCCCTGTGTCGCCTTTTACGACACCCATAGGAAGAGATGGGGTAGTACTATTCTTTACGTCCGGCACCACACGGAACTAAGGTTTAAATTATTTGCTAAATCATAATATCATGTAAATTCTTCCTTAGTCTTTATTATCGTATCTTGCAGAGATACTAATATCCTAAAACCATTTTTTTTGATTAATGAAGTATTAGATACTTGTGTTAGATAATTTAATCAAGAATAAGCTTTTATAAATGGCGATGAGTTCGTACTATACAAGGTTAGTCGGAAAGGGGGTACTAATCCGAAGCCCACTTATAGTATCGCTGATGACTGTTTGAAAGCAAGTGTTAAAATTTTAAAATTCGATAATTTTTTTTTCCAAATAAAATGATTTTTATTTAGTTTTTTCAAAAATTCTTCATCCCTGCTTTAGTTACAAATTCAGAAAATGGTGCTTCTAATTCATGACCCCAAATATGACCTAAAATGTAAACACAGCTGATCATAACTGGGGGTAGATAGATTTTAGAGACTTTTTTTTGAGATTTTTGAACAACTGTTTCTCTTAAACTATTGACTTTTGGGAAAAGTTGTAGAACAAAAGTTATTCATTATTATGGGTACTTTAACACCCTTTCGGATTAGTACCCCCTTTCTGACTAACCTTGTATAACAATACTCATTCGGGTCTAATCGCGTAGAATATTTTAAAAGGGACCAAATAGCTTTTTTATCCCGACGTTTCGACCGAATTACACTGGCATTCTACGCGATAAGGGAGAATTCACACGTACCACATCACGTCGCAGCGACAAAAAGTGGTCAAGCTGTGGTTACGTGTGAATGGTGTCGCTGCAGCTTCTTGCGTTAGAGTTTGCGTTGTGGTAACTACAAAATGTCGGTGTCGCTGCGTTGTCGTAGGCGTGCTCGCGGTGTCGTTGCGTCGACGTAACGTTGTGTAATTTGCGAGGTGGCCGGCCGCTAGTGCGTGGTGTCGCTGGTGGTTGCGATGTAGTTGGTGTCGCCCACACGGTTGAATTTGGCGGCAAAATGTGGTCCGTATGAATTAAACTATTCATTTTCATACAAATTAGTGCCCACCCACGTGTTGTTGTGGTGTGGTTGTGGTGTAGTTGTGGTACGCGTGAAATAAGCCTTAGACCCGATAAGTATTTTTGTAATGTGTACAAATCGCGAAAGTTTAAAAACATTTATCGTAAATACCTGTTTCAATTTGTCTCTTATTAGGAAATATTTCGGTGTGGGATCCCCGGCCTCTGTCAGCGGTGAGTCGTAGTCATAGGAAGTGATATCCGGCTGGTAAGTACCGCCGTAGTTAGCACCTGCAAATATTTGTAAAACATGCTGAATTAAATTATCGATTTTGCTACTTTCATTTCTACGTTAAATTAAAATAAGTCCCGTCACTTCCCGCATTACGACTTATCTTAGCATTCAAATGTATCATCGGATCTTTCGCTAACAGTAATGCTGAAACAAAATGTCATTGATATTTATTTACATGGGAACAATATCTGTAGTCTGATCGTTTCACTAGGTATAACATTACTACTGCAATTTGTAGAAACAAATTGCACTGTATCTGATGTGGTGCTTGAGTCGTCTCTTACAGTGGAAATGGGTGGTGTACATGTACATGATCGATCGACATCGTTGGTGCTGGTGGCATTTTTGAATGGAGACTAATAGTAATGATTGAGAAAACACACATCAGGACGTTCATTTCTGGTACGACTTAAACAATTGTATGCAAGGTTAGTCAGAAAGGGAGTACTAATCCGAAAGGGAGTTAAAGTACCCATAATAATGAATACCTAAGTTTTTTTCTACCACTTTCCCCAAAAGTCAATAGTTCAAGAGAAATAGTTGTTCAAAAATTACAAATAAAATACTCTTAAATATCAGCTATGATCAGCTGTGTTTACAGTTTATGTCATAATTATTTGGGGTCACGAATTAGAAGCTTTACTTTCTGAATTCGCAACTAAAGCAAGAATGAAGATATTTTGAAAAAACTAAAATAAAAATAACTTTAAGCACATGGAAATACAAATTATCGAATTTTGAAATTTTTACACTCTCTTTAAAACCATTATCAGTAAAAGTGGCCTGCGGATTAGACCCCCTTTCTGACTAACCTTATATTTCTAAGCACTGAACAGGCAATGAAATATCAGCATAATAATAATGACATACCAGCTGTGTATTCAAAGTTGCTGCCTCCAAAGAACATGTAAAAGTTGACGCTGGCGCCGTAGTCGAGGATGTCTCCGAGGGTCTTGACGACGGCCGTAGCGTCAGTGGTGGCGAATCTTTCTCCCCAATGGGTTATCCAGCCCGTGTAGAACTCAGAGTTCATCATAGGACCGTGAGGCATGAACTTACGGAGGAGTTCGAACGATTGTCTCACATCTGAGGGCATTTTAAGCAGTTGTAGAAGCATTATAATATTGAATACATTACCTGAATTAGTAGCATTCCCAGATTATACAGGTTGGATGAAAATCGTAGATCAAACGAAACAGGGCGATTGTTGGGGTTATTTGCAGCATTTTTTGTAGTAAATTTTTTTACAGTAAGGTTTTAAAGTTATAATTATTTTTTCATGAGATTTAAAAGATATTGAAAAAAGTGCCAATACTCGTACTCATAAATCATGGTACTCACTGTCATAAAAGCACTTTCAAGCAACTAAACACCATTTATTGTTTTAAAATAGGTCCTCATTTTACTCTAATTGCCTATTTATTATCTACAAATTTTGATATTTTCTTGAAAACACTCAAATTGTCACAAAAGGAGATCAATTTAGGCCTCTGCCACAAAAGTTTTTTTTACTGCAAATAACCCCAACTATCGCCCTGTTTCGTTTGTTCCACGATTTTTGACCCACTCTGTATATGTAGATATTCCCTGAGAACAGGTTTTGTTAAATAAACGTAAGTATGTTTTCGACAAAAGAATGTAGACCAGCTTTCTGTACGATAACACTTTTTTCTAAGTATTTAAATTTAATAACTTGCGCGTAATTCGTTTCTATTTTTACTCACTTTAGTATGAAAACCTACAGGGTATATCCAAATTCATGTAAGTAATTCTTTCAAACCTCGTGGTCTACTGGTGACACAGAATGATAATATGCATGAGATTATATCAGTTTAAAGAAATAATAAATAAATCAAAATATATTCATAACTAGCTGTGCCCGCGACTCCGTCCGCGTGGAACTCGGAAAACAACAAATTGTCGCTCTTTACGCAACACATCAGCGAAAGTCCCATCAAAATCCATCCACGGGATTTTACGTGATGTCCAGACGGAAAGACAAACAGACACAATAATTCTAAAAAAAGAAATGTTATGGTTTCTGTATCGATAGTATAGTACCACCGAATCGAAATTTTGGAAAAATATTTAATTACAGACAAAGTGCACTTTGAATTTTATTATTAGATAAATAGATTTATAAATACGTATTTAAGTATTCATAATAAAATAAATGAGTATTTCAAATTTATCTATCGTATTGCCTTGCACAGTTAAAAATTTAGAATAAGATATGAAATTGAATGTATTTCTCTTCCACTGCCATTCAGATAGATAGCTACCTAATAAATTTTAAATAACATTATCTTCGTTTTTTTTATAAAAGCTTAGTTAGTACCTTCTTCCGATAGCATTTCAATAGACCTTCCGTAGACTGAGAATAGTAATATATTCGTTGATTATATTTCCTCACAACGTGATTTGATACACGTAACGCCATCTATTGAAAAGAAATGGTACTTATACACAAATACATGCTAAGTTCTTCTAGAAAACTTAAAATTCGCGTAACTTTTGATTGCGTGAACCGATTGCGATGAAACAAAAAACATATGTTACTTGGAGATAAGCACAATATTTATTTATAAAAGTCAACAACATTGGATCAGTTGTTTTTACGTGATGCTTGAACAAACAAACAGATAAACAGACAAACAGACAAAAATTCCAAAAATGTTAAAAATGGGTTCTATTGGTTATAGTTTAACATCCCAACCAGGTTTTTTCAAAATATTTGCTATGTACAGACACGCCATGTCTACAGATTTATTATATGTAAGTATAGAAGATAGATATGAGTCAGTTTAGCGCGCCGAGGTAACTGACTGCGCGGAGCGACATCGCGCTAGTCGTGCCGTGCCAGCCAGCTGTGTCGCCGTGCTTCCATTATTTTATGTCGTATTTTACATCGAAATGATCAATTTTTTGCAAAAAAAAAAATGTTTCGTTTTTATGAACCTCATCAAGTGGTCTTAGATACAATCAGTTACCTACCATTATCGTTAGAGAAAGAAGAAAAAAAAATCGAGCGGAAGCCCTTATTCATAAAAGAAAGTTTAAACTCTCAATCACCGTAATTATAGACACAATAGATAAGACAATTAAGTGTCGTCCTGTGACGACGGGCGGTACGCAACCGGATAAAGGTTGTTTAACTAAAATGGCTCTTAAGCCTATTGCCATCTCAATTCATTGGCATACAAATAAGAAGGACAGGTATAATTTAATCAGTGTTTAAAAATAACGATTTTTCATTAATGAGGAGATTAATAGGTATAGTAGTTAAAATAGTAGGTAGTGAAAAAACCAATGATATATTAAATGTTTCATTGGTTTTTTCACTGTTGCTTAATATTTTTGTAATACTTTTGAGATTTATAATAAAAAATAATAAGTACAGTAAACGTTCATAAGTGCATTGGCACGCTAAGGTTTGTATTGCTGTGAACACACGCGGTGCAGTCCGTATGTTTGTATGTGTAAGTGGTGTCTCGATACAGTACGCATACCACAGCCACAGAGTTCACACACTGACATCGCGTCGCACTACACGAAACAAAAATATATTTCCGTCGCTTTTGTTATACACGCAGCATACACATGATCTTGCTTGGTCGGTTCATAGGATTGCTAAAATTCAAATAAAATTATCAGGCATCGATAGCGGTAAGCGTAAAGCGTCGGAATTAGGTGCGTGTCGGTTTAGGTTCTGATCTCGTCATGCATTATTTGTCAATGTTTTATTTTTGTTTGCAACAATAATATTTACCTAGGTGATAGTATTGCTATCTTTTTATTATTGTTATTGCATTAAAGGGTTTAGAATAAAAAATGCGTGTTAAGTGATAAGTGATAACAAAACAAAAATGTTTATTGTTTATTCATTTTAATTAATTAATTACATAAAGTTAAAAAACTGCTACAATTATTATATAATATATATTTATATAAATAAATAAACTTCTAGTTAAAACAGTTTATTTTCTCATAAAGAACGATTCATTGAAGTAAAGTAGCTAATCAGTGAACTATGACAATCAGGCTTAAAATATTGTATCTTAGTATTAAAACAATATTGTGTTTTAAATAGTGGGTACTCTAATAAACCACAACTAGCAAATCTACGCAAATCTACCCACGTAAATATATCCAGTGCGGACTCGTTGTCACAATACAATTAAATTACACAGTAATACTACTTTTATTTTACTGCGTGTGATCTCAAACCTCAAAGTTAACAAATCTTATTCATTAAGACTTATTGAGGTTATAGCTTAAGTATTCTTTTTCTTTACGAAAAGATGATTGAAACTAAACCTCACATTTTAATCCATAAATAATCACGGAAAATATGGCGTAATATAATATTCATATTTAATAATTTTATAATAAAACATTTAATATTTTGTGTATCCCCCATTATTCTCGATACAGTCAAGAAGACGTTGACGCATGGAGCCTATGAGATTAAAACATATTTCTGTTCCTCTTATATTTTCCCATATCTCCATGCAATGTGATTTTAACTGCTCAAGACACCTCTCGTCCCGTGCTTCCCATCTTTGCACCATTAAACCCCATAGATTTTCTATAGGGTTGAGGTCAGGAGATCGGGCTGGCCATGGAATGACAGTTATCTCCGGGTGTCTGATAAACCACTCACGCACAGTGCCCGCCCGGTGAATTGGACAATTATCCTGGACAAAAGATATCTCCATAATCTCTTCAGCTGGATAAACGTTACGCACAGTAGGTAGCATGACGTCATTTAATACTTCCATATAAGTGACGCTATTGGCGCGTGGAGGAATAAATACAAGTTCCCCTGGCCCTGCTGCACTCATCCATCCCCACATATTGACCGTGATTCGCCCTGATTCCGTGTTAGGAACTATGTTTTTTTCACACCAGCGTGTATTATCTTTACGTCATAAATGAAGTCTTCCCTTTTGGCTCGATTTAAACGTTTTTTCATCTGTGAATATAGTAGTGGCCCAGTCGAAGTCTAAATATTCTTGTGCGAAACGTAAGCGTATTTGTTTATGTTTTTCCGTTAAAAAGGGTTTTTTAGCTGGTCTTCGGTGATGCAAACCTTCAGCGTGGAGTGCACGGCGAACAGTCAGTAATGATGTGTCGAATACTTCAGCAAAATGTCTCGTTGGTATGAAACCACTTCTTTCATATTCATTCACCATGTGACGTCGCTGCGCCTCTTTAATAAGCACCGGCCTTCCACTTCGCTCCCGACTAGCAAGGCTTCCCTCCTCCTCATATCTCCTAACCCACCGACTCACAGTATTTCTCTAAAACAAAAAAGGAATACTGTTAGGCATCCATAAGCAAAATACTAAAACTGATTAGTTTGCTATTAATAATTTAGAAACACAACACTATTAAAAATAAAATTATTACACATATTATTGTTATTCATCATTCATTAATCCAAATAAATAAACTTTAAAGTTATTTATTATCTTTTTCTTTTGTAACATCATGATTTTAAAACTTTATTTAAAAAAATATTAAAATAAATGATCGAATATAGTTATCTTTGATAATCTTTGATGGCCCTTAGTTTTTTATCCAATAAAATAATTAAATCATAACACTCACACTCAGTCCGGATTCATTAGATATTTGTGTTATATTGCATCCACTTTTACGCAGTGCAATAATATTCGCCCTCGCTTCGATATTTATATTTGCCTGCATATTGAAAATATTTAAACTTTAATAGATTCACACGTCACAAACCAACAATAACACCCAACCAACAACGTTCTATTCGATTTAGTTGGATGAGTGCGTCTGTCTACCTTACAGAAATCGAAATAATTTATTTAGTTTTCTGTGGTCTACCTACTAACTTTACTACACAAGACGAAAGAGACAACAACTAATCATTATCGAACTATTACGAGTAATTATTAAAACTACAAAAAGTCACCGCACGTGAGGTCTGAACCAACGGATCGCCATGATACGCAGCTGAATGCGTTAACCGCTAAGCCAGGATGCTATCTGTTAAAATAATTGAAATTATGAACTACAATCAGTTGTAGACAATATTGAGTGCGTGTGTGTGCCTATAGTATAGAAATTACTAATTAAAGAAGGTCGTAAGTCAAACAAAAGTGTCAGTCTATTGCTTTGTGAGATTGCTAATGGACTTATGAACGCTACTGTACCTAGTCAAATATCCTATTAGGTACATGAATTCGTTTACATTCTGTAGATATCGGGTGTAAAAAGACCCTTAACGATAACGAAAACTACGTATTCTACCAATCATTGGGATCATTTTTTTCGAACAAACCATACCTGGGAAATCATTGGTTTTGGAGATATTGAAGGTTTTTTTTTAGTTTTTTCCAAAAACGATTTCCAAGTCATAATACTAAACTTTCTTCCATACAAACATTATCAAAAATTTCAATTTTTCCTAACAAATTACGTATTTGACGTTACAAAAACGCAATGAATATCAAACGCACACGACCGCCTTGGCTCAGCTGTGTGGCCGCTGCACGCAAGCAAACCGCGCGGCATCGCCACAACCATAACTTGCGCGCTACAAAAAAAAGCTTTTTCATGCCAAAAAATAAAAGTCGTTTCCCAGCAATTATTTTTGGTCAATGTAATTTAGGTTGATGTACAGAGTGCGTAGATTTCGGCTATGTGATGGGTCTTTTTACACCCTGTATATTACAAAAAAAAAAATTAATGTTGTGAATAACGCTGTTGTATGTTGTGAATAACGCTGTTGATTATTACAATTGTTAGTTTTAAGCCTCACTGTTTGTAATATTTATTGCATAATTGTTTGTATTTCCAAATTACATAAAATAAATTTGCTTACACACCTGTGCCAGCATTGAAGTCTATGGTAGTAAGCGTGTTAGGGACGGCTCCACTTTTGAACATGGACTCCGGGGCTCCGTCTGTGGTGTAGAGGAGAGCGTTGGAACCAACGTGCTTCAGCAGCATGTCCCGGACCTGCACTTTGTACTCCATGTCGCTGGCATAGCTGCCGTATTCGTTCTCTACCTGGATGAAGTAAAATATGTTTAAGTAAAAAGTCCAGCCAAAAAAATCAATAGATTTGTCTCATAAGTTTTTTTTCATCATATTGGTTGAATTACTCCAGCTACATATTTGAGCGTCCTACCTCACTATAAAAATACTAAAATACAAATGTCCCCCCTTCTAATGTCGCCAGATGTCCCCCTTCTCATGCATTCGCACGCGTAACCATGCGAAAGCTTAGGTAATCGAAGAGAAAAATATTGTCTGACTTATAAAAAAAAATGATAATTACAGACATCGTTTTATTTCTCCTGTAATATTCACATAAACCTCAATCAAGTCAATATATTCCAGATCTTTCGCTTTGCAAAAGTCGGAGACCCCCTTGGTAATGGTATTTTTACAGTCATTTTTCATAATACTTAAGTCAAAAACTATGCGGCATAAATGAAAATAAAACTATATTTTCTAATGTGCAAATGATGCCCTTCCATAATTTTCGACCTAGTAACTCCATTTTAAAATATCAACACCCCACTTCGGTCCCTATTGCAATGAAAATAAGAATATAATTATTTTTATCTATTCCACAAGTCGATAGCATTAGTAGTTCCTGAAATAAGCAGTTGTGACTTGTGACAGACAGACGGGCGTACGAAGTCGCACTATAAGGGTTCCTTTTTTTACCAGTTTTTGTACGGAATCCTAAAAAGAGGTCTCTTAGTAAGGAAAATAAATTGTTTCAATAGCAAGCAATGAGAGTCCTAAAACTTTCTGCCGTGGCCAACTGATTAAAGTGTAGATAACCTGCTGTCAACTGTAAAAGCGGGAGGTCAAAGGTCATAGATTTCTTAACATGTAATTTTGTTAAACGTTCATGGCGTTTAGCCTTTGATCAGTGAACCATTATTATACAAATCAGGCGATACACGCTTGTTATTGTATTAATTACAGACAAATGAATAACGGGCACGGCTTGTTTGATACCATGCTAGGGGAAAAAAAGTGATTTCAAAGTTTTTTAGACAAGCCACCTAATTCCACCTTTATTCTAAATTGGAATAAAGAGAGCTACCAGCAGCACAAAATAATAAATAGAACTAACTACGTTCAGAAACCTCACTTCTGAACTATTGCAGCCTAGAACTTAGAAAAATGTGCCCTGCGTATCCAAAATTAGGCGATACCTAAGCCGCGGAGTGACACAGGTCTGCCAGCACCCAGCCATTATCTATATGTTCTAGAATAATACTAAAATCTACCATAAAAATTACCTGAACTAAAATTATTGGTCCACCGTTCCCATATAATAATGGAGTCAATTGCTCGAAGATTTTGTCTATCCATATCTTGGACTCTTCAATGTAATCTGCAATTAGTAAATAAAAAACATTATAAATCATTATAACTTGTCTGTAAGTAAGTTAAAAAACCATTGTGCAATTAGTTTTGTGAAAATTGCTTTTACTCAGTGGATGAATATTTAAAATATAAACCATAAATTATGAACACTATTTTGATCTTAGCTATTGTAATGTCGTAAGTTGCACATGCCTACATGGCAACTATGTTAAATTAAATCTTGTAACCATAACATCTGTTTATGCAAATAAATGATATGAATTCCATACATTAGATTTTTATATTTATATAATGAAACAAATTGATACGAACTTAACATGAGACAATAAACATTTAAATAAGTACTGTGAGGAGGTTCCTGTCTCTGGGGTCATAACCACCAGGAGTTTGAACTCTGCCCCCAATGCCGGTGGATACTATTTTTTTTTAATTTTAAATGATTATTCATTTTTTAGAGAAATATTTAGCAATAAATAATTTATAAGAATGGCAAATGAATAAACGAGATTGATATGTATAACGTAATAAATAATAATAAATGTTAGCGATGAATGAAAACTTTTACTTTCGTTTTTTTCGATCGATAACTTACTTTTATTAGTTGTCCGTAACTTAATGTCTGGATATTTGCCGAGCAGCCAATATGGAAAGCCACCCTATAAACAAAAGAACTAAATTGTAAAGAGTTTACATAGAAACGAATGTGTATCTACTTATGTTAGAAACCGATGGTTTTTTACATACTACTTCATACGTTAAAGATTTATGTAAAACCGTTTAAAGAAAAAAGCTAAAGAAAGTTCACGTTCCAGTCAGTTTAAAAGTCCTATTAGTCTTTTCACAAGCATGTTGTGATTATTTTTCAGTCTAACTAGATACATACATGTATTTGTCCTGAAGCGATAACTCCGCAACCCAAATAGCATATGGGTTTGGCGCGAAAAATTACATGAAACATAGAACATAATTTAAGATGTTATAACAGCCTCCACGAGTGGCGATTCTGAAGTACGTCCGGTACACCCTGGGCAGTCAGCCCCGCCACCAGACCAACTTTGCTGACTAGCTAATCCACAGCTGAGCTGTTCTCGTATAGCTCGTGCCTCCGCAAGAGAAGAAGACTGACTTTAATTACAAAATAAGAATTTAAGATTAGTTGGAAAGGGGGTACTATATTAATCCACGGGCCAGTAGGTACTAGGTACCTATGACTGATGACTGTTTTAAAACAAGTGTTAAAATTTCAAAATTCGTTAATTTTTATTTCCATACTACATGGCTTTAATTTTAGTTTTTTCAAAAATTCTTCGTCCCTGCTTTAGTTACACTACATATACAGCTAAATATATTATGGCCTAAAATGTAGGCAGAGTGAGATCATATTTATGAAATCTTTGAACAACTGTTTCTCTTAAACTAGGTATTGTAATATGTCTTTTGAGGAAAATGGTAGAACAATAGTTATTCATTATTATGGACATTGTAACACCTTTTCGGATTAGAACCCCCTTTCCGACTAACCTTGTATAAGTAGATCTGCTATACGTAAGGTAGTTTTGGCGTACCACAAGGTAACGTTCTGGGTCCGTTACTCAAAATTCGTGTGATATCCTATTCGCAAACAACATTTTCCTTAGTTATTATGCTATCCTATGGTATTAATAAAAAATATGAAGATCACTCAACTGAGTTTAGCGTGTGTTAAGCGATTTTACAATCATTTATAATAACGCCATAGTTTAAAATAATCGCGAAATTAGCGGAAATACCATGAATTCTATGCGGCCTTCTAATTCTATAAGTCAGACCTCAACAAATAATGAGGTTGAGAAATTTTCGGCTCGCTGTGAGACGAAAATTTATTGTACCTATTGACAAATGTCACGAGATAAAACACCTAATTATATCGACATAGATTTATGATCACCAACCAGGTCCCTTTCACCGCAGATGTAGGGGCCGATTCGCAGCAGCACATACAAGCCTTCTTCTGCGGCGATTCGGAAGAATTCAGCGATATTGCGATCACCTTCGAATGAGTATTGTCGTTCCTCCGGCTCGTGATAGCTCCACTCTACATATCTGATGAAACAACAAAATATTATGAAGGAAACATACATTTAGCATAGGTATTTTAAGACAGAAAAAATGGAAAATAAGATAAAGGGGGAACATATAATTTTATAAAGCAGACTATTAGCACTTATTCATACTTTAATTGATTAGCATGATGCTATTGGGCACGATAATATTTTTTCTTTTAAAATGATGTTGAAATGTACTGAATTCATACGTAGCAACGGAGTTCAGTCCAGCCGCTTTCAACTTCTGCAGTCGGTCTCGCCAGTAAGCGGCAGGCAGTCTGAAGTAGTGGAGAGACCCTGACACGATGCGTAGCGGCTTCCCATCCACCATGAACTGATCCCCAACTATACTAATGTTCCGACTTGCTTGTTCTCCCTGTGATTGATTAAACAATGGATTAATTAAAATGCCTGTTAAAAAAATGCTTCCGAAGTTACAATGAACAAATTCGCCTTGATATAATTAGTTTTATTATAATCATTTACATAAATGTCTGTAAAAACATGACTGACTATCAATTAAAAAAAACAAACCAGATGTGGCGGTCGTAAGTGTATTCATAGTCATAACAAATAATATAAAAGACTGATTACTACGTGAACATTTACAAATATAAATAGTTTTTTTTTGTAGAACGATCACTCATAGCTCATACGGCTGAGTATACACGTACCGAAGCGATTTACCGATGCAGGTAAAATTACGTATAGAGGCAAGAAGGGCAGCCTACCTGCGGTATCCAGGTAGGCCCTCGTATAGCCTTGGCTTTGAATATTTTTTTGTATCGATACATCATGACGTATTTAGAATTTGTCATTCGGTAAATCAACAACATAACATCACGCCTGTACTCCTCGAACGGTTGGGCAGAGGTGTAGCGTACACCCTCATTTCGCAGTCATGTTCATGTTCCATGTGATAGGGACGAGCCTATTGCCATCAACCGGGCACAATTCCAGACTCTGGGCTGCTACTGAGAACTTCCACACAGAACAACGCAATAATACATTGCCCGACCTGGGGATCGACCCAGGACCTCACGTTCAGCATTCGCATTGCAACCACTAGATGACTAGACCATTGACGCGATCTTACAATATAAGCGACCAATGCATAGCTACGGGTAAAAGCTAGTTACGAAAATCTATAATACAGATATTTCTAACCGTTGAGGCATCCATTATTGTTTGTATGTTTGTCGTACCGTGTATGGTAGCTTTATGTTTTTTTATGCGTCTGAAACTATAATCCGATGCTTCGATAGACAGAGGCCAGATGGTAGGTACTAGTATTTTTGTTCTAAATATAGAATCTTTAATAAAAACAAGTTTCTTCAAATGATTTTTAGGTAGGTAGGAAGTCGGTGCCAAGTCACGCTGTAACAAAGAATTGAAATCTAAGTGAAATGAAAGCTATCATCTTCTATCGGAAATTATTTATTTTCTACGTTTTTATTTAAGTTATTTTGTTTTTCGTTTTCATGGGATTAAAAGCCAGACGCAAAATGATTCGATGGTGATCTTCACTTCTAATACAATTTTTGTAAGCCAATCACTATACTGTTCGTCGCTAAAGAAACTTCATTCTCTATCTCCGAAATCGATGTATGGGACCAACCTGACCCAAAAATCATCGAAACCCATTCTAGTACCATGGACATGCGCGAATATACTTAAATAAAAGGGTATACCTACACACGAATGAGAACCTCATCCTTTGATGAAGTCAGTTAAAAAGGATTCTGGCATTTAATCGGGTTTTGCTCATGATTTAACCAATTTTCAAATCGCTATATCTCATGAATGATAATTCGTAGAAAAAAATGTTTAGACAATTTTTGTAGAAAATCGCATAATCTACAACTTTGTTTGAACTACTATTACAATAAAACTTACCGTTTAAGAGATATTTACGAATAACCGATTTTTTTGACGTTTGACTTTGAATAACTTTTTTTGCAGAAGTGGGATCGATGGGGATTTCACTTATAATGATATATTTAAGGTCTGTACCAATTTTCAGCTCTATGCGAATTATTCTAAAATTTAAGGATTTTTTTTGTCTATTTTGACTGGACTATTACCACTTTAAATAAATAGAACAACAACAATAAAAAAATATTTCTCGTTCATACTTTAATAAAAAAAAATAGGTAACAAAAATAGTAAAATTAGGAACTCCTTTCTTTTTAGCATCAAATTAAAAACAAATTATAAAATAAAATCGTTTATAGGTACCTAGTCTAATTATAATTGTAAGTTCTATTGATCAACAAATTACTAATTGCTGGAATAGAAAACACACGAAACCGCCAACGCGACGGGTGTCTGGGTTTCACCCGGACTCTTTTTGAGAAGCTCCCCGGACGCCCTCACAAACTAGGACAAATCCGGAGAAACCCGGGCGGATGGCAGCCGTAACCCAATGGCCGCCGCAGCTGCGCTGGCATACCCTGAATCTTTAGACACAGTCACGATATTATAATGGAGTATGATATAGTGACATGATAACGTTTTTTTTGTGGCCTCTATTGGCTGATACTCTAGTGTTGGACTGCGGATGCCGCTGAATATCTTCTACTTGATAAAACTCTAACACTGACTGACAGACAACGCACAGCACCGGTGGGTCTGGAAGCATGAAATTTTGCACAGGAGTTCCTTATATACCGTTGGTGAGCACTAAGAAAGGATTTTTGAGAATTCATACCATAGGGGGTTAAATAGGACATGGAACTTTGGTCATTTTTGAAGTTAGAAAGGTTGGATTTGGTATTTAGGATTCTAAAGAGTTTCGAAATTAAGTACCTAATAAAAAAATACGTTTTGACTGATTTAGGACTTGATGCATCAAAAGTGAAATTTCAAAGATCGACCTGAAAATAAAAATACGAAACACGCATAGAAACTGACGGAGAAGAAAGAGATTCAGATAAATTTATGTTAAAACACATGTATGCAATGAAGTACTGAAGTATTAACTTTATGTAAATATTCTTAATACAAAAATAATTAGGTTGACCAAGAAGAACGTACACAGATCAATTGAAGGAAAATACAGAAGTGATAACATATAGAGAAGTGAAGGAATTGGCTCTGGATAGAGCAAGATGGAGATTGCTACACCAACAAGTGCCCAGCACTTAGATGATGGGAAATCCTATCGGCCGGCTAGTTAATAATAAATGGCTTGCATTTAGTTCTAGGTTGTTGTAAGTTGTCGTATCTAAATACAATTTTGTTGCATGTAATACATATTAATCGTATGCACTTAATCGTATTAAATAGAGCAAACGCCATGTGGCATGATTACATTATTAACGTTAATAATTCTGTCACAATCGATACAAAATTAGATCAAATTACTTAATCAATTAACATACAAAACTATTGCATTTGCATTACTGGCTGGATTTTTACATAAATCGTTTATAAAATATTTAAATAAGTAGATTTTGTAACAACTTTTTTATTTGCTTTTGGCAATCAAGCCGTCGGTCCATCTGATGGAATAAATTAACGCCGGCGCTATATACACCTACAATACCAAGAGGATTGATGATGCGTTGCCAACCTTACAAACGAAGCTAGTTAATCTTATGTGCCGGCAAAAAAGTCCGATAAAAAAAAACTGCCATACCCTTCAAACCGGAACAGAGTTTTTTTTTTTATCGGACTTCTTTAATTGGTCCTTGGAGACCCCTTCTACGTAACCGAGTTATTGGCGAGACCTGACGGGTCTCCAGCCAATGGGGAGGGGGGCAGTAAAATACTTAACCTAAGCTAACTACTTGTACTACACTAACATCATGACTACCTGCAACAACAGCACTAACGGCGACCCCTAGTGGGACTCGGACCTCGGCAAAGGGCGTTGCTGGCGGGGGCTTGATGAGGGCTGAATTATCGGTGTGAAGGAACACAGTAATGCTACTTGCCGGCAGAAATAGTTATGGTGGTAGTACTTCCCCGGACGAGCTTTTTCACAAGGAGCTACTACTTACTTACTACTTCTATATCCCGTTGTACAGACGCCAGCACATAAAGTTACTACAATCTGTCAAATTTCTTTAATAAATTTTCATCTTTATCGCAAAAGCATTAGGTTGATTGGGAAAATTTGACAGTTTAGGGTAGCTTGACGTGCTGGCGTCTGTACTTCAAAAATATTTTTAATTACTTATCCAAAGAATACGTGTATGGAGCATTCACTAATTACTGTTTATCAAATTGTCTATCAACGGCATTTACTGATGTACGTTACAGTTTTATCAGTTTCTGATCACATATTCGTCTCTTACTGCCCTAGGATTATGACGATGTTTGGGGAAAGTCGATGTATAGCATTTACGAGATGACGAGTAATTAATATTAATAATTAAAATTAACATAGATAGATTTATTCTTAGATAGCCTTCGTAAATGTTATGCTTTCTCTAGTGTATGGAGAAACTACATGGAGTACTTACTGAAGAAACATAAAAAAGAAAGCAGAATTTTTATAAGTAATAATAAAAAATTACTTATCTATTTTTACATTTAATAAACCTGTAGACTTGGTGTTTCTATACAATGAAAATATAAAAAGGGTAGTATTTAACCGCGCACCAAAATATTCATGTTTTTTTTTCAACAAAATATTATATAGTTTCCTATCAAAAATACTAACTGCGTATCAAAATATGCACTCCAAAAGAAATCAAATTCAGCATATATTTTATGTGTCAAGCAGAACTATTAAGTGGAATGACCATCTAATATCTGAATGCATATCAAATAATTTTTTGACACACCACTAAAGTGTATTATTATTAAACACCTATTTATGTCTTAAAAATATCAAATTTTCGAAATAAAACACCAATTTATCAGTTATAATTATCTTATAAACCAAATTCTTGATAACTTGGAGAACAACAAAAGAATACAAAGTTATCCTCAAACGATGCATAAACAGTGATACAAAAGTAATTATTCAGTTCTTGCATATATTATTACTTGCATTGCAGCTTAAAAAAACGAAATCTTAATTCAAAATTAACCTTACAACTATACGTTATTTGAATACACTTGATTATGTTTTTTAATCAATGTGGAAATCTATAACGAACTAGATTTGAGATCAAAATTAAACTTATACTATAAATTATTTGAAAACAAATTTGTTGAAGTAAACATTAATAATTGTTGAGCAATTTAAGAAACGCGTTATAGAAAATCTGTTAAAAGATTGGTGTACTTTGATGTGCAGTTAGTATAAGTATTTGATGCGCAATCATTTTTTTAGATACGGAAACAGTATTTCTAGTCGTCAGTTCAGATTTTTGAGAAAATAAATAGCGTCCTGTGTTGATTAGTTTTTTGAATTTTTGTGTTCTACAAGTTTTGGTAGACAATTAGTTTATTTGTAGCGGAGTCATATAATTGGCGCTAAAGTAGTTTTAACGATGGAGATGTTAGATGAGCGTTAGTTATTTTAATGTGCAATTAAAAAAAAAAAAAAAAAACCCTTAAAAATATAGCGGGGCGGTTAAACCAATAAAATCCATTTCGATCATTTTTGGAAAATATATGTCTGTTTGTTTGTGCACGCATTACGTTAAAAGTACTGACTCAATGCGGTTGACTTTTATCACCAGTGGTCGGAAAAAGGTGAGCTAATTTACCTAAACTTCAAAGAACAGACACAAAAAGTAGAGACTTCCTTACGACAACATTTTTTTTCGGGAAAATTATTCCAGGTTTCGGGATATCACTGAAGTACATTTAAATATTAATGTTATTAATTCAGAAAACAATTGAATTCGTTTCCTGTTTTTGTTTCCCAAAATTGACACAAAACCAGATGACACGTTTTTTACTGTTTTTAAAAAAGAGATTGTTTATTGTTTTCAAAAAAGGAGAATGTCTTTTATTTTTTGAAAACAAATGAAAGAAAATCTCCGAGAAAATTTTCCCGAAAAAAAATGTTGTCGTAAGGAAGTCTCCAGTTTTTGTCTCTGTTCTTTGAGGTTTAGGTAAATTAGCTCACCTTTTTCCGATCACTGTTTATCACAAATATTATGCGTATCTCGGAGTAACATTTAGTTTTTTTTTCATCGTAATCGGTTCGCTCCATCAAAAACTATTAAATTTATCACGAAGAAATTAGCAATATTACTCAACGTAAAACCCTGTTGATGGATTTTGATGGGACTTTCGCTAATGTGTTGTGTAAAGACCTGCGCCTTATCTAGTACATATCACATCACGCTAATACTCATAGGAGCCGAGTAGTGAAACATTATTTCTACATATTGATACGTATAAGCTTACGTCAGGTAGGTATTATCTACGGATAAGCTTTATACATAAAATATGTAACACACTCAATACAATAGACTGAGCAGATGTTTTTTAAGAATATAATCGGATAAATATAATTTCAAAGTATTTTTCTTAAGTTAGCGTAATGTAGTGCTGTAGTGTGCGTTCGGTGGTCAAAAGTACCTTGTGTTTGAATCTCAGTTTGAAAATTAGGACTGTTTTAGAATATTTATTTCGCAATGCTTTAATTTATTTTTAAAATTATGTTAATTTTTGTACCTCTTTTAGAACAATCTTGGTTTCAGACTTCCAAGTCGCGGGCACAGCTAGTACTACTTATAATATTTTGAGAAAATGCATCATCAGTGGTTAGACGTCCTGCCAGTTAGACAAATATAAGAAACGGTAGAAGGTGCCATAAGTATAAGTGCCATAGTATAATTACCACGATTAAAAGGTGAATTAGTGCAGCCTTGACATAACCACCTCTGATGCAAACCATCAAAAATTACAAAATGGTCCATTTAATTAATTAGAATTGGTTATAATCTTTACTATTTTATCAACGCAATATTCTGGAAGAGTTTGCCGAATATTGTCCATTAACGGTCATTGAAACCTTTCATACGTTACTACTTTACCGTCCAACACTTTGAATAGTTTATAATGTGTTTACTATATTTAACTTTTGCTATAGCTATGAGACAAAGTAATTAATTACCTTTGCAACTGGCTCTGAAAGTCTCTCATTTCTCTTTTGTTCGACTTGAATGACCATTGGATCAAACACTTCGGAAGCTTCTGCCTTCGTTACGGGGCCGCTCACGACGCTCCATAATGATACTGCAACGAACACTCCCCATTGCATCCTCATTTTGTAGTCTGCAAAAAAGCAATGTGACCTGGTTAATTAAATATAAATGAAATGTTATAAAGTAGGTAAGTATATTTTGTATTGTCATCGTTAAGCTTGTGAGACCACTTCAAAGGAGAATGGGTTAGATCTTTGACTCAACTCAATTATTAATTCGTTCTGTGTTAGCTCAATCTATTATGTGCCAATTTTTCTCTATTCCTAATAGTATCGTATTTGGCCCTGCAGTGCTATGTCAAGACTCAACCTGTATAAATATACAGATGTTGGAAATACAACCTTTTACCATGGTGTTTTTATAGGTTCATAAGTTTCATGACATACTTAAATGTTTTTGATACCCTATTTTTAAACACTGGATTTCCATTAAACCTCAAAATATGGAATTAAGATTAGCTTTTAAATATGGACACGTGAAAGAGTATGGGACGTGTAAAACACTTAGGAATAATGTTTGACAAAAGTTAGTAGGTCTTTATTACTCATTTAATGTATATGCACAGATACGCTATATGATTCCGAAGAACGGCGTCTGTACTAATTAAAACTTATCGTAGTTTATAATGTAGATACAAATTTTATTTCATATTACTCTCACTTTTAAAGAAAATATAACCGGATGGTAAGTTTGTGACGAAACAGAAAGTTAACTGACTGATCTTATTTAGAATGAACGGTGTACTTTACATGCTATGAAATCATTTCCTGTTCTCTTCCGTAGTTAAAATCAATAACAAAAAAGGGTAAGAATGTATCTTGGACCGCTATCAATTCTACTAGTTATGAGAAAGTTACTTTCTTGTCTATTGGGATTAATCGGTTAACTATTACTCTTTAACGAAGCTTTAGCACTGAGTAAATACAATTACCTACTCAGAATTTATATGAACGCCGTGAAAGGCTACGGAAAAATATACTATTAAAGGTTTTATATTATTTAGAACTAGCGAACCGCCCGGCGTCCCTCGAGTACGTTTTATAGCTTAAAACCTTCCGGGAGAAATTACCTAAATTAAGATGAAAACCGCATCAAAATCCATTGCGTAGGTAGCTTAAAAGATCTAAGCGGCGGGAAACGACATTGTTTTATACTATGTAGCGTTATGCATGCACCTACTAAAAAATATTTGGAACATCTGCATCTGAAAACCTTTCCAGATGTTCTAAATAATTTTATACTTTTAAAGTAAACATTATCTACATTATTTATATATATTTTAATCTATACTATTATCTATATGTACTATTAATAAAACTCAAAGTGCACTTTGTCTGTACATTAAATATTTTTCCAAAATTTCGATTGGGGGGTTCTATACTATCGATACAGAAGCCAAAACATTTTAGATTTATTGTCTGTCTGTCTTTCTGTTTGTCTGTCTTTCCGTCCGGGCATCACGTAAAATCACGTGGACTGATTCCTTTCGCTGATGTGTTGCGTAAAGAGCGAGGATTTTGCTGATATACATACCATCATGCTATTGTTCATAGGAGCCGAGCAGCGGTACAATATTTAAAACTCCGTGGATGGATTTTGATGAGACTTTCGCTAAAGTCTTGCATAAAGAGCTGTGCTTATAACATCTACCACATATAACATCACGCTATTGTTCATAGGAGCCGAGCAGCAAAATTTTATTTCCACATATTGCGACATATTAACCTTAATATGTTGGATAGGTAGGTACCTATCCACCGATAAGTTTAATACGTGAGATATGTACCAGTGGCGAAGGCTCCATACAACTCGATTCCTATCGGCTTCCCTTTCGAAACGAGTAGTTACTGGAATTCACGCATCACACTTGAGCAAGGTAAGCATTTTTTGGTCCGGCTTCCCTTTTAAGAAAAATCACCCTTCGCCACTGATATGTACTATCGCGCTACTTACAACAGAAACTGAGCAGATGTTTCCTAAGAAATGATTGAAAATTTCAGAAAATTTGTCAGAAGTCAGCTTAATAGATTGTTGTAGTGAGAGATCGGTTTACCGACGTGTTCTGCATTCGAATCTCAGTTTTCAAATTAGGATTTTGTATATATTTTTTTTGCATTGTTTTAATTAATTTTTAATTTTGGTCATTGTTGTCAGTATTATGAAGAGCCCCTGTCAACGCCGTGGTTTATTTAATAAATAATAACGGTTTATTTTGATCTATTTATATGTAAACAACTTGTAACAATTAATTCACAATAAGTATCAATATACATTTATAATCCATTTTAGCAAGGAAATTTATAGAATTAAGCAACACGTGTTCTTCCAGTAGGGATTGAACGCAGTATTATTTATGATTTTATGAATCTTAACGGTCAATCAAGATGAGCTGAAACTCTAGTTGAAGAAATTGTTCAAATAATATTAGTGCCCTGGTGGGCCACTTTTGTCTATTATTATAATAAAGTGAGTACATATACATAATACATTTAGTTGCTGCGACACAATGTTGTTTTCCTGCTTCCACGCGGACGGAGTCACGGGAACAAATAGTTTATTTAATAAATGTAACTATAATTTTTCTATTTTTTTTTTTTCATTATACGAGAAACCTAAAAACTAGATGAATATCATTGTATTATCATTTCAACTTGTTCGGAAAACAGGAATTGGTTCAAAGTTTACTTGGAAGATTTGTAACGTAGGTACTAGGGTTTTCGCGTTCCCGGCCTTTTTGAGTTCCCGGGAATCGGGAATTTTTTCTCTTAATTCCCGGGAATTCCCGGGTACCCGGGAATTTTCATGTTTTTTGTATAAATATAGTTTTTCTCGTATATTTCAACATTAAACGTGTGTAAGTACTTTAAACATGTTATATATTGATAAATTGCCTAACATATCAATCGACTTTTCTTATTAAAATAAAAAATCTTACACTAATTTAAAAAAATTAACTAGGATCAGTTACAATCGTTTATTGAGCGACGTCGCGAGTTTCTTTAATGAAAAAAAAGTCTTCTCTTCATATAATATGGCAAAATATTACGGAATAACAATAGGGTGTATGACTATAAAGGCTGTCACCAAATTCGTGTAATACCTTAAAACCACGTGATTTACATTTGGTGTAGTAGAATGAATGACCGAGCACGGGATTTATCTTGATTAAAAATTAAAAATAAAACTATTTTTTTCTTGCGGTAGCGATATGTGATCGAAACTTAACCAGATAATAAGGTAAAACAATAATTTAACCGCTAGCGGCCCGCCCGACGTTCCGGATCGTCAGTGCCATTGTTTATCTATTGTGTCTATAAATACAGTACTTGATAAGTTAAATATGATAAATTAAAATTTCATGCGTTGGAACATTTCGACGCCACTCATCAATGAATGAAAGCACGGTAACACAGCTGGCTAGCACGACTAGCACGAAATCGCTCTTTGCAGTCGGTTAACTCGGGGCGCAAAAAGAGCTCAAAACAGAACTTTTTTTTTTGAAAATAAACTATTTTGTATTTAAAATAAAAATCATTTTGGGTTAATCTGTGACCAGTAGATCACGCTGTTTGAAGGAAATTTTCACAGGAAAATGGGAAAATTTCCCTAAAAGGAAAACTACACGACAATTACTAATACATTTTAAGTCTAATTATACTAATCCATATATCATCGGATAGGTAATTTAATAACGATCCCAACGACGTAACTTGTAGAGAGCTAGCTATCGTAACTTAAGAGATATCGACGTTTTAATTAGACGCGCCGTAATAAAATAATCCGCGAATCAAACCGCGAATTAAGCGCCCACAGATGCCAAAATTCGCGAAATTGGCCTCCACAGACAAAGGGATATCACGATACATTTACCCCATTCTAAGTTCACACCACGCAGTACAACGTCCGTTTCACGCGAGAGCGACAGAAAATGCTCTAAAATCTTCGGAAGCGTGCAGATCCTTCATTTTTCATCATCATTTCTTCATTTCAAATAATTCCCGGGTACCCGGGATTCCCGCCAAATGATTCCCGGGTCCTAAAATCCCCAAATTCCCGGGAATTCCCGGTTCCGGGTACCCGGGGCGAAAACCCTAGTAGGTACCGACAAAAAATGAAAATTAAACGATTTAAAAGGAAAATAAATGAATAATAAATATCTTAAACTCACAGTCACTAAATTCGAAAATATAACTGTTACGCACGTGTAAAATACGAAAATATAATATCTACCTGCCAGTTATGCGTAGGTATTACAGGCAAGCACTTAAATTTATCAAACTATTGCTATTAAGGATAACATTGTACAAGAATACCTTTTGTTAATGTTCCAACAATGTTAAATATGAAATAATTATGTTCACGTTAGATAAGACGTTGATACACATGTTAGTGTTCATTGTCACAAATATGAAAAAAACGGCCAAGTGCGAGTCGAACTCGCTCACGAAGGGTTCCGTACCATAATCCATAAAACGGCAAAAAATCATGTCTGTTGTATGGGAGCCCCGCTTAAATATTTGTTTTGTTTTAATTTAATTATTTATTTTTAAAGTGAATATGGTTTATCTAAATATCCTGTAAATATTTCAAGCGTCTACCTGTTGCCATTGTCAATATCGAGCAAAAACGAGCAAAAAATCACGTTTGTTGTATGGGAGCCCCCTTAAATATTTATTTTATTCTGTTTTTTAGTATTTGTTGTTATAGCGGCAACAGAAATACATCATCGGTGAAAATTTCAACTGTCTAACTATCACGGTTCATGAGATACAGCCTGGTGACAGACGGACAGACAGACAGACAGACAGACAGACGGACAGACGGACAGCGGAGCTTTAGTAATAGGGTCCGATTTTACCCTTTGGGTACGGAACCCTAAAAACTCTTAGTTTTATTACAAAGACTACAAGACGTGTAAATATGTATCCTTCTTTCTACTCCAAAGTAGTGTCTAAATCATACTTATTTCCATTTTGGTCGAGTAGTGTTTGCTCGATAACAAAATAAAATAACGAATAATAAAATGAAACGAATTAACAAATTATTTTAATAACCCAAAATTGAGGCCCACTGAAAATTAAGAAGTCAGCTGTTAAAGCAAATCGAACAAAACCTTACAGAAATCAGGTTGCCAGACTGCTTAGTTACTCGGAAATTATAATAAGTATCTACCTATTTGGTTGCTTTGTAATTAAGTAGTTGTTTATTCTAGATATTCTTATTCAGCACGTTAAAAATACATAATTAACTAATTATAAATTCCACAATTTAAACTGTTTGAATAAAACTAGCCATTTTTACATTAACTATATTACTTATTATCCAAAACAAATCGTTAGCAGGTAAATTTTATTTCATTTAGCCTTCAAATTTAGAGCACATGCCTCTCGAAAATGTTATAAATAGATTATTAAACACAAATTTATATATTTTGTTTAGTTATTCGTGTTTTATATTGATAGGTAGGTAATATGAAGCTGTAGAATTGTAAACATCAAATTATCAAAGTGTAAAATAATATCACTGACAGATATTATCAAAACTTTTATCACGTCATGTCATGTAAAAGTTGAGCGTAGTATGATTTGACTTTTTTTAGCAATTCTACATTCACTGCATGTTTCACAAGATACTTTACAAAACAACAATTTCGTTATTTTGAGGTCAACATGAAGTTTGAATTATTAGACGTGATGACCTCTAGCATGTTTAGACACAAAAATACAAAGCATATTGTATGGTATGAATACGTTGCATGAATTAACTTTTTAAACATTATTTCAGAAATCATTGTTTATATTTTCTTAGTAAGGCTCATGGAATCAAGTATGACTGAATAGGCACGCAGTGAGCATAGTGGAACCTATAGCTTTAGTGTAAGAGTAAGCAAACAAACCGGCATGACTGCAATGTCAATCAATCATACATTTCTTCACGGATGATCCCGTCAAACATGGTCAGCATGCAGAATAAATGTTCGTGTACCTGACTGCCTTTGGAGCTTGTGTGACGGCAATGACCCTCGTTGGCTTAACACTGAACTGGCAGTGAACTGTCTTGACCCCGAGGAACGACTCGCAATCGCTGGCCTGTGCCTCGGTTACTAGGTAGGTTAATAGAGCGAAAAAGTACCTGTGGATGGCGTGTTTTATTTGTGTGGTGGACTCGGGCGACTCGACAGCTAGCCACAGCACGACCGCTCGCCACGGCACTCCCTCTGACACTCGCTGAAGTCGCTGATTTTGAACCTATGACCGCACAGGCACAGGCACATGTGTTTGGAATACAGATTAAAGAGCTGATTGAATAAGTTTGTATCTTGTATTACAAAATAATAATATAAATATGGACATGAATTCGGATCAAAATAAGCGATACACGCAATGTGGCTTAAATTAACGTAAAAGTAAAAATAAGTACTCTATTTTAAGCAGTGAACTTGTCACTTGACATTAGTTAGTTTTTTTTTTTATTTATATCTTTTGGGTAAGGGACATGACTACCTACAGTTCAAATGTAAACTCTGAAGTATATCTGACGAATGAATATAAATGTCTGCGTAATGGTATGCCATACTCAAATAATTTTGAGTATAGAAAAAAAACCGTCTGGAGACGTCGCGGTTGCCCAAATGTTTAATTGAATAGTGGAAGAGTAAGGTCATGACTCGTCTCAGTCATTCATTCCGATGACTTTGTTTGTAATTACTGGTTTCTAGTACAAACAATGATGCTTTTTTTAAAGAATAGCATTATCGTATTCCAAAGTTTTTAAAAGTTAAAATAACTGCGGATAAAGTCTCACTATGTTATATTTCTACTTTGTAAAGAAGTAAGATTAATTATGATAATAGTGAAACTTGGGGGCTGAGTAAAAAGTGATTTATTACAGTAAAAGTGTCGGCGCAAGACATCAAATGAGCTACCTCTATAGCAGCTTAGCGTTATGTTCATAATTTCCAGCGTTATGTTTTATTCTATCTACTTAAAATATATTTATTTATACTGTTCTTAATTTCCATTGGATTTAGTGACAAAATCACATTTATATGTTATTAAATTCTCATAACGCCAGTGACGATACATAATAAAGGACGGTTCTTCACGTTTACCTATAATGAGGCTCTCAGTGAGCCCGCTCATAGTCGGTGACTGACTGTGAGCCAGCGTTACGTTTGATACTTACGTTTGAACCTTGCCCTATGACTGACGTTACGATTACGATGCTATTGACATTATTTTTCTAACATATCAATGATCTGATGGAAATCACCTATAAGTATACAGGGTGTAAAAAGACCCATCACATAGCCGAAATCTACGCACTCTGTATATCAAACTAAACTACATACATTAACCAAAAATAATTGCTGGGAAACGACTTTTATTTTTTGGCATAACAAAAAACGCTTTTTTTTTGTAGAGCGCAATGTGTGGTTGTGGCGATGCCGCGCGTTTGCATGCGTGCAGCGGCCACACAGTTGAGCCAAGGCGGTCGTGTGCGTTTGATATTCGTTGCGTGTTTGTAACTTCAAATGCGTAATTTGTGAGGAAAAATTTAAAATTTTGATAAGTTTGTTTGGAAGAAAGTTTAGTATTATCACTTAGAATACGTTTTTGGAAAAAACTAAAAAAAAAAATGTACACTTTGACCTTCAATATCTCCAAAACCAATGGTTTCCCAGGTATGGTCTAGTAGAAAAAAATGATCCCAAAGATGAGTAAAATACGTGGTTTTCGTTATCGTTAAGGGTCTTTTTACACCCGATATTATAGAAACACTGTACTTATACAAGGTTAGTCGGAAAGGGCCTACTAATCCGCAGGCCACTAAAAGTATCACTGATGAGTGATAACGGTTTTAAAGCAAGTGTTAAAATTTCGAAATTCGAAAAAAAATATTTCCCTCTTCTTAAAATATTTTTATTTAAGTTTTTTCAATTATTCTTCGTCCCTACTTTAGTTACGAATTCAGAAAATAGAGCTTCTATTTCGTGACCCCAAATATAACCTATAAAATGTAAACACAGCTGATCATCTGAGGATAGATAGATTTTATTATATTTTTTATATAATTTTTGAACAGCTATTTCTCTTAAACTATTTACTTTTGGGGATAGTGGTGGAACAAAAGTAATTCATTATTATGGATACTTTAACACCCTTTCGGATTAGTATCCCCTTTCTGACTAATCTTGTAAGTATTTATTGAAAAAACTTGTTAGGAGATGAAATGAGGAATGACGACGTAAACTGTCGTCGATAGATTTGTTATAGAAGAATCAACGAACCACACGAGAAATGTCGCTTTTTCTATCCCAACCGGTGTTATTGCTAGAACCTGAGACCTGCTTAAAACATTTCTGTTGAAATATGATAAAAAACTTCGATAATTAGCCCATCTCCACCGAACATAGAAGGCTATCATCTCCTATCTAATCTACTAGTACAGCTGTAACCCCGAAGTCGACTTTTACGTATGATAAGCAAGCAGCTCAGAGAAGTATTCTTTTATTTTATTTACACTTGCTTTCGCTCACGAGTACTGTACATTATTTGGGGGTTCATCGTTATCATACAACGTTCCTGTCTAAATTATGAAGTTTTATTTTAACCTGGGCATTGATACGAATCAGTGAATCACCTCTTCTGTTTTTTTAAACTACAAACTAGTGCGGAGGAACGAGGTGTAGTATTCCTCCAACGAAAAGGGAGGTTCCTCCAACCAGACGGCGTCTTATTCCTGTAAAAGACACAAAAAATAATCGTGTAAGGGTATTTCTATCATTACAGTTATAGAAAATATTGGTATGTTAGAATTGCGAGCAAGGTAAGTATAGTAAAACCAACATAGACTCGCCACCACTGAGAGTACTTGTATTTGGGTTAGTATTTGTAATATGAACTAAATCACAATAAAATAATTTACACAATTATACAAGATCAGAATATGGACAAGTCAGATATAAAAGGTCAGACTTCTTCAGCTGATCAACCCAGAATGCTCCGCTTCGTCGAATGACCACCGCCTTTTTAACATCGGGTGCTTTGATCCATATCGACTACCTTCCTTTGTCAACATTGCCCAGTGTTACCCTGGCGGGCTACTACCCAACGGTTCATGTTGGGCGGTTGTATTATATTATCTGCGTGTCAAATCATAATACCGCGATGTAGGAACTGCCAATTAGGAGAATTGTCGTTAATGTCGCTGTAGTCGTCTACACTACCGGTGTGTTGCGTAGTTCGCATATGGCGTTATAGACGCCACATCACTGCCCCCCTCAGACCGGAGGTCGATCGTCTTGATGAGTCAGCGGTCGTTGCGTCTTGAAAGCTTGCCAGGGCCAGTGAGGGGTTCCAGTGCGATGGAACCGGATGCCGCGTAGTTCTCAGTGAGTCGCAACTGTGAGCGGTGAGTAGTGGCTGTGGACTGCGTTGATCAGGAGAGAAGTGCTTTTGCTAGTTGACTGGCCGAAACGCAGTATGATGCGCCATGTTGCTGAAGTGCGACGGTTGCGGATGTTCGGAATAACTGTCTGTGACGATTATGTCGGGGTCACCAATGCGGAGGAACGAGGAATGGTGTTCATGCAATCATAGGGTCCTCCCTATGATTGCATGAACACCATTCCTCGTCCAACCAGACGGAGTCTTATGCCTGGCGAGCTACTGCTTAACGGTTGATGTTGGGCGGTTGTAACGGGTGGCGCAAAAGTAATTTCATAATGTAAATGCCATGGAGCGATACACATCTCAGGAACGTGGAATTATTGTTACTACTATTTTGACAAATTTTTAATCTGTTGTTTTAACGCAGCGTGAATTTCGTTGTCGTTTTCCTCGTCGTCGTGTTCCATGTGCTCGAAATTTTAAACGAATTTTTTTTTTCCGCAATTGGCTGCATTGGGTCTCGATCATTCTTGGTTCCAACTGGACGGAGCAAGCGCTCACAAAGCTCGGGCAACGATGGAGATTTTGAGACACCAGTTTCCAGGGCGAGTGATCTCCCGTTTTGGAGATTTGAACGAGCCGTCCAGATCTTTGCTGCGCCAGACTTCTTCCTTTGGGGCTTTTTGAAATATCGCGTTTACCACAACAAACCACGAACCTTGTACTTAAGTCTTGAAAGCTAAAATTGAAGAAGAAATCGCCAATTTGTCAGAGAATGCCTTAAAACGAGCACAATTGTGCATCAACTCGGGAGGTGGCCATTTGAGAGATTTATTTTTTTCCAATTAATGTCTTCAATTTTACACTTTCAAATAAACTTTTCATGAAAACAGGATCCATTTTTTTTTCATTTCTAATAAATTGGCAGCCAATTCAAATTATGACAATACTTTTGCGCCACCCTGCGTGTGTATATGATTTGCATGCGTCAATTCTTGATATCGCGATGCAGGATGATTCGCATGTGGCGTGATAGATGTCACCATTTTCTGCGTAGTTCTCATGTGGCGTGTAGATGCCGCACTAGTACCTTAACACGAAGATATTAAATGTTAACATAGGGGATAACAGAACTAAAAAAATATCTTCTATCTAAATGGCATAAACAATACACAAACATGCAATTACAGCAATCCCGGGTAATTTGCTGTTATCCATTGAAGAGTTCCATTATCAATCTCTGAGGGTCTTTATCAGATCTTCACCAAATTTAAATGGGACAACCTCGGGAGATTCGGGAGGATCTCCAAAATCAGCGTATTCGGTTGACTTCTCTGGTGCATTTTTAAATATTGATATTGAGTTCCTAATGTTTATTTCGAAAAGAAGGTGTAATAAGCCTATTTTTATATTGGCCTCGATTTTAACCAAGTAGTTTAGGACTTTGGACATATTTGGGTTTGAAATTTTCGAGACCAGAGCGATCAATATCTACTTACTCTCAATTTAGCCATCCTACGACGCTTAGCCAACTTCTTTTTCTTCTCGCTTTTCTTTTAATGTCTATTTCTTTGGAGGCATTGTTGTGTTCTGACCCCAACCAACCGATTTGTTATTTTTGCATTAATTTCTACGTAATTAGTTTGTTAGTCTTTTTTTTATTTAACCGAGAGACAGTGGCGCCACAACATGACTAGTGATTTAGAAAATGCATTAATTATTTTTTAAATATTTTATTTCGTATATAATGTAAAAATAATGTTATTATTGGATCGATCTGGTCTCTTAGGCCAGAGTAATCAATGCCATAGCAATAAAAAAAGTAGAAGGTATCTTATTCATCGATTCTGCAGAGTTTAAAACCACAGAAAGCTATCATTTCAACACAATATGGGTATCACTAAAACCTTTCTAATTATTAAATTGAAGCACAAACAAAGTGAATAACAAAATATGTTACAGGGGTTTGAGTAACTTTGTATGGACTAGTGGCGTCATTTTTTTTTTCAGCGGCCTCCTATAATTTTCATGTTACTTTGTTGTGCTGTGTTAAGTATACATATATGTTCAATTACTTTTGTCCTAAGTAATATCGAAGATGAGATATTTGCATTTGAAGATTATAAAAATGTCGTCAATATAAGTACTTCAATTACTGTTCTGCCTAAAGAAATCTTAGTTATGTTTTTAGAAGGTTAATATTAGAGATTGGCTTTACTGTTTTACGACCGTCTGTCAATGTGACGTTAGTATTTCTTGGAAAATAATAAAAACACATTATTATACTTTACTGAAGTTTGTTACATGATAAGTAAAAACACATTTTTTAACTCTCTTCGTCTATTTCGTTCTCAATGTCATCGAATAATCTGATCTAAAAATTGTGCCGGCGGAGTCAGATTATTTTGATATCTGCCCCATCACATGTACCTACCATATAATGGACATTGCATGCGAACACCAGCCTAAGGTCCGTTTCGCAATAATACATGAGCAATAGTAGTCCAATATTGCATCCAGCCCTTGTGTAGCTCTTTTATCCGTCTAAGTGAATGTCTGGATTGGATCCTGCCTCTAAGAAGCCACGGATCAATCCAGTTTAAGGTTTCCGCCGAAAAATCATTAATGTTGGGTTCTCTGCATACTTCAATCACATATGAGCCGTCACTTTTTACATGTTCTCGGTAGTAGTTACGAGCTTGTTGTACTTGATACGTTCCAAGTGCATAGATAATTAAATCATCGGCACTTAAAACAGGAAAGTCATCCAGCCCAGGAACTTCAGCATTTAGCGGTCCATTCATCTACGTCATTGTATTTGATTTATTTTATTTGGAATTCTTAAATAAAAACGGCAGAAACCTAAAAGAGTGCAGTAGAATATAATAACTTCTTCGATTTTAATGAGCGATACAAAAGCAAATATCTCCGTTCCGATATGGTTTAGAGAAATGTATCCATAATAACTTTTGATCGCTTTATTCTGTTCTTTCATAATATCTAAGTTTCATTACTGGCCGCTCAACTTCAAAACGACGCCAACTTTACCCAAACCCCATTGTACCTTGTAACAAATGATAAATTGATCAAACATTTAGAAATCCAAAGCCAAAGTAATCAATCGTTTACCTCTACAAATCGGCAGCTTGGCAAAGCAGCATGAGTAGGTACATGAGGCATGAGTGTCCCTCTCAGTAGAAGGAGCACAGCTGATGACAGCGTGCACGGCGAAAACTGGTCGGCTAAAGCGTGGACTCGGGATTCAGAACACGAATTCGTGTCGTTCCAGATCAATCAACGAAAAGTCTCGGACACAATATTTTTTTAGAATTGAAGCGAAACTATACATTAATTGTTATAATCTAATTTACTTCTATTAAAAGAAACCTTTTATTATGTTACATAAATAAAGAAGACGACTTAATGTTTAAATACAAAAAGCCTACGAACTATTTTCTGAACCAAACGGGAGTCAGGACAGCCCAGAACGGCCAATTTTTCGAGGTTTCAGATTTTTTTAAATACATATTTACGATAGCGTTTGATAAATAATTATGACTGTTCTAGGTAGCTAACAGGCCAAACTATTAAATAAAAAATATTCTCACTAAAAAATAATAGTTGGGGGACTTCTCCACGAAGACACTGTTTTTTTTTTATTTTGGGGATTGACTCGAATACTCTTTCAAACAAAAAAAATTATTTTGCAAATCCGTCTGTATATATATGATGGAGTTATACCGGAAAGTACATAAAAAAATATGTATAATCCGAATTGAGAACCTCCTCCTTTTTGAAGTCGGTTATAAAGGGTATATTTTCTTTTAAGTCATGATCTCAATAATAATATAAATAAGGTGAAAAGCTTAAAAACCGCAGGGCAGCTTGTGGCGAGCTGTTGGTGAGTGGCGACACTGCGTACCTTATTGCCTCAGAGAGTCGGTCAGGGCCTCGTCTCCAGTTTGCCTTTATTTACTGGCTGGAGTGGAACCCCAAGAGTGCCCGCAAGACTCTCAATTCTGGCTTGCCTTTATCGGCCGGCCAAAGGGGGGTAGTTTGTTTAATTTTGCACCCATCTGGGACGGTCCATGACGGTCCACTGTGCCCATTTAGAATCAAGTTCTCAAATTAAGTTCTCAAAGGGGCGTATGCGCGTTGGACCTGTGTCCCCCGTATGCCTTCCAAAGGACCGGACATCTTCCGCACGGAAGATGAGCCGTGAACTTAAAGAGATATATGTAGATAATATTAGCGTACTAATTTTCGTAAAATTTTTAATAAGTATAAACAATGTTATTCAAAATCTAAGTTTTTTGATATTAGAATCATGTGCCACTCGAAAGTACCTACACAATGAAAAACATTACATAACACATTGTGCTTCCAGGTTTTAAATCCTTATTGCCAAACCATTAATATCTGATAAACTGATAAACGGCGTGGAATGATGAATGAATGATGAATAACTAGACCTTACTCGTTCAGCTTTCAACCCGTTCAATCGGTATCGTAGGTATTTTTTTCTAAAGTCTAGTTTTCAATTTATCGGTCTTTAAACAGAAACATCAGAGAACGGCCGATTTTTTTGCACGCAAATGTGTAATACTATACCATATACCTATATAATAATTAACTTTAATTTTATAGCTGTGCTTTTTATGTCTTTGTTTACAAAAAAACTTACTTTAAAAACTTAGGAAAAATATTTTTAATGAAAGAAAATTTCAGCATCAGCATTTACACTTTTAGCATTATTTTCTCTGCAGCTTCTCGTACCCTTACAGATGTTTAATGGTAGAGTAACTTTCGTAAATATAATAATTTAGACGGCTTAGTACTTAAATAGGTCCAAAACAAGAAAACACGGTACCGTATAATTAAGGCAATTATTAGCAGTCGTTAGAGATAATTAATGGATAACTACTCGTATTATACCATGGTATTGTTTGATACCATGTTTACGATTATATCTAAGTATGTCGGTTTGCTTATCCTTCGTTGCTGGATGCGTACTGAATTCCTAGAGCCTGGTTCCTATTGATCATAGTATAACAACTTCGCAACGAATTGTCTTCCCGTTTGCCTGATCTACGTCACGGTTTGTGATATTACCAATAACAACAAACGACACTGAATTAGTTAGATCGGTATCATGGGAATCGGAATCAGTATGAAGATGTGAAAATATTCAATAGGTACTTATAAATTCAACTACCGAAGCAATAATTTTGGAGTGTCTCAGGGTAACATTTTGGGACCGATATTATTTTTGATCTACATTAACGATTTGCCGTCTATTACTAAGTAAACAAGCCAACCGACATCAAATCATAGTCAAAAATAAATGCATAAGAGCAATCTGTGGTGTGGTGGTGTAGGTTGAATGCTATTTTGAATTTACTGACGGCAATAATAACTTTGTATTTCACATTATCATTGTGAAATATTATAAAATACAAACCTGGGGGGTTTATCCTGCTAATTAAAGTTTACAGGGTAAAATTGGTTTGGGTCACACTAACGGATGACAGGATTTACTACATATGCTTAACTATTGGTTAGAGTAAACGTGAAGCTTGTATTTTCCAAACCAATTGCTACAGGGGCCCAAATCTCCTAAAAGAAATCTTAATAAATCGCAAACGATCCAAAGTCGAACCATTCATTTACGGCCGATATTAATAACCGATCTCAATCCGAAATCTCTGGATTGATCAAGGTTTTTGACAGAAATTCAATTTCAATACAACTAATGTCAAAAACCTAGATCAATTCAGAGATTTTGGATTGAGATCGGTTATTAATATCGGCCGTTAGACGTTTGTGGTTCATTTGCGTTTGGCCACAATTTTGTTAGTCGAATTGGCCCCCTGATCAGTATTTTACAAGGATCGACCGGATTACAGTTTACTAAGAAGTATCCTAAGATAAACCATTTGACGATTTTATTAGGATTCTAAATCTGATTGACCGTGACGTTTTCTGTCATTTAAATTCTCATGATGGCTTTAAATTTAGCGAGCGTTTCAAACTGGTCACGATTGTTTTGTGGGAACATCAACGGAGTCATACCCGGGGAGGTAATTTAAGCTAAGACTCTTAATCACAATTCGGTTTTCGTGTTAAGTGTATTATTCGGTATTTTCGATAGATTAGCCCTATGAGTTAAAGTCGAATAAGAAATTCTGAGTGACTTCATATTACAGAAAATTTTGGATTTCCGACACTGACACTAGGTAGCAATTGTTCGGTGGGAAAAAAACACATTTTGTACACGGACTAGAAAAAAAAGAAGGACTCCGCGCCACGCATATCAAAAGTGAAGCACCGTACCGATCGATGTGTGCGTGATTTGAGGGATACCAGATAAATGAAAATTTCCCCATTTTTTTTTAATATTTTGAAAGTTTCATTTCTTTACATGAAGCCATATAAGAAGTCCGATTACATTATTTAATTGCAATTACAAACATATACTTAGTTAAAACTTAAAATTAAGTATTTATTTTGTATGAGTAACAAGAAAAATGTTTTCGACGGAATTCAATGTTCTTCATCTCTGCAGGCTCTTATTATTTTAATCCAATCATTATTCCACGGTTGATTTGCTGTAGGAAATCTATAAAAATAATCATATTCAATACTTGCAAAAAACTCACAAAGAACACAAAAAAATGGATTACCCAATCTCTCGGGAAAATTACCCATTTATTTTCCGACAGCACTACTATGTCTTTTGAGGTTTTGTGTTCCAATAGTAATGATTTTAAAATGTCAAAAATACAATAAATCAACAGGTTAAATAAGTGTCTTACTTGTGAATGTTATTCCTTGACACTTTTTCTGGGATGTAGAATTATTTTTAAACCATTTCACAACACAAGAAGGCATTATTTTATTTTATTACTTGACGTAAACAGTACCTACAATGACGGCGCGGTGCCGCGTAATGGCGGCCGGTCGGCACCTTATGATGTAAATGTGTGCGTGAGGCATGTTTGTACAAACGGTCCGGCATACTTATAGTGCTTCACTTTCGATACACGTGGCGCGGAGTCCTTCTTTTTTTTCTAGTCCGTGATTTTGTAAGGTTTTTTTTAGTTTAGGTACTTTTTAGATGTGAACACTCCAGGGTGTGACATTTAGGGGTTATTTCACCAACCTATCAATAATGTAGTCCGTAACTATTCACCTAAGCTTAATGTGACCTAGAAATATTAAAATGTGTGCAACAATCTTGTCATTTTGACTATTGAAATGCGGTGAAATGCAAATATTAGCTTTTGAAAAGTTTAATGCATAGTAAATGATAAGTTGGTGAAACATCCCCTTAATCTATGGGCAATTTTGTGATGGATTTCCATTGTTTTCTCAATCCGTAAAATAGAGGGGCCGGGATATAATACAAAGAAAGAAAAAATATTAATTAACACACAAGGACATGACATGACGCACATGCAAATTACAAACCTTCAAAATAAATTTTGTTGTTCGCAACAAGTGGTCAGCCTACCATAGAAAAATCTACTTATACAGGGTGTTAACTAATTCGTATAATTCCTTCAAACCACATGGTATATTAATGGTATAGATTAAACCCGCACGGGATTTAGATTAATTAAAAATAAAAAAAGTTTCTTTTTTCCCAAATATTTTTTATGTGATAGAAAATTTCGATGCTACGCATAAATTAATGAAGGCACGGCGACTCAGCTGACGGGCATGACTAGTCCGATAACGCTCCATACAGTCAGTTAACTTGGGACGCTAAAATTACTCAGATACAGAATACAATGGTTCATTTTTTGAAAACTTTTTTTGTTGATTCTGAAAAAAACCTATGCAGGGTCAATCAGTGTCACCAGTAGGTCACGCGGTTTGAAGGAATTACACGAATTTGTTAACACCCTGTATATTAACATGTTGCCAACATAATAAAATTTCCAAACAAACAACAAAGTGTCCTGCAGAGTGAAAACTATAAAGAAAAATAAAAACGAAGTAAGTACGTCACATCCGACCGAAAAAAGGGCATCGCTCAGCATAATGTAATTCAGTTTTGAATTTTGTCCTTACGTAAGTAGATGTAATAGAATAATATCTAATACAAAAAAAGCACTAGTAATAAAGCTTTGTCATATTCAGTTAAAAAATGAAGATATAATATGTCATCCCTGCTGTTATCAAAAAACCTTGTTATGTTACTGTTGGTAAAATTTTGGAAGTATTAAGTTAAATGGTCTGCCCCAGGGTAGCGTACTAGGTCCGCTTAGATAGTGATCATAAAATATTATCCATAACAAACATAGCTATTAGTCAATGTGAAAGTGTTTTCTTTTTGTATTGTAGTTAGAACTACCGAAGGGCTCGCGGCTAATTAGCAATCACGGGATCATATGATTTACAAGGTTAATATGCGCTTGCCACGGTCAGTCCGTGGATGGGTGATCATTCGTTACACATCGAGATCCCTCCATGCCTCGGAGAACACGTTAATCGTATATGCGTCATACGAATACTATGACAGTCGTTGCGGGTAGTCAGAACCACGAAAGACTAACAACCGTTGTAACCTAGTAACTGGGTTGCATAGGTGTGATGGCAGTCACTCCTTGTTAAATACTGGTATTCAGTCGCATCTAGGGTTACCATTTAGAAATTTGAAAAGTCCTGACAAAAAGCCTGACATTTCAATAAAAATCCGGACATTTTAGTCACAAACACAAAATGCAAACATACAAAGAGTTATTGTTTGATCTCGTTAAGTTGATTGTTAAAGAAGATTTATACTTATCTTGTTTTAAGACGAATGAGAAGTTAATAAAGATTGAAGACTTATTTGATTATTTTAACTAATGTAAGTTTTATTACTCGTATTCCATCTAAGCCAAAAAATCCGGACAAATTAAAGAGCCGGACAAAGTCCGGACAAAAGTCTAGAAGTCCGGACATGTCCGGACAAAGCCGGATGGATGGTAACCCTAGTCGCATCTGAATAGACTGGAAACTGAGCACAAAATAGTTGGGAACAGGCTGGGCAGAACATGAACAGTTAGAAGAGTTCCAGAATTATTATTTTAGGGGTAAGTCACTCAATAGAAATAATATGGTTAAGTGGGCACATTAACAGACGAGCAAAGCAAACGAAATTTTGAAAAATTAAATATGTCGCGTAATCTGAAACCACGTTGACCGTTCTTTGTATGAAATTGGCCCTGGCCCGATTAGACGAAAAAATAGTAAATGTCCCTGTCTACCGTGGAGTATGCGCGTATGTGCGACACCTTTTAACACCAATCAATGATTACGATATTAATTTATGCCATAATATTTGATTAACCAAAACAGACACAAAAAGTACGAAGATAATTAATAAAAAAATATAAGGTACGTATTTTGTGCAGACGAAATGAACGACTGAAAAAAAATACTTTAATCAGGTATGAGTATCCGTTTCCTGAATGAGGAACTAAATAGTGCATCAAAAACCATGACCTTTCCAATTTCATCCAACTACGATTGTTAAGAAAAACGATTTTAAGCGAATTTAACCAAAAAACTAAAGAAATTATAAATAAATCATGTAATTACAATAATAAAAAATAAACTTAAAAAAAGTAAAAACCGACTTCAAAAAAAAAAACTAAAAGGAGTAAAATAATTACCATAGTATAAAATTGACAGTTTCCGAAGTCGGTGGCTTTTATTTGTTTCAATGTAGAGTTGCACCGACTTCTGAAACCGTTAATTTTATAATATGGTAATTATTTTACTCCTTTTAGTTTTTTTTGAAGTCGGGTTTTACTTTTTTTAAAGTTTGTTTTTTATTAAATACGTTTTAGTGCCATGAATTTAACCTCCTCCTCTACATAACCCTTCTTTTTATTATTAACCCTGCTTTGATGTAGTCGGGTATAAAAAGCCCTTTCAAATGATACCTTACACGGGGGACGTAGGGGTGGGGACGCACCCTTCCTCTTATCCAGTAGTCAGTTACCAACAATACAACACATATAAACAAAGCAATATTAGTAATTTGAGAATTTTGCTTTGATCCGATGAGGAGTTCCGTTCCATATCTCTGAAGTTCATGGTCTAATCATAACAAAATTTATGGGACCCAACGGGAAGTATACCCTTTCGAACAAAAAATAATTTTTGAAATCGGTTCATAAATGTCGGAGTTCTGAGGTAAAACACAAAAACAAAAAAATTGAGAACCTCCTCCTTTTTGAAGTCGGTTGAAAAAGATGTTTCATTATACAAACAGCAAGATTCTTAGCACTCTGAAAATTTGTGTGACAAAACACGCAATTTAAATTTTTTTAAACTGAATAACTCCCTGACTCCTTCTTACGGCTTGTATTCTATCGGGGACACTTTCAATCTTTCGGATATAACTTTGAGGATTTATTTCCCAATCCTCTTTAGCAGCAATCTTGAGCTCCTGTAGGCTGGCTGATGGCGGCTTTGATCATTTTCTTAAGAATTTCAGATAGTCCCAACGATTTTCGATTGGAGAGGAGGAGAGTTAAGTCTGAAATGCAGTCGCCACACACTAATACGACCGACCGATGTTGTTTTCATCGGTGAATAAATATTATTAGCATTTAAAACATAAAAATTGTAGTGAGACGAAATTATGTGTCCTTGGTATAAAATTAACTAGATACATAATAATAAGACGTATTTCTGCCATTCTTCATTCATGGCTATGATTTTCAACACACACTGTTTCTGTTTAATAGAATAAAGCACAAATAAAAATAAAAATGCTCTGAAAATGAATTATTAAATTCTAAGCACTTTCAGTTTAAAAAATATAAATTATGATATAAATGCATTTACCACAATGATTTTCATAAAAATTAGAGCATGCATTTAAAAGTTAACTTTAAAACTAAATTGTTATTGTTTTAGAGGTCGTGGTGATTTATAGAAGGTACTTACAGTGAACAAAATGATTAACGGTCATGCAACCGTATGTGGTTCAAATAGAAAATTTAGGTACTCTAGTAAATATCTGGGTTACATTATAAAAACTTAACATTTCTTATGGAGTTTCTTTCTGCTATGAAAACTGGTCAGTAATGAGTCCAAGAATCAAAAAAAACTAAGTGAATTGGCTTCAGGTGAAGACAGCTAAAAAATATCCGTGATGGTTTCGAAAATAGAGAAAGTATGAAATGTCTATACCTACAGCACAAAATCCAAAATGATGAATGGCATACAAAATTATTCAGCAACAAAAGCTTTTACTCTTTTATGTACACTCATAACGTACATTTTCAATTATGAACTCAAAAATAGTACCATAGTGACATACTTAATTCACGGGCACATCTAATAAAAATAACTATTATTAAAGTACAGTTGTCATAACAAAATAATGCTTCAATAGTTATTTGTTATACAAGAGTGCAAAGTTGCTTTTTAACCGCGTGCTCAATTTTGATGACCGAGCAAGCGAAGGATTCTAAAATTGAATCACGAGCGCAGCGAGTGATTTAAAAATTAGAATCCTGAGCGTTATTAGCGAGGGAATCAGAAGAGCACGAGGTGAAAAATCTTTGCACTCGAGTGCAACACGTAAGTTTTCTCAGCGAGGAAATGACTAAATGTAAAAAAAATAAACTTCCTCGTCGCTAGAATCACTCATTTTAGGTTTTTCACTTGTTTTCAAGTTTCTTGTTATTAACTTATGGTTTTAACAATATGACGTGAAAAGAAATAGGCGCGCGTAAAGCAAATTAAAGAAAAAGTAATACACCAAGAAGGTTCCAAGTCTGAGTTTTAACAAATTAAAAAAGGTTGTATGATAAATTCGGCACCATGGAGGTAGAAGTTGTAATGTAACAGACGGCCCTAGGATCTCCTGAGAGCACGTCCGCTACACCAGTTGTAAAGAATGTGTAGAGCATTCAATACCTAGTACGTAAATAACAAAAAATAGAAATGGTTAGCGAAAAGAGGCAGGACGGCGTCACGTCCCTTGCAGCCGTCAGCGAGTTCCTTCTTGAAGTTACGGCGTTCGCCAATGGCCCTCACAGCCATTTGTCAGAAACCGGCGGCAGCAAGCGCGTATTGACGGCTAGATACACGGCGAGAGTGCTTAGGCAGCACAGTCCCAGCGTCGTGCAGGCACATCTTGGGTTACAGGCTATCTATGAGAAGACAGACCTGTACGAGACGTCGTCATGAGAGACGGACACACAATAGTAAGCTCCCCCAGGCAGATATTGTGCTTCAAGGTGGGTTGCTATGGCATGCCACATAATCAAACAGTCACAGATTTATAATATTTATATCAATATGTAAATTATACAGAAAATAATTGTATCAAAAGAAATCGCCATGGCGTAAAACAATCCAAAGTCTAAATTCGAATTCCCCTATCTGTCATCCATAAAAAAGTATAAAAGATAAAAATGGCCAGTAGGTAGGTGAATGACTATGAAGGTGATACTACAAAGTACCTAAATACGTTTAATGAAGTTTTGAATTCACAAACTTGGTGCACACGATGTTCTAAATTAAATTTACTTTATCCTCTAGCGGATAAAAACGGCTTTTGCACTCAGATATCGAAGAGCAAAAATACGCTTTCCGAGATGGGGGGATGAAAAATACATTTTTCTATTAAAGTATGCACACTTCGAATCGACCAAAGCGGGCTTCACACTCGCCAGCGAACCGCAGCCGTAAATGACGGCCGCGATTTGCGCTTGAGCACGGCGCGAAAAATATAGCCCTCTACACTCGCAACCTTTCGCATTTACGTTCGCGCATTTGACTGAAATGGACGTGGAAGTTACTATTGCTGCTGCTCTGGCAATGTGTGCTTTAGCATGTTGGGCTTGCCAAAGTACGGGTTCTGCTCGATAACACTCAAGGAACACTAGTTCGCGATCGTTACTCCACTCGATGCTCATGTTTTGTTACGTCCGCTTGTCACTGCATCTCGAACACAACTGCGAACACACCGCGAGTGTGGATGCGTTTGCGCTTCGCAAACCCTTAGACGCGGACCATTAAACCGTCACCGGACGGGGAACGCCGGGAAACGCGATCGCGATGCCGCGAAACCATCCACACTCGCGGTTCGCGGCTTTCGCGGCGCGAGTGTAGAGCCCGCACAAGGAGTATTGAATTATTTTTTAGTGTTTGTTCCTTAATTGTCTCGACGCGCGCTAAGGTGCATTCGCGCGCAATCACACGCATACGCAGTGGGCTGCTGAGTTTCGGCGCCATAAACTATAATTTTGGTTTAGTCCCATCACTTCCCCTTCACATCTCTTCCCCTATTAGGTACGTTTCTTAGAAATGGGAAGTTTTTGTAATTATAAACGCACAGGGGAAGAGATGGGACTAAACCATTATTTTACCACTACATAGGGTCAATGTTACGATAGGTTACATTTAAATATACCTGCCTATTTAAAGGTAGGTATTATATCCATATAATATATTTAAATCTATACTATAATAATATTGTAATAGGCTAGAAACCTGTAGGTACATTTTTGTTTTTCAGAATTGCAATAAGGTAACAAAATAGTAGATTGTTAACCAAGGGATGAAAGTGATCAATTTCACAAGAGATAAGTATTTTGGCGCACGTGCGCAGCCGAACTCGAACTATATCGAGTGTGAAATTGATACTTTTACCCGAGATTAACACTGCTTTTCATTACGAATGTGGGAAAAGTAAAAATACAGAATAGTTTGCAATCGTACCAAAAATATACAATCATTCATACCAAAAAATACTGACTGATGGTTGTTAGCCAATGTAGGTAAGCAAAGGTTCTAAAACTATACCATGTACTCCGACTGAACGAAATTCAGTTTCGAGACTTTATTCTTTTTAGTTCCGGTTTTCCTTTATGATTATTAATTATTCCGAACGAAAAACTGGTTATATTTTGTTATTCATCTACCTAATTAATTTACTTAAATCAATTGGTAATAGTTATTAGGAATTTTACAAAAAATAATAAGGAAGTGGTTCCATTGCCATCGAGTGCGAAAACTCAAACGAAAAGAAAGAAAAGTTTGCATGTTTTTGCTTTTTATTGAAAAACCTGCAGTAGTCAAAGACCGTAGCGCCTCTATATAAAGTCCGTATTAAACACAGCTCTCATTTGACAGATCTTCAAACCGCAGCTACCATATAGAGTGCGCGCAAGATAACTCTGCGCGCGACTGAGGGCGTGCTAAACGTTGCCGTGATCGCAAAAGTTCAAATTACCGCTTTTTAAGCTTAACTTTTTTATTGCTTAACGTAATTTTCCCATTAAATATTCCTACAATCAGGTAGTTCTACTATCAAAATTGATAAAACTGCACACACTTTGGTGGACCATGATTAGTTCCGATTTCGGTCCGCGCGCAGACTTATCTTGCGCGCACTCTAGTAGAATTCTATACATTTGACAACTTTTTTTTAATACCTTACTTAGTTCATATTAAATAAAAGTATACTTAAGAGGGATGTCTCAATTGAGCGCTGTTTATTACGGGCCTAAGTGTCGGCTATTCTCGATAGTCTCACTTACTCAACTCAAGTCAATCACGAATTCTGGGCATACTACGCGTAAGTAAGTTACCGGAGTCCGTCGTATCTATGCTACATGGCCCAGGTGCGGTCATTGGTTGCCCATACGCTCCAACCGCCAAACATCGATTGATTAGAGGAAATTAGAGATATAATTTTGTAGTTCAACCGTTTTGAAAGGACCACAATTTCTATTCGAGTTAAATTAAAACAGTCTATTATGATAACCGATAATCGTCGAAAGATCATCAAAACCCAGTTGTACAGGCTGTAAACGAATTCGTTTAATTCCTTTAAAGTAGGGTTGCCCCCAAATTCCAAAAACTAGGAATGAAGTTGGTAAAACCAGGACAATTTAGTTTAAAAAACAGAACGCAGTAATAGAGTAGCAATAGTTAAATTAATAGGTAGTGAAAATAGGTTAAATGAAATTCAAGTAATAATAATAATCATATTTTTTAATAAAAGTATTTGTATGAAATTAATTATACGAGTTGAAACGAATTGCAAAAGTAGTGCGCTAGTTTTAAAATACATGACCTTATCAGGGCGATTTAAGGATACAGGACGCTTCATAAAAGCTATCCAGGACATCCCAGGACACTACAAAAACCAGGGCATGTACTGGGAAAACAGGACGGTTGGCAACTCTACTTTAAAGCGCATGATCTGTTACTAAGTAGTATTGATTAACGATGCACAGGATTTAGCTCGTTTAAAATTATTGATCGTAGCGTTTAAAAATAAAAATCATTTTTGTCTTGCGATAGGGGTAAGTGATTGTATCTAAATCACCTGACATGGTATAAATAAAAAAATGCAATATAATAAATGCAATATAATATTTGTGGCAGAACATTTCGATACTACGCACAGATGAGTGAAATCACGGCGACACAGCAGACGGACACGACTACCGCGATATCGCTTCGCGCAGTGAGTTAACTCGGGGCGCTATAATGACTCAGGTCAAGAAAAAAATCGTCTTTTTAAAAAAAAAAAACTTTTGTTGAGTCTGTGGAAATCCTTTTCAGAGTTAATCTGTGTCATAAACTTAAAAGCGGTTTAAAAAAATTAAACGAATTCGAATACAGCAAATTAATATTATTCAGCAGAGCTTTCTTGGACTGAAAAATTGAGTAGAGACTAGAAGAGTAAAATCCTGTGGGAAAACAAATACGATTAATTGATTAATAAGCTTCTGTCGTCGCAACCACGGCTACCAATGTAGTGAACAAGACCTAAGGTTTGCAGGTGGGCTGAAAATGATACATAACTGAAACTTTTTTAATGTATTAGGGTGAAGCCAGACGAGCGTAATTTTTTGAGTTGTGAGTCGCTTAATTTCGGTCGCGTAATTTCTGCTACATTCGGTTTCATACAAAACTCCTGTTTCGTTCACACAGCGACGCAAAATGAGTTTGTTAAAGGGAACTATATTTTTTGTCAGCAAAGTTTATATTTGTCATCAACTTGCATCATCTAATTAATAGATTTATCGCCACGAAATATTTTCATTCTCAGATAATTTAAAGTGTCGCCAGTTATGAATTACCAAATTAATGTCAATATGTATCTAACTTATGAGATGGGTTATCAATAAAATCGTAGTTCATTCCTTGGATAAAAATTTTGTTCTCAAAATAATAGGTTTATCCCTTAAATAATAGCTTCGTACTCAGAATGGTATATCTGTCGCCAAATAAATCGATGATCATCCCCAGATTGCGACTTGTTTTTATTTGTTATTTTGTCACCAGTGCAGTAGTTACATTTTATTTCGTTCAGTTATCAAAATAATACTATTCGTTACTAATTAAATAGTTCTGTTTATAAATTTAATGAAAAATTTATCAAAGGGTCGGAGCCAAATTGGCGCGCTATGACATTATTATTTTAAGGGAGTGCCTCCGACCTCGGTAATTTGGGACACCCCGACGCGGATAGGTTAGGTTCGAAGGGGATGACGGGGGCTGGAGTGAGCGAGCAAAGCGAGCGAGCGAAGCCCCCGTCATCCCCTTCGTGTTAGGTTACTTTAAACCCTGCAGACAGAAGTAGGAGCCCCGGCTTCGTCGACTCTGCTTTGGAAACCCAAACAACCTTACAAACATCCCCTTAAGTTTTTCATTTGCAAATATGATGCTACTACTTTTGGGACTTTTATGAATTTTTGAAGTGCTATATTAATTTTTTTTAATGATCGTTTTGAATAAATTGATTATACAGTTATCAGGACAAACTTATTATAATAAATCGAAACCTGTTTATTTGATACTTGATAGTATATCCCGATGATTATATGTGATTTATTATAGAATTGTTTTTATATTGTTTGGCAACTACATTTTGGCGACAGATCTACTATTTTGCCGACAAACCCTATTATTTAAGAAATTCAAAACCAATTAAATTGACGACAGCTTAAATCATACCCTTTGTTAAATCCTTCAAAAAAATTACGCTGACTTATTTTACGCGACTCACAGCTCAAAAAATTACGTTCGTTTGGCTTCACCCTTAGTGGCCATGGGAGAGCAGTGGTCTCGAACGTCATAGAGCGAGATCGGTAGAGTTGCCAGCTAAAATCGGTATATTTTACCCAAAATCGGTATTTGACAAAAAAAATACAATATTCAATCAAATTCGTTTATTTACTGAAAAAAAACTTACGTAGACTAATTTATAACAATCACACTTAGTATAAATTTTTTGTTTACCAATATTCTTTGGCCATTGCCGCGGTCATCTTCGAATTAAGTAATTTCAAAATCATAACAATTAGCTGTATTAAAGAGTCGTTTTGCAGGTAATAGACCAGTGATTGATTCTTTATTAGAAACAACTTAAAAGTGTAAAATCGGTAAATAATCGGCAGAACCTCCTATTCTCAAAAATCATGAGAAATTGTTTACATTTCGGTATTTCGGTAGAAGCGGTTCCATATCGGTAGAAATAACGAAAAATCGGTAGGTTCGAGACCACTGTGGGAGAGCTTTGCGTGCAGGGGCAAACAATACGAAGTAATGAAAAGAAAAGTGTGCTAGGAGAAGATTTTGTACTAGGGAACTTTCCAGAAGATTCGCCGGTTATGCCATTGCAGTATGCAATATTGTAACAATGCAAAAATATTGACTAATGTCTGAAGCTATATAATATATAGGTAAGCTTTATATACCTAATAAGTAGTAGTGGAATAAGAGAAAAAACTGGGTAGGTATTCATCAATACACGTACCTACTTATATTATACTATGTGGTTTTAGTGTTTTTATACTACTAATCCAAAAAACTCCATCCAGTACCGTTAACTGGATTATTTTAGAATCGTTGGAGATAAGTTTTTTTCATAATTAAAACTGTAATTGCAAGAAAGTGCTGTAAATCTGCTGAGTAATCATCAGAACACGGTGATGAAAGTTTTTGAATTTAAAGAGGGCAGCACATATCACCATCACCGTAAAAAAGAACTTCGAACGAAAACCATTAATCTGTTCATGTCGATTGTTATATATATTTGAAAGCCATCGTGGCTTTAATTCTTTTTTATTTGATGATTCTACATTATTTTGATACCTTCTCTTAGACTACAAAATTGCCAGTTAGGACAAAACTTTTAATTTATTTTGGACTTAAAACTACACTTCAGAGCTTCGGCCTCATCATACATTACTATAATGTCCATGGAATGGTGATTGCTATTAATCACTGTCATAGTGCAAAAAATCGCAGGTTAAATGAAAATTACGAAACGAAAAATGTGGTTAAAGCAAAAACCTACCACCCTAAATAAATTGTCAATCAACAATTCCTAGCATAAAAGTCATTATCATGTATTTTTTGTTTGACAATATTATGTTCTCGATCGATGTCCATTTGCAACATTAATTCTCGGTTGCTAGTCCTTTCCACAGTTTGTCAAATTATGAAGGAGCTGAAAAACTGAGGGCATTACGATTACAAAATCATCATCGTATCGTGAGCTATGACGTTATTTGGCACAAAGATTAAAAATAATTATGTAAATAATACTTGATGCGTGATAGTCGCCGGGATAATTCAATAACCAACTAACTCGGCGCTTTTGTGATATTGAGTTAAATATACACTCCGATACAGAATTGTATGCTCTTTCTACTGGTGAAAGAGACTAAGATGTAAGATGCTTTGTTCCGGAGATACTGAGTCTTGAAACAAACTATCTACCTACCGATATGCAAAACGAATATTCCTTGTTAATCTTAAGTGTTGAAGTCTTGAAGTCAAATAAGTTACACTACACTCGTGGTGGCGTGGTTTCGTTCGAGATGCAGTTATTTGAGTTTCATGTTTCGTGAACTCTAACCAAAACTACCCGTCGTTAGTCGGTTTTACTTTTAAGTAAGTTTTTTAGTGTACGAACATAATTATTGAAGTAAAACCAATTAGGTTTGTACAAAACTTTGACAAATATCAGCATATCGGAAGTAAAAGACACAAAAAAATATTTTCTTGCGTTTTAATCGAAAATTAAAAGGATTGTTGAGAACAATACGTGTTTCATCAAACACGTATTTCAATATTTAAATTAATGGTCATAAATCTATTGAGGCTCGACGGTACCGCTTAGTTTTGAAAATAAAGGCTTTTTTGTAGGGAGGTAAAAGCAACTAAATAACTACAAATACAAATTTCTGTGAAACCCTATTACTTTACTATGAACTGCTTTAAAACAACGCGTTCTTTATTTAATTATAAATCGGATACTGTTTCTCAATCAAGTGGCTTAACTTAATGTACCTAGTTTTGAGTGTCGCCATAGTGGCAACGTGCTTGAATTATGTGTGGTAAAAGATAGGTAGAATGAAGATCGGTTTTTTGTATCCCCCTTCTCCGATATGTCATCCGTTTAAATTAATCTTTACTATTTGGATGGCAGTTCATATATTTAGATGTCAAATTGTTGAAGTGAAATATATTTTTACAAATAAGTATTTTATCGAAAATTTTTTTTATGAATTTATTCATGAATTCAAATTGGTCCAATTAATCTGTCCTTTTTCCAGCAACATTGATATAGTATTATTCGCATCAAATACCGATATTTCTTGCATATATTTGAATACCACTATCCTACTAGCCTGTGACTTATTCGATTAAACATAGGTTTTTTTACATATTTTGTGAGCCATGACCTTCCCATGATCTAAATAATCTGCACGCAATGAGTTATCAACAATTTTATGCTTTCTCTACGTCAAAGCTATGCTTTTTAAATTTTTCTGTTCTACATTTTAAGTATCATACCAATAATATTTTATACTATTTCATACTTAGATAAAATAATCATACTAAGTAGTTACTTCGATTATGAATATCATCACACCTTAATGCATGATCTCTTCGCTTGGGCTTTCCCGCAATTTCGTTTGAAACTATGTGGAATCGTGCTGGTCAACATGTAAAGGTAATTTCTATTCATCTACATGTAGGTAACTATTAAATATTAATGTAATTTCTGGGGAGTGAGAATGAAATCAATATCACAATTTATTTAGGTACAAGAGCAGAATTCTGAAAAAAAAGTAAACTTTTTTGCTATCAATGGAACACGCATTCTGTCAGCATGTAACATAACATGGTAATCCGACGAAAACTCTCAACAATTTACAATGTCAGTTTTTATAGTTATTTTTTTAAATATACAGGGTGTCACGTTAAGGCCTCGTTCAGGGAGAAGCGGGGCGTTGCGCGGCGCGTCTGGCGTCGCGTCTCGCGGTCTAATCAAACTAGAAGCGTGATCACGCGCAATTTGTTTGATATTGAGCGCTACTTGCAGCAGAGCACGCGGCGGCTACCGCCGCTGCTGTCGCCGTCGCCTCCTCCGCTGCGTACCCCGCGTACGCGCGTGACATTTTGTTTTTCGCAGTTTATTTGTATTGTCCAAAGAAGACTGTCAAAAGCGGTAGCTGCGATTTCCGCTGCGGCGGCCACGGCGCGCGGACACCGTCATTTCCCACGCACCGCACCACGCGCCGCACAAAGCCCCGCGTCATCAAAAACGGAACTACACATTACCATATGTTTGTATTTGTGCATGCAACGCACCGGCTGACGCCGCGAGCCCCGCCTGCCGCTTTACGTGCCGCTTCTCCGTAAAAGGAGAAAACGCGCAACGCGCCTCACAACGCCCCGCGTCTCTCTGGACGGACGAGGCCTTTTATCAAAACTAGGTCGCCTTGCACCTAAAATAACATAAATGTTTTAGAAAAAAAACCGCCATTTATCGATAATTTTGATTTTACCTACTTCCATACATTTAGTAGTGCGAAAATTTTCTTCATGAGATATTCAAGACGCTTATAATTTTTTGCATTGGTTATGAATAGGCATTCGATGAAGAGAATCCGCAAATGCCACAGTAATTTTTTAATAATTTGAACGTACGTACCTACTCCACACGTTGCGTGGATTGGTCTGATATGATGATGATAATAACTTGATATATCACCATCATTAACTTATCTTACCTTAAACGTCAACTGGTAAACATAGAGTTCCTCATAGACCTCTTAATCGTATGTTCTTAAGGAAAGTATACCTAACTAAAAAAGAAAACCTAGTGTTTATTTACAAGGTACTACTTATGCGTAAGTGTGATCACACGTTGCTGCTACGGAAATACTTAACGTATGGCATTTATTTCCTATGCAGTGTGTACATACAGTCTAAACTCTGATTGCAATTTTCACTATTTTTCCCGAAATCAAACTCATTACGAGCACTTTATATTTTCAAGATACCATTAAGCATTTATTTCGCAGTCAAATATTTAAATAATTATATTAATAGGTTCTGCTCAAACAGGACACTTAAAAATTAATCTTTATGTGCAAAAAAATGCAATGGCTTGTAGTCATTAAAAATTTGGAGACATATTGACAGGTGATAAATAAAGCTAAGTTTTTAATCGATTCTTATACAGCGTGTCCCAGAAAGTAGTGTCAAGCGGAAGTCCAGAGGTAGAACATCCTTTGAGGTACCCAAATCACCCCCATGTATGTTCCGCGATTTTTTGTAGTTTTCGAGTTATGAATGTTTTTCATGTTTTTTAATGAAACTCTGACTATATCGACATTTTTGATCATAGTGACGTGAATAGTTGATATACATGAGTATTTTTTTTTTCTAAATTAGCTGATTAGTGACTCTTTTGAATGCATAAACATTTGTAACCATAGATGTAACGAATGCGTTACAAAAAAATATTGAATTCTCATAAAGTTAAAATCCTGCATATTTCCTACATCTTTGTGGGTGATTTAAAAATAAATCTCCCTAAACTTTTTTCGTCAGATGTATTTTAAAAACGTATCCATTTTATCAGCTATTTACCCTGTAAATTTCATCGAGCTATCTCTACGACATCACAACAAAAATTTCATTCAAAGCATACAATATCGAAAATTCCAGTTGTAAAAGGGTGAATGAAAAATTGATTAAAACTAACGAATAACTTCTTTTTTAGTAACCCTCGACGTAAAAAGAGGGGTGTTATAAGTTTAACGTGTGTGTCTGTGTGTCTGTCTGTGGCATCGTAGCTCCTAAACGGATTTTGATTTAGTTTTTTCTTTTGTTTGAAAGGTGACTTTATTGAGAGTGTTCTTAGCTATGATTCAAGAAAATTTGTTCAGCCGTTTGAAGATCATCAGCTCTTTTCTGGTTGTCGAAGGGATATGAGCAACTTCTACTGGTCTGATCGATTCTAAATTTACTATCCTGTGACTTCAATGATATTACAATAACATGGTAACCTTGACCTGATACTCAAGCATCATCTGCAACAGCATGATACCCAACTTACAGCAGAGGTATTGTATGCATATTGATTCTTTAAGTTTATGATAAGTTGTAATGACCTCCTTCTTGTCACATGTCATCAATATCATTGAAGTCACAGGATGGTAAATTTCGAAACGACCAGACCAGTCGAAGTTGCTCATATCCCTTCGACAACCAGAAAAGAGCTGATGATCTTCAAACGGCTGAACAAATTTTCTTGAATCATAGCTAAGAACACTCTCGATAAAGTCACCTTTCAAACAAAAGAAAAAACTACATCAAAATCCGTTTGGGAGCTACGATGCCACAGACAGACACACAGACACACACGTTAAACTTATAACACCCCTCTTTTTACGTCGAGCGTTACTAAAAAGAAGTTATTAGTTAGTTTTAATCAATTTTTCATTCACCCTTTTACAACTGGAATTTTCGATATTGTATGCTTTGAATGAAATTTTTGTTGTGATGTCGTAGAGATAGCTCGATGAAATTTACAGAGTAAATAGCTGATAAAATGGATAAGTTTTTAAAATACATCAGACGAAAAAAATTTAGGGAGATTTATTTTTAAATCACCCACAAAGATGTAGGAAATATGCAGGATTTTAACTTTATGAGAATTCAATATTTTTTTGTAACGCATTCGTTACATCTATGGCTAAAAATGTTTATGCATTCAAAAGAGTCACTAATCAGCTTATTTAGAAAAAAAAAATACTCATTTATCTTAACTATTCACGTCACTATGATCAAAAATGTCGTTATAGTCAGAGTTTCATTAAAAAACATGAAAAACATTCATAACTCGAAAACTACAAAAAATCGCGGAACATACATGGGGGTGATTTGGGTACCTTAAAGAATGTTCTACCTCTGGACTTCCGCTTGACACTACTTTCTGGGACACGCTGTATTTAAAGACCTAATTTTTTTTTCTTATCATTTAAAATGCAAATTACAATGATTAATAACACCAATTTAATTGTTTTTTATAAATTTGATAAAATCAGGTAATATTGGATTTACGAGTCAATTAGGAGGACCGGACAAAGTGGTCCTCAAGACCAATAACGACCACACATATGTCATTAGAAAGCTGTTTTAATGTACTACAATATTTATTATCGTTTAATATTGCAATGACATAAAAAGTTATGGCGATGTTAAGTTTGCAATCGTTCCAATTCTTATTTCAATGGGCAGAAAAGGTCAATTTGCGAATTGGCTAATTCGCGATTCCCCCATTGGACGAAAAGAAAATTGGACCAATCGCACCTAAACGTTTGTAAACCCATACATTTTTTCAGTAGATAACTATTCTAGTAAATTGTAATAGCTTTCTAATGACTTAATATGTGGGATCGTTAGGTATTGATCTTGAATACCAAGTTTATTAAACGAGCGCGAACATCTCACTTTAATAAAACTCTTACTATACCGACGTATTTTTCATTGAATTGAAAAACCTGATTCACATAGGTAATTCAAGTTCAACTGGAAGTGAAACATCTGCTTTCTTTATTACTTACAATATAATACGTCATCTCCACATGCATCATAATGCATCACCGTTCACACAATACTTGCGAGTTCACCTTTTGTTTTAGAAAAATCAGGTCGGGAAAAATTGTTTTCCGCTTCATCGTCTTGTCCTAATGAAAATCCAATACACGAAGAGATTAATCACAACTTATGCACGCTGCATTGCTTATTCAAATGATATGTTGCATTTCCTTCTTTACAGAAAGAGCTAAAAGGCTATAAATTTGTCATTATTATTAGGTTCAATTGTTATTATTTATGGTATTTACATCAATGGGTTCTAAGGGTTCAATAGACTATTTTTGGAAAGAGAAATGTAGGTAAAATTTTCTGACATCCTCTGCTTTAGAAAGCATAAACATATAACTATTTAAAAGGAAAGCTTGACGGATAGTAATTTCAAATAGTACAATGGAACATAACAGAGTGAAATGCGATTAGGTACTTGGAGGTTCACCCCTAAGGTGCGCACGCGTGCGCCGCGGCGCTAAACCAACCGTGCAGTTTGAACTACATTTCACGCGTTGTCTATTCATATGTGATGATAAACGATGGAAATTGAATGATATGTTTTAATACCAAACAATATAATTTGTTGCTGAGTTTGCTCGCCACTTTGTTACGCCTGCCGCGTTTGTAACTTTCATTAAGCGAACTAGAAATCCGATTGATTTCGCCTGTCCGTACTGTCTATCGTTGGATCATTAATTTTACAAAAATAGGTAAGGGTTCATGTTCAAATAGTAACTAAATTGGTATCAATAGTTTTTTTTTTACAAAGTTCATAGAAAGCACTAAGTTTCAATTTTAACTTCTACCAACACGTCCTACAAGTTATAAATTATAATATTCTTTGCATAAAACTTGGAGAGCGTTATAAAATTATTAAACATGCGAATAAAGAGAAACATCATTTTATTAAAATATAAGAAATAATATTGGTAGGTACCTAATATTGAGAATAAAAGCTGTGTTAAACCTACCTATGAAGTCATCATAGGGAACTTGCTATGGACAATACTTACCTACTGAGATGTGCCGAAGAAGCAGATTCATAGATAACTCAAGCGGGTACGGGCGTATTGACCTAGTGGTCGCGGGCACGTTGAAAGCGACATCGACGCATAATAACAGTGGCAGGGAAGGTGGCCCGGCCGACTACGACGGCACCGGCCGCAGGACGTACAGTGCGCGCGCACCTCGCCATGCGCACACGCTCGACACATGGCGCGTCGCCTGGCGCTGCTGACGCTGCTGGCGTGCGCGGCGGCCGTCCGCCGCCCGCCGAGACACTCCGCAGACATCTCCGATTCCGAGTCCCTAGATCCTTTTTCCGTGTGGGAAGAATACGAAGACTCCTACGAAAGCACCCCTGCGCCGCGAACGCGCACCACCACACTTAGTGCTAAAGTGTTACTTAAGGGGAAGATTCCCAAAGTGAACGTGACTATGAAAAACGCTAAAGGTGAAGAAAAAAAAGTAATTAAGACCACTAATATTAATATAGAAAGTCATACTAACTTTATAGTAACTAAACCACCACAAGTGAAGACAAATGCGGTGACAAGGCTTCCAGTCCTTCAGATAGGAGATCAATATGTGTTAGTGGAATCTCCTGATATGGAGCAGGTGACTCGGCGCACCACAAGGAAACCGTCGACGACACGGCGGCCCGCTCGGCGGCCGAGCACCACGCGAAGACAAACGTCCACCACGCGACGACCCACGACGCGCCCCATGCGACGTACCACTAAAGCAACCAAGTCACCATATTCTAAGAAAACTACTTGTCCACCCAAATATTCTGGGTGGCTGTCATCGTTTTTTGAGGACAATAAATTGAAGAGAGTTCCCGAGAAGCAAGCAGCAAACTCAGGTTGGTTTTTAGGTAGGTCTACCTTAAATTCATTTTCCACTTCCAAGTACTCAGTATAACAAATTACTCTAATCGTTAATAGAGTAAACGTATTAAGTCACACAACACTAGCAAGAACACTCACATGATTAAAATAATTGAGGTAGGTCATACATTGATGAGAAAATTCTATCGTTTAAACGAAAATTGGTACCTACGTGTGATTAAAGTGTGTTTTTTATAATTATATGAATTTACTTTGATGTCAAATTTTAAATAGAATAAAGGAGGTGCTGCAGTATTAAGTGGCCAACCGGAAACTTAACGTAATGATAATGAAAGTCAAAGCGCTTTAACCATGACCATAAACAGATGAAAATGAGTTTCTCTAAAAAAGTTGAACTTTATCCGAAATCATCATTATGAAATCGCAGGCGAGACGACGAGGAACCGCATCATTGCGGACTCACTAAGGGAGAAAAATGCAGTTGAATATTTTTACTGGTGCTTTCTAATGCGCTATTTCACGCTTTTAAACGATATCAAATGTTGAACTCTGAGCTATTTTTAATTTATAAACTCAGGATGCTTAGTATATTTTCCATACAGCTTTTATATGAGTCTAGACCCGCCTAATTACATTGAAAACACAAAATTTCAACAACTGCAAGTATTTAAGATTGTTTTGGGGCTTTTAAGGACGTAGGTATACAGATCAGCTATAAGTAAGCTGTTTTTCGGTACATTTTCCGTTCAATCCGTGAAACTTAGGCTAGATGTTATGGGAAGCTACGGATACGACTATTCGTTTGTCTAAAAAAGGTGGAGGAAACTCTTTTTAAATTTGACAATTATACTAAAACTAGCTGTGCCCGCGACTCCGTCCGCGTGGAACTCGGAAAACAACATTGTGTCGCAGTAACTAAATAGTGTATATACCTATATGTATTCCATTTATAATGGTAATAATAGACAAAGGTGTCCCACCAAGGCACTTATATCTTTTAAACCATTTCTTTAGGTAGAGTTTCAGCTCTTCTTGATTAACCGTAAAGGTTCATATAACCATATAATAATACTAATAACGCGTTGCTTATTTCCATACATTTCCTTGCTAAAATGGATTATAATTGAATATTTATATTTATTGTGATAATGTAACGAAACCTTTTCGATTCTCGGTTCAGGCAAAAAAATCAGTAAAGGCAATATTTCTTACTTTTAAAAATAAAATGAAGCCTCCTTTGTGCCTCGTGAAGCCTCCAGTGAAATTTGCAATTTTTTATATTTATAGTACTTTCCCTTCATGGCCAAGTCTTTTGGGACATTACCTAAGGCTTAAATAAACTTAATAAAACGGCGACGACAGGTTTTGAATAGTTCTGACAACAATGAACAAAATAAAATAAATAAAAACATTCCAAAAAAATTACAAAAAGTGTATTTTTTTAAAGTGAGGTTTTAACGCAGGACACTGAGCCAGCGACCGTTCACTGCAGCACTTACTTCTGTCTACAGCTTATACTACGCAGTATATGGAAATAATGTTTCGTTGCTCGGCATCTATGAGCAATAGCGTGATAGTTTATATACCAGCATAAGCGCAGGCCCATCAAAATCGATTCACACGATTTCACGATCCGAATATTAAGCTTATACTTCGCAGTACGTGGAAATAATGTTCCGCTGCTCGGCTATATAATTATGTACCAGCAAAATTTTCGCTTTTTACGAAACACATCAGCGAAAGTCCCATCAAAATCCATCCACGGGATTTTACGTGATGTCCGGACGGAAAGACAAACAGACACAATAATTCTAAAAAAAAATGTTATAGTTTCTGTATCGATAGTATAATACCACCGAATCGAAATTTTGGAAAAATATTTAATTACAGACAAAGTGCACTTTGAATTTTATTAATAGTATATCGATTTATAAATACGTATTTAAGTATTGATTTAAGTATTCATAATAAAATATATGAGTATTTCAAATTAATCTATCGGATTGCCTTGCACAATTAACAATTTAGAATACCTACACTCGCTTATGAAATTGAATGTATTTCTCTTCCACTGCCATTCAGACAGATACCTAATAAATTTTAAATAACAATATCTTCGTTTTTTTTTTCATAAAAGCTTAGTTAGTACCTTCTTCGGATAGCATTTCAATAGACCTTCCGTAGATTGAGATTTCCTCACAACTTGATTTGATACACGTAACGCCATCTATTGAAAAGAAATGGTATACACAAATACAATGTATTCATGCTAAGTTCTTCTAGAAAACTTAAAATTCGCATAACTTTTGATTGCGTGAACCGATTGCGATGAAACAAAAAACATATGTTACTTGGAGATAAGCACAATATTTAGTTATAAAAGTCAACAACATTGGATCAGTTGTTTTTACGTGATGCTTGAACAAACATACAGATAAACAGATAAACAGACAAACAGACAAACAGATAAACAGACAAACAGACAAAAATTCCAAAAATGTTAAAAATGGGTTCTATTGGTTATTGTTTAACACCCCAACCAGGTTTTTTCAAAATATTTGCTATGTACAGACATACCATGTCTACAGATTTATTATATGTATAGATAATGTCCTCCTACGAAAATACTAAAAATAGCGTTTTAATAAATAAATACAACACCATTACTTAGCAGACATATTTTCCTTAAAAAGTCTAGAAAGAAAATGTTTGGAAAATGCACAAGAAAAGTTTTTTTTTCATCGCTGACCTTTACTGTTTGAAAATAAGGTTGGTTTTCCATCGGTCATTTTATTATCGGCCATAATCGTGAGTGGACTCGAAATTCTTGACAGCAGAAATAAGCGGTCAAATAGATCCCTCTAAGGTCACAAAGATTTAAATTGACCTAACTTGAATATAAAGATACGCTGTGTGTGGGGGCCGTCCACATATCGTAATTTTACCTAGGCTTTTTGCAAATGTGTCTATTGTCTAGAGCATTTTTTATTGTAGATAAATAACCTACATACGAAAGTATTACGGTGGAAACGTCTTGCATAAAATACGTAGCTTAGCCAGGTTAACCACATAAACTGTTAATGTAACCGCTAGTTAATATTTTAGATTACAGCGGTATATGGCTTTCGCCAGTACATAGTTAAAGTTATTAAATAAAACTTTCTTTTAAAACACACAAGTAAAAAAAATATGAACCAAGCTGATGGATACAAGTGAAAATAGGTACCTAGCTTTTTACAGTTTGGCTTAGAGATCCTTTTCCCCATTACCCATAAAGGTTTTCTAAACGGATTGATAACATTGTAAGTAAAAGCGGTTAACGACGCTCCATTATAAAACTAAACTTGACTCTCAAGTCTAGTTAGCCTTAGTAAGCCTTAGCTTTACCGAGGCGGAATATGAGATTCTTTATCTGGTATTGACTACCTCGTTAGGAGCAGGGCACACGGCACAACTTTTTGGCCCGGGCAAGCTCGGGTAAGAGACTACGTTTCACCGTGGAATAATAAATACTAAGGTAAGCCTTAGTATTTATTATTCCACGCTAAGGCGCGCACTACGAATTTTAATCGGTGCGGATAATAGTCGCCAATCTGTGAACAATAACAATATACTAGAGTCCGCGCACTACGAAAAGAAATCGTTTGCGATTTAAAATAGCAGATGCGAAATCGTATGTATGTTTTGGACCCTATGATATAGTACTATGGCGCGCGCACTGCGGAAAAAATCGCAAGCGCAGCGTTCAATCGACTTGTGATCTTTGATGATTTCAGACGTAAGTGAGTCCGAATCGCTTGCACCGACGCCTTCTTTTGTAAATCCATGTTTCGATTTTCACTTCGGCTTTCTTGGTGGCACAGACTGTCTTTGGCCACTATTTATTCTGTGCTTTGGCCTCCGCTATTTCGCAGGCGATAATAAATTGTAGTGCGCGTAGGAATTATTTTCGTTTGCGATTTTATTTCGCAGTTTAAAAATCGCACCGATTAAAATTCGTAGTGCGCGCTTTAGCCTATGTACTACGTGGTTACTGTTTATAATTATGGTTTCACCACCAGACACGTTCTATCGTGACAAAAACTACCTAACCTGCCATTTTCCTAGCTTTAATTTTCTCGCAGGCAAAATAGAATTTCATCTTATGGTTACGCTGAGGCATAATTAAGTGAAAAATCTACTCCTAGGTTAATGTACGTGACTAACATTTCTATTTAATTTATAGCGTTAATTTAATACTTTAGAAAACGGAGCACTTGTTTTAGAAATAAGTGACAGGATTTAACTTTTTCCCCCTTGTTACAAACGATGGTCTAAGAAAAACCCTGGTTTTAAAATAGCCTCGTTTCTTTTTGTTGTATTATGTTAGAAAGTGATAGGTTTATTTTAAACCTGGGTTTATCTTAGTCTTCGTTTAAACCACCTTTTGTAATAAGGGGGTTTAAGTTGTTTTCCTTTTTTGTAAACTACAGCTACACATATATTAAAGTCATAAGTACTTAGTATTTTAAAAGACGAAACTTGAAAACCTTTAACTCTGATAACTGACATAATGCCGTCGGTGCAAGTGGTGATGATGATTAGTTTCAGATCAGCCCGTCGTCACCTTAAGGCGCAATGTAAATTATTTCCTAAAAATAGCCGAGGATGTTAGATAAATCAAAACCGGCTCCTGATCTAGCAAGGATTATTTGAACAAAACAATTTTTTACACGTTGTGCTATTCTAAAAATAGTCGTAGGAAAATTATGTGTGTAAGCAAAAAATACAGCCGAAAGACAACAAGCTCTTTTTATTAGACACTGCTTAAAGGTTAATAATTGTTCAAAGATAAAACAGTTAAAATTGATTCGGTTTTTATTACGTAGTCTTGGCCTTTTCATTGGAGAAATAATAAATCAAGCCACAAATTTATTTATTGGCCACGTGACCAAACTTCTCATTTTATAACTAAGCAACGGGAAAATGAGATAACCTCTAATAAACTAATTCGACTTTTTTACAACGCCAACTAAATTTTTGGGCACCCCGACACGGATAGGTTAGGTTCGAAGAGGATGACGGGGGGTAGAGTGAGCGAGCAAAGCGAGCGAACGAAGCCCCCGTCATTCCCTTCGTGTTAGGTTACTTTAACCCCTGCAGACAGAAATAGGAGCCGCGCGCAGCGGGGCTCCGTCGACTCTGCTTTTTTTTTATTTGTTTTTATTGTGAAAATGAAAGTGGGTGACGAACAGTGGCTTATATAGAAGATAACTAGTGGCTAAGATAGTATCATTCAGACGCTCGTTAATTGTGGCTGACTTACTTAGTAATTTAGAAGCCAATGTAGATTTTTAGAGGCGAATAATTCTATTAAAAAGAAGTCTGTTTAATTAGCACCCTTTTCATTGCTTGTGCTAAAGTATAATTTCCTAACACTTCTCCTAGAAATGGGAGTCTTACGAAGGCAATTTACACTTTAATAATTTTATTCAGATTAATAAGTTTTGTAACCGGACATATTCCTAGGCTGGCCATCCAAACAAAAAAAACATAATATTGTGATAAAGTGAGGATGATGATGAGCATTGAAGGAGTTAAAAGCCACGCCATCGTATTTGTAATCTTTATATTGTTTGGTTACTATACATATATCAGGAAGAAAGCATCAAGCAACACTCCCGCCTGGCGCCCGTCTATTCATTCCCGTACGTGGGTAGCTCATTACCCCTGTACCTGAATCTTGACAGAATCCATTTAACATATCATCAAGCGTAAACCTTAGGGTTCAGTGCTTTTTTATTCAAGAAATATTAATTACTAGCTTGTGCCCGCAGCTTCGATAGCGTAAAATTTTGAAGCCGTTAAGTGACGATTTTCCATACAAACTTTCATCCCCTATTTAACTTCCTCAGGGGTTGAGTTTCGAAAAATCCTTCCTGATTCCTTGTCTACATTATAAAGGGAACCTTTGTGCAAAATATCAGCTTTGTAGGTCCTAGGGTTTGGGCTGGGCGTTGATGAGACAGTCAGACAGGACTTTTCTTTTTGTATAAATAGATTACCTATAGATTATTGCACAACAAGTTTTTCATTTCATTTCAAATTATACTTTGAATTTATTTTGACGACACGTTTGGTGCAGTGGCTAAGCGATTGGCTTCTGCGCTACGGGTCGTGGGTTCGATTCCCACACGGAACAAAAATTTGTATGGCCTACAGATGGTTGTTTCGGGTCTGGGTGTTTGTTTGTGAGATTTGTGTCTGTAAACGCACCCACGATACAAGATAAATCTTAGTGTGGGGCAATGTCTTATAAAAAAAAAAAAAAAATACTGACCGCCTCGTTGGTCTAGTGGTTAGCGACTGCTTAGCGTATTATTGGGTTTTTCCGTGTGGAATTTCTCAGTAACAGCCCGGACACTTCTGCCCAAACCTGCGGGGAACAAGTTCAGCCATGGTGTTGTGTTATTTATTCATTAGATTGATTAGATAGCAGAGCTGAGCAAAAACGGTTAATCCGTTAGTCGTTAATTAACGAAGTTAAATAAGTTAAGCAATTAAATAAATTAAAAAAGCCCAGATTAATTTCTAAGTTAAACTAAAAAAAAAACGGTTTTCTTAACTTCCGTTAAATTGAACTTCCGTTAACTTTAGTCCGTTACATTGGTTGTTGATGTGATTTTAATAATTAAATATAACACTGTACCGTCTAGTGCTGCTGTAGAACGTTTTTAGGGTTCCGTACCCAAAGGGTAAAACGGGAGCCTAATTAAAACGCCGCTGTCCGTCCCTCTGCTTCTGTCCGTCTGTCACACCAGGCTGTATATCATGAACCGTGATAGTTAGACAGTTGAAATTTTCACAGATGATGTATATCTGTTGCCGCTATAATAACAAATACTAAAAAAACAGAATAAAATAAATATTTAAGGCGGCTCCCATACAACAAACGTGATTTTTTTGCCGTTTTCATAGATAATGGTACGGTACCCTTCGTGCGCGAGTCCGACCCGCAATTGGCCGGTTTTTTTTTGATAATTTATTTTTCGGGCAACAATCATTGCTGTTGAATGACAATATATCATGCTAATGTTTATGAAGGGAAATATTCACCTAGCTAACCTAATTCAAAATGATGATCAATAATTGATTGCTATTGTTATTTTATTGCTCTAGGTGCATATGTTTTTGTGTTTTCATTCTTAAAACATCAAATAAGTATTTAATCTAACTACTTGTTTGTGCCTGGGTATCCCAGACCAGCCTGTTCTTATTAGGTATCTTTAATATAGACACAAGTCTAGTTCAAAAGGGGTAGGTACTTAACCGCAGGCCACTTAAAGTATCACTGATGACTATTTTAAAACAAGTGTTAAAATTTCAAAATTCGATAATTTTCATTTCCATGTAACATGATTCTTTTTTTTAGTTTTCCAAAAATTCTTCATCTTTGCTTTAGTTACGAATTCAGAAAATGGAGCTTCTAATCTGTGACCCCAAATAAGAACTAAAATGTAAAACAGAACTGGCCACAGTTGAAGATAGGTTTTAGCGATTTTAAATGAAATCTTTGAACAATTATTTCTCTTAATCTAGTGACTTTTGGGAAAAATTGTAGAACAAAATTTGTTCATTATTATGGGTACTTTATCACCCTTTTAGATTAGGACGCCCTTTCCGACTCACCTGTATAACACTTAAACATCAGTACCTACGACTTTTGGGTGGTCAACTTTTAACGGATAACTTTAACAAGAGTTAAGTTTTCAAAAAAATAACGACAACGATTATCGAAGTTAACTTTTTGAGTAGCGAATTATGATTAACGAAATTAACTTTTGGATTAACTTTGCCCACCTCTGTTAGATAGTAGAACTAGTGAGACTTTCTTCCCACTAGTTTGATGGTAGACCTAGTGTGAAAAAAATCTCACTTGTTCGACAGTAAGACAAATCAATCAAACAACTGGGAATAAACCAATTAATTTTAACTTATATCTATTTTTGAATAGGTAAACTTGCAACACGTAGTCAGCCGACCCCGTGCCCTGTGCGCTTTTGTTGGACGGGACCTCTAATCTCCAGTAATTCGATATGTGTGTCACTAACTCACTGAATCATCACAACAGACACAACAGAGGCTGATTAAATCCTCATTACATATGCAATGTAAATATGACATAGAGGGCACTTAATTCAAAGTCATGATCTTCATTTTTTTACCGGTATAGTTACTTGTCTACTGCTGAGTATGCAGATATTATAAAGTGATCATTATAAAGTTAAAGAAGTTGATTTATAATAATTTAATGAATCATGTCTGCGTACACGCATCTCCTCATAGTCACATTCGTCAGTGAAGTTCTAACAGGGCGGAAGTCAAAAATAACTACTTTACAAGAGAGTGAAAAAACTATTTAAAACGAGCGTAACCTACGCTGAACGCAATATTGTTTTTAATTATCATTACAAATAAACTCTTTGATGATTTAATAAATCTTTGAAAATCCTAATAATCTTTTTCATTTCAAGTAATATTGTGGCTTTCGCAGTGTTGTTTGTTTTTGTCACAAAATGACTTAGACGTTAGAACTTCACTGACGCATTGTATTTTAATTAGGCATGATTATTAACCCCCTAGTGAGCTTCAGCGTAGTAGTTTGTTTTATCTTGTCAATTAAGTAATGTAAGTAGATGTTAATAGTTTCTAATAAACTACAAATCAAAATAAAAAGAAAACTTAACATTGCTACTTCCTATTTGTTTGCTAATCAATAGGAAAGAATTTTAGCTATTAAATGTCATATTAATGAAGTAAACACCATTCTTTTGCATGTCGTATACAAAACTTAATAAGGATGTTCCTATATTACCTGTGAACTGTCGTCATAAAAGAGAAACTGAGCTGTATTTTTGATGTCAACGTCAATTATAGTGGACGATTCATGTTGTAGCAGGGTCGCAGAGATGCATAAAAAAGCCGGACGGGCGTAAGATGGCGTAGAATTCGAAAAAAAAACGGATGTAATTAATTTACCTACACAGATTAATACCTAAATTATTACTTTTATCTTGCGGTGATGTTTAGGTAGTGATCGTACATTAACTATGTATTTATAAGTACCTTCATCTAGTCTTTTTCCAAACACGTTGGGGTCAGATTTCAATCTACGACAATTTCAATTGACGACACGTTTGGTGCAGTGGCTAAGCGATTGGCTGCTGCGCTACGGGTAGTGGGTTCGATTCCCACACGGAACAAAAATTGATATGGCCTACAGATGGTTGTTTCGGGTCTGGGCGTTTGTGTATGTGAGATTTGTGTCTGTAAACGCACTCACGATACAAGAGAAATCTTAGAGTGGGGCAACGTTTTTAAAAAAAAGAAAAAACTGATTAGTTGCGGCTGAATACCAATATTTTACACGGAGCGACTGCCATCCGACCTTCGCAACCCAGTAACTGGGCAATGCCGATATCCTAAGGTTTGATCGGTTGTCAGAATTTCGGGCTTCTGACTAGAATGACTGACTGATAAGAATACTTATGACTGTTGTTACGGGTAACAACTATCATAGGTGTACTTATAACACACGGGACGGACGGTTTAACATGCTCTTCAAGGCACAGAGAGCACATATAACCTTTATGTATATATTTAAATAAAAAAAGTGAAAGAAAAATGTGATAGACAATTTCACTGCTACGCATTAATTAATGGCCGCCGGGCGAATCAGCTGGCCGGCACGACTAGTGCGGTATCACGTGAGGAACACCATGTTTTCTTTTTGAAACAAGTTTTTTGTTGATTCTAATAGATTTTCCAATCTCGTCCTGCATGTTTAGGGTCAATCTATATCACCAGTAGACCACGAGGTTTAAAAGAATTACACGAATTCGTATACATCCTGTATAGTTTATTATACCCTTTGTCTGGAACACGTCAGTTAAAGTAGACCCGTCTTGTTTTTAGGCTCTACTATTTTATTACCTATTGCTTTAACTAAACATTCTAATTGATATCTAAAACTTAACAAATTAAGAAATAGGTAAGTAAGTATGTATTGATGTTACGATTTTTTCGTTTGTACACTTTTTACCCACGTGCCAATTAGCCTTCAAAACGCTTAAATTCTGGAGTCGAGTGTTCGAACGCGTCGCGCCGGCTCTCTCCTTAGAGCATCCTCAATCCTCTATCAATCCGCGCCTAACCTGTCGTGTAGTTTTCTACCCCCTGATTCAGAACGATTCGATTAGTCAGTTGTCGAAAGATTCGTTAAACTATCTCTTTTTCTCTCGTTACTAGAATCGTAGACGAAACGGGCTAACAAACCATAACGGTCGGCAACTGCCGTGCTGGCTTTTATATCCTTGTGAAATGTGTAATCAATAAAATAAAATTTTGGGGTGCATGAAAAGTGCCTCCATGAGTAACGATACTTAACTACGTCCGGCGTACCCTGGGCAGTCAGCCCCGCTACCAACCTTGTTGACTGGCTAATCTTTTCACCACGGCAGACCTATTCTCGTATAGCTTGTGCCGACACGATAGAAGAAGAAGAAGAAATAAACAAAATGCTCAATTAATTTGAAAATCATAATTAGGATACCTATAATATTTATAACAATAACATAATTTCCGTTTTAGTAATATTAAAAGAAAAATAACCGACTAAACGAGTATTTATAGTCGCCAGCTGCAAAAGAGGCCGTATAATCGGCTTAGTCTGTGCGGCTAGATACGAGTAGTCGGTCCATCTCTAACTTTGACTAATTTAATTCGTAATTAAAATCATGATATCGTCACGTCTCGTTAAAGTTATCAATGTCATAATCAAACTCTTTAGAAATAATTGCATAGCTAGTGTTACATTACCTACAAATTAATCGACATTAGACGTATCTGACTATCTGTTGTGTATCAAATCCATGTACATAATCTAAAAGAGCTTTACAATATAATTTGAATTTCTAAGATTATCTGTTGATTTCTTGTTGATATACCTGCGTCAAAGAACATTTACACTAACGTACGTTCTTACATGTCAATTCCAAGTCATATTCGGGAAAGTTGTTGATAATTACAGCGTCGCTTATACATGAATGCTATGTTGCAGCGATATTTTAAAAGCAGTTATATTATATAATTTCGGTAGACACTCTTAGCGATATTGTCAAAAGACACGTGTTAGGGTGATTTTCCACCAAAGATGTGCTATGCAACGTTGCTATGGATGCGTTTGATATCCACCAATCATATTCATCGGTCTACATAGCATAGCACTGGTGGAAACTGATTCAACTAAGCTACGTTTTTTTATATGGAAGGATGTGTGATGTGGATGCGTGCTATGGATGGTTGCGAGTGGTGTAGCTATGCCCACCGCTCCTCGTGCCTTCCCTATTGTCGATACTTTGTATAGCTCGAGATGCGCATCTTCCTCGCACAGCTACATAGCTTAGCATCAGTGGAAACGGTCACATACTTTTGTAGCTTAGCTTTTACATTATCGCAGCATAGCTGTATAGCACATCTCTGGTGGAAAGGCACCCTTAAAGTATCAGATCTAGAGTCATGATTTTTAATCATAATCAGTCTCAACCGTAATCGGAATATTAATTACCTAAAAAAAAAACAAATGAAACACAAAAATAAAACGAACGTGTTATTAAGTATTTGATAACTTTGTCTCACGCAAAGAATGGCGAGTACACGAGAAGAATTGATCAAGCAGTGCGCTCGACGCACTCCAGGTCACCTCTGCTGAACGGCTACTGACAATCGATGACAATAAATATGGTATTACCTACTTTCAATTAGCGGTATCACTATTTTACAAAGTGTCTAGCGAAAATATAATGACTCTAAAATCAGTAAGTAATATTATGAGAAATATGATCGATTGACAGTATATCGTTTTATTATAATTTCGCTAGAGCTATTATGATAAAGCGGTTTTGATAATATCGCTGCGACATTACACGTAAGAGTGCTCATGTCAACAACTCCGCTCTACTTAGAGCGCTAGTATTCAGATAGGCCTTACGTTATAAATGATCAATACTATTTTTACATCAATCTAGCTGATCTATGCGTCATGATTACCTTCTGCAGTAAAAAAGATATAAATAATATTTATACAATAACATATGATTAAAATTTCTCTTTGATTATGTCGTACCGAGGGACATTTATTATGTTCCAATTCCCAGTGGTGGCGATCAGAATTGAATGCACGTGAGAATAATCGGAAACAAAACCGAGTAATTAACTTAGTAAGTATTATAGACATGCAGTGTAAGTTAGAAATGCGGAAAATGCTCCAGGAAGTCAGAGTAAGTTGTCTCATAGCGCAGACGCACGCGCGCCGCGCTTCTTCGCATGCTGCACCCGCGCACCCGGCCTCCAGCTCTCGCTCGATACTCTTGTCCCACTAACATAAAAAAGTTTCTCCTTAAATGTAGTAACTACTGGACTAAGCTTCCGATAACAAGAATAGGTATCTATTGAATTATTGAGTAGTCCATGCAATAAACTGGAAATAATTATGTACTTACGTGCTGTCGCTAAACCGGACCACATTTTATGTTTGAGCTAGTATTTAATTTTTCCTGAATATAATACGTTCATAGTTAAACTGACTTTATTTTTTATAGCCCTAATAATATGAAACATTTCTAATGAGTCATTTTATAATTTGGGTAGGGAAATTTACTTTCAATCAATACTTGTTTTCAGGTTTTTTTTCTACAATATACAATTGGATTATGGAATCAAAGACATCTTGGTTTGACGGGGGCTGGTTTTCGGATGACGTTACGGCTAAAAAACCTATTACCACAACTACTCCTCGGCCTCTAACAACAGTACCCAGCAGCTGGTTCCAAACTCTGCTCGACACTGAGGAGAGCGATGGCGCGTATGTCTCCAATGACGTAACGATAAGTAAGTTGAAAAATTGCCTAACAATTTATTTAATTAAGGTAAGGTAAAAAGGCAGTTATTGTGAATCATACGAAGATATGCGCTTCTCATTGTTTTAATGAACAACCAATACCGAATTCAGGGAAGCAAAAAAATACTACCCACATTACAATTATCGCTATTGTGTTTCGTGTAATAGACACCTTCTAAAAAAGGAATTATTGGAAAAGAAGGTAGTTTTACGTTTATATTTAGTCTTTAATTTTAATGTAGTCTATAAGGCTCATAAAAACTTAATAACTAATTAACACCTTAACTAACAACGCTTTTAATGAGTAACACTAACATAAGATTTTCTCTTTACGTTCGTACTTTCCTACGGCTTACAAGATATATTTTTGAAACTAGTAGTGATGCTTTATTAGGTTCTATGAGTTAAGCAATAAACGAGTGCACAATTTTAAAGCATCCAATCCACTAGGAAGTTTGGTTCCGAAATTAGACTTCTGCCACCGGCTTGCAGTCAGTGGACATTGGCAAGTCGGCTTCTGTTTACGAACTAAGCGAGCAATGCAGTGCAATAACTTGTGCAATAAAACTTGCTATCGGATTTTCCGCTCTAAGCAAACACTTTCTCGTCATTATCTTCTAAAGTCGCGTTTATATTGGTAGATAAAGTAGTCTTTTACGGGCGGTAAAGTACAGAAAACATAATATTTTCTACCCCAACAAACACGCTCTGGGCATTATGCTAATGCTTAGCCAACTTACACTATTAAAATATATTTTTTAAATTAGACTATTAATCTTAGTTTAAGAACTCTACCGCCCATGCTAACAGATTCTACTAAATGTATACGCACCGTTATGGTCTTCTAAACGTATTCCTGTTTACAATACAGACAGTATTGTATTGCGAGTTAATTGCCGTTAAATACGTTCTAGTCTGGTAAGCGGTTCTGTTTTTTATTCTTGGCAAGAACTTGTGAGCATTTCGTGCTAAAACAGTAGTAGTAACACAAGTGTTTACTATTATTTTATTATAAAGAGTCATTAATATTTTTTTATAAATTCTACGGTATGACTTAAAATACTGTATTTATACATTGATAGTTACGGGACGAGGTAAGCGCCATATTACCCTAGAAAAAATAAGCAGAGCTCTACAAAATACAACAAGAATCTTTTCTTTATCGGAACCTGGGTCACAATTAGTGACCTCAGCAGAGCCTCAGAGAAATAATACCGTTTGCCACTTTCTAGAGTTACAGTACCAATGGTTTTATTATAACTTACTTGTTTTTCTATGAATGTGACTGATTGCAAACATTTTCTAATTGGCGTTTTATTTCGTATTCTAGAAAAATCTGCAAAGAAGTCTCTAAAGAAAAACTACAAAGGTTTCCAGCTAATAAGAACGTATCCCGATGTTCACTGGAAAGTGCACGCAATGCTGGACTTGCAGGAGGAGGCACAAGGGTCGGGGCTCATGTGGTGGACCTCACCATCACTCAACGGCTCCACTGACATACTTGTTCCCCCCGATCTTCTTGCAGACGTGAGAGATCATCTCAAATCAAATAAAATAGACTTTGATATAGTAATATGGGATTTGCAGGTACAGTTTATTAAAATATGTATTTTGTTTGCATCCAATAAGTGGGTACATAATGTTGAATACAAGTCTTTTATTCTTCCACAGAAAGCGATAACCTACGAGAATCCACGACTGTCAAAGAAACAGAGACTTGAGTTAGAGCAGTTGCGTGGTCACCCAATGACTTGGCGACGATATCATCGATACGCCGATATCCTCCGCTATTTAGAGTATCTACAGCACTCGCATTCTGACTTAGTAGAGCTCATACCACTGGGTCGATCATCAGAAGGATTACCACTAGTTGCAGTGAAGGTAATGACAAAAAAATCAATATACGATTTGCAAAGTGCGATTAACTATGTATCAACTAATCTAACCGACTGTTAACAGATTTCACTATCAGGAAACGACACTCTAGCGAAAGGAAAACAGAAGAAAAAATGGAAACTGCGCTCACACATGAAGCCTGCCGTATGGTTGGATGGAGGCTCGCATGCGCGTGAGTGGATAGCGCCGGCGGTTGCTACATGGATGATACATGCACTCGTCGAGGGGGAAAAAGATCTAGGTAAGATCTTAACATTTTAGTTTATGTAGAAAATGTTATAGTAACAAGATAGCAACGTTTACTTTTTAAAGATCAGATATACGCTACTTAGTGAAAAACTTCTAATCATCTCATTAGCATTCAAAATACCTTAATTAATAAACGGAATTAAGTGCAACTTTTACAACCTCGGTACCAATTGACAGTTTTTCTAGTAAACTGGTTTTTATATTAATAGGCGCGGAATACGAGTTGCTCAAACAAGCTGACTTCTACATCATGCCGGTGTTGAACCCCGATGGATACGAGCACTCACACACTCATGACCGGCTCTGGAGGAAAACACGTTCACGACTGTCCGACCGTTCCGACGATTACTATGTAGGATGGTAAGTGATATAGCATGATTTGAGTAAACCAACTTTTGCGGAAAACGTACATTTACAACAAAATGCTCATCATGATCTTTTCTTATGAAAGATTTATCGACGTGTGTTTCAAAAGCAGGTGACCTAACAAGAAATAAAATCTAGGTAAGTTTTTTTTATAAATGTACCTTCATATGTATGTTATCCAAAAAGTTGACTAGTAAGTTTTTATTAGCAACAAAAAGCAAAATAAAAAAGGTTGACAGTAAACCTCTTTTGAAAGCGTCCATTGGCGACGGTGACCACTTACGATTACCATTAGCTGGCACATCTCACTTATGTTCTACTTTTTAATAAAAGAAAAATCGTAATGAAATCATTAGTAACTACTTTGAAAGGTTACCTATAATATATATAAGCTATAAGTATTTTGTAGAAAGTAGTTTTATCTATACTAAAACAATGTATATGTACTTACACTGCTAAAGGCGAGGGACATCCTGTTCAAGTACCATAAACGTCGCCGACAAAGATTTTGTTCTTGTTATATTTCACGCCGATGTTCATATCTTATCTTTTTATTTGTATAAATACAAAACAAGACGAGTTTATCGTGAAAGCTTTTGTTTAAGAAAGTAAAAAGTCGCGCATATTTTCATAAGTACGCCATGTCATACAGGTAACATTAAGGCATACTGCTCTATACCGTCGACATTGTATCCGCTCCGTGCATCTTTGTTAATTGTATTCATTCACAAATATTATCTATCAATATTACAGCTTTCAGATGATTTTTACGACATAATACTTTCTATTCTGATCCTATGAGATATGTCTTATTACAGTGGTATCAATCACGAGGGCTATTAATCCGTGCAGTACCTACCATTGTTACTTAATGACAATATAATTTTTGTACGAAACAATGACAATCGAAAATATTTTGTGTTATGGTTTCCGAATAAGAATAAGTCACAGCTTTCTTCGTGCGAGCGGGTCGAACTCTGTATTTTACAAGGAGAGACAGGTGCCTGTAGACAAATGGCAATCGATGATCGCTAGAGAATAGAAAGATGTACTGGATTGACATAAGCTTTTGACCGGTCAAGCGATTTAATATGTCATTTCCATACATTTAATTGGCGTTTCTATTCTCTAGCGATCATCGTTTGCCATTTGTCTTCAGGCAGTGGCTGAGATTTCCACTGCCTGTGCAACCCACTGACTATGGGTGACACGGATTTCCTTACATCAGAACAATTGTCAACCCTTCGTGCTTCGGGCTGCCGATAGCTACGACTGAACGTTCTAACTGACACTTGGAGAAGTTTCGATGAAGGACGGCCACCTATTCAAGACTCGAACGCGAATCGATCTGTGAGACATTCAATAATGAAGAGGCACGAGAAGAAGAAGAAACAGAAATTAATTCATAACTAAATTAACATAATATTTACTACCTACATGATTATTGTGATAACTTTACTAATGTTCGAGCGAGTCGACAGACCCTATTAAATACGCATAAATGAGGAAACTTTAAGGTGGATCCAGACATTGCGCAGTGCGTACCTATCCCTACCGACTCACGCTGGCTCGCCTCGCACATGCTCAGCCTGTGCGCAGCACATGCCTCGCCACAAACATAAAGACAGACAAACGAAGCATTTGCTTCGCACGCGATGGCTCGACCCGAGCATACGTTGGTATATTTTTTCGACACGCACGCCTCACTCCGAGGCATTCGTTGTGCGCCGTTCGCAGCGCATGCCTCGCAATGTCTGGATCCACCTTTACACGTTCCGGGACACTCCGTCGAGAGGCGGGATCTAATTTTTCATCATAATGTACCTACACACGAATCTTCCATACATTTTGACTCAACGTCTGAAGACGTTGTGTAAAAACATGCACATTATATTTTGAGTGATACGACACACCGCTTCTCGACGTGACCGGCGGGACTGAGGCAAGGGAAATGTATACGCACACTCCCGCCGTGGAAAATTGTGTCACAACGTAGGTAGGTACTGCACGCTTACATTTGTGCGCAGGGACCATATTGGTGACTTGTAAAAGCTACCCCAGGTACCAATGCTAAGATATCGCACTATGACACATATAATTATGTAGTACGTCACATTCATGAAACTTTCATTGCCGGTGCCCGGTTGTCGATGTAGTGGCTTTCATTGAGGCTCAAAAACAGCTCAAAGGCTCGTCGACAGGCGTTGTGCCGCATCGCGCTGGATTTCTATACCCGCCCTACGACGTAATGTCCCAGAACGTGTCAACAGGCGTATTTATCTACAATCTGTTATTTAAAAACTTTACGCAAAACCTCAGAAAGGTATCCCTAACAGGATTTTATTGTATAATTAGTTGATCCAGTTATTAATAGAAAATAGTTGTATTTTTTGTTCACCGGAATATTCTGATCGGACGACAACCCCTGCCTCGCTACTGTTCACAACAGGAAGGTTTGCATGAAACAGTGTTGGTTTTAGAGATGTGTGAAGTTAATATTCGACAGTTTATTTGTACATTTCTTCACCCCAATTTCAGGAATTGTAAAGCTGCACGAAGTGTGAAAAAATTATTGACATTAGAAAAAATGATAATAAGTAAAAAAAAAAAGTTTCGAGGAATTATTTAGCTTTATTGTGGAAAGTGGTTTAATAATGTTAATCAATATTTATGTTTTTTTTTTTTATGATAACAGGGCAATCGAAATTCATATTTTAGAGTAGTAAGTAACGCTGTGCAATTTTTTTTATTTTGCCCGACTTTTCAATTCACTTTCTATGGATGTTTCATGTAGGTATGTTCCTTTCGCATCGTGAACAGAGTGTACCTACTTATTGAATTTTACTTTGGGTAAATAGTACGCGTGGTTTGCGATGATAGAAATGACATTGTCAAAAAATAACATAAACATCACGCCTTATTCCCCGAAGGGTTGGGCAGAGGTGTATAGTACACCCTCATTTCGCCATTATGTTTAAGTCCCATTTAATAGGGGGCGAGCCTATTGCCATCAACCGGACACAAATCCAGACTCCGGGCTGCTGTACTGAGAATTCTACACGGAAAACCTAATAACACTTTGCTCGACCTGGGGATCGAACCCCGAACCTCAGGCTCAACAGTTGCACTTGCGGCCGCTAAACCAACGAGGCAGTCAAAAAATATTCATTTGTAAAAAAAGCCAATGACCAAAAAATTATGCATTTTTTTTTCGCGGCTCTCTGTCATTCGTTGTTAATTAAGTAGATGGAAAATAATATGACGAACAAAAGTTAATATGCGGTAACACAACCTAACATCAGTCTGAACCGAGATAAATGAAATAACAATTAATTGAAACGCCACAACATAATACATAAAAGTAAGAAATAAAAACTTAGTAAACTTAATAACAAGTGTCACAATGGGCGGTCTTATTGCTTAAAGCGATCTCTTCCAGAAAACCGTGGATGGAAAGGAATAACACACAGTAACACGAATGGTGGCTTATCTCTTTCATCTGTTTATCTAGATGATTTCATTATTTCTTACATAAAATTCAAGTTTATTTGTAAAAAAATCGTTTATCAATTCATTTTTGTGATAGGCTTATCATATACCGACTAATGTTTCAACGATGGCCGCGGTACAAAACCCAAATGCACCACTTCCCATAGTGATTTGGTCATTGTCCTTTGTTTTAAATCGTTTCTACTCTCGAATCTGCAGTGCAATTCTGTAAGAATCTCACCTCGATCGCGACTGTCAATTAGACACTTGTCGTGACACAGCGTGGATAACAAAACTACGCGTTATTGATTAGGCATACTGTCAATTATCTGTGTGTTATTTGCTTCTATTATCCATACTGTGACATTATGGATATCGAGCTAACCGTCGATATTGAGGTGGGTGTCTTACAGAATGACACTACTGAACAAACAATGCACTTTCAGGTTTTGTGTCTGCTTTACTGTAACCCCGAATAATTTTTGTTCAGTACCAGATGCTGAGCTAAATTACTATTTTGAATTCAATATTCAGTCGAGGTTTTTTTCACTAAGGTTTCCATGGAACTGGGGTCAGACAGAGTGTGTGGGCGTGGATGCAGATCGCAACTGGGACTATCACTGGAGCGAGAAGGACTCATCCCTGGACCCATGCTCAGACAACTACGCTGGTCCACACCCGTTCAGCGAGCCCGAGACCCGGGCCGTCTCCGAATTCCTAGCAGAGCATAGGGGACAGATAAAGGTTCTTTTCATCTTTTTCCTGTTCTCTCTGATAATTAGAAATGCTAGAAAGGTGAATTAACATCGGATTTATGCTTATAGTTAAGCTGTACTGTCCAGCAACTAACTGTTAACATAAAATTCCGCGATTAATGCATGACATACTTTACTTTATTGAGCAATTTTCAAAGGGCAAGCAGTCTCTACGGTCACTTTGTTGGGATCTAAATACCAATGCTCATATTGCAAATTTTAATGACCACAAGCGTTAAAATATTCTATGAGAGTGTATAGCTTGCTAACCCACCAATATGCACTAAGATTCAAGTAATCTTGTTTTCTATCTTGGTCTTTTTATCGCGTGACGGATGCACACTACGATATACGTAATTATAAGTACTTATTACCCATTTACCGTGTTCATGTAAATGGGTAATTAGTACCTATTATTGTTGGGTGTAATGAGTTCTTAGGATTCGTTTTCATTTTAGATCTTATTAGTTTACAAACTAGTAAAGCCGGACCCACCTATGTTACGGCTAAGAAGGGGCAAGCAATGCATTAATATTTGAGTAGTCATAAACCTTTGGTTACCTTAATGAAAACATGATACCAAGATACCAGTTAATAACTTCAAGATGAAGTTTAAGAAAAAAAAGTCGTGCTCTCTGAAAAAATGACTCTTAAATTGAAAAATTATAACTAAAACCTAATCCTAACTTATAGTAACTAAATAGAAAATAGAAATGGTTTCCACTGCCTTTAAGTATAGCAATTTATCATTCGTTCAAAACCGTAAAGGTAGACCGCACGTCAATCGCGGGAAATTGTGACAGAATACGGTATTTGCCCACATCGTTACTTTCAAAAGATTTTCTACTACACTTTCAAAACGTACACCTTAAAAGTACTGATATTCAAGAACGTTTGATGTTGTAAAATGTGGTCTGTAGTACTACAAACAAATATATATAGGTTCCTACGAACATGTTACCATTGCGGAATCAGAAACGTGATTGACGCGCGATTGACACCTTTCATCTATTAAACTCGTACTACCTTTATCATGGCAGGTTTATGTAAGTAGGTACTTACATAAACCTGACATGTTTTGCCATGGCCTGCCATGTTTTTTTTATAATTTTATCTTCACGCTTGCTAAGTTTTCCTTCTTAACAATGCTTGCTGCTATCTAGTTATTTTATGGTTATACAAAATGACTATGGCGTCTGTATAACAGAACTATAATAAGGTCTGACCCTGCACGAACAGGTTATTTTCGTTTAGATTAAACAAACTAACAATGAGTAATTTTGTGTTATAAACCCACAAAGCTTAATTGACATAATGATACGTTACTTTACAGCTGTATCTGAGTCTGCACGCATACTCTCAAGCATGGCTGGTGCCTAGTTCACATGCACACGAGGCGTTCGCGGACGACGGCGTCCTCACCGAGATGGGCAAGTTGGCCACCGTTGCACTTGCCGACTTATATGGCACCAAGTATCAAGTAAGAATCTATAATCATAGAAAGTTGTTCGCTTTTTATCATCAAGTATTTCTTCCGTTACTCTGTCAACTGTAACATTATTGTCGATCAGTTTTGCGCCTAGGAGACTAATTGTGTCCTCTTTTTTTGAGAGCCTTATTACCCCCATAAAAGATAGTCACTTCACTAGTACCTACTGGGGCCTAATTCTCCTAAAATAAATCTTGATAAATCACAACCGAACCAAGGCTGAACCGTTCATTCAGACAGTTCTCAATTTCAAGAGCTATCAAATTGTTTGACACAAAAAACAAAATCAATCATTTTGAAAGTTTTCGAAAACAAAAACTGACTGACGGTTGTGGTTCGATTGCGTTTGGCAACAATTTGTTTTAGGAGAATTGGGCCCCTGGTTACAGTCTAAGAGTTTAGGCTTGATAAGTTTATTGGTTATCCTGTGTATCAATCGTCAGATCTTTGTTGGAAACAAAGTCGCAATGTCCACCACTCGCATAAATATCTACCTACGTATGAAAAGAAAAACCTTGTAGAATTTAAATTAAATACCTATCTACGCCTCTAATCCTATTTAGGCCGCAGGCCACCGAAACATACCAAGATTGAACAAGTCCAGCTAGGCTATAATTGAAGAGTATTCCTTGTTTTGCCCCTATACCCTTCAATTTCAATACGTGAATATAGGTCAAGATTTTGCCTATTCGGATGTTTTAAGATACTTACTAGACTCAGACCATCTTTTGTCTTCCAGGTTGGCACAGCCGCTGAAATACGACAACCAGCTTCCGGAATGTCTCATGATTGGGCGAAAGCACGAGCTGGCATCAAATTTTCCTATCACGTTGACCTCAGAGATTCCTTCGGTCCGTATGGTTTCTTGTTGCCAGGGTCCCAAATAGTGTCCACAGCACGAGAAACCTGGCAAGCTGTTAAAGCAATCGTAGATAACTTATCTCCCGGATAAGCAAAATTATATTTAATATTTAAATAAAAAAAATATGAATGGCCTCGCTAGTAGGTAAATTGCTCAATTTAGTTTTGTAGTAAAAAGTATGTATTATAGTTACCTACTTTTCAATTAGATTATTATTATTTATTGGCATTTAATCAAGGACAGCACGTAATACTCACTGCTTCCCTGCATTTAATTAATACCTCCTATACTTACACAAAGGTAACCTACTCTTCTGTGATTAATACACTGACAAAATATAATTATGTTGTACGCTGACTATTTAAACTTGATACTCAGCACGGTTTATTATTGTCAAACTATGATACTTAGGGCCTTAGGCGATTCGCACACTGCACCGCATCACGCAGCGTAGCGCGGGAGTGCGTGTTCTTATGTTGTTTGCAAGTATCTGTATTTGTATAGAAAACACGCATAGTGCAACACACTGAAAACACTGCGCGTGAATGCGTTTTCAGTGTGTTGCACTATGCGTGTTTTCTATACAAATACAGATACTTGCAAACAACATAAGAACGCGCACTCCCGCGCTACGCTGCGTGATGCGGTGCAGTGTGCGAATCGCCTTAGGGCCGATTTTTCAAGTCAGATAGCTTTTATCTGAGGAATAGGTTTGACATTTTAACATCTGTTGTATAGAAAACTAACTTTAGACCACGGCTTCGCTCGCGTTAATTGAGCTCAAAAAAACTCTTAACACACTAGGTACTAAAGTTTCTAGAATAATATAATTCAATTGTAATTCGAAAGACACGTGGCGCTATCTATGAACGTTATTGTTGTTTTCCTCGGGAACAGTACTTTTTTTCGGGATAAAAGGAACTCTATGTCCGGTTCTGTACACCTGACAACGTATATGCATTTCAGGATGATCGGTTCAGTGGTTTAGGCGTGAAAAGGTAACAAACAAACAAACTTCCTTTCGCATTTATAATATTTGTTAGGATTACGATGTGTCAAAATGTCAAATTTATTCCTCAGTTAAAAGTTATCTAGCGATTGAAAAATCGGCCCTATTACAACAGTAGGTACCTACTACATTTTTTATTACCTATGTATAATATCTAATATATTTAAGAGCCTACGTAACTATGTATTATTTATTTCCATATAGCAATCACTTAAATAGTGTGTTAACAATGAGAAGACAAATAGCATGGTAGTGCGATAGTTTGATAAACAATTAATTTAATAGGTACATGGCTGTGTTTGGGGATGAGCAGCATCCCCTAGTGCGCTTACATGACTTACATCAGTGTACCTACTGCTAGCACTATCTGCCGGGCGAATATGCGCAGCGTGAGATAATTTTATAGATGCATTATCTCGTCTCGGCACGAGATAATTTGACGACAAAATTGTCTCGCGTTGCGCATGCTGAGCTAGCTGGTCGCCAAACGTTTTGTGGTGATTTAGTAATGTTTCCTTACGACTATTCGTCGTTCAAAGTTTTGGTAAGCCCATGTTTAGTATCGATTGCTTAATAACTACTTATTATAAATTAATAGTTATAGTAAATTCAAGGTGCATTTAGTGTAGACAATAAAGCTAATACGAAGAAAACAAAGTTAGTAGAGTATCATTGTACAAAGGATTAAGGGAATAGCAGTAGTGCGTGTATTAGGGTAAGTAGGAAAATAAATAAATGGAGTTTTTAATTAATCACTTTGCTTTTTATTCTGTTGCTAACACTCACTCTCCCTTAACATACAGTTAGTACATAGGTACTTTCCAAACCGAAGTTCAAAAGATACTGACGAGAAACAGTTAAGTAAGGTACAGACGCCAGCATATCAAGCTACCCAAAACTGTCAAATTTCCCCAATCAACCTTGAATTTAATGCACTTGATGCACTTGCGATAAAGATGAAAATCTATTGAACAGATTGTAGTAGCTTTATGTGCTGGCGTCTGTACCTTCTTAATTCACCGAAGTTACTTTTGATTAACAAATGTAATTTCCTAAAAAATAGATGGGTACTATTAAGTACTTACCTGTAATGAATTCAATCAATCAATGATTTGTTTAACATAGGTAAGTCTAATAAAATACAGTTCAATTGTAAATTGCATTTATTTACTAGATTTAAAGCCTTTTTTTGTTTTTTGACTAGGTCACTTTTTTTTTTCATTTGATAGTCCTCATGGATGACCTTCGCCCGGGGAAAGCGAAGGGGTATGCTGGACTCTTACCGGCTAAAAACCCACGGTGTTCCTTCTCCTGACCCTTGGCCGGGGTCGCGGGATTCGCAACTGCATGCACCGCGACCCCCGCAGGCCTCGGTCCGCCAAGCCCTGGCGGACCTCTGCTTCTGTGGGGCCTTGCCCCACGTCCTCCTGAGAGGCGCGCACGGTACACTGCGCGCCGCCTTCTTGGGCCTGTTACTGGTCGGGCGACGGGTCCCCTAACCCGCTACCCGCAGGCCACACACTAGGGTGGCCGGAGATCGTCGCGCGCCCTCCGGCACCCGGTGCGTCTGGCGCGGGAAGGGATAGTGGCAGTTGCCTCTCTCTCCCTCTCCGCTCCCTCCTTGGTCGCCATCACCTCCTCGCAGAAGGAGGCGACGGAAGCGAGAGGTGTCACGTTTGACCCTAGCCGCACCTGATGGTAAGCGCAAACAGGAGCCTCAAACTGCAATACTAGATACCTAATGAACCGTAAGCACAATCACTAAATAAATAATACCACATATAGAGGACCACTATCAAGGGCAGATGAACCAATATAAATACAACAATAATATTCTAACCCCCTATTACCGAGCATTTTCTAATTACCTAATATGAAAATCTATAAAAACAAAGATCATACCCAACAAACAATTAAGCGTTGGTTGCAGGTCATTTTAAAGCTTAGAGTACTACTATTAATTTATAGTGGATTCCGTTGTCACTAAAGGTGATACAGTTTACTTATGAAATACGTTTAGCGCTTCAGAATGTATTAGAACTGTAAACAACGAAGCAGTATTTTCTTTACAGTTAGTGTAGTAGCAGTGGCTGCTTTTATACTTAAGACGTTAAAGCTTGTACCGGCCTGCAGCGCTAAAAGCTGTTTAAAGATCTTCATTAACTCCCTCTAATTCTTAATACTATAAATCTGCTCTAGTGGAGTTGCTTATATATCGTAAGGCTGTATTTCAACTTCAGTAACGTCGTCGGTTCTGCAACGGAGTTAATTAAGAGTGTAATAACACCAAACTCTGCATGCGTTGTATAACTCTAATATACAGCTTACACCTATTAGACTAAAGGCAATGATAGGTTAAATAGTTATAGCAGTTTCGTAAGATCCTGATATAAAGGTTTTGGTGTTAGATAAATAAGTTGTAATTCTTATGTCAACCATAGGCCGCACAATACTTTTAACTACTGGCGTAGTAGTTCATCGGGTGTCATAATAGACTTAAGAGAGGACTGTAGCTTTAAGAAAAAATCGCCATTTTTGGTCACTTCTTGTCAACATAACCTAAAAATTCATTAATCCAATATCACTTTTAAGTAACGAAGTAGCTAAATTTTCCGAATTATTTTACATAGTTTTTGTATACAATCACTAAAACTAACCAATACTTGAAAATGAGTGTCTAAAAACTATTTTAGGTTATTAGCATTTTTAATTGTTTTCCTTTTTTTTTCACATAAATCTTTTTTTTTTAAGGCGCATCAAAATTGAGATGCGAAACATAATATACAATCACAATAAACTTGCAAGCGCACTAATATCTAATTAACTTTACGCTTCAAGAATAATGTTAATCAAAATACTTTTCGTGATGAAAATTTTGCAATGTCCGCCAGATAAAATGATAACTCATGTTGATAATAATAACTCGACAAATTAAATAATTTGAAGACTTTAAAGCTTTTACTATTTGCTTTTGACACCGAAAACGCTACAAATGAGTTATTAGGTATCAAAATACCGATCCAAATTCTATCTGACACCGATATAGATATTTTATGTAACTCAAGGTATCAATTAACTTCAATAAAAAGGTGCAATAAAGTTTCAAGCGGAAACCGACGATCTTGTAACACCTCTCAAACACACCTACTAAAGGTTATATAGAACCACTCAAAAGGGCTTATACAGACTTTACCTGCAAAATTTTGCGCCAAAATCGAAGATATAAAGGTGTTATTACACTCTATAACTCTCATGTAATATCTACACTAACACTTTAATATCTAAGCAGAACCGATATACAGGTCCACTACAGCTTGTGTTAACGCTAAAATGTTAGTTGGGTACCTATAATACCAAAAATGGATCCCGGAAAGGCTTTAGCACCGTAGATCACAAACATACGTTGCGGCAGGTTATACAGAAGACCGAAGAATATAATCTGCCTCTTTGCTTAGCGTTCGTGGACTACGAGAAAGCCTTTGATTCGATCGAGACCTGAGCTGTACCTACTGCACTCTCTTCAACGGTGCCAGGTTGACTATCAGCATATCGAAGTGTTTGTATGAAAACGCCACTATGTCAGTCCAATTACAGGATCAGACCTCGAAACCCATCCTTCTGCAGCGAGGTGTGAGGCAGGGAGACGTCATCTCTCGGAAACTGTTCCCCGCTGCATTGGAGGATGAGTTCAAGATTCTGGATTGGAAAGGGCTAGGCATCAACATTAACGGCAAGAACATCACTTACATATTTATGATTAATTACTGTTTACTCACGTGCATTTTTCGGGATTACCCGACTAGTTTCGGACCCAAACGAAGCCCTTATCATGAGCTGATCACGCGGCAATCCCGAAAAATGCACGTGAGTAAACCGTAATTAATCATAAATATTAATGTGTCTCACGAAAGTTATAATACAAAAAAAAACATCACTTACCTTCGGTTTGCCGAGGATATGGTTAATTAAGACCATGGAGGCCCTCAGTACAATGCTCGATGACCTTAGTAGAGCTTCCGAAAGAGTGGGTCTTAAAATGAACATGGACAAGACAAAGATCATGTCAAATATCCATGTAACACGCACTCTCATGAAGATCGGAGACTCCACATTCGAAGTTGTTGACGATTATGTTTACCTAGGACTAACTGTCCTGTTAGGTAGGTCCAACTTCGAGAAAGAGGTCAATTGTCGAATCCAACTCGGCTGGGCAGCGTTCGGGAAGCTACGGAATATCTTTTCGTCCCAACTACCGCAGTGTCTCAAGACGAAAATCTTTGACCAGTGCGTGTTGCCAGTGATCACTTACGGCACTGAAACGTAGTCGCTCACAATGGGCCTCATAACACGGCTCAAGGTCACCCAAAGGGCAATGGAGAGGGCTATGCTCGGAGTTTCCCTGCGTGATCATATTAGAAATGATGAGATCCGCAGGAGAACCAAGGTAACCGACATAGCTCGAAGAATTGCCAAACTTAAGTGGCAATGGGCGGGGCTCATTGCTCGCAGAACGGATGGCCGCTGGGCCGAAAGGTTCTGAAGAGGTGACCGCGTACCAGAAGGCGTAGCGCAGCGTGGGTAGGCCTCCCACAAGGTGGACCGATGATCTGGAGAAGGTCGCGTAAATTTGGCAGCCTGTGACCACAATGTATGCTTACAATATGGCCAACCGCACTCCACCTGTGGGTGGCTATCATAAAAGTCCAATATAGCCACGAGCTGACGAAAACTATTGCCGTATTCGTAATTTGAAACTCGTAGTAGAGGTACAGTACTAGTCATGATATTTTGAAAAACTTAAGGCTGGAACCCACAGAGAGCGGGTGCGGAACCGCTGCGGGCCAGGTGCAGGCCAGCGAGAATTGTAATGTGTGAAACTGTATACAAGACGCATACTGCGGCTTACGGCTGGTTGCCGGCCTCCGCCTGGCCAGCAGCTGTTTCGCATCCACACTCTGTGAGTTCCAGCCAAGTTCCATCAAGCATGATGATGTTTATTAAATACACTTACATGTACCTACGAGCTTGTACTCAACAATGTGTGATGAATTGAAGTGAGTTTTTCCTTTTTTTAAAGATAGGTACAGTAGGACTTGTTATTTACTTATTATTGTATCAATAAAATTTATACTTAGTACCTAGCTGTTATGTAGTAACCCTGGGCTTGAATAGAAATTGTGCCCGATAAGTGCTAACAGTTTTGCTTCATATAAAGAACTATATAGGACCTAACGACGTCATCAGCTAACCCTTAGTGGGTGACGTCATTTAAGTCCTTTACTAGGTACGTTCACTATTACGGCATTGAAGTTCTGCCTATCTTCGACTCAGTTAATAGGTATTCTGTGACTAAGGGCTCTTTCAATTTAGACGTTTCGTGTCGGACCGCTGCGGTGCCGAAGCGGTGCGTTTGTCGTATTGCGCACGGACGGTCGCTTGTTTTCATACAAAGCGCGCGGTACGGCAACAGTGCGGCGTCGGCACCGCGAACGCTCGACAACAGGACGGCAACATCGCAAACTCCACGTGTTCTTTTCGCTGTTGAATAGTGCTGTGAATAGACGTGAGCCGCGTGAGAGCTAATTTCATCGAATTTTCATTCGATTTATTTTTTTGCTTAAAATGGATGATATAAACGTGGAAGAATTTATAAATGAAATTTAAATACGTCCTACTTTAAAGGAACTCCAAAAGCGACAAATACAGTAATCGCACGGAAATAAAATAGTTTTTTGCCGCTGAATTTTACTTTTATTTATTTATTTATTTATTTAGTACATGGAGGACTTACAGCTTATGAAAACAAACAAAAAAAAGAAACCATAGTCACCAGAAAGCCAATTACAAATCCTCACGTATAGACTTATAATAAAATTTGTGGTGGGAGCACAAAAACAAAAAACACATCGCCTTAATTACAATGAGAAGCAATACTACTTAGTTTGTAATTATATAACAGAAATAATATAGAAAATAACAAAAACAAATAATAGACCTAACCTACCGCTACTTGAAAAATTTGAGGCTTAAGCACCTTCTGGCTGAATTCACACTAATTGTGAATGGATCAAAATCATATTCCTTGCATATAGCATTGAAATCTCTGCTTGCGCGCACAATATAACTGTTCTGCCTATAATTCGAAGATGTATGAGGTACACGTATGGGTGGATTAAAACGAAATGCTTTACTTGGCACATTAAAATAAAATTTTGACAATAACTCAGGGTTATCAATATTGTTATTGAGGATTTTCAACAAAAATAAACAGTCTGCAATTTTACGTCGATCTACCAATGGTAGCAGATGATATTTCTTACAGAGTACAAGATAATCGGTTGACTGATATGGAATCTTTTGATGAAAACAAAGATATTTTATGAACCGTCTTTGGATGTTTTCCGTGCGGTCAATATATTTATGATAACATGGATTCCATATCTGAGACGCATACTCTAGCTGACTTCTTACAAAAGTGCAATACAATATTTTTAGTGTTTTAGCATCAGTAAAACACTTAGAGAGACGTATTATAAACCCAAGCAGCTTAGAAGCTTTTTTGACAATTGCGTCAATGTGTGTGTCAAAAAGTAGCTTACTGTCTTGATGGACGCCTAAGTCACGAATAGTATTGCACCTTGGCAAGATTTGGCCCGCCAAAGTATAAGTAGTGGCTAGGACTGCACGTTTTCTAGTGTAAGTGATCACCGAACACTTGGATGGGTTGAGATCAAGTTTATTAGTTCGACAATACTCTTCAAGCCGATATAAGTCAGCCTGAAGTGCTAGACTATCTTCGAGCGTTGACATAGTGGCAAAGATTTTCATGTCATCAGCAAAGCATAATAGTTTGGATGAATGAAGGCACTGATCGATGTCGTTCACATAGACTACAAATAGAAAAGGACCGAGCAACGAACCCTGAGGCACTCCGCTGGGCACGTTTACCCAACTAGACATATAATTATTAAGTACTACTGCTTGTGACCTGTTATCAATGTAAGAGGAGAACCACCTCAAGAGGTCCCCACGGATGCCCATGTCGCTTAACTTCTTTATCAGGGTATCGTGGTCGATCCGATCAAATGCCTTGCTATAATCTGTGTAAACCACATCGACCTGCTTACCATGATCCATAGAATCCGTAATGAAATCATTAAATAAAATCAAGTTAGAAGTGGTAGACCGTCCTTTCAAAAATCCGTGCTGAAAGGAGCTGAACGAGCTAGCAAGGGCGGAATATAACTGGTTATAGACAATCCTCTCAAATATTTTAGCTATAATGCACAGCTTGGATATAGGCCTGTAATTAGTGATCTCGGTTTTAGACCCCTTCTTATGTACGGGTGTAATAAAAGCAGATTTCCATACTTTGGGGACAACACCTTGAGTCAAAGACTTGGAAAACAAAATTGAGATAGGTAGGGCAATGGAAGGCGCGCATTTAATTAGAAATTTAGATGATATGTTATCAGGGCCAGCACCTTTAGTTGGATCCAAGTTACGAAGTAAACTGGTCACAACATCGACATTCACTTCTATGTGACAAATGTCAGATAAAGTTCTGTTAGTATCAAAATGGAAAACAGGGGGTGGACTGGGAGTATTAGATGAAGTGGGGTTGAGGAAAGTCGACATGAAATAAGATGAGAAAGCTTCACAAATAGAATCTCCAGTGAGTAATGATTCATTGTTATAATTTAATGTATTAGGTATAGTATTAGAGTTGTAGCGATTTTTAACAAAGGTCCAAAAGTGTTTAGGGTTAGCTTTAATGGATTTTTCAGTTTGATTAAGATAACATTTATAACAAGAAGCTTCCATAGTCTTGGCTCTGTCACGCAAATATTTAAAAGTTAACTCGTCAGATTTATTGCCGTAAATCTTGAATTTTTTTAGATATTTATACTTTTCTTTAATTGTTTTGACGAGTGATGAGCTAAACCAAACTGGGTATTTATATTATTACATACTAGCTTTTGTGGTATATACTTATTTTGAAACTGTTTTAAAGTGTCTATAAAGTACTCAACCGACTCATCCACTGATCGGATTGAAAACTCATGTTCCCAATTAGTGCCAGAAATCTCGTTATTTATAGAATCAAAATCGCCTTTGCTATAGATATAACGCAACCGCGGCGCATGGTCAAGGGGAGGTATTTCAAAGATATCAATTTTGATTAATAACGCAGGATGATAGGGATCAATAGGCACTAGAGGGTCAACAGACTCACTAACACAGGCTAATTTATTTGATAGGACTAAGTCCAACAGTTTCCCGTACCCATTAGCTACCCCATTGTACTGTCCAAAGTCCAGCGTAAATAACTCGTCCGCAAACAAACATTCATCACCAGTAGCGGGATTTACTGGGACTAACGAAACGTTCTTAGATGGAGCCCATGTGATTCCACTCATATTAAAATCACCCAAAACTAAAAACACATCTGACGTATTATTCATAGCTGTATGGTTCAATTTGGACAGAAAGTTATTAAGTTGTTCCGAAAACGAAAACCCTTTGTTTTGTTTACATAAGTAAACAGTGCAAATATATAGGTTCACGTATTCACGTGACTTCGAATTTTTAAGCCGTAAGTTGATCCAGAGATCCTCAGCCGAGGAGTGCAGGAGCGGTTGCGGAGTGACAGGTAACTCCCTACGCGTCGCTATAAGCACACCACCACCTCTCGTTTGACCAGTCATAGAATAATCCCGGTCACGGCGCCACACTAAGTAACGATCATCAAACAACTCCGAGTTTAACAAGCCATCCACTAACCACGTCTCCGTTAAAACAATAATATCGTAGGAATTCTGTAGAACCTGACGGTAGAACGAGTCAGTCTTTGTTCGCAATCCCCGTACGTTCTGATAAAAGACAGTAAGACACTGTTCACTATTGTTAGCCATTGCACATATACCCGACAATAATTGAATAAGCATCAACAACAACATTAAATAATAAAATTTGCCAATTCATTTCAAAACAGTTATTAGTTACGCATAAAAGAGGTATGAATTTATAATGTGGGTAAAAATAAGTAAAGTTAGCAAGAATGTATAAATCATCCGATGTTAGGCAGGACATGACTATGCGAGCAAGCAAGCAGCAATATATCACAAGTATTTGCGTGAGCGAGACAAATATATAATTAAGTATTGGAACTCGAAGACAAACAGCGCAATATGGAATACAATAGAAGCTCATTAGCAGTGCCGAGGTGCTAAACCTTTTACAAAAACAAAACCAATAACAATTGAGGTGCAAACTACGATACATTTTAAAAGTAGGAAAGCAACAAATTATTCCTGGATGTAAATAAAAGCGGTTTAAACAATTTTGTTTAAATCAAATTCCTTTCTTATTATAAAGGTTTTGCAATTAACATTCTTGCGCACATGGATTTTGGCATGTTTCACCCAGACGAATTCGTAGTGTTTCTCTTTAGCGGCGATTTTAGTCATATTGAGAAGTTTTTTGGATTCCACGCTTAGATGGTCGTTGACATAAATACGTTGTGGCGCTCCTTGAAAACCTACGTCAGAGGTGGAGAGATCCTTATCAGCACGTGCAGCCGCAATAAAATCTTCTTTAATATATCTGTTGAGGAAGCTCACTATCACTAATTTTTCGTTGGAATTATGTATAGGCACCCTCGAAATGTAGTTAATCTGGGTCTTAGAACACCTGTAATTGATTTTGCCGCCGATAGCGTCCATGATTGAGAATAAGTTCTCATCCTTCTTTAGTGGGACACCCTTAATCTCCACATTGTTTAACCTAGATCGCTGATCAAACGCAGAAAGCTCAAGCTTAGTTGAGGCTAATTCTGTTTGCAATGAGGAGACAGTGTCCTGAAGCTTCTCAAACTCGGAGGTTTTTTTTTCTAGTTCAGCAAGTCTGGTGTCGAATTCTTCGAGTTTACCATTCGAGAAATCACAACTTTTCTTAAGCTCGGTCAACTCATCTTTAATCGATCTTATGTCGCTGACTAAGGTTGGTAAGCTCAGCAGCTGCTGCTTCAATTCACGAATCTCACCCAGTACCGTATCCAATGAAGCAGAAGGTTGCGGTGAAAGCAGAGCAGGCGACGATTTACAAGCAGGACATTTCCATTGTGCTCTTCGGTCGGGTCCCAGTTTTCTCCAACCCGCTTCAGACACACTTGCACAAGAGAAATCCAAGAATTTCTTGCAGCTCCCACATTGCACCCCGTCGTTAAACTGATCATTGCAAATCGCACAAGTTTTCATCGTGACTATTATAAAATAATTATTAGGAGGTATTTATAAGTGTAACTTTATGGAATCGTGAAAAAGGTTGACGATCTATTTTTTTTTAGCGTAAGCGTACTGTGCTAGTGCGTGCTCACACGGTAGTACTTTTATCTAATTCAAGTAATTCGTGGAAACATTCTATATGCATTCCTAGGTAATTAAAAAAAATTGCTTGGATCTTGTTTTAACCTAGGGTAAAGATTATGGAAATCACCAAAATTACATGTTAACGAAAACATCGGTGATGCTCTTTTACTGGGGCGTCGTTTTTGTTTCTGTTTGATGTTTTTCAACAAGAGCACTAACAGTAATGTTTCTTCGTAAGAGTCCATGGCTTAACTGCTGTCAAAGATATTTAAAACATCACTAGCATAAAAACGCACGGCAGTCAGATACGCTTTCAATTTAGACGTTTCGTGTCGGACTGCAACCGTACTGCAGCGGGCCGGCCGTTACCAGCGGCACGGTAAACGTGCGGCAGCGGTCCGACACGAAACGTCTAAATTGAAAGAGCCCTAAAAGTATTAATTTTTTTTAGTAAACTCTCAAAATAGTTTAAATTAACTGTGTCTTAAACTCCAGTTTTCTTTTTAATAATTGTAAACTAGACTACGGCCCTGGATACTAGTCCTTGAGGCCTAACTTAATTATTAGTTTTCTATTCTTTTTAAAGGAATGAAATGGTTAGACTGGGTGTGAATGTGCGATACATTTTTTTACTTCTTGGATTTTCTGGCGACAAATCTATCCCGTTTTTTCAAACAAGTGGGGGCATCATGAGATAGCCCGTTCCACTATAAAATTCTCAATGGCACTACTTGTGTAGGCAATTATTTAAATTATTCCACATAATTTTTACTAATGCAGACACTTATCTATCTATGAGACAAAACTACACTAATTTTATTAAAATTAAATAATATCCAAAACTCCAGTATTGCCTCAAGTATTGCTCATCTCCCAATTATTATGACATAATGTATTTAGGTTTAATAAGCTCTATTTTTATAAGAATTTATTATAACCAAAGATTGTAATGAAAGCTTAGAGTTAGACTGCTTAACAAACTTAACAGGGTTTAATTATTGGGTGTAACGTTTCAACCGTCAAAAATATTTTAGCTACATGATAACCGGTCTAAATTCCAAGTAAACCGATTTAAACATTGCCAGAACATAAATGAAAAATATCGTGTGGAAAATTGTCACTATAATGACAACAGCGTTTGAATGTCAATGTCAAAATTTTGACATAAGACATTTGCATACCCGTAACCGGTCGTAGATGTAAACAACGTATTTGCAATAGAAAAATAAATGAAAAATGAGCGATAAAACAGAAACAGTACAGGAAACTAATAAATTGGATTCGGCAAAGTTTGAAGACACTGTAAGCTCTATATTATGTGGTCTAGGAGCTCAAAAATATATAGATATATTCAAGTAAGTCACTATAAAAACCAATGGAGTATAAGACTAATTAAACTTTTTATTTTTGTACATTACTGTAATTTCAGAAAACAAGATATTGATCAATATGGATTATCAGAATTATCAGACGAGGATTTAATAAAGCTTGGTGTTGATGAAGCTGAAGTTAGAAGACAACTCATTGAACGTGCAAAATTAATTCCTGCTTACGATGAATCTGCAGTTAGCACGTAAGTGTGTTTACCGTTTAGTTTAGAAGATCTCAACAAGCTATTTTAATACTCGTTATTAAGGTGCTACAAACTTGTTAATATTATAGTCCAGTCATCACTAATGATTTGGCATTTATGTCTTTCAATAACAATGCGAATATCTAATTCTTACTAATACAATAGGAGGCCAAAACAAATAATAGGAGTCCAGTCCAGTCTACTAAAGCATGTTTTAAATATATACACAGTATTAAAAGCGATGAATAAGTCTTGAAATGGATTTTTATGGATAAAAAATATCATCAAACCATTATTTTCTTAACAAAATGAGATTGCATTAGCGTTGTTGTTTGCTATAAATATAAAACAGTGACTAACAGACAATGCTCAGCCGCTGAAGATAGAAACATGAAATTTGGATGATATACTTCTTAGTGGGTATAGATGTGCAATAATAAAGAATACTCGAAATTAATTCCCTTTAGGTGTGAATTGGGGTGTAAACATTACTATGGAAAATTGTATACAGTGCGTCTTGAAACTTGGTATAAATACATGTCTACAAAAATTATGAAACATGTATTTAAGGGGTGCAATGTGGTCCATTTGGTGTGTACATTTTTTATAAATACTCCATAAATCAAATGAAATCTTAACCATCTCCGTTTAAAGTCAAACAAAGTTTATATCTGGAATCTATGCAGATGAAGTCATGGGCAAAACTTAGTTAATATACATATAAAACTTATGTTGTACGAAAACAAATAAATTATATTGGTGATAATTATTTCTTATCTCTGTAACCATTCTTTTAAACCCACAGGTCAAGTCTTGGTCCAATAGAAATTGTTGGAGTTCTTGAAGAATGTGCTTTACTCCTCCATAGAATACACTTAAGCATGGTTGCAAGCAATACAGCTCTGACCAAAACAAAGAAAGTATCGGACTGTTTGCTGTATAAAGACAAATATGCTTCTAACATAGCACTGGCAACTTTAAATGAAATGGCCAATATATTAAATTCCATGGATAATGCTGTACACACACACTTGAAGGTAAAAAACTATTTTCAGTTATTGACTATTTTGTATTTTTATATAATTGTAAAGATTCAACTAAGAATACATTTAAAAATACAAAATAAATGCTGATTTTTTACCTACAATCTGGTCCAAACCAATTTGATAAAGAGCTATAATCTTTTGGTGGTTTATTTATAAAAATAAAATAAGTGGGTATTTCAAAATTGTGAATCAACAAAAAACTTCAAAAATAAAAAACAAATTGAAATAAATTTGATTTGATTAAAACAGTACCTTAATTTTTAATTGCAGTTTTAGATAAAAAGACAAAAAAATATTTACCTTTTTAACAAACTGTTTTTATTCATTGTAATGAAAGTGTGCCTATAATTGATTTTTAATTTTCAGATGAAGACAAAAGCTGGTAGCAACAGTAAGAAAAAGAAGATAATTGTTGGCACAGTTGGTAGTGCTGTGATTGCTATGTTGGCAGTATTATTTTCTAGGTCCCTGAAGCAACTTCAATAGCCCTATTTGTCCTGAACCCAAATGCAACTACCTCCTAGTTTTAAAGTAACTATGTCTTCTTCAGTACTTATTCTTTTTTTATACTAATTAATTAACATACATATCATTAAAGTGTGACTTGACTGTTATGTTAAATAAATAATCCATAAAAATATTCAGGAATTTTACCTAAATGAACGGCCCCTTAATTTTTAGCTCCCTCATTTTTTTTGTTATTTATCTATTTTGTACACGATTATTGAGCTTTCTATATTTGGTTTTGTTTCGTTAACATGCATAATAAGCAAAGAACGCATTCATTCTGGTCCTGACGAATTGTCCCCACGGTTATATACCGGCCGTAAATTCGTAATTTACACGGTCATTCGGCCGATAGCAAGTGCACACAATGGAGAATAAAGGGTCAGCGCAAGCCGGAAACAGCATAACTACCAAAAATAAAATGTTTCCCAGTTTATACAGTAAATAAATCCAGATGAAGTGACCCAATTGTTTTGACCTCCCCAATTAAAAAGTGTAAGGTAAATGATGGTTCGGCAGGCAGGGCGGGCATGACGTCACGCGCGGGGACAGGCGGGCGCTCCGGAAGCGTTCGGGGACCGCGCACGCCGGCCGGTAGCGGAGTCCCGCGCTCCCTGGACCGACGATATCGTTACTGCGGCCGAGCCCGCCAATTGAAACGCGTGTCCGTTGCGCCCAATCGGGACGTGCCCTCTTCGACTTGTGAAAATTCGGACTACGATTATTGTAATGTGTAATAAAAAAATTTAATTTATGTGTAAAAATGAATTGTTTTATACATTTAATGGTGGCTGTTTTATTCAATAGTTTATGTGCACAAGAAATATATGAAAAGGGTAAGTACATACCTACCTAAAATATTTAATATTAATTGTCCACCGCAAGAAGATTATAAAACAAAGCGTAAATTATAACAAAATACTTTATCTGGTTTAGTTTTTAGTTAGGAATATAACTTAAAAAAATCGCTACGTTTCTACGTAGGGAATAGACACTGGGATTTTTTAAATAGTTAATGCCGTTAGAATTTCTTTAATGAAATTCTCATTAAGATGTTAGAGAGTTTTTTTACATACCTAGTAATACCGACACGATAGGGATCATCTATTATCTCACGCAAGTTGCCTTATTTTCAAGCAAATTGATCATTTACTTAGATCCAGGTGCCTAGTTTTATATGAACTTACAACAACCTACAAAACGACTCTGCGATATTTAACAATCTAGCAATACTCGTAATTGCTTTGAATAGGTATCTACCTACCTCCAAAAAATGCTCATAATCGCTAGGCTAATGGTGCCACTGGGCCTGCGCATTTACACCGGACAGGCGCATTTATTTGATGATGGCTTGACGGTCAGTGGCAGTGTTCCAGGTTGTAAAACAATCTAGATCTTATTCAGCCATTATATTTTGGGTGGTGCCCTTAGTGGAAGCCGTGGCGGGACAAAGTGTGGAGCTGCCATGCAACGTCACCGCAGAAAAAGAAGACGACAAACTCAATATACTAGCCTGGTACAAGAACGGTTCATCGACTGCATTCTACAGGTAATTACCGAATTATTTCACTGATATTCAGCTGCATCTGATAAGACTGAAAGCCGACCCCAACAGAACATGATGGTAAATTCAGATGAGGCATAGGCAGGCAAAGATAAAGAACTTTTTAATGTCCATCTACATAGGTACATCAGCCTGTCTTTTGGAAGCATGTAGTATGTATGGGTCGGCTTAGCTTTTGAACTGCCATCGGACCTCCGCCAACTTTTGTAAGTTAGATACCTACTGCCTGAAGGTTCAAAAAGGACCCATAAGCCCCTTAAGTAGGCCATATAGGTACGTTAGGTCTACCAGAGGGATGTGCCTGTGCAAGTAGACCGGACGTCGTAACGTGTTTGGTTCACATTTCTCGATCCACTGTCGACCTACTGCTTGCGTGTGCAGGTGCATAAAACTGCGCAGGTTTATTCTAATTCACGCTTGGTTGACCTGCACAGGTAGGCCTCTCGGCTATGCCTCTCCAGTAGGTAGACCGTAACGTGTATGTCATTCTGTAAATAGAGGGATTACCTGCAAAGTTATTGGAAAGGTACCTAAATAAGCCCAAATAGCTGAGACCTTTTAAGGCCGAATTGGCCACGCCCGGCCATTAATTAATAAGTAAGGAAGATTTGACCATACATTTATTTGTCTCAGCAGTCGCGACCTACGCCACGGCGACCAGAGTACCACATCGTCGAGTGGTCGGTATCGGCTGGTGACGGGCGAGACCGACGGGGAGGACAAGCTGCAGATCGTCACCGTGCGCCCCTCGGACGCCGGCATCTATATCTGCCTCGCAGACTTTGCTGCAAGCCCAGCTCATAAAACTCACGTTCAACTTGCCGTTATCGGTATGTACATAAAGCTGATTGAGTCAATAACTAGAATAGACCAAGCTCGCTTTTGTGGCTTGGCTAAAAAGAGCTGCGCGGAGTAGGAAAACTAATAAGGACGTAGACGCTCGATTCTAATTTACGTATAAGTCGTCAATCAATCGACTGGCTCGCAGTCCACGACTCGATATAGCCTCTTCAAAAATATCCTGAGTCCAAAATACTATGCAAAATTGTTGGTAATTTCAGTGCTATAAGATCCACATTTATGATGCCATTGCGCCGCCACCAGTTTGAAATAATGAGACTTATTGACTGGTTATAGGTGCCGCCAACCACATTCGTCAGAGCCTGATACAAACATAATTTAAGGCTGAGTTTTATTTGCAACTAGCTGTACCCGCATGCGTTGCAATGCACTTTTTCCTACTTACTACCTACCTACTACCTACCTACTACCTACCTACTACCTACCTACTACCTACCTACTACCTACCTACTACCTACCTACTACCTACCTACTACCTACCTACTACCTACCTACTACCTACCTACTACCTACCTACTACCTACCTACTACCTACCTACTACCTACCTACTACCTACCTACTACCTACCTACTACCTACCTACTACCTACCTACTACCTACCTACTACCTACCTACTACCTACCTACTACCTACCTACTACCTACCTACTACCTACCTACTACCTACCTACTACCTACCTACTACCTACCTACTACCTACCTACTACCTACCTACTACCTACCTACTACCTACCTACTACCTACCTACTACCTACCTACTACCTACCTACTACCTACCTACTACCTACCTACTACCTACCTACTACCTACCTACTACCTACCTACTACCTACCTACTACCTACCTACTACCTACCTACTACCTACCTACTACCTACCTACTACCTACCTACTACCTACCTACTACCTACCTACTACCTACCTACTACCTACCTACTACCTACCTACTACCTACCTACTACCTACCTACTACCTACCTACTACCTACCTACTACCTACCTACTACCTACCTACTACCTACCTACTACCTACCTACTACCTACCTACTACCTACCTACTACCTACCTACTACCTACCTACTACCTACCTACTACCTACCTACTACCTACCTACTACCTACCTACTACCTACCTACTACCTACCTACTACCTACCTACTACCTACCTACTACCTACCTACTACCTACCTACTACCTACCTACTACCTACCTACTACCTACCTACATGATGTCGAACGGGATAAAAAGTATCCTATGTCCTTCTCCTGGCTCTAAACTACCTCCCTGCCAATTTTCAGCTAAATCGGTTCAGCCGTTCTTGAGTTATAAGTGAAGTAACTAACACGACTTTCTTTTATATATATAGATGTGCAATGGACTGAAAGAAGGCACGTGCCTACGATTTTAAAGAGAACGACTGCAATTCCTAGAATTAACGCAACACACGGTGTGATGTGAACTGTTAACGTCTTTATTCGTTGATCTACATGGCATGTAACTGCAAAATTGCTCCTGCACTTAGCTGACTATAGGATCAATGTTCACGGGTGATTTATGAGTCAGTTGAGTCATAGTGCATCATTTTCTGACAAAAAATATCCGATGCAACAAAGTTATTTATACAAAGTAGCGAATTAAGTTATTTTTCACTGTTACCATAAATAAATCTGCAAATAATTCTGAGCAACCATAGAGATGTTCCAGTGACCTACTTTCTACGTATCAACCACTTCTTATTGTAGACGCGATAAAAATACTTATTTTTCATTTTTACACTAAACAAAGGCATCAGTCGAACTGAAATTTACCTATCCTGCAGAATAGCGCCGGTTCAGTTAATTGGTCCGCGCGGCTAATGAGGAAGCTGACATCGCCGGAACTGTTCGCTCCATTTATTAAACAATTGCGCGACGTAAACATTACATCATTAATAGCGTATTAATTAGCTAGGTTAGTGACATTTAGGTACACTATTTTAGGACTAGGCAGGATAGTTATGTAACTTGTTAATATCTTTATATAACAATGCATATTTTATTATGTAGATTACTTAATATCAGCTAAAATTAAGGATAAACCGGTCTAAACACTTCCCCCAGTAGTTCGTGCACGGGCGTTTTTCTACCTAAAAGTAAAATCCAAATGGTCTGCAGTTACACACGTCTTTGAGATCGAGAGCTAATAAGAAAATGAAAGTGCATGAAATGCCAAATATTTTCAAACTGTGGACTCACCCGCAGCAAGTCGACTTCTGCAGTTTATACGAACTAAGCGAGCAATGGAGTGCAATAACTTGTGCAATAAAACTTGCTAGTGGATTTGGCGCTTAACGACTTTAACAGAGTCACAATCAAAGTTTTATGAACTACATTTTAGCTAAGTTTTATTTTCAACGCAAATTATTTAAATCATAGAACCGCCGCGTCATTTGTGGGTGGTTCATGAAAACGGGACTCAAGTGGCGAAGGCCAGCGCCGGTGTCAACACGAGTCAGAACGTGGGACCTTACTACGTGGGAGACACCGTCCATCTCGCCTGTGTGGCTTACGGAGGTAATATTTTGTACTAAAAGCCAAGACGGAGAGCTTTGATTCGTTCCGCCGTTCTTTGGTATGTAATGATAACGCAATTTCTTAGAAACTAACTATAATAGGTGTATGATGGAAAGATTGCAACTCTTTATGCGCGAGCTCCCACAAAAATATCTTCTAACATCAGTCAATTCAGCAATTATGTAATCTACTCACCGATCTAAATAGAAGCGCCGCAGGCACCGTGCAATGATGTGACATGCAGTAATTGCATATTATGTGCAATATAGTGCTATGTACCTGTACCTACCTATTTAACACACATGACTATGTGCTGCAAATGTTACAAGATTGCATTACACGTGCTGCACGACTTAGCATTAATTCAGTTAATTCTTAAAATTCCATGTTGAAATATCATCATAAAGCGCTTATTACACTTGGCTGAATTTAGGAATCCTAATTAGGATTTAGGAAAGTGTAATAAGAGTTAGGACGGTTAGGATCCTAACTAGCCAGTCACAATGTAAAGTTGCTTCTGAATTTAGAAGACTAAATTCAGTCAAGTGTAATAAGCGCTTTAGCCAGTAAACCACCATTGAAGACCGTGGGTAGCCACGGCGGTAGCGCCGGGACAAACTTTGACCTCATTTTTCTGGGTTCTCCCGGCGCCTAGGAAAAAAAAGATATGCAGGATTGTTTAGGACATTAAGTGTTACAAATACCAATACGAGTCGTTTTCTTTTTGATTTCTGTTTTGTTTTCTGTTGGTTCTGTGTTTTTTTCCCATTCTCCTTTGATTTACAATGCGCCGCCCGTACATTAAGGACGTATTTCACCAACCTATCATTAACTTTTAATTAAGCTAATTCGGTCGCTAAACCTTTCAATAACTAACATTTGCATGATTCTAATCATTTCATTATCACTCATTTAATAAGTGATAATGACAAGATTATTGAACACGTATAAGTCATATTTGTAGATCCCATTTAGATTATCTGGTCAATAGTTACAGACTTCTTATTGATATGTTGGTAAAATATCCCTTAAGTATGAAATCTGTTTGGACGATTATTCCATAATTGTACGTAATATTATAATAATTTAAATTGATATTTACTTACTTGGCTTGGAACTTGGTTACCAACTTGGCCACCAATGCTTTTTTTTAGGAACAAGTAAAATTTAAAAAGTAAAGAGTCTTACAAAAAACTGAAAGGAGTAAAATAATTACCATAATATGACAAAAATTAACAGTTTCAGAAGTCGGTGCCTTCAATTTGGTTCATCGTGGATTAACAAATAGCCCTTAGGAGAATACTGATCCTCTTGTCATAATTTAATCATGTTTACCTACTTTATTAATTCCTTAATGTAAATTAGGCAAACCGCTTGCATTGCTATCGTGGTGGTCAGAGCAACGTGAGCTGAAGAACACACTAACTCCACTGTCGGAGCACCGCGTGCGTAGTGACCTGATATACGGACCATTGCTGCGCGAGGATCACGGCCGAGTCTTCACTTGTTTCGCTAAAAATAACGAGAAGACTACACCGCTGTCTATAGATATCACAATAGATATGTACTGTGAGTATTCTGTACTTTGATCCTTTTTAGAATAGGTACCAGCTATATCCAAGCACATTAGCGTTGCCAATTGACAATAATACTGTACCCTTCCAACTAATACTAGGAGTAGGAGTTCTAGTAGTTTTGTATTTTTTCCGTAAATGTTGCTTTTCCTACGAGGCGATCAATCAGCAACGACAATACTTTAAGTAAGTCAGGTGACCAGACAGCTTTTACTAAACTCCAATTTCCCTTATTCACACATTTTAAGCTTCGAAGACGTACCTAACAACTTTAGGCGGTGAGATAAATATTGGTAGCTTCACAGAAGAACTTAACGGCTTGATTTAATTCTGCATACATAATGCCTGCTACTAAAACAATAAATAATTCTCAATCGCAGTGCCACCTGACCTGGTGTCCCTTCGGAGCGATAGTCCTGACTCAGACGGGGTCATAGGGCGAGTGCGCGCGGGAGAGGCGCTCTCGCTCCAATGCCGCGTGCTCGGCGCGCGCCCCCTGCCGCCTATCGTGTGGCGGCTCGCCGACAATCAGCTGCTCAACTTGGAACAGAAAATTACTGTGAGTGACACGTCACGAGTACTTGATGCCTTTAGTGATGTCACAACATGATTTATTCATCTCTTTTGATTGGTTGTTGATACTGCCAAGGTAGTGTGCGAATGTCTGTTGGGGTTTTCGTGTAACAGTTGGGATGAGGGAAGCTCAGTCGACAGCTGACTTATCGAAACGTTCTAAATCAGGGGGCTGAATGGAGTGCTTCCTCTTAAGTGTCGTTTTCATGTCACTTAAGTTGCTGATTGGACAAATAAAAAAAAAAATATCCAATGTAATCTAGGTCACTTTTACATTTTGATGGCTGTTCTTAGGATGCTGCCCCCAGGCCGCCATTTTAAGAGGGGTTTATCCTACCCTTCTGTTTCGAATTTGCTGTTATCTCCCGCTGCTCTTCCCGTACTGCACCTCCGGCGATACTCGCTTAGTGGCGCATCGACAGCCCTGCTACCATTCTTGTTGACTGGTTAATTGTTTCACCACGGCATGAGTTATTCTTACATTGCTCGTACCGATGCAAGAGAAGAATCGCTGCGTTTGGTCAATATAATATCATATAATAAATTCTTTATTATCAGGCTACTTAGGCCCATAGATATATACCTTACAAACTAACATATATATTATAATAATAAATTTGTATTAGTATAGAAACTTAAGCCTATGTTAGTAAAACTTCACTTAAGCACTGTCAGTGTGCGATCGTGTGGCACTTGGCCGCGGAAGCGACGGAACACCACTCCCTTCGTCCAAAAGTTCTCCTCCATGACGAGGTGCAGAAAACACTTTTGGTACTCGCACCACAAACGCCTTGAAGTTGGCGTTACAGCGCTATTCCAGCAGCCGCACTCTCGGCGTGGACTTTATCTTTTGGCGTACGTACTCCACGATGTCCTCCGCATTAGAGGTGTAATCAATGGTATCGATAGCTGTGATGTGTTAACGGTCGATGGTTCTTTCGTTCTGCCTAGTTTTTTCCCAGCTATGTTGGGGTCAGCTTCCAATCTAACCAGATGCGACTGAAACCAGTATTTTACACGGAGCAGCTGCCATCAGACCTCTGCAACCCAGTGACTGGGCAATACCGATATCCTAAGGTTAGACCGGTTGTTAGACTTTCGGGCTTCTGACTACTTACCCGTAACGACTGTCATAGGTAATCGTATGACACCTGGGACCGACTGTTTTACGTACTGTTCGAGGCTAGGAGGGGTCTCGATGTGTAACGAATGGTCACCTATCCACGGATTGACCGCGGCACGCGTAGCTTAACCTTGTAAATCATATAATCTGCGCGGTTAAGTCCCTCACACATCCGGTACGAGACAAATACTGGATGTGTGGATACGCAAACCAATCCCAAAAATGTCGTTTTTCTATAGTCACTTCGCTCAGCTCATCTCGCACCATACGAGTAGTAATGTCAATTGTGATGATTGGCAGTAATAATTTTGTAATATTTAACATGCAGATGGAGCCAACCCAGCGGCTCGTAGCGAGTGAGATCCAGCTGACGATAGACAGGAAGTATGATGAGTCACAAATAACGTGCTGTGCGCCCGCGCATCACCAAAACAGCGAACGATTCGTATGCGCACAACCACTACCCCTCACTGTTTTATGTGAGTATTAACAAACTACAGGAACATTTTAGCGTCATCATAATTATGATTTTAAGGAAATCAGATGGAAACTATTATACGTACTCGCAAAGTATCAGAAGTGCGACAAAAAAGTTTGAATTAAGGTTACCTACTAAGACTTTTTTTGAGCAACGGTTTTTTTTTTTTGATTGTGTATTTTGGTTCAAATTGGCTGCCATGTCATTTTTTTTATAATTTAACGTTTTGATCGAGATAAGACAATATAATCCATTAGCGAGCGATCTCCTTTTACTTTCAATCTACTTTTCGAAAAAGGCACTATAAAAACTTAATCGTGTACTTATTTCAGATCCACCCATATTGGAAATCGTAGTAGAGACCGACGCGGATTTGGAAAATAATACTTTAGCCGTCGTTAAAGGTTCCAACTTGTCACTGGCTTGCAACTATCAAGCCAACCCTTCTATCTATGAGCTGTTTTGGTTCCACAAGGTAATTGGTATTAGCGGTAGTCTGTAATTATAAGGTTTCAGTTTAATTTTCAGGTCTATCTGTGGTCAAGACTACATTATTTATTGTTGGGTTGGTTCGTGCATGGAGTACCTACTGCTCGCGCCTTTGGGATGGCTCAGCCAAATACCAGCTTGAGGCGTTGGAGTACATTGAGAAGCGTGCCAAAAAGCTCATCAGCAACGACTCCCTTGTTCAGACCAAGCTCCAAAGTCTTGAGCATCGGCGCAAAGTTGCTAGTCTATCGGTTTTTTATCGGACACATTTCGGAGAGTGTGCTTCAGATCTGCATGATCTAATACCCCCCTGCCCTTTTTTCGATCGGACGGTCAGAAGCACGAAAAAGCACCATCGGTTCATGGTTGATATACCAAAAACCCTAACGAAGCGCTTTGATTCCACTTTCATTGTGAAAGTATTCTCGCATAAGTATCCTAAATCATAGTACTGTATTCACGTAATTTGTAACTTAAAGATATTCTTTTTAAAAGAGTAACCATGGAGTTTCTTGCCAGCTCTTCTCCATAGGAAACGAATAATTGGAACCGTGCACCGAAATTCGACTTTTCATAAGCGCCTGTATTGGTTTATGTGAAATAAAAATGTTTGCTTTTATTTGATTGTATTAGGTAATTGATAGTAAGATTAGCGCATGTTTTATGATTTCTTAAAGGTTTTTTGTTTTTAGGAAGACATGGTACTGAATGCTGAAAAAAATAGTAGAGACACAATTCAGCCAGTGTTGGAACTTAAAAATGTAACTGAAGAAGATGGAGGGGAATATGCATGCGTCGCCAACAATAACGAGGGATCCACGTACAGCGAACCGATCAACATCGATATCACTTGTAAGATTCTGCTAATCTAGATCTCTGCAATGAATTTGTATAATCATACAAACTACTAAATTCGTATAAAATATGACTGAATCTAGCGATCATGACGCGTGATTACCTACAACATTATATTTCCTTCAACAGGCCTCACGTTGGAAATGCAAGCTTCCTAAACTATTAACATGTTCTAGTCGCATTTGCGATGCCGGGTGCCCTCGTGGAGGGCTCATTTTAACTGTAGGGTTTTCTTAGAAAATCCACCATCACCGTCATAAAGAAAGCGGTAATGGACGTCAGATTCTAAGTAGGTCAGATTCCATGTACGTCATTTTCCAGCTAGGACATTTTCCAACTAGGTCAGATTTTGAGTTAGTAATGATTTCTGGTACACTTGCATTATATTCATCGCACCATGTTTGCGAGACTTCTTTGGTGGACGATTTACAAGATTATTAGTAAAGCCGTTACTTCCCAAAGTGTGTATTCCAGTCCAGAGGCTTGACTGATATTAAAAAAATAATTTGTAATAGTTGAGAAAATTAAGTTTTATAAATATTTTGAGAGTTATTGGCTTGGAACAATTACAGTCGACGTTTTATGTTGCGAAAAGGAAACGCGTCGTACTACCAATCACTTGGAGGGATGGCATAACAAAATGAATCGTTAGATTCTCAGGTATTCAGGTATGGGTTCTAAGACCGGACACAAATAAATCAATCATGTACATTCAATAGTTTAGTCACAGAAATTTTCGTACGATTTAATCATTTACATGGCTTAATTTCATGTCGGAAAATTATGATACTGACTGTATTGTATATTACCAACTCAAAATCTGACCTAGTTGGAAAATGTCCTAGCTGGAAAATGACGTACATGGAATCTGACCTACTTAGAATCTGACGTCCATTACCGCTTTCGTCATAAACGAGTAACAAGACCCCCTGAAAATACAATTTTATTACGTATTAGCGTGTTTTATGACACGGTTTTTAACCTAATGCCAAGTACCCTCCCCGAGGCTTCACTCTTAGCGTAAACGTAATGTACCTAGGTATCCTGGAAGGTCCAATATATTTGAGCCATTACAAACGTGCGAACTGAGTCAAAAATCATTTTTATCGGAACTCTCGCTCGCACTTATAGGCCTTATGGAACTGCCCTGGTGTTGTGTGTAACAGTAAAAAAGGCTTTGTCGATAGTCGATAAAGGTAATGAGGGAGAGGTTAAGGAAATAATGCTAAATATTGTTTACGATGTGTTTTTTTACTATCGATAACGACTTGCGCAGCATTGTCACATTCCTATAACGCAATGATTTATGACTCAGTTAGCACGTTTTTAATGGCTCAAGTATGGCAATAGGTTTTTTTTTTTTAATTTATTTATTTTACATTAAATCTGCACAAAACTTACGTAAGTTCTGCCATCAACTTAAGAGGTAACTCATTCACTAACGTCGGCGTGACGTATTTCCTTGTGCGCTTACCACAGTAGTTAGTCACTTTCGGGACCTTAAGTGTATTTTTCTTAGATAAACTAGTTGGGTACATATGCTCACGCTCCACTTTCTTCTCCTCCTTATTAAATAGTTCAGACAAGATATTTAATTTAACTTTTGCATGAACTGGGAGTAGGTATGGCAGCGTAGCGTATGAGGTCTATGAAAAGTGTGGTGGACTCGATTGTGTAAAACAAACAGCATACTGCTGGCCATCCACATCCATTTGTCAGTTAACATAATCCATTATATACATAAGGTAGTCTCTTTATACTAAAGTTACAGGGGGAAAAAATGGCCTATTATTTTTTGCTGGGAACCACAGGGCCATATATTCATGTTTACTTTTATAGATCCTGCTTTCTGTGAAGACGAAAGCATAGTAGAATACGGCGTTGGTGAGAACGAATCCATAAACATAACGTGCAACGTTAAGGCTAACCCTGCTCCGACGTCGTATCGCTGGGTGCTGGTCAACGAAGCTGTGAATGTGACCACGCTGAGAAACCATCCGCACGACACCATTGAGACTGAAGAAGGGACTTATTTGTATGAGCGGCCTAATGGAACTGCGTTCAGTGAGTTGTATTTCTATATTTTGCTACTAAAGTTGAAAGGGAACCGATTATCTTGGTAATGTGAGAAGGGAGCACAATCATGTGACTAAGAGAGTGATGAATATAAATGTTGATGAATGGAGGGGATGAGGGAGACCAATGAAAAGATGGATGGATTGTGTGAGAGATGATATGAATGAAAAGGGAGTAAATGTTTACGGGACGGATAATAGGGAAGAATGTAAGAAGAAAATATTTTGCGCCGAACCCAAGTAATTAATAAGGGCAGGCAGAAGAATACGACTAAGACGTTTTCCAGTACTTTTAAAATCACAACGTGTCTTTTATCTGTATTCTTTTAACCTGTCTTTTGTCTGAAGCGGTCTCAATTCAGGAAAAACCAAATTCATATGAAACACTTTTCTAGGCACAATATTTTGTTGGGGACAAAACGAAGTTCCCACGAAGGGATTGTCACACACTCCGTGTACTTTCCTGGTGACCGACGAAACGATACCTCGTCCACCCACTGACTGTGTGGCTAAGAAGAATACTATGGACGACATCATTGTCACCTGTGAGAAGGGACACGACGGGGGATTGCCACAGGTACTGATACTGTATTCCTTTCCTAATAAAAAAACAAAACATTGCTTTAGGACAGAATATCAATTCAATCCTGAGAACTGGTGAAAAACGCTAGAATTGAGAAGAATATGATGTCACATTAGACGAGCCAACCATATACCACACAAAGTTTTTCTTCATTTGAAAGGCCATAATTACCTACCTATCAAAAGAATTTTGTTCCAGAAATTTAAATTTATCGTTCAGGAAGTGGATTCTGATGAGCAACTCGTATCAATAATAAACTTGGAACCGACATTTATGATTCAAGAACCAAGTCAAGACAGTTACAAATTCGTTATCATTGCTTTTAACGATAAAGGGGAGAGCCAAGTCGTAGAAATTGATAAAGACAGCATAGTGAGTGAAGAAATTGGTGAGTACTAACTAATAATAAATAGACTTTTCGACTGGATAGACTTCATAAAAGGTGACTAAGCGTGAAGCCACACTGCTCCGTTGCGTTGCGTTGCGACGTCGCAGCGCTAGATTTGGACCAAATAGACGTCGCAGCGCTACATTTGGAATCTACATATAGATTGGTCCAAATCTAGCGCTGCAACGTCGTAACGCAACGCAACGGAGCAGTGTGGCTTCACTCTAAGTGAAATTTGACAAATTGATGATCGTAATTGATTTCCATAACGATTCCATGTTGCACTGCTCTCCGTAAAGCGTACTTGGATGATCCATTATAAAGAATCTACATTTCTCTGTTAAGTTCCCGAGGTCACCACGAGCAGTGTGAAGAACATAACAACGTTGGCGCTGGCTCTATGCGGCGGTGTGGCGCTAGTGGCGCTGGCGGCGTGCGGGCTGGTGCTCTGCACGTACGAGCGCACCTCGCGTCTGGACCTGCCCAGAGATCACTCCGACCCGCCGCTCTGCGCTTATAACACTGAAGGTGACTTGTACTTGTATACATTACTCACTTTCAATTTAAAATAAACATGTTTTTAGTTCAGTTTCCAGGGCATATCAAGCTTGATATTTGTGAATTTGCAATAATATTTTTTCTTTTATTTTGGCTTTGATGTATACAATAAATTTGCGCATTTCTTAGCACAGTGCGCCAATTTAGACTGTAGTACACTATACTATAGTGAAAGAGCGCTTTAGTTCTGTCTGGAGGTGACATTGAATATACAATATTCACTACAACACAATATTCATATACATATAAAGCGAGTTTTCTTAGTTATAAAAATTGCATATCCTATCGATCAAAACTTCTATCGCACACAACTTTTCCGATATTATACCAAAACACATCACATTGGTGATATTTCCAGAGTCCAATTGCGAAACGTATCATGACAGCGATGAAGGCAGCGAGTGCAACGTTCGACGAACCGAGTCATTCCGACGAGCAGTATCACGACATCCTTCGAAGAACTTTGATGTACGACGAACGAGTTCGTTTCACTCGGCGCGCTATATGCACGACATGGCGGAACCGGAGAGTATGAACAAATGCAATGACATGCCACGACACACGACTTGCAGGGTACACTCCTTGCAAAATATTAGTAGAAAGAGAGAAATGGATGCACTGTGCGATCATTTAGTGCTCCATCTACCCCCAGAGACAAATTACAACGTTTCCAGACCGGTAAAAAACTTTCTTTGCATTTTTGGGAATACAAGTACGCGTGAAGATTTTTTTTTTCTTTCTACACACTATTATTATTAACTTTCAGATGAACACGTTTTACACAATGCCACGAAAAATGCGACATAAGCTCGCAAAGGAACTCAGCGATGAGAACTCCGAAATAACACAAACTTCGGATGGATTTTCGCTACCGCCTCCTCCAGACGAATTTGGCACGTATCGCGCAGGAACTAGAATTAAAGACATGCCGACAAAGTCAACACCAACTTACACTACAGTTATAAGAAAAAACTCGTTAGGGAAGGATCCCATTAAACAACAATATAATAACGTTATAATATCTCCAATGAACACAGTGGGCTTGCCCACTATTAGCGGAGGTCAACACAGCGGAGTATACTCTTACCCAGACGACGATCATCATCAAGGCCATCAGGTAAATACAAACCCTTTCGATGAAGACTCCTCATAATTCAGTCATTATTCATTTATCATTAATATCCAACTTTTGTTAATTTTAAAGGACACGCTGAGTACAACTGGCGGTTTCCAAACTTATTTCACCCCTAGGGAATCTGGATTGTAAATATTAAATAGAATAATTTTAATTTACGATCAATATAGATCTCATTAAGCATTTCATATTCAACAAGGTACATAAATCACAGACAGTATTGTTCTTGAATCATCATCGTTTATTTACAAAAATAGAAACCATTTTCATAGTGCCTTTTAGATGCATAATCACTTATATTTTTATAATTATGCACATGATTCAACATATTTGTACATTTAACATAATTGTATGAGGAGAATGTTTGTATGTCACTGCCACTTCAAATATTATGTTAACAGACAATAGTTTTAATATATTAGCAAATTATATAATTAATAATAATTACTGTATGACTTTTTGTATGTTTAGTAATTTATGAAAATATTAAATTTATTATGTCAGTCAATGTGTATTTCGTTTTTCTTTTTGAAATTAATCAATATTATCTTAAGACAACTAAAATTTATCAGTTACATGTATATTATAATTTTGATCCATGCATAGATACAGACAAATACATAACTGTGTGGTACTTCCTGGCCGCGCCACAGTCTCCAATTTGAATGAAAGTGGGCTTAAAAAAATGTACGTAAATTGTACGTTATTGTACTAGAAGAAAAAAAATTGTACTATAAAGGATCGCGAGAAATTTAACAAAATTGGTGGCGCGGCCAGGAAGTGTGCTTCCTAGCCGCGCCACCGCGTACTCTGCAATAAACAATCTAATAATGTACAAACTCATTGGTAAACAATTGTACGTCTATTGTTCGTTCTATTAATAACGAGAAATATTGAAAAATGTCATTAGGTGTATGAAAAAAAAAATCGAAAAGCCGCGCCACAGTCTCCAATTTGAATGAAACTGGGCTTAAAAAAATGTACGTAAATTGTACGATTTTGTACCAGACGAAAATAAATAGTACTATAAAGGTTCGCGAGAAATTTACCAAAATCGGTGGCGCGGCCAGGATGTGTGCTTCCTAGCCGCGCCACCGCGTATACTGCAATAAACAGTCTAATAATGTACAAACTTATTGGTAAACAATTGTACGTCTATTGTTCGTTCCATTAATGACGAAAAATACTGCAAAAAATCATTTTCTCTGTGATAAATTTAATATCGAAAATAAAATAGACATTAATTTGGAAGTACACGAATAACCGTTGCATAATTATGGTGTTTCATACACAATTATGTCAGCGATAATTTATAATGTTAAATGTGCGGGCAATTGCAAAGAATGAACGGAGAGGTAACTGTAGTAGAAACAAAAATCAGAACTTCGATTAAAAAAGATTGTGTTTTTGAAAAAGACTAGAAAACCTGGAATACTCAGAAAAAAAAAATTACATCTCTTCGGAAGAAATATTTAGCACAGAAATTAAAAAACCAATCGTGTTATGAAATAAAATGCTCCCATGTGAAAAACTGAAAGAAAAACTTAAACAAGATAAAGATTGTTACGATGACATCATAATACAGAATTTTGAAAAGTATTTTAATTGTACTAAGTTTTTTATTGAGCAATATAAACAGAGCAATATAAATAGTAACAGAGTAAATAAATATAACCTCTGAATAAAATCCTTGACACGAACGCCTGAAAGTTCTGCCATTAAAAAGTCGAAGTAGTATTACTATTTTCGATCTTAAATTTATCTCAGAGAAAATGACTGTTTGCTGTATTTTTCATCATTAATAGAACGAACAATAGACGTACAATTGTTTACCAATGATTTTGCACATTTTTACATTATTTCCTGCAGTGTACGCAATTTTATTTTCAATATTAAATTTATCACAGAGAAAATGACTTTTTGCAGTATTTTTCATCATTAATAGAACGAACAATAGACGTACAATTATTTACCATTGAGTTTGCACATTATTAGACTATTTCCTCCAGTGTACGCAGTTTTATTTTCGACATTAAATTTATCACAGAGAAAATGACTTTTTGCACTATTTTTCGTCATTAATAGAACGAACAATAGACGTACAATTGTTTACCATAATTTTGTACATTATTAAACTGTTTATTGCAGTATACGCGGTGGCGCGGCTAGGAAACACACATCCTGGCCGCGCCACCGATTTTGTTAAATTTCTCGCGAACCTTTATAGTACTATTTTTTTTCTTCTAGTACAAAACGTACAATATATGTACATTTTTTTAAGCCCACTTTCATTCAAATTGGAGACTGTGGCGCTGCTTTTCGATATATTTTTTTTTCATACACGTAATGACATTTTTCAGGATTTCTCGTTATTAATAGAACGAACAATAGACGTACAATTGTTTACCAATGAGTTTGTACATTATTAGATTGTTTATTGCAGAGTACGCGGTGGCGCGGCTGGGAAGCACACTTCCTGGCCGCGCCACTAATTTTGTTAAATTTCTCGCGATCCTTTATAGTACAATTTTTTTTCTTCTAGTACATTAACGTACAATTTACGTACATTTTTTTAAGCCCACTTTCATTCAAATTGGAGACTGTGGCGCGGCCAGGAAGTACCACACACATAACTTTAAGTAGACCAATATGAAGCAACTAATCAGATATTCCATAAGATTTTCGAACATCTCCGTTTCATGTATAAACTTAATACGACACCTTACGCTACAAACTACAACTAAATTTAATCCATACGGTCCAAATGCGCCTGCGCCACGGACAGCCGATCGATTAGACGTTGAGTGTTTGGCCGCGCCTGTAATGGAGTATAAACCTAGATTACAACACGTCCGAGCAATGCCGTAAATTGAGCGAATGTAAGCAATTTAGAAATCTCAATTTGATTTTAATCCAAGGATCGATTACAATACAAATTGGTTATCTACAAAACACAGGCTCTCCGACACGAATCTATCGTTTGCACTGACAGACAGCTTGTCGATCGTCAAAGTGCCCTTCGCACAGCTAACACAGTTTCGTGCTGGTACTACGACTTGTCTCTCGAAAAAGTAGGCCGTTTTTTAGTCAATATGCTGAGCGAGTACGTTGATACCGCAGTGATAGTTCTCATACCCCGGTTAGGCCACTTCTCGTCAGCAGTCTGGGATATTAGTAGTAGGTATTACCTGTAGCGCGGACAAGGCAGCTTCGTGCAGGTCCTTGCAACGTGCGAGCGCACGGCGCCGCAGTGCAGCCGGCAGCGGCGCCAGCTCCGCGCGCGCACTCTCCAGCAAGATGGCGGCCGCGCGACACACGTGGCTCTCGTCGCCACAGCCCAGCCACACACGCTCGTTCACGCTCACCAATCTGCGACACAATATTGCGGTTAACTTTTAGCACAACGTATGTACGTAATGATGATAATAACGTGAAAAGCTTGAGTAGAGACTTAGTGAGCGGTTTCATACGAGTTGACTAAAACATATTCATCGAGAGATGGGGGTACGAACTATTCCAAACTATTTACCTCAACCAGGCTCCGAGCGCGTAGTATATTATAGTAAATTACGAGCCCTACAGAGTTTATGCTGTTGAAAATGAAAAAATACAATACTTACTTGATATAGATGTCCAGCACCTGTTCCAGCGATACGCCGATATTTAAAATTGTCCTAAACACCATCCCTCTGTCCGCCTGAAGCTTACAGCTCATTATTTCTAGTTGACGCACGATGAAATCTGATAAAACAAATACAACAATTCAATTTGAAATGCTATAATTAATCTTTACGATTTGTAAATGCATAACAATAATAGTGGTCTTCAGTTATAGTTAAGTACTCATTATTAGGGTTCCGTACCCAAAGGGTAAAACGGGACCCTATTACTAAGACTCCACTGTCCGTCCGTCTGTCACCAGGCTGTATCTCATGAACCGTGATAGACAGTTGAAATTTTCACAGATGATGTATTTCTGTAGCCGCTATAAAAACAAATACTTAAAAAACAGAATAAAATAAATATTTAAGGGGGCTCCAATACAACAAAGACTCCGACACGCACTTGGCGGGTTTTTATATTACGTTTGGGAGCGTCGTAACAGGCGATGAAGGGGTTATATCAATAAGATGAACAGCAGTCTCCATCATTCCTTCATGAGCGTGAATTACAGCAGTATATGAGGACATGTTTACACAACATGTCTACCATGTTTGTCAAAAAATATTGTTATGACTTACATAATGGGAAACAGTGTCCCGTGTTAACATATTCCCTGCCGAGAGTAGTCAGCTTGCTGAGAACGGAAGCTAGTCTCTCGTCTGGCGTAGGAAGACTCCTCGCGATCGCCTCTGCCTCGGCCAGGATGTTGCTCCAAATATTCTCTACCAACAGCGCGTCATTGTGGCCCGAACACTGCACGATCGCGAGCTTGCACTCCCATAGGTTGTAACGATCCGCATACTCCTCGTAAAGCTGGTAGAACCAACAAATATTTAATTTCTGTGGCTTGTAATTATTATTAAAAATAAATATTTTCGGTAGATTCCTATGAATAGACATAAGGCTGCAGCCTCGTTGTTCGTGGATTAAAAGATCGTGGCATGTGTTTTGTTTGTTCTACTCACTAAACCTGAGCGTCGACATAAAATATAAATTAGCTTTTCGTACCCGACGGAAAACATGTTTTTTGTAATGTGTAGAGCAAAATACAAAGAGACTATTTTGTGAAATACACGATTTTTATGATAAATTTTGTTGAACGTGCGTAATGAAGAGCTCTGGTTAGACTGAAATTTTACAATAACATGACGGTATGACGTGATGAGCAATGAACGGTAGTGTACCTGTGTGATCTCGAGGAGCTCGTCATCCAGCCTCTGCATGTGCAGCGGATGCGGCTGCAGCTGTGCGGGCAGCGCGGCGGCGGCAGCGCGCACGGCCGCCTGCACGCGCGCCACCTCGGCCGCCTCCTCCAGGCGCCGCAGCAGCTCCCCGCCCCCCGCGCCGCCCGCCCCGCCCGCGCCCGCGCCCCGCACGCACACCACGCCGCCCGACAGCCACGACATGCGCTGCGCTAGCGTCGCGCCCGACCTGCACGGTACACACAATACGTTACACCGGCCCGAATAAACCGACCGTTGCTATCGGCTCCTTTGACCCGAACGCTGTTCCGTCTACTCATACTTTCAAGTATTCGAACCAACAGCAGCATTTTATTCGATCGTCCGATTCATAGTCAAGATCCACAGTAAATACTAATTTAGACAATCAGATGGTGAATCTAATATTTTGGTCCGGCCATACTAGGGCTCAATGCCTTAAATCAGGGACTGAATAACCCGAAAATAATGGTGCGTGTACTCATGTACGCGCGGTAGAACTTATTGTTTTTGCATTCCGTACGGCATAATTATGCAGTACGCGTAAAGTAATTCGCCGCTCTGAGACCAGGCTTTCAGCGTTCTGTTCCTCCCTTCAGAGGGGAAAGTTATTTGATACACGTAAAATAACTTTGCCGCTTTGAAATCAAGCTTTCAGTGTTCTGTTCCCCACTTCAGATGGGTAAAGTTATTTTATTCGTACTGTACGTCTTTTTTTTACCTTATTTTAACTTTGCCTTGATATATGACGCGATTGGTTATAGTATTGATTGCAGAATATAACGTTTTTGGTTTCATCTGCCATTGTTGCCCTAACTGTAGCCCATTTAGCAAACAAGATTATGGGCCACATGGTTACAGATATATTACCGAGACATGCGTTTACCAGCCCTATTTTGCAACAAAATGTTGCGGTGATGGCCAAGTTACATTTTAAATATTATAATTGATAATATTGCAGCCACATATCGCAATTACAATGTGGCCCGTTTGGGGGACCTTAAAAAATGCATCAGCAAACATGTTTGGCTAAAATGCCAGACAATACTAAATATATTATTGTATAATGCATAATATTATTATCATTACTGAAAATGTTTCTGTTAACTCTATTTCACACACTTATTGCAGTAAAAATGGTCCAGATAAGCACTTCTATCTGGAAAATTAATTATTATGTTGGTTTGACAGATTCTCTTTCGAGAAACTGCTATATTCATTTCTCAGTTAGGGAGTTAGCAGACGATTGTGAAACAGGCCCTAAACTTTAACAACACACGATAAAAAACGAACAAACACAGAAAGAAAAAATACTTTGAAAAAGATTTGGATTGTCCTAACATGTAAACAAAGGCACGCTGTGGGTGTATGGGCCATCCACATGTAGATTCGTCCTTAACTACTGACGTGTAAAAAGGCCTCCGTATTTCGCAATTTGCACTCATGTTTGTTAACCTTTAACTGTGGACGTTCGATTTTTGTCACACTTACATGGACGCGCGGTCTCACGGACCGCTGTATTTGAAGGTCAAATTAATAACGAAATTCTATTTATTCAAATGATTATTACTTTTTTTTATCATCTATAGGTATCAGACTTAAAGACTTTATATGTATTTAATCAAACATATTTATTTTCTTAAACATTTTAATCAAATTAATCATTACTAGGCACTTTTGGTCTTAAATTTACTTGAGACCACATAAACGAACAAAAAACATTTAACTGTAAAGTATTTTGAGAAATCAAGTAAAATATATTTAAATCTAAGGTATAACAAAAATAAAAAACAACAAATCTACTTCTCAACATAAAACAAAAAAAAACTGACAAAGGTCCAAAATATAGTAAATTTTTGGTACTTTTGCTTATGGGCTTTTCGAAGTTAGGATCTTCAACTCGCAAAATTTCGCTTGGACGCTGTTGCAGTGGTGATTTTTGTGGTCGTTTTGATCTGTCACTATTTTTTTGGTTATTTTGTCACATTATAAACTAAAATAAACTAAGACAAAAAAAAAAATCTAAGTGTTTTTTTTTGTATTGGAAATATGGACGCGCGGTCTCACAGACGAAGTTTGAAGCCCAATAACTTATTCAATTTGCAGCCACCGACGTAACCTACCGTTTCAACTATCGTTTCGTGACTAAAAGCGAAGCTACTGAGCGCATCAGTAGTAAGGGGGGCGGAGAAGTGGGTAAACACGAAAATTAGAAACTGCGAGCGGTCTGTGAGACCGCGCGTCCACAGTTAAAGGTTAATCGTAAAAGTGTCACTCACCCAGGTCTGGTAGCGAGTCCTTCCAGTACATTGGCAGCAGCTAGATGGTCTCCGCTCTTCTCGAGCACCTTCCACAGCAGGTCTAGCAGGTGCAGTGCGGAGGGAGGCGCGGCCGAGCGTGCGGCAGCTTGCAAGTATGTGCGCAGGGACGCCGGGGGTGCCGTGCCCAGGGATAGCAGTTCTGAGGAATCACACAGGATTTGAAAACCGAAAACATATCATACAAGTAAACATAGCAATGAGACTTAAGTTAAGAATTAGAGTACATTTTTGAACAGAGGAAAATAAAATTCAGTTATTTCATGTTATAAGAAATTATTATTACCTGATCCTAAATGTTTCGATACGAGCCACTCGTACACTGCGACATGTAAAAGTTCATCGTTACGGGAGAGGCATTCCCATACTAATTTTCTTCCCTTAAAAAATAAAACAACAATAGCTATATTATGAATAATTTTAATTCATATCGATAATCTAAATAATAATAAATGTTATTAATTATCGATCTTATTGATGTCTTACCTGGTAGTTAGCATCAGCAGGCGACATAGTGAGAATGTTGTCGTTGCTAGGTTGCGAGCGCAAAGGCGATGGTTCACTACTTGAAGCCTCTGCACTGCGCTCGTACAACCGCTCTAAAGCAGAGCACACTTCGCGGTATATCTCCATTCTAAACAATCAAGTTACAAGTAATGAACAAAAGACATAAAAAAAAACATGTACTTTCTACAATAACTAGCGACCCGCCCCGGCTTCGCACGTGTACGTTTTATAGCTTAAAACCTTCCTCTTGAATCACTCTATCTATTAAATAAAACCGCATCAAAATCCGTTGCGTAGTTTTAAAGATCTAAGCATACATAGGGATAGACAGACAGCGGCAAGCGACTTTGTTTTATACTATGTAGTGCAGGGATGCACAGACTTATTAGGACTTGGGGCCACTCCAGCGGACTATGAGCTAACGGCGGGCCACCACAATTAAAACAATAAAAAAGTTGAAATTAGATTTCTTAAAAAATTAAGTATCGTAGTGTGCTACAGAAGCTAAAGCTGGCCATTACTGATAGAATGCAGTATTTTCAAACAAAAGCATAAGAGTTTCATTCGCTGACGGGCCGCATGTACATCGACGGAGGGCCGCATGCGGCCCGCGGGCCGCGGTCTGTGCATCCCTGATGTAGTGATAATGTAGAAAGAAAGAGCGAAATTTCGTGATACAGGGATTCTGGATTTAATTTATTCAATGAAAGATGTCAATCAATTAAATACACAAGATTTAGAAAAAAGTCGAGGAAGTCTGCAGGCACTTGTAAATGCGATTTTAATATTAAAACGACACCATTTAATATCACTCGTGAATAAAGGAATAAACCTTACCTTCTATAATAAATAAAGTGTCCTTCCCTATCCTGTTGGGGCTGATCACTCTTGTAATAGTGCACTGCTTTATCTTGCGGATCCAATTTAGACGCACACGCAACGCACAATTCGACAACCCCGGAGTAAAAGCCAGCTGATACTAGTTTTGAACATACTAACGGCAGATTTACATTTGGTGCTACATCCTAAAAAATAACACAGTTTTAATACACACTAAATAAACAAGTAGGAAATTAATGGTTAAATAAAATACGTAGGTAAATTTAATGCAGACTTGAAATAAATTTTGATAAGGGCAAGATAATAAAGGGAGCCAATTCACAAGTTCTATTCTAAGCCAGTGGTTCCCAAAGACGTTAGGAAACCGACTCATCTCAAAAAAACATCGTTCGGGACTCAACCTGTGCTTTACACGAAGAAAAACAGCAGACACTGCCTGGCCGACATGTTGTGATCGTTATATTTTGGTTCTATCAGTTTCAGGGCCCACCCTATATCCGCTCGCGACCCATACTTTGGGAAAGACTGTTCTAAGGCGTAATGTACTTACTTTACATAGTTTCAACGCATGCTGTAGCATTTCTTCTCTCTCAGCTGGATTTTTTTGTTGTTTAGCAAATATTAACAGTTCATTGGCCTGAAATATGAAGATGTTGTAAATATAAGCAGACCTTAACTTTAGTTTTATTAATTGGCAAAATCGTTATATTTCTTTGGTACCTTCGAACAAGTCGCATCTTCTTGTCTATAAAGCGTAGGACAGAGTTGTCTCAATTTTTGGGAGATGCCATCCACAGAAGCATTGTCCCTCAAATATCCGGCGACTAGAGATCCCAGGAGTAAGCACGCTACTTCCTGTCCACCTACCAATAATTCCCTGAAAGAGCGATATTAGGTAAAGTGTGAAAAGGTAATTGTAATAATGGAACCAAGCAAAAAAATTGTACATTGTTTATGTACAGTTTTGAAACAAACTCTAATACATTTGGGGTATTCTGATGATGATGTAAAATATTACCACCATTCCGCCATCGAACTCCCGCACTGTAGCGTAAATATACCACAGATTAAATAAGAGTTACTATGCTAGTATCAAAATGATTGCCGAAGTACTAAAATGAAACAGCTAGTCAGTCAACTCATGTTGTGCCCTTATTCGAATCTTTGCATGAAATATATTCTTACCTATAACTAGCTGCCTGTAACGCATTCTGTTGTTCAGGTGGAAGACTAGCTGCGATCACGTGGAACTGATGTTCACACAGCACTTTCCATAAACTTAACATCTCTATAGCCATCGCTGGAAACAAAACATAGTTTTATAATCTCATACATACTTATGGCAAACTTCGATAACCAAACGTTTGTCCAGATAACAGCGACCTGTACCACTATTCATTAGAACAGTTACTTGGCGTCAATACTTACTAATGAATAACTTCAGAGCTTGCAGGGACGTGTGCTCATCGGAATTTGGAGGCGCGAGTGTTCTTTGCATGAACGCAGACACTCGTTGCAACTTTTGAACTATGTACGCGCAGTCTTCACCCGTCACTTTACTACTCATCTGTGTGACAAAATGTACGTATGATATTAAAGATGTACAAATCAATCCACACAAGAACGAGATAGTTGTTTTAGGTCAAGCTACTAAAATATCAAATGAAACAGGCAACAATAGGACAAGTAGTTTGGCGTTTGATTTATGTTATGAAGAAGTTAATTTTAAAATAAACTTTAAGCTAACAAGCTACTTACAAATTCTTTGCGATCAGGCGACGGTGACATCGAAACACATTTTAGACTCCATATAGGAGCCAAGATCCTGCCTATGTAGATATAAAGACCGTTATGCTTTGCACTATATTCTATGGGCATGGGGAAATTTGGGTCTCTGTGCTGTTGGCTCATATTGCCTGCAAACGATGACTGGTTGAAGGCTGGACTCATCATGCTCTGATAGAATGGGGAATGAGGCATCATAGACTGATTTGGAGATCCGGGGAATGATTGATTCATAGGGCCCTGTTGGTATGATTGGTTCAGTTTTCCTTGCTGCATTTGGCCTTGTGGTCCTCTTATGGACATGGGTGTCGACATTTGTCTAGGTGAGAATTTTGGAGAACCTGTAAATAAACGAAAAGACGCCTGTAATACTTAAGACAACTTGCAGACATCACATCAACATGCAGACTGATTTATTGAGCAATGTCTGCAACATTGCCGAATAAATACGTTTTTTTAACGAATAATGGTTTACTGACCCATAGTGGACGGCATTTGTGAAGGCTGTTGGAACATAGGCGTCGGAGATAGTTGACTGCCGTAGAGGAAGAAAGCACGCGTCGCCCACTCGCTTATTGAGAGATCCCCACTCGTAATATCTTCGCAAGCTAGGAACAACGCGCACGCGCATGCTTGCTCCACACTGTACAACTGTGAGTTGTGAACAAAATTTTAGTTAAATGATTTTGAACTGCCAATTCTTTATAAGCTGTTCAAGAGCCGACAAGCCTTTTTTCTGACTGCAAAACAGAAAGTAGCTGTTGATTTCGCTTTGGTGACTCCAAAGCGAAAAAAAAAAAAAACTATTACACAATGGTAAACTCACTATGCACTAGCAAAATTTTAATTGGAGATTTACAGTATAGAAAAATGCATTGCTCTTGCTATGTTTTTTACAAAGGGAAACGAAAACATTTGACTAGTTTGACATAGAGAAAGAGTCGTTCCGTACCTGAAAGAAGTCCTTGACAGGATGTGCATCGGGTCCGCGACAGTCTCGCAGCAGAGCACGCAGCATGTCGGGCGCGGCCCCCGCCTCCACCACGCACGCGCCCGCGCCCGTCACCACCGCCCAGCGAGACACGCTCCACACCTCTGAACAACCAAACACATCAGACCACAGACCTGCTGAACATGGATCTCCAACGACCATAACAATCACAATCAATGGTCACAGGAGACATTGCAATAATCACCAATATTGGCGGGTTGGGTACCACCACAATTTGTATGATAGTTTATTGTTATTAGCATACAGGGGGTCACTGGTGTTCATTTTCTTGACGTAAATCCATATTATTTTGCAACTATGTCGTCACATACGCTAAAGAAAATCACGCCTAGTATTATATGAAATGTAATAAGATAACTGATTAGCCAACTCCTATCAATTATTTTCATCTTAAAGACCTATGAGCAGCGCACTACGTACCCAACTTGCGTGTTTTATGTATTACAGGCGGGTTAGCAAATACTTCAATTTATACGCTTAGTGTGCCAACAATCGCAGCCTTACGCCAAGCGTTTGCTTAACTTAATATAACACAACCCTTCCAATATTTTTTAATAGCAATAAATCTTCATAAACAGATGTGGACCTGACATGATACACTCTTACAGTAAAGTTACCTTTCTTGGAGAGCAGAGCTTGTGAGAGATGCTTAGCGTGGGAATGTGGCAACGCGGTGAGCGCCCAGGCTGGCCCATCGAGCGCTAGCAGTGTGTGCGACTCGCTGAACGTGGCCGAGGACGCCAGGACGCGCGACAGGCACCACAGCGTCTCCGCCTCGCCGCCGCCGCCCGCAGAGCAAACCATCACCAGTGTTCCTGCTCATTAACTTAATATTACTACACCACTCAAGAGGTTTAGGGGGTAAATTACTAGTAATGAATGGATTCGTACATATTAATAATAATGCAAATTCAGATAATAAATACAATAAACGTCGTTACAAGTTTATAAACTTCATATAACATAATTTGAAAAGAATAGAGAAAGTAGTTTGTCCTCACCATTTTCATAAACAGCACTATGAACTTGTTTAGGCTTTAATACTGCAGAGTTAGGTGTGAATCCTGGTGGAAGCCTTACGTGTAACAATGTAAGGTAATGCGGTCTTTGAGATCCTCCTTGACTCGTACTGAAAATAGAATAAATGTAAGTGACATTGCATGCAAAATATAGATTACATTAATAATGTACAGGTGGAGAATATACTTACTCTCCACTTCCAGTAGTAAAATACAAACGCGCGCCTGTTTGTGTGACAGCAACTAGATTCAAATGATCCGACTCTGACTCTTCTACTGCAGATATTGCTACAACAGGTTTAAAGTTGCCAGGTTCCACTGTCCTATAATGCAAATAGAAAGAAATTTAACTATTGTCGGAAGTAGATGACCCTGACTGACATCTTCAGTCAAGTACATGAAATACAATAGTGATCATTGCAAAGTGAGTAGTTGTTTGTTAACATTTAGAGCCTATGCACACTACGTCTTTTTAACGCGCCGTCGACGCGCGTTTCTGTCATACTTCATACTTAAAAAACGTCATTGTGATTTTTTTATATACAGTGGTGGACATATAATTAGAAACACCAAGTCTGACTTTTATTTTTAGTACAATTTAACTTGATAATTAATGTTTTACTTATCATAGAGGGCATAGACCTATTTATCTACAATCTATCCACATCATGAAGTATTACTATGTCAGTTTTGGAAATATCATAAAACCGTTTATGTAAAAACTGGTATACTTTATAAAATAAAATGAAGCAGCACAACGTATTAAGGTGGACAACTAATTAGAAACAGAAAAAAAACCTTATCATAAATATGAACAAAGTTAACGAAACATTAAATAATGAAGTTAAATGGTACAAACGTTTTATAATAAACAATTAATGTTTGGTTGGGAAGCCTCTGCTGTCGATTACAGCTCTACAACGACGTGGCATTGATTCTATGCATGTTTCATACATTTCTAGGGAATATTTCTCCAAGCTTCTACAAATTCGTCTTAAAGTTGTTGTAGTATGATACTAGTAGTAGTACGATATTAGTGATATGTTTATTGGACAATGTTTTCTTTACAATGTACCACAAATTTAGATTTGATTCAAATCCAGACTATTTGCAGACCAATCTAAAACAGACACTAATTAGTCTCTTAGAAATGCTTTAGCGTTGTTTCTTTGGTTTGGATTATTGTAGTGTCAGTGTTAGTATTGGTCTGCAAATAGTCTGGATTTGAATCAAATTTAAATTTGTGGTACATTGTAAAGAAAACATTGTCCAATAAACATACCACTAATATCTTACTACTACTAGTATCATACTACAACAACTTTAAGACGCATTTGTAGAAGCTTGGAGAAACATTCCCTAGAAATGTATGAAACATTCATAGAATCAATGCCACGTCGTTGTAGAGCTGTAATCGACTGCAGAGGCTTCCCAACCAATCATTAATTGTTTATTATAAAACGTTTGTACCATTTAACTTCATTATTTATTGTTTCGTTAACTTTGTTCATATTTATGATAATGTTTTTTTTCTGTTTCTAATTAGTTGTCCACCTTAGTACGTTGTGCTGCTTCATTTTATTTTATAAAGTATACCAGTTTTTACATAAACGGTTGTATGATATTTCCAAAACTGACATAGTAATACTTCATGATGTGGATAGATTGTAGATAAATAGGTATAAGCCCTCTATGATACGTAAAAAATTAATTATCAAGTTAAATTGTACTAAAAATGAAAGTCACACTTGGTGTTTCTAATTATATGTCCACCACTGTATGTAGTTTTACAGAAACGCGCGTCGACGGCGCGTAGAAAAGACCTAGTGTGCATAGGCCCTTAGTTAACTAAATGCCTAAACATATGAGGTGAAGGAGGACTCTTCACTTTTACAGATGTTGAAGTATGTTATTGTACTTAGTTACTATTTACTAATGTACTTACTTCACAATATCAAAAGCTGATGAAACAATTTTTCCTTGCGTTAGCCTCACAACCCTGCTCAGACCTTCTCCATCAGAGCCTAAATCAAACACTTCTATACACCCCTTTTCACTCAAAGTATATAGAATATTTCTTGAATTATCTACTTCAATCTTAACTATTGGGTCCTCGTCGTACAAGGCTGCACTGAGGAAGGAAGGCACTAGGAATGACAGTGTACTTGTGGAGTGATTCACTTTCTTGCAGTGTTTGCCAAACCACCCTAATTGAGCCTGGAACATTAGGTAAGAATTAAGAAAATCTCCATGATCTCATCCAATTCAAAGGCATTGTCCTAGCTGGACAGTGCGGCGCGTGTAAAGATGCAGTCGACGTGACCTATTAGATGAATTGCAGGACTCAAACTTCTCAAAACAAACTATGAGACTACTCTGTTAGTTGCACTGCTCACATAAGCTACAAGTGTAGACATCATATTGATTTTTATCTTCACAACACACACAATGCAACGCACTGCCCAGCTAGGATGAATGGTAACTGAATATTTTAGTCAACATCATTGTCATCCATCATAATATGTAAACAAAAACAAAATACCATCATTCTTTTTTGAGGATGATATACCTGATATGTGATTTCATACAGACATCCATCCTTGCCACCCATGAAGATTCTGCCCTTAGATGAGGACTTGACACACATCATAGATATACCATCAGTTGGCAAGACAAACACTGGCTCTGGAACTAGATGTATTTCTTGTAATTCTCCAGATCCACCATTTTTACTAGATGAAAATGTTACTCCTGAAATATCAATATTGGATTAAATTCTTATATTGACTTGCACTTTCCTCCGGTTTCTGATTTGAGAATTTGAGATAAGCAAATACTTAAGTAATATTTAAGTACAAAGATGTCAAAAAAATGCTTTAAAATCTGTTATTTTTTTGACAACGCCATACTCAAATGTTACTGAAGTACTGCTTATCCTAGAATTCTCAATACAGAAACTGGAGGTGAGACAATATAATTAGATGCTTATTTTAATTGGATCTTTGGATCTTAGTAAATATAATGTTAAAAATACTTACCTAAGACTACTATTTCAACTGTAGTTGTAAGAACTAGTAAGTATTTAACAAAATTCTGAAATACTCCAGACTTGGGTTTCACTAAGCCCACACTAACTATAGTCTCCCCCAATCCATCAAAATAGGCTACATCACTACCATGTTCAAAGGCCCATACATAAATATTGCTGTCTATTGCAAGCCACACTCTGCTGATTTCTGGAAAAACTCCCATTAAACAGTGGCATTGCATATCTGATAGTTTTTATAAGAAAAATATTAAAATTACAACCAAAATAGATTCATTTTAGATAGATAGTGTGTTTACATAAAAATAATATAACATTACACCTGTATAACCCGAAGTGTTGGGCAGAGGTGTATAGTACACCAACATTTCACTGTTATGTGAAAGTCCCATGTAATAGGGGGCAAGCCTATTGCCATCAACCAGGCTCAAATCCAGACTCCGGGCTGTTACTGAGAAATTCCACACAAAAAACCCAATAACACTGTCGACCTGGGGATCAAACCCAAGACCTCACGCTCCACCATGCACTAGACCAATGTGGGAGTATAAAAATATAAAAACAAATCATGTATTTATTATGTAGTAAAAGACTGCAATGGCTATTCTTCTCTTTTAGTTTTATACTGATTTGACAATTTCTGGTGATTCATTAAAAGTGTTAGAATTAGGTAAATACTTGTCCTACTACATAAACACGACAATTACTATTGAATTATGTAAAGGATACGGGCAAAGTGTTCCATTATTTCTGGTGGCAAAGGAACTTTGTTTAATATCTTCAACTGTGACAAACTGGGATGATTCACTAGGGCAGCGAGGTTTCTGTAGTCGCCTGCGTTTAGACCACTGCATGTTGGACTTCTTTGGGATGCAATTCCAGTTATCTAAAGGGACAATAACATAAACTTTATTAAGTTAAATTAATGCATTCGCGTACAATGAATGCAATATTACTCCAAACTAATAACATCTTTGAGGAGATAATGTCTCAACAAACCTCTAAAAACGAAGGGCGCGAATTATCAGCGTTGATATACCGGTCTAGTGTGCAACCAGCCAATTCCAATGATTCTAAATGCATTTTGGTGCCGTCCACCGGACGAGTTGTGTCAATACTATTGTTTACTACACTTGGCATCTAAAAACAGCATTATAAAACAATACACAATTTTAACGAAGTTTGGACTAGTTTTGTACGATTTTCATGTATATATTTTTAGGTTATTTATCTGTCAAAAATGACACTTTGATACCTTTTAAAATTATTCTTTGGAATCCACAAAAAGAGTTAAATAAATTTATTTTTGCAAATAAGACACTAAATTTAAAAACACCATTGGCTGTAACAATTTGGGTAAAAAGTCATTAGCATTAGAATAATAAATAAAAGACTTATTCAAAGAAGCGCGACGGTTAGGCGAAAATCAATGCTACCAACTCCAGATCACAAACTATAGTGTTGCCAGAGCCCTTGCATCAAAACTTATGGCTGGTACACACGATGACAGTGACTGGACCCAGTGACTCGGATTTTCGGCGCCAGTCACTGAGTCCTTATGGACGGCATCTGACAGTAAAGGCTCATTTACACGGAGATAGTTTCTCGAATCGAGACTCATTCTGTCTTCGTCTTTCTCTACGATGAAAACAGAGATAGCATGAGACTCGCTTCGAGAAACTATCTCCGTGTAAATGAGCCTTAAGTCAATTTACTAGCGATTTTTGAAGAATGCTACTGGCAAGGGATGCTACTGGGTCAGAAAAATAGAACGGGGAGCTAATCAACTGGACTGATTTGCAAGCGCGAAGTTAGCGCTATAATGGGTTGAAACTAGTGTCCACACGAGCCCAGTAGCAAGTCAGCGCTGGACTGGGTTACTGTACTGTCATCGTATAAATTATGCAACGTTCCGATGACTGAAAAGTTACAATTTCAAGGCAAATGTTATGGCAATGTATACTAAAATCAACAACTCATTAATTTTAATTTATAACTCACTGTCATGTGTAGTGGGGATGTGGGGAATGTGCAATGTAGTGGGGAGTCAAGCTGCAAGCTACATACTCATTCTTTTTCTTTGCTTTCTTGTTGACTATTTCATGCAATAAAAATAGTTGTTTACGAAATAGTGAGTTAGACAGAAGAGTTACTTAAAAATAAACCAAGAAATTGTAACCTAGAGGCAAAGAGGCGAGCGTGAATTTTTTTGCTTTGCATTGAAAGAAGACGTCATTTTAAATGCATTTTTAAGAGTTATTGGGCTTTGTTTAATAATAATATTTTTTACGAAATAGTTGCTTTGAATATACGCCAACATAGCAATATTTGCTGTGTAATCGCACGAGCGTAGCGAGTGCGAAAACATTACGTAACTTGTAGTTTATTTTTAAAGGAGTTCTAATTGCTTAATCCACTATCAAGTTTAATTGCGCAAGTAATTGAAGGCTTGCTTATCTGTTTACACTGTTTTTTTTTTTGCGCAAGTGTCTAATTACAGCTAGTTTTCCAAATAATTGCTTCAATATCTTCCAATACAGTGTCCACATAACTGGGGGCTTACCATGACCTCTTAAAGCAGGGCAGAAGTTGCCTGGAAGTTGAACTGCCCTGCTTTTTTGCACTATGACATCGTTAGAGCAGGCCTGCGGCAGGCCTGCTACGTTGACGTTTACGAAATCCGTTCACCTGTTTTTTTTGTATAGACTTTTCGTACCATAAACAAGCTTATCCGTTCAACTTGGTTGAATAGTCGTTCACCTTTTGTACTGTCATGGTACGATTTTTAGCGATTCAGAAGCAGGCCTGCTTTTGAACGGATATTGACTGGCTGGCATTTGAACGTTTTCTTAAGACGTCATGGTAAGCCCCCTGACATAACTTGCGTGTAGGTACAAAACCCAATCGCGTTTTGTGGATAAAAGTAGGCAAACACTATCTAAATTGGAATAATTTTTGTTTACAGCTCTTATTCAATACTTAATAATAAGGTGAATGCGATCAGTCGGCCTGCAAAATTCAATTATTTTAGAGTTTTTTTTATATTTAACTATCTATACTAGTGCAACAAAATATTGCGTTGTATTGATGTTTGTATTTGTTTACCTTAAAAAACGGCACATTTTACTGTCATGACGTCGAACAGAACAAAAGTTGTTTTTAACAGGTTTAACGCCAATATAGTCGTTTCGGGTATTATGGCACACTGTAAGGCATTTTGGAAATAAAACTCAAACTATTTGAGATCAATCAGTCTTTATTGGTGATTTCAGTCGTTGAACTTCTTAGTAATCAATAACTAGAAGCATACCTAATTCATTTTAATTTCCTTTCTCAATAATATTTTGCACCACATTTGGCGTTTTCTTTGACTTTTGATAATCGTGGAGCTATTGCCCTGAAAAAATAAGAAAATAAATGTAATAATATTACGGTCAATATGGCCTAGTACACCATAATGGCCGTATTATGCCTTATTGGCCGCAGGAACGTTTTTGACAAGTAAAATCTAACCTAAAAACTAGAGATGTTCCGACTAGACTACTAGAGTGCGCGCAAGATAACTCTGCGCGCGACTGAGGGCGTGCTAAACGTTGCCATGATCGCAAAAGTTCAAATTACCGCTTTTTAAGGTTAAATTTTTTATCGCTAAACATAATTTTCCCATTAAATATTCCTACCATCAGGTAGTTCTACTATCAAATTTAATAAAACGGCACACACTTTGGTGGACCATGATTAGTTCCGATTTCGGCCGCGCGCAGACTTATCTTGCGCGCACTCTAGTCGGCAAAGCCTACTATCCGGCCACTTTCGTAGTCGGCGACTATTCGGCAAAGAGCGCCGATTATCCAGCTTCTTACTTTGTACGTACCTATTTCTCAATTTGGTGCAGTGGCTAAGCGATTGGCTTCTGCGCTACGGGTCGTGGGTTCGATTCCCACACGGAACAAAAATTAGTATGGCCTACAGATGGTTTTTTCGGGTCTGGGTGTTTGTGTATGTGAGATTTGTGTCTGTAAACGCACCCACGAAAAAAAGTCATGAATTTCAAGGGACCCAACCCCTAAGGGTTTCGTGTTCATGTTTGGGGTCAGCCCGCAAAGCGGTAAATGTCCATCTAAACTATATATATAGGAAAGGTAGAAGGGTATCTCTATTCTTTTAGGTACAGGGAAATCATTCAATAGGTACCATTCGGATCGTTTCATTCTAAAATAACTTTTATTTATTGTTACAAATGAAAATAATCATTATTTAACAACAGCTGCCCTTTAGGTCCTCCAATGAGTTCACCGCCGGAGTAGACCAGCTGTCCTCTGACGTAGGTCTGCATTACTTTTCCCGTCAAAACTCTGTTCATGTAAGGACTTATCTGAAATTAAAAACGTATTAAACCAATTTACTGAAATTATCCGTACCAATTATGGATCATTGTTATTGATAACCGAACTGTAAAGATCGGATATTTCTTAAACACGAATGGACGTTTCAATGAAACAAAATCTATGAAAAACCAACGTGTTATACAAACCACTTTTTAAATATTAAACAAGCAGGTGTCATTGTAAAACAAGAGCTAACTTAGGTAGGTACCTTGTTTTTGTATCGGATAATTTCGGGTGTGACGACGAATGAGGCGTTAGGGTCGAAGTAAATAAGGTCAGCGTCAAGGCCGGGCCTCAGTGATCCCTTCCTCTCCTGCAAGCCACACAGGCGCGCCGGTCCCGCCGACAGATAGTGGCTAAGAGTATTTAATGGGTATCCTCGGGCTTTTGCTTCCGTCCAAAATAATGATAAATCTGTAGCAAAAAAAATTGAAATTGGGTAAATAAGTATCTGTTAAAATAAAATTCAAAAAACACCTAGGAAAACTACTACAGGCGCTTATGAAAAGTTGAATTTAGGAGCACGGTTCCAATTAATCGTTTCCAACGGAGAAAAGTCAGAAAGAAACAACATGGTTACTCTTTTAGAATCTACCTAATGTGTGTGGATGTAATGTAATGTAATGGTGTGAATGGGTTCGTTGCACGTCGAAACTACGCCGTGCGCGGAGAGCACAATATAATGAACAGACTCTCACCAAACTGAACAGACGATATTCCACCCCAGGCTTTTAAGAAATTTGACCCTTTGAGATCCGCTACGCTGGGTGAATGATCGGACGCGACTAAATCCAATCTTCCATCTCGAATATATTCCCATAGTTTTTGCTGTAAATCAATCATTAACATTAATACAAGAGATACATTTATAAAAGGACAACAGATCTTCTATAATACAGGAGTAGTTGGGTAAGTTTAGTGGAACGGCTACCTATAAGACTTCAGCAATTAAGTATGTCCCGGATTTGAGAAGTATTCAGTTTTCTGTCAAAGTGGCAGCTTGCGACTGCCTCCGGGAACCGGGAATCAACTTTATTGATGTGTTAGCAGTGAGAGAAGGTACCTACCTTGTTCGTAATGTTTCTGATTGGCGGTGCACACTTATACTCCGAGTGGCCTGGTGGGATCTGGTCGGAACTGAGTGTAAGGTAGTGGTTACACGTCTCAGCAGTAACGCCGCCCCGCCAGCCCTTGTAACCGCTCTTGATTCTCTCTTCCCTCGCTGCCTCCAGGATAGGCACCACACCCTCAGCTGAGACGTGAACTACATGAACGTGAACACTAAGAGAGAATATAACGGTTAGTTTATTAAGATGATAAATTACGATATAATAGCATCGTCAATTTGAAGAAGCTCGTTCTAGGTACAAGACATACAATGACCTGTGGCTGACTCAGACAGGAATTTTGTTTCTAATTTGAATATTTAATCATGTTATTAAATCAGTCTTACTCAGTTTTGTCCAATTGTGAAGCGATTAATGATGCCGCTTCCAGCTCCATTATGTCGGGGCGAGATGCAAGGTAAGTTTCGTACAGAACTGGATCTGAAATTTTAGGAAGAATAATATAACTGTTTATGCAAAATTTCTATAGCCATAGCATTGACATTTGGCATAAACGTGAAATCTTCACAGTTCATGGACATTGAGTTGATGATCGTCTCACATTTATTAGTTCATCGGCACATAAATTATGCCGAATAACTGCCGAAATAGGCAAGCAAAACGTAAGTACCTAACTCAACTTTATTCTGTAAAGTATGTGTAACTAAAGTTCAAAAGATATGTTTTAAATATACTTGGACATGACGGATCATCGCATTCGGGGGTCACTTCACCAACTTGTACTTCAGCATGGAACTGAAAAAAAAACGCAACATTACAATGCAGAAAAATGTAAACAAAAGTCAATCTAATTGACAATAGTATAAAAAAGTATTTAATATTTACAGCCAAAACGGTTCCAGTGCCATTAAGATAGATCAAGGCTTTCTCCAAGTCTTCAGGCGTTACGTAAGGAAACTCGGACACACCGCTGTTGATCAAGAAACATTTGAAGCCCACCACTCCAGCTTTTACCATATTTTGTAGTTCTTCCTGAAAGAAGGAAAAAATACAGACAAGGAAATAATAAAATGCATTGATTAAATAACGATATTTCACTCAGTTTTTCCTGTAGAAGAAACAGTCCGGCCTCGCGCCACTGAGAGCAAGTAGCATCGATTTTTATCTATAGGTACCTACCATGTATTTTCATTCACTTCCCGAAAACCAACACTGCGGGAAGGATGAACATGGTCTACTGAGGTGCTGAACATTGGTTTCCCAGGTCCTATAGACCGCTTTGAACACAACATGTGGAAAAGGGATTGGTGGTGGAACCAAACAAAAAAAGTTGAAAATAGGTAGTTCACTACTTACTTCATTTCCAGGAACTACTCCTCCCCAAAAACCAACATCGACAAAAACTTCTTCTTTTGCAAAGTTAGCCTTCACTTTTAGGTTCTCAAGAGTCGTCGTAGGGGGAATGGAGTTTCTGTAATTTAAAAAAAAGTCTCTCTCATGACCTTTTTGGACTAAATAAACGTGTTTGATTTTAAAAAGTTGTTTAAGAAGTTGATTTTTGAGAGATCTTCACTAATAATTAAGTATTCTGCGTGATCGTTAAACTACGCAATATACCGACTGAATACTATTCATTCCAAAAGTGTGCCATAGTTTGCTAAGATTTTGTTTGTTATTCAATCACAACGAAACAGCGTTAAGGACGAGAATGTGTCCTAGATACTTTTGAGCACATTATGTACTTTTAAAAGAATATTTAAGTAGGTAGTCATCTAAATTACTAAAACGCGGTATTGCCCTTATTGCAGTCACATACAATGGCATATCGATGATGGTGGTGACTCCTCCAGCTGCGGCAGCCTCGGTGGCTGTAACGTATCCCTCCCATGAGGTTCTGCCGGGCTCGTTCACATGCACGTGCGAGTCCACTCCTCCTGCCATTAACGCCCATGATCCACCGTCTATTAACTAAAAGATTTAAAGAGTAGTTACCAAAAAAATTTACACACCAGGGGAATAACGACGTATTTGCTTAATCATATTTCGTTTCATTTTCGTAATAATAACTGCAAGTGGACTGAACACAGCACATTCAGTCGCAACTGCAAACTATGCAACTGCCAAATGCAGCTCGAAGGCAGTTTAGATGCAGTCAAGCCGAGTCAATAACTCTCAAGACATTTCAAGACTGCAGAAACTTCATTTTAAATGATTTTGGAAAAATACAATTGTATGAAATATCCACGGTCACACCAATAATCTCCGGACAGGCTAAGTACACTGCAGGTGTACCTGCGTTTTCCGATGTTGAATTTCTAATTCTAACATACAATAAATCACTCGTGTTAGAATTACTCTAATAATTATAACTCATTATCGCGACTAATTATTTTTTTAACGATTATAAAGCTGGCGATAGGCACAGAGCAAAAATATCTATAGGTAAGTGTTTACGCGATAAACGCAATTATTGCACTTCAAATCGTTAACCGAAGTAATTTATTGTTTCTACTACTATCCCTAGTACCTACAGAATCTATCTAATTCTTCAATATAACTTGTAATAATTGTTATGGCAATAAGTAATACTGGAACTATTAGGCCGTAAAATATAGGTAGGTACGTAATTTGCAATATAATACAATTTTTACGGCGGTCGCGTTAACTTGAAATTGGACTTACCTGCCAGTTTTCGCTCCTTTCAGAGAGGAGTAACAAATCAACCGAATCTTTTTTGAGGACCGCTTCAATGACCCCTTTCTCGTCAACCAAAACTCCTCCCTCAAATTCGTCGGTCTCAGTAACCACATGACGACTTAAAAATAATTGTTTTTGTAAAGGTTGTGTAGACAACCCGATTATGTGACAGGAAACTCCTGCTACAATACAAACAAAATTATGTTACATTTTCGACGTGTAGGCAGCACAAAAATCTCACAATATTTATATTGGAACACGTCTTACACAATAGTGCGATTGGTATAAAAATATATGGCAGCAACATAATACTGGTCAATACTGTGCAGCTGCTTTGTAAATACTGAATTGTAATTAAGACGAGAGCAACTTTACTTATTGCTGTTGTTCACATCAATAACAAAGACTTATTACGTCCGTTCAAATGATGAGCGCAACCGTGAAAACTGAGTTTGTTGGTAAAAACACGTTTTCCGTCAAATAATGTTGTCAATATAGCGGCAAAACGTGTTCTGTTTATATGAAATAGGATAAATTGTATGGCAAAGGTATCTTATCGCCAAACTATTTTATATGTAGATAGTGATCGTCTCCGTATCTTTGGAACAGTTTAAGATGTCACAGACACATTGTTCTAAATTAGCTAAACTAGGGTTTGCTCTCGACTTCGCTGCGTACATACGTTTTTTTACATCTCTGTTATAATATAATCTGATATAAGTAATTTTTATCTGCGTGTTTCATAACAATCCTATCTGTGATCGTTAGGGCAGCATAGGACAATAATATAGAATCACGGACCGTTAAAGTGTTGCGCTGCGTTAATTGCGATGAAAAATCATGCGGTTATACATTCGAGCCACAGCCAGTGAACAAACAAACTTCCTACTGATTTTTTTCATAGGTTTTGTTTATTACATAGATACTTTATAACTACATTTTATCAAAATAATGTCAAGTACTTACACCATGAAGAACACGTAAACCCATTTAAACATAAACTTAATTAACTATTCAATATATTACCGCGCATCTTTTTTGCTAAGCATTTTTTATTCCGGTTTTTTCTAGGTCAACCATTTTTTTATAAGAGGCAGGTACTCAATTATAAATATAAATAAAATATACAGAGATAGGTAAGAAGAGGACATCAAAATATTCCTCCGCATCGCTGTCGACTGGTAACGTGCCCAAAATACTGGCAGCATTGCCACGTTGTATGGCAATGCTAATCCTGTACCAAAGTAGCGACCAGCCTTCAGGTCACGGGAAGTGTCGACCAGCCAGCCGCCTTGCAACAGCTCTGTATAGAAGTTGGGTACTTCGGACCCCACGACACGACCTGAGAGTATTTCGACCCCAAACGGCTCGAAAATATTTATTACATTTTTTTTTTTTATAGTTTTGCCGCTTGAGAGCCTCCGCAGCTGCAGCAGCAAGGCCTGCACAGCCTGCCGAGTTGGGAAGATAGGATAGCGCAAGGGTATTGATGCACGTTACGTCCTACAACAGAGGCCTAACCATTTTCCATGGTATCAATGACATGCCATCTGGTCTCTTGCCATCGTCACGTGCCAAGCCATTTGGTTCTAATACAGCTGGAACGCCGGCGGTGACAAGAGCACGGCGAATATCATTTAAGTTGGCGTGCTCTGCTATACTACCTACACTCCTGCTGCAAGACAAGCCGTGGAGTCCGCGGCTGTCGACGACTTCACCGCAGTGGCAGCGATGCGGATTACAGAAAGCAGCACCCTAGCGAAGGCATGTAGCGAGCCGGAACGTAGTGTCGTTAAACATACTACCCATGTTGGACAACAAATATTCCTCCAACAGCGATGCGAAGGAATATTTTGATGCCCTATTTTAGTTTATAGTTTTATTAGGATATATTTTTCTTTATTTGTACTTATATACTTTTATTTGTAATTTTGTAAATATTATTTGTTTGAATGAAAATGTTACATTTTCTGTTATAAAAAAAGTAAGAAGATAACACACACGACACATGTAGTAGGTATGTTAACTAACGAAAGGCGTTCCCGATAACCAACAATACCAGGCATAGCGTCCGTACCGTACATACTAAAAAGAAAACCCAACCAAATCAAATTGTCTGTAATGATATTGTTGGGAATAAATAAATAAATAAAATATGAAATAAATAATGTAAAAAATTTAAAATTCACAAAAATTAAAAAAAAGAATCTGTAAAAGCAACGCTTACCTACTGCACAATATGCGCACTTGTCTATCAATTTGGAAATCAAGACAACATCGTAAACTATCCACGCTACTATTTTGGTCTGCGGCGACAGGCCGTTCCAAATTGTTATACTTTTTTTCGGATATTTTTTGCTTACCTATTAAGTATATACATATTTTTATTTCAATGTATTATTGATGTAGATTAACGGATTTAAGAGAACGCCCTCTGTTATTTAACATACTGTATACTTTTAATTATTTAATTCCTGAAACAAGTCCTCAAACAAAGACATAAAATTTTCTAATAGATATTCTACAACCAACTCAAACAATTCTCGGTAATAAATTTCGCAGTTGATTATGTAAAACTCATTCTAAAAGAGATACTCTTGTATTTTGGAGGCTATTGAAACGGTAATTACTTCATGTTCAGTTTCCGTACTAAGCTCAAAGTGACTAGAATTGTTTTATTGTTCGTTCCGTAAGTATGCTAATACATTATGAGTTGAGAAATACAGAAAATAATTAAAAAAAAAAAAATAGCCTGTAACTGTCCCACTGCAGGGCAAATGTCTCTTCTCATAAACAGAAGGAACGAGCATTGATCACCAAGCTTGCTCACTGAGGGTTGGTGATTTGAGACCATTAAGTACAGGTTTTCTCACGATGTTTTCCTTCACCGTGTCAGTGGCGTCTTCGATTACCTAAGAAAGTAGGCACCGTACATTGAAAAAGTCACAGTGGTAGGTACATCATGGTTTGAACCCGCAACCCGGTGCTCAACTGTAACCTCCGGGCCACCACAACTTTAGATTTCAAATTAATTTGATTTTTTATCTAGGTAGATAAAAAATTGAATTAGATATAACTACTAGTTTCATATTTTTTTGTACCTAACTAGGGTTGCCACCTTTTTTGGAGCAATAAAAGTACATTTGTGTTTTGGGGTAGCAAAAATAAAGTACGGTGAATAAAAAAGAGTACTTTTATTATTTATGTTTACACACCTATTTTTCATCGCTTCTAGATTCTTGAAAACATGTTGCGATTCTTTCAAAAATGTGTGAATGTTTCAATTACAGCCATGGACTGTAGAGTAAGTACCTAAACTATGCCAAGAAAAGTCTAACTAGTAGGATGAGAATGGTGTCAGGTAAAAAGAGTATTTTAGCTTACTTTATAACTGTCTTAGATTTTAAAGTAGGTAGGTACACCTACGTGAAAAAAAGTACAATACTCTATAATAGAGTACGGGTGGCAACCCTATACCTAACAGACAATTATCACCTCGTACCTAAATATGATAGATACCTAAATTTACAGTAACGGATGCAGGTTTAAATGGGTGTCATCTGTTAAAACATTTTCTGAAATCGTTGGCGTAATAAAATTGCGAAATTAGTGACAGTTCAGGGACGTCGCCAATCCATGGACGACTTTAATATTACGACTTGCACTGTGTTCCTATGGGATTATAAACTCCATAAGCTTTCTGTTTTTCTCACTCCTAAACAATCGTCAGGTCTTCCTGACGATTAAAATCTTTTTTACCAAATATGTAGAAATTAATGTAAGAAAGAAAAAAGTCATAGTTACTCTGTAGTGCATCTAATTATTTTACCTATAGTATAGGCATAGGTTACCTTACCTACCTCTACTTTTGATTATATGTGTTAATCAAAGCCTTCTTCTACATGGAAAATAATAAAACGCAAAATCCTAATTCAGGATCCGCCTTGATCCTGAAACGACTTTCAACTGTGGGCACATCGCAGCAAGTCGACTTCTGCATGTTTTACGAACTAAGCGAACACTTGCTGCAATAATTTGCGGATTTTTTTCTAATGCATTTGGCGATGCAATATGATGATGCTTAAGGCAATGAAACAATCATGTATGTTAACGTTTCTAGATTTCAAAGCAAATAAATAAACATTTTTTTTTATTTACAACGTAATGTCTTTAAATATCATTTAACAACAGTTTTCCTTTAGGTTCTTCAACAATTTCCCCGTCTTCGTATATCAGGCGACCACGAAGATATGTTTGTTTCACTACACCCTTTAACTCCTTACCGATGTATGGGGTCAACTGAAACAAAAGATTAGAATGAAAGAAAAAGAGTTATGTTACTTTGTATGTTGTTGTAGTTATGTTGTATGTTACTTTGATCGTTAGTACGACTGAATAAAGACAATTGGAAAATCTTTATAGATCGCATAACTGAAAATGGTTTTGTCTTTTTCTTTTTCCATTGGGTGGAGTCAAAGTCCCTTGAAGAGCCAAACTATTTTATACATTCACTAGCGACCCGCCCCGGCTTCGCACGTGTACGTTTTATAGCTTAAAACCTTCCTCTTGAATCACTCTATCTATTAAAAAAAACCGCATCAAAATCCGTTGCGTAGTTTTAAAGATCTAAGCATACATAGGGACAGACAGCGGGAAGCGACTTTGTTTTATACTATGTAGTGATGTCAGCAAGTGTCTTCTAAAATGTCTGTCTATAAACTTTAAAAATCAGGCAGCTTAGCGTGGTATCGGTAACTGATAAGTAGTCGTCATTCCTACTTTAATGTAACGTTATTTGTTTGCCTTTTTTAGATTTAGGTAAAAGGTAGGAATCAGCTGAAGGAGAGGATTACCTATAGTATTAGTAGAGCGCACAGCTGAGGAGTTAGCGATTTAACAATCATTCGGTTTAGATAACTATTCACCGCTTCACAATTTAAATAATTGAGATCTGAGTAAACACAAGTCACACGTAGGCACAGGTGTTCAGTTAACAATTATATTACATTATATAACACGTGTCATAAAATATATATACCTACATAATTATTATATATTATGCACATACATACAAATAGGAAAATTGTCTATTAATTGACCTTGTACACCCAGTGCTTAACTTACTGCACGATAGGTATGACTTTCATCGATCACTGTAACATCCCTCGTAACTTTTGTCGCAGGTAAATTACGTATTTTAGCCTCTACACAATGTTTGTTCTCCAAATGCAACGAATACACTAAGGCCAAACTACCATCACATAAATAAAACAAAGTTTTTATCAAAAACAAAAAAGGGCAAAAACTTTGCAAAATCAAAACTGGGCCGAATTTACCTCTAATCGCTTAGGAAAACCAACTTTTTCTTCAACATGCAGTCCTAATTGAAGGTGCTTTTGAATAAAAAACCGTCGTAGCAATAGCAGTTCCAAATAATAAAAAAATATAAAAAAAAATTTGTTCTGCTAATTATGCCAGTGTGTGTAGTTTCAGTCCGTTGTGGTTCCAAGTTATGATTTAGGAACCAATCGTTAGTCAAATGAATAAGAAAAACAGATAGGTATTTTACAAATTGATTGAATCAATTTTCGTTAAAATTTTAAAATAAGTAACTTCCTACTTGAGCAGAAAAGCACATACCTACCTAACTTTCTGACAAAAAAGTTAATTCTCTGCCCTGCTACAAGAATGTAAGTCCATCCACGATTTATATAGATATTCTGGACTTTAGTACAAAGGAACAATATCTCACCCCACGCATTTAATTTTAAGTACAATACGAGGATAACATTATTTAACAATAAACAATATTTACTTATTGTAAATCTTAGATGCAAAATACTACTTAAGTATTGCTTATTTACGATATTTAAAAGTTATCGTTTAGGTACCTTATTCTTGTGTCGTATAATTTCAGTGGTCACGATGAAAGATGCGTCAGGGTCAAAGAATATGAGGTCAGCATCAAGGCCAGGCTTCAAAGCACCCTTGCGGTTTTGCAGGCCACACAGTTGGGCCGGCCCTGAACTCATATATTTAGTAATCGAGGTCAAGTCGAGGCCACGAGTGCTTGCCGCTGTCCAAAACAATGATAAACCTAGGAAACAAAATAAAGTTTTATAAACTGGCGGATTAATTTATTCCTAAGCAAATCCCTTTGCCCTTCAAATCTTATAGCTGTATATTTACATGAGTCAACTCAAAATCAATTTTTTTTATTTCACATAAACCATTACTGGCGCATATGAAAAGTCGAATTTAGATGCACGGTTCCAAGTAGTCGTTTCCTATGGAGAAGATTCGGCAAGAAACTCCATGGTTACTCTTTTAAAATCCATATCTTTAACAATTTGAGTGGGTACAGTTATGACTTAGAATAGTTATGAGAGAGCAAAGTAGACTTAAGAGCAGGAACCACACAAAAAAACAAAATGAAAAATATGGTCACAAATTAACTAGGTATCCAGGCATCTAGCAAGTCTACAAAGCTCTCACATTTTCAAAAGGTAAAAGGACGCTAAACTATATAAAACAACTCTTATCATGAGCCTGCAATCGTAGTAATAACTGTACTAATTGCATCGCGTAAAATCGAAATGAAAAGTCGTATCTCTAATAATGATAATGTGGCTAGGTTTATCCTCCAGCAACTTGCTCTGAAATACAACCTTCTGGACGCAGATTCTGCGTGTATTACTGCGTCGCAGTACCATAGCATAGGTACCTCAAATATGTGCCCGACCCAGTTCTCGAGAATGGTCATGTCACATTGAAATGGGAACGGTATATTATCACCGACAGGACTATAGTTGCCAATAAGCCTGTCATGATAGTAATAGATCGATCAGAGCGTCTATCAATGATTGTTGATATCACTGTTCCGCATGGCGAGGATCTTGTGAGAGCCGAGATAGATAAAGCAATTAAATATCGAGACTTGGCACATGAGGTTTTCGCCTTGTGGGATGTTGATTCAGCAGTCACAGCCGATAGTAGTCACGGCTAATGGCTAAATAGCGAAGAGCCTCGACCAACATCGGAAGAGGCTCTCGTTGGCGGCTGGATCAAGGGCCTGATACAGAAAGCAGTAGGTACTTCTGGACACGGCGCATATTGTTAGGAAGTTCCTCTCTCTGAGGCCCTGACCGCCCGCGCCGTTAAAGTGAATAAATTATATTATTGTAATGAAAACTCTTTAGTAGTTACTTCCATCACTTGGAAACCTGAGTACCTACTTATTAATTTATTAAAAATAAAATCAAAATTCAACCAATGATATTATTATTTATTCAACGTACCAAATTGTACCGATGAAATTCCGCCCCAAGCCTCCAAATTATTCGAGCATTTGAGATCCGGAGTGCATGGAGAGTGATCTGACACCACCAAGTCCAATTTGTCTTCTAATAAGTATTCCCATAGTTTTTCCTGCAACAGATACAGAAGACATTCTTAAATAATAATATAATAAGCGGATTTAAGTATTAAGTTTTAAATGAGGTTTGTATCAATTTCGATAAGTAATAGGTAATTTAAGGTAACAATCCTGTTTTCTTTTTCGAAGTATAAAACTATATCGTTATAATGCGTCACGCACAATGCTTTAAAAATAAAAACGTAAATAAAAATTTAAATATTTATCTATGACTAAAAACAGTAGGCAACTTAGGCAACGATAGTTTTTTATACTAATTATTTTTACAAAAACTTATTCAGGACTGGCAGTTAAAAGAATAAATCTTCCAAAAAAGTAATAAGCAGATTTAAAACAATGGTACGCGGTTTTATAAAAAAAAACAATTGAATTTACATAAAATTTTCCAAATAACGCGGCAAAGTCTTAAATAAAATCCCCCTTATTACAAAAGATGGTTTAAACCAAGACTAAGGTAAACCCAGGTTTAAAATATACCCATCACTTTCTTATGTCATATAACGAAAAGAGACGGGGCTACTCTAAAACCAGGGTTTTTCTTAGACCATCGTTTGTAATAAGGGGGTTTATGTTAAATTGTCATAAATACGTAGAGCTTCTGTAGTATGTAGGTTGTATTCATAAAGTGTTTCTAAGGGCATTTAGTAGATATGTAGGTATATTTCCGTTTCTAATAGTTCTAATCTAAATTCTAAATCTAAGTACATTTTTTTAGTTTGATGCTAGCGATGTTCAGGGATTCACTAGAGGATGGGCAGCAGCGTTCTCTCAGTATTTTAACAACCATACTGCGATCGCCAACCCGCTTGCCAAGCTTGGCGATTATGGCAAATCCCCCCAACATGGAGCACAGGACCGGTGGATGTGGCGATGCTTGGGGGAGGCTTATGTCCAGCAGTGGACGTCTTTCGACTGAATGACGAGGGATGTTCAGGAATCAGAATAAGAATAAAGTACCTACCTTATTGTTCTTATCCCTAATTGGTGGAGCGCACTTGTACTCGCTCCGACCCTTGGGTATCTGGTCAGCGCTGAATGTTAGGTAATGGTGGCAGGTCTCAGCCGTGACTCCAGCACGCCATGCCTCGTGCCCCCTCGCCAGCCGGGCCTTCCGGGCTTCCACCAGCAGGGGAACCACCTCCGATGAAGACACGTGAACAACGTGCACTCGGACGCTAATGGTAAGATAAACTCCGTTACTCGTGTAGAAGTTCCCAATAAGTAGGTACCTACTTGCTGTGTGGTGTGTGTTGTTTTTACGTCAGAGAAAACTATTTGATCAAGAGCGTACAAATAAGAATTATATTCAAAAAATAAATACATAAACAGTATTGTAGTTGTATAGTGTTTTCAATGTTTACGATGAAGTGCAAAAAAATTAACTATTAATTTGTAAATGGACCGATACTAAGTTCCATGTAAATACTTTGCATTTATGAATCAGGAATAATAACTTACTCAGTTTTGTCAACAAACTCTTTAATTAGCGAGACCGCATTTAGTTCCATATTGGGCGGCCTCGATTCAAGATACGTTTGATATTCTTCGGGATCTGAAACAAACAAGAGAATGCATTCAAAAATTACCTGTCATGGTTTTATGAAGCAGGTAATTCATTTGTTTTGGTTGAATTGTTTGTAAGTAGGTTATAATGAATCATGGTTCAAGGACGAGGGCATTCAGTAAAAGTAGTATTTTTACAATGCTAGTAATTTTGAACCAGTTACCTAAATTTAAAAGTAGGGTAAACTTGCCTAATTCGTACTTACGCCAAATTCGTACTCCACTTAAAACTCGGCTTCGATAACAGCTATCAGCGCCTCTAGTGTCAAAAAATTGAAATAACAGTCGGCCATTTCACCACCTGACAGATAACACCTGTGAAGCTGCTCTCGACAAAAATATTGAAAAAATAAGTTTTTTTCAACTATTGTTGTAATATTTTTACACATTTCGTAAGAGTTTTATTCAAATAATGTCGTGCATAACCTATTTTACGATTTGACACGTATTTATGTGTATCTTTGCGATTTCATTTGACGTGTTATCATACTCGTAACTGTTGTCAATTTTTTTGGCGGTAAATTTAAAATTTGTTTGGCTCTTGCTCCTATTTCGTACTTGAGTTAAATTCTTAAAACGTACTGGTACGATTTAGGAAAACTATTTATGAATCTGAATTTGATAATTTACCAATTCGTTAAGAATTACTACTTGTTTGAATAATATATTGTTGATTATGATGCTGATTCTCAATACTGTATACCAATGAATAGATCTCAAAGTACGAATTAAGAATATAGCAGTACGATTTGGGATGAATGGTCTTAAATCGTACTTTTTTAGTTTTTTTTTAAATTGTTTATTTTTGAGAAGTTTATAAGGTTTATGTTAAATTTGATTATAGAACCAATAAAGCATTTAGCAAACAAAATTTACTTTTAATTAAAACTAATTTATCTTTCCTAATTTTCTAAATATGATGGTTTTCCCTTAAGGGGTACGAATTATGCAAGTTTACCCTACGGTCTACTAAATTAACAAGTTTACGTAAAATAAAGTTAGAAAGAAAGAAAAGTTGGCTGTAATACCAACCACAAGTAAGTGTAAGTAACCACATGTTGGGGATGCACTAAAAGAGTCTCCGTGACAACTAAACTACGTCCTTGGCAATCAGCCCCGTTACCAATCGTGCTGACTCGCAAATCTTTTCACCATGGCATGTGGTATTCTCGTACATAGCTCGAACGATCCTTATATGACGTTGATAAGTAAGCTCAATGCCTGACCAACAATTTTGTGATCGTGGTAGAGTCAAAAGTGTTTTAATTTAACCTATCGGGTGGCTTAATTTGTATCATTACTATCTTGATCACTTACAGCCGATATTAATAATCAATCCCAATCCAAAATCTATGGATTGATATAGGTTTTAGACAGAAATTCAATAAAAGTTGTGACGAAAATCTGTATCAATGCACAGATTTTAGTTTGGAAGCGATTATAAATATAGTTGAATCTTTGTCGTGTTACATTAAAAATGGTTTATATTTTATTAAAATTATCTGTACAAGCTACTCATATCGTATAGCTACTTACAGTCCGCGAGGCCTAAGCTGAGCTTTGCATTTATGTGAGAATGAATGTGGACGCATCCTTTGCTTGGTTTATACTGCTTTTTGGCAATCGATTCTATGTGCACTCACACAAATGCAAAGCTCAGCTTAGGCCTCGCGCACTGTAAGTAGGTATACGATATGATGTTTGTAGGCGGATGTATTGAATGTTACCTTTCTTTTTAATTTTCTTCCTGGTTGGTTGACTCTCGTCTTCAAGTTCAGCATGGAACTAAAATATTATAACCAGTTACATTATATTTGTATTATCCTATTAATTTTACTTAGGTACCGATATTTCAAAAACAGTAAAAAAACAATTTACATATTTCATATCAATAGTGAATATAATTATTACCGCCAGCACTGATCCTGTTCCCTTCAACGCTGCAAAAGCCTTTTCCAGGTCTTCTAGCCCTACATTAGGAAATTCGTCGACACCACTCGGACATAAAAAGCATTTGAAACCAACCACGCCTGCCTTTACTAGATCACGAAGTGAATCCTGAAAATCAAAATATTTTCCATTAATTTTTGGTACCGAAGTAGGTACCTAGGTACCTACTTAATATGTGCTTTAATGGAGTAAGGCCGACGACATCGATTTTATAAGTATATGTAGGTACGTTAAAACATAACATGTTTTATTTATCTACCACTTTTATATTGGTCTACAATAATTTATGAAATGGTTCATATTAGAAATAATAAAATGCCGCTTCAAATTTATTACGGGAAGTGTGTTGTTAGGTCGTTACATAATCCAAGAGTGAATAACCTAGCTTTGATTAATAAGACGACTTGTTAAATTGTTTGGCATATTTTGCATAATGGTTCTTTGATCGAATTTCGGTTATCCTTTTGGGAGTTTATTATAAATTAGCCTTAATGTTATGGTGCGACAGATCTCGTAACATTTAAAACTTGTCCTTTTTCCCAATTATGGTAAAAATATGTCCAATGAAAAGGCAAAAAATGGTTATGATATGGGGACAAACGCGTCGACCTAAGTCGTAAACTTTTTACCTTTTCGTGTTAGATATATACCTTATTTTTTAATGTAATTGATATTTTAAATTACCCTCCTTTGTATCCGTTTTAATAAGATACTTTGTTTATTAAGACTTACTTCGTTTCCTACTATAACTCCACCCCAGAATCCAACATCAACATAGACATTTCTTTCGGCGGCAGAAGCTTTGGTTTTCAGGTTTTCCAATGTCGTGGTCGGTGGAATTGAGTTTCTGAAAGTATACATTAACCTATGAATTTTAATTACATTTGAGGGACGACCCTAGGTTAAAATTAAATCTTGTCTGAATTGAATGAATAGCGAAAAAACCGTTCATTTTAATAATAAGTAACTGTTAGGTACTGTATTTTGCTGTTTTTGTCATAGGGATATTTATTTTGAATGTAATCTAGGTAGTATAATCGCTTAAATACCATTAAATAAAGGGAAGGTTTCATAAGAAAATGCTTTACAAAAATGCATGGCACATAAAAACTTTACCTATTATGAAAGATTTTAGTGTATTAAAAGTTTTGAATACTATTAAAAGTGATATATTACGGAATGATTGGGCTTGCAAACTGCTTGATTAGAAGTTGAATCTTAAGTAGTTGAAAGGCTATAATTTAAACGTTAAGCAAAATATTAGGTTTTGATCAGCAAAAAATATGATTGATCAGTAATGCATGATCATCGGAAAGATTTTGGACAATAAGCTTTGCTGCGTTGTTTAAAATAGTACATTGTTACCCTAGGGGTGAAAGTAACTCATTTAGTCCCGAGACGGGGTTTGGCGCCCGAGTGTAGCGAGGGCGCCAACAGTTCGAGGGACTAAATAAGTCTTTAACCCGAGGTAAACACTGTGCAGTAAAAATAAAAACATGAATTAGCTAAAGAAAAAGTGAGTGATCGGATTGCCGCTTTCCCGCCTATTTTGTTTTTCTTTTCTGTGGCCGTCCTGTTCAGCCATTATTTTTCATTTTCATCATTGAAAAAATGGTAAGTATTTTGCCCAAATCTATGTTATTTTAAAGAAATAGTTGAAACTAAATTATAATAGTCATTTAAAAAATATATTCTTTAATTAATACTTAACTTTATGTTATTACAATTTTACATCGCGCTGTACCTAATTGAATGGCTGTATTTTAGAAAGTTGGAACATGGTTCAATAGAAATGTGAAAATAGAACTAGTTTTTTTTAATAATTTGACAGCTGTCAGTTGAAAACGATTCTCCCTAGGGCTGAAAAGTATTACTTTCAACCCGCTCCTCAGGCAACTTCAGACCTACTTTCCGAGTATGAGTAATGAAAAATAACTTAAACGAGTCGCCTGATATTTCTTGCAGGCCAAATATAAATTTTACGAATCATTTAATTACTTCTCGTTGAGAACAGGCTACGCTGATAATGACAGCCGTTAAAGAGATGTCTTTCATCCTAGATTATGTGATGCCCGCGGGTCAACACAAACAGCTTTCAAAATGCGTCTAGTGTTGCAGTTGTTCGAATTTGCAGTCAACAGCGCGCAGACGGCCATTGATCTGCCTTCAGGCATATGAGAAGTTGAGGCTTTTCTCCCTAAGGTGCATGAATCTTGAAATAGAAAAAGCGGGGTCGCTGACCTCTGTGCTTTTTTAAAGTAGATCTTTTCATATGAGAGGTATCTTGTCTGATAAGAAAACAAGAAGAAATGGTCCGAGAAACTATCTCAACATTAAGGTGTTTTATCAATCTTTTCGCTAATCATGATCGCAGAATGATATCAAATGGTATTTGGCACTCATTCTAACTCTATGTACCGGTGCCGCCACCTCTAGCAATAGTAATGAAATAAAACGTTTATAAATGACAATTACGTTATCATACAATGTTAATGAATTTAACAATAAGTACTCGACTGTTAAAAACAATAAAACGTAAAGTCATGGAAATCTAATAGCTAGATAATTATTAATGAGCGATACACTACAACTCTACCATAAGTAGGGTAATGTTTTCTCGCTTAGAATAGGCTATTAAGACTATTAATAAATGAGGTTAGCAGAACGAGTATTGCTTTGCTGACTGAGTTCAATATTAGTTATAGTACCTTGACAATATAGATCCTCCCCTCTACCAACAGTTTTTTTTTTATGTTTGTGATATCATCAAAATAATGACTTTTTCCGCTCTGGGCGGAAGGGAAGGGAGTGTCAGGCTCTTACTGACTAAAACCCATCCTTGTTCCTCCTAATGCTTGTTGCTTTCCATGGCCGCGATAACTCTTTCGAACAAATTCTGCAACCCTGGCAGCCCCTCCACCACCCTTTTCATCTAATTTTATTTTGTGTCAAGTCACGGTCTTAATATTATTTGTGTGTACAAATTGCTATGATGAGAAGGTTGAGTATAGTCATTATTAGTGCCAATTAGTGCTTGGAACAATGTTTGGCATTGATAGATACGTTAGATCAATATTGATAAAATTACTATTTGCCGTGATGGATGGCTGGCGTATCGCCTCCATTGGCACAAGCAAGAGTGTCCAACCTTTTCCTATAGTCAATGGCACGGTATGAAAAACAGTTATTACGTTATTTATATTTTATGTTTTACTTATAACTAACTAGACTTTGCGGAAATGTCGGTGGACCCCGGTTTACCGCCCGTTTTCGCTTCTATGTCTCGATTTCACCTTTGCACTAGTGTTGATTGACTTACAAGGCCAAACCATAGTTCCATAGATATTTCCGTATATTAGTCTAATATTTTGGATATTTACAAAGGCATATCGACGATGGTGGTGATGCCCCCAGCGGCAGCGGCGCTGGTGGCTGTACGGAACCCTTCCCATGCTGTACGACCAGGCTCGTTGACGTGCACGTGAGAGTCTACCACACCGGCCAGCAGCGCCAGATCCCTGCCATCTACCACCTGGAATCATGTGATACAAGGTTTGAACAAACGTAGTCTTTATGGGAGACTTCTTTTTTCCAAGGCCTAGAAAAGTTAAAGAGTAAACAACTGCCACAAAGACACGCATAACTACCTATACACTAATTAAAATAACTATTGATGACTTGTTTGACTTAAGGAAAAACGTTGCAAGGTGCAAAGTTTAATTAAGAACTGCTAAATTAACGTTTACCTTAATCTTTCCATCGCTTTCTGCTATAATTTTATCTGCCTGTTCCCTAGTAACAATTTTTTCAATAGTGCCGCTTTTGTCGACCAGTACACCGCCATCCGTGACTCCGCTATCAGTGACAAGGCGTCTGCTCAAAAACAAGTGACGTTCAGACAACGCCATCGCAACACCGACACGCAACAGCTATGTTAATCGAAACCAAGCTAGCGTCCAACACTACCGCTGTATAATTTTCAACTAACTATTGATCTCATGAACACGCGCTATTGGCGGATTCTGTTATCGTAAAAATTGTGATTATTGTAAATAAACAAATGGGCTATAGTGATAAAGATGACGAAAGATGTTCGATAAGAATAAAATGAATACCTACGTATGGTATTACAACATACCCATTTGCAACTTTTCCTCTTGTTTGGGAGACTACTAAACAATAAAAAGCTTAAAATATTCTAAAAGACTATCTAATGGTTGTGAACGTCAAATTATTAAACTAAAATTCGACCCCTCCAGGGAAAATATTAGGCTGTGATATACCAATAATTAACTGATTTGATGTATTAAAATGATAAATTGTAAATTAATAACAGATCATTCCTAAGTAACAAAAGATTATAATTGTTTCACCATTGTTCAGTCTTGAACCATCATAATAGGGAATACACAATGAACGGTTTTCGACTACTATTACAATAGATCATTTCATTTTAAACTGTGAACCCATACTGAGCGTGGGCGCGGAGCATCTGACACCGAATGTTGACGAATCATACAATAAATGCCAACGGCCCGCCTTGAACTTCGCCTTGAAATCGAGCACGCAGCACGCGGGGTGCTCCCGGCCCGCCACCAGCAACCCCCCCTTGCGGCAAATACACAATGCTAGTGCACAAGTACCTGCCTAGTAAACTGTAAACACATACCGGTTCCGGTTTGTCCGTCTTCCAAAGGGCAGGATGATCCAGATTCCGAGCGAATCATTAATGTAAACATAATGATAAAAAGTCTTGTGCTAGCTTCAGCTCTTTACGCACGCACACAGTCTCACGAAAATGCAAATAAAAACTAAATAAAAATCAAAACTTCCTCGGAAGCTAGGTCACTCGTTCGGGTCAACTTTGAACGTTTGAAAACAAGGGCATTGCCAATTTCAGGGTCCACTTAGTTCATATGTGTACAGTTAGGTGGTGAATCGATGGCGACAGCGTCGTGCCGGTAAACAATGCGAGTGACATTGGTGGCAAGAAAGGAAGAAACGCTCCGTGCATAGTAATGATGGATGAGCCCAGTGCGCCAACGCACCACGACACCACGTACACAGCACTGCGCGTGCCCGGGCACCAGCACTTTCCGATACACAACGGGCAGTGCTTTGCAACTAGTGATAAACTCATCAAATATTTATGTGTGCAATTGTTTAAAATATTACCAAAACTGCTACTTATATAAAATACAGAAGTAAGACATGCATTCTTCCCTGTATTGCGGTAAACAAGGATAAATTCAGTAACAAATTCAATCACTGACGATCAAGGAGACATCAAATAGTGCGAGGACGTCCTTTCAATGAAGGATCAATGTAAATCAATGTTAAAGAGCGTGAATATTAAATGATTATTAGTTTTGTGAATAGTGTCCTGAAATACATTCAAACATTTTATCAACAACGTCACAAATTAAAAGGTAATTTATTTTTTATCTATAGATTTAAGTAATGCACTGTTGTAAAGCTTGGCTACTGCTACACCTTACTTCTAATTACACTTTGGTTATACTTTTCATTACACTATATTACCTGTATGCGGTCAGTTACGTCCCGACTTTCCCTGTTTGTAAACTGGAGGGTTACTATGATCTGTTAGAGCAGGAATGTTTAAATATTATTCCGAGAGTGGGAAAGTGACAGCGCTAGACAGCTCTCTAGCAACATCTCTTACTCACTCTCGTAATAATATTAAAACATTCCTGCTCTAAGAGATCATGGTATCATAGTATCATCCCCTGGTAGTAAAAAAATCTATATCTATGGTGTAGTCGTACCTATCCATAAAATTCCCAAATCTTGTGGAAATCAACATAGTATCACAAACAGGATCGCTTTAACAGGTAAATAAATTATATTTTTCGTACATAATACCCAAACCACTGACGTATGCAGTTTGTGGTTGTCTTTATAAATATTTCGATTTATCTTAATTATATCGATTTAATTCACGTTAATTATAAGATAAGATTACTGTCAGAACAAAAAAACCCAGTCCAAATCAAGTAAGTGCTTGCTATCATCACTTTCAAGTTATCATGGTTTCTTCTTCTCTCGTGTCGCCACTAGAATATCTATCTATACGAGAATAGCTCTCATGCCACGGTGTAAAGATTAACCAAGCAGCAAGATTGGTCGCGAGGCTGAATGCCCAGGGTGCGGTGGAAGTACCTACTAAAGTATCGTCACTCGTGGAGACTCTTTTTATTGGGTCCCTATCTCCCCAAGTTCCAAGTTCCCCAAACTGATTTTTCATACATTCATTCCCAACGTCCCCAAAATGGAAAAAATAATTTATTTGTAAAGTTCACACTTGACCATTCCTCGTACTGACGTCTCCAAAAGTGTTAGAATAAAATAAAATCAGTACCGAGTTAAAATTAATCTCATTTTGGAAGATATATTTTCTCTTTGTATACTTTGTACTATATGTTTTGATATTGTTTCGAAATATATCCAGGATTGTGTTAGGGATGTATCCAGGGGGTGAGTTAGGAATGTATCCATGTTGTTCTGGGGAAAAATGTAGTGTAAGTGAAGAATTTAGGTAGTGTTGGCGGCATCCAGCAAGCAAAGCAAAAATTTGCCACATGCACAATAAGCAACGTCGCCATGCATACTGCCTAATAGATAAAAAACAGGGATCCAGGACGCGGAAGTGAAACAAGTTTTGATACTTCCCCTTCATTCGTACAAGTGCAAAAACAATATTTGATATTTCCCTCTCATTCGCACTCTTTAACGCCACTATTGATGAGCGCTTATTTGTTATTGAAGTACAGAACAATGTCGTTTGTTATCTATCAATTGTCAGTATTGCATAATGTTAATAATATTTAATGAATTAAGCGTAAATTGCAAAGAAAATACAATTTTTTACCCATTGATTCATAACATTAAACAATACGTACATAACCATTGATTCGACGACTGTACCATTCTAGATTTCGGTCAAGACAGAGTCGTACAATTTTATTTAATAATACCTATAAGCTTTGGGGAACTTGGGGAGATAGGGCATCACACTTTTTATTCACCCCATGGTTATAATTAATTATCACAGCATAGAAGCAGATCCATAGAATTGATTAAATTGTATGTAGGTATAATAGGTACTATAAATCATGACGAAATGTCAATAACCAGCATTATGGAAATCTTTACTGACATTTTTTTTCTTATGCCATTCATTCTTTTTTATGTCGAGTTCATTAATTTTATTAGTTTTAAATAACTGTTATCCGTTTTATGTGACTTTTTATTTAAGTAAAATATTATAGTATCCGCCAGAACTTCCATTTGACAGTATAATTTAAAAGGAAAAATTATCTATAACTATATATACATAAATATATGTAGACTTGGCGTGTCTGTACATTGGAAATATTTACAAAAAACAGCGGATGTGTTTAAACTCTCCATCACCGTAATTATAGACACAATAGATAAGACAATTAATTAAGTGTCGTCCTGGGACGACAGGCGGTACGCAACCGGTTAAAGATAACCAATAGAATCTATTTCGATTATTTTTGGAATTTTATGTTTATCTGTTTGTCGGTTTGTTTGTGCACGCATCACATAAAAGAAGTGATTCAATGTTAGTTCTTTCAAAGACAAATATTGTGCGTATCTCGGAGTAACGTTTAGTTTTTGTTTCATCGTAATAGGTTCGCTCAATCAAAAGGTATTAGAATATAATGTTATCAAGATGAAAATTATTGCGACACAATACTTATTGGTTTCCGATTAACACGCGGACAGAGTCGCGGGCACAGTTAGTACTTAATATGTAGCAGGCTGTGCGGTCTTCAGATTTTAAAAAAGCCACTGTTTTCTTCTAGAGAGAATCGCAAAACAAACGTATCGGATTAATCTTTTAAAAACAAAGGCGAATAAAAAATATAGTTTTTTGGGACAAGCCACTCCTCCCAACCACTGCAACTCCTTTAAGGCAAGATCTACAATGGGGACCAACCAGAAAAAACGACAAAACAATGAAGCCTTGCGTGTCCTGGAGAAATAATTGAAGTGTCTTGGAACCGAACGAAATGGAATTTATCAGAAAAGACAAAAGGAGGAGTTGGAAGAAACTTACTTTCCATTTCCCTCCATGTCAAACGGGAGTCATAAAAGAGCAAAAGCCCATAGGCTCAAAAATAGATGTAAAACAATTGATGATGATGATTGTTTTGTTTGCTAGGCAGCTGGGCGTACCTCAGTTGTACACGTACAACTGAGGTACGCCTAGCACCACGGATTAATACTTAAATAATTGATGGGTCCTATTGTGATTCCAATAATAGATTTGGCAAAACCGCTTAAACGCAAGAAAATTAGTCCTAGTTGCCACAAGGTCCGCATAGTAAATAATTTTGGATGTAAGTAACTTGCAAAAAAACATGCTGTGTTAATCCTACAGCTCAAATATATTACCTTCCCAATCTTCCGTTTCCTTCTCTCTCTGAAACATCCAAAACTACAGAAGGGGCTCCTGTTTAGACGTTTTTCATTCTCCTCACTTGTCCCGATTAGCGTCTAAGTAGAGAATCAAAAAACAATTCAAACATTTCAAAGACACTACGTTCAGCGGATGAGTACTTAACACGTTAAGTCAGGAATCATAACTGCAGTGTAACTTTGCACTGTCGCATCAGAAGCATTTTGACTTTTTGTTTTTACAACTTGCGCGTTTATAAACAAAGAGCTAATTATAGTCTGAACATTTTACCTTATTTACCCGGATCAGCATAGAAAATAACTCATCTTTTGGGAGAGTGATATCTACATATAGTATGCTACTGTAATGCTACTACTATTGATGATTATGTTGAGACAATAAAAAGTATTGTAAAGACGTTAACAGTCAAGTGGTTCTATAAATAAAAAGCTTTACAAATTCGCTAGGGAATACAAAAAATCTCATGTAGGAACCAGTAGTGTAGAATAATAACATTTTGTCATCATAGGGTAACCACAAGTTTGCGTACGTACGATCGCACTAAGCGCAGCTGCTTTACCTGGGCATTATTTCTATCTTTACAGATTTTTATTTCTTTATCAGAGACTTGACCTGCCATTGTTTTAAAGTTTACTGTTATTTAAGCATAAAATCCTTTCAAATCTCTTCATACCTACGAAGTTTCCTTCTGTTTATCGATAGCTTGATTAGCCGACAAAATTGTACTTAGGTCTACCCATATGGAGCAAAGTAACTGCCGACGTTTATTTCCAATTGAGCTGGTTTCCTCTCTCGTAGTACAGAAACATGTCCCTAAACATCTCTGATTCTTGTGCACAAACGTGGGTGCGACGTGAAGCTCGGCTCGATGACACCGGAGTATTTAACACTAAGTGACGCGCGCGCCGCCCGTTCAGTCACATCAGACCCGCGACGCACGCGCAGCTTCGCAAGACATAGGGGGTAGTGTTTTATTTCCACCCTATTATACATATACACGGATAATTTAAAATAGGTACGTCATAAGAATATTGCTGCGTTTGATTATGATTTTCATTCATTTCCTTAAAGCTATAAAAATTAAATATCAAGTTAAACGCAATGTTATTTAGAAAAAGAAAAAGCCGGTTAGTAAACAAAATTTATTTACATTCAGAATATTTTTTAATTTCAGATATAAGTTCAAAATAACGCTGAAGACTCCCCGTCATGGGGCATAACTTCACATTATGGGTAAGTGTTTTTTTTCTTACTTAATTTAAATTAAGAAAGTTTAAAAAGTTAAAATATACGTCTTAAAAGTGGCAAACTATAATTTCACACATTTCGTTTTTAATAAGCCTGTGCGTAAAAAGTTAGAAATTTAATATGCCATTCAAAATGACATGTTAAATCTTAATTATAAATTATAGCATGTAATAAAATTAGTCGTTCGTAGCTATCGATCACAATGATTAATATCAAATTTAAGTTAATAGGATAAGTAATTATTATTTAAGGATTAAGTGTAATGACACTATAATGACTTCTAATATTTTTTTAAGAAAAACCACTTAATTTACCTAATCAATTCTACACTAGTTATTATCCGTATCAAACACACATAAATACTTCGTATATACTATTATACGTACATTATTTGTATACTGTCCCAAAATTTGCCTCGGTGAAATGAGTAAGTGGTTGTTTGGCTCATTTCATATGCGCGACATGAATACCCATAGGTATATATAAAGTCATATGAGAAAGTTGACTGCAGGCACCTGCATGATATGAGGCAGTGGGGCACACGTGGTCGGGAGCAAGGTCATAAAACCGAGATCAGGATAAACCAGGACTTAGTGTTAAACCGGTTGATCTTTCTGCCCTTCCACTAAATAGCACGAATAATGCTCACTTATTTCGCTGTTTATTTACCCAACAGGATAATTGTCTTGTCGTGTGTTTATTTTGGTCATTACTCTCGATAGAGCACCGGCAAATTTTCTCAATACAATCTTAATTGTGTTTATTTTTCATTAATCTTGGTAGAGTACTTGTCATTTTTATTCAATACAATCGATTCTGTTTCGAGTCGAGGAGCTCGTGGCTAAATAATTACAGCCGCATAGACCGATCTTCCGGGTTAAACCACGCTTGCTGAGGTTGGTCTGTGGATGGGTGACCATTTACCATAGCGAGTTTCCTCCGTGCCTCGGAAAGCACGTAAAGCTGTTGGTCCCGGCTGTCATTTGTAGATCTTTGAAAGTCGTTACTGTTGGTCAGAAGCCAGAAAGTCTGACAACCAGTCTTACCAAGAGTATCGTATTACCCAGTTACTGGGTTGTGAAGGTCTGATAGGCAGTCGCTCCATGTAAAATACTGATATTCAGCTGCATCCGGTTCGACTGGAAGCCGACCCCAACATAGTTGGGAAAAGGCTAGGCAGATGACAATCGATTCTGTTTATAATTTCTGTAAAATAAAAATTTACCGTTGCTTTAACGAGGATAATCCGATGTACAGTAAAGCCCATCATTATTGAATTGCACAAAATGAGTAAACTAGGCCAAATGTACATTTAAAATTTTACAATATGTAGTAATGTTTAGTCAAGTTATTAGAAAGTTTTTAGTAAAGATAGCGGTATACCTATAGAAGTCAAATAAACTTGAAATATCATCAAAACAACATCAGTTAGCCACAAGTGCCACTAAAATACGAGAATAAGCTTTGTAAATAACAGAAGCGTGTTATTGACAAAGCTCGGGTAACTGTGGTTTAAAAGCGTGCTTAAAGCAATTACTAATTTCATGTTTTTGAATACTTACCGAAGTGACATCGGTTTGATGTCTTCATTATGAGTCATGGCATTAATTGAATGTATTTATGGACGGTACTTATCGTTAGGCATACTATTAGTAATATGCAATGCCTTTTATGCTTTTGATTTTCTCTTTTTATTTTCAAATTTTACGTTATTCAAAATATTTAACTTAAAATTATACTATGTAGAGCAGTAGTTGTGAATATTGCGGAACATTTATGGTCTCTATTCTACTACCTATTCGATTATATGGATATCATTCCGCACATTGCGTATAGGTAGAGCAACGGCCGTGTTCCGTTACAGCCACTGCTAATTATTTTAGGAACTTCAAACGTACCCCATCTTTAATCTACTATAAATTATTGATTGGAAGCGCTTATTGCCTTTATTAATTATAAAGTAGCATGCAATAATGTAATGAGAATGTCTTCACGTGTAACAGGTACCTACTTTATAGTAAAATATTACCATATTATAGACATCACTGTTTTATATTGGTAGTATATTATGCGATGCACGCACGGGGACGAACGCTCTCGTGCGTCGCTCCCTCGGCCTTCATATCAACACAATGTCACTTCGTATCACTCCAGTTTCCTAGAAGACGAATGATATTTCTTAAAAAATCTATAAAAGTATCAGAATAACAATAATCAGTATCTACTGACCTATCTGTCTAAAGCAATTGATAGAGTTGATATGAATTTGTCTCTGCAATAAAATCGTATTGACAAAAATCTAATTAACGATGATAGGTAGGTATAATTTATGGACGCAGTTTTCGCAGTCGATCTGACAATAAATGCAAATTGAATGCACATTTTTTAACCATAAAGTTAATGAGATGCATGCTAATATTAGGACAATAACACGGCTGGCTGGATTTATAATCGTACGTTATCACAAAATATCGAGTCGAAAAACGTATAAAAATAAAAGCTCGAGTCCTAATCGCCGGCGAAATGTCACGCGAAAACATCTTGGACTGGTTGGGATGATGACGATGACCCCGCGGGTAGCCGCGCCGCTACCTGCCTCTGATGCCTGTATGCAAATTGTGTTGTTTTCCGAACGACTCGAGTCAATGTACTAGAGATCGTTTAATAGTAATTTATTAGATCGATTCCCCACACCCAAAATACATCACAAAAGCATTAGATAATCAGCTATTCCGATGGTCAAAATTTACCTGTTTAATAATAAAACGAGTTAGGCAGGATTTTGAGAATAACCGCTACTTATGTAGAGTAGTGTTTATGTAGAGCTGTAGGCGAAATAGAAAATTCTTTTCAACGACAACGGGACGGTTATCGCCAGTACCTAACTACCTATGCTTGCAGATATTTTCTTTCAGCTTGCAAGTAAGTGAAATATTGCGAACACAATCGTTAAAGTTTTCTCGGTTCCACTGTTGGTTATTTGCGAACATAAGCGTTTAAGTTTTTTCAAATTGAGTGTTAGTTAATTCATACTTGCTACCAGTAGTTCGTTTGCCCTAAGTTAACTATATTCTCTAATAGCTAATAAAGTTTTCTTGGTGAGAAGTAGGTACATATCTCATCATTTGATTTTATTGGATTTAAACCCAAAAGCATTTAATGCCTTTGCTTGAAGACCTCCTTTTTCCTTTTTACATATCACTAAGTACAAGATTTTACAAGGTGCTAAAAGGTTTTATGGTCATTATATCATCATACTTTGTCGGTCAATACAATTCTGCTCCGTGAAAATTAAATTAATGACATGAAATAAATATGTTTTCAAAAGTTATTCTTCAATTTTGAGATAACATAAAATATTTGTAAAACCTCCAAAAATCCTTCTTAAACACAGCTAACGCATAGACACAGAGTATTATATAATATTATTTATAAAATGTATATTTCAAATTATCTTATTTTGCCAATCGAATAACTGTTTTCTATTTTAGGGATACATTTAAAATTATATTTCTATAAATTTTTAGACACATACATTATCACCACAAATAACACGGCAAGCGTCTATCTATCAAACAAGTTACGGCCATTGACATCGTCACCAAAATTACTTGTAAAATTGAGAATAAACACAAACTTTCGTGAACCAGTCTCAAGTGTTGATACTAATTCTTGAGTCTGTCAAGTTATGTAAATTAGGCAAAGATGCAGTGCGATACTTGATCGATAGGTCACTGACCGCTACCGCCTACACTTCACATATTTTCAGTTCGGGCGCCGCACATAGAAAAACCATTCAATCTTTATTAATGGTTCCTTTGTACTTCATCAGTTGATTCACAAACCACAAAGACATTGTTAGCAGAGTAAACTTTTTGTAGGCACTTTTTACAATCTTCTTGCTTTAACGGTATTACATGCTTTAATTTAAATGTCCTCAGGTAATTGATACCTATTTGTATTGTTATATGGATGTCCACAAACTCTTTTATAATAAAGGTCGACAGCCTCCGAGCCATCTGCTCCATGAATTAAATGCGAAACACGATACTGCCTCTTGTCAAGAATAAAAATTAAGGAAAGGAAGCGATAATTGAATATCTAAATTCAGAGAAATATTTGGGTGCTTAATTTAAACCAAACATCTTACTCGTCCTTTTCTTTTCTTGTAATATAATGTCCTGATTATAACATTACTTGTCACATTTGCAGTGCGCTTTTGCGTTAGCGCTTTGCGCGGCCGCATTAGCGTCTCCTCGCGCGGGCTTCACATTTGCGCGAAGTGCCGTCGAAACGATCCCGCAACACGATCCTATAGCAGCACCGATACGTGCCTCCGTCGAAAGTATACCGTTAAGGTAAATAGAATAAAAATGTTCCATACCCACCGTTTTATTATGCACATACAAAGTACGCAAAATTGATTCCATGTATTTGCAATGTAGGAGTGTTCGTGATGAAGGAGACGAGAGACTGCCATTACGTGACGCTGTAGAAAAACGACCGATCTCACTTATAGAACCTGAAGTTTCATTTAAATTAGTAGAGGTACATTTTTTATTTAATATAATTTTTTTGAATGTAATCTGTCACGGATGTAATATAATAACTAATAAAATTTCACTCATATTCAGGATGCTGAAGTCATTCCTCAAGAAGATTTGGGCGCATGGAAACGTTATTACGGCGCTGCTAATTATCTGAATAAGTAAGAACATTCTAAATATTATGCAAACTTTAAATTGTGGTTGTAATGATATATGTATAACTCTAATACATTTATTTCTGGCAGCAGTACCCGCAACGATGAAAGACTGCAGCTAGGAAATGCAAACCTACAAGGTAACACAGGCAATTCCGTAAATATTATCTTCAATATTTGTATTCACTGCATGTGTCTTCATATTATTCGTTTCCTTGTTTAGCGATGCAGCAAACAGTGGCTGGGCCCACCTCCCGTCGCGTGGTGGTGTGCTACATGGAGTCTTGGGCGGCATACAGGGCCCCGCCGCTAGCGTTCACCGCCGGTCTAGTGCCCAAATCCTGCACACATCTACACTACGCGTTCGCCACTATGCACCCCCATACATACTCTGTTATTCCCACCAATGAGGATTACGATATCGTTAAGGGTAAGCGAAATAATAAAGAACATACTTTTGCTGGTCTAATTGCAGATACCGTAGCCACATTTTCTACTGAAAATCTTAATGTTTATCGCAACAATATTTTTAGTTAAAGATATCGAAATTTGTTATAGAACACCACAAAACTTTTCTTACAGGTGGTTATCGCATTGCAACTGGCCTGAAACGGCGCCTTCACGGCATGAAGGTAATGATCAGTGTAGGAGGTAAAGGCACAGATCGCCTGTTCAGCGAAATGGTGCAAGAACCTGTTAGACGAAGCATGTTCATAGAAAGTGCAGTGAATTTTATGAGAGATCATGACTTTGACGGCTTGGATCTCCACTGGGTGTACCCAGGTATGTTATTAGATAAAGTCTCAACAGGTATTCACCTTTTTTAAAAAGGAACATAACTTAACAAATTTTTGATCTTACGTGCTGATGAATATTTTCAGGTGAAGATGAAAAGGAAAAAGATCTGTTGACAGCTCTACTTTACGAGCTCCGAGAGAAGTTTTCATCATATGGATTCCTACTTTCGACCGTTCTTCCTCCATTTAGGTAATATATCTAGCTATTTTTATCGCCGTAACCGTCTAGCCAAAAGTTGCGAACGGATATTTTAACGTTTGAGAGTCTGCTTTGCATAAATAGATTAAACAGGTAACGATAGGCTGAGTACAAACTTATTAAATTCCTTATAAAATAAAATATTTCCTTAGATATCAAATAGAAGACGGGTACGACTTGAGTGCAGTGAGTGGAGCTACGGACTACACAATATTACAGGCGTGGGACATGACTCACGCTAAGAGTGAAGACGCGCCATCGAGAGCTGTGCAGCACAGTACGCTACATAGAGACCCTGGAGCGGCGTACCGAGACCAGAGATATGACAACATTGTAAGACTTATTTTTATTCGTAACGTTAAAATATTGCATGGAATCGCAGGCTGGTTAAAGCTAAATAATAAGGTTTTCCTTTTACCTACGTATTCATGACTTGTTGACCAGTACTTACTTTGACAGTTATCGCTACAGTAGGTACCCCCAAGTATGTGTTCTTACGTTACTGCTGTAGTTGCATCACGCCAAAAATGTATTAAAATTTTGACAGTCTGTAGCGGCGAATAGCGTGACTAATTTGTTTGACACTTATCATAGTAAACTATTCGTTACGGAAATGTGTAGTAAACTGCCCAACTCACACTTAGGGTACTGTACCCGAAATGTGAGTTTTTTCATTCACTACTGTAGTTGCGTCACGCCAAATCTGTATGAAAATTTAGGCAGCGCCTCTAGGCGCGGCGTTCAATTCTAGCACGAATTTTATTATTGAACGCCGCGCCTAGAGGCGATGCCCAAATTTGGTACTGTTGTCTTTGGCGACTCTTATGGCCTGTTTTACAATCGTCGGTTAACACTTAACTCACTCTAACTGAGAGATAAATATGGCGGTAGATTCACAGTTACTCTATAAAAAATATGCCAAACTGTTATATTTATTTCTCACATAAAAATTACAGAAGATTGTGAAACAGGCCCTACTTCTTTAATCTGTATAATGGACAAAAATTACCTAATTGATTATTGCGACATCTCTATTAGCAGCCTACATTTTAATAGACCCGACAAACTGACTTGCAACATAGTGATTTATAAAATATAATTTATTTTCACAGGAATTCATGGTGAAATTCATTCTTCGTCACGGCATGAACGCTGAAAAGTTAGTGCTCGGCATTCCATTCTTCGGCCGAACTTACACTCTCGCGGCGTCGACACTACCCGCGCCCGGTGCAGCCGTCAGTGGGTGGGGAGATGAGGGGGCTTATACACAGACTAAAGGACTATTGGCATTCTTTGAAGTAAGTACCTACTTAGTGCTTTTGGGTCCTCGTGATTAGGCTTGCCAACCGTCCCGCATGTTCGGGGTGCATGAAAAGAGCCTCCGCGAGTGACGATACTTCGGTACGTCCGGCGTACTCTGGACAGTCAGCCTCGCTACGATCCTTGCTGACTGGCTAATCTTTTCACCACGGCATGAGCTATTCTTGTATAGCTCGTGCCGACACGATAGAAAGAAAGAACCATCCCGCGAGAGCCGGGACGTCCCGTTTCTAGAGCTTTAGAGGATACGTCCCGCGAAAGACGTGTGCGGGACGCCAATTGTCCCGTTTTATCGTACCTACGGCTAAACCTTGTAACTATTGTAAGTCTTGAACTTGTATGGCAAAGTAAAACATTCAATAAAACTATTTAAAATAATTTCGAATTGTATTTTTCGCCTCTCTATACTTTGACGGTTAGGTCCCGCTTTTTTTTGCCACGTCTCGCATTTTGATTGCCAAGGTCCCGGTAAATTCATACATTAAGGTTGGCAAGCCTAGTCATGATTCTTTAGCCCTTGATGTGACATTATGTTCCTACCGTCTGCAAAGCCATCTCTTCCATTAAACAGAGCGCCAACTACTTTTTTTGCATAAATTAACGAAGTCATCGTAAGTATTATTTTTTAATATTTTTATGCAGAATGACTGCATGAAAAAATACTATCCTAAATCTTTGTTAACGCTTTTCTATTTACAGATATGTATGGCTGAACGCGAAGGCAAAGGATCAAGTGGTACCGATGAAGCTGGAAACACGTACGCTGTGTTCGACAACCAGTGGATCACATACGATACACCAACTACAGTTTTGGAAAAGGTATGCACCGTCATCATCCTGATCAAATCAATGCTCTATCTATTTTGCTCTTCTTTTGTAGTTTGTATTTATTTTTTCAAAATATTAAGTAGTATTGTGAGAATTTAAATTATTTAACAGTAACCAATGGTTCATGTTTCTATTGCAGCTATGCTCAAAGTCTAAATTCATGCATGTCTAGATGATAAAGATAAGGTATCATGTATTATTAAAATTATAACAATTATCATTAAAACAGATGAAGTTCGTGGTAACCACGGGCTTGGCAGGAGCTGCGGCTAGGTCTATTGATATGGACGACTTCAGAGGATTATGCGGTCCACCATTCCCAATGCTAAGCGCTATTTCAACCACATTGAACGGTAAATATAAAATAACGGTAATTGTTTTAAGACTAAAAATAAACTTTTAAAATAAAACTCACCAAGACCTTCCGTCCCACTAGGAGAAGCGACTCAAACGGATCAGTCCTCATTGAAAATAGGATCCTGTGAATCTGAGAATGCTTACTTAGCGTCTGACGAAGACTCATGTGCACACTTCCACTTCTGCACCGGAGGCATCAGTTACAGAATGATTTGTGAAGACGAACGCCTCTACGATCCTTCCACGGGTTTCTGCGGGTACGTTTAAATATTTTAAACCAAATAAAATTACATAAATAACTATGAAAGACAGCGTACATGTTTTAATTTTTTTATTTCTAGTCACCAGGATGTTGCAAAATGTATGCCGGGACAAAGCCTCAGAATCAGCGTTGAGGATGCAGCTCGGTTCCTATCACAAGCCTATGAAAATGATTTTGAAGTTAGTGTTTATTCATCTCCACTTTGTGCATTTATTTACTTTTACATGTCATGGACATTGAAATAATTTAAATACGTTTTTACAGTGGAATGATCCTTCCAAAGATATGACAGCAAGTAAAGACCCAGAGCGTTTTGTTGCCGAATTGGATAGCAAAAAGAGTAAGACATACATTTTTATTTATAACACATGGAGCAAATCGAAGCGTTTTTTTGCTAACAATTTATTATTATTTTTGAAGGTAAACAAAGCGACAAGTTGGTGGTATGCTACATGACGAGCTGGGCGTTCTATCGTCGCGGTGACGGGAAGTTCGTACCGGAAAACATTGACTCTCGGCTGTGCACACATGTGGTCTACGCTTACGCCTCGCTCTCTCCTGACGATCTCATCGCTAAGGAATTCGATCCCTGGGCTGATGTCACGAACAGTAAGTACAAGTTAATAACCTGATTATCCTAGATACTTTTTTTTTATCTTTATTTATTAATGTTTTGAGGCTTTTAATCAAACATGATCATGCCAGCCTATCCTAGATACTTTGATTTCGTCAAAATAAAACACACGCCTGCCTTTTTTGATGACTAATCCGACGGTTCCGAAAAGTTGGTTAATTTAATCTGTTGTCGGATCTTAAGTAAAGTGATGTGATTGATTCACCAAAATGCTAACAACTGGATAGTGAATTATTGCGTCAATTCTTGGAATCCTGGGGTAAGTAGGGCAATTTACTCATTGTACCTTTTATTTCAGATCTTTACGAACGTGTAACATCCTTGAGGGACGTTAAAGTCCTCCTTGGTTTGGGAGGCTGGACGGATTCCGCTGGTGATAAATATTCTCGACTAGTATCATCTCAGGCAACTCGCAGCAAGTTCATAGAAAAGTTAATTCCATTCTTGCGCATGCACAACTTCAAGGGTCTTCACTTAGACTGGAACTACCCAGTTTGTTGGCAGAGCAACTGTAAGAAGGGTGCTGTTTCTGATAAACCTAATTACGCAAAATTTGTTCAGGTACAGACAAATTGTTTTTATTTCTACTTCAAAATAAGTAAAATTTCTACATAAGTTAATGACGATTTAACTCATCTTTGCAGGAATTATCTAAAGCGTTGCACGGTGCTGGTATGGAACTCGGAGTAGCCCTTTCTGGTTACAAAGAAGTTATCGAGTCTGCGTATGACTTACCCGCGCTATCGAGTTCTGCTGACTTCCTCAGCACCATGACTTATGACTACCATGGCGGATGGGAGAAGACTACTGGACACCATACACCACTAGTCCCATCACCGAAAGATACCCTACCTTATTATTCAATCGTGAGTAAAGTGCTTTTGAATATTTGTTATTCAAAACAATGCATTGGACGTGAACAGATGTATTTGTTTTGCATTCTCGTAAGTCCCCTAAATCTTAAAAATACCTTTAACCATTTCGTTTTTCAGGAATATGCTGTCAAAGCCCTCATAAGTGGTGGAGCAGATCCTAAGAAGCTTCTCCTGGGTTTGTCGTTCTACGGCCAGTCCTACAGACTAGCTGACGGAGATGGAACTAAGGGGCCTGGATCACCTGCCGCTGGACCTGGTGAACCAGGAGAGTTCACCAAACAACCTGGAATGTTGGCGTACTATGAAATATGTTACCGAGGTTAGTAAGAAAGCTATCAAATAATTCACGAATGATTCATGCAATGCCCCTTTTGTATTCGAACTATGTTCACCAAAGATATTCTATCATGCATGCTATTTACCATGATGGTGAATGTGAATTATAACTGATTCGTATTTTTATTATAGTGAAGAATTTAAGATGGAAGACAGGTAGACAGGACAATGCAGGACCTTACACATATTCCGACAATCAGTGGGTGGGATATGATGACACGAAATCTATAACTGAAAAGGTTTGTTTAACATCTTTTTTTTCCGCTTCCTTTTAAATTACTTATTGTAATTCTCTGGTAGAATGCAATTCAATGGAATATAAAATTCCGCAAACCGCATATTGAACTCAATTTGGGTTGCCTTTAATTTCTGTTATTGGATCTAAATTACTAGGCATGACACATCACTTAGAACCGTTCAGTCATCGTAGCTAATTAATCAAGTTAATATTTGACTGCGGTTTTAACACATAGCCAATAAGTAATGTGACTGTGACTCTGACGAAACTTCTTTGTCGTTCTTTGCATAGCAGTCCAAAGACCTTAATTCAATTTTGAGTTTATTTATTTATTTATCTTATTTATTTATCTACGTATCACAATCATTACAGGATTTTCCTAATGCGGTAGTGTGGTCCTAAAAACTATGCAAAACATAACACATATAATGTAACTTTTGTGAATTCATTCAGAGAACAGGAAAACAAGTCAATCCTCTCAGCAACGTCGTTGATTATTGAACATTGGTATGCAAGGCGAGCGTCATGGGCGCTTTGCCTAGTAAATTAGTTCGCCCATTCGTTCTGAGTTGTTTTATCATTATATATACGAGTATATAAGACGTTTGTCCAGGGATATAACTATATCACGGCTTTATCTATCGTACTGCGACACATACATTACTATGGCTGGCTGTCCACCGCACGTCCGTCATCCGAGCGCCGTCATCTCGGCCGTGATCGTGACGGACCGAAATGCCGGCAATACAAAACACGTCTACACCGCCGAATGCCGGCTCCGGTGCACGGATTTTTATCTTGTGTTGATTATTCACCGAGATAGGTCGCGGTGGACACACGATCGCCGTCACGTCGTTCCGAAGTCGGTCCGAAATAATCTCGTTTCTCGGTGACGGTGGCGGTGGACAAACGCTCATAATGATCAAGCATGGCAAGGGTTTTGAACATCGTAATGAGATGTCATCTGAGTATAAATTAATGCTATTGTTTATCAACCTGCTAACATTTCATAGCCACTGTTTAGGTACGTTACTCAGTGAAAGACATACGTAGCTAATGTTATTAGTCTACATGTCACAGTCGTACTTCAGGCAGCTACAGCTTGTGTTAACTGTGTAGGTGGAATGGGCATTACGTCAAGGAATGGGCGGTGTCACAGCGTGGGCCATTGACTTGGACGACTTCAGTAACCGTTGCTGCGCGGAACCATCACCGCTGTTACGTGCTGCGGGCCGTGCGCTCGGCAGAAATATTCCGTCACCACCGACCGGCGCATGCGAGAGACCTCCAGAACCTGTAACGCCTTCACCGCCTACTACCACGACTGTTGAATCTGATGGTGAGTGGGTTTAAATACAATAGTTGTAGGAGTCATACACGCTGACATTTAATTGGTTGTTTTGCTAGGACAAATGTTGTTCAGACCATGGTCTACTACAATTAAAATGCATCAAATAAAAAAAACGTCATTGGTCTTTAAAAAAACCTGCGCAGTCGGCGCCATGATGGTTTAAGTTATTTGCCGGAAACTTTACCGCGATTGCCGCGATGAGTACTTTAATGTTATGGTTAATGTTTGAACACGTTTGAGCAACAAGACTTTTTAAGAAAGCCTAGAAAATGTTTTTCTTTAAAAATTATTTTGATTCTATACAATGGTAGTTGACCATGGTCTGAACAACGTTTATTCTAGTAAAACAACCAATTAAAAATCAGCGTGTATAATTTATCGTCATAGTTTGAGGTCTTCATCATTCTCCTTTCTTAAATTTATCATCATCCGAAGGTAACAGTTAAAGAAGTCTTCATTGTGCAGGGCATACATTGCTATTTAGGGTCTTCCGTATCCCTAATCAAACGATAATAAGGATTAAAATTATTTGGTCAAAGTAAAATAACTATAATCGACCAGAACGCGAGTAACCGCTAATAAATACAAGCTTCTTCATTTATTTCACCTTTATGACTCTTCTTTAGTGGAATACTCACTTACGTACTCTTTTTAGGTTCTCTTGGAGGTGGCAGCCACGACCACCACCACCATGACCAAACATCCACAACGTGGCCGAGCTGGAACCCGTCGACCACGACTCAGAGCACAACTCAAACGTGGTGGCCCGCAGCAACCAAACCGATGACCACTACTACCACTACCACGAAACGTCCCACAACCACGAAACGTCCTACTACCACTAAACGACCTCCGTCTGATTCCGGTTAGTTGATCAATAAGTTCACCTTTAACGAGGCATTGTTTTTTTGTCACTCATTGCTTATTTTTATACTTAGCATATTTAACCACCTTGCTATGGCTAATTTTAACACGCCAAGTCTACAGATTTATTATCCGCCATTTTCAATATCCTATCTATCGGCGGTTTGCCTTACTACAGATATATTCAATATCCTATCTATCGGCGGTTTGCTTTACTACAGATAGAAATTTGACATTACTTCTATCTATCTCTAGTAGGCGAAACCGCCGATAGACAGGTTATTGAAAACGGCCGTATATGTATAGATTATCTTATCCCAGATATGCGTTAAATAATAACATGTGTTCAACGCAACGGCCCAACATCTTCCCCAAAAAGCTAAGTGAAACACGAGAGCCAAATACGCTGCTCAAGCAACGAAGAATAACAATGAAGGGACATTTATTCCATTACAGGCAGCATAGAAGGCTCATCATGCAACGCAGGTGACTACCACGCAGCGCCGGGCGACTGTGAGGGATATCTGCAGTGTGAAAGTGGTGCGTGGCGCAAGCACCGCTGCGCTCCCGGACTGCACTGGGCCGCCACCGTCAACCGCTGCGACTGGCCCAGCTTCGCCAAGTGCACTGGTAACTATTATAATACTACAAGCATAAGATTTTACTGTTATACAAGTCGACTACTCCATAGACTCGTACGAGGAATGCTGTTTCAATGTTTCTCTCGTTCAAATGTCGAGGCCTCTGCTTATAAATAAGTTAGGACTAAACAAAAAACTACTTATAATGTAACTTTTTCTTTTAGAAACAGCAAGCAGCGCGGCAAGCACAGCCACCACCACTCTAGCGCCGATGACGTCACGTCCTCCACCGAGACCAACCACCACCAAACGCTCCACCACCACTACTACTACAACTACTACGACAACGCAGAGACCTACAACCAAACCTACCACTGTGCCCGTCCAGTCTGGTAAATACATAATTTCCCCAACCATTGCATTTAACTAAAACTCATTCACCGTAAAATGTGGTCGTTTTTATCCTGGCGTAGTAATTCGAAAATCTAAAAAGAATTCTAGTCACTTAGGATTTTATCCTAAGTGACTAGAATTCTTTTTAGATTTTAGCCAAGATCGTATTTATATGAATTGATGAGCAATAATAATGTGCAGTAATGGTACTAAAAAAAACTGTTCTAATACTCACACTATTACCACAGACTCAGTAGAAAGTTCTGGTGACGGCGAACCATGTGTGGGCGAGCAGTACAGCTCAGTACCCGGCGACTGCAACGCGTACCTGCACTGCGACGGCAGCGTGTGGAGGATGCAACGCTGCGCTCCTGGACTGCACTGGAGTAATGCGCAGAAGCATTGCGACTGGCCCAAGTACGCCAAGTGCGAAGGTGAATATTTTTTTATTAAATGTTTACATGGTTTGAGGACTTCTATTACAATTGATTATTATTTGTTACAGTTCCGAAATCTACGACTGCTGCTCCTAAACCAACACGACCCACAAGACCTCAAACAACCACGACAAAAGGTAGGTCTTCCTTATTAACTGTTATACCTTATTTATGTTCTCTCAACGTGGGGAACGTTGAGGGAACATACATTTTGAGTAACTGACCCAATTTTTTGCCTTAAAGAAACTGTAGTTTGGAGCGTACCATTTTTATATACCAATCAGCCCTAAGGGTCCACTAATTCATATGAGTTTCTCGCAAAGACAGGTACAACGCATAATCTTAATAGCTTGTTAGCAAACAAATGGTGGCCGCACCAAGACGGTTGGATTTTAAACTTTTCAACCTCTTATGACAAGAAGGAAGAAGCCCTGAACAAATAAGCTATTGTCTGATCTGAGAACTAATGTCTCAACGCAGCAGATCACAAATTATGATAACAACTTTTCATCTCCCAACAGCTCCAGCATCGGGTTCTCCATCTGAAGATACTCCGTGCGGCGGCAACGACATGCATGCGCCTGCGACGACTTGCGATGCTTACTTATTGTGCGTTGGAGGACGCTGGCGCAAGCAGCTGTGTCCTCCCGGCCTGCACTGGGACAGACGCACGCGACGTTGTGACTGGGTCGAGTTCGCTATGTGCGAAGGTAAATAGCCTGTTTAGACATGCAACAAACAATTTTTTTGATAATTCCGCCACGTTTTCTCAATCCGTGCAACTCCTGTAAGTAAACCAGGATCTACAATTGACGACTTACCAAAAACGCTGATATAATGAAGCTCAGCGTGTCCCAAACCGGTCGGATCGGGTTTTACATTGAGTCTACGAGAGGGCGGCGCTACCCGGTCACCTTTAAAATTATCTTCTCGTCAAATTGGCACCGATAATTTCAAAACCATGCAGCACGCTAGTGATTCATGGTTTGGTGACGTTTTGTGCTCCGTTGTTACTACACAAAGCGCAGTGTCTATCGTATTCGTATTATTCTTTCTAAAATACTTAAGTACTTGTTGTTTTAACAGTGGGCAAACCATCCAAGTCCCCAATTCCGCCGACTTCCACCACCACAACGACGACAACCACCACTACAACGACCACAAGGAGGCCCGCCAGACCCACGAGGCCCACATCTACTACTACTAAGAGACCACTCGCCGATGAACCACAAGTGCCTGGAAAGGTAACTATTGACATGAACTAAAAATACAATGACTTTGATTACGCCTTCGGTTACATCAGTGAAACGTACTTTCCAGGTGTGAGGTACCACCGACCTCATAAACCGAATCTGGTTTTAAAATTATATTTACTTACTCTTGTTGCCACCTTAAAAATGTGAAACAGAATTATGCAACAATTCAGTTTTCCACCCATATTTAGGTACGGTTAGCGTCAAATATACCGAGACGACCATAGACTATTCAAAATGATCTGAAGAACTAAGAAAATTAAACTAAATCTCAATGAAAAAAGGGGGAAGTTTCAGAATGTAGGTACACGACCACTATCATTCTAAGAAGAATTTCATTCCATTGACATAAAGTTTAGTTTCTTTAGTTGTAAGTAAATATGAAAGTCTGTTCGTCCCGATATATTTGACGCTGACTATACTGCTTACATACAGCAACAGCATCAAATACCTTATAAAATTCTAATAAAAATATATGACCATCCATTAATGTGATCCAGGGTTGTAACACGGGCACATACCACGCGCATCCTAAGTGCGAGAAGTTCTACGTGTGCGTGAACGGTATGCTGATAACGCAGAGCTGCGCGCCCGGCCTCGTGTGGAGACCTGACCGCAGTCAGTGTGACTTCCCCTCTGCCTCATCCTGTACTGACAAGCGACAGGGTGATCCGACCCAGATGGATTCTACCAATTCCCAGTCTACCATGATGCAACTCAATGAGGAGCCACCTAGTAAGTAACTACCTACATACCCCGCCACCACAAGAATTGATATTAGGTCCCCAGATACTAAATGCAATAGAGTTTTAAATTACTCGGAATAAGAACGTAATAGGGTATTTGACTGCAAAAACTAATTAGTCCGTCAGTTGGATTATCTATCTAAAAATATTTGACCCATATTTTTCTTTTGTTACGTAAACCAAAATTGACGAAGATACGACACTTTTAAAATTGGCAAAACGTAACAAGCAAGTACAATTTTTACTTGCTTCTGATGTCACAAGCCCCCACTTTCGAGTTTTGACGCGATTCATCTTTTCAAATATTGATTTTAACAAAAGAAAAAATACGTGTCCATTATTTTTCAAAACTCTAACTGGCGGACTAATTAGATTTGCAATTTATTGATGCTGTCAACATGCCTATTATGATGGTGGATTCACAGACACTCCACTTTTATCCACTTGTGGCTTTTCTAAGGAAAGAACTTGTATATTAAATAATATTAATTATTAATATTATTTTTAATTGTTTTCTAATCATTCAGAATACTGTGAAAGTGGTGCATATGCCCAGCTCCCAACGGACTGCACTCGCTACCTACACTGCTTGTTTGGTAAATTCGAGGAATTCGCCTGCAGCGCCGGATTACACTGGAACCAGGTAATGAGAGCAGAAATAATAATATTTAATATTCAAATAAGTAGAGAAAACAAAAAATTAAAAAATACATTTCCCTATTTCACAGGAAAAACAAATCTGCGACTGGCCCAAGAACGCTAAATGCAAACGTAAGGCCAAACCTACCACTACTACGACTACAACCACAACCACAACGTCCAGGCCAATTGAAATGGATGCCATCCCAGAAATTATGCCCGAACATGACCACGGACATGACCACGGACAAGGCCACGGACATGAGCATTCACATGAACATTCTCATACAACACCAACAAAACCAATGGTTTTACCATCCAGCGGGACACAGCCGGATATTAGCTCTAAACCTGCACTCCTAAACTGTAAGTTTCGTACCTGATCAAGTGATCATAATACTAAAGTCTAATATCAATTAAGTAATTTAATTTTACAACAGTTTTCTTAATCTCTGTATTTTGTTTTCAGCTCGCTATAAACTGGTATGTTACTACACTAACTGGTCATGGTATCGTCCTGGCATCGGCAAGTACAGTCCTGAAGACATCGACCCGAGTCTTTGCACTCATATCGTCTATGGATTCGCTGTTCTCGGTGATGATGGTCTCATCATGGCCCATGACTCTTGGTCGGACATTGATAACAGTAAGTATTAATGTGTCTAAACCATAAAGACTTAATAAGGATTTGTTTCAACATGATTGCTAATGCTCTAAATATTTTCAGGCTTCTATGAGAAGGTTGTGGAATACAAACGATACGGTATTAAAGTATCTCTAGCTATCGGTGGCTGGAATGACTCAGCAGGCGACAAATACTCTAAGTTGGTCAACGACCCGGTGGCTCGTGCCCGATTCGTCACACACGTCGTGCAATTCATCGAGAGGTACGGCTTCGATGGATTAGATCTCGACTGGGAATATCCTAAGTGTTGGCAGGTGAGGATAAGATTTTTTTGAAAAAGTACTATTTTAATACAATATTGTACCTATGTTACATTTGGAAAACTAGATCAGACTCTACTAATTTTTTCAGACCAGTCTAACATGTCGGCTATACATATAAACTTTACTATTAATTTTGTGACAGACGCAGAGTACAAACCTGACCTTCACTTTAAAACCTTTATCCATTCTCATAATAGTCTAGGAAAAATAAACATCAATAAATTATTCAATAATACTTAACTGCTTAGCATGCAAGAAATACCATCACTTAATGTACTGTTTGCAAATTAATTAACATAGAGTAGGCAGACGGCTGATATACCTTATACACTCACATAATTAGCGGCATAATTAGCGGAACGCAACAAAAAACCATGTTTTTTCCATAATTTTGTATTGTACATTAATGTTTTTGTTTAAAATATTTTATAATTAGGGTTAAATGCATTATAAGGACAAATAATCAATAATCATTTCATTGAATTTGGCAATTTAAATCTTTAATTTGCTAAAATATCCATTTTGTAACTTTCGGCGCATATTTTTTGGAATAATTAATTTGCCATTTATCTTACTTTTTTGTTTGTTTTATCACCGTTTCTATACTGCTAGGGTCCTTATCAGTATTATGACATGTTTTTCCACGCAATTTATTCATCCATTATCTTTTCTTCAGGCAAATTGTCCCAATACTTTCATGAAACACTTTTTAATCCTCTAATGTTTCTGGGTGGCTGGATTTTTTTCTCTAACCCTATTTCCCGTCAAGGCCAAGTCATATTCTATTGGACTCATGTCCGGGGTCCACGTTGACCCACCCTGGTGGGTCAACAACTTCTTATATGAAATTGCGGACCACGAATACACAGTTCGGCCACACATAATTGTGCATATTTTTTTTTTCCTTATCGTATAATTCTTTAAATGGCATCGCATGAGGTTCTAAGATGTCTATCCTGCAAAAATAAGCAGCCAGTAAGCCCCGTTTAATAGTGCCTAACTCCGTGTGCGCTTCAAAACAAATGACATACCAAACCATTATTGGAGCCTCCAGTATAAGGCACATTCCTGTAAAATTTGACTGTTCAAAGCGATTCCCTTGACGTATCCATATTCTATGCCTCCCATCCAAAAAATGTATATCAAAAAACAGCTTGCCCCTGAGATAAAATCTCTTTTTAACTGCTTAGTCCGATCTCGGTGATATTGAGCAAAACTTCATTTCACTACGCGATGACCTACAGCACGTTTTGGACATTCAGCAGTCGCGTTAGACATCAGATTACCTTCAATGAGACATCGTCTTTCTTTCCGCATACTTACAAGCAAAATACGGACCACCTTCAGGATGCTACAGGTCCGAATAGCAGCATTGCGCCAATTTTTCACAGCCTTAACCGGTTTAAACTGTCATAAACCAATCATCAGCGGCGCTTTTTCCTTAATTTCTGCATTGTCTTCATCTTCTAACGAAACATCCTGTCTGCTCGTACCGATGGACATTGCGACTCGCAATTGCGAGGAATGACTAATATCGATACACCCAGTGCTTAACTTACTGCGCGATAGGTTTGACTTTCATCAATCACTGTAACATCCCTCGTAGCTTTTGTCACAGGTAAATGACTTCTTTCAGCCTCTACGCAATGTTTATTTTCCAAATGCAATGAATACACTAAGGCCAAACCACCAGTACTTAAATAAAACAAAGTTCCGATCAAAAACACAAAAGGGCAAAATCATTGTAAAATCAAAACTGGGCCTAATTTACCTCTAATCGCTTAGGAAAACCAAATTTTTCTTCAACATGCAAGTCCTAATTGAAGGTTCTTTTGAATAAAAAAATCGTCATAGCAATAGCAGTACCATAAAATAAAAAATGTAAAAAATGAAAATGTTCCGCTAATTATGCCGATGAGTGTATCTTTATATGCCTTTCTTGTTTTTCAGGTTGATTGCTCAAAGGGACCTGATTCTGACAAAGAAGGTTTCGCCGACCTCGTCCTTGAGTTATCAGCAGTTTTTAAGCCCAAGGGTCTACTTCTATCTGCGGCCGTATCCCCTAACAAGAAAGTTATTGACGCGGGCTACGATGTGCCAGTGCTGGCTCGCCATCTGGACTGGATCGCTGTCATGACATACGACTATCACGGCCAGTGGGACAAGAGGACTGGCCATGTAGCTCCTTTGTACTACCACCCTGAAGACGGCACCACTTACTTCAATGCTGTATGTTCAGACAACCACTATGTTCTATATAAAATTTCTAAATGGTCCTTACTACTTTGATGCTAATACTTAATACTGTACTAATTTACAGAATTACACAATACATTACTGGATGCAAAAGGGAGCACCAGCGAACAAGCTCATAATGGGTATGCCGATGTACGGACAGACATTCACTTTGGGCGTCGACAATGACTCGCCGCAGTCCCTTAGTAACAATGAGGCTACGGGCTTGAACGCTCCTGCTTTAGCTGGAGGTGAAGCTGGAGAATATACGAGGGCTAAAGGCTTCTTATCATATTATGAGGTATGCAACCAAGGAAGCATTACTTATAAATTAACTAATTTATTGCTATTTGACCAAAGACGAGAGAATCTAAAATACATATATTTCTTTATTTTTAGATTTGCGATCGTATCAGATATAACGGATGGAAAGTCGTAAAGGATCCTTACCATCGAATGGGACCATATGCGTACAAGGGCGACCAGTGGGTCTCGTTCGACGATGTTGATATCATCAAAAAGAAAGTGAACTTCATTAAATCACTAAACCTCGCCGGTGGTATGGTCTGGGCTCTTGATCTTGACGATTTTAGAAATAGGTGAGTAGATAGCAACATTATGAGTACATCATTTGCTTTGTGCAATTATTTTTAACTAAATCTAATGTTTTCCTTGCAATGGTTTCTTTTAGATGTGGTCAAGGAAAGCATCCACTTGTTAACGCAATCAAGAATGGTTTACTAGATTCTAACATAGAAGAAGATACAATCTTATCTGACCCAATAATCGAGCCTCCAAATGAAATAGACGAAGACCTGGATGACATTCAAGTGCGGCCAGTTACAAAGCCGACTCCAAGGCCTACACAAATGACGACGACCCGCGAACCGATTGTCCATACAACTAAGAAACCTACGACTACTATCAGTAACAGTTTAGAAGAACGCTACAAAGTGGTCTGCTATTACACTAATTGGGCTTGGTACAGGTAATTACTACACATAGAGATTGCCACATGCTACGATCCTTAAATTACCATGCAATGCGATTACAATTTTTTTAGAAAGTAACATTAAAGATGGTGTGAGGTTCCCGTGCGTGTTGGACATGAAGAGTGCTTCCCACGCATCTTCTTACAATTTTTTTTTTTTCAAAAACAATGGAATTGTCGTATTGCCCTACTTAATCCTTATATTTTTTTTAAAAAGCTGTGATATTTAATTTTCCTAAAATAATAAATCTATTTTCCAGACCGGGTCCAGGTAAATTTACCCCGAGCGACATTGACCCCTCCCTTTGCACCCATATTGTGTACGCGTTCGCTGCCCTTGATACTAAACGCCTAGTGATCAAGCCGCATGACATCTGGTTGGATGTGGAAAACAGTAAGTTGCAACATGATTTTTTGAATTCCTGTCTTATAATAATATCACAAAAGGAGCTTACTGATTTTTAAACCATTTCCAGAATTCTACGAAAAGGTAGTGGCTCTAAAGGAAAAAGGTGTCAAAGTAGTCCTTGGACTGGGTGGATGGGACGACTCAGCGAGTGACAAGTATTCACGAATGGTGAACAGTCCGTCAGCGCGAAGAAAATTCGTGATTCACGCGATAGACTTTGTCGAACAGTACGCGTTCGATGGATTGGATCTCGACTGGGAGTATCCTAAGTGTTGGCAAGTGAGTATTCCCAACATTACCAAAAAAATATTTTTATATTCTTATTTATGCAAAGTTCAAAGGCACTTAATATGGATCTTGTTTTCTAGGTAAACTGTGAAAAGGGTCCGAGCTCCGACAAACAAGGCTTTGCTAGTCTCGTGAAGGAACTACGTGCTGCCTTCAAGCCACGTGGTTTATTGCTGTCCGCTGCTGTCTCAGCCAACAAACGAGTCATTGATGCTGGTAAGACGCTTTAAATAGTTTCGCCAGTTCCGTATGTCCGTCTGTATGTCACAGCCATTTTACTCAGAGACTATTAATGCTATATTAGCTGAAATTTGGCATGACTATACATATTTATAACGCCGACAAAGCTATATGCAATGAAATCCTTGAAAAAATATTCTTTAGGGTAGCTCCCCTGCATGTATTGGGGGTTTTTTATTCGCGTATTTTCTTAATAGTACTCAAATTCACAATAGTATTTATTATATCTAACAAAATTAAAAGGAAAACTGTCACAGCTAAGGAAGAATTAGTTTACGAGAAATAGACCATCAACTTATGACATGTAATTGGGTCTGTAAAAAGTTCATAGAAACTCCATACAACATGACTTAAATCATCTACAAAAATAACTTTACTTAAGTATCGTTTTTTTAAATCTTTTAATCTGAATTGTTTACCATTATCTTCATTTGGCTTGACTAAAACATCTTATAGCCGTACTGACCACGGAGCCCTACACTATGCGTGATTGGACAAGCCGGTTTTTTTTTAATCTCAAACCTGCATTTCGTACAGCTTTGATTCCTGTGCTCTAATAAATGCTGTATTTTAGGATATGACGTAGCGACGCTATCTAAAAACCTCGATTGGATTTCTCTCATGACATACGACTATCACGGACAATGGGATAAGAAGACTGGTCATGTGTCGCCAATGTATGCTACCGATGATGATTCGGACAAAACTTTGAACACGGTAAGTCTAACAAGATAAATCAAATCATTTGATAAATGTACTACGAAATGGCTGAGTCAAACTAATTTACTACATTATCATTCAGAACTTCACGGTGCACTACTGGATTAGCAAGGGAGCGTCACCTGAGAAGCTTATATTGGGCGTGCCGTTCTACGGGCAATCGTTTTCTCTGGAAGAGAACGCTGGAACCGGTCTCGGAGTACCTTCTTACGCGGGAGGAGAGGCTGGCGATGAGACCAGAGCCAGAGGCTTTTTATCATTCTATGAAGTAAGTTATAATTATAGCGGAGTCACAAATACCTAGGTACTATTTATGACTGTTACATGACGTATAAATACATAGTGGGTACTAAATTGACGTTTTTAAAACAATAAAATTGCAAGACCGCTTTAGAACTCTCAACGTGCGCATATTATAAATTATTTATTAACACTTCAGTACATTTTATTACTTTAATCTGTCATAAGTCTTATCATCTTCATTATTTTAATAATAATACCTAGATATTTATATGCAAATGCATATAAATACCTAGATATTATGGTGTACCTAACTAATAAAGTCATTTGTTGAATTAAAATATACCTAATACCTGCATATATATAGACGATTTGTTCATAGTTGTAATGATTGATCTATTCTCCACCAGATATGCGACCGCGTCAGAGTAAAGGGCTGGCAGGTATCCCGTGACCCTGGTGGCCGTATGGGTCCGTACGCCAGCTTCGACGACCAATGGGTTTCGTTCGACGATGACTTCATGGTTCGTCACAAAGCAGAGTATGTCCGTTCTATGGGCTTGGGAGGCAGTATGGCATGGTCCCTCGACCTTGATGACTTCAGTGGAAGGAACTGCGGATGTGGAAAGTCACCGCTCCTCGCTACCATCAACCATGTCTTGCGAGGTCTTGAAGCACCACCAAGGTGCTCGCTTGAAGAATGTAAGTCCGAAAAAGCAACCAAACTAGACTTTGTACCCTATTGTTTTTATTGCATCCAGATAAACTTATTCGATGGGATACGAAATGGGTCCCGTTTATACAATGACTTTCCTTCGACGTTTCAAAACCAATGAATGTACAAATTGCTGATAGGTCTCAATCTATTTTTACACAAATATCTATTTTATATTAACAGTACAAGCAGATAATGCAGAAATAGACACAGACACGATAGTAGCAGTACCTGGTGGGTCTCCCGACGTTGATGTTGAGGAACCGGAAGATATACCAGTGATCTCACCCGTCGATGAAATTGATACCGACACTGATACCGACACAGATTCGGGCAATGAGAGTGTAAGTAACCATGTTGTTTTAAATAAGTCATGATTTATATTAAGGGCCATGATTAATATTAAGGATCATAATTTAACTATAATTTTATATATTACAGGGTCCAAGTCTGCAAGGTACTTCGTGCACTGGAAACGTATTCAGAGCAGACGAAAATGAGTGCAGCAAATATTACCTATGCCTGAATGGTCACTGGATGCAACTCGAGTGTCCCGAACCGCTACATTGGTATAAGGTAAAATCAGAAACAATTAGGTACATTCAGTATTTTTCGGGGCCATAACCCTGTAACTTCTACGTCAATGCTTTTAATTCATATTACTATTTTCCAGTTTAATTGCTTTTGCACGTAACGCGAAAAAAGAGCAATAAGTTATTAAAAAAATACTTTTCTTTTAATAGAATCACTGCGATTGGCCGGAGAAGGCTCGCTGCAAAACGAAATCAGCGCTAAGACTTGCAGGACTGGAACCCGAAGAGACACAAGAAGACAAACCTATCGTGGGATGTTACTTCACTAATTGGGCTTTCTACAGGTAAAATTATTTTTATTTAATTATAAACAACCAACTACTATTTACAGCCTACACCACACATAGAAGTTATTGGTTAATACAAACAGTAAAGAAACCAAAAAACAGTAAAACTTAAAATTATACAAAATTAACCATAATTTATAAAACTAAACATAAGTTGAGACATTTATAAGACCATCTAAAAAATGTATCTACCTTTCAGGTCGAGGTTTTTTTTTAATTATATAGAGTCGTTAAGTTTAATATCTATCTATCTTAAAACAACAATTTCAATATACCAACAGTGGTGATAGCCTAGCCACGGCAATGTTTTAGATAACATTACCGTGGCCTAGCGATTGAACGATTGCCTTCCATACAGGAGCCAGGGCCGCACCACTGACTTTTCAAATTCATGTGCGAATCAGAATTTGATAATCACTTGCGTTATCGGTCAAAGAAAAAAGGGCTCTAAAAATTTCTTGATGGTCTGTCAAGTTCAGAACTCCATCACGCACCAGGCCAGCGTGACCTGAGGCCTTAACCCTTCTCATTTTGAAAAGAGGCCCGTGCCCAATTTTGTGGCTGTGATGAGCTAATTATGCTTATGCTTTAATTTATTCATTTTCTACAGACACGGCAAAGGCAGCTTTGGGCCGGAACATGTAAACCCAACCCTCTGTACACATATAATATACGCATGGGCTCATCTCGACGGAAACTCTTTCCAAATGGTGCCAGGAAACCCAGAGTTAGACCTTGAAAACGGTAGGTGTAGTTATAATAATTAAACATAGAGATTAATATTGAATTCAAAGTACACAGATACAAAATTAATGTCTCTCTTCCAGACTTTTATGGCAAGTTGACTCAGTTGCGGCAAACAGGAGTTAAAGTTGTTATCGGAGTAGGTGGGCTAACGGACTCTGAAAGTAGAAAATGGGGCCAAATGGTATCAAATCCAGAGAACAGAAAGACCTTCGTAGACTCTGTATTGAAATTCTTACAAAGATGGAACTTTGACGGTGTCCAGATTGCTTGGCAATATCCAGGATGTAAACAGGTAATCAATACTTTCTTACAATTTTCTATGATTTACTTATGTTCTTACCATACTGTAAATCCTACAGCACGATCAATGTTCTCTTACTACAAAGCAAAATTCTCAAATCAAACCGAAAGTTTAAATGAAGTGCCTACCTACTTATTAATTCTAAAATTAAATTTCAGACTCCATGCACAAATGCTACAGTCGACACTACACAGAGGGACAACTTTGCTGAATTACTATCAGAATTATCAAGGACCCTACGTGCTCAAGACCTAGAGCTATCAGCTATGGTATCTGCTTCCCCAGAAATAGCTGCACTAGCGTACAAGCCTTACATTCTAGCATCAGAGCTAGACTGGGTCGCGATCGCTGCTAATGATTATTATGCATCCTCGACTGGAAAGACTGCGTATTTGGTACCACTGGAGTCCAGTCACGTTAAGGGAGTCAATAGTTTGGTAAGTTTTGTTTTAAGTATATTTTATTTAAAAATAAAAAAGGACTTGATTTCGATGCCCGACACCCTGGTTGCGGAACACACTCGCAATCGTAATAGCTCTGATTTAAACAGTGCTGAAAACAATGTCTTTTGCACGGTATGTTTTAATAATTCCTCGTCTTGATAACCAGTAACCACGTAATAAATATTATTCTGAAGGACAATTTTCGCAATGAATATTACCCTATTGTCAAAATGAAAACTAAATATTGTGATTTCGAAAGTGTTTCGATAAATCAGTTGTCGAACCACTCGCTTTGATATATCGTTGTCTGTCGTTACTAAAGACTATACACGACGAGATAACTAATCGAATCGGTTGACAAACTGACTTATCGATTTTTTTCTGATCCTGGAGCCTGATCGGGCAAAAGTTTAAATTAACAGGTTCTATTAGTTCCCACAGTTCTCACGTTACTCAGTTCCAAATAGCGATAAACTGGTTCTCTATTCATTATTGGTGGTACCGCGACAGTGGGTGTATACTGGCATACCTATGCCAAACTTTTGTGGACCATGAGCATGACCAAAAAGTTTTCTATGACAGTCACTGGGTCCTAGTATGGGGATTTTGCCTTTAAAATTCATTAATAAACCAATTTTCTTGCAGAACGCGTCCCTATCGTACTGGACGAGTGTATTACCACCTCGTCAAGTAGTACTCGGAATTCCGGCGTACGCTCGTTCCTACAGCCTGCGCAGCGCAGCCAACGTCGCGGTCGGCGCACCCGTGACCGGCCCTGGAGAACCTGGGCCTTACACACGCGTACCTGGATTCTTAGCCTACTATGAGGTTAGTAGAAAAACAACACGAGCGTCTAGAATATGTATAATAGCTTTATTGTAAACGTGTTGCCGGAAATTCTGAGGATGTTATAGGTACACCGGAGTCAGTGAAAATCTATGTTATTAGGTACTCAAGGTAACCGGAAAACGAGCGAAACATAATAATTATATAAAACGTGACGACACGCTTCATATTTTATCTAGACTGGAGATAAGATAAAAAGTGTACTTCAAACGTTTATCGTAATTGGGTCGGTTAAAAACGACAATATTTATTTTGAATCTGACGAAATGCTTTCTAGGAAAGGTCGACTAAATGTTGGGGAGAAGATTTTTGGGTAAAACGTACGCATTCTGTGCGTGCATTTTTCAATTTTCAGTCCTGAAAATTGAAAAATTTGTATTTTTGACTTTTGACTAATAATTATTAAATACCTAATTATTATTATAAGCCTGGACTTTTACACCTACAAGTGATTTCTAAATGTGTTTACGTCACATTGTATTTAAACTTCAAGCAATTAGTATGAAATCGTTATCATTCATATCGCAATCGATGAGGATATCCGGATATTGTGAGGTCCTCTTACAATTATTATGTAGTGAGTTCATCAAAAACATTATTTGCCCTAGGTCGCGGATGGTCTATCGATGAAACAATGGAAGGAGAGTCGAACTTCAGCGGGTACATTCAGCGTGCGCGGCGGGCAGTGGGCGTCGTACCTGAGGGGCGCAGACGTGGGCTTCGCGAGTGCGGCAGCGAGGCGAGTGGGCGCACGCGGTTCCGCACTGTGGGCACTTGACCTGGACGCGCGAGGACAGTGCTCTCTGCTGAACGCAATGCGCCGCGGACTCACCGAACCTGACCTACCCTTAGAGGGCTGCGCGCCAGCTGCGTGAGCCGCCTCACTCGTCTCGCCTCCGCCGACCGCCGTGACCCGACACGCCAACGTGTATGCGAAACAAGCTTGACTTAATGCCGGTTCTAATACTTCTATTTTTAAGTGGTGACTTCTTTGTGAAAAGAACCGATTATTTTGAGACTGCGTCATGTCCTGGGTGCTTGTTAGAGACTTAATTAATTTAGATAAAAATTAAAGATACTTCATTGTGATATTTTTTATACGTAGATGTATTTGTGTCTACTTACGTATGTACGTATCCGCGTCGATTTGTAAATTCCTTGATTTTTACTTGACCGTTGCTCTTAATAGGAGTAGATTGTGTATTTTGTAGTATTTTAATAGTATTGATTGGTTTAAAATTCCGATTTAAGTAAAAGTGCAAGGAATTATTTTATTTCGTCTGATGACAACGACAATTAATACTTTCATTTTATCCTCATCGATATCAAAAATTACAGTCAATACATATCTACTTTGTATTAACTTAGGTATAAAATGAAATTTAATAGTTACCATATCTGTGTATACTGGGCATGATAAAACCACCAAAAATAATTATAATAATGATGGTGTCAGTATACAAGACCCCTTATCGAATACTGCAATGAGTTGTCTAAAAATTAAACGATAACTTTTTTTTATTTGTTGTACTTTTTTATTTTAGACCTTATTCTAACAAGATAATATCCTGTATCGAAGAAGCTTAGGACCTTGGAGTCTGCGCTCTGTCCACACAAGCTGATCAATATTTTACACGGATAGACTTTCCTTTGATTTTCACTCTGCAGACTCTGCAGCTGCAACCGAAAAAAAATGTAGAAATGCTAAGGCTGAGATCTATAGATCCAACTTGGACTTAGCTTAGACTTTGCTCAGACTTTACTCACGCAATACTTTGCTAAGTGTATGCTTAGCATAATCTTAGATTTGGAATTTATAGACGTATCACGTTGAGACTATGCTGAGCATAGGCTAAGCATACGCTAAGACGGTCGATGTCAAAACACAAGTTATTGTTTCGTTTCAAGCATTACATTCTTGATTTTTCTTTATAAATGTTTAACAATAATAACATGTAAATAATCTAGAACTACGCTCATATTTCTTCTATGTATTATTATTATAAGAATAAGCAGAAATTGGCATGCTTATAAGTGTTTTTTTTTTATAAACGAACACAATATTATATTCATTGAAACGGATCGCATCGTTTTGACATCTGCAATTTGTCGAAAAAAAGTAACTTTTAATTCATTTTTATACATTTTAAACTTAGAAAAACTTGTTTTATGTGATGTTATACTACCTAATTGTTTTTATCTTAACTAATTCAGAATTAGTTTTCAACATCAAGGAAATCTTCCCTAATCTGGTATTACTGAGTTGAGTCTGGTCACTTTATAATACTAAAAAATTAAAAAGTTGTGTAAATATAATGATGGTAAAGTAAATTACGGACCATTATTTTTTGTTAGGATAATAGTAACCTAAGTATTTGCTAAGTCGTCGATTTTGTGAACTTAGACTTTGCTAAGCATTTGCTAAGCACGCACTCAGATGAATTCAAAGACGGCTCTATAAATACTGACTTTGTCTTATGTCTAAAGTAAAGTCTGAGCAAAGTCCAAGTTGGGTCTATAGATCTCAGCCTAAGATTATGCTAAGCATACACTTAGCAAAGTATTACGTAAGTAAAGTCTGAGCAAAGTCTAAGCTAAGTCCAAGTTGGATCTATAGATCTCAGCCTTAGACTTTGCTAAGCATTTGCTAAGCACGCACTCAGATGAATTCAAAGACGGCTCTATAAATACTGACTTTGTCAAAAGTCAAAAGTAAAGTCTGAGCAAAGTCCAAGTTGGGTCTATAGATCTCAGCCTAAGTGTAAACAGGTTCCAAACAAGGCTGGGCCGCAGCAACGTTGGTTTAACCTCCTCAATCAATTACTCTACGTACCTACAATAGCGGAACGGTTTCTTGACATCTATTGTTTTTAAAATACCTACATTTAAAAGACTTGTCAGTTTTTTTTTCAGCATAAATAAACTGTCATTATAAATGTCTAAACCACAGTCTAAACACACTATTCCGAAGATATGTACCTACGCGACCGAAGTTCGGCATGATTACGCCTGCAATGCTTTTTAAATTACCCGCGACAAACTAGGCTGAAATTACGTCGCGTTTTACCTATATAAAAAACGTAGACGCCGAAGTTCGGTCGCGTAATTTCGGCATGGTGTGGCGCCACATTTAGCCTTTTCCGTGTGATGATACTCTGTTCAACGAAATAAAAGATCCTGTATAAATAAAAGTCCTGAGTTCCTGACATAGCGGTCATTTCGTAAATTGTGGCCGTAAGGAGACTTATCAAAAAAACGTAATCGACACAATGATATTATATACAAAAAGATATCATTGAATCGACATCAAAAACCGTAAAATAGCAATATGATTAAAAAAATTGTGTCATTTTGTAGCGTAACTTCAGGCTCCCCTTACGTTGAAAAGGGTATATGAGAACTTCTACAGTGCCCTGAACCTGAAGGTAAGTCATTGAAATTGAAAACTACACTATCAAAGCTTCATGTGACGTGCTTAGATAAGGAAGGCATTGCACAGTTTACAGTTACATTTTGTTCACTGTAAGAAATAAGTAGGTACAGACGGCAACATTAAATAAAAATTTAAAGGTACACCTAATATAATTAAGTAGGTAAATGATACTGTGAAAATAGAGTAACACAATAAAGATAAAGATAATAATCTAGATACCTACTTGGTAATACTTTTGCAGATAATTGTTGTACGTGAAATACCATTCCAAATTTCAATGTAATGGTTAGTTATTTTTTTACTTATATTATTTCCTATCATCATCCCAAACCAAACGCTTGTTTCGTATTTGTTTCCCTATTAATACTTATTAAAGGCTGTCACAGACGGTGCAGATACTATAAGATATAGGTATAATCTGAGCGTATATATTACGATAATATCGCTCTTCATAGAAGTCAATGGATCACTAAATGGCGCCAATAACTATACACATGTAATTTATCGTTAAGTATGTGAAGATACCGATATCAACAGAATACCGATACAAAATATATACCTGAAGATAATATCCGCAGATGCAAATTTTACTAACTGAATGTATGAATGGTTATCATATACCTATTATCGTATCTGTTCCGTGTGTGATACCTTCAGATACTATATTTTTTTAAATCACTCTCAGATAAAATATTTAAGTAGTCTCTGCACTGATTCTGTCTGCGCTGATTCTGCAACGTGTGGGACAGCTGTAACTCTCCATTTTTAAAATTATCATACCAATCTTGAGCTCGATTTTAGAAAATTCGTATCCACGTAGATTAACAAAATAACTTTTTTTTAAGCTGGCTTCCTAAATACTGAAAGCAAAATCAAAATAATTATAATGATCTCGTAATAAAACTCAACTTTTCTGAAGTCAGTACTAAGCAGAGACCGAAAATAAAACAAAATTGTAATTAAGCGAGATTTTTTTAAAGTTGGTTAATTTACGTTTTGAGTAGACAAAACAAAAACACAGCTTTGTGATCGTCAGTTCTGATACGAATTACAATAAACTAATCACGACACGTGTGCTCTTCGTTGTTGAGGAGTTCCACTCTCTATCTCCGAAATGCTTCATCAGATCATGACAAAATGTTTAAGAACCATTTCGAGAGTAGGTATACCTAGGTACTTACTCTTCTTTCAAGCAAAAAAAATCACATAACCTCGAATAGACACATACCTACATGAAAAAAATACGTACCGAAAAGAGAACCTTCTCCTTTTTTGTAATCGGTTTAAAAATACTGTTGAAAATAATTTTCGGATTGTAGATTCGGTTCGGTTCTACTATATTAATGAAACTTAATATTATAGTATTACGAATTTACGATATAGATCTACCTATATCGTAAATTCGTAATACTATAATATTGAGTCAAAGAAAAATTATTGCAGAAAAAACTTGTAATAACTAAACAAGAAAATGCTATGTAGAGTACCCCAAGGTAACATTCTAGGACCCATACTATTTTATCTTATCATAATCTACAAATGTGAAGCGACCTACGCAATACCTCATGTAGTGTACCGTAATGCAGTATTCATATTAGGTAGGTACATAAATCATTGACCTACTTCAATACTAAAAACTGTTATAAAGTAGTTAACCATACCAGTAAGTAAGGAATTGCGATGCCTTTACTACTTTATTGTATCAATTAATTGTATGTAACATACAACGACCATATTTTATGGTCGTTGATAACATAGAAATGTGCAAATACAATATTGTTTTAATTCCACCAAACTAGATCGCTAGTTTGGATGCAGTATGCAGCAGCACCATCCTCCAGCCCACAAAAACACATGCAGGAGAAAAAAATAACATGCAAACCAAACCGATACGACACATGTTTTGCCCCTCCACGGGGTGTCCTAAGGACATGTTGGGTCGTCGACCGCTTGGAGGCGAAATGAGGAAGATTTTTTTTTCACTCTTGCATTTGCGTACTTATACATATTTGTCGCGGGAGGGTGGTGCTGCATACAGTGCATATTACTGGTACCTATGGTTAACTACTTATTGTATTTTCATTAGTGGATGCAGTCCCGGTTCCTTCATAAGAACCGGGACTGGATTTACGGTACTGGACTTGGAACCGGGATTTCCCGGGAAATTCGGTACTTACGTACAAATGTCGCTATTAATTTATTGTATGAAGGGCACGTGTGCGTGCACACTACATATAATTATCTAAATCTGTTGAAAAATGAACTCATTACAAATGTGGGTTAGTGTACATACCTAGTTAATAAAACTATGTATTATTCGTAAATCTATAATTGACAATAATCATCAGAACACAATCACAACCGAATTTAAATGCTTTTTTGAGATCAAATTAGGAAAAAATATCAAATAGAACTTAAATTCGAGGTATATTTTGAATTAGAAATAAGCCTTTTTTCTTCACGTAATCACTTTGTTTTTTCCACTGTAGATAGAATAAGTCTTTTACGTCACATAATCACTTTGTTCCTTCCACTATAAGTATCATTAAACAAACATTAGCAAAACAAAACTAAAATGCTTTTTCGCTTTATAAACGACGTATTAATAAATGTTAGTGTACCTAATGCAAGGCAAATAAAATTGTATGGCGCGAAAATTCTCAGTATTTTCAATTACAAATGTTTTATAATAACATTATTGTTTAAAAAAGTAGTTTATTGAATATGATTTGTGAATTGATATACATATTGATGATATTGAAAAAAAGAAAGAATATAACAAAGTACCGAAAGTATCGAAAGAACCGGGACTACAGGATGAAGACCGGTACCGGATTGCTTAAAAAATCCCGGGATTTTCCGGTATTACCGGGATTTCCCGGGAGCATGCCCTAATTTGCATATTTGAATGTTATGGATTGCCGCAAAATAAGGCCTGATTCCATTATTTATCATGTAGGTATATAACATTGCAATTAATCCTTTTCGAAGATATAAGGTTATTGACGAGTACATTACACAACACACTAATGATTGCATCACACATTTAGCGGACTTGTACCTATACGAATACGTCATTCGTGAGTGACTATTAGTTTCTTATAAAATATTTTTCATAAGGTGGCAAGTCCAAAGTGCAAAATCCAGCGAGTATCTACGTGGTAGACAGACGGCCAAAGGCACCAACCGATAAAAAACGTAAAACCTACATAGATTTTGATATCTCTAGATAGACGTTTGGACAGTAAAAATCGTCAATAAATTCAACTCAGTAGTTTACAACGAATTGTCCTAAAAATTCATTAGTTCTCAGGACATTGAACTTATTAATGCACATAATGTAGGGGTACTAAAGAGTTTCTAGTCAAGTTTTACTAAGCTTGACCCTACCAAAGGTCTAACAGATACGTATTTACGTAGGTACTATTATTTTATGCTTCTTTCAGCGTAGGTAAGTTACTTTAGTTTGGTCTGACTCAATTAGGAAATATTAATAAAATCAAGCAATAAAGCTCTTGAAATAAAAGTGCACATAAAGATTGTAGGATTGTAAGTATCGGTATTTTATAATGCCGATTACCATTAGGTTAGTGCATTGTGCATTCAGTTCAATTTCGATTCATAAAACAGAGTACGACCTTGCCAATTTTATTCTTGCGCGGAGAACCGCTGTGTTAGGTTAACGTTAGTGCTTATTGGATAAATCTAGATTAATAAAACTGAATTTTATAACAGTATTATTAATTAACACTGAGTCAAAAAATTAAGTCACAGTAATACGTAATACAATTCATCACTAGGAAAGTTATGTTGTAGTCGTAGGTCGGTGAACTTAACCTCTTCATGTGAAAACCTATGATTATATTAATGAGAAGAATATATTTAAAAAACAATAAGCATAGGTACTATTACTGTTAGGTTAGCATAAACTTCGTAAAAGCTTTATTTACTACTCGTTAAGGGTAATCCTGAAAAATGGCTAAACACTTGTTCTCCCTTAAGATTATGAGCTCTAGCGTGCCGAAATTAAAGTCGTCTCTACCTAAGTTGCATAAACAATTGCACACTCAGGTAAGTTTCTTTTTTATTTTGTAGTCATAATTTAATTAGTACGGAAACTGTCATTTAGGTATTTTACTTTAATGAGTTTGTATTTATGAAAGTAGAATTAAAGTGAATGTTTTTAAGTACACGGTCACTTCTTCAGTAGGTATACCTCAACTTCATGAAGGAAAGTGATCGAATTACAAAAATCCAAAATGATAATTTCAAAAAAACACAATTGGTTGTCTTTAACACATTGTTTTTTACATTAACGTTAACAATAATCTGGGTTAGCCAATACCTATTGTTTTTGTGTATCAATAACACAAACAGCTTAACGTTAAAACCTATCTGAACCAGAAAAGTGCAGATTCATGATTGCCAACAAAACCTACCTACTTATCAAATAGCACTGCAAAAAATGAGTGTCATCGCGTCTTAAAATCATACATTGTAAACGTAGGTACTACATACATAAACTCACGCATTTTTTCCACGGGGGTAGGCAGAAACTGCAGAACGCCACATGCTACTATTCTTACATACTCCTTTCGCTTCGTCCACGTTCATACAACTTGTCATACACGCACACCGGTTGAGTGTGCACTACGCACCTGTCTTTTTTGAGTAGGTACTATTCAATCTATTTCATTTTAAATAAATGTTAGCGTCTTCAGACACATTTATCGCCTGATAAAACACAGACTGACACAGCACTAATAAAAATATACCATTTTAGACTTTCTTATCAAGCTGTACGTTACATATCTATTCTGTTTTATATTAACAGATACCAACCAAAGAAATCCAGATCCCAGTGGCGTATGGTCATATCGCAGGAAAACTATGGGGCAGCGGCGAAGATCGACCCATACTGGCTTTACACGGCTGGCAAGACAATGCAGGCACCTGGGACCCATTATTACCAATGATAATTAAAGATAGACCAATACTAGCCCTCGACTTCCCTGGACATGGGCTGTCGTCGTGGATTCCCCCTGGTAATTTATTGCTTTATTTTATTTTCTCAATTTCATACAAGCACATTTACATTCACTTTATTTGATCGATCACAATCAATTTTATATTTATTTATTTTCCAGGTATGCTGTACTACCAATGGGAATTTCCGAGAGTTATTTTATATCTAAAGGAGTACTTCAAGTGGAACAAAGTCTCCTTATTAGGTCACTCTATGGGAGCAATATCTGCAATGCGTTTCGCATGTCTATTCCCGGATGACGTCGACTTTTTTATAGCAATGGACAATCTTATATACGATGATTACAATTTAAATTTAATGGTAGAGAAATATCCAATAACTATACAAAAAGGATTAATAGCACAAACTCGGTTGAACACAGAACCACCGACATATACTTTAGAAGAAATTACTAAAATATGGCATTTAAGAACGAGAAAGTCCGTAGCTTTAGAAAGCGTACAGCATCTATTGAAAAGAGGCGTAAAACAATCAAAAGCAGATCCCACTAAATATTATTACTCGCGCGATGCTAGACTAAAATACGCGTTACTCAATCTAGAAGACAGAAAGTTTGTAGAAGCTCTCCTCAGGAGATTGAAATGTCCAACTTTATATGTCAAAGCGATAGACTCTCCTTTTGCAGCCGACCAATTTTCTATCGAAATGCGTGAAACTTTAGAAAAAAATAATGACAAGTATGAATTTCATTTAGTGCCTGGTAAACATCATGTACATTTAAATAATCCTGAAATAATAGCACGCCTAATTAAAAGTTTCATTCAAAAGCATAACTTAACTATCTAAAGAATAAATTGTAAAAAAATCGTTAATATAATAAAAGTATGAAAAAATATTAAGAAGGCTATACTATATCTTACTATATCGAACTATACTGTATGAATATGATATATGAATAAGTATCTACATCACAAGCATTTTAGACAGGTTGAAATTGTAAACACTCGACAAAACGAAATGGGAGATTGTACTCATCACTATGAACAACTTTTACTATGGGAAAAAACCGGAAATCGCGAAAAAAAAACTGCTGTTCCCTACATTTTGACGAGTTATGCGAACATAAATGTAGAGAACATCAGTTTTTTTTTTCGCAATTTCCGGTTTGGTCCCATAGTAAAAGTTGTTCATAGTGATGAGTACAATCTCCCATTTCGGTTTGTAGAGTGTTTACAATTTCAACCTGTATATTGAGATCCATGTTCCTGATAATCATATTACCTACCTAAGTTAAGACACCGTGTAAGATTGGTATACATATTATACAGCGTGTCCCAGAAAGTAGTGTCAAGCGGAAGTCCAGAGGTAGAACATCCTTTGAGGTACCCAAATCACCCCTATGTATGTTCCGTTATTTGTTTATTGTTATTTTTTGTAGTTTTCGAGTTATGAATGTTTTTCATGTTTTTTAATCAAACTCTGACTATAACGACATTTTTGATCATAGTGACGTGAATAGTTGAGATACATGAGTATTTTTTTTTTCTAAATTAGCTGATTAGTGACCCTTTCGAATGCATAAACATTTGGAACCATAGATGTAACGAATGCGTTACAAAAAAATATTGATTTCTCATAAAGTTAAAATCCTGCATGTTTTCTAAATCTTTGTGGGTGATTTAAAAACGAATCTCCCTAAACTATTTTCGTCAGATGTATTTTAAAAACTTATCCATTTTATCAGCTATTTACCCTGTAAACATCGAGCTATCTCTACGACATCACAATAAAAATTTCATTCAAAGCATACAATATCGAAAATTCCAGTTGTAAAAGGGTGAATGAAAAATTGATTAAAACTAACTAATAACTTCTTTTTTAGTAACCCTCGACGCAAAAAGAGGGGTGTTATAAGTTTAACGTGTGTTTGTGTGTCTGTCTGTGGCATCGTACCTCCTAAACGGATTTTGATTTAGTTTTTTCTTTTGTTGAAAGGTGACTTTATCGAGAGTGTCCTTAGCTATGATTCAAGAAAATCTGTTCAGCCGTTTGAAGATCATCAGTTCTTTTCTGGTTGTCGAAGGGATATGAGCAACTTTTACTGGTCTGATCGATTCGAAATTTACTATCCTGTTACTTCAATGATATTACAATAACATGGTAACCTTGACCTGATACTCAAGCATCATCTGAAACAGCATGATACCCAACTTACAGTAGAGGTATTGTGTGCCTATTGATTCTTTAAGCTTATGATAAGTTGTAATGACCTCCTTCTTGTCACATGTCATCAACATCATTGAAGCCACAGGATAGTAAATTTCGAAACGATCAGACCAATAGAAGTTGCTCATATCCCTTCGACAACCAGAAAAGAGCTGATGATCTTCAAACGGCTGAACAGATTTTCTTGAATCATAGCTAAGAACACTCTCGATAAAGTCACCTTTCAAACAAAAGAAAAAACTAAATCAAAATCCGTTTAGGAGGTACGATGCCACAAACAGACACACAAACACACGTTAAACTTATAACACCCCTCTTTTTGCGTCGAGGGTTACTAAAAAAGAAGTTATTAGTTAGTTTTCATCAATTTTTCATTCACACTTTTACAACTGGAATTTTCGATATTGTATGCTTTGAATGAAATTTTTATTGTGATGTCGTAGAGATAGCTCGATGAAATTTACAGGGTAAATAGCTGATAAAATGGATAAGTTTCAAAATACATTTGACGAAAACTGTTTAGGGAGATTTATTTTTAAATCACCCACAAAGATTTAGAAAACATGCAGGATTTTAACTTTATGAGAATTCAATATTTTTTTGTAACGCATTCGTTACATCTATGGATACAAATGTTTATGCTTTCGAAAGGGTCAATAATCAGCTAATTTAGAAAAAAAAATTACTCATGTATCTCAACTATTCACGTCACTATGATCAAAAATGTCGTTATAGTCAGAGTTTGATTAAAAAACATGAAAAATATTCATAACTCGAAAACTACAAAAAATCGCGGAACATACATGGGGGTGATTTGGGTACCTCAAAGGATATTCTACCTCTGGACTTCCGCTTGACACTACTTTCTGGGACACGCTGTATAGGGAGTAGTAGCGACTGTAGTATACATTAAATGACCTGCATTTTTGGACAATAAAAAGTCACTAGTCATTATATTTGATTGATTAATATTTAGGTAATTAGATAAGCGCTTAATCATACTTCAAAACATTGATGTACCTACCACATACCTACCTTGCTTTCTAATAACTAGGTACATAGGTACGTGGATAGGATAGAATTTCTAATTTAATCAGCTTCAGGAATACTGTCCCAAAGGATTAGATGAACTTTGCATTTTATATTTCTTTTAGATGAATAGATAGGTACCTAATGTTAATTGTCTATCAAGAAATTGGAGACTCAATTAAATGTTTAGTTAACCTCAAATGTAAAAAATAAGCAGCAAAAAAAAGCAATAGATAGTTAATATTTATAGCTACTTTAACATATATGATTTAATATAATATTTTATAATAATGAATACTATGAGTGCAAAGTCCATTCTGTCTAACATTCAATCCTACATAAAACCGAGCACGGCCTTGGCAGTGTTATTCTTACGCGGTGCGTCATTACGTTTCGTTAAACGTTAGTTCGCGCTTTTGTGTAATATATCAATAAACTGTGCAATAATTACATAACATCATAACAAAAGTAATACTCCTGAAGATACGTGAAAAATTTCAATGGTGTTCGAGACGAAAAGCTCAATCTCAGTTACAAAATTCATTATAATACGTGTGGATCGATGAAACTTAACCTCCTTTGTGTAAAACTGTGGTTTTCGTTAAATGAAATGGTTAAGCAGAACTAAAATCACAATTATAGGAAACTACTATCATTCTTTATACACAAGTTATTTTTAACAAATCCTTAGAAGTTGTACAGTTAAACCCGAAACATGGCTAAACGCTTGCTGTCTCATATGATTTTGAACACTAGTGTTACGAAATTAAAGTCGTCTTTACCTATGCTGAGTAAAAAACTGCACACTCAGGTGAGTTTCCTTTTAGTACAATATAGTATTTTTTTGTGACGGAATTAGGTACCTAAAATACTAAATACGATAAAAAAAATGTTTTTATTTTTGTGATTGCGTGATTTAAGGCCAGCTAAGGTACCTATTAGGTTTTTAATTGCAATTTTATTTTTTTGATTTGTTAGGCTGGTTCCTATTTTCTGCGGTTAATTTACGGACTGAGAGAATTTTGTACTTTATATGTAAGTAGGTATGCTGTAAAGGTACCTACCTCAAAAAAATCAAAGATTCAAACGAATATCTCTCGCAACTTCTTCGTGGGTTCCTATTAGGGTTGCCACCCGTACTCTATTATAGAGTATTGTACTCTATTTCACGTAGGTGTACTTTGTAATCTAAGACAGTTATAAACTACGCTAAAATACTCTTTTTACCTGACACCATTCTCATTTGATTCTCATCCTACTAGTTAGACTTTTTTTGGCATAGTTTACTTACCTACTCTACAGTCCATTGCTGTAATTGAAATATTCGCACATTTATGAAAGAATCGCAACATGTTTTCAATAATCTAATCTAGAAGCGATGAAAAATAGGTGTGTAAACATAAATAATAAAAGTACTCTTTTTTATACATCGTAGGTACTTTATTTTTGCCATCCCAAAACACAAAGGTACTTTTATTGCTCCAAAAAAAGGTGGCTACCCTAGTTCCTATCTGACTAGATCAACTTTAATATCTAATTTATTACCTCATCCCTTTTACGTCCACAGATACCGACCAAAGAAATCCAGATCCCAGTGGCGTATGGTCATATCGCAGGAAAACTATGGGGCAGCGGCGAAGATCGACCCATACTGGCTTTACACGGCTGGCAAGACAATGCAGGCACCTGGGACCCATTATTACCAATGATAATTAAAGACAGACCAATACTAGCCCTCGACTTCCCTGGACATGGGCTGTCGTCGTGGATTCCCCCTGGTAATTTATTGCTTTATTTTGTAAAACGACACAACAATATAATCGTTCAGGGGTGATTCTATCATTACAGTTTTAGCTAATATCGGTATGCCAGGATTGCGAGCAAGGTAAACACAGTAAATAAAACCAACATAGACTCTCCACCACTGAGAGTACTTATAATTGGGTTAGTATTAGTAACATAACTAGATCACAATATATTACTTTACACAATTATTACAAGATCATAAAATAAGGACAAGCTAATCAGATATAAAAGGTCAGACTTCTTCAGCTGATCAACACGGAATGCTCCCCCTTCGTCGAATGACCACCGCCTTTATAACCTCGGGTGGGCCGATCCATATCGACGACTACCCTCTCTTGTCAACATTGCCCAGTGCTACCCGCTACCGATAACACGGCCCTCCTGCAAAACACACGTCCTCGTGTGTTGGTGGTTGGTGGTTGACGCACCATCAACCCCATCGTCAAGATTGTACATCAAGGCCTGACTTCAGTGACACCTCTGGACCTTAAACAGAAACAAATAATACAGTACACATCTCGGCCACACCTGATCACTCATCTTTGACCTCGTCATGTTACTCATGTCTTTGACCAAAGTAAAATGAAGAGCATCCAAAGAATGTTTGAATCGATTAGAGCTTGTTATCCCATCGACGGCCAACAAGCTCATCACCCATGACTTAAACTAGTTGATATTCATTCAGTATCAACCTAGTTCTATATTCGTTCATAACTTCTCGTATCAACATCTTACAAACATCCACACATTAGATTCCCAACATTTTCACATTTTCATAAAATACTATCTCAGATGCCTATTAGACAGTTCTACTTTGGTTAAACATCAAATTTTAGTTATTCAATAAATCATAATAGGTACATAAACACACAATCTCATTATACACAAATTCATAAAATCATTTAAATACATTTACAATATTTTTCAGGGCTAAATATCTCATTATAGTTTTTCACAAATTCATAATACATAAACACTTAAAATATTTCTTGGTTAAATATTTCAACGATTCACAAAGCCATAATACATAAACACTTAAAATATTTCATTCGTAAAAATCTCATACCTAATTATTCACAAAATCACAACATAATATCTCAATAATTTACAAACTCATAGTACATTTAACACTTAAAATATTCCATGATTATAAATCTCAATTATTCACAATTCATTTTACCAACATATAAACACTTCAAACTCATAGTACGTTAAACACTTAAAATATTTCAAGATTAAATATCTCATTATTCATAAACTCATAGTACACCCTTAAAATAATTCACGATTATTATCTCATTATTATTCACAAAATCCTACATTCTTAAATATCTCAATTCTTCACGAAATCATAAAACAAACATCCTAAATGTTTCATGGTTAAATCTCTTATAATCATTATTCAGAGTATCATACATAGTACATAATTATAAACACTTAAAATATTATCTCAATTATTCACAAACTCATATTACAAAACTGACATGATGTTGTAAACTTACATAACATTTCAATAATGTGCTAATAATACAACCTTTTTACAACAATACAATACATATTAAACACATCTTTAACGAAAATAAGTCAAATTATTTCTTATTTAAAAATAAATTTGACAAATTAATCTTTAACGGAAGTCATCATAGTAATTATCGTCAATAATAAATACAATTTCCTGTTTTCGTCTACAAAAAATACATTTTAAACCATAGGTGATAATAACAAACTACTTTTTAATTTCAATAAACTATTTTGCACCATTCTACAACAAGAATTATAACAAAACCAATAAAAACAAATATCAATATCTTCAAAACTTTTTCAAAACATTAATTCAAAACAGAATCTCATTTTCACTGCATTTTCATTTATCAATTAATAGCATCACCCGCCTTGGATTTAGCCAACTCATTTCGCATCACCCGCCTGGGATCCTGCTTTATCAACATGGCATCACCCGCCTTGGATCTAGCCATATCATGGCATATCCCGCCTTGGTTCCAGCCCTATAACAATTGCTTCGCCACGTTAGAGTTTCAGCTTTCCCCAGGCGAAGCCTTTGGCCAACCCCGGCTGGCCAAACCGGGCGGTGCCAAAGATCAACCCTGGTTGCATCTCACCACAAACTCTAATACGACTTGCAATGTATTTTCCTACACGAATAAATACAGATGCCGTATTTATTTTCCACGAATAAATACAGATACCATCATATTTATTTTATACGAATAAACACAGATATCATCTCATTTATTTTACACGAATGAATACAGATAACATCTCTTTTATTTTACATGAATAAGCAAAGATATCATTTAATATTTATTTTACACGAATAAATAACCTCTCATATTATATTTCCTTCCTCAAAATTCCTTCACACATAATAAAATGGTTGTGACTCACCGGATTTATCACATTTTCTCATTCTCACATTTCTCACCATTGTAATATCAGTCGAAATCAAGTTTTTGTCAGTCCGTCTACAGGGGATTTTAAAAATCATAAAATATTTACATATGTGGGTATACAATCATAATGTGGACTGGTTTTTTTCTTATCCCACTTCTGATGTAAAACGACACAACAATATAATCGTTCAGGGGTGATTCTATCATTACAGTTTTAGCTAATATCGGTATGCCAGGATTGCGAGCAAGGTAAACACAGTAAATAAAACCAACATAGACTCTCCACCACTGAGAGTACTTGTATTTGGGTTAGTATTAGTAACATTAACTAGATCACAGTAGGTATATTAAGTACTTTACACAATTATTACAAGATCATAAAATAAGGACAAGCTAATCAGATATAAAAGGTCAGACTTCTTCAGCTGATCAACACGGAATGCTCCCCCTTCGTCGAATGACCACCGCCTTTATAACCTCGGGTGGGCCGATCCATATCGACGACTACCCTCTCTTGTCAACATTGCCCAGTGCTACCCGCTACCGATAACAATTTTATTTTCTCAATTTCATACAAGCACCTACTTATTTGATCGATCACAATCAATTGTATATTTATTCCATTTTTTCCAGGTATGCTGTACTACCAATGGGAATTACCAAGAGTAATTTTATATCTAAAGGAGTACTTCAAGTGGGACAAAGTCTCCTTATTAGCTCACTCTATGGGAGCAATTGCTGCAATGCGTTTCGCAAGTATGTTCCCGGATGACGTCGACTTTTATATTGCCATAGACAGTCTTATATACGATGATTACGATTTAAATTTAGTAGTAGACAAATACCCGAAAACTATAAAAAAAGGATTAATCGCACAAACTCGGTTGAACACAGAACCACCGTCATATACTTTAGATGAACTAACTAAAATATGGCATTTAGGGACAGGAAAGTCTGTAGCATTAGAAAGCGTTCAGTATTTATTGAGAAGAGGCATAAAACAATCAAAAACAGATCCCACTAAATATTATTTCTCGCGCGACTCTAGACTAAAATACTCGTTATTTAATCCGGAAGACAAAAAGTTTGTCGAAGCTCTCGTCAGAAGACTAAAGTGTCCAACTTTATATGTCAAAGCAATAGACTCTCCATATTCGGCTGACCCGTATTCTATAGAAATAAGGGAAATTTTAGAGAAAACCAATGAAAAATACGAATTTCAGTTTGTGCCCGGTAAACATCATGTACATTTAAATAATCCTGAAATAGTAGCACCCCTAATAGAAAAATTCATTCAAAAACATAACTTTAGTATTTAAATCCAATGAGAAGGCGCCTTTAAAATCTCTGTAACTAAATGTGTAGGTACTGTACATTTTTTTAATAGCTACAAAAACTTCCTGGGGTATAGGTGATATACTTAGGTAGGTACTCGTTAAAATTAGTCCAGCCATTTTATCTTGTATAAAAGTTAAACAATCCTTTGATTATGAAAAACATTTAGCTTTAATAATCCCTTAAACACGCCTAACGCCTACCCATTTTAAAAACTTAACACAAACTTTTAATTAAAAAAAAACTGAAAATGTGTACCATGATTAATGGAATCTTAAAAAAGTTTTTCACGTAAAAAGGCTTTGTTTACCTTTTACACAAAATTTAATGACTGAACTATAGGTACGCCTGTTCACTCGTTCTACGATTATTATGCTTGTTATTTGTTATATATTGTTAGTTGTTGTATTAATACCGTGAAGTCCATTGTACCTAACAATCGCGTTAGCCAATATCCTGGTGCTACCTGCCTATTTATTTAACTTTAAATGTTGTCAAATCCAACGGGATAAAATCAGTAGGTATTTATTCCACATATTTAAGCATAGGTAGTATATATAGGTAGAGGATCGTGGCTAAATAATTGCAGCCGCATAGACCGATCTTCCGGGTTAAGCCACGCTTGCCGAGGTTGGTCTGTGGATGGGTGACCATTTACCATAGCGAGTTTCCTCCGTGCCTCGGAAAGCACGTAAAGCCGTTGGTCCCGGCTGTCATTTGTAGATAGATCTTTGACAGTTGTTACTGTTGGTCAGAAGCCAGAAAGTCTGACAACCAGTCTTACCAAGAGTATCGTATTACCCAGTTACTGGTTTGTGGAGGTCTGATAGGCAGTCGCTCCATGTAAAATACTGATATTCAGCTGCATCCGGTTCGACTGGAAGCCGACCCCAACATAGTTGGGAAAAGGCTAGGCAGATGATGATGATGATATAAGCATAGGTATCAGAAACGTATTTTTTTTAAATATTACCTCTACGTCAAGCTTTTACTATGAGTAATCATAGCGTAATTAGTGCCTATTTTTTCTGTGCATTTTATAATGAAAATAAAGACGTAAAGTAGGCACTAATGTTCGTATCTGAAAATCTGTGTTTTTTAAGATAATGTAAATTGGGTGTGGAAACTGTGTTCTATGGCTGTCAGAAATAAGTGCTTCTAGCATAGCTCTAGATTTTTTTATGGCTTCTAGTGATAACTGCTACTAGTCACCATTTACTTTTGTGAAATAAATAAATATTATATTATGTATTAATATTTTATAAATAAATACAACTTTATAGTGGAATCTGCATACAACGACGACAAAGGGGCCTGCGATATTTAGTCGTACTTAGCGGTCGTCGCTATAAGCATCAGTAGATGTTCAAATAACGTGAACTAATAATTTATATAAAAACATTTTCCACCATATCTCTACAAATTGAATAAGAATCGCCATTTATAACACCGATTTAAACGTAAGTAATGCCATAAAGTGATATTAATTTATTAACAAAATAAAGGACTTGTTATACCTAACCAGAAGAAAATCCTTATTTTCCCTTGAAATTACGTCGCTTAAAGCAGTTGGGCGCTAAATCCGGAGTCGTTTGGTCGTTATAAACGGCCTTTTCTCTTAACAATTTCAATGAAAACCAAACTAAATGATGTTCGTAAGTCGCTATAAGCGATTCGTCGCTTTAAGCGAAGTCGTAATAAACGGTTTCCAGTGTATGTGTAATTGTGTATTATTGTAAAAATAATGTTTATTGTTCTTTACATGAGTAAACATAACAAGGATACATAATAATATTATGTTTGTATTTTCATGAATAATAATTTAATTTGAAACCTCACTGTTACATGAAATGTCTAGGCTTGAATTAGAATTACTAATGTTGTCACAAATATGAGCACCTTTTCTTAATGGTAGAACTTTTAATAGTGCCTCTTGCCATGGCACTCCTTCACACACCCTTAAGACAATCTCAAATACTGTAAACAAAAAAATATTATTATTTTCTAGATTTTTACAAACAATTTTAGGATAGTAATTTATCACAATATTTATTTAAAGATTAATTAAATAGGAATTTTGTTTGTCTTATAATAAAATAAATGTTGATATTTACCATGATCAATGGTCAGTACTTTTCTAGTTTTCATATTTATATATTTGTCCAAAGGCAGTTGACCATGTCTAATACCTTGTTCTACAGCTATTTTATGACAGAGACCCTGAAAATAATAAACGTAAGCAATTACACATCAATTTGTTCAGTGTATTAGTAAGTTCTATGATGACTGTCATGATATTTTTATGTAATATACACTAAAGTTTTTGAAAATGATGTGTCTTAGTATTCAACTTTTTTCTATCACCATCATAAAGCGACTGTAAAAGATATGAGACAAACATATTTATGAGTCAAATTATTTTTGTCATCTAAACAATTGCGAATTATCCATCAGTTCTATTGACTATCCTGCAATTAACCAAAGGAACTATATGCCTAGCATTATAAGCATTTACTATGAAATCAAATGATTTAACAATTAAGTAAGCATGCATCTTGTGTACAAAAAAAATATGATATGATATTTTATTTAACTAAGTCAGAAGTTCCGCATTACCTTATGTTTATTGTGATCCACTAAGCCTCCAATAATATAGGCTGTGTTTTCTTCAAATTGTTCAATTACATTGTCGGATTCACTAGTTAAATATACTATATTCTCTTTAGGAAATACTTCAAGATATGGTGTTTCATGGAAATTTATCTGTAAAAGATAAAATATACATATTATTTTTGTGATACCTAATCCAGATATTATTTATATTTTAGTATTTAAAAACTGTGTATAAAGATAAGTAATACAACAAGTTGGAAGCACATTACAATTCTTTCATTTTAATCATGTCAACAGACTTGTATTTTCACCCTATTTAAAGAAAATAAATTAAGAAAAATATAACCTTTCGGACTCGCAACCCAATACAAAAATAACAAAAAAAAATTAAATAACTTTATGATAGTGCAGGAGACTAAAGAAATAGGTCAGTATCTCAGCTGCTGCCACAGTGATCTGCTGCAGCATTGATTTTCAGGCCAGGCCATCATGGTGCCATGGACAGTCACAACAAATACCTAATATCATTCAATGTCTAGCGTATTGCTTACACTATCCAACCAATACATATAATATTTTACCTATTCAATATTATTTGGTTACATTTTATTTTATGAGATAAGGTAGGAGTAAGTACTATGATTACAGCAATTACAGTTTAAATTTCTTAACCTCTAGTAAAACAAGTAAATAAATATGGATTATAAATATTAATTAGCAGTGTAAATATAGTGACAAGTATAATATTGCTGGCAAGTAAATTAAGTGACTATCACTAAACCTAGAATATGCTACCTTATTAAAGGTATATCTAACCATGAATATCTAAAAACCTTAACACATTAAATATAAAATGACTAGCAAATGATTAAAAAAAATTAAGCACATTATTTTATGTTTTCAATAACATTTTAATAGGAACCTGACTTACATCCCAATGTTCATATCCATTATGTCTTGACATATCACTTTTAGATTTTTCCCCAAAACTAGTAATATGGAATTGAACTGGTGTCTCTGATCTCCTGTTTATTGAATAGCAGCGGAGAATTTGTTTTATTACTTTAAACCTATCTTTTTCCATCATTAAATGATCAAAACTAAGATCTATAACTATTGCAGTACTTCTTTTCGGCCTTTCTAGCTTCATTTTCTTCAGTGCCTTTCTGTTTGGTCCTAGATCGATATTGGCCTCACGCGCCTCTCTCCTTCTCTCCTTGGCTCTAGCCTTTTCTTTAGCTCGTTTTTCTGCCTTGCGATTTTCCCATTTAACCTTTTTTAGCCATTTACGCATTTGATTTTTTGTAAATGGTCTCGGAACTTCATTGCCCTCATCGTCTTTCAAACCAGAATCTATAGTGATGTCAAACAATGTATATTGCGGAAAATTATTTTGATCCTGCTCATTATTGACAATTATATCATCTTTTGTAGATTTATCTTCACTGTTATCCATTTCAAAGCTATAACTGTCCAATTATTCATTAAAAAAGAAAAGTTAGGACATACTTTTCGATGTATCCACGTGAAGTCAGTACTACTTACTGCTTTTTACAACACTAGAACTCGTATAAACACAATTTCCTTAGCACAAGCTACAGTACTTAATATTAATTGGTAATATTTTAATTTAATATATACCTATTTAAATTTTACATACTTAATTCAACATTAATATTTTATTATAGGTTATAAAATTGTATTGTATTCGTTCCATATGTCATTGTTATTGTCACGTCAGTTGTCAGCCACTGACCACTGTCAACTGTCAGTCAGTAAGTCATGTCAATGTCATATGTTGCTCTTTCAAAATTCAGAAACATAAGTAATTACGTTTAGTTTCATACACCTTCAGGGGGCTTATGACCTCGTAAAGCAGGGCAGAAGTTGCCTGGAAGTTGAACTGCCCTGCTTTTTTGTACTATGTCATCGTTAGAACAGGCCTGCGGCAGGCCTGCTACGTTGACGTTTACGATATCCGTTCACCTTTTTTTTTGTATAGACTTTTCGTACCATGAACAAGTATTACCGTTCAACTTGCTTCAATAGTCGTTCACTTTTAGTACTGCCATGGTACGATTTTTAGCGATTCAGAAGCAGGCCTGCTTTTGAACGGAAGTTGACTGGCTGGCATTTGAACGTTTTCGTAAGAGGTCATGGTAAGCCCCCAGATTTATTGTCCAAAAAATCTGGGCTATGCTACAAGCATACAGGGGGTTTACCATGATCTCTTAAGAAAACGTTTAAATGCCAGCCAGTCAACTTCCATTCAAAAGCAGGCCTGCTTCTGAATCGCTAAAAATCGTACCATGACAGTACAAAAATGTGAACAACTATTGAATTAAGTAAACAATGTTGATTATGCTCGTACATAGTAACTTTTTCAAGATCGCTTATTTTGACATTAGGTACAGCCGCTCAATAGACGCTCTACTGCTGTCAAATAACACGTCATGGTCAATGATAATATAAGGGTGTTACCACACCAGTCGATCGATAGTCGATCGATGCCATCGATCGACATCGGTCGACGTTGATCGATTGGTGTGGTAGCTTTAATTGATCGACGGATACCGATCGGCTAACCAATCGATCGATTGCCGGTCGATGGCATCGATCGACATCGGTCGACGTTGATCGATTGGTGTGGTAGCTTTAATTGATCGACGGATACCGGTCGGCTAACCAATCGATCGATTGCCGGTCGATGGCATCGGTCGACGGATACCGGTCGACTAACCAATCGATCGATTGCCGGTCAATGGCATCGGTCGACGTAGATCGATTAACCCCGGCTATATACCATCAGTTTCTTTTGAAATGTATTCACAAGAGGACGCGTTGTTGTTGGCCTAGTAGAAACTATCGATCGACGTCGACCAATCCATTCTACCATCGATCGATGGCATCTATCGGCTATCGATCGATTGGTGTGGTAGAAACTATCGATCGACGTCGACTAATCCATTCTACCATCGATCGATGGCATCGATCGACGATCGATCGATTGGTGTGGTAACACCCTAAGTCATGGTATGAAATCTCCATACAAAAAAAAGGTGAACGGATTTCGTAAACGTCAACGTAGCAGGCCTGCTACAGGCCTGCTTTAACGATGTCATGATACAAAAAATCAGGGCAGTTCAACTTCCAGGCAACTTCTGTCCTGCTTTAAGAGGTCATAGTAAGCCCCCAGGTTAAGATACAGGTTGTATTTTTAACTATGAAGGGAGCTAGAGCTGGTCCAGTAATAATTTATCAGAATATCTCAATATTGCCTTGGAGAAAATCTATACTCACATCACGGACTCACATAATAGTAAAAAATTGACTATAGGAAACAAGGACTTTACTAGTGTGATAAACTCAGATCATAGAAGTTATTATGTACTACGACTCGGATAAACTGACCGCCACGTTGTAAGTATCTGACAAATGGACAAAAATGAGACCGAGCAAATTGGATACTTTCTCAATGTGACCAAACATTTACAGTCACTTATAAAAGTACAGTGAAGTCCATAACAGGTTCACTGTGCAGATAGCAGACACAACAATGCCGATGTTCTTAAGTGATTCACGGGACAGGGAAAGGGTTACAGTAAGATGGGAGTAAATTAAATGCGCCTCCACGAGTAATGATATGGGGTCGCTTTCCGAGACCTCTATGAACAACTTTTACTATGGGACCAAACCTGAAATCGCGAAAAAAAAAACAGCTGTTCCCCACATTTTGACGAATTATGCGAACATACATGTAGGAAAGAGCTGTTGCGGACCCATAGTAAAAGTTGTTCATAGTGATGAGTACAATCTCCCATTCTGCCGTACGTTATCTAAAAGGCAGCTAAGTCCAAAAGTCTACTTTTGAGTTATAAGCGAAAAAGGTGGGAATCGTTGTCTTTATGAAAGGGAAGTCATTGTGACAAAATTGTTAATTGAAATAGGTACAATATTGATTGCTCTATCATTTTCAGTATATTTCAGTTATCTATCCCTTTCAGTTTTTTCACAAAATTCATTTTTACTTTTTAGTTAAGCATTTTGTAATTATGTTAAATGAGTAATATGATACTAAAAAGTCGCTAACCATACCTTAGCCGCTTTGTAGCGTAGGAATTAGCAACAACTTCCAGTATAAATGATTTTTATGCATAGTTTTAATCTAAAACTTAGCTTAAAGGCAGTTTTGTGTCTTTGCTGCTTTTTAGAAAATAAATATTTATTAATTGGTCTTGTCATGAACTTAGTAAAAAGGCCGTTAAAGTTACTTTAAGTCTAGTAATACTAATGGTTTTTTTTAAAGAATGCTTGTTATTGTTTTTTAAAAACGATTACTTCTCTAAAAGGCGGTCAAATGAAACTCGCATAAAGTAAACTGCTTTGTAGCGTAGAATTCACGGGGTAATAATTTATTACTTAGAACAAAATTGCGGCTAAGCCGAAACTTTTTTTAAATGAAAGAAATCAAATTTGTGTATTTTTTTTAATTATAATTATTTTGCTTAAAAACATAAAATATCATTTTCTTCTAAAGAAATACTTAAACAAAATAGCGATTATCGGTAACTTGTTAAAGCACCTTACTTTTAATTTTTTTTAATAAATAACTCTTCAATATCAACTTAAAAAATCCCTACGTTGTAATGTGGCTGTTGATCCTAGTTCGTGATTATTATTAATGCGGTGAGAAAGTACTTTCCATATCGAGTCATAAGATCTCAAACAAGATGGGTCTACCACTAGTCAATGCGGAGTGCCGATCACCACCCTGGGCCACCTTCCAAGCCTTCTTGTCAAAATAAGTCATGAGGCAAAACCGATGGGTGTGTCAGATTATTAGCTATTTTGAAGATGTTGTGTTAACAACCTTCCGGGCCAAACCCTTAATCAGATCGGCTCGGTAGGGCTCCCGATGAATCGGTCTAAAACTAAAATAATGACCAACAGCACTAAGCATAGGGTTGACGTAGATGGGTACGAAATACATTAAATTGAGCCAGTCAGTTTCTTTCGAAAACCTACCTGGAAAGGGAAATCGATCGCCGAATCTAAAACGCATGGAAATTGCAATCTCATCGATATATATACAGTGGTGGACATATAATTAGAAACACCAAGTGTGACTTTTATTTTTGGTACAATTTAACTTGATAATTAATGTTTTACGTATCATAGAGGGCTTATACCTATTTATCTATAATGTATCCACATCATGAAGTATTACTATGTCAGTTTTGGAAATATCATACAACCGTTTATGTAAAAACTGGTATACTTTATAAAATAAAATGAAGCAGCACAACGTACTGAGGTGGACAACTAATTAGAAACAGAAAAAAAACATTAGCATAAATATGAACAAAGGTAACGAAACAATAAATAATGAAGTTAAATGGTAGAAACGTTTTATAATAAACAATTAATGTTTGGTTGGGAAGCCTCTGCTGTCCTATACAGCTCTACAACGACGTGGCATTGATTCTATCAATGTTTCATATATTTCCAGGGAAATTTTCTCCAAGCTTCTACAAATGCGTCTTAAAGTTGTTGTAGTATGATACTAGTAGTAATACGATATTAGTGATATGTTTATTGGACAATGTTTTCTTTACAATGTACCACAAACTTAGATTTGATTCAAATCTGGACTATTTGCAGACCACTCTAACACCGACACTAATTAGTCTCTTAGAAATTCTTTAAAGTTGTTTCTTTGGTTTGGATTATTGTAGAGTCGGTGTTAGAGTGGTCTGCAAATAGTCCAGATTTGAATCAAATCTAAGTTTGTGGTACATTGTAAAGAAAACATTGTCCAATAAACATATCACTAATATCGTATTACTACTAGTATCATACTACAACAACTTTAAGACGCATTTGTAGAAGCTTGGAGAAAATTGCCCTGGAAATGTATGAAACATTGATAGAATCAATGCCACGTCGTTGTAGAGCTGTATAGGACAGCAGAGGCTTCCCAACCAAACATTAATTGTTTATTATAAAACGTTTCTACCATTTAACTTCATTATTTATTGTTTCGTTACCTTTGTTCATATTTATGCTAATGTTTTTTTTCTGTTTCTAATTAGTTGTCCACCTCAGTACGTTGTGCTGCTTCATTTTATTTTATAAAGTATACCAGTTTTTACATATACGGTTGTATGATATTTCCAAAACTGACATTGTAATACTTCATGATGTGGATACATTATAGATAAATAGGTATGAGCCCTCTATGATACGTAAAACATTAATTATCAAGTTAATTTGTACTAAAAATAAAAGTCACACTTGGTGTTTCTAATTATATGTCCACCACTGTATGTAACCTGCCCATCCTAACCTACGGTGCTCAGACCAGGGGTGGCAATAACGTCACATTTGGTGAAACATATTTCGTTTCATATTCGGAATCATAGCTGCAAGTAGACTGCACATCCAGTCGAAACTTAGATAGATAGACAGAATATGCTTTATTGTAAACCATGACAATAGCAATAAACAATAAGAAACAGTGTTATCGCTAATGGCGATGTCTTCTAGAAAACCTTTGGTTTGACCAGGAAGATGTGAAAAATAGATCATGGGGACAGTCCGTCGTGTACTTTGCACAATTTCAATTTAATAAAAATAAATAGGTAAATACCAGAAAAATGTAAGTACTACACATATAATTATCGAGATCGTAATAAATATCACATAATATTTGTCTAAAAATATGTCCAGTTGTCACGCAGTTGCACTGACTACATCCTAATTGCCTTCAAGCTGCATTTGGTAGTTGCGTAGTTTACAGTTGCGACTAGGTGTGGAGTGTACTTGCAGTTATGATAACGAATATGAAATAAAATATAATTCACCAAATGTGACGTTATTAGCCCCTCTGGTCGCTCACCGTGTTACATAATATACCAAAGAGCAATATAATATGATAATAGCGCAGCATTCTAGGCGTAAAAGAACAGACAGAATACGGAACACCATTTTGCGCTCCAAAACGGGGGTAATAGATGTAAGCAGAAAGACTACCAGGCTCAAATGGAATCGGGTGGGTCACGTCACGTCAGTCGCATGCATAACGACCACTGGACACAATGGGTGCCTGAAGAAGGACGGCGCCGCTAAAATCAGCCCAGAAAAGGTGACTAGTAGACCTGAACGCGTACCTCGAGCGCTGGTTTGAGGTGGCGCAGGAAAAGAGTGCTTGGAAGAACTTGTTAGAACACGGGACAGATAATCTTGAATAGCATTCGACAGAGGACAATTACACAAGTTGTGACGGTCGGACGCGGGGAGAAGTCCTTTCCTTAATCCCCTGTCAGGCCACGATAAAAATTAAGTCGCTCGCGGACAGTAGATATGTATTCTAAGTAGGCGCGGATTTGTTACGTTGGCTGCCCTAAGCCTATGAAATTTTGCCTCCCCCTACATTTTGACGCCCCAGGCCCAGGGCATACCTGGCCTATAGGGAAATCCGCCCCTGATTCTAAGCGGACTTACTAGGCAAGCTTTAGCTAGTTTCATCCAAAATACATAGATATTTTGGATTATAGGTATTTTCGGAACCAGATTTACTGCCCGAGAGTGAAACAAACCACCTCAATAGAAATCCTGTCAATTAAGTATTTTACCCAATAATTGGTTAAGTATGATGTTAGCCGAAGTAGCATATGAACTTATTCATTATAATTATTTCACATTAATATTAACTAAAAAATATATAATTCTTATCCACTACTAACGGACATTGTTCTTTTTTGGCGGGACTATGCTAATCGTGTCACACCTGCACAACCGTAAGGCGAATGCTACTCGCTCATTATTTATCACGATATTTGGATCGCCATCCTGGATGGCTATTTATTGAGCGCTTAAACAATCAATACATTGATCTAATCTCCCAAAAAATATCACAATCCAGGATCCCAATTAAAATATCGTGATAAATATTGAGCGTATAGCATGCCCTATAGGTTCTTCGCCGACGAGCGTTTGTCTAACGCGAGCGCAGAAAACTGCTTTTTTGTTTAGCAAAGCTAGCCAACTGCCTTTTAGCTTAGGAACTGTCAGAAAAATCAAAAATCATAAAGGGGGTGACTGCTTTTTAGACAAGTTTTTATGTAAATTCGTTAACAGCGAAACTTTTTCAGAAAGCAGCTAACCGTCCATAATTGCCTTTAAGTGTAGTATTTTCGTTAAACTGCCTTTGAGTTAAGTAATTATATACTCCTAGCAATATGACAGAATTCATAAAAAAGACGTTAAAGTCCATTTACTGCATTTTTGTCTATTTTATTTAAGAACGTCTTTTTAGTTAAGTATAATAACAATGTTTGATATTTGGTGCGGGCAGTTAAAGGTGGTTAACCGCTATTTTGCGTAGTTTTGCTGCTTAGCTGCTGTTTAGCGTATGAAGGCAAGTAAAAATGTGTACTTAACTGCCTTTTTATTATGTGTAACTTCGCAACTACAACAGATATAAAAACAATTCCAAGACAGGACGATAGAGAATTTTTAACTTTATAAAATGGCATCAAAACCTCAAATTCGACCAACTGTGGCTTAACTGCCTTTTAGTCAACGTACGGCAGCATTTCGGTTTGTCGGGTGTTTACAATTTCACCCTGTATATTCCTAAGAGAAACTCCTATGACGGCTGGAGTTTACGCTCGGCCATTATACGTACTTGAGGCGAATAGCGTCAGCAGCGTAAACAAGAGCATTAACAGGAATGCAAAAGCTATGAGAACAAGTGAATTGTTTAAAATATTTAGATTGGGTGTAACCTTTTTAACCCCTCTATAGATATGAGAGAACATCAAATGATTAATTAAGATAGTTGTAAGATACATTTCCTACGTCTCATAAATAAACAGTCATTTCTAGATAATGTCTGCCGTGAGTACACATCTTGTTTGTTTGAGGTTTTAAACATAAAACTATTATGCTAACAGACGAGGCACTGACTATACTCTATTATATTTTTTCGTGACACATATCTACCTAATTAATTAGTGTTAAAAAAAGTTTAAAATATTCATAGGAAAATATCCAGTGCACCTAAACATTTATGATTAATACACTAGGACAGGTATCAACTATGGGGAGGATGTTTCGAAGAGGAACCTTCGTCCGTGCTACGAAGATTGAACGACTCTTTGGCAGTGGATGCTCGACTGTTCCGAGAGGACATACAAGGAAGTCGCGGCTGGGCTGCCGAGCTACATCGAAGTGGACACCTCTCTGACGATGACAATAAAGCCATACAGGAAGGACTTAACAGAGTAAGTCTTAATAGAATACCGTATTGTCTGTTTTCGTAATCTCCTCTGAATTAAAAATATCACAAACTTACAGGTAGAGGAGGAAATTGAAAAGGAAATTATTCAAGGCGGGCGTTTGAAGGATTCTGAAGAAGATATCCACTCAGTAGTAGAGCGACGATTATTTAAGTACGCTGGTGACTCAGCACTGCGGCTCCACACAGCCCGCAGCCGCAACGATCAGTCCGCTACTGATACAAGACTGTGGATGCTTGGTTCCCTGCCTAAGTTGCACGCCGCGCTTAAAGAATTGATCACGGTTAATGTTTTTTTATTATTTATTTTCAACTCCTTTAACACATTCGAGTTCACCACACTTTTCATAGAGCTCATACGCCATCCCGCCATACGTATTGCTAGTGAACCTTCCAGGAGGGTCCTCGACATTACGTTTGCGCTAAGAGTGAACCCTCGAGGAGGGTTCCTGGCATTAGGTTAAAAACTTTGAAAAATACGCTACTACGTCGTAAAATAGGTGTTTGCTTGTTTCATGACGGTGAATTTTCCAAGAAAAACCTGCATTTAAAATGAGCCCTCCACGAGGGCACCCGGCATGGCGAATGCTACTACAGGTTGCCCTCCTGGAGGGCACCCTGTAGTAGCCCTCCTGGAGGGCACCCGGCACTGAACGTGTTAATAACAGTCAACTATTAAATTCCAAGAACTAAAATAGGTAACAGAAATAAAGTAGGATTGTGGTGTACGGAGCGAAACGAGTTACCTTTGGTTGCGATCACTTACCACTTAGTTGGCCCAGTTAGTAGGGGGAGTATTAATAAAAAATATGTTATGTTTGAAGGTCCTGGTGAACCGAGCTAGCAACGAAATAGATATCATCGCCCCGGGCTATACACATCTTCAACGCGCTCAGCCCATCCGTTGGAGCCACTTCCTTTTAAGGTGCCATCAAATTATATATTGAGTAAACTCATTTAAAATTCATAATATGTTGCTCACAGTGTTCCCTGATCATTTCAGTCATGCTTGGGGTCTTCGTGACGATGTGACAAGACTAGAAGAACAAAAGAGCCGACTTTCCCGCTGTCCATTAGGCAGTGGGGCCATTGCTGGCTGTGCGCTGCCTATTGATAGAAAGAGGTTGGCTGACAGTTTGGGATTTGAAGATTTTACACCTAACTCTATGTTTGCCGTCAGTTCCAGAGATCATTTGGGTTAGTGTTAATTCTAATTAATTAATGTAAAACTTCAATCTACGCTCGTTCCTTCTTTGAAGAAGAGGCCTTTGCCCGGCAGTGGGATAGTTACAGGCTAATATTTATTTAGGTATATTGTAAAACTTAGGTATACAGGCTGTAAACGAATTCGTGTAATTCCTTAAAACGACATGATCTACTACGACTACTACTGGTGTAGATATGCCCCGCACGGGAATTAGCTTGATTAGAAATAAAAAAAGAAATTCCTTTTTTTTATGCGGTATGTATAATTGATCATAATCTAAACCACCTTGTAAGGATTGAGTAAAAAAAAATAGAATTGTTTTTTGTGCCAAAAATGTTTTTATGTTTGTGAACATTTCGATGCCAAGCTTAAATGAATGAAAGCACTGCGACACGGCTGGTGGGCATGACTAACGCGATATTGCTCTTTGCAATAAGTTAACTCGAGGCTCTAAAATGACTCAGGAATAGAAAACCAAGATTTTATTTTAATTTTTCTTTTTACTTGATTTTCAAAATTATCTGTTTAGGGTTAATCAATGTCACCAGTAGATCACGCGGTTTGAAGGAATTACACGAATTCGTTTACCTACGCCCTGTACCTATTATGTTGATGCACCTTAATAAGCTGTTTATATTTTAGTCGAATTCTTCAACTGGGCGTCGCTATGTGGTCTGCATCTAAGCAGATTAGCGGAAGACCTGATAATATACAGTTCTCAAGAGTTCGGCATTGTTCGCTTATCTGACCAGTTTTCCACTGGATCAAGTTTGATGCCCCAGAAACGTAATCCTGATGGGTTAGAACTAATTCGAGGTGCTGCGGGACTCCTGCTTGGAGAGGCATTTGCTTTCAGTTGTGTAATTAAAGGATTACCGAGTACTTATAATAAAGACTTGCAGTCGGATAAAGAGCTCCTGTTTAGATCCTACGATCGCCTGCTTGATTGTTTGAAAGTAGCTGTGGGAACTGTTGCGACCATGGAAGTAAGTTGAAAGTTATTTCAACCATATAATTGCCGAAGTCAGAATAGGCTAGCTAGTAGTTGCTAGTGCAACTACTTACTATGTTATTATTCAGGTGAAGAGTGAAAGGGCGCTAAGCTCTCTGGACCCTGGCATGCTAGCGACTGACCTGGCTCATGCGCTGGTCCGCCGCGGGGTTCCCTTTCGGAAAGCACATCACTTAATTGGAGCAGCTCTACGTCGCGCTTCAACCCTCGGAGTCGACCTCAAAAACTTACCTTACCAGGAATATTATAATATTTGGTAGGTGAAAGAGCCTCTAACTTATAATACCGCGTTTACATTCAGCCCATTGCCGCGGCAACGAGCAGGGACATGGGGAATAAACTGGGAAACTCGAGAATGTAAACAGGTCATTTCCATTGCCTTTGAGGTTGCCGTTCGTATTGCCAGGCTATCCCCCATTTGGCGGTTTTCTTACGGACATCAAAGCGCGGCAATGCGGGCGGGGCAGCAAATTCGAAATCTGTTTGCGACATCCTGCAAAAGTTTGAAAACTCTTCCGTTTCCTCGCAAGTCATTTCTTTGAAGAAATTCTCAAAGACGTTTCTGAAAAAAATAATAATATAAGTATGAGTTTTTTCTCTGAAGTTAGTTTCCGGGTACGATTTCCAGAAACACAGCCTAAATCGCGAGATTGACTTTGGATTTTCTATTACAGCCCTGAATTCGGAACAGAAGTAGAACTTCAAAGCATCTTCTCATGGGAGACAAGTGTAGAACAATATACCAGTGCAGGTGGAACCGCGCGGGCTGCTGTGAATCATCAGCTCGACGCACTACGTGAATGGCTCGGAGTACCGACACAGTCCACTTGCATCAACTAAAGTTAATGTTTTATGTGTTCTCAAACATATTATTTTGTATAAATATTATGAATATAAAATATTAAAACATAATATGCTTTAATTCTTCTTTGCCAAATGCCAAATAATGGACTGAGGCAGTTGAATAATAGGTATTTTCAAGTAAGGTTTACTCGGTCTTTTTTGTAGAAAAGGAACCAAATGCGCGTAAATGGAAGCAGGAAGTTCAAGTTTATCAAAACTAAATCGCCAGTATCAATTAAAAGAGATCACATACGGCATCACACATTTATTCCCACATCCCTTGCTTATGTAAAGATAGGTAAATAAATAACACGAAACAATTAGGATATATGACGACGATTGGTCACGTAAATATACAATCATACAACCTTGATTAAAAGCTCATTGACTATCCACCTAATATACTAAGTTAATATTCCTTAATATAGAAAACAATCAAATGTGGTTATGTAACTAAGTAGGCCTACCTATACATTCAAGTAATGGCGTACAAATATTTGAAAATAATCCCGTATTTATAACGTGTCAATTAAGGGCAGTTCAGACTACGCTTTATTTTTAAAGCTTAAGAGCATCCCATACTTTTGCGTTGCGTGTCAAACTTTTGGGTAGGTACCTACGATATTAATGCAGTCGCGGGCCATACCAGGAAATAAAAAAGCTTAATTTATTTATTTATACTTATAATAGGTTACTAATGAAGTTAATTTATTTGTAACAGTTATTAATGTGATAGTTGTCAGTTAATATTTTAATATTAACTGACAACTAGCGCGTACCATTTTTTTAATGTTCGCATAACTCGTCAAAATGTAGGGAACAGCAGATTTTTTTTTCGCGATTTCAGATTTGGTCCCATAGTAAAAGTTGTTCATAATGATGAGTACAGTGACCCCTTAAGAGGTTGTACACTTATTTATGTTACACCTTGTATAGTGTATGCTGAGCGATATCATTGTGCTATACATTGCTATTAAATTAGCTATATATTATAGCGTAGTCTAAACTGCGCTTTAGAAAATTTTCACGTTTGGGTGCACGATCTATCATAATTATAGATAGATCAACAATGAAAATTCGTAACTGAATATTGGTGTAATGACCGCGATTGGCGGCGGATTAGTAATCACATGTTTTTATCTTTCAGTAGAATACTGGTAGGTAGGCCTATCCTCTCGAGTTGATCACGCCTTTTACGACACCCACCCACGGAGAAAGATAGGGCTATTTAGAGAATTTTGTACATATTAGCCTAAATGTTTAGCCTTTGTAATTTGCGGCTCAGGCTTTTGTAGCTATCTTAGTAAAATTGGCAGAAATTAGTCTGATAACCAGAGATCGGAATAGGTAGAGTATATTAACCTAAACTTCGAGGAAGTAGGTAAGTAACAGAGTGGATAATACCTCGTCTAAAATCCCGGAGTAATTATAATGAATGACGTTTTAATCCCGGGATTTAAAAATCAAGAATTATTTATTGGACTTTATTTATTATAGTTACAAATTATTTATTTGAAGAATCACATTATATTTTTTAGGGTTCCGTACTAAAAGTATTAAATTAAAGAGTAACAATGTATGTAGGTAGTAATCTATACATACATATAATAAATCTGTAGGCATGGCGTGTCTGTACATAGCAAATATTTTGAAAAAACCTGGTTGGGATGTTAAACTATAACCAATAGAACCCATTTTTAACATTTTTGGAATTTTTGTCTGTTTGTCTGTTTATCTGTTTGTCGGTTTGTCCGTTTATCTGTTTATCTGTTTGTTTGTTCAAGCATCACGTAAAAACAACTGGTCCAATGTTGTTGACTTTTATTAATAAATATTGTGCTTATCTCCAAGTAACATATGTTTTTTGTTTCATTGCAATCGGTTCACGCAATCAAAAGTTATGCGATTTTTAAGTTTTCTAGAAGAACTTATCATGTATATTTGTGTATACCATTTCTTTTCAATAGATGGCGTTATGTGTATCAAATCCCGTTGTGAGGAAATATATTACATACAACGAATATATTGCTATTCTCAGTCTACGGAAGGTGTATTGAAATACTATCCGAAGAAGGTACTAAGCTTTTAAAAAAAAAACGAAGATATTGTTATTTAAAATTTATTAGGTACCTATCTATCTGAATGGCAGTGGAAGAGAAATACATTCAATTTCATAAGTGAGTGTAGGTATTCTAAATTGTTAATTGTGCAAGGCAATACGATAGATTAATCTGAAATACTCATATATTTTATTATTAATACTTAAATAAATACTTACATCCGTATTTACAAATCTATATACTATTAATAAAATTCAAAGTGCACTTTGTCTGTAGTTAAATATTTTTCCAAAATTCCGATTCGGTGGTACTTAGGGCATGCAATTATCGAAAGTTTTCGATAATCGATAATCAGATTTTTATCGGACTATTTTCCGATAAAAACCGATAATTACCGGTTTTATAAAAATATATGAAAACTTGTATTTCTCTGATTAAAATGATGGTAGTACCTCTATGAATACCCGAAACATTAAAAAAAGGTTTTGATCAATAAAATGTGAATGTTTATACCAAGTTACTTAATTTTAAGTGGACTTTAAAAATAAAAAATTCTTCAATTTGTCATTTTATATTATTCGTTAACATTATGAATCTAATAAGATTATTACTTAATTAGTAATTTTCTTATTTCTTACAGTGTAATCTAAAAACGTAAAACGATAATTTAAAGTTAAATAAATTGAATGACGATGAAATGAATGAGCGGCGGGTAGAGATTTGTAATATCGGAATTTTTCGGCAACGGTTGTTCATCCGATATTTAGATTTTTCATCGATGTCGATATCGGTTTTCAGATGTCAATGTCTACAGACATTGATATACAACTACAAAGTACAAATTATACGTTTGATTGGTTGGTGCCAGTTATTAGATGGTATTAATTTAGATATTTCGATATAATATTCTTTTGTAACTTTTAACGAAACGTCAAAAGTCCGCACTCGGGGTCTGCCAGCGAGCAATGGAACGGAGTATTCTTGGAGTCAAACTTACAGACCGTATAAAGAACAGTATATTTCGTTCCAAAACTCAAATCGCAGACGTAGGTAACACAGCCGGCAAACTAAAGTGGAACTGGGCAGACCACATCTGCCGCATGTCGCAACAAAACTGGGCAAAACAGGAACCGGCGACGCGGTAGACCCAGAAGGAGATGGCGTGACGAACTGGACTTCTACATAAAGGATTGGCCAGATATTGCAAAAGACCGGAAAAAATGGAAAGAGGGAAGGGAGGCCTTTGCCCTGCAGTGGGACACAACAGGCTGATAATAATAAAATAATTCTTTTGTAAATGGAATAGATCCTGACTTCAGATAGGCACTATTTATAATTTAGCCGAAGTAAATTTATTGCAAATGCTGGTTAATAACTAGATACAAATAATTTTGAACAATAACTTTCATATCTTGAAAAAGAAAATGTGACCTTTTTTTCACTGCAACAATAACTATATTTAAAATATTTTCTGAGCAAAGGTATTTTAAAGAATAGCGCCAACGATACATTCGTAGCGCAACGGATTAACGAACGCAATATTCGCTTTATCTCTTTCTCACGGCCGGGACTACGTAAAGTTGAAAAGAGAGGAGGCAAATATGTAACTCGGTTGCTAGTTGGTTTTGATGTTTGGATTATAGATTTTATATTTTAGATGAATCTAAAACCAATATCTGTTTATTACGATTTCGTTATTCGGTTGGTTGGTGAATGTGAACTCGAGATTTGTTCGTATTTGATTAGATGTGGTGAAAACCGTTATCTCTAAACATCACATAGATGTCATCCGATTTGGATGGTAACCGATTTTAGATGTGATTTGATACATCGAACTCATGCCTAACGGCGGGCGAGCGTGGAATGCTATGGATAGGCAAGCACAGGATGTAGGTAGCAGCATAGCGATATAGCTGCAGCAAATCGTTGCACGCGTACAATCTGAACGAAACGAAAGACACGCGGCGTCGTAACGAAATTAATTGAATCCTTTTTAATATTTTTTACTTTTATCGTTTATCGGTATTTTTACCGAAAATTTTCGATAATTATCGTTGGCTAAAATGAAGCGATTATCGGTAAATTATCGATAATCGATTATCGGTTTGCATGCCCTAGTGGTACTATACTATCGATACAGAAACCATAAAATTTTTTTTTAGAATTATTCTCTGTCTTTCCGTCCGGGCATCACGTAAAATTCCAAGGATGGATTTTGATGGGACTTTCGCTGATGTGTTGCGTAAAGAGCGACAATTTTGCTGGTACATATATCATCACGCTATTGTTCATAGGAGCCGAGCAGCGAAACATTATTTCTACATACTGAGAAGTATAAGCATAATATTCGGATCGTAAAATCGCGTGAATCGATTTTGATGGGCCTGCGCTTATGCTGGTATATAAACTATCACGCTATTGCTCATAGAAGCCGAGCAACGGAACATTATTTCCATATACTGCGTAGTATAAGCTGTAGACAGAAGTAAGTGCTGCAGTTAGGGTTTCTGCTCGAGAATTCTCGAGTCGAGAAATGTCGAGAAATCATGCCATCTTCGAGACGAGAAAAAATGCCTCGAGAATTCGAGAACTCGAGAAATTAAAGATATTCCTTTATTACTGTAAAATTGGCTTAAAAGTTACTTAATCTTTGCATTCTGGCTTCTGATCATTCTCCTTACGAGGCACGAGTAAGCGAGGCAAGCGAACAGACACATAATGGGTCCGATTGCGTTTCTTCGGCGCACTTAAATAATGCCGATTAATGGACTTAAATTAGTCCAAAATTCGTACTAATATTATTGCTATTGTGTTTGTTGATTAATTATGTCCACGACAGTATTTATGTCCAATTCGGACTTAATCTATGTCTACGCATGTCTTTTGCTATTCCGTTTCTGACAATTTGACAGTTCGTCGGCGCTAAATGAACTTATAGGTTTAGGAAGTGTTGTTTTTTAAGTTCTCACTTATTTAGTCCGTACGTAAACGAAGTTTCTTCAGAAAACAGTGAAAAATGTTTCCTTATGGCTGGGCTATCATTCAAGGAAGATAAAATGCGGAACGGCAGCGGTATGAGTACGAAATATAAATAGAAACTTTGCTTTTCTTGTATAACTAACTACTCTTGAAAAAAACTCCAAATACTCTTGTTATAATATGATATAAAACGACAAATAAAGTTCTGGAACCGATTAACACCCCAAATTGGTCAGTTAAGTTAACTGAAGTTTGAACCTAAAGATCGTCTTCTGACTAGGGTGTCCAGAAACGCAATGTGTCAGTTTATCGAGCTAATAGCGGTAGAATAGATAAACTACGTTTAGGAGTACCTCAGAAACCGGAAAAATAAGTTATCTGAAGTTCGAACTAAGATCATCTTCTGACTGGGGTGTTCAGAAACGCAATGTGTCAGTTTATCGAACCAATAGCAATAGAATAGATAAACTACGTTTAGGAGTACCTTAGAAACCAGAAAAAATAAGTTATCTGAAGTTTGAACTAGGATTATCTTCTGACTGGGGCGTCCAGAAACGCAATGAGTCAGTTTATCGAAATAATAGCGCTATCGAACAGATAAACTACGTTCAAGAGTACCCCAGAAAACGGGCGTAAGCTGATTTTTTAAGGTTTTTAAAAATTTCTCGAAAGACCCGAGAAACCCGAGAAATCGGGCTCGAGAATTCTCGAGACCCGAGAAAAAAAATATGTCGAGAAAACAGAAACCCTAGCTGCAGTGAACGGTCGCTGGCTCAGTGTTCTGCGTTAAAACCTCATTTAAAAAAATACACTTTTTGTAATTTTTTTGGAATGTTTTAATATATTTTATTTTGTTCATTGTTGTCAGAACTATTCAAAGCCTGTCGTCGCCGTTTTATTAAGTTTATTTAAACCTTAGGTAATGCCCCAAAACACATGGCCATGAAGGGAAAGTACTTTAAATATTAAAAATTGCAAATTTCACTCAAAGGAGGCTTCATCTTATTTTTAAAAGTAAGAAATATTGCCTTTACTGATTTTTTTGCCTGAACCGGGAATCGAACTGACAAAGCTAAGTATACCATCTGGTGGCACCTGTTGATAAATATCTTTATGGTCAATAATCAGGATCAAATTTCTCCAACAAACACACTGTCTCAATTTGAACGAAGTGGAAAAAATAAGAACTAACAACAATTAATATGTGCTTGAATTGAAATGTACCTAAGTTAGTCAATGTTAGTTTTATGGTCTTCCATCGTATCCTATCCGATCCTATCGATTGGTGAAATAAAAATACAGATGATATATAGATTCAGCACGTCCTGCGCACCCTGAGCAGTCAGCCTTGCGACCAACCTTGCTGACTGGCTTTCCTTTTCACCTCGGCATAAGTTATTCTCATATAGCCCCTGCCGACACGAGACAAGATTAAAAATTTGCTCTCGCTCGCATTATATTTTCGGCCTTGCGGTGGTCGGCACGTATTACAATTAAGCTACGGAGTAAGCTAAGAACTAAATTTACCGGTGATTAAATTAATTTGACATCTCTGGTAATCATTCAGAAGGTTGTCTGTTACGTTACGCGAGCCGCTAGCCACACCACAAAATGAAAACCTACTGTAGGTAAGTTATACTTCTGCTGGATAGCCGGACCGATATAAGTAAAGATAGGAAGTAGGCACCCTAGATAGCTTTAAGGTGATATAGTTCAGTAAGGCGGTAGCGGTGAAGTACATAGTGCTTGGCATTATGATTGCGAAGCTTTAAGTTTATCGTTACAAAACGAATGGATCCGCCCGAAGTATTTTCCCACGCATGTTGCGATAGTCATTTCGACCTGTCACTGCTTACACAACATGTAACAGGAATAACGCAGACACTCAAACACCCCAATAAGAATATTCAGTGATCATCATAATACATCCACTGAAATTTTACATTTATGTGCTTAAATATTGTTTAAATAAGAAAATAGCATTGCTTTTTCATTGTTAACCGCGTTTAAAATTCTGTCCCATGACCATATAATAAGGATCAGTTTTCTTTAAGCCAACTAAAATAATGATTTGTAAAAGGAACGTTTAAAAAAATACACATATTAAAAATGGCTGAAATCGGTGATTCTTAAACTACTTTACGTTTATTATGTTACACGTTGAATAAACAGTGGAGGGAGGACACGAAGGTGCTGAAACAATCCTTCAACGTTTTCGATTTGCCAAAACTAAGTATAGAGGTGCTTTAAATAATGCCTGAATGTACCTAGAGTTGCGTACCAATACCAACATTGCGTTAGTAGGTAACATAAAAAGAGATGTTCTTAATTTGTGTGTATACGTCCCGAGTAATAACGGCCAGAAAGATTCGTTTCACGGAAGATACAAGCTACCTTCTGACTGCCAAACATCTCAAATTTTAAATTAAGTAAATGTAAAGAGTCGTTAATGACGAGCCACGAAGAAGGGACGCACCGTAGCTTAGGGTAACTAGTCTACACTGAGCTATGCTGCGCTTAGCTAACCTAACGTTCTAGTGCTATGTTTTTTCTACAAACAACTTTGAGCTGCGCAAATACCTGATAGACGAAAAACCGCGTGTGTGGGCAGTGCGGTGATGAGCGAGCACGTATCGCGTGATCCCTATGTTTTAAACAAAACGCAGCCACACAACGCGCAGCGCAGCACGTTTTGTTTATTTCCTCATTAAAATCTAAGAAGAACGAATTGACAAGCATAGCACAGCACAGCGTAGCATAGCTCAGTGTTGATTAGGTACCCACAGTACCTATGTCACCGCTCGCGCTGGAGCGATTCAATTCATAAAAAACTGCTAACCTATTATAACATTAAAGTAGGCCTATGAATGACATTCTATTTAATGCCAATATCGATGAATAAGTAAAAATAAAACATGACGTAAGTTGACAAGTACAGGCACGACGAAGGGTTGTAGGGTTGCAGAGTTCGTTCCAACTGTCTCGCGCACCGCTCCGTGGGCCGTGTCGCTCCGCTTCCGCCCGAGTGCGCGCCCCGCGACCCTGCGAGGAAAAACAAATTCACCCCCCGGCCGGCCGCCCACCATGCTTGCCCATTTAACCGACGCTACACACTTCACCATTACCATTCCGAGAAGCAGACGGTCACGATAAAATACAATCCGCATCATTACTAAACCATACCTCCGACCTGCCTGTACCTTTAAATTCGACGTAGTTTTAAAAAAATTGCTAAACGTGTGGTGGTGTTATTTAAAGTCAGATTCTTTTAGATTCATTTAAGGATTCATTTAAATTTAACGTAAGTTAAACTATTAAATTAAGTGATTTATTTGAAAAGTGAATTAAAGGAATAATTCCTGAACTGCCGCGGTGTTGCGAAAAAAACAAAGTTAATTATTTGTTTAGTGTCGCACGGTTAGAAAAATATTTTAGAAGCTGCAAGCGCGGCTGAATAATATTCTGCACGTGTTGTTTTTCTGATAGGACAGGACTGAAGAACAGTCGTAAAAAATATAATTTTAAAATAGACCCGATTATTCATTATTAATTTAAAAATAATGTCGGTACTCACTTACCTCAAATTAATTTTAAAAAACGCCGATTTTTTTCTCCTTTTGCCTCCGCCCACTTGCGGCATGACTTTTATGAAGGGACTTAAACTAGTGAGTGTAATAATAGGTATGATAAACAAACCGAGCTTACCTGATAGTGATAACGTAAACCTACCTTATCACTTAAGCTTAAGGTCCTGGAGATTGATTGTTAATGTTTATTTACATAAATGCATGATCGATATTTTCTAGTGCTCATTATTAAAATGAGTGTTCTTTTTCTCACGCTGCCTAGTCTTTACGAGTACCTACCTACTTACACATCATGCGAAATAGCAAAATGCACAGTCCGACAATGCAATACAGAAATTCTACACAAAAGTGACTTTAATTAGTAGGAAATACTTTTTTTTAGTAATACACAATGGCAACCGTGGTGCATCACGCGGCTATTCTGTTGATGGCTCTGGTTCTCATGTCTGAAGTATTTGCAAACGACTTCAACGCCGAACCTGAAATAGGATCATATGGAGAGGAAGAACTAGCCGAAATAATACCCTACGTGGGAAATGATAAGGTAAGCCAGTATATCACAGTAGTTTAACGTGGGTAACATCCACGTGCTGGCACCCTGTTCAGACCGAACAGCTCGGTTCACAAATTTTCCGACTGCTATACACTTTTTTCTTGTAAGTACAACTGGCGAGGCGTAAGCTGAGCTTTGCATTTGTGTGAGTGCACATAGAATCGATTGCCAAAAATCAGTATAAACCGTTTAAACCAAGCAAAGGACGCGTCTGCATTCATTCTCACACAAATGCAATGCTCAGCTTAGGCCTCGCGGGCTGTACAAGATACCTACGTAAAGCACTATCAAAATTTCCCGTTCCCGACAGTAAGCAAAGTATTACCACAGTGTACCTACTTACTACATACAGTGGGTCAACGCCCATACATTTGACAGGTCCTATGAAATGTCAAAATTATGTAGGGGCGGAGGTTATGTCCCAGGTATGCAGTATGGCTACTCGGGACATAATCTCCGCTCCTTCACCCCGCAACCCCCGCACGATTGCTCTGCGACAATGTTCTACGTTGACCGACTGTAAGGAGTAAGATATAGGTAGACTGTGGTATTACCATAAGAATAGTACCTAACCAGTAACATGCCGCCCACCGGCCGCCCAGTACGAACCACTTAATTTTCTGCATCTATCCTAAATCTTAACAGACAACTCAAAGTGTATCCAACGAAATCAGATGTAGAGGACGGTTTTATTGGATTCGATAAAACGTGAATTTTTTTAATTGTTTGTCACAATACCTAACCAATAATAACCAACGTAATTAAGGGAGCGCTTCTATGGCCGCCTAAAAAAACTACTTAAAAGTCTTTTGTCAGGCGAAAATTTGGTGCGTGCCTTTAACGGTTGAGTCATGATGTAGGCACTCCTTTGGCATATTCAAGTGGACTCAGACCGAACTTGACGCCCTGGATAGGAGGATCCGTACGCTGCTGACTGCATATTAGGGTTTTCGCCCCGGGTACCCGGAACCGGGAATTCCCGGGAATTTGAGGATTTTAGGACCCGGGAATTATTTGGCGGGAAACCCGAGAATTATTTGAAAAAAAGAAATGATTATGAAAAATGATGGGTCTGAGTCTGCACGCTTTCGAAGATTTTAGAGCATTTTCTGTCTCTCTCGCGTAAAACGGACGTCGCACTGCGTGGTGTGAACTTAGAATTGGGTAAATGTATCGTGATTTCAGCACATAGTACCTACTGTTGTCTCTGTCTAGTAAACAAATTCTAAACGCTTGATTTTTTTTTTGTAAATGTTTCATTTGTAGAAACTATTCACAATGCTTATCTTTTGTGTAATTTCGAGATTTATTATGAAAATATACAGAATGTAAACAAATTCGTGTAATTCCTTCAAACAGTGTGATCTACTGATCACAGATTAACCCTAAATGGTTTTTATTTTAAATACAAATTAGTTTATTTAAAAAAAGTTGTGAGCCCTTTTTGCGCCCCGAGTTAACCGACTGCAAAGAACGATTTCGTGCTAGTCGTGCTAGCCAGCTGTGTCACCACAGTTTATTAAACTGTGGTGTCACCGTGCTTTCATTCATCGATGAGTGGCGTCGAAATATTCCAACGAATAAAATTTTAATTTAGCAATTTTATTTTTTTGCTTGTACCTTATTAGCTGGTTATGTTTTGATCACATATCGCAACCGCAAGAAAAAAAAACTTTTTATTTTTAATCAAGCTAAATCCCGTGCTCAGTCATTCTACACCAGTAGTGTAGTAGATCATGTGGTTTTAAGGTATTACACGAATTTGGTAACACCCTTTATAGTCATGCACCCTATTGTTATTCCGTAATATTTTGCCGTATTATAAGAAGAGAAGACTTTTTTTCATTAAAGAAACTCGCGACGCACAGTGGGCTGAAAATCGGCTATCCAAGACATAGGGATTTCAATTTGCAAGTTTGCAAGATTTTGTGCCGGATATCGCTTCTATTAGTTATTACCATATACAAAAATGACACCCGGGTTAATTCTGCACAAAAACGAAGGAATTATATTTTTTTTTAGAAAAATTTGTATGAAGCTAGTATGAAAAATCTAATTATCTCTTAAACGGCAAAGAAAACCGTAATATCCTTACAGGTGGTTATAGTACTTATTATTTATGATTTTTTGTCATACTCCATTTATTAGTTATCGATGCCATTTTTTTTAAAAAAATCATCAATTTATTTTTACATCTGAAACGGTTCCTTTTTGTGTTTAAGTTAAGGAACACAGACTCACATAAAATAGCATCACCCTCATATCCCCAAAGAAGTAGGCAGAGGTATACACTCGTAGTACGCCCAAACTTAAACAACTATGTTTGAGCTAGATATTTTTCTTATCCCCACAGAGTGCAGTAATAGTAACAGGGTGACTCATCAACTAATGATCGACGCTAAAGTCTGCACGTACCTTTCTGAAGCCAGATCAAATGCATCGTGCTACCTGTGCTTAGCAAAACCTACAGAAATGAATGACTTAGATGCTGTAATATCAAAGACTGTGTGTTCTGACACATACGAATTTGGCTTGTCATCCCTACACGCCCGTATAAATTGCATGGAATGTCTGTTACACATTGCGTACAGGCTCGACTTCAAACGGTGGGCAGCGAGAAGTAAAGAGCACCAAGAAATGTTGCAGACAAGAAAAAAATTTATGCAAAATAAATTCAAAGATGAGCTCAATCTGTTGATAGATATAGTGAAACAAGGCTCGGGAACTACCAACGACGGTAATACCGCAAGAAAGTTTTTCGAGTTTCTCAATAAAACTGCAGCTATTACCGGGTTGGATGAAGAGTTAATTAAAAGATGTGCTGTGATTTTGCAAGCAATAACAACTGGCGAGAAGATCGACGTAATCAAATTTAAACATTTTGCCCGCAAAACAGCAGAGAAGTAAGTGGAATTATACGATTGGTACTACATGTCGTCAACCGTACATAAATTATTAATACACGGGGCTGACATAATCGAGAAAAATACGTTGTGCCGATTGGGACTCCCTCGGAAGAAGCCTCAGAGTCTCGAAACAAAGATTTTAGGGGGTTCCAGGAACATCATTCGCAGAAAAAAAGCAGGCAAGATTCTAATCAAGATATCCTTAATATGCTTGTTGTTTTATCGGATCCTTTCCTAAATGCACAAAGGCCTAGGTTAAATGCCAAGAGAAAGCAGTGCTTTTTTGCTAAAACTCGACTTAATTCAGTTTCAAGAAACTGAGTTCGAGTTTTTAGATATAGAAAATTTGTAATATTTAATGATATTTTTTCATGTTTTTTTGTTATTTATGTTAGTTTATTGTACCAATAAGTTTAGTTATTAATTCCATAAATTAGTTTTTAAAACATTTTGTGTTAATTGTATTTATAGTACTTAGATAATCATTTGTAACCTCTGATTTATTTAAATTATCAATAAAAAAGAATAAACAGCTATTTTTTTAATATTTTCTTGTTTTTTATATTCTTAATATTTGGGTCAATAACATTCCTCATATCGATGTTCTTAACTTAGACATAGACACTAAAAGGCACCGTTTCAGATGTAAAAATAAATAAAAATAAATTGATGATTTTTAAAAAAAAACGGCATCGATAACTAATAAATGGAGTATGACAAAAAATCATAAATAATTAGTACTATAACCACCTGTAAGGATATTACGGTTTTCTTTGCCGTTTAAGAGATAATTAGATTTTTCATACTAGCTTCATACAAATTTTTCGTAAAAAAATTTAATTCCTTCGTTTTTGTGCAGAATTAACTCGGGTGTTATTTTTGTATATAGTAATAACTAAAAGAATCGATATCTGGCAAAAAATCCGGCACTTGCAAATTGAAATCCCTGTCTTAGAAAGCCGACTTTCAGCCCACTGTGCGACGTCGCACAATAAATGACTGTAGGTTCGTAGTTATTTTTTTAATAAGTGTTAAAAAAATCATTTTAATAAGAAAAGTCGATTGGTATGTTAGACAATTTATTATGTTTAAAGTACAAGTTTAATGTTGAAATATACGAGAAAAACTATATACTAGTCGCGCGCAGAAGGTTTGCCGATGACTGCGCCTCCCACTTCACCGACCGCTACCCGCGCTCGTCTGAATCGTACCGACCATAGACGCGTGACGTCATGAGGCCATCGGCAAACCTTCTCCGCGCGACTTATACAAAAAACATGAAAATTCCCGAGTACCCGGGAATTCCCGGGAATTAAGAGAAACATTCCCGGTTCCCGGGAACTTAAATAGGCCGGGAACGCGAAAACCCTACTGCATATCGAATGCATCACCCACACTCATCGGTACCTAATGAGACTGTACATCCCGCGGAAGTGTGGGAGTCGAAGCTTAAAGACCCTCCACAAGCGCGAGGTATAAGCCTGATAAAGTGGTGATAGATAGATAGATCAGAGCGCCGCGCAATGATTGTTGATATCACTGTCTCGCATGACGAGAATCTCGTGAAAGCTGCGAGAAGGATAAATAAATTAAATATCTTGACTTGGTACACGAGGTTGTCGATATGTGGGAGATTCACTCAGCAGGACTCGTTGTACCGATAGTCATTACGGCCAATGGCTTAATAGCCAAGATCCTCGATCAACATCTGATGAGGCTCTCGTTAGGCGGCTGGATCAAGGGCTTGATACAGAAAGCGGTACTCCTGGACCCGGTGCGTGTTGTCAGGAAGTTCCTCTCTCTAAAGCCCTGTAGCAGCTTGCACCCTGTTCCCGACGCCGCGCCGGTGGGCATTTTTTTTATATTTTTAAATGTTTTTTTTTATAAATGACTATCTTTCGCCCGCAGCTTCGCTTGCGTGAAATTTTGAACCCGTTAAGTGACGATTTTCCATACAAACTTTCATCCCCTATTTAACTCCCTTAGGGGTTGAATTTCGAAAAACCCCTTCTTAGTGGATGCCTACGTTACAAAAGGAACCTACTGTCAAAATTTCAAGTTTCTAACCCCAGTGGTTTAGGCTGTGCGTTGATAGATCAGTCAGTCAGTCAGCTTCTCCTTTTATATGTATAGATGAAATATTTATTAAAAACCAACGTAAGACAACAACTATAGGAAACTAATACGACGACACGTTTGGTGCAGTGGCTATATTTGGCTTCTGCGCCACGTATTGTGGGTTCGATTCCCACACGGAACAAAAATTTGTATGGCCTACAGATGGTTGTTTCGGGTCTGGGCGTTTGTGTATGTGAGATTTGTGTCTGTAAACACACCCACGATACAAAAGAAATCTTAGAGTGGGGCAGTCTTCTCTTTAAAAAAAAATACCGTATATATTCCTTCAAACCTCGTGGTCTAACCTACAGGTAAGACAGATTAATTCAGCATGGGACATATACAGATAAAAAAAAACTTTTCTTAACGCGAGTCAGTTTAGCGCCCCGATTTAACCGACTGCGTAGAGCGATATCGCGCTAATCGTGCCCGCCAGCGGTGTCGCCGTGTGCTTCCATTCATTAATGCTTAGCATCGAAATGTTCTATCACATTTTTTTAATCTTCGGGTGTTTTAGATACGACAACTTAACAATATAGCACGAAAAAAAAACAAGCTAAATCTCGTTTAGTAGGCTAATTCGCGTAATTTCATGACGCGCCGATCAAGATGCAGTGACGCTGCAGTTAAGTTCACGCGAACGTATTTAACAGCGACCGCCTATTAAGAGAATACGAAAAGCGTTGTTTTAATCGAAACTTAACTGCAACTACACTGCAACTGAACTTCTTTAGTTAGGTGAATCAGGCCCAAGGTTTAATCTACATATAAGTACCAGTAATAAATTTGAAAATAAAAACTGAGCACGGTTTTGGTATGCATGTATGTACCATGCAACAAATGCGTGCTGATTTCACGCAACCGGTATCTCGAATTGAACACGAAAAGGAAAATATTTCAGTGCTAACAAAGAATGTGTTATTAACTTTAGGCTAACAAGTGGGTGTATTCCATTTATGACAAGTGGTCGACGAAGGAGGCGCGGCGTCTGATGTTTCGAGAAATGTAGATAAAATCGCTTACGCGGCGTCCGCGGCGCGGCGGTAGGCGGTTCAAAGCAAACGCGAATTGCGAAGCGATCCGATGCGACGACACGCGAATTCAATGCGATGCGGTGCGAAGCGGCGGCTTTGTCCTACGAGCTCGCGAACCGCCCGCCGCGCGCTTCCGCCGCGCCGCACAGTGGGCTGAAATTGAACTTTCATAGACATTTTCATTAAATTTTTTGAGTGGCTGTTTTTTTGCATGGATGTGCTTCGGAAGACTAGGTACATGCTTATAAACATAAAATTTACGGAAAAAGATTGTTAACGGCTCACAAAGTTTTTTTTTTAGAAAATTTTGTGTGGAGTTAACCATAGAAATGCTATCAAAAACTATAAACTGTTTGAATACTTATATCATTAAATAAAAGTATATCTTGAATTTAAGATTTTATTATATTAAAATGCAAACAAAAATATAAACTATTTGAATATATCTTACAATAAAATTACGGTAATTATTATTGATAACGTAAAAATATCGATTAATGCAAGAAAAAATATTAATTATTTTTAAGTCGTTTAGTAATTTTATGGCATTAACTAATTGACGTCTTCAACTAGTTAATGCCCGATTTCGTGATTACCTTCGTTGTTACATACATGTTCACCGTATATATTTACGTATTAATTGAATAAATAATATCTTCAAAATATTTTATTTTAGGATGTATTCAAATAGTTTATATTTTTTGTTTCATTTTAATATAACATAACTTCACGCCTTGTTCCCCGAAGGGTTGGCAGAGGTGTATAGTACACCCACGTTTCGCCGTTATGTTTAAGTCCCATGTAATAGGGGGCGAGCCTATTGCCATCAACCGGGCACAAATCCAGACTCCGAGCTGCTACTGAGAAATTCCACACGGAAAAACCCAATAACACTTTGCCCGACCTGGGGATCGAACCCAAGACCTCACGTTTAGCAGTCGCGCTTGCGACCACTAGACCAACGAGGCAGTCATTTTAATATAATAAAATCTTATATTGAAATTATAATTTTATTTTATGATATATTTAATTAGTGTATATTTTTGCTATTATGCATTTCAATAGTTAAGATTCTTACTATTCGGCGCAGCAGCTATTAAGTCCTTACTACAGGGGCACAGGCCTACTTTCACAGAGAGTGAACAGTAAATTAGAACAATTATAATCTAGACGTGACTTAGGTACTTTATATTATGTTAACCTTTACATAAGATCGAAACATAGTACAAAAATAATAATAAAAAAAATAAAATATTCAAGGATTTTTAAAAAATAAATCGCACCCGTGCCCGGGTTAAGTAGTATGCCAAAAAATCCAAAATAAATAGTAGTAAAAACACCTACGAGGAAATAAGGCGCAATCGTGCGATAGCTGAGTTATCACCGATTTTAATGTCAACTCCATACAAAATTTTCTAAAAAAAAAACTTTGTGAGCCGTTTGCAATCTTTTTCCGTAAATTTTAGGTTTATAGGTAAGCATGTACTTAATCTTCCGAAGCACATCCATGCAAAAAAACAGCCACTCAAAAAAATTAATGAAAATGTCTATGAAAGTTCAATTTCAGCCCACTGTGCGCCGTTCAGTAGCACTCACTGTACGGCACCGCATCCAGTTCGCGCAAAAATATCAAGCCAACTGATCGCGTTCGCTTCGCTTCGCACCGCACCGCACTCCACGTGCTTTTAGTCACATAGGCCACTTCAATAGGTCATCGACTAAGTATTTGTTGTTATCGCGTCGCGCCACGCCGCTTCGCGTTCGCTTCTAGATCGCTCACGTAGGAGTAGGACCCCGCGTTACTCAACAGGTACCTTACCTACCAACCTACACTGAAAACAGCTCAAATCTCCTAGTTTGTCAAGATATACCTACCACTATTAAGAAGATATTCTCATATCATCTTTAGATTACTATAAAAAAAAAATGTTTTCAGTATATCCGGCACATTCATTCAATGATCAACGAGTACAGAGATGACATCCTGGACAGGCGCATGGTGATTGAAACAAATTCTCTGGTAGACACCAAGTATAAAACGTGGAAACGCAATGGTGACTTGCTCAACTCGCTTCTAGCATTGCCCAAAGGCATGAACGACGCTGGTCGTTAATATGGTACTTACTTTTATTAAATGAAAAATATTGATGAAGACAATTTACGAAAAATAACGAAGGGTAGTTTCATTTATTGCCTGTACATATTGAGTTAATAGATAATGCAAGTTGGCCTACTTTGTATGCTATTCAGTGGGAGCAATCCTCCTACGTGTTACGCTGCTGTTCCCTCTCGACTTTCAGTTTCTTCAAGCGCGAATGGTTGCAGGATGTGTGTGCGCGACACTTGCGGTACCTATCTATATAACTCAATATCCACGGTTTTATAACTTTCCTACTGATAAATATACACATTCTGCAATAATAACGCGACTTATTTTTGAAGTCAGCGCCAAACCTTATTCGTTTACGTACTGCGCCACAGTCGCCACGCCACAGGCTAGGCGGCGACTTTAGAAATAGGTTAATTTCTTACTATTTATTGATTCATCTTGTGAAGGTAGGTCTGTTTTAACCGACTTCAAAAAGGTTTCTACACTAGGTCTTTTCTACAAAGGTTTCTTCACAACTTTAAGAAGCTCCTATAAAGCGTTAATAATAAAAGTATCTTAGATTATTTTTATTTAAAACTACCCACAATATTCACAACTGTGATGATAAATTACAGTGTTCAACTTTACTTTTGTTGTTACTTCACATAACTTTTTATAGGAGCTTCATAAAGTTGTGTAAAAAAAAAAAAATACAACCGAATTGAGAACCTCCTCCTTTTTGAAGTCGGTTAAAAAATATATTGTTATGGTAGTATAATAATTACGTAGGTAGTAAATACGCGGTTAATACAACGCTAAAACTATGAGAACTTGGAAGTGGTCAGCCACCCTGGCGTCAGAATCGCTGACCACTATTTCTTTGATATATTTCTTAACGCAAAGGTAGCAAAAATTTCATTTTAGGTAGTAAATAGTAGCAAATAGGTATTAAACAGTGCACATGGTCTCATGTACAATCTCGTTTGGTCCAGCCATCCTGATGACGGTCACTCCTATTGGTCGCCGGCAACCAGCAGTCGCTTGTGCATCACCACTGCGCGGAGAGTCGCCTGGGCGATCAGCGACCAAGTGCGTATGTGTTAGTAATGCATTGGGAGCCCACCTACACCATAATCTAATTTAAAATTCTTGCAAAAAAATTGCTATGAAATTGTCAGAATGACAGTTAAATTAATAGTTTTCTCTTGTTTAGTTTTTATTTGTTGTAAAATGGGGAGTTTTAAATAATAATACAATTTCTCTTCAAAACATATAATTATTGTACCATATTTTAACTCTACACTAATTTCACCTTCATCAAGGTTCACCACTATAAGTAAGAGGTATTTACACAGTGTAACCAGAACTACACAGAAACGTTGAATAATAGTTTGTAACATTATGTGCATTCAACATTTAAATGGCCGACACCAGAGGTCGAACGCTAATTTACTCAAACTGTTTAATCTTTTGAGCGTTGGACTCTCAATACATTAATTACATACGATTACATCAATAATGAAAAAATATTATTTTATGCTATTTTACATATACATACATCAATAATGGCATAGTTTTACAATGAAATCTTTAAGTATAGGTAATTATGTATTCCATAAGTACATCAAATAAAATATATATACATGAGTTTTTATTTATATTGACGTTTCTCAGTAAATGTTGTAAACGCATGATTTGATTGCAATAAAGAGAATACTTATAAAAATGGCAGTTTCCTTTCAACTTCGATCATATCGTATTTAAAAAAATATTATTCCCTCATGTGATGTGTAAAGAATTCATTATTCCCCTACATTAATTTATTTATTGTGCCTTACAAGGCAACTCGACCTCTAGCGGGATGGCAATTAAAATCGTGTCATCGCCGCAGTAACGGTAGCGGTACTTTAACGCCTAATTTATTGGGAAAGTCAAGTACCTACAGCTTAATTCCGAATAATCGGGCATAGGTCGACCGTAACGAAGCTAGTTTAAACGATGTTACACAGTGATAGTTAGTAGTAAGTATTAACTAACGATTCGAGCGACGCCCGAGGCGCCGTCGGCGTCGCTAGAACTTGAGCGAGAATCCGGGCGCGACGTTGAGCGAGCGCTGGTGCAGCTGGAAGCCGAGCGCCTCGTCCGAGTCAGCGCGCGCGTACTGCGCGTAGGCGGCGCCGCCGGCTGGCGGGCGCGGGCTGTGCGTCGTGCGCCGGTTGCCCTCCGACTTGGCGGGCCACGTCGGGAACATCGCCGGCTCTATCGCCACTGGCTGCTCCTGCACAACGAATAATAACTGTTTAGATACTGGACAGGTCGATACTAGCCAAACTCTGTTCCTGGTTACATGATAATGACGTTAGCATTTTAAATTGTTTGAAAAATTAAATTTGTTAAAACAAGTCTAGGTAAAATATTGAGAAGACTTGTCATCCATCCATATATACCTTGAAATAAGCATGTTCTAACGCAGCATCGGCTGTCACTCTTCTGGCTGGATTATATGTTAGAAAACCTTGCAGTAAAGATAAGCCCGTTTCTGAGAGCAGATCGGAGCCTATTCGTTGTCTGAGCCCACCAGAAGGATGCTCGGCGAAAGTCATTTTTTGCACAGCTGGCAATTCACTGTAGCCGGGCCAAATCATCTCTGAAGGTGTGCCCATATCCTGCAAACAAATACATCATTTTAAGTAAATGTGGAATTCTCAAAATTTTATTTTGTTGATTGATACACATTACAAAATATGTACCTTAAATATTCTATTCAATTGATCCACTTCAGACTTTCCAGGAAACAATGGATTCATCGTAATAAATTCGGCGAATATGCACCCAACGCTCCACATATCAATGGGAGTAGAGTATTCTTTACAACACAAGAGTAGCTCAGGCGCACGATACCACAGCGTCACTACGATCGGCGTGTATTGACGTAGCGGGGACCCATACTCTCTTGCCAAGCCAAAATCTCCCACCTACAAAATAATAATCAATTAAGTAATGACATTTCTGTTGTTTTAAACTAAGGTCAAAAGATGCACATAACATAACAAATCGGAAATAATAACAATGGTACATTGTCCCATAGAAATATTGATGATTGAATCATACCAACCTTCAAAACTCCTTTGTGTGATAACAAAAGGTTGCTGGTTTTGAGATCCCTGTGTAGTATCCAGTTGTCATGAAGATGGTGGACAGCTTTAAGCAGTTGAGTCATTAAACATTTGACTTCTCCTGTAAATGACAGAACACCAATTTATAGTCAATATGCAATATGTTACAATAGAATAATAAATAAATAAATTAAGACAATACAGTTATAGGTGGCCTACCAGGTAGAAACACTTGTTTCTTTCCACGCATAGTCTCCATAAGACTCCTCAAGTCATGTTCTACGTAGTCCATAACAATGAATATCTTATCCATATTGGAGCCTACGACTATCTCCCGCACAGTGACTATGTTCGGGTGCTGGCCCTGCAACAACAGAGCAGAATGTGCGACTTGTTAGTACGATGGCAGAGACGGACCTTTTTAATGCAATATTTTTGAAACACGGTCTTAACTCTTACGTTGTGGCACATATGATCAAAAACCTAGAATTATCTGAAAATGAATGCTTCACAATACTTCATTACAAAAATACAATATTTGTTATATGGTGCACTGCCCCTTGAAAAACAAGTTCACTTCGCATCGTGACATATTGTTGAATTAATATTGTCAACTAATGAAGCGAGTTTGGATTTCAAAATAAGCTGCCAGTCTCCTGTAATAGTTTAGGTACATCACAAAGTAACAATATAATTTATTTTGTTATTTGGCATCATAAAAATTAGATCGTGCTTATAGAAAATTTATGTATATCTTTACGCATGTGTTCCATAATAATAAAACACCCACGGAAAGCATAAATAATTGTAGCTTTAGTAAGCATAGGTACAATTCATTTCAAAAACTAATTAAAATAACCGCAAAACTAATGAATAAGAAATTATATTTATATAAAACAATAGATATTGGAACTCAACAGGAAAATGTATTTGTTGCCTTTTAAAAATTAACAATGCTGAGTTACTGAAGACACATATAAGTTAATAAAGTACATAAACTTCAGATATGTACCCAAACTAATACACATGTTTTTATTTTGTTTATAGCTGAATTCAAAACAGATTTACTTCATAAGTTTTGCAGCAAAAATAAACATGGTAAGTGTAAGTTAAATTCCAGACACAATTAATTTAAACATAAGTGGAACTCAACCCATGTTACAGTTTTGACTTTCTACATATATTGTTATTTATTACATTTTGCTCTGTGCCATTTGGATACACTTTTAGTTAGACCTAAAGTTTGTCTCGAATAAAGGATTCAGACCCATGGAATCATTGATATTGCATGAAGCGAAACACCAAAATTTTATGAAGTGGCAGATTCGTATCAAACGAGACAGGCTGAAAACAGCCATTTTGCATAAAAAAATACAACTACAATTAATTACTTATCCATTGTGAAGAAAACATTTTCAGAAACATGTAATATAAACGGAATACGACTATTCATCAAAATTTTGAAGTAAATTATAAACACAATGTTTAAATTGGGTCTACGAAATCTGTTTGTTAAAAAACCACGTGCAAAACAAAATGACAAACATGGGTATCCTAATGATTATGAAACTAGAAGGATAGCAAAATAGTTTGCCTAAAAAAGGTTTCATAAAATAACTGTCAACAAAACAGAAACATAATTATCGAGCAGTATCGTTAAGTACATCGAGAATGAGTAATTGCTTTATCTACAGTTTGATCAAATCAAACGCAAAACAAATATTGACAATAATATACAAATAAATTGTGCTCGTGACAGATGTAATAGTTGTATATCTTTTTTAATCAAACCGTAGATAACAATATCCCTAATCCTGATTTGCAATAACTAAAATCACGCAGGATATCCGTAATAACAGGATAAAATATCCATGCTTTACAAAACGCCACAAATGAAGTACTATTTTGATTATTTTGACTCAACTAGTTTCAAAAATGCGTGATTTTAATTTAAGATAGTATCAACCAAGTTTTCTTACAAATATTTAACAGTATTTGTACATAAACTTAGAGCAACACAGATAAGTAACATTTACAGAAATTTTCGGAAGCAGCATGACTTAATGCAAATTGCTCAAAATAATTTCTCTCTACTCTTCGAAACCTTATTTTAAATTACTCTTTGGCATCACATCAGACCAGCATCATTTGAAGTTTGAGTGCAAGTTTCGATAAAAACAATTTATGTTTTATAAAAATCTATACAGCAATTTAAAATGTATTTACTTCAAATTAACTTGCGAAACTTCACAGGGTTACTAGGTATCATTATTAGAACACATTCAAATATAAAATATTTAAACTTTAGTTAATTAGATAACAACATACCTACTACGAGCGCGGTCTTCGCCACTGTATTAGTTAGGTGTTTTGTTATATAATTAACTGAAGTTTAAGTACTGTTTACTTGAATGTGTTTCGCTAGGTAATTCGAGGTAAACCTATAAGTATATAAATTAAAACTTCTGGGCCGAAGAGTTCCATTTGTTTCACATCTGCCACAAAGAAATACAAAACATACACTGTAACGTATATTATGTACAGTTCTTCTTTACCATGGTTTAACTAATGTCGCAAAGCTGTATAGAAAATTTATGTACGACGATGTAATAAATAAATAGTTAAATAAGTAAGTCGCAATCGTGAAATTCACCTCATTTAATGATATATTTAATAATACGCTTTTATTTATATGCAACATTTGATTGATTATATTCACGATATGACCTTTCTTAACAAACGCAAGTTATTAAAACACTCAATCAAAAAATCAAGTGAAGAAATCGCGGCAGTCGATTTTCGAACTATTTATATTATTCAAACATTTTAACCCTTATGAGAATTTGATGTCAGAAAATTACGAACATCGAAAGTTACAAAAAATGCATCATTCAATTACCATGCATTTTTGTAAAAATATACCATAATAATCAAAATCATCTTATCTAAGGCACAATCACTTAGCATGAATTTACCGAGTTAAAACCAAGTAATGCTAGAAATAAACAAGGTATACCAAGAATAATAAATATTTGTAGCATACATCGCAGCCCTACCAGGGACCCATTTGATGAACCTACTTTGCAAATCTGCACTCCATACTTTGATACATAAATTATTATTCATCTTAGTAGTTCCAAAATATGGAGTGTAGACTTGCAAAGTAGTCTCGTCTCCCCAGGTTCTTTGCATGACAGTTTAGAAACACAAATCCTCTAAAATCTTATTAACTTTAATCAATATGTTACGCTAAAAACTACTTTTGACTGAAGATCAGTCAATGTACTTTTGACAGAAAAAAGCAGTTTTGTCAGATTTTTCAGTTAAAAAAACTTTTCACCATTCCGTTCAGTAAAAGTCGTTTTGACTACGAATCAAAACAAGTTTTGACTTTGGTATTGATATGGCTGTATGGCCGATTTATACATCCGTCAGAATATACCTAATAGATCAATATGTCCACCGCCGCAATCAATCAACCAAGGACAAGTCAGTTTTGCTATTAAAATCTACAAAACCCTGTTGAGTGAGACTCCTACTCGTGGTCACAAGAAAAACCACTCGAACCGGGGCTTAGTTCACTCATTCACACATTCATTCATTCAGTAAACCAACAGAGTCGGGATGCTCAAAGTCCCGAGCTTGCTTCGCTTGCTCTCATGGGGTGTACACACGTTACGGTTTCTTTGTGCAATCTTAGATATGCACAAGTCTGCGTGAAGCCGTAGTGCCTAGATATCTGCGCACATTCTTCCCAGACACGTAACTGCATACTTGTACAAGACTAAACTTGTGCAAATAAATAGTTACGTGTGTGCCCACCTTAACTGAACACCATAACTTTGAATAAAACATTCAGTCATGACATACGTGGTTTTGGCTGAGGCCCCTAGTCAAGTACACTTTTGAATAATTTTCAGTCAAAAATACTTTTGCCCGTTCTCTTTACTCAAAAGTAGTTTTACCGGATTTTTACATTCAAAAGTCGTTTTGACCGAAGAATTTTTTTACATAAATAAACAACGCGTAACAGAGATAACCAGAAAACTCAAACACCCCAATTAGAATATCAAGTTAAAAGCACAATAAAATAGTTAAAATTTAACTCTAATGAACCATATCGTATTTTTTTTAAGAAACGTGTTTTATTGTCATTGATAGCTGTATTTAAAAATTCAATCTAATTGCTTAGACATAAAAACTAATAATTTTCTTTATTCAATTGACTTGAAAAAAACCCATTTTTTGTAATAACGCTCAGAAAAAAATGGTTAAATCGATTCAATAGTCGATTCTAAACAAAGTACTTTCTAGTTTCTGTTGTTAAATGTGTTATGTACAAATACTAGTGTACAAATATTTTGCATGCCTAGTTGGCGAAATGATAAAGCACCAATTACGTCAGACAAACATCTGCATCATACTCATTTGACATAAATTAAGTATTTTTCTTTCTATGTCACACCTTGTAGAATCAATTTCGTGAATATCGCGACCACTGTTTAGAACTATAGTCTGGATTGACAATATCGAACCCTTTTTTATTCTTTTTAGATTTAAAATTACTTGGGTTCAAATATGAAAATTCCTTATGGATTTCAAAAGACCATCTAAAATATAACATTCAGCGTACAAAAATATAGAATAGGTAAGATAAAAAGGATGAGACTCGCCACATACCCCTGTTCGTGGCATAAATTGATACATCTTTCTGTTTACAGACAGGCCAACGAAGTCGAACACAAGTGCGGTAGCCATTACAGAGATCGTTCCTTGGGCTTCTGAGTCTTCATTGTTACGCGCTCTACTATCCAGGGTGAGCCAAAAGGCCAGGAAATTCCGAAGTCTGTTGGCGTTTGTTGGGTCGATCTGTACCCAGCTTCTAGCACGTTTGATCGTTGCCCTGAGCAGAGTTATAAAGTAAGACAGCTGATTTTCAATGATTTAATGTAGCAGCGTCTTTCTTATAAATTGTTTTCCGACGGGTGAACCAATACAATATTGTAATGTAATCACGTTCGGAGTGTCAACCGACATAAGTTTTAAATAACATCTGGCAATTGACATGCCATCCGCCAAGGCGGCAAAACCTCCGCACACATTTTTCATTTACATTTAAATTAACACGGTTGAACATCGTCCAACCGGTTTAACAATTGATTTTGAAGTTTTATAAGTTATATCAATATTTTTACATGGTTTTACGAGTTACAAGCTCCTTTTCTAAACTAATTATCAATTTTACCACTTGCAACTTGGGAGGGATTTTATTTCCTGCAGTGAACAATTGAATTGATTGATGTCCACATGATGTTACAGTTCTATATTTATAAAAAAAGTATAACAAAATGCTGGTAAGACTAAGGCCCGGACTCCACCAAAGCGGAGATGTGCGAAGATGTCTCGTAAACAACCAATAGGAATTCGTTTTGAGTTGAAGCTAAACAGAGAGATTTGAAAATAACGCAATCCTATTGGTTGATCGAGACATCTCCGCACATCTCCGCTTTGGTGGAGTCCGGGCCTAAGTGTTATCAGCATTTTGTTTTTCTCGTTTTATCTAGAAACGAAAATCTAGCTTACGCTTAAGAGTTCGACCACGAGATCTGAATTTCAAAGCTAATTTCGCGGCAAGCAAACGCAGGCGAAACCCCAGGCTAGTTGTTGACTCTTATGTCAGTTGACACTCCTAGCGTTTCGTCCAATATCTGATATCCCCAACCTGGCAACTTAAAAAAAAACTAAAGAAGAATACATTGATCACTTCCGAAGGTAAAGTAAGTAACAAATAGGAAATAGAAAGAAAGTACCGTAATTTAGAAAAACAGTTTCCACTTGGAATCTGTTGAATTTGAGTGATTTAGTTAAAACCTAGCAAGAGAAGCACTACAAAAAGCTAGTTCAAGCAGAAGAAGATTATATACTGCTTTTCACTATGTCGGATCGACAGTACCGTTCCGGCCAGTTTATATTGCAAGCTGACACGACAATGTGAGCAGCGTAGTTTAAGAATATAAACTGACATTTTTACTGAGCCGTTAATCTTCCAGACGAACGAATTGAAGACTAGTGGCCTCATAAACCTATTGGTCAACAGAATTTATTTAACATAGATATAAAAGGAAAATCAGATTCCACTAAGCTATAAATGCAAAAAAGCAAGACAGTACAATTACATTGTATACAAATGTTCCAGGTAATTTAGAAAATAAATCTTCTCGTGACGTTCTCCTAAATTCCTGTTTTCAAGCAGGACTCCATTGAACTTTGCAAGTAAAATAGTTATTTCGTAGTCGCTTCGACCCTTTCCGTCGCAGAATCGTAGAAGAAATGAGGCAGTGTTGTTGATAACTGCAAAATTATAAGGTTGTCAAAGAATTCCCTGTTTCGTCGTGTATCTTCTTTCTACCAAATACTTAAGCAAAACTAATTACACTACTCAAAACACATTAAAAATATAGACTATTTATTATATTTATTTAACCTTTTACCGAATGGATGCAGTAAACGTCTTTTGGATTTGATCAACCCCCAGTTTCTGAAACGCTGATCAATTTACCGCCATTTTCAATATCCTATCTATCGGCGGTTTGCCTTACTACACATAGAAATTTGACATTACTTCTATGGAGCTTATGTCAAATTTCTGTCTCTAGTAGGCGAAACCGCCGATAGGTAGGTTATTGAAAACGGCCGTTAATTTGTTGTCAAATGTCATGACAACGAATGTGATTGATCGATACTAACAATCAATCATATCCCTTGACATGAAGTTTGACAGCTGATTAGTACATTTTTGCGTTGATCAGCTTTTCAGAAACCTTGTGTTGGAGTCAATAATCTTGGCTAATATCTCTACAGAAATCAGCTCATCCACACAACCTAGTCGTCATTCTCTTCTGCATGACAATCTGTTCAGCATTGCATGGCTTTTAAAGTTCACAGCAAGCCTAAACATGCGCAGCGCTACATAATTTTTTCGTCACATTATCTCGTGGCGTGACTAGATAATTGACGCACGTGACTTCTCGGGACGTGATAATGCGATGACAAAACTATCTCGCGGTGCGCATGTTAGGCGGCTGGACAATATAAATGGTGAAATTTATAATTTAACTTGAAAAAGTAATCGTTATTCTCATGATTTAAATGATGTGATTGGTCTTCTTGGGTTTTTTTTACAGGGAAAGCAAATTTTTTGATGAATTATTCTTTCTAGCAATGAAATATATTATTACAGGTAAAACAAACAGTTATTATAATGATTCTGAATCAAATAGAAGTTTGTTTTTTTGTCAATATGACTTTTGTTTCCTTGTTCATTTTGAAAACTGACACTTTTTCTGCCTAATTACATAACAATAAAAAATCACTATTTATTATATTCATCAATAGTGAATTAAATTGTGTTGAATATTGTGAAACATTATTTTGCATGCAGAAGAGTCGAAATGCATTCCCTCTAAATGTTACTATAGCAACTGTTGGAGTGTACGCAAATATTGTGCACCGGTAGACTAATGATACGATTACAATTTATTACACAAAACGTGCCATATTTTTGTATTGTCACAGCTGATTTTGTATAATTATTAATGTTATTCGATATTTACCTAACTTTGAATAACTTAAATAATTTTCTTCAGCTTGGCCCGAACGATCGTGATTAACTGAGAAAAATATTCTACAGTGATTTTGATATTAAGTATAATTATGTTACCGGCAATCTCTGTAATCCGGTATTCTATACAATGCCTAGGCAATGTATAGAGTGCCTAAAACGTTCAGGTAATGTATGAAATATTATTTATTTTATACTTTGCCTAGGCATTCTATACAATACCGAATGCGCAGCCGGTAATGTGTGAAAAAGACGAGAGCGGCGAAGGGGAAGACGTGCGAGCAGGCAGTAAACTCCACGCGAGGCACAATAAAAACAAATGAAAAACTTAAGGGGATGTTTGGAAGGTTGTTTGGGTTTCCAAAGGAGAATCGACGGAGCCCCGCTGTGCGGGGCTCCTATTTCTGTCTGCAGGGTTTAAAGTAACCTAACACGAAAGGGGAGGACGGAGGCTCATCCCCTTCGAACCTAACCTATCCGTGTCGGGGTGCCCCAAATGAATGACCAAATCTATTTACTTTACACATTGCCGGTGGACCAGCAGGTATTCTGTACAATCCCTAGGATATGTATACATTACCTAGGCAAAATATGTAATGGACAATAATATTCAAAATATTTCATACATTGCCTGGAGGCCCCAGGCATTCTATACATTGCCTAGGCATTGTATAGAATACCTGCATTATACACATTGCCGGTAACATATACAAAAAATAGAGAGGCAAGCGTCTGTCACGACTCATCGTGCAGATGTCTTCAGACGTGATGTATTCAGACTCAATAGACATGTGCGACAATGGCACAAGAGAGGCAGATACGCAACTAGGGCGCGCGCCCTAAACATAAACGTTACATTATTCCTATTATCTTGAAAGAATAATATCTGTTTCGCTCACTCGCAAAATTAATTATTAATTAGATATTTAGAGTTGGTCCGAAATGGCAGAACGCAGCTACATGCGCTTTAAAGATAGCAATGGAATATAAACAATTGTAGCTACTGACCAGGCGCGTACGACCGCGAATTTTCCAGAGCAGTGCCCACTCAAGCTTAAATCTGCCATCTTTAAAGTAAACGTCGTCAATTTGAGCCGACCCTTTTGTTTTATTTAGGACTTTCTCGGTCTTCCTCGTCTTGTAGAAGTGTCATCATGGATAAGTCTTCATTAGATATTATAATAAAAAAAAGAGCACAATTTCACTAGATGTGAGTGCAAGTATTATATAGTTTTAGGGCATTACACGAATTTGTTTACAGCCTGTATTATATTAAATTTTACAGTATTAATAAGCGGATATAAATAAGACAGTTGTATATTGGAGTTTGCCCTCAACCCTATTATCAATCCCTCTCTATCACACTAAGGTTTGCTGGTAGAAAATTCATTTTTGAGCTAAGTTCACATGACTTCACTAAATTGTACTTTTATTGTAATTTACTTGTGTACAATAAAGAAAAAGAATAAGTAACGTGTCTGTCGTGATTTGCCGTCAGTCACGTGTGCCCAGTGCGCATACGTCTCGTCTGTGGACATCTGCCACGGAAAGAGTCCCATCGTGTTTCTACAAGTGAATATACAACAGCCGTTGTGGAATTTCCTAATCTGAGAAATAAAATAAAAATATATAAAATGTTGTGCTGGAAACAAAGATTTCATGACTCCTTTGCAAGTTGAGTTCCTTTGTGAAAATATTGTTGTTATGCATAAAAATATAACCACTTATAATTGTAACAATATGTATTACAATTTAAGTAGACTTTTTTCATCATGAAACATATTTCGCAACACACATTTACATTAAGTATTGTCATGCTTTTTTGCTTATGTGGGAATCAAACTCCCAAGGTAAACTTGAGCTGATATACAATATATAATAATTATAAGTGGATAGGTTGCCAATCAGTCTATTGCACCACCACAGAAGATATTCCTTTAGTTGACTTTTACAACGAAGTTTATGGTGGGGCTTTACTTTGTACCGTTATTTTATTATCACTATGCTTTTTAGTAGTTAAGAAAACTTTCAAGGATAATACTAATTGATCTATGTCGAAACCAATAATCGATTTCAATCCTAAGATCTCTGAATTGGTGTAGGTTTTTGAGATTACGTCTATTGAATTTCTTTCAAAAACCTACATCAAACAAGAGATTTTGGATTGAGATCGGTAATTGGTTTCGGTCGTTAGTAAACAATATTTAATAGTTTCATTTGTAATCACAAATAATTTGAAAAAAATAAGCATATTAAGTTACCAATTAGCTTAAAAGTCTAAGGCCAATGTTGTTTGTTATATTGATTATGAAACTCCTGAAAGTTTTCCTAACCCCTAAAACAGAATCACAGTTTTACAATCCATACAGTTGGGCAACGAGAGTACTTGCACAGAGCAACGGGGAGCGGGTGCCGCAAGCCGCATCCCACAAACACGCTTAGTTCGTGGGATCGAGCGTGAAAAGCCGACGCAGGCGTGATTTACTAGCGAACTATTTTTATTTCCAATTCTGTGACAACCCTTTATTTCATATCGGCGTGTGACAGCGTAAATTCCTACGCTGCGGCGTCATCACCCAACATCGAAGTAATTGCGCTACTGTAGGAAAAAATATTGTAATACTGTGACAGAATGGTGTTTATTTTAGATAGTGACAAACAATACGATTTGTGTAACTTTTAAGATACATGTAAAGAAATACTATTCTTAAAGTACATCTCTATGTCATACCAACATTTTTAACGTCTGCAGAACTTAAAAATATTCCCTAACTTTACCTTTATTACTGGTACCTGGCTGATATAACTGAAGATGATGATCTTGATGATCTTAATAAAAACTTGCATCATTATCTTAATGTAACCTTCGATGTTCGTATTTTAAGTAGTGTATATTGAAAAATTACTTTTTGTAGACCATCAAATTCGAAGATGTAGAACGTAACAAGAAGAAAGCATTGAAGGGTTGGTTCCCCTGGAATAAATTCCTAAGATACTTAGGCCCGCCCGTGTATCGAAGTTGTTAACCCTTGCAATCGGGTCACACCTCTAGCACAACCCTCTTGCAGGTAAGAGGTGCCGGGCCTGTAGGAATAAAATACAAGGCATTAATGAAATGAATTTAACACAGGAGCCATCGAGTGCTTCACAGCTCGCGGCTCAATCACTAGCACGTATTTATAGTAAAACAATTTTAAAATAAAATACCTTTCGAGAAAAGAGCAGTGATGCATTGTGATGGCTCAAGTGAGCTTATAGTATACAAAATTAAGATTGTGATCTTACCTTCAGTAATGTGTTAATTTCTCTCAAAGAGGTGATGGGGAATCCTTCCTTCTCCTTTTCCATTTTAAGTCGTTTGAGAGCAACAATTTCGTCTGTTGTTTTATCACGCGCTCTGTAAACAACTCCATATGCGCCTTCCTCTATTCTATTGAGACATTGAAACTCCTCAACAGAACGACAACCCTATAAATGTTATTAATTATGTCATTAATATTTTACATATAAAAAACAATTAGCCTAACAAGAATCTAGATGATGACATAACTTTAGAAGAATATTGTTACTTCATCTGCAACCTGCAAAAAAAAATGATTTTCTATTTTCTAACAAAGTAAAAACAGTAATTTAGAATAATACGAACTAATTATTGAGGGTCGCAAAAACAAGTTGCTAGTCACAAACTGTGTGCCTCTACAATGATTTATATAAATATATGAGAGTTGTACCTGTAGTGCGGGGTAGTAAGGAGGAAGAGCATTAATAGCTTCCTCTCTCTGTCTTGTTTCCTCATCATCTTCGTGGGGTTTTTCCTCCTCTGCAGTCTTTCCATTTTCTCCTGGAGGAGGAGGTGAAAAGGAATGTGATCTGCTTCTACTCTTAGACCTAGACAATGATCTGAAACATTTTAATTAAAATAATAATTTTTGACAACTTATACCACCTATACACCGGGGGCCAGAGGTACCCGAAAGATTTTAACCTTCGATTCCGATGCCTAATCGGCGAAAATTGACGAAAAGCTAGGATATAGTTTGTTGAATAAAGCTTAATTTTCGAAATATTCGTTATTTACGGAAGTTCACAAATCGAAAAATATCTATGGTAACAAGTCCTATGAACGCGGCGTTGCGACTTTTGTCATACCATACCCCTCTCTCTGTATGTCTTATTTGTCGGGGACAGTTGTGAAGTGAGAAGTTTCTTATCCACTCACACGATAATTTATAAATGTTGCCAGTTCAACCTAAGGTATTGTTTACATGGAAGTGCTAAAGATAATTGACTCATTAAGAAAAAAAAAACTCTTAATTAGACTTTCATTGATATAACATTTGACTCATAATACCACCAGAAAGGTGTGGTTAAAATCTTTCGGATACATCGGGGCCACGGTGTATAAAAAAATGGAATAATGGTTATGAAAAATTGCAATATCAGAATAATAAATACTATTAGGGTTCCATTATGGTGAGACTTCAGTCTATCTGTATGTCACGGCCTGTTTTCCAGAGTAACTTTTATTACAATAGACATAATACTTGGCATAGGTGTAGAAATAATTATTTGCCTGCACCTATTTGTGATGAACAAACTTCAGTTTTTTTATTAACATTTGACATACGTATTTTAAGAAAGCGAAATAACTTTTTTGTTTTATATTATTATACTGTAATAATTTGGTCTGAAAGGACTTTCTTTAAAAATAAAACGAATTTTCAGACATTTACAGTTGTGTTCTTTTATATTTCACTGTATGGAACCCTCTGTGCGTGAGTCAGACTGTTTTTCTCTATTGTATTAAATAACATTTTTAAACACCTGTTTAAGCACCTGTGTGATCCATGTGATGATGGTAGTGATTCAGGCTTGGACTTGGGGCTAGGTGACTTGGATTTTGATGGAGGTCTAGTCTTTTCATTGATCCGTTCCTTTTCCTTATCTTCCTTATCAGACTTTTCACCATCCCTAGGTTCTTCTTCTTCTCCTTCGGATTTAGAATCTGCTGCAGAGTCAGACTCTGTGCTTGAGCTATCCTCCTCTGTTTCAGTGTTTGTGTGTTCACCTAAAATTATTTACATTTTAATTGGTAGATGTTTAGGGGAAATCAGGAGTATAAAAATGAAATAGCTTCTTCAGATAAAAGTGTAATGCAATGACTGACAAAAATTATAAAAATCAAAACTGTGTCGGTGGGTGTATAAAATTAATTAAAATTCCTTCGCAAGACGAGTTGTCAACTTTGGAATGAGTTGTGTTGCAACCTATATTTTATCAGGTGCTCTCAGGTCCAAACAGTAGATATTACAGAATTTTTGGTGTAGCACCCTAAATTAATTATTAAATAATGATCGAAATTATTTACATGTATTGTTACATAAATTCAATTAATTGATTTCAAGTTTGAGTGATTAATGGTTGCTACTTACCATCTTCAGGTTCGGAGTGTGGTGAATTACTTTTCATTTCTACATCACTTGAATCAGATACAGTAACTACAGAATCACCATAGTTAGGTGAGTCTGTTGTTTTAGTTTTCTTTGTTGTAGTCTCGTTCGGTGAAACAGAACGCTTCTTGCCACGACGACGGTGCTCCTGTCTTCTGGCCTCCAACTCAGTACGGGATTCATTTTTTCTTTTTTCCCTTTCTTTATCTGAAACAGTTAATACTTTAATTTCTTTATAAGATGCCATTAATATTATGTTATTTTGTAATTATATACATAATCATAATTTACTAGTACTTTAGGTATAATAGAGAAAAAAAATACATTTTTCAAATCCAATTTAAAAGCTAAATAATTCTGAGCAAACATATTCTTACCTGCAAACAAAACTTTATTTTTCCTATGTTCTTGATGTTTATCTAATGATGAGTGACGAGATGATGATTTACTCTCTTTTTCATAGTATTCTGAACCTTTCTTGCCATCCTGACTTTGCAACTCTTTAGATATTCTTTTATTCAGTAACCTAGTTCTTAAATCTTCTAACTCTTTGTCTCCAGATGTCCTATCTCTGTTTTCTTTTTCATTATTATGATTAGTATGGCCTTCTTCAGCTAATAATCTTAATCTAGACTCTATTCTTTCATTATCAGAGCGTTTTCGTTCTGGTTCAGCATATTTGTATTGTCTGTCACGACCTAGATATACGTCTCTCTGCACATCTTTCTCTTTATTGTACATTTCTTTTTCTTTATATGATGCGTCTTTTTCTCTATAGGGTTCTCTTGATCTAGTTGGTTCTCTGAAAGAAGGATCTCTGTACATTTCTCTCTCCCTGTAATGTTCCCTTTCTCTATATGGGTCTTTTTCCCTATAAACTTCTTTTTCTTTATACATTTCCTTTTCTCTCACCTCTCTCTCACGATACATTTCTTTCTCTCTTATATCTTTGTTATCTCTATAGACATCTTTACCATCTCTATACATTTCCTTGTCTCTGAATGTTTCTTTCTCTCTGTATGGTTCCTTGTCCCTAAATGTTTCTTTATTATCTCTATACATTTCTTTTTCTCTATAATATTGTTTTTCTCTATAGTACTCTTTGGCCATATCCTCACGTTCAGGATTCTTATTAATCTCTCGCTTTGATTTTTCAGACTTATCACGTTCCCTGTTGAAAAAGGTTTATGATTGATCTATAACATTCCCAATGTCAGTAGGATGACAGACCTTAAAGCACATAATATCAGATTTATAAAATGTTATGAAATATTCAATAAATATAACGAAAACAAAGTCAATATTAAAGTGCTAAATTAATTCCGCTTTAAATTCTGCATCAACTGATCTTGAACGTCATAAACAGCAAAATAGTTATTGCTACTGATTGTTTAAGATGCATTATAAAGATAACTCCTAAGCAGAACAAACTATACACAATTGCAATGAGTTAATACTAAAGCAATAGATACTACTAATTGTAAAGTAAGTTCTTTAATTTTAAGTAGATTTATCTCCAATGTAAATAAATTAAATAATTAAAGTAACATAAACAAGCCAATTTACCTGTAAAGATGTTTCTTTTCTTTCCTAACATTGTCTTTGTATCTATCCTTGATGGCTCTTTTATGTCCTCTTTTGTCCCGATGTGTTGGACGAATTACAGTTTGTGGAGGAGGCTTAATTATCAAGGAATCAGCATTGTCTCGATCTTCATCAGATAAACTAAAAATCACCATAAATAAATGATAAAAATCTGTTCATGCTAATAGAAAATTACAGAAATAAAGACAAATACATGATATTCATACTTTATTAAAAATATCAAGGCAAGATACATTCTGCACACATGAATTGACCATTATACAACCTTAAACTTACAGGTTTCCTTTGTGCAATGCATAAAAGGTCACAAAACAAGGTTGTGGAAGTGACACTGCATGTAAAGTGCCAAATACACTAGCAAGTTTTGTTCTGCAAGTTGTTGCAGAACTTGCAGTACTTGCTTAGTTCACTTTCAACCTGTGGGCACACCCACATCTTGTAGACCGCTGCAAATTTTACGAACATAGCAAGCATTGAACTGCAACAACTTGCGACACAAAACTTGCTAGAGGATTTGGCGCTTAAGACTTATTTTCAGCTAATGTTATTACAGCTAAAAACATGATTTCCAGTCATAATGCAACATGTAGTTATCATTATTTATTTCAACGTAAAATTATGACTTGAATTAATACTTATACACAAGAACTTCAATTTTATCTACGCATTACTGAACAACCATTTTCCTGCTACACATGAGTAAAACCCATCCCAGCCCACATCCCCAATATCTACAATATTCATCATACAAAATAAGAAATACAATGTAAGATGTTTGTTAATGCCTAGCGTAAGTCAATCAGAATTAATTTTATCACAAGCATTACATGACTTATAAATTCACATTGTCTGCCAGACCATGTTACTTTGCAACATATAAAAAATTATAATTACTTCAATCATGACTGACTATTGAAATTGATTCAAAGTAAAAGGATAAAACATGTTGATTGCATACCTAAAATCCATTTCGTCTGGAACAGGGCTGCGCGCTAGTTCTCCATCCTCGCTTTGATCATCTTCGTAATTACTCATGATAAAACTTCGTTACTACGCTAGCTAATCTTACGTAGTAAAGTATATCATGAAATAATAACCACAAATCACTAACTTCAGTAATTAAACTAGTTCTAAGATTATAAATTTTGAAAAGAAAATAGGTACGAAATGTGAATTACACACAAACGAATTAGAAATTCTCTACACTCACGCTGGTAAGTCAGGTAACGCCATTTTGTTTAGTTTTTGTTTTTTTAAAGAGCGGTATTGCCAGTATAAGTGTCTATTCTATGGTGTAGAGTAAAATTCTCTTTGGGCATTTTAAATTCTGAAAGTCCACGGTTTTCCAATCCATGCACTCCATGCAGTTGGGCAACGCATTTGATGTCGTGTCGGGCGGGCGCTGCTGCGCTCCGTGTGGGTATTTACTCTTAGAGCATTTAACCTTACATTTAACTGTATTTACTACGTTGTCCCACGCAAATATGCATGAGTAAGGGTCAAAAAACACCTTAGAGAGGTATATGCTCTAAGAAAAACACGTCCGATAGTCGGTTCCGATAGTCTGATCAGACTATCTGAAGGCCTCCGCGTCATACATTTGTTTGAACATGAATTACACGTACGATCAGACTATCGGATCGGATGTCAGAATCGTAAGCATCGTCCGGGCGTCGCTTCCGATCCGCTTGTCTGAAGGCGCGCGGCACGTACATTTGTAGGTGAAATACACGTACGATTTTTCTTTCCGATTCGTCATTAGAAAAGTGAGCTATGCTCTAAGGAGCATCGACAAGTACGGACGTAGTTCTAGGTACGGCTACGGTTATTTATACGACTGCGAGTTAAAAGGATGGTACTGTTTTGCTTATTTATCAGACCTCATGTTGAAAAAGGTTGTACTGTTTTTAATTTTGGTTATTTATCAGATTGCGAGTTGCGAGTTTGTTAATCACAAGCGCAATATCATTGATTGAAGTACGATCAAAAACAAGAGTAACAAGTGATATTATAAAATTAACAAATTCAGTTGCTTAGAAACACACTCTTCGTCTAAAATGCCATATACTTCAATACTTACTATCAGTAAAAAATAAGTGAAATAAAGGATGAGGTTCCGTACCTTTATTAGGGTGTTAAAAAATTTGCATAAAATGATTTTATGATTTATTCCTTATACCTAACACATGGCCGGTACGTCGCTTTTCTTATCCGAACTTGGCTCGACCCACTGCCGTGTGACTGATTGAAGTGTTTCGCGTGACAGACAGAAAACAAATGAAACCAGAAAAAAAACGGACACGAGAATCGTTCGTGTATTTCAGGAATCCGATCAGATAGTCGGATCCGGCTCCCGGACGCAAGTATCGGACGTCTATTTTGACCCTTAATACTAGGGATGAGACGTAAAACCAGGCTTCACTGCGAAGTAGGACTGGTGCGGACGGGAAATACTTGCAAGTGTGAAAGTATTTGCTAGTCGGGTGCGGCAGAGGTGGAACAGACCAGAATTAAAATACTTGCATAGGAAATCGATCTATGTCCTAGTATAAATAAGGAGCACAAAAATATTAACGAAAAATAAAAGTTTAACTTCCAAGTACTTTTTCCGCAAATACGATTGTGCTCCTTAATACTATGAAAACACGGATCAATTTCCTATGCAAGTATTTTCAACATTGGAAGCCGAGGGTGCGGGGCTCGCGGCGACGACATCGACGGCATCGGGGCGCTGTCAGGCGTTGGTTGAGAGTTCGGGGCTCGGCGGCCGTGCCCGAAGTATTCCGAACGTGCCCAAGTGCGTACGGCACGAACTAAACCTAAATACTGCCAAATATTTTCAAGTATTTTAACCCTGGTTTTCGACCCTGGTATTTTTTCACACTCATGAATTTTGCAAGTATATCGCATCCCTAGTTAATACCTATGATAAGGACTTCTTTCGGTGAACGCAGTTTACCTCACATCACGGGAAAATCTATGAAATTTTAGATTCTGAAGTCGACTTACATCCATTGACAGAACCGTTTGTGTTAACCATTAAATTTCACGATAGAACTTACTAAACGGCACTTAAAATATTACAAAACACGCTCGCGTCAATCTGCTTCCGATCGATACCGCAAACTAAGTGAGTATGCGGTACGTGGTCCGCGCCACCCACAGCTCCACGAGACACCCGCGCCCTTGCTTTGCACAAGTCTATTCGTTGCCTAACTGTAAAACTGTTTTATTACTGCGGAAAGATCAAATTGTAGTGTTCAAACTCTGGGCTATAGGCTTACTATGACCTCTTACGAAAACGTTTAAATGCCAGCCAGTCAACTTCCGTTCAAAAGCAGGCCTGCTTCTGAATCGCTAAAAATCGTACCATGAGAGTACTAAAGGTGAACGAGAGTCGTTCAGAACGACTACTGAACCAAGTTGTACGGTAATGCCATAGAAGTAATAAGTACTACGTACAACTGCTTGTTCATGGTACGAAAAGTCTATACAAAAAAAAAGGTAAACGGGTTTCGTACGTCAACGTAGCAAGCCTGCTCTAACGAAGTCATAGTACAAAAAAGCAGGGCAGTTCAACTTCTAGGCAACTGCTGTCCTGCTTTAAGAGGTCCCCCAGTAAAAATAGCAAAACAACCGCCTGTTGATTGACACCTTAATCTGTGTGAACAGAGGCTTGGCAACTTTGTATGATGTGTTCAATGTCTGTTTCTAGCTTTATTCAAATACTTTTTCCATTTTGTATTTTAGACGATTTTTATAAAACGTCAAATAAATCGATTGCTCGTAAAAAAACAGTTTTGTGTGATTGATTTGTGAGTGATGATTATAATACAAATAAATAATTTCCTCTTTGATAGAATAGAAAATAGAAACCAACCAAACCATCAAATTACAAATTGTCAGACAACAAATACAACGAAAGTCAAATTGTAATATGTCTGATGTCTTGTTTACCTTTTTATTGTTGTAATTGTTTGTTGAATATCTTAGATCATGTTTGTTTGATTATCTGAATTTATGAGTTGCTACGGAGCTTAAATACCATGGTAAGAAACCACTGTCACTGTGAGTAATTTAATTAGAAATAAGTGGGAATACAATAAGTAAGATTACACTGCTAAACGCAAATTCATGACTATCTGCAAATATTCGTGATGTGGTTTATCATAATCAATCTATGAAAGTTGCAAGTTTCAGCCAAATCCAGCATAAAAGAATATGCATGACACAATACACCTACAATTGAGAAAATAATTTGTAAATAGATACACTAATTCATAAAGCAACTGTACATCTTAAACCATGTTGGTACAATGTACGAACTTTGTCTCATTGAACTAAAAGTACCTACTATAGCACTTCAAAGAAGGTATGAAAATGACAGTGTAAGGGGGCAGCATCAAACATCCAACTTCTCAGAGTGATCCTTACTTGCATGCGGTTGTAGACACAAAGATACATTACAAGGCACACAAAGATAGATTAGTGCTCACCCTTCATATTCATAAACATATACAGATTAATCTATATTATATACCTATAAATACTAAAGTGAGTTTGTCTGTCTCTTCTTCACAGTAGTTTAAACTGAAACTATTTTGATGAAATTTGGCACAGAAATACCTTGAAGCCTAGAGAATGGCACAGGATATTTTTTATTCACCTATTGGTGCTTCCACACTGCTGTTAAAAATGTTTACAAACATTTTCAAACACTAATACATTTAATAACAAATGTAAGAAAAAGATAAAAATATTAGATCATAATAAATCTAATCTATCTAAAATAGATTATTAGATAATATTTTAATACATTTCTTTTATTTATGTTTGTAAACAAATGTTTAATTTAACAATTTATTTATGTTTCCAAAGAAAATGTTTGTAAACATTTTTAACAGCTGTGGAGCACCTTATCACAAGAGAAGCCAATAAAATATCACCATATACTCATCAAAATTTTGATGTACAGTATGTTATAGGATAATGTAATGCCTATGTGATTTATTATTGTATAGTGATTTTTATTTGTCATGGTTCCACCAATGTATTCAAATTACCAAACAGTGTAACCTGCTGCTGATGCTGTGCTTGCTTTTTATGGCTGATAAATTGTGAGATGACCATCTAGCCTAATATAATACCAGGCTCGTGACACACAAAAGGCCTTTGGCCAACTGCAGACTGTAATAGGCCATTGCTGCTGATTAGGAGACAATTAGATTTTATTTTTATTTCCAGGGTCCTTCAGTACATTCAATAATTGACTGGTTTTAGCATGATACCACAGTTGGGTTTATTTAAATTACATAAATGCATTGTATCTTTAATAATTTTATGGTGTTGTTGACACATTATTGGCATCAAAATTGATGATATTAACCAGCTAAAAAATCATCCAAAAGTGTTATCAATGGTTTCTAAGAGAGACCTTTTAAATAGTACCATAATTAACAATTAGGTCCCATTCACACCATATTTGTACACATGTATTCTACTGTCCATTCTTCTATGATTTGTATAATTAATAATTAACTTATAATGTACAACACTAGGCAAATTTGGGTCTATGTCTAGCCAATATAATGGTTAGCTTATTTATGTACACTTGACATCCAAGAAAATATTGCATTACTTACGAATATGATAGATTTTTGGGATTATCTAGGATAATATTTAAAAAAACTGTTAATATTTTAGAATAGCAAGATACTAAATACAATAGCTAATGCTATAGACAATAGAGAGGAGTTAAAAAAACGAATAGAAAATGGTAAAACTATTTATCAAGAACTACAAAATTGTGTAAAAAATTGTCAAAGCCGTTTTGGAGGGAAATCAGAATTAGCCACAGAAGACGATATAAGGTGATGAAAAATGTGTTTTGCTATGTTAACTAGCCATCAATGCTAAAAGAATAAGTATTAACTAGGTGATTATTTCAGAATAGCACAACTGTGCGAAAAATGGGAGAAATTGCTTAGCCATGGCATTAGAACTAATTTATCAAGCTCGGCAATTCAGAATTTGGTTTCAGCAGGTTTAAACTTCACTTTTAATATTGTTAATGTTGGTAAGATAATACTATATGCTAAAGAATATACTCGGATATAGTTTCGCTTAAACAAACACATGCATTATGCAAGTCACACATTTTTTTTTTTACTTTTTTCTCAATTGTATTTGAAGTTACAGAGGGTATCTTATTTGTTTCAGGTAACTCTTTGTGGAGTTATACTTGCCTTCATCTAACGAAACATGAAAAGGAAAGGTTTAAGATTCTTACAAATATCAACACACCACTGGGCTATTTCAGAGCATTTCTTAGAGCTGCTTTAAATGAGAGATCTCTAGACAGGTAGGCAGCACTTACCTAGTTATGCTAGGAAAAGTTTGTCATCATTCTTGTTTCATACCTAATTCTGAATGTTATCAGGTATCTTCAAAGCTGGGTGTCTCATGGTCTTCTAATGGAATATTATGAAGAAGGTGCTCTGGTAAGACATCTTGAAACTTCTCATCTTCTTCCAAGCATGGCTGCAGGTAAAATATTTATTTATTTATTACTTAGGCCTCGTTCAGGGAGACGCCGGGGTAGCGCGTCGCGTTCCGCGTTTTCTCCGTTTACAGAGGGGCCGCACGTGAAGCGGCAGGCGGGGCCCGCGGTGCCAGCCGCGCATTAGCAGTGTGTGCAGTTCCGTTTATGAAGGCGCGGGGCGTTGTTCGGTGCGTGGTGCTGTGCGTGGGAAATGACGGTGTCTTCTTTGGACATCTCACAACGCAGACGTGTCGTAATGAAGTACGATTTCATCGACATATTACTAGAAGATAATTGCAACATACAAGCTACGAGCTACAAGCTCGCTCGCCTTCGATGTCAAAAACAAACTGACACGCGCGTACGTGGGGTACGCGGCGGAGGACGTGACGTCGGCAGCTGCGGCGTGCTCTGCTGCGAGTAGCGCTCAATATCAAACAAAACGCGCGTGATCACTCTTCCACATGAACGCTCTCATATATTACCGTATTTCTTTTTCTTTTTTAAAAACGTTGCCCCACACTAAGATTTCTCTTGTATCGTGGGTGCGTTTACAGACACAAATCTTACAAACAAACGCCCAGACTCGAAACAACCATCTGTAGGCCATACAAATTTTTCTTCCGTGTGGGAATCGAACCCACGACCCGTGGCGCAGAAGCCAATTGCTTAGCCACTGCACCAAACGTGTCGTCGATATGTTTGATTAGACCGCGAGACGCGACGCCAGACGCGCCACGCAACGCCCCGCGTCTCCCTGAACGAGGCCTTAAGGAAATTTATCGTAGCTATAATGCTTTTTGGCTAATATAAATATAAGAGTTAATAAAAAACTTATAAACAATTGCAATTGCTTATTGTTTAGCATAAATTAGCTTGTTTTGTTTTTTTTGTTTCTGACTTTCAACCCTATTCAATTTAGCCAGGAGAAAGGTCTCCAGCCAAAAGAAATTAGTTAAGATTATCCCAATAATAGTTACGCCTCCTTCCCCCGAAAAAACTAATAATGCTAAGCTTGAGCATAATGTTTTAATTGATTAGAAATATTAATAATGCATCATATCAATTATTTCAGGTTTATCAACAGTCTTGTTTGCGTTATCAATCGACAGACCAGAATTGAATGACACACAGCAAGCTAATCATTCTAATAAAGCAGAACATGTGATACCTTTGCCAGTGCCCGTGAAATCATCTAGCAATTTAAAACGAAAGCCTTTGCGCCAAGTTATATCTTTTGATAAAAGCGAACAAAAAAATCTTATGCTTAATAATAGAAAGTCTCTAGGAGCCACAGAACAAGTAGATAGTTCCGCATGGAACAGTGCACCGGCGACTTGCCTCAATTCACCAGATCCCAAAATGGTCACACAAGCCGCTTCAAGTAGTGAACCTACTAGCTCCGAATACAAAAGTAGTTTAAGGCACTTCTTTCCAGACAGTGTCAAAGTTATGGACAGTCCTTCACAAATACTGTCAAAACTATCGGAGTGTGCAAAAGAAATATTCTCATCTTCCAACAGTATAGATGTAAATAACGTCATTAAAGATGATGTATCTGAATTAAGTATAAATAATTTAAAAATATCTGAGAGTGATAGTGAAGAGGTGGCAGGAAGTATAGATGGAAGCACATCATGCTTAGAGCTGTGTTTTACAGAAGATGAAACTGTACCTGAGGATAAAATGTTGAATTCAGTTTTAGAAAATAAGGAAAAAGAATATTTAAACTTGCAAATGAAAATCACTCAAATGGAAGTAGCCAATAAGGAAAAAATTAAGAAATTAGAAAACGTTGTTTTGGATCTGAGCAAGTGAGTTTTATTTATTACCTACTATTAGCTATGCACTTGCGGCTCCGTCCACGTACCTACGCTTATAAGACGAACAATTATATTATCCGATACGAATCGCGCTCCACCTATTGTACAAAAACCTCGCAAGGACCAACAGCAATTGCACAAAGTATTAACTCAATTTGATGAACGATGCGCGAATGCATAGAAGACGAACAGACGTACAATCATTAATTTTTATATAATAGAGAAGACAGAAATCGTGTGATAGGTGGCGTTATGTACGATTTCCACCAAACGGGCCGCGCCCGGAGCGCTTTTCACACAGTGCTAAAGGAAATTCAGGCTTCTATACAATAGTTAAGTTTCATGTTTGCGTGGAATTTACACTGCTTGGAACTCGGTTAGATCCGCGCGTATGCCGCGGCAGCCGGTCGGCTCCTCGCGTACGTGAATGGCGGCGCTCGGCTGTCGTCGCGTCCGGTCGGTTCCGCTTGGCCACACCGCAGGTCGAAACTGACTGCAATAGCGGATACACGAGAACGCGCGCGCATACGCCCGGATTCCAGCAAATTGTAGCCGTCGGGCGAACGCGGTCGGCTACTGGCGCGTGCTCGAGCATCCGCTGCGACGCGCTGCGCTGCGCTCCTGCGTGGCCCGGTTGGTGGAAATCGTACATTAGGTTCGCCTTTCGATGTACTGTGGGAGTAGGTACTTTAATACGGGATACATACGTTAGCTCAACAATCACACTATCAACACCACTAGATCAACCATTAACCTTTTGACCGCCACGGACGTCTATGGGCGTCAAATTAAAACGTGTTCACGACGCCTCCGACGGCATGGCACGTCGAAAACACCACTTTTTTTTTATAGTTCAAAGGTTTGACGTCCCTAGACGTCCGTGGCGGTCAAAAGGTTAATGAAATCTCATTGAAATCAGTAAGGCGAATGAATTCTCGTTTTTTTCTAACATAAGTCCCATTTATCTTTTAGAATATATTTAGCCACTAATATTTTAAACTGTTGATCTTCTGAACAGTTTGTGTTATAAATTGCTGATATCATCATTCATAATGGTTTTTTGATGAACTGAGATTGATGACTTTAACGGTTGATCTAGTGGTGTTGATATTTTGAATGTTGATACTGTGATTGTTGATGTAACGTATGTATCCCATTTGACACAGTCTGTCCACAGAATAGTAAACAAATCGAATGATCAGTTGCTTACACCCCGATCGATAATGCAGCACAACGCAATGTTTGTGCAGTTGTCTATCAAACAACACTCATGCTGTCTTATTTTAGGGAAAATGACCGACTGAAAGAACAATTGCGGCACTACATGTCAGCCGTGGAAATTGGAAAAGCTTTAAAAAACGATTGTGGGGATAATACAGAAGTTGATCAGTATGAAAGGAAACTAGTTCAGGTAAGCAGTAGTAAACATTGGTGCCGATTCTCTTGTTCACCAACTGAACTAAAATTAGAGAATTGCTATCTTTTACTAACAGACAGCGCGAGAAAAGGACGGTGATAGATAAGAACTAAATTAGAGATGTCAAATTAGTTTACGCCTTGAACTTCGCCATGTTTTTAGTCGACACGTTCCAATCTGTTGTCTAAATTTGTATGGAAATTTTAGTTCAACTAAATTTGACAGTTGTTATTTACGTCTGTCTCCTTCTTATTTGATGAGAGTGAAAAATATGGCAATAGCCTAAATTTAGTTTGTGCACAAGAGAATCGGCGCCACTATCTCATATTATGACAATACTAGTCCACCACTTCGTCTGCGTGGATATCGCACATAAACTTAAGTTAACTCTAAATGGAGAAGGTATTCTTCTTCTCTAGTTTCGACACGATTTCACCAGAATAGTTCATGCCGTGGTGAAAAGATTAGCCAGTCAGCAAGGTAGGTAGTGGAGCTGACTGCTCAGGGTGCGCCGGATGTGCTTATAAGTATCGCCAGTCATAGAGGCAATGGAGAAGGTCAAAATGGTTCAAGTCGATAAACACAGAAAATCCGATATTCGCATACAAACTTTAATAACCCGTTGCACGCCATAGAGGGGTTATTTTAAAAAAGTCTCTGCATAAGCGTTTTATTATTTGTTTGGAAGAGTATACGTTATTCAATACAAACATTTACACTTTCACATCATTACTAAAACTAACTACTAAAAAAATTTTCTTAGTGCACTTCTACACACTCCAAGAAACAGCCTACAGCCGTTTAGGTAATGCCTTGTCTGTAAGTCAGTCACGCAACTGTTAGAGTATACGTTATTCAATACAAACATTTACACACTATTTCATATCATTATTAAAACTAACTACTAAAAAATGTTTCTTATTGCACTTCTACACACTCTAAGAAACAGCCTTCAGCCGTTTAGGTAATGCCTTGTCTGTAAGTCAGTCACGCAACTGTTAGTTTATTTAAGTATTCATAATTTATCTTTAATAATTATACACTCGAGAGCAATGATTCAGGGTTACCAACATAAACCTTAATAAGTATCTCGGAAAACATTGTTAGGCATTGTTTAACATTTTAACATTATTTGTTTATGTTTCTGACCCGGATTCATGGCTTGCGATAGATATCTCTTTTTTTCTGGCAAATTATCCTAAGGTTGTCTGGCAGAAATCACCTAGTGCGATAGGAGACTGTACATTACTATTATTAAGTATAATAGGTAATGTTTCTTATTTGTTTTGTGTACAATAAAGAGTTTGAGATTGTATAGATTACTAGCTTTTGCTCGCGGCTTCGCTCGCGTTAATTTAAGGATCCCTAATTTTTTGATCCCAAAATATAGCCTATAGCACTCAAGGATAACGTAGCTTCCTATTGGTGAAAGAATTTTTGAAATCGGATGAGTAGTTTCGGAGATTACCCCCTACATACAAACAAACAAATTCTACCTCTTTATAATATTAGTATAGATGAATACTAATACAATTTCAGTACCTACAACTCGCTGTCCTCATAAAAAGACAGAAGAGTTGCATTTGTAGAAATGGGGCAAAAGAGCGGAACTCCTGTACAAACTGGTTTAAACAGCATGTGAATTGTCACTTGTGCGTGCAAAGTCCCGGTCTCGTTGCATAAGCTACTTCGGAGGGTTGCCATGATTATGGGTCATCTAGCCCGATGGTTTGCCCAAACAAACGCGCATGCCTTGGTTGGCACCAAAAAGAACAAAGCATTTATTTACTCTTTACAAAAAATCAGGATACAAAGCAGTTGTTGACATCCAAATTTTCGGAACTAGACTTGAATATTCACTTTAGACTGATCATAGTCCCTACACTAGGTATTCTCACATTCCTGTTTTGTAATAGGTAGAAGTGTAATAAACCGTGTTGTTCTATATGATTTCTGGAAAAGAATAGGCTACTCCTTCCCCGCCCGTGGATATCGTAAAAGGCGACTAAGGGATTATGCCAAGAGGACGGGCAGTATCACATGTCTGTTAATAACAATGACCTGCGACATTGACCTAGAAACACATGGACCGAGGATCTAGTACAAAATTCCCGAGAAAAGTGTCCTGAGTTTACATACCACTTCACCATTCCACCAGAGCGCTCGCCAAGGCACATCGCCATATAAGCGTAGAAATACCAACAAACTAATTTAAATCCTATGTCGTCATCACAAAGCCTAATTTAGCTTTTAACCATACGAAGATTCGACTGCGCCCATTGACGTAAATAAGTGTTGTTTTTCGCGTTTCAGTCTACTTCGGTTCGGATATTTTTGAGCGCTGATTCGAGGTCCATGTGTTTCTACGTCGATGATCACCAATACGTTGGCCAAGTGTGGTGATTATGGCAATTTCCTCTATAAACGTTCATTGTAGCGCTCATTGCGAAGGCCATGTTCAGCAGTGGACGGTTAAGGGCTGATATAATGATTAGGAGTGTAATAAAAGATTCATAATAACCTTAAATTACTTACAATTAACACAGGTGGCCGAGATGCATGCAGAGCTTATGGAATTCAATGCATATCTACAACAACGACTTCAAGAATACGAGAGTATATCTACACTAGAAGTTCTAGATTATCCTGAGTCTAATGTAAAGGCACATATACCCAGTGCATTTCTAGTTGGAAAGAAAACACATTCATACCATGTTTATCAGGTAAATAAACAACAATTAGTTACTAATTGAAAAAATGTTACAGTAATCAAAATGTTACCTTACTAATATTTTAAATGTGACCACAAGTTAGCCTAGAGGCACAGCTAGAGGTCTGCATACCCTAAATGCCGTCTAATGCGAGTATTATAAAATGTTATTGTTGTATGTTTCTCAGCGTGAAAGCACCATAATACCTAACATAGAAAAAAAATAGAATTAATAAGAAGATCATAATTTTTCAGATATACCTGAAGATAGGTCAAGAAGAATGGAATGTTTATCACAGATACGCTAAGTTTCACGAACTGCATATGCAGCTTAAAAAGTGTCACCCCGATATAGCAACATATAAGTTTCCACCAAAGAAAACATTACGAAAACGAGTAAGTAATGTCAACTAAGTAATCAACGAAGTATTTTCAAAATATTCTAAAGGCCTTCTTTTTACTTCTATTCGTCGATTGTCGTAATATAGGCGTCGAACGCTTCTTCTTCTCTCCTGTTGGTATGAGCCATTGTATGACAATGATTCAAACATTTAAGGGATCGATCGATTTAGACGATCCGGATCGTCTAAACCAGAGGTTCTCAAACTTTCTTCGTCTACCGCCCACTTTTAGAATCAATTATTTCCTAGCGCCCCCTACATTTTTTAACTTTACCACATCTTAAGAATCACAATCGCAATCACTACTTTTACCGCCCCCCTGTAGGCCTCTAGCGCCCACGAAGGGGCGTTATCGCCCACTTTAAGAAAGACTGGTCTAAACTCTTAAACTAAAGTGTCTCGCCCCTCCATCCCATTAACGCTTAATGGTCAAAAATATGCGCAAATGCGATAGCGGAGCAAGTCATTTTAGTTAAGACGAATATTAACACCCTAAGTAAAAAATAACTTAATAACATGTTACATGATCATAATTGCTGGGCACGGGCCTTTTCTCAGAATGAGAAGGGTTTAGGGCTTAGTCCACTACGCGGGCCTGGTGCGAACTACACACTCGGTTTTTATTGCGTTTTTCAGGTTTCCTCACGATGTTTTCCTTCACCGTTAATGTAAGTCATAATCAAACTGAATTATCTTATAATTAATGTATAAATATTTTATAGGACGCTCATCTGGTGGAACAGCGGCGCGTGGCTCTGCAGGCGTATCTGCGACACATACTGCTCGTCTTACCCGAGCTCAGAGACTGCACGAACCGGGCACAACTTATTACCTTACTACCTTTCTTTGGGTTCGTATAGAATACATACTTAGGGACTAAACACACTTATCAGTATCAATTCGCATTTCACTTATAGAAAATAGGTATTTTGTATGAATATGCGTACACACGATTTACCTTTTTGCATCGATTCACTTTTCGTATGCTTCAGCACGCTTAAGGTACAAGTCCGAGACGGGCTGCAAAGTGCAGATTGCAACCGCAGACCGCAAGTTACATTGATTTGTATGAACCAGTGTCGCTTGTCTGCGGTTGCATTTTGCGGTAACCGTCCGAATAACACCTTTGAGGTGCACAACCTAAAGGTGTTATTCGGACGGCGAGTTGCGGTCTGCGGATGCAGTCTGCAGTTTGCAGCCCGTCTCGGACTTGTACCTTTACGCATTCTATAAAATTTAAATGCTTTCGTAGCTGAAAGCACACGAAATCACGGTTGTTTCTGTTTTCAACCCACATTTTTCTACCCACGACCTAAAATTAATAGTAATAATTCCAATTTGAACATTTTGTAACGTTTTTTTTTTTTTTTTAAATCGTTACCCCACGCTAAGATTTCTCTTGTATCGTGGGTGCGTTTACAGACACAAATCTCACAAACAAACACCCAGACCCGAAATAACCATCTGTAGGCCATACAAATTTTTGTTCCGTGTGGGAATCGAACCCACGACCCGTGGCGCAGAAGCCAATCGCTTAGCCACTGCACCAAACGTGTCGTCAAATAAAATATTTATGGGTAGAAAAAAACGGAAACAATCGATTTCACAGGTGATGAGGATAAGTATATCCAGAGAACCATCGATTGTTTTTACGAATTAATGCTGATTAATGTGATTAGTTAGATTAGTCCCATAAGCTTTAGTTGATATAGTAAGTTCAATCCACGAAGACGCGCTCCACTCCTTTTTGTGAGAGGCAGCCACGGGGTGAGTATGCACACCTCTTACTATTATCTTATACTAGCGACCCGCCCCGGCTTCGCACGTGTACGTTTTATACCTTCCTCTTGAATACTCCCGCATCAAAATTCGTTGCGTAGTTTTAAAGATCTAAGCATACATAGGGATAGACAGCGGGAAGCGACTTTGTTTTATACTATGTAGTGACTAGTGATTAGTGTGCGTGGGCAAACATCTAACTATTGTGTGGCGATAGAACTAACACAATAGCAATTTATAAAGCCGGGTCCGCTGCGCCGTGTTTTCGTGTTTGCAAACAGGATAACATTATTTGCTAACCGAAAAGGGGCGTGGCCTAACAGTTTTGTTAGCAAAATTGGCGCTGCGGACCCGGCTCTATGCACACTTTTGCTTACACTGCAGCGATGACACAAAGAGTGGGGCGCGTCTTCTTAGATTGAACTGTATCTGTATTTCTTCCTTCATTTTCTTCTTGTCATGTTTATAATAACATATTTATTTTCTTATTCCAGAACTTCGTCTACTACAAAAGAAAATGGCTTTAATCACGCACTAGATCGTCAACATTCGAATGATTCAATTGCATCATACAATGCACTATGATATCAATACGCTTTCGTAAGAGGGTGAACTTTACAACGATTATAACGAATGAGTACATTCTAGACAAGTTTTGGAACTGTCTATTAGATATTATGCACAGATATGATACCTACAACAAAATATAATTTATTTTTATGCTATAAGTAGCTTATGCCCCCGACTTTGTCGTAGATTTCGGATCTAAACTTTGGTGGACTTTAAATGGTCTATCTCTTTTATACCAAGATTCAATTCGGGAATCTGTTTATCATATATAAAGTTCAATATCCCATTGCACCCGTTATTAGGGGTTGTTTTAATGTGGAGATGTATTATTTTTTTCTGTAGAAGAGTATTTGCACCAAGTTGTAAGTTGATACACGCAGTTGACGCAGGAAATACGATTCTACAAACAACACACCTCATATCACATCCTTTTAGGGGTTGATTTTGAAAAATCCTTATTTAGTGTACCTCTATACCTTCTAAAAAATAAATCTTCCTCATTTCATATTTCTATCTTCACCGGAGTGCTGTGCTTTGTCTATTAGTCACGGAACTTTTTATATACTAAATAGATGGATGTATTTATAGATGAAAATTGACTATCTACTTATAAATAATATAGGTTTGGATCGGGCTTGTAATGTAACTGCGCATTACATAAGCCGGTCTTTTACAAAGACATTATTAACGTATTATGTACATATGTAAAAATATAATTTATAATTTGTCTATGTATTCAGTTGTTCAGTGCATTGTTGAGAACCTAAAGATGATTTTTCATGTAGGTGAATGGTAATTTGTGACGAATTATGTATTTATTTTAAAGATAACATAGGATATTAAATTATATTATGATGTAGGTATTTATTGTAGATACTTACAATACGGCCGACGTATCTTGGCAAGTCTGAAGTTAGCTGATTAGCTGCGCAGCAGACAATTTCGTTTCTAAAAGATTCATTGCGCAGCCAAACAACTAACTTCAGACTCGCCAAGATACGTCGGCCGTATTGTACAATAAAATTGTATTAGAGTAAATACAAACAAGGGAAAATGAAACAATATATCCTTACCAATAACTCGCTACAAACATAATCATCTTTCAGGTTTCCATAATGAACTAAACATACTAGGTACTAATGAAATGAATATTTTATACATGTTATTTAGGATGTAGCAAAGTTATATATCAGTAAACCACAAAACATAAATCATGTTCCTATTTGTTTTCCTGCTGCGTCAGTGCTCAACAAGACGAAACCAGTCATCCTGACTCACACAAAAATATTAGGGGGGTTAATAACGGAAATACAGGATGGGTCAAAAATAGTATACCAAACGAAACAGTTGGGGTTATTTGCAGCATTTTATGGTAGTACATTTTTTTACAGTAACGTTCTAAAGTTACAAATATTTTTTCGTGAGACTTAAAATATATTGAAAAAAGTGCCAATACTCATAAGTCATGGTACCCACAGTCTTAAAAGCACTTTCAAGCAACTAAACACCAACTATTGTTTTAAAATAGGTCCCCATTTTACTCTAATTACCTATTTATTATAAATTTTGGTATTTTTTTACACTCAAATTGTCATAACTTTTAAGGAGATCAAGTTAGGGCTCTGCCACACGTATATTTTTTATGGCAAATAACCCCAACTATAGACCTATTTAGTTTGATCCACGATTTTTGACCCAACCTGTAATTTCGTTTCATATTCGTAATCATAACTGCATGTACACTGCACATTGAAGTCGTAACTGTAAACTATGCAACTGCCAAATGCAGCTTGAAGGCTATTAAGATGTAATCAGTGCAATTACCTACGTGACAACTGCCGACTGGAGTGCAGCACATTTGTAGTTGTGATTTCGAATTTGAAACGAAATATGTTTCACCAAACGCGGCGTTATTAGCCCCCCTGATCTAATACAACAACGCTATGCTACGTATTGCCTGTAATCGTGGGCTTTGAGGCTTAAACTACAATGGCTCCGATTCTGATAAGCACCGACTAAACTTAACTAAAAATATTACTTGCAGATAATCAAGAAAGATGTAAGAATATTAGAGCTGTTAAATAGGTGGAATTAAAATTTCCAAACAGATTTAGACGACACCTCACCATAAATTATGCTATCTTAAAATAGGAATATGTGTGACGACACGTTTGGTGCAGTGGCTGAGCTATTGGCTTCTTCGCTACGGGTCGTGGGTTCGATTCCCTCACGGAACGTGTCCCACGTCCTGTACCGACCAAGTTTGGTACGTGGATTTAAACAATATGAAATAAGTGTACGGATGCGTATCTTGATTTGCAAAAGCGTACCTCTTACCATTTACGTGAAAATGACAATTTAATTTGGCGCGTACAGAACGAGCACGTTCTGTACGGACCATATGATTTAATGATGATTGGTCTTTTGTTATGATATAATAATAATAATAAAGTTTATTGTCACTAAAAATACTGCTACGATTCGGGGAGTACATTAAAGGTACATACAGCCTCCATCTCAATTTCTGTTATGAACCACATGGTTTGCTTTATACACGAATCTCGCCCTTTACGCCCCAACTTCAAATGCATATTTCAATACATTTTATAAATAGTTATTAAATATCGATTGCAGTGTGGAGTACATCCTAGGTACATCCGTTTTAAATCATAACAAAAGACCAATCATCATTAAATCATATGGTCCGTACAGAACGTGCTCGTTCTGTACGCGCCAAATTAAATTGGCATTTTCACGTAAATGGTAAGAGGTACGCTTTTGCAAATCAAGGTAGGTACGCGAAGGTACGCATCCGTACACTTATTTCATATTGTTTAAATCTACGTACCAAACTTGGTCGGTACAGGACGTGGGACACCACGGAACAAATATTTGTATGGCCTACAGATAGTTGTTCCGGGTCTGGGTGTTTGTGCATGTGAAGATTTGTGTCTGTAAACGCACCCACGATAGGTACAAGAGAAATCTTAAAGAGGGGCAACGTTTTGATTAAAAAAAATATAACGTTCAAAAAGTAAACTAATTTGTTAACTAAAAAAACCGTCTCTTTCTTGTTTTCCTTGTTAATAAAAGATAGCAATATTGTTTGTTAAGTTTAGTTGGTGCACAACATGAAGGTAAAGGGAGTAAATGATAACGTGACGGCTGACAGGGAAGAATGGAAGAGATCAACATATTGCACCGACCCTAAGTGACTTGGGAACAGGGCCGGAAGAAGAAGTTGGTGGGCAACAGAGTCGACTCCAATAGGTAGGTATTAGTCATTCTTCGGAGTTGAATCCTGCCAACATAGGCTTCTGAGTTCAGGGCCTAAGTCATAGGATAAAAAAGAAATAGCATCGCCTATCTTAATAAGGACGCATTTTCATAAAGCGTAAGTATAAAGTAATACTACGAGTGGTACGGCGGCTCACACACAGATCACACGAATCTTTGACCGTGGAGGGTTTAGAATAAGTATTCTAAGGTGGAGGGATCTATATGACCGCTTATTTCTGCTGTCAAGCGATTCGATTCTACTCACGACCAACGACCACGACTCAAACCAACCTTATTTTCACATCTTTAAAGTTTAACTTAATTGGGTGCATCCTATTTCTACGAGAAAGATTTTCAGCAGGAATATTTGAAACATTAATGAATGAATGGCCGAAATTATGTTTGCGAGGTGATCCGCGGGGACCGCGTGGTAGGACGGAGGCACACTGGTGCCGTCTCGTCGGCAGATTCATTCACACTATATCCGATCCGGGCGTTTTGACGGCTCTTCGCAGTGGGAAAACGTGTCTAAAAACCCTGATCCGTCTAAATGTGAACAGTGTCATATAAATTGTACTGCCTCTGGCATATGTAATAGGTCCGTCTCTTTAGACGGACCGAGAAAATGGTCTGTCTTGGTGAGAACGGGCCCTTGGGCCCCGCTCCCACTTTACTGGCTGCTGCGCCAGGCCGTCAAAACAACCGGAAGCAGGCTGAACAATTTATATGAAGCTGTTCACATTTAGACGGTTCCGGGAAAAAAAACAGAGCCCAGAATTTTGAGCGGACGCCGGCTAAATGCCCGGATCTTCGTAATGTAAACGAGCTCGCGCTGGTAAACGTGTCGACACCCCCCGCGGAACATCTCTCCGCCGCAGGTATCGTTTCGGCGTTCGCATTTCTGTCAGATGGACGCGCAGCATTATAGTAATAAACGCAGAACTAAACTTTAATTTCGCTTTATCAAGAGAGTTATTCTGTGGAATAGAACCTTAGATAAGGCGGTTCCCTCACGATGACGTAAGTCGGAGTTACAACCGCTTGTAACGTACATCTATGTGAGAGTTCGTACAATTCAGTCAGATGCTAAAATTGTTCTAACCATAGAAGTAATAAGTACTACGTACAACTGGAATGAGTACTTGTCGATTTCTGCGAATCACGTGAGATAGGTATAAGTGTACGCCTTGTCACTTTCTAACACAAGGGTAACCATATGGCAGACTTATGGTGTAATAAGTCCTGCCTAGTATTACTAAATATTGTATGTCCTTTAAAGCATTACAATATCTTTATACCGCAAGTTAACTAAACCAATCGGAAAAAGATATAACCATAATTAGCAATGTCTTCTAACATTTACACGATTATTGTACATACTAGGGATGTTACGGAGCTTCGACTCCGACTCCGATAAGTCGGAACTTCCGATTGATATTACATCTCCGGTTCCGACTTCGGCTCCGATACTTTTAAATCGTAGGTTTGAATAGGAGGTCGAAGCATTTTTTTTATCGCCTGCGCCTTTACTAAGTATGTAGGTTTATTATTTTTAATTGAAATTAAAGAGGCTGACTGAAATTATGTAAATACTATTTTATTTTATTAGGCCTGTCCTTAACACATCTCTCTTCTGCTAACACCTCCGAATCCGCCTCGGACTCCGATTCCGGTTCCGAATCCGACAAACCAAATTTAAAAACTCCGACTCCGACTTCGGTTCCGATAAAACCACCTTCGGAACATCCCTGGTACATACTACTCCTTTTTTGTTTAGGTACATTTTGTAATTATATTCAGATGTTAGGCTGGGACTATAGGTCGCCGCGCCGCCGCTCCTATTTGGGTCAGGGGGCTTACTATGACCTCTTAAAGCAGGGCAGAAGTTGCCTGGAAGTTGAACTGCCCTGCGTTTTTGTACTATGACATCGTTAAAGCAGGCCTGTAGCAGGCCTGCTAAGTTGACGTTTACGAAATCCGTTCACCTTTTCTTTTGTATAGTTTTCATACCATGATGTGTTATTTGATAGCAGCAGAGTGTATATTGAGCGGCTGTAATGTCAAAATAAGCGATCTTGAAAAAGTTAATATTTACGAGCTTATTCAACATTGTTTTGGTTATTAGAGGTAAACTGTTGTGAGGACCCACTTAAAATTTGGTCGATAAGACTTTCTAAACTCGATACTTTGTATAAAAATTACAAGTGTTTATTAGATCACACTTTTTACTGTTTTTGTAAATGTGTGACGAGTACGAGATATTTGAATATTTAGAGAGTACTTAAATATCGTATGGAGAAAAAGCGACAGCGTCGCATTAGGGAAATAAATAACCCATTCCAAATTGATGAAAGGAAATTTATAAACCAATATAGGTACCTATTGCAATATTATATGCAATTTATTTAAAGTTATTTAAAAATTCCCACAGGTGAAGCAGTTTGGTCATACTAACACGACGGCGACGTCTTGTTTGTGTTTCACTAAAAATAAAAGCATCACATTTTATATACATTTTAATAAAAAAAACTGAGACTATGTGCCTAGATTTAATTCGATATTTTGATAAAGGTAAGTAAACGAACGTACGACATTGTTGAAACAGGATTCACAATAAAGTATGAAATCACAACGAAATGCTAGTTTACAATTTCATTGACAACTTCGATCGACTGACTGTGATACAGATATCTGAATGATGACAGAATATCACGCTGCGGAAACAAATTTACCTAAAAAAACACTTAAAACTGCATTAACTAAAGTATTTAATAACTACATCGATGTAGTGGGGAACAAAACAACTCGAGATGTTTTTTAAATTTACGCGCTAAAAAAAGTTGACAAAACTAATCCACGTTGGTACGTTCATAACCACGTTGTTTCTTTTATTTAGAGTCACAAAGGTCTTTTGAACGTGAAACTTTTGCTTTTTAGAGCTATTAAATAATGTATCAATGCCTTGATTTAAATTTGAAAATGAGTATCATTGCGGTCTTAGAGTTACAATAATAAAAATCTTTGAAAAATAATCCCATATTAGACATTTAGATTTTGTATGTACTGCTACTAGAAGTATCATGGTCACCCTAACGGTAAGAAAATTCAAGTAATGAAAAACCCTTTCTGTGAAAAGATATTCCACAGTCCGGGTAATATTCGCTTTTGCAAGCATTTACAACGCAAATTCCAAATTAATTGTGTAATAAATCCAATTATTAATTTTTTTTAATTCAAATTATCGGTTTACGTCAATGCAAATGGGGTTATCAGCATTTGTATTTTTTTTACTACCATTGAGAAGAAGCTAAATAGAAAAGCCCAAACCGAGTTCTCTTATCTTCATTACGAGTCAGATAGAGAGAATACCTAGATTTTTTTTGTTAAATTAGTAATAAAATATATATTATAGGTACCAATCAAATCGTTTAATTTATAATATTTAGGGCTGATTTGTCAATCGTCAGATAACTTTTATACATTTAAGGAATGAGTTTGACGTTTTGACAGCTTTTCTATGGACAATGTGTCGAAATGCCAATTTTTTTTTTGATGCAAAAGAGTAACCATATAGTTTACTGCCCGTTTTAATCCATAGGAATCTACACTTTGGAACGCGGCAGTAACTTCTTTTTTTTCCTATTATAAATACCTAATACATCAAAAGTGTCTTTATATGGTCTAATTGAAATAAATGCGTTGACTTAATATCAAGCTGTCAAAAAACTATAGATAAAAGCACATTATATGAAAATCGCTTCCTGGCCTTACGTTGACGAAAACAAGTCCTCTTAAAACGAATCGTTGACGAACAAAAGTTCCGATAGTTGTATCGCGTCTCTTGGGATAAATTAAGATGAAAAAAGTTGGTTTATGAATTTGTACATTTAGTTCAAAAATTCTACTAATTTAGGAATATGCATTTTCTATTTACGTGACAACACACAGTGTGTATTAGACAGGGACACAAGGTACAATTATTGCTATCTCAAGTGTACCGTAATGTTTGCCAAGCCATATTATGTCTTATATTTTGCATATAAAGTCTATTTTAGATAATATAAATTGCCAAGATCTCGGTCCAGTTCTATATAAAGTCCTTGGTTCTAACACGCGTTGCTGCGACTTGCGTTACCGCAGTAGGAACCGCCTAAAGATAAAAAAAAATAAGATAGCATGGCGTGAAATATCGTTAATACGAAAACCATCATGCACGGAGGTTTGACCTCGGCAGATTCCGACCGTTTTCTTGTCTGACTTTAACGGGCAAGTGGGCTGGTAAACATGAGCCAATCTTTTACGCCGATAGCACTGCCTTAGAGTAGGATGTATAATTAGATAGGCACTGCTGGCTGCCCATCTTAGCTCATAGGCTGGATTATTTCAGTGTGTCACTCTAATATGACCACAATAATTAATGTTAGAATGATTCAGCGTCAGCGGCATTGCGGCATTTATTATCTCAATTAGGTTACCAGGATTTAAATAAAAAACATATTAGCAAATAAATTCATGATTTTATTTTCATAATAAATAAAAAAAATCAAGAAAACACTCTTTCTGAGAATTTTCCATATATTAAAATACATGATACAAAAGATGTCAATACAAACTAAATCACTTGGTGCAAAGGCAAGCCTGTCGGTTTGGGTTTGCCCACCATCAGTCGCGTCGACCTCCGGCTAGAGCTATCTATGCAACAGGCGAGTGGAAACCGAGGATAGCCTCTTTAACTACATTTTAACAAAACAACTAATCTTAAAGATTAACAAAGATACAATGTGCCTTCCTCATGGATTGCATCTTTGTAGGCATCTCTAATTTTTGAATGCAAAATATATGTATTTGATCATGATTTTAAAATAATGTAAGTAGAGGTATATAAAAAAGCGCATTTATTACACTTCAAAAGTGAAAACAAAAAACGAGATAATTTAGTTTTATGTAATACAATAAATAAAATATGATATAAATCATGTATCTAAATTAAGTGTGAAATAATTTACTACTTTACATCTAAACGATATAAATGTATTGCAACACACTAAGGAGCTTTGGAACCATTGAGTAATTCGGGGGCTTACATTAAATTTCAGCTGGTAAGTAATCTCGAACAATAAATCTAAAAATTGTGATTCATCTTTGGTTTTTTGGACATTTAGTCGGCTATAGTTCCATAACTCCTCATAGGACGCAGCCAGAGCATGGACACTACACTGTTTCCGAATCTAGATGTAGCAAGCCTATACTGGACTGCGATCCGTCGTGATTAATTCATAAGTACTTATATAAGTTACAGATCTACTGCGAAGCTGATGCATCCTAAAGCAAATAGAAAACTTTATTAACCAATTCAGACATACTATTTTAGACGTTGATGCTTTTGAAGTTTATTTATTTCTCATGTAAATAGATGTTAGACGATGATCAGAAGTGAAGTTTGCCATACATTTCATTAAAAATATATTTGCTTAATTGTTACGGACTATATTATAAGAGCCGATATTGTAACTTAGTGACTAAAATTACTACTGAGACAGTTACAAGAAAGACGCAATACAAAAGTAAAATATTTGCTAAAAAAACATCACAGCTCACAAGCTAACGTGAAGGTGACGCGCAGTAATGAGGGACTAAGCGAAAGGTGCAATGAATGATAACCTACAAATTATTCAAGAACTTTGTGTTTACTATAATGTTTTATAAGCAGTAACCAATGTACTGTTACAGTTCAATATTTCAAGTCACTGGAGCTAAATGTTATTAGTTGAAAGAGATTTTCATATTCATGATTGAATATAAAAATCACCCACTAAAATCGAATCGCATGTCAATCTGGCGCAGACCGTGCCTAGTGACAGTGAACTTGCTTGTTGCAGCAAGTCGTCCAGGCACACGCACGTGAAACCTATGCAAACTCACCCGGTATGAGCGGATACCTGCAGCTTTATGTATATATGTATGAATCTTCTCGTTATCACCCATGACACCTTGTGAACAAATACCAGAGGTTTTCGTTTCGTTAACTAAATAAATGCTCGCATGTCGGCATATCAACGCTTATCACAATATATAAAAATATATATTAAAGAAGCTTAAACTACAACTACACATTGAAGATGCACACTGCTCTGCATTTGCCACCACACGTGGAATTGATAACAACGCCGACAGTAACATACATATTATTAATTTTTTTTTTTACTTTTTTATTTTATTTTTATTTGTGCGGCAGCATATGCAAGTCTGCAATTAATTCACAGCATATTCTTAAGATACGAGATATTGCATCTTGGAAATCATTTTTTTTTATCCATATGAGAAAGAAATGAGAGCATGTTATATTCTCCCGTTTATTTCACACAAATTGGTAACTGGCTCGGTATGTCTTTGTACTGAATGATTGTTCACGTCTCAGTCGGCCGCATTTCTTCCTCATGAGGATAAATAATATCTAAGTTCATAGAACATTTTAATCGAGTTTAAGCATCCATAATGAGAAACTAAATTAATACTTTTTTGTCATTTCATAAAAATATTAAATCTGATTAAAAAATAGCAACATCAAAAGACCATCGAAGCTTCGGTCTGCTCAAACCGTAATACTTTTAGAACTGGTACTATATCGAATTTATATGAAACCTGATATATTATATCGCAGAAAGCTATTAACTTTTCTAAATCCATGTGCACTTATAGACGTTAACGATAATTATTAGGTAGTTCAAAACATTAAGCCCTAAGAGAATACTACCAATATTTTTCTTTTTTTTTTGTTGCACTTAACATTAGGCTTTCCATAAACACATAGTTATATAATGGTTATGATTTTAAAATAATTATTTTCGTCGCCCCTGTAAGGTACATCTATGAAGTTTCATTTAAATTCTCTATGATGTAACGGCTATCTCTTCAACTCTCATCTGAAAGAAGTGCGTATATTGTAATAAATATGACACGTCATTCGTTATCAATTTTATGGTTTGACAGTTTAAAAGTTATTCTCACCTCGTGCACCAACAATTATTGATTTCCGTTTGATATCTTGCGCGGGCGCAGGTCGCACCACGCCGGGTGCCCCGCCGCCCACTAAGTGACCACCTCCAGCACGGATGGGTTTCGCTAAATAAAAAGTAAAATTAATACTCGTACTCCTTCCCTAATAAGGTGCACAATGTTTTCTATGAGTTTAAGATTCCTCTTACCGATTTGAGCTTGCGGACCTCGCCGAGCGAGATTCTTCGCGCGCACAGCTTCTTTAATTCTATCAACTTCAAATTGATATCTCTTACGATCACGCATAGCGCCATCCTTAGCTTCCTGCAAAACGAAGAAAGAAAACAAAGTTATAGATTAGCAAATAAATAATTTAGTTTTTACCACAAGTTGTAATAGTGAGCACATGAAAGCTAGTCACTGAACGACAAAAAAAAACCGGTTAGTCATAATAGAATTAAATACTGACGAGACACAAACCTAATATCAGGATCGACGGTAAATAGTTCCAGGTGCCAATGTTCAATTCAATAACTGACCGAATGATTTAATCTTTTTGCACACCAAACCTATCTTTTGATCTAAATATGTGCTTATCCTTAATGTTAATTTACCTTGAGTGCTGTTTCCAGCGCCTTAACGCGCTCCATTGTGGCTCGCAGACGCTTCTCAAGCTTGGGCACTTCGCAGCGCAAGTCTGCGTTGTCGCGCACAAGTTGCTTGTGCACCTTCGTCAACTGTTCCAAGTTGTTCTCCAAGAACGAGATCTTCTGCTTCTGAGCCAATGAACCGCCCTCCTCTTCGGCGCCCTCTTCCGAATTGTTGGATTTCTTTATCCTTGCCTGCACGAATGATTACAAGTGTTAGACTACTATATTATGAACTTAAATATCTATGTAGTACGACAAATGTATATGTGTTTAAATCTTTATCAAGCCATTGAATGACTACATAAAGATTACATTATGTAATCAAGAATACATAATAATGTATTCTTGATTATGATGGATTATATTATAATCCATTCTCTTACCTGCAAATCCTGTACAAATAACTTGCGCAGATTGTGCAGTGTCTGCAGTTCCTTGGCCACAGTGTCTTCCAAACCTTTAAGATCAGCTCGGGCTTGTTCACGCCGTTCCACGCTTTGACTGTACATAACAATATATCACATTAGTATACTTAAAAACTAAGGAATTCAATGATAGTTCATGGTCACCCCTTATTACCTGCGAACAGATGTGAGCTATCTAACTGCCAGCACGCACCCATCCATATACATCGCCGCTCCTTGTACTTAGGCCGAATGTTTTAGAATATGCCAACCCTCGGCAGAATGAATATGAATGGGATACGTGCGGAATAAAATGATAACTCAAAATAAAAAGCGTAAGGCGTTACAAGACCTCGCACTACGTCTACATCGTACTTACATCGACCATAACAATGTGTATCACATATAAGTTTTGTCGCTTCTTTCAAGCAATTTAATCTAGAAGAGTGATTTTTAAATAGGAATGTTCTAAATATTGCATCGATTAAATTGCTAGACCAAAGATACGCCTAGTGTGTTTAAGTTACATGCAAATAGAATACGCCTTTTCTATAGTACACTATTTTAAACATTCGTATGAGGAGTTTCGTTTTACGTATCTTAAACACATGGAGGCGACAATCACTCTTCGGCAGTTCGAGTGCACACAGACTAGGGAAAGTGACATGGACACTAGGAACAATATAATGCGGTAAAATGCAATCGAATACTAAATTGGTGAACAATGTAGGAATGGAATGAACAATTTTTCATGCAATAGAAATAATACGTTAAAATTTAATCCTAGGTGATAAATGCTTGACGGAATGGTAAAATGATTCTTATTCGTAAATGCCTTAAAACAGACATGGCAGTTGTAAATAAATTTATTACTAAATGGTTCCATATCGCCTGTCTTCTATCAATAACTTTAAATTACCTAGATGTATCTATCTAAATTGTCGTTAATAACTTTGATTAAGTATACGATCATTTATGGACAAACAGTAAGATGAACACTACTGTACCGAAACAGGGTAATCTCCATGCGAAGTTAGCTATAACGGTTTTCATATTGTATAAAAAAATATTTTGATAAAAATATTACTCGCTGACTCTCTATACAAACACCCAAGAATATTTACATCTATATTTACATGAAAATACGGTTTTACGTTAAGTTTTAGTTGTTGCTTTATATATTTGCGACTAATAGTTTGTGCAAGCATCAACAATCTATGATAAAGAGTTGATAATTATACGTATTACAGCAATTCAAGCTGCCCTAACAAACGACTAGAAGTTTTATTATACCTAACTTTACGCTATACATGTGTTAATAAATCTAAGAACACATAGTTTTGAAAACCGAAATCCTAAAAGGTAAATTTGCAACTGTACAAATACCTCATTATTAACAACGCAGTAAGGCAGTGTGTCTTGATAACAACTTAAAAGGCGCAACGATTAATGTACGCTGATATTACGATACGATTCGTAATATACATATTAATCACCGGAACGATCACAACGCGATAATCCATAATCCGCAATATTATTATTTATAAAACTTTAGTTATACGATTGATTACAATACTAACTTCTTTTTTTTACGAAAAAGTTCATGCTAAATAAATACGAACGTTAATATAGAACATGCTACAATATAGCAAACAGCTACAACATACACATACTATCTTAAAAGCAAAATATAAAATTAATAATCTATGATTGACTAGGCATTAAATGCTTTATCGACTAGTGTCATGATTAGTCTTCAAGGCCAGGCGTAAAATGCATAAAAAAATATGGAACATATCGTTTTGAATATCAAAACAACAATAAACACAACTGGCTCACATCAAATGATAATTATAACAGATTAAGATATTTTGTACTATTACTATATACTTCAGAATCTGAGCCAGTTGTGAGTCATGATGGCGTCATTATAATAACATTAAATATATCTATGGATCTCTCTCACACATATAAATAAACTGAGCTACAGTCAACAGTTTGTTCAGCAATCTATTCATGTAATTTATTAGTATTCAGTGTTGGTCCTATTCGACATATTCTCAATAATTTAACATGTCAACTAAAACCAAATCTGATTTCCTATTTTATTATTGCTGAGGTAAAAGGCACTGCAAAAAATATTGTCTGGTGTTCAGAGATCCACATAGATATCACAGAAAACAAGTTAAAGCTTAAACCAAAACAACAATTTGTGGATAACGATGGGTGAGTAGGATCATGGTGACAGATATAAGTAGATGTAGTTGGAGGGGATGGATGTTGCAGGAGTGACGGGGACCAGAGGACTTGGGAATTGCCGAGAGCGACTTCTCCTCTTTGGCAGAAACTTTTTCAATATCGAGGCCCATTCCGTATGCAAATCCTAGTTTCTCCCTCTTCGGCGATATGATGTAATCCCTAAAGTGATTATCCTCATCTTTCAATACCATCTGCTGATTGACAACCTCTTTCTCGGCTTTATCGAGAATACGTCGCGGCGAACGTGACACTAACATGAGTTCCTTGAGTTTGGCAGACTTGTCGGCCTCCTCGCGCTTTAGTTTCTCGTAGTCGTCCTGTAGTTGCTGGCGTGCCAGGGTCAGTTCCTGGTATGTACTGGAAACAAAATAATACAATTTAGTATTTTGTCTTCTCTTCTGCCTAGTATTGTTAATTATATTTTTTTTAAAGTATGTAAAGTCTTGTCCTTCAATGTGCGCCGCAGATCAATAACGGCTTCCATTGTGTCTATATTTCGGGTATTCGATCAGTTAATTATCTATGTAACAGGTACAGTATATTGCTGTTTTTAATATAAATAAAGATTATTATCCTATTAATGTAGTGCATAGCACGCATAGGGAATGCGTCAGATTAGAGAGCAAGAATATTGTAGGTACTGACTCCTTGAGCTCCTGGTGGTGTCGCTGTAATGCCGCTAGCTCGTCGCGCAGAGCAGACAGTTGCGTGGCGTGCGCGTTGCGCAGCTGTTCCAGCTGTGCCTCCAGCGCGCTGCGCACCTGTGAGTCGGCGCGCTGTTCGGCCGCCGCCAACTGCACGCGTTCTGCAGCCTGAATACCCACACATAAATATTATCTTTTTCTATCTTTTCAACTCCCTTATTTATTATCGTGCCATCTCATTAGCATGGAAAGTGAGACGCAGAAGTAGGGTGATATTTTTCATTTGTGAATGTGCGGTAAGTGACAACGAAAACATATACTGTGAGACATCCAGATTCTGGAGTAAGTTGGCATATCTGCAATGATGTCATTAAAAAACGACTGGCATATTCACAAGAAAACTGTTGGACCAGGCAGATTTTTAGTTACAGAATAGATGTCCAACTCCATATAATCTGCTGGAGGAAATTATGGAAGGAGACGGCGGGCCTAACTTCAATAGCTCCCTCATGCATTGGTCTCGAGCTGCTGTATATCTGACATACAAAGCTGTCAATACATGTACAGATCTGTGAATTGTAAAAGTGTACACTACATGGAGACACAACAGTACAATGTGACGGTAGTGATGTACCTGAGATAGATAGTACATAGATTGTTATAGACAGTTACCGGGTGTCGTTACTCGATAATATAGTACATACCTGCAGACGCGCGCACTCCTCGCGCAGAGCATCGGCGGCCTCCTCAAGCTGCCGCTTCTTGTTCTCGGCCTCGCGCATGGACTCGGCCAGCGACGCGCACCGCGCCTCGTGCTGTGAGATCAACAGCCGACACTCTCCCAGGGTGCGTTCGTACTCCTCGATCTGTTGGGAAAATATTAATCAGTTTCGACTGTATCGTTATATAGGTACGCGACGTTATAAGGCTTGGTAAAGGAAAAAGATCCCGTAATACAAGAGAAAACATCATGAATATGACTTCAGACAACATTTGACAAGTAAAAGTAATATATAAATACAAGTAAAAGTAACATAATAACCAACTAACCGAAATAGATCGTGAAGTTCATTATAATAATTCTCTTAGGTATTTTCGTACAAGAAAATTATAGTGATAACCACAGAACTTATAATAAGAGGCATAGAAATGTCACTTAAGCTGAAAGCGCGAGGCGCCTATATGGCTGAAAAGCCAGATATTTGATTTACCGGGCTCAGTCTGAAACGAACCGCCGTCATGACAATTGTTCAATAAAATGGGTTATTGTAGCGTATCCAACTGTGGAAATCGATCAGAAAAGGGTGACTGTGCTTCTAAAAGGATTACATTTCACTGGTGAACACCGTAATTTAAAAAATAACATAATAATAATAAAAACAACAATTTCGCGGACAAATTTAAAAACAGCACTGAATGTTGTTATTACCAAGTGATTCGATATACATTGCTTGTTTAAGTTCGGAACACAATGTAAGCCACGATTGAGACGCCGCAATGGATTAAAACAATAAACGATATTTTCTCACCCACAACTATGCCATAGTACGGCCGCTGTTGGCAGACGCGAGTTAGTGCTGTGATGTTAGTGTTTCCCAGTTATCGATATATCCACAGTAGTCAACAAATTTTGCTTTGTTAAAATTCCAGTGATAATTTTGTTTTATTTTCCTATTCCGTTTTTGGTGTCATTTCATTTCATCATTTATTTATTTTAATTCAAATCTAAAGTCAACAAGTCAAGTCAAAAAATTGAAATGGTATTAAAAAATACTACAATTGATGCCCAAACTATTCTATTCTTTACGTCCGTGTGGTACCGGGCGTAAAGAATAGCACTACCCCATCTGTTCCCGTAGGTGTCGTAAAAGGCGACTAAGGGATTCACTAGAGGATGGGCAGCAGCGTTCTCAATACTTAACAATACTTTAACAACCATACTGCGATCGCCAACTCGCCTGCCAAGCGTGGCGATTATTGCAACCCAACCCCCCCCCCCCCCGTCCCCGTCCCCCAACATTGTTTGGGAGAGGCCTACGTCCAGCAATGGACGTTATTCGGCTGAATGATGATAATGATGCCCAAACGGGAAGAAACTTCGAAAAATTAGGTGTCAGCTAAAGCGTATCATTTCGTAGGTATCAACATTTTTAAAGAAATTGATTTTCACCAATTTGACTAAGTGCCCGTGGACAATCATGTAATTCTATTAACAAAATGTGTAATGGAATGGTATACAACGTGTTACAAAAATACCCCTAAAGCCCAAAGGGGATTAAAAAGTCCATTGTAAAGAGTCTATTGGCAATATTTTAAAATAAAAGGAAGACCCAGAAAAAAATTGTGACAAATCATAAAATAAAATCATCATTGAATAGCTATCCTGAAAACATAAAAGTAAAGAGTAGACTACCCAGAACCTCCAGAAAGTCATTTACATTCTAAAAAAAAACACAAAATAAATTAACGCACAGTACAAGATAATGCACAGTTTAATTGATACTTATAATACTGATTTTCGTAAAGGACATCCAACACACTCTACAGATACACATACACACATCTTACATCATTCTTCAACACACGCAATTCCATAGACACAGCCAAACATGTCACATTCTAATACTATTGGACTATCACGTAAGTCGTCACTAATATGTATCAACCTTCTTCATGGACTAATTTACATCCACACCAAATAAAATAAATCCTTGTAAATTAGAAATCCCCTAGCGACTGCATCTGCAAATTGTAACAATCGATAACATTTTATCTTGCGTCAAGTACTAGCGTAAATGTAAAATAATTGTATATGTGTGAGTATAATATGCGGTACGTGTTTATTCAACGCTCTTTCTTAGTCTTAAGGTTCATAATTGTTAGTAGTAAATGTATAAGTAATTGTGTGCGTAATTGCGTAGGTATGGTTCTAGTTTTTTCTATGTATGAGTTAGAGTGAAAAAAGCGGCGACATCGGTTCCGGAAGGAAAAACAATTGATACCATTTCTATTCTCATATTATAAGTTCTGTGGTGATAACCAACATGGAGGGTTTGTCATTAAAATCTGTTCCCTTGTATCTTTTTACACCTGAAATTATCACAGTAATCACTGACCTTCTGGTTCGCGTCAATGTTTGCAGACTCCAAGGAATGACAGCGTTGCACGATGTTCTTCACCTCACTCTTCATCTTACTGATGTGAAGACGAGCCACGGTGAACTCTTCCTCTAGTTTGCCTACAGTGTCCACATTCAGTTTGAAATCAAGCTCTGAACCTCCTACGGCAGCGCCGATCTCCGCAAGATCTCTTAGTAGATTCGTAAGCAGTTCGGCAATTCGTTTGCGTTGGTGTGCTGATAAGTCACGCAGTTGTTGGAGTTCGGATGTCGCACTGGTCAAAGCACTCTGAGGACAACACATAAGTGATAAGTTAAAGTTTCATTAAAAGCAGTCATTCAGTAATGATTTTATCATCAACTAAGCGATAAGACGTCTACAGCTGGACATAGGCTTCTGTTAATTACAGTGACAAACGGTTCGGAGCGGCACGAATCCAATACTTCTCCGCGCCTTTCATAATGCAAATCACCACACCTAGCGAGGGTTCGAAGCACGTTCCATTCCATATTTGCCATCCAAAAACCTTTCTTCCCTAATTGGTTAGACTTCGAAATATTTGTCATTATTATTGCTAACTTGGTAACTTTAAAAACGATTTTGGTAACTTTCTCATTAATGAATAATATACTGACTAATGCAACTGACCTGCTTGGTCTGCAACTCCTCAGAGAGCTGGTCACACTCGCGGCTCTTGCTATCAACCTCCTGCGACTTCTGGTCGTAGTTGACGGCGAGCTCCTCGAGTGCTTGCAGTACCTCCTTAACCTCTTCCTTGGCGGCTTCGTTTTCCTGCTGGATGCGGTTCATATCGCCTTGCAGGGCCTCGTAGTCGCGTCTAATGGTAACATTTCATACGTATTGTATAAATTTAACTACAGTAGTAAACAATGCGAGAGATTCACGTCGTCAATCGGAACGACACCGCATTTTATATTAAACCCTTAAATAACGAACGTAAATATGACAAAATCGGATATTATGACGCGACACTAGTGATTGAACAACAAGCCAGGTTTGTTTACCCTCTTTTGTTTTCCTATTCTTTGTACCTTAATCATGGAGATCAAAAATAAAACAATCAAAATAAAGTCCAAATTAAATTACCTTGTGCAAGCAATGAGCTCTTCTTGCTCCATCATCTGGTCTTTGAGTTTCTCCACCAACTGTGAGTGCTGGTTGATCTCCTCATCTTTGTCGTCCAGTTGTTGGTACAGAGCTTCGAGTTTGCCCTGCATTGCCGCATCTTCGACTACGCTAGACACTGCAACTGGCACAGGCTGCAAAAGGCACTCCTAGTTAGCTAAATACACACTGAATCACACAACTGTCCCATTGGACTAGGCAGAAACTACATTAAGGCACGTGCTACAATCCTCACATAATCTTTAGTTTCTTATCCTTCTTATGAAACATGCGAGGTGGGTACCTAGGGAATACTGCGTTACTGATCTTTTAGAAGGACATCACAAATAAGGTCAGTGTATTTAAAGGATGCATTAAAAGAACCTTCACGAGACGATACCTTAAGTACGTCCAACGCAATCTGAGCAGTCAACCCTGCTACCAAATTTCCTGAATGGCTAACATTTTTACGACGGCATGAGTTAGGCCTTCCACCATAGCGGAGATGTCCGAAGCGGAGACGAGAAGAGATGTTTTTCACCTAGAATGTATCCACCGAAACTGTGCAGAGATGCGTACTGGCTAAATTGTAGCGGAGATGTGTGCTGGCTAGGGTGGAGATGTGCACTGACTAGAGCGGAACTGAGCTGCATGCGGCGAGCGTTGGATGTAAACGCACAGTTTAGTGCGATCTGACACGAAACCTCTACCTATACCTAAACCTATCTCGTCTCCGCTGCGCGCCGTCGCCGTCGTCAGCTTGCGAGGCAAAGCTCACATCTCCGCCTTGTGCCGCGGCCCAGCTAGAACTCAGCGAAGAACAGCTCACATCTTCGCTTCTATCGCGCCATACAAATAAGATACATCTCCGCTCAGTGGTATCCACTTAAGCAGAGTGGAGACAAGATGTGTGAATAATGAAATTATATTGGTTTTTTAAAACACATCTCCGCTCCGCTCGTCTCGTTTCCGCTTTGGTTGAGTCCGGGCCTTACTCTATAAAATGCTCATGCTGATACGAAAGAAGATCAGTGTATTCTATTCGAAATTCATGGATTAAGACGTCATTAAACATTGTATAAAACGACTTAAACATTTTAAGGTCATAGAAAATGGTTTACAGTAAAATAATTTCCTGCCCCAAAAGCACTGAGGTGGACATAATATTTTTTGTTGTTAGTCTCATAATTATTCGTCTAGATTGATTCCTATTATTCCTCAAGTTAATAATACTTTGCACAATGAATCATACACTTACTGCCACTGGTGGTTTCTCTTCAATGAATGACGTAACGGGAGTGACGGCTTCGATTTCCTGCAAGTTCACTTGTTCCTCGATTCGTACGGTCTCGCCAGAACGCCAGCGGTTCAACTCTGCCTCTAGTTTCTCAACCTAATAAATAAATTATGTCAGATTTGTCAATACTACTGTGTTGTTAATGATATTTTGTAATGCATGCTAAAGTCCTGACCTTGCCCTTCAGCCTGCCGACCTTCTCCTTTTCTCTCTCATAACGACGCTTCCATTCCTCAGCAGTGAGCTCCTCGTTGACACAGACGACGTTCTTGACGGTTTTGGCTCTACAAAGTAAATAACGATTACCGTCACAGCCACAGAGTAGTAAAGTGATAAAGTACTGATATTTTTTTTAATAAATTGGATGATCATGGTGATTATGACTTGACATATTTGTCAGGCTAAATCATGGCCCCGCTTGGTGACTTGCATTGTTATTGCATTTGTCAAGCGCGCATGTTGCCTACACATTATCACATCCCTATATTTGCTTAAAACTGGATGACATTGATATAGCAATTAAAATTTAAAATAGTTTTCTTTACACATACCTCTTACCAAAGTCAAGTGTACTTTTGGTCTCGCTCTCGTTAAACGAGGCAGGGGAACAACAGATGACGATAGTAGTTCTAGCATTACCACCAAGCGACTCTTGTAAGATACGCGTCAGTTTTGAATCTCTGTATGGGATGTGGGATTTGTTTCCGTCGGCTAATGCCGAAATTACATTACCCAACGCCGATAGTGATTTGTTAATATTTTTAGCTTCATCAAGGACTGTACCTTCAGCACCAGTTTTAGATACCTATGAAAACAATTTTCTTATTAGGTAATTATAGTATCCTTGTCCAGAAATATGTATATTAAATGATATTTCCTTATAATGGAACAAATATGCATAGACTAGTGAAGTTGATTCAACGAAATATTACATACATTACATATCACAATTATTAGAACAATAAGTACCTTTTCAGAACCAGCCAAGTCCACCAGATATAACTTGCCCGAAAGTTTCTTTTGATTTTCGAGGTTCTCTTGTTTAACATTTATGAGGAAGACGGAATGAGATCTAGATGAATGTTCATTCATGTCTGAAGTAAAAAGTGTTGGTTAATAAATGAACATAACACAACTGGCTTTTACTTTCAAATGTTGTAATACTTACTTGTGACTGCAATGTGTCGATTTGATTTTCCCTCCTCAATAACCTCAAACACTTCCTCAGGACTTGAAACAAATCTTTCTGTAGCACCTTTGACAAATGGGACTCTGTTTTTGTCTTCATGAACACTGAGGTTCACTTTTGAAACTGAAAATGGCGAATAAATTAATCAGACGTCAATAAAATGCTATAAAAAACAAGGTAATGAAGAATTAAATAGAGTTGTACTAACCATCTAACAAGTCCCTGATCTTATCCATGTAAATTTCAAAGTATGACACTTTAATGTGAAATTCCAAATTCTCTTCCATGGCATAAATATGATTGAATATATCATTTACTATCCGTGGAATAATACCCTGTTTCCCTGGATCGCCTGTAAGACAAAACAAAAATATTAGAAATGTAAAATGAAGACAGTAATTGAAATGTATCTAATTTGAGCATACAGACCTATGACACCTTCCATGGTATGTGTTTTTCCTGAACTGGTTTGTCCATATGCAAAAATAGTGCCGTTGTAGCCAGCCAGTACGTCAGACACAATACTCTTGGCAGCTTCATTGTAGACCTTTTCTTGGGTTGCATTTGGTTTAAATACTTTGTCAAACAAGTATACTTTACCCTTAAAAAAAATAGGATGAACAATATATAAATATGTATAATGAATGGAAGTTTATTGCAATTACATTTCAGAAAATATTATTTTTGTTAGGAATGAAGAACTAATTTAATATGCTATTCATAAATACTATTACGAAAGTTAATTCTAAATAACTGCTGTGTACTGTGCGAAACATTGCAAACAGTATTTATTACCTATGTGAATATAAGTACTAAGTGATTTATCTACATTTTTAATTGTAGTAGACAACAAACATATGTGTTATTAATAATAACTTGGCCCATTTTCACTTGCATGATAAATGGACTACTTGTTCAGTTGTTAGTCATTTCTTGGCATTTTGACGGGTCCTACGTATACTAGTGCAAGTGCAAAATCCCAATTTTTCAAGAGAGCGGTATAAAGGTTCTATAGATTTTAAATTTGACGTAAATCAAAAGAAATATTTGAAATTTTCAAATGGTGAGGCATGGTCCATTCCAAAATTTCAAATATTTCTATTGATTTATGTCAAAGTTAAAAGCTTTCGAACCTTTAAACCGCTCTCCTGTAAAGTTGGATTTTTGCACTTATACTAGTATACGTAGGACCCGTCGATTTCATGTTTGCAAATTGATCTTAGACAATGTCCAAAACATTCTCAGCATGTTACACATAAGAATGTTATGTAATTTGCACAATTGCTTACTTGAAATCTAAAAGTATTTCAACAGCTGTTTGTGAAAAAATTACTTTATTACATTTTGTATGAAGGCTTTCAAACAAAAAAAAAACTAATCAAGTTTTTTTTTATAAGTCTAGATTCATTCCTTTAAAAAAGGATGTTAACTAACAAGTTTTTTTTTAAATTGTTTAGTGAATACAGACTATAGATATACTTAGATACTCAAAATTTAGTGAGGGGGAGAATTGTAAACCTGTTATAACCAATCTTTGATATTCAAATTATGTTATAAAATGTAGTTTTTATAATACCTGCTACAATTGTGGCTACAACAAAGTAAACTCGATTCGTATTTTTTTTAAATTAGTTTTTAAGAAAGCTTCCATTCCAAGGGTAATAATTTATTCAATACTTGATTTGATGTGGACATGATAATTATTGGAAAGAGGAATTCTAGTCTTATTCATCCTTCCTGTTTCTAATCAACATATTAATGTATGTATGTGAGTTTTTTATAATGTACAGAACATAGAATTTTAATGCAAAAGAACTAAAATCTATTAAACTCTTTATGCATTTAAATCAAGCAAGTGGGCAGACTTAAAAAATCTAATAAACACCATTGGATTTTCTATTTGAATTTATTTTTAAAATCTTCATATGTTTGTTTATTAACCAGTTCAATGAATTTGTGTTAGTGTTATGTATTTAGTAGTTTATTTATAGAAACCCATTTGCAAATATTTCCTGTGTAGTGGTAAGCAAAAGCATACTGTAGATAGACTGTACATCCCAACATGAATCAGGTCAACATAAGTATCTGACATCATCACTGAGACAGGCAATAAACTTGTGGAATTTTCAGACAAACCAATTTGAATTCAGAGTAAATTCTCTTTATCAGAAAATGTATGTACTAATAAATTATGTATATGTATTTAATAACTAATAAAAAATATCATGTCCATAAATATCTCAAATTATTAAGTTTTAATAATCACTGTTGTTTTTAAAGAAGATAAGTACCCACTATTGAAAATAATACCCTCAATTTAATTATAATATAGTATGATTTCACCGGTTGTAGAAATCCTAATAAAATGTTTACTAGACATAATGTAAAAACTATTTGAATAACTGGATGTGAACATATCCAGTTCTAATTAGTTCGTCTATAGGATGCAATAAATTATGTAATAATTATAGGGTCAATAAGGCCAACATCTTGATATATTTAGCTTTATATCTTTGATACAGTCTGATACCTGTATTACTTGGATATATAATATGAAAACTTATAGAAATATTTAAATATAAACCAAAACTGTTTAATTATTTATTGATTTTGTTGTAAATGCATTGAAATGCATTGGTACACTACATTTTAAATATTCCTTCAATATTACCCTATTGAATAGAAGATTATAATTATTAGAATTCAGTAGGTAGGTTGTAAATAAAATCACTTCTCAGATCGTATGTAATAGAACTGTAATATTTTCGTTCAATAAACAAAATAAATCCTTATAAAATTCGTGGTATACCAACTCGGGTCAAGGTCGAGGAGGTATTTGTATTGATTTTCGACAAAACAAAGACGTTTGTACTTATATGGAGAATATTCGGCAAGATTCTTTAAATTTACACGATCATAATCATAACCATCGAAGCGGAATGAAAAAGAAAGGCCATTTCGTAGCAGGTGAACAACTCGTAATGTATTAGTCATCATGATCTAATTTAGGGCGATGATAGGGGAAAGCAATATTAGATATTAAAATTAATTAAACTTACCCCTATAGAAATGCAATTGTCATCGGGTCCAGAAGGGAATTTCACAATAAATTTAGATCCAGCTTTTTCTTCAGAGTCATTCAGTGGCCGAAATCGGCAAACCACTCTGATGCTGTCTTCAGCAGCAATCTCGCGATCAGCTGCCATATTTAAAAAATAAAATAGCTTACACTACACTCCGTCTAAGCAATTAAAAAATAAAACGATTTGGGAACATAAAACCGCGCATGAAGAACTACAAAGTTAAAATTTTGTCACTGAAAAATCTTCATGACAGTAATATCAAAATGTCGGCCATATTCTTCGAAGAAGAAAGGCCAGATGTGTCTCATTGGCTGAAGGAACGCATGTAGCCAACCTAATAAAAAAAATCGATTTGCAACCACGTTGCGTTCAAAACTTCTAATAAAATACTGCTTTTGAAACGAAAAAAATAAAACTGCATTTCAGTTCAAGTGGGTTGTTTTAATTCTAAAATAGATTTTGATTATTATTTTGATTTTGCTCGTAATATTATCAAGGGGCTACTAAAAATTGTATACAAAACTTATATTCCATGGGAAGTTTCAAAACCGTGTTTGTAGAATTTTGAATGAATGAGTGTATTGAATTTTTAGCCGTGGTAGCCGGAATGAATGATGAGTAATCCAGTGAATGATTTGTCTGTTCAAGTGTTCAATTCATTCATATTTTGTACATTTTGTGAACGTTTCGGTGCTTACTTATTTGTTATCGAAAATGAATTAAAATGTGTTTGTTGTTTTTATAGCAGTTTTAGTTGTGGGAAAACACTGGTAAGTATTACTTGCATTGTTATCAATAATCTTATGTTTTCTGTATTGATCTCAAACTAAGTAAACTTCAGCTGAGTGGTCAGCCCACGGGCGACCTAATTATATATAGTTTGCCCTAATCATGTAATATTTATAAATGTAGTATTAGAAGCATGTTAAAATATTTAAAAGACTTACTACATCCCATAATATTTAATGCTATACATCATTTCAAAAAGTACAAAAAATTATATTAACTTTACCCTGTGTTATCCAAAGAAAAAGCGATTATATTAATACATTCATTATCATGTGAAACGTTAAAAAAAAAGATTCTAGTACGAAAATGCGTGAGATAATTATGAACACGTACCTCTTCTAAAACCTAAGCCATAGTCAATGTTATTGGAAAAAGTTTTACATTTTAATGATATTGTCCGCTGTACATCTAGATGTACATCAGTACTATCAACAAGAGAATAAATTTTAAAAAAAACTTGATTTTTCTATAAGTTGAAAATGTATTCAAAAGAATTGGACCACAAAAGCAGATTTTCATCGCACTGAAGCTATGAGAAATATTTCAAGGAATTGGGCTACTATTATGAGACCAGGGTGAATTGACACAATTTGTATCAATTCTTCTATTGTAGAAGAGTCTTCAATTGCTCCATGCTAAAGTTGTTTAGTGCAATGCGGTCGAGAATGCAGGTGGGAATTAATTGCTATTTGGTCCAACCTAACTCCTCGAGAAAGGCCAGCAAACTTTTAATATTACTGACAATCTCTCGGAGAGTACTCAGATTACCAATGTACTTAGGGCAGGCCAGGGCAGTTCAGTATAGCATGGGGGCCACTGTTCTTCCTCCACCATGCAGGCTCTGCATAGAGTGCTATCTGTTAACTCCTATAACAAAGGCATGTTTGTTAAAAGACCGATGACCAGTGACGGCTGCAGTGATTATGTGGAGCTGTTAATCACTGTAGCAGATTTTTTAAGTTGCCGTTTTTTATTAGTTTTGTTAATAACTGAGATCATTATTTTATGAAATAGACAGGGGATTGTCAGCATTCAAATAAAAAAATAGGCTTTTAGCACTCCTAGATCCAAAGATATTACATTTTTAATGAGCACCTAACTTATTGGGTAGGTAAAGTCAAAATGACTGCCACTCGGAGAGGGTTGGTATTACAATAGGGGCTATTTTTGTACACAAAATTAAGTGTTTAACATGTAAAATTTTTGGTAGTGCTATACCAAACACACTGATTGTGTATTCAGAAAAAGGAATGATCAAAACAAAGTTACATTAAATTCATAGCTCTAATGATCATGTAGTTTCCTAAGTTAATTAAACCCTTTTTTGATTGAAACAACTTATGATTAAAAACTATTGCATACCATTTATGTCAACAGTTTAGGCTCAACTTTTATAATTGATGTTACATTAAACTTTAACAAGTGAATTTAAATACTAATAATGACACATATTCCTTTGTTTTATTCCTGTGATTTACACGACACCTCAGTATATTATGTTGCCTAAAAATTTGATTATGTTCAACAAGTAAATTAATTTGACAGCACTAAAAATGTTTAAATCTTTTTCTTGTTTTGCATGTTAATTAAAGATGCAATAATTTTTGTTTAGGCCAGTTGGTACGCCACAGAATTGGCACCACTGCAACTGTGTTAGAAGAACTAGAACTATGACTATTGCTTCAAATTCTACTTATTCAATCATCATCGTAAAGTTAGGCCTTATCATAATTTACAGGCCAACATGAATCAGCTGATAGGTAAACTTTCATTTAATTAATCATTTCCTTCCAATTAAACAAGCACTTCATGCAAGAATAATCTTTATTTATGAAAGAACATAAATAATACGTTCTTAATATCAAATTACCACCATAATTTATGTAGATCATACCCAGAGTTATTCAATCATATTTTATGACACATTTAAAAATTAATGACCTAATTGATGCCTTTGGTCATGTAAGTCAATATTCCAAGAAACATTACACACAAATACTCAAATTTTTTTAATGAACATGTTAATGCAAACAAACAATCTAAATAAAATGTTTAGAGGGAACAAGTCAAGGTTGAGAAAACTTAACAGTTAAGTTACCTATACATAGTAAAAAAGCATGCTCTATTTTAATAGAGGGAATCTCTTTGAAACCGCGTTCCATCCATATCGTAAGGTAATATTGGCGGCGCCGCGCCCGTCAAAGTAAGCAGGAGCGTTCGTTGACCCGATGGGTACACCCCTCCCTTAACCGTTATCGTCGATATAAGGAAACCCGCTGAAGGCTGTGCGGAACCTTGCGCGCGGTTCAGTTATTCCTGTTGGATAATCATTTCATTTTCCTAGAAAACGCATCCAGTGCGCAACCAGCAGTATCAAGTTAAAACTGTATACTCTAAGTACTGTTAATAATTAGCAACTTTTATAAATATGGCCTAATTATATCGTAAAAATACTACGGAAGACATAATAAGTCAATTTATTAGTCTTTTTTATATTATACTAGACTACTTGTTTGTACGTGGTACAGATTTGTTTCACTACATAGTATAAAACAAAGTCGCTTCCCGCTGTCTGTCTGTTCCTATTTATGCTTAGATCTTTAAAACTACGAAACGGATTTTGATGCGGTTTTTTTAATAGATAGAGTGATTCAAGAGGAAGGTTTTAAGCTATAAAACGTACAATACGGACGAGGACGACGTAACTTGGCAAGTCTGAAGTTAGCTGATTAGCTGCGCAGTAGACAATTTCGTTTCTAAAAAAATCATTGCGCCGCCAAACAACTAACTTCAGACTCGCCAAGATACGTCGGCCGTATTTATTGTACACGTGCGAAGTCGGGGCGGGTCTCTAGTAAAAAATAAACAAGGTAGAATTCTATCTAGAATTCTATCTTGCACCAAAGTAATCCTCATGCTGAGTGATTGCCAAGTCCGAAAAAATATCTTTATAAATGAAATGCCAGTATTGGCTGTACATTAGATCTAAGAACTTTTTACGGCAAAAGATTTTCGAGACGTGACTTTTTTACATGAATGTTTTTGATGGGATCTCATTTCTTTTTGTAGATGGCTCCATTTCTTGCAGAATGGCTATCGATTTCCGCAAATCCCACTCTATCTTTCTCATTTGCCGTGTAACTAAACCGAAGCGACTTCAATTTTTTCTACTAACGCTATTTAGTTGCGTTTGAGTAAAATTCGGTCAAGTACGAGTGAAGCATAGTCGGAAAAGTAACATCAATATCATCTACAATAAACTACATTAGCATAATAAGTAATTTTGTTTAATAGCTATGCAACCGAGAAAACATTTCAAGATTTTCTAATTGCTCTTTCCTTTCCTTCCTGTACGCTAATTATCAAGTTTATAGGTCTGCTAGAAGTACCTTAGAATTTTGATGATCGGTGAGTCAGTGAGTGAGTGAGTGAGTGACCAAATAACGAAACTTTGATGGCAGATATTTTGTAAGCTGTTTTAGTTATAAACTTGTAATTTGGCAATATTATTAATATATATTTATGTATGCATATATATGTTTATGTAAACATATATATTTATAAAATCTATTGTTTATAATTTTATTTAACATGTACGTAAATGTCTTATATGTATGTAGGTATTATTATTGCCAAAAATCTTTCAGCTATCTTTGTGTTTATTTTTAATAGCGTATACATCACAGCTCTTTTAGTGCACCTACCATGTTTTCTCTGCATCACCCTAAGGTCGACTGGTAGAAAATGCCTATGGCATTAAGTCCGCCTGTGTACAAATTTATGTGCGAAAGTATAAATAAATAAATAATTTGGCAATTTAGTTAAATACTCTCTGTATCATAATTTCCAGGCTTTCGCTCTCATCTGTTACAAACAGATATAGGGGGCTTTAAAGAGCCTTGAGTTGCTTCAAGAAAAGTGTGTACAGCCGTGCCTGCTCGGCGTCGGTAGAGGCACTACCGTGCCCCTTGGGGCAGAAATCAAGATTCAAGTTTAACCAAAGAGATTTTTAAAAGAATGAGAAGCGTTTTCGTCGTTACCTCATTGTTCTGTTCATAGTTTATTGTATTCCGCTTACTCACAATAGGCACTAATGGACGATATGATTTAAATGTCCGCATGGCCATCAAATGTGACTGTATAAGCGAAAGAATGCTTACGATATCACACAACTTGAATCATCGTTTTGTCGGTCGGAGTTGCTAATGACGTAATTTACTCGACCTACAGAAGCACCGGTTTGTGTTAAACTTGGAGGTCGTCTTAAAATTCTTATCACACATCGTATAACGACGATATGTCTTGCCAGACTGACTCTAAAAGTTGGCGAATTATGTGATAGCTGTTGCGCGCAGTTTTACTCACATCCTAGGAGAACGACTTCATGCTACCCGGATAAAAAGTATCATAAGTGTTAATCCGAAACACGGTCTATCTTTGTGACATATTTCATACAAAACTGTTCAGCCGTTTATGCGTGATTGAATAACAATCGTCCATCCATCATCACAAACTTTCGCATTTTTAATTTTAGTAAGGATAACAGGATAGTAGGGGATATTATTTATAGTTTGACTTAAGGAATAATGCATTATGTTTATGAAGCAGTTCATAAAATACATAATTAGAACACGTCAAATAGAACTATACCTCGATCACCTCCCTGTGAATTTGATTCTCCATAAAAACTATGTTAAAGAACCCTTACAATAGCCATGCGTGATGTTTTTAAGACTAAGCAGTATTAAGATAAAATTATGAGCTTCAGTACAAGTCATTCCTTTGATATGTTTCCAATTATTTTCATACCAGAGTAGTTTTTCCAAGAATGACGTAAATCAAGGCCTTGGTTGATTTATCCACCTAATACTGCAAGAGGTAAAGTTAAATGGTGTCCCGTTAAACGGATCCTCAATCCTAAACCACTTAATTGTTTCTGATTAATTAACCCTGTTCATTTACCTAATTGACATTTTACAAAGAAAACAAAATTAAAGAAATAGTACCATAAGAATGAATTTACATTTAAAATGAGTCACATTTACTTTGGTTAGCTAAAAATAAAAACCATAAATGATGAAACATAATAAACGATGTAGTTATTTATGATTGGGTTGATTTTGAAGCAAATTGGGAAAATCATTATTTAATAACATTTTACAACCTTACATGAACCTTGACTACCTAAATTACACTCCACTTTAGCAATAAAACGAACGGACCCAATATTGATCCCCGAGGAACTCCTATTAAAACCGATTTAATGAACTCACACCGTTTGTTTTAGTTCTACATGGCTATCTTCCAAGTATGATCTTAGTAGTAAACCGAGACCGTATTCCTAAGCCGATAATGCTCAGTGTGGTTCGCAGTCGTAGGCATTGTTTTGAAGCCTTTGACCTACATTTTCGTATGGTTTTATGTCAAACTAGCTGTGCCCGCGACTCCGTCCGCGTGGAAGTCGGAAAACAATATTGTGTCGCAGCAACTAAATAATCCATTTATTATAATAATAGACAAAGGTGTCCCACTAAGACACATATCTTTTGAACCATTTCTTTATGTAGAGTTTCAGCTCCTCTTGATTGACCGTAAAGATTCATAAAACCGTAATACTAAAAACGTGTTGCTTATTTCTATACATTTCCTTGCTAAAATGGATTATAATTGAATATTGATACTTTTATTGAAGATGTAACAAAACCATATCGCGATACAAAAATAGCTACAACGCCGTCTTGTTACAATCTGCGAACTAAATTATGATTTCATTCGAGGTGTGGTAGGTATAGAAAAGAACTTTAAATATTAAAAAAAAAAAAACTTATAGAAGACTTCATTTAATTTTAATAAGTTATAAATAGGTAGTTACTGCTTTCAAAAAGTCTGATCTGGAAATCGAACCAACACAAACGCGATAAAACATCATCTATATTTTTATTTCATCAATCGATATGATCAATAATACGGATCAAATCGCTCCAATAAACATAGTGCCTGAAATTGATGGAAGACCATAAAAACTAACATTAAGTACCTACCTAACTTAGGTACATTTCAATTCAAACACTTATTTGTTGTTACTTCTTATTTCTTGCACTTCCTTCAATTTAAGACAGTGTGTTTGTTGGAGAGATTTGATCCTTATTATTGACCTTATAGATATCTATCAACAGGTGCCATAATATAATACCGGATGGTACATAAAGCTTTGTCAGTTCGATTCCCGGTTCAGGCAAAAAAATCAGTAAAAGGCAATATTTCTTACTTTAAAAAAAAGTGAAATGAAGTTTCCTTTGAGTGAAATTTGCTATTTTTAATATTTGAAGTAACTACTTCCCTCCATGGCCATGTCTTTGGAACATTACCTAAAGCTTAAAAAAACTCAATTAAATAAATTTAATAAAACGACGGCGACAGGCTTTGAATAAATCTGACAATAATGAACAAAATAAAATAAAATATAGAAAAATATTCCAAAAAGTGCATTGAGTAGATAGAATGATTACGAAATACTAAATTTCAACGAAAGCACTGGGTGAGCGCTTTCCTTGCAAATAATCATGGCCACCGATTTCAATTTGAATTTGGACCTTATTTTCGGCATCAGCATTCCCAAAAAGTACGAACATTTAATGAATAAAAATCCTACTATTAGTCCACATCATGAATTCATTTTATTGTGAACAACAATAAGAAATTGACCTAATAAATTCTAAATAACAATATCTTCGTTTTTTTTTGTAAAAGCTTAGTTCCTTTTTCATAAGGATAGAGATCATTAGACCTTTCGTAGACTGAGAATAGGTACCAATTCAAACAATGAATATTAGGTAATTTGTGGATTTATTCGTAGTAATATATTTCCTCACAACATGATTTGATACACGTAACGCCATCTATTGAAAATAAACTAATACATGCTAAGTTCTTCTAGAAAACTTAAAATTCGCATAACTTTTGATTGCGTGAACCGATTGCGATGAAACAAAAAACATATGTTACTTGGAGATAAGCACAATATATGTTTATAAAAGTCAACAGCATTGGGTCAGTTGTTTTTACGTGATGCTTGAACAAACAAACAGATAAACAGATAAACAGATAAACAGATAAACAGACAAACAGACAAACCAACAAACAGAAGAAACAAAATACAAAAATGTTAAAAATGGGTTCTTTTGGTTATTTTTTAACACCCCAGCCATGTTTTTTCAAAATATTTGCTATGTACAGATACGCAAAGTCTACAGATTTGTAAATGTATAGAAGATATTGATTATTTGCATATCTTTTGAATGCGTGAACCGATTGCGATGAAACAAAAAAAAATATGTTACTTAGAGATAAGCACAATATATGTTTATACAAGTCAACAGCATTGGGTCAGCTCTTTTTACGTGATGCTTGCATAAACATGCAAACATATGTTTAATCTTTACTTCCCTAGATGGCGTTGGCGTCGAATTAGATCGCGCTATGGTTTCGTTACCGCGCGATTTATAAGTTTTAGACAAAAATTTCATGGTTACTTCTAAACCACGATTTTATTACATGTATAGATATAGATGAGTTCTGAAGGCTCTGTCGTAGTGATTACAATGTTATGATGAGTGTATTGAGTATCGATTCCGAGAAGAAACTGTGACGGCGCTTGCTGTATCACCCGCTGACGAAGTTATTTTCTGTACAATTAGTCACGCGTGTATCCGGCGCGAGCGCACGTCGCGCTGTGTTTAAACAATATTACAAATTAAAATAATCGTAGGAATTATCGACTGTAAATAAACTATAATTTTAATGTTGTAAAAATCAAACTAAAAAGATAATTTTCTACTTCAATAACTCAGATTGTTTAAGTGATCGCGTTATTTATTTATGTGGACATTTAACAAAGAAACCATGTACAATAAAATCAAAAGTGATCATTGGTAAAGGTTTATACAATATTTTTACTTATTGTGACAAGTACCTAGTTAACCATTGTGATGTTATTATTCTATGTGAACTAACTACTGTGATAAGCGACTTATCAAGTTGCTGTGGTTAATATAAATATTTATGTAAGTGCAAAAACATTGTGTGGTAATTGTAGGATAGTGGATGCAGGCATTAATTACGAAAATCTCTTTATTATTTCTCACTCTATCTGCCTTGGTTTTCTGCGCAAACAGTACAATACAGTAAGACCACTTTTCATTAATTTAATACCTAGTTTTAAGTTTGAAATTCCTTTACATAACACACTGTTGTTTTTCTGTACAAGCGTCTCCTAATGTTCATTCCTTATTTACGAAAAAAACAATCCGACCAGCAGTTGTTTAGAAGCGACTCGAGAAGTCGAGAGTAACCTAGTTCTTTTATTTGACTCCTACATCTTATCCGGAAAGATAAGCATTTATGACAGTTTGCATGCTCTTTTAAACTCAAACCAACAAGGTAAATACATGGCTTTAGCTGTGACGTTAGTGAAATCGTTTATTCTGGAAATACTTTTTACCTTTTAAACTCTTTTACATGTGATTTTATGAACTACTAGCGACCCGCCCTGGCTTAGCACGTGTACGTTTTATAGCTTAAAACCTTCCTCTTGAATCACTCTATCTATTAAAAAAAACTGCATCAAAATCCGTTGCGTAGTTTTAAAGATCCAAGCATACATAGGGACAGACAGCGGAAAGCGACTTTATTTTATACTATGTAGTGATTTGGAGCCGGCATTTCCTAATCTACTTCCTCTGAGAAGAAACGCCGCAACAAACTCAGGGGTCAAGATAGACGAGGCGGACTGGATATGATCCGGTGTGTGGGCGGCGCCCTTTCTCACTCGCTGCGGCCGCCCACAGGTGGCCATATGTCCCAATCTAATAACGTTTACTCAACGCTATTTACTACCTGAGAGCCGATGACGGCACGCTTCATCATTCATACTTTACAGCTAATAGTGTGGTCGGGAATCCTCGTCACTGGATTCATCATTAGACAATATTTATTTATACCACCGTTTTGTTCTACTAACATGGATGTTGTTAGAATTTACAGCCAAACTTATCCTTTTAGGTACTCGTCTCTTTGACCTAGTCATTTCAGAATAACCTGTGCAGCTTACGTGTATCAGAACTTACGCTAATCAGGCGGTCGGTGCCAGGGTAATCCTGTATATTAATATTATAAATGCGAAAGTAACTTTGTCTGTCTGTTTGCTACCTCATCACAACTGAACCGATTTTGATGAAACTTAGTGCATTTCTGTTCCTTGTATATATCAATGACCTTCCAAACATAATAAAGGATACAATGTCTAACATAGTCCTATTTGCTGACGATACGTCACTTATATTTAAAGTAGATAGGAAGGACAGGGATCTTGTAGAACCTAATAATACACTTAATGTTATCTCAAATTGGTTTTCTGCTAATAATCTTCTCCTAAACGCAGGAAAAACCAAATGTATTAAATTCTCCACCCCAAATGTACCCCACATTAGTTCAAATGTGAAACTTGACGGGAAAGCGTTAGATCCGGTTCCCTCGACTGTCTTCCTGGGCATCACAGTAGACTCTAAATTGCAATGGGGACCTCATATAGAGGCACTTGCAGGCAAACTGAGTTCTGCTGCATTTGCCGTTAGGAAAATTAGGCAGTTGACTGATGTAGCTACGGCTAGGTTGGTGTACTTTGCATACTTTCACAGTATTATGTCTTATGGCATATTACTGTGGGGTTCGGCTGCTGATGTAGGTACTATTTTCATATTACAGAAAAGAGCAGTCCGAGCTATTTATAATCTAGGCTGCCGTGAATCGCTTCGTGAATTATTTAAGAAAATAAATATACTAACCCTACCATCTCTGTATATACTTAGTAACATTATGTACATTCGAAAGAACATTGCCCAGTATAACAAGAAAAGTGACGTCCACAACATAAATACTCGCAATAAACACAAGCTAACAGTACCTGGTTTTAGACTAAGAAAAACCAGCAAGTCGTTTATGGGGAACAGTGTTAGGTTCTACAATAAAATACCATCTAGTATTACTGATTTACCGGATATAAAGTTTAAATCATTTATTAAGAGCATTTTGATATCTAAAGCTTATTATAGCATAAATCAGTATATCGAAGATAAAGATGCCTGGCATACAACTCCGTCCTGCACATTGCGACCCTCTGGCCCTGTCTAATCGGTTGGTTGTATGACCTAACATTATTTTTAATGTTTACCTACTTTTATTATTCTTCTTTTTTTATTGACTTAAAATAACCTGTACATTATTTTATCAATTTTCATATTATTATTTTTTACATTCAAATATTGAAATTTTTATATCCCACTACAATTTTATTTGTATAATACTCTGCCTTAATAGTCTGATATTGTTTTACATGTATAATTTCGATAATATCATTTTCTAAACTGTAAAGTTTGAGCATCATGCAGCAATTAATGATACACCTTTAATCTTATCATATTACTGCCCATTGTCTGGTAGTATGAGTCTGTCATGCTCACTTAAATGTCCTGCTGATGGTGGCGTTGTATATCCGGTCGTTGGGTTCCCTATAATATGGTTGAGCTAAGCGATGCGGATGTGCACGTCATGCTCGTGAACGGGTGCTGTCTGTCGGGACTGGTCAGCCCATAACTACTAGGGCAATTCTAGAAGGCATATTTTCTTTTCCTATTTTCTACTCTTATGTGAATTTATTTGTTACATTAACCTGCATTATTCTCATTCTATGTCGCACGCAACTGTAATGGAATTGTCATGAATAGTCATGATCTACTATTTTAAAAAGAGTATTCATGGAGTTTCTTGCCGGCTCTTCTCCATAGAACCTACCTTTTGGAACCGTGCACCTAGTTTTGACGTTTTAAAAGTGCCTGTAATCTGGTCTATTTGAAATAAAAAACTTTGACTTTGACTTTGACTATAATTATAGTCGTGAACCCGGAAACGGAAATATGCTACTTATATCCCGAAAAACGCATATTACGCTATAAATGACAACTACGAGGGCAAAGCCGCGGCCGACCTCTAGTTGCCAATAATTTTGAAAATATGTTAAAATATTTAAAAAAAAATACTGTTTATTCAACTGCGTCTGGTCTGTTTCACTTGGGATAAGTTGATCATCAAACATTCTACCAAAGACAAGTATCGGAGAACTGTGGGTGTACGGTACGGTAGATAGTAAATACACACTTATGGGCAATTAGGGCATTATAGCCTACTATTACGAATGTGAATTTTAATAAACACTATTCTTCTATATTTAGGCTTGCGCGAGTTTATGTAATACCGGCGGCGTTGTACTGAATTACAAAATTTATTATATTGCGTTTATTTATTTCAAGAGTAAAATATGTTCTCGTGACGCTTTGGCCTTTCATACTGGGTCACGCGAGTAGAAAGTTACTTATCAGCACGCTGAAAAGCTTGTTACACCAGAACAATACCATTAAATCCTTAACCGCGAAATATCGCGCGATTATGGTAAATTAGTTTTATTGCGATTTACTGGCTTTTATTGATATCGATATTGTCCTTGTTACAGAATTTGATCTGAAAACGAATCTATACTCTATAACAAAATGTACATAGAACGATCGACTGTTTTACGACTGTGTGTGTGGGTGAGCCTGTTGGCGTTATGTTGGGGCCAGCGCGCGGAGCAGCTTCTTGCGCAGAACCCCTGCTCGAGTAAGACAACGTGCAGTGACTGCATCCGCACACCCAGCTGCGCTTGGTGCTACGCCCCAGAGTTCAATGGCCCGCGTTGCTTCAACCCCGCCATGGAGAGAGGCGGCACCGCAGGGTGCAATGAAGCCTACATCTTTAATCCGGACAACGAACGCTCTGTCGACCCCATGTATAATGTAGAGTTGAGCAGAGGTAAAATATAAAATTACTTATAACATTATGATCTTCAAGATAAGCCGTAATTACATACTTTAACGATTCCCTTTTATTCCCAACGGAGATAATAAACAAACGGAAAGTAAGTATGTTGGTTTTATGTTTGTACTATTTAATTTACAGCAAAGTCCAGAATGGGTATGGCCGCTGGCTCAACATCATATGAAGAATCTATGAGCGCAAAGGGTAGCACCAGTTTCGCAGCGTCCGGATCAGGATCAGCCGCAGCCGCCGGCGCAAGTCTGGTACAGATGAAGCCTCAGAAGGCGAAACTCAATCTCAGAATGAGTAAGTTTTATGTTTTCCTACTGTTGTTAAGCTGTTCTATGTGGGAAGTTAAGTAATCATTCATAACTCAACGAGTTATGATAAACAGTACGCGTTCAATGTCATCGCTGAGTTGTATAGGATTAATTAATAAAATTTTATTCTCTATGACCTAATGTCCTGATTACGGTGCGTTCATTTTTATAACACTTGTCATATAACGATTAGCATGTATTTAACTTTTTCACAGATCAAATGCAGACGCTGACATTTGCTTACTCCCGAGCCCAAGACTATCCCGTCGACTTGTACTATCTCATGGACCTCAGCAGATCTATGAAAAACGACAAAGAGAAACTCAGTACACTGGGCACTTTACTCTCTGCAACTATGAGGAACATGACTTCCATGTTCAGAATTGGTTTCGGATCATTTGTAGATAAACTAGTCATGCCTTACGTATCGACTGTGCCCAAGAAGTAAGTAAAGATAGAGTATATGGAGCAGATAAATTGTTTATTTATGTTGGAGACAATTCTAAAAATATTATTGCATTTATAGTTTAATATCGCCCTGTGATGGCTGCGCTGCTCCTTATGGATACCAGAATCAGATGTCACTTAGTACCGATACAGAGTTTTTCAATGTGAGTGTGAACCCTTTTTATAATCCTAAACAATAAACTCACTCGGGCCGCTTTTTCGCGACCGCGGTGCGTAGGTCCAGGTAATGAGTGTCTTAATTTCAAATACGAATTAGTATTGTAAGGATTGTATAAAGAAATGAAATTTTCAATACTGATAAACTGTAGGACAGTACGTAACATACTTTTTAATGAAGATGCAATTTCAACATTTCCTTTTCTCCTACAGACAGCGGTAGGTAACGCGGACGTGTCAGGTAACTTGGACGCCCCGGAGGGTGGTTTTGACGCGATCATGCAAGCCGTCGTGTGCAAGCAACAGATCGGCTGGCGCGACCAGGCCAGAAGGCTTCTTGTCTTCTCCACTGACGCCGGCTTCCATTACGCTGGAGACGGAAAGGTACGATTCTTATACTGAGGGATGAAAATTTATTTAGTACTTTCGCTGGTAGGAACTGCTAGGGCTAGTTCCTAAAAAACACATTAAAGACCTCTGTTTTATACGGTGTTTCTCGCAAGCATCTTTTAACATTTCAACTCTGTTTGATGTAGTTAAGCGGTTCGAAATTAATTTGAAAGTAGCCATTATTGTCGGACGTTCAAATAGACGATGTCAAAATCCTGGAAGAATCTATTTAATTATGGTTTATTTTGATCGCAGCTCGGAGGTATCGTCCAACCCAACGATGGTGAATGTCACATGAAGGATAACACCTACACGCACTCAACCCTGCAGGATTACCCCAGTATTTCACAGATTAATCATAAGGTAAGTGTCATTGAGTATGTTTTGCACTGTTCTCTTTTTTCCGCAACAACTAACACAGACATTGATTCATATTATCTTTATATTTAATATTAGATGCAGGTATTTTAGAAGTATGCAGAGTAGCGTATAGGACAGTAATTCTCGAATCGTAAATACATCCAGATTGGATTAAATTAGTCGCATAATGTTATTTTAGCAATACAACGATTATTTATAGTTTCGTCCCAGAGGACCCCGATTGTCTTATTTATATTTAAGAAATTAATTAGTTTAGATTCTGAGAATAGCGCATCTTTGTGTGTGAATCATAAATTGTATTTTGATTTTGTTTTCATTTCATTTGTATGCAGACTTCATGAGATTTTGCTTGTAGGTGAAGAAGCACGCGATCAACGTTATCTTCGCGGTAACAGCGGAACAGATCAGCGTGTATGAGCAGCTAAGCAAGCACATCGAGGGCTCCAGCACAGGAGTGCTTAGCAACGACTCCGATAATATCGTCGATCTCGTGAGGGAACAGTACAATGTTAGTATGCATTTATAATAAGGGGATATGTAAAAATAAACGCTGACGGGGTTTTTATTTATTTAAATAATTAATACGACGATGGGAGGCTTATGACCGCCAGCTGAAACCTACTTTCTGTTTGTACCAACTCGAACCTTGGCAAACAGCTTTTCTGATTTATAACTTGAAGTTTGTGCATTAGAATAACTTATCAGCTATTCAGCTACCCTGTATTTTATTGCTGTTATAAAGGTAATGTTTATTTGCAGAAAATTACGTCAACAGTTGAAATGAAAGATTCATCGAGTGACGCTGTACAAATAGTGTATTACTCATCTTGTCTCAGCGGCAAGGATCATATTCAGACAAACAAATGCGACGGATTAAAGGTAAAGTATAATAACACGGTTTTTAAATTTATACTTATGTTATGAAGGAGATAGAAAAACGTATTATCCTTTCGAATGGTGGCCGTCACGAATCGGGATGCGCAATAAATCTGCGCGTGTGACACCCGTCCCGAAACGGGACGATGAGTCATCGTCGCGTTCCAAATAAAAACAAAAAATATATATATATTTGTAACATTCAATGTCTATATTCAATATGCGCGGGAAAGAATAGGCTATTATACAAGCCAAACTTATGGAATTACCCCGAAGGAATTTTTGGAACGGTCGCCAGTTGAAGTTCGGCCAAGTGACGCGAACTATTGTTCCAAGTGGGTGCGTAAACAATAATTGTTTTCGGTGTGTTCCGCAATATAATACAAGTGTTTGTGAATTTTTAACAATGCCTGGGTAAGTAATCTACCGGTAAATACTTTCTGTTTGTGTTTCTGAGTGAGTTTAAATTAAAAATTTAATCGGAATTATAATCGCTGTGCTCACGGCCGCCATAACAAAAACTTTCCTGCATGATTTTACCACAAAAATGTATGGAAACTATCTATTTCCTATATTCAATCCGTGTTAAATATCATAATTATTTTTCTACTACACTCCAATTGATAGTATCGGTGCATAAATCAAATAATTTCATTAAATACGTAATAAATACAATAGCGTCCAAAATCGGGATCCGTGTCAGTGGTGCATTTATGACGCGCTAGCGAATAGCGAAGCTAATAATAGCGAAGTGGGCGGGGCCTCGCCATGCGTATTGCGCGTTCGATTGGTTTTATTTATGTTTTGAATATTATATTTTGTGCGTATTTTAAGATATTTGTAAGCTTATTTCTAATTGTTTTTGTACGGCAAGTACTTATTGTATTTTATGTATTTTAAAGCAAATATTATGTACTATTTGTAAAAAAAAAGAGTTAATGTAAAATCGGCATACTTTTCGTTTTAAAAGTATAGTATTGAAGTTAGTAATTTGAGGGCCGATCTCAAGTGGGTTTCTTTATTTGCTTCGTACTCTAAAATGAACAAAGAACAAACATCTGTTGTTTATAATAAAAAGAGTCCATGACCCGAGCTAAACAAAAACACATAAATCAAGTCATTTGAGCCCGCCATGCATCAACAAAGCCACTTGAAAATCTTAAGTTTTTTTAGGGTCGCGCGCACGTGTGTGAAATTGCTCGCTGATTTATAATAGCCTTGGTGTTAAAAATATGTTTGAAACATGTGGATTAAAAATTATATATTGTAAATATAACATTTAAATATAAAATAAAACAAAAACTGTGCATAAAATTGTTACAATTTTATCAAATAAACCATATTTTATTCAATTTTATCGCAATTTTTACTTTTCTCTTCATTTCCAGCATGTTTATCAAGAGGTATTTAAGAAACTTTTAAATATTTACATATTAATCTATAGGAAATTTTATGGAGAATCCAAATATATACACATCTTAATAGGTATTCATACAAAATCATCGAGAAATCTGCGAAAGAATGCATCTGTTCCTACCGCGCGGGGAAGGCGGGTTGGGGGGTTGACGGCAACGATAGGAGGCCCCGCGCAGGTAGTAACAGCAGAGAGGTTATTGCAACTTATACAAAAGTCAACTTAATTTGAGAACATGCAAAGTCAGTAATGGAGAGAATATAAATAAAGTAAAAAAAAGATGTTGGAATAAAAGGTAATGTATAATCGAATAATCTTATAGAAACAAAATCTTCATTCTAAATGTAAAGTTGCTAATATTATTGTATTGTATGATATTTTTTGCAATTTTGTAGGTGGGAGATGTTGTGGAATTCACAGCCGAGATCACACTCAAAGAATGTCCCAAGGACCGTAGCAAGTGGAAACAGAGGTTCGAGATCTCCCCCGTCGGTATCTCTGACAGCCTCGCCGTCGAACTAGAAATGGTCTGCGACTGTCCGTGTGAACAGCCCGGACACTTTGTAAGTTGTATTTTAGATTCCATGCAATTATTTGTGAATTCATATTTAAAGTGAGATTTGTTACTTATGTGTTTCCAATGTCATTTATTGCGCTGTGCACTGCACAAAGATCAGATTTTATAAAAACTTATAATGGAATATGCAACTGCTAAACGGAATTAGATAGGCGCTCATACAGTTAATTGTCAGCGTTTCGCAATTTTTTTCAATAATCGGATATAAGGCATCTACGTAAATATATCAACATATTGATTAATTGCAGGCATACGATAACAGTCCATTAGTATGCAGTGGTGAGGGCGTGTCAGCCTGTGGAGTGTGCGTGTGTCACCCGGGACGCTTCGGAAAGAACTGCGAGTGTTCCGCCCACGGCGGCGTGTCGGCCGAGCAGGAGAGAGGCTGTAGACCCACTAACGCCAGCTCCGGACCTCTGTGTTCCAACAGAGGCACTTGCATCTGTGGCGTCTGCGAGTGTAACAAGATGGACGACCCGCTCAAGGTAGGTACTGATGTTATACAACAGCTGCGAGTGTTCCGCCCACGGCGGCGATCATATTATCTCTTTAGGATAGTAAGTTCTCCATCCAAATGAAACTGCAGAAATTAATTTTAACTTTGTACCTTTCATCAGGTGATCTCCGGTCCGTTCTGCGAGTGCGACAACTTCACGTGTGACATGAACAAGGGTCTGCTGTGCTCTGGACCCGACCACGGTGAATGTGTGTGTGGCAAATGTAGTTGTACGCCCGAATACACCGGCCCTGCCTGCCAGTGCCTCAAAGATCAGACGCCTTGCCGCTCGCCTGGTAAGTCTTGACAACGGTCACTTGATGTGAACATTAAGCCTTAATACTTTATTACGTAAAATAAATTTTGGCCTGGTTTAAAATAAAATGCACGTTCTGTAATTACAAATATTGTCCGAGACACGCCTGGCATGTCCTTTGCTGCTGGACAAGATTTTCTGAAACAGTTTAGCGTGACATTTTATATTTAATCACTAAAAATTCACTGATAGTATCTTATTACCGATAGATTTGAACTTCGATCAATAACTTGTTTGACAATCTAAGGGTTTCAATGTCGAATGTGTTTCTAATTAGTTAAAGCGTTGTCCAACCAATACTTACTGATATTTATGAATGTAAGATGCTGAACAGAATGTTTGTTACAGAAAATAACGAAATATGTAGTGGAAACGGAAAATGTGTGTGCGGTCAATGCGTATGTAATGTAGATGATGAACGTCATTACTCTGGCAAATACTGCGACAAGTGTCCCGTAAGTATAGTAAAAAAGGCAATTCATTAAATTATAATTAAAATCTTGAGGTATCAATTTTATCAATTTTAAATATTTGTAGACATGCCCGGGCCATTGCGGCAAGTTCAAAGACTGTGTATTGTGCGAAGTCCATCACCGTGGCGATAACTACAATGCAGACACTGCCACCTGTACCGACTGCGCCCTGTTCCCCATCATAGAAGAAGGCAAAATTGAAGGTGAGCCCTAATAACAACTACTTTTTAATAGATACAGTAACGCTTTGAATCTGCCTGGATGAGCAGCCTGCCTTATCAACACCTGGTGACACGATCGTCATGTTTTCAGCTATAGCATTATAATAACATTTTTTTTTACATTATTTACACATTGCGACATATTAATCGCAATCGGCGTTGATAAGGAAACTATGACACGTACCTCGTGTCATGCGCCATTTGATTCGAATTTTGCTGACACTTCTGTGCCTGTAGACAAATGGCAATCGATGATCACCAGAGAATAGATGCGCCAATTAAATGTATGGAAATGACATAACAGATTGCTTAACCTGTTTAAGGCGCTACCACCACCGAAAGCGCCACTTAAGAAAAAAAATATTATTTCTGTCAACACACAACTTATTGAAATTTCGTACGTACAACATTTTAGTCAAGTGTTGTAGAAATTTTCGAACACCAAAAAGCAACACTTGACATCCTAGGTTAGAAGTTTTAGTAATTAATACTAAAAACGGCCGTTTTTGGTACTTATCGTTAAAACTTCGAATCCCGAAGCTCTAGTGTTGATATTTGGCGTTCGAAAATTTCTACAACATTTGACTAAAATGTTGTACGTACGAAATTTCAATATGTTGTGTGTTGACAGAAATAATGCTTTTTTTCTGAAGTGGCGCTACTTTCGGTGGGGGAAGCGCCTTAAGCTTATGTCAATCCAGTACAATCTCACTGTCGTTTCTATTCTCTAGCGATCATCGATTGTCATTTGTCTACAGTCACCCGAAATCATTATATTATTCTGTCGTGAAAATTGCACTAACGGTCCGGTTACACGCTGAATCTTATTTGCGCAAATTCTAATTGACATAAGTAAGCATTTACGTTACTACAGCTCAACGTTTGCTCAAACGGTATTGTTAACCGACAATACCGTTTGCGCAAACGTTTGCACAAATCGTTTGCTCTTGTAAGCCGCTGCATGTAGCCGGAACGTAATATAAAATAGTTCTAATTTTAATTATTAATTGCAGCCAACGAATCTCGAAACGAACATCTGTGTAGTTTTTACGACGAAGAAGACTGTTTGTATGTGTATGTCTACTCTTACAATGAAAACCAGCAACTTGTGATAAGGGCGCAGAAGGAACGTGAATGTCCTAAGAAGGTATGTATCATAATATTGTTTCTTATACACCGTGAAACCGAGGAACCCGAAAGATTTTAACCACGCCTTTCTGATGGTATTATGAGTCAATAATGTTATGTCAACATTGGTCCAATACAGTCAATTTAACCATTTTGTTTTTCGGAATAAAATAAATCAATTAACTTTAGTACTTCCTTGTAAACAATACCTTAGTTCGAGCTGGCAATGTTTAAATTATCGTGTGAGTGGATAAGAAAACTTCTAACTTCACGAACCTCCCCGACAAAACACGACATACGGCGAGTGGGGTATAATAATTATGACCAAGGTATGACAAACGCAACACCGCATTCATAGAGCTTGTTAGAGATTTTTCGACTTGTGAATTTCCATAAATAATGAATATCTCGAAAATTAAGCTTTATTCGACAAACTATATCTTTTCTTCTCCAACTAGGCATTGAAATCGATGGTTAAAATCTTTCAGGTACCTCGGACCCACGGCCACGGTGTACAGTGGCGTGCACTCCATACATGCAAATAAGCTCTGCATACCCTGCAGTTCCATACATAATACATGCCATGCCCCTCTAAGTGATAAATAACTATAATTAAAAGAAATCATGGTAATTTAGTTTTCACGCCATCTATTGCTTTTTGTGGAACTAACTCGGAACGGGGAAAACCCGCCGCCTGTCGCCGCGACCGCGCATTGCAGCGCCTCCCGTGAGCATAAGCTGTACTACGCCTGGCTTATTCTTCATACAACGCATCTCGTGTAGTACACAGCAAAAGAGTGACTGTGTGCGTGAAAATGTGTGCGTGTGTTGGAGTTTTGAAAGCATAGCTTACATTGCAAACCGTCCAAATTGAGAACCCGTAAATGCACCGTTTAATTGTTGATTGCAGAGAGTCGACTTATTTTAGTCGGATTAACCAAATGATTCATTCGTTCGTATTATTTAGTTCGTAACGTAATAAATTGCAAAGTTTTTTCGCCTTATTGTTTTTTTGGCGCAAGTGATTGACTGTCGAGTAATTATATAGTAAGTTTATTGTAAAAATGGAAAATTATACCTGTGAGACCTGTGCTGGCGAAATGTGTTTAAATTAATTAAAATCGGCCGCGTTTTCACGTTATCATTTGAGGAAACAGTTAAGTAAATTGATTGCAAAGGGAAGGCGTGTACCCGGGTTGGATTTAACTCAAAGAAAAGGTAATAAATACTACTCGTTATTTTCATAAAATGTTTTATGCTGACTATTACTGGCTAACTCGTTGTGTACACACAAATACATTGGATTGTTTCCCTTGCATTTTGTTTATAAATCAAGTTAAAAATAATGTTTGGACCTAGCGGATACTCAGATTTAAATAATTTTCACAAAGCGGCTGCTAAGCATGATTCTTCAGAAAAACATCTAGAATCCTCCTTAAAAGTTCCAAACTTTTGATAAAGGTAGAATAGAGACTAGTTTGAATAGCCAGTTAAAGTTAGATATTGAAAGGCACAACGCGAAAGACGACAAAAATAGAAACATCTTCAAATGGTTGATTGATGTAGTTTGTTTTCTAGGTAAATCTGAATTAGCATTCCGTGGTCATGACGAACCCAGCTTTTTTTTTGTGCATACCCTGTCTGAAATCTCTGTGCACGCCACTGACGGTGTATAACCCCCTATATGAAATTGGATAAGTTTGATTTTACGTTTACTCCTAAGTGGGATTAATTCCTTTTGGTTGTATGTTTATTTTATCGCAGAATATTTAGTTAGTCAGTATTGGGTGGTTATTGATAAATTCATGTCTATCATCATTATTTCCGCCCATAAATATAATGCATGGACCTCGCAATGACTGCTAGAATAAATGGTCAAGAGGGGAATTCCCATCAAATGCCAAATTAAATTATACTTGCAATAGGGTATTTTCTTTTTTTTATTACTAATCTCGAAAGTACTACAAAAATATTAAGCAACAGTGAAAAACCAATGAAATATTTAATAAAATGCCCAAACTATAAACAATTTTAAATTGTTCACGAAACAGAGACAACACTGCTTAAAATAGAAGTCATACCTTAAAAACTTCATAGTGACTTGTCATCACTCTGTACAATATCAGTTTCGTGTGACAAGGACAGAAAATACCCCCTTCACAAACTTCGAAAGCGTGATTCTCCTCTATTTTGTCATCGTTTGTTTTTCATATTCCCTGTTTTTTCTATACTTTCTTTTAAATAATTTAATACCAAATTGTTGTACATTTTTGTAAGCATACACTTTTCTTCTTGCTATAACAAAGTTAATTTCTCCTAGGTACCTATCCTGGGTATTGTGCTCGGTGTGATCGCGGCGATTGTACTCGTCGGTCTAGCGTTACTGATGTTGTGGAAGATGGCCACGACCATCCATGATCGCAGGGAGTTCGCGCGCTTCGAAAAGGAACGCATGATGGCCAAGTGGGACACGGTAAGAATGATGTTATTACAAATTTCGTAAAATCTCCTGAAATCCAAGATACTATTAAAAACGTTATCGGTAAAGCATTCTTTTGTAACAGTAATTTTTAATAGATGCGTTTTAAAAGCGGAAATGTTTAAACTGTCTTTGACTCTTAGTAACTTTGGGTTTGTATTTCATGTATTTTGATTTCACTGTGTTATTTATTTATTTTTAGGGCGAGAATCCCATTTACAAGCAAGCGACTTCGACCTTCAAAAACCCTACGTATGCTGGAAAATAAAATATTATGTGTAAATGGTCAGAAATACTATTGTGAAGTAGTCGTCTCAAAGTATACAATAATCATGCCGCATTTATAAAATGATCAAGTGGTCAGTATTCAATGAAATTTCGTGGTTTATAGAATTTTTATTAAAACATAGGTTTTAGAAAAATGTTTAGAGAATTGCCTTAAAAATGTGCCTTTCCATAGATTTTTATAACAATTATGATTATTAATTCAACATACGTATAACATAAGAAAGTGCACAAAACGCGAAAATATTTATCACCTACCCAATGCGTTTCAGAGTATATTTTGAAATCATATTTTGTCTACATTGTCGTAGAAATATTTAATTAATGAAACTAACGCGAACAGTCTGTATTTACGCCTTCCTTTTATTTTATAATTACTTTACATATTGTCAGGTCTGTTTAATCTCAGGATGTATATTGTACGCTTTTTGTACTTATGTGTGGTTGTATGTCGTATGTACTTATGTGTTGGTGTGTAGCGTCGTAAAGTCGGACGTGTCGCGGAGTGCTAACAGGTCTAGCTTTTCATAAGCGCTGCATCCACTAGCAATTTGAATTGCTCAAGTTGACTTTTGGTACCGATTTTCACTGTGGACACACCCGCATCAAAGTCTTACCGACTTGCCTGACTTGCCGCAAGCTGCTTGTAAAGGTTGTATCAAAACTTACTTTCAGTGTAAACATATAAGCCAACGCTTGCTTCAATACTTGCGCAATTTAACTTGCTAGCAGATTTAGCGATTTAAGTTATATAATATTCACGGCCGTGCCGCGTTCGACAGGTTGTAGTGTAGAGCTTTATAATATTTAATAATTATTATTGACGTTAGTAATCCTAATTTACAACTCTGACTAAATTGGGATTATATGTATATTTTAAGAAGCGGGTTGACTTAAAATATAACAGCACTGGAAAATCAATCTCATTTTGCTGTAAGAAATTTATACTTTACGTGTAAGCCTGCCGTTGAGTCAATTTGGTAACCCGATATTATTATACCGTAAGTGTAATCGTAATAAAATTAATACGCTAAAAGAAATTCATAGTTATATATTCGAATAAAAACTCATAATCGTCGAATATTAAGTCATTGTTAACGTATAACTGTGTGAGTTATTATGAATAAAATTGTTTTGTCTGATCAAATTAAGTCACTGCCATAAATAGAATCTATATTGTAATGGTGCTCCCACACTGAAGTATATAACATATGTAACAAAAGCATTTTATAACACACTGTAACATTTTGATAACTTTTACATTTTGTTGAGGTTTTTTGTTATATATTATGTTATATCAAACCTCAGTGTGAAAGCACCATTAGGCAGAAAGTGAGATGTTTTTGTAATCTGCCTTTTGACTGTACACAATGTTTTGACGTTGAATTTGAATAAATTATGTAGTCTGAAATATATTTCATATTATGTGATCTCACGTATTTCGGATTTATTTCTTTAGCCCAGATCTGAGATTTTTCAGTTTATTACGATAAAATGCCGAGTACTCTCAAAGATCCGTAGAGAACTGATAATCGTAATCATATAAAATATAAAGTACATTTTGTACAGATTCGTAGAGGTAATCTCATTCAATCTCCAATAAGACGTTATTACAGCTTCCCTTGTTCGCTCTTGTGCCTTGTTATAACATGAATAATAACTAGTGCCATTACTAATATTATAGTGTGTAAAAGAAAATTATTATTTATTTCAAATATTAAAGTTGATATGTAGAAATATAAATTAATGTAATTTAGTGTTGTAAGTTTTTATTAAAATAAGAATTAGTTTTGTCATCATTAATTTTTAATATACATTTGTTTTATACTTTCACCTCTAGATTCCGATGGACATGGAAAACGCACAAATTTTGGAATTGTGATAATAAAAATATGTTTTTTTTTAAATCAATATAATAAAAATAATGCTGTATTATCTATCGTTATGGTTCTAGCCATAATCGTTTCCAATAATAAAGCCAATACTGACGCTAATATTGACATTTCGTAGAAACTTGTGTCTGGAAGTAATGGGATATTTATGTAGCAGGAAAACTTCTATTTATTTGTGAGTCGTGATTCTAATGAACCCCATATTTAATACATATACTGACAGTTTTTGTAATTATAGCACAACATTATGTTGTTTAACTTTAATTATTTTATCAGCGTTTCTCTTTTAAAGTCATTCTCCAATTGTAAATATTTAGGATTTTGTATTAAAAAAAAAAATTAAGCAATTGTGGCTTCTAATAGTAGCTAATAAACATTAACACAAATATTTTATTTTATTTTCTACCTTTAGTTGTTGTGTAGCTACGTGTATAAAATATAAATCATTATCAGTTTGGACTTCTATATTATGTACGTATTTTGGTATCAGCTTCATTCCGTAGACAAATGGCAATCGATGATCGCTAGAGAATAGAAAGATGTACAGGTACAGTACCCCAAGTGTGAGTTTTTTTCGTACTGTAGTTGCGTTACGACAAAAATGTATGAAAATTTAGGCTGCGCCTCTAGGCGCACCGTTCACTAACTAATATTCGCGCGTTAATTAAACGGTGCGCCTAGAGGCGCAGCCTAAATTTTCATACATTTTTGGCGTGACGCAACTACAGTAGTTAACGAAAAAAACTCCACTTGGGGTACAGGTTTGGGGTTGTACAGGTACAGGGTTGGGTAGGTACAAGATTGACATAGGCTTTCGACCGGTCAAGCGATTTGTTATTTATTTATTTATTTATATACTCTTTATTGTACATACACCAGGTTAACAAAACAAGGAAAAACAATTTAAATACAAAAAATGTACAATGGGCGGTCTTATCGCGATCTCTTCCAGACGACCTTTGGATGGACTGGAAGAATGGAAAGAGAAAACGGGCAGTCTAGGTGTACTTGCATTACGTATCTATATATTATTACTTAGATTTAAATAGTATAAAATACATAACAATATTTACATAAATATAAAAAAAAACATAAATATTATAATAATAAACTAATAAATATAATTAAACATAAGAACGGAGGAGAGGAATTTATGTCATTTCCATACATTTAATTGGCGTTTCTATTCTCTAGCGATCATCGTTTGCCATTTGTCTACAGGCACAGAAGTGCTGAAAGCATTGAGTCACAAAAGAATTTTGATTCGATCATATTCGATGGTTTACACAGCCTGCAAACAAAAAATATCGGTGATTCTTCTTCAGAAAGTGTCTGTGTGATTGAAAAAACTGTCCGACGCTGCATATAGCCAAGTTTAGCCCACAGTGCAAAGTGGTCATTCAAATCGATTTCCCATATAGGATGGGCAACCCGATATCAAGGGCCCCTCATCGTTCAGTAACAAATCCGGTTCATTGATTACGCTTACTCAAGTAATCCGGATTCTGCTCTACACAAAACAAGTCAAAGACTTACCTAATACAATTTCCATTTCATAGGTATAATAGGATGTGTCCATTGAATTTGACAATGGATTTCTAATTGAGGATCCATTATAGATGGGAATAGATTATAATGAACTCAAATTCAATATTTACTTTGGAGATTTGCATTGTCAAGGTAAGATTCAATACCCTTCTAATACGTACACTAGGTACACATCGTCAGTCGTAATGAGACATCTAAGCACAGGGCCTGATTAACGACCCTAGGCTAATAATAATATCATTCGTATTCTCACCCAAAATAAGTTTTGCAACTTTTCTATAGGCACAAAACTGAAATCAGAAGGAGTCACAGTGGGTGTGCATACAGATTGGTAATCTGAGATAGGGCAGGAAGGGCAGCTACCATAACCGTTATAGCTACAGGAAAATGTTCTTAGAAGCCTGGCCATATTTTTTGAAAATATTTTGATCTGCTTTTACAGATTTTGAAAAAAAAATGCAGTCACCGAGAAAAGGGGCAGTTTTCATAAAACATTTTAATGATGCCAATCGATCCTATATTAAGTAAGCATCAAAATACTTTTGGGGACCCACTGGGGTGGGGGTACTGGAAACGTCAGAAATCGCCAAAACCTTATTTGAGATGGGATGGGGTAGTAATAAGAACAGCTACCTATCTTAATCGTTGTGGCTGCAGGAAAATGATAAGAGACTGTCCATACATAACTTTTGAAAATAATTCGAACTGCAGCCAAACATATTGAAAAATATATGGTGTTCTCACACAACACTTTTATGTGATGTGCGTTTAAATCCCAGAATTGACAAAAACGTATGTTGCGAACCTTTTGTTTTATAATCTGAGGTTGCGAATTATTAGGTATCCCAATAATGTTCTAAACATTTTAACTCTGGCCTACATTTCATTTACGAAATAGTGAGTTAGAAAATTTTTGTAATACGACGAGGTAGTTAGTCAAATAATAAGTAGATTGGCAAATCACAACGGCGAAGAGCGAGAGAAAGAGATTTTTTCGGTTAGGTATCTCTGGAAATCAGTACGTAATTTCAACTGGATTTTTAAGAGAGGTTTTGCGTCTTTTTATTATACCTAAGTACAGATACCTACTTAGAATATTACGCTAGTAAAGTGACAACTTTCGAGCAAAATCATTGCGAGTGCAGCGAACTTGAAACTTTTTGGTTATTTTGCTAAATCTTGTTTCTTTCATATTTTTATTTTTTTTGTATTTTGTTATTTATTATGGTACAAGAGCTACCGACGTTTTCATCATGTGTAAAGGCTCATTCTTTTTATCTTCTTCTTTACGACGTAGTTTTTATAAAAAAAAGCTCGCAACGAAAAAGCTCAAACCAATTTTGTAGAGAATTAAATTCCTTACAATTCTTGTCGTAAGTTTTTTTTCTATAGCTATTAGTTTAAAAATCACATTTATTAAGCATTTCTTATCTTTTATTCCCGACTCAAAAGAGAGTTGTCATACGTTTGAAGCCTATGTTTAACTCACAACGCAAAAAGCTTATGCCTATTTGTCTTTGTGTCTGTCTGTTTGTGTGGCATCGCAGCTCCGAAAGAGATGATCCGAGTTCGATGTGGTTTTTTTGTCTGAAAGCTGGTTTCATTAGGATGTTTATATGTTATGTTTGATGGAGATCGGTTCAGCCGTTGCAAAGTTATCAGCTCTCTTCACAGTTTATCTAAAGGCCGAAATCATTCAAGGATGAAGATTTCAAATTTTCATAAGAACACCTAAACATAATAGGTACATATCCAAAATTCAGGACTGACCGACCTTTTGCAAGGTAAAACTATCTGGCGACTGGGCTGTAATCAAACAAATTGGCAAACAGCGCAACCGAAGGGAGCGTGAATTTTCTGCGAAATCGACGTCATGCATTTTTAAGGGTCCAGCCAGCGGCGCCTGTATCAGACGCTCCGTTCGTCGTATGGTATGGCTGGCCCTGGTTTCGTTTTTGCTAAAGCTGGGCTTTTGGCTATTTGTAATGTGTCCTTTATAATGTTTTTGGTACGACGCCGCACATCCGCTTGAGCCTTCTCGTGACGCCCCCCAGAACCTCGTGCCCCCAGGTTTCGGCCTATGTAGCAATCAGTAGTTGTAATCAGGTCCTGCCCAAGCATAATATTAATAATAAAGAGAATTCGCCCGTAGGTATACTAGCCGAGTTGTATATCATCATCATGACTGTAGAATTGAAGAATGCAAACTAAGTCGAGAGCACAAACTACCTAGTCGTACCTTAGTATTTTCTATTCTGTGCCCTAGCCTTTGGGAAGATATCGATACCCTAATGTTATCTACGTAGTCTTTTATCAGATTAATCAAACATGACAAAGCCGAAAGGAAGAGTTAACTTTTGTAGGTACCTAATGATTTATGTCGCTGTAACTAATTGTAACCTCGAATGTGCCAAACATACCAACTAGAGCAGTTTAAAAAAAAAACTACAAATGTATGAAAGCTGAATATTTGGGTTCTAAACGAAACCTTAAAAGTTACTTTTAACTGAGTCCCGGAACCTGGAACAATCACAGTCTAGTGAAATTTTAACGTTTGCAATTAATTACAACAGTTTTCTACACTTAGCTCTTAACTTTGCCATAAAGTTATTGTCTCTTTGTTCAGCTCGAGAAAAACTTGAAGTTACAACAACTATTGTAAGCCATAATGGACAAAGACAATCTTGCCGTAAAATGCCTCAAGGTAAAGACTGAAATGACAAAACAATAATACGGATGTTTACGTTAATCTGTAGTACCTACCTTATAAGGAAAGTCTTTAAGAAAAATAAAATAATGAATCTCAGGTATAAATAAAAGCTGAGAATGAGATTTCAATGAAAAACTGCAATGTTTTCGTAGATAAAATCCATATCCGAAAAAGTCCCTAAGTATACCTACACCTAAGTGCCTGATTTCGATTCTCAGGTCACGCAAAGTACCTACACCAATCATAAATTGAGTTAGAAATTATCAGTTTCTAGGTTTAGACTGAGCCTGATAAAGGGTACTCTTTATGGTCGTCTCTTACCAAATGAGACCCACAATATGGACACCATTGCCTTTTGGGGTTAAAGCTTGCATTTGAGTAGTTCCTTTTTTTTATTGTATCTTTCACTAACCTTTACAAAAAACATAGGCAACAGTGAAAAAACCAATGGTATTTTTAATTAAACGCCCAACTAAAACGATAAAAAATTGTTTGCTAGACAAAGACGCCACGGGGCGTTATCTGCATATCTCATGAACTTCACAGGAACTTCACGTCATTCCGGACAATGTTCGTTTCGCGCGACAAGGATTGAAAATGCCCTCATCAAAAACTTTAAAAGCATTTATCCTATGTATAAATAATAATCGATTCATCATCATCATCATTCAGCCGAAAGACGTCCACTGTTGGACATAGGCCTCCCCTACGCCATGTTGGGGGGAGGGGGGAGGGGGGGGGGTTGCCATAATCGCCACGCTTGGCAGGCGGGTTGGCGATCGCAGTATGTATGGTTGTTAAAGTATTCAGAGAAAGCTGCTGCCCATCCTCTAGTGAATAATAGCTTAGTCGCCTTTTACGACACCCATGAGAGAGAAGAGATGGGGTAGTGTTATTCTTTACATCCGGCACCACACGGAACACCGCGGACACACGCAAATTTCCACACGGAAATAATCGATTATTAAGTAGTTATTCTTATGGTGCTTATATCTCCTCCATTTGTTGATCGTTTTTTTTTTTCATGAATTTTGTCCTGTTTTGAAATGGTATCAAACTCTTGGTTATTTTTTTAAGTAGGCAACGAACCTATTTTTGTTAGTAAAATTAAATTTAAATCATTAAATTTAAACAGTGATACCTGGTACTTACCTACCATTAACATTTCATACATTACATTAGTATATTAGGTTAATTATGTTATTAACCTGTGTATAGGGTTACCATTTAGAAATTTGAAAAGTCCTGACAATAAGCCTGACATTTCAAGAAAAATCCGGACATTTTAGTCACATACACAAAATGAAAACATACAAAGATTTATTGTTTGATCTCGTTAAGTTGATTGTTAAAGAAGATTTATATTTTGTTTTTAGATGAATGAGAAGTTAATAAAGATTGAAAACTTATTTGATAATTATTACATAAGTAAGTTTTATTACTCGAATTCCATCTAAGCCAAAAAATCCGGACAAATTAAAGAGCCGGACAAAGTCCCGACAAAAGTCTAGACGTCCGGACAAATCCGGACGGATGGTAACCCTACCTGTGTAGTACTGTAATTGTAGACACAATAGATAAACAATGGCACTGACGATCCGGGTCGTCGCGCGGGACGATACCGGTTAATCTAGTATACCCGTAGGTAGATAGGTAGGTATTCATTTAACATAGATATGGATATCTATGGATGTACCTACGCCCACGTATTCCTTTTATAATTGTCACATTGAATAAAGTAAATAGCTATCTACAGACGTATAGCAAGCACGAGTTTCTATGGAGACCTCTTATTGATTAACTGATGTTATGTGAGTAATTAATTTTCATTTCGGGCACCTTATTTAGAAGCGACAGTAAAGAGTAGGTAGTATTAACATTAAAGAAGTGTTACAAGAAATATTTCTATGGCTGTGTGCTTGTGAGCCCTATCGGGTAATGCGCTGGGGCCCAATTCTCCTAAAATATATCTTGATAAATCACAACCGAACCAAGGCCGAACCGTTCATTCAGACAGTTCTCAATTTCAAAAGCTATCAAATTGTTTGACACAAAAAACAAAATCAATCATTTTGAAAGTTTTCGAAAACAAAAACTGACTGACGGTTGTGGTTCGATTGCGTTTGGCAACAATGTATTTTAGGAGATTTGGGCCCCTGATCAACAGCGAGGTTAAGCTAGTTGGTATGGATGTTAATGGGTGACTGTTCTTTGCATTTATAAGTCTCTTCCGAGGCTCGGGGAGATACGAATACAATGACAGTCAGTAATAAGCTGAAAAAGTCTGAACAGTATGGAGTGTGGCCGTAAGAACCGTTTTGGACATTACAATGTCTCGGGCACGCTCTACTAAAACTGATAAATTTTCTCACTTTTTTTGGAAAAATGGCAGTAGTTAGGGATTAGAACTACGCTAGATTTCGCTTATCTTAGCTTAGTTTTAACTTTCGGGTTATACAGGGTTAATTGAAAAACACCGACAACCTCTTAAGGGCTCATTGTACTCATCATTATGAACAACTTTTACTATGAGACAAATTCTGAAATCGCGAAAAAAAAACAGCTGTTCCCTACATTTATGTTCGCTTAGCTATCAAAATGTAGGGAACAGCTGTTTTTTTTCGCGATTTCAGATTTGGTCCCGTAGTAAAAGTTGTTCATAATGATGAGTTCAGTGACCCCTTAAGAGGTTGTCGGTGTTTTTCAATTAACCCTCTATAACATCGATATACAACCCTACCTACAGTTTGGGAATCCTCCTCATGCATAAGCGACGACTCAAAATTAAACAACATGTATGTAAAAATTACACTCCGTACATTGAAATTTATAAAGGCAATGAACTCTTCTTTTAGCAATCTACTGCCTAGCTTGTTTAGGTTCCATTTATATTATTTTATCGATCATCTTAATCGAGTAGGTAAACCGAAGCACAGTGTGCCATCCCACGATTTATCATGGATATTTTACATAACATTGACACTTCCAAAAACTCGTTTAGAAATTCAATTTCCCCGCGCGTTCCCAAATGTGCTGTTATCAGTTCGACAGCTCATAAGCGGAATTGTTTGCCGTTCATGATTTCATATATGGTGCACCAAAACGAGGCACGACTAAACTAAGCAGTTTATATTCACCGCATTGTATGCCAAATACGACGGTTACCTGTGCAATATTGTCTAATGTCTTTGCATTTGTTATTAACTATGAATTCACGCTACAGGCAAGAATCATTTTATCTAAATAAGTACGCAGCTTGCATCATTCGTCGTAGTATCTCGTTATGGATTTTTTTATCGTCAGATACATAGAAAAAAGCGGGCACTGGCTCGCGTTGCTTTAAGATCAGATAACTTTGACCTGAGGAATAATTTTAACGTTTTGACAAAGGAGAGTGGGAAACAAATTTATGGGGTCTGGGCCCACCCTTCAATAGTAACATTTGATGTACCGTTGGATAGGGCTTTTTAAGCGGAACATTAGTTACTAATAAAACTATGGTCAAATGTTAGTACTTTCCGAGATACGACGTCTTAAACTCGTCTCAGTGTAACATACTCTTTATGGATATTTATAAGGTAGAGTAGTTAATACATGTATTTCACTTTAAAACAAAAAAGATTTCATAATCGTCCTGGACATCAATTACACCATTTAAAAAACCTATTCACCCATAGCATAAAAATACCTATTCATTCATGAGTATCTTATTTCTTTTGAGAGGTGGGCCCATTATTACTCATTGTCCTTTTCTTTACAAAAATTGTCTAAACAACAACAGAAAATAAAAGTTATCTAACGAATGAAAAATCGGCTCTTACCTAGTAAAATTAATTAGGTCGCGGGCAGGCCGTTCGCGTCCGTCGCCGGTCAAAGATGTTTGCTTCAAGCATGACCGAGATGTTGCGTAGGAAGCTGTCACTGTCTCCTCCTGAGTTCATTCATTGCCTCGGCTTCTCTCCACCACACAGATTAATAGTACGAGTAAAACCTTCGTTCAGCATCTTCCTCCCCATCCCACCGTTCAACCAACTAAAGAGAAACGTTTGAAGTACACTATAAAACTTTATCTCAAAGTGTGAAAGATTTATGCTAAGCGCAATCTTAGTAAGTGAACGACTATTTTATAAACACGATATTGGTATTTTTCGTATAGGTTAATTGTTAGTACCTAGTTATTGTTAATGAAAATGATTTTGAAGTTTTTGAATAAATAATATTTTCTTGAACATTCCAATTTCCCAAATATAATGTTTTATCGTACATGTGTATAAAAACCTATAGAGTGCTAATGTGAATTTGATGGAAAATGTCCTATATACCTCATTGTTATTCAAAATTGTTTATAGAGACCAAGCAGAACACATTAACGATATACAAAAGGCTCCGCAGGTGGCTCGACGATTAATCACAGCAAGGAATTCGTGGGTTCGTGGGGCGGGCGGGCGTTTGGGCGGGCGGCGGCGGCGGCAGGCGCGGTAGTGCCGCCGCGAAGCCGCGCCACGACGCACGCCCCGCCCGCCCCGCGCCCCGCTCCTCACGTGACACCCTCACACGTGCGAACCGACCAGGCTACCAACAAATAAATAAACAAAGATTTTTAAGCTGTCACTACAGGTAAGTTTTAGTGTACTTGGATGATATTCTTATAAACATAGGCGGCCTACAGCTTGCTTTCTTGGAACCAACATGAACTTTAAAAAGTTGTGAACTGAGGACTTAGAACTTATATTAAAAAGTTTCATGTAACAATTGTGTTGTATTTGTAATGAACAAAACGAAAAGTTTTTATTTTATTGGGTAACTAAACCAACCTGTTGAACTCGGTTTCCCGGTGGAAAGTTGTGCGATTCAATTTGCAAAGAAACTTCGTACTTTCTTATTTCCGAACTAATATTTGCATGGTTAACTTTTCAATATCGCGCGTCAATTGGTTCCTTATTCATAGGCACTTCATTGAAGTTTAAATACGTTTTAATGTGCATTTATCACGCGTTTCAGGTATTTCTTGGTATAATTTGCAAACTGAATAACTTACTTTCATTAGTATGTACAAAAAACCTAAACAAACATCCAAAAGGTTGTCGTTTATCCTTAAAATCAAAATGTTTTTCATAAAATACCGAGATGTTCAAAAATTGATAAGACGACGTTTATAACAATAGTAAGATTAGAGCGTCAACAAAGGACCGTGAATAAGGTAGAGACAGCTTTTGTCTATTAAAAGAATAAATTACGAGGTACTTACTTACGTTTGGTAGCCACCAAGAATTAAAATCTTACTTTGTCATAAAAGAGAATTCTTAACATTCGACCGAGATGTTGTCATTCCAGTTTTATTTAGGTGGTTTTGACTCACGCGCCGAGAACTTCGTGTCGTCAATACACTTATATTAAAATTTATCTGTCTGCTCGTCGCTCGTCTTGTTATTTTCATATAAGCCCTTTCATTCCACATTATTCAAGACGAAGTGAGAACAAACTATTCTAAATTAATATCTAGATTACCTTAGTAGCCTCGTAATCTTTTGAAAGCTTAGTACACTGCTAATTACTTAAAGCAAAGGCGTAATAAAACAATGTTTTAAAAGTTTATCTGTGAATATTGATCGCAAATTATTTGGTAGTCTTAAATAATCGTCAAGGTCACAATGTTTAGGGTAAGCATCATATTTATTAAAATATATTGTACCTGCGCCCACGCCGATCTGAAACAAAGTAATGTTTCTGTTCAGATACTATTTCTGTGAGTCGAAGGAATTACAATGAAGCAACACATGACGGCGCGTGCTTAGATGAGTGTAGAATAATTCATATGCAAATGTTATCGTTACCAACTTCTGTCTGGTCTTCTTCTATCATGTCGGCACAAGTATATACAAGAATAGTTCATGCCGTGGTGAAAAGATTAGCCAGTCAGCAAGGATGGTAGCGAGGCTGACTGCCCAGGGTGCGCCGGACATATTGAAGTATCGTCACTCGTGGAGGCTCTTTTCATGCACTTCTGTCTGGTGTGCTATTAAGATGATGTGATATTAAGATCCATGTATTGAGTAGTAGAAGAACTCCTTGTGAAAGACTTCGTCAGGGGAGCTACTACCACCATGAGTAGGTACCTATTTCTGCCAGGTGCCGGTGATTTACAGGCACATGAGACTTTCCAACTTTGTCTGTAAGGTTTCAGTGCTTCAGCAATCCTCTTGGTGCTGTAGGAGTACCTATATCTACGGCAGCAACGACTTTCTATCAGGTGGGCCATCGCGTGGACGTGTTTGCCCACATATCACATAAAAAAGTATTAGAGGCGAGCGTATACTCGTAATATATAATAGAGCGTAGAAGCAAGTTCCCAATTGCGGGTAGCTACTAAGAATTTTCGAACATAAAACCCCAATAACACTGCCTAGCCTGAGACTCGAACCTAGGATTCTATAGAATGCTAAAGCATGCTGAAGGACGTGAAATCTAAATTGATGGGAAAAGGTGAAGGTGTGCATACGCTACTTCCAACAAAAAGCCATTTTTATGAGTGAATGCGAATTCATTCTGATAATGAGTGAGACCCTGAAGCAATACATTTTCAAAACATGTACCTACACATAAACACGGACATATTTTATATATACACCTCTTTTGTGATTACTAAATACATTTCGTATTACTGTTAATACATAGTATAGAATAGAATATTCTTTATTGTACATACATAGGAAATTATACAGGGTGAAATTGTAAACAGTCGACAAACCGAAATCGGAGATTGTACTCATCACTATGAACAACTTTTACTATGGGACCAAAACTGAAATCGCGAAAAAAAATAGCTGTTCCCTACATTTATGTTCACATAACTCGGTAAAACGTAGGGAACAGCAGATTTTTTTTTCGCGATTTCAGGTTTGTTCTCATAGTAAAAGTTGTTCATAGTGATGAGTACAATCTCCCATTTCGGTTTGTAGACTGTTTACAATTTCACCCTGTATATTGTAGTTACATAGTTATCTACCGGTACCTAATTAGTTCTATGAAACATCATTCAGTACAATTTAATTAATATGCTCCAGCAGCGGTACAAGAACTGTCTCTCGGCTCTCGAATACTTACTGCAATTGAAACTAAATAGATTGTCGGAAAATACTGACAAAAAATATCTACATATTTGGTTGTGCAAACTATCAAAAATTCGCGGAAGAGCTTTATCCATATTTGATTGTTCAATGCTGCGCTGTGAAAATGAAAGAAAAACAAGCCGTGCATCAGTTCGAAATAATCGTTCAAAAACCAATTGAGGAAATTGGTTGTTCTAGGAAGCCGATGGATTAACCGATTCATGTTTCTGATCTTTTAATTCAACTGACTTAAATATAGCGATGGTAATATTGAAGGCTCGGGGGCTTCTATATACAAGGTTAGTCGGAAAGGGGGGAATAATCTGCGGGCCACTTAAATCATTGATAACTGTTTTAAAGCAAGCGTTTAAATTTCAAATTTCGATAATTTTTAGTTCAAAACAAAATGAATTTTAGTTTTTTCTAAAATTCTTCATCCCTGCTTTAGTTACGATTTCAGAAAATGAAGCTTCGAATCCGTGACTTCAAATAGGTATGACCTAAAATGTAAACACAGCTGATCATACCTTAGGATAGATAGATTTAAAATACTTAGCGTATTTTTTATGAATATCTTCATCATCATCTGCCTAGCCTTTTCCCAACTATGTTGGGGTCGGCTTCCAGTCGAACCGGATGCAGCTGAATATCAGTATTTTTAACCGACTTCAAAAAGGAGGAGGTTCTCAATTCGGTTGTATTTTTTTTCTTTGTTACCTCATATCTCCGTCATTTATGAACCGATTTGAAAAATTATTTTTTTGTTCGAAAGGGTATACTTTCCGATTGGTCTCTTATAAATTTTGTTATGATTAGACCATGAACTTCAGAGATATGGAACGGAACTCCTCATCGGATCAAAGCAAAATTCTCAAATTACTAATATTGCTTTGTTTATATTTATTGTTGGGAACTGACTACTGGAAAAGAGGAGGGGGTGCGTGTTCCCCCCTCCCCCCTTTGGAATGTTTTCATTATATCGTGTAAGGTCATAATTTGAAAGGACGTTTTATGCCCGACTACGTCAAAGCCAAAAAGAAGGGTTATGAAGGAGGGGGTTAAATTATGACACTGAAACGTATTTAATAAAAAATTAACTTTAAAAAAAAGTAAAAACCGACTTCAAAGAAATACTAAAAGGAGTAAAATAATTACCATAATATAAATTTAACAGTTTCAGAAGTCGGTGCAACTCTTCACTGAAGCAAATAGAAGCCACCGACTTCTGAAACTGTTAATTTTATATTATGCTAATTATTTTACTCCTTTTAGTATTTCTTTGAAGTCGGTTTTTACTTTTTTTTAAAGTTAATTTTTTACATGGAGCGACTGCCTATCAGACCTCCACAACCCAGTAACTGGGTAATACGATACTCTTAGTAAGACTGGTTGTCAGACTTTCTAGCTTCTGACCAACAGTAACGACTGTCAAAGATCTACAAATGACAGCCGGGGCCAACGGCTTTACGTGCTTTCCGAGGCACGGAGGAAACTCGCTATGGTAAATGGTCACCCATCCACAGACCAACCTCGGCAAGCGTGGCTTAACCCGGAAGATCGGTCTATGCGGCTGTAATTATTTAGCCACGAGCTCCTCTTTTTATGAATATCTTAAACTTTTGAATTTTGGGGAAAGTTGTAGAACAAAACTTATTAATTTTCTTTCGTAAAGGGGGTACTAATACTCCCTTTCCGACTAACCTTGTATAAGTATTATTGAAATAAATAACACAAAACCTGAAAGTAGTTTGTATTCGAGAGTAGAATGGATTCAATTCGTTTTTAATGTAAGTACAGTCCGCGAGGCCTAAGCTGAGCTTTGCATTTGTGTGAGAATGAATGCAGACGCGTCCTTTGCTCGGTTTAAATCGGTTTATACTGCTTTTTGGCAATCGATTCTATGTGCACTCACAAAAATGCAAAGCTCAGCTTAGGCCTCGCGGGCTGTACCTAGGTTTTATTTTTCTAATTTAAATATATTTTTACAATGTCATTTCTAAATTATCGCAAACAACTATACTATTTATCTAGACTAAAATTCAGTACGCAGGTAAGTAAGGAGTGATCAGCGGGACGAGGCGGCGTAGTCCGATCCAAACAATCAGACCAGAAAATTCGAATCAAAATTTTCCGGTCCACAAAAAATACAAATATATAGTACAATAATTTATAAAAATAAATAACATAGTTCGATCAATTGATTACAATAACAGTCAGTTGAGGTGTCTGTTGTGTTGCGTGTTGGGGTTTTGCGTTATTTAAATAACACTTTGTAAGAATGTGAGCTCTAATCGCCAGTAGCTTGTGCCAGTCACAGGCTGTAATGTAATTTTAGATAAGATTACAAGCTTGTGACTGACCTCTCTGGCCGACAATTAAATCTCATTTACCCTAAACACTTTCATATAATAAGTAATAATGTTTATGCTAACTTGTATTGATCGACATAATATCTACTTAGTATTTATGTTTTATCGTTTAAGGCAAAGCAAGTTAAAGGTTGCGTTAATTAAATGTATAGATCTACTGTAACTAAATCTTTCAAGTTATGCCATGCCACAAACGAATAACCAAGTTTACCATTGGTTTGACAAAAATTGAGACCATCATTGAAATTGTTAATTCAACTTTTATGGTGACCTATTCTGGAAAAACTTCTGTGTCTACCGGTGGAATGCTAATTAATTACTTCGTCCGAAAGAGTAGAAAAGGAATTACAAGGGCGGTATTTTTTGTAGAAGCCCCTGGCACATAAAAGAACTCCGAGATAAAGTTTATTTTGGATTGCAAAGTTTTGTTTGCTGAACTGCTGTAGTTATTTATATATGTCAAATTCAAAATACATTTATATTAGATGTATAAAAACGCTTCCAACACAATTATCATGATATTAATACGTGAACATCGAAAATTGTCGTACTTTTTTTAGTATATCTATACTAATATTATAAAGAGGTAGAATTTGTTTGTTTGTTTGTATGTAGGAGGTAATCTCCGAAATTACTCATCCGATTTCAAAAATTCTTTCATCCATAGGAAGCTACATTAACCCTGAATGCTATAGGCTATATTTTACAATCAATAAATTAGGGATCAATAACCGACATTCACGCGAACGAAGTCGCAGGCAAAGGCTAGTTTGTTATAAAAGTAGGGAAATTAAACTTATATCATTCGAACGGATTTGTTGCATAGTGCACAAAAAATAAATCATACGTGTGTTGCCATCAAGCCGTTAAATACCGTTAAATAACGGTCGAATTACAACCACAAGCGATACTAGTACCTACTGATTAATATCTCTTTTTATGTGAGTAGCGAACTAGCGTCATGTTCCGAATGTTCCGATAAGCTTTTCCCGGAATTGATCAAAGCTAAACCTAGGCTAACGTTTATGGTGAACATATTAATTACAAATTATAATAGTTCTTAGATAAATTACGGGTCTGTTCATAATTTTTATTTATTTACAATTAGAAAATAGAAGTAAAAATATCTTTGGTAGCTCAGAAACTTAAATAGACTTATTAGATTATTTAGATTTCTGTGGTTAGTAGTCTCTAACTGCTTAGGTACTGCAGCAGTGAAAAAGAGATTGGCCGAAAATATATACGTTATAATACCATTCCTATTTATTTTGCGGTTTGACTTTCTACGCCAAGTTCAAGGGTCGCCGGTTCTATCCCCGCTTAAGATATATCTCCGCCCCGAGTGAAAAAGGGCATAAGTTCTTATACCCTTTATAAGGACTTTTACCCTTTTTATTATATTTTGGTTTAGTTGTTTGTGCTATAAAAATTAACTAAAAGGTACTTGCCGACAATTTTTAATCCATATCTCAACTTTATGTTACTTGTAGAGTACAGTATACAACGTTATTTTAAGTATATGTTACGGGTAAAGGCCGAATGGCGGTTACACCTAGGTTTACCCGGGTACATCTAGGTGCAACCGGCCACATGCGGTTAAACTTAGATGTCTCCTACTTATCTTCGGTTAGAACTAGGTTTACCCTTCATCATAGCGGGTAGAACTAGGTGTACCCGCATACCGGTGGTCAAGGGGAACCCACACACGGATAGGTTAGATTCGAAGGAGGTAGAGTGAGCGAGCGAAGCGAGCGAACGAAGCCCCCGTCATCCACTTCGTGTTAGTTTACTTTAAACCCTGCAGACAGAAATAGGAGCCCCGCGCAGCAGGGCTCTGTCGACTTAAGCTACACCTAGTTCTACCCAACTGCTACTGGTTGCAACTAGTTGTACCCGAGTATACCTAGGTGTACCCGCCATTCGGCCTTTACCCGTAACATATACTTATACAAAAACCGAGACACCACAACAAGATTTTCATCAGAACTGCCTGAATATGTGTTTTTTTTAATAAATCTCCAAGTTACACCATAGTTTATGACGCGTTAAGTTCCCTAGTAAAGTGTGAAATGCCTGAAATGTGCTATGCAGGGGTTGTCTAATACACGGAAACTGACCGAGCGGACCGTCTCAAGCCTCAAGGTGTCTATTCCCGTCAACTGTTATGGGTAGAAACCTATTGACACAACAGAAAAATATGAATAAAAAAAATGGAAAAAAAATGTGGTTTAAAAAATATGTCAATCGATTCTCCTAGTGATTCTAAACAAACTAGTTTCAGGTTTAGTGTACACTAAAACTAAGCTTGTATAGGTATGTTACGGGTAATAGCCGAAGTGTAGCTACATCTAGTTTTAGCCGGGTACAACTAGGTGCAGCCGGCCACATGCGGTTAAACTTAGAGGTATCCTACTTATCTTCGGTTAGAACTAGGTTTACCCTTCATCATAGCGGGTAGAACTAGGTGCAGCCGCACACCGGTGGTTAAGGTGAACCCCGATACGGATAGGTTAGGTTCGAAGGGGATGACGGGGGCTAGAGTGAGCGAGCGAACGAAGCCCCCGTCATCCCCTTCGTGTTAGGTTACATTAAACCCTGCAGACAGAAATAGAAGCCGTCTCCTAGCCGGCTCCGTCGATTTAAGCTACACCTGGTTCTATCCAACTGCTACTGGTTGCACTTAGTTGTACCCGGGTAAACCTAGGTGTAACCGCCATTCGGTTTTTACCCGTAACATATGTATATGGATTATTATACTGTTCGCCTTAAATATTTAAATAAAATGCAGAAGGCATACAAATATCCTCTTTCTAAGAATTTTGCTTGGCGTTAATACAATGACGTGGACCTTTAGTAAAACAAAGCAGACTTCTCGACGTCGAGACCGAACGTCGAAAATCCTATTGAATTCCGTTTAGCAACATTTTTACTTGAAAAATCGCTTGCCTACGGGCGGACGGATTAAACTGTTCAAGATTTAAAAAATCTCGAATTTTGAGTGAGTACTAACGGCACATTAAAAGTTTGAGAACCACTACTACCCCTTTGTTGACGTAGCCTTGGCAAAATAATTAGGTATTCTATTGAAAAATATGTCACTGGCCTTTTGAGCTCAAAATATAGCTATAGATCAGTGGAAAAAAAATGTGTTTAAAACAAAGTGTTTTTTAATTACATGTTTTAAACATCGTTGAAAACACAATCTAATTAAACATGTTCTTCGTGGTAAATTTTAATCGATTATTTAGAAAAAAAAGTTTATTTTATCTTTTATTATAACTATTATGTGAAGGGAGACTCTCGTATTCGTAAGTGACATGTCCAAATTAGTGTCTTCTCCAAAGAGTATAACAGTCGCTTTTCCACGTTTTTCTCTTCTAAACTACATAACGGATTTTCATGCGGTTTTCACCATAACTCGGCTCTACATTTGATCTCAAAACTTTTTTAGGCAAAAGAGTCGCGAGATTTGGCTTTTTTTACATGAATGTTTTAGATGGGATTGTACGAGTACTATTACAGCTACGAAATAACATCCCAAGGGATGGTTATCTAATTGTCCTTTTTTATTGCATATAATGTCTCGTAAGAAATATACAGCCCGGATAAGTTAATTACTAAATATTCCTCGTTTTTTTCTTTTTTTTTTCTAAAACTCATGGGCATCATCCAATCAGCACTCCAATATTGTACCGAAACCTGGCCTGCTATAAAGACACAAGCAGCCGTTGTTATTAAAAACTTTTACTTAGCACCAGATGTTTTTTAAAAGGCAACTTCTTGTGTTCACACAGAAATATAGGTAGTTCGTGGATTCAGCACTAGCTTCACTTAGTCTTGCTTCCTTCCATTAAGAAAATAAAGTGCTCAACACCAGCGGCGCTCATGTTTTGTGATATCTATACCGAACTCATAGATCAAGCCATAAATACGATAGCAAACTGCAGTAGCGGCGAAAACAAGCAAGTTCAGAGGGCTGTGTGCTGTTCAGTGAGCGAATTAAGCAGCGAGCTATACCTACATCTGTGTGTTCACACAGTGCATTGTTGATGTAATGATGTCGGAGGATTGTATTCACCTAGCGATGCATATCGACGTGCCTGCAACCCGCCGCGGCCGTGCCCGGCCACCGGCTCTGCACAGACAACTCTCATCATTTCCTCTTGAATATTTTTCATATTTTGTTTTTAGTTAGTACCCGAAGTACACCATCCCTCTGTGTTGTTTTGTTTGTCAGCGCTCGTATAATTTGTCTACTTCTGTATGGGAAAAGATGGAAAATCCTTTTTTGTTGTGATTCTACGCACCTTTTAATTAGAGTCGGATCATCGTGAAAAGCATTACACTTACCTGTAATGCTTTTGATAATTTAAAACAAGATAAATGATTTAAAACGTTGAAGTAGGTACAGATAGTCTTTTGGTTAAATGGTTTCAACAAAAATTAAAATCTTCATGCAACTTCATTAAATGTACCTAATTAATTTTAAGCCAAACCTGATCTATTTGGAAATTAATGATCATACGTATTTCTATTTACTACGAAAGTTTCCCATGATAATACTTAACTGGAATATGAAACTTCAAACGGTTTCACTACATTGCACAAGTTCTGTTCTCCTCTGAAACTGTTTCATTTAATATTCCACGAATTAATATAGACTACCTACGATGAGTTATTTTACACCGTTCACTGTGCAGAGCATGGTCCTATACCTATTCCGTACAGATAAAATGAGCTGTGATAACTGCGCAATATATTTATCGATCAACTAATTAATTACGTAACATTCGCGTGTAATTTATTCGAGACGTACATGTTAAACTACCATTCAGCCTAATCGCTTTCTAAGTAAGACCTACCTTCGGTGCATTTTTCTTTTAAATCGACTTCATTTTTATCGTTCCATTTGTGGACAATTATTTTCGAATTAGCCCCCAATACGATCTACGAAGTCCGTTAATGTCACTTATTGAGATTGATGTATATTTCGTGGTTGAGGAGAGAAGCAAACATTTTCATCGTAAAACGCTTCCGTTGAGGCGTATTTCTAGAATATACAAGGCCAGAACGCATCCATAAGAAACTAGTCGCGTATATTTTTAACCGACTTCAAAAAGGAGGAGGTTCTCAATTCGGTTGTATTTTTTTTTTTATTATTTTTTTTTTTTATGTTTGTTACCTCATATCTCCGTCATTTATGAACCGATTTGAAAAATTCTTTCTTTGTTTGAAAGGGTATACTTCCCGATTGGTCCCATATAAATTTTGTTACGATTAGACTATGAACTTCAGAGATATGGAACGGAACTCCTCATCGGATCAAAGCAAAATTCTCAAATTACTAATATTGCTTTGTTTATATTTGTTGTTGGGAACTGACTACTGGAAAAGAGGAGGGGGTGCATGTCCCCCCCCTCCCCCTTTGGAATGTTTTCATTATATCGTGTAAGGTATCATTTGAAAGGGCTTTTTATGCCCGACTACGTCAAAGCCAAAAAGAAGGGTTATGAAGAGGAGGGGGTTAAGTTTATGGCACTAAAATGTATTTAATAAAAAATAAACTTTAAAAAAAGTAAAAACCGACTTCAAAGAAAAACTAAAAGGAGTGAAATAATTACCATAATATAAAATTAACAGTTTCAGAAGTCGGTGCAACTCTACACTGAAACAAATAGAAGCCACCGACTTCTGAAACTGTTAATTTTATATTATGGTAATTATTTCACTCCTTTTAGTTTTTCTTTGAAGTCGGTTTTTACTTTTTTTAAAGTTTATTTTTTATAGAATGTTGTAAATTAAAGCTTCGGTTCTAAAATATACACAGATTTTGCGTACTGATCGCGTATACTTTAGAATGTTCAAGGTGAAAAAACGGATTCAAAACTATGCAGTGTCAGTTACATTTAAGAAGTGACTTAACTTTTCCAAACGACTTTGTTAGGAAACAACACTTAAAATATGACTTAACTTATGGGATGTATATAAATGACCTTTAAAATGATCAGTTCCCACTTTAAAAAGGCTTAGCTTTAAAATTAATAGTTTACTTTAATTTTAATAATTCTAACTTTAAAATTATACTTTCAACTTCAAAGTTCCCCGCGATAGGAAATAAAGTGACAAACAGATAGCTGAAAGGTAGGTTAGGTTAGAACTTTGACCAGTCAACGCACGAGCCGAGCGAGCGAAGCGAGCGGTGCCGCGGCAGCGGCCGGCGAGTGCCAGGAACGATTCGCTTCGCTGATCACTTTCCACCATTCGTCTAATGCTACTTTAGAATAGAGCATGGTGGCGCAGGTATTCAAAATTATACGCGATTAGTACGCACTGCGTGCTGGTTGGTACTAGTGAAGTATATTTTAGAATCGAATGCTTGAAATTATTAATTCTAAAATATACACGATTATTGCGGAATACTGATGTATAGTTTAGAACGCTCGAGCGTCAAATGTGTATTCTGAAGTATACGCGATTAGTTCGGGCGGCTGCGTACTGGCCTTGTATACTTTTGAAATACGCTCCGTTGAGTGTGGATCGAGACGAGTTGTTGATTCGTAGTAAACCATTAGTAATACGGGTGTACTTACACGCTTGCTATACGCCTCACGGACATTCCGATGTAAATGTATTTAATTGCGCCATTAAACGAAATTAATTAATACAGTTTTTTGCATAGGGAAAGCAGAAGTAATTTTAATAAAGTTTCACGGTTGATAGTTATTTGCTGTTAATTTTATGTATTTTATGTACTTAATTAATATGCACGAGCGATATGTTGATTAGTATAGCATTCTTTGGATCATATTTTTTAATTAAATGGTTCTATAGTAATTTAAGATACAACACATTTGTTTAATAATACCTATCACTAAAAATATTTCTTCTTCCATTAAAGGAAGCGGTGAAGGGCGGGCGTTTTTAAGGGCTGTCTTTTATTGTTTGACGTTTAAAATAATTGATTTATTATAGAATAGTCTAATTTGAATAAACGATTTCCTGGTTATGTTTATAATAAAATGGAAAATCTTCTTCCATCGTGTCGGCACGAGCTATACAAGAATAGCTCATGCCGTGGTGAAAAGATTAGCCAGTCAGCAAGGATGGTAGCGAGGCTGACTGCCCAGGGTGCGCCGGGCGTACCTACTGAAGTATCGTCACTCGTGAAGGCTCTTTTCATGCATCCAAAATGGAAAATGAATGATTGAAAGAAATTAGTCCGTTGTACATATCATCCACCCATTATTTTCCTTCCGTTTAATATTGGTCGGAAATAGACTTCCTATTCCTTGTTCACAGAGGTGTATCAGCATTTGTGCCGTTGTTGTATGGAACGCTTATTGTGAATGAATGGTGGAAAGCTGAGACGACTCACGAGAGCATTGTAACATTTGTAGTGCGCTTTTAGCGAGACCACTCGGCAGCCGGTCCAATATCATCCGCGCCCCGCACCCCCAGCCATTTGTGGAATGACAGACTGGAAACTTTTGCCTTAATTGTTCACGTGCAATCAATAACTATGTTTGTAATAGTTGATTGTGGTCAATATTTTTTTCTAAGAGATTGTATTTTGATTCCGACGGAATCCATTCCGTCGGCATCACAAATATAATCTCAAGAAAATGACTGTTAAATGAAAATAGTAAAAAACATATTTAAAAACTTATAAACAAAGGCGAATTTACACCATTTGCTTTACTGTGTAGCTAATGATTCGTTTTTAACAAGCGATGAAACCGTCATCGATTTAGAAATCTTATAAACATTAAAGATTTTATACACCGGTTAGCAAGTTCTATTTTTAACATCGGTAAATAAAATTGTTATATTTATTTCGATTACATCTGGAAACTATGATTGTTCGCTAGCGCTACGATTTGGTTTTACAATGGTAACAATTTTCCTTTCATGTTTTAAACAACTTTTCAGCAGCAAAGCCACTGTTGTTGAAAAATAACTACATGTAACGTACGAACGGAAGAAATAAATCTGATTTCGCAAAAAGTATGCAGCGGTGAGGTGTTCCGCCACAGGGGCGGGGGGGGGGGGGGGGTGAACGTGGAAGAAATGCCAAGAGGTCGGCGGAAGCGGTCTCATGCTGTACCTTATCACCACACGTGGAACCGTTTTGAATTCATTGACGGACTAACGACATTTTTGAATAAGGTACCTGTCTCGTACTTTCTCATAAAAACAAGCTTTCCGTGGAAGCTAATGTGCAAGGACTAGCTGTGGTTATACTGTCTTCTCTTAATGCATTTTGTAGTACCTATAAGTAACATCATTACGTTAAAGTCACCGTGATAAAATCGCTCCTTAAATGTAAGCAAATAAATCTTCTGAAATATTACGCACTTACGTTAATTTCTCACTCGCCCCGCTAAATTAAATTTGGCCAGTGCCTTTATTTTCACTTAACGCACAAAGTGCCGGAACCGGCCTTAAATTCGATCAAACCGACAACTAATCGCGTCTCTACGAATAGGCCTGGAGTCGTTCAGATAAAGGCGAGACTGGCACGTCTCAGTTTATCGTTGCGAAATAACATTGCCTAATAGTCCGAAAATGTTTGGTATTACACCCGACTTACTAATGTATCCGATATTAATATCGTTCAACTATCTACTTTAAATCTTAATTGCCTATGTCGACATTCTATCAACATTTCGTTTAGCCAAATAATGGATAAAAGTTATCTACACAGCGAAGATATTCAGACAGATAGGTCATTGTCATAGCAAATGAATGCTCGCATATTTTTCTTGTAACCGCGACTCACCATCTGTCTTCGCCCGCCTTTTATATTACCCACCTATTTTCGTGCAAAATTTAGAACGGTCCACCACTCATTGTTAATCTTATTAAAGTAGCTACTTATTTCACAGGTATGAACAATAAACGGATGTTTGTGCTAGCACTCTTGATGTTTTTCGCGTAATCTCGAGCGTTTTGACTAAAATAGAATATTAAAGTGAGCTACTCTGTTGTGCTTATGTGTGATTTACTTGGCAGTTTTAAATAGTATTAAAGTTATTTAATTGTCCTACAATATTCATCATCTAAATGTGGATAAGTACCTACTTACGCTATTTAGACATTATTTACATAAGCGTACCTAGTTAGTCTCTCCTTTGCGAGCCCTCATTCCACGTTAGCAAAACCCTTAAAATATCGTTAACGGTTATCGATAAAAACATCAAGGTTCCATTAAATTATCCTTTTATTATTGTTTTCGTTCAGAATTACATTTTAAGTACCTTGTTCAAGCTTCCAAGGTTCAAATTTACACTCTAGCGCAATTACTAAGTTTCTTATTCAAAGTAACTTGTGATAATGCAAACGAAGAAGGTAGAGATAGAAATTTAAATACGGGTAGTATTTCAATTCTACAATTTAATAATACTAACTGCCCTTAGTAATTAAATGCCACTGAAGTACAGTGAAGTGGCAGATGACATGGAAACATCCACTGTAGGGCCCGGGCTGATAGTTTACGAGTTATGCGGCCGAATTCCCTCGTACAGCATTCTGAACAATGTTTGAGAGAGAAAACGCGCTCCCGGCCAGCCCGCCTACAGGTTACACGAAGGGAGAATGGCATAACATTCCATCACATTGTGTGAAAAGTACTTGTTCCGAGAATTGTTTGTAGTTGACGAATAGCACTCACATACAACAGCAGTAACAAACAACTTTAACTTCAGAAAATTGAAAATTGAATTAATAATGAGGTAGCAATTGTCTCCTCATAATTGCTTCGGAATCATCGTTGCCCATCTGTCCGTGAACTTTGACAGCTGCGGGCAGTCTCCGAATTCATGTTATCGAAGAGTCTTGTCTATCTGTTAATCCTGTGACTGTGAAAGGCAGAGATGAAAGGAATGAGCAATGACATAAAAAATACGTTTCAAAATCTTATACTTATTTACATAGACATAACTAAGTACATTTACTTTCCAATGAACTATCATTAAACCTGAATAAAAACTAAAAAAAAATCTAAAGCGACCGAACGTAATAACAAAGGAGACTGGCGGCAAGTTTGCGTTCTCTCATAAGAAGCACTAAACAAGCTGTTATATTATTGCAGTAAGAACGCGCCGAGCCCGAGCTGCCGAGGTAACGAGTGCAGTGCAACACGAAACAGAGATAGCTCGGAAATAGTTCGGAATTTCGCGACAAGTTCTCCCGGGTCGCTTTAAACTAAGCTTATCTCAGCTGGCGTTCACAATACCATAAGTGACTTCCTTGCGACTTGCTCCAATATCCAATAGTTTAAGTATACCGCCACCGCTTAAAGCGCATCTTGCACTTTAACCCAATTTTACATTATAGCATCTAAATCATATAAGTTTGAAAACTATTAAGTTTCCACGAATCTTTCTAAACTGTATTCTCAAAATTGAATGCGTTGTTGAAGCATCAAAAATAGGCAAGCAATTTTCGTAGGCCATCTAAATCCAGTTTTGTTATATGGATTATAATAGAATGCGGTTTTTAGAAGAATAAAGCAATTTCAGTGCCGTTAAATAATGTAAAGAATCAAATTTACCTAAATATCATTAGTAGATTTTGTAACCATTCCAATCTCTTTTGTTTATTTGACACCATGAATACTCTCACATGCTTGATAAAATTCTGTTAGGGCAAACCAAAGTTTAAGTGGGCAATTAATTAGAAGTGATTATTTTTAATCTAAATTGAAATTGAAAAGAATTTTTAGTTGAAAATGTTAATTTAATCTTAATGCATGGGATACCTCTACATAATTATGTACATGTCGTGGCCATATCGTAGAATTGATCACTTCATGATGTAGCCGGCCATTTCATGAAATGGTTGTGTTTCATGAAATGGCCAACTAAAATTGGCCATATCGTTTAAACGTCAACGTTTAATGATATGGCCATCCACGTTTGGCCATATCATTAACGTAGGGTTTCCATGATAACAAAGGTTTAATAAAAAATCCAAATAAAGGAAGCACGTACCATGCAAGCAAAGGAGTAGATTACGGAATTTCGACGCACAAAATATCGATGCACGTTACCGCGAAAGTTTAATAGCTTGATTCACCAACAATTAAGGGGATCTGGCGCTCGGCGGCCGCTGCCGTGGCACGCTCGCTTCGCTCGCTCGCCTTCGCGCGTTATTGGTCACTGTTCTAACCTAACCTAACCTAACCCAAATGATTCAATATACTAAATAGTAAACTTTTGCAGTAACGTGCATCGATATTTTGTGCTGTGTTCTGTAATTTGACAGGTTAACCAGATAAATAATCCAACAAATAAATTCTATAAAAAGTTCACCCGCAATTACCATGAAGTCATATATTGGCCATTTCATGAAATACAACCATTTCATGAAATGGTCGGCCACATCATGAAGTGATCAATTCTATGATCTGGCCACGACATACATATTACGCAGGTTTTCAAAACCTGTGCGTGTTTTTCATTAGGTAACATCTTTAGTAGGTATATACCTATCTTTATCTTATTGAAGTAGGTACTTTTAATTACTCTCTACAGGTCAGATGATACGAAAAGCAAGCTCCTATTATATTTTAGACAAGGTTCGCTATGTCTATCCCGTGCCAAATTAAGAACGAACCCTATCTTATTAAATTAAAGTGTTATTTTACAAAGCTTTAGCAGAACACCCCAAGTAATCTGCCTAGCCTAGAGAATATCTAAGTACATTAAATTCATAATCAAGTCAAAAAGGGTGCTCACAGCCGGCAAGAAATGAAATTAGTGAGATTTACTCAGTACGTAGGAACCATACACGTAAATATGTAATGTGAATCGCAATCCTTAGAAGACCGTGTTTTTGGAATTCGTACAATTCCGTGTTTCGGTTTTATAATTCTACTTAGTGCCTTTCTTGTATTCTACAATCAAAATCCCTTTTTTGTAAAAATGGCGCTCCTAACAAACCTTATTTACTTAGTATATTTTATTAGGTTAAAAATATTTTTTTAGGATTTTATTGGAGATCTTTATAATTATTAATTAAATATCTACGTATAAATAGTTACGGCTCATCTTATCATAAATTGAGCGACAGAAATAGTTTAGTTATTAGCTATTGTCAAGTTTCAATGTAAACCACAATAAGACCAAAACTTGCCGTTTCTGATTACAGGAAGCATTTAGCGAGGCCGAGTAGCGCGATCCATTACAATAGCGTCCCTTCAGTTCTAGCACCGCCGCCCCCTAGAGGGGTAGCTTTGAACCGGTCGCTACTTTACACCTGTCCCTTTTAATCCTTTTAGGTTGTGTTACCTTGCTAGTTTGAATATTCAAACTGTTTGAGAGTTGATACTATCATTTGTCTTCGAATCAATAAATAGGTTCTTTGCTTACATTTTTAAATTACTTAAACGTGATGCAGCACAAAAAAACCCATTTATTCAAAAGCTTAGGTGCTTATTGTTAACGGGACCCTCCATGAATTGCACGGTTTGCGAAGCTGGTTTTAACAGGCCCAGTTCAATTACTTATTAGAATTGCTATTGTAAGGATATATACTTATCCTACCTATTATAAGGGGTATATAGGCCGCAAAAATACAAGGGTGGATGGTAGCTCACCCTCCGTCGAGTCTTGACCTTGCTACGTAAAACTGCCTTACGGAAGTGTACCAAGTAATTGTTGGCTGCGCTTCCGTTCGTAATTTCAAACCTTTTGATAACAAATCGCAATTAGTAAAACGTTAAAAATGAAAAGGTGAAAATAAAGCATTGAACAATACTGCTGTTACTGAGGTGTGGTTGGTTACCTACAAAGACAAAAATATGTTGTGGATACTTTAAGTATTTGAGACTTAAGAGATTATCAGCAAAATCAAAAAAAAAAAAAAAACACTTAAACCATTACAGGCTTATGAAAAGTCGAATTTAGGTGCACGGTTCCAATTAGTCGTTTCCTATGTGGCAGAGCCGGCAAGAAACTCAATGGTTACTCTTTTAAAATCCATATGTTTAACAATTTGAGTGGGTACCTACAGTTATGACTTAGAATAGTTATGAGAGGGGCAAATGTAGATTTAAGTGCAGGAACAACACAAAATAATATGGTCACAAATTAAATAGGTACCTATCCAGGCATCTAGCAAGTCTACAAAGCTCTCACATTTACAAAAGGTAAAAGGACGCTAACCTATACAGGGTGTTAACGAATTCGTGTAATTCCTTCAAACCGCGTGATGACTGGTGACACAGATTAACCCTAAAAGGGAATTTTTGAAAATCAACTGAAAAAAAAATTAAAAATGAAATCTTAGTTTTCTATTTCTGAGTCATTTTAGAGCTCCGAGTTAACTTACTGCAAAAAGAGCGATATCGCGTTAGTTTTCCCCGCCAGCCGCGTCGCCGTGCTTTCATTTATTTATGCGTAGCATCGACATGTTCAAGCGCATGAAATATTTTTTTTGCAAAAAAAATCTTTTTTTTACTGTATCCTTATTAGGTGGTTTAGATATGATACGATCACTTACCCCGAAGAAAAAAAAAAAAAACATTTTTAATCAGGCTAATTCCCGTGCGGGGCCGATCTACACCCGTAGTAGATCATGTGGTTTTAAGGAATTACATAAATTTGTTAATACCCTGTACAAAACAACTGACATGGTTAATTGTCAACAAAACACATTACAAAGAAAATCACTGTTTAATAAGATAAAGATATCTTGAGGGTAACGATAGTAATAAAAAAGAAAGCTAATTGTAATGAGGTTAGTTAATAGACATACACATACGACGTTAATGAGGTTCCAGGGAAGCCATATAAGCAGAAGGAGTTATTGCCAAACATCTTTATCGTCAACGTAGTCCTCAGTCTTGTAATATGCTTTTTGAATAAGGACACGTTTATTATGGGCTTTGAACTTTCCCTCGATGAGATCTGTTATAGATTTCGGCAGCTTATTATAAAACGCACGCCATTTCCTAGAAATGACTTATTAGTTTTACTTAATCTAAATTTGGGAATCACAATTTTATGTTTATTACGTGTATTTTTGTCATGAAAATCGCTGCTAACATTAAACATATGCAATTTTTTCCGAACATACATAACATTTTCAAAGATATAGTGTAACGGCAACGTAAGTATGTTAATATCTTTGAACACGTTTCTAAGGGACTCGCGGGAACCCATATTGTAGACTGCACGGATTGCTCTCTTTTGTAAAATAAAAACAGAATCTACGTCAGCTGCTGAGCCCCACAACAGAATGTCGTAGGACATAACGCTGTGGAAATATGCGAAGTATACTAACCTAGCTGTAGCTACATCAGTCAGCTGCCTAATTTTCCTAACTGCGTATGCAGCAGAACTTAACCTAGCCGACAGGGCAGTATATGCGCACCCCACTGCAATTTCGAATCGAGAGTTATATCTACCTAAAAATACGGTTTCATTAATTGTATTAAGATTATTATTGCCTTCAAGCATTAAATTTAGACCTACTTGGGGAACATTTGGTAGTGAACACTTGTTTTGTTTGCATCAACTCAGCCTATCACAGCATTCGCATATTTAATATTAAATTATATTCCCAATTTCCTAAATTCCGTCGCCTTTGGCATAGTAATATATTTCCTGCAGTCATTACAGGTCCGCGAGAACAAAAGCCGTTGAGAATTTATTTTTCGCTCCCATCCCCTTTTACTAACGAATATTTAGTTCTTTAATATTCTTCTTATTCAATTAATTGTTTTCCGTAACTAGGTTATTTTAAAATAATGTTGCTAATTAACATAATTACAAAAGTCGGCGACGTTTCTTTGAACAAACTAAGTATATTTCGAACTAGCTAGGAGATATTTAATTCCATATTCATTTGTATATTCCCAGAAACCAGTGATACTCGCCGTGGAAAATCGGTCAAGACTCAACAGGCGAAACGTTAAAAGTTAAATTCGTTTGACATTTTCTCAGAGGCGAGCTGGCGACATGTTAATTTAGTAAGATTCCTTTTGCACTTATACTAAAATATGAACTGATGTATGAATATGATAATGTGGTAGTGCCAACGATATAATTTAAGTCAACGACATTCAAAGTGGGTGGAAATGTACTTGCAAGATATTTTACACATTTTTTAGTTACCAACCATTTAAATAGAAAGAAAAAGTGTGTCATAAATGAATGTGTGTTTTTTATGAATTCTTGAGGCAAAATGAACGTTTCATATCAAAGTTTTGTTCACCTTTTACACAAAACCAAAAGGGCTAGATTATAGCTAATAGGTATGCGTTATGCATAAACAGTTAAAGCATAACGTAAAGTACCATAGCTAACATGTCCGTAGGCACATGTGTGTCAGCAATTAATAAAAATAACATACAAGTAATAATGCTATTATTGTGCAGTAATACTTTATGCGATTAACTTATAGAAATAGTTAGTAGGTACACGCCATGCGGGAAAGTTATTATTAAAAGACCTTAACAACTTTTTCGCTATTATTTCCGAATACACAGGAGAAAGTTCATAAGGGGCGTTTATTGTCGGCGGCACGGGGCACGGGGGGAGGGGGGGCACAATGTTCGTTTATATTGCTCCACTCAATTGAACCCTGTACCCTGGTCACGCCATTAATCACGTCAACACTATTGTATTGCTGACTACTTGCTTCTCACTTTATATTGAACACTTTGACACATTTAATATCGACTTAATTGAAAATGAAATCGCTTGATCGATACTGTAGTTATTCTTTTAATAGGGCTTTATTATCATAAGGGCAACGAGGCAACGCTGTTATTATTAAAGTACCAAATACTTAAAGAATAAGCTTTGCCTCATGTACGTACTATCTACCAACTATATACCCATACCTTCATCATTAAAAGATAACATGATCCTCTTACACTGAATAAACAAAACTCCATGATGCGGTTAACTTAATTCTGATGGCGGTTCGTTATCCCCAACTTATGTCTCAAACTTGTAAAGTAATCATAATCCTGGAGATGCGGCAGACTGACCCTTAGCCCCAAGGGATCTTGATGACCCAAAACTTATGTTAATTTATATCTAAAGTAACTTGTGCTGATATTATCAGCCCACAAATTTATACTTTTAAAATATTAAAGTTAAAATGCAAAATTCATGTAAGCAAACAATATGATCGTTATAAAAATATAAAATGCACTTCTATTTTCTTGAACGTTATCGCGTTAGTGTGTACTGTGTTGCGTGCAATCCGATGGCAAGATATTTTATAGTAAGCTCGGCTGGATCTTAGCAACGCGCTAGCACGTAGGTGGTAATGCAATTTATTTAATAAACGAGCCTTTTATAAACTGAGCCGTTACAACAAATTGCAAGTATTCATTTAATAGGTGTTTTAATGCACTATCGGGTCAAGGGTGGTATTTAACCGGTATTATAGAATGATTATCCAAAGTCTAGGCAGGAATAATAGAGCGAGGCACGCGATAACTATTTGCCTACAATCAACGGCATGCTCTACGGTCGTAGCTACGTAGGCTTGTAGCGGACGCTACGCTACGGTGCATTAAATAAAGCGTCATTGATAAAAAGAATTGACACGTAATAGTTAATTTCAGTGCATTAAGTAATTCGTCTGACACTATATTTATATGTTTATTCTATATTTTTAATGGCTTTTAGTATTCTATACAAGTATCGTAGCTATTATTTATAAAATTAACAAGTTATAATTACCTACACGTTAAAACTTTTAGCGGGTATTTCACCAACCCATCATTAACTGTTCATTAGGCTAATTCGGTTTCTAAACTTGTCAATAGCTAACATTTGCATTTCACCACGTATCAATAGTGATAATCACAATATTATTGAACACGTAAATTTCATATTTTTAGGTCACATTTAGCTTATCTGGTGAATAGTTACTAGGGTTTCTGTTTTCTCGACATATTTTTTTTCTCGGGTCTCGAGAATTCTCGAGCTCGATTTCTCGGGTTTCTCGGGTCTTTCGAGAAATTTCTAAAAACCGTAAAAAACAGCTTACGTCCGGTTTCTGGGGTACACTTGAACGTAGTTTATCTGTTCGCTAGCGCTATTATTTCGATAAACTGACTCTTTGCGTTTCTGGACACCCCAATCAGAAGATAATCCTAGTTCAACCTTCAGATAACTTATTTTTCCGGTTTTTGAGGTACTCCTAAACGTAGTTTATCTATTCTACCGCTATTGGTTCTATAAACTGACATTGCGTTTCTGGACACCCCAGTCAGAAGATGATCTTAGTTCAAACTTCAGTTAACTTGACTGACCAATTTGGGGCGTTAATCGGTTCCAGAACTTTATTAATCGTCCCCGTAGATCGAAAAGTCACTAATTCGAAAAATGGCCAATATGAGTTATCAACGTCACTAAAACCACATATTTTTTCTCTAAATATCTGTCTAACCATCAATTTTGTAGGTGCGTTCGTTTCTGTTTTACGAAATGTGAAAAGTAAGTAAATCTATCCTTTGGATCCCATAGCGAAATGAGAGAAATAACTAATTTTCTTAATTATTTTATCTTTACCGAAACTTTACATAGCTCGGAACTAAAACCATTTAATTACTTTTTCTATTAAATTTTCAATGCATACGCAGGCCTTTAGGTAGACTAAAATCACTAAAACGATTTAGTGACTTTTTAAATTCAGCACTTTGCTAAAACACCCGAAAGCGAAAATTAACTAACTCGAAATAGTGACTACTTACTCTTTACTGTTAAATGATTTTGTAAAATACTACCAAAGTGAAAAATCATTATTTCAATATAATGATTTCTTCTCTAATAAAAATGGATTAAAAGATCTATTGTGAATAATACTTAAAATGTTTTAGTTATTATTTTTATAACTTCGACGAGCAACATTACATTTAGGTACATATCGCTTGCGAGTTAGTGATTTTGTCGCGACTAGAGAGACGAGAGCGGCGCGTGGTGACTTTCATTCGCGGCACTGACGTCGGCCTCTCTCGCGTTTTTAAGTACTTGTGCACTGTGTAAAAATGAGTCGTGCAAAGTTTATTATTGATTTATTAAATCAAAACGAAAAAGCTATTGTAGAGGTATTTTTTGGAATTATGCTTTATTTAGTTTAGTATTTTGTTATTGTCTTCTGAAAGTGAAAATTATGTACCTACGTTATTAAGAACACAGATAAATATCTAATAATATTATTTTATAGGAATCTGCTCATTTGACGACTTCACGAGATCCATTATAGAAAGTAATTATGTTTTTGTCGCTTCGATTGTTTGCCTTTTTTTGTGGTTTATTTTTAATGCTTAACTTATCTTAAAGCAATGAGTAGGTACACTCGGTTACATTAAAAGTTATAAATTAATTATTATTTTCATTTGCACCCTTGTAGAGGTGCTTGGTGTCATCGTGTCACTAGGTGTACCTATTGCATTTAAAAGTATGCTTTATTGGTGGCATTTGTTGGTATAAATCTAAGATAATTACGATTGACAGGGTTGATCTGCTTGGGATAGCATACCTACCTATGACTTAGTGGTTTATTTATTTGCCGTTTTTGTGTTTAATGCTAGTAATTGGATCCCGGCTTAATGCTCGATTTTGTTTGCCTTTTAATATAATATTAACACACTTACCATTTTGAGCTGTCTATATGTGTATAATCTGTGTTCTAATAAAATGTGTTAATACGTCCAAGTCCTTTATTATATTCCATCAACTTACACGCTAACCTTATATTTATAATACATTAGAAGTGAGGCGGTGCGTCACACACTACACCTCCACCGTTTTGGAAAAAAAAAATGAGCTAAACATTTTTTTTTAAATACTCTGAATAAACTAATAAGTTTTAGAAATACAATTCTTCATCATCGTATTACAATACATGCAATCAAACTCACAACATGTACCATGTAAACTAAATATTATAAACAAAATGCTTTCAACTACTAATATTTTATTTGTCGTTTTATATCGTTATATAACAAGAGTATTTGGAGTTTTATTATTAGCATTTTATTTTGTATAGTGAGTTTTGGACGTCCAGCGAAATGGACTCGAGTAGTTCATCGGAGTCTGATTTGGAAGTGCTGGAGGCTATTTCAAATATATCAGTACCAATAAAAAGGCATCGAAGAAATCCATCCGAAATGTTTACGGATGAAGAGTTTAACATGAGATATAATTTTAACAAGGGCAGTATAATATAATATACCTTTGTGAAATAACCAATCCTGCCCTAGAACCTACTCATTTACACCACAAATAGGTACGTCGGCCTAGAAATACTTTTCTTTCAGATATAAATAAACTTTACTGCCCAATATTATAAATTACAATAAAAAATTGAAATCCTACTTATTTATTTTAATAGTTTTATTGTGTTGTTGCTATAATTAAAAATAACAAAGAGAAAATATTGTGATTAAAATTTTATATTTTATAAGTTTAAGCCCAGATAAGTATATTTAGCTGGGCTTTAAAAAGAGACCTAGACTAGTGGTCAATTTACAAACTTACTTATTGTTTGGATAGTTATCTAGTCGTCGATTTTGCATTCAGAAACCCAATAATAGATGAACGGAGTTTATCTTACAGTTAATTTTTATTTGACTTTTTGTCACATTATAATAAGATTACTTGGAGTTGTAGGTATATTATGTGTCTGTTCGCTTGCCTCGCTTACTTGTGCCTCTTAAGGAGAACGATCAGAAGCCAGAATGCAAAGAATACGTAACCTTTAAACCAATTTTACACTTATAAAAGAAAATCTTTGATTTCTCGAGTTCTCGAATTCTCGAGGTATTTTTTCTCGTCTCGAAGTTGGCATGATTTCTCGACATTTCTCGACTCGAGAATTCTCGAGCAGAAACCCTAATAGTTACGGGCTAGATTATTGATATGTTGGTGATATACCCCCTTAAACTATTCTCTTACACGGTTCTCTCTATTTTTCTCATTAACTATGGTATATTGTACAGGAATATTGTTCACATAATATGAATATTCATGTTAGAATATTTTTATTAATTTACAGGGCCGGCGCATGCTATTACATTTTAAGCGATTTACCCGGACTTAATTGATGCTCAATTTAGCTGTATCCAATTTTAAGTAAAACACCAATCTGTGGGCCGTTCGCGACGCGACCCAGGCGCCATTTTTTCCAAGCAATTCGCGTCGTCACGCGTACCCTCGTCTTTGGCATATCGGATCAGTTCATCAAAGGAAACCTTCTGCTAACAGTTCTGTATAGTCCATCCAGTTAACCTATGTGGTTTTCCTACCGATTCTGTTCAATAATGTCCAATACGTATCATGTGCGACCGTCATTAATTAAAACTAACACTCTGGAAGTTCCAGTTTGCCTTAGTGCTTTCAATAGACCAGGTAGGCGTCACCAAATGCTACGTTTGGTAGGAAAAACGAACCGTTTTTGTCGTTTGGCTCTTGGTCTTGCACTAAAGAGGTGGAAATGATAATTAAGGTGTAGTTAAGAATTCCGGGAGTAGAGAGCATAATAGTTGTACTGATTACCGATATAATTATGCTCTCAGCGTTCGGTAAGACTTTAATAAGAAGTCATAATTCCGTCGAATGTATTATAGGGGATAGAACCATTGTGGCATAGCCCCCCGGCTGCCATTTTGTTTTTTTTTTTTCAAGTTTTGGCGCACTTTGAAACTAGTAGATAATACATATAATAATATATGGGTAGAACACTTAAAAAAAATATCACGTTGCTGAGATATTTGGAGGTAAAGATCGCCACATGAGAACAATGACAATCATTAAAACTAATTACGTGTTTATCCATTACATAGATTGTATTCAAATAATAGTTCCCAGGGGATAGTACGCAGGGCGTTCCTACCTTCCTAACATGTAATGTGGTGGTGATGTTCTTTTGATTCGCATACCCCATCTTAAACGATATCGTTGAAAAAGTCGCGCTAAATTATTGTGGGATGTCTTAAACACTCGAAACAGGGCTCCGTTTACAAAATATTACGCTTTAAAGTAGTCATTTTCAATAGAGATTCGTTTCGCCACCTCCAGCTAAATTGCCATTTTTTAATATCTGAAAAGTATTCACAATATGGTACTATGTAGAAACTAAAAGGAAAACTATCTCAGTCATCAGAGCTTTCAGCTCTACTATTTTGCGAAATACGTATAGTCTGTAAAAAGCTCATAGAAACTCCGTACGAATTGACAGAATCAAAAGCGAAAAAAACTTTGTAAGTATTTTAAAATGTATACCTATTTATATTTTTGCCTGAGTTGTTCATACACAACGCTCTTATATGTATATAGCCGTACTGACGGAACTTGTCTAGTTTTATATTATTACTTCATTTAATTTATTTCTTCGGGTGGATTTTAGTAGGCACTGCTTTAGAACGGCGCGTGTTTAAATGGAGCGAGTGAGATCATCAATCTTTGTCTAGAAGTAACTGTAATTCAGCAATCTCGCCCACGTTTCAAGGCCACCTGGGCGAAGCCTTCTAAAAGAGGCGGTTCCTGATGAAAGGTTTCAAGCAACTAAATAGCACAAAGTGACAAAGCTTCCTTAAATTCGACACGCTATTATTAAGTATTGTTATTTGATAAAATCCACGAGTCGCTAAAAACACCCTTGCGTAAATTTTGTAGGCAATTATCGCTTTTACTGAGCTCCTGTGAGGTGCTCGTGGCTAATTATCTACCGCGCGGATCACATGATTTGCGAGGTTAAGCTGCGCTTGCCGCTGTCAGTTTAAGGATGGGTGACCGTGCGTTACACTCGAGACCTCGTGCCTCGGAGAGCACGTTACATTTGAGACCTCGTGCCTCGGAGAGCACATTACATTTGAGACCTCGTGCCTCGGAGAGCACATTACATTTGAGACCTCGTGACTCGGAGAGCACATTACATTTGAGACCTCGTGCCTCGGAGAGCACATTACATTTGAGACCTCGTGCCTCGGAGAGCACGTTACATTTGAGACCTCGTGCCTCGGAGAGCACGTTACATTTGAGACCTCGTGCCTCGGAGAGCACATTACATTTGAGACCTCGTGCCTCGGAGAGCACATTACATTTGAGACCTCGTGCCTCGGAGAGCACATTACATTTGAGACCTCGTGCCTCGGAGAGCACATTACATTTGAGACCTCGTGCCTCGGAGAGCACATTACATTTGAGACCTCGTGCCTCGGAGAGCACATTACATTTGAGACCTCGTGCCTCGGAGAGCACATTACATTTGAGACCTCGTGCCTCGGAGAGCACGTTACATTTGAGACCTCGTGCCTCGGAGAGCACATTACATTTGAGACCTCGTGCCTCGGAGAGCACGTTACATTTGAGACCTCGTGCCTCGGAGAGCACGTTACATTCGAGACCTTGTGCCTCGGAGAGCACGTTAAACCGTCGGTCCCATGTGTCATATGAATACTCATGACCGTCGTTACGGGTAGTCAGAAGTCCGAAAGTCTGAAAACCGATCTAATCTTAGGATATATATAGGTATTGCCCAGTAACTGGGTTGCGGTGTTCCGATGGCAGTCGCTCCGCGTAAAATATTGGTATTAGCCGCATTTGCACCCCGATTGATAATCAAAACGATTCGATTAGTCAGTTGTCGACCTATTCGGATTGTTACATCGGTTCGATTCTGGCAGTTCATTGCAGCGGTCACTGATAAGCTCGTGTTCATCCGAACTATAACTGAGGCAACGGCGTTTATTCTGTTGCCAAATCAATATTGATCGTAATCAAAATAATTTCTAGACATAACCCAATTAATAAACAATGAAGATTCCGTGAAAACAATCACTTACAACACAACAAACGCAAACCCTGAAACTAGTTTATGAAGAATCGGACTGAATCGATTTCAGTCATTTTTAAATGAGGAATTTGTTTTTAAACGTGCTTTTTAAGTATTTTTCTTTTAATTGAGATAAAAAAATGGAACCTTATGTCAATGAAATAACACTGAATTTTATATGCCGTTACAATGAAAATAATAACTATTTCCGAGCCGGTTTTTTTAATCGCCAGATAACTTTTATGTGAGGAATAGGGGGCTATTACACTATCTTTATCTAGGATCATTTATAGGATCATATCTCTTATATGACGTTTAGAGTCATATCTTTGTATGGAGAAATGATTCATGTCTATAATACATTGTCATATACCTATGACTTATAGATCTATGATCCTAGATATATGATAGTGTAATATCCCCCATAAATATGATGGTATGACATAATTATTTTCTATACAAAAGCTGTCAAAACGTCAAACTTATTCCCCAGATAAAAGTTATCTGACGATTAAAAAAACGGCTCTAAAATAAACAATATTTCACTACAGAAACGTAAAATTTCGGTGTATGTATTATGATTGTTGAATATTTTAATTGGGGTGTTAGAGTGTTTGCGTTGTTCGTGTTACATGTTGTAGACGTAAGCTTACTTAAACAAAATTAAACTTAATCCAAATATGCATAATTTAAGATTAATTTGATTGTGTAGTTTGAATCGTTACAATAGTTATGAATATAATTATGTTTTCCATTAAAGTTCCTGTAGACTGGAGCCGAGCAAACCTTCGCTCGTTTAGATACTCGATAAGCAAACGACATCAAACGTACCATTTTTTAGGGTTCTGTAGCATAACAATGAACCCTTATAATTTTGCATTGTTCGTCTTTCACAGAAATGTCTCCCTCGTGTAACTTTTCAACCGTACCTATGGCTTAAAATTCTCTGAATAAATATAAATAGTTACTACATTATCTAACTATTGTTTTGACACACTTTTATGAATACGTTTCATAGATGTAGTCTGCCAAGTAATCAGACAATACTAAATGTCCTTAGACAACAGCACAAAAACTGTTTTGCAATATTCGAAAATAAAGACGCCATAATAAATTAAAGTCTTATTTATATTAATACAGGTCACCCGCGGCTTCGCCCGCTTAGATGTCGTTTATCGTGTATTCCGAGCTTTCGAGATAAAAGTAGCCTATATCCTTCTTCAGGTCCCAGACTATCTTAGTACCAAATTTCATCTAAATCGGTTCAGCGGTTTAGGCGTGAAAGCGTAACAAAGTTAATTTTTTTTTTTAATATTAGTACGGATTCTACGAAACTCTATCCGCGGCTCGATATGCACTCAGCACTAGCAGGCCTTTTTGTTATTTTTGATGCCATCGATCTGTGGCTTTGTGTTATAAAAACTTTTTTATCTCGGCTATACCGTCTCTACTGTAATTTCCCGTAAACCTGTTCAAAGAAAGCACGTTTGTAATAAAAGAAAAACTTTTTTAATAAATACGAGGAAAAATCTGACTTGAGACTCGCTGAAATAAATATATTATGTACAATGCTCCGCGCTTATATGTAGCAGTTCGTTACCACTAACAATAACTGTAACTTTTTTATTTTTCACAAAGTTCGTAGCTTGGTTACATAATTTCTGGGTGCCTGATTAATTCATATATTTTGTAACGCTCTAATATCACTATTTAGTATCGTGGTCACTTTCTTTACTCTACACATAAGTCTAGTAAAGATCGAAATAATCCAGGAAGTCCACCGCTGCACCTATGTCAAGAAAATTCTAAATCGTTTTAAGTAAATAACTTACTACCAAAGTCTACTTCGTAGTTAATTACTACAAACTACTACTACAGAGTTCACCAACAATAATGCACGCACTGCTTAACTAAATATGTGGTTTCCAGAAAATAACATGTAATTACAGTTCGCGCAAAATAACTTTGCCTCTCTGAAGTGAGGAACAGAACGCTGAAAGCCTGTTTTCTGACGCTGAGCGGCTAAGTTATTTTACGCGTACTGTACCTACCATTTTCCGTAAAAGGCGAGTTAGGGATTTTTTTCAAGAGGAGATAAGCTGCAACTTTCTCGTGTTTCTCCAAAACAAGATAATTACTGTGATCTGCACAGATAAATATTATATTATCTGTGGTGATCCCCAAATCGTTCGGTTTGTCAAGCGTAGTAATTATAGACATTATTACATATGATCGCTCATTAGCGGTCGGGGGTCGCCTATGTAAAGCAGTTTACGAGCTAATATTATGAACACAGGAGACTGAAGAGGTAATTTCAACAATAGTTTGTACCGGTAATCGAGTCATTACCAATAGTTTCATTGCACGAGTACACTCATTAGTAACTACTATATCACACAAAAAAGGTTTATATTATTATTTTGCGTATACAATTCGTGTAACATGATAGCATTGCGGCTGACTCGGAGCGGTATAGCTAATGACGTTATTTTCTTATCGCGCATCTATACGATTCACCCTATACAAGTTTCCGTATCACATTAGCAGCCCTTGACCGATTTCCTAATATCGATTAAAGGGAGCAGATGAGCGTAAATGTTGCTTAGCGTTACATATTTTAAGTAGTTTTTATCATGGCTACTTATGATGTCATCATCCTAGCATTTTCCCAAGTGGGTGTATTTAGGTCAGCTTCCTTACAGTCGACTAGATTGACTGACTAAATATAAATATTTTTACATAGAACGACTGCTTTGTCCTTCTTAACTTAACTTGTGGGAGGTACCTATAGGTATGTGGGAGGTATCTTTAGGCTAGACACGTCAAATATTTTGTAATTTTCTGGCTGCCTATAACGACTGTATAGCTCTGCAATGTAGGTAGGTACTTGATACCTGAGATGTGTGAATAATGTTGCTTTACCTCGCAGAGCGGGATAACACATTAGACATCCAGTTAGAGTCACTCATTCTCTTCTTATTAGGTGTGTCTTTTTATTTTGTCTTCAAAAGACCACGTTCAAGTTAAAAAGAGTTGAACTTAATCTCTATGAAAGTAAAATGAAAGGAATGCTTCCTTCCTCTCTCTATATGCTAATGCTGGATCGAGATCTCAAGGGGTTAATCCTCTTTGGCGATTTTGAGACTGTGCATCTATAAATTGTGGAAGCAATGAAATCCAATAAGTCTTTTGAGACAAGAACAAAAAAGAAATAGACGAAAAAAAATAGGATAGGTAGCCTTTTCTTGTCGGCTGTCTGTTTTTTTAGATTAGTGAGTTTACCAATGAGACCAATCAGGAAATAAAACACCCCGAATGTCTAGATGAGCATTAGGATCAAAAAGAAGAACTGGGACCCGTTCTTGTATCGGTAAAAAAGGATAAAAATGAATGAAATTCTTTGAGGTCAAAGAAAATATTCTTTTTGGCGTATCAAAATACCTAATATCCGCTAAACACAAACATCAGGCATTGATACCGACACTGTTCCATTATCTGCGACCTACGGATTTGTTTGTCAATATACAATGTAAGTATAAGCCATAAGATTTTATTAAGGTCGGACGCGGCTGCGGCAGGGCTATACATAAACGAGTGAGCGGTGCAGTGTCATGGTTTCAATTTCCGGTAAGCTTTGGTATCCGCACCGGCTCGTTGATGCGATTTAAGCGAATCATGCGATTTGCTTTTGATAGCATCTATAGGGCTTACGGTAACTAATTCTGTACAACCACACGCCAAAAAGAAAAAAAAAGAAATTAAGTATTTCTGTCCGCTTTTTATTCAAAAGTAACTTCTACTAAAACGTTTCGTAGAGTTTCATCATCTACAATTAACAATAATTTTCTGTTCTAGTACTTTATGTATTTAGATCATACAGTATGTTAAGAATACAATGTCTTTTAGGGAAAGGACTGAAAAGTAAGTAATATTTTTTTATAAAAAATGGACCTTGTCAATAACGAAGAGTAACACATTAATTCAAGTATAACAATCGAGAGTAGGTCCTTGTGGAAAACATTCATTAGTCAGAGCAGGTTAGCTTTATGTAATGGAGCATCATCTTTTTATTTTAATTAAGGAGTTTACCTTGGAGTACCTAATCTCAATCGTAAACGGCTTTCTGTTTTAATTACTTTTTGCTTTTGTAATTATGCTGACTCCTAAAAATACAACTTACAAAGTTTATCGTCTTTTTTCTTAAAAGTTAACCCTCTGCCGGTCAAGTTCACTTTACAGCTCTACTAACAAACATTATTTTGAGAGCTTTCTACGTATTCAGTCATCATCTCTCGTGTCAGTTCAAGCAATACGAGTATAGGTCATGCCGTGGTGAAAAGATTTGCCAGTCAGCAAAGTTGGTCGCGGAGCTGACTGCCCAGGGTGCGCCGGACGTACTTAAGTATCGCTACCAAGGGATTGGCACGCTATCATTATTGACAGCTTTGCTATCCCTTTATATCTTCGAAGGGCATCTGCCGCCTTATCATTTCAGGATTGCATATTGAAATTGTTTGATTTCGATTAAGAATATTTCAAGCTTCAAACAAGTGGCTAGATTGAAATCTAACAGTGTTATATCTACTTATCCACATGTATTCAATATATATGCAAATACATTAGAATATTACCATATAGGTACGTTGAGGAAGACATTACAGGCCTGATTAATAATGACAATCCGTGTACTTAATTGTTTGGAAGCAAGGAGATAAATAGGTATAGGTACAGCATAGCATAGGAATATCTATACAACTTTATTTTTACTTTATACGAAAACCGAGACACCCCAACAAGATTTTCATCACAACTGCCTGAATATGTGTTTCTTTTTAGTAAATCTCCAAGTTACACCTTAGTTTATGTCGCGTTAAGTTCCCTAAAAAAGTGTGAAATGCCTGAGATGTGTTATGCAGGGGTTGTCTAATACACGGAAACTGACCGAGAGGACCGTCTTAAGCCTCAAGGTGTCTGTTCCCGTCAACTGTTATGGGTAGAAAACTACTGAAACAAATTTTGAAATTTATGAAAAAAAAAAATGTCTTGTAACAAATATGTCAATCGATTCTCCTACTGATTCTGAACAAACTAGTTTCAGGTTTAGTATATACTAAAACTAACCTTGTATACTTTGCACTAAGGACAATGGGCAAAATTGTATGGAGCTTGTCCCATCGGCGGCCACTTCTGTACTATTTACTTTCTAGTAGGCAATTATGTATACAATAAGACTACAAAAGATTGTTTCTGTAACTTCCTTGGATAAAAAGTTATCATAGGTAGATTATATTAAAAAAAATATCGAATTAAATCATTTAAAGGAATTACCACAGTTTGTATCTTTAATACAATATTTTGTACACCTCGTGATGATGTTACATTGATATAATAATGAATTTAAGTATATAATAATGATATGATTATGTTATTATATACGTAATATACAAATACAAGGTTAGTCAGAAAGGGGGTACTAATCCGAAAGGGTGTTAAAGTACACATAATAATGAATAACTTTTGTTCTACAACTTTTCCCAAAACTCAATAGTTTAAGAAAAACAGTTGTTCAAAAATCTCAAAAAAAAATCTCTAAAATCTACCTATCCCCAGTTATGATCAGCTGTGTTTACATTTTAGGTCATATTTGGGCTCATGAATTAGAAGCACCATTTTCTGAATTTGTAACTAAAGCAGGGATGAAGAATTTTTGAAAAAACTAAAATAAAAATCAATTTATTAGGAAAAAAAATATATCGAATTTTGAAATTTTAACACTTGCTTTCAAACAGTCATCAGTGATACTATAAGTGGGCTTCGGATTAGTACCCCCTTTCCGACTAACCTTGTTATAAGATAATGATAGGTTAAATAAACCTGAAGGTTTATTAAATACGTTGATTTATTGAAATGACGACATGTATACCAGATTACAATAATGCAATATAGTGATTAACTTAATAACTACATTAATGATTGGGCTTTAATCATCAACACCTATTAATTCATTTAAAAAAACAGCTGGCAAAAGAATTTCTTCCTCTTGGTTTCTTGCCCACCCTATGTGGGCGCAGCAACCCGGAGTGCGCTTAGGGCCACTTTTAGCATCAGCGATCGGCGATTTTGCGTTTGCATCGCGTTTAGGAAACTCGTTTGTGTGCGGAGTGAAGTGTTCAGTCGCGGCATCCAGCGACCAAAAAGCGATTAAATCGTCGATCGCCGATGCTAAAAGTATCGTGTCTGCAGTGACCCTTACCACTAAGGTTATGACAAATAAGTATTTTACATTTACATTTCAGTCTAATATTTTATTAACATTATTTATTGATGCACACGTCAATAAAGTAAACAAAATGCAATGATTTTTCGTATGTTTTATCATTATAACAAAAATTGCAGCATGAAAAAAATATGATAATTCATTAAAATTGTATTTTGCCTGTATCTTTTTTCCCAAATGATATTTAACCGTACTCCTTGAACAATATTTGTTCTAAAAGCACTCGCCTTTCAAATGACACTAGTTTCATTGATGGCCGCTGATGGGCCAGAACGCCCATTGTCCTTTACAAGTTTTGGTCGGCCAGGGTAGACATCAGGGTACTCATTAAAGCTTAGTTGGTAGACAGAGTATACGGGTATACTGTATACCTCCGTGTCGCGGGACGCACAAACGGAATCCTTGATGATGCTGTGATGGCCGCTGTTATAAGTGCAGCCACACAGTACCACATTATGTGTTACTAACGAGTAGTAGAGGCTCATAGTTTTACCAACTTATAATGGATGCCTTTAACAAACACAAAGAACGTCGAGTATACCTTTGTATATTCAAGAAAAGGATCCAATCATGGACCGTAATTTATTTCGATATGTACATAGCTATTTAAAAATCGCGATAGTAGCCAAAATAAGGTGTGTACTGAAAGTGCTTTCAGGAAAAACCAAAGCTTTTAATACATTAACAATCAGAGCCATGTTAATTTACCGATTTACCGACAGAGCTCTATTTTTAGGTTAATTTTATTAACATTCAATATTATTAAGACACAGATAGATATTACTATTATTTCTTTCATATTTAATAATTATGATTAGCTATTAGATAGGTAGGTATCTAACTATATTTAGTAAGTTACGAGGTTTTAGTATAATATAAATAAGTAGACAAGTTACCTGCTTGTTCTAACAATGTTAGAAAATCATTTTGTTTACAAAGAAAACAGACAATCTGTTTATACTTACTGGAACACATTTTGAAGGAAACTTTGGAGAAGTTCACGGAGGAAATAACATTTCTGTTTACAGGAAATTCATGAAGTGTGAAGAATAATTAATTTATCATAACTCAAATATTATGAAATATAATAGATATTAATGGAATTTGTACCGGAAAGTTATAAATGAAATACGTAGGTATTTAAGAGTTACCATGATAAAATATCCCTCAATAAAGTAAGTATTTCATCGTGAAAAGATAAACATTGTTTCAATAATAAAAAAGTTTGTGACATGCTAATACATTTACAGCCCTTTCGTAAAAAATCTCATCAGCGCGGGCACACGTCCCTAGGTCCCCTACCTACAGTGTGAAGCTCAATAGGATTTGTATATAATGTATTTTTAATACGTGGTAAGCCTGGCGCAGATGACGGACTTTTTGTGAAGTGGACTGCCGCGGAAAGGAATTGACGTGGTTGGTAGTCTTTGCCGGTCGCGAAATTCAACACGGACTCAACGCACACGACGGTAATTTTGTCTGTAGTTGTCGTTAGAACTCTAGTGTCTGCGATGGCAACAACTACCAACTAAGTACATTCTTGTCCGTGGTAGTCCGCCGGACAAAAAGTCCATCGTCTGCGCCGGGCCGTATGTTTAGCTCTGGTTAATTAACAGCATGTACGTATGAAAACCAACTAATACAAAACTAGTAGGTATATGCGATGGGAGGCAGAGCTCACCTTGAAATTCTCTGAACTACCTAGTTAGGTAGGTGTTTGATTCTCGTACAAATTAGGTAGGCAATCTTTTCGACAAAGAGTTTACTGTTTTACGAGACTTAAATTTCACGCGCGTGCTCTTCTACACGATTCCGTAAAGTACATACATATGTAGGTACCCATGTATGTACTCTCCGTAAACCTGGAACACAAAGAAACGAATTGCCAACAGCTACGATCTCTAATTCTCTACATTAGTTTCTAGCTGCGTCGCTTTGTTCTAAACTTTCCTTTTTAATACCATAACATTACTTTACTTGTATGTTGTTTCTTAGAAATTCTTACTGCTCATATCTGTGTAGGGTATCATTAGTTTATTACTCGACTGCGACAAAGCCAAAGGATATTATAAGTTTTAATATTTCTAATTATATTTACGCACACGCTTCTTTGTACTATGCATACGAGTGTTTACAGATAGGTTTAGTATTTAAATAAATATTAGCTGTTACGTTTTTGCACATCAAGACGTGTTTCGGTCCTCACAGTATCATTTGTTATAAGGTTTGGGTTTATACAGGTGTCCCAAAAAGTAATGTCAAATGAAAGGACTTTCGAGACAAGAAGAAGAGGTAGATCACCATTAGGGCTTAGTAGGCGTTTCGGCCGCTGAGTTTCGTCCGATCCGGCCGAAACAGCCATTTCATTATTATTAATATTTTTGAGTGGTGTTTCGGACGAATTCTTTTTTAAAGGCAAAGTAACGTCAGAAACATAATCAAATAATACCTATTTTACTTTGTGGCCATGGACAAATCGAAATGTACAATCAAATAAAAAAAGTCTTATTTTTTTACTGAATCCTTATTAGGTGGTTAAGATTCGATCACTAAGGCAAACGGAAAGAAAAAAAATTTTTTTTTTTATTTCGCTAGTTCTCCTGTGGTGTAAATCTATCTATACCAGTAGCAGATCATGCAGTTTTAAGGAATTACACGAATTCGTTAACACCCTGTATAAGACTGATTATTGTTGTTTACATTTATAATTCATAATGTACGCTTTTTAATTGATATATGTATAAGACTGATTATTGTTGTTTACATTTATAATTCTTATTGTACGCTTTTTATTTGATATTTAAAGACTGATTATTGTGATTCATCATGTTTACTGTTGATTGTTGTAATTGTATATTAAACTTAATCTTTTTCCAACAATTCCCTGACTTTTACTTCAATAATATAACCCTGCCTAAGATTTTTCATTCTGACCGTACAAAATTTGCTTCAAAAAAAGTATCGTCCGAAACGCCACTCAAAAATATTAATAATAATTAAATGGCTGTTTCGGCCGGATCGGACACACAGCCATGTATTTTCCGCGATTTTTTGTATTTTTCGAGTTATAATTACTTTTCATGTTTTAACCAAACTGTGACTTCTGATTCGGGTACCTCTTAGGATGCTCAACTTCTGGACTTCCGCTTGACACTATTGTTTGGGGCACCTTGTTTAAAAACTGATGTTTCCTTCGGTAGCTAGAAATTATTAAGCATAATCCATTACAGGTTATGATTGGTCTTGTACTGTAACATTATACACAGCTCCATATTTTGGTATCAATGTAATCTGAAGAAATGCCGAATAGTTTTTTTTTTTTAAAAACGTTACCCCCTCTAAGATTTCTCTTGTATCGTGAGTGCGTTTACAGACACAAATCTCATATACACAAACGCCCAGACCCGAAACAACCATCTGTAGGCCATACAAATTTTTGTTCCGTGTGGGAATCGAACCCACGACCCACGACCCGTAGCGCAGAAGCCAATCGTTTAGCCACTGCACCTAACATATCGTCGTTTACCTCCACGATGGGCGAAAACAATATGTATATCCACATTTCATAAATTAAAGGTGTAATCACATTTTAAGGGAGCAACTCATTCTACCAAGCAGGCCAATTACTGAACTCTACTCTTCTCACTTACCAAGTTTCCTACCAAGCTTTCTTCATGTGTAGGTAATTTAATTTGCCTTTATTAAAAGATAAACAACCTTCTGCAATGACTGCCACTTATCGGAAACAAAACTTCCTTAATTTCCTTTGCGAAATGGACTCTTTGTGGATAGTAAAGTTCTACGGAGTACTTTGTGGAACAAGGCTCATAAATCAATGAGAATAATGACACTTATAATTAAGTAATATGGTGGATTAGATACGAGATTTTAATCCTTACAACTTCATCTTTTCCCTCTTACTACAAGAGATAAAGATATTAAATTATAAATAAAACCCAGGTTTTAATACCCCTGTCTCTTTTTGTTATATGACGTCAGAATGGGAGCGGTAAATTTGACTTTCTGGATTTCCCTTATTCTAATGATATCATCATCTGCCTAGCCTTTTCCCAACTATGTTGGGGTTGGCTTCCAGTCGAACCGGATGCAGCTGAATATCAGTATTTTACATGGAGCGACTGCCTATCAGACCTCCACAACCCATTAACTGGGTAATACGATACTCTTGGTAAGACTGGTTGTCAGACTTTCTGGCTTCTGACCAACAGTAACGACTGTCAAAGATCTACAAATGACAGCCGGGACCAACGGCTTTACGTGCTTTCCGAGGCACGGAGGAAACTCGCTATGGTAAATGGTCACCCATCCACAGACAAACCTCGGCAAGCGTGGATTAACCCGGAAGATCGGTCTATGCGGCTGTAATTATTTAGCCTCGAGCTCTTATTCTAATGATATCTCATAAATAAATAACTGATATTATACCTACGATTAGTTATTCTTATGGTAATACGTCGATTTAGCATTAAGACTAAATTTTACAAAGGCTGCTTGCGGTTATTCTTTTTGCTTGTAAGGGCCGTAGCAACAAACAGCTCTCATGACATGAGAGGAATTTAAAAGAAAGTTGTCAAAAATATACCTACATAGAATTCGACTTTATGGCAGCTCCTCTTGGGAGATCTTTCAAATGACAGCTGTTTATTAGTGCGGGCCTAAGTATTTAGATTCTGAGATAGGCTCATCAGGATTGCAGGTCAGCAATCTCGATGAGACAAACTCTACGCTACGACGATGTTACCTTCATGTTTATAAATTGCTAATTCATCCTCGTTGAACATTCCCTTGTACATTTTGATAACATCCAACAAGTTTAGTAAGATTTCCCAAAGAGAAGCATGGTTACGAAAACGAATAAAAATACTTAGTTAGGTACTTAATCATTTAAATTATGTAGCCGTAAACATGAACCAGTGCTAAAAGATATTCTTAATTTTAGGTAAGTACCTATCGTCGCCTTAGAGTGAAAACCTCGGGAATGCTTTTGGTCATTTATATTTTGTCACGATGTTAGGGTGCTACGATCATAAGAGAGCTGCTCTATTCGAAATTATTTTGTAGACACTGAAATTAAGCCTTTGGTTATATAAAATTCGTAATAAATATAATTTAATATTAACTGGCTTTTGATCGCGACTTCGTCCACGTGAAAGGCCACAGGAGCCGTGCAATGACCAAATACCTTCCAGAAGTTTTCACTATATGGCCTGAATTACATAGAAAAGGCATAAAGCCCAGGCACGGCGCAGGCGCGTCGCTTTCATACATTTTTCGTGCCGCTTCAATTTTTTTTCGCACAAAATGTATGAAAGCGACGCGCCTACGCCGTGCCTGCGCTGTGCCTGCGCCGTGCCTGCGCCTTATGTCGTTTCTATGTAATTCACGCTTAAGGCGACGCTATAGTCCATTTAATACTAGGTCACTAGATAAGTCTTGCAATACACTAGTTCTACTAATGGAGGGTAGTTACAAATATTTTTTTCTTAAACTACAGTTAATATCTTGACAGTTCATATACAATAAGTCGACATTATTTGTTTAGTTAGCTGAGTATAATTTTTCTAAATAAATAAAATGTGCGAGTGTTCTAATGACGAGTTGCGCGTTGTTATGCGCTACAACTTTCTGCGTAAGCTGTCTGTAGATGAGTGTGTGGAAGAAATGAAAACTATTTTGGGGGAAAAGTGTCCACATCGCACAACAGTTTACCGATGGTATCGTGAGTGTGAACATGGTTACTTTAATGTTAATGACGCTCAAAGACCAGAGCGTCCCGTTGAGGCTACCGGCTCAGAAAACATGGCAGAACTGTCAAAATTATTAAAGGAAGATCGACGTATAACATATCAACAGATAGAGGATATTCTGCAGATAAATGCACCAAACGTACACAAAATTCTTAACGATATCCTTGGCGTTAAAAAAGTTTGTACGCTATGGGTGCCGCACGACCTCAAAGTTGAAAAAAGGAAGGCTAGAGTGAACTGGTGTAAAAAAATGTTAAAAATGTACGCAAATGGTACTTCAAATACAAACAATAATATTGTTACTGGTGGTAAAACCTGTCTGTATTATTTTGATGTACCTTCAAAAACCAGGAATAAAGTTTGGCTGTTTGAAAATGAGCAAATTCCGGTTCAGGTGCGGAAATCACGTTCAGTTAAGAAAAAGATGATCGCTGTATTTTTTATTCGGCGGGGTATTTTGGAATGAATAGTATTGGAAAGTCAGGGTACTGTAACCGCCTCCTGGTACATAAATGAATGTTTGCCCAAAGTTTTTCAAAAGCTTCAGGAAATTCGACCAAATTCGAGAATGGACACTTTGCATTTTCATCATGGTAACGCTCCTGCGCATGGCGCATGTGATACGGTCGAATTTTTGAATACCAGTGGTGTTAAAGTTCTTGAACATCCTGCGTACAGCCCAGACCTAGCTCTATGTGACTTTGTTCTTTTTCTAATCATTAAGGATCAGTTGAAAGGGAGGAAATTTCAAACAGATACTGAGCTTTTGGCTGCTTGGGATCAGACCTGCTCAGAACTCCCAGAAGCGAAGTGGAAGGACATTTTTGATGATTGCTTTTTACGCATGACTAAGTGCATAAACAGCCATGGAAATTATTTTGAAAGATTGTAAAAACTAAAGCTGTATTGCAAAACTTATCTAGTGACCTTTGTAATATAGCAATACACAAAAGTGGCCCACCGAGCCAAATATATCTTTAAAACCATTTCTTCAAGTAGTGTTTCAGTTCATCTGGATTAACCGTTAAGGTTCATAAAAGCATTACTGTTTGAATCCCTATCGGAAGCAAACATGTTGCTGATTTTGATACATTTCCTTGCTAAGATGGGTCTTATTTGTCTTATATTAAGAGCTGATTTTCCAAGTGTAAGTTTGACGTTCTGACAGCTTTTGTGTGTAGAAAATAATGTCAAACCTTCGTATTTATTCCTTAGAAAAAACGTTATCTGACGATTAAAAAATCGACCCTAAATAGATTAAAACTAGATTCGACTGACGAAGTAGTTTGGTAATTTTTAATGTAGGTTAGTAAGCTGAATAGACATGTAGACAGCATAAATAAATTGCAAATCTAATTACTTAGTCCGCCAGTTAGAGTTTTGAAAAATAATGGACACGTATTTTTTCTTTTGTTAAATCTATGAATATTTGGAAAGATAAAACGCATCAAAACTCGAGAGTGGGGGCTTGTGACGTCAGAAGCAAGTAAAATTGTACTTGCTTGTGACCTTTGGCCAATTTTAAAAGTGTCGTATCTTCGTCAATTTTGGTTTACGTAACAAAGGAAAAAATACGGGTCAAATATTTTTGATAATGTAACTGACGGACTAATTAGATTTTTTCAGTCAAATGGTATTGTTGAGATTGACACGACTGGAGTCGCGGACTAAACGTACCTAGGTACGAATAAATTCTGAGTTCGAGGGAGGCGACCGACATAATGACCTATTTATTACTTCAAAAAATTCTCGCTTTTTCAGAAATACGCGTAGATACATAATTGTTGAGTGCGAATATAATTTGGGAAAAATATGCCTAAATGCTATTTACAGTTAACTAACTATATTGGATGGCAGATTTTGGACTTAATAAAGCTACGGTGCTAGGTGCCATGCTGATCTTTATTTTGGGAACAAAATGCACGGACGTGCGTAAATCCGTTAATGTGCTGATTATACTAATACCTAGCACAAAAACTCAATCGTATTTCTATTCAGTACATAGCTGTATTAAATAGAAAATGTAAACAGAATACTTTTACTTTAGAACGTAAGTTTAAAGAATACAAGTGTCACGGTAAAGGAACGGTGTAATATTTTAACACACACAACTACCTACCGTCCAAAGGAAAACGTTACGCGGGTAAATTAGACTAAGAGAATAAATGATATGTCCTTCATTAAAATCCCTTGTGAAAGCTTCACATCACAAGAAAGTTATTAAAGCCCAACTTATTCACGTCAATAACGAAATTTTGCATTTCATTGAAATAATTTGATTGTTCGGATCACTGAACAAATAACTCAATATGAGTTATTGCTAAATTCAAATTACTTAACAATGAACGTGTCTCGCATTTTATTTAATGTTAGTTGTTTAAAATGCCTTGAATAACTTTTACGTTAAATAAAACCTAGGTAAGTATAACTTATCTCATTAAGTTCTTTAAACGGATGTTTCTATATTTATTTTGAATTAAGAATTCTTGAAACTTTTGAACCTGATAAGTTATAAGTTCAAAAATGGAAATTACACAGTAAATATTAAACTAATTATTGCAATTAAATATTTTTTATGTGGAAATATATCACACAAAGGCTTCATGTACACGATGAATACAAAGTGTTTGTTATTACTGGAGTGGTACCAAGACTGGGAGCACATTAATACAAGTATTTGGGTATGTATGTATTGTATTAATTACGAAAGACTAACAATTGATTAATTGTTTCGTGATGAAAGAGAACATGATACGAGGTAAAACGCCACTTTTAAGTGCCTGAAAGAATTTTCAATTATAGTAGTCGCCTGAAAATCAACTTTCGTGAAAGAATTTGATTTATAGAGATGCTAAGAATTATTTATAGGTATTTTACCGATTAATTATCTAATAACGTAGAAACATTGCTTATCAATCATTAGTTAATTAGCGCTAGTTAAACACATGCCAATGTCACTAACGCGTATCGAATAAATTTAATTGTTTACATGATATACATTTTATGTGTTACATTGATAACAAAATATCAAGTATAGCATCAGATCCGATTGCCTACGTGGTGCGTAAAATCAGCATAGATAGCAATTTAAAAAACCCACGTAGTAATAATGGCTTTGAGCTTGGAGCTCAATTCACTTCGTAGGTATACAGGCGAGCGTGAAGCTATTGAAAGAATTCATGATTGTCATCATATTCGTTGTCATACGACCAATATCTATGACAGTCGTTACTAGAAGTCAGAAGGCCGAAAAAGCTGACAACTGGACTAACCTAAGGATGTCGGTATTCAGGGGCAGATTTCCCTATAGGCCAGGAAGGCCCAGGCTTAGGGCGGCAAATATTAGGGGGCGGCAAAATTTTGTGGGTTGTTTTTTTAGTAGATAGCCTTCTATGAACCTATCCACCAACTCAAACTCAATAAACTCAACTCAAATGTAAAAACTCGAGTGTAAAAACTCAAAAATGTGTCCAAAGAATTTCGCAAAAAAAAAACACGTTATACAAATAGAAATGGTAAGCATTAGTATTTGAAACACTGATTGAGAAATTTTATCATTTACTGACTTTCATTGTTTTTTTATTTTAATTTAATTCCTATATAGTTCATTTAATTTTTCGTGATTTACAGCGAGTAGGGGCGGCAATATTTCATAGGCCTAGGGTAGCCAACGTTCAAATCCGCCCCTGTCGGTATTGCCCAATAACTGGGCGGTGCGGTGGCCGTATGCTGTCAGTCGCTTCGTGTAAAATACTGGGTTAGCCATATCTGGTCAGACTAACAGCTGACTCCAACATAGTAGGAAAAAAGACCTGGAGGAAGTCACAATAAAATTATAGATCAATTAAATTTTCAATCTGTAACTAGGAAAACCCTTTATTTCATAATCAGTGTTAGAGTGAAGACTATTAGGTAGCCTGTGCCTGAAGTTCGACGGACACTACGTCACTGAACTCATTTTGCTCGTCAACTCGAACACGTCTATTCTTTGTACTATTTAATATTCGAATGTGTCTTCGACCTGCGTCGCAGCATGCGGTCGTGGCCGATGTCTGCGTCGCCTGCCCTGCGCGGCAAAAACTGTACTGTGCTGCGCTGCGTCACCTGCGTCTCAGCATAGGTACGCTTAGCCTCAATGCGTCAGCCGTGGGTGCTGCGGTGTGCGACGCCATACAATTCGACATGTAAAGTAAAAGTTACCTTATGCTGATTCCAAAACCATTTCCAAACTTCAGTTTTCTAAATCTTATTTTGCTATTTCCTGGTCTTGAAATTATAAGATGGTGCTTATTTTTACATAAATACACAAATACGCTTGACATCTATTTGACCTATAAATTTCGTCACAGATTCATCGGAATGGGCTAAATACGTTCGATTCACTGTCTTCAATATAAAAACAAGTTTCTGAATATCAATTTTTAATCAATATATCAACTTTTTAACGTCAAAGCTAAAAACAAACTCTTTAACTACTTAAGAAATCGACATTAAAACTTTTCTAGTCAAAAATTCAGTGACGTCACAGAATAGAATCACTGGCAAAAGTTTACAAAATAATTAAAAAATAACTATCGCGTAGTAAACAATAACATTCAAATTCGTTTCTTAAAATAGTCTAATCTTTAAGAAAAAAATACTTACTTAAAAAATTCCAAAAAAAAAACTTTAACCGAATTCAGTGCTACGCTAAACTCGTTCGCGTGTCGCTCAGACGTGCGTCACCGTAGCCGAACCACCTTAGTTTACCTCGTTACTAAGACTTAGTAGAGGTCTACTAAGTCTTTGGACGGGTTTTCTTGTGACCATTCCACCCAAAAATAGAAGCCCGCCCCCGCCCAGCAAGGCTCCGTCGACTAAAATTGCGTTGAGGAAAGTCCCGTCGGAAATGAGACGTGTCAAAGTTCCTTCCTGTCGAAGTAAAACCTTGTTGCAGTTCCTTCTTTCTACGTAATGTCCGTCGAACTTCATTTGGAAGGTACTTCAAAAATACACGGACAATGTAATGGTGCTCCCACACTGGTGTTACAAAATGTTTACAAACATTTTCTAACATTAATACATTGACTAAAAATGTAAGAAAAAGATAAAAATATCGGATAGTAATAAATTTAATCTATCTATTAATAGATTTTAGATAATATTTTAATACATTTTTTTTATTTATGTTTCTTTATGAAATGTTTACTAATGTTAGTAAACATTTTGTAACATCAGTGTGGGAGCACCATTAAGTAAATCTGCGATCGATGAGAGAATTTAACATTCTATGTTGAGTTAAATTTAGTTTTTAGTTTTTGTAAACAAATTATGAACTATAACTTTCGTGTGACACATTCATATTTATGATTAGTTACGGTTTACTCACGTGCATTTCTCGGGATTGCCCGACTAGTTTCGGACCTCCGGAGGACCGAAGGGCTCCGCTTGGGTCCGAAACTAGTCGGGCAATCCCGAAAAATGCACGTGAGTAGGTAAACCGCAACTAATCATAAAAAAATATGAACTGATATTATATTTGTATAGTTTATTAAAATAAACTATAAGTACAAATCAAATACCAATTCATAATATTTTACCCTAAATACAAATGAGTGTTACGTTTATATTATATAAATGTTACTGTAAAAGTCTTAGGATTTACCAACATGAGTTGGTAAATGTAAGGTTCGGGCTTTTATCATTACAGTTTGACACAACATGCTAGGTTTTACCAGTGACAATTTAGTAAATGTTGATTTTGAGAAACAAACATAATTATCTAATTATTTATTAAACTTTATAATAACGCGTCAATAACTGCAGGTAAGTTACCTACATAATTTTAAAACATTTGCGAAATGCTTCTTGTATAGTGAAATAAACAAAAATAAAATAAAAAAAACTCACTGACATAACACCTACGCTGGCTAAGGCTAATTATTCATTAATTGTTCTTATCATTTGGTATTATTAATTGTCTAGTCATAACTATTTTTCAATATTTACCGTGTCTCCGAGGTAAAACCTAAGATTAACCGAGTGAATGCTAGTAAAAGTCCGAAATAAACGATCATCACAGAACAGTTCGGACTTTTACCATTAAGCCTTGGTAAAATCTTAGGTTTTACTTGCAAATCTTAGGATTTACCGTAGTTCGAGCTTTTACAGTAACATAGGTACATTGCTTTTATTGCCGCATACATCTTATGTTTGATTAATTAGTAGGTACTAGGTACTTAAAATGTAAGGTTTAGTTAAAAGCTCTTTCGACACGATGATAGAAGAAAGTTAGACAAGACTGTTCAATCTATGTAGTATTTTTTTTTTTATTTCCAATTTTTTTATTTGTTTGGAACATTAGGCCTCTTGTTCACGGCACGGTTTCTTAACCGTACGGCGTATTAGCCGCGCTGTAGAAAAATCGTGTGAGCGTGTGTACACGACAGCCGAAACTGATTATATCCATTTTGTAACACAAAATCAGCGTTGGAAAGCTGTCATGCAATAATTGCCCGTCGCGAAAACGTCCGGTGCCGTTAACAAACTCTCAAAGACTGTCATGACTGTCATACAACACTAATGTAAATCAAACCGTGCGCAAAAGAGGAGTTTAAAGTCTGTATAAGTCTAGAATTTAAGTCATCATCAGCCTATAGCAGTCCACGGCTGGACATAGGCCTCTTCGAGTGCACGCGACTAAGTTCAATCCACGGCTTCTCTCAACCAGCTGCAACCAGCCGCCCTGCGAGGGTTGTCACGTCATTTAGTCTTAGGGCGTCCCACACACTACGTTTGCCGATTCGCGGTCTCCACTCAAGAAGATACCGACGGTCTTCGGTTCCTTGGCTAATATGGCCGGCCCAATACCACTTTAGCTTGCTCTTTCTCTTTCTTCTTGCCATTTCGTAGTACGTCGTTTCAAACTAAAAAAAAACTCCTTAGACAGACGTTCATTAGATTGAAGGGGTAAACGTAGAAAAACATTTTTTTAAATGCGGTATCATTTTATCTTTTACCTAAAATAAAAAAATCCCTGGCAAGGTTGCTCGCAGAAATCCTTGAATTATCATACCTATTTTTCGAAAAGTTGACACCTGCTATATGTACAGGGGGCTTAATAAGACCTCTTAAAGCAGGACAGAAGTTGCCTGGAAGTTGAACTGCCCTGCTTTTTTGGACTATGACATCGTTAGAGCAGGCCTGTGCCCGGCCTGCTACGTTGACGTTTACGAAATCCGTTCACCTTTTTTTTTGTATAGACTTTTCGTACCATGAACAAGCATATCCGTTCAACTTGGTTCAATAGTCGTTCACCTTTAGTACTGTCATAGTACGATTTTTAGCGATTCAGAAGCAGGCCTGCTTTTGAACGAAAGTTGACTGTCTGGCATTTGAGCGTTTTCATATGAGGTCATGGTAAGCCCCCAGTCTGAAATCGTAGAGAGCATGCGCCTTGTAAGAAAACAAGTGGGTGTATTCAATTTTCACACACTATTATGATACCTATTTCATAATAGACGGGCTTCTTCTTGAACGTAACAAATTTTTTGTACATCCACTATCCTTTTGTATCCTTCGCAACATAGACATTAGTGTTGACGTTTACTTTTATACCTTTATCTAGGTCTAAAAGTATTTCTGGACTTGCTCAAAGATGTATGAGGTGCTAATTGACATAGCGCATTGAGTTACACCCACCAGTTAGACAAACGAACATACCCATTCGATTTATATTAAATATCAGCTTCGGACCGACATCTAGTGAAAAATTTCCTCAACTGACGATTGGAGAGCAACATAACGTTAGACTAAATTCCATGGACTTGCCAAGTCCACTGGCAATTCAGTCATTTGTATGCCACATTCCGATAACAGATGGCGTCGTCTGTTTAAACTTTCTCTCTTTTGTACGATCTTAGTTCATTTATGAACTCGATCATTAGATACAGATATTTATTGCTAAATACCTAATAATATTTTTTTGTCGTAACTTAAGTTGTTTACATTTACTTCAATATTGCTCATTGTCTTTACCAAAATTATTAATTTCGGTAATCATTTCTTGGATTTGTAAAGCCTTTTCATTATACCTAATAGGTATTTCATGAAAACGACCATCGGGCTTATTCTGAGTTATTTATAAATTATTTACGAGTTTTTGAACAGATGTCTGTGGAATAACAAAACGGCTACCTACAGCAATTTTGGCAATTTAATAAATCGAGTAATTAAATAACAAGTATACGTGAACTTAACGTTAAAAGCTTTGAGCCTGAGCGTTTAAACGCAAGGTATCGAGGGACACATGTAGAGTTTTATACCATAATGTAACAAAGAAATATCATTATTCGCCCTAGTTCTCGTACATTCGGGGGGTCCATACAGCTGCGGGGTAAAAACGGCCATTTGTAACCCAGACAGATGAGTTAAATTTATTTCATGCTTCCGCTACTTAAATCGTCAAGAATATACTATGTGTTCCTTTATACTATGTACTTACTTAAAGATGTAATTCTCGTAGCTATGTAAAGGAACAGAGTTTAATTTTAAGAATTTATATGTATATTTTATAAATTCATATACCTAGTAGATATCTGACTTATGTTTGGGCAAGGAAATTTTTCAAACTCAGAAAATTAAATGTTTGCACTTGAAAGACATTAGGATGCAGTCTTCAATTAGTTACTTGGTAGTTTGGTACACATAATATTATAATAATGACATGACGCACATGAAGTGCTGGTTTTCTGATACTATGAAATGGTAGATAAACAAATTAGTTAGGTATTTACAGTTTTCGGCCATTTTTAAGACAAGTAGATAATAGGTACCTATTACATTAATACTTATTTCGTATGAAACTATGAATAAAAATTTGGTTACTATGAATTTTGCATTTGTAGAAGGTAGTTAAAGCCTGCTTTGACGTCAACAACAATTGGAACGTACCTAGCGACTATGTACCTACCTACTAGGGTTTTCGCCCCGGGTACCCGGAACCGGGAATTCCCGGGAATTTGGGGATTTTAGGACCCGGGAATTATTTGGCGGGAATCCCGGGTACCCGGGAATTATTTGAAATGAAGAAAAGATGATGAAAAATGAAGGGTCTGCACGCTTCCGAAGATTTTAGAGCATTTTCTGTCTCTCTCGCGTGAAACGGACATTGTACTGCGTGGTGTGAACTTAGAATGGAGTAAATGTATCGTGATGTCAGCACACAGTCCTGTTTCTCTGTCTAATAAACAAATTCGAAATGCTTGAATTTTTTTGTAAATTTTTCAGTTGTAGAAACTATTCACAAAGACACTACTTTTGTGTAATTTCGAGATATAAAATGAAAATATACAGGGTGTAAACGAACTTGTGTAATTCCTTCAAACAGTGTGATCTAGGTGCTGGTCACAGATTAACCCTAAATGGTTTTTATTTTAAAAACAAAACAGTTTATTTTCAAAAAAAAGTTCTGTTTTCAAGCCCTTTTTGCGCCCCGACTTAACCGACTGCAAAGAACGATTTCGTGCTAGTCGTGCTAGCCAGCTGTGTCACCGTGCTTTCGTTCATTGATGAGTGGCGTCGAAATGTTTCAACGAATAAAAATTTTATTTAGAAAAAATATTTTTTTTTATTTGTACCCTATATGGTTATGTTTCGGTCACATACACCTACCGCAAAAAAAAAACTTTATTTTTATTTTTAATCAAGCTAAATCCCGTGCTCGTTCATTCTACACCAGTAGTAGATCATGTGGTTTTAAGGTATTACACGAATTTGGTAACATCCTTTATAGTCATTCGACCCTATTGTTATTACGTAATAATTTGCCATATTATATGAAGAGAAGACTTTTTTTTCATTAAAGAAACTCGCGACGTCGCACAATATATAACTGTAACTGTTCCTAATTATTTTTTTTAAACAAGTGTAAGATTTTTTATTTTAATAAGAAAATTCGATTGGTATGTTAGACAATTTATCATGTTTAAAGTACTTACACAAGTTCAATGTTGAAATATACGAGAAAAACTATATTTATACAAAAAACATGAAAATTCCCGGGTACCCGGGAATTCCCGGGAATTAAAAGAAAAAATTCCCGATTCCCGGGAACTCAAATAGGCCGGGAACGCGAAAACCCTACTACCTACTTCCTTTGTTAGGATAATACTTTGTACTAGTAGATACATATAAGATCGATTGTTTTATTTTTATATAAGTGCCTTCTATGTATTAAGGTGGCTAACTAGCAAGTAAAATTATTATCATTACATAGGTAAGAACCATTTTGTCTGAACCAAGTCATTGTACGGTACCTAAAATATCATCAAAAAAACTGCATGCGTTAAGTACCTACACTACCTATAGATAAATATTATAAGGCGTAAGCATTCGCAGAATCTTGAAACCGTTTAGATCCTTATTTTATCCTTAACCTATACGAAAGCAATATTAAGATACCTACATTTTGTTTGCAACAAAAAAACATACAATATCTTTTGTATCAAAACCATGGGTGAGCGTGGGACGAGAGTAGGTAAGTAAATGGGAAATGAGATGAGACGAGAGGGGAGCGCAGAGCATAGAGGTTGGGATGACGCCGAGTCCGGGCGGGGGGCCCGGGAACGATTCATTGATCCGAACCATTCTCGGCACTGCGACAGGGACAACAAAGGGAGGGCCCGCTACCGTGCACTTTCTCTCTCACTCCATTCAATGTACGATTCTCTCTCTAGATGTATGACTCGGAACTACAAAAACTGTGTATTTTAAGTAGGTAAATAAATGTATGAGTTGTGTTATTAATTTATTCCTAGCTTGGAATTTAGCAATGACCTTGATGTTGAAAAGCGACATTAATTTTAAGCATCTTTCTAACAACATAACGTATTAAGTTGTACGCCAAACGCCAGAGCAGAGTTAGCAACGTGCATCATAATCATTAAAATATAAAATAAAACAGTTAGTACATAATTATGTATAGCCAGTAAAGTACTTTTATCATACTACCTACTACTAAATTGTTGTTATTGTGAATTTGTGTCCGAAAAGTTGAAAATCATCTGTAATTTCGTGTAAAAAGAATGGCAATATATCTTTGTTGCGCTCCGAATGCCGAGACGAACCGACAATATTTTCTATCCTTGTCTTTCACATAGCGATTCGCACGGGCGAGGCGACTCGTTGAGTGGCCACGCGTGCCCGTGCCCGACCGTTGTTGCACATCGACATTAACCGCTTTCAGTGCTACAGCGCGTTCCTCCGCGCTATACTCACATAACCTAAAAGTTAAACAACCCTGATTATTTTAGTACTATTCATTGTAATACCACTAAATACTCATGATTACCTCGAATTTATAAGTTAGTGTTGTGGAAGTTTACGCCCGGCCAAAGGGCGTACGTGGAGTGTATTTTTGTGCAACACAAAGTAAATACAAACGGCAAGCTGTGGGGATCAGGGGCCTTTTTTTTGCCGCCGCAGGGGATGTACTATCCTGTGAGTATACTCTTAAATATTTTTAACGATAAATTTTATTTAGACAGGAACAAAGATAATAAATTGTTTTTTGAGCTAGGGACATTATAAAGATAACCCTGATGTCAGACGAAGCGGAGCACAATGTTATGGCACTTATGGCGCATGGCGTTACATAGTTCCTAGTAATTCATGGTTCCGCTGGCGTTAAAAGATCATAACATTGATTAGTTAACAGTTAATAATAATTGTTGTTGATTGTTTTTGTTCAATAATATGTTCCAAACTACAATGTCACCCGTACCTATTGGTCTCTGAATTTTCAGGACCCCTATGTACAAGTCGTAATTTTAGCTTTTTTACTATCAAAATGGGTAATTTACAAACAAATATCAAAAATACGGATCATTGAATCTCATGCATCCATTGTTATGATTATGACATTGAAGCTGAATGAATTCATTGTTATTTGTCTTTTTCTGCTACACTAAAAATGACGTAAGATAAAAAGAGACGTCTCATTTATTTAAAACGCTTTAAATGTTCATTAACTTATTTAATGTACTCCTTTTAGTACATACCTAAAATATTTATTTATGATCATCATTTGTTTTTGTGTCGTGTGTGTAATGACGCGTTATCGGGTACCTTGCAACTATATTCTATTCATCATCATCAAATTGAGGTAATCAAAACTGACAGGTGATAGAGAGCAAGCTACCCACCCATGACACTCTTCATATTCCTAATTAAATAGGTACCTACCTATCTATATACTTTTCTATTTTAAGTTGCACACCCTCAAACCTATTGAATCTGTCAAATCTGCGATTTTTGTGTTACACATACAGCTTTATGAAAAGAGATAACTCGAAAACTTGCCCCTTGGTCGCGTTGTTGATACCTACCTAGGTATGTCGATTCATAACAGAGATGTTAATTTCAACTATAACGTCTATAACCTACCTAGGTCGGTACGACGGTACCTACTCTATTAGCTACAATGTGTTCCACTTACTAGGAATCATCTTTACATATGAAATTTAACACCTAAATGCTAATATGATAATAAAATTGTGAGTGCAATAGGTACTTCATTACAAACATAAGTAAGCTTTCAAATAACGTGGTATGTTTATCTTTCGATTGAATTGAGACTCAACTATTCCATAAGATCCTGTAAGCACGCAACGGGAGATTGATAAACCTATGGCGTATCTATGAGCATGGCATATTAAATAAATTGTTAAAAATATTTACTACGTCTTTGTTTGCATCGCTACTCTTGACGACTCGTCGCCACCGAATTGACTGTTGTGAAACAAATTTTATTAATAATCCCACTTAGATGTTTTTGAATCATTGGCTAGGTATGTAAGTAAATATTTTCTGTCCCAAATGCGCGAAACTTTAACTTTGAAAATTCAATCAGTTCCTAACATCTAATCACTCGAGCTTATAATATTAAATGATACAAGCGCTCATCAAGCTCTAAAATATTGCTCCCAAAAGGCTAAATATCTACCTCCCAATTAACATTACAAACAAACACTAGTTTGTACCTACTATGGGGATATAATTAATTTAAAGTCAGGATACTTTTATGACTTTTACACAGAAATAGTAATAAGTTCCCCAACAGCTAATATAACCTACATAAAATATGGTTAGCTAAACCAAAATCAGATACAAGCATGATATTAAGACAAACGTGTGAGTAACATGCATTTAAAACACGTAGGTATCATGTTTTACCTGCGACTATGCATGCCTGTAGCAAAGCGCGTGTTATTGCTTGAGGTACGGTCTCTACCTGCTATTTTGAAAATTTGAAATTTAATAAAAGCAACGTCTTGCTCTCTCGTTTTGAATATTTGGAGCGAGCCGCCAGCGTCGGAAGGGGAGATTACAGGAACCCGTTCATGCCTCAAGGTGAACGCGAAACTCCACCAGTGATGGTAATAAGGACAAATTATTCGCATACCGGCCTTTTGTTCACATCTCCCTGTTCATGGATGTATTAACTTCACGACGGCGACGTTGGGTCGACTACCTGCCAGTAAACATTGAAACATCGAACACGCAGGTAGCAGCAAGCGAAACCTCGTTCCAAATCGCATCTGGCCCCTTTTGTACAGGCACGTTATTTTGAAGCATTTTTGTAGTGTGTTACTATTGTTGTTAAATAAAATAAGCTAGGGGACAACCCCAATAAATGAACACGTGAGACAGAAACTATTTAAGTAAGTAAATGTAATTCTTCATGTAGGTACAACTGATATGGTTCCGTTCATCAGATCCAATCATGAGCGTCGGGATCATTACTTATTTTTACTCTCTACCTGAACGCTATGAACGTAAATACACTGTACATACACAGTTTATTATTGTATATCCTGGATGCTGCTCTACCTGATGCATTTTTTGTTTGAGTACCTGTTAAAATACCCGCGAAAAGACTAAAGCCTTTATTCCAATGTTTAAGTCAAGCCGCCAACATCAAGCAGGTACGGCCATATACGCCCTTTTCTCGAAGCAACTCAAGGCACTTTTAAACGCTCTATATCTTTGTAGCAAATGAGAGCAAAAGCCTGAAAATTATGTTACAGAGAGAAGTTAATTATTTCACTAAATTGCGAAACAACATGTTTCTAACTAAAACAGCTTACAACATAATATCAAGGGTCGTTATTTCATCACACATTCACTCGATGACTGACTGACTGACTCATCGATCATCACATTTCTAAGGTTCTTCTAGAAGACCTATTGATATTTGGCATACAGATATCCCCATAATACAAAATATGGTCTAAGAAAAACCTAGGTTTTAAAATAGTCCCGTCTCTTTTTGTTATACCTATGACATAAGAAAGTGATGGGTATATTTTAAAACTGGGTTTACCTTAGTCTTAGTTTAAACCATCTTTTGTAACAAGGGGGTTAGTGTTTAGGAAGGTAAGGAAGGAAAAATTATAAAATCTTGAATTTTTTCCTCGGTTGCATAATTAATTATGCTTATACATATACATATAAGTAGTATACTCGTAATCATATAATATGTAGGCGACATTGTAATCTTCCGACTATGTTTCACTTGCACTCGACCGAATTTCCAGGATTATTTATTTTTACTAAAACGGAACTACATTAGGCGTTAGTGGAAAAAATTGACGTCGCTTTGGATTTGTTACAACAAAGCAAAAGGAGAAACACAGAGTGTGCTTTTCAAAAATCGGTAGCCATTCTGCAAGAAATTGAACCGCAAAGTAGAAAAAGATATAAAATCTACGAAAAGAAATGAGATCCCATCAAACACATTAATGTAAAAAAGCCAAGTCTCTTTTGCCGTATAAAGTTCCGAGCTCTAATATAAAGCCAAGTTTGGCATTTCATTTACTTATATATTTTTCAGACTTGGCAATCACGCAGCATGAGGATGTAAGTATTGCTGTGATGCAATGCAAGATACCATGTTAAATTTTTAAACAAATCTGTTCCACGGTAAACATGTAGTTCTATAATATCCTTTCGGCAAAAGGTTTTTTTTTTACATGAATGTTTTTGATAGGTTTAAGTATAACTTTATTATTACGCGTTACCTAAATGTAATATAACTACACATTATGTATATAAATGAAAATGATGAGATAACTACGTCTTAAAAATCATTTTAAATTTCATTTTACTATCAACCTCTAATATCAACGAGGTTGAAAAGTTATCAAACATTAGCAGTTCCTTTTGAAAATGTTCAAAATTATCATAATCACAGAATGTTTTAGGTCTTACTAATTTCTAATTTCGTTATTGGGCAGCCGGTTTTAAAGGCAGATCAATTGTTGTTCGGGATCCCTGAAAGTTACAAATTAAATTAAATGTTCGAAACACAGTCGCCCTTGTTGGATCTGTAATGATGACTTACTTATTTCGCTCGTTTGGAACTCCATTGAGATTATGAAAATTTACTTATCTAAATATTTCGGTGACAAACTTTTCAATTATTGTATTAATAGTTACTGCTTAGGTACTTTCAGTAAAATATAGGTATGATTTAAGCTATCGCCAATTTAATTGTTAGTATGTATAATTTCTCGACTAACCTCCGGTTTCTGAATTGAGAATTCGGGATGTAGTACAATACTTAAGTAGTAGGTATTTGAGTACTTACGGAGTTGTCAAAAAAATGCTTTGAAATCCGTCATTTTTTTGACAACTCCGTACTCAAATGTTACTTAAGTACTGCTTATCCCAGAATTCTCAATTCAGAAACCGGAAGTAAGTATGTTTAATTTTCAGGAATTATAAAATGTCTACTCAATCAAATCCGCTTATCACAATCTTCTGCTAGATATATGCCAATAGACTCAAAATGTCTGCTAGTCGAGGTTAAAAAACTATATTAGACACCATTCATTAATTGTATCATTAATGTTAAAGTAATCATTGTAATTTATCCTGCAAATATAATTATGTAACTTAGAACTTATTAGAAGATGGTGTAAACGGTAGTACATTTTCTCGCCGTACCGTGAGAATAAGCACTTTGTTCGCCACGATATGGCAAATAGGTTTCCGTCCTACATCTTGCCTCGGATGACGGCTTGGTTTCTGCTATTTAAATCTTTCCGCGTCAAGAAAATGTGTACGGCAGGGTTCCCACTACGCCGGACCGGCAGATCTGCCGCGCCGGTAAATCTGCCGGAAGGGCTAGTGGCTGTACAATTTATATGAAGCTATTCACATTATCCCGGGTCCGGCATTTTTGCCGAGCCCGGCATTTTTACCGAGCGTTTTGTCACCACGAAGTGCCGGTAAAACGACCGGACCCGGAGTTATGTGAACGAGTTTGTGCCGGTATCTGTCCCCCGCTCGCCCGCTCGTGCTCCCCTCACCCCGCCCGTGTTCCACTCACGTCATTCGGCTCGCATTTTCTGGTAAAAGTAGACGTTTAGCATGGATATTCAAGCAGAAACTTTAATTACGCTTGTCCAAGAGAGACCTGTTCTGTGGGATAAGACCGAAGACGTCTATAAAGACAAAAACTTAAAGTTAGCAGCAGTTAGCACCTACGTCAAAAATATTATTACGCAATCTAGTGCATAAAATAATCTTACTTTAGACTTAAGGCTAATCTTTGTTCTGGGCAAATACATTCTCTGAAACTTGTATCTCGTACTCATAAGTCTATTGAAAGTCGTCCCAGTAAATCGTAAAAAGTGGTTGCTGTCATTCGAAAATAATTGAAGAACTTTGATTCATCACTTCTAAGTTCACCCATTAATGTTTCAAATGTTCCAAGTGAAAATCTTTCCCGTAAAATAGGGTGTACCCAATGTTTTCTTTTATTTTGCCTTCTATTAAGATACCACCACAACACAAAAATTTCGTGGTCCATTGTGCGCGCAGGTCCAAATTCAACTGAGGTGAGTACTTGACTGTCTGAATTTCTTCCGGGATCCGATGTAATGTGAACACTCTGTCCGGTGTCCGGTTTCCGGCAGATCTGCCGGTCCGGCGTAGTGGGAACCCTGCCTACGACTTTTCTCTCTGCACATAATACGGTACATATATGAAATGAGCACTTTACGTATTATTGAATTCTTAAATTGTGCACGTATTGGTAATGTGTAAATAAAGCTCCTGTATAACTTTCTGAAGTATTTGAAAGCTAAACAATGTTTGCTTTAATGACTTACTCATAGGAGCTGTTAGAATTTATAGGTTTTGTGGTAGACCCCGATTGCAACAGAAATTGCTAGCTCCTGGGCGGAAAGCTGGCGGACGGCCGACACATCAGATCATTGAATTGACCACCGCTATTTCTGACACAGACGAATGTAGACTTAAAAACTTACAATTTCCGCGGAACCCTAATAAACAACAGATAATGGATATCAAAAAATCTTGTTCACAAGAATTTGTTACGAGTAATGGTCGAAGCTCTTGATTTAATGTGCCGTCTGCTAGCATTGGGCCATGCTGAGATCCGTCATATTTGTTTACTGGCGGAAGCTATCTTTCACATTCGCCCTCGCTGTTGTTTGCTGAACAAATACATCATTCTCGTAATATAAACATTACCAAGAAATTTTGTAACCGTTACGAAGTTGGTTAATTTCGGTGGTCGTCAGTACGCCATGCCGTTTTCCCCATGACAAAAAAATACATTTTTACTCTGTTTCCTCTCGTGAGAGATCGGAAATATTGCTCCAAAACAAGTTCACTGTTGTGACAGACATACGAAGGGATCAATATCGTATACTATGCGATCCAAATAAGAATAGGAATGGCCTTGGCCGGAACCTAACGAATTTCAGTTGGATGAGTAAGCACATCTATACAAATCTTACTTAATGCGAGTCAACTGAACTTAGTTTGACAGCTTTAACGTCACAATATGGCGAAAGGTCATTCCTATTCTTATTTGGATCGCATAGTACTTGTTTTATATTTAATTTTAGGAAGGAGTCCTACCTACATCGTGCCTATTCGTAGTTTAGGTGCTCTATTAATAGTACATACAATAAAGTTAAATAAAATGTAAAATATTGTACAGGATATTATTTTATCAACAATTTTGCTTTAAGGTATTAATTATAATATTTAAATCAAATGATTATTTATAAAATCTTTAAACGTAAGTAAACCGGAAGGCTTTTAATGGTGTGTTTTCGTTCAATTATACATCGTACGTCTTGTCTGGATGCAATTTCGGTAAGTTGATTGTAGATATTGTATCCGTTTTGCTTACACGCATTTTATTGTATTCCAAGCATTTTACCCTAATACCCCTTCGACGAAACCGAAATAATATTAAATTACGATACTCTCGGATATATTTGATGTACGAGTTCAGAAAATTGTAGAAATATGGCAATTTTGACAATTCAATTTATCGTTTGCGTAATGTTCAACCAAATATTGCTTATCATGTAAATTGTAATCTCATACAGTCATAGAATATTTGTGTGCCAGATTGTCAATTACATAAACCTTATTTATACCAAGCCTTTCAAAATTTAAATAAATTAACAACCACAGAATCAAACTTCAGGAATCCTATGACTGCAGGTATCTGTTAAGCGCTTAATCTCAATTCTCTTGCCCTTGAGGCAAAGGGCGTAAGCGGCATAACAGGATCATTAAAACTATAATAAGCAATAACGGAACCATTTATTTACTTACAATGGAGTCAATTTTAATGTGATTCGCCTCGGCAGTAATTTCAAGTCGCATTCAAATTGAGCATTAAAATTAAAGCTGCAGTACTATGCAGTATCTTTTCTCTTGTTTTGTTTATTTACGAGAAGACTGCATACAATTAGGAGAAGTATATTATATGTATTTGACTTTAAGAGTGGTCATATTCACTTACTATTCATCGTAAATCGCTGTCTGAAAAAGCAGAGCACCTGTGTCTACGTGTAATCAACTACCTAATCATTCACTTTGAAATTGGACCAATTTCACTACCAGATGCTCTGCCGATGTCTACTGAAGCTGAGCTCTTGAGTATCTGGTAGTGAATTTTCCGACGTAATAGTTCTCTCAAATTTCTGTAAATAGCACCTAGAACCAACGTTATCGCTAAGTTAGAAGAATAGGAGTTATTTATACCCGTTTTTGACACTAGAAGCACAGAAATGTGTTGCACGTGCAATGATCATACATAATTATCTTATTTAGGGCGTCGAGAATTTGATGACATAAAAATTGGATAGCGTCGGCGTTTGGCTGATATTTGTTATTAAAACATTTAACCCAGTTTTTTTAGGTCTATAAATAATAGACACTATTACCATCTGATTAGCCTTTTAGCATTCTCCATATCCGACTTAATAGCAGGCAATTAGTCGATTGTTAGTATTAGTTTTGTATTTAAACGAGTATATAATGATGTATAGTTTGGATGTAAATATTTGTCGTAAATACGTATTAGCTATATGTTATGTTATGTCGACCAGCAAAATGACGGTGCCACCTACTTTCTTTGTAGTTTTGATGGCAAGCGTCTCCAGCGGGCGTTCATTTGTCTAGCGACCCGCTCGTTGACGGCCGCTAATCAACAGTCCGACATAACTACAACATTCTATAATATATTATGTTCTAATTTGAACATGGTTCGGATTCGGGCTATACCAATAGATACTAAAGTAAATGACACAGATACTAATGAACTAAAGTAAAATGCGTTAGAAAAGTCTTCGTACTTGTTATTTGAACATCAACAATTGCACACTAGTTGGGAATTTATACAAGCGTGTATGGTGATGCTAAAAATAAAGAAAACAATAAGTACGCCTAAGTAGTCTCATTCATGATTTTAAAATCAGACAGTTGATAATACATTGGATTCACATTATCCTGGTTGGTGAGGGACGTACAAATTTCAAACTTTATTTAATTCGGTATTTTATTGATAAAAATCTTTCTCCTATGATAGCATGATCTGTTTTACATTAGAAAATTGATTGGCTAATAATATACCATTCCTGAATTTAGAGACGGAAGAGATTTGCCAGGATTCACGTCTTAGACAGCAAAAGTAACCATTTATCGTATTGCAAACACGAGAATACTTGCTTCTATCCATCTCTTCTGATTGAGCATCAAAAATACTCACAATTTATGACATTTCAGTCGGTATTACATTGTTTTACGCTGTATATCATTATGTTTCTTTGAACTTGGAGTAAATGCTTATTTTGTACAATGAAACGTCTGAAGATTTTTATGAAAAAGATTTTAATATCAGTGAGGAGGAGTTAACGGAAACTTGTGTAGTTACTATGTTATTATACTAGCGTCGTGTTTGAACAATCTTATAAAACATTTTTGTGGGATCTGCGTAATGTTTTTTTGTGGTTCGTTAACCGTTTGTTCTATTCCTCACTTTGTCATTAAGCGCGTTTTGCGGTTTGCTCCCGACTATTTTTGTAAATACTAACTAAGAGGCGAAATAAATTCTTTTATTACATCTTTTAACACCCGTGGTTGGTATCCAGTATCCACATATCTCAAAATTGTTGTCAAAATTCTTTTTGGATACATTGGCCATGGTCCAACAGCTTAGATATCTAGTTTAAATATCGTCGTATCAGACGACCGTCTACGACTTGAGTGCTATTACACATGATTTACAGCTCCCAGTGTCAATTTAGAATAGGTACAAATACCTAAAATATTTTATGTGCTACTATTTTTATTACAGCGTTTTAAACTTTGTCAGACGAATGTTATAGACTCGTATTCTAAATCAGAAGTGGAGTTAGTTTTAATAAACGGAAATATTAATAATTTTATTCTACGAGTAGGTATAAGAAAATTACAATTATCAAATTACAATCACAATTATCGCCACAACTAATACGGCCGCCACGTCCGAATGCCACCGCCCACCGCCGAAGAGAGTGCCGCGCTGCCGCCAGCGCTGCCGGCGCATCGTTCACCCCATCGCTCGCGTGATCCTACGTCACGATGACGCGATGTTTGTAGGCCCCGCCCCCCGGTCCGATTTCTCTAACACGGCCTCTCCTGATGGCGAGGCGTCCTCGACCGCTTGATCTTGGGCGGATGGCTCCCCGCAATCTTGGGAGTCACCAGGATCGCCGTCATCTGGAAAACAACACAGTTGTAATTTTTATCCAGTCTAGTTATCTAGACTTCTATAACGATTGTCAGCTCTCTGTCACAAATGTAAGCGTGCACTCATACATTCGTGACCAGCGCATAACCGTTGTCATCCAATAGTTTTAAACAAAAATTATTTAAGCGAAACAAGCCACCCAATTGTAAGCTGCCAGTACACACCATAGGTTGCAGCGTAAGCCCGCGCGTGTGGCTGAAAGATATAGCATCCCTTGAGAAAAAAATATACTGCATACGCCATAGTTAGCGGCCATAAAGCACGCGCGCGTAGGTTCTCAAGCTTACACAAAGCACACGCCATAGGTTGCTGCCATAAGGCAAGCGCACGTGGCTATTAACACAAGACAGCACACGCCATAGGTAGCTGCCATAAGGCAAGCGCACGTAGCTATTAAAACAATACAGCACACGCCATAGGTTGCTGCCATTAGGCAAGCGCACGTGGCTATTAACACAAGACAGCACACGCCATAGGTTGCTGCCATTAGGCAAGCGCACGTGGCTATTAACACAAGACAGCACACGCCATAGGTTGCTGCCATAAGGCAAGCGCACGTGGCTATTAACACAAGACAGCACACGCCATAGGTAGCTGCCATAAGGCAAGCGCACGTGGCTATTAAAACAATACAGTACACGCCATAGGTAGCTGCCATGAGGCAAGCGCACGTGGCTATTAAATGACTCACCACCCGTAAAGAACGCTGCGCACGTATCCGGCGTCCATTCTCCACGCCACAGAACCATGTGTTCCGCAGCTGCCTGTGTCCTCTTGCCGTAGGATCCCGCCAGGAGCTCCAACTCATAGCGGTGGTGAGGGAGCTGCTGGACAACCTTATAGGGACCCCTCATGCCAGAGTCCAGCTTGCCGGAACTCTGCGAACTTTTACCAACAAATACAAAATCACCAAGAGCGAAGATACGTGGTTGCTTCCGCCTCTCATTGACATGTTGGTCTTGACGTGCCTGGTTCGCTTCCAAAAGCTGTGAAGCACGTTGTCGTCTTAGAACCATCAAAGCCTGGTGGTTTGCATGGGAATTTTCCAGGGCTACATCCCTTACAAGCGCTCTCAGAACAGGTGTGGTGGCTTCGACTCCAGTCAATAGTTGCAGAGGCGAAGTACGAGTCGTTGCTTGTTTAGTAATGTTGAGAGTCAGCTGGATTTTCCAGAGAGTGTCAGACCAACTGCTGCCCTTGTTATTTACCTCAACTCGTAACATATTTAGAACAGAACGGCAGTATCGTTCAGCTTGGCCGTTTTCTTGGTGCATTTCTGGCGTAATCAAATGTGTGGCACAACCTAACCCAGAAACCCAATTTTGAAACCCAGAACTTTCAAACATCCTACCTCGGTCCGTTACAATTAAAGAAGGTGTACCAAATAAGGAAATGGCGTTTCTGAACACGCGCTTTAACTCTTCAGTATCTTGTCGGTATAAAGAATAGAGTAGACAAAATTTTGAAAAGGCGTCTACTAGTACCAAGACGTACTTAAACCCATTTGATTCAGGCAGTGGCCCCAATACATCCATATGAACGGTAAGAAAAGGACTTTCAGGTTTAGTCCAAGATTCTATGGGTTGATGAGGAGCTCGGGGAACTCTTTTGTGTGACAAACAAACCACGCAATGGCTTATGTATTTCTTCACAAATTGTCTTAAGCCAGGAAACCAGAAGTGACGGAGAATCAAATCGACTGTTTTATCCATGCCGATATGCTCATGATCGTCATGAAAGACGCGTAAAAGACTTAGCCTATGCCCTTTTGGGACAAAGCACAAGAAGCGCGACTCTTCGCCTGTAGAATTGTACTTATAGTACAGGAGGTTATTTTTAACAACATAACGAGATGAATCCAACTGACCGTCCCTTAACTTCTCCATCAGCTCCTGCGTCTCAGAGTCAGCAGTTTGAGCAATTTGAGCCCAATTTTTAGGACGACGAATGTGTAACACGTTAACCGGGTTCCGGCTTAGAAAGTCGGCATGCTGCATTAGCACACCCTTTCGATATTCGATAGTGAAACGGAAATCTTGCATATAGACCCACCAACGAGCCACTCGTGGAATAAGATCTTTCTTTCGTTCGGTTAATTTTAGCGAGTTACAATCCGTCACTATTTTAAAGTCGATGCCAATTAGATAGTGACGAAAGTTTTGAAGTGCTTTCACTATGGCCAAAGTCTCAAGCTCATAGCTATGGTATCGAGACTCAGCGCCATGAGTTGATCTACTGAAATAACCAACGACACGCTTCCGTTTGCCTTCATGCTCTTGCAGCAATACGGCGCCATAACCGATGGCACTGGCATCAGTATGAAGTTCAGTGGGCAGCTTTGGGTCAAATATCGCAAGCACAGGTTCTTCTGTTAAACAAGTAATGATTTTATCACGCGCAGCGTCTTGTTCTTCGCCCCAGATAAATGGCTGTCCCTTTTTTGTGAGCCTAGCAATGCAAGCGGTCTTAACTGCATAATTAGAAATGTATCGCCTAAAATAACCGGCTAGACCCAAAAACTGTCGCACTTGCCTAACATTCTCAGGTTTTGGTGATCTTACCAAGGCATCTACCTTCCTAGGGCTCGGTCGTACCTGACCTTGACTTATTAGTCTGCCTAAATACTCAACTTCTGTCTTTAAGAATGTGCATTTTTTTAAATTAATCGAAAAGCCCGCGTTTGTAAGGCAAACGAGAACCTGACGCAACAAGTCTAGTCCTTCTTCTACAGAATCTGATAGAATTAGGATATCATCAATATAATTAAGGACCCTTCCAGTGTCTGTTAAGTGTTTAAGAGTCTTAGATATAATCCTCTGGTAAACCACCGGTGCATTAGTCAAGCCGTAGGGCATTTTTAAATATTCGAAATGACCCTCAGGCGTGATAAAGGCTGTTTTCCTAATAGATTCATTGTCTTTAAGAGGCACTTGGTGGAATCCAGTTGCCATATCAAGACTGCTAAATAATTTACTATTGCCCAATTTATCGATATGGTCATCTATTAAGGGTAAAGGGAATCTGTCCTTAACAGTAATTGCATTTAAGGCACGATAATCGACGCACATCCTATCAGATCCGTCCTTCTTTTTGACGAGTATGATAGGACTCGCGTATTCTGACTGGGATTCTCGGATAATCCCTTTACTCAACAGATCATTTATTATTTCACGGACCCTTAATTTTTCATCAGCGGAAAGCTTATAGGGGCGGTAGTGTATGGGAACGTCACTTTTTAGCTTAATCTCCATACTTCCAGTATTTACAGTTGATGTAGCCGTTCCAGTAACGAAAAAATCGGAAAACTCATTAAGCAACAAAAGTAAACGATTTTTCTCCTCGCCTAACAATGGGGTATTTATGATGTCAGTTTTTAAATCGCGTATATGGTGCACCTGCCCTACGCTATCTACCCTAGTTAGACGTTGTTTTTTATTGGTTCGTATGTAAGTAACCCCTTTACGATTTAAGACGTCTGTGCCTAACAATACTGGTGAGCTAATACAATCCGAAGGCACGACGAATAGATCCACCTCTACGGATATCTCAGGAAACTCAACAATTGTTGTCACATAACTAGTGGATTCTATTTCTTGGCTACCTATACCACGCATTAAACGATACGTGGGTACCCTTTTACAAGTTAGATGTTTGAGTGCTGAATTGGAAATTAAAGAAATATCGGAACCGCTATCGATTAAAACGTCTACAGGTACTTTATCAATTACCGCTGTCATGGCATTGCTGCATCTGATGTCGTTAGACAAAAATTTACGTTGTTAGTATGCTGACCCTTTGATTCAACGCGCTGTTTAACGAAACACCTATCAGCAGTATGTCCTACCTTGCTACAGTAGGTACACGATAAGGGGGTTTTAATTGATGTTACGGACGCTTCAACCGACTTATTTGAGTCAGTCTTTTTCTTTTTGGAACATTGCGATTTCGCATGACCAACATCACCGCAATTATAACACTTAATGTTCGGTTTCGAAAGCTTGTGTTTACGGAAATCAGATTGACTTACATTCGACGCACGAACGTAGTTACGGGCATTTTGAGAATCTTTTTTAGGTTTTGTATAAACGGATAGAAATTCTACTAATTCAGTATGTTGCAATTTAGCATTAGATGCAGCGGCTTTTACCTGTGGATCTGTAATGCCACGTATAGTGATAGCCGTTTTCAGGTCATCCGATAACCCTTTTACAATATTCAAACGTAACAATGACTTACGTGCGTACTCAGCATATGAAGTAAAACTATCGGAGTTTGTATTCATAACGTCGAATAAAATATTCGCGAAATCAACGCTCCGCGGACACAGTGATCGGAAATCTAATTTAAAATTTGACCATGTGCGGTCATTGGAGACCCAATCGTTCAGCCAAGTACGCGCATCGCCCTTAAGGCACCCACCGATACGTGACAGGCACTCGCGGTCATCCCAACGATTAAGCTCACGACCTCGGTCTACCTCTGCACACCAAACATCGAAATCATGAATACTAGGATCGAAATTTGAGATGTAATAGCGACTAGATTTGGCTTGTATTATCGACGTTAACGCGCTCACGATCTTATTCGTCGTTTCGCAAACCGGTTCAGCCGACGGCGACGCAGTGGCTTTTCTTGATGTTACCGGCAACGGCGGTGTGTGGCATTCACGCGCTGGACGTGACGGTTCGGATATAGATTCAGAGGTAGAAAATCTACTCTCAATCGCATTCAATCTAACAAGAATTGTATCAAGTGCTTCATTACGGGAGCTATCGCGGCATTTACGCGAGTCATCGCGACGTCGCCGCCTAGGAGAACTACGATCGCGACGTTTACGTGACCTGCTACTATGTTTACGTGAGCCGTCAGCTCCTTTGTTCGACCGCGAAGAACGTCCCGACATTATAAAATCAAAGATGAGGCTACTTACAGTTTAACGACGTGTACACTTTACACAACACTAAAATATTTGAACAATATAGCGGTTAGAATTTAATATTACAAAAACAAATGCAATTTTATATTTTTATAGTTCACCACAAAACAGGAAACGACAGCGAGCAAGGCGTTGTGTCCTATCCCACTTCTGATATTCTAAATCAGAAGTGGAGTTAGTTTTAATAAACGGAAATATTAATAATTTTATTCTACGAGTAGGTATAAGAAAATTACAATTATCAAATTACAATCACAATTATCGCCACAACTAATACGGCCGCCACGTCCGAATGCCACCGCCCACCGCCGAAGAGAGTGCCGCGCTGCCGCCAGCGCTGCCGGCGCATCGTTCACCCCATCGCTCGCGTGATCCTACGTCACGATGACGCGATGTTTGTAGGCCCCGCCCCCCGGTCCGATTTCTCTAACACTCGTTTATTGTGAAATGATGATTGAAATTGAATTAGGTAAACTGTAAATACATTTTAGTTACCATTCATATGCTGTAATTTTAACTGCAAATACTACATTTTAAGCTATGTGTATTGTAATTAATTAAAGCTCTAAAATCTAAAATAAACATTTAATTGCTTGTTATTTGAAATAAATATTACAAAATGAAGTATCAATGTAGATCACTGTGTGTTTGTCTATTATGACGTTGAATCGAGAGCATTGTATTTGCCAGGTAGATCGTATTAAATATTCATCCACGCTATTAAGCTGTAAGTACTGCTGCACATAGCGCAGCTTTGTTCTGCTTACGGGATTTTAATCCTGAGAGATTTCCTTACATAGGTGTTCAGTTTATCAAATTATATACATAGGTATTTATTAAATACCTTCTTCTTCTTGTGTCGGCACCAGCTATATGAGAATAGCTCATGCCGTGATGAAAAGATTAGCCAGTCAACGAAGGTTAGTAGTGGGACCAACTGACTGACTTAAATACCTTCTATAGATGCGGAATTAAGCATAAACAGAAAAAAAATGTACTTACACATTAAATTTTACTATACATAGTTACTATAAATTCTCTCATAATGACAGTTTATTTAAAGAAACTAAGTATTAAAAAACATTGAAATTAATAACGTACGTTAATTTACGCAGAATTATTGCTTTTGATTGATTTATTACAAATTAAGAAATATTGTTTAGTTCTTCCTGTTGTATCTTCGGCTTCGGTCACTGATTGTAAGTCGTTGCGTGTTGTTTATACTCAGATAATGGGGTCAAACATTTATCTGTCAGCTGATAACAAGTATAAGGTTTTTAATGACAACTCATTTGTGTATACGTATTATATCTAAATGTAAACGTTGGCTAGGGATTCTAGGGATGCTCGCATAGGCGAAATTAATACAAAATAATGCTTCCATGAAATGTAATAGAAATACCTATAAATAAAACCAAAAAAAATGTTTTGTAATTAAAAACAACTGAGACATAACGTTGTTTCAATTTGGCGTTATACTAAAACTGTATGGTTCCTTTGTTCCTAGTATACAGCACCAAAATAAATCAATATCCTATCCTTAGACAATGAATGATGACAGTATTTAAAGATTGAATTCATTGCGGTTAATTAAGCGTGTCTAGCAAGGTGCGGCTTGAGTGCGTACGTGGCAATATACCTGGACTACCAGTTCACTAGTATTTACTTTGTTGCATAGCGAGCTTTGATTGCACCCGCGAGTCGCCCAGTCCCGCGTCAAAACTGCACGGGTGAAAGGAAGCGTTACCAATGTTTCCGCACTCACGGGACCTTGAACCACCCATATTATGTTCGTACTATGTTAAATCAGCAAAACAACTTTTTATTCGTCTTGTTTCCATCCCATGATGGGTTTACTCGCTTGACCGCTCATGAGACGATTTATTGTTCTTTATCATTGTCACTCCGAGAACCAATGCTATGAACTTGTTTGCCTCCGACATGTAGGTACCTATAATAAATAATCTACCCAAAGGGTGAAAGTCCTTGAAATATCTTTATTATCGGTGTTGTTTGCGCATTTAGCGTCTTTGTATTAATAATATTATCATTTTTAAGGTACCTATTGGAAATTTCCAGCATCCATTAAAATGTTACCCTTCAAAATAGATTCGTTTAATCAGCAATTTATCTCTTAAATAAATCAATAAAGGTCGGTTTTACACTCGTAATAATATCCAAACAATAATTTTCGTTAGTTTCAATCTTTGGTATGCGTCTGCTATTGAAGGTAAACTGGTACTAATGTAGTGAATAGTTGCAAGTATCAGATTAACTATCATTCCGTTTATAATCATGGCCGCCACTGTTTTAACATCGTTCAATCGGAGCGATGCACTGCCGACGTGCGTGTAATAGACCGTCTAATGGAAAGCTGACTCGAGATTACATACACGGTCAACGTTAATTGTACACTTTAGACACGTTTGTTTCTCTAAAGAACAAGACGGAACACTTTCTCTTTTTATTCACTTTTCAATCTTTGTTCTCTTGAGTTATGACCACCCGATATTATAGTTGTTATTACGATTGACACCTTTAGATGACACGCCAATTTTCTTGGCTTCAAACAGATACATTTCTATTTGTCTATTATTATACAGTGGCTTCATGTACCTACCTATATCACTATTTTGAGCTAGAACCCAGCACTCAATAATAGGCGCCTTTAAATAAAAATAGAAACATTGGAACCCCGATGTCACGAGAGATTCTTTCTATTTCAGAAATGTGTTGAGGTCACCATGAAACAAATTACTTTCGTAATTGATTATCTACAACATGTATTGTCTTCCAAATTTCTAAATTAGTGATATAGACTTAATTGATCTATCCATGCTATGGTTAATGGGCCGTATGTTAATCTGATCGAAATTAATAATGTCGCCTATTAGCATATTGTATATTATGGCCATAGGAATCGCAAGTGCTTTCCTAACACAATAAATGCCTTCAGTTAAATTAAAAATATAAAGCACTGTTAAAAATGTATAACTATCCATCATACATCCACCACACTGGGATCCCACGCCTGCTCGGGAGCGCTACCCATGGTTATTCATTTGTAATACCAACCGCGTAGAATAATAAATAAACGCAAAACAAGATGAAGGATATTCGAATACTTAATTTCATAGACCACTGAAACTGTATTCATTTTTGCCGTGGTGTTTAACTCAAAATTCATCAATTGGCTATAATTTGCAATAGGTAGTGTGTTTGTTCACCGAATCGTAAGTCAAATTCGTCACTGATGCGATTGCTAAAAACGCGCCATTCAAAATCAGAAACGTTAATGTAGGCCCTTACACAATGTGTACTTTCCTTGGTTTGACAAGCTTTTATTTATGTACACAACCGTAAATGTCTACAAGACAGGGCTCCTCATTAAGCGCTACATTAAACGGTCCTTTCATCAAAGGAGGAAATAATACTGCCATAATCACCACGCTTGGCAAACGGGATGGAATTGATGATCGCTGTGTGGTGTTATTAGCACACAGGAGGATGCTATTACCCATACTGATGAAATAATCCCCTTCTAGTCTTCTAGGAAACCCAATGTGTATTATTAAGTACTGGTATTACCTTTCGTTGGAGCTTGAAAATCGGAATTTCCGACAATTTGGCAATTTTCGGTCCGTTGTAACAATCCGGCCCATGTATTAAAACGATGCTCAGTCATGAATCTCTGTTTGTATGAAATGAATATTAATTTAATATGAGATGAAATTTCTACTCAAATCTTTTTTTAAATCGAGATTCATGACTACGCATAGTCCTACTTACATTACGGGCATAAGATAGCGTTTTTATGTGTATAAATAGTTAAATATTATATATGTTACGGGTAAAGGCCGAATGGCGGTTACACCTAGGTTTACCCGGGTACAACTAGGTGCAGCCGGCCACATGCGGTTAAACTTAGATGTATCCTACTTATCTCCGGTTAGAACTAGGTTTACCCTTCATCATAGCGGGTAGAACTAGGTGTACCCGCACACCGGTGGTTAAGGGGAACCCCGACACGGATAGGTTAGGTTCGAAGGAGATGACATCATCCCCTTCGTGTTAGGTTACTTTAAACCCTGCAGACAGAAATAGGAGCCCCGCGCAGCAGGGCTCCGTCGACTTAAGCTACACCTAGTTCTACCCAACTGCTACTGGTTGCACCTAGTTGTACCCGGGTAAACCTAGGTGTACCCGCCATTCGGCCTTTACCCGTAACATATACACCTAATTGCTGAATATGATTTTGTAGTCCCATTCAGGGTGGAATCGTTAAGTGTCAGCAGACTATTTTTCCGTCAATTTGACAGATATTTAAAAAGTTAAGGCTATTAACAAAACTAGGCTACATGGAGAGTAAATAATATAAATAACTTCAGGAAAAAGAAAAGCTAGATATTGAAAGTTTTGTCTTTCGCTCCCTTTATACATTTAGTATGAGAATTTCTTTCAACTGATCATACCTACGTAATCTCTCTTCCTTACTGTTAATATGACTTCGCTATCTTAGCCATCTCAGTAATAAAGCTTCATATCACCAGATTCCTGAACACTACCTAAATCTAACCCAGGATTTCGAACAGAAAACAGACATATTTTGTAATTCCAGATTGCCTACATAATGCGATAGCCTATTATTTTCATGTCTAATAAATAATAATAATATTGCAACCAGTTTGTTTAACTAATAAAATACTAATAGTTCAATGACAATGTTCCATAATACAAGGCGCTAAATATACCGTCCGGTCCTGACGAACTTGTGTCTGTATAACAGAACTCCTCTGCCTACGCTATTAAGGGAATAGGCATTAGGTGTATTTTTTATTAATTAAATAAAAAATCCACAAGTTTTTTTTTTATTGGGAACTTTAAGCTTTCTCCGTAGTTTTTTTTAAGTAACTTGTTATTTTTCGTTTTAAGCCAGTTTAAATATATTTTTTTTCCGAATTTGTCAATAGGTACAAGAAAGAAATATTGTCCATTTTTTTCAATTAATTATTCTTAATCCTGTCATGCAGTAAACCATTTAGCTCGAAAATAAAATGCAAAGAAATTATAAGCTTCTTGAATACCTATGTCATGAACAAAAATGTCATACTAAATATACGAAAGTAGGTAAAATCAAAATTCTCGATACATGGCGGTTATTTTTCCATAATATTTATGTTATTTTAGTTACTAAGCAGCCTAGTTTTGATATTAGCCATAAGTTCTGAAATATTTCCTAAACTGACGGAATAATCGCCTGTTGACACTTAACGTTTCCACTCTGTATAACGAAATATAAAACGACATCGCTGGCTAGCCGTACGAAAATAAAGTTTGAAGAACAAATACATGTAGATCTAACTACACAAGGTATTCATTATGCTGTACACATAGTTTAGTTAGAACAAATGTCCCAACCTATGCCTATACCAGGTAAAACGTTACGGACTGTACGCTTGTTGTACTTATTACATTGTGACGAAACCAATGACCAGTAAATTATTTAAATGGCATGTTAATCAACTCCGTCTATCACATAACTCTGCTGGTCATAGACTTCTTCCAAAGATCAAATAAAAAAAAAACATTCATACGATTAAGAACCTCCTTCTTTTTGAAGTCGGTTATAAAGGAGATTACATCCAAAGTGGTCAAGCGAGTCAGTATTTCTGCAACGTTACTACCTACCGTAACCTCAGATGGGTTAAGTGAAAAACACCTGATGTTTTTCACCGAAAATACCAATCGACTAAAAATATTTTCCATGTCCGTGCATCTAGACGTACCTACCTAATTCGTTTACCGTTCCTTAAATTTATCAACAAATCTGGTGAACTTTCATCAAACGTGCTTACTGAAATAGAAGCGAAGTTGTAAACAAGTGAAGTAAAAATAAACATTTTCTGCTTTACATTTTGGGTATATACTTTCAAAATGAGTACGTCGTAATGTGTGAAAAATATGTAGTAAATGGATCTGGCACGATTTGTGCAATATTGTTTGCAAACGTATAGGTGGCAGGGCCGCCAGACGTGACGCGCTCTCCACTAAACAGATGTACGAGTATACACATTAATCCGTATACTCTGAATGATTTATAAGTACATGTTACGTGTTATCAATTAGCCCTAGTTCAGCACCACTTAATTAATGATAAATGTACATAGTTCAGAAGCTCCATGACATCTAATGTTATTGGATTTACTAATGTCTTCGGAGATAAATGAAATAACACAACGATTATGATAAAAATAGTTTATTTTTATCGTGTTTCAACGTTATTATCAGCTATCAGCACTCCAGTTTCACTATTTTTATTGGCTTGCTGTTATTAATCTTTACGGAATAATAGAATGAGGATGGTCTGATAAAAGATGAGACCATCCCATGATGCCATGCCATACACATGCTAACCACTGTAAAACAAAGATTCTATGAGGTTCAACGCGCGTAAACTGTAGCAAAGCATCAGCGATTTATTTTTAAATTATTCTTCGATTAAAATGTATTCGTATTCCGATTCAGGTGAATAGGGCAACTTATCCCGGTGTAGAGTGAGGCGCATGAAAAATATTTGGGATTGTGCCAACGTTGTTCGGTCCGCGGCCGGCGGCGGCGGCGTCGCGACGCTCCTTGACTCGACCATCGGACTCGATAACGCAATGCAATACCTGACGTCGAAAGTGCATCGCTTACGTTTGCTCTTAACTCGAAATAACTTTGAATAACAATTCCTTAACTCTAGTATTAAAAATAAAAGCTCTTTTATCTCCATTTGAAAGAATGTTAACTACATTATTTTTTACGAGATGAAATTGTTTTCTGGAGCTCCGGTAAAATCGCGCTGTTTGACAACCATGGTGCCAATTGGCATAAACAAGGAATAGGAGATTTTTCGACGTATTTTTTAAACTACTACTGATTTGCAATTTAATATATTCAAATAACAGTAACATTAAAATCGCAAATACATCGCACCTGTGGCTATAATGGTTCAAGAAGCACGTTCCTTAACTGAATTCCAATTAGCCCCGTGGTTCTCAAATAGCGCCATTTTACGGTGCTACGATCTTAAATGTAATTCATTTGTAAAACTTTTTTTAGTTAACCCTGGTTGATTTGCTAACATTTAATACCTCAAACCATTTTCTTTTGGCTGTACTTTTGGGGTTGATAAAAAAACATTTCTGTTGAATTTCACGGAAAGAATAAAGAATGGCAAAGTTGACAATGGGTTAGTGATTAGCAAGAGGGTGAACAAATAACAACTTACTGTGACCACAAATTCTTTTTCCACGTGGTTTTAATGGAAATATTTCCCTCACAAGACACGACCGTCATTATAGCGGCTACGAGGAAACCCATTTTCATCAGTGAACGTTTACTGACTGTTACGATAATAACGTTTATTTGTTAGTTTATTGGAGGAAGACAAGTTAAACATCCTTTTGGTTAAAAAAATATACTTTCTCTACGATTAGATAAGTCAGGTCCAAACGAAAAAAAAGTAAACAATCTTTTCGAGTCTTTTAGACTGCTAAAATAAACGTATTGTTTAAATCAAATCAAGTTTAATTCCAATTGTATTCTACGTTTGTAGATTTTTTATAATTATTTTTATTACAAAAATATTATTTAGGTATATTTTTATCAAATCGGTGTAAGCGCGTCGTTTACTGTGTAAATAATTGTGTAAACTGAGAGTTTACATAATTATTTACACAGTAAACGAATGATATTTTTTTTACTTATAGGCATCCCAAAATAAGTTGAACGCCTAGCCCTAGTTTGGCAAGTCAAACCGCACAAAGGTGTACAGCCGTACACCTCTAGGCAGGATTGCTAGTAATCACTAATCACTTACTTAACTTGTTTACACCTATAGCTACGACTAACAATATTATTGGGGTTTATGAAAACTTTATACCTGGTAAGAATGCTGTTACTAAATATTATAAAGTTTTTTTTAAATGTAACAACTTCCGAAGTCGCTTACTTTGTTTGTATTATGAGCAGACGTTGTTATTGTCATGTCTCCGATAAGATTAAGTTATTTGAAGGAGCTAAGATATACAAAACCAACAGCATCGAGCTATCGATTCCATCCGTTACTTTATCACAATGTCGCACGAACAACTAGTTTTAACCTAAAAAAATGAAATAGTCAAAGTTTTAGAAGTCACTTAGTCAGTTTTATTTATTTCAGGTGAGTAACGGCAATGTCATCGATACAGGAACACCTACCCTGCTGGTATTTACCATTTATTATTTAGCACTACTTACGCATGTGAATGCATTCACATTTAACATGTCTGAATAATTACTAGTTTATAATTTACTAACCATAAGTTAGCTGATCTCATTTCATGTCTGCCAATTCAATTTATATTAAACAAGGAACGCCTACTCATTCGCCCGCACGACTAACCCTCATTTTTAAACGTCTCGGTGTAGTTTTAAGCTTTCTTTTCTCTTTTTCTCATGGGAGAATTTTATGTTCGTTGATAATTATTTACCTAGTTGTATCTTAGACCGCTACGTACGCGATGAAATACTAAAGTAAAACCTAAATTCTGCATATTTTACGGTTTAATTGCAGTTTTCGCAGAATTACATCAGATCTGTCCTTTTAGTTTTATGATCTTCTAGTAGCAATTCAACCCATTTTAATTTTAGGTGGAGGTTTCGCTTGAATTAGATATAAGTAAATGTAGATACCTACATGTTTTTTATCATAGAATTTATGTCAAAACATCACGTTACTTATTAAGGTTGCGAATCGCTAACACACAATATTATTATACAAGAAAATCTCCGTGCGAAAAGAAAATCACAGTAACAATAGCTAAGTAAAAATGAACACGACCTTAGGGAACAAGTAAAATTCAAGGTTAATATGTGCGCTCGGCGTTACAAAAGATTTCTTACAGCCTCTTTACATCTGTGGGAGTTTTCAGGAGTCCTTTAAATGGTAGCACTTAAAATGCTATATATTTTGTGGTTGATATAATTATATACTTTGACGTAATTGATTTTATACTTCTATTATGAGCGCTTGTACACTACGTCCGATCCAAATCCGAAAAAATATGAACCGAGGATACAATACAAATCTATGAAACTCGGATCAGACGCAGTGCACAATCGTTCATGCAACTAGTACTGCGGCTTGTTCGTATCGTATTTTCTCAAATTCGGATCAGTTGCTGTAGGTACACAAGCGCTCTTATAAATATTTATTATCATTTATTAATTGCTTGAGACAACTCTCCAAGTGTCCTTATCTATTCAGCACTTCCATGTCATCCTGTATTAAACATGCATGGTAGCCTAGTCTCATCAAAATCCTCGTATAATAATAAATTAAATTGCCTCAATCTCTACATGACATTGATATAGGCCAGGAGTCGGCACACGAGACACCAGAAACGCTTTGATCTTGAGATGTAACGTTATTTATTACACGTATTAATTCATTATTTATTTATTAACCTTTTCTATGGCTCTCATGCAGATGTGGTTATTATGTCGACATAATATTGACCGAAGCAGTTTAGTAGACTGTCTGTTTTTCTGTTCTTATTTTATTAGAATCATTAACTGACCTGATTATACGGAATATAAAAACAAAAGGTACTCAGTATTCCTGACAACTGTTGACGACCAAACATTTTCGTATAAGAATCAAGACATTATTAAACATAAGTATCCGCTTTGCATGCAAACAAGTTTTAAATATTTTAATCGATTATACTACCTGTCTGCTAATCACGAATCTTTTTGTGCGTAACCTGCATATCTGGTTTTATAAGTAGACATTAATAGTAGTGCGCTTGGTAAGTTGGGTTCCAACTTACATATGCAGTTCATTATGCATTGAATGCATATTTCTGTTGACTTTTAGTATGTAGAGTTTAAATTGGAATATTGCACTCGAATCATTCTGGAATACATTGCATATTTTTATATTCAATAAATAATCTGTATCCATAGTAACAGTAACGCTTTGTAACGCCCATGAAGCATTGCTAGGTTTGCTAGGTCGTTTTTATATAAATGTTACCCAATTTAATTGGGGTGGCAATTATTTAAATCTGAAATATATTTGCCTCTTTCCAAAACTTGCGCAGCCACATTGCATGAGGAGACTGATCGATCATTCAATACTAATTTTATAATTATGATATTTCATTCATTAAAATCATATGTGCACAGCGATGCACAGTGACGCATATAAATTCAGCTAATATCTCTGTGTTATTTGTGCTGTAAAATATAGCGCAATTCCTATCTCTGCAATAGATCAAATCGAATCAAATATATTGTGTGTCACCTTTGAAAATTATCGTGTATCGAAGTACCATTAAGGCCTCGCCTGGACCGGTGCCAGAGTTTGGGTATTATTAGCAACAGCGACAACGACAAAGTTAATCAAGCTCAAATAAGATCAATATTTCCCGTAGGTGAAGTAATAGTGTTGTGTCCCACCCAGGGCTAGGCGCTCGGCCCACTTATTGCCTGTCAGCCAGGATTACCAGCCGAAACGGACGACGACGCGGCGTTGGACGCAGTCACACCTTGTCCGAAATTCTTTACATCATTTGACATTACAGACAGTCTGTTTACTCGTGAATAGGTTGATATTATATTTATATGTAATATGTACGAAACATTTTACCAACCTTGGTTGGGGATATTCGCTTAAATCTATTACAATGTGTGCACTTATTATCCAGCTTACATCTGTCTGTTATACTCGTGTATTTTGATTACTTCACGACGATTCTGGTGTTGAGAGTATAATTCTATACATTCCTATAAATAAATATGTAGTAAACAGCAGTGCTGCCGTTTTTATCCGCTTGTTTATTTCTGCAGTATTTATTATACAGTATTAAAAATCCCTGAACTGATTTCCAAGTTTTATTATAAGCTCAAACAGTCAATCGTCAACAACCTTATTTGATAAAATCTATACCTACTTTCCATGTTATGTTGCGTGGCGTGACCATTCGCGTGAGATGCCTGCGTGCGCCAGGAGAAATTCCTTAGCTATAAGCACTCGAAGAAGTATCTATCTTATTATTATGTATGCATATGACCATGAATGAATATAAAAATCTAATTAATGTGAAATATTTATAACAGCTAAGTTTTCCTGAAACTAATTCTTAACTTTCTTTGTAAAAGTAGCCGTAACTCTGTCTGAACTTTATAAAACTGATAAAATTGACATAAAACCTTTGTAGTTAATGTATTTACTTATACTAAATTAGGGAAGTATGATAAAAATACACTTACAAATACTGGATTGTCAATTATCCACATGAAAATCATATTACGTAAGAGTACATTTTGCATAAAAATGTGGGATATAAATTGAAAACGCTTAATTAACGTGATCGGCAGTCCGTTAAATAGGGTAGATAGACCTCGGGTGCAGTTTCAAAGAGATTGGCTCGGCGAACCGAGCGAACGCCCCGTGATGCAACCAACGTCAACGTGCTTTTTCCTACGTAATTAGTACCTACACCATCATTTTAAAACGCTTCGATGACTACTTATATGTAACGTTAATAGAAATGCAACTCTGATTTTTGTTCATGGAAAACGTTCCTGGCATTTATTATTTGATATTGATAGAGAGAAAGATATTAGTAGAATCGAAATTATTACACATGTGTGTGTGACGAATCTAACGTGAATATACAGAATAGACAATAATTAAAGTGATTCGAATAATACAAACTAAATTATTTTGATCATTTTCGAAATAGACATATTTAAAATAAATTAATACAACAATTTTTAGTGTAGTTATCAGGAGTTGGCTGACGTGTTAAAAATAGGTGTGTTACTTTTTTTTTTCTTGCAATGTTTCTGTAGCCAATTGAAATTAATATAAATAAGTTATACAACGTGCAACGGACAGCATTCCAATGAAATTTAATTTTCTTCAGTATGATTCACGATCGGGAATACTTAAAGCCAAGCTGTACGTATTCTACATTGCCATTGGTCTAAATATAAAGCAGAAACGTGGTTGCCATATCTGTTGCCGTTGGGGAAGGCATGGAAGGGAACTCTTTCGGATCAAGAATGTTGCAAACAACTTGAACCAGTCCGACGATTCTATGTAGAGTCGCCGTACCAGTATTTACTTTTCTTTATGTTATTTTAATTAAAATACATTGGTGCACCTTTGTTAAATATTATTGGTAATAAAACACATTATTAGTAAATACATTATTAAAATATACTGAAAACGCGTTTTTGTTGTCCAAGGACTTTGTTCCCTCATTAAAAACGAAATATATTCCATATGAAATTTATTTACATAAAATAGCATCGTATATTTGCTTTTATTTATGTAGTACAGTAACAATTATTAAGCATTTTGATCATTGATAGGTACTCCACGCAAGGACCTGTATAATTATGTGCAATGGTGTAGTTTATGGTGTGACTACGGTGCTTATGAAAAAAGCAAATGGACTCTAGGTACCTAATAAGAATTTTGTGAATAGATTTCTACTAGTAACGATATCATAATATGATGTGTGAATAGCAACTCACATTGGCGTGAAGTTGCCATACGCGTGCCTGATTTGCATACATAACTAACAGGCGCGCGTACGCTGCCTACTAACTGCATGTTATGTTCATCGTGTGGCTTCGAATTCATTATTAATTTTCATTGCTGTCACACACAAAAGCACAGCGGAAGAAGTATGTCTGAGGGAGCGCACAACCCATACATTTATAAATTGAAGAGGCCTCTATTCACAACACTAAAAGGATATTGAGATGATTGATATTGTGACGTAAAATTGTGAAATCTAACAATTAATACACAATATAAAATATAATGAACCGTGTTAAAATTAAACAAGGGATACCAGGTAACAGGGACTGCGGTAATTTCATCAGCAGAATCGACAAATATTTGTCGGGCGCAAAGTAAATAATGTGAATTTGGAATATTCTATATTCACACTTTCTTTTCTCCGCAAAATGCCGTTCAAATGTAATCAAATATTGATTGATTCCGGTAATTCGTTGAGCGGCAGCAGGCCGATGTGCCCCACGTATGGAGATGCGAATTATTGATGATCTATAAATACGAGGGCGGTTCAAAAAGTACCTGTGTTAGGAATGAAGATCTAATTTTTTTCAAAATCTTTTTTTTTATTTCTCTTCGTAGTCTCCTTTTAGAGATATAAACTTCTCCCAATGGCCCTGCCATATTTTTAACCAATAAAAAAAATTGGATTTGTTAAACGCTCAAAAATATGCCTCTGTCTCGACGATGACCTCCTAATTTGAGGTATTTCTTTTCCCCGTGAGCCATTTCTTTAGGTTTGTGAACAAGTAGAAATAGCAGGGAGCCAGATCGAGTGAATACATGGGATGCGGTAGCAATTCATAACACAATTTATTCAGTTTGGCGGCGACAACTTCAGATGTATATGCTTGTTGCGTTGTCGTGGTGAAACAACTCTTTCTTCTTCGCCAAAGGGTTGTGTCTCCTTTAATTTCATGTCAAAACGGTCAAATAACTTACTGCAGTATTGTCTAGTGATCGTTTTTCCTGTTTCTTCGAAGTCCATGGAGTATGACGCCCTTCGCATCCCAAAGAATCGTCGCCATAACTTTTTCGGCCGATGGAACCGTCTTCGCTTTCTTTGGAGCAAATTGTTGGGGAGTAACCCATTGTTTTGATTGTTCCTTGGTGTCCGGTATATAATGGTGAATCCAGGTCTCATCAGGTGACAACACTCCGCAAAAAAGTACTAGGATCTCGCTTAAATTGGTCCATACACAGTTTCGAAGTTGAGAGCCGCGCCCGCTTGTTGTCCACCGTGAGCAATCGCGGCACGCATCGGGGTGATAACTTTTTCTTCGCCAACTTATCAGGTAAAATATTAATTAACGTTCCTGTCGAAATACCTACAATCTTCGCTACTGCGCAGCCTTTCGTTCGTCTATCAGTGAGAATCATGTCGTGGAGTTTTTCAATGATTTCCTCAGTAACCTCATCTGTCGGGCATCCTAGGCGCTCCTCATCAAAAACGAATGTCAGACCACGTTTAAATTCATTAAACCAATATTTGACTGTAGTCATAGATGGCGAAGGGTCCCCATAAACAGCGTCCAACTTCCGTTTTATCTCCTCACATGTTTTTCTATCCAAAACTAGAAAGCGAATCACTAAACGATACAGCACTTTTTCTATCTTGCCGAAAACTACGTTACACGTCTTACTGAAATTGCTGTAAAATCAAAACTCATCTATGAATCAGCATCAACATTATTTTGGGGGCTTCTTATAAATGACAGCACACGATGGTAACACCAACTTGCCTTAGCAACGTAAACTGTCTTCAAACACGGGTACTTATTGAACCACCCAGGTATACTCTATACCTATTGTGAGGCAATTGTGTTCCACCAAATCGATGCAATTTACAACTTAGTTAATAACTTTATTGCGTATGCATTGAAATAAGTCATTATTATAATAACAATTAATGATTGAGGGCTGATTTTTCGATCGTCAGATAACTTTTATCTGAGGAATCATTTTGACAGCTTTCGTCTAGAAAATATGTCAAAACGCCATATTTATTCGTTAGATAAAATTTATTTCACCATTGAAAAATCAGCCCTAAGTAACATTTTTGAAATATTTTGGTTTGATTTCACCAAAGCAACTCTTAAAGGAAATAATAAAGAAATTTTACAGTATAGGTACTATAGGAACTTAAATAAGCATAATAAACAATTCTTTTTGTAACGAAAAATGTTGGAAACAGACAATAAAAGAATAGGTATTAAGAATTTAAGCGGGCCAATAAACAGAAGGGTGAAAGACTAAGGGGGAGGCCATTGCCCAACAATGGTACAATAGGGGCCAAAAAGAATAATTAATAATAATATGCGTAAATAGAATGAGAAAATGAAAGTTATTTCTTTCTTCTATTACCTACATTATTTTTTGACCATTTTACAAATTACTAAATACTTACTACTAGCTAGTAAAATTAAGTCCCTTGGTAAAGATGTACTAAGCTAAAACTGGGCCGAGTAAAAGAACCGCCGCTTTTCGGGGCTTCTAGCTTGGAACCGATCTCGAAAGCTACGGCGCGCGGCGGGGCGAACCTGAAACATTCAGTTTGGGTTAGTTAAATCTCTCGATTATTCAACAGTTAGAATCAATATTGTATCAACGTAGATCATCCCTAATAATAACAAGGTAGAGAATAATGCTTTCACTGCGTCCCTTCACTGTAGTAAATAATTAACTTGCTATACCACAATATACTGTAAGTTTTTCGGTTTTCCTAATCACTTGGTATTCATAATCGCTGTCAACATCGCTTTTGGATATTGATAGATAGACAGATATACTTTATTGTACACTAAAAGAAATGTTATTACATGGGACTTAAAAACATAACGGCGAAACGTGGGTGTACTATAAACCTCTGCCAACCCTTCGGGGAATAAGGCGTGAAGTTATGTAAAAGAAATAAAACAGTAGGAATACACATAGTTAAGAAGAGTACAAATGGCGGTCTTATATTGATGTTTTAACAGAACTTATTATGAGTTTCCAGCTCCGTGTGGTGCCGGACGTAAAGAATAGCGCTACCCCATCTCTTCCCATGGGTGTCGTAAAAGGTGACTAAGCGATTTACTAGAGGATGGGCAGCAGCGTTCTCTGAGTACTTTAACAACCATACTGCGATCGCCAACCCGCCTGCCAAGCGCGGCGATTCTGGCAAACCCCCCCCCAACATGGCTTGGGGGAGGCCTATGTCTAGCAGTAAACGTCTTTCGGCTGAATGATATTATGAGTTTATAATCAAATGAGTATTTCAAAAGTTAACCAAACATGAGAGCGGTATAGTGTAGTCATCGTAAATTGGTAAATAAAAGAGAAGTTTTTTTTTTATTAGGCTGCTTTTTGTTGGTCCTTGCGGACCGTTTCTACGTAACCGGGCAGTTATTGCCAAAACTGAAGGGGCTCCAGCCAATTGCAAGCAACTCAAGTTTCTCACACTGTTATACGACCAATAACATTGGCAATGCACTTTTATTTTTCCTACGGCAAAATTAACGTATTTTAATGGTTTAGTAAAACGGTTTTAGTTCAACATTAAATTTATATTTAAATAGGATAATATTCATGAATTAGTAAGTAGTTTTCGTTATTCCCAAAAACAGTTTATTTTGTGCTCAATTTCAATAAGGTTACGTAATTATGGCTATACTCTGTTCACCCAAGATGAGTCCTGACAGTTCGGCCATTTTGTAAATTGTAGGCGTAGAGACTGCTATCGAAAAAAACTAAACGGCACGCGGCATCATCAAAAACCGTTAAATAATAATATTATCGGTATACACGAATCCGAGGTGATATGAGGATACCAAAAATTCCATTTTGTTCACCCAGGTTTCACCCAAGTGAACAAAGTGGAATAAACCATAATCCATGTTTTTTTTTATTATTTGATGTTCTGTGTATTAACGTTTTGTAAAGAAACGTCAGGAAAATCATCTTACGGTAAAAAGGGTATAGTTTTGTTTAGAATGCACGTGCAATTCGTGTTCTAAATAGAAATGTGCAATTGTTTGCTTTTGAGTTGAATTTGTTACTGTATTTTCACTTTAGTGTAGGTTCAGTATTTCTTTTTAGTGAAAATTAAATAACATAATAGAGCGGTATTCACACGGATATTGGCTCCGAGCGTGGAGCGTCGCCGGCGCTGCCGCAGCGCCCGGAAGAGAGCTATTCCCGCCATTTACGAGTGATCACTGAATGCCCGTCTCCATTGTCGCGAGGACATTGCCTAGAGGTAGCGAGTGACGCCCTCGGATCGACCTTGTATACATACATATATGTACAGCATGGAAAATGAGATCGGGAATCACAGCCACCCAGTAATAAACCCTTACGCTCGCACTAAGCCGGTTTTTAGTATTGTAGTTTAACTTTCTCCGACATTACAACAATACATACAGAGATGATTGTATATCTGATACTGTACTCAAAAAATTAGGCAAAGGTAAACACAAAATAACGCATGCATTACCAGATCTTACGCGTATCTAAAGAACACATTTTTGTTCGATTTACCACATGTTTATGCTAAGCCGTTAGTATTTCTTAGTTTCGACCTTGAATTGAATATGCTTTTTACCTTCAGTTTCGAGCAAATGAGTATGATAGACAATATAATTTGGTAAATAATGTTAATCTTTATCGAGAACCGACAAGATCATTCATATGCATAATGTCGGTGTAGGTAGCGGCCATTAGGGTGGCCGGGCGGAGGCTGGGTTGCGCGCTTCGCTAAGCATTGTAAATACTCTCCCGGTCACGTAGCGCCGCTGCAAACTGTTGAATATTAATACAAAATAATATTCACCAAAAGAAATCCCGCTCAAACCGAAGCTCTATCCATGTCTGAGAGCCACTGAGACGGCGAATCGCAAACGCAAATCCGCGCGCATTCACAATCACAAAAAACTATCCCTTACTATTTATTGATATAGCTTTATGATGCTTGGTTACTGTTAAGCATTATTAAGAACGAACGTGAAGATCTGTTAGCTGTTTAAACAAATTCCGCATAGGTATTTTTTCAGGCAGAATTTTAAACGTGGTACCCACATGGACATTATGAAGGAGTAGATCCAATAATCGATTCTAATTCTAAATACGTGGGAAAATAACCTGTTTTTTTACCGAAACTACGTATTCCCTACAAATGGCGCGGTTTAAATATGAGCTATAGAGATTTAGCACCTGGATTGCATTATGCACTTTCATCACTGACAACGTATGACAGGAAATACCACGTGATTGCTCATGGCATTAGAGAAGGCTTTACGCAACAATATTATTATGCTCAACAGGGTAACAAATATTTAAAAAGTGATCGATAAAAACGAAGCACAGCAATACCGTAGAGCAACTAGCTGTAATATACTCCAAAATAACTAATTAATTATAGTAGACGAGAAGGAAAATGATGTTAAGAACCCGCTGCCCCAGCACCAGCTTAATTATAATGTTATAACATTCATCCTCTGCAACCTGTAATTATGAACTAGCTATTTTATTTAGTATGAAGTTTATTAAATATTAGATTTATTCGTATTATAAAACAATTAGATTTTTGGATCACAATCAGTTTTCCGTACTTTTGGTTACTACGTTTTCAAAGGCCTAAAAAATGATGTAGGCATTTCTTTGAAATAGCGCATTTCAGTTAAACGTCAAGGGATGGCATTATTTTCATTGTGTAGTATTATCGTGCCTTCGGCTTAAAAGGGGTCTGTGTTTGTGTTTACTCAGATCAGACTCAGCATCTGTTCAGTGTGAGGGTGTCAGGGTAGCAGGCGGGCGCGGGCGGGCCAGAGGGAGAGGGTGGGGAGGATAGGGAGCTACACCAACATCCACACACTTCAATGAAGCGGCTTGTCATTAATCCATGCTTTTGTGAACAATTATTACTATGATAACCAGGTATGTATCTAATGATGTTGGAATTATCCTCATATTCATTATTACTGAAAATGTATCCGAATACTGTAATGAATAAACAATCTGCTATTTAATTTGTGAAGTAATTTTACGGCCATTGTAACAGTAACAGTTCGTGAAGTAGCGATAAATTATTAGTTTACCTATTAATTTGGACAAATAAATCGTAATGTTGACTACTATTGTATAGGAAAGCATCGGTTGAGTTCGAAAACTAACTACCTAACAATACCTAATGCTGTAATTAAATAGTGATTTAATTTTTCCTATTTAGGGCGCCACATTTATAAACTTCCATTAAATAAGTAAAGCAAACTTTCATTGCATTAACATAGTAAAAACTTGAAAATTTCAGTGATCAATCAAGCGAGTATTGAAACTTGCACTTAACTTGATTTCTTTTCCTTGAGAATCTGTTGCAGCTGCTTTCTGCTGCATGTTATAATTCCTTGTTAAGCAGCGCATAATTTTATTACTACTTATCGTCGAGGTTGTAGAAAGCGCTAATGCTGTTCAGTTTACATCTGCTAAATATAGAGGTTTATTGAACTCTTTGAACTCTTCACAGAGCAAATAGCCGGGAAAATATATCTAGAAATATGTTGAGCTGTTATTCATATAACAGGATTAAAGCTTTGATAGAATGCATACAGGAGACTTTTTAATTGTATACCTACGTAAAATGAATCCGTTTTTGGGTTCGTAAATGGGAAAATGGGTTCGTAAATGGGAAAACACGTTAGTTAAAACATTATAAGTGCATTTAATTGGAGATCGGCTATGATTCAGGTACCTAAATTATGATTACGTTTGCGCACATTTGGCATGGAGGATGAGGAGGTAAGAAGCGCTTGCAACAGTAACTATGCTAACAACTATGCTAACACTATTGTAGACGACAGGAAGGATAAATGATGCAAGATTTTTGTGGTTTTTGGTCGTCCGGTAAACAAACGTGCGCCCAGTGCCGGTACACCGAAAAATGGTTCAATGGTTCATAGCCTACGCTGTTTTTATTCTATTTATAACCTCGGTTACCCTGCCTCCCGCAGGTTCCCCTTTGACACCTGGGCACGCACTTGAAGCCGACCGACCCGTTTATTGTACAAGAAATTAATATAAACATAATTTTAGCTTAGATTAACATATAATTCAATAACAGTAAGAATAAGGTGTATTGTGTCGGTAACACTCCCCACCCTAGTGCTGTTGCAGCACTCCTAACCTATCGGAATACGTGCGACGCGGGTCGCAGAGCGCCTCATCACGCCCGCTCGGGTGTGGTTGTCAACCACCCTCACACGCTCGTCTTTTCATCCATTCGGATCCACGACCACAAGGTCTCCCACTTGCAAGGGCCTCTCTTCCTGTGTCCATTTTATGTTCCTTTTGAATAGTGTCAGCAAGCCGAGCAGCAAGAAGCGCTGCTTGTAATTCCAGTCGCGGTACTGACATGTGATTCAAAACCGCAACTCTGCACTCGCTTGTTATAAATGCCGTGCGTATTCCATTATTTTCCCAACGCCAATACGCTACGGCACTCATAGCTTGAGTCGACGCGTCACAGAATATATGCAACTGTAGGTTTGTATAGCCAGCGGTCATAATCGTACGCATATCAGCTGACACAGGTGGCGACAGAGGCGGCGGTGGCGGGCTCGCGGGGATGTGTTCGCTGCTATTAAGTGCGTTCAGTGCGTCTTCGTTCTTACTCCCTCCCATAGACATCTGATAATAGCGGGGCAGACGCAATGAACCGATGTCCTTTAATATCTGTAACCATTCCAACCATTTGTCAAAAATACTATTTGGTATGACGTCATCCCATTGTACATCACTTCGCCAAGTATCTTGAAGCATTATTTTTCCCTTTGTAGTAAATGGTGAGAGAAAGCCGTAAACATCAAAAACGGACATTATAATTCGCAGCATTTCTCTTTTTGTAGGCCTCGTCGTTCCATTAATTATATTTTCAGGAATTCGTTTAAACGAAACATCGAATCCTAAACAGTCTTCCTTCGGGAACCAGATAAGTCCAAGAGTACGTTCTCCTTCATCTTGTTGATCCATTTTGAACTTTACAGCCGTAGTACCGAGGGATTCTTTTGGTAAACAATCCAAAACAGCTGTACAGTTACTTATCCAGTTTCTTATTTCGAAGCCGCCTTGACTATGAATGTAAACAATATCCTCTGCGTAATGTTGTTTACATATTGCGTGAACAACGGTTGTCATTGTCGATTGGAATCTGACCGAATTTTTGTTCTTGATAAATTGAGCGATGAAGGGGGAACAATTAGCACCAAATATAAGTGACGTCATCGCATAGGTTTTTACTGGATCGCCTGGATTGTCTCGCCTTTGTGCGTCTTGATCTTCAGGTATATTTTTTACCCTGAGGAAATGATCCGTGATGTCGGCTGATACAGTGATTTCATTTTCCCTGAATCTCAGCATTATTCCGTACAGTGACATCAGTAGATCCCTTGGTGTACACAACCGGCTTAACATCTTGGCGTTTAGTGCATTCGAAGTGGCAGCTATAGCAATATCCTTAAGTGCCTGAGCTAATTGTTGAAAATCTGTAGGCGGCGTTATACCGGGCAATATATGCGTAGTTGAGAGTAGAACTACGGCGGCGGCGTTGCGGAATTTATCCGTGCAATGCTTACGTGGTGATAATGCCCCGGCACGTAGAGGCTCTTTAACGTCCTGCTGACTATGCTCAGGCCACTGTTCCACTTTTTGCGACACAACCACTGAAGACTTATCACAACTTTCGCGAGATTTTTGAGAACACTTTTCCTTTAGCGCGGCGATATCTGCCGCAAGTTTCTTCTCAATAATATCCATTTGTATCTTCGCAATAGCTTCTGCTGCTTCCAATTGTAATCGTTTCTTGCGAGCTTCGAACGACTTCTTGCGTGAAACCATGGAGCCTTTTTTCGACGCAACAATAGATTTGTGGCAGCCAGCTTCAATTTTGAGGCTACCTCCTTTAATACCTTCGGATCTTGCATCATGTTTTGTTCCAGAGGTTCCTTCCTTGGCGGATTGTTCTTGCTTCTCCTTTTCCTTTGCGCCACGAGTTTGTACCATCTTGTGTGACGGTGGAGAATTAAACATTCCAGAATTTGCCAGTCAATAACTAGGTGGTTGGTTCTTGATCTATGACGATCCGGCTCGAAGGACCAGCTTTGTAGACGACAGGAAGGATAAATGATGCAAGATTTTTGTGGTTTTTGGTCGTCCGGTAAACAAACGTGCGCCCAGTGCCGGTACACCGAAAAATGGTTCAATGGTTCATAGCCTACGCTGTTTTTATTCTATTTATAACCTCGGTTACCCTGCCTCCCGCAGGTTCCCCTTTGACACCTGGGCACGCACTTGAAGCCGACCGACCCGTTTATTGTACAAGAAATTAATATAAACATAATTTTAGCTTAGATTAACATATAATTCAATAACAGTAAGAATAAGGTGTATTGTGTCGGTAACAACTATGATAACATAGTTTGTCATGATATTAGTGTCTGCCAAATATGTTTATGGTGAAAATGTATTTTCAGTCGGCAAGTAAATACTTTTTTTCGGATTATAGATTTAAGTGAAATACTCCAACGGCTAAAATATTAGATATATTTATGATCTGAAAACTGCATACGCAGAAAAATAACGTACATTGAGGAGCAATGAAACATTTAAACTACGCAGAAGTATCGTAAATCATAATTTAACGATTTCTAAAAATAACTGCACGAATTTACTTCATAAGGTGCTCCCACACCGCTGTTAAAAATGTTTACAAACATTAGTTAACATTTTCTAAACAAACATAAATAAAAAAATATCTGCAAAAAACGATTAAAATATTATCTAATAATCTATATTACATAAATTAAATTTATTATTATCTGATATTTTTATCTTTTCCTAACATTTGTTGATGTTAGAAAATGTTTGTAAACATTTTTAACAGCAGTGTGGGAGCACCAATTGATTAACATTATTATACATTGCTACGTATTCGTAAAATTTTAACTTAAGACGACTGGCTAGTTTGTTGCCAACATGTGTGTACAAAAAAGAAAACAGAGCTATTTTAGAATTATATAAAGATAATATCATAATTAGTAATCCAGATGTATATTGTTCGTGATGACGCATGTTTTGAACAAGTGTCCCTCCGTACGATGCCCGTAGCTTGTGTCGTGTTCAATTACATTTAATCGCTCCTCGTTTAATTGCCTAATTGTGAATCAGCCCGCGCCTCGTCCTATTCGAACATTCAAGTTTTAAGGTTACATTTCAACGACAATTATTTTTGATGTTAATCGACCAGGAGTTTTTTCCGTGGATGTCATTACTCTTACTTTCTGGACATTATAGGATAACCAATAATTGTGTCAGTTTATAAGCATCAACTGAACTACTCCTTTGACACAAACATTACCTACACTTCTTGATGCATCGGATAATGCCTTGACTGGTTTAATTCAGTTTTAAATTTATTCAAGAGGAAGACCTGGATATACACATACATATTACAAACCATTTCATTGCACATTCAACTCGTATAAAATATTGTTTCCGTGTAGTTGTTGCTGCCTTTTCTGTTACGAGTACTGAAACAATTTATTTCTCATTATTTCCAACCTCGTAAGCAAGAAGAGATAGGTCGTATTATAATGAAGGTTTCCAAAATTCCATCTTTCTATTATTAACTTCATACTTAAAATATTAAGTAACGCTTGTACCCCGACTACGGCGAAGCAAAAAGGAGGAGGGTATATGATTTTTTTTATTGATTTACCTTCCTAACTACTTATGATAATTTGAAAAATGGTAGTTGATGTTCAGAGGATAGCCGTGATCCGTGGTCGTATGCCATCTACCCTAACAAAACAATACATTGTAACAGTAGTAGGCGATCATAAGCTTTAAGGCAAAGTGGCACACGACCACGGACCACGGGTTTTAGTTTTTGAACTTACTTTTTTTTTATTTAAGGGTATATTTTGTATCAGAAGTGATCAATGAATCTAAAATATTAGTATTGTTAACTTAAGGTTACGATAATGAAACTTGCTAATAATACTGCGTACATATTCCTTACACATTTTCCTATTTGATAAACATGTTGCCTAACAAATTGATCAATTAGAATGTATAGGAATTATTGCACGTAACGCATGAGCAGAGACGTAGCTAGCCCGCAAACCATCTCAATAACGTCAATAACACATTACACTCGGTGAACAGGGTAGACAAGTCCTCGTTTTCTGTTCTCATCCATTATTTCAAGCGTGCACTGCACGTGGGAATTGCAAAATTGATAATACCAAATGTGCTCTGGGTACCTCATGAAACAAAACATCTCTCTCAGTACTCTTAATATGGGTTCAGGAATGTGGTTGCTGCTTTTAGACTTTATGCCGTTTAATTTAAGAATTAATATGGAAGTAAACTTGACTGAGTTTATTCTTTCTATTTATTTTAGGATCGTAACGAGTTGGCGACTATAGCCGACTTCGAACGTAACATTTTGCTATAAATTGTATTATTGTTCTTCACATTAGGCGTTCTAAATTAAGACATTTGAATTAAAATTAACTTAAAAGTAAAAAAAATGGTTTTATATCTTTAGTTCTGTGATTTATTACTTTAGCCATTGACTGATATATATAAATAATAATATATGTTGAACCTAGTCGTTTACAAACATGTTATACAGTTTCCGAAGCAAACGAGACTAAGAAGTGAGGCGGTTGTGCGAGACGAATAGCAGGCGCGCTCGCGCTCTATAAAAAGTCAGTTTGTTTACAGGACTGCCGGATACAACTGGAAGGTGGCTCACCACATGTGTAGTGCTTATTCTAATCTTCTTCCAAGTATTCATCGCAGGGTGTAATAAAGTAGCTGCGTCCATCTTGTTTGATCTCTGATGTCAACACATCATGCATGTTTTTTTTTAAATTACATTATCAATATATTCAGCTAGGTATTCAGAAGATACTTAAGGCTATCATCGTTCTCTTGCATAAACTTTACGTTAGAAAAATCGTATTATAATTTAAATAAAGTTGTAGCCGTTGGGTTATGTGACTAGAATATGCATGAAGTTAGTTGAGTATTACAGACATGTCGTATAAATACGTAGCCTCTTTCGCTGTTACGGAATGAGTCACGACTATTGTGTCGTCGTGTTACCATAAATAGCAACAAGATCTGGAGGGTGCTAAGGCAACTTGACACATGTACTAACTAAATCATCGTCCGCCTCGGACCGGGTGGCGGTGTCACGGTTGGAAAATTAGAACTCAAAAACAAAGTGCCCTTCGTTCTCTCAGAAGAGCTGAGACACTCCACTCTGTCTTGCGTATGTCGTCTCGAGTGTCTTGGCACTATGACTTTCTTCTATACTATTTCTACATGTTGTGCTGTATCATCTTAAAAATAACTAACAGTCACACGATTCTTTATTGGCTGGTAAGCGTGTGACACTATCATTTATTAAGTTACTGTGTGATATTTTCGTTAACTTTATTAATTTCTACTCCCAAAAATATTGCGAACGTCGGACTTTTACTGTTTCCAAAGTACCGAATTATAACAAGACTGTTAATTGCCAATAAATGTTAGTTTATTGTCGACCTACTTCATATAATATCAACGGCCATTAAAACGGCTTGATTAATATTACAATAGGTAGTATTAGTGAATAGCGGCGGTAAGGCCCGTGATGGAAGAGTGGCTGGAGAGGCGTCATGGCGCCCTCAGCTTCCGGCTGACGCAGGTACTCTCGGGACATGGGTGTTTCGGGAAGTACCTGTGTCGCATAGGCCGGGAGCAAACGCCCGGTTGTCACCACTGCGTCGACTGCCCCGAGGACACGGCCCTGCACACTTTGCAGGCGTGTCCTGCGTGGGCGACGCAGCGCCGCGAGCTAATCGCGGCGGTCGGTGGTGGTGACCTCTCGCTTCCGGCCGTGGTTCTGTCCATGGTCGGGAGCGAGACTGCGTGGGAAGCCGTCGCCTCCTTCTGCGAGGAGGTGATGGCGACCAAGGAGGGAGCGGAGAGAGAGAGAGAGGCAGCTGCCACTCTCCCCTCCCGCGCCAGACGCACCGGGCGGCGGAGGCCGCGCGACGACCTCCAGCCACCCTAGTGTGTGGCCTGCGGGCGCTGGGTTAGGGGACCCACCGCTCGATCAGTAACAGGCCCGAGTAGGCGGCGCGACGTGTTCCACGCGCGCCTCTCAGCAGGACGTGGGGCAAGGCCCCACAAAGGAGAGGTCCGCCAGGGGCTGGCGGACCGAGGCCTGCCGGGGTCGCGGTGCATGCAGCTGCGAATCCCGCGACCCCGGCCCACGGTCAAGTGATGGAACATCGTGGTGGTTTTAGCCGGTAAGAGTCCGGCACACCCCCCCGTCTTCCCCAGACGGGGGATAGTCCATGAGGATTTCCCCACGCAAAAAAAAAAAAAAAAAAAAAAAAAAAAAAAAAAAAAAAAAAAAAAAAAAAAAAAAAAAAAAAAAAAAAAAAAAAAAAAGGTAGTATTAGTGAAGAAGCAAATGCTGTAAAGAAAGAGCTTTATTAATTTTATAAAATGAGAATGTGAAGATTATTAAAATCGATAAAACCGATCGCACGACCGGTATCAGAGGGTCATTATTAATAATATTTTCATTGTAACACCGTTTAACCGGCTTCCCAGTGTTTACTTTATCGGTATCGCCCCGAATAATTTATTGAAAGAAATTTCGCGTCGTTTTTTACAGACAGTACCTCAGTCCTCAAGTTTTAAATCATAAATAGCATAAAAGTCACCACTGCCACTCGCTATTCCAGTTCCCTTCGTAATTTCTGTAAGGTGTATTTCTAGTAGGTACTTTCCCCGTAAGTTCCACGAGTGGTCTCGCACACAAGTAACGATTGGCAACCAATCGCAGCTCAGATGATACCTACCAACTAAGAAGCAATACTATTTACCTGAAAATAACAAGATTTTTATTGAAAGGAACTGTCTGTTGTAAAAGCGACACAATGGTGTGCTATTCATTTGAATGTTGTATTCATTAATATTTTGAGGGGAATTACACTTCGTTGTTAAGGGTTTTGAATTTTCGAGGCCGATAAGTAGTCTTTGTAAGATATCATTTTAGTAAAAGCTTGTTTTGTGAATTCTATTATGTAGATGAATGGTGTAAGTAATGCCAGTACGAATATAGTACCTAGAGATAGAAATAAATATGTATGTTACAGTTAAATCCGCGTTTTCAGTTAAAATGCAGCTCAACTAATAAAAACTAGTTCTGTTTTGACTAATGACTTAACGCATTTGTTACAACTAGTTTTGACTAGTTTAAACCACTTGTAACAACTAACTTGAATGTTAGCATAATTTCTATATTTTCCTAAAACATGGAACATTCAAGATGTCAGCATCAAGACATAATTGATGAAGTTCCGGTGTGCGTAGCGGCCCACACGTGAGAACCATATAAACGTACTTATTTGTCGGTAGGTACTCACATTTAAAATCGCCGCTGTTTACTAGACTATCTTTCCTATTCATATTATGTTTATTTTAAATGTATAAATTTTCATAGGTTATTTTCATTTATAGGTACTATGATGTAGCGCCTAGTAACTTTACATCATGTTAAGTGTAACAGCTTTAAATTAGTTTATAAATCGTGCCAGTGGAGTGTCTGTGTGTTGTCTCCGTTTTGTTTAGCAGCACAATAACAGATTAGAAACTATACAAAGTACGAGGCAGTGTTATGAAATTTTAAAAAGATTCCTGTCGTTGCGATACAGGTTTCAGGAGCATCTGTATTGTGAGGTGGAATTCCTCAGAAAACAAAACCTTTTTGCAGTATAAGAACAACCATTACAAATATCAACTATACTTTGACTTGCCTTATGCTACAGAGTACAGTAAGTTAGTACTGTGTTATAAACAGTGCGATGCGGTTGTTTGAGCTTGATTCGCACTGCCCTCCGTACTAGTATAATATCTACTGTATCACGGTAGGACAGTCTTCCTTGCTCTCTTATAACAGTTATAACCAAAACTAATTAATTCTGTGCCGTTTGTACTTTGACTCACTTACTGACAATAGTTGTATAGGTAATTTCTTAATTTGTTTGGTATATAGTAGTATTTAGATAAAATAATTTTACGAAAAATAATTAAAAAAAATAAAATTAAAAAGAACTTACAGTGTAGGTACATTACATTATTATGATGATATGTATCGAAATTGTATATTAGGTGCATAACGTGGGTCCCAAGATACTGCCTTGTGGCACACCAAATAGAACATTTTTCTTGTTGACTGCTCCTTCATTCTCACACTCGGTTCTGTTTAACATAATATAGTCCGTTATTAATGCCAAGGCTATACGGATACCAATGCTCTCCAACTTATTTAAGAGTATGTATGACACTGTGTCAAACGCTTTTACCAAATTAAGGAACACGCCAATTATTTTGTTACCTGTATAATTTCATCGACCACAAAAGATATATTATAGCTTGTGTAAAGCAGCATGAGCTGTCGATTTCTTTTACCTGAGTCCAAACTGGTTTCCCGAAAGATAGGTAACCGTTTGTTTCCAGGAAGCTTTTAATTTATTCGGTTCGATTACTTTAGATAGAGATAGGGAGATGGGCCTATATAACACAGCTTCTGTCTCCAGACATGTGTATGGGAATGATAATGGATTTTTCCAGCACGGTGTGGTGGGCAAGATACCTTTAGACTTGCATAAGTTACAAATTATAGTAATCGGTGATGAGAAAATCTCAAAACCAAATTTTGCTAATGTTGAAGGTATTCCATCCCAACCGCAGGAGTTCGATGATTTTAAATACATTATAGTTCGATAAACTTTATTTTCGTCTGTCGTCAGGAGGACGAAAGATTTCAGTAAGGAATATTTTGAACTTAATGTTCTATTTAATTTTTTTGTGTTCTGTCTTGGAAATATTATGTGGAAGTTTAACCTACTATGTGTTTAAAAAATTGGTAGGACTTGTAATAAGTATAGCAGAATACTATATCTTATATAGCCTCCACGCTATCGCTATGTAAAAGTACGCCTCGATGCTACCGCTACCTAAAAGCCCAGGCGTGAAGATTATGTATTTATTTCAACAGGACGGGTAGAAAGTAATCTGAGGAATGATCGCGGGATCCGCCCGCTACCTACCTACCCGCCTTTAATCCCACTCTCTCTTTAATGGCTGTTGACTGTTGTTAATATAAACAACTATTATCTTGGAGCTAAGCTTTACAAATTTTACATAAGCTTCTCGAAGGTTTCCTGTTTTTAACTCTTGCTGAAACTTCTCTAAATCAGTTTCAATACTTACACAATTGTTATAAATTATTAAGGGCGCATTTGCTAGCTTCGCAGGTAATACATCTTATTACTACAATCGGACCGCCCACACATAGGGTTGCTAACCGTACTATATAAAGTATCCTACTTCTACTTCCTACTTATAGTATAAATGTGAAAGTTTGTGAAGATAGATGCGGATTGATGGATGTTTGTTACTCAATCACACATAAGCGGTTATATGGATTTAGTTGAAATTTGGTACATATAGACCATGTTCTGGATTAACATCAGTATTCTTTGTGTCCGGGTACATGAAGTAGTTCCTCTAGAACGCGAGAATGTCAAATCTGTGAATCCAGTTCAAAATATTTCCAAAAAAATTATAGACAGTCTCGTAAGAACATTTTCCTGTAGCTACAACGGTTAAGGAAGGTGCCCTTACTGCCCCATCTCAAATTTCTACCCTATATGTACCTTTTTCTCCTTTTACTAGTTGGCAACCCTACCATACACACACAACCTCCCTTTATCTACAATTTTCTCCACCGTTCAAAGGTAAATAATAAGTCTGCTAACTAATATTATTTTTATTTATTAAACCTTTGAGTTGTTGAGAAATATGTACTGGAACTCATGCCGATATTTTCTTTTTATTTATGTGGCAGAAAATATAGGAGACCAGAACAAAGAAATCTGGTTCTTTTTGGGAATCTTAAATGCACCCAAACAGACCCCTGCCAGTGCCTATGGACTACGATAATTGCTACGTAAAATAATTATGTATGGACATTAAATAATTCATGTAATTACCAACTTATTCACGTGAGAGAATCATTGACACATAAAACATTAATTAAAGGGATAACTCTACCTTTAATTAACTAATGTTTCATGTGCGGAATCGGAAATTTCAAAATTTAATAATTTTGAACTGGTTGGTTTTTACCCGACTACCGCGAAGCCAAAAGGAAGGGTAATGATTTTGGCAGTCTATGTATGTATGTATGTATGTAGGTATGTTTGTATGTATGTTTGTATGTTCCACCGTAGCACCTAAACTACTGAACCGATTTTAATGAATGAGGTGTCAATAGTTTCGTAATAATAGCCCGGGTAACATAGGCTATATAAATTTTATAAAAAAATTATATGACGGAATTTAAACCTAAAATTCTAACCTCGAAAAAATTAAATTGAGATAATCATCACGTGTTTGGTATCAAAAGAAAGGTCTTGGCGAGCACATTACAAATATCTACATATATTATATTGTTTAAGTCAAAATATATGTTTAAAATGCGGTCGTACAGTTCGCGCGGCAGTGCTATTTGTGCCTATTGGTGCCGCGGTCTATACCCTTTCTTAGAATGCGACGACGTAGATATTACACGGCTAGTGTATATGCCCGATCGGGAAACGGAAAAGTACTAAATAAAAAATAAAGTTAAAAAACTATAACCCGACTACGTAAATAAAAAAAAGGGGTCTAAAAAGGACGAAACAAGAAAATAATTCAAATCGAAATCCAGAAATTCATAGGTACAAAAATGGTCAAGGAAGAGCCGTGGTCGCACTTCCTGTGTGTTTAATGGAGGTGTTCCTGGCACCTAGTAGGTATACAGGAAGTGCGACCACGGCTCTTCCTTGACCATTTTTGTACCTATGAATTTCTGGATTTCGATTTGAATTATTTTCTTGTTTCGTCCTTTTTAGACCCCTTTTTTTTATTTACGTAGTCGGGTTATAGTTTTTTAACTTTATTTTTTTTTAAATGTAGTAACTTTTTATTTATATTATTAGATTGCGTGAACGATATATCGGGTCTTCGTAGTTTAAAATGTTAAAAACATTATTATATCAATGTGATCATTTACAACGAGGTCTCCAATCCAGTGAGCGCGGAGCAAGCCGGCTGTCTATGCAATTGTGTCCAATAGTCACTTCCTAATTTTCTCGTATCCGGTGCGGCGCCGCGGCGCTCTGCTGCGTGGCCTTACGTAGTGTTTGTTGTATTTCGTACTGTAAAATTGTTTAAAAGATAAAGAAAATTGTTTGAAATAACAACTTTTAATAATAAAAACGAGCTTATCGTGTTTTTTTGTCTCTTATTAGGTATTAGCTCAGTTATTTGAATACTATGCAAGAGAAAATTACTCGAATAAATTAAAGTTATATTTATAAAAGGATAAAAGCTCAGCCCGTTATGTTTAATGCCCGAGGCCGCAGTTTTTCAGCGGCGACGAGCCACCCGCTATCCAAGGGTGTTCTCTGTTAGATTTCATTCACAATTTAATTTTGATACCGACAGGCTTTTGGGACGTAAAATAAAATATAAGAGAGAGAGCGTGTGTATTAATAATATCAACGGTTTTTGCAAACACGTTGGAAATTCAACTGTTATTCTCATTTGGTTATAATTATACATATACATACATGATTCATTTTTTTTTAACTTGTCCCTCTTTTGTTTATCTTGTATTGTGAGTGCATTTACAGACACAAATCGTAACATGCACAAACACCCGAACCGGAACAACTATCTGTAGCTCCATCATCTGTTTAGGTTTATATGACATTTAATATAAATACCACGATATTATAAGTAATTCACTTGAGAACATACTACAACGCCTTTGAATAACATACTGTGATATTACTAGCGAGAGCTATTCTCATATAACTCGTGCCGACACGAGAGAAGACGACTGGCAGTTTTTTTTAAAGTTATATTCCCCAACACATTTTTGAGAATAATTCAACTTACTTGGTATTCCAGCAATGTCGCAATTGAAAATTGTTAGTTTGCTTTACGGTATTTTTTGGCCAAAACAACGTATATCGTCGCAATATTGCTTATAGATTACTTGGTTTTATTTTCAATGTAAATGACTAAATCGTTTTTCCATCTGCAATTTAATTTAGATAATACAGTAGCTAGAACTAAGTGAAAATATTATTACAGCCTAAGGAAACTTGAACTTTATTCTGAATGTGGCCTAAGTTATTTTCGCGACTTAGAGGAATCGTGCAACATCCTAGTAATTGTTGAAAGCTATAGAACATTGAGACGACGCAAAAAGAGAGGTGTTATAAGTTTGAAGCCTATGTCTGTCTGTCTGTGGCAGCGTAACTCAGAAACAGATAAACCGATTTCGATGCTATAGGCTTTGTGTTTGATGGGAATCGGTTCAGCCGTCGCAAGATCATCAGCTCTTTTCACACTTAGTTAGATCTCTACCATACCTACATAATATATATTTCTTTAATTCTCTTCCGCTCGTCTAATTACCTTATTCCAACATATATGCAAACCTTGTGATAATATAATATTAGGGTACCATTGAGCTGATCTAATTGAAGGTTTGGATCGGAAGCTTTTTAGCACTACTCTAAAATACATAATAATCAGATTCATCGATTTTGGCCCATGACAGGGTGGCGATTAGCACTCTGCAATGACTAGTTGCAGACCTATCGTGTTTAAGTTAGTATGAATTGTGAAAGATAGCACTTTCTTACCGTATCAACAACACGGATCGACAGCCACAATACAATGTCGGGGAATTTATTAAATTTAACTTATTTCAAATTTATATACCATAATAATAAATACTAATATAGAATTAAATCTCCTTTGTGCGTGCCCCAAACGCCGCGATATAAACACTTTTCCCTTCAGCCCTCAACGCTTCGCTGTCATCCATGGATTCCGCCAGAGCTGTTGCTGTTATTTATTTATTTTAATATTTTGTACTTACGTTATTTAAAATAGAAATGATGTACGTATAAGTAGTTATTTATCATATTTAATTGAAACGGTCCTTACTAAGTTGACATCGGACAAAACGTGTACCTATGACCGCGAGGCGGCGCGCGGGGCAAGCCTTGACTGACTTGTTGGTTAAACCAACGCGAAACTGAAAGCTATTATTGTGACTTATCTGGTACGCGTCCGTGTTAGTTTTACTTCTATACTTTTATTGATTATGCGTTAATACCACCACAGTTCCATTTTTTTTTCGGTAAAATTAATTCATCTATATGTAGGTACAGGTAGGATTTCATTCAAATATATTTATTTGTCGCAAAAAAAAGGCGCGCTTTCTAGAAAACAACCAGGGTGTTAACGAATTCGTGTAATTCCTTCAAACCACATGATCTATTAATGGTATAGATTAACCCCGCACGGGATATAGATTGAATAAAAATAAACTTTATTTTCTCAAATATATTTTTATGTGATAGAAAATTTCGATGCCGTGCATAAATGAATGAAGGCACGGCGACACAGCTGACGGGCACGACTAGCGCGATATCGCTCCACGCAGTCAGTTAAATTGGGACGCTAAAATTACTCAGATACAGAATACCATGGTTTATTTTTTGTAAAGTTTTTTTTTGTTGATTCTGAAAAAACCTATGCAGGGTCAATCAGTGTCACCAGTAGATCACGAGGTTTGAAGGAGTTACATGAATTCGTTAACACCCTGTATGATGCAAAACAAAGCTAGAGGTCTAGACCATATTAACTATGCCCTACACTCAACGGCTATAGCATCGTGTAAATTTACTGTATGTGAAGAAGCCAGCATGTGCAACACGGCTCGTGTTTTGGCACGAGTTCTTCGCGTCAATATTTCGATTCGCAGCCCAGAAACGTCACCTATAAGTGGGTTTATTTATTACGACAGAATTAGTATATAAGCCACCTAGACCGCGTCCCTGAGATAAATAGCTCCGAATTCTTTGATGATCAATGTCGTTCTGATGACACATATATGGGTTCCTATACATACATGAACAGTTACTATAACGGTGTTTTATTTGTTCATTCCAGCATATGGTGGGGACGGGTATGGCGACCCCGTTCCCTGCGGCGGCGGCGGCTGCGGCAGCCGCTGCGCAGTTCGCCGCCAACGGCGACGCCCTCGCCGGAGTGAAGGCTGAGGCAGCAGGACCCACCGCGCCGCCACAGCCCCCGCTCGTCAAGAGCGAAGGACCGCCACCGCCTGCACCGCTACCGCCAGCTAACTTCTCACCTCAACCGCCGTCTCAAACACACACACAGAATTCAATAGAAAATCAAAACAATAACTCAGTAAGTCACATTTTATACGTATAGATCGAAGATCAATATAATTATGTAGAATAAAACGCCAGTGTTATGTTGGTAACAACTTTCAAAACTGGAATTTTGTACATCAAACAATATTGTTTAAAACAATGACAGCAAGAAAAATATTATGACAGCCTCTCCCAGTTTCTAGGACAAATCACATCCAAGCTTCATACTCATTGTGCTTGTGTTTGGAAATCGTACCTGAAGAGTAGTAAACTTAATTACTAATACCTTATTAAAAATACGACCGCGGTGTACACCGTTTCTCGGTTTGAGCAACATAATATCTCACGTCCTACTCAGCTGTGCGAAATGGGGCGGCACACTCGTATGTTGCCGGAGAGTGACAGATGATTTTCGATAACTGAACCGTGTCGGTAAATATTTCTACTGCCAGACTATTTCTACGGTCAGCTAGATATAAAAAATATTTTATAAAATATTGGGTCGTAGTTATATTTTAATACGGAATAAGGAAGAATAAAACATGTTGTGCCGACCCCACCTAGAGTGGGATAAGGGCTGGGAGATGATGAGTTAGCAATACGGTGCTAAATTTATTTTTATACATATAGGTACCTACCATTTATAAATATAAACGTGACTAGAGTGGTTTGTTGGGGACACAGCGTGATGAAACAAAGAGTGGTCTCTAGGGCATCTATCAACTCTTTTCGTTCGGGGCTCGATGACTTGCCAGTGTTTAAGTTCCAATGTATTTATTGATCGAGTGTTTAATAATTGAATGAAATAGTGACTAATTCGTGATTCAAAATTGAGGTCAAAGGTGCCCCAAGCAACTGAAAATTCTAACAATGTTGATTGATTACTAAAATCGAACAATTTAGTTATCAGTTTCCGATAATTGACCATTGGTCCCGAGTTAAAAATAGACCACTCCTTTGCCCGTGGCCTTCTCAAAAGGGGTTATGTAATAAGGATAGAGAGTAGCGCCCTCTTGACTGTCCATAACAAAATATTGTGATCATCAATCCGCCTGCCCAGCATGGAGATAATGATTAATGCTTTATATGGATATTTGTTGCCCAGATCAACAATGGTTAATTTGTCTTTATTAGTGACAATATATTGTAGATGGACTGCTGCCTGATTCAGAACGTTTCGATAAGTCAGTTGTCAACCGATTCGGTTTGTTATCGTGTTTTGTCTGGGGACTTGTAAGGGTCAGTTCACATCGAGACGCAACGCGCCGCGTGTACTGACCATAACGGAAGAAAACGAGATAACAAACCAACAACTGACAACCGTTTTATCAAAACATTCTGAGGCAGGGGGCAGGACCCGATATACCTTGTAATATGGCGTTGTAGTTTTAAATTCTTCGTTAACAGGATTGGAGCTGTACCTGGTTAGCCCATAAGCTCGGCTTCTTTGGAGAGTATCAATGTAAAAGTTGAATAATTGTATTACCTATTATGTCAGTATTTATAGAATCTTACATAACTTACGCATTGATACTGTTAGTGCCTAAGCACTACTTCAACTTTAGCGCACAGAATAAATAATAGTACTATTTTCAATTCGTTCAAAAGTAGTTAAAACTATACTAGCACTGACAGTTTATCTACCAAAAGAAGTGTTTAATTTATTTTCCGCAATGTAATTAAAATATTAATGCAGTACTTACAGTAAAAACTAACCTGTAACCATTTGTCATTCTCAGCAAAGCGAAGGCGAATCGAATGAAGAGAGCACGCCAGTGAGTGTGGCGGCGGCGGTAGTGGCGCAGCAAGCGGCCGCCGTGGTCGCGCAGCAAGCAGCGGCAGCGCACGCGGCGGCCGCGGCCGTCAGCGCCGCCGTCGCCGCCGGCAATGTGAACGCTGGCACGCCAGAAAAGACCCTCGTGCCTGTCTCACAAGCATCGCAACCAAAACGGTTACACGTCTCCAATATACCCTTCAGATTTAGAGATCCTGATCTTAGAAATATGTTTGGGGTGCGTATTTTTCCACAAAATAATTATATTATTCCACAACCATGGCAAAACAATACTGTTTTATCGATGTAAAAACAACCAGCGTTTTAATTTCTAACCTTTACCTTTCAGCAATATGGCACAATACTTGATGTAGAAATAATCTTCAATGAACGTGGCTCGAAGGTAAGCAATGTTTCGGCCGCAGGGCTAAAAACGAAGTGGCTCATTGAGATCCGTTTACAAACGGATTTCATTCGGCCACTTTTTGAAAGTATATTTTATTAATAGAAACAAAAAACACTTAAGAATGTCAATAACTTCGTTTAATGATTACATAAATTGATTTTCGGTTTTATAACATTAAAAAATACAGTTTTTTTTAGTTAACTACAGTGATTTTTTGTTTCTTTACAATTCTTTAAATTTAAAGGAATAATGAAGGTTCTTCTCGCGAGGTGATTATATATCTGTTTCTAAACGGTTAACAACAAAGGGTACCTTCCTCATGACCAACAGACTCGTCGAGTATGTTTATCAAAGTTAAAACAGTTTATTTAGGCTTTCGCTTGTTATTCACGTATATTATGTCTCACGCACTGTTACCGTGGAATACTCACTACTCATCAACTTGCTAGGCAATACCATCAGCCAAGGTGAGACCTGAGTAAATTCTCAATTTTAATTGCTTTGAATTTAGAATTAGGTATATAATAACCTCGTTTAAGCAAGTCAGGGTTAAAAATTACCGTCTCTCTAATTAATTATTTCTCGTAATGTTTTAATACAAAAAAAAACTTAAATTATTCCTTTAATTTATACACCAAACTTGCACTTCATAGCTATTGACTTAAAATACTTGTATTGTTAGACTTTACAATATTTGAACTTAAAAGAACTTTGTATATTCACTAGTTATCAACGATATTATCCATAGCAAGCAGAAGTGCAGTAGCTAAGAGGTCTTACTAACATTTATTAGTAATTGCTGCCCAAACCAAAGTAACTACCGATTTTATACAAATATTTCCTAATAATAATATTATGTTCTAAAGTTTTACTTCTCTTCAAGTCGTGCGATTTGATTAATTATCCTTGCTTAACAGAAATAAAGGCAAATGGGCTTAGTTAAAATAATCATAATTGTGTTTTAAACAAACTTCTTTCTCATAGCATATTGGTTTTAATGTTTGGTGCAGTATCTCTAATTGCATTGTATATTATCATTGAATAATAATGTCTATTATTCTGATTTTAAACAAATCTGAACTATATTTACTTGATTGCACTAACGACATACGTATCCATCATTTTAGTAGCTTCTATGTCTGTGTTTCAATATTCAAATTACAATGATATAAAAGTATGTTTGTAAGTCATTGGTGCAATGTATTGATATTTAGCAACATTAATTTTACATTTCAAATATACTCAAAAAACAACTCACTGTAAATGATAATTCCCATGAAATTTAAAGAGTTATTATCGAAATATTTTTATAATAATTGATTGGATTGAACGCTTTTTCGTGTTTACTGCTTTCCTTGTGTCAGTTTGGTGACCGCCCCTAAAGTAGTCCATGCTCGCTCATGTCAAGAAGTATTTTACTCTTTTAAAATAATAGCTCCAAGTTATTTTTTCTTCAATGCCTCACATTGGGATATGCAGTATTAGAGAATGATGCATCGTCACTATAACAGCTGATTTCCTAAGTCATATTTTCAGGACAGCTCTATTATTCATCACTAATGAGGTTGTTACAATCGTCCAAACTGCTCCGATCTTTTTTATAGTGTTGTATGTTCTTATATCTTTATTATGTTTATGACATGATGTATATTGTTATGTACAAACCTTTTAATGCATCTATGTTGTAGTTTGGATGATCAGTCATTCTGATGTATTTAGTCTATTAGATTGACAGTGTACTTACTATTTTCTGTCCACTATGTTATTAATAAATAATACAAAAATTCGTTCAGTCATATGCTTCCTAACAAGGGAATATAATTTTTATTAGTTTTGGGCATGTATATTTTGCTGAACCCTGGAAACACAATGTTATATAATGTAACGCAATGACTATATGATGTAAGTTATTTTCCTAGAAGTAACTTTAGGGTGCATCACTTAGTTTGGCTTTATCTCATATAACTTCGGTAACATTTCGTTTTCAATTGGGAAAATTCTAACCGGTTTTGGCTAACTACCAATAATTTCATTTTTCTATTGCTGTTGTGTTTGCAAATATAATATTATTATTTTATTTATAAATGTTTTTGTATGACTAGAAAGAAAAAGAAACTCATTTCTCTTTAATTATTTAAAGCGTTTTGTAAATTTATTATCCGACTGCTGACGAAATCAAGAAAAATAAATAAAAAAAACATATTTTCTAAGTAAAATAAATGGAAACAAATGAACCGGTATAGATTTTCACTTGTTGAGATTAGAACGTAATGTTTCCGAGCTATATGTCACTTGTGTCTTCCTCGTCTGTTGGATCGATTCTGTGTCTGTCAACAATACTGAGAGCTTGTTGCACTGTGTGCGTTGTGTTCTAAGATCAAGTATGTAACTAGATGGAACATTTTTAAAACGAAAAATTTCCTCTAGTTCATCTCTTCACTCTAATGAGAGATGATCCGAGGGAAAAAGAGACGAACTTGCTGTCATGAGTATACACGTCAAACGAAATGAAGCTTATATGAGTTGAAGATCCTGAATGCATTTATAATATGATTAGAGATGAGGCAGAATAATCTAGGGACGGTATCGATACATTAAATATTTATTTCCTTAAAATTGAATAATTAATGACTTTCGAATTTGAAACGTTTTTGCAGCGACGTGACTATTCAAAAACGCCTTTCAAAATGTAAAAATTCCTTTCATAAAATACGTAATTAATTTAACTAAAAAATCACTCAAACTAATACAGTTTACAATAGAACTAAGAATGCATACGACATGAATGATGATAATTGACCTACGGCGTATCGTAGTTGACTATCGTTTTAACGCTTAGCAGACTGGAGCAGTGGTGGTCCAGAAGTAACGGCGCCAGCGCCACGGTTACCATGGAGTTTCTTGTCGGCTCATCTCCATAGGACTTACTTTTTGGAACCGTGCAACTAAATTGTCGAGACGTTTCCTCAATGCATGTACTCTGCTCATTAGAAATAAAAAAAAAACGTTGAATTTGAATTTACCGAGCTGTAGGTCGCGGGTTCGAACCCAGGCAGGCACGCACTGTGTAATTTGTTTTGTCACTGCTCTTAAAACTGTAAGGGAAAACGGCATGTCCAAGATCCAAAAAATCGAATACATGTGTCATCCATCAATCCACATTGGGGCTGCAGTGTATTACAGCCCAATCCCCTCTTTCTAGAGAGGAGGCCTGTGTCCCCGCAGTGTTGTGCTTATGCTTAGAAGACGTGTGACGTAACACTTAAGCTCACATTTTGATGTTGCTTATGTGTGGGTTACATACCACTGGAATTTGCTATATGCATAGGTATCTACTTACTCAATCACTCTTCTATATTTGGAGGACTGGGCTATAACAAAGGTGAGTACAAATTAAAACAGATAGCATTTGATCAAACACTTTTATTCCAAAATAATAAGAAACATTTTAAAATATAAAAATTACATTACAATGAGCAATCTTCAACTTCAAGGAACTCGTGCTTCGGAGAGCACGTAAGGGCCAAAACACACTTAGCGTATCTTGCGCCATGTACTGCGCGAGATACGCGACGCAAAATACGCTTATGTATGGCGTTAGCCGCTAAATCTGCTCCCAACATAGTTGGGAAAGGCAGAATTGAACGTCAAATTCAAGGAATAATATTGTAGTCACAGTGGTCAAATACTTGAATAACCCTATTATTATGTAGTGGTTGTCCATGCAATTTGAATATTCGAGTATTCGCCTCATTTTACTGTTCGAATAGTAAGAGCTAAGCTATTCGAGTTTTTAAGTAATGGTTTGCCATGTAATATTCGAACGCAAGAACGCTTTAAGACACGCGCCTACGCGTATCCAATTACTTGGCGGGGGATGCTAACTAAACTAATTTATCCTTAATTTAACGGACTGCAACCTACTCCGACCAGATCGGTTAGGTAAAGTTAGAATTATGACGACTCGGCTGTCGGCGGTGGCTGGCGAGCGGTAGTTTCGACCTGGTCGTAGATTACTTATGTAAGGCACCCCGACCGAATCGGTTAGATTAGGTTAAAACAAACGCGTCACACAAACGCGCGCGAGTTTAACTATGCCCTTTTTACTGGGAGAGCTATAAAAGCATGGGGCAGAAGCGTCGTCGTTCTCTCCTTTAATAAGAGCGAAGACTTTATTGAAGAATTATAAATTTCGCTTCTGAGCCATGTCTAAAAGTTGTTTTCGAGAGTTGTTATAAATCGTTTCGCGCAAAGATTCGATGAATTTCAACCACCGAAGCAGGTCGGGTTTGGAAAAAGATATGGCACCATAGACCACCGCTTTCATCTGTCATCATCAATAAGTACGTCTGTCTCCTGATTGTAAATTCATCACGCAAAATCTAAAGATCACCATTTACAAAACAATACAAAACAAAAGTCCATGATTTTGTTCATGGTGGTATAAATAACATTAATATTGTAGTCTTATACCTTTGTTTTGTTAGAAATAATTTCAAAACTTTTATTAGGTACGTATTTACAATTTACGGCTTTTACACTGATTTTAAAAAACTATTTGATTTTTGATTTTGGCCTCCAATAACTAGCTGATCCTAACTGATTAATTAACTAAATTATAAAAATCATTCTACCAACTTAGAAATCTCAGGGCCAAAACATACTTAGCGTATCTTGCGCAGTACGCGGCGCAAGATACGCGACGCACGCGTAAGTGTGGTTGTAGCCGCTGAAAATACGCCAAATATAGTTAACTTTACATCGCTCGAAACTTTAATCGTTCTAGGCCCCATTAGGCTCGGCTTATCAACGTACAACGCGCGCGGTGAGGTCGCGCAAAAGAATTTGTATGTATACGCGTAATGCGACGAATCATGAGCTGCGCCAGATACGTTCAGTGTGTCTGCAGCCTTATAACTATTTTGTTAAATTGAAGTTAAAACTTAAGATATTGATATAATTGAATTATTCTACAACCTTAAACCTAATAAATAATAACATAGCTTACAAAACAAAATGTACATAAATACTTATACATTTAAATATTAATTGATTCCATGTAAAATAAACGTATGATCACTATAATTATGTACCTTTGATATTGATTGTTCTGGAAATATAGTGGGTACGGCATCACTACGTAGTTCTTTTTTTGTAACCTTCACGGTAGCAATCCACTCTAAAATGGAGTGAACATAATTTTGAGTACTGTGAAGAAGTCCAATTTTGTCTTCCAAGATTACGTACCCACTTATATCTGATTTTTGGTTCCAAAGGAAATCTAAAAAAAAACATTATATAATTACATTATAAATTATATAAATGTTGTATAATGGTGTTCGCACTTATACCTAACTATATTTCTACTATTATCTTAAGCATTCACATAAAAATAGAAATATTTAAAGTGAACATATATAAAGCGACTGAGAAAAATATCGATATTGTGGAGCTTCCCTACTTGTGCGAGTAAAGGTAGATGATCTGCCAAAAACTCTTTGTAAAATACAACAATGTTATTTCTTGAATAAATTACGTTGTATATGCTTACTGAAACTTGATAAAACTTTTAGTGATTACTAATACTAAACCTAATTGGCTTAAAGCGGCATTTGGGAACAGTCTTTTCGTAAAAATGAGTGTCGATAACTTACCTATGGAAAGATAACTTGCTATTATTTTCATTTAGAACACTCATACGGCTCTTACAGCCGACTGCAACACAAGCCATATTTAATGGGGCAAGCAATGAACACATTCACTCAGGTCACAATGGCACCAAAAGAAGAATAATTCGATGAAAACGATGTAAGAGCTTGGTATAATGCACAATACCAAGCTGACTCGCAATTGTAAATTTTGACGTTTAAGACGGAGTCAAAATTTTATGGTTATCTCTTTTTTCTTAATTCTTAATTGTCATTTGAACAAAAGAGACAAAAAGTAGAATGAAATTCATTTTAAAAAGGTTCTGTCTAGTTCACATACTTTGTCTAACTTAGACAAAGTATGTGAACTAGACAGAACCTTTTTAAAATGAATGTCATTCTACTTTTTGTCTCTTTTGTTCAAATGACAATTATGAATTAAGAAAAAAGAGATAACCATAAAATTTTGACTCCGTCTTAAACGTCAAAATTTACAATTGCGAGTCAGCTTGGTATAATGCACTATACCAAGCTCTTACATAGTTTTCATCGAATTATTCTTCTTTTGGTGCCATTGTGACCTGAGTGAGTGTGTTCATTGCTTGCCCCATTAAATATGGCTTGTGTTGCAGTCGGCTGTAAGAGCCGTATGAGTGTTTTAAGTGAAAATAATAGCAAGTTATCTTTCCATAGGTAAGTTATCGACACTCATTTTTACGAAAAGACTATTCCCAAATGCCGTTTTAAGCCAATTAGGTTTAGTATTAGTAATCACTAAAAGTTTTATCAAGTTTCAGTAAGCATATACAACGTAGTTTATTCAAGAAATAACATTGTTGTATTTTACAAAGAGTTTTTGGCAGATCATCTACCTTTACTCGCACAAGTAGGGAAGCTCCACAATATCGATATTTTTCTCAGTCGCTTTATATGTTCACTTTAAATATTTCTATTTATAAGTGAATGCTTAAGATAATAGTAGAAATATAGTTAGGTATAAGTGCGAACATCATTATACAACATTTATATAATTTATAATGTAGGTAATTATATAATGTTTTTTTTTAGATTTCCTTTGGAACCAAAAATCAGATATAAGTGGGTACGTAATCTTGGAAGACAAAATTGGACTCCTTCACAGTACTCAAAATTATGTTCACTCCATTTTAGAGTGGATTGCTACCATGAAGGTTACAAAAAAAGAACTCTACGTAGTGATGCCGTACCCACTATATTTCCAGAACAATCAATATCAAAGGTACATAATTATAATGATCATACGTTTATTTTACATGGAATTCAATTAATATTTAAATGTATAAGTATGTATGTAGGTACATTTTGTTTTGTAAGCTATGTTATTATTTATTAGGTTTAAGGTTGTAGAATGATTCAATTATATCAATATCTTAAGTTTTAACTTCAATTTAACAAAATAGTTATAAGGCTGCAGACACACTGAACGTATCTGGCGCAGCTCATGATTCGTCGCATAACGCGTATACATATAAATTCTTTCACGCGTTGTACGTTGATAAGCCGAGCCTAATGGGGCCTAGAACGAGTAAAGTTTCGAGCGATGTAAAGTTAACCAGGTTCGGCGTATTTTCAGCGGCTACAGCCACACTACTGCGCAAGATTCGCTGAGTATGTTTTGGCCCTAAGATTTCTAAGTTGGTAGAATGATTTGTATAATTTAGTTAATTAATCAGTTAGGATCAGCTAGTTATTGGAGGCCAAAATCAAAAATCAAATAGTTTTTTAAAAACAGTGTAAAAGCCGTAAATTGTAAATACGTAATAAAAGTTTTGAAATTATTTCTAACAAAACAAAGGTATAAGACTACAATATTAATGTTATTAAGTACCAACATTAACAAAATCATGGATTTTTGTTTTGTATTGTTTTGTAAATGGTGATCTTTAGATTTTGCGTGATGAATTTACAAACAGGAGACAGACGTACTTATTGATGATGACAGATGAAAGCGGTGGTCTATGGTGCCATATCTTTTTCCCAACCCGACCTGCTTCGGTGGTTGAAATTCATCGAATCTTTGCGCGAAACGATTTATAACAATTCTCGAAAACAACTTTTAGACATGGCTCAGAAGCGAAATTTATAATTCTTCAATAAAGTCTTCGCTCTTCTTGAAGAAGAGAACGACGACGCTTCTGCCCCATGCTTTAGCTCTCCCAGTAAAAAGGGCATAGTTAAACTCGCGCGCGTTTGTGTGACGCGTTTGTTTTAACCTAATCTAACCGATTCGGTCGGGGTGCCTTACATAAGTAATCTACGACCAGGTCGAAACTACCGCTCGCCAGCCACCGCCGACAGCCGAGTCGTCATAATTCTAACTTTACCTAACCGATCTGTCGGAGTAGGTTGCAGTCCGTTAAAATGAGGATAAATTAGTTTAGTTAGCATCCCCCGCCGAGTGATTGGATACGCGTAGGCGCGTGTCTTAAAGCGTTCTTGCGTTCGAATATTACATGGCAAACCATTACTTAAAAAAATCGAATACCTTAGCTCTTACTATTAGAACAGTAAAATGAGGCGAATACTCGAATATTTGAATTGCATGGACAACCACTACATAATGATAGGGTTATTCAAGTATTTGACCACTGTGACTACAATATTATTCCTTGAATTTGACGTTCAATTCTGCCTTTCCCAACTATGTTGGGAGCAGATTTAGCGGCTAACGCTAAGCGTATTTTGCGTCGCGTATCTCGCGCAGTACATGGCGCAAGATACGCTAAGTGTGTTTTGGCCCTTACATGCTCTCCTAGGCACGGGTTCCTTGAAGTTGAAGATTGCTCATTGTAATCTAATTTTTATATTTTAAAATATTTCTTATTATTTTGGAATAAACGTGTTTGATCAAATGCTATCTGTTTTAATTTGTACTCACCTTTGTTATACCCCAGTCCTCTAAATATAGAAGAGTGATTGAGTAAGTAGATACCTACCTATGCATATAGCAAATTCCAGTGGTATGTAACCCGCACATAAGCAACATCAAAATGTGAGCTTAAGTGTTACGTCACACGTCTTCTAAGCATAAGCACAACACTGCGGAGACACAGGCCTCCTCTCTAGAAAGAGGGGATTGGGCTGTAATACACTGCGCAGCCCCAATGTGGATTGATGGATGACACATGTATTCGATTTTTTGGATCTTGGACATGCCGTTTTCCTTTACAGTTTTAAGAGCAGTGACAAAACAAATTACACAGTGCGTGCCTGCCTGGGTTCGAACACTCGGTAAATTCAAATTCAACGTTTTTTTTTCTTCTAATAAGCAGAGTACATGCATTTAGGAAATGTCTCGACAATTTAGTTGCACGGTTCCAAAAAGTAAGTCCTATGGAGATGAGCCGACAAGAAACTCCATGGTAACCGTGGCGCTGGCGCCGTTACTTCTGGACCACCACTGCTCCAGTCTGCTAAGCGTTAAAACGATAGTCAACTACGATACGCCGTTGGTCAATTATCATCATTCACGTCGTGTGCATTCTTAGTTCTATTGTAAACTGTATTTAGTTTGAGTGGTTCTTTAGTTAAATTAATTACGTATTTTATGAAAGGAATTTTTACATTTTGAAAGGCGTTTTTGAATAGTCACGTCGCTGCAAAAACGTTTCAAATTCGAAAGTCATTAATTATTCAATTTTAAGGAAATAAATATTTAATGTATCGATACCGTCCCTAGATTATTCTGCCTCATCTCTAATCATATATATAAATGCATTCAGGATCTTCAACTCATATAAGCTTCATTTCGTTTGACGTGTACACTCATGACAGCAAGTTCGTCTCTTTTTCCCTCGGATCAATTCTCATTAGAGTGAAGAGATGAACTAGAGCAAATTTTTCATTTTAAAAATGTTCCATCTAGTTACATACTTGATCTTAGTTGTCTAAGGTTGTGTTACAGTCCGGTCGGGTACCTTGGTAACGCGAGTGTTGGACGGGCCCTCGCCTCTTCGTAAATTATAATTTTTTCTTTCTCTTTCTCTCTGCCCAGATTTAATGTTTACGTTATAAGTATTTGCACTCAGAATGGTAATAATAGAGCTGTCATTTGCTTTTATAAGTGTAAGCGTTTCGTACAATCAGCAACTTGTTTGCCACTTTCACAACTCGTCTCTTCCACTGTATTGTGTGCTGTGCTAGCTGCTTTTTGTATCTATGGGTTATCACCATTTATTGAAAGTAAGTAGTTTCATTTGTCTAAGCACGATCTATTGATACAATAATATTGGCCGAAATTGTATAATAACGCGTACTGAATGCCATTTACGTCAATTTGATAGTAACTTGTGTGATTCACATAAATGTAATTAAGTAGGATGTACCAGGTATAATTATATAATATTTAATAAATATATAATAAATCTAAGTATCGCTTTTGTTTAACGTGTTAGTTTTTGGGCACTGTAAAGTAAATGCACAATGTTATAATGTAAAATTAATATAGGTGTATTTATTGGTTATGAATACAACGTTAGTGTATTTTTATTACTTAAACATTATTAGTATTTACATGTTAAAAATAGTACTCCATCGATGTTTGATAATTGTACAGTGGTTGCTCCGTGATGGAATATGAAATCCATTTTGTATACCTGTGTTCCTAGATGCAATTAGTTCATTCAAGCCACTGCATGATCGGTGAGTTTTCTGTAATAGAACAAATCGCAGCTAACATCTCACACAATTACTTGTCATTTTGATTACAGTAGTGTCTATGAATTAGTGTCGAAAATGATCCTTAAGACTCGCTGTATACAGTGATACAAACTCTCCTACCAATAGTACAGACTACTAGGTCGAGCGACGTTACATTAATTTATTACTGTGATCCAAACGCTTATGTGTACCCATACAGCTAGAATACGCTCAAAGTATCAACGTAATCGACTCGATAATATTTTCTCGATATTTCACTAGAATATTTAAAAAGAATATGCAATGCATAAATGTTAATTTTTGTTGCACGTTGTTTTTTGAGCGACGCTGTTTTTAATGCATGTTTTGTCTGTCTTGCATGCAGGGATTCGGTTTTGTAACATTCGCAAATAGTGGTGATGCGGAGCGAGCACGAGAGCGTCTTCACGGCACCGTGGTTGAGGGCAGAAAGATAGAGGTGTGCATGACTCAATGAATACCATCCGTAGCACTATGTAACTTATAACATCCCGCTCCTACGCCCACCGCCCACCGCAACCTGCGCTCGTCTGCTCTGTAGTTACTGTCATGCTAGCGTGCCGCGCCGCGGTCCCGCATATTAGCACTAAGTATGCCGGCGTCTAATCCACAAACAAACCTTATTTATTTTATCCCTTTACTCTCTAGACGGTCATTTAATATGCCGATCGAAAGAGAGAGTGTCTCACAGAGAAATGTAGAACGAACCGTATCGTCACAATGCCGCAGAGGTAAGATTGCAAAACAAATTTTAGTTCCATTCTATCTATTCATTTTAAATTTAAATAGAAGCGCTGAAAAGTGGTTTTGTAGACGAGTCAGTCTGCGTATATGGCAAGAAGAGAGTGAATGGTGTTAAGAGTGAAAAAGTATGCTCTCTTTAATATTCTTAAATATCCCTTATTAATTTTAAAAGTACATCCCAAGTTTCCTTAATTTTATGTTCACATATCAGATGTCTACGGCTACGAATCAAAGTTTAAAAAAGTATTGTTTTTTGTTTAATGTTGTTATTAGTTTAATTTATTATTTGCATATCGAAGTATGACATCCGATATCCAATTGGCTGATTTTCATAGAAGAATTTTATACTAAATAAGTAAATGCAATCAGTAATGTTTCTCCTCGTGAGAAAAAGCGCAAGTGAGTTCGACTCTCACAAATATTGATTGATGTGGTTCATATTAAGCTTTTCGATCTTAATGATTTTATTTTTGCAATTGTAATATTCTACTGTTTAAAAATAGTTATTTATACATATAAATAACTATTTTTAAACAGTTGTAAACCTTTCCATGTTTAATATTTGATTAAAATCAGCCAATGTAATTGTTTTTGGTATATACCCAAACGTATTCTCACATAGATTTTACTTCAAATCAGGTTAATAATGCGACAGCCAGAGTGCAGACAAAGAAACCTCCGACCGTTCCTAACGGTAAGTAACAACATGATCGTTCATGAATCCATTAAATGCGTTAAATCTTACAAAATAAAGTCATAACATTCACACATATAAATAACAATACCTTATTGTATAACACCTGTACAAAATATAATGCATCTTGGGATTTTCTCTGTTTAATCCATCCAGTTATTCTGGCTAGAAATGGATCAGTTCCCACTTTGGGTGAGAGAGCTGAACTTGTAAACATCGGTGTTGTCCATGTCAATGTACTTAATTATTACTACATGTGGCTAGTTACGTTGTCTGTATGCTACTAGGTGAATGCTATTTAGAGAATGAGTCCACTGTCAGCTGCCGGAGACAGTCTCGCTCTGATCACACGTCCACACTGCGCTGAATTACATTTGATCCATCATCAATACAGTCATGAACTTTACTCATTCTAATACAGACAAAGGTTTTAAGAACGTTGCAGAAGGCTGTCTCCGGCGTCACATTGCCTGGCGAACTTAACTCACTGTATAAATAAACGGATGACACCGTCTATTAGACAGCTTGCTAGATAACTAAACACAGTTTTGTACAGCTATTACAAGACACATGAATGTTCATACCTTGACGTTTGTTGGAATGAATGCAACTTCCGTAATGCACTATATTCATATTTCAATTTTGTAGTAGAGAATGTCTTCTAGGTATGTCTTTTTTTTGTTTTAGATCTAGCAAAATACCTTCGTTCACCTAACTAGTCAAGATTATAATTACCTAAATATTATATTTATTTTGTTTCAGTGTGTGTCCAGTGGCCGGAAGGTGAGAACCTTCATTATGATTTTGGTATGATATTTAATTCGATAATCTTAAGCTTTCGCGTTTACATTACTATAACAATCATTCGAGCATGAACCTCCTTCACACAATGTGGTGGGATTACTTGGTTATTTAAATTCTTATCCCTGTCTGACGAATCGACTCCATGAAATGCTACCACCCTCTGCGGAGGCTCTGGCCTCGCCACATACGAGCTGGCTCCCAAAACCCCCACATCACGGACATTAATAACATCGACATAAGCCTAATGGCAACGTCGCACACATCCTAAAAGTTAGCGATGTGTAGCGTGATAAAGCGTACCTGTCGGTCACCGGGCGTCGAGTTCGATCTCGCGCGTGTCGTTCCGTGGTGACGTGGTCACTGTCGTCAGTGTGTAGAGGCGCGATGTGTGCGCAGGGCTGCGGGTGTCGGGCGTGACGTGGCCGTGGCTGGGAGCCGCGCCGGCGGCCGCGCCCGCCCCGCCGCTCGTGCTGGCGCCGCGCGCCGCTCAGCGACGCAGGTAACGCATGCTCCCGCTCCCACTCCCGCTGTGTGTTGCATGTAGCCGCGCTGCGCCGCGAGCACCGCGCCGCGCAGCCCCCGCACGCGCCCCCGCCGCACGCGCTGTCGCACGCCGTGTTGCCCCGCGCCGCCGCCTACGCCTCGCAGTTGCACGCCTACGCACCGTGAGTACTGTCCCGTCCACACTCGCACCATCCGCCCTACCCGAAACTAGCGTCCACGACAAACTAACTGTTTTATGTCTAGCAGATGACAAAACTGGTGTAACCGAAATACTTTTCGAATAATTTCATAACCGGCACGCCTATAAACCCGAATGGTTTAGGCAGTGATGGTAGTTTTTTACTGTACACCAAATCACCAATGGTGATAATTATTTGTTCAATGTGATGGAGCCATAGGCAAGCCTATCTCCATTTACAGAATATCTATGAGTAAAGTTCCAAAGAACTTTTAACCCAAATTATTCAGGTTGCTTTGAAGCTTTTCGAAGCTTTGACAATTATTTCCTAAGCACGCTCACTCGGCTTGCGCGTTGGTCACAAAAAACCTCAACTGCTCCGCTTCGCTTCTTTCGTCCACGCAACTATTTTCAACTCTGCGAAAGTCGGTTTACAAAGTAAACACTCGTAAGGTGTACGACCTACTCTTCTTTGTCATGGTGCAGATACGTGTATTGTAACTACCATGTAGTGGCGAAGCATTAAGCTTTGCAAAGTCAGAATATGATGACTGAAGACATTTGTAATATTGACGAACGAACATCTTTTGTCGATGCGTCCAGCAGGCTTACAACTGATTTAATAGTAATTTCTTTCATGAAAAGGCGCTGTTTTTTGGTCTCACTGAGGCCATCACAGTCCTACCATCGGCCTTTGACATATGAATGTTTTTGCTCAGAAACATTTTCTATCCTGTTAATATTATTTTTATTTGATATACAAGATAAACAATTGTTGTATTAGCTCGACGATGTCAATTTTGTAATTGTATTCGTTAAATATTAATAGTAACATGTTTATGACAGGACGCAAGTTTTATCCACGCTCCCAGACACCCCTATCCCTAGACCCCGATTCCCCTAACTTTGGTATGAGTTATTTTCGGTTTACTTATTAACTACACCAGCACATCACGTAATTGTTGAATGTAAATGTGTAACTAACACTAGTCACGTTAATTCTAACTGGATCGATTGCTAAGCTTATAGATAACTACTTATATATTTAGTGCTTATTCCACCGTTGATGTATTGTATTTGATTAGTCAACTACGAGTAGATGACAGTTGTCTAGTTGCACTAATAGCACTTGAATGAACATTTATTGTTCGTTGCACAAAGTAGATTAGAAAATTATTTCATATTTATATTAGATTTCAAGTTAAATTAAATATTAATATTTACATTCCTATTTGATATCGATATGTAATATCACAGATTTGTTTAAAAAAAAAACTGTATAATGTTGTTTTACTTCGCAGTGTGTATTACGACCCGTTCTTAGCCGCGGCAGCAACAGCTGACTCCAACTACAGACTTCAGGTAAATAACATTTTTTTATGTTGTAATTAATTGTCAGTTCCATTAATCAATAATTAATAATAAACGAGTGTATTGACTTGTCTGTTCTGATGACACATTGGTCAGTTGTCGAGTTGAGGGCCGTGGTGGTGACAGTGCGTGTGTTGTTACAGGCCGCGAAGCCGGCAGCCGAGGTAAACGTCACGCCTTTAGAGTTCAGTTTCGCTCGATATGCGACTGTATCTGTATCTCTATTGCTTCCTGATTCATGTTCCACCACACTAGTATAAGTTCGATATCCATCATGGAGTGAGTGCTGGGATTTTGTTTGCTCCTTTATTATACTCGTATGGTCCTATTGGTTGGTAATCCACCGTAATGCAGGGTGCACATTGTGTTTGTGGTAACCAGATGGACTTGGCACACGCGCGGCCGCGGTCGGCCCGCGCGGTTTGCTTTCTGTTGAGTTTATCCTTGTTCGTTGGTATTGTGGTGGGTGATTTAGTTTTAGGCATATGTTGAAGCTGTACGTTTAATCTATCAGATGCTAATTACCATGCTGCGAGTAGAACATTGAGCCCACAAATGTAATTGCAATTTTTAAAGTACACTAACTTCACCGATAATGTAGATAGATTTAGAATACTTCGACGTTTTGATTTAATTTGTATCGATTCCGTCATAATTGTTTCTTTAAATGCATGTTCATGTTCATCGACCACATTAACATAACTCGTCTGCATCTCATTCTAAAAATCGATTATTGAAATCGATGGTTTGTGCAGAAAATATAGCATCAAACGTCATAGAAATGTGTGCCGGCAGCGTTGCATGTTAATCGATATTTATGTAAATAAATAGTATTTACAAACGTGCACACTCTTTTTCTGTTATGTAGTTCCTACCTATTCTCTGCATCGTTTTTGCTTTCAACTTATGGCTACGCAGATCGCTACTCAATGTGACGAGGAATTTCATCTTTAGACCATTTTATCGTCTGTGGACCTCCACATTTGGTAAGATATAAACTACGCGATCGAACTCGCCAGAGGGGCGACCGCGATGACCGGTCCTTCGACGGAGAAGAGAGTCGGTCGCCCGCGATCGCGCCTTTGTGGGCTCACTGTTCACATCACATAAGACCTTCGCGGTTTGAGTCAGAGGATCGTTCCGCGTCGTAAAACGAGTGTTGTGATTCGCAGGCCGCGGCAGCAGCGGCGGCAGCGGCAGCGCCCCTGTTGAAATCTCCGCTGACGTCAGCGCAGCACGCGGCGGCGGCGGCCGCGGCGGCTAACTACGGAGCAGCCGCGCGCGCCGCCGCCGCCGCCGTCAACGCTGCGCCCGCGCCCTCGCTAGCGCCGCTCGGTGCCACGTCAGTACCTACGTCAACCTCCAACACTTTGATGTCGCTCATGTAAATACACAGCTTTACGGACTCAACCGTTTTATTAATTAATTATTATTTAAGATCTAGTCGCATCACTTAAGTCAACTCAAGAAATGCCAACTGTTGATATAGCCACGACGGCAAAACGAATACATTTAAGTGGTTCTCTATTACCTAACCTATCTAAGTTGAATCTATTTATGATTGATTTAAGTAATACAGGTACCTACTCTATTATGTTAAAGTAACGTGACCTGCTCCCGAATTATTCATATAAAAGTTACTCGTACTTTTGTTTAATTTGAGTATATAGGTGATATAGGTAGTTAACAAATTATAGTCTCACCGGCCGCGGCCGGCTCGCGTACCGGAATGCGCAGCGTGGGTAGGCCCCTCACAAGGTGGACCGATGACCTGGTAAAAGTTGCAGGAATCCGCTGGATGCGAGAATCACATGCCCGGTCGATGTGGCGATACTTTGGGGGAAGCCTATGTCCAGTAGTGGACGTCTTTCGGCTGAATGATGATGACGAGGAGACTCACCGGCTTCGCCACTGTCTGCTTAAATATATAATTTCTAGGCATCGTCGCTGCATGAATAACCGTCTAGAAAACGTCATAGCTTTTCCTCAATACCAAAACACGTTATAGTCAAAGATTAACGCACAAACTTCGCTTTATAGTTTTTATTGTTTTCAAAACTCGTTGTAGTTAGTGTTGTGAAACGAATATTACTTTGTTGATAAATTGAAGAAGCCACATTGCATTTTGGTTCATATTTTAACTCTTTACAAACTCTGAGATTGAAACGTTTAATCTTTGCACATTTTAGCTACCTATGTGTTATGTGATGTTATTATTACAGCAGTCATAAAAACATGTTGCATATTGCAGGTATGGCAGAGAATACGCGGATCCGTATTTAGGCCACGGTATCGGACCGGTGTCGGGCTATGGGGTAAGATCTAATAAATATTATTCGACCGGCGCACTATGGAAATTCTTTGGTGAAAACTTGGTCAAAATTATATTAAAGCTTCATTAAAATAAAAAGACATTAGACATATTACAGTTAAAAAAAAAGTACACAACTAAATAAAAATTACCTTATTTTATTTGGAGTTACAGTCGATTATGTCGATTTCGATTAGATTGATATTTTATCGACCTATCTTTATTCTTGAGGTTTAGCCAATAAAAGATAATCCCAGATTTAAAATATTCCCATCACTTTTAACATCATTTCTTCAAAAGAGACGGTTTTAATACTTGGGGTTTTTTAACGCCAAATTCACTACTTAGCAAGTTTTGTTTAACAACCGAGTTTCAAGCTTCAACAAAACTTGCTAGTGGATTTGGCGTTTTAGTCCGTTTTTCAAAATAACAGGGTAAGCACTTCCTTAGAAAATGTCATAATTCTTTTTGGTCGTCTTCTATTGCTCAGAAGTGGATCGGAAATCAGCAACAATCTCCTTCTTATGTCCTTGTTGGTATTGCACAGCACTCTGGAACATCCGTGCAAAATTGATGCGATATTGCCTCAACTGCATTGACGTAGAAACACATGGACCTTGGTCCAGCGCTCAAAAAATTCCGAATCGAATGCCAACTAGAACGAGAAAATGAAGATTAATTCGAAGATTCGACGCACCCATTGACGTAATCAATGGGTGCGTCGGTTCTTCGTATGATTGTAAGCTAAATTAGGCATTGTGATGACGTTCATTTAAATTAGTTTGTTAGTATTTGTAAGTTTACATGGCGGTGTGCCTTAGCGCGCGCTCTGGTGGTGTATGTAAACTCAGGACACTTTTTACAGCGGTTACGCACTGCATCCGATCCGAATCCGTGAAAATACGTTCCGAAGTAGCCATAGAACTATTTGTATGGTAGTTTACGCACTACATCCGGCATCCGTCATCCGATTTCTATCCGTCATCCGTGAGTCTCCAATTCGGAAGAAATATTGACGGACCGAAGTAGCCGTAGTAATGTTTGTATGAACGCTTTCGCACTACCTCGGATTCAAATCGGACGCCAAATGGATATGCCAAAGATGGCTCCTTAATTTTTTTGAATTTGGATCAGAGATCGGATAAGTGCGTAAGCGATATCCGAATTCGGTCGTGTTCGTGTTTTCACGGATTCGAATCGGATGCAGTGCGTAATCGCTCTTAGGGTTCCGTACCCAAAGGGTAAAACGGGACCCTATTACTAAGACTCCGCTGTCCGTCCGTCTGTCACCAGGCTATGTCTCATGAACCGTAACAGTTAGACGGTTGAAATTTTCACAGATGATGTAGGTATTTCTGTTGCCGCTTTATCAACAAATACTAAAAAACAGAATAAAATAAATATTTAAGGGGGCCTCCCGTACCATGATTTTATTGCCATTTTTATAGATAATGGTACGAAACTCTTCGTGAGCGAGTCCGACTCGCACTTGGTCGGTTTTATTTCGTGAGTATTGTCTGTTGACTCTTGGTCCATGTGTTTCTACGTCAATGCTCAACTATGAGACTTTAATCAGATGTGTTGAAGAACTATTTGTATTGCTCTTATATACGTGTATTCCTTCTGTTTTGTTTCTTTTAGTGTACAATAAAGTACATCTATCTATACTTCTCATACATTGTTTTGTACAACTGTTCCTGACCAAGCATGACACATTAACTTTGAGACCTACTAAAAGAATAAAAAAAATGTTTGCATTGTCTTTTGTTAATCCCCTCTGGATCCTAGATTTGGTAACTAAACTTAGTACTGAGCTCAATTTTTTTTTCCGTAATCCAAGGAAATTTTACTGCGGGTTGACAACTGTAGTGTCATTCTGTAAGAAACCCACCTCAATATCGACGGTTAGCTCGATATCCATAATGTCACAGTATGGATAATAGAAGCAAATGACACACAGATAATCGACAGTATAATCAATAACGCGTAATTTTGTTATCCACGCTGTGTCACGACAAGTGTCTAATTGACAGTCGCGATCGAGGTGAGATTCTTACAGAATTGCACTGCTGATCACTTCAAAACGTTCGCGAATACCTAATAATAGTAGTCGAAAATAGTGACATGCAATTTACACAATAACGGTATTGCAACTGCTTGTATGCAACAGAACGCTCTCAATATTCAAGATATTGACATGGGAGTGTAAAAATAAACTACATATTTGGGAGCTCTAGTGCAGATTTAGTTTGAGTTTTGACCAGTTTTTGCTAAAAAAAATCCCATAGTACGGCGTTTATATTGCTCTAAATACACAATTACATACGAAACTAACAATTTATAATACTTTACTTACAGACTGCAGTATACAGAAGTGGGTACAACAGATTTGCGCCATACTAAAGCCAGTGGATCATGAAACGATATAACTCGAATATTACCTTCGTCACCTTCACCTTAACATGACAATGAACTCTCTTTGTAAACGTACAAACATAATTCATAAATTTAAGGATCAATAATAAACGCTAGCCGACTACCGTATAAGTATCTAAGCTTGGGTAGCAAAACTAATGAAGTAATTGAGCGAGCGTGGTCGAGTTGTTGAAGCGTTAGCTGTGCGGAGTGCCGCCCCGCGCCCCTACACAACTTATGAAATACCAAAGTCATTAAAATTTCTAACAGAAATAGTTTATTAAGTTGAACTATATTGTAAATTATTTGTGTACCTAATGCTATACAAGTGCGAGCAGCTAAAGTGAGTGCTTTCGTTCTATTTAGATATTTGTAAGAGTTACTATAATTTTACTATAACACAGAAGTGAATAATTCATCTTACGATTAGTGTACCGTACTATCTAGGGTAGATGTTACACCTGTATCATTGACAATAGAAAAATATTTACTATAATGATATTTAGTGAGCTTTGCACTTGCATATCATAAAAAATGTAAATACGAAATTGGAAACACATTCTACAGGTTATTTTTTTTTCAAAATTTCCGAAATGTAGTTTCCAGAATATACATTCAGCGATCTTAATCTAAATATACTCGTAAACTAAAAAGTTCATTCTCCATTCATATAACATTAGACTCCTTTCGATTATAAACACGAGTAAGTTAATGTTAAATAAAACCTGCATATAAATATAAACCCAATGATAGTAAAAATCACGTCGTATTATATACAGAGACAATAGAAATTTCAGAACAACTATTTTGGACTAACAAGTTATTTGGTGCGATGTTAATGTGGTGCCATTTGTTTGGTTGTTATTTTACACATACGTATTATATTTTTTCTAAAAGTTACCTTGTACTCTATACAGTTAATGTCACATAGTTGTAGGCTATCCCTGAGAGAACGTGACAAACGACAAAGTTATACGGTGTTCACATTCGCGGCCACTTCTATTGCCCTATAGGTAAACAGTGTCTAATGGCGTATATTTGTGAGTTTGAACAATGATATAGCTATGTCGTTAGTCAGTTTTACTAATAATGTTTCGTTTTGGTTTGTACATTATGCTTGAAGCTTACCTGGTTGATAGTATCTCCGTTCCTTTTCGACAGTCAGGACTGCGCGGTGTCGAGCGTCAGACACTATTATCGCCACAGGTACCAGTTTACCAGTTGAACTCAGTACTTTTCATGTACAGTTTGCTTCGCATACGAATTCGTCTGACCCGGGAATATTTACTTGTAGTCCTGGTTAGTTGTAAATCGAATAATCGGTTGCTAGTTTATAAATAAGCTAATGTTTTACAGAATGTAGGCGAGACGCTTTAGCTGTAGTCATAAGGGAAGAAGGGAACTCCGTCGAGTTCTTACATATCATTGAGATTTTCTCCTTGTATGTAGTTATGTTTAATCAATAATTCTATTGTCTTTTAACGATGTCTTATTTTTACAGTGCTATTTTAATATTTTTGTCTGGCGTACGGACTTTCATTTTATAGAACAAACACGCATACGGGTCCAACCCTTTTAGAAGTCGTAAATTTTAGATCTAACATTTGCATTAGGATTTTAAAGTATTGTAACATCTATGAATTCGCTCAACGTTTATACCAAAGCACAAAAACCCATCGATTCATACGTATTCGGAGACGTGGTGCATGACATTAACCTCTTCTCGATAGATTTAATAGTCTTTCAGTGTGAAAAACTTACGAAATCTATAAGTCGTCGTGTAGATAGATAACTTGAACAAAACAATAGACTTTATTTTTTACTTTCATTTTGTTAAAAGTTTTCATTAATACTAAGTAATTTTTCTAAGGACATATCTACATGTTTGCCATCTAGAGTAGTTTAATCTTAACGTAGTTCAATGACTATATACATAAATATATAGATCTGAATTGATTTAATTGTTGATTGTCGGTCTTTTCATGTTGTAAATTCCTAAGGAATATGGTACACATTGTGTTACAGATGTGTCTGTATGAGAGGTTGCGTCAACGTCGACATATTAGAGCTTTGTCCGTTTATTTTTCAAACCTTTACGTAGCAAGTAGAGATAATGTACCGAATACGTTGGGACTGGTGTAGGCACGTCGCGTACCGCTCCTGGATCCCGTACGACGGCATCCTATGCTGACATATCAACACAACTATATTATTTGGTGTAGTATAGAGCTCGCGTCTGTCGGGACACAGGAGTCTCGTCACAACTCGGTGTCGTCTGATGATGATAGCTTTAATTAATTAAAGATGTTAAGGTGATATTTTCACCCAGTTGTGTCATCTTATATCCAGAATTAGAATAACTAACTCAAGTTTTAGCATTTCCATGACATTATTATTGTTTGTCTTGCAGAATTCTAGTCTTCGCGCACAATCTTTTATTAAAATAATAAATAGTAAAGGTGCTTACTCGTAAAGGTTTCATGTGATATTTACGGAATTAGTTGTCGTATCTTTGTCTCGATTTGTATTCTCTTTTCTTTCCGTACGATATGTTATAAGCAGTTCGTGTCATATTTTCCTTTTACTGATTATTACTCTCACCTTTTAGTGCCACTGGCTTTATATTATAAGTTATATTTACTTTTATCGTACGTTATTGTAGTCTCGTTGCAGCTTCGAACAATATTTTGTGCTTTACTGCTGAATACTCATGCGTGAATGCGTTATTTTAAGTAATTCTTAGATTTGTAGGAATTGTCTGATTAATGCAAGATTTTGTATCTGAGTACAGAAAAAAGTACATGTGATTCTATTTGGTGATTTTATTGTTTAGTTTTAGTATTTTGTATCAATTGAAAGTCACAAATAATTGTGAGTTTTATATTTTAAATCATCTAATTTAATAACCAGTCAACAGGACTTGTTTTGGAATAGTTAATAAATCATAAAAATATATTCGTGTAAAATTGTTATTGTACGATTCATATACGAATCTCATGATGACCAAAACTCGTCTTGTTCACTTGGCATTCTAAAAGATACATAATTTTTGATTATGTTATTTTAAGTTTTTTTATGTATGATTTTAATGATAATGTAATAAATCACAAAAGCAAAATACCTAAGTTTTGTATAAAGTTACATAATATAAGCCAAACTGTTGTTACTTGGAGAAAAATCAGAATTTAAATTACATATCTGACAAAATGGTTAGTGTGCTACAATAAGATTGAAAAAAAAAAACATCAAGAACAATGTATTATAAATATTATAATCATAAAATTAAGGATATGTATTTTGTAACGCGATTTGTTTCTCGGTTTTTATGAGATGTTAAATTAAAGTTTCATACTACTCTCTTTTTTTATGCTGTGCACAACTTATACGATCGACGGCTTCGACACTGTATTCATTACGTCTTAAGCGAATTGTTATATTGTGCATAATAAATCATATCAGTAGTGGTGTTAGCTAGTTGCTACTTTTCCTAGCGGCACCGGAGGCAACTACCGTTACAAAGAAGGCACCACTCGCGCCGCCCCGCACCGCTACTGCTACTCTTAGCTTAATGTTAGCGCGCAGGGCGGCGCATGAGTGCGGCCCGGCCGTGCTGTCGACTGTACATAGTGTTACCGGCGGCTCTCCCGCCGCATGTTGTGCGTATAATTTATACCCTCGGGTTCGTATTGTTAAATAAAGTAGCCAGAGTTAATAAGTATCACTTGTTCGTCAATTGCACTCGTAAAAGCTGTTCAGTTGGTGTTGTAGGTTATTCAGATATTAGCGGGGTTAATGTTTGCTCTTGTGTGTACAACTTTACAAGTTGTTATGCACGATATCGTCACACATCACGTCTATGAGTTTAATAGTTTCGATTAACCCGTACAATATAGTTAGGATGATGTAACGCATACTGATTGTGAAATTAATTAGTAGGCTTGTCTAGTATGTGGCTTGTAACATTTATCAGTTAAAAACAATTAGCAAGACCAAGTTTGAGATTAAACGCTGTTGCAAGCGTCGTAAGAGTCATGAGTTCTTAGATGATTAATTGTATGTATGATGATCTTAAATATAGTCAGGTGGCGTTTTTATGATGTTGCCGTAGTAATCGCATTCAGTATGCGTTACAGTTGCATAGTGGGCTACTAGGTATGAGTGTGGCGCACGGCTCCCGAGCGAGTTTGCGCACACCGCGCACACTGTGCAGCCGATCAGTATTTGAAATACTATTACAATACCGTGCTCAATTCCTGTATCTGTACATTGTGTAAGTATAATGTTACAAAATGTTTTTGAAGTTTAATGTAAAACTACAATAGGTTTGTTACATAATGAATGTCTTCCGTTTGGCACATTTTATAGATACCTACTTTGCACATTTTATTAATGCACGGATCTTCATAATGGATACTAGTTCAATATAATTTGACCAAGATGTTTCAAGCCAAGTGCACAGCGAGCCCCCTCATATACGATTTGTGATACCTAAAGTAAATTAAATGATACGATTTTTTTCCTTTTTTGTGTGGCAATTTTTAATGGATTGCGAAGCTGATTTTCTCTTTTAAATTGTAAATATTTTTTTTCTAATGAAAATATTGAATGAAGTGAATCATTTTAAAGCCTTTGGCATTGTGTACTCATTTACGTTATAAATAAATTATAGTATAAAACACTTGTCTTTTTATTTTCCCGATGAATTATCATTATTCACTCCTGTTACTGTATTCAGAAATACTTATTTTGTTTTACACACTGTATAAATCTGCATTTAAATTGTTATTTTTGTGAATAATACTGATTGGGTGACAATCATATTATGTCGATAAGATTGCAAGGCTCCTGATAACAAATAGTAGGTAATGATTCTTTAGTGTGAAATAATTAAAACAATCGGAATGGTGAGATAATCTGGCAAGAGCGATAAGGGCTGCGGTTGTGTCGTTCAAGCAGTCTAGGCCCGGCGCGAGCGCTTCTCAGTGGTTCGCTTCTCGTTTTATATGCAGTGTTGTGTATAATGCAATTGAGTTCTTTGTAAAAAACATATAATTTGAAAATGGTGTTGTGTCCGCCGTTCAGGTGGACTTCTCGAGGAAGGTTCAAACTTTGCACTGTTCCAACTGACAACAATAATGTCGGAGAGCGTCGTGAGACGATCTACGTAAGTGAAGCAATAGAAAGGACCTAATTTTATGCTTAGAATTTTCGTACTTCGTTTACTAAACCTACGTAAACCTATCAGGACCTAGGTACCCACAGGAAAACCAATAATTACTTTAAAATATTATGTAGCTGTGTTTAAGAATTATTTCCATACCGTCGCGCACTTTACTAATAAAGGGATCACAGTGCACCTTTATTAGATATTATTTTACACAAAATTACTGTTTATAATTTCGCCACAATTGCAAGATTATAGTTAGCGAGCTTTGAACTAGCAACCAGTTGCTAGATGTAAACTACAGGGATTAGCAAGACAATGTATGGTTTCTACCTTCCTGGTTACCCTGGAAACCCTAGGAAGTATTTTTATCCTGGAACATAAAATTAACTGAAACCTTGAATCCTTAATTACCTATCATTTTGGCCACTTTTAATATTTAGGAACCTATGACTTATCATGTTATATTGCGTCGATCTCGCGTTGATACGTGCTTTTGTCGTCCATCATGACAAAGGAAAGTTTGCAGTGTAAGTACTTTCCTGGTGCACTACCACGGAAGTTTCACTGCAAAAATTTTTATGTGTTTAAAATTGTCCAGTAATGCAGATTGTCAACGGAGAAATGGTCTACAGAACCCATATAACGTCACAACTCGCCTGTGGTAGTTATTACTTTAGGATAAGTTACAAGATACATAAAGGCTCAGCAGCAGGCAGCAGGGAATACAGATTTACGTCATACTTTGGTCGAAAGTCCAATTCCTTAAACAATGCAATCGCCAGTGATTTGCCTCAGTTTATTTCAATTATTGGGTACAGTCAGACTGGATCGATCTGTTTTCTATACCTACCTATTGGAAAGGACAGACTGACAAGGAAAGGTCCCAGAGGTCTGGCTCCGATTTGATTCGTTTCAAGATAATGTTGCAGAGCATTGAAAAATAATCGACCCCTAATTTTTTTATCTGCTCAAGTTTCGTAGGCCCAATTCCATATTAATTATTGGGGAGTTCCGAAATCAATATAAGAATCCTTACCTCCGGTTTCTGAATTGAGAATTCTAGGATAAGCGGTAGGTAGTAGATACTTAAGTAACATTTGAGTACCTACCTACGGAGTTGTCAAAAAAATGACGGACAACTCCGTACTCAAATACTACATAAGTACGGTATGGCTTATCCCGAATTCTCAATTCAGAAACCAAAGGTTAGTCTCGCCATGTCCATCTGTATGTCACAGCCATTTTATTCGCAGACTAATAATAGGTACCTACTATAAAGCTTTTGACATTTCTATATATTTTTAGAACGACAAAGTTAAGCTATGGAATGAATGAACGTTAAAAGAGGGCGTAATTTTTTTAAACATTTTGTTTTAATTCAATTCAAATCGGAGCCGGACACCTTGACGAAACTGTATGGGAACTTATACAAGGTTAGTTGGAAAGGGGGTACTGATCCGCAGACCACTTATAGTATTACTGATGACTTTTTTAAAGCAAGTGTTAAAATTTAAAAATTCGTCATTTTTTATTTCCATGCAAAATAATTTTATTTTAGTTTTTTCAAAAAATCTTCATCCCTTCTTTAGTTAGGTACAAATTCAGAAAATGGAGCTATTATGTGACCCCAAATATGACCTAAAATGTAAACACAGCTGATCATACAATACGGCCGACGTACCTATCTTAGTGAGTCTGAAGTTAGTTGTTTGGCTGCGCAATGAGTCTTTTAGAAACGAAATTTTCTACTGCGCAGCTAATGAGCTATACTTCAGACTCGCCAAGATACGTCGGCCCTACTGTAGCTGAGGATAGATAGATTTTAACAATTTTTTTATGAAATCTTTGAACACGTGTTTCTCTTAAACTACCTATTAATTTTTGGGGAAAGTTGTAGTACAAAAGTTATTCATTATTAGGGGTACCTACTTTAACACCCTTTCGGATTAGTACCTACCCCCTTTCCGACTAACCTTGTATATGTATATACTTATAAAAATACTTGTACCAGTTGCATATCTGAATGCCATCTTGAATAACTAAAAGTCAATCTAATAAGTTAGATAAACATAATTGTGATAAGTTGTTCGAATCACTGCAGATAACAAATCATAAAGAAATAATAGGGGATTAACTTTTTATTGATTTAAAATTCTAACAATAGGCTGATGACTTTCTATTTTATATGTGTATGGTATGGCAGCCCCAAACGTATCGTGGAATTTTCTATGTTAGGTACTTGGATATCAACGATCGCAGAAAGTCACTTTGTCCGAGGAGGCCTGTTTTTAACCGACTGCGCGACGGCAAAGACAGGGTTATGTTTTTCACGCGTGTCTTTGTAACTATGTGTCTATGTGTGTGGGATTCTTTATGCCTACTCTCGAAGCATCCCAACGGCTGGATGGATTTTAATGTATGAGGTGTCTATCGATTCGTATCGATCGTTTCGAAACCTGGCTGGCCAAAAACATACGTAGCCTCCAACTGCACGTTATGATTTGATAGCATGATTTTTTGAAAACCTACGTACCTAAGTTTAACGTTATCTTATCACCTTGTTTGCATCTTTTTAGTTCGGTTTTTATGCAATCTGGTTTTTTGATTTTTATGATTTAGTTTTTTACCTAATTAGGCACGTGTCTTACGTTGAGGCCAAAAGTAGTCATGAATTATAACTCTAAAACCAATTTTAAGCGTTTATCCTTTACGTATGCTTTGCAAATTTTAAGGTAAGTTACTAGTAATGTCTGGCACGTAGCACGTAGCACCGCGTGTAGCACGCTTAGGTATATGTTTCTTGTAGTGACATCCTGTTACAGCATCCTAATTTTCTTTAGTTAGATACATAAACTGTGTGACAGTAAATACAGTTTTAATATTTTTAAGCTAAATTAATACAATATAAATCTAAAGTAAAAACAAAGAAAAAATATATCTAGACTAAACTACCAATATAAACTAAAGGAGTGCATCAAAATATTCCTCCGCATCGCTGTCCACTGGAAACGTGCCCAGAACGCTGGCAGCGTTGCCACGTTGTATGGCAACGCTAATTCTCTAGCCGAAAAACAAGCCAGCCCTCTGGTCACGTGAAGTGTCGACCAGTCTTCTTCCTATTTCCTTAAAAAGGAGACGCGCCACTCGGACCCCATGACCCGACCGTTTCCACCCCAAACAGCTCAAAGTCATCGTTTCCTATGATGTTGCTATATTTGCGCCGTTTGAGGGTCGCCGCAGCCGAAGCGGCAGCGCCAGCACAGCCCTCCGAGCTAGGAAGATGGGATGGAGCAAGGGTGTCGACACAAGTCGCGTCCCATACCAGAGGCCTACCCATCTTCCACGGCAATAACGTCATGCCGTCAGGTCCCTTGCCATCGTCGCGTACCAAGCCATTAGGTGCCAATACAGCTGGCAGAGGTGACAGTTAATTTATTTCTTCCTACTTTGATGGTCCTGCTGGTGGTATTGCTGTGGAACGGGTCGTTCAGGGTACATGATGACTGACGTACTAAATACTCAATTCTTAATTGCATTCCATTGATGTTTTTTAAAACAGATGGTTGCCGCCTTGTGTCAGCAGAGGACTCCAACTGTTCTAGCACTCAGTTTCCTAAAAAGGCAACAGAAGTAAAAGACCTATTTATGGAATAAACAATTTAATTTAATTTCGTGCATCGTTTACTCGCGGCTATACGTGCCAGAAAGTTATACATAGGATAGGTAACTAATGGAAATATAAGATACTGAACAGTAGGTACCTAGGTAAGTACGTCACTGCAAAAAATGCAGACGTGCTACACGCGGTGCTACGTGCTACGTACCATACAGTTGTGTTACTCAAGAAAATTATAAGTTACTGCAACAGAAATTAACTACAAGAAATGTATAGGCGTGCTACACCTTACTATGTGCTACGACATGATAAGGATCAAAGGCTTACACTACCAGTAATAAGAACAAATATTTTTACTGAAAAGTGTTTGCCGATACTTGTAATAATTAAGTACTAGTTATCTTGTAAAATAAATATGGCGATGACAAATATGCCTCAGCCACAGGTATGATATAATTACATTTGAAAACAGCAATGTGTGTGTTTAGATCGCCGATACCGTTACAGTGACGTTCAATTCGTCGTCGTTCGTCAATGATCACTATCAGTATCTATCACTATAGTTATCTGTTTACATCTTTTAATATATCATTTATTTATTGTCACTTTATTAGGGTTCCGTACCCAAAGGGTAAAACGGGACACTATTACGTACGAAGACTCCGCTGTCCGTCCGTCCGTCTGTCACCAGGCTGCATCTCATGAACCATGGTAGTTAAACAGTTGAAATTTTCACAGATGATGTATTTCTGTTGCTGTAACAACAAATACTAAAAAACAGAATAAAATCAATATTTAAGTGGGCTCCCATACAACAAACGTGATTTGTTGCCGATTTTATAGATAATGGTACGGAACCCTTCGTGCGCGAGTGCGACTCGCACTTGGCCGGTTTTTATTTTATACAGCATGACTGGTCAGTCACTTTACATCCGAAAATTATGAACTCTGCTCATCATTCTGTACTTACCTACAACTTTTACTATGGGACAAAGTCCGGGACAAGTTAATACTTACGTGGAAAAAAAACTGCTGTTTCATACATTTTGCTGTATTGAACAGCAGATTTTTTTTTCACGAATTCGATCTTTTTGCTTATAAGGTATTATGGTAAAAACTACAACTACCAGACAAAAAAGGTGCTTAAAACTCAATCTGCTGCTAAAATTGAAAACCACTGCATCAACTGTCATACTTGTCATGATTAAACAATTAATTAAACATGATCAAAACTTATTGGGTATTGATGAATAAAAATGTGGTGTTATTAATGAAGGTTGCCTACTTAATTTAATAATAGTTTCTTTATTTTTACGTTTATTGTACCTACGTCGTCAAGTTACAACTTTTCCGTCAGGTCGTGGTTGCATCAACTAGGGTTCAGAATGCGTCATGGCTTTTCTCAACGGCCACAACGCGTTGTGGTCGAATATCATGAAAGTCACGACATAAATTTCGCTTTATGGTCTTTCTGTGTTTGCCACAAAGCGTCACGGGCGTTTTTATAAGTCCCATAGTAAGATTATCACGATGTGGATGATTTAAAGAAACCACTACGTGGGCTGTTTTTTCGCTCAATGAGCGTTTTCGTTCTTTGAGTTTAACATTCGTTTAGTTAGTTAGTCTATGTAAGTACCTATGTATGTGTATGCACCGTGAGCCCCAGGTACCCGAAAGATTTTAAACTTCGATTCCGATGCCTAATTGGAGAAGAAAAGCTAGGATATAGTTTGTTGAATAAAGCTTATTTTTCGAAATATTCATTGTTTACGGAAATTCATATCTATGGTAACAAGTCCTATGAAAGCGGCGTTGCGACTTTTGTCATACCAGTACCCCAAGTGTGAGTTTTTTTCGTTAACTACTGTACTTAGTTGCGTCACGACAAAAATGTATGAAAATTTAGGCTGTGTCTCTAGGCGCACCGTTCAATTAACGCGCGAATAGTAGTTAGCGAACGGTGCGCCTAGAGACGCAGCCTAAATTTTCATACATTTTTGTCGTGACGCAACTACAGTAGTTAACGAAAAAAACTCACACTTGGGGTACTGGTAGCTCTCTCGCCGTATGTCTTATTTGTCGGGGAGGGTTGTGAATTGAGAAGTTTCTTATCCACTCACACGATAATTTATAAATGTTGCCAGTTCAACCTAAGGTATTGTTTACAAGGAAGTACTAAAGTTAACTGATATACAGTTAACTTTAGTACTTCCTTGAAAGAAAAAAAAAACTGAATTGGTCTTTCGTTGATAAAATATTTGACTCATAATACCATCAGAAAGGCGTGGTTAAAATATTTCGAGTACCTCGGGCCCACGGTGTATATATAGGTGTAGGTATATCCTACATACATACATACATAAACTCACGCCTTCTTCCCATGGGGGTAGGCAGAAACTGTAGAACGCCACAGGCTACGATCCTTACATACTCCTTTCGCTTCGTCCACGGTCATACTTATTGTCATACACGCACGCCGTTGAAAGTACTACGCAACTGTCCTTTTTGAATAACATCACCTATAACATCGATGTATTCCTTCTAGGGCGTCATCTACTGGCGTTTCCACTGACATCCGTCTTACAAATTCCTTTTGTTAATCGGCGTTCACTCATTCTTTGAACATGACCAACCCACCTAAAGCATACTCCTTTCAAATTTTGTCGCTACATCATCTTTTAGACCGCAACTTTGTCTTATCACATCGTTCCTCAATCTATCATTCAAAGTTACACCGCACATACTTCGCAAGAAACGCATTTCCGCGGCATTTAATTTATTCTACATTCAGGACTCTTCTGCCATTACCAACATTCACTTCCATACATAAGCGTTGGTATCAGCACACCATTATGGACAGACAGCTGTGCCTTTTTGAACATCGACTGGTTAGCCACAATCGCATGCATAGCACCGTTCACTTTATTTCCCGCATTTGCTCTCCTTTCCACATCTTCATCGATCTTACCATCTCTTGTAAACATACTTCCCAAATAAACAAACTCATTCACCTGTCCAATACTTGCATCTTGCGTACATTAATTTTCATCCCTTTCATCTTATATGCTTCGTTCATCACAGTTACCATGTCCTGCAACCCTTTCACTGATGATGCAAGCAAAACATGCTCATCTGCGTAGAGAAGACATTTGACATTAATGTATTCAGTAAAAAGTTGTTCTGTCGACGACATGATGAAAGTTTGTCGCCATTATACAAGGTTAGTCGGAAAGGGGGTACTACTAATACGCAGGCCACTTAAAGTATCACTGATGACGATTTTAAAGCAAGTGTTAAAATTTCAAAATTCGATCATTTTAATTTTCATGCAAAATTATTTTTGTTTTTATTTTTTCAAAAATTCTTCGTCCCTACTTTAGTTACGAATTCAGAAAATGGAGCTTCTAATTCGTGACCCCCAAATACGACCTAAAATGTAAACACAGCTGATCATAGCTGAAGATAGATATATTTTAGCATGTTTTTTATGTACGTTTTGAACAGCTACTTCTCTTAAACGATTGACTTTAGGGGAAAAAAGTGGTAGACAAAGTGGTAGAACAAAAGTTACTCATTGTTATGGGTACTTTAACACCCTTTCGGATTAGTACCTCCTTTCCGACTAACCTTGTATTATGCAAAATGGACCTAATATTTGACGACATTATCCCCTAGTAGTCATTTACTACACCTATGTGAGCCCCTCGGTCCACGACCAATGGCCCTTTCTTTACACCCCAGCCCCGGACTACAGCTAAGACTTTGTATAGGGAACACACTTTACAGCAGCAATGAATTTTCACCAAAAATGTTCCAGAATGGTCATGGAGAGAAAGTGAGTTTACTATGAGAGTTTACTATCGGACTAAATCTGAAATCGCGAAAAAAAAAACAGCTGTTCCCTACATCTACGTTCGCTTAGCTCGTCAAAATCTAGGGAACAGCTGTTTTTTTTACGCGATTTCAGATTTGTTCCCATAGTAAAAGTTGTTCATAATGATGAGTACAATGACCCCTTAAGAGGTTGTTGGTGTCTTTCAATTAACCCTGTATATTAAAAATAGCTTTTGGAGGAGCTTGCGGCTAAATAATTACAGCCGCATAGACCGATCTTCCGGGTTAAGCCACGCTTGCCGAGGTTGGTCTGTGGATGGGTGACCATTTACCATAGCGAGTTTCCTCCGTGCCTCGGAAAGCACGTAAAGCCGTTGGTCCCGGCTGTCATTTGTAGATCTTTGACAGTCGTTACTGTTGGTCAGAAGCCAGAAAGTCTGACAACCAGTCTTACCAAGAGTATCGTATTACCCAGTTACTGGGTTGTGGAGGTCTGATAGGCAGTCGCTCCATGTAAAATACTGATATTCAGGTGCATCCGGTTCGACTGGAAGCCAACCCCAACATAGTTGGGAAAAGGCTAGGCAGATGATGATGATGATTAAAAATAGCTTTTACTTATAGGAGACGTCATTCATTTTTTAAAGTAAGAAATACTACTTATTTCTCTGATTTTTTCCCTGATCGGGGAATCGAACTGATACATCTGCGACACAAAAGGTACCACCGTACCATCCAGTATCTAATGGCATCTGTTGATAGATATAACTATAGGAATTAATAATTTCTCTCCAACAAACACAGTGTCTTAAATTAAAGGAAGTCCATGAAATAACAACTAACAACAAATAAAGTAAGGAGTTTTTTGAGTAGGTACCTAATTTAATGTTACATTTTAAGGTCTTCCATCAATTTAAAACACAATATTTTTTGGGAGATTTGATCCTAATTATTTACCTACCCTACCAATTGGTGAAATAAAAATACAGGTTGATATTTTTTCGCATTTGTATTTCTTTAAAAATATGTAAATGCAATATTTCTTGCTATATAAATAAAACGAGGTTTCCTTTAAATAAAATTTGCTATTTTTTTGTATTTAAATTATGTAGGTACCATGACCAAGTACTCTGGGACACCCGGTACTTAAAAAAATAAACATACAACCAACAATAGCTATCTAAACAATCTATTGATAAATGTTTACAAAGGGGACATGCGTTCTTGATAACTGCATTTATTTTGTCGTCGTCACTTATCAGTATTCGTCGTCATGATTCATAAATTTTAATTCCAGCAAAAAATAATTTTATTTTGATTTGATTTTATTATCGCTTCCTTTCAGATAATACCTGACGGTGTCACGGACAAATTTCAAAGCGATCGCAATGGCGAACTACCAAATGGTAATGGAGATGTGTCTGTATATAGCAGAAACATTAGTACTAATAACAATAATGGAGTTCCAATGGAAGTTGATAAAAAGGCCAGTTACATGAGCATACAGAGTAGCAAGATGAGTTATAGGAAAGATTCTGACATTGACCATTACTATGATGACCGTAAGAGCAGTGCTGGTCGTAAAACCATATCGGAGATAGTGCAGGTCGACCCTGACAAGCGCGTGCGCCGCAAACGCGGAGTGATCGCCCCTCACGTGCCGCACGACAACACGCGCTCCCTTTCTGATTTACAGTATGACAAATACGAAAAGGATGAGAGGTGAGAGGGGAAATAAAGTCTTAATTTTTTTTCTACTTAGTTAATACGGATTAATATTTTGAAAACAATGATTGATAAGAGCGATGTTCAAAATCACGACGTGTTATCTACTTCCTTCTAGCCAACAGTGTTAATAATAGCCTCTGGACCTGCACAAACCTATATTATTTTATTATTGTTTACCAGGTCAGCTGAACAAATAAGAAAGGCTGTTATGGCCAATGACTTTTTAAAGAATTTAATGGATGATGACCGGCTAACAGCGGTGGTAGACGCGATGAGTCCTCAAGAGTTCCCAGCAGGAAGCCTGATTATCAGAGAGGGAGAAAGTGGCAGTCATCTGTTTGTGTCAGCACATGGACAGTTTGAAGTTCTCAAAGGTGGACAGGTTGTGAAAACGTTTGGACAAGGAGAGGCATTTGGTGAACTAGCCATTTTGTACAAAGCTAAACGTTTTGCCTCGATACGATGTAAGTACGAGAATGTATGCAAAAAATATTTTCAGACAAAAAAGAATAGGAAAGATAAGGATAATAAATAAACCATAACCTTTTAAAATTAGGTATAACAGAAGCAAAAGTATGGATGCTGGAGCGACGAGTTTTCCAAAAGATTATGGTACGGAGTGGCCGTCAAGAGCAAGAGGACAATCTTCGTTTCCTAGCTTCAGTACCGCTCCTTCAAGGCATTCATCCTATTGAACTCGCCAAAATCTCCGACTTCCTCAAGAGGGTATGGAAACATTTGTAAAAACTAAAAATTCTTGGGTAAAGGAGAATTCAAACTCCTGACTGAATGTTTCAGGAGTTCTTTTCGGCGGGTACGCCAGTGGTGCGGCAAGGCGATCGAGGAGACAAATTCTACATTATTCGCGGTGGTACGGTAGCGGTAACGAAGCGGGAGGGCGAAGGTGGCGAGAAGCGTGTCGGTGTGCTCCGCCGCGGAGAATACTTCGGTGAGCAAGCACTGCTGCACGAAGATCGAAGACTGGCCACTGTCACCGCGCAGCCCCCAGGGGTCGAATGCCTCACACTGGAACGAGGGTATTGTAATCATGATCATTATCCCATAGCCGTTCATCCATTCCATTCTCATAATGTGCAATGGTGTTAAAATAGCTGCATGAAATAATAATGAATGATAATGCAGTTTAACTAAGATCAGGATCTACTGATTATGTCTGCATATCATTAGAAACTGAGCAAGAACTCGAAATAATATCGGTATGAGATAGTCGACCTTTTTACAAATACTTGCACATTTATTTATTTATTCATGAATTAATCGAGTTCTTATAATAGATTTTGATGGCAATGTTTACATTTCTAATTATACCTGCCGTTTCTTCAATTTACTAGACCATTCTCGGAATTACTCGGCAACTTGGAAGAATTAAGGAATGTTCGTCATGCAGTGCCGCGACCATCACAACAAAAGAAAACATCACAAGTTAAAAGCGGTAAGCATCTTTTTATAGAGAACAAAACTGAACTTTAGGCAATAAAACAGGTATATTTGAATAAAATTTAGAACAAACAAGATTTCCCTATAACAGACCCAAAAAATTGGGGCACCGCCCACCAAAATTATGACGCACTAATTATTCACGAATAATCTCCGGTGAAATTATATATACATGATGATTTTAATTCAGTGAAGATAAAACGTTTCAAAACGGATTAGCAATTTATCGATTGACCCAGATACTCATTATTTGGCATGCGACAATTTTTATCAATGTTATGGTTTGTCATCAGACGTTCAAACATGATTTTCAGAATTCGAATTCGTGGAACTGAAAGACTTGGAGATAGTAGGCACCATGGGAGTAGGAGGGTTCGGTCGCGTCGAACTAGTGCAGTACAAACGTGCCAAATCTCTCACATTTGCCCTCAAGTGCCTTAAGAAAGTCGACATGGTACAGCAACAGCAGCAAGAACATGCGTACAATGAGAAACATATCATGATGTCGTGCAAAAGTCCGTTTATTTGCAGGTAAATGTTTGTTTTAATACAGCTGTTATTTCTAAATATTGTGGTGGAAATGGGGCAAGGTAAAGTAACCTCATGTTGTCGTTACAATTTGCGAGTATAAATTAAAATAACAAACATGTTAAAATAATTTAAATACACCGTGTCTCAGAAAGTAGTGTCAAGGTCCAGAGGTAGAGCACCCTTAGAGGTACCCGAATCGCCCCCATGTATGTTCCGCGATTTTTTTGTAGTTTTCGAGTTATGATTTCTTTTCATGTTTTAACCAAACTCTGAATTTAATGTCATTTTTGATCATACTCTCATTTAGAAAAAAATACCATTCACGTCACTATGATCAAAAATGTCATAATTATGATTTATTTAAAATATGTCAAAGAAATCATAATCTCGAAAACTACAAAAAATCACGGAACATACATGGGGGTGATTCGGGTACCTCTAAGGGTGCTCTACCTCTGGACTACCGCTTGACACTACTTTCTGGGACAGCCTTTATAGTGTTACTTTAAATTTAAACAAATCCTATTATATTTAGTAATAGTATTCGACACTTCATTTATATAGTACGCATATGATTTATTGACTCAATTTTACAATGTAGTGTTGTAGAGCAAACTCCTAACTGCCTACGTAAATATTACATGAAAATATGAGATCAAGATATACAGGAAAAAAAGATATGTTTAAAAATGCAAATGACACTTGTCGCCCTTATCTAATGCGTCTTGAGATAACTGGGTTACGCTTGTCGACAACACATTTAACCAAATTAGAAATATACATATAATTAATTACAACAACTTTGTTATGCGAAAAATGTAATAATCCATACAACAGAATCTGTGATTTACAAGAATTTACTTAACTTTTACAGATTATATCGCACATTTAAAGACAATAAATATATTTACTTCTTAATGGAGCCCGTGTTGGGCGGTGATGTATGGACAATTCTACAGAAGCAACGCTACTTCCCAGAGAACATATCTCGCTTCATGATGGCGTGCGTAATCGAAGCATTCCAGTATCTGCACTCTAAAGACATAATCTACAGAGATCTCAAGCCTGAAAATTTGATGCTCGACAAACAAGGCTACATCAAATTGGTATTTTTTTTTAATAAAGTATTTCACAACATTTCTCACAAAGAGCAAAAACTTTACCAATATTCTTTCGTAGGTTGACTTTGGATTTGCTAAACGGATTTCGCCAAATAGTAAAACATGGACATTTGCTGGTACGCCCGAATACGTAGCTCCAGAAATAGTTCTCAATAAGGTTGGTCTTTGTCTTAAGTTTTAATTTGCTAATATTTTTTATATTTCCCTTACATTAAACTTTTGCATATGATTTAGGGTCACGACCGAGCTGTGGACTGTTGGGCGCTCGGGGTCTTGATCCATGAGCTGTTAGTCGGAAAACCTCCTTTCCGTGCTCCTGGTGGGGATCACATGAAGACTTACACCTTAATTCTGCGTGGTATAGACGCGGTCGCTTTCCACCCACGGGTCGCCAAATCTGCACAAATGCTAATACGCAAACTGTGCCGCGCCGTGCCGGCCGAACGACTTGGATACCTCAAAAACGGAATAGCTGATATCAAAAGTCACAAGTACGTTCAAGGTTACATATTTTCATTGTGTCGTCATCCAACCGCTAAAATGTGTCGCATATATTATTAGTATCTTATATAAATTCATTTTGTGGTCATAGACGCTATAAACGAAGAGATACAATCAGTAACTTCCTACTGTACTTCGGCTTCAAAGGCTGATTCTTATTGTCATGTTAATTTTACAACGTTGTGATTTGTTTAATTCATTTTTTAACCGACTTCTTCAAAAAGGAGCAGGTTCACAATTAGTCTTTTTTTTTGTATTTGCGTGCATTTCTCCGGCTATATTGCATCGATTTGGATATTACTTCTCTTTGTTTGATAGTGTTTTCTCCCATGATGGTTCAATTTAAATTTGGTGAAGATCAATGACGAACAGTACACATAATATGATTGGTTTACGAGCAGTGCCTTTAGAAGATCTAACCATGTTTTAATTAGGGCCACTATAAAGAAAAAAGAAAAAAGTTTTAAGCAAATATAGAACTGACTAAAATAATTACTATAATATAAAATTAACAGTTTCAGAAGTCGATGCTAATCTACGCTGGACCAAATTGAAAGCACCGGCACCGACTTTTTAAACTGATAATTTAATAATTATAAATTATTTTATTCGTTTTTTTGAAGTTGGTATTATTCTTTGTTAACCCTTTAAGCGCCTCAGTCGGATAAATCCGACAAAAAAAATCGTCTCTATTTCGACCATATCGGATATACCTGTGTCCGTTACTATCCATATAGAGGTTAATAAAATTGTCGGATATAGGTATCCGACTGGGGCGGTTAAAGGGTTAATAAACTTAACACAGGTAGTTATCACACTTGATATCAAAAAGACCTCCTTTGAAATCTCATACCGGTTTTCTGCGCGCGTAGAGACCTTCATTTTGAAGCTTCTGCTAGGTAACTTTTGAATACTGAAATATGTATTATCAACTCTTCGATTATGAAAAATCTTATTACCTAGGTAACTATATCTAATTACTTTTGTATTGTTCAGGTGGTTCTTGGGCTTCGATTGGGAAGGGCTGGTAGAAAGGCGACTGAAAGCTCCTCTGGTACAACCTGTTGCTAACGACTTGGACCTTGGCAACTTTGAAAAGTACCCCAAGGATAAACTACCTCCAGACGAAAATTCTGGTTGGGATTTAGATTTTTGAACAACTTTCTACTAATATTTACTTGGATTACAATATTTTTGTATTTTGTAAAGTTAGATATTGTACATTTCTAGATTTTCTAACATTTTTAACGACAATATTTTTTACACATTAGATATTAAGTCCATCACATCAGTAAGTACGCCTACATATAAGTTATTATACACATTTATAATCATTCTATTGGATTGTAGGTTGCAAACGATGTTAATTAAAAGTGCGATGTTTATAAGATGTTTTTACTTTTTACATAATAAACAACTTTTATAAACTGTTTATTATTTCACTTATGGCATACATTTTTATAAGATGTATTACATACTTTTTTTTAAATATCCATAGCACCTACATAAAACATATATTTATGTAACCCTGTAGGGATCTCATGAATCCTATCCTATTCCGAGAAAATGTTTCAAGATTTTATAATTTTTCCTTCCATTCCTTTCTAACTTCACTAACCAAAATATCCACTTTATAGTTACAAGTTTATAGGTCTGCTAGAAATACCTTACAATTTTGATAATCGGTGATTATGTGAGTGACGAAATAACGAAACTTTGATGGATGATATTTCATAAGGTGTTTCAGTTAGAAACTTGCAATTTTGGAATTTATTTAAAAACATTAAGTACTCTCTGTAACATAATTCTTAGGCTTTCATCTATACCAAAGATATAGAGGGCTTAAAAGTGGCTCGAGAAGCTTCGAGAAAAGGGTGTAGGTACAGCTCGTGCCTGCTCAACTGTGGCGGGCCCACTCCCGTGCCCCGAGATACTTCAATTTATTCGGTAAAACTTCATGAACTTACTTCACTAGTAATTAATATTAGAACACAGGCAAATATAAAAAGTTTTAGTTGATTAGATAACAACATGCTACCTACAACGTGCGCGAACTTCGCTACTGTATTACCTAGATAAGTATCTTGTATGACAGGTATTTTTATTTTAATTTGTTCTAGTATCCTTTAATAACCCTGTGAGATGCCGCTACTTAATTCAAAGTACCCCATACATATTTTGTTAGATAATTTTACGAGGGTTCTATGTACTTACCTACATTAATATGTCCATAGCGAATTCCGACACAATAATAACTCTTTACCTTGATAACGGTACATATACTAGAAGATACAAATATTATTTATGTCAGAAATGTCATCGATCATCGGTATGCAGGTAAAGCTAGGCTATGATAGCGTGAGAGCAAGCGTAAAGCCGTGGAATGAGAATAAGGTCAGTGGGGAGAATAACAGGCACTCGCACAAAGTGTGCCAGTGTGTGCAGCGCGCGTGCACCGTTTCGCCTTGTTTATGCGAACTACTGCCATTTGAATATCGAGTGCTTGGAGCCATTATGTATCGACAGCGTTTTGTCATGCATTTGGACCAAAAAGGTACCTATTTTAAAATGTGGCCAATGATGGTAATACAATCACGGCGTACAAAATATCAGCATGTCAACTTAGATAAAGATCGAGGCTGCGCTGCTACGGGCTGCAGACTTCAGCAATAACTTGAGCGCTAATAATAACTAATGATGTGTATTTTTTCATCACACTTTTGACTATTTCTAGGCTAATCCACAGGATGTCATCAAATAAAACTCGGTTTTATTCATAAAGTTTTCAATCTCAACATCACAAAAATCCATAAAAGTCGTACCCGAGGAATAATATACCTAAACTTTCTTTGATAAAACGTGGTTGTTATATACTCTTTGCCTTTGATGATACGAACTTAGGTAGTTTATAATGGATCTAGACTTTAGATAACATAGCTCTCCCGCTACGACTTTGCTAACGGTACCTATTTAACATCTGCAGTAATTATATCATCAATCAATCAATTGTGTGCATCAAAACTTCATGTGCTACTTATTAGTGTTACAAACGTATAAGTAAGTTACATCTATGTGTTATACAATGTGAAAGCATCGATCTCGATTGGACCTGCATCCAAGTAGGTTAACACTTTCATTCTAAGTACAAAAACAACCAATCAATCGGTCACAATACTTAAACAAAATTAAATTAAAATGCGACGATGCAGTAGCAAGTCAGCCACTACTTTCAGCGTTGACTGATACTGGTGCCTACATAGTAGTACAGGGCAATGACTACAATAATATACTGGTACAGACAGGGGCTGTGTGACAAATGACAATGCGTGCGACGCGCCAGCCGCCGGTCGGTGTGGCCTGCGGCGGCTCCGGCTCAGCTCGCCTCGATTCAGTGCAACTCCAGCGAGGCTCGGCCGACACACTCCGTACGGCACTATGGACTACGACCACTGACGGCCAGTCGCGGCTGTAGTAACCGGCTGTTATCACGCGCGCGCTCCTGCCACGCTCTAAACGCGATGCAAATTCACACAAACTGATCGAATAATAACAACTACTATAATGCCATAAACCCAACACAATAATTTTCAGTATAATGGGAAGCGGATGAACGTAAAATTCTCAATCTAGTAACATTTGGATAGTGACCAGTGATTGTGTTGTGGTGGAATTAAAATTATTTTGGAGGTGAGTTTTGTTGTGAATTCTGGGACGAAGTGGAATGACGCTAGTGTGACGTAAACCATTTACAAAATAATCATCTACTAAATCAATATCGAGAATCAGACATTTTAAAACCCTTGTATAAAACTAACGTTGCCACTGATAGTAATGGGACAGTTAGAAACTTAATGTTAACACTAGCACTGCTACGCAAAGTTACTTAACAAACATTCAAATATTTTTGCCGCTCGTAAAATTCGATAATAACTTTAGCTAAAATACATATCTAATCTACCTGCTACTAAAATATAATTATTTTATTTTTACAAACATATCTACAGATGCTTAGTAAATAAGCATGAGAACATTAGTTATTCATTAAGATTATTCATAAACATATAATTTATTGCATGGTACCTTAACAGCTTGGACAATCAAGCATATTTCCTGACTACTTAGACGGTGTACCTACTCTCGAAAACATAATGTAAATTATAATTTATTATGATACGTACCTACATAAATGTCAACACACTTTGTAAATAGGCTGACACGTGTAATTTTGATAGGTAAATTAATGTGTAGGTAGGTACATCACTGCTGACGTAATTAGTTACGGCTTTTGCCAGGGTCCAGTATTCCAATATTCGGTTCATAAACTAAGTAGATACCTACATAAAAATCTAAAAAAAACTGCTACAGAACAGCTGTATTAAATATACATCTGTACTTCATTAGAATCGCCTACACGCAAATGGAATCGTAAAAGCAGTAGTGGACAGTGAGCTGTGAGTGATATCACCAAAATACTTGACATCAACATCAAGGATGGAGGCGGTGTGCGCGCGCGCAGATGCCGCGTGCGAGATGCGCGCGCTGGCGGCCGCGCTGCACTCCCTCAACCTGTATTGCGCGTCCATCACCGCGGCGCTCATGTGCTGCTGTGCACCTATACATAAACACTACAGGTATACAAAACATTTTGATGAGATTACCTTTATGTACCCAACACCGCTGATAAGACTAATCTTCTTAGCTAATCCCGCTTATAACTAAATCTATGTTTGTTTATAGATAAGTCATTAATGAGAAATGATTAAAGTGAAAACATATCGAGGTAAATAAAAACAAAACTTCCTCATATTTAAAATATCAATAGATTTACTATTGACAGAAACAAAAGTAATCATTATAAACCTGGCTATTAATAATACTTATAACAATAAATCTATACATATAATAAATCTGTAGACATGGCGTGTCTGTACATAGCAAATATTTTGAAAAAACCTGGTTGGGATGTTAAACTATAACCAATAGAACCCATTTTTAACATATTTGGAATTTTTGTCTGTTTGTCTGTTTATCTGTTTGTCTGTTTGTCTGTTTGTCTGTTTATCTGTTTATCTGTTTGTTTGTTCAAGCATCACGTAAAAACAACTGGTCCAATGTTGTTGACTTTTATTAATAAATATTGTGCTTATCTCCAAGTAACATATGTTTTTTGTTTCATCGCAATCGGTTCACGCAATCAAAAGTTATGCGAATTTTAAGTTTTCTAGAAGAACTTAGCATGTATTTGTGTATACTTGCCATTTCTTTTCAATAGATGGCGTTACGTGTATCAAATCACGTTGTGAGGAAATATAATCAACGAATATATTACTATTCTCAGTCCACGGAAGGTCTATTGAAATGCTATCGGAAGAAGGTACTAACTAAGCTTTTATAAAAAAAAACGAAGACAATGTTATTTAAAATTTATTAGGTACCTATCTATCTGAATGGCAGTGGAAGAGAAATACATTCAATTTCATAAGCGAGTGTAGGTATTCTAAATTTTTTATTGTGCAAGGCAATACGATAGATTAATTTGAAATACTCATATATTTTATTATGAATAGGTACTTAAATACGTATTTATAAATTTATTTACTATTAATAAAATTCAAAGTGCACTTTGTCTGTAATTAAATATTTTTCCAAAATTTCGATTCGTTGGTACTATACTATCGATACAGAAACCATAACCTTTTTTTATTTAGAATTATTGTGTCTGTTTGTCTTTCCGTCCGGACATCACGTAAAATCCCGTTGATGGATTTTGATGGGACTTTCGCTGATGTATTGCGTAAAGCGCGACAATTTTGCTGGTTATCATCACGGTATTGTTCATAGGAGCTGAGCAACGGAACATTATTTCCATATATACTGCGTAGTATAAGCTGTAGACAGAAGTAAGTGCTGCAGTGAACGGTCGCTGGCTCAGTGTCCTGCGTTAAAACCTCACTTTAAAAAAATACACTTTTTGTCATTTTTTTGGAATGTTTTTATATATTTAATTTTGTTCATTGTTGTCAGAACTATTCAAAGCCTGTCGTCGCCGTTTTATTAAGTTTATTTAAGCCTTAGGTAATGTCCCAAAATACATAGCCATGAAGGGAAAGTACTTTAAATATTAAAAATTGCAAATTTCACTCAAAGGTGACTTCATTTTATTTTTAAAAGTAAGAAATATTGCCTTTACTGATTTTTTTGCCTGAACCGGGAATCAAACTGACAAAGCTATACCATCCGATGGCACCTGTTGATAATATCTTTATGGTCAATAATCAGGATCAAATCTCTCCAACAAACACACTGTCTTAAATTGAACGAAGTGGAAAAAATAAGAACTGCATAACAGCAATTAAAAAGTGCTTGAATTTAAATGTACCTAAGTTAGTCAATTTTCGTTTTATGGTCTTCCATCAATTTCAGACACAATGTTTATTGGAGCGATTTGGTCCGTATTATTGATCCTATCGATTTGTGAAATAAAAATACAGATAATATTTTTTCGCATTTGGGTTGGTTCGATTTCCAGATCAAACTTTTTGAAGTCTTTGAAAGCAGTACCTTTTTCTAACTTATAAAAATAAAATGAAGTCTTCTATAGGTGAAATTTTTATATATTTAAAGTACTTTCCTGTTCTACACCTCGAATGAAATCATTTTATAGACTGCACTGCGTAAAATATTTTGATTTAGTTCGCCGATCGTGACTAGATGGCGTTGTAGCCATTTTTGTATCGCCATAAGGTTTCGTTACATTATCACAATAAATATCAATATTCAATTATAATCCATTTTAGCAAGGAAATGTATGGAAATAAGCAACGCGTTTTTAGTATTATGGTTATATGAACCTTTACGGTCAATCAAGAAGAGCTGAAACTCTACATAAAGAAATGGTTTAAAAGATATAAGTGCCTTGGTGGGACGGACACCTTTGTCTATTATTATAATAAATGGAATACATATACACTATGTAGTTGCTGCGACACAATGTTGTTTTCCGAGTTCCACGCGGACGGAGTCGCGGGCACAGCTAGTATTGAATAATTTTTCATAATAAGGTAAAGGCACCTAATTCCGCGGTGTTTTCACCATAACTAGAAAGAACATTAAAAATTAAGTATTTAATATACCTTTCTGTAGAATTGGCTATTTTAATCAGAAGTATTATATATCTTATTTTTGAAATATACTCACAGTTTGACAATAAAAGTTTATTAATAATGTCAAATTATTTAAAAATATGAAGACGTCCGAAGCACCTAATTCCGATGTAAAAATCCTAATTCCGATGCATTTGGTTCCTAATTCCGAGTGTACAAAATGCAAAGGAAAGGAGGTGGGGAGAATGATACATGATGTTCAAAAAATCAAGTCAATTTATCTTTGTTTGTCTTTGGATCAGTCTCAGACTCTGTCTTACATGATTATTAATATGGTACCACAATATGTAATTTACTTAGATAGGAATTCGGGGATATTGTACTGTCGAGAAACTTTATAAACACTACTGCCATTATGAATTGCTGTAATAGCATTTTGGAGATCCTCTTCCGTGTATTTTTTTCTTGGCTTCATTCTCCTACAATAAAACAATTATAATAATAAAACAATTTTATTAATTTTATTAAAAGTATATAATATATAAGTATAACTATATCTGAGTATATCGGAATATGAAAGTTATTTTAAAGGGAAAATTTATATTCTTGCAGTTACTAAAACAATACTAAAGTTTTGAACAAGCTGCGTAAGATAATGAACACTCTGTATTTAACGTGTGCCAATACCACGGAATTAGGTACTAATATAACCTTATTCCGACTTAAATACATCGGAATAGCGTTTTATAATACTAAATCAAGATTTCTAATTCCGAGTAATAAAAAGTAAAAGATTTTTTAATATTAAACAAATAAATTAATGTTCAATTGCGATATCTTTGTAAAAATATACAAAGCTCACTCAGGATTATATCAGAACACATTAATAACTTAATTTACTGTTCTTAGCTTTTCCATACAACGAATTAATAAAGTACCTAAACAGGCAATCTTTGACCTGCTATAATTAGTAAATGCGAAGCCATAGTGTACCTCGGAAATAGATTTTTATATCTATTGGTTATTTAAGTAATTAGAACTAAAATATTAAGTTCGTAATCATAAATCTGCCTTCAAAATTTGAAAAAAAGTCAACGTCTATTAAATTGCATTTCCGTGGTATACATCGGTATTTAGGAACCAACTAAAATATTTGGCACCTAATGCCGCGGTATTTTAAAAACGTATTTTCTCCTCAATTTGTAAAGAAAATATTAAAATGTTAACTGTTTTCAATAAAAAATATAACCCTTCCAATATTTCAACCTAAACAAAAACTGACACGGTATAAAATTATCATACAAAACACTATTTAGCAAATCGTATTAATCACGTGCATAAGGTCCGAAATGTATGAAGCGCGCGTTCGAGTCAGCTGCTAGCGTCAAACTTACTGTTTATTTTAAAACGTTAAAGCACCAAAGCACTCTTTTGCTCATATAAACTTAAACAGATAAATTATTAATTGATTAATGTATCTTGCAAACAAAAAGAACTTGTAAATTGCTTGAAAACGCCGTTATTCTAAATACATCGGAATAAGGTGCCATTTTTAGAACCCCTCGGAATTGGGTGCCTTTACCTTAGTAGATAGGGTAAGTAGTCATTATTTTTTAAAATTTATATTAGCTATTACGAAACTAAGTTAACAACTATCTACTTTTATTTTACATTATCATCTATTTTGTTAGTGTTTGATAATGGCAGATCATGACGCCTTCAACCCCTGCGTTTCTAAAAATCTGATCAGTTTAATGTTGTGAAATGTCATTTCAACGAATGTGATTGGGACTAAAATACTGACAACCAATCACATCAATTGACATAAAATTTGACAGCTGATCAGTTAATTTTTGCGTTGATCAAGAATCATAGTAAGCCTACGTAATTTGCGTAGCAGCTGGCGAGCGGGCAAAGGGTTTCTTTATAATATCAATACACCATTATAAATAGCTATCGTATGAAAATCGTATCCGAGACTAATGTCCGCCATAAACTTGAAATGCCAAGAAAAACAAAATGCAAACAAAAAAATGCCGTAGCTACAGGAAACAACCATACCAACCCAAATCCACAACCCAATCTGTCTGGTACAGATTATTAGTTCCTGATTTGATCAATTTGCTAATTCATGTAAAGTGGCTGCTTGCGTTTTAGCATGCACCATACTTTGCACGAAATAGGTACCAACATTAAATACCCTGCAGGCACTCGAAACGGTGGCGTGGACAAAATGTAAGAGGAATAGCAAGTCTTGTGCTGGGAGTGGCTTGGTGTTGCGATGCGGCCGCGGCGTTGCTCCGGCCAGCCGACACCGTGCGGCTGGTGGCTTCACTGATGGCCCCCTGGTCCTGGCTGGCCGCTGCAGCCTTCCACGTGGCCCTTTGGACCCGGCGTTCCGCAGCCCCCATCCTCTACCTCGCAATATACTGGATGCTCGCAACCATCTCTGCAGGGACAATTCTATGGCAACATTTCGTCACGGCAGCTTCATCCACACACATAGAACTATACATCCAAGGCGTATCGTTACTGATGACATTACTGATATCTGCAGTTGACTGCGTATGTTTTTATGACGAGGTAATTTATCTATCATACCTACTAACTGTAATGTGTTAACAGGATATTAAACATAGTACCACCGACCAGTACCTAAATAAATATCGTAGCATAAACATTTCCTTGAATGCTTTGAAGCAAATCTGACCCTGTTGTAACACCCGGGAAATTCAATATATGAAAAGTTATAATAATTGCGATATAATTATACCCAGTACCACCAAATTTCATGCAGAGTGTCTAATTAGTATGTAGCCTGTTTTCATAGATATGACATAAAAAAACGTTTTATTTACTAGCCAACATCAAAGACGAGACAATAGGTACCGCATTCAATGCGTATGGATCATAATGGATCATAAATCTATAATATGGGTGGCCTATTCGAGTTCTTTTAGGCGCACCACAATCCATTTAGGTTTCGAATACTTACTTAATAAAGTTGAATATAAGGCATAGTCATGCCGACTTTCGGGTGGGACAGTTTCCCATAGCGTAATTCTATTCATCATCATTCAGCCGGAAGACGTCCACTGCTGGACATAGGCCTCCCCCAATAGGGGGGTTTGGTATAATCGCCACGATTGAGAAAGAAAGAAGAAAGAAAATACATTTATTTAACACAGACCAAAAGGCACACAGTATAAAACAATAAAATAAGAAAAAACAAAAAAAGAAATTAGCAGGGAAGTGTGCCTCACGGCTGCGCCAAATTGGCGCGATTGGCAGGCGGGTTGGCGATTGCAGTATGGTTGTTAAAGTACTCAGAGAACGCTGCTGCCCATCCTCTAGTGGATCTCTTAGTCGCCATTTACGACACCCATGGGAAGAGATAGGGTAGTGGTATTCTTTACGTCCGGCACCACACGTAATTCTATTACAAATACATCTCTCACTCACTCAGTGGTTGATTGCATAGATATTAATTGTTACTAGGTGCTAAGTAAATTGATCGCTACTTATCCCCTTAGTGCTAGCACTTTATGGACTTAGCACACATAACTTGATAAGCTCTTAAGCCCTACAGTCGATTCAGCGAGTCTACGAATACGATTAGAAACACCTTACGAGGCCGTATTTTTTTATTATGAACGGGAGTTGTCCGGTGACACTTTCTAATAATATTAGACAGGTATTTTTACTGTTACTTTATAATTTACTTGAATTTTAAGTAACTACTTTAATATGCATTAATCTGCTATTATCATCGGTTTATATGTCAGAATTAAACAATGCGGTTTAGATTTGAGTGTTCTTTCAGTCTAGACCAAGATAAATTGATATTTAGATACATTATTATTTTTGATAAACAGGAAAAAACGCATTTTATCGTTCACCACTCGAATATAAAAACCACTTTATGTAAGTATAGGTATAGATACTTTATTACCTTTATATATATGACTTATTTGGAATGTGTAGGTATTCTACTAATGTAAATGTCCTCCATACTATTCAAATTAGTGTTTATTACGGACACTTCGGGGCTAAACTAGTTAGCGCGGTAATTTGTACCAGCCTTTTACAAATATTTTATCTATAATTTAGGAAAAAAGCCAATGTCCACTTTTAGACAGGATTTATGATGATGATGAGGATTGGTTACGATCAGTGCGTAAGAATTTACGATTGCTTATTTAATTAGAATTATAAATAATGACTTCCGCTCCATTTGTAAATACCGTGTCTTCAATAAATATACACCAAGTTAATAGTAACATGCATGCTTGTGATACGTGCGTAACAAAACGATGTGCGTGTTGGTCGCATATCATTATCCTCAAGAAGCGGCACCGTTACGTGCTACGGTGCCACTTTCTATTTATATTTAACTAATTTCTATGACAAAGTATTGAGCTTTAAAACTGGGAGCACTGGTATAGCATCATAGGTATGTATGTGGCGAATGAGTCAGGCTGGTCGGGATGCCGCCGCCGCCGGCGCCAGCCGTCGCGCAAGGAGCACATCGTAGGAGACGATTTTCACAATGCGTCTGGCGCCGCTCTCGTATGGCATTTCCCATGAGTGCACGTGCGGTCAATACGAAAGTGATAGCTATCAATGTGCTCTCAACGAGTTTGGAGATTATTTATCTTTACATCAGATTAGACGTATTACTAAGATAGATATTGAAATTGATAGATAACTTACACGCTATATGAAACAAAATTTGAAATTTGGTGGAACTGACTCACTTTAATTAATCGCCAAAACAAATCGATAGGTTTTACTAAACTTTAAATTAAGTACTATAAGTAAGCATTGCATTTCAGGTCACGAAACGTTTTAGAAATGATCTGAAGTCCAACAATGTTCCTAATATTTGTTATAAACATAACGACACACACTTCTACTCCAAAGTTACATTCTTTTGGTTAAATTCTTTATTGCAAAAAGGATATAAATCACCATTAGAACCAGATTACTTGGGAGAACTTCCAGACGACGAACGATCGGTAAAATATTATAAGGAATTTGTGAAAATATATCAAGACCTAGACGTACGTATCACAGTCCATGAATATCTTCAATTACTTATAACAATCTAAGTAGGTACGGTATTAGTATCATCAGAATATTGTTTTCATTCTTTCAGGATTCAAAAAACGCAAAACAGGGAAGCCCCAGTTTATGGTCATGTTATATTCGTAACGTATGGCCTAACTTTTATATTGCTGGAATATTAAAATTGTTTGGCGATTTAATAGGTGTAGTGCCTCCCTTAGGATTAGCTATTATAATTCAGTATATCGAACGACCTACTAAAATATATGACTCCAGCTCACAAGTGACGCTAGAAGAATTTTTTAACAATGGATATGTAATGCTACTCATAATAACGATGGCACTAATTAGCCAAGCATTCTTATCTCAGAATTCTACACATTTAGTGACGGTTGAAGGCACAAGACTGAAGACGGCTTTACAAGTTTGTTCATTAATAACAATTTCTTAGCTTTTATTGATGACATCGTTGTTGCTTTGATATTTTAAATATTAACTTATCTGTAATATATAATAGTTGCATTTTATGCAGTTTTTTATTAACAGAGCATGGTGTACGATAAGTGTATGAGGCTCGCCCCGTGGTCATCGACTGAGTCTGATGATGATGAGGAGTCCCGACTGCTGCATAAAACTGAGGACAATAGCACCACGCGAAGTGGTCTCATTACTAATCTAGTCTCGCAGGACACGTATAATATTATGTCGTGTGTTTGGATTTGTCATTATATTTGGGCCATACCTTTAAAGGTAAACAATAGATTTAAGAAAAAAAAAATTCAGACAATTTTAATATTTGCTAATTCTGATTTTACTCTTGTTAATGTTATGTTACAGGTAGTAGTTATTTTGTATTTGTTGTATACAAAACTAGGAGTAAGCGCAATAATAGGCACCGCTGCAAGCGTTTTGATAATAACACCTTTGCAGTTTTATATCGGAAAAAAATTATCAGACAATTCTAAGGATATCGCAAAATGTACCGATCACAGAATATCAAAGATGACAGAAATATTACATGGGATGGATGTTATCAAACTTTACGTCTGGGAGGACTTGTTCAAAGAGAAAATTTTACAATTGAGAGAACTTGAATTGAAACTTCTAAATAAAGATTCTGTTTACTGGAGTTTTTTAAGTAAGTGTCTGATCGTCCATCATACTTTTGGATATATCTCAATAATAATGTTATTTAAAAATAAATAATTATAATTTCAGCGTTCACAACTCAAATATCTACGATTATGATAACAGTAATAACTTTTACTGTATACTACTTTATAGACAGCAACAGCCAGTTAACGGCAACTAATGTATTCGCTGGATTAGCGTTTTTTAATCAACTCACTGTTCCCCTTCTTATACTACCAGTAACAGTGCTGATGGTGATCCAAGCAATGGTAAGGAAAAAATATTGATATTCATTTATGTAAAACGAATGTATTAGTTCTAACTAGCCAACTACCAGTAAATAAAGATTAACTTTTTTTAATCTAGGTCAGTACAAAGAGAATAAAAGATTTCTTGGAACTTCCGGAATCGAACAATATTAGAGAATATAATTATGAGGATCAAAAGAAAACGACCAAAGAAGATCGACATCAAGAAAGTTTCATTGATAAGAATGAAGCTGACGACAATTATGTAACAAATAAAGACGAATCTGACGGTGAATGTGTTGATCAGTTTTCTGATGATGAAATATATAATATGCCATCTCGTAGATCTGACAATGTAGTTACATTTAGAAATGCAGCCTTCACATGGGGCAAAAGGAGTGACATACTGTTAGAAGTAGATGATCTAGAAATTCCAGCAGGTGAGAGATGTTTATTATGTTATTATCATTGAATATTTGAAAATCTAGAGAAATTTAAATAAAAAAAACCCTAAATATTTCCGAAATCGAAATAAATAAAATGTTCCTAACCCAAGACACAAACATTAATGTTAGAACAATTAAATAAGATGAGATTTATCAATTTACTGGATCTAAAATAATTTATTAATATTATTTATGCAGGAAAAGTAATAATGGTCGTTGGTACTACTGGATCTGGAAAATCTTCGTTGCTGTCTGCCATTCTCGGGGAGATGTACTTGGACAGAGGTGACGTCGTTTATAACAAGTAAGAATAATAAGTAGTAAATTATAGTTACTCGTTACACTCCATGTTAAATACTAAAATTGTAGCGTTCCCGCTACAATTAGATAGAATACCATAGGGACCCGGTAGAATACCATAAGGATTTATCTTCGGCCTCCCACATATTCGCCTAATAGTGTAACGTGCAGGAGGAGCTCGTGGCTAAATGATTACAGCCGCATAGACCGATCTTCCGGGTAAGGCCACGCTTGCCGAGGTTGGTCTGTGGATGGGTGACCATTTACCATAGCGAGTTTCCTCCGTGCCTCAGAAAGCACGTAAAGCCGTTGGTCCCGGCTGTCATTTGTAGATCTTTGACAGTCGTTACTGTTGGTCAGAAACCAGAAAGTCTGACAACCAGTCTTACCAAGAGTATCGTATTACCCAGTTACTGGGTTGTGGAGGTCTGATAGGCAGTCGCTCCATGTAAAATACTGATATTCAGCTGCATCCGGTTCGACTGGAAGCCGACCCCAACATAGTTGGGAAAAGGCTAGGCAGATGATGAGTGTAACGTGCAACTCCCATAATTTGGAGACGTCTGGCGGAAAATTTAATAACTGCATAAAATATTATTGCTCATAGAAGTATCCTTATTGGCCACCCCCTTGTATAGTAAGTTACTCGAATAATGACACTCCTGGGACAGAAGCGATGGAATGTTCCTATTGTAAATGAGAATAGCGTGGCAATTTAAAACTAATTACCTTAATTGAACAGTAACGTCGTATATAGCTAAATTGGTAAACAGGACCTGCAAATAGCTCAGTGCTTCAATTTTGCAACTGTTCTAAACGGACGCGTGACGTACATCAGTTAGGCAGAGATTTCTTCTACATTTTAAGCCAGAGGTCTATCGTATTACAAAATCGTCCATGACGGTAATATTCATAAATTATAGATGCTACGATCTATCTTGTTATATGGGCGTTTCGATAAATAATATTATTTCTAAAACGTGCAGGTCCCCGTAGTAATGGTAACTTTACCTACCACTAGCACATACGATTCGTTATCTATATACCTATATAAAAAAAATTGCTGTTCGTTAGTCTCGCTAAAACTCGAGAACGGCTGGACCGATTTCGCTAATTTTGGTTTTGAAATATTTGTGGAAGTCCAGGGAAGGTGAGATGAAGTGGTGAGAAAATATGGAAAAGTTGCGAGGAAAATAGTAAAAAAAAACAATTTAATTTTCCCATACAAACTGTTCCTAGCTGTCAAACATTTGATGTTCGTCCCGTCAGTAGGTACGGTAAACTCGGGTCCCCTCAAATTAAAGCACGTATTAATTATGGGTTTCGAATCGACAACATATATCCACAATATTCGGATTATCGCGTATTTAAATTTTTAAAATGTTCTAAGTGGCATTGCAACGCATGCCGGGTACAGCTAGTGTGACATAATTTACTGTGATACAGTCAGCGTCAAACATATCGGGACGAACAGACTGTTCATATTTACCTAAACACATAAAGAACTAAAACTTTATTCCAATGGGATAAAATTCTTGTCAGAATAACAGTTGTCGGGTACTGTGTTCATTCTGAAAAACCACTTGTTTCATTGATCATTTAAAAATCATTTTGAACAGTCTGTTCGAAATGAATGTACGATATATTTGGTGCTGACTGTACTACAAAATTTACAAGCAGTAACACTCGTTAACTCATCTACTGGGAAATTAACCGTTTGGAAATTAACTGTCGCCATGCGTTACTTTAAACGTACTTAAAAATTTGTTGAAATATTTTCCGGTTGACCCTAGGTACTGTTCGATGTGGTACGCAGGACAACCACCTTGGCTTCTGGAGGGATCCGTACGGAATAACATTGTCATGGACAGCCCGTGGTGCCAGAGAAAATACGGGCGCGTCTTGCGAGCGACCGGTTTGAGGCCCGACCTACAGCTTTTACCAGGCAAGAAAGTAGAATTGACATTGAACAGATTTTTTAGGTTTATTATCAACTTATCATGCAGACTTATTAACACAATCAGTGTAGATCATAATCAAATTGCAAACGAATGAATCAAGGCACGTGTCAGTTACAAATGAAATCATTAATCTGGAACGATCGAACAATGATGGTTATTATTATGCGTCTAGATTTGTATGTATACATTTGTATATGACGTGTTGTATGTGTATACTAGTAGTCATTATGAGACGGCTTATTTCCAAACAGAGGGTGACGCAACTCGGCTGGGCAGCCACGGCGCGCCTCTGTCGGGAGGGCAGCGCATACGCGTTTGCGTAGCGCGCGCGCTGTATTCGGACGCTCAGCTGCTGGCGCTGGATGAGCCCCTGGCCGCTCTGGACGCTCCGCTGGCACGCCATTTAGTAGCGCGTGCATTGGTGCCCGCCGCGCGCGCCGGACGCACCATAATCGTTGCTACTAATAGACTTGAACTTTTACATTATGCTGATTTGGTAGGTATTAGATTGCAACAGATTTGTTCCGCAATACTATTTAAGACGGACATCGAGAAACTTTTACTCAACTGCTAGAGAAAAAAAGAGAACCATACCTAATTCATAAACAGAATAAATCTTGGTACCTACTTAGTCGTCATGTCATCCAAAATATTGAATTCTTTCCTACTGCTGCCTCATCCATAATCTATGTCGCGTCGACAATCGACATCATTGGAAGGAAAATAAGATTCGTCCTGAAAATGATTTCTGCTGAAAACCAACGATGACTAAGAAAAACATCACGAAAACTTAGATTTACTACCAAGACTGAACTGAAACTTCTTCTAGAAAACTTTTTTATGGGATCGCCTTTTACCAGCGTTGATATCATATCCTGCGCATCGAAGAACTGCTCGCGGCAAGCATCCATCGATCTGTGGGATAACTATGTATATCTAGCCGCAAGACTAATCTTATAGTGCGGTATCCTATATAAATGTAATACAGATTAATGTCTTAGTATAGTGTTACACAAGAAGCGGACTTCCCTATACCTACGTATTTCGGCAAGGGTGATCTTGGTTTTTTTCAGATAATAGCAATGGAAGAAGGTCGCGTGTCGGGCGTTGGGCGTGGTGCAGCGTGCGAGGGCGCACTGGCCCGCTGGGCGCGGCTGGCGGGCGAGGCACGCGCTGCCGCAGCCCGGGCAGGAGCAGGCCCGCCTGGTGGAACGGCCAGGGAGCGCTCCCGCCTCGTGCGTGCGCTCAGCCGTGCCAGGTTCCAGAGGTGCAACTCCGACGAGACCACGGTAAATATAACTCGTAGTCAATAGAGCGAGGTTAGCAATTTGACCGGGTGAAGCCAGGCTCCTGTCTCGTGCACTCCCGCAACTGCGTCTACGTCCAGTTCCATTAGTGCAACTTTGGCGGACCACAGTAAACAACTGACGGTTATACCAAGATCTTCAATAAGCATAGATTCGCTTCTCCAGCCTGTACATATAAGTGGCTACAGGATGGCTGTCGTAAGTAGATATCCAAAATTAAAGCCAATTAACCATTGTCATTTCCAGGAATATCCGTTAATAAAAACTATTTATAGAAATTCTAAAAAAAATAGAACATACAATCATTTACAATAAAGAAGCGTCACATTCCTGGATACTAAAGGCGGCGCATCGAGTGTTGTGTTAGTAATAATTCTTATGGTTGTGACATACCTTTTTTTTTCTCGTTGAAATCCTTTAGGATGCCCTTCGCCCGGTGAAGGCGAAAGGGTATGCCGGACTCTTACCAGCTAAAAACCCACGGTGTTCCTTCACCTGACCCTTGGCCGGGGTCGCGAGATTCGCAGCTAGATGCACCGCAACCCCGGCAGGCCTCGGTCCGCCAGACCCTGGCGGACCTATTCTTCTGTGGGGCCTAGCCCCACGTCCTCCTGAGAGGCGCGCACGGAACACTGCGCGCCGCCTTCTCGGGCCTGTTTACTGGTCGGGCGACGGGTCCCCTAACCCGCCGCCCGCGGGCCTCACACTACGGTGGCCGGAGATCGTCGCGCGCCCTCCGACGCCCGGTGCGTCTGGCGCGATAAAGAAGAGTGGCAGCTGCTTCTCTCTCCCTCTCCGCTCCCTCTTTGGTCGCCAATGGTTGTGAACTACCTAATGTAACGCACCTTGGGAGAGACTTTATCAAACTTGATAATTATGATAGATTTTATTGATTGTACTATCGCTCTATCGTCATGTTCTAATCGTTAGGTGGGCATTACTGAGGCGGCGGGCGCTCACCTCCTATCGGAGGTGCCGACGTGCGCGGGCGGCAGCTGGCGACACCGCGTGTCCCACCCGCGACCAGCACTCACGAGGCAGTTGTCCTCACCACCACCATCCATGTACAACTCTAAGTAAGTTATTAACGAAAGCGCCTGCTATCGAGGTGGAGGCAGCTGACAACGCCAAGTTATTACCATGCAATTTTATCAGTTTTAATGCTAACCTTAGACCAGAACTACATTTGTGTAGGTACACCAGAATAAACATCCTTATCGTCATCATTACCTAATACAATATTCGCAAAGCCTCCTACGTATAACACAGGCCACTCAAGATCAACCGGCCAAAACAAGGCGTAAACTTTGTCGAGAAAAGAAGAGGAGGGTACAATTTGTCGCCGCTGAATCGAAAGTCATTAAAACAACTGCGAACCCAAGTAGGCCACTGTCTAATATGGCAAAATGAGGTATCATCAATCCATAAAAAAAAATATTCAAGGTGTTGATCTGTATCCGTGCCATATTTAAGGAGGTGACTATATCACCAATACTGAATACGAGTGAAAAAAAATATCAATTTTTTTTTTCTTTATTGTTTGTATACAAACAAATTCCCCCCGTGTGTCATGCGTGAGTGCGCGACACAAAAACGAAGCAAGCAAATCAACCAGCGTTGCTTGATTATTTTTTTGGCAAAGCGGGACATTGCAACCTTTTGAGTAAAAAAGCGGGATTTTTTCGTCGAAAGCAATCTCGTCAGAGTCTCGAGAACATCCAGCGAGCGTTCACAAGACATGTTGCATACGTGTCCCCAGGAATATCCCACAGATGTCCATATGAACAGCGCTTAGCTTTCTTTCATATTGAGTCGCTTCGAAACCATCGTACCTAGTACCTACTGTCCATGACTTGGTTTTTCTCTTTAAGGCTTTGACAGTCAAATTGATTGTGAACAGTTGCTAGAACGTGTCATGTTGTCAGTCCCGTACAATATTCCTAGACAGCCAATTTCTAGACTGTTTCAACTGTCGTCCTACAGAAGTAACATTGAGAGACACTCACCAGTATCTAGGATGTGTATTCAATACAACGAACTTAATTCGAAGTTGCCTGACTTGGATGTGTTCTTTAGTTCCCTACCGAAGTTCAGAAGCCTGTTGTATTCCCATTAGAACAGACATTTAAACTGTCAAAATTAGTTCGAAGTCGTTCGGGGCACTTCGGGAAATTCTCAAACCCTCGATAATGTTTCTAAGTGATTTGGTTATTAAATAACCGTAGAATTGGATATGTATTTTTAGATGATCAAGCATATTTTTAAACATTTGCTCTAGAAATATGGCACGGTTACAGATCAACACCTATTAAGTATATACTTAATATATATACATCAACCTATCCCAGTGTAAGTGTGGTGTTCTTAAACAGTCAATACCTCATTTGGTCCAGTGTGCCCTTACATCTGCATCTCTATGGACCTCAATCAGGCCACTAACAACGCAATTGGCGTGGCGTGGCCACCTTCTGTGGACTTAACCAATTTAGTAAGATGTACCATCGACACGATAACATGAGATGATTTTTTTTATCCAAGAACCGTTGTCAGCCTACTATATTAATTATAGATAGGTACATAGAGCAGTTCGTGGTTATAAATTATATAAAACACTGTCGTTATTAATTTACAGATGGCGCCCGGATGTCCGACGCGCTGTCAGTGCTGATGAGTCTAACGCTGCATTACACAGAGAGGCCAGCTTCTTGCGCCGGCTTCTAAGACCCAAGGCGCCTCGCAATCTCAACAGGTCATGGTCCAGGTCCTTTTATAATATAACTGCACCGTATTAGTGGAACTTTGCACACTACTAAAAAAACTTTAAATCATATTTATTAAGTACTAGCTTTTGCCCACGGCTTCGCTCGCGTTAATGAAACTCAAAAAACTCTTATCACTCTACTAAATTTAAGTTTCTATAAGTAATAATATGATTCAATCGTGATTCGAAAGACACGTGGCGCCATCAATGAACGTTACAGTTGTTTTCCTCGGGAACAGTACTTTTTTTCGGGATGAAAGGTGCCCTATGTCCGTTTATGTACACCTGACAACGTATATGCAAAATTTCAGGATGATCGGTTCAGTGGTTTAGGCGTGAAAAGGTAACAAACAAACAAACTTACTTTCGCATTAAAGTTAGGATTTAATTAATTTCGGTACCTAGTCTTTGACTGCAATCTAGAGACTAAGCGGCTAACGGTGGACTCTGACTATACAAGGTACACTTTCCCCAAAAGTCAGTTTGTAGAGAATTTGCAGTTTAAGAGAATGTTCAAAGATTTCATAAAAAATACGCTAAAATCTATCTGTCCTGAAGTAGGATCAGCTGTGTTTACATTAGGTTACTATAATTATTTGGGGTCCCGGATTATAAGCTCCATTTTTTGAATTCGTAACTAAAGCAGGGATGAAGAATTTATGAAAAATTCTTCATTTTGCCTAGTTTTTTTTTTATCGAATTTCGTAATTTTAACACTTTATAACCGTCATCAGTGATATTGCGCGGGCTACTTAAAATATCCGACTAACCTTGTAGAGTCAACCGCCAGCCGCTTACTGTCGAGATAGCAGGTATCGAAATTAAGTAAATAATAAATATGATTTAACACGTTCAGTGGCGGGTGCCCTCCACGGGGGCCACCCTGTAGTCGCATTCGCCATGCCGGGTACCCTCGTGGAGGGCTCATTTTAAATGTAGGTTTTTTTTTCGAAAATATATCTTTTTAAAACAAACAACAAAACCTCCTGAAAATACTAAGTATTTTACTACGTAGTAGCGTTGCTATTTATTCTGTGGTAGCGTGTCTTATGGTTTCAGGCCCGGACTCCACCAAAGCGGAGATGTGCGGAGATGTCTCGTAAACAACCAATAGGAATTCGTTTTGAGTTGAAGCTAAGCGGAGAGATTTGAAAATAACGCAATCCTATTGGTTGATCGAGACATCTCCGCACATCTCCGCTTTCGTGGAGTCCGGGCCTTATACCTAATGCCAAGAATCCTCCTCGAGGGTTTACTCTTAGCGCAAACGTAGGTAATCCCGAGGACCCTCTTGGAAGGTCCACTAAGCATAGATATGTATGGCGGCATGGTGTATGAGTTCTATGAAAAGTATGGTGGACTCGAATGTGTTAAAGTTTTTTAGTACTGTGCAAAGTTCATAATTGGACTGAGTAGATGAATTCATTATTTAATGGAAAAAGCGTTTTTTTTTACTTTATTAGTAACTTATGTGATTATGTGTTCTTTACAGATGGACACCAAGAACTTTAAGACGGCTAATAAGCTCAGATTCCGAAACCACGGCTGAAGATAACCAAAATACCGGTTTGTTTAACTTTCACCTCAAAGATGAACAATCACAGATTCAGAACGATTCGATTAGTCAGTTGTCGAACGATTCGGTAGGTAAACTATCTCTTTTTCTCCCGTAACTAGAATCGTAGTCGGAACGAGATAGCAAACCGAATCGGTCGAATACAGCTTATCGATAAGGTTCAAAATCGGAGGGCAGGTTAAAATTCCAGTTAAGGCAGTTGTCCCACCGCTGGCGAGGAAGCGACTAACTATCGGCTATTTTCTCGCTCATGAAACGTACAATAGATATACATTCCGTGTAAACAAAAGAGATGCATAATAGTCGATCGCTGACTGTTTCCACTGTTAACACTCGTTCCACTAGTTTGTCGCTGAGCGAAAAGAGCTGTCAAAGATAATACTCGCTCAGCGATACTTGCTCAGCGATGCTCGCTTGGCGGTCAGAACTCACGCCGAGAGACCAACCAGCGGTCATTTGCGAGTGCTACGAATAATCGCCCGTCGCACTCGCACACTCGCTTATGGCCCAGCGACAAAACTATCGGAACTGCATACTCACTTCTTGCTGCTCGCCAATTCGTTTCTAGTTTCTAGCTTTACTCGCTCATCGTCGGCGGTGGGACAAGTGCCTTAGGTACTTTACCCACATATTTGACTTATTTCAGATGTCGTTGACGAAACCATGGTAGATACTACACCGTATGGTTCTCTGACTTCTAATGGGATTGAAACGAATAACACCACCGTCGCTGACGGAGACTCTAGCATATTACAGAAACCAGTGGAAGTTAGCGAGGTGAGTATACAATATTACAATGCTTCTATCAGTGGTCATTTGATGAGTGTCGATCTAACGCTATCTTTTATGCCTTCAAATGTACACTTCTCAAATCTGAAATTCAAATCAAAAACTGTTGTGCATGTTTCCTGTCATACTTATAGTATAACTATAGAACGTGCGTGTATGGTGAGAACAGACACGGATATGCCCGCCAGATGCCTGCCCGCTGCCCGTGCTCAAAACGATCCGATCCCGGCGGGCAAATCTGTATCTATCTACGTGTGTGGCGAAATCACGGATCGGATCCGAGATGCGCCTGTCGGTCAAATCCGTGCGTGTATGGCTAGCTAATACATTAATTTGAAGTAACCCTGTGTATTGCTCCGTACGCCAACGTTTTTTGCTATAAATGATCTAAAATGTTATAAATGTTTACTTTTAATTTTTAATTTTCAGCGCAATTTATATATTAGAAATAGGTAGTGTTAATTATGTTATTATTATATGTTATTATTTTGTGCTGAATAAATTATTTTTCTTTCTTTCTTTCTAATTCAGTGCGCTATATGGTGTGAATACGCACAAGCGTGCAGATGTTGGGGCGGCGTGTACTGGGCGGCTGCGGCAGCTGCGCAGGCTCTAGCGTTAGTTGCAGACTACTGGCTCACGCACACCACCACACAGACCTCGGAGAACGAGCTAACTAATCAACAGGTTGTTGTATTTATATTTTGTTGTCTTCAAGTGAAGGTTGTAAAATAAATATACTAAGTAAGTACTTTGCGGAAATAACGCTGTAACTATTGTAACCGTTGGAGCACTTACACAAAACAAATCTCTTCTAGTTGATCCTTACAGTGTGCTCTCGATAACTTGATAATGGTGCTTTTTTTGTGTTCAGTAAACAAAACCTTCGTCATTCAATAACCTGTTACAGACATGGAGTGGCGTGCGCACCTACGCTATGTGGTGCGGGGGCGGCGCGCTGGCGGCCGGTGTGGCGCAGGCGGCGAGCGCGTGCGCATCAGCTAAGGCACGCCGTACACTGCACGACCGCCTGTTGCACGCAACTCTGCGCGCGCCGCCGCACCATCTGCGTGCTGCACCGCTAGGCGCCACGCTACATCGGTTCTCCGCTGATATTCTGGTCATCGACAAGGTAAAGAATATTTCCTCGAAAAAAGAACACTAACAAATGCCTAAAACTACGGATAGCTTAGAATGGCCCAAAGACAAGAGAATCACTGGCTCTTGCTTCATGAATCTAGATTCTTTGAACCAGCAAGCCAAGAGTAACGTAGAGTTAAACTAAGCAATTTTTGATCCTGAAACGGTTACGGATCAACGTTATCGACACCAACGAGAAGAAAGGGGATGATGTTTTCGTTCCAGGAACTGAAATTTAATCCTTCTATATTTTCTTTTCCTATCTTAGAAACTGCCGACAGCAATTAGCCGCTGGGCGCAACTCGCCCTGCTTTGTGCCGCGGCAATGCTCGTGAACGCTGTCATCGCGCCGTGGAGTCTGTTGGCGTCCTTGCCAGCGCTCTTGTTCTACCTCACGCTGCAGTCGGTCTATTTGTGTAACGCTAGGTACATAAGCAGTAAGTAAATACTAGGTGGAAAGAACGGTCAATGGATTTTATGGCGAATAGTGAACGTATATTTTGGTGCGTGGCCCTGTCCTGCCCATACAGGACATTCTCGTAATTAAATTAATTGGTATATAACTCAACAACTACAATAAGTGGAAGTTTCCCTTATACTCGAAGGTGTTTATAAAAAGTTCCCCGGGCTAGCATTCTTAAAAGTTGACGCATTGACATAGGAAATTCCAGTGGTTGAACATCATCAGATTGTTGAGAACATTGTTGAGTCATGGTTGAATTATTGCCTAGCATTACCAAGTCACAACATGATTCTTCGACGCTGCCCAATAATCTGAACATTCATACGATGTACAGGGAGCTCCAGTGCGCGGAGGCCCGCAGCGCAGCGGTCGTTGTATCTCTATGTGCGCAGACATGCGCCGGCGGCAGCACGATCCGCGCAGGTCGGCTGCAGCCGCGCATGCGCGCCGCTTACCTTAGGAGTCTCGACACCAATCATAATACGCTCCTTCTGCTGAATGCAGCGAACCGCTGGCTTGGGCTTACTCTGGTAAGTGATACCTACTCTTAGTAAACTTGTATACACCTCGACCGAATCCAAAATAACTAGAGATGGGTGACGGATATTTATTGCTGCTTGTCACTAATCTGTGCTATTTAGGCTACTCCACCAATGTGTGTCATCAGCGGGATGTATCGCGTGTAGTAGGGAAGGTGCTTCGGATAGCTGAAACTACTTGTCCTACTGACTGTATTTATGTTGTCCCAGGACCTGGTGGGTGCGGGCTGCGTGTGCGTGGTGCTGGGCGTGTGCCTGCTGGGCGGCGGCGGCGGCGCGGTGACGGGTCTGGCGGGCGCCTACGCGCTGCTGCTGCCCGCCTACCTGGCGCACCTCGCCAAGTGCCGCGCCGACCTACATCTGCAGCTCGCCGCACTCGAGCGCGTGCATGACGACACCAATGTGCCGCAGGAAGACTATAGGGACGACTGTAAGTAGGCACTGTGGCACTCCCGATTCTTTGTCTGAAAGTTTACCTATCTACTACGTAACTTTGCCAAATATCAACTTTATCTGCACACACCAAACCTATGAACAATAGTGATGATGATGAACTTAGATGGCAACATGTCTTACCATATCATATTATGATTAGATACTTTAATCTTTCAGATGCCAATAATATCTACTTAGTCAAGTTTTCTACTCGTACATCAATGTCTTTGTTTGACTTTCACATGTTTTTTCACTTGATTTGATCGTTTATTTTAAGGTCCGATACCTGCAGGATGGCAGAGGCACGGAAAAATAGAATTCGAAAATGTCAGCATCCAGCACGAACCTGGCTCGACCTCGATCCTTAAAAATATCAACCTTACAATTTCTCCTGGTGAAAAGGTAAATACATCATTCATTTTGTAAATCTCCGCGTGGATCGCTTACTCTCTAGTCAAATGCTGTGTAGTGCTTTTATTTATCTATTGGATTCATCTTAATTAGCAACAAAATACAATTTTCAATTTTTCTCCAAACTCACTTTTTTAAGTTTTTACTCAAAAATCTTTATACAACCAAAATTACCTGCAACAAAACTAGGTTGCAATTTGCGGCCGGAGCGGTAGCGGTAAATCCACATTACTGCTGACCTGCGCCGGCGCAACCACGATCAACAGCGGGCGCGTGCTGATCGACGGCGAGGACATCACACGCGTGCCGCTGCGCGCGCTGCGACACCGCGTCGTGCTGGTGCCGCAAGACCCCGCCATGTTCTCCGGCACGCTCCGGGAGAACCTCGACCCTCTGGCCGTGCATACGGATGAAGAGATATGGCATAGTTTGAGAGCGGTCGGATTATTTGACTTTGTCTCCGCTCAGCCTGCTGGACTAGGTACGGATTCAATTAGTTTTCAAGCCCAAGTGGTCTGCTATCAATACGGTATGTACCTACCCCGGTCTCGATAAATTTCCTATAGTGATTTCAGTTGTGTATCTTTGTTATATGGTTATAGATACGTTTATTACACTCAATTACAGTACTGTGATCGGTTCTCCTGATTTAGTTTTTCAGTTGATCAAAAGATGGAATCGTGCCTAGTGATAGGAATATGTTTATTATACTGGTTTGCAGAGTGCAGCGTTTGCAGTCGCTCTGGGAGTTCCGGCTGGAGTGCAGGCCGCGCGGGTCGCGTAGCAGCTGCTCGCGCGGCTTTACACGCGCGTCTGGCGAGCGCACTGTTACTGGACGAGCCGGCTGCCGCGCTGGATGCTACCGCTGAACGAGCGCTGCTCGCTGCGCTGGCGGCTGTCGCGCCGCATACCACCATCATCACTGTCGCGGTAATATTTCAACTTTATCGGCTCATAAAACTCCACTGCTGAGTACGCGACTTTTTTTGAACATCTCTAAAGGTAGGCCAAGGTAGTGATCGCTGCCAAAAGGTAAGCGATCACAGGTCCGCGTCGTACGCATTAGATGGATCCGCAAAGCGATGTGAGTACACTGTATCTGTAGCGTTCAGATTGTTGCGGCTCGACTAATCTGAATAACAACGATGGCATTATTGCAAAATGATGCCAGTGTACAATGCAGGCCGGAAATGCAGGATGCAGGAAAATCTGCAAACCATTTCATACGTAAGTACGAAAGGTATGGTACGTTTCCATACATCCTTCTTGAAGTAGCTCAACAATTGTTACGTAGAAATAAAGAGAAAAATGTCGCCTCATATGACATTGCTACTTACACATAATTTGGTCTCGTGCAGTTCCCAGTATATTATTATCCTCTATGGTCTCGTGGTATATTATGTAGGTATGTACGGAGCGGACGCTTCGGGCGCGGCATGCTGCCACTGAGCCGTGATCTGAATGAGGTCATCGCCACGCGTCGGAAAAGTTGCCTATCAAAGAATTTCCGTCGCCATTGCCGCCGAGTGAATAACACACTTACTACATACACTGCTAGAATACTAAAATTCGATACGAACGATTCGTCCGATGCTTACGAAAAGATTGGTGATTGCAGTAACAATCCCAATAATCCCAAAGTAGCCTTTTAAGAGACCACCTAAGGAGAGGAGGCGGTGTATTCTGCATACCGGGAACCACCCAGTGAAACGTAATTTACCAACCCAAATTTAAAAAAAACAGATAACTTGCTGGCTAAGTTCTGAACCCTGCCCATTCCGAGAAGAGCCTCGTGCTTAGCAGTAGGACAATAATGACCTGATTATTATTATTCTAACTTGCAGCACCGCATATCGTCGGTGCGCGGCTACGAGCGCGGCGTGGTGCTGGAAAGCGGCTGCGTAGCGGAGCAGGGAGCGGTCGCCGCTCTGCTCGCGCAACCTGCCTCGCGACTCGCGCGCATGTTAGCCGCCGCACAACGAACCAACTAACCTCGCCGTGTGCCTTTGTCCTGCTCTTAGTCTGGCGCCACACCATGCCGAAATTACGCGACCGAACTTCAGCGTCTGTTTTTATATAAGTAAAACGCGACGTAATTTCAGCCGGGTGTATCGCGGGTAATTTAAAAAGCATTGCAGGCGTAGGTAATCATGCCGAATTTCGATCGCGTATCTTCGACATGGTGTGTTTAGACACTTACTTTGCGAGTTGAATCGAGATCGAGTAAACATGATCTGTACACGATATAAGGCCTCGTTTCCGCGAAGCAGCGTGTCGGTATCTGAATCAAAGTGAACCTGCTTATGCAAGTTTTATAGAATGCAAAACGAGACATTGCAAGGGCCACAGTCGCGTTTCACAGTCCACATTCAATAGGTATTGATTTTAAATTCATGGACTAACTGACGATAATATTTGTACAATTTTGTATTTTAATGACCCAATATGTTATGTAGGTAGGTACGTTCAAAGGAAAACGTAATTTAAAAAAACGTAACATCCCATATCATACATCACCCCAACATAAATAACAATTACATAACATAAAAATATCAGCTATCTTTCCCTGGTATCGATCTTGTATTTCACTAACGCGCATAATAAATAATTATGCAGTTCTAGCGAAACGCGTATCGGGGGCCTACTCCGAAAAATGAACGTCGAAGTTTCGGATCGAAACGATTGAACATCAAAGTGTTGTCAAACAACGAACTACAGGTGAACGAAAGACAAAATGTGAAATCGCGAAAATCGTATCGATCATCAGATCTAAGGGTCTAGACTAAATACGTTTTCGCCTGTGGAAAGATCAACTTGTATGGAAAAAAACATTTGCTTACGCTCGAGCAAATGTTATTTCCAAACAATTTGATCTTTCCACAGGCGTTAACGTTTAAAGAACAGGGATTTTGTCTAGGCGCCCAGAAATACTTTCGTGGTTGGAAAACGTACGATCCGTCGGCGGAAGGCCCCCCCAGTTTCAGTCATTCTGGTCAAGTTGAACGCATATCTTTAAAATCGTTCAGTATTTGCACGTGCACGTTTATGATCTACAAGAACGATACAGTGCAGTTTATTTAAAATTTAAGCAGCAATATTAGAAATAGTCCCTCGACTATTCTAGTTCTCATGGCTAAATTCCCCAATCTTGCTGGTTTACTAAAATTAATATCGTCATATCGTCGTGTATAATCCCACTAGCTGAACATTTTTACCCATGAAATCTGTATATATGTAAAAATACAACACAAGGCCAGCTAATAAACTATAAATGACATTGGAGGAATACAAGCTTAATAAAAGTGTTGACATTGAATCTCAGTTTTTATAACTCACTAAAACTTCGCTATGACACGGCTTCTTATGAGCAAGAAAACGATTGGACGATTTATAAATAAGATTTGTAATTAATCGTGACTATTATACGATAGTAATTTATTATTCAATTGTACCTTGTTTGTTTCAAATAAATAAATAAAACAGCCAACAGTTTGTTTCCAGATTGTATTTCCAATAGAACAACAATTGCACTTAACCTCATTTAAAGCTCACGAGCGCGGCGCACGCGCACCGACGCTTACAAACGACAACGTGCTGCCAGAGTCAACGATACTTCATAAAATTATATCACTACATAACAAATTACAACAATATTTACGTTGGCACCGATTTATATATAGTTATATAAAAACATTTGTGTTATCACACAATATAAAAATATTTACTTAAAGTACTTACGTAAATACACTTAGACAATTCTAAATTAAATCTCGACAAGTTCCATAAATTCTTTTTTTCTTACGAACTACATTGGTATTCACGTGTTATCGGACAGGACGGGCACATATTTTAAAACATGGTCGCGCACTCGCTAAACAATGCGTTCTGCGGTTGTTATATCTTTGGTAAAATTGGTTCATAGAAAATTTTCAAAAGTTTAATTCGCCCCGTTTGTCTAAATGCAGCCAGTACTGCTGCAGACCTTGGGAACTAGGTATCTTCGAAAGTTGGAATAAAAGTTTGTTAGGCATTCAGAAAAATCCTTACTGAAGCCCATTATTGAAAGTCCGTAAATGGCGGCAGGCTACCATATGGGACCAAATATCCTCATTTGCAAACTGTAAATACACAGTAACGAGCAATAATATGAGTACATGTCATAGTACCGCCGATATAATATATATTATGATCCAATCATACTCATATTGAAGCTCTTATGCTATGGTCTTATATTGTTGGCGTTCTATCGGCAGTCAGATATTATTGGTCGAGACTGTACAACAATTAGCCTCTGCCTAACTCTTTAAAAATCACGTATTGCATGGCGGCTATGTATGTTTACATTACATTACAAGTATTTACCACGTACAAGGCACTATATTAGGACACTTTATTAATTAACCTTCACAAAAATAGGTCGCAGACAATTTTAATCCGCCAGAATTTGCACAATAAGACAGTTTTGTATAAAAACTACGAAAACTAGACCGCTCCTGTTATACAATATCAGATAAAAGACAGTGTTGACAATACGATGTGTGTAAAAAAATACATTTTCGATCTTGCTTGTGATGCTACACAAAATAATTTACACCGATCAACTTCCAAAAAATCCAAAAAATAACGATGCGATAAAAGCTTTTTATAATTATAATAAAAATTTATAGTGAACACCAAAAATCTTTATAAAATTAATAAACTTAGTACATTACATAAATTTTAAAAATAACCATTTTCGTGGCGAATAACTCACACTTATACCTGCCAATGTTTTGACTCATCATAGGAGATTAGTCAAAATCAAAACCAACATAAGGTATTTTAGTTCAGTTGCAGCTATTTTCTGACATATTTTATTTAACGAAATGTTACATGAGGCCAGTAGAAATTATTTACTACTCAACAGTTAAAATGTTCTGCTAGGCTGTAAAAATCGGTACATTAAAATAATTCCCATGTACCAAACTATTATGGCTTATGTCTCCAATCCAACATTATAATATCTTTATGAGGTATTTATATATTATATATACTTGGGAGCAAAGAAATCGAGCCACTCCTTTTTTCACGTGTCCTGGTTATTAGTTTTCATGAATTATATAATTATAAGTTGACAAAAAATTACCCTCATTGTAAAGGTTATTAAATAACCTTTTAGGCGATATATGTTTCGAATGGATCTGTTCCATAATACCAAAAATAATAACAATTACTTATACGTGAAAAATAGAAGTGGCTCGAGTTTTTGCTCCCAAGTATAGATAAGGGGCAGAGTCAAAATGTATGCCAAAGTGGATCGAAATACGCAATTAGAATAGGCCGAACGGTATTTGAATAAAATAAATAAAAACAACATAGATAAGACGACCGACCTCACCAAGCGGTCTAATATGTTTTTTTTTTTTTATACTATGTATAATATGTCGGTCGAATATACTGCATTGACACGCACTCCATCTAACAATCGAGGCTTAACCTTAACTCACCGACTCTACGTGCGCCCGGCGTAGAAGACCCTGACTGTTAATTGCGGGAACTTGGTCGCGTAATAACAAGGATAGTGACGTCACCCAGACGCAGCAGGGTCCTCCGCGCCGACGCCGCGTTGTCGTCGGTCCGTGCATTGAACTAGAGTGTGTTATGTTAGTGGTCGGAGCCGCGTTACGTGGGCTCGGTCTTGACGCCGGCGCTGGCTGCCACGGCGGCGCGCGCCTCCTCGGGCAGACGCTCCGGACTCGTCAGGATGTCCGTCGTCGTACACAGCACGCGGAGTGAGTTCAACACCGCTATAAACAATTACACGACAACTAATTATTACCTTTCTTCATGGGGTGGGCCTAATTCAGAAGTATACTACGACAAGTTGACAGTTTTTCAATGATTTTGCCTTTGACAGTTTTTAAAGACTGCTCGGAACATCACCCCCGCGTTAGACACTTGAAGCGGTTAGACTGTGGCAGTAGTTACCTGGCCTCATCTCGACGAGCGAGCAGTGCTGCTCAGCCCACAGTAGCGTGGTGCGCACAAGGTCGGCTGCGCTGCTGCACGACACGCATGCGCTAAACGACTCCACCAGCGCCGCGCTCACGACGCTAAACTGTACACGCTCGATAAGGAAATTCATCATTCGGTTAACATTTTAGGATTGTAAAGAAACTTCTCTTCCGACTCCATTGAGCCGTAACTTCCAACTAAGATTCCACTTTCTCTATCGATTTCAACGACACTACTATAACCTTAATTTTTTTAAACTTTTTTTTTTTTTTTAAGGATTGGTAATCATCAAATAACTTCTTCCGCTCTGGGAGCGGAGGGGAGTGTCAGAGTCTAACTGACTAAAACCCATCCGTGTTCCTCCTAATACCCTTTGCGTTCCAGGGCCGCGGTAACTCTTTCGAACAAATTCCGCAATCCTGGCAGGCACTGGCCCTGGTGGGCCCCGTCTATGCTGATATCTCTTTAAGGCGCGCGTGGAACACAACGCGCCGACAACCTGGGTCTGGTTCTGATCGGACGGCTGCACCCAACGCTCGCCATCCGCAGGCCCGCGCCTACACCGGCCGTGGCGAGTCCAGCGACTCCCAACGCCCGGGACGTCTCCTTCTGTTGCGGCGACTGGGGCGTGAGGTTTGCCTCTCCCACACGCGGCCCACCTCCTCCTTCGCTAGCATTACTGCTTTGCAGAAGGAGATTACTGCTTCCCATGCCCTCTCGCTCCGGAACTATAACACCCTGCTGATCTAACTTCGGTTCCAATATTACCATCTACTCGTGGCTTAAGGCTACCGTGCAAATTGACCTCCGGGTAGGCAATATATACGCGGTTATGTGTTATGTGCGTTATCGTTTTAAACTTTTAGTCACCCCTGGATGCGGCCTCATTCTACCCCTATCATACAAGTCTCTATCTCTATTACATCCGGCTACCATGCCAATATGTTATGTTACAGTCCCGGTTTAATACAATGAAATGTTTGTTAAGCCAATACTAAAATTCTAAGATACTCGAATTGAAAACCAAAATAATTATTTACGGTCTAATTTCTATAGGTGTATGGTGTATTGTTTAACAAGGTTACACAGATCTAGAAGCGACAAAATATGTAGATTGCATCAGCTGGTGCTTCAAGATGGCTTTGATAACGCCCTTGACCTCAAAAGTTTCTACTTAATCACAATTCAATGATCTTTAGATAATTATGTTGTAAATATACGTTGTATGTACAGTTTGAATATCATGAGAGCGAAGGGTAACATTCTCTCAAAAATAAATAAATTATTGTGATGACAGGCTCTTTCGTGCTAAAAAAAACCCCACCTAAATTGAATATCTAACAAAGCCCATGGTGTGAAGATATGAATTTTCCGATTGATAATATGTAGTAGGCATATATTTCCTAGTATCGGTATTTTTATCTCTGACGTAGGTAAATTGCGCCAACTGTGTAAAAAATAGATGAGTGATCAAAACTGCAAGTCTACCGGTAAAACAAGTGCGATAACATATCTATCAATGCCGTCGATTAGGAGCCCTCACGAGACTACCTAGTGACAAGCGCATGCATAGAAAAAAAAGGGTGTATTTGTGGTGAGCGCTATCTTAGACAATCAGGAAAAATATATTTTTACACATTGTCTGGTCGAATCATCTAACTGATATCTGAAGCTATGTGAAGCTCTTGCTTGAGACATCAATATAATCACTAAGGCAACGCGATTTATCTAGTGGACTATTTTCAGACTGGTATTTTGAGATAAGACCGCATAGTAACAAAGTAGCTACTATTAATTTTTTTCAGCTGGATTATTCCATATGAATTTGATATTTTACTAAAATACCTACATATTCACCTTATTCGATTGTGGTATCATGCAACACATAATTATGCAAATCGTTTATCAATTCTATTTGTAGAAAGAATAGTAATCGAAATAATTAGGTAGTTGAAACCCTTAGACTGCCTCGTTGGTCTAGCGGTCGCAAGCGCGACTGCTGAGCGTGCGGTCCTGCGTTCGATCCCTCCGTCGGGCAAAGTGTTATTGGGTTTTTCCGTGTGGAATTTGTCAGTAGCAGCCCGGAGTCTGGAATTGTGCCCAGTCGATGGCAATAGGCTCGCCCCGTATTACATGGGACGTAAAACATAACGGCGATATGCGGGTGTACTATACGCCTCTGCCAACCTTTCGGGGAATACAGGCGTGAGTTTGAAACCCCTAGTTGGTCACTTTTTGGTTGGTCAATTGCAACATTGTACAACACGTCACAATAGATCTCTGTATTACAACACTTTTTACAATCTTATAATACCTTAATTATAAAGTTAACCGTGACCAAGCCTCAGAGTAGCAGTTACTGTACACGTTGTTGTATATGCGCGCTTGGTGTCCTGTGCCAGCCGGGATCCAGGTGGCAAGTTTGATAGATTATTAACACGTGAATGTTGAGTTCTATGGATTGTTTATAAAAGGATACGAGCCAATACTTCCAGTTATGCATGGTGCGGTTAGCGACGTGACGTGCGAACATCTCGCGCAGCCGCCCAGAGCGGGCGCGCGACACCGGCGCGCCTGTCGCCGGCAGCAACGAGTGGCAGTTGCTGCAACACAAAACAATACTTACTTGTTGCACATAAGCGGTGTGTTCTTCTGAATCTGTTTGAGCTTATCACCACTATTAACATAACGTCGATTTTGTACACACACAGCGACATATCAAGCTATACATTTCCAATATAAGTGTCTAAACATACTATGCCGAAGGTACGCGACCGAAGTTCGACATGATTACGCCTGCAATGCTATTTGAATTACTGACGACACATTATGCCAAAATTACGTTGAGTTATAGCGTACAGCTGAACTTCGGTCGGGCGTAATTTCAGCGACAATTCGGCGGCAACGTATTCTGTAGAGCACACATTATACGCGACCGAAGTTCGGTTCGATTGCCGACGAAGATCCGGAGCAGGGAGTAGCGGGAGGCAGGCATGCCCGCGTCCCGCGTGTCCGCCCACAAGTTTGCTCAACTGCACTTATGGTGTGTCATATCAGCCGAATACGTCGGAACGTGAAATAAGCCGCGGAACTTCGGTCGCGTACCTTCGGCATTGTTTGGACACTATGCTGACCTCTCATTGTACGGAAAGCCTATACAATGCGAGATCTGCTCATATTGGTGTGTACTACTAGGTCGTTGAACCGGCGAATCAGCTCAATCTTCTCTTATTTGACGTGTGTAGGCCGAACAGGAGCAATGCAACCAACGTCGTTTACTTCTTTCACTATTTGTGTTTGAAATCTTATCAATTCATGTTGACGTAAATTTTTAAAATGGATTAATTCTAATCCGCGAAGATAAGTTTGGGGAAATAATTAATTAATCACGTATAATCAATCGCTGTTAAGTTTTTCTAACAATTTTAAACTGCTAGCCATTTCAATAAATCACCTGTATAAAGAAAATTCGTAACCACTGTTGTGCAAAATCATACACATTTCTCCAAAGCAGCATTGCTGTGTTCCGGTTTGAAGGGTATATAGGTCCCGGTGAAATTACAGGCACATGGGATTTTCCAGCTTGTCTTGTCTCTAAGCTTGGCAACGCATCAGCAATCTTCTTGGTGTTGTAGGTGTATATATCTATCATGTACCGGTAACCATTTTCCATCAGGAGCCCAATTCTACTAACAGAAATGTTTATCATTTGCAACTTAATCGTTTATTCAGACAGTTTTCGTTTACAAAAACTATCAAATTGTTTGACAACAAAAACAAAACCAAACATTTTGACAGTTTTCGGAAACGAAAACTGCCTGAATGAACGATTCAGTTGCAATCATGGACGTACAAAAAAGATCGGACGGAACTCCCACTAAGACAAAACTGTGTCCCGAAATGGCGGCGGCTATCTAAGTGTGAATGAATTTAGGGTTGTCATGTTAGCCAAATTTACCCATTTTTTATCATTTTATTTTAAGACAAATACAGGTTGGCAGACAAATTTCTTGGAAATGTCGGCAGAATTATACCGTGCCATTTGAAAAGGTTAATGGTAAGAACCAAATCTCCCTATGAAAATATCTGCAAAATAAATGCCATGTTAGCTTAGATTGTTAATTTACATTTTGAGGTACTGCATATGTAACAACACACCGGAGTCTTCCTTTAGTTGTATTATATATCTCGTTAGCTTCAAAATGTAGACTGCAAATGACACTGTATTTGTTTGGAATTCAATCGTTTTCACCGTTACAATTTCTCATTTTTTTAATCCAATTATTTCTCCATACTTCATTTTCTTTAGGAAATCTAGTAAAAAAATATATAAATAAAATACCTAGTAATAAATAAATTGAATTGAACAAAAAACTATAAATTTCCCATATTTAGGGTAATTTGCACACGTGAATATTGACAACACTGGCCTTGTGACAGATTCTTTTCTTCTGGTGAATACATTGATTTTATTGTATACAATTGGGAATTAAGTGATTGAATTATTCATTGACCTATGAAACGTGATTCCTGGATTTTTTTTCTTCCGATCACTACGGTTTTTACACCATTTCACCACACAAGACATGCTATATTTTAATTTTTTTTGCTGCTTTTTGTCCCGACTCTGTTGACGTTTACGCGTGTAATGACTGACTTTTTTTGTGAATGTGTGCGTGCCAGCCTGTACGTACAGCAAACTGACTGACTCTGAGTGACACAGTTTTTTGTTAGCGAAAATCTGTCCGATCTTTTTTGTACGTCCATGGTTGCAATTGATAAAAGTTTCTGTTAGTAGAATTGGCCCCCTGGTGAGCGGTCGGTTTGTTTACCAATCTATTACATTAAAAAAAACGGTATATACGTACGTTATAGAATTGTTTAAACATTCAATTTGCTGTCGTAAGCTCTCCATCTCCTCTTTGATTTGGTTCCTCTCAGCTTTTAACTGCTTGATATACTCGGCACCCTTTTGCAGCATCGCAGCTTTACTTATCTAAAAATAGCGAAAACGTAGCTAGGTACAAATGCATGTGGTATAAGTGCAATCAAATCTAAAACAAACCTTTTGTAGGTACCTACAGGTGAGCGAATAAAAAATTGTAATTTTGAACTTAAACCCCCTTATTACAAAAGATGGTTTAAACCAAGACTAAGGTAAACCCAGGTTTAAAATATACCCATCACTTTCTTATGTCATTTATCAAAAAGAGACGGGGCTAGTCTAAAACCAGGGTTTTTCTTAGACCATCTTTTGTAATAAGGGGGAAAGACTTTAATATGTTTAATAAATTTTTCATTCTTGGTCATTGGTGAAATATCTTCATAGCTCGACCTACAAAAACTCTTACTAAACCATATACATAAACCACTAAATAAATATCATTAGAGAGTCACCTTAGCGGCGGGATTGGTGTTGAGATGTGGTATAAGCGCCTGCAGCGTGTCGAAGCCGTTCTTGATGTTGTAGCGGCGCTTCTGCTCCGCGTGCAGGTGAGTGCGGCGCGGCTCGCGAGGAGAGCCGGCCCGGGGCGAGCCGCCCGCACCCGTCGGCGACGTCGGCGGCGACAGCGACTGTCACATACCGGAAATGTTAAATACCGTTTGATGCACGAACCAAGCTACACCCAATATTACATAAGTTTACATACTAGTCCAACATAGACGCCATGAAAAAACTGTTCTCGTTAGTTTCTACCAGCAACTATCTGAAGGGATAAACTTCGGTTTTTAATATTGAAAAATCTAACCTTATTTGAAATTTTATTCTGAGAAACTTTCAGTCACACTGTTCAATTCAGCATTATGACAGCATCCTGTATTATGATCACATAACTCTCCAGTTCCACGGTGGACTACTCACGTGATGCGGCGACATGATATCGCTGCCGATAGGCGACGGCTGGGCTCTCCTTATCGGCGACTTGGTGGGGTCAGATCCAGCCCCCTCCTCGTTGCTGCTCAGCTTGTACAGGCTTTGGGCTGCAATAATAAAACACCAGAGGTCAGTCGAAGTCCGCGGGTCACACTGGAGACTTTAATGCTGGATACAGACACCGAAATTGGAATTCGAAATAACGAAGGCAACGAACGAGAAGTAGCCAGTGCCGAATCTGGTGCATTACAAGACTTTATTGGCGTTTGGTAAAGTAGGCCATCAAAGGTAAGCCAAACTCATTAATTTGCATACGTTGATCCGGTCTGTACCCAGCTTTTAAAAAAGCGTGCGAGCGAATGACGTAAAAAATATATTAGCAAAATGACTGACAGTGTTGCGCTGAGAGAAGCTGTGCGAGCATAACGCTAGCTTGGGGTAGCGTGGGCTCGGATGCGACGCTGTTGAGCGGCGGCGGGCGGCGCGGGCCCGAGGCCGCACCAGTCGGGCCGGAGGCCGCACCCGCCGGGCCGGAGGCCGCGCCCGCCGCCCCGCTGGCGCCGCCCGGCCCTGTCTCCACCACGCCGCTCGACGTCGAACGTGACCGAATGCGAATGCTGCCAGGGTTCGACTCACGAGCCTGCAAATTGTCAACTTTTGTACGTTACACGTACATCCTTACTTACCGTTTCATATGGTTCGAGCGTTTGCCGAGATTTCATTGCACGAGGATACGAGCGATTAAATCACTCTTCACTTCCACAGACATCTGTTGATCAATATAAAGGAAATCTTGTAGTATGCCCATGGTAAATCATATAACAAATTCGCAATCTTAAAACGTCAGCAATTCTATACTTGACAAGCTCGATGCTCGAACCTTCCTGGGAGAAGCAGTGGTTGTTAGAAAGTAGCACAATTTTATTACCTACTCCGGGAATCGCACTCAGGAATAATATGTTAGAATAATCCGGATGGTCCTGGCAAAAAAATGTAATGTACAAAAACCACATACCCTCGCGGAGTGCTTAGTGACGGAGGCGTCAAGAGCGGGAGGAGCGGGTGCCGGCGCAGGCGGCGCGGGCGCACTCACTGTCCAGTCAGGGTTCAGCTGCGAACCCAACGGCAGACTGTGGGACCGGAACTGCTCCTTGTTAACACGCGACACCGCACCCGAACTTGAACTTGCCACGTTCGACATCTGTCGAGACACGAACGACAGTAAGACTTGACGTCCAAAGTGGTGTAGTCCTAGTGATTTTTCCTCCCATCATGACCCATTCAAATAATAAATACTTCTTTTATTCTCACCTGTGGCGTTGTTACGGGCACGAGCGGTGGAGAAGGCATCTTAAACGAGCGAGGGTTCACAGTAGACGATACGGGCTTTGCTTTATACGAGTCTACCGGGCTCGGCTGCAAGTACTGCATCTGCGGCGACGTCTGCCGGGAAGACACAGACCGCGACTCGTAGCCCTGCGGGGACACCGGCGGCCCTGACTGACTCATAGACTGACCGTAACTCTGATACTGATTGTTTTGAACTTGTCCCGAGTAGTGAGTGACCCTCTGCCTAGGCTTCTCCCGAACGTACCCACCTCGCCCTTGAATTACTATAGTAGAAGCGTATTTAGAATTTTGTATTGGTTGTTGCAATAATGATACTGTTTCTGGCGCAGTTTGTGATGGTGGTACTGGAAACATAAACATACAATATAATTTTTAACTTCAAGAAAACGACACTAATGAATCTCTGAGTAAACTACTGACCTGTGTTATACTTATTATAGCAAGGTTCAGATTGTGTAACCATTTTTGGAGCATTAACGTATTGTAATCGAGATGATTTTCCCCCGTAAACATTTGTATGCATTTGTTGGTCGGACTGTGACGTATTTTGCTGTTCATAAGTGATAGGTTGATATGGCGGTAACATATCTTGAGCATTAATCATATTGTTTTGTAGGTCGGATTGAGTGAATAGCCTTCCATTATCGTACATTCCCATCTGTTGCTCATTTTTAATTGTTTGTTCTGCCATCGACATCATTTGAGTATTGTTGGTTGTGCCTAGAAAAGAGGATCAATTGTTTCATAATTTATTTCCTTCCCATTAAATCGCATTACAAATATAGGAATTGCTTTTAACGATGCCGAAACATACTGCGATACATATAAAAGGACAATTTTGAAATGATCCATAAGACATCGTGAAATACAAAACCTATAAAGTAATAGTATACCGTGTAAAGACATCTGACTGGTAGGCATTGTGACGGATGTGTTGCTCTGGCTGCTGCTCATAAAACTCTGAGGAGTGTAAGAGTCCACTGACATACCACCTCGATACATAGAGTCTTCGTTCGGCAACGCCGACTCCTCTGGCACTGGAGGTAATAACCTAGGCGTAAACAGATCTGAAACATTATACCAACACATTAGTATTTTAAAAGGAACAAAATAAACGATTACGTAAAACAATTTACTGAAACTTACCCTGAAGCGGTTCCAATGTGTCCATAAAATCATCAAGATTAGGTTGCAGTGGACCTAAACTTGGTTGAATGAAGTCTGCTAAACTTGCTCCTCTGGCTGAAAACGTAGTTTAATTTTGTTAGTCACTGTAATGTTTCAGGATGAGTAAGGAATGCAAGGCTGACACTCCATTAAAGCGGAGCAAAACGGAGAGATGCCCAGAGCTGTGTGAAAACTGACCAATCATAAGCATCATCATTGAACGATAAAAAGACAAGAGATGCGGACATTAAGGTGAAAGTCCATAGAGGCGGAGCGGAACCGAAAACAAATTGCCAAAAGGACATCACAATCATTGTAATCGTATTTTATTGGTCAATTTCTCTCCATGTCTCTCAAATTTGGTGAATCTGTGTCAATGGAGATGCACTCTTAAGGTACAAGTCCGAGATGGGCTGCAAACTGCAGACTGCAACCGCAGACCGCAAGTCACATTGGTTTGTATGAACCAGTAGTGTCGCTTGTCTGCTGCTGTCAACTGCGGTTGCAGTTTGCGGTCGCCGTTGGAATACTACCTTTATGGTATGCATCTTAAAGGTGTTATTCGGACGGCGAGTTGCGGTCGGCGGGTGCAGTCTGCAGTTTGCAGCCCGTCTCGGACTTGTACCTTTATTAAATTAATCGTCAACTTTTATTCAGCCCGCCCTATCTAAATGGGGTGTCAGCCTAACGGGATCTGGGGTCTCTTTTTGTCTTCTAATTCTTTCGATGAGTTTACCTATTTCCCTACAATCGGGGAAGGCGAACGGTTGGTGGTTGGTGATGGTGGAGAAGAGTGTGTCAGTCATGAAGTTCAGATAGTCCTCGTCCGTGAGCATGTTGCCTGCTAAGTCGCTGCACTGCGAGAACGATTCCACCGTGTCCATGTCCGATATCTACGAAAAAATAAAGATGACTTTCACGAAATCACACAGCTCTTTAAAAAATATATGTATTGAAATTAAAACAATTCCTACCGTATCCTGAACGGAGGTGTCTCCCTTTCCAAGGAGTCGCATTATATGAAACTTGCGCCATTTTTTATATTCTGCTATAACCGCTTCTGCCCTTCGTTTCCAATATTTTCCTTCTAGTATTGTTGCCTAAAATGTAATATTAATTTTTATGATATTTTATTATCACTACATAGTATAAAACACAGTCGCTTCCCGCTGTTTGTCTGTCCCTATGTATGCTTAGATCTTTAAAACTACGCAACGAATTTTGATGCGGTTTTTTTTAATAGATAGTGATTCAAGAGGAAGGTTTATATGTATAATATACATTGCACCCGTGCGACGCCAGGGGGGTCGCTAGTATTATGATATTAAATAGTTAATAATTCGTATAAATCGTATACTTTACCTCTGGTTTTACGTGTGTGTCAACATCTAACGGGGAAGCGAATTGGCAAACCAATGTATTTTGTTTCTTTATGACTGAAAGAATAATTGATGCACTTATAATATTATTACTCATAATTCTAAAATAATGTAAATGGTAGCACATTATCATCCACATTCTCGATATTCAATATGTCAATAGACGATATCGCTGTATGAACATTGTTGTGAATTACATCACACCGCCTTCTGGGCCTTATGACGTTTCATAAACAAGAACTGTTCAAGAAGTTAATATTCATCAAATATATTTTAGATTACTTAGGTATTTGGCCTATACACGGTTAGTCAGAAAAAATCGGTTACTAGACGATACGGTAATATAGGGTTAATCCGAAAGAAAGAAAAATGATTTATTCTGGCTCACACAGGCAGTTACAGAAACAAAAACAATATAGTTACTAAAAAAAGGATGCAAATATTAACTACCTGCACGAGGCCAAAAAAGACTCCTATCTCAGCATAATACTGCGACATATAAAAAAAAACAAAATGCCGCAACGTTGGTTTTCAAAGTACACACAATAATGAGTAACTTTTGTTCTACCACTTTCCCCAAAAGTCAATAGTTTAAGTGTGGTTTAAGAGAAATAGCTGTTCAAAAATTACATAAAAAATATGCCAAAACCTATCTATCCTCAGCTATGTATGATGATCAGCTGTGTTTACATTTTGGGTCATATTTGGGGTCACGGATTAAAAGCTCCATTTTCTGAATTCGCAAATAAAGGAGGGATGAAGAATTTTTGAAAAAACTAAAATAAAAATTATTTTACATGGAATAAAAATAAATTGAAATTTTAACACTTGCTTTAAAACCGTCATCAGTGATACTTTAAGTGGCCTGCGGATTAGTACCCTCTTTCCGACTAACCTTGTATAATCTGTATTACGATAAATTCTTAATCACACATCTGTAAGGTTCGCGTCGCACAAATCTGAGAAGCTTTTCTATATCATAATTTATTATGCAACTTGATATGAATCTGATAAAATGTCTAGCCACATACTCCTCGTAGTAATACGCAACACGCCTTTTATCATTCAAAACGTAGGCGTGGCTTGCTATTGTCAATACCTTAAATTTTAGTACACTTGTTTACATTTTTTTTTAATTATTAGGAACGTGGCTGCGCAAAACCACGATTTAAGTGATTAGAATAATAGAAATAAATTTACAAGACAAATAATAAGAATTTAATTAAACACTTAAAAATCACTATGTTCACAGTAATTGTGAACAATATTTTAATTTAAGTACACCATTCCGAATAGTCACTATGAAATTTAATAAATTAAACAGCGAAACATAATTATTGTATTTAAATTCATGTACCTAATTATACATTATGTCTCCGCATGGTAGCAGTAATCAAATATAAATCAACCTTGTCTTTATTTTAATGTTCACTTTGGGGTCACCGTTATCTCCTGTATGTTATATGTATGTAGGTGATCCGAGCTATTTACAGCTAGATGTACAGGTGTTTAATAATACACAAAATCATTTTGGTATGTGACTTGCGCGCCTATAACCGTTCTAATATCAGTATCACTATCAAAATATTGCTTTCAACATACGTCTATTGCGTGCTCTTTCAAGGTAATTTCCGTCATTGAAATATTTTTACGGAAAGTTTAGTTTGCACTGGGTTGCATGCACATCAACAAGAATCTATAACAGAAGTCTAAGCATGACACTCCACATTCGCTTTGAGATGTCAAGTCCAATCTACGAGCTGATGACGCGAGAATATGAATATTTTCTTATGAAATTTCCATCACGTTAAAGCAGAACATGTCGCTTGGTAACAAAGATAAAAAAAATGTACGTGCTAAGCTAAGAAGTCTAGACAAAGAGTTTAAAAAATTATGAATACAATAATAATACGTCAACAAAGAAGCAACTATTTGGGCATTTCGAAAGTGATTTAAAAAGCTCTTCTGTTAACTATCATTAGAAGAAAAAAATATTGATATTACTAGCAACTGATATTGTATGTAAAATTATTTTAAAAAAGTAAAAAAAAAAGCTTTTAAAACAGGTACATACTAAAAAGTAAAAAACTATTAAGAACACGTGGAAACTACAAGCTTAGGGCGGTCATTCATCATCAATTGATCGAAGTAGCAATATTATTATTGCTACTTCGATCAATTGATCACCACAGATTCCAGATGCGCCTAATTACTTTTTAGTAATACATTTTGTATTTTCTTTTTTTCTTTTAGTAGGTACTTTAAATATAAGCTTTTTATATACTTTCATAGTTTTATTTTATACTTTTTAGCAATCAATCGACAAAAAACTGAATAGTATGTACCTAGGTAATTTGTATTGTCATGAGAACTACACGTGTGTGGAAATTTCAGCCTGTTCGGATAACAGAAACTAGCTCAAAATTGACTTGTAAGATATGTAGCAGACAAAGAGACAACAAAGCAAACTAAAAAAAAACACTTTAAAGGAGAGTCAACACTTACACTGCATGTGCCAGCACCGCCATATGACGTTGTTCAATCGAATCTTGTCCTTCCACCGAAGTTTTATACCTTTGAAACGATTCCATTTAGGTGAGGTTAGTTTTTGTCTGAGAAAAATAATACATAAAATATGTTTAGAAATAATATTAACTTACCATGCTCTTCCTGTGTACACCTAGTCACAAACTAATGTTAGATAAATGCACTATCATAAAGAGGTTAACTATTAAGGTCCTTGAACTAATAAGAAGCATTTTTACTTTTAAAGATTTTAAAATATTCATTATTATAAAGAATAAAAAGAAATATTCGTCAAAAGTACAGACACTATTATAAAACTGTGCTGCACAGTGGAAATAAATTGTCAGACAATCAAGTGGTAAGCCGGCTATCAGCATCGCTATCAATATGTGATCTTAAGCTTATTGCAAATAACAGTTTGATAAGAAAGAAACATTGCCTATCTTATCTACGGGTTCTACTTGTGTAAATACAAGTCAGAAGGTAAATTAGAAAAGCAATTTGTAACAATAAATAAATATATATTAGTTTAATGATATATCAGGCTTAAAATATTGCATAAAGCACTCTACGGCAACCGCGTTACATAGATAATTTAAATATTAATCGGCTCAAGTCTACTAATCGAAGCTCTTAATGTTCTTACTGTAACAAGTTATAAAACCAAAAAAAAATATGATATGATTGCACATAATTTTGGTTACGATCCGAAACAACCGGCAACTAGAATTATGCCTATAGTAATAAGGCAACTCAACACTTCAACCTAATTTTCTATATACACATAACTATCACGCCTGTAATCCATAAAATGCTAAGCAGAGGTACAGTCCGCGAGGCCTAAGTTGAGCTTTGCATTTGTGTGAGTGCACATATAATCGATTGCCAAAAAGCAGCTTGGTTTAAACCAAGCAAAGGACGCGTCTGCATTCATTCTCACACAAATGTAAAGCTCAGCTTAGGTCTCGCGGACTGTATGCTACGATACACCCCTGACAGTTCGCTGATGACGGTGTTAGGTAATCTGATAAGAGACGAGCCTTTAACCATTCAGTGCACACGTACTAAGTACTTACGTACCATCACCGTAGGGGTCGTATTCAAGACTTCACTCAAAGGAGACATTCATGAGAAGTGTGGCGAAATTACGCGACTGAACTTACGCTAAGTACTGATTATGCTTGCAATGCTTTTCGAATTACCAGCGACACACCAGGCTGTTGTAAGGTTGAAAATAGCCAATAAAAAAAAACATTGCCGTCACGCCGAAGTTAGGCGATTCGCACACTGCACCGCATCACGCAGCGTAGCGCGGGAGTGCGTGTTCTTATGTTGTTTGCAAGTATCTGTATTTGTATAGAAAACACGCATAGTGCAACACACTGAAAACACTGCGCGCGAATGCGTTTTCAGTGTGTTGCACTGTGCGTGTTTTCTATACAAACACAGGTACTTGCAAACAACGTAAGAACACGCACTCCCGCGCTAAGCTGCGTGATGCGGTGCAGTGTGCGAATCGCCTTAGGCTGCGTGTTTCTGCTCTAAAATGTACACGGACGTGAAAACAGATTCATGTCTGCACTGGACATATGATTACAGATCGATCAATCTACAAAGTTAAACAACGATACCCGTTTAAATGTTGAATACGAGGTTACTATTTACACTTGAGGGTCGAGACCCTATGACTCAGAGGGCTGTCGGTTCCAGTTACATGCAAGGATGTCGCCCAGCCGTTATGGGCAGTCACGAGCCTAGTTTTTGGAAACGCTTCGAATGTCAATGCATTTGCTGAAAGCTACTATCCTGCTCTATAGCTTCCTATCAAAGAGGACCGCAGTTTACGCGAAAAAAAAAGTAACTAAAGTCCAATACATTTGCTGTAAAAATGTTGGATTTCATAGGTTTTCCTGTACCAGATATCTATTGCTATTTAACGGAATGGACCGAATAAATACGTACCGCTTCGGTTCGGAACCCTATATGGTAGGTAATAAAGGAGGATGACAGACGCCCTAACAACGCTGGGTTAAGGCTAGGCCTAACACTCGTTACAGATATGAAAGTAGTATGATGATGACAGAGAGCATTTCATTGCATTCAATTAAAGTTCATTTTATTTTATCTGCCAACGAGGTTGTAGAGAAATCCTCGTTTTTGTGAAAGTGAGGTTGTTGGAACTAAATGACTACTACTTTTGATTATTTTATTTCCGTGACCAATCTCGAAAAAATCAAGTAATCAACCCTGCCCAGAACTGTCTCTGCCTTCTTCATGTACGGCATACTACCGTCGGAAGTCAGTACCTATAAATACAGTACAAATAAAAGTTTAAAGTACAAGTTTTAAAGTACAGGTACAAGAATTGGTGCAATCACAGGTACAAGAATTGGTGCAATCACAGGAACAAGGACAGATACAAGTACAGTACCTATCGTTTTTTTTTTTATGATTTAAAAATTAAAAATTGATTTCTCATATTTAATTGGTTGGCAAACAGGTTGATAGCCCACCTGTTGGATGTTGGATAACGGCGCATATAACAACACCAGAAGGGTTGCACATGTGTTCCCAACCTTCAAAGAAAAAGTTGAAGAGTGTCATGTGCCTGTAATTTTGCTGGCACACACCCTTCAAAACGGAACACAGCAATGCTGCTTGACAGCAGAAATACGTATGACGGTACTACTTCCCCATACGAAATCTTTTACATGGAGCTCTATCTAGCAGTGTAGCCCTGCCTACCCCTTTTCTGGTACCAAATTCTGTGTAAATTACCATGCATGGTAACTGGTAGTGGCAGTATTAGTTTCTTGAGTGTCATCTTATAAGAAGTCTTCCTGTTCCTTGATTTTCGTTTGATACAAAATACACTTGGGAGCAAAGAAATCAAGCCACTTCTTTTTTCACGTGTCCTGGTTATTAGTTTTGGTTTCATGAATTATTTAATTCAAAATACAAAAAACTACCCTCATTTAATGGGTTATTAAATAACCTTTTAGGCGATATATCTTTAGAATTGATCTGTTCCATAGTACCAAAAATAACAACAGGTATACCTACATTAAAAATAGAAGTGGCTCGATTTATATGCTCCCAAGTATAGATCAGAATATTTAGGAGCCCTTTGTTTATGATTGAACCTCATTAAAATAGGTACTCAATACTGGCGAACCATGCAACAATAACTGGGAAACATATGTAAACAAACTGACAATGAGTGACTTTTATAACTTAGTATGTTGATAATGGTTTAGAAATAACTGGTTTATTTTATCCTGATTTAGAGTTTTGAGTCTTGTGTTCAAAAACTTTAGACCATAACTGTCATTATTATGCTTTAGATTATTTCAGAGAGTTCATTAAATAAATAAAGAGCAGAAGTTTATTTGGTCCATAAGATTATCATTATAGACCGTGAGGGGATGGATTATGAATACAATTCCCCTCCATCGCAAGAGGCGACGAACCATAATTATTGTGCCCGAAAAAATGGCAATAGGGTCGCCACCTATTACATGAGACTAAATAAAAAAGCTGAAATGAGGGTATATGGACTCCTGTAATAGGAGAACACCTCTAACCCCTTTGGGGTTTGTAGGCGTGAGTATGTTATGTATGTAAGATTATTAGGATTTGATAATTCAACACAAAAAGGTAAGGCTCTTCTTAAATTATTACACTGGGTAATGATTCCATATATTATGGTTAAAGCTAGGTGGATGGATAAAGCTAATATTATCCAGATAAAGCTAGTTCTGTCCAAGGCTTTTGGATAAAGTTTGAAATCATTACAAACTTTGCACATTATCCAGCTGTCATTGGATCATGTTTATTTTATTTTTGTTAAGTTATACCTATTTATAACACAATTGGTTAAGTAGCGGTTTACTGTCAGTTTTCATAACTTTCAAAATATCAACTAATTTTGCAAACATGCAGTTTTCCTGAATGAATTATACCAGAAGGCTCTGGCTTCACAATTTAAAATAGCAGTCTAGGGGTAGGACAGTGTCTGACCATGTGGAGTTGGTGTGCACTGATTCAGACTAACATAATTATGTTTCATATATTTTTATTTATGAAAATCAGAGGCAGTTCATAATAAAAATCATGTTTTTTCTTAATTCATGCATTACATTAACTCATTCATTTTTGGTATTGCTAGCTTAATCTGAGTACCTATAGATAAAGCTAGGATTATCTAACAGTAGTTGGATAAAATTTGAAATACAGTATTTTATTTGTTAAATTCAAACTTTATCTAAAGGCCTTGGATAATACTAGCTTTATCCATCCACCTAATATTAAACAACACATTTATAACACAGGCACACTCTCTAGTCTCTGGAAAGTACTTCCCTATAAAGGCACTGATGACAGTACACTGATGTAGTATGACCCTTGATGTATAAAATCTTTTAAACATCAAGGGTACATACTACAAAAGTTTAAACACTACCCCCCTTATTACAAAAGATGGTTTAAACCAAGACTAAGGTAAACCCAGTTTTAAAATATACCCATCACTTTCTTATGTCATATACTTAACAAAAAGAGACGGGGCTACTCTAAAACCAGGGTTTTTCTTAGACCATCTTTTGTAATAAGGGGTACTTGTTAAAACCATGTGTAACGCCAAACTCTATAGGTACATAAAAAAGTTGAATGTTATTCAAAATACCCGTATGAAAAAGTAAGTATTAAGGTAAATAATGTGTATTACACTAGTCTTCTTCAGCATATCTAGTAAGAATTACCCAGATAAATTTAGATTCCTAACATAAGCTCTTTCAAGACAAAGCCATTATAGTAAGACACCAACGTTGTCAATGTTCTTATTAAAAATAGATAAATACTAAAACAAATATACATAGCAGTGTAGAATGTAAAGAATAAAACTAAAGTATTAATAAAATGAAAAGTAAAATATTAATAACTAAGTAAGTATTCATAGACTGACTTATCTCAGCAAATGACCTGTGTCTTTTGTACTGGCTATGATGACCTCCTCTTATCTTTGCACGCTAAACCCAATGGAAACATACTGTTTCCTTATTTTTAAAGAGAACACTTGACACTACTGATATTTTGATATCATAAAATAGATTACAAATTGAGATATTGATTTCTAAGTTTTTCCAAATTATAATTATAAAAATAAAATTACTAAATACTTGATGGCAATAGGCTCGTCTCCTATTACTACAATGGGACTTAAACATATCAAGCGAAATGAGGGTGTACTATACACCTCTACTCATCCCTTTGGGGAATACAGGTGTGATGTTGTTTTGTTAAATCATTTTCTTGAATAGTACATATTGTAATCAAAACTTGATTACAATATAAATGAGCAAGAACAAACAATGTTTATGATTTCAATAACTATGCAATAACAGTAATAACTAGAAACGTAAGTAAGGCATATTCCACTAACTAAACATGTAGGTACCAGGAAAATATCAATGCCAATTAACAGCTACAGTATGTCTATTCTATAATCATCTTTGTGAAAATAAATTTGTGAGGGCTCACCTGTAGGCCAAAGTCATACATTTGAATAACTTTGTTAGAGATATTTCTATAGAAAGTTGTTGATGCTGTTTACTTTCATCTTTATCAGGTGGATAAGGTTTCATCGACCCGGGCACCGTATAGGTGGCCACAGTTGTGACTTTTTGAACATTTTGCTCTTCATCGGGAACCGTGACCAAGTCGTCAAAGTCATCTTGGGCTTCAGCTTCAAAATGTGACACCATGAAGTGTCCCGAGTGTATGGTCTCCTTCTCTGGTCGGGGCTGCCGTTTCTCAACATCGTTCATTTTAAGAATCTGAATGTAGATGTGTTTCAAAATAATAAGTAATAGCTTGAGGCTTTCGTATTACGTTTGATTTTAAAGGTTTATCAACTTTTGGACTTGTCCATATTTTTACATATCACTCACACTCACAGACACATTGTTTTTTCATCTGACTGACAGTTAATCAGCTAATGTTGCTAGTCACATCTTGCTATTTTTTTGTTATTTTATAATAGCAATTTCATAAGTGAGTCGCTGATAAGCCAGAAATTATGATAAATTGCGACTAAACTTCGAAACTAAAGATGGGCGATACGTATCGATATTATCGTGTATTAATCAGCTAATGTTGCTAGTAGTTCACATCTTGCTATTTTTTTGTTATTTTAAAATAGCAATTTCATAGTGAGTCGCTGATAAAACCAGAAATTATGTCGCAACTTTCAAACGTCACTGACGGTCGCATCTCACCACGAAGCAAATTTGCTTCGTGCATCTCACGACAGATAATTAATCGAGCTGTCACTGATCTGTATTATTAAGGTAATAATATATCAACTGTATCAACACATTTCGCACATGACCTTGCAGCGCTTAGAGACACGTGTCGGGAATCCGGCTGGAGAGTACGAAACCGACCATGCATACTACCCACCCACTCGTGCGTCCATAAGTTGTAGCGTACAGTAGTGTTGTATAAAATCTAGGACTTACAAAAGCCAGGGGGCTTACCATGACTCTTGTAAAACGTTCAAATGCCAGCCAGTCAACTTCCGTTCAAAAGCAGGCCTGCTTTTGAATCGCTAAAAATCGGACCATGACAGTAGGTACACACGGCTACACATCAAGCTATACAAAACCAGTTTATCTTGGCGTCGCTTTGTATAATCTTTTCGCACAAGTAACGGTCAGCTTATACTGGTTTTGCATAGCTTGAAGTGTAGCCGTGTGTACTAAAGGTGAACGACTATCGAACCAAGTTGAACGGTTATGCTTGTTCATGGTACGAAAAGTAACAAAAAAAAAGGTGAACGGGTGTACGGTTTATTGTAGTTAACTCCGTACACGGATTTGTCGTGAAGGTTTTTTCCAGTTGAGTTAGTACCTATAAAGAAACACTTTCCACTAAAATGCACAACTTGAGTTTATTTAAGTTAAAGTAAGTTATTAGAGTGCGAGGCGATTATTTCTCTCAGTTGTTGTATTGTTGATAGCTACAGAGTTATAAGTTTACTATATTTTAATTCGTCGGTCATGTCATTTTATTATGCTAAATTATGACGCGCATCGTTGGCCTAAAGTAGGTTAACGAGTAAGCAGAAAAATGTACGGCGATGAAACCGTACAACGGGTTTCGTAAACGTCAACGTAGCAGGTCTGCCGCAGGCCGGGGGCTTACCATGTCCTCGTGAAAACGTTCAAATGCCAGCCAGTCAATTTCCGTTCAAAAGCAGGCCTGCTTCTGAATCGCTAAAAATCGTGCCATGACAGTACTAAAGGTGAGCGACTATTGAATCAAGCTAAACGGTAATGCTTGTTCAGGGCACGAAAAGTATAGATACCTATACAAAAAAAGGTGAACGGATTTCGTAAACGTCATCTATAAAAACGGCAAAAAAATCATGTCTGTTGAATGGGAGCCCCCCTTAAATATTTATGTATAATATTTAAATATTTTAATTTAATTATTTATTTTTAAAGTGAATATAATTAACTAAATATTCGGTGAATAATTCAAGCGTCTACCTACCTGTTGCCGCTATCAATATCCAGCAAAAACGAGCAAAAAAATCACGTTTGTTGTATGGGAGCCCCTTAAATATTTATTTTATTCTGTTTTTTTAGTATTTTTTGTTATAGCGGCAACAGAAATACATTATCTGTGAAAATTTCAACTGTCTAACTTTCACGGTTCATGAGATACAGCCTGGTGACAGACGGACAGACAGACGGACAGCGGAGCCTTAGTAATAGGGTTCAGTTTTACCCTTTGGGTACGAAACCCTAAAAAGCAGGGCAGTTCAACTTCCAGGCAACTTCTGTCCTGCTTTATGAGGTCATAGGGAAAAGATTTGTGAAAACAGCCCTTTTTCTCGCTGACTGTACTTTTTTTTCAAAATCTGTGAATGCCGATTGTAATTATCCCAAAAGTTAGGGGTAGTCTTCTAAGAACGTTTTCCTGTAGTTACAATGGTTAAGGTAGTTGCCCTTCACGCCCCATCTCAAATTACCACCCTGTATATTTAGTATGAAACTGCGTCCATTAGCGACGAACCGCGGCTCGCCGAATCGAGTCGCTCGCGCGCATTGCTCGACGGGCGAATTTCTGTTTTAACGACTTGCGATTACTGACCATTTCGCCTCGCACGGCATAAATGCGACTCGACTCGATTCGACGCGTTTTGGCTGTAATCGACGCCAGGCTTGACAGGGTTACATATATATGTATTTACCTCGTCTCTAGAATTTTAATGTTTGCAACATCAAGAGGATAATTGATAAGATTGACAAATTAACATTGACTTTTTTGACATTTTAGCCTTAGAAGCAAGGCGCCAAATTTAAGATTCATAAAATATTCATACTAGTACATAATTATCACTATTTCACTAATAACCTTGGATTTAACTAGTTTAAAGATATACATCTTTGTCGTATTTTATTTTCAATACTTGTACTAGTTCCTTTCTCGTAAATTCGTAATCATAATCGTGCGATGATCATACTTAAATTCGCACCAATTTATTGTTTCATAACCTGTTTTCTCATAGATTTATTTACACATAAATACTATTATTTATGTGTAAATAACTTACCTATGTAAGTACTGTGTTTTCTTTAGAAATGACATAGTCTCAGAAATTTAAAAATTTAGACTACAGACCCAAATAATCTCCAATACTGTTGAAAGAGAAGATGAGAAAGGTAAAACTTTATTTTTCACACCTTTAATCCTTATATTCTTTACATGGAGCTTCATAAGAATGTTATTTATTTTGTCTTAAACTACCTGTTACCCACAACACAACATAATAAAATTAGGTAAGGTTAAAACAAATTGAACGCGGTTTTGATTAATTTGTCAATTTCCATGATTGCTTAGAATATAATATAATAGGTAAGTAAAGTACCTATCAGATTTTATGTCTATTTTGGAATAAATACTTCTCTCGCGTTGGCACATGATAAACGACGACAGCTCATCGCGTGGTGGAAAGCAAGAAGCTTGAAGGTAAAACTATAAGCTTCTTGGTGAAAAGATTGGCCAGATAACAAGTTTGGTATAATAGTGTAGCTTACTTACTTCGTTATATTAAACATTACATTATACTTATCACATTATCTTAATCTTAACATCATGCCTGTCCCAAGGGTTGGGCACAGGTGTATTTGGATCCTCATTTCACTGTTATGTTTCAAGTCCCATGTAACATGGAGCCTATTGCCATCAACCGCACAAATCCAGACTCCAGGCTGCTACTGAGAAATTCCACACTGAAAAGCCAACATTGCCTAACCTGGGGATCACACCCAGAACCTCATGCTCAGCAGTTGCGCTTGCAATCACAAGGCCAGTAAAACAAAAGAGATTATAAAACAACAAAAACATAACTTCACGCCTTATTCCCCGAAGGGTTGGCAGAGGTGTATAGTATAACACCCACGTTTCGCCGTTATGTTTTAAGTCCCATGCAATAGGGGGCGAGCCTATTGCCATCAACCGGGCACAAATCCAGACTCCGAGCTGCTACTGAGAAATTCCACACGGAAAAACCCAATAACACTTTGCCCGACCTGGGGATCGAACCCAAGACCTCACGCTCAGCAGTCCCGCTTGCGACCACTAGACCAACGAGGCAGTCATTTCAGTCAGATTATAAAAATTAAATTATTTTCGATACGCAATCGTTTTCCTGCGCTCGCCTGCCAGTTTGTCATTTGCCAAGGAAAAGACTAGACCTTCTTGATGATGAGTTGGGATAACGAAAGTGTTACACTTTCGAGATCGGAGAAAATGTAGCGTCCACATTTAGTTAATGATACGCTGACACGATACAATATTAGGTAAGTATGGACGCGATTTTTGACACGATACGGCTAGTGATACGGTATGGTCAAAACTGGCGTCCATACTTAGGATACAAATACTCGATACGATACACCTGATCGGGATACACCGAAATGCTAAAAATGTGGACGTACCTTTAGGCGTGATTGATTAAACGACATCCAAACTAACAAACGACACGTATAATACTAGTAGGAAATAGAATAGTTTATGTGACGCTTGTATTTCGCTAACTAAAACTAGAGTGCGCGCAAGATAACTCTGCGCGCGACTGAGGGCGTGCTAAACGTTGCCATGAGCGCAAAAGTTCAAATTACCGCTTTTAAAGCTTAACTTTTTTATCGCTAAACATAATTTTCCCGTTAAATATTCCTACAATCAGGTAGTTCTACTATCAAAATTGATAAAACGGCACACACTTTGGTGGACCATGATTAGTTCCGATTTCGGGCGCGCGCAGACTTATCTTGCGCGCACTCTAAAGGGCATGTAGCACATTCCAGCTGTGCACTCTCTTTTCCACAATAAGCTTTCATTATAGGTATGATAAAACGGATTCATGAGATATTTGATTTAAAATTATTATTTTTATGGAGAGACGACGAAACGATGGTGGACGTGAGCATTACAAGATTTCGTTTAAGTGCTGATTCGTGTATTTATATGTAAGAAAAAAACACTGGTTACAAAATAAAAAATGACATTTTAATCAATTCATGAAGCATGGTAACAAGGTATATTGTAAATTATTATTTTGTCATATCGGGGTTAGAACATTTTATTACATGTGATTAATTCCTACCAAAAGATTAGACTAAACGGTAACTTGTATAAAATGTACATTAATTATAATATGTAGTATAAAACAGTACCATCATTTTTCCGATATTATGACATGGGCATCTTTTGTAGTTGAATTCATCCTTAGCATAAAATGGTCAACTATATGAATTTAGTCTAGGCCTGAAAATAAAAGCTTTTCAGTCAATTCTTTAATTGTAATAGTCAACAACTCTGTGTAATGTATTTAAGGCATATAGTATAATCTGTACAATCAGTAAATATCACTAATACGACGCAGCACTGGATCCGTGTTATGACATGCTCTGCTCTGTATTACCCTTTCTTATTTCAGTTTCAAATAACAATCTTTCCTATAACTTATAACACACCTTTATTACGATATAATATAGTTATACATTATTATTATTGCATTCCAATTCTCATAAGCATTTTGTAGGAAGTTCGTTTGATTATTATAAATAAATTACAATAAAAAGAAAAAGATATTGTACAGATTATAAAATTAAATAAAGACACACTTGTGTATCATTTCAAACAGATAGTTGGTGACAAAATATCAAGAAGTAACACCAAATAATCAGAAGTTAAATAATTAAATAAAAGAAATTATAGTGTTATACTAAAATTATATCCTCTATAATTAAATCTATGTATTAATTCATTCACTATGTTTATTAACTAACGTTAGTTTTGGCGGGTCTCGTGGGGGTTCTCACAATTTGAACTAGGGCACTTTTTTAACAATAATAGGGTAATGCAGAAAGGAAACAAGATTACAATAAATCAATGGATGAATGTATTTTTAACAAAATTATAGTCCAATGCCAAAAGATTTTAAATGTACTTACATGGTTATTTGTTCATACTATTTCTGAATGAAATTAAAACACAAAAGCCTTTCTTATATTCTTACAAATTTTTCTAATTGTAACAATGTTACCTCTATCATTTCAATCAATTAATTGTGATTTCTTTTCATATTTCAGGATATCTATGTAACAAAGTTAACAAGAAGGATAAACCCGCTTTTCTCTTTAATACAGACCAGTAGTTAAATTAACACAACGCTTATCTATTTCCAATTATTTCTAAGGGTAGGTACTTACTATATAGGTAAACCTTGAACGTCCATGAGGTCTTCATGTTGTTGAGCGTGCGAGTGTGTGTGCGCAGTAGAGGCTGGCGGCACTGCGAAGTGGTGGTGTTGCGGTCTAGGGCGTCGTGGTGATCGTGCCGTTATTACACGCGGTTTGTGGATTTCGTCCATTACAGATGGCGCCACATAAGTGAAACCCTGTTTTTTTTTTTTTTGATTACTTACTATAGGCAAATAAACATTTTTTTCAAACTGAAGCACAGTTTGAAAAAAATGTTGTAGATGCACATTCGTTTTATTACTTGATGTATAATAAAATCGAGCCGAGCGACGACCGGTACTGCCAGCGCATTATTACCGGTAACACAAGGATTTACGCACACCCCCAAGTGCTTATTTTAGGGGCTAATTTTCTTATAATTTCATTGCCAATACTTTGTTTGGTTTTGCTTCTTTATCTTTATAAAGAAGCAAAACCAAACAAAGTATTGGCACCCCAAAGGTGGTTAAATTGGTGTTTATTTTTTATAGATTTGATAAAAGAATATAACCTCAGCGTTAAGTGGATGTAAGGAAGTCAGTTTTGTCCCAACATGAAGCAAATTTCGTTGAATAAAAGTAAAAAAATATATTACCTGGAACATTAGGTTGGCACTTTCACTAAGAGTAGATTCATCTGGTGAATCAATTGGTGTCTGAAGAGTAAATCTGGTATCAAACTGCGAAACATCGTCATCACTTGTCTGAAAATTAATATATTATTTTATCATGCAAAATTATGTTAGTCAGTTTATTGGGTTAAACTCAAAGCGCAGTAGTGATGTTGATTTTGAGATACGGAAGCAAATGTTATTTAGCGTTCTCTCTTCTTTTTTTGACGATTCCTATCAAAACCTTGAAACAGCAATCCCGAGCCTACTCTGTTTCTGGTTTTTCAAACCGTAACAGGAATAGAGAAAACTTAAGGTAATGCTAAGACACTTCTAATTAGTACCTAAGTATTATTACTATGTATTAAGTGTTAACCCTTTCTTGGTGTCATATGTTACTGGAGTAGTCTTACCAGTCTAGGTTTTATAGGTGGCTCCAATCTCCTAGCAAACACGTCATCCCAATGAACATGTTTGAAAAATGCATGACCGCGAACGGCTGCTGCGCCCTGTGCTCCTAGACGTTGCGTTTCAGAGCGTTTCATTAAGCGCCGTATCAAATCACGTGCGTCTTGTGTGAGGTAGGCAGGAAGCATTAGTTTACCTTTCAATATTTTCTCTATTGTTTTTGTACGATTATCTCCAGTAAATGGTGGCTGAAATGTCAATGAAACAGTTTACATAAGTACATAAAATAACGCTTACTCAAGGATGAAAAGTTTCACATAATGCCAAAACATTATTTGTATCCACATCTTAATGTGTTTATATCACGCATAATATATGCAGCAGATATGTATTTTTAACAGGAATTTCTTTGAAAATACCAACACCACAGCCAAATTGCTAGTGTCGACTGGTGGCCAAGAGAGACATGTAGTATTCTTTTTAACATCCTGGCCATAATTTAAAACTACTATGAACCCACTGAGGATACAGACAAATTCAGCGTACTCGAGGCGTCCAAGCGATTTCTGGGAAGGTGGAAACCACTTTGCTTCACCTTGAGACTACGAGGCACCAGGGGGGCGGGAAATCCCAGAGCTTCGCCACGTGTGACGCAGATAACCAAAGAGTCCCCCTCTTTTGCAAGTAAAAACCTTCAGGGAGTCTAAGAAGTTTTGAAGGTTTTACCCTCAAAAAGATATTGAGTTAAAATAAACACTGCATAATTATATGAAATTAAAAACAAACCTGTCCAATGAGCATGTCATACATTAATGCTCCAAGACTCCACCAATCTACAGCTTTCCCATGGCCACTTCGTGTTAAGATCTCTGGAGCCCTAAAATTGTTAAATATAGAATAAAATAAATATGGATACCCTGGAAGCCAACAGATCCAAGTAACAATTTTAGTGAAATTGAGTTATTATTTATGGCCTTCTGGGACAATATTACATTTTAGTTTTAAAAAAATGTTACTTGGATCAGTTGGCTTCCAAGGTTCCATATTTTGAATTGTAAAGATAAAATTTAATTATTCTTAACAAAGACCTTCACAGAAACAAATCCAAAGTACAATATGAAGGCCACCATTTTTAACATTATATTGGTAGATTTCTTAGTTGAATGGTGCTTCATTTTGTTGAGACTTGTGTGTCGCATAATTATATTAAAGCAACCATTACAAAACATATTTTTGAAACAACCTAGATCAAGCAACCCTACAAAAACAAGTTCATAGTTGATTTCATTGTGAACTTAATTGTATAGCACAAGTAGTTGCCAGTGATCTGTTTTACGTTAAAGTCCAATTAACGAAGGAGTTATATTAATAATACAATATAAAAACTTACGCCTTTTTCCCATGGGGGTAGGCAGAAACTGTAGAACGCCACATGCTACGATCCTTACATACTCCTTTCGCTTCTTCCACGGTCATACATCTTGTCATACACGCACGCCGGTTGAAAGTACTACGCACCTGTCCTTTTTGAAGAACATCACCAATAACATCAATGTATGTCCTTCTAGGGCGTCCACTACTAGCGTTTCCACTGACATTCGCCTTATAAATTCCTTTTGTTAATCGCCATTCAATCGATCTCTCAACATGCCCAAACCACCGAAGCATACTCTTTTCAATTTTTGTCACTACATAATCTTTTAAACCGCAACTTTGTCTTATCACATCATTCTTCAATCTATCATTCAAAGTTACACCGTACATACTTCGTAAGGAACGCATTTCCACGGCATTTATTCTACTTTCATGACTCTTCTTCCAAGACCAACATTCACTTCCATACGTCAGCGTTGGTACCAGTACACCATTATGGACAGCCAGCCGTGCCTTTTTGGACATCAACTGGTTAGCCACAATCGCATGCATAGCACCATTCACTTTATTTCTCGCATTTGCTCTCCTTTACACATCTTCATCAATCTTACCATCTCTTGTAAACATACTTCCTAAATAAACAAACTCATTCACCTGTTCAATAGTTTCATCTCCAATCTTTACTTTACACCCAGATACATCTGCATCTCTTTCAAAAACCATTACTTTCGTCTTGCTTACATTAATTTTCATCCCTTTCCTCTTATATGCTTCGTTCATCACAGTTACCATGTCCTGCAACCCTTCCACTGATGATGCAAGCAAAACTTGATCATCTGCGTAGAGAAGACATTTGACAGGCAACTCATTCATTTTCAATCCACAATCCTCATAAATCTGTCGAACAACTATCCATGTATAGGTTGAACAGCCATGGTGATGCTACACAACCTTGTCTAACACCCCTTGAAATGCCAAACCAGTCTGTGAACGCCCCATTTATCCTAATACAAGCACTGGAATCCCTAATAATACAATAATTCCCCCATAATTGAAACTTTGCAGTATGATAAAGTAGTGTGTACAGGGCACAGGGTGATTTATGGAAATGGGTCAGGATGGCGTAGCTAGCATGGGTGGCATCCGGTGCGGATATTGGTGGTATCACCACATGAATGAAAACTGTTAAGATCAATGAAACTAAGTATTTTTTTATCGATTATTCTAATTTATAGTTTTTTTATGATTGATGACCGCGATTAAGTCGCAAGTTCCGTCCGCGAGGCCTTAGCTGAGCTTTGCATTTGTGTGAGAATGAATGCAGACGCGTCCTTTGCTTGGTTTAAACCGGTTTATACTGCTTTCTGGCAATCAATTCTAAGTGCACTCACACAAATGCAAAGCTCAGCTTACGGCTCGCCCGTTGTAACCGTGTCAATTATGTTTGTTTCAATACTCTACCTACTCTGGGGGGCCCGAACCGAATGCTTATCAAAAGAAGGAAATAACGTTGCACAGTTAATACAAAAAAGTTTTTTTTTATTAATATCCAATTTTATCGGCTGTTTTATATTGTTTTTTTTTAACGCAATCTGTCCCCTGATGGGTGGCACCCGATGCGGGCCAAGATGTAGGCCGTGTTGGTCTTTTAAACTTTACTCTAGAGGTACACCCATAGAAAAAAAACCATGGGGCTGAGATCCGGTGATCTTGGTGGCCATAAGATGTCTCCGAAGCGGCTAATCAATTTGTTAGGAAAAAACTCACGCAGAAGAGTCATGGTGTCTCTAGCAGTTTAAGGCGTTGCTCTATGTTGCTGGAACCATGTGTATGAAGTGAAGGAAGATTGCTCTCAGTCTTAGCAGAAAATAATCATTAATCATGCGCCGATATGAATTTTATTACTGTCTACAGTAATGGCTTGCCCTCAAGAATTTTCGGAGAAATACAGTCCAACCATTCCGTAGACTGATAAGGCACACCAAACTGTCATTTAGGAGCTGTGAAGTAGCTCTTGATGTTTAAAACGCGGATAGTCTTTTATTAGGGTGTTCCCAATAACGACAATTCTGGTTGTTCTAAATCTGTTTAAATAAAATCGTGCTTCATACTCCAAAAGATTGTGTTTACTTATGAAAACACTGAAAATTATTTCGCAGAATTTTTCAGGTAAATTATTATCATTAGGCTTAAGTGCTTGCACAATCTGAATTTTAAAAGGGTGAAAAAGATCCTTTTTCAATATTTCGTGCACAATCGTTTTCGGGAGCCCCAGCCAGAGAGCAGCCGCCATCTTATGCATGGACTGACGTGGATTTTCGAGAAAACTGTTCGCAACAAGTTCAATGTTTCCAGTTGTTTTGGATGTTCGACTTGACCATGCCATGGCCGCGGGTTGTTTGCTGCTGAACCTCCCGGAACCTCCGCCCCAACAATCGCATTAAATCTTCACTCTGTCTGCGCGTCATGAAAATGTCAAATATTGTAGCGCGAGTAAAATCTTCGATGAGCAATCGCACAAGAATCATTGGCCTTAACATGGGCTTCAACTGCGAACGCAAGTTGTTTACCTATCCTCTGCGATATTGTATAATCCGCACAAATGAAAATCTAACGCGACACATCCCACCGCCTCAGTCAACGATTTTAGGCCTCATTTACGGAGACGCGAGGCGTCGCGCGTCGCGTGCGGCGTGGCGTCTCGCGTCGCGTGCGGCGTGGCGTCTCGCGGCGCGTCTTATGCTTTTTCTGTTTACGGAGCGGCGGCGCGTGCAGCGGCCCGCATCATCACACGCGCAAACACAAACATATGGCAATGTACGATGTTGTTTATGAAGATGCGGCGCGTGCGACGCCGCGGGCCCCGCCGCGGTTGACGCTACATTTTACAGTGGACGGAGAATTGCAGGAATAATTGGTCGCAACGCTGCGTGCGCCGCCGCGATTAAGGTCGCGTGCGACGCGGCGATGCCATCCGCGGGTTCCGCCTGCATTTCAAGCAAACGCGTGTAAAATCGCTTCTCCGTAAACGCTCTCATACAACGCCATATGTTTAAATTCAGTGCGGGCCGCGCCGCACAACGCGACGCGCGACGCCTCGCGTCTCCGTAAAAGAGGCCTTAGAGAAATTCGAAATTCTAATCCTAATTCTGTCACCGGACACCCTGTATGCTCTTCTTGACAATTGCCCATGATAGGCGATTACAAGTCAGCCGGAGTGGGCATGATCAATGCCCACTATGGGCTATAATCGTCGACAATCGGCGAGTGGTCGGTTTTTCGAACACTTATCAAAGGGAAAACAAATCGCCTGTAGTTGCGTACACCTGCCCACACGATCGCCGATCATTCATTGAACGGAGCAGTGTTGCCATATATACAGATTTCTCCGTATTTATACAGATTTTCGATGTGTGATACAGATTAGCACTGGATACAGATTTTCATACAGAATTTTCTAACTCTATTGACTTAATTACCATATTCAACATAAAACAGAACTTAGCAAAATGAATGACTTTTATACCGCGTTACACACACCATTATATGATTATATTCTTTAAGGTTACTTTTTTTTTTCACAAACAACGTTAATTTTGAGTCTGGCAGCATTGGAAGTTTCACTCGCTCTGGGGGCTTACCATGACCTCTTAAAGCAGGGCAGAAGTTGCCTGGAAGTTGAACTGCCCTGCTTTTTTGTACTATGACATCGTTATAGCAGGCCTGTAGCAGGCCTGCTACGTTGACGTTTACGAAATCCGTTCACCTGTTTTTTTTGTATAGACTTTTCGTACCATAAACAAGCTTATCCGTTCAACTTGGTTGAATAGTCGTTCACCTTTTGTACTGTCATGGTACGGTTTTTAGCGATTCAGAAGCAGGCCTGCTTTTGAACGGATATTGACTGGCTGGCATTTGAACGTTTTCTTAAGACGTCATGGTAAGCCCCCTGCTCGGGAAATCGCCCAGAGATTTTTGCGTGCTCTCCAGGGTACTTCGCTCTCGCATTCGTCGTGTCGTACGTACGTAAAATACGTCAATAATTAATAATAATAACATAAAGGTACAAACTTTTATTTAATTTAATATTAATATTGATTGTGTTTTTGTGAACCAATATAGCATCTAAAAAAACATTAATATTCTATTTTGGTTTATTTGATTTTACTTACCTACAGATTTTATACAGATTTGAAGTATAAAATAGCATACAGATTTAATACAGATTTTAGCAGTTTTTACTACAGATAAAAGGTTCAAGGCATCTGGCAACACTGGAACGGAGCACAGCGAAGCAGTGCAAATGTCTCGGTCTTGTTGGCGTTTAAATACGATGGCTGCTGCACTGCAAGCACGGATCTTTTCATCAACTCGATAAAAAGATCCGTGCTCGCACTGCTGGGTAGACCGACGAAGAGACAAATTAAGTTTGTTGAATTCTACGCAAACAATGCTTGTTTAGGATGCCCTATTGCAATCATTGCGGTATAATGTACTATTGCATCTTGGAATCTTATATAGGTATGTATGTATAAACCTTTTAAAGAAAAAATATGATATTTATAAATTTATTGCTATAATAACCAATTGTATTATTATCTAATCCATGCCAATATTAAAAAATCTAAAGTGAGTTCGTTATTTTACTTTAATGAAATTAAATAAATGGTAGCAAAAATAAAATAGTGAATGGTGGCAATAGATTACACTTCTATCTTGAATGCTTGATGCACGACAAATGATTACGGACAATCATGTGGATGCTCGCACAAGGATCATGCTAATGATGGCAGATCATATCGACGGGTCCTACGTATACTAGTGCAAGTGCAAAATCCAAATTCTTCAGGAGAGCGATATAAAGGTTCTAAAGATTTTAATTTGAGGTAAATCAAAAGAAATATTTGAAATTTTCAAATGGTGTGGTATTATCCATTCCAAAATTTCAAATATTTTCATTGATTTATGTCAAAGTTAAAAGCTTTCGAACCTTTAAACCGCTCTCCTGTAAAGTTGGGTTTTTGCACTTATACTAGTATACGTAGGACCCGTCGATATGTTGGCCCAACATGGGTGATTGTCAAGAGGAGCCATAATAATACAGATAGTCTCTTTCCGTGACAGCTGGCTCCTTTCTATGCCAGCTACTGAAGAACCAATAAGCTTTGGCTTTTGTTGTCAAACTTTGTTATTTGTGGGAAAATATTGCAAATTGTGATGTAGATGAGTATATTGTGGAAAGAGAGTACCAGATGGAGTTATATTATACCATGCTTGTAACTATTACTTATTTATATGAAATTAAGGTCATAAAACATTTATTACCATAAAACTTATTATTACTTACATATACTCAATTGTTCCACAGAAAGTGTGAGTAACTATGCCCTCTTGAATATGTTCCTTACATAATCCAAAATCCGTAAGTTTCACATGACCTTGTGCATCCAATAGTACATTTTCTGGTTTTAGATCACGATAAATTATACCAAGGCTGTGTAAGTGTTCTAATGCCAAAATGATTTCTGACAAATAGAAGCTAAAATAGAATCAATAATTAATATTTCAGTCTGAATTATTAATATGAACATAATATGTAAAAAAAACAGGCAGCTTACCATGCTGTATCTTCTAGAAATATACCTTCACGTTCAAGATGCATAAAAAGTTCACCACCACTCAAATATTCTAAAATTAAGTATAGTTTGCCTCCAGTTTGGAAAGCATATACTAATTCCACTATAAAAGGATGCTGAAATATTTATTTGTTCAATTATAGTTATAAGAGATATGAGTTATCAAGAAACCTATCTAAGTAACTAAATCTTAATTACCTTCACAGCCTCCAAAATATTTCTCTCTGCTTTTGTATGGGCAGTATCCTTTTGATTGCGAACTATTGAAGCTTTTTTAAGAACTTTCATAGCAAAGTGTGCACTTGCATCAGGGCCTGTAATTTTGCGAACCTGGAACACTTTGCCATATCCTCCCTTCCCCAGAACTTTGCGTAATTCAAAATCTTGAGGACCAAGACGTTTACATTGACCAGGATTTACATTATCTTCAGATAGTTGAATAGTTTCAGATCCCTCAGTCCTGGAAAAAAGATCGGTTGTTTTAGATCTTGTAAAAGGAACTATTTATAAATTATTTATTTATTTATGAGTATAAAATTTTACTTACTCTACAATTGCATTTACATGTAGTTCAGGTTCATAATCCACCTACAAAAACAAAATGTCATGTAAAGTACATCTAACTATTGCATAAAATTAAGTTAAAGAATGCAAGATAACCAACTTTTTGGGAGAATATAACAAACTAGCATTTGACAAACATGGAAGTAAATAAAAAAATACAGATGTTATAGTGTATTTGAAAAAGTTAAGAACCAATGCCATTCACAATTAATTTCTATGAAAATAAATACAATTATCTACGACGAATTTTATCCTTGACAATCAAGTGAATATGGAACAAGGTTTTAGGTTAAGTAATAATGAGGTCTAATTTTAAATTATCCAATGTTATGAATACCTCATCGACTTCAATTATATCGTCTTCATCCGAATCTCCAACAGTAACTGTATCCACATCTAAATCTAAATCAAAAACACCAGCCATATACGATGACATTTCAAGAATATCACATCAGCAAGCACTGTTCTAATTGTATAATGTATAAAAATTTTGGATGTTGGGTTTGTTGGATATAGTTCAACTGTTCACGTAAAAGAGAAAAGTTTATTTTTGTGATTAATAAAGTATTATTTTTTTCATCTATTTCTCAAGCATAGATACAGTTTCTATCAGTCAGCAACAATAATGAATTTGATTGAGTTTGAGAATGAGTGAGTGAGTGAGAAGGTGAGAACTGAGGGAGGAGAACTGAACTGGCAGACAAGAACTCATCGCTAGGGTTGTCAACTTCTAGGAAACTTTAATACCCCTAAACCCTAATCTTATAAGAACCCCCAAAATTAAAGTACTACGTTTAGTTTTAATATATTCTATTTATTAAGAACTCGGAACTATAAACACAGTGATAATTATCTGTCACACTCATCTGCGGAGAACGTAGAGCATTCTCTAGGTAAATTAATGCTCTAAGTAGGAGAACTCTATGTTATTATGTAGTGAACATAACATAAATGAGCCCTAAATTCAGGGATAAGACCTCTGTAGGTATTGGCATTGATTGAAAAAGGTTTCGACACTTAGGAGCTTTGAGTAGATTTTTATCGATACCGATAATTTTGTACTCGATTCTTTTAAAACTCAACGAGTTTTTTATGGAAGGTTTCCAGTACTTTTTCCCAACCTTGAAATAAATTCAACTGAGGAAGTCAATCAAAAAAGCTTTTACCCAAAGCTGAAAAGTCATCATAACGTACACACACACCAGGGGGCTTACCATGACCTCTTAAAGCAGGGCAGAAGTTGCCTGGAAGTTGAACTGCCCTGCTTTTTTGTACTATGACATCGTTAGAGCAGGCCTGCGGCAGGCCTGCTACGTTGACGTTTACGAAATCCGTTCACCTGTTTTTTTTTGTATAGACTTTTCGTACCATGAACAAGCTTATCCGTTCAACTTGGTTGAATAGTCGTTCACCTTTTGTACTGTCATGGAACGATTTTTAGCGATTCAGAAGCAGGCCTGCTTTTGAACGGATATTGACTGGCTGGCATTTGAACGTTTTCTTATGACGTCATGGTAAGCCCCCAGTGTCGTCGATATTTCCGTAAGTTTGTAAGACTTGTAGAAGTCGACTTGCTTTAGTTTTACGAAATATGTGAGCAATCAAACTTGCTAGAGTTTGGCCAACGAAAGTTTTTATCGAAATAGTTTAGAGAAAAGACCGTTTATACCGACCAAATGACTCCGGATTTAGCGACTAACCGCTTTTGGCGACGTAATTTCAAGGGAAAATAAGTGTTAGCGACACTACAATTTAATCGTTAAGGAGTGATTCTATCATTACAGTTATCGCTAATAATGGTATGTCAGGATTGTGAGCAAGGTAAATGTAGTAAATAAAACCAGCATAGACACATATATATACACCACTGAGAGTACTTGTATTAGGGTTATTGTTAGTAACATGAACTAGATCACAATATAATACTTTAGATAATTATTACAAGATCATAAAATATGGATAAGCTAGTCAGATATAAAGGTCAGACTTCTTCAGTTAATCTACACAGAATACTCTAGACGAGTGTTCCGTCGTACGGTCCAAGAAGCAATCCCCCGGGCGCACGGAGTAGTAGTGGGCGTTATGTACCACAGATCGTTTTCCAAACGTTGTCTATGAGCCACAACGCAAACGTTACGAGCCATTTTGACAACGATCTATTTCTCACAACGATTTCAAAATATATTTTTTCTTAATGTTGCACACAACGTCGTGATTCGTTCTCAAACGACAAGTGTAACAACATAACACACGGGAACGGGACGCGCCGTTTACATACATAGAATTGCATAATGATTTAAAAATATAGACATCTTTTTCGCACCCTCCCGTTACGCGCGATTTTTAAAGAAATAGCTATAATTCTCATTATGATGTAATAAATAATGGGTTTCTGAATATAATAATAATATAATATAGTGCATATTGTTTTTTTTTTTAAATGTATATTGTTTTTTTTGTAAGATATGTATTTAAAAATATAATTTATATGTACCTATTTGTAGAATTAATAAACGAATAATATAATAATATTTTTATTGGAACTAAAAAACAGGTTTACAATAAGATTGCGTACGATAATAGCTACATATGCACGATAACGAATCAATGACATTATTCGAGCCGTTTTATAAATAAGACAGTTGTTCAAAATCGACACATCGACGAGAGTATGGTATTCTAGGCGATGGTTGTGTTGTGACGTAAAATAGATCGTTGTAAAATAGATCGTTTGGAAAACGTTGTCGAAACGCAAACCGCGTTTGGTTGTGTTACTTAAAAATCACGTAACGACACATAGCTAGCACGGAGCGAGCCGGTCTCCTCCCTCCAACGGGCAGTGGTGGTCCGATGTTTACGTCACGGTTAGTTAGGTGGCGGACAACAGATGGCGCTCACTCCACGAAGTTCCCGACATAAGAATTTTCTTTATGTCAACGTGCAGTTCACTTCGCAAATTGGTCTGAAGTCTGAACTGAGCAAGTGGGGTGGGCTATTGCTGACCTTGTTTTGCTGCCGCAACAAATTTTCATTTGATATCGCCGCGACAGCGCGGCGTCGCCGCGTCGGCGCGCCTACGAATTTCGATACTAAAATTGTATTTATTTTACGAAGATTTTAATTTTCTATAGGTACATATATAGACAATGGTGCCGATTCTATTGTGCACAAACTAAACATAATTTAGGCTATAGCCATCTTTTTCACTCTGATTAAATAAGAAAGAGACGGACGTAAATAAGAGCTGTCAAATTACTAAAATTTCCATACAAAATTAGACGACATCTCAAAGCATGTCGACTAAAAACACGGTGAAGTTCAAAGCGTAAATCACCGTCCTTTTCTCGCGCTGCTGGTTACTAAAAGATAGCAATTCTCTAAATTTTAGACTTTTAGTTTAGTTCACAGAGTACATGACAGAGTACTTTGTAATATAGAGTAATACATTATAATATTAGTTGGTGAACAAGAGAATCAGCACGTAAATGGATTAACAGAAATAAAATATGAAAATCTAAATAATACGTAGGGTTTTTGTATTATAACTTTCGTGAGACACATTCATATTTATGATTAATTACGGTTTACTCACGTGCATTTTTCGGGATTGCCCGACTAGTTTCGGACCCAAACCAATCCCGAAAAATGCACGTGAGTAAACCGTAATTAATCATAAATATGAATGTGTCTCACGAAAGTTATAATACAAAAACCATAAATATAAATACGTAGGGTTGTCGAATTATTTTGCCGGCAAACGTAAATAGATGCATTTTTCAACGTAATGATTTTCAAGGTAATGATTTTGATACATGTATTATTTTTTATTAAAAAACTAGTGACTTTGATGAGTTTTGGATTAAAGCGCTTAATTAACAAGTTTAAAGCTAACATGTAAAAAATTGACGATACTCGACCATATATTTCTTTGTTTTATTTTATACGCTGTATTATTATGACTTTTCGACAGATCTGATTATCTACCCTGGCTTTTGGAATTATTGAGAATGGTCAATACTCCGAAGCTCTTTCAGTGAGTGAAGAAGACTATAATAATATATCTGATCTGACACAGTTTCATTGAGAGAGAAAAATGGTGAGAATAAAAGATAGAGTTTCTGGCTCTCCCGAGTATTATACTCCTTGGTTTCTGGAATGACAACTTAAAGGCGCGATTCCATTAGGCAAGTTACTTGTATGCAAGTTGCCAATTGCATACAACTTGAACAAACCTGCATACAAGCTACAACTTGTATGAGATAGTTTGAACTTGTACATTTTTTATTCAAGTGACGTGCAAATTGATCGCGCAACCGTTAGTTGCACTAACAAGTGATTGACACCCATGATGTCCAACTCAATCGTTGAACATCTCCACTTGTATGCAAGTAAAACCTGCATGCAATTTGCACACTCTCGAAAACATGTAATTCCAATGTAAGAAAATTGTACGCAAATGTGACGTCATATTTCTATGCAAGACTTGCCTAAAATGGAATCGCGCCTTCTGTCTGAATGTAAACTGATGTAAACTAAGGTCTTAAACATGCTCTCGTACGAAGGTAGGCATTCTATTGTCTCTTTCCGACTTTCCGAGTATATGTTTATAATTATTAATACTTATTAGTTACAATTAAAGATTATAATTGTAACTAATAAGTATTAATTAATTTGTAAGTAATAAGTATTAATAAATATTTTATTAAACTGAATGTAATTAAAAAAAAACATTTTGAACGCACGTTTAGTTATGTGCTAGTTTTAGTTTCTGACTTTCTGTCATCTGTCTGAAACTGAGGGTGTAAACATGATTTACTTCTAAAGAGTGCTTTTTTACTTTTATAGTTGTTTTTACATACTAGTGAAATAAAAAATATGTTTAATAATATTGACTATAGATTGTGATACTTTTTATCTATTTCATTTGCTGTTTGAATCCTTTCGATGGCTAGTGACAACGATAAAAGTTCGAATAATCATAACTTGGATGGTTCTTTAAAAAGCAATAAGAAGCCAGTGAATAGTGGAAGTATTGGTAAGCGCTTTATTTCTTTATTATTTTCAATATTTCCGGATGACTATTTCAGTTACTCAAGTTTGATTATGAATAACCTCGTTAGACAGAGTGCTGCCATTATTATGTTAGCCCTAGTACCAAAACTTCGCGATCTAGTCAATTATCATAATGTCACTGCTAAAATTTGTTGATTATAAATAACTTTATGTAAAACCACACTACATCTTACATTTATTTTGTATGCTTTCATAATAAAGTTTTAAAAACATGTTTTTATAGTTAAGAACTTGCAACAGATTGTAAAAAACTAATAATTATTCTGTGAAGTTTAATCTAATAAATGCTTATAGTACGAGATCCGGCCTAACATCGACCTTCCCTCATCTGTTTTTCCAACGAGAGGTATTTTATTTGAAAGATTTTATATAAATAAACAAGTCCCGCATGGGTTGCCTAATCAAAAGTGGTCCAGGCTACCCTTAATTAAAATACATAAAAAATAAAAAATAATTACTCCTTCCCTCATCTGTTTTTCAAAAATTATTATCACCAGTCGAAAGGAAAACATGTAAGTTAACAGAAAAAAATAGGTTGCCTATATTTTTCTGGTCCACAGTCCAAGGTTGCCAGGCACAAAAAGGTGAGTTGGTATGAGTAATTTACCCTCATCTGTTTTTTGATTGAAAAAAGGATTAAATTAAAGATAATTTTATCGTGAACACGATGGTATAGGGTTGCCTAAAAAAAAGTGGTCCAGAGTTAGGGTTGCCGCGATTTAAAGTTTCAATATTTGAGCAGGAGAGTTGAGCGTGACATAGAAACACTACACGTAGTACTCTGTACAATAGAAAGATATAACATGGCAGCTGCTAGTGGGCCCATTGCCGAGTAAAAATGAGCGCGCATGCGCATTTTTTCGTATGTTAGAGAGTGACCACTCTACACCCGAGAATATTTTTCAGAGTAAATTATATAAAAGTCGTGGAAAATAAAATATTTTACTGAATAATTAATATACAGATTGTATCCGAATTCGCGTAATTCCTTAAAACATTGTGATTTACGTGGGAGACAGAAAAAATAATAATAATATTTTGGTGTTCTTAACGTGAGTCATTTTAACGCCCCCAAACTATCCGCGCAGTCTGTTAACTCGGGGCGCTAAAATGACGCAAAACAGAACATAATGTTTTCTATGGGTTTTTTTTTGTTGCTTCTTAAAAAAATACCACGCAATGTTAATCTGTGTCACCTTTAGATCATGCGGTTTGAATGCATTGCACAAATTCGTTTACACCTTGTATGCAATGTAATTTATTTAACTGCGACACTGGGGAAATTCTAAACCAAAGGTGTTACAGGAAAACTTTTTTTGGGGACATTTACTCAATTTTCATGAAAACAATATTGAAATATTTAATTTTCTAGTCAAGCGTGAACTTTCGTGAACTCAGTTTCCTGTAATGTTCAATTCGTTGTATCAGAGAAAAAAATCTGTTCTGATGATGAACTTTTACAAACATTTTATACTACGGTAGTCATCTAAGTACGCGCAGGCACTATACTCTCTTTAATAAAATAAAAACATACTATTTTAATTTGTTTGAAATTGATTTTGACAGACTTCTAATAATTATATAATTAAATGAGGAAATTTTGGTGTAAGTTATATGTCAGTTGGCGCCATAAAAATGGTTCCTAATAGATCATGTGGTTTTAAGGAATGAAATGAATTTGGATACATCTTGTGTATATTAATTATTAGTTTTTGCCCGCAGCTTCGCTTGCGTGAAATTTTGAACCCGTTAAGTGACGATTTTCCATACAAACTTTCATCCCCTATTTCACCCCCTTAGGGGTAGAATTTCCAAAAATCCTTTCTTAGCGGACGTCTACTAACTATAAACTACCTCCCTGCTAACTTTCATCCTCATACGTCTAGCGGTTTTCGATATTTCGTGATGAGTGAGTGAGTGAGTGAGTGAGTGACCTTTCGCTTTTATATATTTAGATTAGATTCTGTAAAATATTTTATTTTCCATGACTTTTATATAATTTACTCCGAAAAATACTATCGAGAGTAGAGTGATAACTCTCTAACATACAGAAAAATGCGCATGCGCGCTCATTTTTACTCGGCAATGGGCCCACTAGCAGCTGCCATGTTATATCTTTCTATTGTACAGAGTACTACGTGTAGTGTTTCTATGTCACGCTCAACTCTCCTGCTCAAATATTGAAACTTTAAATCGCGGCAACCCTAACTCTGGACCACTTTTTTTTAGGCAACCCTATACCATCGTGTTCACAATAAAATTATCTTTAATTTAATCCTTTTTTCAATCAAAAAACAGATGAGGGTAAATTACTCATATCAACTCACCTTTTTGTGCCTGGCAACCTTGGACTGTGGACCAGAAAAATATAGGCAACCTATTTTTTTCTGTTAACTTACATGTTTTCCTTTCGATTGGTGGTAATAATTTTTAAAAAACAGATGAGGGAAGGAGTAATTATTTTTTATTTTTTATGAATTTTAATTAAGGGTAGCCTGGACCACTTTTGTTTAGGCAACCCATGCGGGACTTGTTTATTTATATAAAATCTTTCAAATAAAATACCTCTCGTTGGAAAAACAGATGAGGGAAGGTCGATGTTAGGCCGGATCTTAGACTATTATGTTTTAATACACGTTATACCAATGCTATAACTGCAAACAAGTATGTAGTAAAAAAAAATATTTGATTAGCATTCCAGTAAAACTGTTGTGTGCAAAGAGTTCACTGAAAGAGTAAAATATCTTAACAACTAAGTTGTACCACTTCTGCAAAGTAATAAATCAGGTAACATTAAATAGCAATAACATTTTATTTAATAATATTTTATGAAGCAGTTACATAATATCTTAATCTCTGTATTGTAGTTCTGGCCATGTTCTGAACAAATCACAATAATATAACACCATCACCAGATCAGAATTTACGCAAATAAAAATTATCAGTTCCATACCTATGTTTGTAAAGTGATGTGTGTATGTTGAACATGTTTGATATTAATAAATGTTTTGCCATTTTCTGGAATGAATTCAGAACAGACTCATGACATTTCAGATTCCCTTTTACTATTTAATAGATTGAAGCAGACTATCTTATTTGAAGGTTTTTATAACAATATCTCATCTTCTGTTACCACTGATGTAAACCTTTGCTAGTTGTGATCCACTCAGTACTCAGCTTTTCTGGCCCACCAAACCATAGTAAGACAATGGCAGTTTCACTATTTAATAAAGAAATTGTGCCATGTTTACAATAGTAGACTACATACACTTGCGGTACAGATAGTTTTTACATTTGTCTTATTTTATAGAATACTAGCGACCCGCCCCGGCTTCGTACGTGTACGTTTTATAGCTTAAAACCTTCCTCTTGAATCACATTATCTATTAAAAAAAATGCATCAAAATCCGTTGTGTAGTTTTAAAGATCTAAGCATACGTAGGGGCAGACAGCGGGAAGCAACTTTGTTTTATACTATGTAGTGACTAATAACAGACTAATTAAACCAATCAGTACACAGAACATCATCAGCGCATCAGCTATGAAAGCATGCTATAGCAAAACAAAACACAACTTATTATGCTAGCTCCGGACTATTGTGTGAGTTGCTGGATTTGCGAATCCATGCTGCCGAGGCGAGTGCCTATGGGCAGATCTGCATTCCCACTCTTGTTGTGCTGAGTATTCCAGTAAATTTTAAATTGGAGTTAAAGACTTGCTTCTGCTACAGCTTTTTGTATTTTGGCACACTACAATTCTTCTTTCTTTTCCTTTGAAAGTAATGTTGCCCCACACTAGGATTTCTCCTGTATTGTGGGTGCGTTTACAGACACAAATGTCACATTACACAAATGCCCAGACCTGAAACAACTATCTGTAGGCCATACAAAATTTTGTTCCGTGTGGGAATCAAACCCATGACCAGCCAATCACTCAGCCACAGCACCAAATGTGCCGTCTTATAAATTATGTGCATATTCCACTAGAAGAATACAAAAATTCATAAATTAATGCTTTTACCACAGATGACCTATTCTTTTAAGAATAGCTTTAGGAACATCCATAGCATGATTCATTTTTTTTATCTTTATGACATTTCCTTTGGATTCTTTAATGTTGGTTTGTTTAGTAGCAAAGAAACATAATTGCCGTTTTGCATTTGGTTTACTCAGAGGATTAATCGTTTTTAGGGTTCCGTAGTCAACAAGGAACCCATATAGTTTCGCCATGTCCGTCTGTCCGTCCGTCCGCAGCTTAGCTCAGAGACTAGATACTAGAAAGCTATAATTTGGCACAGATATACATATAAATCACGTCGACAAAGTGGTAAAATAAATCAGGAAATGTTTTTATTTGAGGATTCTTCCTGTACTTTAAATTGGAGATGTTTTTTTTATTCTCGTCTACCCCGTCGTGTTGGGTGTTGTTGGATAGGTCTTTTAAAAATATTGTAAGTTTGAGGAAACAATTTTTCGATTAAGGGATCCGTTTTGAAATATTAAACTTTAAAGTGCTAATTTTTGTTAGGGACAGTTGCCCCCCCCTCAACCCTGCCAGCTAAACGGCTAGTTTTGGTTATGTGAAAAAAATTACGGTAGTTAGTAGTATACACAACGAAGTTAAAAAGAAAACTATCACAGCTAAGTAGGCTTTACAAGTTTACGAGTAATAGTCGACCAACCGGAAAAGTAAAATTTCATACAAATTCCATTGAAAAATTACTAAGCCCTCTTCTTAGTCCGCATTATTGTGCAACTACGGAACCCTATTAGTGCGCGTGGCCCGACACGCACTTGGCCGGTTTTTTGTGTGCTACAACAAACACAAAACGAGAGATGAGAACCACACATGCACCATGCTAAGTTTTAGTACACTCTAACAATAAACAGAATGAGGGTCATGGAGTCATGGTGCATTTGAGCATGCCAGACATTGCTTTGATTTTTGAACAAAGTATCAATACAAAAGCTAGCATGAAGGAGGTGAGGCGAGGCGAAACGAGCAGACCATCTTCATTCCCGCTGTCGTGAGCACTCGTGTTCACTGCGCGAGAGTGTAGTAGAGCTAGCATTAGTCACGTTTGATTCGGATCAGATGCAAGCATGCGTTCTTTTAAAGCTGAATCGATGCAAAAAGGTTAAAGGATGTGTACAGCTTGACATAAAAGTCTATAAACGGAACTTATTTTCAAACTCTGCAGTGTTGTGTTAGTCTGAGATTTATTAGGCAATAACTCTGTATTAGGATGCTCAACTATTGATTTATAAAAACTTGAAAAGTAAAACTAATAACCAACTTAAAAAAACTTTAATATACCTAATATGGCAACAATATTATTTGTCATCAATTTATTTTTAATCATATCCGTTAAGCCCCAGGGGGCTTACAATGACCTCTTATGAAAACATTCAAATGCCAGCCAGTCAACTTCCGTTCAAAAGCAGGCCTCCTTCTGAATCGCTAAAAATCGTACCACGACAGTACCTAGTAGGTAAAGGTGAACGACTATTGAACCAAGTTGAACGGTAATATATGTTCATGGTAAGAAAAGTATGTACAAAAAAAAGGTGAACAGATTTCGTAAACGTCAACGTAGCAGGCCTGCCGCAGGCCTGCTCTAACGATGTCATAGTACAAAAAAGCAGGGCCGTTCAACTTCCAGGTCCAGGCAACATCTGTCCTGCTATATGAGGTCATAGTAAGCCCCTGATCGTTCTGGGCTCAAAATAGTAATATGGTCTGAAAAAAGTTGGCAACCCTAGCCAGCAATGCTGCCATTATCTGCCCAAAAATACTGAGCGCGCTGTACCTAAGAAGTTAACCGGTCATGAACATGAATAACGTATAAACTCGTATAGTTTAACCATATGTTTATGCATAATTACAAGCTTGTCACAACTTTATTTAGCGTTTAGTATATATAGAGGCATATAAAGAGCCAATAGGTCACTGAGTCAATACCAAATTATTATCAATTTCATATTTTTTGAAACTTTTACTAACTTATTTAACCGAAACATTTACAAAGCACGTTTTTTTACATTATGTTCCTACAGAATGTCAATACAAAAAACTTTGGAATATATAAAAAGGTTTCTTTTCATCAGTTACCTAACTGAAATATTTAATTTTATAAATTCGAAATTTACGTTAAATTAATTATATAAAGCAGAAAATATGTACTACTATAAAAAAGCGCCAAATATACAGTCCATAAACCGATGTAAAACTAAAAGTAAATTATAACTGCCTTCGTAAACGCACCGTGTCTTGTCAAATTTGTCAATTGTCATTGTCGGCTGCGAAGTTGGAGTCCTGTTGGACATTGGTTTAGAAAATGACAATTCCATTTTATGTGAACCAATGTAAACAATCGTTGTTAAAAGTACTAAAATAAATGTAAATACACGGTTATTTTCCGTATAAAATTCTCGTCGTTCAACTAATTTTCGTTGAAAATGAATAAGTTGTTAAATTGATGCCATAGAAGTACTCTATGTAACATGGACATCACATTAGAGGAAAGTACTACTGAGAAGGTAGCCCCCCTGTTGCATGAAATTGTAAACCGAATTTTATCTGAGAGCAAAACATTTGATTCCATTCAAAAAGATTTTTTATTTGTTTTGATCGTGGTATTGATGATAGAAAACGGATTTGTACTTGTTAATAATAATATGGAGGTAATAGATCCCCTGGAATCTTTTGATATGATGCAGTTATCTAAATGGAAGTTACCCTCTGGGATATATGAAACTTCATTTATAATGTCTGGTTTCAAAAATATCACACTGAAACTAATCATGAGTCCATTAGGAGCAACTGTGCTAGTGAATTTAGTGGCTAATGAATTGAACTATGAAACTTATTCCATTTGTTTACCAATCAGTCGCTATGTTGTTTCACCTCAAGCCACATCTATTCCAATGATATTTCGGGATTTGAAACATTTCTCAACCACTTTCAAGAATAAAACTGTGTCTCCTGTTAAAAGTAGAATACTAAGTCACCATGGCTATCCTAGTGCAAGTTTAATTGGACTGCCAGTGGAAGTGCTCTTCAAAATTATGCTTCACCTACCAGTGGTGGATATTCTCAGTTTATGTAAATCAAGCACAAGGCTTAAAGTTTTACTTGAAAACAATAGTTTGTGGTATTCTTTATGTAAAAGAGATTTTGAGTGTAATTCTCAAGCTGATGTTAGAAATTGGAAGGAATTGTACAAGCAAATTTATGCTGTGGAACAGGACAAGAAATTAAGATCTCAATATCAAGGAGCTGGGAGCATGCACGACTATATGGATTATTCAGATTATGTCTCTTACATTGATAATCCTCTGTGGAATGTTATAATTTGAAATGTGCCATTAAAATTGTAACGGTAAAATTAATGTCTTAATTTGTATGTATTAATCAAATCGCAAATTAGTATAAATAAAGTATCAATACGCTTTTATAAATTGTTATTCATTATTACCTCATAAAATAGTTCAATAATTAAATTATGCTAAATATTGGATTTCTTTGATGCTCTTTATTTTAACCATTTTTGTACATACAAGCTTTATATATTTTACGTAGGTGAGAACGAGGACAAATCAAATCTGGGTGTGCATCCTGCCAGAAAAGGTGGTCGTCATTTATCTATCCCATTTGATTCAGCGACAGCTAATGGTGATTTAAGTGAGTACAAGATTTTTGTAAGATCTGATTAAGAATTTAAAGTTAACATGACTAAGTAAAATTTTGATGATTGGAAACTTATTTGCTTAATGGGCTATACACACAGATATGGCTTGTCCAGCATTTGTCCAGTCATAGCCTGGTTGGATTCATGATTATTTGTTCATGGTCCCAATCCTTGCTATAATATTATAAATGTGAAAGTAACTCTATGTTTTACTTCTTCACAACTAAACTACTGTACTGATTTTGATGGAACTTGGTATAGAGATTGTAAGGAACCCAGAGAAGGAAATAGGTTACTTCTATCCCGAGAAACATGGAAAACGCGAGTGAAGCCGCGGGAGACCTCTAGTTGTCAATTTGTATGAAACTCAGATGATGTGTGTACGTTAACATTTTGACAGCTTCTCTTGGGATGCTGCTCCCAGGCCGCCACATTGTGGGGCTACTAAAAATTAGTGATGTGCCGGATCGTGAAAAATGTAAATCCGCGGACACGGATCCGAATACGGATATTTAGTGTCAAGATCCGCGGATACGGACACGGATACGGATCATTATTTTCTCACTCAATCGGTGTCGGCGCGTGACCTTAAAACAGGATAGGAAAAGCTAGAATGTGGGATAATACAAACCCCAAATCAATAAAAAATTACTATTTGATTGCTGAAATGTTAGCTTTATCAGATTTGCCATTTCAACACGTAGAACAATTAGGATTTCGACGATTGATGGACCATATTGTTCCAAACTATGTTTTAAAAGGCAGAAAATATTTTACGGAACTTGTTTGCGGCGAACTTTACGATAAAGTGAAAAATAAAAAACATGTTACAAGATTTTGAGAAAGTTTCCTTCACATCAGATATCTGGTCAGACTCATCATCAGGAGTTTCATTGTTATCGTTAACATGTCACGGTATTACCAAAGACTTTCAACAATTAGAATATATGTTTGTAATTCAAGGTGTTAGATGTTAAGAAACTAAAAAACTCTGAATGTTTTTTCTTTCTGAATCTAAGTTATTATGCAGCATTTTATCCTGTCAATTGAATTTGAAAATTAGTAAAAGATCCGTAAAAGATCTGCGAGAAAAGTGACGGATACGGATAAGGATCTCATTTCTCCCGCGGATATCCGCGGATACGGATATCCGGAACATCACTACTAAAAATAAAGGAAGCAAACATGTCAATAAAACAGATAGCACTCTCTGCTTGTGGTGTCATCTGCATAATATGGAGAGCATGACTGAATAAGGGGTGCTTAGCAGAAATAATAATCATTTCGTCATTCGTCGAGCTTGGCCTAGTGGTCTCCAGTGTAATTAGGTACCTGTTATCCACATTGAGTTTGGCTTTAGTAAGCCAAACTCACATGAATAACAGCTACCTAGGCTGTTACTGTACAGTAGCAGTAGCAACCTTACATATTCAAATTCAAAGTGCAACTGCAACAGGCCTAAAAGGCGCACCATAATAAAATATAGCAACAAAATGAATAGAATTATGTAACATAATATCAATTGAATCGTCAAGTCTCAATAATTTGGCTCAATATTCCCAGTTCGGACTAAATGCGATTTGGATTTTCTGTTAATAAGATTTTTTTAGGTAGGTAAGTCTTAGGTTAGTAAATGTGTCTGCAAAATGGCGATAAGCCGTAGGGCTTAGGGTAGGTAGCTACTGCACCTCTGCTCACAACTTAGGGATCACAGGCATAACAGAAGAAGGTTCGCGCCTAGAACACATGTCCTCAAAAAGTGTATGTTAAATTAATGTGCATACGTACAGTCAACAAAAGAATTAGATAAACAGGCAAACAACTCGTCACTCGGCGAAACGTTACGTCGCGACAGTGAGAAGTTCAACATTGAAAGATTCTGATGTCGAAATATTTCTAGACGAACCGTTCTGTCGGTGAAAATTTCAATGAAGAAACGATCGTCGGAGATTGATTCCGCAGCCTGAAAAAGTAAATAAAGAGTTGTGCAAGGATCGTAACAATTGTACCAACCTACTGCAATTTTCTTAATTTATAACGTTAGCATAGCTTTTCAAAGCTCTTTACTAGATACACGAATACACGATGCACGTATGTATATTATGTTGTTTACATATTTTAAAAAGTTACCCACTTTGTTTACAAAATTAGGAAATAAGATGAAGATTCGAATATATACAGGCTAGAGTTTTGATTTTTTACCTGCTATAATTTTATAATCATAAAATATTAAATTTCGTGTTCGTAATATTTTTCGACAGTAAATAAAATTTACATAGACATCTCATAATGGGCGTTTACTACATAGAAAGAATCACGTAAACGACATAGTACACGTGTTTGTATGGGGGACGGGGGTCTGCGTCCCGATGGGTGACGGCTTAGAGAAACAGAAAGGGTGAGGGATGCGCGTAGAGATGCGCCGCGCAGCCTCCGTTCGCTCTCGCCTATGTGGCGCCGCCATCGGTGAGTTGACGTGAGTTCTGTGAGCTGGACGCCACGCTGAGAGTGCTACGTAGATGTAGGCCCTTGTGCCGTGTTTATTGTGCTCATGGGCTGGTTTAGGTGAACGGCCGTGGAGGGCCCACGGGCGCTGCGCGACCGACCGCCGTGGCGGTGCTACGGACCCATGCTTACTCACAGTCGATCCGACGGTGATTTTCCTGTGTACACTAGAGGTGAGAGTGCCCTCTCTTTTTGATCATATTATTCCCTCTAGTCAGATTTGTCATTTAATATTATTTGTGTGTGGTAGTAGCATTCTATTCTAATAGGTACGAGATTTCTAATCTAGAAGTTAGCATTAACCTATACCGATAGCAATGAAGCTATCTATAATTATCCCTATGTAAGTATAAGGTATCCATTAATGCTTTATAAAATAACATCGTCTATGGATAAACGGCGACGAACTGTCCTAGAATGATAGTGTACGTAAGTAATCGATATCTTATATTGCAAGTTTTTCGACTTTTTCAATAACAATAAAGTAACGACTCTATGTATTTCTCTTGATAGGTTCTAGTGTGCATGTTAAACCCATTAGAATACCTACATTATTATTTTATGTTTTTTGATGTGTGCTGATGTTACTATATTTAAGCTTCACTGCATGCATTACACGGTACGTAGGTTTTTAGCATGAAAATATGGTTCGCTTATTTTCTAGGGCAATAGACATCTATTTATAAATAAGGGCTCCACGCTTAATCTAACAGAGACCATCATCAAAAGCATACACTGTGCTCATTCAAGCTTGTTTTTTAACTTTTTTATACCACGTCAATTATGATCAATATATAATATAGTATATTGTCCATTTTATGCCAATACATATGTTTTACAAAAGCCATACAGAAGGAAAATAAGGATCATACGGGTATTTATTATTACTAAGAATTGGGCTGCGTATGAATCCTTATTTACTGAATGGAATGTCATAAAAGTGAGACAGGAAAACCACGTACCTACGTAGGTACTGTGTTGTTAAACTATTCTACCGTCTAGAGTCTAGAGTAGGGGTGGGCCCGCGGACCAACTCCGGCCCGCGAAGTGTTTTAATCTGGGCCCGCCAACCCTTCCCTTTGAGAGCAAGAATGTATGGCCATAACAAATAGCTGTAATTATTTGAGCCAAAGATGCTAGTTTTGGCAGAAGAAAATGCATTTTTTTTTTAATTCGGGCTCTGTGCTAAATTTCTTGTGTTTTTCTGACTCGTGATTAAAAACGTTTGCCCACCTCTGGTCTAGATAGATGGGGGCCAACATAATTACAATATAGATCAAATTTTAAAAATCAAATTTTAGTCGTGTTGCCGCCTCCGCCGTATAGGAATTATATTTAAAAAAAAACTAATTCACTAATAGTATCAATATCAACCATATTTATTATGATATTTAAAAAAATCAATGTTAATGGGATGTCCGATTTGTTTGGCAGAACTAAATGAATCACTGTCGATCTCGACTGAGGTTGGCCCGCGCTCTCTTATACAGGGTGTAAACGAATACGTGTAATTCTTTAAAACCACATGATCTTGTGTAGATTGACCAAGCACGGGATTTCGCTTAACTAAAAAAAAAACTTTTTTCTCTTGCGGTAGGGGTAAGTGATCGCATCTAAACCAATAAGGACTCAAGAAAAAATAAGCAAAAATTTTTTTTTTATTTTTTATTTTTGAACATTTCATTCCACGCATAAATGAATGAAAGCACCGCGATATCGCTCTTTGCAGTCTAAAATTACACAGAAATAGAAAACCATTTTTTTACATTTGTCATTGGTTGGTTTAAAAAAAAACATTTACCCCCTTATTACAAAAGATGGTCTCAGAAAAACCTAGGTTTTAAAATAGCCCCGTCTCTTTTTGTTATAGTACATAAGAAAGTGATGGGTATATTTTAAACCTGGGTTTACCTTAGTCTTGGTTTAAACCATCTTTTGTAATAAGGGGGTTAGGGATAATCTGTGTCACCAGTAGATCACGCGCTTTGAAGGAATTCGTTTGCACCCTGTATGTAGCACATGTATAGAAGGTTCTATACATGTGCTAATAAATGAGTTTTTTGCTTAGGTGGTTGAATACTCAAAAAACCTTGACAATAATAAAAAAAAACATCATTATCCCATAGTTAAGAATGCAGACGTTAAAAACACCAATTATTATGAAAACTGTCATCAAGCAATGACAAAAGAATAAATACAATCTAATAATAAGAAATAATAAGTTATGATGACGTAGGAGACTATTTGACAGCCATTTCATCACTGAAGTAAGTGCATGCTCCGCGTGTTTTGCTGTTTCAGACCAGTCGTTACCAAGTAGAAGTAACGCTACAGGAGTATGAAAATTAAAAAAAAGAAGACATTTTGCAGACGTTGTTAATGTAAATCAAAAATAGTGTTGGACTTAAAATTGAGTCCTGAGGGACGCATCGTTTAACGCATTGAGTTTGACCATAGAGATAATCCTGAAATATATTTATATATTTCTGTAACTTCTAATTTGAATAAGAGGTGAGGAACAGACAGTGTCAAATGCTTTCTATTTAGAGAGATCTAAAAAGAAAGCCAAACATTTAATTTTACTATCTAATTTTGCTACTACATGATCAACTAGTGAAGCGACAACATCTTTGGTTGATTTACCATCTTTAAAACCATACTTGTTGTCACCTAGAATTTTGTATGACCCTATGAAGTTTTCCAATCGATTATTTAGGATCTATACCACTATCTTAGATATGGCAGATAGAACAGACATAGTTTTGTAATTTTAACACTGTCCGTCCCTGTTCTTGATCGGATAGACAATAGCCTTTTTAGATACTTTGGGAAAACCTATCTTTTTTCACGTGTAATTTAAGTTAGATTAACTAGAGAAGTTTCAACTCTTTGCTTCCTCGTACAAAAATATTATTTAATAAATAAATTAAGTATATAATTTTTGTTGACCTTGTAAATAAGTTGATTGCTATTTGTTATGACGAAATCAATACGAGCATGCACCAATAGAATAACATTTTGATAAGTTGATGCTATCAATTGCTATCTAATCTCAAAACTCAATGCGTAATGTCTTAGTGTTATTTAAAAATTTGTACTACTAGGATATCAAAGTGATGTGTAAGATGTTAGTATTTGGTGTGTGTGTTGGCAGTGTGCAGCTAAGTGTTCTGTGATTGATAGCATGACAATATGGATGTGAAAAATCAAAAGTTCAAAACGAGGCACAGGCCAGTAGACGATGACACAAGCAGTGATTCTGAAATAATAGATGAAGTTTACTGTAAGTCATACAACTCGCTATCTTGAGTATCTATATGAATTCATGTTATTTGTTTATAAGCACATGAAGCATACTTTATTTTGTAGAAAAATTCTGATCCATTAAAATTTCTTATAAAACCGTAATGCATTTTCCATCTCTGTATCACGATTTTTTGTTGACTAAGCACTGAATCCCATCAATATCTTTCATTCCGGTTCGTGGTAATCTTGAAATAACAAATAACGAATAAGAAGCTATCGTTCATCGTTGGGGAAACATGGGTACCTAATAAAAATGTTTGCAGCTCGTAAACGTTATTTTGGTGTCCTCCAATATGTCACTAAGGTGTTGAAGGCACTTGATTTTGATAAGCCTATAAGAATGTAAATCTTACCAAGTCGTGCCACTCGTGGCTGACTGTCATATTAATAAGGCAGGGCCTACATGGCTTCCTCATAAATCATTGACAGCCACTAAACAGATTTAAAAATTAATTTTAAACTCATGAAAGAATAAAACGGTGCTATTTTGCCGCCGACAGCGTGTTCGTGTAGACATTTTATTCCTAGTGCAATACCTCTGGTGGCGTACCTCAAGGCGGCGTTTTATCCTCCTTAATTTTTGCTGCATTTATCAATACCACCTCTAAACGACTCCTTCGTTCTACCACCTTTATGCAGATGATTTCCAAATCAATTCCAAAGTTGTGCCAGATAAGTTGTCGGGAGCGATTACACAATTAATCACGACTTCGACTTAGTACACGACTGGAGCAATGCGTATGGACTGAAGGTCTTTGTGGTCGTAGTCCTGGGACTGACCAGGACAATTTCAGGAGTCGACTGGATTACCACTGGCACTGCGATCACCTTTAGTGACAAAGACTCTATCCTGGAAACCACAAATACGGGAAGTCAGGGTTCTCTGAGGAGACTATGCAACTTTCTGCCAATTAGCACTAAAACTGCACTTGTAAAATCGCTTCTTCTTCCTATCCTTGACCACGCCAACACTAGCTATCTTAATCTCACCGAGGACTAATTTGACAAGCTTGAGTGTCTTCAAAACATCTGCATACGATTTATATTTGGTCTACGCAAATATGATCATGTGTCTGAGTTTCGTACTAAGCTCACGAAGCTTCCAATACGCTATTGCCGGAATACACATATTCTTCATTTCTAAATAGTATCTTTTACAATCCTTCTACTCCCTGCTATATTAAGGAACGTTTCCAATGCCTCTATAACACAACATTCGAGATCATAAAGGTCATCAGAGAATCTGACGTTGAAAATGCCAATGCGATCCACTAACTCCTCAAAGATCACTACTTATCACTATACAAGGTTAGTCAGAAAGGGGGTACTTATCACAAAGGGTGTACTTATCAGGAAGGGTATTAAAGTACCCATAATAATGAATAACTTTTGATGTACCAATTTCCCCAAAAGTCAATAGATTACGAGAAAAATAGCTGTTCAAAAATACAAAAAAATTAATACGCTAAAATCTATCTATCTTCAGCTGCGATCAGGTGTGTTTACATTTTAGATCATATTTGGGGTCACGAATTACAAGCTTCATTTTCTGAGTTCGTAACTAAAGCAGGGATGAAGAATTTTTGAAAAAACTATTAGTAATAAAAATAATTTTACATGGAAATAAAAATTATCGAATTTTGAAATTTTAACTCTTTCATTAAAACCGTCATCAGTGATACTTTAAGTGGCCTACGGTTTAGTACCCCCCTTTCCGACTAACCTTGTATTTATGTTAATTATCTGTTAGCGACTTTATATGTATAGTATATTTATTTCATATACAGGGTGTCCCAAAAAGTAGTGTCAAGCGGAAGTCCAGAGGTAGAGCACCCTCAGAGGTACTCGGAATCACCCTCATGTATGTTCCGCGATTTTTTGTAGTTTTCGAGTTATAATTTAATTTCAAGTTTAACTGAATGGTAGGTTATCCTATGTTAAAACTGTGATCACTCAAAGTGTGGCCAAAAAAGATTCGCTGATTTTCACTATTCGTTTATTGGATGCGTTCAGAAACAAATGGTTTTTGATTGATTATAGTGAGAACCATTAAATTTTGCTGTGAAACGCATTATTTTTGATTAACATTAAAGTGCATTTATACAGCCTGTAACAGAAAGGGTATATCTATCCGAAAGGGGTGAAGAGTGTATCAGGTATAGAATCTCTGTGCAAAGTTTCAGCTCAAAATAAATTACTCAAAGAATTGATACCAAATTTTTGGTTTCGCAGGTTTATTGAAATCAAATCATAACAAACGTGTCACTGCACTACGAGGGTCAATAACTTCTCACGTCATTTGCTAATATTAAGTTAAATCTCTTTCGCGATCTGTGCGCCTAGTACACGCTGTAGGTAGTGTGCCGCCGCGGCCGCCCTATGTCGGCGCGAACTGACGGGATCAAACGAGCCGACAATGCGAGCGCGAGCGCGTGTGCGCAATAGGCATTTAGGAAGGTACTCCGTGGTGTAAAAAGTAATAATGCAATGCGTAATTTCCCTATTTACAGTTTTAAACACGATAATATCCAGCCAAAATTACAAATTAAAATGTTTAGTTAATAAAAAAACACGTAAAAAAGTTACGTTAAAATTCAGAACAAAGTTAAGCTAGTATTTAGGTAGCTACTAGCTACTTAGCTTGTTTTTATCCCTCATTCATTACATAGGTACCTAAACAGTAAAATCTAAGAGCCATGTTTAATTTAGTAAATTGACTTACATTTTTAAAGATGGGGTTCGATGTGATGACCTTGGTATTGTATGCACAAGGCCGCTCGCTTGTTCATGGACACCTGAACATTGCGCAGCATGTCCGGTGTTACTGTCCTGAAGGCATCCTCGATCCGTACTTTCATTTCGTGCACTGTATCACACTGCACTGCGTACACTACGTTTTTAATGTACCCCCACAAAAAAAAATCTAACGGAGTTAGGTCTGGGGACCGCGGAGGCCAAGCCACGCTTCTGCTATCACGTCCGATCCACCGAGAGAAGCGCGCGTCCAAATAATTACGCACATCACGTGCAAAGTGTGCCGGTGCACCGTCGTGTTGGAAAACCATGGTATTCTCCATCACGAGATCCACGTAACTTGATACTGGAAGCACAGTGAGCACATCGTTTAATTCATTCATTCATCAGGAAGTTTAAATAATTTTGGCAAACACGCCAACGAAGGCAGCTGCCGACGCTCAGCATCTGGTCTACCCTGGATAAATCGGTGACGATACAAGTCTCGGGCAGCTCGCAGGTTACCATCTTCTGCTCCGACACACATCATCACCTCGTAATATTCGCTATTAGTTAACGACATTTTTAACAATCACGAAATCACAAGTCGGTACACTGAATCGGATGGAGAGAGCGACTGAAGGACACGAGTAATAGTCTACGACTGAAGTCACTGACGAAGACAAAAGAACGGTGGGGAAAAACCGAAAAATAAAACTTCTACTATCCTAGTAGTAGGGTAGCTAGCCCAATTATTGTACAATACTATTTTAAAATTTTTGTTGAATTGTTGTTTAAATTAATTTACTAATCAACTTAGCCTATCGCTGTCCATTGCTGGACACAGGCCTCTCCCAAGTTGCGCCACCCACAACACACGATCCCCCGCCTTTCGCATCCAGTCCTCCCCAATTATTAATAATTTCAAGAAAACTGATCAATTTAATACATGGAAGCACACCGATCAATGAAGAGTTAGGCCAGGGTGTTCATTAATTGACTCAAGAGCTGAGTTGACGCACGAAACCGATAAGATCATTTTTATTGTGGACTGTGGTGGCGGCGGTACCTACATAAGTCCATAGTATTATTTGTAAGTATTGATTAATCAAAATTGCGATAGTTAAGTTGAGTATGATTCCATTTATTTGTTACTTGAAGGCTACCGGAGATCAACATTAAACCAGGCGTAAAGTTACCTCCACGTTCGTACCAGCAACCTGCAACGGGCTCATTTACCCTAAATATCATTGTGTGTGTGTAGGTATCCAACCTAACCACCGACGAAATTAGGGTTCGTTCAGTTATTGTGCGCAAACGCTGTCCGGACAACTCTCGTTACTCTTGCGGTCCTAGTACTTTTAACAATTTATTTCCATAGTAAATACATTTTGCGGCCTATTTTTATTTGTGATTTATTTATTGAACATAAATAAAGACTCATCTATCATCACAAACCATCAAACTACAACCTCTCAATCAACTCAGATTGTAATGTTGTTACTTACTTAGCGCTGTCATCATCATCATAGTCAGCTCATTACTGACCCACTGCTGGGCACGGACCTCTTCTCAGAATGAGAAGGTCAAGGCCTTAGACCACCACGGTGGCCTAGTGCGGGTTGTTTTGTAAATAATTATGGCAAAAACTACCAAATATTATTACAATCCTATTTAAATTAAAAGCGGAACCCACTGGCATTTTATTTGTACCAGGAGATACAAAAGTTGCATAGGAAAGTTATTTAGGGTTCATTTTTAAATAAATTATTTTACAAAATCTTTTTTCTGTAATATTCTAATTTCGTAGTCTTTATTCAGTCTTTACCTACGCAATTCATTTGAGATAGGTACTATGGTAATTAAAAATTAAAAATTTAAAACGATAACGTTAACGGAAATTCACAGGAATATTTTTGTTACTTTAAAAAAATTGTGGTCGAATATCATAATTATTAGGCACCTACATTTGTACGTTCATCGAAAGTCGTGAGCTAGATACTCCGTTATGCATGTTATTTTTATTATTTTTTTACGTAAAAGTACCTATTTTTAGAAAACTGCCGCTTTTATCACGAGTCTACTTACTACCTAAGTTCTAAAATCATTTTCCAAGCTGCGAACAAACATTTGCATTTTAACTTGTTCAAAAACAATCTTTTTTTAAATTTAATTTTAACTAAACACGGAACCCTTTAGCATTACTTATGTACCAGGAGTCCAGGACACACATAAGTTGCGTTGCGGAGGAAAGTTAATAATAGGGTTCATTTGAACATAAATTATGTTACAAAATCCTTTTTCTGTTCTAAGTTCCATTAAAATGTACTTTCGCAGTATTTACCTAACCAATTAATTAATTTCTGGTGCAGTAATGGGAACCAACATAAAATAAGGATTATGTATGGAATTTATCAATTTACAGGAGATATCTCTCTGTATTCACGGCTCATCTTCCGTGCGGAAGACGTCCGGTCCTTTGGAAGGCATACACGGGGACACAGGTCCAACGCGCAGAGGCCCCTTTGAGAACCGCGCAGAGGCCGCTTTGAGAACTACTTACCTAACTACTTATTTAAGTTATTTTTAAACAATTCAAAGTTGTCTGTACCAGGAGTAATTTAAAATACACGGACATCAATTTCACTTTACCCTAAACCCCAGCTAACAATGAAATCAGGGTTCTCTATGCAAACAATTTTCAATACGGCGATAACAATTCCTATTTTTTATGCAGTGCTAGTACTTTAATTATTTTCTTTTAACAGTTTTGCGACGTTTTTGCAAGCATTTTATTTATTACTACTAGCTGTTGCCAGCCGGGGTCGCGGGACTTATCTCAAGTTATCTCATTACCGTGACCCCGGAACGTAAAGGGCTATTGAAGGAACACCGTGGATTTTAGTCAGTACAAGTCTGACAGTCCCTCCGGCCCTGCCCGGGGTGGGAGGACTCATTTGATGATTTTACCACGAAAAAAAAAAAACTGTTGCCAGCAGTTTCACCCGCTACAATTTGAAAATCATCCCGTGGGAACATAAAATCATCATCTTCATCTTCCTGCCCTTATCCCATGTTACTTGGGGTCGGCGCAACATGTTTTCTTCTTCCATTCCGTCCTGTCACCCGTCATGGTATCACTGACTCCCTTCTCTTTCATATCATTCTTCACACAATCCATCCATCTTTTCTTTGGCCTCCCTCTTCCTCTCCATCCATCCACATTTATATTCATAACTCTTTTGGTCACATGTGTTTCATCCCTCCTCTTCACATGTCCATACCAAGACAAACGGTTCCCTTTCAACTTTTCTGTCACGGCCGCTACTTTCAAACTTCCTCTAATATACTCATTCCTGACCTTATCCATTCTGGTCACTCCACACATCCATCTCAACATACATAAAATCAGGATACAAATATCCTATTTATTGAGCCAGGTTATGAACAATCTGTGAACCGAACTTCAACCAAATCCGTTCAGAGATTTTTGCGTGAAAGAGGAACAAACATCCATCCATCTATCCAACCATCAAAACAAACTTTCACATAATTACAACATTAGTAGGAAGTAGGATTGACATAAATTGGACTAAAATAAAGACGTAATGAAATCAATTTTGTTGTATGATTATCTCATTAAACGAGTCCTCGCGCCCTAGGTCTACCTAGGGCGCGAGGACTCGTTTAATGAACGAAACTGACGAACGCGAAAGGAACTGTCAGTCAGTACTGACAGTCCCAAGGAATAGGATGAAATTTTTAGTCAGTACTAAAAAGTTCATCCTGTTCCTTCCAGGACCACGATGTCCCGACACTACATCATGTAAAACAAACATGTAAAGCAAACATCACCGGCAGACCATGCAAACAGTAACAATTAATTAATTATGCGTGCGTGTATCATTTTGTAATCAAAAATAAACTATTTAATTGTTGTTAATATTTTTCGTCATAATTATTAGAAAAAAAAATGTTTTCAACTTTATTAAAAAAAAACATGAACGGAACCCATTGTCATTTTAATTGTGGACAGGACTCCAAGACACGACAAGGACGGCAACTGACCACGCCCCCTAAACCTAAGTACGACGAAATCAGGGTTCTTTAAGCGAAGTATTTTCATTTTTGCAATATCAATTCTCATTACTCATGCAGTCTTAGTACTTTATTTAATTTCTTTTCACATTATGAACCGTTTTGCGACATTTTTACAATATTTTAATTTATTTTTGACATAATTTGGAATTTCGGATTAAAATAAACATAAAGAAAGACACGTGGTCGAACCAATATCCTTTGTGTGGTATCTCATTTAAACGAATCTTCTCGCCCTAGGTGGAGCGAAAGGGACTGTCAGTCTCTTACTGACTAAAAGTTCATTCTGTTCTTTCGTGCCCTTTGAGTTCCATAGAGTTCCAGGTCTACGATGTCGAAAAACTACTTGGTTAATCCATTTACCAAACAGCACCGCATCGACAGAGCATAAAATTCCGATATTGTTCTCCAGTTAAGACTAACCACAGACAGAAAGTAATAATTATGCTTGCTATGCCTTTGTAATTAAAAACAAACTTTTAAGTTGTTGTTCATAGTTTCCATGATAATTATTATAAGAAAAAAAGATATCAACTTTATTTTAAAAATCATGAACGGAACCCACTATAATTTTATTTGTACCAGGAGTCCAAGACATACGAAAAAGATGATGTTTTGGGGTTCAGTTGGACTTAATTATTTTACTAAATCGATTTTTCATTCTAAGAAGTTTAAATGGCAAACAATAATATTACTAAGTAATTTTAAAAAAAAACAAGACCTGGAAATGTATTATCTCAATCAATTCAATGAAAAACGATTTGATGATTATACGAATCGCTTCGTTTTTATGCAATCTTCAAGCAAATAGTAAGGTGAATCGAATTTCAAAACTCGGAAAAAATTATGATATGGTCACAATTTTGATTGAGTTTACAAACAAAGAAACTCACATACACAAACACCCATACTTGGATCAACTATGTGTAAGTCATAAAAGTATTTGTTCCGTGCGAGGTTAGAACCCGCGACACGCTGCGCAGCAGTTCATGGCTTAGCCACTTTGTAAGGCAACCGTGGAGTCAAAGTATTATGTTGCTAATAAAAACAAACACATTAAAAACCAAACAGCGAATAGGTAGATTTATCCACATAATTGCAAAATACGAGTACAGACAATACTGTCGGCATTGTTTATGTTTACACTAAGCGGATATTCATTTGTCGGATTGATAAAATTGCTTATTCCAAATGATAGCTAAAAGAAAAGTCAGTAATAAAATTTTTCAAACAAAAAAATAAACATGCGGAACCATTTCTCTAGAAATACCAGGAGTAAGAGGTTTATTTTTACTTACAAATAGTTCGCTGACACCGATCAGCTGACTTAGTGCTAGTGATGTGTTTATTCGAATTTTAAAAGTTCGGTTTCTGGTATCGATGTTTTTAAAAATCTCATAACTTCAATACACGTAAAGATAGGATTAAAAAAAACCTTGCCATATCGTTTGGTATCATCCAAAGAAGCCCTGCCTTCTCGATGTATATACCCATTCCGTTACACCCTGTATACATCCCTTTTTCATAGTAGCTACACCCACTGAAAGTGCGTAACCTGTGAGATTTTGAAAGCGGTGGCTGACAAATAATGGTAAATATCGCGGATGGACGATAAAGTGGCTGAAGTGGTGGTGGTAGGTGTTCGTACCACCAAATGTTATGTAAATGTTAAACAAGTAGACTTTACGTCCATTGCTTTGATTATGTTAGAAAATAAAAATATTGCCTATTTCGTTATACTTAACGTTGATATAATTAATAACAAAGCTATATCTCAATTTACGCTAACTGACATAAGTAGGTACCAACTTACCATAATTATGTTAGCAATTAGACGTAAAATATCGTATTCTACTTGATTTAAATCAATGATTAGTAGGTATCATGTATAGATTTTTATAACACGATTTATTACATTGTATTGCGACATGACATAATTATACACACATCAAAAGTGTCTAGGGATCAAGCATTTTTATGCGGATTTCTTGAGATTGAGATGTGGCTTTGTAATAAATTTATGATTTTATAAATTTATATGGATCCTTTTTGGTGCATTTCATAATTTGAATCAGGAACTGTGAATCAAATTCGAGTAAAAGATGAAAATCAGCTGTCAATATTTTCCCTATAAAAACATACAACGCATTGAAGACATTATTAGTGCTACTGTTTCCCTACTACTGATTAAAACCAACGTTATTATGGAGCGGCGACGTCATTTAAGCAGGGAAGAAATGCTCAGAGCCGTGGGAATGATAGAAGCTGGTTCCCGGCAACGTACTGTGGCTTTAGCTCTGAATACAAGTCAGAGTGTTATCAGTCGACTTTGGACACGTTACCGAAGCACTGGTACCGTGGCTGAGCGCCATGGAGGACGGTATCGCTGCACCACACGGAGACAAGACCGATACATTCAAATCTTAACTCGAAGAGCTCCAACAATAACCGCCATGATGTTAGCCGTGAGGCTTCATCACTCTTCAGGGAACTTAATTAGCGACCAAACAGTCAGAAACCGCTTGCATGAAGTGAACCTTCATTCCCGAAGACCGCTACGGGTACCACCTATAGCAATGCACAATCGTAGGATTCGATATCAATGGGCTCTTGGACACAGAAATTGGGCAGAAGAACAATGGCGTTTCGTGTGCTTTTCTGATGAGTCTCGTTTTGGTATGAGACCGGATACAAGACGTATACGACACTGGAGAACCCCTGGACGCCAACAGCGATTAAAATCCTGCCAGGAAGTCCATCCTTATAGTGGTGGAACCATCATGGTATGGGCGGGTATTTGGATCGGCGGAAGAACTGAGTTGATTTGGATCAGAGGCAACCTCAACGCTCAAATTTATGCTGAGACGATTGTATCAGACGTCATCGTTCCTCTACAAGCGCAAATCGGTCCCTTATTTCAGTTAATGCATGATAATGCACGACCGCACACCGCAAGAGTTGTAAGACAGACTCTCGCCGCAGCTAACATCAATGTCCTGCCCTGGCCTGCTCAGTCGCCAGACTTGAACCCGATTGAGCATGCATGGGATATGCTACAGAGAAGAGCTCTGCCGAATATGGAGGGTATCCAGTCGCAAGAAGACCTTTTTTTGTTGTTGCAACGAACATGGGCGGCCATTCCACAGCGTGATTTGGATGAACTCATTTTGAGTATGCCAAACCGATGTTCTTGTGTTGTTAGTGTTCGCGGTAGAAACACGGATTATTAATTGTTTAAGTTACCCAATAAAATTTTAAAGAAAACTGTTATTTCAGTCTTTTTTTCGAACTTTTGTGTTAGTGGTTCAAATGTCAAAAATCCCTTTATTAGGAAAATGGCAAATTTCTTTATTAATGCAAAGGTGACTTGGTTTATCGTTACTGTGACAAACGAAAACACTTTATTTGATGAATCCTTAAAGAAAATTTTAATTAATATCAATCAGGAGAAAAGTTATTGCAAAAATATATGTTGATCCCTAGACACTTTTGATGTGTGTATATCATGACATGCGACGTGTGCAATATTCCATACGACGGCGACGTAGTCGCACTCTTGTCAGGGCCTTGTTTTTTATATTATTTTAACGTCCAATCGGTTAACAGACTGAGTTGATCGACTCGAGACTTGTCAGTCCAGCAGTAGACTGCGATCAACTCAGTCTTGATCGCAGTCTACTGCTAGACTGACAAGTCTATTCCAAATTGCGCCACAGAACTGAATACTAGTTTTTTTTTTATTTTGGAAGCCTAGCTATGGTTGTACTTTAGGACGTCAGTTTTTCCATTCTTTAAAGTACCTACAGACAAGCAAATTCTTAGACTATAGTCAGAATTTTAATTCGATTCCAGATTTGACATTAGCTACTGTCATTTTGTGAAATAATGATACCACATATAATAGTGTAGTGATGAACACAAAAATCGATAAACAATCAGTGTGTGTGCCATCAGTGTGCCAATTAAAGATTAAATTATTGATTTTTATTTAAATAAATACATAATTATTCATAATAATTATTTATTAATTAGTAATCGCTGTTCTATTTTATAAAAAGCTAATGTTTTTGTAAACAAAACTTATAATAAAAGAGCCTAGATAGTTTTCAGTATTGGCAACCCGTGCGTGCTCGTGCAGCTATCGCCATTTTGTTTATCGTGTCATTCGGCTTCATTCTCCCAGTCTGACTGCACGAATATCTTATTTCATTGCGAATCGATATTTTGTTGGGAAATGAGCTGGAAAAAAGGTGCCATTCAAGATTGGCTTTTAAATAAAAATATTCCACATAACGAGTCTTTTAATAAGTACGCTGTAGACGAAATGGCAGCACAATTCACGGTTTTAAGACTGCCCACATCTGCTATCACAGACACATTTATAATAAATGTTACAGAAAGTGACAGCGATAGCGATAGCGATGACGGCGACAATATATTAAATAAATTATTACCTTAATACATCTATCTGTTTTATTTGTCATGTTCCTTCATGATCACATTTTTTTATTTATTTCACACACAATTATAAAAGCAAAGTCTTAGATCGTTAATTAATCGTCAAAACTAAATTATCGGTTCAGAAGTATTTAATTTCCTGATATACTTAGTTTACGAGAGTAAAATTATAAACGAGAAGAATCGATCCGGAAATATTCCATTTCCATATCGAATAATTTCGCAACGTCACTATTTAGTACTTGTCATAACGTTGCAACACTGAAATTGTCAAATCTGGAATCGAATTAAAATTCCGAGTATAGCTTTCTCCTAAAAGATGAAGTGGATTTGAAATACATTAAACCACGTAAAGTTTGATTGAAATAGGTTATTGGTTTTCTGAATTTCTAGATAAAAACATTATAAATAACATATATACATCATGACTGGTTAGAATGATGAGCAGATTTCATGGTTTTCGGATGTGACTGTCATAGTCATGTCAGTCTTGCTGTATACGCACTCAAAAGGTGCTTTGACTTAGAAAGCCTCAAAGGATCATCTTCGTTAAATCACTTCCGTTGCTTTGCTACACACACAGCGAATTGAATAATACCTACCTACCTCCTTTTTTAAGTAGGTTCTATGTTTGCTTATTTTGCCTTTGGTAAATAATTTTGCTTAAGTTTTGTTTGGATAATATTTTAGTTTTCAGTTTTCCAATGTTGTAGTTTTGTAGTGCCAAAATTGTAAGTTGATTATTATATCTTCATATATTCTCTGTTTGACGTAGAACGTTGAGGCATGTTGCATTTAGTTGAGAAAGATTCCAATGAATCTAAATATATGTAGCGACCAGTACTTCACTATTTTTATCAAAATAATTTGGTGAAATCGCAAGATCATGTAGTTACTTCATGTAGATTTTGGGATGCCGAAAAATATCATTTTTCGCACCCTTAGTAATATAAGGGCATAACACAAAAAATAGTAGTTTTTTTGAAAACAGCGTAATAAGCTGGAATAGGAATCCAGAATCTTTAAACGCGATTTCACAAAAAAACTACTTTTTTGTATTATGCCCTTATATTACTAAGGGTGCGTTTTGTTGTTTCTAATCATATGAAAAATGATTATGACAGTTGGTTGTACATTACATCAATCGTAATATCAATTTGTTGTTACAGATAGACTCGAAGTCCTTAACAAAGAGGAATTACTAAATAATTGTAAGCATTCGATTTTCCTTTTTTACGATATTATAATTATATTAGACTCCATTAATTTTGTATTTAGAAAGCAGGTATTATCATATGCTTGCGCCCTATAAACACAATCACACCTGCTCTCATAGTTGATAAGTCATTCTGCCTCATCAGAATGCCAGAACGTCTCGTGCTCATCGTTCGGTAGTTTATGTCCGACCGCGGCTTCTACTACCGCATTGGGGATGTGCTATCGTTCCCCTTATTCAATTCACGCCGGAGTCGATTAAGACTCCATGCTTTAGCCTGGCCAATTCCTGCTGTTTTACAACAGCGACAGACCCAATTTCCCCTCTTTGCCAATGACAACAGGACCATAATACATATTCGTCTGATCGTAACTCAAACTTTCCAATCTATAGTCACCGCTTTTAGATAACTTACTATCATCATTCCAAAAGCGTATCAAAAATATATGCGTGCGCACATTTTTTTACTCAGGGACGTCTGCCACGTCTTCCGAACGCAAATAAATTGTCTCTTAAAATGTTTGGGTTTTTTTTGTCTTTCGATTTCCCTGGAGTATTTATTAAGAATACAAATTATATTACGTACGTATTTAAAGTTGTTATGGTGCCAGATCTGAACTGAATGAGCCTCTTTTTCATCAGTCCGCAATGGTCCGGCTACGCAGCGACTTGCATGCGTAAGCGGTTTGTGCAAAATTTGCGCAAAAGGTAGTGTCGATGATAAATAACATTACCGTTTTGCGTAAACTTTTTGACATCTTACCGTAAGTAGGTAGGTACATGCTTACCTGTGCAAATTAGAGTTTGCGCAAATAAGATTGAGCGTGTAGCCGCACTATAAAAGTCCTCTGCTGCCAGCATTCCGGTTACAAAAATCATTACGCTTGGCAGACGGATTGTTGATTACAGTATGATGTTATTAGAAGATAGGATTTAGAGTGCATTAAAAGAGCCTCTACGAGTGACGATACTCAAGAACGTCCAGCGCACCCTGGACGCCCTTCTATTTGAACTACTATCGTATAGCTCGATCCGACGTGAGAGAAGAAGAAGAAGACAGGAGGGCGCTGGTACCTATCTTCTTGATATAATATCCCTTAGTAGTAGCCTACGAGTCGTAGATCCGTGAGTGTCGTAGGCTACGACACCCACGGGTGGAAAGGGGATCTGCTATTCTTTGCCGGTAACAACATCCGAACCGTTTTGTTGTCCAGCAAAGTCTGAACCTCATAAGTCCAGTTTTCTCCACTTAAACCTTTTACCTACTTGTATCTATTATGTGATCGATGATCATGTAGCGTCATCTGTGAAGCTTCATGTAAACTACGCAAGACTGCGGCTGCGTAGCTGATTACAGCGACATATGTGACAACTCTTAAGAACACGTCGCAACATCCTGCATCGCGCAATCAAATTGTATCACGCAGATTGCATTTATACCATCGCCCAACATTAACCGTTGGCCCGCAGCTCGCCACTCGCCAGGCATCGTAGTCTGGTTTGGAGGACCCTCCCTTTTCGTTGAAGAAATGCCATACCATGTTCCTCCACATTCAGAATGTTCTCTGTGTCTAAAGTCCTGAAAACATAAGCAGTGTATGGGGCTTTAAATTAGGGTGGTGCGCACTGCACTTGTCACGTCTTTGAAGAGACTTCTGTTTTTAATAAAGTTCATAGTAACTCAAGTTTTATTCCCGTACCAAACTACAATCAACCATTTGGCATAAGTGTGACCCCATGAGAGCGGTATGATGTTTTGGCATGATGTTATGAAGCTTATATGAATTAAAGCTGGTTATGAACTTTTAAACAATTGAAATGTTATGAATGTAATGTAATGTCAAATAAGCGATGATAAAAAAAAAAAACAAAAACCAAACAGAGACCACCGATGATAGAGTCAGAGTCACCCATGCTGAAAATACAATCTAATATCTAATAACAGAATTATAATCTAATAACAGAAAAAGAACACATGAACCATGAAATGTTGGCACCTGACTTGGATAACGCATCCATGTCTGGTAATTTAAGCTCTACCGATTCTCCTGATTTCATTATGTCAAGTAGTAGTTTTGTAAATTAAATGGAAACTATGTCCTTGAATCTGTAAACACTGAAGTCTCCCCACGCGATTACCTGCATAAAATAAAGTCATCCTTGAACTCATAAAGGCTACCGTTTAGCCGTTTACTATTTGATTGTTCACGTATCTCTCTGTGAATGAATAGACTATTAATACATTCACCGAACTAAAATTGCATAAATTTAAATTGTCAGTATTTGCGTACAAATGTTACAATACAAATAGAGCAAAACGTTCATAATTCCGGCGAGCATAACGCCGCGCCGCCACGAGCGACGTACCGTAGTTCGTTGTCGGCCGGTTGTGTCTGTGTTGACGTGACGGCGCGGCAGATACTCGCCAGTCGTCTCACCACGAATACAGCTCGGAGAGGCGAGTCGAGTGCATTGCAACATGCAGGAGGGACAGAGGCAGGCAGACGGGCCCCCACTCTGCCCCGCGTTACCGGCCACCCGCACGCCAGTTTGCCGTTGAGCGTCTCTAGCGGCGCAGGCATTTCGCAATGAAAACGTCGTGATCGGCGTTGTTCGCGTCGGTTTCACATACCGTGTGCCTTTGTTTGGTGTTCATTGACAGTGTAATTGGTGTTATTACAATAGTGAAGATGCCGTCTGTACGACATGGCGACGCGTAGTTGACATGTCGCTGAGCGCGCCCGTCCAGGCGGTGCGCGGGACTAGGACCAACAGCCTCGACCAACTCGATTTTCAGGAGCGCAGGCAACTGATTGCGAGCTCTTTATCTCTTACTGATTTCTTACATGTCGGGGCAAAGGAGGTGGCAGCAGTTGCCGGTCAGTTCCCCTTCCCTTTTTGTCTCTTTACGCCCAGGCACATTCCTAACAATAGCTTTGCGAAATTAAAACTACGTGCATAACGCATTGTACACACACTTACACACGTTCATTCTGACATGGAAAATGTGTGTTTTTTCAAGTCTGTGTATATTATACAATATATTATTATACCAATATTGTATAAACAAAGACAAATGGTCTTGATTTTTTTTTTAGTTTTTAAGTGTAGAATAGGAATGACATACATACCTACCTATAACGAGAAAATATGAGATGGAATGTACCACATAATTTGTCGCTATGATAATATAAACTACCCTGAATGTATATACCGGGTGTCCCAGATAAATGTCCCATGAAGGGAAAGTAATTTAAACATTAAAAATAGCAAGGAAAAAGTAAAAACTAAATTCGTCAATTTAAGACAATGTATAAAGGAGAAATTTTATCGCGTTTGTGTTGGTTCGACCCCCGGATCAGGCAAGAGAATAAAAAATCTTTGGATGCAATATACATTTATTACAATTAAAAATAAAATAAAGTCTCCTTTAAGGTTTTTAATATGCTGTTTTTATTAATTGTTAGAATGATTTTCCTGCATGACCACTTGATTTAGGATACCGGGATATAGGTATATACGTAATACGAGTAGTCCTCTCAATCATGACTAGGTACTTAGGACTCCGTTTGGATCCAAAAGCAGTCGGACAGTCCCGAAAAATGCGCGTGGGCAAAACTGTAAACAATCATAAAATAAATATGATCAGTAAATATGACGAAATCACCGCGATAACCATGATGATTCTGGAAATATCCTTTCACAATCACTCTCTTGTAATTTTTCTGGATGATCCATAATTTATATACATCATTATAATTTGGTTGTTTGATAATATATATTTTAATATATATTATAAATTATGTTATACGTCGTATAATACCGTATAACCATGATATATCAAGTCTCAGACATTTACTAAAATCAGGATAATGTTATGCCGAGGTGTTTTAACTCTGAACAATGAATGATATTATTATTGGCATCACGCTACCTGCAGGAGTGGTTTGAGTTAGTCACGAGTCGTGACAGCCCAGAATGTCTGCCTATATTTTATTAGCGTGCGCGTGCCTCAATGTATTATTTTCCTAATTAAACACAACTTTTATTTGATTACAATACAACGCACAGAAAAATATGAACTATTTACTGACCATAGTATTTATACAGGGTGAACTCGTATTTCGTATAAGGCGTGATAGTGTGTCCTATATGCAACAAATTAGCAGCCTATGTGTGTCGAGCAGCATAAGGATATATACTTGTTTATCGTAGTACAGATTTGTTTAAAAATTTAACAAGGTATCCTTGTATCACCACAGTACCTACGTCCTCATGCTGCATGATGCATGACCAAGTCCGAAAAATATCAGTAGATATAAATGAAATGCCCGACTTGGCTCTACTTTAAGTCTCAGATCTTTTTACGGCAAAAGAGCCACGAGATACATGAATGTTTTTAATGGGATCTCATTTGTTTTTGTAGGTGGTTCCATTTTTTGCAGAATGGCACCGAGTCGCGCAAAGCCCATTCTCTATATTTCTCCTTTGCCATTTAATAAAACCAAAGAGACTTCTATTATTTCTATTAACGCCATCGTTTTTGTAAAAATAATGGAAACACACTACACTCTTGACAAACAAATTCTGAAAAATCGGTCAGTGACGTGAAACATAGTCTCAAGATTACAATGTCGTCTACATAATTAGTAATTTTCTAAAAATCATGAAAATATTTCATGATTTTTCCTTCCTTTCCTTCCTAAAGCCTAAATGAAGTACCTTAGAATTTTGATGATCGATCAGTAAGTCAGTCATTTAGTGAATGTGTGACGAAATAACGAAACTTTGATGGCAGATATTTCGTAAGCTGTTTTAGTTAGAAACTTGCAATTTGTGAATTTAGCGTAGCGTAATTTTCAGGCTTTTGCTTTCATCTATAATATAACAAATATTTAGGGAGGTTTATTAAAAGTGTCTCGAATTGCTTCGAGAAAAGGGTAAACGACCGTGCCTGCTCGACTGTGGCGGGAGCTCTGCCGTGCAACATGAAAATTTAAATTTCTTAAAATCTACTGACACTGTCTTTCGCTAACGGGTGCTAATTTGTTGCGTATGATTAACACACTACCATGCCTTATCACCCTGTATATACTTTTATCTAATCTTTATATTGCATGAAATATTCATGTTATCTTCACTACAATTTATAATTTCTCTGATCTTCCGATATAGGTATAGGCTCCAAATATGGCAAAGATCTCGGAATTAACCTTCATTTTAAACTTGAAAATCATGCCGCAAAGGCAAGTCTTAAGGCCAGTCTTAAGGTTAAATTGCATTAATCTCATTTACTGCTTATAAATCATAGTCCAACATTCTGTTTCATTTAACAATTTTTTATTCTTACTCCTTATTGAAACTGTTTCTTTATTGAAGTGAACCTGTGCGATGCAAGGTGACAATGTTATTAATTTGTATGGACAATTAACTCAATTGTATAGTAAAGTTGACTGTAGAGACATAGTTATAAACTATGCTATTGATTGTACTAGTAGGTACTTATATGACATGTAATTTATGCCATTTTAAACGGCTTGTTTCTTCGTAGATACACTTTTTACACACTTGTTCGATGACAAAAGAGCCTTAAGCTGATGGGAGACTAATTTTACTCACGTTTTCTCATAACGTAGGTATATCTACATGGTGTACGTATTGAAAGTGAAAATTAATACAACATAATCTTCTTAGAAATATATCTAGTACCCATTGCTATATATTTCGCACTTGTTTTACCTTTTGAGGTGTAGAACCACAGAATAGTAAGTAGAACTTCAAGCAGCAATGTCACTGAGTTTTGATAGTTGTTATCATTCAAAGCTACGTGTAACAGTTCCTATTATTGAGTATTAGTGAGTCACCAACTGTTAGTTCATTGCTTTTTACCAGCCAGGAATGTAAAGTTCATATTATTAAACAAGTGAATGTGGAATACATTTCAATAATAAATTGATAAATGTTGATCTATATCAATAAAAAAAACCTGAACCCTATATTTGAATTTGTCTATATCTTTTATCTTTTTTCTACAATTATAAATACTTATAAAACTATTTTTTACATCTGAATCGCTATACAAGGTTAGTCAGAAAGGGGGTACTAATCCGAAAGGGTGTTAAAGTACCCATAATAATGAGTGGGTTTTGTTCTACCACTTTCCCCAAAAGTCAATAGTTTAAGAGAAATAGCTGTTCAAAAATTACATAAAAAATATGCTAAAATCTATCTATCCTCAGCTATGATCAGCTGTGTTTACATTTTAGGTCATATTTGGGGTCATGAATTACAAGCTCCATTTTCTGAATTCGTAATTAAAGGAGGGACGTTTTTTTTTTTTATAACGATAATATGATAGACGACACGTTTGGTGCAGTGGCTAAGCGATTGGTTTCTGCGCCACGGGTCGTGGGTTCGATTCCCACACGGAACAAAAATTTGTATGGCCTACAGATGGTTGTTTCGGGTCTGGGCGTTTGTTTCTGAGATTTGTGTTTGTAAACGCACCCACGATACAAGAGAAATCTTAGTGAGGGGCAAAGTTTTTATTTTAAAAAAAAATATAGATACATGTAATTTTACATGGAAATAAAAATTATCGAATTATATATTTTAACACTTGCTTTAAACCCGTCATCAGTGATACGTTAAGAGGCCTGCGGATTAGTACCCCCTGTCCGACTAACCTTTTATAGTTTCATTCCATCTACATGGTTTAGTTATTGCGACACAATATTAGTTCCCGACTTCCACGAGGACGGAGACGCGGGCACGGCAATGTTATAAAATAAGAGCATATTGTATAGTTCTCTACGATAAAAATATATCAGTCGTTGCAATTGACCTGGTAAAAGCATAAACACCTTAGCTAGTAAAAGCAGCAGGTAACAACTTTATTGCAAACATGTTCATCCCGGAACCGTTACAGTTAGCAGGTAGACAACCGCGAAATCTCACAATAAGCTTATAATAACCCTAAAAAAAATCGCCATTTTTGTTTTGCCCCGGGTTTTTGTGTAAATACACAACCTGTCTACTATTTCCATAAAAGTTTTGTGATTTGTTATTGCTATATTATACTATGAATATTATGTAGATATATTACTGATTATCTTTGTTGTATTATTCAGAGCCGGATGATGTCACATTGCTCTCGCTGCGTTGTATCCATTTACGAATATAACAGTATTTGACAAACTTTAAAAACTTGTATGACTGTATATTTTTGAAAAACATAAATAATAATGAGAGTTCTGCAATGCTCTTCAGAGTCACAACTATAAATAATATCCAAAACTATTTTTAGTCCTATTATCTCATTTTTATGAGATTACTAGCGACCCGCCCCAGCTTCGCACGGGTACTATAATATGCATGTATTATACATACAAACCTTCCACTTGAATCACTATCTATTAAAAAAAAAACCGCATCAAAATCCGTTGCGTAGTTTTAAAGATCTAAGCATACATAGGGACAGACAGCGGGAAGCGACTTTGTTTTATACTATGTAGTGATAACAAGTTAATTTCCATCACTAAGATTAGAGAGCCATTTAGTGGTAGCACTATTATATCAATTACAGTGCTAAATAGCCTCGATAATGAAACGAACATTTTGAAGAATTTTCGAAAACGAAACAGTCGCGAAATACATTGGTTGTGAACACAGCAAACACCACGTGCCCCCTGATTGGCTCGTCCTAATTGAAGTCAACGTTGACATTCATTTACTGATGAACAAACAGTAGCAATATTTAAAACCTAATTATCAGGACGCAGCTGGGTACTACTTCATGTTTATTTGCATTCCTGGAGACGATATTGTTTTATTTTGTCAGTGACATTTCTAATCATAAGGTCAGCGAGTATCACTGCACATACACTTTCACACATATGTGCGACTTACAACATAATGAAGTATTTATTATTACTATAAATAATGTTACAAGTAATGTTCGTACAGGTATTAACTAATGTGCCTTTGTTACCGCAGGTGACACTCGAGAAGCATATTAACTATGGTATTCGTTACGCAAAGGAGCTGTTGAATCATTGCAAGTATGATTGCATGATGTTTGAATACTCCCTTATTGTTCCTCGTTCATAGCTTAAGTATAATCTCATAGAATAATCAAATACGCACTTAGGCCTCTCTAACTGATTTGTATTTAGGATTCTTGGAACGACTTTTATGTGTTTTGTGAAGTAATAATCGGAAATTGATTATGTAGTTGTTAACGGATACATAATAAGTTTGTCTAATAATTACGGGCTAATGATCAATTTACTAAACATAGTTTTCTTAAGAAGTTGAAACAATAAGTCAAAAAAAAAACACACAAAAAACATAAGTTCGCTTCGTATCGAAAGACCATAATGTTAACACAGTGTATGTTACCCGTAATTAACAGTGAGTAGCAAATGACAATTAAAGTAGTCCTGTTACGGTCCAGAGAGTATACAGAATGCGTTTCGAATTTTTATTTGAATTTACCGTTATTTCCGATGTCGACCTTCCTGAGTTACAATTTCAAATGGAAAATTATAGAGACGTAATCAAAACCGCGTTATAATAGAATTTTTTCAGTGTTTATTTTGTAATCAACATCTAAAATCATTCTTCAAATATCAAACAAGTTTTAGTGCTGACTTCCGTTAGCACTAGATAAAGTGTATTTACGTCTTTATAACTTGATTGTAGATGTTATGCGGCCCTCAAACATTAGTAAAGTTTTTATTGACTATTTTTTTCACGAAGTACTGTATTTGAATATCATCGTATATCTGTATCATAATTATAAAAAGAGAAACTGACTGACTGACTGATCTATCAATACACAGCCTAAAACGCTGGGGTTAAAAACTTGAAATTTTGACAGTAGGTAGGTTCCTTTTATGCCGTTGGCATCCACTAAGAAAGGATTTTCGGAAATTATTTTTTCCCTAAGCGGGTGAAATGGGCTGTGAACGTTTGTGTGAAAATCTTTATTCCATGGTATTCTAAACTTGAAATTTGGCACAACACTGTTCAAAGTAAATAATTAAAGATGGAGTTTATGATTTTTAAACGTGGGTTAAACTTTGTAGGGGAGAATTAAAAAAGATATTCTATTTTGGTTCATGAATAGCCATTTTACAATTTATCAAATTACGCAAGCGAAGCTGCGAGCTAAAGCTAGCATATAATAATGAACATACAGACTTAAATACCAGTGCCGATGTACTCGAAGGCCTAACGAATGGCAGTCCAATAAAGGCAAACTATGATTAGCAAAACGTTAACCTAACGTCCCATGCGTTAGATTAACTTTACTTCATGTGTTGCTTGTTCACATTCAAAATAAAAGACGTCTCATGTATGCATAATATTATTTAAGAGATTGTTAATAGAAATATTTAAGATATCATTGTCAAAACCTGTCATAGTAATCTCTGTAATCTATCAAATATAAAGTCGAGGTCTTAGAAGGTAAGGACCTCAAATCTTGTAACAAGGTGAGAAGTGAGGACGTAAGGCGCGTTGGTGGGCTCTGGCAATTGTAGTGGGCGAGTCACTTCGTCACGAACCGGTGACTCATGTCTAACAAATTAAACGTTACTCCCATCACACCCATAACTCCTTCATCGGATTTTTCGATTGGTGCCGAAAATGATATTAGCGTTAAATGTTTATTCTCAAGATACATTCTTATATCATTGACAGACTATAATCGATGATGACTGGATCATCCATTCATCCTCAGCCCGTATAGACACATTGTTGAGTATAAGCCTCCTCTTCCTTGTGCCAATCTTCTCTGGTCTACGCGAATCACATCCAGGTCTTTACTGCGATCGTTATAATATATCGTCGACCCATCTCGCGGCTGGTCTGCCAACTGATCGCTTTGCCTTTCTCGGTATCCACTCGGTCATAGCTCTAGACCACCTGCCATCACTGCGCCTAGCAATATGTCTTGTTCTTTTCGGATATCGGTATTCCGGACTCTGTCGACTCTGGAGTATGGTACGCAGTCACGAAAAATGAAACCAACCAAACAACTGCATCTCTAAAGCACGCCACCACGATTGTAGTTTACGTGAAAAAACCTTACCGAAATCGCTACACTACGAAATCACGCGACCACGAATCGATACGTCACGGAATCAAGTTACCATGAATCGATACATTGCAAAATCAAGCCACTTAGGACCACAAATCACTAACTGGATTTCATTGACAATACGAATAACCATACTTAAGTCCGTCCGGCGCACCTCGGGTAGTCAGCCCCGCTACCAACTGCACTGACTGGCTAATCCTTTCACCACGACATGAGCTATACGAGAATAGCTTATACACGTGAATAGAGAAGGAGACCGACAATATGAAGTAGCAGTGCTTGGAATCTGATGATTGTTACAACTCACAAGACTTGGAATCAGGAATCACTATATCATCACGATAGGTGGACTGGATATTACCAGACGATATGGCATAAGAGCGCTTAATGATGACAAACAAACACATACAGACACAATTAAATTAATTGGAATCATGATGATGTCACATATTCTATAATTATCAATGTATGAAAGTATTATGATGACTGATAATTATAGAATAAGTATGTGACATCATCTTGGTTCCAATTAATTTAATTGTCTGTATGTAACAATTATAAGATTCCAGACACTGCTGCTTCATATTGTCGGTCTTCTCTCGTGTCGTGGTGAAAAGATTAGCAAGGTAGCGGGGCTGACTGCCCAGAGTGCGCCGGATGTATTTAAGTATCGTCACTTGTGGATTATAATTGTCGGTGAAATCCACTTAGTGATTCGTGGTCCCAAGTGGCTTGATTTCGTATCGATTCGTGGTGGCGTGCTTTCGAGATACAGTTATTCGGGTTTCATATTTCGTAACTGCGTATCATAACTCCTTAGGCTGATGCCTAACATGGTTCGCTCCATAACCCTTTGCAAGACTCTTATTTTGTGCACTGTTTCTTTTATGAGCGTCCATGTTTCGGCACCGGAAGATGTGACTGTATATTTCTAACAAATTAAAACATATCAATGTCCTTCTAACGTTATTAAAAAAAATAATGCGATGGTTGCATTGGGCAATATTTCTTGACAACGTGTTATTTAAATAACCCAAAAGCACAGTGACCCCAACGGATTTTTATTGTATTCAATTGATCCTGCTATAAATTAATTATTTTTATAAATTGTTGTAGAAGATATTTGTATTTTTGGTTGATCGAAATATTCTGATTCGATTTTTCTGATGTGATTAATCTGACTACCCCTACCTTAACTACGCATTGAACTTTAAGTAAATTATGCATTGGGTTGCCATAATGTAGAAATGATATTGTCATATTATTTGAAGACACATACCATACATTACAAAACTTATTTGAGCCGTTTCTACTCTCGAATCTTCACCCCTGATTCAGAACGTTTCGATAAGTCAGCTGTCGACCGATTCGGTTTATTATTTCGTTTTGTCTGAGACTTTCTTAACAAGAGAAAACGAGATAATACTTTCAGGTTTTTCACTTTGTATATTATGTACATGAGCTGCCCATTTGTATTAGTCCTAACATAAATCTTATCTTACATGCAGAATTTAGCCAATCTTTTATTTCTTTCTTTACTATGCTTTTGTGTCATGCAAAAATACATACATATTCAGATATTAGAAAGTGACAGGACTTGACGATGTTTATTTACGATTTTGAAGCGTATAAACAAAACGAAACTACAAGTTGATGCAATCATTGTTTAGATTTAATATCTAAATTGGTGTGAAATTGAGTATTATGTTTTAATGTGATGTTATTATTTTTATGCTACATAAAATACCGTTATTAGAAGTATTTGCAATAATGCGATCTTGTGCAACTATAAAAATAGAAGTTAAGATTCGAATGATGTTTTACGCGTTATTTTCATACCGGCAAAATACGACTCACGTTTAGATTATTTCAAAAAAGATTTTATCAAAATAAACTACTTTTGCAGTGTAATCTCTGTAGTGAATTATAAATAGCTGCACAAGCAAAACCATTATTAATATTTTGTGTCTTGTGTGTCTCATCTCAAAAAATGAAAAGAGAAAATACACATTCATTTCAATGATGTACGTAGGTAAGTACTGAAAACTATTGATCCACTTATAATAATAATTTTAAAATTATTAATATTAATTAAATTAGAAAGTGATGGGTACCTATATTTTAAATCTGGGTTTATCTTAGTCTCGCTTTAAACCACCTTTTGTAATAAGGGTGAAAGAGTCTAAGAAAAAAGCAAATTGGATGAGACTTAATAAAAGTTGGTTGAAAAAAGTTATATAATCCATGTTTTTTTATTTAACATTAATCTAGGACACTTAATTTTGGACACTATTGATTTTAGAACACTATTCGACAATAGATGTCGCCATATCAAATAAAACTAGGATAGGTAACTCTAAACAGTCCTTTTCAACCAACAAAATGTAATAGTGCCTTTTGTAAAGGTTTTTGACATTGCAGTAGGTACGTGTTTTAATATATTAATTTTGTTGATTTTCTGTTTTGATTTTTTGCATGCATTAACTTACTACCTATTTCATTATCGTCGGCGACCAGTGAAAACCTCGTAAATAGTAATTTTGGTCAAACACGTTTTATGTCATATTTAGCAAGAAAACCTAGCAACTCATATTTACGACTGGCCCGAGTTCAATTTGAATGCAAATGAATAAGAAGTTGATTATGAATAATGCACCTGTTTACCTGCTGATAACCCCGAATTTAACGACAAAAATCCTATTTTTTACAAGAAAACATAACATTTAAAAAAATGAGGATTTCTTGGAATAAAAATGATTCGAGAATTAAAAAAATCCTTTCAGGAATTAAAAAAATCCTTTCGAGAATTCATGCTCAAATATTAATAACATGATTCAGTAGGTTCATTAATAATAAAACAAAAAAATCGTTTTCTTCCGGCAATAGAAGTTAAATAGTCCATTTAACACCCCCTCCCATAGACCAGTTTTATTTTTACCATATTTCACAATAGTTTTGCACCCACCTGGGACGGTCCATGACTGTACTCCAATAGTGCAGCCGTGGATATTCCCCGGTTGGTGCCCCATCCCATTTTAGATTAAAGTTCTCAAAGGGGCCACTGCGCGTTGGACCTGTGTCCCCGTGTATGCCTTCCAAAGGACCGGACATCTTCCGCCCGGAAGATGAGCCATGACTAAAGCGAGAAACAAAAAAAGACACACTGAAGTTCCTTACAATTTTTTGCAGGAAACGGTTTTTTCCGTCTCCCGTAAAATTTTGCTTTTGGCAATAACAAGGCTTTCACTGGTCTCCGACAGTGGATTGAAACGTAATCTGAATGACGTTTCGTTGTCGACTTCAAGCATCACAGTGAATGCGAATAATGCGGTACACTATTGCTATTACTTTCACTCCCTCGCTTTTAATTATAATCCAATGTTTGTTTACGTTTCTCGACGGACCAAAGTTATTATTTTAAGCAGGTCAACGTCAAAAGTAAACCAAGGTCATGTCATGTTTTGTTGACTAAATCTACCGACAGGCTTCTTTTTCTGGGTGCTATGGACACAAGAAGAAGTCGGTTAAAAACTACTGAAATAGGATCAAGGGGGGTTAGGTCACTCGCTTTGATCGTATGTACACCAGGCACCAGGCCTCGTCATCCCATTCGAACCTAAGGACGAAAGCCCGCGTCGACTATTTGCAACGAGCGACAGTAGCATAGCAGCGATACAGTCACAATGTATTGATTCAGAATCGCTACTGCCTAGAACTAGATGCAAACTAGCTACTGTAGCGGGCGACATCGGTGGTAGGAATGAATGGTAAGCGCGGAAGCTCACGGCGAGCTGCGCGGAGGCAGACTAACATAGGGCTTTGGTTCCAACCCAACCGAGTTGGGGTGTTCCAAGACTCGATATTGCTTCGCTCGCTCTTATTGCATGCTAACCTGATTATCTTAAATTGTCATTAATTAAGATATGATCAATTAACACATTCGAGTCCACCACACTTTTCATAGAGCTCATACGCCATGCCGCCCTACCTATTGCCAGTGGACCTTTCAGGAGGGCCCTCGACATTACGTTTGTGCTAAGAGTGAACCCTCGGGGAGGGTTCTTGGTATTAGGTTAAAAACCATGTCATAAAACACGCTACTACGCAGTAAAATAGTATTTTCAGGAAGTCTTGTTGCTTGTTTTGTGACGATTTATTTTCTAAGAAATACCTACATTTAAAATGAGCCCTTCATGAGGGCACCCGGCATCACGAATGCGCTCTCTCTCCCTGAGGGCACCTGGTTTTACTATATCATGAAGCACCTAATCAGTAACGTGTAACCATTTCAAGGAATTGTCATGTGTTTTATATATTGACTAACGTTTATTATTGGGCCGATCCAATCGACACCATGATGTGACCAACGAACAGTCTCATATTTCATAAAATGACCGGGTAGGTACATCATGATGCCACCACATACATATACACCGAGGTTAGCGGAGGTACACTATTATTATAACTATTTATTGAAATACAAATATGGTAGGTATACATAATAGGTGAATTGTGTGATATTATCATTAAGTGCGCTTGATAATATAACACATTGTTAGACCTGTTTCTGGGTATATTTTAAAGTTGCGTACTTCACTTTCTTATATTTGATCATTTACCCGAGCTCAGATGTATGAAATTGGGTAGGGCTAGTTTTTCTGACATAACTTTCTTATAATACGCGGCCGGCCTAAATCTTATACATATAACTGGCATGCATGTAAAGGATGTCAAACGACAATGCTGTAAAATACTAAGTACTCAGATAATTTGTTTTTGTAGATAAGGTAATGGCAGCGTTGAAAATTTAAATGTCTCTTATCTGGGGGCCGAATTCTTCGACAAAACAAATATTTTTAGATTGCTGAGTTTATACTAGCGTCGTTAATTATAGATATTTTATCTTTTACGCGTAGCTATCTAGGTATGTATTCATTTATAGATCTAATGGTGGAAATAAGTGTGTTTTCCAGTAAACTATTACGCACAAATTTTAAACTTACAAATTGAATACAAAACACCGTCAGCGCAAAAGTTTACTTTAAACAACGCAAAGTTATTTTACTATTTTTATTAAACGAGCTTAGCAGAACAAATTCCTGGTTACTTAATGTATTGCATATCTCGAAGCTACGTTAATGAATAGAACGCAATGACATACCTACTGGTAAACTACATGAGTTGATGAAGAGCTTCTAAAAACGTAATCCGATTACAATGCTGATTATATTTATAGAATGTTTGATTTTCTTCTTTACTCCTAGATTAGGTACCATGGAATACAATTACTTTTAAAAGATCTGCCGTAGATATTTGAAAACTTTCGTAGTTTCTTAATTAATGTTGTCTTTGAAATCTTCTAGAACTGTCAGTTGACAAGTTAATACTCGATTTAGTGGGAGCACTGCCGTGCCCCCAGATTTTACCAAGTTTCTCTTAACATTGTTGCAATATTATTATACTTCCCAAAGTGATCATCTTATTCTGTACGAGTTTTTGTTCTGTATTTCTTGGAAAATTGAAGTTGAAGTTATTTCGACTCGGCACTACAGACGCCAGCCGCATATCAATGACTGGTTCCTATAGTTTGTTATGCATGCCTAGTAAGTCCTGCCTTTCTCATGATCATCCTATCCTGTTTCTTGATTATTCTCAGATAGAATTAAGCGTGTATCCTTCAAGTTTCGCTGTCGTAATTTTTAAGCTTTTTGAAATCCATATTTAATCAATTTTTGATGCATATGAGTTGACGAATGGAATTGAAATACAAAGATATTAAATGTATAGGTTTGTGGTCTTGGCAGCGACGGGAAAATTTCTCTTTTGTAGGTATACTTAGTTCTCCTTGGTATTGTGTTGTGATAGGCGCGGACAGTTCATAACAATAGACTCTCGACATAATGGGGCCATTGATTGTGTGGATGTATCATGAATGTGTGAGTACTATTTGTACCGATCTTGTTGGTACCTACTTGGTATCGAAGTTGTCTTTCAAGTTATTTGTTTCACGTAGCTCTTGGTTTTTCGACCTACATCAAGCCAATCAGTCTTGATTAAGTCTTAAGTTACACTTTGATTATACTTTCAAGAAACTTCAACAGTCTCGTTACTAAAGATTTATATTATTACACTGTATGATTATTTATTTATACTCAAAGTTCAGTGACACAATTATTAAATTCAGTTATTTTATCAAACTACGCTGTACAAATACATACATTCATGAGCGTATTATCTTTTTTAAGAATGGTCCTTTTGTCCGCAAGGCGCACATTGTATACAACTTCAGATAAGGCTAAAGGTGATTCAAGTATAACAGAATTTCCAGTTTGATTGATGTTAAAAATGTTTTGTTGCAGCTAAGAAACAAAATGGTACTGCGGTACGCACGAACAGTTTGGGTTCGGGCGCACGCACGCCACCGGCTGAGCGAACCAAGTCCAAATTCTCAGCTTTTGGTAGACTTTTTAAGCCATGGAAGTGGAAACGGAAAAAGAAATCAGAAAAGTTCGAAGCTGCTTCTAGAAGTAAGTGTTGTCAATCTGTTATCTTAAAACACGAGGTGATTTAAAACGGTCATTGTGATAACCTAACATGATTCATTTACACAGGAAACTGTGTGGAATTCGAACAATGCTAACCTGCTGTTTTATCAATAAATACAAACGGACTTATATTGTAGTATCTTAAAAATATATCTGCACCTGGACTATGGTTAATTTAATAATGTCATAATATTGCTAAAGCCTGTGACGGATGATCCAAGTTTAATAGACTTAAATACTGCCGAACCTAATATAATTCAACGAAATCGAATTTGATTGATTTACGATTTAAAATTATTTATTTTAATCATATATGATTATTTATATTCAGTTCCAAATGTCAATCACGTTATTAAGTTAAATGCATTATAAAATTAAAATAATATGTTACTGTTTGCAGCCTTAGAAAGGAAGATATCCGTCCGAGCGAATAGAGATGAGTTGGTGCAGAAAGGTATCCTCTTACCAGAGAGCCCAGTCACGCCTGTTCCCGAAGTTGGTGAGTTTTATATTTCAAATTTATCAACAAACAATACCGTATTGTCCGATACTGGGACGTAGAGGTCAGATGGTTGTCGCTCTGTGTAAAAATATTGATGTGCAGCCGCATCTGGTTAGGGTGACAAAGGTGCAAGCCGACTTCGTCACAGTAGAGTAGATTCTAAGAATATCATGATGGCGACCTTACTTTTTATACTGAATTTTGTTAAACTCAGACAACAGCCGATAATCAGAGAATATACCAAATTTACTAATCAAAGAAAGCATTGCACCTCTTCTTACTTGTAAATACTGTAGTATTTTGAACTCTAAATGAAGATAATGAGGGTATAAAAAACATCATAAGAGAAAGTGTCTAAGGTTTCTGATAAGCCAAGAAACATCTGCGTTGGTTAAGTATCCAGAGCGCTGGTCCAGTATTCAAAACGAACCATATTTATAAGTGGTGCAGAACATTTCCTTGATCAGTGTTTGTTATTCAAAGAACCTATTTATTTCTCTGAAGACAAAAGCTACATAACCTAATAGGAATAGCTCCAAAAAATCATGGTGTTAAGAAATTAGTTAAAGTAAGGATTAGTGTAATTCAGTGTTATTATTTAGGTTATATTTAGGAATCTATCGATATAGTATTAATATTTAACAATCTTAATCACAATCAATATATATAGATGACAGTGGTAACAGGATAATGTTTTGTCTCATAATTCTCATAAATTCTTATATCGGTTTTCCTTGATTATTATAGCAGTATTGTAGTTCTGAGAAAACCCCTCGCCTTAGGGAAAATATTTAATTTAATATAAAGATTTTTAATGATAATGATTCATGGGCGCTGGATAGTCAAAGCATAGATTACCTTATATTAATAGGCTTAAGGGCATTCAATATTTTTAAACCCCGACACAAACACCTCGGGTGTTATAAGTGTGAAACCTTTGTCTGTGTCTATCTATGGCGTCGTAGCTGTAAAACGGATGAACCGATTACACCGCGTTTGTTTGATAGCTGGTATCGGCAAGATGGTTCTATGTTTTATAAATATGCGATCTGCCGTTTTCAACATACACGCATCGGGTTTTTATAAACTTTTACATTTTTAAAGCAAAAATCTTGCTATAAACTATAGTAATCAAGTATATAAAGCAACTTATTTTAAATTAAATAAACAGTAGGTACATCATTATTTTAATAAGAATAATTACTGAGACTGGTACCGTTCAATTTAATGTTGTTCAAACACAACGATCTACACTTAATTATTACAATTATCTTTGTCTGTGTCTATCTATGGCGTCGTAGCTGTAAAACGGATGAACCGATTACACCGCGTTTGTTTGATAGCTGGTATCGGCAAGATGGTTCTATGTTTTATAAATATGCGATCTGCCGTTTTCAACATACACGCATCGGGTTTTTATAAACTTTTACATTTTTAAAGCAAAAATCTTGCTATAAACTATAGTAATCAAGTATATAAAGCAACTTATTTTAAATTAAATAAACAGTAGGTACATCATTATTTTAATAAGAATAATTACTGAGACTGGTACCGTTCAATTTAATGTTGTTCAAACACAACGATCTACACTTAATTATTACAATTATCTTAAAATTCGTTGCAATTCTAATTAGGACATCTCTTTTACCTTCCGACGAAGCTATTTTATGTCCTACGATATACTAAACTGCTTTCTGTTCACTGTTGGACGATAGATAGGTACCTGAATATTGAATTACTAGGTGTTTATCATTATCGTTTATCGATTGTGTTCCTATGATGTTGTTGTGCTGTAACTTATTAGCAAATTCTGTTGCACATCAAATATAAAAGTAATGAAAAGAAAACGACTCATTCGAGATGTTACCAGTTCGTTGACATCCGCATGAATAGAGTACCTAATGTATTCATTTATTTAACGGGTCCCATTCTTGGTATTATTCACGCACGCAACAATACCAATCCAATTACTATTGATGTGATTCACCAGTCTCGACCTATGCTACGGTCAATCGTCATCATACACGTTAATGTTTAGGGCTGAACCTCCTCTTAGACAGCCGCAATGAACTGCCTTGTGAGGATGGATGGTCATTTCCACGGCCTTTATGGCATCTAGGGGATGGGACTCCTCTTCGCCGGTAGGTGACCATAAGGTTCTAACCACATTTTTGTAACGTCCTCTCCTCAATTGCGGTTTCATTTAGTGACAGCCTTCGGTTTTATCAGAGGGTCATATGAAAATTATAATAATACGATCTAAAATGACACATTCCACTGCATTTGAAATAAGACCACACCAACCCAAATGTTATCACAACATTTCACTTCGAAATATGTCCTGAATTTTTCCCCGCAAGCCAGGTATTATTGATCTGCGAAAAGCTCCCGTTGACCCAGTTGGTCGTGGAATTAGATGTAGACAGATTACGATCGATACTAACATGTGCCTCCTTTCAGATGAACCATTGTCTCCACCGAGCGGTGCTGAGGAGGCGCGGGGTGAGGCGGCCGGCGCTGCGCAAGCGGCCCAGGACCGCCTAGTGGGCATGCATGCAGCATTGCAGGCGCAGCTCGCGTCGCAGCTACAGCATCAACAAGCGGCGCTGGCAGCCGCTGTTGCTGCCGCCGCCGCCGCTCACCACCATCAAAACAATAATGTCACAGGTGAGTAATTGCCTTAACATAACACTAAACCGGCTACTGAACCATCTAAAGTCTCGCGTTATACATATTTTTGCCATTTCTACGTGGAGATGTCAATGTGTGATGAGATGTCCTTGTTTTTGCAATGTGCATAAAAATAATAAGTGCCTTTGGCACTACAAAATAAGCAAAAATATTACAACGGACGTGTCGTCAAAGTATTTGTTGTTTATGCGTTACGATGTTCAAAAAAAGTTTGACAAGTTGAAAATCAGAGCACGGGGAGCTAAAATGTCCACTCTAGTTCCGTCCTCTAAAACTCTTGAAAGATTCGCCTATTGTGCTCATCCGGCTAATGGTCCTTCGTGACGAATGTGATGTCGTGCTATCTAATGTGATTTTTATGAACGGAGCACAATCATAATGCGAGATGTTTTCGTAGAGAGAAAAAAGGCCTTGGCTGTCTTACAGTCTTAAACTGTTTTTTGTGAAACTGTAGGTGCTGCTACCTGACTACATCACGAAGACTCTCTTAGTTGTTAGTGATTGCGACGCCCCAGGTAAATGAGAAGTGGCCTGCCCTTATTCCGAAACCTCATACGTTCACACAACCCAAATAAATTCCACTCATCGTCGCATTTGTTCGGTCCACGTGTAATTAGTGTTGCAAAGAACTCGAGTCTTCAAGTCGTAATTTTAAAGACTCGACTCACTTATCCAAGACTCAGTGTGCTAAAAAGGCTCGGAGTCTTGAGTTAAACCGAGCCCGAATCATTTAACAGCGACTCGAGTCTTACAAAGGACTCGAGTCTTAAAATGAACTCGAGTCTTCAAGAAAAACTCTGAGCATGAAGTTGAGACTTGAAGCTCATCATTCGAAAAGACTCGAGTAGGCGGTAAGTTTAAATCAGTGGTTACCTATGTTTACAAGAAAAATCTGATACGACAAAATCATTACAAATCAGCATAAAAATCACTTCTAAGAAAATAAAGATGTAAAGGTAAACTGGCTTCATATTTGGGGGTAAGTACTACGATGTAACAGTTTTATTGCTAGACTCATATACGAAGAGGACTTGAGCGCGATTCGCCGCATAAAAAGGACTCGAGCGCACAAAGAGACTCGAGCTCTCATGTAACATTTAAGAGCTCGTAGAGACTTTAGTTCTCTAGTCTTGGAGTCCTGTTGTAATGAGTCGAGTCTTGTAATTCATCACCCAAGTCCGTTTATAAAGGACTCGAGTCCTTTGCAACACTACGTGTAATCTTGTAAGGCTGCTACCACCTCTTCCTCTGGGTGTTGTAGCAGGCGGCTAAGGATTAAGGATAGGCAGTAGACTAGGAGACTGCGCGGCAATGACAGCATATTTCGATCTCCCGAATACAATCATCAGCTTCCTAAACTTGGTGATTATGGCTAAATGTCGGCATGGCGGTTCATTGAAGCTGTCCAGCAGGAGGCCCGTGCTTAGCTGAGGACATTAAATTTTAGTTTATTTCTGCCAGAAAGCCAATAAGGCCAACACTTTTTAATCATCGTTTGAATTTACAAAATGTATTCAGTAATTATGCTCTTCACTCTATGCGTAGCTTAGGTACCTACGTTTGTCATTGGTTTTATTTACGGTGTGTCCATAAAATTTACTGCGCAACAGCATAATTAAAGTATGACTCTGAGTTGAATACGAGTATGGAAATTAAATATGTACAAGGGTTAATTTTGTTAATAGACTCTTAAATCAATTTTGCTTTAGTATAATATCGCTTTCAAGAAGTATAAACTAGGTATTTAAACTTTGCGATGACCAAATATAATGTCACTGTAAGTATAATAATTATATTATTGATAGAAAGAAAAATATTTTATTTTACAACAGACGATAACGTACACAAAACAAACAAGGTAGCATAGGAAAAAATATACATACATTAAATAGTGTTTGAAACCGGTTTTAATACATGCATGTACGTAGTAAAATAATATGTAGTCAAAAAAATACTACTTATTCTAGACCTTCGATGAACATTACAAATAGAGGTCTGCTATACCTACTCTTTTCAACGAAAGATGAGTCCTGACATAGCGATCTTTTCGTAAATTGCAGCTGTAAGGAGACTGCTATCAGCTAAAACGTAAAAGACATCCTAAAAAACCATATATTATAAAAGTTTTGTTTTTTGTTTTTAAATATTTACTTTGTATGAAAACGTTTTGAAGAGAAACGCTGAAAAGGGTATAATTAGGTGTCGTGCTCTACGTTGGTGAATCATGGGGTTTTCCCAAAGAGCGCCGCGCCGATATCGTACGAGGGTTGTAAATAAAATACATCGTATATTTGTTAAGTGTAACCGTGAATAGGAAAACAACGCAAATCACAAATTATAAATTGAATTAGTCAAATTGCTTATAATTCTAGGAATAATCCTATTTAGATTACGATCATGTGCTTAATAACGTGATTGCTACGAATGCTCCGTATAATTTAAAAGAGGTCGAGGGTATTTCAGGAAATAACGACTTTGACTTTACAGTCAGTTTCGTTCATAGTCATGCTGTAAATAAAAATCTTTATGCGATAAGAATACGACACGTAATATGTTACTATATTTTTTTTATTTATTTTTTTGCATATTCGGTTTTTTATAAATTTGCATTTTCCATCTATTTGTTAGTTACACCTGCGTTAAACTGATTATACATATACACTTATACAGGGCTGAGCAAAGCTTATTAAATATTATGCTACTTGAGATATGTACTACACAAGATAAACATGCACGTACAAGGGCACCTGACAAAGGTTATTTATTGCGTTGCGTTGGTATTGGTACGTTCATTAGAATATCGGATTTACAAATTAAAAATGTCAATAATGTAAAAGAGGACCTCTATGAATCGAAAAGTTTAAACAATGTGTTCCTTGGCACAACATAGCCAGCAGCAAGATAAAAAAAAAGATAAAAAAAAAAGATAACTTCCAGAGACCAGGTACGTTTTTTTAACAAATTGGGTTTTGGATTGTTAATTCTTATTGTAGACTAGCTGTGCCCGCGACTCCGTCCGCGTGGAACTCGGAAAAAAACATTGTGTCGCAGCAACTAAATAATGTATAGTATTCCATTTATTATAATAATAAACAAAGGTGTCCCACCAAAGCGCTTGTATCTTTTAAATCATTTCTTTAGGTAGAGTTTCAGCTCTTCTTGATTGACCGTAAAGGTTTCATAAAACCATAATACTAAAAACGTGTTGCTTATTTCCATACATTTCCTTGCTAATATGGATTTTAATTGAATATTGATATTTATTGTGATAATGTAACGAAACCTTATCGCGATACAAAAATGGCTACAACGCCATCTATGTAGTTACAATCGGCGAACTAAATCAAATCATTTTACGCAGTGCAGTGTTTAAAATGATTTTATTCGAGGTGTGGAATAGAAAAGTACTTTAAATACATAAAAAAATCACCTATAGAAGACTTCATTTTATTTTTATAAGTTAGAAATAGGTACTGCTTTCAAAGATTTCAAAAAGTTTGATCTGGAAATCGAACCATCCCAAATGCGAAAAAATAGCATCTGTATTTTTATTTCACCAATCGATAGGATCAACAATACGGATTAAATCGCTCCAATAAACATTGTGTCTGAAATTGATGGAAGACCATAAAACGAAAATTGACTAACTTAGGTACATTTAAATTCAAGCACTTATTAATTGTTGTTAAGTACTTAGTTCTTATTTTTTCCACTTCGTTCAATTTAAGACAGTGTGTTTGTTGGAGAGATTTGATCCTGATTATTGACCATAAAGATATTATCAACAGGTGCCACCAGATGGTATAGCTTTGTCAGTTTGATTCCCGGTTCAGGCAAAAAAATTAGTAAGTAAAGGCAATATTTCTTACTTTTAAAAATAAAATGAAGTCTCCTTTGAGTGAAATTTGCAATTTTTAATATTAAAGTACTTTCCCTTCATGGCCATATGTTTTGGGACATTACCTAAGGCTTAAATAAACTTAATAAAAGGGCGATGACAGGCTTTGTATAGTTCTGACAACAATGAACAAAATAAAATATATAAAAACATTCCAAATTTTTTACAAAATGTGTATTTTTTACCGTTCACTGCAGCACTTGTTTCTGTCTACAGCTTACACTTCGCACTATATGGAAATAATGTTCCGTTGCTCGGCATCTATGAGCAATAGCGTGATAGTTTATACACCAGCATAAGCGCAGGCCCATCAAAATCGATTCACGCGATTTTACGATCCAAATATTAAGCTTTATACTTCGCAATATGTAGAAATAATGTTCCGCTGCTCGGCTCCTATGAACAATAGCGTAACAGTATATGTAAAAGCAAAATTGTTGCCCTTTAGGCAACACATCAGCGAAAGTCCCATCAAAATCCATCCACGGGATTTTACGTGATGCCCGGACGGAAAGACAGACAGACAATAATTAAAAAAAAATGTTTTGGTTTCTGTATCGATACTATCGATAGTATAGTACCCCCAATCGAAATTTTGAGAAAATATTTATTTTCAGACAAAGTGCACTTTGAATTCTATTAATAGTATATAGATTTATAAATACGTATATATAAGTATTTATTTAAGTATTAACAATTAAATATATGAGTATTTCAAATTAGTCTATCGTATTGCCTTGCACAATTAACAATTTAGAATACCTACACTCACTTATGAAATTGAGTGTATTTCTCTTCCACCGCCATTCAGATAGATTAGTACCTAATAAATTTTAAATAACGATATCTTCGTTTTTTTTATAAAAGCTTAGTTAGTACCTTCTTCGGATAGCATTTCAACAGACCTTTTGTAGACTGAGAATAGTAATATATTCGTTGTAATATATTTCCTCACAACGTGATTTGATACACGTAACGCCATCTATTGAAAAGAAATGGTATACACAAATACATGCTAAGTTCTTCTTCTAGAAAACTTAAAATTCGCATAACTTTTGATTGCGAGAACCGATTGCGATGAAACAAAAAACATATGTTACTTGGAGATAAGCACAATATTTATTTATAAAAGTCAATAACATTGGATCAGTTGTTTTTACGTGATGCTTGAACAAACAAACAGATAAACAGACAAACAGATAAACAGACAAACAGATAAACAGACAAAAATTCCAAAAATGTTAAAAATGGGTTCTATTGGTTATCGTTTAACTCCCCAACCAGGTTTTTTCAAAATATTTGCTATGTACAGACACGCCATGTCTACAGATTTATTATATGTATAGATATAGAAGAAAGAAATGAAAAAAAAACAATGCAATTAAGTGACATCATTATCATGCCTATCACTATCATCTCTTGCGTAGCGCGCGCCGGTCAAATAAATAATCTTGATTTTCTATTGATCGTCTGTTTAATTCTTGACTGATTTGTTTATTATTAGCTGCTTCAGATTTATATCTATTAAAAAAAAGGAAAAAACTGACTTAAAAAAAACTGTAAGGAGTAAAATAATTACCATAATTTATGAAATGAACAGTTTCAGAAGTCGGAGCAATTTGACACTAGAACAACTTGAAGGCGCCGACTTATGAAAATATGGTAATTATTTTACTCATTACAGGTTTTTTTTAAGTCGGTTTTTGCTTCTTTTAAAGTTTTTTAACCGACTTCAAAAAAAGGAGAAGGTTCTCAATTCGGTCGGTATTTTTTTATTTATGTATGTACACCGATTACTCCGAGGTTTCTAGTCCGATTAGTGTGATTCTTTTTTCGTTCGATGCAGCGTACTTGACATTTGGTCCCATAAAAATTTCATCCAATTTGGTTCAGTACTTTTTATTTTGTGAGCATTTTTTTGATTACTGCTATGTGGATGTTGTAATTATTTTTATGTATGTTCGAGCATAACTCCGTCATGTAAGTTGGTGCAATTTTACACTATAATTGAAGGCACCGACTTCTAAAACTGTTAGTTTTATAATATGGTAATTATTTTACTCTTTTTAGTTTTTTTTTTTTTGAAGTCCGTTTTTACTTTTTTTTAAAGTTATTACTTTATTCATATTATAATCAACTAGGACCCGTCCCGGCTTCGCACGGGTACTATAAAATGCATGTATTATACATATAAACCTTCCTCTTGAATCACTCTATCTATTAAAAAAACCGCATCAAAATCCGTTGCGTAGTTTTAAAGATCTAAGCATACATAGGGACAGATAGCGGGAAGCGACTTTGTTTTATACTATGTAATGATGTAGTGATAGTGTACAAATTCGTGGATCACTATAACTAGAACGTCGTCTATGTAGGTAATTCATTTTTATACTACTAATAATAGTATAAAGAACTACTTAACCAAACTTATTGATATTCATATGAGACAAATTCACATAAAATTATCAAATCGGTCCACGAATCAAGGAGAAATCGGTGTACATACATAAAAAAGAAAGAAGATAAGCATCGAATTAATAACCTCTTCCTTTTCGAAGTCGGTTAATTATGAATTCATACACGAACTTCTACTAAAATTTGAATGCATTTCGTACTCAACGGAATAGCTTGTAGAAATTGGTAGTTAGTTGTTAGTAATTATGTGTATTCCTTCTGTTTCCTTCTTTTAGTGTACACTAAAGTATATCTATCAATCAAATTAGTCATAAATGTCTTTTTGTTTTGCAAGATATGACGCATAAGCTTTACAAGTAGTTAATTTTCTTTAAATGCCTTAGTTATGACAGCTTCTACTTGAAGTTAAGTATTCAGGAAAAGTAGTATACCTAGTAGTTCTTTAGAAGCGTTTACAAATGGTTGAAGAAATGAGAGATCTATCGAACCATAAAATAAACGTAATTTGCCTATTTAAATATTATTTTTAATAAAAAGACACTCAAAATCAACGATTCAATATTTCATAATAATTGTACTTACAAATATTGAATGGGATTAAATGTAATTGGAGAATAGGTAGTGACGCGTGGCGGGAATTAACGACATCCTGACAGGACGGGCGTCGAACGTTGACCCACCACAAGCTGTCTAGCTGTCACAGAGCCACTACCACAGCGTGCGTGACGTCATTGTACATGACATACGTAGAGCACCACAGTCACCGATGACTGTCGTCGACCGCGTTGCTCTAACATAACATAATAGGAAAAGCAAGCTTTTAGAAAGAACACAGAAGGAGCAAAGTTTTTTTTTTCACCAGTTTAAAAAAAGTAATTAATTTCCGTTTTAGTACAATTCATTTGTAATTTTGTTTAAACCGTTATCTGTTGCCGTTATTGTAACCCAATTTTGAACACGCACGAACGAGTATTTTCGGCTTGATTAATAAATCTGAACTCAATTTAGTTGGCAAAATCACATTAGTTTTTCTATTTCAGTCGTACGATATGAAGAGTCCACTTTGCCTGAAGATTTCGCTGGTGTTGCTCGTTAAGTATGTCATAAGTCATTTTACTGAGATTTCACAAACTAAACAAATTGGTGCTCTACTGTACAAATGCAGAGGTTATATAACACATTACAAAGTATTTATGAAATTTTCTACTGTTCCGACAGCCCTAAATCGATCTGTGGCGTTAAATTGAAATACGCATGTTTTGATCTTTCGAACGCACGACTAGGTGGCAAGAAACAGTCTAGCGGTTAGGTAGAGTGCGCGCAAGATAAGTCTGCGCGCGACTGAGGGCGTGCTAAACGTTGCCATGATCGCAAAAGTTCAAATTACCGCTTTTTAAGCTTAACTTTTTTATCGCTATACATAATTTTCCCGTTAAATATTCCTACAATCAGGTAGTTCTACTATCAAAATTGATAAAACGGCACACACTTTGGTGGACCATGATTAGTTCCGATTTCGGCCGCGCGCAGACTTATCTTGCGCGCACTCTAGTCGTTGAAGTCTAGATCCTGTTGGCGGCTACTGGGGGTTGGGTAAGGGCTGTAGGGCATGTGCGCGGGGTGCGGTTGTGCGGCCGGCGGCGCGCGCCTCAGTGTCGGTCCGCCCGCGCCCGCGCCCGCCCGCGCTGCCGGCCCGCGACCTGCCGCAAACCAACCCTCGCGTCCGCCTGCCCTAACCTCACTCGATTACCTGCCCACATAGATATACCACCTGTCAAAGCACCGCGGCACCGGGATCTACAGCCGCATTCCATGTTTTTTTCCTTCTGACCCTTTGTTACGATCATTGAAACGAGCGAATGACTGTATGATATGAAGCGATATCTTCAAAGCTTTAGGAGGTGCAGTGTACAGTTTGTTTTTAATTGATAGGTTATATCATGGCCCGTCATAACGTATTTAGCGATAAAAGGCACAAAAATATCTGGAGCAAATAATTGTAACAAAAGTATAGCACTATTTGTAACAAAATGTAGAGACGCGCCGATTTAACAATTTGGCTCCTTTATCGCAACTATTCCTTAATGAATAACTTTGCACATTTGCTACGTTTTAAATCGCAACAATAAATAAATATTTTATTAATCTAATGTTTATTCACACTAACATTGTTTCAAAAAAATATTCCATTACGTTTTAATACATATCTAAGCTTAGGATATCTCTCTTTTATTTGTAACGAATGACATAATAGAATTTGGGCTGATTTCATAAGTAGTTGTAAGATATTATTAGGTTAATAATGCTAGATATTATTTAAGTGACAAATAAAGATAAATATTTATTACTAAATCGGTATCTATGAACGATACGTAAATAAACAGATATTTTGTAGAGCACGTTGGGTTTTGGCTGACTGATCGTCGTTGGTGCAAGTATTGATTGCAGTTTTTTTTTGTATGAGAGCTAGACATATTATGTTTTAGTTACGGTCCGTAGTTAGGTCTCAGGCGCGAACTTTGCGTGCGGTATCGATCGGCTCGGGCGCCAGCACGCGATCGCGACCGCTGCACCGGCGGCGACGTTGCCCCGTTGCCCCGCGACGCCGCGACGCTTGCACGATATGTTCCACTGAACACTAACAATCATACATTCAGTTGTTTCAAATTGCTATTGAGTCACAAAGTATCATGATGGACTAGATACCTATTTTACACCTCTACCTTTCCGCATTGCGTACAGTTTGTTTTCGTACATCCACGTATTTTTAAGTGATGCAGTTTCAATGACAATAAAGTGCAATAAGTTAGAGTGTTCTTGTTTTCAGCGTTATTAATTCAAATAAGTCTTGACAATTTGCAGTATAAATGTAACGTCAACTTGTAATAAATTAAATGACATATAACTTGATATTAGGTAGAACAATGCTCAAGAACTTTGGGAGTATTATTTACACAAATTTCGTGGTTCATCGTTAACAATTTCGTGATGGGATATGATGTAGTGAGAATGTGCGGGCTGGGGAGGGTTAAGAGCGGTGGGTAATAGCTGGCGCGGTGTCGCGAGCGCCTCCGCGCGGTAGGCGCGTGCCGCCGCCACCACCGCCGCCGCCGCCACCACCTCCGCCTGCTCCTCGCCTCTCTATGATGGGCTTCATCATGGGATGTGCCTGCTTGAGAGGTTCGTTCTTTTATTTCATACACGCCAACTTAGATAAGTGGGTGCTTACCTTATTTCGAATTTTTAGTCAGCAGATAATATCTATGTATACTTTGTAAACTTTAAAACTGCTCTGAGGACGTTTTCCAAAGAGACTACTTATTTGTAAGCTATAAAACTCCTGTATGTAAGTTATACGATTATCAATTTGGCGCCGATTCTATTTAACACCGTAAAGTTTGTTAAAAATATTGCTATCTTCTTCTGCACCTAAAACAAGAAAAAGATGGAATAGAATTAGAGTTGTCAAAGGAGAGATCAAAGGTGGTAAAATATTCCGAAGAAATTTGAACACCAATTTGATAAGAACCTCATTAAGAAAGCTTAGGTATTTATTGAGCTCCTCTGTTATAATTTTTGCTCAAGTTGCTGTTTCTATTAAATATTTAGAGTTTTAATTATCATATTAGGTGCAGCTCTAAGTAATTGAGATGAAAAATAATGATAATCATGTTAATGCAATATCAAAACGTGTTGAAAAAAGTAATCTAAGTCTGACACACATCTGTATGACAGTTTTGTCTGTCGCGTAAATTTTAAAAAGGTTGCCAGATCTTGCAATCGTTTTTGTAGTGTTGCAAGCTTAGCTTTTTTCTATATCACAATTTCCAGGCTCCATACCTACATTTCCTGCACGACTCCTTAGGTTGAACTAAAATTTCCGCACAAATAAAGAACAATGGCGAAATTCCATTCATCACTTTACCTGAACCTAAATTGTTACGGCTTCGTGTCGTGGTAGGCTTTGTGTATTCGCGATTAATTCTTGAACATATTGAAATAAGCCATTTTTCCCATGAATATCGGCTCAGTAGTCTAGCATGCTGTCCTAATTAGGGCATAAAATCCCGCAGGTTATTTGTAATCTCGGAATTTGCAGGATCGATGATATTTTGATCTCGCGTGATCTCGGTATTTGCGGGATCCTGCATGTATAAATGACAGATGCTGCCCTCTGTGAGCCTGCCTATAAGTGAGTGTGTAGTAAAGACGATAAAGGAGAATGCTCAAAAAAACCCAGAACGAACAGACACAGAATGTAGTTCAGAATTTTAGTGATATTTAGTGATATCGTTCTGTAAATATTTCGCTATATGATTCGATGGCTAAATGTGTGATATTGTATTATACCGTATACCCGACGATATAATTACATACATACAAACCTACAGTAGATATGTTAATTAACGAAGGTCGTCCCCATTAACCCGCAACAGTATAGCGTCCATAAATTCAAAAAAAAAAACTTAAAATTTGCGGAAAAAAAAACTGTTTTTCTCTACACATTGACGAGTTATGCGAAAATAATATGTAATATATTATGTAGGGAACAGCAGTTTTTTTTTCGCGTACTTTTCATTTTTTTCATCTTGTTTGTACGCTATACTGTTGCGGATTAACGGGAACGCCCTTCGTTAATTAACATACTGTATGTAATTATATCGTCGGGTATGCCCAATCCGAAGATATCTTACAGAAAAAAAAAACATTCCTGATGAAAAACAAATAGCACAATATCACACGTTTAGCCATCGAATCTTATAGCGAAATATTTACAGAATGAAATCTCTAAATATCACTAAAACTCTGAGCTACATCCAGTGTCTGTTCGCTCTGGGTTTTTTTTCATACTTGAAAAAACAACTCTTACTTTTATTTACGAGAAAATAATGTATCAATTCAAATTTTATTTAGTAAAATTAAGCTAACTTTTGCTGGAAATATTTTCGGAGAAAACATAATATCGTCGATCTAGCAGTATTTTTAAGCATCGAATTGCATAATTTACATATAGCCGTGAAGCTGTTTTCGGATTTTAGAAAATGTTTCCAAACTTGATTCAAAAATTTTGTACTGCACTGTACTTGACATTTTTGTTGTCTTTAGTTACTTACAGCTTTGCAAGGAAACTGATAAAAAGACCAAATACCTATGCGAAAAAACTACGTGCCCTTTGACGGCTGGCCGCGAGCGCGACTCGTGTCGGTTCAGTACCCATCCCATGCGTTAAGCCTGCAGAAGGACGTCTTTTTGCTGCTCCCTTATCCCACGGATCCCGCGCACGTAATCTCGCTCCTTGCGGGATTAGAAAATCATGCGTGATCCCGGTATTTCGAGATCTCGGTATACCGAGATTGGATGCCCTAACCCTAACCAGCAAAAGATAATTCTATAAAAATCTTGTGGATTCCCAAATAAATACCTAGACTATTTGCAGGAAATTGCGAATATACCCTATGTTACAGTTTTGTATAATGTATCGGTGTACATATTATTTTATGATCGTATCTTTATCGTGTGAGATACCTTCAAACACTATAACTTTTCATGCGCAGATACTCACAGATAAAAATATTATAGTATCTGTAAGTTAAATAAATAACACGCTTCATCTCCCTTATACTTATTTTATCACCACTGTCTACTCTATTTCATGTATCTACATAACTAAAAACTATACATATATTTGCACTTTAATACCAAACCTGTGTTATCTCCACGGAGCAACTACCAACTAGGTACATATCTTGTAATTTATGAAGCATTTAACCGTTCACGATGCACTAGTAGTTGTTACCAACACTTTGACGTCATGCCATGCGGTCACAGATTGCACACGAGGTAAATGGAATGAATGCTTGCGTCGCGTGGGATAACGTTTGTTTTAGGATATGGCGACAATAACGAACAACGGATGAGAATGTTCACAATAATATAATTTTAAGGTGATTTGTAATTCGACGTACCGTAAAATAGGGCTATTTAAGAACCACGGGGCCAATTTCATTTTAGTTTTAGGAAGGACCGTTGTGGCCACAGGTGCTATGAATTAACGATTTCTAAATTATTTTACATTTCAATAAGTTTATAAAAACATGTAGAATAATCTATGCGTTCATGCGAATTAGCTCTGTGGTTCTCAAATAGCCCCATTTTACCGATATTCCTTTTAAGGAGTGAAATTGTGTCCTGTATGCAACAAATAAGCACCCCATGTAAATTTGTTGCAAATTATACTACACACATCATCAGGGTACCTAGTCCATGCAGTCACCCTGTAGAAAAGCGTGCCATATCTATTCTTTTTCGGAATTACAACAGCAGAAATACTAACCTTTAATGCACTGTACTTTCGTTGATTTGCCATACATACTTCCAAAGGGTTATCGATTAGCATGTATGCATGGGTCCGACAAATAAAATTTTACTAATTATCATGTCTTTGAAGGTTAACAACACAATTCAAACGATAACGTTATAAAAAAGACGGACAAGTGAGAGTAGGATAGGACGAAAAGTGTTTTTTTTTACGTCGCGTCGTGTTTTTAGCATGTACAAACCGAAAAGTTAAGATACAAATAATAACTCCATAAAATTCGAAATGAATGATTTTCTGATTTATTTATTTGTGCTGTGGGATCTTTCTTCGTTCCAGATTTCAAGATTTTAGGTCAACGGGAAGTACCCTATACATAGTGTATCCGAATTCGTGTAATTCCCTCAAACCTCGTGGTCGTCGGCGTCGTGGTAATACTATTTGCATGGAAATTTTAAAGTACCAAAAAAAAAAGTTTTTAACGTGTCGGTTTAGCGCCCCGAGTTAACTGACTATGCGTAGCGATATCGCGCTAGTCGTGCCCGCCAGCTGTGTTGCTTCCATTCATTAGAAATGTTCTATCACATAATATGAAACAATGAGCAAAAAAAAAAGATTATTTAATCCTTATGAGGTGGTTTAGATTATATACGATAACTTAGCACTATCGCAAGACATATTTTTTTTAATAGTGCAATCTCCATTTCCTTCGTTAATCTATACCAGTAATAGATCATTGGTTTTAACCGCTCGCGGCCCGCCCGACGATCCGGATCGTCAGTGCCATTGTTTATCTATTGTGTCTATAATTACAGTACTTGATAAGTTAAGGAATTACGTTTACAGCCTGTACAGACCGAATTTTGATGTTTCAGTCAGATAGTGAGTTAGTCTTAGCATGAACATAAACTTTTAATAGCCGTTTTTTATTATTGAATTGAGTTACAAACTTGGATTTTTACAGGACTAATATGAAGCTGTAGACTTTAGTATTTGGCAGTGGCGAAGGGTGAATTTTCTTAAAAGGGAAGCCTTACCAAAAAATGCTTAGGTACCTTGCTCAAGTGTGATGCGTGAATTCCAGTAACTACTCGTTTCGAAAGGGAAGCCGATAGGAATTGAGTTGTATGGAGCCTTTGCCACTGGTATTTGGTATTAATTTCAACTCCATACAAAACGTAAAACACAACGTAAAAGTGTACTAGGTTTTGAAATGGGACAGCCGTATTGTTCCTTCTGAGAGGACAAAGTATCCGATTTCCAATCCATAGATCGGCTGTCCCATTTCAAAACCTAGTAAGAGACACTTTTTACAAAAATCATTTTATGGCATAATCTTGCTAACCTAGAAAATCTCTACCAAATACAAAAACACCAGCGTTGAAAACTCACATAAAAAGCAGATATATTAAGCATCGATACCTAGTAAGTACCACTGCCTGTGATCATTTTAAAACCTAGTAAGTCACTTTAACCACATAGTTTTACGTAACATAAATACTTTTCAAAGGCTGACCGATTTAACGTTTATGCGCTCTCCTGTAAAATTTCGTTTTAAGCCCTTAAGTACTAGGTTTTGAAATGGGACAGCCGAGATGCCTAAATGGCATTAGTGACGAGAAAAATGTATGACAAGTTATCGGTTACCAGCGGGCAGATGGTCTTATTCTTAATCCCTGTCCTTAGAAGGAATGGTAAAATTTTGACAGGGATAGTAACGACAACTTAGTTCTTATCTACCTAAATCATCATCATAACCGATATACAGAATGAACTCCTTACGTATTTTTTATGCTTATTGTCATAGTAATTTTTTGAGATAATAATTGTTTGAGTACTTGGATGATTACATAAAACATTTAATTCACTTTTAACCTTTTGACCGCTTGATTTTTTAACAGTTGCCGTGCCCCTAGCGTCCAGCTCATAAATCGGCAAAATAATAACAACTGAAGATTAATATAAACATGTTCCCCCTTATTACAAAAGATGGTTTAAACCAAGACTAAGGTAAACCCAAGTTTTAAATATACCCCTCACTTTCTTATGTCATATAACAAAAAGAGACGGGGCTACTCTAAAACCAGGGTTTTTCTTAGACCATCTTTTGTAATAAGGGGAGTTATGTCGATAAATTAATACTTTTTAAACACAGGTTTTTTGTCGTATTTATCCGACATTGGCGAAATGGACACATTTTTTTTTGTCGGAGACATCCGACTTGGGCGGTTAAAGGGTAAATGATAACTTTCAACTAGTTGATATTTTTAAACATCTTATACGTAGAAAGCTTTATTAAAGTGTCAGCTTCAAGTTGATGTGGAAATCAAAGCCATTCAATTTCATACTTTAAAGGTTGTTAACAAATTTATCCCCTCTTTGCATAGTTGGTGATCTCTGCCACACAATGAGTATTAAGTTCACTTCCATGATCTTTGCAACGGATGAACCGATTTCGCTGCCATTTTTTTAATTGAAAGTTTGTTCAATTGGAATTATTATAGGCCATGTTTGATGGAAATCAGTTCAGCCGTTGCAAGATCATTGTATGGCAGAGATCTCTACACCAACTGTGAAAACAGCTGATAATTTTGCAACGGCTGAACGAATTTCCATTGAATATAGCTTATAATCAGCCCAATTAAACCAGATTTCAAACAAAAAAAAAACATCGTAATCGGACTATCCGTTTCGGAGCTTCGATGCTACATACAGACATAGAGACAGACGTATGCTTCAAGCTTGTTTGAAGTTCACCCTTCTCTTTGCGTCGTGGGTTAAAAATAGACTTCAAACGTATAACTATCACTTTTTAAGTCGGGAATTAAAAATAAGAAATGTTTAATAATTGTGAATTTCGTCTACTTTAAAGCGTATTATGTCGTAAACTATTAACTTTCGAAAAAATCTTAAGACAAGAATTGTAGGGAATTTAATTCTCTACAAAATTGGTGTGATCAATTTTTGGCGTAAAACCAAAAGGAGATATTTATTAATTTTCATAAGAACACCTAAACATAACATAACACATATTCGAAATTCAGAACTGACCGACCTTTTGCAAGGTAAAACTACCTGGCGACTGGGCTAAATGGTATTGTTTTTTTCTTGCTAATCCTGGAGTCTTTGTAAGAAATGCACTAAAAGTCACCCGAATGAAACCTAATATTATTTAATTATAAATTGTCAAATATACTATTTTTTAGCAGACAGACTAGTTCTATATCTGTAGCTAACCATAACAACTAAGTTTCCCGGATTGATTGGAAAACGTACCGAAAAATAGCTTATTTATAAAAACGTCCTGAACTGATTAACTGAAAAACTCTTGATACCTTCTTCTTCTTTCCCCGCTGCTTAGTACAGTAGTATGAATCCGTGTTCCCGGCAAAGAGTAGGCCACTCTTCCTCACCCGTGGGTGTCGTAAGATGCCACGAAGCGATCACGACAAGATGGTGGACCTCAGTGTCCTCCTGTCTGCTAATAACAACAAACTGCGATCACTAATACGTCTGCGGAGCGTGATGATTATGGTAGTTTCCCCTTTCAGTGTAGCGGTCATTGCAGGGGTGCATGAAAAGAGCCTCCACGAGTAACGTTACTTAAGTACGTCCGGCGCACCCTGGGCAGTCAGCCCCGCTACCAACCTTGCTGACTGGCTAATCTTTTCACCATGGCATGAGCTACTCTTGTATAGCTCGTGCCGACACGATAGAAGAAGCGGTACTTTTTAGGTGAAGGGTCGTTTTCTTCTCATTGTGATGATGATACGAGTAGCTATTAGATTTTTGCTGGGTGCGCTCTAACTTATGGGTAGCTGTTTTGCCGGCACTTTTTTACCAAGCAACCACTTTTTTAGGGCTTGTTTGGATGGATTAATTATCCAGGACACCATTTCATTTCACCAATGACAAAGTACTTCAAATTAGGTAAAATCGTGCCATTTCAAGCATTCCCCGAAAGTTGAGTTGTAATTTTTTTTCTTTTAGGTACTCTACTGCTCTGCTACGGTCGAGCCTATTGCCATGTACAGGACTCAAATTATGAGCTGCTCCTGAGGATCGTTTCATAGAATAGCCCAATAACAATTTCTGACCTCGAAATCCAACTCAGGTTGACTTTAACCTCATGCTTCGTTTATTCTGCTCCGTCTTGCAGTAGGCAGAAGAGTACTATCTTTTTCTAGCGTCAATGATCGTATAAAAATCAGGGTAATTAATAAATTTGGTAAAATATAAACCATTGCACAGTTTTACCCAAGCAGCCCCCCGATTCAGAACCTTTTCGACAGGCAGTTGTCGACCGATTCGGTTGGTTATCTCGTTCCGTCTACGATTCTCGTTACGAGAGAAAAAGAGATAGCTTACCTTACAGGGGGATTAGGTCAGGATTAAAAGGTGTTAGCAGTATGAAACCACACGTGTTACCATTAAACCGACGCCAGTGACAGACGACACTATATTTAGCAAACCGCCAAGTTCTTATCATAAGGCCGTACTTTAAAACCCATGCTTTCATCATCGTAAAGATAGCGAAACATAAATAAAAGGTAACAGGGGTTAAACGGGGCATAAAACTAGAATAAAACTGCCAATAACAAAATTCATGGTTGAGAGCAACAAACACCATGGATGTATGTATGTGTTCAGTTTTGTTTATGTTTGCAACCTCACGATAGTATGCATAAATACATAGTAATATTGTGGTGTTGCTGTCATTCAAAGCGAACTCTGAATCCTGTTATATGAATGATGCAAGAATATAAAAATAAAATTATTTAAAAAAAAGGAAATATAGACTTCAAAAAACTGAAAAGAGTAAAATATATAACATATTATAAAATTAACAGTTTCAGAAGTTGGTGCCTTCAGTTTGGTTCAGAGTGGATTAGCACCGACTTCTAAAACTTTTTAGTTTTTTCTATTTTGAGTGGCATAAACAATACGCGATAGACGTGCGATTACAGCAAAAGCAAATGATTTGCTATTATCCATTGAAGAGGCCTTAATCAGGTCTTCACCAAATTTAAATGGGACCACATTGGGAGAATACTCTTTCAAACACAAAAAGAATAATTCAAATTAGTTCACAATATTTAGCGACGATATCGCTGAACAAACATACAAAAACACGTCGAATTGAAAATCTCTTCCTTTTTTTGGAAGTCTGTTAAAAACGCAGGAATATGAATAAACCATTTTACCATTATGAACCTTCAGTAACTGTTGTCCTACTAGTCGGTGAACAATTACCAAATCTACCTTGTATGTATCTTCCTCCACTGAGGGCTTACGCTTGCGTCGTGAGCTGCCGAACTGTTGTTAGGTACTTAGGTCGGTACTTGAGAAAATTTTTGTCTATATAAAACGACATTGCATTTGAACGAAATTGGTACCCTCTCAAACATGATCAAACGTTAACCTGTCGCATTCGGAGGCTGTAAAATTTTGATTCCAAATACTAATCGTAAAACCGACGTAGTCGTTTTATCTAATGCATAGGTTGCCCACATCGTCTCTAAGTGTATCGTTTCGATAAAGCTATCGAACGCATGTAAATGGGCTATCATATATTATTAAATAACGAATGAGGGTTACCGGCACCCGGTGACGCATTCAATGTGGTAAAGATAGAGAATATAGGGGGGTATTGTAGCCCTTAAACTTTAGGTCATTGAACTATTTAAACCCTAGGGTTGCTGTTTTTCTTGTTATACGTTCAGCCAGTGCTAGATGAATGGCGATAAATTAAAAATTCAAAACAAAGCGAAGCAGCGCGTGGGCGGGCGGACGGCAAACGCGGAGGGCGGGCGGCGATCGAAGAGCGCGCGCGGTGCCGGGGGCTGAGGGGAGAAGTAACGATCGTGCGGCCGGCCGCAGTCTTCCAGCCGCGAGCGCGCCGCGAGCATGAGCGACGTCGGCACGCTCGCCGCCATGGACGCGTTCGCGGGCGGCGCGAGGCGCAGGCCCTCGCGCCTGCCACCGCCGCCGCCCTTCGTGCCGCCGCCGCCGCCCCAGCGCCACGACCACTACTACGTGCGCCGCAAGTCACCTATCCCAAGACATACTGCGAACCTTACGCTGTTTGCGCGTAACAATGGTACCCCAGCACCAACCAGTCATCTGCATGCACTTGCACCACACGCACGCACGCACCTACCTGTTCAATTCTTGCAGCCCCTAATCCCCCGCCCGCCCCCAACGTGCATTCGCAATGTCAATGTCACGCTCCCATCGTTGCATGTATACCCTTTGGCATTCAGATGCTCATAATTGTTACTTGATCATCTCCAACCTTTGTAGCTAGCTACAAATTATTTTACTTCTCCTTTCCTAAACTATTATCCTCCTTAAAGTGATCTTCGAATGGCGTTATTTAGATACAGTAAATCGAAGTAGAAACGTAAGTCTTGCAAAAAGTAACCATTTCGAAAATATAATTTTGAACTTACTATGAATCATAAAAAATACAAGACATGTAAAATTTTAAAGTGTCTATACATAGTGAAACAAGTTAAACTGAGATTACAATGATTTATTCAGTGAGGAGTGAAAGTCATGGAGCAATAGACAAGGTTACAGCAGTCCAATTCAGCGCCTTAAAATTTTATGTTGTAATGGTATCTAACGTCTTTTGCAAATTATTTCTTAGATGTTGAGGGAATTTTATTCGGTACTTGAATCAATTCTAAATTATAGAAAATTCAGTTTTCTTTTCTTTCTGTTAGAAATCGATTTTTCATTCGTATTCTTGGTTGGCTTAACTATCTACAACACAATTTTTGGTATGCACGGATAAGTAAAAATTATTAAGTTTTAATCTACGCCAATTTAAGGCTTAGCTAGTCTGTCTGTGTAGCGTATCAGTTATAAACTATACAGCTCCTATTACCAGCAGCGCTTATAAATGCTCATCACGTTAAGTGTAAATAACCTAGTCATATTTAGACGTATCGTAATATTTGTCTTCACATCTTCATTGCTCAAGATTATTTCCGTTTTCGTATTCATGCTTTAATGGTAATCGTTCAATTTGACGAACGCTCGTGCAATTGCTACTCTGCATTCACGTTTCATTAGGATGTAGTTTTATTTTTCTATATCTTACGGCCAAACGTTTACAAAGAAATTAATTCATATTATAAAGTCAATTTGGTTTGGGTAACGGGCGGAAAATGTTGCTTTGAAAAGATTGATTTTTCAATTCGGAACGCGTGAAGAGCCAATCAATCATACTGACAAGACTTCTGGACTCCTCGCTTCTAATAAATAATGTGGCGAAGGATAGCGGATGTTTGTAAGAATGTATCGTGGTTAGGCGCCGGCGATGTCGATGTCGATAAATAACGAAGGCGTCTTGTGGCCTTGCGTAACTATTTGCGGCAGCTTCGTGCTTGTGAGCGGAGCAGTCTTCGCCACGCGGCGCCGCCCGATGCGAACTAGGTACATACAAACGCCATTTTAATTGCCCCACCGAATGTCAATCACCACATTCCTACAATAATGACGTCTAATATAGATAACCTCGTCAGTCACACAAAATTTATATTTAGCGAGCTATGTCACACTTCCTGTTTCACCAAGTAATAACGTCCCGTTGTCATAAATTCATAACTTATTACCCCCTCTGGTTAGATAGTGTTGCAAATACGGAAAGGCTTTTTTATCATAAATTAATGACTTTTCTCTATGAACCCATAACAGTAATTTAATACAGTATTTTATCAGTCTTCATGGTAGAGAAATTACGATAAAAGGGAGAGAAATAATTCGCAGAATGTGGTAAAGGCAGTTTCCTGAAATTCGTAAGCGAGCGTTCCCAGCCGCTGTATGCCCTTGACCTATCGCTGCTGCTGGTTCTGAACATTTACCGCTGCACTGCGTCGCCCCTCAGTTTTCGATAACGAAACCTCAAAGTATTGTTTGTTTTCCATTAAATACAGATATTGTTTCCTATTATGAAGCTTTACATTTTCCATTTTCTATAGTCCGTCAAAATAAACTAATTGTTGTTTTGGGATAGGCGTTACCACGTAGAGGCATTATTTATGATACGGATTGACCGACATAAAGATAAGCGACCTTTCCGCCTTTATTGTATTTTCTGTTCCATCTGGCTGGACATATGAGCTTACGAATAGGTAATGCTTCCTAGGCGGATAAGCTCAATAACACATGCGCGCGCTTAAAATAAACACCATGCATACATAGGTGTTGCACCATTATTTCCTAATATATTTATTTATATTAGAATTGAGCACAACAAAATGTAAGCTTTAATTTCGTACTAAGTATTTTTCTAGAGCACTTGTGACGATTAAGAACATTTGAAATATCTTTAGTATCATGCTACTCTATTAATCCGAAATGACTCAGATGAGATTAATTGTGCCAACAACTGCGACCAGCAATGCGTGTATCTCTTGCAGAAAGTTACTACAAAGTGACTCAGCTTAAATGCTCAAAATGGTAGTGACTTCAATACATCCAAGATTGTGATGTTTAATATTATTACGAGTTTGTCTAATAATGGTGTTATAATTATTACTAGAACTTGTTTTGAGAACGTTAGACAGACTAAAATTAAATAGAATTCCATCGAGGTTTACTTTGTCTTAACTTTTTGTACGATTAACTGAAGAATTATTGAAAGAGATGTTATTTCACCAGTCGCCACCCGCCCACGTGCCACTCGTCAATGTCGCAAATGTTTTCTTATGTTCGTCTCACAAATTCCTCTTGCGCTCATACATATTGCGCGCGACCCAGTTTGTTGATCTTGCTTATCTTATTGTCCATATGCTCGTCACTATCTATAAAATATAAACGATTTCTGTGCTGTGACACGTCTTAACGAATTGCATTCTGATGATTTACTATCACCTGTTCCTCATTATGTAACTGCATCTTTTCTCTCAAAAACAAACTTTTATTCTTCAATTTCTGAAGTGCATGATCAATTTTCTTGTAACTTGCATATTTCCAAAAAATCTTGAGTGTTCTGTTTCATGGAAGATTTATTAAAATTAGCCAAATTTTTAATTTAATTGAGGACCTACTAAAGCCGTCTGGAATTTTTATAAAAGTGGGCGCGTGGATCGTTTGAAAACACTGAAATGTGTAATGAAGTATTCGTTTTACATTATGTGTATCGTAAACAGGCCAAATACCTGACGTGTCGATGAGTATTTTCTGTTTTTATCGTGCTAAATGTATTTTTAACGAGTGTGGTCGGCACTCGTCGTTTTACGCGACATGACGAGCAATTCGAGCATGTGGCCAGCTTCCGAGTGAGTAGCCACCTCGCGTACTCTTGACATTGTCCGCTGTTGTTGATGTCCGATGTCGATATTGTGATGTCTACGTTGACCACAGAAATCTAAATAATAAGACAATATTTAGATTTCTGTGACGTTGACTGACAACAAGCCACCAAATTACAATCGTTTCTTTTATGAAAACTTTTGTGCGTAGTGTTGAATGAATAAATAATGTTTTTTTTTAAGAATACATTTACTGGGTTTTGGAGAAGTAACTGATGTAAGGCTAACTGAGGCAATAAACAGTTTAACTAGAGCAATTAAACAAAAGATAATTTGTTTTAAAAAAAAACAGTGGCAGATTGTAACGAGCTAGCCTTGTGACTTTACTAGGTTGTGCACACAATTTACTTTGGCTTTGACTGGGCGGGGACTAGTGACGAATAATGTAATATATGTGTTTTCTTATCCTATATCGAATTTGGGAAAATTCCAATCACGTCTGTGTTTGTTTATAGCGATGTCACCGCTCTTTCCCGTTCGTTTGATGTTGCACGTCGCCAGCATTAAGAATATACTTAATGGCCTCCATTTGGCAGGAAAATTGTGAGCAAAACGTTACATAGCATCTTTAATGTACATGCAGAATGTTTGATTACAAACCGTATATATGTAGTCAAACTTATGTTGCCTATTGAACTCGTAATTTAGTTAATGGATTACGCATAACAAAACAGACCAGCTATTGAAATAAAACTGTATTAAGACCATCAATCAATACTTCCTACGAATATCCCAAAGTTGTATTATTGAAAATATGTAGTAAGTACTACAGCTTTCCTGAAATTATGTAATAACATGTGCTGAAAACGCAGATAGCCTCTACACGTGTTTGCGATAGCGGTTTACTGAGCTTCGTAGGGGTAGTGAAGGACAACGTAGGTTACATAACGCTGCAGCGAGCGACGTCCTCGGGATGTCGGAGCTAAGGCGAGCGGCCAAGGGCGGCGGCATCGATCCGCCCGAGTCCCGGACTCAGCGCCGCGCGCCCCGCTCCAAGCGCTAGCGCAACCTCTCGCTCCACCACACTTCCACAGCCTATTTATCTTTATTATATTCGCATATTTATCTTAACTAGTATCGCTTGTGGTCGAAATGCGACTATTAGTTTACATACTATAACGGCAACATACACACATGTTCTTTTTTGTGCACATCTATGGTACGGTACCTTTCGAATGAATAAGTTTCATTCCTCTCCCTTTATAATAAATACTTTAAAAAAAGTACAACAATTTGCGATGTTCACTATAATATAATGATTTATTCAGAAATCAATAGTCTTTTACAAAAACAGTAAATGGTGTTTATCGAGTGCTCTCATGTCACTACCGGACTACCGGTCAACAATCACAATTTGTAGCAAAATGTACGAGATTTTTAGTTGTTCAGTTTTTGGGTTATATTGTGCTCTAACATAGCTTAACTCTTATCTTTAAATTATTTTTGAAACAGACTGCTTATGGTTTTTTTAAGCGTTCTTTCTGTAAAAAGTTGTAGTTTTTACAGAAAGCTTAGCTTAGCATCTATGCAGGAAAAATGTTTTAAGACTTGAAAATACATTGACAGAAAGAAAGAAATTTGTCTAAAAGACAAAATGGGTTAGATGATTGGTAAGTATTGTCGATAGCACGCAAACTTATACTTAGAACGGATCTTGTTAATTCTATTAATTTATCACCACAGAGCTACTGTAGAAATAAACAAATGATTTAAGACAACGACTATGTTTCTTTATTTTTTTTAATCCTTGATGACTTTACCGTTTTGATTGGGTCCGATTCTTAACTAGAAATAAAAGTTACGCCAATCGATCGACCTTGACATAGAATCTAGTATATCAAGGTTGCGTTTCTTTCCGAGGGTTTGGTGGTATGGTTTTTGGAAGATTTATTTATTTATATATAAGTAGGTACACGGGACACGTTAGTGAATAACACCAGCAATCTTCTACAAAATTCTTCTAAACCTTATGAACTTTACGTATCAATCAGTCACTTACAGAAAACAAACCATTTTTTGTTTTTTTTTTAGGGTTCTAATCTATACTGAATGAGAATTTCCTTACGGTCACACTGTATAATCTTTGTAATTTTAAAACGGAACTGTTCTGTAGATACTCGTCGTAGAAGTAAATAAATAAATAGCGTATCTTCAACAGATTGTTTTTAGCGTGCGAAATTTATTTATCAATCAGAAACGGTAGTGAATGTTTGTTTATTAGCGGTTTGCAATAATTTATACGTTTACCGTGAGAAACTGTTACTCATTATTAATACAGAAATAGTTTGTATCTACATTTTTAGGACTTTTTATTTTATTTAGTATGTAAGTTTGTTGTTTACTCACTCACACCCTAAAAATAAACAACGGAACGAATTACTCTAAAATACTAGGCACTGCGACACCTTCATAGATGATGTCACTTTTGTCAAATATACAGTTAAATGCTTTTTTGCCAATCACGATTTTGTTTCGATTTACCTTAAGCCTAGGCGCATACTAGGCGACACGCGACAGCGACAGCTCGGTGACTAGACGCCACGACAGGCTGCGGCCAACAATTTTCATATATTTTGTTCAAAGCTTGGCGACACTTGGCGTCAGAGTCGCGGTGTCTCGACGACAAGCTACGGGAATCGCGCGCGCTCGCTACTTGTCGCCGAGTCTAGTCGCGCTATGCACGCGCACACACGACGACAAACGCGCGACAGCGCAGCGTCAGTCTCGCTGTGAAATAACACGGCCGCCTCTCTCGAATACTCTACTACTAATGATCGTTTCCTGCATGACGACTATCGTAACGACTAGTCGCCGACGCAAGCGATAGCTCCGCGTCTAGTCGCGGCGACAAGACGCCAGATGCAAACGACAACGCCGCGTCTTGTCGCCGCGACTAGACGCGGTAACAAGTCGCCTAGTGTGCGATGGCTCTAAGAGAGAGCATGACGAAATATACTAGCGCCACCTCTTTTTAGTTTGTTTCGAGGCTGTTAATAACAATAAAAGTACAAAAGAATTGATATGAAGAAAGCAATTTGTTGAAACTGAGTTTTTGCATAGTTGATGTATGTCGCAATGGCTAAATAAGCCGTATTCGGTCACGAAAATTGCGAGGCTGGCGGTGCCTGGTGCGCTATGTTAAATATTGCCTCACATGGGCTTGGGCGGCTTGGGCCTAATAGCTCTACTCATTGTGTATAACAATCAATGTACATATACGGACATATACAAGGTTAGTCGGAAAGGGGATACTAATCCGAAAGGGTGTTAAAGTACCCATAATAATAAATAACTTTTGTACAACAACTATCCCCAAAAGTCAATAGTTTAAGAGAAATAGTTGCTTTGAGCAACTTCATTTGATTGATTTCATAAAAAATATGCTAAGATCCAACTATTCTCAGCTATGATCAGCTGTTTTTTTACATCTTAGGTCATATTCGGGGTCACAAATGAGAAGCTCCATTTTCTGAATTCGTAACTAAATCAGGGATGAAGAATTTTTGATAAAACTAAAATAAAAATCATTTGGCATGGAAATAAAAATGATCGAATTTTGAAATTTGCTTTAAAACAGTCATCAGACTCATCAGTGAATCACTGATGAGTCTGATGACTTAAAGTATCACTGACAGTGATACTTTAAGTGGCCTGTGGATTAGTACACCCTTTTCGTTGTATTTTACAAATGATTTATTTATTATTAAGACAGACTTCTCCGATAGACACTTAAATAATTATACAGATTTAAAAAATATGAGACGCTAATTCATGATAATTTAATCAAATAACATAATTATGCGTAATTTACTGTAACTGCGTTTCTATCGCATAAGTATGTAATGTTTTATAACGTAAGTTATGCTTACTTTTATCTCACGTAGTTATAGTGGCAGAGATGCGTCAATAACACAGTTCCATGGCGAGGCCAAGGCCGACGCCAACGCCGTCGTCGGCCGGCTCAGTGAATGGAGGCGCGTGCCACGCCGTCACTCGTTTATCGGCTATTATTAGAACATAGCCATAGTGTACCTAGAAATTCTATATTGCTCATCGCCACTCATGTTTGTACTCGCATTTAGGGTTACCATTTCGAAATTTGAAAAGTCCGGACAAAAAGCTGGACATTTGCCAAAAAGTCCGGACATTTCATAAAAGTCCAGACATTTTAGTCACAAAATGAAATAATTGATTGTTTTAAATTGAGATGAGACTGATTAACTAGTTGTATGTAGTTTAATAAAGATTGATGACTGATTTAATACTCGTTTTATTTATAAGTAATTTAATGCGAAAATTAAACATTAATTTAATTTTTTTCCATCTAAGCCAAAAATCCGGACAAATTAAAAAGCCGGACAAAGTCCGGATGAAAGGCTGAAAGTCCGGACATGTCCGGATGAATCCGAACGGATGGTAACCTTACTCGTATTGGAAATGTTCATTTGAACTATACAAACAAATTAAGTATAGAATGAAAGACGTGCGCCAATAAAGCCAAAATATTACATGTTCTGAAATGTTTATGCCTTACTTCGAGTATTTGAGTTCTTGGCTTATTGTCAAATTCTTGTTGCCACATTTGAAAACGCTATCATTCGTAAAATGCTAAGATTGATGATTGTTATTGAAGGTTTAGTTAATTGATGTGAGAACATAGTACAAAACACTCGCGTAAATCTGGAACTTGTATTTTTGGATATTGTTTTTCTTTTATTGAAAGGAATTTGGTTTATGTACGAACGGTATTTATAGGCTGGAACGTCAAAAGTTCACGCTATGTAACTTTAACGTACCTATGGTGCGACACACTATTCTTCTTCATTGTTCTGTCAGCTCTTTCCTTCTTGTTTTGAAATCGTACAGAAGTATTAGAATGCTTTATGTCACAATTCAAACCTATATAATATACCAAAACTCTAATAACTCTAAGGAAAAAAACAATTACACCCGGAATGTCTCCAGGGCCGGGCCTGATTAAACTTTCTCAGAAACTGTAATCAACTTGTCTAGGAGAAAAATAATGGGAACAATAGGAACATAATTTCCAGTCTTATTTTTCGGTTGTTAATTCATTCCTTTTCTTTAATTCCAGAACCAAAGAAGGACAAATTGGAAAATGGTGGTGAGCTGATGAGGCCTGAGCGACCCAACTCCTTAACCGGCAAGATCCCACGACGAATATGTTACCAAGGAGATGTTGGTATGTATTAGAGATGCGCCGAATATTTGGCAATTATTCGATATTTGGTATTATTTCCATGTTTGTATTCGGCCGAATATTCGTTTCAATTCCCGAATAATTACCGAATATTTAATTTGTGTAGTTTTAATACCAGAAAGTGTATTCATTATCAATGAAACACATCATCATTTATTTAATCAATTACTATTTGGTTACAAAGCAAATAAAATATTCAACACTGCGCACTTAGCAATCAAATTTTAACATAGCAATAATTAGTGAGTGCTTTCATTTGAAAATAGCTGATGTTAAAGCCGATCGTCACGTCCCGCCCCGCGAAATTAAACTTCTATTTCGTCGTCTGCAGTACCTATAATCGAAGAAAGTCCATATTCATAGATCTGTTACCTAACAACCGTCCACTCATTTTAAAAATGTTCACATTGCACAATTTATTTTTGTTAACCGCTGATGCAAAAAGAGTTTTGTAATAAGTTTAAACCTGTCTGTAGCACCGTAGCTCTCGGACAACGTTGAACTTATGTCAATGGGTTTCCTTTTGTTCAAAAAACTTATTCAGGATGTTACAAGACGGCCGACGTATCTTGGCGAGTCTGAAGTTAGTTGTTTGGCTGCGCAATGAATCTTTTAGAAACGAAATTGTCTACTGCGTAGCTAATCAGCTAACTTCAGACTCGCCAAGATACGTCGGGAGAATTGTATGTTTGATGATAAATAAACTCATTAGTCATGCAAATGTCGATAATTTTTTATAGTTTTTCGAATCAATATTAACGAAACAGAACAGTGATGTAGCACAGAGTTTAGTTGGCAGGAAACGTCGCTGCTTGCTGAGCGCATCACGGACATTCTTTTTTTCTTCGAAAAATCCTCATGATAAATCATCATTCCCTTCACCCGGGGAAGGCGAGGGGTTATGCCGGACTCTTACCGGCTAAAAACCCACGGTGTTCCTTCTCCTGACCCTTGGCCGGGATCGCGGGATTCGCAGCTGCATGCACCGCGACCCCGGCAGGCCTCTTCTACTGTGTGGCCTAGCCCCACGTCCTCCTGAGAGGCGCGCACGGAACACTGCGCGCCGCCTTCTCGGGCCTGTTTCTGGTCGGGCGATGGGTAAGCGCCTCACGGACCTGTACTAACCTGTTTCGCTAGGCCAAGTTCGTGATCGTGAAAAATAAGCCGAACAAGCCAGCCGAATATTCGTTTTGGTACATTTTTGATCGAATATTCTAGGTCGAAAATTCGTATTCGACAGAACCTATATTTGGGCCATCTCTAGTAGATATTTATTGTATGATTCCGTTGTAAGACACCTATTTTAAATAATTTAAGTCATGGTCAAAACCACAGACGACATTAATCATGAGTTGAAACTGCCAAATTTTGTAATTGTTATTTTCTTGTCTTGTTTAATTTTGCTAATATGTTATTTGTATCATGTTACATTTCAAAATCATAAGGGCTCTTTCTTATTGCCCAAATTGTAAAATGAAGAGAAGCATGTTTGTGTTGGCTTTGACCCTTTATCGGACAAACGTGTAATTGGATGGATCCATAAAGTTGCTAGGCTTGGCCTTATCACATTGGGAAAATTAATAGGTACCGCCATCGACAAAATGTGACCCATTTAGGGTCCTTTGGGGATTACCGGCGGGTTACCTAATCAGTTAATTAGTAATTACTTTGAAATGTAAACGTTGTATTCCAAACCTGTAAATATTATACTCACATAAATTTTCCAGTGGGTGGTTACGGGTCGACGGCCGACGGCGGCGGCGGCGGGCACGGCCACGGCGGCGACGCGGAGGAACAGCTGATGCTGTCGGAGCTGCCCGAGCCCCCCATCGCGTTATCGGAGATCGGGCCAATCCCACCGCCGCCCATGTTCAGCTCGCCAAGCCCCACGCGCCACCACCATCAGCACCAACACCAACAACACCAACAACATCAACACCAACACCAACATGCGCATTCGCACGCGCAACATCCCCAACACCCCCTCGCTCAACATCCTCTCTCTGACTGTAAGTTGGAATTAAATGCTGATTCTTTTGTCATAATTAGTGATAATTATTAATTAATAATTATTACTTAATAATTATCACTAAAAGTTCTGCTTAACCCGCAACAGAAAAGTCTTCGCAGATGAATGTGCGTGATATTAGATGCGTTACCAAATTCTTGGCGGGACTGGTTCTGCGCAGATTGACCATTTAATTAATGTGTCTAAATTAAGCAGGTACCTCTTTTTGGAAACTCATTGACTGTTTATGATGATAATGATAAAATTGTTTTAGCAGCGTCATTCTTTCAGTTTTAATATGGAAAGGATTTATTGATAGTGAATGAATTGTTGAATCGTTTCCTTATCAGCCGAAGAGGAGGACGAACAGGAGGACGACGAAGTAGAGCCACTGACTCTCGGTGCGGACACTACCCGCGTCGAGGAGATCCCGCCCAAGGAGCCCATCTTCAATGCGGTGCCGCTCAAGTCGGCGCTCAAGAAGCGGCCCGCGCCCGCCGCGTCTCCCGCCAACACGCCGCTGGCCACGCCGCTCGCGCCGCGACAGGACCATCACCATACCAGCTTCAAGTCAGTATCACATTGTTACAACTTTCTACAAACTACTTGTACACTTCCATATCGACACTTTAATAATATCTTGCTTTACTTAAACCATCCATCTGCAGTTTATTTATAAAATGACACGTATTATTTACTCTTTGATCACGATATTGTCAAAATGATTATAGATTATGCTTTCAAAACTACCCGCTGTGATCCCATATCGCTGACCCCGCAAAACTACGACTCTAAATCAACGTTTTTTTTGTTTTCGAACTATCATTTTGACCTAATTGTGAGCGAGGAGATAGTACAGCTGCAGTCCATTGATGATTCATGATTTTCATAATATGTTGGGCGTGATAGTGAAAGTTGTACGTTTATTTCCATCATGCGTCGGCGAGCAGGCGGCCGCCGCCTAAACCGAGGATCCGCATATGGTAACAGTCCCATACGTTATGCCAGTGTTGTTGAACCACGCCATCTCGCCACCTCGCCATCTCGCCACCTCGCCATCTCGCCCACCGACCTCCCGAGACGGTCCGCTTCGCCTTTAGTCCATGCATCGTGCTGTGCACGCTTCCGATTCTCATCTCTGTCTTATTTTAACTGTCGTTGTCTCTTACTATCTACACACTAATACCATTTTAGATGCATATGTTAATGACATAAAATTGTGATGCGTTGAACTGAAAATAAATAATAGCATTAATCAAAGAAAAGTGCAAAGAGCCCAAATTTTAAAACAGAAATCCCGAGTGTAAACTTTGGACCCACAACCTACATTTGACGTGTGTGCTGTTATTAAAGTTATGGCTGTTTTCTTTTGTACTCTTGCTCTATACGTCGTTGTTCTATGTTGCATGTACGTGTACTTTCATTATGGTTTGACAATCATTATATTTAAGTTTGTTTTATTTTAATATTTCTTTAATGTTTTATAGAACACGATATAATGAACATTATATAAATCAACTAGTATTAGTTCATTATTTTAAAATTGAGTTTATTTTTATTGATTTTAGTAGTAATTTGTAAATGTGACAGTTTCATATTTTTGTTAGTATTATTGAGTAATCATGTAATGGGCTTACAGCCTAACTTTGTAAGTGCGTACTATAAAGTGTTTTCCTTTTTTTTTAAGTGGATATTTGGGCCAAAATACATAGAGTGGTGGCCATATAATTAGGAACGACCACTACTGCACGCATTGTTATGATAAAAACCTACTATCAGTTTACCATTGAAGACTTTTAACTACATCATTATGTAAGCCCATTAATAGAGTTTAACACATGAAAACAAATTAAGGAAAATAACAAACTTGTAATAAAACTTACAATCACTTTATAAACAGAATTTGAAACGAGAGAGCTGGACAAATAATTAAGAACAGTAAAAATATTGTTAAAAAATCAAAGTTGAAAATAATATTGGGGAACTATATTTTTTGTCAGCAAAGTTTATATTTGTCATCAACTTGCATCATCTAATTATTAGATTTATCGCCACGAAATATTTTCATTCTCAGATAAATTAAAGTGTCGCCAGTTATGAATTACCAAATTAATGTCAATATGTATCTAACTTATGAGATGGGTTATCAATAAAATCGTAGTTCATTCCTTGGATAAAAATTTTGTTCTCAAAATAATAGGTTTATCCCTTAAATAATAGCTTCGTACTCAGAATGGTATATCTGTCGCCAAATAAATCGATGATCATCCCCAGATTGCGACTTGTTTTTATTTGTTATTTTGTCACCAGTGCAGTAGTTACATTTTATTTCGTTCAGTTATCAAAATAATACTATTCGTTACTAATTAAATAGTTCTGTTTATAAATTTAATGAAAAATTTATCAAAGGGTCGGAGCCAAATTGGCGCGCTATGACATTATTATTTTAAGGGAGTGCCTCCGACCTCGGTAGTTTGGGACACCCCGACGCGGATAGGTTAGGTTCGAAGGGGATGACGGGGGCTGGAGTGAGCGAGCAAAGCGAGCGAGCGAAGCCCCCGTCATCCCCTTCGTGTTAGGTTACTTTAAACCCTGCAGACAGAAGTAGGAGCCCCGGCTTCGTCGACTCTGCTTTGGAAACCCAAACAACCTTACAAACATCCCCTTAAGTTTTTCATTTGCAAATATGATGCTACTACTTTTGGGACTTTTATGAATTTTTGAAGTGCTATATAAAATTTTTTTCATGATCGTTTTGAATAAATTGATTATTTATACAGTTATCAGGACAAACTTATTATAATAAATCGAAACCTGTTTATTTGATACTTGATAGTATATCCCGATGATTATATGTGATTTATTATAGAATTGTTTTTATATTGTTTGGCAACTACATTTTGGCGACAGATCTACTATTTTGCCGACAAACCCTATTATTTAAGAAATTCAAAACCAATTAAATTGACGACAGCTTAAATCATACCCATAATATTGGTGACCGCTTATTTCTGTGTAATTATTTATCATCTACTCGTTTTCAAAAGTTATTTTAAAGGATTAATTTAATAAAAAAAAACAACGAAACTAGTGATTCGTTCATACTCGTACAAAATGATGTTGTAGAAATATAAATATATTTATTTGCCAGAAAACATGGTCACAAGTTAGTACATTTCGTGATAGTACATCATGTTTATTAAATAGTACGTTATGTTATGTATGATGACCAGGGAGCGGAATTGTATGGCAAAACAATTGAAAGGTGGTAGAGACGGGTCATTATTTTTTATCGAGTATTCAAGCTATCGATAAATTTTAACAGCTGAGAATACAGACGGCGGACAGACATATTATAATTTTTTTAGAAACACAATAATAGATCAACACGAAATGTCAAATTGAAATAGACATGACGTAATAAATTTTTCGTTTTGATTACCGTACTATAGTACCGTGATCAAAAGAGATCAAATATCATAATAATGTTATTGGGTAAACATCTCGAGTCGCGGTAGGTATCAGAATTTTTTGATAGATAAGACAATGTTTAAGAATAAAATTTTTAAGTATTTGTTAAGTTAATTAACAATAAAGTTCATAACTAAAAAGTATCGATAGCTTGAAGACTCGATAAAAAATAATGACTCGTCTCTATCACCTTTCAATTGTTTTGCCATAAGAATCCGCTCTCTGATGATGACTATTATTTCAAGAAGCTTTTCATTTCAAATGTTTTACAATGCTCAAATACTAAAGTTTGCAACACGGTCTATTACTGCAAATAACTCTGCTATAACAATGTTGCACGAAAGCTCAAATCTTAAAAAACGATACCATGTAAGGATTGCAAAATTGTTCAATTAACAAAAGCAAACCCTTTTCAGGGCCGTATTTAGTATAAGGGAGCTTTACTTCATCCAATGTTTTCTTTTATTGTAATCCATCTAGCATGTCTCACATTTTTTAGCTACATAATTATATTTTCATTATATGGTGTGCGGTATAAATCGTTTCTAATTATATGGCCACCACTGTATATGAAGTTTGTTGAGCACACGCATGGTGAAGGTGCGGGTATAGTCGACAGTTTTTAAGGCTCAGATATAATATCTAGGCCATTAAGTCACACTTGCCACAAAAACAAGCTAGGCTCAAAAAAATACCAGTCTTGTTCATTGAGAGTTATTTTGAAACTGAAATAGACCTAATTCAGTCCTAATTTAAAAGCGGCCAAAATTAACAGATTAACGATAAGCTGTCATAGACCATTTATTACTTTATTTCCTGCATTATTAGCTTTCACATGCAAGAGCACAACATACTAGAAAAGCATGGGCGTAGCCAGAGGATTTCCGCAACTGCCCCTCAGAATTCCAAACCATAACTAAAGCTAACTAGCTCCATACTTTTTTAGTAAAAATGGCGAATTTGGTAGGCATATTTTAGAGCCCCGATATTAAATCCTGGCTACGCCTATTAGTTTTTTCAATATGATGATTTGTAAACTAATATCGTTTTGTCGTGTGTAGCACACGGCCGGTTCGCGTGGGCAACGGTATGGAGAACAAAGAGAACGCGCGGCCGTGGGAGGAGTACGAGTCATCCAACGAGTCGGACCGCGTGGCTGCCAAGCTGGCGCGCAAGGAGAGTCTCAACATCAAGCTAGCGCTGCGCCCCGACCGGCAGGAGCTCATCAACAGGTAAACCATTCAATCCTACTGCTTTCCGCTTACAGCCCCGACAGACTATCGATCCGTCATCATCGTCTGCCTACTCTTAAAGGTAAAAGTCCGAAACGGGCTGCAAACTGCAGACTGCACGCAACTCGCCATCGGAATAGCGCCTTTAAGGTGTTCACTTTAAAGACGCTATTGCAGCCGCAGATCGCACCGCAAGCGATACTACTTCTGCAGTTTGCGGTCTGCAGCCCGTCTCGGACTTGTACCCTTACATAACTATGTTGGGATCGGCTTCCCGTCTAACTAGATTTGGTTGAATAATAGTATTTTTCACGGAGAAACTAGGCGATACCGATATCTTTATGTTAGACTGGTTGTCTGACTTCGGGCTTTTGTTTCTAACCAATTTGAAGCTATTTTATTCTGTCTCCATTTGTAACAAAACTGGTCTTTGTATGATGACCCAAAATCGACGCGACGTTTTAACCTGGTCTTTGCGGTAGCTCGCAGATCGATCAATCCGCGCGTTAGTTATTTAGCCTCAAGCCCTTCATAGATTATCATACAGTCTAAATGTATCTCAAGCCTGTCAACGCAAGTGTTTTCGTAGCGCAATAATTGTTCTAACAAGGTGGGACTAATCTGCGGCTTCACTATACCGACTCGGAACATGACATTCGGCATGACAAGTTCTGTTTTGAATCTTACAAAAAAATCAACAGTCGACTGCCTGACATGTATTAAAACCGTTTTTGGGCTTCTGTAGACAAACTATACCCTTTTCACTGTAAGGAGAGTCCTGACTTTTCTCTACAAAACGAATATATTACAAAGAATATCAAATATTAAAAAAAAACAAAACACTAATTTCATCATGGGATAGCCATTTTACTTGCAGACTATTAGTGCTATAAACCTGAAATTTGGCATAAAACGTATTTATAATGTCTACAAAGTTATTATGTTAAATCTTTTAACATTGGTTATTAGGAGTCTCGTGAAGTACGGTTGTTTTTTTATTCGCTCACTCCATCGTGTTATGTATTGTTGAACAGGGCCCGTACTATGAACTGTAAACTATCATAGTTCTATAACTAATTCGTTGCGTGAGAGAAATTCAACTTCAAAACTCATTAGGTAATTCAAAATAGACTAGAATTACTGATACTAAGACTGATATTTTTAAACGTCAATGTTACATACAAGACAGCCCCCAAAAGCGCCCTCTTTTCACCGATGCCTACTGTTTTTGCTGTGAAGAAGAAACGCTAAAAAAGAGTTCCTTTTCTTTGATACAGAATGATAGAACTATGATAGTTTACAATACATAATGTGGGCCCAGGTATTAAAAATATTGGGAATTATCATGAACACTTTCGATACAGAAGTCCGTTTATGAAATATTACGCTTTAAGCTGCTCATTTTTTTAGAGTCCCATCCCCCTACCAGCACAACTATAATTTATATAACGAATTTAAAAGGAAAGTTATCCCAGCTAAGTAGGCTCTTCTAGCTTGGAAGTAATCTACCAACTTATTACTTGTAGTTGGGTCTTTAAACTCTATAAAAAAATACTTAAATTAACTGCAAATTTTGCTTGTTACGTTGGACTTGTGCCATTCCTTCTTTAGTTATCGTGTTCATGACTACGTTTTTGAAGTCTTTACCAAAAAAATTTAAAGCCGTACTGACTAAGGAACCCTATTCTGTGTGGTCCGACACGCACTTGGCCAGTTTTTTGTATCATTTGATACCATGTCTAGACCAAAGGCGGTTAAGTATTGTATGGAGTAGGTGCACATACACTAGCCTCCGGTTTTGAATTGAGTATTAGTGATAAGCAATACTTAAGTAGTATTTGAGTACGGAGTTGTCAAAAAAATGCTTTGAAAGTAATTTTTTTGACAACTCCGTACTCAAATGTTACTTAAGTACTGCTTAACCTAGAATTTTCAATTCAGAAACCGGAGGTAATATAATATATAAAATATCATTTATATGCCTGATAATACGAGGTACAATATCAAATCAGCATTAGGCCCTGCGCAGACGGCACACTTTTTGTGCGATCGAGTCTGCGGCGCACAAAAAGTCTGCATGGCGCGCAAAAAGTCGGTCGCGGATTTTTCACAGACTCAACGCACACGACGCACATCTTCGATCATTTTGTCGGCAGAGCTGTAGGGACGTAGACGCTTTGGAAATCGTGCAGAGATCGCGAAGTTTTATTTTGTACATGAAGTACAGAAAAAGAAGAAGAAATAGAGCATTTTGGGTACATCCTATACTTTCGGAAAGATTACTGAAGGGACAGTTCCATACTAAACATTCAATTCTGAAACAACATCCGGCAATTTTTTTCAAATTGTATAAAATGTCTGTTACTACATTTGATGAGTTGCTATTTATTTTGAGACCTGCTTTGACTCATTCGTATTTCTTGAATTAACATAGTTACATCGACCTCTGGCGCCATGATAATAGATCGCGTGTGTTACGTCCACCCCTAGCAAATGCAGATGGCCGACTAAAGTGTGCGCCGTCTGCGTTAGCGCGCGTTGAAGCAAACGTTCAATTTTTTTCACACACTTTTTGTGCGGAGCGGCGCGCCGCGGCGCGGTGCGGTCTGCCCGAAGTACACGGATTTTTTGTGCGCCGGACTTTTTGCGCGTCGTGTGCGTTACTGCATATAATTGCATAGGTTCTATTTTCACAGACTAAAAAGTGCGTCACGGATAGTCTGTCGTCTGCGCAGGGCCTTATCAGTGAGTGATAAAACAGCGTCCTTAATGATTTTTGTCTGAATAATTAAGTCGATCACGCCCTTGTTCACACCAATCGAAACAGCTGTTTCGATTAGATGAAGAGATAATAAATACCTCTCAGGAGCGGCATTTCATCAGTACTCAACATTACTAAATGTATACTGGTGCCCTAAAATTCTATTACATTTTAGCACTACATTTACAATTAACATACTGGCAGACCGCAGATAGCATTATACTGCGATAATTAACCTGATTATTAATTTTGGCCCAGCATCATTCGTAATGAGCACTTTTTAAAGGTGGCTGATTACTTTAATTTAACCAGTTTAAATGTTCATACGACATAAAAAAACATGTATTTCATACTTTAAGCAAAGTATAAAATTCCCTCCTAAGAAACAAACATTCAATGATTCAGGTTCGTTCGCCAAATAGTATAATAATTCTTTAGCATAACACTCATAACTGTTTGTAAGAAACTACGTGAAAATGAGTTACATTCCTTAGTATTGTATCATAGTCACAACATTGTCAATGTCACTACCTACGTTCGACTAGCTAATGAGGGTTGGCAGTATTACGTGTTTATTTATTATGGACTAATAATTATTAATGAATGTATCGTGTACTGGCATCAAATTTTTTATCATTACTAATATGCGAATGTTTTGTTTTCCTATAAAGGTTGAATTCATATTTCTAATTTGATAAATTATGAGGAAAAAATTCTGGAACATTACAGATTCATTTGTTAATACTTCGTTGTCACTATTGTAAATAGGAGTGTGGATCAAAATATGTATTGCCTTTTTAACTAGAATATTAATAAGTTTGTGATTAGTGCTAGTGAGAAATGTAAGGTGATCATACAACAATTACATAGAGCGTAAAATCCTTTATTGCTCGAAAATTATTGAGTAAGGTTTTCCCTCGGTGTAACTTCACGATTACCTCAATAGAAAAATGAACTATTTACTGAATTAACTTTCGCACGGGCATCATCAACACAGTGCACGTGTAGTGTTACGTAACGCAAAGTTCGGCACAGTAATAGTCCACTCCACACCGTCTGGCAACAATGCACGCCTGGGAGCGTTATTTTAGTCAGCATCGTCAAAGTCATTGTTATCAATGTTTTATTTCTTCCTGTTTCTGAGAGCTCGCTCTTGGCATTGGCATTGTTGTTACTTTGACTAATGCATATTGAATAACTATTTGTTATGATTACTTCAGCTCGTTAATTGAATTCCAGGCTGAGTAAAATACTAAATTATATCATAATATAATACATTAGTCAAGTCTGAAATTCTAGAACAACCCTAATTTATTAATTAAGCCTGGGAGCTAAATTACGGGTCTTGGGAATTAGCCAAGTGGGTATGTTAATCGGATATTATGATAACATTTTCAGCCTCACGTAAGCTTTAGCGAATTTTATATTGTCGGTCGGTTGCCAGTACACGGGAGCAAGTGTAGAGAATAAATATTGTTAGTGTTCGCTTTAGCCTCGAGAAGAAAGTTACATCAGTGCACGTCTGCACCTGTGCCTACGTTATCTGTTATCTATATATACGTGATGTGTGTGCAGGAACATTCTGGTGGTTCAGAGTGAGCACGAGAGGCAGGAGTCGTGGGAGGCCATCGGTGCGCGGCTCATCCGGCGCCTGTCCATGCGGCCCACTGCCGAGGAACTCGTCGAGAGGAACATACTCAAAAGTAACTATGCATACATTGATTGTTCGACAGTTACATAAAACATACTGTGTTTGTTCTGCACTATCTGTTTTAGTCTAGATTCAACTGGTATACTGATGATCTTAATTAGATTGTGATTTGTTTGTTTATGGTGTTTTTAAGGGACCGGGAACTATTGCTTCAAGCAGTTCTGTTTTATTTTCTATTTGAACATATTTCGAATTCTACATCATTAGGGAAAATCAATTTCATGTTGTTCAACTGACGAATACAAACGCACATAATAAGTATGCATCTGACTTATACCGGAGCTGTTTATGCTCGTTCGTTTGCGGGGGAGTTGCAACATCGCAGTTAACAAACTTTTTTCTAAGAAAATTGAATTCCAGTTTACTAAAAGAAAACATATTACAGGCCAGTCACCCGCCGAAGAAAAGAAGCAGAAGGAGGAGAAAAAGCGATACCTGTTACGCAAACTCAGTTTCCGACCCACTGTTGACGAACTCAAGGAGAAGAAAATCATCCGCTTCAGTGATTACATCGAAGTTACACAGGTAATGCGGTGTTTTTGATTTTTTTCTAACGTCAAATGTAGTAAGCATATATCCTATACAAAAGTTCTGGTTTTAAAGAAGTCAGACTTAAGGTAAAAAACAAATTTGTTATATCAAATCCTGGGTTGGCAATAACAATACCATCCTCACGACCACGGTACAACCGGGGAGTAGCAGGCGCAGAAACAAGGTAGCTGTGCAACGTAAAACTATACCTCATCCACACATGATGCAACAAGCCGCTGACAACTCCCCAAATAACGCTATTTACAAAAAACCATTAATCAACTGCAGCTGTGTCATCGTTTTGCGAGGGTTTGCTCTGGCATCACCCACTTGCCCAAAGTAGTGACTATGGACGGACAAAACTCCTTTCTGGCCTGTGTCCATCAGTGAACTGCGGTAGTCTTATTTGATTGATTGATATAATAATACATTAATTGGTGATTACGTTTGAACAGGCGCATGACTACGACCGTCGCGCGGACAAGCCGTGGACTCGACTGACTCCGCGGGACAAGGCCGCCATCAGACGCGAGCTCAACGAATTTAAGAGTTCGGAGATGGCCGTGCACGAGGAAAGCAAGCACCTTACCAGGTAAACTAGTCTTTTATAATATTTTTTCCCCTAACCAATATATGTCAGTACTTCCCTTGTTTATCAAAAAATATTTATTAAATCCAGACATAAAAAGACCTGACCGTTTAGTTTGACACAGCGACTGACGTAGGTAACATAATTGGTCCCCAGATTCCACAGACCATGACGGCTGTGCCTTAGAGCCGGAGCGGAGTGCAGCGCGAGCGCGCGTGGCTGAGGCGCTGGTGCGGCGCCACTGTGGCGCCACTGCGGAGCCACTGCGGACCCACTGCGGCACGGCACGCTACACTCGCTATTCACACGGAGCGAAGCATCTTCCTCGACCACCGGCCGTGGCCGCACCTGTGATTTTTAACGTTATTTATATTGACTTCTTCCGTTTTCTGGAAGATTTGTATGCAATAACTTACCAAAACGCGTCGGTAAAGTGTTGAATATTCTAAAGTTGCGTTGTACCGCCGTTTTGACGTTACGTTTTGTACATGCGTACCGAGAGTGCAATTTTGTTTTTTTAATTTACCTACTATGTATCGTAGTTATTGCCGAGTACAATTATTGTCATTATGGTATCGTTTTATTAATATTAGGTTGACGTATTCTAAGCATAACTATACATTCTTTGAATTGACCTTCGAGAAAGGTTAGTGATACTGTTTATTGTGGTGGAGATTATGCGCTTTCAAACTCTGTGAATTGTATGTAACGGTTACAAGTGAATTATTTTGATATGTGAGACGTATCCAGCATATTGTATTTTTTGTAAACTTGTGATTTTTCTTATATTGCTAGCTCTTAGCTCTGTAGTCGTTAAGCTAGATTTCAACTTTAAACTATTTATTTGTCATAAAATTTATACTGTATTATGTTACGGTCACAATTTATATTCCTTCTTTGTGTGTCGTATTTTAAGATAGACCTCGATCACAACTCAATTTTTCGCCGAGAGCGGCGCTAAATGCAGCGTTTTATAATAAGTACAGCTCTTTTTATACTTCCTGGTCAAAATGTTAAATCGTTCTTATTAAAATTTACAATTTACGGCATTTCTTTAAATTGAAGTTATGGAGATACTACCACAGAATTTCAATTGTTGTTTTTCTTTTGTGAACTTGAAAACGTATATTATGTATTCTCATCACTGAATGGGGTATTCTATTAGATTTTGTAACAATTTGTTGAGATGTGATTATAGGTGTTATATTGGTTATAAACGTTTTGATAAAAGCGCGTGTCTTTGTGATTTAGATAACTACTTTGGAATGTTGATTTAATGTTCTGATTTAGTACTTCCAACCGTGTAAAATAACGTTTTTACTTTGAGAGAAAATGTCTCCCCGATATTAGTTATGGTAATCGGTTTCTTATTGTACATTGCACAGTCATGCCGTGTTTATTTGCTCAATCGTAGTTCAATGCAAAATTTTATACTACTGCCACTAATATATCACCTATTATCTCCCGAAGTTACATTTTAGGTAATACACATTTTTGTAAAGTTTACTTGGTATCAATAAAATAATCAATACATAGTCTACCAGAAAAAAATATAATTTGTAGTAAATATAATTTACTATTAATGAAATAATAGCAAAATAAACGATAACCATCTGAACACAGGCAACTTGTTTATAATTATTTGATAAGACTTCTGGTCCAGTTATGAGATTCCTAAGTACAGGGAAGAACTCGGTGATTATAAAACTCACTACTAGAACACTGTTGTTATTAAAATAAACACTGAATATTATATTGAGCTCAATGTAAAGCGTGATGAATAGTTAGGCTTTATTATATCCATCCTGTACGACACGAGTAACCTCGGCGGGAACAACTTGTTATCATCTTATCGCTCTAGCCTAGCTCTAGTGTAAGTTACTCAAACGTTGAACGAACTAAATCACTAATTAATGATTGAATAAGCTATTATAAAGCTGTAGCTGTTAAATACATAATTATACGCCTTCTGAGATTACAGTGATTATTTCATAATGTGTTGATACGTTTTGTTTCACGTCGAGACAATGTATTCTTTGATTGCCTCGATGATACATAGTGAGCAATAATACTGCTATCGGTTTGTTTGGCTGACGAGTGAAATTATTTGAACTAGCGTTGAAAACTTTATATTACTGTATAGATTAATTCTTCTTAGTGTAACTAATAGATAGGAATCAGTTATAAATATTTTTTAAAAGCGATGTATTGTTCGGTAGCGGTGCCATTTCGTGTGACGTGTTTTCATGAGTAAGTCATACCGGTTTTGATTGGGAGGGACACAAGTCCATAAGGAGTTAGTACTGTGAATGATATTCGTACTGGCAGTACTAAAGTCAATTTGGTAACACGAACTTCGCATCATTCTGAAGAATGTTTTAGTTAGCGGCGTTTTCACTTAATGTTCTGAAAAGTTTTGAACAAGCATTCGTTCGCTCATGCAGCAAATGAAAACGCAAAGGGCGAGCGAACATTTTCGTTCGCTGCGATCATTTGCCCCCTTATTACAAAAGGTGGTTTAAACCGAGACTAAGATAAACCCAGATTTAAAATATACCCATCACTTTCTAACATAATATAACAAAAAGAGACGGAGCTATTTTAAAACCAGGGTTTTTCTTAAGCCATCGTTTATAATAAGGGGGTTCATGTTCGCGAACGAGCGTTAGGTGCCTATTACACTATCATTTATCTAATCTAGGATCATATCTCTTATATGACCTCTAGAGTCATATCTTTGTGTGAAGAAACGATTCATATGTCTATATTACATTGCCATGTATCTATGACTCATATATCTATGATCTTAGATATATGATAGTGTAATATCTCCCATAGCTTGGTATTTGAAAAACCTTACGTTCTGTACCCGTAGTACGTGTTTGCAAATTACGAGAACTGCAACAATTTTCGTGAGCTCGCTAAACTGAATAATACATATATTTGTTTCTTTTTCTTGCGGGTGTGTAAGAGAGATAGAGTTTAGCCCCCGAAAACTATTGCCGTTTTATAATTTGCAATTCGTACTAAGGGTGGTAATGAGCGTTCGCCCGGTGTTGAAAGTAGTCAGTCGTTGCCCGATCTTATTGTGTTCCGTACAAACAGTAGAATGAAGCATGTTCTGAAAGTGAAACAGTATTTCTTTGTTAATCAGAACATAAATGCTCCGAGCGAATGCCCGTTTAGAGCAAATGTTATTTCGGTAGATCAAACGAAAACAATATTTCTTTGTTGTTCAAAACTTCGAAGTATCGAACGAATGTACGTTTAGAGCAAATTTTCGTTCACTACATTAAGTGAAAACGCAGCTTTACACGTGTTTTTACGTAGTAATTATCCTGTTATGTTAAGTCAATGCGTAATTACAGTACATTATACAAAATAATGATAGCGAGCTACAAAAATGTTGATATAATGGTTATTCTTGAGACCATTCCATTATAGAATAAAGTGACGCCAAAATGACGACTTATTTTTCTAAACGATTTTGTTAGATTTGCAATTAAAACCGATAAGGTAAAATGTAGATGTTTATCGATATATTATATTATAAGACATTCAGATTTTCCAAAGATCTAAGGCTCAACTAAATTCTTTTAGCTAGCTTACATTTTGACATCTACTGTGTATGTATGTTGCGATATTGTCTGTGTTGGCATTATATGATAAACAAATTAAGCCTTCTTCAGGCGATATAGGTACTCTACGAGTGTGTTAATTAACTTGCGATATTATTTTTTATAAAATCAAATGTGATATAATTATTTTAATTTCTAGTGTTTTAATGTGATTACACCTTTTTCATATTTATATAATTCGATTGTTTTCAATAATAAATTTATCACGTAGCCTGACTTGCAAACGCTAATACTTCCGGGTGATGTACCAAAAATCAATATTTATCTTCTTTTACTGTGCAAACAGCAATACGTGCTTAATGTGTGCAGACACTGCGATGTTCCGTATAGTTAGCGTCGAAACGTAGATTATTCGTGTAATTAATAATTTTATATATCTTACAAAGTATTTTGATAACAAGTGCAGGCGAACTGTGTTAAATGTTGACTAAAAATATTTTTCCATGTTTACACTTACGGTGTACGTAACAATGTACTAGGATTTAGTATATACCCCACATATGTGACGCTAAATATACATACAAGTTGGTTTAAAATGACAAGAGATGCCTACAGATTTGATCGATTTTGTCAACGACAAGCTGTCTGTCAGTACACTACGCGATAACTCGATTTTGGCGATTGCACGTGTGATCGACAAAATTTTGGCAAATTTGTAGGTACCTTAATGTAAATGATGAACTATAATGTCAACTACGCCATGTATTGCGGTAGTGAATTTTAAAGCAATTATATCGATAAACATTCTTTTAAAATTATGTCTGTATATATTTTTTATAATGTAAATTATGGAATCTCTCATTTCCAGTAATATCGTTCGTAAATTTTTGTGCTATTACGATTTATAATTGCTAATCTTCAGTAATCTGTATACTGTTGCTTTTATTTTAAACATCATGTAAATTATTAATGACTTGTTGTAATGAGTATATATTGATAGCTATTAAATTACTTGTTTTATATAAACTAAGTCTGTAAATATCATAATTATACATTAAGTTTTATACATGATTGTTTTTGTTTCAACCCCAAACCTGGTTTAAATTTGCAAATAATATAAAATAATTAACATAAAATAATCATTAAAACACGGGCACTTTGTCTTCCTAAGCAAAACGTACTATTGTTTTGGGGGAGATTTACAAAACTGTTAATGAAGGCTTTGAGGTTGTACCGGTGTCGACTTTCGATGGCGCTAACTTATGGTCGTGCGACTGGGTTGAGAGAAAGTTAACTGTAGTGCGTGCCCGTTACCGCGAGACGTTGTGCTCAGTCCGTGCCGGCCAGCCTTGCGACCCGCCGCACCCGCAAGCGCCGCGCAATGTTTACCTTGTATCTGACGATCCGGCAAAAACATAACAGAAAGTGACAGTGTTCAAAAATAAAGCTTATCCAGAAACCCGTGAAAACAGTGTGTGTTGTGACTACAGTCCATGAGTCCGGTGCGAGGGGTCACAGTGTGAAAGTGCAACGGCCGGAACAAAGGATCATTGCAATGACGTTCTCTGGAAATATGAAGGAGAGTAAACCGCGACCCGTAAAAGATGCATGGGAGTCAGAGGTGAGTCTAACGCATGACGATTTCTAATTTGTCATGTATATGTCGCAGCGGTTAATTTTATTGACACGCGTGGGATCAAGGGTATTGTTATAGTTTCAAGATTTCATCTTAATTATTCGTGTGACACTTAGCTGTCTTTAATCACCACTTTCTCTTTAATAATAGGTACATATTACAGATCTCTACGAGTTCGTTGTACGAAGCTTTAGCTTCGTTCAAAGCAAACAACAATGAAATTAACATTTCTAGAGATCATCCCTTCGTTTAAAAGAGACTATACAATTAGGCATTACATTATTATTAAATACTAGCGACCCGCCCCGGCTTCTTTCTAGAGATCATCCCTTCGTTTAAAAGAGACTATACAATTAGGCATTATATTATTATTAAATACTAGCGACCCGCCCCGGCTTCGCACGTGTACGTTTTATAGTTTTAAACCTTCCTCTTGAATTACTCTATCTATTAAAAAAACCGCATCAAAATCCGTTGCGTAGTTTTAAAGATCTAAAGATCTAAGCATATGTAGTAGGGACAGACAGACAGCGGGAAGCGACTTTGTTTTATACTATGTATGTTATTAAGTGCTTTTAATGCCATAGCATAGGTTGTAAAATTATAAACAGTAATACACCGATGCTGTTTATATTTTTCCTCGAATTGTTAGGAAGTTGTAGCCTAAAATTAAAAAAGTACTGTGCATCTTCAAAAGTTTTCTCGAAACGTATTGATAAAATCGTGCACCTATGACGTTACTTACGATCGCCAGTAGATAATATTTAAGTAGATGGCCATCGGTTTACATTTAGTTACGCATTACACAATTTGATATAGGCTTGACAATTTGATATACCTTCCAGCTTTTTAAACGCTATATGGTAAATTAAAAATACAATATTTCGTGATCTTAGACTCTAACGAGTTTCAATTTTTTTAGTTTTTTTTCTATTACAGTTTACTCACGTGCATTTTTCGGGATACTAGTCGGGCAATCCCGAAAAATGCACGTGAGTAAACTGTAACTAATCATCATTATTATACATACTTAGTTGTTTATTCTCGTATTTATAAAAAAACATCCAAGTGCGTGTTGGACCACGCACAGTGTAGAGTACCGTAGCATAATTATACTAAGTAGCAAGGAATTTTATAATATTTAACAATGATGTTGTGAAATGCGAAGTTATTTTTGCGGTCAATAAACTCAAAATAGCATTCAACTGAAAATAGCGGATATTTTAAAAAGGTATAAACGTATCTCGTTCAAAATAGTTTTGGTTGAAAGTTTCCATTAGATGCTCCAAGCTTAATATTTTTTTTCAGATTTTCTAGGAATCGTTTGGAATTTTAAGGGTGAGGCACATTGTTACCGACTTTCGGAATTCACATAACACTGAATATGCACCTAAATCAACCTATCATTTTTTTTATAGAATATGACATAATATTTATTTTAGTTTAAATTCGTTTCACTCGCCTAATTTTTACATCCGAAATGAAAACTCACGAAGTTATCTATGTACTATCACGAAATTGTGTACATTTATTTATCTACCTTACCTTTAAAGGGACGTAGGTTTGAAATGGCCCGTTTCTTTTCTAACTATAAACATAATTACAAGTCATTTCGATAGCCGGAAACGATTGTAATAATCAATCACGGCTTAATAATACGGCTGTCCCATTTCAAAACCTAGTAAGGTCTTAAAATTTAACGAAATTTTACAGGAGAGCACATAAACGATAAATCGGGCAGCCTTTGAAAAGTATTTATGTTAGGTAAAACCATGTGGTTAGAGTGACTTACTAGGTTTTAAAATGATCAGAGGCAATGAATGGCACTTACTAGGTATCTCAGCTTATTATGTGAGTTTTCAACGCTGGTGTTTTTGTATTTGGTAGAGACTTTCTAGGTTAGCAAGATTATGCAATAAAACGACTTTTGTAAAAAGTGTCCCTTACTAGCTTTTGAAATGGGGCAGCCGAATATTCAACAAACAATTCTTGCAAAGATTTCAATATTGTGTGTTCTGCCTAGTCTTTTTCTAACTATGTTGGGGTCAGCTTCCAGTCTAACCAGATGCGGCTGAATACCCGTATATACGAAGCGACTGCCATGGGACCCCCGCAAGTCAGCTATTGGACAATGCTGATGTCCTAAGGGAGATATTCCACTATCATAATTATGATAGTGTAATACCTATATACATATATCTATGATCATAGATGTATGAGTCACAGATATATGACAATGTAATATAGACGTGAATCATTTCGCCATACCTACAAAGATATGACTCTAGAGGTCATTTATGAGATGATCCTTTATATCGTCGCCCGGGAGTGAAAACCTCGGGAATGCATTTGGTATTTGCACGGACTTTCACCTAAACACACACAAATCTTCACAAATTTTCACATAAATCTAGTCAATTATATTTATTACGAATATTATATACCCAATAAAGGCTAGTTTCAGTGCCTACAAACTAATTTCACATAGAGCGGGTCTCTTATCAGATATAGTCCCTAAGTCGTGATAAAATAAAAACCGACTTCAAAACAAAAACTAAAAAGAGTAAAATAATTACCAAGATATAAAATTAACAGTTTCAGAAGTCGGTGGCTTTTATTTGTTTCAGTGTAGAATTGCACCGACTTCTGAAACTGTTAATTTTATATCTTGGTAATTATTTTACTCTTTTTAGTTTTTGTTTTGAAGTCGGTTTTTACTTTTATTTAAAGTTATTTATTATATACGTTTTAGTGCCATAAATTACACGGTTTAAGACTACAAATTTAAATGACACGATTGCGTAATCTTTCCTACAATTAAGTAGTTTTCTTTAAGAATTAATGTATAATTATCATGACGGCTCCTTACAAACTTCTTTGTTCTTGGCTAATGTTTCTGTGATCACAGTTAAAACAGAGATTGAAAGTCCTTATCAAAACTTTTGCTTATGGGAACCACAAATGAAAACGTCATCTAAGTATATTTTTTTTTTGTTTTTGTTGTTTATTTCAAAAAGCGCTGAATCTATTTCGATAAAATTTATATGGGACCACCTCTGAAGTATGATCTACCAAACAAAAAAAGAAACATCAAAATCCATTCATAATTGGAGGAGATATCGCGTAACAAACATACAAAAAAAAAAAAAAAACATTCAGACGAATTGAGAACCTCCTCCTTTTTGAAGTCGGTTAAAAAATGACTAAAATACATTCCCGAGGTTTTCACTCCCGAGCGACGCGACGATATGATCTTAGATATATGATAGTGTAATAGCGCCCTAAGGTTAAACCAGTTGTCAGACTTTCTGGCTTCTGACCCTTAATGACTGTCATAGGTATTCGTATGACACTTGGGACCGACGGTTTAATATGCTCTCCGAGGCCCAAGTGATGTAACGATCGGTCACCCATCCGGACTGACCGCGGCAAGCGCAGCTTAACCTTGCAAATCATAATTATGATCCGCGTGGGTGTTAGTTAGGGGGATAGTGCACTATCATATTTCTATGCGTCATAGATATATGTGACAATGTAATATAGTAGACATTTAAATCATTTCTTCATACACAGATATGACTCTAGTGGTCATAATATAAGAGATATGATCCTATGTAAATGATCCTAGATTTACGATAGTGTAATAACCCCCGATGGAAAGATTTCAATATTGTATTGTAAGGTGAATTATTAAGTGAAGAGGAGCTCGTGGCTAGATAATTACAGCCGCATAGACCGATCTTCCGGGTTAAGCCACGCTTGCCGAGGTTGGTCTGTGGATGGGTGACCATTCACCATAGCGAGTTTCCTCCGTGCCTCGAAAAGCACGTAAAGCCGTTGGTCCCGGCTGTCATTTGTAGATCTTTGACAGTCGTTACTGTTGGTCAGAAGCCAGAAAGTCTGACAACCAGTCTTACCAAGAGTATCGTATTACCCAGTTACTGGGTTGTGGAGGTCTGATAGGCAGTCGCTCCATGTAAAATACTGATATTCAGCTGCATCCGGTTCGACTGGAAGCCGACCCCAACATAGTTGGGAAAAGGCTAGGCAGATGATGAAGGTGAATTATTAAAACGTCTCGACATAACCATTTGTGCTTTATTCGTTGAATGTCTCTGATGGCTAGATTTATTTGGACTATTAAATACATATTTACCGTCAGTTACAGTTAGCCTACCGAAGTGATTCTAATGACTGTCCTATATATTACTGGAAGAATATAAATAAGTCTGTTAACGATTCCTTAAATTTATTCTTTTGTGCAACTTTATAATTTTATTCACTACTTCAAACTTTACAAGAAATATAACTATAATCATTATTGTATTTATCAGAATACTACAGTGTTGTAAGCGTGTAACCTGACCTATTAGCACGACCAAGAAGGACGAATAGGGCTCTGAGCTCTAGCCCCATTTTGGGTTATGCATGGGCAAAAGTAAACCAAATGTGTAAATAGTAACTACGATACCTCTGGGCTCAGAGGGAGGGCGTAGAGCACATTTTTGGCATAATGACATTTTCACATAATTATAGCGAAAATTCGTTTTTTTTTTGTTGTTTTTTGCTTCTCCTGAAAACCCATGTTTTGTGCTATACTCCCTTTGAGCCCAGAGGTATCGACTACCTACTTAGTTGCCCTTAGTTTATAAAAAAATAGAGGAGTATTACACTTATAGGAATGGACTACGCGAACGCGTATCTATGTAAAAGCGCTTCTACCGTTTTCTGACCTGTTTTGCTAAGGAGGAATGAATGTAGGAGATTGGATTTTGTTCGTACTCCTTTTATTGTTTTCACCAATTTCTTTGCGCATTCCAAGGCAATTAAATCAATCCCCTGCGACACACCGAGCGTAACGTTTAGCTTTGGAGGCCGTGACTTACAAGAGGCACAGCGGAGGAATGTGTGGTGGAATAAAGATAACAGGGTTAGGTTTTTTAACTTGTGGTGTGCAATCAAGAAGTAGACAACAAGAGAGTAACAAATCTGATGCACTCTATGACTCTACCAGCCATATTACAGCAGACTCGTCGGGTGGTAAGCGAAGAAGTGGTCTAAATTTGACTATGCTTGCCTAGTAGATACTGACTGTTTCCAGTAGTAAACAGCGAGCTTCACTTTAACCAGGGAGGGGTAACCAACTATGACGTTTTTTGATATCCTACTTTGTCCTACTCACTTACTCGACGTTTTTCAAACGGGAATATGTATAATCAGGCTGCCCCTAGCGGATTTTAGGCAGTAAGGTACCTCATAAATCCATTCCTTATCACTTGGAAAATTGGTGAAATATCGATGATATGATATAATGTAATATAGATAGGTACCTATTACAATAACATGAATTATGTTTATAATGCCCCTGACATAATCTACATATAAGGTAAGTTAGGTACCGATTAGAATCCAGTGGATCTACTAACATTAAATTTCGCATGGCCTCGATATTTAATCCAAATTAGTTTTCGATCTGCATTCTGGTATTTTATGCATTAAGTGTTTTATTACAAACCTAATAATAGTTAGATACCTACTTGGTTTCATCAAAATTTAAAATAAACTTCAATATAGGTACCGAATTCTCTGACAAAACTCAAATTCTGAACCTGTAAAAATCCGTACCTCGTGCGAGTTGTATGTATTTATGTATGAATCATCATAGTTGTGGGCATGTTGTGAGTTAATGTGAAAGGTCATAGGCGTTAATATGGCGATAGCTCATAATAGTTTCCAATATCAATCTAATATAGGTACCTAATTCCGAAATCACTGACTGCCTGTCCTTTTTCTACTTGATAAAGTGGCGTTATAGGTAGGTACACCAGAATCCGCTTAAAACTGGCTACTAAATGCATTTGCTAAAAATAGATAACTAGGTAGGTAAGTAGATTTAGAGAAATCGAGAAACTTTATTATTGCAAAAGTGAATCGGTTAAGGAATTTCTATAAAGATTTTTCTTGACTTTTTGGCGAATAATGTGAATTGAGTGAGAGGGAAGTGTGTCAGTGTTGATATTAACGGCGCGGGCGCAGCGATGTCATCCGTGATCCGGGTCGCAGCCGGCTAGTATTGGCTGACCGCACTCGGCACAGCGCGCCTTCACATTACAAATTAGTGTTTTTCTCTGGCCTCTCAGACTTAAGGATGTCAATCTAAAAGTAAATCTATTAATATATTTAGTATTAACAAGTCAACAATGAACTTTAAAATTACAAAACACTTCGATCGTTGTCCTCCACAATTGACTACAGGCAAGGGATTTGTATGTTAATTATTATTATTTATTATACTATATAAATTACATAATAAGTACCTATTTTAGGTACATATATCATACTATATACACCGTGTCCCAGAAAGTAATGTCAAGCGGAAGTCCAAAGGTAGAGCACCCATAAAGGTACCCGAAATACCCCCATGTATGTTCCGCGATTTTTTGTAGTTTTAGAGTTGATTTCTTTTCATGCCTATAATGACAAACAAAAAATTTTTGACTTTAATGACATTTTTGATTGTAGTGCCATGATAAAAATGCGTGTTCTATTCATCTAGTTTAGAAAAAATGGCTATTCACGTCACAATGATCAAAAATGTTATTAAAGTTCGAGTTTGGTGAAGACATGAAAAGAAATCATATCTCGAAAACTACAAAAAATCGCGGAACATAAATGGGATTGATTCGGGTGCCAACCTCTAAGGGTGCTCTGGACTTCCGCTTGACGCTACTACTTTCTGGGACACGGTGTATAATTTTCAAGAGGATCTTTTTCATTAATCATAATTATGATTTTAGATGCACATGACTATAATTCACAATTTAATACCCATTACGTCTAAAAATAAATAAGTTTCCACCGTACAACATTCAAATACAATGAAAACTGGTAATAAGCAAGGTGAACTTTCAAAAGTTTACGACCTTCTGCAAGTTTTGGTTGTCACGAAATTCATCTTGAGATTCTCAACATTTAATAAATTCGCTTTGAAGTTTAAATGCAACGAAAATTCTGTCACTTTTATAAAATGTAAAATGAACGTACTTAGGTACATTAGTTGAGAACTGAGTATTACTTACTGAGAACTAGGTGAGCTTTGAATGGTTTAAAACAGATCCATATACAGGTTGTTCGCAGGTAGTATTTCAAAACGGTCGGTCAAGAATTGCGACTGCGCGGTCCGGTTACAACCTCGCGTACATAGATGAGATTTAAGATGAGTTGGTAGGTAGGTACCTTGTGTTGTTATACCTTTGTTTTAATAACTCTTTAAAATCGTATGTGTCAGTTATTATAAATAGGTAAGTACATACAATACATCGATTGATGCAAACAACTTTTAAGTTGTGCATAAAGTTTTTTGCATCAATGGATGCGACTACTGTACCTACATTTCAGACAATAATAATTATTAATATCCTAAACTATAAATACATCGAATTATTTACTTTTCCATGAACCATGAGAAAAATACGACTGCTAATAATACTTGAAAGAGTCTAAATAAGGGTCAATTAAAATATAGACTGGTTTAAACTAGGGTTAATACTGGTACCTACCTACTTAATTGTAAATGCCACGAAGATATTTTATCGTCTGGCTAGCGTGCAGTCTTTTGTATAAAATCACACTCACAATGTCAAAGCTGAAATTAGTTTTTTATTTTCTTTTGTTTATAATGTTTTTTTACCGTCCCATTGCTGTAGTAGTCGCAAACGCAGCTGTCGACCAAGATGTCCAAGGTATTTTTATACTGTTCACAAAATCCACTCTTATCTCCGGTTTCTGAATTGAGAATTCTAAGTAGTACTTAAGTAACATTTGACTACGGATTTGTCAAAAAATTACATTTTTTTGACAACTCCTTACTCAAATACTACTTAACTATAGGGTATAAGGTATAACGGGCTGGTGTCCGCAACTCCACGTCTGAGCACATATTTTGCGTGACGGATGGTCAGTGCAATCACTCGATCCACCCTAACTCCTCAAAAAAGGGCAGCACGCCCTTGATGTTGCTAACGATCTCTCGAAGCTGGAAGAGTACCTGGGTTTCTTCCTCCATGCATGCTCTGCACTAGGGTTTTCGCCCCGGGTACCCGGAACCGGGAATTCCCGGGAATTTTGGGATTTTAGGACCCGGGAATTATTTGGCGGGAATCCCGGGTACCCGGGAATTATATGAAATGAAGAAATGATGATGAAAAATTAAGGGTCAACACGCTTCCGAAGATTTTAGAGCATTTTCTGTATCTCTCGCGTGAAACGGACATTGTACTGCGTGGTGTGAACTTAGAATGGGGTAAATGTATCGTGATGTCAGCACACAGTACTGTTGTCTCTGTCTAGTAAACAAATTCTAAACGCTTGATTTTTTTTCGTAAATATTTCATGTGTAGAAACTAATATACACAATGCTTATCTTTTGTGTAATTTCGAGATTTATAATGAAAATATACAGGGTGTAAACGAATTCGTGTAATTCCTTCAAACAGCGTGATCTACTGGTCATAGATTAACCCTAAATGGTTTTTATTTTAAATACAAAAAAGTTTATTTTCAAAAACAAAAGTACTTTTTTCGATCCCTTTTTGCGCCCCGAGTTAACCGACTGCAAAGAAAGATTTCGTGCTAGTCGTGCTAGCCAGCTGTGTCACCGTGCTTTTCATTCATTGATGAGTGGCGTCGAAATGTTCCAACGAATACAAATGTTATTTAGCAATTTTTATTATTTGTTCCTTATTAGCTGGTTATGTTTCGATCACAAATCGCCACCGCAAGAAAAAAAAACTTTATTTTTATTTTTAATCAAGCTAAATCCCGTGTTCAGTCATTCTACACCAGTTAATAGATCAAGTGGTTTTAAGGTAGGTATTACACGAATTTGGTAACACCCTTTATAGTCATTCACCCTATTGTTATTCCGTAATATTTTGCCATATTATATGAAGAGAAAACTTTTTTTCATTAAAGAAACTCGCGACGTCGCACAATAAATGACTCTAACTGTTCCTAGTTCAATTTTGTAAATAAGTGTAAGATTTTTTATTTCAATAAGAAAAGTCGATTGGTATGTTAGACAATTTATCAACATAACATGTATAAAGTACTTACACAAGTTTAATGTTGAAATATACGAGATAAACTAGATTTATACAAAAAACATGTAAATTCCCGGGTACCCGGGAATTCCCGGGAATTAAGAAAAAAAAACCCGATTCCCGGGAATTCAAATAGGCCGGGAACGCGAAAACCCTACTCTGCACAGGGGGCTGTCTGTAACTCCAATGACAAAGAGGTGTTTGTTAAAGGAACCATGGCCAGTCGGAGAGCTCGCTTAGTGAGACGACCGCTAATGACGGGAAGCGCCTCCTTGGCCTGCTTACACTCGCCATGGTTTAACCATGATTCGTTATGTTGGTCTCTGGTGCGTTTTCTTACCAGAGTGCGTAGGTATCCGAAGGGGATTGGTATTATGGGTTCGGGACCCACTGCATCCATGCTTGTTTCCCTTCTGGCGAGCTCATCTGCTGCATCGTTGCCTCGGGAACCGCTGTGTCCTTGATCCATTGAATGGTTATAATTGAGGTTACCCACCTGGATCAAAGTTTGGTGACACTCGTGCACCAGCCCAGAATTAACTGTGTGGCTGCTTAGTGCTTGCAAGACCGCCATGCTGTCCGAGAGTATAAGGATTGAGTGGTCCTCAACCCTCCTGGCCATGATTGTTACGCAGCTAGGGAGATACCCAAGCATTCAGCCTGGAACACCGTGTTGTGGGACCCCAATGGTGTGGCTATTTGTATGTTGAGGTCCTCCGAGAAGATCCCGGCACCTGTGCCTGTACCTGTCTTGGACAGTCCGTCCGTGAAGATCCACAGCTCCGCGCGGCATAAACCCTGGCATCGGTGATATTCATACAGTTGGATTTTTTATTTTTTATTAAAAATGTATTGTAAGGATAAACGGTCGTTTATAGCTCTTATAAGAGGGCACTCGCTAGCGAGTTCCTCTAGCAACGAGGTGTGTTGTGTGTTACCTGTGCTCCAGAGATTCAGTGTTTTTAGGCGTATTGCTGCCACCGCTGCTTCCTGCTGTATAAAGAGGTGCAGCGGTGGCAGTCCCAGCACGGCTTCTATAGTTCGTTTCAAAATCCCTGAGACAAAATTAACAGACGCAAATGTGAAACTTGTAAATTATAGGATTTTTTTTTTCAAATTTGACCTTTCGCGCTTCTCAATTCAGTCTCAGGGATTTTGAAACGAACTTTAGTGCTGCAGTCGGTGTAGTCCTCGTGCAGCCTGTAATTGCCATGCAGGCAAGTCTTTGTAAGCGCTGTAGTTTGTTTGATGCTGTGCTCAGCTTGGTTCTAGGCCACCAGCCCACAGCCCCGTAGACGAGCATGGGGCGAATCACCGCACTGTACAGCCATAATGTGATTTTGGGGGATAGTCCCCATCTCTTACCTATCATTCTTCTGCACTGCCAGAAGGTGATGCAGGCCTTGTTTAGTTTGTTGTCTAAGTGATTGCTCCATTTTACCTTAGGTACCTACTGTCCAAGATTACCCCGAGGTACCTATTGCTTATCCCGAATTCTCAATTCAGAAACCGGTGGATAGACTAGCCAAGCTTATTAATATAGCACTTTTTTAAATATTCCATGCCTTTCTAGCCAACCACTGAGATATTATCTCTTCTATAAAAAATAATGTGTCTTCTATACGTTCGCGCACCATTCATCTGAATTGAAATTTTGTATAGTTTTTGGCACTTGCGCGAAAGTTTCTGAAATGGCGGATGCAGGGGGGAGTAAAATATATGAGAAAAACTATGACTTTTTGAAATTATAAAAAAGTTACCTTCTGTCTGCCTTTTTCCAACTATGTTGGGGACAGCTTCTAGTCTCACCTGATGCGGCTGAATACCAGTATTTTACATGGACTGACGGCCATCGGACCTCCGCTACACAGTTAAGTAATGGGCAATGCCGGTATTCTAAGGTTGCACCGGTTGTCAGACTTTCTTTCCCGCTGTCTGCCTAGCTGTACCTAAGTTTTCCGAATATTCTGAAGTCCTACGGACGTGATCTCTTGGTCGCCTTTTACGAAACGCAAAGATAGATTCTTAATTAAAGAAGTTTGCCATTTTATTACAATTCAAAATTTATTTTATTAAAACTGTTCCGAGAAATAGTCACAATTAAATAAGTAGATACCTATTTTAATATAAGTATCTGCAATTAAACTGATTCAAATAACTTTAATTGTAATGTTAATTGATGATTGTTGTAACAATTTTATTCACCTCAGGCATAAACAATCACGTAGTGAAAAAAAGGTCGGCATTTGCAGTACCGTAGTTGACAAAATTGTACTTTGTCTACTTTCACAGCGACTAACACCTTTCTGTTTTAATTACTTACTGCTTTCTTTACCGGCAGTGTCAATTTATAACTTCGTATTCACAATTACGAATGGAGCGTAAACATTTTTAATATAACGCCTGTCCGTTTGTCCTAGATTTAAGAGAATCAACCGTAACATAGATAACTAGCTAAATTTAGTAAGGTACCTTTCCGATATTTTCACAATATTTGTAGTTTTCTCGGTACCTACTGTCAACAAGATGTCACCTGTCGCCGTGGGCGATACTTACGTTTAAATTAGCGGTCGGTCGTAGCAAGCACCATTATCTACAAATGAGCACGTACTGAACGAAAGTGAGGGCGTCCGCATTGTTAAAGTTAGAGATCTTAATAGAAACCAGCGAAAAGGCTGCGGCGTGCACGGAGCTGAGCTCGACTCTGCTTTGTTGTTGCAGCGTCAAGCAAAAACGTGAGGCTGAGGCGGGATGTAGGTCGCGACAAGTGCACGCTGCTCGTTGCACGCGCTTTGTACGCAGAATGTACTATAGGCACACAGGCATTCTCTGTAAAGTCTAGCTAGACAGTCTCCTCCACCTGCGGGCCATAAAACACAGAATTATAAAGTGGCTTGTATTCTTATCCTCTCAACTCCTAAGACAGCTTAGAAGTTCACGCATGTTCAAACTGCTATGACGATGGTTATTAAGATTTGTTCTTTAACTTTTCGTAATCTAAGATTAAAAAAATCGGCCAAGTGCTAGTCGGACTCGCGCACGAAGGGTTCCGTACCATTATCTACAAAAACGGCAAAAAAAATCACGTCTGCTGTATGGGGAGTATCCCTTAAATATTTGTTTTATTTTAATTTAATTATTTATTTTTAAAGTGAATACATGACTAATTTTATGTGAATATTTCAAGCGTCTACCTGTCGCCGTTATCAATATCGAGCAAAAACGAGCAAAAAAATCACGTTCTGTTTTTTAGTATTTGTTGTTATAGCGGCAACAGAAATACATCATCTGTGAAAATTTCAACTGTCTAACTATCACGGTTCATGCGATACAGCCTGGTGACAGACGGACAGCAGAGCCTTAGTAATAGGGTGAACCTGTTTAAGTAAACGTGGATGAATGAACTTTAGACAAAGAAAACGTAAAAAAATATCAGAATTACGGATTTGTCAATGTTATTGTTATGTGATGATTCGTATCTATGTACTATAGGAGTGTCTGTTACCTACCGGTCTTTCTGAAAAAGTTAGTATCGTAAATGCCTTTTTTTTTGTGCTGTAGCTATGGACTTAGTCCATACTGGGAAAATACAGGGGTGCAGAAATGACAAACTTGCAGGTTTTACCGAAGGCCGCACGAGTGGAACATTGTCAAAGTGCAAAAAATTCAGCTAGGAATGTTTCATGAAATAATTTATTTTAGCCAGATTTTAGTAACTACCTGTAAACCTGTAGAAGAAATATGTTCTGAATATGACTTTGTGTATGAATTGAAGCAGTTTGTATTTATCTTAACGTCGTTTCTGATGTTAGCAGAACCCCGGGATATAATGTAATTAAACAAAACGCCTTATGGATCTAACACATCCATAAATTAGAAATATCTGAACGTAAAGTACCTACAAGGTTGAAGAAGGTGAGTATCTTCAGGTGAAAATAAATGCAATACTTCTATATACTAATATTATAGAGAGGTAGAATTTGTTTGTTTGTTTGTATGTAGGAGGTAATCTCCGGAACTACACATCCGATTTCAAAAATTCTTTCACCAATAGGAAGCAACGTTATCCCTGAGTGCTATAGGCTATATTTTGGGATCAAAAAATTATAAATTAACGCGAGCGAAGCCGCGAGCAAAAGCTAGTATGTAATAAAATACATTTACCTTATTTCAATCAGTCACTATTACAATGTTTACAATGAAAATTGCAAGTTGTAATTAAGTAGTCTCACTATCTATTTCCCAAATGAATGCCTTAACCAAACTCTACTTTAATAATTTGCCATTATCTGTTGTTTAGTTTCATCATAATAAAGCTTTCCACATCCGCACTCAAAGCTGGCTTGACCTTGCTTGTACTAGCTGAGAGAAGGAACTGTTCGCTTGAAACTTCAAAATATTCTCTTTGTTCGGCACGTTTGTGTCCAAATGCCATTTGTATGTCAGGCTTGTCACGCTTTTGTGGTCGCTAAACGGCAGGCCTGCATAACTCGGGCTTACTCTAAAATTTTGTGATAATTTTCATAGAAACATAATTTGGAAATGTCTTGCGGAATCAGTCTACTTACTTTAAACTTTCCTTCGTCGGTATACAGTGAACATTCAATATTTTAGACTTTTCAGGTGCAAAAGCATTGTTGTGAATGAGACGGTATTACATTTTTTTGTTGTTGTTATTGTAATAGTCACAGTATTACTTTGAGGTCAATTTCTGAGGGTGATCAGGTAAAACGAATAAATACATAAAAAATATTCTTTACCTTGTAAGCAGAGTTAACTTTTGGAAGGTTTATCTAAGTTAATGCTTCCTGCAGACTCCCTCAAACCACGCCTTTAACACAATGTTCTAATAACTTGAATATTAATTGTAAATACAAGTTGTCTGTAACCTTTACAATAAACATAAACACAATAGGGTAAGTAATTGAATCCGAAATGGCATTTTAAAGTTCGAATGTTAACCTGCAGCTATTCTGTTGACGCAACCGAACTATTTTCTCGCTGTTTGTAATCTAGAGCTCGAGAGACTACGGAGAAATAGTACCTTACGACATTACACGAAACAACATCGCCAGTAATCTACATTATTATTAACGCGTTACAAAACAGCACATTAATTAATTTTAACACTTTTAATGCACATTCAAGCTTAGTAAGGCATAATCTAATTTTACTCTACGTATAAATTGCAGTGTAGATTTGTAAGATTTCATGATGAGTGAATTTAGTCTATTATTTGATATTATATGTGCTCGTATGGCGGACTGGACCTAAGTAGAGGCTTTAATTTTGGGGGGTTTTAGCCGAGTCTCTGGCTTGTAGAGCTCGTTTATCCGAACACATTATACCCACATGTCTTTCGGCTCCATCGCAATCAGTAAACTATGTTTACTATCTTCAGCTTTTTTCGAAATTGAAAAAAATTAGGATGTAATTAATAACTATGAACTAAACTATGGATATAAGTACATACCTAAATACTTTAAAAAATCTACTCATTATATCATTAGCTATTCTAGATTTCAAAATAGGTCTAGTTTAAGAGTCAATCCAAGTCTAATCAAATGCCGGAAGTATTAACTGACCATGTTATTATTATTTGTCACGCTATGGTTTGACCATAGCGTGACAATTAATAAAATTAGTTCTGCGGTTGTTTTAGATACGTATAGGTACCTACGTGGCAGAATAACTTTGGTACCGGCTGAAATAGTGTAATTTGGAAACCACGGAGTGGTAATGAACAAGGCAAAGGAGACAATTCGACATATTTTAAATAGTCTATTTTAGTTATTTACTTACATTTAAATCGTAAATACACTTGTGGCCGTAATGGTTTCAGAAGCACGTTCCTTATTAGCCCCGTGGTTCTCAAATAACCCCATTGTACGGTAGTCAACTCTCTTGGGCATGGTGATAAATACCTATGTATCCAATGAACATAATAATATGCGTGAAGCATTATTTGGCTACACCAAAATCACATGAAAATAATTTAATGCCTATTAGATACGAATAAATGCCATAACTGTTATTTATTACTTATGGTGTAGATTTATAGATTCTGAGACTTTGCATGACTCTATAAAATGCGGTTCTTGAAGAGTAGGTTAGTTTCATCGAACCTTGCATTGGAAGATTTTATTTCGACATAACTACTCGGCAGCTTTTGGTTGATCGATGTACAATTGGGCATAATTATTTACCTATATACAAATATAACTTTTATTGAAGTTACATAACCGCAGAGTTCTGTATGAATCCCATTGGTGTCGTAAAAGGCGACTATGCGATTGACGTTAAGAGAATGGGCAGTAGCGTGGTGATTCTGGCAAATTCCCCCTTTGCTATATTACTAACATAGCAAAGGGGGAATTTGCTGGACTGTCCATTGTGGCAGTCATTCGGAGGCCCATATTTAGCAGTGCAATATTCAACGTAGGACGTAGTCACGTCGTATCTCGTTGTAAATTGGATATCACTACGTCAGAACTAGTTTCATTGGGTGCAGCTGAAAAATTGAAAATGCCTCGGAAAATACAGGAAAATTAGTATGAGGATTAATAGCAAAAAGAAAACAATAATCTTAAATCGGATTCTGAACCCAAGACTGCTTCTCTTCTATTTTCAGTCACAGCAAAACTGACTCTTGTTCATGCTTTAGGCGGCCGTAGTGTACAATTTCTTGGTAAAGTTTAATTTTCTACGTTTAGGTACTTACAAATAAGAAATGTAATCATTTTTAATAGCATCAATTAAAGTCTAGGAAGTCCCTGTGGAACCTACCCATCTATTGTGTTGTAATGCACTTATATCACAACACGTAACGTGTAGTAATTATGAGATAAGTGAGATAAATCAATATGGCTGCCGTAAAAGTAGCAAAATACTCGTGTAATGTAATTGTTAGGAAATGGGAAGTACGTTAAGCTTGAGCAGTCATCTGTTTATTGTCAGTTTGTCACTGTTTGCGTTAAGTATGAACTTTCTTGTTGAAAAATTGCGCTCGCAATCGCAAATAATCACTGATTTAACTATATTTTATGTTTTGTATTTATCGAGCAATGTTTTGCTAGATTGTTTACGTAATTTGCTTAACAAAGAATTACCTACTTCAGTTTAGTACTTACGTGATTCGACATTGTGTAGATCACAAAAGGTGATGAAGCGTATCACTCAATCTTCAGGTTGAAAAGTAGGTATTGTAGCGAATGAATGCCAAGCAACGCTACGTCTTCACTGAAGATATTGCTTGAAATTTCTGTTTAAAATTAGCCTATACCTCGCTAATTAGTTATGGACATTACTATGGAATTTAGATGTAGGTAACTACTTACTCGCTTTAGATATTGTGATTAGTAGATCTTTCGTAAAAATCAATTAAATTGTTTTTTTTGCTTCCATTTAGTTGTAGTACCTACACAGGTACTAAGTCTGTGTGCATTATTGTTACGTAGTAGCGTAAATAAACATTTCTTTGTTAGAAACACATGCCACTATCTTTTAATATCCCGCTATTACAGAAGTTATTTCCTGGATTTTAATGTCCCTCCGTTCAATTACACAATGTGTTACACATGTGAAAGTAGCACACGTTTATTTATTTATATTTATCTGGGTCTAGTATTCAAACAAGTTCGACATGCTGTTGGACAGGCCTTACCTCAGGCCTACCTCTTATTTGCTCTGTGCATCAGAGCCTTACAAGTTAAGTTCTATCTATGTACCTATTTAAATTTATGTTATTTTTATCAGCTGGAGTATGGGTGGACCCGAAACGGCAATCAACGATGTGTGAGGCACCGAGCACCTGAATCCACGATGTCAGTGAGCAGCGACATCAGGTTCACGAGGCGCAAACTGAGCCGGCCCTGCCGTGGCTGCTGCGCTGCGCTGGCGTCACTGCTTGTGCTGCTGCTGCTCGCCGCAGTGGCTGTATATCTCGGACGTACGTATCATTACATACAGATTCCACACTGTCAATGAGCTGCGACATCAGGAAATCAACCGTACGAAATTGAGAAATAGTTTCAATAGTATTCTACCCATTAGGACAATCTAGCTAGCTAAGTAGTGAGACTTATTACCGAGAAAATTACTTAAACGATCAACACCAATTTTGAGGTAAATGCTCCTTGCTGCAATCTAGGGAAATAATTAAGTGCCTTAGCACAAGTTTTTATTAACATGGCTTCTAAAGGTGCACTTGCAACGCATACTGCTTTACATACAAATTTTAATTACCTAAGTAGGTATTATAAAAACGTTGGCGATAAGATGATCGTTCTACACACAAACTTCGTTATGCACCACGCAACATAAAACACCTGCTGCAATTCTGCAGTTATAAAATGTAAAATAAATAACTGATATTAGCTATGGATCAATTTAAGCGAATGTTGCAGCAATTTTGTCAGACATTCCTAGAACAATTTTAGGTCTATACGTTATAACCATAAATGGTAACATTACTCAATGTCTGACCTGAAGGAGCGTGTTGCAAAACATCTTAGTTGAAATAGCTCAAGTACCTAACTATCTACCACTCATGCTGAGTGAATATATTTATTATTTAGTAGGTATAAATAAACCTTGCGGAAACATGTTTCATAATATTTTCAATTAAAACAAAAATATTCATTCAGCGCAGTAACAATCCAATCGATATCAATCAGTAATCGATTCGACGCAAATTACTTGCAGTGTTGAAATTATGCTCGCTTTTCGGCCAACGAGTATAACAATCATCTGATTTAGATTCTTTTGTTAGTAAACAGAGTGGGTATAAGAGTCCTAGTAGAGGCGTAAACTGAGCGACATTTGCCCGTCACCGAGCAAAGGCCAGTAAGCCGAGTGGCCTTGCCAAGCCCGCCGCGGAGACAAGTGCACTCCAACAGAATCATAGTTATTAACTATGCTGGCATATTAAATGATCATTATCATTCTTGAAAGCTTTTGTATAATTTACTTCTAATAATTACCTTTTGCATAAAATAGAATATACCAATCAATTTAAAAGTTTATAGAAAAAAATATTTTTTATGATTCTCTAACTTCTACGCCTATGTTTATTGGCTGAAGTCACGACAGTAAAAAGTTGATCACCTCAATTAAAATCTGAGAGTGATCGATAAAGAAAAGAGATTGTACTTCCGCGATATCCGTGACTTGCGAATGTTACTCTAAACTTAGTTATGTCGATTTCAATATAGATAGGTAGTATTGAAATTATATAATCATTTGTCTATAACACGATATCGTTAATCATATATGGTGCTGCCTGTCAGTTACGAATAGATCACCTACTTACTTCCCTTAAACACCGTCACACCATGATTGTGAATCGGTAATTTTCTTGATTGGTGATTAAAAACTTTTACCCAGTGTCCATCAAGACATAGTAAAAGCCAACCAAGGAGTTTAATCAACAGGTTTATTAAAAGTTCATATTTGGCATCTAAACTTTCAACAAACCTAAAAATAGTGAGTCAATATGCCGATATTTTTCCAGGATGGTCGGTGTGGTTATAAAGGGACCTTAACTTAACGACCTTGACTTTGTAGACCTTGTTCAACAAGAGCATGTCATTGTACAGGTGAATGATATAATAGTTGATTATTCAGGTCAATATCAACTGAATTCTTAAAATACATAATCAATAAGCACTAAATATAATTATTTTTATTTTTCCCGATATTGACAAGCTCTGCTTTGCCGATCTTAGTAACTTTGGAGCCAGGATTACGTGGTATATTATCTTTCATGCACCTGATACAATCTCTACTTAACTCTAGGCATCCATAGCAAGATACCGGAATTATTTAGTTAGTTACTAAGTATAATAGGTCAGGACAAAATTTGGAGTCGTAACAATGATGTTACGACTCCAATTTTAACGAATGATGTGATGACACAAATAAAGTAAAAACCTAAATATTGTATGCACAGTAGGTGTATTTTATTTTAGAGCATAATTATGTAGATATAAATAAGACAGTTGTACACTGAAGTTTGCCCTCAACCATACTATCAATCTCTCTCTATCACTCAAAGGTTTGATGGTAGAAAACTCATTTTTGAGTTAAGCTCGCCTTTGTAGATACATGACTTCACACTAAATTGTAATGTTTTTATTGTAATTTTCTTGTATGCTTTAAAGAATATATTGTATCCAACACTTAAGGAAAATTAAATCTTTCTACTGCTATTAGTCACTAGAGTAAATAGTACTTAATTGGAGAACCCAAGTAACTATTTGGCACGTAAATAAGAACGAAGGCACAAAAGAAAGCTAATGTACCTTGACTACCGGACGCACGACCTATTCTAACTACAACATATTAAAGTTTTCTAAGCGTTATTGTTGTATTTGCAGATATGTACCTGTTCGGAGATCCCCTTAACCGTCAAACGTTCCGGGGCTCGTTCGTAGTTACCTCGTGGGGAGCCGACGAAGGCGAGGGCGAGAAGGGCAACGACCTTGAACCCGCAGCCAACCGGACACGTGAAAATGTGATGCAGCAGGCGCTATTCAATTTATATTTAAACTCTGAATTGAAATCCTGTTTTGTTTCTGCAGACATACTAGCTTTGGACAGGTAAGATACTATTCTTATCGTTTTACAACACGCATGTCTCACTGCTCGTTTCCGGCATCAAGTGATCGATGACAGAAATGTTACAGAAAAAATATTACACAGCTTTAAATATAACAGCGACTTATTTATAGGTTTATGTAGGTAATTATTGTTGAATTTGTGCATTTAGGATATAGTTTGATATTCGGATTGCAAGCTGAACATTTTATCTAAGGATATTTCCACAGAAATCGAAGTGGTTATTATTATTACCTACTGTATCGTAAATGTTAAAAGTCACAATAAAAACATAAAAAGACGCAGCAAAAAGAAAAAGTTATTAAAAACAAACTGGCCACACGGCTGCAATTTAATGATTAAGAAACGATACACGCATAACAATTAGCTTTTAATTACGGCCTCGCTTCGTTGAATCACAATATCGATTTAATTTTTCGTCCGAGATCCGAGTCTTCTCATAAAAATGCTTTTACAAAGGCTAAACCAATTACAACTCCAACACAGCGACTTGAATCACGGAGGCTGAAATGAAAATCTCCTTATGGTTAATCAGGCTAAAATCGTTTCTAAGATTTTATTATATGTTGACTAGTATTTCTTTACCGATGGATGGAGAAAGTACACTTTCTCGAAATCTCCGAGGTCTGTAATCGAGCGTGCGCCTGCGCATGCCATTTTTAGTAAAACGCTACAATTTCAAGTTGTGCCGTATGATTAGAGGTATACAACACTAGTTTATTTCTGAAATCATATCAATTGACAAGAGAGAGGATACTAGTAGGCCAAGCAAATTAGCTAAACCTGGACATAATTCGATAACTCGTTGTTTTTATTATTTTATTGGATATTGATATTAAGTATCAAATATTAATTAGATATATGATGTAAAAAACCCGCGGTGGTAACCGTTTATTTAAAAAAAAATGAGATTTCGTACACTACTTAGCTTTTTTCTAAAAGCAAAATAGGTAACCAAATACCTTGTTAGTATAATTTTGAGGGGCATTCAAATGCTATCACCTAATAGCAAAATTAAACTGAAACCAAATTCGTATGTATGTTTTTCTTCAAAGTATTCATCTGTTCTCAATATCTAGATAAGCAAAAATGGTAACTATGGTGGTTGTATCTGATTAAGCTTTATTGCGTCTTTTTAGACATTTATGACAAAAATTAAACATTTATTTCTTACGTTTTAATAATAATGTTTTTCTCAGTAGTTAAAAATCGAAACTGTGAAATTTTTGTTTAATAATAGGTTTTTGTGTATTACAATCATGTTTTCATCAAAATTAAACATGTTAATGTTACGCTTTTAAAATTGAAAATATTATTGATGATACGCGCGAAAAAGTATTGGAGCGGGATGCATGCGGTGGGTGCGGGGCGGGGCGCGGCGTCAAGGGCAAGATGTCTTATCGAGTTAGTGAGGCCGCACACCAGAGATTCATTTGTATTACAATAATTGTAGCGCCACATTTGAACCGCGACACATTTATCGCCCCCGTATATTTGTATGTAAACCCGCACATCAAGGACACAGTTGTAGTAGGTGCAGTTTGTGGTGAGACGTTTGCCGCGCTTTACAAAAATGAAAGACAACATTGAATTTTACGTTGAGTTTATTGCAGAGGTTGAATAAAATAAAACTCTATTTTATATAATCACACGCTCACTGTGTATAGCAACAGATGGATTACAGAAATGATATGGACTAAAATCGGCGAAAAATCTAATCAAAGGAAGTACCTACCTATACCTAACCTATACAATTTTGATTAAACGGATGAACCCAATAACGTCTATTTTTTCTCATTAATCGCCACATCAAAAAATCGTCGTCGTCAGACGATGATGTCGACATTCTGTTGCTAGTGCCACGTTACAACTGTGTTTCCAATGTGCGCATACACGATACATTTGTCGCCGCGTAAATCGCAATAATTGTGGCGCCCTAAATGTATGTTGCGTACGTGTAGCGTGTGATGCCGGTGTGCGGCCTCACTTAGGGATGCAGGAAGTCCCAAAAAGTATCGATATATATCAAATTAATATTTAAAAAAATATATTAATTTCAAACTCGATACATCGAAAAGAACAATCGATACATCGCTGAAATTTTCAAAAAAATATGTGGTTATGAAATTCTATTGTGTTTGTTTTTACGAGTCTAGTTCAATAAATATTTCACTATTACTATTCGTATAAATACCTGACTAGGAAACTTGCTATTGAAAATAAATCGTATTTGATACATTTTCGATACTTGATATTTTATAGAACGTGGGCCCGGCTGTTTTCTCAGTTAAGTAGCAAATTTACTTCCATGATCTTACAATAGCTGCAACGCCGTACAATGCACACCTACCTAACCTAACTGAGACAACAGCTGATAATTACGCAACGGCTGAACCGATTTCCATCAAACTTATAATGATGCTGATTAAAACCAGCTTGCTGAGCTGCTATAACTGAGTATAGATAGACTTTAGCGTATTTTTTAAGAAATCTTTGAAGAGCTATTCCTCTTAAACTATTGACTTTTGGGGAAAGTTGTAGAACAAAAGTTATTCATTATTATTGGTACTTTAATATTTTTGTGCCTACCCCTTTACCTTGTATAATGAGTTTTATTTGCTGTTATACATATACCGTACCATACTGCGATCGCCAACCCGCCTGCCAAGCGTGGCGATTATGGCAAACCCCCCCAACATGGATAGCACAAAGAAGAAACGGCCCCTAGTCCCCGGCGGCACTGCTAGCCCTGGTCAAGGTAGCGGCCTAGGTAACGGCAGGGCGTAGGGTGCTAAGAATCCCCGGCAGAGATCCGGTTACCACAAACAACGACGACTGGACCTGGCAACGTACAACACGCGTACACTACGGACCGACGAGAAGATTACCGAACTCGAGGAAGAATTGAGCAGGTTACGCTGGGATATCATAGGGTTATCTGAAATCCGAAGAGAGTCCCGGACTCGATAATCCTCAAATCCGGTAACTTGCTCTATTTCCGGGAGGGCAATAGACAGTCCCAGGGTGGTGTCGGGTTTATCGTCCACAAGTCCCTTGTGAACAACGTGGTGAAGATCGAGAGTGTGTCGACCAGAGTGGCGTACCTTATACTCAGAATATCCAAAGGGATTCGTTGAAGGTCGTACAGGTATACGCCCCGACCTCGGCACACTCCGACGATGAGGTGGAGACCATGTATGAGGATATCTCCAGAGCCATGCATGGCTCTAAAACTCACTTCACTTTTGTCACCAGCTTTGTGGAAAAGGAGGGGCTCTTTATGATGAACTCCTTCTTCAGAAAGCGTGAGCATAGGAAATGGACCTGGCTGAACCCTGATGGTGCAACTAAAAATGAGATTGACTTCATTATGTCGAAGAGGAAGCAAATATTCAAAGATGTCTCTGTGATCAACGCGGTGAAAACCGGAAGCGATCACCGCATGGTAAGAGGCACATTGAATCTAAATATCAAGCTGGAAAGATCTCGACTGATGAAGTCTACGCTCCGTCCTGCACCGATCCAGGTCCATAACCCCGAGAGCTTTCAGATTGAACTTCAGAATCGTTTCGAATGCCTAGGGAGCTCCGTGGACGATTACAACGATGGGTTTGTGGAAACTGTCCATACTGTCGGGTCTAAGATCTTCAAGACCCGTCGTAGAAATAGAACCGAAAAGCTCTCTGACCCTATTCTTAAGCTCATGGACGCAAGGCACGAGATGATTCTGCAGTCTCCAGATGACGCGCTTATGTACCGGCAGCCCAATAGACGGATCTCTAAGTCCTTGAAATGCGATCTACGCCGATTTAATACAGAGCGTTTTAAGGAGTCGATTGAGCGGAACAAGGGCTCCAAAGTTTTTGCAAGAGATTTGTCTATTGGGCAGAGTCAGCTTATGAAACTGAAGACCGATGACGGCAGAATCGTATCCGCCAAACCAGAGCTTTTGAGAGAGGTCGAGAAGTTCTATGGACAGTTGTACACTTCAACAAGCGAACCCGTTGCGAATCTGGCAAACGACCCAAGAGCTAGATTGATCCGACACTATACCGAAGACATCCCGGACGTCAGCCCGTACGAGATTAGGATGGCTCTGAAGTACCTTAAAAAGAACAAGGCGCCGGCGATGACGGAATTACGGCCGAACTTCTGAAGGCGGGTGGAAAACCGGTCCATAAGGCCCTTCAGAAGCTGTTTAATTCCGTCATACTCGAGGGGAAAACGCCACAGGCATGGAACAGAGGTGTGGTGATACTTTTCTTCAAAAAGGGTGATAATACCTTATTGAAGAACTACAGGCCCATCTCACTTCTGAGTCATGTCTACAAGCTGTTTTCAAGAGTCATCCCGAACCGTTTTGACGACTTCCAGCCTCCCGAACAAGCCGGATTCCGAAAAGGCTTTAGCACTGTAGATCACATACATACGCTGCGGCAGGTTATACAAAAGACCGAAGAATATAACCTGCCTCTTTGCTTAGCGTTTGTGGACTACGAGAAAGCTTTCGATTCGATCGAGACCTGGGCTGTAATGCAGTCTCTTCAATGGTGCCAGATTGACTATCGGTACATCGAAGTGCTGAAGTGTTTGTATGAAAACGCCACTATGTCAGTCCGATTACAGGATCAGACCTTGAAACCTATCCTTCTGCAGCGAGGTGGGAGGCAGGGAGACGTCATCTCTCCGAAACTGTTCGCCGCTGCACTGGAGGATGTCTTCAAGGTTCTGGATTGGAAAGGGCTAGGCATCAACATTAACGGCGCGTACATCACTCATCTTCGGTTTGCCGACGACATAGTCATCATGTCTGAATCCATGGAGGACCTCAGTACAATGCTCGATGACCTTAGTAGAGCTTCCGAAAGAGTGGGTCTTAAAATGAACATGGATAAGACAAAGATCATGTCAAATATGCATGTAACACCCACTCCCATGAAGATTCTTATTCTTTATTGTACACAAGAAAATTACAGTAACAAAATTACAATTTAGTGAAGTCATGTACAAAGGCGAGCTTAACTCAAAAATGAGTTTTCTACCAGCAAACCTTTGAGTGATAGAGAGAGATTGATAGTGTGGCTGAGGGCAAACTCCAGTGTACAACTGTCTATTTAAATCTACTTATTTATGCTATAAAACAAAATATACCTAAATAAATATATAACAAGAATGAATATATATACATATATATATATATATATATGTATAAACTATATAATATACCTACATAAATATAATATTATCGATCATTCAGAGAGGAAATGCTCCCTAATTCTACTCTTGAAAACGTTAAGAGAAGGGCTGTCGCGTATTGAGTGTGGGAGAGAGTTCCAAAGACGCACTGCACGAATAGTGAAAGAACCATCATAACGGCTGGAAGTGTGACGCGGAGTACGGAGCAGAAGAGAAGAAGCCGTGCGACAAGGTTTACCCCTGGGGATAAGGTACTCAAAGCGTTCTCGAAGATATACAGGAGAGTTAGAATTATGAAGAATAGAGAAAAGAAAAGTTAGAACATGAGTATCCCGACCCCGACGCTGCCGAATTGGTAGCCACCTTAATCTGGTCCGAAATTCGGACACATGGTCATACTTTCGAAGACCAAAAATAAAGCGGATACACAAGTTCTGCAGTCGTTCAAGTTTATTTAGAAGTTCCTCCGTTGCGTCAAGAAAACAGACATCTGCATAGTCTATAAGTGGTAGAAGAAGAGATTATGCAAGAGTAACCTTAGTTTGAAATGGTAAGAATTTCTGGAGACGTTTGAGAGACTGGAACGAGTAGTACACCCTCCTACTTACCTCCGCAATGTGAACATCCCAGGAGAGGCTAGAATCTATAAAGACTCCTAGATTTTTAGCACTTTTGGAATAAGCGATAGGCACAGAGTTGTACACAACTGGAGGTAGAGACTGGTGATCTAAAAGGTTAAACATGTATCTGCCACCAACAATGAGAGCTTGAGATTTAGCTGGATTAACCAAGAGTCCGAAGGACTTAGCCCACTTGTTTATATTTTCAAGGTCACTATTAATGGCATCAACAGCTTCAGCGATGTCCCCTACTTGAAAGTGACGATATAGCTGCAAGTCGTCTGCATAGAGATGATAGCTAGAAGTCAGGACCTTAGTGATGGCGTTTATAAAAACGGAGAAGAGAAGAGGAGAGAGAACACCACCTTGAGGGACACCCGCAGCCAGATCACACCACTCAGAGGAGACCTCATCTGAGCGAACGGACTGCGAGCGACCGTGAAGATAAGAGTTTAACCACTCAATTACCTGCGTAGAGACATTAAGAGAGGATAGGATTCCTAAGAGGATGTCGAAATCAACTGAATTAAAAGCACTGCTAAAGTCCAATAAAACCAGTACCGTGAGAAGCTTATTTTCCATAGCCAGTCGTATGTCATCGGTTACTTTGACGAGAGTAGTTACAGTGCTATGACCAGGGCGGAAACCAGATTGGTAAGGACTTAGCAGGCTATTACAGGAGAGGTAACAAGACAGTTGTTTCTGGACAACACTCTCAAGGACTTTGGATAGGATTGGGAGGATGGATATTGGATGAAACTGGGATAGCAAGGATGGATTTGAAACTTTGGGTAGCGGCAAGACATGAGCCTTCTTCCAGGCTGAAGGAAAGGAGCTTGAGTACAGTGAATAATTTACCAAATGTGTAATTACGGGAACAATTTCAGTAAGGATAGGTAGGAGGTGAAGATCGGAGACTCTACACTCGAAGTTGTCGACGATTATGTTTACCTAGGGCAAACTGTCCAGTTAGGTAGGTCCAACTTCGAGAAAGAGGTTAATCGTCGAATCCGACTCGGCTGGGCAGCGTTCGGGAAGCTGTGTAGAATCTTTTCGTCCCAACTACCGCGGAGTCTCAAGACGAAAGTCTTTGACCAGTGCGTGTTGCCAGTGATTACATACGGTACTGAAACGTGGTCGCTCACAATGGGCCTCATAAGAAGGCTCAAGGTCACCCAAAGGGCAATGAAGAGGGCTATGCTCGGAGTTACCCTGCGTGATCATATCAGAAATGATGAGATTCGCAGGAGAACCAAGGTAACCGACATAGCTCGAAGAATTGCCAAACTTAAGTGGCAGTGGGCGGGGCACATTGCTCGCAGAACGGATGGCCGATGGGGCCGAAAGGTTCTGGAGTGGCGACCGCGTACCGGAAGACGCAGCGTGGTTAGGCCTCCCACAAGGTGGACCGATGATCTGGTGAAGGTCGCGGGAAACCGCTGGATGCGAGAAACACAGGACCGGTCGATGTGGCGATGCTTGGGGGAGGCCTATGTCCAGCAGTGGACGTCTTCCGGCTGAATGATGATGATGATGATACATATACCTACCAAAATTTACAAAAAATTGGAAAACAGTACCTATCACAAAACAGTAAAATCATCATAATACCTCATCCTGAACAATTTAGTTATTATCGATCTAATGAACACAATATTTCAATAAATTTCGGCCCTAGTCGATCCGCGGTACCACGTGTTCATAAAAGTTTGACAATCATTGACTATATAGCCTATCGAATTCTTACTAGGTATATAATATTATAAAGAGGTAAAGTTTGTTTGTATATTGGAGGTAATCTCCGAAACTACTCATCCAATTTCAAAAATTCTTTCACCAATAGGCTAGCTAAGCTACGTTATCCGTGAGTGCCGTAGGCTATATTTTATTATAAAAAAATTAGGGATCCGTAAGAAAATTACAATAATGTAACCCAAGGTATCAAAAATTTGCTTAAAAAAAATATTATTTGGCGTACGCTGCGAAAACCATTGACGATACATAAAAATAATGTACTACATGTTTATAGCACTCTTCATTATCCACAAAAAAGTCCATGAGGGTATATGTCTAATTATTATACTTAAGTCACATCAACCGTTTTTTTTGTTCAAATGAGTCGATCAAAACACGAGTAGAATCGAAAGATGAAGACATTCCTATCATGATATTAATCCTTATCCAAGTAAATAGCTTCATAATCAAGGTTGATTATGTACATGTAAAATGCTCTTTTTAAATTATTCGAATCGGACCTTTCGTTTAGAAGTGCTAAAAATAAGAAAAATGCCGCGGTGTGAGCGAACTGCCCAACATTTAGTCTAATATTTAACTACACATTTTATTTTTTGTAAAGTGGAAACAATTGAATAGTAGTTTATAATCTATACAGGTTGTCCCTGGAAGTATGGATCAAATCAAATAGAGGCGTGGGCAAGGTCATTTCAAAACTTGTAGGTAGTAGTAAAAACTTGAGTAAAATTGCCAGACCAAAACAGCCTTTGCAGTAAATGTTTTTTCTTATTTAACACATGTTTTCTAGCTGCGTAAAATTACTACAACAAGAAAGGCATACTGTTCGCCAAAGTCCTAAAAAAAATTACTTATAGCTCTGATAGTTTTTTTTATGATTTTTTCTATGCAAAGTGATTGAAAAAAAAAACAATAATTGGTCATAACTTCTGAATCGTAAAAAATTGCACCGACATTCTCAGGGTTACAAAGTTTGGAAATGACATTGCCCACGCCCCTATTCGATTTGATCCATACTTCCAGGGACACCCTTTATATAATTAAGAAGAAGATAGCTCGACCCCTAGGGAAGGACAAAGGCTAATTTTTAATTCGTGACTTCGTCAGCATCCGTGATAATAACCGACATTCACGCGGTCGAAGTAGCGGGCAAAAACTAGTAATAAATAGTGAGATACAAAAATCGCTCGTTACTCGCGATAGCACGGTCGGGAAATGGGACACAAAAAAATTACGACCTTAAGCTACAAGGAATAACGTTTATATTGAAATGTAACAAAGAAAAAACATCAATAAATGAATAATCGTGAACATTTATTGTTTAATTTGTTTACTAAGGTACTAAACATATTTTGAAGGCATGAATTAAACACTTTTGAAGTAGTTATGTATTTTGGCATTCCAAAAATTACAAATATTTGAGACTTTATAATTCCGCAAAGAGAATCTGTTTAATTTTTAATAATTTATTAACACACATGTTAAACTATGCAGAATAAACTGTTGAATTATAGTTATCTATAATTTCTGGTAAGATAATCCACAAAATCTGTAACTTACTGAACCTTCTTCATTAATGATAGTCCCGAAAGATTAATTAGTTTAATTTAGACGTTTTTTACTGGAATACAAGCGTCATATCATAATAAAGGTACTTTTACAAAGTTATTTATTATGCTGTACTTACGAAATCAAAATGTGTTGATAATTTAGTTTTTAATTTTTTTTTACACTGACGCGGAGCTTTAAAATGTTTAATTCTATTTATTTTAACTATAATTAACAATACTTTATGTCATAGAAAAAGAAAATTACAGTTATCGAATTATGTTCAGGTTTAGCTAATTTGCTTGGCCTATAGTCACTTTGCGACTTTGATGAATGAATGGAACACCTTTCAATAGTCAATAAAACATTTTTCGCTACAGATTGTTTAATGGGACATTAATTATATTATGTAAACGTACCAACTAGGTAATTATTTGTGTCGGTGCCAAAATTTAAGGTTTAAGGTTAAAGATACCATACTATTTATTATTTTTTCCGGTAGCAGTGGTAACCATACAAACTCGATAAAGGAATTCAGTTTTTATACCTACTTAACATGCGTAGTATCGCCATGAGCTGTCGTAGAAATCGAGCCCATTTTCATATAAAACAACTTTTACTTTTTATATACTATAAAATGCCTTCCTTATACATATAACAGTCGTGTAAAAAATGAAGTGACAAACGATATCTTATCGCTACTACAATGTATATTTGACACGAGAAAGTTCGTAATACGTGCTTTGTTTCAGAGCTTCGTTAGTACTTTCTATGCGATACACGTTGTACTATGTAGGTAATCCACATTGAAGGTTGTGTTCCCAATGTTTTTATGTCCGGCCCTTTCCTTTTGCAAGCTGAATTCAAATTGGAAATTGTAATGTTACAATAGCAGCCATGGATCTTTTTACTGGTAGTAATCCACTTATTATGCGGATTAGACCGGATGGACTGCGATAACCTAGTTACCCCAATTTTCATTGTAGGTATATCCGACTCGTAAGTAGTGAAAATTGCATATAAATTAAGTAAGGGTTTAATTAAGAATTGCAAAAACAATTATTCCAAAAACATGACACCCAATTTATTTAAGAACATCCCTGAGAATTTTAAACTGTTGAAATGGTATTCAAACATTTATAAATTCTCATTCTCACTAAGACTTTTCAGACGGAAGTACCAAAACAGATTTGGTGTGCCAATAGTTGTCCCAGTTCTTTTTAATTTTTATTACATCTTACGTGACTTCCATTTTTCTTATTCTTGTTAGTGCTTTTCTAGCATAATTGTTATTTACGGGCCGTGACTGTTACGCAATGAATACTTAAGTGTTAGACATTAACATAACAGCCGTAAACAAAAACCTTGTAGAGAAAACACAAATGGGGGAAAATACTGATTGCGTTATCTAAATTTAAACTTACCGAACAATAAGTAGGTACTTAACTAACTTAAATGGGATAGAAAAATTCTAGCTTACGTTTGATTACATGTTCGTAAGTAAGAAGTAGGTACAGAAGAAGTTCTGAAGTGACCCTTGAAGTACTTGGAAACTTTTTCAAGATGAGAAATTTTGGCAGTTGGTGTGAAATGACGAAGCTTACGTTTTCACAATCGCAACTCTCTAAAATCATTATCACACATTACAATAACAATAGAAAAAAGCTTAACTTTAAAGCGGACAAGCAAAATGGAAGCCGACTTATGTAATTCTATTATAATCTATTCCCTGTTTTAGAGGCCTTATCCAGAAAGTCAGAACGGCTTGTCGGCTATCATCACGATGGGTAAAAACTGGTCCGGTGATGCTGCTGCCAGACCTACTTATTAATTACTACAACAAAATATGAATTCCAGTTCAGCAGAAGGTATTCGCGTGCACTTCGAAGTATCGTTTGAGCCTATCTTCACCGCGGTGAGCACAGCGGAGGTGACGGCAGTGCTATCGCGCGAGCTGGCCGTGCCAACAGCTCACCTGAGCAAAATAACCACGTTGCCGGAGACACTGCATATTGAGGTGAGCGGTTCAATTAGCACCTTTATCTTTTCGCTCTTATTCCTTGAATACAATTCCGAGCGATGTAATTGATACATTCATATTATGTACCGTATGAAAACAAATATAGACAGGTAATTCAGTATAATTTTGTAGTATCTAGATGCATGACCGACTTTTCTTTTGTTTTACTTAGACTTGTTCGAAGTACCAATTGCAATACACTGGTTAACTATAACTAACTTCGTCGAATTATCTCGCGCTGTGCATGTTAGACTAGATGGACAGACTCTCGACCGATCCACTTTTCACGGACTTAATTTATAATATTTAGCATTAATTCAAACAATTTAATTTCAAATTATGCGCGTTGTTTTCCGTTCATTTAACATTTCATATACCTACTTAACATTGTTAATGAGATAATAATGTGAGCATCTTAAATTCCTCATGGCTAGCTAGATTTCAGTGCTAAATAGCAAGGTAAACAGCTCATTACGAAACATTGCAGTCTTGACTGTTAGGCGATCTTTATTTATTTTGCACAAATTGGTATTCTCCTTAATAGTTGCAAATATTTGTACCTAGATTACCAAATCTGTCAGAATATTAGTGTGCAATCTATTTTTTTTCTCATGCTAATTGCACGGTTACGCAGGTTTATTAGATTTAAGTTTCATTGAGTTAACTGTTGTTTATGCGAATGGCTTATTATATTTTACTCTTGAAATGCACAACAGTGGGGGCAGTAACCCCGTTGAATTTACATTCCTAATACACGTTTGTATATAAGTTTGCAAAGAACAATGAACTTCAGTATATTTTCGTAAGATTAAAAGCGTTGATTAGGTAGGTATGCAGCAGCAAAAAATCGTATTTATTATTGCAGTAACATAAGTAGGTACATACTTTTATCTATACATATAATAGATACGTATCTCCAATCTTCAAAAAGTGATGCAAAACGTCGTCTAAAGAAAACTATTTTATAGTCTTTATAATTTGATAATTTTCTAGTTTTATATTTTTTATACGATTAGATGGATACCTACCAATGTAACCATCAAATATAATGGCTGTTATATGAATCAAATGCATTCATTATTCAATAACTTACTGACATTGCATTACGTGAGAGGAAAAAGCAAAAATCATAACAACACTAATAATATTTACATAATACTAAATAAATAGAATGGAAATACATACGGTTTTTATAACTGTCAAGGTTTTAAGAGCAGCAGCATTCTAAAACGATGATTTCGTATAGACTATGATTGCTATCGTAACGTTTTCCGAAGTTTGTTGAGATCGCCTACCAGTCTAACTAGTAGAGGATGCCGGTATCTGCAAGCTAGAAAAGATGATAGACTACTGATGGCCTACAACGATGCTCATACTTTGGAAGACGTTGACGGCTGACCGAGCTTTACAAAGCGTCCTAAGCGGTTACTGATCTAAAAATGAATTAGCTGAACCTAATAGAGCGGCCGATCAGGGCAGTAGCATTAAAACTTCAAGTTTAAACTAAAATAGAGTTATATCTATGTATTGTGTTATAGGAGAGCTCTGTAATATCGTCGTTAGAGCTGAAGGAGACCGAGACGACACCTATAGAGGCGCCAACAACCGAAGCAGTAACACCGGACGCGGTGGAGGTGCGCGAGTGCTCCCCGGTCACGCTGCCGTTGTGTTCCTACCTGCCGTACAACAGCACCTCATACCCCAACCTCGTGGGCCACACATCGAAAGACGCGCTGATGCGAGACCTCGTAGCCTTTAGGGAATTACTTGATGCCGAATGTTCACATCTTGCACAGGTAGAACTAATTTCATGAACATTATACCTACTGAGCTCTGAAGATAAATCGCTTTGTTTCCCCCTTTCAGAATCCCCTCAAAAAAGTCGTCATTACCAAATTATGTGCTCACGAGACTTCTTGTTTATAAATATCTACTCTTAGGTACATTATTCTTCGCATTAATTCCAAACAAGTTTTGCTGCTGAAGTAATAAATAAGGTTCATTATCGCAATTTAGTGTATAGGTAAATTAAGACGATTTTTGGTAACTGTAACGTTCCTCCTAGACACTACAATTGCCATCAACAAGTGTAGTAAGTATAAAGTCGTTCTTTGACGATTTTTTATGGCAATAAGCGCGTGCGGACCTTGAGGTCTGACTAAATGTAAATGTTTTTCTATCAGAAAATTGTTCAGGGTTAAAAATGATGCTGTCGGTTACGATGACGGTGGACGGTATTATTATATTGGTTCATCAGTAGCTTTGACGTAGTAATGGACAGTCATGTCATGGGATCTAGCTGTCACGTGAAGAAACTATCATATTTCATTATACCATGTTTACACGGAACTTTACTGATATCGGAAGACTGCTACCTACTGTAGAATAGTTTCACTGCGCCTAGCTTACTGAGGACCACAGATATGACGGTCAATCATATATTTGGTAGGTATACCTATACTTTCTTCTTAAATTTCAGGATTTCGTATGTCAAATGCTGCAACCACGATGTTCAGAGGACCGCCTGATCCGACCATGCCGTGCCTACTGCCGCGCGTTCCATGCAGGATGCGGTGCGCGCTTGCCCGACCGACTGCGGCCACACTTTGACTGCGCACGATTCCCCGACTATTTCGGCAAAGGGTCCTGTGCTCCTGAACCTGGTTAGCTTCGTCATTTATAATTATATATCATTTTAGTGTGTTTTCTGGTATAAAAGGATAATGTAAATTGTCTAGTGTCGTTGGACATCAAAGTTACTAATGTGTTATGTGATGGACTCAAAGATTGTGGTTGGCTTGGCTGTGTGGCAGAATTCAGGTTTTAATTTAGAAACCCGGCGACAATGAATTGATTTATCAAAAAGCGTAAATATTCGCAAGACTGGAGGATTAGATAACATCCTGCTCTATTTGACATTTTTGTATTAATCTACCATTTATTTTTCTTTTTATAGAATGTTCAAAGGGACTTCAACGGCTTGCTTTATCTCGCCGAGAATGTGACGGGATCCCCGATTGCGCGGGCGCAGAGGACGAACGTGAATGCGCGCACTGTGCGGCAGCGGGCTCGCGCGGACTTCGCTGCGCTCTGAACACGCGCTGTCTGCCCGCGCATCTGCGCTGTGACGGCACTCCCGACTGCCCCGACGGTAGTGACGAAGCTGGGTGCCGTAAGTTCACTATGATTGCATAATCCCGATCCCCGAACGGAACAAATATTCCGATGTGGGAGGAGTACCTCAAGGCAATATCATTGGTCCTATACAATTTTTTCTTCGAAAAATCTTGTGTCATTCCTACATAATTGCTTTCTTTAATTGTTTGTTTAATTTTCTGCCACGCTCATTTGTGACTAATATTCATATTGGGTTAGTAGCAGGTTTTCAGAACTATTTTTTTTCATATCCTTGCACAGTATGGATCGCCCGCTCCCTAACATCCTGGCGACGAGAGAACAGTGAATCGACACTAGGTGCCATACGTAGCCGCGCTGGGTACGCAGTGTGGGCGGAGAGGGGGCGCGACGGCAAGATCTGCGCGGCGCCCTACGAGCACGATAAGCGCGCACTCACCAGCGTCGCCGCTTCGCTCTGCAAGGCGCTCACCTTTAAGTGAGCATGCACTCTTATTGTAGTGTGTAATTTACGGAGAATACATATTGGTTTGCTGCCAAACTGCAATCTGCTACTTAGGTAGCGTTATTATAGACAATTTATTAGGTGTCCACTTCCACACAAAATGACTACCATCTGATTTTTACAAGTCGCAATACAACTCAACTAGTGACGGTGTAAATTTTAGGCTTCTGATAAGCCTTGACGATGATCTTGAAATTATTCGCATGATGGATAGCCAAAAACCAAAGGCCTAATATTAGTAAGTAATAAGTACCGTCTTAATACGTGCCTATTCTATTCATGCGTTTTACACGCGTCGCCGCGTCGGTGTCTCGGCTTCCATCGAACTGTTGATAAAAAATTAAACAAACGACGCGGCTTAACCATTAGTGGTGTAATTAAGTAGGTACTTTAGCAATCTACCAAACATAGTGGATAGGAACTACCTAATAACACAATCAATGTATTGTTATTTCTTTACAAAGTCGTAGAGATCTCTACGTAGAATTCATATATTATCCTGAACCTTGCTAAGGTATATACCTATCTATTTAGAAATGATAACAGAATCAATTTGATTTTTAAAGGGCCTCGTTTAGTGCCGAAGTAGTCCCAGACGCCGAAGATGCGGACCAGGATGAGAAGACGGATCAAAAAAAAGAAAAGCCACAGTACGTCGAAATAGTAGACCCCTTCGCCGCAGAAATATCATTCCTCAAAAGCGAATGTCCAGAACGGAAAGTCATACGAGTAATTTGTGATAATTTGGGTGAGTTCTTATATTCATAGATACCTAGCAGATGGTGTGGGAGTTACGACGATGCGAGATTGCGAGATAGTGGGACAGAAAGTGAGTTAGGCTTGTTTTACACCTGTTTTTATAAACGTGATTACAAGAACCATCGGCGTCTAGTCCATAAATAATAGTCTTTATGCAACAGTGTAGGCAGAGTATGGCAGAGTACTTACCTACTTATATTGGGCGCGTGTATTTGTGGCCTGCCTGCAGTTACTACTATTACTACTCGCGGGCTGTTTTGCAAAGTGCAAACTTTCGGCGAGGCCCTACCTTTACTGTTTTCCTCTTAACCACTATTTAGACCACAGATTTAGATTACCTACTCTAAATCTGTGATTTAGACCAAACAGATTAGAAAATAATAAAAGTAATCATTTCATGGTATTGGTAACAATATAGAATGTGGCGTGACGTCTGCGCGTGGAAGTAGCGCGGCAGCGGGCGTGGAGGGATTGCCGCGCTCGGCGCGCCCGGGCGACTGGCCGTGGCACGCCGCGCTGCTGCGCTCGCACGTGCACGCCTGCGACTCTGCGCTAATACACCCCTCCTGGCTCATCACTACTGCCTCCTGCTTCCAAGTAAGAATTCCTAGAACATTCTATTTGTTAAGTAGAAATACGAGTTACCCGTACATACCTAAATCAAAAATTAGCAAAGATATGCTTTTGATTCCCGCATTTGCTGAATTTATCATTTAGATCTTCACCGGTGGATTAATTAACGTACGGCCTAACCCTTATTGAACTATTATCATATTTTTACAGGGACAACCAAAAGCTGAATGGACTGCAAGGTTCGGTACGGTGCGTATACAAAGTACGACACCTTGGCAACAGGAAAGACGAATAGTTGGCATGGTCCGGTCACCTGTAGAAGGCAGTATGCTAGCGTTAGTACGACTTGAGGAACCGGTAGAAATGACAGACTTTGTGAGACCAATTTGTTTACCTGAAAATAGCCCTGAACCAGCAACGCGCAATGTTTGCAACACCCTGGGATGGACCCGAAATAGAGATCAACTGCAAAGGGTCCACGTGGTAATCAGCCCCATGAATACATGCGAAAATGTGAGCATAGCCACTGGGAATGGAATATGCGCCGAACCTTTGTACGACCAGGATGACTGTGACGTAAGTAACTAACTGTAGCTAACTAACAACCGAAATGCATTTTAAAACATGCCTGCAGCTATACATAATCAACATAGTAATCATAATAAAAAAAACATTATTTACAGGAGGAAGAATACGCCGGCAGTTCAATGATGTGCTTCAACGATAAAACAAAGCAATGGTCATTGGAAGGAGTAAGCGGGTGGCGCATTGCCTGTACAAAAATTGGTTTGGGAAGACCTCGCATCTACGACTCCATTAGCTCGCATGTCGATTGGATTCGACGAACGATATCAAATTCAGCAAGATGACCTAATGTACAATATAACACATTTCTAAAGACTGCATTTGATGTTTTGGATGTATAGCTTTTTGTGTACATCTTACAAAACTAAAAGAAGAAACTGATATCATCAAAAACGTGTTTTATCTAATTTTAAGATTAATATTGTTGGGTAATTAGAAACAATGGGATGGAATCAAGAATACTGTAGTCAATCTACATTTTGTATAGATATACCTACATCTAGTTATTGACATAATTATGCCTAATGTGATAAAATCTGCACATTAAATTAACAATACTCAACAAACTGAGACTAGATGATTTTGTTATAAGTGTACCTATTATTTTTTTGTTTGTAACAAAGTGTAAGTTGTTAGTACCTATGTATAATATTTGTTTGTAAGAAAATGTAAGTTGTTAATCTAATTTCTATAAAAATGACTTGTAAGTGCCTTTTTTATTGTAGTTATAAAATTTAAGATAATTTATTGACTATAAAATATAGTATATTGTTAAAATTTAAGTAAATACCTACCTATTGTAAATATTATTATAAGTGTGGAGCCAAAATTTATAACTACATAATATAATTACAAATAATAATAGTACTTGTTTTATCTGTGTAATGGCTTTTTATTAGCTACATATCCCTATGAGTGAACATAAGACCCCAGAACAAACAATATGCCTGTCTCTTTGACACTATTCAAGTAAAGACCAACATTTTAGTGATGACATAATAGGTACCTACATCTATACATCTTGGATGTATAATGATCTCTCGTAAGAACCTGAGCAAAGCTAAGCAAGCTGTCCTCTCACTTTCAGAGGACAGCCGAACATGACAATGTTTGGTTTGATTCCCTTGTCTGGCTTGTTGTTGAGATTTTCTGTTACAAATATTTCAGACATGGAATTTGAGACAGTACATGATAAGGTTCATTCCTCTCTCGTGCATTAAACACATAATCCAAAATATGAAAAGAATTAAAAAAGAATTTTAAATTTCAACTTTATTTACACATGTTGACACTACCATAGATTCTAAGTTTTATTTAATACACCTTCATCTTGCAGCTCTTTTCTAATTTTAAATTGCACATGATCTGGTAGACTTTTGAGTTCCTTGTCGATGTATTTATTTAAATCTCGTAATGGTTTGTAGTATTGATGCACGATTTGTGATCCTGCAAACATAGACAGCATAGCTGCAGATGAAAATGCTATATATTGACCCCAAGTCACCCCTGCTGGCATCTTATGCTGCTGCGTATTTCCTTATCTTTTCTTCAACTATATCGTGAGCTTGCCGCCTCTTGAAACTGTTATAAAAGTTCACTTCTCCAACTTTCCAGTTGATCATAGAAAACTCCAAAGCGGCTCCAAGTACAAAAAACATGGGAAGAAATCTATACATCCCAAATGTCTTCTTCCCTGGCCATTTGTTTACTAATTTGTGTACCCAGCCTATTCTCATTGAATCCGATTTCGTTAGATCTCATAAAATTAAATGGTACGAAACTTGTGAATTATATAAGTTAGAATAAATACAGTGCGAGCTCAATCTGCATAGTTGTAACCAAAATAACCTCTAAAAAATAAAAATATCAAATAGAAATGTCATTAATGTCAAAATATCTACAGGAGTGCCCGGTTTAATGTTGGCATACAAAATATTCAATAACGAAATCGTATAAAAATTTTTTTTTTTTCAAATTTAATTTATTAAACTCAAACTCAAGAGAAGTCGGTTAAAAAGGAATAATGATTGAATTACTTACCTTCGTTTTTATTAAGATTCTCCTACATTAAAACAATGTGCATTTTGTATAACAAATACTAAATACTTATTACCTATTTATTATTGACCCAGACTGAACTAAATACATTATTATTTTAAAAAACCGACAATTTCTGAAAATTTGACCGATATATCGATATTTTTTTCACTTTCGACATCCCTAGGTTAGGCGAGCATGTCAAAGTCAAAGTCAAATAGTTTTTATTTCAAGTACAGATCCCTGGTGCTTTCAAAAGGTCAACACTAGGGGCTCGGTTCCAAGTAGTAGGTCCTTTGGAGAAGAACCGGCAAGAAACTCCATAGATACTCTTTTAAAAAAGTAAATGTTTTGACAATTTTCATTGTAGTAATGTAAGAACAATGCAGATTAATGTACATGTGGTTAACAATGGAACCAACAATGGTGACTAAAGGCTGATTTACACGAGAATAGTTGGTTTCTCGAAGCGAATTTCATGTTGTCTCTGTTTTCACCGCCGAGAAAGACAAAGTAAGGACGAGTCTCGCTTCAAGAAAATATCCTCGTGTATGTGAGCCTTATAGGCTAAAGTCATCGGGTGCAAACTATCGTTTGGATATCTATGGGTGTTCTTCGCGCTCACACATAAGCGAAAACGACTAAGGAAAACGAAAAGTCTATACAAAAAAAAGGTGAACGGATTTCGTAAACGTCAACGTAGCAGGCCAGCCGCAGGCCTACTCTGACGATGTCATAGTACAAAAAGCAGGACAGTTCAACTTCCAGGCAACTTCTGTCCTGCAGGTTATAGAGTGCACGCAAGATAAGTCTGCGCGCGGCCGAAATCGGAACTAATCATGGTCCACCAAAGTGTGTGCCGTTTTATTAATTTTGATAGTAGAACTACATGATTGTAGGAATTTTTAACGGGAAAAATATGTTTAGCGATAAAAAGATAAGCTTAAAAAGCGGTAATTCGAACTTTTGCGATGATTGCAACGTTGAGGATGCCCTCAGTCGCGCGCAGAGTTATCTTGCGCGCACTCTAGTAAGCCCCCAGGTGGTTGTGATCGGCCGGTTGTGGAACAAGCCGCTTATGGAACGTTTGTTTCGTCGGCCGATCAACTTCGTCTCCATATGTATATGCTCTAAGATGCGCGGCCGCGGAAGTGAACCTAGCGCTTTTTCCACCGTGTTAGCGCCGAGTATGATTTTAAATCTGGCAGCACTGGCACAGACTTTGAGCTTTGATGACAGGCTGACAACAGTGACAGCCTGGAGCTGACAGTGACATAGGGATGTCGGAATTGAAATAAAATATCGATGTATCGATAATTATTAAAATATCAACATCGACCTCGATATCACGAGGAAAAAATATCGATATATCGGTATTTGAAAAAAAATATCGTTATTGATACGATTTCGATATTGAATATTTTGTGTAGATGTATCAGATTAAAATATATCGGCTAAAAATTTCGAAATTTCGCATCAAAAATATCGATGCGTCGATATTTTTTCAACAAGCCTACAGTGACAGTGACAGCCAATATGACAGACAAAGTGACAAACAGACACAGGGTTGCCAACCGTACGAGGTTCCTCGTACAAATACGAGATTTGTGGTCTTCCGTACGAGGTACGAGGACACTATCAACCTCGTACAATTATGTACGAGATTTTGATAATATGGCCATACGAACATTTTGCATCACCATTAGATAAATAGTAAAAACTAGTGCTATCTATCAGAACTTGTAGGAACTTCTTACACCAAAAATTTCATTGCCGTATTTACGCGATGATTATCTATCCCGTCAACCGGAAATCCCCTGCCTAGTAAAACATTTCGTTCTTCGCAAGTCGTCTCTGTCACACAGCGGACATTTCTTCTTTCTCTGTTCCTTAGGTGTTCCATTCGTTGCATGCTGGCCGTGTTTTTTGCACTAGGTACGTTAGTACGTGTAGCTACATGAAGTTATTGAAAAAAAGAAGATTTTTATTGTTAAATACCTAGTCTTTTCGTTGTTTCGTCAATTGTTTAGTGGTGTAATAGAAGTATCGTTATAAGTGATAACGACGAAAACAATGACTGTTTTTTTGTGATTTTACTTGAGTAACAATAAAAAAAAAATGAAATACAACACAAACTGAAGTTTTAGTTAGTAGGAAAGTTGCAATAGTTTATTCCTTTGAGTAAAACGTCCTAAATCCAGTAGTTCAATGTACCTTTATTTTGTTTTTAGCACGTTTTCGATGCATCATAAATGTACGAGGTTTGAAAGTCAAAATACGAGATTTTTTGCTGCATTTGTACGAGGGAATTCTGTTTACGGTTGGCAACCCTGAACAGACAACTGTCTCTCAGCATCAGCGAAGCAATGAGCATCAATTCAAATTTATATTTTATTACAGATCAAACCACTTAACAGTTATTCAAAGTTAATCAGAATTAAGAAGTTATTATTACTTGAAAGGTAAAATTATAATAATCTACGTAGTACATATTACGTCTATGTAACAATCTAACTAAAGTAAATTGTACCAATAATGATAATTATATTTGGCTAAAAGACAATTATTATAAAAAAAACAATACACATGGTGAATACTCTAAGAGGTACAAGAGTGACTACGTACTTAATTAGTCACCGCGTCTTGGCAGTTTCAACAATATAAACGAATAGTCTGATTCACATGAATAAGAAACAGGCTGATAACAAGTTTTATAATTACGTTACTACTACTGTAAAACTGACTGAAGCACGTCGACTTAAACTTCATACTGAGGGATGGGGAATCCTGACAGAATACTTTCTGGAGTCAGTCAAGATCAGTAACCTAAAAGGACGAGTATCATCATCGGCTACAATAAGAATCAGTGACAGATCAGGACAAGTAACATGTGTCGTCAAGGGACCTCATATCGGCCTTCTGTTTGGATTAGCACTCAAAGAATGGGAAGAAGTTCAAAATATGTGTAACCAAGGAGAACAACTATTCTATAGGTATTTTAAAAATGGTATCAATACAAGTTTTAGTACAGAACAAAAAATATTTTACAACTTTTGCATGACAAATCAAAAGCATGATGTTCTGGTTGCCAAGTACCGAAGGGGTGTCAACATGAGAAACAAGTTCAAAAGTGATGCTTTTCTTGATATTTTAGAATTAAGAAAATGTGATAATAATTTATTAGATGTGTATGTAAATCAACTTAGAAGAAATTCTGATGTTGCACTGCGAACAAGTTAACTGTGTAAGATACAGTGTCCATGAGTGAAAAAATGAAAAAGAAGCAACCTTTAGAGGCTGGTGAAAGGTAGGGGTACTTTACCCCTACCTTTCACCTTCTTTTTTTTTACATTGGACATTTAGATGTACTTACAATGGTAAAAATTACCTCCACCTTAAATGAATTCAAGGAACAATATATTTCTAGACAGTGAATAAGTGAATAAGATACAATAGTAATGCTGGTTGTATTTTCTCATCATTGGTGTTTATAAATGGTATCCAGCATATTCTTTCATCAATTTTTTTTTAAATACAAACATTTCAATATTGGAATCCAAAATATATAATATTATATTGCTAAAGAATAAAATTTGATTAACTGTATATCTATGTCTAAGGATTATCAAAATAATCTTGTGTATCAGAATTTAGATCGTGGCTGTATGTTTGATGTATTAATTGAGTATATTTATGTAGTTGAATATTTAAGTACAGTCACGGACTTGAAATGTTTACCACCCTAAAGTCTATAATTGCTTGCACATTACTTTTTCATAAGGTCGATATGAAATAAGTTGGTATGACATGTTAAACCTTATTGCGCTCAGTGTGAGAAGGAATCGACTTTGAAATCTGATAAACATTTCGAGTCCGCGACCATACCTACCCACCTAAAGTATAATAAAACTGTTTTATCTTTTTAAATGTCTATTTTAATCCATTTTTAAAACAGAAAAACCTACCAGTTGCCAGACGTCCCGCTTTTGGCGGCATTTCAGCCCTCTCGGTACGCGTCCCGCCAGCATCCTGGGCGGGACGCCTAGAATCCCGTTACGGCGTAATGTAAAAATAATGACTTCATTAAATGCGTCGGATTTTGTTTAGGGAGTCTCATAGGATTTTATTTAACCATTGTAATGCTTTTCTTCTACGTCTCGATTTGTTCGTCCTAGTCTCGCTTTTTATTCATTTAAGTCTCGTTATTTAGAAAAACGGATCTGCCAGCACTACCTCTCACTCCATCGCGTACTGCAGTGTTCGCAGAATTCAGAATTGCGACTGCGGACCGTCAGGGTGTCCAAACTGAGTTTCCATATCCACGGATCATACGATCCCCGAAAATCTAGACACGCTAGCCTCAGCAATAAGTTCATTAAATCAAAATGATGCCACCACTTTCATCATCCTCCTGCCCTTATTCCAACTCATTTGAGGTCGGCGCAGCATGTATTTTTCTTCCATACATCTCTATTAACCGTCAACTCAGTAGTCACGTCACCCTCTTTCTAGTCATATCTTTTACATTATCCATCTATCGTTTCTTTGGTCTTCCTCTACTCTTATTCATACTCAAAACTTTCCTCACGACATGTGTTCCTCATTCCTCCGCATCACATGCCCATACCATGATAACCGGTTGCCACACAATTTCTCAGTCACCGGCGCACTTTCAGACTTCCTTTTAGGTACGAGTACCTACATAGGTACCCATTTCTAATTCTATCCATTCGCGTAACATCACACATGCCTCTTAGCATTCTCATCTCGGCTGCATGCAATTGGCTTTCATTCGTCCCTTTTATGGCCCAACAATCTGATCCATACAAGACAGCAGGTCTAACCATTGATAACAGACCTTTCCCTTAAGTTTAAGGGGAATGCGTAAGTCGCAGATTGTTCCCGTGACCTGCCGCCACTTCATTCAACCTGTGTTAATTTTGTGCTTGACAGTCCGATCTATTTCACCATCGCTTTGCACGATTGAACCGAGATAGCAGAAGTCTGAACAGACCGGAAGAAGCACGCCATTTAGTGCTATGGCTCCAGAACTGGAGAGACCGCCGAAATCGCAGAACATACCTAATTATGTTCTGCGATTTCGGCGGTCTCTCCGAGTAGAAATATACCTATATTCTGTTATGGTTCTGCTGATTTTCAAGTCAACATTCTCCGGCTTCTGTTGCCATTTCTCCAATCTGCTCTGGATCAGGCTAGGTTAGCTCAGGTCAGGATGCCACCACTTTCATCAATCAACAATAACGCTCGAAAATTATTTCTATCTCGATTAATCGGGAGTATCCATAGGTAAGTATTCCTTACCCGTAGTGATGTCCCGTATAATCAAACAAGCTAGCCTGTTCAGTAAAGGTTACGAACTCTCCCGGAGGTTAGGTACTCCGGTTACGGATTTCCCGAAAAAAGGCTCCTAGTTTTAAAAATGTAAGGATATTAAGAAATTATTCTAAAAAATAAAAAGATTTACATACAATAATAACAACAATAACAAGGAAATTTACATACAATAGGTACGGCCGACGTATCTTGGCGAGTCTGAAGTTAGTTGTTTGGCTGCGCAATGGATCTTTTAGAAACGAAATTGTCTACTGCGCAGCTAATCAGCTAACTTCAGACTAGCCAAGATACGTCGGCCGTATTGTAGTACGTAAATATTTTTTTTCCGGATTTCTGATAGGCCCCGCACTTGAGTTGGCAACCCATTATTTTCTTTTCTTTATCGGGTAAAACTTCATGGATACCCTCCGCCCCGGGAAGGCGAAGTGTTATGCCAGACTCTTAACGGCGAAAAACCCACGGTGTTCCTCCTACAGACCCACGGCCGAGGTCGCGGGATGCGCTGCTGCATGCACCGTAACCCATCTCTTCTTTGTGGGGCCTAGCCCCACGTCCTTCTAAGCGGCGCGCGCAGAACACGGCGCGCCACTGACTCGTGCCTGTTAGAGCGCTGCGTGCGCTGGTAGAGCGACGGATCCCCGAACCCGCCGCACACTTGGGTGGCCGGGTCGCTCGCCCTCCGGTGCCAGATGTGTCTGGCGCGGGAAGGAGGAGTGGCAGTCGCCTCCCTTTCCCTCTCTGCTGCATCCTTGGTCGTCCTATGTTCAGTCATACGGGACCATTCGCCACCTCTGCTTACGTCTGCTACATTTATCCATCGTGGTATGGATACTATGGATGGCATGCAAATCCCGTTATTCTGGCCACAGTTCTTTGGCTTCACATTGAAGAGTTTACGCTTTGTATTTGCGCTTGTTACCATTACGTAGACCGTCTTATTAAAGCGGTTCTAACAAATAAAGAAGTTATGAACGCTGTTAATATGCATTCATACCTACCTACTACAAAAAATATTTTGAACATTGACCGAAACAAATAAGATTGATTAATGACCACTAAAAAACTATCTGACATCTTAGTTTATTTTATTCTAAAGTTAGCCATATTTATTTTATATTAAACATTTGTTTCCATATTGCAGTATCTATCTCTTGTAAAGCGTGGGCCGCTTCCTACGTTAGAGGTACCTTAAACTGACGGTGGGCGTTGACATTAAGTAGGTACGGTTTTTGTCAACGGAAGGCAATGACGAATTGGCGATATTTAAATTTATTTTGTGGGCTGAGGCTGTACCGCGTCTCGCGCAACGAAGGCAGTGGAGGTGACTGGCAGTAGGCTTCGTGCCGGCGCGCAGCCTGAACGTGCGTGTGCGCTTATATCGAACGAGCCTGTGTTTCCGAGTGTAGCTGCACTATCGAAAAACGACACACACCAATTCACTAACATGGAAGTGGCAGATCAATGGCGGCGAGAGTGGGCTGGAACCGCCGAATATGGAAAGGTGAGGTCAAACAACCCCTGAAAAGTTTATGAACCGATCTCTTGAGCTTTGCAAATGTGAAATACTTATTTTGATATCGCACAAAGTTTGTCAACAACTTGCAAACAATTTAGATAGGTACCTACTTAAATGAAACAAAAGTTAAAACAAATCTAAATATACCTATGTAAGCAGATTTATGCATTGTGTAAGCTTTCTAATTTGCATATTGTTACATAAAAGAACCTCAGATCAGACTCAATGCGTATTTTAACTACAAAGTGAGGTAGCTATCGTTTATAATGTAAGTAAATAAGTTAAGATTGTGGCATTTCGATTAACAAGAGGTCATTGCCAAAAGGCTAAAGTGGTCATTTCCTTTTACGGTGCTAAAACTCAGGACGACGAGACGTTCGAGCTATATTATGGATATTTATTCAATTTTAAAGAATGAGACTTGTGTTTCACTACATAAGGTTTAATGTTGAGAGAAAATGTTGTAACAAACCTGTCTGAGCTAGTTCAGTAAGTTTTTTTTGTTGTTCCTTTAATTCACGTGGAAGAGATAAACTAAAATGCAAGTCTTGGTTTTGCAGAACCGTATCTAACTGTTATGTCAAGAGTCGTAATTGTTTCCGTACCTGTAATAACTACCTTTTTGTTATTCTGTGTAAGCTCTATGACGACGTGTAATACAAACAGAGTCAACTACTTACATTTTTTTCTTTTAAAATTAAGCTAACTAAATGTAAATGTTCTTATACAGCTCTGCAAAAAGTACCTACCTATGTAATATGGGGGCACCATTAGTCATACATAGTTCATAGAATTTAAACTTTAATAATTATTTCTCTGATTGAACTTTCATTCTTTTATTCAATGTGAGCGTCTTACATATATTTTATCACTTGATACAACATTGACTGACATAACGCTAACACTATTATACTCGCTTTAAATATTCGTTTAAACCCTTTACTCGTTGATATAAAATCTCTGACGGCAGTCACGTCTCGAAAATACAGAAACTATCCTCATAAAGCGGATGAAACGTCATGCAAATAATGCATGTAACCGGTCTTAGGGTAGACCGAATAATAGATTTGTAGCCTCCGAAGTTTCTCTGAATTTACAGAGAAACATCGCTGAATGAAACCGATGGTATGGGCAAAATAATGAATAAGAAATTGACTGACAAAAGAAAAAGAATCGCCAACATCTATTAAGGCAACAATAGGAAGGCGATGACGAGACAATGGTAATTTCAATCCCAACGCTTGGTTGTCGAACAGTGAAAGTAAAGAAATAGACGTGAGGAAGCTATTGATCGTTTTACTTAACGCATTTCCTATACCTATTATCTACAAAGACGAACCAGGAAACTATAAAAAAGACAATCTGACTCTACATAAGAACTTTAATAAAGCCGGTGAGTCATTGGACAGTGAAGATTATAAATATATCAAAAAGAATTATTCATTTGGTGTACCCTGAGTTTATTAAACCGTAAGTATAATAATGGACGAAGCGTTGTTAGCTCAACATGGTTATTCGGGTTCGTGTGCAGGCTGCCGGAAATCCTGCGCAAAGGCCGTGGCTTGCGAGGCTGCGCCTGCACCGCGCTATCCGTTGTTTGTGTCGTATTATTTGTTTAGGCCGACTTATCATCATTTGCGTGAATGTCATGTAGGTAATGACTAGCTATGCTACGCACCTATGCCAGTAAATGGCAATCGTCATTAGTATTCGCTAATACTTTTAGCATGTTGTGATTTCAAAAGTAACTATAATCCACCCATAACCAATAAACCCATCTATCTAAAAGATGCCAATTCGAAGTTAATGTTCATGCTTACATCAATCAATTAAGTAGTTTGGTTGAAAGTCAGCTTTTTTTTTTTTTTTTTTTTTTTTCTATTGGACTGCAGTAGGTCGTCCTAGGGGACGGTTTCTACGTAACCGGGCAGTTATTGGCGAGACCTGAAGGGTCTCCAGCCAATGGGGGGAAGTAAAATACTTAACCTTAGCTAACTACTTGTACTACACTAACATCATGACTACCTGCAACAACAGCACTAAGGGCGACCCCTAGTGGGACTCGGACCTCGGCTTAGGGCGTTGCTGGCGTGGACATAGGGGGGGGGAGACAGCTTGATGAGGGCTGAATTATCGGGGTGACTGCGGAGTCTGAAGAGACGACCGGCTCTACGACGGGAGAGCTCGGTGGATCGTGACCGGCGGCGGTGGGGCGTCGCGACGGGCCTCGTCGGCGAGGACGGTATGCCGGGCGGCGACGTTTATTGTGTAGTGTGCTGGTCGATTTACTCGCCTCCTGGAGGAGGGTAATTTCGTCATCGGGTTCTAAAAGTGTGTGCCTGGGACGGCGAACTTTACTTATGAGAGAGGGACTGTAGTCGGCCGCTGCGGCGACTAGGGGGTTCGGATGGCGGGGGGCAGAGTCGAAGTAACGCTTGGAAATGCGTTTGAGGTATTGCCTGATGGTTGGCATTTTTAGATCGAGATGGAGTTGGACGTTACGCATGAACCACGGGGCAGCCGCGGCTCTGCGCAACACTCGATTCTGGAGGGTTTGGAAGGATTTAAAGCGACAAGGCTTAACGTGTGCGAACACGACGCTAGCGTAAGTCAAGATGGGGCGGATGCACGTCACGTAGATTCTCAGCTTATTTCTAAGTGACAATTTACTGCGCGTTCTAAGGATGGGGTGGAGGCGACCGACAGCGAAAGCGGCGCGAGCGCGCACCGCTTTGATGTGGTCTCGGAAACTCAGATGGTGGTCGAGGATAACCCCCAGATATTTGGCTTTCATCTCCCAAGGGATCTGTTTGCCGAACATGAGGACGGGACGGATGTGGGTGTGGGAGTCACCGTGTCTCTCGAAAAGAACGGCTGCGCTCTTTTCGGGATTCACCTCTATTCTCCATTTCCGGAACCAGACCCCGAGGGCGTCGGCTGCGGTTTGAAGGGTTCGAGAGATGCTATCGAGAGAAAGTCTGCTGTTTTTCATTTTATACAGGGCATGCACTGCAGTATCAATTTAAAAGGTCAGCAAAAACAAGTTTAATATCTCACTTGCTAAACTTTCTGCAGCTTCTATTGGAAGTTTTAGGAAAATCCCTGGGTATTCTATTGAAGTATGGTTTACGTGATCGATACGAGTTTATGACGCGTAACTCGTTTTTTTACTAATGCATATTCATGAGAAAGATAGATGAATCACTGGAAACTAAGACCTTCCGATTTGCGGATTTTCCTGCTTAATTTCTCGTAAAACATCGATATTGCGTGTTGAGGAACACCTGACGCCTACGCAGGAGTCGACGACCGCTAACGTCATGGACCCCCCCCCCCCCCCCCTTCTCTTGCTACATATCTTAAGCCTTCAGTTTTCCAATTGGGAAGATTCTCACAATTGAAAACATGCATTCGTTACAAATTCACGCGTTCTGAATAGTACTAATAAGTCTGACAAGTTTACCGTTAACCGTGCAAAAACCACGTGCGGCCGTTAATCAGCGCACTAGTCTCTGTGTCAATCAGTCGTGTATTTATAGTTATAAGGTAGGTAAGGCAATTAACGCCATCTGTTAAATAACGCCCAACAAACAGAAAACGTACTTTTATTCGCGTAAGCTACTTGACAGCTCACGCAGACATATAATACACCATTAAGGACACACCTAGCGTGAACGCAAAACTCTCGTGCCACAATCTTGCCAGTGATGCGTCCTGCTTCAAGGACCGCAGCCACGGACGCCGCTAATATAAAAATTGCTCTGACAAAATTGTTAGTTTTTAGTTGTTCTGTTGTATTTTTCATACACTTTTATATTTCTGTTATATTTTAAGTGACTACCCTTCATATTTCGTTAATATTTTTAAGGCAATAAACGTAATTTAGTGTAAAAACTTTCGAAATAACAATATCTAATACTCGGACAATAACGCCCATTCAAATGATCATTGGGCGCTATTACCATTCATGGGCGCTATTGGCCTATGGACTTGCGTTTGACCACAGTCTCACCTGATGGTAAGTGACGACGAGGTCGAAGATGGAACGCACTTACTCAGAAAATGACCTCATATTATTAAAAGGTAATTCTTGCTCAAGTATAGCCATTGTCATCAATGGTAGGTTAAGGGCGCCATTGCCCACTATCGTTTAATAACGCCCAATGTAGGTTTAGATTATAATCTGCTTTTTTGAAATAAAACAGTCGTAATACTTTTATTTTTGATAAATTTTAATGTCAGAACTTAAATTTTTGTTAAAAATGATTATCCAAGAGTGTCATGTTACTTTACGCGTGTTAACAAGTTAGATAGTTTTTTTATGTTAAATGTTGATTTGTTACATTCCTTTTATTTCTATTATAGAAATTTATATGTGACTATTATGTTTTGTTAGATTTATAACCCGTATGAATGTATTTTTGCGTCCAGGACATTATTAAGCAAACGGGCGGTAATAAACATATTATTTTTAATAACGCCCAAGACAAGGTTTTTAAAAAGTTGTTATTTACATGGAAGTCATAAATAGTCACACCACACAACTAGCATCCTTAAATTATGAAAATCATGTTTAATCTTTCAATCAAATATTTTTTTTCCATTTAAATAGTTTTTACAGAAAAAAAATGGTTTTAAGTTAGGTGGGCGTTAATTGCCTGGGCTACCTTAATATTCGTGTAAAACTAGTTAGTCTTTTTTCTGCTAAAAGGCTTAACATTATATTAGTTTTCAGGTTTATGTTAAAAATAAACAATCTTTCTACCTGCACTCGTTCCAACTGCCTTTATGAACTAATTAACGAGGCCGTGGTGGCAACGGAAGCGGTTGTAAAATAATTGACAGACAATGATTCTCTTTTGGTAACTTGTAATTACGTTTATTTTTTATTCAAGAACTAAGTACTTACTACTTACCTTTAATTTTATTTGCCCACCATGTATCGATATAAATAAACAAGTAGGTACCTGTAGATATGTATTATAGTAGAGCGCTCGTAGTGGGTATCATACGACCTTCTGGTTTTAGTTTGCGTTCGATTATACGGATGACGTCAGTTTATCCTCTGAAATAAATCGCCTTGATCAAACGCATAGTAAAAGGCTGCGCAGTTCCAATTACTGACAGTGCTACCGGTCCGTATGGGTGTATCTTTTTCTGTAAGTAGAACGAAATAATGGAGCAAAAAACATCTAAATTGCCTACACATCAATTTTACAATTTAATATGTAAATTAGGCTTCTTCTTGGTTTTGTTTGTCTTGGCTACGAAAACGAATGCTTACACATTAAGGTAGATAGGTACCTTATAGCTACATCTGACCAAACATTAATGATGTATCCGAATAGATTGATACAACAGTCGTCGCGTCGCGGCGTCGTCGTTAATAAAACTAAAATCCAGTTTAAGAGTTTTTTTGTAGGTAGGTACTGTTAGTCCGCTTAAGGGCATGCATATTATGTCTGGCAATATTTATCTATGGTTCTCCGTTGATAACAAAACCCTGTGTAAGCTGTTAAGTATATTGACTTAACTTTATAAGTTGTTCTGTGGATACAATGCAAATATTTAAATGTCTTTGACACCCACTTAAATATTCAAAAGTGAGTTGATCATTGAAAAGATCGCAATCACGGCACGCCGCAATTTCATTTCGCCCCCGCAACAGCGATCACGTCACTGGTAACAATAAATACATACTTTAATACCTATGAAGGCCACAACAACTGTGCGTAACATACTAACATGTAGACGGTTTCATATTTATTTATTAAACACTCATTTACCAATAAATAAAACGTTAATTTTAAAATTTTGACTGGTAAAAAATGTTGCTCCATAAGTATCTACACGGATTTCTCCTGTGTGCATTTACAGACACAAATCTCACATGCGCAAACAAACTATCTGTTCTGTTCCTTACGATGATAGAACCCGCAACCCGTAGCGCAGAAAGCCCAGCTCAGCCGCTGTGCCAATAGGGTCTTCGTTTTGTTGTCCTAGGTAAGATATAAGGAAAGCTGCTAGGCTTGCAAGCCGGGGCGTAGCTAAGGGTTTACAACCAATACGTTTACAGAAAACAAAGTTAATGTTACTAAAACATTCGTCATAATTATCTACAAGAAGTTGTCGGGCAAGCACACATTGCATTTCGACAAAATGTTAAACTAACTACAAACGAAGTCTACGTAATAATGTATCAGCCGCTTGGCGGACAGTTATAATAACAGTTGAGGTCATCACATGCTTGGTCATGAATATTTCATACACTACTTACTTAGAAAGTTCAATTGCTAAGCAACGGTACGAGATTTACTCAACAAGTTGTTATTAAATATTTGAAGTATATTATAGCCATTTTCTAGCACATTCACTAACACGGTTACTGCCTGTAGGAGCAGGTAGATTAGGTAGTCATTAATACAACTAGAAGTAGGTAGTTACAACTGGCGAGGTGTAAGCTGAGCTTTGCATTTGTGTGAGTGCACATAGAATCGATTGCCAAAAAGCAGTAACTACTTATAAAACGTTTAGACCAAGCGAAGGACGCGGCGTCTGCATTCATTCTCACACAAATGAAAAGCTCAGCTTAGGCCTCGCGGACGGTAACCTGGTGTACACGCCTTATAAAAAATTTGGCTGTTTTTATGATTTTGATTAATAATTCTGTCTATCTGGCACATTCTCCAAGAGAGAGAACTCTTCCAAAAAAAAGCTTCAGCTCGGTCAGCGTCAGTAGGTACAGTGGCAGATCTAGGGGACCACGTGGTATATGATCACCAGTGATCGGATAATTGGGTACTTATACATATACCTAAACTTCTTCCCACGAAAGAATAATATGGACATTCCTGTCTGAATAAATAAGTAGGTAATCCTGGGATTCCCGGGTTTGAACAATTTTGTAAAAATAACTATACCAAACTTAATGAAATTATAGCAGTGGTTATTTTGATTTAGTATCTTTATTTTATTCAAAAATAATTTCAAACGATTCCCGGATCTGGGATTCTGAAAAGCATGTCCATATTATACTTTCGTGAGAATAAAAGTGAAGTTTAGGTACATTAGCGCCCGATTATCCGATCACTGATGATCACCCCCCGAGATGGGGCCCAAATACCCGTGCCTCATTAATAAAAAAATGCGATAATTGGCCTAGGTTGCCAGCCTTGACCAACTCCTATGCCACAGGCTACTGTGGGTTTGTTTTGGGGGAAGCTGGAAGGTTGGCTCAAGTGGTTACCTATGTTGTTGTTAATTTCAGGTGACAGAAGGAGGCGTGACACGTCGCATTGCGCGCGCGATGGAGGTGCTCCACGCAAGCGGTCCAGGCGCGCGCGTGCGTGTCATGCGCGCCGCCTACCACTCGTCCTCTGCCCCGGGAGCCCCCGCTGCCTCCTTTATGTTGCACTCTTCACGAAGGGTAAGCTGTCTTACAATTTAACGCACAATAATCTTACGACTAAAAGTCAAGAATGATTGCCTTTGTTTTTCGTTAAAGGTAGTAATTCATCTCCTAGATTGGTTTTACGTTATCTGTAAGATATTTCCTCACTAATCGTAAGTGAAAAAATAGACGCAAAAGTGCTTTTACTGTCAATTCGTGCAAGATGTTATAATCTAATGAGAAAAAGGGATAGGATTATTGTTGCATATTTATTTTGGCCACTTCTTAAGGCTACATTGCCCTGCCATTTATCCACTATATTTGTGCCACCAAACACGGTATCGGCAGGCACAGGCACTAATTAGAACTGCTTAATTCTTCAGCAAAAACAAGTGTAGTTTATGTGGGTATGTATAAAACACGAAAAGTAATATTAACGATTCCGTTATAGTATGAAAAAACACTTATTGCCGACCCTCCATTCTCAATAACACCCTACAACATCCTATAGCATCTGATCTGTAATGCCTTTGGAACTTAGAATGGGAAATATAATGATAATCTTTATTTACAGGTTATATCCTCCGGTTTCAACTTCCTGGAATCACCATCAATCCCTACCAAACCTTTGGAGATATCATCCACTCCGTTCGAATCATCGCCTGAACCTAACACAGAAACAGAAAACTACAAAGTAACTGAACCAGATGATTTTGATATCTCAGAACCTTCCAAATGGAGAGGTTCTACAAAAGGAAGCTCCATTCGGATGCCTAGTGAAGAGTCATCTTCTACTGACAATGCCAGTATTATTGATCTTGATTCAAGACTAGGTAGAAACCTCAGCAGAAAATACTCCTACGATTCAGAAAGCAGTGATATTCAATTTGGTAGTAGAAATAACAGCCGAAACTCACCACTATTGGACACCCCCGTAACTTTAAGTACACTTAAGTATAAATCACTTTTAAACAGCAGTAATGAGTGGAATACAAGAAGGAAAAGTTATAGTTTTGAAGACACCTCACCACTTAATGAAACTATTATACATAATAATGACACATTGGCGATGGAATCTTCCACGGACAGCGGCATTTGTAAGTCAACAGAAATTGTAAACGATCATATGGATGAAAGCACACATACAAAATATTTATCAAAAGACGAAAAAAAGACACATAATAACGAAGATTCATTTCGAGATTGGCTTTCTAAGAATAGACCGACTTCACACTACAGAGGAACTAAATTCAAGACTTATCGAGAACATGGTGTTGTTATGGAGGATCCAATAGAAAATAATATAACGCTGCAATCATCGGGAAAGGTATCAATAACCTTGCCTATTACAGTTGAAACGGATGATGAAAATTATCTAAAAAAGAACCAAGTGAGTGAAGAGTGTGACAGAAAAGTTAAAAGGGTAGAATTCTGCAAAACTGAAGTACATTTTGCCGCAGAATCGGGTAAAGTTAAAATAATTGCAACGGATGAAAAACCACCACCTTCAACTGATTTTAGAAAGCGAAGAAGTGCTTTTGTTCCCATGCAAGATATGATTGAGAGACCTATAACACTGTTTGGTGAAAAGAATGATTTCTCAATCACCAATGGAATTGGCACTACTTTAAATCTTAGTGGTAGTGAGTTTGGTGAATCCGATGAGAATACAGCAGCTACAAAGAGTATTCTCAAAAACAAAATTCCGAAACCAAAACCATATCTTTTAGGAGAGAACATGGTATTTGGGATGTCAGATGATCTTTTAAATAAAAATCCTTCTAATGACTCTGTACTGTCGGCAGTTTCCTTAGTAAACGAGCAATTAAAATCAGAGAAAATATACAATGGCGAAGTCAAATCCATATTCCCGAGAGAATCGGACGAATCTGTTACGAAACTTAATGTTTTACGGACAATTAAAACAGGTACTTATGCAAATTATTTATTACAGTATGCTAGTTTAATTAATCGCTTAAAATAATAATTTTGACATTTTAATATTAACATTTTATTCATCACAAAAGCTTTGTAGATATGCTAAAATAATAATTAATATGTTGTAGGTCCTACTAAAAATGACAGTTTAAAACATGAGAAGCATGTGGTAAAACATATCACAATCAATAAGGCCACTGAAGATACCATCGAAGATGTTAAAAATAAATTTATTGGTCTACAAGTGTCTCCAGCGCAAAGGAAGCCTAAGACCAGGCAACTACGGGATAGTGAACTAACTTACTTCGGTGTTGATAACGATAGAAATGATATTTACAAAGACCGAAACACTTTGAAGAGTAAATTAGGACGCAATGATAATGCCATTGAGAACATATTTCATTCAGTCAAATTAATACAACAAGTCTCAAACAGTGTATGTACTAGTGAACCTGAATCTGAAGAGACGCCAGAGTATCAAAATATACCTTTTAATACCAACTATGCTCCGGTACCGACTCCAAGACTACGTTCGAAATATGAAGATAAACTTTATGAAATCGACGAAATAAAGGTCTCCAAACCTATTATTGAAAAAGAAAGTAAAGAAACAAAAGATGTTTCTTGTACTCGTCGGACTCGTGTCCGTAGACAAGACGATATAGTAACAAGTAGGAGTGTTTCAGCACCACCGAAGTCTTTGAGACGTAATTCAAAGGAAAATTCACATCAACAAGAAAAATCGACACGGTATGTATAATATTTTAATATTTACCAAAAAAAAATACAGGACAACTTCGCAATAGTAACTAAATAAATACATACAACCTTTGGTATTAGACTTAAAGTCTCCAATTAGTATATTACAAAATTTACAAATAGTAACTATTCTTAAACGAATAATAACTAAATACAAGTTTTTCTTTGTTTCTAGTTCGAGTCAATCAATAAAAGAACATTCAATCAACGACGTGGATAAGATGAATTCTACTTACGAACGAAATTCATCTCAAGATACCATTCCGATCTATGTCAATCTAAATGTAAGCACCGAAAAGTCTAAAACGTTCGAAAGTCGAGACGGACTAAAAATGAAAACAAATTCACTCGACTCACGTCAAAGAAAGTTGCATAAAACGGATTTAAGTAAAAACAAAATTGAACGAACAGATGGTATCCCTGATATTAGTCGGAATGATCGAATGGAGATACGTCCATCGGACTCGGGGACAGATAGTAGCCTTCGAACGAAACACTCGGTAAATAAAGATACTCTTCCACGCTCTGCCCACAAAGATACCTTTTCAAGACAAGCAGAGAAGACTGATAAACCGCGTTATGCTACTGACATCCGAGGAAAGATAATCGAGGAGCTGAACACATCTAAACATGCCCACAAATCTCGGGCAGGCAAATCTACAAGCGAAAAGAGTTCTACCATTGATAAGAAGGATCCTAGAAGCAGATCATTGCAAAGACCTGCACCTAAAACTGTACCTGAAGAAACGTCTAGGAATTTAAGTCATATAATTGTAAAGAAAGCAGAACATCAATTTAAGGCGAGTCCAGATGGCAATCGTGATGCAAGCAATAATCGTAAGAGAAACTCATCTAGAGATAAGACAGCAAAAGAAACCACAAAACCAACTCAAAAACAGGATTCGAGTTCCACAGCGCGAAACTCTTCGGTGCAATCAAAGAGCAATGAAAAAGATTTCGGCACGAAGACAAACAGTAATAAAATAAATAAACGTAGAGAATATGTTATAAATTATGATGATAAAAACGGAACCGTTTCTTCTATTTGCAAAATAACGCCAAACCTTGGAACACCTAAACGGAAAAAAACGTCGAAAGAAACATTTAAAGATAATCATAATGATAAAACATCCAAAAATAAAACGGTAGACAAAATCGCCCCGCGTAAGTAAGTCGTGTGCATTGTGCATGCTCTGCTCTTATGAAAATTCTAACAAACATAAAATAATTACATCTTTAAACAATGGAAATCTTTCAGTGCAGCTAGAAGATCGTCAAGAGGATCGAAACAGACTGAGCTATGCAGATAGGAAATGGAAGACGAAAGTACATGTACAAAGGTCTTGCCAAGTATTGTAGATAATACCTTTACTAGTCGTAAGAACGATAGAAATTAACTAAAATATTGTGGATCCTATTTGCGTTACGTAATTTTATAATTTCGTGTTTTGAGATAGATAGAATAAGATAACGATGATCTCACATACAGTAATTTAAAATAAAAACTTACATTTTTCGTTGTATTAACCTTTAAAATAACAGTTTTACAGACAATAATAAAACATACAATTAATGAACTTATTCGGTTGTTTTTATTATAAACCATAGCAATCTACATTTAAATAAAATTACTTATAGTGTTACAAGGGGATCTCTGTCGAGTTTACTAACAACAACTTGTACCTCGTTATTAAGTAAATTCTGAAGATCAGCAGAAAACACTTTTAAGAAGCCTCTTTCGGAATCAGAGTGATTAGTTAAGATGACACTCATTCCTTTCTGTGCAACATCGAGAACATCGTGGTGAAGCATTTCTCCTGCAAAGATTTTTTTTGTTATGTGTTTTGTATTTTTTTTTTTGCCAAAATTTATCAAGAACTGTGTACTAAGGACCGATTTTACCAACGTCACATAACTTTAAGCGAAAGCGCGGAATAAATTTGAAATTATGACAACTATTGTATAAGAAATCAGTCAAAATGTGAAATTTATTCCACAGGTAGGTTGTAATGTTGATAAAATCGGTACTTGGGACTCTGTCTAAGAATGATCAAAGTGACTGAGTAGTTCAGCCTGCGCGAAATTATGAGTCGCTGAACAAGAGAACGAGGCGTACCTACACAATAGCAAATAAGATGTAGGTACTCGTGGAGTCCATTTCTACTTACAAAATTGTTTTAACTCGCGTAAAAACCGCAACTCAAACACGGCCATTCGGCCGTTATCTCTATATGAAAAAAGTGACACAGAAACAGCCCGGGTTGAGCTGCAGTTCGGTTACGGTATAAACAATTTTGTTAGTAGAGTACCTAAATTAGAACAGGTGGCAACTCCTGTACTGTGTAAGGGGTGGTAGTATGTTTGGCGGAGTCTTTACTGTACACATTGTTAAAAATATATTTTTTACCTGTTAGGTATAGATCAGGCGCTACTGCAGCTGCTTTGAACACTGAGGTTCCGGAGCCAGCGCATAGCGCTACAGTTTGTATTTTACTCGACAATTCTTTTCCCTTGCCTAAAGCAAAGCGCACATGCGATAATCCAGTCAGTTGCTTCACGCTTGAAACTGCATCCGACAAAGAAATACTTGATTTAAGTTGCAGCAACCTAAAACAATTTATACATTTGCAATCACTCGTTACAAAATTTCTCATCATTTATTCAAGTAACTTAGTCTTGCTCAACGACTTTGTAGGTAAAAAGACTGAACCGTCATTTCATCGACCATTTTTGTGTTTTGTCGAGATGCAGTACTTATGTAGGTAGGTAACCTATACAGAATTACTCATTAATCTCCATGAGTTTTGAACAACCTAGGTACATACCACAAGATCTAAATTCGTATTTACGAAATTTTCGGGAATAAATGAACTAGTGAATCAAGTTCGAACGAGTGAAGTCGTTTAATGGAGACGCGTAGCGCATATCTTATGCAGTGGAGATGATAAGTGGTAAGTAAACAGATATTAGCTTGGGAGAACGAAGAGTGGTGATCCTCGAGCGAAAATGGACGATTTTCCAAATTAGTATGCCAGAAGAGCCGCGCGTAGCCCGGACGGTTAATGTCGGTTAATTTACCCCCGTACATCTACAGCCCAAATCATAATTAACCAAGATTACTCATTGGATGAATGTAGATGTCACTATGGCTACAATATTCCGTAATTACTAATGTAGCGATGTAGGTCATGTACTTAGGTGTTAATTAAAATCCTTATTCTTAGTTGAAAGGCGCGTGCGCACAAACACGACACACTGAACTTTTGAGCACGTTGATACAGCCTAGAATTCTAGAAGCAGGTAAAGAAAATCTCTCTGAAATCGGGCGAATGGTTGCCCAGTACCAAAATATAAAGGTAAATTTTCTACTGCGCAATCATTTGCCTGACTTCAGAGCCGTTATAATGTTTGGCGCGTATTTTACCTATGTATAAAAGTAAAGTAAAAAAAACTTGAAAGATTACTTAATTATATTTACCTTCCAGCTCCAACTTGAGGGTTTTCGCCAGGGATTAAGGGATTAGATTCAGCAATAGTAAATGCACTAGCCAACCAGTCGTTGACACCGCCGCGCACACTGTCCCAACTTGTATGTGGAGAGTACAAATATATACGGTTCTCCAAAAGAAACGAGACAATGCGTTCTTTCCAAGAACTGAAAACAGAAAGATATTACAAGTCACAAAAAAATACAAAAATAAAAGTAAGATTTCATATGTTAAATTAAGTCTGTTCAATACTTGGTTCCAAAGAGTCTAATCTTATAAGAAACTTATACGGATACATACCTCTGAACAACAGATTTGATGCGAGCAAATATGGGAGGGTGATATGAGATAATCATTTCGCATCCATGATTATGAGCCTCAACTGCTACATCTTCTGTCAGATCATTTGTTAACAATACTTTTGTTATATTCCTGAAAAAAATATGCTTACGGTTGTGGTTATTGTACAACACAAGCCTAATAATAGTTGGAGCCCTTGAGCCGTGTACGCACGAACGAACATTGAACATGAACCACTGTATAGGTGTTTGCCGAACATTATTTGGTAAAGCCTACACACATGCAAACAACATGTTCGATCGATAGGTTTCATTCATGTTCGCGATGTTCGTGTTCGTAATTTCCGTAATTGCGTACACGGGTTTCGGTGGCAAGAAGTATGATACTATAGAAATTCTTGGCTAGCTAGGACACCTAAAATCTTGGGGAACTCTTTTCATGAACAATAATCAAACTTCAGTCTTAAATAGGTACACTCAAAGTACATACCTTGATGTATAAGGCTCCACCAACAAACCGGTATTGTCCCAGCTTTCAGATAATTTATTTGATGCAAAATTTTCTAAAACGTCAGTAACTTTCTTCAGGGGAACACCAACATTCTCTCCAGTAGACATTTTGAAAGTGGCTGATGATGTATAAAGCCTTTTGAGATACTTTTGTGAGATGTGTTTTCCTAGTGTTAAAATCATCAGATGTGAACTGAAAATCCATGCATGAGAAAGTATTGTAAAAAACACATTATTAGGTACATATTACATAATTATGTGCTTCACGGTTCGTTTATGCGCCAACCTCAATGTAAAACGTGCGTTTGCCGCGCACGATTTTAATCCATTCAAATTACTGAATGACCCTTGTTTTTTGCGTTACCTAAGCGCAGCGGTAATCGCCGAGTGCAACATTACGCGTCAGACGCATAATAACTTTATTTTTTATTTCATACAATCGTAAGATTATCCAGGCAGCGTCCGATTGGGGCTAAAGCGCCTAGATGGTAATATGACTGACTGGGTCCGTCCGCGCCGCCCATCTAGGATCAGCGCATATCATAACGTCATGTCAATCAACAGGCCAAATGAAAATAATAGGTAATGAAATGGGCAAGAGTTTTTGGAAGTTTTCAAAGACACATTTTTATGTAAAAATATGTATTAAAGAAAACAAAAAAACCCGACTGCTTAAAAAGCGAACTAAAAAGTTGGTAAAAGAGGATATCTAATATGTAGAAAAAAAATAAGAACTGAAAAGATGTAAACAAGACGTGGGTATAGGTTTTCAAAAAATCATGCTATCAAATCACAACATGCAGTCGGAGGCTACTACGTAGGTATATTTTTTGGTCAGTCAGTTTGCGAATTACATTTCTTCTTCTGTCTTTGCTGTCGCGCAGTCGGGTAAAAAATTCCAATTACTTATAACTTAAGTTATTATAATTAAAGCTAGCCATTTTATTTTTTTGAACCGTTCTCTTTCCTCGTACCTGCGCGGGCATCCCCCAGGTTTACCTGGTAGTAAGCCAGGGGGGCCCGCGCAGGTATGAGGAAAGAGAGCGACTTTAGGCCTAGGCTAGGGCCCGAGTGGCAAACGCCACCCTGACTCTATGGCCAGTCGGTCACTGGAACTATCCTTGTTTAATAGGTACTTGAACCGCATTCGTTCAACACGAATGGTAGAAGCACATACAAGTACCTACACTATCTATCGCTACGGTTATCGCACCAAATTTTTGAAGTGCAATGTTATCTTTTGAACGAAGGTACTTATTTCCATTAGAGACTGGATAAAGTTAGCATTATCTGAAATGAATGGTTGTTATGCTTGTGTTAAAGAAAAAACTTTGATTTATGTTAGGAATTGCCTCCACTTCACATTAGTATGAATAGGTCGAAAGAAATATTAATCCGAATCAGAGCAGCCGTTTTTTTCGACGTTTGTATGTCTTCATGGTTACCCTTCGCCCTAGGAAGGCGAAGGGTTTTATCGGACTCTTACCGACTAAAAACCCACGGTGTTCCTTCTCATGTCTCTTGGCCGGAGTCGCGGGATTCGCAGCTGCATGCACCGCGACCCCAGTAGGCCTCGATCCGCCAGCCCCTGGTGGACCTCTCCTTCTGTGGGGCCTCGTCCCACGTCCTCCTGAGAGGTGTGCACGGAACACTGCCCGCCGCCTTCTCGGGCCTGTTACTGGTCGGGCAACGGGTCCCCTAACGCGTTGCCCGCAGGCCACACACTAGGGTGGCCGGAGACAGTCGCGCCCCGCCGGCGGCACCCGGTGCGTCTGGCGCGGGAAAGGACAGTGGTAGCCGCCTCTCTCTCCCTCTCCGCTCCTCCTTTGGTCGCCATCACCTCCTCGCAAGAGGCGACGACTTCTCACGCACTCTCGCTCCCGACCATGGACAGAACCACGGCCGGAAGCTAGAATCAGAGCACCCAGACTCCAGCTGGTCAGACTGTGTTTTACCAGCAGGGCTCGCTTCAAAGGGCCTTACAACATTAGGTGTACTTAAAAATATTCTAGTGCTTTATGCACCGTAAAACTCAAAAATTGCGTTTCACGCGCAGAATAAGTCTTCTTACCTTGCAAATGCGTCAAACGTATGTCTTACGCTGCGTTAGCGCATAAACGAAACCACGGCTTTAGTAGGTACTAAAGAAAAATCTATGAACCCTATCTATCAACCATCACTCCAACCTCAAGCCAAATAGGTAAAGAAAATCACTAGAGAAAATAAAATCATCATTTATTGTGAAACCCCATTATACATAAAGCCTACAAACCTAAATAAAATATCAATTATTTGATGCAGTATATTGATCAATTTATAACAGTGATTCTTATAAATAAACATATGATCTAGTCAGAAGAAAACTTCCATAATTTTATTTCACCATCATCACTACAAGAAAGCAATTCTTTGTTGCCTGTTGGACTCCAGGTAACACTGTTAACATCTTGAGAATGCGCATTCAACTTGGTGCAAATGAGCTCAAATGTTGGTGCATTAGGATCTGAGTCTTCACATTCTTTAAATATTCTTATGATATCATCACCAGAAGCTGTCGCAAGAAAACCAGTATGGTGACACCAAGCAATATCATATATACATCTAGTATGGAATCCTGATAATGTGCAAACACATTTCCATACAGACTCTCTATCAGTAACTATAACACCCTCTTGGTTGTCTGGCTTGTATTCCTTCCATATTTTGACTGTTTTGTCATCACTGCAAGTGGCAAGTCTCTCCCCTGTCTTATCAAATGTTAAACTCCATACAGTGGATTCATGGGACTGTAGAGTTGCAATGCAACTCCAGTCATTGTCAGCCGGATCTTCTTTATACAACTTTACTGTGTTATCATATGATGCTGAGGCCAAGATGTCTAGTGAAGGATGCCAAGCTACCTATAAAAAGAAAATTTATGAATAAACAGGCATTTATTGATAAATTAACAGATTTAATACAGGTATCTTTACAAACTTTCTTGACATCTTGGTTGTGAGCATTGAGTACAGATTCACACTCATATTCATCATCACCAGCGACCTCCCACACCCAGACAGATTTGTCGCGGCCACATGTTGCTAACAGTTGACCAGAGGGTGACCATGCTACACTTTTTACTTCATTCTCATGGCCCTCCAATGTTGCATTGCATTCAAACTGACCTATGAACACAGTATTTGTTATTTTAGAATGTTTTTAACTATTCATGTTATAATTTCAAAAAACAATTACACACCACTTTTTTTGTCCCAAATAGCTGTAGTTGCATCAAAGCTAGCGGAAGCCAGGTAGTTGCCACACGGAGACCACGCCACTTCTCTGATAGTGCGCTGGTGACCATCTACAAGAACAGTCTTTATTGTCCACTCCTGGCCTTCTTTGCTCCATAATTTAATAGTTTTATCTTCACCACACGATGCAAATATTTTCCCTTGAGGATGCCAAGACACATTCCAGACAATGCCTTTATGGCCCGTCAATGTTTGTACCAATTCCAATTCAGGCATTTCTTCAAATAAAAATGGTTTATCACTTACTTAAACATTTAACTATAAAAGTAGGTATTGCATCAAAAACTTTGAATTTTTTTGTAATAGCACTGAGCCCCAGACCAACAAGTGATCAACCCTTTATCCACTTGTTCTTTTTTTTTCACTGTGCAGTGAGCAATGTGCCGGGGAAGCGCCCCCAGCCACTATACATACGTGGTTGCCCTGGCTGCCCTCGTGGTAGCTACAGCCCAGAATCGTAGGTGCTGCTTATAAAGTTCGGACAAGTTGTGCATGATAGTTATTGCAAAAATGTATTTTAATAAAGTCTCCCACAAAATCTTAAGCTATAACATTTTGTTAAAGACAACACAAGCCACAAGCTCACTTACCTGAATGATTTTAGAGTAACAATGACTAACAAAATGTATTAATTTTACAAATTTTTATTGAAAAGACGTTGTAAGATGGTTAAAAGTGATAAAGTTGAATTGAATGCAAAGAAGCATAAATCTTCACATCAAAATCATCATCACATGTGTTTGACATTGACGTTAATTTTAGCTGTCAATTCTTACTAGGGATGGACGATACCACAGATTAAGTATTAGTAGCTAGCTAGACGATACTTGCATTCACAGACTAGATAGGGATACAACTTGCATTTGTATGGATACTGCGGATCGATCCGGATTACAACTAAGCGAAACGATTCTAGGTTCGTATCGAATGGTTTCGAACCGATTCTCAAAATATCGAATCGTATCGTATATCTCTACGAGCAGGGCCATTTTACTCGGCGCTGACGGGGGGGGGGGGGGGGAGGAGGTTTCGGCCTTAGAGCATATACCTATGGAGGTAGCAATGCGCAAGTTCTCAAACATTTTATTCTGCCAAATTTTGGGGGGGACGCGGTAAACACATACAGCACACATTTACAGCTTAACACATATAAATATCGTGTAGCCATGAACTCACACTAAAATAAAAGCCGGAATACAAACAAAAAACACGCACACTAACAATAACTTCGTCGTATTTATTTATGTTGACGTTTAACACAAACGCAAAATATAGTGATGTGGTATGATAAAAGACCGATAAACTAACTGGATGATAAAGGAATGAACAAATAAAATATATAATTTCATCTCGTGGAAAACAATTTGTATGTAATTATTGTTCTTAAAATTAAAATAAAACAATTGTAAGAAGAATAACAATAATTTATTTTAAAAAAGAGCTATGGAGCGCAGTATACTTGGTGTTAAATTAACTGATCGAGTTCGAAACACAATACTGCGCTCCAAAACTCAAACTGTCGACGTGGCTGAAAAGGCCGCCCAGCTGAAGTGGGACTGGGCAGGGCATGTCTGCCGTATGCCAAATGAGCTGTGGGCCCGTATAGCACAAGAATGGAGCCCTGAGACAGCGAGACGGGGTCGCGGCAGACCGCGCAGAAGATGGCGGGACGAGTTGGATGCCTTTCTTGAGGTTTGGCATGAAGCTGCACAGAATCACGACAAGTGGAAGGAATGGAGGGAGGCCTTTGCCCAGCAGTGGGACAGTACAGGCTAATAATAATAAACCCCCTCTGGGAAAGGCGTTACCTCACCATGAGATTAACGTAAAACCGGAGGGAACATTAGACTAGCTTTCTACAACCCCATAATATAGTAAAAAATGTGTCATGAGGTCTACTGAAAAGCTTACAAACCGCAGGGCAGCTTGTGGCGAGCTGTTGGTGAGTGGCGACACTGCGTACCTTATTGCCTCAGACAGTCGGTCAGGGCTTCGTCTTCAGTTTGCCTTTATTGGCTGGCTGGAGTGGAACCCCAAGAGTGCCCGCAGGACTCTCAACTCTGGCTTGCCTTTATCGGCCGTCAAGAGGGGGGCCACCAGAGCTATATGCTCGGAGGTGGAAGTGTCTAATGGCTTAATAGCGGGGAAACCCACTCCGGGTCTTTTAGACCCGCGACGGCGAAACCGGGGCCACACTTCTCTACACCTCTAGCCGCTCACACGTTTGTTGCCCCCTTCGCCTATACATATACTGGCGGCATTTCAGGGGGCCCAGCTAGTGAGCTGGCGAGTCACCGTCTGCCAACGCATTTCAAATTTAAACTTGAAAGGCAGACGCCGTTTCTTCCGGCAATAGAAGTTATCTAGTCCACCTAACACCCCTTCCCATAGACCAGATATTATTCACCATATTTTACAATAGTCTTGCACCCACCTGGGACGGTCCATTACTGTACTCCAATAGTGCAGCCGTGGATAGTCCCCGGTTGGTGCCCCACCCCATTTTAGATTAAAGTTCTCAAAGGGGCCTCTGCGCGTTGGACCTGTGTCCCCGTGTATGCCTTCCAAAGGACCGGACATCTTCCGCACGGAAGATGATCCGTGACTACAGAGGGATATAATAATAAAAATGAGTCTTATATTATTTTCGCTAAAGTTAGGTACCATTAACAAATATTTTAAAAAAATCAACGCTATACTAAAATAATAACTAAATAATAAATATTTTAAAATCACGGCAATCAACTTCCGCAATTTAACTTACAAGTGGATAAGAACTACAGTGTTTTCATATTTTTTTTAATAAAGAATAGTCACAGAGACTACGGCAGAAACAAAAAGTTAAATAGGTACCGGGTGAAAATAAATATTACGTACTATCGCGGTATCGCTACGCGTGGTCTGTCAATTCGAGGAGCTTAAATGCCTCACGTTAAGAACACCCGTGCGTGACTGCCTCGTTAACATGGTCATCACACCTGTATTCCCTGAAGGATGGGGCAGAGGTGTATAGTAAACCCTCATTTTGCCGTTATGTTTAGTTCCTTTCCCTTGTAATAGGGGGCGAGTCTATTGCCATCAACCAGGCACAAATCCAGACTCTCGGCTGCTACTAAGAAATTCCACACGGAATAATCCAATAACACTTTGCCCGACCTGGGTGAGTGAAAGTGTTATTGAGAAAAAATTCAAAATTCGATCAGTTTTATTTCCATGCAAAACGATTAATATTTTGTTTTTTTTAAATTCTTCATTTCTGCTTCAGTTATGAGTTCAGAAAATGGAGCTTATAAACAGTGACCCCAAAATATGACCTAAAAGATAAACAGCTGATCATAGCTGGTGATACATAGATTTTAGCGTATTTTTCATGAAATCTTTGAACAGCTATTTCTATATGAAATATTGACTTTTCGGGAAAGTTGTAGAACAAAAGTTCACTATTATGGGTTCTTTAACAATAACACCCCTTCAGATTAGTACCCCCTTTCCGACTAATCTTGTATAGATGTATTAGAGAACATTTTAACCACGATTCAGTCGATTGTGTTCGCTGCACACGTAATAGGGTTTAAATATCAATTAAAGTTAAATTTCTTGATTGAAACTTAGTTCTATCATTGTTGTTGGAGGCAAAATACCTTTTATTTCTTGTTAAATAGTATCAACAAGGCAAAATGAAATAAAATCAATAACAGAGAACATTATGAGAAGCGGTAAACTAGTTACATTCTCTTTGCGGTAAACCTCTTTGTAATTTTCGTTCATTCACATATTCACATTGTCCCGTCACTGCCTCTCGTTTTAAAATATTTCTGTCAATTTCTGTCACAAAAGATGACAGCTAAGACGTGAATTATATTTTTGAAAATAATGCAAAATGTATACATGTTTGGTTTGCCGAAATAATGCTTATTAGTGACAGAAAACTCCATGTTGGAGGAAGCAGACCGCTTTTTGCACGAAAATACCGAAGAATTAACCATTTTTACGAGGTGTGTGTCGTGACACGGTACGATATAAAATGGGCAGATATCTTTTTTTTTTTTTTTTTTTTTCTATTGGACTGCAGTAGGTCGTCCTAGGGGACGGTTTCTACGTAACCGGGCAGTTATTGGCGAGACCTGAAGGGTCTCCAGCCAATGGGGGGGGGGGGGGGGGGGCAGATATCGCGAGAGAACTAGTTTTTATAATCGTCTATGGGCATACGTCACGGGGGTACGTCAGAGGGGTAAGCGTATTCTTGCTCCCTCCATAGGTATATGCTCTAAGGTTTCGGCCATTTATTTAATAAATAACAACAATATGTTAAAGTCTCGTGTAGTGCCGGACTTAAAGAATAGCTCTCTTCCCGTGGGTGTCGTAAAAGGCGACTAAAGGATTCTATATGGGATGGGCAGCAGCGTTCTCTGAGTACCTTTATACCCCCTTTTTTTGGGGGAGGCCTATGTCCACCAGTGGTCGTCTTTCGGCTGAATGATGATGATGAGAACATATTAAATTGACTGATCATATTTAATCAACACAATATGATACGATCCATTCATTCCGATACAGGTACTTTTGTATTGATCCAAGAATGTATCGTATTCGTTTGTATCGATCCAAAACTGACTAGTGAAGCTACTCTGTTTATATAAGACGTTTAGATCCAAATTCACCATACAATGTTAGTTGTTAATGTTCTGTTAAGCTGTCAATGTCAATTTCAATGTACTGTTAAACAGTCTGTTAAAATGTTTAACAGGACATTAATAACTAACAGATTATGGTGAAATTGGGCCTTACTGTTGTACAGTACCGATTAGTTTTTATTGTTCCTAATAAAACTGTTTAGATGAAAGCTAGCAAAATCTTGGCGACAGTAGCATGAGTGTATGAGTATCGTAGCATCTCCACTTGTTTCACAGTTAAAAAGCTTATTACATTTGGCTGAATTAAGACGTCTTATTTCAGAAGGGCAAATTAGAAGCTTCTGATCACACTGTCCTAAATTTACAGTGTGACCATTTGTGGCAGATTTCTGCCATTTTGGCAGATTTCGCTCCAAAATTTTATCTGTGGCAGATCATGCTGACGATTCACAAAAGTGGCAGATTTCGGCAGATTTAAATGATTTCATGACAATTCACATTACATAATTTGAATTATCTTCTTTAAAAGTATACAGTACATCAGGTTTTATATATGTATAATGAGATTACAAATGATTTTTTCGAACTGGCAACTTCTGTTTCATGGCCAAATTATACGGGGATTTCCCGCTTATTTAAACAAGTGCGTCAGATGATTATGTACTGTAATCAAACTGGAATACTTCTTTATTGATTTGGTTTCCAAGAGACTTGTTAGAATCAGGTGGAAGTAGCGCCACCAGCACAATTTTGAGTGTAGACAAATTTTGGGGAGCGATTGGAAAAATCCTGGACGCGAAGGGGGCTACAAAATATCCAAATCCAAATATTACAAATTTCGCGAAAGCGTTATTATGTTTGCCGATGTCCAACGCTTTGTGCGAAAGAATCTTCTGTCTGGTGAATTTAAACAAAACAAAAATAAAGAATAGGTTCCTAAATCAACATGTGTTGTGTCAGCTTTAATTACAACAAAAGACACGGCGACTGTGTCTCCTACATAACCAACTAAAAACATGATCAAAAAGATGTCTAAAATCTATGTATACCGAAAATTTTAAGGCAAATGCGGATAAATTCAAATTCATTTATTTCGTGAACACAGGGTACATAAAGTAGATACGTAGAGTAAGTAGTGTTTAAGTATAATAACGCATAAGAAAACTTAAATATTTTTATTGATTAAAGAAATTTCATTGAATTCATTGTGTATTTTTTTCAGTTTCCTTAAAGGCATATTTTTGGCATTTTTGGCGCAAAGTGTGGCAGATTTTGGCAGATTTTTTGCCCAGTCTGTGGCAGATTCGCCATTTATAAGATGGTCACACTTTAGTTCCTGAATAAGTTGCCAGTTAAAGCGCGACGGAGTCGGACGTGTCGTGTGCGAGGATGGCTCCAGTATTATCCAGACAACAAAAAATTGGCCTTTGCCTAGCCCTGGCCTTTATTGTAGCCGATTCGTCTATATTTTATATAAACTCAGTAGCACTTGGAAGCCCTCATTTCGTACATTTTTGTTCAGGAATTTTTTGTCATTTTTGTCCCAAAGATAGGGCATATCTTTATACAGCTCTAAAATATTGAGCATAACTTCTATTTCTTTCGTCATTTCGTAGGTACCCACGCTGCGCACCGCACTCGCACTACACTTTTTTATTCGGGAATACAAAATAAAACCATACGTCCTCACGCATCGACAGAAACTCAAAGGGCCCCCCCCTTTGAGTTGACGTACTTGACGTAGGCGATCATTTTTCGCAAATACAAAAATCACATATTAATACCACAGTGTACCTACTTACTACATACAGTGGGTCAACGCCCACCCATACATTTGACAGGTCCTATGAAATGTCAAAATTGGTAACACTTGTCATAGGGTTGTCACATAAAACAAATTACACAAACTTTGTCAAACAAACGTCCAAATTAATTTACGTTTTATAGAAACAGTGACACGCAAAAAGAAAACCACGCATGCGTAATTTTGACGATTGACAAAATAGTGCAAAGGTATGTAGCAGCAATTTCGCCATCTTATCCTGGAATTTTCTAACAATATTTAAAACTACAAATTTTGTCGAGGTTACAGTCGCAGTGACTAACGCTTGCGGGGGTAGGTAAGAGTCATAAAATATTCCCAAATCCAAGAAGGAGCCATAGAAAATTACTTATTATTCATGGTTATTACTTCTATGGCTTTCGTGGATGCTGATGCTGGAAATAAAGTCTAAGTATTCCTCGATCATATACGGCGGTCAAAAAAAAATATCTGTTAAATGTAATTTGCCAGGTAAAACGTGGTCCCTATCTTGGTGTTTGAGAATGGATCTTGTTTTTGTAATCAGCGTCCCCGAAAATCATGGATTTGACACCCATGACGGTTAATTTGAAAATTTTCATGTCCGCCATCTTGAATATAGTTTTTGACCTCATTTTCGTCATCAGCATCCACGAAAACCATGGAAATGACACCCATGGTGGTTAAATTGAAATTTTAAAAGCCGCCATCTTGGAAATGGATTTTGACCTCATTTTCAACATCAGTACCCCCGAAAACCATGGAAATGACACCCATGACGACTAATTTGACATTTTTACTGCCACCATCTTGGATTTCGACTTTGACTTCGTTTTCGGCATCCGCACCCCAGGAAACAATGGATTTGACACCCATGTCCACCAATTTACTAATTTTCATGGCTGCCATCTTGGATTTGGATTTTGACGTTATTTTCGGCATCAGTGACCCAGAAAACCGTGGAAATGACTTCCCACGAACAATCATTTGAAAATGTATGTATGCCGCCATCTTGGATTAGTAAACAGACTTTGTAATAAAATTATCGTAATAGGTACAACATACATACAATTAATATAATTTCTATGAACGATGTCAATCAAATTCGAAATCAAAAAGTGCGAGCCCTGGAATTTATGTCCCGAGTAGGTATGCAGTATGGCTACTCGGGACATAACCTTCGCTCCTTCACCCCGCAACCCCCCGCACGATTGCTCTGCGACAATGTTCTACGTTGACCGACTGTAAGGAGTTAGATTTAAGTAGACTGTGTTAATACCATGCAAAAATCTACAAAGAATCTCGCGAGAGGGCTCTCTATTCCCATATATTACTATACTCTTTGGTCAAAATAAAACTATACATCCTCACGCAGCGACGGTCTATGGACGGAAGTTAGTAACTAAATGCGTTTACACCTTCCTAAATGCGTTTCTAAATAAGCTTCTAAATGATTTAGTCAGTCAGAAACCATCCTTGCTACTGAATTTAGGATCCTAGGTTGCTTATTGCGATTACACTTGACTTAATTCAGTAACGACTGAATTAAGACGTCTTAATTCAGCCAAATGTAATAAGCACTTAAGTCAGTGGGACTGTATTTACATGTCTGTCTGTCTGTTTGACTGTTTGACGTTTGACTTGACAAAGTTGACAGTGACAGGGCGAACAATTTTTAGGTTATGGAAAGTTGGAAACAATGTGTAAATGTAAACATGATTTCTGATTTGTAATTGCTGCCTTACTTCTTAGTCTTAGTAGGAATTAAATAGTTAATACCAAAATATAAGTATAAGCAATGGATAACACTAATAAAATCATTCCACCTCACCTCAATGCTGAAATTTACAGAACCGACACTACCGGCACCAGTACTCTTTCGTATTTAGATTATATCCGCATTCATTCAGGTATCTATTCATTTACGTGTTTAAACAATCTGTAATTCTTATAATCGACTTTTAAAGTATAAAAAATCTGTCTTCAAGATTCTTTTAAATTCGATTTTAACGAGCAACAATGCAATAAGTTTCGTTTAAAGAATAATGTGTGTGTTCTTACAACAACATTTAAGTGAAGGAAATGGTTTCTCTGAATACATATTTTTTACAGATGGGAGCGTGTTAGTGGGTTCATCAGAGCTAACTGGTCGGTATTGGAATGGTGGTGCAAGTGTGTTTAAAAGCATAGCTGATGCACAGAAAATACAAGTTGAGGAGAAAAGGGATATTCATCTAACCAATGGAACTGCCGACGGGTGCTTTATTGGAAACTCCACTAAGGTATGCTAAATGACCAATAAGTTTGTATTTCACCTATTAGTTAAAATTGATAAGTATGGCAATTTCCCCTTTGTCTGTTCATTTTAATGGTCATTGGTAGGACTATGTTCAGCATAACTTATACAAGCTAAGATAGAGATGATCATTTAATAAAAAATGTGGGTTGGTGAACTTGTAATAAAAATGTTAATGTATTACTTGTCATGTTCTGTAGGTGTTACTATGTGAAGACAGTGGTGCAGTAAGTATATGGACCAGTAACCATAAGCAGCAGAATGCATGGGTCCTATGGAAAGAAGAGGTGTCTGTGGCAGAACATGATAATGCAGCCTTGGCAGTAGACTGCCTCGATCCTGAACAACAGTATGTTACTGCTGGAGCTGATGGAAATGTTAAGGTATTTACATCTAAATCTAAACACGATAAAAAAATTAACAATATCATGGATTGGGCTTCAACACTTTCACTCTTCTTTTTTCACAAAAGGCATGAACATTGTTTTAAATGCCCGCTATTCAGAAGCATGCTGTTTGACAGGGTGCTAGCAGTCGTCCAGTGGTTGACAATTAACTCCAACAATGCACTATGGTTGTCCCCTTTTGTGGCATAACTTTGATTTGCGGTTTCAATAACTTATCTATCGACGGTTTGTACTACTAGAGATAAAAATATATTGAGTTGTATAGAGGTTATGTCAAATTTCTAACTCTAATGCTACGTATTTATAGTAGTAGTATAACTGTCAATAGCTTGGCTATTGAAATTGCCTGTTAACTAATTAAATGCTTCTTATACTTAATAAATGTATCAGTAATGGCCAGTTTCAATAACCTATCAGATGATTTCTCCAACTAGAGATAGAAATTTGACATAAGCTCCATAGAATTAATGTCAAATATCTATCTCTAGTAGGGCAAACAACTGATAGATTGGTTATTGAAAACTGCTATTAATCCTCAAACAATATTTTCCAGGTTTGGGACATAAATGACATGATCTGTGTGAGGAACTACAATGCAGCACATAGTATGATGATTAACGCCTTGTCAGTGAGACCAAAGTCAAAGACCAGTTTTGCAACAGGTTCCATGGATCAATGTGTCACATTGTGGGATGAAAATATAGATAAACCTGTACTTGGTAAGAAAGCTTTACTATTTACGATTTACTCTTGCAGAGCAGATGATATGCCATGTCTTTTCAAGAAAAATTGTGGTGGAAGGAATATCATCTGCACTCATCTATAAGAGATACAGATTATCATCGTCGAATTATAACAGTGGGTAAATTTGTGTAATTCCTTAAAACAACACAATCTACACAGTTGCGCCCGCGCTTTCGTCGCGAATGGTTATGTTTTGATGACTATATTGTTGCGTGCGTAATACAGTTCAAAAATTCAATTTAAGTGTTAAAAAGTTGTAAAATGTGACATTAGTGTTGTGTGTTGTGAATAAAAACATTGAAACTTTATTATAAATTAAAATTAAACTTTTTGTTAACTTACCCTCAAAACTTTGTGTTATTTAAAAATTAGTTTAAGCAATTATAATGGACAGTGGGAGTGAGGAAGAGGATCAGCATGATAAAGTGATAATGTCGCGGGCCGAAATCAACCATATAATTCTTGGTTCAGATATGGAAGGAGACAATAACAATATAGATTCTGAGATGGTGCTTAATGAGGGTAGGAAGAAGAGGACAAGATCACCTTCTCATGATGATTCAGAAGAGTTTATTACTGTTTTAAGAAAGGGGAAGAGAAGAGCTGTTAGGCAATCACCTCCACCAGAGAATACAGAAATAATTGAGATAGCTGTGTCCTCCAAAGAAATTTTGCCTAAGCAATTAGGCATGGCAAGAATTTTAAATAATGCTGGTATTCAGGGAGTGTTAAAAGTTACTTATAAGAACCCTTACAAAATTTTCATTTGTTTTGATAGCTATGAGCACTCTGTATCTTTAATAGAATGTGAAATGATAAAGGAAAAAGGTTGGACATGTCGGAGAACTAGTGAAATGTCATATCCATATGGATTAATCAGGGATATTGATAATGATATAGAAGAGGATAGTATAATAGATATATTAGAAAGTAGTATGGAGATATTAAGTGTCAAGAGGCTACAAAGGAAAGATAAAGATGGAAAATGGGTAAGCAGCGAAACAGTACGTATCTGCTTCAAAGGTCCAACCTTACCACCATATGTACTGGCATATGGCTGCAGGATGAAGGTGGAACAATACATTTTTCCTGTGACACAATGCTCAAAATGTTGGAGATATGGTCATATTCGTTTTTACTGTCCAAGGAAAACACAGGTATGTCCTAAGTGTGCAGACAGTCATGAGAATTGTGAAGCCACCATCTACAGATGTGTCAATTGTAAAGGCAATCATATGTCTATTGTAAAAAGCAAGTGTCCAGCCTTCAAGAGGGAAAAGGAAATAAGGGAGGTTATGGCTAAAATCAGTTGTAGCTATAAGACAGCATGGACTGAAATTTGCAAGAATAAAGTACAGGAAGCAATTGTGCATGATAATTACGACCATAATTTCCCAGATAGGCTGACAACAGAGGAAGTGATTCCAATGAACACATCATCTTCAAAAAAAGGGTATGCAGAAACAGTAAAGAGTGCTTACAAGACAAGACATGAAGAGAGGTTGGACGGCTCTGATTGTAATATTGGAGATGGTAGTTACAGGAAACATAAGAAGAAGCAGAGCAACAAATCTGAAAGGGTGGAGGGAAACAAGAATGAATCATTTAGTTGGATTCCATTGTTCCAATGTGAAAACATACAGAATGAAACAGAAACAAATAGTCCTAAAAAGAAAAGAAAATTTGAGTTGAGAAGTTTTATTTTTAAAATAAAGGAGATTCTGTATTCCGAAATTGAGACTGGTAAAAAAATTTGGTTGTTCATTACATATATACTCGAGGAGCTTTATTTAAGTCTGAGTGATAAAATAAATATAAATGTAGTATGGGAGTTACTAGGAGTAGGAGGAAACAAAAATGCTTAATAATAATGGCATTTTTACGGTGCTGCAGTGGAATGCCAATAGCCTTAAACAAAAAGTAAGAGTACTAGAATCACTGCTTTGGCAAGAGAAAGCACATATAGTTCTGATAAGTGAAACATGGTTATCAGAAGAAGACAGCATTAGAATAAGTAATTATAACATTGTACGAGCAGATAGAGAAGATGGGTATGGTGGAGTATGTATACTATATCACAAATCAATTAAAATTATCCAAAGAAATCTAAGGATTGCAAACGCAAATATAGAAATTGTCAAGGTTGAAGTTTTGAATGTGCCAGGGGTGAACAATATTATCTACATATATTGTCCTCCAACAATTAATACAAGACAGTCGGATTGGGATCAAATTTTTAGTCTAGCGGACACAGGAAGTATATTGGCTGGAGATTTCAATGCTCATCATACACTGTGGTCCTGTAAAATAGATTCCAGAGGCGATATGATCCATAAGGCAATGTTTGAGAACAATTATGTGTGTTTAAACAATGGACAAGCTACAAGAATCAGAATGGCTAGCGGTAACTTACAACATACCTCGCCAGACATTACATTTGTGACTACAGACATCGCTATTAAATTTACATGGTGTCCCACTAATGAGTCTTTGGGTAGTGACCATATTATCATCAAAGCTACGTATGGATATGGCAGGCCCAACTTATTTACAAAAAAAAGGAATTATAAGAAAGCAAAGTGGATGGAGTTTAAAGAAAAATGTGATGAAGCATTTTCAGACTTGCCTGTGTTTAGTGATGTGCAAAGTAATTATGACATTTTTCAAAACAAGCTAGAATTCGCGGCTGAAGGTACTATACCGTGGATCAGAATATGTCAGAATCCAGAGAAGAACTTTAGACCCAAGCCTTACTGGGATTCGACGCTTTCCAGAGCAGTGGCTGAGCGTAGACTAGCACTAGCCAAACTTCGGCGCAACCCTACTCCAGATAATTATAAAAATTATAAAGAAAAGATAGCTTGTGCTCATAAACTAATTATGAGTTCGCGTAATAAAAGTTGGTCAGAGTTTTGTACGAGCATTGAATCAGAGACCTCTGCCACAGAGATGTGGAGAAAAATGAAGTGGGTTAAAGGTGTGAAAACCAATTATACTGTGGACCCATTAAAAGCGAAAGAACTATTACATTCCCTGACACCTGACACGGTCGCCGAAAGTCCTCCAGACTTTTTAGAAAACGATAGCGACATATTGGGTCGAAATATTTCATTATCAGAGATGGAAAATAGCCTTAAGCTTAAAGATACCGCTCCAGGGTCTGATAACATATCATATTCCATGATTTATAATCTGTCGAAGTTAGGGAAAAAATTCCTGTTGTATATATTTAATCTGATTTTACAAAATGGGATGGTTCCCGACCAATGGAGATCCATTAGAATAATAGCTATACCGAAACCAGGTCGAGACCCCAGTTTGTTATCTTCCATTCGACCTATCTCTCTCATTTCTTGTATATGTAAAACTTTTCACAATATAATTTGTAAGAGATTGGAATGGTATGTTGAGAGTAAGAAATTGTTGTCAATATCCACGGTGGGCTTTAGAAAGAATAATTCCGCATTAGATAATCTCACAAGACTTGTCACTACTATTCAAATTGGTTTTGTAGAAAATAAACCAACAGTTGCTTGCTTCCTTGATATTGACAGCGCCTATAACAATGTTAACATTACTGCTATGGTTAAGACATTACAAAATATTGGTGTTAAATGTAAAATTAATCGATATCTATGGAATTTTTTGTCAGACAGAAGATGTCAAATATTGTTGGATATTAATAGTGATAACAATTTACTGATAAGACACACAAATAGAGGATTAGCACAGGGGGACCCACTCTCTCCTTTACTATTCAATATTGTTACCATGAATGTTTGTAAAAATATTCATGATGTGATTGTGTCCCAGTATGCCGATGACTTTGTAATGTATAAAAGTATAGATAATGGAAATATTCAAAATGTTAATGGGGATTTTAAAAATTCTTTACAAATCTTGATCTCATTACTTAACAATATTGGTTTGTATTTGTCCGAATCTAAGTGTAGCTTATGTATTTTTAATAGATCAAGAAAGTGTATTAATATATCTTTGGAAATTAATGGGGTACAAATTAAGTTGCACAACAAAATTAAATATCTAGGTCTATGGTTGGATAACAAATTAAGGTGGGGTGCTCATATTAATGAAACATGTCAGAAAATTTATAAACATTTAAACATTTTGAAAATATTAGCAGGGAAATCTTGGGGAGTCCACCCTACTCACCACCGTAGGCTCTATATCTCATTAATTAGAAGTAGATTAGACTATGGGAGTTTTTTATATGGCTGTAGTGCGAAAACCCATATAAATAAATTAAAATTATTGCAAAATAAGGCTCTGAGAATTTGTGGGGGTTTCATACGAAGCACTCCCATTCATGTAATGGAGAGTGAGCTTTGTGTGCAACCCTTGGAAGTAAGGAGGTTTTGGTTAGGTTGCAGGTATTGGTTGAAAGCTGCATCCTTGGCAGATAACTTGACAATTAAATTAATTGAAGAACTTGCATCGTTGGGTAGATATTGGGGTAATAATAGTGAACCTATGTTGATGGAAGTACATAGATCTTTAGTTAATAAAGTAATATATAAAAGCTCATTATTGGAAATGTTCACTTTGGAAGTATGGGTGTCAAGCATAGATTTAAAGTCGGCTATACACTTTACTCTGGATTGTTTAAATGTACCTAAACGAAAAATCAACACACAAGAGCTTCAACGAAGGGTGATGGATGAGATTCGACACAAATACTGTGAAAGTTATAAATTGTTTACGGATGGCTCTAAGGGCCCAGCGGGAGTAGGAGTAGCATTCTTTGATCCACAGGCTGACCTTCACATTAAATTAAGAGGAAGGTTTGCGAGCGTGAGAACTTATTTTAGAACCCACACTTCGACATTTCTACTAATACAGCTGCATCACACAATGTAGTAGTACACATACCGAAAAACAAAAGCGCACCGAAGGTTTATTTTGTGGCGCGCCGGGTTAAATAAACCTTCAGTGCGCGTTCGCTTCTGAAGGACTAGTAAGTATGTTGCAAAAAACGCGCAATGTATTAGCTATTTATTCACCGCACCGGGAGGCACGCGTGCCCATAGTATTGGATGTCGTGAACAAAGGGTGGGGTCACAGTGTAATCGGTATTGACAGATTTAAACTTAGAATAATTACTGTAAATTATATTATTGTTGATTTTCTGTATTTCTATTTTCGAATATAATGACTTAATGACACTTAATTTTTGTTTGGGAATATTTTAGGGTATGTAAATGTTGCGAGGGAAGATAAGAGCCAACTTAAAAATGAAAACGAGATAATGTGTGATTGATTTGTAATGAAAAACAATTAATGTACATTGTATAACTCAATTACTGGGTATAGTAAATTTTTTTTCTCAGTTTGGTATTTTAAAATTATGTTTTATTATAAAAAATTTATACATCTTATGGCCGATTTTTCTATAGTCAGATAAATTTCATCCAAGGAATAATTATGACTGTTTGACATATTTTCTATACAAAAGCTGTCAAAACGTCAAACTTATTCCCTAGATAAAAGTTATCTGACGATTGAAAAAATAGCCCTTACTACATACAAAAATTAATGCTTAATATTTTTTTTTTTTTAATTATTTTATTTATTTATTGCTTGGCGTTTTGGGCTGCTGACGTCAGATAAAACATTTTCGCTGTTCCGTTTCTTTGATTTTCTTTCAGATTCTCGTTTTTTATTTGCCCCAATCAAATAATTGGGCTCATTTATTTCCATTTTTCTGTCTAATCTTGAATCTGTTATTTCCGGAAGCATACAATCAAGATAGAACTTTTGTAATTTTCTTTACGTTTTCCCATTTCTATCTGAAATAGTAATATTATGCAGAAAAATATATTAACAAGAAATAGAGAACCCTTCAGCTGACAAGCTATGAAACGTCAAAATTGGCAAGTCTGCCCACGGCCTTGACGTAGCCATGAAACGTGGTAAAATAAGGAAATCATTATACTAATAATAAGTGAAAAATATATATAAATATATAAAACTCACAATTATATTCGGACACAGTGTCCGAATTGACATATTTTAATTTCAATATTTTTTCACTGATGATTCGGACACCAATAATAAAAGCTGTTTTGTACAATCAGATAAAAACTTTCAACGATACCTTAATAATTGTGGAAATTCGTCCTCCGCCCAGCCTATAGTTATAAAAAACAGTTTTTAACCGGATTATAACTAAAGCAGCCGATTTTAATAAATAATATTATAAACCCGCATACATAGATAGATACGCGCCTTGGCAGTCGGGTAAATAAAGATGGGGTATTCCTCAAAGCGCAACCACTTTGAACCGCACCAAAAGTATTCCTTGAAACCCACCAACGATGAAACATAGAGAAGAGCACGAAGGATTCGTGATAAATTATATCGATAGACGTTTTAAAATTCAACTGTTGTTTATTTATTAAAACTACCCGGAAAGCAGAAATGAACTGGAACTAGATGCTTAAGCGACTTACCTCCGGTTTCTGAATTAAATTCGGGATAAGCAATACTTAAGTAGTATTTGAGTACTGGGTTGTCAAAAAGATGCTTTAAAATACGTCATATTTTTGACAACTCCATATTCAAATGTTACTTAAGTACTGCTTGCTTATCCTAGTATTCTCAATTCAGAAACCGGAGGTTACTACTACTTAGCTCAATAATGGTAAAAATACAGGTTTTGAAATTGAATCAATTGTTGTTTTGAAAAGTACCAGGGTGACAGAAATTAACAGAAAATAGGCGCTTAGACGATCTGACTAAGTGACAGTGACCTATAAGGTAAGATATATAGGACAGTTTTAAGTTTTCTATCTTATTTATAAAAAAATAATAACGAATACTTTATATTCCTCTTTGTGTTTAATCGTTGGTGCACAACTTAGTGACATCGTTTAGGCGCCCATTTTCTGTTCATTTCTATCACCCTGGTACTTTTGAACACGACAAATGATTCAATTTCAAAGCCTATATTTTTACCATTATTGGGCTAAGTAGTAGCCTCCGTTTTCTGAATTCAGAATTCAAGATAAGCAATACTTATGTAGTATTTGAGTACGGAGTTGTCAAAAAAATGCTTTAAAATCCATCATTTTTTTGACAACTCTGTACTCAAATGTTACTTAAGTACTGCTTATCCTAGAATTCTCAATTCAGAAACCGGCGGTAATTCGCTTAAGCACCTAGTTGCAGTTCATTTCTGCTTTCCTGGTAGTTTTAATAAATAAACAATAAGGGCAGCTGAATTTTAAAACGTCTATCGATATAATTCACTACGAATCCTTCATGCTCTTCTCTATGTTTCATCGTTGGTGCGTTTCGAGGAATACTTTTGGTGCAGTTCAAAGTGGTGAGTCCACAAAGCTATTTATTACTGAAAGATGCCACCTTAAAGCCACAAATAGTTTTTTTGGTAACGCTTTTTTTGCCACAGATTAAAACTTTTTTATCTGACTGTACTAAAAAGCTTCAATAATTTGATGGTGTCCGAATATTCAGTGAAAAAAATATTGAAATTAAAATGTGTCAATTCGGTCACGTGTCACGGTCGGTGAAAAAATGCAGTCATGTCACGACACTCGCAACCCACCCTAATGCCTTGTGCGTAGATGTTTTTGAGAGCTCTGCTCGAATTACAAACGGACGTGCTGTCACCTTGGATTCTAGGATGGCACTGAAAAATTTTCGCGTGCGTACTCTTTTATAAAACAAATTACGGGAGAGTATTGCTCCATACTAAAATGTATGGGGAACGGAAAACAATTTCCGTAAAAAATTAACAATGTTGAGACGTAGATTACTCTCATTTGGTTTGATTTATTAAAATAATAAAACGGTAGACGTGTTATTCATACTTTCGTGTCACGATTAAACTAAATAGATTTTTATATATTCCTTTAAAATTAAGTAAATTCTGCAAATAGAAAAGGTCGATTTAGACGTTTTTGAGGGAATTTAACATTTTTTTTTCTCGAAATTAATGATGATTTCGCAAATATCTCGCGGTGAAACTGTTGGCACATCTATTAAGGTTCTTCATTATTTTTTTTACGTAATTCCATGCGGAAAGTTTATAGAAATTTCGAAAACAGTAAGTGCCTTTTTAGGTGTTTCTTAAGGACTCTCCTCTTAAAATTGCATACAACAGTGTGTGTAATGAGGGCAGAATTAACAGCTATTGTAGAAGCACTTTCATATGCTCAATCTATAATTGTACATAAGCTTGTTGTACTATCGGATTCAAGGAGTGCCCTTCAACATTTGGCTCGGTGTGTCTCGGGAATCCGAGGTATGCCGATAGCCTACGAAGCTATTAAACTGATCGGTACCCTCCAGAGTAATGGTGTTTGTGTCGAACTTCAGTGGATCCCTTCTCATATTGGGATTTTTGAAAATGAGATGGTGGATGGTCTAGCCAAGGATGCAGCTTCTGATGGTGTAGAGTTGGTGTCTGCGCCTTACGCTAGTGAATTACTAACAGAAACACGAATACTGTGCAGGCAAAGGTGGGAGTATTTATTTGAGCAAAATTCACTGACGAAAGGTATCTGGTACTGATCCATTCAGAATGCACCACCTGCTGCACCCTGGTTTAATTGTGCCGGCTTTTCCAGAGAGATACTTGTTAGTGCCTTAAGGTTGCGTTCTGGTCATTTTCCGCTTAACAAATTTTATCATTTGATGGGTGTTAGATCCTCGCCAATGTGTGATGTTTGTAATAAATTAGAAGACTTCATACACCTAGTGGTGGAGTGTGATCAGTATCGCAACCTGAGATCTCGGTTAATATCCGACCTTAATCTTCATAATGGGGTTCTTAATATAGTTTTATCCCAACCAATGTCACAAACATGTAGGCGGATATTGAGTTTTGTGAGAATGTGTATGAGGGAAAGAATATTGAATGAAGGATAATAATGTTTAAAAATTAAATCTGCATATAAACTTTTAATTTGCATTCTCCCATGGGGCTGGCATAGCCACCCAGAGTGGCTGAAGCCTCGTAAAAAAATAGATAAAAAAAAAAAAAAAACACAATCTACTACTAATGTAGATTGACAAAACAAGGACAAAAGTTGATTAAAAAAGATAACTTTCTTTACCGTTGTATCTTAAGGCGCTTCCCCCACCGAAAGTGGCGCCACTTCAGAAAAAAAGCATTATTTCTGTCAACACACAACATATTGAAATTTCGTACGTACAACATTTTAGTCAAGTGATGTAGAAATTTTTGAACACCAAATATCAACATTAAAGCTTCTGGATTCGAAGTTTTAGTGATAAGTACCAAAAACGGCCGTTTTTAGCATTAATTCCAAAAACTTCTAACCTAGGATGTCAAGTATTGTTTTTTGGTGTTCGAAAATTTCTACAACACTTGACTAAAATATTGTACGTACGAAATTTCAATATGTTGTTTATTGACAGAAATAATGCTTTTTTTCTGAAGTGGCGCCACTTTCGGTGGGGGAAGCGCCTTAACCACCTAATACGGTTTCTATAAAAAATAGTTTTTTGTTTTTGTGTGTTAAAACATTTCGATGACCCGCATAAATAAATGAAAGCACAGCGGCACAGCTGGCGGGCACGACTAGCGCAATATCGCTCTTTGCAGTCAGTTAACTCGGGCGCTAAATTTACTAAGAAATAAAAAACCAAGTTTTTTTAGGTTTTGTACTAAATTTATATGTATAGGCTTAATCTATGTCACCACTCACCAGTAGATCACGCGGTTTGCATGAATTACACGAATTCTTCAAACACGATTTATAATTCTTCAACTTCGACACGAATTACACCCTGTAATAGATAAGATAGACATGTCATGCCGAATCGCTATGCATGCATACCAAGAATCGCCATGATTCAATCTCTTTCTTTTTCTTTCTTTTTAAAAAAAACGTTGCGCCACACTAAGATTTCTCTTGTATCGTGGGTGCGTTTACAGACACAAATCTCACAAACAAACGCCCAGACCCGAAACAACCATCTGTAGGCCATACAAATTTTTGTTCCGTGTGGGAATCGAACCCACGACCCGTAGCGCAGAAGCCAATCGCTTAGCCACTGCACCAAACGTGTCGTCAATCTGAATAAATATGAACATTGTTTGTTACAGATTTATTGGAAAATGATTGCTGTATTCGTTGTTTGGGATGGATGGATGAAAATCGCTTAGTAATTGGGGATGAAGCAGGAGTTTTGCATCTGTTGGATATTAGGAATCCAGATACTGAAAATGTTAAAATAACACAATTCCCTGCTGCGGTACACAAGGTGGCTGTACATTCAGAGTAAGTACCTGTTAGGTATAACAGTTTAAACTGGTGACTCTATTCATTTGTAATGGATAGTTATAGATTTAGATTCTTATTCGTATCCATAGGGAATTGTTTTTTTAGGGGTTGTAGGTATTTTATATCCCTTCTTCCAAATTCATGTATATGTGCATCATCAATTAGGTCAGTAAACGTATTTCGAAGGCGTCCTTTCCCAGTATTTCCACTGAAATCTGCACAACAAAAGGGACTTATAACCTTCGCCTCCCGCCACGAGGCTAGACCATGGCGTCATACGTACAGTCATCGTCAAATATATCGGGACGAACAGACTGTTCAAAATTACCTAAACAACTAAAGAAAATGAACTTTATCTCAATTCGATAAAATTCTTGTCAGAATGACAGTTGTCGTGTACTGTGTTCATTCTGAAACAACCTCTGTTTCATTGAGATATAGTTTAAATTTCTCTTCTCCAGATCATTTTGAACAGTCTTATCGTCCCGATATAGTTGATGCTGACTACTCTTTTCAATTTTTACTCATGAGTAGAGATGCAAAATTACGTAATTTTACTGAAATCGCTGGTAAAATACGGGTATTTTATGGTCATTTGTATAAATTACGGTAAAATTACCGGCAGTTATGTTATTTTTAATGTTGATTTGTTTTAAATCCCGCGTGCGTAATGTTGCAAAATACGCGACGTTGCCGATTAGTGTAGGTAGTCCACCATATTGCGCTCTTGCTGTTCCGCTCCATTGTCGGTGAGCGATTGAACAAGCGAGCGGCGACCAGTTGATTTGGTTTTGTCAGGCTGACTACACGCACTGCGCAAGAGTAAGGTTTGGTAGCTTGAACCCAATTTTCTGTTTCTTTAAATTCCAATACTGCTTATATCTCTGTCAAATTTCATCCGTTAAAAAGTGAAGTAGTGACATACTCATAAACATACTCACTTCCACATTTATAGTGTTAGTGCGTATGAGTACCTACGTTTAATACGTTTTATCATATATTACCATTATTACCGAATACTACCGAAAATTACCGAATATTACCGTATTTTACGTAAAATATCGTTTTTTACCGTATTTTACCAGGGTAATTTTACCGCTTTACATCTCTACTCATGAGCTCTTTTGTATTCTTTACGTCAAATGATTTGTTTTTGCCGCAGATGTGATAAAGTGGCAGTATGTTGTGACAACAAAATAGTGTCTGTTTGTGACGTAACTGAAAACACGGAGTCGAGGGTTATCTACCATGACAGACATATGCACAACAATAATGTGCGGGGAGCGGCTTGGGACATAGAAGATAAGAAAACACTCCACACAGTCGGTTGGAATGGTGAAATTAAATCTCACACTGTTTTATGGGATTAACAGCATTTTATAATCATATAATACATTCTAAATATCTGACTTGTTTTTTTTTTATCTTGTTTAGTCTTGTCTAAAGTTAGTAAAACTTTATGTAGGTAACACAAACAGATTCCACAGTACAAAGAATTTCTTTATTAATTATTATGTTCGCATGTCAGAACTCAGAACATTTAGATGTGTTTCAGTTGGTTGGTATACCTACAAAAAATCCGTTGGATCTTGCGTCCAACACTATGGGCGAAATATAAGCGAATGTAAATAAACGTTTCATAAAAATATAAAAATTAATAATGTTCACATTCGTATGAAACGCTTAATTTACTTAGGAAAGTAAGGTCTAAGTGCGATCTGTGAATCTCGCCCATAGAACCCAGAGCCTGATTGTTTATTCTCTGGCTAGGAACAGTTATCCTATAACAAGGAAACTTTCAACCTAATTCGGACTCGATACCGATGTAGATCGGTATCGAGTCTGAATTAGGTTGAACGGCGGCGTCCTGAATATTTAAGGGCTCGTTCACACAGAACATCCGTATTTCCAGGATCGTTTTCAACGGATCCGTTGCTACAATACGGCCGACGTATCTTGGCGAGTCTGAAGTTAGCTGATTAGCTGCGCAGTAGACAATTTCGTTTCTAAAAGATTCATTGCGCAGCCAAACAACTAACTTCAGACTCGCCAAGATACGTCGGCCGTATTGTACTGGAGGTGATGTTTACACCGCATTTATAGTACCGTTTTTAACGGATCCGTCGCTACTGGAGGTGATGTTTTAATACTGTTGTGTGTGTGAACTCGCTCTTACCACTACATACGCCATTGCCGAATAAAAACGTACACGATAAAACGGACCTGTAAAACGGACTGCTTTAGATTTTGTCGGATCGGTATTTTTTACTGGATCTGGAATACTGTCATGTGTGTGAACTCGCTCATACAACTACATACGTCATGGCCGAATAAAGATGTAGGTATACGATAAAGCGGACCTGTAAAACGGACCTCTGTGTAAACGAGCACTAATGGGTGGGCTTCATGAGACAGGAATGAATAGACGCCTGTCTGTTCTATAATTTTTCATTTTATTCTAGTTTAAACTCTGGGATGGTCTTTTAATTAAGAAAATATTTTTTACCAAGCAAGACCCCTTAACATAGATTTCCCAAACGTCATACTCTCTTCATACATTACTCTTCTACACATTTTTATGTTTAAATAGAGTTTGACGTTAGACACGATTTTAGTATGGGTCTAAACTCAAAACTTTTGTAGTAATGCTGGGGCTACATCTGCCTATATGGTCACGAAGCTTCGCACAATGATACGATACAATACACGCAAGAATTGACGAGATGATGAGAGGCCGCTGGAACCCTAATGCATATGCTCGTCACGCATTAGGTTAGGGTTAACGTTTTCAGGTTAAGCGGCCAGCGACATTATAGAAGTCTACCATTTCAGAAGAAATGCACAGGATAGGTTTAATCAGTACAAACACTTTTGCAATGCTCGAATAAGTATTTATTTCTGCGATAAGTGACAGTGATGGGGGTGAGGGCTACGAGTCGACGTCGGTTAATGGTAAGGGGAAGGCGCGCGACGCTCTGGCGACGCTCCCGGCGACGAACCTCGCCGGCTAGCCGTGCCGGGGCTCTTCAGGCGCACCATTGTGTCCAGGTGACGGAACCTGATCAAAGGAAAATAACATTTAAATCAATATCATCATTGTAGTGGCCTGTCCTGCCTTGTTGGACGTACCTATAGGTCTCCCAAACTTGAGGTATCTCGCGCAGTCAACATTAGGGTTGGTAATGCAAAGCAATCCATGTCGCACCATTGACGTCAACAATGAAGAGTTATTTAGGCAGTCAATTTTAATTATATAACCGGCCTAAAAAATACCACGGATTTTACGGACCTCGCGGAAGGTAACTTTTCAGTTATCATCATCCCTATCGTCCAGAAGTCTAGGCGAGGTGTAGATACCTACGTTCGGCGAAGCTTGATGTTTTGCGCCCCCTTTCAGCGGAAAAGATACTGAACTCGTAAATCTTAAGTCGGTTATACCCCAACGCTACATCGTTCTACAAGGTTAGTCGGAAACGGAGTACTAATCCGCAGGCCACTTAAAATATCACTGATGACGGTTTTAAAGCAAGTGTTAAAGCTTCAAAATTCGATATTTTTTTATTAATTTATATTTATATTAATTTTTTAAATATTTTTTTTGGTTTTTTCAAAACATTCTTCGTCCCTACTTTAGTTACGAATTCAGAAAATGAAGCTTCTAATTCGTTACCCCAATTATGACCCAAAATGTAAACAGCTGACCATAGCTAAGGATAGATAGATTTGTAAGGCAAGTAGTAACATTTATCAGACAAAAATAGTAAATGATCAATAAAATTAAACCCGCATTTTAATATAAAATTACAACTAAAGTTTTAACATCTCGCTATCCTATTAAAGCAAAACGACTCCAAATTAATCATTGTTAATCCAAAACTAGTAAACGTTGTAGTTAATGAACACCAAATTGTCACTTGTTTGGTTTTCCAAAGTAGAGTCGACGGAGCCCAGCTGCGCGGGGCTCCTATTTCTGTCTGCTGGGATTAAAGTAACCTAACACGAAGGGAACCTAACCTATCCGTGTCGGGGTGCCACGGGGGTGCTTAGGCAGAAATAGCGCATTAATTTGCTCGCTAAGATTTGGTGATCTTCTTCTCTCGTGTCAGCACGAGCTATACGAAAATAGCTCGTGCTGTGGTGAAAAGATTAGCTAGTCAGCAAGGTTGGTAGCGGGGCTGACTGCCCAGGGTGCGCCGGACGTACTTAAGTATCGTCACTCGTGGAGGCTCTTTTCATGCACCCCCATGCACTCATTTGGTGATCATTTACTACATTTGGTGTTCGAATACAATTTGAAGTGCAGTTGTGACTAAAATAGCTAGTACTATTGTAATTTTAGACTTTATTTTTCTGGTGTCAAGTATATATTTTTGGTAAGAACTAAGGGTATCAAAGCATTTTATGGTGGTCATTATATTTAACCCCGATAGATTTTAGCAAATCTTTTTTGTAATTTTTGAACAGTTATTTCTGCTTTTTGGGAAAGTGGTAGAACAAAGGTTACTCTTTAATATGGGTACTTTAACATCCTTTCGGATTAGTACCCCCTTTCTGACTAACCTTGTATAATGTGGTATGCTACATAATAGCATGCCACAATGTCGCAAGCTGTTACTGAATGTGATAATTATAGTAAGATTGTATGCTATTAATTATAAAAGGCAATTTGAGGGCAAACAAGGATCATACAGCTTTGCATTGCGGACCCGATCAGGTATTTTTTTTAAACCTACTTATTTTTTACTAAGTAGTGGCTAGTGTTAATTACCTCAGTGGCAAATCGTTAGCGTCATTATCCACACTCTGGAAGAAGAATCCAAGCGGCCAGCTGATCCAAGATGATTGTTTCCTATAAGAAAGAATAAGTATTAAGTTTTAAAGCTTTTGAAATGTTTGAACAGAAGGTAATCTCTAAAGATGTCTGTTTGAAGACGACACCGAGCTACAAAGGTCGGTACCTTCCTACCTACTCTATCTACTTTAACAATTGGTACTCACTATACTCTGTTCACCAAAGGTGAGTCCTGACATAGCGGTCATTTCGTAAATTGAAGTCATAAACAGACTGCTATCGAAAAAACGTAAACGACATCATCAAGAACCGTAAAATAGCTATACGAAATATATTTTGTTAAAAAAAAATATTTGGTAGGTATTCTTTGTATGGTAACGTTTTGTAGAGAAACGCCAGGACTCACTTTACGGTGAAAAGGGTATAGTCACCAAACGCTTTGCAAGCGGATTGGTGATGGTGACCAAAGAGTCAGTTGATTACTCTCACACGGGTGGCGATACTTCAGATTAGTTCAGATTACCCAGCAGGACTGTTGGGACTGGTTGTCCTAACATCTCCACATAGTTCAAGCGGAAAAGTCTATGACAACTATGACAAGCAAAGGCTATAGTCGGGTTATACGCTTCTAAAAGGTAAGTTAATTTAATGCATACACAGCCTCACACTAGGTAAGTGGGTTACAGTTCAGTGACCAAAGATCAAGAATAGATTACTAAAAAATAATAAGATACGAAGAAAAATATTCTTATGAATCTATTTGATATTCTCACTAAACACTCACGGGGTCGATGGCTGAAGCTTGTTGTCCGAATCAGGGGGGGTATCAGGCGTAGCGGGGGCAGCGGTGGGTGGCGGCGATAGTGGCGTTGTCGGCACCGGCGGGGGTGTCTTGTTGATCGCCGGGTTGTAGATCTTCGGGTCGCTTACCATACGCACGAAGAACGAACGCTTGTGTGCCAGAGCCAACTTGTTGCGACGCGCGCGCTCCTCGTTCATGTCCTGTAAATGTTTGTGAAAAACCTTTACAATTTGCTTTGCGACTTTGTTATTCCATGTAGATATACAATCTAAGATGACATACCCGTTCCTTGTCTGGTCCTTCCAGAAGCTCCGTAGTGAAGTCACTTATAATATCCCACGCTGATTCTGAAAAAAATAAACCCTTGGTTATTATTAAATAAACTGCAATCATAAGCCAATAGTCGCAATCGACAAATTCCCAGGGTCCGATTATTAACTTAGGAAATTATCAGTACCTAGGTAGCTCTCTATATTGCATGGGACTTATACAGTTATAAGCATAACGTGGGTGCACCTACATCAATACACTTCTGCCTAATCCTTCGGGGAATTCAGGCGTGATGTTATACAAACAAAATGAGCTGTGGAGATGAGACAAAAGATTCTACTAATCTATGAGTTCCTCACCGATATCTTCACGCGTGGCGTGCTGCTGTACAACACAGAAGCGAATTACAAATCGATCACCGACAAACGCTGGTACCATGTGCAGTTTGCCGGAAGCGTTGATGTTGGTCAACAACTTCTTGTTAAGCTCATCTATTTGTTCGTTCGGATCGTCGGCACTTCCCACGATACGGAAACACACCAATCCCAACTAAAAATCAAAAATGTTCAATTAAGCTCTATCCATTAAGAAAACTACAATGGATTTGGGATAGTTTAAAGTGAGTTTGAATATTTAATAAGGTTTTCTGTTGTCGCTAGGTGCAAAATTATCGAGTAGTTACTTAGATACCTATTGTGCCTATTATACCTACTACACGTGTAGAGTAGGTACGTCGCTTTGTTTGAACTCACCTTGTCCTGCCTTTGCCCTGTCCGCGCGAGCGACATTAATTTCTAATATTATCAAGCCGAATAGATCGATAGACGTTTTACCTGAACTTGATTGCAGACTTGGAATCTATCATCTTTCTTGACCATTTGTTCAAAATATTTGGCTAGATCACAATGACGTCGTACATATTTCTGCAGGCCGCTGATACCGTAGCTTCGTAACATAAACCACAGCTTGAGTGAACGGAAGCGGCGACTCAATGGCACACCCCAGTGCCTATAATCGATGGCCGTGTGGTCGTAGCAATGTTGTAAGTAAAGTGGGTCGACGACGAGTGCTGACGTCAATAGATATCGGTTAGTAACCCAAAGAAGAGAACAGTCGAAGCTGGTGAGCATAAGTTTGTTGGGATTAGTATTGAAAGAGTCTGCGTACTCTATCCCAGCGAGATGATATTTATGTTCAGGGCATAGGAAAGAGCTGCCAGCATAAGCGGCGTCTACGTGGAGCCAGACGCTGGGAAATTTTCGGGCGACGGGTCCAATCTCCGGTAAATTGTCAAAGGAGCAGCACGATGTAGTGCCCAAAGTTATCGAAACGAAGAATGGAACACGACCTGCTTCTTCATCCTCCTCCATAGCCTGTAATTGCATAAAATCATTAATAAATCTGCATAGAATTCAAATTGGAAAACTACTTTCGCATTAAACTAAATAGATCCATAACCAGTAAATAAATCAAATTTAAAAAGGAATTCTTGAAAATCTTGAACGTATTTCTGAAGCCCGCAATTAAAGAGACCTCTCATAAGAAGGTAGTATCGTGAAATTTCAATATTTGCGGCATAGAAAGTGGCACACAATGCGGCTCCATTACCGCTCGGCTCGCTACGTATTTCCGGCATCTACGGGCGAGTCATTAAACGCGGGACACCGTCGCCGCCGCGCGCTCGGTGCCGTCTTGTTTCTTCAATTACCGCCCGCCTATCTGCACCCACTCCTGCACAGCCTGCACTCCATAGCATGTCCCAATTCCATTTAAAAACAATTCTAGCAGCCAAATAAAAGGTTGCTGCTCACTGAAATGGAACTGATTTTATGGATTATTTTCTTTCCTCCCGACTATTCGTCAGAGCTTATCGGATTTAATTTCAAAAACTATCATGTTCGTTTAGGGTTTAGTTTCAGTGAGCATCCGTAAAATAAGTTATAGAAACACCAAAAAACATAGAATACGAAAAGCAAGAGATCAATTTAAATAAATTAAAAACTTCATAACTACTTTACTTACTTCTTTTAAAGTGTCGCCTCGAAGTGACCCGTGTTCGTCGGGTTGTAAGATGCGGAGTTTAACAAAGCAGATCATGGCAGCCTTTTCGACGCAAGAATGCGCCTCCTTCGAGCAGTAGGCGATTAATTTGGAAAGTAGAAGTCCCTCATCCACGTTAGGGAACTGATGTTTAAGTCGCTTGATGCCATTGGCTCGGGCGGCTAGCATTGAAACTAGCACACACTCGCTAGCTGATCCCTACAAGTAATATCCGTAAATTGATAATCAGACAAAACTCAATAGATTCTACATTTATGAAGAGACGGACGGTATTTTACCTCTATAACGCCGCCACCTTTGCTACCTTCTTCCAACGCTAAGAAGCTTGGTGGTAACCCAATTGCTTTACCTGGAATTTAATTGCTTCGTTATAATGTTCTCTCTTTTTAAAAGATTTTGACTTTACGCTAATCTCGGAGTGAAATAAAAACCATGCAAGAAAGTATTTTTCTTAACGCTACGATTTAGTCGTAGAAGTTGGCTGAGGGAAAATGGTTATTGTGCTAACAATGGGTACCTAAACTAATAATTTATACTAATAAAGTCATGGCGGAACGCAAAAAACAATAATTTACCTCGTAGATTTTAATTAATATTTCGAACCACGAAGCAAAGTCTGTGTTCGAAACTTTGTACCGCTTCGTGTTTCGAACACAGTACATAATGTATAGATATTACTTACGACATATGACATATACACGTATGACACGTAGGTAGATAGATATTTAGGATGACTTAATCAAATATGGAATTATATCTAACATAAACAATTGTTTTATTGGATACATTATAATACGCACCCATCCAATCCAGCATTATGATCTCCAGTTCTGTACAAGCTGGACTTGCTGCCTGTAAAAAAATTGAAGTTGAAAAAGAGATAAGTCAGTATTTTCTAACATTCCGTGGTGTGAGTAGGTAAGTACCTAGCATACAGGGTGTAAACGAATTCGTGTAGGTAATTCCTTAAAACCGTGTGATCTACTGGTGACACTGATTAACCCTGCATAGGTTTTTTTCAGAATCAACTAAAAGTTTAAAAAAAATTGAACCATGGTACCTATTCTGTACCTGAGTTATTTTAGCGTACCAAGTTATCTCACTGCGTGTAGCGATATCGCGCTAATCGTGCTTGTCTACTGTTTCGCCGTGTCTTCATTCATTTGCATATGGCATCGAAATTTTCAATCACATAAAAAAAAATGGGAAAAAAAAAAGTTATTTTTACTTTTAATCGATCTAAATCCCCTGCGGGGTTAATCTATACCATTAATAGATTATGTGGTTTGAAGGAATTACACGAATTCGTTTACACCCTGCATAGGTATTTAACCAATTTATACTGTTTTTACCCGACTGCGCGACAGCAAAGACAGGGTTATGTTTTTCACGCGTATCTATGTATCTTTGTATCTATGTGTGTGGGATTCTTTATACCCTCGAAGAATCCCAACGGTTGGATGGATTTTAATGTTTGAGGTGTAGGTCTATCGATTCGTCTAAGCCGTGCGATGATTATAGGCTAGGTTTGGTTTTTATAAAAACAAAATGGCGGCCAAGGTAAAAGATCAGGTAGTAAAAAAATTAATAAAAAAACCGTACCATATCTTGTGGGAATATGGTGAATATAATGGTGGTAGGTCTTTTAAAATCAATATATGTGTCTTAAACCATTTTACAGCCATAAGCTCCGTTTAAGAATTACACAACCTGAAAGTTGTGCAGGATCTACATTGCGAACTAGAGCGAGTGATGGTACCTAGATATATTAAATAAGGTGTCTATAGATAGATTTGTTTAGGCCTCATTACAACGGTAGGTACTTAAAAATACGTACGGTACATTGATAAAATAATACTAAAAAACTACAATTAAAAAGCCATTGAAGATACTACTTTTGAGTTTGCGGTCCGCAGCCCGTCTCGGACTTGTACCTTTACGATTACAATTTACGAAATGACCGAGCTGTCAGGACTTATCTTTGGGTGAAAAGAGTATAACTCGTTTTTAAGATTCTTTTGTTAAATAATAGTTTTCGTAAGCTCTCTAAGCTTACGCTCTTTAACACATCCGCAAGAAAAAGAGATAAATATTCAGTTTAGCCAGCGAAAATTACAGTCGTTTTTGTAATTTTCAGACTTATACTAGGGGCACTGATTAATATCACAGTTTTTTTTACTATAATTTGTGAGACACTATTGGGAGTATTTTTCATACATTAATTGATTATATGATGTCGTGGTGGCCCGGAGGTTACAGACCCGCTTGTTAAGCACTGGGTTGCGGGCTCAAACCCAGGCATGTACCAATGTGACTTTTTCAATGTCGTAGGTACTTCTTAGTTAATCTAAGACGCCACTGACATACGGTGAAGGAAAACATCGTGAGGAAACCTGGACTTAAGGCGCGGTGAGAAGCAAATTTTTAGGGAATTGAGGGGGTGAAGCAGGGGCACATAGCTCCGCCCACTGCGGGGCGCCCGCCGCCCGCGTTTATGATAGCACGCACGGCCCTATTCTAGCGCCATCCATATTCTGACGGTGAGTGCTAAGATGCCGCAGCAGCCTCTCGAGAGCCGATGAGCGCTAATATGTACATATTAAAGTTCAAAATAAAAAGATAATGTCGTAAATATCTGTTCCGATAAAAAATGCTGTTTTCCATTCAAGTACAGAGAAGCTGAGGGTTATCAGTGTAGTAACCCTAAGACCTTAGACTTCGGTTTTCCTGTAATATAAGTAAAAAAGTCGCTGAAAATACTCCTTTATTTTTATCAAAATTATGCCTCAGTAGGGGGGAGGGGAATGGTCATTTTTTATGTATTTAATCTATAAGTAAAGTAGAAATTTTCTGTATTTTTTAAAACTATTTATTTCAAAATTATAAACGAATATTTATGGATATTTAAGATCTCAATCAATCAATCTAATGTTAACGCAAATTTGGCTGCGGTAACAGGAATCACTTCTGCTGGTATCGGCTATTCGCAGTTTCAAGAAATTACAGCATGCATGGATATACCAATTTTTTCAGACATAACTTATTGTAAAATTCAAGACATCGTTAACGAAAAACGGGAAGAAACAGCTCTAGAATCAATGGGAAAAGCTGCTATGCGTGAGCGTGATGCCGCTATAAGTGAAGAGAAATTTAGTAACGACGATATACCTGTAGTAGCCGGTAATAATAACTAATAAGGCATTGTCAGGTGCCGCAGCGATTGTAGGCCGCAAATTTGGTGAAGTCCTATATACAAGGTTAGTCGGAAAGGGGTTACTAGTCCGCAGGCCACGTAAAGTATCACTGATGGCCGTTTTAAAGCAAGTGTTAAAATTTTAAAATTCGATAGTTTTTGTTTCCGTAAAAGATGATTCTTATTTTAGTTTTTTCAAAAATACTTCGTTCCTACTTTAGTTACGAATTCAGAAAATAGTGCTTCCCATTAATGACCCCAAATATAACCTAAAATGTAATCACAGCTGATCATAGCTGAGTCTAGATAGATTTTAGCACATTTTTCATGTATTTTTTGAACAGCTATTTCTCTTGAATTATTGACTTTTGGGGAAAGTGGTAAAAGAAAAGTTACTCATTATTATGGGCACTTTAATACCCTTTTAGATTGGTACCCCCTTTCTGACTAACCTTGTATAGGACTTCACCAAATTTGCGGCCAACAATCGCTGCGGCACCAGACAATGCCTTATAGTTATTACCGTACGAACGTGATGACCAAACGCCATCTGCATACACATCTAATATAGGTATGTTATCTTTACTAAATTTCCCTTCACTTATAGCGGCATCACGGTCACGCATAGCAGCTTTTTCCATTGATTCTAGGGCTGTTTCTTCCCATTTTTCATAAACGATGTCTTGAATTTTAGAATAAGTTATTTCTGAAAAAATTGGTGTATCCATGCATGCTGTAATTTCTTGAAACTGCGAATAGCCGATACCAGCAGAAGTGATTCCTGTTACCGCAGCCAAATTTACGTTAACATTAGATATGTTTGCTGGATCCTCACTTGTAATTACAAAATTTTCTTTACACATATTACATTTAAATTTATATTTAGAGATCAAACCATTTCTTCTTTCTCCTATCAATGACATGTCTTTTAAATTGCAATTGAACAAAGAACTATGGCTTGATATTTTTTGAAGCTGCTGGATAAAATACATCATAATTATGTATAATCCTTCGACCATGTATTGGTAGGTTCGCATCTTCTTGAGAAACGGTTTCTACAAGGAGCGAATCGTTAATGGTGAATTCTCTGAAAAATAAATAAATGTGTTAGTGTTTTTAAGAAAAAAATCAATGTGATAGTATGTTGTTTGTCAATCATGCTGAAACGACTGAGCTGATTCGGATAAAAATAGACACGTTTTTCCATGTGAGATTTTCACTTAAAATGAGACTATTTATAATCAGATGATTAATTGTTTTATACCAATAAGGTTGCAATCAAGCATACGTCAGCCTGATTGTAAGCAGTTACGTGTGTGTGGGTGTTTAGGTCACAAAAATGTGTGGGTGTAGGTACCCAACTTAATCGGTCCAGAACATTCGAAGCAAATTGGCTGTGACAGACGTACAGATAGACAAACAGACACATGAGTGGTCCTATAAGGGTATAGTTTTTACTAAAGGAACCCTAGCAAACAACTTTCATTTTTAAATTACATTTTTAGTGTTATTAACATTAGTATACATAGGAAATTACCCATAATCTGCTCCTTGAACAGTACCTATATCTGTTGAGGTTGGAGTAAGTGCAGTCAGACGTGTGAGTGATGTTGGAGGATTATTACACTGATAACCCTTAGCTTCTCTGTAATTGAATAGAAAACAATCTTTTCATCGGAACAGATATTCATAACACTCTTTTTATTTTGAACATTTTATTATATGTATGTGCATATTAGCGCTCATCGGCTTTCGAGAGGTGGCTACGGCATCTTAGCGCTCACCGGCTACCGACGCGACGGTCGAGGCGGCAGAGCGAAAGTTGTGATTATTATAAATTATTTTGCGATCTATGCAAATATTGTGAACCTATTTCAGATATTGAAAAAAATTAAGAAACTTTGTGGGTGTAATACAATAATAAAGCGTGACACCTACAAAAGTAACAATAAGTACTTACTGAGATACTAGAGGATTTTTATTTTTATTACGTCGCTTTCTTGTACAAATCCGTCGTAGTACTTTGTTTCTTTTATTGCCCATTGTTGTTTTTCTAATCTTAAAAATGATTTTTTGTAATCAACACAGAGCAACACGAATAATGAAAAAATACCTACGGACGTATACAAATGCGTCAATAATCACAAAAAAATGGTATCTATTTGAAAACTGAAGCTAATATAAATCAATATTTATAAAATAACTTATTATTTATACCTAATAATAAACTAGTGTACGTAAAAGGTTAGAGCGAATTCGAAACGTGACCTCTCTCCACAACAGCTCGCAGCCGACTGACATGTCACAGACGAACGAACGACATTAGCACATCGCGGCAACAAATAAGGTTCAAATCAGCGATGCATTTGATGTTAGTTGAATCGAACGACCGCCAATATAAAAGTAATTTTGCAGTTTTAATTAAATTAAAAAATAAATACACGGCTCAGTGAAATAATTTTTAGGTAATTCTTTAGTTGATTATATTCCCTATATTATCATTACATAAAATATGCCAGTTTACGCTCAAAATTTTGAGAACTATGCGACGAAAAATATTTTTTGAGCTCTGTTTCATGATTTTTTTATCATGATCCTATTTTATTTTTATGAAATATTTTCACATAAGTCTTTTCTTTGAACATTTGACAATACACTCAATTTTTTTCTGGCTTGTAATAAGTACCAATACGCCTAACTGTGCGACAAAAAACTGAGCGTTTTACGGCGTCCTACGTTTGGGCAGCGCCTTAATCATCATCATCATATCAGCCAATTGCCGTCCACTGCTGAACGTAGGCCTCCCCCAAAGATCGCCAACCATCCCGGTCTTGGGCAGCCCGCATCCATCCGCTGCCAGCCACCTTTTTCAAATCGTCGGTCTATCGTGCCGCAGGGCATCCCACACTACGTTTGCCCAAACGGTCTCCACTCTAACACGTAGTGTCTGCTCCATCTACCATCTGTTCGTCTGCAGACATGACCGGCCCACTTCCACTTCAGCGTGCCAATTCTACGCGCAATGTCGGTGACTTTAGTTCTCTGGCGAATGACTTCATTGCGAATTCTATCCACCAGAGAAACCCCGAGCATCGCTCTCTCCATAGCACGCTGAGCAACCTTAAATTTGTGGACCAGGCCCACGGTGAGTGTCCACGTTTCGGCTCCGTAAGTCATTACGGGTAGGACGCACTGGTTAAAGACCCTGGTCTTAAGGGATTGTGGGATCGACGATTTAAAGATATCACGTAGCTTCCCGAATGCCGCCCAGCCCAAGCGTATTCTTCTGCTCGCCTCCTTCTCGAAGTTGTGCCGCCCCAGTTGTATAGTTTGGCCAAGGTATATGTACTCTTGCACAACCTCGAGAATTCTTCTGGAGAATTCTGGACTTAATAATGGTCTGAAATCGCCAACCCGCAGTGAGCCAGCGTCGCGATCAATGCTCGTTCCTTCTCTGTATGAGAAGAGGCCTTTGCCCAGCAGTGGGACAGCTACAGGCTAATATTTATAGTTTATTTTTTATTTATAATTTATTATAACAAGTCAACAGATAGCTTCTTTATTTATAGTAAGGGAAGCTTTTAGGGTTCCGTACCCAAAGGGTAAAACGGGACCCTATTACTAAGACTCCGCTGTCCGTCCGTCCGTCTATCACCAGGCTGTATCTCAGGAACCGTGATAGTTAGACAGTTGAAATTTTCGTTTGTGTTGCCATAAGTTACACAGTTTAAGACTTCGAATTTAAATGACACCGTTTTTGTTGACGGAACTTTTGCTGAAGGGAACCCCAAACCAAAACGTCATCGGTGTTTTTTTTTTGTTTTTGTTGACTTTTTCAAAAAGTCCTGAATTAATTTCGATAAAATGTAGGTATATGGGACTACCTCTGAAGTATGACCTACCAAACAAAAAAATAATCATCATAATCAATTCATAATTTTCGGAATAATCACGTAACAAACATACAAAAAAAACATACAGTCGAATTGAGAACCCACTTTTTATTTATTTTTTATTTAGCTATTATTGGCTCGCGTTTGACCACTATCTCGCCTGATGGTAAGCGATGATGTGGTCGACGGTGAAGCACGCTTGCCGAGAAGTAACCTATTCACTCTTGATTTAAAGACCCGGAGGTTGTAACTTTCAGGAAACACAGACTCCGGCAGGGAATTCCACTCCTTAGCTCTTTTTGAAGTCGGTTAAATATAGTAGGTAAGTACTTTATTCGGACATTTTAACACTGTAATTTTTTTTTGAGTTCTTCCCTTTCTTCTACGGTTAAAACTAGAGGTCACTCGCGGCTTCGCCCGCGTGCATGTCGTGTATCGCGTATTCCGTATTTTTCGGGATAATATAATTCAATCATGATTCGAAAGACACGTGGTGCCATCTATTATCATAAGAACATTATTGTTGTTTTCCTCGGGAACAGTAGTTTTTTTCGGGATGAAATGCACTCTATGTATGTTTCTGTACACCTGACAACGTATATGCAAACAAGATGATCTTTTCAGTGGTTTAGGCGTGAAAAAGTAACAAACAAACTTACTTTCGCATTTATAATATCTATTGGTTATTGCGGTATCCTTTAAGTTTCGTATTTTTTTTACTTACCTACACCATTGTAATATACTAAAAAAAAACACGTCATTTGTTTGATCATACAGAGTGTAAACGAATTCGTGTAATTCCTGCAAACCACATGATCTGTTACTGGTATAGATTAACACCGCACGGGATTTAGCTTGATTAAAAATAAAAAAATAAAATCTTAATTTTTTCTTGCGGTAGGGGTACCTAAATGATCGTCTAATCTAAATCTAAACCACCTGATAAGGTTTTATTAAAAACATAAGCAATTTTTTTTTATTGATCGCACGTTTCGATACCACGCATAAATAAATGAAAGCACGGCGACACAGGTGGTGGGCACGACTAGCGCGATATCGCTCTGTGTAGTCAGTTAACTCGAGGCGCTAAAATGATTTGGAAACAGAAAACACAGTACTTTTCATAAAACATTGTTTTTGCTGAATCTGAAAAAATCCTGTGCTTAGTCAATCTATGTCACCAGTAGATCACGCGGTTTGAAAGAATTAAATGAATTCGTTTACACCCTGTACAATTGAAAGCATTTCAGAATTTATTTTTTTCATGTTTTTTTTTATTAATTTGTCATGTTCTAATGTAATAAAGTTACCAATAAGCCGATTTTTACCCTGTCCCCTCGTCACGTATTAACTTAAAAGTAGAATAACGGTTTAGTTTTCAGTATGTAGATTGATGTATATTTAACATCATTATACGGCTTAAGAACTATATTAAAAAAACCTATAAAATAATAATTATTTAGTAAAACAACAAATGCCGGCTGTACACTCAGCACGAGACAGCCCGAGACTTAGATGCTGTCCTTTACTATTTGATGTATAAGTTAAGGATAGAGATAGCGCCTCGTGCTATCTCGGCGAGAGTGTACAGCCGGCAAAATAGATTTTAAAGCACTTGTCACACTGGATGCGTTTTGCGTCCTCCGGTCCGGTCAAATCGAACGCAGCCCGCATCCTATGTGAACTTCATGGTCACGGCAACCGGTCAGCGATCCGGGCACGGCATCCGGTCAGCGATCCGGGCACGGTCAGCGATATTCATCCGTAATTACATAAAATATATATAAAACGCAAATGATGTTCACATAGGATGCGGGCTGCGTTCTATTTGACCGGACCGTAGGACGCAGAACGCATCCTGTGTGACAAGTCCATTAATTTATTTTTTCAATCAAGTTTTTGATGAGGTGGAATTTTCCGCTGAATAACGCGCGTTTAAATTATTTTAATAAAATATAGTAAATTGAAAATATATGTATTTTTTCAGTTTTCAAAGTTATAAAGTCGTCTAATTGCCTAGTGCCTATTTCACATAATTCTTCGTGCAGAAACACATTGAGGATGAGTACACCGAGATCACAAACTATATCCAGTGACTAACTGCACTTTTTAGGGTTATTTAACCGGTTGCGTACCGCCCGTCGTCCTAGGACGTAATTGTCTTATGTATTGTGTCTATAATTACGGTGATTGAGAGTTCAAAAACGTTAGTCTGTAGAGCAAATTGTTACACAATGAAACGCTAAAGCTGAATTCACGACGAACAGCATTCCGTCAGATCGCTTTAGTTATTTTTGATATTTTAGTGTAAAAATATAATAGGCAAAAATAATTTTATAAATAGAAACTGAACTGAACCTAGATATTTATTTGTAATTGTTGTGCATTGAAATATGACTTAATATAATAAGATTTTTTAATGTTGTTCAATTTCACAATCATCATCATCATTGTCGACCCATTAATGTCCCACTGCTTGGCACGGGCCTCTTATCAGAATGAGGAGGATTTAGGGGTTGGTCATTCACGCTGGCCCGGTGCGGGTTGGTGGACTACCCTCACCATCAAGAACTGTTTAGAGCCCTCTCAGATTTGCAGGTTTCCTCACGATGTTTTCCTTCACCATTAACACAAGTTAGGTATAATCAAATTAAAATTAAAACGGACTCCTGTGTTCCACATTTTAAGAAACTAAAAATACTACCACTTCCCTGTATGTTTATTTATGAATGGGGTGGGATACTCAACTTCAAAAACCAAAACGTCAACAATCGAAACATCAACACCATATAATCAACAGTTTAATTTTTCAATGAATCAGAATAACATTAGCTTAAAACATAAACGGTTCAAAATGTCAACACTTCAGATGAGCAACGAATCTGAATGTCACTGATTTATAAAGTAAATTGTTCACTGAATCAACACTTTAGAAAATCGATGTTTAACTAATATCGTGAAATATTCAGTCATAATATAATATTCGTCGCAGACATTGTTAAACATAACATACTAAAATGTCTGGTTTTCTATTGTGAATCCTTTATTCTGAACCGGTGGCCAGCATAATTTTGAAAGATCAGATCAAGTTATAATCGACGAATATTATATTATGACTGAATATTTCACGATATTTAGTTAAACATCGATTTTCTAAAGTGTTGATTAAGTGAAAAATTTACGTTATACTTAAATCAGTGATATTCAGATTCGTTGCTCATCTGAAGTGTTGACATTTTGAACCGTTTATGTTTTAAGCTAATGTTATTCTGATTCATTGAAAAATTAAACTGTTGATTATATGGTGTTGATGTTTCGATTGTTGACGTTTTGGTTTTTGAAGTTGAGTATCCCACCCTTATGAATGTGCCATTTTCGCAAAATTAAATATTCACCGTTTCAAAATAGAGCCAGACATAAAGACAAAATGACACGTGAACCCCACAAAACTGCTCTTTTCCACAAAAGTGTCTTTTATCTAATACCTGACATATATAATAAATTGCCAAAGACAATTAGAGATTTAGATTTGCATAATTATAAAAAGAAATTATTTCAATTGCTGTTAGACAAATGTTACTATAATTTAAAAGATTATCTCGATGATGTTATTTAATTTTAATTGTTCCCCTGATAAGTAAAATGTGTATGTTTCTTAATTTGTATTATTTAATTCTAACTGAATTTATAATTTATGTCTTGTTATTTTAATTGTTGCCTTGACATGTAAAAATATTCGTTAATTCTAAAGTGCTGCATATTTAAATTGTTATTAAGTATTTTAATTTTCTATTTGATTGTGCTGTTAAAATGTTATCAACTTTAAAATTATTGTATGCCATTATGGCGGGTCATAGCTGTGTACAATTTCGGAAACATGTAACAACTTATTGCTTACCTATGTACCACAATAAAGAATATTTGTATTTGTAAATTATGATCCGCACATCACTACATAGTACAAAACAAAGTCGCTTCCCGTTGTCTGTATGTCCCTATGTATGCTTAGATCTTTAAAACCACGCAACGGATTTTGATGCGGTTTTTTTTAATAGATAGAGTGATTCAAGAGGAAGGTTTTAAGCTATAAAACGTACACGTGCGAAGCCGGGGCGGGTCGCTAGTGAACTCTAAAAGTCAGAGGTGCGAGCCGGGGTCGAACTCAGACCCTCCTGCATTGAAGGCAAGCGTTCAACCACTAGGCTATCACTGCTTCTCCTAATACATAAATACGTGCTCTCTAATAAATGAATACTAATAAGTAAAAATATTAAGGATTCAACTTTGTATAAGAATTAAGGTTTTATTAGAAGTTAAGCATAGATACTTATTGTTAATAATATAGAATACAGCTAAGCATAAACCTAAATTAGTTGTTTAGTTAGTTTAAAAACTTAAAAAAGGCTCGCAACAACATTAAGTTATTTAAAACACCAATTACACGGAACAATCAATACCGTTGCAATCGATGTCTTTGACTCGACCCTTCCTATGTCCGTTAAAAGTGATTATTACTTTTGTACTAAAGATTTGCGTGTTTTACATTTCATATAAACTTGTTTTAAAATAATAAAACTAGTTTTAATTAATTATGAAAATTGTAAGTAATCATAATAATATTTATTTATTTTCTAATTTAAAACTACATTTTCATTAGATACAACGCACTGGTTTTGACCCTAAGGGATGCCTAGATAGAATCTTTAATATTGACTTCAATATTGATATGTCAAGGAATTGGTGTTATCTCTTTATAGGGTTAGAGGGGGAAACTGGCCTCTGGTCCGCGGCCCAAATTTCACGGAGTAGGAACAGTAGTGGAAAAGTTGGCCGAATGCGTGGGCCAGAATACCATGGGAAAAAAGTATCGTAGTTAAATCGACCCATTGGGATTTAATTTCATTAAAATGAAAAAAGGTGCGAAATAAATGTTGAAATGAATGGTGTCTGAGTTACATCACGATGTAACTCAGACAAAAAAAAATGTGCGTAGTGTAGACTAACTTTTTTTCAAGATTCTTTTACACTACACGTGTCATCTTGTAAAGACCTTACATTTCGCTTCAGCCAACATTAATTATGTTTGTAAGCAGTAATAATAGACGATAGTCAAGATAACCGCTATCGCTTTATTAACAGTCGATCCATCATTATCACTGCACGCCAATCAAAGATGTCGATTGCCTTCATTCGATACTTTTCTACTCAGATCACTTCCTTTATGTTAGAAATTAAGTTCGACTCACAACCTCGTCTCGTGTTCAGTTCATGATCAAGGGCTCCGTTTGGGTCCGAAACTAGTCGAGCAATCCCGAAAAATGCACGTGAGTAAACCAAACAATACAAAAATAGAATTTGTGTTTATTTAAAAGTTTAAATTATTTAGCATTTTTGGTAATATGAAAAAGCTTTATATACGACAATTTAGACAATGACGACGGATGTCGTGTCTTTTCGTGAAAATCTCAAAACTTTTCACGAAAAGAAACCTTATTTTATTTCTGCACACTTTTAATATTTCGAGCTCTTAATTATCCTTGAAATTTTAACTTTCATCCTAAATAGTAATATTGGTTTATAACGATAATCTTGATAAAACGAAGATATTACTGCTTTATATTATATTTAATTATTTTAATTTTAATTCAGAGCCGTAGAGCTATTAACTACGACGTAGCTTGACGTAGCTACAAGTCGCATGTTTCAAAAGACTACTTGTTTCATGAATTATAACAATAAGGCCTTACTGGATTTCTTTAAAAATCATCAAAAAATAAAAGAAGAGTTTTGATCGACCCCTTCTCGAACAAAGTATTTTTTTTTTGTGTTAAATACTTCTTCTGTAAATTATTATTAGTATCTATGGAGTTAAAGTTCAATAAATGTAACCATTTAAAAACTATGTTAACGCTCAAATATTGCTAGTTAATATCGTTTTTACACGTTTTGCCATAGGAGCTTTTTCATAATAGTTAGTTATTTAAGTAACACACCTAACATCACGCCTGTATTCCCCGAAGGAGTAGACAAAGGTGTTTAGTGCACCCACGTACCATTAGTAGTTGGGCCCATTTTATTTCCTTACTATGGTACCTTGGTTACGGAAGGCACATTATTTAATGCTCCTTCCTTCTTTCCTAATAATATTAATATTGATGACAATTTATGATGTTTGGGATTTCAACATTATTTTATTGAAAAAATATATTTAAAAGTTTGTTTTCTTCACACTATAATTATTATTTGCAAATAATGTGTTAAGAACGTAGCGATACTTAAGTATAAGTAATAAAAAGAAGAAATTGTGATAGTATGGATGGAACGATTTTTCACTTTAAAGATGTTATATTTAACTCCGAAAATACTACCAATTGATTTTAGTTGTGTTACTACCAAATTTTTTGCTTAAAAATACCTTTCTAACGACATATCACTCTTTGCTAGCGGAGGAGTAGACCAACCTCCAAATATATTGCCCATTTTACTTTGTTAACTAAAAAATAACCCCCGTCATAGGTACATCTTATCGTAGGTATTTAGGTATAATGTAAAAGTTTACCCAAGAAAATCCAATGCAGCCGATTCCAGAAGACAGCATATCACCCAGGATCGAAGGGTAGCCGTTGCCAGACGGGAAGTATGCGTGGAAGCGAGGGTGCTGCCAGTGCGTCACCCCCGGCATGATCTTGTTTTCCACATCGTTCATGACCTCCTCCCATGACTCGGGGAGGTACGGAGCTTCAGCCGGTAGTGCCGCCCGCAGGTAACCCGGTTCCACGGAAGGTATTACTCGTCGCGTAGGCAGCGTGTCCATATAAGCGCAGATATAGTCTACCATCTCCTTGCCGCGAACACGGAACTCCTCCACATCCATGGTTGTAGCTTGTAGTCACTTAGTAAAAGTTCGGTAAAGAGTGAAGCATGTGGTGTTGCATGGGACTGTGCGATGTCAGCGGCGCGGCGGCCTCCGTCTGACTCGACGCCCGCAGCCAGCACTCTTGTGGTTGAGAGGACGGCGAGGCGGGCGGCAGGCGTGGGGAGGGTGCGGATGCGAGCGTGAAGGCTTTCGCTCGGAGTCATGCCGAACGTGTCTCTAATATACGCAATCAGCGATTTGAGTTTAACTCATGAAAGATTTCGAATGTATATTTTTAATTAATATTGTGTTCACATTGCATCATGTTTTGTCATTATTTAATGTTAGTAGAGCGTATTTTTTAAACATAATGTATGTAAGGCTTTATTTATAGGGTACACTTATAGAGTGGAACAACAACAGACCTTTAATTACCTGCGTGATAAAAGTTGAATTGTTAAATGAAATGCGTAATAGGTACATCTAAGTAATACAAAAATGGGATGGGGTGCATTAAAGGAGCCTTCGCGAGTGCCGATGTCTGGCGCACCCTGGACAACTCAACTCCGCTACTAACCTTGCTGACTGGCTTAATCTTTTCATCACGGGCATGAGCTATGCTCGTTTAGCTCACACAAGAGAAGTAGTGCCGTAACTAGCCTTTTGTGCGCCCGGTACTAATTCCTCTGCGAACACATATATGCTTTAACGTAGGAATGATCAAGATCAGTGCTGACTTGAACCTAGATTTTGGATGTAGTGAGATTTAGCTATGGTGCCCTTTTGGTAGTGTGCAACCATACGATTTTTTTGTGTCTTGATTATTTCAGCAATCTGCAGCGAAATAGTGAGTTTGATAATGTTAGTGTTATGAATTTGGCAGAAAACTTGTATAACAAAACAACCACCGAATGAGTGGTTTATACAGCGAATTTTTTTTGGTTTTCCTTGGAGACTAGTCGTAATATTAAGTGTATTTTTAAGAGAGTTTTAGGGTCATAATCAATTTGACAAAATAATTGCTTTGAATAGTGCCTACAAAGCCGTCTATGGAAAAATTGTGCGAGCAAACCTAACGCGTTTATTTTTCGGATAGATACCTATTTTGCTAAATTTTGTCGTTATTTTAAGTGCATTTTAAGGGAATTTTAAGCTTTGTCACTTTATATTAATTGTCAATTAAACATTGGCTTCTTGAACCACCTGATTAAATATGTTTACAATTCTTTTTTGCAATTTTAACGGCACCGCATTTAATTATTTGGACCTTACACTAAATTTGGAGATGGAGACTATAAAACAAGGTTTTTATATTAAATCAATGAAACTCAAACTCACAACAATAAATAAATAATTAAAATGAAATTCATCATTACCATTTTTGTGATAAGATCAATCACCTCTGTATTTATCTATGATCTGATGGATTTACCCAACTGACTAGTATTGGTTACGAAAAATCTTTAATACAAATTATCTGGGAAATGGTTTTTAAGCAAATCGCTGCATTTTGCAATTTTATTAAAATTAAGAAATAGTATTTTTCTTCCTTTTTTATGCATTTTGACTACATTGGCATCATGGGCCTGGAGCGTCCGCTTCATTAGCTCTGTGGTAGGGCCGACCCTGACCACGATTTCTACGCTCTCCTACGGTCTGCGCCTTGTGCCATCGCACAGCGGCCGCGCTGGCACTATTAAAGGCACGGGAGAGAAGAAGTACAAGAAAACACATCATGTCGAGTATACAAGAATCTTCTCCTTTTATAAGTCGCAGCAATTTTATTCATAATTGTTTTCGTAGATACTTTATAATCTGTGGACAAAGTGCAGTAATTCCGCTGTCTCCTGTCCGTTTAGACCGCGGCTGCGTCCGCTGCGGCCAATGATACGTCGCGAGTCGCATCGTTCCACCCTCCACGCCACTTCATTGTGTCAGCTGAACGCTCCCTCTAAGTACCGTTCGACTTCAACTCTTCTTTACAATAAAGCACCGTTTTTCATGAGTCCTGTTTTAAGCAGGTGCAGTTGACTTTAAAAGTTTCTCATTGGAACCAACATTGCTAAGTAGAAACTTTGTTTTGTTAACTTTTATGTTTGACGACGAGAAAATCGGAAAACACAACACAAAAAAAAACTATATGTTTACATTAGGAAACGTTTTTTCACCACCATATCGCACTCTCACATCGATGCTATAACCTATTATAATTATAACTAAGATATACCTATGCAGTTAAATTGCACGTTAATTGAGCAATAACTATAGGATATTTAAGACGACATGTCGTGGAATCGCACTCAGGTCTGGCGATTTGCTGTCAGCTGATGCAAAGCGTTCGATGATGCGAACAAAGGCGTTGAGTACTATAAGGTTTCTTTTTAGACTAAGTACTAAATGCCGTCGTTGTGTACAAGTGGCATAATGTGTAATCCGTAATTTAAACTACAGGAAATAAAATTAAGACGAACTAATACAACTGATTGGGATTATTTTATTTGTTGCATGCGTTGTCCCGAGCCAGGGTACAGTTTCGTAACTACCTAGTAGAGCTTCCATTCCATTCAATAAAACAAAAATGTGACGTAATGGAATTAATTAACAGTGTCCCTTTGCTCCATTGTGGAGTTGAGAACTAGGTAATGCCTAGGTTCATTATTAAGGTTATTAATATAAGTAGATTAAATAATGAATCCAAAAAAAAATTGCTCATTGTATGTTACCATCAATGATATCACTAGGTACCTAATTAATAGATAGTGAAAGTGCAGCTTCTTGCAATTTATAACCGCTGCGCTCAGTACGGATTTTAAAGTGCTTCAAGCAAACACTAAAGTCTTCAATAAGAGACGTCGCTTTGTGACTCATCTCTAAAATGTCACACATTGGGTATAAAGTCTCGTCTTTAATTCAGGGAATCTTAAAAGTTCTTAAAGATTGCGAACATGACACACGATTTAAGTAGTAAAACTATAGAATTCCAGTTAGTCGCAAGCATGAGAACTAAATGACCTTTCATGTTACATGAATAATCAACAAAAAATATTTTAACAAAAATAAAAAAAGGCCAAAATATTATAATTATCATGTTTTATTAATAGAACGTTCAACAGTACAAAGAATATTTTCTTACACGCCTTGAATGTTAGCTGCTTCGTACAAAAGGTTACGAAATTATAGGGGAAAAGCCGCGACGGTCGGCTGCGCACGGTTTTGTTATAAATAATTTAGATGATGCGAAATAGGTGAAAGAGAACTCGTTGTCGCTCAAGTATCTACAAGTGCGGCCACATGAATATTCAAGGTTCATCCCTCCGTCCTAAATATTCCTTGGGATTGTGCCTCCGAGATTGACACTTGTTTCTACTTCTAGATGCTGAGGTGACACTTTAATATGATTATGAGCGGGGAATGAGTACCTAAAGGTTACTCAGGAAAACAGACTAAATTGTTTCCCAAGATTTTCATAATAGCAGTGAATATACTTTTTTTAAGGACTTACTTTAGAAGATACCTATTAGGTTTTCCAAGAGCATGAAAGCACTCTGCATACCATGATAACATGTTGCCGGTTCACATAAAGTACACGCTTATAATATGGCCTGTGCCTATAACAAATAATTTAATCAGAACAAAAATTAGTATGATACATTTTTTCAGCATTGTTGTTGTCTTTCCAAAATTGCATGTTCCAGGTATCATCAATTTGCATTAACAATATAGGTACGGGGCGTCTACCCAATCTTCTGTTATACCCTTTTCAACGTAAGGTGACTCGTGACGTTTTTCGACAAAACGTTACCGTACAAAGAATATCAAATATTTTACGGTTTTTGATGATGTCGTTTACGTTTTTTCGATAGCAGTCTCCTTACGGCTACAATTTAAAAAATGTCCACTATGTCCGGACTAATCTTTCGTTGAACAGTGTGTAGTGTCTAAAACGCTGAAATCTACAGTGTGTCTGGTTAGAGACTGTACTTACGAAAACCATGAATGAAAACTCATCATTCTGTATAACTTTTATTATGGGACAAACTCCAAATTCGGGAAAAAAATATTAGCTATTGCCTACAAAATAATCAATATTGATTAACAAAATGTATGAAATTCCTAATTTTTCCCGTAGAAAAAGTTGTAGGTACAGAATGATGAGCAAAGTTCATGGTTTTCGTATGTACAGTCACACTGTATACGTAGAACGCAGAAAGTTGTGTTTCTATAATCATGTAAGTAATTATGTTCCCCAACAGTTTTCATTACACACATATTTTCAAGAACAGATATGCGACAGCGATATGGCTATAAAATTGTATGAATAATAAATTCAATTGTTTCCTATTAATGTGTATTTTAAAGGATTCTTAAAACAAAATTAATGTTTCACAGTTTGTTTACCTTTATACAAAATTTAAACACTCAGACTATAGGCTGATTCATAACTAGATTCGTATGGGAAACAATTAGGAAATTAAGAGTGAAGGGTAGCGGGGTCGCGGGTCGTGGGCCTTGCCCGCTGGATGGTGACGTCGAGCGAGGCACGCCAAGAAGTCGCCGCCTCGACGTCGGAACGCGCATTCTTCCCCACTCCAGAATACCAATGCCATATTATTATGTGTGATCTCGGCTCCTATTGTGCAATATATATCCACCGTCCGCCTCCATTGACATCTTATTCCGTGCTTAAAAGTCCGATCACGTTTCCGCGCGAATTATTCTATAGTAAAATTCGTTTTCAGATATTTAACCTATTCAGGTTCTGTTAGATATATTTAAAATTTATATCCGCTCTATTATGCTCTTATTTCATTATTGTATTCAAAGTTATGCGAATGTAAATGTATTTTTTATTGAATGTAACAAACAAGAGTAAGGTATACAGGGTGTAAACGAATTCGTGTAATTCCTTCAAACCGCGTGATCGACTGGTGACACTGATTGACCCTGCATAGGTATTTCCCAGAAACAACAAAAAAAAGTTTTCAAAAAATGAACTATGGTATTCTGTATCTGAGTAATTTTAGCGTCTCAAGTTAACTGACTACGTGGAGCGATATCGCGCTAGTCGTGCGCGTCAGCTGTGTCGCCGTGCCTTTATTAATTTATGCAACGCATCGAAATTTTCTATCACATAAAAAAAAATTGGAAAGAAAAAAGTTTATTTTTATTTTAATCAATCTAAATCTCGTGCGGGGTTAATCTATACCATTAATAGATCATGTGGTTTGAAGGAATTACACGAATTCGTTAAGTTGTTGAGTGACCGCCGCTGCCATTGACACGTTTACGCTTGCTTTCTGCTCCTTTAACCTTGCTGCTTTTTAAACTCCCTTGTTTGCAATATATAAATTAAATTATCCTAAAGACGTGGATTATGTCTAACTCACGAAGTCCTGACCCACAACAACTGGTCCTTCAAAGCCAGAGCCGGATATACCGTAAACAATCCACCCATCGAAAAGTATGGTGAGCACTCGGAGAACCGTAAAAAAGATCAGGAACAAGGTGGTAAAGTCTTCAGCTCAAGAGGTTCCAGCAGTACCAGCAAGCGAGGAGGAACTAGTAATTAAGGATAATGTACGAGGAGATAAAACATTTATGCTCAAAATAAACATGAAGGTACTTAATGTGGTTAAATCGGAACTGCCCGTTATCCGCGGTTATGCCTTCAGTGTTGATCAAGTTTCCAGAGCCACGTCTAAGAGGTCTACATCTTCTTCACTGCTTGCACGTAAGAAAAGCTAGAACTACAAAACTAAGAACACAAAACAAAAGACATTTCATTATTTTCTGCTGGATGGGGTCACCAGATTTTGCAAAAATCGCACGGATCGATGAAGTTATGCGTGGTACGTATTTTCATGATAATATACTACGTATGTGTATTCGTATATTAATGTTGAGTAATGCATAATATATTTTACTTAACATTTTATTTATTTTTCGTACATTTTGTTATCAATGTTTTTTGTAGCACTTTCGACCTGCTTATTTAAAACCCAAAGGTTGACTGGTAGATAATGCCAAACGCCCAAACGCCATTAAGTCTGCCTTGTGTACCACCAATGTACATGGAGTTTAAATAAATTAATTAATTAATAACCGTCACAAAATAGGGGTTAAACATAACTATTGTAGTCCCCTGCTACGTGGTGCTACGCCGTAGACATTCAGTTGTCAAAAGTACAAACTTTCTTGAAACATCTTTTAATTTAGACCCGTGTGACTTTATGTCAAAGCTATAAATTATTATTATAAAATTGCTTCTAAAATTATTAATTTATGTCAAAGACCTTGGCGTGCTACGGACGGACGCACGTTCAGACTTTGTTGTTAGTTCTAATGTCTATGTAAGAATGATGCAATATAGATTAAAAAGTTTAACGGCTGTGAGATTTTTTTGGTGGCAGCATTTTTATGCAGGTTGCATACTAGACCTTGCTATTATTGCGTATTATTACCGGTACTACTCCGTAGTCGTTCTGTTTTTTTTAGCATATACAGATACCTAAGTTTTAGATAACCTACATCAAATGTGGGTTTTTATTATTTACTAGGGTCATAGATTATAATATTTATGTCATGTAAATACATACTGAACCACCTTGCTACGTGCTACGCTGTAGACATTAAGTTTTTGTTATAAAATTATCTAACTTGCTATTTTAATTGACTATGGGTTTGTCTATGTAATTTTTTCAGAGTTTATTTCAAAACATTATTGATTAAAAAATTCAGTACGACTACCATGCTACGCGCTACGCCGTAGGCATACGAAGATCAAAGGAGAATGAGAACGATATGTACTAGGCCCATCGTACAATGGTAGTAGTTGTAGGAATATTAAATGTGCCTGTCATAAGATAAACTTAATATGATAGAAGTAATTATCAAAACATACATTAAAAATGCATGAATACTTTGATATTGTATACCTGTGATAAACAATAAATGAGTTGCATTGATTTCATGATCGTACAACGGCTCCAATGAACACCTACCTAACTTAACTGAAAAATCTTAACGAAACCGAGTCATCCGTTTCGGAGTTACGATGCCACAAACAAACATACAGACAGCCATACAGACAGACGGACAGACTTACAGACATAGGCTTCAAACTTATAAAACATCACTCTTTTTGGTCGTGGGTAAAACATATGCTTCAAATGTATAACATCTCTCTTTTTGAGTCTGGAATGAAAAATAAGAAATGCTTATTAATTGTGTTTTTTGTCTATTTTAAAGAGCATTAAGTCGTAAACTATTACCTATACAAAAAGACTTCAGACAGGAATTGTAGGGAATTTAATCTTCTACAAAATTGTTCTGGTTTATTTTTGGCATAACACCCATATATAATTATTTATTTAATAAAAACTCATTTTTGGGGTCTTTATTCCAAGATGGCGGAGCGCGCCGAGGTCAGTCCAGGTCGAAAACTTGAATTTTTCATAAGAACACCTAAACACCACATATCCAAAATTCAGGACTAACGGACCTTTTGCAACCTTTTTTGCTACCTGGCTTCAGGGCTATATACTCTGTTCAACGAAAGATGAGTCCTGACATAGCGGTCATTTCCTAAGTTTTAGCCGTATGGAGAATGCTAGGTATCGGAAAACATATACGACATCATGAAAAACCGTAAAATAGCTGAATTATCCATGTTTTTTTTAATATTTAATATTCTTTGTACGGTAAAGTTTTGTAGCGAAACGTCAGGACTCATCTTACGGTGATCAGACTATTCTCATGCATTATAATTTAAACCTCGTTTATTTTACTCCGAAGTAAAAAAATATTGTCATTCTTCCTCAATTCAATCACAATCATTAAGAAGCAGCGTGGGTAGCTATTTTTTACCCGACTACGGCGAAGCAAAAAGGAGGGTACTTATATGATTTTGACCGGTATGTATTATATGTATGTATATTCATCTGTACCCCAAATGTGAGTTTTTTTACGTTACTACTGTAGTTGCATCACGCCAAAAATTTATGAAAATTTAGGCAGAGCCTCTAGCGAATAGCGTTACTAAAAATTTGTTTGACATTTTTGGCGTGACGCAACTACAGTAGTAACTTAAAAAACTCACACTTGGGGTACTGTTCCCCACTAACTTCCAAACTATCATAATTTGACAAATGAGGTATCATTGGAAGCGTCTTGATCATCCGCTGGTTATTACTATCTCCGAACTCCTAGGTACTAAACAACTAGACGTAACTTGGGCGTAAATTCCTTCAATGACATAACTCCGAACATACTTATAGACTAGTTGCGAGAGTAACTCAATTATGTTCTGCTTCAAAATACCTATTCATTCACGTTTAAATTACTTCCCATTCGCCTTGAACAAACCTCGTGCGGCAATTTGTGGTCGCGAACAATTTGACATTAGGGACCATAAAAAAATGAATTAAGTATCGTACATGTTATCGTCTTCTGCCAATGTAAAATCAAATATAAATGCAATTTAGACTAACTTTAATTTCAGACAACGTTATTATATAGAATTTTATTATTACTATACAGCAAACGTAGTGTAATTTACCGGTGGTACGTGGCAGCGACCTAGCGTCTTGTATATGGTGCTGATCGACACTAAAACAATTTAAGCGTTCCTTCCATAATCGAATCTCCTGCTCCGAGCTCCTCGAGGGCCGCATTCCGCCACAATTATTGAACACAAATTCGGTTATGTTGGTGACGGTTTTATTCTGTTAAGGATGTATTTAAGACTAGCTTTTGCCAGCGGCTTCGCTCGCGTTAATATAGAATTTTACAATCAACTCATACCACACTACTAAAGTTTCTATAATAATATAATTTATTCAATCATGATTCGAAAGACACGTGGCGCCATGTATTATCCTTATTGTTGTTTTCCACGGGAACAATACTTTTTTTTGGGGTTAAAGGTCCGTTTCTGCATCTGACAATGTATACAATATGCAAAATTTCAGGATGATCAGTTCAGTGGTTTAGGCGTGAAAAGGTAACAAACAAACAAACTAACTTTCGCATTTATAATATTAGTTAGGAAGTTAGGATATTGGTATCTTTTGCCTAAATGATACAATTTCTTCGGGGAAAATTTGGCTCACTTAAAAGCTTTTTTTATTCGTTAAGCTAAATTTTTATTTTTCATAGAGCGATCTCCATTTAAGACAACACATAGGTATTTTACCATCAGGCGAGACCGGTCAATTGCAAGAGAAGAAAAAATAAAATCGTGCTGCCATGTGTAGCCTGACCTACATAGTACGAGTAGAAAATATAGACAGATCTAAGATCGGTATCTAAATTGAACTCACGTTTTGAAACTATATCGTATAAGTATTTGAAGTCATTCACTAAAATCAAGAACGTATTGGCAGAGTTTAAATACCCAACATTGTTAGGAATTGGCAGTTACAAGTGATAAAATATATTTGGATTTATATAAACAGGGCGCACGGCAGTGCTCACTTCAAAGTCGAGCAGGCACGGCCCAATACCCTAAATATTCTAAAAGCAACTCAAGTACTTTACCGACTTAAAAAGAAGGAGGTTCTCAATTCGTCTGAATGTTTTTTTTTTGTATGTTTGTTTCACTTTAACTCAGCCATTTATGAATGATTGATGGATTTTGATTATTCTTTTTTGTTTTGTAGGCCATAAGTCAGAGATGGTCCCATATAAATTTTACCGAAATTGATTCAGCGCTTCTTGAAAAAATCAACAAAAACCAAAAATATAATACTTAGATGACGTTTTGATTTGTGGTTCCCTTCAACAAAAGTTGTGATGAGGACTTTCAATCTCTGTTTTTTAACTGTCACCACAGAAACATTAGCAAAGAACAAAGAAGATCGTATGTACCTATTTGTAAGGAGCCGTCATGATAATTATACATTAAATACCTATTCTTAAAGAGAACTACCTAGTTGTTGGAAAGATTACGCAACTGTGTCATTTAAATTTGTAGTCTTAAACCGTGTAATTTATAGCACTAAAACGTTTTTAATAAATAACTTTAAATAAAAGTAAAAACCGACTTCAAAAAAAAAACTAAAAAGAGTAAAATACACTTCTCATCAAAAAAATCGAAACACTTCCGAAATTATCTTTGTGGCGACAATTAAACAAAAACAAGCATTAATTCATTATAGAAAAAACATAATTTAGTAGCTGGAAGTTTGGCCTTTACAATTAAAGGCCAAACTTCCAAAATTTTTTTTTTTTTTCAATATTTATCCTATAAATTAATGGAACATTGTTTTGAGATAAACGTGTGTTTAGAGTTGGAGTACATTTGTCGTGCAAAAAACGCAAAATAACGCATTACTTTAAAATGTTCTGTTTGTAATTTGTTGATTAGGCTCTGTGACGTCTGTTAAAAAGTTTTTTTTCTAACACACATGCATACTTCACCCGCAGCAGCCGCCCAAGAAGTGGCATTGCTGGATTCTGGGACTAGTCAGCGTGTTGTGGCTGCAATCTTGCATCTAAGCCTCTTGTCTGTTCATAGAGTGTATCAACGCTATCGGGGGTCTGTTGTTAATTTTGACCCATTAGCTGGCTTGTGTGGTACCAGTCTACGCTCCTTCAATCTTTTTCAAATCGTAGAGCCACTTACAGTCACCCTTCGAACAACAAGAAGCTGCTGCTGCAGTTGAAAAGCGCGAAGGCGTCGATTTTGCAAACAAACAGTTGCAATAAATTGGCCGTCTCACTCAAAAGTGACCCGATTTCTACGAGATCCTGGATGGCGCGTAAATAAACCAGTCTCCCGATAGCGTTGGTACACTCTTTGAACAGACAAGTGGCTTAAATGCAATCTTGCAGCCACAACACGCTGACTAGTCTCAGAATCCAGCAATGCCACTACTTGGCCGACTGCTGCGGGTGAAGTATGCATGTGTGTTAGAAAAAAAACTTTTTATCAGACGTCACAGAGCCTAATCAACAAATTACAAACAGAATTTTTTTAAGTAATGCGTTATTTTGTGTTTTTTGCACGACAAATATACTCCAACTCTAAACACACGTTTATCTCAAAACAATGTTCCATTCATTTAAAGGATAAAAATTGAAAAAAAAAACAAGTTTTTGGGAGTTTCGTACACCATTGTAAAGGCCAAACTTCCAGCTACTAAGTTATGTTTTTTCTTTAATGAACTAATGCTTGTTTTTTGTTTAATTGTGGCCACAAAGATAATTTCGAAAGTGTTTCGATTTTTTTGATGAGAAGTGTAATTACCATAATATAAAATTAACAGTTTCAGAAGTCGGTGCCATTCTACACTGAAACAAATAAAAGCCACCGACTAATAATTAAAGTTATTTTTAAGTTTGTTTATTTCAATTGACGTCACCCAACGTCAGTCCCATGACTATACGTGTAAATGTTATCCGACATTAGTAAAATCGGCCATTGCGAAACTATTATAATTCTAAAATCAGTACGTAAGTATTTAATCATTATTGTGAGAAATATGATCGAATGTCATTATTTCATTTTATTATAAATCGCTAGAGTTTTGTATAGAGACTTTACAATTCTCTGCGACATTATATAATTAAACGTCTTTATTGATCTTTGACTTTTATCTTTTAAATCAAATAAAAAAATATTATTCCTGAAAAATATGGAAAGCTCACATACCTAATAAATGGACATAGGTTTTGGGAGACTGTGGGCCTTTGTGTTACGTGTTGTGATTTTATCCGATATAGATTCTCGTAAAAGTAACTATAATCTAAGGGTTAGTGCTCGTTCACACAAAGGTCCGTTTTACAGGTCCGCTTTTTCGTATACGTTTTTATTCGACGATGACGTATGTAGTTGTATGAGCGAGTTCACACACATAACAGTATTCCAGATCCAGTAAAAAATACCGCTCCGACAAAATACACAGCAATCCGTTTTACAGATGCGTTTTATCGTGTACGTTTTTATTCGGCAATGGCGTATGTAGTTGTATGATCGAGTTCACACACACAACAGTATTAAAATACTGATCCATTTTATCGGATTGAAGCCACGCTGGTTGTGGCACGGGGCAACGGTACTGTAAATGCGGTATGAACATCACCTTCAGTAGCGACGGATCCGTTAAAAACGATCCCTCCTGTAAATACGGATGTTCTGTGTGAACGAGCCCTTAGGATTAAATTTTGTATTATTACTATTCTGCGATTAGTAGGTCTGTACCTATCAATGAACACGTTTCAATTTAAAATCCTGTTATAAAAACCATATCAAAAAATATTCCTTAAACATTACAAGGCAGGCGTTCAATAAATATCGAGGAATTAAAAGGTAAACTCGTTGTGGGAAAGAAAATAGACTCGTTGAAATCTAATTTCGCGTAACCATAACGGGCAGCACTTGAGAACGATGAGCCATCCGCGACAGACGCCCGGCTCATATCAATTTCTTAATTGAGCCGCGGCTTCTTCGCTCCAACGCTTCTCCTGAAAACCTCATTGCCTCCGCCGCGGTTCACAGCCATCCACCCGAGCATTCTTTATGACATAACTAAGCATAGCTGACTATAAAGAAATTCTGCGAACTTTTCACTTCACACAGAAATCTCGACTCAACCTATACTTAGAATAGATAGATCTTTATATATTTTATAAGTGATGGGGTGAGTTAGGTTAAAAATGGCTCTAGGTTTTATTTAACATTTATTTACTTAAACAACTCAAGAGAACATAAGTTTCACTGTATGAATTTTAAAATTTATCAGAGACATATGCATATATTATATTTAACTAATATTTACCTACATCTGTCTAAGTTTGCTTCAATCACGTTATTTCGCAATGGGAATGACACAATAATTAGAACTACACAATTATGATTACAAATTCTATAAGAACGCAATAAACACAACATTATCAAGTTACACAATCTATCTTTTATTTCTACGTAAACTTATAAGTATCTATTCTATTTTCCTATTATTTACTTTAAATTGTATGTTTTATTTGAATTACAGTCCGAGTATAACGTTATGAGTCTGGGATATCAACTTCAGACGTTTTGGAAGAGCCGTCCTCGACAATTGGATGACTCAGAGAATATGGCCCTTCGTTGCATTTAGGGTCGTCACACGAGAAGTTGTCGTACTCGCAGTATTCACCCATCACCATCTACAGAAAAAAAAGACGTTAGTTTAAAAACATAGTTATTAGTCTAAGAAAAAGCGCGGGAATAGTAGAGTTAATGAAACAGTTAATTAAAATTAAAACACTGTCCCCAACGGTTACCAATGTCAAGTGGCAATCGCTTCATGTAAGACCTCGACACCTTTATGATGGAGGATAAGATTAGTTAGTTGCGTTACCTATTATTTTTTATTTTATGCAAGCAATTTTTACGTAGCCCCTAGATCCACACACGCGATGTTTTGTACTTACTTTACAAATTGTATTTTTATTTACAAACTTGTGAATACCTAGATGTTTTTGCAATAATTGGCTAATTTATTGGTACTCTATTCAATCAAAGATGAGTCCTAACGATAATTTCGTGAATTGTAGCGTTATCGAAAAAACGTAAACGACATCATCAAAAACCGCAAAATAGCTATAAGATCCATTATTTGTTTTTAAAATTATTTGGTATTTTTTGTAATTCTTTGTATGGTAACGTTTAGTAGACAAACGCCAGAACTCAACTTACGCTGAAAAGGGTATAGTCCCTAAAGTTTGAGATACAAAATGTACAAAAGTTAGTTAGTACTTTAGTACCTTAGTCGGATGATCAGGATCAGGGTTGGGGTCACAGACGCACTGGCCACACACACAGGTGCCTCGGCCGGAGCACTCGGGACCATCGGTGACTCCTGGTGGGTAACAGCTCTGCTCCACCTCGCCCTTGCTGCACGAGCATTCTGAGTTCTCCCCGTCACTCACTGTAACGTTAAATGACCTCTTTATTTGTCTAGGAATAGGAATAATCCACACGTAATTGTAAATTGAAAAATCTAAGCTGCATAGGTAGATATCTATTGATAAATTTAAAAATACTTATAAAAGATATTTGTTTAGTTTTATAATGTATTTTTTCGTGTTTCCGGCATGTTTTTTATTACGTATGTACCTAACTGAGATTGCCTTTATTTTAATGTACTTAATTACAATTAACAGACATAAAAGTATAATTATTCTCCTCACCATGATTATAATAGGTACCTACCTATCATCCGGCAATTGTTAGTAGGTATAAAAGGTAAACAAAACTTTAATCATGAAACATTCGTTTTGCTATAAGAATCTAAAATTTTCAAACATATGAAGAATAAAGGCAGTTCTCTCTGATCTTCAAGACAGTAAGTAGTAACTTGATGCTTTGGCATGTCACGGCAGTACGGAGCATTCCGTAGTATGCCAAGCAAATACGAGTGCTAAATGTATCACAAAAAGGTTTAAAATTATTTCAGCTTAAAAAATCTTTTGCCGTGCCGTCCTGTCGGCGAACGTCGACCTTTAGTGTAGATAAAGGTTTTCTAAAAATGTGTTTACAGCAAAATTAAATATGTTTCAACACCAAAGGTTTGTTTAAGTTTTACCTTTTATACAAAAATTTAATGGCCGTATTATACAATCACTAGCTTTCGCCCGCAGTTTCGCTTGCGTGAAATTTTGAACCCGTTAAGTGACTATTTTCCATACAAACTTTCATCCCCTATTTAACTCCCTTAGGGGTTGAATTTCGAAAAATCCCTTCTTAGTGGATGCCTACGTTACAAAAGGAACCTACTGTCAAAATTTCAACTTTCTAACCCCAGCGGTTTAGGCTGTGCGTTGATAGATCAGTCAGTCAGTTAGTCAGCTTCTCCTTTTATAAGTATAGATTATCTTGTGTGGTTTCATTAATAATAACGCCTTTAATAATGATTCTGAATTTTCCTTTCAAAGTTTGAAACAATCTAAATTATGCTTCTGTAAAAGGAACGTAGGTAAATACTTAGTTAATACCATGTCAGGATCTCAATCACATATTTTATGCTTTTATGATGTCACTTTTAGGGAAAGGTTGTCTTGTTTCATATTTTGCGAGATTAGGTAAATAACTGAATGATTCGTTTATTAAAAATAGGTCTTCGTAATTAAAATTTCTGCAATGATTATTGTACATACCTCGTAGTCTGATCAAAGAGATCATAAAATATTTAGGTAACGGTTGTTGTTACCTACATATTTTTACAAGACACCGTTTTATTTCACTCTCACCCTTTACTTAAGTAAAGTAGTACGTACGTAGTTCCTACGTGTTAAAAATGGTGTCACTTGATTTTAATTCTACTAAAACTAAGTAGATCATTTCTTTCTTAACCTTCATTCACCATTCCTCTCTTGACTTTTTTTTTCGGGACACTCAATTCGGCTTCTGCCGTACCTAACTACCTACGCGTAAACTAACTTTGCCCTCTGATGTGAGGAACAGAATGTTCATAGCCTGGTTTCAGAGCGGCAAAGTTATTTAAAAAAAAAAAAAAAAAAGTTATTTTACGTGTACCGTACAAGTTTTACAAAATAAGCGAACACTTGCGTAGAATAACTTGCGCAGTAAAACATGCTAGTGGATTTGGCACTTTAGTGACACTGCCAGCCAATTCGGAAATAATTGTCTGAATAGTCAATAAGCATTCATTCTTCTCACGTCAGCTTATTGTACAAAAGTTAGGTTCGTAGGCCTACATAATATAGTCACTATCCTATGTAGGCCGACGAAACTACTACAGCGTATCGTACAGTCAGTGACATAAGTTGAAACAAGTAGAGACAAATTAATCTCAGCTAAATCAATATTCCAAAAAGTATAGTATATGTAGTTCCAAATTGTACAAGGGTCTAGATACAAGTCTGAGTACTTATATCTTAAAGTCTTATAAGTATCTTAAAGCATAGATATAAAATAAAAAGGTTTTTTTTCTAAACTTACAGCCATAATCTACGTAATGAAGAGTGTCATTGGAGCAGTATTCTCCAAACTTCGGCAGTTCCTTTGAGAAACATTTGCTGTCCGTTGAGCACCACGAACATTGGGAAAACTTCAGGCACTCTAAACACGATGTTTTAACAATGCACACATAACGGTCGTTCATTATAAACGCCTTTCGAGCGCTAACTACTATCAGAGAAAAACAAAACAGATTAATAGTCGAGAAATGTAACATTGTTATTTTTAATTAATTCTTATTACCGTCGTGTTTTAATCGATACGGTATAGTCACTACTCGTACGTTGTGATTTTGCTATTCATATGTCCAGTTAACGATAACTGCTTAGCCATGACTTGTAACACGCATTTACATCGCAAGAGATAACCTTTAGTTATATATATATAGCAGCAAATATAATAATGTTCCCGTTTTGTTTTGTAGCGACACAGCCATCTCTAAGCTTGCTATATCGTTTAGATGTACAAAGGTGAAAGATTAAGATTAAACAAGTTATAACTGAATAAATAGGTATTGTTTTGCTTAAATTGCGTAGGCAAATTTCACTTTTAGTACATTTCCAGTGAGTAAAACATCATTGTATAAAATTTTGTCGTTGAACATATTTTTGCGTGAATTAATAATATCTTTCTAAATCTGTATCATTATTACTGAAATTGCACGAAATTTTGTTCGTACCTATTTCTTTTTCTACAATCACTTGGTTGTGTTCAGGTTTTGTAACTTTCGGATCAAATTCAAAGCAGTTATCTTAATTTTATAGTGTTAAAATCTTGTTTAATTCAGAATGTAATGCAGTTAAGGACGCATATGCATAAAGCGTAATTATAGGAGAAAAGAGTACATTGTTACCCTAGGGATGAAAGTAACTTACCTAGCCCCAATAGTTCGAGCGACTAATAAGACTTTAACCCGAGGTAAACACTGTGCTTTTCATTACGAATACAAGGAAAGTAAAAATAAAAACAAGCTAAAGAAAAAATTAGTGATCGGATTGCCGCTTTCCCGCCTAAGTATTTTGTTTTTTTTTTTCTGTGGCTGCCTGCTGCTTTTTTTTTTTTAATTAAGTATATCTGTTAACTAATATATTTTATTTAGGTATTTATTAGAACCCTTGAATTCTTCAGGAATATGTAGGTACCGAAACTCATCCCATTTTCGTTATTTCCGTGGGAATAGACTACGGCAAAATAAATATTTCCAAATTCAAAAATGGTTTCTCAAACTTTTTTAGACAAAGGCGTCGTCTATCCATAGCTAACCATTTGGGGTGCATGAAAAGAGCCTCCACGAGTGACGATACTTAAGTACGTCCGGCGCACCCTGGGTAATCAGCCCCTAAATACGTCCTGCTGAAGGGCCTTTTTCCTGTGACGCGGGCTCGTGCCCGCATGCGTGCGTCACACGCACCTGTGGCGCCTGAATTTCATGCCCGCCTGCGGGTGACGCACGCACGCGGGCATGAACCCGCATGAAAGGAAAAACGCCCTTAGTTATGGCATTGAGCGGGCTAATAATGTCACATTTCATTGATAACATAAATGGATTTGTAAGGGCCCAGATAGATGGTCTGCATCCCGACTGCAACTGCTAAATGCAGTTGGAAGGCGGGTTAAGATGCACTCAGTGCCACTGCGTAACAACTGCCGACTGGATGTGTATTTCACCTGCAGTTATGATGCGGTATGAATGAACGAAATGTGACATGGTTAGCCCCCCTGGAAAATGGGAATCCATTTATATGTTCATTATTATGAAAAAATAAAACCTACCGAAACATTAGAAAGAGCTGTATTCTGTGGAAAACTGACATACAATTTTATAGAAAAAAACGTAAAGTTTGAGGCGCCTTCCTTATGGTTATTCGACAAGATAGTAAAAGCTATGTGGTAGTAATATATGTCTAAGCTTGAAAGAAGCGAGAAGGTTGGCCAGCTGCCTGGGGAATAAGAACGGCAGGGCCGAAAATATAATTTTGAAAAGTCTATAGATTACAGTTTTATTCACAAAAGAAATACCCGGGGCACAAAACTCACAAAAGCCGAACCTAAAACAAAATCATTAAAAAACTGAAAAAATATTTTTCAGACGAAGCTGTGAAAGCATTCTATTCAACATTATGCCTGCGGTCTGCACGGAAACCTTAATTAAAGCAATAAATGAAAACCCTCTATCAAGTCGAGGTATTGAGTGCTACCATTTCTATCACAGGATAGCCATGGTGTGGGCTCGCCTTTGTTTGAATTGAATATAATGGTACACCCACACATCACGTCTAGCAGTAAAGATACCTACATAGTCAGAAGAAATGAAAAATATTAACACATTTAACAAAATTAACATAATTAATTCCGGAAATAGGTTTATTGGAATTGGCATTTGCTGTGAGTGAATTTTCCGTCAAAGCCGGAGTCCAAACTGTAGGTAGCTGGGGGTCTACTCCCTAAGCACGAAGTCCGTGGTCTCGGCCTTAGTTACGAGCGTTACCTACTCCCTATCAACTACGGACATACAATTATTTCGGGGCCCGAACTAAGAATGAATGACGACACGATTTGACAGTTGTCCCTACTACCGATGTGTTTTTGCCCGTCCGAAAAGTTGAACTTGACACTTGTTTTGTTCACTCCTACGTTTCGGGCTACTTTCGGACGGGCGACTAACTTCGTAGACGGACTTAGGGAGTAGGCCCCCTGAATATGGCAATAGGCTTGTTTCCAGTGCGTTGGTATTATGTACCTACCTACCTAGTAGCTACCTATACCGCTGCCTACCTCTTCGAGGATCACAGGTGGGAAGCTTCTAGAATATAAAGGAGCGACGAGCGTTGAAGTGTGGCTATATGAGACTGCGAACGCCATTAGTAGTTAGGGATCTAGAGCTGGAGTTCGAACGAACATCTCAAAACTAAAATATTAGAAGTAAACAAAAACTTAGGTATCAAATAATTTAAGTCAGACCCAAAATTATAGAGTTGTGTACAATACGGCCGACGTATCTTGGCGAGTCTGAAGTTAGCTGATTAGCTGCGCAGTAGACAATTTCGTTTCCAAAAGATTCATTGCGCAGCCAAACAACTAACTTCAGACTCGCCAAGATACGTCGGCCGTATTGTATGTAGGTATGTATCAGGGATGTTAAGGAGCTCCGTAACCGTAACCGAAACTATCGGATATCCGATATTCATGAAAATCTATCCGAAACCGTAATCGAATCTGATATAAAAGTTTCGAATAATTTCGGATAGGGGCAGAGTCTATTATAATTTAATTTTTGCATTGTAAGTAGATAACACTTCAAAATAGGGTTGCCAACCCTACTATATAATATAGTATCCTACTATATTAGAGGCCTGACTACTATATTTCTGAAAAAAGTATATAGTAGGCGAAACTACTATATTTTAAAGACATCATTAAACTCAAAGCAATAATATTCGTCTCAAAATGTGTAAGCGTAAAACGAAACATCAGTATCTATTTTTGAACGATTCTGGTATGTCAAGTTGACAGTTGCGTTCACTTTGAGTTTGACAGATTGGCAATTTAGATTTTCGCGCTCTCGAGTTTGTATTTTGGTAACTACCTACTTTTGAAGTTAACTTATAAAAAATATTCTTTTAAGAAACCTACATTTTTTGGAACCTACTATATTTTTTTTCATCCTTTCGTTATCTACTATATTTTTGTGGGTAATAATTTTAAAACTACTATGTTTGACCGACAAAGAGTTGGCAACCCTACTTCAAAATGAGTAGTTTTAATAATCTCGTAAAATGCTAATTGTTTTTTTCTGTGATTGAAGTACCAAATGAAAACCTAGAAATAAAGTCAAATCACCTATTTGTATTTTCCTTTTACAATTCCTTAAAAATCAAATATCCGTAACTGAAACTATCGGATAATACGAAATAATTTCAAACCCGTAACCGTATCGGAAACCGGTACAATATTATTCATATATCCGTATCCGTTTCCAGATCCGAAATTTCATATCCCTAACATCCCTGGTATGTACTTATTACCTAGATTCTTATTTCAAAACCAAGCTACACTTACAAGGACCATATTTTCAGCATGATGTTAATTTTTGTTATTATTTTAAATAATTCAGATTTTCAGGGATGTAGGTGGAGATTTATTTACCTTAAAAACGACACATTTTACTTTATTTTTGTCAAACATTATAAACGACACATGTGACATAAAATGTGTCGTTTTAAAAGATAAATAAATAAAATGTAAAATTAGGTGTAGTATTGTCCATTAGTAAAATACGTCATAAATATGTTCAGATATACAAGGTGAGTACCACAGAACTTAGTGAGTACAGTAAATGAATGAAATCGCGGCGACTCAGGTGGTGGGTACGACTAGCGCGATATAGCTCTTTGCAATTAGTTAACTCAGAGCTCTGAAATGACTCGGTAATTTAAAATCGAATTTTATTTTGTTGTTTTTATTTAAAAAAAATTATCAAAAATTGGAATTTTTGGAAAAAAAAAACAATTTGAGTTAAATCTGTGTCACCAATACATCACGCGGTTTCAAGGAATTACACGAATTCGTTTACACCCTGTATAAGGGAAATAATAAAAAAACCGTCGAGTTCGTGCGAGTCGGATTCGCGCACGAAGGGTACCATTACCTATAAAAACGGCAAAAAATGTACGTTTGTGTGACAGTCACACCGACAATTCAGCCCTCATCAAGCTGTCTCCCCCCCCCCCCCCCCCCTATGTCCACGCCAGCAACGCCCTAAGCCGAGGTCCGAGTCCCACTAGGGGTTGCCCTTAGTGCTGTTGTTGCAGGTAGTCATGATGTTAGTGTAGTACAAGTAGTTAGCTTAGGTTAAGTATTTTACTTCCCCCCCATTGGCTGGAGACCCTTCAGGTCTCGCCAATAACTGCCCGGTAACGTAGAAACCGTCCCCTAGGACGACCTACTGCAGTCCAATAGAAAAAAAAAAAAAAAAAAACGTTTGTTGTATGGGAGCCCCCTCAAATATTTATTTTATTCTGTTTTTTAGTTGTTGTTATAGCGGCAACAGAAATACATCATCTGTGAAAATTTCAACTGTCTAACTATCACGGTTCATGAGATACACCCTGGTGACAGACGGACGGACGGGACGGACAGACAGCGGAGTCTTAGTAATAGGGTCCCGTTTTACCGTTTGGGTACGGAACCCTAAAAAAGGGCTCTCTGGCTTTCACATCGCATTCACATCAGCTACGAATCTCAGAAGAAAGCAGCTGCGACAGGCTACGATTATGGCTACGACAAGGTTACAACCAAAGCTACGACGCTAGTACTACGACGACTACGAGACTACGACTAACGAACTAGTGAGTAGTTAGAATCTCGTATGAGTTCCCTAAAATGAAAAATGAGGGTGTTACTCGTATTTCAACCTTAAAACTTCACTAATAATTCATCAATTTATTATTTGTACAAGGTTAGTCGGAAAGGGGGTACTAATCCGAAGCCCACTTAAAGTATCGCTGATGACTGTTTGAAAGCAAGTGTTAAAATTTCAAAATTCGATAATTATTTTTTCTAAATAAAATGATTTGTATTTTAGTTTTTTCAAAAATTCTTCATCCGTGCTTTAGTTACAAATTCAGAAAATGGTGCTTCTAATTCATGACCCCAAATATGACCTAAAATGTAAACACAGCTGATCATAACTGGGCATAGACAGATTTTTGAGTTTTTTTTTTGAGATTTTTGAACAACTGTTTCTCTTAAACTATTGACTTTTGGGAAAAGTTGTAGAACAAAAGTTATTCATTATTATGTGTACTTTAACACCCTTTCGGATTAGTACCCCCTTTCTGACTAACCTTGTATAAGCGCGAGTGTGTATCTGACTATCAGACTGATGATAGGGACATTTCTAATATTAGCTGACCTCTCATTGCATGAAAGCCTATACAATGCGAGATCAGCTCATGCCTACCTACTGGAAATTAATAGCTTAATATGTAGCCGTGCGTACTACTGTTTTTATTCAAAACTCCCAAATGTACGCTTTTTTACCCGACTGCGCGACAGCAAAAACAGGGTTATGTTTTTCACGCGTATTTATGTATCTTTGTAACTACAGGGTGTTAACGAATTCGTGTAATTCCTTAAAACCACATGATCTACTAATGGTGTAGACTGGCCCCGCACGGGATTTAGCTTGATTAAAAATAAAAAAATAAAACTCTTTTTTTTTCATGCGGCTTTGTTACCGATCATATCTAAACCACCTAATAAGGATTCAGTAAAAAAATAAGAATTTTTTTTTTGCAAAAAAAATATTTTATTTGTGTCAACATTTCGATGCCACGCATAAATTAATAAAAGTACGGTGACGTGGCTGGCAGGAACGACTAACGCGATATCGCTCTTTGCAGTCAGATAACTCAAGGCTCTAAAAAGACTCAGAAATAGAAAACCAAAAAAAATATTCTAATTTGTTTTTTTGGTTTATTTTCGGAAATTCGCATTTACGGTTAATCTGTGTCACCAGTAGATCACGCGGTTTGAAGGAATTACACGATTTCGTTAACACCCTGTATGTATCTAAGTATCTATGTTTGTGGGATTCTTCTTTATACCCTCAAGCATCCTAGCGGCGAGATGGATTTTAATGTTTGATGTGTCTATCGAGTATCGAGTCGTCTAACGACCGTTTTCAATAAGTACCTACCCTATCTATCGGCGGTTTCACCCACTAGAGATGAGATTTGACATAAGCTCCATAGAAGTAATGTCAAATTTCGATCTGTAGTAAGGCAAACCGCCGATAGATAGGATATTGAAAATGGCGGTAAGCCGTGCGATGGTTAGGTTATAGGCTAGGTTTTGTTTTTACTAAATCAAAATGGCGGCCGTAAAATACGAAAAGGCGGAAGAGAAAAAAATATGTCACCTACCATATCTTGTGGGGTATCACTGAATAGGTCTTTTAAAATCAATAATTATGATGTTTTCAATATGATTTTACAGTCTTATGCTCCGTTTAAGAATTACACAACTTGAACGTTGAGTATGATCTAAATTGCCGACTAAAGCGAGTGATGGTAGGTATGGTATCAGACAGATTTATTTAGGTCTCATTAAAATAAGTAGGTATTTATACTCGTACATATGTATGATATAGGAAGTGCCTCCGCTGCCAGCGCCGGTTGCCATTACGAGTGCCGGCGCCGGTTGCCAAACTGATTGCCGGCGCGGCGCCGCGCCGACTACATACACTGTTTTTATACACCTTCAAGGCCTCTTCAAACTAATCATGAGACGATTATTCGTCACCTACTTTAATTTTCACAATAAAATCAAATGAAAAAGTTAAGGGGATGTTTGTAAGTGCGTACCTATACACGTAGAAAGCGGGTTGCCGGCGCCGATCTACCAGCGCTTGTCGGTGCTGGTCCGCGCAATTAGTCAGCGCAGGTAGTATCCATACTGTGTGGCGAACCAGCGCCGACAAGCTCCGAACGTCGCCGACAAATTCCGACCAGTTCCGATTAGCGCTGGTAGGCCATCATTTACTGGTAGGCCCTGCTATGCTTGGGAAGCAAGAGGGACAACTCAATTGCCTACTCACAACTGCAATTGAAGAAAAAGGGATCGCGCCAACCCTGAGCCAACAAGAAAATATCATAAATAACTTATTAAACACTCACAGTTCACTAAACTGTGTAACTCGCGTCATCGCTTGGATTATGCGATTCCGAACAAATGCACTTAGTAACATTCCAACAATGAAGAAATATGACGCCGACCGACAATTGTCACTTAATTACCTAAAGACAAGTGAACTTGATAATGCAAGTAATATAATAACAAGGAATGTTCAACGGTGCGAATTTAACATAGAATATGATTTATTACACAAAAACAAACCTGTAAATACTAAGAGCAATATTTGCAAATTTAACCCCTATTTAGATGAAGAGGGTATTTTGCGCGTCGGCGGACGATTGAACAAAACTAATCTACCTCTTGGAATGAAAAACCCTGCAATTCTATCAAGAAACAGTAGGCTGACACAACTATTAATAATACAAGCCCATGCCGCGACTTTACATGGTGGGGCCCGACTCACGCTCGCCTACATCCGACAACAATATTGGATAGTTGGGGGCAACAGAGCAGTAAAAACTCAGCTACGTCAATGCGTACGATGTCATCGATTCAAACCTGCTAACAATTACCAGCTCATGGCTGATCTTCCACCACAACGAGTGACACCATCCCGCCCCTTCACTCACACGGGGGTGGATTTTACGGGTCACGTAGACGTCAAATTAAACAAAGGAAGAGGCGTTAAAACATCCAAAGGATATATCGCAATCTTTGTTTGTTTGGCAACAAAGGCAGTTCATATCGAACTGGTTTCAGACTTGAGCACTGATAATTTCATGGGTGCCTTCCAGAGGATGTGTTCAAGACGCGGAACACCAAGTCATGTTTATTCTGACAATGGCACAAACTTTATTGGGGCCTCAAAAATGCTGGACAACGAGTACGAAATCTTCAGAACAGAACTGACCTCTGAATTTTTTCGCGAAATAAGTAGAATGAAAGTAGAGTGGCACTTTAACGCCCCTGCTTGGCCAACTGCTGGAGGATTGTGGGAGGCTGCAGTGCGCTCAATGAAACACCATTTACGTCGTGTTTTAGGAGAACAGAAGCTCACCTTCGAAGAGTTTTCGACATTATTAACTAAAATAGAAGCATGCATGAACTCGCGGCCACTTTACCCCCTGACAGAGGATCCAGACGAGTTTTACAACTATCTGACACCCGGACATTTCCTTACTGGGAGCCCAACTATGACTCTTCCGCTATCAAGCTATGAAGATGACCGTAACTTAGATTTACGCAGAAGATGGCAATTAACTGAAAATATGTTCCATCAGTTTTGGAAGCACTGGTCCTCTGACTATTTAACATCACTACAAGCTCGCAGTAAATGGTCCTTCGAGCCTCTAGAACGTGCTCAAAGAGCAATTCTAAAGGTAGCCACTTTTCGCCCTTTTAGATTTCCCACACACCAGCTTTACATGGCATGTGACGTACTAACAGTACGACAATTATTTATATTGAACATGGTACTACACCAACACACTCAACTTCCTTATTGTAGTGTAGGTACTTAGATATAGTTTGATAAATATTATAGTGGGTAATCTTAAAAGTTTGTAACGACCTCAGTTCGGAATAAACCCTGTTACTAATCAGCTGTGCATTATTGTGAACCCCACCCAAAGACATTACAGTGGCGACGAGGACAATAAATAATCTGTGTTAAGCGTGTATTACATATTAATTCCGTAAAACAAAAACAAAAATGTCGATCGGGAAGATTAAGGAATTCGACGTGCGGTCGGGGGTGTGGTCTTCATATGTAGATAGACTTGAGATGTACTTCAAGGTGAACAAGGTCACGGAGGATTTGAAGTTACCAACGGTGATTGCTAGCATGGGTGACGAGGCTTACGAGTTGCTCGTTAATCTCGCTAGTCCGAAAAAACCTTCAGAGTTAACATACGAACAAGCCGGCGACTTAATGCGTCAACATTTGCAGCCGGCGCCGTCTTCGTTAGCAGAAAGATACCGGTTTCGGCAAAAACGACAAACTACAACAGAGGACGTCGCCGCGTATGTAGCGGACTTAAAGAAATTATCACGTAATTGCAAGTTTAACACCAACTTAAACGAAAATTTGCGTGATCAATTTATCTGCGGTCTTAGAAGTGACGTCATCAGGCAGCGGTTATTCGCAGAAAACGACACGATATCTTTTACGGAAGCGGTCAAATTGGCGTGTTCTCTGGAGGCAGCGGAGAGGGACGCAGCGGTGGTCGAGGGACCTAAAGGAGCATCAGAGGCGAGTAGTGCTTGCTCGGTGCATGCGCTAGCGCCGGGGCGCGTCGGACAAGGACGCGGGCGCAGGAGCGGCGGAGCGGGAGCGGCGGCACCGGCCGCTAGTTGGCGTGCCCGACCGGCTAAGGCCGAGAATTCGATTCGAGCGGCATCAGGGAGTACGAGCGGTTGTGCGGCATGTGGAGGCACGAACCACGATTACGGGAGGTGCCGGTATCGGAACTTTGTGTGTAGCAAATGCCAGCGTGTGGGTCATTTGCGGCGAGTGTGTCCAGAGCGGGATGGGCAAACGCAGCAGGGAAAAAGTGACCGTCAAGACAGAGTGACTAGGCGGGAATTTCATTTCGGTGATTACGATTACGGAATTAGTGAAGAAGATGAGGGTATCGAGGATTTAAATCTTCTGTCGTTAAATTATTATAAGGCGGTAAGTTTACCCATCTTAGTAGATAACATTGTAATTAATATGGAAATAGACACTGGAACCGCAATATCGTGTATAAGTAAAATTGTTTACGATACTAATTTTGATCATTTGCCCATTGAGAGTGATAACACAATTTTAAAATTTTATGATGGCTCGAAAATAAAGCCGTTGGGTATAATTCAACCATTAGTACGTTATGGTAATATAGAAAAACAATTACAATTATTTGTTATTGAGAGAGGTACCACGTCTTTGATTGGAAGGCAATGGTTGGCCGAATTACAGATTGATATCCCTAAATTCCGCTGTAATTTTATAGGAAAAGGTAGCATACACATAGATAGTGAAATATGTAAATTACTCGACAGGTATAAAGAAGTGTTCAGCGGAGAGCTGGGACGGTACACGGGTGGCAAGGCGACACTGCAGGTTCGCGAGGGTGCTGAGCCCGTTTTTCACCGAGCGCGGCCGTTGCCTTACGCGCTCCGCGAGCGTGTCGACTCCGAGCTTGACGCGATGCTGGGCGCCGGCATCATTGAACCCGTGGACTGTTCGGACTGGGCTTCTCCACTAGTGCCTGTTAATAAGGCGGACGGTACGCTACGGATTTGTGCGGATTACAAGTCTACTTTAAACCCTGTTTTACTGGTCGATCGTTATCCACTTCCTAGGATTGATGACGTTTTGGTAGGGTTAAATGGGGCCCAATTTTTAAGTAAAATTGATTTGTCTAACGCTTACAATCAGATCCAATTAGATGATTCAAACAAGTTCACCGTCATTAACACACATCGAGGTTTGTTCCGTTACAATAGGTTGGTTTACGGTTTATCGTCAAGTGTGGGGATTTTCCAACGGATTATGACGAATTTATTGCAGGGCATTCCGCACGTGCAAGGGTTTCTAGATGACGTAATAATAGGGGGTAAGACTAGAACGGAACATTTACAAGCCCTCGAGGCTGTTTTAAAGCGGTTAGCTGAAAACGGATTAAAGTTAAAGAAGAATAAATGTGTTTTCCTAGTAGACAATGTTAAATATTTAGGTTATGTGGTATCGAAAGATGGAATTAAAGCGGATACGACTAAAATTGACGCCATTTTAAAGATCGAACCCCCTGCCAATGTAACAGAATTAAGGTCATTCCTGGGTATGATAAATTTCTTTGCGCGGTTTATTAAAAATCTTAGTTTTTTGTTAGCTCCTTTGCATAAGTTATTGCGAAAAGAAGTTCCATGGAAATGGGATAGTGACTGCGAGCGGTCTTTTGAGGAGGTCAAACGAGCCTTAGTTAGTAGTGAGGTGTTAGCTCACTACGATCCCAGGAAGCCCGTTATCGTGACTTGTGATGCGAGCGCGCGAGGTATTGGTGGGGTGTTGGCACAGCGCGGGCCACGGGGCGAGCGCCCGGTTGCATATGCGTCACGTGCTCTCACTGCCGCAGAGAAAAATTACTCGCAGATACACCGCGAAGCTTTAGCTATCATTTTCTCTGTGAAGAAATTTCACCAATATTTATACGGACGTAAGTTTACATTGCGTACCGACCATAAACCTTTGGTGTCTATTTTTGGCCCTAATGCCGGGATACCGACTATGACCGCAAGTAGGATGCAGCGTTGGGCAGTCATTTTATCGGCTTATGACTACGATATTGAATACATTAAAACTAATGACAATTGTGCCGATGGCCTATCACGTTTGCCAAACAATACTACGGAACACGTAAAGGACGTAATCCCTGAACAAACGTATCTACACTTTGCACAGGACGCCATGTTACTAGAATGTCAACAAATTAAAAAACTAACATTGAAAGACCCTATTCTAAGCAGAGTGTTAACTTATATACGAAACGGTTGGCCGGAAATGTGTGACATAATCGGGATGCAGCCTTATTTTAATAGGAAATCGGAATTATATGAGGAACTAGGTTGCGTTATGTGGGGCCATAGGGTGGTAATTCCAGAATGTTGCCGAGAAAAGGTTTTAAAATTAATACATGAGCCGCACATGGGCATTATAAAATCGAAAGCAATAGCTCGCAGCTACGTATGGTGGGCCGGCATCGACGAAGCGGTGGAGCGCGAGTGCCGCGCGTGCGCAACCTGCGCTAAACACGCGGATGCGCCCCCCAGCGCTCCTCCACGGCCTTGGCCCTGGCCCGTAAGGCCGTGGACTAGACTACATTTAGATTTTATGGGTCCAATCGACGGGAAGTTGTACTTGGTAGTTGTTGATGCCATGTCAAAATGGCTGGAAGTTTTTTTAGTACCAAGTACAGCAGCGCGTAGCACTATTTTTAGGCTGAGTGAGCTATGGAGTAGGTTTGGGATACCTAGGCAGATAGTTACTGATAATGGGCCGCCGTTTACAAGTAGTGAATTTGCAAACTTCCTACAGGGCGACGGTGTGGAACATACCTTTACGGCTCCGTATCATCCTGCGTCAAACGGGGCAGCAGAGAATGCGGTTAAAACCCTAAAGAAAGTGATTAAAAAGGCGATAGCTGAAAATAAAAATATTGAACTAACTTTAAATAGTTTCTTAATGCACTATCGCAACACTGAACATTGTTCGACAGGCGAAAGCCCCTCGATGTTGTTAATGGGCAAACATTTAAGGACTCGTTTAGACGCGTTAAAACCGGATAGGGAAACGAAAGTTCGCGAGGCCCAAAAGCGACAGGTTAGGGACAAAGGGGGAGTAAGTAGGGAAGTGGAAGTTGGGGATGACGTTTGGTATCGCCAGTATTTAAAAGCGGAAAAGTGGCAACCGGGTTCCGTTGTTAGGTCGACGGGAGCTAATGATTTTAAAATCCTAGACAATAGTGGTAACGTGATTCACAGACACCTCGACCAGTTAAAGCGTAGGTCTAGGAGTTCATTGGTAATCCCCACAAGTTCAGGACCGTCATCTGTAGACCCTCCAAGCCTAGCACCATTAGAGACTGCTGGAGTTCAGTCGGAACAGTCCGGGGCGCGGAGCTCATGTGGGAAATCACCACGAGCAGATATCGAGATGGTGACCGATTCACCATCAGTCGAAGAGCTAACCGAGCCACCTATTGAGCAGTTTACGACGCCACCGACTACCCCTGTACCGCCCCAGCCACGTCCTATTCGGAGTTGTCGATTAGGTAAAACTGTTAGCTATAAGTAGATTTAAGTATAGATAAGTTTCTCGCTTGTTATTCTTAATGATAGTGCTGTAAATAGATAATTAGTAATAAGTTAGTGATGGGGTTGTTGTATTGTTAATTAAGTGGGGAGGAATGTAGTGTAGGTACTTAGATATAGTTTGATAAATATTATAGTGGGTAATCTTAAAAGTTTGTAACGACCTCAGTTCGGAATAAACCCTGTTACTAATCAGCTGTGCATTATTGTGAACCCCACCCAAAGACATTACACTTATAACCCCGTACCTTCAGACAAGAGAAGGAAAGATTTGGTTTGCATACAGCCTCAAACTCGACATGCTTTTGCAAAAAGATTTTATGTATTTTTAGCACCTTTTTTGTATAACAAACTCAACAAAGTACTAAACTTATATAGTGTGAATTATAAAAAATGTGCTGTTCTGTTAACAGAATACTTAGCGAAACTCAATTACACAGACACAGAAGAATTGCTAGAAATTCTGAAATAGTTACTTCATAAGTATTTATTTTGTATAATTGTATAGTATATATTATAGTTTTTAATCACCTACACTTTGTTTATTCTCGCAATAACAAGTTGCAATTATATATTTTTCAATTAGTCTGACGTAACATAAATTATGTCCCATTAAAGTCTATTGTAAAGTGATGGCCTGAAACACAGGTTTGAATAAACCTAGATCGGGTAGGTCGCTACATCACCTTCTTATGGGAGTGAGCTTTTCTTGCACCTGTAATTAATATAAGTAATACACTACTATATACTTAGACATTAAGATTAACATTATTATAAGACCTTACTAATACTACTGTGGCTATCTGTACACTTTTTTGTAAAAGTTTATAAATAAATTTTATTTATTATTATTTATTTATTTATTTGTTGCTGTATTTGCAAGGGAACAACGCGTATTTTTTCAAAAAATGCCAGCCCCTTCTTCTACCCGCTTCCTTTATGTAGCGGTTATCTGCACGGACCAGTACCTACCTACTGATAAGCGCTGGTAGATCGGCGCTGGTTAGGTACCTACTTCCTTTATGCTCTAAGGTTGTTGTTTGGACTTGGAAGCAGAGTTGAAGTGCGCGGGGCTCCTATTTCTGTCTGCAGGGTTTAAAGTAACCTAACACGAAGGAGATGACGCCACACCAGGTGCTTGTTCAGAAAATGGATTGAAAAATTATCAAAGCTCTAAAGGGGGTTCCTTCTATTTGGCAGAATCTTGATACTCCGATTTTTATTTGGCATAACTCACATGGCATAATCTTATTTAATCGAATATTTTTAAGGCATAAAAATTATTTAGCATAACTTTTGTTCGGCAGAATATTTACGTGTCCGAATTTACAATGGCATACTTTTATCTTGGCAGAATTTTGTTTCGCATAATTACCTTTGCCATAATTAATATTATGCATAATTTTGTTTAGCATAACATTTATTTAGAGATACGATTATTTGGTATGGGTGCATATTTGAACATCAAAAATTAAAATAGATGTATCTTCTTGTAAAAATTAGTGTTCAAAACATCAAAAACTTATAATATATGGAATAAAACTGATAATTTAAATAAAGTAAATTTATGCTGTCGAATGGTTAGATAACCTACGTGCAATGTATTTAAAATCGAATGGTCTGCAAAAGTGACATAGAATGTTCTAAATATAGTATGTATTGGTAGCATTTTCAATATTAAATTAAAGGATGATGGGCAAAATTATATGAGACCTGTCCCCCCCCCCTTCCAACAGATTTTTTTGATGTGTCAGTAGTTTCATAAGGATCTATGAAAAGACTAGCAACCAGTTTTAACTTCAAAATCGATGGGGTTTAGTATACAGGGTGGTAAAGGATGACCGGACAAATTGGTCAACATAACCAATAACAACAACACATATGTCATTAGATAGGTATTGCAATATACTACAATAATTACTATGGCGGCTCATTTCAAATCGCTGTGTGAAAAAAGTTATGGCGATGTTTCGTAGGTTAGGTTATGTTAGGTCAGGTTAGGTAGTTTTTTTCTTGTATAGTGTTATGTAATAAAAAACAAACAGATTGAGTAAACAGTGTTATAATTATGTACCGTCATCCACAATCACATTATAAATTGTCTGCAGAACCCCTGAAATAACGATGCCTACCAAATCCTAAATGCCTACCAAATCCTAAATACCACACGAGGAACCAATAACAACCACACATATGTCATTAGATAGGTATTTTAATATACTGCAACAACTACTATGGCGGCTCATTTCAAATCGATGTATGAAAACAGTTAGGGCGTTTTTTCGTAGGTTAGGTTAGGTGTTTTTTTTCTTATAAATTGTTCGGTAACAGCAAAAAATGCAAGTAGAGTGAGTAAACAGTGTTATAATTATATGTCGTCATTCAAAATCACATCTAATAAATAGGTGATAGGTGAAATTACCTAACCTGACCTAACCTTTTTTTTTTCGGGGTGGATATCCTCATGGATGTCCTCCGCCCTGGGGTGGGCGGAGGGGTCTGTCAGACTCTTACTGACTAAAACCACCCCGGTGTTCCATCTCACACCTGCGCCGAGGGTCGCGGGAACTTACGACACTTCCGCACAGCCCTGACCTAACCTAACCTAACCTACGAAACATCGCCATAACTTTTTTCACACAGCGATTTTAAATGAGCCGCGATAGCAATTATTGCACAATATTGCAATACCTATCTAATGACATATGTATGGTTGTTATTGGTTCCTAGTGTAGTATTTAGGATTTGGTAGGCATCGTCTTTCAGGGGTTATGCAGACAATTTATTAATGTAATTGTGGAGGACGATATGACCTTTTACGTGAGTGGCAACAACAACTGTAAAAAGTTTCAACTCAATCGGATGAACCGTGTGAATTTTTAGTAACAATTATCCGATACGACTCGAGCGTCACCTATTGTACGTTGATGGTACTATGTCAGAAACTGTCACGTGAGTGGCAAAAACAACTGTATAAAGTTTCAACTCAATCGAATGAACCATGCGAATTTTTATTAACAATTATCCGATACGAATCGCGCGCCACCTATTGCACGTTGATGGTACTATGTCAGAAACATTTGCGTGAGTGCCAACAACAACAGTACAAAGTTTCAACTCAATCGGATGTACGATGCGAATATTCATTTAAATAAAATAATAATAATAAAAATGCGTTTTTCCCGGAATATCCCGCTCCTTTGAGGAATGTCGCCATAGGAAAAATTTATCACCCTACTAAGATGTTTCAACTGAGATACATTTCAGATCTGTTGGGGTATGGGGACGTTTTGTCCCATGGTCCTTTGTGTCATAAAAAGTCAATACGTTGTGCTGCAAAATTTTGTGACAGAAACGAATCGCTGCGAAACCGACTTTACGCAGTCTTGTCTGCCCTACCCCTAGAGTGTAATTTAAACCCGCGTAGGCGCGGAGGGGTAGGGCGGCCCGCGAGCTGAGGAGCAGGTGGTTTGAAGGCCCGCCACCGCGCCTGAGGCTGGCCGGCTTCGCCGGCCAGCAAACCGAAGCTGCGGTGGTGAGCGTTAAAACCATCTGTGACGATAAGCTCGCGTGGCGCCGCCTAAACCCCGCAGCGCCGGAGCCGTGACAGAAACAATGCTTGCTGCATGTTGCATGCCTGCTTGCATGCTGCATGCCTGCTGCATGTTGCATGCCTGCTTGCATGCTGCATGCATGCTGCATGCATGCTGCATGTTGCCTGACTATCGATATAAAATGTATGCCAAAAGACGATTCTGACTGTGAATTTTCTGCGATATGATGTTTCTGCTTTTTAATTATTATGGATATAAACATTATGCCTAAAGATGATTCTGACTAACAAAATTATGAGTTTTGAATGTATGACAACTGAGTGTATGCGAAATGATTTTCTGCGAAATGAAGTTTATGCTATCCGTTGTTATGCAAAACAATATTATGACGTAAAAAGTTCTGCTATAAAAGGTAGACCCCTCTAAAGGTGGTCCAATTAAAATTGATAATATGTACATATTTTCAATTACCTACTCCAATAATGGTAACATTCATAGTCAGGCAACAGTGGATGCTTGCCCAGAGGACTACCAGTGACTCCAAAGTCAATTGTCTACCTTTATGACACTACAGCCCATGACGGGTTTAGGTTGACTAGTTCAATTGCGCCTATTTTGGCGGCGATCTTTAATACTTGCATCATGGATGGCATTTTTCCCGATCTTATGAAATGTAGTAAAATTGTGCCCATTTTTAAAACAGGTTGCCTAAATAACGCATCTAATTATAGGCCAATATCTGTGTTACCAGCACTAAGTAAAATTTTTGAAAAAATAATTTTAATCAAATGTTAGTTTATTTTAACAACAATGGGATTCTTCACGAGAGTCAGTTTGGATTCACGAAGGGACGATCAACGGAGGATGCCGGATCCACCTTAATCAAATCAGTATTAGGGGCTTGGGAAGAGGCACGGGATGCGGTGGGAGTGTTCTGTGATCTTTCCAAGGCGTTTGACTGTGTGGATCACCGCACGCTCATACTAAAATTAAAATACTACGGAATCCGAGGTAAATCTATAGATCTTGTAAATTCATATTTGTCGGATCGGGAACAAAGGGTGGCTGTTGGTAACGTTACTTCTGTAGGCTCATTAGTTAAAATGGGAGTTCCTCAAGGATCAATTTTAGGCCCCTTTCTGTTCCTTGTATATATCAATGACCTTCCAAACATAATAAAGGATACAATGTCTAACATAGTCCTATTTGCTGACGATACGTCACTTATATTTAAAGTAGATAGGAAGGACAGGGATCTTGTAGAACCTAATAATACACTTAATGTTATCTCAAATTGGTTTTCTGCTAATAATCTTCTCCTAAACGCAGGAAAAACCAAATGTATTAAATTCTCCACTCCAAATGTACCCCACATTAGTTCAAATGTAAAACTTGACGGGAAAGCGTTAGATCCGGTTCCCTTGACTGTCTTCCTGGGCATTACAGTAGACTCTAAATTGCAATGGGGACCTCATATAGAGGCACTTGCAGGCAAACTGAGTTCTGCTGCATTTGCCGTTAGGAAAATTAGGCAGTTGACTGATGTAGCTACGGCTAGGTTGGTGTACTTTGCATACTTTCACAGTATTATGTCTTATGGCATATTACTGTGGGGTTCGGCTGCTGATGTAGGTACTATTTTCATATTACAGAAAAGAGCAGTCCGAGCTATTTATAATCTAGGCTGCCGTGAATCGCTTCGTGAATTATTTAAGAAAATAAATATACTAACCCTACCATCTCTGTATATACTTAGTAACATTATGTACATTCGAAAGAACATTGCCCAGTATAACAAGAAAAGTGACGTCCACAACATAAATACTCGCAATAAACACAAGCTAACAGTACCTGGTTTTAGACTAAGAAAAACCAGCAAGTCGTTTATGGGGAACAGTGTTAGGTTCTACAATAAAATACCATCTAGTATTACTGATTTACCGGATATAAAGTTTAAATCATTTATTAAGAGCATTTTGATATCTAAAGCTTATTATAGCATAAATCAGTATATCGAAGATAAAGATGCCTGGCATACAACTCCGTCCTGCACATTGCGACCCTCTGGCCCTGTCTAACTGGTTGGTTGTATGACCTAACATTATTTTTAATGTTTACCTACTTTTATTATTCTTCTTTTTAATTGACTTAAAATAACCTGTACATTATTTTATCAATTTTCATATTATTATTTTTTACATTCAAATATTGAAATTTTTATATCCCACTACAATTTTATTTTTAGAAGATTCTGCCTTAACAGTCTGATATTGTTTTATATGTATAATTTTGATAATATCATTTTCTAAACTGTAAAGTTTGAGCATCATGCAGCAATTAATGATACACCTTTAATCATATCATATTACTGCCCATTGTCTGGTAGTATGAGTCTGTCATGCTCACTTAAATGTCCTGCTGATGGTGGCGTTGTATATCCGGTCGTTGGGTTCCCTATAATATGGTTGAGCTAAGCGATGCGGATGTGCACGTCATGCTCGTGAACGGGTGCTGTCTGTCGGGACTGGTCAGCCCATAACTACTACGGCAATTCTAGAAGGCATATTTTCTTTTTCTATTTTCTACTCTTATGTGAATTTATTTGTTACATTAACCTGCATTATTCTCATTCTATGTCGCACGCTACTGTAATGGAATTGTCATGAATAGTCATGATCTATTATTTTAAAAAGAGTATTCATGGAGTTTCTTGCCGGCTCTTCTCCATAGAACCTACCTTTTGGAACCGTGCACCTATATAGTTTTGACGTTTTAAAAGTGCCTGTAACTTAGAATAAGTACTAAAGCAGCCTGTAATCTGGTCTATTTGAAATTTGAAATAAAAAACTTTGACTTTGACAATGGTTACTTATGCTACCAACTGCTGATTTTTGGAGTATACACGAATAGTAGAAGTGTGCACCCCACATAGGTTCCCGTTTGGAGAAGCTGGAAATTGTGCGTTTCTCCTCTGATATCTTTATATTTAAACTAAGAAACCGTTCCCCAGCTGTGGGACAATACATGTTAAAAAAAAGGAACCATCTCACATAGCAGCTCTAAGCAGGAATATGTTGAGTGCTTTTCACCATAAGATGAGTCCTGACAGCTCGGTCATTTCGTAAATTGTAGCCATAAGCAGACTGCTATCGAAAAAACGTAAACGACATCATCAAATACCGTAAAATTGCTATAGAATCCACGATAGAATCCATGTTTTGTTTTAAAAAAATATTTGATTTTCTTTGAATGGTAACGTTTTGTAGAGAAACGTCAGGAATCAACTTATAGTGAAAAGGGTACACCTACACGAACTCTAAGACACGAACAGATATTTTTCAAACTTAGACCTCATTTTACCGGGTTCCGAAGGAGGCGATGGAAAAAGAATATACAGGGCGTCCCACGACTTTGCCACATGGAGGAGAAGTACCTTAAATACTGTAGATAGAAAAATTTACTGAATGAGGACTTCATTTTTATTTTAAAAACAATACGAACTGCATTCAAAGAATTTTAAATAATCACCTGTCTGAACCGGGAATCGAACCCGCTAAATGAGAAAATAAAAAAAAACTGTCATTTTATTGTACTAATCGAAAGGCTCGATCAGATACATTTATTTCTTCTAAATAACATAGCATCTAAAATAAAAGGAACACCATGAAATTTAACATTCAATTTAAAATTTTGTACAGAATTATGAATAGCATTTTCTCTGACAATGTGTGCTTATAGCAACTGACTTTATGTATTACTTTCTGCTTTATTATTATTTCGAAGCATTATTTGAAATATTCACCATGAAAAAATAAATAAATCAATGGTAAGTGAGATTATTAAAAGAGTTACAATTTGTATACAATAGAAAGAGACACATTTTGAGCATTTAATAAATTAAATTGATTGTAAGTTGCACAGTTAAACGTGTCTTATTATTTGAAATAAATGTTAAATTTCATGGTTTTCCTTTTATTTTGGATGCTATGTTATTTAGAAGAAATAATTGTATCTGATCGAGCCTTTCGATTAGTACAATAAAATGACAGTTTTTTTTATTTTCACATTTAGCAGGTTCGATTCCCGGTTCAGACAGGTGATTATTTAAAATTCTTTGAATGCAGTTCGCATTGTTTTTAAAATAAAAATGAAGTCTTCATTCAGTATTTTTTTCTATCTACAGTATTTAAGGTACTTCCCCTCCATGTGGCAAAGTCGTGGGACGCCCTGTATAATTATGCAGGTTTGTTTAGGATATTAAGTGACAAATACCAATATGAGTTGTTTCTGTTGGATCTGGCATTTTTCTGCCCATTCTCCTTTTACGTTATTTTAAATCATCTTGTTTCCATCTTTTTAGTTCGTGATTTTTCTTATTTTTACATCGGACAGCCCTGGTTCTACCTAGTCAAATTGTCAAAACAACTGTCAGCCCTGAAAAGAGGTTATTTTCTCGAAATACAATATTTTTGTATGTTAAATACTTTGATTATTTACCTGTCTAGATAGAGTGTTGCGCTGCCATCGCAACAAAAACAACAGGCCAGATTTGAAGCGCTTGTGTGCGTATTACACACACAAGTAAGCGTAGCTTACTACTGTTTAACAAGCGCGCGCATCACGGGTCCGCGTACTGAGTGATACCAGCCCTTGAATATTACCCATAAAAAGAGGGGAAAAAAAATGATTTGATTTTGAAGTACCTATCTATAATTTATTTTAAACAATTCATTTAATTATGTTTTTTCACATATTAGGAGTTTGTGCATATTGTAATAGGTAAAATATATTTTTAATTAAAAAGATATTGCTATTGAAGGTTATTTATTCTTAATAATAGGTATTGTAGTTTGGAATTATTTAACAATCAACACTATTATTTCGTTTATTCATTTAACATTACTTATCAAATACATTTTTAAATAAACAAAACTCGAAAGCAACTTCAAACCAATAGTAACACGCCCGCCCTTCAAACCAATAGTGGCACGGCCCGAACGCTCGCGTATCATGGAGCTAGTCCATGATACGCGAGCGTTCGGGCCGTGCGGTAGTTGCCCTTCGCGTATCAATCAGCTGATTTAATGCAACACGAAACCTAAAAACGTATTTTTTATTATTTAATTAAGCAAAAGGAGTATGTAAGGATCGTAGCAGATAGCGTTCTATAGTTTCTGCCTACCCCCATCGGAAAAAGGCGTGAGTTGATGTGTGTATTGTTAGAGATTTAAAGACGTCATGGCGGTAGTCTGACATATTTACTTCACGATCTGTCAAAACGGTCTATAAAGAGTATGCGGTGTGGTACTCGCCCCTCATTTTTGCTGCGACCTTTGGGTCGGACGGACGTTCACAATGAATGAATGAATGATTTATTTATTTACTTAAAATTTCTTAACGCTAAGTACATTGCCCCACAAAACTGCTCACGCAGTTTAACTGTGAGATCGTTGAGTCTCTCTTACATTAAAACATAATATCAGGTAAGTACATCAATAACCTAATAATTAATAGTAACCTAACCTAATAGTTATAATTGTTATGTTTAAAGATTGGAATTATGACTGTGGTTGATTTTCCTTCATTGGAATAATAACTGATCGTAATAAAGGAATCAGTTCATATGTACCATCCTGTTTTTAATAAATAACGCCCCAGAAAAGCTGTTATTCCTATTTGTAAATTATGTTATTTTATTAGCTATCCTTCGGGTTAGTTCACAGTATGTTAATTTAATTATTTGAAAAAAAAACATTGTTTTGTAAGTTTAACTTTATGTTTCGATAGTACTGATTGCTAATAGTTTTGCCGCGGGACAACCATTAAAATTTCAGCGTGTAATATATTACAAATGTATATTATCCAGCACTACAATTAAATGGTAGCTTGAAATCTCGAAATATACTTTTTGGATCATGATTAAACATTTTTTAAATCAGCTAACGTTCATGGGAAATTTTACATTCATACAGGCAACCCTGTAAACATGACGTCAAAATGGTGTCACATCTTTGGATGAAATAACACTTTATTAATTTAATTGTTTCTTTATAATATAGTTATTTACCGTTTACGTACTGATGATAGGTAACTTTTTTAGTTGTTTTCAATCGTCCTTTGTAATTCCTGCACACTTTTATAGCGCAAATTGTCATTTTTGTAGACCACAGAACACATGTTTACCGTACAATGACACAATGACAGTGACACCACTGATCTGACGGAACGAGTTTATGAGCCAACAGTTGGCTGATATTTTTTTTGGCGTTTAGACGCTCGAACTCTCTATCTAGACAGGTAAATAATCAAAGGTTAAATACTATTAATTTAATTATGTGCCCTTAAATTAAGTATATAATTAAAAATGGAGAATTATAGCAAAGGCAAAAATGTGGAAGAGGAACTGGAACGTAGCAATATACCTATAAAAGACTTGCCTGAAAACTTTCTTTGGATGCAAGTAAGTTTTAAATGTGTATTTGTAATCATACTGACTGCTGAAACATACATCTGCACCCTAAAAAATTAAAATTTCCTTAGAAGTAATATCCTGAACATCTTTGTGGTATCCTAACCCGACTCAGAACATTTCTATGATAAGTATCAGCAGTTGCCGACCGATTCAGATATCAAAAGTGAACTATTACAAATCTCATAACATTTATTCCAAACCATTACCTACATACTATTATTTTAAAGAAAATAAGTAGGTACCAGTATTATTTTGATTGAAACAGTTCATCATCTGCCTAGCCTTTTCCCAACTATGTTGGGGTCAGCTTCCAGTCGAACCGGATGCAGCTGAATATCAGTATTTTACATGGAGCGACTGCCTATCAGACCTCCACAACCCAGTAACTGGGTAATACAATACTCTTGGTAAGACTGGTTGTCAGACTTTCTGGCTTCTGACCAACAGTAACGACTGTCAAAGTTCTACAAATGACAGCCGGGACCAACGGCTTTACGTGCTTTCCGAGGCACGGAGGAAACTCGCTATGGCAAATGGTCACCCATCCACAGACCAACCTCGGCAAGCGTGGCTTAATTTTTTTAAATTTTAAATTTTTTTTCAATTTGATTGAAACAGTTAAGTTAACAATTTTGTTTAGGTAAAAGGTGGGAGCAAGATGTCCAATTTGCTCTCTCATGCATCAGGTATCTTTGAAGACAAAGCAGCAACTGCAGTTGTATGGACTGGAGCTGGAGTAGCTATTTCAAAAGCGATATCATGTGCTGAAATCCTGAAGAGACAGTTTTCTATTGAACATCAAGTAACAAAACTGTGTTACAAAATGTAAGGGTCAATTGTTTTTATAGGTATAATTATTAATCCTCAATAAATGCGAAAGTAACTATCACCTAATCATGACTAAACTACTGAACCGATTTTGACGAGACTTGGAACGGAGATAGTCTGGAACACAGAGAAAGATATAGGCTTCTTTAACCCTGAAAAACGCGGAATATGCAATAAACAACATCCATGAAGGCGAAGCCACGACTGACCCTTAGTTATTTATACAAGGTTAGTCAGAAAGAGGGTACTAATCTGCAGACCACTTTAGTATCACTTGAGTAACACTAATGACTGTTTTAAAGCAACTGAAAATTTCTAAAATTAATTTATGTAGTAGTTTTTTCAATAATTCTTCATCCATGCTTTATTTAGAATTCAGAAAGTGGAGCTTCTAATCTGTGACCCCAAATATGTATTAAAAATGTAAACACAACTGATCATAGCTGTGGAGATAGATTTTAGGCATATATTTATGACATTTTTGAACATTTTGAATTCTTAAAATATCAACTTTTGAGGAAAAGTTGAAGAACAAAAGTTATTCATTATTATGGGTACTTTAACACCCTTTCAGATTAGTACCCCTTTCTGACTAACCTTGTATATGAAAGCCTAAATCAACAGATTATGGTGGATTAATAAATTTATTTTATGCTTCTAACAACTTTCAGGGTAGAAGAATTTTGGGAGCCAAAATTGGATGGGCTTGAAACACTAGTCGTGAAACGACAGATACCTGTCATACACATATTTCTATCAGTTGATGCTATCCCAGACAGTAACCAAATTGGGTGAGTGTTTTATTAATTTCAGTCCAAATTATTGAACTTTGGTGAATATATCCTTAGGAGAGTCAGTTATGCTAGTACCCATACAAGTAGTATACATTGCTTTATTACTTTCAAATTAAAGGTGTATTTATGGGATGCTGTAAAGTGCCAAATCCACTAGCATGTTTTAAAAAAATATTAAAACTGCAACCTAATTCTTTCACAAAATCACAATTTATCATAAGAGTGATGTTTTAATCAGTGTTATAACTTATGAAGGTGTCACAGAATATTGCTTTTACTGAATTCATGCCTAGCTTTGTCATAACAGTGAAATGGGGACCTGGTGACAAGTTTTAGTTAGATACATGTAGGTAGTTTTTAAGAAACAGCTCAGCTTTGAATAGTATAACTTAATAAATGTATTACAGTCAGGGCACATAATTTGTTCAAGTGTTAAAGGTCTACTACATACATGTTTGCTACTTAAAGTATGTCTATGCAAAAAAAAATATGAAAATATTGATGTTTTCCTGCAGAATATTATGCATATTTCATACCTAGGTCTAAATGAGGGGATAGTATGGAACAAATAATATATATTTATCCTGTTAACAGCTTTTTGTATATTGCAGGTACCAAACTTTGCAAGGAAAGAAGTTTTGGCAGAAAGAACAGAGCAGCAACTCTAAGCAGCATCAATCATATAAATCTAAGAAACCTTTTAAACATAAGAAAACATAAACTGATATAATTTTAATTTACTTGTTTTATTGTGCATAGTAATTAAGATACTTGGAGATTACAAATAAACTCACAATTTTTCTTATGACTACTTTATAAATAACATATAGGTAAATACTTGACACATGAAATATTACACATCCTAATATTTGAGAGCATATTTGCATGTTTATATTGTTTATAAACATGATCTAAATCCATACACATAATTTAAATACTAGGTAGATACTATGCATTTTAAATAGGGATTATATACTTTTACTATCATACAAAATCAGCGGTAAATGCAATGATTACATACATAATCTTTATACCATTTTAAGTAACAATACAGATATTCTAGTATAAAGAAAGTAGCTTGGTTATCTGGGATCATATTGACCTAGAAAATTTAGACATAAAAACAGTAGAAAACACTTCAAAGTAAGGAATAAAAGTGTAACCTGGTTACTGGGTACTTAGTTTTACTACTTCAGTTATCATCACAAATCAATGTGAACACAACAGTCAGTAATGTCTTTAAATTTGATTCATAAAACAAAACCAAATTATTTCTTTAAACCTCATGCTTCCGATTCACCAATAGGTGTTTCATCATCTAGTTTAGGCAGGATAAGAATTTCCTTTGAAATTATTGAGTATTTTGTAACAAAATAAGTAAATCGTTTGCACAGATGAGTTTCTTTCTCAAAAGCATCAAATATTGCCCTGTGGTGGAAGTATGCATGAGAAAATATTCTGTAAACTCTTCTGCAAACTGAGCCCAGTTTTGCTACTGATGATTCTTTGATGCTTACTCTGAAAAGATAGAATTATTGAGAATATAATAAATTATTGTTAACAGATAATCAATCTGATGTTATGCAGTAGAAACATACCTGCTAGGAAAGTATTTGTTGCTGTTGAGCAAACAAGCAGCTCCATCAAGGGTGTGTCTTGTGTAATCAATAGCAGGGCATTCTTTTGGAGTTTTATGAGCTGCACATAGGAAAATCCACTGTTCTGTAGCAGTCATTTGTGTACAAGTTTCTGGTTTACATTCAGCTTGTAATTTGACTGCTAAGCCATTAAGTTCCATGCAAAACTGTCTGAAAGTAAACTGAGTGTAAATGAATTGATTTTAAACATAACCTATTTTGTTGTATATTCCAACATACCTCAAATGTTCATACTTCCAAACACCTTCGTCTTGAGCTTCAGGCATTTTTAAAATAGCTTCAAGATTGGAGGGATCGCGTCGAATGGTCTGTTGTATGAACTGTTGGACAGCAAGGGTGCTGTCCATTTCTTCAAAGGGCTCATCAGGCCAACGACAAAAATCCTATAAGACAGTAAGTTAGTTGGATAATAGAAGAATATCGAATAATGTATTGATTACTTGTAAAGCTATTAGTTTGTAAAAATCAACATATTTATTATACCTTTGCCTTTGAACCGGGTCGATTTCGTCTCAGTATTTGAACAGTGTCGGCCATTTCCAATGTAAACGTAAGTTGATTACAATTTATTAAAATTCCGCCAGTAGATTTAACGTGGCTAAAGGAATACGATTAGACTATTACGTAGAAGCTTATTTTCTATCATTCGCCTAAAACGCCATTACGTTTTCAAATTCTTATTACAATAATTGTCAAGTTTTTTTTGACAAATGTATGCAAATGTTGCGCTTGTAGGTAGCTACAGCTAGTGGTGTTTACTTACTCAATAGTACTAACTACGACTAGCTCAATTTACCGGTTTTTTTTAATCTCTTTTCCAACATTGAGTAAAGTACAATAAACGTCACACTAAACTAAACAATACACGTCGGACAATAATAATAAAAAGAAAACTAAATGCACAATTTACGTAAAAGAGCGCTAACATTCAACCTGCGCAATAGGTGGTTTACCGGTTTTTTTACTGGAGTTTTTTAGTACTATTTTAAATTATCTATTGAAATCTATTTTTCATACATTACATACATGCATAAACTCACGCCTTTTCCCAATGAGGGTGGGCAGAAACTGTAGAACGCCCACGTTCATGCATCTCTTCTTCAATTTAATAAACATTATGCAAGTACTTTTGTGTGCAAGTGCCCATGCAGAACCACACATGACCCTTCCCTTCGTTCACTGTCGTCTAGTCTTCTAATCAGCGCCCTTTTTACGTGACACAACATATACTCGGAAACTCGGTGCGGCTCATACGGAAAATGCGGCAAATGCGAGACATACCCTTTTCAATGTAAGTTGATTCCAAACATGTCTCCACAAAACGTTACCATACAAAGAATATCAAAACAAAAACATCGTTAATATAGCTATTTTACGGTTTTTGTTAATGTCATTCGCATTTTTTCGTATCAGTCTTCTTACGGCTACAATTTACGAAATGACCAAGCTGTCAGGACTCACCTTAGGGTGAAAAGAGTATAGTAACGAAATATGTTATCGAGTACCGATTCGTTATTTCGAGTCTGATAGTGTACCCGTTACTTAATAACGAATACATACGGTTTGCCACAGCTCTACTCAAAAATGTAAAAAGTTGGTTCTGTTCGGTTAAAGACTTTTTTTTATTTCGAACTGTAATAAACCTATATCATCATCTGCCTAGCCTTTTCCCAACTATGTTGGGGTCGGCTTCCAGTCGAACCGGATGCAGCTGAATATCAGTATTTTACATGGAGCGACTGCCTATCAGACCTCCACAACCCAGTAACTGGGTAATACGATACTCTTGGTAAGACTGGTTGTCAGACTTTCTGGCTTCTGACCAACAGTAACGACTGTCAAAGATCTACAAATGACAGCCGGGACCAACGGCTTTACGTGCTTTCCGAGGCACGGAGGAAACTCGCTATGGTAAATGGTCACCCATCCACAGACCAACCTGGGCAAGCGTGGCTTAACCCGGAAGTTCGGTCTATGCAGCTGTAATTATTTAGCCACGTGCTCCTCCTACTGTACTCTAACTGTAATAAACCTATATCTTATACCTATATGCATGGTATATTATGCTCTAAGGTAATAAAGCACCAAATCTACTAGCAAAGTTTGTTGTGGAAGTCGACTTGCGCAACCGACTTTCAAGCTGTGGACACACCTACTTCTGCAAGTTTAACGAACTATAGTCCTTATAATATAGCTTGATTAGAATGACAGATGTCAGCAAAAGTCATGACATAACTTTGTAGTTACGTCGAACGGGTGATTTATATTGGCACACGAAAAATCATTCACATCTATAATATAGCTTATTAATTTTGTTTTTAAATACAGTGCTTTCCTTTTAATTCAAAATATTAAATATAATCAGCTGGAAAACTAAAGTAATTCTTACTGATTCATAGTCATAAAATATAAATCACTACGACGTTCTTCAAAAGTCATGTCCTAATGCAGAAATGTTAGAGATGGGACACGTCGATAAATGTAACTCGATGGAATAAAAAAATAATTGCGTTATAAATAATTATACCTACTTCGTACAATATTAAAAAGGTCTTTAAAAGTTTGAAATGTATTTTATAGATAAAAACTACTGTGGCTATGATTATTCCAAATCCAAACTTTTCGGGTATGTTGATGCTGAAGATGAGGTCAAAACTCAAATTCAAAATGGCGGCCATGAAAATTAATTTGAAAATTAGTCGTCATGGGTGTCAATTTCACGGTTTTCCGATGTGCTGATGCTGAAAATAAGGTCAAAATCCAAATGCCAGATGGCGACTACGAAAATATACAAATTAGACGTATTATATTTATTTTCAATTGTTTATAAATATCGATTTGATCAGTCCTTTCGCAGCAATAGTCACACTAGTTTGGCAGCTGTCATTCTAATCAAGCTATATTTCAAGGACTATAGGCGAGCAATAGAGTGCTATAACTTGCGCAACGAAACTTGCTAATGGATTTGGCGAACAGTAAATGTGCTTGTTCAGTTTGCAAGTACTATACGAAAGTTCAGGCCCTTGTGCGGCAAAGGTCCTGTGACGGAGTAAAGATTGTAACTAGCTTACTCAGTTCTACCTTGTTACCTTGTAGTTGTGAAATCGACTTAAAGTCTATGGATTGGTGTGAATTTTTATCAGAATTGTTACTTTTTCAGCTTTCGTCTCGCAAACAGACAATTACCTCAGAGAAATAAATAAAACATTAGTAAATAATAGGTGAATATTGTTGATGAGTGTTGTTAGGTGTTGTTGTGATCTACTGACTGTAATAAGCAATATGGTATTAATGGAGTCGAATATTGTATGTCTTTTCAGTTTGAAATAAAATGGACTTCACAGGACGTGGGACGTGATAGTCGTTGAGCTGTGACAGATCACAGGAGAACAGTGACATCTGTCAGTGGATCTCTGATCTGTCAGAATAATATGTACATGTTTTGTTTCTGAATAAAAAGTTATCAACGCAATGATGTCTCTTAAAGTAGGAATGAAAATAATTCTTAGTGTTTTATTGATCAGTGGTAGTTATGCGATCAGTGATATGACGGAGAGTTCATTTGGAAAACATAAGGAAGGTGTTATAGCCGCGTTTGGAGATTTCAATTCTGATGAGTTGACTGATGCGTTTGTTATAAAAAACTACTCAAGTGTGGAAGTTTATCTAGCTTACGACAAAGAACCTTTCTTGCGGCCTTCAGCATATGCTTGTAATTTTAGTAACATTATAATAACGAGTGTTGTACCAGGTGATTTCGATGGAGATGCATATATGGACATAATGTTGACTACGCAAAGTTTCAATGATACTTCTGATTTGCATACAGTCAGGATCTTATGGGGTGGCGAGTGCACTTTGAACTGTTCTGATGCTTTGTTTATAAAGGCTATCTCATTAGGTCAACCATTAGTTATGGACTATAATCGCGATATGATTCTTGACCTTTTTGGTATGAATACACAAAATCAAAGAGTGTTTTGGATATTTGACAAATCAAGGACAACTCCTGTTGAAAAACAGATGGGTGATGATCTGTTCAAGATGATAAAGCTCCCACATTCACACTCATTTTTAGATGTTAATGAGGATGATGCTGCAGATCTGCTAGTTACGACTACTTCTAATGTAGAAGTGTGGCTGAATGATGATTTTGATGGATTTAGATATAACAGTAGCATTGAGCTGCTGGTGGGACATCCAACAATCTATGGCCAAGCACTGTTTCTTGATGTTGCTCTTTCTGGTCAATTCTTTTTAGTTATACCTGTGTGTTATGATATACAATGTTTCAATAGCACCATATTCATATATGACAATCAGAAGTGGCATGACTTGCAAGTGGATTTCAATGATGGCAAAGGAACATTGTGGCGGTTTGTGCCGCCAAGAAATGAAATTTATCTAGATACAATTACTATGAGAAGTGGAGATTATAACATGGATGGTTATCCAGACATCTTGGTGACTCTTAGTCCTGTAAACAGTAATGAAACTAGAGCTTTTCTGCTTCACAACATTCCATGCAACTTGCCAGGATGTAAGTTTTATAGAACATTTGAAGCACAGTGGGATAAATTTGATTCCTTTGGTAATGATGTTATAATGGCAACATTCTATGATTTCTACATGGATGGTGTTCTCGACATAATCTATGTCAAGAAAAATGTTACAACACAAAAGCATACAATGAACTCATTTAAAAATGAATTGGAGTATGACACAAACTTTATCAAAGTCATTGTTATAACTGGTTTGACTAATGAAAAGATGCCAGTCAATAATAGAACTTTATATAATAGAAAAGTTACATTTGGTAAGTAGCTTCTGCTAATTGAATTAGTTTCTTTGAATATCATTTCTCATTTCAACTATTTAATATGTATTTTTATTTATTGCAGGAACCAATCTCCCTGGACCTAAAATAGGTTACAACACATGGTCTCAAGAAGGTAGTTACAGAACAGGCGTTTGTGCTCAATTACCACAGTCTGCATACTTTGCTCTACAATTGCCTTACTCTATATTTGGGTTGGATCGCACACCAAACTTTGTTGATACTTTGAATGTTGGCCTGTCAGGATATTCTAAGAGTTGGACTCAAATAATACCAAACTCCCAGATCGTTGTCATTCCTGCTCCGCCTAATGATCCTTCTCAATGGAAGGCACAGCTGTTTGTGACACCTAGTAAAGTTATTCTTAAGAGTGTGTTTGTATTAACTGCTATCATAGTTATAATTACTGGCTGCGTCTTATACTTGCACTGGAAAGAAAGGAATGACAGGCAGGATATCATAGAAATTGATGAAAAGACTTACGTAAAGATATAATTATGTATTCTAAGTTAGTTTTGAAAGGTATTTAATTTTTATTAGGTATGTTTATAATGTAAGAAAAAATGTGACCTGTTATGCGAGAGATTTTTATTATTGATTCTTTTATTGTATGTGTTAAAAACGTATTTTTTTTTGTATATGTAGCCAAATGTTGGTTATCAATTATTGTTTTGTTTGTGCATAATTGTAAACAATGGGAACATTATTATGTTTTCTTGCTATCAATCAAGTTACTGTGATATAATTATGAAGATAACTATTAAATTTGAACTAGGAATAAGGTAAGCATAAAATAAATAAATAAAATATGGTCTTTTTTTATTTAAGTATGTTATTTTTTTAAAAAGTTTTGAAGATTTCAGGATGTCTGTCTTCTTACATATTAATATTCTTAAACCTCAGTAATTCACGTTTTTTTTAGAAAGAAATAATAATAAAATTATTAATTTAGCATCAATGGCGGGTGTAACTTAAAAGAGAGAAACAGAGAGGAATATAATATAATTGATAAATACATACACACATCAAAAAAAGTTTGCGATCACTAGCATAATTATGTATGTGAAGATTCCGAATTCAAAGTCCAACTGAAATCTGATTTATATTTATCTAGATAACTATCAATCTACATTTATCATAACAATTATCGCTTTGAATCTCGATTAGAAAATTCGGCATCAAAAAGGCTACATAATTTTTCAAAGTGATCGCAAACTTTTTTTGATGTGTATACATGTAAACAATATTGCATGTATACACATCAAAAAAAGAACGACGTCCAACGAATTACCGCTGCCATCAGGCAAAAGCTAAAGCACATGAGTAGATAAACGGAACAGAGACAAAGCTTCTTAAGAACGTGCAAAACTGTTACCTATTTTGGTAGGGTTGTCACAATAGTTCAAAACAAATTAAACTAAGCATTTGTTAAATAGTTTTATTATTCAGTATGATAGTGTGGCGACATCTATCACCCCACATGCGAACTATCCTGCATCGCGATATCAACATTCGACAGGCAGATAGTATATACAGGGCGGAATCGTTAAGTGCCAACAGACGATTTTTTCGTCAATTTAAGAGATATTTAAAAAGTTAAGGCTATTATCAAAATTAGGCTATATGGAGAGTAAAATAATATAAATAACTTCAGGAAAAAGAAAAGCCAGATATTGAAAATTTTGTCTTTCGCTCCGTCCATATATTTCGTATGAGAATTTCTTCCAACTGATCATACCAGTCATACCTACTTATTCTCTCTCTTCCTTACTGTTAATATGGCGGCGGATTTAGCCTTACTCGACTTCGGTCTATCTTAGTCATCTTTGTAATAAAGCTTCATATCACCACATTCCTGAGCATTACCTAAATCTAACCCAGGATTTCGAACAGAAAACGGACAGATTTTGTAGTTCCAGACTGCTTACCTACGTAATGCGATAGCCTATTATTTTCATGTTTAATAAATAATAATAGTATTGCAACCAATTTGTTTAACTAATACAAATACGAATAGTTCAACGACAATTTTCCTTATTAAGGCCGTGGCCCCATGTCTACGGTGCGGCGCCGCGCCGTCCGCCATGAAACGGCGCGGCGCCGCGCCGCAGCACGGCGCCGCGCACGGTGCCGTGTACGGTGCACCGCATGTTAGTTCCATGGCTGGCGTAAATGTGACATGTCTAAAATTGCAATTTTTCAGGCCGACCATTTTAAAGTTTTAACCTCTTCTGGTAAATCGGTAAATTTGTTTAACGTAAGTATGTATTTTAGTTATTTTAAAATATACAGAATGTTAACGAATTCGTATAATTCCTTAAAACCATATGATCTGCTACTGGTGTAAATTGTCCCAGCATGGAAATTAGGCAGATTTACAAAAAAAAACTTTTTTCTTTATGCGGTACCTATGGCTAAGTGATCGAATCTAAACCACAGGATTCAGTAAAATACAAATGTAAATGACGTCAACATCAAAATCCAAGATGGCGGCTGTGAAATTTTACAAGATAAAATCTTGGATTTTGTTTTCGACCTCATTTTCGTCATCATCGCCCCCGAAAACCATGGACACGACACCCATGATGCATATTTTGTAAAATTTCACAGCTGCCATCTTGGATTTTGATTTCGACCTCATTTTTGTCATCATCGCCCCCGAAAACCATGGACACGACACCCATGATGCATATCTTGTAAAATTTTACAGCCGCCATCTTGGATTTTGATTTCGACCTCATTTTCGTCATCATCGCCCCCGAAAACCATGGACACGACACCCATGATGCATATCTTGTAAAATTTCACAGCCGCCATCTTGGATTTTGATTTCGACCTCATTTTTGTCATCATCGCCCCCGAAAACCATGGACACGACACCCATGATGCATATCTTGTAAAATTGTACAGCCGCCATCTTGGATTTTGATTTCGACCTCATTTTCGTCATCATCGCCCCCGAAAACCATGGACACGACACCCATGATCTTTTAAAATTTCACAGCCGCCATCTTGGATTTTGATTTCGACGTCATTTTCGTCATCAGCACCCCCGAAAACCACGGAAACGACACCAATGATGCATATCTTGTAAAATTTCACAGCTGCCATCTTGGATTTTGATTTCGACCTCATTTTCGTCATCATCGCCCCCGAAAACCATGGACACGACACCCATGATGCATATCTTGTAAAATTTCACAGCCGCCATCTTGGATTTTGACGTTGACCTCATTTTCGTCATCAGCACCCCCGAAAACCACGGAAATGACACCAATGATGCATGTTTTGTAAAATGTCACAGCCGCCATCTTGGATTTTGACGTTGACGTCGTTTACATTTGTATTTTACTTAGAATAAGTACTAAAGCATAGAAGGAGCGCTACTTGGCATAAACGAATCAAAATATAGCCATGCTATTTACTCATATGGCGGACTCGCTGTTGTCAGAGCGGGAAAAATAAACTTTTGACAGGCCGTAAAAATTAATTTTGTAACCTTTTGTACAGAGACTAGGGATGAGGGTATTCACACTATTAGACTATAGCTATCGATAAACTAAAGTCATCGTATAATGTATATTACGAAATATCTGAAGTAGTATTGTAAGACCGAAAGAAGGTGACTATGATTGTGTTAACCAAATAACAGCCATGCCGGATATTGCCATAGTACATATAAATACTTACTTCTTAGAAAGTTATAATGACAAAAGTAAAGTTATAATATCATTATTATTCAGCCGAAAGATGCCCACTGCTGGACATAGGCCTCTCCCGAGCATCATCACTTCGACTGGTCCTGTTACTATCGCTATCAATAAATAAAGTCATCGTTTTAAGTATAAATGTCTATTATTTAATTTGCAATTACTAAAAGCTTCACAAAAGTTCAATACATTATTATTGAGTATTCCTTGTAATGTACTTAGACATGCACGTTTTTTTCTGTCACTAGAACGGCGCCACGTGGTCTCAGGTAAGTTGTCAATTTCGAGGCGCTGGAAATTTTAAACAAAATAATGTTTGTTTTATATAATTATAATAACTAGCGACCCGCCCGGCTTCGCACGTGTACGTTTTATAGCTTAAAACCTTCCTCTTGAATCACTCTATCTATAAAAAAACTGCATCCCTAAAAATACAAGATTTTAAAGATAATTACGGTAAAGAGGTGTAAAAGTTAGTGGCACCAAATGCAAACTGATTGAGAAGTAAGTTAATCATCGTTTATTTAATACGTTAATTTTGTTTAGATTCACTGTTCTCCTAATTATTTTATCTATCAGGCTTGAAGATTACGACTGTATTAACAGCATTTATTTGAAAGATAAACAAGACAATGAAATATTATCTGAAATAGTCTATTGTATGAATGGCCGTAAGAAGATGTCAAACGTAATGTTGCAAGAATAAAAAGATTTTTATTTTTTTATTTTCAATCAAGCTAAATCCAGTGCGGGGCTAATCTGTCCCAATTTTTTTTAAAGAAATTACTCGAATTCTTTTACTTCCTGTAGACATGCAATTCAATAAGAACTTAGGCTTTTAAATTTAGATTGAAGGTATAATGTTGGTATAGAGTCCTCCTTCAGTCTCCGCCATTTGCCAGAACGAGTAAAAGAAGATAAAGTGAAATGGCTGGAGCAAATTCTGTGGTGCTTTCTTGGATCCCAACCAATTTCGTGAGCTACCACGGCAATCCATTTATTTCGAAAATATTCGTCACAGAGAAACCTAAATGAAAAAAAATGTATAAATACCTAATTAATTAAACCTAACACAAAAATCACGTTGTCGATAGATTTATCGATAAAATTTTCGCACCCCTTTAATAATTTCTTTGGCGCATATTCATAATGATAAATAGATAAGATTTAGATAGTTTAAACTTATTTATTTTACTTCTTCCAAAAGGTAATGTCTTACTTTTACTTATTTAATGTATAATGAAATATATATAAAGGAAAATCTATGAATAAACATAAAAATACTACGTACTTGTGGAAGCCGATATTTTCACTTCGATTTTTTGTACGTCCCTTGCGAGATTTACATTTTGTTACTATTCAGGACATAGCGCACACTCTTATTTATAAGAACAATATGCACATACACAAAACACAATTAATGAAATATAAATTCTTGACTAAAATATTTTTTCAAATCACCGCGCCCTGTCACAAGTATTATACGACAAAATTTAAAATATCGTTGTCGTTTGACAGGCGGTACTAGTGGCGGGCTATTTAATTTGGTAGCGTTAGAATTGGATCAAAATCTCGAAATTGCTCTTATTTGACAGATACCCCTGTACGTTTTTCAAGTACCGAGGCGGCTTCTATGCTTTAGTACTTATTCTAAGGTATTTTACTGAATCCTGTGGTTTAGATTCGATCACTTAGCCATCGCCGTCACACGGCGGCCGGCGCCGCACCGTAGACATGGGGCCACGGCCTTAATGGCGCTAAATACCGTCATCACAAACTTGTGGCTGTATATCAGAACTCCTCTGCCTTCGCTTTGACGGAATAGGCATTCGGTTTTCTTTTTATTAATTAAATTTTTTTTTTTTTTTTTTAATTTTTGGCTTCGCGCTATTTGTGCATCTCGCCAGACGTCAAGTATGGTAGAAATTTAAAACGAAGAATGACTAATTTTTTAAGGTAGGGAAACTGGATTATTCTTAAGAAGACAATTCGGATAGATTTGGATAGGATCAGAAGAGATGAGTATGGATGAGATGTATTTGAAAAACTGCTAAAAAGAAACTAAAGGTCAAGGATATGAATGAGGATGAACTATCTACACAATTTAAATTTTAATATTATTTACAGAAATATAAGAGGCAATACATTTATAAACTAGGAAGTTATTTGTACAAAGCAATGAAAGTATAGAAGTAGGAAAAGGAGTACGGAGGGATACAAGATTACTTAGGAACGAACAACGATCATAGAGCGGGCAGTTGAAAAAAATATGATTTAGGTCCCCAACATCCGTTCCACATGTACAAATAGGGCTGTCAATAATATGAAGTCTGGCAAGGTGGGCTGGACAACAAACATGACCAAGTCTAATCCGGATAAGGATGGAGGTCTCCGCCTTGCCAAACTTTGCCCTAAAGAACCACGGCTTCACAGGAATTTCGGGCTGAATCAAAGAATAATAACGGCCCTTCAATCTACTACTTAAATCCCAAGCTACCTTCCAAGTATCTCGGAGGAAGGTCTTCGGTAAAGCCATAAGATCACAACAGAAATTTTTATAAGGATACAAATCCCCACACTGCACAGCGTCACTAGCAAGATTATCGGCAATTTCATTACCATGGATTCCGACATGAGCAGGAATCCACGCAAATTGTACAGCATAACCCTCAGAAGTGGCTCTAAACGCGAATTCTCTTATTTCAAATATAACCGGTAGCTGTGATTTGTACTTAAATGGAAATTTATCTAAGGCTTGAAGTGCGCTTAAAGAATCCGTAAATATAATAGTTTTTTTGAGTTTCAATAAATTAACATATTCAACTGCTTTGAGTAAGCCGAAACATTCACCTGTAAATACAGATGTCTCCGGAGGGAGTTTAATTTTTTGAACAATATTATATTGAGAATGGTAGACACCTATTCCAACACATCCAGATGGAGACTGCTTAGAAGCGTCTGTAAAGATATGATGGAAACCTTCACAATTCTCAGCAAGAAATGTTTTAAAATTGAAATTAATATTGGGGTCAGATTTATCCATGCAGCTGTATCTAATATTAGGAGAAAATTGTAGACTGTCATAACTGCTGCTGAATAAAGGAAGTTTATTGGAACGGTGAGTAGGAGAAGATAGGGAAAGAAATTTTTGGTAACTCACAACTAAACATGGGACAGTTTTATGAGTCCAGTAGATAGAAGAGTTAATGTGTGTTACTAAGGATGCCAATTTTGAGATAAGAGGGTGATCTGAAAACTGAAGAATTCTGAAGAAAAACTTATCAGAAAGAAATTGCCTTCTAAGATGCAAAGGGGCATCACAGCATTCAACTTGAAGTGCGTTAATGGGACTGGATTTCATCGCGCCTGAAATAATTCGAAGTGCTTTAGCCTGTATGCGATCTAGTTTTTTAAAAGCCATAACACTTCCGGGTTCTAAAATAAACATACCATAATCTAATATGCTTCTAATGATAGCGTTATAAATAAGCTTTAAAGAGAAAGGGTGTGCACCCCACCACACCCCAGAAAGGCATCTAAGAATATTTAAGTGGTGTTCACATTTATTAATAACATAATCACAGTGTGGAACACTGCTAAGTTTAGAGTCCAAGATTACTCCTAGATACTTGAATTTGTCTTTAACTGGAATAGGAATGTCATTATATAAAATATTTACTTGAGGAACTATTCTCTTCCGGGTGAATAACACAGCTGCGCATTTAGACGTGGATAGCTCTAAACCATTTAAATGTAACCATGAAGCTAGATTAGTCAAAGCAGAAGAGAGAACAGAGCAGGCATGTTCAACAGAATGACTAGAAAAATATAACAATAAGTCATCAGCATATTGTAGCACGTTAACTTTATAGTTGTTAACTAGATCAAAAGTGTATATATTGTATAACAGAGGACTCAGCACTGAACCCTGTGGAAGCCCTCTCCATATAAGACGAGATAATTGATGATCTGCACATGAAAAAATTACAGAACGTTCGGTTAGAATATTTATAATGAAATTAGATAAATTAATTGGCACTTGTAGAACATGCAATTTTTTTTGTAAAACTGATAACAAAACATTGTCATATGCAGCATTAATATCTAAGAATACAGCTACGGTGGACTCATTATTGGAAAAAGATAACCTAATATCGGAAGTGAAAATACTTAGACAGTCAATGGTGCTTTTGCCCTTTCTAAAACCATATTGAGAAGCTGCCAATAAACCTTTACTTTCAACATACCACTCAAGACGATTTTTTATTAAGTGTTCCGCTAATTTCATCAAAATCTATATATATAAAAGAAAGTCGTGTTAGTTACTTCACTTATAACTCAAGAACGGCTGAACCGATTTAGCTGAAAATTGACAGGGAGGTAGTTTAGAGCCAGGAGAAGGACATAGGATACGTAGGTAGTAGGTAGGTAGTAGGTAGGTAGTAGGTAGGTAGTAGGTAGGTAGTAGGTAGGTAGTAGGTAGGTAGTAGGTAGGTAGTAGGTAGGTAGTAGGTAGGTAGTAGGTAGGTAGTAGGTAGGTAGTAGGTAGGTAGTAGGTAGGTAGTAGGTAGGTAGTAGGTAGGTAGTAGGTAGGTAGTAGGTAGGTAGTAGGTAGGTAGTAGGTAGGTAGTAGGTAGGTAGTAGGTAGGTAGTAGGTAGGTAGTAGGTAGGTAGTAGGTAGGTAGTAGGTAGGTAGTAGGTAGGTAGTAGGTAGGTAGTAGGTAGGTAGTAGGTAGGTAGTAGGTAGGTAGTAGGTAGGTAGTAGGTAGGTAGTAGGTAGGTAGTAGGTAGGTAGTAGGTAGGTAGTAGGTAGGTAGTAGGTAGGTAGTAGGTAGGTAGTAGGTAGGTAGTAGGTAGGTAGTAGGTAGGTAGTAGGTAGGTAGTAGGTAGGTAGTAGGTAGGTAGTAGGTAGGTAGTAGGTAGGTAGTAGGTAGGTAGTAGGTAGGTAGTAGGTAGGTAGTAGGTAGGTAGTAGGTAGGTAGTAGGTAGGTAGTAGGTAGGTAGTAGGTAGGTAGTAGGTAGGTAGTAGGTAGGTAGTAGGTAGGTAGTAGGTAGGTAGTAGGTAGGTAGTAGGTAGGTAGTAGGTAGGTAGTAGGTAGGTAGTAGGTAGGTAGTAGGTAGGTAGTAGGTAGGTAGTAGGTAGGTAGTAGGTAGGTAGTAGGTAGGTAGTAGGTAGGTAGTAGGTAGGTAGTAGGTAGGTAGTAGGTAGGTAGTAGGTAGGTAGTAGGTAGGCAGTAGGTAGGAAAAAGAGCATTGCAACGCATGCTGGGAACAGCTAGTTGATGATAAAACAATGGGACGGTAGGAAGAAACATCAGATGGTAATTTATGAGGTTTCAGAAATGGCAATACCATTTGACGTTTCCATTTAACAGGAATGTTTCCAGTTTTCATAATGGAATTTATTAGACTTAGATAATAATTAAGAACACTATCGCTTAAATTGCCAAAAAAGGAATACGGAATGCCATCAATACCTGGTGCAGAATCCACAGTATTAAGAATAACACCCTTCAACTCATTAAACGTGAACGGAAGGTTTAACACGGTGTTAGTGCTTTTATTACAGGACTCATTCTCATTGGGCACGGGCAGTATTATGTTAATAGCTTGAGGAACCCATGGTGGTGCTAATTTATCTGCGAAGTCATGAACTAAAGTATCAGAAATAAGGGAAGAGGGGTTGTTAAACACGGACCTAAATCTGCGAATATTACGCCAAACTATTGTGGGATGTGTATTCGGTGAAATTGACAAACAGAAGTTTCGCCAACTTTCGAATTTCTTTTTCTTAAATAATTTACGGGTTTCTGCAATTATATTAGAAAGAATATCAAAGTTACTATGAGACATATTTAGGTTATAATTTAGCTCCGCTTGTTTGCGTTTATGAACAGCATCTGTGCACTCAGAGTCCCACCAAGGAGGCTTCGGAATAGTTCTAGTATTATTATTTTTAGCAGGAAAAACTTCGTCAGCTGCTGCAATCAAAATTTTCGCTAAAGATTCAGCACATGAGTTTTCATCACCATCCGAGATAGCAGGAAGGGAAGAAAACATACTGTCAACACTATTTTTATATTTATCCCAGTCACTATGACTTTTGTTAGGGAGCTTATATTTTAAAGTTGATCTCTTAATTGGAATAGAAGGTTTAGAGAAAGGGAAAGAAATTAAAATTGGAAAATGATCACTACCAAATGTAAAGGGGAGAGTATGCCATGTTAATTTAGAAGCTAAGTTTGGAGAACAGATAGAGAGGTCAATTGCACTTTGTCTTTGGCTGGGATCAGAACGTCGTGTGGGAGATCCTGTATTTAAAATGCACAGGTTGTGCAAGTCTACTATGTCCAGTAGCTCTTCACCATAACAATTAGAAATAGAACTGCCCCAAGATTGGTGATGACAATTGAAATCCCCCAATACTAGGAAAGGCCTAGGAAGAAAAGAAAAGAGATGATTAACCTCTTGAAGTAAAGAAGATGAAGGGTGAGGAATATAAATAGAAACAAAACAAATATTATACATTTTAATTGCTACAATTGATAAGTCATCACTGTGAGGAGGTAACGAAATGATAGAGAAAGGGATAGAGTCTTTAATAAGTATGGCTACACCACCATACCCATCAGATCTATCATCCCTAATAGTCAAATAATTATGAATTTTAAAAACATAATTAGGTTTGAGCCATGTCTCTGCCAAAGCAAAGACAAAAGGCTCATGTTTATTAATAAGATATATTAAATCACTTTTTTTATTGATTAGACTGCGGCAGTTCCATTGAACGAGTTTTGCTTGATGGTCCATTTAGGGTGGACTGGGAGAGTTTTTCAAAAATAGGGGCAACGTTGGACGGTGAAAAGTTGAACTGTGTAAGTAGATTAAAGAAGGCGGTTATAAAATCATTTAAGGGGAATTGAGTATCTGATTCATCTTTATTCTGATTAATAAGAGCACAACCATTAGAAGGTTCTGGAATGGCAAAATCTTTGATGATTGCATTGTGGGCATCTTTATTGTAACCTGGAATGGGAATTGGAGGAGAACGAGGTTTAAGAAAAACAGTTTTTTTATAACCAGAAGGAGAGCTTTTATTTTGAAAAGATGCAAAAGATTTATCAGGAGAGTTTCTAGAGCGAGAAAGTAGAGCATCTGCGAAAGACTTAGAGACAGGGGGATGTAACTTTGAGGCTTCAGAGTAAGATAATGAATTTTGAGCCATATAGGTTTTAATCTGTTTTTGCCTTATAAATTCTGGGCATGTTTTATTAGTTGCAAAATGGTAACCAGAGCATAAGCAACAAGATGCATTTTCTAATTCTCTATCACAACTATCACCTGTGTGGCTTTGACCACATTTATAACAGCGAGGTTTAGACCTGCACTGTAGCTTTGTGTGACCAAACCGACAGCAGTTAAAACATTGTATAGTAGGGTAAATATACAGATCTACAGGCAGAGCATTGTAGCACATGAATATGCGTTTAGGTAAGATCTGACCGTCAAAAGTAACAACTATTGTTTGTGAAGGTTTCCAAACAGCTGACCCATCAACAAGTGTTTTAAAATTAAGACGTCTGATTTTTAAAATAGGACCACAACCTATTGGAACAGAAATATTATCTATGACCTCCTCTGGAGACCATTCAGCTGGAACCCCACGAACCAGTCCCATTCTGGTAACATTGAAAGTTGGAATAAAAGCCTTCATGTTCTGGGCCTCTAGGCTATTATTTTGGATAAAAGAATTCGCGTCAGTATATGTGGAAAAAGCGATGGATATTTTATTGCGTCCAATTTTTTTAACGCTACCATTAACGATGTTATTAACATTATTTCTTTTTAAGAACTTTCCGAATGCAACGGGGTGCAGTGTAGTGCCATCATTAGGAGATACTTGATTTTTTAAAATATGAATGATGTAAGGAGAATTATCAGTCTTATCGTAAAACTTCCGCCCCACTGGAGAGGAAGTAGATTGAATTGATGCAGATTGAGTTGAAGAAGGAATAATAATAGATTTCTGGCCTCTTGGTACATCCTCAGTTTCTGAATGTAATTGTTCTATTGTGTGAGTTGAATCGGAACAATTACAGCCCGACAACTCCGAGCCGTGGTGCTTTCTCCTCCGTTTATTGCAGTGCTTGCAAACGTGAATCCGACTTCTTTTTAGGGAACGGGCTGAAGTGGACCCATCGGTGTCCATGCCCGACTCATTCGAGTTAATTGTTACAAAACAACCTGCCGGGGGTACAAAGCCCCCCGGGTCAGGCGGTTCGTTCATGACGACTGCACCCACAGGAAAATGTATAAAAACTTACCACTACAGAAGAAATATGTACACAAAATTAAAAAAGAATATACAAACTACAAAAATATACAACAGAACACTTCTCAACTGATCATATATAGTTAGAATTAAATAATTTTAAACAATAGCCCAAAAAAACGCGCCCGCCAAATTGAAAGTTTCCCGCGCTTTCTCCATTAATTAAATTAAAAATCCTTAAGAACAACTTTTTTTTTAAATTTGGAACTCACAGCTTTACTCCGTAATAGTTAATGTATGATATATTTTTATTTTTTCAAGTATTATTCATACACACAGTACAATAAAAAACCATTATCAATAATGAAATACCACGTTTTTACATTAAAATATTCCAACTAGCAACAAACAACGTGTGTCGCACTAACCCTGAGATTGTCAACTGGCTGTGCCAGCGTAAACCGGTTTTTTTCAATCTCGCCGCGTACGTGACAAGCAGCCAGTGGTCACGCACACATGCCCCGCATGCTTGTAGTAGTGCGACCGATTTGCGCGGTTGTATGAAGCTTTGTCTCTGTTCCGTTTATCTACTCATGTGGCTAAAGTCAATATAAAAGTCATAACAACGACAGGTTAAAAGGTATTTTGTGCCTCTTTTAAAGTTTTTTACGCGAGTAGACCTGAATCTGTATTTTTATAAAGTCACTTAACAGTTATCAAAAGGGAGTAAAACTCAACATAATATTGATGAAATATTTTTTATCAATATTCTTAACTTTACCATGATCAATCAATACAAGTTTAATAAATGTTTGTTTTAACCTGACATTAAAATGTGCTTATAAGATTAATGCATAAACAGTGAATGAAAAAGCTTTTATGTCAAAAATGTGTGTATTTATTGAGTTGGAGAAAAAAATATTTACAAGGAAAGAAGATGAAATGAATCACCCTAATTTAAATTTGCATAAAATAATCAGAACACAGTGCATCATCATAGAATCAAAATTAATTACAGATTAAGGATACCAAGCATAGACACTTCTTGGTTTTGGTTATCAATCACCTATCATTAGGCAACCTCGGCACACCACCTGGGACAACAACCAGGGACCATGTCTGGCCGCTACACCTTCTGTTCCAACAACAACAGGCTGCCTAATGCACAAGGGCTCTTAATGTTTAGACTTCTTATGTTTCTTGTCCTTCTTTTTTTCCATTTTCTCCAATTTCCTGTAAAGAGAATAAAACTAGTTATAATTGTCAGTTTTGATAATATTATATTATGTAACTTTATTAATTTATACTCACTTCAACAATTTCTTTTTCTGTTTTTTAGTTAGTTGACTGATTAGGTCCATTTCAGTGAGATTAGATGAGTCATTTTCTTCAATCTTTGTGACAGACAGTGGCAGAGCTCCAGGTTTCATTACAAGACCAGTATCTCTCATTTGCTGCATCAGTGTTGGAACATCCGGTTTCTCCTCTTCTTCTTCAGGGGCCGATGTGGAAGCTTGCAGTGCACGAGCCTCACTCATAGATAGAGAGTACATTGAACATTCCTTGTCTGTAAAAAAAGCATTACTCATTTTCTGTTTTTGATTAAACTCATCTACCTATGTTATATTTTAAGATAATAATAAAATACACATATTAACCATTTCATGTGTAAGTTACATTAACACGTTCACTGCAGGAAAACATACACAGTATGTTTGCCCAATGTTATGCTTAGTCAGTGGGCGCATACACTGTGTTTTCTTACTTTTTGTATGAAAATGCCCATACATAAATGGCATGTGCGCAAAGCCACACTACTGGCTAGTAAACAATGTATGTGCAACATTCAGTGTTAAACATACACACTCATGTATGTATGTATACGTAAAGTATGTATGTACCTGTATTTATGTGACCCCATTTGTGGCATTTGATACATCTGACATTGCGAACCAGTATTCCAAAAGGTTGATCTCTGATTTCATTATCCCCTTTGCAGTAGCTCTCCCTGGGCGCGTTGTACTTGCGTTGCCACTCAAATTTATATTCAGGCTCATTGTCTTCACGTTCTCTTTCTTTCTTCACACCAGGAGGTGGCTCATACATAAAGTTCAAACTCAACTTGTCCTTACTATCTTTGCTCAGCAATGCCCTAAACGTAAAAGAAAATTAGTAAAATTATAAACCAAAATTAGATTATCTAAAATTAAACCACCGTTAAACTTACTTGTTTTCATGTAGTTCTTGTTCTTTCTCATATTGCACTCTTAATTCTTCTTGTTTTTTCTTGTAAGCCTCGGTTTTCTGTTCTGCCATCCATACCTGTCGATGCAAATAAATAAATTATTTAACTTGATTTTAGCCAACTTAATATGAAGCTAATTAAAAGGACAGCTGATCACACTTGTAAACACAAAGAAATTATACAGCTGCATCACATACCCTTTTTAAATTATCTCTTGAGGCTGGATGGAAGAATTTCTTACACATATAATTATTGAATCCTTTACCCATTTTATTGGTATAATTTGAATAGATTCGGAATGCAAATAATTGTTATTTTCACAAGAATATGCAAGCCCTAAAATAGGTATAAATAAATGTTCTGTTAATCATGTAGTAGGGATGAGACGTATTTACGCTACCACGTTTTAAAACCAGGGCTTCACTTCGAAGAAGGGCGCCCTGGTGCGGACGGGAAATACTTGCAAGTATGAAAGTATTTGCTAGTCAGACGCGGCAGAGGTGAAACACACCAGAGTTGAAAACACTTGCATAGGAAATCGATCCATGTAAAAAATACTTAGAACTTCCAAGTATTTTTTTCGCAAATAGGATTATGCTCCTTATGGCCATGAAAATACGGATCAATTTCGTATGCAAGTATTTTCAACTCAGCGGCGGCGGGGCGCACGCTTGCGCTGCCACGAGCCCCGCGCCCTTGGTTTCCACAGTTGGAAATACTTGCATAGGAAATCGATCCATGTTGTCATATAAATAAGGAGCAGAATCGTATTTGCGAAAAAAATACTTTCAAGTATAAAGTATTTTCAGCCCCGCCGCCGCCGAGCTGGAAATACTTGCATAGGAAATCGATCCATGTTGTCATTTAAATAAAGAGCACAATCGTATTTGCGAAAAAAATACTTTCAAGTACAAAGTATTTTTAGCCCCGCCGCCGCCGAGTTGGAAATACTTGCATAGGAAATCGGTCCATGTTGTCATATAAATAAGGAGCACAATCGTATTTGCCAAAAAAATACTTGCAAGTTTAAAGTATTTTTGCACTGCTGCCGCCGAGTTGGAAATACTTGCATGGGAAATCGATCCATATTTTCATAAGAATAAGGCGCATAATCGTATTTGCGAAAAAAAATACTTGCAAGATAAAAGTATTTTCTTTCCCACAAATACGATTTTGCTCGTTAGGATGACTCTGGAAGCCAAGGGCGCAAGGCTCGCGCTCGCGGTTGCGAGTTCGGGGCTCGATGGCTGTGCCCGAACTATTCCGAAGGTGCCCGAGTAAAATAAGGAACATAATTGCGTAAACATTTTCGGCTCCATTTTTTTAGACTAGTTCGCGCCTTTCTTCCTTACTGCTATACGAATAAGACACATTATAGCGAGTACGAAAGTATTTTAAGTAATTATAGTAATTGTTATGTTTACATTCAAATAAATTTGTTGTTTTCGTTTTTTTGTCAGTACGTTGTTGTTGTGATGCGAACTTGTTACGTCACCAACTGACCGTCACCGTTAATTCGCGAATTTATTGAATTTAGTGTAAATTTTTGTACTAATAACAATAAGTGTGTAATTAACATTTAAAACTGAACATTTTTGTGTGGATTCTGTGTTTATTAGTTAGGAGTTGTAAATACATATAAGAAGTGATTTCGAGGGATTATAGGATAGACAATTTTTTGAACTATAAATAATAGATTGTAAATAAGACTGTGATTTTTGTATATGTAATAGTTAGGTATTAGTTGTAAATAATAATAAAGAAATCTATAAATATGGCTCCTAAGAAAAGTGTGATTAAAAAGTAGGAAGGAAACATTTAATTTCATCTAAAAAAACCTGTACAATATTGCAGCACGGTACGACTAGATCTAATACTGCCAAATACTTTCAAGTATTTTGAACCCTGGTTTTCGACCCTGGTATTTTTACATACTCGTACTTGGAAGCCCTGGTATTGAATTTTGCAACTAGATCCCATCCCTATCATGTAGTAAACAGTGTTGCCAGGACTCGAATCAAAACCTACGTTCCGTTAGAGTGCGCGCAAGATAAGTCTGCGCGCGGCCGAAATCGGAACTAATCGTGGTGCACCAAAGTGTGTGCCGTTTTATTCATTTTGATAGTGGAACTACCTGATTGTAGGAATGTTTAACGGGAAAAATATGTTTAGCGATAAAAAAGTTAAGCTTTAAAAGCGGTAATTTCAACTTTTGCGATCATGGCAACGTTTAGCACGCCCTCAGTCGCGCGCAGAGTTATCTTGCGCGCACTCTAGCTAAAAAGTTACATTTTCAGTGCAAAAAATACATTTTTACGTTTTATCAAAAATCATTAATATAATGGGAGATTCATTTAGAGATACTTTTTTCAATATCTTTATTATCATACAAAAGAACCATTCTCCACTGGATGGACATAATTTTTTTTTAAAGTTTATTAATTAAGTATGTCTCTCAAATCTTGTTGGTCCATTCTGCAGTTCCAATTTTCGATGACGTATTTTCGTAATTTGAAGCCCGTGATCTCCGGGACATGTCAACTTGGCCTGATTCACCTAACTGAAGACGTTCAGTTGCAGTTAAGTTTCGATCAAAACAACGCTTTTCATGTTCTCTTACTAAGCGATCGCTGTCAGATACGTTCGCGTGAACTTCTCATATACATATTACTGTACTCTTTGGCGTGCACTTAACTGCAGCGTCACTGAAACTTGATCGGCTCGCCATGAAATTACATAAATTATCCTGCAATTTAGATAATTTACCAGTAATGTGGGCAAAATTTCATAAGTTTGCAACATAGTCTCATCTACTGATCGAATCAATCATAGATGACATAGAATGTCACAGATGTCACAATACGATAGGGATGTAACAACGAACCGGTATTATTAAGGAGCGTTTATATGATCGGATGAATCCAGACTAAAGCCAAGAATCTAGATGACTAAGGGTCAATTCATACTAGCGCAGAGTCGAAGCGTTAATTTGAAACTTGACATAGCAAATTCATCCTTATCTCCACAACGTAATGTACTGTACATATTTCTTCTTCTTCTTGGTCGCGCACTGACGCGCGAATTCGCCTGTCTTCTTTTTATTTCAATAGAAATATGTATAAAACGTTGTGGAGATATGGGTGAATTTGTTATGTTTCAGATTAATACTTCGATGCGCTTTGACTCTACGCTAGTTTGAATTGACCCTAAACCGGATGTCTCAAATCAAGTGGTCATTAGGTAAAGTACTAGCTATTAAAAATAGCGTATTTTACTCAGTGGAAGCAAGAAAGTATGAACATTTTAGGTCATAACTTTATTAATTGCGCGTACCGAATATTGCATTGTGTTTCAAAAGACATAATTAGCGAAATGTATTTTTTGAACGACATAAACAATTTATATTTTGTTTGATTGAATACAGTAAAATCTAAATGGGTCATTTTAAAAGGTAAACAATATGACCCATATAGTAAGAAAAATCGCCTAAGCAATCCATTCGATAACGTTACTTACGGTTATTCCGTGATAATAGTTATGTATGTGTATGTTTGCATGCAGTGTATGTATGTATGTTGGTGCTCTGTGCTTGTCAAGTAGTGGTGGTTATGTGATGGTGGATGGGAAGATATTTTATTTGTATACTTTGCTAAGCTACAAGTTTTTGCGTTTCTCGTTGTAATACTGTGATTTTATCGATTAAAAGGTTTTGGATTCTTATGCACATCGTTAGAGTAATTCTGTAACATATTTACTGAATATACAGGTCAATTCATGAGTACCTACGACTTTCTAAAGTCCAGTGTTAAAATCGTACTCGATTATAAATAACAGTGTTATTATTTTGTTTATTTTGTTTTTTTCCTTTATTACCTCCGAAAACAGTAAAAATAATTATTAATATTTCATCTAAAGAACCATCAGAAATTCTGAATTCCAATTCTATTTTTTTCCATTGTGCTTATGTATCTATTTTGGTATTATCATTAGCTCCAGCCTATCACTATTACTACCCTATCACGCACGTGAAGCGGTTAATCCGGATTCACAATCCATATTACTTATTGTCATCATTGTGTTGCTTTATGTTAACACATTCATACCGTTTTATCATGTTGATGTATTTTTAGAATCCAACCTACTATGCTATTCAAGCTTGATTCCTTTGTAAACATTTTTGAAGTTTATATTCAGTTTGTGTACATGTGAAATGAAATATATATCTACAGTGGTTTTATAAATTGAATGACTTCTATAAGACTGTGACCAAGTATGATCCTATGAAGGATAAATCAGGACTATTCAAAAAGGATAATTTGACATTCATGGTGAGTAATGCATGTTTATTTTCAAATATCAATCTGTAATGTGGTAAATTGCATGTTACACTGAGTTTATCAAGTAGTAAACAAGTATGTATAATGAAAGTATAGATAGACATTGCACTGCCAAGGTCTTCTGACGTCTGGAATAAAAAAAAAAGTTAAATAACAAAATGTATCCTTTTGATGGGTGGCAACTTATTATTTGTACTTTACTGTGATTCATTACTTGGACTTTGGGTCAAATCTGTTTGTACATTCATCTTAATGGTTCCCGTGTGTTTGTATCATACATATAGATTTATGAAAATTGGATCTTGATTGTGAAATTTATTGGTTATGGTATTTTGAAATCTTTGCTTTTATGAAGAAAGCTTCCAATGATTTGATTATAAAAAGGAATTGTATTCTATCAAAAATAACACTACTCCTTAGAAATAGGTTTCATTTTAGTACATTATAGCGACCGGACCCAGCTTTGCACAGGTGCAATGTAGATTTTTAATTTTCGCCTTTTCTCTACTATAATATGCATGTATTATACATATAAACCTTCCTCTTGAATCATTCTGTCTATTGATGAAAACCACATCAAAATCTGTTGCGTAGTTTAAAAGATCTAAGCGAACAGACAGCAGGAAGCAACTTTGTTTTGTACTATGTAGAGATTCTTCTTGTCTGCTTTATAGTTGGAGAACCGCAGTTCTTAACCTTTTTATTGCGATGGACCATTTGACTACATTTGTTTTGCCATGGACCACCAATCTTTTGGTTGTAATATAAATTATGTTAAAGATGGTTATTTAGGTTATTATACAAATAAAACATGCTAAATTATTTCACATGCATACCTATGTATCTTATTACAGCATGTGTTATCACTGTTAACAATGTATATGTATGTATGTTTTTTTCTTTAATCTCTCCTTTCTTTACAAATACATATAAATTTTATTTTAAATAGTCTTTAACCTCATTATTAGATTTTCTATAGTTTGTTTTATGAATCGATTTCTAAAACGTTTTGGACCACTGGTGTAGTGGTTGTAAGCATGGGTGGCAAGCATGAGATCCTGATAATAATTCCTAGGTCAGGCAGTGTTATTAGATTCTCTGGTTAGCATATTTTTAGTTCCAGACTGGAGTTGGGAATAGAGCTCATATAGCATAAGCAAAGTGTACTCAGCACATTACTGTCCAATTGCTGGGCGCGGACTACTGCTTAGAATGAGAAGGTTTAGACCCAATTTCACCATACTCTGTTAGTTATTAATGTCCTGTTAAACATTTTAACAGACTGTTTAACAGTACATTGAAATTGACATTGACAGCTTAACAGAACATTAACAACTAACATTGTATGGTGAAATTGGGTCTTAGTCTTCCATGCTGGAGCCCAATTCTACTAACAGAAACTTTTATCAATTGTCAAAAACTATCAAATTGTTTGACAACAAAAACAAAACCAAACATTTTGACAGTTTTCGTACCTAAACAAAAACTGTCTGAACAAATGAACGGTTCAGTTGCAATTCATAAAAGTGTCTGTTAGTAGATTTGACAAAATTGCAATTTTTTTGGAGCCCTCTCTACTTTTTATTAAAGTAGGTATAGATAGAATAAGAGCTCATTAATGGCAATAAGCTCGCCCTATAGATCTATTTTCCTAAACAATTTTTCCCAGTTTTCCTGTTTTTCTAAATCCTTAGTTTATTGGCGATAGAATGGTCCTTCACAACATTAGCCAGCAACTATTAATTTATTGTTTCATCTAAACCTCATTCTAAAGTTCAGTTTGTATTAGAAAAAACTAAAATATATATAGCTTGGATGATTCAAAGTAAGACCTATGAAACTGTTGTTCTTGATAATAATATGTATAATAGGTATGGTAAATTTAAGACTTGATTTTCTCTTACTCATTATCTTTGGGTCTTTAGCTTCTTATCTTAGATTGATCTTAAATTATTTATCTTGATGTTTATTACACAGAGGGGAAATTTGTGATGGGGCAGTAAGGGCAGCTATCTTAACCGCTGAAGCTACAGGAAAACATTCTTAAAAGACTGATACTTTATGAAAATATTTTGCTATGCATTTAAAGATTTTGAAAAAAAAAAGACATTCTGAGAAAAATTGCTGTTTTCACAAAACATTTTTATGATGCCAATCAATCCCATTAGGATCAAAATACTTTTCCAGACCAACTGGTTGGAGTACTAGAAACACCAGAAATCTCAATAAACTTATTTGATATGGGGTATGTAGTAATAAGGGCAGCTATCTTAAGGGCCGGCACCCACAGACGGCACGGCACGGCATAGCATGGCGTGGTAAAGGATTTTTTTCGTAGACAAATGATTTTCTACCTTATTTCAATGTGTTTAGCACTGATATTATTTTAATCGAAGCGTCTCGCGCTATGACGCGACTTACCGCGGAACGGCACGTCATTCCCCGAGATACTGTGACACGTCGCGGTATTCCCCGGGATACTACGGCACGTCGTGACATTCCACAAGATGCCACGGCACGCCGCTGCATCACGTGAGAAGTATAGGTTACTGATGTATGTTATGGAAAGTGAGTGCTAAAGGTCTCTCTTCTTCCTCAGCGACAACTACTATTAATACTAAGTCCCAATCAATAATTTTAACAAAATACTCAACCAATTTTACATTAGCACAGTACTGAACTGAACGAGTGAGCGCCAGATAGTGCTTGTTTTCGTCTCGGCGTGGTATAATCGAGATCGTGTGGTATGCCGTGGGATTCTTCAGTATGCTGCGGGATGCCACAGGATGATTCGGTACGCCGAAGCGTGCCGTGCCGCGCTATGCTATGCCGTGCCGTCCTATGCTATGCCGTGTCGTCAGTGGGCGCCGGCCCTATGTTGTAGTTACAGGAAAATCATCTTAGATGATTGTCAATAATTTTTAAAAATATTTCGAAATGCATTTACCGTATAAACATAACATTAAACTGTTTTTTTTTGTTTTCGCGATATTTCCGGTCCTATTGAAATACTCAGTGGGTCTGGAAAAAACGCGAAAACAAAAAAAAAACAGACGGAGTATTTTGATCCTTATGGTGCTCCCACACTGCTGTTAAAAATGTTTACAAACATTTTCTAACACTAAAGATAAAAATATCAGATAATAATGAATCTAATTAGTCTAATATAGATTATTAGATAATGTTTCAATAGATTTTTGCAGATATTTTTTTATTTATGTTTGTTTAGAAAATGTTAACTAATGTTTGTAAACATTTTTAACACCGGTGTGGGAGCACCTTTATAAGAAAATTATCGATTGGCATCATAACAACGTTTCGTGAGAACTATCCATTTTCTTGCTGACTGTACCATTATATTTTTCAGTCTGTGAATGCAGTGACAAATATTTTCAAAAATTATGGATTGTCTCCTAAGAATATTTTCCTGTAGCCACAATGGTTAAGGTAGCTGCCCTTTATTACTTATTAGGTACTAATCAATGAATACAGAATACAATTGCACAGATCAAGTGATCAAACAGTTGAGTCTTCACAAATTAATCCTGTCTGTAGCACAAATAACGGTAATGCATGTATAAAAAAACAAATATTTAGGAAATTATGACTTTGCTGATCAACTTTTTATTCATACTTCACTGGTACAACACTTACTTTGGACTCAATCAAGCATTCATGAAGCTGTCTCCCCTCCAACCGCCCGCCAGTAACGAACTAAGAATCGCCTTTAGTGCTGTTGTTGCTAGTAGTCATAATGTTAGTGTAGTATAAGTAGTTAGCTTAGGTTAAGTATTTTACTTCCCTACCATTGGCTCCAGCCCTTCACGTCTCGCCAATAACTGCCCGGTTACGTAGAAAGCAAGGATCATCTACAGGAGAGTGAGAGAAAAAAAAGATCCCTATTTTAAGTGTAGATTAGCTTTTGCCCGCGGCTTCGCTCGCGTTAATTTAGAATTTGACAATCCACTCTTAAACACATTACTAAAGTTTCTATAATAATATAAGTCAATCATGGTTCGAAAGACACGTGGCGCCATCTATGAACGTTATGGTTGTTTTCCTCGGGAACAGTACTTTTTTTCGGGATGAAAGGTATCCTATGTCCGTTTCTGTACACCTGACAACGTATACGCAAAATTTCAGGATGATCGGTTCTGTGGTTTAGGCGTGAAAAGGTAACAAACAAACTTGTTTTCGCAGTTAGTTAGTTAAGATATTAGTTAGGATTAGGATATTAGTTAAGATTACACTTGTCAGGTTATTTTTACTTATGATATCTGTATCAAGTAATTTGTATCACGGGCTGAAGACGAGTTATGTGTAGGTATTTCCCTCCCTATTACAAACTGTTTAACAGCCGCTGATGTAATCTGTTATTAGATAAACAAAAATTTTAAGAAAATATCGTTTATTTTTATGTAGCTGTCTACTGCGTGTGCATATTTATTGACAGGTTATAAATGTTATAATGTAAAAAATGCATATTGTAAGGGACAACTAAAGGTGTATACCAGCGATGTTATGGATACGAAATTTCGGATCTGGATACGGATATATTAATAATATTATACCTAGGTACTGGTTTCAGATACGGTTATGAAATTACTTCGAATTATCCGACAGTTTCAGTTACGGATATTAGATTTTTAAGGAATTGTAAAAGGAAAATACAAATAGGCACAATGATTTGACTTTATTTCTAGGTTATCAATTGCTACCTACTTCAATCACTGAAAAAAAAATTAGCCTAAAGGCGCTCCCACACCGGGAGTATTCGCGTGTAATAAATGTAACAATGCAAGATTAAATTTTGAGCATTACTACCTGGCGATAATGCTCAAAATCGAATCTTGCATTGTTTGCATTGTGAGCGCCTTGATTGTTATATCTACTCATTTTAAGTGTAATCTACTTAAAAATGCAGAAATAAAATTATAATAGACTCCTCCCCTCTCCGAAATTATTCGAAACTTTTATAGCAGACTAGCTTTTGCCCGCGGCTACGCTCGCGTTAATTTAGAATTTGTCAGTCAACTCTTAACACACTACTAAAGTTTCTGTAATAATATAATTCAATCATGATTCGAAAGACACGTGTCGCCATCTATAATCATTATTGTTGTTTTCCTCGGGAACAGTACTTTTTTTCAGGATGAAAGGTACCCTATGTCCATTTCTGTACACCGTATATGCAAAATTTCAGGATGATTGGTTTAGTGGTTTAGGCGTGAAAAGGTAACAAACTTACTTTCGCGTTTATAATATTAGTTAGGATTCGGTTACGGTTTCGGATAGATTTTTATATCGGATATCCGATAGTTTCGGTTAAGTACGGTTACGGGGCTCCGTAACATCCCTGGTGTACACTTGGAAAATCCGACACCACCCCAGCATGCTCACTTGCTCTCGATATGTAGTGCAGCCAATAATACACTACTACGTATTTGCATTGTGTCACGTTGTGTGGCGTGGCGTGTTACGAGTCTTTTCTTGAGTTTACATGTTAGGTCAGGTGAACAAAACATGAAATCTTTTTGTACACTGATTACATTGAATTCTGCAAACATCTGGTATTGCTTGCTTGAGATTACAGAGGTCAGAAAGCAGTTGCTCTGCCTTCTTTATAGAAGTCCTTGTTAGCAGCAGTTCTTTAAACAAAGGACCTTAGCAATAAGCTGAGAGAACACCGGATTGACAAAAACCAGCCAAGTGCGAGTCGGATTCGCGCACGAAGGGTTCACGTTTGTTGTATGGGAGCCCCCTTAAATATTTATTTTATTCTGTTTTTTAGTATTTGTTGTTATAGCGGAAACAGAAATACATCAATAAATGTTTTTAAACTTTCGCGATTTGTACACATTATAAAAATATTGCATCGGGTCTTCTCGCGTAACAAACTTTAAGAGGCACAAAATACCTTTTATCCCGACGTTTCGGCCGAATTTCACCGGCCGTGGTCACGGGTAGACTAGGGTAGGTCTACCCGTGACCACGGCCGGTGAAATTCGGCCGAAACGTCGGGATAAAAGGTATTTTGTGCCTCTTAAAGTTTGTTACGCGAGAAGACCCGATGCAATATTTTTATAAGAAATACATCATCTGTGAAAATTTCAACTGTCTAACTATCGCGGTTCATGAGATACAGCCTGGTGACAGACGGACAGCGGAGTCTTAGTAATAGGGTCCCGTTTTACCTTTTGGGTACGGAACCCTAAAAATTATATAATAATAATAATAATGTTTATTTAATCAAAACAAAGGATTGTAGTACACGTTAACAAAAAATACAGTTTTACAAAATTAGTACTATATCTACAAACGTGTGGGTGAGCACTGCTCTCCTAGCTAGGTTATGAAAACCTGTGTTAAGGAGAAGCAGTCCGGTCCCTAATATAATTATCATTGAAATATGTACATGTATATGGTACATGTCAAGTTGAATTAATTAAATATTTGTTATTAAATAGTTACTAGACGGTATTAAGAATTAGAAGCGGTGAAATCAGATAATTAGAAAAAAGTTATCATTATCTACTTATCATCCAGCATTAAAATAAATGAACTCGGAGAAATGGTTTTGGTATTCCACATTGCTTATCATTTAGTACCTTGAGTGTTTATATTGCCGATTACCAGCAACTGCCGGAAATTTCAACATTTGGGGGCTCAGAGGGACAAGCATTAATGTCTCTTACTCCATCTGAGCCTCAAGTTGCTCTATTGCTGAACCCTTCAATTATTACTGTGACGAGAGAAAACCGCAACCAACTAGCTATTTATCACAATATTGTTTTACTATTTCATATAAGTACTTAATGAGTTATATTGTCCTATTTTATTATTACATCTATAAATAAACACATGTGATCAAGGAAAATTATGAAACGGATATTTACATCTATTTAGTAGTAGGTAAACCAAATAAACTTCATCATCATCATCATCATATCAGCTACTATTGCCGTCCACTGCTGAACGTAGGCCTCCCCCAAAGATCGCCAACCATCCCGGTCTTGGGCAGCCCGCATCCATCCGCTGCGAGCCACCTTTTTCAAATCGTCGGTCCATCGTGCCGCAGGGCGTCCCACACTACGTTTGCCCAAACGCGGTCTCCACTCTAACACGTGTCTGCTCCATCTACCATCTGTTCGTCTGCAGACATGGCCGGCCCACTTCCACTTCAGGGTGCTAATTCTACGCGCAATGTCGGTGACTTTAGTTCTCTGGCGAATGACTTCATTGCGAATTCTATCCACCAGAGAAACCCCGAGCATCGCTCTCTCCATAGCACGCTGAGCAACCTTAAATTTGTGGACCAGGCCCACGGTGAGTGTCCACGTTTCGGCTCCGTAAGTCATTACGGGTAGGACGCACTGGTTAAAGACCCTGGTCTTAAGGGATTGTGGGATCGACGATTTAAAGATATGACGTAGCTTCCCGAATGCCGCCCAGCCCAAGCGTATTCTTCTGCTCGCCTCTTTCTCGAAGTTGTGCCGCCCTAGTTGTATAGTTTGGCCAAGGTATATGTACTCTTGCACAACCTCGAGAATAGCGCCATTTACGACTACGGGTCTCGGGAAGACATGACCATTGTACATGACTTTGGTCTTATCCAGGTTCATCCCGAGGCCCACCTGTCTTGAAGAATCGCCTAGGCTGTTTAGCATCACCTCCAGATCCTGCAGAGACTCTGCCATGATGACAATGTCATCCGCAAATCGTAGGTGCGAGATGTACTGACCGTTGATGTTTATACCCCGTCCTTTCCAGTTAAGCGTCTTGAAAATGTCCTCCAACGCGCTTGTAAACAGTTTCGGAGAGATAACATCTCCCTGTCTTACTCCTCGGCGCAGTTGGATTGGTTTTGTGCTCCTTTCTTGTACTTGGACGGTCATTGTTGCGGCCTTATACAGACACCTCAGCACCTCGACGTATCGGCAGTCAACGAGGCATCTCTGCATGGAGTCCAGCACAGCCCAGGTCTCGACGGTGTCGAAGGCTTTCTCGTAATCCACATACGCAAGGCACAGAGGCTGATTGTATTCCTCGGTCTTTTGGATAATTTGCCTGAGGGTGTGTATGTGGTCCACGGTGCTGTAGCCTTTCCGAAACCCGGCCTGCTCCGGTGGCTGGAAGTCATCAAACTTTTGTGCGAGACGATTCGAGATAACCCTCGAAAACAGCTTATAAACATGGCTCAGGAGTGAAATGGGGCGGTAGTTTTTAAGGAGCGTATTATCACCTTTTTTGAAGAATAATACCACCACGCTCCTGCTCCATGCCTCCGGTGTAATGCCTGTGTGGATGACGGAATTGAATAACTTTACAAGTTCAGTCAAAACAGGCGTTCCTCCTGCTTTGAGCAGCTCTGTGGTTATCCCGTCATCCCCCGGAGCTTTGTAGTTATGAAGCTGTCCGAGAGCTATTCTAATCTCGCCCAAGTCAATGTCGGGAAGCTCGTCTGTAAGGTGGCGTGTGAGTCTGGCTCGTGGATCATCCGCGCCGTGGGCCTGAGGCGGGCATGTTTTCTGGGAGTATAAGTCCCCGTAGAACTTTTCGACTTCAGCGAGTATCTCTGGCTTCGAGGTGACGGTGGTGCTCTGTGACGTTCTGAGTTTCATCAGGTGACAACTGGAGGCTTCAGGCTTAGCGAACACCTTTGAGCCTTTGTTCCGGGCTATGGCTTGCTCGATGGCTCGGGTGTTTGCGCGCCGATTGTCGCGTCTGATCAGCTTCTTGACCTCCCTGTTAAGTACCTGACGCTCAGACGGTGTGGCATGCGTTAGTTCTCGTCGTTTCCTCATCAATTCCAGAGTCTCGCTGGTGAGTATCGACTTACGTCCATTTCTCACTGGTCGAAAGTGTTTATAGGCCCACCTCGCGGATGATACGTTCCAGGCAATCGGTGACGTCGTTTATGTCCTCTGTAGTTTCCAACAAGGCGAATCGGTTCTGAAGTTCCAACTGGAAGTTTTCGCAACCAGCTTCGACCTGGGGCAGCGTTGGTCTAAGAGTCGACCTCGTTAAGCGCGCTCGTTCAATTTTGACATTTATATTCAGAGTGCCTCTTACTAGTCGGTGATCACTTCCGGTATTGACCCTGTTGATCACAGAGACATCTCTGAATATCTGTCGCTTGCTAGACATAACGAAGTCGATCTCGGTTTTTGTCACGTAATTGGGGCTTTGCCAGGTCCACTTTCTTTGAGGCTTCTTCTGGAAAAACGAGTTCATCAGAAAAAGCCCCTGAGCCTCGAGAAAGTTTACCATCATTTTTCCCCTGTGATTTCTGCGCCCATAGCCGAATGGACCTACCCTTGACTCGCCACTCTCTTGTACTCCCACTTTAGCGTTGAAGTCACCCATGACAACAGTGTAGAATGTTTTGGTACGAGTCATAGCTTTCACTATGTCTTCGTACATGGCCTCGACTTCGTCGTCAGGGTGTGCTGACGTTGGGGCATACACTTGTATAATTTTCAAGGCATACCTTTCTGTAATCTTAAGTACAAGGTATGCCACCCTTGCCGACACACTGCCTAATTCTACAATGTTGCCCTTGAGTGACTTGTGGACCATAAACCCGACGCCACCTTGGGATGGTTGGTGTCCTTCTCGGAAGTAGAGTAAGTGGCCACTGTCGAGGGTTATCGACTCCTCCCCCTGTCTTCGGATCTCCGACAGTCCCACAATGTGCCACTTGATACGACTTAACTCTACTTCCAATTCAGCGAGGTGCTCGTTCAGTCGCAGAGAGCGTCCATTAAACGTCGCCAGGTGAAGGTTATGGTGTTGGTACCCTGCCGTCGCCCGGGGATTCTTAGCACCCCCCACCGCACCGTTACCGTGGCCGGTACCATGGCCAGGAATAGTGCAGCTACCGGGAACTGGGGGCCGTGAATCTATAGTGCTACTCATTGGGGGGGATTTGCCATAGTCACCACGCTTGGCAGGCGGGTTGGTGACCGCAGTCCTGGAATGCTTTCGCTGATAGTGCTGCTGCCCACTATCAGGTTCGGCATTTGGGAGCATTCCAGCATAATTCATGGTTATACCGCCATGTATCGGTGAACCGCCATGTATCGGTGAGTGAATCCCTTAGTCGCCTTTTACGACACCCATGGGAAGAGATGGGGTAGTGCTATTCTTTATGTCCGGCACCACACGGGAAATAAACTTATTCAATATAAAAAATAAATTAATCTAAAATTACTTAGGTAGGTAGATTATCCAAGGTGTCCCAAAAAATAGTGTCTGGAAATTCAGAGGTAAATCATCATTAGAGGTACCCGAATCACCCCCATGTTTGTTTCGCGATTTTTTGTAGTTTTTATACTTTTTTCATGTATTTCAACCAAACTCTGACTTTTATGAGATTTTTGATCATAGTGCCATGAATAGTTGAAAAAATGCTTATTTTTTTAAATATATAATTTCCCTATTCATATATTTAGAAAAAAAAAACTGTTGGTGGTTGGTGTTATAGGTTTTTTTATGCGGCGGTAAGAGCTTTCCATTAGATGGGCCGCAGCGAGTTTGACAATTAAAAAAAAAAAGAAATAATGAAAAAGAAAAAAGAAACTGTTTATTCATTTTGGCGGCTCGTTCATTCGGCATCTGGGTCGTTGCTCAAAAATTAATATGGCCTCAGTACCATTAGCCGCTACTCTTTGTCTTGCGTTCCTTCTCGCCAATCGGCTGAGGGCGCTCCAGCCTTTCTGGAACTACAGGGGTACCTGGGACGTCCGAGTGGACTTTGTCCGGACTGTTGTCAGAGTTACGCTCTGCTTGTAATACGAACCTCTCTACTGCTCTGAACACGACCAAATCGTCGGCCAAGAAGCCTGGTCGATTTTGTTTCTCCAATGATACATGATGATTTTGTTCAGAGTTTAGTTATTGGGCTTCTCCATTTTTTTGCTCTTTCCGTCTTATTAATACAAAGATGTTCGGAAATCTTGCCTTTCTTTTTGTCCCTAGTTAAAATCCATTCCGATGTCTTCGATTTCTTAACACAAATATACAGCAAATTTAAATGATCACATAATAATAAGATAAAGTTCGAAGAGAACTTCGATTACGACGAAACCAAAGCATTTGACGTGGGACATAAGCGATACGGGCCTGACTATCGACGTATCGAGTTCCATGTGAGAGCCGCTATTAAACATAAATCCAAATTGCAAATCTTTCGGTTTTTTTTTGGCATACCTTTTAATCTTAACCAAACAGGGTCTTGCTCTTAGCCCCGCCCTGCTTGCTCGCGCCTTTTCCTTTCGTTTTCAATCTATGTATATGCCAGGTATGTAGATTGAAAACGAAAGTACTACTTGGTGCTCCTGTTCTGTGAGCTTCTGTGTTATTGAGCCTCTTGTTCATACATAAACTCACTCACGCCTTTGTTTCATGGGGGTTAGGCAGAAACTATAGAACGCCACATGCTACGATCCTTACCTTCGTCGATCCTTTCGCTTCGTCCACGTTCATACAAGATCCGGTTGAGAGTACTACACACCTATCCTTGTTGAAGAACCTCACAAATAACATTGATGTATGTCCTTCTAGAGCGTTCTTTACTGGTGTTTCCACTGACATCCGCCTTATAATTTTTTGACAATTTAAGGTTCTCTTCTGATCTGACCAATGGTGTCCAAAGTCGTAGCTTTTTACTTAGGCGTTGGGATCTATCTTAGATTTTACGATTTCTATTTGATACTTTCTTTGCAAGTGGTAGGACAAGTTTTGTAGCCCTGAATCTAGGTTTTAAGAATACAGTTGTCAAGGTTCTTGGTCACTGAATTATAATTCATTATCATTATCAGAGTATTTAGGAATGGCGGCCGATTTTTACAAACTTGTGTGTACAAAAAAATATGCATTTCTTGGATTGATGGAATTGTTTCAGTTAAAGACTAGGACTAAAGTACCTATGTTAGCTTTTACTTAATTAAGTAACAAAAATTTGGATCTTCTAGATTCAGATAGAAGATAGAAAAAGTTATTTTCTTTGAGATAAGTTTCTTTTGTGGAAAGTTTCATTGTTTTCTCGTGATCCATGAAGGAAAAACAACTTTCGAATTTGTAGGAGGTATAAGCTAGCGTTATGTAGATAGCGGTGGTATGAACTATGTAGAAGAAACTCGCAATCTTATAAGTAAAATAATATAGTGTCAGTGTGTCGTCGGAGACGTGGGGTGGTCGATTTTTTTATTAACTTAGGGTGGGTGCGGTCGGGTGCGGCAGGCCAAACATCGCCTTGTCCAGATCGATATCGTTACGGACTATTCCGCTTGCGACACATTCCAAATCGCACCAAGTTTTTATTGTAGTCGGGAGCATGATGTTAATGTATGCTATTCTTCGATTACAATCATGATTTTAATAAAATAAGTTTTGTCACTGGAAATCAATTATCACAGGACTAGAAAGACGTTTAAGATTTTTTACCCATTTGATGATATAAAATAAAAATTATAATCATATTAAATCTATATTTGTAATATATTAAGCGAGCTCAACTATCATATCCGTACATAATGGACTAATGCAATATAGTTATATTTATTTATTCTATGCTCTAAGGCTGGTGTTCACCATCATTCATTCTCTGGTTAAACAACCTAAAATTATGGTACATTTGATGATTCCAGCTATTTTATCGCTTTATTTTATCATATATCATAGTTATTGTGGGATACAGTTAAATATGCATTTTGCGACCAACTGACGATAATTCAAATGAAACTTATGAAATTGACCAAGAACACTTACTTTGTGGGTTAAGTACTTTTTATAAAAAGGTAAGGGATATAAAAAAAGAAGAAAAAAAAAACTGGCCGACGGAAACTGAAAAATGATATTTACAGTTGCTGTACTTGACCAATGAGCTATGGTTGCTGCTCGTTAAAATGACTCTTACGTTATAATAGAAAAAAAATGACAAATGACCTCTTTCCAAGTTCATACTGATAGCAAAGACTAAAGACTGGATCTGAGTTATCCGGCTGCTGATTCAGCCTCTCGCTTATGTATTTGGCGTACTATTAATAGCTTGGTAAATATGTAACCAAAGTCGAGGTTACAAATATTAACTTGAATAAATGTGTGACGTAATGAACCACAATGCGTACTTACCAGGAATATAGCGATTTATGTCGTCTCTTCACATTAGTCAGAATGTAATGATTTATTATTCATTATATTTCTAGCTAGGTCCTGGCATTTTTTACTTTTGTGGTGTGGCCTATACCTATATTATGATGTGCTTACTGTTTTAGTAATGTTTAGACAGCAGCTGTTCTGTGTCTTCCGCAGTTCTGTTTTTAAATCATAAGCGTCTTACATCTTGTCCAATGATTTCTTAGCTCATCTGTATTTTATTTTATTAATTGTGAACCGATGTCTTCATAAAATGCGCGACAAAAACATATTACATAGAAAATGCACCTGATATGCTATTAACTTCCTTATACTTACATATTTTAAAAAAATCACGTGTGTCTGTGGCAATTTATAAAAATAGTTCAAGTAGATGAAAAATTATTTATTTTCGATAAACTACGTTGATAGGCGGCCCTCAGAGGTAGTCGTCTGTTAGCCGCTATCGAATGTCTACTCGCAGTCCAGATGTACTTATATCTGGACTACAAGTAGGCATTCTACCGTGTTCTTTTGCGGCTTTTTATTTTGGAATACATGGGTGTCTGTTAGCTTGGGTTTTCTACCTAAAAAAAAATTTTCTGTGCCTTTTGAAGAATTTACATCAAAATCCCCGAAATTCCTTCGTTATGTCTCGCAGGGTTGAGTGCTGGGCCTATTCAATGGGCTGAGCATCGTTTCGCATCCGCAACTGCTTTAATGTAGGTAGAGTGTACATGGGCAACGACCCGCGCATCTCTTTTTGTTAGCGAAAAACAAACATTATGAGCGTAGAATGCTTCCTGAGGAGTGTGCGAAGTTACACGATCCGAGAGCATTAAAGTATCTACTGATGGATCAGTTGCAGATGCGTGGAACGCAGTTGATGAGCGAAATTAGTAGAACCCCTCTGTCGTAATTAGATTCCAGGGGAATAGTTGGGGGTTTGTAGTTGTAATATTTTAAAAGGTGCATTTACCTATGTACACTGTACAGTACGTAAAATACTTGGGACTATTACAGTGAGGAAATAAGATAACTTAAAAAAAACAATTGAAGTAAACTTTAATTTCCCCAAAAAACATCTGGATTACAGTCACGGTACAAAAAGTACAGCAATTGGCACGGCAGGCGGCAGATCTTAGGATAAAAAGGATGACAACTCCAGGAAATAAAGTAAGTAGTTAGCTAATGAAACTCAACTGACTACAGTTAGACAGGACTTACTCAGCCAGTACACCGTTTTTGGTCGTATATTTATATGCAAATTCACCGCTCGGCTTCCAACTGAACGTTATGCGGGAAGCGTATACGATTGCGTGAAATGTAATCATAATCACATTACCTTTTTATTAAGTTCTAAAAATAGCTGTGGAGAACGTTATCGCGGACGTTATCTCATGGCGAGATCGTGGTTCATCGGCGCTGGCGGTCGTGCGTGTGGTGCGGTTTGTGTGCGCGTCTCCAATGAGCTAGCTAGCGGCTAGCCTGAGTTTGCTTGTGCGCGCGAGCAGACTAGCCTGCTAGGTGCCACCAACATGCTGACTCCGCGGCATCGTGCAACGCGGGCTACGTGCGGTTATTGACTCTAGGGGTAGATAGCGTTTATGTATACGAAAGACGTGACACTACTACATACCACCTGGTATAGTTAGTTAACTGGCAATTAAGACATCACTAGGAAAAATAAAATAATATAAAATACCACTTAAGATATGAGGTTGCACGTAACTTTAAACGTAGGTATGTCATCAAAATGTTTTGTGCCTACGTGGGATGTGTTGCAGACAAGTTTTTAGAAGACGAGGTGCATGTTGTCAAAACAGCGGCACGTCAATTGGTCTAATCGGTCGCCGGCTGCGAGCCAATTACTTACTTGACAGCATGGAAGCAATTCCTACATTTGAGGGCGGAAAACGCGCTGCAGGAAGACTTCCCTTTATTGAGTTACAGAAATAGACGCGCTCATTGTCGCCATCGTGTTTTACAGTCTTTCGATAAATTATAGTTACAGCGGAACCTTCGTTATTTGAATTTTTACGGAAAATGTTGGCTTTTTTTGGCTTTTTAATATTTTACGTAAAATATGAATATCTTTGAGACGTTACTTTGTTATTCCCGATTATTACGTATTGTATTGTATTTTTGCATTGCATTTATGCATTCTCCATTGTCCGTTAAAAATTCAAAACATTGAAGGTAGGTAAGAGTTAAAGAAGTTTCCTTGTAAATAAACTACCGTTTTAAACACGTTGTTCTTCATCTTGGGATCAGAAGAAAAAAATATGCAAGTGAGTGTTTGTATTTCATTCCGTTATAATGGTGTTTTCTTTATGAGACAGCTGTCTGGGATTAAAGACAATTCTCAAGACGTTTAAAAACTTATTTAGGAGATAGCATTGTGATTTTATTGCGACACAAATGTCACGGTACTATAATAATACATTTACTATGACGCAATTTTAAAACAGTCTGTTTTGCCAGGAGATATCGTACGCGATTTATTCATAATTAAAAAAGTTGAATAAAGAAATTCGTACTATTAGATTGTAATTAATTAATTTCTTAAAGTTCACTTCACGACAAATACATAACTATGTTTATCTTGATAAGTTTTAATTGCCATCACAATAATTACGTTTTCTGTCCGAGATCAAAGCGCACACTGTTTCAGTATGTCTGTTATCAACCAATCAACCTCTTATCGTAATAGGACAATGACTCTGAAGTTTTATGAAACCACTAGGGTTTATCTTGATACGATGTCGCCGTAGAGAAAATGCTTTCTGCCATCAGTTGTCTAAATACACCTTATCAATTGGTCCCTAGTAAACTGCGCTGATAGTGAAAACGTTACGAACACGGATTATTATTAGATAGCAATTGTTTTTCTCCACCTTACTTGTATAGTAAGGTGGAGAAAAACAATTGCGAACAAAAAAACAATTACCTGTTATTTAGGCAAAAGCTTGACATTCTGATATTAAAATACTAGCCGAGTGCCTGATGTGATTTCCGAACTTCCATAAACTTTCATCCCCTACTTAAGGGGATGATTTTTAAAAATCCTCTCTTAGTGATGACCTACGTTGTATAAGGAACTCCTGTGCATTTCATGCCTAGCTAGACCCACCGCTTTAAGCGGTGTGTTGTTTCTCAGTCACACTAGACTGTGTTATAGTTTTATTAAGTAGATTGTTAAAATTGCATTTCTAGTCTGATTATGAAGGCTCGTTAGCAGGATAAGTGTTTTGACTAATTTATATTTTTCACATTCCTACGTATCGTTCAGAAGAAAAATATTCCATGTTATCATTACGAAAGTAGTTTAGTTAAATATGTGGCTGTTTATTATTGTGACAATCCGATATTGCAACACATTTAATCAGTTAGGTAAGTATAGAAAAAGATTTTCCTGTTACTGAAATCATAATACACATTGAAAATGATTAATTAATTTTACATAATGCATACTGTTGTACGGTATTGCATTAATTTAATGCATAATTTAAGTTTTGATTAGACATTAGCAATAAATTATAGCATTAATATAAGTAATAATATCTACATTATGTACAGCAAGGCTTGGTGATAATTATGTAGTTACATAGGTATTTGGTTATAACTGAGTAATTTTATGCATCAATCTATGAACTTTTCCAGGTATCTTATATTATAGCTGTTAAGTGTCACCCGATCTTTAACACATTCGAGTCCACCATACTTTTCATGGAGTTCATACACCATGCCGCCATACACATAGTAAGTGGACCTTAGAGGAGGGTCATCGGCATTACGTTTGTGCTAAGAGAGAACCCTCGAGGAGGGTTCTTGGTATTAGCTTAGAAACCGTGTCATAAAACACGCTACTACGTAGTAAAATAGTGTTTTCAGGGGATCTTGTTTTGCGGAATTTGTTCGAAAGAGTTACCGCGGCCCTGGAAGAAGTAATTGGATGACAACACAACCTTCAAAAAAGGGCTTGTTGCTTGTTTTATGACGGTGTATTTTCTAAGAATAACCTACATTTAAAATAAGCCCCCCACGAGGGCACCTGGCATCGCGATTGCGACTAGAGGGTGCCCTCTCGGAGGGCACGTGCGATAAACGTGCGGTTATGGGGTTCGGACCCTGAATTCTATGAGTGGTGTGAAGCCGTGCTTCTTACCACTAGGCAAATGATATTTGAAATCATAGTCAATGAATAAAATATCTGATTTGCATCGTTTAATGATTATTTTTTTGTGTACTCCAGGTGTGTGTGCCGTGGTGAAGGCGACGGCATGTGGCGCGGCGCGCGGGTGCTGGTACTCGCGGCGCTGAGCCTATTGGCCGAGCCTTCGCTCGCCGCCAAGAAGTTCAACCTCACCATCGGCTACTTGCCATGCCTCACCGGCGAGCTGCGTGACCGGCAGGGGCTCACTATCTCTGGGGCACTCTCCATTGCCCTTGAGGAGGTTTGCACATTAATACCAATTACAATAATTTATTTTGATAATATCAGATCGGATATACCCATTAAAATAAATCTAGTCAAGGACGTTATGGATCTTCCATTAGCCGCATAGCATACCGTAATATTTTTAGTATCGCATTAAATCACATATACCAGTAACATTGAACTGATTCCAATGTGGTTTTGAGTGGTTCATTTATGTTCAAATTCTTAGCGATATAATCATTACACTCCTTACATTTACAAGTAGGCAAAGTATTTAATGTTACTCACGAATATAAATTTGGTTGGACTTGTACAATGATAACACTTTGTTTGATCAGCACAAAATCATATCTACACTTCCGTTGCTATTTTTAGCGCGAGGGCAAACAAGTCGAGTTAACTTTTAGATTCCTCGTACATAAATAAATATCCTATAAATATAGATGCATTTACGTTGCTATGTGGCTACAGTTATCCCATGAGAAAGTAGATGTCTCATCGAACATAGCTTAATTTATAAAAAAAACTGTACGTATTGAATATAAAAATGAAGGTCACATCTTTCACTTTTTAACAACAGATTGGTAAATTGGATTCCATTATTTATAACAGCCTGCAAAAAAATCGTCTAAAATCGAGAATTTTGCTTCCAGTTGAATAAAAACGACACAGGGCTATTGCCAGACGTGCAGCTGCTGTTAGAATGGCATGACACCAAGTTTGATACGGTGACGGCGACGCGGCTGCTCACGGACATGAGCTGCGCGGGCGTCGTCGCCTTCTTCGGGCCCGAGGGCCGCTGCCACACTGAGGCTATCATCGCACAGTCCAGAAACTTACCCATGATCTCTTATGTAAGTACTATTATGCAGCTATATGATTGTCCCTAGGTCTCTAGTCGATAAGTAATCCTCTCAGTAGGATACGTAAGTGAATGATCACTTGGTAACCTACTAGTGTAGATGACGGTAGATATGCGTGACCATAGGGGACAAACTGATCCCTAGGGCATTAGGCGATCATCATTCAGCCTAAAGACGTCCACTGCTGGACATAGGCCTCCCCAAAGCCATGTTTTTTGCCATAATCGCCATGCTTGGGAGGCGGGTTGGCGATCGCAGTATGGTTGTTAAAGTACTCAGAGAACGCTGCTGCCCATCCTCTAGTGAATCGCTTAGTCGCCTTTTACGACACCCATGGAAAGAGATGGGGTAGTGCTATTCTTTACGTCCGGCACCACACGGTCATCTCCAAGGAACTACGAGAGATTTGAGTCAGTGTCAACTTCCTAGCCGTAACTTCATTCATGGCTACTTTTTTTGTTATCTATTTATTGTGATAATCTTCGTTTTGTTATCATATCTTCAATAACGTATCAATGTTACACGAAATCTTAATGTAGATATTGGAAGTTCTAAAAATATTGACATTACTGCGTGTTTGTTTCAGAGATGTTCAGATTATCAAACTTCGACATTGACGAATTTTGCGAGGCTAGAGCCACCTGGCGCTCAGGTTAGTAGTCAATTTATCTTTGAGTTAATCGTGCAGGTCGATGACATTAACTGATCTATGTTTTAGATATGTATCAGAAGTAATAACGATAAAAATCGTGTGCGACAAAATGTATCGTATAATCTGAATTGTTTATTACCATCGTATGCTTTTGAATGGACAATAGTTGGTTTGGCATTGATCTACAATGTTGGCTGTCCATAATATTTTTGAAGACTAAAATATAATAATTAGCTATTTTGAAATCATTCCATTCAACATTTGAGATAAAAATAGAATGACTTTCCTTTGACAACTATTTCGCATTATCTGTACCTGTACAGAGTTAATAAGTAACAGTTAATGAATTCAATACTTTATTATTCAAATGTTTGAAACCTATCATTAATATCTTGGCTTATTTCAGGCAACAAAGTCCGTAATATCTCTCCTACGGTACTACAGATGGAACAAGTTTTCAATTCTGTACGAGGAGTCATGGGTGACGGTGGCGCTGACTCTAGAGAACCATGCCAAGAAGAACAACATGACTGTGAACCACCAGCGGCCGGTCATTGACGCGTTCAAGTGCTGCGAGGAGAAGATGACTTGCTGCGCGCCCGGCTTCTGGTATCAATTCATACAGGACACCAAGAATAAGACGAGAAGTGAGTGGTGGTGGTACTTAACTCTATGATGGTAACACTTTTACAACACACATTAATAGTAACTGGGGAACTACTCCCTAAATCCGTCAACGAAGTTAGTCGCCCGTCCGAAAGTAGCCCGAAACGTAGGAGTGAACAAAACAAGTGTCAAGTTCAACTTTTCGGACGGGCAAAAACATATCGGTAGTAGGGACAGTTGTCAAATCGTGTTGTCATTTATTCTTAGTTCGGGCCCCGAAATAATCGTATGTCCGTAGGTGATAAGGAGTAGGAAACGCTCGTAACTAAGGCCGAAACCACGGACTTTGTGTTTAGGGAGTAGACCCCCAGGTGCGGTCAGTCCACCATCCAATGATTGCAAATAAATAACATGGTGTCCTGATACCTCGCGACGTATAAAACAGTAACGGTGACTTCTTGTGGGCAACTTGCAAATCTAACTACCATCATCTGCCTAGCCTTTTCCCAACTATGTTGGGGTCGGCTTCCAGTCGAACCGGATGCAGCTGAATATCAGTATTTTACATGGAGCGACTGCCTATCAGACCTCCACAACCCAGTAACTGGGTAATACGATACTCTTGGTAAGACTGGTTGTCAGACTTTCTGGCTTCTGACCAACAGTAACGACTGTCAAAGATCTACAAATGACAGCCGGGACCAACGCCTTTACGTGCTTTCCGAGGCACGGAGGAAACTCGCTATGGTAAATGGTCACCCATCCACAGACCAACCTCGGCAAGCGTGGCTTAACCCGGAAGATCGGTCTATGCGGCTGTAATTATTTAGCCACGAGCTCCTCCAAATCTAATCAAATCACCAAAATGTGAAAATAGAGCGTATATTAAACTGAGAAATTGATATTTTCTAACTTATAGTAATTTCTTTGTACAGCTGGGGTATTCTGTCACCCCTGTTACCATCTGTAGGGTTTCTCTTATTGGTCTTGTTTACAAGATTGATGGGTTATGGATTGTGATCAAGTGCAATTTCAATTCATAACCTGCAATGTACATCATGGATGGGTACTTAAACACTGGAATTAGAAATGGTGGGCTGTTATTAGCTTCTCGGTTGCACTTTCCGCGATCGAAACGCGAATACTGATGATAATAAACTTGGGGACATAGATTCTTGGGTTCCCAATAAATTGGTTTCAAAAATTTTTAACATATTATTTTCTTTTCAGTATATGTTTTCCTGGGTTCGACGCCTGGTCTCATAGAGATGATGACGGCTATGGAATCACTCCAACTATTCTCCAAGGGCGAATATATGGTCATATTTGTGGATATGATGACTTATTCGCCGAAAGAAGCCTTGAAATATTTGATAAGTAAGTGTATAAAAGTTTTGGCTATTTCGTGTTGAAAAAAAAAGTTTTTACTTTTTTAATATACATGTAGTTGCATATTTGCCAGTAAGTAATTTTTTAACAGTACTGTATTAACTAAGCAGCGTCGGCGCATTGTTCGTTAATCGCGTAAACATTATAATTGCAAATGTAATTGAAAGAAATTATTTATTTGACGGCATTTATACTGATTTATTCGTTTTGGACACGAGGGTATAACATGCTATGTTCATTTACTTTGGTTGCAATAATATTGCAGTTATGTGTTAGTTTCACGGCTAAACATAGGCCTTCCAATACGCAATCTATCAATCGACTCGGCCTATCGCGGTCCACTGTTGAACATAAGCCTCTCCCAAGTAGCGCCACAACACCCGGTCCAATTAACTGTCCAAAGCCATAATCTTGGCTTGGCAAACAATATTTACCCATCCTTTTATAGTTACCTATCTCTAAATTGCCAGTCACGGCACCAACAGGGCATAGGCCTAGCCTATTTTTGACCGGAAAACCACATAAATTGTAATTTATGGCGCGAGTTCGCTTCCCGCACTGAAATAATATTCGTACATGATTTTTCGAGTTAGAGCGTTTTTGTGCATGTGGATTTTTTCTATTTAAACGCACCCATGGTACAGGAGAAAGATGAGTATAGTATTATTAAAAACAGAAAATTCCTGTGATTATAAATGCTATATAAAATTTACAGAAACGGAGGACCGCGTATCAACGAAGCTAATATGTCCAAACACGGTGGAGTTCAAGAAACGTGCACAGTCGTTACTAGTCGTGGTGTCCTCGGAACCGTCCAGCAGTTACGAGGAGTTCACCAACAAAGTCCGCAAGTACAACACCTTGGAACCCTTCAAGTTCAGAGACTCTGTATTTGGAAATAAGTTTAATAAGGTTAGTATTTGATTGCTCTCCCTACTAACGCTCGACTTACAAGCTTAGATACGTGAGCACCTTAAAAATAACTGGAATGATTCAAGCAATGAGGATAAAGTTTAAGCTAAATATAATAATTTATATTTATAAATACAGATAACTGTCTCACAATATGAAATAAACTAATAATATATAATAATAACTTATTTTCAATAATAACATTCTATTTTCAGTTTGTTTCTATCTACGCTGCATATTTGTATGATTCGGTAAAACTTTACGCGAAAGCTTTGGATGAAATCATAAAGGAAGAGACTCGTAATGAAGCATTGACGAAGCAAAAACTGAATAGTATTGCTACAAACGGAACGCGAATCGTCGCTAAGATGATTCAAAGTTCACCGTATAAAAGTAAGTATTTTATAAACCACGTCTTACCGAACTTATTCTATATTTGATGAAAAGTGCCAAAGTTTTTGACTTGCTGTATTAAAATTTAAGTTGAATTATACTTATAAAAAAGACAAACCAATTTTTTTGAAATTTTCGTCTCTACATACTTACAAATTATGACATTAAATTGTAAGTATTGTAGAGACGAAAATTTACTGTATCGTACCTTCCGCAGGTATATCCGGCATGTCAATAAGGCTGGACGAGAGAGCGGACTCCGAGGGAAACTTCTCGGTGCTAGCTTTCAAGCCCACCAAGTACCGCGACGGTGACGTCAACTGTACTTACAGCATGATACCCGTCGGACACTTCCAGCATCAGACCAAACGAGAGTTCCCTGTAAGTTACTAAAAAGGCTATAAAAAAAAAAACATTGCAAGATTGCCTTTCCTCAAGACAGTGATTTTAGTTTAAGTATACAAATTAATAAATTCATGTTTATTTTTTAGGAATATAAATTGAACCCTCGTCTTCCCATCGACTGGCCTGATAGTGTCAAACCCGAGGACGAGCCATCGTGTGGGTTTTTGAACGAGAAGTGTCCCAAAGACGATTCACAAATAACATCCCTCGTGGTGGCGGGGACGTTAGCGGTCACGCTGTTCTGCGCTCTCGTCGTCACCATCAGTATATACCGCAAGTGGAAGATCGAGCAAGAGATCGAGGGTCTGCTCTGGAAGATAGATCCGCAAGAAATAGCTGGATATTTGGGCAGTGGTCTCGTGTGGTCGCCTAGTAAGGTAACCCCTTACCAGAAATAGACGCGCAGGCAAGCGCTCGCTTTTGTGTAAACAGTGCAGACTTTATGTGCTATTATGTGGTTGTTTGTCAATCAAAACTGTCGTTCCTCGAATTAATTGTTTATGTTACAGTTGAGTTTAGCGAGCGGTATATCGTGCGAGAGTAAATGCTGCACTCAGATATTTACGACAACAGCGCAGTTTAAAGGGAACGTTGTCAGAATCAAAGAACTCAAGTTCTCCAAAAAGAAAGTAAGTATATTTTCTACAATGCATTTGTATTTGAAATAGTACATATTTTACGTATATTTATTGGCTGTATGTTTGCTAGGACATTCCGCGTGAGATTATGAAGGAGATGCGTCTGCTGCGAGAGTTGCGTCACGACAACCTCAACTCGTTCATCGGCGCCGTCGTGGAGCCACTACGCGTGCTCATACTCACCGACTACTGTGCCAAAGGGAGCTTGTATGTGAGTATTGCATTATACACCGTATGTATCACTATCTGCTATATACAGTGGTTCATTGCTTATTTAATACACAGCCTCTACAGGTATAAGGCAGCTCGGGATATAAGTAATTCAAATTCTCACCCGCTAACACCTAGGATAATGTGTTTATGTATGGAATCGGACTGTATATAGTCTGGCCATTTGAATATTGTACAAAAGGTAAAAAGTCTTAAGCTAAAAAAAGCTTTAAGAATCCATTAAACAATACACATTTTTAGAAAACATTAACACTTATTCTAGAATTGTTTAAAAATATATTTGTTTACCTTTACAATATTTAAGTAACCAGACATAAATTTTTAGTTAATTAATAGTGTTCAGTTTTTTACTGCGTGAATTGCCAATCTGGTGTAGTCGACAACGCAAGATAAGCTGACAAATCTGACGAATTCTGATATTCTGATGTCAACTGATGTCATTGTTTGTTAAGTATTTTCGTCAACCAATCACATTAATTGACATAAAATTTGACAACAGATTAGATTGATTGACCATGACCAGCCTACAGAAACAGGGGCGGGGTTTACATTTTTTTACAAAAATACGACGCCACCACAGTCTAGAGCGCTTATTACACTTGGCTGAATTCAGTCTTCTAAATTCAGAAGCAACTTTACATTGTGACTGGCTAGTTAGGATCCTAACCGTCCTAACTCTTATTACACTTTCCTAAATCCTAATTAGGATTCCTAAATTCAGCCAAGTGTAATAAGCGCTTAAATCTAAATGCAATAATAGAATAAAATAAACAGTGTGCGGCTAGTAAACACTACTCTTTATTTTCTTGACCTAGATACAATCGTAGGTTCGTTCAGTCATGAGAAGTTTGACAAGACGTGTCTCCCGCAGACAATATTTTATGAAGCGTTTAATAAATCTATTAGTCGTTTATATTTGTATTTCACTAGCGACGCGCCCCGACTCCGTTACTAAAACTTCGAAAGTTATTCCATCAGTTTTCAACAATTATTTATGATTTTTTAGACTATCTTGACCAAATTTGTGATAGATCAGCGAATATGAGCAACACGTCTATAAATTATACAAATAAACCATGCCCATAAGCTAAATAGTAAAAACTGGAACAAAATCCGTTTAGTAGTTACTAGTTACGGAGATAATTGCGCATATACAAACAGACAGACGTGTCGATGTCGGGGTGTTTTTTTTTTAATAATTTGCTGTAATGATTCATACTTTGTTTGAGTTTTATGATGACAACTGTGACCACGGGACTGGAGACACTGAAGTGTCAAGCTGTTTTTTTTTATAATCATGATTTTGTTTTTTCAGGATATAATCGAAAATGAAGATATAAAATTGGACAAAATGTTCATATCTTCGTTAATCCATGATCTCATAAAGGTACGCGTTTTGATATAATTGTTAACTTTTACTTACATTATATTTTATCAACGTCAATTTTAATTATCGACGTTTAGATTTTATACAAGGTTTTATTTTGTTGCAGGGTATGATGTTTATTCATACATCGCCATTAGTTATTCACGGAAATCTCAAATCCTCGAATTGTGTAGTTACGTCTAGATGGATGCTTCAGGTTAGTTCTTATTTTTAAAGAATACTTGCATTAAAATAATAGGATTGTCTAGCACTGGACGCCTAAAGGTTAATGCGACATTTACATTTTATATTTCCGTTGCAGGTTGCCGATTTTGGTCTCCATGAACTAAGGGCTTGTGCTGAAAACGAATTTATAGGGGAGCACCAATATTATAGAGGTATGATTTCGTGACATCTTAAATAATTTGATAATGCCTTTACCCAAGATACGGGCTTGCCTAGTTTGGGGCCAATGATAATAATGTTCTAGTTTATTTCTTTGGAAATAAATGCCATCTTTATCTTATAACACTTATGTATTTTTTTAAATTACCAGGCTTGTTATGGAAGGCTCCAGAATTGCTAAGGGAGATGGACAACCCCAATGGCACGGTCGGCGGTACACAGAAGGGCGATGTTTATGCATTTGGAATAATTCTCTATGAAATAATAGCTAGAAGAGGTCCTTTTGGCGTGACGGGGACGGAACCTAAGGGCAAGTATATTTCTGTTTTTGGACTAAGTTTCAAATGTTTTTTTTTCGATGTTATTGGCCAATTAAACGACAGCCCACTTGATGATAAGTGATTACCGCCCCCTATCTACCTACAACACAGTTGAAAAGTCTCATGTGCCTGTAATTTCACCACCCTACAAACCGGAACAGCAATGCTGCTTGGCGGTAGCAATAGGTATACTGGTAGTACTTCCTGGATAAACTCTTTCACAAGGAGCCTAATCTATATAAATAAAAATGAATCGCCGAAAAAAAATAAGAAAATATTCACAAAAAAAAATGGCGGTACGAAGTTCGCCGGGTTAGCTAGTTACTAATAAATTCATGTTTATTAATTCGGCAAATTTATTATTTCCGTGTCTTATTTGATGGAAACGTCCTTAAATCAGGAGTCCTTTAATTACGATTCTTTTATGTTGAAACTTCGGTTTATTTTACAGATATAATAGAGCGACTGAAGAGACCAAAGTTGGACGGTGAGGAGGTGTTCCGACCGGATACAGATGCTCTGGACCCCACTCCTGAGGATTACGTAGTCGCGTGTATGAAAGACTGCTGGGCAGAGGACCCCAACTTGAGACCAGACTTCCCGATTATTAGAAGCCGTCTCAAGAAAATGAAGTCCGGCAAGTGAGTTGAAACATCCCTTACAATATTTTTCCTATCAACTGGATGAGGAATTTTGAGCCCCTACGTGCTGCAATTTTGTGTTGTTAGATATCATTTCGGTTAAATGTTTCAGATCAAGAAATATAATGGACCAAATGATGGACATGATGGAGAAATATGCCAATAATTTAGAAGAACTAGTCAACGAGAGAACGAGGCTATTGATTGAAGAAAAACAGAAAACCGAAGACTTACTACATAGGATGCTACCAAAGTAAGATACTTTTATTTGTTATTTGACGATATTTTATACGTTGTACCAGATGCAATAGCTTTTTTGACCCTATCCAAGTTGTATATAAAAAGGCCTGGCCATGAAATCAATTAATGTCCAATAACAGTTCGCGCACCTCAAATTATAATTCTGTGTCGAAGAATGTATTAAAAAAGCTTTAATATGTTTATTCACGGCCCAGTCGCCACTGGTAACCTTCGTGAAATGTGCATGTACATGTCATTAATATTCTGTGTACATTTAATGGTGTAATATTTAAACGTCGTCTTATTGTTATATTATTACTAATTTGAAGGTTTGTAATGTTATCGGTGTAATTAATATACATGTGAGCACAGTTGAGGAAGACGCAAATACAACAAGCTGTATCACATACCTGGATGTCGCAGTACTGTGCGTACTGGTTTACATTTAGTCCAAGTCTCATCGATACTATGTGATAATTACCTTAGAAATTTTGTGAATCTCCACACAAGTAGTTGCACGAAATTTTTAACTCGAGTCGACCTTTAATAATGTACTATTGTTTTCATTGCAGGAATAACGTTTTTCGTTTACATCGGTTTATTTTGCTATTCTAAGAGTGTATTGTAAAATATCCTTGGAGTGTATTTTCTGACATACATTGGCGTTATATTTATATACAGAAGTAACCTCTAGGCTATTTATTGAGTGTATATGAAATCGTGAACATTATTGATGCATATAGTATTATTGGCTCGGATTGATAATGGTACTATAAATAAACGAATATACATAATATAGTTTCATTCATCAAAAACATTTGAAACATCGACATGGACTTGATGTAAAACAGTGGTACGTCGTCTAAAAATTTAATGTATTCACTTTGTTGTACTTGTGTTCTTTTCCAGATGTGGAGGTTGAATCCATTATAGAAATGTCGTGAAAATGTCTTGAGGTAATTAACTCCCTATTGGTGATTGTAGTTTAATATGGTTTGCCTCACACACAGGTGGTCGGATCACGTCACAATCTTACATTGAAATGTTCAGACATTGTGGTACACGTGGCGCACCTTTTTCATTAACAGAGTTTGAGTAGATATAGAGCTTGCTTGGGATTCTGTGGCGGTTTAGCGTGACGCGTCGTTGTCGGTGATGGCAGATTTCTTCAAGTAGTTAACTGGTTTTATAGCTTTTTGCAAGTGATTTTGTAGCGTTTCTTTGGTGAACTTTCGTATTGGGGCACGAGTGGATTCTTTTTCCAATTACACTGCACTTTTGATAATTTATTTTATAGATAGAGAGCATGCTTGAATTAATTAATAGTAATAGTTATTGTATTTAAGTTTTTCTCTTTTTAAACACCAATGTAAAATATTGTTATATACGTATAAGTACAAGATTGTTTTATATTATACATAATCCTTTTTTGTCATATATTTTGAGTTTTTAATGAAATTTCTCTAGTGCTTGATTTTGACCTAGAAATGTTCATATCCATAGATTATGATCTAATTAGTGTATGTTTTTATCCATGTAGCTTACAGTAATACTGTAAAAATTAGCAGCATGATTTTGAAGTAGTTGGTAAGTTGGAAAATACGTATTCATCAGAATACGCCAGAGTGACGTCATAAATAAAGCTTCCGATCGAGGTTGCGTACATGCTGTTAGGTGCGGGGTACATGCGAGTGCTTGTTGCAGGTCGGTGGCGCGGCGCCTCACGACGGGCGAGGGCGTGGAGCCGGAGTCCTTCGACTCCGTCACCATCTACTTCAGCGACATCGTCGGCTTCACCTCCATGTCGGCCGAGAGCACTCCGCTGCAGGTCGTGAACTTCCTCAACGATCTGTACACCGTGTTTGATAGGATAATTAGAGGCTACGATGTTTACAAAGTGGAGACTATAGGGGACGCGTACATGGTGGTAAGTTATCAGTTAATTGCGACTTCATTTGTGGTTTATTCATTTTAGTTTCAATACATGCTTATATTCTATGCTATCTATCTAGATGATATAAAATGTTATTTTGTGTATATTCCAGGTATCTGGTCTCCCGATAAGGAATAGCGATAGACACGTGGGAGAAATTGCATCCATGGCGCTCGAACTTCTGAATGCTGTGAAAAGTCACAAAATATCTCATAGACCAAATGAAACACTCAAGCTTAGGATAGGAATTCATACTGGTAAGTTATTTTTATATATTATGAAGATGCTATGCATATTGTTGGAGCCTTTACATGACATGAAACGAGTTTTTCTATTCGCATGTTTCCCGAGAAAGAATAGATAGAAAGGTTTAGATATATTTTATTTTACACTAAAAGAAAATACGCCCTTTCGTAAATTATTATCTAAATTAAACAGATTTTTTTTAGTTAGGAAGGAAATCGTAGGGATCTCTTGATAATTTCAATTATATTATTGGGTTTAATAAGCGAACTTTGCGCCCCCCTTTGAACGGAGCCTAGGGCACGAGCACAATTGGGCCCACCCTAAGTACGCCACTACACTCGACGGCTTATTATAAAAAATCGAATTGTATAATCGACATTCGAATCTAGAAAACCCACCTTTTTTTGTCGTGATAAAATCCTTGTGGATGGTCCCTTCGCCCGGGGACGGCGAAGGGTTTATGCGGGACTCTTATCGGCAAAAACCCGCGGTGTTCCTTGTCCTGACCTATGGCCGGGGTCGCGGATCCCGTAGCTGCATACACCGCAACCCCGGCAGGCCTCGGGGCCTCTTGAGAGGCGCGCGCAGTACACTGCGCGCGCCTCCTCGCACCTGTTACTGGTCCGGCGACGGGTCCCCTAATCCGTCGCCTGCAGGCCACATACTAGGGTGGCAGGAGATAGTCGCGCTTCCTCCGGCAACGCCCGGTGCGTCTGGCGCGGAAAGGGAGAGTGGCCGTCGCTTCTTTCTCCCTCTCCGCTCCCTCCTTGGTCGCCATCACCACCTCGCAAAAAGATGCGACGGCTTCCCGCGCACTGTCACTCCTGACCACGGACAGAACCACGGCCGGAAGCGAGAAGTCACCACCGACTGCCGCGTCGCCCACGCAGAGCACGCTTGCAACGTGTGCAGCGCCATGTTCTCCGGGCAGTCGACGCAGTGGTGACATCCGGATCTAGATAACCCCCAAGGGTGGAATGAGCTTTCATATCTATGTGTATATTTTCAGGCGCAGTAGTGGCGGGTGTAGTCGGTCTGACGATGCCGCGTTACTGCCTGTTCGGCGACACAGTGAACACGGCGTCCCGCATGGAGTCTAACGGCGAGCCGCTCAAGATACACATATCACCGAGCTGCAAGCAAGCGCTCGACAAGATTGGAGGCTACATCGTCGAGCCGAGAGGCACTATTCCAATCAAGGGGAAGGGGCAGGTTAGTAACAAGTATCATTCCTTAATATTACAAGCTTCTATACCGACTGATCAAGGGACATTTTAAGAACCCAACCAGTAATTGATTCTCATTCATCATCGACAATTATGTGAAAAAAATGAATTACATTTTATTTAACGCGTGTTTTTGTATTATAACTTTCGTGAGATACATTCCTATTTATGATTAGTTACGGTTTACTCTCGTGTATTTTTCGGAATTGAGTTGAACACGCAGCGAGGATGCAAGTCGAACACTCGATTCGACTTTGACTCGCGACGTCGTCGCGTGTTCAGCTCGTGATTAAGGGCTCCGTTTAGGTCCGAAACTGGTCGGGTAATCCCGAAAAATTAACGTGAATAAACCGTAATTATAAAAATATGAACGCGTGTTGTGTTTATATGTAAAGTATTTTTTTTTAATTATCGAAATCTATCTTTCTAAGCATATTATGCAGGAAAAAATCCCGCATCCTAAAATTCACTTGTGTATACATTACGGTCGACGTATCTTGGTGAGTCTGAAGTTAGCTGATTAGCTGCGCAGTAGACAATTTCGTTTATAAAAGATTCATTGCGCAGCCAAACAACTAACTTCAGACTCGCCAAGATACGTCGCCGCGTCGGCCGTATTGTAAGTAGTACGAATTATAGTATTTATGGATGAATAATATTAAAAAAATTGTCATCGTATTTGGTACTTAATACGTATGTATTATGTATTACAGCTTCAGACGTATTGGCTCGTCAGCGCCACAGAGAAGGCTATTCAAAAGAGGGCTGTCGAGGGAGAAGAACGTCCTCTATTCCGTCGTCCCAGACGAAGTCCCAGATTGGCAGATTCCAGACATCCCTCGTTATCAGGTATTTTCTTGAGCATGGTTTATTTCTTAATTTTTTTCAATTGATATAAATTACACTATGGTATAATTTGGTTGTCACTTTCAGGCGGATGCGGCGGCAGTACGATCCGACAGCGCGTGTCCAGCAGCGGCGCGCGCGACGTGGCCGAAGCGATGCGCGGGTCGCGCTGCTCCCTGCCCGCGCCGCTCTGCTCCTCGCCCAGCTCCCAGCGCCGGCCGCGCCCAGAGAACGACGCGCCCAGACCCAGGTACCACAGTAACCCCCGATACCGTCTGGTCGCGCGCGGCGACTCGCTGCGCAGGACCAGTCAGTAACGACGTTGTTATGGCGCAGGCACGCGCTGAGCTCCATCGCGTCGTCCACGGCGTGCGAGGGCGAGGCGGACGGGTCCAGCGACGCGCTGCGCTGGGCCGGGCTGCGCGCGCACTCGCTGGACGTGCTGCCGCGGCGCGACGCGCGCGACGTGCGCATGCGGCGCCAGCACACGGCGCGCTCGCTGGAGCACGCGGCGGGCGGCGTGGCCACGGTGTGCGGCGACCCCGTGTTCAACGGCACCATCATCGGCATCGTGACGGACGAGGCGCCGCGCGACGAGGACAGCCCGCTGCTGCGCAAGAGCAGCCTGTCCACCAAGCTGGAGCGCGCGCGGCGGAAGGCGCCCGAGGCGAGCTACATCGAGTTCTACAAGCGCTGGCGCTCGCTGGAGAACGTGGCGCCCGACGGCAAGGCGGGCGAGCGCAAGGCGCCGCGGTTCGCGCTGCCGTCGTGGCTGTTCGGCATCTTCAGCGGTGCCGCGCGCACGCCCAGCGGCGAGCTGCGCCGCGCGCCGCCGCTGCTCGACACCGAGTCCGCCGTCTGAACCGCTGAGCCCGTGCTGTGCAGCTTCCGCCGAACGAGCGTATATTAGATGATATGTATATGTATATGAAATGATGTTGTAAATAATATGTGTAAGTAAAACGATGTTACCGTCAATTGTGAAATAAGTTTAATGTTATTAAATAATTTCTATTGAACAAGGTCTCTTAATAATACTGACGTAGATCACAATTACATTAAGTGTCATTCGAGAAGCGAGGAGTGCGGTTATGGGTTCTTGAACAGCGTATTTAATGCAAGTGTTTACACCTCCAACCTTTAGGTATAACTCTGCCGTTCCACACCTTACAACCGTTCTCGCATATAGTAACTATTGCGACTTAGTCGCAGTAGCTAGAGATGCATATCGCTGCCATTGACTAGGATTACATCGTAAGTACAAATGCACACATTACGCGTCCGCGAGCAGAGGAATGCCGGCGCCGTCCCGCTCGTTGTACGAGCAGCCGTTGATGACCAGTTTGATGTCACACGGCTTGGTGTCGCACGAGCTGATCTCCTGAGCGAGCAGGGGCGTGTCGACGGCGGGTGCGGGCGGGGCGGGGGAACACTCCGTATGCTCTATGATAGGACACGACACGCTCGTATATTCTTGCCGAAGGCTGGGAGCCTCTAATAAATCGCAACGTTGCGTTGGAGCGAGCCGACTCTCGCCAACCACCTAAAGACAAGAAAGTACGCATTACTACCATTGCTGCTTGCTTTACCTGCTTTATATTATATGTAAAGCTTATGCTATTAGTATTATTATATGCTATTAAGGTGCAGATGACTCATCCAGGACACTTACTTCCATGAGATACTCATCGCTGCGGTGATGTAAGACACCGTCAGTGTGCGATTCCAAGTGATTACCAGAAGCAAAACGCAACTTTTTTGGAGATTCTAAACTGCAACATCTGAAATCAAAGAAAAATAAGCTATTGAGTCAAAGGTTGATTGAAAAGAGTTAAAGCACTGATCATAAACTAAGTAGGTATGTCTTACTATATTAATGGCATCATAAGCCAGGTCAAACGGATCAAAACTATTCACGTAGGTATTTCACCAACCTATCATATTAATTGTTCAATGCTAATTCGATGTCTAAACTTTTCAATAGCTATAATTTGCATTTACGCCATATATCAATAGTGATAATTAACGTTTTTTGCCTCCTTCGCCTATGTACTGGCGGCGTTCAGAGGGCCCAGCTAGTGAGCTGGCGAGTCACCGTCTGCCAACACATTGCAAATTTAAACTTGAAAGGCAGACTCCGTTTTCTTCCGGCAATAGAGGTTAACCGGTCCACTAAACACCCCTTTCCATAGATCAGATATTTTTTTTACTATATTTTACAATAGTTTTGCACCCACCTGAGACGGTCCATGACTGTACTCCAATAGTGCAGCCGTGGATAGTCCCCAGTAGGTGCCCCATCCCATTTTAGATTAAAGTTCTCAAAGGGGCCTCTACGCATTGGACCTTGAACCTGTCTCCACCGTATCTCTTCTAAAAATGAAGATTTTCTTCTGAAGATGAGCCGTAAACTTAAAGTGATAATGACAAGATTATTTATTGAATACATAAATGTCATATTTTAAGGTGACATTTAGCCTATCTGGTGAATAGTTACAGACTACATTATTGATATGATGGTGAAATACCCCTGTTAGACGTGTAAACATAGGTACCTATGTAGTCCACCGACTTGATTCTTCCAATTCCTAGTCTTCAGCGAGCTGCGTTGTCCTCGCTTGTCGTTACTCCCCGGTGGCTGCACGTTATCCCTCGCAGCACGACGCCTGGCTCGCACAGCGGCCGCGGCCGGCTCCTCGCCGCGCAGCCAGTACGTCACCTGGTCACGCTTGCCCTTCATAGAAACTATGCCTCGCTCTTCGAGAATGTACCCCCCTAGTTGGTCCAGCAGCGTCTTGCACGTTGAGCTGCAGTGGATTTTTAGGGCTGAAAAGATATTGGTTTTATAATTATTATTTAAGTTCCAGTCATCATTACAATCTGTCGTTATCTTTAAAGCACACTTAGCACTGCGTGTGCGCCGGTTACAACAACCTGTAATCAACCAATACTTGCAACAGATGTCGGTAGTGATTATCCCAACATGATTTGATAATGCTGATGATGTTGATTCATGTCTCAAAAAATGTTACGTTTAATTTTTTATTCGAACTACTTACGTGCCCCTGTCGATTCAAAGCGGCTGGCAGTGTTGACCGTGTCGCCGAACAGGCAATACCTTGGCATCTTCAGTCCTACTACGCCTGCGCAAACTGGACCTGGAAAATAGGAGCATAAGGCAGTTGTTAGTTATCTTTACCTACAATGCCTCGAAGTATCAGTGTAAGAAAATAAATAATCCTATAAGTATGTGTTTATAATTATATCTACAGACTGTAAACGAATTTGTGTTATTAGTTAAAACCACATGATCTACTACTGGTGTAGCTTAGCCCCGCGCGGGATTTAGCTTGATTAAAAATATATAAATAAAATTCTTTTTTTTCATGCGGTTTGGTGATCGTATCTAAACCACCTAATAAGGATTCAGTAAAAAATAAGAAATTGTTTTTTTTGCAAAAAATATTTTATGTGAGTGAACATTTCGATGCCACGCACAAATGAATGAAATCACGGCGACACGGCTGGCGTGCACGACTAATGTGACATGGCTCTTTACAGTCAGTTAATTCGGGGCTCTAAAATGCCTCAGAAATAGAAAACCAAGAATTTATTGGTTTTTTTTTTCAGTTGGTTTTCAAAAATACCCATTTAGGATTCATCTGTGTCACCACTAGATCACGCGATTTGAAGGAATTACACGAATTCGTTTACACCCTGTATATTTGTTATTTTTTATTAATAGTACACTCCACAGGTTGTCTAGAAGACTATGTATATTCCACATTTTTTATGTCCATATATCACCTCTGATTAATTTCACCTAGATAATATCATCCAGGTGAAGCAATTCGACATATTTGGTGTCCTTTGTTCACCCAGGAATGAATACACCCAGGTGAACAGTGGCAACTTTTTTATTGTAGGTAATGTTTGTGAGAAACATGTACCTACGTACAATGTGTATAATAAAATTCATTGTGTAGGTAAGTGTCTGATATCGATGGAATCCAGTATATTTACCTGAATGTATACCGACTCGAAGCATAAGTCGATGATCTGGGCGGTGTCGCAAACGGAAAGCTCGCGTGGCAGACAACAGTGCTAGAGCCATGGATGCCACCTCGCCAGCGTGAAGTATACCGTTGCGAATAGGCAATCCCGACACCTAGGAAAATTTATAATTATAATAAAATAAGTACATACTACACACGTAATGTATGCGGTTAGAAAATATCTGATAACGATCACTTACCACCATGTAAGCATCGCCTATAGTCTCCACTTTATAGACGTCGAAGTTTTCTAAGATTGAATCAAAGCATGTGTAAAGATCATTCAAAAAATCTACCACCTGTAAAAACAGAAAATTTATATTTCTTAAACAATTTTGATAATCTCGAACTCTGATATACAACGGTAGTTTATAGAAAGCCAGTGGCGTAGCGGGCGGGGGTTTCAGCTGCCCGGAGCGGAGGAAAATTTCGCCGTCCCCACTTAGGTATTTCAATTTCGTCAGTACACATAGTACACATGATGTTGCCAGTCGCTACAACGACCAGGATGTCAATATTATACATTCATTTAAAGAAAGGAGATTCCCCGGTTTCGTCAAAGAATACCTAAGTAATGAAAAATTCCATGCTCATTGTAATCGGTCCGAATCGTAGGTGCGTCAAAAGTTAAAATGAAATGGTTATTTTTTTTATAAAATATTCCGTTTGTTTATTGTAAACACATAAATTATATTTTTAAATACATAATTAAGTTTAACGAAAAAAAAAACAAGTATACAGGGTGTTAACGAATTCGTGTAATTCCTTAAAACTACATGATCTACTACTGGTTTATATTATCATTGCTACTGGTGTAGACAGGCCCCGCACGGAATTTAGCTTGACTAGAAATAAAAACAAAAAAGAACTTTTTTTTCATGCGGCTTTGTTACCGATCGTATCTAAACCACCTAATAAGGATTCAGTAAAAAAATAAGTTTTTTTTTTTTTGCAAAAAAATAATTTTATTTTTGTGAACATTTCGATGCCACGCATAAATTAATGAAAGTACGACGACACGGCTGGCAGGAACGACTAACTCGATATCGCTCTTTGCAGTCAGATAACTCAAGCCTCTAAAAAGACAGAAAATGAAAACCAAAAATTTTTTTGAATTTTTTTTTTGGTTCATTTTCGAAAATTCCCCTTTAGGGTTAATCTGTGTCACCAGTAGATCACGCGGTTTGAAGGAATTACACGAATTCGTTAACAGCCTGTACATTTAAAAATAAAAAAAATAGAACAAGGTCCAAGCTGCTGGCAGTCAGGGCTCCAGAGAAATGAACCTCACTAAGATATTATTATTATTTATTGTGAAATTTTGTCGCCCCCTAAAAGTACCGCCGGGGGCGGGCCGCCCATGCAGCCCCCACTACGCTACGCCACTGAAAGCTTCAAAAACTACCTACAATGTAATCTGAACAGTTTCTATTCTGCTACTTACTGACGAGTGCATTGGCAATGCCGGGATAATAATCATCTAGTCTTTAAGTGCGGGGTGAAAGAACTGGCTGTACGGGTTCCAATCCGCTTGCCCAGCGGAGCGGCTACACGAGTTTGGATAAGTATATCAAATACAATCTAATATTTTACATACCTGTAATGGCGTGCTCTCAGCTGACATGGCTGTGAAGCCAACAATGTCACTAAAGTAAATAGTCACGGAATCATAGCTCTCTGGCATAACCCGTCGACCTCGCTTCAATTGCTCGGCTACAGGTGCTGGCAGCATTTCTTCTAATAAAGCCTCTGAAAAGAAGATTTGAGGATATCAGGAAAGTTTGCCTTGTATTTTGATAAAACATATTGAACCTTGAATTCATACCAGTCTTTTTTTTCTCCTCCTGTAATTGATCTGTCCTCTCATCCACCAAAGCCTCAAGATTGTTTGCGTATTTCTCCATCATTGCTATCATGTTGTCAAATATGTTTGGTTTCCTAAAAGCATGTAGGAAAATTAGATTTGATTATGTGTTAACTTAATGCTCAAATAGATTTGATGAAGACACTTACATGCCCTTCCGAAGAGGTCGTAATCTAGTGCGGATAGCTTTGAAGTCCGGTCGAGTTGAATGATCTTCAGCCCAGCACTCGGAGCAACATTCTCGTACGCAATCAAAACGACCAGTCAGTGCGTCTAATGGAGGCCTGCAATTCGGATATAGATAGATAAGATATTCTTTATTGTACACACTAAATGATATACAATAATACAATATACCTACAAATGATATACAACATGTAACACTAGAATTTAACTTAAAATCTTAATACATATTGTTTATTTAAGAAAATGGAATTACTTTTCATTGTAAACTGCATTTAAAATCGGTCAGTCATATAATCAATCAGTCTTATAGTCTTGATGTACCTAAGGCAATATTTTCTTGACCTAAGGCTCAATTTTCTTCATTCTTAATTTTCTATCTCAATTAAAAGAATTAAAGGTAAAAAGCACGTTTAAAAAAAAAACACGTAAAAATTGCTGAAATCGATTTAGAAGCAGATTCTTAACAAACTACAATCAGCATTTGCGTTTATTATGTTACACGTTGTATATTCTTTGGTAATATTTATGAAGGTAACAAACAGGTGCATAACTGAGATATGTTTTAAACTTTAAGAGGGCCTCGCCCACGGCGACTTTTTGTAGCGATGCTGTCGCGCATGTGTATCTGTCGTGGCCAGATCATAGAATTGATCACTTCATGAAGTGGTCAGCCATTTCATGAAATGGTTGCATTTCATGAAATGGCCAATACCCGCTGCCCACATCATGAAATGGCCGGGCCAGATCAATGAATAATCAGCGTTTAACGATATGATCAGCTAAACGCACGGCCACTTCATGTTATGGTCAAACATTAGTGATCATATCGTAAAATAGTTACATTATTCACCGTTAGAGGCGCTGATATCGTTTTGTTTTTGTGATGCATCATGGCGGCGGACAATTATTCTGACAAAAAAGCTAATAATAATAAGTAAAGTAGGGTGACCAAGCAACGAAAATTAATGGACTATTATTGGATTTCAAAATATGACTTCATGGTAACTGCGGGTGAACTTTTCATAGAATTTTATTTGTTCGATTAACCTGTGAAACTACAGCACAAAATATCGATGCACGTTACTGCAAACATTTACTATTTAGTATATTGAATCATTTGGGTTAGGTTAGGTTAGAACAGTGACCAACAACGCGCGAAGGCGAGCGAGCGAAGCGAGCGTGCCGCGGTAGCGGCCGCCGAGCGCCAGATCCCCTTAATTGTTGGTAAATCAAGCTATTAAACTTTCGCGGTAACGTGCATCGATATTTTGTGGGTCGAAATTCCGTAGTCTACTCCTTTGCTTGCATGGTACGTGCTTCCTTTATTTGGATTTTTTATTAAACCTTTGATATCATGGAAACCCTACATTAATGATATGGCCAAACGTGGATGGCCATATCATTAAACGTTGACGTTTCAACGATATGGCCAATTTTAGTTGGCCAATACAACCATTTCATGAAATGGCCGACCATTTCATGAAATGGCCGGCCACATCATGAAGTGATCAATTCTACGATATGGCCACGACATATCGATACAGCCGCGATGCGGTCGCTGGCTGTTTACCTTCGCCCAGATTCTGTACGCGATAGTAGCGATGCAGAAGCGCGTTTACAAAACGCGCGACAGCATCGCTACAAAAAGTCTTCGTGGGCGAGGGGCCTAAAGGGATTGCATACTTTACTTATCTCAATTACTTAAACAACAACAAATTACCAAAAATAGCGGTAAAAAATTGGTCGACTTTGCCGTCGTCTCGCGAATTAACAAAGGGGTCCAGTTGAGCAGGCCTTAATTGTCTTGGTTAGTAGACCTTCAGGTCATGTTGCCCGCTGCTCAGACACATACCTACCTGTATGGCGCGGGGTCTGGTGCGGCTATCCTGTGCAGTAGAGAGGGCGCTGGCAGCGCATCGCCTCCGAAGGGCCCTCGTCTTGTATGTAACTCATACAGCACTAGCGCGAACGCGTACACGTCAGACTGCGGGGACCCGTCGTGAAACTCTTCTGTCATGTTCGTGGTCTCCTTGCCCCAGCCTGCTGCGCGCAGCAGCTCCGGTGATAAGTACGCTAGACCTTTGGACATGAAATTAAATTTAATCAAGATTTCTGCATTGAAATTAACGTTTCATAGTAATTATTAGGACCAGAGGCAGACTACCCATAAGGCCGACTAGGCCCGGGCCTAGGGCGGCCAAGCGCGGAAAAAAAATCTTAGCTCAGTAATGGAGTTGAGAAAGGGGCGGCTACACAAGTTAGAGCGGATGGTACTACACGGCCTAGGGCGGCCAAGATTGCTAGTCCGCCTCTGATTAGGACTTAAGACGCCCCGAATTGTTGTTATAGCCAATAATCGGCCAGCGATTATTCGGCATTCCCTATAGCGAATAGATAAACTTATAATTTTTCCACGATTTCTGAGAAAACAATGAAATTGCCATATTTTTATAAGTATGTTGAATTATTATATTCTAAATAAATGATAATAATACTCTGTTATTAATCGTACAGAATAAAACTTAGTTAAAGTTTGATCTAAATCTAGTTTTGTCTTTCAAAATGTATGTATAGTGTTGAATAATAGATATTTATTCGCTATTCGACGAATAATGAAATAATGACGAATAAAGTCGAAAATCGAAAAAAAGCGGCTAATCTCTAATTAGGACTAGATACGAATTGTGGAGAACCTGTGGCCTAATTTTGAACCTATGTTCACCAATGGAGCACAATACCTAAACTAAGCTGGACTTTATAAGTACATCTTGTTATTACTAAGTAAGTAACTACCTATTCATATGTTAGAAATAGTAATGGAATTCTCTGCTTACTTTCAATATGAGATCTCAGAGCATTTGGCTCCGAAGGAGGCATCTCTCCTTTTCGAAACTCTTTTAGTCCGAAGTCTGCCAGCTTGACCACCCAGCGAGCGTCCACTAAGCAATTAGAAGGGCGCAGTGCTCCGTGATACTGTAACGGCGACTCGTGGATGAAAATCATGCCCTAGAAAGAAAAATCAAACCATAGTAATTATTTACTAGAAAAGGGTGTAAAAGATATGCAGATTGATGGTTGAAGGCATGAATGAAAGTGAAATGAAAGTGAATTTAGAAATGAAGCAGCAACTCTTAATTTGCTATATTTCGAACCGCCTCCGTCCTTGTCTGCCTGATGTGCCAAATGAAGGTAAGTTAAAGCAGGTCTTTGTTACTCACTCTAATTATATCTCCTACTAGAGACGCGACAAACATGTTATCGAGTTTGATATCTTCATTTTCGAGAATATCCTGTAAAAAAAGCAACACACAAAGATAAGAACGATGTTCCAAAAGACTGCATAATTTTACAATAAATATGCTCCAAATATTATAGTATTTTACCTTGAGGCTGCCTCTAGTGCAGTATTCGGATAAGGCGCAAACGTTCGGCGGTTCGATACACGCGCCAACGAACCCGTTCACGTTATCGTGTTGCAAATCCCGCATCTGCCGACACACAATTTATTACACATTAAGAAGCAATACTCAGTAGATATCTACTGCTTACTGCATATTACGAGTATTGCGTAGATACAGAATATAAATGGATCAGAAATCCAACTGTTTTATTTATTTGAAGGGAAAGGGTGCCGTTATTGAATACTGCGAAATGTTTTATCTTGCAGCTACTTTATTAGGTATAGGCCTTGTGTGAAACCATAGTGTTAAGAAAAGAAACTATTTTTTTGCGGTTACTACTGAATTTAAATTTGCATTGGGTCCTACCTACACTCTTTTATTTCTCTACAAAACGTAACCATACAAAGAATATCAAATATTAAAAAAAAAACCATGGATTTTATAGCTATTTTACGGTTTCTGATGATCTCGTTTACGTTTTTTCGATAGCAGTCTCCTTACAGCTACTATTTACGACATGACCGAGCTGGCATGACTCATCCTTGGGTGAACAGAGTACCTATAATAGGCTGATTTCGTAAGCTCTCGTATTCCAAGACCAAATTTATTAAAACACAAACTGAAGTGTTAATCAAAGTGTTAATTGGGCGTGATTCCATTAACTATAATAGTTGTCACTACACCTGATATATTTCTTGTTGTTAGGAATGCTAATTAAAGGTTGCGGGGCACACACGTGTTCCAATATTCGTAGAAAAACGGTTTTGATGAAAGAGAAAACTGCGAGAAAACATATTCCGCTAAAGGCGAAGTCAGTCTGTCTTTCATGTACCGATAGTTCAAGAGTTCCAATATTTTTATTAGAGTTTTTATATTCGATGTTCAAATAAACTAAATCCAGAACTGAAACTGAACTAACAGGTGTAAGTTAGTACTCGACGAGTGTATTTATCCGCACCTGAACAAATCGCCCTTTATACTTAACGTTATTTACTAAGAGAGCTCTATTGCAGTGAGGTACTTCTGAGATGCGAGAAAAGATGTTTGAAATTTTAGTATTATCAAAGGAAAGTTTTTCTATTATAACAAAAAGTCAGTGAGCCGTGAACTAAATGTTTATAAAAGCAATGTTACTAATACTAACGCAAGGTGATCGTAAACATGGTTATTGTGAAACATATTTCGCTTGATAAACCTACCTATTTATTTCTATTCTACCTGAGGCGTCAGTTCAGTAAATCCGAATGTATTAAGGCGATTTGTCTCAGTCAGTTTCTCCATCATACAAGGCTAGCTTGAGAAAGAGAAATGTTTTGTTTGTTTTGCGGCCCAAGGGAAGGCTTTGAGCGATCCTATGTGATGCCTGAAGGATATATCAAAATAAATAAGTAAAATAAATAAAAAAGCATACTATAAGATAAACGACTATGTTGACGATAGGGACGTGTGGCGCTAGTTCTTTTCTGCACATGTGGCTTCCTTGGTAACCAATAGTTTTTATGGTGTAGGTATATGTATGGATTATGTATGTATCTATATTAATTAGATATGATGATTTATTTCAATTCATACTGAATTGATTTATATTTTTTTTTAAATTTGTAATTACTAGGTACTTTTCCTTAATTTGCATAATTTTATTATTGTAAAAAATATGATGATTTTCTTTCTATAGACTCAGTTACTTTATTCACCTGATAGACAGAACTGTGTTGCTGGGGAGTTTGTTGCGCCGTTTCTTCTTCACAGCATAAATACTAGGAAGCGGTGAAGGGAGGGCTTTTTTGTGGGATGTCTATTGTAAATCTGACGTTCAAAAAGAATTAATTTAAGTAATTCTAGTCTACTTTGAATAAATGTGTTTTGAGTTTTGAAATGACAAAGATTCTATTTATAACTATTTATACCTAACAATTATAACTACAATCTTTCTAATGTTGTTTGTTTGTATGAAACAAGAAATCGTTGAAATAACATGTTTATTTTTAATCAAGTAGGTTTAGCTGCACATCAGAATCATACAGTCACAGGGTCAAGGTCTCATTCTTTAGTATCTTCTCTAAATAGTATACCTAAATTGAAGTCGTCTGTCTGTCTGTTCCCTTACTTCTTCTAAACTACACAATGAATTTTGATGCGGTTTTCATCTTAATTTAGGTAATTTCTTCCGGAAGGTTTTAAGCTATAAAACGTACTGGAGCGACGCCGGGACGGATCGCTAGTAAAATATAAATACTCAATTCACTTACAATTTTCAGCTCCTTTTTGATTTCTCTGTTGATGTCAATGTGGTGTCTTCGCACTCGTTTGACGGCGAGCAGACGTCCGCGATAGAACGCTACCTCGGTGAAGATGGCCGAGTAGCGGAAGTCAAGGTCAGGGTTAGAGCTCAGGGAGACCTGACTGGACCGCACTCCGCCCGTGCTGCCTCCACCGTTCTTCTCGGTGCTCCCCACAGCGTTGGTCGACGAGGTGACGTTACCGCCCGCATTGCTATCTTGCTGGAAGAATTCAGCTCTGATCAACTCGTAAAGAACTATCATTCTGGACTAAAAGCAGCAGCGAAGTTTCCCGTTAAGGTGGCTCCTTTGGATGAAAAAGATAGGAGTTACAAAATTCTAAATAAATGTAATGAATTGGAAACAGAATACTGAGCATTTAACCCCGGCAAAAACTTGCTGACTGGCAAATTTTTCGCCACGGCATGAGCTATTCTCGTACAGCTTGTGCAGACTCAATAAAAGTGGAACTCAAAAATCTATAACTCGTCGGCTCTTCAGCAAAATCCGGAACTGCAAGGCTAACGATATTGATATCTTCAAGTGTTCTTGTCATAAGTTTTCAATGTCTGTCCAATATTTTCCTCTTTACGAACCATCTATTTTTCCAGTAGATCAGTAGTAACGATACCGCACACAAACAGAGATAATACAAAAAAATGGGATAGTACAGTTGCAAGTAGTTTATACATAGTGATGGAATCAACTGACTGACGCAAATGATGATGTTTACACTAACGGATGTTTATCTCAATTTTCTTCGCGAGAAAGTCTCATCTGGAAATTTATAAATGAAACCAGTAGTTAATATCTCTATCTGTCTATTGAAAATTGCGATAAACATACATTTTCAATTTGAACTCTAATTTCTTATGCAAAGCGTCATAAACGTCCAAATAGAAGACTAAATATATGTTTATAAAATTCTGCTGCCTTGAACTGTATCAAACCGTCCATTGGATACGTTTGATAAATTTTATAGCAACGATTGAACAAGACGTGAACAAATCCATTTCGCTGTATTCAGTATAAACAAATATTAGCGTTAGCGCGCATGCAAACAACATTTACAAGTTCGGTTTACCTACTCATTTTGTTGGCTTGTTGTTCTTCATCAGGCAAGTGTAACTCGCGGAAGTCAATTTTCCAGAGCAGTGAGTCTAGTTCTTGTTCGTAGCGCCAACCTCTGTACAAGGCGAGGGCGGCAAGGGCAAGAAGAGCCAAGGTTCCTCCTGAGGCTCCCAGTGCCCAGGCTCCTATGTGACCTAAGTGGAAAAAAGTTATTTATAGACTGAGTTGGTACATTGATTGTAATCAATCAACTCAATATAACATAATTCTCTCTTCTAATTCGCGCTTCAACGCCCTGTTCTCCAACTTCCATAATTATGATTTTTTCTGCAGTTATAATTTAGAAATCTAGGGATAATTGCGCTTTTATTGATTACCAAATTCGTAATATCAAAAACAAACATTATTATGACATTATTCTTGTTCGGGTTTCTTGTTATGTTTACTCTTGCGTGATTTTGAATTTTATGACATTGTTAGACAAGTTGGTGTGCTTGATCGCAGGAATTACGGTTCAGTTTATGATGTCGTTAAACACAGCTAGGTCCTACCATACAGTATACAGTACTACTCGCAGACGTACACCAGATTGACTGAAAGATAGAGTACACTTCAAAACAACGCTAAGGTGAATGACTTGGCTTTAATCTTTGATACAGACGTTAAATCCTAACTCTGGTCCATTATTTGTTTAGAAAATGAGCGAAATGAAAACAAAATTTAATGCCACAGTTGAGAACTTTAGGTATAATTGAATTTAAAGATGGAATACAATTTGCTGTGCAGAATTTTAATTGCAAACGTTTGTATTCAATTATAGCTAGATTCAAGGCACCGAGCTGGATTCCTTGCAACGTGCAACGTTCAGAACCATAATAAAAAGTCCGTCTGAAAGGCTCCGAGGAGCAAAGGAAGTAGGTGATTCATTTTGAAATATTTCCTTTTATGAATGGTCTACTTATTTCCGTATTATCGTATGAAAGGCTCGGTCAGTTCGCATCAAAAGGGATTCCAGGCACAAATAAATTAATGCATTGCCCACGCCTTTGGCTTTTCACTATTTCTTTAATAGAATGAAGGCTTTCCTCTTTCGCGCGGTCCTTTTAAAAAAGGCTCTGTATCAATAAAGCTCTCCAAATTGAAATGCACTCAAAGTTCTTTGAAGATAAACGGATTTTATATTTCCAGACTTATGGATGGAAATACTTTTATAAAGTAATAGCCTCCCAGGAATATTATGAGTATGTCGAATAGTTTATGTGTTAGTCTGTTTGTCTTCTATGCGTTCGCGCATCGTTCATCCGATTGAGTTGAAACTTTGTACAGTTATTGTTGGCAACAATTTTAATAGAAAAATAGGACATACGTTACTAAAACGTAAAACGTAATTGTTTTAATATACGGAGAAATTCAGACTTTGTTCATACTAAATAAATGTTTGATTGGTTAATAACAAATTAAACATACAAAAAGTAATTAGAAATCCTAAGAACAGGGTTGCTGCTTATGTATTGCTTTAGTTTGCACAAAATAGCTTACCATGAATAGTGAGCTTTGGATTTAATTGAATTAGAACTTAGAAGGCTCTAAAGTACGTAGTGCCGTAGTCTTTTCGTTTTCGTGCTACGCGTATGTATATACTTAGCTATTGTTGGTTGTGTGAAGCTATGTAATACCTAAGCATTAGGCGGCGATGTCGGCGGGTCTCGGCGCAGCGGGAGTCGCATGCGCCCGATGGCCCGCTGCTCCGGATTGCTTGTCACTAGGACTCATAACGACGCTTTTACGGCCCACCCCACTTATTGTCGCTTACAAACCTTGCGCTTAATGCCGACCCAAGCTCTAACAGTACATATTAGTTTTTTAGATCGCCAGTAAACAAAATGGTCGCGTCCGTTTCGCAGACCGTTAGTAATGGAGTGCTCCAGCCCACTTGCTGATTCTATTAGCTTCCAACATACGTTCCGCATTAAGGGGAAAGTGAAACACTGTTTACGACAACGGGTGTCCTGTTTCGATGTGTGTGTTCTAAAGTTAAAAAGGCTGATACCATTGTTACTTACTAACGCATTTTTCTCCTCTGAATCCACAAGGCGGTTCGGAGAGGGGCACTTGACCGCCTGGCCACTCCATCTCCCGTAGAAATCGCACTTCCTGCGTGGAATAAATATTTGTATAATTTCCGCGAACTAAAATTTTTCTGTGTATGATACAAATTGCTGTGAAATTCCGCGCTAGATCAAACACATTGCTGTAGAAATAGACTGAGAATATAAATTACATATGCATAAATATTTAGAACTCTTGTAGGATTACAGAATGTTCCAGTTTAAAGGACCTTAGTTTCTTTAGATTTGAATCCGTACGTCGGTTGGCACCAAAGTGCATCTTCCACGCCAAAATGTGACGTAAACGGTTAAAAGATGCCGTTAATTCGGGGCACGTCGAGAATCGTTGTGTGTACGTGTTTCAGATATTTGACAACGAATCTATTTACATGTAGATGTAAGTGTTTTTATGCGAATATTTATAAAATTGGCCTTATCGCCTTGTAATGCTTAAAATTGTACGTTAACGGTATTTTCCTATGCCTTTTGAGAATGTGAGAACTTGCGACAGGTGACACGAGCTTAAATAAGTTCGTTTATTGTAATATTTGTAATAAATAGTCGCACGTATCATCTGTCTGTGAGAGTAGGTAGCAATATAAATCATATAGGTAAACCATTATGACACACCGGAGAGAGTATAAAAACTCTGTTCAGTTTATTCAGCCATAAGTTTGCCACATTTTGTAAAAAAAAAAGTTGAATGTAAAGTCTAAAAATCTCTCATCCATGTACCCCTCGTACCTGTCCATACGCACTAACATAAAGTGCACATTACTGGTGCGGTCTTGTGTAACATTGCGAGCGGATAGAGGCCGGGCGGACGTGCGGTGCGGTTCAATGGACGGAAAAGTTTAGTTGTTCATGTGCTCCCTGCATCTTATCATACGTTCTAATACAAAGTGTACGTTACTGGCGCGGACTTATGTAAGACAGCAAGCGGGTAGAGGACGGGCGGGTGCGTCGGGTCGATGTAGAGCAGCGTGTAGCTGTCCATGTTCTCTCAGTACCTAGTCATACACACTAATATGAAGTGTACATTACCGGCTCGGACTTATGTAAGACAGCAAGCGGGTAGAGGCCGGGCGGACGCGCCGGGTCGATGTAGAGCAGCGTGTAGCTGTCCATGTTCTCTTAGTACCTGGTCTTACGCACTAATATGAAGTGTAAATTACCGGCGCGGACTTGTGTAAGACAGCAAGCGGGTAGAGGCCGGGCGGGCGCGCTGGATCGATGGACAGCAGCGTGTAGTTGCCCTCAGCGTCGCCATTCTCGTCCATGTGCACCCAATACCTGGTGAGACGTAATAATAGGTCTATGATTGTTTGTAACTACGTTGAACGTTGATGGAACAATGTTTCACAATTCATATACCTATGTTTCAATTTACCTATTTAAAATACCACGTTTTAGCGCAGTCCAGACTACACTATAATATATATATAGCTTATAAAGCAAATATTGTATAGCACAACGACATCGCTCAGCAAAAATTTTATATGGACACGTTCATACAATGCTATGCTGTAAAGTATGGGATTGCTCATATACTTTACTATTAGCGAAATAGTATAGCGTATTATGAACTGCCCTTATACCTATGCCATTTAAATTTTATATTCCACATAAATGCCCAATATTTGTTCACAGACAGTGAGAAGGCTGGTAAATACAAGGTTAATCGGAAGGGTAACTAATCCGAGAGGGTATTAAGATACAATATATTATAATAATTAATAATGTTTGTTCTAAAATTTTCATCATATTCATCCCGTCAGCGTCGAGAATTAATAGCATTTTCTGAATTCGTAACTAAGCCAGGGTTGTCGAATTGTTAACCCTTTATAGGGCAGACTTTACATTAAAGCATTATATGAAACCACAATTACTTGGCGTCACTGGCGATCATGTTGACTAAATTCATGTTGGTGGTCGCATTTTAGCGCTCTGTCCGTTTAAGGTCGATGTGTTTTTATCATAAGGGTTATCATTTTTACAATAGTTTCAATTTTTTATATACCTATAATTAGTTTTAGTGTGGTTACAAGCGCTTTACAAATTTCGTTTCTGCCTTATAAAGGGTTAAAATTAAATTTTATCATCATAAAACAGTCATCAGTAATACTTTAATAAAGTACCCCGATGAGGGTTCCTCTTTCCGACAAATCTTGTCTATTTTGTCGTACCAGCAATAATTTTTTTCACGTTTCAATTATCCTGGCTGCCATGTATTAACAATCTTGAACTATTAATTAAAAGCTTACAAACAGAAAACAGGTTGCGAGCTTTGACCTGTTAATGTCAACCTTTCGGTAGAGGAAATGGTGTGTAAAACTGTTTATCGCCGCACCAAAACACGCGATACGTGGTCTTGGCACGAATATTGTTGTAAGAATTTTGTTTAAGCCCATTCATAGCCCAACGAAATAGAGCACAACTATAAACTTGCAACAAAAACAGAGTTTTCAAAGCACCACAAATGAAATATATATATTAGACCAATGAGAAGAGTCCCTTAGATTGAAAACCTACGCTTTTCCTATTCGACAATCTAAGCTTTCGGCTAAATCGCTATCCTAATTCCTTACCTAAGCCACAAGCCAAGTTGTGTCAGACAAAAGAAGCACGTCGCAGTTATCTAACCAAAGGGCAAGTCAGTTCGTTATCCGAAATCGTGCAAGGAGAAATTGAAAAAAAAATAGAGTCCGGTATTATTTTGATTGGAGCTAAAAATTAAGTTAATTTCCAACAATCATGTGCGAAAATTCGCGCAACAGATATACTCAATCCTACTCAATACATTTATTGCACTCCACACGTTAAATAGATGTTACATTAATATAAGAAACATGTGTGGGCCTTGTCAGGCACGGCAAATGTAGGAGAGAGGAGGAAGTATTAAACTTTCAGATATTCTTTTTCAGGGAAACAAATACAGTGCTTTCTGGATACCTACAGCAAAAGATTTGATCCTTGAAGGAAGCATCAAAGAAATTACAATGTCTCCTAAGAATCAGTAGAAAGTTTAAAAAAAAAACGTTACATTAGACCGCATTTCTTCACTTATTAATAGGTTGCGACGTTAAGTAGGTAACATTCACCTGTTCCTGATACATTCGGTCACTAACACAATTTGCATTTACTGAGAAAAATATAAAAAGCATTTACCCCATAACGCTGTGATAAGTGGTGTTCCTCATACGCGCTGCTATGGCCCTGCCGTCGCGCGGTCCCTCGCCGCTGGTCAGCGCTTCAGCCAGCGCGCGCGCATACACCCACACAGAGTCGTGTAGCCATGCTGCCTCCACTGGGATCTAGATGCAAAAGTTTTAACTCATCTTGGAATAATTGTATTTGAATCACAACATAAAAAAATTTACTACGATATTTTTATACGACAAAATTTTTCTTCCCGATCGTTTATTACTGTATGGTAGGTGGAGGCTCATGTTCAGCAGTGGGTGTAATGGACGTCTGTCTATAATAATTAGGCCCAAATGATAATGGACAGTGTCAATAAAGCTGCGGAAGATCGAGCAAACTGGAAAACATTAAATGCCGAGGCCCATTGCAATGGATGGTATTCTTATTTAACCTTTCACGAACAGTAGGATCAAATTAGCCCTCTTTCAGAAATTATTAATTAATAGCCCGTAATTACAAAACTTCTTCATTTTAAATCAAATTTAATGAACCGAAAGCGTCCTTTTTTCACACGCGGTAAGTCCGAAAAGCCCATTAAGCTTGGTGTCAACTTTGGGAGAATTCATTTAGGGGTCGAATAGGCGGTCAAAGAGGTAGTGAAATAACGAAAACTCATTTGGAGGGTCAGATAACCGGGCGGGGTCCGGTGTTCAGGTAAAGTACCTACCTACCCTATTTTATATTATGTGTAGGATTGTAAAATTTCCGGGTTCTATCCAAATACAAATTAAGCTGAGTTTTGAATCTACCAATTTAATTGCTTATTTGCTAACTTCTTTTTACAATTATTATAAAGCGTAGTTCAGACTACGCTATACTATTTCGCTATATAGTACAGCTTATTGCGGCATAAGCTGTAACTATATAGCATGACGTTCAAGAGTATCGTTCGTACCTATATGCTATATATCGCAAGCCGGTTTGCTGTGTATAGCAAGTTATTTGACGGCGATCCGTCGGGCGACGGACGGGATAGAAATGAGGCGGGGCGGGGACCGGAGAATCATACGATATAACTCTGAAAATCGCTCAAGTTTATGGAGTACAGCAAGCCAATACTTTATAAGTTTATAGTATAGCGTTGTGTGAACGTGTCTATCTAAAATGTATGCTGAGCGATATTGTTGATTTATACAATACTAGCTGATGCGTTGCAATGCACTTTTTCCTACTTACTACCTACCTACTACTACCTACCTTCAGATACAAAATCGAAATAGTAACAAAAAGTTAAAACCATTTTCAAGTATTTGTTTTTTTTTAAATATCAAAATTTTCTTTTATAAGAACCTTCTCCTGACAATAACGAACACAACAAAAAAAATTAGCAAAATCGGTCCAGCCGCTCACGCGTGATGCCGTGACTAAGGGAAATAGGGATTCATTCTTATACAGGGTGTTTGGCGGATGGACCGACACAATTTTTTCAGGGATTGCGGGGGTCATTGGCTAGGTTCTACTCATATACCCTAAGTCCCAAGTAACACGGTTGTTTAAATATGTTTTTTTTTGTTTTTCTTTTAAATTACCCAAAATCTTTCCTTTAATTCATCACAACTTTTTCGTTTCTGGGTTATACCCACAAAATATTTACAACTTTTCGAAATTCGCGTATATTTTATTATAACTTGCCATACAAATAAAAAAATATTTTAATTGATTTGTATGGATAGGCATAAAAAAATTGGCGAATTTCGAAAAGTTGTAGAACGAAAGTTGTTTAATTTCCGATACCAAGTAACCCCACAAAATTCTTAGAGTTGATTTTTTAACACCTTGTAATATAGCGTAGTCTGAACTACCCTTAAGTCTAATACTACATCACATAACGTAACATCACGCCTATATTCTCGGAAGGGATGGGCACACGTGTATAGTACACCCTCATTTCACCGTCATGTTCTTCGTTCGTTCTTATCCTTAGATTCGTAAATGACTGCTGTTGAGAATGGGTCTTAATAAATCACGATTCACGAATGAGTCGTGATCGTGAGGGATTAACGTCACAGAAACCACGTATGCCATACGGATTGGTGATCATAGTACGTTTATGAGCGGATTTCTCAATCTTATGAAATGAACCTACGAAAGAATTTGTATAAATAAATGAATGAAATACAACAGCGTGTCGTCAGAGTTTACGTGGATATGTTCATTAAATTAAAACGTCCCGTGCGGGTGTACGCTCATTCTTTGTCCTTCCTTTAAATTAATTACTTTGAGGATGCAGATTTAATTACGACGAGGCAAAATGGTCGGGATGCATTATTCGTATTTCCATGTTTATGTGACTTTAGCGTCCTATATACAGGGTGTAGTAAACGAATTCGTGTAATTCCTTCAAACCGCGTGAGTTGACACAGATTAACCCTAAATGGGTATTTCAGAATCGACTAAACAAATAAAAAAAATACCTTGATGTTGTATTTCTGAGTCATTTTAGAGCCTCATATTATCACATAAAAAATCTTGTTGCATTTTTTTACTCATTTTTTTTTTGATTCCCTATAGTTTGCTTAGAATATGATCACTTACTCCTACCTCAAGTAAAAAAATAAATATTTTGTTACTTTTAATCAAGCTAAATCCCGTGCGTCGTCAATCTATACCAGTAGTAGATCATCAGGTTTTAAGGATATACACGCATTCGTTTACATCCTGTGTTTTAATAATGTCAGTGCGTCAGATGCAGGTTTAATTAATGGACTGAACTGACGTCCTGTTTAATTAGTTTCACAATGTGTTATGTTAATGCTATAGTTATGCTAACGACATCAATAACAACAGTTTGTTTCCTTGCCAAGAAACAGTAAAATTAAATCAGCTAATTAAACAATGACGTACTTTTTCCCTTATTTCTGCTACATAGATTTTATAGTCTTGGATACAGCAATAAAAGATACAACAAAAACACCAGTTACGTTTTTTCAAGCATTTTATACAGATGTGGAAAAACAGATTCTATATTCTAAACACATTCCTCACGTCACTATGTATTTTATAAAAAGAACTGAATATTAAGTTTATTTTATTCGCTGCAAAATAGAATTTAATATTATAATAGTTCTTCGAGAAATATTTTCTATAGGTAGGTATCTACTTATAACACACTAAAAACTTTCTATATTCTAAACTATAAACACATTCCCCACGTTGCTATGTTCTTTTTATTAAATATAATAAAAAGAACTGAATATTAAGTTTATTTTACTTGTTGCAAAATAATTTAATATTTTAGTTTTGCGAGAAATATTTTCTGTATAAAACACAAAAAAACTGAAAAGGTAGGGTTACTCACCACTTTTCCTCCTCCAAAAGCTAGTAAAGGATTGGTGAAATTGAAAGGCGGCATCTGCAGCCTCCTGTTCACTTCTCTGGCGAAGACGGGGTAGGAGGGCGAGGGTGACGGAGCCACTGCCAGATATGAGCGAAACGCCTGAAGGGTCCGGGAACCTGGCTCCTTGCGTAGAGGACCGGATAGGTATCTGATTGCTTCCTCTGACTCGTACTTGTCCACGTCCACACCAATAGCCGCGTATTCACCTATGATGGATAATGAATCTGTCACTTTTGTTATCGGTAGCGGGTAGCACCGGGCAATGTTGACTAAGAAAGGTAGTCGTCGATATGGATCAACGCACCAGATGTTATAAAGGCGGTGGTCATTCGACGAAGCGGGAGCATTCGGTGCTGAACAGCTGAGGAAGTCTGACCTTTTATGTCTGACTAGTTTGTCCTTATTTTATGATCTTGTAATAATTGTGTAAAGTATTATATTGTGATCTAGTTCATGTTACTAACACTAACCCAAATACAAATACTCTCAGTGGTGGAGAGTCTATGTTGGTTTTGTTTACTACATTTACCTTGCTTGCAATCCTGACATACCGATATTAGCTATAACTGTAATGATAGAATCACCCCTGAACGATTATGTTGTTGTGTCTTTTACACTTTTATAATAGTTATAAGTATAAACTGTTTTCTGTCGTCCTGGATCAGATTTCCATTTCGGTAAAAGGTAATTGGGGTTTACCCGTTAGGAAATTTTCAACTGTTGTTTGTTGTTTAAAATTGTGCCCGATAAGTGACAATACATACACAACATAACATTACGCCTCTACTTCCCGAAGGGTTGGCAGAGGTGTATAGCAACACCCTCAATTCGTGGTTATGTTTTAAGTCCCTTGTAATAGGGGGCGAGCCTATTGCCATCAACGGGGCACAAATCTGCTACTGAGAAATTTCACATGGAAATACCCAATAATACTTTGCCCAACCTGGGGATCAAATCCAGGACCTCACGCTCAGTAGTCGCGCTTGAAATCACTAGACTAACGAGGCAGTCAGCAGTGACAATAGCCTTTATATCTTATTTACGGCCATTTTCAATAACCTATCTATCGGCGGTTTCGCCTACTAGAGATAGAAATTTGACATAAGCTCCATAGAAGTAACGTCAAATTTCTATCTGTACCTAGTAAGGAAAACCGCCGATAGATAGGATATTGAAAATGGCGGTTATCGGGCAAAAGCTAGTTTGGTCCATAATTGTGTCGTGGTCATCGACACAATTATGGACCAAACTAGCCTTTGCCCGCGGCTTCGCTCGGGTTAATTTAGAATTTGACAATCAACTCTTAACACGCTACTAAATTTTCTATAATAATATAATTCAATCATGATTCGAAAGACACGTGGCGCCATCTATTATCATTATTGTTGTTTTCCAAGGGAACAATGCTTTTTTTCGGGATGAAAGGTACCCTATTTCCGTTTCTGTACACCTGACAACGTGTATGCAAAATTTCAGGATGGTCGGTTCAGTGGTTTAGGCGTGAAAAGGTAACAAACAAACAAACTTACTTTCGCATTTATAATATTATAGTTAGGATAGTTAGGATGTGTGAGTACAACTCTGTATACCTCTGTCTAAACCCTTTGTGTAGTCGGGCATATACAAAAATAAAGATGCACTGAGCAGCCAAACAATGTGAAAAGTCCTAATCTTCAATTTCGGATTTATGAACGAACGTAGTTATGTAACGTGTTAACTTTGGTATTAAAGTTGAAATTCTTTTGTTTAGTGTCAGCGTCGGGATTTAAAAATCCCAGACACGTTTATGTCTAATTTAATAATCCATCTCGTACTGTATTGTTGTCGTAACTTCATCTGAATTTATGTCGAAGTAAAAGATAAAAGTCTTACTCCTTTTACTTTGTGTTAACGTCGAGGTTTAATATTATCCGACACACTTATTTTTAATTTAACAATCCATTTAGCATGCATCCTTATAATGTCCGTTGTGTGGACAAACATTGTTTGTGCAAATAATAATAGCTAAAGTTTGTGCTTTCACATGAAAATCTGCCATATTTGGGAATTAACACTAATGCCGCTGCTGCAAACTGCGCGTTGGAACAAAATACGACGCCATAAAACTTTTACATTGCCGTTGTTTGGATTTTACAGTCTGGAAACGCCCTTTACACAAGGCATAATTTTACAGAGATTGTTAATATCCAGTTGTCAATAGTCCATACATATTCTATGGATTATAATACTTATCTGCCGGTCCGATGATAAGGATTGTAACCATTGTTTATCTTCCCAAGGCTTGTTAAACGTGTCACTGAATAATAATTATGACGCAATTAATGAACCATTTTACCGACATGATGTATGGTGGAAAAAAATGAGGTTTTTGAGTAAAGAATATCTTAATTGGATTTGTATCTGATAGTCGATACATTCATAATATATTATCGACACATAATAGTGAGCGGGTGTAAATTGAATAGTAGCGTTCGTGAGGAGCCACAATATTTGCTCGTCATGTGATCGATGTGGTCGGTCGGAGCGAGGCCAATACTGCTCGCTTGAACGATCCGCAATACTTCCTCCAATAACTATTCAATAGCTCGCCAAGATCTTTAAGCTTATTACATTTATATCATCAGAAATAAGCCCCATAGAAATTCTATTTTACGTTGGACGCTTGATGTGAACTTTTTATTGCTACTTTTTGTAAATCATTCAGAAGCATACTTGAAATATGAAATACATAATACGTGTTCTATGATTTAGAATAAAAAACATGTTCCAACAAATAGATTTAGGTACTTTATTCGTTATCTGTCATAAACATGACTGTTCCTCTTTTCTATTTTCATAAAATATTGAAGGAGAATCTAAAATAAGTGTGATACAGGGGTGTTAGGCTGTTTTTTGTAGTGTTGATATTTTCGTATGAGTTAACATTTAGGTACATTTTTAGCCCCCGCTTCTATCTATTTATTACTGAGCTCCAGTATATAAAATAGGCGTTGGTTTAGTTTCCAGTCCAAGGAGCACCCATCCATACAAGATTATAAGTAGCTTTGTTTCCTTTCAAGAGTCCTTTATGCAAAGATTATAGCCCAAAAAGGTAGACGCGGTTGAGAGCCTTGTTTCAATAGTAGCTTATCTATATACGTTGTAAAATATAGTGTGCTACAGTTATTAAAATATCTACTTATATTTATTCTTAATGTACCATGAGAACTGAGAGTGAATAACGCGGGTAAAGGCTTCCCTCGCCGAATAATGGGGCGGTGGTGTCAGTCTAACAAAGGGAAGATCTAGACAAATATATCAAACGCGAGATTATGGAAATCAGACACGTAGCCATGCTTGTCACTCGTACACTCACTCTTTGATATATTGCTTAACAACGCTAATAGGGTGCTTTGACATAGGATGATTTATAAACCGTACTTCAAGTGGGTATTTCACCAACCTATCATTAAATGTTCGTTAAACCCTCTTAGGGGGTTTTCACCAACCTATCGTTAATTGTTCATTAAGCTAATTCGGTCTCTAAACTTTTCAATACTTAGCTAACATTTGCTCCACAATATCAATAGTGATAATGACAAGATTATGGAACACATAACTGTCATATTTGTAGGTCACATTCAGCTTATCTGCTCAATAGTTACGGACTAGGGGCCCAATTCTCCTAAAATAAATTGTTGCCAAACGCAATCGAACCACAACCGTCAGTCAGTTTTTGTTTTCGAAAACTTTCAAAATTATTGATTTTGTTTTTTGTGTCAAACAATTTGATAGTTTTTGAAATTGAGAACTGTTTGAATGAACGGTTCGGCCTTGGTTCGGTTGTGATTTATCAAGATTTATTTAAGGAGAATTGGGCCCTAGTTATTGTGAGTTAGTTGGCGAAATCGCTCCTTAGACTTAAAGAAAATCTTTTTTCTTTTAACTGATGCAATTGTACTGACGAACTGAAGAAGGCAACTGGGGCAGACTGCACGGGGATGGCGAAGAACCAGGCCAAACAGCGCAACTTGCGGAAGAGCCGAGAGGCCTATATCGCGGACTGAGATCGATTAGCTGAGTTGTTTAATTGAAAGTAAGTACTTAATGTAACAAGCACCACTGTTGCAAGCAACCTGTTGGTTCTTTTCATAAGTTTTATATTATTTTGTAATAGTTTGTTTAGCATATAAGCTGACGGTTTACCTGATGTTAAATGGTTATCGCCGCCTATAAACGCCTACAACACCAAGAGGATTGCTGTTGCGTTGCCAACGTCAAAGACAAAATTGGAAAGTCTCATGTGACGGTAATTTCACTGGCATCCATATCCTTCAAAACAGAATACAGCAATGCTGCTTAGCGGCATTGCTGTGTTCTGCTGCTGTGGAAATATATAGGTATGGAGGTAGTACTGCTGCGGATGAACTTTTTCACAAGGAGCTTTACTGCTCTTATACACTATATTATTATTATTTTTATATACCTATATCCCACACCCACATTTGGGCTAAGCGTATGCTGAGACGCAGGTGCACGCAGCGCAGGGCAGAGCAGATTTTTGTAATGCATGAACGTACTAAGAGCTGCGTACGATGCGGCGCAGACGCGTGCAACGCAGACATGCGTCTGTAGTGCTCTGCGCCTCGTTGTAGACTTTGTAGTGTCATTTGCCAATGACAGAGCATTTAATTGAATTAGTGCGTTGTGAACTTTGTTTGTATGATACTAATCATCCAGATTATTAAAAAAAAAAAAAAACGTTCGTCAATTCGAACACTTCTATTCTTTGTACTAGTTAAAACTCGAATGTGTCTTCGAGCTGTGTCGCAGCATGCGGTCGTGGCCTGTCTGCCTCGCCTGCCCTGCCCTGCAAAATCTGTACTGTGCTGTGCTGCGTCACCTGCATCCTAGGATACGCTTAGCCTTATTGTGGTTTACGGGATATACCTACCGTTGATATTATCCTAGTTTGAATAAATATCTTCGTATCAGTAGGTAATCTTATAGCTTTTCTTGATGCCGGCCGATAAATAGATTGATATGAATCCCGTGTTCCTTTGTTATGAAAATGTTTTATTCACGTAGGGAAAGGCAGAGCATGTTTGAAACTCATAGAAAAAATATGGATATAAGTTGGACGTAGACATAGGAAAGGAACTATGTACTTAAATAAGCGTAAGAAAATTAAATAATTAGAACCTATCTTTAGATTAGCTCCAAAGAAATTACATGATTCAGATTTTGATGTAATGTAAACATATCGTAAACAATTAATTTCCATCTCATCTGGCATAGTGAATACTCTATTCCGATGTTATGCAGAATATAGCAGTCACTTATGCAGGTCCAACTGCTCTTTTGTTTTTTATTTCCAAAAGGCATAGAGTAAAAGTTGTATTATTGTTATTGATATAACGAGCAATGTCACAGGTAGCTAGGGTCATGACCGCCCATAATTAAGAATTTCGTTAAAAATTAAGGCAGTAACGATTTTATCCGATATTTGTAGCTCTCGATCTTCAGACATAATTAATTTACATTTAGGTAATCAACATCATATTTTAACGCAAGATCTGCTGCTGATTTGTTCAGTTATACCATACGTATTGAATTTAGCGGCCTAATTTGCGTCCCCTTAGGTCTTGCGCCCCCCTAGGTCCTGCGCCCCTGGCATCCGCCCCCTTGCTAGATAAGACACTGATGACGAGTTTATTAATCCTTAAGTTTTCCTACCAACACCGTATAATACAACTTTTAATTACCTGAATCCAGAAGCTGCATAGCGTCTAAAGCGAGCATTAGTCCGATGTGATCGTGATAATATCCGACCGAAACGTAAACTGAAACAAAACATTTACCTATTTTAGAATATTTCTCCAAGAGTTCATTTTTCAATTTAATTTATTTATAGCTTTACACGTACTTCTCGTATCTTTGTACGTCTCACGAACGATATCCAGGAAGGGGTTACGAGTGAAGTTCTCCCGTCTGTTCTCGTAGTAATAAGGCTGTCTGTACACTTGCACTGTTCGGACTGTTATTTGTTTTTCCCTCGCCGCTGCTATTATTGCGAGCGCTAAACGTGAAAAGTCGTGGTTTGGAGCCTTTAGGTACACGAAAGCTACCTGCAGAAATGAAAGATGAATGAGTTTTAGTTTGCAAAGCATTCTACGTTCAACTTATCCTTCCCTTTACAAAGTGCTAATACGAAATGACACAAAGGGCCGATTCAATTTTACGGTTACTCTAATCTCTTAATAGCTCGTATTTATCAAAGGGGCTCGTTTTGGGAACAAAATTGAATGTTAAATTCATTAAAATATTTTTTATGAACTTAAATTGCTGACAGAAGACAAAAATATTACTGTCTTTGTAAAAAAAATGTCACACAAAAGCTAAAGCAAGACATAGGTAGTTAGGTACTTAACATTTTGAAGGTAATTAACTACTGTGTGATGAACAAAATTAGTATTGATTTACTTCAATGAGAAAACTAAATGTACATATTGTTATAATGTTTACATGCATGAAATTGAAATGCGTGAGCACGGCGACCACGGAGCGCGAGATGTCGATGTCCGAGGGCCTGGTGCGGGCGAACGTGGAATACACCCGCTTGTTTGAGCTGGCAACATCGCGACAATACTGCGGGATGAACAAAAAATGGTTATTGCCTTTAAAACTAGCGCTTAAAAATTTGCGTCCTAGCTTTATTGCTTCGGGCAGAATTTATTTCACTGTCATTATATCGTATGCATTAAGAGAGCCTCCACGAGTAATGGTGTTTCAGTACGTCCGGCTTACCTTAGGCAGTCGGCCCCGCTACCAACCTTGCTGACTGGCTAATCTTTTTATCACAGCATGAGCTATACTCATACCTACATATAGCTCATGCTGACACGAGAGAAAAATATCATATCAAACATCCACTACTGAAAATAGGTCTAACAACTGCTACAATAGACAGTCAAAGGGGATGTTACGATAATCACCAAGCATGGCGGACGGATTGGGGAAGAACTCTGCTGCCCAGTCTCTTTGACACAATCCTTTTGTCGACTTTTACGATACCCAAGACTTGAGACGGAGTGGCCTAAGGAGGTTCGCCAACGGCGACACGTGGCAGAGCGATTTTAGCATCTCACTGAATTGTATAGAGCCGCACGTCGCAGCACTCACGGCTGACGCATTGACGCACGTCACTGTACGCACACGGATTTTGTCGCTCCGTCATGCGTCATCGTGGGCTAACCGCCTAATCTTTTCGAGGAACTACTCAAGCAACTACCGTACACAATCTTTGTATTTGGTGAAGTTGCAAGACCCTCGACAGTTAATGTGATTGCATTAACATAAAACACTGAATGTATTTGCTATTGCGTTGCCTTCAACTCGACATAAATAACGTATTGTAATTTTCCAATTAACTCGCGGAGTTGGCAGTTTGCCGATGGAGATGTCAATGAAAGTTTTATTGTAAACCACATTTAAGTATCGCATATGGTGTTTCCTTCCTGATGTTTATTGCAAATGCCACAATTCTGACGGCTGGGAACTAGAATTTCTGTATTAGTGATTCATTTCATTATCTGCTCATATTAAGCCATTTTTATTTCACCACAGGTGTTTTAGTGACTGCTGTTCTTATCAGCTGTTAGGTTGTGTATAAGTAGGTATTGGGAGCATTCATCCATACCTCTTAAACCACTTAATGTCAAACCTTTTAAACACGATAACCTTGTCGAGGTTCACCTAAAGCATGTGAATACATGAATCGATAAAGCTAAATTGCATTTTGACAGTTGATCGATCAAGTTGGGCAAACACTGATGTTCGAGTACGAGACATCCTAATGGTTGGTTAGAAAACAGTATTTTTATTCGAATAATATAAATAAAACAACTTCAAATGCGTGCTATGTTAATATTTCTGGCAGTTAAGAATGTTAGACCCCATATACGCGATGCAGCTTCCAACTCTACTCGAAGCTTCGTGTAAATACGCCATACGGCTTTATTTAATGAAAAGGTACTTACATAGCTGACCATGGGCAGATTGAAAGCTGCGGCCATGCGTCCCTCGTGGACACAGGTCTCTTGCGGTCCGACGAATGCGGACACATTGGCTGCCCACAACGCTGCCACCTGTAGAACACACTTGCTTACACCACAGAATGTATAATATGAGGTACACACAGTACTAACATATACAAGAGTACTACACTGCTATAAAGCTGGTTATTTGAACACAGCGCTGTAAGAGCTTTTTTCAGGAAATGTAACAGGTTGAATTAACGACAAAATTATAAGGCTACATCCATCTCAGGTTTTCAACTAGTGAATAACTATAACAATAAAGCGTCTTTTTATTTCTATACTTATTTTCTTAAATTCCATAGCAAATACAAAAGGGCGTTTTCGCCACACTAAACTTAAAGGAGCCGGCAATTTTATATCCCTCTAGTTTACGAGATACATCGTGACGAAACACAATAAGAACCTAATAATATAAATAAAACAGAAAGATTTTTCATAAGATATTAAGCCTGGACGAGCAGAAAACGTTGCAGCTCGTAAAAGTAAGGCATCATAAGTCGTTCTGTTGCAGCGAAGTGGTAAAAACTTAACGATATGACTTTAAAATGTCCAGCGTCGTCGCTACAATTGCATTTAAGGCTTCGTTAATTAACTTTTCAAAAGAACTTATTCAGGTCAGTACTAATTTAAACTTTCTTGTGTTCTGGCAAAATGGTGAAATGTGTTTATTATTAGTCTGACTAACTGAAAACTAAATAACGAGAACTAATTGTTGTGCATTTTATCGGTAGTCCCTTAACATACGCCTAGTCTTGATCGGCTACACCTAGTTATAACGACATAATTTCGACTTTTGGCGCTTCTTGTACATTTTATACACTAAAAGTTTCCCTCGTTACACATCCCACTGACCGAATAGCCTTGTTCATGGATGTTCATAATATCCATTAAACGTTTTATGGCCAAATTTGCCTAGTACCATTAAGTAAGTATTCTGTTATTCGTTACTGACAGTTATCCTTTATCAATAAAGTACCTAAGTATTACAATCAACTTCAGAAGGCTTCAAGTTACTAAACTTATTACGCATTTCTGAACGCCAAGCTGTGCAAAGGAAACGGAGCATTATTATCTGTTAAAAGTTTGTAACAGACGAAGCAGAATATTTATTGTAAAGGGAAACACTGCGCTAATAGTCCTTAAATGTCAAGACATCTATTGACGGTTAGAGGAACAGAGTATTTTATTATTTACAATTGAAGGCACACGGACCGATAATGACTAGAAACAATGAACAATTAAGTAGTCGTATTCTTCTAGCTGTACTTAGGCATTTGTTACAGCTATCTTTGGTGTTATCTATCTCCATAGCGCATACCTAATGACATTGAGTAGATACTACATTTTTTGCGTGAAGTGTTCACATGCGAACAAAACCACTTTCCAATCTAGTGTTATGGTATAACATAGGCACGCAACAACATGACATCACCGCATGTAAGGTCATGGTAATAGCGGCTTTCTCTGTCGGCACCCCATAATGATTTCTGTGTACAACGTAATGACATGGCAAAGCATGCGACAGACAGCGAGTGATGCTCTCGTTTTTTACGGAACCCCTCAGCTTACCCACCCGCGACTGTCAACTTTACGCGACAACATCAATTTCGCAGACAAATACCCCTAATAGATAAAAGTTTGTAAAGATAGTGTTTCCTGTTACAGCAAAATTTATGTTCGATGTTTCCTGTTCTACATGCACCTACTTACACAGACTTGGAACGATATACATTTGTATAAACAAGTCCAGATCAAAAGAAAAGATTGAGTAAGTTTTCTTTCAACTTTATTATAGCCCTGACTTTTTGTTTAAGTACAGTTTTTCTGAAACATTTCGTTTATTGGATCGAAAAAAGTATTGGAAAACATCTAGCCACTTAGAAAAGTTATTCATAGAAAATATGTTTAGAAGAATCTCAGTGAGTTGGAACGGAATCCGCGATTACCATTTTATGCGTTAGCTGGGCTGATACGTCAGGCCACGAAGAGAGGGGTGGCAGTAATGGTGACCCAATCTTCTTTACTTGCTCTCATACTCGCACAATACAGAGTAAAAAGACTTTGTGGTCGTATATTATTTTATGTTACTATACTATCTAGATTTTTATATGGTAGAGGAGGCTGTACCATTGTGATTCCGTGTTTGGTACTATTAACTGGCTCTTGATGGTTTTACCAACATTAATTCTCTGATTAAATTACCGTTTACCTAAAATTTTAACCAGCCATAGGGGGTGTTTCACCAACCTATCATAACTGTTCATACTAATACGGTCTCTAAACTTTTCAACAGTTAAAATTTGCATTTCACCAACATATCAATAGTGATAATGACAAAGTTATTGAACAGATAACTATCATATTTGTAGGTCACATTTAGCTTATATGGTCAATAGTTAAGGACTACTACTCTAATATTGATATGTTCAATCAATCAAAAAAAAAAAAAAAACAATGTCAAATCTTCCTTAATGTGACAAGGAAAACGTCTGTTTTTCCCAAACTAAGGGGGTATTTCACCAACCTATCATTAATTGTTCATTAAGCTAATTCGATCTCTAAACTTTTACATATCAATAGTGATAACGATAAGATCATTGAACACACAATTTTCATATTTATAGGTCACATTTAGCTTATCTGTTGAATAGTTACGGCCTTCATCAATGATAGGTTGGTGAAATACCTTCTTAGTTACTGTCACTGTAAAAGCACCGTTATTATAATTACTTTAACTTCTATTAACGAGTATTTGATGTAGAGATATGCATGATGAAGAGCTTTCTGAATTCCTAGGTCGAAACGTGTATTTATTTTACATTCGCTAGCTACATACCTATATCCACTTATTTTGATGGTTATTTGCAGGTAAGTGGGTAATATACGTCCGCACGCGCGCCAAAGTGGTTTGATGCAAAGAGTGGCTTGAATTAAACTAATAAGATGCATCGATGCTTCAATGGCGTGCATGTGTTTTGCATTTTGATGGCTAACATTACTGGGTCACTGCGTTTCGCAGGAATAGCCTACCATTGAATTATTTCTGGTCGGCGATGCATCCGTTATATTAATATATATCATGTGCTTGAAGCTTCACAGATAGATAAACTGGGTTTATCAGCGACCTTTGCTACAAAGTACAGTATTAATGAAGGTTTATTTTATACTAAACATGTTCCTACTTAGTTTAATTAAATTCAATGCTTAAGTGGATTAGATAATAAACATGTAATAACTGCTAAGTAGCCCTTTTAGTAGATAACAAAACATGAGGGATGAAAATTGCGATATTTAAAATTATTCGTAAGGTTGTCACAGCAGTTAAATAGGTACTATGATTTTCTTCTTCGAGAACCTGCAGAATAAATTTTATGAAATCGGATCAAGTGTACTTTCAGTGTCATGGAGTTACGGCCATTGTTAAACGTCAGTCTATGGGCCATAAAACTCGTGCTTACTGCGCGTAGTGTGACTATCTTATCTAACTCTTCTACTTACTGTGAGTTGCAATAAATCGCTTAAATGATCCGATTTTTTTTCCGCTTTATGGTTGTTACGGACGTCGTAGCTTAAGAATTTATGTTATATTATATAAATTATGTTATTTAAGAATTAGATTTAAGGAATGTAAATAAAGACTGATTTGATAATAGGGAAGTAATTAAGTATATGTAATTAAGATTAGGCTCCAGTTATTTTCCCTTAGAATAAGCATTGTAATGTAGCAAAGGGCACGGTTCAAACAGGTTCGAACAAGTCGAAACCTGTCGGTGGGGGGCGGAGCCAAGAGGCGATGCCGCAGTGAAACCCGCGCTCCCATTGGTCAACCGTGCCCTACGCCGTGTCGGTACCGCACCTTAGTTGTGCGACATGTAAAACTACTTAAATAAGACCAAGTTTTGTTAGTTAGTTGATTCCTGAAGTTATTAATGTTTTACGCAAGATTCTTGAAAAGTTGTAAGTGAAAGTCTGATATAGCAAGTGTTATGTATAAATGTTAGTGCTAATAAAACAACGTAAGAAGTCTGAAGAATTTCATTTGAATATCAACTCAATACAGTCCACCCTGACAGCTGGTCCTTCGAGCCGGATCTGAAGACTGAAAATAGAAGATCGCGACTTGAAGATCGCGAGTTGAAGATCGCGAATTGAAGACTGCAGATTGAAGTTTAAAATCAAGATTAACTTCAAGCTCGAACATGAAGACTAGAAGTGTTGCGGCCAAGGAAAGTGAATCGGAGTCAGGCTATGATAGTCGACGCCCCCGCGCATTCGTAGATCCGCCTAGGTCACCGTCGACCATCGCGTCCGCGTTACCGCGCACCCCGTACGGTGCGCCCGCGGCCGGGACCGATCCCGCCGCCCCCGCGCTCGCGATCGCACCCCCAGCCACCGCCGCGGCTGGGAGGGTTGCGTCGACCGTGTCCGATGGCGCGCCCGCCGCGCCGGCTCCTCGCCTCGTACCGGCAAGTAGAGCCACCGCGACCGCGTACGACTATGGGGAACCGCTCGCCACGCCATCCACGTCGTTCTACCCCACGACGTCCTCGGCGCTACGAACCCAAGACTCCGCGAGAACCATGACGGCCGCGCACGACGTTTCTGTGAGGGATACGGCAAGTACGATACGCTCCCGAAGATCATACCATAGTGACGTGACACGAGTGAAAAAAGCGGAATACGAGGCACGAAAAAGGATCGCCGCGATACGGAACGAGCAATTAGAGATTGAAAAGGCGCTCGTTAATAAGCGATTCGAATATGAGGTGTCGGCAATTGAAGCAGAGGCGGAGGCCCGCGAAGAGGGGTCCGTGCACAGGAGTGATGACAGGGTGGATGAGTGGCTTCAAAGTATTGACCGAAGCCACCCCCGAGTCACGGATCAGCCTCAGGAAGAGCCGCCCCCGCACCCCGCAGCTACGTGCGCACCTCAAGAAGCAGCCACCTACGTCGAACCCGCTACGTGTGTTGATGCTGTCACGCCCGCCAGGGATAACCGAAGAAGACAACGATCGGCCTCGCGGTCACCCACCAGGGGGGAGCGCCGATTCGGAAAAGGAATCGAACAGCTGGCCGACACGTTAGGAAAAATGATGCGCGTACGACCGCCGCCGCGACAAGTGACTGAGCTGCCTACGTTTACGGGGGCGGCCACCGAATGGTTACCGTTTAAGGCGGCATACACCGATTCATCGAGTGTATACAAGTTCAGTGCGATCGAAAATTTAGCAAGACTACGTAACTGCGTTAAGGGCGAAGCGAGAGCAGCCGTATCGGCGCTCCTGTACACCGCCACGGACCCGCAGGTGATTATGAAAACGTTAGAGCAATATTATGGGAGACCGGAAATACTCATGGATCGAGCAATGGAAGACTTAAAGAAACTACCTCGACTCACGAGCGCAGCCGGAGAATTAAATTCGTTCGCAGTGAAGCTACAAAATATAGTGTGTGTGTTATCTAACATGGATAACCGCGGTTATATATGGAACCCGATGTTAGTTCGCGAAGTCGTAGAAAAATTAAGCCCGCACATAAAATCAAGGTGGTGTGATTACGCTTCGGAGGCAGTGGAATCGTCGCGTGAACCGGAAGTGGTACTACTGGCCAGGTTCCTGATGCGGGAGGCTGATCGAGCTATGAAATACGCCTTCACGACCACGACGCCCGCGCCCCCCCCCAAGAAGGAAACAAGAAGCGCACCACAAGTCAACGCAAAGAAGAAGGTGAACCGAGACGCAATCTACGCGACATCGGAAAAAGAAGAAGAAAGGAAACAAGAGTGTTTGTGTTGCGGCGGTGACCACGAGGTACCTAAATGTGCGAAGTTCCTGAAAATGAATATCGACGACAGATGGGAGTGGGCGCGGAATGAAAAGGTATGTTTCAAATGTGTGACTAGGCGCCATCGACGCGAATATTGTCGAGCCAAGCGATGCGGCAAGGACACGTGCAGCCGCCCGCACCACGCGCTGTTGCACAAGGAGCAAGAGACGCCGCGGAATGAAAAATCCGAAAAAACGACTGACGCAGAGAAGCAACCCTCAAAGGAATCGGTGATGGCCGTCTCCGCGCCGAGCAATACGTCACAGCGTGTGTTGTTAAAGGTATGTCCCGTGATCTTAAAGGGGCCCCGCGGACAAGTGTCAACGTTCGCGTTAATGGATGAAGGGTCAACGACATCACTCATCGACGAAGAACTGGCGCGGCGTATACAAGTAGATGGGCCGGTCTCCACTTTACGCATACAAGGCGTGACCTCGCAGCAACATGAGGAATGCAGCCAGGAGGTCAAGCTACGGATACGCGGTCAGAGCGGCGCCTTCCAAGAGCTGAGCGCGCGAACGATGAAGAACCTGCGACTTCACGGCCAGACGGTGGACAGGTCAACGCTACTGAACTATCCACACCTACAGGGCGTAAGAAAGGATGCGTTCTATGAGGGGGCCACACCAAAGGTACTGATAGGTGCTGACAATTGGCATCTGATAGTCACACGCGAACTGCGCATGGGCAAGAAGAACGAACCCGCGGCTTCGTACACCCAGTTGGGATGGGTGATCCACGGGACTGCACCGCGCGCAACACTAAAGAAGCAAGAGGGACAAGTTGTGCTGCACCTATACAACGCGTCCGCAGCAGAACAGACAGAAGATGTACGTCGTGTAGAAGAGCTGGTGAAGTCGAACTTCAAGATCGACGCCTTAGGAGTTTCGCTAGCGAAGAAAGTCAGACCAGAAGATCAGAAGGCGATCGACGTAGTCCAAGGCACCATGAAGAAGATCGGCGATCACTTCGAGGTGGGGCTGCCATGGCGTGATGAAGACGACCCGATGCCCAATAACTACAGCAGTGCCCTCAGAAGACTACGGACGATAGAAAAGAAGATGGATTCGTCCTCACACTTCGCGGCACAATACGGCGCCCTGGTGAAAAACCTACTCGACAAAGGATACGCCCAGGAGTGCGATGGAACAGAAGATAAGAACAAGAAGGTGTGGTACCTACCGCACTTCCCGGTCGTGAATCCAAACAAGCCGGGGAAGATGCGTATGGTGTTCGACGCCGCGCACCGATACAGTGGAGTGTGCCTAAATGACCACCTATTGGACGAGCCCGATCTCTTGAAGTCGCTGCCGGGGATCCTGTTCAGATTCAGAGAGCGTCCGGTAGCGGTCACAGCGGACGTTCAAGAAATGTTTCTCCAGATAAAAATAAGAGAGCAAGACCAAGCTGCGCAAATGTTTCTCTGGCGGGACGCGGAACGCACTAGGCCACCGAAGAAATACAAAATGACTTCAATGATCTTCGGGGCTTCGTGTTCGCCCTTCATCGCGCATTCAGTACGGGACGCCAACGCGAGACTGTTCACCAAGGAATACCCCGACGCTACGCAAGCAATAATATCAAGCCACTACATGGATGACTACGTGGACAGCCTCGCGACCGAAGACGAGGCGATCAGGACAGCGCGCGAAATCGTGAAGGTACATCAGAACGCACACTTCAACCTAAGGGGCTGGTGTTCAAACAGACCTGACGTGGTGAAGAACATAGCCCCGGAGGAGCAGGCACACGACACAGAAGTAAGACTTGGACAAAGAGAAGAGAATACGGACAAAACACTGGGCCTGTTGTGGCAAACAGGCTCCGACGAGTTAGGCTTCAACACTGGACTGAGTCGGCTGTCACCCGAAGTGAAGACAAGCGACAGAGCGCCGACAAAACGAGAAGCCCTCGGAGCGGTGATGGCGGTCTATGATCCCCTGGGTCTCATCAGCCACTTCACAGTCACCGGCAAGATCTTGCTCCAGAACCTGTGGAGGCACGGCATTGGGTGGGACGACGCCATCCCCGAAGAAGACGCGCAGCACTTCGAAGAATGGATGCGAAGCCTGCATGAAGTAACGAAGCTACGCATACCAAGGTGCTATGGCAAGGGACCAGACGACTCCATGGAGCTCCACGTCTTCTGCGACGCGAGTGAGCAAGCGTACGCGGCAACCGCCTACTGGAGGATCCAGAAGCCGGACGGAAGAGTGGACGTGAGGCTGGTCGCGGCGAAGGCGCGAGTGGCCCCCCTGAAGCCGGTCACCATTCCACGTCTAGAGCTACAGGCGGCAGTGATCGGCACAAGACTGGCGGAGACGATAATAAAGGAGCACCGCGACAAGCCCGGAAGCGTGACCTACTGGACGGACTCACAAACCGTCCTGCGATGGATCCAAAAGGACGCCGTGAAGTACACACCATTCGTGGCGCATCGCCTAGGTGAGATCGCGGAGCTGACTAGCGCCAGCCAATGGAGGTGGGTACCCACCGCACACAACGTGGCGGATGACGCCACACGCCCCAACTATGTCGTTCACATGAAACCGGAAGACAGATGGTTCGTCGGCCCCATGTTCCTGTACCACAACGAGGAGTCGTGGCCGAAAGAGAAGCCCAAGGACGATACCACCGACGACGAGGCAACGTACACGATAGTGGAAGAAACGAGAGAGCGCCCTTCTCACCTGCCCGACATAAGCAGGTTTTCTTCATACGAAAAGTTACTACGAGCAACGGCTGTACCCTTCCTCTTCAAGGAGAAATGCAAGGACAGAACAAGCCAGATGACCGTCGACCTGATAGAAAAGGCCGAGAAACTATGGCTGAGACAAGCGCAACTTGAAGATTACGCCGAGGAAATACGACTACTCGAAAGAGGGAAGCCGGTGCCCAAGTCCAGCAGCCTGTACAAGCTGGACCCTTACTTAGAAGACCAGGTTCTTAGAGTCCGAGGGAGGATCGGACACGCGGCAGTCACGGAAACAAAGAAGACACCATTGATTCTACATGGAAGGCACCCGTTCACGCGACTGCTTGTCAAGGACGCCCACTACAAAGCCGGCCACGCCAATAATGAACGCGTGATCAACGACTTGAGACAACGGTACTGGGTGGTCAACCTACGCCCCACGGTACGAACCATCGCGCAACAATGCCAGCTCTGCCGTATCAGGAAAGTTATGCCAGTGAAACCAACCACAGGAGATCTACCCATGGAAAGGCTAGTGAAGACTCAACGACCCTTCACCCACTGTGGGATCGATTACTTCGGGCCAATGACGGTGGTAATAGGGAGAAGACATGAGAAACGCTGGGGAGCCTTGTTCACCTGCCTGGCTACGAGGGCGGTCCACCTGGAATTAGTGTCAAGTCTGTCCACCGATTCGGCACTAATGGCAATACGAAGGATGGCGGCGCGTCGAGGTTGGCCCAGAATCATGTACTCAGACAACGGCACCAACTTCAGAGGTGCAGACACCGAGCTACGTGTGGCCTACAAAGAATGGGCAAAGGAATTCATCCACTTTGGGCTTGAACACCGAATGAAGTGGAAATTCATCCCGCCAGGGGCGCCGCATATGGGGGGAGCGTGGGAGCGATTAGTGCGCTCCGTGAAGACAGCACTGGGGGCGACCTTACATCAGAGGGCGCTGAGAGAAGAAGTGCTGCTGACGCTGCTGACAGAGGCCGAACACTCTGTAAACTCCCGGCCTCTGACCCACGTCTCTGTCGATCCTAAGGATCCGGAGGCCCTTACACCTAACCATTTCCTCATTGGAACCTCCTCAGGTCTTCCCCGCACTGGGCCTTGTGAGGAGGCCAGCCGCAAGCAGTGGAGAACCGCCCAGGCGCTCGCCGACCACTTTTGGCGGCGCTGGGTGGACGAGTATCTACCGACGTTGGTGCCTCGAGGGGCATCAGACGACCAACGGCGACCCCTTCAAACTGGCGACCTGGTCGTCGTCACCGACTCTGCACTACCAAGAGGAACATGGCCCCGAGGCGTCGTGGAAGCCGTCTACAACGGTCCAGACGGCAAGGTGCGGTCAGCCGACGTCAGAACCACGGCGGGCATCCTGCGGCGACCGGTCACGAAGCTCGCCGTCCTCTGCGTGGAAGATAAGGCTACGGTAGCCCTGCGCCGGGGGGAGGATGTTACGGACGTCGTAGCTTAAGAATTTATGTTATATTATATAAATTATGTTATTTAAGAATTAGATTTAAGGAATGTAAATAAAGACTGATTTGATAATAGGGAAGTAATTAAGTATATGTAATTAAGATTAGGCTCCAGTTATTTTCCCTTAGAATAAGCATTGTAATGTAGCAAAGGGCACGGTTCCAACAGGTTCGAACAAGTCGAAACCTGTCGGTGGGGGGCGGAGCCAAGAGGCGATGCCGCAGTGAAACCCGCGCTCCCATTGGTCAACCGTGCCCTACGCCGTGTCGGTACCGCACCTTAGTTGTGCGACATGTAAAACTACTTAAATAAGACCAAGTTTTGTTAGTTAGTTGATTCCTGAAGTTATTAATGTTTTACGCAAGATTCTTGAAAAGTTGTAAGTGAAAGTCTGATATAGCAAGTGTTATGTATAAATGTTAGTGCTAATAAAACAACGTAAGAAGTCTGAAGAATTTCATTTGAATATCAACTCAATACAGTCCACCCTGACAATGGTTTTGTTCGTTCAATGTTTTTGTTCTCATAAAATCGTGATTGATCATCAATGTTACCGCTGTCTATCTTATTTTTATATTTATATCCTACCTAGTTTGCATGTCATATCATAAACGTATGATATCGAATATCGATTGTGTCCTCTTGTGTCATATCGTATTGACCATAATTCAATGTGTAATAAAGTGTGGTGTGAATTATGGTGACAGGTTGTTGTAAACGACGCCAAGTTTTTACGTAGACTAAATATGAGCTCTTTGAATGTTAGGGGAAATAATACATTATGTATTTTTTATGGCTTTAATCAAATGTTATTTCTAACCAGAACTGTTTCTGCTACTTATCGAATATCGTAAAGTATTTTTAAGTTTATTGGTGTCTACTCAGTGGAAAAAAGCAGTGTAAAAGTGGCTCCTTAAGATATCACCAATAATATAACATTTCCCGAAAGTAATCTGTGTTCACAACCTGTGAAAGAATAATGGGCGTCGAGTGAGTGGGTACTCCCAATGAACTCCCAAGTAATTTTGCAACCGATTGGAAAAAAGTATCTACGGACTAAATTGGAATACTTACACAAGATTTTCTTCTGCAGAATTCAAGTTAACGTCCATGAGGGCAATAAAAAGTTATTTATTGAAAGGGAACGCACCTGCCGAATGGAGACTTCTTCTTGTCCGAATGTTTCTGCGACGACGAAATCTAGAGAGTGGCCCATTGGGCCTAGGAGCTTTTCATTCACTTCATCCACCGCCATCGAAATTGCACCTGTTTAAAAATAATACAAATATGAAGTACGACAGAATATAACATATTAAGTATACTGAATTGTTACGACAATATTTGTTATACAACTGTTTATTTTTAGTAGCAAATTATATCATAAAGTGGATTCAGCGCCAAGTATAATTTGTTAACATTCATCTTGTTCAGGTAGTTCGTTTCGACAGTCAAAATAAACAAATGCACGTTTGATGGCTTCAGTATAAAATAAAAAGCTCTCGTCTGTATAACTAGCATATTAAGAACGAGGTGCTGTTTTTCATCGACTCCCTGAAGAACTATTTTACAAAAAACTTGAGTCACTAGAGAGTGTTGACTTTAATGGAAAATTTATCGACATGGTAAAGCTCTTAAAGTTGCACAGAACGGGCTAGACGTTTTCGAGGGGTACTTTACTTTAGAACTTGGTGAAATTAAGTAGTTGGTATGCAAACTTACGTGTTGAAGTTTTAAGTACGTACTTATTACCTATAAAGTTTCATTGCCAGTCGGTTGTCTCGTCTTAATGTCTTTCTATATAAATTAGCATGTAGGGTTGATACCTGAAATTACTCTCCCAGGGCGCTGGTAGCTGTAGTCTCCCGGTCGTCGTTGAGAACCCGTAAGATAGCCAAGTGTGAATTTTTCTCCGTTTGAATACTTTAGTGATATCATTAATAAGCCCCAACACCAATGCCACTGTGAACAAAATTAAATGTAAAGTTGACGGACAACATTTTTTTCAATTTAAATAACTTTATTGCATTCCATAGTATCATTTTAATAAAGGTGGTAGGCTTAAGACTATGGGATGAATCATGGCCCCATCATAGTTTAGAAGAAGAGAAGAAGAGCACTTATTTGTTTAATATCAATTCAATATTTTAGTTCTGCGTTGCGATCAGTATGCGATGGTTAGTAAAAGTGCAATTAGGTTTTTCTATTCTATATTATAAATTCTCAATGTTAGTCCGCAGTTTCAATTTGTATCCGGTAATTGGTTCTACCATCGCCTTCCCACATGAGACCTGCTACAGACTGGCATTGATGAATTGTATCGAGGTTTATCTTTGACGAATACATTTTATAATACCAAATACATTTCGTCACAATTTTCTCTTCCAGGGAAAGTTGAATGATTACTCTAAGCTCTAACATTTCGAAAAGAACAATATTTCAACGAGGAAAATAGAACGAGGAAGTGAAGTGGAGCAAAGCAGCAATTAAAAAAACTCGTGGTAGCAAATCGTTTCGAGTGCACGTGCTGCCAACATTTTTCCAATATTGCCAGCTCGTAAAATGGCACATGTGGATGACACCGCCTTTAAACACACGCTCGAGCCTTTCCAGCTTACTAATGTATATCGCTCTAAATTATAGACATTTGCGACATAACACGGCTTACACAGCGCCAGATTTAATACCAACATTCTATTACTGAACTTAATGGGGATGTCAAAATCATACCCTTGAAATGTGAACTGCCATAATTTCATATAATAGGAGAATTAGGGAATGTTTATGATACTGACGGAGTGTGTACGATATCTTAAAATTGTGAGGCTTTCTTTAGAGCGTAGTTACTAGGGTTTTCGCGTTCCCGGCCTATTTGAGTTCCCGGGAATCGGGAATTTTTTCTCTTAATTGCCGGGAATTCCCGGTACCCGGGAATTTTCATGTTTTTTTTATAAATATAGTTTTTCTCGTAAGTATATTTCAACATTAAACTTGTGTAAGTAGTTTAAACATGATAAATTGTCTAACATACCAATCGACTTTTCTTATTAAAATAAAAAATCATATACTTATTTAAAAAAATTAACTAGGAACAGTTACAGTCATTTATTGTGCGATGCGGCGAGTTTCTTTAATGAAAAAAAAGTCTTCTCTTCATATAATATGGCAAAATATTACGGAATAACAATAGGGTGAATGACTATAAAGAATGTTACCAAATTCGTGTAATACCTTAAAACCACATGATCTACTACTGGTGTAGAATGACCGAGCACGGTATTTAGCTTCATTAAAAATAAAGTTTTTTTTTTCTTGCGGTAGCGATATGTGATCGAAACAACCAGCTAATAAGGTACCTACAAATAAAAAAATAAAAATTGCTTAGTTAAAATTTTATTTGTAGGAACATTTCGACGCCACTCATCAATGAATAAAAGCACGATGACACGGTGGCTAGCACGACTAGCACGAAATCGTTCTTTGCAGTCGGTTAACTCGGGGCGCAAAAAGGGCTCGAAAACAGAACTCTTTTTTTTGAAAACAAACTGTTTTGTATTTAAAATAAAAACTATTTAAGGTTAATCTGTGACCAGTAGATCACGCTGTTTGAAGGAATTACACGAATTCGTTTACACCCTGTGTATTTTCATTATAAATCTCGAAATTACACAAAAGATAAGCATTGTGAATAGTTTCTACAAATGAAACATTTACAAAAAAAATCAAGCGTTTAGAATTTGTTTACTAGACAGAGATAACAGTACTGTGTGCTGACATCACGATACATTTTCCCCTTCTAAGTTCACACCATGCAGTACAATGTCTGTTTCACGCGAGAGAGACAGAAAATGCTCTAAAATCTTCGGAAGCGTGCAGACCCTTCATTTTTCATCATCTTTTCTTCATTTCAAATAATTCCCGGGTACCCGGGATTCCCGATAAATAATTCCCGGGTCCTAAAATCCCCAAATTCCCGGGAATTCCCGGTTCCGGGTACCCGGGGCGAAAACCCTAGTAGTTACTGTTCTATGATTAACTTTTTCTTTGATTTTCACTGTGATGAAATTGAGTTCTGGTAAGCAAAAGCACCAATATCCATCAGTGTAAGAAGGTTGACACTGAAGCCATTGACTCCTTAATCGAGAGGTGGAGATTTGGAACATTAACTTTCTTTTGACTAGTAAATGTTATTAGAAAAATATAAGCACTACTACTTAGAAATTATTCTTAGAATTTTTCATTGGACTCTACTTCTGGCAAATTCGAACAAAAAATATTAATAGTTTTTTATGTAGTTGTTAGTTTTATTTTTAGTATCACTTATCATTAAATTTTACGTTTAGCAGGCATAACATTGTTTAAAACCCATTAGGTCGTGAATTTATTGGGTACTCTACTACTGACACTTTATCCAAGACGTTCTTTACTTAATATTCAGCGTAGGATGCCTCTATTATTGTAAGAATGACCAACCGGCCGCATAATTATTGTTCCTTCAAGTGTTTACGTAACGGCACAAAGTGTAGTGGTACACAAAACTTGTCCGGCCAGGCGACAGGTCCGTAAGGCAACACGACGCGTATGTGAAGCATACAATTTGCTTTACATTGTGAAAGTTACCATCCGCAAATTGCTTTTACTCACATGTAGCATCGTATTATAAATATTTAAGTGAGATTGTTTCTGCATAACCGGTTAATAGTTGTTTACGATATATAAAATCCTTTCTACAGTGGAACGAACGGGAGCTGGAACAAGATATAATCTAATTATAGACACTCCCGCAGTTCATATATTATAAACAAATGTCAAAATAAACTATCAAAGCCATGGCCTCAAAGTCGACCTGTTGCGAATTTATGTTATGAGTGTTAAAATTTCAAAGCACTTGTTTTGAATTTTTCTGAAGAAACATCTCTATATACCTGATAACGTGCGGAAAGTAGACTAATCGCTATTGGAAGTATTAAAATTGGTGTAGACGAGCAACATGACAGCGTTGTCGGCAGTTGAGCACGCATTTGGCCGACATGACACTAGACGGTTCTCATTTTGTGTACAATGTTGTTAAAAATAGCTCCCGTGGGAGATATTTATGTAACTATGACCCGGTTAAGTGAGCGAGTGCCATTAAAAGTCCCTTGCTTGCTTCATTGCACTTGCGGTAGACCGAATCTCCCTATGACTAATCAAAATTTGCTCAATTATCAATGACATTGTCCTGAAAATATCAACCGTAACTTTTATGCGCGATATTTCACTTAATCGTTTGTTTAATTATTTTTCCAGCTGTTTTTTTATTTCTGCAAAGAGAAAACTTCGTATCACCGATCATCCTTCATTTACCGAGTGTGATTCGTTATTATAGATTACTATATTTTATCACTTTAAGAAGAGCACCAGATAGACACATATATTATTAGATAATATCTTAAGATAAAATATACGATATATGATGATATTTTATGGGAAAGTTCAAAAGATACTATAGAACAAAATAACAAGTTTGTAACAGCCGGCAAAACTAATTACTCATGGAGGCTATGTCGAACTTTGGAGCCTTCGTCGAACATTTATTTAACGGTTGTTCAAGTACTAAGAACGATGATTGAAATTTCGCTCAAGCCCGAAGTTGATTCTACTTTATAGTTATTTTATAGGTGTACTTACATAACCTTAAGAAGTCAACTTTTTATACACCTATATCGACGAAATACTTACGTGGATACCGACATTGTTTGCGCACGACTTTCGTAAGAAAATAAGTTTGACCCTACCATAAAAGATTTGACCAGAAAAGTTGTAACTACAAATTTTATTACGCAAAGGAATAAAGTAAACGTTTTCATTATCATTCGCGATCAGATCACCATACAGAACACTACTATGGGTTGTTTTTAAGGCTTTAATTTATTTTAAGGCTTAATTTAGTTGGTACCAATCTGCATTTTCGATCACTTTGAAAAATTATGTAGCCTTTTTGAAGCCGAATTTTTTAATCGGGATTCAAAGCGATAATTATCATGATAAATATAGATTGATAGTTATCTAGATAAATATAAATCAGATTTCAGTTGGACTTTGAATTCGGAATCTTCACATACATAATTATGCTAGTGATCGCAAACTTTTTTTGATGTGTGTATTTTCCAGTAAGTGTTTATAAGATTATTTAAAATATAGGTATCTATGTTGATGAGAGGTGGAATAACAATACTGTAAATATGTTGAAAAGAAAATTACAAAGTTTTTTTTTTTTTTTTTTTAAATAAACGTTGCCCCACACTAGGATTTCTCTTGTATCGTGGGTGCGTTTACAGACACAAATCTCACAAACAAACGCCCAGACCCGGAACAACCATCTGTAGGCAATACAAATTTTTGTTCCGTGTGGGAATCGAACCCACGACCCGTAGCGCAGGCGCAGAAGCCAATCGCTTAGCCACTGCACCAAACGTGTCATCAAAGATTGATTCACCAAATTGAACCAATCAAAGATTGGCATTTATATCAAGTTTTTTTGAATAAATTAGATGTAATATATTAAGCTCCACTTTGAGGTGGGTCTATACAAGGTTAGTCGGAAAGGGGGTCCTAATCTGCAAGGGTGTTAAAGTACACAAAATAATGAATAACTTTTGTTCTACAACTATCCCCAAAAGTCAATAGTTCAAGGGAAATAGCTGTTCAAAAATTTCATAAAAAATACGCTAAAATCTGTGTAGTTATCTGCAGCTATGAGCAGCTGTGTATACATTTTAGGTCATATTTGAAGTCACGGAAAAGACGCTCCATTTTCTGATTTCGTAACTAAAACAAGGACGAAGAATTTTTGAAAAAAACTAAATTTATGTAATATTGCATGAAAAAAAATCTTACTTTGTTTTAACACTTGCTCTAAAACAGTCATTAGTGATACTTTAAGTGGCCTGCGGATTAGTACCCCCTTTCCGACTAACCTTGTATATTTATTGAATTAAGTAAAAAAATATATTCTTAATCATATGTAACGATGCATCTTACATTCTGTCCCAAAAGTACCCGGAAATTCTCATTTGAAAATTCCGCGCTAGAGACATTTTAAAAATTCTTTTTGCGTTTGATTGGTATAATTGTTAATGACATGTAGTAAAAAATAACCTAACCTCTGTCGAGTATTTTGTGAGTAATAAACTTTATCTGAAACAACTTTTGTCGTCGGTCGTTTTTTATAATATAACAGCGCAGAATGGACGTTGTTAACGAAATGCTTTCTGAAGCGCAGAACGCTTCCACGTTCATGAAACGCATCATAACTGGCGATGAGACATGCGTCGCTACGAGTACGACATGGAAACAGAGCAACAAACATCCGAATGGGTCTTTTCAGGTGAGCTAAAACCAAAAATGCCGCGTCAAACCAAATGAAAAACCAAGGCAGACTGTTTTCTTTGATTATCGGGGTGTCGTACATTACGAGCTCCTTCCGATGGGCATGACGGTAAACAAGGAGTCCTCGAAGTCATGAGGCGTTTGCGCGTGCTATCCGTCGTTAACATCCAGATTTTTGGGTGGAAAATTCATGGATTTTATACCTCGATAACACGGCTCACACAGCCATGATTATTCGTATCTTTTTCGCCATTCAACGAACATCGCTTCGCAGGCACCTTACTCACCGGTATGGCACCATCGTGACTTTTTTCTGAGCTAAACTTAAATTGCCGCTTCGCGGAAAGCGTTAAGAGACTATAGAGGCGGTGAAAGAAAATACGACGAAGGCGCTGAAGGCCATCCCGATTTCGACTTATGAAAAGTGTTCCGAGGACTGGTTGAAGCGCTGGTATTAGTTTATTGCCTCTAATAGGAGTTACTAGGAACGGGAAAAAATAATTAGGATGATTAAAGTAACCCTCCGTATTTTATTTTCAATTTCCGGGTATTTTGGGACACAGTAGTATGTGAAAAAGTATCGTAAACAAACAATTAAGTTTGATAGTAGTTAAGTTTTATTAAAGCTCAGCCAGTTAGGCTGGTTCTCTGGTTAAACAACCAATTAACTACTCGAAAAATGTACCATAGAATTTTAGGTAAACGGTTGTCTAAAACACACTTATTATGTAAACAGTACCTACCTAATTTCTAAAGTAACTCGATATCGAAATCCTGTCAAGATACTTTAAATAAATGGCCATGTTAACCTACACGTCTAAATTAATGTTGTCTAAGAAACAGGTTGATTACGATGAACTGGCCTGACTCTACGTACCCACTATTAATCAGTATATTTTGAAACTTGTTATTCAAAGGCCCGTAGATTAATGAGTTACTTAGTCATGTGTACAATGTTAAATAAGTTTTATGGGCATACCTAATCAATGGCATAAAATAAAAAACTTTAAACTAAACAGTTTTTATCATTCTTTACTTGTGGTACGTAATACTATTTTTATTCTGTGATTGTAGAGCAGTGTTCCGCAAACTTTTTGTGTTTAAGGTACCTTAAAACCTACTAAATCTGGAGAAAAATGTTCGAGGTACACCATAGTACCGCTGTGTAGTGTAGGTAGGTAGGTATTATATCTTCAAATCGTTCAGACAAAACTTGATATTTTTACGCGGCACACTAACTAACGACCACGGTACACCAGTGTGCCGCGGCAAACACTTTGCAGAACACTGGGTTAGAGGACCCATTACAATGGAGGTGGCTTGGATCTACTTAAAAGGTCTATGGTGACAATTTCTGTTGAATGATTGGAACGGTACACTTGCATTTGGGGATAAATATTTGTCTATTGTTTATCAGTACTTTGACGATCTGTTACATTCTATTGAAAGAAGCCCGTAGTCTTTTTTAAAGCATAGTCGAATTCTAGGTTGAACCGAGGAACGTTTTACATTAGATAAATTGTCGTGAGACACTTGTAGTAAGTAGATGCAGACAAGATTCTAACTCTTTTCCATCAGAATAAAAGGGAATTGCAATAAATATCGGAGATTTATTGGAAGAGTCCTCCCTCGTTTTAGTTTCCGGCATTCCGGCTATCAGGATACGACAGAATGGATGGTTACGTTCAATTAACGCCATTTCCCAAACCACTTTACCAAATAGCCTTAATATGAGCCTTTTAGGGTGGTTTGTATGTATTGAAATGCGATTTATTTTAGAGGGGTGAAAAGAGAAGTGGTATTCTATTTGATTGTTATTAACTGTGAAAGTGCGCCATTGCTAACGAGATTCATGAATTAACTCAATTGGGTAACTAAGTAGTCTCGAATACACCATTTTTTTTAAAATTTTCCTTGTATTATTATTGAGGTTAGCAAAATTATGTTCTCAATCTTGTTTGGTAGTTCAAATAATTTGAATTAAGTTCTGTATTTTGAAAACGACCGGGTCTGTGTCTAGTAGTAATGTTGTATTCCAATGTATCGAAGAGGTCGATAAGAATTATGCGATAGTGCAGTCGACACGGGCGCGGCATTGACATAGTTGCACGTCACCACGTCATCGCGTCATGGCGTCAACGGCCCACAAGACGCGACGCAAGCGCACGCCAACTTGCCAACATTTTTCAGACTATCTCGCAAAAGAACAATTAGCGATCGCAAGGAGGAATTTAAATCATTCGATAGCTATTTCATTACAGTATCAGAGACCGAACTCCGTAAATTGCTAAAGGAAAGCTCCTAGTTACATTTAATTAAATTCCTGTGTAACGTGAACGCCAATATAAGTAACATAGGTCCTTTTTAAAATTCCTAACAAATACAAATACCTATTAATTATGTACTTTATCTCCTGCTGTCTGCCTTTCAAGACAACAAACTGATAAAAATGCAGATAACTTTTTTGTAAGCTCACGTGAACAAATTAAAAGTATTGGTACCTAGGTACTATGTTCTACCAATATTTTCTTTAACCGCTAGCGGCCCGACCGACGATCCGGATCGTCAGTGCCATTGTTTATCTATTGTGTCTATAATTACAGTACTCGATAAGTTAATAACAATTTTTGTTTCCTTAAAAAAGTAAAAAAAGTTTTCTACATTATGTTTTTCGGAATATTGCAAAAACTGTCTTTAAATCTTTGGAAAAATTTGCTTGTGATGATGTTCATCAATGCAAAATTAATGAAACACACATTGATTCTTTTCAAAATATTTGATGTAAGTGAAAAGTTTACATTTGTATGCATGTCGGGGTTGCCCGTACATTGCGGAACCATCGATTGTGCCCGCATCATCGAAAAACAATGACTGATCCCGGGCGCGCGCCTGCGCAACCTTACTCCGCCGCGCTTGATACATATTAATGTCATGTTTAACATTGTTGTATTTTGTCTTACATACATGTAGTTATATACTTACAATACGATTATCCCCATTCTAACATGAATTTCTCATATTGTTAGAAACTAAGTAGGTAGTAGGTATATAAGTATTTTTATTAACTATCTGAAAATTGGTTGAGGTCACACATGATCGTATAAACTTAGTAAATATTATGTTATGACTAATAATTATAAGTGTGAACGTTATGATAACCATTAATTGCCAATTTATGTGGACTTCGATTTACGATAATGCTGGTTTCGAAAATAGGACAAATGTTAACATCTGTATAAAGTATGTATTTGTGTCTTAACCCGTATGATTAGACAAATAGATTAATTTGACTATTACCCTACATAAACACGCAACATCAGATAGATAAGTACAATCAGATAGGGTATGTTTTAAGTTATTTTTGTACCATCCATCCAAAATTTAAGTGCTGGGCACTTGTCGGTGTAGCAATCTCCATCTTTCTCTATCTAGAGCCAATTCCTTCATTTCTCTGTATGTTATCATTTCTGTCTTTTCCTTCAATTGGTCTGTATACTTTCTCTTTGGTCTACCTGGTTTTCTCTTGGGTTGTAATATGCCTTCTATGATATTGGTTACTAGCTTTTGCCCGCAGCTTCGCTAGCGTGAAATTTTGAACCCATTAAGTGACGATTTTTCATACAAACTTTCATCGCCTATCTCCCTAACTCGGGTTTAATTTTGAAAAATCCTTCCTTATTCCTTGTCTACGTTATAAAGGGAACGTCTGTGCAAAATTTCAGCTTTCTAGGTCCAAGGGTTTGGGCTGGGCGTTGATGAGTCAGTCAGTCAGTCAGGACTTTTCTTTTTATTTATATAGTTAAAGGTATTGTGTCGCAGTAAGTGACTGATCATTGTCCCCCTTATTTTTTATTTTTGGTAAACTTGAAATTCATTAGTCACTAGCTTACATCAGTTTGTAGTCACCAGTAAACGTTTGCGTAAAACTTAAAACTTTATGTTAAGGTAAATCTATACTAATATTATAAAGAGGTAGAATTTGTTTGTTTGTTTGTTTGTATGTAGGAGGTAATCTCCGAAACTATTCATCCGATTTCAAAAATTCTTTCACCAGTAGGAAGCTACGTTATCCCTGAGTGCTATAGGCTATATTTTGGGGTCAAAAAATTAGGGATCCATAAATTAACGCGAGCGAAGCCGCAGGCAAAAGCTAGTACTTACATAAAGGTGTAAAACAACGGCATTTAAAAAGGGTAGGTAGCATGATGACATATACAAAGCACCTTAATACAGGGAAGGCAGTTATAATAATACAGGGTGTTAACGAATTCGTGTAATTCCTTCAAACCGAGTGATCTACTGGTGACACTGATTGACCCTGCATAGGTTTTTTTCAGAATGAACAAAAAAAGTTTTCAAAAAATGAACCATGGTATTCTGTATCTGAGTAATTTTAGCGTCCCAAGTTAACTGACTGCGTGGAGTAATATCGCGCTAGTCGTGCCCGTCAGCTATGTCGCCGTGCCTTCATTCATTTATGCACGGCATCGAAATATACTGTCACACAAAAAAAAAATTGGAAAAAAAAAAGTTTATTTTTATTTTCACTCAATCTAAATCCCGTGCGGGGTTAATCTATACCATTAATAGATCATGTGGTTTGAAGGAATTACACGAATTCGTTAACACCCTATAATTTGTTTCAATATGTTCTAAATAATAATCGAAGTCTATGTAGAGATAGGTTTGCAGCAAGCCCATTGTGTATTTATTTAGAAATTCAACAATAACTCTATCCTGTATTTTAGAAGCTTCCTGATAAACTTTTATCTGGAGAAGGGAGAATAAGTTTGAAGTTTTGACTACTTTTACATAGAAAATATGTTAAACCGTTATTCCTTAGCTTAGTTCTTTTTGAACGTCAGATTTAAAATAGATATCCCACAAAAAAGACTTCCCTTCACCGCATCCTAGTGTTTATGCTGTGAAGAAGAAACGGCGCAACAAACTCCCCAGCAACACAAATATGTCTGACAAGTGAATAAATTAATTGACTCTATACAAAGAAAATCATAACATTTTTAACAATAATAAAATTGTGCAATTAAAGGAAAAGTAAACATTAAAAAAAAAGTAAGTACCTATATAAATCATTTCTGTATGAATTGAGATAAATCAAAATCGTATCTAAATAATATAGATACATACATAAACCTACACAAACCTACACAAATCGGCCTTTAATGGAAAGCTTTCCAAAAGAAAAACGTGATGAAGAAGAACGTTAATTGAATTGATGTTGTAGGAAATTAACGACATCACTGCAGCTTGAAGGAATAGATGGATTGCTATGCTGTCAATCAACCTTCGGAAATAGATGGACTGATTTATACCCAGCCATAATTAAACTAGTAGGTAAACTATTGTTTCTAGCCGAGAATCCATTAAATAAGTTTGTTTAAACACCAATCAGTTAGCTCAGCCATTACTGCAGCAGTCCATTGCTGAAGAACGAATATGACTTGGCACTTGTTTCATACTAATTTTATTGTACTGATGAAGATCGAGATCATTATTATTATATAATTAGGTACCATTTCTGCATAGACTATTCGCGATGTCTACATCTCAGAGCAATAACTGCTCTGAGGTCTACTACATAATTCATGAATTCTTTTTTTAATCCTCAGTTTTCTTACTCGATGGCAATGGAACTGTTTTTGTAAAATTCCTAATATTACTAATTGATTTAAGTATTGAATTATGTGAAAAACAAAATAAAAGTATTTTTTCGGTCGGAATAATAAATAACCATATAAAAAAATAGCTATCGAAATTAATAAAGGCGCGTAACTGAATTTTGTTCAATCAGACGACAAGGCTGTATGGTTTTAGGACCTTTGCTTGCTTAGGTTCATTGGCTAATATTTTACAACAACCAGTTCGTAGTATTTCTTGGTATGGTTGCATATTTTTCGTAAGTACCTATTATTTGCATATTAATCTGTATTTTTACTTTCCTCGCATTCGCTAGGAAGAGTAGAGTGTTAATATCGGATAACAGTATTAAATTCATACTCGATGTAATTAGGCGCCCTTGCTGCGCTCGGGTGCCAAAATATCTCGTGTGAAATTGATCATTTTCTTCTCCTGGTTAACAATCTACGCAAGCAAAGCGTCTCCCTAAAACCCAGTAATTTGATCGCACAGTAGTTGTTACGAACGGTAGTTGTTAATACTTGTTAATTTGATTATGAACCTCTTTTGTAAGTACATGATTTTAAAACGTGAAATTAAATTCAGGCACTATTCGTTATTTGATCACAAATGGTTTCGACCGAAGTTTACAAGTTATTATCATAGATTTTAGGCATAGGCACATTAGGCACTACAAAAAAAAACGCATAGGTTAGGAGAAGGAACACCGTGGGTTTTTAGCCGGTAGGAGTCCGGCATTAGCCTTACCCGGGCGGAGGGTATCCATGAGGATTTTCCGAAGAAAAATAAGACGGTTCTTCAGATCCTAAATGCGGCCCTGTACGAGTACTCTATTCTATTTCAGACTGTATGTATTCAAACAACATTATTTATAACGACTAGTTAATTCTACTACTAGACTGCTACTAACGTAACGTAAGTAAACGTTAATTCCAATTTTTATAAACACGATTTTGTCTTAAAAAGAATAGCTATCTAGCTAGCTCATTTCGCCGTTATGTACTTCCATGGGGGCGAGCCTTTTACCACCAACCGGGCACAAATCCAGACTCCGGGCTGCTACTGAGAAATTCCACACGGAAAAACCTAATAACACTTTGCCCGACCTGGGGATCGAATCCAGGACCTCACGCCCAGTAGTCGCGTTTGCGACAACTAGACCATCGAGGCAGCAAACTTTACTTTTATTTGGGTATCATTTAATTTAAATGATTCCGAAAAATAACAATATGCTCTATACAACATTTACAGAAGCTTGAGACAAAATGTAAACAAAATACAACCCGCTCTAAAATTATCGCCATTGTATTTCTTGTAATTGACATCTCCGAACGAAGGAATTATTCGAAAAGTGGGTAGTTCTTTGTTGACATTTTATCTCATGCTTTAATGAATATGGTATAGAAAATACGGATATTAAAAAAGTTTTCAGTTAACTTAATTGGTTGTGTAAGTTGTTTTAAAACCTATTGATCAATGTCAAAATAACGTTTCTTCCTGTAATAATAATATTCAGTTCTGCGATTGTTATCTCAGGAGATGGAATATTCTAAGGAGGCTGTAATAACATTTGTTTTGCCGTGAGTGATTTCATTAAAATAAATCTTAGAACATTAAATTACATTCTGGACTTTTCTACTTAAATCCGAGTTAGGAGAGCGAGGGTAGGTTTTTTTTTGTTAGGCTATACGAGTATAGTTCATTCTTCCGTATTAAAAAACACATAGGAAATACATTTTTGATTTCGCTGCGTTCGATGCTTTAACAAGCTTTCATTTTGAAAGTGACTATTTTGAGCCGTTAGATGAATATTTAATTAAATGTCATACATTATTATTTAACTAACGGCTAAAAAATAAGGAAAATAGTAAATGTAAAATGCTTTTTTTTTATTATGTATTACGTACAATATTACGTTCCTTTGCACGATTGGGTCCTTATGTCCTTATCAAAAACAATAATCAATTGATGCGATAATATACTGGACGACTTTTTTACCGTCTGGAAAAAAAATTGTATTTTTGAATGGAGTAGAAGGCTGTGGAAAAGTTTTTTTTTTCCTTTAGCTTAAGTAATTTATATATCTAAAGATATCTAGGTACTATAGAAACTCAAATCATACGCAGGTGTGTATGGTTTAAATTTAGATAGTATTTGATCGATTTATTTACTTCAAAATTTCTGTTTTTATTTAGTTTGAAACTTTACTTCCAATTAGTAGTATTTATTGATAGATAAATTACAAAAAAGGTTCTATTCCTTTCATCTACCCATTTTTTTTCCAGACGGTAAGTAAATAAAGTCATCCGGTATACGGTGTATTCTTTAAAAAAAAAAAACAAAAAATATTATGGTAGGTACGATGGCTAAACCAAAAAATAACAATGGGTTTTAGTTTTTTTCAAAATCGAGCACACAACAATTTGACAATTTTCCTTTATACATACCTACATATACATAAATAAAGAGAAAGGTCCTGACTGACTGACTGCCTGATTGACTGACTCATCAACGCCCAGCCCAAACCCTTAGACCTAGAATGCTGAAATTTTGCACAAAGGTTCCCTTTATAATATAGACAAGAAATAAGGAAGAATTTTTCGAAATTCAACCCCTAAGGGAGTTAAATAAGGGATGAAAGTTTGTATAGAAAATCGTCACCTAACGGGTTCAAACTTTCACGCAAGCGAAGCTGCGGGCAAAAGCTAGTTCTTAATAATTCTAGATTTTACTCTATAGATTCTATAGAGTAAAATCTATAGTATAGAACTCTACACTTAACTCAAAAACTGATCCTGTTGTAGGTATATAAACTTATTGACAGTTCAGGTCTCACAATTTCGAAGCTAGAGCCCTATTCTTTCCCTTTCTCCACTTTCCTGAGTAAAAAATTTCTTCAAATTTACGTTTTTATTGTAGAGCTTCCAGTCATGCTATTGCTCTGATTTCGTACGACACCACGTACGACGAAGGCTCAAGAAGCGAGTTTTCCCAAAAAATATCAGTAATGGTCGAAGGACTAAACTCTACTTACAATATACAATCGTAGTGCAAAACGGTTTGAAGCATCGTTTCTTTGAGTTCAGGCCAAAAGTGAAAGAGCGAATTAATTTATGTTTTCTTTAAACCTAATAATAATTTAGATTTAAAGAAAACAAGAATTAATTCGCTTATTATTACGTGGGTTCCACTTTGAGACGCACTTTTTTAATAGAAGGTAGATAGCATAAAAATAATATATCGTATTAAATTAAATTATACCTACCTAATAATACGCATAAATTAAAAACACGTTAAGTAGTTTTATCAATAATCGAAATATTTAGAAAACTATGGCAAAAATAAAGTTGATTGGAAATGCTTACCATAATCCATGTTAAAAACTTCATAATGTCCAAGTTCACAACTTTTCACCAAATAGAATAGAATTTATTTAATCATTACAAAACTTCACTTGTTCATAATTATTTCTGAGTTTTATCCGGTTTAGAATTTTATTATTTTCCCGCCATTACGTAAAGTTAACACGCGATTCGCGGTCCGGAGTAGTAAGCGCGCGTCTCTCGTCCGCCGATGACAGTAATAGACTGGCTGGCATTGCTGGCAAGAGTGGAATACCCACACTACAGAGAGTTGACTGACTGGTAAGGTGAAATTGTGATGACGTTGATCTGTAATCGTCAGAACTGTTCTGCTCTGACTCATTCTGCGAGACACTAATCCCTTTTTGGGATTATCCACAATATCCACCCTCTATACTTAGTTGCGTATAAAGCTAAGAGCTTTACTCTCAAACTCTACGCAAACGGGTAAAATTTATTTTATTATCGCTTTTCAATTCCAATTTAATTACAACGAATCGATTTAGTTAAACAGTAATCATTATTTTAAAGTATTTTTTTTTAAATAGGCTTTTACTACACAATTTACAATCAGAAAAAACTAAGTTCTTTAATGCTTTTGAATGAAGAAATTTCGCATTTAGCTACATATTCATAAAAAATCATTAGACTTCCGTTTGACTGTGAATTTGTGAAATCGTCCAAAGATTACGAATATTTTATCATCAGCATGGCATTATGAATGGAACACATACATATAACCGGAGTGCGGTCAAGGCGAGCATGTTTGTTGCACTACATAATATAAGTACATGTAACATAATAAGATACGTATGAGCAAATATGTAGATATACGAACGCGTCATTAACTGTAAATTAAGTGACTTTGTAAGTTCAAGTTGGTGAATGAACAGCTGTACATAATTAATAAGTTTTTTTTGGGAAGAGAAGGATGTGCGATTTCCTCGCTCCAGGTTTGCTAAAGACTTTGCAAAAATTTGTGTGTCGGACAACTGGGCTCACGTTAACCGGTATTTTATGCGCAAATAGTTTGATTTCGAAGATCAGATAGCAACCAATCAATCAAATCAATCAGCAGCCTGTCACAGCTAGCTCATTATTGAATATGCGAAATATACTACCAGTAGTCACAAGTCACAACCTATGCATAGTGAATTGGTACTACGAGTTCTGACTCGTACCTTTTGCACTGATACTGCTGACGTCACTGGCCTGGTAAGTTTAGTTTAGGTTGGTAAGTTGATTGATATTTCGCCATTTCTCGATTGCCAGGGACTTTTTTCTCAAGGCCTCTACACACCAAAGCCGGCGACTTAACCCGGCGGGTTATTATTGCCTGCGGGTTATTGCGGCCAACTAAGCGAGTGAACATGACGCAGAAACAAGCCTGGCGGACCTCACTAATAATTGTTTTGCGTCATGTTCGCTCGCTTAGTTGGTCGCAATAACCCGCTGGCAATAACCCGCCGGGTGAAGCCGAGCCGGCGCGACGGCGGGCGGCTTTGGTGTGTAGAGGCCTTTATAGGTCTTGTACCCTACATCGCGGGCAGGTGAGGTTGTTGTTAGGAGAAACTAGATGGTGAGCACTTAACCCTTAGGTACCACATACCCACCCTGTTCAGTCGTATTGTATCGAGTACCTAAGTAAGATTGGAAGCAGAGTCCAACATGTTTGGAATGACACGGTGTTGAAGATCATGTTTATTCCCCTTTTGAATGTCCAACAACACTTACATTTAACACTAGCTTTCGCCCGCAGCTTCGCTTGCGTGAAATTTTGAACCCGTTAAGTGACGATTTTCCATACAAACTTTCATCCCCTATTTAACTCCCTTTGGGGTTGAATTTCGAAAAATCCCTTCTTAGTGGATGCCTACGTTACAAAAGGAACATACTGTCAAAATTTCAACTTTCTAACCCCAGCGATTTAGGCTGTGCGTTGATAGATCAGTCAGTCAGTCAGTCAGCTTCTCCTTTTATATGTTTAGATTGTGCCCACCTGTAGGATGAACGTAGGTGGGTATACCTACAACTACGTTTTATGTTGATAACTGATAGCTTTTACACACATTTCAGGCAGATACCTAATTGGTAAAACTAAATAATGTCATCATTTTAACTAAGAGGTCATTGTCAGATGCACATTCATATCAATTATAAACATAATACATCATTGCAAAGTAATGCTTTATCCTCGCATGGCATCCATGGGCTCAAATATAGTGTAACAAAGAGCGAATTCATGATATTAAAAGCAGGCAGTACCTAAATGCTATAACACAATTCCACCAATTGTGCTGTGTGGCAGACCTCTAAAAAGAGTTGCAAATTTTAAATATCTGGGTCATTGGGTCTCAGACGATTTGAAAGATAACGTTGATGTAGAACGGGAGCGCAGGTCACTGGCGGCTCGATGTGGGATGTTGGCTCACAGGTTTGCACGTTGTACGGCTCAGATTAAGGTGACGCTTTTCAAAGCCTACTGCCAATCCTTTTACACGTGCAGCCTGAACAACCGGAAATAATATGTCGGATAGATTCATCCTGACGGTGGCATGCCCGACAGATGTCAACCGGGCCATCCTTCACAATATATTTCTTATAGTTCGTCATCATGACTTCGTCCATAATTGCACAAATAAAACCTTCGGTGGCCCCGAAAAGGTCACCAAATCGTAGCCAGGATACGGACGCTAAAAAGTCAACATCGGGCCCATGAAGGGCTCAATAGAAGCGCCGGTATAGCTCCTTGCTTTGCCATACTTCCTCGCGATCATTGGTACTAAGTACTATAGGCTTGCGCCAGTTCTCTTTAGCCAAGGCGAGCGGGGTAAGGCCCTTGTCCACTGCGACCACATCTCGATGCATCCCCCCCTCAGCTTGGAGGAAATACTCCCTGAGACTGTACACTTCGCGATTGTGTAGGGTCTTAGCGTTTAAAAAGCCTCGACCCCCACTCTTTCGCGGAATGTACAGCCTCATCACCGAGTAGCTTGGGTGATGCATCCGACGTGTAGTCAACAGTGCACGAATCCTTCTATCCAGGGCGTCGAGATCCGTCTGAGTGTGGTGAGTCCACGGTCTTGAAGTACCTACTCCTTTGGCATACTATATACATATCACTTGAGTATGCCAAACAAAGTCTTTTATCGGGCGATAACAAGGCGCGCCTTCAACAGTTGGGTCATGCCGGTCTTGAAGTACCTACTTCTTTGGCATACTATATACATATCACTTGAGTATGCCAAAGGAGTAGGTACTTCAAGACCGGCATGACCCAACTGTTGAAGGCGCGCACCTTGTTACCGCCCGATAAGACTTTTCAGTACTTTATTCAGGCGGCCAAAGAAGCGCTCCCGCAACGATTGTCTCATGTCTGCCTCTCTGATGCCTAAAGCCTCTGACATACCCAAGTATTTGTAGTTCTGAGCATGGGAGAGAGATCTAAGTTGTATGGAATTCGAGAGTTGGATTCCCTCGGATTCCATAATCCTCCCTCGCTTTACATGCATGACTGCACATTTGTCAACACCAAATTCCATCCTGATAGAGTTACTGAAGTTTTCAGTTACCTTCAGTAACTCCATCGGTCGCAAATCAGTGGGAGGAAATAGTTTTAGGTCATCCATGTAGAGGAGGTGGGATATTACTTGACCTTCTCTCCTCAACCAATAGTCTAGCCCTGTTTCCTCCAGTAATGTACTCAGGGGGTTCAAGGCTAAGCAGAACCACAACGGACTCAGACTGCCACCCTGGAATATATCACGCTCGATCCTTATGGGTTCTCCTCTCCCCCGAATCTGTCGACATCCTGGATAGCGAAGGTCCGTTCTCCCGTCCCGTTCGTCCGTTCTCCGTTGACCCATACACCACGAAGTTGCGTAGAGTTGCATTTATTTTATACAACTCCAGCACCCTCATGAGCCATGTATGTGGTCATAGGTCTTCTTATAGTCTATTATCCAACATGTCGACAGATCCTTTCGGGAATTTGTTGGCTAATGGCCATGTCATTGAGAGTAGCTCTTTAGTACCGCGGGAGCCATTCGTACATCCATTCTGGATAGCACACATTATTATGTTACTGTCCATATGTTTTGTTCTCAGAATGGATGTAAGAAGTTTATAGACCGTTGGAAAACACGTAATCGGTCTATAATTTTTGGGTTCCGCGGTAGTTACTACCTGATTTATAGAGCAGGTGGGTTACTCCTGTCGTCAAGGTCGATGGTAACGACCCAGATTCCACCGATGACTGGAATTGTGAGGCCAAACGAGCATGCGAACTGCGTAACCTTTTAATCCAAAAGTTGTGCAGTCCGTCCGGGCCGGGAGATTCCAATTCGGCATTAGAAGGTCTGTACCGGCTACGCCTTGGGGGTCTTATTATTATCTTGGTATTATTATTATTAAATCTGCATAACACTATACCTACCTGTGTACCTAATTAAAATTACAGGTACCTACCTGTAGGTACATGAAACTTTCCAAATTTGAAGGTTCGCAACACATCAGCAATCCTCTTGATGCTGTAGGTACATGTAATAGGCAGCGGTAATCAGTAAACACTTTCCATCGGAGGGCCGTGGACATGATTGCCAAGCTCGCACATGAAAAAACCCCTTTCAGGAATAAGAGGTGTGATGGTATACAAGACTAAAATAATACTAACCAGATTCTTAGTAATAATTTGAGTTTGTTAGTAGATAATATAGCTTGGTAGTCACTTTGAGGTTTCTATGCTAGGTACGTTTTACTACTTATATTTTGAGAATTCGACATGTGTCGAACAAAATGCTTACAATGTCTGCATACGACCTACCTAGATATTTCTTCACACTCGTTGCCTGTTAAGTTACATGAAACAGCACCTAACTGATAAGTAAATAATTCAGAGTCGATTTCGTTTGGCTGCCAAGTGATACGCACTTTAGTGTTGATTCGGTACGGGTAAATGAAAAAATCGTTATCAGCTGGGTTCATTCCAAAAACTTAAGACAAAGAGGAAGATCTTGCTATAGCTATTAATCATGTCTTTATCTCGATTGCTTTCAGATGCTCAGCCCTGAACCCATTTATAAGCAGTTAAGAAAATGTCAAGTTTTTATTTGACCATTCTTACACTTTGATGGAGAGCAACTAGACCGACATCTGGGATAAGTACGTTAATAGCATCAAAAGAAGTAGTAGACTAGATCGGTCAGGTCTTAAAAAGTATTTAGACGGCATGAGTATGAAATTACGACTCTAGGCACGCAATAAATTTATTTTTTTGGCGAGTAACGGATGTTGGAGCATTTGGCAGATGCATAATTATGTCCGGCAGTAGACTACGATAGCCTGAGTTGAGTTTGACAAAGGAAAAACCATTCGAATTGCACCTTACCTACATAATTTTAGATTTTGTTTCACCGTGAATCTAATCCGGATCGCGTAAAAGCGCAACAGCTGAAGATCTGAGAAGAGGAAGTTTTAATCCATTCGTTCAGTAGGTACGGGGAGTTTGCGTAGCCGCATTTCGCCACAACTTGACCCAATGTTGATAGTACTAGCTAGCTCTCAATTGGCGAAGTGACGAGGACTTAGTGTACTTCATGCACAACTTTGAATTTAATGACCGTATGGAAACAATGTTGTCACATTTGTGAAAAGTAACTAAGTACTTATTATGAATTTGCGATATATTATAATAAAAATAAATTGTGAGTTCAATCAAGCGAGATCTGTATTCAGCAAGGGGTGAAATCGAATATTGGCTGGTTTAGGACTCGATGATTGCGATTCTTCCGTCATAGGGGGTGAACTGTACCCACTTTGACTTATCACATTAAGTACTTATATCAACTTTTGAAGTGCTGCAAAAATACCTATACAGCGATGAAAACTGCATAGAATTGCGTCTGCAGTGAGTTCGCAAAAACAAGACATGCTTGTATATTGTCTACAAAGACGACAGGCGATCTCATTATAATGTTATCTGTGTCTCTGATCTTACTCACGACTCCTCGAGTTAAAGCTTTGAAACCACCACTAGAAAAAGGGCAAATGTTCTCATTTGTGTTTATAAAAATGCTGACATTTATGGGATTTTATAAGATAACTATTCATAGTTACATTTTGTATGTATGTTGTATAGTAGCAATCGCTGAAAAAATATAAATCGGTTACACAAACTTTTCTGTTTCATTTGTAGTAGGTACCTATGTAGGCAATAAAAAAAATCATGATTGTGGCTCAGAACATTTATCAAGAAAGTTCTGTTGATGGTTTCATTTTAAGATTAGTTTAATCCCACTCGTAAGTAAACAAAATTAGGTTAACTACGCTTTCATCTGTTTGCAGAACGTAACGCCTATCTAGATATAAATCGCTTCATGTTAAAAGCGACCGTATTTTTAGATTTATGAATCATTTTAGATTTCCGGGGTAAACAACAACATTAAATGCTTACGTGTCAATAAAATAAATCAATGACTGAATTTTGGTTTATGATGTAGGTACCATCTCATCTCATCGTATAAGTAATATCCAAAGAGTAAAGTATATTAGTAATATCAATGGGAGGTAGGTAGGTAGGTTACCCACGCCTAGTTTAGGCTGCTATTCCACTTATCAAATATCTTTGTACAATATTTTATAATTTTCTTTTCTTTAAAATTCTTAATTAAAATAATCTAAAGTCTTTGATTAAACCAACATTGGACAAAGATATTTGATAAGTGGAATACCAGCCTTACGTCAGTTAATCATTTATTCCTAGAAATAGGTAGGTAGGTATGTCGGAAACAGTTATTTTTTATAATAAATTCATTTAATATAACATGATAACAGGTTGATACATAAAAATAGTTTAATAAATTATTTATCGTAGTATGAAATAGTCGCACCAACACGCCCGCGTCGCGAGGTTGCGATCGCCTTATTTATCATTGAACTTTCTGAAACAGATAAATATCTTAGGTTTACAAAACGCCAATCGTAATAGCTTCCATCTTTACAGTTCAACAATGTTCTTTGTACTGTATGTTCTACAAATCCGTCTTCTCGACAGCTAGAATCAACGCAATGATTATTGTATAAAAATTAAAACTAATCCGATTGCTAGTATGTTACGGGGTATGGGCGCGGTGTAAATCAATTTTCGATCATAATGGCGATTCAATTTAGTTTTGATATTAGCTAACAGTTTTTCAATATTTGTAAAAATAACAAAGTAATTGTCTGTTGACACTTAACGTTTCCACTCTATATATCAAGGCGAAGTATGGAGCATCGCAACAGCTGTGACGAATAGATAACACCAAAAAGAAGAGTGAAAAATAATGAAAATAAAAAATTACACTCACCATAGTAATTTCTGGAAATATAGTACTTAAGTTGAAGTTAGCACGGGACGTGACAGGAAAACTAGCCAATGATCTATCCACGTTGTGTCCCATACCTTGCACGTTGGCAGGCATTAGGTGGCTGTTGAAGAAATCAGCTTGGTACTGTGACGGCATCTGATTACCCACATAGTTCGGAAAAGGCAACTCTTCCGACATCAAGTTCGGATGCTTTTTATTTAACGCTTTATTCTGCCAAAATAAATGGGGATCATTCCAGTCTTCAACTTCGTTATTGATCTTAGCTTTTTTACTTTGATACTTTTTACTCGATTCCTTTTTAGAACATTCCAGTTTATGTTTTGTTGCAGACTCTCTTCTTGAGCTTTTGTAGGTAGGCGGCATTTTTTCCGATTGAAAAACTGTCGAATTGTTTCTCATTTTCAATTCTTCATATTTGTGATTAGTGTAATTGCATTCAGCTGTCTGGTTGTAATCGATGAAGTCACCAGTAAATGGCCCACTGGCATAATTGCTGGACATTAAATTGCTGCTACCGGGCATAAAATTGGAGTAAAAAGAATTGGACATGGTATTAGTAGTGGTATTGTATAAACTGGTTCCCGAAAACTGTTGGCTAGCATAGCTGTTATCAGAGTAATCCAAAATTGGTGGAAAATGTGAAACTTGAGCTACAGCACTGTCTTGTGGGGTGCTAAAATCAGTGTACTTCTGTGGTGGCATCACAAACTTTGCACTATTGCTATCTTGTATTTTTTGCGTGCCATTCGCACCCCTTAATAAAGCTTCAGTGGAATAGTTGTTCTTTTGCGTTTTAGAAGATTTTTCAGTTTTAATATTAGATTTTGTTTTAGTCGATGAAAACTGAGCCATGCTGTCATATGTGTTCAGTAATTTGGGGTCATTGAAAACATAACACGGTTGCGACATGTTATTGTCTAAATGCGGCATAGCTTTACGGTTGCTTTCGTTGGTAAAATGGTTAATATTTTGTTTCGCAGGGCCTGACTTAGATGTGTCAATATTCTGAACCTGATATCGAGAAGGCACATTATCAGTTGAGCGATTCATTAGCTGCGTGACTGAGAGGAAATTACCGCAATTTTGTATGTCTGCATGTGGTGCCCCACGATTAGTTACATCTATTTTCCTATTCTTATCATGTGGGCCTAGTGCTAGATCACCAACTAATGTCGGTAAGTTGATAGGCGGTGGATCTATACTAATTTCTGTGGTTCCCAAAGGTCTTGTAGAAGGCCACACTTGAAACTCATCTTGAGGTGTTTGTGTTGGAAAATTATGCATCGATATAGGAAAATAATTACTTTCATTATGGTCTTGTTTCTTAACCAAATGATCTGATTGATTGTAGGGTACTTTATGGGTTTCTTTTACCTGCGGATGTATTGGATTGCAATTATTTTGTACAGATCTTATTTCAGATGTCATCCAGTTGATGTGCATTTTGCTTGGAGATTTTTTCGTATACTTTTCGGGAATATGTTGACTCACGACATTATTACCAGTTTTTATCCCGCTTTCCACACTCGCTTCCACCTCTTTTGTTCCGTAATGCTTATTAGTATTTCCTTTAACATTAACGTTAGTATGCATAGGGTCAAATGTATAATTTTGGTTTTTGGATGGTAATGTTTTGGGCATGTTATTATTGGTATAGAAAGGCACGTCTTCTGTCCATAAATTAGCGGGTTGGGAGTAAAAACTAGTAATGGTGTCCGCAAACGAAGAGCTAGTTTTGGTAGTATTATCCTTCTTTGTAGAATTTGTTACTAACGGGACGTGAAAATCTGGATTAAATGGATTATAAGATGTCGTATATGGTGCGGAAGTAGTCGTTAATATGGTGTCCTTGTTAAATGTGTTAGCTGTTGTTGTGCAATTGACAAAATCTAAACCCTTGTGTGACCACCCCAAGTCAATGTCGTATGTTAATCGAGATGATCCAATTTTCATAAGATTATCATCAACACTAGAATAGTCCGACTTATTTTTAGAAGTATATTTTTCCATTGCACAAGGGTACAGACCCAGTCCATTAAATTCATGACCAGAAGTAATACTGCTGGTACTATAAATTGTACTTTTGCCAAATGGATCACCTTTGTAGAAAAAGTTGTTACTACTAGCATAACCAGTGGACTGACTTGGCATAGATTTACTAATATTGCAATCGAAATCTAAGCCAAATGATGTATCTGCTAATGTACAATTGGTTGTTATGATTGAAGGCACTGATAAATTCAAAAAGGGATTTTCGCTGGAAACGTTGGGTAAAGTCGCTGTGCATGAATTTGAACTTTTAGTTACAGCAGTAAGAATACTGGATTCCTTAGTGACAATGTTCGGAACACATTTTTGTTGCTCATTTTGTTTATTTGTAGTATTGCATGTTTCGGGAAGTTTACTTGTTGTCGGCTTTATTTTAATATCGTTATTATTTGGTTTTTCAAAGTATGGTACAGGTGGTGGCACTAAATCGGGTCTCTTTAGATTATCCTTTGGGTTAGTTTGTGCTGTACTATGGCTATGTTCTTCGGCCGGACTGTCTGCCCTATTTCCACTAACTAATGGAAAAGACATAAGAAATGCGGCTGTTGGTGAAGTAGCTAAAAATTCTTCTGCTAGTTCAAGACGTGCATTACCTCCATCAACAACACTATCGCATAATGTTGTATCTAAAGGCAAAATGCTAGGCAATTTATTATCTTTATCTTTATTTTCTACGATGGATTCTTTGCCATTTAACATTTTATTGGATTTACTAATTTCATTTGTCGTTTTGATGTTTTCAATAATTGTTATGCTTGTTGTTGAAGTAACAACAGGAGCTGATAGTTCCTTAGCAACTGATTCTGTACACTTAGATTTCTCAACGGCATTAGGAATTTCATTGTCTTTATTTTTATCATCATCTTTAGCATTTGTGTTGGTTTTCTCATCTTTTGTGTTCTGATCTTTTTCAACATTTTCTTTTTTAGCTGGTGGGTTTTTAGCTAAGATTTTAGTGCTTTCGGACTTCCCATCAAGATTTACGACTTCTGTGTCGTTTTTCACATTTCCGCTATTTGAACTTGCAATGCTTTTACTTTCCTGAGAAGTTACTATAGTTATGGTTTTTACCTCGTTATTTTTTAATATTTCTTTTACAGTACTGACTGCTTGAGTTTGCTTGAGTTTTTTTGTAGGCTTTTTACTAATATTGCTTTTTAATTTTACATTATTCTTTTTATTTTTGGTAGCTGATAGCGGACGGGAGTAGGCAGATATTGGTAGAATATTAACCATTGTAGTTTTTGTGATATCTCCATTATTTCTATTAACAATAGGAACAGATTTATTTAGTGGTTGTAAATTTTGATCTACTAATACAATAGCTGGCGGTACAGACGGGAACAACAATGGTCTCTGAGGAAATATGTATGGTGCGGCCGGCAGCACTACTATTGTATTTTCTGGACCTGAAACAATATCGAAAAGTGGTGCATTTTATTTTATTTCTATTCCTAAAATCTATATGAAATACGTAAAATGTTTTTTTTATAGATGGTATATTATTGGGAATAACAATCAGACGCGTTGGGACGAATTTCAGCTATGTTTTAGCGATATATCTGCGCGCACTCTTAATCTTAACATCGCCAAATTCGTAAGTATAGATGTCTATTACTTTTGGAAGCAATTTGTTAGGAAAGTAAAATGTTCTTCTCTCTGATCTTGATTTGGCACTTACTTTTCATCCATAATCACTACTAACAACCAACTATTATTACATTTGATGATATTTTTTTTCTCTATTTTGAAATAGTACTCAACTCAGTTATTAAATAGATAGCGATAAAAAATAAAATAAATAAATATTAGCCTGTAAATGTCCCACTGCTGGGCAAAGGACTCTTCTCATACAGAGAAGGAATGAGCATTTATCACCACGCTTGCTCATTGCGGGTTGGCGATTTCAGAACATTAAGTCCAGGTTTCCTCACGATGTTTTTCTTCACCGTATATCAGTGGCGTCTTAGATTAACTAAGAAAGTACATATGACATTGAAAAAGTCACATTGGTACATGCCTGGGTTTGAACCCGCAACCCGGTGCTTAACAAGCGGGTCTGTAACCTCCGGGCCACCACGACGAGGTAGCGAAAATGAGATCAAATTTTATGGGTGTTTAGTAATATACCACTGCCTACAATTTTAGAGACAAAAGGCAATTAAAAAAAAAAAAGTGTTTATGGCCAACTATTGACATAAAATAAGAAGCTATGTTTGAAATACACCCCTGTGCCAATTTAGTTATCTAAATACTAAAATGCATGTATACTTTCATGCCGCAGTTGCATAAACTCATTCTTAGAATAAAACTTTAATATTAGTAAGTCTTACCTTTTTTATTTATTAAATTAGATCTTGGAAGGAGTATTGGTAATTTCCTAGGGGTTTCAACTTGTGGCGGCTTCTTAGCTTCAGGTTTTTCTTTTGTATTTTTACCTTTCTTCAACATTAATAGTTTTACATATTTCCCATCTGAAAAAGATAATGAGTAACTTAAGAAAATACATCTAAATACAACCAAGCACCTTTTAAAAGTACTCAGTCGTAAATACAATGGCTTCCATTTAAAAGGACAATGGGGCAAAATGTATGGACCCCGTCCCCACCCTTGTAGCACTATAGAATAAGTTTGATTGAATGAATGAACGAATGAATAGTCGAGAATGAGTGAAGGAATGAATGAAAACGGTTTGAAATAATTAAATTTAAATCAATTATTGGCTGAAAAATAAATGCTATACTGACTTAAAGAATGAGTCATTATATAATATTCAAAATGAACGGTATAAAACGTCAATGAATCAAAAATCCTAAATGAAGAGTATTATAATTATGATACTTTATTTTTCTTCTTTATTTTTATTAGATAGAGTTAGTTATTAGATAGGGTTCGGATGGCGGGTGTCGATAAATTGTCGAAGTAACGCCTGGAAATGCGTTTGAGGTATTGCCTCGTGCATTTTTTAAGCGAGATGGAGTTGAACGTTACGCATGAACCACGGGGCAGCCGCGGCTCTGCGCAACACTCGATTTTGGAGGGTTTGGAAGGATTTGAAGCGGGTAGGCTTAACGTGTGCGAACATGACGCTAGCGTAAGTCAAGATGGGGCGGATGCACGTCACGTAGATTTTCAGCTTATTTCTAAGTGACAATTTACTGCGCGCTCTAAGGATGGGGTGGAGGCAACCGACAGCGAAAGCGGCGCGAGCGCGCACCGCTTCGATGTGGTCTGGGAAATTCAGATGGTGGTCGAGGATAATCCCAAGGGATCTGTTTGTCGAACATGAGGACGACATGAGGGACGGATGTGGGTGTGGGAATCGCCGTATCTCTCGAAAAGAACGGCTGCGCTCTTTTCGGGATTCACCTCTATTCTCCATTTTCGGAATCAGACCCCGAGGGCGTCGGCTGCGGTTTGGAGGGTTCGAGTGATACTGTCGAGACTCCTACCAGAAAAGTAGATGGCCGGGTCGCCGCGAAGAGAGCCAACTTGGCGAAGTCACGTTTGGGAATGTCGCTGGTGTAAAGCGTGAACAGAAGGGGCGATAGCACGGAGCCCTGAGGGACTCCAGCGCGGATGAGGCGAAGAGACGAGAAGGTGCCTTCTAGGCGATAGCGGAAGGAGCAATCCGACAGAAAGTCTCGAATAATGAGCACGAGACTGTACGAGTTTGTATAATAAACCATTGTGCCAGACCTTGTCAAAGGGTTTTGCTACGTCGAAGAATAGCATGCCCGTTTTGTTCGAGCGCATGAAGCGGGAGCTAATGTGTTCGACTATGCGGTGCAATTGTCTAATGAAACAGTGCTTGGTTCGAAAACCGAACTGTTAGTTGGGGATGCAATTGTGGTCACGATGCGCAGGTAATGTAAACCTTATCGGGTGATATTACGTTTGAAAATGGTAACTACCGAACCGCTGCCTAGGGCCGCGCGCCGCGTCTCGCCTCCGGACGCGTGCGCCTCTCGTTCTCTCTTTCCCACATTGAACTATTGTTACACTAGCTTTGGAGCTGGTAATTTTTTTGTTACTTTCATATTAAATAACTTTTATACTATACATTTTACAGATAAATATGGATGGAAAATATGGATGGATTGTGTGAAGAATGATATGAAAGACAAGGGAGTCAGTGATATCTTGACGGGTGACAGGACGGAATGGAAGAAGAAAACGTGTTGCGCCGACCCCAAGTAACATGGGATAAGGGCAGGAAGAAGAAGAAGACTATACATTTTACAGATGAGCTGTCATACAATAAAATTAAGAGATTCATAAGGTCTTTCATATAGAATAGGTAAGAAAGTGCTACACTACTGGGGATGTTTTGTCCCAATGTCCTTTGGTTAAATTGATGAACTGCAACTAAAAGATAGTTTGATTTTTTACCAAATATAGGAAATGATTTTTATATGGTCTCCAGATATGGCATCTGATTATTTGTAGCAACATCTATTTCTCTTACAATGTTTTATACATATTTCTTTAGAAATGAATATCTACTTTTCTCATAGGGCTGACCTTTAGGGCCAAAATTGAAACTATGAGGAATAGAGAAAAGAAGTTGTGAATTGATTTAGATTTAGAGAAAACAAAAACAGCAATTTTACATTTTTGAAAATATAGCCGGTTTACACAGGAATTCAAAACGCTGTTTTTGCAAAAAAAAACCTGTGTTATTACAACAAATGATAATACTGTTAAAAAGTTTCATGATAAAAAATATACCCATGATTTAAAACTTTCTTTCATCAGCTGCTCAAAAAACAGTCACCATAGTTTTAAATGTACAAATAACTTAGTTTTCTCTAAAATTAAGCTTGCAACTGCTTGGACCACTTTTCACTATTTAACATAGTTTTAGATCTCTTAAGGTGCATTTCCAAAATTTACCCTGTATTTAAACAACAAGGATTGTTAACTTCTTACCTTTTCGCTTTTTATTCAAGCCAATATAAACTTGAGTTGATGCATCTTTACCATTCGGTTTTTTATTCTTTTCTGTATCTAGTTTCACTTGTAAGGCTAATATTTCTGCTTCTGTAATTAAATTAGTTGGTTGAAGACAATATTGTAAACAATGTATTCAATTCGCAGATTGAATGCCAGTAGAGGAATATAATTTATTTTTACTATTGCAATGATGGAGCAGCATTCTGTCATAGATTAGGACAAGCATACATGTGGACTGCAATAGACCAGACCAGCTGAATAGTATTGATTGAATGGTTAAGCTGATAATCAAAATTACAAATTAAACTCTCAATCACCGAAATTATAGACACAATAGATAAGACAATTCAGTGTCGTCCTGAAACTAGTTGACCATAGCCATAATTAGAACACTACAACCTTCAACCTACTTCCACTTACTTTCTGATAAGTAAGAACATATCAACACAGCCATTTTCAAGGAAAGTGCCATCATTTCAGTACTACAACTACACATTACTATTATGAAACATAAAAAATTTAATACAGAGGAATAATAAAATACATTACAATTTGAATTCCTGCAAAAAATTAAACAAAACAAGCTTCTAGATCGTCACATTAAGTATTTTGAATGTTAAGTAAATATTAATTACGTAGCAATTACCTCCTCATCAACTTACTCAATAGTGTTTTCTCTTGAGCGTAGTTATTAAGGTATATTATAGCTTTTTGGATGATTTCGATTTTCGGATACTGTACATCTTCATCATCCGCGGGACAATTAGTTTTGTGTATGGCTTTAACAATTTCACCAAGTTTAGTAATAGCCTCGTTGAATTTATTACGTCTGCGACGTTCCCATTCCCGACAGCGGCTGAAAGATATGAACACTTCTACTTATTTGGTCTATAAATGACAAACTAAATATTAAGCTTTTTATTATTTACAGCTCAGAAATACAACTTTACCTAGGAGTACGCTTATTGTTTACTGCTGCTTCCATAGTATTAGTTAACAAGACACTAGTTTGTATTGTAATTACTACATTTATTTGCCATTTAATAGTACCTATTAACGTTCTAATTTATCAGGTACTGAACTCTGTGGTAATAACTAAATAAATATATTAAAATACGATTAAATTCAACAATACTCATAATTCAGCTTCACCATTGATTAAGATTGACACTGACAGTTGTCTTGTTACTTGTCTTGACAGTGACAGTTTGCAATTGACTGACATTGACATTTGTTAAGATTAGTATAGTAGTGCTGTCGTTGAAGAAAGAGTGTTAAGTAATAACTAATTCATACAAATCGACTAATAAAATGAAATTCTTTAAAAAAAAACTGAGTGGCTCGTTGGTCTAGTGGTCACAATCACAAGCGCGACTGCTGAGTGTGTGGTCTTGTGTTCGATCCCCAGGTTGTTATTGGGTTTTCCGTGGAATTTCTCAGTAGCAGCCCGGAGTTTGGATTTGTGCCCAGTTGATGGCAAACGGCTCGCCCCCTATTACATGGGACTTAAACATAACCGTAAATGGAGGGTGTACACCTCTGCCTATCCCTTCGGCGAATACAGGTGTGATGTTACGTTGTGCAATAATTATTATTGACGATACAGAAGTAAACAATAATGCCGAATAGATTAGGTCGTTTTTCTTTCTTTATTGGCATAGAAATAATAATTATGTGCACGTCGCCGCCCTGCTCTGTTGGATGTGCCAGTGGCTAGGACTAACCTGCTCAAGTTTACCCCTTTGTCACGCGCCGCACGACTTATAAATAATGTAGGTATGTCGGAGGATATTTTTGGAGAAAACCTGCCGAAATTATTCCAAGCTGTACAACAAATTTTAGAGAGGCTATTATAGTATTTTAAGTGTTATTTATTTTATATAAGTACGTATAATATATAATATTGTTTTTAAAAATCTTTTTGTTTGTTATAATATTTTATTGTGTAATTCTAATATGTTACATATAGCACCGCTTTGGTTTTTTACTGTTAAGGTGTTATAATTGTGTGTGTGTAAATAAATAAATAAATGTATGTCTCTCAGTTCACGGCTCATCTTCCATGCGGAAGACGTCCGGTCTTTTGGAAGGCAATACACGGGGACACAGGTCCAACGCGCAGAGGCCAGCCAATTTTCCCAATTAAGCTGGAACGTAATGCTTTGGCGATAAAGATGAAAATGTATTAAAGAAATTTGACAGATTGTAGTACCTTGATGTGCTGGCGTCTGTACTACGTACCTACAAAGAGATCGAATCTGTTAATCCCTGAACTTGATGTAGATTCTGGGCAAATGGTACGTGTTGGTGATTGGTGATGGTAATGAGGAATTTTGCCTTCGAGATGGTGGGGGTGAATCAGACATACATTATTACGGCCGACGTATCTTGGCGAGTCTCCCCCCCCTAAGCTCCCGCCAGCAACGCCCTAAGCCGAGGTCCGAGTCCCACTAGGGGTCGCCCTTAGTGCTATTGTTGCAGGTATAGTGCGCGCAAGATAAGTCTGCGCGCGGCCGAAATCGGAACTAATCACTGTCCACCAAAGTGTGTGCCGTTTTATCAATTTTGATAGTAGAACTACCTGATTGTAGGAATATTTAACGGGAAAATTATGTTTAGCGATAAAAAAGTTAAGCTTAAAAAGCGGTAATTTGAACTTTTGCGATCATGGAAACGTTTAGCACGCCCTCAGTCACGCGCAGAGTTATCTTGCGCGCACTCTAGTCATGATGTTAGTGTAGTACAAGTAGTTAGTTTAGGTTAAGTATTTTACTTCCCCCCCATTGGCTGGAGACCCTTCAGGTCTCGCCAATAACTGCCCGGTTACGTAGGAAGGATTCTCTAGGACCACCTACAGCAGTCCAATAGAAAAAAAAAAAACTTGGCGAGTCTGAAGTTAGTTGTTTGGCGGCGCGCGCAATGAATCTTTTACAAACGAAATTGTCTACTGCGCAGCTAATCAGCTAACTTCAAACTTGCCAAGTTATGCTTATGAGTATGACTGACGATTATGTATGATACAAGGACTTTATATAGAACCGTAGTACTTATTACTTCTATGGTATGATATGACACGCACGTCCCTAGTTTGAAATAGTTTCCATTCTCAGTTTAGTATTTTAACCAAAGAATATGTAAACCTTATAGTTTTATCTATGGTTTCCATTTTTCAATTTGAGTTTATGATTTGTACGTAGTATCTCTGTCTCATTCTGTCTTGATCTATCTACTTAAACGTCTATTTAGATTGGTTTTTTGTTATGATTCATTCATTGTGTTTCTTATCCAATTAATTAGTCATTAAATTGAAGTTGTGTAAACGCCGTCGTCGGTATTACGTTTGACGGGCCCTGTTTTGTGGATTTAAAAAGTGTCTTAGTTGCTAAACAACATGTCGTTGTACCCATCCCTAGAGGACATGAAGGTGGACAATATGGTGAGGGCTCAGATGGCTCACCACCAGGCGGCACCCTCGCCATACAGCCTTCCACCTGCGGCTCCCAGGCCTAGTGCCTCTTCAGCTCATGTGTATCCCGCACTTGGTGAATACATGGGCCTGGAGTTGTCTAACGATGTTATTGCTTTGAATATGCCTGAATATCAATTGCAAACGGTAAGTTTTTCCTAACACTATCGCTAATGAGTCTATAGATTCTTCAGAATATTTGTTGTGCAATTGGATAGGTAATTAAATAATGTTTCATATTTTAACATCCTGACAAAGCACTATAAGGTGCCTTATGGATTATTTTATTATTATGAAATAATAAATATGTACAAAGAATTCGGTACACATTTCTGTAAATGTCAACAGGTTCAACCAGGCCACACCATAAACAACTTGATCGCACCTTTGTCATCTCAATCAACAACTTTGGCAAAGGCAACTGTTACTGGTGCTATAAGACAGGTTATACTTTGCAAAGATGCAGAAGGCAGATGCGGTGTGAGGCTCCATTCTGTCAATAATGGAGTATTTGTGTGCTACGTGGCTGCTAACAGTCCTGCTGCACTTGCAGGCTTAAGATTTGGAGATCAAGTTCTGGAAATCAACAATGTTGCACTCGCTGGAATGACAATGGACCAATGTCATGGATTATTGAAGAAGTCTCCTGCTAATGGAATTTATTTGGCTGTTCGTGATAGGTATGAATATTTTTTTAGAAACAGTAATAATAATTTGAGATTCTATTACTATAGTGATATTAAAACTGAGAAATGTTTCGGCATATTTCCAGGGTTTTCTGTTCATGAATCCTGTACACGATATTATTGTGTACTGAATTTTTAACCTTTTATAGGGCAGAAATGAATTTTGTACAGTACTTGTAACCACTACCCCACTGGTCTGACTTTAAAGTTGATTTTATCCAAACTATTGTAAGAATGATCACTTCCACACCCATTTGCTAAAAATGCATGGACCTTAAACAGGTACAGCGCACAAACTTGATCACCAATATGTATTTAGCCAACATGATCACCAGTGACGCCAAGTAATTGTGGTTTCATATGTGCCTTAATGTGAAATCTGGCCTCTAAAGGGTTGATAATAGTTGATTTCTTTACACTGTACTGTAAAAACTATAACAATACTTATGTTTGCAGACCATTTGAGAGGACAATAACCCTTCACAAGGACTCTCTGGGCCATGTTGGTTTCCAGTTCAAAGACGGCAAGATTGTCGGCTTGGTAAAAGACTCATCAGCAGCGCGTAATGGCTTATTGACTGATCATCAGATATTAGAAATAAACACTATAAATGTTGTGGGCATGAAAGATAAGGAAGTATCGAGAGTTATTGAAGCGGCCCCGTCTGTTGTAAACATCACAATAATTCCATGCTACATATATCAGCATATGATAAGCAAGTGAGTAATTACTTTATTTTGCACAAATATTTATATACATAAATATTACAGTTTACTTAGTTACACATTTATACCTGTTCTGAATAAATTTCTAATAACATTTGAATATAAAAGGTTGTTAAAACATTAATAAACTGAACATCCTTAATAATAACTTGTATTCTCCAAGTGTAGCTATTTTACTATTGCTGAATAGCTTATCTATCTGGGTACACATGCACATTTACTGATAACTCATAAATGTGATATCAAAGCACTAATGTATGTATTGTATCTGTTACAGAATGTCATCATCATTATTCAAGGAATTAGACCGCACTCCTGCTGTTTAAACAAAGATTTATATGTTGTTATTATAAGCAAAGTCCTCCAACTGCCGTGCATTTAGTAAAAATTGAAAATTTATACAAACATTTATATACTGTTACAAAAAGTCTGATATATTGCACATACATGGACTTTGCTCAAAAATGTTGCCTTTGGATCAAAAATATTTCAAAGCTTTAGATGTCACAAATCTTAGTTCTTTCATCCTCAAGTACACAAATTGGCACCATTCTATCTAATTGCAATTAAATATTTTTGTATAATTTCAGTAAATGTAAATGTTCCATATACAATGATTAGATTTATTTTACGTTAAGTGTACTATCGTTATATTTGTAGTGCTTGTAATAGTCAGTAAGGGCTGTGAAGAGATGCCATTGTGGATTGATAGGAGTGCAACTAACAGACTAGTGTGCCGTGTGTTTGCTGCTAACACGGTGCTAAATCTATGGAAATGCGAAAGGTACAGAACAGATGGTAAGTTGAAGGCGTAATATTTTTAGTATTTCTACATATTATATAACAAAATTGTTTAGGTCAATTGATTATTGTATGTTTTAGATTCCCTCCTTAAATGTGATGATATAATGATATAGCTTCAATAGGTTTAACTGGCTACATTCCTGTTTCCCCAACTACACTCATTTCCATAGTCCTAGTAAAATATTTGTATTTATAAACATTACTTGATGTTAGCAAGTTAAGAATTAAATTCATGAGATTGATGAGATTTTGATTTTAAGTATGTTATTATTTTAGTTACGCGGCCATAGAATTTATGTAAGTTACAAATATTGTTTTATTTTTCTTAGGTTAATATGTGATGATTCGTTTAACTAATGTCACTAGAATTATTTTGGGTAGGTATACATCATTTGGAAATTATATGCACATTCATTATTTACTCGAGTACCTTAAGACGTAAAATTTTGTGTATTTTATAATATTTTTTATATTTAATAAATGATTTCGGAAACAACGGTTTTTAGTGGTATAGTAAAATACTATGAATTAATGCATGTCATATCACGCATTTATCCCCGAAGGGGCAAGCGTGAGTGTACCTACTGCTGTACATTCATATTTCGTCGACAACGGGACTTATTCAATCCCATGTAATAGGATACAACTCTATTGTTGTTTATCGAGCACAATGTTAAACTCCAGATCTACTGAGAAACCCATGTCATTACACATTGCCGGATACGAGAATCCCAGGAATTCCCGTTTGGCAACAGCATTCGTTCGAATTTGCAACAATATTTGCGTTATTTACTACATTTGTAGATACGTGTATACGTCTTTGTAATGATTGGTCGTCGCTCTTATTTGGTGGCTATAAAGAGGTTCTTTTATGGACAAATAATTAAAAAAAACAATAATATTAAAAATATTTACTAGGTATCATAAAAGTATAAAAATTACATTTAAAAAACATAATTACATATACCTACATAACAATTAAACTAGAATGTAACCAATGAACGTTGTAATTGGTAGGTTAAAATTAGTATAAAATGCTTAACGGGTTTTGGAACGTCCAGTTGGGTTTCAAAATGACCTCAGGACATGTCCATGACTTTGGTATAAAGAAACTGTCGTTCTCCGAAGGTGGACAGTTCCTGCGAGCGAAGTATTCCATCGGATATAGACTCCACAGGATTCCTGAAATGTAATTATGAATCTAATCATTCTTGATATGGAGCAAGTTATGTAGGTAGTTAACGATGCTGGTATCGTGTTTGTGATAAATTCATTCATAAGCAAAAGAGAAACCCACTACGCCTTTCTTTCTTTTTTCTTTCTTCTCGAAGCAAAGAAAAATCTGCTGCAACGTTAGCAACTATGAAAAAACACCTATAATTTAGGTAGGTTTAAATAAGTCAAAGCGTCTGCAATCAATATCCTGTAGACACTTACAGCTGAAAGTTAAAGTTCAATTTCTCTTTGTAAACAAAATAAACTGATTACGGAAATGAAACGCCAGTTCTATTAGTTATCTTATTTGAACAGATTTGTAAACAGCAGGTACTTAGGTACTACGTGCGTCTTGGCGAGTGAACAGATAGGTCTGTATACTGTATTTTTTTATAAATACAGGTGATTCAGAGTACATTTCCAGTAATGAAGAATAGTGTAAGGGTTCTCTGTTGGAATATCGAAATATTAGCCGATTCTTATCTGGCCGAAAACCTTTCGCCACTTTTCATTTCGCCGAATAATTAAAACGCGGAATGATTTAAGTCCCTAATTATGTTTTGTAACTTTTTGTTTCGCCGACTAGTCAGCTGGCCACTGTTTCATTAGTCAACTGTATTATTGGCCACTTTACACTTGTTAGATGGCTCATTTTCCCACCGTGCAAGCGAGAAAGCAAGCATGCAAGTGTTTCTGGGTTTGCTCCGCCAGAAGACTCGCTTTGTCGCCCCTTTGCTTCGCTCGCACAAGACCAGGCAGCGCTACGCTCGGGAGGTCGCCAACTCGCTTCGCTCGCCACCTCCCCCCACTCGCTGCGCTTTGACCTCATGCATTCGTTCCACTCAGGACCTCCTTCGCGAGCTTCTGGCTCCACGCTTTTAAATAACACTCTAGGGGTAGGACAGAGTCTGACCACGTGTAGTCGGGGTGCGCTGAGTCGGATTAACATTACATTCCTTTGTGTAAAAATAATGTTGTGCGAATACTTATTTGGCAAATTAAACAATAGCCAAACAAGTATTCAACTAAAACAAAATTTCTGAATGATGTTTTGGCCAAATAATTATGGTGGCTAATAATTCGTGTTGCAAAGGACTCGAGTCTTCAAGTCGTAATTTTAAAGACTCGACTCCATTATGCAAGACTCTGTGTGCTAAAAAGGCTCGGAGTCTAGAGTCAAGCCGAGCCCGAGCTATTTAACAGCGACTCGAGTCTTACAAAGGACTCGAGTCTCAAAATGAACTTGAGTCTTCAAGAAAAACTCGGAGCATAAAGATGAGACTCGAAGGTCATCATTCAAAAAGACTCGAATAGGCGGTAAGTTTAAATTAGTGGTTACGAAACTATGTCTACAAAAAAAAAACTGATAATATACAATCATTAGAAATCAGTAAAAAAATTACTTCTAAGAAAATAAAGATCAAACTGACTTTATATTTTGAGATACTACGATGTAACAGTTTAATTGCTAGACTCATACACGAAGAGGGCTTTAACGCGACTCGCCGCATAAAAAGGACTCGAGCGCACAAAAAGACTCGAGCTCTCGTGTAACATTTAAGAGCTCGTAGAGATTTGAGTTCTCTAGTCTTGGAGTCCTGTTATAATCGAGTCTTGTAATTCATCATCCGAGTCCTTTAATATAGGACTCGAAGACTCGAGTTCTTTACAACACTACCTACTAATAATCATTCGGCGAAATCAAATTAGGGTAAAAATTGCTTCGGCAAAGATTACGTCGGCGAATCGTTGAAGGTGTAATGAAATTCGATATAAAATACTTCGGCAAAAACACGGGCACCCTAGTGTAAGACATTCCTTTTAATTAATTTTTAACAAAAAGAAAGATTGCAACCTAATATCATTAAATTCCTGCATGTCGTTTGAATGTACCGCTACTATTTGAGCAAACTGACTAAAGAGAGTGGCTTATTGTTAGACAGGGACCACGAGGATATTCGTGACTCGTTTCTAATCAACATCGATAATGTTTAGACCTCTGCCGCGCGTGTTGCGGTGAATGCACCATAGATACAGCTAACCCCGCAACCCCGGCCACACATCCTCTGAGGAATATCATGATGATTTTAGCCGGTAACTAAGTTATAAAGAGTAATAACGCCACGCCTTTCTTATTTCTAAAGTGAAACCAATCCATGAGTATTTCCCCATGGTAAAAAAAAGTTATAACTATCTAAGTACCATGACTGATTTTCTATCAATATTGTTACCAGTTGTTACCTGTTGTTTAATGATTGCTTCCGTAGATACACCTTATTACGTCTAGTCATACTTATTACGTTTATAATTACCATTTCCTACGAAGAAACCCAGCCACATCAATAAGTTAAAGGCATTAGGGAAGCGCCGCCCACTAGTCGCTGTGAGTGGTACCATTATGACGCCAAGCACACCGAACTCGACTAATAACACTGGGTAGAAGAACCCAAATGACAACGCCAGAATGATCTCGTGGGCTACTGATGACACCTATAACAGAAGAAAGTATAATAATTAATGGCGCTGCCTACAAAAAAATGTCTAAAGCCACTAGGCAACAATTGACGCGAAGCATGTGACGCTCAACATGTTCGGCAACATTGCCAGATGACGCGGAACATGACGCTGAAAGAATTAGTACGCATGAGTTTGTAGCACGTTGTCGATCATCGTGTTGCTACATGTTGAGAAACACGTTGGGCAACATGTAGCGCGTCAATTGTTGCTTAGTGGATACGAGGCTTAAATTAATGTCTACCGGTTATTCGTACATCGTAAGTGCCTCCACCATCACCATTAATCCACCACTATTCTTGAGATAACAAAACTGTTTACATCGTGTAATCGTAGTACGTTCATTGTTCCGTTGGTAAAAGTCAGATATACGGCGAAGACGGTATAGTCTTTCAGCTAGGGAGCTCCCCTTATCTTGTCATATGCACGGCCGCCTGTTTGCGTTGGACGTGAATGACTGGATTTTTTTGCTTATCTTTTGGAAGACAAGGAAAAAGCATTTCGCTTCATCTTTTATTATTAGACCCGATCTTTCTTTTTAACCGTATAGTCCGTAGCGGGCCCCGAAAGGGGACGAACACAAGAACTACCGTAAACTCGTTTTCGACCCCGATCGGGGCCCAGAATTAGGTCATACGACATCCTAATTAATAATGTAAACATTTAATTATCTACTTATCGGATCTTGTTATTGGATGAAATTTATAAGAACTAAATAAAAAGCTCAAGTTTGAGTACCATTGAATCAATCCTATTTAGCGCACGAGTTTTAATATTTACCTTTACAAAACTGAATGTATAAATGCGATAACCGCCATTTGATGACAGTCGTGGTGGACGCTAAAAATCATAAAAAGAATGGATTCTGGACTACCAATCATCACAAAATGAGTAAATCATTTATTAACTCGAGGAAATCATCCATAGTTTTGGTAATTTTAGTAGTGATAACAAAGTTTTTGATATCCAAAGTAAAAGCTTCCCGCCAGTTGAACTTTTGTTGTTGTTCATTTATCACTAATATCACAAATTACACAGTAGGCGTGGTTAAAAACAATCCATCATCTATAGACAAATGCGATATACTACTAGAAAAAGCCCATGTTTTAACGTAAAACGTAAACGTATGTAAAATATCACGAAATCTTTGTTATCACTACTCAATTTGGGATTCGGAATCAGCCGCCATATTACTTTTTTATGGTTAATGATGTGAGAAAGTGATTATGTGAATCGATTATTTCGTTGTGATTTTGTTCGAATCGATTTAATAATAAAACAGTAACACCAAAAATCGATTTTTTTAATTATAGTAAATATTTTACGTGTTTCTATGTGTGTGCTATCTATGTTAAAATTATAATCAAGCAATCAAAGATACTTTTTTTAAATATCGTGATGAGTCAGTAGGTACATTTAAATAAAATAAAATAGATTTAGATTCATCATAAATCATAATCATCTGTGGCTACATCAATAAATATTCGTACCGAAACTTCACCGTGGAATCCAATGCATCCGTAGACTGATATTCTTTATTCAAAATTCAAAAAATAAATTCTAATTTGACGCAATATCGGCAGTAAAATAATAACTATCTACGAAACGTTCCTTGTAATAAGGTTTAAAATTGTTAAACGGGATCTTAATAGTGCGAAATCTAGGTACCTCGCCTACGCCTTCATGGTACTAATTTTAAATTGCATAGGTACCTACATAGAATATTAATTTTAGTATGTCCAGGATGGTTGACGGTTGTGAATAAGCGAAAAAAAAACAGAAGAGAGGTGAAGAGGGTGAAGAGGGTGAAGAGGTCATACATTATAGACTTTATTTTTTGAAGGCGTAGATGGTATAGGGTGCCCAGTATATCTGACATAGGCGTAGTGAGTATTTGATTTCGGGGAAGATTTAATGGCGGAAAGCTTTTGGCATTCTCGATGCGAGACATTGATGAGGCCTTGGACCATCTTAAGTCGGATGCTGACCGGAAGCATTTACTTATAATGTAGTAGTTAGAATTCGAATAAGTTAGAACGTAAAACGAGCAATGAACATGCTGTTATGTGAAAATGGCGAATAATTGTAACATTACACGAACTCTTAAATGTTTCACCTCAGACTAGGCACCTCTGGGTTTTGAAGTAGGATTTTATTTCGAGATCGATTTTAAACGCTTTATGAAATTTTGCTCGTTTTATTTGGACAGGGGTGCAAAGGCAACAGTAGAGTGCGCGCAAGATAAGTCTGCGCGCGGCCGAAATCGGAACTAATCACGGTTCACCAAAGTGTGTGCCGTTTTATCAATTTTGATAGTAGAACTACCTGATTGTAGGATTATATAGCGGGAAAATTATGTTTAGCGATAAAAAAGTTAAGCTTAAAAAGCGGTAATTTGAACTTTTGCGATCATGGAAACGTTTAGCACGCCCTCAGTCACGCGCAGAGTTATCTTGCGCGCACTCTAGTTCAGCCATCTTTACTTGGCACTTTTACAACATTTTTACACCTTAACATTTTGTCGAGCTGATAGTCGCAGCGGATAAGCCTTGCAGCAGTAGGTAGACATAAGTTATTCTTAAATTCAAGATGGCGGCCTTGAAAATTTACTTATTATTTCATAATTATATTATTTCCATAGATTTCGGGGGTGCTGAAGCCGAAAATAAATTCTACTCCTAAATCCAAGATAGCCGTCATGAAAGTTCACTACCTAGTTAAATGAAATTTACGAGCCCTTAAATCATGGGATTGACACCCATGACAGCTAGCCAATTTGAGTAACCGCCATCTTGGATTTGGATTTTAATCTCATTTTCGGCATTAACACCCCCGAAAATCACGATTTTGAAACCCATGACGACTAATTTGCAAATTTTTGTAGCCGCTATCTTGGAATTTCATTTTGTCCCCATTTTCGGCCTCAGCGCCACCGAAAACTACAGAATTGACACCCATGACGACTAGTGAACTTTTCATGTTTTGACCTCATTTTCTGCAACAGGAGCCATGAAAACCATGGAAATATCACCCATGATGAATAAGTAGTAAGTTTTCGTAGCCGCTATCTTAGATTTAGAAATCGATCTTAGCCATGTTTGTTTTGTGAACCGACCTTATGTCGTCTAACATTATTAAAACCTGATTATAGTAGTACGTCCTCTATCTTATGAACTATTTCACTTCTATTTGAAATCAGGAAGCAAAGGCCCAGGAATTTATGTCCCGAGCTGCGGTATGGCAGATTAGGACATAAGCTCCGCCTCTCTGCTGCTCGCTTTCCTCAGCAAACCCTAGCACGAATGCTCTGCGACAATGTACCGCGTTGACCGACTGCATGTAGTAATATAGGAGAGAATGTGGTAATACATTCTAATTATGTCTATTAGATACTTAAAATATCTGTGTGTTCATTCTACTTGTACTAATATTTAATCTGTGCCAATACTTTAGGTTTTTGAAAAATAATTTCTATTCACGTGAAATTATTTATTTGTAGCTATGCCGAAAATAAATAAATGTCATTAATTAACTTTCGAGCGATTTTATTTATTTAATGATTATTTTTCGATTAGGATGAATGAGTTTCGATTAGGCTGAATGAGTATCGATTTGGCTGAATGCAACATTTGTATTGTATTAACAATTTTGGATTGATGGTCAGCACTAGGTTCGAATTAAGTCGACGTACAATTTTTACTGAATTGAATTGTGTTTTTTTATCCGTTTTTGTATTTGAATAATGGTAAAAGTGAAAATGAAAAGAAAAAGAAATTATGTTTAGCTTGTCCCTTCAGCGTTTCAACACGTAACTAGGTACGTTAATTATTGTTTTTGAGCTAATCTATCTCAACTAATATTTGGATATAGGTATATTAAATATCAATTTTATTCTAATTTCGCATTATGTTGACGTAGCTTCACGTAAACAGCACATTTTTAAAGAAATTTACTAGACATATTAGGTACAATATTAATGAAATAAAATATTTTTCACATTAAATTCATACTTAAAACTTGCGTGCAAATTCTTGCATTTGGTGACTTAATTCAATTAATTGACGCGACAACTCCCCGAGTCAGCGGGTATGACAAATGTCAAAATCTCGTCGAGCCAAAGGGTTAATTTCGGCTTTTTTGTTAGTCTGAAAAGATTGCTGTGTGATTATAATATTTGTTTAATAATTCATTGTAGATCCAGGTTTGTTCTTGGTATAATTTGGCCCTAGTGCAGTCAACAATTGCTATTGTTAATTGTCTATGTAGTTACACACCAGTGAGTTCGGCTGTTGACCTCGTTAATATCTAATTAGCAGTTCGTGTAGGTCGACGTTCAATTACAGTTGACTTACTAAAACCGGATCAAGATCTTAATATCAATTAGTTTGATAGATTATCTGTGTTCGTAATAGATAGGTACTAGTACATCTTCTTGCCATTTAACCGCTCAGAGACAATGGATATCGCGATGCGAAGTACATAATGCGAAAAAGCGATGTTCTAATATGTGATGCAGAATTTTAATAGAACTGCTCAATACGTCAGGCGGCAAATCAAATTTTATGTTGCGAATTCGTGTAGTTGGAAATGTAATCCGAAAACTTTTTTTGCGCATTTGTTCTTAATCGCTCCATAGGGTAAGCGCAAACAGGATCTAAGATTGAGCACACTAATCCTAAGTAACAGAGACAGAGGGATTGCCCTATACCCCTCTGGCTCTCACATACACACGATGGAACACAGTAAGCTGCTTGGCCCCGTACTAATGTGAGTAAATAGCCCAACAAACAATTAAGCGTTGGTTGCAGGTCATTTTAAAGCTTAGAGTGCTACTATTAATTTACAATGGATTCAGTTGTCACTAAAGGTGATACAGTTTACTTATGAAATACGTTTAGCTCTTCAGAATGTATTAGAACTGTAAACAACGAAGCAGTATTTTCTTTACAGTTAGTGTAGTAGCAGTGGCTGCTTTTATACTTAAGACGTTAAAGCTTGTACCGGCCTGCAGCGCTAAAAGCTGTATATAGATCTTCATTAACTCCCTATAATTCTTAATGCTATAAATCTGCTCTAATGGAGTTCCTTGTATATCGTAAGGCTGTATTTCAACTTCAGTAATGTCGTCGGTTCTGCAACGGAGTTAATTAAGAGTGTAATAACACCAAACTCTGCATGCGTTGTATAACTCTAATATACAGCTTACACCTGTTGGACTAAAGACGACGTCTGTGGTCTAGTGGTTCGAGTGTCGGACTGCTGATCACGAGGTCGTGGGTTCGATTCCCACAGGACACAAATATTTATGTGATGAATATAAGTGTTTGTGTTCGTCTGGGTGTTTCTTATGTATTATAAGTATGTATTTACAAAAAAAAGTATATAAGTATTATATCCATTGTCTAGTACCCATAGTACAAGCTCTGCTTAGTTTGGGACTAGATGGTGCTGTGTAGAAAAATGTCCCAAAAAAAAAAAAAAAAATATAAAGGCAATGATAGGTTAAATAGTTATAGCAGTTTCGTAAGATCCTGATATAAAGGTTTTGGTGTTAGATAAATAAGTTGTAATTCTTATGTCAACCAAAGGCCACACAATACTTTTAACTACCGGCGTAGTAGTTCATCGGGTGTAATAATAGACTTAAGAGAGGACTGTAGCTTTAAGAAAAAAATCGCCATTTTTTGTAACTTTTTGTCCATATAACCTAAAAATTGATTAATACAAAATCACTTTTAAGTAACGAAGTAGCTAAATTTTCCGAATTATTTTACATATTTTTTGTATACAATCACTAAAACTAACCAATACTTGAAAATGAGTGTCTAAAAACTATTTTAGGTTATTAGCATTTTTAATTGTTTTCCTTTTTTTTCACAAAATCATTTTATTTTTAAGGCGCATCAAAATTGAGATGCGAAACATAGTATACAATCACATTAAACTTGCAAGCGCACTAATGTCTAATTAACTTTACACTTCAAGAATACTGTTAATCAAAAATACTTTTCGTGATGAAAATGTAGCAATGTCCGCCAGATAAAATGAAGCACTCATGTTGATAATAATAACTCGACAAATTAAATAATTTGAAGACTTTAAAGCTTTTACTATTTGCTTTTGTCACCGAAAACGCTACAAATGTGTTATTAGGTATCAAAATACCGATCCAAGTTCTATCTGACACCGATATAGATATATTATGTAACTCAAGGTATCAATTAACTTCAATATAAAGGTGTAATAAAGTTTCAAGCGGGAACCGACGATCTTGTAACACCTCTCAAACACACCTACTAAAGGTTATATAGAACCACTCTATAGGGTTTATACAGACTTTACCTGCAAAATTTTGCGCCAAAATCGAAGATATAAAGGTGTTATTACACTCTATAACTCTCTTGTAAGATATACGCTAACACTTTAATATCTAAGCAGAACTGATATACAGGTCCACTACAGCTTGTCTTAACGCTAAAATGTTAGTTGGGTAGGTACTAATATGCTGTTTTCTTACAAAGAATACGGTGAATGTAGCCAAAGGGCGTCCTGCAAATGGTGCTAAAGGAAGATAGATGTGGTCCCGCAACCAGGAGTGCACCACGCGGTTCCAGCGACGGTAGTATAGCGAGAAACGAGATGTGGTCCACCAGTCCTGTAACAAATGTCAATATGTACCTACTTACTAATTAGATTATTACATAGGCAGGTACCGTCCGTCAGGCCTCAGCTGAGCTTTGCATTTGTGTGAGAATGAATGCAGACGCGTCCTTTGCTTGGTTTAAAGCGGTTTGTACTGCTTTTTGGCACTTGATTCTATGTGCACTCACACAAATGCAAAGCTCAGCTTACGGCTCGCAAGTTGTCGATATGTACGTACGTACCCAGTGCGTTAAGCAGACGTATTCATTATTTTTAGGTAGTCACTAAATTGACTGTTGAAATAAATATTATCCCGCAATACAATATCTCCGCCTATTATTTTTCTGGAAATAGGCTTGCCTCCTATTACAATGGGACTAATAACGGCAAAATGAGGATGTATAACCTACACTTCTGCCCAACCTTTCGGGGAATACAGGCGTGAAATTATGTGTACCTATTACTTTTTAACCATCTTTTAGGAAGGTTATGTGTTAAACTGTTAAACGAAGAAACAGGAAAAAGTGCGCCCCTTCTATACCTACACTGTTTATTACTTAACATACATTACATACATTACACCACATTAGATACACCACAGGCTTGAGTGCCCTCTGTCTGTAGGTAAGTAGGTACTCAGTAGGTACTTACAGCGAGCACTTAGTCAATTTTGCGTATAAATAGACTAGGGGTACCTACTTAAAACTGTAAAATTATACAGTGGGGCGTAAAAGGGCTTGTCACAAAAAAAAAACTACCGTGCAAATCCTTGCCACGGTCATGCTTCGGATCGATCCGTTCTTGAAACATTAAAACTCCGTATTTCGTGTTTAGATAACGTTAAGCTCTTACTCCAGGTTTTCATCATTGAGTTAATATGTACTACGTACTAGAGGAGACACCTCAACTTGACTGTTTGTAACACGCGTTAGAGTGCGTGCACTCCAACTCTCTTAGTCTGTGCCAAGCGCTTGATGCAACGTGACACGGAAGAGTGCAAAGTTCTTTCTTAAAAAATATGCCTTCGTGTGCATTGAGGTACTGTTTTAATAACGCGAGAAACATAAGTAAAAGTCAAGGAGTGACCTTTCACCAGTAAATTCAAAATAATAGATATTATTAAAACTTGCATAATTTAATTAAATTGTATCAATTGTTACACGTCACCATGGCGACGGCCATTTTAAGGTGAATGTCAAAGAGTAATAACATTTTTATGCGCAGAGTTGACACTATCGACGTATACCGACAGTAAAATATTAAGACATGCGAGTCAAAATTAATAGTAAGTTATACAGACTGTTAACAAATTCGTGTAAATCCTTCAAATCGCGTGATCTACTGGTGACACAGATTAACTCTAAAAGGGAATTTTTGAAAATCAACTGAAAAAAAATTGGAAATAAAATCTTAGTTTTCTATTTCTGAGTCATTTTAGAGCCTCGAGTTAACTGACTGCAAAGAGCGATATCGCGTTAGTCGTGCCTGCCAGCCGCGTCGTCGTGCTTTCATTCATTTATGCGTGGCATCGAAATGTTCAAGCGCAAGAAATTTATTTTTGCAAAAAAAAAAACTTTTTTTTAATGAATCCATAATAGGTGGTTTAGATACGATCACTTACCAAAACCGCTAGAAAAAAAAAAGATTTTTATTCAGGCTAATTCCCGTGCGGGGCCAATGTACACCAGTAGTATATCATGTGGTTTTAAGGAATTACACGAATTCGTTAACATCCTGTATATCTGGATATGTGTCTAGACAATTAACCAAAAAGTTAAAATGTGAAGATTGCATTGACAGTTTGACTACACCTAATAAACTTCCACATCACACACTTATAACTATAAAAGACATGGGTGGTCTATGTTATTCTGCAGAAGACGTGTACCTACCAGTGTTGGCCCAAAGTTAATCTGATTAACGATTAAAAATTAATGATTAATAATCTTAATCAAAAAATTTGATTAAGATTTAATTAATCGTAATCATTTTTTTTGATTATGATTATTAATCAGTAATCATTAATCGTTAATTTGATTATTTGATTAACTATGTCCAAACAAATGTAAAATAAATCAACTAAATCAAAAAGAAAACATTCCTTATGCACATTTCACAGAGTCTACTTTCATGTGTTATTTATTCTCTCTATACAGGGTGTTAACGAATTCGTGTAATTCCTTAAAACCACATGATCTACTACTGACATAGACAGGCCCCGCACGGGATTTAGCTGGATTAAAAATAAACAAATAAAATTATTATTTTTTCATGCGGCTTTGTTACCGATCGTATCTAAACCATCTAATAAGGATTCAGTAAAAAAAATAAGAATTTATTTTTTTGCAAAAAAATGTTTTATTTTTGTGAACATTTCGATGCCACGCATAAATTAATGAAAGCACGGCGACACGGCTGGCAGGAACGATTAAAGCGATATCGCTCTTTGCAGTCAGATAACTCAAAGCTCTAAAATGACTCCGAAAAGGAAAATCAAGATTATTTTGAAAAAAAAAAATTGAGTTCATTTTCAAAAATTCCTGTTTAGGGTTAATCTGTGTCACCAGTAGATCACGTGGTTTGAAGGAATTACACGAATTCGTTAACACCCTGTAGAGAGCGAGAGAGAGAGAAGCTAGCGGTGCGCTGTACGAGCGCGGGAGTTAGTTCAAGTGGATCTGGCACATTTGCGCGAAAGACACTCACGCGACTCCCTTTGCGCGACTTGACATTATGCACGAATGGACTTTTGCGCGACTAGATATTTCCGCGACTCGAAACTTGAAGGACTAGCCGTTTACGCGAATAGACTGTTGCGCGAACTCACCTGCGCGATCGACACGCACGATTGACATTTCTGCGAAAGACTTTTCACACGTTTCCCCTCCAAGGACGGGGGCAATCAAAATCCAAGATGGCGGCTGTGAAATTTTACGAAATATGCGTCATCGGTGTCTTTTCCGCGGTTTTCGGGGGTGCTGATGACGAAAATGAGGTTAACGACAAAATTCAAGATGGCGGCTACGAAATTTTACAAAATATGCGTCATGGGTGTCGTTTCCGCGGTTTTCGGGGGTGCTGATGACGAAAATGAGGTCAACGACAAAATTCAAGATGGCGGCTACGAAATTTTACAAAATATGCGTCATGGGTGTCGTTTCCACGGTTTTCCGGGGTGCTGATGATGAAAATGAGGTCAACGACAAAATCCAAGATGGCGGCTGCGAAATTTTACAAAATATGCGTTATGGGTATCTTTTCCATGGTTTTCGGGGGTGCTGATGACGAAAATAAGGTCAAAGTCGAAATCTAAGATGGCGGCTGTGAAATTTTACAAAATACGCGTCATCGGTGTCATTTCCGCGGTTTTCGGGGGCGCTGATGCCGAAGATGAGATCAAAATCAAGATCCAAGATGGCAGCTGCAAAATTTTACAAAATATGCGTCATGGGTATTTTTTCCATAGTTTTCGGGGGTGCTGATGACGAAAATAAAGTCAAAGTCAAAATCCAAGACTGAGGCTGTGAAATTTTACAAAATATGCGTCATGGGTGTCGTGTCTTCGATTTTGACTTCGACCTCATTTTCGGCATCAGCACTCCCGAAAACCATGAACACGATACCCATGACGCATATTTTGTAAAATTTTACAGCCGCCATCTTGGATTTTGACGTTGACCTCATTTTCGTCATCAGCACCCCCGAAAACTATGGAAACGATACCCATGACGCATATTTTGTAAAATTTCACAGCCGCCATCTTGGGTTTTGTCGTTGACCTCATTTTCCTCATCAGCACCCCTGAAAACTATGGAAACGATACCCATGACGCATATTTTGTAAAATTTCGCGGCCGCCATCTTGGATTTTGACGTTGACCTCACTTTCGTCATCAGCACCCCCGAAAACTATGGAAACGATACCCATGACGCATATTTTGTAAAATTTCACAGCCGCCATCTTGGGTTTTGTCGTTGACCTCATTTTCGTCATCAGCACCCCCGAAAACTATGGAAACGATACCCATGACGCATATTTTGTAAAATTTCGCGGCCGCCATCTTGGATTTTGACGTTGACCTCATTTTCGTCATCAGCACCCCCGAAAACTATGGAAACGATACCCATGACGCATATCTTGTAAAATTTTACAGCCGCCATCTTGGGTTTTGTCGTTGACCTCATTTTCGGCATCAGCACCCCTGAAAACCATGAACACGATACCCATGACGCATATTTTGTAAAATTTCGCAGCCGCCATCTTGGATTTTGACTTTGACCTCATTTTCGTCATCAGCGCCCCCGAAAACCGCGGAAACGATACCCATGACGCATATTTACAAATTACAATAGTTTTACTACTCGAAATAAGATGGCGCCACTTGTATCACGTGAATAATTAAAAATTACATGACAAATATTCTTATCTATATAGTTGTAAATGGCAATTAATAAGTAGCAATAATTTTATAATAAATAAGAATTAAGTGTATTTGAACGTGAGAGCTTATTTTTTGTATTTTTGAATAATTAATAAACATGATTTCAGAAATCTGTGTCATTATTTTCCATTATTTAGTTTTACTTGTATGAGTTTAATCACGTTAATCAATTAACGATTGATGATTAATGATTGACGCCAGTAATCATGACTAAGATTAATTTTCTAATCATGATTATTTTAATCATGATTAATTTAATCTGATTAAAATTAATCAAATTAATTAAGTGATTAAAAAAGTAATTGATTAATGCCAACACTGGTACCTACATAATATGATTGGCTACGGAAAAGATAATACGTAATTTAATACGGCAAAGCGGTGGAAGTCTTGCCTCGAAATATGATTTTAATTATATGTATAACCGTAAACACCCTGAAGCATTTCATTGGGAAAGAAGTATTTAGTAAGTTTGCATCAACATTCACTGAATCAGCCATCAAGGTTCAATCATAGAATCCATTTAATTCGAGTCATAATAAATCAGTATACAAAAATTAGATTGCATCACGAAACAAAAACTGATCAAACTGTGGATTATTATACCAAACGGCAGAAACTGACTAAAATTATATTATTTATAGGAAATTAAAATATTTTTACAGTTGGATTATATTTTTATTTAATCCCTGTGTAAGTTCACACAGTTTCAAGTAGGATAGGCATAATAAAAAACATGTCGCATCTGCGCGCATTGATTGTTATCTTTGAGAACATAACACCCCCCCGCTTGCCCCGCTGTCAACAAGTGACGCGCTGATTTTTGTTTGAAATGGCTTCTCTAGTACTACATATAACTCAATGGTTTTCATACGAAAACCTGTACCTAGCAGTCGTTACTAGTAGTTCCCTGATGTCGACATATTAGGAGGTAGAGAAGCTCTCATAAATACGATAAACGAAACAAAGCATCGAAAATAAATAAATAAAACAAAAACGGAAATCAGAAAACCAAAATTCGAATAACGAGTCGGCTGGTCTATCGTTAACCGCCAAATACACTAACAAGTTTGCTGTGCAAGCGACTTTTAAACTGTGGACACACCCGCAGCAAATCGACTTCTGCAAGTTTTACGAACTAAGCGAGCACTTGCTGCAATAAAACTTGCTAGTGGATTGGTGCTTTACACCCGTTTTCACCAATGAAGAACAAAGCGACGCCTAATAAGGTAACGCCTAACGTAAGGAAACGCCTAAGCACCAACATCCGTTTCACCAATGGTTTATCACTAGGCGACTCCTACGATAAGATTTGCCTTGTTAGTCGTCGACTTTATTAATTTGGCGTTATTAGTTTTTGGTTTTTGACATTTTATTCAAAATTGACGTACAGTAAACTTTGTTTACCGTAATCATTAACTTGTAGGTATTATATTAATTATAATATTCCATATTCATCGACTTGTATTATATTTATATTACATAAGTATAACAAAAGTGAAAAAAAAGAAAAATAAATACAAGTCAATGATTAAAATATTTTATTTCATCAGATTAAAACAAAATATTTTACTGAAGTTTTTTGAAAATTGTGATGTCTTTGTCTTGTGATAAGCGTAAGCGATCGGTAAATTTTACTTCGGACGAAAAAATTCGATTTTTGCGTATTTTGCAGATAAACACACACAATACAAAAAAGCGTCTGATTATTGTACCTAGTAACCTCATACCCAATGATCATAGTCTTTTGATCTAAACTGGTAACTTACTTAGCAATACTATAATAAATTAATTTTGGAAGTAACCTGTTAGTATCAAACTCCAACTCTTCATCGATTTGATATAATATAAACAGTACTGTGTCCTTTGACATCCGGTATCTTTTGAAAAAGTCTTGAATATCATAATTCTGAAAATTGTTGATCGTAGGGCGAATCAGACGTGGTCTAGTATTAAAACGCAGATCCATATCACTCACGTTGTCTAAAAACTCCAAAAACTCTAATAAATCTTCATTACTCATACCTAATTAGGTATAATACAATTATGAATGTTTAATACCTCTACTAACAACTATTTCAGTAATGACGACTGTTTCATCTGTCATTTAGGAGTCGCCTATGCGTTAAGCACTACCCAAACGGTGTCGTAACTTTAGTTAGATAGGGCCTAAGGTCGTTAGTCATCGCTTAACGATTGGTGAAACGTATTTTTGTACTAGGTTACTCCTAACTATTTAGGCATCTGATTTAGGAGTTTCCTAAGGTTGGTGAAAACGGGCGTTAGAGTACCTACCTATCATAATCACCCAGCATACAGGATGTAAACGAATTCGTGTAGTTAAACTCTTACTAATTCCTTAAAACCTCACGATCTGACTGGCGCATCATGACTGGTACCTATAGATTAAAGGTTACAGCTCATTAGAACCACCCGGCACCCGACCCGCACCGCCTCATCGCTCGGCGTCCACTCGTTGTCAGCAGGTTGTCCACAGGTGGATATATGCCGCGTTATCTCTAGTAATCGTAGCGTGGTCAACCAGAGGACCTAGCGCGGTCACCGAGTGGACATCGCGTAATCAAACAGTGGACCTCACGTAGTCAAAGAGTGGAAATCGCGGGGTCCACGAATTTCCGAGTAGTCTGTCAGCTATTGGCACCAGGTCTACACGTGTTTTTGGTTAAGTTAAATTTTACCAAAATTTGACATATATTTTTAAACTTCTCGATAAGTTTTTCTTTATTCATTTTGAAAGCAAAAACCATACGTCCGACATGTTAGAAAGAAGGGTTGGGAATGACGGGTGGGTGGGGAGCGGCGCACCGCTAATGCATTGTCCTCGCGTGAACCACTCGCGGGCCGCGCGCGGTCTTCTCGATGGCAGCGCGCGGTTCACTCAAGGCAAGCATGCGAGCAACGAGTTGTCACCGAGTGGTCAACTCGTCGTCCGCGCGTGGACGGCATACGCCCGAGGCGATCCGGTGACGTTACGGAGTTGATGTAGTGAGCGCACATCCAAACAAATTCATATAAAGAATACGAACCGCACGAGGCGAGGCGATGCGGGTCGGGTGCCGGGTGGGTCTAATGAGCTGTAACCTTTATCCCGCACGGGACTTGGCTAAAAATAATAACAAAAAAACTTTTTTCCTGAGGTAGGGGTAAGTGGTCGTATAAAAACTTAATAAGGTAACAATAAAAGAAAACGCAAAACAAAGGTTTTATGTGGTAGAACATTTCGATGTCGCGCATAAATGAATCGCACGGCGACACAGCTGCAGTCAGTTAACTCAGGGCGCTAAAAAGTCACAGAAACAGAAAACCAGGTTTTATTGTTGAAAAAAACGGTGCTTGGTCTATTGGTGTCATCAGTAGATCACGCGGTTTGAAGGAATTACACGAATCCGTTTACACCTTGTATGTTTTGCTGAGATTAGATTAAATGGCCGTTGCTACGAGTAAAATTCTGATATTCTGCTGCATCTGGTTACACTAGATCCTAACAAAGTTCATAAAAGCTAGGCTAATGATCGAGTATAATACAAACGGTCGGTAAAAACGACGTACCTCATAGAAGAGCCGGTCTCCAAACTTGAGCATCTCTGACCAGGCATTCAACCAGGCGTGCAGCACGCAGTAGAAGCCGCACAGGAAGGATATTACTCCAGGAAGAACGCACGCGAACATTCCGCGGACCACCGTGCCTGCCTCCACCTGCGACGCCAAGAAACCATTATTAATAATTAAGTAGTTACTAATTATTATTTATTATGATAAATAGTTACAAGGACTGAACTGAAGCACTACCTTTTATTAATTTTGTGATTGAAGACACTGTATTTTACCGGTAATTTTTCATTTTTGTTATGTTAGGTGGGTGAATATTCGAACTTCCTTAAAAAAAAATAACAAATCATTGTTCTCCTTCGTTGTTAACAACCGGTTGCGTACCGCCCGTCGTCCCAGGACGACACTTAATTGTCTTGTCTATTGTATCTATAATTACCGTGCTTGAGGTATAGTTTCAGATTGTTTTTATTCTTGTCTTATTGCTTGACGGCAGTGGTATGTTTTGATTTTTTATTATTATAAATTGAAGTTTGAAACATCTGCATTTAGAACTTTGGGATGATGATAATGACGTTCTTATTTTTACAAACATTTTTCGAATAATCACCCAGCTACAAGAAAGCATAGGGGCTAGACATAGAGTAAAATAATAACTAGAATATCATTATTACAAATGAGATTAATTTTGGCGGGTGTATCTCTCCGGAATAGTAAATCATAGTCACTACAGGGGGGTTACCATGTTTTAATATTATTCCGAGAGTGGGAAAGTGACAGCGCTAGACAGCTCTCTAGCGCTATCTCTTACCCACTCTCGTAGTAATAGGTATTAAAACATTCCTGCTCTAAAAGATCATGGTAACCCCCCAGGTGCTTGTCTATCTGATATTTTATTTGATGAAGTATATTTATTTATTAAAAGTTTAGCAACAATCGTACATAGGCAGACTTAATTATCTGCACTGCAGGCAAGAATTGCTTTGAATTATTTTTTGCCTGGAAAAGCGCAGCCTCGCAAAATCTAAATGATAATATGTCATCCCTTAAAACACGAACTATAATTAAAAGAAGGATTATCTCACCGTTCTCTGCTTCCCGTAATCAGACCAATAGGGCATAATAAATCTCTCCCAAAGAAAACAGTTGTAGAATATAATTGCCGCTACCTCCAGCAGGTAGAACACCACCGCGCCCCATCTGATCTTCTTTGTTCTGTGGTTCAATAGACAATATTAATAATGTAGCATTTTTTTTCTATACCTCTGAATGTAGCTATCTATAGCTGTAATTATTCACAATCACGTCTTAAAAGTAGCAGTACCTAGTTATCTATTACAACCATTTAAGACTGATTTTCCAATGGTCAGATAGGTACCTAACTTTTAGGGCTTAATGACACCTTGGTATGTAACCAACCGAAAAGCAGGAAAGCGTCTATCAAGCAATTTGCAACCGCAAATACCAAATCAAATACCGCCGCCTGAACTATGTGGAATTACCATCTCATCCATCTCGTGCCTGGTTAGGACAGGTTTCGTGACGATTTATGTACGATATTAGTTTCTAATACTGTGACTTTAATTAGACAGTATCACGGATTGGAGAATGTAATCTTTATGTATACAGGGTGTCCAGTAAATAGCACGACATACTGCAGGGGGTGATAGCTTGGGTCAATACCTACCAAAACAACACAATATATGTTCAGCAAAATCTTACGGATTTACAGTTTTACAAAATTTTCCGAAATGTCGAAAAATCTCTACCTTGAAACAGATTTTTGAGCATCTCGTAATGAAAAATTCCTTTTCTAGTTTTTTCTTTTACATCAAATTATTCGTGAATAGTTACTTTACTCATTGATAAGTTTTTTTTCTATCAAAAACAAGAATGTTTTCAAGAAATACAATTTTTTGTATAAATTTTTACAGAACAATTTTAATATCGCTTAACTTTAACCTACAGTGGTGAAAAAAAAATGTATGTGGCAGTTTTATACAACAAACTTAAAAGATAGCCTGTTTAATGGTGATTTTGGTAAGATACAATACTAGTGCATTTTCATTAAAAAAAATCAAAAAAATGCTATTTTAGTTCCAGAGAAGCTGATTTTGTTGAAAATGTAATTAACGTAATTTTGACAAAAACCACTACGAGAATAAGTAATAGCTGCTCATTTACGCGAATCATTATAAAACAAGTTGTGACATGTAAAATGCGACATGCACGCGTAATGGATAAGGGCGTTCGCTACGTTACGCGGCGGGTACCCGCCTCGCGTGTGTGTATTGAAAGATAGTATGTACAAACCCGGCGCACGCGTCCGCGCCAGTTAGCGCTGCTCATACTATCTTTCAATACACACTCGCTAGGCGGGTACCCGCCGCGTGCGCACCTTTAACGTAGCGAAGCCAGTACGCTACCTTAAGCCGTGCGCAACGCATCTCTGTTAGACGTCTCGTGCTCATCATTCGAGACTTTCTGTCGGATCGCCTAGAAGGCACCCTCTCGTCCCCTCACCCCATTCGCGCCGGAGTCCCTCAGGGCTCCGTGCTATCGCCCCTTCTGTTCACGCTGTACACCAGCGACATTCCCAAATGTGGCTTGACCAAGTTGGCTCTCTTCGCCGACGACACGGCTATCTACTATTCCAGTAGGAGTCTCGATAGCATCTCTCGAACCCTTCAAACCGCAGCCGACGCCCTCGGGGTCTGGTTCCGGAAATGGAGAATAGAGGTAAATCCCGAAAAGAGCGCAGCCGTTCTTTTCGAGAGACACGGTGATTCCCACACCCACATCCGTCCCGTCCTCCTCGATCTTAAAATCTTAAAAGCGTTACTTCAACACTGCCCCCCTCCATCCGAACCCCCTAGTCGCCGCAGCGGCCGACTACAGTCCCTCTCTCATAAGTAAAGTTCGCCGTCCCAGGCACACACTTTTAGAACCCGATGACGAAATAACCCTCCTCCAGGAGGCGAATAAATCGACCAGCACACTACACAACAAACGCCGCCGTCCGGCATACCGTCCTCGCCGACGAGGCCCGTCGCGACGTCCCACCGCCGCCGGTCACGATCCACCGAGCTCTCCCGTCGTAGAGCCGGTCGTCTCTTCAGACTCCGCAGTCACACCGATAATTCAGCTCTCATCAAGCTGTCTCTCCCCCCTAAGTCCCCGCCAGCAACGCCCTAAGCCGAGGTCCGAGTCCCACTAGGGGTCGCTTAACTGCCCGGTTACGTAGGGAGGGTCCCCTAGGAACACCTACAGCAGACCAATAATAAAAAAAAACTCTGTTAGACATGGGCAAATAGATCACTTAAAAGAAAAAGAGCGATTAGGTCTTTCGCTCTAAAGAGCTATGTCTGTGAGCTATGTAGGTGGGTGCGTTTACAAACACAAATCTCACACACAAACACCCAGACCCGAAACAACTATCTGTAGGCCATACAAATTTTTGTTCCGTGTGGGAATCGAACTCACGACCCGTAGCGCAGCAGCTAATCGCTCAACCACTGCACCAAACGTCAACGTGTGTGTGCTTCTTTTGTTAGACAGTAACCAGTCGGGTCGGGTCGGTCGGCGAGCAGGTAGAAACCTTTAGGGCGTTCGCTACGTTAAAGGTGCGCACCTTTGCGAGTGTGTATTGAAAGATAGTATGAGCAGCGCTAACTGGCGCGGACGCGTGCGACGGGTTTGTACATACTATCTTTCAATACACACACGCGAGGCGGGTACCCGCCGCGTAACGTAGCGAACGCCCTTATCCATTACGCGTGCATGTCGCATTTTACATGTCACAACTTGTTTTATAATGATTCGCGTAAATGAGCAGCTACTACTTATTCTCGTAGTGGTTTTTGTCAAAATTACGTTAATTACATTTTCAACAAAATCAGCTTCTCTGGAACTAAAATAGCATTTTTTTGATTTTTTTTTAATGAAAATGCACTAGTATTGTATCTTACCAAAATCACCATTAAACAGGCTATCTTTTAAGTTTGTTGTACAAAACTGCCACATACATTTTTTTTTCACCAGTGTAGGTTATAGTTAAGCGATATTAAAATTGTTCTGTAAAAATTTATACAAAAAATTGTATTTCCTGAAAACATTCTTGTTTTTGATAGAAAAAAAACTTATCAATGAGTAAAGTAACTATTCACGAATAATTTGATGTAAAAGAAAAAACTAGAAAAGGAATTTTTCATTACGAGATGCTCAAAAATCTGTTTCAAGGTAGAGATTTTTCGATTTAGGTATTGACCCAAGCTATCACCTCCTGCAGTATGTCGTGCTATTTACTGGACACCCTGTATATGTAGATATGTATCCGTTAATTTGTCGTTGAAAGTGAAATTTGTGAGGTACCTACGTGCGCAATGTTTTATTTCCTAAAATTACTAGATACATACATAAAGAACAGATATCTAAGCCTAGGTAAACAATCTTTAAATATAATTTATTACCATATTAATCTTAGAACTCCTCAATTATGGTTGATTTGTTATCACAGCTTTTAGTAGCTCAATCGCTTTTAGTCTTGTCAACAGCAATTGGCTCGTTAATTTAATTCAAGCAAATACAGCGACGCTGCTTTTGCATAACTCAGGATATTAGAAGACGTGGAGTGTTTCTGCAAGTAACGTGCAATTAATTTACCTGGGATATTGATCCCTGTAGAGAAGAGTGGGCGCGAACATGAAGTAAACGTAGTGTTTGAAGGATGGCAGCGGTGTACCTCCGTTTAGACACCGTGGCCCACAAGCTGAAGCTATCGCTACTAGTTTCATCATGAAGCGGAACTGGAAGAAAATACAGGATTATTATTAAAACATCTTCGTAATAACGAGTAAAAAGAACCTCTGAAGTGACCTGAAGTCGTTCATAGTTCAAGTTTTGCCATTGATCTACGGATTTCTAACAACGTGTCCTTTTTATCTTCTAAAAGGTCATGTAGGTACGTAGTTATCGTTAGATATTAAATGATGCAAAAAAGCGGAAAAAGCAAAAGGTGTAGTAACTAAGGATCGTAACACGTGGCATTCCATAGTTCTTATCTAACCCTATGGAAAAAACGTGACGTATATGTAGGTATCTTCATGTCTTTTTGTAAGAGAAGCAATATATTCGCTACAGATGTGACGTGTTCATGCACACGTAATATCAGCGACATGTACCTATCGTAAAAATTCGCAAAATGTATGTAACACTTTCTATTTATCTATTCAAAGCCTAACAATACACGTAAAGCAGCTCTATCCTAAACGCTTTTAGTCGACTTGCTTTTATAGCAAAGTACAGTCACACAGTTGAGAAATAATTACAAACAACTAAACAAAATAGTTAGAAAATAAATTTAAATGCTGTGAGTTTTAAAACTGAATCGAATTAGAAACATAACACACATCGTCATACACCAAATCTTGTAATATAATCTTACTCACTGGGTAGTTTCTAAAACCGAGGCCGCAAAACATGTCTGTTCTATAATTATTTCAAGAAAATCCTCTTGTACTCAAAGATTCGATAGAGATACTCTTCCAGTTCAACCACTTCAATTTACAAGTGACCCACCAAAATAGTTATCGATTGATTATTGTTGATGAGTCGCCAGCATTGGCAACATAACTAGTGAGTATTGTATAATGTAGGTATACACCGTGGGCCCCGATGTACCTACCCAAAAGATTTAAACTATCGATGTTGATGCCTAATTGAAGAAGAAAAGCTAGGATATAGTGTGTTGAATACAGCTTAATTTTCGAGATATTCACTATTTACGGATATTCACAACTCGAAAAATCACTAGGGTAACAAGCCCTATGAACGCGGTGTTGCGATTTTTGTTATACCATACCCCACTCGCCGCGTCGTATGTCGTGTTTTGTCGGGGAGGTTCGTATCGTAGAAGTATCTTATCCACTCACACGATAGTTAATAAACGTTTCCAGTTCAACCTAAGCACAGACCTAAGGTATTGTTTACAAGGAAGTACTAAAGTTAATTGATTTATCTTGTTCCGAAAAACAAAATAGTTTAATGGACTGAATTGATTATATTGATATAAGAATATTGACTCATAATACCATCAGAAAGGCGTGGTTAAAATCTTTCGGGTACCTCGGGCCCACGGTGTATTATGTATAGGACTAATTAAAGTAAGACTGTCTCGTTGGTCTAGTGCACACAAGCGCGACTGCTGAGCGTGAGGCTCCAGGTCGGGCAAAGTGTTATTGGGTGTTTCCGTTTGGCATTTTTCACTAGAAGCCCGGAGTCTGGATTTGTGCATGGTTGATGGCAATAGGCTCGTCCTCGGCGTCATGTTATATAATTAACGTTATCCTACATTACAGAAAACTTACAGAAACTGTGAATATCGTGACTTGAACTTATAAATTATTAGAACAGCAACGTACAGACGCCAGCACATCAAGCTACCCGAAACTGTCAAATTTTCCCAATCAACCTTGAACTTAATGCTTTTGCGATAAAGATGAACATTTAAAGAAATTTGACAGATTGTAGTAGCTTTATGTGCTGGCGTCTGTACATATTTTATTTAAGCCTACCACTTAAATTAGAAACTTAATTAAATTCTTTTGCTGAAGTCATATTGCAAGGTGTTTTCAGAGTAATTAATCAACAGTTTCCTGAAACTGCCTGAAACAGCGTGCTGTTCAGTTTTGTTGTTAATGAATAATTGGTTTTTGCACCATATTTTAGCAATATTGTCGACGAAAGTTGAAAAGAGAAACAATACTGTTAAGTATAGTTACAAAACTTTCCTTTAGTCATAGAACACCTTTACAATATGAGATCATTTTAGTTAGATGTCTGTTCGTAGTGACATCTTTATCTATTCATCATTCTTGTGTTTCCCTCGAAGTTGGAGTCAGCTCCCAGTCTAACGAGATGGAGCTAATGCTATGTAAGCTCATTAAATACTACTTTATTTCAGTGATGTTCGTGTTTATCCTATGCTTACTACAGTGTAATATTTGAGGTGAACAAGATGGAAAATGTAATCACTCATAGTATCTAGTCAACGTTCAATCTAAACTCGTAACGTTTTTAATGCAAGCATGTCCGCAAACGTCATTGCGGCGAGAAAGTTTTTTAGAGCTAGTAAAAGTTTCATCTTAGTACGATAAATTTAATAATTTCATTTTTCCACAAGGAGTTACATCAAAGCAACCGTCGAGAGCAGCAGCATCCCACTGTCTGCTATTCTTCTTCTTCTGTCGTGTCAGCACGAGCTATACGAAAATAGTTCATGCTGTGGTGAAAAGATTAGCCAGTCAGCAAGGTTGGTAGCGGGGCTGACTGCCCAGGGTGCGCCGGACGTACTTAAGTATCATCACTCGTGGAGGCTCTTTTCATGCACCCTATGTCACCCTATGTCTCATCATCATTCAGCCGAAAGAAGTTCTCTGCTGGACATAGGCCTCCCCCAAGCCATGTTGGGGGGGGGGGGGGGGGGTTTGCCATAATCGCCACGCTTGGCAGGCGGGTTGGCAATCGCAGTATGGTTGTCAAAGTACTCAGAAAACGCTGCTACCCATCCTCTAGTAAATCCCTGAGTCGCCTTTTACGACACCCATAGGAAGAGATGGGGTAGTGCTATTCTTTACGTCCGGCACCACACGGAACACCCTATGTCTGCTATTAACAAACTACGATCATCAATCTGTCTGCCACGCGTGGTGATCATGACAATTTCTTCTTCTGAGGCTGTTTGGATGTTATATGATGATGATGATGAAACATGGAGCCTCACGCCTGGTAGACCTTGAAGGGATAGGCAGAAGTGTGGGTGTTACGACGCGCACGGTAGCAATTTTTTGCGCGCAAACTTACTAATGGACGTAGCAGTAATGATTGATACATGCCAATGTCTTATTGTTCATTAGTTCAGATTAGTAGAAATTCTACAAAGTAGCATGAAAAATGTCTCCTACACAGTAGGTAACTAAACGTCTAGGTATTGTGCGTACGGACCATTAATCTCTAAAAAGAGGACTACAAAATAAGAGAAGTGTCCAACAATACATCATAATTTCTGAAATTATTATGTTAAAGATACTTTCGTAATCATGTTCGTATTTTAATTAACAAAGTGTCGGGTACGCGAACGTGATACGTGGGGCTACGGGCTACGAGCTACGGGTTACGGGTTACAGGCTACGACACGGGGTACGCAACGGTGTTTTGCTTCGTCATACGGCGGTCGTGTAGTTACTGGAGCTGGCCACATAAACTGACAAGGGTCCAACTCAGGTGATTTATGTAATATTTCACTGTCGTCGCTTTTGTACCCCGTTATGATTACATTGATCTTTATAATGGTTCAACTTATTTTGCGTTATATTGTGTAGTTTTTAGAATATACGATCGTTACTGTACGATGATTCGAAACATTTATAACAAAGATAGATTATAGAAGCGGCAATCTCAGAAAAGTTGTATGGCCTGCATATTCATTATGCCCTTGGTTGGTTTGTCTTTTACTTTACCTTTATTTAACGCGCATATTATGAGGATAGACAAGAAACTTCTTTGCTCTTTCCCTTTATCAACTTTTCTAAGCTGATACGTTCTATAATCTATCTTTTCTTTCAACTACGTAATAATGTTATCATTAATCACTACAAAACCGATCACAAAGGACGTATTTTTTGCTTAGAACCAAAACAGTGCAGAAATGTGCTCATTATTGCACTGTTTTACATTAAGCACTGTTTTCTATTTTTTGTTTAGATATAAATTTACCACAGAGGTTTAATGTCTCCCATTAAGTTTAATACAAAATGTATGCATTAGATCAAACAGATATTGGCTGAAAATAAAAATCACCTAAATAAATCCGACTTGGTGAAAAATATAAACAAATGGCGCGCATTTTGTACCATTGTAAAACTTTGATACTTCTTATTTAGCAAGAAAAGTTAAAAAATAATGTTATATGGATATTTTATCACGGTAGGTAGATTGGTAGTTGAAAGAAAAGTAGATTACGCACCTTACTTAAGTGAGTAATTAATGCACTCGTGTTAATTTAGTGCCCTCGCATGTGCTCGGGCACCAACATAACACTCGTGCATTAATAACTCACTTTGCGCTCGGTGCAACAATCTACTATTATTTACACAGGGTAATTCGACGTATTCCTTGCACCACGTTATAGGGGGCTAATTTGCAACAAATTTAACCCCACATATGTTCTACGAAAGTCAATGGATTTCGAGATATTGCAATTTTTATATTATTTTGAACAATACCCAGAATTCCTCCTTAAACATTATTTATATATAAAATATAAAATTTAATGGTTTTGATTAAGATATAAGCTTGTAGCTGATACTTTTACTAAGCTTTCTGCATATTTTGATGTTCAAAATTAGCATCCAATTGAAAGTAATCATTAAAAGTTAATTAATAGAATTAGAAAATTGTCGAGGGAGGGTAAACTCGCATAATAATGTGACTACCTTAATTCGGTGATACGACGTTTGGATGCTACCACAGGTTTATAGGAGTATAATACACTACATTAAAATCAACCTAGTAGTAGGGCAATAAAGCTTCTTTTTGTGTGTAATTTTTTGTTTAAATCGTGCGAGCGAGATAATAACAATCACGTGATTTGTCATTGCACCCGCCATGTTTTGCTTCTCGCCGGCAGCGTAGGACTGTGCTGTGGTATTTAATTCATTTTAAATAGAAAACATTAGTATAACTTCATAAAACTTGGACAGTCAGTTGTTTAAAATATATACTTGTTGAAACCGTTAGTAGTTTTAGTTCATTTTGATTAGTTTTTGCACAATACGTTATTTCCTGTGCTCAAAAAGTTAACGATTTTCAAGATTTGAACTCGAAACAGTGTCACCGAATTAAACAAGGAAGGTGCAATGTTTTAAAAAAATATATTATTAATTGTTTTTATTACGTGTAATTTAGTAATTTACGTTTAAAAATATATTTTCATTGACATAAATAAAGTAGCGACTGCTTAAAAAAGTTTGCGTTTTTAAAAGTTGATAAATTTTTTTATCACGGAATTAAGTGAGTTATTTTATTACAGACGCCATGGAAATAAAAAAGTACAAAAGTATAAAAATGTTAAATATAATAATGTTACAAATTGTTTCTAGTTGATTACTAAATAATATTGAATTTTCATTAAGTATCTATTTAATTGTAATTCTTGATAATTCTGTGATAAAAAATAATAAATACTCACTTAATTCTGTTATAACACAATTAGATTAGTACCATCACCGAATTAAAGTGATTGTCACAGAATTACATAAGTCATCGTGCTATGAATAAACTCATGTTACGATATGTTAATTAATTTTAAGTCAAGATTTCTATTGCTCATATGATAAAGAAAAGTCTGATGTTCCTAAAAAAAATTTGAAATATACAGGGCGTCCCACGACTTTGCCACATGGAGGGGAAGTACCTTAAATACTGTAGATAGAAAAAAATACTGAATGAAGACTTCATTTTTATTTTAAAAACAATACGAACTGCATTCAAAGAATTTTAAATAATCACTTGTCTGAACCGGGAATCGAACCCGCTAAATATGAAAACAAAAAAAACTGTAATTTTATTGTACTAATCGAAAGGCTCGATCAGATACATTTATTTCTTCTAAATAACACAGCATCTAAAATAAAAGGAACACCATGAAATTTAACATTTATTTGAAATAATAAGACACGTTTAACTGTGCAACTTCCAAACAATTTAATTTATTAAATGCTCAAAATGTGTCTCTTCCTATTGTATACAAATTATAACTCTTTTAATAATCTCGCTTACCGTTGATTTATTTATTTTTTCATGGTGAATATTTGAAATAATACTTCGAAAGAGTAATAAAGCAGAAAGTAGTACATAAAGTCAGTTGTTATGAGCACGACATAGTCAGAGAAAATGCTATTCATTATTCTGAACAAAATTTTAAATCAAATGTTAAATTTCATCGTGTTCCTTTATTTTAGATGCTATGTTAATTAGAAGAAATAAATGTATCTGATCGAGTCTTTCGATTAGTACAATAAAATTACAGTTTTTTTTGTTTTCACATTTAGCGGGTTCGATTCCCGGTTCAGACAGATGATTATTTAAAATTCTTTGAATGCAGTTCGTATTGTTTTTAAAATAAAAATGAAGTCTTCATTCAGTAATTTTTTCTATCTACAGTATTTAAGGTACTTCCCCTCCATGTGGCAAAGTCGTGGGACGCCCTGTATATGAAGTTCAACCTGGTTTTTTCTTCCATAATCAGTTTTGTCACAGAATTAGATGAGTGTACACCCTACACGTTAAACTATGACGTATATCTCAAAAATTTACTATTACACAGTTTTCGCACAAAGTCCTTACATAAATGTATCTGCCCAAACAATTACTACGCGTAGCATTAAGTCCGGACTCCTACATACGTAACTAATAAAAGTTAGGTTGCGAGTTATTGTTGCAAATTACTCCAATAGGGATTTACGACACATAGGTATAATATATATGTATAGGAAAGTTGGTGTTTGTATATTACAAAGTTCGCTTTGTTCGGCGTTCGTCTGGAAGTTTCCTTTTGTAATGTAGATAAATCACAGGTAGGTACAACAAACTGCCACCCATTGCGTTCTAACAGCGGCGAAGAATTAATTATTGTGTCCGGTTTGACAGCCCTTCTCATTTGAATACGGTGTCAACGTTCACGATCTATATTTTGTACCATCTTGTTTGTTAATGAAGAGAACAATGCGACTACAGAACCGAAATAAAGAAATGTGGTCAAAGAAACCACGAGCTACATTTTAGAGAAAATTAAAAATGCATTTTCAGTTTTATTTAATTCTGCTCGTGTAGCCGTAATAAAAGCAAATGTTTAAAAAAAAACATTCTCCATGTAATAGTATGAAGAACAAACTACTACTTACTCTATTTCTAATTCAATTAAGAAGTGTGCTCAGATTGATGTAGCTTATTATATTCTATACGCCACGTCTACAGCAAACTTCCGAATCTGCAAAAGATGCATTTTACAGGGGTACGTTTTGAAAATGCTATATTTTAAGATACAATCAACAGATGTTCAATATTCTACAAGAATCTGTTAACGCACATTCGTAACTTTACCTCGTAACATAATATCTGTTACTCCCGATGGCCAAAATGTTGTACGAACTACTTTTAATAGGAAAGGAAGGAGATTGTTATTTTGGTACATTGCCTGTCAGATGCCAGTTTTACCTTCCAATAATATCCGCAACTTTGTCTTCACATATTATAAAATATTTTATTTACTTTCAATCGTTTTATCGGAGATCAGATTCATTAAATTTTTTTTACAACTACTTAATATAAAATGTAATTATTTGTTCTTATTAGATATTTAATATTATATCTCTGGCCTTGACTGAAACGTCCAAGGATCTGTATATCAAAGGCAAACTCTTTTATATTACTCTCTTTAAATATCCATTGATGAACGGCGAGCCCTCTCCAAAGATCGTACAAATAATCCTGAGCTATATTGCCGGTACCCGACGGATTGCCGATCACAATATTCCATTATAAGTATAGTAAGAGTCGATCCGTTTCATCCTTTAGATACACTTTATTTATCCTTTAGTCATTTCTTATTAGACCCACGACGAGGATTCGACATTTATCTAAATGTTTAGTACTGCACGTGTATAAGTTGCGAATAGTTAATAGAACGTTCATTGAATAACGCCCTAGTTTAGCAAACTGTGTCAAAACAGTTGGCAAGTTATATACTTGTATATTTATTTATACTTGTGCATATATATTTGTCATCTGTCCTTGGTTCTACCGAGCTGCCAAGTTGTAGTTATAAGGTAGTTTGATATGGGTTCTTGTGTTATTTGTTTGTAATTACAAAATAAATCCTACAGGTAACTACGAATATTTAAGCGAATATATAGATTAGTTTTGTACACATTGCATTGGTGAAATGTACGCATAAACTATAATTTCATTGACTATATACAAACACACATACAGCAAGTCGTTAATAGACCTATAGGTATGTAGCTATATGTATAATAGGTACGTTAAAACTTCTACATTATAATTAGGGTTTCTGTTTTCTCGACATATTTTTTTTCTCGGGTTTCGAGAATTCTCGAGCCCGATTTCTCGGGTTTCTCGGGTCTTTCGAAAAAATTTTAAAAACCTTAAAAAAAACAGCTTACGCCCTGTTTCTGGGGTACTCATGAACGTAAGTAGTTTATCTGTTCGATAGCGCTATTATTTCGATAAACTCATTGCGTTTCTGGACACCCCAGTCAGAAGATGATCTTAGTTCAAACTTCAGTTGACTGACCAATTTGGGACGTTAATCGGTTCCAGAACTTTATTTGTCGTTTTATATCATATTTTAGCAAGAGTATTTGGAGTTTCATTATTAGTATTTTATTTTTGATAGTGAGTTTTGTACTCCCAGCGAAATGGACTCGAGTCTCGAGTAGTTCATCGGAGTCTGATTTTAAGTGCTGGAGGCTATTTCAAATATATCAGTACCAATAAAAAGGCATCGAAGAAATCCATCCGAAATATTCACGGATGAAGAGTTTAACATGAGATATCATTTTAACAAGGGCACTTTGATATACCTTTGTGAAATAACCAATCCTGCCCTAGAACCCATCATTTACATTAATTTGCACCACAAATAGGTATGTTAGCCTAGAAATATTTTTCTTTCAGATATAAATAAACTTTACTATAAATTCCAATAAAAATTTAAATTCTTACTTATTTTGTTTTAATAGTTTTATTGTGTTGTTGCTATGATTAAAAAAAACAAAGAGAAAATATTGTGATATAAATTTTATATTTTATGTATGTAATGGTTCGTTTTAAAACCATTGCAAATACCAGAGGTGATTTTCATTTACACTTGGGGCCTAACTGCAAAAAGATGTAAAGTTTAAGGCGAGAAAAGTATATTTAGCTGGGCTTTAAAAAGAGACCACATCTAGTGGTCAATTTACAAACTTACTTATTGTTTGGATAGTTATCTAGTCGTCGATTTTGTATCCAGAAACCCAATAGTAGATGAACGGAGTTTATCTTACAGTTAATTTTTATTTGACGTTTTATGTCGAGTACTTGGAGTTGTAGGTATATTAGGTGTCTGTTTCGCTTGCCTCGCTTACTCGTGCCTCGTAAGAAGAGCGATCAGAAGCCAGAATGCAAAGATTCCGTAACCATTAAGCAAATTTTAAAGTAATAAAAGAAAATCTTTGATTTCTCGAGTTCTCGAATTCTCGAGGTATTTTTTCTCGTCTCGAAGTTGGCATGATTTCTCGACATTTCTCGACTCGAGAATTCTCGAGCAGAAACCCTAATTATAATGTAAGTTTTACAGTCTATTTATTCTCTTTTTATGCAGGGCAAGTAAAAAATTCTAAGTATTCCTAACTTAAGTTATAAATGGATTCTGAGTAAAATCGTTTATTAAACTTTGCTTTAGTTATTACAAGCTGTATTGATTCTCCTTTTATTCGTATTGTTTTAAAGGCTTTGTTTCTGCTCTACGGTCTGCTACACAGCATTAATTAATGGAAATTGTACCTACACTATGATTTGTGTAGCAATTTATTGACCCTTTTCCAAAGTTCAAAGCTTCTGTATATCAGCAAAGCGTTGAATATAGGGTAAAAACAGTATTTTAAAATATATTCCTGATCACTTACCATTTCACAGGTCACCGCTACAGATGAACCTAACGCCAAATGAACCCTGGCGAGCTCAAACACTGGTAAAGCAGCCACTGCAACTTCTACTGCCAAAAGACCAGCAACGCCGAGCAATACCACCGTTGGACGCAACCCTGCAAAATACACAAGATTATAATAATATTTATATACCTTTATTTTACCCCAGCCCGTCATAATAGTTCAAGTGATTAAACTCAGGTGATAACCGATAAAAAGTTATAATTAGAAATGATTTTAAAATTGTTTTCTCACCGTTTGAACCAACAAAATACAAGGTAGGTACCTAATTAAAACTTTGTAAAATATTATTAAACTTTCTCGTAGAGTCAATATTTCGAAACATTATTTGGACTCCACCCGTTATTCAATACATATTTCGGGTACAATGGAAGTTTATATTTAATTTATAACAAGGTCTTATTGGGCAATAGTTCGATAATATGAAGTGGCACCGGAGGTCGCTCCCTAGATATATGGTGCTGTATAAAACTCTGTGATGCGGCAAATTGGAAGGCACACGAGTTAAGCCATGTATTCACAAGAGAAATTGCAACGTCAAGATTCGATCTATATCATTGACATAGGTAACGGTTGCTTAAAATAAAGAATTGTGTAATTTATGCCTCCGAACACGACACAACAATATACCATGTTTTTTACCACCTGAATAATATATATTTCGTTTTCAAATACCTAGGTAATAGTAAAACTAGTAGTAGTTACGTATCTCAACAAGTATGATGTAACCAATGTTTTCAATTTGTACATGTGTTATTTATTTCGCACGAGATAGAAATCAGCTCAACTACTTTTAAGCAGAAATACAATGATTGCAGAGCCTCTTTGTTTACTGATAAAATTAAGTAAAAGCAGGGACCTATCAATCAGGCATCAGATGTCGAAGATATAATGAAAGAAAAGACCCAATTGAAGGAGTCTGGCTTTTAGAATTTAATGTCTTCAACGTTTATAATATCTGTAGCTTAGGTAGGTACTTTCCTGGGGATCTTTGGAAAGATTTTATCGCAGATGCTTGCTGTTATTGAGACGACGGTTCTTTGATAATACAATCCTTGAATGTATAATATTACGCTGCTATTCATTTCGATTTTTGAATAAAATATTTCAACTTTATTTACTTTCTATTCTGATCTGATTATAAGATATCGCGAATTTGTCACCTGATCTGTTGTGACTGGTGTGTTATTAGTTGGGAGGCCGATTAAGGGGGGATTATAATAGATGAATGAACTGCAATTAAAGATATAGCATAGGCAAATTGTTAACTTAATTATGTTTTTTAAAAGATGGATTAACAAAGTGTCTCTACTGTACCCTTGCATTGCCGTGTTTTTTTTAGCTTAACTTCGCTGGAAATGACTTTCAAGTTTCGCACCCAGATACTATCTTAGATAGTATCATTATCTTTGTTGAAAGTAAAATAAATAAATTGAAAATAAGACAGTGTGAAAAGTGCACTACGGTATAAAAACTAGTCATTCTGGGTGCACGGTTATGGCCAACCAAGTGACTAATTGGAGGGCACGGTGAGAGCACCGGCCGCCCGCCCACGCCGCTCGCGCCTGCCGGTTGCAACAAAAGACTTCACTTGTTGGCTGAGGACGCCAGTGGCCACTTGGTGCTACTCGTTCTGTCCACGACTTTTTATTACGTAGGTACGTACATAATACCTGTTAATTTCGTTTCAAACCATTCGGTTGGCTAGCAAATATTAAGAGTCTTTTACAACAAGCACTTTTTAATAATTGAGGTGTTATACTAAAAAGGTTTAACAGAAACCTAATTGGGAGACTTTTTATTTTTACGTTTGAATGTCCGTCTATCTGTGTGACACTTTAAATCATTTATGTCAAGGCTATGCTATCATCACATCTAGGATATTAGGATAAGACCATCTTAACGTCCAAAATCGAGTGTTGGTTTTAAATCAAATGTTATAGGTAGGTATAACATTGTTTGCGATAATATGCCATTAATATTAAATGGAGACCATAAGCAATAAAATAAAAATAATAGAAAAAGAAGAATGAGAAGCTGTCATTTTTGTAATAGCATCAACTCGAATTAAACTTTTTATTACTTACTAGTGCTGTGCCCGTGAATCTGTCCGCGAGGGATTCGGAAACCACGTTGAATATTTAAAGTTCTTAATGCAATAGTGTTACATTAAAATAAATACATATTGGTAACTTACATATTGTGCATAATTTCATTTCCTTTGAATATCATGCCAATGAACCTGAACTTGACCTTTCATATCCTCTGTGAAACTACCTACTTACATTAAACAAATTAGATAACAATTATTTGATAATTGTTGTCTGATAAACAGCTGCAGTCATTAAAACTGAAACTGTGTACATTGGCAGTTATTGTATACCAAATACACATGGCATAATGTAAGCCTTTTAAGTTTTGATGTTCTTAAATCTATGAAAGGAATTTACCTGGATAAATCCTTGAGATTTTCCCTGCCCATGCGTATACCTGGAGCATGGGGTAAAATGCCATTGCAACACAAAAGTCATATAGCCACAACTTCAATCCACGTTTTATATCGCCAAATCCTGCTGCAACTGTGTTCAGCCCAATGTTTATCCTACGAAAAAAATACTTTTTAGTACCTGTCCATTTGATGTGATTTTTTATTAAGAGTGTATCGCACAAAACACCCCCTACCCATTATAATACACTCAAGTTTACATTATTATGAAGTATAAACAAAACTTTTGCATGATAACGCCTTAAAAAAATACGTAATTAGGCGTCGAGGCGACGAGACTATACAAAAAGTACTCCGCTGCTTGTTCAAAAAATTTTCCTAGCATAAAATATTTTGCATAATTAAGGCAACGCGACGTAAATTGCAGTATTTAGTCTCTGCCAGAAAGCAGCGAGATAAACGCCTGAACATCGGACATTTAAACGAGGAACTTCCCCTGAGGAGTTAATTATAGGGAGTGTCTCGAAATCGCGTGACAACACGTCCACTGCATAAAAATGAGTTTTCATAAATTTCGTAAACAATGTCGTGTGTATGGGCACTAACATATTACATTAAATTACATTCAAAGTATGCCAGTGGAAAATAGCAAAACTTTTAGTTTCTTTTTCCGTGACTTGTTAAATAACTTCCGTGTGGTAAACGGGTCATTTCATATAGAAGTTTAGGAATTTCAAAAAAACTTTAGTGATTCTGTTTTTAATATTTTCTATTTTTACTTGAATGTCGCGATATAAATAAATACTTTGAAAGCATTAAATAACTTACTGTAAAGTACTTCTATTTCACGAGGTAGGTATGTTTAGGTGAAGCAAAGTTAAACTTAGTCCTAAACAAATTATTTATATTTTCCAAAATAAAAAGAAGAGTACACTCGCTGCTCAAAAAAAAATCCCTTGTTGGCGCTGTACCTGTTTTGTTATAAAGGCTATTAGGCATAGCCATAAGACGTAATTTATCTGTCATAAACGTGATGAAATAATATGCTACGCCAGGTACTCTCTTGCCTCGATGGCCCAAGACTACGACACGAATGTCACGATGAATGATGGTTTCATAATGAATATAAAATATATTGTTAACTAGCCTAACTATTTGCTATTAGGTGTGATTCATCTGTCGAGTAAAAAAGTAAACGATAAAATTACTAGTTCGAAATTGCTTCTTCATGGAAGCTAGAAGTGAAAAATTGCATTTCACTCGGGTAATTTATTTACACGTAGTGGCAGCACCGAGGGCCAATCGCGTGACCTAGCTGTTACAGGAAGAGAATACCTGGCGCAGCATATTATTATCCAATAAGAGAAAGCCCCAAACCAATTTGAAAAAAATGTTAACAATCTTTAGTGATTTTTACTAATTTATTATTGAATAATTAAGTATTTAAATATAGTAACGTGTTTTAACGAAAAAACTACAAACGTAGAATACAGTTGGAAATCAAATTCACTTGATTTAAAAAAAAATTACAGTATTTTCATAAAACGATTGTTTACTTTTTTACATTGGTTCGGGTCAGTAACGTAACGTTTATAATGTTTACTTGCTTTCCACTTTCGACGAGGTCATATATGACTGTATCACAGAACAGCACTAGGAGGATAACGACGAATATGTGGTATATGGCCCTTATGTGTAGAGATGTATCGATGAGCTCTGTCAGCGGAGATTCTCGTATTGAAAATTCGTCATCTTTCTTCTCTTGTTCGTGAGTTGCCTCTCCATTTGAAGTCTGTTTGCCGTTCTTATGACGGTTACGCACGCCGTTTTCCTTCATGTTTTAAGATTGTATTCTGAAACAAAATGTTTTACATTTTTGTTGGTTTCTATTAGATTGATTGTAGACCTCAAATGCCAAGTGTCATGCTTCCCGGCATAGAAGAGGCTACACCCTATCTTCACTACAGACCCACCGTACCCCTGGCCGTACCCCTGGTGGTACGGTGGGTATTTTAAATTAAAACGATACCACCAGGTAATAGTGTTGTATCACTAGTTAAAACCACTTCTGACTACAACAATTTAATTTAATATTTTAATTGAACAAATCTAGTACTTATACAAATCTACAATCTAACACGAAAATAAAAAAAAACGAACATATTTTTTTTTTATTATTTGTTCTATTTTTTGTTTAAGTTTTACTTTTTAATTAATAAAATGTAATAATAAAAAAAGCTTGAAAAAAATTGTATTATGTACGGTTTGACTAAAGAGTTCGAATTGCGCGAATTTACTTATGCATTATTGCCGTCGCATCAAAAATGTACCAACCTATTCAAATTCAATTTTTTTTCAAATTCAAAAAATAAATTGCAAATATGCGTACAAAATACATAGATGTAAAATAATCTAATAAAAATGTAAAAAAAATATCTACATCAGCACAGCACTACGATCACTTAATACAGTGGTATCGTTATACTTTAAAATACCGACCGTACCACCAGGGGTACGGCCAGGGGTACGGTGGGTATGCAGCGCCTATCTTCTCGCAGTTGCCTAAGAAGGCAAGAAAGCGATTATGACAAGACCCTTCTACCTCCATTACAAAGTCCATGTTCACCCTGTTAGCGTTGTGATAATTTAAGTTTAAGCATAATTTATTTTTACATTATTTTAATCAATAATTTAAATGGAACCCTAATTGAAAGACGGCAACATTGCAGTTTTGTATTGTGTTGAGATTATTAAGAGTTTGAGGGTAGAAGTAGAAGGCGCACGAAAAAATAACAAAATATGATTTGACATAATTATTATCAATTATGGATTAGAGTTATCTAAATCTAAGAAATACCTTTTGACGTTTCACATTCGACCACTGGTGTCTGAACGGAAGCTCGCCGAGCAATCCAATTCGATACTGGTCAAATTCCGCGGCCAATAGGGAATATGCATGTAACTTTTTTTTTCTCTTAATCAATAAAGCACATTAATACAAACCCAAGAAAAGTATTAAAAGTCAAATGTTACTATTATTTCTTACTCAAAACAATTATTAAACTTCAACAATTTTCTTCGACAGTTCAAACGTCCTTTATTGTCGCGGTCATAATGTGACGTCATAATCCAAGATACTGCTTTGTTTACATCTCTTTTTTAGCCACAAATCTTATAAATTAAATTATTTCTTGTGCTTTATTCAAGCAGAAATCGCACTTACCAACTTAACCGCAGTGAGAAATCAAACAGTTTGCTAAGAAAAGATTATTTAAAGATTTATTCATATGGATTTTGATGTCACTTCCGGCATTTTCGAAGGCGACGCGTTTCGAGATTGCGTTCCGTTCCACGAAAAAAACGTAACATAAAACAATGAATTGTAAAATAAGTAACGAATTAAAAAATGTAAAAAATAATGCAATTTATTTCTTGACTCCTGTACAATGTATATTAAAATAATGAACGAGTTTTGAATTACATGCATATTCCCTATCACGGCACCGAAGATATGCCCAGTCTGACAGCTGTCAAAAGGTATTTCTGAGATTTGGTTGACTGTAAGACGGTTGAACCAAATAGGTGCAATGAAGAAGGATTAAAGTTTCTACGGTGGTATTTAAATTTTTTATTTTAAATTTCAAGTTAATAAGCCGTGGTTGTCCACGGTCTGATATTGCACCACAAATAAAATTATTGTAGTAAAATCCACCGTGGAGTTCGAAACACCAATCTTCTGATTGCTAGCGACACTGGACCAATCTCACAGAACGAGTGCAGTCAAGTTAAGGGAACAATAATCAAAAGCCAATGATAACATGCCTTTCTCTGCGTCGCGTTTATCTGTCGCAGACATCCCGCTAGTCTTGACCTATCACTAATAAAATTATGTAATATTTACTGGGCAAACGTCCGCCGCGCCGGTGAAATTACATCGTAGATTTTACCGAAATACCAAATCTGCCGTACGGCGATTTTATCATTCTCCCTTTTCAATACAAAATACGTCGGATAGCGGAAATATAACGCCTTCAACTTCACGTCATAATATTTATCCACTGTTGACACTATGCCCTGTGTGTTATTGTTGCGTGTGCCATCGCTCTTTAACGATTCGATACGATACAAAAACAAATGTTGGCAAATTTTATCTAAAACTATTGTTGTTATTGTTCGTCTATAAAAGTTGTTGACCTTATTGTGAAAAAGTTGAATTGAAATGAAATTAACGGATTGAGCGTCGCGTCGTATTTCCTTCTTAACAAATAGAATAGAAATTTTATTGGCAATGGGTATAGTTAGGTCTAAAAAAACCCCTCTGAAATTTCTATGACGGCATTTCAACTACACTCTAGAATCGACAATAAGTTCCTTTTCCAGGAAACTAAACATGTACCTATCTTTCTATGCAGGCATTCAGTTCCCTCAATTAACACTAACCAGGCGAAAACTAATTAAAAACATGACAAAATATTAATATATTGTAATGAGTACAATTGTACCTACTTGTTTAGTAATATAATCAGAACAATAAACCGTGGTTTGATCAAAGGCGGGTAGTTGCACATGCACACCACAGTAATAAAACCACACGGTACAGACGGCAACACAGGTGTCAGACGTGCGCAATTATCCTCTATTATTGCACCGGAGCATATCCCAGACTAATACGATTATCGATACGACGCATCCGCATAGACGATGACAGATAATCGTATCGTAGACACAAACACTAACTATATCAGCACAATACATACTTCTATCGTAGTCCTGATCGTAGTATTCCGTTTTTTATTTTTTTCATTCTTTTCTTTAATTAATAACACATAATAAAGGTAGCGGACACAACACCTTAAAAACCACTCAATTTTTATACTGACATTTGCACTAGAACTCGGTTGAGGAGCCCATTTCTGGCGCAAGCATTGTTGCATTGTTACATTGTTGACTATCTTACTAACCTTTCACACTTGATAAAGTTCCAGATCAATAATATTCCATTCTTGAAAACGCACTAGTGAAGTAACTCCTTTTCTACCAAATACCAATAAAATTAAAACGACCACTGATTTAGATTTCAATCTATTAGGATTAATTGATTAGATTCGAGGCACTGGATTTTATAAATTTAAAAATTAACTACTCATTTTATTTTATGTGAAAACGACTTCTAAGTTCTTTGTTCTGACGAGCACTGATACGGATGATATAATACTGTGATTTAGATGTAACGGTCAATAGAAAATATTCATTATTTACAATAAGTGTTTATTTGCGCGCACGCCTATCGATGTCATTAGCGTGTTCGCAACTGGACTTGGGTACATTATTTATATTTTATCTAGTAGCTCCGACGAATTAGAGAATTAGTAACAAGAAAGCTGAGCCAAGATAAAAAAATATTATCTGTCGCTTCAATAATTAACAGAAATAAAAAACAAATCGTTGATAAATATATAGGTACCTAGATATTATCAGAAGTTGTATGCAATGTATTTTGTATAACATGACGAATACAAAAGAGATAACAAGAATCGTCAGGGTATAATTTGAATTCGTTTTTTGCTATCACTACAATTTTAAACAATGTTTTTAATCAAAATATTCATTCTGCATAGCGTTTTCCCATATTATGTTTGGGTCAGCTTCCAGTTTAACCAGATTCGTGTGAATACCAGTACACGGAGCGACTGCCATCAGACCTCCGCATCCCAGTTACTGGGCAATGCCGATATCCTAAAGCTAGATCGGTTGTTAGACTTTCGGACTTCTGACAACCTGGGGCCTATTTCTCCTAAAATAAATTGTTGCCAAACGCAATCGAACCACAACCATCAGTCAGTTTTTGTTTTCGAAAACTTTCAAAATGATTGATTTTGTTTTTTGTGTCAAACAATTTGATAGCTTTTGAAATTGAGAACTGTCTGAATGAACGGTTCGGCCTTGGTTCGGTTGTGATTTATCAAGGTTTATTTTAGGAGAATTAGGCCCCTGTAACGACTGTCATACGTATGGCACTCCGAGGCACGTAGAGGACTCGACGTGTACCGACCGGTCACTCATCCATTTAGTCACGAGGTTCTTACCACGTGTTTAATCAAAATATATAAGTTGTTAAAAAATCAACTCTAAGAATTTTGTGGGGTTATTCGGTATCGGAAATTGAACAACTTTTGTTCTACAATTTTTCGAAATTCGCCAATTTTTTTTATGCCTAAGGGCCGATTTTTCAATCGTCAGATAAATTTTATCCAAGGAATAAATATGATGGTTTGACATAATTTCTATACAAAAGCTGTCAAAACGTCAAACTTATTCGCCAGATAAAATTTAACTGACGATTGAAAAATTAGCCCTTAATCAATTTAATTTTTTTTTTATTTGTACCTATAGAAAGTTTTAAAAAAATACGTGAATTTCGAAAAGTTGTAGAACAAAAGTTGTTCAATTTCCGATACCGAGTAACCCCATAAAATTCCTAGAGTTGATTTTTTAACACCTTGTATACATAATATATTTAATTCAATAAAACTTTGATACTTGGAATGTTACGTACGTACACACGCTCTAAAATTTTATTAGATTACACTTCATTCAAAACATTCTAAATACTCATCTAAGTAATAACTAATCAGTTTGGCTAATAACTACTAGCTTTATACAGTACGTATAAGTACACATGTCCTTATAGTTCTGTTATCTATTTCTAACGGAATTTCAACAAATACAATTTAGAGATAAATAATTATTATCTTAATGCTTTTGTACCGGACGGTATCGCTCGGTCTAATATGTACTAATTACTCTTAGTAAGAGCATGATAGTCGTAGGTAAACAATCCATTGTGAACTTTGTGCTATTATTGTAACTCAAAATAACAGCAATTTGCTGTTTTGCTGTTAGAACTTACATTATGATGTCTACGGAGATAGCATCCTAACTTATATGCAATATAATGCATTGTTGGTTGACTTCCTTACAATTATTTTATTTTGTACATTTTAAAAACAAAGACCTATAGTCTGAAGTTTTGTTTTTCTAATATTTAAAAAAAAGTTATAATTAAATATTGGGATAGCTCGCCAATTTAGATATAAAATAAAAGGTAGAAGCCACTCCACGGAAGAAGAAAAATAAAATAAAAAGAAAACGCTAATGGCATTACATAATTATTTTGACCGTAAATGGCCAATGTTTGTAAAGCATTTTTAGAAAAGTATAGTCTTCTTCTCTCCTGTCACGAGCAGGCACGAGCTATACAAAAATAGCACATGCTAGAAAAGTATGGATAAAAGGTTTTATTATAACAAAATTGATGGCAAATTGAATATGTACCTACCAACCTACCACGTTTCACGAACCATTGATTTATTTATATGTTTATATTTTTACTTTTAAGGAATCGAAATATGTTGAACTAAATCTATGTAGGTATAATAGGTACTGTTTTAATACATGTAGCTTTATTACAATTTGTTTTAAATAATAACATCCACAAAAATGTTGCTCGCTGTTGCGTAATGTACTTATATATAAATTATCTTTACTTGATAGATTGGAGCTACTTATATTCAATTATTAATGAATTTAAAAACGCATAATCGCGACAACCACCGAACAGGTACAATTAAAGGTACGAGTTCGTAGCCGACTGCAGACTACATTATACGTACACTATATTATTGTGTACTTAATCTTTATTAATAGTAGATTACTTCACACTCTACTGTAACTAAAATAATAACTATGTTTGCAGACCATTTGAGAGGACAATAATTTTCCACAAGGACTCTGGAGTCTGGGCCATGTTGGTTTACAGTTCAAAGACGGCAAGATTGTCGGCTTGGTAAAAGACTCATCAGCAGCGCACAATGGCTTATTGATTGATCATTAGATATTAGAAATAAACACTATACTTAAATGTTGTGGGCATGAAAGATAAGGAAGTATCGAGAGTTATTGAAGCGGCCCCATCTGTTGTAAACTAAATAAAAAGCGAACTAAAAAGATGGAAGCAAGATGATGAGATAACGCATGGTACTTATAATAATATGTTTCACTGGTATTCTCTTCCCGTGACAGCTAGGTCTCGTGATTGGCCTAAGACTACGTCATCAGCTGGGGTTGCTTCCACTATGTAGGTATAAATAATTACCCGAGCAAGATGCATTTTTTCACATATTTGCTTCTTTAGAGAAGCAATTTTGTACTAGTAATTTTATACAGTTTACTTTTTAACTGAATAGATGAATAATACGAAATAGAAAATAGTTAGGCTAGTTCGCAATTTTTTTAATATTTATTATGAATTAAAAATCTCCTTTATTGTATTGGAGATGTTAATCAATGGCAGCACTGATCGTGACATTCGTGACGTAGTCTTAGGCCATTGCGGGAAGAGAATACCTGGCGTAGCATATTATTATACCATGAGATAACGTATATACGTAGGTTTTCAAAAAATCATGCTATCAAATCATAACATGCAGTCGGAGGCTATATATATTTTTGGCCAGTCAGGTTTCGAATTACATAATTCGTAGGTAGCTTCCGAATGCATCGTGTTGCATCTTGTTTCCATCTTTTAGTTCGCTTTTTATTTAGTTTGCTTTGTATGCAGGCGGGTTTTTTTTTTTTTTTTTTTTTTTTTTTTTGACTTCTTTTTCGTATTATTTTATCAATGTCTCGTACTTATTTATAAGTACCTACCGTTGTAATGAGGCCTAAACAAATCTGTCTATAGACACCTCATAATATACCATCACTCTCTCTAGTCCGCAATGTAGATCCTGCACAACTTTCAGGTTGTGTAATTCTTAAATGGAGCTTATGGCTGTAAAATCGTCAAAGGAACATCATATTGATTTTAAAAGACCTATTCAGCGATACCCGACATAATATTATGGTAGGCATTTTTTTGTTTCTCCCTCCATTTCGTATTTCACGGCCGCCATTTTGATTTTATAAAAACAAAACATCACCCTTTAACCATCGCACGGCATAGGCTAATCGATAGACATCTCATTCATTAAAATCCATTCAGCCGTTGGGATGCTTCGAGGGTATATAGAAACTCACAAACATAGATACATAATAGGTCTTTACCTATGTAGTTGGAGATTCTATACCCAGCATTTTCGAGTTTAATTATCTGTGGATTGGCGCGCATTTCGAAATACAAATAAATTTTATTCGAAAACCGTGTTATTATAATTTCAAATTCAGTCATTTGTTTTTAGATAGTGTTTTGTTTTTGTGCAATTGTGTTAGTTTTTTTTATAATTTCAGTAAATGTAAATGTTTCATAAACAATGATTAGATTTATTTTACGTTAAGTGTACTATCGTTATATTTGTAGTGCTTTTAATAGTCAGTAAGGGCTGTGCAGAGATGCCATTATGGATTGATAGGAGTGCAACTAACAGACTAGTGTGCCGTGTGTTTTTGCTGCTAACACGGTGCTAAATCTATGGAAATGCGAAAGGTACAGAACAGATGGTAAGTTGAAGGCGTAATATTTTTAGTATTTCTACATATTATATAACAAAATTGTTTAGGTCAATTGATTATTATAAAAATACAGATTCGGGTCTAGTCCCGACGTTTATCTAGTTATCCCGACGTTTCGGCCGAATTACACCGGCCGTGGTCACGGGTAGAGTCTACCCGTGACCACGGCCGGTGTAATTCGGCCGAAACGTCGGGATAAAAAAGGTATTTAGTGCCTTTTAAGTTTCTACGCGACTAGACCCGAATCTGTATTTTTATAATGTGTACAAATCGCGAAAGTTTAAAAACATCAATTGATTATTGTAGGTATGTTTTAGATTCCTTCCTTAAATGTGATGATATAATGATATAGCTTCAATAGGTTTAACTGGCTACATTCCTGTTTCCCCAACTACACTCATTTTCATAGTCCTAGTAAAATATTTGTATTTATAAACATTACTCGATGTTAGCAAGTTAAGAATTAAATTCATGAGATTGATGAGATTTTGATTTTAAGGATGTTATTATTTTTAGTTACGCGGCCATAGAATTTATGTAAGTTGCAAATATTGTTTTATTTTTCTTAGGTTAATATGTGATGATTCGTTTATCTAATGTCACTATAATGATTTTGGGTAGGTATACATCATTTGGAAACTACACTTCTCATCAAAAAAATCGAAACACTTCAGAAATTATCTTTGTGGTGACAATTAAACAAAAAACAAGCATTAATTCATTGTAGAGTTTGGCCTTTACAATGGTGTACGAAACTTCCAAAAATTTGTTTTTTTTTAATTTTTATGCTATATATGAATGGAACATTGTTTTGAGATTAACGTGTGTTTAGAGTTGGAGTATATTTGTCGTGCAAAAAACGCAAAATAACGCATTACTTTAAAATTTTCTGTTTGGTAATTTGTTGATTAGGCTCTGTGACGTCTAATAAAAAGTTTTTTTTCTAACACACATGCATACTTCACCTGCAGCAGCCGCCCAAGAAGTGGCATTGCTGGATTCTGGGACTAGTCAGCGTGTTGTGGCTGCAAGATTGCATCTAAGCCACTTGTCTGTTCAAAGAGTGTACCAACGCTATCGGGAGACTGGTTTATTTACGCGCCATCCAGGATCTCTCGTAAACAACGGTTTTTAGTAGTATAATAAAATATGTACTATAAATTAATATATGTCACGCACTTGTCCCCGAAGGGGTAAGCGTGAGTGTACTGCTGTACATTCATATTTCGTCGACAACGGGACCTATTTCAATCCCATGTAATAGGATACAACCCTATTGTTGTTCATCAAGCACAATGTTAAACTCCAGATCTACTGAGAAACCCATGTCATTACACATTGCCGGATCTGAGAATCCCAGGAATTCCCGTTTGGCAACAGCATTCGTTCAAATTTGCAACAATTTTTGCGTTATTTACTACATTTTGTAGATACGTGTACACGTCTTTGTAATGATTGGTCGTCGCTCTTACTTGGTAGCTACAAAGAGTTATGGACAAGTACTTAATTAAAAAAAACAATAATATTTAAAAAATATTTACTATTATAAAAGTATAAAAATTACATTTAAAAACATAATTACTTAATACCTACATAACAATTGAACTAGAATGTAACCAATGAACGTTGTAATTGGTAGGTTAAAATTAGTATAAAATGGTTAACGGGTTTTGGAACGTCCAGTTGGGTTTCAAAATAACCTCAGGACATGTCCATGACTTTGGTATAAAGAAACTGTCGTTCTCCGAAGGTGGACAGTTCCTGCGAGCGAAGTATTCCATCGGATATAGACTCCACACGATTCCTGAAATGTAATTACCTATCAATCTAATCATTCCTGATATGGAGCATGTTATGTAGGTAGTTAACGATGCTGGTATCGTGTTTGTGATAAATCTATTCATAAGCAAAAGAGAAACCTACTACGCCTTTCTTTCTTTTTCTGTCTTCTCGAAGCAAAGAAAAATCTGCTGCAACGGTAGCAACTATGAAAAAACACCTTTAAGTTAGTAGGTTTAAATAAGTCAAAGCGTCTGCAATCAATATCCTGTAGACACTTACAGCTGAAAGATAAAGTTTAATTTCTCTTTGTAAACAAAATAAACTGATTACGGAAATGAAACGCCAGTTCTATTAGTTATCTTATTTGAACAGATTTGTAAATAGCAGGTACTTAGGTACTACGTGCGTCTTGTCTTGGCGAGTGAACAGATAGGTCTGTATACCCACTCTGTATGCCTCTATTGTATTAAGACATGTTTCTGTACGTATGAGTACGTTATTTGTTATGACATCAGCACATAGGCACTCTAATAGATTGCTTTAGAGAACAGCTGCCTGTGAGTCGTATTCCAGGGCAGGTGCCGAGGCACTGCAATGGGGTCCCGAGTCAGCAAGTGCTCTTAATCTTACTTGTTTTGAGCTCCCTAGGCTCAGAGGTCCCGGGGTTGCCCCCCGGTTGTAACTATAACCATAGCCCTATTATGCATCACGCTCAGCAAAAGCATTCATTGGTCAGGCAGTAATATATTGTTACTAGAGCACTCCTGTCCAATTACTAAGTTGCCTTGTACGACACCCACTGGTAAAGTTCGTTTGATAAAATAGTGGCGCCGGGAGCCGGTGCTGTATTTTTTTTATAAACACAGGTGATTCCGCGTACATTTCCAGTGATGAAGAACACTTCAAGTCATGCTTAACAATTTTTTAACAAAAACAAAACTGCTACCTCATTTACTTCATTAAATTCCTGCATGTCGTTTGGATGTACCGCCACTATTTGAGCAAACTGACTAAAGAGAGTGGCTTATTGTTTGACAGGGACCACGAGGATATTCGTGACTCGTTTCTAATCAATATCGATAATGTTTAGACCTCTGCCGCCGGAGTTGCGGTGAATGCACCATAGATACAGCTAACCCCGCGACCCCGGCCACACATCCTCTGAGGAATATCATGATGATTTTAGCCGGTAAGTCATGAAGAGTAATAACGCCACACCTTTCTTATTTCCAAAGTGAAACCAATTCATGTATATTTCCCCATGGTAAAAAAGGTATACCTATCTAAGTACCATGACTGATTTTCTATCAATATTGTTACCTGTTGTTAAATGATTGCTTCCATAGATAGACCTTATTACAGTTATTACTTCTAGTCATACTTATTACGTTTATAATTACCATTTCCTATGAAGAAACCCAGCCACATCAATAAGTTGAAGGCATTAGGGAAGCGCCGCCCACTAGTCGCTGTAAGTGGCACCAATATGACGCCAAACACACCGAACTCAACTATTAACACTGGGTAGAAGAAGCCAAATGACAACGCCAGAATGATCTCGTGGGCTACTGATGACACCTATAACAGAAGAAGTATAATAATTAATTGCGCTGCCTACAAAATAATGTCTAAAGCCTCGTATCCATTAGGCAACAATTGACGCGAAATATGTGACGCTTAACATGTTCGGCAACATTGCCAGATGACGCGGATCATGACGCTGAAAGAATTAGTACCCATGAGTTTGTAGCACGTTGTCGATCATCGTGTTGCTACATGTTGAGAAACATGTTAAGCAACATGTAGTGCGTCAATTGTTGCCTAGTGGATACGAGGCTTGAATTACTGTCTACCGTTTGTTCGTACATCGTAGGTGCCTCCACCATCACCATTAATCCACCACTATTCTAGAAATAACAAAATGTTTGTTAACATCGTGTAATCGTGGTACGTTCATTGTTCCGTTGGTAAAAGTCAGATATAAGGCGAAGGCGGTACAGTCTTTCAGCTAGGGAGCTCTCCCCTTATCTTGTCATATGCACGGCCGCCTGTTTGCGTTGGACGTGAATGACTAGAGTTTTTTGCTTATCTTTTGGAAGACAAGGAAAAAGCATTTCGCTTCATCTTTTGTTATTAGAGCTGATCTTTCTTTTTAATTTTGGCTTTTTTGTAAGTCTGAAAACATTGCTATGTGATTATAATATTTGTTCAATAATTCATTGTAGATCTAGGTTTGTTCTTGGTATAATTTGGTCCTAGTGCAGTCAACGATGGCTATTGTCGACTGTCTATATAGTAACACGCCAGTGAGTTCGGCCGTTGACCTCGTTAATATCTAATTAGCAGTTCGTGTAGGTCGGCGTTAAATTACAGTTGACTTACTAAAACCGGATCAAGATCTTAATATCAATTAATTTGATAGATTATCGGTGTTCGTAATAGAAAGGTACTACATCTTCTTGCCATGCAACGGTCCAGAGACAATGGATATGGCGATGCGAAGTAATGCGAAAAAGTAATATTTGAATATGTGATACAGAATTTCAGTAGAACTGCTCAATACGTCAGGCGACAAATCAATGTTGCGTATTCGTGTAGCTGGTGATGTAGTCTCTTAACCATTTTTTATTATTTGACTTGGTCGTGTTTGAATCTAGTCGCACCTGATGGTAAGCGCAGACAGGGTTCAAGATGGAGCGCACGAATCCAAGTGACAGAGATATAGAGGGATTCCCCTGTATCTCTCTGGCTCTCACCAACACACGACGGAACACAGTAAACTGCATGGTCCCGGACTAATGTGAGGGTGGTGGCTAGCCAGGCGGACAGTCTATTCCCAGCTTGCGGTGACCCTTAAGATAAATAGGTACTAAGTCGGAAAGCCGCGGAACAAATGGTTCCGCGACTATCTTACATCACGCTCCTGCCGAGTAAAGGAGGTGATGAGAACAGCGACGAGAGGAAGGTGGGGTGCGGGGTGCCGCAGGGGTCCGGATGCGGGCCTTTGTGTTACCTATTGCACGTGAACAGCTTGTGCGGCGTACTGCGCCACTGCTCGGCGCACATGTTCGCGGACGACCTGTGTGCACTGCGCGCCGGCACCGACCTCGCTGGTACCTGTCGACTCGTTCAACAGAACGTAGACGCAGTGGTAAAGTGGTCTCACGACAACGGTATCGTTCTTAATGGCGATAAAACTAAGCTGTTGATGATGCATTCCCCATATACACATCTGACTAATACAGGCCCTTCCATTTTTACCCATAGCTATGAGTGTATGCATAATAATAATTCAAACTGTAAATGTAAACCAATAGAACAAGTACAAAGTGTCACATATCTTGGAATGAAAGTCGATGAAAGTTTTTCATGGTCTTCACATATTGATTATATTTGTAGTAAGCTTAGAAAATTGCTATGTAAATTCTACCACTTAAGCTTTAAAGTTCCCCCCAGCACCTTAAAATATTTATATACAGTGGTGGACATATAATTAGAAACACCAAGTGTGACTTTTATTTTTAGTACAAATTAACTTGATAATTAATGTTTTACGTATCATAGAGGGCTTATACCTATTTATCTATAATGTATCCACATCATGAAGTATTACTACGTCAGTTTCGGAAATATCATACAACCGTTTATGTAAAAACTGGTATACTTTATAAAATAAAAAGAAGCAGCACAACGTACTAAGGTGGACAACTAATTAGAAACAGAAAAAAAACATTAGTATAAATATGAACAAAGGTAACGAAACAATAAATAAATAATGAAGTTAAATGGTACAAACGTTTCATAATGAACAATTAATGTTTAGTTGGGAAGCCTCTGCTGTCGATTACAGCTCTACAACGACGTGGCGTTGATTCTATCAATGTTTCATACATTTCCAAGGAAATTTTCTCCAAGCTTCTACAAATGCGTCTTAAAGTTGTTGTAGTAAGATACTAGTAGTAGTACGATATTAGTGATACGTTTATCGGACAATGTTTTCTTTACAATGTACCACAAACTTAGATTTGATTCAAATCTGGACTATTTGCAGACCACTCTAAAACCGACACTACAATAATCCAAACCAAAGAAACAACGTTAAAGCATTTCTAAGAGACTAATTAGTGTCGGAGTTAGAGTGGTCTGCAAATAGTCCAGATTTGAATCAAATCTAAGGTTGTGGTACATTGTAAAGAAAACATTGTCCATTAAACATATCACTAATATCGTACTACTACTAGTATCATACTACAACAACTTTAAGACACATTTGTAGAAGCTTGGAGAAAAAATCCCTGAAAATGTATGAAACATTGATAGAATCAATGCCACGTCGTTGTAGAGCTGTAATCGACAGCAGAGGCTTCCCAACCAAACATTAATTGTTTATTATAAAACGTTTGTACCATTTAACTTCATTATTTATTGTTTCGTTACCTTTGTTCATATTTATACTAAGGTTTTTTTTTCTGTTTCTAATTAGTTATCCACCTTAGTACGTTGTGCTGCTTCATTTTATTTTATAAAGTATACCAGTTTTTACATAAACGGTTGTATGATATTTCCAAAACTGACGTAGTAATACTTCATGATGTGGATACATTATAGATAAATAGGTATAAGCCCTCTATGATACGTAAAACATTAATTATCAAGTTAAATTGTACTAAAAATAATAGTTACACTTGGTGTTTCTAATTATATGTCCACCACTGTATGTCCTTAGTTGACTCAATACTGAGTTATTCTCTTGATTGTTATGGTTTGACGTTTAAAACTAATATACAGAAACTAGAATCAATTCAAATTAGATTTTTAAAATTATTAGTAAACAAGAAAACTAAAAACAGTTGTAAAGGAGACTATTATAGGTTATTCAAAATATGTAAAATTCTACCAGTTAGCCTTAAGCATAAGTACCTATTATTGGTTAATAATCATGGCAGTCGAGATAGTGACTCACTAGTTTCTAACAGGTATACTACCAGGTCGATGACAGCAGGTAAATATGATGTACCCACAGTTAGTAACTACTATGGCGACAGAACTTTAAAAAAACGCGTTCCCTATTTATTGAACACCTTGCCTGCTGACATCAGACAAGAAGATAATAAAGTTAAATTCACACATAAACTCAAAAAATATTTATTAGATTCTATGTTAGTATAGGTATTAAGTATTTATAGGTTATTGATGTAGGTACCTGATATTATGTTTTACTGTAAGAGAGACTCAACGATCTCACAGTTAAACTGCGTAAGCAGTTTTGTGGGGCAATGTACCTAGCGTTAAGAAATTTTAGGTAAATAAATCATTCATTCATTCATAATATGCTGTTTTCTTACAAAGAACACGGTGAATGTAGCCAAAGGGCGTCCTGCAAATGGTGTTAAAGGAAGGTAGATGTGGTCCCGCAACCAGAAGTGCACCACGCGGTTCCAGCGACGGTAGTATAGTGAGAAACGAGATGTGGTCCACCAGTCCTGTAACAAATGTCAATATGTACCTACTTACTAATTATATTATTACATAGGCAGGTACCGTACGCGAGGCCTAAGCTGAGCATTGCATTTGTGTGAGAATGAATGCAAGCGCGCCCTTTACTTGGTTTTAACCGGTTTATACTGCTTTGTGGCACTCGATTCTGTGTGCACTCACAAAAATGCAAAGCTCAGCTTACGCCTCGCCAGTTGTAGATATGTACGTACCCGTACTCAGTAGGTACCTACTTCCAGTAAGCACTTAGTAAATTTTGCGTTTAAATAGACTAGGGGTACTTAAAACTACAGGGTGTTAACGAATTCGTGTAATTCCTTAAAACCACATGATCTACTACTGGTGTAGACAGCCCCTGCACGGGATTTAGCTTGATTAAAAATAAAAAAATAAAATTATTATTTTTTCATGCGGCTTTGTTACCGATCGTATCTAAACCACCTAATAAGGATTCAGTAAAAAAATAAGAATTTATTTTTTTGCAAAAAAATATTTTATTTGTGTGAACATTTCGATGCTACGCATAAATTAATGAAAGCACGGCGACACGGTTGGCAGGCACGACTAACGCGATATCGCTCTTTGCAGTCAGATAACTCAAGGCTCAAAAATGACTCGGAAATAGAAAACCAAAAATTTTTGGCAAAATTTTTTTTTTGTTGGTTTTCAAAAATTCCCATTTAAGGTTAATCTGTGTCACCAGTAGATCACGTGGTTTGAAGGAATTACACGAATTCGTTAACACCCTGTATAATTATACAGTGGAGCATAAAAGGATATCATAGCTTTGCAGGAGACGTGGCTGCTTCCACACGATATAACTTTCCTTGGAACTATTGATCAGGATTTTGCATACACCGGAACTTCAGCTGTTGACACCTCTGCGGGTATACTTAAAGGCCGACCGTATGGAGGAGTGGCAATATTATGGCGCAAGAGTATGTTTACGGAGGTTTCAGTCGTTGAGTGTACAAACCCGCGGATCTGTGCAATCAAAGTGATAATAGATGGTCGTTCTTTTCTTGTGTTTAGTGTGTATATGCCAACTAACTCATTGGATAATTTACCGGATTTTACTGCTTGCTTTGGTGAGGTATGTGCTATTGTTGCCAATTATTCAATAGAATCTATCTTTATGTTAGGGGATTTCAATGCGCACCCGGGGGAACTATTTGGGGACGAATTAAATTCTTTATATGCAGAGAATCAGTGGACATGTGCGGATTTAGACATACTAGGCTGTGAATCTGATAACTATACGTTTATTAGTGATGCACACGGATGCACGCGTTGGCTTGATCACTGCGTGGTGAGTCATTCTGCTCGACAAACAATAACCCGTATCTCAGTGCAATACGATTCTTATTGGTCTGATCATTTACCTCTCACTATTGAATGTGAATTGAGTAGTATTATAGGTAAAAATACATCGGACTCGACTAGTTTTATTAAGAATAAAGTGATATGGGGTGTGAGAACAGATGATCAGATAAATGAATATACTAAACTTTGTAATTCTAAACTTAAGTTAATAGATTTTCCGGATGAATTTAGACAGTGTTGTAATAATGTTTGCGATAGTACCGAACACAAATGCAGGATAGACCAATTATATAATGATATCATTACGGCACTGTGTGATTCAGCTATACACAGTTATAAAAAGGCTGCAAATGTATATAGACGTAAGCGTTATATAACGGGATGGAATAAATATGTTCGTCAGGCCCACATGGAGGCAAGACATAAGTTTTTGTATTGGGTTGCTCATGATAGACCGGGACAGGGTGTAATATATGAGGAAATGTGTGAAAGTAGAAGATTTTTTAAACGAAAGTTGAAATGGTGTCAAGACAATAAAGAGCAGGTTAGAATGAACGTTATTGCTGAGCATCAGGCCTCGAAAAACTTTAGTGATTTTTGGAAGGCGACTAATAAATTGTGCCCTAAGCCCGGCCTCCCTGTGAGCGTGGAGGGTGTGAGTGACAGTATGGGTATAGCGGAATTGTTTGGGGAACATTTTTCTGTGAAATCACTGCTGGGTCCTTCCAAGTCTTCCGCCGATGCTGGGCCCGTTGGGACAGGTGATCTGTTTGTTGTGACCGCAAAGCAAATTCGTTGCATTGTGAGTAAAATGTCGAGGGGTAAGTCGCCTGGGCACGACGGACTCAGCATCGAGCACTTGAAGTATGCAGGGGTACATTTACCGCGAGTTCTGGCAATGTTTTTTAGCGTTTGTTTGAGTCACTCGTACCTTCCTCCTGACTTTATGCGAACTGTTGTCATACCTATAGTGAAAAATAAAACTGGTGATCTGTCACAAAAGAGTAACTACCGGCCGATTTCTTTAGCTACAGTGGTAGCGAAAGTATTGGACAGTGTGCTTGATACTGAACTTGGAAAACACCTAAATATACATGATGCTCAGTTCGGTTTCCAACCCGGACTTTCTACTGAAAGCGCCATATTAAGTCTTAAGCACACTGTACAATATTACACAACGAGAAGTACACCTGTGTATGCATGCTTTTTAGACCTGTCAAAAGCTTTTGACCTGGTGTCTTATGACACATTATGGCAAAAGCTAAAGAAAACAGGTGTGCATACGCAGGTTCAAAGGCTTTTTCACTTCTGGTATGCTAACCAAATAAATAGTGTAAAATGGGCTGACAGTCTCTCCACTGCATACAGGATGGAATGTGGAGTGAGACAGGGTGGTTTAAGTTCTCCAAAGCTTTTCAATCTGTATGTGAATGAGCTGATAGTTGAACTCAGCAACACCCGAGTCGGGTGTTCCGTTGATAACGTCTGTATGAATAATCTCAGCTACGCGGACGACATGGTGCTGCTGAGTCCAACTATCGGTGCATTGAGGAGACTGTTAGCCATTTGTGAAAACTATAGTAATAGCCATGGTCTGAAATATAATACTCTGAAAAGTCAGTACATGATTTTCAAGGTTCCTGGTAAATGTCCATCAAGTGTACCACAAATTAAGCTGAACGGAGTCGAACTGAAGAGGGTTCATCAATTTAAATATCTTGGGCACTTTGTTACTGAGAGTCTTGATGATCAGGTCGATATAGAAAGGGAGCGAAGGGCTATGGCTGTTAGAAGTAATATGCTGGCCCGTAGATTTGCTCGTTGTAGTAATGATGCAAAAATTACTCTGTTTAAAGCATATTGCCAAACATTCTACACGAGTAGTCTATGGGTCACATTTACTCAGAGGTCACTAAACACCTTGAGAGTCCAGTACAATAATGGATTCAGGATGCTATTGGGATTGCCTCGCTTCTGTAGTGCATCTGGCATGTTTGCGGAGGCGAGGGTGGATGGTTTCCACGCTATCATCCGCAAACGTGTTGCCTCTCTGTTAGAAAGAGTACGGGGTAGTACCAATGGCATCCTGAAGGTCATTGCTGACAAATATGACTCCGATGTTATGAGGAGCTGGTTGAGAGTGCTGGTGAAATAGACCTATTATTATTAGTTAAGTATAGCCTCTTTCTTCATTTCATTTATGTAAAAACATAGATTAAGCTAATTGTTACTAATGGATCTTGGTCTGAAATAAACATATTATTATTATTATTATAAAAGGGCTTGTCACAAAAAAAAAAAAACTACGGTGCAGATCCTTGCCACGGTCATGCTTCGGATCGATCCATTCTTGAAACATTAAAACTCCGCGCTTCGTGTTTAGATAACGTTAAGCTCTTACTCCAGGTTTTCATACGAAAACCTGTACCTAGCAGTCGTTACTAGTAGTTCCCTGATGTCGACACATTAGGAGGTAGAGAAGCTCTCATAAAAACGATAAACGAAAGAATAAATCGAAAAAAAAAGGAAATCAGAAAACCAAAAGTCGAATAACGAGTCGATCGGTCTGTCGTTAAGCGCCACATCCACTAAGAAGTTACATTACGCAAGTGACTTTTAAACTGTTGACACACCCGCAGCAAATCTACTTCTGCAATAAAAGAAAAAGCAAAACAAAGATTTTATGTGGTAGAACATTTCGATGCCACGCATATGAATCGCACGGCGACACAGCTGCAGTCAGTTAACTCAGGGCGCTAAAAAGTCTCAGAAACAGAAAACCAGGTTTTATTGTTGAAAAAGACTATTGGTCTATTTGTGTCACCAGTAGATCACGCGGTTTGAAGGAATTACACGAATCCGTTTACACCCTCCGTGTTGCAGAGATTAAATGGCAGTTGCTACGAGTAAAATTATGATATTCTGCTGCATCTGGTTACACTAGACCCTATCAAAGTTCATAAAAGTTAGGCTAATGATCGGGTATAATACAAACGGTCGGTAAAAACGACGTACCTCATAGAAGAGCCGGTCTCCAAACTTGAGCATCTCTGACCAGGCATTCAACCAGGCGTGCAGCACGCAGTAGAAGCCGCACAGGAAGGATATTACTCCAGGAAGGACGCACGCGAACATTCCACGGATCACCGTGCCTGCCTCCACCTGCGACACCAAGAAACCATTATTAATAATTAAGTAGTTACTAATTATTATTCATGATAAATACCTTGTTACAAGGACTGAACTGAAGCACTACCTTTTATTAGTTTTGTGATTGAAGACACTGTATTTTACCCGTAAATTTTCGTTTTTGTTATGTTAGGTAACTACTCAGGTACAAGAAAGCATAGGGGCTAGATATACAGGGCGTCCCACGACTTTGCCACATGGAGGGGAAGTACCTTAAATACTGTAGATAGAAAAAATTACTGAATGAAGACTTCATTTTTATTTTAAAAACAACACGAACTACATTCAAAGAATTTTAAATAATCACCTGTCTGAACCGGGAATCGAACCCGCTAAATGTGAAAACAAAAAAAAATTGTAATTTTATTATACTTATCGAAAGGCTCTATCAGATGCATTTATTTCTTCTAAATAACATAGCATCTAAAATAAAAGGAACACCATGAAATTTAACATTTATTTGAAATAATAACACACGTTTAACTGTGCAACTTACAATCAATTTAATGTATTAAATGCTCAAAATGTGTCTCTTCCTATTGTATACAAATTGTAACTCTTATAATAATCTCGCTTACCGTTGATTTGTTTACTTTTCATGGTGAATTATTTGAAATGATACTTCGAAATAGTAATAAAGCAGAAAGTAGTACATAAAGTCACTTGTTTTAAGCACGACATAGTCAGAGAAAATGCTATTCATTATTCTGAACAAAATTTTAAATTAAAGGTAGGACCGCACTAGGCGGAACTGCACCGCAGCGGAACTGAGCGACACGACGCGTCAAAATATTCTTTATATGAAATTATATGAGACAACATGCACTACGCGGCAACGGAACTGCACTGCAACTGAACTGCGCGGCAAAGTTGAGCAACTGACCAAAAGTGTAGTTCCGCTGCCGCGGAGTGCGGTTCGACAAACTTCATTCCACTCCTATCGCGGCTGCATAATTTGTAATAACTCATTGAATTTGTATTGAGACATTCTAAAATAAGTATGGAATCTTATTGGATCCTTCTTAAGTCGTGGCAAAAGCGTAAAATACTCGTCTTCTTCATATCGCGAGTTTGATATGTCATTTAGCCATATTCTTTGCTTTTTTCTTGCCTGTTCTTGCTCGATCCTTTCCTCTTCCTCGCACAATAAGGAAATAATAATCATATTATTATCCATTTCGTCGTTCATCTTGCTCAGAGGTTGCCTAGCTACTGAATATATTTTTGTAGCGCCGCTGCAGTTCAAGTGCGGCTTACTATAAAATGACGCGTCGTGAAGTTCAGTTCCGCTGCGGTGCAGTTCCGCCTAGTGCGGTTCTACCTTTAATGTTAAATTTCATGGTGTTCCTTTTATTTTAGATGCTATGTTATTTAGAAAAAATAAATGTATCTGATCGAGCCTTTCGATTAGTACAATAAAATTACAGATTTTTTTGTTTTCACATTTAGCGGGTTCGATTCCCGGTTCAGGCAGGTGATTATTTAAAATTCTTTGAATGTAGTTCGTATTGTTTTTAAAATAAAAATGAAGTCTTCATTCAGTAAAATTTTCTATCTACAGTATTTAAGGTACTTCCCCTCCATGTGGCAAAGTCGTGGGACGCCCTGTAGAGTAAAATAATAACTAGAATGTGATTAATACAAATGATATTAATTTTGGGGGGTCTATCTCTCCGGATTAGTAAATCATAGCCACTACAGGTGCTTCTCTATCTGATATTTTATTTGATGAAGTATATTTATTTATTAAAAGTTTATGCAACAATCGTACATACATTGGCAGACTTAATTAACATTCATACTTATTGACATTTTATAGCATCTGCACTGCAAGAAAGAATTGCTTTGAACTATTTTTTGGCAGGAACAGCGTAGCCTCACTAAACATAAATGAAACTATGTCATCCCTTAAAACACTAACTGTAATTAATAGAAGGATTATCTCACCGTTCTCTGCTTCCCGTAATCAGACCAGTGGGGCATAATAAATCTCTCCCAAAGAAAACAGTAGTAGAATATAATTGCCGCTACCTCCAGCAAATGGAACACCACCGCGCCCCATCTGATCTTCTTTGTTCTGTGGTTATAGTATAGACAATAATTAATAGCATTTTTTTTCTATATCTCTGAATGTAGCTATCTATATCTGTAATTATTCATAATCTTGTCTTAAAAGTAGCAGTAGCTATGTATTACAACCGTTTAAGGCCGATTTTCCAATGGTCAGATAACGTAAACCTACCCAAATTGGTCCGCCCACCATAATCCGACCACTAACTGTGACTGCATTTTTTTATTAACACAGTGTATTATTAAGCTAGGTCTTATTCGAATTTGAAACTACACTTTTAACTTTGTTTACCACTAAAAGAGATTTTATAGATATTTATTTTGTTTCGCGATAATATTACAATTCATAACGAAACGGTGCATTAAGCGCGTTTTTAATAGTCAAAACGTCAAAACCAGACATGGGACAATTAGAGAGTTCTGTAAAGATTTAAACTGAATTTAGTAAGTTTAAAGTTTATGTGGTATAGTATAATCGATAGACTTGAGTTACGAATAGTTAATAGATGATTTTGTTTATAATTAGTATGCAAAACTTATCAAAATAAAGTGGACGGTGTTATAGCTAGTAAACACTACAGTACTGATCGAATACCGACCGGGGGTCGGTATAGGGGCAATTACCGTGTTCACTTTAACTGATAAAATTATATTTGAGTTATAATAAATCAAACCTATAAATAATTTTTGTTATTTACCTATTTGATAAAGAATCTTGTGACCGAAATACGACCTACTATAAATTGTTTATTTATTTCGATAACTGTATTTTAATTTCATGAAAATTCATTATCAGCACCGTCGTTTATGGAAGAAAGCAGTATAATGCTTACATGATTTTCAATTAACTGTACTTGTTATTGGTTTTATTCTAATATAATTTATTTCTAAAAAATGTTTACTATCTGTCGACATTGTTTATTTCTCTAAAAATATTAAACTTTTCAATAATTGAAGTAGTTGAAAAGCGGTCGGTTGTTAAGTAACCGTTTTACATCATTTCATAACACCGTCCACCCTCAAAGCTTATCGTGATTTGTACTCATTTCGAAGACCTTAAACTTTTTAGCTGAAACTTAAAGTTTATATGACTACATTGTAGACTTTATGTTAGCACCTTTCGACTCCTTTATCTGACCTTGGATATCAATCAACTAGGAAAAGAGTGCCCATTGAGACAAATCGAACGAGCTGAAACCATTGATAAAACAAAACAACTCGAAGGGCTTACATTAATACATTGTGGAGTAGACGGATTTTTCTGTGACAGTCATGTTGTATTTGGATTCCGACCTCATTTCCAGAATCATCATACCCAAAAACCATACACAAGAAACCATAAAAAACCATACTCATGAAAATAACTTTTTGAATTTTGACTCATCCTCGGCATCAGCACCGCCGAAAATTATGGAATTGACATGACGAATCATTTCCAAATTTTTACGGCGACCATCTTGGATTTTGAAGTTGCCCTCGTTTTCTTCATCAGCACACCCGAATGCCATGGAATTAACACCATGACGACTAACTCTTAAATTTTCATGGCTGCCATCTTGGACTCTGGGTTTTTCCACAATTTTGGTATCATCAGCCCCGAAAACCATGGCATTGACACCCATGATGAATAATTTACAATTTTTATAGCCGCCATTTTGGATTTTGGTTTTGCCTACATTTTTGGCATCAGCAGCCCCGAAAACCATGGAATTGACACCCATGATGAATAATTTACAATTTTTATAGCCACCATTTTGGATTTTGGTTTTGCCTACATTTTTGGCATCAGCAGCCCCGAAAACCATGGAATTGACACCCATGATGAATAATTTACAATTTTTAAAGTCGCCATTTTGGATATTGGTTTTGCCCACAGTTTTGGCATCAGCAACCCCGAAAACCATGGAATTGACACCCATGATGAATAATTTTCAATTTTTATAGCCACCATTTTGGATTTTGGTTTTGCCCAAATTTTTGGCATCAGCAGCCCCGAAAACCATGGAATTGACACCCGTAATTAATAATTTTCAGTTTTTACATCCGCCATCTTGGATTTTGGTTTTGCCCACATTTTCGGCATCAGCAGGCCCGAAAACCATGGAATTGACACCCATGACGAATAATCAGTAATTTTGTATAACCGTCATCTTGTATTCCGAATTCGACCAATTTTTTGGCATGGGCACCCGAATAACCCATGCAAATAAGGTTGTAACAAAACTGAGTTTTGTTACAACTAGATTAAAGTAATAAAAAAAAGGTAAATTATTTAATACAGGCTGTTAACGAATTCGTGTAATTCCTTCAAACCACGTGATCTTCTGGTGACACAGATTAACCCTAAATGGGAATTTTCGAAAATCAACTAAAAATAAAATTCAAGAAAAAATCTTGATTTTCTATTTCTGAATCATTTTAGAGCCTTGAGTTATCTGACTGCAAAGAGCGATATCGCGTTAGTCGTGCCTGCCAGGCGTGTCGTTCATTAATTTATGCGTGGCATCGAAATGTTCACACAAATAATACATATTTTTTTTGCAAAAAAATAAATTCTTATTTTTTTACTGAATCTTTATTAAGTGGTTTAGATACGATCAGTAACAAAGCCGCATGAAAAAATTATAGTTTTATTTTTTATTTTTAACCAACCTACATCCCGTGCGGGGCCTGTCTACATCAGTAGTAGATCATGTGGTTTTAAGGAATTACACGAATTCGTTAACACCCTGTATAACTTCAGTAGTTTAACATCTTTTGGCGAGGTTGAGATTGCGAGTAAAATTGGGACCAGCGGTATAAGCTCTAAGGGAGCAGCGCGCGCACACCGTCACGAAAACGGTTTAAACGTTGATTCTTATTTATTTATTTATATTCCGTTCCTACAGACAAACCGTGGAAATGGTTTTGTGGGGCATTGATCTTATTTAATGCAACGTTTTTTGCGCGGGGGCAACAAGCTACGGGAGGGGGCGCGGGGAACTCGCCGCGTGGCCTGACGCACGTCCCCACACAGTTTGCTACCCCAGTCAGTCAGCTGTCTCATCAGCGAGTGTGTGTACGCCGCGTCATAGCACCGCCGCGCCGCTCATTTCTCGCACGTATATTTTTAATATTTTTTTTTACTCGATCCTATATTTTTATATTTAAGTCAACTACCCATGGTTTGAGTGATAACGGTGTTTACCCTTACATGCTGTATAAAAAAAAACCTTTTTTCTATATGACACCATGAAGTTAGTTGTTTACATAGACCTACAAGGTGTCTAAAGCTCTGCAAAAAAGAGTACGAAAAATGGGGGTGCCACTAACAATATAGCGCTCTGGTAAAAAGTCGAAATGAACTTTTACCGCGCATACATAATAAATGGAATGGGGCATCAACCGGGGACTGCCCACTGGTGCTCTACGAGAGTGCAGTCAAGGATTGTCCCCGGGTGATGTAAGACAAGAGGGCACAAGAATGAGTATTGCAAAATATAGAACCCTAAATTATTGGTCTATTGATACGGGTCAAGTCCAACTTCTTTTTCTGGTAGTAAATTGGTTTGGCAGACGGTGGCCCACTAACTCGCTAGCTGGGCCCCCTGGAAAACCGCCAGAACAGGCAAAAGGGGGTAACGCCACTGTGAGCTGTTAAGGGTATCGAGATTGAGAGGTGAGACCCTGGTTTCAGCAAGTTTGCAAAAGACAAATTTGGTGGACGGTATTAGGTATTTCAGTGGTCGGATTACGGCTGACAGTTATTTCCCGGACGGAATTAAAGCGGGCAGCAGATTTGAAATTACTTGTCACTTTTTATTTCATATCAAAACGAATTAAATGTGAATTTTATATTCCTTCGTAGATTTAATAAATATATGAATTTTACTTTAATATGAGACCTACAGTCTCCAAAGTACCAGAGTTTCCCTTATCAGTCGCTATGTCTGAATAAAACAAAAATGATGGCTTAGGAGGTCGGTATTTGGTGGGTGGGTTTACGTTACCTAACTTTTATGTTAGGAATCAGTTTTACGCTTTGTCAGCTTTTGTATAGGAAATGTTCGCCCCTTTTACGGCTGTTGTGCTCTTTTTTAGGGTTCCGTACCCAAAGGGTAAAATGGGACCCTATTACTGAGGCTCCGCTGTTCGTCTGTCCGTCTGTATGTCCGTCTGTCACCAGGCTGTATCTCATGGACCGTGATAGACAGTTGAAATTTTCACAGATGATGTATTTCTGTTGCCGCTATAACAACTAATACTAAAAAAACAGAATAAAATAAACATTTAAGGGGGCTCTCATACAACAAACATTTTTTTGCTCGTTTTTGCTCGATATTGATAACGGCAACAGGTAGACGTTTGAAATATTCACAGAATATTTAGTTATATATTCACTTTAAAAATAAATAATTAAATTAAAATAAAACAAATATTTAAGGGGGGCTCCCATACAACAGACATGATTTTTTTGCCGGTTTTATAGTTAGTGGTACGGAAGGCCGCTTGTACACGCTAAGAAAAGTCGTCGGGTCTATGCAAGAATTCGTGTCGTTTCTACACACGACTAGTGTACACTGCGTCAGCGCTGCACAAGACAAAAATCTTGTCTGCGCCAGACACGACGCGATCTGTAGGGGGCGGGGGCGGTGTGTACAGTGCACATGAGAACGTTTGAGCGTGTGGACCTGTGTTGTTTACGAAAGTTTGTTTACGCTTTTATAAAATGCTTGATTCATTTTATAACTTACCTCAAAGTAACACAGCCAATTTGATGTACGGGGGAATACTTTCACGCATTTTATTACTCTCATGTTTTATTTTATTTTCTATAGCAGCCAGTAATTTATCAAACGAAGTGATTTTCATACGAAAATAAAGGACGAACTTTTCCTCATAATGTTGCAGTTCAAAGTAGAAGTTAGCAAACTCATGTTTTTGACGTACGATGCACCCAGTATTTTCTCTTGGAGTTTGTTTTCATTTTAAATTTTCTATACAAACATGTAATAGACAATCACTATTTTTTATTGCTTGGTAGTCAACATTATTTCCCACAATTGCACGACACGATGTACACCCTACAATGTCTCAACCATGACTGAACGAAACAATTCGTACCGTGTACATACTAGATTTTTTCTTGTCTGCAACAGACACGACATTCTTTCGTGCACAGACCCGACAAAATTCTTCTCATGTACATGAATATTTTCATATTGTCTGTAGCCGACACGACAAATTTCTTGCCGTGTACACGCGGCCTTAGTGCGCGAGTCCGACTCGCACTTGGCTGGTTTTTTAATTTACTGGGTCACAATTGCAACTAAAAGGTATTTGGAATTTTTAAATATAGCATGTTCTTAAAATAAACTGCAATTCTTTCGCTAACGTATAGCCTAATAGTAAAGTAAAATACGGTAGCAACAACATTACACATTTGCATACATTTACACAGATTTTTTAAATTCTGCATTATAGTCGCACGGCAGGCGGTCCTTTAAACTTTTATAATACGTGCTTTATGGTATGTAGCTAGGGTTGCCATCTCTAAAATTTGGCAACCAGGACAAGACGTGTGAAAACCCCGTATTTTAGAGCCCAGAACCGGGACATGTCAGACAGTTGTTTAGCGAGTCGGTTCGTCGGTTGATCGCGGTGTGCGGGCGGCTAAAAAATTAAATTTTTAAACCCGGACTACAAATGAAGCCCCGCCCGGACGCTCCCCGGATGCCTTCTAAGCTAGGACAAATCCGGGGAAACCCGGACGGATGGCAACCCTATATGTAGCAAATGTAATATCTTGACGAGCTTAATGACACCTTGGTATGTATACAACCGAAAAGCAGGAAAGCGTCTATCAAGCAATTTGCAACCGCAAATACCAAATCAAATACCACCGCCTGAACTATGTGGAATTACCATCTCATCCATCTCGTGCCTGGTTAGGACAGGTTTCGTGACGATTTATGTACGATATTAGTTTCTAATACTGTGGCTTTAATTAGACAGTATCACGGATTGGAAAATGTAATCCTTGGGTTATGAAATGTATCCGTTAATTTGTCGTTGAAAGTGTTTGTGAGGTACCTACGTGCGCACTTAGATACAAAATCTACCAGTGTATTTCATTTCCTAAAATTACTAGATACATACATACAGAACAGATACCTAAGCCTAGCTAAACAATCTTTAAATATTATTTATCACCATATTAATCTTAGAGCTCCTCAATTATGGTTGATTTGTTGTTACAGCTTTTAGTAGCTCAATCGCTTTTAGTCTTGTCAACAGCAATCGGCTCGTTAATTTAATTTAAGCAAATACAGCGACGCTGCTTTTGCTTAACTCAGGATGTTAGAAGACGTGCAGTGTTTCTGTAAGTAACGTGCAATTAATTTACCTTGGATATTGATCCCTATAAACAAGAGTTGGCGCGAACATGAAGTAAACGTAGTGTTTGAAGGATGGCAGCGGTGTGCCTCCGTTTAGACACCGTGGCCCGCAAGCTGAAGCTATCGCCACTAGTTTCATCATGAAGCGGAACTGGAAGAAAATACAGGATGAATATTAAAACATCTTCATAATAACGAGTAAAAAGAACCACTGAAGTGACCTGAAGTCGTTCATAGTTCAAGTTTTGCTATTGATCTACGGATTTCTAACAACGTGCCCTTTTTATCTTCTAAAAGGTCAGGTACGTAGTTATCGCTAGATATTAAATGATGCAAAAAAGCGGAAAAAGCAAAAGGTGTAGTAACTAAGGATCGTAACACGTGGCATTCCATAGTTCTTATCTAACCCTATGGAAAAAACGTGACGTTTATGTAGGTATCTTCAATTCTTTTTGTAAAGCCGGGTCCGCTGCGCCGTGTTTTCGTGTTTGCAAACAGGATACCATCCATTGTTTGCTAACCGAATAGGGGCGTGGCCTAACAATTTTGTTCGCAAAAACACAATTACATGTTAGAAAATTGGCACTGCGGACCCGGCTTAAGAGAAGCAATACATATATTCGGCTACAGATGTCACGTGTTCATGCACACGTAATATCAGCGACATGAATTATTGTGAAAATTCGCAAAATATATGAAAAACTTTCTGTTAATCTATTCAAAGCTTACAATACGCGTAAAGCAGCTCTATCCTAAAAGCTTTTATTCGGGTTGCTTTTTTAGCAAAGTACAGTCACAACAGTGAAGTAATAAGTATTAGCAAACTCAAACAAAATAGAAAATAAATTTGAATGCTGTGAGTTTTAAAACTGAATTGAATTAGAAATATAACACACACTTCGTCATTTACTAAATCTTGTAATGGAATCTTACTCACTAGGTAGTTTCTAAAGCCGAGGCCGCAAAACATGTCTGTTCTATAACTATTTTAAGAAAATCCTCTTGTACTTGAAAGATTCGATAGAGATACTCTTCCAGATCAACCACTTCAATTTACAAGTGACCCACCAAAAATTGATTGATTATTGTTGATTGATTATTGTTTATTGAATTACTGTTGATGAGTTGCCACGATTGATTATTGTTGATGAGTTGCCAGCATTGGCAACATAACCAGAGAGTATTGTATAGGACTAATTAAAGTTAGATTGCGTCGTTGGTCTAGTGGGGTCCTGGGTTCGATCCCCAGGTCGGGCAAAGTGTTAATGGGTTTTTCCGTGTGGAATTTCTTGATAGCAGCCCGGAGTCTGGATTTGTGCATGTTTGATGACAATAGGCTCGCCCCCTATTACATGGGACTTAAACATAGCGGCGAAATGAGAATGTACCATACTCCGCTGGCTGCCCAACCCCTCGGGGAATACAGGCGTCATGTTATGTAATTAAAGTTACCCTACATTACAGAACTCTTACAGAAACTGTGAGTATCGTGACTTGAACTTATAAATTATTAGAACAGCAACGTACATATTTTATATAAGCCTACCAGGTAAATTAGAAACTTAATTAAATTCTTTTGCTGAAGCCATATTGCAAGGTGTTTTCGGGGTAATTAATCAACAGTTACAGGCTGTTCAGTTTTGTTGTTAATGAATAATTGGTTTTTGCACCTTATTTTAGCAATATTGTCGACGAAAGTTGAAAAGAGAAACAATACTGTTAAGTATAGTTACAAAACTTTCCTTTAGTCATAGAACACCTTTACAATATGAGATCATTTTAGTTAGATGTCTGTTCGTAGTGACATCTTTATCTATTTATCATTCTTGTGTTTCCCTCGAAGTTGGAGTCAGCTCCCAGTCTAACGAGATGGAGCTAATGCTATGTAAGCTCATTAAATACTACTTTATTTCTGTGATGTTCGTGTTATCTACTATGCTTACTATTTGATGTGAGCAAGATGGCGACTGTTATCACTCATAGTACGTATCTAGTCAACGTTTAATCTAAACTCACGTTTTTAATGCAAGCTTGTCCGCATACGTCATTGCGGGGAGAAAGTTTTGTAGAGCAAGTAAAACTTTAAATCTTAATTCGATCTATTTAATTATTTAAGTTTATTAATATTTTTCCACATGGAGTTATATCAAAGCAAACGTCGAGAGCAGCAGCATCCCACTGACTGCTATTAATAACTACGATCATCAATCTGTCCGCCACACGTGGTGATCATGGTAATATCTTCTGAGGCTGTTTATTAGTGGATGTTATATGATGATGATGAAACGTGGAGCCTCACGCCGGTAGACCTTGAAGGGATAGGCAGAAATGTTAGTGTTACGACGCGCACGGTAGCAATTTTTTGCGTGCAAACTTATTAATGGACGTAGCTGCAGTCTGCGGTAATGATTGATACATGCCAATGTCTATTGTTCCTTAGTTCAGATTAGGAGAAATTCTACAAAGTAGCATGAAAAATGTCTCCAACACAGTAGGTAACTAACGTCCATTGTGCGTGGGAACCATTAATCTCTAAAAAGAGGACTACAAAATAAGAGAAGTGTCCAACAATACATAATAATTTCTGAAATTATTATGTTAAAGATACTTTCGTAATCATGTTCGTATTTTAATTAACAAAGTGTCGTGTACGCGAACGTGATACGTGGGGCTACGGGCTACGAGCTACGGGTTACGGGTTACAGGCTACGACACGACACGGGGTACGCAACGGTGTTTTGCTTCGTCATACGGCGATCCAGTTATACCTATAATTATGCTGGCCACACAGCCTGACAAGGGTCCAACTCAGGTGATTTATGTAACATTTCACTTTTGTCGCTTTTGTACGCCGTTTTAATTACACTGATCATTATAATAGTTCGACTTACTTTGCGTTGTATAGTATAATTTTTAGAAATGATCGTCACTGTGCGATGATTCGAAACATTTATAACAAAGATAAATTACAAAAGCGGTAATCTTAGAAAAGTCGATTGGCCTATTTGTTATGCCCTTGGTTGCTCTGTCTTTTACTTTATCTTTATTTAACGCGCATATTATAAGGAGAGACAAGAAACTTCTTTGCACTTGCTCTTTATCAACTTTTCGAAGCTGATACGTTCTAAAATTTATCTTTATTTGTGAGTTTTCGCACAAAGTACTTACAGAAGTGTTCCTGCCCAAACAATTACTACGCGTAGCATAGAGTCCGGACTCCTACATACGTAACTAATAAAAGTTAGGTTGCGAGTTATTGTTGCAAATTACTCCAATAGGGATTTACGACATATAGGTATAATATATATAGGAAAGTTGGTGTTTGTGTATTACAAAGTTCGCTTTGTTCGGCGTTCGTCTGGAAGTTTCCTTTTGTAATGTAGATAAATCACAGACACAACAAACTGCCACCCATTGCGATATAACAGCGGCGAAGAATTAATTATTGTGTCCGGTTTGACAGCCCTTCTCATTTGAATACGGTGTCAAAGTTCACGATCTATATTTTGTACCATCTTGCTTGTTAATGAAGAGAACAATGCGACTTTAGGACCGAAATTATGAGAAATAAAGAAATGTGGTCAAAGAAACCACGAGCTACATTTTAGAGAAAATGACAAATGCATTTTCAGTTTTATTTAATTCTGCTCGTGTAGCCGGAATAAAAGCAAATGTAAAAAAAAACATTCTCCATAATAGTATGAAGAACAAACTACTACTTCTAATTCAATTAAGAAGTGTGCTCAGATTGATGTACTTAGCTTATATTCTATACGTCACATCTGCGGCAAACTTCCGAAGCGGTCAATGCATTTTACATGGGTGCGTTTCGAACCTTAGAAACATAAAACCATTTTTTTTGTTATTGGGATATCCCGATATCGGTATTGTGGGACATTTGGTTTTTAAAATGTTATCTTTTTAAGATATAATCAACAGATGTTCAATATTCTACAAGGATCTGTAAACGCACAGTCGTAACTTTTCCTCATGACATAATTAAATAAAAATACTGGAGTGCATGAAAAGAGCCTCCACGAGTGACGATACTTAAGTACGTTCGGCGCACTCTGGGCGGTCAGCCCCGCTACCAACCTTGTTGACTGGCTAATCTTTTCACCACAGCATGAGCTATATACGTAGCTCGTGCTGACTAACACGAGAGAAGATGACATAATTATCTGTTACTCCAGATGGGCAAAATGTTGTACGAATTACTTTTAATAGGAAAGGAAGAAGGAGATTGTTATTTTGGTACATTGCCTGTCAGATGCCAGTTTTACCTTCCAATAATATCCGCAACTTTTTCTTCACACAAAATATTTTATTTACTTTCAATCGTTATAACGGAGATCATTTTTTAACCGACTTCAAAAAGGAGGAGGTTCTCAATTCGTCTGAAAGTTTTTTTTTGTATGTTTTTTACTCGATACGTCAATTATGAATAGATTTCGATGATTCTTTTTTTGTTTAGTAGGCCATACTTTAGAGGTGGTCCGATATAAATTTTATTGAAATTGATACAGCACTTTTTGAAAAAACCAACAAAAACAGAAAAAAAATACACAAATCATATGTAGACGACGTTCTAGTGTAGTGCTGGTCCGAGAATTAGTACACTATTGTAATTGTAATTTGTGGCACTAAAAAGTATAAAACAAAAAACTTCAAAAAAAATTAAAAACCCACTTCAAAAAAAAAAAAAAACTAAACGGAGTAAAATAATTATCATTTAATAAAACTACCACTTTTAGAAGTCGGTGTAATTCTACGCTGAAACAAATTGAATGCACCGACTTCTGAAACTGATAGTTTTATTAAATGATAATTATTTTACTCCGTTTAGTTTTTTTTTAAGTCGGTTTTTACTTTATTTAAAGTTTTTTTTATTTTACAACTACTCAATATAAAATGCAATTATTTGTTCTTATTAGATAAATATCCATTGATGAACGGCGAGCCCTCTCCAAAGATCGTACAAATAATCCTGAGCTATATTGCCGGTACCCGACGGATTGCCGATCACAATATTCCATTATAGGTAAGTATAGTAAGAGTGGATCCGTTTCATCCTTTAGATAAACTTTATTTATCCTTTAGTCGTTTCTTATTAGACCCGCGACGAGGATTCGACATTTATCTAAATATTTAGTACTGTACGTGTTTATGTTGCGAATAGAACGTTCATTGAATAACGCCCTAGTTTAGCAAATTGTGTCAAAACAGTTGGCAAGTATGTTATATACTTGTATACTTATTTATATTTGTGCATATATTTGTCAAATGTCCTTGGTTCTACCGAGATGCCAAGTTGTAGTTATAAGGTAGTTTGATATGGGTTGGAATATGGAATATATAGATTAGTTTCGTACACATTGCATTGGTGAATTGTACCCATACATAAGTATGTAGGTATATAATAGGTACGTTAAAACTTCTCCATTATAATGTAAGTTTTACCAGTTTATTTACGCAGGGAAAGTAAAAATTCAAAGTATTCACAACTTAAGTTAAATGGATTCTGAGTAAAATCGTTTATTAAACTTTGCTTTAGTTATTACAAGCTGTATTGATTCTCCTTTTATTCGAATTGTTTCAAAAGCTTTGTTTCTGCTCTACGGTCTCCTACACAGCATATTTATTGGAATCTACACTATGGCTATTGACCCTTTTCAAAAGTTCAATGTTGCTGTATAACAGTAGAGTGTTGACTGTAGGGTAAAAACAGTATTTTAAAAACATATTCCTGATCACTTACCATTTCACAGGTCACAGCTATAGATGAACCTGCCGCCAAATGTACCCTGGCAAGCTCAAACACTGGTAAAGCAGCCACTGCAACTTCTACTGCCAAAAGACCAGCAACGCCGAGCAATACCACCGTTGGACGCAACCCTGCAAAATACACAAGATTATAATAATATTTATATACCTTTATTTTACCCCAGCCCGTCATAATAGTTCAAGTGATTAAACTCAGTTGATAACCGATAAAAAGTTATAATTAGAAATGGTTTTAAAATTGTTTTCTCACCGTTTGAACCAACAAAATACAAGGTAGGTACCTAATTAAAACTTTGTAAAATATTGTTAAACTTTCTCGTAGAGTCAATATTTCGAAACATTATTTGGACTCCACCCGTTATTCAATACATATTTCGGGTACAATGGAAGTTTATATTTAATTTATAACAAGGTCTTATTGGGCAATAGTTCGATAATATGAAGTGGCACCGGAGGTCGCTCCCTAGATATATGGTGCTGTATAAAACTCTCTGATGCGGCAAATTGGAAGGCACACGAGTTAAGCCATGTATTCACAAGAGAAATTGCAATGTCAAGATTCGATCTATGTCATGACATAGGTAACGGTTGCTTAAAATAAAGAATTGTGTAATTTATACCTCCGAACACGACAAAACAATACATCGCATGTTTTTACCACCTGAGTTATACAAATATATTTCGTTTTTAAATACCTTAATAGTAAACTAGTATCTACGTACGAGTAGTTACGTATCTAAACAAGTGTGACACAATTAATGTTTTCAATTTGTACACGATTGTATTGTGTAATTACAATTCGCAAAATGTATAATGATCGCTTAGCCTCTTCGATTACTGATAAAATTGAGTAAAGGTACCCCGGTATCAACCAGGCATCAGATGGGCGTAGTTATAATGAAAGAAAAGGCCCAATTGAAGGAGTATGGCTTTTAGAATGTAATGTCTTTATCGTCTATAATATATCTGTAGCTTAGGTAGGTACTTTCTTGGGGATCTTTGAAAAGATTTTATCGCAGATGTTTGCTATTATTGAGACGAAGTTTCTTTGGTAATATAATCCTTAAATGTATCTATAAAATTACGTTGCTATTCATTTCGATTTTTGAATAAAATATTTCAACTTTATTTACTTTCTATTCTGATCTGCATATAAGATATCGCGAATTTGTCACCTGCTCTGTTGTGACTGGTGTGTTAGGAGTTGGGAGGCCGATTAAGGGGGGATTACAATAGATGAATGAACTGCAATTAAAGATATAGCATAGGCAAATTGTTAAATTAAGTATGTCTTTTAAAGGATGGATTAGCAAAGTGTCTCTACTGTACCCTTGCATTGCCGTGTTTTCTTAGCTTAACTCCGCTGGAAATGACTTTCAAGTTTCGCACACAGATACTATCTTAGATAGTATCATTATCTTTGTTGAAAGTAAAATAAATAAATTGAAAATAAGACAGTGTGAAAAGTGCACTACGGTATAAAAACTAGTCATTCCGGGTGCACGGTTATGGCCAACCAAGTGACTAATTGGAGGGCACGGTGAGAGCACCGGCCGCCCGCCCACGCCGCCCGCGCCTGCCGGTTGCAACAAAAGACTTCACTTGTTGGCTGAGGACGCCAGTGGCCACTTGGTGCTACTCGTTCTGTCCACGACTTTTTATTATGTAGGTACGTACATAATACCTGTTAATTTCGTCTCAAAACGTCCGGTTGCCTAGGAAATTTTACGAGTCTTTTACAACAAGCACTTTTTAATAGTTGAGGTTGTAGGATAACTTTTTCTTCACCATCTTCATACGTCATTTTACCTTCTTTCTGTTTATGTTAACCCTTTTTTTACTGGTCGCCTCTGGATTGATTTCCAATTTCGAATATAATAATCAAAAACGATGTGACCTGTGATAAAAAAAGGTTTAGTATAATTAAAAAGAAGGTGAAATGTCGTAAGAGGATGATGATGAAAAAGTTATAACTTTCCTTTTACGAAATTGGGAGACTTTGTTATTTTATGTTTGAATGTCAGTTTATCTGGTACCTATGAAACTTTAGATCATTTATGTCAAGGCTATCATCACATTTAGGATAAAAGGATAAAACCATCATAACGTCCAAAATCGAGTGTTGGTATTAAATCAAACGTTATAGGTAGGTACACACGGCTACAGATCAAGCTATACATTTCCACTATAAGCTGATCTTGCATTGTATAGGATTTCCTTACAATGAGAGGTCAGTGTAAACTGGATTTGTATAGCTTGATGTGTAGCCGTGTGTACAACATTATAAATTGCGATAATATGCGATTAATATTAAATGGAGATCATTTAACATTAATAGCACATTTTAGTTTATAGTTTTATTACGATATATTTTTCTTTATTTGTAGAATCGAATAAAATATACTTTATTGTAGGTACACCGAAATTGTAACACAGCTCTACAATATCATAAGGGTACAATGGCGGTCTTATCGCTGATAGTGATATCTACCAGACAACCTTTGGATGAACAGGAAAACTATGAAATGATATATATATTGTATATACAGGTTGGTAATTTGAAATGGGGCATGAAGGGCAGCTACCTTAACCATTGTAGCTATAGGAAAATGTTCTTAGAAGACTACCCCTAACTTTTGGGATAATTTCAATCGGCATTCACAGATTTAAAAAAAAAAGTACAGTCAGCGAGAAAAAGGGCTGTTTTCACAAAACTTTTTTATGATGCCAAACGATCCCATTTCCCATAAGGATTAAAAGACCCTTCCAACTGAGGTTCGAGTACTAGAAACGTCAGAAATAACAAAAAACGATTTCAGATGGGTTAGTTATAAGGGCAGCTACCTTAATCGTTGTCGCTACAAGAAAATGTTGATAGGAGACTGGCCATAATTTTTGAAATTATTTCGAAATACACAAAAAAAAGAAAAAAATAATTGGTACAGTCAGCAAAAAAATGGTCGGTTCTCACAAAACTTTTTTTATGATGCCAATCGATCCTATTTCCCATAAGGATCAAAATACTCTTCTGGACCTACTGAGGTTAGAGTACTAGAAACATCAGAAATCACGAAAAACAACATTTCGTTAAAAGTTAGGGTCACGAAGAAAACAATTTTTTTTTCTTTTCAAAATCTTTGAATGTAGTTCGAAATATTTTAAAAAATTATGGACAGTTTCTTAGGAACATTTTCTTGTAGCCACAACGATTAAGGTAGCTGCCCTTATTATTACCCTATCTCAAATAAGTTTTTTGCGATTTCTGACTTTTCTAGTACTCGAACCTCAGTTGGTCCGGAAGAGTCTTTTGATCCTTATGGGAAATGGGATCGATTGGCATCATAAAAAATATTTGTGAAAACAGCCCTTTTTCTCGCTGACTGTACTTTTTTTTTCAAAATCTGTGAATGCTGATTGTAATTATCCCAAAAGTTAGGGCTAAGAACGTTTTCCTATAGCTACAATGGTTACGGTAGTTGCCCTTCATGCCCCATCTCAAATTACCACCCTGTATATGTTACGGGTAATAGCCGAAGTGCAGCTACACCTAGTTTTAGCCGGGTACAACTAGGTGCAGACGGCCACATGAACTTAGATGTATGCTACTTATCTTCGGTTAGAACTAGGTTTACCCTTCATCATAACGGGTAGAACTAGGTGCAGCCGCACACCGGTGGTTAAGGGGAACCCCGACACGGATAGGTTAGGTTCGAAGGGGATGACGTCGGCTAGAGTGAGCGAGCGAAGCGAGCGAACGAAGCCCCCGTCATCCCCTTCGTGTTAGTTTACTTTAAACCCTGCAGACAGAAATAGGAGCCCCGCCCAGCGGGGCTCCGTCGACTTAAGCTACGCCTAGTTCTCACCAACTACTACTGGTTACATCTAGTTGTACCCGGGTAAACCTAGGTGTAACCGCCATTCGGCTTTTACCCGTAACATATACATATGTTATATAATTATGTGATAGGGAAAAACAAGGTAGGTTGATGATGAGGTGTTGGTATCATAAATAAATAAATCATGAAGAAATAGAAATGTGTTGAGAGATGAAATGATCTATGACTTATTTTTTAAAAGAATCCAGTGGCTGAGCTTGTCTTACTGGCATCAGCAACGCATTCCACAAACGTGAACGATTTGTCATAGAATTTGGTAGAATGTGAGGGCATTGATAGTCTCACATCTTCCAATGATCTTAAGTCTCTAGTATGAGAGTCATGAAGGAACTTAAAACTTGTATATCTTTTATTTGTTATTATGTAAATATTGTAAGATTAATAGTAATGAAAATAAATAATGGAGACCATAAGCAATAACATATGAATAATAGAAAAGGAAGAATGAGAAGCTAACATTTTTTTAATAGCATTAAATCAAATCTAACTTTCAAGCTATGCCCGTGACTTGGTCCGCGTGGGAGTCGGAAACCACGTTGAATATTTAAAGTACATTTCAATAGTGGTACATCAAAATAAATACATATATAAATTTATTGTGCATCATTTCATTTCCTTTGAATGTTATGCCAATGAATCTGAACTTGACCTTTCATATCCTAATCCTAACTAACATTATAAATACGAAAGTAACTTTGTTTGTTTGTTACCTTTTCACGCCTAAACCACTGAACCGATCATCCTGAAATTTTGCATTACGTTGTCAGGTGTACAGGAACGGAGATAGGGTACCTTTCATCCCGAAAAAAAGTACTGTTCCCGAGGAAAACAACAATAACGATAATAGATGGCGCCACGTGTCTGACCAATCATGATTGAATTATATTATTATAGAAACTTTAGTAGTTTGTTAAAAGTTGGTTGACTTTTAAATTAACGCGAGCGTAGCCGCGGGTAAAGCTATTCCTATATAAAACTACATTAAACAAATTAAATAACAATTATTTGATCATTGTTGTCTGATGAACAGCTACAGTCTGTATTTGAAACTGTGTAAATTGCCAGTTATTGTATGCCAAATATACAAATCCATGGCATAATATAGACCTCTTAAATTTTAATGTTTTTAAATATAAGACAGGAATTTACCTGGATATATCCTCGAGAATTTCCCTGCCCGTGCGTATACCGCGAGCATGGGGTAAAATGCCATTGCAACACAAAAGTCATACAGCCATAATTTCATTCCACGTTTTATGTCGCCAAATAATACTGCAACTGTGTTCAGCCCAAGGTTTATCCTACGAAAAAATATTGTTTAGTGCCTGTCCATTAGATGTGATTTTTTATTATGAAGTATAAACAAAACTTGCATGTTCACGCTTTACGTAATTAAGGCAACGCGACGTAAATTGCAGTATTTAGTCTCTGCCCGAAAGCTGCAAGATGACTTACTGTAAAGTACTTCTATTTCACGTGATAGGTACGTCTAGGTTAAGCAAAGGTAATTTTAGTCCTAACCAAAATAATAATATTTATATTTTCCAAACTCATTTGACGGACAGTCACCGCCCGAAAAGTTTTCCTTGCAGGCGCAATACCTGTTTTGTTATAAAGACTACAGACATAGCCATACATAATAAATGTGGGCTACAGACGTAATTTATTTGTCATAATCATGGTATAATAATATGCTACGCCAGGAATTTTCTTCCCAGGATGGCTTATGGAAGACTATGTCACGAATTTCATGATCAGGGGCCCAATTCTCCTAAAATAAATCTTGATAAATCACAACCGAACCAAGGCCGAACCGTTCATTCAGACAGTTCTCAATTTCAAAAGCTGTCGAATTGTTTGACACAAAAAACAAAATCAATCATTTTGAAAGTTTTCGAAAACAAAAACTGACTGACGGTTGTGGTTCGAATACGTTTGGCAACAATTTATTTTAGGCGAATTAGGCCCCAGTACTGCCATTGATTACCATCTTCAATATAATTAAAGAGTATAATGATATAAAATAAAGCATAATGAATATAAAATAAATTGCTAACTACTAGCCTTACTATTTCCTATTTCGTGCTATTCATCTGTTTAGTTAAAAAAAGGAAACTGTATAAAATACTCGTTCAAAATTGCTTCTTTACCGAAGCAAGTAAGTGAAAAACTGCATTTCACTCGGCAAATTTATTTACACATAGTGGCAGCACCAAGGGCCAATCACGTGATCTAGCTGTCATAAGAAGAGAATACCTGGCGCAGCATATTATTTTACCAAAATAGAAGCATGGCCCGAAACAATTTGAAAAAAATGTTAACAATCTTTTGTGATTTATTAATTAATTATTAAATAATTAATCATTTAAAAACATTGACGTGTTTTAACAAAAAAAACAAGTGCGAGTCGGACTCGCGCGCGAAGGGTTCCGTACCATTATCTAAAAAAACGGCAAACAAATCATGTCTGCTGTATGGGAGCCCCACTTACTTAAATATTTATTTTATTCTGTTTTTTTAGTATTTGTTGTTGTAGCGGTAACAGAAATACATCATCTGTGAAAATTTCAACTGTCTAACTATCACGGTTCATGAGATGCAGCCTGGTGACAAATGGACAGACGGACGGACAGCGGAGTCTTAGTAATAGGGTCCCGTTTTACCCCTTGGGTACGGTACCCTAAAAATTACAAATGTACAATAAAAATGGACATAAAATTTACTTAATTTAAGCAATACTTTAATTTTTACTAACAGTTTTAGATAAAAAGACTCAAAAAGATTGTTTATATTTTCTATATTGGTTCGGGCCATTAGTATGTAACATGTATAATGTTTACTTGCTTTCCACTTTCGACGAGGTCATATATGACTGTATCACAGAACAGCACTAGGAGGATAACGACGAATATGTGGTATATGGCCCTCATGTGTAGAGATGTATCGATGAGCTCTGTCAGCGGAGATTCTCGTATTGAAAATTCGTCATCTTTCTTCTCTTGTTCGTGAGTTGCCTCTACATTCTGTTTGCTGTTCTTGAAACGGTCACGCACGCCGTTTTCCTTCATTTTTTAAGATTGTATTCTGAAAGAAAATGTTTTACATTTTTGTTGGTTTTAACTAAATTCATTGTAGACTTCAAATGCCAAGTGTCATGCTTCCCGACATAGAAGAGGCTACATCCTATCTTCTCGCGGTTACCTAAGAAATCAAGAAAGCGATTATGACAAGACCCTTCTACCTCCATTACAAAGTCCAAGTTCACCCTGTTAGCGTTGTGATAATTTAAGTCTAAGTACAATTTATTTTTACATGATTTTAATCTATAATTTAAATGGAACCCTAATTAAAAGATGGCAACATTGCAGTTTTGTATTATGTTGAGATTATTAAGAGTTTGAGGGTAGAAGAAGAAGGCGCACGAGAAAATAACAAAATATGATTTTGCACAATTACTTATTTATCAATTAGGGATTAGAGTCAACTAAATCTATGAAATACCTTTTGACGTTTCACATTCGACCACTGGTGTCTGAACGGAAGCTCGCCGAGCAATCCAATTCGATAGTGGTCAAATTCCGCGGCCAATCACGGCACCGATGATTATGCCTAGTCCAATAAATCTGAAAATCTGACAGCCGTCAAAAGGTATTTCTGAGATTTGGTTGACTGTAACAGCGGTTACGCACTGCATCCGATCCGAATCAGTGAAAATACGTTGCGAAGTAGCCATAGAACTGGGTACATATTTGAACGTCGAAAATTAAAATCCCTACGGGTAAAATGTCAATGTTCAAAACATCGAAAATTTAAATATTGAATAACCAAATAACCGAAAATTAAAATAACGTAAGTTTATACCTAATGTCGAATGGTTAGATAACCTACGTCCAATATATCTAAAATCTAATTATCTACAAAAGTGACATCGAAATACCTAAATATACAATAATATAAGTACAGAGTATCGAATGTCCTAAATATCGATATTTATTTAGTACTAGCTGTGCCCGCGACTCCGTCCGCGTGGAACTCGGAAAACAACATTGTGTCGCAGCAACTAAATAGTGTATATGTATTCCATTTATTATAATAATAGACAAAGGTGTCCCACCAAGGCACTTATATCTTTTAAACCATTTCTTTAGGTAGAGTTTCAGCTCTTCTTGATTGACCGTAAAGGTTCATATAACCATACCTAATACTAAAAACGCGTTGCTTATTTCCTTATTTCCATACATTTCCTTGCTAAAATGGATTATAATTGAATATTGATATTTATTGTGATAATGTAACGAAACCTTACGGCGATACAAAAATGGCAACAACGCCATCTAGTCACAATCTGCGAACTAAATCAAAATATTTTACGCAGTGCAGTCTATAAAATGATTTCATTCGAGGTGTGGAATAGGAAAGTACTTTAAATATATAAAAATTTGACCTATAGAAGACTTCATTTTATTTTTATAAGTTAGAAATAGGTACTGCTTTCAAAGATTTCAAAAAGTTTGATCTGGAAATCGAACCAACCCAAATGCGAAAAAATATCATCTGTATTTTTATTTCACCAATCGATAGGATCAATAATACGGAACAAATCGCTCCAATAAACATTGTGTCTGAAATTGATGGAAGACCATAAAACGAAAATTGACTAACTTGGGTACATTTAAATTCAAGCACTTATTAATTGTTGTTAAGTAGTTCTTATTTTTTCCACTTCGTTCAATTTAAGACAGTGTGTTTGTTGGAGAGATTTGATCCTGATTATTGACCATAAAGATATTATCAACAGGTGCCACCGGATGGTATAGCTTTGTCAGTTTGATTCCCGGTTCAGGCAAGAAAATTAGTACAGGCAATATTTCTCACTTTTAAAAATAAAATGAAGTCACCTTTGAGTGAAATTTGCAATGTTTAATATTTAAAGTACTTTCCCTTCATGGTTATGTGTTTTGGGACATTACCTAAGGCTTAAATAAACTTAATAAGACGGCGATAACAGGCTTTGAATAGGTAGTTCTGACAACAATGAACAAAATAAAATATATAAAAACATTACAAAAAGTGTATTTTTTTAAAGTGAGGTTTTAACGCAGGACACTGAGCCAGCGACCGTTCGCTGCAGCACTTACTTCTGTCTACAGCTTATACTACGCAGTATATGGAAATAATGTTCCGTTGCTCGGCATCTATGAGCAATAGCGTGATAGTTTATACATATATCAGCATAAGCGCAGGTCCATCAAAATCGATTCACGCGATTTTACGATCCGAATATTAAGCTTATACTTCGCAGTATGTGGAAATAATGTTCCGCTGCTCGGCTCCTATGAATAATAGCGTGACGATATATGTACCAGCAAAATTGTTGCTCTTTACGAAACACATCAGCGAAAGTCCCATCAAAATACATCCACGGGATTTTACGGGATGTCCGGACGGAAAGACAAACAGACACAATAATTCTAAAAAAAATGTTATGGTTTCTGTATCGATAGTATAGTACCACCGAATCGAAATTTTGGAAAAATATTTAATTACAAACAAAGTGCACTTTGAATTTTATTAATAGTAAATAGATTTATAAATACGTATTTAAAGTATTCATAATAAAATATATGAGTATTTCAAATTAATCTATCGTATTGCCTTGCACAATAAAAAAATTAGAATACCTACACTCGCTTATGAAATTGAATGTATTTCTCTTCCACTGCCATTGAGATCACAACGTGATTTGATACACGTAACGCCATCTATTGAAAAGAAATGGTAAGTATACACAAATACATGCTAAGTTCTTTTAGAAAACTTAAAATTCGCATAACTTTTGATTGCGTGAACTGATTGCGATGAAACAAAAAACATATGTTACTTGGAGATAAGCACAATATTTATTAATAAAAGTCAACAACATTGGACCAGTTGGTTTTACGTGATGCTTGAACAAACAAACAGATAAACAGACAAACAGACAAACAGATAAACAGACAAACAGACAAAAAATCCAAAAATGTTAAAAATGGGTTCTATTATTTAAAGTTTAACATCCCAACCAGGTTTTTTCAAAATATTTGCTATGTACAGACACGCCATGTCTACAGATTTATTATATGTATAGATTTATTATACACCCCTAAATTAAATTCACCAGAAAAAATTTAAGGGTACATACGGAAGCGGTATACTTATTGAAATGTAAAATCATTAATATAATTTATTTAAATCTAACAAAGTTATTTACTTTTGTTTGATCCTGAAAATATGAATAATTTTATGCACATAATACTCTAATACTAGAAATACTACGTCAACGACACGGACTATCAATGAAATTCATCCCACCGCGCGTAAGCTACACACATCATGCACCATTATACGCTTGTGTGAGTCATGCGTCAGTCAGCTATACCGGTATGTAATGCGTGCGAGCGAGTCGATAGCGCGAAATCCGTGCAACACACACACAGAAATGCTTTCTCCCTCACTCCACTCCACGTATTTAAAAAGTTAGAATTTGTTCTGAGACAATGGGGATTTGAATTTGAAGGGATTAGCTAACAGTGATTAGGATCAGCTGATAAGGATTGAAATCAGCTGATAAGGGTGGTAATTTACAGAAGCGAGCACTTTTTAAAAGATAGTTATTTAATGATATTAGAACATCACTTTGCCCTTTTACTTCGAGTTGTTTTAAAAGTTTGCGACTATCGGGCTCACTCACGTACACTCTCCGTTTGATTTCACTTCACATGTAAAAATCCATGGGTGTGAGGTCAGGCGGCACGCGGGCCAGGCAATTAGGCCGCCGCAGCCTGTCCACCGACTCCCGAACTCCTCGGTTAGGTACTTTCGCTCCGACCTATCTAGATAAGATTCACCTGCGTGCCGGCCTTTTATGAAGTATTAACACAAAGGGTACTCTCGAGACGTGAACTGATGATCGTATGAAGCCATCGTAGTTATCAATTTAATAACAGATGTTAACAGGTAATACGTATTGCGCGCTCGCGTAAACTTAATAACCTCTCTGTTGCGTTCTGAGGAGACGGGTTCGGTGGAGAGGGCGCGATGCAGTCTGCTTTGACCTTAGTTTACCGAATATTAAGCCTATTTAGTATTCATCAACACAACATGTAATTACGTATACAACAAAAACCGGGTACGCGGTAACGAGAGGTTGCGCTTGCACCGCGCGTCACGCAACTTGACCTAATTACTGCGGGCGGCCGACTGCGGCGGGCGGCGGGCGGCGGCCGACACGCGCACGCGCCGGTGTGGGTGGGGGCGAGGGTGGTGCGGGAGCCAGACTAGTTGGCGTCGTCCGTCTCGTGCGCAGCCTATGTATTGCGCGGGCTTTTTTTTGAATGAATAGATAAAAGGGTTGCGTGTGTGCGTGCGCGTACGAATATCATTGTCAATGTGATTGAACTTTCTTACCAATTATTGATGTTTTTGAAGTACAGTTTTCAAACAAAATAATTTTCTTTTTTTTTTCTCTTTATATGTTCTATTACAGTAACTGACCATGCCCTTAAATTTTTTCTGGTGAATTAAATTTAGTAGTGTATGTATAGATGTATGTCACAGGGTAATTTGATAATTCCGAATAATTTCCCGAATAATTAGAAAATGGTGAAATAAAATCTGCGAGCAACTTTGACGTAGCGTTCGCCGGCCGCTGCCGCGGCACCGCTCGCTTCGCTCGCTCGGCTCACGCGCGGTTGTTCACAGTTCTAACCTAATCTAACCTATTTCACCCAGTTCAAAGTGATGAATATCATATCAATCCATAGAACTATTTGTATGGTACTTTACGCACTACATCTGGCGTTCGTCATCCGATTTCTATCCGTCATCCGTGAGTCTCCAATTCGGAAGAAATATTGACGGACCGAAGCAGGCGTAGTAATGTTTGTATGAACGCTTTCGCACTACCTCGGATTCAAATCGGACGCCAAATGGATATGCCAAAGATGGCCCTTGAATTGTTTGAATTTGGATCAGAGATCGGATAAGTGCGTAAGCGATATCCGAATTCGGTCCGAGATTTTTACTCTAGATCGGTATTTTCACGGATTCGGATCGGATGCAGTGCGTAAAGCAATATCCGAATTCTGTCCGAGTTTATTATATCCGTATTTTCACGAATTCAGATCGGATGCAGTGCGTAACCGCTGTAAGGCGGTTGAACCAAATAGGTGCAATTTATTTATTTATTTAAAAATCAGAACGACATAAAGCCAATTACACTGATAGTTACACATAACATAAGTACTGAAATTAATTAATATAACAGATAATAGAATCTAAAATATTAACCCTTTCACTCAGTCTTCTCGCAATACACCAAGCATTCCAATAATATCACCTTCCAGTCATCAGCAAATGCAATGAAGAAGGATTAAAGTTTCTGCGGTGGTATTTAAATTTTTATTTAAAATGTCAAGTTGCTTAGTTAATAAGCCGTGGTTGTCCACGGTCTGATATTGTACCACAAATAAAATTATTGTAGTAAAAATAACCGTGGAGTTCGAAACACCAATCTTCTGATTGCTAGCGATACTGGGACAACCTCACAGGACAAGTGCAGTCGTCCTTAGGGCTCTTACACACCACGTTTTTTTCAGGCGCTGTCGACGCGCGTCGCATGCAACTATAACGCGCTACAAACGCGATGTTATCGCAACCAATTTACCTATTCACACGTTCATAAAGTTGTAGTATGCAGACATTGACTTAGAATAAGTATGGACAACGAGTGTAGTACAAAATTCACGATAAAAGTGTCCTTGACATAATATAAACTTAGAAATACCAACAAGCTTATTTACGATATACGAAATCCTATGTCGTTATCATAATGCCTAATTTTGCTTGCAGCAATTTTTACCATACGAAAACATGACAGCACAGCTCAATTTTTCAAATTTCGAAACTTCGTCTAATGTTAAACGAAAATTTGGAGAACATAGGAGTAATATTCAATTCAATTCAAATCTTTATTTCGGATAAAACATTACATAAAAGTCATCCATATAAAATTGGTATTGCATTAGTAAAAAGAAAACTTATAACTATGTTAGTAGGTACCTAATTATGTTACATAAATCCTCTTCTAAAAACCGAGCACCGGGTAGACAAATGAGTGTTTACCCAATGCTTCAGTATAGGACTGTCTGGTTTTCCAGCCATTACCCTCAAAATAGTGTTAGGACTCCCCCGCACTCTGCCCATCATAGACGCAACTCTCTTCCGCATAATAGCGTAGAAGTCATCTGTACGTGCGACTGCAAACATAGTGGATGCGCTACAGTAGCGAGGGAGTCCCAACAGTATCCAACAGTAGTAATAGAACAGCCTTAATTTTTAAAAGATTTTATTATTATACCTTAGTTCCAGAATTCAGATAATTTATGTAAACAAAGAAATGTCATTGTCAAAGTGACAGGTTAGTGGTACAAAACATTTTATCATTAAATGTTTACCAAGTAATCATTTAAAATCAAGTTAATTTTAAGAACAATGCAAACAAAATACCGTAGCCAAACAATGTCTTGTGTAGTGTGTCGGAGACGCGCCATATAATCACTTTAATCAGTCCATAGACGCATTCATCACCATAAGTTTTTCTGTGGCACTCATAGATGTTCGAGGCCGCTTTTTAACAGGCGACAAAAAGTCGGGGGCGGCTGCCTTCGAGGGCCCCGGCTGAGGCTCCATTTGTCAAATAACAAATAAAACTTAACAAACGAACTCAACAAAAACAAGGAAATATAACAAACACCAACAAGATGAAAAACTTAACACGATGATAGCACAATAACAAAATTAACAAACACGCAGCGAAAACGGGAAAAGAAAACGAATGTATTGATAAGTCGCTAAGACAACTTTGACATTTTGTTAAACGAAATTTGAAAATGTTTTGTACTCCTACAGTGTTACCAGTATCATAAAATACTTTATACCAGAAAATCTCCTTTTTTTAATAACTTTGTTGAAAACTGAAAATTTATAAAAGTAATTACGGTATGATATTCTTTAAATTATTATTTCTAAAATCAGTGCATAAAAGAGAATCTAACCCTTTTTCCAGCATTTTCAGTGAATTACCATTAATAAAATATTTTTTTGATCTGTTATCCCCTTTGTTTACATAAATTATCTGAGATAGGAATTTAGGGTATAGTTATATTTATTGCGATCGCTAAATATTTAATCCAACTGAAAGATCATAGAACATTTCTTGCAAAATTACAACATCGTCATTTTCAAAAATGCGACTTCGCTTCCTTTGTTGAAGTATCACCATCAGCATCAGCATCATCATCATCTAATTGATCTCGAGGAAAACTGAAATTAAATCAGAGGCATATTTTTTTTTTAAAGAAACCATTTTTCAAAAAATAGGTTTTAAATCCTATGTATTTAAAAGAGTTTATGATAACTAAACAAACGAGCCCAAACGTCACGTGTCCACTATTTGCCATTAGGAAGTTCTAGAGCCCGTTTTACGGCTCTACCATCGGACCTACGTCATTATTTATGTAATGAAAAGTGCTTATAATGACAAAATACATGAGCTGAAAACTCGACGAGCCTACTATTTGTTCCTGTGCCGCCTAATCTTCGGCTCCATCATCAAATTAGTTCAATGACATTTTAGTGATCTAATATGCACATATCTACCTGCAAAATTTCAGCTCGATCGGAAACTTGGTAGTGACCGAAAAACCAATACAATTTTGACACGGAAGGACAACATACATATTTTCGTACATACTATGTTTGCATACAATGCAAGTTTAAAAATAACTTGTTTAAATGAATAGAACAAAACAAATTGCAATTGGTTCAAAATCGCAATACAAAAGAACATCGCGTAAAAATAACGACTCTTTGGAATCTTTGTTCTAAATTCTGTCAAATATGTCAAGTTTCTTATGGTAATCCAACCAAATGAAGTTGACATAATTGGTAAAACAAAGGAAGGAAAATAAGATACTTTTTGTTTAGTTGGATTATTGTGTGTTTTGCTCTTGCAATTAATTCAATTTTAAGTAAAATACAATGTTCCTTAACAAAATAATACTTTAAAATTGTAAAACAATAATATACCTACTGAAAATATGATACACCATCAACTTTTTTCACTTTTTTGAGTAGTTTTTACACGATCGCACTACACAGAACGGCATTGTTGACATGTGACATTGCGGTGTAGCTGCTTGTTCGCCCAAATGAAGAATGACGCGCGCAATTGTAGCTCTTTTCAAATTTATCGTGTTTTAACTCTCTTTCGGTTCGGACATTTTTGAGCGATGACCCGAGGTCCATACTTATTCTAAGTCAATGTATGCAGACGTCGACTTTTTCGCGAGCTGTCGACGCGCTCGTAGCGCGGAGTTACATCGATACAGACGCGCTGTCACAGCGCGTCTCTTTAGCTGCAAACACGTATGTACAGCGCGTTTTAATCCAAGGAGAGTTGCTCACGCGCGTTTGTAGCGCGATACACGCTCCTTCGCGCGCGTGCTACACGCGTTTTACTTTGCAAGGAGAGTTGCTCACGCGCGTCTGTAGCGCGTTTCTCGTGAGTTTGCAGCGATGCAATCGCAAGTAATCTGCCTATTTCAAGTTTAGCAGCGCCGACAACGCGCGATAGAGAAACGCGCGTCGACGGCGCCTGAAAAAAATGTGGTGTGTTTGAGCTCTTAGGTGAACAATAAATAAATAGTAATATCCAATGTTAACCTGCCTTTCTCTGCCTCGCGTTTATCTGTCGCAGACAGCCCGCTAGTCTTGACCTATCGGTAATAAAATTACGTAATATTTACTGTGTAAACGTTCGCCGGTGAAATTACATCGTAGATTTTACCGATATCGCCGTAAGGCAGATACCAAATCTGCCGTACGGCGGTTTTATCATTCTCCCTTTTCAATACAAAATACGTCGCACAGCGGAAATTTAACGCCTACAATTTCACGTCATAATATTTATCCACTGTTGACACTATGCCCTGTGTTACTGTTGCGTGTGCCATCGCTCTTTAAAGATTTGATACGAAATAAAAACAAATGTTAGCAAGTTCTATCTAAAATTATCAATTATTGTTCTTCTAGTAAAGTTGTTGACCTTATTGTGAAATAAATTAATGGAAATAGAATTATGGGATAGCGCGTTGTACACCCTTCCTAACGAATAGAATAGAAAGGACATAGGGTTTGTATGGAGTTTGGTCCAAATGCTGCCCACCACTGCACGTTAGCGCATTAAGCTCACATTAGTTCGTAAACCTAAGCGCTATAAAATCTGATTCGGGAAATAACAAAAAAAAAACACTTTTTAAGTGCTTGCGGTTTATTGATAAATTAAAACAAACATCTAATTTAATAAAAATACTTAGAATAATAACGAAAAAATACTATCAAAACAATCAAGATGTCGTCCAAATAACCGTAAAATAAAATGCATGTGTTCAAAAACCCCGGAACCGATTTCAATAATATTTAATTTTGGTTTTGTGCTCTCACTTCTGGGCAGCATTTGGACCATACCATGTCAATGTCCTTTTATTGGCAATAGGTGTATGGTTTGATTGGCTAGAAAAAACAAAAACCCCACAAAAAATCTATGAAGCCACTTCCCAGGCAGCACCCAAGTCAGATAACTGGCCAACAATTTAACCTTATGCAGGGTTAAGCTTTATTATATACTAGCTTCTGCCCGCGACTTCGTACGCGGATCCTGTTGCTTATGCCAGCGATAACGGGGTCGTCAAATTCGAAGATCTGAAAAGTCTGATGTCGAATTCTAAGAGCCCGGGGACGGGAAAACAACGGGATGCGCGAGACGATTCGAGACGTTCCAGATCTTTCATTTTTGTAAGTCAACAGAAAATGCCCATCAGACTAAACAACTTTTGCTAAGACGTCATTCCTATATGTTATAGTGTCGCTGAGCTTTGGAGTTCCACAACAGGTGTTCCAGATCTTCAAATTTATTCTCACAGCAGAAAATGCTCTTCACGTGGAATAATTTTTGCTATGGCACCATTTTATATCTCTTATACTTTAGCTGGTCTGTTGCGGTTCTGCATCAGATGTTCCATTTTCCAAAATAAATTATAGCCTTTATGTTGCCCAGACTTAATACCTATACAACAAAAAAACTTTTCTTCCCGTAATTCCGCAGCGGATCCCAAGGGTACACTGAATTAACAATAATATTGCAAGTAACTTTAAAAAAATATTTATTAACTTTATTTGGAGGTTTTCCTTCAGGAGCTAATACATAAAGACCGAAAGCGTTGCTGACCTTTGAAAAAGCAACTTCTCTATCCGTGAACGTCTCCGACTCGCGAGACAATGCATGACGTTCACGATCAGCGGTCAGTCGCGCATCACGTTCCCCACTTGTCTCTAGAGACCTAGAAGTCGATGCGTAGATACGCTGAGAACTCAAGCGTAATTCTCTTTCCGTGAACGTCTCCGATTCGCGAGACAATGCATGACTTGCACGATCAGCGGTCAGTCGCGCATCACGTTCCGCACTTGCCTGTAGAGACCTCGAAATCGATGTGTGTATACGCTGAGAACTCAAGCGTAATTCTCTTTCCGTGAACGTCTCCGACTCGCGAGACAATGCACGACGTTCAGGATCAGCAGTCAGTCGCGCATCACGTTCCGCACTTATCTCTAGAGACCTCGAAGTCGATGTGTGTATACGCTGAGAACTCAAGCGTAATTCTCTTTCCGTGAACGTCTCCGACTCGCGAGACAATGCATGACGTTCACGATCAGCGGTCAGTCGCGCATCATATTCTTTACTGGTCTCTAGAGACCTGGATGTAGATGCGTAAATACACTGAGAACGCAGGCGTGCTTCACGATCCGAAGAGGTTTCCACGGAGCGACTTGCAGCCTGATGTTCTCGAACAGCATCAAGTCTCTCCTGACGCTCTTCGGTAGATTCCTGGGATCTTATGATCGTCAACCTTTTAGCTCCTTTGGAACATTGGGAAAGATTTGACCTCTTTCTAGGCATGGTTATAGCACAGTGTACCTACTTACTACATACAGTGCGTCAACGCCCATACATTTGACAGGTCCTATGAAATGTCAAAATTATATAGGGGCGGAGGTTATGTCCCAAGTATGCAGTATGGCTACTCGGGACATAACCTCCTCTCCTTCACCCCGCAACCCCCCGCACGATTGCTCTGCGACAATGTTCTACGTTGACCGACTATAAGGAGTAAGATATAGGTAGACTGTGGTTATAGTTTTATTGTGAAGATAACTGATAAATTAAAATCTAAGTGACTGCTCCCCTGCGTTACCGGGTAGGCTACCGTTTCACGAAGATAAATGGAAAAGGAAATTAAATACTGCAATAACGTAAGCCCGAAGGCATATTTAATCGATAAAATAAAAACATAAGTGGGAGTTTTGGCCAGTAGAGTCAAATTTTCAATGATATACCATCGTCATCGAAAATTAGTCCTAAACTGTTACCGCCTTCACCGCGTGGAGGTACTCCCAGTTTATGTTATTTTATAATGATACAGTGAAATTAGTGATAGCTTTGATTTCCACATCAGATGTTTCTGATCTTCGATTTTTATAAGTCAACAGGAAATGCCCATCAGACCGAACAACTTTTGCCAAGACGTCTTTCCTATATGTGTTATGGTGTAGCTGGGCTCTTGGAGTTCCACAACAGGTGTTCCAGATCTTCGATTTTTATAAGTCAACAGAGAGTGCTTATCAGATTGAACAACTTTTGCTAAAACGTCATTCCTAAATATGTTGTAGTGTAGCTGAGCCCTTGGAATTCCACAACAGGTGTTCCAGATCTTCAATTTTTATACTTCAACAGAGAGTGCTCATCGGGCTAAACAACTTTTGCTAAGACGTCATTCCTATATATGTTGTAGTGTAGCTGAGCCCTTGGAACTCCACAACTGGTGTTCCAGATCTTCAATTTTTATACTTCAACAGAGAGTGCTCATCGGGCTAAACAACTTTTGCTAAGACGTCATTCCTATATATGTTATAGTGTAGCTGGGCTCTTGGAGTTCCACATCAGGTGTTCCAGATCTTCAAATTTATTCTCTCAGCAGAAAATGCTCATCACGTGGAACAATTTTTGCTATGGTACCATATTTGTAGCTCTTATAGTTTAGCTGGTCTGTTGCGGTTCTGCATCAGGTGTTCAAGTTTCCAAGATTAATTATAGCCTATATGTTGCCTAGACTTAATACCTATACAAAAAAAATAAAAACCATTCAAATCCGTCCAGTAGTTCCGAAGATTAGCGTGTGCAAACAAACAGACAAACAGACAGACTTTTTTTTTGGATTCGTGCTCTATTACTGTTTCTAAACCTCCCTCAATCATTTTTTTTTAAATATATTCAATGTACAGACACAGTTTTTTTACTGTTTTATTATATGTATAGATGTATAGAAGCTGTGTATATTACGAAGTTCTGTATTAAAGTTTTTTTTTGCTATAATAATGCTATTAGCCGAGTTAGTTTAGTAATTTGCGGATTTTATTTCTTAAAACTGAATAATCATCATAAAAGACCTGTTACTCAAGTGTTTGTGTAACCTTTTGTATAACATTGGTATACAATTCCACTATCAAGCATGATACTGGATAAGTTATATTCTGTTCTCTTTTAGTTGTATTACACACCACATCTTGACAGTTATTCAGCTACTGTATAAAATAGGCGTTGTTTCTGTTAAGAAGCATATAGTAACTTAACAGAAATTAAGATAGCTGTTATAAATACTTTATGCCGCTTTAAGTACGAAATTACCATCATGTGCAGCTAACTGTGCTTAAAGTAATAGTAACAGATTCTTATGCAGAAGTTTGCTGGGTATTCACGAAAAGTAGACATTTTTTAAGCTAGAAGAACTGTTCTGGTATGTTAGTCAGCATTTAAGCGGCTAACTGCACTTTGTTTTGTAGTGGTTGTGTGAAAATGCCTCCTTACAAAAAAATTGTTATAAAACACTCCAATTCATGGAAAAATAGAAAAAGAACGGAAGACATACGAAGAAAGTGCTTGCGAGAGTATGAAAAGATAAAAACTATCGTATCGATTATAGAACATATCGAAAAATGTTGAGTGTAGACCACTTTTAACCAGAGCAAAACTTAATAAATGGACACATAATGTCTGTTATGCAGACATAAGACGATAAGCCGCTGTGCAATCAGATTTTATTCAGAATGAGCGTCGCCATATCGAATAACATAACCTATTATAACGATGTGGAATTTTATACTCAAATACTCAAGTTTAATAACGAAATCGGTATAATATTTTTATAAAAGTATTACAAGGTTATTTTTGAACCCTTAAACTGCATAAAACATAAAAAATATTTTACACTTAAAAACATTCCAATAGACGAAATGTTGTTTATTTATCCAAAACCCGGCTTATCAGGTAGCGCATGAAAATTTTACACGAAATGTATTAGGTTGGGGAAAAAGTCTTTTCGCATTATAGTATGTATGAACTTGTAATAAAATCTCTTTGGTTATACTATTTGTATCTGGCTGGTTTTGGTATCATTGAAAGTTTAAATTTTAAAGAACATAATTCCAAATTCAAATTAGGAAAATGTGTGATTTTCATTTGTTTTTCGTACAGTCAAGATGAGTGAAACTAATGAAGAAATTCGATACATTTTAAAATTTTACTACAAAAAAGGTAAAAATGCAACGCAAGCCGCGAAAAAAATTTGCGATGTTTATGGACCTAGTGCAGTGTCTATGAGAGTAGCACAAATTTGGTTTAAGCGTTTTCAATCCGGAAATTTTGATGTCAAAAATGCACGTCGCTCTGGTCGCCCTATTACAGATAAAATGGATGCCATTTTTGAAAAAGTGGAGCAAGATCGGCATATCAGTAGTTACGACGTAGCTGAAGAACTCGAAATTGACCACAAAACAGTTTTGACGCATTTGAAAAAAACTGGGTACACAAAAAAGCTCGACATTTGGGTACCTCACGAGCTCACTGAAAGAAACCTAATGAACCGTGTGCTCATTTGTAATTCTTTATTACGACGTAATGAAACCGAACCATTTTTGAAGAAGCTGATAACTGGTGATGAAAAGTGGATCACGTACGACAAGAACGTGCGAAAAAGGTCGTGGTCAAAGGCCGGTCAGGCTTCACAGACTGTGGCGAAACCCGGGTTAACTCGCAACAAGGTGATGCTGTGTGTGTGGTGGGATTGGAAGGGCATTATTCATTATGAGCTGTTACCACCAGGCAGGACCATCGATTCTGAACTCTACTGCGAACAACTGATGAGATTAAAGCAAGAAGTTGAGAGAAAGCGGCCGGAATTAATCAACAGAAGGGGTGTGGTTTTTCATCATGATAACGCTAGACCTCACACATCTTTAGCCACTCAGCAAAAATTAAGAGAGTTTGGCTAGGAGGTGTTAATGCATCCGCCGTATAGTCCTGACCCACGGACTAGAAAAAAAAGAAGGACTCCGCGCCACGTGTATCAAAAGTGAAGCACTATAAGTATGCCGGACCGTTTGTACAAACATGCCTCACGCACACATTTACATCATACGGTGCCGACTGGCCGCCATTACGCGGCACCGCGCCGTCATTGTAGGTACTGTTTACGTCAAGTAATAAAATAAAATAATGCCTTCTTGTGTTGTGAAATGATTTAAAAATAATTCTACATCCCAGAAAAAGTGTCAAGGAATAACATTCACAAGTAAGACACTTATTTAACCTGTTGATTTATTGTATTTTTGACATTTTAAAATCATTACTATTGGAACACAAAACCTCAAAAGACATAGAAGTGCTGTCGGAAAATAAATGGGTAATTTTCCCGAGAGATTGGGTAATCCATTTTTTTGTGTTCTTTGTGAGTTTTTTGCAAGTATTGAATATGATTATTTTTATAGATTTCCTACAGCAAATCAACCATGGAATAATGATTGGATTAAAATAATAAGAGCCTGCAGAGATGAAGAACATTGAATTCCGTCGAAAACGTTTTTCTTGTCACTCATACAAAATAAATACTTAATTTTAAGTTTTAACTAAGTATATATTTGTAATTTCAATTAAATAATGTAAGCGGACTTCTTATATGGCTTCATTTAGAGAAATGAAACTTTCAAAATATTAAAAAAAATGAGGAAATTTTCATTTATCTGGTATCCCTCAAATCACGCACACATAGATCGGTACGGTGCTTCACTTTTGATATGCGTGGCGCGGAGTCCTTCTATTTTTTCTAGTCCGTGTCCTGACCTTGCACCTTCAGATTTCCACCTGTTTCGGTCTCTTCAGAATTCTTTAGGCAGTGTCAGGTTAACATCACGAGAGGACTGCCAAAACCACTTGTCGCGGTATTTTGATCAGAAGTCCCAAAATTTCTATAGCAATGGGATCATGTCCCTACCTACAAGATGGCAAAAAGTTATCGAACAAAATGGTACCTACATACTTTAGTTAAATGTAAATAAACTATAATAAAAAATGTTTTGAATTTTCTTAAAAAATGCGAAGAAACTTTTTCCCCAACCTATTATATACAAGGTTAGTCGGAAAGGGGGTACTAATCCGAAGCCCACTTATAGTATCGCAGATGACTGTTTGAAAGCAAGTGTTAAAATTTCAAAATTCGATATTTTTATTTTTCAAATAAAATAATTTTTATTTTAGTTTTTTTAAAAATTCTTCATCCCTGCTTTAGTTACAAATTCAGAAAATGGTGCATATAATTAATGACCCCAAATATGACCTAAAATGTAAACACAGCTGATCATAACTGGGGATAGATAGATTTTAGAGACTTTTTTTTGAGATTTTTGAACAACTGTTTCTCTTAAACTATTGACTTTTGGGAAAAGTTGTAGAACAAAAGCTATTCATTATTATGTGTACTTTAACACCCTTTCGGATTAGTACCCCCTTTCTGACTAACCTTGTATAAATACACGGTAAAATTGCATGCGCACCTACAATTTCTTTCTGTAAGCATAAATAAGGGTAAAATTTATGATAGGTAATATAGTTCGGCCATATATATTACATTTCAATGTCGATCGCAGTCACGCTGTTCGGATTTATCAAAATTTCTGAGTTTTGAAGGATTTAACCGTAGTTCATTCATCATTCATTCATCATCTGGCTAACAGAGCTGTAATACTTGTATTAAAGAACAAAATGCTTTTATGCAGAAGATACTCAGCTTGTCGTACAATTATTCAAAACTTATTCATCTGTTACGTTGCTATTACACAGCTATTAGCAGTATAATTTTGTGCCCAAATTGCTTGAATAACGTCTGAGTAAGCGCCAAATCAGCTAATTACGGTAGTCTTATTCAGCAATTAGTTTCTATGACTGCTGTAAAACAAAACTTACTCAGAAGGTTTGTGCTGGCTGGGTTACTTCTACCTACTTCATTCTTTAAAGCGTTCTTGCGTTCGAATATTACATGGATCGACAATAAGTTCCTTTTCTAAGAAACTTTACGTGAATCTTTTTGTGTAGGTAATATTAAATTAAATTAAATATATTATATTTTGATTAAACACGTGGTGAGGACCTCGTGCCTAATTTTCAACCGTACAGATCATACGATTTGCGAGGTTAAGCTGCGCTTTCCGCGGTTAGTCCGTGGATCGTGATCCGTGATCGATCTGTACACGTAGAGTCCTCGACGTGCCTCGGAGTGCCATACGAATGAAAGTCGTTACAGGTTGTCAGAAGTCCGAAAGTCTGACAACCGGTCTAACTTTAGGATATATTAATATATCAATTACTGAGGCGCTGGAATGGTTCTCTTCCTATCTTCGGGGACGTCGGCAGCCGGTTCGCGTTGATGAGAGTTCGTCGAGTTGGCGTGATCTTATTGCCGGTGTTCCTCAAGGCGGCATTCTCTCTCCATTATTGTTTTCTATTTTTATCAATTTTATTACTCCCTTTCTTCAGTGTGCGTATCATTTGTATGCTGACGACCTTCAGCTGTACACTGCATCCCAGGTAGATGACTTGTCAGTAGCCATTCAGGATATAAACCGGGATCTGGATGCCATCAACAATTGGTCTGACAGATTTGGGGTGGCTGTAAACCCCACAAAATGCCAGGCCATTGTTATGGGAAGTTCACGCATGATGAGCAGAGTGGCGGTTTTACCCCTTCCTTCTATAGTTCTCAATGGTACTGTCATCCCAATTAGCCCCTGTGTGAAAGATCTCGGTTTATATCTTGATTCTACGCTTAGCTGGCAAAGTCAGGTTTCCAGTGTTTGTCAGAGAGTGAACGGTACCTTGCGTTCCTTATACCGTCTAAGGAACTTTTTGCCTGCAAAGACGAACACAATGCTTGTGCAGACTTTAATCTTTCCCATCATTGACTATGGTGATGTGTGCTACTTTGACTTGAATGCAGTCTTGTTGGATAAGCTGGATAGGGTGCTAAATAATTGCATTCGGTACATTTTTAATTTGCGGAAATATGATCACTTATCCAGCTTCAGGGCGGAGGTTAAGTGGTTACCTATTCGTCAGAGAAGAAGTTTGCGTGCGTTAACCACGCTTTTTTCCCTTCTCAATTCTCCTTCTCCTCCTTCGTATCTTATTTCCCGTTTTCAATATCTCTGTTCTACTCATGCTAGGAGTTTACGTTCCTCTAATAATCTTCTACTTAGCTGTCCTTCTCATACTTCTGATTTCATTCATTCTTCCTTTCATATTCAGGCTATTCTTCTTTGGAATGCGCTCCCTCTTGATATCAGGACAGCCACCAGTCGCTATGCTTTCAAGCGGAAATTGCGGAGTTATTTTTCAGAACAAATAGTAAGAGTTGTCTCTCTCCTCCTTTCTATTCTTTTCATAAGGTATGTATTTTATATGTATACAACATTAGCTTCTACGAGTAATGACACTTAAGTACGTCCGGCGCACCCTGGGCAGCCCCGCTACCAACCTTGCTGACTGGCTAATACTTTCACTACGGCTTGGTATATATTTTTATATGTTTTATGTATAGGATTTTATATAAGTAGTAAATTATTCATATATAAGTATTGAGAATTTTAATTATTTTGTACTTGTGTACATTTAAATCTATTTGTGTAATTGCTTTGAGTTCTTTTTTTTTAATCTCAATTGTTCTCGTTTTACTGTCGTACAATAATTTGCACCTGCCTTGATATCTCTTCACCACCTTTGGTTGACTGGTAGAGAATGCCTAAGGCATTAAGTCCGCCTTTGTACTTTTTTTTGTTGCATAAAGTTTAAATAAATAAATCAATTATATTAATAATATATTTAATTCAATAAAACTCTGATACTTGGAATGTTACGTACGTACACACGCTCTAAAGTTTTATTAGATTACACTTCATTTAAAACATTATAAATACTTATCTAAATAATAACTCATCAGTTTGGCTAAAACTAGCTTTATTTAAGTACACATGTCATTATACACTTCTGGACACATCTATTGGCTCACCTTGTACCTATTTTCAGTTTCGTTTGGTCCTAGCTAAAATTTTATATTAGGTCGAGCAAAAAGTTTTTATGCAGTTTTGAACCTGGCACACTCACAATTTCATTCAATAGTCTTTTTTTGAATTTCGAACACAATTTAAAGAAACAAAAGACAATTTGGAGCCTGTTTGTTGATATCAAACAATCGAATACTAAGAAAACTTGGTTTTATTGGTTTACTTGGATTTAATTCTTGAAAAAGTGATTGATATCTTTGGTTTTGCAACAAACATTACTTATTCTTAACATTAAGGTGAGGTTCTATCAATAATCTATGGATACTTCACCTGAAGTCACCGCCCAAGCTGTGGCACTTATTCAGGCCGGACACAGCCAAAGAAACGTGAGTGCTCAACTTAATTTAAGTCGATCTGCGGTCCGCAATGTTTATCGGAGGTACCTAGAGACTGGCGGCTTTGTTCGTCGCCAAGGAAGGCCACGATCTCGGGTCACAACTGAAAGGCAGGATCGATTCATCGTGACGACCAGCTTGAGAAATCGTCACCTTACCTCCATTGAGATACAAAACCAACTTCGCGACTTCCACGGAGTATCTGTGAGCGCTCGAACTGTTCGGAGAAGGTTAAAAGAACGCGATATGGTACCACACAAGCCAGCTAATGGGCCCAAACTAACGCGAGCCCATCGAACAGCGCGCCTTCATTTCGCACGCAGTCATTTAAATTGGACACAGCAAGATTGGAGCCGTGTACTCTTTTCTGATGAGTCTAAAATTGTGTTACATGGCAATGATGGAAGGAAGAAGGTCTACCGACGTAAGGGAGAGCGTTTCGCACAATGCTGCTTTGAAGAGAGGGTTGCTTATGGCGGTGGCTCATGGACTGTCTGGGGCGGTATATCCGCGAGCGGCAAAACTCAACTTGAGGTTGTTACAGGACCACGGCTGCCAACATTAAATGCTGAAAGGTACATTCGTGAGTGCTTAGAACCTCACGTGATACCATACGCGGACTATGTGGGCCCAAATTTCCTTTTTATGCATGATAATGCAAGAGCCCATGCGGCCGGCATCGTCAGGGAATATCTTCGGGATGTGAACATTACAGTTATGGACTGGCCAGCCAGAAGCCCAGACATGAACCCCATTGAGCACATGTGGGACGAGCTAAAAAGACGTGTTAGGGCTCGTCAGCCAGTTGCCCAGACGATGCAGGAGTTGAAAACTGCCATAGAAGAGGAATGGGAGATGATCCCTCAAAATTTCATAGAGCGGTTGATAAACTCTATGCCTGATCGTATGAGAGCTGTGGTAGATGCCCATGGAGGCAACACGCGTTATTAAATTAAACCTTTATTTGATAAAACATGTTTTTTATTCAAAAATCAATTGCCTTTAACAAGGCGCATATCCGACTTGTTAGGCGTAGCTCCATGTCGTATGGTATTCTGAATTCAAATTTAAAACAATACGATCGAAAAAGATGGTAAAATGTATCAGGTTTAAAACTGCATCAACAGTTTTTGTTCAATCTAGCAATCATATTTCGGTAGGGGCCATCGAAACCTAAACTCTAAGGTGGGCCAATAGATGTGTCCAGAAGTGTAGTTCTGTTATCTATTTCTAAGGGAATGTCAAAAAATAAATTTTAGGGATAAATAATTATTATCTTAGTGCTTTTGTACCGGACGGTATCGCTCGGTCTATGATATATACGCATGATACTCGTAGGTAAACAACCCATTGTGAACTTTGTGCTATTATTGTAACCCAAAATAATAGCAATTTGCTGTTTTTCTACTGAACCTATGATGTCTACCGAGATAGCATCATTACTTATACGCAATCATAAATGCTTAGATATAATGCATTGCTTTTTTTTCTCTCTTCTCACTGTTTGTGCATTTCTCCAAAGACATCAATAAATGGTAGAAATAAGTGACAAAGAATTACTAATTTTATAAGGTAGGGAAACTGAATTATTCTTAATACGAAAATAGTTCGGATAATTTTGAATAGAATCAGGAGAGATGATTAGGAATGAGATGTATTTGAAAAACTGCAAAACACAAAGGTCAAGGATATGAATGAGGATGAGCTATTTACATAATTTAAATTTTAATATTATTTACAGAAATATAAGAGGCAATACACTTATAAACTAGGAAATTATATGTTCAAAGCAATGAAAGTATAGAAGTAAGAAAAAGGAGTACGGAGGGATACAAGATTATTTAGAAAGGAATAACGATCATATAGAGGGCAGTTGAAAAAAATGTGATATAAGTCCCCTACATCCGTTCCACATGTACAAATAGGGCTGTCAATAATATGAAGTCTGGCAAGGTGGGCTGGACAACAAACGTGACCAAGGTCTAATCCGGATAAGAATGGAGGTCTCCGCTTTGCCAAACTGCCATGAAGAACCACGGCTTCACAAGAATTTCGGGCTGAATCAAAGAAAAATAACGGCCCGTCAATCTGCTACTTAAATCCCAAGCTTCCTTCCAAGTGTCGCGGAGGAAGGTCTTTGGTAAAGCCATTCGGTCGCAACAGAAATTTTTATATGGAAACAAATCCCCACACTGCACATCGTCACTAGCAAGATTATCGGCAATTTCATTACCATGGATTCCAGCATGAGCATTTCTGCTCTACAATTATATTCTAATCTATGCTCTACAATTTACGTGGATTCCTCCACTCAAATTGTAGAGCAAAACCCTCAGAAGTGGCTCTAAACGCGAAATTCTCTTATTTCAAATATAACCGGTAACTGTGATTTGTGTTTAAATGGAAATTTATCTAAGGCTTGAAGTGCGCTTAAAGAATCCGTAAATATACTTAGTTGTTTTTTTAGTTTAGCCGAAATATTCACCTGTAAAAACAGATGTCTGTTTAATTTTTTGAACAATATCAAATTGAGTTTGGTAGACACCTATTCTAACACATCCAGATGGAGACTGCTTAGAAGCATCTGTAAAGATATGATGGAAACCTTCACAATTCTCAGCAAAAAATGTTTTAAATGAAAATTAATATTGGGATCAGATTTATCCATGCAGCCTATATCTAATATTTGGAGAAAATTGTAGACTGTCATAAGTGTCATACCTAACTGCTGCTGAATAAAGGAAGTTTATTGGGACGGTGAGTAGAAAAAGATAAGGAAAGGAATTTTTGATAACTCACAACTCAACATGGGACAGTTTTATGAGTCCAGTAGATATAAGAGTATATGTGTTACTAAAGATGCCAATTTAGTGATATGTGGGTGATCTGAAAACTGAAGAATTCTGAAGAAAAAATTATCGGAAAGAAATTGCCTTCTAAGATGCCATAGGGCATCACGGCACTCAACTTGAAGTGCATTAATGGGACTGGATTTCATAGCGCCTGAAATAATTCGAAGTGCTTTAGCCTGGATGCGATAAAAAAATCAATGTTTTTTTTGACCTTTTAATCGGCCTGCGTTTGACCGCCATCTCGCCTGATGTTAAGCGATGATGCGGTCTACGATGGAGCACGCTTGCCCAGAAGAAACCGAATCACACATGACTTGAAGACACCCTGATTGTGGCTGTCGGGGAACACCCACTCTCGGGCAGCGGATTCCACTGTTTGGCGGTTTTCACAATGAAAGTGGAAACAAAGCGCTTTGTTCAGGCTTTTGGTATATCAACTTTGAACCGATGGCGCTTTTTCGTGCTTCTGGCCGTCCGATTGAAAAAAGGGCAGGCGGGAATTAGATCATGCAGATCTGAAGCACACTCTCCGAAATGTATCCGATAAAAAACCGATAGACTAGCAACTTGCGCCGATGCTCAAGACTTTGGAGCTTGGTCTGAACAAGGGAGTCGTTGCTGATGAGCTTCTTGGCACGCTTCTCAATGGACTCCAATGCCTCAAGCTGGTACTTGGCTGAGCCATCCCAAAGGTGCGAGCAGTAAGTCATGCTCGAACGAACATGTGCTTTGTACAATTTTGAAGCAACTGTTCCGATGTGAAGTACCACCGCACCTTCGAGAGGATATCCAGCTTTTTAGGAGCCAATTGAGCTTTGGACTCAATGTAGGAGCCAAAGTTGAGGATTGACGTCAGAGTAACTCCCAAGAGCTCAAGATGGTCAGTTATCGGTACAGACACATCTCGAAAAGTAGGAGCCAGCTGGAATGGCTTCCTTTTGGCAGAGAACAGACACACTTGGGTCTTAGTTGTATTGAACTTGACCAGGTTGGCATCGCCCCAATCGGAGACTGCCTTAAGGGACAAATTCAAGCTCTCGACCAGAGCCTCTCTCAGAGACTGGATTTGTGGTCCTCTGGTCCATGCATTGGCTACGTAGCTCTCTACAACAGTGCTGTCATCTGCATACCTAAAGATATGCAGCAGGAAGAGTGTCGCAGGGAGCACCGACCCCTGCAGGGGACACCGGCATTAATAGCCATTCGATCTGACGAGCAGCCATCAATGATCACTCAATTCGAACGATCCCTCAGGAATGTTATATTATGTTAATTTATTCATCTGACAGACAGAAATGTGTTGCTGGGGAGTTTGTTGCACCGTTTCTTCTTCACAGCAATGAACACTAGGAAGCGGTGAAGGGAAGGCTTGTTTGTGGGCTGTCTATTGTATAACATTAACGTTCAAAAAGAACCAAGTATTTCTCATCTATTTTGAATAAATGAGTTTTTAGTTTGAGTTTTGATAATTGCATTGTGCGTATATTGTAACCTTAAGTTTGGTTATGTCAGAGTTGTTTGTTATATTTCTATCTATAAACTTAGTATAAAGTTATGAAAATAATTATTATGTGATTTACCTTAAAATATAAATAATTGAATAATGTAATAATTGTAACGAATGCTGAAGTAATTAATGATATTAATGTTAAAATACTTTATTTTGTACCAAATATTTGTATACCTTTCACGGTGAAACATAGTGTTACTTAAATATTTTATTTTCCATCAAGTTTGTAACTTTTACCTATGTTTTGACAAATAAATTATTTTGATTTGATTTGATTTGGTTTAAGAAAAACAGTTTTTTTGGAAATATACAGAAGACTTATCTGGGGAGTTTCTGGTGGAAGAAGAAAGTAAAAAATCTGCAAAAGACTTGGAAACAGGGAGGTGTAACTTTGAAGCTTCAGAGTAGGATAAATAATTTTGTGCCATATAGGTTTTAATCTGTTTTTGCGTAATAAATTCTGGGCATGTAATGTTTTATTAGTTGCAAAATGGTAACCAGAACATAGGTAAGTAACAAGATGCATTTTTTAATTCTCTATCACAACTATCACCTGTGTGGTTTTGACCACATTAGACCTGCACTACACTATTACTTTGCGTGACCAAATTGACAGCAGTTAAAACATTATATAGTAGGGTAAATACAGATCTACAGGTAGGGCATTGTAGCATATAAATATGCGTTTACGTAAGATCTGACCGTCAAAAGTAACAACTATTGTTTGTGAAGGTTTTGAAACAGCTGACCCATCAACAAGTGTTTTAAAATTAAGGCGTCTGATTTTTAATATAGGGCCACAACCTATTGGTACAGAAATGTTATTACCAGGCTCATTCTGGTAACATTGAAAGTCTGTATAAAAGCCTTCAAATTCTGGGGGAATAAAAAAAATCGCGTCAGAATATGTAGAGAATGCGATGGATATTTTATTGCGTCCAATCTTTTTAATGCTACCATTAATAATGTTATTAAAATGATTAAGTTTTAAGAATTTTCCAAATGCAATAGGGTGCAGTGCAGTGACATCATTAGGAACTAATGTATTTTTTTAAATATGAATGGTGTAAGGCTAACTGTCAGTTTTATCATAAAGCTTCCGCCCCACTGGAGAGGAAGCAGGTTGAGATGAAAAGGGAACCATAACAGTTTTCTGGGCTCTTGGTAAAGTCTCAGTCTCAGATTGTAATTGTTCTATTGTGTGAGTTGAATCGGAACAGTTACAGCCCGAAAACTCCGAACCCTGTTTTCTTCTCTGTTTATTGCAGTGCTTGCAACCATGAATCCTAATTCTTTTAAGTGAACGGGTTGAAGTAGACCCATCGGTGTCCATGCCCGACTCATTAGAAACTATGGTTACGAAACAACCTGCCAAGGGTACAAAGCCCTCAAGCACAGGAAAATGTACAAAAACTTACCACTACAGTAGAAATATATACACAAAACTAAATAAATATGAATAAACTACAAATATATACAAGGTTAGTCGGAAAGGGGGTACTAATCCGAAGCCCACTTATAGTATCGCTGATGACTGTTAGAAAGCAAGTGTTAAAATTTCAAAATTCGATAAAAAAAATTTCCAAATAAAATGATTTTTATTTCAGTTTTTTCAAAAATTCTTCATCCCTGCTTTAGTTACAAATTCAGAAAATGGTGCTTCTAATTCATGACCCCAAATATGACCTAAAATGTAAACACACCTGATCATAACTGGGGATAGATAGATTTTAGAGATTTTTTTCTGAGATTTTTGAACAACTTTTTCTCTTAAACTATTGAGTTTTGGGAAAAGTTGTAGAACAAAAGTTATTCATTATTATGTGTACTTTAACACCCTTTCGGATTAGTACCCCCTTTCTGACTAACCTTGTATGCAACAAAACACTTCTCAACTGATCGCAAAAACTTAGTATCAAATAATTTAAAACAATAGCCAAGAAAAAACACGTCCACCAAGTCAAAAGTTTCCCGCGCTTTAAAAATACATTGTTGGTTGACTTCCATAACATAACTGTTTTATTTTGTACATTTTAAAAACAATGGCTCTATTATAATATTCAAAAAAAGTTATAATTAAATAATGGAATAGCTGGCCAATTTAGGTATTAAATAAAAGACAGCAGCCACTCCACGGCAGAAGAAAAATAAATTAAAAAGAAAACGCTAATGGCATTAAATAATTATTTTGACCGTGAATAGCCAGTGTTGGTAAAGTATTTTTAGAAAAGTATGGTTAAAATGGTTGTATTACAACAAAATTGATTGCTAAAATGATTTGTTTATGTTCCTATTTTTACTTTAAAGAACTGTGTAAAATTCTGTGTATTACTGTTTTAATACATGCAGCTTTAATAATTCGCTTTTGCGTAACGTACGTAGATAAATTATCTTTACCCGATAGATTGGAGCTACTATTGTATTATTAATGAATCTAAAAACGCGTAAGCCCGACAACCACAGAATAGATACAATTTAAGGTTTTTAATTTGAATCACGAATTTGCATATTTCTGACAAAAATAAAAGAATAAATAACTCCAGTTAATTATTTGCCTGGAAACGGAAGTGTGATTGTGGAATTAGGAGGCTATTCCGCCTTTGTCTTGTTTCGTAATAAGTAAGCGCGTTTTAAATGGCCGCCAAAATGAGTTCAGCGGATAAACCGAGAGGTTTCTGCTAAAAATATTATCTGAAATTCATTTAGACAGGGATTTTTATATGAAGTTATTTTTATTAAATTTAGAGAGGAGAAGAACTGATCTCATTTTATTACGTAGTGGGTTTATTATAGCCTTTAGCCTCCGCGCCTTTGATGTAGGTGTAACTATACAGATTGTAGGTGTAACTATACAGTTAAACTTCATTTCCTTTTTTTAATGCTAGCTATCCTCTTGCGAGATAACTCATCGAGATATCTCTGATCTCTATCATTGTGTGAAAATCTGGCATTTTAAACTTAAGTAGTTGGTAAATTATAGTATGAATTGTATTGTATGAAGATTTTTTAAAATATTCTTAATTACTAGGAGTTACCTAGATATTAAATTTTCAGAAAAATTACAGACGTATCCTAGTATTTTCACGAAAATAATTTTAACGTTAATTAAAATCATTTGCTATTATGTTTTTCATAGGTGGTCTAGCATACCAAAAATCTAACCAAACAATGTTTAAAATAGCCGAGTCATGAGGCGCTGCCGTACCCAAATCCTGGAAAGATTTTCGAGCTATTTCAACACCCCTATGATATGTGGTATAGAAAAAGCCAATTCAGAAGAAGCCAATTTTCGCTAGAAGTGCCATTTATGTTGAGGAGAAGGGGTGTGAAGCATAAAATATTGCTTAACCGAGTGTTAATCATCAAGCTGCACGTTCCAAACAATCCAAAGGTATTTAGGTCAAAATCACTTCCGCGGTCTGTTTAACTATGTGGACTCTTAAAATCATAAATATTAAAGATAAAAACTAGGTCAGCTTTATCGAAGGCTAGAGAAGAGTTCAAAACTTTTTAACATGCAGGAATTGATTTCAAATAAGTTAAAATTCGGTTGAGATTGACCCATATCGGTGTAGCGCTGGTAATGCATTTTCATGCATGTTCTATCCGCGTCATGGTGACGTAATCTATCGCTGTTCCGTACTGCTCATGTACACATGTTCAGAATGTATTATGAATGTGAAGATTTACTCGAAACGTTACCAAGAAATTGCCTTAGCTTTCGTGGGATTGGATGTATTCCAACTATGTATATTATGTACATTTTAAAAGAATTTCCGTTAAGAAATGCTTCAAATTTAGTTTATTGGTTTTGTATTGGAGGGATACCAACTCGAACTGCACGGTTAAGGCGTGTGGTTCTTAGCTTTGTCGAAAGGGTGGGCAGGAGCATAACTATACACTTTTTTGCTAATTCGTTGGTCCAGCGCCGATGATTGTGTAATTATTATTCCACCTCGACTTTTCATTGCAGCGACATAATACTTAAAGAAGGCACGGTTTATAATAAACATTTAAATTCACGTCAATTTTTAGTAGTTGGCAAAGTTCGTTATAAGGCTGGAGGGAATAAAATTGAAATGTTCCCAAATATTCCACGCGAGGTACCGAGACTTCGCGGCGGAAGGTAAATATTTTTCTCAATCAAAACTAATCCGAACTCCTGCTGCTGCGCCTGCGGGTAAAATTTTGATACGCATTATATTTATGTTATGATACGTTCTCACTTGATCCAATATACTTCATTTTCCAAAAAAAGTGTTTGATTGGATAAATATTTCCAAAGTATAAGCCTCATATCCACTAGGCAACGTTTGACGCGCTACATGTTGCACAACATGTTCCTAAACATGTAGCAACACGATGATCGACAACGTGCTACAAACTCATGCGTACTAATTCTTTCAGCGTCATGTTCCTCGTCATCTGGCAATGTTGCCGAATATGTTTGTTGACAATTGTTGCCTAGTGGATACGAGCCTTAAAATTAGCAGCTCAACAATATTGAAATTGATTTAATACCATGATTTTTTGAAAACCTACGTAAATTTTACGTTAGGTATATTATGAATGATAAGATTAGAAGTACGTCTTGTTTACATCTTTTCAGTTCTTATTTTTTTAGTTTGCTTTTCATACAATCGGGTTTTTTGATTTTTTTAATTTACATTTTTTTATTGACGTCTTTTTCGTATTATTTTATCAATGTATCGTACCAATTTATAAGTACTTACCGTTGTAATGAGGCCTTAACAATCTGTCTATAGACACTTCATTTAATATACCATCACTCGCTCTAGTCCGCAATGTAAATCCTGCACAACTTTCAGGTTGTGTAATTCTTAAACGGAGTTTATGGCTGTAAAATGGTCAAGGAAACATCATATTGATTTTCAAAGACCTATTCAGCGATACCCCACATAATATGGCAGGCGACAATTTTTTGTTGTTTCTTCCTCTATTTCGTATTTCATGGCCGCCATATTGATTTTATAAAAACAAAACCTAAGCTATAACCATTGCACGGCATAAAAGAATCGATAGACATCTCATTTATTAAAATCCATCCAGCCGTTGAGATACTTCGAGGGTATAAAGAATGCCACATACATAGATACGAAGGTACATAAATACATAGATACGCGTGAAAAACATAACCCTGTCTTTACTGTCGCGCAGTCGGGTAAAAAGCAAACTAATTCCGGGGCGACGTCAGTTTATATTACTCATCGAGTTGTAAGCTTGTACTACAAACCCGGTTGGTAATATGGCTTGTACGGTTATCATCCGTTAATCGTATTTTTTAGTAAGTTTTCTATATATTCTGGCTGTTTGAATCTGTCTAGATTTGAAGTAACAGAAATTAATTAATTCTACATTAATTTTATTAGGTGTTAAGTTAGGACTACCTACTCGTATGAGTAGTCCTAAATATTTAAATAAATAATTATTTATGAGTTATAAATTATTCAATCATTTTATACCATATTTTGGACATAAATGTACCTTCTGATTGATGTTTGTGTTTTTTTGTGTGTACATTTTTATGGAAATAAATTATTCTTATTCTATTCTATACAATTTAATTGAAACAAAATGAATTGGTCTGTTCACGCATCATACGCGTGTACCAGCAGCGGCGGAGACGCGCGGGAGGAGGGGTCACACAGCTGATCGAGCCATCGGCCGCGCCGCGACTACTCGCCTACAGATACGGTCATCGGCGGACGTACCGTGCGATCTATACCTATAAATTATATCATGTAACCAAATTATCTGTATTAAATTAAGTTATTTCCAAACGAGTCATATTTCAATTCATATCTTCAACAATTGGCGACCGTCTTCGATAAAAAACAGAATACTGCATTCAACGGATGAAGAGTACCAACGGATAACCGCTACTCGAATTTGAATTTAACCGAAAAGGAGATTGGATCGGATTGCTGCTTATGCTGCCTTCTGCCCTGGTGGAGTGAAGAACTTTGCTGAGGACTGCTGGACGTCTGGCTGGATACTCAAGGGAAGTTGGCCTATATAATCCTATCCACTAATTCTCATTTTTCCTTTCAATTTTGTGTGCAGCTTGCCGCTCCGAAAGCGCTAATGAGATAGCATTTCGTGTGCACGTACTATCTCTTTATAATTTACGCTTCGGCTATTGCGAGAGCTTGCCTATGCCTACTGCATTCTAATTTTTCTGTAATATAAACTCCATTTAGCTGAAATAATTAGGGCTTCAGTTTATAGTTTAATATGTTCACAAAAACATATAAATAAAGTAATCCCATCCGTAGCTACATAATAATATAATTAAAAAGCATAAAAAAAATTGTTCAAATATCGCCTAGTCATTTTTTCCGTTATCGACATTTCCTCCTACCCACCCTCTCATAAGATTTAAGATTTTATTTACGCATTTATGCAAAATTCCAGATAAACGTCCAACGTCGCGTCTAGCAATTTCCATTCCGCTGTACCCCGTGCTTGGCTTGTGTTTGGCGAGCCCATCGAGCGCTGGAGTGGCGACTGCGGGAGGGCGGTTGGATCAAAGTGCGACGGAACCGTTGTAACTGGTTTGATCATTTTCATTATCTTGCCTAGTTCATTATTCTATTTCATTGTTCCCAATAATTAGTTATGGAAGGAAGAGAGAGTTTAAAGGATCTTGTTAAAAAGCGTAGTATAATAAAGGGTAGATTAACAAAGTTTAAAGATTATGTGAATGTCTTAACCCAGGTGGGCGCGAATAAAGTGACTAGTATTCAGGTCAAAGAATTATCTTTACGGATTGATAAATTTCAAGAATTATTATCAGATTTCAACGTGATACAATCGAACATAGAATTACTCTCTTCAAATGAGGATGAGCAGTTAACTGAGCGGGATTTTATTGAATCACAATTCTTTTCTCTTCTTTCCACGGCTAAAGAATTGATTGAATGTGCTAATTTAGAGAAAAGATCAGTGAATGATGAAAGTATGTCGAATCAATGTTCACATTCCATGAATTCTATAAAATTACCCACTATTAATTTGCCAAAATTTGATGGGAACTATTTGAAATGGTTAGAGTTCAGGGACACTTTCGATTCCCTTGTTAATAAGAACGACTCGATTCCATTAATTAATAAATATCATTATCTCAGATCTAGCTTAGAAAATAGTGCCGCAGTCGTTATAAGATCGATTGAGTTTACCGCTGAGAATTATGAAAATGCATGGCAAATTTTATGTGATCGATATAATAGTAAAAATATTTTAATAAATAACCACCTTAAGTCGTTATTAAGTATCGATCCTATTGTGAAGGAATCGTTTAAAGCATTGCGTTATTTAATTGATCACATATCTAGAAACTTGAGTTCTTTGCACACTCTAGGGCTTCCTACCGACCAGTGGGATGTTTTATTAATTTTCATGGTATCAGCAAAGTTGGATTCCACCACTAGTATGAAATGGGAGGAATATAAGAATAGTTTATCGGATTTACCGTCATTGGATAAATTTTACTCATTTTTACGCAACCGAGCAGATATTTTAGAAACTACCTACTATAACAGATCTGATAAACAGGAACATAATAAGGCGAACTATCATAGTAATAAACCGGTGAGATCTTTCTTAGCTGCTTCGGATTTGAAGACTGGAAAATATTTATGCGTAATTTGTAATCAGAATCATTTTGTTTACGAATGTCCGAAGTTCAAGCAAATGAACTACGACGATAGAATTCGCGAAGTAAATAAGTTACAACTATGCAATAAATGCTTACGTAGTGGGCATAAAAGTTATCAGTGTCGTTTGAAGGGTTCTTGTCAGATATGTAAAGGGAAGCATAACACTTTGATTCATAAAAATGACAATACTTGCATAGAACAAAGTGCACATAGTTCACTGAATGAACCGGTTACATTATCGGCCACGACGATGACTCATACGTTGTTGTGTACGGCGCAGGTAGAAATCGTTAATGAGTCAAACAATAAAAAAGTTAAAGCGCGAGCATTGTTGGACACTGGTAGTCAATCGTCATTTTTAACAGATGTTATGAGAGAGAAATTAGGGTTCAATAAGAACTCTAGTGAAACCTTCAATGTTTGTGGGCTTAATAATATTAAAACTAACATTTTAGGAAAGTGTGTCGTAAAAATTAATTCTTATTCAACTGCGTATAGTACTCAGGTCTCCTGTTTATTGGTGCCAACGATAACAGGTATTTTACCCAGCGTCGAAATAGACGTCCGAGAATTAGGTATTCCGTGCGGTATACAGCTAGCGGATCCAAAGTTTTTCCAGCCTTCCACTATAGATGTGCTGTTAGGCGCTGACATATTTTGGAATATTATTGGGACAAATCAAATTAAGCTAGGGTCAAATAAGCCTACTTTACAAGAATCACAATTGGGGTGGTTGATAGCCGGCCCAGTCGGTATCAGTCAATCCAAGTCTAAGGTCTATTGTTATTTCAATCATTTTTCGAATATTGATAATTCCCTGAAGAAATTTTGGGAGATTGAAGAACTACCTGCAGAGACAAAAACATATTCATTAGAGGAACAGTTTTGCGAAACTGACTTTATAGAAAACACGAACCGTTTACCTGACGGTCGGTTTTGTGTCCGTATGCCATTAAAAGATCCCGAAACTAGTTTAGGTGATTCATATTACGTGGCTAAGAAACGTTTCTTGAATTTAGAATTAAAATTAAATAAAAATCCGAAACTTAAGGAATCATACACTAAATTTATAGATGAATATAAGGAGTTAGGCCATTTGAGTGAAGTAGATCGCCCAAAATTAGGTAATTACCTTCCGCATCACTGTGTAATTCGCGAGAAGAGTGAAACAACGAAATTGAGAGTGGTATTCGACGCCTCAGCCAAAACTTCCTCTGGTAAGTCATTAAATGACATACAGGCTGTAGGTCCAGTTGTGCAGTCCGACTTATTCTCAATTTTGTTACGCTTTCGCGGTCATAGGTTTGTTCTTTTAGGAGACATTGAGAAAATGTACCGACAAACGGCCTTGCATACTTCTCAACGTCACCTTCAGTTAATTTTGTGGAGGGATTCATCTTTTACGGAACCCGATAATAATAGTAATTTAAAAGTTTTACAGTTAAATACAGTAACGTATGGGCTGGCCAGCGCTCCGTTTTTGAGTACCAGATGTTTATTACAATTAGCTAAAGAATGTAAAGACGACACTATCGCGAACATTATTAAAAGTGACTTTTACATAGATGACTTAAATACGGGAGCCTATAGTGAAAGTGAATTAAAGCATATATATATAAATGTTAAGAAAATTCTAGATTCAGCATGCTTCCCCTTAAGAAAGATTCGTACTAACTGTTTACAAGCATTTGCTGGTGATGATACTATGTTCGACCCGGTAGATTTGACTAAAGAATCCAGTGTGCTAGGTTTGAATTATAGTCCAAAACTAGACATTATTGAGTTTCCCTCAAAGGTCGAATCGCCACCACAAATTGTTACAAAAAAGGTCGTTATAGCTACTATTTGTAAAATATTTGATCCTTTAGGATTAATTTGTGCATGCATTATTAAGACTAAAATCTTTTTACAGCAGTTATGGGTCATTAAGTTAAATTGGGAGGAGCCTATACCACAAACCCTATTAAATACATGGTTTAAATTCATTTCTAATTTGCACTTCCTTTCTAATATTAAAATTAACAGAAATGTTCTTTGTAATTTTCCGATATCTATAGAATTGCATTGTTTTGTCGATGCGTCACAGAAAGCGTATGCCTCATGTGTATACTTACGCTCCATAAATGAAAAAAATGAGGTTACGGTACGACTTTTGTGCGCAAAGGCAAGGGTTGCACCCTTAAAGCCTCTTACTATACCAAAATTGGAATTACTTGGTACTTTGCTGGGAGCTAGATTATGTAGTAAAGTTCTACAGTCATTACGGTTTAATATAAGTTGTAAAACCATTTGGACTGATTCAACAGTGGTTTTAGGATGGTTGAAAACAGATGTAAGAAATCTTAAAATGTTTGTCTGCAACAGGGTTAATGAAATTAATGAGTTAACTAATGGTTTTGAACATAAACATATACCTACGAATATGAACCCAGCTGACTTGGCCTCAAGGGGAGTTGAACCCCAGGATCTATCCTCTTCTTCTTTGTGGTGGGAAGGTCCTTCTTTCCTAAAGAAGGAACGTTTAGAATGGCCACAGAATTCGTTCGTAGCTCAAAAATTACCCGAGTTAAAGGTTCATTCGTTATTAACTGCAGCAAACAATTCTGCTCACAATAGTTTATTTATAGATTTCAATAAGTACTCCAATTTCAGTAGGTTAAGTAGAATATTTGCGTATGTTCTACGTTTTGTTGGCAACTGTAATAAAAATAAACAAAGGTACTCAGGCCCTTTAAACTCAGATGAAATAAATAATTCAAATATGCTATTAATTAAATTTGGTCAACAACAATCATTTTCGTTCGAAATTGGGTTACTTAAACAAGGAAAAACATTACCTCAGAAAAATAAATTACTACAGTTATCTCCATTTATAGATTCAAATGACATTGTTCGTGTGGGTGGTCGTTTACAAAATTCGAATTATAATTTTGATAAGAAACACCCTATATTAGTAGATTCAAAACATCATTTAACCAAGTTAATAATGATTAATGAACATATACGTTTGTTCCACGCAGGTCAACAGCTACTGTTAGCATCAGTGCGTGATAAGTACTGGCCTATTGGAGGGAGGTGCTTAGCGCGGCGAGTAGTTAGACAGTGTATTATTTGCGTTCGTCTGCGAGCGAGTACGGTGCAACCAATAATGGGTCATTTACCTGAAGCGCGCACTAATGCTTGTTTCCCTTTCTACTCGTGTGGAGTTGACTATGCTGGACCTTTTATGATAAGTAACCGTAAAGGTCGTGGTAACCGTATTAGTAAATGTTACCTATGTTTATTTGTATGCCTTAGTACAAAGGCAATACACTTGGAACTTGTGAGTGAACTGAGTACTCAAGCTTTTATTTTATGTCTACGACGATTCGTGTCACGCAGAGGAAAATGTCATGAGATCTTTTGCGACAACGGCAGGAATTTCGTAGGTGCCAACAATGAACTAGGTAAGCTACTTAGATCCAGCCGTCAGTCTGTCAGTGATTATGCCACTTCTGAAGGAATAAAATTTGTATTTAGCCCCGCTTATTCTCCCCACTTCGGCGGAATATTTGAGGCTGGAATTAAGTCAGCTAAATTTCATTTAAAACGTGTAGCTGGAAAAGCTGCTTTGACGTTTGAGGAGCTAGCAACGCTGTTCACACAGATTGAAGCTATACTAAATTCACGTCCGCTGACTCCTCTCTCGTCCAATTGTACTGATCCTTCTCCTCTGACCCCAGGCCACTTCCTAATTGGGAGACCACTTATGTCTATTCCAACGAAGCCCATCACCGCTACCAGACCTAATAGATACGAGCTCATAGAGAAGATAAGGCAGCACTTCTGGGAGAGATGGAGCCGGGAGTACATCTCTGAGCTGCAGCAGCGCACCAAATGGCGCACTGGACAAGAAGGACTCACCAGCGGGGACGTGGTTGTACTGAAGGAGGACAACTTACCGCCATTACAATGGCGGCTAGGGCGCGTGTGTCGCCTGTATCCAGGGGCCGACGGCGTCAGCAGAGTAGCTGACGTCAATACTTCAAGGGGCATTATACGAAGGGCTGTCAATAAACTGTGTCTTTTGCCAACTTCAGAATCCAAAGATGACAACGACGAAGAGAGGGCCGCTTCCAGGCTCGATACCTCGTCTACGTCTTGAAAGCTAAGGCTTTCAACGTGCCGGAGGATGTTCACGCATCATACGCGTGTACCAGCAGCGGCGGAGACGCGCGGGAGGAGGGGTCACACAGCTGATCGAGCCATCGGCCGCGCCGCGACTACTCGCCTACAGATACGGTCATCGGCGGACGTACCGTGCGATCTATACCTATAAATTATATCATGTAACCAAATTATCTGTATTAAATTAAGTTATTTCCAAACGAGTCATATTTCAATTCATATCTTCAACAGGTCTAAACAAAACAAAATATATCTACACATATTTGTATACAGAAATATTTAAAATGTAAACGTAACGTAAATATAGGAGTGAGCTTTCACAAAATATTGTTATAATATACAGACAAAGTAACATTGTGTATGTGTAGGTAAGTATAGAAGTACGAGAATTGGATATCGATAGATGCGATTCGTTGTGAAAACGTCTATTTCAAAGGACATCTGGGGTAAAACGAAGTTCACCTGGAATGTCCAATACAAATAGAGTATTTTTAAGCACAGACAATGTCGACCTCGTTGCTCTAAGAAGACGTGGTACTCTGACTCTGAGTTCCAAATATCAAAATAAAGAATAAAACAATAATCAACTGTCGTAGTATCTTAGCTAGCCATTGTTATTGTTTTGGGTCCCGAAACACTTATTTACACTTTATTTTACAATAGAACTTTTTACAATAGATTTGCTGGATTATAGACACCTGGAACATTAAACCTTTCCCAAAAGAAGATATTTCATAAATTAACCCTGTAGGGTAATCTTGTTGTACTTACTTGAATTAGTTTACTGTAAATGACTCTGATGTCGCGTCATGATTATGGACACTTTCGACACTCAACAGCATTCCAGTGGAAGTCAGTCAGCCAGTCAAAGTCAAGCATGGACGTTAACGGTTTAATTATTTTAAAATGTGCATTATTTGTATGTGTAATGTGTACACAGTTGAAGGAATTATTGCTGTCGTGACTATTACGTTCCATTGCGCTACGTGTTCCATTGCCGCCTGTTCCATTTCAAGCACAAAGTCGTAGCACCTCGTAGCGCGCTGTAACTCGTAATGTTCCTCTCCTTCACCTTTCTCTACCTATGTTTGTTCAGTACCTTTACCTTTATTAAGTATAAATCCACATACCAATTAAGGTTAAGAAGCGCGATTGCAGGAAATCGGGATTTGGGCTCGGGAAGGGTAAGTGCGGGCGGCTATTTTACTTAGACTATGTTTATTCTAACCGACAGCAACTCCCAAAAGCCTCTTGATACCCTTACTTTAACTTAAGGGTTAAGGTGGTTCCTCCGGTCGGTCTGTACTTAATTTGTTTTTTTCGTTATTTTTTATATATTTTACCTACAACACAATACTCATTATTGTACACAAAAAAAAGAAACATTAATATATAATAGAGATGTACAATGCGCGGTCTTATCGCACTAGGCGATTTCATCCAGACAACCTTTGGATGGACATGATTTGCAAGAGAAAAAAAATAAGTGAGGTACCCCTCACGTTTTCGGTGTAACAATAAATAAGGAGACATTAAATTAAGTGCTTTATATAAACTTAAAAACACAAATAAACAAATATTATATACAATAAACAAATTTTTTAGGAAGTATATACAATATATATCTTCACATACAATATAAACAGTACGTACGTACTACGTAAGATCTTTGGGACTTGATTGTCTTATTCGGATACTACGCACTGCATTGTATTTAATTATGTACCTACAGAACGACACAACTAAGAAGATACATCGATCGAACAAACAATGGCAATCGCTCATTTTCGCGCCACTCACGCTTATTGATTTAGCGTAGTTTTTTTTTCTTTACTGCAGCACTAATAAACATTCGGTTCGGAAGTGATTGGTTTTACGAAGTTTGCTGATGAGACTTGTTGTGTCGCGCTATACCTACGTATTTATTTCGCTTAAAAATAATTTCAAACGATACCTATTATCGTATTCACTGGATATAACAAGATTGCTTTTGTTAAACGATCCAGTAAATTGTGTCGTTCATTTATATATGTAGTTGTTTACCCTTTAAAAGGTAAACAATGCAATGTATTGCCAGTGCAATGTGTTGTATTCGCGAATAACAGAATAAAGTCTCAAACATGTTCATATCTTACTTAAAATATAAAAAAATCGTAAAAAACTTAATTTTGCGGGGCGACTGGACGAATCACCTTAATTGATATATTCGATGCGTCTGTTGGTTGAGGTAAGCTTTTGTTATTGATTTGGGTACAGAATACTGTTCTATACTTTGTTCAATGTAAGATGAGTCCTGATATAGCGGTCTTTTCGCAAATTGTAGCTGTAAGGAGACTGCTATCGAAAAAACGTAAACGACATCAACAAAAACCGTAAAATAAATATAAGTATTATCCACGATTGTTTTTTTTTAATATTTGATATTGGGAAATAAGTAACGCTCACGTCGTTACTGTTGGTCAGAAGCCAGAAAGTCTGACAACCAGTCTTACCAAGAGTATCGTATTACCCAGTTACTGGGTTGTGGAGGTCTGATAGGCAGTCGCTCCATGTAAAATACTGATATTCAGCTGCATCCGGTTCGACTGGAAGCCGACCCCAACATAGTTGGGAAAAGGCTAGGCAGATGATGAAGTAACGCTCATCTAAGTAATGTCTCCATCGTTAAAACTACTCTAGCACCAATTATGTGACTCTGATTCCGCTACAAATAAACGAATTGTCTACGACTTTAATAAACGAATTGTGTACTTGTAGAACACAAATTTTTTAAAAAATAATCAAAACCGGACGCTATTTATTTTCCTTATTCACCTCAAAAATCTGAACTACCGACTAGAAATACTGTTTCCATATCTAAAATAATGATTGCGCATCAAATATAAGTACTAACTGCACATCAAAATATACCAATCTTTTAACAAATTTTCTAACGCGTTTCTTAAATTGCTCAACAATTACCTATTAATGTTTACTTCAACTTCGTTTTCAAATAATTAATAGTTATAAGTTTAATTTTGATCTCAAAATCTAGTTTGTTATAGATTCCCTACAACATTGATTAAAAAATATACTCAAGTGTATTCAAATAATTTAAAATTGTAAGAATCAAATTCAAAAGAAATCAAAATTAACTGATTTAAGATTTCGTTTTTTTAAGCTACAATGCGGGAACTGAATAGTTTTACTTTTGTATCACTCTTTAGTGCATCATTTGAAGATAATTTTGTATTCTTTTGTTGTTCTCCAAGTTATCGAGAAATGGGTTTAAAGATAATTATGACTGATAAATTGGTGTTTTATTTCGAAAATTTTATATTTTTAAGAGTTGAATAGGTGTTTAATTCTAATAAATTCGATAATAAACTTTTGTGGTATGTCAACAATAATTTGATATGCATTCAGATATTAGATGGCCATTTCACTTAATAGTTCTGCTTGACCCATAAAATATATGTTGAATTTGATTTCTTTTAGAGTGCATATTTTGATGTGCAGTTAGTATTTTTGATAGGAAACTATAATATTTTGTTGAAAAAAACATGAACATTTTGGTGCGCGGTTAAATACTACCCTTTGATATTCTTTGTATGGTAACGTTTTGTAGACAAATGTCTGGACTCACCTAACGGTGAAAAGGGTATTATAATACTAAGCATATTTCAGTCCACAACTGGGCATGACCCTCCCGAAAAAGAGGGTGATTGCCCGTAGTAACACTCCTAAATCCTCTAACCGCTTGCAAAAGTGTGGGGATAATAAATAGTCATTAAAATAGTATTTCATGATCAATGACACTTCATTGTTGTCTATTTGCAGGTCACTGTTCAGCGACTCAAGACTGATAACAAAAAATAATTTATTAACACAGAAATAAAAAATAGGATGACGTATATTACTACAATCCTAACCTTGGTAGACGGATTAGTATGCACAGTAATTTTAACCGACTTAAAATAGCTCTCAATTCGAAGCGTTTTTTTTTATAAACGTTTACCGATTTCTCCGGGATTTGTGAACCGATTTTAATAATATTTTTTTTCAGTTCGTGATTAAAAAAAACCGTCTTCAATAAAACTAAAATACATGTAATTACTATAGTATAAAATTAACAGTTTCAGAAGTCGATGCCGTGTCGTTTCAGAAGTGCGATCCACGCTGAACCAAATTGAAGGCACCGCTTCTGAAATTGTTAATTTTATATATAAATATGGTAATTATTTTAAGACTCAGTTTTTGAAGTCGGTTTTAACTATTTTTAGGGTTCCGTACCCAAAGGGTAAAACGGGATCCTATTACTAAGACTCCGTTGTCCGCCCGTCTGTCCATCTGTCACCAGGCTGTATCTCATGAACCGTGATAGTTAGACATTTGAAATTTTCACAGATGATGTATTTCTGTTGCCGCTATAACAACAAATACGAAAAAACAGAATAAAATAAATATTTAAGGGGGCTCCCATACAACAAACGTGATTTTTGTACCGTTTTTATAGAAAGTGGTGGTGGCCAGTTTTAAGGTATAACCGTAGGATATCGGAATTGGCCAGTAACTGGGTTGCGGTTGGTAATCAGCCGCATCTGGTTAGACTGGAAGCTGACCCCAACACTGTTGGGAAAATAACTTAATTAGAAGACGGCTGCCGACCATTCGACATGATCTCTCAGTTAATTTTCACGACACCCACGAGTGGAGAGGGGATGGCTAATTCTTTGCTTAATAGCACCACACGGTACAACTCCATCTTTGCTGGGCTCAAATACATATATATTTAATGTATACGGACCATTTACTTCATGTATTTCAAGACAAGTATTATTTCAGTTCTGTCGCCACCCTTGTCAGATACATTGAATGGAATTATTATCCTTTATATCTAGTACTGCAGGATATTTATAGAGCTGTTGACGTACTATGGAGGGAAATGTTTGGAACTAGTCTGAGATTTGGTGCGATCTTCTGTATTATAGAGACGCGATAATCGATAATGTCTGTCTCCGCTGAACAGCTGTGATTTCGGGACAAACTTAGTTTCGGAACTACCTATATTTAGAGTTTCTTAATCTCGACATAGATTACATCGACTATCGAGGACTAAATTGCGTGTATAATAATAGAGTTGTTTATTTATGAAAGTGCTGCGAAGATGTAAGGAAAAGTGGAATGATGAGCTATCTAAAATATCACTATGTATAAGACAAACAACAGAATCTTATAGGAGTGAATCTAACATTACAGTTATAGGTAATATCGGTCTGGCAGGATTGCGAGCATGGTAAATATAGGAAATAAACCAACATCGATTCTCCACCACTGAGAGTAGTTATAATGTATTTGGGTTAGTAACATGAACTAGGTCACAATACAATAATTTACACAAGATCAGAAATTAAGGAGCAGCTAGTCAGATATTAAAGGTCAGAATTTTTCGGCTTGTTCTCTCGTGTCAGCACGAGCTATACGAAAACAGCTCATGCTGTGGTGTAAAGATTAGCCAGTCAGCAAGGTTGGTAGCGGGGCTGACTGCCCAGGGTGCGCCGGACGTACTTATGTATCGTCACTCGTGGAGGCTCTTTTCATGCACCCCTTTTTCGGCTGATCGACACAGAATGTCGTCGCACCACAACATCTTTTATAACATCGGGTGCGTTGATCCATATCGATAACTACATTCCTTTTGGTCAACATTGCCCAGTGTGACCAGCTACCGACAACAACCATGACTTCGTTGGTAACATTATTAATTGAACATAGGTATTTCTATGACCTACACAGACAGATTTACAGGGAAAGGTTAGGTTAAAAGCTTGTTTGTGCATCTTTAAGTAAAATAGTAATAAGGCCACATCGCCAGGCGGAACGGCGCGCCGTAAACAATGAGAATCTATAAAATGTTTATGAGCTTTCATTGTTCTTGAATCACCTTCTCACCTTCAAACACGAACTAGCTCCATACTTTCGATGTAATGGCATCAATTTTAAAGTTGTCTTTGTAAAATTGTAGATAGAAATGGGATTTATTGTAGGTTATTTATCAATAGCATATAATTTCGTTGGTACTTGTCGCATATCTTAAAGGTGAATAAAAAATATTTTAAAAATCGATCACCGAATATTGAAATGTGTAATATTTACAATACATTAATGAGTTACGAGCTACTTATAGTACACTTAATGAGTGACCTGGTAAAAAATATGTTGTTAACACTTATTTTTACTTGATCCCAACGTAGTTCGGCCGTGAGAGAGAGAGAAGGAGGGAGAGAGAGGGGCAAATAAAGGATGAAAAGTTGAAAAATTGCATTCACAACCTCATAGCATAGTCGTTTGTTCTGCAAGTAACTACTGAACTTTTTAGTATGCACGTATAAACTTTGCACTTTTGTAACACGTGACCTTAAACCGCTTCAGCAAACCGACGTCACTAGCGACACGTGTACGTGTATATGTTATGGTTAATGCTAGGTAAAAGGTAAAGCTAACTTTGTCCAGATAAACCTAGTTGTATTAAAGACCTTGAGATAAACTTCGACATTATTAAAAAAAATCGGAGATTATCCCGGTATTATTGGATAAAGTTTATTTTATTTTATTTAGGATATACCTAATTATTCTTTGTTTTTACTTTAGATTTAGTTTAAATTTATATTGCATATTGTATTAATTTAGGTCAAAAACTTATTTTATTTGTGTTAACTCTATCCAGACCCTATTGGTTAAAGATCGGTTTCCTGACAGTTTTCATAAAAAATGTTATCTAATTTTGCAAGTATCCCAAGTTGGCCATAATTTCGAACTTTATCCAAAGGCTTCAGATAGAACTAGGTTTATTTAGATAAGGTTAGCTTTATTCATCCACCAAGCATTAACCGTAACATATAAAATGCATACCTACTATATCTTCAATATCACTTGGCTATAATAAATTGAATCTCGTAAGGAACATGAATAATTTTTCTCACATCTACATAATGGGGCGTTCACATTGACACGGGACGCCCGGCTGCATATGCCGACGGTTTCCGAAGGCGCGACGGTCTAGTCTGACGGTTTCGCAATAGTATTTCGTACGCTGCCGAGCTACACTCGTTCTGACGTCACATGGCAAACTGCAGCCTTATTGTCTAACTCAACTGGTAATCGACATGGGCTTCATTTTTGACATTTGAAACCTAGCCTGGGCTTCAATTGTCACTTTCGTATTGTGTAAATAGCTGTCACATACAACACCATTACCAGTGAAATTCAAACCTAGTGAATGAATGGAACTTCGTATTATGACTGATTTTGGTATTGCGTAACACCGAAATGAATTTCAGTAGCAAATTCAAGCCCATGTGAAATGTCAGATGAAGCAGGGAGCTCATTCGAATCTTGTTTGAAGTGTTTTGGTCAATTTTTTATCAAAATAAGAAAATTGTGGTGAACATTGTATTAGAAGCGTTTGAAGAATAAGAAATAAGTTCCTACCTAATATCTCAGAAGTAATTATTAATCATCTGAACACCCTTGATTGAGTAGATAGGTGCATTCACTTCGGCAAAGAAACTAGGTACTTTTCTTGCAGGCATTCTGGAAGCCATACTATCTTAGCACTGTTGTGTTGAACATTGTATTAGAAGCGTTTGAAGAATAAGAAATAACTTCCTACCTATTATCTCAGAAGTAATTATTAATCATCTGAACACCCATAATTGAGTAGATATGTGCATTCATTTTGGCAAAGAATTCTGATTCTCATTCTGAGATAGCCATACTATCATATTATCGCACTGTTGTGTAACAACATAACAACTTTTCACACGCATAAAATCCGTAGTAGCTTTTTAAATAAACTTACTTTGAAACGAATCTTTGGCAAAAAAAAATTTAAAAATCACACACAACACCAATGTACAAAATAAACCGCGAACTTTTGACCATAGACTATACACTATGACAACTCCAACAGTGAGTGACACGAGTGGGTTTCATAGTTTGAAGAAAGAAAACTTGCGTTTCGTTAATAATTTTTTAGTAAACTTACTGACAAAATACGTGATTAAATTGCAAATAATGACAAAAATAATGCATAGGCTGTGTTTTTACAGCATAATAAATATAATTACCGTTTTTGCAACTACTAAAACAACTAAATCGCAAATAGTACCATGGCACTATTAGTAGTCCTACTTGCATTACCGAAACGCAAAAACTTGGAAATTGGATTCACACGGATCATTCATTCCGAAACCGAAGACCAGTTGAATACCTTAGACAATACCGATAACATTCTGACTGGGTCGACCACTGGTAATCGACTTCAAGTTCACTGGTAATGGATTTCAAGTTAGACAATAAGGCTGCTGGTTTGTGGTTTCAGCGTCAGAGCGTTTGTCCACAGCCGCCGTCAATGAGAAACGAGATTATTTTGGACCGAGTTCAGAACGGCATGACGGCGATCGTATGTCCAACGCGACCGATCACGGTGGTTCAGTCTTGCTCTCACAAATCCATACACCGGCGCTAGGGTTGCCACCCGTACTCTATTTTAGAGTATTGTATTCTATTATAGAGTATTGTACTCTATTTCACGCAAGCGTACTTTATAATCTACGACACTAAAGTACGCAAAAATACTCTTTACCTGACACTATTCTCATTTGATTCTTGTCTGAGTTTGGACTTTTTTGGCATACTTTTATTATTACTCTATGATATCTAGAAACGATGAAAAATATGTTTTTAAACATAAAAAATAAAAGAACTCTTTTTATTTATAGTAGGTACTTTATTTTTGCTGTCCCAAAACACAAATGTGCTTTTAAATTGCCAAAAAAAGGTGGCAACCCTAACCGGCGCAGACAGTCTCGGGTGTAGTGGACAAATTCAGACGTGTTTTGTATTGCTGGCATTTCGGCTCGTCACAATTTTGGGCTGAGTTCTGCGGTAACAGTAGCACCGAACTACATGCAGTCTTGGCGGCCGAGATGACGGCACTCGGATGACGGACGTGCGGTTAGGGTTACCATCCGTCCGCATTTGTCCGGACATGTCCGGACTTCTAGACTTTTGTCCGGACTTTGTCCGGCTCTTTAATTTGTCCGGATTTTTTGGCATAGATGGAATACGAGTAATGAAACTTACTTATGCAATATCAAATAACCTTTTAATCTTTATTAACTTCTCATTCATCTAAAAACAAAATATAAATCTTTAACAATCAACATATCAAGATCAAACAATAAATTTTCGTATGTTTGCATTTTGTGATAAAATGTCCGGACTTTTATTGAAATATCAGGCTTTTTGTCAGGACTTTTCAAATTTCTAAATGGTAACCCTACGTGCGGTGGACAGCCAGCCATAATAATGTATTATGTATCGCTACTTCGGCAATGTCATCTCGGTCTCGGTGACGGCGGCGGTGGACAAACGGCCTCAGGGAGACATGCGTATTATTTATCACGTGACGTAAGACAGTTTTCATGCACACAGAGATCCTGTATATTTAATTTACGTAAGGATAAAATGGAAACGATTCCATTGAAATAAAAATATGTTATGTCCCGTACCTACGTAAATAGCTCACCGTCCTGTCGCACGCACCCCATTTTAATTATTCGTTTATATTGGCGTCGCCCCGTCGATATGTTACAAACTACAGCCAATATTTCGTATTCATTGAACATTCATCGTAGGGCTCCGACAATTGTGTTAGTGGTGGCTATTTACGAAACTCTGTATTTGTTAGATGTCAAACTGAGGTAAAAAAGACACCATCAATAAAACGCAGTTCAGACTATGCTATAATAGTAGCATATCGTCAGTGAAGTTCTAACAGTGCGAAAGTCATTTTGTGGCAAAAACAGACAACACTGCGAAAGCCACAATATTACTTGAAATGAAAAAGATTATTAGGATTTTCAGAGGTTTATTAAATCATCAAAGAGTTTATTTGTAATGAAAATTAAAAACAATTTTGCGTTCAGCGTAGGTTACGCTCATTTTAAATAGTTTTTTCACTCTCTTGTAAAGTAGCCATTTTTGACTTCCGCACTGTTAGAACTTCACTGACGATAAAGCAAATATTGTGTAGCACAACGTCATCGCTCAGCATACATTTTATATGGACACGTTATGCTATAAAGCATTGGCTTGCTGTACGCGATAAACTTGAGCGATTCTCAGAGCTATATCGTACGATTCTCTGGTCCCCGCTCTGTCCCTTTTACCCCGTCCGTCGTCCGACGGATCGCCGTAAAATAATTTGCTATACATAGTAGACAGGGTTGCGATATAGCGTATAGTGTGAACATCATGTTATATAGTTAAAGTTTATGACACAATATACAAGGTTAGTTAGAAAGGGGGTACTAATCCGAAAGGGTGTTAAAGTACCCATAATAATGAATAAGTTTTGTTCTACCACTTTCCCCAAAAGTCAATAGTTTAAGAGAAATACCCGTTCAAATAATTCATAAAAAATACTCTAAAATCCATCTGTCCTCAGCTATGACCAGCTGTGTTTACATTTTAAGTCTTGGTGTCACGGATTAGTAGCTCGATTTTCTGAATTCGTAACTAAAGCAGGGAAGGAGAGTTAAAAAAAAAGAAACTATCGAATTTTGAAATATTGCACTTGCTTAAAAACATTCATCGATCATACTTTATGTGGGCCGCGGATTACTTAGTACCCCCTTTCCGACTAACCGTGTATGTTGCGAAATAGTATAGCGTAGTCTGAACTACGCTTCAGCATTATGTAGGATATTTAAATATAATACTTTTAATCACGTTGAGAGGGTTTATAAAGAAACGCTATTTAATTAAGTATTCGATGAAAAACGGGTAGAAAGGAAAAGAGCTCTTGCAATAGGTACTTGAGAGGCTTCTGAAGATGGTTTGCCTTTTCATCGGTTAGTTGGACAAGAGAGAAAGTTAAGAAATTGAACTAATAAGAAGATACTCAAAACCAAGAAATTGAATCAATATCAATAAAAAGCGAACAGGATATGATTTTATTGGCCTCATTACTATGGCCGTAATACAAACGGGTCAGTAAAATTAATCAAGCTTAGCGCTCCAGAGCAGTACTAGTGCTTCTAAAACTTTTGTGATCCTAAATTTTTGTCTTCGGTCCTCAATTTTCGCATATTTTTAACCGACTTCAAAAAGGAGGAGGTTTTCAATTCGACTGAATGTTTTTTTTTGTATGTTTATTACGCGATTATTCCGCCAATTACTAATGGATTTTAATAATTATTTTTTTGTTTGGTAGGTCATACTTCAGAGGTAGACTAAGAGAAGATTACATTTTGGTTTGTGGTTCCCTTCAGCAAAAGTTTCGATGAGGACTTTCAATCTCTGTTTTAACTGTCATCACAGAAACATTAGCCAAGAACAAAGAAGATTGCATGTATTTGTAAGGAGCCGTCATAATAATATACATGAATACATATTCTTAAAGAAAACTACCTAGTTTTTGGAAAAATTATGCAACCGTCTCATTTAAATTTGAGGTCTTAAACCGTGTATTTATGGCACTAAAACGTATTTAATAAAAAACTTTAAATAAAAGAAAAAACCGACTTAAAAAAAAACTAAAAGGAGTAAAATTACTACCATACCTATATAATATCAAAATAACAGTTTCAGAAGTCAGTGCAATTCTACACTAAAATAAATAGAAGCCACCGACTTCTGAGACTGTTAATTTTATATTATGGTAATTATTTTACTCCTTTTTTAAAGTCAGTTTTTACTTTTATTTAAAGTTTTTGAATATAAATACATAGAAAACTTTTTAAAAGTGTTCTGTTTCAGTAACTTCTATCGTAAAGGTCATAATTAATAATTATAAGTTGACGATATATTTCGATAATTATTATGAAGTAAATCTTTGTCCGACCTTTGTATTCCTAAGAGACAAGCTAGAATACAGATCAAGATTATTACAAACAATGCAACAAAAAGATTCTTACGATGATTCTGCCGGCTTCAAGGTAACAAAACTATACAAGTATATGAAAACAGCGGGACAGTGACATTTATTACTTTGCTGCGATTGAAGCTGTACCTAATAATGAAATGTGGAAGATCAGATAGACAGCTAGTCATAGATAAACTGTTCAGGCCAGGCAGACCAGCCTTTTACTTGGTGATATTTTTTAAGATATTTTTTATTTGGGGCACTTACTGCCAGTCTGTTAAATTCGCTCTTTCTCTTCTATCGTGTCGGCACGAGTATACAAGAATAGCTCATGCCGTGGTGAAAAGGTTAGTCAGTCAGCAAGGATGGTAGCGAGGCTGACTGCCCATGGTGCGTCGGACGTACTGAAGTATAGTTACTCGTGGAGGCTCTTTTCATGCACCTCAACTAAATAAATAAATTAGTTAAATTCGCTATATAAGGTTTCTTTTCTTTCTTTTTATAAAAATGTTGCCCCACACTAAGATTTCTCTTGTATCGTGGGTGCGTTTACGGACACAAATCTCACATACACAAATGCCCAGACCCGAAACAACCATCTGTAGGCCATACAAAATTTTGTTCCGTGTGGGAATCGAACCCACGACGAGTAGCGCAGAAGCCAATCGCTTAGCCACTGCACCAAACGTGTCGTCAAACACACACACAACTTTTATTATGGGACCAACTCTGATATAAAAAAACAGCTGTTCCATACAAAAGTGCAATACCTCCACGATCAAAATGTATGGAACAGCTGTTTTTTTAAATACGGCTCATGCATACTGTAACTGATGAGAGAATATTTCAGATTTGGTCCTGTATTAAGGCTAAGTGTATGCTGAGACGCAGGTGACGCAGCGCAGCACATTACAGATTTCGCCGCGCAGGGCAGGCGAGGCAGACATAGGCCACAACCGCATGCTGCGACGCAGCTCGAAGACACATTCGAGTTTTAACTAGTACAAAGAATAGACGCGTTCGAGATGACAAACGTTTTTTTCTGTTCAAACAAGGTTCACAACGCACTAATTCAATTAAATGTTCTGTCATTGCAATAAAATTCGAATTAGCGGTAAAAAACACATGTCGACGTGCACGCGTCGCGCAGAAATCTGTGCTGGGACTACAACGAGGCGCAGAGCAGGGCAGACGGATGTCTGCGTAGCATTCGCCTGCGCGGCAGCTTACGCAGCTCTTAGTACGTTCATACATTACAAAATCTGCTCTGCGCTGCGCTGCGTGCACCTGCGTCACCTGCGTCTCAGCATACGCTTAACCTAAAAGTTGTCCATATTCATGAGTACTGTGATCTGGAAAAGTTTGACCAGGTATTTTGTTTAAAGAAAGAAAAGAAAGAAAGAAAATACATTTATTTAAAACAGACCAAAAGGCACACAGTACAAAACAAAGCATAACAAAAAACACAAAAAAGAAATTAGCAGGGAAGTGTACCTCACGGCTGCGCCAAAAAGGTCCAGTTCAGCAAAAAATGCCAGACAACTAGTGCCCGACGCTAGTTTTCAACTGGACCTGATGTGTGAGGTGACGGATGTAAGTCAGTGTAGGTTTACATCTTATATTTAGATAATGAAGCTGTTCTTACGCTAATTGTAATACGACCAATTTATTTTGTTATTTCAACAAAGCACCTTCTATTCCTGAAAAAGCTTAGATCTGAAAGTCGTACGTAAAGGTAAAAAAATCACAATTCGCAGTGGCCGTGTCGAAGTGGCTGTGTCGCAAAGTCAAGCGAACTGCTTTTGTTCTGAAACACCGGTATGGCTGCACCTCGCATTCAGTCCAATTGGCTCTTTGTTCTGAAAATACTACGACAATTATACCTAGGAAACCACTTATCGGGTAACTACAGTATTTCTACTACTATTGTTGGGTTTAACAATGAATTTTAGGTCTGTACTTATAAAACATTCTCATCGTGTTGCCTAAGAGCTTAAATCTCGAAGATGTCTCTAAAAATCGTTGTCTGAATTATAAATATAAAAACTTTTTTTTTCGGTTATCATCTCATTAATTTATAAACGACATTTGACACTTCAAAGAGATTGATTTATTTATAGGATACTAGAGTTTGCTCTCGGTTTCGCCCGCGTGGATGTCGTTTATTGCATATTCCGTATTTTTCGAGATACAAGTAGCATATGTCCTTCTCCAGGTTTCAGACTATCTCTGTACCAAGTTTCATCAAAATCGGTTCTGCGATTTAGGTGTGAAAGCGTAACATACAGACAGAGTTACTTTCGCATTTATAATATTAGTAAGGATAGTAAGGCGATCACCATCTTAATAAACATACGTATATCACAATGACGTCATAGTCCAGTATGAGGAGCGGGTATGCTATCATAAACACTGCAGGTGTTTTATAAAAACTTATTATTATTTTGATACCGTTATCATTATAATTACAGACTTAATTAGATAGACAGAACGCTTGTTGCTATTTATCAGGCATAATTTACGTAGACGTTTACATAATAAGCTATACAAATATAATTAATATATAAATAGTACATTAATTTGTTTGCCTTTTACGATAAACTTTGGTCTAAATACTTTTGGCTAACCTGTGGTATTTGCATCTATGAGATGAAAAGTGCTACAACCTCTTACCACGCCGAAGATTGCAAAATTTTGCTGAATTTCAATCACGACAGTCTAGTACCAGTAAATGACACCGCGATGTGATTATTTGTCATAAACTATTTTCCTAGATTAAAATAAAATTAATTGACCGATAGCGTAGATAATTCACGTGTATTGGATTAGCATTCTGTCTGGCATTCGTAACCATTGAATGCTAACTTAAATTACCTCGATCAGAGGCGAATAAACAGTCTTATAATGAGAGTCGCACATGAAATCTGTAACTCAGTCTCTAGTGCTCCAATCTTTGAAGCCTCAGCAAAATGTTACAGAGTCGAAGGATTTATTGCTGACTAGCTTTGCAACCTTGCAACTTCATCCGTTTGGTAATTGAATAACATGAAGCAAGCAAACGTGTTATGCATTCTATCTCTTATTAATAACGAATGATGATAGATTGATTAAGCCGAAAGATGTCCACTGCTGGACATAGGCCTCCCCAAAAGGGGGGTTTGCCATACTCGTAATCGCCACGCTTGGCAGGAGGGTTGGCGATCGCAGTATGGTTATTAAAATACTCGAAGAACGCTGCTGCCCATCCTCTAGTGAATCCCTTACTCGCCTTTTACGACACCCAATGGGAGGAGATGGGGTAGTACTATTCTTTACGTCCGGTACCACACGGCTTAATAACGAATGCTGGCCATCAATAAAACTAACCTCATATGACCAACACAAAATGGATGAAGTACGCGGGTCTCGCCGCATACTTTACTCAACTTTGTGGTCGAATAAAAAGGCTTTTCTAACTTATTCCACATAGTTGTCAAACTTTGAATGCACCGGTCTCTCCGCGCAAAAAGTTCAACTATCGATCAGTTGGTATTTTGCGAAGTGGGGGGGAGGAGGGGAGATAAGGAACCACGTAACAGGGTGGCTATTCACTGCATAACGTTGTAAAATTAAAACAAAGTTATGGTTTCAATTTTTTTACTTAAACATATTCACGAGCTTTTATTTTCATTGCCATATTAAAAATAACTTGAGTAGGTAATAATTTAACGCCTAGGTGTGATCTTAACACACACTCCACGGACACATCGTAGGGGTTCACGGCAGATGGCGGAGGGGGTCTCTCCCAATTCTTTGCTGTAAGTCTTGCACGCTGCGCCTTCGTCTGAAGAAGAAATTACACAAGGTTTAAAAATACGGGTAGGTAACTCTCATCCTTGCGAAAATTTTATATTAAATTAGCGGATAAGCAAAATAAGTATCTAAATAAGTTTTCCCAGTATCTAACAAGATTCTAATTTGAGCTATTCTGAAAATACACAATTCAATCGTCTTTTTTTAGACGTTGTAATTCCTTTTTGCCATCCTGAATACTCGTGTAATTAATTGGTTAACAATACTGGCGATAACTTTTGCACTATTGGTAGTTGAATGTTAACATTATAATAACATAATTGTGGCCAAAAAATGGCAATTGGCTCGCCACCTATCACTTAATACCAGCGGCAAAACTTGGGTGTACAGACTCCTTACGAGAACACCTCTACGTACCCCTTCGGGGATTACTGGCATGAGTATATGAATGTGTGTATTAGCGATGTAACGAAGGTTTGTTTTCCCACATACGCGAATGCAAATGCGAATGTGATTAACCAACTAAAACATTCGCGAACGCGAATATCGATTTTCAAAATATGGCGCCAGAAATATGCATCTTACATTTTGATCATACGTTTACGACCGGCGGGAAATTGCAAGAAATAAAATAAAAATTGCTAGTTCAAGTAGTAACTAAAATAAAAATATTGTAAATCTAATCAGTAATAGTTGCAAATACATTCGTAAAATTAGCATAACCTATTGCGAATGCGAATATTCGTTACACCACTAGTGTGTATGTTATAATAACAATCAATAGTGATCGTTCTATAGGTAGTTACGCCTCGTGTGGCCATCGTTTATACTGTTACGCCACCATAAGGGAAGGAAACGTGTCCCGTAGCTTGTAAAAAGACAGCAATTTTCATTATTGTTCTAGCGCGGCGTTCGTTGTCTCGGCGACAACGTAATCACTTCCCGCGAGTGCCGTGAGACCGTGAGAGGCAATAACGGGCTTATATTAGGAAGATGTGCTATTCTGTGGTAGCTTCTACCTGTATACTAATAATATTATACTGGCAATACTCTCACGTGCAAATTTTTGTTGTTTCTGAGGGTCTCCCGATGTTTATTCAGGGTCTTTAAGATGCAAAAGAGGCAATGACACTTTTGCCTCACTTAAAATGACTAAGTTTCATCTGTCAATGTTAGGCCTAGGTTCAATCCTTAAAAGTGGCCTCTTCTGCTGAACCTATAATTTCTGATCTAAGTCAATAACATCCGTAGAGTTTGTTACCGGTTTTTCTTCATAAATATTTTCCGAACTCGGCAGTAGTCTCGGCAGTATAAGTGCCTTTCAGTCGTCTACATGAATAAAGACTCGTCGTTGACGTCAAACTAGTACTTACTCAGGAAGTTGACGCAGGCAGGGCAGCAGGCACACTTGCCGGCGTGGTTGGGGCGGTAGACGGAGGGGTTGCGGCAGCTTGTGCGGGCCACAGGGGACGCGCAAGGGTTCTGCTTGCAGTAGTTAGTGCCGCACACCAGGTCGCCGTAAACCATGGCCATGGTGCACGCCAGCACTAACAGGATTAGAGTCACCTTCATTCTGAAAAATATATGTTGCGAGCGATTTATGAGAAAGGGATAAATCATTGAGGAAATATTTATATAATGTTCTAATACGTGGCATTGGACGATGTGCTGCTACATTAGAATTAAAATCATAAGATATTTATTCTTGAGCTAAAACCACGGTGAGCCAGAAAATAATATAGGTATTGGGGGTATCTATATTCTATACTCTAGACCTGATAATCTTATTGAAACTGCAAATAACCTATTAAAACTTTTGAAAATACATCGTCAGTAGAGCTCCATCAGGTTTAAAAATATAAAACGTGAAGCAGAACTAATCGGATCTCGTACATTATTCTGTCTGGTTTTTAGTATTTATTTAATGGGTGTAATTTAGCACAACGTTTGTAGGGTTACAAAACAGTACAACAGCGGGAATATTTCACTGATATTCGTTTAAAAAAATACGGTCACTAAACAGACAAAATTCAGAGCAGGAACCTATCAGTGGCAACGGGCAGTGGCCGGCTCCACCCGCCGGCCGCCCGCGCCGGCTCCGGACCGCGGCCCCCACGCTCCCCGACTCCCCGGCTTCCCGGCTCCCCTCGCGAGAAGATTAATATTCTCTCGCAGTCCGCTCTGTCCGTCCGCACAGATAATGTTTTTTGTTTATCGAAAAACTTCGGGTTATCTAATTGAATTATGTAAAAATCCTACATGTAATGGAAATTAAGGCTCAATCCCGTTTTCAATTCGCCCCTAACCAAATCAGAATTGATCCATCCGAGGGTCGGGTAAACCCCAAACGGTTCTAGTAAAACTGAAAACAATCTTCAGTTTCCCCAAGACTGGCATTGAACGAGAATAACTTGCGAGCGTGTTGCGAATCAACAATAAATGGAAAGATTACGAGAAATAGGTTTTCCGGAATGTAGATTTGATCAGCAATTGATTCTAAGTCGATTTATATCGTGACATTAGAACAAGATTTTGATTTTTTTGAACTTTTATGTTTTGTCATGGCTGCATAGACTTTTAATGGCTTATTAATTTGTCTATTGAACCAACCAAACAACATCCGTTTTGGAAAATGAGGGCACCTAAATTAATATGAATAGATTCATTACGTAATCTAATTGTTGAAAATTTTGATTAATATACACAAAGTGATTATTTATTTTATCGCGTTCCTTAGTGATCGTAAAGAAGTATATTCAAAATATTTGTTGATCAACTTACTTGAGTTTTGTAGAGAGAGTACTTCGTGCGAACTGGTCAAAAGCTACCCTATATAATGGCAATAGGAAAGCATGCATAAGTATTATAAGAATTGAATGAGATAACCCCGGCCGTGTTTACTTGTCAACTTGCTCCCGTGATCGTTATTATCTTTTATTATCTTACTTGTTATTATGAAACTCAGTTAGGTACAACATTTACCTAACTGCTAGCTATATTAATCGTGAAACAATAACCAATAGCTGTTTATCTTAATTAAATTTCGGGACATATTGTGTGATGTATCTTTTACATTAATTCGTAGCTATGTTGATATTTTTATACGTAATTTTGTGGTGTTAATGCAATTCGGAAAATTTGGAAATACCCGGTATTATTATTATACAAAGCATTTATTACCCTGTTAACCAAAACACTGTAGGAATACGTGCATTTCGTACATAGCTGTAAAATAAATTGGTATCAATTATGCTAATGAATTACTTTTTCCCTAATGGACATCCATTATAATGTTTTTGTTTATCCTGTTTTCCAAAAAGAAAGACCTCTCAATATATTAAATCCTTTTATATACCTCGGGAGACATTGTTTATGTACATCTGGGAAATTAAAAGGAAATAAAATGGTTTCAAGTACGTGATTACGATTCCAAAAAGCATTAGATACTTTGTCTTTCGTTTTATTTGCACTCGGAATGCTGCGCATGTCGATTTCCATGAAAAAGTATATTGCTCTGGGATTTCCCTTCTCCCGTAGAATTCCTAATAAGCGTTCGTATCTATATTAATGTTCGTTTCGCTCTATTTAGATATGTATATAAGAAATCAATCTATCATCGAAGTAAACGAAAAATAAAACTAATAAAGCTTCTTTATTTCAGTCAAGTGTGAAAGTATTTTGAGCAAAGCCGAATTTATGACAGCTGCCTCAAAATCCGGCAAATTTAAATATTTATGGCTCTTTATTCATTGAAGATGACAAATACCATGGCGCGGAAAGTCGGAAGAAAGGAAATAACGATTATGAGAAAAATCTGATATTTAATAGAGACCCGACGGATTTCTTTTATGTAATAAAAAGATTAAAAGAAATAATATTATTTGAATCATTCTAAATAACTTTTTTTTAAAACAAAAAGGAACTACTTTAAAAAATGATTACTCTTGCGTCAACAGAAATCTATTAAAGATAAAGATATTTTTGTTGTTTAAATAAATAAACATATTTTCATTTCGGAGAACAGTATAATATCTTCTTATCATTTTCTTGGTACACGCGTTTTATCGAGTGCACAGTTTAAAGATACCTTTTAGTTTTTTACTTTTTATGTTATCTTCGAAACGGTATAAAATGAGAGCTGAAATAATAAATTAAATCGGATGACTGATAAAGGAGTTGTAAGCTTTCAAACTTAAGTTACGTATTTTTAACCGACTTCAAAAAGGAGGAGGTTCTCAATTCGGTTGTATTTTTTTTTTTTTTTTTTTTTTATGTTTGTTACCTCATATCTCCGTCATTTATGAACCGATTTGAAAAATTCTTTTTTTGTTCGAAAGGGTATACTTTCCGATTGGTCCCATTTAAATTTTGTTATGATTAGACCATGAACTTCAGAGATATGGAACGGAACTCCTCATCGGATCAAAGCAAAATTCTCAAATTAGTAATATTGCTTTGTTTATATTTGTTGTTGGGAACTGATACTGGAAAAGAGGAGAGGGTGCGTGTCCCCCCCTCCGCCCCTTTTGAATGTTTTCATTATATCGTGTAAGGTATCATTTGAAAGGACTTTTTATGCCCGACTACGTCAAAGCCAAAAAGAAGGGTTATGAAGGAGGGGGTTAAAATTATGACACTAAAACGTATTTAATAAAAAATAAACTTTAAAAAAAAGTAAAAACCGACTTCAAAGAAATACTAAAAGGAGTAAAATAATTACCATAATATAAAATTAACAGTTTCAGAAGTCGGTGCAACTCTACACTGAAGCAAATAGAAGCCACCGACTTCTGAAACTGTTAATTTTATATTATGGTAATTATTTTACTCCTTTTAGTATTTCTTTGAAGTCGGTTTTTACTTTTTTTTAAAGTTTATTTTTTATGAAAACGAGAGATTTGTATAAATTAATTTATGTGGAGAAATTAGTATTAATATTTCGTATTGAATTGTGTCGGAGATTTTGAGTTTTGAACGGTTCTTCTTCTATCGTGTCGGCACGAGCTATACGAGAATAGTTCATGCCGTAGTGAAAAGATTAGCCAGTCAGCAAGGTTGGTAGCGGGGCTGACTGCCCAGGGTGCGCCGGACATACTTATGTATCGTCACTCGTGGATGCTCTTTTCATGCACCCCAATGGTAAAAATCGTTTTGAACGGTAAAAATTGTAGACGACCAGTCTACGGTTTATTACTTACAGCTTTATTTGCTTGGGGACATCGTCATGAATACCCTTCGCTTGGAGACGATGAAAGGTTATGTTGGACTTTTATCGATTAAACTTACCTGGCGGCGGCGTACGATTCGTTCCCCGCCATCCCGGCAGACCAGCTTACTGGCCCTGTCACAGTCCACTGCTGAATATAGAACTCTTCCCAAGCTACATCATAACACTCTGTCCTTCGTTGGAATTTATACAGGGTTAGTCTTATACTAATCCGAAAGGGTGTTAAAGTACTCATAATAATGAGTAACTTTTGTTCTACCACTTTCCCCAAAAGTCAATAGTTTAAGATAAATAAATGTTCAAAATTCACATAAATAACTAGCTTTCGCCCGCAGCTTCGCTTGCGTGAAATTTTGAACCCGTTATGTGACGATTTTCCATACAAACTTTCATCCCCTATTTAACTCCCTTAGGGGTTGAATTTCGAAAAATCCCTTCTTAGTGGATACCTACGTTACAAAAGGAACCTACTGTCAAAATTTCAACTTTCTAACCCCAGCGGTTTAGGCTGTGCGTTGATAGATCAGTCAGTCAGTCAGTCAGCTTCTCCTTTTAAATGTATAGATATGCTAAAATCTATCTATCATAAGCTATGATCAGCTGTGTTTACATTTTAGGTCATATTTGGAGTCACAAATTAGAAGCTCCATTTTCTGAATTCGTAATTAAAGTACGGATGAATAATTTTTGAAAAAATTAAAATAAAATTATTTTATGTAGTAGTAAAAATTATCGAATTTTACAATTTTAACATTGACTTTAAAACAGTCATCAGTGATACTTTTAATGGCCACAGATTAGTATCCCCTTTCCGACTAACCTTGTATAGTAAATTATATCAACAAGGTATCTATGTGCCTACCGCTATACCTAATTCCAACACGTTCTTGCAAGGCTACATGATTAAACAAAATACACTACTCGATTTTTAGTGCCCGGTTAAGCGAGAAAACCGAAGAGACCAGGCGCCCTAACTGTTATTTATACTACACTGAATAAGAGGGACCCTAAAATCGGATAATGTAATACGCCCTTCACTACGTTTCGACGTGCTTTACTTGTCTACGAGCGTAGGAGTAACTCATTAGTCCTGCATAAAAGTAAAAAAATAGCAATACATATTCGTATAATAATGCTGAAAAAATATAAAAGCACTTTTTTGACGTAGCTACTAGCTACATGTAAATTCATGTATTGCAGCAGAAGTAACGCGTTCTGTGGTTAGGCAATCCGACAACAGTAATATGTTTTTTAAACATACATACACAATTTAAAATTTAAATTTATCGCCGGCTTCAAAAGGAATGTTATGTGAGCTAGGCGTGCCGGAGAATACATCGAGTGCCGAGAATATGGCAGTATGACTGATATTCCTGTAGGAAGTCCGTAAAAAGATTTAATTTAAATAGTAACATACTCAAAGGACGACTTTAATTACAGTTGTACATAAGTACATACAATTCACGCGCCTGACACGATTCTAGAGCAAAGTGTAACTAATTAGAGCTGCATGCATTTGTATTTAAATAAATGGCGTTTCGTCGTTAGCAGTGTAAGTTAGACGTCTCCCCGGCGTCATTTCTCGTAGCCCTCTCTAATACGACTCACAACTGTCATTAGGGACCCAGATGCAAGCAGAGGATTCATTACACTTACGAGATCAAAGTCTTACTGAAATACAAGACTTGAATGTTTGTTGTACGCGTCATCTCTCTAGAAGTACCACGTTCGTTACGTATCCGACGTTATTAACACAAGTTTAGAAGAGATTTGGGAGGGTGATCTGTTATTGTTTACGCGATATCAAATAATCTTATTACATGTCTAATTAATTGGTGGCGAAGATACAAGTAATTAACAAAAAAAAAACTATAAATACTCAAACGCCCAAATAGAAAGCTTATCTAATTTTGTTTTATCTTAGAATCATCTATTTTTCGTAGCAGCTACGAGTGGCGTAGCAAATAAATAGGCGTTGTTTACAGGTCGCTGTTGCTACGACAACTTATTGTAATATGTATGTGTACGAGTTTTTTCTTACTTTTTACAAGTTTCCGCTCCTACGTAGAACGAAGTTGGCCCGTATTCATTAGTTATTCATCTCGAGAACGTATTTGTTATGAAGACCATACTTACCCAAGACTGCTTTAATTCAGACAGTTGGGACGCCTTTTCGAGAAGACAAATAAAGCAAATTGTACGAAAAAAATGTGAGGCATTTTTAGAACAAAACTCACTTAGTTTATTATTTCTTTCTTTGAATACAAATGCCGTTTATACAAGTTCTTTTATAATGAATATAAAGTCAACCTATATTCTTCCTTTTAGTTTTCTTTACACCTGCTTTTATCCGTAAGTATTGTAAAGATATTTTGTAGCACACAGGAATTTATTTTCAATAACTAAATAAGTAGTTTAATGCACTGGGTACCTGATAGCGTTTTTTAAATACGTTTTTTTTAAATTTTAGTGTTAATGTGCCATTAATGATATTATAGGTTAGCGGTCACATTACAAAAATATCGGATTAATACAAACTTTATTTAATAAAGACAGAATGTTTTATTCTCAAGATAATTTTTATTACGTAAAATACAACATTATGCCACAGCAACTTGAAGTAATGTTTAAATTATTTATTCATTTTGTGTCGTTATCGGGTAACAGATGTCTCTGCCAAAGAACTGAAAATGTGGAAATCAATTTTGTGCTGCATTTTTCATCAAAATGAACTTTCTTTTGAATTTTGAATTGAAATTCCAGTGTGGATATCTCTATTGCAATAAAATGCTCGACACAGTGAAACTCAATAACCAGTGAACAGAGAGCTATTTCAGTATTTCAGTTATATGCAGTTTTTTTCTAAAACTCAAGGGAGCAAAGTTACGGACGCGATTAAAAATAAACGATTCAATGACTTTTACTCACGGGAGTTTTAGAAAAAAAACTTTAAGAAAAAAACTTTTATATTTTCAGACTAAAAGTTCACGCCGCTATAATTACTGAACCGGGGAGCGCTATAAAAAGCTTTAAGAATTACACAAAAGCATAATTATCCTTAAAGCTAAGAAGCTTTATAAATGTCAATTCACAGACATTAACGTGTTCTTTGTTAACTTAAATGGAGACAGTATCTGGGAGATAATTACAATAAACATACACATAGATAATGTAGGTAGTCATCAGGTGGGAACCGTAAGGGCCCTGAGGTCGACCTTTGCCATTCTCTCAGCGAATGCCGCACCAGCCTAATGGACTTTTATGGACCTTCTAATGAAATTTTGTGTACCTAGCCCCAACCGAGTGGCAATTGGCATATCATCTTGCGTCGTGACTTTTGGAATGTAACGTTATCTTTTGTTTCTAACCGAAAATAAATTGTGATTTATATTTATTTAGAAACATTTTTATTATCTTAGTAGACGTCTCACATTTAGCTCATAAAATATATATGTCCTCTCTATCATATAAGCATTAGGCCGTGGACACATGTCTACGGTGCGGCACCGGCCACCGTGTACCGGCACGGTGCCGCTACCGGAAGACGGCGCGGCGTCGTGCTGTAGCACGGTGCCGTGTACGGTACACCGCACGTTAGTTTTTGCTTAGTTCGCCTAGTGGAAGCACGTCCCGTTCTGTGGGACAAGACAAGGATTATAAAGATACAAATTTGATCATTTGCACCGCGTCGGCTCACGGCAGCAATTATACGTCGGGACGTGGTTCCAGTAGTGAAATTAATAAGTCGACATCTAATTTGTCAGCCATTTTAATTAACACGTGCGAACTAAGCAACAACAAAACATAAACTGACGTGCGGTGCACCGTACACGGCACTGTGCTGCGGCACGACACCGACGCCGTGCCGTCTTCCGGCAGCGGCGCCATGCCGTTACACGGTGGCCGGTGCCGCACCGTAGACATGTGTCCTCGGCCTTAGGACTTTGTATTTTATGTAATTTTATAACATTACTTATGTGTGTTTTATAAACCTGTGCTTTTCTCAATATTTTTTGTCTAAAGTATATTTTTGTATACGAACGCGGGCAGAGCCCACATGAGATTTTTTTTCGTGCAAACAATGTTCACCGAAGGTGGCGAGCAGTGAGCAATGTGTGCAATTAATTAAAAGCCGCAATCCCAGCAAATGTTGACCAACGGCGTCTCGCCCTGCGCCCTTGGCACGTGGATTTCACGAGCTTGCGAACTCGCCCTTAGCTATGTGTCATTATTGTGATCATATGGTATGTCTACACCAGTGTGCTTTCATGTTCATCTTGCGCTTTCAATTTTCAATTCCTCTTGCGTCACGCGCATGCAATATTGATTGCCATAAGACGCATGCAGCTTATCGTCTACACCGGTGCGCCTCGGTCAGTCGTCAGTCAACATACAATAGACGGATTAGTGTGCGCTAGGGGCATGCGCTTTTGTCGAACTAGTATTAGGCCTCTTATTCACACATGTTTTTTCGCCGTAAAAAATTACGGTTAATTAGCCGTGTGTAGGCACGGTCAGTGTTGTATGGGATACTATAGAAGTTTGTTGACAGACACGACGGCCCAGCGGCACGCCTGCGCCGCCGTATGCACCGTGGCTACTCATCTTTTGCGCACGGTTTGATTTACATTAGTGTTGTATGATAGTCTATGAGAGTTTGTTAACGTCACCGGACGTTTTCGCGACGGGCAATTATTGTATGACAGCTTTCCAACGCTGATTTGGTGTTACAAAATGGATATAAATCAGTTTCGGCTGTTGGTTTACCGCGTCGTGTACAAGCTCACACGATTTTTCTACGGCGCGATTTTTCTCCGTACGGTTAAGAAACCGTGCCGTGAACAAGAGGCCTTAAGGCATGTGCTATTGCATGCGCTACAGCTCAGCGAACTGGTGTACACATCAGTGGCGATGGGTGAATTTTCTTAAAAGGGAAGCCGGACCAAAAAATGCTTACCTTGCTCAAGTGTGATGCGTGAATTCCAGTAACTACTCGTTTCGAAAGGGAAGCCGATAGGAATCGAGTTGTATGGAGCCTTCGCCACTGGTACACATAGCTATAGGACTAATTGTGGCCATATTCTGACAGAAACGTCTGTTGCGGTCGACTAAGCAGACAATCCATGGCCGTCCGCTAAATATTTACTCATATTGCATATACCGACCTATACCGGATGACTTTTTTTACAGTCTGGAAAAAAAATGGGTTTAATAGGTGAACGGCGTAGAACCCCATGGCATAGTTTTGTTTTTAATTGCCTGTATTGAAATTTATCTATCAATAAATACTAATTTGAAGTAAGCTTTCATACTAAGGGCTGATTTTTCAATCGCCGGATAACTTTTATCTGAGTGATAAATATCCCGCTTTGACAGCTTTTATATAGAAAATCTGTCAAACCGTTAAAATTATTCCTCAGATAAAAGTTATCCGACGGTTGAAAAATCAGCCCTAAATCAATAAAATCAGAAATTTTACAACAAATAAAGCGATAAAATAATATCTAAATTCAAATCATACACACCTGCTTATGGTTTGAGTTTCGATAGTAGGTATCTATAAATATTTCAATTTGATTAATTTAATTTCATAGAAAAAAAAGCCTTCTACTCCGTTCACCGTTACCCAATTTTTTTCCAGAGGTAAGAAAATTCATCCACTATATGCCTATCCATTATACATATCCATAGTACCTATACATTAACGTGCACGAAGGCCGTACTAAGCAGAGATCATGAACTGCATAGTTTATAAACACAGGTTACCAAAATGTAAGGTTAGGTTATTTGGTTATTGACCCTACACATAGGCTCACAATCTCACAATTTATTGACGGTCCGTGAAAAAATTATAAATGTATCTATTATAATTTTTATAAATAAAATCTTTGTTTTTTTTTCTATTAGAAATGCTAAGTGAATTTTTTTTGTTAACTTTTTATTTATAGAAGCTGAATTCTGAGATTTGAAAATAATTGATCAATTAAGTAATAATTTGAACCCACAATCTTCCGCTACCCGATACTTTTTCGACAAATTACCTCCGGTAAGCAGCCGTCAGTAGATAGAACCATTAAATTCTAACCATTATAATTTAAAACTTATTTAAAGACAATTTTCATCATATTGTTTTTGATTCAAGGAGCCCGTAGCATGGCTATCGCCCAGATTAATCAAACTGCGAGGCTAAGCCGCGCCTCGGTTAGACTTTAGATGGGTTCTGCATACATTGAGACCCCCCGTGCCTCGGAGAACATTTTTAACAATCGGTACCAGTTATCATACGTACGTCAGCTATATCAGTCGTTACAGCTGTCAGTCTAAAAAGCCTGACAATTTTTCTAATTGGTATTATCAATATCCCAGATCTTTCTGGACAACAGTCCAGAAAGATCTGAAGGAGAGCGAAATAGATACCGCAACGGCTCTGGATCGACATAAATGGAAAAGGCAGACAAGGAGAGCCGACCCCAGATAATGGGACAAGGCAAAGGAAGAAGAAGAAGAATATCCCACCGTTGTTGGTTTGCGGAAATGCGGAAGTGAGATGGTAGTCGCTTGTAACACAGTTGAGTCGGGTGAACCGATCAACCTTTCAGATCAACCACCGATCGGAACCTTTTGAATAAGCAGTGTGCTTTAGTTTGTTATCTCGTTCCGTCTACGATTCTCGTAATGAGAGCAAAAGAGATAGCTTATCGAATCGTTCGACAATTGACTAATCGAATCCTTCTGAATCAGGGGGCTAGTTAGACTGGAAATCAACCAGTGGCTTAGTTACCGTAGGGCTAGGCGGGGCAGTGCCCCGAGGCCCCCAAGCTCAAGGGGCCCGTCGGCCTCTATGAACGACGTCCGAAAAAGTTATATAGGTAATATCCTAGTTGAAAAAATAATTTTCGACTTTTAACTATAAGGCCTCTGATCTGACCAATAAAATTTCTCCCACCTCCTATGCTGCGTTACACATAATACTTAAGTAAGTAGCTTTGCTTTATTTTACCCTGCAGTGGACGATAAGGAGCTGATGATGAAGTAGTTTTGCACCTTTAAAGTATTTAGTTAAGTTTAAACAGGGCCCTAATTTCAGTTTTGCCCCGGGGCCTTTGGTTACATATCTACGCCACTCAAATCAACCCCAAAATTATTAGGAAAAGGCCGAGCTATACGTGTGATATTAACCCAATGTACGTAGCAACACGTTGTGTTGTGTGCCGACAAATCATTCTATTAGCTACCCATATCTTTAAAAGCTCTTAACTTACTACTCTTAATTTATAGAAAATTAAAAAAAAAAAACGGTATTTGTAAGTTTGTTTGTAACGGGGTCTATATGTAGGTCAGACAGGCCGTAATTTCAATATTAGACATAGGGAACATACATATTGCCACTTAAAGGAATGGCCATGCGGAAAAATCTAATTTCGCAAAACATTTAATTGAGACCGGCCACTCCTTGAGCGACAATAATAGTTATAATATTTTGCATGTATGTGATAAGAGTTTCCGGTAGACTGTGTTGGAACAATTATAAGTTTCAAAACATAATAATGATAGATATACATTGTTGAATGACCAAACTAATGTCGTGCCATCTCCATTATTACGCACTTTTGCGGATACTTCGACGTAAACGTCACAAACGTCAAATTGCGACGATCTAAAGGGCGCGCGGGTCACAGGCGTCCTAGCGGTTGACGAGTCAATATATCCTGAGGCTGCCCCCGTGCAGGGGTGAAACACGTGTAGTGTACTGGTTTGGTTGCATATTGCATTATTTTTTTCACTCTTTCTGCATATTCATATAATTGTGGGCGGGAGGGTGGTGCTGCATACCTACTACATCCGAACTAGCGATCTTGTTCAGCGGAATTAAAGCTAGATATTTATTGTATTTGCATATTTGTATGGCTCTTAACTTGATTCGATCGTATGAGAATAAATTGATAGTGCTCCTCATCGTTGTATCTCCGGGGGAAATTAATGTTATACTTACTATCTAAGTATCTAGAATACACACACGTGGGTCGTGGCTCAGTAACAGCAGCGCGGATCGATAGATCTGCGAGGTTAAGCTGCGCTTGCCGTGGCCAGTCCCATGGATGGGTGACCGTTATCTTAGCGTATCGAGACTCCCTCCGTGTCGTAGAGAGCATGCAAAGTCGTCGGTTCTGCGCTTGAATTGCTGTCCCATTGGACTATGAGAGTGAGGGAATAGAGAGTGCACCTGTGTCTGCGCACACACTTGTGCACTATAATGTCTCATGCGTAGTTGGCTAGTCTCCGTTGAGAAATTGGCTGCCGTGACCGAAATTCGATCTGGAGTACATTATCTAGAATAATCTAAGTAGTATATCTCTAAACTAAGAACCTGAACGAAGCTATAAGGTTAATTAAATCCCTAGATACTTTCTACGGATTTGTAAGCGGCTGATGCTTTTTTTGGAGAAGGTTGGTTGGGACCGATATTGTTTGGAATACTGTTGTGGAATTCGTGCCGGTGGAACTGTATAGCGGTTCTCTGATGTTGACATTTAGGAGGTACCTATGAGGCTTGCATAGTCACAAAAGTGTACTAAAGCCTCGAAAAAAAAAGAATAAAAAAAAATCCTAGATTTCGTCTTAGAATGCTATCGAGTTTGAGTCCCTAAGTATGAAGGTATGTCCTGTTGTTGATGCTTTATTAATACTTAAAATTCGTCACATAACATCTTCAAAAGCTACAAAAGGGGACATAACGATCCTTTTAGGATGAAAATAGTAATTTATAAAGTAATAAAATTCCGGGCAATCAAAATTCGAAATAAAAGGAATCAATAGCAAATAACGAGAAGGTGAGAGAGAAATTATAGGAATAATTAAATACCTCGGTAAAGCAAAAGCAAATTAATGACATGGCTTTTAATTTACGAAAGAATTCATTATCCGAAGCCGTCTGCGTCGCGGTGGCTCTCAGTCTCGAGGCGGCTCCAATAATACCAGGCCAGCAATATTGATCGTAGCCTCGTGATTGAATTATTGTATGCTACAACTTCACTTCATTTATTACAGCAAAAACATTTTTACTATTTTAATTTAATCAATCGAGGGTTGTCGCTCGACGCCGCCGCCGCCGCCTCTGAGCAAAATTCATGGAATATTTTACAAAAGAACCCTATAAATCCAACGTCCACGTTGCGTGCTAATACGTAGTTAAAGTTATTACGTTATAACTATAGTAATTTACTAAATAGTATTATTAAATATGAATGAAAGCAAAAGTGTTATCAAAAGCTGCGCGTTTAATCATAAACATTAATTTAAATGGGGACAATTATAAGTAACCAGTCGGTAAATCGAAGTTGAGTTTATTTATGACAAGCCGAACATAAATTTCAGCACTAAGAAGTGCCTTTGTCCCTTTCGGTCGCACCGGGGGTACAATATGTTATATATATTTAAGTCCTCACGTTTCGTAATAGCCAACAGTGAGGGTAAAAGCGAGTAATAACTTAGGGCCGGGAGCGCGGAGCGTTAAAAGGCGGGTCGAGTAGGTAGGTATAATGTTTCCTTAAAGGAATACGAACGATTGCTGGGCAACATATGAGGCTTACCAACTTGGACCCCTGTCAAGTTACCACAGCACACTGCCATTGTACTTCTTCTCTTTTCACGTACAAAGCCATTGTGGAAAGATTTTATTTTATTGAGGGTATTTCTTGTTACTTGTTTAATTCTAAAAATACAGAACATAATTGTGTAGGAAAAATAGCGAAGTGATTCTTTTCTAAATGTACACAGGCTGTTACCAGACAGATGGAACGTTTTGCGCATATTGGTGCCGATTCTGTTATGGACAAACTAAACTTAATTTAGGCAATTGCCATCTTTTTCACTCTAATAAAATAAGAAGAGACATACGTAAATAAAAGCTGTGAAATTTAGTTGAACTAAAAGTTCCATACAAATTTAGACGACATTTAAAACGTGACGACTAAAAACACGGTGAAGTTCAAGGCGTAAACTAATTTGACATCTCTAACTTAGTTGTTGCCTATCACCGTCCTTTTCTCGTGCTATCTGTTAGTAAAAGATAGCAATTCTCTAATTTTAGTATAGTTGGTGAACAAGAGAATCGGCACCATTGTCAAGTTAACGAAAATACAAGAAGTAGGTTTTGTGAATTACTAAAAGAACATACTAAAGTTAGCTATGTCTCGCTGTCATGTTGTGGTGAAAAGATTATCAATTCATCAAGGTGGCTGGCTGACTGGTGCCCAGGGAACCGCCGGACGTATTAAAGTATCGTCACTCGTCGAGGCTTTTTTATGTACCCCAAGCGGTAGCTGTAAGCATCACTTATGCATGTACAGCATCGCTCTTATAGCTACGAGGGTAGTTTGATAAGTCAGTAACATACTTTGTAGAGGAGTTAAAGACGTTAGAATATCGTTGGATTAGTGTATCTAACTATAGCGCACTTGTGACAGTCGACACGGGTAGTCAGAAGCCCAAGTAATCAGAAGCCCAAAAGACTGGCAACCGGTCTAACCTAAGAATATCGGGTTGGGGAGGTCGGAGTGATGGTCGCTCCGTGTAAAACACTAGTATCCAGCCGCATCTGGTTAGACTGGAAGCTGACTTCAACATAGTTAGGAAAAGGGTAGTAGAAATTAAGAAATCTCAATATCGAATTGGATTTAGTCTGTAATGATATTGTAGGGAATAAATAAATAAATGTTGATAAATAAAATATATACAAGGTTAGTCAGAAAGGGGGTACTAATCCGAAAGGTGTTGAAGTACCCATAATAATGAGTAACTTTTGTTCTACCACTTTTGCCAAAAGTGAAAAGTTTAAGAGAAATAGCTGTTCTAAAATAACAAAAAAATATGCTAAAATCTATCTATCCTCAGCTATGATCAGCTGTGTTTACACTATAGGTCATTATTTGGAGTCACGAATTAGAAGCTCCATTTTCTGAATTCGTAACTAAAGTAAGGACGAAAAAGTTTTGAAAAAACTAAAATATAAATTACTAGCGACCGGCCCCTGCTTCGCCCGGGTGCAATTTATTATACATACAAACCTTCCTCTTGAATCACTCTATCTTATAAAAAAAAAACCGCATCAAAGTCCATTGCGTAGTTTTAAAGATCTAAGCATAAATAGGGACAGACAGCGGGATGCGACTTTGTTTTATACGAGTACTATGTAGTGATTTAACACTGAAATAAAAATTATAGAATTATGAAATTTTAACACTTGCTTTAAAACCGTCATCAGTGATACTTTAAGTGGCCTTTCCGACTAACCTTGTATAGTAGAAAATAATATGTTTTAGTTACTTCCCAAAGTCACTGACTTATCAAGCAACCTAGTTATTATTATCATCATCAAGGCAGCTAGTAATTCTCCACTAGCTTTTTCCCAACTACGTATGTCGCGGTCAGCTTCGAGTCTAACCTGATGCGGCTGAACACCAGCATTTTATACGAAGTGACTGCCATCAGACCTCTGCAACCTAGTTAGGTACCGGGCAATGCCGATATCCTAAGATTAGACCGGTTGTCAGATTTTCGGGCTTCTGACTACCAGTAACGACAGTCATAGGTATTCTTATAAAACCCGGGACAGACGGCTTAACTTGCTCTTCGAGGCATGGAGGGGTCTTGATGTGTAACGACGAACCGTCACCCATCCACGGACTGACCGCGGCGAGCGCAGCTTAACCTTGCGTATCGTAGGATCCGCGTAGTTGTTAATTAGCCACGAGCCCCTACTAAAAGTATAGGACCGCCTCATAGACGACTTACTCCCGGTTTCTGATTTGAGAATTAGGGATAAGCAAATACTTAAGTAACATTTGAGTATGGAGTTGTCAAAAAAATTACGGATTTTAAACCATTTTTTTGACAACTTTGTACTCAAATATTACTTAAGTATTTGCTTATCCCGAATTCTCAAAGCAGAAACCGGAGGTTAAATGCTTCGTAGTTGATTTAAAATCACAGTATGATAAAGTGTAAATAATAATAAAGCTGCTGTCAATATTATCATTGACATAATCCTCTCGTCGCCTTTTAATACATCCACGGGGAAAGAAAGAGTGGCCCATTTTTAAATAGGAATGTAAAATACATAACATGTATGGACTAAGGCCGAAACCGGTCGATGTGGCGATGCTTGGTCCGAGGCTTATGTACAGCAGTGGATATCTTTCGGCTGAATGATGATGATGATGATGAAGGCCTCAACCCTTCTCATTCCCTACAGATACCATTGAATAATGGGACAGAAATGGGCTGATAAATGATTTAAATCATGTTGTATTCGGACAATGCTTAAAAATTAAATTAAATGATTTAACAACAATGGTTTTCGAGTACAACAGGGTAATTTGTATGAAATACTCGAACAAATGAATCGTATCTTTCCACTGTAAAGCCTCATCTGAAAACAATGCAAGTCAATTGATAAACTGCAATGAATGCAGAGCATATATTTTGTTCACTTAATTTTAATTTAATTTTGCGGTTTTAAATTTTCCGATTCAATTTTCGGCGGGCTTGTATTTTATGGTGCATTTTTGTTCATCAGTTTGTGGTTATATTGAGAAATGAAATGTCGTACCATGTGAAGCAATAAAAAATAAATATGTTGCTGGTTCAGTGACTTCTGAGGTCAGTGTGTCGATTAGTTACTTGGTTCTAGAAATTATGGGTGTAATTCTAAGGACCGGCACTCGAGATTGTGCCAGAACTGATGGCCATTGGAGCAAAGGTGTTTTGAGCTTCACTGACTGTGAAACGGGAGCGTAGGGTGAGGTAGCTGCAGTAATCTAAAAGCAGCAGAAAGAGTATTGTGACTTAAACTGCGAGATTGAGCTATTTGCAGCTGACTGGGATCGGCTGAGTTGACGAGATATCAATTATGGTTGATATGAGTCCTTAATTATAGCTACCTCGTTGGTCTAGTGGTCGCAAGCGTGACTGCTGAGCGTGAGGTCCTGAGTTCGATCCCCAGGTCAGGCAAAGTGTTATTGGGTTTTTCCGTGTGGAATTTCTCAGTAGCAGCCCGGAGTCTGGATTTGTGCCCGGTCGATAGCAATAGGCTCGCCCCCTATTACCTGGGACGTAAAACATAACGGCGAAATGTGGGTGTACTATACCTACCTCTGCCAACCCTTCGGGGAATATAGGCGTGAGTTTTTATGTTTATGAGTTTTTAAATCAGTAATTGAAAGATAAACAGCACGCTGGCGCTGACAGGCAAAAGTAAGTGACAAAAACTATGGTGTTGTGGACCATACTTTAAAATCACTGACTTATCAACTTCAACTTCAAAACCCATTCATTCAAAATACTACCCCTCTACCCTTTTCACAGTAAATTGATTCCTGATTTTTCTCTACAAAACTTTACCATACAAAGAATATCATGCCATACAAATCAATATAGGTATCGTTTACGTTTTTTCGATAGCAGTCTACAATTTACGAAATAACCTAGTTGTCAGGACTCATCTTAGGGTGAATAGAGTATAGAATTACAAAAGACAGCCCCCAATAAATATTTAAGGGGGCTCCCATACAACAAACGTGATTTTATTGCCGTTTTATAGTGACGCGTGCGCGATTCCGACTCGCACTTGGCCGGTTTTTTCAAAAAACGCTAAATCAATTTCGATAAAATTTGAATGGGATCACCTCTGAAGTATGGCCTATCAAACGTAAAAAGAATAATTAAAATCCATTCATAATTGGCGGAGATATCGCGTAACAAACATACAAAAAAAAACATTCAGACGAATTGAGAACCTCCTTCTTTTTGAAGTCGGAAAACGCCCGCCCTTCACCACTTCCTAGTATTTATATTGTGAAGAAGAAACGGTGCAACAAAAGAGGAGCTCGTGGCTAAATAATTACAGCCGCATAGACCGATCTTCCGGGTTAAGCCACGCTTGCCGAGGTTGGTCAGTGGATGGGTGACCATTTACCATAGCGAGTTTCCTCCATGCCTCGGAAAGCACGTAAAGCCGTTGCTCCCGGCTGTCATTTGTAGATCTTTGACAGTCGTTACTGTTGGTCAGAAGCCAGAAAGTCTGACAACCAGTCTTAGCAAGAGTATCGTATTACCCAGTTACTGGGTTGTGGAGGTCTGATAGGCATTCGCTCCATGTAAAATACTGATATTCAGCTGCATCCGGTTCGACTGGAAGCCGACCCCAACATAATTGGGAAAAGGCTAGGCAGATGATGATGAAACGGTGCAACAAACTGCCCAGCAACACAAATCTGTCTGTCTATCCAAAATACAACCACGTTAGCTAAATGAAAATTAAATTGTCAACGGACTTGCCGGTAAAGTTTTCGTCCCTTCGAGCGTGATTTATTCAGAAGGCTTTATGGGTAAATTGGGACTTAGGGGTAGGTATTACATACATTAAGCAGGGCATTCGGATGTAATGTATCAGAGGTTCAAAAACTTCGTAAAAGGTAATTTCTTTTATAAGACTCCGCGATTGACAATGACAGTACCCTCGTCACTTTTCCTTTTCGATCCAATATGTAGTGGCTTTGCAGTCTTCACAGCCGATGGTAAAAATGTGTTTACAATATGTTCCCCTCTTGTGTACAATTCTGAACGTTTATACATTGTCTAATGTCATAATGTAGATGACAATCTACGGGTCTTTGAGTTTTTTCAAGTGTATGTAAAACTATTATTTAGTTATGTACGAGTAGATGTAAGTACGTTCGTACTATTTCAATACCAAGAAGTTACTACTAGATATACATAGTAGTACTAGATGCACATGAAAAGCTATTATTAGGATAATTTGAATACGTCTTCGTTTGCAAATTTCGCTATTGAGATACTTTGTGGTTAAAACGGAAAAATAATCGTGAAAATATTTATCAGTTTAACACTTCAAAACTTTATAACATTATTTATGCGTCATGTATGAAGGTCGCCTTAACTTTGTATTACGTTTCATTAATAAAGTCTGTTTTTGTTCATTGCTGTTTGTATTTGTGTAGGAATGTCGCTCTTTCTCGGTGGCAACAAGAAAGTTGTCGGCAACACCAATTTATTATCTACTACAGTTTTTGCCACTACACAAAGTAAGGAAGATTTATTTAGGTTAAATTACGTTTGTAGACAGACACAATGTTTTGTTCAAATAGTACCTAAGTAACTACTATGATTGTGTTTGTATGCTTTGATTTGGAGTAGAAATCTATGCAGTGGTAACGAATTGTAAATATGCTGTAGTATACAAGCTCGTTAGTACCTATGATTGAATTATAATCAGCAATATGTTATTAAACATACGTGCATGCCTACTACACATTATAACCCGAATGTATTCTAACTGACTGTATGTCCTGAACTGTATAGTGAAAACTATTTAATGTAAGTTTATTGACGGTACGAAGGAAGACTTTCGTCAAGAAATCCTTTGTGTAAATATGTACGTATGTTTATACGAAGGATTACTTGACGGAAAACGTATATGTATACACGAAGTGAAATACAAAAGCAATTTTCTTCTAAAATATCTATTAGAATTATGAAATATTGGGATATAGGAGTCGCTCACGGCTTCGCCCGCGTTTATGTAGTTTTTTGAGTATTCCGCGTTTTTCGGAGTAAAAGTAGCCTATATCCTTCTCCGGGTTCCAGACTATCTCTGTACCAAGTTCCATCAACATCGTTTCGTCGGTAGTAGTTTAGTCATGATTAGGTAACAGACAGACAGACAGAGTTACTTTCGCATTTATAATATTAGTAAGGATAACACACATAGTTTCTACTAATACAACTTTATTTTTAGTATATACAAAAACCGAGACACCCCAACAAGATTTTCATCAGAACTGAATGTGTGTTTTTTTTTAAATAAATCTTCAAGTTGCACCTTAGTTTATGTCGCGTTAAGTTCCCTAGTAAAGTGTGAAATGCCTGGGATGTGCTATGCAGGGGTTGTCTAATACACAGAAACTGACCGAGCGGACCGTCTCAAGCCTCAAGGTGTCTATTCCCGTCCACTGTTATGCGTAGAAAGTTATTGACAGAGAATTGAAATTTATGAAAAAAAAAGGAAAAATATAATATGGTGTAAAAACTACGTCAATCGATTCTCCTAGGTATTCTGAACAAACTAAGTAGTTTCAGGTGTAGTGTATACTAAAACTAAACTTGTATATTATACGAATTACGGTTTCAAATGTTCCTTAATTACAATCTATTCTCTTTCAAGTTCGCTTTGTGAATACATATTATACACGCGACTGTAGTTCCTGTAGTGAAGTAATGGTGGTGTAAACTCGAGATCTGTAAACAAAACTAAAACAGTGGTTAATTTAGTTTTACCGAGAATTCATAAACAAGACACTCCCACAAATGTCGCATGTGTCTACATAACAAACTATAGAACACTGACAACCCCTTTCGCTTCTTCCACATGCATGCATCTTTTCATACATCGCGTCAGTGTGTGATACACACCTGCTACGAGCTAATGGAGATCAAGGTCATCTTCCGCGTAGAAGCTAAATAGTTAACTGCATAGTCAATTAAGACCTTTGCAGTTAAATAATTTGCAGGAGAGGACTTCTTCGCTTGTCCACAAAATGTTCTCAACCGTTCTGAATAAACTTATAGCAACAGCAGCGAGAAGATAATTCAATTACGTAATTATGGCGTTAATTAAAGGTACCATTGCATTTTTTAAATGAAGTATTTTGCTTTCTAATTACGATTTTAATAAGTTTCCGGGGCATCTGCAGGGCAATTATAGCCAACGGAATGTTAGATCTGTATCCCGTGCTAAGGGCTGAATACCTACGTTTTTCTAATACCAAGGTTAATTGTAGGAAATCATCAGTTTAATATAGATCTAATCTAGTCTAGCGATTTAACGCTTGCCTTCCTTGCAGGAGGGTCGTAGTTCGATCCATACTCGTAATCTGCTTAATAATACGAGAATGGATCAAATAATAAACGAGCGAACTAAGCACCCGTCATCCCCTTCGTGTTAGGTTACTTTAAACCCTGCAGACAGAAATAGGAGCCCCGCACGGCGGGGCTCCGTCGACTCAGCCGCACCTAGTTGTAGCCGGCTAAACCTAAGTGTAACCGCAATTCGGCTTTTAGCCGTAACATATATAATAATTAATAATATATTTAATAATATATTAAACAAGAAACATTAAAATAACAAAAAAAAAACGTTTTATTACACCTAATCTAACAAACTAAGACATTCTAATACCTAATTGAAGTTTGACTGGTCAAACCCCGATTTCATTAAATTGAGTTTCATCGTTTGCCTGACCAAATTAGTTTCTTCTAGGTTTGACGAAAATTCTTTAGTCAGAGGCCGAAAAATTTCATCCCCCTTATTACAAAAGATGGTCTAAGAAAAATCTAGGTTTTAAAATAGCCCCGTCTCTTTTTGTTATATGACATTAAGAAAGTGATGGGTATATTTTAAACTTGGGTTTACCTTAGTCTTGGTTTAAACCATCTTTTGTAATTGTCTACGCCGTGTTTACCACATCTCCGACAGCACTATTTTTATTATATCGAGTCTTACACACCACCTTACCACTCTACACACACGTCACACAACACTATGTCAGATTCCAAACGTTCATTCACTCTATGTATACTCTATGATATCTACTCTATGTATAGTCTATGATACTCTCTACCGACCACAGACACACTGTACAAAATTCACATTCAAAAATCAACTGTATCAAGTGAAAACCCACTAAATTAATTACAAATTTTAATTATCACAAAACCAACGTTTTATTTGCGTTATCGCAAACAAATTGGCGACCGTGACAGGACCTGCAATCTACGGATCGGAGTTAAAAGCCGACTAGTTGGTTCCCGCTCAAAAAGTTCTCGAAGGACTCCGCCCCACGATTTCATCAAGCCGCGCCGGTACCTACCTACGACTCCCGATACGGAAAAAGGGTGCTGTGCGGACTACGAAGAATTGCAAGGGACGTGCAGCCTTACCTTCGCCACGCCCCAGCAAACAAGTTGGAACCCACGGGACTCCGGTCGACCAAAGCCCACTGTTGGGGAAGATCAGCCTACACGCCACAGAAGCGCCTACCTACGTGTCCAGCCTACGAAAACTTCTGTGGATCGCTGCCTACCTTAAAGTGAGCCCGTTCCATTTATAACCTACCTATCCATAATCATTTTAACTTTAATTTGTGAATTTAGTGGGTTTAGTTTCTCGGAATCAAGTCGAGTGAAATTCCTAGTATAATATTTGTGTCTACGTGTGCCTAGCCCTAGTTTTCCAAAGTAGCCTAAACGGGATAGGCAAAGCACAAAACAAGTTAATTTAATTTCACCGCTAGATCGCCGCATAAGTACCTACATATCCACCATTTTGTTGTTCATAACTTCGCGAAGTAATAAACGTAATTTCTAGTTATTATTCCTTATAACTAAAGCTTATTAAGCGTATTTATCGCATTAATAGTGTACTAAAACTAAATAATTATCCATTTCTGTGCTTAAATCACGTCAGGTTAGAGATATTCCCCATTTTTTCTTAATAAAGTCACTCATTTTCTCGATAAAGTCTTAAATCTCTGCTTCGAACTACCTACGAGTTATTATTATTAGTTTACTGAGACGAACGAATTAAACAATTCCAGTGATAATTGCAACGCGTCGTCGCGTCGCCTACGCAGCGCTGGTACCTGACTGCTGCTGCCGGCCCGGCCTCCGACAACTGCATGCAGCCTACGTGTCTCACTGCAACTGCTGTGTAACTGCATCAGCTGTCTACCAAAGCGAGGAGTGTGTCGTATGCTATTGTTTAATTTATAATTAATTGTTTACACATTACACTCTATTTGTGGTAGTTCATCATAAGTTTAACTAAGTACTAAAATGGCGGAAAATTCAAATTTAAAAGAATTAATTAGTAAGCGTGGCTCGATTAAAGGACGAGTGACTAAGTTTAAAATGAATCTAGATAGTTTGGTATCATTAGAAAGCATATCAGAATTAGAATTGAGTAAACTTGTGATGAAGCTGTCAAAATGTGAGGCATTGTTCAGTGAATTTGAAGAGGTGCAGAATCTTATAGAAGTCATTAACTCAGATAGTCAAACAACTGAGTTAGTTACAAGAGATTTAATAGAACAAGATTTCTTCCATTGTATTGCTGTAGCCCGAGATTTAATTAAGAAAAATACTAAAGATCAAAATGATGACAATGTTTCTCAAAATAAGTCTTCTACCTCTACGTGTAATTATGATCATGGGTGTAACGCATTAGGGTTTAAGTTACCGGTTATAAAAATCCCAAATTTTGACGGCACATATTTTAAATGGTTAGAATTTAAGGAGACATTTGTTTCACTAGTCCACAAAAATGACAGGATTGAAAATGTGCACAAGTTTCACTACTTACATTCATACCTTGAGGGAGAAGCTGCCAGGGTTATTTGTAATTTAGAAGTTTCACACAGTAATTATACCGAAGCGTGGAAAATATTATGTGAACGTTATGACAATAAACGGCAACTAATTAACAACCACCTTAAAGCATTATTTACCATTCATTCAGTTCAGGAGAGTGATAAGTCCCTACGCTTTATAATTGACCACATCACTAAAAACTTGAGAGCGCTTAACACACTTGGGCTTCCCACAGATAAATGGGATATTTTAATCATTTACATTGTTGCTGAAAAGTTGCATAGCAGTTCATATTTCAAGTGGGAAGAACACAGAAATAATTTAAGTGAAATACCTACACTTGATGAATTCTTCAGTTTTCTTAAAAGTCGCGCTGATGTCTTGGAGACTGTGTATCGCCATAAGCATGATAATCAAGATAAGCCCAAGCAGTCCTCTAATTATCAACAAAAACCGAACACTACAAAGTCGTTAGTAGTTAATTCAAAAGAAGCTCACGCTTCTTCTTCTAAAAACTTTGAATGTTTCTTCTGTAAGAATAACCACCGCCTCTTTGAGTGCCCTTCTTTTAAGTTAAAGCCAATTGAGGATAGGTTCGCTTATGTTTCTTCTAACAATCTATGTGAAAATTGTTTAAGACCTGGGCATGTCGCTAAGCGCTGTCGTTTACCAGGCACATGTCGTCAATGTAAACAACGACATAATTCTCTTCTTCACAAATCAGTTGAATCTGAAAATTCAATGTGTAATAATTCCTTGTCTATGTCTGCGGTCAGTACTTCTGAAGTACTTTTATGCACTGCTAGAGTAAAAATTACCAACCCAGCCACTAACGAGACTATGATAGTACGAGCTTTGCTCGATAGCGGGAGTCAGTCGACGATTATCACGCAAGCTGTAAAGCGCCAACTTAACCTGATTCCTCAGCCTTCAAGTACTAACATAGTAGGCATTGGTAATACTAAGTTAGATATTATATCAGAGCGCTGTATTCTACGCCTTCATTCTGAAACTAGTTCGTTTAATGTGACAGTTTCATGCCTAGTTTTGCCTGAAATTACAGGCTATATACCTAAAGTATATTTTGATATTAAAAAATTTAATCTAAGTGAGTTTCAGTTAGCAGATCCTGCATTCAATGAGCCATCCCCAATAGATATTTTAATTGGTGCTGATTTGTTTTGGGACATTATTAGTGCCCAACAGCACTCATTAGGGTGTGGAAATCCTAAACTTCAAGCTTCAAAGTTAGGGTGGCTTGTAGCAGGTTCTTTGCCTAGTTGTAGTAAAAATAATAATAAAATTAACTCTGTCATGTGTAACTTTGTCTCAAGTGATGACAGTTTAAACAGTTTACATGATGAGTTACCTAAGTTCTGGGAACTTGAGAATTTTCCTCAGAATAAACCCCTTACTAGTGAAGAGAAATCATGTGAGCAACACTTTCTCTCTAATACTACGCGCACTAGTGATGGTCGATTTTGTGTAGCGTTGCCTCTTCGCCACGATAGAGATTGTTTAGGTGATTCCTACAATCTAGCCAAGAAGCGGTTTCTTAATTTAGAGTCTCGTTTCAGAAGACAGCCAGAATTAAAGGAGCATTACTGCGAATTTATAAACGAGTACGAAGCATTGGGTCACCTATCTGAATCTACGGAGCCTAGACCTATTAATGCCTATTTTCTGCCCCACCACCCTGTGATTAGGAAGCAAAGTGAATCGACTAAGTTACGCGTTGTTTTCGACGCATCGGCTCGCTCTGCTTCTGGCCTATCAGTCAACGACTTGCAAATGGTGGGACCAGTAGTTCAAGATCCACTGTTCAATATTTTAGTCAGATTTAGACAGTACAAGTACGTATTAACTGGCGACATCGAGAAAATGTTTAGACAGGTACTTGTTAGGGACGTTGATCGAAATCTTCAACTTATATTATGGCGTGATAGTGAGGACAAGCCCATTAGGACTCTACGTTTAAATACAGTCACTTACGGTTTCGCTAGCGCCACCTTTCTTACAACTCGCTCTCTCTGGCAGATTGGTGAAGAATGTGACGATCAAATGATTAAAACTATTTTGCAGAAGGATCTATATTGCGACGATTTACTTACCGGAGCAGGTTCTAAAGAGGAATTACGTCACATCCAGCATGCAGTCTCCACCGAGTTAGCGAAAGGAGGGTTTCATATGCGTAAATATCGCTCGAACTTACCTGAGTTACTTGCAGACACAGTCAACCTGGAAAAAGGTAATCTCATGATCAGTAAGGCTACTAGTACGCTAGGTGTAGGTTGGATCCCTTTCTCAGATGAGCTGCACTTCCAGCACGAGATTTCGCCTTCTGATAATGTTACAAAGAGAATTATACTCTCTTCTACTTTTAAAATTTTCGATCCTCTCGGTCTTCTGTCAATCTATACGATTAAACCAAAAATCCTACTACAGGAACTGTGGAATCATAAAATTGGCTGGGACGATCCAGTCCCTTCAGAAATAAGGTCATCTTGGCTACAGTTCTCAACTAAATCCCGAAATTTTTCTGCATTAAGAATCCCACGACGTATATTAATTGATAATCCTATTTCAATACAATTGCATTGTTTTTGTGACGCTTCGCAGCGTGCCTACGGTAGCTGTATATACTTGAGGTCCTACTCTGCCGACGGCGCAACCCAAGTCAGCCTGGTATGTGCAAAATCGCGGGTTGCACCTATTAAACCCACAACAATACCACGGCTGGAACTCTGCGCTGCCCTATTAGGAGCTCAGCTAAGTTCCACGGTTACAGCTGCATTACGCTGCCCTATTGAGCGTCAGATATACTGGACTGATTCTAAAGTCGTGTTAGGTTGGCTTAAATCCCCTAATAAAACTAAAACTTTTGTTGCCCACAGAGTAGCCGCCATAAACGAGCTTACTGATCCGTTGAACTGGCGTTACGTACCTACCTCCTCTAATCCAGCTGACCTAGTCTCACGTGGAGTAGGTCTCGACCAGGTAGATCTGTCCATATGGTGGAACGGTCCATCATTTCTTTCTGAACCTGAGGTTTCCTGGCCGTCTGCTGATAATATGGATTCTGTTGAGTTGCCTGAGATGAAGGCACACCATACTTTTGTGGGGGAAGTTGCACCTTCCATGCACGAAGATCTGTCTCTAGTTTTAGCCAAATATTCTAAGTTAACTACTTTAAGTAGGGTATTAGCCAGGGTTCTAAGATTTGCAAACAATTGCAAAAATCCTAATAATAAAATGCTAGGTCCACTTCAATCTTCTGAACTGGAAAATGCACACAATGTTTTAATTAAGTTGTCTCAAAAAATCTGTTTTTCTTTAGAACTAGATCTACTTAATAAAGGTAAAACTATAAAATCTAAAGCAGCTCTTTCCTCTCTAAATCCATTTTTGGATACTAATGGTATTCTACGGGTCGGAGGGCGTATTGATTCATCTAATTACAACTATGATAAACGTCATCCTATTTTGTTACATTCTAGTCATTTTTTAACCAAGCTTATATTCAAGCAGGAACATCTACGCCTTCTGCACGCCGGTCCCCAGCACCTCCTTGCGTCTATTAGGGAACGCTATTGGCCAGTTGGAGGTCGGACTCTAGCTAGGCGTGTAGCACGCGAGTGCATAGTTTGTCGACGTTTCAAGGCTCGTACTATGGAGAACATTATGGGAAACTTACCCTCAGACCGCGTAGAACCAGATTTCCCATTCTGCACTGTAGGCACCGATTTTGCTGGCCCGTTTCTCATAACGGACCGCAAAGGACGTGGGTGCAAAATAACAAAATGTTATCTGTGCATCTTCATTTGCTTTAGATACAAATGTGTCCATTTAGAAACAGTTAGTGACTTATCGATGAATGCGTTTATATTAGCACTGAAAAGATTTATTGCCCGGAGAGGTATGCCTAAAATAATTTATTGTGATAATGGAAGAAATTTTGTAGCGGCCGCAAAGGAAATAAATTCATTCTTAAAGTCCAACAGTGACAATTTAATTGATTATGCATCTCGTGAAGGCATTGAATTTCATTTTTCGCCAGCATACGCTCCTCACTTTGGTGGACTTTGGGAGGCCGGTGTCAAGTCGGCGAAATTCCACTTGTATAGGGTACTGAAAAACGCTCACTTGACTTTCGAGGAGCTGAGTTCGCTATTTGCGCAAATCGAAGCGATCCTAAACAGCCGCCCTTTGTGTCCTTTAAGTCCTTCACCCCAAGACCTATCACCTCTCACCCCGGGCCACTTTATAATTGGTAGGCCCCTCACTTCATTACCTTCGCCGTACCTACTGGAACAAAACGCAAACCGTCTTGACCGTTTTCAACGCCTGGAGCAAGCTCGTCAACACTTTTGGAAGCGGTGGTCGACGGAGTATGTCGCGGAGCTTCAACAGCGCACCAAGTGGAAAGTGAGGTGTAGAGAACTCCAACTAGATGACTTGGTGCTAATCAAAGATGAGAGTGCCGCTCCGCTATGCTGGCGTCTCGGACGAGTCTGCAAGTTATTCCCTGGCTCCGACGGCATCCCACGAGTTGCTGATGTCTCTACCTCGCAAGGAATCGTACGAAGAGCCATCAACCGATTATGTCTGCTGCCTTCCGCCTCATCGGATGAAGAAAACCTATCTTGAAAGCTCCACATGCATCTTTCAAGGCCCCCGAAGATGTCTACGCCGTGTTTACCACATCTCCGACAGCACTATTTTTATTATATCGAGTCTTACACACCACCTTACCACTCTACACACACGTCACACAACACTATGTCAGATTCCAAACGTTCATTCACTCTATGTATACTCTATGATATCTACTCTATGTATAGTCTATGATACTCTCTACCGACCACAGACACACTGTACAAAATTCACATTCAAAAATCAACTGTATCAAGTGAAAACCCACTAAATTAATTACAAATTTTAATTATCACAAAACCAACGTTTTATTTGCGTTATCGCAAACAGTAATAAGGCCGCATTTGTTTGGGCTTTGACTAAGACTTCAAGTCAGACCTGAGGATTGACTAGTCAAACCTAAGAGCGCCGGAACTTCGAGGTACTCGTATGACTTTAACACTTACCTATACTAAACATGTTTTTTCTTTTTATTCCATTCGGCTGTTTGTAGATTGTCCTTGCGGACCGTTCCTAACTTCCTACGTAACCGGGCAGATATTGGCGAGACCTGAGGGTTTCCAGCCAATGGATGGAAATTAAAATACTTAACCTAAGCCAACTACTTATACTTCACTAACATCATGACTACGTGCAACAACAGCACTAAGGATGACCTAGTGGGACTTGGACCTCGGCTTAGGGCGTTGCTGGTGGGGTATTGGGAGACAGCTTGATGAGGGCTGAATTATCAGTGTGAACTAAACATCTACTCTTTTAAGTACCAATGATTAAATTGGTTGTTACTGGTTTCAAGCTACAATTGTATTGAAACTTGGTTTGACTCATAGTCGGTCTTGGGACTACAGTAGTTACTGTAGTTTAGTGTGTTACTGGGATAGGTATTATGGAGATCTGGATCTGATTACATGGGCCCAATGACGTCACCAGTACGATTAGAACTTCATTCTTCGGCTTTCTATATTGACGTGAATTTTCCTTCTGCCCTATTAATCGCCCGATTAGCATAGAGGTACTTTAACGGAATTAATTATTAAAGACACATTATCGTAGTTAACAAGGATTCGTGAGGAGGGTAGAGTAACATTGTGATGCGATTTGCGATATATTATGCTAATTCAATCAATCAATTATTATCCATGAAGGTCGAGGGCTTCATGGAGTGACACTTAAGCTTAACATGAGTAATTAATACACCTATTGGTTATGATATGATATTGATAGTTTGGATGTTTCCATAAGTGTTTGTTAAGGTACGGCTACATGCAGATACTTGTACGCGCATACAGCTTGTGCAAAAGCTTGCGTAAACGGGACTGTAGGTGTTAGCAGTACCACGCGGCACACCGATTCATGCGTATAGATAGTTCAATCCACGAAGACGCACCCCGCTCTTTGTTTAAATCGCTACAGTGCAAAAGTGTGCATTATAGAATGCTATTGTGCTAGTTCTATCGCCAGGCAATAGTTAGATGTGTGCATACGCACACTAATATCTATCTATCTATATAAATAAAAAGAAAGGTCCTGACTGACTGATTGACTGACTCATCAACGCCCAGCCCAAACCCTTGGACCTTGAAAGCTGAAATTTTACACAGAGGTTCCCTTTATTAGGATTTTTCAAAATTCAACCTCTAAGGGAGTTAAATAGGGGATGAAAGTTTGTATGGAAAATCGTCACTTTAACAGGTTCAAAATTTCACGCAAGCGAAGCTGCGGGCAAAAGCTAATAGGATAATATAAGAGATGTGTGCATACGCACCATGCGACTATATCTCGCAAAAAGGAGAGAAGCGCGTCTTCGTGAATTGAACGCACTGTAACTACATGTGCAAATTTAAATTTATGCAAGTTAGATTGAGTGTGTACCCGGACCTTAACTCAAACATAATATTCTGACTACTGTCCTGGCTTACCACGAGGTGTAGTTGTTGTTAATCAATCAGACTACGCGAACCAAAGTTCCGGGTGGAAAAGCTACTAAGAACATAAATGTATAACTAGCCGAAATACCCACTAATAAAAACTAAGTTCCTCAGAACGCGATTAGTAAGTAATGTTTAATATAAAACAATTTACCTATAGGTCTGAACTCCCCGAAAAGGCATAAACTGATGTTTTTTGAGAACTATTTATACTTTATTTTAGTAAAACCTTAACTTTGTTTTTAACTTACTCTATCACTAAATAGATGGATATACAATATTTTGCAGTAGGTTCCGGACCATAAAAGATTTTAAGTTCACTTACAGCAAGGTTTCTTAACCTAGGGTCACTGTCACTAGTACCGGGGTTCCATGGCTAGCTTACCTAACATCATTATTAACAACTTCACTGTCCAGATAGCAGACACAATAGTTAAACAATGCAGATGTTCATATGTGATTCACGGGACAGGGAAATGGTTAAGATCCAGAGCCCACTCCTACACAATATATTTTTCAGATTCCCTTGTTTACTTTTCCGGGAATTCTAGTCGAAAAGGGATGTTTGAAATTTTGAAAGTGGTCCGGCTATACGAACCGTTTATGAAAACCTGACTTAGAATCTTTGTTACACCAAAGTACGATACGATGTTCAAAACCTATAAATGTAGTTATTTTTTTTTTAAACTTTGTCCCACACTAAATTTGTGTAAGAATCAAGAACACTTCTCGGTACTTCCCAGGTGATTCAAGTAACAACTCAATTAATTCCCTTCGCGACACATTCGTAAAGTTAATTACTCATTCGCACTGATTTGTTTCGCAAATTCATTATTTCGAAATTACCCATTCGTTGAAAAACTAATTTAATTCAGTGGTATTAAAGCTAACCTTTGCTGAAGTTCGCTGCGTCATAGCGTTTATTGCGTTTGTTGCAATATACTGTGTAAAGTTATGTATAACCGCTGCAACTGCTGTTATATTGCAAAGTTACTGTACCTACATTTGCTACTGAAATGTAGAGACCATCAACGTTAGACTAAGCTTAGAATACTAAATATTTTTTTTTAGATTATCTTCTAGAAAAAGTGCTTTTTGCAAGATTTTTAATGTAAGTGTATCTTCTTTTGACCAAGCAAAACATTTTCAGTAAGATGGTTTATATTTACGTAAGTAAAGGATAAAAATAAAAGTCTCCATGAAGCAAGCAATAGACATAAGCAATATTGTCGTACAATTTTTCATTTACATAATATTGTTTACGTCTCTTTAGTGATCTATATTATATACATAAAACGTATCAGTTACTTATCATCCGATACCATCCAATTCTAATAAATAATAAACTAAGGAAACTGATGCCAATAGCAAATAGCGATACTTGTAGGCAACGACGACGCCGTGCCGGAGCAAATCGTCACCACATATTTGTGTAGTTTAGTATCTAATATTAAAATCTTAACTAATTAATTAATTTAAAATGAATGCGGCTGCTGAGTAGTTTTGAGCCACTATGTAAAGAAAAATAGTTTTATTTAAATGCAATTTAAATTTAAAGAAAACACAAGAAATTAAGTTGTTGGCTTAAATTTTCCCACCACAGAATAATAACAACGCAAGCAGTCATTTAAAAATAGTTAAAATTGGCCTTTTGATGACGATATTTTTTAGAACGACTATTTTTGAATATAAAATTATACCAATTCGAAGTTGAGTAGTAATTGCTAAGCAAGCTTGAGGAGATCAACCTGATCAACGTCATTGGAGCCACTTTTGATGATATAAACATACACATCAAATTGAAAATCTCGTTGTGAAGTTCGTCAAAAACATATAGGTAACTCTTTCTTTAGCAAATGAAATCAAATCAAAAGTTTTTATTTCACATAAACCATTACAGGTGCTTATGAAAAGTCGAATTTAGGTGCACGGTTCCAATTAGTCGTTTCCTATGGAGAAGAGCCGGCAAGAAACTCCATGGTTACTCTTTTAAAATCCACATCTTTAACAACTTGAGTGGGTACAGTTATGACTTAGAATAGTTATGAGAGAGCAAAGTAGTAGCAGTAGGTATCAACAAATAAATCTCAAGCATTCCACTATAAACCGCCATTTATGTACAAAACGAAGTACCTGTATCAAAAGAACTTCAGAGTACACACTCGTAGATGGTATCTAGGCAAGTTCGTCGCTGCCATATATGTTAACTCTCGTAACAGACGGACTGGCGCACAACGACCTCTTTGTCGAGGAGCTGAATGTGAATGCGCCATAAGCTCGCGTACTGTGAACAAAACTCTTGTTCTATTTAATATTATACGTGACTTATAAGGAGTTGCTACTTACATGTAGGCGTATATTAAAAATAATCGTTATTTGTTATATGAAGTTTACATAATTATTATTTCTATCTTGCGAAGCCGCGCCCCGAAAAAGTCAAAGAAAATTTGAGGAGTTTGAAAAAGTTGACAACCTCAGACTTCTTTTAGACTAACTGAGTCACCGAGTTTATTATGGGCATTATGTTCCTTGCATTGGGGAGGCAGGTTAACTGCTTTTAGGAAGTCGATCTTAACTTGTACCGATAAGGCTATTGGGAAGTTACCTAGCGTATAAATCGTGGCAAAATTTTGCTCCATCGCATCACGAAAAGGTCTGATTTTGAATTTCTAAATAAATTCGAGTAAAACCGAAGCAGGCTACTAGTCCTAATCCTAATCCTAACTAATATTATAAATGCGAAAGTAAGTTTGTTTGTTACCTTTTCACGCCTAAACCGCTGAACCGATCGTCCTGAAATTTTGGATATACATTGTCATGTGTACAGAAACGGACATAGGGTACCTTTCATCCCGAAAAAACTACTACTCCCGAGGAAAACAACAATAACGTTCATAGATGGCGTCAAATGTTTTTCGAATCATGATTGAATTATATTATTGTACCTAATACAACCCGAATTGATTGTCAAATTCTAAATTAACGCGAGCAAAGCCACGGGCAAAAGCTAGTAGTTTATAAATCTAGTCTTAGTATTGGGAAAACATACTTATTCCTCTACATAGATATTGTAATCGTATACGAGCTACCCAATTACAGAGCTTCAAGGGTTTTTAAGGGTCTCCATACTGGATTAACAATGAAATTCTCATTAAATACGCGTCAAAGAGTTCTGAAGCACCTTAAATGCACACAAATGAGCACCAATAATGAAACTTAGTTTTTAAAAGTGTAATTAAACTATAATTTCAACTTAGGCATGTTGAAATACTTTAATTGTTTTTTTTTACAAAAAGAAACTTTGCCCCGCAATAAGATTTCTCTTGTATCGTGGGTGCGTTTACAGACACTATCTCACATATACAAACGCTCAGACCCGAATTACCCGAAACAACCATCTGTAGGCCATACAAATTTTTGTTCCGTGTGGGAATCGAACCCACGACCCGTAGCGCAGAAGCCAATTGCTTAGCTACTGCACCAAACGTGTCGTCAAATCTTTAGATTGGTGTGCAGTTTTTTAAAATATTCTTCATTAAATCATTATGAGTCTGCGTTCCAAAAGCTCTTTTTCTTGTTGTTGTTGAAAGAGATAAAAAGTGCCAATAAGCACACTCATTTTTCAAATGCGCGTTTCTCTAATAAATCTTGAAATCACATACTGTGCTCCATTATTGTTACAAGCTTAGTTGTAAGTAAGTAGAGTTTTTTACGCTTTTCTTGAATATGATGAAGGTTTTTCTTAAATAAACGCGGTCATCATTTACGTTTTTGCTTTATAATCTGTAGATTTCTAGCGCGGATTCTTACTAATTTTCAAGTGTACAGGCCAAAATACGCTTAGTGTGTGTCCTGAATGACGTCTCACCGCGCAGGCGGAATGAACGGCGCATTAAATAAATGTTCGAAACGTTTGAATTTTGATATCGACATTATTAAAACCAGAGTAAAATAAACAAACGCGCGTACGCGTCAACTGTCCCGCGTGCACTAAGGACAGGTATCGACGGTAAAGCCACGGTAAAGCCGCTCCGCAATCCGCAATACGCACGTGTGCCGACACTCAGGACGCACACGCTATTTGAACTTGTCGCTGGAAACGATAGCACGTTTTTCATCCGCCGCGCCCGCCACCGCACCCGCGATTTAACGTAAACAAGCACTAACGATGTAAAATACTCGTGGTGAAGCCGCGCAAGAGAATTTGTATGTAGCGCGATACATACGCGTAACGCGACGATACATGAGCTGCGCAAGGTACGCTAAATGTGTCTGCAGCTTTTTTATAAAAAAAATGTCTCTGTTCTGGAGAGTTAAGGTCATGGCACACTATACCGGCACCGCTCCAACCCAGCAATTAACTTGTCATTCAAATTAGAGCATTAAATCGTGTGTAGTATAATATATTTCATAATGGCAATATGAAAAATCCAACGGCGAGCAGTCAGCGCACTTACCGCTACCATACAACTCAACACGGAGCCCACGCACTGAGAGCGAGCGGACCGCGTGCTTACTGCGCGCCGACTCCGAGTCGCCAGCGAAAAAACGTCGTTGCGCCGTCGCCCGCGCTCCTTTCACAAATGCCATATTACTACTGTGTTCGCAGTGACAGCAAGCTTGCACCTCGCTGCCGGCGCGCGGACTACGAGCTTGCACATCGCGGACGACGCGTAGTTAGCGCGCTGGCTTCTAGCCGTAGCCTAAATTCGAAGCGACCGACGCACAGTGGATCGAAACTATGATTTTAGTGACTTAGGGATCAACTTCGTTTTTTTACTTTTTTCTTTATGCGGATGGATAGAGCTCATTAACCTCAATAATAAATTGCCTTGGTGTTTTTTCCTAAACTTTATACTTTGGCAGAAAAATGTGTTTTGTTATTTTTTTGTATGGAGCGGATCAAATTAAATTAAATTCCTGCTAAGTAGCGTGTGATCCCGCTTTTAAACTTCATTTTTCTTATACCTTGTCTAGTCTACTATCATTTGATGCTATGAACATGTGCATAAAGTTGCAACTCTGCCAAATAAACGGATCGAAAAAAATGAAAAAATACGTAGAATAAAAGCTTCATTTTGTATTTTCTTAAGTTCTTTTAAGTTAAATTTGATATGGAATAGTAAGTAAAAGCACGTAATAATGCACATAATTACTTAACAACTAACAACAATACATTTAAAAGGTCCCTAATTACCTTAAATTTACTAATACATATGTGTATTGTATTATTTAAAAATGTGAGTATTTATCTATGAATTTCTATTTGTGTGTTTAATGACCATACTCAGCTTAACCTTTTACTTTATAAAAAACAATGTTTTTTCAATTTTAGCCATTACTGTCATGTTAATGAGGATAATTAGTTAATGAGGGTAGTAGAAAAATGAGTAAACATTTGTTTGTCACTTGAAGTATAAAATGACCATATTTATTATATATACTAACCATTGGCTGGAGACCCTTCAGGTCACGCCAATAACTGCCCGGTTACGTAGAAACCGTCCCCTAGGACGACCTACAGCAGTCAAATAGAAAAAAAAAATTTACTAACTAGTGTTCGTTTATTCGTACTACTACTAAAATCTCGTGATTGTGATCGTCCCTTTTTCGTTAAAATGGAGAGTTTAGTTAACAATTTAGATTTATTTATGATTTTAAAAGATCTATAGTAAAAAACTCATTCAATTCCTACAACATAAAATAAATGTGACCGAAGAGAACAGTGTTGAGCTCTAAAAATTCTGTACGCGCTTTTGTTCAAATATAAGTGCAAGATGGGAACGAAGTAGTCGCACGTTAGCTCAGTTTTTAAGAAAAAATGGTGATTGGTTAGAACGTGCAATAAACTGGCCCGAACGAATGATACCTGACGCTGTGAACACTGAACAGGAAAGGCTCGAGATTTGTGATACTGAATATGTTGAAAATCTACCTTCATTTACTACAGAAGCTTCGACATCTACATTTACACCTCCAAACCCTTTCGAAGAATTGGGCTCCAGGCAAAAACGAAGACGCGTTGAAAAAATTAACCAATCTCTTTCGTTATCCCCGGGTGAACTGAAAGCTACTACAATTGCTAGTTTAAGAAACACTGGAAATGAGGATGTAGGAAAAATAATGAACCATTTGCTAAATCACCCTGAAGATCTAGAAAAAGTTAAGGGGTGTTTATGTAGTACTTACAAGTAAAGCTAAAAGTAGTACCTACATATTCACCTGTCTTTATTATACTGTCTTTATTAGTTTCACTTAAATTAAGTGAGTGGCAGTATATAAGCCTAAGAGAAGCAGCAAATGAAAATGGGTCTGATTTATACCCTTCTTGTTATAAAATTAACAAGAGAAGTAAAAATGTTATCCAGGGAAAGAAGACATAATTATAACTGAAGAAGGAGCTGCTATTAAACTGCAAGCTTCACTCAACTTGACGGTATCTAGGCTTTTAGATGTGATTGCTTTGGATTTAGATTCGGCAACAGAGTTACTGCTTATAAGGAAATGGGGCTTTGATGGAGCCTCAGCATTAACATGACAGTAATGGCTAAAAGTAAAAAAAACATTGTTTTTTATAAAGTAAAAGGTTAAGCTGAGTATGGTCATTAAACACACAAATAGAAATTCATAGATAAATACCCACATTTTTAAATAATACAATACACATATTAGTAAATTTAAGGTGATTAGGGACCTTTTAAATGTATTGTTGTTAGTTGTTAAGTAATTATGTGCATTATTACGTGCTTTTACTTACTATTCCATATCAAATTTAACTTAAAAGAACTTAAGAAAATACAAAATGAAGCTTTTATTCTATGTATTTTTTCATTTTTTTCGATCCGTTTATTTGGCAGAGTTGCAACTTTATGCACATGTTCATAGCATCAAATGATAGTAGACTAGACAAGGTATAAGAAAAATGAAGTTTAAAAGCGGGATCACACGCTACTTAGCAGGAATTTAATTTAATTTGATCCGCTCCATACAAAAAAATAACAAAACACATTTTTCTGCCCAAAGTATAAAGTTTAGGAAAAAACACCAAGGCAATTTATTATTGAGGTTAATGAGCTCTATCCATCCGCATAAAGAAAAAAGTAAAAAAACGAAGTTGATCCCTAAGTCACTAAAATCATAGTTTCGATCCACTGTGCGACGCCGTGCTGCAGCTGTGCAGTTGCGGTGCTGGTATAATGTGCCATGACCTTAACTCTCCAGAACAGAGACATTTTTTTTATAGAGCCACATCTTCACTCCATTATGCTCTCATAAAGCAAAGTGCAGTAAAAATGTAATTTGGTTTTGAATAAGACAACTTTGCAGCAGTTTTAAAGTCGAGGCGTCAGCATCACCTACGATATAGTGTAGCAAAAAGCTCTTAATTGTACACAACGGGTAATTTATTGCATCGCAAATTGCTGTTATCTGGACACCCGACGAACTTTATAGAAGTTCCTAGTCATTAAATTAATTTATACACCTCAAACAAACAAATAATTTATCTCAAGAATGCTGGTACTTTTCCAAAGAGGTGACAAATATAATCATGGAATGTGTAGGTACGTGAGTATATTTACACTGCTATTATTTAATTTGTAAAAACAACACGTCCGAAAAACAACATGTAGAAAATTGCAAACTGAAAAGTGTTAAATAATTTTACTCTTTTCGTTTTTCTAAGTTATTTACTTTTTCTATTTTGAGTAGCATAAACATATATTATAAAATAATTACGTAGGTATTCATAAACATGCGAATACAGCAATCGCGAGTGATTTGCTTTTATTCATTGAAAAGTTTCATTGTTTATCTCTGAAGACCTTCAGACATTTCCTCGGGAGAATACTCTTTCAAACAAAAACAGAATCATTAAAATCGGTTCACAGTGTGGACGCTGTCGCTGAACAAATATCCAAAAGAAAAATACACGTTGAATTGAGAACCTTCTCCCTTTTGGAAGTCGGTTAAAAAATAACACGTACATAAAACAACACGTAGAAAATCGCGTGTTATTCTGCAATCGAAATGAAATTCTGCCTGACAAACATTGGCGCCGCGGAAGAAAACAACAATTTACGGGAGCTCAATTTAAATAGGCAGGATCATCTAAATTCCGTTTGTGTGTACAAACACCAGGCCATCGATTACATTCGACTGTTCAAACATGTGCTAAACGAGCATTCGGTTGTGGCCGTTAACATTTGCACAATTAATTGTATGCTATATAAATTCGTCAACAAATAAATACATGTAAAGTTGTAGTCATTTGTTCCACACTCTGTTTATACACGAGCTAGCCTTTATTGCATTGTTAATGTTTTTAGGTAAATAATTTTAGTTTTACTCTAAAATAGACGTGAGCAAAAACATTTCTGTGGCGAAAAGCTTTGCACTATAAGATGTTGACTAAAGTGGTACTTTAACACTTTCGTTGCAGAATGCAGTCGGTATTAAGTGCCTGCGCGGCGGGGCTCGACCGCGGGAATTGTTTTTGTTTTAAACGATTCCCCCTCGTAAGTCTTGACAGACATTATTCCTCCTAAAAGTGCCCAGACTCATTGGGCGAGGCTTCAAAGTTTGCCGGGTCGAGTATTCTTCGGGGCTCGAATAGTGGGCTGTGCTTCGAGACGGGTCTTGAAAGCTAACTTCGAGATTAATGGTAATGGTAGCTCACACTAGCAGACAGTTAGACACGTATTAGCCAGAGGGTTTTATTTATATGGGTAGTTCGCAATGTATCTTAAAACTTTGCACAGATATTATCAATTAATTTCCTTAGGTTGCGTCTTTGGCTGGTGTAAGGACCAAGATTTAATGCTGATTCTGAATAAGGAATCTGGCATCAAACATATCCAGTTAGTCGTATAGTATAAGTGCACTGCGAGTAACATAATATTCCTGGATGTAAATACACGATTGAAAATAATACGAATAGCCTGGGCTCAAGTTAATCAGCCATTGCTTAAACAGGCACAACAAACACCGGTTAACATGTTAAAAATCGTTTATTACGCACAATGGAATGTGTATATCCATCACAATTATAAAATTGAAGCTCCATTATAATCAAATTAAAAGTTTGTTTGTTTCCGTGTTAAGAATAACATCCGTAACGAATTGATCGAGTAATTACGTCAAATTATTCCGAGCAATTAAAAGTAACGATAAGGGAACATAGGCGTCAGGTGAGATGCATATCATTAAGGTATTATTGCGGGTAGCAGCTGCTCCTAATGGGCCAAGCCGCGGCTCGTTCCGGCTAATGTAGCTACTACCACACGCGAATGCCTACGTAACCCTTGATTTATATTAACGATTTATAACCCTCAGCCTTAAAACGCGGCTAAATTTCATAATTTTGGAGCTGGTAACCTTTTGCTCTCGACTTTTTCATTTAACTTCGCGTCATTTATTGTGTCAGCTCTTCTTCAACGAAAAATATTTGCCAGTTCCTAGTTAGGAATGCGATAACACACCGTAAAATGCAAATAACCTTGTTCTACGGTGCAATGCAAATTAGCTAGTTATTTTGTCAGTTTTCCCCAAAGTTATCGTCCGGGATCGGCTTAAGCCTATCTGAAACAGCTTCATGTCAACGCGATAAGAGTGCAAAGGACCTCGTTACGTCTCGGCCGATCCGACACGGCATTTGACGACGACGAATGGATTTTTTTTCCTTTGGCGTCGCTGACGAGCGGTCTAATTAAAAACTGAATTGAATGTAAAACTATAATACCTAGGGTTTTCCATGTTGTGGGAGTAAAAGTAGATTAAGTTGAAACATAAAATTGAATTTTATAAAGTTTTCACGATTTTATAACCGACACACAGACGACCTCCCACATCAAAATACTGGGTGTCACGAGTAAAACTGAATAGCTATTTCCTGCAACACGTTGCAAAATTCCAACTTTTTACGTCAATATAAAAAAACAGAGAGACGTAACACTGGCTGTAAGAAATGTTTATATTTGTTGATATCCCTATGATGCAAACCTACACAAGAACTCTATAATTAAAGCTACAATTTCAATTCCGAAAATATCTTTGAACTTATATTTTTTCACGCCAGTTTAGTTTGACGTCAATTTATACGGAATGGATTTCTATTACGTTCGTTAAGGATACGTTAATGTAAAGAACCATACGCAATAGAAACGTGTCTATAAACCTATTATTGTACGTTTACCATATCAATTTGTGTTTTAAAGATTAGGTATTTAATTTATACACGCTGGGCTGGGACACATATTAAAAGACTTTAATATTTAACAAGTTTCATTATTGAACATGTAAAGGTAAGGATACACGGCGACACTTTACACTCGACACTCAGTGTCGATACCGAGTGTCGTACTGTGTACATAGTCGTCATGAATTCGGGATTAGCTTCAGTGTCGCGATTGCCTTGCGTTGAATGTTAGTGTCACCGTGTTTAAGTACCCTTAACAAGCATAGTTCCTATAAATGCGACGGAATTTATGCTCATATTATGTTATGGTCTCGATTGGCAGGTGGTTTGGTAATCTCTGTATAATATTACCGGTAGGTACCCAGGTAAATTACTGCTTAGCTTGGAATCCAAAACTTAGATATCCTTTATTCGCCTCTAACCATCGGTAGTGGTGAATAGGGGTGGATAAAACTCTTTCTAACGGAAACCACCCGTTATTTAATACTGTCACTAATTCTGATTAAATGAGACCCGAAACAGATTCTCAGTTACTTTTATACGAATAAAACCAGAGGCATGAATCTTGTCATATTTATGTCACTGATAGTAATAACATTCCGACTAAGCGGATAATACTCGAGTCAGCTACTGTTTATAGGCTCATAAATACTGTGCATTAGCTGATTGACTCCGAAAACATGTAGATACGCGGAGCTGTGTTGTATTGCCGAAAATACTCGTAAGTGCGTCTACGTAACTTCAACTTCACAAAATAATGTTTTGTGTTATTCTACGTAGACGGTATAACCGCGTTCCTGCTTACCACAGAGTATAAATACTTCTCGTTTTAATTTAAACCTTGTTTCGTCTTTATGTGTAATTAAAAGCTGTATAATTTTGTTTTGGCTGTGGAAGGATTTGATTATGTTTTAATTGTTTTACTTCGCACGTCAAGCAGGTCGATGTGCTTTTCTTTGTAATTGTGTTAATTAATTTAAGAAATTTTTAAGACGTTGTTCGCAACCTTTGGTTGTAATAGTGGGTCTACACTTGTGCTATATGCAGTGTAGACATGGGCGTTTTTGGTTTTGAATGCAAACTGATATTTATCAGATTTCAAATATCAAAATCGATTTCAAAATCCGTTTTTAGAAATCCGATTTCAGTAGCGCCTAACTTCGCCAATTCGGTTGCGTACTTAGATTTCGTTTTATTAGCTAAGGAGTAGATACTAACGATGTGTGCGATTTTCATCTAAACGAAAACAATAGGTACATTATTTCTAGTTGAAAACACGAATCCTTAAACCGAAATACATCAACGTATTACCTCGCAATTATAGTCTTTAAAAAATTAGCAGTAAAGTTGATATTGATCGCATTTCATAATTTCCGTTACCGAAAAACCGAAATCTAAATCGCAAAACTCATGCTATCCTTTTTATTCCGCTAAGTTCCGTTATGTTAGAAAGAGAGAAGACATAAGTTTGCGTTTGGATTTTGAATTCACAACACACGATTCGTTTGGTGATATCCATTGATTTTATTTATCGATATATATCGGACTCGTTCGTTCAGTGATAGAGATCGCTAGCGTTTGGATTAGCAAAGTCGATTTTTGAAATCGAATTTTCTAGTTTGAGAAATCGATACGAATCGATTTGTGTTTGAAATCGGTTTTTGAATTCGTTTTGATATATCTGACACATGTCTAATGCAGTGTCGCCCGCAGTTTGTCGGGACCGGCCAACTCTTAACTGCTATGGCAATCCTAAAAGGCGTATTTTTCTATTTGTTACTCTTACATGAGTTTATTTCTTACATTTACCTGCACTATTTTCATACAATTTTTTTACACTACAGTAACACTACTGTAGTGTAAAAATAGTATGAAAAATAGAATTACACAATTGTTGTGATCTATTATTTAAAAGGAGTATCCATGGAGCTTCTTGCCGGTTCTTCTCAATAAGACCTACCTTTTGGAACCGTGCACCTAGTTTTGACGTTTAAAAAGCACCCGTAATCTGGTCTCCTTGAAATAAAAAATACTTTGACACCCCTATTTTATTGCATGTTGCTTAAAGCGTGGGCCATGCTAACATATCTAAATGTCAATACGGTCTATGTATCACGGAGTACAACTCATAATTCTATGTATCGATCGCCGTTGTCGGTTAAGAAAATATAATGTCAGTAACACGTCTGGGATTTTCTGTTCATTGAACTCTCTTAGTAATATTGCTGAGTATTATAGAATCGTGTTTTAATCCGCTTAATAGATACATATTCCCCTTAGTTAGAGACATATCCAATCAAACTAAATGCAGTGTAAAATTTTAGTGTCATATTAAGTATACTGTTTACATTTAAATTAAATGAGTATCGATGTTTTGCTCTTGGGATTTAGACCGAGATTTTCACGAACGAAAGCATAAAATGTTGATTTATTTTGTTGAATAATAATGTGTGCTCTCATTATGTCGATTACTTATTACGATTATTCAGATAAATCTAGAAAAAAATAATTGTTGACTCACATACGTGCGGTAAAAAGGGGTGGCCGTGCTTTGGCCGAAGTATTTTATATCGAACTTAATTACGTCGACAACAATTAGCCGACGTAATGTTTGTCGAAGCAATGTTTTCCCTAAGTAATTTGATTTCGCCGAATGAATGTTACTAGCCAAAATGATTGGTGGCCAAAAAATCATTCAAAAATGTTGTTTCAGTCGAATACATATTAGGTAATTGTTAAATTTGGTCACAAAACGGAATGTAATTTTAATCCGTAGCAGACTCAGCGCACCCCGACAACACGTGATCAGACGTTATCCTATCCCTAGAGTGTTATTTAAAAGCGTGGAGCCAGAAGCTCGCAAAGGAGGTCCTGAATGGAACGAGTGCACGAGGCCAAAGCGCAGCCCGTGGTGGGAGGTTGCGAGCGAAGCGAGTCGGCGACCTCCTGAGCGTAACGCTGGTCGAGTGTGCGAGCGAAGCGAAGGGGCGACAAAGCGAGTCTTCTGGCGGAGCAAACCCAGAAATACTTGCATGCTTTCAAAATATAATTAGGGACTTTTAAATTTTAGGTTTTTAATTTTAGGGGAAATGAGAAGTGGCGAAAGATTTTCCCCAGATAGGAATCGACTAAACATATTTCGATATTTCAACAGAGAACCATATCGGGACGAACAGACTTTTTCATAATTACCTAAAGATCTGAAGAAATTAAACTTTATCTCATTAAGATAAAATTCTTCTCAGAATGAAAGTTGTACAGGGTACAGTTTGATTCTTTTAGTTGTTCAGATCATTTTCAACGGTCTTTTCGTCCCGATATATTTGATAAATTTGACTGTATGTACATCATTTAATATAGTAATTTTATGTATCTATCATATTCACCTCGGTAGCAAATTCTTTGCTTTATTGCGGCGAATATATTATGGCGCTCTGACCAAAATATGCTTGCATAGTTTCCGTAGAGTTAAGCTGATATTTCATCCAACGTCAGCCACTGTGGTAAATGCTAGTTATTTAATGTATCCACGAGAACCGGTAGTTTATTACTATCGCTGTTTTCAGGGAACATAACTCACATTCAGAGTTAATTATTATCATGTAGGAGGTATCTTTAATATATTTTCCTTCATAGTTAAATACATTTTCAGGTTTAGGTCTGCCTCCATGGTCCGGAGCGAGGGGGCATGGGAAGCAGTCACCTCCTTCAGCGAAGCAGTAATGCTAGCGAAGGAGGAGGCGGAACGCGTGAGGGAGAGACAAACCTCACGCTTCAGCCGCCGCAACAGAAGGAGACGCCCCAGGCGTCGGAAGTCGCAGGGCGATTCCCGGCCGGTGTAGGCGCGGGCCTGCGGACGGCGAGTGTTGGGTGGCTCGCCGTCCGATCAGAACCAGGCCCGTGTCACCGGCGAGTTGTATTCCACGCGCGCCTCAAAGATATTTCAGCATAGTAGACGGGGCCCGCTAGGGCCAATGCCTGCCAGGGTTGCGGAATTTGTTTGAAAGAGTTATCGCGACCCTGGAACGCAAACGGCACAAGGAGGAACACGGATGGGTTTTAGTCAGTAAGAGTCTGACACTCTCTTCCGCTCCGCCTAGAGCGGAAGAAGTCATTTGATAATTTCCCATCCAAAGGTTTAGGTCTGCCACACACTAGGAAAGCATACGTTTTGATGTGGTGTTTCTTCGATATATTTATACTTATATCATTTGAGTTTTGCGACTAGTAATCACTAAGAGTCTGCTTCTTCTGCCTGCCCTTGTCCCAAGTTAATCGGAATCGACGTAAAATGTGTTCTTCTTCCATTGGTCCCTATTAGCCGTCCCGCTATCATTTATGTGTAAGTAATAAATAAAAGTAAGTACTAAGTAAGAGTGACAATTGAAAAACATCGCAGCTGTTCTATTAGTTAAATTTAATACACATCGTATAAATTACAGACACCCCCAGGACTCCCCTGCCATTTCTTAATAACGTTAATAATTTTATAGGCGGCCCCAAAACACATAAATACGAAACTCCCTCTTTTGAAACAAGGAACCGTGCGAAACAAGCCCTGAGATAGACATTATTTATCAATGTACGAAAAATTTCCGCCATTTGCACAACTTTGGGAATGCGGTGAGTATACAGTACACTTTGTTACTCTTTAATTAAATGTCGTCATTTAATTAACGGCACACCTCGTGGTTAAATATCGGCTTTATGTAAGGACGGATGCTACCAATTCATTGTCGTATGAAAACAACTATACGTAATATTATGAATCGTAATTCTTACCCAATTATGTCTTTTTGAATTCATCATATCAGAGCCCTATTCTACTAGCAAAATTGTTGCGAAACCGCAAACGAACCGCGACCACAAACAGTTTGTCGAAATGTTTAGTTTTGTTTTGGTTGTCAAACAATTTGATAGTTTTTGTAATCGAAAACTGTCTAACGATTTGGCTTAGAGTTAATTAGTCCCCAGGACGTATACAGCAGCTACTGCTGAACATAGACCTTAGAAGCACCGGTATAATTAGCCGCTACAATCAATATTGCCATAATCAACAGTAATTAATTTATGCTTGGCAGACGGATTGTTGATTGCAGTATACTAATGAGCAGGCAAAATGACGCTGTCACTAATCCTCAAGATATTATAATCCTTAGTCCCTTTTTCACACCACTGGTTGACAGGACAGGTGTCCATCCCTCGTCAGAAACCACACGGTACGATAATACGACATAAGTGCGCCTCGATAAACTTCGTGTTTCCGAATTTGTACGAATCTGGAATTCATCCAATTGAAATTGGAACCGGTGTTGTTATACAGCGTGTCCCAGAAAGTAGTGTCAAGCGGAAGCCCAGAGGTAGAACATCCTTTGAGGTACCCAAATCACCCCCATGTATGTTCCGCGATTTTTTGTAGTTTTCGAGTTATGAATGTTTTTCATGTTTTTTAATCAAACTTTGACTATAACGACATTTTTGATCATAGTGACGTAAATAGTTGAGATACATGAGTAATTTTTTTTTCTAAATTAGCTGATTAGTGACCCTTTCGAATGCATAAGCATTTGTAACCATAGATGCAACGAATGCATTACAAAAAAATATTGAATTCTCATAAAGTTAAAATCCTGCATGTTTCCTCAATCTTTGTGGGTGATTTAAAAATAAATCTCCCTAAACTTTTTTCGTCAGATGCATTTTAAAAACTTATCCATTTTATCAGCTATTTACCCTGTAAATTTCATCGAGCTATCTCTACGACATCACAATAAAAATTTCATTCAAAGCATACAATATCGAAAATTCCAGTTGTAAAAGGGTGAATGAAAAATTGATTAAAACTAACTAATAACGTCTTTTTTAGTAACCCTCAACGCAAAAAGAGGGGTGTTATAAGTTTAACGTGTATGTCTGTGTGTCTGTCTGTGTGTCTGTCTGTGGCATCGTAGCTCCTAAACGAATTTTGATTTAGTTTTTATTTTGTTTGAAAGGTGACTATATCGAGAGTGTTCTTAGCTATGATTCAAGAAAACCTGTTCAGGCGTTTGAAGATCATCAGCTCATTTCTGGTTGTTGAAGGGATATGAGCAACTTCTACTGGTCTGATCGATTCGAAATTTACTATCCTGTGACTTCAATGATATTACAATAAGATGGTAACCTTGACCTGATACTCAAGCATCATCTGAAACAGCATGATACCCAACTTACAGTAGAGGTATTGTGTGCCTATTGATTCTTTAAGTTTATGATAAGTTGTAATGATCTCCTTCTTGTCACATGTTATCAATATCATTGAAGTCACAGGATAGTAAATTTCGAAACGATCAGACCAGCAGAAGTTGCTCATATCCCTTCGACAACCAGAAAAGAGCTGATAATCTTCAAACGGCTGAACAGATTTTCTTGAATCATAGCTAAGAACACTCTCGATACAGTCACCTTTCAAACAAAATAAAAAACTAAATCAAAATCCGTTTAGGAGCTACGATGCCACAGACAGACCCACAGACATACACGTTAAACTTAAAGGACCCCTCTTTTTGCGTCGAGGGTTACGAAAAAAGACGTTATTAGTTAGTTTTAATCAATTTTTCATTCACCCTTTTACATCTGGAATTTTGATATTGTATGCTTTGAATGAAATTTTATTGTGATGTCGTAGAGATAGCTCGATGAAATTTACAGAGTAAATAGCTGATAAAATGGATAAGTTTTTAAAATGCATCTGACGAAAAAAGTTTAGGGAGATTTATTTTTAAATCACCCACAAAGATTGAGGAAACATGCAGGATTTTAACTTTATGAGAATTCAATATTTTTTTGTAATGCATTCGTTGCATCTATGGTTACAAATGTTTATGCATTCGAAAGGATCACTCATCAGCTAATTTAGAAAAAAAAATTACTCATGTATCTCAACTATTTACGTCACTATGATCAAAAATGTCGTTATAGTCAGAGTTTGATTAAAAAACATGAAAAACATTCATAACTCGAAAACTACAAAAAATCGCGGAACATACATGGGGGTGATTTGGGTACCTCAAAGGATGTTCTACCTCTGGACTTCCGCTTGACACTACTTTCTGGGACACGCTGTATAATAGGGAGTGCCTCCGCTGCCGGCGCCGGTTGCCATTACGAGTGCCGGCGCCGGTTGCCAAACTGACTGCCGGCGCCGCGCCGACTACATACACTGTTTTTATACACCTTCAAGGCATCTTCAAACTCTTTACGAGACGATTAATCGTCACCTACTTTCATTTTCACAATAAAAACAAATGAAAAACTTAAGGGGATGTTTGTAACGCTGTTTTGGTTTCCAAAGCAGAGTTTGCGCGGGCCTCCTATTTCTGTCTGCAGTGTTTAACAACAAACAACTTATTACCGCCGCAGGTGTCTATTTTGGGTGCCGGCAGCCGATGTTTTTAATCTCAGCTGCCGGCAGTAATGTACCGCCGGCGTTATTTTTGGGTCCCGGCGCCGGCAGCGGAGGCACTTCCTATATAATATTATCTAATGATTATAAAGATACAAAGAAAGATAGACCGGGTAGCATAATTCGTACAAATACGAAGACACGAAAATTGCCGAGATTCATAACTTATATCGTAGTCTGTGAAGATGACAACAACAACAAAAACGCTGTAGTCAGACCTCAGTTAGCTTTATTTCACTAATTTTAAATTACAAAGTTCTTTGTTAGGTATTAGGAACAATATAAGAGTGAGCTATCCGGTCCAAATACGGCTTCCGTAAAGTTCTCAAACAAAAGATTAACTGTAGCAATCAGCCCGCCACGAGGTATTGATCTTAGTAGCCCCGACTCCCGAGTCACGAGCGACGCTTACGGAAATCCGATCACACTTATTTATATCGAACCCTGCCTGCGTAGAAACAGGCATTTACTTTCTTACTAAGTATTTTGATGCGTTTCTTTCCCTCTACGAAATAATGTTAGTTACTCAAATCTATCTACATAATCATTGTGAACACTCTTTTGTCAAATAAATGGTATTTGAATTCACTATTCATTAATAAAAATGTTGCAGCTTATCTGTGATTATTTACAGATTAATCTTTACAGTTCTTAATGGATACAAAAAAAAAATTTAAAATATTTCGTTACTATAAATTATGTTTAATAAATGTTCTAGTTATTGCCTGAAATATTCAATATGCTTGAACAATAATAGAGAATTGAATTATAAACGTGATGTGGATGGCAGAAGACTGAATGAAATAGCGCAACGTAGGAGCGGACTATGTCCAGCAGTGGGCTGCAATAATTGCGATTCCACATTATGCCGCTTTCCACAGCGAATCAGCGATAAGAGAAACAAGCATAGAAAATCCTATCAAATTAGAGCGGAATAACACATACACACGTGATATCGCGATTCGCAGCGGAAAGCGGTAATGTAATAATGGCGTAATAGATTGCGATAGGCTGCGTTTATTAACGATTGAAACAGAAACTCGTTTTTATTGTACTTCTATATATAAATAAAAAGAAAAGTCCTAACTGACTGATTGACAGACTCATCTACGCCCAGCCGAAACCCTTGGACCTAGAAAGCTGAAATTTTTCACAGAGGTTCCCTTTATAACGTAAACAAGGAATAGGGAAGGATTTTTCGAAATTCAACCCCTAAAGGAGTTAAATAGGGGATGAAAGTTTATATGGAAAATCATCACTTAACGGGTTCAAAATTTCACGCAAGCGAAGCTGCGGGCAAAAGCTAGTTAGAGAATGTAGCTTTGAATGGATATTTAAGAAAATGTAGGTATCCCCAAACCCCTGAATAAGCAACCGAATGTTACAAGGAAGGGACATGTAATAAATAATGTTATAGGTGGTCGGGATCTGTGGTTGCTGTTCCGCGTTGGTAATTAGATAACTAATGAATAGTCAATGAAACCGCCACATTGTAATATATTTGCATTAGTTAGACTCCGCATTAGTCCGCATATTGGTTCCGTACGTAATACTTTTGCTATAATCCCATAATTTCCGGTTTAATCTCGTACCTAATATTTGAACGATATTTGAAACCCTTTTAGAATAGAACCAGGATATTTTATTCACGAAAATTAGAAAATGTTATTATTACGGTTTAGTGAATTTCCATACAGATTATAAGTAAGGTAAATATTAATCCAAATATTTCTGCTAGTAGGTACCCTCAAATGGGGGTTCCATTAACGATACGTTAAGTTGATTCCGTAATCGCTTTGTAGGTACAATATAATTGGAATTGCATTTTTGTAACACTGGCGTCGTGCTTTTAATTGAATAGGTACATCATTCTTTCAACGGGTAAAGTTTTACATTTCCCTAACGCTTATAAAGGTAATGATAAAACACAAACATTTTATCCGTTGTATTTGGAAGTTAAGTACTTATCTTTTTCATCTTCTTAGCGGTTTCTCGGAGAATCTGAAACTAATGAACCCCTCTCAACATGGCGGCCTGAAAGCAGCATCCCAAGTGGAACTGTCCAAATTTAAACGACGGCTGAATTTAATTCATTTGCCTTTTTTAAATTTATTTAATCAACATGTCAAGTGTTATGAAAACGATACTTCTTGTGAAGTGGCTCAATGAAAGCGAGCCTGAGCGACCAGTCTTGCGCTTGCTACCAAATGCTAGTACTTTATCCGGGGTTTTGAAGCTTCTGAATCAAAGCGTAGCGGCTGCTATCCGAACGCTGGCACTCTTGGAAATACCAATTAGTCGAAATAATACCTAATCCCTCGGTGTTATTTCTCTGTGCATAGGTGAAAGCTGAAACATTAACTATATGAAATAATCCGTTATTCACCTTACGTAGGTAAAAAGATATGAGGTGTTCCCTGTGGAGGACCAAAGTTATTATTACGTTATTATTCATACTTTTCCATATACTGAATGTTCCAAATCAATGGGTCATGATGGAGGGAACGTAAGTACTTTAAATATTTAAAATAGTGAGTTTTACTTTTATGTAATAAAAAGATTTATAATATGTAACAAACACTGAATTCAAAGATTTCTTAAAAATCTCTTGCATGGGTTTCGAATTGAACAGACAAAAGTGCGAAAAAGTACCAGCCTGTGGAGTCCATATGGTCTGACAAGAGACAAGATCTTACATCTCCACCTGCTCGATGTTCGTGTAAGAAATGTGTTGAAATTTGAGGGTCACTCATCAGACAGTAGTTACTTTAGTAGGTATACCTAATATAAAAAAGGCAATATATTTTAGACACGTGCGTAGATATTTTCTATTTTTACACTTCCACTGCTACATTTTTTGCCTCTAAAACTAAAATGGATACCTATATGATACAAAGTCCACACGAATTAACAAAAAATAAAACAATAGGTACAATCCTACTTCGGCACTTATAACTTGACAAAAGACGACGAGTCTACAAACCGAAAAATAAAACGCGAACATAATGATTTAGCTTAAACAGTCGTGTGAATTGCCAAAAAAAAAGATTAAATGAGTACATACTACGACGAACATAATACATATCTACGTGTACATTAAATTATTCAGTCTACGAGCGATAGCGACGTCAGGAACAAACCTTTGTACAGCGAGTTTGCGCGCGGATCATTCAGAAAATGCCAAAGGTCGCGCGCCCTTCCCTTGCAATGAACTTCTACATTTTCAGAGTTTTTAAGTGATTGATGTCGATCTCTTATTGCTTTTATTTCAAATACATTCTTAGTCTGTTTCTCTCAGAAATGTACAAAATAACACCAAAAGTATTTACGGTCCGATTTTCCAAAGTAATTTGTAAAAGAAAACTCAAAGGCGTTAAGGAATCTGAATATTTTGGCTTTACAAATCCCCGTTTAAGAAGTTAAGCACACGAACCGGCATTAATAAGTAGATGTTGATTACCTAACTTTTGATCGAGGTCAATGAGGAAATTCAGTTTACAGTACCATTATTTTTTGTTTTGAAAAGTTGAACGTTGTTGATTTGCAAATTGTAGAGGGACAGTGAGCAAATATGGAATAGTATACCTAAAATGGAATTAAAATTTAATTTACGCTCGTGTACAATATTGAGGCTGAATCTCGTTTGTAGCGTGCAGCGCGGGATAAACCCGGTCGTGGTATTAATATCGGAACTAACCCAGCAATGTAATCGCGTTATCGACTGTTCCCTTCGGTTAGAGGTGATTATTTCATTAAGCCCACTAGTTAGCACTTTCCTCTTCGTTCGAGATACAATACATAAACAGACCTACAATAAAGATTACGGCGCTTACGTATTTACTACATAATAACAATGAAGTTGTGATATCTGATACTTTCGGGAAGGTGATATAAATGATTGAATAAAACAAAATGACAAGTAAGTTTGTAAGTGTTATGGTATGTCTACACCAGTGCGCTTTCATGTTCATCTTGCGCTTTCAACTTTCAATTCCTCTCGCGTCAAGCGCATGCAATATTGATTGCCATAAGTCGCATGCAGCTTATCATCTACACCGGTGCGCCTCTGTCAGTCGACATACAATAGACGGATTAGCGTGCGCTAGGGGCATGTGCTTTTGTCGAACTAGTATTAAGGCATGCGCTATTGCATGCGCTATGGCGCTTTACGCATGCTTCAGACGAAGACGCAAGATGGACACGAAAGCGCACTTGTGTAGATATAGCTTTATAACTGCAACTTACAGCTTCTATGATTACTTCAGAAATAATAATAACAACATTTTGCCTGTATTCCCCAAAGGGTTGGTATGTAAGGGGTGGTAATTTTGCCGTTATGTTTAAGTCTCTTGTAACAGGGGGCGAGACTATTGCCATCAACATGTCAGGAATCCAGACTCCGGGCTGCTACTAAAAAATTCCACACGGAAAAACCCAATAACACTTTGCCCGATCTTACGCTCTGCAGTCCAGCTTGTGACCAGGGGCCTAATTCTCCTAAAATAAATCTTGATAAATCACAACCGAACCGTTCATTCAGACAGTTCTCAATTTCAAAATCTATCAAATTGTTTGACACAAAAAACAAAATCAATCATTTTGAAAGTTTTCGAAAACAAAAACTGACTGACGGTTGTGGTTCGATTGCGTTTGGCCACAATTTATTTTAGGAGAATTGGGCCCCAGTACCTAGACCAACGAGGCAGTCACAGTATTACAGATAAGTATTTGGAAATGTCGCACTCTATGAGGCTTCATTTCTATAGCTTATCAAGAAAATCCTAATTCGAAAACGTCAAATCCACCTGGCAAGCGTAGTCATTATGTCAATTTCCCCTTTGATCATTAATTGTAGTGGTTATATGGAGGCCAGTTTCCGTCGTTATGGGCTTATATATGATGACGATAACATCGGCGCAGTCGATGTTTTGTGGAGTATAACAAAAGTTTTTATTTTCGGTAAAAATAACCCAAGAAATGTTGCATTAAATATGTATGTAGGTACCTGTTGTTTGATTCACACAATTATTATGTTAATTAATTCCCCTTAAAATGTGAACTGCCAATCTGACCATCAGTAGTAAAGTAATATTAAAGCGATTAGGTACCTACTTTTATACTCGTACAACTTTATGTTTAGTATATATAAAAACCGAGACACGCCAACAAGATTTTCATCAGAACTGCCTGAATGTGTGTGTTTTTTTAATAAATCTCCAAGTTACACCTTAGTTTATGTCGCATTAAGTTCCCTAGTAAAGTGTGAAACGCCTGAGATGTGCTATGCAGGGGTTGTCTAATACACGGAAACTGACCGAGCGGAGCGTCTCAAGCCTCAAGGTATCTATTCCCGTCCACTGTTATGCGTAGAAACTTATTGTCATCATGTCAATCGATTCTCCTGGTGATTCTGAACAAACTAGTTACAGGTTTAGTGTATACTAAAAATAAACTTGCATATTTTTTTATTATACAAATAAAGTAAAATATCTTAAATTCTTTTCATAAAATGTTATCAAACTGAACCTAAGGTTACTGCTATAACAACAAATAATAATGTTTATTGTTTTCTTTTAGTCGCGACATCGCTAACGATGCTGTACATAGAAACAGGGGTGAATTCTTAAGAGCAGGCTTACGAAGAAGGAATATCTGAAACACTCGCGTTATGTTATACTTAGCATAGGTAAGTTTGTTTGTACTACGCAGAAAGCTTTAGAGGCCCCGCGGAGCCTTTTAAGATATTTATGTCACTCTCCAGTTTTGGCGAAATATGTTTCGGTAAATACAGAAATACTGGCCCACAGGTGCCTCTAAGTACAACTGATCTGAAGGAATCCAGTATTGATGCACCTACCTACTATTTCAACAGAGTTCAGCCGGTGATCCCAACAGATAAATTATTAATGATTTCCTTATTTTGGATAGAGATGAACCACCGAATAAACAATGTAACGTGGGGAGGTAACTTGGCATACTTACACACTACACGCTAGGGACGGTAGGTTCGTTTAATTTCCTGAATTTTCTCGTGACATGGGATAAACACTACTTCCTTGTTTGACCCTTATTTTGTTTCAGCAAATTTCTGCGAATTGAGAGTGGTGCGTACAAATAATTGATTAGCAATTTAGTGGCCGAACTTATTCAGACTCTATATTACATTATGTGCGGACAAATGTAATTATTCTAACGTTAATTTCTAATATATATTTATATATATAGGTAACGTTAAACATTAGCTTCGAATGACTGCTATTTATGTTCCGTTATTAATATTATACGGATTGATAAATTTACAATCGTCGATTATGAACAATCTTGTGAATGGTATAAATTACAACGGTGTATCTTATCATGGCGGAAGAATAAAACAGATCGAATCGGACAGGGGTACGCCTATCGGAAGTAATGTTTTTTGGCGACAATAGGCGCGAGTAGGTCCACATCTTTACAGGGGCTACAAACTCTTAAGTGGATTAAATGTCTGACAAAGGCGGTTTATTGCGCGCAGTTACTCGTGCCGTCGTCACCAACACACGCTCTTTGTTAATACTCACTTGCTATTGTTTGTACTCTCCATACTAATATATAGGTACGTGTATTTTTAGATCCCAGTCACGGTACTTTACTGCTAACCAGATTTGGCCGAGACGCGTTTTTGTTGGATCAACAAGCTCAAATTGGATCATGTCCCTTACATTTTCGGTACTTTATTTAATGTAAATATATATCTAAGGTTTAAAGTGAAAGTTAAGGAAGCGAATAAAATACTAATAATCGCTTTGATATTATAGGTATTTTATTTCTGAAGTCTCATTAAATAAAAATATTTACAAAGAACTGGGTGCATTTACAGATAAAAATGTAACATGGACAAACACCCAGACCGGTGGTGCTAATAACGCCGTTGATGAAACATATTTCGTTTCATATTCGTAACCATAACTGCAGGTAGGACTACACATACAGTCGCAACTGTAAACTCTGCAACTACCAAATGCAGCTTGAAGGCAATTAGGATATGGTCAGTGCAACTGCGTGACAACTACCGACTGGATGTGTAGCCCACTTTTTTTTTTAACGATGGGAAATTATCAAATGTCTTCTTCCGCTTTAAGCGGAGCGGAACGGAGTGTCAGACTCTTACTGACTAAAACCCCCGTGTTCCTCCTAATGCCCTTTGTGCTCCAGGACCACGGTAACTCTTTCGAACAAATTCCGCAACCCTGGCAGGCACTGGCCCTTGAGGGCTCCGTCTACTATGCTGACATCTCTTTGAAGCGCGCGTGGAATACAACGCGCCGTCGACGTGTGTAGCCCACTTGCAGTTATGATTACGAATATGAAACGAAATATGTTTCACCAAACGCGGCGTTATTAACCCCCCAAGGAACAACTATCTGTTGGCTACACAATTTTTTGTTTCGTGCAGGAATCGAACTCGCGACCCGTAACGCAGAGGTCAGTAGCTCAGCCACGCGCTACTCAAATGATGGTTTGAGAAGTACCGTGTCACAAAATCTAACACTATCTATACATAATACTTATTAGTTAGTATGACAACACCCACGATTTTGGATGTATTAAAATTTTCTGTACGTTTTATGTGAGCTCAACTAAACCAAATGATTCAACAAATGGATAGTGATTGTAAACGTAACAAAGTCCAGACGTCCATTACCCGTACAATTATAAAATTCAGTAAATACCTATTTATTGTTAGTTCTCACCATTTTCCTCTCTTACATTGAGTGTCTGTTAATTTATATAAAAGATGAAATATCGCCGCTCTCTTTGATTGGTGTTTTATTTATCTATGTATTATGAGATGATGCAGTTACGATTTTATTATAAACTTTATTGGTTTATATCACATTTTCAGAAGCTAATGATAAATAGTTTAATGCGTCGCGTGCGGGGCTAATCCAAAAGCTACGGGTACCTGCAACACATTGCGGGGAGTGTGAAGTTGTGAACACCGAAAATCGCTTAATGGAGCACTATGTTGTTATTATTATACATTTATTATTTTAAATCAAATTATTATGGATGATTAATCTAGTATAGGTCGTGGGGGGATTAAAAATATAATTCCCTCCGAAAGATGCAAACCTGGAACCACAATTGTGCCCGGGAAATGGCAATAGGCTCGCCACCTATTACATGGAACTTAATACCATAGGCGAAGGCTCCTGTAATAGTAAAACACTTGTGCTTACGCCTTCGGGGATTACAGAATATTATGTTGTTTGTAAATTATCAGTGATCGGAAAAAGTTGAGCTAATTTACCTAAACTTCAAAGAGCAGAGACAAAAACTGGAGACTTCTTTACGACAACATTTTTTTTCGGGAGAATTTTCTCGGCGATTTTCTTTCATTTGTTTTCAAAAAATAAAAGACAATCTCCTTTTTTGAAAACAATAAACAATCTCTTTTTAAAAACAATGAAAAATGTGTCATCTGGTTTTGTGACAATTTTGGGAAACAAAAATAGGAAACGAATTTAATTGTTTTCTGTACTAATAACATTAATATTAAATGTACTTCAGTGATGTCACGAAACCCGGAATAATTTTCACGAAAAAAAATTTTGTCGTAAGGAAGTCTCCAGTTTTTGTCTGTGTTTTTTGAAGTTTAGGTAAATTAGCTCACCTTTTTCCGATCACTGGTAATTATGTATGCATATATCTAATGTGTATTGTTTATTTTATTAGTCCGAAATAAAAGATTAAATATGTGTATGTTTATGTACGTTGCATTGATCGGTTGCGATTTATCCACAATTTTGATAGTGAGATAGGTAATTAACAGTGCTGCTGAAATGTAGAGCTTGTCACAACTACAAGGTGTTTGTTTTTAGCCTAAACGGCGACCAACAAAAGCGGATACTTCGGAACTCATTCACTGTCGAACCTCGACTGAAAGTCTAAATTCCGGTGCTACTAATGTTTCAAGGTGAGAAGGTTTACTTCAAATTGTTTGAACTCTTTGACGAATATGCATGAGGACATAAAATATCGAGACAAATGGTAATTTCAGGAGGAGACCTTATAGCTAACAAGTCAGAAGTTCAATGAGTTGAATAAACGAAGAGTGTCTTGTAGCTTGTAGCTATGGTAGACTCTTATTCCGGGATTGAAACTAGAGTAGATTCTATCCAATAACATCAAATTAGCGCTAAGTTTTACCTTCTCCGTGTCACGACACAGCTGGAAACTGCTCCAACCAATTAATTTTATATTGTCATCAATTTAACTTAAAAATGTCACATCAATTAAGTGATTCGATTTCAGATATTCACGAATGTTCTTCATGGAAATGAAGCTGGTGTTCCGATTAATTGGCGTTTGATTCGTTATTGTTTCCAGCCGCCGTGGTTCGAATATTTATTTAAAGGAGAGAACATTAACCGCCAAATAAAGTAAAAGTAGTTTCAATTAAAAATGTATGAATGTAGTTGTAATTGTTTTTGTGTTGATTTAAGGGTAGGCCTACAGTAAAAACATTGGTTTGTTTGTGGAGACTGTTTCCACGTAGGTAAATTACAAGGTAACTGAGGGTTTCTGTAGCGATCCTGTGCTTTACGTGTTTAAGATATGAGATTTTTGTAGTGTTCTTCTCTTCAGTACTTATCTAAACGAAAATGTGTGGAGAGACGTTATGTCTTGAATTCTAAGCTCAGTAAAGATAAAGCTTAAGATTTCAAATACCTTATTTACATTTTGTTACAAAAACATTTCCAGACAAGAAAAGGCACGGGCATTACTGTTGAACTCTTGCTTAGGCTCAGCTCAGCTCAAGTTGCAGCGATCGGCGGTCGCGAGGATTTTCGGAGGTTTCTGGTGTGACGTCAGCGTTTGCGAGGGGGAGCGAAGCGGCGGGGGAGTGGCGCGCGCCGCCGAGCGAGCGGCCCGGCCTCAAGCGGCCGCCGACTATTCGTACCGCTACGTACTATCTGTTGCGCGCCGAGCGCGGTGGACGCGCTACGAACGCGCCGCACGCGACCCTACCGCCCGCCCTTCACGCAACCGTAAACAAATTACTACGTATCCCGTGTCCAATGCCCCATACACTTGAGTGAAACCCCCCCTATTTTCGACTTCGACTTATGTGATTTAGTTTTGGTGACTTTGACGTCTGTCAGTGAAGTAGATAAGTGCCGACTGGGGGTAAACGGCCCGTCTGCCGCCCACGGACTGTAGTACTGCTGTAGTAACCGCGCCAGACTTGCCCACTGGGTGATGCACCGAGTCGTAACACTAGGCAACGGCTTCGGCAACTCATAAAACACACCTATTGCACTAAGGTACATTTAGATATTAGAATCTAAAATTATGATCAGTCATACTTTTATGGAATATTGGGTTTGTATTGTTTTGTTAGTTGATAAGCTCCTAAACTGGTTGTAATAGAATATTAAATTAGAACACAAAATTTATGTTATATTCTTGAATGATCATAACATTTTCAAGGCAAGTCTTACTTATATTACATGAACACGTCTGAATACATAAAGCTGATCAAAACTAATAGGTATCTAGAGTATCTACATAATTATCACACTTAAGTACTTACATCAACATCAAAAACATTTACGTATATCAATACTTAATTGGTCAATTATTATTACTTGAATGTTATAAAAGTTATATAAACGATTTCTTCGAGACTTTGAAAATTATTTAAAAAATGAAACCGTAAATATTCCTGCCACTATTAAAAAGGGATTTTCTAGTTCGTCTAATTTTTTTCAATGCATTCTAATTTACTACAGTTTTTGTATTATTTTTCTTGTTTCATAATTGATTATACATTAATATTTATAGTAAATACAAGTAAAATATAAAATTAAAAAATATTTAAAACTATGAAACCGTAAATATACCAGCCACGTAATATTTAAAAAGGATTTTCTAGTTCGTCTAATTTTTTTCAATGCATTCTAATTTACTACAGTTTTTATATTATTTTTCTTGTTTCATAAGTGATTATACATTATTATTTATAGTAAATATAAGTATTCTTATGTTACTAAAAACATAGTGATTCTCCATTCAGTACCAGTATAGCTGGACGTGAGGACAGCGTCTGCTCTGATTCATATAGCCGCATTTATAATTCAGATAGTTCTAAATCCGAGTCGCTTAGTTTTGTCTGCCCTTAAGGTCAAAGTCATGAACATAGTCGTATTGTAAACAACATTAAAAGCTCGTAGTGTAAACAAGAAAATTAGAGTTAGAAATAAACTGAAATGATGCAAACAAATCATTGATTGATAGGAGGTACTTATAAAGGTGATGAAGAAAGCTATCATCATCAAAATGCTATCATGTTACTCATTTTCGCAATAAGACTTATACAGGATGGGTAAAAAATCGTGGACCAAACGAAACAAAGCGATAGTTGGGGTTGCAGCATTTTTTGGTAATACATTTTTTACAGTAAGTTTCTAAAGTTACAATTAATTTTTCGTGAGACTTAAAACATATTGAAAAAAGTGCTAATACTCATATATCATGATACCCACTGTCATAAAAGAACGTTCAAGCAACTAAACACCATTTATTGTTTTAAAATAGGTAGCCATTTCACTCTAATTGATTATTTATTACAAATTTTGGTATTTTCTTAAAAACAGTCAAATTGTCATAACTTTTAAGGAGATCAAGTTAGGGCTCTGCCACATGGATATTTTTCACTGCAAATAACCCCAACTCTCGCCCTGTTTCGTTTGATCCACGATTTTTGACCCAGCCTGTATAGGATATTAAGTTGAAATTGTCTAAATATCCACAAAATATCGTTTAAAGTTCAGGGCAATGCGGCGTAGACCTAAAAATTATTGGTTTTCATTTATTTACTATATTTGTTTATGTGCAGGGAAACATAGTCCGTATAAAATATTGATATAAAGCAGCATCCATAAATTATATTAAAATAAATAACTTTCTTTCTTTCTCTCATCTAGTTAGATTGAAAGCCGACCCAAACATCGTTGGGAAAGGCGGTGACGATGATATAATTTGCAGTAATAAATAAAAATATAGATATTATTTTTCAAATCCGCTGATTGATTATATATTTTCCATTACATTAGATCGGTCACAACAAGGACGAATTAGAGATAATCGTAGCAAGTTTATATTATGATTAAAACAGCTACGTAATGAAGCTGTTTTTATGATTGTAATAACTAACATTGGATATTAATTACAATCATGTTATTGCAAAAACGCACGCAGAAAGAATTTAATGAAAATCTAAAGGGATGAAAGGTGGTAAAGTTTATGAATGAAAAACATGTACCATGTAACATAGCTCAATTATTTTCTAAAGTAAATAATGGATGATGTAAAAAACATTTTTCAAAACAAATCTTAAAAACGTGTGCATCAGCGTATTACAATAGGAGTATCTTAATGCGTGGGCCGAACTCGAAACTTGATATAAATTATCTTTAAAACAATAATAAAACACGCATTCCAGGATTTTTTTTAAATCAATCCATGGAGGAATGTAAAGGAATTGATAAACTTTGTACGGAAATAAACTTTTTACGCGGGCGGAGCTGCGCGGGCACAGATAGCTAGTATGACATTTATTTTGTTCCGGTTTAAATAAGAGTGCAAGTTAGATTTGTGTCTGTAAAGCCGCGTTTCCATTATGCAAGTAGCGTGCAGTAAGTAGTTGCAGTAAGTTCCAAGTTACAAGAAGTTTGTGTTATGGAAAGATTAGCCAGCATGGAAATTGCCATTACATTACATAGAATTCCGACTTGCATGCAGGTTTAACGCCATGCCTGCATGCAAGCTATTTGCATAATGGAAACGCGGCTTAAACGATACAGGCGTGTGACAGATTGAGAGAAAGTTTGCGAAATTATTTGTCATAATAAAACAAATGGTTAGTTAACTAGGGTTACGTACTAGGTACACGCAGGGGGTATTTCAAAAAAATATCATTAACTGTTCATTAAGCTAATTCGGTCTCTAAACTTTTCAATAGCTTTGCATTTCACCACATACCTATTATAGTGATAATGACAAGATTATTGAACACATAAACGTCATAATTGTAGGTCACATTAAGCTTATCTGGAGAATAGTTACGGACTACCATTATTGATATGTTGGTGAAATACCCCCTTATCTCTCTTAACATTACCCATGGCATATCCAAAGTACAAAAGCTATTCTGAATTTTTAGTAAGTACCCACATAAAAAGTAAGTTGGGTTTTAAATATTCCTTTATGAAAACCTATCAATAGTTTTGCTCTTGTTTTGTTCAAACAATGACAAGATTATTGAACACATAAACGACATATTTATAGGTCACATTAAGCTTATCTGGTGAATAGTTAAGGACTACATTATTGATATGTTGGTGAAATACCCCCTTTCTCTCATAACATTGCCCATAGCATATCCAAAGTACAAAAGCTATTCTGAATTTTTAGTAAGTACCCACATAAAAAGTAAGTTGGGTTTTAAATATTCCTTTATGCATATCTTTCTGAAAAGCCTGTCCCATTTCTATTCAACTAGGTAACGTTGAAATTCTATGGTCGGGATTACTCGGGATGCACGATGGCCGTTCTATTATACTTAGCGTGATGTAAACTTCCCGTCCTTATCATTTTTCTTCTTTATTAGAATATCGTTAAAGGGCTCTAAGTGAATCGTTTGAATACTTTATAGTCCAGGATCCCGGGTCCATTTTTGCACTTGATTACTATCAAGCTCATTCGTGAGTAGCTTCATTTTGATGAGACGCCCAACAATTTCCTGTACGAAAACTCTCCATTGTGGTAGGAAGCTAACAGAGGTAGCAAGGATAAAATATGTCGATTTGGTGATTCTCAAAAATGTATAATTAACTGGTTTTTTTTTGTTAAATCTCAAAATAATTATGTAAATTATTTGAAAAAATATTGGTCCTACAAAATGTATGGTTTGATCAAAGAGTCCCCTCCTTCCAATATGTATCGATAGCGAAGTCATTAAAAATGATTACTAACCAGCTATTAATGAAATGAAGCTACTCACGAAAAATTAGCTTGATAGTAATCAAGTGCAAAAATGGACCCTGGATCCTGGACCATATTCTGTGAGTACCTATAATAAATTTAGAATGTATCAACATAAAAATACAAGTAACAGTAATTGAATACAGAAATCACAAATAACTAAGAAACCGTATGTATAAACCTAATAGAAAAACTTTTACGATTTCATATTTATATTGGGCACATGATTTTATTCTATACTCCATTGCTCAATGTTTTGTTATAACAGGAAAATAAGGAGAAAGAAAAAGTTTGGACTCGCTTGAACATCTTGCGGGAGCAATTTAATTTATTTTCTTTGTATCTCTGTTTCATTCAAATTGCGAAGGAAAATAAAAACGCAACTTTTTTTCCAAAATATAGGCAGTTCGCGAAAATATTTTCAGTCAAATATGAACGAAACAATGAAAATTGACATAAAGAGTGCCTACCCAACTTTAACACCATCAGTTTACGGTATGTTGTTCTTGGCAAGTAAGAAGACGCTACTGGTTTCCCCTTTGGCATAATCCCACAAACACTATAATCCCATACAATGAACGGGGTCGGAAGTTAATATCTCGTATGTTAAAATAAATGTTTCCGTAACAACAATGTGGACCTGTTTAAAATTCACAGCTACGCCTATTGTCGTGTGATATTCTAAATAGGATAGAAGGCGATTCCGGCCGTGAAAATTTCCTTAATTGTGTTCTCTACAAAGGGTTTACCATACGTTTATGAAATGAAATGACCGTTAAAATATAATTAAGTTTGAATTTCGAACGAATGTAGTGTATGCGAGAACGCTGGCAGAAATTAATGGCGCGTAACTCAGCGTCGTTTAGTATGTAACGTCATCGACACCAATCTATTGCTATGCATGGAATATCGTATACTCTCTCTGTGCAGTGCACATGCTTTATGCATGAGATTAATCATTGCATCGTTTAAGGGTAGTTTCGAAGAAGAATATTTTAGACTACCATGTTATAACTTCCGGAAAATGGGGTGAAAATTCCGATGAACATCTCGTCCCTGTAACAGAATTTGACTAGTAAATCGTTTCAGAATCTCAGCAACACTTTTGAAAGATAAAAGGCAATTTCTCATAATCAGGTTTTATTAATGAAGAAGATGCAAAATTGGGTTTACATTTCAAAACATACATTTACATACTTAGTTAATTAAAAGTGTTAAAATTGCCTAGCTGTGGAACTACAGCTATCGAATTATAAAATATTTTTAAGAAACTTATTAACACGGAAACTGGCTAAGACATTTAGTTAGCAGGTAAAAATTTAGCTTCTTACGAAACCACGATTTTTTTAATTAACTACCATTGACGTAGAAACATGAACCAGCGCTCAAAAATGTCCGAATTGAATGTAGACTAAAACGCGAAAAAAAGACTAATTTATTTCAATGGGTGCAGTTGACTCATCGTATGGTCAAAAGCTAAATTAGACATTGTGATGATGCCATAGGATTTAAATCAGTTTGTTAGTATATCTAAGTTTATATGGCGGTGTGCCATGGTGTGCACTCCGGTGATGTATGTAGGTAGGTATAGGCAGGACCCTTTTTTCATAAATTTTGTATTTGATCCTTGGTCCATGTCTTCTACGTGAATGTTAATAACTATTCATTTTGCCGCTTCTGTAGCGCGAACTTGTTCGTATTGATCAACGTGATTACAATGGTATGGTTACTTAAACCTTCGGGCTTGTAGCCTAGCAATATAATCAGAATATCTGTAAAACATTAAAAATCATTAATTTGCCAAAATCTTTTCAAATCTAAGAATAGAATAAAATAATTTGTTTATATAAAAACCAATGGTCCAAAGGTTTTACCATAAAACGATGATGAATTTAATGTTATCAGCCTTGTAAAATAAATTAATAGTACAATTTATAAAGCTGATTGTATTTTTACGATGTCTATTTAATTTACATACATAACCAAATTTACATAAAACGACAACGAAGATATACCCAATATATTACAAATTTTTCTTCCAAGCGTTATCGTAACCCTTTATCAAAGTCAGCGTTCTGGATGCCTTTTATTCGGAAAACGTGCTTTCTCTGCATTTCCCTGCGTCACTTTGCTCAGTCTTATGCATCTTATCTTTGTCCTCATATCGGCTTTTATAACATTTTGCGAACGTTGCCACTGGTCTGAGGTCAATCGGCTTGCCAACAAAGTAACTATACGAGGCAACCGCGGAATTGCTCGTTTGGTACCTAATTGAGTAATGCCGTACATCCACCGTTGCCTCCCGACTTAGTACCTATGCTATATGGCATTGAGCTGAATTCGTTAGTCTGCACAACCACGTGGTGTTCTTATTTAGGTCGTAGCCTGTTAAAAACGCCGTAGGCATCATACAGCGTCACGCTGGACCACGGCATTAGAAGCAGTTTAAATTGTCTGTTAAAGATGTGAAAGCTCTATAATGGTGCATTACATAAGTATTAGTAGCTTCAGAGTAAGTTCGGTTCCACTTACGTACAAGATAGCAGCACGTTGGAAATGCATCCTACGCCCTTCACAATTCGTTTTAAATTGTTGGTATTTTCTGGTCTGCCGATTTCCACTACTGTTTTAGGAATATTGAAACTAAAACCTACCTCAAAAATACAAAACACCAATACCGGCTATCGGTCCACGATTCACTGGCTTGTTTCTATATATCACCATAAAAAACCAATACGGAAATGTAACGTTGAACGAACGAATGGTCCATGGAGATATGATATTGGATATTGTATAGTCTCGGTAATCGATATAGGTTGTACCCGTTAGCTTCGATATTATACAATAAACATTATGTGCAACTTTTGAGCTGATAAATAAATTAATTAAAATAAAATTATGCCTCATACTAACAAAAGTAACTGGAAGAAAAATGCAGAGATAAGTGCTAAAAGCAAAAAAAAAGAAACTATTTCCCTCCCTGCTTGCAATGAATAAAACAAGAGCAAAACTATTAAAAAACACTGCTACGTAATATGGGTATTGGTTTATCAAGATAATCAATACCTGATGTCTGATAAGCTTATAAAACAACATTTTCCATTGGTTAAAAGGATTACCACAATACTTAAGTATTAAGCATTTTCTATATTCTTTCCAAGGCTTACGTTTGTTTACTCATGAAACATTATTAGGAAAAAACTATTAGTAGTAGGAACTTTGTTCGAAATCATCATATCTCTTGATTGAGTAAGATAGTTTAGACAGTCAATGTTAATAAAAACTATATTTTACAGAGCCTGATCAAAACGTGAATTCCGTAAGGTTCAAATTTTTGTCCATTGTTTTGCAAAAGCAATTGTTTCACAATAGGGTATTTTACTCTAAATGAGAAAATATCTAAAAATATATTATTGAGATAGCTTAGGCAAAAAGCTGTCGGAAAACGTTTTAGTTCATAAAATGGCAAACTAAATTTTAAAATTTAATTCAAAGGTTTCAACTTTTTAAATCTGTCTCATAACACCAAGTAGTCGCCATGTTATTACGTCATACGGCTATGTAAACTTAGAAGTGTCAACTGTCAACTAAACAATTAACTTACCATGTAAAATATCACTGCATTTGTTTACACCAAATGTAGTACTTATTACTTCTATGGTTTACACAGCCAACTGACGTTATGACCATAGAGCAATATGGCGTCCACTGCGTCCAGCATTTTCGTCAAATTACGCACGAAATTTGAAAATGCAAAATTTAAATGCATTTTTATGGCACATATGGATTGAATAAAAATTTTGTGAATTTTTTAGTGGTTCATTAGCACTATAGAATCTAATTGAGACACTTTTCAAAAATGGGCGTAATACCCTATTAAGCAAATAAGTTAATTTATCACATAATAGAAGCAAAGAAGAAGAGCACGGAGCAAACAATAACCGGCAGTTCCTTCTTGTTCTAACGTGTAAATAATTAATCTGATCAAAATGTCATAAACTTTCCAATTATGACCTCCTGATTGTAGATAACAAAAAAAAGCTTGTGAATACTAGGGCATTAACTTCTAATTGGAATGAATTTTAGAGCAGAGCCTCTTGATCCAGTAACTGGACCCAGAGTCGTTGGAATCCAGCACTACATTGGATTAATGTAAATATGTTTCAATCCAGTTCCGTAGCGCTAGATAAGAGTAGAATTTTCGTCTATTGTCAATTCAATAACTGGATTCAGTTACTGGATCAATGTAAATCCGCCTACATTTAGCTTTTTTTAATTTTTGGTTCATTCTCACGTCGTACCATTTCAAACGTCATCATTAAATCTAATAAGAGCAAGTACTGTCAAAGACAAACCTTTCTTTATTTTCATGTAGTTCATTTGTAAGGCCCAATTTACAAAGATGCATGCCACTTGAATATAGTATTCGAATATTAGAATATTTAGAATATAAATTGAGTCGGTTAATTTAGGAGTAAACGGACCGCTCGCGCTGGCGAGCGTGCCCACTGATGTGGAAGTTTGATAACTCTGCGGTCTGGTCTTGTCGGGGACCTATCTCAGTATCTATTGCAAGTATAAATCGTTCATTTGAAAGGCTTTGTGTACTCTATTCGCAGTCTTATTCGACATTAATCCACGTCAATATCGTTACAGCATTTAGATAATAGTTGCTTATTTAGAAAATAAACTCATAAGTTCGCAGGGCATAGAATAAAAATAGGAAAACAGATGTGGAAGTTCATGTATCTATCTATGTTACTTATATATTTTACTTCTACTATTTTGTAACTAGTCTTCTTTTCTCCCCAGGTAACATAAAATGGCATTTCCACAATATCAAGTGTACCACTGTATTATAAAGTGCTATTTCGAACAAACTTAGCATTGGGCATGCAATTCTAAGTTCTATTTACCAATGCTAATATTATTTGATATTTTTCTCGACTTATGCATTTTTACATTTTCCCGAATACAATATTTTCAGTCTTCAAATAGAAAATAGAATATTCATAATACACGTGGTACGAGCATATTAAATAGAATGGTATTGAAGAAAATAAAGCGGACAACGAAGATGTAGCATCCAATATTTCGGCCAAAATAGATAACATTTTCCCAATATCCTTCTGAAGTACCTATTCCATTTAGTTTACAATGAAATTCTATTTGACGTTTGATATTTGGCTAATTTCGATTAGATTCTGTTTTGAACGAGAATTAGCTGTCCTAGTAATAATGGTTCGGAATACCAATCAGTTGAACAAAAGATAGCGGTTTCCTATTATAATACCAATTATTGGAGCCGCTCAAGATAACTGTGCTGCTGTGTCAGCGTTCAACGTACAATGGAACCCAAAGTGAGGGCACACATGTTCCTAGACGAAAGCCATTATACGACCCATTAATTACCTTAAGATATTAATTCTTTACACTTGAATAAACGATAATGGCGACACGCTCACATACATAAATAAGCAATTGTAATAAAAATTCCGAGAATATTATGACATTCGTTATTTTATCCCATAAGCATTAAGTATATCGTAGATATCTTATTTTCTATGGAGATTTTGATCGGAAACCTATATTCGTTGGATTCGATATTAAAGGTTAAGAACCTTCGTTCGTTTCGATTCAGCACATTTGCACAAGAAATGTATAATGTTAATTACTGGTAAGAAGATCAGACGTCTTAGGCCCCTTTTCATAAACAGCTCTTATTTGAGAGATCCCTCTTATTGTATAGTTTTAATTTAAAAAGAGATGAGAGTTATTAAAAAAAAGTGTGGAATTCTACTTTATGGTAGCTTCTGTTAGAACTCTCAAATGAAAGCTGTGTGTTAATACGGGCCTTAGAATGCTGCCATATCTAAAATAAATAAACTGTTTCTATCCTTGCCAATGATTGCTTGACCGTTTCCTTTCAACACTATCCCAAAAAATATGAAGACAAAGAAGAAGTAATAAACATATTTCATGTCATTTTAAGTAAACGGTTTGTTACACATCACCGGTGAGTTTATAGCAAACTGTCGTCGTGGACATTGTACAATCTATCTTTTTGTGACGGATCCTTTATGCCAGAATAAAAGTTTTTTCCATCATAAAAATGTTGGGCATCACCCTACAAGATTAAAGGGCAAGCATGACACATATCACAAAGAATAATATTTTGTTGATACAAATATGAGGGAAAGAGTTGTTTATATACAGGTATATACGGTTAGTCGAAAAGGGGCTACTAATTCGCGGGCCACTTAAAGTATCACTGATAACTGTTTTACCTAAAACAAGTGTTGAAATTTCAAAATTCGATAATTTTTATTTCCGTGGAAATTGAATTATACCTATTTTAGTTTTTAAAAAAATTCTTCATCCCTCTTTTATTACTAATTCAGAAAATGAAGCTTCTAATCCGTGACCCCAAATATGACCTAAAATGTAAACACAGCTGATCATAGCGGAGGATAGATAGATTATAGCAATTTTTATGCAATCTTTGAATAGCTTTTTCTCTTAAACTATTGACTTTTTGGGAAAGTTGTAGAACAAAAGTCATTTATTATTATGGGTTCTTTAACACCCTTTCCGACTAACCTTGTATTTAATGGAGCGAACACTGTTTTATTATTCGATGAGATTATATAACACTACAACCTCGTCCAGCATATTTATTTGTTTTCGTTATTGTAGAGGATTCAAAATAATTCATAGTGAAATTGTATTCAGAATGTTTGGCATTTGTTAAACGGCGTCTACTCTGGCCACAGAAGTTGAATCCCAGTACAATTATTTGCAATCCCGTGGCATTCGCAGAACAGCAACAATGATTGTCTATGACCGACGCTCTTGCATGCGGTTTATTCGGGGATTTGTGGCCGGATGAACCAAGCCACTGACACGATTCGGCAGGTTATTTACTCCATCAATACGTCTATAAATCCTTACAAATGCAAACATTTTAGATATTATTTAAACAATATGATCGGTAATCGCGTTCATCACGCCACATAATGTACTCAATGATACCTCGTTCAAAATACAAAATATATTAATTATTGCTCCGGTTCACAGCGTAACGATTGACTGAAAATGTATAAATGTGTTACTTTTAACCTTATGATACCTTTGATCTATTGAACAATGGTATTGACCTATTGAACAACGGTTTTGTTTTTTTGTTACCTTTGAAAAGGAGTAAAATATTTATGATTACTTACAACTGACTTTCGAATAATTAAAATTGGCACCTAAATTCGACTTTTCATAAGCGCTTGTGATGGTTTATGTGAAATTAAAACTTTTGATTTGATTTACTCACGTGTATTTTTCAGGATTACCGAAACTATGCGGGCGTAGGTAAATATGAATGGGTCTCAAGAAAGTTATAATACAAAAAGGAGTAAAATAATGGTATGTTTAATAGTTTCATAACAATGACTACGATACGCTAATGCTATGCTATAAAATACAGTTACATTAAAACAAAATACTACCAAATGTATAAAAAATTGCAGAAACGTAAAAGTAACATCCAAAAATAAACGTTAAATGTTGCGTTCACGACATAATGGTTTCTTAAATTCCGTTTACAAACATTAGCAAACACGAAAAGGTCTCACATAAAATCTTATACTCATCGCTTCGCAGTAAAAAATTCTTGCCGTGACGTATTCCAAACGGCTTTCCCAATATGACTGCATAATTCGATCGTCATCTATCTCTGATGTTAAGGCAGAATAAGATGGTTTGTTTTTTGTTCACTCGAGAGAGCATTCAAGTGAATATTCATTTTTCTTTCATTTCACATTCTCTTTTGTTTTATTTTGTGTTCAGCCGTTTCATTCCGAGTGAAAGAGGCCGAATGAAAGCGAAATGAAAAACGCAAATGAACCAAAAATTAACCGTCTAATTTCGGCTTCATTGGCTCTTAACTCTATTAAATGTTATATATTTTTATTTATTATTTTTAACTCTATTAAATGTTTTATAGCCCAAAATATCACCTACTTTGTCGTTGAGATCATAAAGAATCATTTTTCCGTTATACTAGAGCGATTCTCGGAAGCTATTGATCTGTCAACAACTGAGAAATAAATAGATCGTATCAAATGAAAGACATAAACAACAAATGACGCGTCCTTGTACTTGTGACTGGCGTGATTCATTAAAAATAATAAATGCGTAATGGCCGTACAACATATGAAATTAATATTAAAACTCAACCTGTTTGTTTTTCTGTAAATATTATACAATATCGAAGTTAATTGAAAAATGTGGCTTCTTCGGTGAAGATATTTTAAAAGCTTTTTGGAGTTCGATGTTATTTATGTGTTAAAGTTAGCGTCTGCATTGATTTGATTAAGAATAATTCACCGAGCTATCAATTTTCATAACGTGGTGTCTGACAGGTGCATCGATCTATAACTCAAATAGCCATTGCAACTCAGTGCACCGATATTGATAATGTTAATGGAGCCTAGTCTTTCTTCGCGAATATGCAAAATTTATTAAAATATTAACCATATTATATACTAAAAAAACCTTTCATTTTTCAATATAAAAAACCAAATGTCATGTTCAATTTATTAGACGTAACGTATGTTTATTTTGAATCCCATTGACCATTAAGTAATGAAAGTAGATAGGTTTATAGTAATAACAACGCGGCAACGTTCACGCAATTTAAGAATTAAAGTTAAAAATACATTTCGTTTCCTGAAGTCCACATAACAGTTAATTGAAACCTTCTGTTTCATTCACCTTTGAACAGTCGTGACTTTACAAAAAGACTACCTAAATAAATTAAACACGAACGTCTTCCTGTAGATTTTTAAATAATAAACTAAGCGGGATTCGACGGATTATTGCGTGCTTTCGGATTTAACGATCGTAAAGCTTGAATCAATGGCCAGATCAATTTGATCGCTTATTTTTGATCGTAACAAATCTGAGAGCCCTGGCAGTTTCCGATATTTTTACTATTCCGTTGATGTTTTGCCTCTTATCGTGATTGAACCTTAAGGGACGAAGCCGACGGACAGGGAATAACTAAGTACCGATGTTGAAGCAACTGAAAAGTGGGTTCACCGGCCGTTACCGTTGATCGTAACCATATTTTTGCAGATTATGATTAGTTACGGTTTACTCAGGTGCATTTTTCGGGATTTTCGGGGAATCATAAATATGAATGTTTCTCACAAAAGTTATAACAAAAAAATATTTTTGCAGGTTTAAAAGTACTATTTCCAATGAATAATTCTACATTCCTAACAACTTATGTTCTCATTCTTTGCCTATTATTAGTCCATATCATTAACATTATTCATAGAAACTGAAACATTTGTAGTTACGTGTTATTACAGAATTAGACAAGCTATTATCGTTTTCGCAAAACCATTCATTTGTAATGACATTGGGCGGAAGTGCTGCAGATGGTACTCGCGTAATGTATCGTGTTTACTTGTACTACAGATTAAAAGATTTGTTCTTTAAACTTTTAAGTCTGTTACAGTGGGCATTCGCGAACACAAAACATGCAGCTTGTCTCGTTATTAACTTTTAAAAACTCTATCGCAAGAAGTTTTGTTGTTTGTGTATGTGCATTCAATTTTAAAAGTTTAAATTAGATGCATAAACTTATAAAATCGATATTGAGATTTTTCTGTAGTGGTATACTGTTTTATATATGTATGGACCTACCTATTTGTTTTGGAGGCTATACGATTACAAAACTGTTACCTACATATTTAAGTATCTAGTCTTTTGGTATCTTAACATAGTTTTATGAATTAAAATATTGTAGTTACTGTATTATAAGAATTATAACTTTCGGGAGACACATTCATATTTATGATTAGTTACGGCTTACTCACGCGTAATTTTCGGGTTTTAGATCCAAACGTAGCCCATAATCGCGAGCTGAGGACGCGGCGAGGTCGCGAGTCGAACTCAAGTACTCAGCTCATGAATAAGGGCTCCGTTTGGGTCCGAAATTAGTCGGGCAATCCCGAAAAATGCAAGTGAGTAAACCGAAACTACAAATAATCATAAAATTATTGTCTGAAATAAAGATCATTGACACGTCAAACAAACAAGGTACCTACCTAATTGATATAGGTAACATATATGAAAACAATCACAAACTTGTACACAATGTAAGAAAGTCGGCGCCTGTAAGTAAATGCGATGAGTCATAACCCTTAGCCTAGAGTTAGATAACCATCAAGATATATATCTATAGGTTTTCAGACAAAAATAGCATTCAACATTAAACAGAGACAAGCGTGTATTGATATCGATAATATTAGAAATTGATGTGAAGCTCAGAATGAGTACTAACTTAAGTAATATATCAATATAGGAAATTATTGCAAAAATATTACTGAATAAGGTCGGCCTCATAAAAAGCTTCTGCTTTGAGTATCCGGAGAAAATTTTCCAGGAACTCTCAGAGCTCTTTCAAGAAATATGTAGTTCGCATCGGAAAAATTCGAGCAAGTTAATTACGGTACAGTTTTTATAAGGTATCAGGACACTTGCGCGAAAGACATTTCCGCGAAAGACACTTGCGCGACTCCCTTTGCGCGACTAGACAAATGCGCGAATGGACTTTTGCGCGACTGGACATTTGCGCGACTAGACACTTGCGCGACTGGACGTTTCCGCGACTAGACTGTTGCGCGAACCCACTTGCGCGACCGACACTTGCGCGACTGACTTTTCCGCGAAAGACATTTGCGCGTATATACTTCCGCGATAGGACACTTGCGCGACATTTATTACGCAAAGGATTTAGGGCAAAATCCGAGAAATGAGATTCCATACCATCACGCCTGTATTCTCCGAAGGGTAGGACAGAGGTGTAAACTAAGTATGTGACTAGATGAACCCATTTATTACTTTATCTACATAAAATTCATAAAGGCTAGTTTAAGTTGTTTAAAGTTTTAATATTTCACAAGTTTTCCCTCCAGAGGGAGGGGTTGGTCAAAATAAAAATCAAGATGGCGGCTGTGAAATTTTACAAGATATGCGTCATGGGTGTCGCGTCCATAGTTTTCGGGGGTGCTGATGACGAAAATGAGGTCAAAGTCAAAATCCAAGATGGCGGCTTTGAAATTTTACAAAATATGCGTCATGGGTGTCGCGTCCATAGTTTTCGGGGGTGCTGATGACGAAAATGAGGTCAAAGTAAAAATCCAAGATGGCGGCTTTGAAATTTAAAAAAAATATGCGTCATGGGTGTCGCGTCCATAGTTTTCGGGGGCGCTGATGACGAAAATGAGGTCAAAGTAAAAATCCAAGATGGCGGCTTTGAAATTTAAAAAAAATATGCGTCATGGGTGTCGCGTCCATAGTTTTCGGGGGTGCTGATGACGAAAATGAGGTCAAAGTAAAAATCCAAGATGGCGGCTTTGAAATTTAAAAAAAATATGCGTCATGGGTGTCGCGTCCATAGTTTTCGGGGGCGCTGATGACGAAAATGAGGTCAAAGTCAAAATCCAAGATGGTGGCTTTGAAATTTTACAAAATATGCGTCTTGGGTGTCGCGTCCATAGTTTTCGGGGGCGCTGATGACGAAAATGAGGTCGAAGTCAAAATCCAAGATGGCGGCTGTGAAATTTTACAAAATATGCGTCTTGGGTGTCGCGTCCATAGTTTTCGGGGGCGCTGATGGCGAAAATGAGGTCAAAGTCAAAATCCAAGATGGTGGCTTTGAAATTTTACAAAATATGCATCATGGGTGTCGCGTCCATAGTTTTCGGGGGTGCTGATGACGAAAATGAGGTCAAAGTCAAAATCCAAGATGGCGGCTTTGAAATTTTACAAAATATGCGTCATGGGTGTCGCGTCCATAGTTTTCGGGGGTGCTGATGACGAAAATGAGGTCAAAGTAAAAATCCAAGATGGCGGCTTTGAAATTAAAAAAAATATGCGTCATGGGTGTCGCGTCCATAGTTTTCGGGGGCGCTGATGACGAAAATGAGGTCGAAGTCAAAATCCAAGATGGCGGCTGTGAAATTTTACAAAATATGCGTCTTGGGTGTCGCGTCCATAGTTTTCGGGGGCGCTGATGACGAAAATGAGGTTGAAGTCAAAATCCAAGATGGCGGCTGTGAAATTTTACAAAATATGCGTCTTGGGTGTCGCGTCCATAGTTTTCGGGGGTGCTGATAACGAAAATGAGGTCGAAGTCAAAATCCAAGATGGCGGCTGTGAAATTTTACAAGATCTGCGTCACGGATGTCGAGTCCATAGTTTTCGGGGGTGCTGATGACGAAAATGAGGTCGAAGTCAAAATCCAAGATGGCGGCTGTGAAATTTTACAAGATATGCGTCATGGGTGTTGTGTCCATGGTTTTTGGCGGTGCTGATGACGAAAATGAGGTCGAAGTCAAAATCCAAGATGGCGGCTGTGAAAATTTACAAAATATGTGTCATGGGTGTCGTGTCCATGGTTTTCGGGGGTGCTCATGAGCCGCCATCTTGGATTTTGACTTTGACCTCATTTTCGTCATCAGCACCGCCAAAAACCATGGACACGACACCCATGACGCATATCTTGTAAAATTTCACAGCCGCCATCTTGGATTTTGACTTTGACCTCATTTTCGTCATCAGCACCGCCAAAAACCATGGACACGACACCCATGACGCATATCTTGTAAAATTTCAAAGCCGCCATCTTGAATTTTGACTTCGACCTCATTTTCGTCATCAGCACCCCCGAAAACTATGGACGCGACACCCAAGACGCATATTTTGTAAAATTTCACAGCCGCCATCTTGGATTTTGACTTCGACCTCATTTTCGTCATCAGCACCCCCGAAAACTATGGACGCGACACCCAAGACGCATATTTTGTAAAATTTCACAGCCGCCATCTTGGATTTTGACTTCAACCTCATTTTCGTCATCAGCGCCCCCGAAAACTATGGACGCGACACCCAAGACGCATATTTTGTAAAATTTCACAGCCGCCATCTTGGATTTAGACTTCGACCTCATTTTCGTCATCAGCGCCCCCGAAAACTATGGACGCGACACCCATGACGCATATTTTTTTTAAATTTCAAAGCCGCCATCTTGGATTTTTACTTTGACCTCATTTTCGTCATCAGCACCCCCGAAAACTATGGACGCGACACCCATGACGCATATTTTTTTTAAATTTCAAAGCCGCCATCTTGGATTTTGACTTTGACCTCATTTTCGTCATCAGCGCCCCCGAAAACTATGGACGCGACACCCATGACGCATATTTTTTTTAAATTTCAAAGCCGCCATCTTGGATTTTTACTTTGACCTCATTTTCGTCATCAGCACCCCCGAAAACTATGGACGCGACACCCATGACGCATATTTTGTAAAATTTCAAAGCCGCCATCTTGGATTTTGACTTTGACCTCATTTTCGTCATCAGCACCCCCGAAAACTATGGACGCGACACCCATGACGCATATCTTGTAAAATTTCACAGCCGCCATCTTGATTTTTATTTTGACCAACCCCTCCCTCTGGAGGGAAAACTTGTGAAATATTAAAACTTTAAACAACTTAAACTAGCCTTTATGAATTTTATGTAGATAAAGTAATAAATGGGTTCATCTAGTCACATACTTAGTTTACACCTCTGTCCTACCCTTCGGAGAATACAGGCGTGATGGTATGGAATCTCATTTCTCGGATTTTGCCCTAAATCCTTTGCGTAATAAATGTCGCGCAAGTGTCCTATCGCGGAAGTATATACGCGCAAATGTCTTTCGCGGAAAAGTCAGTCGCGCAAGTGTCGGTCGCGCAAGTGGGTTCGCGCAACAGTCTAGTCGCGGAAACGTCCAGTCGCGCAAGTGTCTAGTCGCGCAAATGTCCAGTCGCGCAAAAGTCCATTCGCGCATTTGTCTAGTCGCGCAAAGGGAGTCGCGCAAGTGTCTTTCGCGGAAATGTCTTTCGCGCAAATGTACCAGATCCTTTTTATAATATACAACGTTACTTTTAGTACCTATATACAAAAACCGAGACACCCCAACAAGATTTTCATCAGAACTCCTTGAATATGTGTTTTTTTAGTTAATAAATCTCCAAGTTACACCTTAGTTTATGTTGCGTTACGTTCCCTAGTAAAGTGTGAAATGCCTGAGATGTGCTATGCAGGGGTTGTCTAATACACGGAAACTCTATTCCCATCAACTGTTATGAGTAGAAACCTACTGAAACAAAATTGAAATTTATGAAAAAAAGAATGTGTGTTGTAAAAAATATGTCAATCGATTCTCCTGGTGATTCTGAACAAACTAGTTTCAGGTTTAGTATACATATACTAAAACTAAGCTTGTATAAAGTATCTAGTTATTACTACTACGTCCCTACTTTAACATTGGAAATCATAGGTTATTAGACATCTTAGGCAATAACAACCTCGGTCATTGATTTAAACTTACGATTCATTTAAAGTTAACCGCTCATCATTTTAGAGGCGTAACAGCTGTACAGCGATTAGTCCGTTGACAGCCGCGGTGAAACCATTCTCACTCCTAATTTAGTTTTAATGAATATTCTGATAAACGCGTAGTTACGAACGCTCGCTATTTTGACAATTGCTTGACATTTCGTACACGTTGTACGTGTGTGATTTATGTAACTTGTAATTAAACGGGACAGATGCTTGTAACAAATTACCGCGCGTCTAGTTGCATTTCATAAAAGACCGAGAGATATGAGTTTTCGCGTAGCTGCATTTCACGGAATCTTGACTTTCACTAAATTAGTACCTCGCAGAAGACTAACTGTGAGTACTGTAATATGTTTTTTGTTCTACACTGTTGTAGTACCTAAAGATTAATGTTAAAAACGTTGAAGGGTTTTTGGCTTCTAAATATTATTATTAATGTTGTGTTATTTAAATTCAATCTATTTGTTAACAATTTATCATATTACCTAAAAAACTGATTAAAAAGGATTCATAAAAAAAATACACTCTTCTGATGTTTATTTTAGTTTATTAATATTTTTTGTAAAAAAAACGCTCCGCTCGTTTTCGAACGAAGAGCAAAAGCAAACATTTAAATAATTATTTTTAGAATAACAAATCATTTAATCCTACGTGTTTTTGTAAAAACCGTGCTTTTAATGCGCGAAAATAAACATAAATCCACATTCAAATAAGTAGTTGGGAGTATGGAATCAGATGTACCTACCATAATCGGATATCGAAATAATCCTCTCCTCTTCAGGTCCCTTACAGTTTGGAGGGTGCCGGAACAAGGAAAACAATAGAAAAAATAAATGTAGGTTGCTGATCGACTTTTTGTACGTCCCTTAAAAGTGTGGTCGTGATCGATCAAATGTTTCGATACGATGGAAAATCTTTTACATTAATTAACTGCTATGATAAATCGGATATTTAATGTAGCGTTGATTATTATGTTTAGATAAGGATATTTATTTTCATTTCATAACATTTTGAAAGTTTTAACGCCAGTGTTTATTTTTGTAGTGTGTTTCGTAAATGTTCATCGTATGAAATTTTCGATCACATCAACTTATCACGCAATTTAACATCTTTTCTTTTTGGCTATTTATTCAGCTTTTAAAATGGAGTGAGAATGTGGTACTTTGAACCACCAAAAAACCTTGTTTACCAAGTTTCTACATCGGAGTAAACTTTAATTGCAAGCTTAATCGTCTCTGAGATTAATAGGGGATTTACACGGGTCAATTTGCGCCGCACGGCTAGGCCGCAAGGCGAAAATCGACCGTCTAAATCACAATTCGACTAGGCCGCAAGTGACTAAAATCGCAAGCCCCAAAGTTGGGTGCCATCCGACTTTTGCCGTCCGGCGACAAGCCGCATGCGGCGGGTGACTAAAATCTACCGTGTAAATGGTCAATTGCAGGCGATCGCCCGCTGCATTAGGTGTGTTTTGCGCTGTGTTGTTCCGCTAGAATTTAGATTTTTGTCGACCAGTGTAAATGGGGTGGCGATTCTATTTTTACAAGCGATGCGACTGGTGACTTGTCGCACGGCTATAATCGACCCATGTAAATCCCCCATACCCCGGTTATTTTCAATAGTCTGTCATACCTATTCTCTATTTCGTTTACGCTACTGAAAGTTAAATGTTTTTTTCTTGCTCCTAATCAAATTAATACCTAACAAGCATAATTATTATTAAACTACTATTCAAATACTGGTAACGGATATTGATGTTTGAACATTTCCTTTTTGTTTTTGGTAGAGTGAAATTACAGTTAAAACTTTCTTATCTTACATGGCGGTTTTCGTATTTCAACCTTATGAAACTTCCTTTCTTCTAACCACAATGTAAAAATAAACAGTCCAATTCTGTCACATTGATGGGCACGTGAGCACAGAATGAGAAGGGTTAAGTTTAAGTCCACCACGCTTGCTTGGTGCGGGTTGGCAGACTACACACCATCGAGATTATTTTCTGTTTGAGCACGCTTGTTATTGGAGTATCCTTACGATGTTTTCCTTAACTTTAACACGAGTGAAAATCAAATTCTTATCCGCACATGAATTCAGAAAGTGAGAGACACGGGTTGGAATCGCACTCAGATTCCCCTACATGGAAGTCAAGCATTCAAATATGTACTAGGCTCTCACTCCTGTAAATACATATAAAAATAAATAAAATTCATTTATTTCAGGTAATTTATCCCATAGTGCACACAAAATTACAAAAAATAAAATCAAGATTAAATCAAGTTAATTTAAATTAAATTAAGTAACTTGAATTAAATTGAATCAAATTAAATTAAAAATCACGATACAAATCAACATTACTTATTCAACTATTCATTCAAATTAATACAAATAATATAATTGTTAAATAACAATTATTACGAGCGTTGCATTGGCAAATAGCAATCAATGACTGATCATAGTCCATCACGTACGAGGACAATTATTTTCCCCATTTCCCCCAGGTAATACGAATTGCGCACGGGTAGGCAAGGCACACACGGTATAGTTTTTGATGAGCATTATTTGCGAAACATTCAGTGTAATCGCTGAGTAATACCAAAAACTTTACAGTCTGAATTGTAGATTTATTTGTTTAAAATTAATGTATCTATAGTACGAAGTACTATACATACGCACTCTGACTCACTTGGTAGATTTCGAAGTAGGTATTATGTACAAAAACTTGTAAAATAATTTTCGTGTTAATTTTAATTTGATTTTCATCCCCCCATCTCGGAAAGAATATTTTTGCTCTTCAATATCTGAGTGCAAAAGCCGTTTTTATCCGCTAGAGGATAAAGTAAATTGAATTTAGAACATCGTGTGCACCAAGTTTGTGAATTCAAAACTTCATTAAACCTATTTACTTCTACCTCCATGGTGCCGAATTTATCATACAACCTTTTTTAATTTGTTAAAACTCAGACTCGGAACCTTCTTGGTGTATTACTTTTTTTTTTAATTTGCTTTACGCGCGTCTATTTTTTTCACGTCATATTGTTAAAACCTTAGGTTAAAAACAAGAAACTTGAAAACAAGTGAAAAACCTAAAACGAGTGATTCTAGCGACGAGGAAGTGTATTTTTTTTTAACATTAAGTCATTTCCTCGCTGAGGTGGGATGAAAAGTTACGTGTTGCACTCGAGTGCAAAGATTTTTCACCTCGTGCTCTTTTGATTCCCTCGCTAACGCTCAGGATTCTAATTTTTGAATCACTCGCTGCGCTCGTGATTCAATTTTAGAATCCTTCGCTTGCTCGGTCATCAAATATGAGCACGCGGTTAAAAAGCAACGTTGCACTCTTGTATAACAAATAACTATTGCTCAGTACCACCCCGTTTTTGAGGTGGCTAGTTTCCATTAGAAAGAAATAAAAGAAAATAAATTTATTTTCACAGACGTAAATAAACAAAAACGTGTAAAACATCTACATAAAACTTAAACTTGCATACAATAATTGGCAATTGCACGTCGTAGGTGTGACAATGAGGTTCCCACTCAGCATGATGCTGGGTATGACTACGTAAATACATAGAGCTCTACGCAGTCCAATACAAAAAAGAATATGAATAAACAAATAAAAGAATTCTTCTCTAAGAGTCTCTCTAAGAGTGCAAAGATTTTTCACCTCGTGCTCTTTTGATTCCCTCGCTAACGCTCAGGATTCTAATTTTTGAGGATCCTTCGCTTGCTCGGTCATCAAAATTGAGCACGCGGTTAAAAAGCAACTTTGCACTCTTGTATAACAAATAACTATTTTGCGTTGATTTTAATTTAATTTGGTTTTTAATTTTTTATTTCGATTTTGTTTTTAATTTGGATTTTAATTTTAATTATTTTTGATTGACTTTGATTTTAATTATGATTTCATTTAATTTTAATTTTGAATTTGGTTGGAAACACAATTATTTTCGGTGAGTATCAGCACTCATCTAATTTTAAGCGCGGCGTTCAACACTAATCAAGATAGAAAGATGTGCTTACCTGTAATAAATTGGTGCACTAGTCTGTAACAGTGTCACACTGATACAAGACATGAGATACAACCAATAGACGTATCTCATATCTTGTATCAGTGTATTCAATTGTTGTGAGCCAAATCAATAAATAAGTAGTGCCTAGCGTGATATTTTATTTTTTATGTTATTTTTAGCTGTAATAGTTACTTACATAATTTTATGGATATTTTCTACAATAATCATCTTTTGTCTAGTCTTTTTCCCAACTATATTGGTGTTGGCTTTCAGTCTAACGAGATGTGGCTGAATATCAATATTTTACTTTATTTGCACTATCAGTCATTTAAATAGTTAATCTGACGTTAGTAAGCTAACGTATGACATTACAACGCATTATATAACTTAAATAATGGATGAAAAATCATTACCGTAACGCCCTGGCGAGGCGCGAAAAGTACATTATATTGAACTCGATACACCACGACAAAATATTAAAAAGAAAAATATGTCTAAAACCTTTTAGACATTAATTTATGAACTAGGCCACGACACTAGTGGGCTAGCCGTCAACTTTCATGGCACAAAGCATCAAGATTTTGTCCTCAAAATGCCCCTGTGTAATCTTAAGTTTGCCACAAAACGATAAGACAAATTGTATTGGCCCAAGGTACCGTACTTCTTATCGATTATTTTACATGTGTGTGTACATGTGAAATATTTTCAATGCGTTTCTATTTATATTTTACCTATTGATTTTGAATCGATAGTACATCGGAGGTTAATGTGGAGTCAATTGATAGTCCGCGGAAAGGTGAGCCACATAAAATCATTATACGGGGTTACTGGTAATTCGACGTATTCCTTGCACCACGTTGTAGGGGGGCTAATATGCAACAAATTTAACCCCACATATGTTCTACGAAAGTCAATGGATTTCGAGATATTGCAATTTTTATATTATTTTGAAAAATACCCGGAATCCCTTCTTAGACACTATTTATTTCTAAAATATCAAATTGATCGGCTTTGATTGTGATATTAGCTTGTAGCTGATACTTGTACAAAGCTTTCTGCGTATTTAACTGTTCTTAATCGCCATCCAATTGAAAGTAATCATTAAAAGTTAAGTAAGTGTATTAGAAAATCATCGAGGTACACGATAAAGAATGATGTTTATCTCAAAAATTTACTATGACACTAAGTGTACAAAATGCAAGACAAACATCCTTATTTAATCAGCTATCCAACAAGGTATAGACGTTCAAAAAATATTTAGAAACTAATGTAAAAATGTCTTATAATACTGACAAAGGCGATTTCTGAAAAATCTCTACAAGCACGCAGGTGGCCCGTTAAGTGCAATTGATTGCATAATCCTCGCGTAGAGATTAAACAGCAGTCTGTCGGGTACCAACTGACCTCTAAATGTCAGGATTAGATTAGTTCAGGTCGTTAGGTTATGTTTGGTCAGGGTTAGGTATAGGAGTGCATGGTCGCCGGCCGCGAACAAAGTCGGGGTGCAGAAGAGGTTGAACGCCGTCCAGAGGAGCTTCGCTCAGAAGCTGTGCCGTGCCTATCGCACGGTCTCCCTGAACGCAGCTCTGGTGCTGTCTGGGATACTCCCTCTTGACCTCCGAATCCGAGAGGCGGCCTCGCTATACGAGGCCAAGAAGGGGGTAGTGTCCCATCCCGCGCTGGCGGGCCGGGAGATCGAGCGAATGGCATCGGCACTAGAGACACCGCATCCGGCGGAGCAGAGGGACATGGAGCTGCGACGCCTGGTAGACGAAGAGCAATATAATAACCACCGCAATTACGAGGTGCGTATTTTCACAGACGGCAGCAAGATCGAGGGTAAAGTCGGGGCCGCGCTATCAGTATGGACTGGCGCGGCCGAGACGAAGACCCGAAAGCTTGTTCTGCCGTCTTACAGTACCGTCTACCAGGCTGAGCTCCTTGCCCTCTGCGAAGCCACCAAGGAAGTCCTCCCAAGGACAGAGACGGCGTTCGCCATCTACAGCGACTCCATGGCAGCCCTCCAAACAGTCGTGAACCCCGAAGCCCTCCACCCCCTCGCAGTGGAAACAAGGGACGCCATCCGCCGCAGCAACCGCCAGGACAAGAGCGTCTCCTTGTTCTGGATCAAAGCTCATGCGGGGCTGGAGGGTAACGAGAGAGCCGACTTTCTCGCTAAGGAGGCTGCCCTGAAGTCGAAACGTGCACCCGACTACAACAGGTGCCCGGTTTCATTCGCCAAGCGAATGATCCGAATGGAGACGCTGGGAGAATGGAACCGGAGGTACAGTACGGGCGAAACGGCGGCCACCACCAAGCTGTTTTTCCCATGCGCGATCGCGGCGTACAGGACGGTCCGCAAGTTCGAAATGACGAAGGAGCTGACCCAAGCCCTAACAGGGCACGGTGGGTTCTCCGAATACTTGACTCGCTTCAAGTGTAAGGAGAATCCAGCGTGCACCTGCGACCCTGACAAGCAAGAGACGATCCTCCACCTCTTGACGGAGTGCCCTGTGTATGGCTCCCACAGGCACAACCTGGAAATGGCCATCGGAGACCAAATAAGTAAAGAAAAGTTAAGCGTCCATATTGCAAACAAGAAAAATAGAAAGAAATTTATAGAATTCATTGTAAAAATAGTAAAATTAGTAAATATCAGAAATAAGTAGTAAATTCAAGACCCAAAGTAAATAGAAAATTTAAATTAATAGAAATAAAAAAGACCTATAAAAACATAGAGTAGTAAAACAAAAAATTCGGCTCAAATAATTTAGAGGTGTATGTACAGAAAATAATAAAGAGCAAAACAGAAATACACAGCCCATCGAAATATCCCTGCGTAACCAGTACGGCAGGGGCTCACGCCGGGGCAGGAGTGTGGTTTTAGTCGGTAAGAGTCCGACACTACCCAAGCCATCTCATCCGTGAGGTGGCTTGGGTGTCCATGAGGATTTCCCACTCCTGCCAAAACAAAAAAAAAAAAAAAAAAAAAAAAAACTCTACGCGAGGATTATGCAATCAATTGCACTTAACGGGCCACCTGCGTGCTTGTAGAGATTTTTCAGAAATCGCGTCAGTATTATAAGACATTTTTACATTAGTTTCTAAATATTTTTTGAACGTCTATACCTCGTTGGATAGCTGATTAAATAAGGATGTTTGTCTTGCATTTTGTACACTTAGTGTCATAGTAAATTTTTGAGATAAACATCATTCTTTATCGTGTATCTCGATGATTTTCTAATACACTTATTTAACTTTTAATGATTACTTTCAATTGGATGGTCATTAAGAACAGTTAAATACGCAGAAAGCTTTGTAAAAGTATCAGCTACAAGCTAATATCACAATCAAAGCCGATCAATTTGATATTTTAGAAATAAATAGTGTTTAAGAAGGAATTCTGGGTATTTTTCAAAATAATATAAAAATTGCAATATCTCGAAATCCATTGACTTTCGTAGAAAATATGTGGGGTTAAATTTGTTGCATATTAGCCCCCCTATAACGTGGTGCAAGGAATACGTCGAATTACCAGTAACCCTGTATATTTCAGTAGATACGATGACCGCGAATCTGTTGATTATGACAAAACTTTTTACGTAATGGACCACTTTTTCATTGAATAAAGACATTCTGACAGCGAAACGTGCATAAAAATGTCAGGCGAAGCAGAGCTCTTTGATTTATGTTTTATTTCTGTGACGCATGAAATATACGGGTCTAACCGAAAACACCTGAGATTCATTGTTGAAAGGGCTGAGTGGATGTGACGAATATAGCTTACCTACATTTATAATAAACGTCAGCCTCCATATCTGGGTTAATTTTATTAGGAAGCGTAATGACTATGTTACGCATTCAACTTACAGATTTCGCTTGTGGAAGCTTAGGTATATTTTCAATGTTAGTTAGTAGTACTGTAAAAGACACAACAACAAAATCGTTCAGGGGTGATTCTATCATTACAGTTATAGCTAATATCGGTATGTCAGGATTGCGAGCAAGGTAAATGTAGTAAATAAAACCAACATAGACTCTCCACCACTGAGAGTACTTGTATTTGGGTTAGTGTTTAGTAACATAAACTAGATCACAATATAATACTTTATACAATTATTACAAGATCATAAAATAAGGACAAGCTAGTCAGATATAAAAGGTCAGACTTCTTCAGCTGATGAACACAGAATGCTCCGCTTCGTCGAATGATCACCGCCTTTATAACATCGGGTAGGTTGATCCATATTGACGACTACCTTCCTTTGTCAACATTGCCCAGTGCTACCCGCTACCGATAATAGTAGTACTCGGTCTACCTAAACCATATAATAGTAATTCTTCCCGTCAATGCCAGATTTAAAAAAAAAAAACTTTAAAAAAAAGTAAAAACCGACTTCAAAGAAATACTAAAAGGAGTAAAATAATTACCATAATATAAAATTAACAGTTTCAGAAGTCGGTGGCTTCTATTTGCTTCAGTGTAGAGTTGCACCGACTTCTGAAACTGTTAATTTTATATTATGGTAATTATTTTACTCCTTTTAGTATTTCTTTGAAGTCGGTTTTTACTTTTTTTTAAAGTTTATTTTTTATTAAATACGTTTTAGTTTCATAATTTTAACCCCCTCCTTCATAACCCTTCTTTTTGGCTTTGACGTAGTCGGGCATAAAAAGTCCTTTCAAATGATACCTTACACGATATAATGAATACATTCCAAAGTGGGAGAGGGGGGGACACGCACCCCCTCCTCTTTTCAAGTAGTCAGTTCCCAACAACAAATATAAACAAAGCAATATTAGTAATTTGAGAATTTTGCTTTGATCCGATGAGGAGTTCCGTTCCATATCTCTGAAGTTCATGGTCTGATCATAACAAAATTTAAATAGGACCAATCGGGAAGTATACCCTTTCGAACAAAAGAAGAATTTTTCAAATCGGTTCATAAATGACGGAGATATGAGGTAACAAACAAAAAAAAAAAAAAAAAAAAAAATACAGCCTAATTGAGAACCTCCTCCTTTTTGAAGTCGGTTAAAAACGTATTGTTTTGCTTACCAATCGTAATATTTGGTATTGCCTAACCGGTCCTTTGGAAGACTGAAGGCAATTTTACATGTAGTTACTTTTAAAAGATGAAATGCTAAGTGAAAGCTACGTGTTCGTATGAGCAGACGGAATTGTAGACCAAAATTGGTCGTCAAATCAAGGAATCGATTATTCTAAGTTTCTTGCAAGGCATTAAAAATAATGGTCTTCTCAATTTAAACATTACATTTTAAGAATATTTATGCTATGAGTCTTCTTTTTTGTGAAAAGGGAAAAGAGAGCGTATCACTAGAGGCCCGCTTATGACTGAAAACTGTAGCGCCAAAAAAGAGGTCACCTAGGCGCCTGTATTGTGTCACATACTTGGCGTGGTCTGGATAGATTGTGATATACGTATTCATTGTCAGCAAAAGTTTCAGTTAAGATCGCAAAATAGACATGTTATAAATGTGGAAATAAGTTTAGTAGATAAGCAGCATTCCGACTCTTTAAACATGATAGTTAACATATTTATGATTATTTACGGTTTACTCACGTGCATTTTTCGGGATTGCTCGACTAGTTTCGGACCCAAACGGAACCCTTAATCAGTTCGTCTCGCGACCTCGCCGCGTGTTCAGCTCATGATTAAGGGCTCCGTTTGGGTCCGAAACTAGTCGGGCAATCCCGAAAAATGCACGTAAGTAAACCGTAAGTAATCATAAATATGAATGTGTCTCACGAAAGTTATAATACAAAAATGATAGTTAACAGCATGTAAGCACCTAACGTGTTGTTTTAGAACAGTCCATGTTAACATTATTTTTCTTCTAACCGCACAGTTTTCAGTCTACTTTACTAAATTAAATGTTTGTATAATATCTACACAAATTGCCCGCATGCTCACAATTCGGTTATTAGCTCAGAGCAATTCAATGTTATGTTCGTTAAACCCGTATTGAATAGAGCCGCACTCGGCACTAATCTATTGACCGTTACCAATAACATTACGTTCTGTATACAAGGTTATTGTCTTGTATATTCTTTTACAGCTCGTATTACCAACATGCAAGCATCGTAGATATTCACGTGCGTTGTACTCGACACCCGAAATTCATGTGAAATACCTTATGGATATAGCCAGAGAGTTTTCGGGTTTGCACGGGACTCCCCAAACGAGATATCTAGTAGGTTAAGTTCATTGCGTTTGTAGTAAAAAATGAAGACATAGCAAGCCCCCACCCTCTCTGAAATAGATACCTACATATTTTAAAACCATGGACGAAGTGAAAGGAGTATGTAAAGATCGTAGCATGTGGCGTTCTATGTTTCTGCCTACCCACGTAGGAAATAGGCGTAAGTTTATGTAGGTACGTATGTATTTTAAAACCCTCCCTGAAATCAAATCCTGGCTTCACCTATACTATTTCTATTAACTCCAGTCCCCAACATCATTTTAGTGTCTCTCACTCAATCATTCTATTAATATAATTTAGTTTCGTCTCATAGTATAATTCCAGAATGCACAGTCATATTTCATTCGCACCGCATGTGTAGTTTCATGGTGGATAATCACAGTAACATACCATGAAGCTAATGATGTTTACTGTGATAATGTAAGTACCCATTACAATGCTGATATGGTAAAAACAAAGTGTGAAAATTATTACTAATGGAACTTTACGGACCATTAAAATAGCAATATGGATTGAGAAATGCAGTTTTTATAGTAAGTCCCGTTCTGTCATACAATATTCAACATTTGAGGGTTTTATTAGATCCATGGGCGTCGTAGAGGCATCTAAGGGATTATGAAAAGATGATGAGCAGGCACCTTTTAGTCTGCAAGCAAGCAAGATTTTGTTACTCTCTGTGACCGGTGATTGTAAGGGTCATCAGGAGGCCCAAATCTACTAGTTCAATGATCAAATCTGCTAGTTCTAGAGATCAAACCTACTAGTTCTAGTGATCAAATCTGCTAGTTCTAGTGATCAAATCTGCTAGTTCTAGTGATCAAATCTGCCAATCCTCTGTTTCGAGAGAAAAACTGTGAAAGAAATAAATATGATTTATACAAACCTACATATGTTTATATTCTGTATTTTATACAGATCAGACGTTCGCTCTAGAAAGGGGTAGGTAAGTGAAAATAGTTTTGCGACAATATTTGCTCAAGTACGGAGTAAGGTTCCATAAACAATATTGTAGACCGTTTTACATTATGGACGGGCCGCGCCGGCAACTGAAGGTGAACTAGATGTTTTGTAAACATATAGTACATATACATATACAGAACATTTCTCTTACATTGATGGCTTTTCTACGTAAATCATTTTGTGGAGGTTTAAGACTAGACGCCGTAATGTGAAGCCATTGCCTGACGTCATCACCTAAATTCATAGTTTGCACGAGTCAGAGTTATTTAGCGCTCAATAATTTTGTATGTAGATACTAACTGACTCAGCCACCAAATACGGTCTGTTATCTGTCTTAATTTGTAAAAATTTATATTTCTTAGTTTGTACCGTATGCGTTCCACATGCCTAATATCTCGATACGAATCCTTTTGCTTACTAATGTTTGTTTTTGGAACGACCGTAATACCAAACAGCATCCTAATGGCGCAAAACACATGTAATGATAGGTAGGTAGCTTTTTATTTTGACAGTTCAACAATTTCCAGAGCAACGTATGTAATTAACAATGCAACTTCTTCACAACTATGTGCCACGCAATGAATATACAAGGTGTAACGTAAATAAGGGCACAACCTCTTAAGGGGTCACTGTACTCATCATTATGAATAACATTTACTATGGGACCAAACATGAAATCGCAACAAACAAACTGCTGTTCCCTACATTAATGTTCGCATAACTCGTCAAAATGTAGGGAACAGCTGTTTTTTTTTTCGCGATTTCATTTTTTGTCCCATAGTAAAAGTTGTTCATAATGATGATTACAATGACCCCTTAAGAGGTTGTACACTTATTTATGTTACACCTTGTAGTTGGATTTTCAAAATGAAAGCTATTGAAAAACGACTGTCATACGCAATTCGGATGTTGTTCCTATAAAGAAGTAAATTCTTGCCGCGAATGCCACTAATGGGGTTCTCTGTTGGAATATCGAAATATTATTAGCCGATTCTTATCTGGCCGACAACCTTTCGCCACTTTTCATTTTGCCGAATGATTAAAGTCCCTAATTATGTTTTGTAACTTTTTGTTACGCCGACTAGTCTGATGGCCACTGTTTCATTAGTCAGCTGTATTATTGGCCACTTTACACTTGCTGGATGACTCATTTTCCCATCATGCAAGCAAGAAACCAAGCAAGCATGCAAGTGTTTCTGGGTTTACTCCGCCAGAAGACTCGCTTTGACGCCCCTTCGCTTCGCTCGCACACTCGACCAGCGCTGCGCTCGGGAGATCGCCGACTCGCTTCGCTCGCCACCTCCCCCTACTCGCTGCGCTTCGGCCTCGTGCACTCGTTCCACTCAGGACCTCCTTCGCAAGCTTCTAGCTCCACGCTTTCAAATAACACTCTAGGGGTAGGATACGTAGTCTGACCACATGAAGTCGGGGTGAGTCGGATTAACATTACGTTCCGCTGTATGGAAATAACGTTGTGCGAATACTTAATTGGCAAATTAAACAATAGCCAAATACGTATTCGACTAAAACAAAATTTCTGAATTATTTTTTGGCCAAATAATATGGTGGCTAATAATCATTCGGCGAAATCAAATTAGGGTAAAAATTGCTTCGGCAAAGATTATGTCGGCGAATCGTTGTCGGCGTAATAAAACGGATATAAAATACTTCGGCAAAAACACGGGCACCCCACTAATGGCAATGTCTTCTACGCAATAGAGACAACGCTTAATTTATTAATGAAGATACACGAGTCTTATAGCAACCTTAATGGTTAAGATTATAGGAATCGGGCATCAGTCTTTAATCCCTGACACGTGAAACGTAGGTAATCGATGTAATTTTGCATAAGTAGACCTAAGCCTCCGTAAGACTACCGAGACAGGAGACGTCTCATGAATTATTTAACGACAGTCGGTAATCTTCTGTCTGTAAAGTAGTTGGACCATCGATCTTTGTTTCTAAGTTCATCTATGGAAAACAAATAGAATTGATTTCACTTTGGACTATGGTAGGTATCACATTTTGCCACTACAACATATATTATACTATCATTAGAACTTAGAACGGGATATTTACCATGTTTATTATTTGTTTTGAGTTTCCGATATTTCGGCACCGTTACAAGCGCCATGATCACGGATAAACGGATAAAGTTTATGCGTGATCATGGCGCTTGTAACGGTGCCGAAATATCGGAAACTCAAAACAAATAATAAACATGGTAAATATCCCGTTCTAAGTTCTAATGATAGTGTTAGTGACCATGTCAGTTTAAAAACTTATATATTATACTAGCTGTACCTGTAGCATGCGTTGCAATGCCACGTAAAGAAAAAAAGTGTTTGGTTTTAAAATCTGTTTATTGAAGTGCTTTTGGATACACAATATTTTTGATTTGAGGGGACCCGAATTTACCGTACTGACGGGATGAACATCGAATGTTTGACAGATAGCAACAGTTTGTATGGGAAAATAAAATTGTTGTTTTTACTATTTTCCTCGCAATTTTTCCATATTTTCTCGCCATTTAAACTTTCCCTGGACTTCCACAAATATTTCAAAACCAAAATTAGCCAAATCGGTTCAGCCGTTCTCCAGTTTTAGCGAGACTAACGAACAGCAATTCATATATATAGATAGATTACTAGTCAGTTTGACTAACAAGGGCTTGAAACCTTTTTATGTATGGAGTTTGACGTTTGTAGTACGACCCTGAGAGTTGTGAAAAACAAACATTTCATTCAAGAAACTGCAACTTGTCTACTATAGTAATCATGGGTTTAAACATTTATTTTTTAACTTATGCCCTCCATCCAGTGGGGCATTTTACAAATATAGAAAATGCACTGAATAATTTATCGGTGTTTTTTTTTTTGTCCACAGCTTTCCCTCTTCCTGATGTTTTAAATTAGAAAATCAGATTTATTTGGAACAGAAAGGGTTTATTAGAACAAGCCAGCCCACTCACTCTATCTATTTCTAGATGTGTTAGATTAAATTTTCTGTTTTTAGTTTGCTATTTTTTGTCTTTGTTATTCCCTGCTACTTGTATAAGATTTCAGGAAGTCCTTCGTTTTTATCTGAATCAATAAAAGAAGAGCTTCATTTTTTATGAAGGGAAAATAAATCTCTTCCAAAATAAAATAGGGTGATATGGTTTACTAGTTCGCCAATATCAATTTTATATAGGTAAAGGGTAAACAAACGTTTGCCCGTGAAGCATTTATTGTGTTATAAGAATTCCTAACACTTATTCTTCAATTATTTTTGCTTTCTAAAAGTGTTTATTTATAATGGATTCTTAAAATAAAATACATGTTTTACGATCAAAGGTTGGTTTACCTTTTATACAAAATTGAAATGGCCTTACTTACGAGACGTCTTTTATAATTACCGGAAGTCTGAATTCTTTGTAAAACATTCACAGTCATTAATATAAATTACAGCTTAACAACTTTTAAATGAGGAAAGACTTTCCACTTCTTTGCCATTAACATAAAAGTCAAACGTTTTTTATTCTTTACAGATTCAATATTTTCCTATAAACATACCTAGGTTGTGCATAGAAGAAAAAATATTATAATTTATCTGAGTGGTGCAATTTACATTCCGCTACAATAGGTACCGTCTATTCTTCCTTTACTAAAGGATATCTTACAAAGAGATAGGACGGATAATAATTATACGTTTTGTATATTTTCGCCATTGACTTTATATTCTTTCCTTCAAACTGGTGCAGAATAGAATGGCTGTAAAGATGTCGAGCGATTCACTTGTCATTTAAATTCAAACTTTCGGCAACAGCGCAATATTGCAAACGATTAAGTACAAGTGACGTACGGTGAATCGGTATAAAGTGGGTGCGGTTTCGGGTTACAGTCTGCGGTCGAGTGGCCAGGGCGCCGAGTTCGCAATCAGGCTGTTTCTAGTCCAGCGCACCGAGCGCGGTGGCGCGCCGATGCGTGCCCCCGTCACCGAACCCTGCCCGAGCCGAGCCCCGGGCCATATACCTACGACACGTGTGACTTCTCCAAGACGTCCGCCTCGCACACTAAATCATGCGGCACTCGCTTTGTGCAACGCTGCGCTTCCGCGGAAAACTTGCTCGAATACGTGCTGCAATATCTCTAACATCGCGGAAGAAGTTCGTAACTCGACTTACATACTTTATTTTTCACAAACGCTTTTGTCCCGCCCGCCTGCCCGACTATAATTGAGAATCAAATATTCACGGGTTGTTTTATAGTATTTCCGATTTCGCGGGAATGTTCAATTTAACGGGTACCTAAGCGAAAATTAGATTGTTCGCCTCGATAAATTAATATACAAATACTATTGATAGAATCAACCCTATTTGGTCTGTTCGTAATTCAATAAACTAGTTCACCCCTGGGTATTAACTTAATATTGATGAGTCAAGGGAAGTGTAGGTATCTATTTTTAATTAACAGTAAGACGTCAAAAGAATAAAGAAATTTGGACAAACGTCCTACGCTTGTAATATATGTAGTTACACAAAAATAGATTACAACTGCTTTTTAAACTATACTTAGTCTTATGCCACAGATTACATCTATCTTAGACTATGTTTATGTTGTTGTTTTTAAAATAATCTATACATATAATAAATCTGTAGACATGGCGTGTCTGTACATAGGAAATATTTTGAAAAAACCTGGTTGGGATGTTAAACTATAACCAATAGAACCCATTTTTAACATTTTTGGAATTTTTGTCTGTTTGTCTGTTTATCTGTTTGTCTGTTTGTCTGTTTATCTGTTTATCTGTTTATCTGTTTGTTTGTTCAAGCATCACGTAAAAACAACTGATCCAATGTTGTTGACTTTTATAAATAAATATTTTGATTATCTCCAAGTAACATATGTTTTTTGTTTCATTGCAATCGGTTCACGCAATCAAAAGTTATGCGAATTTTAAGTTTTCTAGAAGAACTTAGCATGTATTTGTGTATACTTACCATTTCTTTTCAATAGATGGCGTTACGTGTATCAAATCACGTTGTGAGGAAATATAATCAACGAATATATTACTATTCTCAGTCTACGGAAGGTCTATTGAAATGCTATCCGAAGAAGGTACTAACTAAGCTTTTATAAAAAAAACGAAAATAATGTTATTTAAAATTTATTAGGTACCTATCTATCTGAATGGCAGTGGAAGAGAAATACATTCAATTTCATAAGCAAGTGTAGGTATTTAAAATTTTTAATTGTGCAAGGCAATACGATAGATTAATTTGAAATACTCATATATTTTTATTATGAATACTTAAATATGTATTTATAAATCTATTTACTATTAATAAAATTCAAAGTGCACTTTGTCTGTAATTAAATATTTTTCCAAAATTTCGATTCGGTGGTACTATACTATCAATACAGAAACCATAACATTTTTTTTTAGAATTATTGTGTCTGTTTGTCTTTCCGTCCGGACATCACGTAAAATCCCGTGGATGGATTTTGATGGGACTTTCGCTGATGTGTTGCGTAAAGAACGACAATTTTGTTGCTACATATATCATCACGCTATTGTTCATAGGAGCCGAGCAGGGGAACATAATTTCCACATACTGCGAAGTATAAGCTTAATATTTGGATCGTAAAATCGCGTGAATCGATTTTGATGGGCCTGCGCTTATGCTGGTATATAAACTATCACGCTATTGCTCATAGATGCCGAGCAACGGAACATTATTTCCATATACTGCGTAGTATAAGCTGTAGACAGAAGTAAGTGCTGCAGTGAACGGTCCCTGGCTCAGTGTCCTGCGTTAAAACCTCACTTTAAAAAAATACACATTTTGTAAATTTTTTGGAATGTTTTTATATATTTTATTTTGTTCATTGTTGTCAGGACTATTCAAAGCCTGTCATCGCCGTTTTATTAAGTTTATTTAAGCCTTAGGTAATGTCCCAAAACACATAGCCATGAAGGGAAAGTACTTTAAATATTAAAAATTGCTAACTTCACTCAAAGGTGACTTCATTTTATTTTTAAAAGTAAGAAATATTGCCTTTACTGATTTTTTTGCCTGAACCGGGAATCAAACTGACAAAGCTATACCATCTGGTGGCACCTGTTGATAATATCTTTATGGTCAATAATCAGGATCAAATCTCTCCAACAAACACACTGTCTTAAATTGAACGAAGTGGAAAAAATAAGAACTACTTAACAACAATTAATAAGTGCTTGAATTTAAATGTACCTAAGTTAGTCAATTTTCGTTTTATGGTATTCCATCAATTTCAGACACAATGTTTATTGGAGCGATTTGATCCGTATTATTGATCCTATCGGTTGGTGAAATAAAAATACAGATGATATTTTTTCGCATTTGGGTTGGTTCGATTTTCAGATCAAACTTTTTGAAATCTTTGAAAGCAGTACCTATTTCTAACACATAAAAAAAAAAAAAAAAAACTTTAAAAAAAAGTAAAAACCGACTTCAAAGAAATACTAAAAGGAGTAAAATAATTACCATAATATAAAATTAACAGTTTCAGAAGTCGGTGGCTTCTATTTGCTTCAGTGTAGAGTTGCACCGACTTCTGAAACTGTTAATTTTATATTATGGTAATTATTTTACTCCTTTTAGTATTTCTTTGAAGTCGGTTTTTACTTTTTTTTAAAGTTTATTTTTTATTAAATACGTTTTAGTGTCATAATTTTAACCCCCTCCTTCATAACCCTTCTTTTTGGCTTTGACGTAGTCGGGCATAAAAAGTCCTTTCAAATGATACCTTACACGATATTATGAAAACATTCCAAAGGGGGGCGGGGAGGGGGGGACACGCACCTCCTCCTCTTTTCCAGTAGTCAGTTCCCAACAAAAAATATAAACAAAGCAATATTAGTAATTTGAGAATTTTGCTTTGATCCGATGAGGAGTTCCGTTCCATATCTCTGAAGTTCATGGTCTAATCATAACAAAATTTATATGGGACCAATTGGAAAGTATACCCTTTCGAACAAAAAAAGAATTTTTCAAATCGGTTCATAAATGACGGAGATATGAGGTAACAAACATAAAACAAAAATACAATCGAATTGAGAACCTCCTCCTTTTTGAAGTCGGTTAAAAATGAAGTCTTCTATAGGTGAAATTTTTATATATTTAAAGTACTTTCCTATTCTACACCTCAAATGAAATCATTTTATAGACTGCACTGCGTAAAATATTTTGATTTAGTTCGCCGATTGTGACTAGATGGCGTTGTAGCCATTTTTGTATCGCCATAAGGTTTCATTACATTATCACAATAAATATCAATATTCAATTATAATCCATTTTAGCAAGGAAATGTATGGAAATAAGCAACGCGTTTTTAGTATTATGGTTATATGAACCTTTACGGTCAATCAAGAAGAGCTGAAACTCTACCCAAAGAAATGGTTTAAAAGATATAAGTGCCTTGGTGGGACACCTTTGTCTATTATTATTATAAATGGAATACATATACACTATTTAGTTGCTGCGACACAATGTTGTTTTCCGAGTTCCACGCGGACGGAGTCGCGGGCACAGCTAGTTATTAATATAAACGAAATTGTGGTCAAAAGTAGTTACTTAGGTGTGCTATGTGGTACACCTTCAGTTTGTCAATTACGATATTAATTGCGACAGGGGCAAGCCTCTTGCCAATTACTGTCACCATTTACGGTGACAAACCGCAAATTAAAAACATATTAGGTAGATACATTCACAAAATTTCAATATGGATTACAAAAGTACATTAACCGGTATCGTCCCGCGCGATGACCCGGATCGTCAGTGCCATTGTTTATCTATTGTGTCTATAATTACAGTACTACACAGGTTAAGTTGGAAAACAGTGCACGCTCGATACAGCACTAAAAGCTAAGCATAAGCTAGTTTCTGTATAAGTGGAAGGTGTTGTAGCGTTCGGAAACAAGCCGATATCCGGTGGGAACCGCACACTAGATGCATCCGAGTCACCGGCTTTATACACCTCTTTGCGGAATCGTTCCGTCTATGACAATTGACTGAGTGAGACGACTCCGTACGGGCCATTCCCCAGGTAATTCGATCAGGCGGAACCCTTTTACCCAAAAATATACTTCTCAATCCCATTTTCGTAAGGAAATAGTACTGTGATTCAGTGAATCTGAAATGAATGAGAATGACAATTGGTGATAATCTAATAACCTGTCAAATTGAAGTTGTTAGTTTAGCAATAACGTATTGTTTAGGCTCTATTTATTTAGATGTGTCGATATAGAAACATTCTGATTAAGATAAAACCTACATTAGATGAACACAATGACATAACTACATAAAAATTCAGACATTAGGAATGTTGACCTAAAATAATAAGAATATTACATCCAATCAACTTAGTGAATTACTTTCAGCAATATTAGTACGCACGTGGCTATACAAATCGATCTGACTCATATTTCTGGAAATTTCCTTACTGTATAAAAACACAGTCAATACTTTACAATTTGTTTTTTGAATAAATTCATTGATATCAAATTGATACGCTGTTGATAATGGTACCCAAACGACCAATACGATATCAATTATTTTTAAGATTGACTTCGATGAGGTTAATCAATATCACGTTTTTTTTTCAACGTGAGAAGTAAGAAAAAACCGGTTTTCTCGTTACCATTTAATATAGGTAAACAAGCATTGTTCATTAATTGCACTTTTATCTTGATCAAATTAGTTTAAAAATGAATTAAATAAAATGTGAAATATTGCAGTATTAAAATGTATGCAGCATCAAGCTTTTCTGTTCTCTTCATCAAGTGAGTACTTTGATTATGATATTTACTCGGAAAATAATGGGTTGAATTTTACAGCAGCAATGAATTTCGCATTTTTATGCTTCATTCACGTACGGACATAAATATTTAAAGTCGCAAAAGGAGAAATGTAAACACAACGCTTTGATATTAACAAACAACGATAAAAACGAAGAATGGATTCCCCGTGATAGCTTGATTCACAACAGTCAATATGAATCTTTTATAGACTGCTGAGATTGAACGAACAGACGAAATGGAATGACACAAAGAACCTCACATCTAAACAACAGTCGATTAATCGATGTTTATCATAATGTTCACCGGTCGAACAGTTCAATGCCAATTTACTGATAGTTTGTGTACGTTTCCTAAGATGCAAATTGCATCAGACACTGTTCAATGCGTCGTTTCCTCAACTCATTATTCATTTCAAATCTAAATGGCTCTAAACACGATAATAAACGCTATGTTTATGAACTATGAAGGAACTCTTCGATATTTATTCATATTATATATTTTGTCATTCTATTATAATTAATTAAAACTGTAAGCAACCATAAGTTTGCTTTAAACAATCCTTTAACTTGAGTACCTTTTTCAACGAATTTGTTAATAAATTGATATGCTTTTAAGTGCGCAGCCCCGAGCGTGCATCGAACGTTACGGTAAAATTTTCAGCATTTCTCAAGAAAACATTTTAACGAAAATTTGAACCACGTAACGTTGTGTTCGTAAGTAAGCCACGTCATGAACAATTTACTTATCTGAGTACACAAGCGCTACTGTATTGGGAACGTTTTTACGTCAGCGGCAAATATAAAGAGGACGAAAGCGTACCTACAATAACCGATATGAATTCGATAAAATCTGCAATCTACTAGACGGGGATATTTATAGACGGACAGTTTTATTCATATCGTGTTGTGGTTTTCATATAATCTTGCCGAGTCTGGATGTCGAGCGTACGTAAAACAAGCATGTTATAGCAGATAAGATTGATTATGTTTGTTCATAGATAGTTCGTCCATACAAAAGCTTGTTTGTCCTGGTATTTGTCTTTTGGCCGCACAAATGGCATGGGAACGTTCGTATAAGGCTCGTTACACAAGCTGTAGCATCTACTCGCTCCTGTATGCATAATTGCGCAGAAATGTGACGACACGCCATACAAGCCCGGCTTTATTACTGTTTGTACTACAGCTCTACGTAGTACAGCTATACTAAGAATAATAATGTCAAGTAGCGTTGAAGCACACTCCTAGGTAAAGAGATTAATTTTAAACACGAAGATTACATCGCTTTATGAGTAGATATTGGAGTTTATATCAATAATTCTCATGATTATGATAATATTTTAAATGCTTTGCAACGATTAGGTTTTTGCGTGGCTCATTTTTATTTGAAATGACTAAGTGTTCAGTATATTCAGCATATTAACATTAATTTATTCGTGTAATCTATATACATAACTAGCGACCCGCCCCGGCTTTACACGTGTACGATTTATAGCTTAAAACCTTCCTCTTGAATCACTCTATCTATTTAAAAAAACCGCATCAAAATCCGTTGCGTAGTTTTAAAGATCTAAGCATACATAGGGACAGACAGACAGCAGGAAGCGACTTTGTTTTATACTAAGTATGTAGTGATTATAATCAATCTGTAGACATCACATGTCTGCAAAAGAGAAATATTTAAAAAAAAATGCGTTAATTGATCACCAACAGATAGTTCCGTACCAAAATGGTAAAATAGGAATCCTTATGGTGCGACTTCATCCGTCCGTCGTCTGTCGGTCACAACTGCTTATTTCAGAAACTAAACTAATATTGCTATCGACTTGTGGAATAGTTTTAAATAATGCTTGTCTATGTCCATATACAGGGTGTAAAAAGACCCATCACATAGCCGAAATCTACGCACTCTGTACATCAAACTAAATTACATTGACCAAAAATAATTGCTGGGAAACGACTTTTATTTTTTGGCATGAAAAAAAAACTCTTTTTTTAATAGCGCGCAAATTATGGTTGTGGCGATGCCGTGCGTTTGCATGCGTGCAGCGGCCATACAGCCGAGCCAAGGCGGTCATGTGCGTTTGATATTCATTGCGTTTTTGTAACTGCAAATGAGTAATTTGTTAGGAAAAAATGAAATTTTTGATAATGTTTGTATGGAAGAAAGTTTAGTATTATGACTTGGAAATCTTTTTTGGAAAAAAACTCTAAAAAAAAAGTATACTTTGACCTTCAATATCTCTAAAACCAATGATTTCCCAGGTATGGTTTGTTCGAAAAAAATGATCCCAATGATGGGCAGAATACGTGGTTTTCGTTATCGTTAAGGGTCTTTTTACACCCGATATATCCATCTATAAGTGAAAGAACTGAAAAAAATATCTTACATTAGGTAGCGAAGTAAGGGTTTGAAATTTTTAAATGGGGTGACTAGGTCAAGTGTGGTACCATATGGAATAGTTTAAAAAAAAATGAGTTATCAAGAAGAAAGTTTAGTTTCCGACTTTCACGCGGACGGAGTCGCGGGCACAGCTAGTTTCAAATAAAATAATCATTCGACGCATATAATCCTGACATAGCATAAGTATATAATTCTATATGAACAACTAACGGTCGCGTGGGCTTAGTTATAAATCACAAGTGTTTACTATTCGGTTCCCCACAGATTTAGTGTGATGATACATTACACTATCGAATATCTGGAGTAGGGATTACAAAGGTCGTCCCTAAGGAAAGTCCCCGAAAATCTGCCCCAAACTTTTTAGGAGCTTTTGGTACAAACCCGGGTGTCTTATTTTCGTTATTAAAGTTTTCGCTAGCGAGCGGGCTGTAGAGTATTATTAACTTCCACACCTTGAAGGTTTTTTGTTTCGATCATAATTAGTTACCTCTCTTCATTACAAAATATGGGTGACTGTCAGTAAGCACATACCTAGCAAGGATTTCAAACTATTTCTTTCTTTTTTCTCACAACAAAGAAATATAGATAGGTATACAATTTTTAATAATACTGACATAATATTGACTTCTAATAAAATTATTATACAGTGTGGGGACGACGATACAACATTAAATGATACCACGTATTCTATGATGGGTTTTACGACCGAACACAAATAATCAATCATGTAAGTACATTCAATGCTTTAGTCACAGGAATTTTCGTGATTTCTACGCAAAATTATGTAAATCTAACATAAGTTTCCACTTTAACGTCCCTTCATCAACATGAAAGAGTGAAATTGAAAAATCATGCGACAAAAAATGTGCTTGGAAGTAACTGATTTTTTGTTTGTGTACGGTACTAGAACACATCATAGAACACGTGGTATCATTTATTGTTATATCGTCATCTCCACTTTGTATATTTATACAATGTAAATCTAAATATATAAAAGCGAAAGGTCACTCACTCACTCACTCATCACATCACTCTCACACTCACATATCAAATATCGAAAACCGCTAGACGTATGAAGATGAAATTTGGCAGGGAGGTAGTTTATAGTTAGTAGACGACCGCTAAGAAAGGATTTTTGGAAATTCTACCCCTAAGGGGGTGAAATAGGGGATGAAAGTTTGTATGGAAAATCGTCACTTAACGGGTTCAAAATTTCACGCAATCGAAGCTGCGGGCAAAAGCTAGTATGATATATAAATAGCATTCAAGCCTTTTAAAATACTACCCATACTTGTAACTCTAAACACATAATTATATATTTTAACAAGTCTTTCTTAACTTACATTAATAACACACAACGCCAACCTACACAATTATTATAGGAACGTGGTGCTTGCATCATAATGTAAAAGAGCTGAATCTATTTGGTTTGCCTCAGTCTTACCGAATGACTAATTAGGCTCATACAGCTTGAAGACAACCTAGCTTTAATAAGATTCTGCGCCAGCATATTCATGGAAAATTAGGACTGGAATTATGCTGTTATAAATAAGTTTGGCAAAGGTGCTGCGCAAAGCTGTTATCATATATGTATTTTACCTTTCATAAATCACAATTATAATTTTAAAATTACGTGGTATTTGATTGACATAAGGATAATTCGGTTTTTGTAAATATGTTCGTGTGTATTCCCGGAAAAGAAAAGGCCACCCTATCCCGTGGGTGTTATAAAGGCTACCTACATGATTATGTCAAAAACAGAGGCAGCATTACCCTCGAATGCGTTTAATGGCCAGCAAAATTAACTAGTGCGTTAAGGTACCAAAGGACTAACTTACTAAAAATACATTTTCTGGCCGCAAATTAAACTAACTTCTGGGGACAGATAACTAAGACATATACATTTTACTTTGGAATTATGAAATAATCGATTTTTCATCCTAAATTTTTGGTTTCAAAGTAAAATATATTCTTTTTACCACCTATTTCCGGAAGTAAGTCTCATTTGTGCTCACCAAATAAAAAAGTGGAGGGCAATAATCTTCTTTTCTCGTGCCGACACAAGCTGTAAGAGAATAGCTCCATCCGTGGTAAAAAAATTTGCAGCAAGGTTGGTAGCGGGGCTGACTGCCCAGGTGCGTCGGACGTACTTAAGTATCGTCACTCATGGAGGCTCTTTTGCACCCTAGGGCAATACTAGATTATATCCTTTGTTCGATCAACAAGTGCGATCAAACAACATTGATTACACCTTTAGTAATAGATACTGCAATTACCAATCCGTTTATACGGTGTTTTATTACAATTATCCCTCACGACCTTTCCCAGTGACCTATGGGGAGGTCCGTGTTCCGTGGGCGTTTGTGGCTGATATTATGATAAAATATTTTACCATTAATTTTTACAATTATTCTAATATTTTGTATGTTATTTTTGTATGCGAAATGGGCTTAAAGTAAATAAACAAGGATATTGATGGATTGCGTGATTACATCTGCGTGACCTATATAGAATGATGCGGGTAAAAACGAGTCACAAGCATATTAAATAGGCCAACTGTGTGCTAATCAAACGCACTTCATCAGAAGGATGCGTATGGATCGCCTTTTATACAACAAATACTTTTTAAAGATTTGTTTTATACCCTGGCACAAACTAATTTGAAAAAAAAGGTTAACAATCTTTTTGGGTCGTTTTATCCGAAATCGTGATAAAAATTAGGGTATTGTACAAATCAAATCAAGTTTATTTCTAATTTTATTCTACGCTTGACTATTAGATATTTACGTGACTATTTTGAAGTACTTTGGTATTTTTTTAAATAAATCACCAAAACATTGTTTAGCTTTTTTCAAATTGGTTTGGGGCAGACTTTACCTATATATTATACGAGTAAACATACTTATGAACTTAAAGTATATGACAAACCTTACAATGTACACGCGTCTACTTTTTAATGAACATGGCATTGTTCTTTACTTTTACTCTTTAATTTACTTCTTGTTAGACGTTACGTAGATTTCCTTTTATGAAATTAATGTTTTAATACGTAGCTTGCTAAAGCCACATCGACGAACAATCTAGAAACCTAGTATTCTAGATATATCTCACGGGATGTCAAACTAATTTCGAGAACGGCCATAACGACCAAGGTGAGATTTAACGGCATATTAAAATTTAAAATAAGCATTCTCAGACCGAGTACCTACATAATACCCTGTTTAAAATTCGATTCGTGACCGTTTCTCCTGTTCGCATCTCCGATAGCAAACTGGAGCCAACGGTAAGTAGCTAGGAAATGGCGAAGCTGCAGGGATTCAGATAATAAATTCCTCTTACCAGTCTATTACTATTATAGGAGCAACGATTGAGTCTTTGTCAGCGCAGAAATCGGTTTATAAACAGAAGGCTAATTCACGTAATTTCATGACGCGCCGATCAAGTTGCTGTGACGCAGCAATTAAGTTCTCGGGAGCGTTTCTGACAGCGATTGATTATTAAGAGAACACGAAAAGCGTTTTGTTGATCGAAACTTAACTGCAACTACACTGTAACCGAACCTCTTTAGTTAGGTGAATCAGGCCACAGTCCGACTAGTGTTGTACAGGACTCGAGTCTTCGAGTCCTATGTAAAAGGACTCGGATGATGAATTACAAGACTCGACTCATTATAACAGGACTCCAAGACTAGAGAACTCAAGTCTCTACGAGCTCTTGAATGTTACACGAAAACTCGAGTCTTTTTGTGCCTTCGAGTCTTTTTACGCGGCGAGTCGCGCATCTTTATTTTCTTAGAAGTTCATTTTTTTGCTGATTTGTAATGATTGTATCTTATTAGTTTTTTTTTGTAGGCGTAGTTTCGTAACCACTAATTTAAACTTACCGCCTATTCGAGTCTTTTCGAATGATGAGCTTCAAGTCTCATCTTCATGCTCAGAGTTTTTCTTGAAGACTCGAGGTCATTTTAAGACTCGAGTCGCTTTTACATGACTCGGCCTCGGCTTTACTATAGACTCCGAGACTTTTTAGCACACAGAATCTTGCATAATTGAGTCGAGTCTTTAAAATGACGACTCGAAGACTCGAGTCCTTTGCAAAACTAAGTCCGACTGCCCACCGCCGTCAATACATGTTACACCTACAAGTTACAACAAGGAGATTGCTGATGCGTTCTTAATATTACAGACATCGTTGATAAATTTTATGTGGCTGTAATTTCACCGACAATATTTAATTCATAACTATAGTTATTACATTCTAATATTAACTAATTAAATAGCTTATTATTATGTAATTCTTGTGTCAAATGGCGTATTAGGAACTAACAAAAGCTTTTATGAACTGAACCGCAATAATTATCGAAATTATGCATAATTGCCGCAAAACTGTTATAAAATGTAAACCTAACTCATAATTCCACTAATTAGCAAGCAGTTTAGGTTTAAAGAAATTTATTTCTCATAAGAACTTACAGTTCACTTAAAATGAGATACAATGTGATTACATAACAGTAATTAAAGTGTTCGCCTTCAGGTTGTTAGAAGTTATAGTGCACATACATATTTCATGAGTTTACTTTTAAATACATTCATGTTATCACAATTCTTAATGTCGTTTGGTAATTTGTTGTACAGCTGTGCTCCCTCAAACAAAATCGTCTTCTTACCATAATTGGTCCTGACACTTATTAGCTGAAGTTTATTTGTGTTCCTTAGATTATGTGACATTATTTTCTTATGTAACTGTATTTTAGTCTGTACGGATTTAGACGTTATGTTTTTAATGAGAATACAAGTGTAATAAATATAAAGTTGATTCAGATTTAAAAGTTTAGTTTTTTCATATAATTGTTTTGTTGGAGTAAGGTAATCATAATGGAATAATACTTTAACTATTTTATTTTGGGTTCTTTGTAGTGACTTTAGATTAGTGGCAGCAGCTGCTCCCCATATCTCAATTAAGTATTCCAAGTGGGATTTAATTAAAGAATTATATATCATAGTGCGTACTTTGTTTGGAATACAGTGCACAACCTTCCGTAATGATCCTAGTATTGATACCAATTTTGTTCGAACGTGGTCAATGTGTAAGTTCCAAGTTAGTTTGTCGTCTACCCACAGTCCTAGATATTTTTCGTGGCTTGATTGTTTTATAATATCATTATTTATTTTGAGAGGTACGACGTCAGGTATACGTTTATTTTTCGCAGAAAAGATCATGAATGAAGTTTTTGCTGTATTAATTGTGAGAAGATTGTATTTTAACCATTCATTAAGCATGTCAAGGTCTTTTTGAGCGTCCAATATGATGTTGTGAATCGATTTATCAAAGTAAAACAGACAGGTGTCATCTGCATATAACGTTAGGTGTCCTGTAAGCCCGATTTTATTAATGTTATTAATATAAATCAAAAAAAGTAATGGACTGATAATTGAGCCTTGTGGACAGCCGTATGACAAATTTTGGATCGAACTCGTGTGGGTATCTATTTTAACAACTTGTCGCCTATTTTCTAAGTACGATTTAAACATATTGTGAGCCTTGCCATTGACACCTATGTTGTCTAACTTTTGAAGGAGCTTTTGATGGCTCACCGTTTCAGTATTAAAACACAATAGAAATTCAAAATAAATACGCGACATTTTTAACTTTTCAATTCGAATTTAGTTTCTCAACGTTAATAAAGTAAAAAGTTCAAACTGCCTTTAAATTAAGTTCCTCAGGAAATAGAAGTCGTCGGGCTTGCGAAGAGTTAATTGTTATTTGCATCGGATTTCAATGAAATTTGTTTGAAAGGAATTTTGTGAACCATTTCAGTAATTCCCATTTGACTCAAAAGCTCAAAAGCAGGTTGGGTAAACCCACCAAAATTATGAAGGTACATGCATAACGAAAAACCGCTTCATTGTGATTTATGAGGGTAGGTAGCGCCTGGTGTAATATTAAACAAGAACTTTCTACACACTTAAGGTTTTATGGCATACTTAAGTACGCAACTTCAGTTAAAAAATCATTCACGTTACTTTCCTACGAGTTTATAAAGATAAAGAAGTTGCCAAATTCGTATTTACCCGAAAACTGGTCCAACAAAAGAATTTATTACATGTTTATTAAAATGAAGTCGGATCTTCTACTAAATAAAAGTGCTTCGAAGTAAAATGCTAAAGTACAATCCGCCACGGATTCTAATTTAAAACAAAGACTAGGATATTTATATCCTTATAACTCATTCTAATGTGCAATTGTGCACGTACTTACATTTGTAAAAATGTTATCTGACGGCGAAGCTAGGATAGCGCTTCACCAAGGCAAGAGATAAATTAGGGCGTGGGTATATTACACGTAAGTTTTCACTTAACTTTTAACCGTGCTGTTCGTAAGTATTTAAACAAAATGAACTTTATTAATACAAGGATAGTCGGAATGGGGGTACTAATCTGAAAAGGTGTTAAAGTACACATAATAATGAATAACTTTTGTTCTACAACTTTTCCCAAAAGTCAATAGTTTAAGAGAAACAGTTGTTCAAAAATCTCAAAAAAAAATCTCTAAAATCTATCTATCCTCAGTAATGATCAGCTGTGTTTACATTTTAGGTCATATTTGGGGTCATGAATTAGAAGCACCATTTTCTGAATTTGTAACTAAAGCAGGGATGAAGAATTTTTGAAAAAAGTAAAATAAAAATCGTTTTATTTGGATTTTTTTTTAACTAATTTTGAAATTTTAACATTAGCTTTCAAACAGTCATCAGCGATACTATAAGTGGCCCGTGGATTAGTGCCCCCTTTCCGACTAACCTTGTATATAGACGCTGCCACCGCGCCCGCCCGCCTTTCCCCGCCTATGGCCGCGTCATTTTCGCACGGCGGCGCGGGCGAATCCGTCAGTACAGAGCTAATTGCTTTTTTATTTTGGTCGAAATTCCCATAATAAACACGGGTGACCATCACGACAAAACCTAAAAACTGGGAAGTGGAGGGATGTTTGGTAGTGAACACAATGCGCGCAATGCAATGCAATGTCTTGCGCGGTGATGGCGAGGCGCGGTTGAAGGCGCGGATGACTCATTAAGCAGTTTTCGTGGCAAAAACAAGCGCCCTACCTAATACGTTGTTAATCCTCTAAAAAATCTAGTTACAGTTTATTTAAAATTTATTTTTAATTAACTGGCTCTATGGAAAAGCATTTTGCCATCCTTACAGAAGCCACACTCTAAATAGGTAGGTAATATTGTAATAATAGATTGAGATTCAATTATATATTAAGTACCTATAATGTTTAACAACCGCTAGTTATGAATTATCTTTTAATATAGTTTTAATCATAACTATTTAATGCACATTTCCAAATAACAGTGTTCACGTAAATATCAAAAAACGTTTTATTAATCCTTAAAAGAGGAGGAAAAAATCGAGGCTCGCTGTTTTCCTTTTATGGTCGTAAAATTTTAATGTGGACACGTTCTCGCTAGGTTTCACTGCTTATGTTACAAGTGTTTCTTTTAAGACGAAATAAACAAGATCGGTGATATTCTAGCGATTTTATTTCTGTCAGTACCTACCGACAATGGTAACAATCGACACTCAAAAAACAAAAGTTAATATCCTAGCTGGGTTCGAACATAAATTGCACTTCGCTAGTTTTTTTAAATTGTACTCTCTAGAAACATTTCTAGACACTGCCATCATTCAAAAATCTTATCTAAAAACCATGAGATTTTTGTTGTATGTATCTATAACTTATTAGCGCATTGGGTCGTGCAAGCATTGAGCCGGGAGTCGGGAACCGGGAACTCGGGAGCGGGGCGCGTCCGCGTCGGCTCGCCCTCACTAATTGCACTTTCTAACGCTCCGCTGCAACCTGCACGATTGTTCTCCGCGTCGAATAATATACCTATGTTCAATTAGTCGATACCTTTTATTTCCATGAGTTCCTATTGTTTATTAGGTACAGGTACGCCTTTGCGAGGCATTTTTGCTTTCATCGCAATTTCTAAAGAATTTGTGTCTACGTTCTTGCACTGTATTCCTATTTATCTTTAAAGTTTTTTGCTACGGTTTTTAATTGAAATCTGAAAAAAAAAACAAAAAGTTTATCATTACATTTTATTGAAACATTCAGGATTCCTCTGTAGAAGAGGGTTCTAGTGCAGATTTTCTATTATTTTTAGCAGGAGAAAATAAGGGTTACCAAATTCTATCAATTTGTCAGAAATCTACATCAAAGTGAACAGCAGGCGGTCGTTATTAAACCTAGTTTAGGTTTATTTATTGCGTGTTATATTTGGTAATATATCTATACATATAATAAATCTGTAGACATGGCGTGTCTGTACATAGCAAATATTTTGAAAAAACCTGGTGGGGATGTTAAACTATAACCAATAGAACCCATTTTTAACATTTTTGGAATTTTTGTCTGTTTGTCTGTTTGTCTGTTTATCTGTTTGTCTGTTTGTCTGTTTATCTGTTTATCTGTTTGTTTGTTCAAGCATCACGTAAAAACAACTAATCCAATGTTGTTGACTTTTATAAATAAATATTGTGCTTATCTCCAAGTAACATATGTTTTTTGTTTCATCGCAATCGGTTCACGCAATCAAAAGTTATGCGAATTTTAAGTTTTCTAGAAGAACTTAGCATTTATTTGTGTATACCATTTCTTTTCAATAGATGGCATTACGTGTATCAAATCACGTTGTGAGGGAATATATTACAACGAATATATTACTATTCTCAGTCTACGGAAGGTCTATTGAAATGCTATCCGAAGAAGGTACTAACTAAGCTTTTATAAAAAAACGAAGATATCGTTATTTAAAATTTATTAGGTACCTATCTATCTGAATGGCAGTGGAAGAGAAATAAATTCAATTTCATAAGCGAGTGTAGGTATTCTAAATTTTTTATTGTGCAAGGCAATACGATAGATTAATTTGAAATACTCATACATTTTATTATGAATACTTAAAAACTTATTTATAAATCTACTAGCTGTTGCCCGCAGCTTCGCTTGCGTGAAATATTAAACGCTCTTTAAGCCCTTTTTAAATGTAGGTATAAAATCAAAAAAATCCGCCTTTTATTACTTTGAACAGTTTTTGTGCCAAATTTTAAGTTAATAATCCCATGGACTAAGGGGTTTTCATACAAACGTTAATAACCCATTTCACCTCTTAAGGGGTGGAATTTCCGAAAACCCTGAAACACGTGATTTCTGACCAGTAACCTAAATATTGAATTCCATGCTTCTTACTTCAAAAGTATCAGATTTTTCATACAAACTTACAACACTTATTTCACCCCTTTAAGGGTTGAATTTCCAAAAACGCTCAAACACGTGTACATTTACTCCTAACCAGAAACCTTAATACTTAATTTCATGCTTCTTACTTAAAAAATGACGGACTTGCATACAAACGTTAATCACCCTTCTCACCCCCTTAGGGGTTGAATTTCGAGAAATCCCTTCTTAGTGGATGTTTTCGTCCTGTAAGGAACCTACTGTCCAAATTTCATATTTCTAGCTATAGTGGTTTAGGCTCTGCGTTGATGAATCAAATGTCAGTCAGTACCAGTCTCTTTATATATAAGAAGATTTACTATTAATACAATTCAAAGTGCACTTTGTCTGTAATTAAATATTTTTCCAAAATTTCGATTCGGTGGTACTATACTATCGATACAGAAACAATAACATTTTTTTTTAGAATTATTGTGTCTGTTTGTCTTTCCGTCCGGACATCACGTAAAATCCCGTGGATGGATTTTGATGGGACTTTCGTTGATGTGTTGCGTAAAGAGCGAAAATTTTGCTGGTACATATATCATCACGCTATTGTTCATAGGAGCCCAGCAGCGGAACATTATTTCCACATACTGCGAAGTGTAAGCTTATTATTTGGATCGTAAAATCGCGTGAATCGATTTTGATGGGCCTGCGCTTATGCTGGTATATAAACTATCACGCTATTGCTCATAGATGCCGAGCAACGGCACATTATTTCCATATAGTGCGCAGTATATGCTGTAGACAGAAGTAAGTGCTGCAGTGAACGGTCGCTGGCTCAAAGTATCCTGCGTTCAAACCTCACTTTAAAAAAATACACATTTTGTAAAATTTTTGGAATGTTTTTACATATTTTATTTTGTTCATTGTTGTCAGAACTATACAAAGCCTGTCATCGCCGTTTTATTAAGTTTATTTAAGCCTTAGGTAATGGCCCAAAACATATGGCCATGAAGGGAAAGTACTTTAAATATTAAAAATTGCAAATTTCACTCAAAGGAGACTTCATTTTATTTTTAAAAGTAAGAAATATTGCATTTACTGATTTTTTTGCTTGAACCGGGAATCGAACTGACAAAGCTACACCATCAGGTTTTATGGCACCTGTTGATAAGTATCTTTAAGGTCAATAATCAGGATAAAATCTCTCCAACAAACACACTGTCTTAAATTGAACGAAGTGCAAAAAATAAGAACTAACAACAATTAATAAGTGCTAGAATTGAAATGTACCTAAGACCATAAAACTAACATTGATTAATCAATGTTAGTTTTATGGTCTTCCATCAATTTCAGACATAATGTTTAATGGAGCGATTTGATCCGTATTATTGATCCTATCGATTGGTGAAATAAAAATACAGATGACGTTTTTTCGCGTTTGGGTTGGTTTGATTTCCAGATCAAACTTTTTGAAATCTTTGAAAGCAGTACCTATTTCTAACTTATTAAAATAAAATGAAGTCTTCTATAGGTGACATTTTGAATATTTAAAGAATTTTCCTATTCCACACCTCGAATGAAATCATTTTAAACACTGCACTGCGTAAAATGTTTTGATTTAGTTCGCCGATTGTAACTACATAGATGGCGTTGTAGCCATTTTTGTTTCGCGATAAGGTTTCGTTACATTATCACAATAAATATCAATATTTAATTATAATCCATATTGCAAGGAAATGTATGGAAATAAGCAACACGTTTTTAGTATTATGGTTTTATGAACCTTTACGGTCAATCAAGAAGAGCTGAAACTCTACCTAAAGAAATGGTTTAAAAGATATAAGTGCCTTGGTGGGACATCTTTGTCTATAATTATAATAAATGGAATACATATACATTATTTAGTTACAGCGACACCATGTTGTTTTCCGAGTTCCACGCGGACGGAGTCGCGGGCACAGCTAGTTTGGTAATAAAAATAATACCCATAACAATATATCAAGTGATTGGTATAATTTATCTTTCCGATTACACCCACTGGGAATAAATTGGTTTAAGGTCAGCGGCAGGCTTTTACTTCCAAACAGTAACTTGATTATTTATTAACGTCACTGTTATAGGGAACACTCAATCTATCACGCAAGGGAAAAACAGAGTTCCAGCATGTCAGACGGTTCCTGGTCAACATTTTTTTTCCATTATAATAGTTTCTTTTAGATTTCAAGATACTGATGTTGTCTTGACTACTATACCTAGCGTTGCGCGTTGGTTTATTTATCAAAAACTGTTTTTAATTCCATATAAAATCAATATTTGACGATCTGCGATTCAGATTCAACAGCTTTTGATTCAAGCTGAATGTAAACTCGAAACTTATTACTTGCTCTAATATTTTTTATTTTGGGGTAGAAATAAAAAGAAGGAAGGGAGAGAAAAAATATCGGATTGCTGTAGTAAAATAAATAATTTAGTGGAAATGCTTCACTGGCGCGAGCGGCACGAATAAACTGTAGATCTTTCATTTAGTAAATAGGTACTCTAAATGCCTGTACGGTATAATGAAAGATGTAAAAGAGTCGAACACCGTAATAAATATCTTCTGAAATATGTTACAATAATAAATAACTTTGCCGGAGATAGAATGTCGTAATTCCGATTTTTTATATAACAGTTTATATTTATTGTCAGTTTACGAATCTATAGAGTTACGAGCAGACTGTATGTCGGGTGTCGAAAACCGTTCAAAGGCAAACTCGGCATTGAAATAAACCAATATTCTATGAGCGGTGTCCATAAACAAAAATATCTGAGTATTATGATGTTGAATAATACAATTGTTGAACGTTTACGTTTGGGTTTGGGAACAAGAAATCCTTTTGGCGTCTTTCACCAAGTCTAGGAAGAACGCGTGTGTAACATTTTTGTCATGTCATTCGTAAAGCCGAGGATTTGTGGGATGTCAGTGAGCGCCCCTGAAGACAACGATATATTTATAGCTTCGTAAGTTTTTGTATTGCTCCTTTTGACGGGTTTCTTTAAACTACAAAAGAGGATTATTATTGTGGAGAATTGATCCTCTGTTTGATGTGGGTAAAAGTAGATTTCATCACAAATATATAGGTATATGAAAACTACAGGTAAAATTGTTTTAGTAGGATAGGTTGTATTGAAAGGTACCTACAAACCTACATACGAATATGAATAGGTACATATATACAACTACGAATGTATGTAAATACATACTATCGAGGGGATGCAATTTAATACGGAATCATGCAATTTATTAAATACGGTATTCGATATTGAATAAAACAAAATAACCAAAGCATCTATTTAAACTGACGTATTTTATAGTAAATTACTCGTACAGCGAGTTTCAATCGGATTTCCGTTACAACCAAATGTTTACTAACTTTCATTTGTGGTTTGCGAATAAATGCTCAAATACTCGTAGACAACAAGTTGTTAAGCTCCGGTACAACGCAAACGAATACATTTAGGTAGAGGCAGTGATGACCACGATTCACGAGTGACACTATTAGTTCTCTAGGCTCCAGGGTACAGTGATAGGTATAGTATAGGTATGAATAGTGAGAGGTTTATATAACTGTTTAGATTTCTGTGAACTTATCACTCTTCATCTGATACAATATCAACCCCGGGCTTTAACAGAGAATTTCTAACTGAGAATCTTAATAACATTCCTAAATTTGGATGTCTGTACTACAGAACAGAACGTTAAATCACAGTTTTATTCAGAATATTTTGTTTGTACCACGTACCTCCTCGCGCTTGTCACCGTTAGACCCAAGGGTGAAACTGACGACATTCGAATGGATCATTCTCTTTTTGAAAAACAAAAAACAATTGCAGTTAATCGTAGCAATTGCCGCTTGATACACAGTCGCCAATAATTACTAGATATATAAAAATTATTGTATGACTTTCATGTAACTTTATGATACACGTAGATGAAAGATATAAATATTAGCTTAGATGTTTGGTTGTTTACCTACCTATGCCCGCAAGTCCGTCCACGTGAAAAGTTAATAGGTTTCCGGTATCAAAAGCACGCTTTATGCTAACCCAAACAGCCGTTATGGCGTTGATTGATGATTGACGGCGCAATTGGCGCAGAAGCTAAGCGATTGGCTTCTGCCAGTCCTGTTGGCCCATTCTACTAACAAAATTGTTGCCAAACCGCAAACGAACCACAGCCGTTACTCAGTTTTTGTTTACGAAGACTGACGGAATGTTTGACATCAAAGATCAATGTTTTGCATGATCAATGTTTCTGTTAGTAAAATTACTTAGCCCTTTGATTTCATTTTCGCATGGAAGAAATATTTGCATGGTCTGCAGATATCTGTTCCGGGTTTGGATATTCGTGCACGTGAGAGACTTAGGGAGAAGCCACACGATACGGTGCGGCTCCGGTGCGGCGCCTGATTGGTGCCGCTGCGGCACCAGTGCGCCACACACAGTGCCACACAGTGCGATGCGGAGCCGTGCACACGCTCGCCATACCAAGATGAGGGGGAGGGTGTATGCGCCGGAGCGGTACCGCTCCGGCGTCGCAGACCGCAGATGTGTTGACGGAGAGCCGTTCCACACGGTGCGGTGCGACGCCGCACCGCACCGTGTGGCTCTTGCGACGCCGCGTACTACGTGTGCACGCTGATGCGGCAAAATGGTCGCGTGTCTTCTCCCTAATTTCAGCAATCGCAATCAAGGTACAGGAGAAAAAATCTCATCTCTCTCATCTCATTTATAATATTTGTAATAGAGCGGGATGACTATATTGTTATAAGTATGCAGAATCCTTCAGAATCAGAATTTTATGCGAGAGATATAGAGACATCTCCATAGCTCTCGCATAAAATTCCAATATGCATTAGAATCCATATCCCTTGCATGAATAGACAGCTATTTAATGGTCTGTTTATCATCTTGATGCATCAGCCACTCGATATCCTGGTTGTGCGCATTGCTCATGCCCTGTATAGCATGTTACGACATCTACTAAGTATATTTATATAGGATTACGACTGACTACTGCGCTAAGTAATATTGCTGATATTCAATTAAACTCCTTACAATCCACGGCTTAGAATAGCAAATTAATTATTATATCTAGTTGTCTCTGTCCTAGGGCCTGTATCAACTGATTAATTATTTACCAGAAACATAGAAACAATAGATAAACAATGGAAGTCGCCGCAAATACGCGGCGTTGCTCATTAAACAGCTCTCATTTAAGAGATTCTTGATAAGTCAAGTTTTGATGGGAATTAAAAAAAAAATCATATGTATGGAATTATGCTCTATGGCAGCGCCACTTAAGATGTCTCAAATGCCAGCTATTTATTAATTAATACGTTCCTAAGATTACTTAAGGAATATTCAAGTGGAACGGCTATAGTATTCGTATTGGTCCCTTTATTGATAAGATCCCCTACAACGTGACACGAATACATAGCGGAAAAAAAAACCAACATTGCCGTCTGATTTCTAAAAAACCGTTAAGTGAGTAAACCTCATCATCATCATTCAGCCGAATGACGTCCACTGCTGGACATAGGCCTCCCTCAAACAATGTTGGGGGGGTTTGCCATAATCGCCACGCTTGACAAGCGGGTTGGCGATCTCAGTGTGGTTGTTAAAGTCCTCAGAGAACGCTGCTGCCCATCCTCTAGTGAATCCCTTAGTCGCCTTTTACGACACCCACGGGAAGAGATGGGGTAGTGCTATTCTTTGCGTCCGGCACCACACGGACGTAATTAAATATTAGTCTTACAACTCATTAAAAATTATACAATGACAGCCAATAATTTGGTATAACAGAAATATCTGTATGTCTTCAGAATTTCTAGAGACAACCAATTTACACGTTTTTGCTCGTAACTCAAAATTGGGTTTACTTACTCAACAGTTTTTTAGAAATCGGACGTCAGAACATCTGCCAATACATATTATTTACTAGCTTTTGCCCGCAGCTTCGCTTGCGTGAAATTTTGAACCCGTTAAGTGACGATTTTCCATACAAACTTTCATCCCCTATTTAACTCCCTGAGGGGTTGAATTTCAAAAAAATCTTCCTTATTCCTTGTCTACATTATAAAGTGAACCTCTGTGCAAAATTTCAGCTTTCTAGGTCCAAGGGTTTGGGCTGGGCGTTGATGAGTCAGTCAATCAGTCAGTCAGGACTTTTCATTTTATTTATATAGATTTTAAGTTTACATTACATATGGTAAATAACTTATAAACTAAGCCCCACAAAACCGTAGTAATGGTTTGACTGTGACTGACCAGTGGGGTCTGGTGAGTCTTTATACACTTCTTAAACTTCTTACTTAAGACTTATTAAAGGTAGCACTTTAACACATTTCTAAATAAAATCTTTTCAATTTATTTTTAAAAAATCTGTTTTTATTGAATTTACTCCTTATGTCTGCCGGTAGACTGTTCAATAGATATGGTATTCGTTTTTTTAGGGTTCTGTCACCAAAGTAATTAGTGACTCATATGGCATGGGTTAAATTGGAGCCAGGAAAGGGTTTAAAACTTCACAAAAGGAAAACAAATAACTTTTTTATAAATTCTACAGCAACATTCATTTGCGTACAAAAGCGTCGCTCTATTCTGATAGTCAGATTATTTACGGCTTGCAAAACTTTTAGCAGAGCAAAAAACAGTGCGCATATTTGCGTGGCACTTGATATCTTTTCCATTATTCAGGGGCGTTCGATCTTTTACTAAATCTATGTTAAAATATTTTAGAGTAAAGGTAAAGGTACAAAGCTAATAGTCTCATTGAACCTAATTAAGTAGGTACGTGAGAGTAAACATACGTTGTACGTTGAACGCTCCCTCCGTACCCATTCTCTCGAACACTAATGCTATTGACGCTGTGTCTGTAGTCTGCTCAAATAAGATAACTGAGCTTGCCTTTATTTTCAACGTAGAAGTCATACGTCCCCAGCGGTTTCGTCGCATGTCAAAACATCCAACGATCTCAAGTATTTTAGTACATAACAACAATTACTTCAAATTATTTTCTGAATATTTTCAACTAAGTTTTGGGATTAGATTAGTTAGTGTTCAACTTCTAACGATAACGTAATTTAATACAGTGATTTTAATTGATGCTAAATCATAACAACAAGAGTAAAACAAGAGTTATAATTTTGCCAATTTATATTTTATAAAACAACTAGCTGTACCCGCATGCGTTGCAATGCACTTTTTCCTACTTACTACCTACCTACTACCTACCTACTACCTACCTACTACCTACCTACTACCTACCTACTACCTACCTACTACCTACCTACTACCTACCTACTACCTACCTACTACCTACCTACTACCTACCTACTACCTACCTACTACCTACCTACTACCTACCTACTACCTACCTACTACCTACCTACTACCTACCTACTACCTACCTACTACCTACCTACCTACTACCTACCTACTACCTACCTACTACCTACCTACTACCTACCTACCTACTACCTACCTACTACCTACCTACTACCTACCTACTACCTACCTACTACCTACCTACTACCTACCTACTACCTACCTACTACCTACCTACTACCTACCTACTACCTACCTACCTACTACCTACCTACTACCTACCTACCTACTACCTACCTACTACCTACCTACCTACTACCTACCTACTACCTACCTACCTACTACCTACCTACTACCTACCTACTACCTACCTACCTACTACCTACCTACCTACTACCTACCTACTACCTACCTACCTACTACCTACCTACTACCTACCTACTACCTACCTACTACCTACCTACTACCTACCTACTACCTACCTACTACCTACCTACTACCTACCTACTACCTACCTACTACCTACCTACTACCTACCTACTACCTACCTACTACCTACCTAATCAAAATAGTAACAAAAAGTTAAAACCATTTTCATGCATGCGGTAAACAGATTAAGAATATGGATATACTGATATAATTAGTTTTTTTTTTAATATCAAAATTTTCTTTTATAAGAACCTTCTCCTGACAATTACGAACAAAACAAAAAAAAAATTAGCGAAATCTGTCCAGCCGTTCACGCGTGATGCGATGACCAAGGGAAATAGCGATTCATTTTTATATATATAGATGGTTACCTACAGTTGTTACGTAACCTTCCAAAAAAATATTGAATTATAATATACTAAATGAAGTTCAGTTTGTAATTCCATTTTGAATTCGAACAAAGTCAAAACATTGGTAATTTAATCTAAACAAAGAAATTAATTGGCTGCTATAACAAAGTATAGTGTGTCTATTAAATGTGTTTACATGGGAAAATGGAAGGGACTTGTGAAGTCTATAAACACAGCAACGAAATAATTAAACGATATTGGTTCTGATAGTTTTTCCAAATAACTATGTAAAACTTAAATAACTCTATCGATGTGTTAGTCTTACAGTGTTTTTATAAAACTACTAGCGTATAACGAAATCAAAAGATTTTTCATACGATCTAAAATGAAATAAATAAACAAATAAATTATCTTTACTAAAAAGAAGAAGAAATTAAAAACGGTCAACATTAAAGATCGACATCAGTCATATTTGACAAGCAACCGAGTTGCCTACGATTTTAAGCTTTTCACATCCTCCATATAAACACATTTATCGACAGACTGTACCTATGTGTTACGTCCTTCCTTATGCAAACTGTAATTCGATCGATGCTCAGCGATTGTATTACCAAACGAGGTACACAGGTCCACTCACCGTCGTTGCCTGCTATGAAAACCAACATAAATCAATATCAATCATGTGCTGTTGTCTGTCCAATTGCTTGTGATTTACCTATGAAATTATTCAAGGTACGCGGAAATGATTGACTGCATACTTAATAGACCATTCTTTTTTACCTCAGAGTGGGACGCCTGCAATAATTTTTTTTATAAGAATAAAACACTGTGCAATGAAAATTTACAAAAAAAAAAAAATTGGGCCTATTCTTATGTAGTCTCTTAGGCTGGTCCGATACTCGTATGTTACGGAAGAGCAATTTACTTTAATATAATTATCAGCTTTAGTTTATACAATGAAAGTGTATATGTGATAATGTTGGCATGACTTGTTGATGTTACTTGGTTAGCAAAATGTTTTCCGATGCAATTAATAAATACGCGCCTGTTTTATATTTAGTAGCTTTCGCCCGCAGCTTCGCTTGCGTGAAGTTTGAAGCCGTTAAGTGACGATTTTCCATACAAACTTCCATCCCCTATTTAACTCCCTTAGGGGTTGAATTTCGAAAAATCCCTTCTTAGTGGATGCCTACGTTACAAAAGGAACCTACTGTCAAAATTTCAACTTTCTAACCCCAGCGGTTTAGGCTGTGCGTTGATAGATTAGTCAGTCAGTCAGTCAGCTTCTCCTTTTATATGTATAGATTTAATTAATTTCCACGGATTGCCTTTTTTCAAAGCGAGACATTTACGTGCTTTTGGGGACAGCGGGACAAATAGCTCAAAAGCGGGACTGTCCCGCTCAAAGCGGGACGTATGGTCACGTTATGCATAATATGTACTTAGCTCGAATTTGTAGGTGGTTATGTTTTCAGCTGCATCCCGTGAAGCACCGGTTCTACCCTCGTGAAGTAATTTAGGATACCTCGATGAAAATATTATACACCGTGGGCCCGAGATACCCGAAAGATTTTAACCACGCCATTCTGATGGTATCATGAGTCAATAATGTTATTTCAACTTAAATCTAATTCAGTCAATTGAACTATTTTGTTTTTCGGAACAAATTAAATCAATTAACGTTAGTACGTCCTTTTAAACAATACCTTAGGTTGAACTGGCAACGTTTATTAATTATCTTGTGAGTGGATGAAACTTCTCACTTCACGAACCTCTACGACGTATGACCAAGGTATGGCAAAAGTTGCAACGTCGCGTTCATAGGTCTTGTTACCCTAGAGCAGGGATGCACAGACTTATTAGGACTTGGGGCCACTCGAGCGGATTATGAACTAAAGGCGGGCCACCACAATTAAAAACAATAAAAAAAGTTGAAATTACATAGAGATCTTAAAAATGTAAGTATCGTAGTGTGGGCTTTTGATAAAATTCTAAAACTTTACTCAGAAGCTAAAGATGGCCATTACTGATAGAATGCAGTATTTTCATATAAACGCATAAAAGAGTTTAATTCGCTGGCGGGCCGCATGTACATCGACGTAGGGCCACATGCGGCCCGCGGGCCGCGGTCTGTGCATCCCTGCCCTAGAGATTTTTCGAAATCGATTTCCGTAAATAATGAATATCTCGAAAATTAAGCGTTAATGTCACTCGCCCAAGTGTACCGAAAACGGTACGGCCGCCATTGTTTATCTATTGTGTCTATAATTACAGTATTACACAGGTTAACTATCCTAGCTTGTCTTCTCCAATTAGGCATCGGGATCGATGGGCCCGGTACCTCGGGCCCACGGTGTATTTTTGTATGAAGTATAACTTTTGTGAGACATTCAAATTTTGAGATTATGATTTGCGAGTCGACATCGCCGCGTGTTCAGCCCACCGATTCAGAACCTCTTCGATAAGCAGTTGTCGAACTTCGGTTTGTTATCTCGTCCCGATTACGATTCTCGTAACAAGAGTAAAAGAGATAGCTTACCGAGTCGTTCGACAACTGACTAATCGAATCGTTCCGAATCAGGGGGCAGCTCCGTTTAGGCCTTAGGGTGCCTTTCCACCAGAGATATGCTATGCAGCTATGCTGCGATGATGTAAAAGCTAAGCTACGAAACTATGTGACCGTTTCCACTGGTGCTAAGCTATGTAGCTGTGCGAGGAAGATGCGCATCTCGAGCTATGCGAAGTATCGACAATAGGGAGGCACGAGGAGCGGCGGCCATAACTACACCACTCGCAACCATCCATAGCACGCATCCATAGCTCATATCCATAGCACGCATCCACATCACACATCCTTCCATATATAAAAAACGTATATTAGTTGAATCAGTTTTCACCAGTGCTATGCTATGTAGACCAATGAATGTGATTGGTGGATATCAAACGTATCCATAGCAACGTTGCATAGCACATCTCTGGTGAAAAAGCACCCTTAAACTAGCTGAACAGTCACAAAAAAATACAGTGTGTAAATAATCATAAATATGAAAAAAAAAACTATGTGCTACACCTCTATCCATGTTCCAGTCAAATCTATCCAGCTTTTTTGCCCTGATTGAGAAATGTACATACAAACATCTAAGATTTCGTATTTTATATGGAGTTTAGTTATATTTTTTCTGCCGCGAAGCAGCAACCCATTAAGAGGCTCAATCTCCAAAATAAAAATTGCTCGCTCTGGTCTCTAAAATTTCAAACCTAAATATATCCAAAAGTGCTTGGTTAATGTCGAGGCCAATATGAAAATAGGCTTATTTAGACCCCTTCTTTTCGAAATAAGAATACGGAACACAATTAGTATCAACAATACAAGCTTAGTTTTAGTTAATACTAAACCTGAAACTAGTTTGTTCAGAATCACTAAGAGAATCGATTGACATATTTTTTACACACATTTTATTTTTTCAAATACCTATTTCAGTTTTGTTTCAGTAGGTTTCTACCCATAACAGTTGATGGGAATAGACACCTTGAGGCTTGAGATGGTCCGCTCGGTCAGTTTCCGTGTATTAGACAACCGCTGCATAGCACATCTCAAGCATTTCACACTTTACTAGGGAACTTTACGCGACTTAAACTACGGTGGAGATTTATTAAAAAAAAACACATATTGTGGCAGTTCTGATGAAAATCTTGTTGGGGTGTCTCGGTTTTTGTATATACTAAAAATAACGTTGTATACATATAAAATGCTCCAGAGAGGTCAATCAAGTACGCTGATTTTGTAGATCGTCCCATGTTCAGTTTTAAAAGTTATGTTATGGGTACCGTTGAAATTACAAGCAGGCACATGAGACTTTATAATTTTTCTCTGAGGTTGGCAACACAACAGCAATCCTCTTGGTGTTGTAGGTGTATACAGGGTGGTAATTTGAGATGGGGCATGAAGGGCAGCTACCTTAACCATTGTAGCTACAGGAAAACGTTCTTAGAAAACCACCCCTAACTTTTGAAATAATTTCAATCGGCATTCACAGATTTTGAAATAAAAGGACAGTCAGCGAGAAAAATTGCTGTTTTCACAAAACTTTTTATGATGCCAATCGATCCCATTTCTCAAAAAACTCTTCCGGACCAACTGAGGTTTGAGTACTAGAAACGTCAGAAATAACAAAAAACTATTTGAGATGGGTTAGTTAAAAGGGCAGCTACCTTCATGCCCCATTTCAAATTACCACCCTGTTTAGGTGTAACCGTTTTCCATCAGGTGGGCCGTCCACCTCTGCCAACCTAGTAGTACAGACTGTCTGTAACAGACAGTTGCATCAATTGGGTACCAGGGGGCCAATTCTACTAACAGAAACTTTTATCAATGTCAACTGAATCGTTTATTCAAGCAGTTTTCGTTTACAAAAACTGTCAAAATGTTTTTTTTTGTTTTTGTTGTCAAACAATTTGATAGTTTTTGTAAACGAAAACTGTCTGAATAAACGATTAAGTTGCAATTGATGAACGTTTCTGTTAGTAGAATTGGGCTCCTGGTAACATGTAGAAGTTTTTTTAATGCACTGTAGTACTTCTAGTAGATACTATTTTTGTCTAGGTATTTATTTGTTTATACTTTCGCACAAAATGTGTATGTGTAGGCGGGCTTAATAATGCCAGTATTTTCTACCAATCGATATTAGGGTGGAGCAGAGAAAAAACATGGCATTCATGTAAAGGCCTACATTAATCCTTATTGTATACGCAAAACTACACTACACTAGCGTTCAAAGTTACCAGGAGCGTACCGAATTAATGCAGCTGTCTGAACATTAAAAAATAGATTCACTTTCTTTATCAAAGTCTAATAGTCTAGATAAAAGTCAGTGAGAGGCAAGGGGAGATATAAAACGTTCAGCATTTATATTGATTACTGGTACTTAAGTTGAATTGGCGGTGCTCAGTTTTATGTACAAGTAGCCAAATCGAAAGCCGGGTGAAACTGCTAGGGGTGTAAAACGACTGTACTTACATTATGTATATTGGCGGCTTAAATGATTAATTATAATGTATTAGTTTCTTTCATTCAATTTTTTTTCCATTCTGCTTCTATTTATTAAACTGGACTTATTACGTCCCATAAATTGAGCTTGTAATAGTCAGTATTATTCCATCAAAATTACGGGGCAATAATTTTAAAGAGCGTTCCAATTAGAGGTAATATTTCGATGCCTCCCACGTAAGCTGTTGTAAGCCACAAATTGCATTTTTGTGTTTTTCACATAAAAGTGTCTAATTTTATGTATTATTATCTGTTCCAAATAAGTATAAAAATAGCAAATATACAGGGTGTTAACGAAATCGTGTAATTCCTTCAAACCCCGTGATCTACTGGTGACACAGATTAACCCAAAATGGGAATTTTCGAAAATCAACAAAAAAAAATTTAATTTTTTTTTTTGGTTTTCAATTTCTGAATCTTTTTAGAGCCTTGAGTTATCTGACTGCAAAGAGCGATATCGCGTTAGTCGTTCCTGCCAGCCGTGTTGCCGTACTTTCATTAATTTATGCGTGGCATCGAAATGTTCACACAAATAAAATTAATATGTTGCAAAAAAAACGTATTTTTTTACTGAATCCTTTTGTGGTGGTTTAGATACGATCGGTAACAAAGCGGCATGAAAAAAAAAAGAATTTTATTTTTTTATTTTTAATCAAGCTAAATCCCGTGCGGGGCCTGTCTACACCAGTAGTAGATCATGTGGTTTTAAGGAATTACACGAATTCGTTAACACCCTGTATATATTACTTACAACAACTTACGTGGGAGGCATCGATTTACAAATACATTAATTTGGCTTGTGTGTTGACATTTTCGTTACTAGATAACGTAAACCTACCCAAATTGGTCCGCCCACCATAATCCGACCGCTAATTGTTACTGCATTTTTTTATTAACACAGTGTATTATTAAGCTAGGTCTTATTGGAATTTGAAACTACACTTTTAACTTTGTTTACCACTAAAAGAGATTTTATAGATATTTGTTTTGTTTCGCGATAATATTACAATTCATCACGAAACGGTGCATTAAGCGCGTTTTTAATAGTCAAAACGTCAAAACCAGACATGGGACGATTAGAGAGTTCTGTAAAGATTTAAACTGAATTTAGTAACTTTAAAGTTTATGTGGTATAGTATAATCGATAGACTTGAGTTACGAGTAGTTAATAGATGATTTAGTTTATAATTAGTATGCAAAACTTATCAAAATAAAGTGGACGGTGTTATAGCTAGTAACACTACAGTACTGATCGAATACCGACCGGAGGTCGGTATAGGGGCAATTGCCGTGTTCACTTTAACTGATTAAATTATATTTGAGTTATAATAAATCAAACCTAGAGACAATTTTTATTATTTACCCATTTGATAAAGAATCTTGTGACCGAAATACGACCTACTATAAATTGTTTATTTATTTCGATAACTGTATTTTAATTTCATGAAAATTCATTATTAGCACCGTCGTTTATGGAGAAAAGCAGTATTATACTTACATGATTTTCAATTAACTGTACTTGTTATTGGTTTTATTCTAATATAATTTATTTCTAAAAAATGTTTACTATCTATCGACATTGTTTATTTCTCTAAAAATATTAAACTTTTCAATAATTGAAGTAGTTGAAAAGCGGTCGGTTGTTAGGTAACCGTTTTACATCATTTCATAATACCGTCCACCCTCAAAGCTTATCGTGATTTGTACTCGTTTCGAAGAGCTTAAACTTTTTAGCTGAAACTTAAAGTTTATATGACTACATTGTAGACTTTATGTTAGTACCTTTCGGCTCCTTTATCTGACCTTGGATATCAATCAACTAGGAAAAGAGTGCCCATTGAGACAAATCGAACGAGCTGAAACCATTGATAAAACAAAACAACTCGAAGGGCTTACATTAATACATTGTGGAGTAGACGGATTTTTTCTGTGACAGTCATGTTGTATTTGGATTCCGACCTCATTTCCAGAATCATCATACCCAAAAACCATAGACAAGAAACCATAAAAAAACCATACTCATGAAAATAACTTTTTGAATTTTGACTCATCCTCAGCATCAGCGCCGCCGAAAATTATGGAATTGACATGACGAATCATTTCCAAATTTTTATGGCGACGATCTTGGATTTTGAAGTTGCCCTCGTTTTCTTCATTAGCACACCCGAATGCCATGGAATTAGCACCATGACGACTAACTCTTAAATTTTCATGGCTGCCATCTTGGACTCTGGGTTTTTCCACAATTTTGGTATCAGCAGCCCCAAAAACTATGGAATTGACACCCATGATGAATAATTTACAATTTTTATAGCCGCCATTTTGGATTTTGGTTTTGCCTACATTTTTGACATCAGCAGCCCCGAAAACCATGGAATTGACACCCATGATGAATAATTTACAATTTTTACAGCCGCCCTTTTGGATTTTGGTTTTGCCGAAATTTTTGGCATCAGCAGCCCCGAAAACCATGGAATTGACACCCATGACGAATCATTTCCAAATTTTTATGGCGACCATCTTGGATTTTGAAGTTGCCCTCGTTTTCTTCATCAGCACACCCGAATGCCATGGAATTAACACCATGACGACTAACTCTTAAATTTTTATAGCCGTCATTTTGGATTTTGGTTTTGCCTACATTTTTGGCATCAGCAGCCCCGAAAACCATGGAATTGACACCCATGATGAATAATTCACAATTTTTATAGCCGCCATTTTGGATATTGGTTTTGCCCACATTTTTGGCATCAGCAACCCCGAAAACCATGGAATTGACACCCATGATGAATAATTTACAATTTTTATAGCCGCCATTTTGGATTTTGCTTTTGCCCACATTTTTGGCATCAGCAGCCCCGAAAACCATGGAATTGACACCCGTAATTAATAGTCTTAAATTTTTACATCCGCCATCTTGGATTTTGGTTTTGCCCACATTTTCGGCATCAGCAGGCCCGAAAACCATGGAATTGACACCCATGACGAATAATCAGTAATTTTGTATAACCGTCATCTTTTATTCCGCATTCGACCAATTTTTTGGCATGAGCACCCGAATAACCCATGCAAATAAGAGTTTTGTTACAATAAACGCATTTGTTACAACTAGATTAAAGTATTAAAAAAAAAGGTAAATTATTTAATATAAATTCAGTAGTTTAACATCTTTTGGCGAGGTTGAGATTGCGAGTAAAATTGGGACCAGCGGTATAAGCTCTAAGGGAGCAGCGCGCGCACACCGTCACGAAAAAGTTTAAACGTTGATTCTTATTTATTTATTTATATTCCTTTCCTACAGACAAACCGTGGAAATGGTTTTGTGGGGCATTGATCTTAATTAATGCAACGATTTTGTACTATATAAAAAAAACCTCTTTTCTATATGACATCATGAAGTTAGTTGTTTACTTAAACCTACAAGGTGTCTAAAGCTCTGCAAAAAAAAGAGTACGAAAAATGGGGGTGCCACTAACAATAAGCGCTCTGGTAGAAAGTCGAAGTGAACTTCTACCGCGCATACATAATGAATGGAATGGGGCATCAACCGGGGACTGCCCACTGGTGCTCTACGAGAGTGCAGTCAAGGACTGTCCCCGGGTGATGTAAGACAAGAGGGCACAAGAATGAGTATTGCAAAACATAGAACCTTAAACTATTGGTCTATTGATACGCGTGTTTAATGGACAAGTCCAACTTCTTTTTCTGGTAGAAAATTGGTTTGTCAGACGGTGGCCCACTAACTCGCTAGCTGGGCCCCCTGGAAAACCGCCAGAACAGGCAAAAGGGGGCAACACCACTGTGAGCTGTTAAGGGTATCGAGATCGAGAGGTGAGACCCTGGTTTCAGCAAGTTTGCAAAGGGCAAATTTGGTGGACGGTATTAGGTATGTCAGTGGTCGGATTACGGCTGACAGTTATTTCCCGGACGGAATTAAGGCGGGCAGCAGATTTGAAACTACTTGTCACTTTTACTTCATATCAAAACGAATTAAATGTGAATTTTATATTCCTTCCTAGATTTAATAAATATATGAATTTTACTTTAATATGAGACCTACAGCACCAGAGTTTCCCTTATCAGTCGCTATGTCTGAATAAAACAAAAATGATGGTCCTTAGGAGGTCGGTATTTGGTGGGTTTACGTTACGTATTTAATTTAGTTACGTATTTCCCAAGGGGAAGCAACGGTGCACTGTTTCACACTCACTATTCGTTGAGGACGGTATTGAGTTCATCACGTAATAGGAGCGAGCCTATCGCCGTTATCCGGTCGCAATTCTAAACCTCCAAGCTACAGCGGAGAATTTCCTTTAAGAAAATAAACTTGTCGTCCCTACAGCCTAGCATACGCAACTCGAGATAATTTTGTGGTCGAATTATCTCGTGCAGAGACAAAATAATGTGTGACATATCTCTCTCGGTACGAGATAATTCGTCGACAAAATTATCTCGAGCTACGCATGTTACGCTACCAGGACGACAAGTTTATTTGCCCGGACGCCTGATGCCGCATCAGGTGTTTGAGAGAGACCCCTATAGTGCATTTACATAAAGGCGCTCCCTCACCGGGAACATTCGCATGTAATGTAACAAAGCAAGATTAAATTTTGAGCATTACTACTTGGCGATAATGCTCAAAATCGACTCTTGCATTGTTACATTACACGCGAATGCTCCCGGTGAAGGAGCATAAGCATTCGTCAGTCGCGTACAGCAGCGTCGCGCTGGATGCGGCCTTCGGCTTTTGTAACAGACCACGGCCTTAGCCCGGCTGGAAATGGAACCCAGAACCGATTCGCAGCCGCGTTTGCTACCTCTGTGTAGGTACACCAACGACGCAGTAGTCGTGATTTACTTGTGTTATGTATTGATATCGAGATAAAGACCAAATCACGTCCCAAGACTCTCAAGGCATCAATTATTATTTATTTATAGAAAACACGCGTACGCAAGCTTTCACAGCTCGTTTCAGCACGCTAACGCACGCTTATATGCGTAAGCGGGGTTTAGAATGGTTTCGCAAATGAAAGCATAATGATTTCACAGGTGAAAAACTATCCAGCTTTTTGCGAATTGATACTGATTAATGTGATTAGTCACTAATAAACTAAATGGAATCAACAGTCCACAACACTTCCAATCGTAAATGTTTTTTATGGCGCGGAAATAGGAAAAACGACGGCGATCAAAAGTACCAGGTGTTTCTACGAAAACCAATCAGGAATTAGTGTTTGTGCCACGTTCAGCTGACTCGTAAAGTGTAACTCCTATTTATTTATTTGATAGAAATAAAAAAAAACTAAACCTTCCTAAGGATTATTTAAAAGTTACATCAATATCCATTAATCCCCGACTTCTGTTGTAGCGACCGTTATTGGTTAAAACTGACACTTGTATCTTGCATTATTAATCCTTAGTAATTAATATGTAATCCTTTTATCCTTTATAAGAGGCTACAAGAAGAAATTATTAGGTTAGGTTTGGTTAGTTACGATCTGTAGGTATTTTTAACAAATAGGTAACAATCATTTTTTCTAATTCACACGTCTACATCTATACTTAGCAGTTAACGCTACACGCAAATGCCTTGTAGCTTGTAGCTAATGACTAGCCGGCATGCAAAAAAGATGACACCTATAGTATAATTATCAATTTAAAACAAGCAGAAGCTAATGCAAATCAAATACAATCCTTTTATCGTCACCGTTTTTCAAGCGCAATCATCTCCATTGTCTACTGACAGTAATTGTTTATTGATCCATTTGAGGTGTTAGACAATAAAGCGGTATAAATCAATGCTCTGTAAAGACCAGTTTTTATAAAAAAAATGAATTAAAATTATCATTCATGTCCTACAAAGTACTTCGTAACGATAAATAGTGTAACTGTAATCTAGTCTGCGTATAATAGTGTAATTTAGTTAATGGCAAACCGATTTTATTATTACAAAACTTTGGACCGTGCGCCGTATCAGGAAACATTTAACTTAGACCAATTATCTCTGGGATAATAACAGAGAGCAGATATCGGAAGAATAAAGCTGCACGTGTTACGTACATCGATACCTTAATCTTCACTCGAAGTGCTTGAGAAGTTATTAATAGGAAACTCGCTTCCGTTTTCAATTTCATGCACGTCAATCGCCGATTTATAAGTTCAAGCTCAAAAGAAACGCTGACTTTATGTGAAATACATATTGAAAGTATCGACGCATTTAAATAAATGTAATCGTAAGTGAATGACTCTAACATTGATTTAATTTATGAAACATTGATTAAACTCGTGACGTGAATTTACGAAGAGCTATTATAATTAAGTAAACAATGAGTTATAGTGAAAGTTAAAAGTTCACGACCTGCTAGGCCGGCGACGACTGCCGACCACCTTTACCTAGGTAGCTATAAAACTCGCCTGTTGATACATATTTACGTATTCACACCTTTTATCGAGCAAAACATAAAAAAGTGTGTAAATATTAATTTCTATCTGCGTTCACTACGTCGGAGCCTTTAATGCCATCATCAAAGTGATCTATTAGCTTTGAGTGCAAAAAACAAAGAATAATGAGTAATTTATAGACTGTTTTATGATACTCCATAATTTGTGTCTAGTCGAATGTTTTTATGATGTTCATGAATATCTGTCGAGTTTGAAGTGAAAGAAGCAACAACGATTTGAATACAAAGTTGTACAGGTTCAATGACCTAAACCTTTATTTTCTTGTTAACAGATTGGAACGTAAGCAATAAACTACAATTAATGATGGTGGACCGAGCTCTGAACTGTCTCTTCCGAAAATACAACACGAACAGTAAGTACCACAATGGCGGCTAATGAATCTGCGTAATCGTGCCGCATTCAAATATAACGGTAGCTGTCACCCCGCTTGTTATTTAATTACTTGGAAGTTAGGAAGTGAAGTTATTTGATGTGTCACGTATCTACTAGTCTATTTGTTAGTTATGCAAGCGTTTACTCTTTGACATAATCACACTTAGTTTACTAAACTACTTACTAGTTTAAACGACTCTCATTTGACAGCGAAGTGTCTTTTCGATATGAATTGACTTGAGAGGAACTTTAAAAAAAAAGTTGTCAAATGTACAAAATTCTACTCTATGGCACCTTTTGGAAGCCAGCTCTGCCGCCATCTTGAGAGTTGTTTATTATTTCGGACCTAAGGCCCGTATTTATAAACAGCTCTTATTTAAGAGATCCCTTTTAAGTGAAATTTTAAAATGATAAAAGGCGTATTTAAAAAAAAAGTTGTCAAATGTATGGAATTATATTTTGTGATAGATGCTGTTGGAAGATCTATCAAATGAGAGCTGTCTTTTAATACGGACCTTAGAGTCTAGTAATGTTTTAATTGACACAAATACATAACATTTCCGCCGCTTATTTTCTTTCATAATTCGTATCGTTCCCCTCTGACGTCGCCAAGCACGCCAAGTTTTTTTTTTCTCTTTGTCTGCTGTAGGCGGTCCTAGGAGACCATTTCTACGTAACCGGGCAGTTATTGGCGAGACCTGAAGGGTCTCCAGCCAATGGGGGGGAGGGGAGTAAAGTCGTAAGAGGCGATGAACTTGTACTCCAAGTGTGAGTTTTTTACGTTACTACTGTAGTTGCGTCACGCCAAAAATATCAAACAAATTTTTAGTCACGCTATTCGCCGCTAGAGGCTCTACCCAAATTTTCATAGGTACATTTTTAGCGTGATTCAACTACAGTGGTAACATAAAAAAACACACACTTGGGGTACTGACACCGTAATTATGTCCGAAAAATTGCAGTAGGCTCGCCACCTTTTACATGGGACGTAATACAAGAAGCGAAACGCGAATGTATACACTGTATAATAGGAAAACAAGTATGTTTCAACTTAGTCCACCTTACTTTGTTTTCTGACATTGAATAACTTTACTCTTAATTCTAATCAACCAATATAATATCTAGTATGCGACGTGGAGTCTCGGTGAGAGGGCATGGAGGGCGCGGACGGCCGCGATGAGCTGCTGGAATGGGAGGCGCTGTACCTGCGCCTGCCGCTGCAGAACTCGACGTGGAACGCCACGGAATGGGACCCTACCACGTGGAATGTCACTGTGGTGCCCAACGCCACGTGGTGGGAGGCTGCCGCGCCCTTCGACTCGCCGGCTGCGCTGGTACGCGCCGCCGCGAAGGCCGTCGTACTCGGACTACTGATTCTCGCCACTGTAGTCGGTAATTATACACCTTTGATATTATAGTAGCGTTTACTGCCCGTGACTTGAGTAGGCATCTGATATAGATTCAATATGCTTACAAGGAAATAAAACTTGTTTTTATGACGTTTTGTCACGCAGCTTCATTGAACCATGACTCGTGAGAGGTAACTAAAGGAATTTTATCGTGACCCTCCGCGCTGCCAATTGAGAGTGTATCTGCTTCAAATGAATAGAAATAAATAAATAGATACCTTAGGGGTTTAGGGCAACTACTAACTTAAAAAGTAAGCCAAGAGCAATATAAAAAGGTATTAATTCATAAATAAAGCCACAGCTAACGCAACTACTGAAAAATTAATTATCAATTGCTAGTTATGACAGTTAGCGCTGAGGGTGACGTTATCTAGGATTAGGTGACAGAATCGCCTAGGAAAATAAATAATTAAATAATATCTCAATTTTCCTACTTGCCTTACCCTACACTTGCCTACCCTTTTCACCGTAAGTTGATTCCTGACGTTTCTCTACAAAACGTTACCATGCAAAGAATATCAAATATTTTTAAAAAACAAAATATGGAATATACTTATATGTATTTTACGGTTTTTGATGATGTCGTTTACGTTTTTTCAATAGCAGTCTCCTTACGCCTACAATTTACGAAATGTCTGAGCTGTCAGGACTGATCTTTGGATGAACAGAGTATAATAGAGCAAACTCTTATTCATTCTTCTGAACGAACTTACTCTAAATGTTCTGGCGTTATGTAGAACAGACTAAGGAGCTAAGTAGTTATCCAAAAACCGGCCAAGTGCGAGTCGGACTCGCGCACGAAGGGTTCCGTACCATTATCTATAAAAACGGCAAAAATATCACGTTTGTTGTATGGGAGCCCCCTTAAATATTTATTTTATTCTGTTTTTTTAGTATTTTTTGTTATAGCGGCAACAGTACAGTACATCATCTGTGAACATTTCAACTGTCTAACTATTGGCAGACGGACGGACAGCGGAGTCTAAGGCTGAGGCTACACTTAACAGCGATGCGATCTGCGACACATAAGCGATTGAATCAAAGAAATTGATGTTCTCGTATGTGGCTAGACTACACAAGACAGCGATTTGTGTAGCCACACACGCGAATATTAATACATTTGTTTCAATCACTTATGTGTCGCAGTTCGCATCGCTGCTAAGTGTAGCCTCAGCCTTAGTAATAGGGTCCCGTTTTATCCTTTGGGTACGGAATCCTAAAAAGCACTCTCTGCATCTTTCTATTAGTAAACTCCATTTGGTCGTTCAATCCTTTTACTTTGTGCGCCAAAAGTGAACGGTTTCATAACATATTTCAAAGCATTCATACTTTCTCTATGTTCGCACTTTAATATTTATGGATGATCATTGGAAAAAAATCGAATTCGGTCTCAAAATTTATACGATACGGCAGTTTCGTTTATCAAAAAGTTAGACCATAAAAATGGCATCCATTTTAAAACCGTGTTCGGATAAAATATCCATTGTATGAACTCTGGGAAACGTGATAGGCCAGGCGCGCCTGGAAAACTAACTCGATGATCGATGTAGTCGACCGATTTTGGAATTGGTTGCGCATGAAACGTATGCCAACGTAAATTGTAGTGATACACGGAACTCTTAGGTACCTATATTGTAGCATTGTATCCGAATTCGTGTAATTCCTTCAAACCGCGTGATCTACTGGTGACACAAATTGGCCCTGCATGAGATTTTTCAGATTCAATGAAAAACAAGTTCAAAAAGAAAACTTTGTACGATTGATTTGCGCCCATAGTTGTTAGCTAACTGCGCGGAGCGATATCGCGCTAGTCGTACCCTTTAGCTGTCGCCATGCTTTTATTCATTTATGCGTGGCATCGAAATTTTCTATCACATATTTATTATCGTTATTCTTTTGCTTTTTATTATTGAAACCTTATTAGTTGGATTAGAAAGGATACCTACGATTATGTCGTTTATTTTTTTTCAATATTCATCTCGTTCGTTTCATGAGCTTTTAAGAAATTACACGAATTCGTTTACACCCTGTATATTATTGTCCAGCGAACGCTGTTCTGTGTTTCGGCGTTCTTAGGTTTCAGGTTAGTTTTACTTTCGCTACAAACACTTAAAACACATCCACTAGATGCGAGAAACACAGGACCGGTCGATGTGGCGATGCTTGTCCTATGTCCTTGTCCTTGACCTATGTCCAGCAGTAGACGTCTTTCCGCTGAACGATGATGATGATGAACAAACACTTTCAATTATTTATAAGAATGTTCATAGTTTATTCGAGTTTTTAACTGGGCTGGGCTTTCCTAATTAACGGCCGGTATAGTTGACAAAGTGCAAAGAAAGAAGCCAAGAAAAAAATTAACAAGAAAAAAAACATCGCGAAATATACTTTATATTCCTTATTGTTTCAGGAAACGTATTCGTGATAGCGGCAATCCTACTGGAGCGGCACCTGCGCAGCGCGGCGAACCAGCTGATCCTATCGCTGGCGGTGGCCGACCTGCTGGTGGCCTGCCTGGTCATGCCGCTTGGCGCCGTGTACGAGGTAGCCCAACGCTGGACGTTGGGACCAGAGCTCTGCGATATGTGGACCTCCGGAGACGTGCTGTGCTGCACCGCCTCCATCCTGCATCTTGTTGCTATTGCACTGGATAGGTGAATATTATTGTCCTCTATGAAAAATACAAATGCACACGCTTTTACACATCTTGAAAATTTGATTATATTGACGTTCTTCTTTCTCTTTTAAGGTACTGGGCTGTGACAAACATCGATTATATCCACGCAAGAACCGCGCGCCGTGTAGGCCTCATGATTGCTTGCGTATGGGTTGTAAGCTTCCTGGTGTGTATCGCACCACTACTGGGATGGAAAGATCCCGACTGGGACCGAAGAGTCTCAGAAGACCTACGCTGCGTCGTCAGTCAAGACGTAGGTTACCAAATTTTCGCGACAGCATCGTCGTTCTACGTGCCAGTTCTCGTTATATTAATATTATATTGGCGAATATATCAAACTGCCAGAAAAAGAATACGTCGGCGGCGAGGGGCGACGGCACGTGGTGGGGTGGGACCTCCTCCCGTGCCGGCCGGCGGGGCGCTGGTCGCAGCCGGAGGCAGCGGTGGCATCGCGGCTGCCGTTGTAGCAGTCATAGGACGACCTCTGCCGACAATATCCGAAACGACTACTACGGGATTCACAAACGTATCTTCGAATAATACGAGCCCCGAGAAACAGTCGTGCGCCAATGGCCTCGAGGCAGACCCGCCGACGACGGGCTACGGCGCTGTGGCCGCCGCCTACTACCCGACGCTAGTGCGGCGCAAACCTAAAGAAGCCGCCGACTCCAAGCGTGAGAGGAAAGCGGCGAAAACATTGGCAATAATAACCGGCGCGTTCGTAGCGTGTTGGCTTCCCTTCTTCGTGTTGGCCATTCTCGTACCGACGTGTGATTGCGAAGTGAGCCCCGTGCTAACGTCGCTGTCGTTGTGGCTGGGCTACTTCAACTCGACGCTGAACCCGGTCATCTACACGGTGTTCAGCCCGGAGTTCCGGCACGCGTTTCAGCGGTTGCTGTGCGGGCGGCGCGCGCGTCGCCGCCGAGCCCCGCCGTAGCCTCCCCCTCCCCTCGCCCTTACCCGACTGACCTCGTCTAGTTCGAAACATACTTATGTTACCTTGTTACATTTTCAGAGATATATTTACACCCCTTTATTTTTTGTACGTGATGAATGTGAATACGAAAACCTGTCTAGTAAATAAATCACAAATTCTCTTTACATCGTTGTTTCATTCGTCCCACTCCAGGCGAGCGGAAAGCGGGCTAGTTTCAAATTAAAGTCATATACTTAATGATGGTCACAGAAGAGAATCTACACAATTTCACAAATTGCTATTGAAGTAAGTAGTTACGGCAAGAAAACTTCCAAGTTTGAAGCCGAGCTAAATAAAATCCATTACGCGGAGAATCATATTTGTCCCGAGAGAACAACTTTATACGAAATAAAGAAATGGAAAAAGTCCTGGTTCAATCCCCGAGCTGATCAAAGTACCTATTCTTTTATATTTACACTTCTAGAACTAATTTGGAATTGTTACTTTTGATTAAAAATATAAGGCTTGTGATAAATATTAAGAAACTTTTTGATCGGTTTGAATACCAATTCGAATATGGTATTTGAGTAGATAGAAGTTCGAGTAGAGAGTTTTTAGACTATACTGTTAAACTTAATATGGTAAGAATCAGCCCAATATTGTCCTACTGCTGGCTTCAGAGTGAGAAGCGTTAAAGCATATGGCTGGACATCCACCAGAGCTGTGCGAGGAAAATGTGCGGTACGAAAATGTGTAGCGATGATGTGAAACGATGTGACCCTTTCCACCAGAGCTGTGCGAGGAATGTGTAATGTGTTAATGTGTACAAATGATCATCTACCTCTTCCAAACACCATCTATTGACTGACTGGTAGGCGCATCTTTTCAAATCCTGGCAACACATTCCTCGTAACACATTCCTCGCAACACATTCCTCGTAACACATTCCTCCCAACGCATTCCTCGCTCGCATTTCTCGCTTGTTTTGTATGAACAAAAACCTCGCTCCGCTAAGCCCATAGGGTAAAACTCGGTAATACGCCCCAAGTGACAAAACGCCCCACCACTCCAGCACTCACACTATCAAAGCTGCGCCGCTCACAACTAGACGCGCGGAGACCCACTAGTAGGCGAACCACATGGCCGACGTGTGCACGTAGTTTGTGATGTCCGTTTAAAAAATATTGCAAAATCTGTATTTATTGGAGTGAAATAATTTGCGGTAAGTTTCTAAGAAATTCATATATATTGATACTTTTAGATTTTGTGTTATAATGACCCACACTATCGTAAAATAGATGAAATTACCTTTATACTTTTATTTTGTCGAACGTTATAACCTTGAATCTACTGCTTTGACCTCGGTGGGGCGTATTGAAAATCAAATTTGACAATATGCCCCTAAGTCAATTTACAAAACGCCCCAATATTTGAACTGTGTTAAAGTATTTATCGCGTGTTATTATTTCAGATTATGTCTCGGAAGTATCAAAGAACAACACTACGAGCATCATGGAGTGCAGACGACTTAGACAAAGCCATGCGCAGTGTACTTAGCAAAGAAATGGGTGTTAATGAGGCATCCAGAAGCTTTGGCATACCATCTCGAACCCTAAGAAGACACATTTTATCGGGAAAATCAAAGGGCCCTCTTGGACGCAAACCAGTATTTTCTGTAGAACACGAAAAAAAACTGGTTGCCCATGTAAAGAAATTGGAGAAAGGTGGATTTGCCCCTGATAGAAAAGATGTTAAAGAAATGGCATTTCAACTTGCTAGGAAACTCAATATTAAAAATCCATTTTCATCAAGTTCAGCATCAGCTGTAAATGTCTGGTTTTCGGGATTCATGGCTCGCAACTCAGAATTAAGTCAAAGAAAATCAGAAGGCTTGTCAAGTGTTAAGACTTCTGATTTTCTCTGAGAAAAGGAAGGTAATTGCCGACAAAAAGAAGCCAGCAGCTGGAAAATTAAAGCAGACTAAGACCACAAAAATAACTAAACCTATCGAAGAAAAAGATGGTGATAAAAAGAAACAAGAAAAAAGAGGTAAAAAGAAGCCAAAGAAAGTGTCTGTCAAAAATAAGAAGAAGAAAAAAGTAAGCTATTCATCCTCTTCTGAAAGCAATGATGAAAATGAGGGCAGGGTAGATACTTCTGAAGAAGAAATCTCAGACGAACATGACGACATTATCAGATGCGTGGAATGCACGGAAGATTACTATAATACAAAATCCACAGAAGATTGGATTCAATGCCTGTCTTGTTTAGCGTGGTTACATGAGTTTTGTACCATGTTTATTTAAAAAGTCTGATTTGATAAAGAGACTGAGTAACTGCCTCTTATTATCCTAAGTTAAGATTGAGAGTTAATTTTTGTCAAAACAATTGTTGTTATAGTTTAAAATATGCAAAAATATATGATTAATACACTGGGGCATTTTATAATAAGAGTGAGTCGTATTAGCCAACGATCACACTACAAAACGCCCCACCTAAGGTTTTTTTAAATAATAAATATTATTGTATCCTTAGTTCCTATTATCATTATTACTTGTGGTATTGTTGTTAAAATACTAAATATTGTTCCAAAATAAAAAGTTTGATTATATCTTGTAAGATTTTTTATTTATTACAATTTAAAAAAAAGTGGGGCGTTTTACCGAGTTTTACCCTATCCACCAGAGCTGCGCAGAGCGAAGCTAGGTAAATGAAATGATTCTATTGGTGCTTACAAAACACATTCCTCGCTACGCAGCTTAGCACAGCTCTGGTGGATGCTCAGCCTTAAGCCACCACGCTGCAGCGCTGGTCTGGTGCGAGTTGACGGACCACAAACACCATATATCATATTTCGGAGCCCTCTCAAATGTGCAAATTTCCTTCACTAATACTGAAGTACTAAACTATAATACTAACGCAAGTTAGTAATAATGAAATTCTTAATATACCTACAGATATATTTAAGTGCCTTTATCGCCAAAAGTTCTATAATACTCCCAGCATAAAATCAGAATTACGATCGTTCATCAAAAAGTGCGGTTCGACCCCCTCTGCGAACAGTGGTAGAGTTATAAAATAAATGCTATGAGGTATTGCCACGGTCTAATGGCCACTCAATCACAATTAATGGATAATCAATGAGTAATTACTCACTCAAACCTTCTATAATACGATAATAGGAACTCGCACCCTATTATGAGCTTTTAATGTAAATTCACGTGCCATTTAAATGAATTATTTCGTCTCGTTCCGCTAAACGGAAGTAACAGCTGTACCTACGATAATTTGGCTGCTTATAAATTCATCAAAGTATAAATAAAATCAAATTAAAATGTACATTTATCTACATTTTAATTTTCATAAAATCGTCGCTCTCGCAACTTTTAAGACATTAAACATTGGAATGTCTAAAACCATTAAAAATGTCTAGAACGCATAAACGGTGTATTTATGTTACTGATAAGAAACATTAAAGTGAAGATCTTTTAGATGCATAATAGAAAGAATCTTATAATTCTGTGATTAAATTCCCTTTAGGTGTAATATTTTTCATAAAGTTGGTCTTATATTGACCGTAAACCTTCAGTGTCATTTAACGATAAAATGTCCATATCTTTAATGTGCTATTAGATTCCCTGCTTGTTCTTTATATGTCCGGACAATAATAATTTTATTATTATTACTTGGGAGATAAGATAGACATAATTTATTCTTATATTGCAAAATAAGCGCTCCTTTACTGGCCCTGTTTCATTATTAAGACATAAATTATTCATTCCAGTATTTCATACTTCCAGCTGTTAAGCACAAAGCACAATAAATACTTAACTCATTTAAAACAAATGACTGCCAACTATAGAAACTCGTCACGCCAAATGTCACTTTTTTATAGCGTCTAATAAATCTGAGAAAAGTAATGTACTTATTACTGCAGTTGAAAACTGCGCTCACAAAATATTTGTTTTATGATTTCTGATAATAAAAACTTTTTACTTTTCATCCGAAATCTGCTAAGTCCAACAGCTAAATATTCGTTACACGGTAGCTTTATTATTGAAACCCGTGAATAGTATATCACGAGGTCTCACCGTAGCAGACGCTAGAGAATTAGTATTCATTAATTCCTTAAGCCGGGTTGACTATAAAGCTGATCCTTTGTGCGAGCCCATAATCCGCGTCCAATAGATTCTCCTAAATTACTGTAGTCTGTAGGTGTATCGCCCCAAGCCGGCCCAAAACTAACATTCTCAATTTACTGACATCGGAAGTGTCTGATTGCCATAAATTCACAACAAACTTCAACTGAGGCAAACTTTGACCATAAACAATATCAGCGAGTTCCCTTCAGCTTTTTCGCCTCTGTGCGAACATTGTTCGCTCGCAACATTCGCTGTTAATATTAAGCTACAGTTAATTAAATTGTTCAAATTTCCTATTAGAACAATTAATGCATAGTGTACAGAAAACTCGTAATGAACTCTCGATAACACACATTTTAATTAGTTTCGTTGATTGAGATTCAAATTGTTTTAATTCGGCTCGCTAAAGTCCAGTTGTGTTTCAGCCATGTTATTTATAACAATGCTGTTTTCAAAGTTATCAATTGCAAAAGGTATTAGAAAAATATTCATAATTTTCTGAGGACAGTAAGCAACTCCTGTAAACCCGGGACCTTGTTTAAATATCTTTTTCCGCGGGTGTTTCGTAACACATTATACTTAAAGTAGCAATAGCACAGTGTACCTACTTACTACATACAGTGGGTCAACGCCCATACATTTGACAGGTCCTATGAAATGTCAAAATTATGTAGGGGCGGAGGTTATGTCCCAAGTATGCAGTATGGCTACTCGGGACATAACCTCCGCCCCTTCACCCCGCAACCTCCCGCACGATTGCTCTGCGACAATGTTCTACGTTGAACGACTGTAAGGAGTAAGACATAGGTAGACTGTGGCAATAGTATTCTGTGCTAATATGAGTTAGCATCAACCTGTAAAATATTATCACATGGTTCCCAAACGCAATTATTATTTGGCCTACCATGTGTGGTTATCGCACTATGCATGTCATCATTATCAAGATCGTTCGTAGTTGTGCGATCTGTAGCGGAGGACCTTGATAAGGAGTGGACACCATTATAATATTTATTAGTAAGTATACCTGTAAAGGAGAACGATCAAAAAGTATGGAGCGTGTCCCCACCCATCAATAACGGCAAGACATGTCGCTAGAAAGCTCTCTTCATGAGTATCATTTATTACTATGGCATTTAGTCCAAAACATTGTGTGAAAAAAGGTTACAGCTAAAAAAAAATACTTTTTCCATGCAAAAATCGTTTATTCCAAAAATCACATTAGAGTAAAAGATAAATGAAAAAATCAATAGGTAAATAACATTGACAATATAATATGCTACTCTAGGGCAACCCATCCGGGGTTAGTAGGACTTAGTGGGACTTTTAATAAAATACTCTGTATAGTACATAAATCATAGACTTAAGGGTCATGAATAATGACATCATTCAAATACGCTGCTGGAGCAACGAAAGGGGCATGCCTTGCGTATCCTATGTACCATATTATCGAAGTTATTTAAGTATTTTTACATAAAATCATACAATTTTTTTTAGCTGTACTTAACTTTTTTCACACAATGTTTTGGACTAAATGCCATAGTAATAAACGATAGTCATGGAGAGAGCTTTCTAACGACATAAGTCTTGTCGTTATTGCTGGGTGGGGACATTTTGGTCGTCCTCCTTTAAATTTTAATAATTCAATCTAGAGCTCGAAACTACACAATGCTACATTTTACGCGCAATAACGTTCAACGTAGACACTATTTCGTAGACTAAACAAAAACAAAGCTATTCATTAAAGTCTGCAATATTTTTACTGCGTACTTCCGTATGAACATTATAGTTAAGAGTCGATAATAAACCGCTATCTCTTCCATCCTATACTAACCTACCTAAGTAGGTACAAAGTTAATGACAGTCATAACCTACCGGCTATCGAATTGACCGATATAACGATTCAATATCACCTGTGACTAGCAACAATGTACGGGGCGTAATATGTCCTTATCGAACCAGATGATGGATACTATCGAATCATAACGGTGACCGAATGTGGAATATACCTAATTTTATGTTACATAATTTTTCGTAACGTGATAAGGTATTTTTACGCAGCGAGAGCGCCTATAATTCGAGTGTGAAATTGATCATTTTTACCCGAGATTGCTTTTCATTCCAAATGTGAGGAAAGTAAAAATACAAAGTATTATGCAATCATACCAAAAATATGCGATCATACCAAAAAATACTTCGACTGACGACTGATGGTACGAAGGTAAAGGTCCTAAAACCATACAGCCTGTTACGAACAAAATTCAGAATTGATTTCGAGTCTTTATTCTTTTCATTTGCGGTCTTCTTTTATGGTTATTTATTATTCCGACAGAAAAAAAGGGTTTTATTTTGTCATTTACCTAATATTTAAATCAATTAGTATTAATAGGAATCTTACAAAAATAATAAGGTTGTATGTAAACAGTAGATCCATTGCCATTGCACTAAAATTGAGGATTTAAAAAAATATGAATATGCACACAGAGTATAAAGAAAATCATAGTTCGATTTTCAAATTACATTTCTGCCTTAGGGAACAAAAGACGAACTTTCTTTTGAGGTAAACAATGACACACTTTTAGAGCATGAGGGATGAAATAATTTAAATAGTTTGACAAATTATACATCAAAGAAACTCGCGTACTGTCAAATAATAAATTAAAAACGTAAAATTTTACAAACTTCTTTATTAAAATAAGTTTTACTACCTAAAGGGCTAAAGTAGGATCAATTATAGTAAAAGGTGAAAGGTGCTTTGGTTGCCTACAAAAATAAGAAAATATACTTGATACTACCAGGTACCTCGACCTGTAAAATATCGCGTTTGAAAGTAAAATAAAATCCCTGTCGATATCCACCGACATAATGGAAGTGTTTTCTACTATTTATAGGCTAAAAAAGATTATGTACCAACACTATGAATATTCTTTAGGGATTTAGTTACCTGCGCAAAATATCGTAGTGTAAGAACAACACAAACGATAGGGTCCGTAAAATATACGGACGATGATTTAGCTAAAATATCTATAACACCCAGAGCTGCGACGCACTATTACCTACCTACCGGCTTAATGTGAAAGGTTTTGATATAATGTATTCATCAAATCACCACGTCTATTCTTTTATTAGGCGTAGATAGAGGTGTAGGTTCTATTGTAGACCCACAGTTCCCTAATAGGAGTATTGGTTCCTATTCCTACGTCAGTACCTATTCTATGCGATTCAAAACCCTAAGATTTCCTAGCCTATCAGAAAACCCTAATAACATTTTGCCCGGACTCAGGACCTAACGCGAGCCACACTTGCGACCAATTAACCTGTGAGGCAGTTTCTGTAAACATTCTATGTGGGTATAATCATTTAAAAGCCGTGACCGCATATAACGAGCAGTAACTACTGGTTAGTTAACACCATTTTAATTGCTGACTTCACCCTGCATAATTAGCACGCGTGTAGTGGTTATGTAGTGCAGCGTCATCGGTGCGGGAGGGCTGACCCTGCAATTACCGACTTTATTGCACAGCGTGGGTAATTTCGCCTTTTTTTGGACATCGGATTTCAGACAAGCGACTTTATTAGGTTGCAGTCCCTTTGACCGTACATTTTTTTCAATTTTTACCCCGTACTCCCAAATATGGGATAAAAATTGAAATGAAAATATGCTGCCGTATGCTCCCGTATTCCTCAGACCAGGAAATTTCTGTATACCTCAGACAATTATTTTTAGGCCATAAAAATACTTGTGCCGTGCGGATGTTGAACTTGCGACCCGTTGCGCGGTAGTCAAATACTCAGCCACTGTGCCTATAAATTGACGTATTCACCACAAACAAACAGAATTGGTGAAACCATGTGGTTTGGTGATCACAATAAATTGTTCCGGTCTCCACCTTTCCGCAAAGCCCTCAGGGCGAAATTCACAAACCGCACTTGACTTTATGCTAAGTAAAGTAAGCGTTTCATACAAATATGAACATTGTTATTATAAAATTAATGTTGATATTCGTATGAAACGCGAGTTAACATTCGCTTATACGAATATGAACATTATTATTATTTGAATTAGGTTCTTATTCGTATGAAACGCTTACTTAGCAAAGTAAAGTCGTGCGGTCTGTGAATCTCGCCTCAAGTCGCGACTCACATGTTCTCCTTTCTACAACAACTCCCAGTGAGCAGCTATCCATTATCTGTTATTGAAGTCAGCACCCAAAAACGAATATAATCAATACAAAGTTCATATATGCAGTCTCGCTGACGGCCCCAATCACCCGTATGTGTGTGTGTGGGAAATGATCAATGAATGTTATTTTCATCGGAAAGCGATAGCGGCTTACGTGATTTTTATAGATTACCGCGCCATAACGCAGTTTTAAATACAACGTAATAAAGGTCACGGTTTTGCTTAGCATACTATAAAACTAACTCAGTACACCTATTGGGGACAGCTTACAAACTAACCAGATGCCGCTGAATACCAATATTTTGCACGGAGCAGCTGCCATCAGACCTCCGTAACCCAGTTACTGGGCAATGCTGTTATCCTAAGTTAGACCGGTTGTCAAACTTTCGGGCTTCTGACTACCCGTAACGGCTGACATAGGTATTCGTATGACACCCGGGATCGACTGTTCAACGAGCTCTCCGAGAGTCGTCACCCGTCCACGGACTGGCCGCGGCAAGCGCAGCTTAACCTCGTAAATCGTATGATCTGAACGATTGATAATTAGACAAAAATATCTCTTCAAATAGAGGTCACTATCATCCATAAATACTGATAGCCAGCCGCAACTGGTTAGACTGGGAGCCGACCACAATATGGGTAGGAAATAGAAAATTTTACTCAAATCAATATCATCAAATCTCTTCAATAACAGTCCGAAACCATGAAATCTAACATTATATGTATTTCAATTAACCAAAACAGCAAATATTATTTTTAAAATATGGGAGTGCCTCCGCTGCTGGCGCCGGTTGCCTTTACGAGTGCCGGCGCCGCGCCGACTACATACACTGTTTTATACACCTTCAAACTCTTCATGAGACGATTACTCGTCACACACTTTCGTTTTCACAATAAAAGCAAATGAAAAACTTAGGGGGATGTTTGTAACATTGTTTGGTTTTCCAAAAATTGTTTGGTTTTCTTCGTGCGCTCGTTACGCTCGCTCACTCTAGCCCCCGTCATCCCCTTCGAACCTAACCTATCCGTGTCGCTCGCTCTTGAAATTACTCAGTTGGAAGACAAGTTACGTTGTTTGGCCCAAAATATAATCTACTTTTCCACTAACATACCTACCAAACAACTTATTACCGCCGCTGGTATCCATTTTGGGTACCGGCAGCCGATGTTTTTAATCTCGCATTTAGTTAGTAATGTACCGCCGGTTCCCGATGGCGTTATTTTTGGGTGCCGGCGCCGGCAGCGGAGGCACTCCCTAAAAAAATACCTTATTTGATTTGGTGTTAATTCTTATTTCTTGAACAACCTATTAACATAAACTGAGTAAGTACCATAACATGCACTTTGGTACTTTTTCGCACTTTTATCAGTTCAGTTGCCTGATCCTGATCAGGCAAGAGGCTTTTAAAAAATAATTAAAAGCTGTACTTCTTACATTAAAAAAATAAATAAAAAATCTGCAATTTTTTGTTTTTAAGGTGCCTTCCCTCCACTACATAGTAATAGGTATAAAAGTTTGTATTACTTATTCAAGGAAACGAGAGCGAAATACATTTATAATAACGTGCATGTGATTTAACATTACCGGATCGGCTTTTAACGCCAAAAATAAAAGTGCACTATTTTATTTAATAAATATACCAGCTACATGCATGATTTATAATTTGTTGAACGACTACGTACGTCCATGTTTTATATGGAAACTTATCTTATAAATAGGAAGACAGCTACAAATTTTAACGCTGTCCCCATGTACTTACACGAGTTCACTTGAGTAAGCTTTTAATTAAAAACATATTTTTCCGATAAAGTTAAAATCACTTAATTATTTATCGTAGCCAGTGGTTAGCCATTACTGAAACTGATGTATGTAATAGTGGTTTCATCGTCGGCGATTTTCGAATGCAACATTAATTAGTATGTTGTTTTCACACATAGTAAGTAATTATATTGGTACCTTTCAGATTAATTTAATTTATATCCTTATTTTAATTGATTTGCAATGTACCAGCTACAATTTGTTATCGTGACCAATTTACTCTCGGAAATTGCAACGAAGGTGTCGATGCGTGTTTCGTGTCTGCAAAAAACGTTGCGACTACGTGCGTAGCCATGTGGCAAGGTGCTGCTACGTGAAGCTTAGTTCCGCAAGTCGTTGCTACGCGCGTAGCCGCGTGCCTACGCACGTCGTCGCCGCGCCTGTATAATTTATTAAGCTGCAATATTTACATGCAGTGCTATGTGGACACTTAATGATGTGTATAACAGTGCATGATACTCACAGCTAAAATCGCTATGTGTGAAAGTATGGTGGCGATTATAAGCGAACCGTACGATACGCTAGGTATTAAAGCAAGATATAGATATATGTATATGTTATATCGGATTACTGCCAAATACATATTACACTTCGCAAAATGCGTAACGAGATTAAAGACTTAAAAAATATCACATGTAACTCTTTTTGAAAGAGATGTTAAGCTCAACTTAATCCAGATTTAGCATTCTTGATGCTTGATTTAAGATCTGATAAATCTCGTTGTCAATGTCTCAATCCCTGGGATCGCAGTCGATTGGATGCTGAGAAATAAGATTACTTCATCTTTTGCATATTTATATACTTTATGGTATATTTTATAATGTTTACAGCGAAAATGGAATGAACACAACAACCAAAGCCATCAATCAGCCACCCTTGGTTTGACAGTTTGAGAGTAACTTCCAAGTACGATGACTACTAAATGGGACAAAAAGTTGACTTCACGCTCCATTTGGCGAAGCTGGCGGAGTACCGTCACCGGGGGAGGGTGTTTGTTTTAAGAGTGATGGAGTTTACACTCTAATCACATACCACAAGCAACAAAACTCGTTAAACAGAAAATTCCTGCGTTGCTACTCTGTGACGTGATTTATTGATAATGGTGAACTAATTAACTAAAAACACATTTATCAAGTAATTGGTGAGTAAGTCACTTGTGATATACGACCGTATAAACACAGCGTTACAAAGTGGATTCCAATAGCGTGGTCGTTGCGGGACGCCGACGACTCGCTACAACTGTTTACATTAGAGCTCGCTGCTCGCTCGCACCGCTATCTACATAAGCGAGTTAGCTTACTTTACCCAAGCAAACTAAATCTGGCCGCACTTCTACAGTATTATTGGTGTCTTGAACAAATAAACCTCTATCGCCTTTTCACTCTTTGAATCTGAGGGACGATCAATTCAAGCCTGAATTATAGAGTGCAAATAAAGCAACAGAACATTTTAAATATTATAGGTAGGAGGTGACGAGAGATGGGCGTGATTCAAACATAATATGTTGGACGAACGTTCGCGTGACAAGCAAAGGTGATTAACAACAGCACTAAACGTTATGTAACATTATGTAAATGTATTTATGTGTACAGTAGGCGTGTTTCCCACAGTTATGTTGAAGTATTTAATTTATGTTATTGCGCAAACGTGCATAGATGCTACTTGCGATTACATATGACAATATACAAAACATTCCCCATTTGCATGTCACGTGATTTCATTACGTATAATTATGGGATTACACGTTGTACATAACTACTGTGTGACATGACACGATGGCCATAATCACGAAATAGACTTACAAAAAACTTGGGTCACTAACTCCGCGTTACATTGACGGAAAATTTTGTTTGTGTAACAGTTGCACGAAACGTGGCGGAGTGCCAATCTTCGCCACTCTTGTTGCAAGCTATTTTTCAACGTTTTGTAAAATAAAATTGAATTTCGCACAAGAAATGTTGAGAAAGCAGAGATTTAAAAAGTAATTGTAACAATGTGCAGTGGCATTTATGTTGTATTGTTTGCTTTGGCTTTGTGCCGTTGTAACGAAACTTACGGTGCACCTTTTATAATAAATAGCTGCGACAACGGAAAGGCGTTTTCATTGCGTCGTAAATTTCTCAGTAGCCACTGCTTCAACATTATTAAATGGAAATAAACATTTAGTTTGTAATTGTTAGCTGTCAAGCGAGCTCTCAACCACACCTGCGGGCTAACAATTACTAACAAGATAACAATGATAGTTATTTAATAGTGCGAGGATCCACCGGCAACAGGTTAGGCGTGATTGATTGATCACTATCGTGCGAATAATGCTCGGTTCATTAATCACGCGCCCGCGCCGGACACACGGCCCACACCGAGCCACTGACACCCCTGCGACGCCGCGACAAGGTCATATCAACAGCCGACAACCTCTCGACTGACTGACAGAATTCTGGACAATTGGTAACACTTTCACTGAAATGAGTATAATATAGGTTGTTCCGCTTTTAGCTTTAAAACCATTGACGTAGAGTTTTCTACGTCAATGTTCAAAACACGATGTTATGGTGTCACAAACATTGTCAAAAATCAATTTAAAAATTCGATGCTGATTCGAGGCAACGGATGTGCACTACATTAAGCTGTCAATCCTGCACAAAAGTAAAGTTCTCTTTTTGCCTCAGAACTGGGGCATTTCAAGTAGTCCTTGGCTCGCAACTGAGCGAAGCCGACGACGACGCAGCAGCCGCGAGGGAGGAGTGGGGGGCGTTGCTAACCCCTGCAAGGAACTACTCGTGAACAATTCATATCCATCGCACCCACTGAAAAGGTTTTAATTGCGAAACAGCTTGAGTTGTTCTTTTACTTGCATTTTCTTTTTGTTTGCATTTATTACGTTTATTTCCCGTTTCAAGGAAGTATTTGAAACATTTATTCACGTGGAGTGTAATTGAAGTTACTTAGAATTATAAATGTAAAAGCTTTAGATGAATTAGTAAAGAGGTAAAGGTCTTCACCGAACCGAGAAAAAGTATTCACTTTGTTGCAGAAGGCAGTTAGGGAAACTTCGTTCGTTGTAACATTTTAATATAATTTATGTATATAGCATCGCTAATAATGTAGCAAGGAATAATTTAACTTACTTCTTCATCGTATTTTTATTCCGTAGAACGTTATAAAGTTTCCCTCAACTTATAAATAATACGCTGCACCACATGTTCCATTTGCATACACTCGTTGCAGACGTTGAATAAGAATGTTCTCCAGTTTATCTCTATGACAAAAGACGTAAGTTGAGACGAGGGAGCTAAATGCATGCTAAGTTAAGCTAAGTCAAGACGGTGTTTGCAGAGCGTACCATTATGGCCAGCCATTAGTTAATGGACGCGGGTTAATGGTAGCATAGGGCGGGACCTCGTGTACAGCCGCTTCTCTCGCTAACTGCCAGCCGAATATAATGAAACTAGACTTTCCACTCTCATGTAGTATATATACTACGGTATGCTTAGCCTTATAAAGCCCAAGCTTACTATGACGTCATCCAGTAACCGATTAATTAAATACGACAGATTAGATATCTTTGTTCGTTGGCTTGTAGTAGATTAAAATATCAAGGATTCAATATTCATTGTATTAGATGAAATTATAACAATCTGACGTATTTGCGTACAACGACCTTTAAAGTTCTATGACTCTTTGCATTTCTTTTAAAATTATTCAAAGCTATTTTACACTGAACTTGGAAATAAGAAAACAGAATGTAGCTGCTTATTAAGAAGAAAGTGCGACGTTTTGTAAAAGCGCTAGATAATAGAATAAACAATGGGTGACGACTTGTAACTGCATAGTAGGTACAATTTAATTATGTTAATTTAAAGCTCAATATCAAGTGCTTTGTTTGGTGATTCTATATAAAAAGTATATTCCGATGCCTAACAGCCAAAAACCGCCAATTTACAAACTTTACAGGAGAGTGGTAAAGTTCGTTTACGACGAAGAAATTAGGTTAAGGACCTTAATTTACATATCGCTTAAGTGACAAAAAGTAAGTCTAAGAGACTTAGACCAAACGACGCAAAAAAAAAAGATGATTCCAACGATATACATAATTTCATTTCGCAAAAAATGACGCATAAACCTTTATGGCTGTTAGGCATCGATACATACTTTTGAATGAATGGTTGTGAATACACATTCTCAACACCAAAATATGACCGTTCATAAAACGAATTCCCATTCACTTACATTAATCCGATACAAACAAACAAAATCTCATGTATAATTCAAATTTGGGAACGTATAACATACGTGGTATACCTAGAGAAACTATTTAAATGAACCCCGGACTAATCCCCGTCTGGGTGCGATGCGAAATGCCAGCATACGTGCGTGTGTTACTGGATTTTACGAAATATAGAGCTGCTGAAAGCCCTGCGGTTTGGGGGCGCTTATTTCAACCATTACACTATTTTTCCCTAAAAAAACACGGTGAACTGTAGAACTGCTTGGTTTTACACTGTTTAAGTGCTAAATTGTTAAGCGACAACGGCGCGTGCAGTGGCTAGTGCGACATACAGGCACAGGTGCCGGGGTCTTCTCAGAAGACCTCAACGTACACATAGCCACACCATTGGGGGCTCATAACACGGTCTTCCAGGCTGAGTGTTTGGGTATCTCCCTAGCTGCGTCAGCAATCATGGCCAGGAAGGTTGAGGACCACTCAATCCGAATACTCTCGGACAGCATGGCAGTCCTGCAAGCACTAAGCAGCCACATAGTTAATTCTGGGCTGGTACACGAGTGTCACCAAACTCTGAACCAGGTGGGTAACCTCAATAATATAACCATTCAATGGATCAAAGGACACAGCGGTTCCCGAGGCAATGATGCAGCAGATGAGCTCGCCAGAAGGGGATCGAGCATGGATGCGGTGGGTCCCGAACCCATAGTACCACTCCCCTTCGGATACCTACGCACCCTGGTAAGGAAACGCACCAGAGACCAACACAACGAGTTATGGATAAACCATGGCGAGTGCAGGCAAGCCAGGGAGGCGCTTCCCGCCATTGACGGTCGACTCACTAAAAAAGCCCTCCGGCTGTCAAAGCTACAACTGCGGACACTCACAGCGGCCATCACTGGCCATGGTTCATTTAACAAACACCTCTTTGTCATTGGAGTTACAGACAGCCCACTGTGCAGAGCATGCATGGAGGAGGACGAGACGGCAGCCCACGTGCTACTAAACTGCCCTGAGGTCGCCACATACAGGGCCAAGTACTACGGAAACCCAGGTACTCTCCGAGAGATCACCAGTAACATCAAGGGTGTGCTGGCCTTCTTCGAGGAGTTAGGGTGGATCGAGTAACTATACTTACCACCCATCACGCAAAATACGCGCTTAGACGTGGAGTTGCGGATACCAGCCCGTTATACCTTATACCTTATACCTTAGTGCGACATTATATTGACGTGCTTACTCATTTTAATCGACTTCTCCTGTACAACGCTAAGCCGCACGATTTACGCACCACACTAGGCATTTAGGCAAGCAAGTTTTTTAGGGTTCTGTACCCAAAGGGTAAAACGGGACCCTAATACTAAGACTCCGCAGTCTGTCCGTCTTTCACCAGGCTGTATCTCATGAACCGTTAAAGTTAGACAGTTGAAATTTTGACAGATGATGTATTTCTGTTGCTTCTATAACAACAAATACTAAAAACAAGAATAAAATAAATATTTAAGGGGACTCCCATACAACAGACATGATTTTTTTGCCGTTTTTAATGGTACGGAACGCTTCGTGCGCGAATCCGACTCGCATTTGGCCAGTTTTTTAATTCTTCATATCCCTAAGCGGATGTCTGCGTGCCAAAGTTTTCTACTATTGACTGCTGGAGGACGTAGATAGCATGTACGCGCGCGCATACTCAGACAACGCACTCAACTAGACACAATTTATGGATTGGCTTCTCAACTTCGTACTACATGATCGGTATCCTTTATCAATCACCCAGTCAGTAGCTCTGTGCTTGCGTTTCGATGGTGAGTCAAACACAATCGATCATTTAGATACTGATCTGAACTGTTGAGTTCAGCTCACGGTTTGGTCGAAGTCGCTCAGCTTACAAACAGTCACCGACTATGAGTGCTTAGTACGTTGTAACCTTGTGAAAAAAATATGATCACTGTAGTGTCATTCTGTAAGAAACCCACCTCAATATCGACGTTTAACTCGATATCCATAATGTCACAGTATGGATAATAGAAGCAAATAACACACAGATAATCGACAGTATAATCAATAACGCGTAGTTTTGTTATCCACGCTGTGTCACGACAAGTGTCTAATTGACAGTCGCGATAGAGGTGAGACTCTTACAGAATTGCACTGCTGTTTGTGGTCTGGATGTTTGTTCATGTGAAGATTTGTGTCTGTAAATGCACCAAAGATACAGGAATATTGTATACCTAAGTAGGGCAATGTTTTAATGAAAAAAATATGTTATTAATCCGAGCTATTGGATAGGATAATGATCGTTGAGAAACGGAACTGCAGGATACCTATGAGCTAATTTAAAGAGGTTTTACTAAACATTTGTTCATTTTTACCATGTTCAACGATTGTAAATGACACTACAATATAATCGTTCAGGGGTGATTCTATCATTACAGTTTTAGCTAATATCGGTATGTCAGGATTGCGAGCAAGGTAAACACAGTAAATAAAACCAACATAGACTCTCCACCACTGAGAGTACTTGTATTTGGGTTAATATTAGTAACACTAACTAGATCACAGTATATTACTTTACACAATTATTAAAAGATCATAAAATAAGGACAAGCTAATCAGATATAAAAGGTCAGACTTCTTCAGCTGTTCAACACGGAATGCCCTCGCTTCGTCGAAAGACCGCCGCCTTTATAACATCGGGTGCGTTCATCCATATCGACGACTACCTTCCTTTGTCAACATTGCCCAGTGTTACCCACTAGCGATAATACGGCCCTCCTGCAAAACACACGTCCTCGTGTGTTGGTGGTTGGTGGTCGACGCACCATCAACCCCATCGTCAAGATTGTACATCAAGGCCTAACTTCAGTGACTCCTCTGGACCTTAAACAGAAACAAATAATACAGTACACATCTCGGCCACACCTGATCACTTATCTTTGACCTCGTCATTTTACTCATGTCTTTGACCAAAGTAAACTGAAAAGCATCCAAAGAATGTTTGAATCGATTAGAGCTTGTTATCCCATCGACGGCCAACAAGCTCATCACCCATGACTTAAACTAGTTGATATTCATTCAGTATCAACCTAGTTCTATATTCGTTCATAACTTCTCGTATCAAACTTACTTACTTACAAACATCCACACATTAGATTTCAACATTTTCACAATAAAATACTATCTCAGATGCCTATTAGACAGTTCTACTTTGGTTAAACATCAAATTTTAGTTATTCAATAAATCATAATAGGTACATAAACACACAATCTCATTATACACAAATTCATAAAATCATTTAAATACATTTACAATATTTTTCAGGGCTAAATATCTCATTATAGTTTTTCACAAATTCATAATACATAAACACTTAAAATATTTCTTGGTTAAATATTTCAACGATTCACAAAGCCATAATACATAAACACTTAAAATATTTCATTCGTAAAAATCTCATACCTAATTATTCACAAAATCCTACATTCTTAAATATCTCAATTCTTCACGAAATCATAAAACAAACATCCTAAATGTTTCATGGTTAAATATCTTATAATCATTATTCACAGTATCATAGTACATAATTATAAACACTTAAAATATTATCTCAATTATTCCCAAAATCATAATACTTAAATTAATAACCTTTAAAACTTTTCATGATCAAAATAATATCTCAATTATTCACAAACTCATATTACAAAACTGACATGATGTTTTAAACATAACATTTCTATATTGCGCTAATAATCCAACCTTTTTACAACAATACAATACATATTAAACACATCTTTAACGAAAATAAGTCAAATTATTTTTTATTTAAAATAAATTTGACAAATTAATCTTTAACGGAAGTCATCATAGTAATTATCATCAATAATAAATACAATTTCCTGTTTTCGTCTACAAAAAATACATTTTAAACCATAAGTAATAATAACAAACTACTTTTTAATTTCAATAAACTATTTTGTACCATTCTACAACAAGAATTATAACAAAACCAATCAAAACAAATATCAATATTTTCAAAACTTTTTCAAAACATTAATTCAAAACAGAATCTCATTTTCACTGCATTTTCATTTATCAATTAATAGCATCACCCGCCTTGGATTTAGCCAACTCATTTGGCATCACCCGCCTGGGATCCTGCTTTATCAACATGGCATCACCCGCCTTGGATCTAGCCATATCATGGCATATCCCGCCTTGGTTCCAGCCCTATAACAATTGCTTCGCCACGTTAGAGTTTCAGTTTTCCCCAGGCGAAGCCTTTGGCCAACCCCGGCTGGCCAAACCGGGCGGTGCCAAAGATCAACCCTGGTTGCATCTCACCACAAACTCTAATACGACTTGCAATGTATTTTCCTACACGAATAAATACAGATGCCGTATTTATTTTCCACGAATAAATACAAATACCATCATATTTATTTTATACTAATAAACACAGATATCATCTCATTTATTTTACACGGATAAATACAGATAACATCTCTTTTATTTTACATGAATAAGCAAAGATATCATTTCATATTTATTTTACACGAATAAATAACCTCTCATATTATATTTCCTTCATCAAAATTCCTTCACACATAATAAAATGGTTGTGACTCACCGGATTTATCACCTTTTCTCGGTCTCACCATTGTAATCTCACTCGTATAATCAAGTTTTTGTCAGTCCGTCTACAGGGGAGTAAAATATTTACATGTGGGTATACAATCATAATGTGGACTGGTTTTTTCTTGTTCCACTTCTGATGTAAATGACACTACAATATAATCGTTCAGGGGTGATTCTATCATTACAGTTTTAGCTAATATCGGTATGTCAGGATTGCGAGCAAGGTAAACACAGTAAATAAAACCAACATAGACTCTCCACCACTGAGAGTACTTGTATTTGGGTTAATATTAGTAACACTAACTAGATCACAGTATATTACTTTACACAATTATTACAAGATCATAAAATAAGGACAAGCTAATCAGATATAAAAGGTCAGACTTCTTCAGCTGTTCAACACGGAATGCCCTCGCTTCGTCGAATGACCGCCGCCTTTATAACATCGGGTGCGTTCATCCATATCGACGACTACCTTCCTTTGTCAACATTGCCCAGTGTTACCCACTAGCGATAATACGATTATTATTTTGGACAGATAATGATGATCATACATGCATGATCATTATAAAAATATAGAATCGGGTCTACTCGCGTAAAAAACTTTAAGAGGTACAAAATACCTTTTATCCCGACGTTTCGGCCGAATTTGTGTACAAATCGCGAAAGTTTAAAACATTTAATGCATGATCATGTTTATTTTGTGTATCTATAGTTTCAAATGGAAAAAGGGAAGTCCTGAACATCTGTTGGTCTATTATTATTTTTTGAACAAGTTGACGTAGGTAACTATTTTGGGATTGAATATATATGTGCTTCCACAAATGTAACAACTTTGTGGAATTACAATTTACTTAAATAAGCTATTTCGCGTAAGGACCGGCAAAAGTGATTACTAAACGAACAAAGTCGCGACCAAAACACTGTTAATAAATTCTGATCACGTGCTGGGAAAAAATGCCCACCATATGGCACTCTACCCACGTTTCTATCATAGGGGTGATATATCAAACATTCTCCATGATGACAAATCGATCCGTTTAACCTGCAAGGGATGAGGTGCGAGAGTATTTTTGAGTGTGTACCAATATGCGGTACACTTCTGAAAACCCCGAAGAAGTACTTAAGATGTAAATTACAATACTAGAATTTGAGCCTAAAACTTTTTTATTCACTTCCTATGCTCAACATATTACCGTGACCAAATTTTTTTATCCGTAAGAAATTCAAATTGAACTAGGGATCACGAACGCAGTGGGTATCCTAATTTTCTCTTTCTGGGAATTATGTATTTTTTTCGAAAAAGTTGCTGTTGAAATTCTGCAGCGCTAACGAAGAATACAATAACTCGATATTGCCGCTTCCAAAAAAAACGCGCTCAGCGCGCTTTAGTTATTGCATTCTTGCTTACTGAAAAATCGAGTTCCTGAAGGATTCCAAAAAGTTAGGTACTTAGAGAGATCTAATAGATCTCTGTTGTCTGATTCCAAATATACAGGGTGTAAAAAGACCCATCACATAGCCGAAATCTACGCACTCTGTACATCAAACTAAACTACATTGACCAAAAATAATTGCTGGGAAACGACTTTTATTTTTTGGCATAAAAAAACGATTTTTTTTTGTAGCGCGCAATGTGTGGTTGTGGCGATGCCTCGCGTTTGCATGCGTGCAGTGGCCACACAGCTGAGCCAAGGCGGTCGTGTGCGTTTCGTATTTGATGCGTTTTTGTAACTCAAATGCGTAATTTGTGAGGAAAAATTTAAAATTTTGATAAGGCTGTTTGGAAGAAAGTTTAGTATTGTCAATTAGAATACGTTCTTGGATAAAACTAAAAAAAAATGCATACTTCAATATCAACCTTCAATATCTCCAAAACCAATGGTTTCCCAGGTATGGTCTGGTAGAAAAAAATGATCCCAATGATGGGTAGAATATATGGTTTTCGTTATCGTTCAGGGTCTTTTTACACCCGATATATAGAGGGTGTAAAAAGACCCATCACATAGCCGAAATCTACGCACTCTGTACATCAAACTAAACTACATTGACCAAAAATAATTGCTGGGAAATGACTTTTATTTTTTGGCATAAAAAAAAGCATTGTTTTTATAGCGCGCAATGTGTGGTTGTGGCGATGCTGCGCGTTTGCATGCGTACAGCGGCCACACAGCTGAGCCAGGGCGGTTGTGTGCGTTTGATATTCGTTGCGTTTTTGTAACTTCAAATGCGTAATTTGTAAGGAAAAATTGAAAATTTTGATAAGGTTGTTTGGAAGAAAGTTTAGTATTGTCACTTAGAATACGTTTTTGGAAAAAACAAAAAAAAGTTATGTATACTTTGATCTTCAATATCTCCAAAACCAATGGTGGTCTGGTAGAAAAAAATGATCCCAATGATGGGTAGAATATGTGGTTTTCGTTATCGTTAAGGGTCTTTTTACACCCGATATATATGACTAAAAATCTTCCAAAATCGAGTTATTGCATTCTTCGTTGGCGCGGCAGCATTATGGTCCGTGTTAGTAACCAACCAATAATCGGCCACAATTAAAAACGTTAACCATTTAGGTAACCACTCCGGTATCACGTGAGTATCACGATCTAAAAGCTGAAACATGCCCATCGGGAATGACATTAACCATGACCGGCACTAAGCGGCCATTGAGATCGCATTACAAATGGCCGCAATTAAGCTATCAATCGCGATATACTATCACGAATACCTGTGTCTGGGCGATGTAGAGCAAATAATGTGTCATTATATCAACCAATTTTCACAGCTGAACATGAGCCTCCCATCATCATCATCATCTCCCTGCCCTTCTTCTTAGCGTATCGATGGCAAATATAAATACTAAATTATTTTATTTTGCAAAAATTTTTGTTTGTCCCTGAATTCAGTCACGGTCAGTCATTAGGTCCTCATGCGTGCAGGTGACAGGGCATGCGGCGCAGGACAAAAGGTGGGCTCCGCAGGTGCCTATGCGGCGTCTGTGGAGAGACGCCGCATAGGCACTGAAGATTGGTGCCATTTGCGTAACCCCACCTTAGGAGATTCTCTTTGCTGCGGCCGACTTGGGTGCGAAGTCTGTTTAAAGTCTTTCAAGTCGGCCACGGCAACGCGTACCCAGGTGGAAGACTCTCTGATGGCTCGATGAACTCCCTGCCCTTATACCATACTAGGTGGGGTCGGCACTACATGTACTTCACACCGATAATTCAACCTTCATCAAGCTGTCTCCCAGCACTCTGCTCCAAGCCCCCACCAGCAACGCCCTAAGCCGAGGTCTGAGTCCCACTAGAGGTCGCCCTTAGTGCTGTTGTTGCAGGTAGTCATAATGTTAGTGTAGTATAAGTAGTTAGCTTAGGCTAAGTATTTTACTTCCCTACCATTGGCTGGAGACCCTTCAGGCCTCGCCAATAACTGCCCGGTTACGGAGAAAAGGTCCGCAAGGATCATCTACAGCAGTCGAATAGAAAAAAGAAAAAAAACTACTTTTATTCCTCTTTCATTCTCCTCTATCAGCCGGCATCTCAGTACTCACTCTCTTTTATTACTCATAACATGAACCAATCAGAGGCTATGCTTTTTAAATGCCCGTGTTCACACGCATCACGAATCGTGAAAAATGTCGGACACGTCTTAAATCACGTAAAGGCTTTTAAAAAACACGTTCGTCAAAAAACACGAATCGTGATTCGTATTCACATCCATCGTGTTCGATAGTTCATCCAAGACTAAACTCTGAATCACGAAACGAATTTATTTCATTTATTTATTTATTATGTGTGAATGTGAACATCAATTTGGATACCTATTTTGCCGAATCGTGATAAAACACGATTCCGTATGCAATGTGAACGTCTATCCGTCATGACATATCGTGTTTTATGACGAATCGTCAATGACGGAACCCGTGTGAATGAGCCCTTACCCATCAACGGACGGATATAGTAATTATATTTTATGGTGATATTGCCGTAATCACCACGCTTGGTGGACGGACCAGTGATCGTTGTAATGTTGTAACTAGCAAACAGGAGGATGCTGCTGTCTATGTCAACATAATCCCTTCGTCGTATTTCACGACAACGATGGGCAACACAAATTCACACAATCCCTCCCTGGTAATGTAAAAAAAACCCTTATAATTGAAATGGCTGCAATGATTTATCATCAAACATAGCTAAATGATTTAAAAGACATTACTGCATCGATAGGCCAATTTCATCTGTTGTTATAATAAATGGAGTACATACTACATATACAATGTTTAATTGTTGCGACACAATGTTATTTTCCAACTTCCACGCGAACGGAGTTGTGGGCACAGCTAGTGTAAATATAAAAATAAAAAACCCTTGCAATTGAAACGGCTGCAGTGATTGTCATCAAACATAGCTAACAACCATTCCGATTAAACAAGCTTTCAAACAAAAAACCGTGTTGAAATCGGTTCATGTATAAGAGGTGTGATGCCACAGACAAACAAAGGGTTCAAACTTATATCACCCATCTTTCTGCTTCAGTGGTAAAATAGGTTAACTCGTCCTAAAATATGTCGCAGGACGCACGTCCGGACGTAGTGGACCAGATCTCGGTGCTAAAGGCGACGTGCTAAAAACTGTGGACCCGTTCGGATCAGCTATAAAATGGGAAGGTTGTAACAATAAATTTCTAGATAGCACCTTCATTTCAACGAACATTCGCCAACTCTATTCTTGAGAAATTTATGTATTACGGTATTTTCCAATGTTGATTCGATTGAATAAAACGATTAAACAAAAAGTATATTACCTAAAGAAATAAGCTTAGTTTAAATTAATACAATCTAATCTAATTGTAAAGTCAAAACAAAGAAAATTAATATCCTAGACTAAAACTACCTATACAAATTAAAAGAGTCCATCAAAATGTTCCTCCGCACCGCTGTCGACTGGAAGCGTACCCAGAACGCTGGCAGCGTTGCCACGTTTGGGTGGCAATGCTAATTCTTTGGCCGAAAAACAAGCCAGCCCTCTGGTCACGTGAAGTGTCGACCAGTCTTCTTCCTATTTCCTTAAAAAGGAAGTGTTTAGATTTATTTTGCATTAAATTAGGTTATTTTTTGTCAAAATTAAATGATATGTATTAAACGTAGGGGAAAATCTTTCCAACAAAAAAAAATTAATAAAATTTGTACAACTTTTCCATTTAGTTCAAGTTTTTGTTAAAACAAATGTTATTATGAATAATATTTTATAACCTCAGTGTGGGAGCACCATTATAAGTAGGTAATTGTATCTGACATTGAAGGTGGAAACAAATCATCATTTTCAGGAGGCACGCAGTTTTCGAATATCATTATTATAGATAATGTGTGTGTAATGAATGTCTTTGGAATTACGCCCATTATATTAATTGCGTGTTCATTACAGAACTGTCTATATTTGTACTTAGTTAATGATAATTGAACATTAATTTGATTTGTAACAGATAACGTTTAACGTACTGTTCACGGTCGTTATGTTTGTAGGTTGCACCTAGAGATTAAACCGAGCATAGAGGATCTCTTCCTTAAAATTATCTATATATATAAAAGGAGAAGCTGACTGACTGATCTATCAACGCACAGCCTAAACCGCTGGGAAACTTGAAATTTTGACAGTAGGTTCCTTATATAACGTAGGCATCCACTAAGAAGGGATTTTTCGAAATTCAACCCCTAAGGGTGTTAAATAGGGGATGAAAGTTTGTATGGAAAATCGTCACTTAGCGGGTTCAAAATTTCACGCAAGCGAAGCTGCGGGCGAAAGCTAGTCCTACATAAAGATGAGAGACAGTCGTGAGACACTACAAAAAATATGATAATGTTTATGTTATATCTATCTGTTTTTAGTTTTTTTTTTCCCCTACTTTTGATATGAATGTTATGTTATGTCTCTTTGTACTGTGTCCATTTTTTTTCTTTCTTAATTTGTTTCAATTTTAGAAATATCATTGGATAAATAGCACCCAATCGTATCAATCACCGACGGAGCTATTCTTAACTTTTCAACTGTAAATACGGTTGTATTAACATTGATAAGGAAACATACAATAGCTCAGGTATTTCTTAAACCTCAGATAAGATGAATAAACGGATCGTTAATAGGATTTCAAAGTAAAATGAAAGTCAAACACAAACGGGGAGAAAATCAATTTTGTTAGAACAAGTATCTATCCGTAACTTTATATTAATTAAAGGGAAGCAGACGAAAGAGCAAATCATTGAGAAAATATATAAAAAACTTTAAGAGTTATAATTAAGTGTCTTCTTATAAATGAAGTGCTGTGCCTGCGGTTTCGCCCGCGTTTTAATATATATACAGGGTTACTGGTAATTCGACGTATTCCTTGCACCACGTTATAAGGGGGCTAATATGCAACAAATTTAACCTTACATATGTTCTACGAAATTCAATGGATTTCGAGATATTGCAATTTTTATATTATTTTGAATAATACCCAGAATTCCTCTTTAAACATTATTTATCTACAAAATATCAAATTGATCGGCTTTGATTATGATATTAGCTTGTAGCTGATACTTTTACGAAGCTTTCTGCGTATTTAACTGTTCTTAATGACAATCCAATTGAAAGTAATCATTAAAAGTTAAATAAGTGTATTAGAAAATCATCGAGGTACAAGATAAAGAATGATGTTTATCTTAAAAATTTACTATGACACCAAGTGTACAAAATGCAAGACAAACATCCTTATTTAATCAGCTATCCAACGAGGTAAAGATGTTCAAAAAATATTTAGAAACTAATGTAAAAATGTCTAACAATACAGACAAAGGCGATTTCTGAAAAATCTCTACAAGCACGCCGGTGGCCCGTTAAGTGCAATTGATTGCATAATCCTCGCGTAGAGATTAAACAGCAGTCTGTCGGGCACCAACTATCCTCTAAATGTCAGGATTAGATTAGGTCAGGTCGTTAGGTTATGTTTGGTCAGGGTTAGGTAGGTTAGGTTAGGACCTAAGTGTGCGAGGGAGCACCGGGGTGGTTTTAGTCGGTAAGAGTCTGACAGACCCCTCTGCCCACCCCCAGGACGGAGGACATCCATGAGGATATCCAGAAGGCAAAAAAATATGGTCAGGTTAGGTCGTTAGGTTAGGTCACGGTTCGCCGCCGTCCGGATCCCACATCATTGTGGGGGGGGGGGGGGGGGGGGGGGGGTCCGAATAGCTGTCGAGTCCACCATGAAGTACCTGGGATTGGTGCTCGACAGCCGGTGGGACTTCGGACCCCACTTCCAGCGGCTGGCGCCCAAGCTGTTGGGCGCGGCTGGGGCGCTGTCAACGCTGCTTCCCAATCTGGGGGGCCCGAGCCTCGCCTGCAGGCGGCTCTACGTGGGGATCGTGCGATCGATGGCCCTGTACGGGGCCCCGATCTGGGCGGCTGACCTGACGGCCGGCAGCATCGCTGTTCTGCGAAAGCCGCAGAGAGCGCTGGCCGTCAGAGTCATCAGGGGGTATCGCACGATCTCCTACGAGGCGGCTTGCGTACTGGCCGGATCTCCGCCTTGGGACCTCGAGGCGTTAGTACTCGCGTCACTATATCGGTGGCGCGAGGAAGCGAGAACGCGGGGCGAGCGGCTGATGCAGCGACAGTTGGAGCTGCGTCGGTCGCAGCTGCACGAGGCCCTGGTGGCGGAGTGGCGGGACAGGCTTTCACGCCCTACCGCCGGCCTCGCCACCGTTGGGGCGGTCCGGCCGGTGCTCGAGCGCTGGCTCGGGAGGAGGCACGGCTCCCTGTCGTTTCGGGCGACGCAGGTGCTCTCGGGGCACGGTTGCTTCGGGAAGTACCTGTGTCGCATAAACAGGGAGCCAGACGCCCGGTGTCACCACTGCGGCGATTGCCGGGAGGACACGGCGTGGCACACGCTGGCAGAGTGTGCCGCTTGGGAGGAGCCGCGCCGTGCCCTCATCTCAGGAGTAGGCGGTGACCTGTCGCTGTCGGCCGTGGTCGAGTCCATGGTTGACAGCGAGGGGTCCTGGGACGCGGTGGACATGACCGTGTCGCAGAAGGAGGATGCGGAAAGGGTGAGGGAGATCACCTCCACTCACCCGGCCCGCAGCAGACGCACCGGGCGGCGGCGGAGGGCGGATAACGCCCTCTTCCAGCCCCCCTAAATGGGTCCAGGGGCGACGGACTTGGGGAAGTCTGTCGCCCCCCACACATCAGGACCCGAGGCGGCGGCGCGAAGTGTTCCAAGCGCGCCCCTCTTAGACGGCGCGGGGGGAGTCTAACACCTCACTCCCCCCGCTAACCCGAGGAGGCCCGCTGCGGCGGGCCGGCACTAGCCGGGGGTTGCGGAAGTGTCGTAAGTTCCCGGCGCAGGTGTGAGATGGAACACCGGGGTGGTTTTAGTCAGTAAGAGTCTGACAGACCCCTCCGCCCACCCCAGGGCGGAGGACATCCATGAGGATTTCCACCCCGAAAAAAAAAAAAAGGTCACGGTTGGGTTTAGGTTAGGTCACAACTACGATGCCCTGGGATCTGGAGGCGAAGGCCCTCGTGCTGAGATATCGCCAAAGCGAGGAGGCGCTTGAGCGGAGTGGTTTCCGCCAGATTCTAGTGGCTGTGGAGGGAACGACTTGCGCAACCCAGCGCAGGGCACGGTAAGACCCGTAATGGAGGAGTGGCTGGAGAGGCGGCATGGCAACCTCAGCTTCCGGATGACGCAGGTGCAGATATCTCAGCGCCGGAGCCCTCGCCTCCAGATCCCAGGGCATCGAAGTTGTGACCTAACCTAAACCCAACCGTGACCTAATCTAACGACCTAACCTGATCATATTTCTTTGCCTACTGGATATCCTCATGGATGTCCTCCGTCCTGGAGGTGGGCAGAGGGGTCTGTCAGACTCTTACCGACTAAAACCACCCCGGTGCTCCCTCGCACACTTAGGTCCTAACCTAACCTACCTAATCCTGACCAAACATAACCTAACGACCTGACCTAATCTAATCCTGACATTTAGAGGACAGTTGGTGCCCGATAGACTGCTGTTTAATCTCTACGCGAGGATTATGCAATCAATTGCACTTAACGGGCCACCGGCGTGCTTGTAGAGATTTTTCAGAAATCGTCTTTGTCAGAATTATAAGACATTTTTACATTAGTTTCTAAATATTTTTTGAACATCTTTACCTCGTTGGATAGCTGGTTAAATAAGGATGTTTGCCTTGCATTTTGTACACTTAGTGTCATAGTAAATTTTTGAGATAAACACCATTCTTTATCGTATACCTCGACGATTTTCTAATACACTTATTTAACTTTTAATGATTACTTTCAATTGGATTGTCATTAAGAACAGTTAAATACGCAGAAAGCTTCTTAAAAGTATCAGCTACAAGCTAATATCATAATCAAAGCCGATCAATTTGATATTTTAGAGATAAATAGTGTTTAAGAAGGAATTCTGGGTGTTACTAAAAATAATATAAAAATTGCAATATCTCGAAATCCATTGAATTTCGTAGAACATATGTAGGGTTAAATTTGTTGCATATTAGCCCCCCTATAACGTGGTGCAAGGAATACGTCGAATTACCAGTAGCCCTGCCTATGTCCATAATCCTGAAGTCCAATGACGACGTCTGTGGTCTAGTGGTTCGAGTGTTGGACTGCTGATCACGAGGTCATGGGTTCTATTTCCACAGGACACAAATATTTATGTGATGAACATGAGTGTTTGTGTTGGTCTGGGTGTTTCTTATGTATTATAAGTATGTATGTAGAAAAAAAAAAGTATATAAGTATTATATCCATTTTCTAGTACCCTTAGTACAAGCTCTGCTTAGTTTGGGACTAGAAGGCGGTGTGTAGAAAATGAAGCAAAAAAAAAAATACCCTGAAGTTCCATTCTAAATATTGGTGAAAGATTTTTTGAAATCTGATATATAGTTTCAGAGATTACCTCCTACATCCGAACTTACAAACCTCTTTATAATACTCGTAATATAGTGTATATAATTTCTTCCGAAAAAACTACAAACTTAAATTACTCGCTCTGATAGAAATATGCATCTTGTATATCTTTCATTCTAAGAATAAAGTTGATGGTAAGTATAATTGTGTGCTGGAAATAGAATGCCAGCATGAAAATTAAAATAAAAGAACTGCAATTAAATCCTTTGGACGTTGCATATAACGTGATAACTTTAACAGATTGTGATGATTTTTTTTTTCTTTAGAAAATTGAGAGAAGATTTAATTGTCTTGGCACGAATGTTTTGAACGTTACTTTTTTGTAGTACTTATTTACTTACGGCCTACTAGCATGTACGTCCATATAAGCTACTCACTCAGTAGGCCTAGCATGAATGTAGTGACGTATTGTAATGTAAACGTAACATTAATGTGAGTGAATTTTGAACCGAAAATACAACTATCCTGTAGCATTTTGGTTAAATTTAAACGACATGCACTATTTGTATCATACATAGATATGAATAAAGTTTTCAATTCAATTAAATATTATGCGCGAAACGAGTATTTCCAATTCACTCACATTAACGTAACGTTTACATTACGTCACTACATTCATGCTAGCCTACTGAGTGAGTAGCTTATATGGACGTACATGCTAGTAGGTCGTAATTCAAGCATAAGCTACTTGACTTGTAACCTGCAGCGTGTATGAACGCTACTTGCATTGGAATCGAGGCTTTAGGATCGTAGCACGTGGCGTTCTAAAGTTTCTGCCTCCCTCAGGGAGAAAGGTGTTACGTATGCACAACGATGAGTTCGGGTTTAGCTGCAAACGCTTCCGAGAAAACTGAATTTTAAACCGAGTTAGCTTCCCTACACCCCTCGCTGATTTATACCGACGCGACGTGACGTAGCTTCACGTAGGTAATTAAATAAGAGACGTGTTGTCCTAAACGGAACCAACGTTTTATGTAAATTGACGTCACGTCGTCTGCAATTCAGTTACATATTTATTTAGGTATAACCGGCAAAAGTCAACATCCCTTTATCAGATTTGCCTGAACCACGGTAGTAGAATTTGGTGCCGGTAAACCGCAAGATGGATTCCGAACGGGCTGGAGCCCGTCGGAACTGGCTCATTATCTATTAGATTATCGTTGTATGTGTTGTGGGGAAATGCCAATAACTGCCTAAACCTTTGTGTCTGGCTGAAGGAAAAAACACAAACTTATCCGTTATTATACAAGGATAGTCGGGAAGGTGGTACTAATCCTCAGGCCAGTTAAAGTACCAGTGATGACTGTTTGACAACACTGTTTTAGTTACGAATTCAGAAATGGAGCTACAAATTCTTGACCTCTAATGTGACCTAAAATGTAAACACAGCTGATAATCCAGTACCCCAAGTATGAGTTTTTTCGTTGACTACTGTAGTGCGTTGTTTGTCAATAACTACTAATATTCAAGCGTAAATTGAAGACCATATGCCTAGAAGCTTTGCCTAAATTTTCACACATTTTTGGCGTGACGCAACTACAGTAGTTAACGAAAAAACTCACACTTAGGGTACTGAAAGCCGAGTAGATATATTTTTCGTGCCTGCTACAACTATTTAGATTTTATTAAAATGTAGTTTAAAAATAATTTATTGTAGTTCTGAGTAAAACGATTTTTTTATTAAGAGTCAGACGTGTGACTATTTACGCTTGAAGATTTGAAGAATAAAAAACAATATCAGCAAATATAAAGAAAAACAATCGTTATCGGCTCTCGGTTTTCGAAGATTAAGCAGCCGTAACCACACTTCACATAAGCTTCTTTTTGAACTTAAACTTTTTTTCCCCTCTAAATTCTTCTTTAACAGCGGAATAATTATCACAACAAGCCCTCATCACAACAACTCGTGTCTAAACATTGATCATACCTAACTGAATGCTAATAATCTTTAATACTATCGTAATACCGTATAAGACACTGTACGTGTCGCGTTGTACAATGAACATGATTTCAATACACACAAGTACATACATGTATTTGTTGCCGACGTCAAGTGTATGATAACAAGGAGATTACAGTAAAATGAGGATTTAATTAGACACGTTTTATGAGTTCCCCTCTTTCATTTATGGTGCAGGCGAGGATCTATCAAGGGTTTACGGGATTATAGCGGGCCCATCACAAAAGACCCTGTGTTTTTCATGAAAAAATGTTTTTGTACGTCCAACAAATATTTTTTTAGTTTGCTACCGCAAATAAACAAATAAAATATGAAGTATTCTCATGGACGGTAAACATGCTGTTAGATATATAATGGAAATATATTTTAGTATATTTCCATTCCATTCTGGTCCAAAATTAAATATTTAACAAAATATAAATTCACGCTTGTACTCCCCAAAGGGTTGACCAGAGGTGTATAGTGCTCCATCATTTTGCCGTTATGTTTAAGTCCCACGTAATAGGGGGCGAGCCTATTGCCATCAACCGGGCACAAATCCAGTATCCGGAATGCGACTGAGAAATTCCACATGGAAAAACCCAATGACACTTTGCCCGACCTGGGGATCGAACCCAGAACCTCACTAGACCAACGAGGCAGTAAATATTTCTTTTCTAGAAACAATATATGCGAAATGCAATTACAGAAATGTTAGCCGCCATATTATCCTTTTATGAAAGAAACTGCTAGCAAAAGTAAAAAGATATTATTGACACCGGGATCAAATGATCGACATCGTTGGAGATCGTATGAAATAGAGACAACATAAAAACAAAACATTCGGCAGCTTTGTACTTAGGTACAACAAAGAGCGATACCAATCCCCATTTACGGTCACGACATAATAAGGTAAAAGAGTGGGATTTGTGAATGGAATTACACAAGGCCGAAGGAAAATAGGCTAACCTTTCTTTGAGGTTAAATATTTATTTTTAGTTAGTGACCCTTGTCGAGAGCCGCAATCTTTGCCCTCATGCCGTTCTGAACGAGCGGCGATCTGATTGAGCGACGCGAATCCTGCATTATGACCAAATGTTCTTCATATATTATAGCTACTAAATTCGTATGTGTACGCGTAGATGTAACGTCTGACTGCCTCTAATGTTAAGATTGACCTCACCAACACTATTTATGATACGAGTACCTATTCGTTTAATTACAGTAGAGCAGTAATAGAGACTATTTTGCCTAAAATTGTAATGAAGATGTATCGTTTGAATAATCTTACTGAATCGTAGCCACGCTTGGGACCTTTCATAATAGAAGTTTGAACGACTTAAAATTATATTCAAAGTTTATATTTGGTTATTGTTTTTAAATTGTTGTAATTATCGATGTCGGTGTCCTGATTTGCATGGGACGTCGCTGTTTCCAGGGGTCCGTGGACATGTCCCGATTTAGCCGTGATTGGGATGTCAAATATCCCGATTTTGGGTGATTCAGACTTCGGTTATACGAAAACATAAACTCCGTGCGCTCGCATTTATGTTGCATCGTATCTAAGGTTTGCATTCGACGCATTAAATATAAATACCGCACGTCGTGTACATAAGCGCAGGAGAGGTATACCGCGAAAAACGCGATAAAAATATCACGCTGTCCTATTCTATTCCGCTTTTCAGGTTTTAATTTAAATTATTTGTTTATTTAGTTTTTTTTGTGATATGATGTGATCTCTTGAAAACTAATGATAAAAATGATGTTTATGAAAATCTGGTTATTTTTTAGTTATCGTGAATTGAAAACCAATATTCCGATTTTATACCTTCCGTCTCGAAATTTGGCATACCGGATATGGTAACACTAGTTGTTAGGTATATCCCGTGCTCGAAGAAATAAGTGTAACTAAATTATTATTATTATATCAGTAAATTAAGTTCTGATTCTTCACTTATTTAATATTTTTTTGTACACACTACTCTTTATAAAACATTTTTTTTGATTAGAGATTGATTAGTTTTTTTTTTTCTAAAACATTTCACAGAAATCTTAATTATTGAGCTATAACTTAGTTTCCGTAAGATGTTAGAAATCTATGTATTCAGTTGGTCAAAGTCAAATTAACTGAAACCATTTTTCCCAAGGACATTGCTGGGACATTTTATAAAAATGAACTTTAATGCCAAATATAAAATGTATAAGATATCTTCTTACTTTTCCGAGGTTTCTAGAAAATGGACTCGGAACGAACCAATAACACGAAAATATAGCGAAAATGTCTTTGAGAAATACTTGTCGTTCAGAAATGTTAGAAGCCTTTGAGTCGAGATCAGATCTCATGGCACTCCGCTAGCTGGAGTATGATAGGTATATACGTTGAAAATCATATTATCATGCTGTCAATGGAAATAAAAGCTCTGATATTTGAATTGTATATCAACGTATTTATCGTACGTAGAATAGAATAGAATATACTTTATTGTACACCAAAATTGTAACATAGCTCTTATACAATATAATTTAGTGAAGGGTACAATGGCGGTCTTATCGCTGATAGCGATATCTACCAGACAACCTTTGGATGGACAGGAAAACAATGAATAAGATAGAGGGGATAGTCCGTGGTGTACTGCTGGAAAATATATACAGGGCGTCCCACGACTTTGCCACATGGAGGGGAAGTACCTTAAATACTGTAGATAGAAAAATTTACTGAATGAAGACTTCATTTTTATTTTAAAAACAATACGAACTGTATTCAAAGAATTTTAAATAATCACCTGTCTGAACCGGGAATCGAACCCGCTAAATGTGAAAACAAAAAAAACTGTTATTTTATTGTACTAATCTAAAGGCTCGATCAGACACATTTATTTCTTCTAAGTAACATAGCATCTAAAATAAGAGGAACACCATGAAATTTAACATTTAATTGAAATAATAAGACACGTTAACTGTGCAACTTACAAACAACTTAATTTATTAAATGCTCAAAATGTGTCTCTTCCAATTGTATACAAATTGTAACTCTTTTAATAATCTCGCTTACCGTTGATTTATTTATTTATTCATGGTAAATATTTGAAATAATACTTCGAAATAGTAATAAAGCAGAAAGTAGTACATAAAGTCAGTTGTTATAAGCAAGACATAGAGAAAATGCTACCTATTCATTATTCTGAACAAAATTTTAAATTAAATGTTAAATTTCATGGTGTTCCTTTTATTTTAGATGCTATGTTATTTAGAAGAAATAAATGTATCTGATCGAGTCTTTCGATCAGTACAACAAAATAACAGTTTTTTTTGTTTTCACATTTAGCGGGTTCGATTCCCGGTTCAGAAAGGTGATTATTTAAAATTCTTTGAATGCAGTTCGTATTGTTTTTAAAATAAAAATGAAGTCTTCATTCAGTTTTTTTTTCTATCTACAGTATTTAAGGTACTTTCCCTCCATGTGGCAAAGTCGTGGGACGCCCTGTATACTATATACTACACACAATACATAGACATAATACTTACATATAAAAATTATATATATTATACGTACGTACTACAGGTGCCACAATGTTTTTATCAATTTATTACTGATGCGGTAAGATAACTGCTCTAATCTTGATTTATTGCACATTGATCTCGCAATTTATAACGCCATCAGCCAGGGATTATAATGCAAGCTCTGCCCATAAATTACACTAGGTATAGAAAGAGGAAGTTCGAGTGTTCTTGTTACACTTTTGATATCGCTGACTACGTAAGTTTCAGAATTGAACGCAAAGTTCATGAATACTGATTAACTGACACAAATCGTAGACGCAGCTAAGTGAATAACCCCAAACCCAATCTGCTAGTAATTATAGCGAGCGAGGCGAGGACGTCTAACCTTAGTTAGAATTACAAATCTTCTAATTAAGCTGTGGCTTGTCAAGCCACGCATTGCAAAGTTATTGCGCCACGACGGACAATTTGACTCTCGCTAACTCAACTCCTCAAATTATTTAAACTTCGCAAACTGCAATTTTGTCTGGTAAGCACTAACGTCTAGTTAGGCGTAATTAATAGTCATGAAGTCGTCAACTTGGCACAGGCTTAGCTGCCTTTATAGGTTCTATAACATTAGCGTAGGTATATAGAATGGCCGCAAATACGAAACATGTAGATACGACTATCTGTAAATTCCTTTGGTACATATATATATATGTATTTTATACTACGTCGACTCATAAACGTAACGAATGTTAACGAACGACGAATTGTACATAATATGAATGTAGACAACGTAATTGGAAAATTGACTTTAATGGAAGCTAAATTGTGCTGTGCTGTTAGCAATAACAAAGACACGCGTTTTCATTAAATTGCCAGACGAGATTAAAGATAGAAGCTTTCAAACTTTTATTTGGGATTAAATTCTTTGTCAAGGAACGGTCACAAATGGTACAAAATCAATACACAATGGAGGCTGTGTGATCTGGAAGCAGGGGCGTTATTACCGCAAGGTGCACAATATCGTTCCGCCGCTGACAATACGCCGTGCTCTCAATTGTATTGTGTGTAGTGTTGCCAGATCTGTTTTCTGAATATCGGGACTTAAATGAAAAAAAAAACGTGACTGACAAGAAAACATCGGGATGTAGAAGAAAAGTATAACAATGGTTAAAAGCCTTTAATTCTAATAAGACTCTTTAAACAAAATCACTGAGAAAATGAAATCATTTTTTTTTAATTACGGCGCCTCTTTTTATTTCTCAGGTTAGCGCTCGAGTGTTAGCGAGACGCATTCTTAGAGAGCTGAAAAACCGGCCAAGTGCGAGTCGGTCTCGCGCTCGAAGGGTTTCATACCATTGTCTATAAAAACGGCAAAAAAGAGCCCCCTTAAATATTTATATTATACTGTTTTTAGTATTTGTTGTTACAGCGGCAACAGAAATACATCATCTGTGAAAATTTCAACTGTCTAACTATCACAGTTCGTGAGATACAGCCTGGTGACAGACTGACGGACGGACAGCGGAGTCTTAGTAATAGGGTCCCGTTTTACCCTTCGGGTACGGAACCCTAAAACCGGGATGTCCTTCCAAAAGCAGGACGTTTGGCAACACTGGTTGTGTGTACACACAACGACAACCACATACATTTGGCAGTTGTGTATTCTGAATGTTCTAATGGAACCTTATTGTTATGCAGTCAACGGAAATATATATATTTTTCCCCGATAACTCGGAAATGGAAGAGTGCTTTTGAACGCATTATGGCTCCCTTTTGCTTTCAATTTTCGGTCGTTATTGAAGGAATCTGATTTGTTTATTATTATTGCACTCCTTTCCATTTCTTATAATCTAAACATAATGGTTGACATGGTAATGATTATTAAAGTTGAAATATCAACACAAAATAAGATAGCTCAGCGAAGGAAAACTCACATCTACAAAATACAGACGTTGCCGCGTTGCAATCCTAAATGTCTTCGAAATTATGCAAAAAAACTGCCTTAAAATTTTTTTGCTCAGTACCACCCCGTTCTTGAGGTGGCTAGTTTCCATTAGAAAGAAATAAAAGAAAAGAAATTTATTTTCACAGAAGTAAATAAACAAAAACGTGCAAAATATCTACTTAAAACATAAACTTGCATACAATAATTGGCAATTGCACGTCGTAGGTGTGACAATGAGGTTCCCACTCAACATGATGCTGGGTATGACTACGTAAATACAATGAGCTCTACGCAATCCAATACGGAAAAGAATATGAATAAACAAATAAAAGAATTCTTCTACCATAAAATATGCAGACACCAAAATTATCCCTTTATCGAACAAATCAATTTCGGAATAAATTACCAAGCTCAGCAACAAATGTCTCCGTCGTCAATAAGAAAGTCAGCATGTTGAAAAGTCTAAACACTTTATCGGAAAACGCTGGCACGATGCGCATACGTATGACGACTGTAGATTTGTGATTGTACTCCGCGGCTGATATTCAATCCACGTCGGCAATCTCTTTTACGAGGCGGAGTCACGGCGACGGAATCTTAATAGCGTACCTATTCAATACGTAGTTGGTAAATATAGCTGAGGAACGTATTTGCAAATCAATATACATATGAACTTTGGCTAAGGTTAATAACACAATTATTGTATATAGGTAGTTTTTTAGGTTTAATTTATACTCGTCGGATAGAAAAAGTATCATGGACAGAAAAAGCAACAAAGAGAAAAAACCAATTCTAGAACATATAGAAAGAAGAAGGGGGAATGATTGGTTACTGCGACACGATAGCTTTATAACCAATATCATAGACAGTAAATTACAAGCAAAGAGAAAACCAGGTAGACCAAGAAGAAAGTACACAGACCAATTGAATAAAAATACAGAAGTGATAACATACCGAGAAATGAAGGAATTGGCTCTGGATAGAGAAAGACGGAGATTGCTACACAGACAAGTGCCCTACACTAAAACTTTGGATGGAGGTCGTTTTTTAAGTGAGGAATAGTTTATGCTAAATCAGCGTAGATATCAGCACTATTAAATAATAAGCCAATTTGCAAATTAGCAGCCAATAGACTGTCGCTTTATGTTTCACTCGATCAGTCACAATCAATATTCTTTGAAATCTGTACCTACCTTCTCTAATCGTAACTAATATAGCATGTAACGCAAGGGATCAGATCGTCCTTTACGTCCCCAGTTCAAAGACCTGATATCAAAATTAAAATGGCAAGTGAAATCGATGCCGGATACATGGAGGCTCCAGTAATGCGTCTCGTATATCCAGCATTCGTTAGGCGTGTGATGGATGGCATTCGGTATAGTTCGTGCGTCATCGTACTGTCTGTCACGACTCTAAATTGGCCAATCGCTCAGTCAGTCTCAATCTGGTAATGCATGTCGGTGTCGTCTATACACTTCTATCTTTTATCATTTTTATCACGCCATCATCCATCTTTATACTAATTTCGACGTTGATAAATCTAACAGACGTACCAATGCTCTTCTTTGGACTCAATGCAAGCTTCTGAATTAGTAAAATTAAACCTATCATAATGTCAGTGGTCAAATACACAATTGATTTGGCTAATTTGCAAAATCACATCAGCTCGATAACATCGACTGTTTAATATGGACCTTGTAATATCGCTTCAAAAATTATTTGGGAAAAGGGAGTGTGTTTCTAGTCTTTGCAAGAAGTCACACGACTATCACAAATTCACAACAAAACAAAACAGGAGCCCAATTCTACTAACAGAAATATTTTATCAATTGCAACTGAATCGTTTATTCAGACAGTTTTCGTTTCAGAAGTCGGTGGCTTCTATTTGCTTCAGTGTAGAGTTGCACCGACTTCTGAAACTGTTAATTTTATATTATGGTAATTATTTTACTCCTTTTAGTATTTCTTTGAAGTCGGTTTTTACTTTTTTTAAAGTTTATTTTTTATTAAATACGTTTTAGTGTCATAATTTTAACCCCCTCCTTCATAACCCTTCTTTTTAGCTTTGACGTAGTCGGGCATAAAAAGTCCTTTCAAATGATACCTTACACGATATAATGAAAACATTCCAAAGAGGAGAGGGGGGACACGCACCCCCTCCTCTTTTCCAGTAGTCAGTTCCCAACAACAAATATAAACAAAGCAATATTAGTAATTTGAGAATTTTGTTTTGATCCGATAAGGAGTTCCGTTCCATATCTCTGAAGTTCAGGGTCTAATCATAACAAAATTTATATGAGACCAATCGGAAAGTATACCCTTTCGAACAAAAAAAGAATTTTTCAAATCGGTTCATAAATGACGGAGATATGAGGTAACAAACATAAAAAAAATTAAAAAAAATACAACCGAATTGAGAACCTCCTCCTTTTTGAAGTCAGTTAAAAAACAATGTTGATGTGTTGTTTCTTTCTATAAACTTTGTAAACTAAAAATGACAATACGTAAAAGCACTAACATCACTTCTATTCCCAGGGTTACATTTTTACGACGCTCATTTCATTAGGTAATATAGAAACAAAGTAGATCTGACTTTATGATGTAGCCGAGCTAAACCTTCGCAAAGCTCGAGGTTACGCTTGGTCTAAACATGAACATTAAGGTAAGTAAGACAAGATAGGGTTTAATTGAAACGGTAACGTTGCCACTCTGTGTCAAGCGTGAATGAAGCGAGCCGCGAATGTCGCGATTAACTTAATATACGTCGTAGTTAATGTGTATCTATGGGAATTACTGCGTGCACTGATGAATGACACCCACCACTCTGTTTTAATCAGAATGTATAGTGAAACATGGTAATTGAGCAGCTCTTATTTATTTATTTACAAATACCCAACGAATGATACTAACATAAATTAGAAAAAAATTACACAATATGCACATCCAATTACAGGCAACAACGGCTTACTCAATTAAATCGATCAAATATGAATAAAATGAAGTAATAGTAAAAATCAAATAGAATAATAATAAACAATCAAATCAAACAAATTAATAAAATCAGAGTCAAATAAACAAACGAAAACAGAAGATGCATTTTTTCTATTACATTTTTTAAAATCTATTATTATGTTATTTCATAACCATTTCCAAATGCGTGTATGTATGCTATGCACGACCTTTTACATATTTTAAGTGTAGACGTTACATTGTACGACGAACTCAATTTTTGTTATTTTTTTTTATTATTCCTCAGCTCCCTTTCTAATGTAAAAGTGAAATCTTTCAATGAAAAGGACTAAAAAGTCTGGGTAATAAATTAAGATTTATTAGCGTAGAGACAAATATTGTACCAAGTAAAAAGCTTTCTCTTCTCACTTTTCTAAATAATAAAGCCAATTAATGAACCATGAATGTGAATGAACTTGGCTTTACCTGGCAATGGCATTTATTGTTGCTCTCAATCTCTATTAACTCTAGATAACCAGCAAAAAATATTTTTGTATGGGGAAAAGATATCATCCAAAAAAAATACATATTTACTGAGGGAGAGTAAATAAATATGAAATTGTGTCCATAGTATGGAATAACAACAGTTCAAATTAATTGTTATCCCATATAATGGATACATTTTATAATTGCTTACTGTCCCTTTACTGTTAAAAACATTTATTTGTTTAAAATTACAGGTGCCCATCAAATAAATTTACGATAGCAATAATCTAAAGAACAGCTTAATTTTACCTTAAATAAGTATAAAAAATCTCTTAAGTTGATTGACTGTTTAAAACAAACATTAAAATATTGCAACTGAAAAATGCTAGTCTTTCTTGAGCTTAATAGCAAAGAAAATGCCTTCTATTGATATTAAATACCGGCCATTAGCCCCTAATTCTAATAGATAGTCTCTTGAATTATTTATTCAAAATGTACTTTGGACGGGCCGTGGCAAAAATCAGTATGAATTTTACGACGAACCGTAATAGAAACAGATTTTTGCAGCGTCAATATTGGTAGTCTGTACTTTGTTGTATGATTTTTAAAAGTAGCCTTGTATATGGGTATTATTAAAGAATTGCTAAGTAATAAGATTCATGGCAAGAGAATGTACCTACCTAGTTACTTGTTTTTTTGCGGTATGTTGTAAGCTGAATTATTATTAATATTCACCTACGTCTTTGGCGATTTGAAAAGAGTCAGATTATAAATCTAGCCTTAGCCGCACTTACCATTGGGTGGTTTCAGGTACACACATACGATATGTTGCCAACACATTCGCCAAATTTACATACCTATTACTTTTTTTACGAGCGGTCGCCATTCGGTAATGGCCACACAATGCAATGCTTCTATAAACTTTCAAGTTATCGCAATAGTCCGAATACAAGAAATGTATGGAATTTACGACGAATGTATGCGGTGTGGACAAAACTTATCGCGAGAGCACAAATGTTCGGGCATGCCATTTAAAAGTATGGCCCAGGAGCATGATATCGCTAACGATATTCAGCAGTATTTGTATGAAATTTAAATCATCATATTATATAACATCACGCCTGTATTCCCCAAAGCGTACGGCAGAGGTGTATAGTATACACCCTCATTTTGCCGTTATGTTTAAGCCCCATTTAATAGGGTGCGAGCCTATTGCCATCAACCGAACACAAATCCAGACTCCGGGCTGCTGCTGAAAAATTCCACACGGAAAACCTAATAACACTGCCCGCTCATCATTCTCACATGCGACCACTAGAGAAACGAGGCAGTCTATCATCAAATCAATTTCAAGATATTGCAGAATAGCTCGGATTGTTTATAGCAAACTTACGCTGCCTGAACTTAGTTTAATAACAAGCAGAATCAAAACAAACATTGATTACATTTGCAAATTCGTTAAGACTAGATTCGACAGCGAGAGTTTCTCCGTCTGGAGTATTCTGGACGTAACTCAATCATACTATTCTCTTGAATAACTTAGGTCCATTAACGGCTCCCAGATTATACATATATATTCTATTCTGAATCTAGATTATATCTTCAAGGTTTTGCTTTACATGGTCAGTAGTATTTCCAGCAGTATAAATGCAAATTTCGTTGGTATCGCTCTATGCTGCGTTTAAAAGTAATTGCCGGAACCTTAGGTAGCCCATAGAGACAGATTAGGTAATTATTAACTATGCAATTAAACCATGGTAAGTTATTTTATCGCCATATGCCTTTATTCACTTGACTTCTTATTAATTACATTTTTAAATAAATATCTTTAAAAAATATATACATTAAAAAAATAAAAAGCGGGTCCACCGGCATCGGGAGCAGGGTCCAAGCTACCGGTGGCTAGGGATCCAGAGACAGGAACCTCCTCATAATACGCGCCGTGTCAAGGAAGACGGCTTTCTGTATTAGGCCCTTGATACAACCAGATAACGGGAGCCTCATGAGGTGTTGGTGGAGGCTCTTGGCCATCAAGCCATTGGTCGTTACGACTATGGGCACAATACAACTATCAGGCTCTATGTGTGAGATTCAACAACCTGAATCCACATCCCACATGTTGACAACCTTATGTGCTAAGTCAAGATATTTGATTTGTTTATCTTTTTCAGTTTTCACGAGATTCTCATCATACAGGATGGTAATATTAACAATCATTGTGCGGCGCTCTGATCGATCTATCACCACTATATCATAACCAGATTATTATTATGTTGAGCCATTGTCGTGCCATATTGTTGAGCAAAGACCTCCCCCTGAGTCTTCCGCCCTTCTCCATTGATGGCCGCGTGTCGCCATTTTTTACCAATAACATCAAGTTAAATAAAGTTAATGTGAAAAGCAGAAAATAAGTTAGGTAATCCATTATAATGTTATTTCTTACTCTGTTATCAAAAGTTTTTGTATTTTTCAGGTTTCAGTACAGGTGGTTTTCTCACAATTATCCCACGCAGCTCTACCTCCAAATTATAATTAAAACTTTAATCACGTTGACCGAAGTTGTATGCATTGGTACTAAACTCATTGCAACTTTATTAAACTTTGTAATCACTTCATACATTCAACTATTAACATTGTTAAAACTTTTATAAAATTAGACGTATTATTTTCAGGCATATTTTAGACTCAAAATCTCATCTCCGTCGTTTTGAGTAGAGCTTTAGGAAAAAGCGACAAAGGACACTGGCGCCGAAAAGTGAAATTACGTTTTTATTTTGATCTTGGAAGCAACAAAGGGAGGTCGCAAATGGCTCGTAACCGCCGTTAATTGCAGTTAATTGACGGGTGCAAATGAGCCGCCGCCGTCGGCACAATAGACCGTGCCGCCTGTCGCCGCTCGAGCGCTTCCATAACTTTTCTACGAAGTTTTACGCCTTGCCGGCCGACGAGCCAGTTTCCTATTCAATTTCTACGTAATTGTACAGTATAAATTCTTAAATCAGAAAAGCAACCGATTCGCAAAATTCAGACATAACGTTCTATAAAAAAACTTTTACGTATAAAAATCTACGAAAAAGATCGCTTCGAAATTTCTTAGCATTCAATATCGCGTGAAAAATGTCATTGGGTCCTTTTATCTGTCACTCAAGTTTTGATCACACCTGTACTTTATAGTGGCGAATAACCTCTATGGGAAAGTCGATACCATATGAATAGCAAGGTCGCGACCTCAAGATTACTGGTAAGTTTCTTTATCGACCTTCCCATATCAAGCAAGGTGAGGCTTCAGGCGGAAATAATAGCACCTCACACGCAACCCTCACATTTAGGTAGGTACGCCATTTACCTCCATATCCTCATGAAATCAGGAAGCGATGATGGACTCCAGAAATCTTGTTAACATTCGCCGTCCGCGTCCTCCAAACACAATGGGAGGGCGAACACGAACGACGAACACGTAATGAAGGCTAAATGACCTCCGATATTGTAATGTAATCTTTTTAGAATTAACGAACCGTTTTTTGGCTTTTAGTACACGTATTGTGTATACCCTTGTGGGGACTCCACCTAAAAATACGCCACCCCATCCACTCCGGTGGCTGTGGTAATTGGAATTATTTACATTGATAAGTAGCAGCGTCTACCTGCACGCTGTTAAGGGCGCGATCAGACGACACGCGCCCGCTAAGCGCACGCCACGCGCGTCAGCACCCGCATCTAACTCTTTTTGAAATGTTGTATATAATTTGAGTCTTATGAAACATCAATAGATCTCAAATTGCATTTGCCATCCTAGCCGGGAGGGTGAAGGCGGCGTGGGGGCTGCGCGATTGCGACGAGTGTACTACGCGATAGCTGTTCGGGCGCTGAGCGTGCGCGTGTAACATCGATAAAAAATGTACGTTATGATAAGAGACTAACTATTAAATTCCAAAGTTTCTGAGGAAGGTGCGACTCGTAAGACAGGCGCGCGAGCTTTCGCGCCGAAAAAAATCGCGCAAATGTGAACGCAGCCTAACACTATGATATGTTGCAAGAAACGGTCAGGTGTAAATAGGACTCACGAGCTGAGAGATCCAGAATCGGATTGGAATTGAAGGGGATGAAAAATTATAAGGTTTAACAAGTTTGCGGACGACCCTGCTATAGACGCCGTTTTAAATTACCTTCAAGGGACTTACATGTTATAGCATTCGATCTTTGTTCACTTTTGCAGCCAAAATCGTTATAACAGGGGTGTTTTCATGGTAAAATATGATAGCTGCACGTTTTCCGTCCAATTTTGCGCTGTCAGAATTCGATTGGTGTCCTAGTAGATGATTTTTGCACACATAAAAAGTAGGTTCCGCCCGCTTTACGACATCTCCATTTCCATACAAAAAATAACTGTCAAACATGGGTGACTGACTGTACGCAAACGTGTTAAGTTTGTTTTCCGACCTCATTAATGTAAAACATTGTTTTTATTCTTTTAGGTACTCGATCTACACCGAAGGTAAAAAAAAAATGTATGGAAAGTAATAAAAACTATACGCGAATTTCGAAAAGTTTTTCTACGAAAGTTGTTCATACCGAGTAACCCCACAAAATTAGAGTTAATTTTTTAACACCATGCATGTACAGAGACATAAGCCTAGCTATCTAAGACTCCCATATTATTCCCCACTTGACCTTGTGTTAAGTTTCGGTGCATTTCCTTTATCATACGATAGAGGCGAGCAAGCTTGTTATACTATTGAACGAGTACATAGTTCGTGGGATACACAGATGGGGGCTGGGACAAACAAACTGACCCACAACAAAGCCTACACATATGAGTTCCGGTTTAACCTTTTTGGTGCGTAACCCACAAAACGATGCTTCTCTAATGATTAGGAGTGTGTGCGTGATATGGCCAGATAAGTACATGATGAGTGACGAAATTCGTTCCTTCCGTGCGATTACTAATGTTATGAGCATACGAACAGTTCGTATAAGTAAAGCAGACACTGTAAGTGTGCGTCCTGAGTGACGGCGCACGGGCGTATTGCGGATTGCGGAGCGGCTTTACCGTGGCTGTACCGTCGATACCTGTCCTTAGTGCACGCGGGAAAGTTGACGCGTACGCGTGTGTTTAGTGTTTCGTTTATTTTAATAATGTCGATATCAAAATTCAAACGTTTCCAACATTTATTTAATGCACCGTTCATTCCGCCTGCGCGGTGCGCCGTCACTCAGGACGCACACTAAGCCGAGAAAACTTAACAATAAACAGAACTGATTGCCTCGTTGGTCTAGTGGTCGCAAGCGAGACTAAGGACTGGGTTCGATTCCCAGGTCGGGCAAAGTGTTATTGTGTTTTTCTGTGTGGAATTTCGAGGTAGTAGCCCGGAGTCTGGATTTGTGCCTGGTTGATGGCAATAGGCTCGCCCCCTATTACATGGGACTTAAACATAATGGCGAAATGGGGGTGTTACTATACAGCTCTGAAACAGAATTGTAAACACGCAAACCAGATTCCATATGTTTTTCAACTTTTTAGCAACTCCAGATAATGGTGTTGATAAAAATCACCGTACATAAGTCGGAACATTTGTTATATGGTTACTTGCGGAACCCTAAATTCCAGTGACAATGACTAATACTTGTGCGAATATAGCATTGTGAAGTGCACCGTGAGATTCGTCCTCTCAGCATTCCGATTGCTCCAATAACGTGTAATCGAACAATGCCAATACCAGTGATTAATATTAATTTAATGTAATTATGATTCACTCTTGTTTCTCACATCGAACAATTGTCGCGCATCTTAAAATTACCGATTTAATTGTAACATTATAATTAATTAAATTCTTTAAGTAAAATTATATCGGTTTTATTTGCATCCTCGACTGCAGCCGTACGTAATTCATTCAATAATAATATAAAACTAAAATAAAAGTTCAATAAAACAAAAGTTTTACCGGTAACATGCACATGAGCGACTTGGCAAGCCATACGAAAATATATTCGCACAGTGCGCGGGAACAAACAGATACGCCAGCCAACAAACTGATCAAACTGTGCTAAGGTTGTTTAAAAAATTATAAATTTTTAACATTTATTTATTTGTTCTATTGGAACTATTTATCCCTTTTCAGCGTACAAAACGTTACCAGCATACAAAGAATAGCAAATATATTTTTATTTTTTTTAAAAACCTTGCCTCACACTAAGATTTCTCTTGTATCGTGGGTGCGTTTACAGACACAAATCTCACAAACAAACGCCCAGACCCGAAACAACTATCTGTAGGCCATACAAATTTTTGTTCCGTGTGGGAATCGAACCCACGACCCGTGGCGCAGAAGCCAATCGCTTAGCCACTACACCAAACGTGTCGTCTATTTTAAAATAACAAAACATGGATAAAGCTATTTTACGGTTTTTGATGATATCGTTTACGTTTTTCCGATTGCTGTCTCCTGATGGCTACAATTTATAGGACTCATCTTTCGATGAACAGAGTATATATATAGTACCCAATAAAAGAAAAATCTTATTAGTTTCGCAACTACTAAGATAGGCATCAACCTAAGTCAGGGATTGAAGTTAATAGGCTTCGCTGTACAAAGGCTGGTCTTTACCAACGTTATTTCTCTGGTTAAAACGTTTAATCAAAAACTGTACTAGATTTTTTTGTGTGTGAGCTAGAAATTGTTCATAACCAGTACCGTCCGCGAGGCCTAAGCTGAGCTTTGCATTTTTATGAGAATGAATGCAGGCGCGTCCTTTGCTTGGTTTAAACCGGTTTATACTGCTTTTTGGCAATCGATTCTATGTGCACTCACACGAATGCAAAGCTCAGCTTACGCATCGCCAGTTGTACCCCAAGCGTGAGTTTTTATCGATAACTACTGTAATTTTTAGTTAGTGAACGCCGCGCCTAGTGGCGCTGCCTAAATTTTCATACATTTTTGGCGTGACGCAACTACAATACTGCCGTGCTAAGCTCAAAAGCGATATCTCAAAAAAATCGTAAAGTTGATTCTTATGGCATCGGATAGCTTAAAAAAATACGCATCTAATGAACTAAGCCAAATAGCGGTCTCTTATTTAAAACATTCTCGCACAACACATTAAAGTTTTCAAATCACTTAGAGGATAAGGAAACTATATTTACAAATCTTAAAGGACAATGGGACAAAACGTCCCCAGTAGTGTAGCACTTTCTTACCTATTGTATATGAAAAACCTTATTAATCTCTTAATTTTATTGTATGACAGCTCATCTGTAAAATGTATAGTTTAATAGTTATTTAGCATGAAAGTAACATAAATATTACCTTAAAAAACTGCTTATATTATTACTTCAATATGAATATAGTTATTTTAGTTACTGATAAGGGGTTATTTGAAGAGCTCCAAAGCTAGTGTAACAATAGTTCAATGTGGGAAAGAGAGAACGAGAGGCGCACGCGTCCAGAGGCGAGACGCGGCGCGCGGCCCTAGGCAGCGGTTACCATTTTCAAACGTAATATCACCCGACAGGGTTTACATTACCTGCGCATCGTACTCAGAATTGCATCCCCGACGAACAGTTCGGTTTTCAAACCAAGCACTGTTGCAGTCGCCAATTGCACCTCATAGTCGCTCCCGCTTCATGCGCTCCTACAAATCGGGCATGCTATTCTTCGACGTAGCAAAAGCTTTCGACAAGAACTGGCACAACGGTTTATTATACAAACTCGTACAGTCTCGTGCTCATCATTCGAGACTTTCTGTAGGATCGCTTCTTCCGCTATCGCCTAGAAGGCACCTTCTCGTCTCCTCGCCCTATCCGCGCCGGAGTTGTGTAGTGATATCGCCCCTTCTATTCACGCTGTATACCAGCGACATTCCCAAATGTGGATTCGCCAAGTTGGCTCCCTTCGCCAACGACACGGCCCTCTACTTTTCCGGTAGGAGTCTCGACAGTATCACTCGAACCCTTCAAACCGCAGCTAGCGCCGTCGGGGTCTGGTTCCGGAAATGGAGAATAGAGGTGAATCCCGAAAAGAGCGCAGCCGTTCTTTTCGAGAGATACGGTGATTCCCACACCCACATCCGTCCCGTCCTCATGTTCGGGCAAATTATAAAACTCTTCATTTAGGAGTTTTTGATTCATTGACTTTATAAACCGTTCATTTTGAATATAATGACTCATTCTTTAAGTCAGTATAGCATTTATTTTTCAGCCAATAATTTATTTAAAATGAGGAAATACTAAAAAATTAAATATCATTTTTATTTTATTTCAAACCGATTTCATTCATTCCTGCACTCATTCTCGACTATTCATTCGTTCGTTCATTCATTCAAACTCACTCTATAGTGCTACAAGGGTGGGGACGGGGTCCATACATTTTGTCCCATTGTCCTTTCTCGAAATAAGCTTTCCCTGAGATACCGCTTTTGCGTTTATATAAAAACTCACACTTAAGGTACAGTAGTGTATGTACCCAAAAGGCATTATAGTAAAATATTAAAGAGTATACCAGTCGATTAAGGGGACAGCTCTAATTAGAAGAACTAGGGCCGCTACGCGACACGCCGGCGCCCCTCATTGAAACCTCTTATGTGACCCGTGTCACGTCTCCCCTGGCATCATCATCCTGTTCTCGTTTATCTTTTGTGTTTGCTTATTTCGATAAAGATAAATCAGACAGGACCCTCATACGCGAAAAAATAAAAGAAATGGGAAGAAATATTGCTTATTTTCCAATATTTTGTATTGACGCTGTATAGACGACTGCGACTCTTACACCATTCGATACAAGTATTGATGTCTTTCCACTAAATATCCCTTGAAATTGCGGCAAAAATAGTAGAAGAAAACAAATGAAAATAGTAAGCATCTATATATATAAAAGAAAGTCGTGTTAGTTACTTCACTTATATCTCAAGAACGGCTGAACCGATTTAGCTGAAAATTGACAGGGAGGTAGTTTAGAGCCAGGAGAAGGACATAGGATACGTAGGTAGTAGGTAGGTAGTAGGTAGGTAGTAGGTAGGTAGTAGGTAGGTAGTAGGTAGGTAGTAGGTAGGTAGTAGGTAGGTAGTAGGTAGGTAGTAGGTAGGTAGTAGGTAGGTAGTAGGTAGGTAGTAGGTAGGTAGTAGGTAGGTAGTAGGTAGGTAGTAGGTAGGTAGTAGGTAGGTAGTAGGTAGGTAGTAGGTAGGTAGTAGGTAGGTAGTAGGTAGGTAGTAGGTAGGTAGTAGGTAGGTAGTAGGTAGGTAGTAGGTAGGTAGTAGGTAGGTAGTAGGTAGGTAGTAGGTAGGTAGTAGGTAGGTAGTAGGTAGGTAGTAGGTAGGTAGTAGGTAGGTAGTAGGTAGGTAGTAGGTAGGTAGTAGGTAGGTAGTAGGTAGGTAGTAGGTAGGTAGTAGGTAGGTAGTAGGTAGGTAGTAGGTAGGTAGTAGGTAGGTAGTAGGTAGGTAGTAGGTAGGTAGTAGGTAGGTAGTAGGTAGGTAGTAGGTAGGTAGTAGGTAGGTAGTAGGTAGGTAGTAGGTAGGCAGTAGGTAGGAAAAAGAGCATTGCAACGCATGCTGGGAACAGCTAGTTAGTTGATATCAGACGCATTTTTTTAATAACGTAAACATTTGTTAAGTATCAATAATACCCACCATTTTTCTTTATTTATTTCTCCTACCCGCAAGTGTTAGCGATGTGTGCGCGACACACATTCGCCTCGCCACTTTGTTCGTGTTAGTTAAGATCGATGCTTTTCGCATTGTGTCCAATTTAAATTGTCCGTGGAAAGTGTATAAAAACCGCTTAAATTCTCATTATACTGCTGTGTTCGTAACCAAAACTAGATAAATATTCGGCATAGTTCCGTGAAGTAGTGATCTACGATCGTGAGGCTGCAGTTCTGCTAGTTCACGTGAACGCCGCCGACACCATCTCTTGCAGGTTAGTTCGCTCCTTTTACTGTCAATTATGCCTATGTTCCATGCAAGATCACAAAATTCTCCCGCATAATTGTGTTTCCCTTACACTTGTTGTACTAGTCAGCTAAATATCGAGGGCTTTTATAACAAAGGGGCGTACAAGCAAAAACCGCATTTTCGTTTTTGCTGCATAGGATAGTTTATATAATAAAATATAATATAATTAAACACCCATATTTTAAACTGATACGTGCCAAATATCAACCTTAACTGTCAACTGGTTTTGGTTTTATTCAGTTTTTTGTCTCTTCTCTAAAGTTGCACTTTTGTCTATAAGCCTCTTTGTTATGAAGCCCTCGATGTACCCTTAAATATGTAAGGGCATACTAGTATATTTAATACCATAATAATATGATACTCCTAAATTGAAACCAGTCAATTTAAAAACTGCTTTGAAGAAAAATATGAAAGTGAAGGAAATTAATGATATGTATAAATCGTAGCCACTGGCGCGCAATCTCTTTACATTACTTTAGCTTAAATGTCATTAAATAAGTTTAAAAAAACACTGGTCTTTTTTTACTGCATTAAAAATAATATTCATGCAAATAACTATACCTATATTTTTTTTTTATTGTTTATCGTCATCTTCTGAAGTTCAGAAGCACTTGTTTGTTGTTTGAAGCGGTACAGAAGAGTACCTTATAATTTTTTCTCAGCTTGATCTTTCGACATGATGTGGGAGTCTTGGCGGTTTTTTGTTCTTCCGGTCTTGCATCTTGATTTCTGTCCTTTTCTTTTTCCTATATGAAGGGAGCGGAGTTCCAGAGTTTACTCGTGAATCGTTAAGAAAACAACACTTCACTTCGATCTTCAAAAAAAGTTGTTTTCTTTACGATCCGCGAAAAAACACTATAGAGGACCTCTCTCCCTATTAAGTTTAATACGACGAATCTTCACGAGTAACAAACAATCTATCATTGTGCATGTTTATTTTTAAATCGATGTACAAACTAAATTTGATAAACCTGTGATTATAATATATTTACAAAAGAATAAATCGCTATATCATGGTAACACAAAGACATATTTTTTCATTATATCGATGGGAAAATGTATGATACAACGTAGCAGTCGGTGAGAGATTACCACCACACTAACACATAAACAAGTTATATTGTATAGGCTATACATAGACGACCTACAAAAGGACATCACAAGCCAAAGGTAAAATAAATTAATGTAGGACTTAACTCGGCAATACGACCACGCGTAATATAATCGAGTAGTGTTTTGCACATTGTCTTCGTCTGAATACCTGTCGTAATTATGTCTTATTGTTCCAACATCACAATGGGCACGGTTGTCGTGCTAATATTGCCATTATAAAGACGCTACTGAAGTCATAAATTTTGATGAAACAAGTTTATCTAAATAGGCGTCTATTTTTAAACTGCATATTTTGTGTTAAAAAAAAAAACGACTAGTGTTTTGCACATTATCTTCATCTGAATACCTGTCGTAATTATGTCTTATTGTTCCAACATCACAATGGGCACGGTTGTCGTGCTAATATTGCCATTACAAAGACGCTACTGAAGTCATAAATTTTGATGAAACAAGTTTATCTAAATAGGCGTCTATTTTTAAACTGCCTATTTTGTGTTTAATTTCTTGTTTCAAAAGTTAGATTTCACTTAGTTACTTTGTCGTAAGACAAAGGCACTTGTTTTATCATTTTAAAGTCCTCGTAATATCAGTATACACTAAACCTGAAACTAGTTTGTTTAGAATCACTAGGAGTATCGATTGGCATAGTTTTATATGTACCACGTTAAATCTTGCTTTTTTTTTCATAAATTTCACTTTTGTTTCAATAGGTTTCTATTAACAGTGGACGGGAATAGACACCTAGACGGTCCGCTCTCGGTCAGTTTCCGTGTACTAGACAATCCCTGCATAGCACCTCTCACACATTTCACACTCTACTAGGGAACTTAACGCAACGTAGACTAAGGTGAAACATGAGATTTATTTAAAAAAAATACATCCCGGTAATTCTGATTAAAATCTTGTTGGGGTGTCTCGGTTTTTGTGTATACTAATAAAAAATAAACTTTAAAAAACAGTAAAAATCGACTTCAAAGAAATACTAAAAGGAGTAAAATAATTACCATAATATAAAATTAACAGTTTCAGAAGTCGGTGGCTTCTATTTGCTTCAGTGTAGAGTTGCACCGACTTCTGAAACTGTTAATTTTATATTATGGTAATTATTTTACTCCTTTCAGTATTTCTTTGAAGTCGGTTTTTACTTTTTTTTAAAGTTTATTTTTTATTAAATACGTTTTAGTGTCATAATTTTAACCCCCTCCTTCATAACCCTTCTTTTTAGCTTTGACGTAGTCGGGCATAAAAAGTCCTTTCAAATGATACCTTACACGATGTAATGAAAACATTCCAAAGGGGGGGAGGGGGGGAGACACGCACCCCCTCCTCTTTTCCAGTAGTCAGTTCCCAACAACAAATACATATAAACAAAGCAATATTAGTAATTTGAGAATTTTGCTTTGATCCGATGAGGAGTTCCGTTCCATATCTCTGAAGTTCATGGTCTAATCATAACAAAATTTATATGGGACCAATCGGGAAGTATACCCTTTCGAACAAAAAAAGATTTTTTCAAATCGGTTCATAAATGACGGAGATATGAGGAAACAAACATAAAAAAAAAAAAAAACAACCGAATTGAGAACCTCCTCCTTTTTGAAGTCGGTTAAAAATAGTGTTGTATTATCTACTCTGGTGTAGGCGGTAGATAATACATCTATTTTTGCTGTTCACTAGTGAAGCCTATCTCCACTTTTACCAGTTGGAAACAGAAATATATTGAATTACTTGCTACACCTGGATATCGATCCACGGATGTGATAGTGGTATTGTATTTTTAGTTTCTGCCTTTATAATATTTCGAGGATTATAAACACATATCCAAGAAAGAAAGAGAAAAACGTTTTCAAGCAGTAGGGTATTTGACTACTTTTAAAAATGTACAACAATTTGGTGTAATTTTGAAAAAATTTAGAAAGAATACGGTATGTGAAAAAAATTATAAAAACGATGAAAATAGACGAGATACACGCTTTCGAAGTTTGTGGAGCCCCATTTTCTGTCCATGTCATACAAAACGGATATTGTACCGAGCGACATTAAGTCACTATGAAGTTTTTATGGCATGACGTAAGTTTTAAGTAGTGTCTAGTCTAGTTTCAAGTAGTGTATATGTTAACGGAAATGTATGTAATCCGTCATTGTATAGAATTCCTAGGAAATGTATAAAATGCCTAAAATTGACAGGAAATGTGTGAAATAAATTTTACTATACACATTTCCTAGGAATTCTATACATTTCCTAAACAGCAATCGGAAATGTGTTAAAAGATTTTTAAGTTTCATATTGTGACCTGACAGGAGGAGCTTGTGGCTAAATAATTACAGCCGCATAGACCGATCTTCCGGGTTAAGCCACGCTTGCCGAGGTTGGTCTGTGGATGGGTGACCATTTACCATAGCGAGTTTCCTCCGTGCCTCGGAAAGCACGTAAAGCCGTTGGTCCCGGCTGTCATTTGTAGATCTTTGACAGTCGTGACTGTTGGTCAGAAGCCAGAAAGTCTGACAACCAGTCTTACCAAGAGTATCGTATTACCCAGTTACTGGGTTGTGGAGGTCTGATAGGCAGTCGCTCCATGTAAAATACTGATATTCAGCTGCATCCGGTTCGACTGGAAGCCGACCCCAACATAGTTGGGAAAAGGCTAGGCAGAGATTGTGACCTGACAGATTAAACACAGAGTAAGCATTTATAAAAAAAATGGAGTACCTCCGCTGATGTTTGTAAGGTTGTTTGGGTTTCCAAAGTAAAGTCGACGTAGCCCCGCTGTGCGGGGCCCCAATTTCTGTCTGCAGGGTTTAATTAAAGTAACCTAACCCGAAGCCCCACAAATTACAGGTAAAATGTTAATTTGTATACATTTTCTAGTACCATTTAGGAATTGCATTCAACGCCTAGGAAATATACACATTTCCTAGGATATGCATGTATCAAAGAACCTTTGACAAGTTATTTTACACATTTCCTAAATTGGCTTGGCATTTTATACATTTATAGGTTTCATACATTTCCTGTAACATATATATTATGTTTTGCAGCAGTACACCACGGACTATCCCCTCTATCTTATTCATTGTCTTCCTGTTCATCCAAAGGTTGTCTGGTAGACATCGCTATCAGCGATAAGACCACCATTGTACCCTTCAATATATGATATTGATATTGTATAAGAGCTGTGTTACAATTTTGGTGAACAATAAAGTATATACTATACTATTCTATTCTATTTTGTATCTCTGTTTCGTGAACAATTTAAAATTGTTTATAACTTGGACAGTTTATTAAATATTTCATTGGTTTTTTCACTGTTGCTTAGTTTTATAATACTTTCGAAATTTGTAATAAAAAGTAATAGTCAAATTGACAAAAATCACCCAACACGTTTCATTCTGCTTCGTTGTTTCCAGAATTGTGCCTTTTTTGGTACCACTACTAATTCTACATGCATTATTAAAGTACTTAGTTGTTCCATTTAAAACTAAATGCGCCATCAAAGCTTTTGTTCCGTAAAACAAAAAGAAGAACAGTCCCGCTATAAAATGCGAAATGTCCTTACAAGTTAAAAACAGTTTTGTAACTCGCAACAAAATTAATCACAAGAAAAAACTTCTTGGAAAAGCTGGAAACAGAAGCCTTTTGAGTTAAACGAAGCTTATATACATGAAAATAGAATCAATTACAGTCTGAAGGAGGAATGCTAAGAGATTGTGAGCGGAATATAGCATACGAGCTGGTTGGTTGTGACTCGTGAGTGTAATTGATGTGTCAGCAGTGTGAACATATATTATCACATACATTCAGCTACAAACAACATAAACAATAAACCACTCTACATATTTCCGTTAACTCGTGAATGCAATTCCCTCGATATTCTGATGCAACAATTTTTCTTTTGTTTTTGGTTCAGTTTTGCTAACGTGGACGTACGGACCAAATTTATTCCTCCTTTAAGCTTTATTGAAGCTGAGTTGTTTTTCTCTAAAATGGAAGAAGTAAGACTTTGGATGGTAATGTTGACTAAATTGATGGTTGTCCTAATAGGATGCTAGCCGATAACGTACAATAGCACACCAAGCATCTTATTTATTTTTTTGAATTGTTTCCTATATGAAAACTTTCGGTGACCTTAAACAGCATATTTGTATTTTCTGTTCATCTTCATAAATGTAGAGACCATAAAGCATGTTAAGCGTGAATGAACAGATAAAGGCCAAGGCCAATACGCCATAGATTCTATTAAAAAAAACATAAATCTGAGCACACAAAATAATATACTTAGTTAATCATACAGAGATGTATGATTGCACTCTCCTCCGTTGATGTAACGAAAACCATATAGTTTTGGTTAGTTGAATCTTGAAACTTACGTCGTATAAAAAGCGAAAAATTTATTTACACTGTTTTTCACCAACACCACGATTTTGGTAACAAAATATGATGTAGTAAATCCGATCATTATATAAAAATAATTTGATTAAGTACAACAGATTTGTGTTCACAAAAAACTAAAGAAAAACCAATATTTTTCAATATCCGGACGTCTCTATGGCCTCGTTGTGATGTTCGTTAGATCCCTCTCGCCGCGAAGTTAGGTAGCACATCAATCATTAGCAATCCCCAATCCAATTGGTTGATTTCCTTTCTCCTAAATTAAACATGAGATACTCGTTCTCATAGAAGCTCCTATTATTTAAACTTATTATTTGTATAGTTTTTCTTTAAAATGTTTTAGCTTTTACATTTATTTAATTGAAATTATTAGTGGTGAGTGCTGAGATGACGGTTGATAGAGGAGAATGGAAAAGGAATACATGGCAGATGATGATTCCCCACTATTTCAGGTAATAAAACGCAAGTAAATACTTCCGAAATCTTTTCTAAAAGCAAATATATCTATATAAATAAAAAGAAAAGTCCTGACTGACTGACTCATCAACGCACAGCCCAAACCCTTGGACCTAGAAAGCTGAAATTTTGCACAGAGGTTCCCTTTATAATGTAAACAAGGAGTAAGGATGGATTTTTCGAAATTCAACCCCTAAGGGAGTTACATAGGGGTCGAAAGTTTGTATGAAAAATCGTCACTTAACGGGTTCAAAATTTCTCGCAAGCGAAGCTGTGGTCAAATGCTAGTCAAACATAAGCATACTAAATTGCTATTTTATTGTAGATGATTCTAATTGGAACAAAAACATCAAAACGACCATTTGAAGCAAAGTTATTTTTAACTTTCCCACAAGGCAAACTAGCGTTTGTGTAACTTCCACAGTAACTGACCACTTTCTTAATAAATAATAAGTTAAATATTAAGTACATAATCAAAGTACAATAATTGTTACTGGAGTCCATAAACTCAGCGTTTAGTATTTGTCGTAGGTATTGTTAACAAGTTGTGTTAGCACAATGTCTTAAGCTCAACTCCTCTTGTAATTTTCTTATCGCTTCATTCGTGAATAATGCTTTCATGTTGATTGTGTAGTCTATTGTGAACTCAAATGTAAATTGTAAAGTGATACTGTTATACTCGACTCCACTTCTTACACAATTCAATTAGAAATTCTCCATAATCCATTCATTTGTATTCTCATTCATTCTCATTTGAATGTCAAACTTATCAGATTTAAATGTTCATTCTTGCCTTCAGTGAATCTATTTCACACATTGACCTACATTGTTCTCACACAACTCATACCATACAATATTATAGCAAGACAGATTGTATTATTTCATCATTCGAAAAGAGTATCCATGGAGTTTCTTGCCGGCTCTTCCCTATACAACCGATTTTATTGTAACTGTTGTACTAAATTCATAACATTTCAAAATGTAAATGCTGAACTTGAACTTGGTTTGTTAGATTAAAATAAAACTTTTTTACGCTCGGTTTTAGTTCAACAACAATCTATATAATTTCACAAGGAAATGTTCGCCGTCGTATAATCGGATTTTCAAGGATTTGTCCACACAAACTGAAACGAGTGAAATGAAACTGGATTAGAGAAAGAGAAGTGAAACTGTTTAAAACTAGTAAAAGCGGTATTTACTGGAGAGTTTGCGTTAAAAATGTAGCAACAGAATGAAGCGAGTATACATTCCACTCGCTTCGATTTATTGGACGAGCACTTGTGTATATAAATAAATGAAACGGATACAGGCATCTCTCTACCACTACATGAACTATGTATTAAGTAATTCATTATACTACTTATGATGAATTATTGATGGTTTGGGTTCATTCTAGGTTGTATTCTTAACACTACGATTATTATATAAATAATACTGTGTTCTTAAATTATACTGGAAATATCAAATGCGTACCTATGGGTACATGTAAGATTTGTCACGTTATTAATTACAAACAAGTAAAATAAACAAAAAATGCGTTTAGTACGAGTGTGACAACCAATTTTGGAAATATGTGTATCAAAGATATCAATAACCATTACGTACACTTTATTAACATAATGATATTCTCAAACAAAAGTGTAACATGTATTATAACGATTCTAAAATACACATTACATAGTGTCGCAGAGATGCTTATACAGAAATTGACTCCTCGACCCTCATAGCTGCCCTCATCTTGCCAGGATAATGGTAATAAACGACGACATTTATTTCTCTGATTATATCACGAAGAACTCCCGCAAGGCTTTCCTTACTCTATGTATTTGGATTTTTCCTTATTCTCTCAGCATTCTTTTAAGAGACACAACATACAGATGTGTTTTTATCAGGTTAAGGACAAAAATCTGTTGTTGTTGTGTACCAAACATTTTGTGTAGAAACAAAACAAACAAGTAGCAGGAAATGTAATGTATCAGTTTCAGTAGAACAAAGTTGTAGACTTTTCGTCTCGTAGCGCTACGCCGTAGCAGAGTTGGCTGCTACAGCCATCAACGCGCCGAACTTTGGTTCTCCTGTCAGTCATTATGCCGAAGTTGAACCCGAGTTGAACTATTATAGACAGCTGACAGTTTGGTAATGAGTTTGCAACCTAAAAACAAAAACTTAAATCACCACTACCAAGTAACGCTTGTATATCAAACAAAAATTAGTTGCAACGTGTTATTAAGTACGACGCCCAACAAACACTCAGGTAAAACTTTAAGCACTGTTAAAGCTCTACGTGATAAGATAAAGTTGCTTTATTTAAACTAGATTGTTATACTACTTAAAGAACCTATAAAATATTTCATTTTTATTTTAAGTACTCTTATGAAACATTTTTTGTTATATTTTATATTCCTCGAAATTGCTAAAATTCTGTTTATTAACTTGAAAAGTTATTAAATTAAGTTCTGTAATATAAATTACATTGACAAGCATTAATCTCGACATTCATAAGTTTAGCTTACACTAGAGTTGCCAACCGTCCTGTTTTCCCAGGACACGTCCTGGTTTTTGTAGTATCCTGGGATGTCCTGCATAGTTTTTAAGTAGCGTCCTAAATTTTTAAAGCGTCCTGATAAGGTCGTGTATTTTAAAATTCACTTTTTCAACACGTATAATTTGATTCAAATCTATATAAATAAAAAGAAAAGTCCTGACTGACTGATTGACTGACTCATTTACGCCCAGCCCAAACCCTTGGACTTAGAAAGCAGAAGGATTTTTCGAAATTCAACCTAAGGGAGTAAAATGGGGGATGAAAGTTCGTATGGAAAATCGTCACTTAACGGGTTCAAAATTTAGTAGTTAGGCAAAAGCTAGTAATTTTATAAAAAAATGAGATTATTATTATTACTCTATTTAATCTATTTTCACTACGTAATAATTTAACTATTGCTACTTTATTTCTGTATCCTGTTTTTAAACTGAATTGTCCTGGATTTTCCAACCTCAAATCCTAGTTTTTGAAATTTGGGGTTGGCAACCTTAGCTTACACTCAATTTATACGTGACGTGTCTGTGTGTGAACCTCCCTGCGACATTCATTGCAACTTCACGCCGAGTGTCACGCCGATGTCCCGCCGATTTCTGTGTACCGCACTCTTAGGTTACGGATACACGGTGACACTGATATTCGACACAATGCAATCGCGACACTGAAATTAAACCAGAGCTAATGCGCAACTCAGTGTAACAGCGACGTACACACTACGACACTCGGTGTTGACACTGAGTGTCGAGTGTAATGTGTCGCCGTGTATCCTATTACCATTAAAGTGTGACCGGAACAGAAATAAATGTCCGACATTCATATCGTAGTTAATGTCGTAGTCTAAATTTAAGTTCTCCCCGTCTCGTCGCCGCGTTGTATAAGCATTTCATATTAGAAAAGATAATGGTATAATATTTGAATAATATAATTAAGTGGCTCTTACCTAATGACAAAGTAATTTGGGTGGTACGTGCTGAAGAATAATGTGCCCGTCTTGATTTCTAATTAACGGGCATTCTACACACCGCGCTGTTTTCATTAAACTTTATGTATTGTGACTACGGCTTTGTTCTATTACAATTACGTCGAATCTTTACTTTGGTATAACGTCGTGGAATATTGGTTTGGATAAGTACAAGAACGAAAGAAAAAAAAACAATATTATTTTCACACAAAAAAGCCTGTCGAAAATCTAATTCACCACACATTATCCTTTCACAATATCAGAAAAGTATTACCACTCACGTGTACCATTCTTGAATTAAAGTTGAATGGCATTAAATCTTAGTTCGATCAAAAGGAATAGGGAGAGTACGTAATGAAAAATGGAAATCGAATTTTTTTTTTTTAAATCCCACTTAGGTTTTTCACCACACACTTCGAGAAAAAAAATAGTAAAAGCATTTTAATGTCATGTGACGCATTCTACCTTTCATTTAAATACGTTAGCTATTCTCGGCATGGAACGAGGACTTTCATGCGACCAATGTGGAAGAGATTCATCTGCATTGCAAATGACACAGCATCGATGCATCCCCGCGCCTCGACGCGGCAGCGAAATGTCATAAGTAACTACATGAACTTTTTTGAACCCACGTTATGAATTATTTATATTCATATGTAGGTAAATAAAACACCGCATGCTCTTAATTACACCTACACTTCATGTGCATAAAAAGGACTGTTAATCATTTATTCAATTGTTACTTCTAAAATGTAACTGAATAATTGTAATGTCAGAGTTTTCTTCAGTTTAACATAACATAACATCACGCTTGTATTCCCTGAAGGATTGAGCAGAGGTGTATAGTTACAGTACACCCTCATTTCACCTTTATATTTAAGTCCCATGTAATGATGACTGACACAGATTGTTGTTTCGGGTCTGGGCGTTTGTGTATGTGAGATTTGTGTCTGTAAACGCACCCACAATACAAGAGAAATCGGGCAACGTTTTTATTTTAAGAAAAAAACAAAAAAAAACTTTTGACGAGTCTTTGCCATAAACCGAGCAAAGACTCTGGGCTGCTCCTGAGAAATTCCTCACGGAAAAACCCAATAACACTTTGCCCGACCTGGAGATCGAACCGAGGACCGAGGAGGAGGATCAGTCTCGTTTGCGACCACTAGATCAACGAGACAGTCAAATCAGTTCAGTTTATATCTGAATATAATGTCAAGCTTCAAGTGATAATCAAAATAATTTAAAATTCATGCTTCTCAAGTCCAGTAATGACAGTCAACTGAAAAAGTTAGGAATACATTTAATATTTAAGGTCTCAATCAAACGCTGATTACTTTCAGAACAAATTTTATTACTAATTTTGATCAACATAATTCAGAATGAAAACGTCGTAGACATTTTGTTTTTAACTATCTACTTACCATCATTATCTAATCTGAAAATCAGTTTAAATGAAGTTACGATGTACGATAAAAGAGACTTTCAGAAACTACTTACTTAAAGATAAAAAAAAACTAACAATCTTAAGACGTGTTATAAAAGTCTTAAATTAGTTTGTAAAAATTATTTTGCGATTCGCTACATTGTTATTTTCACGTGTGTTCAACCAATGATCTGATGTTTGGATCATTAACCTCGTGCCCGTTATGACATTAAAGCTGAAAAGGCGATTCTTTTTAAAACTAGTGAAAGGTTGGGTTCAGAGGATCGCGCTTTGACTTATGATGTTTACACTGTTCTTATTGCTTATAGAGGGCGACACACGAAGGTACGTAGACAGTCACCACAGGTCGCACTACAAAATCTTTGGAAAAATCGTAGCCTAAATGCAATAAATGAAAAATATTCGCGTTCAGAACTATTAAGTACTGTTATTAAGCGTTTAAGTAAGTGTGAGCATCTGTGAGTGTTGCGTAATGTGCATGCGCCCCTGACGCGCGGCAGGCTCACTGCGTGCGCGCATCTTACACCGCAGCAGTTGAAGCGTGTTCTCCCACAACTTCGTCTGCTCTTCCACGGCTCCTTGTCGAGAACTGATTGCTTGCTGCTCCTGAAATTATTGTTATTTATATAAGCATAAAATATCCTATCATTTCCATTCATAATGAAAGATAGGCTTTATAAAAAAAGTGAGAGTATCTGATGTATTGTATAGTACAAAATTTGATGCAATTATGCATTTTGTTTAATAGTAGGTACTATTTCCTTGTCACCATCTTACCTGGAAGAAATTACGGTTTGCGATAAGGCCTATTGTACGACCAAGACCCATTGTATTTTATTTTCATTTTTTATATTTGTATAGTACAACTGGCGAGGCGTAAGCTGAGCTTTGCATTTGTGTGAGTGCACATATAACCGATTGCCAAAAAGCAGTATAAACCGGTTTAAACCAAGCAAAGGACGCGTCTGCATTCATTCTCACACAAATGCAAACCTCAGCTTAGGCCTCGCGGACGGTAAATACAAATAAATATTTTGAAAATAAAGTATAGTATTTAAGATCAAAAATATTTATGAAAGAATAAACAGATTTCGAAATCAGATTATTTATCTGCTTTACAATCAATCAATGATAATTCTGATATGTAAATGCCGTTCATTGAGTAAGTAAATATTCCACTATCAACAATTCGAGACATGAATTGTTGTACAGTCAATATGTATACACATAGCGAAATTCAAAAGCGATTTCCTTGTTTTTATCTTTTAGAATTATGAAATATTAGATACCCACAACAGTTACTACAAATACAAACGAATTATGGGTTTGAATATTTCTTAGTTACAAACTATTCTAATTTTTTTTTTTTTTTTTTTTTCTATTGGACTGCAGTAGGTCGTCCTAGGGGACGGTTTCTACGTAACCGGGCAGTTATTGGCGAGACCTGAAGGGTCTCCAGCCAATGGGGGGAAGTAAAATACTTAACCTAAGCTAACTACTTGTACTACACTAACATCATGACTACCTGCAACAACAGCACTAAGGGCGACCCCTAGTGGGACTCGGACCTCGGCTTAGGGCGTTGCTGGCGTGGACATAGGGGGGGGGGAGACAGCTTGATGAGGGCTGAATTATCGGGGTGACTGCGGAGTCTGAAGAGACGACCGGCTCTACGACGGGAGAGCTCGGTGGATCGTGACCGGCGGCGGTGGGGCGTCGCGACGGGCCTCGTCGGCGAGGACGGTATGCCGGGCGGCGGCGTTTATTGTGTAGTGTGCTGGTCGATTTACTCGCCTCCTGGAGGAGGGTAATTTCGTCATCGGGTTCTAAAAGTGTGTGCCTGGGACGGCGAACTTTACTTATGAGAGAGGGACTGTAGTCGGCCGCTGCGGCGACTAGGGGGTTCGGATGGCGGGGGGCAGAGTCGAAGTAACGCTTGGAAATGCGTTTGAGGTATTGCCTGATGGTTGGCATTTTTAGATCGAGATGGAGTTGGACGTTACGCATGAACCACGGGGCAGCCGCGGCTCTGCGCAACACTCGATTCTGGAGGGTTTGGAAGGATTTAAAGCGACAAGGCTTAACGTGTGCGAACACGACGCTAGCGTAAGTCAAGATGGGGCGGATGCACGTCACGTAGATTCTCAGCTTATTTCTAAGTGACAATTTACTGCGCGTTCTAAGGATGGGGTGGAGGCGACCGACAGCGAAAGCGGCGCGAGCGCGCACCGCTTTGATGTGGTCTCGGAAACTCAGATGGTGGTCGAGGATAACCCCCAGGTATTTGGCTTTCATCTCCCAAGGGATCTGTTTGCCGAACATGAGGACGGGACGGATGTGGGTGTGGGAATCACCGTGTCTCTCGAAAAGAACGGCTGCGCTCTTTTCGGGATTCACCTCTATTCTCCATTTCCGGAACCAGACCCCGAGGGCGTCGGCTGCGGTTTGAAGGGTTCGAGAGATGCTATCGAGACTCCTACCGGAATAGTAGATAGCCGTGTCGTCGGCGAAGAGAGCCAACTTGGCCAAGCCACGTTTGGGAATGTCGCTGGTGTACAGCGTGAACAGAAGGGGCGATAGCACGGAGCCCTGAGGGACTCCGGCGCGGATCGGGTGAGGGGACGAGAGGGTGCCTTCTAGGCGATAGCGGAAGGAGCGATCCGACAGAAAGTCTCGAATGATGAGCACGAGACGGTCCGGCACGTTGAATTGGTACAGTTTGTATAATAAACCGTTGTGCCAGACCTTGTCGAAGGCTTTCGCTACGTCGAAGAAGAGCATGCCCGTTTTGTACGAGCGCATAAAACGGGAGCTAATGTGTTCGACAATGCGGTGCAATTGTCGAATGCAACAGTGCTGGGTTCGAAAACCGAACTGTTCGTCGGGGATGAGTTTACGGGAGTCAGCGAAATCTTTTAAACGGATATAAATGAGACGCTCATAGATTTTCCCAATTACATTGAGAAGACTAATGGGGCGATAACTAGTGGGCTCACTCTTGGGTTTGCCGGGTTTGGGGATACCGATAACGGTGGCTTGTTTCCAAGCTTGCGGAAAGATGTTATTACTCAGAGCGCCATTGAAGATGGCGGCCATGAGAACTATGAGCGGGGCGGAAAAGTGTTTGATCACCTTATTGGTGATACCGTCTGAGCCGGGGGCTTTCCTAGGTTTGAGATTCCTCACTATCGTGTGGACCTCGTCTACGGTGATGGGGGGTAAGGGATCGTCGGGGTCTTCATCGGGAGGGAGGGAGGCCCTACGTTCGACCTCGCGATCCACCTTGGAAAGATGGACCGGGTCTGCGGGTTGGGTGCTGGGAGTACATTGGGCTTCTAGACTGTCGGCTAGACATTCGGACTTTTCGTCATCTTCAAAGGCCGGCCTTTGGTTCGGACGATTGAGAGGGGGAGTTGAAGCTACACAATCGGATTTCAGATTACGTTGCAATTGCCAGAAGGCCAGATGGGATGGCTCTAAGTCGCTCAACATCTTGTCCCAGCGGGCATCCCGAACCTCCCGTACACGTTTCTTTACAGCACGCTGTAGAGAACGCATATGGGCGCGGTTAGCTTCGCAGGGAAAAGTGTCATAGGCACGGATGGATGCGTTCTTCTCCGTCAGCAGTTCACGCACATCGTCCGGCAGCTTCCAGCGGTGTTCGTCCACCGCTGGAACTTGCCGTGAACACTCGTTCACCACGGACTGTACGTGACTGGTAAGGGAGTCGATCGCGCCCAGCGTGTCGGCAATCGTAACGATATCGTCGGGGATGGAATCTAAGTGAACGGATGAGGAAGACTTGAGGCGCTCCTCTAGTTTTCCCCAGTCCGTGACAGTTTTGGTCGGGGCGGGTTGACCAGGATCCGGGGGACCACCCCGGGGACCTAGGTGAAGGACTACGGGGCGGTGATCGGAGTCTAGCTCTTCATGCGTCTCTATAGAGCGTAGACCGAGGTTTACGTTCTTTAGGAGCGCTATGTCAAGGATATCGGGCTGATGGTCAGGGTTATGGGGGTAGTGAGTGGGACACATCGGGGCGATAACGTCGAATTCGAGCTCCGGGCTCAACTCTTCGAGGTTACGACCCGCGTGGTTGTTGGAGTTGCAGCTCCACGAGAGATGTTTGGCATTGAGGTCGCCCGCTATGATAACGGAACCTCCGCCGAGGTCAAAGAGGGCTTTAAGATCGCTCCGGAGTTGGATCTTATTACTGGAGGGAGGATTATACACCGAGACGATTGTGATCGGCTGGTGTCCTGTCATGCCTAGTCTGCATATGGAAGTTTCCAGGAATTGGAGACCAGGAGGAGGGTCTAAGGGAGTGCAGTACAGGGAACGTTTGTAGTAGATGAGAGTACCACCGCCCCTACTACGGGTCCTGTCGTTGCGAACTAATTTATAGTTAGCAATTCCAGGGTTCCTGTTGTGGGGCTTGAGAAACGTTTCCTGCACTAAGAAGATGTCAATTTGATGATCACGCAAAAAGATTGCGATCTCATCTCGTTGACCGTTAACGCTGTTAGCGTTGAAGAAGCCTAATTTAAGGGATCGGGGCTTAATTCTACAGCTTTCTGTATCCATTGGAATTTATTGGATGAGGAAAATGACTATGTCATCTAGTTCGCAGAGGACATTGATGCGAGCGATTGGATCGCCTTGAGAGGCGTTCCAAGCGGAGACTATGTTGATCGCCCACTGCGTATTGCAGGAGGAGAGGGTTTGGATAAGGCTGGGGATCGTGTCCCTAAGGAGCACTTTAGTGGACGAGAGGGAAGTGGAGGGAGCAACCGCTGTCGGCGCTGGCCTGGGAGCGAGTGCGGGGGCGGGTGCGGGGGTGGGTGCGGGGGGAGCCTGTGATGTTGTGGGACTACGTGCAGGCTGTGAAGCAGCTAGCACTATAGTGGGAGCGGGGATGGTGGAGCTCATCAGGGCGGGGATAGCCGGGATTGGGGGTCTTGTGGTTGGTTGCTGTTGCTGGGGCAACTGGGTAGTGGGCCTTAAGGCGGGGAACGCCTGCTGATGGTTCAGCGCATTCCATGGGGACGGCCTTTGGGGACTGAGTCGGGCGGGGGGTTGGGATGAGAGAGGGGGGGGAGCCGTGGAGGGACTCTCTCTTTCGTGACGGGCGGCTGAACGTTTAGCCAGCTTGGGGTTGCGCTGTTTTGGCGCTTTGGCACACCCGCGATAATTCGCCGGGTGACCAGACTCGCCGCATAAAACGCAGCTGGGAGGCTCGAGACATAGGGACCTATCTTTAGGACGTTCACAGTCGCTAGTGCCGTGGTCGCCCAGGCACTTGACGCACCTGGGTTTCGCGTAACAATTACGCTGTGAATGGCCATAAAGCTGGCAACGGTGACATTGACCAGGCGGACCGGACTTATTGGGGCGCTCGACGCTTATGCCAGACAGGTGGCACAAGGTCTTAATATTATAGACGGTCTTAGACTCGTCTGAAGGCTCGCATACTGCGAGGACCATGTCGTAGGGGGTGCCACCGCGGCCGCGGTGCATGCGGTGGACTTCCAAGGCGGGGATGTTTTGCGACTTAAGGTCGCTGAGGATAGCGTCGGAGTCAATCTCCTTGGGGATGCCGCGGATAACGACTCTGATAAGTCGCTCATCGGGAAGGGCAAAGGTGTGGAATGACACGCTTTTTTCCCTTAACATACGCGTGAGATCGCGGAAGTCTTTTGACGTGGGGACCATGACTTTAATGCCCTGTTGGGTGGTGCGGGCACTTAGATAGTTGATCTTGCGATCAACACACATCTTGGACACATCGGTCCACTTCGCCTTGTCCTGAATGTACAGAGGCGGAGGAGAGGGCTCTTTCCTCGGAGCCGAGGTTTTCGAGCCGGTGACGGGGCGGGGGGAGGAAGGACGACTGGCCTGCGGGGAGGTAGCCGGGACGGGACTAAGGGAAGCAGCCGACGCGGGGGTCGCAACGTTTGTCTTGGGGGTTTTAGCCGGGACTTGGCTGGAGGAGGTCGCCTTATTTTTGCGGGCACGCTTTTTCCCCTTACCGACTACGGTAGTGTAGCCTTCTGAGGAAGAGGAAGCCGACGAATAGGATTCGGACTCAATATCGGAATCGGGGACTAAGGGCTCTGACGTGTCCATTGATGACGTCATCTCTGGAGCATGTCGGAGGGACGGGGAAGGGGTGTTTAAATTAGCGGAAGGCGCGGCTGCGGAGTGCAGGTGCGAAATTTCCATTGTTTCCGGAGACAATGGACCGGGAGAGAAAGGCGGAAGCGATAAAAGGCTTGGAATGCCATTGTTCTCGTCGAACAATGGCTCTCCTTCGCCGAAATAATCAAAGTCGGTATCGCAGGTGGGCGATAACGGATTAGTAGTGTGCCTTATGGGCCCACTACTAGGAATACGAGCGCCATATTTAGCGAGAAATTCGGGGTCCTTTAAAAGTTCCCGGAAGAACGCTAATAACACAGCGTCAGACATCTCGGAAAAGATGCCTGAGCCGTGTGTAAAAAATGGGAATTAGGCTTAATAAAAACGCGGCGCGCACAAGTACGCGACTATTTTTAGTAACGGCCTATAAGTCCTAACAATTTAATTTTTTAAAAAACGCGATTCCCCGGGTGGATGAGCCCGGGGGTGTGTGAAAACCCTCCCTGTCGGGTATAGACAGGGAGGTTGAGTGCCTATTGGTGAGCCCTAAGCTTGTAATCCCGTCGCCAGTCTTATTGTGCGAACGGGTTCCTAAGTCTCTAGTGAGGTGCAATACTAGAGAGTGCTAGATGGGAGAGAACGGGGTTAGAGCTAGCGTCGACTAGGAGACCCCCCAAGGCCGGTGGTACTAGCTCCTTCCAATTTTCGCCTTGCCCTGAAGGGGCGCAGCTGGTGTATTGGGTCAACACCCGCTCGGTTTCGTTAACACTGCAAAGTATCAGCCGAGGACCACGAAACTGTGGATTTTCCCTGAAGGGGCACACGCGTTTAACAAAGAAATAGGCGTTCAGCCACCGCCTTGAAAAAGGCAGCTTTTGAACTTATAGTCGTGAAGTGGAGAACACTACGGCGGGGCGTAGCGATATTCGTGAGCGAGCACGTCGAGAAAGTACGCAGCGCGAGTTGCGGCACGTCCGTCCTCAGCGAGCGTCGGAGCGCGAATCACGAAACTATTCTAAGAAGTATGTACGCTTTTTAAGTTCGCTATGTGTATATGTGTGTGTGTATATTATTACATGTGATTGTACATATGCCTACCTCTTCTAAACGCTTCACAATTTGTTCAACGTCACCAACTTTTTTCTTCAAAGCCTCCATTTTGGAGGGTTTCCTTGGGGACTGCATTGAATTTTTCATTTCGAACATTACGACTTCTTGCAAACTTTCTGCCTTTGTGATTTTTTGTTGTAAGTTTTTCCATTCATCCTCCTTGCTATTCAAACGGTCAGTCAATTCCTTTACTTGATTCTTGAGAGGTTCCATTTGTGAGGTTATGTTGATAGATGTGGCTTCGTAAACCCTTTTCTTCTGTTCGTACTGTTGTTGGACTGTTTGGAACTCTTCCTTTATAGGCTTTATATTGTCAGCAAGCGGCTGGATTTCCTGACGGACTTGCGATAATCTTTGTGCTGTTTGAGCGACGAGCTATAAAATAAATAGTTAAATAATTCCATACAAATATATGAGCTGTGTCCATTAAATTCATAATATAGAATTATCTCACCTGAGACAAATCATGCAAAGACTTCTTTGTAAGATCTGCGGATTTATCAAGATTCTTTTCCATGGTTTCTTCGTCTTCTATTTTAAGTTTTTTATGGTTAAGCAGCGCCATTTCAACAGTTGGATCAGCAGCACTAATAATATGTATCGTTCTAGCCAAGATGCCCGCCTCGACCTTAGCCGCAAACACAAGTATCAAAAAATATCAAATATCAAAGTTAAAGAAGACGACAATGATAAAAACAAACAAGCATTTGTATAGAATAAATTGTGTACTACCTTGAACGTTGAGAGATTGGCTCTTTGCCTTTTGTACACAGTGCTCTTTGTGCGTAGAGAATTAACGTATTTCTTTAATTCTTCTCCTCTGAGGACTGTGTCCCCCAAGAGCAGTCTGACCTGAATGATTAATAAAACCATTCATAATGAGCAAGTTACTGACGAATTCATTTATTAAAAACAGGACACAAATTCAAAACAAAAGAAAAGCAAACAAAGAAAAACGTAGGTCGGTAGTAATATATTACGATGCATCAGATAAAAGCATGTTTTTTAATATCGATTTCAAAGGAAGTAGCGCATTATCTTAATCGAAACTCCCGCTTCTCGACATAATGACCGATTATTTGAAATGGCAAAAATGTTTTATCTGATCGCCGTGTCAACTCGAAACATTTTGCCAACAGCCATCGATTTCGATTAAATCCTGACCGACGTTCACCGCCGCTCTATCAAAAACACTGAAATACAATCCAATTTTTCCGCAACGGTCACGGATAACGTTAGAGGAAAACTGTATTGAGAAAAATACATGGGATACAAAAGAAACTACCATATCATCCCGGATTTATCACATCAGAAATGACGTTATTGTTAGAGTAACTATTTAAATTCTTATTATTACGATATTATTACGTACTTACTAAAAGCATAACTTTTTTTTATAAAGGAGTAGTATATGGAACTGTTACATATTAGGTGTTATTAAAACACGAGTGTGGGATTTAATAGTATCACACGAGTGTTTTAAAACCTAGTTATGTGCAGTTTCATACACTACTTTATCTAAACTCCTACAATTTTATTAAAAAACACAGTTAAAATAAAACTATTTATGGCGCCCAAACCCAGCAGCCCACCGCGCATGCGTGTGCTTGCGCGCGCATGCGCTCTAACGCGCGCCATGACAGACAATGAGCAGCCAGACCAGCCGCTTAAAAATTTAATTGAAAACTCCTTGGTCGGTCCGAAGTGTACTTTAATAGAAAAAAAGTTATTATAAAGCATTATATTGTTATGAGAAATGTACTTTTAAAAACTTTTAAAAATTTTTTGGGGTTGCACATTGACTTAGAATAAGTATGGACCTCGGGTCATCGCTCAAAAATGTCCGAACCGAAAGTGAGTTAAAACACGATGAATTTGAAAAGAGCTACAATTGCGCGCGTCATTCTTCATTTGGGCGAACAAGCAGCTACACCTCAATGTCACATGTCAACAATGCCATTCTGTGTAGTGAGATCGTGTAAAAACTACTCAAAAAAGTGAAAAAAGTTGATGGTGTATCGTATTTTCAGTAGGTATATTATTGTTTTACAATTTTAAAGTATTATTTTGTTGAGGAACATTGTATTTTACTTAAAATTGAATTAATTGCAAGAGCAAAACACACAATAATCCAACTAAACAAAAAGTATCTTATTTTCCTTCCTTTGTTTGACCAATTATGTCAACTTCATTTGGTTGGATTACCATAAGAAACTTGACATATTTGTCAGACATTAGAACAAAGATTCCAAAGAGTCGTTATTTTTACGCGATGTTTTTTTGTATTGGGATTTTGAACCAATTGCAATTTGTTTTGTTCTATTCATTTAAACAAGTTATTTTTAAACTTGCATTGTATGCAAACATATTATGTACGAAAATAATTTATGTATGTTGTCCTTCCGTTTCAAAATTGTATTGGTTTTTTGGTCACTACCAAGTTTCCGATCGAGCTGAAATTTTGCAGGTAAGTATGTGCATCTTAGATCATTAAAATGTCATTGAACTAATTTGATGATGGAGCCGAAGATTAGGCAAGCACAGGAACAAATGGTAGGCTCGTCGAGTTTCAGCTCATGTATTTTGTCATCATAAGCACTTTTCATTACATAAATAATGACGTAGGTCCGATAGTAGAGCCGGAAAACGGGCTCTGGAACTTCCTAATGGCAAATAGTGGACACGTGACGTTTGGGCCCGTTTGTTTAGTTATCTTAAACTCTTTTAAATACACATGACAAAAGATTGTTTCATTCAAAAAAAAAAAATGCCTCTGATTTAATTTCAGTTTTCCTCGAGATCAATTAGATGAAGACGATGATGATGCTGATGCTGATGGTGATACTTCAGCAAAGGAAGCAAAATCGCGTTTTTGAAAATGACGATGTTGTAATTTTGCAAGAAATGTTCTATGCTCTTTCAGTTAGATTAAATATTTAGCGATCGCAATAAATATAAATAATAATTTTAATAATAAAATCTTTTAAAAATTAAGGTTGCTCTATTACTCCTATGTTCTCCAAATTTTCGTATAACATTAGATGACGTTTCGAAATTTGAAAAATTGAGCAGTTTGTCATGTTTTCGTATGGTAAAAATTGTTGCAAGCAAAATTAGGCATTATGATAACGACATAGGATTTCGTCCATCGTAAATGAGCTTGTTGGTATTTCTAAGTTTATAATATGTCAATTCAGGACACTTTTATCGTAAATTTTGTACTACACTCGTTGTCCATACTTATTCTAAGTCAATGGGGTTGCACGTGAACAAAGCATGTCATTCTGGTACTATTTTTGAGTTCAAAATTTAAACTTTATGACATGAGTGTAGATAAAAGTCGTTATAAAATAGTAGCACCTGTGATTGTAAATCGGCCAGCGTAGCCTCATGGTCTTTGAGAGTGGCCGCAATTTCGTGGACGCGCGTCGCACTAGCCTCCTTGTTCCGACGGATGACCGCGGCCTGTTGTCTGAACGGTGCCAACTTGTCCTCTTGAGGTCCCGCTGTCGCCAGCTTACGTTGGACCAACTGCTCCATTTCGGCGTTCACTACCGCTATCTAATAAGAATGACCTCATCAGCATCATCGCAGCCTTTTCTTCGTCCACTGCCGGACATAAGGTCAAAACACACTTAGCGTATCTTGCGTCGCGTATCTTGCGTCGCGTATCTTGCGGAGTAATACCCGCGCACGAAACTTCTAGGACCTGTAACGCTCGGCGTAACGACGTAAAATACGCGTGGTGAAGCCGCTCAGGAATATTTGTATGTAGCGTGATACATACGCGACGAAACATGAACCGCGCAAGATACGCTCAATGTGTCTGCAGCCAGAGGGTTCCCTCTATATGGGAATAATACAAATATGTTTTAAGGTACGACGTACTTACGCTTTGTGCTCGCAGGCTAATAGTTAAAGGATCCTTGACCCTTGAACGACAACATACGCTAAATTTAAGCAGATAATTTCAAATATAGTGGATATATTTATAGCAATCGCCTTGTTTCTTGTATGCGGGGTAGTTCTTAGGCTTTAGAATGCTTTTGAAGTTTGATTCAACCCCAAATCAATGTATTGTGATTTTGAATTATAGACCCTGGTGGTTATAATAATAGGTCTAGTAATAACGAGAGCCACAGCAGATTGTAAGGTTCGATTCGATCTCAGTTCAAATATAGGTAAATTTATTTTTGTTGTAGACAAAGTTTCAATTTATTGGTTAGCCTGGGAGTTTCGAAACTGATAGCGTCAGCAAACTGTATGCGATTATAGTACGTGTTGCCTCAGGACTTATACAAACATACCATAGTTACGCTCTGTATGTTATGTTAGTAATACTCTACCTGCCCGTTACATGGTACGTTACCGGTGTTAGTTTAAATTCCGTCCATACACCTGCAACTAATGTTTATATAAGTTTACCTTATCCTGCACTGCAACTAAGTCGGAGCGAGTCGGATGTTGTTCTGCAGCGATCGTCTGCATAATGTTCAACTCTTTTTGAAGATTACCATTCTCTTGTGGCAACTTCTCTTTAACCAAATAACTGTTCAACTAAAATTAAAAATATTTTAAGTTTATTTTTCCAATAATCATAACATGATACCAAAATACTGGGTTATAATAATAACTAAGATAAGATAATTACCTGAACTTCTTCTTGCAAACGTTTCATGACGTCATTAACCGTTTTCGGAGTAGCACTTTGGCCGTGAATGACGTTCAGATATCTTTTTAATTGATCAGACGCCATTTTTAATTGAGAATTCTGGGCATCAAACTGAAAGAACATTCGTTTGAAAAGTGATCAATCATTTAGCCTAGCAGATGTAAGTCTCTTTACATAAAACTAATAGTCAAATGCTTCTTACCTGGTTTTCTAGTTCTTTAGCCTTTTCTTGTTGCACTCTAAGTGCTCTACTAACATTCAGAAGTTCCTCTTTTTCACTTATGTCCACTAAATTAACTTGCACGTTTTCTAATCTTTTTATCACTGCAATGTCAGTCACAAAAAATATTTTTAGTTCATCGGACACAGCAGAACATAGGTCACACCAACGTTCAAGATTAAGTCAATTTTTATGTCAAAACTTCAGTATAATTAGTTACTGGAGTTGGAGAATTTTACTTATAGAATCTTTGTTCATGAGTGTTGTTTCTTTGATTCTCGTTGTGTATGAGTACTTACCGATGTCTCTCTCAAGCGCCATCTCCTTGATGTCGTTGATTATTTCCGAGGCATTCTCCTTCTGCAGCATCCTGGTTCGTTTGTGGACGTCTTTGAACTCGTCTATTAAGTTCTGGTAGAGATCGAGCAGATCTTGGACGGTGTTGTTCCGTGCCACGTCGGGTGGTATGTCGGGCAATTTTAAATATCTGAAAATGTTTTATGTCTTTATACTCAATTATTTCATGTGTTTTTGTACTTCTGCAAATAGAAGTTCTAGATACTTGCAGTGGCCCTTACTGCTGCTGCTTTCAGCCGTCTTGAAGCAATTCCTTAGTTGCCTTTTACGACACCAAAGAGAAATTATATCTTACCAGAGGTCGCATGCGGCCTCGCCCGCGTGGTTGTCGTTTATCGCGTATTCCGTATTTTTCGGGATAAGAGTAGCCTATGTCCTTCTCCGGGTTCCAGACTACCTCTGTACCAAGTTTCATCAAAATCAGTTTAGCGGTTTAGGCGTGAAAGCATCACAGACAGAAGATAATTTCGATTTTATAAGATTAGTCTTCTTTGCCGGAAACGATTTAGCACACGGCTATTATTTATGAACCAACAACAAAATTATTCCTATAACTCAATTACGGCACACAGAAAATTAGGAAACACGTTATTACTTCTAAATATACCGGCAGAAAAAGTCAATTCATTGTATGTTCTGGTCACGTAACGCGTAACTCGGTCGCTTCTAATTCTAGTTAATCCATAACTGTACCTAATTCGTTTTACCGAATATATCCAAAGCTTTCGGTAAATAAAAGCTGAGAAATTATTTCAGAAGATTAGTTTTTATGTGATGTTCAAGCAAGATTTAATTCAGCCAACCTATATACAGTACGCAGATAGTAATATGAGTTATGACTTTTTTTTCATGAAATATTGTGTTTTTGTTGTTGATATGCTGACCACAAAGACCGTTAGAATATGAAAAATTACGGACTCCCTCGATGAGATCTGCGGTCATCATATTGGTGTATGTTGAGTAGTACTCGGGCATCAAATCGGGCGTTCGTATCACCACGCTTAGCATACAAATTAGAATTCGTAGCTTGTTAATTTTAGCAAACAGGTAGCGGCTGCTGTCTATTCTTTATAGCTTGTTAATAATTGTTTACCTATACAACGTGTCACATAATTTCCCTTAAAAAAGAATATGTCATAAAATAAAATCATCACTAAAAAGCAATCCTGAAAACATAAAACTAAAGAGTAGACTACCCAGAAAGTTTCCGAAAACATTCTTACCTAATTTCCTCAGAGAGGTAGGTAAATGACAACAACAACAACATATGTAACACGTTGTATACATTTTTGACAAAATGCAGATGTGCAATATAGGGTTGAAGCAAGGCTACAATACATACTTTGCAAGGTAAGCCGTGTTCTTGACTTGTTCCTTATTAGTCAAAAGCCAGTGCAACACATGATGTATAGTCCTGGCGTCGCCCGCCAGCAGCTGTGCTCTAAACCGCGTCGGCTCAACGCCCCCCGGAGGGCGGTACTTAACACTTCCCAACATCTCCAACAAACGCAGCGATACCGTCTCCGAGTCATCTTCGTTAACGTCTAGCTATAAAATTAGCATAAAACTTGTCATTAATAATATCGTTTTCTTATCGTATTACTGCTTACCATTAAACCTTCGCCATACAAAGGGGTCGGTAGCGGAGCGGGCGCGGCGCATAGTCCCGCGGCAGGCTAGTTCAATCAATACAATACAATCATGTCTAGAAGGAGGTGCACCGGTGCAGTTAGTAACATTCTAAAGCTATTTTCTTAAGTATTCATAGAAATTATAAAATATTTAACCTATTTATAGTATCTGCAATACATACAAATAATAATTAAGGTTCGTAAAACATAAAAGGCCTGCGGGCCCGCTCCGCGACCTTCTCGCGTTCATGTAGCGAAAGCTTACCTCCAGGTATCGTTTTATCGCGGTATATATTTTAAGCTAAAATGTTTTCTTAAGTAGGTTATTCCAAAATAAGTAATAAGTAAGTAATATTATAAATGCGAAAGTTAGTTTGTTTGTTATTACCTTTTCACACCTAAACCACTGAACCGATCATCCTGAATTTTGTTTTACGTTGTCAGGTGTACAGAAACGGACATAGGTATTCATCCCTAAAAAAAGTACGGTTCCCGAGGAAAACAACAATAACGTTCATAGATGGCGCCACGTGTCTATCGAATCACGATTGAATTATATTATTGTAGAAACTTTAATAGTGTGTTAAGAGTTTTTTTGAGCTTAATTAAAGGTGAGTATACACTACAGCATTTTCTCGAGCATTTCCATGTAATGTAACGTTCTTACGAATGGTACAATTTAAGCAAAAGCTCAATTTAATAAAGCATTTCCATGTAATGAAACGTTCCTGCGAATGGTTGACACGGTGTTTGAAGTAATGCTCACGGAGTAGCACTTACGAGTACCTGTAACCCTCCTTTCTATTTTGCGTTTATTCTTCGCTGAAATGTCGGATCAGCAGCTCGCGTGTGCTGCGTTCGCGCTCGTGTCTTTGTCCGACGAAATGTTACACAAATACGCTCGGTTGTTTGCAAAAATAAGTTGTAACAAAGCGTCGAGTGTCGTGCTTATTGTTCAGTTCGTGAAAGGGGATACATTAGAGCAGCTCGATGTTTTGATACAAGTAAATGCTCTAGTCTATACTCACCTTAACGCGAGCAAAGCAAAAGCTAGTACAAAATAGACTGGAAATTCTACACGGATGCTATTAAATGTTATTATTCTAATTAAGTTGAACTTGCTTCCATTATAATTGGGTATACAAGGTTACTTCGAATTACTAATTTGTAGTGCCACTACTTTAAGATTTTACTATTTCAACACCTGTAGGGTAATTCACGTAATTTCATGACGCGCCGATCAAGTTGCAGTGATGCTGCAATTAAATTCACGTGAGTGTATCTGACAGCGATCGCCTATTATGAAAAGCGTTATTTTCAGGGGCAGATTTCCCTATAGGCCAGGTAGGCCCGAGCCTAGGGCGACAAAATTTAGGGGGCGGCAAAAGGTCATTGGGCATTTTTGACCCGGTACCTCAAAAGTACGCGTCCATTAATGAAATATGGTTTGTTTTGAAGGTTTAGGGTTAACATTTCACAGAATGTACATATTTATTTTAATCCAAATGTATGGGCGAAAAAGTTATGTGGTTCAAAAAACTGCGAGGAATAAGATAGAAAAGCTCCTAAACATTCTTGTACCTTTTTAGGAAGATCTTTGTGCACTTTTGTAAGCATTTTATATATTTAGAAGGATATGGATATACGAAAATCCTTTTTTTTATATTAATTCTTGTTTTGCTAAAAAAAACTTTACCATACTTTTGAGGAATGCGACTCATCTCATTGGGTAGTATTCATGGTCTTTAACATACTCCGACTAGTTTCGTTAGTGGTCGCTGATGGGTCACAGGTCCGAACAAAATGCCCGTTTACCTTTGGTGTTTTTTTTTTTTTTTAAGTCAGATAGATACAATTTGTGAATAACGATTCATTCTATGTTACAAATACTGGAGGAGCCCGTGGCTAAATAATTACAGCCGCATAGACCGATCTTCCGGGTTAAGCCACGCTTGGCGAGGTTGGTCTGTGGATGGGTGACCATTTACCATAGCGAGTTTCCTCCGTGCCTCGGAAAGCACGTAAAGCCGTTGGTCCCGGCTGTCATTTGTAGATCTTTGACAGTCGTTACTGTTGGTCAGAAGCCAGAAAGTCTGACAACCAGTCTTACCAAGAGTATCGTATTACCCAGTTACTGGGTTGTGGAGGTCTGATAGGCAGTCGCTCCATGTAAAATACTGATATTCAGCTGCATCCGGTTCGACTGGAAGCCGACCCCAACATAGTTGGGAAAAGGCTAGGCAGGCAGTCTATGTTACAAATAGAAATGGTAAGCATCAGTATTTGAAACACTAATTGAGATAATTTTATCATTTACTGACTTTCGTTTAAATTTTTCGTAATTTACAGCGAATAGGGGGCGGCAATATTTCATAGACCTAGGGCAGTCAACGTATGAAATCCGCCCCTGGTTATTTTGATCGAAACTTCACTGTAACTACACAGCAACTGAACTTCTTTAGTTAGGTGAGTTAGGCCTCCTGATAGGTAGGTATATTGTAACAAAATTGTTTATTGTTTAAATAATAAACATTGACTGCCCTGTTGGTCGCGTGACCGCAAGCGCAGCTGCCAGTTACTAGCTTGAGGTCCTGTGTTGATTTTCAGGTAGATCAAAGTTGTTGGGTTATTCTTATAATCACGTGGTTTCTGGCCCTATCGGAACATTAACTGTGCAACATTTATGTTGCAGCACTATGCTGTGATATTGTATTTTGCATAGTGCATTTTGTGGCTTCACACAAATCCTACCTGTTTTTTTTTTTGTTTTTTTTTTTATTATATTACTTTATTTTATACAGGGTGTAAACGAATTCATATAATTCCTTCAACCTGCGTGACCTACTAGAAACACAGATTGACCAGGCACTGGTTTTTTTTCAGTTTTTTTCATAAAAATAACCTGATTTTCTGGTTCCGAGTCATTTTACCGCCCCAAGTTAACTGACTGCACGGAGCGCTATCGCGCTAGTCATGCCTGCCAGCTATATCGCCGTGCTTTCATTCATTTAAGCGTGGTATCGAATCTATGACAAAAAAATATTTTTTTGCAAAAAATATTTTTGCCTATTTTTTTATTGAAACCTTATGAGGTGGTTTAGATACGATGACTTAACCCTAAAGTAAGAAAAAAAAAGTTTCATTTTTTTATTTTTAATCAATCTAAATCCCGTGCGGGGTTAATCCATATCATTAAATCTTGTGGTTTGAAGGAATAACACGAAATCCTTTACACCCTGTATATTATTTTCGATTTATTGTTTTTTTTTTTTGTGCTTTGCAAGCTGAAATAGATCGTTTCCTGTCTTTCTTTTCTTTCTATCGTTCAAATAAGAAGTATTGACTGCTCCATTGGTCTTGTGGTAATAAGCTTGCCTGCCGATCATGAGATCCAACCCCCCGATCCGGAATCTTGTTTGTCGTAAAGCGTAAAGCAGTTGTTGACCGATTCGGTTTACTATCGTTAGTGCGTATACACATAGAAAGCGGGTTGCCGGCGCCGATCTGCCAACGCTTGTCGGTGCTGGTCCGCGCAGTTAGGTCGGCACAGGTAGTCTCTATACTGTGTGGCGAACTAGCGGTGCGAGCACGGATCTTAAATCGAGTCGATTCGAAAAATGTATCTATTCTAAACGTCAAATTTGACATAAGATATAGATATTTGACGTTTAGAATAGACAAATTTCTCAAATCGACTCGATAAAAAAATCCGTGCTCGCACCGCAGCACCGACAAGCTCCGAACTTCGCCGACAAGTTCCGACCTGCTCCGATCAGCGCTAGTAAGTCGATATTTGTTGCTGTATTTGCGCGAATTTGTATTTGGAACAAGACGTGTTTTTGTTAAAAAATGCCAGCCCCTGCTTTTACCCGCTTCCTATTATACAACACTATTTTTAGTATACTTACACAAAAATCGAGACACCCCAACAAGATTTTAATCAGAATTACCGAAGTTTTTTTTTTTTTTATAAATCTCCAAGTTACACCTTAGTATATCTTGCGTTAAGTTCCCCAGTAGAGTGTGAAATGTGTGAGATGTACCATGCAGGGGTTGTCTAACCTAATAATACACGGAAACTGACCGAGCGGACCGTCTCAAGCCTCAAGGTGTCTATTTCCGTCCACTGTTATGCATAGAAACCTATTGAAATAAAACAGAAATTTATGAAAAAAATATGCAAGATTTAACGTAGTATAAAAACTATGCCAATCGATTCTCCTAGCCATTCTGAACAAACTAGTTTCAGGTTTATTATGTACTAAACTTGTATAGCATTTACCTGCACGGACCAGTACCGATAAGCGCTGGTTGGTCGGCGCTGGTTACCTGCTTCCTTTATGTACTTATACGCCCTTACGTCTACGATTCTCGTAACGAGAGAAAAAGAGAGAAAAGACGAATCATTCGATAAATAACTAATCGAATCTTTCTGAAACACCTGGCTGGGCGGATTTTCAGGTCGGTAAAAGTCTTTTTGGGTTTTTCTCGTAAGAAAGTCTCAGTAACAGCTTGGAGTTCGGAATTATTATCGATAATAAGCAATCAGCAACTATTTTTTTTTTGTATTGAACATCTTTCCACCTCTACGTAATGGAAATTAAGTTACCTAGGTATATTGGTGTAATATTACATGCGTATGTTAAATAATTAAATTACCTTCTCTCCAGCACTAAAATTCACAAGTAAATCCACAAGCAATTGCAAAAGTTGCTTCTCGTTCAAAGAGTCGAATTTAATCAGATCATAGTTTCTCCCCAGAGTTATATTTACTTCTTTCACAATATACTTCATCTGCTCCGTCATTTTGCAAGCTATTTGCGAATAGCCTTCACTTTTAAATAGTAACGAACCCACAGAAATAAGTAAAAACACAGGATTCAATGAAGTTCATAACGTAAGAACATAGGTTTTGTTGACGTCAAGCGTCGCCATGGCAACTGTCGAGTCATTTTTGAAGTTTTTGAAGCATCTTTCTGAGGTTAATTTAAAATGCTAAAATGTAAACAATTTTACCCAAGTTTTACCCTTATCCCTTATCACGGTAATGTTATACGTGCCCTTATGTCCTTTTTTAGTACGAAACTAGGTATTGAAAAATTCAAAACTGACTACAGGAAAAAGTGTTTTGTATGGACACGGTAATGGATTACAACAAAAAAAGTGTTTTAAGTCATTTTAAGTAGAGTAACAGTGTTATTTTTGTTAGAAAGAAATTAATGTTTTTTTTGTTTTATAATCTGAGGTTTTGAAATACATTACATCAAACCTTTCTTTAACAAGTAGCCAAATGTTGATGTCATTCTATAATATGATGTGATCATTTTAAAAGAAGAAAAATATCGGAAACATGTTTTTTCGTTGCATACAAAGGGTATAGGAAATACATACGAGTACATATCTACAAGTATTGGAGAAATAAAACCAGTCGATAGCTGTTTGCATAGGGCTATGGACTAAAATAGTGTATACTATTGTATACACTATTTTAGTCTATGTTATCGGTAGCGGGTAGCACTGGGCAATGTTGACAAGAGAAGGTAGTCGTCGATATGGATCGGCCCACCCGAGGTTATAAAGGCGGCGGTCATTTCAGTCACCCCGATAATTCAGCCCTCATCAAGCTGTCTCCCCCCCCCCTATGTCCACGCCAGCAACGCCCTAAGCCGAGGTCCGAGTCCCACTAGGGGTCGCCCTTAGTGCTGTTGTTGCAGGTAGTCATGATGTTAGTGTAGTACAAGTAGTTAGCTTAGGTTAAGTATTTTACTTCCCCCCATTGGCTGGAGACCCTTCAGGTCTCGCCAATAACTGCCCGGTTACGTAGAAACCGTCCCCTAGGACGACCTACTGCAGTCCAATAGAAAAAAAAAAAAAAACGACGAAGCGAGGGCATTCCGTGTTGAACAGCTGAAGAAGTCTGACCTTTTATATCTGATTAGCTTGTCCTTATTTTATGATCTTGTAATAATTGTGTAAAGTAATATACTGTGATCTAGTTAATGTTACTAATATTAACCCAAATACAAGTACTCTCAGTGATGGAGAGTCTATGTTGGTTTTATTTACTGTGTTTACCTTGCTCTCAATCCTGACATACCGATATTAGCTAAAACTGTAATGATAGAATCACCCCTGAACGATTATATTGTTGTGTCATTTACATCTATTAAAGCCCTACTATTATTAAACACATAATTTGCATTCAGCTGAATTATTATTCATCTGAATGCAAATAGTGTGTTTAACCTAAATATTGATCTTTAACACGTCGCATCGTGTATGAGTCGTAGCGGCCATAGCACACGCGTGACGCATAGATTTTTAAGTACCTACACATAACGTGACGTATGACGTTTTTTACTTTCTGCCCACCCTTAATAGGGTAAATATACGTAACTGTGTTTATGATTAAGATTCGGGTTCTTAGAATAATCACTAAAGATTTGTGGTGCAATATAATTTAACTAATGCAAACTGTGTTAAGAGCATAAACCTAGGATTAATGGTTAGAAGATGTTTATAATAGATACCTAATGTTACTTTTTTTAATTAGTTATTCTTGATGTTGTTGTCTGTGATAGTTATTTCGGGTCTGGGCGTTTGTTTGTGAGATTTGTGTCTGTAAACGCACCCACGATACAAGAGTAATCTTAGTGTGGGGCAACGTTTTTTTTTTAAAGAAAAAGAAGAAAGAAGATGTATATAATCAATGCCTACTTTTACTTACCTGTAGTTATCAATTGTAAGCAAAAACGTGGTTAATTAAGCAAGCACTTCCAAACGCCCCTTCCAAACATCGTACACTCGCATTTCAATCTCATCAAATAGGCACGAGAACCGAAAGTGCCACTTGTACAACCTACAATTCAAAGGAACGGTTTCAAATAGATAAATGTAAATAGATATCTTCTTTCAAGGATCACACCTTTATCCATTTAAGCAGGGCCGTAGCTAGACGGTCTGGGGCCCTGGAGCAGCAAATGATCGAGGGGCCCTTTATATATTTCGCTGCTTTGGATGAATAACACAATTCAAAAAAGCAAAGGATGATGGGCGTTAAGGTACTTATGTCCAATCAAAATTAATTTACCATCGTTGGATAGCTCTTTTCAAGATTACAAAAAACTACTATGGCAACAAACCCGTAGAAACTGTCTGTTTTGAAATATAGTCTTCAGAATATACTGGATATTTGGTTCGAAATAGAATTTTAATAAATCATATCGCTGGTTGAGCTTGACCGATTTTGATGATATTTGCACAGTTTTTGAGCTAAATAAAATTCAATTACCGGATGAAAATCACAACGAAATCGGTTGTTTTTTTTCAGTTAGGGGTGATCTATCTATTAACAACTCGGACGCTTTTTTTATGCCTAAATAAAAGTCGTTACCCAGCAATTATTTTTGGTCAATGCAATTTAGTTTGATGTACAGAGTGCGTAGATTTTGGTTATGTAATGGGTCTTTGTACACCCTGTATACTTACATACAATAACTGATAAAACTTACTTCGAACTTGTTTTATTTACCTAGATAATGAAAAATAAATATAATAATACCATGTCAAAATAGAGAAACTTTCAATATGAGTATGTGTACTTTCAAGCAGGATTACTTCGATCAGACAGTGAATCGGGACTAGTACCATGGTTGTTCATAATCTACACAAAAATACCTTTCCAACGGTGTATCATTATTTCCGATTGGTGCCAGTACCACACTCCATACCTTTAGGGTATATATGTTCTGTGCTCCATACACAATTAAAACAAAAATTAAACAAAATATCGATGGCCCCACCGAATAAACGTGTAAGAGAAAAATTACAACTTTTCAGGAAAAAATAAAAACGTTTAAACTTCATTAACGCTCATTCCATTGTAAATAGGTATAAATAATGTATTATCGAATTATAGGTAAAAAAATAAACTGTAGACTTGTGTATTTACTTTTTTCTAAATATCAACGTGTTTCAGGAAATTCATGAAAAACTATTTAATGTTAATACTCTTGTGAAATTTGCATGACTAGGTCACAGCAATATATCATTACACGTTTATTCGTGTAATAGTACACAACGAATAAAATTTACTGTAATGTTACACTATTATTCTCCGTAATTCAAGTTTATTTTGAACCCAGCTATAACTATTTACACGCTTGTTTACAGTACATTGTTCTGCTTCTATATGATTGGAAAGATCGTATGCATTTATATTAGTGTTAATAAAATCAGTTTTAATTTATGTAATACATCTTTGTTAATGCAAGGTATAATAATATAAATAATTTCGTAAAACCAAAAGTATTAAATTCTCCACCTCAAGTGTACATTAATTCAAATGTGAAACTTGACGGGAAAGCGTTAGATCCGGTTCCCTCAACTGTCTTCCTGGGCATCACAGTAGACTCTAAATTGCAATGGGGACCTCATATAGAGGCACTTGCAGGCAAACTGAGTTCTGCTGCATTTGCCGTCAGGAAAATTAGGCAGTTGACTGATGTAGCTTCAGCTAGGTTGGTGTACTTTGCATACTTTCACAGTATTATGTCTTACAGCACATTACTGTGGGGTTCGGCTGCTGATGTTGGTACTATTTTCATATTACAAAAAAGAGCAGTCCGAGCTATTTATAATCTAGGCTGCCGTGAATCGCTTCGTGAATTATTTAAAGAAATAAATATACTTACCCTACCATCTTTGTATATACTTAGTAACACTATGTACATTCGAAAAAATATTGCCCAGTATAACAAGAAAAGTGACGTCCATAACATACATACTCGCAATAAACACAAGCTAACAGTACCTGGTTTTAGACTAAGACAAACCAGCAAGACGTTTATGGGGAACAGTGTTAGGTTCTACAATAAATCATTTGTTAAGAGCATTTTAAATAATTTCTTAAGAGCATTTTGATATCTAAAGCTTATTAAAACATAAATCATTATATCGAAGATAAAGATGCCTGGCGTACAACTCCGTCCTGCAAATTGCGATCCTCTGGCCCTGTCTAACTGGTTGGTTGTATGACCTAACATTATTTTTAATGTTTACTTCTAGTATTCTTCTTTTTATTGACTTAAAATAACCTGTACATTATTTGATCAATTTTCATATATATTGTTTAATTCAAATACTGTAATTTTTATATTCCCATTATAATTTTTATTATTTAATGTATAATACTCTGCCTAAATAGTCTGATATTGTTTTATAATTATAATTTTCATAATATAATTTTCCAATCTGTAAAGTTTGAGCATCATGCAGCAATTAATGATACACCTAAAATCATATCACATTACTGCCCATTGTCTGGTAGTATGAGTTAGGGCATGCAAACCGATAATCGATTATCGATAATTTACCGATAATCGCTTCATTTTAGCCAACGATAATTATCGAAAATTTTCGATAAAAATACCGATAAACGATAAAAGTAAAAAATATTAAAAAGGATGTTATCGGTAGCGGGTAGCACTGGGCAATGTTGACAAGAGAGGGTAGTCGTCGATATGGATCGGCCCACCCGAGGTTATAAAGGCGGTGGTCATTGGACGAAGGGAGAGCATTCCGTGTTGATCAGCTGACGAAGTCTGACCTTTTATATCTGACTAGCTTGTCCTTATTTTATGATCTTGTAATAATTGTGTAAAGTAATATATTGTGATCTAGTTTATGTTACTAATATTAACCCAAATACAAGTACTCTCAGTGGTGGAGAGTCTATGTTGGTTTTATTTACTGTGTTTACCTTGCTCGCAATCCTGACATACCGATATTAGCTAAAACTGTAATGATAGAATCACCCCTGAACGATTATATTGTAGTGTCATTTACATCAGAAGTGGGATAAGAAAAAAACCAGTCCACATTATGATTGTATACCCACATATGTAAATATTTTATGATTTTTAAAATCCCCTGTAGACGGACTGACAAAAACTTGATTTCGACTGATATTACAATGGTGAGAAATGTGAGAATGAGAAAATGTGATAAATCCGGTGAGTCACAACCATTTTATTATGTGTGAAGGAATTTTGATGAAGGAAATATAATATGAGAGGTTATTTATTCGTGTAAAATAAATATTAAATGATATCTTTGCTTATTCATGTAAAATAAAAGAGATGTTATCTGTATTTATCCGTGTAAAATAAATGAGATGATATCTGTGTTTATTAGTATAAAATAAATATGATGGTATCTGTATTTATTCGTGGAAAATAAATACGGCATCTGTATTTATTCGTGTAGGAAAATACATTGCAAGTCGTATTAGAGTTTGTGGTGAGATGCAACCAGGGTTGATCTTTGGCACCGCCCGGTTTGGCCAGCCGGGGTTGGCCAAAGGCTTCGCCTGGGGAAAACTGAAACTCTAACGTGGCGAAGCAATTGTTATAGGGCTGGAACCAAGGCGGGATATGCCATGATATGGCTAGATCCAAGGCGGGTGATGCCATGTTGATAAAGCAGGATCCCAGGCGGGTGATGCCAAATGAGTTGGCTAAATCCAAGGCGGGTGATGCTATTAATTGATAAATGAAAATGCAGTGAAAATGAGATTCTGTTTTGAATTAATGTTTTGAAAAAGTTTTGAAAATATTGATATTTGTTTTTTATTCGTTTTGTTATAATTCTTGTTGTAGAATGGTACAAAATAGTTTATTGAAATTAAAAAGTAGTTTGTTATTATAACTTATGGTTTAAAATGTATTTTTTGTAGACGAAAACAGGAAATTGTATTTATTATTGATGATAATTACTATGATGACTTCCGTTAAAGATTAATTTGTCAAATTTATTTTAAATAAAAAATAATTTGACTTATTTTCGTTAAAGATGTGTTTAATATGTATTGTATTGTTGTAAAAAAGTTGGATTATTAGCGCAATATAGAAATGTTATGTTTAAAACATCATATCAGTTTTGTAATAAGAGTTTGTGAATAATTGAGATATTATTTTGATCATGAAAAGTTTTAAAGGTTATTAATTTAAGTATTATGATTTTGGGAATAATTGAGATAATATTTTAAGTGTTTATAATTATGTACTATGATACTGTGAATAATGATTATAAGATATTTAACCATGAAACATTTAGGATGTTTGTTTTATGATTTCGTGAAGAATTGAGATATTTAAGAATGTAGGATTTTGTGAATAATAATGAGATAATAATCGTGAATTATTTTAAGGGTGTAGGTAGGTACTATGAGTTTATGAATAATAGATATTTAATCTTGAAATATTTTAAGTGTTTAACGTACTATGAGTTTGAAGTGTTTATATGTTGGTAAAATGAATTGTGAATAATTGAGATATTTAATCATGGAATATTTTAAGTGTTAAATGTACTATGAGTTTGTAAATTATTGAGATAATATTATGTTATGATTTTGTGAATAATTATGAGATTTTTACGAATGAAATATTTTAAGTGTTTATGTATTATGGCTTTGTGAATCGTTGAAATATTTAACCAAGAAATATTTTAAGTGTGTATTATGAATTTGTGAAAAACTATAATGAGATATTTAGCCCTGAAAAATATTGTAAATGTATTTAAATGATTTTATGAATTTGTGTATGATGAGATTGTGTGTTTATGTACCTATTATGATTTATTGAATAACTATAACTTGATGTTTAACCAAAGTAGAACTATCTATTAGGCATCTGAGATAGTATTTTATTGTGAAAATGTTGAAATCTAATGTGTGTATGTTTGTAAGATGTTTGATACGAGAAGTTATGAACGAATATAGAACTAGGTTGATACTGAATGAATATCAACTAGTTTAAGCCACGGGTGATGAGCTTGTTGGCCGTCGATGGGATAACAAGCTCTAATCGATTCAAACATTCTTTGGATGCTCTTCATTTTACTTTGGTCAAAGACATGAGTAACATGACGAGGTCAAAGATGAGTGATCAGGTGTGGCCGAGATGTGTACTGTATTATTTGTTTCTGTTTAAGGTCCAGAGGTGTCACTGAAGTCAGGCCTTGATGTACAATCTTGACGATGGGGTTGATGGTGCGTCAACCACCAACCACCAACACACGAGGACGTGTGTTTTGCAGGAGGGCCGTGTTATCGGTAGCGGGTAGCACTGGGCAATGTTGACAAGAGAGGGTAGTCGTCGATATGGATCGGCCCACCCGAGGTTATAAAGGCGGTGGTCATTGGACGAAGGGAGAGCATTCCGTGTTGATCAGCTGACGAAGTCTGACCTTTTATATCTGACTAGCTTGTCCTTATTTTATGATCTTGTAATAATTGTGTAAAGTAATATATTGTGATCTAGTTTATGTTACTAATATTAACCCAAATACAAGTACTCTCAGTGGTGGAGAGTCTATGTTGGTTTTATTTACTGTGTTTACCTTGCTCGCAATCCTGACATACCGATATTAGCTAAAACTGTAATGATAGAATCACCCCTGAACGATTATATTGTAGTGTCATTTACAAGGATTCAATTAATTTCGTTACGACGCTGCGTGTCGTTCGTTTCGTTCAGATTGTACACGTGCAACGATTTGCTGCGGCTATATCGCTATGCTGCTACCTCATCCTGTGCTTGCTTATCCATAGCATTCCACGCTCGCCCGCCGCTATGAATGAGTTCGATGTATCAATCACATCTAAAATCGGTTACCATCCAAACATCGGATGACATCTATGTGATGTTTACAGATAACGGTTTTCACCACATCTAATCAAATACGAACAAATCTCGAGTTCACATTCACCAACCAACCGAATAACGAAATCGTAATAAACAGGTATCGGTTTTAGATTCATCTAAAATATAAAATCTATAATCCAAAAATCAAAAGCAACTAGCAACCGAGTTACATATTTGCCTCCTCTCTTTTCAACTTTACGTAGTACCGGCCGTGAGAAAGAGATAAAGCGAATATTGCGTTCATTAATCCGTTGCGCTACGAATGTATCGTTGGCGCTATTCTTTAAAATACCTTTGCTCAGAAAATACTTTAGATATAGTTATTGTTGCAGTGAAAAAAAGGTCACATTTTCTTTTTCAAGATATGATAGTTTTTGTTCAAAATTATTTGTAGTTATTAACCAGTATTTGCAATAAATTTACTTCGGCTAAATTATAAATAGTACCTATCTGAAGTCAGGATCTGGGGGGTTACCATGATCTGTTAGAGCAGGAATGTTTTAATATTATTACGAGAGTGGGTAAGAGATGGCGCTAGAGAGCTGTCTAGCGCTGTCACTTTCTCACTCTCTTTCCCTGTTTCATTTACAAAAGAATATTATAATAACTGGCACCAACCAATCAAACGTTTAAATAATTTGGACTTTGTAGTTGTATATCAATGTCTGTAGACATCGACATCTGAAAACCGATGTCGACATCGATGAAAAATCTAAATATCGGATGAACAACTGTTGCCGAAAAATTCCGATATTACAAATCTCTACCCGCCGCTCATTCATTTCATCGTCATTCAATTTATTTAACTTTATAAATTATCGTTTTACGTTTTTAGATTACACTGTAAGAAATAAGAAAATGACTAATTAAGTAATAATCTTATTAGATTCATAATGTTAACGAATAATACAAAATGAAAATTTGAAGAAATTTTTATTTTTTGTTTTTAAAGTCCTCTTAAAATTAAGTAACTTGGTTTAAACATTCACATTTTATTGATCAAAACCTTTTTTTTTTAAATGTTTTGGGTATTCATAGAGGTACTACCATCATTTTAATCAGAGAAATACAAGTTTTCACATATTATTATAAAAACCGGTAATTATCGGTATTTATCGGAAAAAAGTCCGATAAAAATCGAATTATCGATTATCGAAAACTTTCGATAATTGCATGCCCTAGTATGAGTCTGTCATGCTCACTTAAATGTCCTGCTTATGGTGGCGTTGTATATCCTGTCATTGGGTTCCCTGCAATATGGTTGAGCTAAGCGATGCGGATGTGCTCGTCATGCTCGTGAACGGTTGCTGTCTGTCGGGACGGGTTAGCCCTTAGCTGCTATGGCAATCCCAGAAGGCATATTTTTCTATTTGTTACTCTTATGTGAGTTTATTTCTTACATTAACCTGCATTATTCTCATTCTATTTCTCACACCACTGTAATGGAATTGTCATGAACTACTATTTTGAAAAGAGTATTCTTGGAGTTTTGAGCTCTTCCCCATGCAACCTACCTTTTGTAACCGTGCACCTAGTTTTGACGTTTTAAAAGTGCCTGTAATCTAGTCTATTTGAAATAAAAAACTTTGACTTTGACTTCAAAAGGATGAAATAAAATACAGATATTATAAAGAATAAAGAAAATATAATTATGTATTTGTCCACGTGAACAGAAAGTACAGTTACAGTTACAAAGAAAGTAAACTTCTTGATTAAAAAAAAACGAATTGCGATATTAGAAACACTAATCCTCCTCCACACTGTCATTGGAGACCGAGATGGAGTTTTTCAATGGCAGTAGATTTATAATATTTATAATTGAATGTAATTGCGCGAAACAAAATTATGTAATAGCGCGCATAGAATCACAACAAGACTGTCCTTCCGAGCTAGTCTCCTTTTATTTTTTATTTTTTCGAGGGAAAATCCTCATGGATGCCCTTCGCCCGGGGAAGGCAAAGGGGTATGCCGGACTCTTACCGGCTAAAAACCCCCGGTGTTCCTTCTTCTGACCCTTGGCCGGGGTCGCGGGATTCGCAGATGCCTCGGCCTTGGTCCACCAGCCCCTGGCGGACCTTTCCTTCTGTGGGGCCTGGCCCCACGTCCTTCCTCCTGAGAGGCGCGCACGGAACACTGCGCACCGCCTTCTCGGGCATGTTACTGGTCGCAGGCCAGTACTAGTACTACCCGCAGGCTACACACTATGGTGGCCGGACATCGGCACGCGCCTTCCAGCGCCCGGTGCGTCTGGCGCGGGAAGGGAGAGTGGCAGCTGTCTCTCTCCCCCTCTCCGCTCCCTCTTTGGTCGCCATCACCTCCTCGCAGAAGGAGGCGACGGCTTCCCACGCACTCTCGCTCCCGACCATGAACAGAACCACGGCCGGAAGCGAGAGGTCACCACTGACTCCAAGCTAGTCACCTTATTTTACTCGCATCTTACCCCTTTCTAACGTTACGTACGATTACAATAGAATTTATCGCGTAAACATTTGTTTATTTACCGTTACTAGGTATAAACTTTAATTAATATGCAATTAATGCACTTAATGTTTGAATCTTTCTTTCACTTAATGTTTGAATCTTAATGTTTGAATCTAACGTTTGAACAATTGTTAGAAAAAAATAATTATAGTAAGAGATAATGCAATACTTTAATTTTAATAACCTATTTATATTCAAACTTCCATTTTGTGGAATGAAACATTGGTAATAAAATTTGCATACATTTCTACGCGAATAAACGTGTAAGAAGACGTTACCCAAATTCGGAAACAATCACAAATCTTCTCAAACGTCTGTAGGTTTTAACATGTTTATTCTTGTGTACTTGGCGACTCAAAAAGCATGTAATAATAGCATAAACTATTATTCGTATAATTTTAAAATTAATTATTTCCCTAGAATAAAGAAATTCACTATTATAATAGGCGTATTTTGAGTCCAAAATTCATAAAAAAAATTAAGTAGGTGCTGGATAGGCAAAAGAAACGAAAAATGAAATAAAAAAAAATTCGTGTAAGAACTCTTGCACGTTTATTCGGTGGGGCCATCGATATATGTGTTGACAACTTTTAATTAAACCAACCATCGTCCTCGACGTCGTCCACAGACGTCCGGCGTCCAACCAACCGTCGTCCATGGACTAAGTATCATCATATTACGTACTAATAATGACGCCAACATAAAACGAGAAAGACAGGCGCTCTCGATACGGTGCAATACCTATGCTCGCAGATTTTCTCCGTGTTGGTGTAGGCTTTGTGTGAAAAAAACGTTGCTCCGTGCCTATTGCTTCTTATTTTCATGCCAGCTGTGGTGGACATGTGGACGTTTGGTACCTTACGTGTGCAGAAGTTGATTTTATTTCCGCGGTAGTGCGTCCAGCGTGACTTTTACGCCGTCGATCTTGCACATAGCATCGTTTTCCAGCTGCTTACGAAAATTGACCAATCAACTGCTGAAGATCGTAAGTGAGGATTAATGTAGTCCGATCCACGGGTATTAGCTCGAAGTCCATCGAAGCGCCAACAGACGATTAAGTTTCATAGCGTGCATGCAGGTATGTGTTTGAGAATTTTTGTAAATATAATAAATTTTAATGAGTAATGTATTTGTGAAATAAAGTTTCGACCACCACCTATCGCGAAGGATGCCCTACCTATCGCGTTGGATTAGGTATATGCTCTAAGGGTAAGTTAGATCAAGTTCATGCATTGCCGATCGAAGATGTGCTTAGGTTTGGTGCCAGTAACAGCATGCAGTTAGGTCACTGTTCAGTAGATATTTAATCTTGACCTCAGATTTTGGCAGTCGACAAATTAGGGAACTATATTTAGATGAACTTTCGACTTTTTAGTGTGGGCGCCGCACAATAGCACCGCCGTCTATATTTAGTAAGTACACAAGAACCAAGGAGTACCTGATACCTATTTTGGTCACGCCTCGAACTTGTGGCCCTTCGATCAACAGTTAGGTGGTGCAGTCACACCATTTGTTAAACAATAATGTCTTTTTACACAAATCTGGCATGTTTCGATTCCTTACTTCACTATAAAATGAATGACTATTTAATAGTCCATGAGGGATAATTTCTGCGTAATAGGTTGGTAAAACTCTTAGTTGTAAATAAAAAACATTTTCATTCAATAAATTATATTATATCTCTTTACAATTCAATCATTTTCCTTTTTTCATAATCGTCAAAATATCAACAAATTTTCCTTAGACTACACAATTTGTGCCTACTTCACTGTAGTAATATTGTAATCTCAGATATTGGCCACACACTCGTTACTCGTAACCATCGCACATTCAATCACCTCACAGCCCTTACAATTTACTGTCTCTTTACATTTAAATGATTCTTGAAATGTTGATGAACAGAAAAGGAAAACCCTGGCCCAGTATATGAATGATACAACTTCAACAAACTATAAAGAATGTATACGTACGACCAGCAGGTATATTAAAATCGCACATAACTTCACTGGCTGAAATAATAATTATCTAGCACCAATTTGAATAACCTAAGATTAACTCTGTAAATAAAAGTATCAACTGGCTGCTATTACGAACAAAAATTGTTAACATCATCCATCGCAAAAATACTAATATGATAATCTTTGAATTAACAAATTTAAAAAGGAATTCAGTACTACTTATCCTATGGCATGCACCATTATTTTAATCAGACCCTATGTTATTAACAATTTAAACAAAAAAGTAGTCGATTAAACTAATAAATTTATACGGTATTAATGCCAATATATACCAAAACAAAGGTAAGGAACTACGACAAAAATAATCGCAATTAAAAGAAAAACAAAAATATGATGACATTCTGCTATTCATTATGAATTACACTAAATCGGATTTATTAACATAAATACTTTGTACTCTTCTAAGTTAATGGAAATTCAATTATATACAATACCACATACAAAATTTATAACTAGAGAAATAGTAATAATCATAAGCATGAAAATACTACGCAATGAGATGAGATTTGGGAATATGTAAATTATTACTCATAAAGCACCTACAAAACCTAGTGTTAAGTCTCACTATTCACCTATCCTAAGAAATATTACAACCCTTAAATAATTATATAATACTACAGACTTCTGTTTCAGGATTGTTTGGTTCATATAACTAAATTAATAGCATCAATTAAGTTTTTAAAACATTAAAGTAACAAAAATTGGATAATTCGTGTGATGAGTCGTTCACTTGGATGTTCAATCAAATATAACTTCCTCTATTCCTCAGTATCAAATGCGAGCCGACTGCGCCCACTTCCAGGTATACGTATACGGGAAGTGCACAAAAAATCGATCATAAAATTACGTCGAATGTGACGTACGTCGGTGAAGGAGACCAGGAGCTGGACGCACCTACATATAAATGCACTCGAGGTAGCCTCGACTCGAAAAAATAATTCCAAAATACACACGTCAAAACGTAAAAAAAAAACTAAATAAGACCCCAGGGGATAAAATCAAAATCTAGGGACGGCGATGAGCCAACAAACGCGTTCGACTACCGATGACGACGCACTGCCGCTCGTGGATTTACGGAGGCGCGCTCGTCTACAGGAGACCACCTTTCCGACCGAATAGTAGGCTCAACGTGCCCAGCGCCGACGAATGCGATGAGTGTGCCGGCGTCGTCGGCGCAGGCGCCGGCACACTCAACCCCACCGTGCCCAGGTCAGAGCGGGGCCGGGGCGCGCGGGCCCGGGGGGGTCGTCGCAGGCACCCCGGCGCGCTCATCGAACCCGTCGTGTCCAGCGCACCCGAGCCCGGGTGTGCCGGCACGCCCAGTGGAGGCTCCACCGGCTCGCCCAGGCGCCTCTCTACGGGAGGCGCGGCGGGCGAGCGCAGCGTGCGCTTGAGACACGTGAGCTGCTCCATGGGACTACGGTGCACGAGACCGGTGTACAGCGAGCCGGGCGTCTGCAGTGCGATGGGCGCCGGCGAGCTGTCGCCGCCGGGCGAGGCCAGGTGGCGGCGGCGCAAGATGGAGGTGCCGGACGCGATGAGCGCGTGCAGCGAGGGCGGCGCGTCGCCGGGGCGGGGCGAGGCGGGCGGCGTGCTGTCGGGGGAGCCCAGCAGTGGGCTGTTGGCGGGCGTGGCCGTGGGCGTGAAGTGCGCGCGCGAGGGCGGCAGGCACACGGACTCGCGGCGCGAGTGCACGGGCGAGCCGCCGGCCGACGAGCGGCGCGACGTGAGACGGGAGCTCCACGCGCTGCCCAGCACGCTACTTGACAGGCTGCTCATGCCGCTGCTACACACGCTACTGGCGCTGCTGCTCATCATGCTGCCGTCGTTTGGATGAAGTACCGTGCTGAAAATTCAAAAACTGACTTTAGTACAAATAACAGTTTGAAAGTGTCCAAAATTTTTTCACTAGTTAGTTGCACGTTAAAAATATGACAAATAACAGTGTTAATCATATGTACCTATTAACGAACGTATAAACGTGACTAGAGTGCGGCAGACGAGGCATGTCGTCATCTTCCTCGACGTCGGATAGCCTGTATAATAACCTTGAGCCGTATCCGGTAGACCGCGAGCCGCGGACGCCGACGCCCTCCTGTTCATCTAGGAGACCTGTCAACAAAAATTGGTACTTAAATTAAATACAACATTTTTTTTCGGATTTTCGGGAAAGTAGCTTCTAAGCATTGGTTTATCGTAATGCAAATTGTTGTCGGTTTTTTACGAAAATAAGTGACAGATCCCGTCCTTAATAATTATGCAGTTTAATAATAATATAAACACACGGCTCAATTTATAAAAATATGTGTTTACCTGACATGGAAGGCTTGGCAAGCTGAGCCCAAGTGTGCAACGTGAGTGAGCCCTCAAGAGGTTTGACGATCTGCAGCTTGTGTGGCGGCCGAAACCGCGCCATGCCGCCCGCACCCGCTCCCCACACCGCGCTCTCCTCGCTTGAATCCCGCTCTACGAAAATATATTGTAATATAAATAAGATGATTGCTTTCGTCCTGCCATAGAAATTTGTCATTTTTCAAGTTTTTTTTTATATTTTACGTAAGATATACACATTTATAAGATTTATTAATTACGCAAACAAAATATTGTATTTATGATTTGTGTACATGTTTACCTTTTAAAACGACACATTTTACTGTTATTGTTACAAACAAGACTATTTGAAAAAAATACAGTAAATTTTAATAATCAATTAAGATGTTCATATTTTATTTAAGTAAATATTAAAAAACTCGAAAAATTATTAATTCCGACCGATCGATCCACTTTAAAAACATATGTATTATGGAATATTCATTCAAACACCTGAGTATCACGTTATAGTAACATAAACACATCGATACAGTGTAAATATCTTTATCAGAAAATAAAACCATAAATGAAGAAATCATAGGTATATATTTATAAGCAAACACTTTTGCTATCGATATTCAAACAATTTCTAAATGATTAAGAAATGTGTTTAAACAACGAGACGTCTCAAGTAGGGTACATAAAACATTTGTGTATATTACTACTATACAAAGTTAGTTAGAAAGGGGGTACTAATCCGAAAGGGTGTTAAATTACCCATAATAATGCATAACTTTTGTTCCATAACTTTCCCCAAAGATCAATAGTTTAAGAGAAACAGCTGTTCAAAATTTACATAAAAAATATGCTAAAATCTATCTATCCTCAGCTATAATTAGCAGTGTATACATTTTAGGTCATATTTGGGGTCACGAATTAGAAGTTTCATTTTCTGAATTCGCAACTAAACAAGGGACGAAGAATTTTCGAAAAAACTAAAATAAAAATTATTTTACATGGAAATAAAAATTATTGAATTTTGAAATTTTAAAGTTCCGAACTCACAGACAGTTTTACTCAACGTAAGGCGATTAACACACGGCACCGCCTACCGCGGCGGTACGTGATGCGGTGTGTTAATCGCCTAAATCTCTTCATGTGGACCTCAAAACTCACGGCATGATGGCGCGGTTTCTTGTCCGCATGAAGAGGTTTACTCACTATCGAGTATAACTATCGAGTAAAACTGTATGTGAGTACAGAGCTTAACACTTGCTTTAAAACCGTTATTAGTGATACTCTAAGTGGCCCGCGGATTGGTACCCCCTTTCCGACTAACCTTGTATACGTTAAATGCTTCATCCAGGCCGTTCAAGACCAATGTTTGTAATCTTTATTATTAATCTGCACATTCTGAAATAATTCCTTAACAGCGCAACTGCAATAAATTTATCCCGATCTACGTGTTAACAGGAAGCAAACACGCACTCAGTTTTCTCAAACGGTAAACTTACCTGCACGTGATACAACCACCCTATCCAAGCGCTTCAATAACGTATACCAGCTTTCGCCCGCAGCTTCGCTTGCGTGAGATTTTGAACCCGTTAAGTGACGATTTTCCATAGAAACTTTCTTCCCCTATTTAACTCCCTTAGGGGTTGAATTTCGAAAAATCCCTTCTTAGTGGATGCCTAATGCCTACGTTACAAAAGAAACCTACTGTCAAAATTTCAAGTTTCTAACGCCAGCGGTTTAGGCTGTGCGTTGATAGATCAGTCAGTCAGTCAGCTTCTCCTTTTATATGTATAGACTAGCTGTTGCCCGCAGCTTCGCTTGCGTGTAATTTTAAACCCTCTTTAAGCCCCTTTTTAAATGTAGGTTTAAAATGAAAAAAGTTTGTCTTTTATTATTTACTTTGAACAGTGTTTGTGCAAAACTTTAAGTTAATAACCCCATGGAATAAGAGTTTTCATACAAACATTAACACATTTCACCACTTAAGGGGTGGAATTTCCAAAAACCTTTCCTTAGTGGATGCCAACGTTATTAGAGGTACCTACTAAGAACATTTCAAGTTTTTAACCCCAGCGGTTTAGGCTTTGCGTTGATAGATCTGTCAGCCAGTCAGTCAGTTACTTCAAAAGTACCAGATTTCTCATAAAAACTTGCAACCCATATTTCAGATCCTTAATGGTTGAATTCGTAGCTCAAAAATATGTACATTTATTTCTAACCAGAAATCCAATTATTTGATATCATGCTTTTAACTATGAAAAAACATTCATCCCTTCCCTTAGGGGAAGAATTTCCAAAAACGCTCAAATGTGTATGTTTACATCTAACCAGAAGCCTAAATATCCCATGCTTCTTACTTCAAAAGTAGCACATTTCTCAAACAAACTTTCAACACAGGCTTATTATTTCACCCTCTTAGGGGTAGAATTTCCAAAAAACATCAAACACGTGTATGTTTATTTCCCAGCAGAAACCTTATTATTTGAATGCATGCTTTTTACTTCAGAAAACCTTTCATCCATATTTCACCCCTTAGGGGTAGTCTTTCCAAACCCTAAAAACGTGTATTGTTTTGTTCTATAAAGTTTCAGATTTCTCATACAAATTCTCAACCCTCAATATTTCCCCACCTTAGGGGTTTCATTTACAAACACGCTCAAACACGTGTACATTTATTTCGAACCAGAAACTGTATTATTTGATTTCATGCTCTTTTTAACTTCAGAAAATCTTTCATCCTGTATTTCACCCCTCAGTGGTCGAATTTCCAAAAACCCTAAAACACGTGTATGTTTATATCGGACCAGTAACCTAAATATTTAATTCCATGTTTCTTACTTCAAAAGTATCAGATTTCTCATACAAACTTTTAACCCTTATTTCACCCCCTTGGGAGTTGAATTTACAAAAACGGTCAAACACATGTACATTTATTTGTAACCAGAAACCTTAATATTTAATTTCATGCTTCTTACTTCAATAATGACGGACTTGCATACAAACGTTAATCACCCTTTTCACCCCCTTAGTGGTTGAATTTCGAGAAATCTCTTCTTAGTGGATGCTTACGGTACAAAAGAAACCGACTGTCCAAATATCATGTTTCAGTCAGTACCTTTCTCTTTATATTAGAAGAAGACAAACAATTATCCAATACGACTCACGCGCCACCTATTGTACGTTGAAGATACTATGTCAGAAACGTTTGCGTGAGTAACAACAACTATACAAAGTTTCAACTCAATCGGATGAACGATGCGTATTTTTATTTACAATTATCCGATACGACTCGCGCGCAACCTCTTGTACGTTAATAGTACTATATCACAAACTCTGGCGCTAGTGCCAATATCAACTGTACGAAGTTTCAACTCAGTCGGATGAACGATGTGAATTTTTATTTAAAACCATCCGATAGGACTCGCGCACCACCTCCTAAATTACGGTGATGGTACATACTATGCCAGAAAAACTCGCGCAAATGTCAACAATAAAAAAACTTTCATCCTCTATTTCACTCTCTACGGATAGATTTTTCAAAAACCCTGAAACACGTGTATGTTTTATGCTTCTTACTTCAAGAGTACCAGACTTCTTACACAAACTTTCATCTGCTGTTTTATCCCCTGAGGGGTTAAAATTACAAAAACGCTCACACACGTTCATATACATATTATTAATCCGAAACCCTATTATTTAATTTCATACTTTTAACTTGAAGAAAACTTTCACCTCCTATTTCACCCCCTAAGGGTAGAATCTCCAAAAACGCTCAAACATGTGTATATTTACTTCTAACCAGAAGCCGAAATACTTAATTCCATGCTTCTTACTTCAAAAGTAACAGATTTCTCATTCAAACTTACAACACTTATTTCACCCCTTAGGGGTTGAATTTACAGAAACCCTGAAACATGTGTACGTTTATTTCTGACCAGTAACCTAAATATTGAATTTCATGCTTCTTACTTCAAAAGTACCAGATTTCTCATACAAACTTACAACACTTATTTCACCCCCTTAAGGGTTGAATTTCCAAAAACGCTCAAACACGTGTACATTTACTCCTAACCAGAAACCTTAATACTTAATTTCAAGCTTCTTACTTCAAAAATGACGGACTTGCATACAAACGTTAATCACCCTTTTCACCCCCTTTGGGGTTAAATTTTGAAAAATCCCTCCTTAGTGGATGTTTTCGTCACGTAAGGAACCTACTGTCCAAATTTCATATATCCAGCTTTAGTGGTTTAGGCTCTGCGTTGATGAATGAAATGTCAGTCAGTACAAGTCTCTTTATATATAAGAAGAAGATAATAGGTAAGAGTACCGGTGTATCGGCGGTGGCGCAGCACGTGCGAGGCGGTGAGCGAGGCGCGGCGCGAGTTGATCTCGTGCGGCGTGAGGCGCCGCAGTGCCGCCGCCAGCTCCGCCGCGCCCGGCGCGCCCGGCACGCCCACGCCGGTGCCGCCGCTGCAACAGAATATACACCATTTCACATAATGCACTACAATGCATATTTATTTTTACGAACGATCCCACAACAATCATTGTCCGGCTTCGTAAACACTAATCGCACAAACACCTACACTAAAAACAATCCTGTAGGCAAAGGTTAATAATTAATCTCTTAGATACCGCCGGCGTACTCGTAAATTGCGGCACGTCAAAGTCAGCTTACTTGAGAAAGTCTCTTTGCAACACTCTTTGGTTGCAACGAGAATGACTCGTACTTGTACTATTTGTTCTGTGGTGTAAGCCCATGCCGCGTGTTTTATTAAACTGGGGCCTAATTCTCCTAAAATCAATCTTGATAAATCACAACCGAACCAAGGCCGAACCGTTCATTCAGACAGTTCTCAATTTCAAAAGCTATCAAATTGTTTGACACAAAAAACAAAATCAATCATTTTGAAAGTTTTCGAAAACAAAAACTGACTGTCGGTTGTGGCAGTTGTGGTTCGATTACGTTTGGCAACAATTTATTTAGGAGAATTGGGCCCCTGTTTATAATCCAAAATGCCGGTTTGCGTAAACTGTGTTAAAACAATAATACAAGAAATATACAATGCAATAATATCGTTGCAAATGTGTCGATATTGAGTTGCCGCATTCAAGGAGTTATTTATTGTTTTTAGTAAAGCGGTAAGTTGTAGGCGCGCAGCGGAGACCAATAATTTAATCTAAGCCTGTAGGTTAGATTATACAAATATTTATTTCGAGCGGGGATCGAACCAATGCTATTGTCTACTTTATTTTCAGAAAACTATAAAAAACACCTTCGATGTAACAATATATTTCTGGAAGTGAAGGAGGGTTGAATTCCTAGTTGCATCTCGTGCAACATAATCGTGTATCAACAGTAAGAATACTAAAATGAAAAGTGAGGTAATTTATACTTAATCTCTCTTGATTAGTAACTGAAATAATACGCTACAAATTCATCCACCCATTCATCAAAATGTCTACTAAAGCTTAAAACAATGCTTACGGATAGAGATCATCGGAGTCAGTATCCGAGGTGTCATCGAGGAAGGAGTCACTGGAAGGCTTGATCGGCGGACGCAGGTAAGCCGCGCCCACCGACGGGCCGTCTGCCACGTCCGAGCCGGGCAGCGACGGGCCCGACTGGCCCGACTGGCCCGAGTGAGCCGACCATCGCGATGCACACTGCACCGTCTCAAACACTTTGTGCATGCTTGATCTGGAACCAAATTAAAACTATTTGTATGTTGAAAGCACAATATCGAGGACACACGGTAAAACAACTGTCTCATATTCCTTCCGGACGAGATATGGTATGAGATGCCACTTAAGTGGGTTATCAAGATGATCGATGAGTTATCAGATCAACAACAGTTGCTGTATGTGAACATTGGTTTACATCGATACGACCATTGTATAATTTTTTTGGTAGTTGGAAGCGAATAATTATTGGAATGGGATGGATGTTGGTACTGACTGTGCGAGCGGATCGCCGATGCCGGAGTCGAGGCTGAGCTCGGAGTAGATGGAGGAGTGCATCTCGCGGTGCAGGCTGGGCGGCAGCAGGCCGGCGGCGGCGGCCACGCTGGGCATGAGGCCCCGCACGGGCTCGCTGCGCTTGCGCAGCGCACGCAGCTGCTCCTGCGCCTCCGCCAGGTGCGCCGCCACCTCCATGTACCGCTCCTGAACACGAATATCATTATATCTAACATATATTACAATCTGGGCCCTACAATCAACAGAATCCATTAAAGATACATAACTGAGGTTTCCACGTGTAAACTTTTGTACTGTAAAAACGATAAATGGTAATAATCAAAATCACATTAATTTAAATTAGGAAATGGGCGAAATTAATAATTAACATTTTAAAATTGTGTTTAAATACACTTAATTTACCCAGATTTTTATTATATTTAATCTATATATTACAGACGTACTTATTACAAATCTATTATAAATAAGCTGTTTTTAGGTTACATTCTCTGAATAATCCATGACATCTCGTCAAACATAGATTACTCCTTTAACCGTAAAAGGTAACTATATTAAAATTTAACGTTATATGATATTTAATAATAAAAAAATCCTATCAAGGAATTAACGAAAATGCGGTGAATTTCACTACATATTTGTAAACAAATAAAGGAGATCAACCAATTAAAAAAATACCTTTAGTTAACAGATACGGTTAACTTTAAATATACACAAACAAAATAATAGGAAGTTTTGATTAGGCACATGTAAAATAGTATTTTTTTTTTGCTTAGTTCCCCGTTTTCTATCTTTAGATAACTTTTATCTAAGCAATAAATATGGTGGCTGGCTCGGTTGACATATATTTTCTACACAAAAGCTGTCAAACCGCGATATTTATTCTTTAGATAAAAGTTATGGACGGCGCCGCCGAGGTTGGCCCAAAAAGAGAAGGTGACCATGACCTAGACGCGTACAGCGAGGGCTGGTTTGAGGTGGCGCAGAAAAAGAGTACATGGAAGAACTTGGAGGAAACCTTTGGTCAGCAGTGGGACAGTACAGGCTGACATAAACTAAAGTTATCTGAAGATTGAAAAATCGGTCCTAACTCCTATTAAGGACGAACCTTAACCGTGTAAAATAAGGTTTATTTTACTTCGGCAATTTTGTTTTCGGCTACCATCGAGAGTGCCCATCGCTTGATATCAAATAGATCCATCTACTGTCACAAAGATTTGGATTGTCCTAACATGAAGCAAAAGTTATGCTAGGTAAGTGTGGGTCATGCGTATGTAGTAAAGTGACTTGATACCTACGCTATACATTCAAATACGTACACAAATAAGTCTTGTACTCAAAGTAATTACCTTCGTGTCAGCCAGTTCTGCTGCGAGAGCATTTTGATTTTCTTTTGTTATTTCTAATATCCGTAACGTGTGCTCATGCTCTGTAGTTAACTGTGAACAATTAAAAATGAAGATTAAACATAGCATATTGAAGCAATATTAACAATAGATGTTCCATTGCATAAAAAAGAAAGGCTTTCTTCAAATACTGTATTATGTATATGAATTTGCGTGTTATGTTCCGTAGTTCCATCGGAGACAGTACATCACCATACTTATTTCTGTTGCCAAGCAGCATTGCTGTGTTTGAAGTGTTATAAGATGTTCCGGTGCCGATGAAACTACAGGAACATGTGATTTTTCATCTTTGTCTTTTATAGTTGTCTACGCATTTGCTAGCCAACCTGACACATTTGCTAAACAATCCACTTGGTGTTGTAGGTGTATCATACAAGGTTAGTCAGAAAGGGGATACTAATCCGAAAGGGTGTTAAAGTACCCATAATAATGAGTGACTTTTGTTCTACCACTTTCCCCAAAAGTCAATAGTTTAAGAGAAATAGCTGTTCAAAAATGACATAAAAAATATGCTAAAATCTATCTATCCTCAGCTATGATCAGCTGTGTTTACATTTTAGGTCATATTTGGGGTCACGAATTAGAAGCTCCATTTTCTGAATTCGCAACTAAAGCAGGTATGAAAAATTATTGAAAAAAACTAAAATAAAAATAATTTTGCATGGAAATAAAAATTATCGAATTTTGAAATTTTAACACTTGCTTTAAACCATCATCAGTATTCAGTTATACTTTAAGCGGCCTGCGGATTAGTCTCTTTCCGACTAACCTTGTATAAGCCGCAGTATTTAATTTTCTATCAGATGGGCTATCTCGTCGGCCTGTTTATCTAACAAATGCATACCATAGAAGCGAACTGATCTAAGTAAAATTTTTGGTAAAATTGAGATATACAGTCAAATTGCTAAATTGAACCCCAAAAGGCCAACATTAACTGCTAACCCAATTTCGCCAAAAATGTTACTGGGACAATTGGGTTACAAGGTATCCAAATATATTTTTAAATTTACAATAAAGAAGCCTGAGTTAGTTTTAGACTAGGTAATCGGATTGTCTGCGACTTAAGAGCTTCGCTTTTACGTGATCCGGCTTACTGGCTTAGCCAAGGTTCCGTTTGCTGAATAATCGACAATTCAAGTGATATCTACCACTCATTGTGAATGAAATAATATTTTATAAGTCAACATTTGAGCAATAAATTGTTGCTCATTAAGATACTGAATATTTTGTAAACGTGAGACGTAAAGGTGTATTGTCGCGTTCTTCTGTTTTGTTTAAACTTCATTAAATAAAGATTGTCCTTTGTTCTTTTAACGTGTATAATGAAATATGTGGCATTTACCACGAATTTCAGTGCCTTTGTACGCTATGGTTCTAATTAACTTGTCTTTTACTAAGAGTTGTGTGTACATAAGGTATTAAATAAATAAATCAATCAATAATTTATAAATACTGCGGAATCCGATTATCTTAAAATTCCAATTATGTAACGCGCATGTGGCCCGCACTCGCTAGGTGTGTTTTAAAATTATCTTAAAATTCCAATTATGTAACGCGCATGTGGCCCGCACTCGCTAGGTGTGTTTTAAATAGGATCTACGTGATGTTTGGTTACGCAAGTGCGAATTTAACACATGGTATTTGCCAAATCGATAATATTATGCCACGCCAAGATCTTTTTACCTAAAAATTACTGATACAAAGAAGTTAAAGAACATGTACAATTCAAAAGATTGACATTCAAGAGAATTTATAGTACTTGTTCTGTTATTAAATTATTATGAATAAATTATAATTCACCTGTTGATAAAAAAACAATTTTACCTGTTGATAATTTCTTTCAGTAACAGCGAGCCTCGAATTGATGGTCTCAAGCTGTTGTTGAAGGTCCACCGAGCGTGTCCGCTCCTCCAACAGCTCAGCGCCCAATACACTCGCTTCTGAATTCGCACTGGCTGGAAATTTTACAATTGCTATAAATAGTTGCTTGTAACGCCGTAGCCAGTTCAAGAGATTTTGAAAATGAAATTTTATTCTTGCAGGGAAATACAATTTTACACTAGTTAAATAACTTATGTTGAATACAGCGTAAACTCAACAATATCACATGTTTATTTTATTTTTTGCTGTATTTACCATTTCAAGTTATACAAGAGTCACATGCACAGTAAATAGGTATAGGTACTTAGTGCCACTCATTACATGCTTAACGTGTAATTAAAGTGTTCAGAACCGAAAACTAAATCGTTATTACAAAGTGATTGAATGATTGATGATGCATTGAATATAAAAACATCACGCATAAAAGTAGAATTACAATAGGGAATATGCATGTAATTTTTTTTTTCTCTTAATCAATAAAGCACATTAATATAAACCCAGGAAAAGTATTAAAAGTCAAATGTTACTATTGTTTGTAGCTCAAAACAATTGATTAAACTTTAACAATTTTTTTCTACAGTTCAAACATCCTTTATTGTCGCGGCCATAATGTGACGTCATAATTCACGATACTGCTTTGTTTACATCTCTGTTTTAGCCACAAATCATAAATTAACATATTTCTTGTGCTTTATTCAAGCAGAAATCGCACTTACTAACTTACCCAACTGAGAAATCAAACAGTTTGCTAAGAAAAGATTATTTAAAGATTAATTCACGTGGATTTTGATGTCACTTCCGGCATTTTCGAAGATGACGCGTTTCGAGATTGCGTTCCGTCCCACAAAAAAAAACGTAACATAAAATAATGAATTGTAAAAGCGTTTTTTTTTTAATTCTATTTTTGTTTGACTCCTGTACAATGTATATTTAAATAATGAAAGAGTTTTGAATTACATGCATATTCTCTATTAGAATACACAAACTACAAAATATCTTCTTTTCTTTATTCTTTCTTCTGACGATGATTAGAAGCAAGTTGAAACAAGTATGGTCTGACAGGGTGCAAACCTTAAGAGAAAACACGCTGCTAGGCCACCTTGTATCACCAAGCTCATACTCTTCAAAACTGTAAGATATTCTTCTTTTCACTCCTTGCTGCTCCATGATGCGGTAGATATATGAGGGGTGAGTAGACAATGCTTCAGTCCAAAACACATGCCGCAACAAAATGACGGAAGACGGAACAAGCCACTGTCCGTATGCAGTGCATCACCGGATACATATTGAATGCCAGTCAAAGCCACTTTTGATTAATGTCTTAACTCAAAAGTAGTTTCGACCAGTGAATTGAACGAATTGAACTCTTTTTCCAAACTCCTGACTGACAAATAGGCTGAAGTTTTTTTTGTAGTGTACTACAGTCCGCGCGCGAGCTCCGAGGAATTATAAGATTATAAAAAACTGACAGTACGGACACACTTACGTCCGTACTTTTTTTTCATTAAGCATACTCTCGCGTCAAGGTCGACACTAGTACTGGGAGAGTGTGGGGTATGGAGCGACGGTCGGGCGCGGCGCAATCCGCCTGTTTCCTCAGCCACCGATTCCTCGGAGCTCGCGCGCGGACTAAGTTACCGTCACATAATAGCATCATAAGTTAATGTCACTGCAGGGCACTGGCCTCATCTCAGTATAAGAAGGCCTGAGTCCACCACGCTGCTGCGCTGGTCTGGGGGCCTACTCCCTAAGTCCGTCAACTAAGTTAGTCGCCCGTCCGAAAGTAGCCCGAAACGTAGGAGTGAACAAAACAAGTGTCAAGTTCAACTTTTTGGACGGGCAGAAACACATAGGTATTTGACAGTTGTCCTGTCAAATCGTGTTGTCATTCATTCTTAGTTCGGGCCCCGAAATAATCGTATGTCGTGAGGGAGTAGGAAACGCTCGTAATTAAGGCCAAAACCACGGACTTCGTGCTTAGGGAGTAGACCACCTGGTGCGGAGTGGTGGACTACATCGATAACTTTTGGACTTTCTCAGGTGTGCAGGTACAACAAAAACCAGTAACAAGGAATCGGCCTCTGCGTTAAGGCCAACAGTCGTGTGAACAGACTGTTAATGATAGCCGTTATACAATATTCAAGGTATATTTGTATTTAGCCTCATCTTACATTGCTGACCTCATTACCGGCTGCGACATGAATATTTTTATCTTTGATAAGCTATAATTGTCACGATATCATTTTTTATCATTAACTTATACTGCGTAATTCCATAAACTAGTAAATGCCACAAAATTTATTAAACACCTGAAATAAAAAACATAATATTGTTTTATGATAGTAGGTATCCTACATAGTTTTCAAAAGGAGGCTTAAGTAAAATATCAATCGATCATCAAGATAGTCTAATTTCTAGTTAGTAGGCTGCAAAGCCGCTTGTAGGTCGTTCGTTTGACTGATAGCGATAACCGACGACCTTCTATCAGCCAGACGTAACACAAACAATCGGAACCAATTGTTTTGTATCGGCCAACACTGCCGGCTACAGAGATGCGGTGTGATAACAAAGTATTACATAAAAGTAATATTATCACGCTTATTGCTTACGACATAAGCCAACGTGTTTACTTGAGTGGCATTTTAAATTGCAATTATCGTTATGAAAACTTGTTGGCGTTCAATATAGCCAGGTTGCGCCGGGATTTCATGTCCCACATGATGCAAGCTAATCATGCTCGGTAGAATATAACACACTCAGACAAAGTATGGGTGTTCTTACGATGCTTTTTTTAGCGTGGCAAGAAACTGAAAGATTTATGGAAATTGGGCTGAGCCGTATGAGTGATGCACTGCAGTACTCTCACCGAGTACTGCAGTGAAAATCTCATAAAAGTCATTGTTATTAGATTTCACCGACTGCCGACATTGAAACACAGTCATAATAATTTCCGAAGGGTGAAGGAACATTGCATCATCGTAGCAAAACTCTTTTTTTAATCTTCTAATTCTCGCAGCAAGTTCTTGGATTTTTTTTCTGCTTAATCGGACAGGAAAACTCTTACATTTATAAAACCCATTTATATAAATTTATATTTACACCTATATCGTGAAAGAATAGAAGACTCTACCTATCTTTTTAATTAACCGAAATATTTAATGTATTAATAATCCTATAGTGTTAATCATAAGATATGTTTTCAATTTATAAAAAACTAAAGACATTTTAAATCTAATCACATACATGATTGAGATTTCCTGATAAAATACAATACATAAATATTAGAAGCATCTAGAAGTAGCCGGTTTTTTTTTTTCGACTGATAATAAGGCATCAACCAATCAAAATTCAACACGACAGAAATGGGTATTAATTTGTAGGATTTGATAACAAAACATTACAGTACATTTTAAAATTACGAGATTCAAAATGTCAAAGCAAATTGATGACCATGGTGTGTTGATGTTGTTGTTGTTTAACTGCACGTGGTGCATCCTGATGACTGGAGAGGCTCTGACGACCGACTGATAGCGGTATATTCATTGTACAGGCATAAATATTCCAGGCCAGTGACGGCAAGCTTTGTCACCGGTGTGAGAGAACTGTTGTGACATCCAACCAAGTGTAGTCCACTCGTGGACCTTATAGGCTAGATAGAAGTAGCAAGTGATGCCGTACCGAGCTGGTGCGCGATATCCCGGAGCAGTTGTCGCTCGGCCAGCTCCGCGCTGTCTGCGCCGGCGGCGAGGCGCGTGGCCTCCTCGCGCAGCGCTCTGTTCTCGCGCTCCAGCGCCCCCGTGCGCCTGCGCAGCAGCGCCGCGCTGGCCTCCTCTTGCTCCGTCGGGGACGAACCCTCTTCTGTGTCATTTGTTAACACCTGCACATCGATTTGTATGTCTTAGAGCTTCGGTTCAGCTTTACAGAATATTCGGAATGTCCAAAACTTTTATTTTTAGTAGTGGTGTGTGGGATCTAGCAAATATTTCCAAATGGATTGGATTGGGGTTTGCAGACAAGGACAAAAGGTATACATTACATACCTACCTATTTTCCTTGGAACGCCAGATTATTTAATTTGTCTTTGTCTTGGCAAAACTTCCTCAAATGCGTGGCTTGCGTTTTCACACAAGTTATTATTAAGTTTTGTTTACCAAGATTAGTTTTCCTTGTGAGATGAACAGGTGACATCATCTTCAAGATAATGAGAGATATTTATTCTTATGTGCGATGGCAAGAATAGCTCATTGGATCCAAAGATCAGAATAGTCAATAAATTCTTATTGTTATTAGCTATTCAAACCTTAACGAATCGTTCATTCGCCGACTCTCACGACTTGCTCCCACTGGCAGTTACTTTCTCTACGATTAATTTCTATATTTATATGGGAAAATAGGAAGAAAGAATCGAGCTATCTATACCTGCAGCAGATCTGCTTTCGCGTTGAGGTCGTGCCTCAGCTGCGTGATGTGGTCCCGCGCGCTTCGCAACTCCCCCTCGAGCGCGGTGACTCGCGCCTCCAAACGCCCATTGGCAGTTAGCAATTCCTTACCGATGCGAGCCGTAAGCTCCAAATCTTTTTCTTTCTGTAAACAGTTGCAATACATTAGTAAAATTATTTGTGACTATCATCCCAATTACCTATAATCAAAGAGATCTTTTAAGTAATATCTGTGCCTACACGACTGTCTCTACAAAGCCAAAATAATATTAAAAAGCGCCAAAAATGTAAGCGAAAAGTAAGAGGTCAAAATATTGCGAAAGGGTAAAACCGGTACCTACATACAAATGCACTTTGATGACTAAAGTCTTGTGACACAAACGAGTTGTCAACACGTGTGGAGTTCGCCTTGAAGTCTTTGACTCCAATTTACATATACCTCTATAACCGAATGACATTAGCAAAATGTGTAACTAAACTTACTTCTTCTAAGAGCCGTGTTACCGCTTCGATGTCATTGTAGGTTTTTGTCATTTGGCTCACCCTGTTGCTGCATAGAACTGTAAAAAGAACACCACTATGTAGCTAACGGCACTAACATCTATTATGGCTATCTGCAATACAGCATTTCTATAAAGCAAGCGAACATTATTTACAATATGTAGGAATTTGTCCAGATTGTTATGAGATTTATGTGTAAGTAAATAAATACAAGTAATTACTCAATAAAAAAAAATCGGCGGCTATTTCATCTCTCTATTGTAGTTTTCATTGCTAATATTGGTACTGTAACATACCAGGCGGTGTACGCAAAACTGAATTAGCCCTTTATTCAAAATTGAAAAAAGTGGAAATTTTGCTCAGTACATACCGATTTTTCAGGTCTTTTTCTACTATTTTCACATTTCTCTGATGTAAAAGAACCTATTCTAATTTTATTAGGACGCACCGCAATCTGGGGTATATAAAATAAAAATGAAATGTTTTCAATTTTAATCGGATAATTTTGGGAATATTTTCCACTAAGTAATTGGATTGAATTCACTTTTTTAACTGTCCTTTACATGCAGTTTGTTTACCTTTCTAAACAAAGATTAAAATACAATAAAATATAGGCTATATATAAATGCAGTTACGTCGAAAAATTCCAAGAAAAAAATCCACTTATTTTCATTTCAGAATTCGCTGTTACAGTTTACGTTGTTGTGTAGTAAAGCATTCTTAAAAAAAAACAATTATTGAACCTTTAAGCCCCGCTCCCGCTTAAACAACGACTCGCTAAATACACCCAGTGCTAAATATATTTATAATGTCATTGTATTTCAGTCAATTGTTTGAAGTTGATAGAGAGAGAATGATATTTTAAATATGTTCAGCACATGTATTTAACTAGACGTCGTGCAGTCGGGCCTTTGACATGCAAAAGTGCCTTATAAGTACATCTGGTTCCAAGGGAAACCTTTTAAATTGTGCTTCTGCTTGTTTAATTTCATCAAGCGCATGTGTAAAAAAGGTTAAGTGGTTTTAAGCGATGACTAATATTGTCGTATAATATTACAAAATATACTCGGTCAATCGATTACGTTACAATGGTATCTGAGGTGTAAAATAAAAATTCAAAAAGTTGAAAAACCGGATCCGGGACTGGGTTAGATAAGTACATTCTTGGGTAAGGTAGTTATTATTATTGATACCGAACACGATCAGATAAAGGTATCCAGATAAACTACTTTCATTGGTTTAATTAAAGTCAAGATATTGGGACTTGTTTCTTCTGATTAATGCTTGATAAAACTTAAGTACTATGTTTTAATGGGAGCTATTTTATTATACATTCAAAATGCATGAATATAGATAATTTGTATTTCGAAACAGGTTATAGAATGAACAGAGAGGCTTAGATACATCATTTCTGATTAATACCAAATTTAAAAAAAAGTTTTTCGATGTATGCAAGATGCTTTTGTCACTCGAGTAACTATTTGTAGGGATTCATGGCATTTCTTTTACCATCAAAGCCTTTGTGACACTTTTTCCTGAAGTCACCTGCACAACATCATTTAAAAAATTTGCCTGAGATAATCTTCGCATAAAACAAGTACTTAATATGTTAAACATATAATGGTCAGTTTACATACATTATGTCAACTATCGTCATCACCGCAAACTGCGGTGTTCATTGGACGCTTGATTGTTTACTACGAGATCACTTGGTAAATAGGAGAATTTCTGACATTAAGAAAAAAATAATTATCTATACGTATACTAGAAAATAAATAATATCATTATAATGTAGAAAGAGAAACATTTCGATCCTTTTTTTTATTTGATGACATTGTTTCTTTTTTTTTTCTTACACAAGGTTAGTCGGAAAGCGAGTCAATATAAAAACGAAATTATCACTGTTTTTTGTTTTACAGCAACTGTTAAAATATTAAAACACGTTCAATTTTATTTCCATACCTTCATAAATAAAATATTTGATATTTATTTTAAAATTGTCAAACTTGATTTTGTTACAAATTCAGAAAATGGTGCTACTAATCCGTGACACCAAATATGACGTAAAAAGTAAACACAGCTGATGATAGAATTATTGTACTTATTCATTTTTTATGATATCTACTATGGGTATTGATTTTTTAAGAACTGCTATTTCTCTTTGGGTAAAGTCGTAGAACAAAAGTTATTCATCACTTTGGGTACTTTAATACCCGTTCTGATTAGTACCCGCTTTCCGACTAAGATACATTTTTGAACAGCAATCTCTCTAAAACTATTGACTCTTGGGGAAAATTATAGAACAAAAGTTATTCATTATAATGGGTACTTTAATACCCTCTTTGATGAGTACTCCCTTTCCGACTAACCCTGTATATTTACAAAGCTACTGGGATTCAGATATCTCAACAAGTCTATGAATAATAAATTTATAGTAACCTTGTTCAAACATCAATATTTATTATTCTTGGTAACTCACAATCTATTCTTGGTCTAACTTGCTCTTTTAGCTTTACCTACAGAATACTCCCAAATAGGTCACGGTCGATCAAAATTTTATATTTAAAAGCACAGAAATAGCGTGAAGACTAAATCCATCTCAAACCTATCGTATTAATACACCAATCGATTGAAACGGTGACCTAGATGTGGTTCAGAGGCATAGGTAAGCACATGTAAGCAGTAGTATAGCACTCAGGGATCATAAGACTGGGAGTCTATTTATAGCACATAAAGCGATATATTGAGTGAGATATTATTTGTGCATTAACTAAAAGTGACGCGAATAGCAGTACTGACTATGAGAGGCTACATTGACCAATGCAAAACCTTACAACACTGTAAATATTTGTTTAAACAATGACACGTTGCCCCGACTCGTGCAATGTATCTTGTGATTTTTACCCAATCTAAACATTTTAAAACAAAAAAAAATTGTTACATACTTAATATGCAAAATTTCGCAATCATAAGAGGTACTGAAACTTTATAATTTAAAGAAAAAAAAAACAGTCGTGAATCGTGACACAATGGTTTTTATCTAGCAATTTTTACTCAACCTAAACTTTTTGAACCATCTCGAAATTAAGTAGTACAAAGAAAGGAAGATTTCAGCTCTAAAAAATAATTTTATAGCTCATTTATCAGGGCAAGATTTTACCAGCAAATTAGGTTATCTACCAAAGGAGTATGGTAGACGCCCTAACGACGCCCTAACAACGCTGGGCCTGGCTGGGCTTACAACTCGTCACACACATTATGAAATTATTAAGATGGAATATACTGGTTATAAGCATTTAATTAGTTTTTGTGGAAGTGAGGCAGGAATGTTGACATAAAATGTCTACTAGTTTTAGATTTTTTATTAGAGTTGCCAACCTTGAAGAAAATCATTTTAATTTACTGATTTAAATCAGTAAATGATTCTTTTTTTTTTAGATATGATATCATTTCTGTAATGGTTTTGGCCCAAAACTGCCGATGCCAATCCTGGTATTAAAAAATGGATAATAATAACATCTTATAAATGATGAGATAGGTAGGTCTAGGTACGTATCAATTGAATATCAATAAGACATCGGAAATGTCTGAATGAAAACTTGTAGTAATTTATGTATCTAATTAATTATCCAACACTAAATGTCAAAAAAATATTCAGCATTAAATAAAGACAAACAATATCAAACCAATGTCAGTTGAATAATGACTCCGTGTATTCGTAGGACAACAGACAACTGGTAAGTTCACTAGTAGAAATATTATAAAAACTTTTAGACACTAATAAAACATTAGTATACAATGTACTTCAATTTTGGAATTTGTATGTATATTATTTACCCTTTATAGTCCAAAGAAAACAAAAACAATCACAATAATACGCTAGCACAATGGACGGTTAATTCAATACTATGTCACTTCGCAAAACATCGTGTAAGCGCGCACTCGACTGTAAACACCGAATAAGGTTTAGTTTTTCCGCTGGCCCGCTTCAATCTTATTGATAAGATATCATTGCATTTTAAATGTTGTACTTTATATTTACCACTCACTTATAGTGATTATAATTACCTACGTATTCTACTTATACATTATCTACTAACCCGGGAGTATATCATAAGTGTTTGGCCTCTGGGCGTTCATCGAACCCCTATTGTTCAATCACTAAATGCAACATTACACGTGAACTCAACGATTCGAAGAATGGCGCTGTCTGGATATAGATGTTACATCGATAAACAGGTACTAATGCTTGTAACTTGGGCGACAAAGCGACAAATACGAGCGTGAAGTTCCCGATCAAGTTAGTGACTGTGGAGCGCAGGCACTACGCAATCAAGTGTGGAACTCCATGGCGCTCTTGCGGAGGGCAAACAAAACACACTATTCTATTGTATACATTCTGTGGGAAAACATAATTACAAAACAAATCACATCGATTTTTTTTACTGATAACTTGGTAACTTTTCATGTTTCACTAAATGCATTGTTTCTGTTTCAATAAATTCACTTTCGATTCTCATGTGAGTTCTTATTTTTATTAAGATTTTAGTATTTTATGTTAATATTATGTCTCTATAAATTAGTGGACAAAATATAAACATATTATTACCTATGTGTATTCAAAGATAAATTACTATAAGCATAATTCATTACCCTTTACAATCATAAGTGTCAAAGGTGTATAATGTGTAGGTACCTATGTTGCATTGAAGAATTTATGATGATGACAGTTTTTAACTGTATAGAACATAAATTTTATCGTACTACAAAATGCTTTAACGGCGAAGCTGCTTTCCAGAATAAAAACTTATGGGAACTGACTGGTATAATAGTTCCATTGAATGTGACGCGGCCGCAGGTATGCGAGTTTTTCCCACTCTTACCTAACACCGCGATTACAACGGATATTGATTGTGTTTGTGGTTACATCTCTCACACGATACTGAAAGACTTTCACAGTTTTTGTTGCACTTATTTCCAGTAAGAAGTATCGTAGGTGTTACCAAATTCAATAAAGAAAATAAAAATATTTTTTGAACGAAACTCAGACCAAGGCTTAACACATTATTGTTTAATTAAGTATCATAATGGACTTTATACGTTTATTAATTATATTTAGCAAAACATAGAGCGTAGATAATATTTTTGACGATCTATTAATGACATTCTGAAAAACACAAGAACTTCTTTTTCAGAAGATCATTAACATATTTACCTCCTTACTTATAAAAGATGTCATTATAAAACGCTGATTAAATTATACCTCTCCTTTTCATTTGTATGCCAATGAATAGAGATGTCAATACACATAAAAGGTATTTTGGTTAAACAACCTTTAACCATCGTTTATTAGTAACGGTGTTAATCTATTAAAATTGTTAAACAGGCATCGAATGTTTCATTGAATAATCATCATCTCTAGTGCAGAGATTTCAGGACCAAGGTAACAAGGATACTACGCCAAAATATAAATAAAGATTATGATTAGCCAATTTATGGATTTTAACATGTTCAAACTTAGAGAATAACTTTGTTAACTGGCCCCCATCTGGCAACCCTACACAAGTATCTTACTCATGGAAGTAATAATTAGCTCATACATGGAACTAGACGGGAATTATTTTAATGAAGAAGTTTTTACTACATGCACACATGTTTACTTGTGTTTAGAGGTATTTCTAGGAAGAAAAGCACAATTTTAGCGACAGTTATAAGACAGCAATGGTAAGGGTTAGTAATGTTTTCTTTACAATGAAAGTGATCTTATTTATGTTATACCGACTGCTAGGTTAGTTAGCTAGTCCTCCTTAATGTCAAATAATATGAAGGAGTAGGAAATTACTTTAATAGGCACTTCATATTATATTAATACAGTGATAACAATGGCATTAGGCAGAACTAAAGGAAATGATATTATGCAAATCACTGCGTTGCAGGTAAAAGAAAAGCGAAATGATGATCAGACGACATAGGAAGTTGCAGCGAGCGATGAGGTGACGAACAATGTAAACCGTACCCATCTACATGATTCTATACCTCTATCAAGGAGCAAGGTCCTGATGACGCGAAAGTATAGTCGGCCGAATTTGTCCCGAGCGACGTGGTACAGGAAGTCTGGGTATTCTCCGAGACACTCGCGGAGCTCCGCGTCGGGGAGGTAGCTCAACTCCTGGAAGAGCTCGGGATCGAAGCCCGGCGGCGGCGAGGCGCGCGAGCTGCCCGCGCACCCCGCGCCCGAGCCCGCAGAGCCCTCCGCCGTGACGCGCGCGAGCCGCGACCATCTGCTCCGCCCGCCTCACGCCGGCGATAATTCCCTTACTCCAATCGACACTTCTTCGATTTAATGTCCACTTGTATCACATACGATTCCTATGCACAATGTCTCCGACGTAAAGTCTTATGTGAACTGAACTGACAAATCATTTCACACTCTGCTAAAACCAATATTTATACTGACGTAATACCTGCAAAATCACGAGAATCGTGTCGACCACTCATTTGAGGATGTACTGGAACACGTCTGACAGGATAGTGTATACTAGCTAGTGGCTATCTGCAACACGCTCGGGTGGCCAAGCGAGCTGCTTAAATTAACTCTCTTATGAAATTCATAATACGCGAAGCACGATTATAGCTCACACGCCATGTAAATGTATTAAACAAAGTGTTAGAAAAGGTGAGTAAGTGAGGTTTTATACTTCGTAAAATTATTGATTATTTCACCGAAATGAGGACAGTCGGGCGCTCCCTTCCATATGAAAACTAAAGTGGGGCATTACAAATGAATTAATGTAAGTAAAGGAGAATTCCCAGAACCAGACTAAAATTGCGTCATTGTTACGTATTCACAAATTATTTAAGTATCAAAAAACTTATTTTGGACTGTTATTCCATGTATATTTATTTTAATCTAAAGCGACTAGGGTTTTTTTTTTTTTAAATTGCTTTATGTTTCGAAATATACGGCCCGTTTTTATATATTTTTCGGCTTTGGATTCTAGCTTTTTTGGCCCTGGTACTGCCACCATCGCCAAATGCGACCAGATTATAATTTCTAGGTGCAGTTACATATCAAACTTAACATAAGCATGATAGTTTCTAGCACGTGATTTATACACATGCTAGTAGAAGTATTAGGTCGATATTAGCATGCTTTCGTGCTACTAATGAGCATTATAACTGCACCTCTACTAAGAACTACCATCGGATATTTTAATGGTTAAAAAAATGTAATCTGGAATAGATTTCCAAATTTTCGCCGATGATTCAGTTAGACGCATAATTAGCCCAACTCTTTACCAAAATAGTGCATTCTCCTTTTTCACGTTAATAAGAAATTATCGTTTTTATACAATTACTACCTTATTATTATTATTTTCTGTTCACATTTTATAATTGTATTTTTTTCTTTATAATTCTTTACGAGTATGCGGAGAAAATCAAACAGCACAATAGACAATTCCTTTTCTTCAGATTTCATGTTTATCAAGTGAAGTGCGAGAGGTAATCCGTAATATTGATTGATAAATCGTTGAATGCAAAACATTGATGATCTCAGACTCAACCTATATAAATCATCAGTTAAGTATTTCAACTGGTCGCGTTTTCACGGTCAAGTTAAAAAACAAACGCATTAACGGTGTAATTACCTAGTTGCCGTAACCTTAAGAAGATGAGCTTGAAGTTCGCTACAGACATTGTTAAAAGAATAATAAAAACAGAACGTACAGCCAAAATTACTTCATTTAAAAAAAAATTGTTCTATACAATTTTGCTATGCCCGTAAACTTTTTGTCCCACCATTATTTATATAACTTCATCTTATATTTTCATAGTTGATACGTTTGTCATTCTATGAAGCAGTTTATAGAGTTGGTTAAGAAACGAAGGTCGGACCGCACGTGATTCAACATTGACGTCGAACAACCTCTCCAAAAGGCTACGCCAACCGGTAATGCACAGAACGACAAATAGAGTTTTCACTAGAGTACAACTATTTTATACAAGGTTAGTCGGAAAGTTAGTACTAAGTAGTGAGCAACATAAAGTATCACTATGACTGTCATACAGCAAGTTTAAAACTTAAAAAAACTTATATTATATTCTTTTTAATTTATTAAAAGCATCGAAAAACCTGTTTAGTTAAGAATTCAGGAAATGGAGCTACTGATCAATGAAACCAAATATTGTAAACACAGCTGATGTTAGATAGATTTTAGTGTATTATTATAAAATCGTTAACAGGTTTTCTCTAAAACTGACTTTTACGGAAAGTTGTAGAACAGAAGTTACTAATTATTATGAGTAGAGTACAACTATTTTATACAAGGTTAGTCGGAAAGTTAGTACTAAGTAGTGAGCAACATAAAGTATCACTATGACTGTCATACAGCAAGTTTAAAACTTAAAAAAACTTATATTATATTCTTTTTAATTTATTAAAAGCATCGAAAAACCTGTTTAGTTAAGAATTCAGGAAATGGAGCTACTGATCAATGAAACCAAATATTGTAAACACAGCTGATGATAGATAGACTTTAGTGTATTATTATGAAATCGTTAACAGGTTTTCTCTAAAACTGACTTTTACGGAAAGTTGTAGAACAGAAGTTACTAATTATTATGAGTATTTTGATACCCGTTTGGATTAGTTCCGCATTTCCAACTAACGTTGTATTTTTCAACGAAATATTTAGTCACAGTGTTTTTATTTAAAACGGGTTCTAGAGAATCGGCATTGGCCTTTGATTGCAAAATTAATGCATACGACACACGATTTGAGAGTTCACGACTTTAGAATACGTTTATGTATCAATTTAAACAAAATACTAATTCTTTATTATTTTTCTGTTTTCATCTCGTGGTCACGGTCATTTTTAATAGTCGTTTACCTTCGTTTATTCCGGCTAGCCTTGCGAATTTTACCTCCTTTAACAGGGCGAGTCTCCATAAAGTGCAATAATGTAATTGGGTGAAACTGGACATCATTTAAAAGAACCGAAAAGAAGGCTTTTTTTCCTGGTTTGCCAGTATCGAGAAATACCCTAAAAAATCCGTAAATTTTTCCTTGTTTTTAAATCACGGTAATTTTTTGAGGTAATTGTATTTAATCTGCATTGCCTGTTATTTACAATCAATTCTGTTTTTTTTTAACATGATAGACCACTTGGTTCAAATATTACAATAAAAGTTAACGTCTATAATACCAAGTTTTTTTTTATTATATTTTTCCCGTTGATAAATTTTTCTTGTTTCACCCAATTTCATGTGTTCACTTTGGTTTATTCCACTTTGTTCACCTGGGTGATATCACCTGGGTGAACAGAGTGGAATTTTAAGTGTCTTCAATTCACCTAGGATTTATTTCACCTGACAATATCACCCAGGTGAATTAGTGCGACATATTTGGTCTCCTTTGTTCACCTTGGAATTAAATCACCCAGGTGAACAGTTGCGACTTTTTTTATTAATGTTGTGGACTTTATTCACCCACATACAACATGCTAGAAAAAATCAAAGCCAACTTAATATTTAAAACAGTTTAATGTAAAAATAAACAAAAAAATAATACAAAAAATATTGTTAGTGCTGATTAAATTGTGTAAAAAAATTTGTCAACTTAAAAAATGGTTGGAACAATTAAAATATAAGAAGATAATGTATGTCAATTATTAAACACAAAATATAAAAAGTTATTTAAAATGCTGGGTCATCGTAACTTTTCGAGAAAATGGCCAATCGAAATGCGTCCGTCTACTAGTGCCATTTGGCACTCTTCTATGAAATTATTGCGAACTACTGCAGGGGTCAGATTGGATGAGGACGAACACTCGCCGAGATTAATGTTTATTCTTTGTTTTAAACGCAATATGTAAAATGATGCGTCTTTGCTCAACGCATCTATTAAATGTATAATATTATTTTTACGACGACGTACAGAGGAATTTTAGCCTATGGTGCCACCCTTCCAAAAAATGTATCGTTCGTCGTAAGTTGGCTTTGATTTGATTTTTTCTAGCATGTTGTATGTGGGTGAATAAAGTCCACAACATTAATAAAAAAAGTCGCAACTGTTCACCTGGGTGATTTAATTCCAAGGTGAACAAAAGAGACCAAATATGTCGCACTAATTCACCTGGGTGATATTGTCAGGTGAAATAAATCCGAGGTGAATTGAAGACACTAAAAATTCCACTTTGTTCACCCAGGTGAACAAAGTGGAATAAACCTTCACTTTATGGAAACTCATTTATTCTCTCTTCACAATAAGTGGTCTTAAGATGTATGTAAGCATAAAACTATACATATAACTTTTCCACCTTTGTGAGAGACTGGTGCCTGAAGTAGGTTTTACGAATAAAACCTGTGTTCCTCACACACACTCACAGTGTATACTGGCTAATTTCCGTCCTCTAGATTTATATCACTTTTCGTCTTGCAAATTTTTTGCTAGAGGTAATTAAACCTACATTACTACACACATAATGTTACGCATGAACAAGCTGCACAATTGACCGAAATAATAATACATATCTAATCGACCGGGTCTTACTGGTTTAAGTTACCAGACCGAATGATTTATCGGCCTGTGTAATTTATGGAATGTTACCTAGGTAATAATAATAATACAACAGCTTGCTTTTATTCTTTGACTTGGTGGCGTTTAACCCTAGTGGCTCCAAATGGAAAGCGCAAACAGGGGCGAAGATGGAGCACACGAATTTAGGTGAGAAAGATATTGAAGAATGCCCCTTTAACTAGCTCTCACATAGGTACACACGACGGAACACAGGCCGGACTTTAATGTGAGGGTGATAGCTAGCCAGGCGAACCGTATAGATTCTACCACAACTTCTATTTGGTATTATTTAAATTGTTATTATTTTAATTTTCTATTTGATTGTGCTGTTAAAATGTTACCAACTTTAAAATTATTGTATGCCATTATGGCTTCGGAAACATGTAACAACTTATTGCTTACCTATGTACCACAATAAAGAATATTTGTATTTTACTAGTACTTCAAGTACAACACGCGTTTATTCCCAGCGTGCGGTGAGTTAAATATTCTAGCCCGACCCACACGGGATAAAATGGTCCTTCTTTATAAATATACTTTTTATATTTACTCAAACAATGAATATTTTAGAAAATGTGAAATATTGGTACGTATTTTTGATTCTACTGTACAAATTCCACAGATCAAAGACCTTACAAACGGATAATTTTATTACGTGTTAATTTATCAATGACATTGATCTTAAAATTCACTATAGCAATTACCTTACAAACATTATAGTAAAATGAAAGTAGGTTAATAGAATCATGACGTAAATTCGGCCCTGTGCGCAAACCTGCGAATACATCATCAATAAGCAGACAATGTCAGACGCGTTTTATAGCTAACCATTAACAATGTCGTGTTCTGTTCAAATTATAAGGTGTATCATCAGGGGACGCGTTCGTCACGTGACGACTAACAATCCACGCTAAACAACTATATCCAAGTGAAAGGTATTATCACAGGTATTTTCGTAAACATCTATTTCAACATAGGCGCACCACTATGCATACATACACAACACATGATTCACTTTAAATACCGTTTCTTTTAACAAAATTACAACACACAATACGATAATATATTATCGTTAAGCTTTTGGATTAGGCCACACAATGACGATGTAAATTCCAATCTAACCACTGAAATTACACACAAAACCACCTTTATCTCAAAACAAGGTGATTTCTTTTAGTAACGGTTCTAGTGTTTGAGGCCAGTGGTAATAAACTTTCACGATCAAGTGCAGGCGTCTGCAGTACGGAGGCAGCACGCTATTTGCGCGATCACGACACATGAACGGTATCGGAACAGATTGGCGCAGCGAACGACCGGCCACGTCCACTTCCGTCGATACCATACCAATAACTAAAACTAAATTAGTATTCTACACTTACATTCAAGTCATACTGAAATAACACACGAGGTGCACACTATGTATTATTAATTTAATGGCGCTACTTATAAACCTCTCACTGGACGAATTCAAATAAGATAAGCTGTAAGAGATAAAGACACAAAAATACAAAGTGCAATTATTATTAAATTATCTATAAATTATAATCTATGTAATATAGAAATTTTAACTACCTACGTCAAATGAATTTTCTAAAAGCGAAGCTTACTATCTTAAGCATACCTATTTTTATCAGCAATGCAGACATTTTTAGTGTTTTATACTTAATATAAAATTGATAAGTTTACAAATTGAAAATAATATAAAATACATTTAAAAAGTGTAATAAAACTCTGTATTTTAATGAAATATCACAATAAAAGTAAAGTAGATTTGAGTTGTATGACCCACTACGTACCCTGTTACTAACAAAGGTCATAGGTTAAATAAGCAAATGTTGTTACAATACGTCATACGAACATTATTTCTTTAAAATAGATAATGAACGGATTAAAATTAAATAGATGTGTAGCTACAACTTCGTCATTTTACTCCGTCAATCTGATTCTGAATTACAGGAAGCACCTAGAACCTACTTAGATTTTTTTGTTAAGAGTTTTTTATACCGGATATTGACAATCTATTATCAATCAGTTTTATGGAAATATCTAAGTGTATTTTTTTACGGATTTCTTTCGTCATTTTAATTGTTGGGTGGCAAGTGGCAATTCAGAATTTATTTGGAGGAGGGGAAGGGTGATTTACTGGCCTTTCCACAAGGTCTTTACAAGGACTTTTGCTCTAACAGATTCTCAAGGTTACGAATTGCGGGGAGGTTTAACCTCCGAGCTGCTGCCATTCTCCCCCCTCGCGCTCTAAGATTCATCAATGTCTGCATATAGACAGGGTGTAAACGAATTCGTGTAATTCCTTCAAACCACATGATCTATTAATGGTATAGCTTAACCCCGCACGGGATTTAGATTGATTAAAAATAAAAAAATAAATTTTCCCAAATAAAAAAAATCTGATGAACGAAGGCACGGCTACACAACTGACGGGTACGACTAGATCGATATCGCTCCACGCAGTCAGTTAACTCGGGACGCTAAAATTACTCAGATACAGATCAAATCAAATCAATTTATTTGCGTCATATAGGTTACATACAGTTGTTACAATAACCAGCAACAGAATACCATGGTTCATTTTTTTTTACTTATTTTTATTGCTTCTGAGGAAAACCTATGCAGGGTCAATCAGAGTCACCAGTAGATCACGCGGTTTGAAGGAATTACACGATATCATATCAATTGGGAACTTATTTTAGGAATTATATTATACCGGTTACTTTTAAATACATTTGTTTGCTTTGTTGATAATCACTTGTACCTAATAACCGTTCAATCAATTTTGAGTAGCAGCCCGTTACGCATGATGATTCAGGTTACGATAGATTTCCTAGTTGCGCGCAAAGCCTAGTAAAATTCTTTACAATTGTATTGTAACTAAACTTACGGTTGTCTTACTTTTATTAAAAGAAAACCGTCAACATTGGCATTGAATTGAATGTAGTGTAAAATGTTTTGATAGAAAATACGTTTCGATGACCGGAGTTTTTTTTTTTTAATTTAACGTTATCGATGTAGATAAAAACAGAAGAAAAATGATAATAAATTAATGTTTGATAGGTGCCATTGAGAATACAATAAATTAAAAATGAATTTCGCAATAACAAATTTTCCTAATATATTATAATAATATTTTATTGTACACCATCCCATTTATAACTGTCAGTGATTGCGTTAACAACGATAGGTTTTTCGTGTAGACTACGCATGCCCACGTCCCTATAATTGCGTCTTGTGAAATGGATGAAGGGTGACAAGCAATTTGTTAACATTGGGAAATTATGCTGCGTAGGAAGTTAAAAACTTTACTTAATAATGTGTAAATTATACAATTGACAAATATAATTAGATATTCTCAACGTTTTTTACTGTGCCTATTTGAAATAAAAAATCTTGAATCTAATTATTCATCATTTTATAACTCCTAGATACATAAAACTGAAAGAAACAATCGATTAATTCAACATTAGCATTGTTTTACTGTTATACGATAAAATTCATAGAAAAGAATGCGCTGAAATTGCAATTTTCTTCAAAGCCTAAATACGCTTAATTTACGTGAAATATATAGTTGCTGTAATGTTTAAATTCCGTACTACACAACAATACAATGAACATCATAATTATGCTCTCACGGTCAAGATAACAGATCTGGCTCACAGCTGTTGCGCGTTGCGACGCCGCGACTCCGTCGCGTCTCGTGTCCCCCAACTCCCGAACCACCCCCAATCGATGGCGCAGAAACTTGCCAATTTACCTTCTACAGCATGCCGAATATTGGTATTACCAGAATGTTAAATAGATAAGAAACGTGTAAAACACTATTAAGGATGTAAACAGAACGTTTCACCCTCTTATATAAGATATAATATCACAAAAATACAGTCACAAACGTAAAGAACTCGGGTTTCCTAAGCGTCCTACCGGTCCGGTTGAGGGCAGGATGAGGCACGTGTGATATAAAACGCTATGCTACACCGGTCGGTGCAACGGTGCACCTCTACTCTCTAAGTTTAGCACGGGTTGGGGCGTATGATGCGCGATGCGTGCGGCGCACGACGTTTTTCGGCGTCGCGGTATCGATCGGCCCGAGACGGCGGGCGATGAGGGGCACGCGTGCCGCGTGGCTACCGGCGCGACCGGCACTGGTGGTCGCGCGTCTCTATGCTCGCGCAAGCGCGGTGCTGCCATAGATTATGACTAGCATACCAACCACCCGGCGGACAAATACGTCATCTACATAAACAATGCGGTCGAGTCTATAATATACGATACAAACTCACTCACTTAACGCTAAGGAATTTGCGGGTAGATCTAGAAAATTATCTCTAAATAATTTAAATGTCAAAATAAAAAATACCTCAGACTAATTCGGGCAGATAAACCCTTTTTAACGTAAGGTGAGTCTCAAATATTGAAAAAAAACATGGATAATATAGCTATTTTAAAGTTTTTGATGATGTTGTCTACGTTTTTTCGATAGCAGTCTCTTTGCGGCTACAATTTACGAAATGACCGCTATGTCAGCACTCATCCTTCGTTGAACAGAGTGTAGTATTGGATTTTAAATAAAGGTTTAATATGTCGCCTACTTATATCGTGTCGATCTGCAATAAAAAATACTTTTCCTTCCCTCAAATAAAAAAATAATATCAGAAAATTAAGATGAAATATTTTCTTTTACCTTTTCTCTTAGCGGTATTGTTAAATGATCATATTATCTAAACCACCAATAAGGTATAAAAAAAGCAAAAAAAAAAAAAGCTGTTTTTTTTGTGATTATTCATTTCGATGCCTAGCATAAATGAATGAAAGCACGGCGAAACAGCTAGCGGGGACGACTAACGCGATATCGCTCCGCGCAGTAAGTTAACTCGGGGCGCTAAAATGACTCAAAAACAGAACATCATGTTTTTTTTTTGTTTATTCTGCATAAATCTCATGCAAGGTCAATCTGTGTCACTAGAATTATACGAATTCGTTTACACCCTGTATATATTTTTGCTGGGTGCCGGCGCTGTTTAACCGACTATTTTATATCGAATTTCACTACGCCGACAACGATTCGCCGAACTAATGTTCTCCGAAGCAATGTTTTCCCTAATTTGATTTAGCCACAATGATTGATTGGCCAACAAATCATTAACAAATTTTGTTTTAGTCGAATACTTATTTGGCTATTGTTTAATTTAGTCTTACAACGGAATGTAATGTTAATCCGACTCAGCGCACCCTGACTAGACGTGGTTAGACTCTGTCCTACCCCTAGAGTGTTATTTAAAAGCGTGGAGTGTGCAAGCAAAGCGAAAGCGCGACAAAGCGCGTCTTCTGGCGGAGCACTGCTTGCATGATGGTAAAATGAGTCATCTAACAAGTGTTAGGTGGCCATTAATTCAGTTGACTAATGAAACAGTGGCCAGCAGACGAGTCGTCGTAACAAAAATTTACAAAATTAAATTAGGAACTATAATCGTTCGGCGTTTTAATTGTTCGGCGAAATGAAAAGAGATTCGGATAAATATATTTCGATATTCCAACAGAGAACCGTTTTTGCTACATGTTTTTCATTTTTGGACAATTCATTATAGTGAAAAGCATTATGATAATTGTAAAAATTTGGCTATGTCATCAAATGCAAGTCAATTGACCAAGTATTGTTTATGTGTACCTATATATTTGTATATTATATTCAACATAATATAGATAATATTGTATAATATTCAACATAATAAACATAATACATTTATAATAAGTTGAATAATATTGACCAAAACATGCATAGGACCTAATTCGACTTTTGGAATTTTCACGAACTAAGCGAGCACTTGCTGCAATAAGACTTCTATGGACATTTGTATTCGACAAGAACAGCAAGACCAGCTGTTTCTAGCAAGGCTAACCAAAAACGCTCACGCGCTATTATACAGAGAATCTAGACCAGGCTGGATTAGGGCGGCTCTTGAACAGCTAATGAACAACAAAGCTCCAGGTGATGACGGAATTACCACTGAGCGACGAACTGACGAGGCTCCAATCCTATAAGAGCTATAGTGAGTATTTTTAACACCATTATTCAACAATACACTACACAGAAAGCGTGCAGTGGTAGTGCGGTGCTTGGTTCAGTTCTACGAATTGGTGATAAAACCTTGCTGAAGGACTCCAAAGCCGTCTAACGCTTGAGTCAGCTCTATGGCAGTTTTCGAGAAATGTCACGATTTATCTACTAATTTTATGTCTTCGAAGAGTTCCAACCAACTAAGCAAGTTGGGGTTTTGCAAAGACTACAGCACTGTGGACCAAGGGGTTACAATGATCTGTTAGAGCAGGAATGTTTTAATATTATTACGAAAGTGGGTAAAAGATGGCGCTAGAGAGCTGTCTAGCCAGCGCTCACTTTCCCACTCTCGGAATAACATTAAAACATTCCTGCTCTAACAGATCATGGTAACTCCCCTGAACCATTCTGTTCAGCGGATCGTACAGAAAACCGAGGAATGTAATCAGCCGCTCTGTATAGCATTTGTGGACTACGAAAAAGCCTTCAACTCCAGGGTCACGAGACAAAAAGCAATCCGACTATGCACAGAACTGAAACAGGGATGTCATTTTCCCGTAAGTGTTAACGAACGTGTAGTAGGATGTCTTCAAGACACGGGACTGGACAGGGTATGCCGGTGACACCGTTGTAATGGCAGAGTCCCTGGAAAAACTAGGCGAAACGCAGCACAGCATAAAGGAGCCTTTCGGCGTGTCGGTCTTGGCATGAAGAACACAGCTCCTAACTGCGACCCTGCTTAGAACACCATTAGGGTAATTTCAGTATTAAGTACAGACAGTACCTACCTATGAAAAAGAAGTTTAAAAAAGTGAACAATATCTTCATGTAGGTAATGATTATTTAAATTTACAAGAAGGAACAGAAAGGTGAAATAATACTGTAGACAGTAAGCACAAATTAATAGGTATAAACAGCGTTTAGTAATGAAAAGCTGACACTTCTTCAAACACGCTTTTTTTTTAAGCTAGTGTAGGGAATTTCTAACCTTTAGAACATAGAGAAAGGAACCATGGAATCAATTTACAAGAAAATAAAAGTGACATCAATAATAATTCATAAAAACGTTTTTATAACAATTGTGGGTTGATTGTTGTTGATTGATCACTTAACATCCTGTAAATTATTTTGTAGTTATAGTTTATAACGTTCATCCATTTACAGTCCAATAAATTCAATTTGATAAAACATTAAAATACCTTCCATAGATATTGCGTTAGTTATGCCACAGACATATGCATGTTCTTTATGAATTATATAAACATTCAAAGACAATGCATAGTTTATGTTTTAAAAACTAACTTATAAGTTAATAAACGTCATGCATACTTACGGAAGTAATTGAGAGTCTCCCTGATCTGGTCAGGCGTAAGCGCTAGATCCTTGTCGCTCACCGGCAGTGCCGGAGATGGTATGAACCAATCTTGATTCTCGTATCCTGAAAACCAGGAACACATGTTTAAAACTAAACTTTTTACATAAAAAAATAAACAATGATATTAGAAAAAGTTGTGGATGAAAAACTACGTACATGTTACGTACTTGTAGTTTTAATTGTATCAATTGGTCTATAATACGCGCATTGAAATAACACTACTGATGAACCCAAACAAGCAAAACGTCACAGCCTCACAGGGCCGATGAATCACACAGTCCCTCAACCGCCGTCAACCGCTTTATCCCACCACCAATTCAAATCTATTCAGATCGCGTCCTATTACAATGACTTTTAACTAAATGTCGAGAACTTCTCATGACTAAGAATACATTGCTTTAATTTTACACCTGTGAGTACACCCACTTACTACGGGGCAAGCGTAATTATATCATGTAGCATTACACCTTTGAGTTACACAATAGCATATGACTATAAACTAGTTGTTCGACTTAGAAGCCACTAAAGGTTTCCTTATTATGCAGTTGCAGGTAAACATAAATGTAAGTAACAAGATTAAAATTTCATTATGTAGTTGATTGTTAGTGGAGCACAGGCTTGAATGGTATTCCCATTCAAATATCTAACATCGAATAGTTATGGTGTTATATGCAGCGAACGCAGCAAGTTGACAGATGGCACGCATCAGACCGGTCGGGGACGCATACTGGCCAGCGGGCGATGACTCGGCCGATGAGACACCATTATTTATAGCGTTAAAGAACGGCGCCGGCGCCGGAAACCGCGACTCAAACACTTACTAAGACGGAAAACCACATATAGCCCGCTGCAACTTTGTCAAATTTTTAACATTTCTTATAAACATATTATGTAAACAAAACGATTTTCGAAATGGAATCCAACATAAATAACTGTACTGTAACATGCCTGACAAATAAATAGCATTTAACTATAGTCACGTATTATTAATTGAATACGAATTAGGCTGTCAAAAGTTGAAAGCGCGCCTTAAATCAACTTACAAATTATATGTGTCGATATATTCAACTTCCGTTTTACTCTTCCTTATGAATGTAGCTAATGACTGCTCCAGTGAAATTATTATCATTCAGCTTTATAGGAATATACATGAATCAGCTTTCAAAAAGTGAATAAAACTATTTACGTCTGGACCACAGATTAGAAATTTTGAATAAGTAATGAATAATTTCCTAAATTACAGTTTTACTTTCACAGAGTACTTCTAAAACGTATTCCATTTTGTTATACAGCCTGACATTTAGCTAAACTATTGTGCCTCTGTCTCGCAAGAGACCTTGCCATTCCAATGGAGTCGTTGCACACCGTCGTTCATTTCGTCTGGAAACTAAACGTCCTAGTTCATTGGTATGTGTATTGAGAGTTGAGACTGATGCATTATTATTTGTGTCACATTATACAGGTGTCCCAAAAAATTGTGTCAAGCGGAAGTCCAGAGGTAGAGCACCCTTAGAGGTGCCCGAATCGCCCTCATGTATGTTCTGCGACTTTTTGTAGTTTTCGAGTTATGATTTATTTTCATGTTTAGGTAACCAAACTCTGACTTTAATGTCATTTTTGATCATAGTGAATAGTTTTTTTTCTAAATTGGACATAATTAAAATGACATAATTATCATGAAAAGAAATATGTATATCTCCAAAATTATAAAAATCGCGGAACATACATGGGGGTGATTCGGGTATCTCTGAGGATGCTTTACCTCTGGACTTCCGCTTTTGACGAGTTATGGGAACATAAATGTAGGGAACAGCTGATTTTTTTTCGCGATTTCAGTTTGGTCACATAGTAAAAGTTGTTCATAATTATGAGTACGGTGATCCCATAAGAGGTTGTGCGTTATTTATGTTACACCTTGTATACCAAATTACCAATACTACAAAGCTTTCAATCATCTGTCTATTCAACCTACAATGGTGTATAGCAATTACATTATCTAGTATTTCACATAACACAACCAACGACAAAATACTCATTACTCCCAGCTCAAATGTCTTATGCCTACTGACAGTACAGAGCAAAAAATTAAATGCTCACATCTAGGCTACGCCCTACTTACTGAACACTGACCTGATGAAATGTACGCAGAAATACTAAAACAAAACTAGGACGAATCTAAACATGAATATTTACATGAGGCTTTTCTCATGTTTTCACACAGATAATTCAAAATGTCAACTTGTAAAACATACTTTATGACAATTACCCAAAGACACAATATTGAAACCATGTTATTTACATTTATATTAACAGGGAGAAGATAGTGAACGGACGAAAATATAAGTTGCGTAAGTCTGCAGCAAAAGTCCTGAGGAATTAGTACCAAGTCGTGCCTGTCACTGATATTTTGCGTAGCTATCAATAAAAGGGCCTATCGTCGTGACCTGCGCCATATAAACTATGACAACATAATATTACAATGTTACAGAAATTCGTTTGAGGTAATTTATCTTTTCTAACCCCTTTCTTTCTACCTAAACTTCCGCAACATCGTATAAAGAACTTATGTTACTTTAAACATGTTAAAAATTTAAGGGTTCGTTTGAACAATTTATGCAGTTTATAACCCTTTACATTCAAAGGTACATACATATCTCTAGTCTCCACTTTACAATAAAGTGATAAAAGCCCTCCCTGTTATCTTCGCTTTCGATCTATCTATCATAAGCTACATTTTTAAGGTTTATATCACGAATCTGAATTCATCGACTTGTTTTCTAAAGCTTTTTCTTTTAAAGATAGGTACTTTTCCCCTCACTAGGATTTCTCCTGTATCGTGGATGTGTTTACAGACACAAATCTTCACACACCAAACGCCCAGACCCAGAAAAACTATCAGGAGGCCGTACAAGTATTTGTTCCGTGCGGGAATCGAACCCAACATAGCGTAGAAGCTAATCGCTCAGCCACTACACCAAACGTCGAGACGTTTGGTGCAGTGGCTGAGCGATTAGCTAGATAATAAAAAATGAGTGACTCCAAAATGCAGAAACCACTTTGCGAGTGATAAGAGAAAGAGACGTAAGTCAGACCTTTCCGGAGCGAGCAAAAGAGTCGTTTCGTCTTCGAAGCGATACCAAAATAACTATAACCTAAAGGCTTCTACACACCAAAGCCGCCGACCCGGCGGCTTTACCCGCCGGGTTATGCCGGCGGCCAACTAACGCGAACTAAGCGAGCGAACATAACGCAAAACAAGCCCGGCGGCATAACCCGCCGGGTTAAGCCGCCGGCGCCGGCGGCTTTGGTGTGTAGAGGCCTTTATGTGGCTTTACAAAATATTCGATTCAATGCATAAGCTTCTAACAGGTGTCGTTCGAAAGAGTACACCAAGTTCATTCAAGTTCGTTCATTGTGTTTAACAATGATTTACTTGATCTTAAATCGGCTATCCTACTATTATGACCCTAAGCGTGTCTAGCCTTGGTTGTTGTGCAAGAAATATTGACCCATAACTCATCTTTAACTAATAAATTTTCAACTGTTGTGTTAACTGCCCGTGATTTTCATTACGTTGAATTTAAAGTTTTATAATGATAAATGTGGCCAAGAAAACTAAAGCAGGTATTGATTTTGAGTTAATCCGACTATAAATAGCGGAATTCCACCGTTATATTTTTGTATGAAAAAATATTTATTATCACGTACTTACTTATATTCTCAATTTTGGGCGAGATCATATATAGCAGCGGACTTATGGTGCTGATAATGATCGTTTTAAGGCAACGCCCAACGTGATATTATATTTTAAATGACAAATGGTTATAGATTTCCTTGCATATAAAGGCTTCTACACACCAAAGCCGCCGGCCCGGCGGCTTTACCCGCCGGGTTATGCCGGCGGCCAACTAACGCGAACTAAGCGAGCGAACATAAAGGCTTCTACACACCAAAGCCGCCGGCCCGGCGGCTTTACCCGCCGGGTTATGCCGGCGGCCAACTAACGCGAACTAAGCGAGCGAACATAAAGGCTTCTACACACCAAAGCCGCCGGCCCGGCGGCTTTACCCGCCGGGTTATGCCGGCGGCCAACTAACGCGAACTAAGCGAGCGAACATAACGCAAAACAAGCCCGGCGGCATAACCCGCCGGGTTAAGCCGCCGGTGCCGGCGGCTTTGGTGTGTAGAGGCCTTAAGGCTCTAAAGTGTAGATAAAAATTGATTAAAGTAGGCGAATATAAACAAAAGCATAATGATATGATGATAAAATAATATCAAGGATTTTCTGAACGATTCACTAAAAGCGTAATAAAGAGAAAGCTTTGCCAGTCTGAAATATTTGTATGATAAGTGAAAATTCATAGAAGCAAAGCGAATAAAAGTGTCTCTGTACCTCCAAATTGCGTGAGACTGTCGGCTCTCAAGCGATATTTTGGTATATGTTCTTGTAGAAGACTGACTATCTCTACCTCGGGCACCTCCTCGTTATTGCACACCTCTGTTGACAAAAGAAACATTAAATGGAAATGTGCTAGCTTGAACATTATAGTAGTAAATTTATTCACAATTTTCTAAGCAGTAGGTAGGCAGTAGAACAAGTATGGATCAAGATAATGAATAGTTTGGAAAGCTGCAAGTTTCAACGCAATGTCGTGACTAGAAAAGTTGAGCGCATTGCAGTATTTAACTGTAAGTATAGACACTTTGTATGTTGCACGGAGTGTCTACTTTCCGTATTTAGTATGGGTATGGCGCTTGCAGACGGAATCGATACTGCCTCCCGGCGCGCGGCGCGGCGGCGGCTGACCGACCATCTGCGGGGGCATGCACTTTTGTTATGTCCTTGCACTACCCTACGTACAACTTATTTGATATTTAGTTAATGATAATTATATTAACATAGACACAATAGATAAACAATGGAAGCAGCCACAGATCCGCGGCGCTGGGAGACTTCATCGGTTAAATGAGAATATTTACAAATACCTTTTTTTTATTATATTTTTTTAGCCACACAACGAATATAAATGTTAGGTTCTTACAAATAAAACCAACACAATAAGACGATTAAAACGAGTAAGATTTGTTAAATCATTCATCAACGTATTAAAACTTATTATACAGTCATAAGCCTATTCTTTGCTATTTGAAACTCAAATTCTGTACACGTATAAAAAAATCGAAGCTGTTCTAGAATTTAGCCATCATAGGTCAAGTAAAGGTTCGCTAGCTCGCTTTCAGACAAGCTTGCCTGTCGTAAATAAATAATCGTAATCGTGTCGTAATCATTAGATACTTATATCTTAATCATTATTTTCCAACGACGTTTTATCAGTAGTATCATAGAATTAGCTAAAGGAAGGAGAGGTAGTAGGTAGCTTCTTCTACACAAAATGAAGCTGCTAATTTTCATTTTGTAATACGTTTTGATCATTACATAATTTTGACTTCAAAGAAGTTACGGTTATTGTCTTAATATTTGCAAAGTACTCCTTTGAAGCCCTTTGATATTAGAATACCTCAATAATTTTGAAATTGGCTGATTACATGAATAAAATAAAGGATCACCTTTATTTATTTTAAGCTAACAAATAAAATATAAACTAACGCTTACTAATTAAATTAATATCTCAAAAGTTATTAAATCGATAACTGAGAGGTAGCTCTCAAAATTTAATGAGAACCTCAGGTTTCGTGGTACACTTTCGGTCAATAGTCCATTCAATAGATACCAAAAGGCACATGAAATAAATATTAAATAAGTCATTTCTATACATAAATTGTATGAATAGATACTGAAACAAACAAAACTTTCCTCTTTAGAATATATTTAGAGTGATGATGATATCGGTGTTGCCGTGTGCTCTCGATCGAACAATAATAACCTACTCTACCCGTGAGTAAGTGGCATCAGAAACAAGAAGATCATACAGATGGTTCACTGATAACCTCATAGTACGATAGGTTTTTCTTATGATTGCGGAGATAAAGACTGCAGCTTCAGCAGAAGTCACACCGGAAGTACGTCACAAAGTCACAATATGGTTGAAAAAAAAGGTTTTTATTTTAAAACCGTATTACCAGAACTACACACATCAAAAGTGTCTAGGGATCAACATATATTTTTGCAATAACTTTTCTCCTGATTGATATTAATTAAAATTTTCTTTAAGGATTCATCAAATAAAGTGTTTTCGTTTGTCACAGTAACGATAAACCAAGTCACCTTTGCATTAATAAAGAAATTTGCCATTTTCCTAATAAAGGGATTTTTGACATTTGAACCACTAACACAAAAGTTCGAAAAAAAGACTGAAATAACAGTTTTCTTTAAAATTTTATTGGGTAACTTAAACAATTAATAATCCGTGTTTCTACCGCGAACACTAACAACACAAGAACATCGGTTTGGCATACTCAAAATGAGTTCATCCAAATCACGCTGTGGAATGGCCGCCCATGTTCGTTGCAACAACAAAAAAAGGTCTTCTTGCGACTGGATACCCTCCATATTCGGCAGAGCTCTTCTCTGTAGCATATCCCATGCATGCTCAATCGGGTTCAAGTCTGGCGACTGAGCAGGCCAGGGCAGGACATTGATGTTAGCTGCGGCGAGAGTCTGTCTTACAACTCTTGCGGTGTGCGGTCGTGCATTATCATGCATTAACTGAAATAAGGGACCGATTTGCGCTTGTAGAGGAACGATGACGTCTGATACAATCGTCTCAGCATAAATTTGAGCGTTGAGGTTGCCTCTGATCCAAATCAACTCAGTTCTTCCGCCGATCCAAATACCCGCCCATACCATGATGGTTCCACCACTATAAGGATGGACTTCCTGGCAGGATTTTAATCGCTGTTGGCGTCCAGGGGTTCTCCAGTGTCGTATACGTCTTGTATCCGGTCTCATACCAAAACGAGACTCATCAGAAAAGCACACGAAACGCCATTGTTCTTCTGCCCAATTTCTGTGTCCAAGAGCCCATTGATATCGAATCCTACGATTGTGCATTGCTATAGGTGGTACCCGTAGCGGTCTTCGGGAATGAAGGTTCACTTCATGCAAGCGGTTTCTGACTGTTTGGTCGCTAATTAAGTTCCCTGAAGAGTGATGAAGCCTCACGGCTAACATCATGGCGGTTATTGTTGGAGCTCTTCGAGTTAAGATTTGAATGTATCGGTCTTGTCTCCGTGTGGTGCAGCGATACCGTCCTCCATGGCGCTCAGCCACGGTACCAGTGCTTCGGTAACGTGTCCAAAGTCGACTGATAACACTCTGACTTGTATTCAGAGCTAAAGCCACAGTACGTTGCCGGGAACCAGCTTCTATCATTCCCACGGCTCTGAGCATTTCTTCCCTGCTTAAATGACGTCGCCGCTCCATAATAACGTTGGTTTTAATCAGTAGTAGGGAAACAGTAGCACTAATAATGTCTTCAATGCGTTGTATGTTTTTATAGGGAAAATATTGACAGCTGATTTTCATCTTTTACTCGAATTTGATTCACAGTTCCTGATTCAAATTATGAAATGCACCAAAAAGGATCCATATAAATTTATAAAATCATAAATTTATTACAAAGCCACATCTCAATCTCAAGAAATCCGCATAAAAATGCTTGATCCCTAGACACTTTTGATGTGTGTACTCAGAGATTCCTGCGGCTGTGGTGTTCTTAATTTAATGGATACTAATCGTATCACTGCTCATTGCATAGTTTTGCTCTTTAACGAAATACCACAGAATTAATATTGGAGTGAGACCGAAATAAAATTAGGTATTGATACTGATTTTAAACTCTGTAAGGGAAATCCAAATTGAAGATAAGCATTCCAACACTATCAGTAAAATTAAACACAAGTTCGCGACATTAAAAAAGTAAGAGATAAACCAAGTCCTGACTACTACATTATTGATAACTGATAGACTTTATTTACCGTATGACGGGTACATTACTGATAACTGATAGAAACTTTATTTGTATATTTTTACACTGTACTGACGCCTTTTTCCAGCTGTATAGCAATATCAGCAAGTAGCAATCGATTGCTATGTATATTAAATGGAATAATGGATGGATGGAAGTAATGGATGGCCTAGGTACTTATATTCAATGGAATATTTGGAAGTTGTTTAATATTAATTATGAAAATAACAATAAATTAATGCAATAGATATTTACATTACAAAATTATGTTTAGTAAAAATAAAAGCACAGCGAAATATGTTATTGTGTGCCCATTTCTTATACAATTTTTATTTTTGTGTATCCGTTGGAAGCTTTCCAAAAATCTATTGCTACGCACTTCTTACAGGTGCTGGATAATTTGTAAATAAACAAAAACAATGTGTTCATTTGATTCAAATAATTATTTTGTGTATAAACAAGTCCTAAGTAAATGTGAACTATGAACATCGCAAAAGCGATAAGTAACTTATATTTTCCCATGCCTAAAAGATTTTCGTTGGTTACATAATAAAAGCACAGTTACAAGTGTATGCAGTTACGAACATGAATCATTAAAATAAAACGGAAATAGTGTACAAGCAATCGTTGTATCCGTGTACGCTGTAAAACAAATCGACCTACAATGAATATAAAACAACAATCATTTAGTCTTCTCTTCTCCGTCATTTTCATTAGATTAATAGCAGCCGACATGTGCTTACACAACAAATCGAAAGTCTAGTTAAGTTTTTGTATCTGTACATTATTTTTTAGCAAGTTTATTACGTTGGCTAGCTTCTACCTGATTGCATTAACATTTACGGTGATTAATTATTACTTTAGCGAGATCCCTGAACCAAATTTAACCGTTAAATAAGTTATCTTCAGTTACGCTTAATTTTAAAAGGCTAAAAGCACAGTTTGGTTACTAGCGCAATGCACCTTCTCTAATCTAGACTTAGCTAATATCTCACCATGACTCCAAGCAAGCAGCAAGTCCTGCTGCCTCTCGTGCAACTCATCTCGACGTCGCGGCCGAGGCCGGTGTCTTTTTTCAGTCATAATCTCGCCACATATATTATTGCACTATCTTATACGATTAGAATTTTCACATCACATTGCACATATTACAGGTATCTTAAGTAACTTCACTTTCACCAATACATCTGCGGACGTGCACCGATTAGTGGACTCCCAAACAATAAACGATGTAATTAGCTACAGATATGAGATAATGTACACAACGTCATGAAATTCGATAACGAACAGCGCGAAACCGTTCGGTAACAACTAGCAACAATGATTGAAGAAAAATAAAAGAGTGAACGTGACTTATCAACGATCAGAACTATAACAACGATATTTCAATAAAATTATAACAATCTCTTTGTTTTCTAGCCCGCATTAAAGTCTCGCACCATAAGGTAACTGCATAGCGTTCTACAGTACAAGTCAGATAGTTGACTAGAAATTGTTTGCTCTTTGCTCAGACACCGGTTCTCCGCACTACACCAATGTCGCACCGATCACATGCAAATTTATTATTGCAACAACGTCTACCACAAGTTGTTTAACAATACACATCAGTCTACGAATATGAACGTCACGACTGCCGAATATTTTCACAACGGTGTCGTCACATTATGACAATGCTAACTGGCGGCAAGGATTGAAAATGGCAATATAGATAGGTCTCATTTACACCAACTAATGGCTAACGAGGTTATAATAAACATAGTCACTGCCACCTACGTAATGTCTGCAATATCGTACAAAAAAATTATCAAATAAAGTACTACTTGAATATAGATAGCAGATACCGTACATTTATCTTTACCGCATAATTTACAACCTGCATGCAGTTCTATGTGTAAACTCGTCCCAATTTCACGAGTACGGAGAAATTCTACGGGCTTTCTATTTCTGACCGATAGTGGAATAAAACATTTAATTACAATTGACATGAAAAGCCCTGTAAATAGACACATTGTGAGGCCACACGCACAGTTCACCGGTGGAGGCGGTGCGGTCGACGTACTCATTCGAATAACCAATAAAAATAAGGATGTCGTCAATATATTGGCATCGCTACCATAGCGGGGTCACCTCCGCCACGGGTTGCCCCGCTAACTAGGTGATGTAATTTTGTGACCTTGTCACTTATAGAATGAATAAGGGCCTGTAAACACGACCCATACATTGAAACAATAATAAAGAGAATGATTACATAACAGTGTTCCGATTTAACTTCCATAACTTTGTATTGAAGTTCTGATTACAGAACCTTCATGAATGACTTACTACAATATAAATCAGTGCTAACCCCGTGAGACTTGATTCAGACTTCAGATGAACTGTATTCTGAATTTTGATTACATAAGACAGAGTTCATGGCACCGGCACGATGTATAGACTCAATACAAAAGATTCGTTGGCTCATTTTCATTGACGTTGTAATCACTTTCGATTCACTTTCGGTTTTAGACTTCTCTTATCAGATAAAATGAAAGCCAAATAACACGATTAATTGGTTTGATATCGTTACAGAAACCTTGTCCGACAACAACTGAAAGGACCATCGAAAGTAGATTAAACGTGGTGTTTAGATGTGATATTTTTTAGGAGAAAAATTAAAATGAGATGTGAACAAAAGAAAAGGTTAGTGTCTTGAGATTTTATGGTGTTAAGTGCCTTTCAATGTTGTGATATCAAAATTTACTCTCTTTTATTAGACAATGACTTGTTAATTAAAAGTTCACAATTACAAGCATGCCATTTAAGACAAACTTCAACTTTATTTGCAGTACCTTTCATTCTTGTATTAGGTTGAGTTTCCAAGTTGTCATCAGTAGACCTTGGTGGTAAATAAATAAAAACACTGTAATTACATCATCAACACAATTGAATGTTATAAAAACTGTGAACAGTACGAGTCTAAGAGTCCCTGACTAATCTTGATTAAGTCTACAATTAATTTACAAGTCAGCACACTGTTGGGCATTTAAAAACATACCTACCTACTCATAATTAAGAGGAAAAAAATTATAAGAGCCATATTGTTAAGCCTTAATTGTAAGCACAAGTGATTCTAAGAATATTGAATACTTTTATAAAGTGCTCTTTAAAAATATTAAATAATGTGTAGGTACTTGTAATCTTTACAAGTTCAAAATCAATTTTAACTTAATTAAAAACAAATAATGAACAAACGGTAAGAGTCTCCTATGTTATGTATGGTGCGAACGAGCTCCTCGCAAAGAGCTAGGAGGTGGAAACGCGGCGATCGACTGGATGCGCGCGCGCCGCCCGCCCGCCCAGAATAGCCACTATCTGGCACCCAGCCAATCACACGCCTTCACAATAATTTTACCCCATTCATGATCTTAACTTAAAACCCCTTGAGGAGACAAAACGCCAAACGGCGCAAAATGTCTGATTTTCATTGCATGTTAAACCATGATGATATCCGATTAGTCATTCTAATTTACAACACTTGAATACACGCGTATTTTTAGATATGAAGTTTTGCACAAACCATAATATTCATGAAGTCCTTTACAAACAGGGCTTGGAACCGGTTTAAAAATAACCGTTTATTAATCGTTATTTATCGGCTTTGTCGATTATTTCCTTCAGAGTGTAACCATTTAATGAAAGTTATTGAAAACCACAATAAACTAGTTTATTCCGCGAGGTCCGACGGGTTACGGTTAGTTACCCATTTTTTTTTTTAATGTCAGTAACGACATTTGTACAAAGACGAAGATTTCCAATCAATGTGTATTTAAGACTGAATTGTTGCCAACGGCGCCTTGATTGTAGGTGGAAAAATCGTTTAAATCTGGTTTAATTTACGAAACCGTTTTACCCATTTAATCCATATAACTATTACAGGTTAAAAGTATTTACTTAGGCAATAACCGGTTTGTTTTCAAGCAAGGTTACAAATGACGAGGATTACAAAAGGAAGTTTAATGTTTTATTTTTCTTGCGTTCCTAATTACACTACTCATTATAATGTTCATTAATTTTATTTTCTGATTAAATAATTAGTTAGTGGGTTCAATATTTATTGTGCTATTTGACCATAGACTCGTCGTTGGTCGTAGTGGCGGGATCAGCGGGATGACCATTGGGCTGCGGGCGGTGGGCTTTGTAGCCCATCGCCCTATCAGTACCACGCCCGAGAAGGCGGCCGAAAACAGCCTTCCGCGCGCGCCATTCAGAAGGACTTGGGACAAGGCCCCTCAAAGCCCCAAAAGTAAGGGTCCGCCAGCCCCCGGCAGACCCCTTTCCTTTCTTCCTTTCCCAGATCCTTTTGCGTGGTGACCCTGGTCATGAGTCCTCGAAGGGACCCCGTAGGGTTTTACCCAGTAAAACTGCGGCATAACCGTCCGCTTTTCCCTGGGAGGGGAATCCATGTGGACTTATCAAAGTAAAAGGGGGAGGTGGTCACATTGGACATGACCACCACTGAAATAGCCACCACTACACGAGGCTCGTTTATTTATAAAATAAATAAAAGAAGCAAGTGGCCTGTATGGCCAGCTTTGACCACCTTTGAGCTAGGCTGGGTTAGGCTGGGCTCCGCCCCTAGTTTGTCGCCGCCTCTGAAGTTCGGAACGAAAGAGCAGGGGGTGAACTGCGCAGCTTGCGCGACACCATAGCCTAGCGTGGGGTCTATTTAGTGTTTACTTGGTGTAATACCTGTGATTGTAGCGACGTGGCGGAATTCTCGCGGTGCTAGCGAGGGCGCGCGAGCCGCATCCTGAAGGGCCGCCAGCTTGACGAACTGCCCTAAAAGTAGATATTACAATTAGAAAAAAATACAACCTGTTGCTTAGATATAATGGTGTTTACTTACTAAAAAGTTTCAAAATAATGAAACCTATTATATTTTATTAACTTATTGTAGTTTTAAGTAATAAATTGCAATTCTTAATAAACACTCCACAATTTTAAAAGATAATTATATGATTCTTAACTTGATTTGTAACAAGAGTCAAGAGGAAAGAAATAAGCTAGAACAATGCTTTTTGATCTTCACAAGATAAAACAGAGATAATTAGTGCAAGAACACTGCTGCTTGGATTACTTGGCCCAGATAAATTACTCGCAGATAGCAAGCCTACTAGTAGCCCGAAAAAACAGTTTTTTTGTAATATAACTTTTGTGAGACCCATTCATAATTATTTAGTAACGGTTTACTCACGTGCAATAGACTAGTAGTAACAGTTTTAATAGACTTTTCAGAATTGCTTGAAATGATAAGCGAGTGATAAACAAGGATTGTTGTAGGACCACTACAACTATGATTATCTTTCCAATATTGTAGGTACTGTTATAGACGCAAATTACATGAGTCTGGAAGTTAGTGTACTAGTCTGTTACAATCTCACAATACAGACAAAATCCTAGTGTGCAATATTGTTATCTTAAATAACTTAATGCATTCTTATTTGACTACAAACAAAAAACTTGGAAGTGGGTGGCATGAATTCTCTTGATTAGGTCAATAATTAAAATCATTCACACAAAACTCCAATCTTGTCTATACCTATGTTATCTTATAACTAAGCAGATAAAACTAATCAGAAAGCCTTGGAATTAACATTTATGAAATGGATAGTACTCACAGAATCAATTCAGATGACCGCTGCTGGCATGTGTTACATTCAAAATCTGAAAAACATTTAAATCTTTTTAAATAGTAATGATCAGTGGTACATCTTTTAAAGTATTCTCACTCAGTCACATAATATTTCTCTCTCAAGTCTCAAAACCTTCATTCCTTTATTAATTTTCATTGTGCAAGTAGTAATCTTCCTGATCATAGAAATACAATAGGAAGATAAACAGTGAAATAAACACTCATTATTCTCAGTTTTTTTTAAATAGTAACAACAGATGTAATGTGATTAAGAAAGATTATGAAGATCAGGAGGGCTGATAATGTCACATTTGGACATTCAGTTGGCAGTTGACACACAGTGGCACCAACTGCATCTTAATTGGTTTCGAGCAGGGTTCGAAGTGAGAATTATCATTGATAATTATCTTTGATATTTATCAAGATAATTATCATGATAAATATAGGTTGATAATTATCTTTGATAAGTATAATCGAAAATATTTGCCACCAGTTTAATTGTCACATTCAACGACTGCGTGTATTGGAACTTTTAAATACTTTAATCAGCCAACTGAGAAAAATAACATAAATTTAAGTTGGATTTTGAATTTCGATTCTTCAGATACAGACAATCCCCATCCAGTTAACGTAGTTGAGGTTGACGAGGATGATATTCCACTCAAAAGTTGATTGTAAAATGTGTATAATTTATTTACTAAACTACTTGCTTCTAACGTAAATGTTGATATTATGGAATACCAGTTAAAAAGGATTGCTATGCTTATATCTGTTTGTTAATTATCTGATAATTATCATGATAATTATCGAGATAATTATCAAGGGACATATTTAACTTGATAATTTCAAACCCTGGTTTCGAGCTGCATTTGGCAGTTGCATAGTTTACAGTTGCCACTGGATGTTCAGTCCACTTTCAGTTATGATTATGAATATTAAACAAAATATGATTCACCAAATGTGACATTATTAACCCCCTAGATCAGATACTAAAAATCAATAGAAGCAGCCTTTGATTTTACTTAATGGTATTATGTATGCTAGACTAGAAAATTCAATTGTTCAGTTTATTTCACAGGCATTAGATAAAGAGTTATGAAACTACCTATTAGGTACAGTCTTAGCAATAATTCATTTCTAAACTTTATGCCTTAGTAATAAGGTTGAAAAGTAACAACCTCGAGCTTTTGAAGACAAACACATGACCATTTCAGAAATAATGACAAAATTGCTTGGTTTGTTTTTTTCCTTGAAATTATGATATCAAATGGGTACGTGACTAAAATAGTACTTAGTTAGGTATATGATTATGTGGATGGATTTGTGTGTGAGAGAGAGAACTTACTGTGAGTGACTGATTGTTGATAAAAAGACAGTTCAATATTATTTTTTTCCCTTGACATTAAACTCTGCAAAATAGTGTTAACGTTCACTCGTCACACTCGAACACTTACTAGAATAGGTGATGAGTAACAATTTCATGAAGTACTTACACAAGGAGCAGATAGCAAAGTAAGAATTCCTCTACATGCCCAAGTGTACATTGAATATTCTAACAGTTTCTGATATTTGTATTGTGTTATGTACTTATAGCTGCTGCTTAAAGACTTCATTTTAATAATACTGAACGTTGCAACTTCTTGCATAGTGAAACCTATGGATGAAGATAGTGACGTAATTTTTTTGGTATAAGTGTTCTTTTACGGATTATGTTAACAAAAACCAGTTGAAACTTAAACTTACTGTCATAATTTACATCATCGCTGCAACTGTGACCTTGCTGCCAAAATCCCCAAAGACTCCATCCATCTGACTTGTAACAGTTCTTTTGTACACACGTTCAAGAAAAGAATTCAAAATTTTCTCACACATAATATAGACACATCCAATTTTAGTTTATTGCACGAAATATCAATGTTTACTGTTTGTATTGTGTAAATTTTACTTTAAATTTTATTTTCCGTCCCCGCGTTCCTCGATCGGTCGGCACTATCATTCGGTAATTCGGTTCGTTCCGTTTTTTTTATTCATTCATCATTCAATTCACACTTTCACAGACAGAATAAATAATGTTGCAAGGTACAAATGCTTGACTACCCCAGCCCAGCCATCGTATTTTTACGACAAAAATCAGCAAGCACTTTGCTTCTTTCTAGTCTTGGGCATACCGCATACAATTTGGACTTAGGACTAGGTAAATGCTCTAAAAATCCGGCACACCATACATTTTGTTATTTTCCTACAATCTGAAAATGTGAATGAATGTAGATTCTATTGTCTAAATCACACCGTTTATCACAGTTTTACAAACAGTAGGTAAAACTATTAAAATAAGTCGGAGTGAGAGATAGGGATAAAGGCAAAACCACACCCAGTTACGATACACAGTACTACTTCCATGCGATACGCTAAAGAAGTATGTTTAGTGTGTTCAGATTTTCTTTTCTGGAATGTAGCCAAACGTTCAGTTCAGTGACACGGAACATAAGAAGGGGAGAAGGCGTAAGAAAGCATTTAGCTTAGGTGCCTTAAGGAGCGTTTACACAAACGAAATTCCCAAGTCAATTTGTTGCTGCACTGCAAACATGCTGCTTCAGGTTGGTACGGTTGAACTTTTATACAGGGTGTTAACAAATTCGTGTAATTCCTTAAAACCACATGATCCACTACTGGTGTAGACAGGCCCCGCACGGGTTTTAGCTTGATTAAAAATAAAAAAAAAAATCATGCGGCTTTGTTACCGATCGTGCCTAAACCACTTAATAAGGATTCAGTAAAAAAATAAGTTTTTTTTTGCAAAAAAAAAAAAAAATATTTGTGTGAACATTTCGATGTCACGCATAAATTAATGAAAGCACGGCGACACGGCTGGCAGGCACGACTAACGTGATATTGCTTTTTGCAGTCAGATAACTCAAAGCTCTAAAATGACTCAAAAATAGAAAATCAAGTTTTTTTTTCTGAATTATTTTTTTGTTTTTTTTTTCAAAAATTCCCATCTAGGGTTAATCTGTGTCACCAGTAGATCACGTGGTTTGAAGGAATTACACGAATTCGTTAACACCCTGTAAAATAATATTGCCACAGTGTAACTTACCTACTTCATACAGTGGTTCAGCGAGAGTTTGGACATTGTCATTTTTTAAAGGCAGCTTGGGACACTGTTTTACCATTTCGATAGCAACTCGGGATATTACGCCCCTTCGTTAGACGACTGTACAGGGCGGTTAGAATGTGATATTACTACGTTTATAAATATAACATTAATTTTGCCAAAACATATTTCAATAAGAAAACAATAATAGTTTCACCGATTTTTTATTTTTTGCTTATAGCACTTATGCCTAAACACAAGTAAAATGCCTACTATATCTAGGCCGTACAAGCGTAGCAGTTGCGTCAATAAGATATCGAATTCAGAAGGTACTTAAATTTAAATTCAGCTTTACATTTCAGTCTGCAAAAATATACTGGGCCCAGACTACTTACATGGCATGGTGAACAGCGATAGAGTAGCAGAGAGCCGGAAAGTTAATTGGCACGTGTAGCATGAAGTGCATACAACTTTTTCAGCTCTGTTCTTGCAGTACATCCAGAGGACTTGAACCACATGTGTTCTAATAAATCAAGTAAACATGCCTTACATTTTTGTATTATTTCCATAATTTATGTTTATATGTATATTTTCATTATATTTATAATCTAATAATACAAAAAATAACAAGTATACATCAAAAGTACTTATATACAATTTACATAACTTTATCAATAATACAACTCAAATATTTATAACTTATAATTGTGTTTTTTATTAACAAATAAGTAAATAATAACCCTAATCTTAATGATGTATTATTGATAACTTGTAATTTATCCCAACAACTATCATTATAATAAAGGTAGTTGTAGATATAATCATACAAATTACAGTTGCAAAAACGATGAAAACGAGACCTGTAACAAAAAAGATTAATCAATTATATTCTCGGACAAGTTTAATGTCCAAATTATAGCCTGACAGGAAACAAAGGTTCCTTTACCCACACCAATAAGTGTGCTACATCCTTGTCTATTTACGTCCCTCGATCCATTATTATAGATTATTATGAGTTATTGAAATACACTTGATTTTATTTCAGACTGAAAAGAAACTCATAGTGTGCTCTAGTTAAATAAAGATTAAATATAGCTGTAAAAATAGGCTCAACTTTGATTATTTTAATATAATCTTACCTTCAACAAGCAAAATGATGATGACAAGTACAAATACTCCTAATACTAAAATAAATGCGGCCGACAAAACAATAATGAATTGAATCATAAAAAAAGAGAATAATACTGTTGATAATAATGGTCTCTTCAAGAAAAAAATAATCATTTGCAAACATAACTCTTGAATTTTTTCTGTTAATATGCGATATTTAACGGAACAGGGTCCTGAAAGCAAAAAAAATAAAGATGTAAAACATGAAAATAATCTTAAGACCTAGTACCTGTTCTAAGCAAATAATAGAATAATCTTAATACATTCTCTAAGAATTACATTAGAAGTACCATCATTTTACAAACTTTTGTTAGATCTAACTAGGATCTAATACTTGCACGTGCACTTACTGCATGATAATTTCACCGCCACTTGAAATGCGTTCTTTATATTAATTTCCATTTTATATCTCGATTTATCTTAACTAATTCGTTCGGTTGAAAGAAATAAAACCATTAAATTATCATGAGGGTATTCAATTCTAGATGGATTTATGAAATGAGATATATTTCTACCGGAAATTTATAACCAATTTTTTTTAAATCTATTACCTACTGTTAAAAATATGTGCCTAAGAAAAGGCTTTATTTTTATTTTAAAGCAAACTGAATATTATAGTTGTATACCCTCTGCAACAAGGCAAAGGCACACAATCATCCTACGACAAAGAACTGAACGCGTGCGTGCTCTTCGATTTGTCACTTTATGAAATGAGGGCACTTGTGTTTAAAAGATTTGACTCGTGTTACTAGATTGAACACCATCTTTTCATGATACTTAGGTGTCCAAAGAGCCAAAGAGGGTTTCGTTCAGTTTTGCCTACTTTATTATGGGTATTTTGGGGATGAGTTGGCAACTTTATCTTAGGCTGAATCATGTTGATTCTCTTGCGAGCTACTCTGTGGACTGAAAACAACTAAGATTCGCGCCAAAATTTGACATTGACACTTCAAGATTTTCGTTTTTGAATCGAGTGAGATTTTGTGTTTTTGTATTTATATTGTACAAAATCAAGGGATATTATACACTCTGACGAGGAAGTATAATTTAATTAAAAAACACATCATTAAAAAAGACATCTGGCATATTGTTAAAGATGGTAAGTTACTGCATTATTATCAAAAGTTTTTTTCTAGTTAATGTTAAAGTTTTATCTCTTTGCATAATCTTGTCACATTCGCAGGTCGGGCACTATGATGAAGATATGTTACCAGAGATGTTGCCCATATATTATACTAGGCTTTTTCCTCAAAATATATTTTGTAGGTGGCTTACCTGTGGCAGTTCTCCACAGCCACTATCCAACAGGGAATTATCATTCACACTAGCAGATGATGTATATTTGCGATATTTATCTATTTGTAATCAAAAGGAATTGCAAACTCTGCTCCAGAAGAAGTGTCCACACAAGTTGGATATAGGTGCTGTTTACAATACTAAGTAAGTGAGAAAAGCTATTAGAAACATGCTTTTTCTTTTGAATGCTTCTAAATTTGTTTATTTGGCAGTTTTCTTATGCTTTTTATTTGTTTTAATCAAATAAAAAATATACATGCACAACACTTTCTTGTACAGTTGAAAATGCATGTATAAAAATTTACAAATATGTAACATTTAACATAAAAAAACAAAACATAATGGCTGCATTTCCCGAAGGGAAAGAGCCATTATGTTTAAGTCCCATGTCCTATGTCAATGGGTATTTACTATTTAGTAATATTTTATATTTTAAATTAATTACAGACCGTCTATAGGCCGTCATGATGCTGTTGTGTTATCCAGAGAACTGGTATTTGATATTGATCTTACTGATTATGATGAAGTGAGAACATGCTGCCAGGAAGCTAAAGTTTGTGAGAAATGTTGGAAATTCATGGTGATTGCCTGTGAAATCATTGACAAGACATTAAAAGGTAACATTTCAACGGGTACTATGTATACTAGTACAAGTGCAAAAACACAACTTTACAGGAGAGCGGTTTAAACATTCTAAAGCTTTTAACTTTGACATAAAAAATAGAAATATTTGATATGGTACAGTATGATCTTACTAAAATTTTTATAATTTCTATTGATTTATGTTAAAGTTAAAAGCTTACCTTTAAACCACTCTCCAGTAAAGTTGTCTTTTTGCACTTGCACTAATATACACAGTAGCGGTCGATTTGGTAGATTGGTAAGATAATAAGTAAGGAATTAATTAATTGTTCTTGTTCTCTAAACAATGATGAGGAAGTAAATACATCTTCCCAATACATAAAAAGAAAAGCAAAAAAAAAGAAGTAATGGAAAATTGTTGCCTGCTTACAGCTGTGCTAAGTGGTATTCAACATACATGCTTTACAAATTTTCAGAGGACTTTGGGTTCCAAAGCATACTGTGGGTGTTCTCCGGTAGAAGAGGTATTCACTGCTGGGTATCTGACTATGAAGCAAGAACACTTGACAGTCCTGGCCGAGGAGCAGTAGCTGATTACCTGTGCTTGATAATGGGAGGCGACAATCAGAATAAGAAGGTCCATTTGGGTAGTGATAATCTACATTCTAGCATTAGGTAAATGATCCATATCATCAGCCCATATCCACCCTTGATATAATTATATTCTGTTATAAAATATAGCCTTACCTTCTGCTTTTCCACTGCTAACTAATAAAACATTATGTATTAGCTGTGCCCAGTATTGAAAAGTACACAATGTACTTCCCTTGGCACTACGCTGCCTCTGCCATAAATGATCATAATTGGTTTCGTAGTTGAAATGAAATGTAGCAAACATATCACTGCTGCATTTATAAATATAATATAATTATGCTGCAAATAAATAACATTCTCTCATTATTCATTTGTATAAAAAGTACTGTAATGTTTAATTTTTTGTTTGGAAAATATTAATTTATGGATGCTCAATAATTTACTTGTAACTGTTACAACACTTAAAACTATCATACTCATTCTGATTACGAAGACAATTATGGCAATAACAGATTTTGAATAGGTACATTGATAAGAGTGAATTCATGATGCATGTTTGAACAGGTGAGTACCATATCACAAGTTTATCTACACCTACCTATCTGAGTGTGTGTGTACAGTTGTGGGTTATTGTCATATGTAAATGTATTGTATACAGTGTTACTAGTTATTGGTCACAATCCCATGACGGGATTTTTGTGATATCAAAGTTGCCAACTTCTCCCTTTAAAAGTAATATTTCAAAAAATAATATTTCGAAAATGGTTCACTACTAATGGTTGCATAAAGCATTACTGGGTTATTTGATAAAGAATAACATGTTCTGCAACACTGCCACGGGAATGTGATCAATAACCAGTCATCCTGTATAACATGAAGGACATGCTCTATTCATATCTCATTAATAGGTCTTAAAATTTTATTAATGATTTTTTCTTTTCAACCTCTTCAGGAGAGCACTGAGTATAATTGATAAATATTTCGAACAGCTACTGCAAGACCAAGATTTCTTTAGCAGTTCAGACAGGCTAGAAAAGTTATTGAAAATGATACCAGATGAAACATTGAGGGCACAAGTTCAAAAAAGTTTAGAAAGTAAATCAGATTCATCTTTAGAGAGGTGGAAAATGTTTTTAAATCTATATGAAAATTATTGTAGAGATGTAAGTTAATATTGATAAAATTGATCATATTAGGTACCTACATTTTAATTATTTAATTAATTACATAATCTTTTTACAGTCAGGAAAGAATGCCTGGAAAATAAGATACTTAGTGGAAGAGATCAAAATACAGTACTGCTACCCTAGATTAGATGTTAATGTTACAAAAGGGTTTAATCACTTGCTGAAGTCACCATTTAGTATTCACCCAAAGACTGGCAAAGTTTCTGTGGTATTCAAACCAAGTAACGCAAAGAATATGAAACTGGATGAAATACCTTCAATCTATAGTTTACTTGATGATAGTGCTCCAGATAATGTTAAGCATGAAGCAAATATGAGGGCAGCTGTGAAAAACTTCCAAGAAGTTGTATTTTCTTTGGAAAAGGCTGAGGCAATCAGGAGAAGAAATGATGCTAGTAAGTAGTTTATTTAGGAGATGTTAATGTTCTTTTGCAGTCCATTGCTGGAAAGGCTTGTCCCTTGTTGGGAATCAGCATGCCTATCCCTTGCTTCTTCAAATTGTCAGTCCTTTTGGTTGGGGGCATTCTTCTTTCGTGTCGGCACGAGCTATATGAGAAGAAAAAGAAAGCTCATGCCATGCGGGCATTTACATTACACCATCGCAGAACATGAGCAGACATATCGCCAGATTAGAATATTCTTCATACACATACACAGGGTGGTAATTTGAGATGGGGCATGAAAGGCAGCTACTTTAACTATTGTAGCAACAAGAAAACCTTCTTAGGAACCCTTAACATTTGGAATAATTTCTATCCGCATTCAGTTTTTGAAAAAGAGTTGCAGTCAGCGAGAAAAAGGGCAGTTTTCGCAAAACATTTTTATGATGCCAATCGATCCTATTTCCCATAAAGATCATAAAACTTACATACCAACTGAGGTTGAAGTACTAGAAAAGTCAGAAATCGAAAATAATTATTTGAGATGGACAGTTGCCTTAATCGTTGTGGCTACAGCGAAATGTTAAAAGGAGACTATCCATAATTTTTGACGTTATTCTGAACTGCATTGTTGAACCTTATGGGAAATACGATCGAATGGCATCATATTAATATTTTGGGAAAACTGCCCTTTTTCTCGATAACTGTACATTTTTTTCAAAATCTGTGAATGCCAATATAAATTATTCCAAAAGTTAAGGGTGGTCTTCTAAGAACATTTTCTTGTAGCTACAATGGTTAAGGTAGCTGCCTTTCATGCCTCATCTCAAATTACCACCCTGTATAATATATTGCCTCAATCCCTTAGCACTGATGCATGGGATTTGCTTTGTTTTCGGATATGTCAGAATATCTCGATGTACTTGCTAGCTGCCAATCTAAGCTACAACCTACTAAAGTATTGATGGGATTCGGAAGGCTTCCTTATTGCAGCCCGTCCAAATTCTTATGTAATTATGGTTTCGTAACAAATATGCAATAACATACCCGAGAAGTTGCCAAAAGCTTACTTATGCAAATGGTATGCACGAGATACGGAACCCGATTTTTACTCGCACTTGGACCGATTTTTTTAGCCTATGCATGTAGTTTATTTTTATTTTACTGTTGTATTGTTTCAGATACATCACTGGAATTTTAAGTACTTTGTTCCATCCAAAACTGCAAAGATCGATGAACATAGGCGTCTCACAATTTTACCTGCAACACTTGGTTCAAAAACGTCAAGCGAATCAGAATTGGTTAAATACCAAGGGGCATTTGACAAAAAATGCAATATTTTCTTACGCATTTCTTAACATTTCCAAGCCAAGCTGTTACTGTTTTTATAAGAAGTCATTTTAATAAAACAAGCTAAATAATAAAATATATATTTATTTCCATTTAACAAGCAATAGCTAGCTTCTTCAATATAAATTTAGATCTGAAAGTACATGTATAAAAATCATAATTATTGCTATAACATAATATTATTCAAGATCATTTCGACAAGAGCGGGTGGGACAGAAATTAAAACTAAAATTTTGTGATTCCAAAACCTTAAGCATAAATTATGAATACATAATATAAAAATTATTTGTATTTATATAAATGTACAAATTAAATAAATTTGTATTAACTAATTGCTCTCGTACCCGTACATTGCTTGCTGCAAAATAGTGCTTTGTGCCAAATAACAAGTCTAGAATACAATTGAAAAAGGCTACATAGCATTTTGTACTCACTTAAGATCTACATCTATAGGCAAGCATATCCTCACTTTAGTACTAATTTACTAACAGTCAGTTTTGTTTGATCTCAGGATCGTTTCGCGTAACTAAGTTGTAATGGAGATGGACGATGATTAACATCAGAATTTAATTACAGCGGAAACCTGCATATTTATGTTATGAATAGAAGTGGAATGGCGAAACAGGCACTTAGCATTGGGTGATCGAGGGTCGAGAAAGAACAAGTGGAATATTATTTAACTTAATAAATTAATAATGCTTTTCTGCTTCACTTATTATGAATAGAATAAAAAGAATTGCAACTGCATTGACCAAGCTCGTTGTTCTTTCTCTCAAATTGAGCAACTTAGTGCTACGTTGAGAAAATCTTCAAAACCGATCGTTACAGTTCCGTTTTGCTGTGTGTCACGTGCTCTAAAGGCTTCAGTAAAACGCTGGATCTGCACACACAAAACAATGAATTGGTCCACTGATACTTTTCCTTCTTTAGCATCGCTTCTTTTCGCTAAAAAGTTTATGAACTCCGGCGTAAATTTAAAACCCATCTGTGTCAACGCTGAAACAAAGATTAGTAAAAATTATAAAACTACACTAGAAACGTTGTTTTAGGTAAAGTGCAAAGGAGCATTCAAGCTCTAAGTATACATTTTTGGGTTAAATCTGATAGTACCTAGTAAGTGTAGAAAATATTTTTGATCTCGTGTAATAGAGCAGAGAATGAGCCTAGGACCTACAGCCGATTGCTTTTTTAAACTCTAACTTGTTTACGCATTATTGTAAAGAAGTTCTAGGACACGGTATTCACCGCCACAACCATTTAAATGAACTCAAAGCAACATTTTATTACAAATATACCCTGTACAATGAACCTAAACTCATTGGTTGGAGACCCTTCAGGTCTCGCCAATAACTGCCCGGTTACGTAGTACAGAGCAGTACAATAGAAAAAAAAAAGAACTTAAACTTCAGAGACCTAATATAACATGTTCATGATGTTGTTTCCCTGTATATAAGTCAATTAATTTTATTACATCATTGTTATGCCTTTATCTAAAAAGTATGGAAAATAGATCTTTTCAAACTTAGGCATGTTACTTGGCAGAGAATGACCTTCGGTCTCATAGTAACAAATGAATAGAGTAACATATTCTGACAGAAATAACATTATTTTTGTTTGGCCGACAGTTTCAAATTTAGCCTAAAATGAATGATGTCCTTTGTATGTTAAATCTTACCGTTAGAAAGCTCTTTTTCCTCAATGCTTCCTGATTGATCAGTATCGTATGTCTTGAACACTGCGAGCCATTGGTTAATGTAAGTATAGAGCTTTTCAAACTCTTCAACATTTATGTGTCCTGAACGATCTTTATCGAACATTCCTGTGAAAAGAATCATTACATAAAAGGCTAGAAGATTAGCATGAGGTACAGGGTTCGATTCCTAGGGCAGGCATGGATTTAATACTGTCATCGGCAGAATGTGGCTGTAAGTACAAATATTACCTACACCTTCGGAGAATAGTCGTGATGGTATACATTTATGCCATGGAATCCGATTAAAAAGTTGCATTGCATATATTTGTATGTATAGTTAAGCCGATAAGTATCTAATAAAAGCGACCTCGTTTCAATTTCTTCCACAATGATAAATAAGTAAGAACATACTTACCTAATAACGAAGATCCTACTGTTTTATTTGATAAAGCGCAGACCACTTATAAACAGCGTCGGGCGCGGACATGGCACGAGCGGCTTCGTATTCCATTCAAATTTCATACAAAAAGCATGGAAATAAAGCGTAATGCGGGCGCCGAAATGGCGCGTCATAACCATGAAGCTATAGATGAAAATATACCTTCATGGTCATAACCACGTCCGTGCAACGACTTGCGCTTTATTTCCATGCATTTTGTATGAAAATTGAACGGTATACGAAGCCGCCCGTCCCATGTCCGCGCCCGACGCCTTTTATATGTGGCGTGCGCCTAAAAGGTAAATAATCTTTGGAACAAAAACTTACCGATCATTAAATTGCAAGCAGTTTCAGAGAATGTTTGGCCTTGAGCATTGACCAATGCTGCCTTTAGCTCTACAGCACTGATAGATCCAGATTGATCTTTGTCAACCGCACGAAACCATTGCTGTACTTGAGGATTGACTCCACCTCCAGGTCCTATTGATGGATACGGCCCATGTCCTATTTCTAATTGCCCTGGTGGAGGGCCTCCGTAACCAGGAGGCTGTCCATATCCTTGCGGCGCACCACCATAGCCAGGCTGTCCATATCCCGGCTGGAAATAAGTAAGATCTATTTTAGTATTTGTGTCGTGTGTGCCCTTCAATGTGCACAAACACCCGGGCAACCCGGAACAATCATTGTTCGCCACTTGTCTTATTCCCCTCCTTATGTGTTTAAATCAGCTTCCAATCTTACCACTTACCTACCAAACGGTCGTCCGAAGTCCACTACTTGACTAGTGGAGATGTCTGTTTAGTAGAAGTTTCTAGTACCTACAGTAACTATTATCTACGTTTGGGTTTAAATGTGGTATAAATATTATGCGTCTATGTTAAGATCAGCTAGATTATAACACATCGATTGCCTGGGATCTGTAAGTCAAGGGTCAATTTATTTTTTGTTGTGGCGTTTATACTGTCTACTAGAGAGGATCTGCAATCCAATAGAAAAAAAGGATCCAGTTGGCACAAATGCAAATTACAAGCAAACGCATCATGACAGCATAATGGGGAGACTGCTGTTGCCTTGCAGTTACGATGCAGTCCGCTGCTATCTCATTTTGTTTTGCATTTCGAATGCAGCTCGCCAATGTGCTTTATTCAAGGATAGAATCGACAAAACAAAGATCGCGACCATAGTTGCTTAGATAGATCAATTTACAGGGTAGGCAGAGCCGCGAACTCCTTTGATTGATGGGCTATAAAAGACTTGTACCTACATAAATATGGCATCCATCTAACTTGATGTATAGCAAGCACAAATTGAGTGTGATTAAAAGGTACCGCTATGGGTTTGCTGTAAACTTGTAGGATGAATGAAGCTGCGTAACCATGATACACGGTACTTTTATATAATACGGAAACCATGAAACGACTGCGGGATGCAATGGCTACGCAAATGGTAGGTATACTCTCTTGCTGTGTTAATGTTGGTCACAATGTTTGCAAAATGAAGAAAACGACAATCCAGCAGAATGAGGTACCTACCTAATTCTGTTATGATAAAAACTTCTGGATAAGATTCCCTTCTGGATAAGAAGTTTAATTGAGCAAAACTTCTGCAACCGACTTGCATTGTGGACAAATCTACAAGCAAGTCGACTTCTGGAAGTTTTAAGACTTGCTGCAAGCTGCCCAAGTAAGGTTCTATTGTTCAAATAATCCTGTGTGCTGGTTTGTGCTAGACTATAATTGTAATCTGTAGTACCTACATAGGTAATGTTGCTTAAACTTCAAGCATCGCATTGCACGTAGGAAAATTGGAAGCTAATGTGAAATACATAAACTCACGCCTATATTCTCCGAAGGGTTGGCAGAGGTATATGGTACATCCACTTTTCGGCGTTTATGTTTGCGTCTCATGTAATAGGGGGCGAGCCTATTACCATCGACCGGTCACAAATCCAGACTCCGGGCTGCTACTGAGAAATTCTACATGGAAAAACCCAATAACACTGCGCGACCTGGGGGAATCGAACCCAGGACCTCACGCTCAGCAGTCGCGTTTGCGACTGCTAGACCAACGAGGCAGTTATACTAATGTGAAATCTTATAATAAAAATAAGGGCTTCTTTCTTAGATTATTTTATTCTGTAAAGTATATAAATAGTTACCGTATTTACACAGTTATATAAACAATAAAAAACTGCATTATTACTATTTACGTTTTTACAAGTAGGTATCAATATTATTAATAACGAGATGCGGCAATTTAATATCGAAACTGTTTTTAGGTTTCAAAAATGTAATTGAAACGAACCACGAACTTTTAGTAACGTCTAAAGTAAAATAATTTATGTTGTGCTTTTTTGTGTTTTCCGACTTACTATTTCGTAAGCCGGAAAACCAAACAATACATATATAGAGAAATAAAACTAGCTCTTCGAAAAACTACGGCTGCACAACACGAAGATGCTAACTTACATCGGAATATCGGACCTGATTTACATGCGCCATCTATAGGTATTATTCATGCCACTCCCATTACATCATCAACCTAGTCTTGTCCCAATTATGTTGGATTCGGCTCCCAATCCAACCAGATGCAGGTGAATATAAATATTTTACACGTAGCGACTTCTGAGCCTATCTCCGTCACACAATCATTAATTACCGTGGAATTTAAGCCCTATCCACCATTCACCCACACACATCCGTTCCGTGAAAATACGGTACTTATAGCGAAAAATTAACAGTATTCTTGTTTTCTAAATCGGTTTCTGATTATTTATTTCATTGTTGTAATATTCACGGAACATCAGTAAAGATTATCTTACTGAGTAGTGATGATTATGGGCTCCGTTTGGGTCCGAAACTAGTCGGGCAATCCAGAAAAATACACGTGAGTAAACCGAAACTAATCATAAATATGAATGTCTCGCGAAATTTATAATAATGAATAAAGTTCATTTTTCACTGACACTATTTTTCGCGGAACTACTAACTGTCGAACGATTCGATGTATTTTTCTCTCGTTACGAGAATTGTAGACAAAACGAGATAACAAATCGAATTTACCGAATCGTTCCGAATCAGGGGGTCGGATAGGCCTTACGTTTTATTGATTCTCAAAATGTCACTGAAAAGACGAAAACGTTTGTGTTACGGGCTTTGCTATCAGATTTTAGAGCTAGGGACAGGGTTCGTTGTGTTGTGTATGGTTGCAGTTTCACAAAGGTAACCATGCTTGGTTTCGATGCAATATGCGTAACGAACCCATACTGTAATCAAATTGCTGCATCTTGGGTACATAACAACATAATTATTGTGTCTTTATAAATGAGCGGTGTCTCTCGATCTTTGATCTTATCATAAAATCATTTGAACAGTTGTTCATTTACTAACAGCATTAATTTCAAGGGTTTGTCTGATTATATGAAGTAGGTACCTACTTACATACCTATATTATTAACAGCAGAAAATTCATAAATACTATTTGCTTTGAGTTTCTTACTGACAATGATTTTATGCGCCAAATATAAATATTCAATAATCTCACTCCCTCCACACAGAATGCTACACCTATAAACTTATGTATTTTAAAAGTAGCTAATTACATTACCTGCATTATACATAATAACATTACTAATATTCTATTGTTATTCATTTGTAAATTAACAACATTTTATATTTAACTTAGACTTAGATACAAATCAGTAGAGGTGGATTAATATGGTAATACAATTTTGGGTTGTATGGCTACCTATAAGCATACACAAATAACCGATTTTTACAATCGATACAGCACTAAATAATTGCAAACAATTATGTAATTTTATGCAGGGGTAGCATGGCAACCTTAGACAAGGTTTTTGTCTATAGTGGTCATATTACGCCTGCTGAAGCTAGTTCATGGTGAAAGCGTCGGTCGGTCCGTAAAATAATTTAATTATCGAGTTATTTAAAATTTACGAATTTTTTTGTAACAAGTTTTTTTTTTCGTACTTACTTGTAGCAAAATACAGTAAAATATATCTTTTATAATGGGATATATCTTAAGACGAACTTTAAAACCAATAGTTATCACTTTAAAAAGGCTTAGCTTTCAAATTAGAAGTGCCTCCACAGCCGGCGCTGCGCCGCGCCGATACCCAAAAATAACGATGTTCATAGTTAACAAAAAAAAACATGAAATTAAAATTAATTTTGCAGGCAAGACCAAAGCAATCACCTTAAATTTGGTTTCATTATTTTTAAGTGCACTTTTATGTAGGTCTCCAAAATCCAGTTGAATATCTATAAGTATAAAATATATGTACAGTATAAGCCTATAAATCAAGTTTGATCTAATAAAAAAAGCTGCTAGGTAAATCACATGACATAGCATCTAGAAAAATGTTATGAAATAACAAATTTAAAAAATATTTATTGCCTATTTAATATTACAAAATAACAGTAATCATACACTTATTACTTAAACGACATTCAGTCTTTTACATCAAAACCAATACTGGCAAGTTTGTTACATTTTGTACTAAGCAATCAAGTTACATAGATGCCTAACTTTATTGCCATTTCACTAACTACACTGCGTATTTGTTAATATTATTGTTTTATTAGTTATATATAACTGGGATAATAGTGACTTGCTCCTTACAGTACATAGATAAGTATTTGAAACAGTAAGACTGCGAAAATTGAGATACCTCAAGCTGCAAAATATTACAGAGTTTAAGTATCACCATAAACCTATGGCATAGGCACTCTACATTTATTTATGGGTATAGGCCTTATAAAGGGGTTCTGAATATTGAGCAGGCATAAGTTAATGTTACCTCACCATTTTACTTAACATTCATAAACATTATTACATAGATATTTTGAAGAGTAAGAACAATGAAATGAAGCAATATTTGTATTTAGGGGCTTGCTAGTAGTCCTTTTGAGATTAGAATAAAATGTAATTAGTGAAACTGCAGGGAACATTTAGGTATTGTACCTATTACTTACTATAAACTATAGAAATATACCTCGCAAACTTAAACATTACCACTGTGACTAGAAAAACTATAAGTAGCTGGTGTTACAGATGTATTTACACACACTTGAATTGAAGGTTTAAAAGATGAGGGAAGAAGTTTATGTGCCTCGGGCACTGGAGAATAGCTCCGGCACACTGCAGTCTCAAAATGAACTTGTTCACTTCTATCAGTAGGCACTCCATCATAGCTTGTTTGTTTAGCAGAATCACCCGTTCCACTATCTTTGCATGATGAGTGCTCTGATATATTGTCTGAAAACATTTGAGGTGAATCACTGTCACTATGCACCACATGTGTCATTTTTATGCTTTCGGCGGGAAAAGTATGCACAGCACTTGCCATGCGTCTACGAGTGTGATAAATGATTACCACCCAAATAATAGAAGTTCCTACAGCACAACACACAACTGTAATAATTATAATACCAGCCATATTTTCTTCATTCACCATAATGGCTACTGGAGGCAACACACGTAACTCAGTCATATCTTTTTTTGTACCTAACTCATTTGTAATCTCACATTCATAACGGCCTGCATCATTGGTCTCTGCTCCAATAATTATCAGCAGCTGATCATCTGCAGTCAGGAAATGGCGTTCTGTAGCAGTAATGGGGGTACCATCTTTAAGCCATTTTATTACTGGCTTTGGAGAACCTGATATCATACATTGTAAAACCACAGAGTCACCACTTGTCACTTCTTTGTTTTCCATTACTCTAACAAATGATGGTTCTTGCAATACTGTAAGTGTAGCGTTAGCTATAATAGTTCCAGCTGGATTCTTAGCTGCACAGCTGTATATTCCCATATCTGTTGTTTTTGCATTTACTATAAAAAACAAGTGGTCAGTTGGCATAACATTCATTCGCCTTTCTCTGGCAGCAGGAAAATCATTACCTCCATCTTTTTTCCAAGATATCTCTGGTGGTGGATCCCCTGTAGCTGCACAATTAAGTGTTACAGTCTCTCCAGTCTTAACAGTAACATTAGTTGGAGTTTTAGTAAACCGTGGAAAAGTGACTATATTGACTTTAGCTTTTGTAGAGTATGTTGTTCCAAAATTATTACTAACTACACACTGATATTTTCCAGAATCAGCATGAGTAACATTGGGAATTACCAAAACTGATGTTGCTCGTGGTTGACCATTAGGTCCTATAGTGATATTTTCATAAACCGTGGGGTTACTGACATTGCCATTGTTTTTTCTCCACAAAAATGTCATGTTATTGAAAGGATTAGATGTAGCAGAGCAGACTAAATTAGCTGAGCGTCCCTTTATGGCAAGATGTGTTTTAGGATGTTCCACAACTTTTGGCTTGGGGGAATCACCACAGTTGTCTTCTTTCAGTTTAGTCACAGAGACCCCTCTGACTTCAGATGGATAGGCACAGTTGGCTGTGACATATTTTTGTTCAGCCTTTTCTTTTATCCATTTTACTATCCATAATAAATTGCAATCACATAGAAGTGATGAAGAGTTCAAATGCAATTTTCTCAATTTTGACATAGAATCAAAAGCATGTTGTTGTATAGAAGTTATATTATTTCCTTTTAAATCTAATTCTATAAGATTTGACAACCCATCAAATGCTCTTGAATTAATAGATTTTATATGATTAGCAGCCAGGCTAAAAGAATTCAAATTTTGCAATTTGGAAAATGGTCCAGACATATCCTCAACAGTCCAAGATATTTTATTGTTGTTTATTTGTAGTGATTGTAGCTGGTTCATGTAACTAAAAGCATCTTGTGAAATTGATGATATTTTGTTATATCCAAGATTGAGAGTTCGAAGGTTGACCAAATGCTGAAATGTTCGCCCCTCAACTTCTAACAAATGGTTGTGTGATAAATCCAAGATTTCCAGATTTGTACATAGTTCCCAGCTACCAGAATCAATTTCTGATATCAAGTTATTTGACAAGGATAATGTTATTAATGATTCTAATCCATACATCCAACCTTTAGAAATATTCCTTATTCTATTATGGTCCAATTGCAACAAATTCATAGACTTGAATCCAAAAAAGGCACCATCCATTATATTGTCAATATTATTAAACCTCAGTTTTAATGTTGTCAAATTGGACAACCCTTGAAATAGTAGTGGACTGATCACATGTAACTTGTTATGGTTTAGTTCTAGAGTTCTAAGATTTGTTTGATACATAAACAAGTGATTAGGAAGGGATTTTATTTCATTCCTATTTAGTTTCAAAACTTCCAGATTCGTCAAATTAGTTAAAGCTCCTTCTTGTATGTATTTTATATGATTACTGTTTACATTCAGTATTCTGATAGAACTATTTGCAGGAAAAGTACCTGTGTCTATTGATCCAATATTATTTCTGTTCAAGCTTAGCTCCTGTATTTGTTCATGATGTAGTGTGTTTGGTATAAAATGGAAAGAGTTTTTGTCCAGCTTCAGTTCTTGTAAATTCAGTAGTTTGTCAAAATCCCCCGTAACATTTTCATTCAACCTATTATAACTGAGATCCAATCGTTCCACCCACTTAGGAATTTTTGGCACAGATACGAAATTCTTCTTTGAACAATCGACGTACTGCTCCAGGCAATCGCATTTGTGTGGGCATTCAATGGTTTCTGCATTTATAGAAAAACATATCAAACGGATTATCGCTATAAACAACAACAAATGAGAGAGTCCCATTTTCATGCATTTGTATAGCTGACCGATTGATACAACACACGATGATAACTCTTTGTTCTTACATAATTCAGGACACCAATGCGACACACACAAAGTCTTTAGAAAAATGCACTTTCTCAATAATCATTTCTGACAATATTCGCATTGTAATAATGATAAAAACGAACGATTTGAAAAATAACTCAACATATTTACGGCGACCCACTCGACGGCCATTTTATTTTCGTCGTTGTAGTGATGTCCATTGTGTGGCATTACGTACTTTAGTAAGGTGATTACCGGTTTTTTCAATGGGAAAATTAGCAATAAGTTTCGTAACTAAAAAAAAGTTAATTGATTGATATTAGGCTAATTATTATAAAAATTAAGTATTAAGCCTTTGTGAAGATAAAATCTTGTGTTTTTTTTTACAACATTGGTTTTGGGCCAAGGATAATCGATTGGGATCGATAATATAAAAACAATCGATATTAAATATCGATTGTTTTTATATTATAAATATATATTTTATATAAATTTTATATCAATATGATTCGATAAATAGTAACAGCCGTATTTTTCAATGAATCGATTTATTTCTTTTTTTTTTTGACGGACAGGTATGTGTTGCTGGGGAGTTTGTTGTGCCGTTTCTTCTTCACAGCAAAAAAACTAGGAAGCGGTGAAGGGAGGGCGCTTTTGGGGGCTGTCTTTTATGTATTTAATGACATTCAAAAAGAACTATATAAGTAATTCTAGTCTATTTTGAATAAATGAGTTTTGAAGTTTCATCCGATATTATCGAAAGCGAATGAATCTTAGGGTCGCCACACATCTGGTGAGGTGCAGCGCAAAGCATTTTAAACTAACGCCATCTATTGCCAAAGTTTAGTACTAAATGAATAATTATCCCAAGGGTTCATCCTTAGAGGTACCCGAATCACCCCATGTTTGTTCCGTGATTTTTTAGTTTTTTTGGGGTGCCGTAAAAAAAACAATGTTTTTTTTGCAAAAAAATAATTTTGAGATTGAACATTTTGATGCCACGCATAAATTAATGAAAACACGGCGACGCGGCTGGCGAGCACGACTAACGCGATATCGCTCTATGCAGTTAGTTAACTCTGGGCTCTAAAACGACTCTTAAATAGAAAACTAAGATTTTATTTAGAATTTTTTCTTCAGTTGATTTTCAAAAAATCCCTTTGAGGGTTAATCTGTGATCACGCGGTTTGAAGGAATTACACGAATTCGTTTACACCCTGTATTTGATATTCTTTTTCTTTGTATGGTTACGTTTTGTAGAAACGTCAGGACTCAACTTGTGTTGAAAAGGGTACTTAAAATTATTACCCTTGACCACAAAGAAGTTACCACATGGTATGATAACTAATTATGCATAATTGCTACGTTAACAACACCCACTCAAGTCGAAAATTGGCAGTTCTTACATTTTGATGTCATTTGATACCTAAATCCTTAATGTTATGAATGATGTATTAAAATTATAGTTTACTCATAATTATAAGACATATTAAAGATACTTACAAGATAATTGCATTAAATTAAATTTTATAGACACTTTTATGACCTTGTAAAATTTGTTTAGCAACTTTATTTTATACTAGAATCAAGGTCTTTGGCACAAAGGTATTCTCGTCAACCATAGTCTTTTCCCTGAACTGTCCCCTTTTGAAGGATGCTAGTGGTAAATATATCCTGGGAGTTTTAAATGCATTTTTAGGAGGCTATAACAGTTTTGTATATATTAATTAAAACTTTATTGTATAAACTGTACACTAATAAATATTTTACTCTATCTTTCAGTTCTATGTTTTCATTGATATTTTTGCAGTACATATCTATTTAATTCCATGTCTGTGATAATTACTTAGTTGATAACTGTACCTCTGTCAGTGCTTTTGTTTTCTATGGGTACCATATGAAATAAAGTATTGATAATTTTTCAAGAAAACATGCATTCAAAGTTTGTAATTATTCTAAATCAAACTTACTACAAAAATGAGTATTATTACATGAGTACTAATTAGATCTTGAAATTTCCAGCTTCCCTATAGACTTTTCCTGTTATTATAATTTAATTATTACATTAACATTTTTAAATTACTTAGACTACTATTTAACACTATAAATATAGTCCCCTAAGACGACCCTTTGACCAGTAATTGTTTGGCTTAGCCGCAATATGAAAAATATGAAATGGTTCGTTTTAGAAAAAGTAATTTGGTTGTTTATTTCAGAAAAAGTTATTGAAAGTTTGATTGTAATGTCATGTTGATACTTACATTATATGCCATTCTATTACTTTTCTTCAAACCTGAAATAAATAAGGTAGTAAATATTATATAGAATTACTAAATACACCAGAAAATATCGTTAATTAACACATCGTTTCGAAATCCAAAAATACTGTACATAGTTCCTATGACCGATAGGCGCCAATTTATTGTTTTTCTTTACTTTTTCAAATAGGAACATTACGTACTTTTGATGCAAAGTGCAAGAAGATCGAAGTTTGTTTACTTTTGTTCAATTTTTATAATTAGCCACTAAAGTTTATGAAGAACACTTCTTCTGTGCCTTTGATAATTTGATAGAATTGATTGAACCACGGGCTGAACTGACATGACATGACAAACAAATGTCAATGTGACAGTGACACTGTCAACAGCGTTGTTTTTCAAGTAACAATTATTATTTTGGATAGAGGTTGTTTGGGACACAAACATGCTATTATTTATAATAATAGTTCTTAATCGTTATCATTTTAAATACGTAGTGTTGAAAACAGATATTGGCTTTTTTAACTATCTTTGTGTTTTACAAACACACTCTGACTTCGTTGGATGGACACGAAGGCCGGCGAAGCGACAGTCCACGATGATGTCTTTATTTTGTTGCTATTGTTGATCGAAGATTTTCTGTTCTTCTTGTTCAAGAAGAAAAAGATATTATCGTCGTGTTGCTTATGTTGCATTGCCCGTCATCGTATCCATCAAAAAAAGAAACTGTTTTTGTAAAATACGAAAAATATTCATCATAATTATTATTATTTACTAATCCAATAAGGACAAACACATAGCAAGTCGATTTCTGAAAGTTTTACTGACGGACCTGGGACTTACTTTAATAACTTATTTTATTATGCTAAAAAAATATCACTGGTTTGGTTTGTTCTGAAACTTACGTTTTGGTTAAAAGAGATAAAAAAAATGCGTTTCGTCATTTCAATACTTACTATTTCCAGCACGCTAGTTTCATTCAATAAATTCAAATTCATTTCATCCCCTTGTTGGGTGTTCTTCTTACAACTGCTGCACCTTGAGCTATACTTATGAAAAAAAAGGTATTTTTTTGTATGTTGTAGTGTTGCTCTGTTTGTAACATTTTTTCTTCTGTCTTGTCTGCAACAATTCCAATTTTTTGTGCACGTCACGTCATTAATGTCAGTCAATAACTGCTATCAAAATACATACTTATTCCAAAATTTTATTTATTTTTCATGAGAAATTGAATTGTAGCGGAAAATGGAATCCTATGAAAGTGTTATACTTGTTAAGAATGAAGTGTTTGTGTTTAAAATACCTCCTAGAACTTCCAATAGAGGATACAGGTAGGTGTAATATTTTTTTGTATAGCGGGTAATTGTTTTGTAGGACAACGATAAAACGGTGGGTGTTTTTAGGGCAGCTGATTGGAACTTACAAGAACCGCAATGGACGGGGCGTATGAGACTTGTTGCAAAAGCAGAGGAGTTGATTATGAAATTGGAAGACAAAGCTTCTGGAGAGCTGTTTGCTAAATGCCCCATAGACAAATATCCGGGGGTGGCACTCGAGTCCGTCACTGATAGTTCACGTTACTTCGTTGTAAGGATTCAGGATGATAATGGCAAGAGAATATTATTTTTTTAATTATTTTCTGTTAAACTGAATGTCAAGTTAATTAAATTTATAATTTCAGGTCGAAGTGCTTACATTGGTCTAGGATTTGGAGATCGATCAGACTCATTTGACCTGAATGTTGCTTTACAAGATCATTTCAAATGGTTGAGAAAAGAACAAGAAGGAGAGCAAGCTCCTCCACAGAATCTTGATTTGGGTTTCAAGGAAGGAGAAACTATAAAAATCAACATGAAGATCACTGTAAGTACTTTTATTTCATATAAAAAATACTAAAACAATGAAGGACAAGTGAGTCAACATTGCTAATGTAATTGTAGTGAGTCATCCTATTAGATAGAATATTCTTTGTAAGCTTAATTATAACATTTTCTTTATAGGATTTCCATTATTAATATTTTATCATTGCAGAAAAAAGATGGTAGCGAAGGCAGTAGGCCACGTCGTGGCGGTGGTGCGGGAGCGGGTGGAGGCCTGCTACCACCGCCACCAGGGGGCTCACGGCTACCGCCTCCACCTTCACCACAACATGCCCCTTCACCCTCCGCTGCTGTTGCACCTGCTGCTGCTAATTCAGAATGGGGTGATTTCAATTCTGCCAGGTAAATTCTATTATGACAGTGGTTAAGTAATGTTTTTGACAAATAACATGCTCATGAACACTAAAAAGAATAGACAAAAAGGTGGCTCATACTACTTAGTTGTCTTATTTAGAACCTAAAGAGGAACTTTGTATGATCTCCTGACATCAAAATCCACCTTAATTCCCTCTCTTATGCCCATTCTCGCCATTTAGCTCTTTGGGTAGAAGGCTGGTTATCTACTCTGGTCTTTCTGTACCTTGTCACCAAGCAGTGAGTTGAGACATCCAAGAGGACCTTTTTATTCAAGCCTTGGAGTTATCTATACATGGAACTTTAAAGGTCTATCAAGGGTTAAATAGCATATTCCCAATGTAACTTCTCATCAAAAAAATCGAAACTTCCGTTTTTTTTTCTATAAGGAATTAATCCTCTTTTTTGATTAAGAAAGGATGCCAGAAACAAAATCGTTTCGATTTTTTTTTTGATGAGAAGTTGGTGTATGTAAACAGTAAATATATAAGTTTTATTTTGTTTGCAGTGCTCCAAGTCAACAGCCAGTGACACCAGCCACCCAACAGAACTGGGTGCAGTTCTGAACTCATACCACTGCTATGTTATTGTGATTTGGTGTCTGTTGTAGGATGGCACTCATGTGTGTTGCACAATACTTAAAATTACTTAATTACGTAGGCATACTATATCAATAGCTCTCGTATTCATTCTGTAGTAAGTTAAAATAAAATATCATTATCATTGTAGGGTAAACTATAATATTGATACATACTATTAGATGCCAGATCACAATATAAATTTATGCAATAAATACTATTAATAATTGATGTATGTACTTTACTATCTGTATATGTTGTAACACTTGTATAATTACTTAGATACGTGGTAGAATATTTTTGGCTCTATAATTATAATTATTGTTGTTATTGTATGTTGTTGAACAATGCATGTCATAGACAGGTTCTATGTAAATAGTTGAAAAAAGAACACACTATGCTAGTTGCGATATATTATGAAAACATAAATTATAATACCCCTTACAAATAAAAACAAGATCTGTATTTTTGGCATTCGTGACAGATGTACAAATATAACGAAAGTATAAAAGTAATAGTAAAATAATATTCATAACTTAATAATTTTGTTTTCTTTTGATGAAAAATAATATTTATCTTAGTAATGTTCATTCACACACAGTTCACAGTTACTGTTAAAAGTAAACAAAGAAACCAATTTTCTGATGGATTTGAATAATGTAGTGTGTGTTTAACTATAAAAATAACGAATATAAATAGCAACGCATGATGGAAAAATTATTGATCTAACTATTATAGTAGATATTGTACATTCTTATAAATGAACCCAAATCCCCGACAGCAACAATTTGTATTGGTTTCTTTACACAAATAGCAAAAGCTCGAATAAGATACTTCTATCTAATCTTTATTGTTTTAGGTTCAGAAATTCAGAATGAAATATAAATTACACCGTTCATGTTTGTTTAAATTGAAAAATAAACCTTTTATGTATGTACTTATTGTTCGTTCAAGCGTGATTTTTGCGATAAAGGTCGCGCTGCTCGAAGCAATTATGAGGCCTAGTATTTTTGACGTAGTCTCTGGTATAGTTTGTTGGATAAGAGCGATTACGCACTGCATCCGATCCGAATCCGTGAAAATACCAATCTAGAGTAGAAATCTCGGACCGAATTCGGATGTTGCTTACCTACGCACTATTCCGATCTCTGATTCAAATTCAAACAATTCAGGGGCCATCTTTGGCATATCCGTTTGGCGTCTGATTTGAATCCGAGGTAATGCGAAAGCGTTCATACAAACAGTACTACGGCTACTTCGGTCCGTCAATTGTTCTTCCGAATTAGAAACTCACGGATGACGGATAGAAATCGGATGACGGATGTCGGATGTAGTGCGTAAACTACCATACAAATAGTTCTATGGCTACTTCGGAACGTATTTTCACGGATTCGGATCGGATGCAGTGCGTAACCGCTGTAAATGTGTTTGCATGAAGGTTGTATAGGTACCAAAAGCTCAATCACGGTCTGGTAACATGGCTGTTTGTCAAATATTGTGTGTAAGGCGATCATTATTGTTGATACTTTTTATTTCTTCTTAAACAGTAACGTTTAAAATGTGTTTGATTTCAAAATAGATAATAATTATAATAGAAACGCTATACAAGTTCGGTCTAACAGAGCTTTAGTTACACAAAAAGTCCTGTAATAACCGAAAGGGGCGTATTACCTCATCGAAAGAAATAGTGAAATACCCAGCCGAATGAAACAAATATCAAAACCTATCAATCTACTATATTTATATTTTGTTGTCTGCCTATACTTGGATTTCTAAGTCCCTTTTTTTCCTGGTTAACACATTTTTATCTGACGGACATCGACGACAGTAGTTTTCGCGACTCAACTCTTCATAGACGCTAAAACGCCTGATAGCTAATGTATAAAACGGGGCCTTTTCGCTACTACTATTATACCTTCTGAATTCTAGGTTTAGTCCCATCTCTTCCCCTTCCCATCTCTTCCCCTATGCGTTTATAACTACAAAAAAATCCCATCTCTAAGAAACGTAATAGGGGCAGAGATGGGACTAAACCAAATTCTAATTAGCGATTGCCTAAATAGCCAAAAAAAAATGATTGCGTGGGGCCTAGCGGTTGAACGCTTGCCTTTCATACAGAAGCGTCTGAGTTCGAACCCAGCTCGCACACCTGAGTTTTCGAATTCAGGTGCGGATCAAATCAGAGATTTGATTATCACTTTCGTAAACAGTGAAGAAAACCTTCGTTAAGAAACCGGCACTAAGAGGCTTAAAAAAGAGTTCTCGACAATGTGTGGTCTGCCAACCAGCACCAAGCCAGCATGGTAGACTAAATAGACTAAAGGTACAAGTCCGAGTCGGGCTGCAGACTGCAAACTGCAAAAGTAGTATCGCTTGCGGTGCGATCTGCGGCTGCGGTCTGCGGTTGCAGTTTTGCAGTCGCTGTCGGAATAGCACCTTTAAAGTGCACACCTTAAAGGCGATCCGATGGCGACTTGCGGTCTGCGGTTGCCTAGTCTGCAGTTTGCAGCCCGTCTCAGACTTGTGCCGTAAGGCTTGTGCCCAGCTGTGGGACAGTAGGTGGTAATGAGCTGATTATGATTAGGTATACCTACTGCATCGAATTTTGCCGACTGCGTGTTCATAAGACGCAGAACCACAATCATAAAGTATAGAGAAGTTTCCCGCGATCATAGAGCAAACGCTGTGTATGAATAAAGAATAAACTGGTAATTTTACTTGGATCTGTGTCAGCCTCATCAGCGTGAAGCAGCGCAATAAAGATTTGGTGTCTCCAGGACAGCTGCTTGTGATAATATTGTGTAGCACGAATCGCATGTTAGTAGGTACTTAGTTAGGTATGTAGAATACAACCACCCGTGCTTTGTATATCTTGCGTTTTTGAAAACGGTACTGTTCATAGTCATGCAGGTTGTATGCAGCGCAGTTAGACTTATTTTTCAAGCTAGTAACGAAAACAATGGGTATCTACGGGACACGAAGCTTGCTCTGAACGAATAAACAGCTTGAGTTCATATTATTCCCGTAAATTCCCTTGACACCTTAACTCTTACGACATAACGAGAGTTTTAGGATCAGGAAGATGGGTCCGAACAACATTCACTGAGTACATTTAGTTAGAATCCCAAAATACATAAAAATTTGATCGGTGACAACACTGCAAACCGGGCCGCATTTAAACCCCAAGGTAGGTAAACCAGTGGTGTGGGTCAAAAGGGTAGGTATTTTTTTAAATAAACCTGCAAAAGTCGATAATACGAATTTTCTAACTTGAATCAGCCTATCGCAGTCCACTGCTGGACATAGGCCTCTCTCAAGTTGCGCCACAACACTCGGTCCTCCGCCTTTCGCATCCAGTTCACCCCAGCTACCTTCTTGAGGTAGTCGGTCCATTTGGATGTAAACCAAACAAAACCCAAAACCCAAGCAATAGGTACCTTATTCAGGTAGGTAGGTACTTATGTCCTAATCCAAACAATGTACCGTATCAGTTTCCGTGATTTAAGCAACAATAACACATTCCAGGGCACAACCCTAATTGCGGTTCTTCCCACAAGAAGTCGTAGGCGATACTAGAATGACCTCTATATATCTACTCTACGAGTACTCAGGTTTTGAAAGGCGTGGTCATAAATTTTAGAAATTGCGTTTAAGATAAATGGATCCCACAACATCTCGTTATAAGCTTAAAAGAGCGTTTAAATTATAACGTTTTATTCATAACTACTTACCTTTTAATTCCTTTAGCGTTCCTTGTGGTACCTGCAGAGAAAAATCCTGTCTTTCCCTGTGGGAAACTACAACGCGACAACGTGTGAATCTTTTACGAAAGCTCAGTAATAAAGTTCGTACTGTTATTATTATGAGGTAAGTAGGTATACCTAGTGAAGAAGTCGAAATGGGTATTCCAGTTTAACTTGCACACGCTAGAACTCTCTCTTGCGGCCAAACATGTTTGTACCTAATTATAGTAACGGCACGGGTTTTACTGAATAGTTCATGTCGTATTGAAAAGATTCGCCAGTCAGCATACATACCTTATGTTGGTAGCTTGGCTTGTATTGCCCAGGCTGCGCCGGATATGTAGGTACCTTTCGTCACTCGTGGAGTGTTTTGATGCACCCATTTGGCAGAACTATAAAACCCATTTCATTTAGGATGTATCTTGATTGTATTGATGTTACATAGTACCGAATCAAATTAATTCGATCTCTTGGTGATAATTAAAGCTATAAAGTCTTGCGAATTAAGTTAGGTATGTAGGTAGTTACCTGTAATCATATCGTATCTATATCGATTTAACGAATCTTATGACAAGGTCAAAATCGTTAATATTGCACAAAGGTGTTTAGGTACTTCAGTGAAACACTCCTAGAAAATCGAGGTGCGACATTGAATTTCCATTACCGAAGAATAACTTATGGGTGGCGAAAGTGTGCTCCGAATTTTAATCGCTCCTTATCATATATCTCTGCGGTTTGTGTAGGTGTAGGATTGAAACTGAAAATAAGCTGTGTTCTAACACCTACGTTTTATTAATATTGTTGCCACGTATCGCAAAACATAACGTCGTAACTCGTATCGTTTGTTATCAAACGGTATGATTTCCATAATAATTAATTGAACAACTAAGAACAATAATTCGAGGGAGAATATCAACGTGTTTGGGAAACAAATTCGTCTAAAATTAGTATAATTTTCTCTTTTGTATTTAAAGCTCCTTGGATGAAAAAGAAAATATAAAATCGAAATCATTCCGATTTCGATATTACATTTAAGGCGATTGGTTGCGGTTAGAAAGTACTTTAGATTGAACGTCGAGACCTTTATTTCCAATTCTCCAATGTAATGTATTCTGAAACGATACTGATTTTGATAGCCAATTATAAAGTATTTATTGTGTCGGCAAAGCTCAAGGTTTGTCTTACCTCTGTGAAAGCAAGATAATTATTATACCTTCGTATGCTAATAGGTTCATTCGCGGCACAGCGATCTATAGCTACTGTAGCTAGGTGCTTATATGAGATATCATAATTAGATACGTGATATCAGTAAATATTAGGTAGGTACGTGTACTTATGTAGTATACACCTTTTATTATACACTGTACCTACTACATACGTTTGAACCGTTTATTACCTATGTAATGTCTTTAGATCCTGTTATATGGGATGTTAATATTCAGAGTGACTCTCTGACGTCTGACGTCTGTCACAGGGGACATAATTATACCAAATATCCGATTCATAGAGATTTGTAATAGATATGGCAGCCTTGGTTAGCACCCTACCCCTCCCCCAAAATCAGAAACCCATGCATCAGCAACCTTGGAATTCGTATAGTAATTTCTATATTGCGGAAATGAGGGATTTCTGAGATAACTAATGGGCTCTATCGTACACCTAATACCGTTATTATGATTGCCACCAACCTTCCTTATAAATAATTAGGTAGATTCCTACCTGGGTACAACCCGGAAATGAACGATGCAAAGGTAGGCATGTGTCTCATACATTAACATTCATGTTAAACAATATTTTGTTAAAACACACAAGTTTTGTCAGTAGTGGCTTCGACATTAATTAAGTAATACTTACCAAAAACCCCCTGCAAAACCAATGATAAAAAATAAATAACTGACGTATGTTATCAAACTAAGTCAAGTTCACCAAAATACAAGGTTAGTCGGAATGGGGGTACTAATCCAAACGGGTGTTAAAGTACCTTAATAATGAGTAACTTTTGTACTATGTACTATACTTTCCCCAAAACTCAAAAGTTTAAGAAAAAAAAGCGTAAAAATTACAAAAAAAAAAATGCTATTAACGATTTATCCTCACCCATGATCAGCTGTTTTTACATTTTAGGTCATATTTGGGGTCACGAATTAGAAGCTCCATTTTCTGAATTCGTAACTAAAGGAGGGAAAAAGAATTTAAAAAAAAAATGAAATTTTAACACTTAGGTAGGTACTTTAATACCGTCATCAGTGATACTTTAACTGGCCCGCGGATTAATACCCCCTTTCCGACTGACCTTGTATAAAATACTTAATTCGTTTTATAACCTTAGCAAAGTGGGAGACCCCATATCCATAGATCGATATAGTATTATTACCGCAATAACAGCTATTTAGACCCTAAGCTTTCAGGACCTTACATATGATCCTAACCTTATTTTTACTTTGCCTTGAGTAGATTGTGGCTCTATAAATAAGGGATGTTATGGAGCTCTGTAACCGAAACTATAGGATACTCGAAATTAAAAAAATATCTATAACCGTACCTGTTAAAAATGTTTCGAATAATTTCGGATAGGGGGAGGAGTATAAATACTTGCTCTGACATGTAGCGTTTGATAGATACTGTGGTAACTGAATTAAAATTAAGTTATATTGTTCACTTTGTAAATACTTTTATTTTACTTCGCTTTCATGTACTATTTCTAAAAAAAGACCAATAGGTATCATCCATATCTGATACCTACTATCCGAAATTATCGGATATCCGAAAATTATTTCATATCGTAATATTATATATTTCACAACTGAAACCGATAAAAGACTCGTGTTATATCCATATCCAGATCCGAAATCTCATATCCCCAACAACCCTGGTATAAATTAAAAAACCCCTTTGAATTTCATCTTAGCTCGCTATCTCTTTTAAGAAATGTTCGAGATTTCGTCATTCAAGAAGTCTTATACTTACCAAAATATCGTTTTTCGTCGTTATGCGCGTAATATCGACACGCTTTTAGGTTTTTTCTAAATAACTTTTGTTTTATTTGTTTCAGGTATTATCGACGAAGATAGATAGGTGCAATATTTTTGTATATTGAACACCATAAGAGTAGTTTAAAGATATAATGGATTAGTAACTATTAGTTATTGATTTAAAAAATAAATTGTGTATTTATTGACTTTAAAATTTAAAGTAGGTAGATCCCACTTATATGAAAAGTTTTAAAAAGTTTTTTTGTAATTTATTACCTATGTAGAAATTATAAAACGTTTTGTACTAGATGTAAAATAAATATTGGTATTTAAAGTTTAAATACCAATACCGCCACCGGTTAGTTGTTTTTTAGAACACACTCAACGAAAATTTACATAGATTGGGAAGTAAGTATTCTTCGGTTTTGTAGTCGGTGGTACCTAACTTACCTACTAATCGTATTAGGATAGATACATATCTGTAGGTCATGTTTATAAAAGTAATGAAATATGTTTTAGTAAAATAAGTATATCAAGTAAATGTAATTTTCTGCTATAGTTATCTATGTATGTATCATTTGCTTAATAAAACAAGAAATATCTACTATTTTGTTTTCAATATCTGTGAATGCAGTTCGAATAATTGTCAAAAATTATGGACAGTCTCTTCAGAACATTTTCAAGTTCCCCATAAAGCTAACCCATCACATGTGAGTTTTTTTGCGATTTCTGACTTTTCAACCTCAGTTGGTCCGGAAGAGTCTTTTGATCCTTATGCGAAAAAGGATCGATTGGGTTGAAAATGTTTTGTGAAAACTGCCCTTTTTTTCGCTGACTGTATTTTTTTTTTCAAAATCTGTGAATGCAGATAGAAATTATTCCCAAAGTTAGGGGTGGTCTTCTAAGAAAATTTTCTTGTAGCTATAATGGACAAGGTAGCTTAGGTAGCCCTTCATGCCCCATCTGAAATTACCACCCGTATAAAACGTTTTTTGTTTTCAAAAAGTACGAAAGTTCTTTATTGAGCAACCAATTTTGATGGTGACCTTCGGAACTGGGATAAATATTAGTTTTTCAATTCTCAGTAGACTTAGCCTGGAAATATAAATATTGTTTCATTTGGATCAGTCAGTCAGTCTTAATAAAACATGTCTGTTAAACGTAAAAATATTTAGGCACTTTTTGCATCAATTCTAATCTCCCAACATTTACATGACTTTTGGGGCAGTAGATATACCTAATTAATTGCAGTAACTATTCTCTTCTCTCGTGTCAGCACGAGCTATACGAAAATAGCTCATGCTGTGGTGAAAAGATTAGCCAGTCAGCAAGGTTGGTAGCGAGGCTGACAGCCCAGAGTGCGCCGGACGTACATAAGTATCGTCACTCGTGGAGGCTCTTTTCATGCACCCCAAAGTAACTATTGGAAAAGTTACATAATTTTTGTGATTCCTAAATTCGTTACTAAATATTGTAAAAGTTCCCTAACTACGAAGACATATAAAGTAAAGAGCTTGCCAGCATGGTATCGCCTTGAGGAACATCTTAGTTAATGCAAACAATTTCTCATTCTGGGCACGAGCACCGAGAGACCGAACATTGTGGCAGCGTATATAGCTCCCGGAGGATACCTAGCACTTAGCGCCTGTCGATTACGATACTACTACGATTGGAAGCCTTACACAGGGTGTAAACGAATTCGTGTAATTCCTTAAAACCACATGATCTATTACTGGTAAAGATTAACCGCGCATGCGATTTAGCTTGATTAAAAAACAAAAAAAAACTTTTTTTCGCAATCTATACATATAAAATCGTAACCAAGCAAAAACTGTACATAAGATGTCCGTTAAAGAGCGAGGCGGGTTATACAGTACAAATTATCACGCTATTGAGATTGGGTGATGAGCTTTTGGAAATAAATGTGATTAGATTTAAAAAATTGATTACAAATACATTGTTTAGTTGCTGCGACACAATGTTGTTTTCCGACTTCCACGCGGACGAAGTCGCGGGCACAGCTAGTTGAATAAATAAAATAAACAGAAATTATATTTCTGGAACAAAAGATTGTCCGGTTTTTTCGTTATAAGAACTGAATAAACACTGTAATGCAATTAGTTATCTAAGCAACGCTCATAAATCTTTGTCTTATCCTTCAGTACTAGTCTAATGAAAATTTATGTTGGTATTATTTAGTCCGAAATTGTGTTATGAAGTTGAAAGCTACGTTGTAAAATGTTAATTCATCATTTGAGTCCATAAACTTCCACTCTTGAATGTAGGCATCCTCTTAAGCCCTATAATAAAATAAGCGGTTATTGTCATATTGCCATTTATAATATTGTAGTATTTTTGTATTCACGGCTCACCTTCCGTGCGGAAGATGTCCGGTCCTTTGGAAGGCATACGGGGGACACAGGTCCAACGCGCAGAGGCCCCTTTGAGAACTTTAATCTAAGATGGGTTGGGGCACCAACCGGAGACTATCCACGGCTGCACTATTGGAGTACAGTCATGGACCGTCCCAGGTGTGTGCAAGACTTGTAAAATATGGTAAAAAATATCTGGTCTATGGGAAGGGGTGTTTAGAGGACTGGTTAAATTATATTGCCGGAAGAAAACGGCGTCTGCCTTTCAAGTTTAAAATTGAAAAGTGTTGGCAGACGGTGACTCGCTAGCTCGCAAATATTGTAGTCTTTGTTGCTATTAACTCCATGAGACTCGCGTCGCTGACGACCAGCGTTGTCATTTAATGTGTCGTATTTCATAAGTTCCTTGTATACAACTCACGCTGGCCCGCTGACGAAACGCATTGCCCACGACCCGCGTTTGTCTGCCGAAGGCGAAAGCTTTGGTTGTCTTTTACGACGTGGCCAAGTAAACAGGAGATGGCCTAATTCTTGGCGGGGCCCACACGGGCTCGAGAATATTAATTACTGTTTAGAACATGTTAATCATCATTATCATTCAGCCATCAGACGCCCACTGCTGGACATAGGCCACTGATACGCACACAGGACCGGCCCTGTGCTTCTCGCTTCCAGCGGATTCCCGTGATATTCACCAAGACATCGGTACACCTTGTAGGGGGCCTACCCACGCTGCGCCTTCCTGTACGCGGTCGCCACTCCAGGGGCCCAATTCTCCTAAAATAAATTGTTGCCAAACGCAATCAAACCACAACCGTCAGTCAGTTTTTGTTTTCCAAAACTTTCAAAATGATTGATTTTGTTTTTTGTGTCGAACAATTTGATAGTTTTTGAAATTGAGAACTGTCTGAATGAACGGTTCGGCCTTGGTTCGGTTGTGATTTATCAAGATTTATTTTAGGAGAATTAGGCCCCAGAACCTTTCGACCCCATCGGCCATCCGTTCTGCGTGCAAAATTATAAGTTTGGCAATTTTTCTGGTTATGTCGGTTTCCCTGGTTCACACCTCAACATGTTAATAGAAATATTGAGAATAATTAATATTATACCTACATAATAGAATTACAATTACAAGATAATAGAATATAGTGATAGTACACATAGAGCCGATGAGGCGGCATGTAAAATTAGTAACACTTATAGGTAATATGATATCAAAATGATGTCATGTGTGTAATTATTGCATTGATAAATAACGTTGTGAGCACAGATGCATACGAAATGTGCAGATTTGCATACAAATATCAGAGTCAATAAAATATTGATATTGTCGCTGTGTGGGTCAATTGCTTTTAACGGGTACGTTGATCGAATGGAAAATGGATTACGCTTTATATTAACATGACAATTTTTTACGTGACATGGTGACCATCTGGGTATTATGTACTTTTACTGATACCACGTGCACCTGTGGCTTGCGATATGCTCTTCTAAATTTAGTCTAGGCCTATGTTCTAAAACGATGCTCAGTCGTGAATCTCGATTTGAGATTAGATTTGAATAGAACTTTGTATAAAATCGACAACAAAAAATATGGTTCATAACATACCTATTGCAGTTTATATATCTTGTATAGTTATTGGTGAAGAGCTAAAAATGTGTAAATAGTAAAAAGTTAACGACCTAATGGCACCACAGAATACCTACTAGTTTCAAAACTAGTGGCAAAACTGTTTTACTTTGTTTCAAGAATGAAAGTTTATTACGCTTGTAGTTTCATATTTGTAGGTAACTATTTTGAGAAGAAATGAAAATGAATTGAACAGAACGAGAATGGAACAGTAATGTGCAACATGGTAGCAGTGAAGATAATAATGAAATATATGCCTGTAGGTACATACTAATAGAAAAATATGTCATTTCTCATGTTGAACAGTACCCAAATGTGAGTTTTATTCATTAACTACTGTAGTTGCGTATGCCAACAATGTATGAAAATTTAGGCAGCGCCCATAGGCGCGGTGTTCAATTCTAGCGCGAACTTTAGTATTGAACACCGCGCTTAGAGGCGCTGCCTAAATTTTTATACATTTTTGGCATGACACAACTACAGTAGTTAACGAAAAATATTCATACTTGGAGTACAGGGCTTCCTCCATATCGCTATAACGTACGATCATGGCAGAATAAAGCCAATAATCGTCACACTCGACAAGCGTATTGGTGATCGCATTATGATAACGTTATATACCAGATTCCAGGCGCTGCAGCCTTGCTATCAGGTATATATGCGGCGGTTTAGGTATAGGCTAAATAGATTGGCAGGTTGCAGTCAGCCGATTTTAGAATTGATCGCGCATGGAATATTGGTTGGCTGGTTGATTTTGATAGCGTTAATGTGTGGTTTATGTAAAGCTTCTAAGTTGTAGGTGACTGATATTTCACTTGCCAATGCCCATGCGTTTATCTTCCTTATGTTACTTAGTTACTTTACCTTAAGCTCTTTGGATGGATAAAAGAGGTCTTTTATCCATCCAAAGAGCTTAAGGTAGCTTATCCACCAGTTAATTTGTTATTTAATAACTGTCTATTGTATACATGCAAATGCCACAATATTTTACAAATTTTTTTTCTTACTTTACCTCATTTTTTTTAAAAAAAAACATTCATTGTTCTCTTACGCGTCGAATAGTCAATGAAAAAATGAACGTGAAGTTTTCATAGAGAAAGTTTTAATGGAAAATTCACTCTACTTTCCAATTTAGTTTCGTATTTTAGTGCGCACATAAATGCAACTATTTTTCATTATATTGTTGTATTTGCTAAGTCAAATGCATAACTTTTGTCAAGCGAAGTGAAATGCACAACTTTCATATATAACAATATATTTTTGAATTTAATGTTTATTATTATTTTAGGTATTTTAGGGCCAAACTGTCGTGGTGGCCCGGAGGTTACAGACCAGTGGCGTAGTTATGTAACCAAGGGCCCCGGGGAAAAAATTAAATTGGGGCCCTATTTAAACTAAACACTTTGAAGTTGCAAGACTACTTCATCATCAGCTCCTTATCGCCCACTGCAGTGCATAATAAAGCAAAGCCATTTACTAGTAAGCATTATGTTTATCGCAGCAGATAATTATTTAATCGTTAGTAATTCCTAATAATATTATAAATGTGAAAGTTTGTTTGTTTGTCACGCTTTCACGTAAAAGTCGTTGGTTAGGGGCCAAAAAGTTACAGTCAAAAATTCTTTATTCATAGAATATTTAACTTTTTCGAACGTCGTTCACGGAGGCCGAGGGGCCCCTCGAGCTTGGGGCCCCCGGTGCACTACCCCGCTACTGCCATACGGTGAAGGAAAACATCGTGACGAAATCTGGACTTTAATGGTCTGAAATCGCCAACCAGCAGTGAGCAAGCGTGGTGATCAATGCTCGTTCTTTCTCTGTATGAGAAGAGGCCTTTGCCCAGCAGTGGGACAGTTGCAGGCTAATATACAGGGTGTTAACGAATTCGTGTAATTCCTTAAAACGACATGATCTACTACTGGTGTAGATTGGCTCCGCACAGGAATTAGATTGATTAAAAATTAAAATTCTTATTTTTTCATGCGGTAAAAAGCAAAAAATTTTTTTGCAAAAGAAAAAATTTATCTGCGTTAACATTTTGATGCCACGGATAAATTAATGAAAGTACGGCGACGCAGCTGGCAGGCACGACTAACGCGATATCGCTCTTTGCAGTCAATTAACTTGGGGCTCTAAAATGACTCAGGAATAGAAAACCAATGTTTTGTTTTTTTTTTAACTTGATTTTCAAAAATACCCATTTAGGGTTAATCTGTGTCACCAGTAGATCACACGGTTTGAAGACACGAATTCGTTTACACCCTGTATCTATACATATAAAAGGAGAAGCTGACTGACTGATTGACTGATCTATCAACGCACAGTCTAAACCGCTGGGGTTAGAAACTTGAAATTTTGACAGTAGGTTCCTTTTGTAATGTAGGCATCCACTAAAAAGGGATTTTTCGAAATTCAACCCCTAAGGGAGTTAAATAGGGGATGAAAGTTTGTAGGGAAAATCGTCACTTAATGGGTTCAAAATTTCACGCAAGCGAAGCTGCGGGCGAAAGCTAGTAAAACATAAAAAACAGCTGTTCCCTACATTTATGTTCGCATTACTCCTCAAAATGTAGGGAACAGCTGATTTTTTTTTCTCGATTTCAGCTTTGATCCCATAGTAAAAGTTGTTCATAATGATGAGTACAATGACCCCTTAAGATATCGTTAGTGTCTCACCAGTCATTCTGTATATACAACGTGTTACAAAAATACCCCTAAAGCCGAAAAGGGATTAAAAGAGTCTATTGGTAATGTTTTAAAATATAAGGACAAAAAAAAAATTGGCCTTGTCATAAAATAAAATCATCACTGAAACGCAACCCTGAAAACATAATAGTAAAGAGTAGAGTACCCAAAAAGTTATTTACATTGTTACATAATTTCCTCTGAGAGGTAAATGACAACAAGCATAAAAGACTACTTGATTAACATTTTCTTTTTTAAGGGGAATTATGTAAAACGTTGTATTTAAATAATTATTTTAGAGTATTTAAATACGAGGAACGAACATAAAAATAATTTACATATTTTGGCCATTGCACATTAGAGATTATTGGTTAAAAGTACGAAACGAGGGTTGAAAAGGGTACTTCGATGGTTCGACCATGTGGAAAAGATGTGTGAAAGGCGGGTAACTTGAAAGGGTTTATAGCGCCCATATAACTAGAAGTGCTGACTTCTGGGATAAAACGCCACGGAAGGACACACTGGCTAAAATCGAGATGACCTTGTAAAGGGTCTAAGTGCGTCACAACGCACTGTACCAATGACGTACTACGAGGATTCGTAGCTCGAGGGCGTAGCAGATTGCTACGTGGTTACAGGTCCGCGTACGACTCGTAGTAATCACCTCTGTAAAAACTTGCACTTAAATGTACATTTGTACATTTAATGTACACGCTTATGTTGTATGTAAACGTAAATTGATATGGAAACGTGAAAGTGTTGCAAACGCTGAAACTAATATTTTTAAATCAATTAATAAAAACTTTTTCTGAAGAAAGCGCCTTCAAAGTGAAAATTCAAAGTCAAAACAGTTATTTTAATTAATCCATTTACAGGCATTTTTTAAATGTCGAAAAAAAAAGAAGTTACTGCCGCATTCCAAAGTTTCAAATTCCAATGGAGAAGAACGGCCAATAAATTCCATGGTTGCTTTTTTCATCAAATATTTACAAAAATAAATTTCTCGTTGTGTCTATAAAAATATATGTCAGAAAATAATGAAACTGGTTAAATAGTGAGCATTCTGAAGTGTCTGCCTACCTGTTGTTCTCTTCGTCAAATTGCAGGATTAGCCATACCTATTTCGCGTTTTCCATTTACGGTTTGAACGGCATCCGAAGTGATTTCAATCGCTATCCCGGTTCCATAGCAATAATGCATTGGTTTCGAATCTCAATTGCGCACAAGCTTAAAAAGCGCTGCAGGTATATCAATCGCAGGCTTGTCGTCTGCGAGAACAATACAGACATTCCGCGTAGTTGATTTTTTATAAATTGCGCTTGCTGAAAACAACTGCTGCACAGAATGATCGCCGGTTTTTGAGAGGCTGATCAATTTCAACAAATGTGTGATGGTTAAAAAAGTACTAACAATCAATCACAGCACTTGACTCGAGACTTGATAGCTGATTATACAAGGTGTCAAGTGGAAGTCCAGAGGTAGAGCACCCTTAAAGGTACCCGAAACACCCCCGTGTATGTTCTGCGTTTTTTTTTTAGTTTTCGGCCATTATTGATCATAGTGCCATGAATAGATGAGACACATGCGTGTTTTTTTTTTAATTAGTTTCTTTTTTCAGAAAAGTTATAAAAAAAACTATTTACGTCACTATGATCAAAAATGTCATTAAAGTCAGAGTTTGGTTAAAACACGAAAAGAAAACATAACTCAAAAACCGGCCAAGTGCGAGTCGGACTCGCGCACGAAGGGTTCCATACCATCTGTATATATAAAAATGAATCCCTATTTCCCTTGGTCACGGCATCACGTGTGAGCGGCTGGAACAATTTCGCTATTTTTTTTTTATTGTGTTCGTAATATTGTCAGGAGAAGGTTCTTATGAAAGAAAATTTCGATATTAAAAAAAAAAAAACCAAATTATCTCAGTATGTACATATTCTTCATTTGTTTACCGCATGCATGAAAATGGTTTTAACTTTTTGTTACTATTTTGATTTTGTTTCTGAGGGTAGGTATTAGGTAAGTAGTAGGTAGGTAGTAAGTAGGAAAAAGTGCATTGCAACGCATGCTGGGTACAGCCTAGTTCTATAAAAACGGCCAAAAAATCACGTTTGTTGTATGGGAGCCGCCTTAAATATTTATTTTATTCTGTTTTTTTAGTAGGTATTTGATGTTACAGCGGCAACAGAAATACATCATCTGTGAAAATTTCAACTGTCGATCTATCACGGTTCATGAGATACTGGTGACAGACGGACGGACGGACGGACAGCGGAGCCTTAGTAATAGGGTCCCGTTTTACCCTTTGGGTACGGAACCCTAAAAACATGGTCCCCCACTGTTTGTCTGTCTGTGAGCGATTTTATACGTAACTACTAAACGGATTTGATTCCGGTTTTCACAGTTAGATAGATTCTCAGGGAAGGGTTTTGTCTACAGGGTGTTAACGAATTCGTGTAATTCCTTAAAACCACATGATCTGCTACTGATGTAGACAGGCCCCGCACGGGATTTAGATTGATTAAAAAAAAAAAAAAAAATTTTTCATTCGGCTTTGTTACCGATCGTATCTAAACTAAACCACCTAATATGGATTCACTAAAAAAAAAAGAATTTTTTTTTGCAAATAAAAATAATTTATTTGTGTGAACATTTCGATCAACAAATCAATTAAAGCACTGCGACACGGCTGGCAGGCACGACTAACGCCATATCGCTCTCTGCAGTCAGATAACTAGAGGCTCTAAATTGACTCAGAAATAGAAAACCAAGTTTTTTTTTTTTTATTTTTGTTTTAGTTGATTTTCAAAAATTCCCATTTAGGGTTAATATGTGTCACCAGTAGATCACGTGGTTTGAAGGAATTACACGAATTCGTTAACACCCTGTATATCGGGTGTAAAAAGACCCTTAACGATAATGAAAACCACATATTCTACCCATCATTGGAATCATTTTTTTCTACCAGACCATACCTGGGAAACCATTGGTTTTGGAGATATTTAAGGTCAAAGTATACATTTTTTTTTTAGTTTTTTCCAAAAACATATTCTAAGTGATAATACTAAACTTTCTTCCAAACAACCTTATCAAATATTTCAATTTTTCCCCACAAATTACGCATTTGAAGTTACAAAAACGCAACGAATATCAAGCGCACACGACCGCCTTGACTCAGCTGTGTGGCCGCTGCACGCATGCAAACGCGCGGCATCGCCATAACCACACATTGCGCGCTACAAAAAAAAACGTTTTTTTTTATGCCAAAAAATAAAAGCCGTTTGCCAGCAATTATTTTTGGTCAATGTAGTTTAGTTTGATGTACAGAGTACGTAGATTTCGGCTATGTGATGGGTCTTTTTACACCCTGTATAATTTATAAACGTGTTGTTTGAGTTAATTGAGCATACCAATTTTTGTCATGAAAGTCGAAAAAATCAAATGTTACTTGATCGTACCCGTAAAAAGTCGAGGCGGGTCACTAGTACTATGTAGTATATGATGAAAGCTTCGCATATAAAAAGTGTTAACTTTTAGTATACCACCCACCTGCTATTAAGTAACAAAATTATTTTAATGAAGTCTCTCAAAGAGCGTAGGCGTGGGCACATTTTCATCAGATGGCTATTCAAGGTATAGATACATACCTATACATTATTGATTGATTTTTCCCTCACAGTTCAGTGGGGCTCAGTTCCGCATCAATCGTGATAAATGATGACGAAGCGTGAAGCGGTAACATTGATAATGTTGCCACTTACCGGGGTGAGTATCCAATATTTTTGCAGCCCCTTTAAGTTTAATGATCGCCAGGACCTTACCTGCACTTGTTCCAGAGTTTCTAAGGTGCTTGAAATAAGTATCATAACACGAAGCTCTTACGTATTCTTTACGCTTCTTCGAGTCGGCGATACTTGTTAGTTTTACTTGTGCTAGGAAGTTTTGGAGGATTTTTCATCGCGTTTTCTTCCTGTATCTCGCAAGTGTCATATAAAGTTTAATCTTTTCCACAGAACGTTTATTTAGTCGTCATCATTTTATTTTCATCTAATATACCTACCTACACAGTTACTACCTATTACTTAAAGGGTTGCTGCAGAAAACTCGGCTTTGAGTTAAGCCCGTCTTTGTTGATGCCATGCTTTGTTTATAACATCGTGTAATATGTGAACAATAAAGATAATGATGTGTTATTTTCCGTCTATTCTTTTAAGAAGTCGCTTTATTCAGCCTGCTCCCTTGTTTGATCATATTTCCTTATTCATCCCCTTTTCTTATCTACTTGACGAACGACAGTTTCTAAGTCATTGATCCATGTTCTGAACTTTTCATTCAATTGGTTCCTTGATGCTTTGGACTTCTGGCTACGGAGCGAACCTACTTACTTATAAAATAATCAAACAATTTGCTACTTATACGCAAATGCTTTTGTAGTCGCACAGAATACGAGACATGCTCGTAACTTGTGCTCATAACATAGAATTACGCTATAAAGAGCTGAGGGGTTGAAAATCACAAAATTCTCAGAACCTAGGTATTTGAGGGTTCCCTACGTTAGATCGAAACACTATTTTGCGAAAATTGTAATATCGGTGACTTTACATCGATGCCTTAATAATGCGACGCCTTGTTTCTGCGACACCTTTTTTGTTCGATGATTCTATATATCGAATACCTTACTTCGAAACCTCGATTTTTCGAAGATTGTTTGTTCGATGTAACGTTACTTCGAAAATATTTAGCACCGATGTAACAATTTTCGCATTGTTTGTTCGATGTAACGTTACTTCGAAAATATTTAGTCACCGATGTAACAATTTTCGCAGAAAAGTGTTTCGATCTAACGTAGGGAACCCGGTATTTGACTACTTACCTACTTATAGTTTGTACGTTGTACTAGGAATTTACGGTATTGGTTTATGCGTTACCTTGTTTTGCATAAACTTTATAACCAGAATTGTTAACCACAAGATTAGCCTGAACTAATCTGTATTTCACACATTGTACGAAATTCTAAACTAATCAAATGTTATAGAATTTATGAAAATCGTTATGGTTGGCTGTTTCGTATAATTTTAATCTAGATTGCTGAAGTCTAAGGAACATATGATTGATTGATCTGTTTTGGTCAGTTACTATAAGTAAATTTAAATAAATATGCGATTGAAGGTGTTGATAGAAGCCGCAATATGTGTATGTGGGTGTCGATAGCATTTTCCGCAATAGTCTGACGGTCAGACTAAATTAATCACCGAAATGTCATTTATTGCATTCCTTAATTAACGGAAACGAAATAGACGTGATTTAATTTTAATGTGTTTTCTTTCAAAACATATAAATCAAAAGTTGTTAAGTGCATGATATTCTTATTAATTTGTAAAGTAGTAAATTATTTCAGTATTGAAATGATATATGAAGGACTTTTCACAGCAAATGATATTACATATTTAATTATAAGCTCTCTTTTTACTTCGAAAATTAATAAATGTTACCTGAAATGAATACCTACTCACAGCAGTCCTTAAAACTACGTTGTATTTTTTACGTTTCATTACTTTTCTACAGTTTTCCTTGTCCATAATGCGAGTCAATGAAGCTGAGCATTGGATTTTGATTCAGTCATCTGAACAAATGGGCGCTTACTTGCAGGTGCGGATCAATACGTAGTGGGCATTACTGCAGCATTTACTAAACGATTATCATAAGTACTTATCTTTATTTGGCATGATTTTTATTATTGCTTCTTACATAGATTTTATCAAGGCGCAATTGAAGTTTTTGGTTATAAAAGCTCTGTTAAAATTAATCATTCAGAACGAGGGCCCGAATTTAATTAAAATGATGTAAAAAAAGGTTTATAGTTCCAAAACTTGGGGATGAAATAACAAATATTTTATATTATTTCGGCTTTTTCTAAGATTAATGACTAGGGTAGTGATTACAATTTTAATTAGGTACAAATCTAACAACTTACCTAATTTCTAATTAATTTATTTTGAACATACGATTGGTATCGTGATTATGGTTGGTAACGTTGCAGCGAACACCTACCATACACCCACACACCCTACACACATGTGTGTGTGACGTCAGAAAGCCACGCATCTGTGGCTAACTATATCGCAGTGGGTGATCCCACCTACATTTTCATACAAAATAATAAAGCTGCTGCCACGTGCGTAGCATGACCGTGCGCAATAGTTGACCCGACCAACTGCTGCGCGCGGCCACGTTACCCGCACAGCTTAATACGGTATTTCATGACATCAAGTACAGTGAAACCTGGTTAAGTGTGAGAAACCTCTGTTATTGATAATTACAATGAGGTCCCGACACTTTTGCATTGAAATACCTCTGTTACTGGGAATTTTCAAACCTTGTTAACTGAGATTAGATTTCATAGATTTTTTCGATGTTTACCACTATAATTGGTGCTTCGTAGCTCAATAACCCGTATAAGTGAGACATTCTATCCGGTTTAGACAAGTCATGACACGCTTGTTTACAAACAGTCTAAATTCCTCAATTTCCATTCAATTGTTCAACATAAAATATGCATTTCTTTAACAAACATTTCCACCTCTTTATATGATAAATGGTTCATTTCGACCACTAGTAGGACCCTCTATAAATAAGACAACTGTCATGTTAACCTGCATATTTGGGAAACTGGGTAAATGAAAAGCCTTTATAAGTGACTAGCTTTCGCCCGCAGCTTCGCTTGAGTGAAATTTTGAACCCGTTAAGTGACGATTTTCCATACAAACTTTCATCCCCTATTTAACTCCCTTAGGGGTTGAATTTCGAAAAATCCCTTCTTAGTGGATGCCTACGTTACAAAAGGAACCTACTGTCAAAATTTCAACTTTCTAATCCCAGCGGTTTAGGCTGTGCGTTGATAGATCAGTCAGTCAGTCAGTCAGCTTCTCCTTTTATATGTATAGATAAAAAAATCTAGGTCCCTTGAGATCCCAGTTAACCAGGTTTCACTGTATTTGGATTCAAGTATTAACACATTCGAGTTCACCACACTTTTCATAGAGCTCATATGCCATGCCGCCAATGATATTATATTCAAAATTGCATGCCGCCATATTGCTAGTGGACCTTCTAGGAAGGTCCTCGGCATTACCTTTGCGCTAAGAGTGAACCCTCGAGGTGGGTTCTTGGTATTAAGTTAAAAACCTTGTCGTAAAACACGTTACTACGTAGTACAATAGTATTTTCAGAGGGTCTTGTTGCTTGTTTTATGACCGTGTATTTTCTAAGAAAAACCTACATTTAAAATGAGTCCTCCACAAGGGCACCCGGCATCGCGAATGCAACTAGAGAGTGCCTTCCGGGAGGGCACTGAATGTGTTAAATTATGAATAAAATAGAATAATCTTTATTTGCAGTAAAATGTGGTAGGTACCTACGTTGTTCAAGTGGTGGTAAAGATCAACACATCTTTGTCACATTATTGACATACAAATATTTATAACTTTCGTGAGACACATTCATATTTATGATGACTGCAGCGCCAGTTCGTCTCGCGACCTCGCCGCGTGTTCAGCTCATGATTAAGGGCTCCGTTTGGGTCCGAAACTAGTCGGGCAATCCCGAAAAATGCACGTGAGTAAACCGTAAATAATCATAAATACAAATATTGTCACATAATTATTGAGTCATGCTTTCAAATAAATTATATTATAGTTATGCCTTCATCACTTAAAAATTCATTCATTATTATTACCTATTTATACATTATCAAGTCATATTCATAGTTAACATTTTATAAGAACTTCATAAATTATTTTATTATAAATATAACTGTTCACATTGTAGTATTATATCACACTTACATTTTAATTAATTAATTGCAGCAATGCATGAGTTGCATTTAATGAATTCCTCCACAGTAGGTATAGTAACATTTCATTAGATGAAATTCTTTTAGTTTTTTAGAAATAAAGAGGTTCGGAGTTATTTCAAGTTATTTGGAATAGCATTATAAATACGACCACACATCACAAAGCAGTTCTTTTGGTAAAAAGTTGTTTTAGGAATTCGCGGTAAGACGATTCTATCCGGATTTCTAGTCAATGTCTAGTTTGGTCAAAGGTCGGCTGTCGGTGAAAATCAGCACTGTTGCACTGTCTCGTACGTGTCTCACAGCATTATGCTGAGCGATGGCCGCTTTGCGCGGATGTCACGCATATTTTACCAACAGTTTTTTGTTGGTTTTGTTTATATTTTATTTTTGGCGTCATGCCCGGCGCGATTAAACATTATTTTCTTCTTTTTTGGTTCCACCCCTGCCCAAACACCTAACTGATATGTCCCGTAAGCTGATGGAACTGAAACAATAGCAGTTAACGCAGATCTGCCTACTAACACTTGCAAATCGCTTACAGCAATGTTGTTTTTATTGGCAATTGGAAACGTGTTGCGACTTAGAATATCCGTGTTTGGTTTGAACCGAAAGATACATAGATACATCTCGTCCATAGGCATAGTCAAGGGGTTGTATTGTTCATCCCTATATCTAGTTAAAAGTGCTTATTAAAGTCTTTGCAGACAAATTAGGTTATTTTCAACTAACAATGGTGCCGATTCTGTTATGGACAAATTAAACTTAATTTAGGCTACTGCCATCTTTTTCACCCTAATAAAATAAGAAAGAGACATACGTAAATAACAGCTGTCAAATTTAGTTGAACTAAAATTTCCATACAAAAGACGACATCTAAAACGTGTCGACTAAAATAAAAACACGGTGAAGTTCAAGGCGTAAACTAATTTGACGTCTCTAACTTAGTTGTTATCTATCACCGTCCTTTTCTCGCGCTATCTGTTAGTAAAAGATAGCAATTCTCTAATTTTAGTTTAGTTGGTGAACAAGAGAATCGGCACCAATAACTACTTAATTAATACAAAATGTGCAACTTTATTTTTATAATTGAATAGTAGCGTAATAGAGAGATGCCTAATTGAATGGCCTAATTTGAAATTGAAGGCCCAATTAGAATTAAAGGCACAGGTGGTTGTAAGTACAATAAACAATCATAATTTTGTCATCATCGGCCACTATTGGTCTTAAGCTTCATTTACACCACCGTTAGGGTAAGCTTCCTTGTCTAACCAGATGCAGCTGAATTTGAGTATTTTACACGGAACGACTGCCATCAGACCTCCACAACCCAGTTACTGGGCAATACCGATATCCTAAGGTTGCGCGCGAGGATCCGTTAGATCTTCTTCTTCTCTCGTGTCAGCAAGAGCTAATCGAAAACGAAAAGAACATACATACGAAAAGATTAGCCAGTCAGCAAGGTTGGTAGCGGGGCTAACTGCCCAGGGTGCGCTGGACAAACTTAAGTATCGTCACTCGTGGAGGCGCTTTTCATGCGGTTTAGTCCCATCTCTTCCCCTTCCCATCTCTTCCCATTACGTTTCTTAGAGATGGGAATAACGCACAGGGGAAGAGATAGGACTAAACTTTTTATGCACCCCTCCGTTAGATAATTTACATCAACTGTTAAAAAAATCACAACATATCCTTTTGGTCTAGTTTTCCACTAAAATACAAAAATCAGACAGGCATGCATATGTATTGTATCATGTATGTACACGAGATCACAGTTCCACAAACGTGTCAGGCAATCAATCACGCTCCCGTAGCGTGTCCCGCGGTCCCGCCCGATAGTAATCATACAGCAAATAAAACTGTTTGTGTAGTTTACACTCCCGTATTTGTTCAGTGTTAGTCGTTCAATCCAACTATGGTATCGTATAGGTGAGTTAGGTAATTGTAAATATGATAGATTTGGTGCATGGTGGAGCATTGTGTATTCGCTGAAATCAAAATTTTTGTTTATTCACAAACAGGTAGGTACGAGGTTTCTAAAAAGCGGCTTTTGTCGCAGATCGTCATATTAAATCACTCTACGTTATCTTGTACGCAGATTCGTCAGCAGTTTGGTGATATGAGTATACAGGATAAAATAACCCCTTAGTCAACTCTTCCGATATGTACGAAAAATATAGCAATTTGTAGTCGAAATAATTTAGTATTCAACTATGACTTAAAATATTTACATTAACGGTTGCAATAAATACGGGATAGTTAATGCTTAAGGTGTAATTAAGTGGCCAACTTTCACGTGCCTGGAATGAAATGGGAGCAGGAATTAAGATTAATTCCACCATTAACCACATCTCGTGTTTCCGCACACAAAATAAAAGTAAAACGAATAGGCGAGCTTGTTTATCTACTTACTTCACGCTTTTCCGATACTTTCTAATTCCCACAATTTTACTGCAAAAGAAATATACAGTTGCAACGGAGGCCAATAAGACACTTTACAGGAAGGAAAAAAATATAAATGGCTCTGGGGGAGGCGGCGCAACCGTAACAAGACCAGGAGTACTACTCTTGTTTTTCGAACAGTTAAAAGTTCGGGCAATTTTCAGTCAGAATTTACCTTTCCGGGTGAACAGAGCTCACGTTTCCGTGGTCAAAATAAACGAATATTCCGGAAAATGTTTGAGCAACAATAGCTTAAAGTTTGATCCCGAATATCGACTTGTTATACAATGGTAGAGCTCCAGTTTATAAGTGACGTAGTTCGCTCGTTGCAGGGACGGCAAATTGCATTTCACGGCTCGCGAGCCCGGGGCGCACGCTTCGTGTGATGTCAACATGGTTTGTACGAAAACTGGAGAATTTTAATTAGATATTATCTATACAAAGGTTGTGTCTTCATTATTTATTAAAATGATATGCACGAGTCCTGCCCGTTTAGTCCCGAAGTTAAGGAAACTGTTTATTCAATTAATTAACAACAAAATACTGTGGATTACGTGATCACTAATCTGTATCCCGAGCATGGTGATTATGGCAATTATCCTCTACTGGTCAAAATGCTAAATCTCTTTCATAAAGCGGGTGCATCCCTAGAGATAAGCGTCTTTAAGTAGATATTAAGTTTATCTGGTTCGGCACAGACGAAATTGAACTTGCAAATTCGAATTGGCTTATTTTATGTCCCAACGAAATTCAAGGTGACAAAACAAACACAGTCCAATAAAATGAATTTAATTGTTTAGTGTTAACTGTTGGAACAAATAGACGTTTAGAGTGAAAAACTAATTGAACAGAAGCAGCTTTCAATACATTTTCATTTATTCAATATTCAGCACAAAAGGTTGATAAGAGTAAAATATGTGGTTGTGGGCAGTGTTGGTCGTCGGAAAAGTTAAATATCGATTTATTTGTGTTTCAGGTTGACAAATAATCCAGGTAAAGTGTTTATTATTTTTATTAGGAGGAATATGGAAATAGGTATTGTTTTTCAATTTAAGAATATATTATATCATATTTCAAATATTCCTATATAGGCTTTTCTCGGTTTATCCTAATTAAATAAATATCACAATAAGTACACTAAATATCACAATAAGTACACAATAAGGACTACCCTCCCTATTTTATTCACTGTCTTCAGCGATAAGACCGAAGTACCCTTCAATGTATGATATTGTTTATGAGTTGTGTTACAATTTTGGTGTACAATAAAGTATAAGTATTCTATTCTATAATCACTGGACTGTAGCTGTTGACAAATTTAATAACCAAGTGAATTTCCGCATGGTTTCAGGATGTCGGACGAAATAATAAGTAATAACGTCCGAACACAAATGAGAAACAGGAAATCATATGAGAGAGAAATCTTCTCATCGATAGATATCTCGAACTCGTCATATTGTACAATATGACGAGTTCGAGGTATATCGTACATTACGAGTTTATATCTAAATGTGCGACATTCCACTGAACGTCGACTTTCTCGACGGAGATATACTCGAACAGTAAAAGTATCTATAATAATGACAACGAATCAACTGCGATACGTGTGTACTCCAATTGTGTAGTGACATGTAATAATATGGTACACACGGCTACACATCAAGCTATACTTTTCCAGTTTACACTGACCTCTCATTGTAGGGAAATCCTATACTATGCGAGATCAGCTTATACTGGAAATGTATAGCTTTATCTGTAGCCGTGCGTACGCGTAAAGAAATTCAATGCGAAACCATTATATTTGTACGTATGTGCTCGCAGGTACCTTATGTGTTCAATATTTAATCATTCCTATTTACAATACCGTTGAAAAAAACGCATTTGTTCGACTTAAAAGTCACAGGAGCTTTTTACGCCTAAGTCTTAAACCGCACTAGCGGCCAGCCGCAATACGGCGTGCCGCTTGCGGTTGGCCGCACGTCGATTTTTACATGAAACCGCAGGATCTTAACGCACTGGCGCACGACGGCTGGCCGGAAATCAGTGCGTTGAGATCATGCGATTTCATGTTATAATCGATGTGCGGCCAACCGCAAGCGGCACGCCGCATTGCGGCTGGCCGCTAGTGCGTTTTAATGCTAACACAGGCACTCAAAACCAACCAACAATGCTAGAAGCAAACTGTGAAAACTGAGAAAATCAGAGGTATCCACCGCAACCTGACTTTGTGAAACCTCCGGAACACCTGCCACCCGGACGTGAACTGCAGTGGCCTGTATGGAAAGCGAAAACGACGCTGGTAAAAACAACGGCCAAAATCAGTGGTAGAGTTGCGATTGAATTGCGATTTTAAACAATTTATGTTAGTAGAATTGGTCTCCGGAGAAAAACACTAAAGGGTTTACTGTCGACACGAAAAGAATAAGAATAAAAAGACACACAATGGTATGAAAAAAAAAGTGTTTGTTTGATATACTCAGTTTACCAACAACTGAATAAATTTTTTATTGTACGTAAACATCAACAATTTAATATTAATTAAACTGAATATCTGAATAGAATAATATCCTATTCAGATATTCAGTTACGTACGTATCAACTCCCATATTATGGGAGTTGATACGTACGGCAATGCGCCATCGGTGCATGGTGGACATCCCACTCATACGTACAAAGCGTTTTGCGAACACTTTCATTGTTCGCACAGCTAAGGAGTGGAATTCCCTGCCAGAGTCTGTGTTTCCTGATAGCTACAGCTACAACCTTGGGGTCTTTAAGTCAAGAGTGAAAAAATAAAAATACAGTCAGCGTCAAATTGATGTTAGCATCCGAGGTAGTCAATAAGATCAGAAGGACATAAATTCATTTATTAAATGCAGTCCTAATACACATATTGTTGTAAGTATCCAAAGTGGGCAATTATATCTTGGCCACACAGTTTCTAATATTATGTAAGATGTCAAAATGTTCATTATTATGTTTATGAATAAAACGCTTAATGGTGGTATCTATGCAGCTATAGTGGTCAAAAACATCTACTTTCTTAATGAAATTTATTTCTCTATATTATAGTATACTTTGATTAAAATAGCTACATTATTTCACCGCTATTTACCATTTAACCAATATTAGGTAATTCTCTAGTTCTGGTATTGGAATCTGTATTGATAAGATATAATTGACTAGGTACTTTGGATGCTTACAACAATAGGTATGCGTATTCGAAATGCGTACATATAAATGAATTTATGCACTTCTGATCTTTTTGAATACCTCGTATGCTGCAATTTTGCGTTGACTGTACCTACCTACAACGATAAACATAAAAAGATAGATTCCAGTGCAAATGTCAATAAACCTGCCGCGATCTTGCTATTTTCTCGCTTGATTTTTTAAATGGAAATACATATTTATAGGATTAGTTGCCATCAGTATTCTTTACACTTTTATTCAAGCATCTTTTTACGTAAACAAACATTATACTCTCCACATTCATTTAATTTTGTCTCAGGTTAGTATTTACTACAGCAGACAGGTATCTCCAAACGGGTACTTAGGTATTCCCGGCACTCTTTATTCAGTTGAGAGAACAAATTCACTAATAGTTTGATAGCCGTATAGCGTAACTCCGGGGAAGCCGGGCGAGCTGCGTTGGCTGCGGCAAATTAAAGAGAGCCTCCGCTGCCTCCGTCACGAGCCACGACCTACATTTACATCATTACTTACTTTATTACTCGGCGAAGGCTACAACTTGCACAGCTTTGCATTTTATGAACAAGTTATTTTCTATACACGTTTTAATGCAGCATATCAGTTTATGAGCTTCCTTTCTGCTCATATCATCATGACCTTTAACTTACATACATGCAATGCGATCTTTGAATTCGAAATGTTATCAAAGGTTTTATTCAAGAAGAAGTATTATTCAAGGATGTATAGAGGTGCTAGCGTGCTACGTGGTGTATCACATGAAATCTTAATATGCGACGACGTGCGACGGTAAGGGACGTGAGCCGGGCGCTTTTATAATTTTGCACTATACGACACGATAACGACATGTCATTATAATTTGACTGGAGACCCTTTCAGTACCCCAAGTGTGAGTTTTTTTCGTTAACTACTGTAGTTGCGTCACGACAAAAATGTATGAAAATTTAGGCTGCGCCTCTAGGCGCACCGTTCACAAACTATTATTCGCGCGTTAATTGAACGGTGCGCCTAGAGGCGCAGCCTAAATTTTCATACATTTTTGTCGTGACGCAACTACAGTAGTTAACGAAAAAGCTCACACTTGTGGTACTGGTCTTGCCAATAACTGCCCGGTTACGTAGCAACGGTCCGCAGGAATAATGTACAAGCAGAAAATATAAATAAAAAAAACTCCGTATTATAGGAAGTAAGAAGCTAATATGTAGCAGTGATAGCATAGGGGTTGAGCGTTTGCCTTCCATACTGTGGTTATGAATTCGGTCCTGGCCCGCACGTCTGCTTTATAAATCATGTGAAGATCAGAATTTAATTAGCACTTGCATTAAGGGTGAATAAAAGCATTGAGGGGACACCTAAAACGGCTCCAAAACTTTTGTTGGTAATGTGTGTAGTGCGTCAATCCATACCAGGCCAGCGGAGTGGACTAAGGCTTAAACCCTTTTCATTCAGAGTAGAGGCCCGGGCCCGTTAAATAGCAGTTGGACAGTAATGGGCTGATTTTATGAAATATGATAATAATAATAATAAATTGTTTATTACCACAAAGGTCAAGTACATTGCACTGTATACAGATTAGAGTTCTTAATTTAATAATAGATAGATAAGTACAATAGGTTCAACTCTGTCCCCTAAACTAAGCTAGGCCTGTATCTTAGGGGACAGTGCCCGGCTATCGGGTATGCTTATAAAATTCTATTGTGGACTGTGTCAAGTCAATTGGGTGCATTTTTGAGCTTGTGGTAAACTTATATATAAGTATAAGTGCAAATGTTTGATGACTGTGTGTGGTGTTTAGGGTGTTTTGTGATAGTGTTGAGTGTAGTGAATGAATGATGATGAATAAGGTTCAGATAAAAAAATCATGAATATTGTTTCGATTCCATTTCGATACAGGCATTTGCTATATTAGCGTCTCGTAATTATGAGATTGTATCTCAGGTACAGTCACGTGTCATTACGTAGTTAAAACGTTGCTCGCCACCGTATCGTATGGTGTAAAATTGAAAACAGCCATTCATCACGAGTTGGGTCGGAAAACTGAAGAGAACATGTTGTGATGAAAATATCCGACAATTCAGGAAGACTGTAAGATTAAAAAACCTTTCTCTGTGCGGTTTTGAGAAGTGATTTCCTGTCAGTTGTTGATAAACATGCTATTTCGCCGAAACTTTGGTCGTAACTCGTAACAGTCGCCACGAATGAGGTGAAGGTGCTTCTTCCATTTGATGAGTTTCAGAAAACATTGTTTACAATTCTTTTAGGTATTTAGTTTAATGATCAATAGACAGTAACAGAACGCTAGCCAAATTCTTCTGAGCTCTAGAAAATAATTAGATTTTTAGAACAGATGCAATTGATCAGTAAATGTTTATCAGAAAAAGATAGTAAATAGTTAATCATAGTTACTTACCTACACGAAGTCGAAGTGTCCTAAAACTTCAGATAAAAGAACCTGGTACCAGGGGGTCAACTCCCTAAGCACGAAGTCCGTGGTTTCGGCCTTAGTTACGAGCGTTTCCTACTCCCTATCACCTACGGACATACGATTATTTCGGAGCCCGAACTAAGAATGAATGACAACACGATTTGACGGTTGTCCCTACTACTGATGTGTTTTTGCCCGTCCGAAAAGTTGAACTTGACACTTGTTTTGTTCACTCCTATGTTTCGGGCTACTTTCGGACAGGCGACTAACTTCGTTGACGGACTTAGGGAGTAGGCCCCCAGATTTGTGCCCGAAAAATGGCAATAGGTTCGCCTCCTATTACATGGGACTAAATACAAGAGGCGAAACGTGGGTGTAAGGACTCGAACTCGACGGGTGTAATAGGAGAACTCGTACCTCTGCTTACCCCTTTGGGGATTACGGGCGTGAGTATATTATTATACTTCAGATAAAAAAACTTATATTATGCTTGGCAGTACTTACATCGTTTTCTTAAGGCCATAATACTCAAGCCAAAGTACCTCGGCATGAATTGTTTGAGTAAATTTTCGCTCCTGAATAAAAGCAGCCTTAATGAAATTCAGAGGGATGAATGGTGTTCGGTGCAGTCATTATGGCTGCCTGATAATAATAGACGCTCCCGTGGGCTTGTGCCATATTCAGAAAAAAAACCATTATATTTGTATATAACTGTAATATTGGGCCTTTAATTTAAATATTGCGATGAAAAGATGATTGAATGAGGATCGAAGCAATAAGTAACTTTCCGTACAAACGCGTCAAAACATTAATGAGGTCAATTTTTCAATCTTTCGTACGTGCCTTAGATCGTCGATGATTATTTTGTTATTGACGTTTTCCATCTTTCCGAGAATATTCAATGCCAGACAATTTTATTTATTTATATTATAGTATATTGAATGTCGAGATCAGGCTGGCGTGAAAGTAAATGTACGCGTTGTGTATTTACTTTACTATTTACAACTTCCCCTTGAATTAATTTAGCCGCAAGAACACATTAATTATTTTTTTTATAGCCCGATCAGGCATCTAATTACGTTGTAAAATTAAATATCTTATTCTAAAAATAATGAACGACACGTTTCAACATCAATTTGTCTTTATTAAACTTTATGGTAACTAATACTTTGTACTACAAGATTAAGTTTCAATATGTACAAAATATGTTTAAAACGTATGCATAATCATAACGTTTAGTTAAATAGTTTAGATTTTAATAAAAGATACAGAATAATTAAGTAAATAAATAAATAAATGAGATTTTAGGCACTGCACGTGTTTAACATCATATCACATTCATGGGTTCTATACAACGTACACCACATTTATTATTCTAGTAAGCGTTTCCGTTCTTATAACAATTATTATCAAAGATAATTTTTGAATTCTATTAAATTTTCTCTACTAGAATTTACATTTAATAATAAGAATAGTGTTTCCGAAGAGTAGGGCTTTACATAACTTTGTTATGCCCTCCACATAACACTTGAAGTGGAAATGTGATTCTGAAATCAACCTCCAACAATCGATTATGAATTCATTAAAATTTATACCAATCATGAATGATGAGGCAAAAACATTTATCTAACAACTTCTATTACAATATCTATATAGTAATATGTTTGAAACATAAATGAATAATTGATTAATTTATCTAGAACTAGGTATATTGCTTACAAACAGTTTCAAACAATATTTATATAACGTTGACCGTTATTGGATGTCGATTAATTAGCTGTAATATCAGATTTCTTCCTTACTTTTAGGATTGTAAATATAAAGAACCTTAATGAACCTTAATGTCAGATTAATAACTATAATAATACGAATTCTTGGAATATCGTTCGACAATCCGAAAAACCAAACCCCTGATTTGGAGAAGGCCTCATAAAGGTGATATCGTACTAGCGTTCATCCAACGTAGCTGCTGAACCCTAGTGGAATATCACTCTATCTTTCCTTCTCCTTATTGACGCGTACTTTCGTATAAAATATGCGTTAAAAGACAGTGCCTATGGAAAATATCTCATAGTTGTAGTTTGACAAAGATTGCTTTATGTACCACTTCTTTATTTTTTTTATTTAATAACACATTCTTCATTACACTAACTTGGTCACAATGGAGAGGGCTCAAAATTTCCAAAATAAATCTTCTAGTAATAAATTAAATAGCAATAATTTGCTATACTTTATGAGAATATAGATTGTTTATTAATTTTGTGACATTGTCACGAACATCATAGGTTTTTTGGCACATATTTATTGTAGAACAGGCAGAACGACGTAAATGTTGAGCCTTGTCGTAAGAGACGACAAGCCTCAGCCATCATACTCGTACTACATGAGGGAGTTAGTTTTCTTGTTACTAATAACTTCAAAGGAAGACCACATCGTGTTTCTATAAATAGATATAAAATGTATTTTGAGATCAGAGCGAGATTTGGTAGGCATATGAATTATGTTTAGTATTGTCTTACATAAACATACCGAATTATCGGCATAATTTTAAAATGTATTACAAAATAGAGAACAGTTTTATAGACAATATGGGTAAGTGGGTGACGTAAACGTCTTTAAATTTTTACAAAGAAGTTGCTCCAAGGCCATGTTCACAGACACACGTTTTTTGTAAAACGTTTCTATATTCGTTTTAGATTTATTAGTGTAGATGACTAAATATGAGTAGGAAGTAAGCTTAGACACGACACCTGCGTTGTGTATAAGGAAACGTGGTAACAGTGGGTGTGTGAAAAGACCTAAAAATATTCTATTGCAATTATATAATTTTATATAGACTCGACAAATACCTACTAAATTGTCTGTAAACAGAATCGGGTCACCTGTTTCATAGAGTATGTTAAAAGGTTAAAACTAATGTTGCCCGGTGGTTCTCACACAAAGTTAGAGTCTGTTGATACTATGTATGTAAATATTAAAATCGGATCCAAGTTAGAAATTATTCCCAACTTCTCTCTCTTTCATTAACCCTAAACAGTGACTAGATAAAGTAGTTTTTATAGACTAAGCTAACAATAAAACTTCTCATAAACTTGATATGTACAATCGTTAAGTATGTACTTTTTACTTATACATACTAACTAGAAAATATTCGTAATGATATAGATAGATTTCGTTGATTGAGAAGTAATGATAAAAATTACAATAGTAGGTAGATTTATCTACAGAGTAAACAAACGAAATACACTTACAAGATAAAGTTTAAGATAACAAAATTTACAATTAAACTAATGGCATTTATTATTGGAAGTCTAAAGACTAATGAGCATGTTTAACACGAAATGGAATCATAAACTTAACTGTTGATGTTGAACTTGAGGCTGCGCGTGCTGGGATGTGTGGAGCGCGTGGCGAGCAGGCGCTCTGACGCCTCGCATATGTCGCTGGCCGAGTACCGGCTGCGTCTCAGAGTCGCGTTTCTAGGTTCTTTTTCAGATGATTTCTTCACTTCGTTTTCAATTTGAACTTCGAGATCTCTAGCGCTGCCGGCAGGGCTCCTGAGCTGTTCGAATTTCTCGCTGGTGGTGCTGGACGGCGTCTGGCTTCCTGTCTCGGACTCTACTATTTGTTCGAGAGTGCTGGGCCTTCGGCCGCGGGTGTCGGTGTAGTAGTCCACGGTGGTGGGCATGACGGGCGCGAGGTTCGCCATCGGGTCGATGCCTAGCAGCAACATCACGGTAGCAGGATGCTCCATTATGTATTGCGTAATACTATGAAGGAATGGCTCAGTTTGTGTACTCTTATGTGCTTTTGGACGCTCTGGAGTTACTGGTCTCTCCTGCTGAAAAGAAGTGTAGATAAAATAAAATGATGTCTTAGTATTTAAACTTGCCAACTAACAAATTAGTTTTTCTTTACCTGATCCCAACAGAATACGTCTGGAGGGTGGCTACAGCTTCGTGCAAGCTGGTTCGGTGGAGCGTTCCACTGAAGATTAGGATTGGAATGTGCTGCGTGCCACCCAGCCGGAGCCGTCATCTCTTGCAGAGCTTGGATGGCGTGGCGAACCTGATTAAGCACACATAATAATATTAATCACAGTTTTATTTCAAAGTGTTAAAGTTCAACTGTACTCAATCGTTTCGAGTGGATGGAGTTATAAAGTCGGAATTTTACTACAATGTGTATACGTTTCAAGCTTCAAAATAGAATCGATTTGAACAATAGGTAGGGTAAACTTGCATAATTCGTACCCCTTAAGGGAAAACCATCATATTTAGAAAATTAGGAAAGATAAATTAGTTTTAATTAAAAGTAAATTTTGTTTGCTAAATGCTTTATTGGTTCTATAATCAAATTTAACATAAACCTTATAAACTTCTCAAAAATAAACAATTTAAAAAAAAACTAAAAAAGTACGATTTAAGACCATTCATCCCAAATCGTACTGCTATATTCTTAATTCGTACTTTGAGATCTATTCATTGGTATACAGTATTGAGAATCAGCATCATAATCAACAATATATTATTCAAACAAGTAGTAATTCTTAACGAATTGGTAAATTATCAAATTCAGATTCATAAATAGTTTTCCTAAATCGTACCAGTACGTTTTAAGAATTTAACTCAAGTACGAAATAGGAGCAAGAGCCAAACAAATTTTAAATTTACCGCCAAAAAAATTGACAACAGTTACGAGTATGATAACACGTCAAATGAAATCGCAAAGATACACATAAATACGTGTCAAATCGTAAAATAGGTTATGCACGACATTATTTGAATAAAACTCTTACGAAATGTGTAAAAATATTACAACAATAGTTGAAAAAAACTTATTTTTTCAATATTTTTGTCGAGAGCAGCTTCACAGGTGTTATCTGTCAGGTGGTGAAATGGCCGACTGTTATTTCAATTTTTTGACACTAGAGGCGCTGATAGCTGTTATCGAAGCCGAGTTGTATGTGGAGTACGAATTTGGCGTAAGTACGAATTAGGCAAGTTTACCCTACGTGTACAAACATTTGTTAATCATCACACGAAGATGGTAAATGTATAAAATCATTAGACGTAGACGTAGCATGCCTCTAAGTATTATGAATTTATTTGTTCACTCTAAAAAACACCTAAGTTTTTTTCTGAACATAATTTTTCAACATGCATTTCCTGCAATTGTGCGGTGGTAGTAAAAATTTTAAATAAAACTTGCACCTGCACCTACCGATACGGATACGTCCATTTATTTTCTACCAATCCAATTGGTGTTGATACCTTGGTGGAAAATAAACGCACTTATCTCTACCGGTAGGGAAAAGTGTATTTATTTTCCACTTATCCCTACTGGTAGGGATACCTTGTTAAGGGATAGGTGTACTATAAGGCTTAAAACGCACTAGCGGCCAGCCGCAATACGGCGTGCCGCAATACGGCGTGCCGCTTGCGGCTGGCCGCATATCGATTTTTATATGAAACCGCATGATCTCAACGCACTGGCGCACGACGGTTGGCCGGAAATCAGTGCGTTGAGATCATGCGGTTTCATGTAAAAATCGATGTGCGGCCAGCCGCAAGCGGCACGCCGTATTGCGGCTGGCCGCTAGTGCGTTTTAAGTCTAAATATTAAGCGTGTAGCATGCGCCTTAAATATTTCCTTATCTGATGCCTGAATGATATCATTGTCCCATTAAGGATCAATCTCGCGTGGTTTTGGATTTACAGGTCAACGTGGGATTAATAGAGAGGTGACATCATTGTTGTACTTGCCTCCATGCTGAGCGCGGCAACGTCGTGATGCAAGCTTGACACCTGAGTATCAAGTCTGTCGACAGACGACCTCGTATTGTGCACCTCTAAATTTAATCCTTCCAAAGAATCAGCTCTTGTTATTTTAGGAGTTGCTACGGAACGCTGTCTTTCTATTCTTTCGCGTAATTCTCTGTGCGATATCCGCGGTTGGCCGTCAGTCCTGCAAATACCAGTATTTCATGTTATTAGGTATTCCAAACAAACACGAAATTTTGCATCTGTAAAATACGTATACCATTACGAAATACTATTTCGTACAAAGAATTCCGTTTCTATTTACAATAGCAAAAAGCAATCTCATACCAAAAATATTTGCTTTGATATTTAAACCAAACATGATGTAATATTTTCCTTAATCCTAACGAAATTATTTTCATAAGTGTAGTTGGAATGAAATGGAATGAACCTGAATTTCTGGTGTCGTGGGCTGTTCGTGTTTGAAGTTGATATTTTTTTGGGTGTGAGAGCCGAGTCCTCTGCGGCGTTTTCATCATCTTCGGATATTGAAGGCAAGGTGAGTGATGGGTGACCGTTCCCGTCAGACTCAGCTTCAGCTTCGTAGCCCTCTCGCAAGTTGTACGTGAGGTCGTGCTGGATGTCGTGGATGAACTCTTGCTGGTACTCAGGGTACAGTCGTAATGCTTCGGCTAAGCCACCCATGTGTATGCATTTCAAGTCACAGTATGTCAGAGCCTGTTGAAATGTAATCACTTTTGATTTTATCTGTTACCTACTGTAAAATAGAATCTGCACTTGGGAGCAAAGAAATCGAGCTACTCCTTTTTTCCGTGTCCTGGTTATTAGTTTTGGTTTCATGAATCATATAATTCAAAATACAAAAAACTTGTAAAGGTTATCAAATAATCTTTTAGGCGATATATGTTTAGAATTGATCTGTTCCATAATACCAAAAATAATAACAATTATACCTACATGAAAAATAGAAGTGGCCCGATTTATTTGCTCCCAAGTATATATTAAGCTGCAAAATACCAATGGAGGCAGTCGCCAAAACGCGACGCAGCTTCAATATAGTCGCAAAATCACAGATCGCCGATGCTAAAAGTAGCATGTGTGTTTTGGCCCTTAGCTACACGTGGAAATGTAGCGATGCTTTTAAATGAATAATGTAGTTTACCTTAACATCACTGCTCGATTTCACCACAACATCAGGATTATTCCCCTGTTGGTGAGAGGAACCCGAACCGTTGTAAGCTTGCAAATGGGTATTCATATCGGTTCCCACCAAATCTCCTTTGCCTATATAATAAATGGTTTCTGAATATTTTCACATATGTCATGTATGAGTAATATACGTAGAAAGGTAGACAGGTATAGAGAAATGAATGCTACGTCAAACAATGGATTCATTTGTCTGTGTGAAAACACTCACCTAGTATAGCGACTACCATGTCGTTTTGCATCACTTCCATGGAACCGTTGCATATGTAGTAGATGTACGTCAGCGCATCCCCTTTGTGGACGAGATACTCGCCGGGGGCACAAAAGTTGTTCCGAATATGTAGTGACAGCAGCTTGAGACAACCCTGCGAGGCTGATTCGAATATCGGAAGAGATAATATCTCACGGTGCAAATGTAACGAGACGTCACCCCTCAGCTCTTCAGGAAATTCTTTGAGAGTCTAAAAATAAACAGACCCTTCAAACACAGCTAAAGGGCTAAATATTTTCTCACACGACTTCAAAGCGGTAGCCACCTAGATTTACATTAATATAAAGTCAGTTCATTACATATAAACGAGATCTTGAAAATATGGAGACTTAATAAAAAAAAAAACTTCTGAAAAATGTAGCCAGCAGAGCTGAGTCGATTAAGTTTATCGCATTATATTTCGTTTCCAACCCATTTAGTTCCGTTGGGGTTCGGACAAACTTCAAAGCAGTGTTATCTTACACCCTGTATCTCCATTTCCTTACCGGTGCGTATTAAAAATGATGTATTTATAAAACTTTTATAAAAACCATTTCTCATTTAGCAAAGAAGCGTCGGATTTTGTGTTCACTAAAGAAAACAGCCACAAACGACCTTACTGATTATTTTTAATTGACGATATCTCATTTTTAGAAAATTATTAAATCTAAGAAGAGATGTTAGATATACATAGTATGCAAACTGTTTTGTCTGTATTACGATTCCAATTTTCCTACTGATCGCAAAGCGAAGTAGTGATAGGGAACTTTATATTAAAATAAGTACCTAATGATGACTAAAAGATAGTTCACGTACAACTAATTTACCTCGTGTATATCGATGCCGTGGTTCAAAGACCACATAGTCTGAAAGTAGTCTTGCATTCTCTGCTTCAACTCCTTCGGTACTTGGTTTATGCTAAGAAAGTCTTTGAGATCGCGCCACTTGCTTTGATACATCGACCGGCGCGAGTACATCCTCTGAATGATAGCCGTCACGTTACCGAACACTACAGCGTGCATCAGTGCTAAAACGGTGGAAATGTGCGATTTAATCTTCAACACGTTTTATCGTTGTATGAAGTGGCAATGTGGTTGACGCTGTGGTTTTAAGCTCGTTATTTCCACCCGCAAAAATTTTATAGTGTTATTAACTACGTGCAAAATTTATAATATGAAATTGTGATCTAATTTGAATATGGCTGAATAAGGACTTGATACTAATCTACATTATGTTCCACTTCAATGCACTTTGCCGTTCCCAAATTAGATTTGTCAGTTTTATATTAACCTGGATATTATCGAGCTTATCGACGATCGATCAAAGAAACAGGATCTTCTATGATGCTGTTTAATTTTAGAATCTAGTAAAGATGATTTGCTAGTATGCACCTTGAACAGAGTAAACCGATCTGTGTTTACATTTCCTTACAAGTCAACATAGGAACATTACAAAAACGTAATATTCAAGATAAACAAGATGGAGTGAAATGCAAATTTGGGTCGAAACTCGATAGGTAGCGGGTGTGAAAATAAATAGTTTGTCAGATCGCACTGCGGTGGCTTACCTCCGATCAACATAGTGATAATGCTGAAGATCTTCTCGACAAGCGTGTTAGCCGACACGTTGCCGAAGCCCACGCTGGTGAGCGACGAGCACGTGAAGTACAGCGCCGTCACATAACTCTCACTGTGCGAGATGTTTGGAATCGGCACTTTCAATCTTTCCGCAAGATTGTTTATCCATCCTAGAATGAAACAACTCGACTTTATCCAAACGAAGCAATAAAAAGTTTTCTCTTCGAGAATCTTATTGATGTATCGCACAGCTGAAGTTTGCATAAGTTAAAAAGCGAATTGCTGGATTCTGTATTGAGTTTTTTTTTGGGTGTATTTTATAGTGATCTCACTTTTTAAAGTGATTTTAAACATAGTACGTATCGGGTATAAAATTACCTAAGTCCCAACTTTCGTTTTTGTGAATTTCAATCTCTTTGTCGGCTATGATGAACCAAATGCAAGCGAGCCAGTGAGCCAGCAAAGTGAAAGAGAGCATTAACAACGTCAGTATCAAAGCCGAGTACTGTGAGTATCGATCCATCTTCTGCAGCAGGCGGGCGAGTCGCAGCAGTCTTGTTAATTTGACTAAATGCACGTTTCCGTGTGTCGACTCCTGTACGAACAAAGTAGCAGTTTAATTACACACGCCTTCAAAGTAAAATGCAAAGTACTTGCTACAGAACAATCTATACTAATATTATAAAGAGGTAGAATTTGTTTGTTTGTTTGTTTGTTTGTTTGTATGTAGGAGGTAATCTCCGAAACTACTCATCCGATTTCAAAAATTCTTTCACCAATAGGAAGCTACGTTATCCCTGAGTGCTATAGGCTATATTTTGGGATCAAAAAATTAGGGATTCGTAAATTAACGGGAGCGAAGCCGCGAGCAAAAGCTAGTGAAATATAAAACGGTTGTGTATCCAGGATGCGGTAGCCGGACTCCAGAATGCGGTCGGACGGTCGGGGTGTTTCTAATTTAAGTAATAAATTAATAATACTTAACGCTGTTAAATTAATTTGTTGGTAGTGTTAACTCACCGCCCCGCTGTATACGTCGGACGCGTAAAGTAGGTCAAACGGGAGCGCCGCCAGGAGATCCACTACAAACCAGCTCCGGATGTAATTAAGGGCTATCGCCTTAGAGTTGGAGACTACTTCTCCTTTCTTACTCACGAATGTCGTCCGGAAATTAAGCACTATATCTGGAAAACGCATAATATATGAGGTGTAATATTTTCCGCTATAGGAAATTAGAAAAGTTATAAGTGTAATAATTTACCAATAATGAAGAGCGCTTCCACCACGACATCACTCGTAACACTTATCCTAGGGTGTCCTTCATCTACGAAGCTGGCATTGTATGGAACCACTACAGCCACATAGAACGTGGCTATAAGGATGAGCCAATCCCAGAATGTTTTAAACACCCCGTAGTGTGATATTATAAATCTCGACTTTTTTAATGCTGACGTTTTATATTCAGGCAACGGAGGGTCCGATGAGTGTAATAAATTCTGAAATAATTAACATAATTTTATTAAAGCTCTATAAAGTCAACTGTTTCATTAAAATTGTTTCAGCGTGAGTAACATATTTCACTAACAAAAAGTAACTTAATATAAACAATCCCAAACCGGAAGGATCGGATGTAGGCGCCACTAATACTCATTGTGGTGGAAAACTAAATTATGTCTCTCGTTAGAAAAATAAGTTTACCTTACTAACATTGTTGAGTTTTAATTTTGTCTTCATTTTGTCCGGTTTATAATGTCCTGAAAGCTGGTATAGTACCGCCCTAGAGCGTCGTCTGCCCATGTTCGCGGGCGACGGCGCTTCGGGGTCAAGATTGCCATTCGGGTCTGGAAGTAGGCAACTAGATTCAGCGCGGAACCGGGCGCCCAAGAGTGCCGCTGCGGGTACAAATGGGGATAACGCTAGAGTGACCACGCCAGCTGAAGGCCGCACCGCGGCTCCTGCATGCATAAACCACCCTGTTACACACTGGACCACTGGCTAAGTACCAGCTACGAGTAATATCTACTTATTGTAAGGAAACTTTGCCCCTTGAAGGATTTTCTTATAACGCCGTATGAAAGCTATTTCTGGATTTTTTCATAATTAAAATTTATCTATTTTGCTCAACTGAGATGAAATATTTCCGTTTAGGCGAATTTCGTAGGAAATATCTCGAAATAAATTAGATACAAGAATAATCTTTCCAGATTTTATATAAGAAAATCTTGTAAGTAGGCAGTAATGCTGTTTTGATAGATACCACGAAAGTTCAAAGCACCGAAGTATGAAGTTATCGGCATTTTCACTAATGCGGAAACTTTGATCGGATTATTATGAGGTCATTTATATTAATAATACCGACATAAATAAAGCGCCTCTGATATCTATATTAATATAGATACTGATAAATAGATATTAGAAATAATAATTCGGTTATTATGGTTTTGAATATTCGTGGGTTTGTATCAAAACCAGAATGTCGCCAGAAATAAAAGTAAGCGAGTACCAAGCAGCCTACGATGCGACAATTGAAATATTTGTAAATAATCATTGAAATAATTAAAAAAAAAATATTACACATTATAATTGGATCAAGACAAACAATACTTATGAACACACGAGGTAAACGTAAATTAAAGGTAGAGGTAAAATTTCAAAGCACGAGTAAGCAAAGGTAAAACTGTGGGTAATTATTTGATCTAATAAGCTTCTTGTGTCTTTACACCAAAATTATTCTAGAATACGAATTTATTGCCATCTTTTTTAACCTAGATAATCGCTACTTAAATTTGCTTAAAAAACTACCTTCTTCTTCTGATAGTGGTCCAATGTTTGCTACCTATATTTTCTTCCATATATAGGAATTAATTTTGTAAGAACTTAACTATTGTTAGGCGTATGGAATAAAATGCGTTTTAAAAATAATCTATAATATTGAATTACTAAAAAAGAAGAACTGGATAGCGTCTCGGATTACTTATATTAATTAATACAGATTTTATACTATTTCAGGCAAATAATATACGAATATTGTAAACGACATCATCTGCAAGTCAAGGAATATCGTTTAAACTTTTAACAGATGCAGACATTTGATAAATTATTTTTTAAGTTTTACACAAAATTTCTACTACAAAACAAAAGAATTTAAGAGCACAGTCAGCGCTCGGCGGATCACTTAATCTCCAATTTGTAGACAAGCACTCTTCTGACTTGAAAACTTTTCGTAATTACACAAAATGGCCACATTCTGTAGTCATCAAGGAGTTATTTAGTCTATTTTCTAAATTACGTTCATTTAAGGATAAGTTTTCCGTTTAACTTACTGTATAATTTGAATACAAGCGACTAAATAGAAAACTTTTCAATTAAATTTTTAGCTTTTATTTTAAATCTGAGAATGATTTTGTATAAATAAAATTTCAGTAGTAGGTACTCAATCATAACCAAGTTTTCGTTTTAATTTTCGGAGTCATTGTAAAGACCCATAGAGTATTCGTTGGAATTAATTTCCTAGATGAATGTAGGCTAACGCATTAAGCTGATTGAAACTAGATACAGCGTGCTAGCTTGTGTTGAGATTCATAGAATACACGAAGAAACTGATATAACAAAGTTGATTTAGTGTTTTTTTTAATCTAGGTACTCCGTTTATGTGTAATAGGTACCTTATCAAAATATATTTTCAACACAGGCAGATTTTAGTATGGATAACGAAAAGAATATTCAAAATGATTTATTGCTAGCGGCTTCTACTGTTAGATTTTTTAAAATCACGGAATTTGAAATTTAATTACAACATTATTGTTATTTCTAGGTACTCACATGATCTTCTATAATACAAAAAATTCTAAAATTAATTAAAATATCCAACAGTAAAATTAACTTACTCTTTGATTAATGAAAGAAACTCGTGAAACAGATAAATATTGTTTTTTTTTTTAATTATAACCGATGCGTCCTTCGATCATTTTTCAGTAGGTACTTATAATATAACCTTTTTGTGAAATAAAAATTAACCACATCTGGCAATTTGCGGCTGAAGAATTATGTAATGCCATTAAAGTTTTTTTTTTTTAATTTCTTCATCGTCATAAATGGCCTTTGATTTGTATTTTTCATCAAAACCAGCCTGATTAAATATATTTTATTGCAAACTTTTTGATTTAAAGGAATAAAGGAAAGTCGCGTTGGTTAGTTCTGAAGTCAAATTCCTCATAATATTTTTAATTATAGTCTCTAACATGGGGCCATTTGTTCAACAATCGTTTTTTAAATCCTAACTTTGTATTATCTGGCGGACGTTAGTATGATGGTTCATTTGAACATTAGAACAGAGCGGAGGGCAGATTTCTAAGTAAACGATCAAAATCGTTCTTTCGAGTGAAAGTTGTTAATGAACCTTCAAGATTATTGGTCGAAACTTACCTATATTTAAAAATTCTATACTAACATTAGATACCTACACAACATCACGTAACATGTAAAAGTACCTAGTCCTAAGTATCTATTTACTAGTAAGAAAACATTGGGCTTCATCAAATAAACCACAATTAACATCGATCATAAGATAGTTCATTCAATTTATAAAGCATGCTCTATCTTAAATGAATCATTTTTATCTACATCTATTCTATAGATATTTGTCTGTTTGTAGTACAAACAGCCACAAAGCGGAAGCTGAAGGATTAAGCATTATTTGCCTAAGGCTTGACATCAAAACTGACTCATGAATTTTATTATGCGCCATGCCATCTAAAGGATGAACAGAAAAATAAAGCTATGAACGCGAAGTATTGGATAGAAGCTGGTTGTAAATGTTAATAATCTATTTAAAAATGGTGTAGATAAATATTACATAAAACTATTATTAATAGTATACATGACATGCAATAGTGCATGCAGTTAACGAAGTCTACTAAAGAAGAGAGGATGTAACTGCCTAGGGTTTGGGTGTAGCTGACAATACAGACGGTTAAAAGTTAGCACCACTAAACTCATGTGTCATAGATATTTAGTTTATTAGCTCAAGTACACGATGGCCTATGCTGGCTTGACAACCACATTGCAAAAAACTCAAGCAGCTTTTTCATATAAAAAGACTGATTGCGACTAGCCACTGACACCTAAGCCGAGGTCAGAGCACAACTAGTGGTCGCCCTTAGTGCTGTTTTTGCTAGTCATGATGTTAGTGTAGTAGAACTAGTTAGCTTAGCTTAAGTATTGGATTTTCCCCCCATTGGCTGGAGACCCTTCAGGTTTCGCTTCCGATCTGTCCCCCTGATCTGTCCCCTCGTCGGTAACAGGGGGATAGATCGAAACTTTTTCATTTCTATTTGTCTCCCTAAAGAACAGCAGGGGACAGACCAGAAATAATTCGTTCGATCCGTCTGTTCGTCTTGATGACAGGGGAACAGATCGATTATTTTATTCCTGACTAGCTGTACTCGGCATGAGTTGCAATGCCACTTAGAGAAAATAAGTGTGCCACTAATTTGCATTTTTAGAATCTAAATACGCGATAACCCGAATATCGTGGATATATGTTGTCGATTCGAAACCCATATTTAATACGAGCTTTAATTTGAGGGGACCCGAGTTTACCGTACTGACGGGACGAACATCAAATGTTTGACTGCTAGGAACAGTTTGTATGGGAAAATAAAATTGTTGTTTTTACTATTTTCCTCGCAATTTTTCCATATTTTCTCACCACTTAAACCTTCCCTGGACTTCCACAAATATTTCAAAACCAAAATTAGCCAAATCGATCCAGCCGTTTTCGAGTTTTAGTGAGACTAACGAACAGCAATTCATTTTATATATATAGATTGTTCCCCAATGGGGACAGATCAGGGGGACAAATCGGAATATTCCTCGCCAATAACTCCCCGGTTATGTAGAAACGGTCCGCAAGGACCATCTACAAAAGTACTACTCGTACATATATAAAGGAAAAAAACGTAATTACAGCCCATCAGAAGTGCTCTGGAGTAGTGTATGAGATTTCAACGTTATTCACTATTAACTATTGGCCATTGTCTCCAAGAGCGAGAGAGGGAAACGTAGAGAGAGCTATAGGAAAATAGACAAACGAATACGCACTGATGAATCTGATGATAAACAAAGATTTTTTCTTCTTTCAACAAACTTATCGATGTTTTTTTATTTCTAATTCAATAATGTTTGTGGGATAACATAACCGACTGTATTGTTGCCAATGTTTGTATAAATGTGCATGTTTGAAAAGGTTTAAACGAAAAACTAAGGTATCATTACACGTATAGATATTGCGCAAAGTATGGACCAAAGTAAGTATAAAACGCAAACTGGCGACATGTTCGTTCTATCCAAAGGTTAAAAACAAGGGGTTATTAAACATTTTAATTAATTACTGTTACTCAAAATTTTAATCGAAATACAGGGTGGTTTCAGTTAATTTGATATTCAAGTTTATGGTATTCAAAGGGTATTTGAATTCTTGAACAAACGGCCTATGCTTCAAGTTTTATTAAACATTGCTGGTACCGGGAGTAACAAACTTATCTCGAACCTTGGCAGAATTCAAATAAGTAGCTCCCAAAATTTATATTATATTCGGTTAAAATTACAATCTTTCGACAATTTCCGTATTTAATTTTATTCAAAAACATCTACTGCAGCATATTAACTTGAAGCATTTGCTATCATAAAAAGGTTATTATTTATTCAAAACAAGCAGAAGTATTAATAATATCATAAAAAAACTAAGTAGATCATGTTGTTGTATAAGCTTACACCTACATACAGTTATTTGAACGAGGTCCTTTGTCAATAGATCGGCGTTAAGTTGATCCTTATTAACTCAAAACGTGTTTGGTTAAGTGATGCATTTGTAGATACAAAGAAAAACAATTGAATTATATTTGCTACGAAGTGTTTACTTTCTAAATGTATTTCTATCTACTCAGACTTATTGCCTGTCTAGCTACAGACTAATGTTATAAGTTCTACACAGTGGGTACGATACATACTCGTAAAGGAACTTTACCGTGCGGTGATGCTCGCAACTCGCTATTGCAACTGGGAGCTACGGGAGCTCAATCTAATGCTATCAACCTTATAGATGTACCTATAGCACTAGAAAAACGTGCTGAGAATGAGTTAATACAAATGCACAACTGTCAGCATCCTCGGAAAATATCATTAAGTGTTCAGAGAGCCGGAGCCTCGGAACAAGGTCATTAATTTGTAAAGTACTTGTTATAATTTTTTGAGGGTTGCATATTGTTAAGGAGTTTCGAGTATCATCATTACAAAGGCACTCACCGCTGTCGAAGTTCTCATTAGTGTTCATGGCGGCCATCTTGGTGTTGGTGATATCCTTGAAGGAGGCGAGAAATAAAACCACTTCTCGCTTCTCATTCTTAATTGGGACGATGTCAAGCAAACACCAAAAGGGAGATCCTGTAAAGTTTAATTGAATGTAAATTTCCTTGAAGTTCAAAGGAAGATACGAGTGCAACGTCTTCAGTAACATTGACTATGAAGCAACCAATTTTTATTAACCGGTATTCGTGACTTTAATGTTCTGTGAAACGTTCATCGGACCTCATTTTGAAGTAGTCCTTAATATAGTGTTGGTACAGCATTGTTCTGAAGGCAGTAAATGCTGATGACGACGAACGGCTGGGTGCTTGTAAAAGTTTAATTTTGTCGAATGAAATCGTAAACCTCTTATTGGTTTTTGTTTACGATTGTGGCATAGACGACGTTTTGCAAAGAATCGAGGTTCGAATTAAAAGTTATTCTTTTAATATCACAGAGTTTTGTGACTCTGAGTGCTCTTTAATTTATTACGCCAATATCAGAACAGTTCTAGTTATGTATGTTGTGTTGATCGTAATAAAATCCAAGTGGCTAGCAGTTACTTAATATAGAAGAACTTATTAAATGAATTAAAGGAAATGCTTATTAAGTTCTTAGGTAGGTACTACAACTGTTACAGTTTCAAATTACTTATTAGGCGTTTTAACTCACGACGGACGGACCAAAGCACAATAACTTTATTGTCATTTTACGTTATAGTAACAAAGCAAATTTTATTACGCATTTCATATTTCACATTTAATTAATAAATGACACATTTCGTCACACTCCGCGCTAACTGTCGTATCTAGCAATTGATAATTTTTCAATAGTTGCGTTAGCTGTGGCCTTATTAATGAATTAATTACTTTTTTATATTGCTCTTGGGTTACTCTTGGCTTGGTTAGTAGTTGCCCTAAAGCCCCAAGGTATCTATTTATTTATTTCTATTAATTTGAAACAGATACGTCACTCTGTGAGAATTATTCTGAAAAATTATCAATTGCTAGTTACGACAGTTAGCGCGGAGGGTGACGATTTATGCACCTTCAATACGTGTGGATTTGAAAAAATGACGACTAATCGAAAAAGCACAATTTTATGAGTCGATGTTGATCCAGCGATCGGCCAAATCAAATAACGGCACACGTTTGAAGTAGAAATTTAAAAAAATAAATGAGTACGCAACGCTACAAAAAATGTCACGTAGGTAACTACGAAAGGTACGGCGCGCGGCGATTCAAAAGTGCAAAGCTCATAAACGTTTCGTTGCTTTTCTACGAATGCAATTCAACGGAAAAGCTTCTCTCTGGTATTAAGTTCAGGGCAATTCACTTAATGGTTATTATAGGGTATTATTTTTCTGGTTTCTAGATAATTTTCTAGATTTTACCAAGAAAATAAAACACTATTCAGTTTATAACCACTTATACGATTGCGCGCAATTTTAAAAGCTATAATAGCTGTAGTTAAACTTAGTGTTTAATTATTAACACCAGTATTATGGTGTAAAATATTTCACACTTCTCACCATTTTTCTTATAAAATATAAGTTCGAGTTTGAGTTCGTGTTTTGACTCGAGCGCTGCGTCGATCTCTTGGCGGTGCTCGTCACGCGTGTCGGGCCCATGCAGGAACTTGCACGCGCAGCCCTTCTGCATGATGTGCGCGCGCGTCCACCCCGTCAGCTCGCAGAACCCGTCCGAACAATAGACGATCGGATAGCACGGCACTTGAGCGTTGCCCAGCACGAAGTTGCTGTCTGTTGACAAGATAAAAAACTTGATGAATATACAAGGTTAGTCGGAAAGGGGGTACTAATCCGCAAGCCACTTAAAGTATCACTGATGACTGTCTTAAAGCAAGTGTTAAAATTCGATAATTTTTGTTTCGATGCAAAATTATTTTAATTTATTTTTTTTCAAAAATTCTTCTTCCCTGCTTTAGTTACAAATTCACAACATGGTGCTTCTAATTCATGACCCCAAATATGACCTATAACGTAAACACAACTGATCGTAACTGGCGACAGATAGATTTTAGCGTATTTTTTTTGAGATCTTTGATCACCTATTTCATTTAAACTATTGACTTTTGGAAAAAGTTGTAGAACAAAAGTTATTCATTATTACGGGTACTTTAACACCCTTTCGGATTAGTACCCCCTTTCTGACTAACCTTGTATATGAAAGTGTTCGAGAAGAGCGAAGGTGAGTTATGTTGCCAATTTGACTAGTCTCGGTAATTGGCTTTTCGGCTGGTATAAGAAGACGAAGATTAGCATACAAATACTTTCTACTTAGCCTTTTCCCAACTATGTTGCGGTCAGCTTCCAGTCTAACCAGATGCGGCTGAGTACCAGTATTTTACACGGAGCGACTGCCATCAGACCTCCACAACCCACCGCATACCGTGGTCCGCGGTTAGAGTAGCTTTAACTTTGCGAATGGTCGTTAATTAGCCACAAGCCTAATACAAGCTCCATATAAATAACTATGTACCTCAATATAAATAAAACAATGATTTTGTGCTAACACTTGACAATATCTATGATGTTAATATGAAAATATCCACAGGGTGGTTCTTTGGCCGTTTCTCCATTTCCAAGGATTATGAAAGGAAAAGTAAACGTGTATCATGTTTTAAAATAAAAAAAGAGTAAGTACACTATAACTGTAATTAAAACTGAATTTTAACGGACATTTTCCTGAAAAAATAAATCACTTGAAATGCTTTTAACAAAATTTTAGTGCGCAGCGGCTTAAAATCTAGTTAGACGCGCGTCGCGTGTGGCTTTACGCGAATGCGCGTTTACACTTTCCGGAGTGTTTCGCACTTAAACGTGGATTAACACAGGTTTCAATTGCCTTTCTATTTTTCGCTTGAAACTAACACTAAAACAGTGTAACTATCTGCTAATGTAATTACACGCCAAGTATAATAAAGCTTTGTGATCCCAAGTTAGATTAGTTACCTTTCCATTTGTAGATTGTAGTGTATTTCTGACAAGGAGGTAAGTCTATGGACCTTTACTATCCGATTTTCATCATCTTAATCTTTTTTCGTGTATATTATTTTCAGGGCAGCTATTAGGCTAACTAGTAACTACATACACACATCAAAAAAAGTTTGCGATCACTAGCATAACCTGATGTAACTTTTTAAATTGAGCTTTATCAAGAAAAAATCTTTGTTGTGTGTTTTCTTGATAAAGAAAACTCTTGTCTAAAAAATCTAAAAAGAAGAAGAAATCATAATGTAATCTACCGTAACAAAAAAGATTTCGATTTTTAAAGTGATCGCAAACTTTTTTTGATGTGTGTAGATGCCGCTTAAATTATATTTTACATGTAGCAATAGTCATTGATCATTTCCTAGACGACTGCCTGTGACGGTTGTTATAAGTGTTTGCATGAAAACAGAGACCGAATGTTTAAAGAGCTCTCCGAACCACGAAGGGGTGTCGATATGTAAATAGCTGTCACCCATCTAACACTTGACCTCGTAGATCAAATGATCTGCTGGATAGCCATTTAGTCATGAGTCGAGAGCCTCTCAAACTGTGTAGTAGGTACGAGTAGATATATGAAAAATAAAATGTTATAAGATTACTTAGAATACGTCATGTGAGAATTGATCAGGATTTATCATATGAAAATACATATTATTTCTGGATTGAACGTTGCTCAAAATTTTGGAAAGCTGCGTACTGATTATTTTGTTTCTATTACTTTGTTATCGATAAGCTACGGTAAGTAACGCTACTCTATAAGGCTAAAATAATACATATTTCACTTGATACCAAAAAAACTAGGTTTTCGTTCCTAGGTCTCATGAAAGCCTAAAATTAATTCTGTAGGTAAGTAGAAGTACATTGAATATTATAAAAGCGGTTGTAGGTGCAGAAGAGGTTAGTTTAAAGTTTTGATTGCTCCCAGGTGCCGGTGAACCCCTCCCCCACAGTTAAGCGGCGAGTGGACTATGAGCGTTTAATGCTGGAACTTTGCTCATAGCATTTTGCGTAAGTGTTTGCACCCATGGGACCCATGCTTCGTTTCATTTTTTTATTAAACCGTAGTTTCTGCAATTAAGAAATGGAGAAATAGAATTTAAGCGCAGAAAAATTGTGAAGGAAAAGAATGGAGCGATTTCGTAGTTAATGGACTTTTTTTTCCCTGTCGTAATAATTCGCGGCATAATGACAACTCCGCCCGTATCGGCCTGAATAATACAGAAAAGGGGATCGGAAAATGATTTAATGAATGGTTTCATTCAGGTCGTCGTCCTAAAAATAGTCACAATGTTTGCGGGCAAATTCATGAAAAACTACCTTACCCAAAATCACGACGAAACGGAAAAGCTCCCAAAACTAATCTATGAATAGGGAAAATAGATGAGATTCATGAGCGGAACAACTAGGGACGAAATTCCTTTTCCGGGTTTGTTTACGTACGGTCACGTGTAATAAATACGTATTCACATAGCGAACTCAAAAAGCAAATTTCTTTTAGACAATGGTATTCAATACCATTATTTGTATGTGTTTGTAAAAACGCTGTGTGGAATCTATCTATCTATCTATATAAATAAAAAGAAAAGTCCTGACTGACTGACTGATTGACTGACTCATCAACGCTCAGCCCAAACGCTTGGAGCTAGAAAGCTGAAAATTTGCACAGAGGTTTCCTTTATAATGTAGACAAGGAATAAGAAAGGATTTTTCGAAATTCAACCCCTAAGGGAGTCAAATAGGGGATGAAAGTTTGTATGGAAAATCGTCACTTAACGGGTTCAAAATTTCACGCAAGCGAAGCTGCGGGCAAAAGCTAGTATTCCATAATTGTAATAGATATTTTATCTCGCCATGTGCATACATATTATTTCACGTGACTGTACCTGTATCTAGATATACAGCTGCAGTCGGAATCACACAAGGATATGAAAATATTACTATTTAGCATGTACGTAAATACGGTGATGCTGCGAACTAAACGGAAGAGAATTGCATTGGCTTTCCAGTAGCCTTAATATTCAAGCAATTTCCACAACGTAGATGCAATTGCATTCCCACGGACTTGCTAACATGATTGCCAAAGCACCGACACGCTTGTAACATTCAGAACTTTCTGTCCTGAATGTTACATTCAGGGTGTGAACGAATTCGTATAATTCCTTTGAACCGCGTGATCTAGGTGACACAGTGTTTTTTCATAAAACGTCTTGTTTTTCAATTTCCGAGTAATTTTAGAGCTCCTAATTAAATGACTGCAAAGAGCGATATATATCGCGTGAGTCGTGCCTACCAGCTGTGTCGCCGTGGTTTCATTCATTTATGAGTGGCAAAGAAGAGTTCATTAAAAACAATATTGTATAAATAAAATCTTTTTTATAGAATCCTTATTAGCTGGTGTAGAAACGACCATTTACCAAAAGAGCAAGTTTTTTATTTTTATTTAATATTATGTTTCTTTTTAATCACTCTTGTTTTCCATGTGTGGCAGTCAGAGTTTGCTGATGACAGTATCATGGCTTATTTATCTAAGTAGCAAAAAACTCTGAGCTACCATTGAGTTTCGTACCAGAAAAAAAAAACACTGCCCAAACTGTTAATCCAATCCAAACGAAGTCAATGAGGCGGTTATACTACCTATTGTTTTTTTCTTAAAGCTAATTCTATCTTTTTGAGACAAAATGGTCTCAGCCCTTCGATCAATAATTAGTCGAGGATTATTGGTCGAAGTCTCAGCCCTTTACTTTCAAAGTAATAAATCGTTTATGAATTAAATAAATTGTACAAAGAAGTAGATTGCGCCGACGTTGGCACCGGAATGAATTAAGCTCATAAAATCACTCTGCAATAACATTTTGCCAACTATTTTGAACGCTAATTGAGAGGAAATAATATTGGATACCGATTTGCTCCAATGGTGAAGCAATTTTGAAAATATGGGGAGGAGTGCATTCCTACAAAATTGCTCTGCGTGACAACCCTGCCTACGCTTCCTTCCCGCCCTTACCGACCTATATAAATATAATACAGATTTACAGGTATCCATATTGCGAGTCAGAAAGCTCACTCTTCCGTTAACCTACGCAAAGTAAAATGAAAATGTTACTTCGTGAGTAAGTAAAGTTGGCCGCACAATACGGAATTTATTTACCGATCCCCGTCAGTCAAACATGACGTATCACAATAGTAGATTGTTACACCGAGCGCAAAGTGAGTCATTAATGCACGAGTGTTATGTTGGTGCCCGAGCGCAAGCGAGGGCACTAAATTAGCACGAGTGCATTAATCCACTCACTTCAGCAAGGTGCGTAATCTACTTTTCTTTCAACTACCAATTTACCTACCGTGATAAAATATACCTACTCAAAATAAAAACTCAAGTTACTGAAAACAAAGTTATCCTGCGACTTTTGCGGCAAAAGGTTATTAACAATTTCATTTGCAGCTGTTTTTATACTTTCTGGACTTGAATTCATATCGCTATCTATTTCCATTTTTTAAAACTTTTCTTGCTAAATAAGAAGTATCAAAGTTTTACAATGGTACAAAATGCGCGCCATTTGTTTTTTTTTTTTCACCAATTCGGTTTTATTCAGCCGATTTTTATTTTCAGCCAGTATCTTTTTGATCTAATGCATAAGAATGCATACATTTAATATTAAACTTAACGGCAGACATTAAACCTCTGCGGTAAATTTATATCTAAATAAAAAACTGCATAAATGAAAAACAGTGCAGTAATGAAATTTCATACAACATTTCTGCACTGTTTGCAGTGCAGTAATGAGATTTCATACAACATTTCTGCACTGTTTTGCTTCTAAGCAGAAAATACGTATTTTGTGATCGGTTTTGTAGCGATTAATGATAACATTACTACGTAGTTGAAAGAAAAGATTATTATATGCTTTACGGTTTATTTTCACAATAGTTTGCAACTGTGAAACTGGCTAAATCGTCATGTATGGGACAGAAACGCGACGGCTGCCTGTAGTTTTGACTACGAGCGTGTTTTGTTTCTAGATTTTAAATTCAGAAAACAAGGATAAAGGCGGAACGAAAGCAATTTTACTCAGACTTTCCGTAACAATTTTAACGAATTCCGTTTTTTTTTCAGAATTGCTCAATAAACTCAGTTGACAGAAATAAAGATTAAATTATATATAAAGAAGATTCTGTTAAAACAATTCACGTACAAATAATAAATTAAATCTGGGTATACTTACACTATTTTAAAAATATATAAAAAATTGATGTTAACGCATATTTTCACAGAGAACTAAAATTATGTTGCTGTTTGGCAAAATAATCCCCGATTTTATTTATTGTCTATTGTTTTAGCATCGTATGGTTTAATAGATAAAATATTTAGGTAAAGCCTGGCTTGCAAAGCCGCTGTTGTGGCTACAGCATCCTAACTCCCTCCAAACAAGTTTTTACCACTGATAAATTGTTTCTACAGTCTGAAAACCCACGTCAAAGTCGAAATTAACTCCGCTTACAACAGTTCCTTTTAATTAATGTAATGAAAACGTAAATTACTTACATAATTAAGGTATCTTATGTTTTAAAAATGATAATTGAACCATATTTTCTGTTCAGTAAAGCTTAATAACTAGTCTCTATAATGGAGGAAAGTTTTTAATGAACTGTTAGAAAATATTATATAAAGTTCGTTAATATTCTCTTACAGTGTGAGCAAAGATCGGATCAACGAAGATTAAGTGTTTTGGAGGAGCTGAATAAAAGAAGCGAAAACCGCAAAAAAGTACATGCCTAGTTATAGTGTATAACACTATACGTAGGTAACGGTTATATAGAGTGACTGGTAATTATTGTCAAATACTCTAAACACATGTTTGTACTCGTGATAACAAACAACTTTTCCAAAGAAACGACTTTTTAATGTAATTAGCTTGATTTAAAATTTATTAATAAACCGCTACGTTATAACCGCGGCTCGTAACTAGGGATTAAAATTGTTTTGTTTTATAAAAATGTTTCTTTGGGAAAGTTGTTTGTTATCATGAGTACAATCAAGTGTTTAAGTATTTGATACTAATTACCAGTCACCATATTACAGGGTGAAATTGTAAACACTCGACAAACGGAAATGGGATGTTGTACTCATCACTATGAACAACTTTTACCCTATTTTGACGAATAGAGAATATACATGTAATTCAAAACTCTTTCATTATTTAGATATACATTGTGAGTCAAGACACAAATTGCATTTTTTTTTACATTTTTTAACTCATTACTTATTTTACAATTTATTGTTTTATGTTACGTTTTTTTCGTGGAACGGAACGCAATCTCGAAACGCGTCGTCTTCGAAAATGCCGGACATCAAAATCCATATGAATAAATCTTTAAATAATCTTTTCTTAGCAAACTGTTTGATTTCTCACTGAGGTTAAGTTAGTAGGTGCGATTTCTGCTTGAATAAAGCACAAGAAATAATTAAATTTATATGATTTGTGGCTAAAAAAGAGATGTAAACAAAGCAGTATCTTGGATTATGACGTCACATTATGACCGCGACATTAAAGGACGTTTGAACTGTAGAAGAAAATTGTTGAAGTTTGATAATTGTTTTGAGCAAGAAATAATAGTAACATTTGACTTTAAATATTTTTCTTGGGTTTATATTAATGTGCTTTATTGATTAAGGGCCGATTTTTCAATCGTCAGATAAATTTTATCCAAGGAATAAATATGATGGTCTGATATATTTTCTATACAAAAGCTGTCATAACGTCAAACTTATTCCCCAGATAAAAGTTATCTGTCGATTGAAAAATCAGCCCTAAGAGAAAAAAAAGTTACATGCATATTCCCTACTATGCGAACATAAATGTAGGGAACATCTGTTTTCTTTTTCGCGATTTCCGGTTTGGTCCCATAGTAAAGTTGTTCACAGTGATGAGTAAAATCTTCCATTTCGGTTTTTCGAGTGTTTACAATTTCAACGTGTATATTTATTCATTCATAGTTTTTTAATTGTATTAAGAGATCTATCTGCTCTACTTTGGAGTAGTTTTGCTGTAGTGTGTTATCGGTAGCGGGTAGCACTGGGCAATGTTGACAAGAGAGGGTAGTCGTCGATATGGATCGGCCCACCCGAGGTTATAAAGGCGGTGGTCATTCGACGAAGCGAGGGCATTCCGTGTTGATCAGCTGAAGAAGTCTGACCTTTTATATCTGATTAGCTTGTCCTTATTTTATGATCTTGTAATAATTGAGTAAAGTAATATATTGTGATCTAGTTTATGTTACTAATACTAACCCAAATACAAGTACTCTCAGTGGTGGAGAGTCTATGTTGGTTTTATTTACTGTGTTTACCTTACTCGCAATCCTGACATAACGATATTAGCTATAACTGTAATGATAGAATCACCCCTGAACGATTATATTGTTGTGTCATTTACATCAGAAGTGGAACAAGAAAAAACCAGTCCACATTATGATTGTATACCCACATGTAAATTATTTGCTTTGTAAAAATCCCCTGTAGACGGACTGACAAAAACTTGATTATTAGATTGATATTACAATGGTGAGAAATGTGTGAATGAGAAAATGTGATAAATCCGGTGAGTCACAACCATTTTATTATGTGTGAAGGAATTTTGAGGAAGGAAATATAATATGAGAGGTTATTTATTCGTGTAAAATAAATATTAAATGATATCTTTGCTTATTCATGTAAAATAAAAGAGATGTTATCTGTATTTATTCGTGTAAAATAAATGAGATGATATCTGTGTTTATTCGTATAAAATAAATATGATGGTATCTGTATTTATTCGTGGAAAATAAATACGGCATCTGTATTTATTCGTGTAGGAAAATACATTGCAAGTCGTATTAGAGTTTGTGGTGAGATGCAACCAGGGTTGATCTTTGGCACCGCCCGGTTTGGCCAGCCGGGGTTGGCCAAAGGCTTCGCCTGGGGAAAGCTGAAACTTTAACATGACGAAGCAATTGTTATAGGGCTGGAACCAAGGCGGGATATGCCATGATATGGCTAGATCCAAGGCGGGTGATGCCATGTTGATAAAGCAGGATCCCAGGCGGGTGATGCCAAATGAGTTGGCTAAATCCAAGGCGGGTGATGCTATTAATTGATAAATGAAAATGCAGTGAAAATGACTGATTCTGTTTTGAATTAATGTTTTGAAAAAGTTTTGAAAATATTGATATTTGTTTTTATTCGTTTTGTTATAATTCTTGTTGTAGAATGGTGCAAAATAGTTTATTGAAATTAAAAAGTAGTTTGTTACTTAATATGGTTTAAAATTTATTTTTTGTAGACGAAAACAGGAAATTGTATTTATTATTGACGATAATTATTATGATGACTTCCGTTAAAGATTGATTTGTCAAATTTATTTTTAAATAAGAAATAATTTGACTTATTTTCGTTAAAGATGTGTTTAATATGTATTGTATTGTTGTAAAAAGGTTGGATTATTAGCGCAATATAGAAATGTTATGTTTAAAACATCATGTCAGTTTTGTAATATGAGTTTGTGAATAATTGAGATATTATTTCTCCATCTTAAACTTTCCTAAAGTAGGTATGTTGAATTGTTTTTGATGGAGGCTAACCGGCCCAATTAATGTAACTATATTCTCCTTGTTACAGTGTATATATGTATTAAATAACTACCTGCTCCCAAAATACAAGATATTTCGTCTCCCACTAGGCCGGGTCTTTGTCTTAGATATATTACACATCCTTGGTACATAAATAGGCTCTGATAACGACTGGATATATCTCTTATAATAACTATGGTTGGTTGGGCAGCCTCCCTGAGGCAATGAGAAAATATTACACGCGTGTCGTCCTTCGCGACAAATTATGTTGTAATATAAAAAAAACATAGGTACATTCATATCTCTGACGTGAAAAGGAAATGCTCGAAGCGATGTGATAGTATAAAGGCAGAACCGCACTAGGCGGAACTGCACCGCAGCGGAACTGAACTTCACGACGCGTCAAAATATTCTTTATATGAAATTATATGAGACAACACGCACTACGCGGCAACGGAACTGCACTGCAACTGAACTGCGCGGCAAAGTTGAGCAACTGACCAAAAGTGTAGTTCCGCTGCCGCGGAGTGCGGTTCGACAAACTTCATTCCACTCCTATCGCGGCTGCATAATTTGTAATAACTCATTGAATTTGTATTGAGACATTCTAAAATAAGTATGGAATCTTATTGGATCCTTCTTAAGTCGTGGCAAAAGCGTAAAATACTCGCCTTGTTCATATCGCGAGTTTGATACTTATGTCATGTAGCCATATTCTTTGCTTTTTTCTTGCCTGTTCTTGCTCGATCCTTTCCTCTTCCTCGCACAATAAGGAAATAATAATCATATTTTTATCCATTTCGTCGTTCATCTTGCTCAGAGGTTGCCTAGCTACTGAATATATTTTTGTAGCGCCGCTGCAGTTCAAGTGCGGCTTACTATAAAATGACGCGTCGTGAAGTTCAGTTCCGCTGCGGTGCAGTTCCGCCTAGTGCGGTTCTACCTTAAACCAAACGTTTTCCTTTAATGCAGGGCTACGAGTGTGGTAAACAGTTTTCGTTGCTGGTGGCAATTTCTTAGCGGTCCGCGCAGACTAGACTCGCTCACACGCGATTCCTTTCATGTCACGGCACACGAATAGCTAAAAATAGAACACACTTAGACCTTACTCTTTTCAAAGTTTTCAGAACACCATTTTGCTTACCGAGTGACGATGTGATGACGATTATTTCACTATGATCTTTGTTATGAATGTTTTCCTGCATTTGTGAATGATATGTTGATAAGATCGGTGTTTTAAATCTTGCTATTAAAACAACCGAAATGCTTGATAAGAGCTAGCGGCTGCTGATGCCTGCTAGGTTAGGCTGCTGGTGCCTGATGATGTGCATGGCGTTCTAAGTAACTGATGTGATAGAATAAAACAACCATGCTGCTTGAGTGCGCTTGTTATACTAAAAATATATGATTTATTAAATACTATGAAAATAACAATGTTTGTTGCTACGTATGTAAGGACCGCCTAGTCATCAATATTATAAGTTATAATTTAATTTGTGTTACACGAGTTTACAAATTTGCTGAGCATATAAAAATGTACGAGTGGCTCGTACAAGAGGCTAACATGTTTTGATAGAGATTATAAATACGTTGACAATATTAATCGAAGACCTAACTAACCTAACAATATTTATAACTAGCTTTTGCCCGCGGCTTCGCTCGCGTTAATTTAGGTCAAAAACACTTAACACACTACTAAAGTTTTTATAGTAATATAATTCAATCGTGATTCGAAAGAACCGTGGCGCCATCTATGAACGTTATTGTTGTTTTCCTCGGGAACAGTACTTTTTTTCGGGTTGAAAGGTACCCTATGTTCGTTTCTGTACACTTGGCAACGTACATGCAAAATTTCAGGATGATCGGTTCTGTGGTTTAAGCGTGAAAAGGTAACAAACAAATCAAATCAAATCAATGAAATCAAAAAATTTTATTTCACATAAACCAATACAGGCACTTATGAAAAGTCGAATTTAGGTGCACGGTTCCAATTAGTCGTTTCCTATGGAGAAGAGCCGGCAAGAAACTCCATGGTTACTCTTTTAAAAAAAGGGATATCTTTTACAATTTCAGTGAATACAGTACGTACTATGAGAGAGAACAATGTAGTCTTGACCACAGACCTTGGAGTATAGTACCAAGTCTTGAGTACAAAATTTAACCAAAACGGGAAAAAAACAAACAAACTTACTTTCGTATTTATAATATTAGTTAGGAAGGATACTATGTGACCCTTGCTAAAATCGTAAAACCTTGATCGAATTCATTATAGGGTCACATATTAAGCAGTCTTCAAAAATGTTAATCTGCTGATTAGTAGACATTGAAATCTGTCTACTAATGACAGCTATCAGAGTATTCCATTGACTTAAATGGATTTAGTAATAATCGGCTTCCCCTTTCAAATAAATTAATGGGATCAACGCGACAAAATTGCTTTGTATCTAAGAGACACTGGGACACAATTGATGAAGGTTTGACATGAGATTACATTTAGAATGTCTTTCATTGGAGACGGAAGGATATGGCAACAGTGTGCGTCATCGCTGCACCGTGGTTGGAATTTATCTCAGAATAGCAATGTTAATTACACTGCTATTCTTAGATAAATTCCAACCACGGTTTTTCAGAGCATAAACACATTTCAATAAAGTAATATACTTTTTACTACATTTGTTTGAAACGTTAATAAATCAATTATTCAATCAAGGGTTGTATGACCTCAACGTGACGACGTGACGCAATCACTCTCCCTATCGACAAACAACAATGATTTAAATCGAACAAATAATACACCGTTACTTCCCTCCGGCAAACATTGTTTGATGTAACGATTAAGCTATTGGTCCCTTCGGATGTCCTGGCTTTGATATCATACATTTGAAATAACCCTTATGAATAAAAACCTATTTATTATTGTACGAGCACGCTCGACAATTTTATGCTGACGCCCGCGAACAAACATACATAATAAAATAATTGTGCATTACTTGTATTATGAATCGGTACAATAAAGTTGCTCAGTGTATACAGACATCGGTGTTTTCTTCCACATCACACATAAGAATTTCCGGTACACAGACACCACAGCGGCTACAGAACCCTACAATTATTGACAAATGTTCCAGTCACATCGTTATGTTTTAAGTGGTCGTACACCATTTACAACTAGAAATAACTTTATTGCGGTCATGACTGCAGTATAGTGCACGTTTGCGAATCTGTGGCTAATTTTACTGAATCGGTTCGGTCAATGCGCCGACGATTCAGGGAGCGGAACAGAAATAACAGGCAGTTAATTGAAACTGGCGCCAATTCGGCCCGATATAATGTGCAATCAAACTACTTCAGTAAGATGATGCACATCACATGCTTATGATCCTTATATTATGCAATAGTATATTACCTACGATGAGGTGCATTCAATCATTCATACCTAATTCCTTCAGTGTAAACTGTTCGACAATCTGATGATGTAGAGCGAATACAATGTATCATGAGTATGTGTTCTTACACAATAAATCTTTCTAATAATGAAGCAGTGATTGAAATAGCTCTGTTTCCTTTAAGTCCTATTATATGTTTCAAATAGCAAGTCAAGTTGACCTTGTATGAAATAAATTGAGTTTGTTCAACTCTAATACAAATATTATTACTTTTTCTTGTAGGTACGCTTTGAACGTGTCTTTTGGCGAAGTTAATCCCCTGCATTCATCAGAATTCCTATAAAGCCGCACAGGGAGTGAGATTATGGTTGGCCGTTGAATAGCAGCTGATCCTCGGTCCTGTTTCATGCCTCTTTTTACGTTTTTCCATAGCTGTCCTTTTTCTTTTAGCTTTAATGCTTTAAGGTTTCGATCGTTTATTAAAACTCAGTTTCTATATTTAATATTTATACAAACTAAGGGTACCTAATGAAAGATTCTCTTCTTCGATATTAGCATCAATGGATCTTCTAACAATACAGAAAGTCCTAAATCTCATTATCCTTACTTAAGAAAATTGTAAACATTAAACTGTGTTCTGTAGTTTTACTCTCTCATTTTTTTACTTAGTTAAGAAAAGCAGAGTTATCTCAGTATTAAAGTCAGGCTCATTAAATTAACTAAGAGTAAAGGTTAATAAAGCCATTTCAGAGATTTTCTTAAGTTTAATTAGAACGAACACATTGTTAGCATTGTCAGCAGAATTGAATGCGTAGTCATCATATTCAGTTAGCGTAACTCTTTCAGTAACAATGTAAGTACTTAATTAAATGTAGAATTAGCTTCAGGGCTCGCAAAATAAATTCGGCTTGTCATTTTAATCTCTTAATTTGCCCGCTTATCTCCACCGTTGTTTTACTTAATTTTACTTATTCAACATTCTAGAACCAACGCAGGCTTATTCAAGAAATAATTAAGTACTACGATTATCTTTAAGCTTGTGTATACATTGTATGTTATATGTAAAAATATTCATATGAAATAAAAGTAATTAAATTCTGAATAGCTTTCCAAACAAAAAACTTTAATTGCAAATACTGCAATGCAATGCCTGATGAATGTGAACGAATGAAGCGTACCATGTTATTATACGTGCTGACTGACCTACATAACATGAATACCTATATGAGAGGCAAAATAATTAAAATAGTATCATTAGTCTACCTACAACAAACTGAAAACAACTTTTTGTAAAAGGCAGAAGAGCAAAAGGCTCTTTAAAAAAAAACAAGTGCCTACTAGAAGAGAAAAATGTGTCAACTATCAACACAATATTACAAATCCGAAAGTCAGTTTATCTGTCTGTTTGGTTTCACAACTTAACTACTGAACAAATTTTGATGAAACACGGCACAGAGATAAAACTGAAATCCGGAGAAAGCTAGGATACCATAAGAGCGAAACCGCGATCGTCATCTATTTTATTATAAAAAGTAAAAACGTTACAAAGTACCCATTCAATGTTTCGTTAACCATTACAATAAAGGCGAACCATTCATCCCTTTACGACGGACTTGTGTTTCCACTTCGAGTAACATGAAAAGAAAATGTTCACTTGTCCATACATTAGCGAAAAAACCTCAAGTTTCATTGTATTAATACGGTCATATAAAAGAAATTATATTCATCTCGATGAATTTAATACTTAGACCGAACTTGTGGGTTCAAAATGATTTACGATGATCGATGTCTTTGTTTTATAACTTTCGTATGACACAAATATATATGTTTAGTTTACTCATATTATTTGAGTTCGACTCGCGACCTCACCGCGTGTTCAGCTCATGAATAAGGGCTTTGTTTGGGTCCGAAACTAGTCGAGTAATCTCGAAAAATGCACGTTGGTAAACCCTGATACTAAAAATTTTATGTACTGAGATTGAGTTAGTAAGGCAAACACAAAGCTTATAAAAAACGTCTCGTATTAAATTTTTTAAGTCCCTAGTGTGGAGGTATTTGTTCGGCGAAAAACGTGGGAAGGTTCGGGATTCCAGATAGAGCAACGACCTGAAGAAAGCAATGGAAAGAGTCCAGCCTTACATGCGAAGCGCGAGATAATTTTGTTGTCCAATTATCTCGTGTCGAAACGAAGTCATGTATGGCTTATCTCGTCTCGGCACGACATAAAGCATTGACTAAATTATCTCGCGCTGCACGTTTTAGCCCGGCTGGTGAATGACGTCATACGTCATCTTACTGTACCTACATGAAGAAAACTATAAATTAATTAAGAGTTAATTTTTTAGTTGTCGATTCTCATTTCAGGGCAGTTTCTTCAACGGAACTGAGTTAAGCCGTGAGAACCTTGCATAAAGGTATAATGTGGTGCCTAGCCCACTGAAATACGAATTATACTTTTGCCTAAGCCTTTAATTTATGCGTTCATTACTGTAACTGTTATTTTATACCAAAACATAATCGTTATTCAGACGAATGCTCCTAAATTCCCAAATATGTACGTACAAACTGAACTAAATGTTTGAGATGCTTGTGTAAATGAGGGCTATCTGAGTATTAGCTGTATTTGCTTCATTAGCAGTTTGTGGTAGATAGCTAATTTGTCGAACGTGTTGAAATCTTAGACGGAGCAATGCTGGCCTGACTCATTCATCAAGCGATGTGGATCCAACGCTTGATTCCAGACATTTCGATAATGTGTTCTGTTCCTCGTACACACAGGTAAAATCAATACCATTACCTTGTCTATGTATAACTAAACGTAACGTCTAGTGCATTGGAGAGCAAATGTTTGGGCAGAGAGCGGGCTACGTAACTCGAGACTATTAAAACAGCAAAAGTTGCTCGTCAATCTAGACATATGCGCTTTCTGTATATATAAAAGTACTCTGTGATATGCGCTAACATTGATGGATTTAAAGTCGACGCCTTAAACTAGAAATAGCTCCATAACATCCGTAGACAAAGGAAGTGACTAAAATACTTTATCGGATGATCCATAACATGCATTCACTTGTTTTGCTATAAATCATAACTTATCTATAACAATATCGCTAATTAGGTCCCGTTTAGTTCCGGTAATTAATAACTGTACAGGTCTATAGACTGCCCTAGCTTCGCATAAATTCTGTTAAGGGAATAATTCGATTTCATAGGTTTAATGATTAATTAACGTGTTTAAACGTGTAAAAACAAATCATCGTAATTTAAAAGTTTTCTCTGCAAATCCAGAATTTGCGATGAAAAATAAAAGTGTTTTAATTCGCTTCAAGGATAGTCCTTTTCTATTGGATTTCCAACTTAATAATGAGAAAAGGATTAATTAAAACAACACCAGAAAAATTCAAAAAGAGAGGAAATTATGTAAGGATAACAGAAACTGCTTGTTTTAGAAATTTATTTTTAGCTCATTCTAGTGGTTTTTCTTGTATAAAATTCAGTTGGAATTGTTAACACCAGGGACGGAATACTTGATAATTTTTAAAATATAAAATAGAACGATGAAGTACCAAGGAAAATATGGACGTTACCTAGTTGTTACAATAATTACAAAATTTACAACCTAGGTGCTTTAAATGATATAATTACGGGCCTAATTGTTACATTAATTACAAAATTTACAACCTAGGTACTTTAAATGATATAATTACGGGCCTAATTGTTACAATAATTACAAAATTTACAACCTAGGTAAGTACTTTAAATGATATAATTACGGGCCCCACCACAGAGACCATCTTTTTTAGGGTTCCGTACCCAAAGGGTAAAACGGGACCCTATTACTAAGACTCCGCTGTCCGTCTGTCCGTCTGTCACCAGGCTGTAATCTCATGAACCGTGATATTTAGACAGTTGAAATTTTCGCCACAGTTGATGTATTTCTGTTGCCGCTATAACAACAAATACTAAAAAATAGAATAAAATAAATATTTAAGGGGGCTCCCATACAACAAACGTGATTTTTTTGCCGTTTTTATAGATAAAATGGTACGGAACCCTTCGTGCGCGAGTCCGACTCGCACTTAGCCGGTTTTTAGGGTTCCGTACCCAAAGGGTAAAACGGGACCCTATTACTAAGGCTCCGCTGTCCGTCCGTCTGTCACCAGGCTGTATCTCATGAACCGTGATAGTTAGACAGTTGAAATTTTCGCGGATGATGTATTTCTATTGTCGCTATAACAGCAAATACTAAAAACAGAATAAAAAAATATTTAAGGGGCTCCCATTCAACAAACGTGATTTTTTTGCACGTTTTTGCTCGATATTGATAACGACAACAAGTTGACGCTTGATATATTCACAGAATACTTTGTTGTATATTCACTTTAAAAATAAATAATTAAATTAAAATAAAACAAATATTTAAGGGGGCTCCCATACAACAAACGTGATTTTTTTGCCGTTTTTATAGATAAAATGGTACGGAACCCTTCGTGCGCGAGTCCGACTCGCACTTGGCCGGTTTTTATTTTTTGAAGTCTACTAAGCTTCTAAGAACAATACCTACGTACAATGAAATGTATGAAAATACCCGTTCTTACATATTTGTTCCTAATTTTATAGACCCAAATTACGTTCCCCACTAATGAAAAGAAACATAATTAACTCAAATTACTCAAAGTGCGTTTACAGGTAGAGCCTGGAGCCACGTGTAGACGTAACTAACTGTATTATATGTCTAGTTGTATAACCTGTAATTAGAGGTTAACCACGGTGTTGATAGTGTTTTTGGCGTTTAATTAAACTTTACGAGAAATATTGTTAACTAATGATAGGTAGTATTTCTCGTGTAAGACGGATTAAGCATACCTAACGTGACCATTATTTTTTACCCTCAGAGCGGGACGCCTGCAATTTTTTTTTTTTTTTAATAATACACACATTTATGGTAGGTTAAAGTTTAACTCACGCCTTTTTCCCATGGGGGTAGGCAGAAACTGTAGAACGCCACATGCTACGATTCTTACATACTCCTTTCGCTTCGTCCACGGTCATACATCTTGTCATACACGCACGCCGGTTGAAAGTACTACGCACCTGTCCTTTTTGAAGAACATCACCAATAACATCAATGTACCTATGTCCTTCTAGGGCGTCCTCTACTGGTATTTCCACTGATATTCGCCTTATAAATTCCTTTTGTTAATCGCCGTTCACTCAATCTTTCAACATGCCCAAACCACCGAAGCATACTCCTTTAAATTTTTGTCACTACATCATCTTTTAAACCGCAACTTTGTCTTATCACATCATTCCTCAATCTATCATTCAAAGTTACCTACACCGCACATACTTCGCAGTTAAAGGTTAAAGTTTATTTGTAAAAAATACTAAAGAAACAAAGGAGATCATTCATTTTCGGCCCAAAAGTCAAAGTGCCGGCCAACGAAAAAAAACATGTCACCACTGTTGGGGAAGTCAGTCCGAGTATTTTTTACTACGGCACTAAGTCTCTACAATCATTCCTTCTGCTGATTTTTTGGGTTGAAAAATCTGGTTTCCAAAAAATCTGGTACTTTGACTTTTGGGCCGAACTTTGTATGAACTGTGAATGATCTCCTTTGTGTTGTCTGGTGGTCTGGTTCTATATTTTTCGGATGAGCAATTTGCTTTTAAATAATTACTAGGTTTTTAGATATGAATAGGTATGTGATATGTTTGCATGACTTGTTGATGCCATCCTTAGTTATCAAAATGTGTTCTGATGCGATTAATAAATACGCGCCTGATTTATATTGAATTCGTTGCCACGGATTTTTTCAAAGCGGGACATTTCTTTGTATTTGGGGACAACGGGACAAATAGCTCAAAAGCTCTGTCCCGCCCAAATCGGGACGTATGGTTACGTTAAGCATACCTCTCTGTCGCCGGTCAAGCCAGTCATATGAGGCAAAGAGCCTGGTACTATAATTGGATTGGATTACATGGGACTTAAAACAAGAGGAGAAACGTGGTTGTACAGACTCCTGTAATAGGAGAACACCCAGGGGCGTTACAATGCTTTTGCTTCAAAAAACAATTGTAACCTAAATGGTAGAAGTCACTGGCTCCTAAAATACAGGTGCTCTAACCTAGCTCCGGAGCCAGGGTTTCATATTTTTCTGTGCCCTGTTTGATTGGAATAAAAAAATATATTTATTTATTATAATGGAAAATGTCGCCTAGGGCGAACATCGAAGTTGCACCCTTTCATAATTTTATCTAAATCTAAATAAACAAATACACTAAAAATAGTCTCGGAGCCTCGGAGGGCTTTTTATAAAGTCAGAATTTCGTAGGAGTCGCGTCATATTTTGAATAATAATATAAATTATGTTGTTGGTTTAATGCGAATTTTGCGCCCCCCTTTGAATGGCGCCCAGGGCATGAGCCCTACTTGCCCCATCCTAGGTACGCCATTGAGAACACCTCTGCTTACCCCTTCGAGATTTACAGGCGTGAATGTATGTACGTATACAGGCTGTAAACGAATTCGTGTAATAGGCTTGTGTCCATTAAGAATAAATATAATGGATAGGGGTTTATAATGATTAATTATATTATGGAGAAAATAACAAACAATTTTAATTATTAAAAGCGTTAAAGATTAATAATATTTTTAAAAAATAAATTTCGTAAAATGAAACCTTTAGTCACGTGACAGTGAACACCAATCAGAAAGCGTTACGTCACGCCGTGCGAAACTCCAATCTTGTCTTTGACGTTTCGAGTATCACTACCGGTTCTTGATAAAATTTTGGTTTTTAACAATTAATATCAAGTTGATACAGTTTTTGCTAATTATAATTTGAAAGAATTAACCATGGAATCTGGATTCAGCAAAGCAGACAGTAATAATTTGCCCAGAATCGATGCCGTTATGCTTGGAAATTTTTTCGCGTCGAACAGTGACTTTTGCTCATCTGAATTTCGCAATGTTAAAACTTCCTTGTAAGTATAAAATATTTATTATAAGCTTAAATGCTATGTGACATTTCAGTTCGGTACACAAGAACTAATGTACAACTTTCTTTTGATTCATTCAGACACTCTTCTATTATCATCTTTCTTTGTTTTTTTAGAATATATGGCCGTTCTGTACTGCTGCATGTTCGTTTTCTTCTGTCTTCTTGACATCCAAATTTACTTGGCATACAACCTGGTTTCATGCGCACTTGTGATACTGTTCCCTTCATATGATACTCCATATAATTAATCATATCATTTGGCAACTAGAATAATAAAAAGAGTATGTTTGTAACATTAATTAGAAAACTAAAATAAAACGTTCACTCCTAAAAGTGAAACAACTTAACCTGAACTCATGTATTTCTTATTTAGAAAATAAGGATTCTACAAAACACATCTAGTTTGCTCGAATTAAGTAATAGATTGTATTGTGTGAAATACTTACATCAAAATGATCTTCACAAAAATACATTCTTGAACCTGTTGATAAAGTATGAGCATCATCTCTTCTTGCAAGTTTTAGCCACTTTTTCCGTATTTCTCCATTGTTTGGAACATATATAAATAACTTGTTTGGCGTTTTTATAGTCGTGCTATCACACTGGGGCACTATACAGTACTTATAATATGAGAAATTCATTTTTAAACGATAAAAACTAGCTATAACGTACGAAGACACGATCGCTCTTTGGTTTGTTTCGCACGGCGTGACGTCATTCAAGACGCCATGACAGTCTTGTGCGTTTTGGAACCAAATTGAAATTGGTTTTTTAAAACGCGAAATTTATAATGTAAACGCTCGATTAAAAATAAATAAACCTTTTTTTTCGATAAAATGCCTAATAAGCTAAAATATTAAGCAGTTATTGAAATTTTGTCAACTAGCCTATTCCTTCAAACCGCGTGATCTACTAGTGACACAGATTAACCCTAAAAAACCTTGATTTTCTATTACCGAGTAATTTTAGAGCCACGAGTTAACTGACTGCAAAAAGTGATTTCGCGCTAATCGCGCCCACGAGCTGTGTTGCCGTGTTTTCATTCATTTAACCGTGATATCAAAATAACCAGTTATAAAAAAAATGCAATTTTTTTTTGCTTATTTTTGTCTTGAATTTTTATTACTTAGATGGTTTAACTACGATCACTTACCGCACTACTGCAAGAAAAAAAATGAATTTTATTTATTTATTTTTAATCCTTAAATGTATTTGTATATCCCTGTATTTATTAAATGAAGTCTATATATCTTTGGTTCAGTCTGTTCTAGCGTATTGCATAACTGCATGGGGTGGAGCAGCGAAATCTAGTTTTCTAGAGTTAGAACGCACTCAAAGAGCGATACTTAAGGTGATGTACTTCAAAAAAAGGACATTCTCCACTGACAAGCTTTACGAATTATGTAATCTGCTGACAGTGAGAAAATTATATATCCTGCTTATCATCCTCAAAATGCACAAAGAGACACCATACGATCCTAAAATACTACAAAAAAGAAACAAACACCGCATAGTAAACGTTCCCGTAACTAAAACAGAATTTGCCAGCAGGCAATACAAAAAACGCTCAGCCTATTTATATAATAAAATCAATAAACTAATATATATTTATGATAAAAAAAAATATGAATGTAAGAAAAAGTTAATAATTTGGCTGCAACATTTAAACTATAATGACACAGAGTTACTTTTACAAACTATGGTTTAATAATAAATAACTTAGAGTGATGTAGTTCACTTAGTCACACGTGTTCACTAAACATCTCTTTACACACACACACACACACACAACACACACACACACACACACACGCACACATACACACACATACAATTGATCGTAACTTTTTCTTGGTTTTTTGTACCTATTTAATTTTATATTATACGTTTATAATGTAAGGGAAGTGCGGAGCCTTCAACTACAGGCATTTTCTATGCCTAAATGGAGACTCCTCGACAAGCAATGTAAACCAAACATAGTATGAAAATAAATTTATTTCTTTGGACATCACGGCTCATCTTCCGTGCGAAAGATGTCCGGTCCTTTGGAAGGCATACACGGGGACACAGGTCCAACGCGCAGAGGCCCCTTTGAGAGCTTTAATCTAAAATGGGGTGGGGCACCCACCGGGGACTATCCACGGCTGCACTATTGGAGTTCAGTCATGGACCGTCCCAGGTGGGTGCAAGACTATTGTAAAACATGGTGAAAAATATCTGGTCTATGGGAAGGGGTGTTAGGTGGACTAGATAACTTCTATTGCCGGAAGAAAACGGCGTCTGCCTTTCAACATTTAAAATTGAAGTGTTGGCAGACGGTGACTCGCCAGCTCACTAGCTGGGCCCCCTGAAAAGCCGCCAGTACATAGGCGAAGGGGGCAACAAACGTGTGAGCGGCTAGGGGTGTAGAGAGGTGTGGCCCCGGTTTCGCCGTCGCGGGTCTAAAAGACCCGGAGTGGGTTTCCCCGCTATTACGCCATTAGACACTTCCACCCCCGAGCATATAGCTCTGGCGGCCCCCCTCTGGCCGGCCGATAAAGGCAAGACAGAGTTGAGAGTCCTGCGGGCACTCTTGGGGTTCCACTCCAGCCAGCCAATAAAGGCAAACTGGAGACGAGGCCCTGGCTGACTCTCTGAGGCAATAAGGTACGCAGTGTCGCCACTCACCAACAGCTCGCCACAAGCTGCCCTGCGGTTTGTAAGCTTTCCAGTAGACCTCATGATACATTTTTTATTATATGATGAGGTTGTAGAAAGCTAGTCTAATGTTCCCTCCGGTTTTACGTTAATCTCATGATGAGGTAACGCCTTTCCCAGAGGGGGGTTATTATTATTATTATTATCCCTCTGGCTTAATCTATAGGATGTTAAAAAACAACTCTAAGAATTTTGTGAGTTTATTTTTTTATGTGAATGGAAAGTAATTAAAAAAATAGGCGAGTTTCTAAAAGTTGTTTCAGGAAAGTTGTAACCTCACAAAATACAGCGTATACCACGAACACATCAAATATTCAAGACGAACAAAACATAGAAGGATAAGTTGTTTCACGTAATAGACAAAGTGTTTGGGTTGTTTTACAACTATTCCAGGCTACGTGAAAAAGAGTATAGTTTTTACAGAGCTTGGAACATAAAAGAGGGCAATATTTCCATACTTCCATTAAAAACAGCCCCGCAGTCTTATAAAATGTGTGCAGATGCAGTGTTTATTAGTTTATCGATTAATTTCGAATCTTCGCTAAACAGGGCTGCGTCTAAAACTGTTATACTATATTATCCCGCTCCACTGTCAAGGATGGATATGTTAATTACGTTATTACGTAGTTCACGTTCACGTCGGCTTCGTAAGATAACGTAGATTTAGATGCAACGTTTGCATTTTGGAGCAGATATAATTATACATTGTTATGCCAGAACTGTCGGGCGGTGTTCGTGTTGAATTAGGGAAGTAATAAGCTTATGCTCTTTACGACTGTATGTCCTGAAGCGGTATGCAGTAGTTTAGAGATCTACATAGACATTAACGGTATTCAGTCCAATTTAATACAAAACCCTGTTGTCATTCATCGGTCCAAATTCCAGACTTCGGGCTGCTACTGAAAATTTGCTAACAGAATAACTCGCTTATAACCCCCGCTAGCCTGATAATTACATCCTGGACTTCTCGGTCTAGCTCGGGAGTATTGGGAATTGCCCCTATACTTACTTAGTATGGGAACAAGTGTGACAAAAGCTCACAAAAAAATTATTATAGATGAAAGGTGTCAAAGTTTAATACTTTAAGGTAGTACAAGTCCGAGACGGACTGCAGACCGCAAACTGCAAAAGTAGTATCGCTTGCGGTGCGATCTGCGGCTACGGTCTGCGATTGTAGTTTTGCAGTCGCTGTCGGAATAGCACATTTAAAGTGCACACCTTAAAGGCGCTATTCCGATGGCGACTTGCAGTCTGCGGTTGCAGTCTGCAGTACCTTTATACACCTTTGTGAGATAACTTTTTTTCCTGCTTTCATTTTTACACGTTAAAATTACGGCATATTTTATTAGATTATATATTTGTACGCTGCAAATTGCCCTTTATATTTTTCTTAACAATTCTTTCCATCCAATGGTTGTCTGGAAGAAATTGGTTTAAGCGAAAGGACCGCCATTTGTACTGTTTTTCATTACCTGTATTCCTTCTGTTTTATTTCTTTTAGTGTACAATAAAGTATATCTATCTATCTATCATAAAACATGATTCTAATATTTTACGTATGAGTTCGAGACGTCTTGTCACAGCAAATAGCTAATTGCATGAGCGATGCCGATTTCCGTGCGATAGCTGCGTGGCACTTCCACTTGTTTTTTATATTCCGCGATTAGACAAACGTGGTATTATCAGTAACCTTATTCCATTAATATAATACTCGTCTGGGGCCTTATTCACTAATATGGCATATTAAAACATAACACGCAAATACCGGCTGCCTTACCGCCCGAATGTGCAATCGTAAAATACTATTAACTAGTGACCCGCCCCGGCTTCGCCCGGGTGCAATGTATTATACATATAAACTTTTCTCTTGAATCACTCTATCTATTAAAAAAAAACACATCAAAATCCGTTGCGTAGTTTTAAAGATCTAAGCATACAAAGGGACAGACAGCGGGAAGCGACTTTTGTTTTATACTATGTACCTAGTGATTACAAAATAATGTATATGTACTGAATTTGAAATATTATTGTGAAGTACTCTTTGAAAGCCGTACCACTATTTACTGCAAAAACATTGTAACTCGGTCGCGTTTCTTCCGTGTTTTTCTCAAATGTCATAGAGAATAAGGAGCCAGTACTTGGTATACCTACTTACGATCTAGAGCAATGTAAAAGTTTTAATCAGGAAATCTCTTTTAAAAAGTCTCAGTGAAATTAGATAGAAGTGTAAGTGGTGTAACAAAATTACCAAGTTTTGAAGCGGGGAAGAAAAGTTTTGTTAAATTATAAAGGTGTTCAGATACGTCGGATGGAAGACAGAAGGTGTCGTCAGTAATTTCCGGCGGTATTTTGTGTGTTTAAAACACAAACTTGTTGAAAATAATGTTTATTTAGACTTTCATGTTTGTCATTACTCGTGAAAAACCAATTATACCAATTACCGTTGGCAGCTCAGTTGGGAATAGTAACTTTAGAGAATGCTCCTTCCCATCTTCCTGACATTATCCCTAAATGTTCTGTGTTAGTCGGGACAGCGTACTAAGCCAGCCACGGGCACTATAAAGTATCACTGATGACTGTTTTACAGCAAGAGATAACATGTAAAAAAAAACCTTACAATAATAAAGTTTACTTATTTATTTTAAAATAATCGACAACCCTGATTTAGCTACTAATTCTGATTATGGAGCTACTAATCCTTGACCTATGACCTAAAATGTAAACACAGCTAGGGTTGCCTTTGCGTTTTAATGAAACCTTTGAACAGCTTTTTATCTAAAACCATTGACTTTTAGGGAAAGTTGTAGAACAAAAGTTTTTCACTATTATGGGTGCTTTAATACCCTTTCACATTAGTACAGATTTCTGACTAGCATTGTAAACAAGTGAATAAAATGATGTAGTACTCACGCGTGCCATCGAAGCGAGTGGCGATGGTATCGAGGAAGGTGTTCTGGGGCGCGAGCAGCCCCTTGCGCACGGGCATCCCACCGTGCCGCGCACCCCGCGCTCACCCCCCTCCACCTGAAACAAGCGTGACGTCAGACATCGATCTCATCATCCTAAACAAACAACGTGATTTTCAGACAGCGCTTAAATTACTGTTAACTTTAATTTTATCTTTATCTTTTTTCGGATAAGTTTCTTTTAGTACAAAGTTCGTTTCCGTACCCATCACCCTAATAATGTAGATTTTATCATTTAAAAATTTATTGAAAACTGTTTTCGAAATTTAAGGTCCGAAAGAGGTTTTTCTTGTTTTTTTCAAATGGCTTCAATTTATCTGTTTTATAATGAACTAAGTTATCAGCTAGTTGGCTTATCTTACAAGTTATCATTATGCACATGCACAAATAACTAATTCGTACCTTATTCGAGTCACGTTTACGAAATAAGTAGGTAGGTAAGTAATCTATTCAAGGAAGAAATGATAGTGATTTCTGTCAGTTCAGTACCCTACTAAATCTGCAGACCAACACGTACTTTGCAGGTTTTTATAAAGTTCACCACTATATAAAAGCTATTTGTATTCAGTCGACCAATAGCGAAGAGATTTTTCACGTCTCCTATTTTGTTCGCGCCATTCACCGCAGTTGCTACTCTGTAGATTGATGATTCAGAGGTTTTTGGCCATTTACTATTCACAAAGAGTGGGTATTGAGTCCGTTAATGTTGTGTGAGTTTACATTAAAGGTACCTAAGAAGGTTTGTTTATGCATAATAAAATGTATCTTAATACAAATAGATATATATGTATTGAAGCAATAATTTTTGTCTTTTAACATTCGCGAGACACGTTCATATTTATGATTAGTTACAGTTCGACTCGCGACCTCGCCGCGTGATCAGCTCATGATTAAGGGCTCCGTTTGGGACCGAAACAAGTCAAGCTATCCCAAAAAATGCACGTGAGTAAACCGTAACTAATCATAAACATGAACCAATTTATTTGTAAATTATAATCTCGTCCGGTACGTAGGTATACAAATTTAGGATCAAACAAACAGTCTCATAATTACGAGGTACAAGTTACCTCGATTGACAAAATGACTGTAATTACGACCGTTAGCTTTTGTTAAAAATGCAGCATTGTGCCTTTTTCATTCGTACTAAGTTCGACTCAAAGTATTCATTAAAGCGAATTTCAAAAAGCGGCAGAACAAAAGATTAATGAGAACAATCACCCTCTCGGATTGAGAGCCGGCGAAACGACGTGTATGAAGCCATCTTGTCATATCCCTGCGATCGTAGGCATGTATTATGTAGATGAGGGTCAAATTAATTTCGCCTGTGTTTACTCATTCTGGGGCATTTAATGGCTAACGGAATAATATCTATGTGTATCGTATGTGACTTAGTAACTTATACGACACTCCGTATCTTTTGTGAACGTTCAACAACAAAGGCCAAGAACTCATCAGTGCGGTGCAGCATCGCAACTTAGGTTTACACCACCGCACACATCAAACCGATGCTAATTATTTCAATTAACCAACTTTTGCGTTGTGTTGTGTCGCAAGTTGCAACAACGCTAAGGCCTCGTTTATAGAGACGTGGAATCCACCGCGCTCTCCGCCGCGTTTTCCGCTACGTATTGTCATTAAATACAATGTATTTAATGACAATACGTAGTAGTTTCCGCTACGTATTGTCATTAAATACAATGTATTTAATGACAATACGTAGCGGAAAACGCGTCATGTCAAACATGTCATGTACAACTCAAAAAATAACCGCGCGGAAATACGCATCTCCATAAACGCTCTAATACATCGTCATACACACCGTGGGCCCGAGGTATCCGAAAGATTTTAACCTTCGATTCCAATGCATAATTAGAGAAGAAAAGTTTTATAAAGTTTGCTGAAAAAGCTTAATTTTTAAAATATTCATTATTTAATGAAATTCACAAATCGAAAAATATCTATGGTAACAAGTCCCAGAAACGCGGTGTTGCGACTTTTACCATACCATACCCCTCTCGCCGTATGTCTTATTTGACGGGGAGGGTTGTGAAGTGAGAAGTTTCTTATCCACTCACACGATAATTTTAAATGTTGCCAGTTCAACCTAAGGTATTGTTTACAAGGAAGCACTAAAGTTAATTTAGTAAAGTTAGTTTAGATAAGGAAAAGAAGTTTTTTATTTTTTTACTTTTTTCAACTTTTTTTGTTGACATTTGACTCTTAATAGCATCAGAAATGCGTGGTTAAAATCTTTCGGGTACCTCGGGCCCACGGTATATATTTGAAATTTCCGCTTTACGCCTCATCACGCCATAAACGAGCCCTTAGAGAGGGCATCGATCTCATAATCGCCATGGGCTTAAACCACAGAGTTTAAGCTAACGCCTAAAACTGTCACTGCACGTGATGTGCCGACACTTCCCGATGTCAAAGTAACATGTCGCCAGCGCTTAATTTGGCAGAAACTTGTCAGGTCCTAATTGATGCATGAATACTTCAGATATTCCCCGAACAGTCTTTGTGAGATGTTCAAATAAACATTCCCGCCTAATAACTAGTATCTACACGCGTAAAACAAACAAATGATGCCAATCTACATAGTCATGTTTTGCTTGTAAATTTTGTGAGTTAATAGCTATTTTACTACATTAACTAAAGGATTGCTCGGTGATCCCTGAAGTGGTAATTGTTTAACATCCGATGGACCCATAAATAACTTTAAAACGGTCTTGGTATATGGAGCGTGAATATAGCTATTTATTTTTGGAGAGATAAGGTTATTTTCATCGGGTAGATGATTACATATTGCTTCAATTTTGCTGATAGTTTATGTTCAGGGTCCAGGGTCAAGGTCAGGGCCCCAGAGCAACCTCACAATGCGTTCCGTGTTAAAGAGGACCACTTTCAGTATCAAGTCCTTGATCCAGACGTCTAAATAGAGCCTCTGGCTGAAGGTGTTGATCGAGGGTCTTGCCTACTAGGCCATTGGCCGTGACGACTAGAGTTAGAACGACAGCTGAGTCCACATTTCACATGTCGACAACCTCGTGTGTTAAATCAAGATATTTGATTTGTTTATCTTTCTTGGCTTTCATGAGATTCTCGTCATGAGGGACAGTGATATCAACAAACATTGTGTGGGCGGCGCTCTGATCGATCTATGACCACTATATCAGGCTTATTGGCAACAATAGTCCTATCAGTAATAATAAATAGATCCCAGTATAATTTGGCAAGACTATTCTCAAGAACTAGGTCGGGCACAAACTTGTAGTACGTTACTTCCGATTCCACAAAGTTGTATTCAGAGCATGTTGCTGGTAAATAATTCTGACCACCAGTTTGTGTCTTTGTCAAGTAAGTACTCACCGTAAGCAAGAAGAGAACAACAGGTAAAAATTGGATAGCATGTCCCGGATGCTTACTCGACAGATGTCAACCGTACCATCCTTTGCAATATATTTCCGACAGTTCTTCTTCGTCATAACTTCGTCCATTATTGTACATACACGGTAACTTTTAATTGGTTGTTTTACTAGAAAAAACGAAAAAACGTCGGTTTACCATTGTACAGAACCAAAAAAAATAAGATTTTTTTTTCTTGGTTTTCTTAAAAAGTCTTGTTGCTCAAACGTGTTCAAACATTAACCGTAACATTAAAGTACTCATCGCGGCAATCGCGGTAAAGTTCCCGGCAAATAACTTGAACCATCATGGCGCCGACTGCGCAGGCCCTTGCGTCTTTCGTGATGTCGTTTTTGAGTTTTTATAAAGACCAATGACGTTTTTTTTTATTTGATGCATTTTAATTGTAGTAGACCATGGTCTGAACAACGTTTGTCCTAGCAAAACAACCAATTACCTACTTAAATGCCAGAGTGTATAAAGCCTTCGGTTTTCCGAAAGGATCACCAAAACGTAACTAGGATATCGACGAGCACTACAATGTCTACTTGATTTTTATATTGGTGTCTATGAAGGCATAGATTGCGAGATTTTTTTATGTTACGCTAAGGAACCCTAAACTTATGATTGAGTATTTCCCTCATATAGCTGACTAAGAATCATTCTGAATGGATCCAAAAAAAAATTACAAAGTCCGCATGTCCTATATGGATTGGTATGACTTTATTGATATGGATTCTATGGATTAATATGGAGATGGTGGATATGTCGAATGTACTTAAGTAGCGTTTTGTTCTGCGTCCTATTTGTTTTTACGTTTGTTCAAGAGAAAAATGCGAAGCTTTTAAAATAAAGTGGCCGTTGGTTAAATCGGATCCGCCGCCGCGCCGCACCGTTAACGACGGCCTATTGTTAACAAATAGGTACAGAGATTAAATTCCCGATAATGATGCCATTATTTACGAGTTCTTGCTTAACCCTTTTCTTTATTTAAAATAGTCAATTTTAATCGCTGTTGCCTGACTAATTATTATACTTTTTCTCAACTGCTTGTTACATTTTTACGTGATAAGTACTCATTCATAATTTATTTATTTTCTTGTTCCTCAAGAGCTTTCTCATACTCATGAGAACGTCGGAACATTAATAATGATAAAGCAATATAGCCTGATAAACATTCAGCTTATATAAAATGAAGTAATTGCTCTGATTCAAGGATTTATACAGTAAAATTGATTTTCCTCGGCACGGATATTTTATGAATATCTCCCTAATTGCTTGGTGTAGATTCGTAGCTTGATATTTTCTCAAAATTTGCTGAGTAGCAATGAATTTAGAGAACACGAATTATAATAATTGAAGTCATCTGATTTGAGGGACACTTTTTCAGACGCAGTAACTATACGGACTGTGCCTTGTATAATCTGTCTCCTGTAATTGACACCTTATTAATTAGGACATAGTTTAGGTAATTATACTATACATGACATTAATTAATTCAGTTGCGAGTTACCCGTAATTATTGTTTTTTTTTCTCAAAAGTATGATTTAAAGTTGTAAGCTTCAGCTGATCATTGTTGAAGGATAAATATTCATTTAAGGATTTTACTACCCTAAAACATGCTGAATCTTAAACTTACAACGATAAATGCGTCACATTAATAACATCTGTTTACGAATCTGCCAAACATACAACGCGCGGAGGAAGCTAAATTTCGCTAAATGCCTCACTTAAATACCATTTATGTCATAAGTTTATATTAGCACCCTCGTTCCCATCACTAAATAGGTTTGTTGCATGAGTCTTATTGTAAATGATGTTCATTGTTCAGGCGAGATATTAAGAACTTTCTCACCATAGTACACTGAAAACTAAACTTTGTAATAGACTAGAATCCAGATAATCTGTACGGGTTTCGAACATTGATTATGATTGATGAAATTCAGTATAACCTCTTTATCGAACTATCCGTAAGTGGTAAGTTTTACGTCACGATTCTCATTAACCATCCGTAAATCGTATATGTCTAATTAAAGCTCCATTTAAGGTGACCCATAAAACGTGGTGAACGGCGGTGTTAGAATACTGCTGCAACCTTCCTACTTCACCATAAACTTTTTATGTTTCATAAATACCGTAGCAGTAAATATGAATTAATGGTTTTCCGAGGTTGCGTTATGCCCTTTTGCTATCCATATTCTTTCAGCTCGCGTAAACAAGATATGTTGAGCTTGCAGGTCAGAGCTATAAGTCTACACATAAACTATTATAATGTTTGCTGAAATTAATAATCGTTATTTAGGTAACACTTCGTTTACTGCGAAATATTAATACGTACCTAGTAACCTACATACTAAACGACGTTCTAGCTCTAGGTATTATTGTGTTTTACAACATGCGTCAGTAAACACTTCATAATATCATATTAAATTAAGTACCTACTTACTTTGCCTATCGCGAATATTACTTTCATAATTTAACGAGTAGATACACGACGAGCATTTTAAATTGAAAATTAACGCAAAATTGAACACTGTAATTATTCTACTTGCTGTAAACATAAGCGGTGATGTATTTATTTCCTATTTGATTAAAAGTATATAACTACAGGGTTAATTGAAAAACATCAACAACCTCTTAAAGTTATTGTACTCATCATTATGAACAACTTTTACTATAGGACGAAATCGGAAATCGCGAAGAAAAAATTAGCTTTTCCCTACATTAATGTTCGCTTAGCTCGTCAAAATGTAGGGAACAGCTGTTTTTTTTTTCGCGATTTCTGATTTGGTCCCATAGTAAAAGTTGTTCATAATGATGAGTACAATGACCCCTTACGAGGTTGTTGGTGTTTTTCAATTAACCCTGTATTTTAACACCAATTGTAACCATATTTAAAAGCAAATAACTATTTTGATTTCATTTGATTTGAAGTATAAAACTACGACTTCCAATAATTATTGGAACTGGATAGGATTTTTTCCTGCAGTCACTGGTCGAGAGTGGATGCGTGCCAAGAGGTTATTAAAATATATGAATAACAAATCAAAATGCCATTAAAATCGGACTAAATTTATATTTCCGAATATTGGTAAAGAACCGCTTCTTTACATAATTGCTTCTACGCTTTTCAATAAAAGCTTCCAGTCCAATCATATTATTTCTTCCCGTTTTGTATGGAGCAATTTGCAAATTTTGCTGTTTGATCTACTGAACCCCCAGGGAACAGAAACGAGACAAATTTTTTTGTTAGGGGAATAGGCCCACCACAAAATTGTGGCGTATAGTAATGAAATGCATGTTGTTTTATTCCTTATAATCTCTAGATTGCAGTAGTAATATTAGCAAACCTATATGTAACCGGAATACTGTGAAATACGACAATCAAAACATGATTCTCAAAATAACCTAATGGAGAATCATGTTTTGACTGTAGTATTTCACAGTATTCCGGTTGCATAAAGTTTTGCTATTATTACCACTGCAATCTAGAGATTATAAGGAATAAACTAACACGCATTTCATTACTATACGCCACAGTTTGTGTTGGGCCTATAGGATGAATACATGAGTGGGCCCAAAAAAATTGTCTCCTTTTCTCATTTTGTAGTAATATGGAAGTATGCATAGCCTGCTCTGATTTTGCTGCCGAACACCATTGATATTGTTAATTTGTTAAAACTTACCTACCAAACCCAAGTAGACCTATTCTTCAACAAAACATTGACTACGTGGCATCGTATAAACACAGTATAATAGGGTCCCACAGAGCACAAAATATAGCAAGCGGAAAAGCGGAAGGCGGAAGTAATTTTGTCAGATCAACTGTCAATACATCAAGTGAACGCGCTAAGATGGGGTTTGGCGGAAAATTGATTTCAACAATGGAAAAAGTTGTGTAATACATGTGTAACTTTTTCCCGGAACCAAGTACAAGAAGAGAAACAGAACCTTTTAAATTTTATTGATAAAAGTTTGTGCCCGTGTTTTAACAGGATTTTATAGTACGAGTAGCTTTACGTGTGTCGTATTAAACTTACGACTTGAAACTTTGCAGCTTGCACAAGTTTGATAAAAATATTTATGCATTAAACTTTATACAAGTACTTGCAGCACTTGTCCTAGGAACTTTGGAAATCAGCTGAATGATAGAAATTTCATTAGCTGAAACAGATGCCGTCCGAACAATATTTAGGAGTCGGGAGTCCGGATAGTTCTTATCTATCCTATCAGCACTAGGTTTTTTTTGCATGTTTGTTGGAGTGACTAACATACGAAGATACTTAGAAAAGGGCCTGCGCAGACCGATCGAGACATCAGAGATCGGGACGAAGGGATCGATCTATTTACCGATCAGTCACGTCAAACAACGCTGCCGCGGTCATATTTTCAATGGAAAATCATTCTTTTCATTTATACTTCCTGACACCTCCTCATGGAGACCACGTTAGTCAATCTTGGTTGTCCTAGAGAATTTATAACAGTCGTTACGAGCAATCAGAAAGCCGAAGTCGGACAACCTAACCGCTCTACCTTAGGATATTGATATTAAGGTTTTATCTGATTTGACTGGAAGCCGATCTCACCATATTTGGGATAAGGCGAAGATTAGACAAGTTTTCAGAGAATACCATCCCTTGCTAAGTCTGCATTTAACATGTTTTGTGGATCCTAGTGCTATTAAGTGGCAGTGGGAGTACAAGTGTCGTGAGAGACGTGCTAAAATGTTACTATAATTTTAACCCTAAGAGGTTTAGTGAAATGTTGGTACTAGGATTTTATGATACGTGAGTTTGCCTTAATTAGGACTCTCGAGAGTAGAAATCTCGGTCGCTGATTGCTACGTTGTTATTAGAGCGGATATAAGTGGTGACTTTAAAGTGGATGCGGGCAGAGTCCGCTTTGTGGTCGATGAACACACAACACTTGTGGAAAACTATGAGGTTTTCCAAACTTAATACTAACGGTGACACGTTGACGCGGTGAAGGGTGGTCGCTTTTAATTTCAATTTTACATAAGACTGCCCAGTCTTATGTAAAATTGACGTTCAAGAAGAACTATGTAATTCTATTTTGAATAAACGAGTTGAGTTTGATAAAATTATCATCATGGTACCATCATCAACATTATATCGGCCTATAAACGTTCAATATGGTAATCATGGGGTGCATGAAAGAGCCTCCACGAGTGACGATACTTAAGTACGTCCGTCGCACCCTGGGCAGTCAGCCCCGCTACCAATCTTGCTAACTGGCTAATCTTTTCACCACAGCATGAGCTATTTTCGTACAGCTCGTGCTGACACGAGAGAAGAAGAACGTTCAATACTGAACACTTAACTAGATATAGGTATAATTAATATGTAAAGATCTTTCTCTATCACACGCGTCGTTCAACGTCGTGTGACTATTTGTGGCGCATAGTACACCGACACAACGGGTTCAGTACCTCATCTATTTTTATGCTGAAACCAGGAAAGATAATGTAAATACGGCTTGTAATGTCTTGTATTTTTGTCTTTATGATCTAATAATTTTGGCATTCGAATTCGAAGAGTTTTGGTTAACCACACGTGAGGGCATGTGCTTTTCATCAAAAATATTTCATGCAAGTCATTCAGTTGAGAGAATTGTGACTGGAATAAATAAAAAACGTAGCCAGGACTTAGCTCATCGTACATCTTATATCGCTGTAAGTGAAATTGCGCCATAACACTCAGATTTCCGACTTCTGTATCTACTTCACCGTCGGTACGACTGTCAAACGGTATAGAAGCGTCCTACACAACGTTCGCCGGATTGCAACTTGCACTCAAGAACTCATCTGCTCTAATAATAATAATAATAATCTTTTATTTCGGACCAAAGAATCCATATAGTGTTAGTTACATAAAATCGCTTATTACCTAGTGTTAGTAACAATCATCCTCCGCACAAACTGCTTTATAATCGGGGAGCCGAAGCTCTCAGCTATAGTTTTCAGAATGCTGTTGCGACTGTCTCTCACTCTCCTTAGCAGCGAAGCTGTTTTTTTGCGTATAATCGCGTAAAATCCGTCAGTACGAGCTTGCGCAAACATTTCAGACGCACTACAGTAACGAGGCAGTCTCAACAACATCCTGAAAGCATTATTATATTGAACGCGCAGGGCATCCAGCGATCGTTTGGTGTAATTGACCCATAGATTGCCAGTGTACAGGCTCTGGCAGTAAGCCTTGAAAAGTGTAATTTTTACTAGGTCTGTACACCGAGCGAACCTACGGGTCAACATATTACACCTGACGGCTAGGGCCCTGCGCTCTCTCTCAATATCTACATCGTCCCTAAGGTCGTCGGCAAGAAAATGCCCCAGGTACTTAAAAGTAGACACCCTATTAATTACTGACCCGTTCAGAAGCAACTCGGGACCATCCTCACGGCATTTGCCGCCGACCTTAAAGACCATGTACTCACATTTTTTGACGTTGTATACCAACCCATGTGCGGCAGCGTAGGCTTCACACGTTTTAAGTAGCTCTCTGATAGCCCCCGCCGACGGACCCAGCAGCACCATGTCATCTGCATAGCTGATGTTGTTAATGCAAACCCCATCAACACTGCATCCGACACGCAAGCTGCTGAGTCTGACTATGAGGTCATCCACGTAGAGGTTGAAGAGCCTGGGTGACGTCAGACCTCCCTGTCTCACCCCGCACTCCAACCTATACGGCTCAGAGATTGTACCGTCCCATTTCACATGATTGGTTTGGTTACCATACCAATACTTCAATAGTCTACATATTTCCGCGGGCGTACCCCTGTCCCCCAACTTACCCCAGAGTACGTCATACGAGACAAGATCGAATGCCCTGGAGAGATCAAGGAAACAGGCGTACACCGGCGTCCTGCGATCCATGTAGTATTGGACTGTATGCTTGAGACTTAAAATAGCGCTTTCAGTTGAAAGTCCGGGCCGGAACCCGAACTGCGCGTCATGAAGATGTAAGTAGTTATTTAAGCAAGAATCAAGCATACTATCCAACACCTTTGCTATTATTGTCGCAAGCGAAATGGGACGATAGTTTCCTTGGTCCGCGATATCACCTGTCCTATTCTTCACAATGGGAACAACTATGGTCTTCATTAGATTAGCTGGCAAATACGCGTGACTTATACACATTGTGTAGAACATAGACAGGACCCGCGGCAGATGGAAACCTGCGTACTTCAGGTGCTCAATGCTGAGCCCATCATGTCCTGGAGATTTGCCTCGGCTCATACTGCTTATGATTGCCCTTACTTGTTTAGCTGAGAAATGTATCAGAGATATCTCTCCACGACTGCTGGGCTCAGAATCGTTCCCCAAAGTTGAGGGACCGAGCGGGGACTGAACTTTGAAATGTTCCTTGAACATATTCGCAATCCCCATGTGTTCACTTATCCCCCCCACACTCGCAGAGAGACCAGGCTTCCCATCTAACTTACTAGTAGACTTCCAAAATTTACCAAAATGTTTGTTTGCTCGCTGTTCTGTTATCCTATCCATAACAATTTGCTCAGCGTTATTTTGACAAAATTTCAGTCGGCTTTTGAAGGTTTTTCTCTTCTCGTGCATTTCATCATATACAGGACCTGAAGAGGGGCGATTATCGAGTTTCCAGGCCAAAAAACTACACCTGGCCTCACTGTGAGCGTCTTTTACATACTCATTCCACCCACAGACACGCCTACCCCGTCTCGGTCCCCCCCCTTTTGTCTTTTTAGATTGCTTAGCTGCCGCACATAGTATTTCTACAATCTGTTCATACAAATTGTCCAGAACAACTTTATGCTCAGCCAGACTGCATGACCTGCTACCACAACTCTCAAACTCATGAGGGAAATCAACCTCTCGTAGCTTACTGTTACATATACTATGGAAACTTTGTATTTCAGACTTAGTTCTCTCACCCCACACGACAGAATTTCTGCAAGCACTCCCAGTTTTTAACTTAGGCCTCACCACTTCCAAATTACATTCTAAAAGAATTGGTAGATGGTCCGAAACGTAAACGTCCTCGCATACATCAACATTGAAAACTGTATGCCACGCTGATACAGATACCAAACAGTGATCCAACCATCTTCTACTTCCGTAAACATCACTTATGAAAGTGTATGTATCACTATCCACCCCCCGTTTCTCTATATCAGCACAGATCCAAGACTGGTCAGTACAAAAGTTAATTAACTCTTTATAGAACAACTCATGAGGGTGAGCATTGAAGTCACCCAATATAAAAACATTTTCAATATCACAGCTTGCTATGGTAGCACTAATCTCACTTAATACATCTGTAAAAACTGGTAGGTTGTCTGGACAATTCGTAGGCATATAAACCGAAAATACAATAATAGTAATGGTCAACGGTCTTTGACAAACAATTCGTTCACTGCCGCTCCAGCTGGGCGATGTGCGAATTCATTTCTTATTCTGACAACTTCGTTTCGACTTTTATGCTTGAGTACATACAGAGAAAATTCAACCGTAGCTCCCGATAGTTCGCCGAACGGCTTTTGTGGACCAAATGTCACTCCCACCCACTTTATAATACGTCAAGGACGAACCGGTACGGTTCGTTAAAATGTTTTATGTTAATATATTTCGATGCTTCAAACTGAAATATATTCGTTGTTTGACGTAATAAAATGGAGTGCTTCTCGCTTAAAATAACGCTAAGTTATCATAATATTATGACACACATGTATAATAATATGAGGGAAGACGTGTGAATAGGAGTGTATTTTTCTGTGACATTTTATTTGAATATCCACAATGTACCATCGCGATAAGTAATATCGCGCGTCAGGCTGACATGTCTGTTATGTGCCTTTTTATGACGCAAACACGATAGCTTGTAGTATTAGAAAATGGTAACGGATAGCAAAATTAAATATCATATTTTAGCGTGAAGAATTTACTTAGGCGATTTAGATCAATGTATGAACGGTCGTTCACAATAAAGTCTATAATTACTTACCTAAATCGAAATCCTGTTATATTAATTAAATTATAACCCCCTTGAAACAGGTAAAACATACTAATATAGATATTATTTTTAAAGTTTAAAAGTATTTAAATAGAAATTCTAAAAACATGCATATTAAAAATCGTTAACGTTTTATTAGGTTCAATAAATCAGTGCAGCTTTATTCGTTGTACCGGGGAAGCCCTAAATCCAAGGATATTACAAAAGTTATAAATATATTCCGCTGAAATAAATCTAATTAATGTACTTAGTTATTCTATAAAGAAAATTCTTATAAAAAATAAAACAAACTCACAAGCTTTTCTAATCTGAATAATCGTATCAAGGTAATAAACTGTGAAAGTCGCGTGCAAAGAGTGCCAATTTGCATGTTATGACTACTAGATATTGTGGAATGCACGAATATAATGTAGAGCTCTAACATCTCACCCGCATTTTAAATAAAGCGCTTTAAAGAGCTTTAAACGCGATACAGTTTTATCTTTTCATTTCATTTATCTTAATTAGCGTTCTTTACAAAAAAAAGGCGCGCGTCTCTACTTAATTCAAAAAATTGCAAGGAATTTTTATCTAATATGGAGCAAAATGCAAAGCTTATTTCAATTTCTACTTTGTGGAGTAATTTGGTTAATGATGAAGAAAATTAATTGTAGAACGTTAATTAGTCTTTTGTTAAGGGAATGACTAATATGAGGAGTATCATTACTTTTGTTCAGTTCCTATGCCAAAAAACTGATCGTTTTGCTTACAAATGGTAGCATTTTTAAATTCCTAACTGGGTATACAATGTGTCCGGTTATGGGCTAGCGATATTCTAGGTACTTATATAGCAACTATTCTAGTACACAAATACACTACACACTAGGGTCCAATCCACTTCCCCGCTATTTGGTAGCCATTTTGCTTTTTTGTTGAGATATTCTCTATCTTAATGTTATGAAAATGTAAACCCATTGTAACGTAATGGAAACGATAGACAATATTGTTGCCCTCCGAATAAGCCTAATTTTATCTCATTGAGAGATATGACTTTTTTTGTACACACGTACAGAATATCTCAACAAAAAAAAATGGAAGTGAATTGAACCCCAGTGTACCTATAGTGTATTTGTGTACTAGAATGGTTGATATATAAGTACCTAGAATATAGGTAGTCCATAACCGGACACATTGTATATAAATAGACTCATATCGCACTGATAATATAATACTGTTGTAACTCAAAATTTGAGTTTTTTTCAGAATCGACGGAAAATTGATTATTCACTTCCTATTATAGATTATAAAAAAAATTAATACTTTACATAAAAAGTAAAGTTAGAGCATTCATTTATTTATAATCTATAATAGGAAGTGAATAATCAATTTTCCGTCGATTCTGAAAAAACTCACATTTTGAGTTACAACAGTATTGTATTATCAGTGCGATATGTTAATTTCACCAGTGACATCTACTAATGTATGAGAGGGAATACTATGCTAAGCTACGGACTTTCTTTCATTATTGGTAAAGATTCAAGAGTCTTAATGTTAATCAATAACGCTCGGAAGTGGCATAGATTATAGATATATTAACTGAGCCGAATAAAAACACGATCTTTGTTTTGTCTGGTTATTCTTTTGCCTGTTTTGGAACGAAATGTTTACTTAAATGATCAATGTTTTTCCCAAACTGGTTTATAATACTTATTTTAAACGGATCCTGTTGTATTTTCGTACTGTCTAGCACTAATATTTATTCAGGAGTACTGTTTTAAGTCAGATATCAAGTTAATTCTTAGTGTTTATGTTGTAAGATACCAAGTAATCATTAAAGTTTTAATTAACAATAACTTCAGGTAGGTATTCGCTATGAACCCTTGGGGATACATTATTGTACCTAATAGTACGTGAGGTGGAATTACGTTGTACTGTATTATGAGGAAGATAAAATAAATAAATTGTATAAGAGAAGATTTTCCTTATTACGAGCTTTTTAAGCTTAATATAAAATAATGTTTCTTCATGTTTAGGAAGCAAATAGCATTAACTATCTTATTTACCCTTTTCGACTATTATTTAGTTTTCAATTATAATTAACACTAAATTGAAATGAGAAATGTGTTTAGGGATGGCACATACATAGTTTTTTCGATTGATTCTGTATGAACGAAATAACAAACTAGATCGCTAGTTTGGATGCAGTATGCAGCACCACTCTCCCGCCCACAAATATTTGCACATGCAGAAGGAGTGAAAAAAATGCAAAACGATACGACACGTGTTTCGTTTCTCCACGGGGCATCCTCAGGAGATGTTGACCCCTCGACCGCTTGGACGTGAATCAATTAATCAAATTCATAAAAAAGCAACGCCTGATTCCATCATTTCATCATCATCATCATTCAGCCGAAAGACGTCAACTGCAATGACGACGCGTTTGGCAGTGGCTAAGCGATTGGCTTCTGCGCTACGGGTCGTGGGTTCGATTCCCACACGGAACAAAAATTTGTATGGCCTACAGGTGGTTGTTTCGGATCTGGGTGTTTGTGTATGCGAGATTTATGTCTGTAAACGCACCCACGAAACAAGAGAAATCTTAGTGTGGGGCAACGTTTATAAAAAGGGGGGGGGGGGGTTGCAGTACTCAAAGAACTCTGCTGCCTATCCTCTAGTGAACTTTCCATCATTTAACTTTCTTGAAATCGTAAGTCTGCGTTTGTGCACTGCCGGCCGAGAAAGTACGATCTGAGAAAATGTAGGAAATCTATAATGACAGTTTGAAACTTTGAATACCATACTACGGCTATTTCAGGCCAAGTTTTCTCAGATGCGGATATAGAAAAGGCACAAGAGCTTTAGCTTATCGTAGCAGTACGTTTTCGTTCGTCGACGAGTTCTATTGTCGCTTTGTATGGAGAGTAAATAAGTTTAAATTAATTTTAAAATTAGAAACATTTGTATTTATGATTCTTTTGTTCGTTAGTCTAATGTACTCCTCGGTACCTTACTCAATTTGGATTTGCCTAACCAAAAAGGGTTCCAATCTCAGGACTTAACTAATTTAAGATTTTATCAGAAATACCCAATTATACTTTCGCCGGCGGCGCGATGAATCGAACCTGATTTAATCGAAATGTACCTAGTCGTATAATTAGAATTGAGAATATTAGAAAATTGAAGGTATTTTGTAGATACAACCGCTACGCAATGTAGTATAAATGTATAAGTGTATGTAGTGATAAAGTTTTATAATAATGTACCCTTTACAACTGTTACATAATAATGAAACCACAAACTTTACCCACGAAACATTAAACGCCGTGTTTTAGAAACTAATTAACAATAATCTCTTTACTGTGCTAAATACTCCGCAGTAGGCGACCAGAATCTAGCTCTAGACTATAATACTTCCACAATTTATGTTAGGACGAAAATACACAAGCGGGTATGTGAAAACATCGCAAGAATCGCAACTAACTACTAGAAATGTTCCTACTTGTATTTAAACGTACATAATATATTATAATTATAACGAGCGAAATTAAACTTGAGCTAAGCGTGCGTGTCTCGGGAATTTTGTGATTTAGGAGAAAGGCACTAATTGTTATAAACACTTCGCTTCGCCCACGACGTCGCTTGTTTTAAATAATGTCACATACATGCGATAACGGTGAAGGAAAACAATCGTGGGCCAACTTGCGAATTTGAGGGGCTTCAAAAAGAAAAAAATTGTATTGATGGTGTATGTAGGTAATCCGCCAAACCGCACTAAGCAAGCGTGGTGCTGTGGCCTAAAAACCCTTCTCATCCTGAGAAGAGGTCCGTGCCCAGCAGTGGGACCGTAAGGGCGCGTTCAGACGACACGCGCCCGCTAAGTGCACGCGACGAGAGTCAGCTCCCGCCTTTAACTCGCTTTGAAATTTGTTGTACCTATGTAATTTGAGTCTTATGACACATGAATAGATTTCAAATTGCATTTGCCATCCTAGCCGGGAGGGTGGAGGCGGCGCGGACGCTGCGCGATTGCGACGCGTGTACTACGCTATAGCTATTCGGGCGCTGAGCGTGCGCGTGTATATTACATCGATAAAAAATGTACGTTAAGACAAGGGACTAACTATTAAATTCCTCATTACCCCCGAGCTTCTGTCTGCGTATCATCTTTATGCTGATGACTTGCGATTATACTGTTAAGGTAGTGTGGATGGTTTATCTGTTGCCATTAATAATTTAAACCGGGATTTGAGAGCTATCAAGAGTTGGTCCGATAGATTTGGTGTGGCGGTTAACCCTGCTAAGTGTCAAGCTATCATTCTGGGTAGCTGTCGAAATATAAGCAGGTTAGACACTTTGACTTTACTACCAGTCTTATTCAACGGTACGATCATTCCATTTAGCTCCGATGTTAAAGATCTTGGCTTGCACATCGACAACACCCTTAGTTGGCGAACGCAAGTCACTAATGTGAGCCAGAAGGTGAAGGGAACGTTGAGTCGCTCTATCGCTTGAAAAATTTTCTCCCATCTAATACAAAGACAATGCTAGTGCAGACCTTAATACTTCCCATAATTGACTATGGTGATGTGTGCTACTATGACCTGAATGCAGATCTCCTCAACAAACTTGACCGCCTTCTTAATAACTGCATTCGATTCGTTTTTAACCTTCGTAAGTATGATTACGAGTCGGGTTATCGATCCCTGCTAAAATGGATGCCTATTCGTCAGCGTAGAGTGATGAGGGCACTGACTACCTTGTTCTCTTTTCTCGACTCTCCTACTTCTCCAACTTATCTTACCCCTCATTTTCAGTATACACTAATCATAACAGAAATCTTCGCTCCTCGAATAATCGTCTTTTACAATGTCCCTCTCACCGCTCTGACTTTATACATTCTTCCTTCTTTGTCTAGTCTATTCTTCTCTGGAATGCGCTTCCCTTGGAAATCAGGATGGCCACCAGTCGCTATTCCTTCAAAATTAAATTACGTGAACATCTACACAAGGGATTGGCAGAATCATCTCAGCAAAGATCATTTTCTATATTTTTTTAGGTATTATATATTATGTATTATTACCTATAATATATATGTAGGTTATGATTATTAATATATATTTATGTATGCATGTGAATATGTTATCTAGTATTTATTGGACTATTTAATTTGTATATTTTTGTATTTATAAGTGTAAATATTATTAGCAAAAATCCCATCGCATCACACACCTAATACTATTTAGTGCATCTACCATGTTTTCTCTGCACCACCCTAAAGGTCGACTGGTAGAAAATGCCTATGGCATTAAGTCCACCTCTGTACTAATTTTGTGCGAAAGAATAAATAAATAAATAAATTCCGAAGTTTCTGAGGACAGAGCGACTCGTAAGCGAAGAGCGCGCGCTTTTGCGCCGAAAAAAATCGCGCATGTGTGATCGCAGAGTGATACGCTGATTATGTCATATACATGTCCATTATAACCTTCACTGGTTATTGAATACATAGAAAAACATAACTGTGGTCCTGCAATTCTGTAAGCGAGAAAGCACTTTTTTTTCAAATTTCGATATTCATTATATTATTTTGTGAAGCTGTAGATATAAGGGATATCTTGGCAACCTCAGATATACAGTGAATTCGCTACTCACTTCACTTAAGAATCCATCAATATGTTATCGATACCAGCGAAGCGATTGCACTGCGAATTCAGAAATGAGTTCACCAATTGTGCGTACGAAATGGGACAGCTAAAATGAATTTTCTTTTCTCAAGACTAATTATACCTAAACTGTTTTATTTTTCTTAGCATCATTTTTCTTTTACTCTTTATTGAAGTAAAATGTAGTTACGATTAATAACCTCGTGCTAATTGCTACCCTGTGTTATCCGTAAGCGCACATAAGCTTGATATTACGTATGTATGTATGTATGCAAATTGACGATGCTAACAGAGTGTGGAAAATGAAAATGGCTTGTTCATGGACATCATATTATAATGTGACAGACTTTAATTATTTGAGCAGATTCCATGCCTCAGATATTGCAATAGACTGATAAGACCCAGACTGAAACGAAGCGACGGTATCAGATGCAAATTACAATGAACCTTTTATATACGAACTCCATACAACGTGTAACAAAAGTGCGTTCGAAATAATACTGAAGGACATGTATTTATATTAAGTAGTGAATAAAAAGAGGCATTTTATTTTTTCAAAACTAAATAAGACAACAAGAAACACTAAATAACATTTTTTAAACAAGTTTATATTTTTACTGAAAATAATATATCACTATCTGCTGTACACTATTAAATTGCGTTTATTCACCTTTTCAACTGATTTTTAGGGCTGTGTTTGAATATTTTTGGTGAAATCTATCGCTGTGGATTCTACTGTTAGAGGTTCGGTTCCCACACCTATGCCCAAGGATTGTATATAGGGTACTTCATACGCCCTTAGGGAGAAGCCACACGGTGCGGTGCGGTGCGATGCGCCGCCGCACGGCGACCATTTTGCCGCATCAGCGTGAACGCGTAGTACGCGGCGTAGCAAGAGCTACGCGGCGCCGCACCGCACCGTGTGGGTCGGCTCTCCGTCAACACATCTACGGTCTGCGACGTCGGAGCGGCGCCGCTCCGGCGCATACACCCTCCCCCCTCGTCTTGGTCCGGCGAGAGTGCGGCGCGGCGCCGCACCGCACTGTGTGGTATACCATGGAAATTTGTATGTATTACGCCGCAGCGCCACCGCCCAAGTGCCGCGCCGGAGCCGCACCGAGTCGTGTGGCTTCTCCCTTAAAGTATTATTTCGGACTTCTACTACACGCTGTATACTCACCACGTGGTTATGTCTTACGGAAGAAATTCGGTCTACCCGCGTTTGGCATGGCGGTGTAGTGATTTTTCCCAGATGTCTTACCAGTTTGCTGTGTCAGTTATTACAACTAGTAAGAAGCCTAAATCTAACAACTAATCTTACCGTAGAACACAAACATTCGCTCGTTTTAATTAGCGGGAAGCCGGTAACTAATTAACGCACCCATCGAGCGATCATGCGACGGAGAAGTCGCTCTACTTATTTAAAATACTAACATTGAATTTTAATTTCATCTCATTAAACTGGAAGCTGAGTAACGAATATTTTAAAGAATTCTTTTAGTTGGAAGGTCCAATATTTTTTCGTGCGATTTCAATATAACAGTATTACCACGTTTTATGTTAATACCACATAAAAACCTTTTTGCACCGAATATATGAATCCGTGATGTAGTCTAGAATAGGTACCTATACAAAATTAAAAGCTTTAGCACTCTACTGTAACGATCCAATAAATCGAACACCTTTATAGAAAACAAAAGCTTTAACAATCAATATACCTGAATTCTCTTTGAACTAACCTAACGCGTAACATAACATGGTTTCAGGATTTGTTCGTATTTTGCTAGAATTGTAGGCCTGTTTATAAATTGTAACAGGGTATTTATGGTATAATATATAAACTCACGCCTGTATTCCCCGAAGGGTTGGCAGAGGTGTATAGTACACCCACATTTCGCCATTATGTTTCCGTCCCATGTAATAGGGGGCGAGCCTATTGCCATCGACCGGGCACAAATCCAGACTCCGGGCTGCTACTGAGAAATTCCACACGGAAAAATCCAATAACACTTTGCCCGACCTGGGGATCGAACCCGGGACCTCACGCTCAGCAGTCGCGCTTGCGACCTCTAGACCAACGTGGCAGTCAAACAAAGGTATTTATGGTCTTTCCATAAAAATAAATAGACATAGCCTAAAGCAAGATCCACTTATATATACGAGGGCGAGGGCATAAATGCATAAAGGTACGATTCGTATAACGACACGCCAATGTTTATTTATAACCTAAAAAAATATTCTATGTCCTTGTCCGGGTTTCAGGCTAGTATATTTTTTTTTAAAAGCTTGACATTATTTATAACCTATTTTATCCCGCGTAGGAACGGGCTACAATATAAATCTTCCTCACCACACGCTTGGTGGTAGGATCTATCAGGTCTGCCTGGATAGCTACCACCCTCACATTAAAGTACGGTGCCAAGCAGTTTGTTGTGTTCCGTCGTGTGTATGTGAGAGCCAGATGAGTATAGGAATCCCTTTATATCTCCGTTACTTGAATTCGTGTGTTTCATCTTAACCAAGTCAAAGGAGATGAAGACAGCAAAAAAACTATACATAAGTACATTATTCTACAAAAAAAAATGTCACAGAGAAAAACACGGATTATAGAATGTGTGTTTATAACAGAATATAAGGCGACGCTTACAAGCAAGTTCAAGGGCATTAATAACGTTGTTATTGGCTTGGGAGTTCTATTTCACAAGCACACTCAACTTCGCCTTATCCTCGTATACACTTAATTACATACTTTTGTTGAAAATCCTTCTCGGGGGACCTCTAAAGGGATCTACTGGACGTGTCAGGGATCTTATTTCAATAGAAACTTTATCGGTAATATTATAAGATCAGTGATGACATCTGTAACAAACAGACAAGGCCTTTTACTCGAATGTTTATGATGACATTGAAGATATATTTCGTTATCAAAACATCAAAGCTAGGAAAAAAGAAATTAGGTACAAAAAAATTCAGCTGTCAAAATTCCCAAGATGCTCGATAAAACAGTCCAATTAATAGTTGTAAACAAACTATAATTCTACATTTATCTCAGAAATATACTTCACATACAAAAAATGAATTATTCCACTTAAAATTTAAATATTTTCCATAAAATGTGTTCTGTTGTACAACAGTAAAAGCGGATTCAAAGGCAGACCGATATTGAAAATTCCGCTCTTACATCTGAATGGAGCTCGTGCACGAGAAAGAAAACAATTGAATAACTTGGGAGATATCTTTATTTGGTAGAAATCCTCTGACGACTATATTTTCTCAGCTGCGGTCTTTGTTGTCCTGGTAAGGATCAATTGTGACATAGCCTAAAGCAAGAATATCCACTTATATATACGAGGGCGAGGGCATAAATGCATAAAGGTACGATTCGTATAACGACACGCCAATGTTTATTTATAACCTAAAAAAATATTCTATGTTCTACTCCGGGTTTCAGGCTATTTCTGTGTCAAAATTATTCAAATTTGATTCTGCAGTTCGTAAAAAGGAACTAACAAACTCACAATCGCATTTTTAATATTAGTGCGGATAGATGTAATGTATAGAAAGCGGGCCTTAGACTTTTTTTTTTTATCAATAATGAAGGGCTTTGTCGCACAGCGATTATGCCGCCCTGGTTGGCTTAACAAAATCATACTAATTTCTATTTAACATAACCTTAGCATAGCTAGTCTGTAAAGTGCTCTAGCTGCATCAGAAAGTGGTACAGCTAGAACACTATTACAGTAACCGATAGGTCAAGAGAGATATCTCTAATCCTACAATCTAAGCTATTTCTAAATTCCTCGTTGCGGACACACTCGGTTAATATGTGATAAACATCATCCACGGTATTAATACAAAAATCACAATTACTGATTTTGCCATTAGGTATAAGAACTTATTACACGGAATGTGTCCAGAACGAAGTCTTAGTGCGATAACAGTATCACATCTGTTCAACAGCTGATGACTTGCCATCAGTATCTTTTTTTTCTTTTATTATTTGATTTCGTCGCGTTTAGGGTCTAAAATACACGAAAACAAGAAACAGAGATAAAGAGGGATTCCCAAACCCCTCTGACTTTCATATAAACACGAGGGAACACAGCAAACTGCTTGTATCTAATAGTCCGTAAGCACATGCGATAAAAAACGTGTTAAAAGTAGTATATTTTAGCGCTTACGTAAATTATATGCTGTCAGTACCTTTTAGCTCTTTAGTAACTAGTTTCACTTTCGAATTCAATTAAATTGTTTATTTAAATCGTAGGCTTTACCTTCATGTTCATCAGCGAAGGTTCAATCAAAAAGTGCCAATCATCACGGGTAGCGAATAATATTATTATCAGAGGAGAGATTATTAGTAATCAATACGTCAATAATTTTACGAGTAATATCCATTACGGCATCGAGTATAAACTTCGTTAAATTTGATTAATTAGGCATTGATTAAAGGCAATGTTTTCGATTCAGCGAACCGAGAACTTCAGCATACCGCAACCAATTAAAGTGAGCGGTGCAGCCCTGCGCATACACATTCATATGGTGGAATCTCTAACTTATGCAGAGAATTTCAGTAGCACTAACTCTGAACTGCAACTGAAATACTGTACGGACAATTAAGCGCTGACATTCGTAAGTTTTCAGAGCCGGTCATAGTTTTGCTTCGCTTTGCATAATGACGGAAATAATTTCTAACTCTCAATTGGATTCAATTCAGTCGGACAATGAGCATGTTTGTTTTAATTGCATGAATATGATTTACACTTGCTTGCGATTTTCTAGTTTTAAATTCAAAAGCTCGCGCATTTGTCTACCATTTAGATATTTGTCGGAACCTGTTAAATTACGACCTGCGGCCACCCTAGTGTATGGCCTGCGGGCGGCGGGTTAGGACACCCGTCGTCCGACCAGTAACAGGCCCGAGAAGGCGGCGCGCCGTGTTCCACGCGCGCCTCTCAGGAGGACGTGAGGCAAGGCCCCACAGAAGGAGAGGTCCGCCAGGGGCTGGCGAACCGAGGCCTGCCGGTGTTGCGGTGCATGCAGCTGCGAATCCCGCGACCCCGGCGATGGTTCAGGAGAAGGAACACCGTGGGTTTTAGTCCGGCATAACCCTCTGTCTTCCCCAGGCCGGGGTTACTCCCAAGATAAAAAAGGTACCTATAAAATTAAAAAATATAATTCAAATCTTTTAGCTATTACTGTTTTATTATTATTTAAATATCATTAATTTAGCCAATGAAGGCAATATCAGAAAAAAAACTTGATTTATGTTTACGTGAACAAGCCATAAATCTCTAAAGTCATTAATCAATCATCAACCGGAATCCCAGCGAGTCTGAATAAGACGAAAAGAAACAAATCAAAATGTGTCTAATGTAAAAACGGATCACGGCATCCTTGAACAATCCCCAGCTGGATAATACGACTAATGTAATGTCTCTGTAATTCCTTTCAAACTCGTCCGTCTACGATTCCAACGAGCTACGTCCCGAATCTTCCTTAATCCCTCAATGCAAGCTTTGTATGTTTTCCATCACATAATGTTTCTAGATAACACAAAGTTACTTTTATTATCTACCTGCGCCGTTCTTGAAACAGGTATTCGCTGTCATAAAAACAGTATAACGGGTAATTCAGGTAAACGATCGACTTGTTTCAGAACGAGAGTAAACATAAGATAATATCGTTACATCTTCGCGAATGGTTGCCTACACTTCCAAATTCAATAAGGCCCTATCATGTAAGAAAATTGTACCAAACTTCATAATGTGTCATCAATATTGATCAAAGTCGTCTACTTAAGGTCACGTAGCATATTTTGATCAATATTGATTGAGGTTCGCCATTTTGAAGATAATATTTTCCTATGTCAATAAAACTTTAAGATAATACCTGACAGCTCGATATCAAACCATTACCCTAACTAAAAAGAATATTAACATGAGGACAAACAATAAGCTCGAGGATGAAAAACCAAATCCTACATGAGTGGCAAAAAAATCCGGCTCCGGTCCGTTATGGTACTCGTACAACAAAAATATTGAGAGATTTGAAGGGTCATCATTTGCAACCCACGCAATATGGAATGTAGGTATTATAATAACAGAACCTATGTAATTCTTTCAGGTAATATATCAGATGATTTTTGTAACGACGCTTTTATGTATAGTGTCCGGCAATTAAGTTGACCCAAGCTGGCGCCGTTTGCGCAGATAAAACTCAGTGTTAAAAAAATGTTTTAATGTTATTTAATTTTTATGTTTATAATATGTATGAATAAGTTTTTTTTGTACTTAATACGTGAAACAAAAATTTTATATCGAATTTTATATATTTATTTAAACTTCATGTATTTCATGTATTTTTTATGACACACAAGGACTTAATGCCATCGGCATTTTCTACCAGTCAACCTTTGGGTCAAAAAAAAATTTGCGCAAACGGCGCCAGTTTGGGTTAACATATTTGCCCCACACTATGCCGCAAACATGATTCGATTATAATATACAAAAATAAATCGTCATAGCTAGCCATTGTCAAATTGTTTTTGTTTCATATTTTATAACATAAAGGTGGGTATTGACCGGTGTTGCGGGCCGTAATGTACCATTCGCAGCGAGCATGTTACGTTACGCCGTGTTCTAAACTCCGTGTAACATGCTCGTTTTGAACTTTTTGCTCGCCCGTGCTCCAGATTCGTTGCCACTCGTAGTCAAGATGTCGGACGACGAAGTTGTGTTGGGATTTTTGATTTTACTCAATTATTGTATAATCCAAATTAAGCAGAAAAAAAGAAACATTATTGGATATCAAACTTGTTTAAAAACAGAAACGTATCTGGTGGTTTGTCGTTAATAACAATGCGCTCGTGACGACTCGCTGCGACGTACTGACTGAAGCGCGTAACACTCAAAGGAACTCGCCAAAAAACCGACACCGGGGTGGAGCACTTCAGCGAGCAACGAGCCGCTTGTTGCTTCTTACGAGCGCCTTGTTTCCCCGTACTGACTGCACGAACGCTCGCTGTGTAACACGTTACATTACGCCCCGTAACGCCGGTCAGTACCCGGCTTTAGACTTGTCCCGACTCGTCTCCTGGTACATATATTTTTAGAGGCAGATCATACATAGATAGGAATTGGATAGTAAATTTACGACCCGTGTTTTATAACCACATAACATCTGTTATTTATAGTCCGTAGGTAGCTACGGAACGAAATGTCAACGATATTCATCTTCATGACACGAAATATGATGTTTAGGGAATTGCTATTGAACTAGTTTTTTGTAGTCAGTTTTTTTTGTATACATGTACTAATTTCTAGACAAAAACCAGATATTATAGTAATACTTTCTAGTATGATGATTGAACAGGCCCACGCAATAATATACAAAAGTTTAGGATGAAGAAAAGCACTCTGTTCTCAATAGACGTAGGTTGTATGTACACAGGCGTACATACAATACTCGCACAGTTACGGCCTGCCAGCTTCGTGATGACCTATTTCTCTAAGTAGAAAACTTATGTGGGATTACAAAAGTTCATATTTCATGGCTTCATTCCATTTTCAGATTCATGATGAAAATTAATAGAACATCGCATTCTAATAACGATGTATTCGAGTTATAAAAACAGGGTTGGGTAGTTCTAATGAAATATACCAGGGTGTAAACGAATTAATGTAATTCCTTCAAACCAGGTGATCTTCTAATGACACGGATTAACGAAAATCAACAAGAAATTCATAAAAGAAAAAGTTTTTCTTCTCTATCTGAGTCGTTTTAAAGCCCCGTGTTAACTGATTGCTAAGAACGATATCGTGCTAGTCATGCCCGCCAGCTGTGCTTTTATGCGTGGCATCGAAATGTTCTATCACATAATTATTTTTCTTTGCAATTTTTTCCCCTTTTTTTATTGAACCCTTATTAAGTGGTTTAGATACGATCACTTACCCCCATCGTAAGAAAAAAAGAATTTTATTTTGAATCAAGCTAAATTATACGACTTCCTTTACATCCTGTATTATATCTGTTAATAGACTACAGAATATATGTATGTATGTATCGGGAACAATAAAATGCAGATCAGTCTCCGTATTGTTTGTACGTACATAATTTACCGCGTAAGCTTTGTACGCCTCGTCCCGCCGCCACCGCCGCCGCCTCTATTATTTCTTTGATCTCAATCCTCCGCTAGCCTCTACATAGGAACAATTTAAATCTTCATTCTCGATTGAATAAAGCTGAACGATAAGCTGGAAATCCTCGCCCTTTATTAGAAATAACTTTTTATTGCAAACAATAAGCTCTCAAGTTATTTCTTTGCTCGTTGCGTGGTTTCATTTCCTTTTTATTTAGTTGTTGTGTTTTCAAGTGTCTTTTACGCTGAGCTAGGTGTAAAAGGAAAACATTAAAGGTATCAGTTACTTATCTTTTCTCGTAAACAAAAAGGCATGTCGTAGAACAACAAATCACTGCATTTTGCAGTTTTGTTCGTATAGGTAGGTATGTCAAATCTAGTTTCAGGAAGGATGAATTAATTCTTCATACAAACATAGTTTATCGCTCCTATTTATACTCATTCAATGCAAATAAGACATTATAATATTCTTTGTTATTTTGCGTCTTCAGAATGAAAACTGAAATAACTTACACGAACATACATTTTATTCACGACGCTTTAATAGCTACTTCATATCTAAAACATTGCCTGTAAAATATCATGTTCGTTTCATAATGAAAGTAGAATCTCATATTTTAGTAGTACTTTACTGTAAGTAGCACGGATGATACTAAACAGAAATAACAGTTGACTGCGCGCTATTTTTACACCTGCAGGGAATGCACAAGTTACTCATTTGATATTCTTTATATATAAGACCTTTCTTTCTGAACCCGGCTATAGGAAAATATATCATTTTGCACTCTGCAAATGATATATTATGCTAAAAAAGAAGTCCGTATAAAACACAGCTGTATTTCCATCAACTTTATGGATCTTAGAAACTTTTCTATTCACAGTAGCGTCAAAACCATACGGCTTTTTATGATTTACGAGCTGAAGTTGTACACTTGTTTGTTTTTTGATTCTTCGTTTTAAGTAGAAATGTTTGCTTACCTTAGCTCATCCGTAATGCCTTAACAATGTCATGTTTGCCCTAAAACCCCGCGGGTTCAAAACTATTTACGTTGAATGTCATAATGTACCTACCTACTTTCTAATATAATCTAAGACACTCCTGACTAACGGTGAAGAAAAAATAGAGAATTTAATCTTAATTAATTACATAATAACATTACGCCTGTATTCCTTGAAGGGTTGAGCATTATATCGTTAAAGCTTTTTTTTTCTGTTGGACTGTTGTAGATCGTCCCAGGGGACGGTTCCTACGTAACCGGGCAGTTATTGGCGAGACCTGAAGGGGCTCCAGCCAATGGGGGGGGTGGGAAGTAAAATACTTAACCTAAGCTAACTACTTGTACTACACTAACATCATGACTACCTGCAACAACAGCACTAAGGGCGACTCCTAGTGGGACTCGGACCTCGGCTTAGGTTAGGTCGTTGCTGGCGGGGACTTGCAGGGGGGGAGACAGCTTGATGAGGTCTGAATTATCGGTGTGAATCGTTAAAGGTATCATTTGAAAGGACTTTTTATACCCGACTACGTCACAGCCAAAAAGAAGGGTTATGAAGAAGAGGGGGTTTAATTTATGGCACTAAAACGTATTTAATAAAAAAGTAAAAACCGAATTAAAAAAAAAACTAAAAGGAATAATTACCACAACATAAAATTAACAGTTTCAGAAGTCGGTGCAATTCTACACTGAAACAAATAGAAGCAACCGACTTATGAAACTGTTAATTTTATATGGTAATTATTTCACTGCTTTTAGTTTTTTTTTTGAAGTTGATTTTTAGGGTTCCGTACCCAAAGGGTAAAACGGGACCCTATTACTAAGGCTCCGCTGTCCATCTGTCCGTCTGTCACCAGGCTGTATCTCATGAACCGTGATAGTTAGACAGTTGAATTTTTCACAGATGATGAATTTCTGTTGCCGCTATAACAAAAAATGCTAAAAAACATAATAAAATAAATATTTAAGGGGACTCCCATACAACAAACGTGATTATTTTGCTCGTTTTTGCTCGATATTGATAACGGCAACAGGTAGACGCTTGAAATATTCACAGAATATAAAGTTAGGTATATATTATATTCACTTTAAAAATAAATAATTAAATTAAAATAAAACAAATAGGTATTTAAGGGGGGCTCCCATACAACAGACATGATTTTTTTGCCGTTTTTATAGATAATGGTACGGAAACCTTCGTGCGCGAATCTAACTCGCACTTGTCCGGTTTTTACTTTTTAAAATTCCCAACACACGATGATCAATTGTGGTGATTTCAATGCTCCTTATCTTTATGAGAAGAGTCCTTTGTTGTTCAGTGCGACAATTATAGGCTGGTATTAATTAAACCTGCCGAATAATTGGAGTGAGAACAAATTGAGCTCATGTTGAGAGGAAAATGTCGCCTTTTTCCTGTAGAAAGGTCTTTCAACTATCTTTCAACAAGTAGTTGTTGGCTGAACATCTGAGGTCGGCCGTGAGCCGTGATCGATTGTTTGTCTAACGTGTCTAAATGCTGTGTATCTTGATCTTGGTTACAGAGTATCGTAATACAAGATTACACCGAAGCTATCTGTGGGGCTTCAGTATCTACGGAAATAGTTACAATATTGGTTTAATGTTCATATGTAGAGATACTAGAGAATTATTATTTACTACTTTGATTATTACGAGTTCAGAAGGAATTCCTTCAAACCGCGTGATCTACTGGTGACACAGATTAACCCTAAAAGGTTTTTTTTTTAAATGAACTGAAAAAAAAAACAAAATAAAATCTTAGTTTTCTATTTCTGAGTCATTTTAGAGCCCCGAGTTAACTTACCGCAAAGAGCGATATCGCGTTAGTCGTGTCCAAGCCTGTTGCCGTGCTTTCATTCATTTATGCGTGGCATCGAAACGTTCAATCTCATAAAATTATTTTTTTGCAAAAACAAGAAAACATATTTTTTTACTGAATCGTTATTAGGCGGTTTAGATAGCCAGTTTAGATATACCACTTACCCCTACAGCATGAAAAAAAAAGTTTATTTTATTTTTAATCAGGCTAATTCCTGTGCGGGGCCGATCTACACCAGTAGTAGATCATGTGGTCTTAAGGAATTACACGAATTCGTTTACACCCTGTATTTCATAATAATTAATCGGGCTCTCGTTACGCGACTGGATCAAGGGCTTGATACAGAAAGCGGTACTATTTCCTTTCTCTGGAGCCCTGACCACCGGCAGCTTGGACCATGTTCCCAATGCCTGTCAATGGGCTATTTTATATTTTAAAATGTATATTGATCTTTTATAAATGTATTTAAAATATAATCTATATGTATGAGCAGTGAATAAACAGAATAATTAACGGACTACAGAAAAAGAACAACAAAGGCCACCGATACTGAAAGAGTATAAGAAAATACAATGACGAGGTATTGAACACTGGCAATTAATTAAGTAATTATCGGTTGTTATTCACACAGCTACGTATTAATTACTACCGTATAGTTTCCAGCAAAGAATAAGTCTCCCCACCCGTGGATACAGCTTACGTAAAGGATGACTGAGGGACAATTTTAAGAGGACCTATCCTCTTAAAATTGTCAAGGCAGTGTCCAGTAGCGAATCCAGCTTTTAGCTCAGCGATGGGCAAAGCTGGCCACCTAGGTCAATTTTCGCATTTATTTACAAATGAAGCAGGGGTTACGGTCGTACCCGTCGCCCGACCAGTAACAGGCCCGAGAAGGCGGCGCGCATGTGTTCCGTGCGCGCCTCTCAGGAGGACGTGGGACAAGGCCCCACAGAAGGAGAGGTCCGCCAGCGCCTGGCGGACTGAGGCCTGCCGGGGTTGCGGTGCATGCAGCTGCGAATCCCGCGACCCCGGCCAGGGGTCAGGAGAAAGAACACCGTGGGTTTTTAGCCGGTAAGAGTCAGATAGATAACCCTTTGCCTTCCCCGGGCGAAAGATATCCATGAGGATTTTCACACGACAAAAAAAGGGGTTACGGTCGTAGACGCCATATCAGTATGTGGTCATATCTCACGTGACCCTCTGGAGTCGCCACTGGCAGCAATTTCTCTTTATCTACCAATAACGATATATCTATCGCGTTCACCAATCCTTCTGCTAGGTATGAATATTAAGCCAACGTCTCCAGGCTGCTGAAGAATGAATGTTCAGCGATCGTCGATAAGATTGTGGCTCCTTCATACTGGACCGCACTCACAAAAACAATACAGCGTGTAACAGAAATAAACCCAAAAATAAATAGAAGTGCCAATCACAAGCTATGAAATATCGAAACGTTGATCGCGGAGAAATTAATTTAAACAGAAAAGCAACATTAATTTTCTTGATAGCTTTAATGTTTATACTAACGTAATTTTTACATCTATTTTTGGAGGTTAAATCGCAAATGTACCTGTTTCAGCTGTTTCCAATATTTAAATGGACTGACAGCATTTGCCGTTTGCCTACAATACAGAGAAAAAGTGGCTATAAATTTTGTGTTTATTTTAAAGTATCATAAATATCGGTACTGATTCAACCAATTCATCTTATGTAAGATGAATCGTACAAATGCTTAATAGTGTGTTTTGTTAGGAAGAAAATGTTCACCGTGTAGTGATTCAGCATTAAATATGTAATGGCAGTGTAAGTCGACGTAACCTTTACGAACCCTCTTAAGACTTTTTTTCCTCGTCTCGCCAAATTTCTTTGGCATTTAGCAGTAATCCAATTTACTTAAACTTTTAATTGCCTTCAATTGTTTATTTCTATTCAAAATAAAGATTAAGCGTAAATAAACTCAAAGTTGTTCAAGGTAAATGCAAAGTTTGTAAATATTTTCTTATTTATAAGTAGAGTAGGTGTAGGTGAGATATATTCAACGCATATATTTGTGCTGTTGTTTTAATAACATCATGCAACTAACCTTGCTCTATTGTACTCTTTACAGATATCATTATATAATCCACCGAATATTGTGTTTATGTTCAGAAAGAGATAATGCAAGCTCTTACCATCAAAATAATTTCACCTTTTATTTGATTCGTAAGTTATTTACAAAGCAGAGGACATAATAGCTCTTGGCCTTGCCGATAAATCCTATTGACAGCATAATTAGTTACCTCTAAATAAGTGTTAGTCAGCTAGACTCAATTCTCTTAAACAAAGAGGATATTAGTGAGACGCCGCTCAAGATTTCTTTGTTGTCTCACGAAATAGGACGTCATCTGTATTTAAAAGACGCTCTTATTGTATACTAATTTTGAATCGAGCAATAAATAACAACATAGTGTTTTATGTGTTTCTTTCCAGACTTACTATTATCAATATTTCGTTTACATTTTGTACGTACAAATAGAAATATTTTCGTATGTAATATATCAAAGTGATGACGTGTTTATATGAAGGGAAAAATCAAAAGAGGAGAGTCTTCGTCGACTGCTTATCTAAATCATATCTTAGGAGAATATGTTGGATACTTCGTATTGGAGAAAGACTAAAAGATATTTACGGAATGAATTCTAGCTCAAAGCAAGCAGCTTTTTACCTAAATAAAACAGTTGTCTGCCGTCAAATAACAATGCTCCTCAAATAGCAGATATCCATCCAAAATATCCATTTAATAGGATCGCTCCTGTCGACATACGAGTATGTCCCAATTTATTCAAGCCTCGTACACAATGTCTGAGCTAACAAGGATTATCATATCTTGTGATATTTCACCAATATTTGTGAAATTGCTTATCATGTAGGTAGGTCTTACTGATTTATGTTCCTCGTACGACCACGAAGGAGGTACTTAACTGGTTTTTTATCACAAACTAGACAAATATTTTTAATATAAAGTTTTATTATCGTTACGTCATCTCTGTTATATACCTATTTCAAGTTGTATCGAAGGGGAAATGTTTGACAACCTTTGTTGAAAATTTATAATCAACAAACTTTTTCCATAACCGTCAGCTTGCTCGACTACATTTGTTTGAGTTGCTTCAAGTGGACTTGACAAGTCGCCCTGAATATTGAAATAAGGAATTGAGCAAATTTCGTTTTGAAATTCCATTTTAGCAGTCAATCGTATTGAAATGTTGAAGGCAACCACGTAATTCTACAACGTCCAATTGCGTAAATGGCTACACAAACTTAACTCCAATAAATTACAAAGTATAATGAAAACATTAATCTTGTATTGCGCACTTCCTTCCCTTTTGCTCGTAGCGACGACTTTACTTCAAAATTAAAAATAAGCAACAAATAATAAGAGGCATCTAACGCCATTTTTTGCTGACAACTCATCAGGTACCGCCTTCCCCCTGCCGCCATGGACCTGAGTTGACCTCCCCCGGCTCCCGTTTCAATTTACTTGTGAAATATTTATGTCCATTTAGACGCACGCCATTTTCAGACCTTCGGTTAAGCAGTTTCTCATAAATCATTTACCGAAATGACGAATTTAGAGTGTGAATAAATGAGTTTACTTTTACTGTGAAATAAAAATGGAGATACCGTTACCGACGGAAACGAGGTAAAATAGGTACATATAGATATAATACTCGTAGTAGATACTTTCAGTTCATCAGAAACGCTTCTCTGCCGACTTTAGACTTGCTAATAAAGCTTTGCAGTTCCTATTCTACTCGTAGTTAAACATCGCTTTGAAAATCAATCACTTTGTCGAAATGAAGTGAAATTTGATCTCGAAATGAACGGAAAAAGTATTCGAATTACTGAAGCTGAAAGCCAGGAGATAAGTATAATTTATTTGAAATTGGCACCTTCAACTAATTTAAGCTTCCACTTAAATATAATCATTCCTGTTATTTACGTAAGTAGATTATGGATACCATCTTACCAAGAGTAATGTTTATTTGTAACTACGGGATTGCAAGGTACAGGATAGATAGTAGGAATCAATATGATTGAATACTAATTCCGTTTTATAAGCTCCTGTTTCCTTGACTGTATTCTAGTTAAATACAAATTTTATCAGTTTAGGAGACTAAGACCCAATTTCACCATACTCTGTTAGTTATTAATGTCCTGTTAAACATTTTAACAGACTGTTTAACAGTACATTCAAATTGACATTGTCTGCTTAACAGAACATTAACAACTTACATTGTATGGTGAAATTGGGTCTAAATAAATCAAAACAAGAGTTTCGTTGCACGAAGAAGCAATCTCATTTGAATGTTGCAATAGTTCACTAGTGCCCAAGACTTCAACAATTTTTGAGGAATAAAGCTGATATGAAAAGGTGATAGAGAAAAGATTGCGAGTACAGTCAAGAAAGCGAAGATCACACAAAAGCAGTTGAGATTTATGCCAGGTCACGGGACAACGAATGCAATATTTGCACTCTGCATTCTGTGCGAGAACTATAGGTGTGCACATAGAAACCCGCACATGGTGTTTCTTGACTTCGAGAAGGTATATGAACCGTAGGTTCTCGAAGAGAAAAGTAAGCTTGCGGAGTAAGTGAAGTTAATTCGTGCTAAATGAGCAGAACTGATGACAGTAAAGCAGAGCAACATCCAATTGTCATGATATGGACCTGTAATAGAGCGAAATAAGAAGTATGATAAAATAATACTAGTTTTAATGTATATGACTTTAAGAAAAAAGGCAGAAGGAAAGGAAGGAAGTGAGCACTGAGAAGACGGCTGATAGAAAAAGACATCACTGACTGTTTTTTATAAGTAACACAATATTACGATATTAGTTACATAAAAAAGTGACTGCATATCTTGTGCTACTAGTAACCAAATCAATAAGCTTCCAATAAACAAGCGGTTTGCTAATATTGCAAAGTTTGTTGGCTACTAAGCACAATTTGGCTAAATATGAAATTACTAAACTAGTTTTGCTGTCCATTTTTTTCAGTGATCTTTGGCTGGCCCAAAATAAATAAAAATAAAGGCAGGACAATAATGATGTACTTAAATTTTTAACAAGAAAGTGTTCTAAGTTTTCACAAGATGCAAGTAGGTATATAGACTTGTTTGACCACTTTTCTCTATTTTTAAATTTTCGCATATGATCATGCAATTCTCTTTCAAAAATTCAGCCTGTACATTTAAGTATTTCTTTAGCAACATTTATCCATTCATAATTTTAAAAAGTTTATTTATTTTCAGAAATTAACAGTTTGTTCCAGTTTCACGGACAAATGATAGACGGATTTTAATTGGATGTCATTGGAGAAAAGTTGTCGTTCAAACAAAAATATAATCAATCTCTCTGCTTCTTGGTCTAATTATATTAATTGAGTTGTAGGTGCTGATTAGATTAGTGCAGCAATAATTAGACTGATGAGGTAGGTATATACATTACAGGGAGGAAAAAATCAAGTGGCCCTGAAGGGAAACCATTTTAAATCCTTAAGATAGATTATTTTACTCAAAGTAAACATTCCTTTATTTTTAAAAAGAAACAAAACTGCATTCATGGTTTTCTCGACATGCTTACCTAAACCGGGAATCGAACAAGCTAAAAATTTAAAAAATTAACACTCGCTATTTTATTCTACTAATCGATAGTTTTATTGTTCAGGATAAAATCTCTCTAATAAACATTTGGTCTTAGAAATAAGTATTAAGAAACATTAGGTGTTACACTTGTCTGTCGTAGATACAAGATATCCATGAAATCTAATATTTAATACACTTTAATCAACATTACCTAGACTAGAACTGTTCACTTTCAACAAGTAAAAGACAACGTTATAATTTTCTTAAAACTCTAACATCAAAGACATTCTATGAAGTACAAGCTTGCTAATTTGTCTCTAAGTACCTTGTTGAAGACATACCTCCGGTTTCTGAATTGAGAATTCTGGATAAGCAACACTTAAGTAGTATTTGAGTTCGGATTTATCAAAAAAAATGCTTTGAAATCCGTAATTTTTTGACAACTCCGTACTCAAATGACATAAGTACTGCTTATCCTAGAATTCTCAATTCAGAAACCGGAGGTTAGATCTAAAATCGTTTAATTGGTAATAAGTAATATTTCTATGCACATTTCCTTCTCAGACGAGGCGTTCTAACGAAAAATTTAAAAATTGAACGAACTTTGTTTGCGGTGCAGGACTGCAATTTTGAAATTTGAACGTACAAGAAACATACTATACTTATGTTCAACTTAATTATATTAAGTTCGTGTCCTTCATAATAGATTGATAAAATAAAAATTAATGTTAGATTTCATGATCTTTTACATTACACATACATTTTCTAAGACCAAATGTTTATTAGAGAGATATTTTTATCCTGAATAATAATCCTATCGATTAGTAGAATAAAATGGCGAGTGTTTATTTTTTGAATTTTTAACTGGTTTTATTCCGGGTTAAGTTAAGCTTGTTGAGAGACCTGTGAATGCAGTTTTGTTTCATTTTAAAAATAAAGGAATGTTTCCATTAGTAAATTAAGGATTTAATCTTTAATCTTAAGGATTTAAAGTGGTTTCCCTTTAGGGCAAATTGATTTTTTCCACCATTATACTTGTATATTGATTATATTAATCTAATGATGCGCGTGGTTCCAGTGTTCCTGACTCTTAGTTCATAATTATGATCCATCGTATCTTTTCTACAACAATTTGTACTATCCGTTACCTATGTCGTATATTATGAGCATTTTTTCCAGGCAACGAGGCCAGCCTTTTTCCTTTTGAACTTCTTTTATGCATTTAATGACATCGCGTTGATGAGTTTACTTTGTTCTGCGCGTCATACAGGATATCCTAGTTATAAAGCTTCCCCAAAGGCGATTTAGACCTGGCAGTAGGTATATAGCGGTTTCCCAGGTCGCGATATTCGCCTTTTCACAAGATATTTGTAAAAAAACCGACAAAGCGCGTGTCGGACCACGCGCAGTAATAGGGTTCCGTAGTTAGAGTTAGAGGGCTTATTAATTTTTCAATGGAATTTGTACGAAATTTTTACTTTTCCGGTTTATCGACTATTACTCGTAAACTAGTAAAGCCTACTTAGCTGTGATAGTTTTCCTTTTAACTTCGTTGTATATTCTACTACCGTGAATTTGTTCACGTATCCAAAACTAACCGTTTAGCTGGCGGGGGGGGGGGGGGCGACGACGAGACACTTGACTCTAACAAAAATTAGCACTTTAAAGCTTAATGCCATTGTTTCATTCAGATATACCTAGTTTAATTTTTCAGTTCTTCGGATCATTTTGATCAGTCTGTTCGTCCTGACATATTTAATGCTGACTGTACAAAAAAACTGTTGTGCAATAATGCATAACTAAGTTAGAAGCTAGAGGCTTGCCATGTAGTAACAACAACAATAAGGAACAATCTAGTGTTGCAGTCAAAGCAATTATATGCGACTGCTAATCGCATGTTTCCAAGTGGATGCCTCCTGTAAGCGGACGATACTGAAGATGGCCAATTTGATGACTCAATTACCTACACAGCCTTTGAGGTTCTAACAATCAGATCAGATATAACGATTTTCCCTGCCTTAGTAAATAGATTAGTTAGTTACAGAGTAGAGCTGTAGGTTATAGGGTAATACATACAGGGTTATCTCAAGTAACCTTTAACCACAGAAGGCTCTTGATGGTCTTGACCTTATCGATATATAATCTTGTGATAGAGGGTCAACATTTTGATTAAAGGAAAATATGCGAGACAAATAAAGTAGAAGTATCAAAGACCGTCTCAGTAACTTTTATCAAACAAAACTCATGTCCAAGTTTCGGATATCGACTTGTATGTAACCCGATGATACAAAATGTTTAACCAGAATGAAATTATAATTGATAAAGTTTGTTTTCTGCTCGTCTATATCTTGTGTGTCTGTTTCAGGATTGCGTGAAACCTTATTAATTGATATTAACCTAATTTGAATCTTTCATTGTAACGATTAAATTGAAACCATTTTAATTATGTAGATGTCGACATCGTGCCGCTTTATATATTTCTCACCATCCTATCTGATTCCATGACGGAGTAAGCAAATGATTAACAATTTCAATAAAGGATAAAAGCTTGGAGTCAATAATAAAATTCTGTGAAACAGCTTTAGTATTCGTAAAATTACAATCAACGGAAGCGTTCACGATTCTTGCCATAAGCCTGCCATCTACATAATTATAATTGCAATCGTAATAATGGGAATAATTTCTCAAGCTATTTGTTTGCCTTTCAATCTGAATTTATATAGAATAATCATACTGAAACAGGGTGCGACAACAGCTGTTGTAACCTACTTATGTCTAACACGCATGGTACACAGCTTGGGGTATGTTTATTAAATGTTACACGGCTTTGCTCTTACAGTATTGGTGTTTAGACTCCTTAATTGGTTTAAGTTCTGAGCTGTTTTTAATCTTATCAAACCCTTTCAGGTACATTTTACGTTCAGAAAATTTCCTTATTCAATCAGAGGCGACGCAAGAGAAGAGAGCAGTAATAATCTGAAGCCTTACATGTCACGAAGGTTGAACGTGCAAGAGGATAAGGGGATTGATATGGGACCTGCCTTATTTAATATTCTGTTCTACTTGTGAAGTAGCCAAAGATATACTTGTTATAACATTGACTCAGAAACACGTGTAGCAATTATCTAGGACGAAATTCAGGAAAACAGTATCCTGAATACACCATCAAAGCGCTAAGACACACCGAAATAAACTTAGAAATACCGAAAAACTAATTTAAATCCTATGTCGTCGTCAAAATGCCTAATTTAGCTTTTCAACTTACGAAGATTCGTCTGCACCGAATGATGTAAATTTTTCGCGTTTTAGGCTTCATTCGGTTCAACCATTTTTGAACGTTAACCTGAGGTCCATGTGTCAATGCATGATAGAAAAGATCAGATCAAATCTAGAAAGATGGTATGAAATTGTCTGTGGTGAACAGAAAATTCTACTGATGTAATGCAAACACGTTCGACTCAAGCCAATAGCAAAACTAGAGATTGAATACGTCTGCCAATACTTGCATTTATTTACTAGACGTACAACAAAATATCTTTCATATCAACGTTTAGTGTTTGCCAGTACTGTTGTTTGATATTCTAGAACTTGCCTTATATATAGTCGTTCATATTCTCGTACAATTTAAGATACAGTGTAGTGCTCCTATTCATTCTGTTACTCAGCCGTTCTAGAATTCTAGACGTGTCAACACATTCGTTTTATTGTCTACTTATAGGCTGAAACACGTGCATCCAAAAATAAAGTCCAGTTAGCTGCTGAGTTCCACATCTGAGTCTCGTAATAGATTACAAATTACAATAATGTGGACGTTTAAAACTTCGTTGCATTTGTTTTAACCAATCACAGAGTCGGATTGAATATTACTCGAATATTACAGTACTTTAATGGCCAGTTTACTAATACACATGACACATATTGCTATCTAGTGTGAAACAACAAAGGCAGAGGATTCATTACTTGCTGTAAAACAGTCGTAATTATTTGTCATAACAATTGATCTTGATATGACCTAGATAAATACTTACACATTATAAGATTTATATATTATTCTAAAAGAACATGTAATATGTATCACGTGGTTTCATGGTCGCAAGCACGACTGCTAAGCGTGTCGTCTTAGGTTCGATCCCCAGGTCAGGCAAAGTGTTATTGAGTTTTTCCGTGGGGAATTTCTCAGAAGCAGCCCGGAGTCTGGATTTCTGCCCATTACATGGGACTTAAACATAACGGCGAAATGGGGGTGTACTTTACACCTCTGGCAAACCCTTCGGGTAATACAGGCTTGATATTATCACAGTGTACCTACTTACTACACAGTGGGTCAACGCCTATACATTTGACAGGTCATAAGAAATGTCAAAATATAAGAAGGGGCGGAGGTTATGTCCCAAGTATGCAGTATGGCTACTCGGGACATAACCTCCACCCCTTCACCCCGCAACCCCCCGCACGATTGCTCTGCGACAATGTTCTACGTTGACCGATTGTAAGGAGTAAGATATAGGTAGACTGTGATATTATATTTATATTAAGAACGCCAAGAGGATCTTACATGTCAAATAATAGACTATTACTCAGACATTACGACTATGATTTTACATAAATGTTCAAAACTTCAGAATTATCATTTGGTCAAGTAAACGCACTAGATGTAGATACTTATACCTACATTACTCAGAGTAGTGAAACTTCAACTTTGTTACAAGGTAGATATCCAATATAACTAATATGATACAGATAGAAACTTGAGATACGGACGTCGATAACAAGTAGATTAGATATTTGTGTAATTGAATTACCCTTACATTCAGCGGGTTGAGTCTGAGGTAATTTATTACTACCAATATATCTCGACCAAAGAAAGGTCATAATAACTTGAGCTTTGAGCTCGTTAAGGGGTAGCCTCTACGTCATTGGAGAATCTAATAAGTTATTGCCTAAAGGGTATTAAAATATGAATATCATATCATTTTTAGGGTTCCGTACCCAAAGGGTAAAACGGGACCCTATTACTAAGGCTCCGCTGTCCGTCTGTCTGTCCGTCTGTCACCAGACTATATCTCATGAACCGTGATAGTTAAACAGTTGAAATTTTCACAGATGATGTATTTCTATTGCCGCTATAACAACAAATACTAAAAAACAGAATAAAATAAATATTTAAGGGGGCTCCCATACAACAAACGTGATTTTTTTGCTCGTTTTTGCTCGATATTGATAACGGCAACAGGTAGACGTTTGAAATATTCACAGAATATTTAGTTATATATTCACTTTAAAAATAAATAATTAAATTATTTAAAACAAATATTTAAGGGGGGCTCCCATACAACAGACATGATTTTTTTGCCGTTTTTATAGATAATGGTACGGAACCCTTCGTGCGCGAGTCTCGACTCGCACTTGGCCGATTTTTTTATATTCCGACGTAGCCCAAAGAATTACCAAACTTAAGTGGCAGTGGGCGGGCACATTGCTCGCAGAACGGATGGCCGATGGGGCTGAAAGGTTCTGGAGTGGCGACCGCGTACCGGAAGGCGCAGCGTGGGTAGGCCTCCCACAAGCAAGATGGACCGATGACCTGGTGAAGGTCGCGGGAATCCGCTGGATACGAGAAGCACAGGACCGATCGATGTGGCGGTGCTTGGGGGAGGCCTATGTCCAGCAGTGGAAGTCTTTCGGCTGAATGATGATGATGATGATTTATATCGACCTCATAAATTCAGGGTGAAATTGTAAACACTCGTCAAACCGAAATGTGAAATTGTACTCATCACTATGAACAACTTTTACTATGGGACCACACCAGAAATCGTGAAAAAAAAACAACTGTACCCCAAGTGTGAGTTTTTTCGTTAACTACTGTAGTTGCGTCACGACAAAAATGTATGAAAATTTAGGCTGAACCTCTAGGCGCACCGTTCACTAACTAATATTCGCGCGTTAATTGAACGGTGCGCCTAGAGACGCAGCCTAAATGTTCATACATTTTTGGCGTGACGCAACTACAGTAGTTAACGAAAAAAACTCACACTTGGGGTACTGTTCCCTACATTTATGTTCGCATAACTCGTCAAAATGTAGGGAACAGCTGATTTTTTTTTGCGATTTCTGATTTGGTCCCATAGTAAAAGTTGTTCATAGTGATGAGTACAATCTCCCATTTCGGTTTGTCGAGTACAAATTCACCCTGTACTCATGCATTCAATTTGTATTCAACACACTAACAAATCCTTAACAGTAAGTTAAAAGTTGCGAAAAAGAAAATTCTTCCAACGTAAAAAAACAACAGTTAAGTACAGTAACGTTGGGGTCTTGTTGATGATTACGGCTCTAATAGGCTAGCATGAAGTATTAAATAACATACAGAATGAAATATGAAGGATCTCCTTCAAAAACCATTTCATATAATGGCGTACCCGAAATGTATACAGTTTATATACTGACACCTGTAAATGTCAACAACCCCCACAGTGTTGCATCCTTACTTAAACCAAAACTTGTGATTTTTAGTGATGAAATTGGTAAAGATATGGGCCAATTGCTATCAGTTAATTGCACGGGACATTCAGTTATAAATTATTGTATGCCTGGGCTGAGTTATCTTGACATAATGAGGAAAATTATTAGTTTCAATTTTAGCCAGGATACAACTTTATTAATATTAATAGGAAATAGAGGAAATGTGAATAGAAAAAGTCTGCTCCAGTACTATAACAAACTGTCTGAGCTAGACTTGAGAAAAATTGTTATGTTCACATTTCCTTATAATAACAACTTGCCACAGGAAGAAAATAATATTAGATATAAGATTAACATGTTGTTACATACATGGACATGTAATAATAGTAAATTTCATTTGATTGACACTAACAATTATGTTAGTAAATATTTATATTCGACAAAAGATAGTAACTATCTTTCAAAATATTGTAAACGACAAATAGCTGTGTCGCTATCCTATTTTTTTGAGATTTCAGCCAAGAATTTGGCTATTGATACCGTTGCTTCTATTGAGCAACTACCTGACATTTGCAATTATTATAATTTAAATTAGATATTGAGACAATAGAGGTAACCTCTAGCTTAATTATTACTGATGTGATTATTAATGATAAATCTATTTCAAAAAATTGCAAGTTTTTAAAAACCATCAACCTGGTGCACCAAAATATTCAAGGAATGTTTAGTAAAGACCTTGAAATTGAATTGTTTATGAACAGCAACAACATTGACATTTTCTGTATTACCGAACATTGGTTAAAAAGCTATCAGTTCATATTCAATTTCAATAATCACCAAGTTGGTAGTTCGTTCAGCAGAGAAAATGCTATACATGGTGGCTCATTAATTTTATTAAATAAACAGCTTAAATATAAAGAACGTAAGGATATTGTGAGCCTCTCTGTTGAGCGAACAATTGAAATAGCCTGTGTGGAGCTGGAGCGGTTTGTTGTATTGAGTGTGTACAGACCACCATCATCATTATATGATTGTTTTGAAAATATTATGGATCAAGTGTTGCAAAAAATTTGCAAACTAAATAAAAACGTTTTTGTATGTGGCGACTTCAATGTAAACTTGTTGGAAGACACTTCCATGTGTCTTAAAATTAGAAATTTGTTTAAATCATATAATCTTGACAATCTTTTTTTGGAGCCTACGAGGATAACTGCCACTTCAGCTACTTGTCTGGACAATATATTTACAGATATTGTACCTAATAGTCAACAAATAATAAATCAACTTAACTCTGATCATTGTGGACAGTTGATAACATTTCTTAAGGAAGACAAGAAAGTGGTAAAAAAGGATATTACTGTAGTGCCTAAAACTGTGGGTCGCTTGGAAGGATTTAAAAATAAACTTATTAGCAAATTGCCTTACTTGTGTTATAGTGATGATCCTAACCAGTTGTACAATTCATTTTTTAACATGTTTTGTACAGAATTTAATTCCATTTTTATTCCCAAGAAGATCTCAGTTAAAGGTACTGCAACCTTCAGTGAATGGGCAACTATAGGTATACATAAAAGTCGAAAAAGACTTTATGAGTTGTATGAAGAAAAAAACTATAACAACAGTGAAGAATTTTGTCAGTACGTTAGAGATTATTCAAAATTATTTAAAAGAATTTGTCTTGTAGCCAAAATTCAATATTTAAGTTCAAAAATTAAGAATAGTAATAACAAAATTAAAATGACTTGGGATATAATCAACAATGAGACTGGAAGAGTCAGGAATCGAAGTAGTGACTACAGCCTTACTATTGATAATAAGACGATTAAATCAGACTTAGAAGTTGCCACAGCTTTTGAACACTTCTTCGCGGACATTCCAGTCTCAACTACGAAATCCCTGAAGTCATCCCCCACTGTTGCGGAATCCCTATTAAAAGAAAATGTTAATGTGTGTAATGATGAATTAAATTTCCGATATGTAAGTGGTAAAGATATTGTAAAAACTTTCAATACCCTTAATGTCAAAAAGACCGCCGATCTTTGGGGTAACTCCGTTGAGGTTACGAAATCTATCATAAACATAATAGCACCTGAGTTAGCTGTAATTTTCAATAAATGTATTGACGGTGGTGTATTTCCTGACTTAATGAAAGATAGTAAGATTATACCTTTATTTAAATCAGGTAGCACATCTGACCCCACAAACTTTAGACCTATTTCTGTGCTACCCACCTTTAGTAAAATATTTGAAAAATTAATCCTCAATCAGTTGCAAACCCACTTTAATAAAAATAAGTTATTACATAGGAAACAATTTGGTTTCACAAGAGGTCGCTCTACAACTGATGCTGGTGTTGAGCTTTTAGGTAATATTTTCAATGCCTGGGAGGATTCACGTGATGCCTTAGGCATCTTTTGTGACTTGTCTAAGGCATTTGATTGCGTTTTTCACGAGACATTGGTCAGGAAACTACATCACTACGGAGTTAGAAACACAGCTCTGGATCTTCTTATTTCGTATTTGGGTAATAGGATCCAGAGAGTGGACGTTAATGGGAAGAGATCTCCGGGGTCTGTGGTGACAATGGGTGTTCCACAGGGCTCAATTCTTGGCCCATTCCTGTTTCTCGTTTACATTAATGACCTACCTTATCTCATAAAAGATAATCAAGAGATTGTGTTGTTCGCAGATGACACATCACTGTTATTCAAACTTAAACGGCAGCAGCCGGTTACTGTCGATGTTAATAACGCTCTCTCTGAAGTAGTGCACTGGTTTAATGTTAACAATTTACTTTTGAACGAGAAAAAGACTAAATGTATTAGATTTTTGACACCTAATGTTAAGCAGGTGAAAACCAGTGTAATAATAAATGGAGCCGAGTTGGATCTTGTGGACACCACTACGTTCTTGGGTATAACTTTAGACTCGAAACTGCAGTGGGGCCCACATATAAATAATTTGTCGAAGAGACTCAGTTCTGCAGCTTACGCGGTCTATAAGATACGCCAGCTAACTGATGTAGAGACAGCCAGATTGGTATATTTTAGTTACTTCCATAGTGTTATGTCGTACGGCATTTTGTTGTGGGGAAATGCCGCCGACATTCAAACTATCTTTGTTTTGCAGAAGAGAGCTATTCGAGCAATTTATAACCTTAGCTTTAGGCATTCACTGAGGGATAAATTTAAAGAAATTAGTATAATGACGGTCGCATCTCAATATATTTATGAAAATTTGATGTATGTTAAGAAAAATATTAGTTTATTCTCTAAGAACAGCGACATTCATAGCGTCAATACTAGAAATAAAAATAAACTTATACTACCAATGACTAGGCTCCAAAAAATTAGTAATTCATTTAGGTGCCAAAGTATACGTTTCTACAACAAGATTCCAAGCAATATTCAAGAATTAAGTCTCAATAAATTTAAGTCCTTCATAAAACAGAAACTTTGTAATAAGGGTTTCTATAAAGTTAAAGATTATATGGACGATAAAAATGCTTGGAATTGAGCCGCTCGCTCTTATCATAGAGATATCATTGAAATCATTGAAATTATTTCATATATTTTTTTGTTTTTTCTATTTTTGACATTCTGCATGATGATTTATTGATAATTATTATTATTGAATTATTATTATTATTGAATTATTATTATTATTGAATTATTATTTTTTTAACTTGACATTTTGTCGACTATTATTATTAATATGTCGTTTGTTTTATATTATTTTTTATTTTATTAAATTGTGAATGTGAGTACTATGTAGGCTAGCTTTATACATAAATTTCGTAGAACTGTTTGGCGGTTTGAGTATTTTTTTTTTGTGACCTACGCAAATGTCCGGCTGATTGGTGTCGTCGTGCGTCGGGTCGTTGAGCTCCCTAAAATAAGGTTGAGCTACACGATGGCTGATGCATGCGTGCCGTCAGTTGGGACAGGTCAACTCAAACCTGCTATGGCTCTTTCCTCAAAAGGCCATTCCAAACGTTGCCCTACATTGTTACACTCGCATAGTTTTTATACCACAATGTCTGGACTTTAAAAGAGACGTTGACCTCTGAGTTTGTTTCGGCTTTTCTTCTCAGAGCGAGTCAGATAGGAAATGCCGGCGCCATCTAGTCTTAAAAAAAAACTTACATTGACTTGTAAAAGTGTCTGTAACAGATTTATTTACAGAAATAAATATCATTTATCATTTATCATTTATCATTTCAGTTTGTTTCACGTAATACTCTGTTGCTCATTTTAAAGAGTTTAATTACAAAGGCTGGCAACCATCCTCGTTTCTGGTGTAATTTAATTTCCTTCTCGTTAACGGATGAGTTTATGAAATCCTCTTTGGACAGGTTCTGCTTTAGGAGATAAATATAACTAACGTAGCCTACAACAAGTACTAATTTAGGTTTATATAATTACAAAGCGTGTTTTTTTTATTTCTGCCGATGCAGTTTCCTTATACAGATTGAAATCTACAAGTCACAGATTATAGAGAATGTAAACGAATTCGTGAAATTTCTTAAAACCACATGATATACTACTGGTGTAGATTGACTCCGCACTGGATTTCGCATGACTCATCATCTGCCTAGCCTTTTCCCAACTATGTTGGGGTCGGCTTCCAGTCGAACCGGATGCAGCTGAATATCAGTATTTTACATGGAGCGACTGCCTATCAGACCTCCACAACCCAGTAACTGGGTAATACGATACTCTTGGTAAGACTGGTTGTCAGACTTTCTGGCTTCTGACCAACAGTAACGACTGTCAAAGATCTACAAATGACAGCCGGGACCAACGGCTTTACGTGCTTTCCGAGGCACGGAGGAAACTCGCTATGCTAAATGGTCACCCATCCACAGACTAACCCGGAAGATCGGTCTATGCGGCTGTAATTATTTAGCCACGAGCTCCTCGAGGATTTCGCATGACTAAAAATAAAAAAATAAAACCTTTTTTTTCTTACTGTAGGGGAAAGTAATAGCATCTAAACCACCAAATAAGAATTATACGAATTCGTTTACACCCTATACGGTGGCTCTCATAGATATCACATTTATTTCCATCTATATCTAGATTGCTATTACTGATATAACTTATCAGTCATACACATGTATGGAGATCATGCATCAATGCACGTGTTTTTCACGTCACACTAAGACGGACAAGTGCAAGAAAGACTCGCTTCCTGAGGGTTCCACACCGTTATCTAAACGTACAATGGAATTATCCGTGACAAAATTAATTTTGCGATTTTGTTATCATGATTACGTTAATTTTATACATGAATAAAAATCTCAGCGAGCGGTTAAGCACCGCATCCAATCCGAACCCGGGAAAATACGTTCCGAAGTAGTCATAAAACTATTTGTATGGTAGTTTACGCACTAGATTCGACTTCCGTCATCCGTGAGTCTCCAATTCGGAAGAAATATTGACGGACCGAATTAGCCGTAGTACTGTTTGTATGAACGCTTTCGCATTACCTCGGATTCAAATCGGACATTTGCCAAAGATGGCCCCTGAATTGCTTGGATTTGGATCAGAGATCGGATTAGTGCGTAAGCAATATCCGAATTTGGTCTGAGATTTTTAAACTCTAGATCCGTATTTTTACGAGTTCGGATCGGATGCAGCGCGAAAAGCAATATCCAAATTCGGTCCGAGTTTTTTATATCCGTATTTTCACGGATCCGGATCGGATGCAGTGCGTAACCACTCTAAGTGAAATTTAGTTTGACTGGAAGTTGTTGTCAAAACTGGTAAAGCAATTTCATGGTCGACTATACACTGTAATTTACTACATGAAAAAAACCACAAAATTTCTTTTGGCTAGAGATCAATCCAAATTGTCCTTTTACTTTTGTTAGAAGACTTTCGTTCGTGCCAGTTTTCAAGGTTCTAGGTCAAAGGAAAGTACCCAATAGGTTATTTTCTAGTCAGTCATTGAGTTCGTCTGTGAATATATATAGAAACATTTTTTGAAAAACCTATACTTTTATTGCATTAAGTATGAAACTTGTTTTTTTACAGAATCACTTTAAGGCTGTAGACTTTTGACTCGATTAATTTCGACTCGATACCTTTATATTTTCCAAAAAAAGGGCCGTGAGCCGTGACGGACAGACATACAGACAGACACGGACAACAAAGTGATCCTATAAGGGATCCGTTTTTTCATTTCGAAGTACCGAACCGTAAAAACGCTCTGTTACCTATGTGGTTACTTGGGGCAGTTATGTCTTTAGATCGCAGAACATAGAGATACAATTTTATTGTATTTCTGCACAAAATGGTTCCAATAACGAGATGTAACTGGCTAATAACTTTGTTTCAAAATGTAAGTGTTAACAGATAGCACGTCAAACAGGAATGTAATCTTGCTAATTTACAATGTTTAGATATGTAAATCATATCTATTCAATTATTGAAATAACTACGGAGATAATTGGAAGTGCTACACGCATAAGTGCAGTAGGAAATTACCTACTAATTCTTATTCCTGCCGACGACGACAACGCCTACGTTTCATCACTGACGTCACTGAAGCACTGCGGTTTCATGAAATAATGACGTATGAGTTTCATTCATCTGACATACCTTTATGGCTATAAGTAGTTGGACGCGAGTTTAAAAATAAAACCAAATTTTTAAGAGCTGTTTGCAATCCCACTAATTTTAAATATTAAGATGAAAGTGTGAAGATAGATAGTTGTTTGTTCCTCAATCACGCATAAACCGCTGAATGGATTTAGATGAAATTTAACTCAGAGATAGACCATATTTTGAATTAACATATAGCATACTTCTCAACTGGGTACATGAAGTATTTTCCATAGGAAGCGAGTGAAACCGCGAGTAACAGCTAGTGTAAAAAATAAGATCGCAATTCCCTTATACGAAAAACCATGTATAGTTAGTAGTTTACTTCGGGATAGGTAATAGGTCCTATTTAAATTGACAAAGGAACATTTTACCTCATATTAGGAAAGGTTTTGCTACCCAATAACTTTGGAAATTAACTTCATCTAACATAGGTTTAATCCGTGTTAGGGATCAACACGTATTAGCATCCCAGTAACGAAGCTTATTGTAAAATATTAATACAACACCAAGCAGAGAAGGGGTAATAAACAAATATGGAAATAATATTAATCGGAGTGTTTGATAGATACTTGAAAAGATTTGAGAGCGAGAAATTGATTCAAAGGCTACTAGTCCGGTCAAGTTAGCCCAAAAAATAGGGGTAGGTTAACAGAAATTCGCATAGAGCTGAAAATTGGTACGAATGTTCGGAACACCATTATAAATGAAATGTAAAAAGTCCCCATCGATCCCACACCTGCAAAAAAAAATATTCAAGGTCAAAGTTCGCAAATATAGGTTTTCTGCGTTTTTTAGCCAAACGGTAAGTTTTATGATAAAAATAGACTAGACAAAAATTGTAGATTATGCAATTATCTATAAAAATTGTCTACAATTTTTGTCCTAAACGTCACAGTTTCTGAGATATAGTGGTTGGAAAAGTTGTATTCTTCATAATATGCATTACCACGCCACCTGGAAGGTAGTGTACTTGGAGCGTTTTTTTAACGTGGTTTCCCCGATAGGCCTATCCCACAATCTATTGTGATCCTGTTTAATTCAATACTATTCCAAAATACGTAAAAACTGGTACTATTGGAAATGATGAAAGCCGTGTGAATTCTAAAAAAATAGGTAAAATTATCCGTCTCATTCATAATCATTTGATAATTCGGCATCCTCTTCTTCTTGTTCGTCTTCTTGTACTTCTTCTTCTGCTTGTTCTTCTTCTTCCTGCTGGGTGTAAGTAAATTGTTCTAACAGCGATGCATCAGATGTCTCCTCACTGATATTGTACGAATCCTCTTCTGATGGTGATTGTGGGATAGGCCTATCGGGGAAACCACGTTAAAAAAACGCGCCAAGTACACTACCTTCCAGGTGGCGTGGAAACGCATATTATGAAGAATACAACTTTTTCAACCACTATATCTCAGAAACGGTGATGTTTAGGAGAAAAATTGTAGACAATTTTTGTAGATAATTGCATAATCTACAATTTTTGTCGGAACTATTTTTATCATAAAACTTACCGTTTGGCTAAAAAACGCAAAAAACCCAAATTTTCGAACTTTGACCTTGAATATTTTTTTTTGCAAGTGTTGGATCGATGGGGACTTTTTACATTTCATTTATAATGGTGTTCCGAACATTCGTACCAATTTTCAGCTCTATGCGAATTTTTGCACTTTAAAATATCTAATTTGACCGGACTATACGTTGAAATTATTCCAACAAACACCGTCGAAAATATTTTTATTCCTATTTAAAATGAATAAAACAAATTGAACTTTTTAATATTGCCCTTATCGTTCACGCCTAATCGGAACACTTGTCCGACGAAAATTAACATTCTTTTATTTCCGACGGACAATAGCTGCTAGGTCTTGAATTCAAACGGCCTCCAGAATAAGAATAAGAGAAAAACTTTGTCGACACCCTATCGTTTCTTTGGGTGTCTTGAAAGGCGTTTAAGACGACACTCAAGGTCCTTCCTTATACAAAGATTAAAGACTGCCAAAATCTAAATCAGATTTAGGCAGTCTTCAGACTTCTAAGCGGTAGGACGGTTCCGAGAGCATTTCCTCCGCATCAAGACAGCATCTTGCCTTGTTATTTTAATGAAAGCGCTGCCTATCATCATAAGGCATGGGGTGCATGAACGGGGCCTCCACGAGTGACGATACTTCAGTACGTCCGGCGTACCCTGGGCAGTCAGCCTCGCTACCAACCTTGCTTACTGGCTAATCTTTTCAGCACGGTATGCGCTATTCTCGTATAGCTCGTGCCGACACGATAAGAAGAAGAAGATCATAAGGCAGAATTCTGGCAGATTGGCTATCACCATAATTCATAGTCATGCTGGGTCTATCCACTATAGGCCTCCTTTCTTAAATATCAACCATCTACTCGTATCTTACGTTATTTAATGAACCTACGTTTCCTGCCTTCATAAGCACAGTCACCAGGAGTCTATCAGAAGGCGATAGGCGATGAATATGCGAGGTATTCCAGTTAGCGTATCAATTTAAAGAGCACCAATTCGAATCATACCAATAGTAATATTAATAGGAATACTACTGGAGTGATTCGAATTGATGTTCTTCAAATTGGTGCGCTAAATGGAATGCCTTGAATATGCAAAGGATAACTAACTGGAGTCACGTTGCTGTTTCTTGTACAAAGAACATATATATTCAATGAACCGTCAAACGGTCCACATCGGGTTTAAAGGTTAATTCTTAATTGAGCGGAGCTCAGATTAAATTCCCGATGGAAACTTTTCCAAAGCTTCTCAGACAATGCCACTACGTAAAGTTTGTTCGTCGTAACATTTCAAGTAAACTGACAGTCTACATAGAATCTATAGTGGGAACTTCTGATTGAGAAACTATTGAGATTGAGATTAATTTATTGTTGATTTATCTTCTTAAAGGTAAGTATTTAGTTAATAGTTGTTTAGTTTTCTGTTCAACAGCAGTTCAAAAGATCAAATAGATTCGATAGTCTCAAGGTAACGTCTTATTGGAACATCAAAGACAAGCTTTATTATTTCTTTATCTTGTCAGTTGTCGATGTTCCAAAAAAAATTGACACCATTATTAAATTGTTATTATTAGTGATAGTCATGACATTAATTTAATTTTACAACTGAGATTGATATTTTCTGATAATTAAGAAATTGTTTTACACCTAGACATGCATTTTTAAGGTCGTTTTACAATATTATCTACAAACAAAAATTATTTACAGATATCTACATAGGTATTTATGTAAAATATTTTTTTGTGAGAATAAAGTGAGCTTTAAGAATTCAACGGATTCCATCAAACCCTCTAGCTTGAATTTTCAAAAAAGACTAAATCTACGTACAGAAAATGACGTTTATTAAAAAGGGTAAATAAATATTTGTAAACAAATTCATACACAATCTTTGCCTAGTGTCATGATTTTTGATAAGTAACTGAAAAGGTTTTATGTATCGAATAAATGTTCGATAAAATAAAAAGTTTTGTTTCGATAAAACCGGATATATGGGATATAGGAATATAAATCCTTTATCGTGTTTGCTGGTGTGTACCGCTGGAACGAGTGCTTCGGTTAGATACGGGGAGGCGTACTCACTGACTCAACTCATTATAAAATATGTATGCATATCTATAGTTGTGGTGAAACCGCTACTGCCCACATCGACTTAAAAATAGAACATCTTACAATTTGTATATCAGCTTAATTAATGTCAAAACACCTATCAAATTAAGTACGAGTACATATATCTTGTAAAGTTATCGGCTACATTCACCTGCTGATAAAGTACTTTCATAAAACTCTCGCTAAAATACGAGATAAGTATCGAGTACTGCACGGTCTGTCTACCTATCAGATTAAACTGGATACGTTGTTATACGTTCATCCAGTAATTTTATACCTCTCTCTGGAGCCTTATATATATCTCTCTATTTGGGCGGTAATTAAGCTAAATTTACCGTGTGGCCTACATCAGCCGTCCGGCGGCGACGTCTGACGACAAAGTGAGAAATTTAACGCTTCAGCACGTCATCGTTGACAGCGATATGATAACGTGATTCATAACGTGACACCTTTGTATTCGCTGCACGAACTTTGATATTAATAAGTTTAAATGCTTTTGTTTCCCCACACGTACATACCACTCGAATGAATCCGAAAGAGGGTGTCTCGGGAATTTCTAACAGCGCTCAGTACGATTGCAAGTTTTGCAAAAACATTTTTTCCGTGTTTGTTTTTATTTTTCTCACACTATTTCGGTTTGAATTTATGCCAGTCAATGTTGATTTTACATTGGTTAGTTCGCCAACGAGCCACTGTCGATACATGTTGTAATTATCAACTTTTCTAAATATTACCTATTTTTAAAGAATCTGGAACGAGTTTCATCTGTTTTAAAGCAAACGCAGTAGACATGTAATGGTTTACCTACATACACGCAAGAACACATTTATTACGATCGGAAATCATTCAGTCTCGTTGCTAAACAGACAGCAATGCGCGAGCGGCTCTACTCAACGTTATGTATAACTTACGTACTATGTATACAATAATACCTCTATACATGTATAACGCAATGTGTCTTTTTGAAGGTACGTTTGTAACACAGGTGAATAAACTAATAAAATTAAGAACGATGATAGATATACGATAGACTATTAACAACAAAGTGTGGTCTCATTGTTGGCGCGGCTCCAAATGTTCTGTACAATGCAATATGCCGCCGGTCCAGATCCGAGCAAAAGCTACACTTGTTCAGATCTGGGGTAAACTGACCAAATATGACGAAACAAAGTACAATTTTTATCATCACTGGAATCGTAAGACAACATAAATCAATAATACTATTTATACCTTTAATTTACTCTTGTAGACGAAAATAAATAGAAATCAACAATACTAAGGTAGATACTTGAAAAATAACAAGTTTTATATATAAGTTCGTCCTACTCACTGAGATCAAAACGAGAAAGTGTACATCTGATCAGCTTGTTATAACTGAAATAGATCCAGACTTATTTACGAAGTTGTATCCGTTAGAGCAACCGTTTCTGCTACCTAGGCTCTTAATGTCAAAGCCGAGGTCAGGCCAACTAGGACGAGTCTATTAGGTAAAGAAAAATTGCAGAACTTAAGATCTTTGAAATATCTGACTGAAACAGAATCGCGCATATTTATCGTTTTATAGACGTGTTTACTATAGCTATATTATAAGTTTTTATTAGGCTCATAAAAATAGACAATGGGTGGAGAAGAATAGGTAAACCTTTTTGTTTAATGTATAATTAGAAGATATAAATTAATGTAGTTATGTACTGTTAATTACCTATTCAAAATCCAAGGTTATATCTCGCATCGATCATTTTCGAATTATCTCGATACTACGATAATCTGATAAAAAATTAGCACATCACTCAGTCATCGAATGGCAGCAATCGGAAATGATTCGCGTATGATGCATATCTTTACACAAATATCCATCGCTACCTTGCTTTTAAGATAATTCAATCGTTAATCAAGAGCTCAATGTTACCAGGCCTGTAAAATCTATTTTAGGTGCCACGAAATTATGATAAGCATTTGGTTTAATCTTTCTACTTTTATCAAAAATACTTATACAGAATGAATAAAATGGGTCAGTAGGAAGAAATTCTATTAAACTATTAAAGTTAGAGTTTGTTCTAAGGAATGGTTCCTTCGAACAAATTTCTCTTACGAAAATTCTAGAGTAACGAAATACTTACTGCATTCAAATTTTCAAAAATACGGTCACTTTCCTTTTTTCCCACTTTTTTCGTGTTTTTATATAGTTTAGATTGTAGGGATAAATCTAAGGGTATGGACAAGACCTACCTTTTGGACACGCACACCTAGTTTTGACGTTTTAAAAGTGTCGAAATTTAGTCTATTTGAAATTAAAAACTTTGACTTTGACCCGAATAAATTACACAACAAACTCTAGCTATACCCATTTTAATGAATTGTAGCGGTACAGTTGTCATTAGTCTCTAACTCCGAGCCTTATTAAGGAAGTAGCGCCCGCGCACTTCCTTATACAATAAAGTTTTCCATGCGCTGAGACGACCGACCCCTTAGACTCGGTGCTAGAGACTATAGGTAATGACAAATTATACTAGGAGTCCACACATGTCAGGTCTACTTATCTTCTTATAAAATAACAATGTTAAATGTGATCGCGTCTTCTCTACATCTTCTGTACCGCTACAGAATCATTCTGTATACTTATGAACAATGTCTGCAAATTATTAAGTATGTCAATTTCTAAGGCACAACACATTTTTTATAATGCTGATGATATGCGATATGATATGAATATCGATGTAATGATACTAATATCAAAGTGAAATGCTTGTAAGTAGTAAGTTATCGCAACGAATTCAATCCAAGCATAAGGCCAATACAGTTGAACTCCAGATAAATATTGCGACCATTAAAGAAATTGAATATAATGCAAAAAAACATTTACATATTATAAAAAAAAAAAACATTTAATTTTAAACTAGAATCTAAAGAAAATAACTTCTCCATTAACTCTGCAACGTTTTCTAAGGAAATGCAAGGCGTTTTTAACAAATTGACCTATATTTTGTCTAAAGATTTCTATTAATTAGGAGTCGATGCTTGGCATATTGCCAGGGTCTGGAAAACAATACAAGCCTTGACTCATTCCCAGTTAATTGGCTTACTTTTTGGGAGGCAATAAAAATTGGTTTAAATTTGTACAATAGTGTTTATAAACTATTCCGAACCAGCTGCTGAGGTAATCGTGCACTGAAATATTGGAATCGTTTCGTGTTAAGAAATCTGTTCTCGTTCGTTCGTTGCAGAATCGTCCTAATTGTGGCCTGCGAGTAAAAATAGACTATAAATTGCCTTCGCCTAACACTTTACGGCTTTTGCACATTATCAAGTCAACCATCGTGTACATGAGACGAGAAAGGGGGAGTTTAATGGCGGCATCTCATCGCACCTGTCCACTGAAGCAGACACTAGCAAAGGACGCTCGTAGACAAGACCATAATAACTTCAATGAAATTTTTCCTTATCGCGTATGATTTGTTTAAAAATAAAAACAGAAACAACGTTCCAAATCGTCATGGATTTTTGAACGTTGATTTTTTTTCTCCTAAGTGGAGCGCTGAACACAAAGCATCATGTACATTACATAGGTATATGTATGACATGTAGAGACAATTTTTTGCCAACAAATAATGGACAACGTTATGCGCAAATTGAATTGCATTATGGAGAAATGAAAGCTTCATATAGGTACTACAGATTTCATAGAAGACTGCATGATAAACCATAATTAATTTGTGACAATCTGGCGATGTGTTTCTTCGAATTGTTGTCAATGTTGCTTATTAGAACCGGTGGTAAATAAATTGCTTAGATAAATTGAATTCGACGCTCAAAATTGAGATTTCGAACAGAATTTTAATTTAAATGACCTTAATTAGCTTAAGCTAATGCGGAAAATCACTATCATAGATTATTTTATTCGTTTCTTTTCTTGTTATATTCTTTTCTTGTTATATTCTTTTCTTATTGTTTTTAAAGTTATTTTTACAAAATAAATATTTTATTTTCGCTTTTGTTTCTATATCTAGCTAGCTAGACGCACATGCGTCATTAATTCTGCTTTTATAATTTTATTTTTATTTACGAGTACGTTTTATGTTTTAAGTGCCATCCGACCTGTAACGTGAATGTCATAAAATTAGACTCCGCGAACTTAAAAGATCATCAACATAAATATAAGCTGCATCGGCATCCACTATGCACAATGCGACTGTGCCTAGATAAAAACTAGGGTTTTCGCCCCGGGTACCCGGAACCGGGAATTCCCGGGAATTTGTGGATTTTAGGACCCGGGAATTATTTGGCGGGAATCCCGGGTACCCGGGAATTATTTGAAATGAAGAAATGATGATGAAAAATGAAGGGTCTGCACGCTTCCTAAGATTTTAGAGCATTCTCTGTCTCTCTCTCGGACAACGGACATTGTACTGCGTGGTGTGAACTTAGAATGGGCTAAATGTATCGTGATGTCAGCTCACAGTACTGTTGTCTCTGTCTAGTAAACAAATTCTAAACGCTTGATTTTTTGTAAATGTTTCATTTGTAGAAACTATTCACAATGCTTATTTTTTTCGTAATATTTTCGAGATTCATAATGAAATTATACAGGATTTAAACGAATTCGTACACGAATTCAAACAACGTGATCTAATGGTCGCAGATTAGTCCTAAATGGTTTTTATTTTAAATATAAAATAGACTAAGTATTTTCAAAAAAAAAAGTTCTGTTTTCGAGCCCTTTTTGCGCCCCGAGTTAACCGACTGCAAAGAGCGATTTCGTGCTAGTCTTGCTAGCCAGCTATGTCACCGTGCTTTCATTTATTGATGAGTGGCGTCGAAATGTTCCAACGCAAAAAATGTTAATTTAGCATTTTTTTATTTATTCCATTATAGCTGGTTAAGTTTCGATCACGTATCGCAGCCGCAAAAAAACTATTATTTTTTATTTTCAATCAAGTTAAATCCCGTGCTCGGTCATTCTACACCAGTAGTAGATCGTGTGGTTTTAAGGTACTGCACGAATTTGGTTACACCCTTTATAGTCATACACCCTATTGTTATTCCGTAATATTTTGCCATATTTAATGAAGAGAAGACTTTTTTCATTAAAAAAACTCGCGACGTCGCACAATACCTATATGACTGTAATTGTTCCTAATTTTTTTTTTTTAATAAGTGTAAGATTTTTTATTTTAATGATGATGATGATGTCCTTTATCATTTACCATTTATCAATATAACATGTTTAAAGTACTGACATAAGTTTCATGTGGAAATATATGAGAAAAACTATATTTATACAAAAAACATGAAAATTCCCGGGTACCCGGGAATTCCCGGGAATTTCGAGAAAATATTCCCGATTCCCGGGAACTCAAAAAGGCCGGGAACGCGAAAACCCTAATAAAAACTACCGAAAGTGAAAAGTGCTTACTTTCAGGAGAGCGCTTTGAACTTTATTTTATGGATAACTTTTTCATTAATGACCTTATCTGTACAAAAATGTACTATCATATTTGGGTTGGATTTCAAATTTTTATACAATTATAGTCATTAATGACAAAGTTATCCATAAAATAAACTTCAAAAAGCTTTCCTGTAAAGTAAGCACTTTTCACTTTCGATAGTTTACCTAGGGACAGTCGAATGATGACATCATATATTTTATATTTTTTATCACCAATCTGTCAGCTCAACGTGGGAATTGTCGTTATTTCTCCAAGTTTATTAATTCCAACGTTCCATGTGTGTGTGTGTGACCTACTTTCAAATGTCTAGGTCATGGCCAAGTTCAGGGTTCTAGTAGGTACCTAATTAATTATTATATTAATACGTGAACATCGGAAATTTTCGTATATTTTATAGTAATTCTTATGTGCACAAAAAGAAACAATGTATATTGCCATTAAGGCAGGTAAAATAATGGTCGAATTTCAACCACAAGCGTACTATACCTATAGTATTTTATAATGTGCATAATTTTCTAAAATTAAGGTCAACTTCTGTTCATTTCGCTTTTCAGAGAGGAAATGTAAAATTATGTTTACTATGTACAGTTTAATATATGGCTATTGTGTAGCAATATAATAAAGTGTACATAGTAAACATCAGACTGCCAAAAAGGTCCGGTATGTACACTGTCGTGCCTGTGCGAGGTTTCGCTTTCAACGGCCTAAATATCAATAACAAATGACTTTACATACATAACCCGGGTCACAAAAGCGTGGTGTCAAGTGCTCTGATGATACAAAGGGAGAATATTGTACAAAGCAAGATTAACTAGTGCGGACCCAGCTTTACATTACCCATTCAGGGTTGCCAGGTTCGTTAAAAGCTTGAGCGCTGCAACTGAATTGGAAAGGTTATTTGATTTGCTACGCGTTGTTCCTGGATAGCAACCGGGATTTTACAAAGCAAATTCTTTTCTGATTTCGTGATGAGCAAATATTTAGATTAACTTGAAAAAATACTTCTTTATTTTATTTCATTTAACGGTGTTGGTATAATGATGTTTTTGTTCTTCTCTGTAATTAATTATGCCTGCGGAAAAGGTGAAAATTCTCCAAATATTTAACACTTACTTACATTTTTCAATAAAAAATTGCAAAATAAATATTTGGAATTCTATGCTTCCAAAAATCCTTTTATTGGGTTTACACTTTACGGTTATCGGAAACAACCAATTTACATTATAAGAATATAATAATAATAATTGTTTATTTCCAAACAAGTATTTTTTACAAAATCGTATGAACGTTGAAAGAATGACATTTCTGTTTTGTTCTTGTCACAAAGGATAGAAAGAAAAACTAAAAAAAAAAAACTTGTCGGAATTGGTAAACTATAACTATGTAATTTTGAAATAATTAAGATTTGTTTTTATAAATCGACATTGCATCGTCTCTACCTATTAAATTGAAGCATAGTTTTAAAGGACTTGCGTAAAAGGTTTAGTGCAATTGATATAAAAAGTTATCTGACTGCAGGGCTTTTATTTGCAAAAACATGTGCCAATCCAATCTCGCTTACTACACAACATGTAAATCCAATCACTGAACAACGAAAAAATACCAATGGCCTACCGTTGCACTGAAACAATGTTATAAAAAGGTGACACTGAATGAAAATGGAGGACAAATTCTGAAAAAAAAAGATATTTTGCCAGAGACCATGGAATTTCTTGCCGGCTCTTCTCCATAGGACCTACTACTTGAAACCGAGCACCTAGTGTTGGCCTTCTGAAAGCACCAGTAATCTAGTTTACTTGAAATAAAAACATATGACTTAAAAAAAAAAACCTATTTGCCATAGCAAGATAAAAATACGACTTTTCTTGTGCATCGACGAAAAATTCTCAGTATGTAATGCAGAGAAAAAAGGTTGCACTGAAATTACGTGAGAACTACGAGCTGTGCGGGTTGTTTGCGTTAAATTAAAATATGCATCATAAATAAAGGTAAAATAATCTTTTAGCAGGGCTGCTTATTAGTTTCCTCTGACGAGTATGCATTTTTTAACATATTACTTGAATTAACAAAACTGTTGATAGATAATGACATGCTTCATGGAAAAACCATTGAGGCTTTGAATTGAGTTTACATTTTTGATTCGCGGTCCGGTAGTTAATTATGCCTTATTCTTTATTAAAGTTGTGATGCTACACAAATAGGTCACAAAACAGGCTTTTTGGAAACATTTCAGATGCGCATATCATCATATTTAAATCCCTCGCGAGTCGCGATATTAAGTTACAAACGCAATATTACAGACACCACTCACGCTATGAGAATAAAAAGTAATAGAATACCAGCATGTAGCCTGCTTAGTAGCCCATTTCTTTCAATTGACTTATTCTTCAATAACAAAAAATCGTTTAGATCAAAATGCACATTTTAAAAAGAAAGCAAATCCTATCTCAACTCGACACCAGAGACATTTTCAAAATTCAAACTATTATGCAGCATTTTCCAATGTATGTATAATTTAACTTCTTCAGACAGTAAAGTCATGCTATTTAGACACATTCTGTAAACAGGGTGTAAACGAATTAGTGTACCTAATTCCTTTAAACCGCATGATCTACTGGTGACACAGAATAACCCTAAACTGTTTATATGAAACCAACTAAAAATAAATTTCAACAAAAAATCTTCTATTTCTAAGTCATTTTAGAACCCCGAGTTAACTGACTGCAAAGAGCGATATCACGCTAGTCGTGCCCGCCAGCTGTGTCGCCGTGCTTTCATCAGGTATGAGTGGCACCGAAACGAGAAATCATTTTTATTGTATTGAATCCTTTTTAGGTGGTTTAGAGGTACAATAACTTGCCCCTGTTGCAAGAAAAACAAGTTTTTTTTTTTAATCTTGCTAAGTCCCGTGAGGTCTCAGTCTATCTACACCAGTAGTAGATCATGTAGTTTTAAAACATTACACGAATTCATTTCTGTATGCTACGTATATGGCAATTTCCCTATCAACCACACGCGTATAAATTTTCCGGCCGATCGTGCCGTAAAATGACGCATACGTTATGAAAATTCCTAGATCCCTTTATCCTTCTAATATTTATGTTACGCCTCTCATATCCCTTTACTAATTACAATGAAATAGGAAACACCTGGTATGTATGTTTATGTAGTCTTATATTTAATTCGTGTAATTCCTTCAAACTGCGTGATCATGTGGACGAATTGACCCTGCAAGGGATTTTTTCAGATAAAACAAAAAAAAAAACAAGAGGAAAACATGGTGTTCTGTTTTAGAAGCATTTTAGCGTCCCGAGTTAACTGACTGCGCGGGGCGATATCGCGCTAGTCGTTCCCGTCAATAGTGTCGCCGTGTTTTCATGAATTTATGCGTGGCATGGAACGGATCTAAGTCACAAAAAAATATTTTTGCTTCTTTTTTTGGGAGTGCCTCCGCTGCCGGCACCGGCACCCAAAAATAACGCCATTGGGAACCGGCGGTACGTTACTGCTGGCAGCCGAGATTAACAACATCGGCTGCCGGCACCCGAAATGGACACCGGCGGTGGTTATAAATTGTTTGGTACGTATGTTAGATTTTGGGCCAAACTTGTCTTCCATCTGACTAATAATTTCAAGAATGAGCTCTGTAATTTGGGGCACCCCGACACGGATAGGTTAGGTTCGAAGGGGATGACGGGGCCTAGAGTGAGCGAGCGAACGTAGCCCCCGTCATCTCCTTCGTGTTAGGTTCATTTAAACCCTGCAGACAGAAATAGGAGCCCCGCCCTGCGGGGCTCCGTCGACTCGGCTTTGGAAACCCAAACAACCTTACAAACATCCCCTTAAGTTTTTCATTTGTTTTTATTGTGAAAATGAAAGTGGGTGACGAATAATCGTCTCATGAAGTGTTTGAAGGTTTAGTCCACTCTCGGCTCCTCGACCCCCAATAAATAATGTGTCCACTGGACGCCTAACTATAGTGTATTCTCGACTCTTGGGGGTCGAGAGTGGACTAAACGAGTTTGAAGAGGCCTTGAAGGTGTATAAAAACAGTGTATCATGCAGTCGGCGCGGCGCCGGCAGCCAGTTTGGCAACCGGCGCCGATATTCGTAATGGCAACCGGCGCCGGCAGCGGAGGCACTCCCTCTTTTTTTATGAAACCTGAGGTGGTATTGATAAGAACGCTAAGTACCGAAAGAGTTTTTTTTTTTTTAAATCAACCTTACTCCCGTGCGTTGTAATCTATACCAGTAATAGATCATGTGGTTTTAAGGAATTACACGAACTCGTTTAAACCCTGTATTTAAATGCGGTATGATAACATAATGTTACGAGATACAAGCATACAAGGCCCAGGAGCTACAGAAATTATGGACAATTAGGCTAATATTGCATTTACACCAAAACCTCGTTACGTGCTTCACTAGTGCGTGATTGAATGACAAACAAACAAATATAATTCCGCTCAGTTTACGTGATTTGCTACGTGTTACATTATATTCTGTTGAACGAAATCTACAGCTATGATTAATATGATATCTTTTTGTTCGTATAAATCTCCTATTTCTGTAGGTATTCTACAGATGTAATTGTTTATCGGTTGACCTTAAAAAATGGAATTAGAACGGCTACAGAGAGCTATAAACTATAGCTGGGTATCCATTATTATTGAACAAAACCAGTTAACATCTTTTTTTTCAAATTGACGCTGATTTACAGGTGAGCGATGTAAAAGTCATTCCGACCTTTAAGTTAATTCCACACAAAAAATGGCTTGCTATTGAGAAACTATCTATTCAACCGAGCTAGGCAAGCAGCTAGTTCTCACGAACATTAATAGACATGTGGAAACTTCTACCCAATCCTTTGAAGCAATCCCTTGCATACGGTACAGTAAGGACGTGAAATGAATAGACGTCTACGCGAGGAACCGAGACTCGAGAGCAAACTGCAAGCAACAATTTATCTCTAAAATGGAACCTTTGAATAGACAATATCATTGTAATTTAATTTAAATTACTGCCACTCCAATGCTCATGAAAATTTCCCTCTTGCTACTGACAGTCGCCAAAGATAATATTCTTAATATTATCTTCCAACAATGACTACACGGTGTCAACTTTACCGAAATTGAGCACATCTCGCATAATTATATTCTAAGTTATAGCGAAGAGCCGCGATATTCTTTTATCGTCGTTGCGACTTTAAGACCTCTTATGTGTAAATCACTTTTATGAGAAAATCGATGAAAACCATGTACTGAAAAAAATACAATGAAACCAAAAAATAAAGGTATCAGCCACATGGTTTACTGCTCTTACTTTGCCATTAGTTGGTTGAAATGAAAAGTAATGTCATACGAGTAGTAAAACCATTTAAAAAGTAATTTTGTCAAAAGTGACACATAAGAGGTCTTAAAGTCGCAACGACGTTATGTCGAATGTTGTTTCGAAAACTTTTTGCGAAAACGAACAATTAATTTAAATTAAAACCTGTAATGTAACTGTGTTAAAGTTTATCTTCCTGTAAGTTGTGTGTATGGGTAAGATTAATAAGCGAAAATTCAAACCTTTGCAATAACAAGTATTTTTTTACTGAACTGGTTTTGTTTTAGCAAGAAACTATGTGACCCTCTGACCGCCCCAGTCGGATATATCCGACAATTTTATTAACCTTTAAAAGGGTAGAAACGGATTTATATCCGACGTGGGCAAAATGGACATGAAATTTTTTGTCGGATTTATCAGACTGGCGCGCGAATTTAAATTCTTTTGCAAATTATAAAAGCTTAAGCTGATAAAAAATTAAAAACATTTCACCTGAACGTGTTTAACCGTATAGTCCGTAGCGGGCCCCGAAAGGGGACGAACACAAGAACTACCGTAAACTCGTTTTCGACCCCGATCGGGGCCCAGAATTAGGTCATACGACATCCTAATTAATAATGTAAACATTTAATTATCTACTTATCGGATCTTGTTATTGGATGAAATTTATAATAACTAAATAAAAAGCTCAAGTTTGAGTACCATTGAATCAATCCTATTTAGCGCACGAGTTTTAATATTTACCTTTACAAAACTGAATGTATAAATGCGATAACCGCCATTTGATGACAGTCGTGGTGGACGCTAAAAATCATAAAAAGAATGGATTCTGGACTACCAATCATCACAAAATGAGTAAATCATTTATTAACTCGAGGAAATCATCCATAGATTTGGTAATTTTAGTAGTGATAACAAAGTTTTTGATATCCAAAGTAAAAGCTTCCCGCCAGTTGAACTTTTGTTGTTGTTCATTTATCACTAATATCACAAATTACACAGTAGGCGTGGTTAAAAACAATCCATCATCTATAGACAAATGCGATATACTACTAGAAAAAGCCCATGTTTTAACGTAAAACGTAAACGTACGTAAAATATCACGAAATCTTTGTTATCACTACTCAATTTGGGATTCGGAATCAGCCGCCATATTACTTTTTTATGGTTAATGATGTGAGAAAGTGATTATGTGAATCGATTATTTCGTTGTGATTTTGTTCGAATCGATTTAATAAAAAATAAGTAACACCAAAAATCGATTTTTTTAATTATAGTAAATATTTTACATGTTTGATGTAATTTAACATTCTATCTATGTTAAAATTATAATCAAGCAATCAAAGATACTTTTTTTTAAATATCGTAATAAGTCAGTAGGTACATTTAAATAAAATAAAATAGATTTAGATTCATCATAAATCATAATCCTCTGTGGCTACATCAATAAATATTCGTACCGAAACTTCACCGTGGAATCCAATGCATCCGTAGACTGATATTCTTTATTCAAAATTCAAAAAATAAATTCTAATTTGACGCAATATCGGCAGTAAAATAATAATTATCTACGAAACGTTCCTTGTAATAAGGTTTAAAATTGTTAAACGGGATCATAATAGTGCGAAATCTAGGTACCTCGCCTACGCCTTCATGTACTAATTTTAAATTGCATAGGTACCTATTATACATAGAATATTAATTTTATTATGTCCAGGATGGTTGACGGTTGTGAATAAGCGAAAAAAAAATAGAAGAGAGGTGAAGAGGGTGAAGGGGTCATACATTATAGACTTTATTTTTTGAAGGCGTAGATGGTATAGGGTGCCCAGTATATCTGACATAGGCGTAGTGAGTATTTGATTTCGGGGAAGATTTAATGGCGGAAAGCTTTTGGCATTCTCGATGCGAGACATTGATGAGGCCTTGGGCCATCTTAAGTCGGATGCTGACCGGAAGCATTTACTTATAATGTAGTAGTTAGAATTCGAATAAGTTAGAACGTAAAACGAGCAATGAACATGCTGTTATGTGAAAATGGCGAATAATTGTAACATTACACGAACTCTTAAATGTTTCACCTCAGACTTGGCACCTCTGGGTTTTGAAGTAGGATTTTATTTCGAGATCGATTTTAAACGCTTTATGAAATTTTGCTCGTTGTATTTGGACAGGGGTGCAAAGGCAACAGTAGTTCAGCCATCTTTACTTGGCACTTTTACAACATTTTTTAGACCTTAACATTTTGTCGAGCTGTAATCGCAGCGGATAAGCCTTGCAGCAGTAGGTAGACATAAGTTATTCTTAAATTCAAGATGGCGGCCTTGAAAATTTACTTATTATTTCATAATTATATTATTTCCATAGATTTCGGGGGTGCTGAAGCCGAAAATAAATTCTACTCCTAAATCCAAGATAGCCGTCATGAAAGTTCACTACCTAGTTAAATGAAATTTACTAGCCCTTAAATTATGGGATTGACACCCATGACAGCTAGCCAATTTGCGTAACCGCCATCTTGGATTTGGATTTTAATCTCATTTTCGGCATTAACACCCCCGAAAATCACGATTTTGAAACCCATGACGACTAATTTGCAAATTTTTGTAGCCGCTATCTTGGAATTTCATTTTGTCCCCATTTTCGGTCTCAGCGTCACCGAAAACTACAGAATTGACACCCTTGACGACTAGTGAACTTTTCATGTTTTGACCTCATTTTCTGCAACAGGAGCCATGAAAACCATGGAAATATCACCCATGATGAATAAGTAGTAAGTTTTCGTAGCCGCTATCTTAGATTTAGAAATCGATCTTAGCCATGTTTGTTTTGTGAACCGACCTTATGTCCTCTAACATTATTAAAACCTGATTATAGTAGTACGTCCTCTATCTTATGAACTATTTCACTTCTATTTGAAATCAGGAAGCAAAGGCCCAGGAATTTATGTCCCGAGCTGCGGTATGGCAGATTAGGACATAATCTCCGCCTCTCTGCTGCTCGCTTTCCTCAGTAAACCCTAGCACGAATGCTCTGCGACAATGTACCGCGTTGACTGACTGCACGTAGTAATATAGGAGAGAATGTGGTAATACATTCTAATTATGTCTATTAGATACTTAAAATATCTTCGTGTTCATTCTACTTGTACTAATATTTAATCTGTGCCAATACTTTAGGTTTTTGAAAAATAATTTCTATTCACGTGAAATTATTTATTTGTAGCTATGCCGAAAATAAATAAATGTCATTAATTAACTTTCGAGCGATTTTATTTATTTATTTAATGATTATTTTTCGATTAGGATGAATGAGTTTCGATTAGGCTGAATGAGTATCGATTTGGCTGAATGCAACATTTGTATTGTATTAACAATTTTGGATTGATGGTCAGCACTAGGTTCGAATTAAGTCGACGTACAATTTTTACTGAATTGAATTGTGTTTTTTTATCCGTTTTTGTATTTGAATAATGGTAAAAGTGAAAATGAAAAGAAAAAGAAACTATGTTTAGCTTGTCCCTTCAGCGTTTCAACACGTAACTAGGTACGTTAATTATTGTTTTTGAGCTAATCTATCTCAACTAATATTTGGATATAGGTATATTAAATATCTATTTTATTCTAATTTCGCATTATGTTGACGTAGCTTCACGTAAACAGCACATTTTTAAAGAAATTTACTAGACATATTAGGTACAATAATAATGAAATAAAATATTTTTCACATTAAATTCATACTTAAAACTTGCGTGCAAATTCCTGCATTTGGTGACTTAATTCAATTAATTGACGCGACAACTCCCCGAGTCAGCGGGTATGACAAATGTCAAAATCTCGTCGAGCCAAAGGGTTACACCGCATTCATATTAAATAGACGCATTAATATTTAAATTAAATGTTTGTATGTGAGAATGTCGGAACTTTCAGGCATGTTTACCTTAATGTCGATCACTATATTTTAAATTTTATAACGTTTTTATGTGTCAGTCTTAATTTCCAGCTCGCAGCGATGATACTAACCGTGAAGTTTTTCGTTCGCTTGACAAAACGGTGACACAAATTTTACTCGTGACACTTGTGTCATGTGACGTGTCTCTGCTTAATTACGATCTAGGGCTGACTATTCTCGTTTTTCATTACGTATGCTTGCTAGCGGGCTAGCGCATTTTCTGTTTAAACTTGTTATAATGTTATGTGGTTTAATATCAACAAAGATAACCAACGCCACAGTTAAAAACCTCTTGCATTATTATAACATTACAAATTAAAATGTTTTTTGGGAATTACTTTTTTTTTGCTTCATGTTATTTGCAGGGTAGAAAGTAGCAAAACAAGGTCTTCAGTTTCTTCAATTCATTTTCTGTAAATCAATTAGATGTAAGTTAAAACTAGGGGTGTACTGCAGACGAAATAGGACTGTTTCAAATTAATTCTATTTTTTAAACTATTTACAAAATTCTGTAATTTCAACCCTGAAGTCCTAAACAATTCCAGTCCTAAAGAGTTTCTGTTAGCTAGTTATTTTTTCAAATAGAATAACGTTATTTGAAGTGACAAATGTGGTAACCTACCTAGCAGTGATAAATTAATAGGTATGTGAAATAAAAAAATATAAATTAAGCATAAGTATCTATATAACTTTAAAACTGTAAAAAATTACCTTAATCGTTTTCAGGCGATTCAGCAGGTATTATTATATCGCCTGAATTATATACAACGAATAATGTTCGTGAAACCGGTTATCTGCAGATTACGCGAAACGATCCGGATCTGTTACTGCGATATTTTATTGTGATTCACGTTTAAAATGATTGAATTCCGCGCTTTCCTCACTCAACCCTATCCGTTTGAGTGCTCATATGCAATAAGTGACTGAAAAGCTCTGTATGTAAGTATTAGAAAAACTAACTAAAGCTTTCTTAATGAATGAACTCATAATGCTTTTGAATAATTACGGAAAAATATGGATATTCGGACTAGAACATTTAAAATATTTCCAAAATAAAATTGGTTCAGAGATTTGGACCTTTAATTTGTTATTCATCATCCTCGATGCCGATGAATCCCTTTTATAATCGTTTCTAGCCTCACCCATCTGAGTCGGATAAATCTGTTTAGGCCTTCATTTTCTGAAAATGTGTGGATAACCAACAAATTATCGTGTAAATAGGTTTGAATCTATTTCAACCCCTTGGGGTTGGTTAAGTATAATTGTAAAACAATTTATTTTTTATTTAAAAGTAACGTATAGTTGGAACTGTTACCCGTTCCATCTCTTAACGGGTTGAAATAAAGTACCCTGAAGGCTATATGTATAAAAATAGGAGAATCAATACTGTACCAACCATTCATATTTAATTCTGCCTCGAATTTATACGTAGGTACCTGCCTATGTCGCTACGGGAAAAGGGTTCTTTCTCTTCGGGCGTTTTATAAATACAAACAGTAATTATATATTTTCAAACCTAAATCTAAAGTTACCAATATTTTTTACCCGCTTCTCGTATTCTAACCGTAAACATTTCCATGAAACATGTAAGTATTGCTTAGTATAAATAAATATTATCCGCTCAGGCCATGCTGGTTTATGATTGCGATATTTCAGTGAAAGTATTTTTGTGTCGGTAACCGCTGCTTTGTTCTAACAAACAAACACCGGTTTAATTTATAGATTTACACGTTTGATTAAAGAGAAACAGAAGACAAAAGTTTTGGCAACGTTCCATGTTGTACCTGTGCGTCTACCTTACTATTTTAATAGTATCTGCAGAAAACATGACCGTAGAACTTTGTACATGACATAATATCACCGGAAAAACGCGAGCAGCAATTCAATTTGACGGAAGGTGTTCAAAATGGATTTCTGGAACACAGTCGTTCGTTGTTCAATAGTTCAATATCCTTTCAATAAACGTTGTTTCCTGAACTACGCCCTTACTGCCGACGCAAAACGCGATCGAAATTAGAAATTTCATAACTGCACATTTTGCGCACGTGCTTTGTGTTTGCATTACTCACGATATGATCGTATTTTTTATCACGATTGCGTTGGAGTAGGCGGCTGTAATGCCAAATCTCCTGCAGAGAGATTGCACATAGGAGTATGATAGGTGGAATGCACTCACGGACGTGAGCCGCGCCGCTGTGGCGGGATCGATCTAGCGCGGCCGGGCAAAGCCGGCCATCGGGACCCGCACACGATACTTCTCGAACGCACTGCACTGCACTTTATTCTTCGATGCAATTTTCCAAAAGTCAATCACTGAACTTTCACACATTTACATTAAATGTCCGTTTTTTTTGGCTGGTCCTGTTAGGTAGGTAATGTAATTATATTAAAATTAGTTCAGGTAACTAATTGCAAATAAAAAGTAGTTTCTAATTTTCCTTAAATTCTTGATTCGTCAAACTGGGATTATCAGACGATTGTAACAGAGTGTGGTATTGGCACCCGAATTACAAATACGTGTATCGATCTAGATATCAGGTAGAGATAGTGGTTCGTATCTACGATAAGTCCTGGGCCTTAATGACCGAGGATTGAGTCGATTGGTTACAGATTGGAACTAGCAATCCCAGTAAATCTTACGAAGCCCTTCATGTTTTTCAAACTAAAAATTTCGTGCATATTTAATTTTATACATAACAATGATTCAGTTAACAGACAAATTATCCTCACTGCTACTGATTTCCAATGACTGTAAATCAATTGCATGTATATTGTACATAGTTTATCGCAAAAAAATAAATTTTCAAGTAGTTCATATACTAGATAGTGTATGAAACAATAACGTTTGCGCTTCAATATTGTGTAACAGATAATAGTGCACTAGTTTTGATAGATTGCAGGTTTGTCTGTAATAGACTAAGCTACGAGTATCGGTTTGTTTTAATAGACTCGTACATATAGTGTAGTTTAAACTTCTTTTTTCAGCTTAACTAGTGCCGGAGAGTAAAGAAAATATTCATTGTATAGTCAGAAGCAATATTATCTGCGAACCGACGCTTTTAAAATGGCCAGTGGTAATAGCTATCTGACCCAAGCCATGTGACTATGGATACTACGGCCTACTATACGTTGGCACATATTTATCCTTTCTTTTATTTAAAACAGTCAATAGACAAGTATTTTTGCTTCCGACTGTACTATCTCTCAATTTGAAACCATCAACGAAAAAGGTACAATAAAAATCTACACGACAAGACATTTTGCGATAAGTAAAATGTTGTCACAAATAGTTTTCGATTTTTAAAGAGTGTTCATGTTGTTAGTTATTCATAGTGACATAAAAGGGGACATAACAGTGAAATCAAAAGATATGTCCTTGGGTTCCGTCGGCAGGGTTCCATTGTGTAAATGTAAATATTGAGTGGCAAGAGCCCCAAATCGGTGTCCGGAATCCTGAGGGACGTAATGATTTCCTAGCAAATTGAACTGAGAATAAAGAGAAAAATATTCAAATAGCAACATCCCTAATGTTTCACTTTGGTTCAAAACTTTTTAAAGACCGACGAGGGTATACGAACAAGAGTCTTTACTTAAGAATTTTTATGCTTATTAGAAGTTTCATAGGAAAAATTGAAGTCCACGATGCGGAATTATTCGAAATTCAAAAAGCTATTTGAATAAAAAAATAATCGAATTTAAAATAAGGCGATTAGACATTCAAGAATAATATATCAGGGTACCTAACTACCCACACAATATGTAATCATTTACAGGTATACTTTGATTATAATAAACCTGTCTATAATCAAAGCAGGCTATTTATGTTGTGTTAAACAATGATAAAGTACTTTTGTTAAAAAGTACTTTTATTTATTTTTTATTCACGAAGGTCGGTTTAATTGCCAAGAAGAGAAGAAATAATTTTTGAAAGAAAATGTATTCACTCTTTTGTGTTCATTAAATAAGAATGAGTTGTAATGGGTCTCAACGTGTATTTTTGTGTTTAATCAAGTGTTGGTATCGACCTTCCAGAAATACATCTCAATACATAAAACACTTCTAAGAAATAACATAAAATTGCACATAAAAATTCGCTTTTTCTGCCTTTGTAGACATTTCAGAAAGTATATGTAGGTGTCTAAAAAATAAATACGAAATAAAATAATAAACTAGATCAGATAGCAGTGTATTTGCTAAATAAAGTGCTGAACGAACTTTCTATTTACACTCGTGCAAATCAGTGCAATATTTTGATACACATTTTGAGAAAAAATTTGAAAACAATTTTCTATTTGACAAGATTATGTTTTATTGGATCCATCGTTTGAATGTATCAGGAAAAGTAAAAAAAATATTACATAACTATAAAACAAGTCAAAATATATTTTATTATAGTCTATATTTATTAAAAAATCTTTGTAAACACAATCTATTATTCTCTTTATACTTTTTAAATACTTACACTAACGGAGACCAGTTTAAAATATAAATGAATACAACAGAAATAAAAGATCCGATGACAACAACGAACTTAAAAGCACTTTTAAATTATTTTACGAGATCGGAAAATATTTTTAAGACTTTCAGCAGGAAAATATCGTACTATAAGTATTTTCTATCAGAACAAACAGCAAAAGATTTATGTTGGATAAAATACCGCGAAGATTTATCTGATAGATTGATATTATGCACGTGTTTTGAACCGGAAAAGTGTATGGTGTTCGGATGAGTGTCGCGGGAGACGCACGCGTGGTTCGGCGGCGGCAGCGTCGGCGGCGCGGTGACACAGACTGCCTGCGGCCAGGCCGGGCCGGCGCGCGGTCGGGCGGCGCGCAACAGATACGCCACAGGTTGGGCGGCCCGGGCCACCCGCGCCCACACCCACCCCGCTCGCGCCGCACACGCCAATTTACATCCTCATTATCGTCTCCGGAGTCAGCACCTCACGCTGGCGTCCGTCACCACATGACTTGCCGTCTTTTCCTAGTAAAAATTCTCTTTGTACATACCTTATTCAACAAAATCTAATAAAGCGTTTATTTGGAAGCTTACAATTTTTCTTTGTGCCAGCTGCTTTCGGAGAGTTTTATCGGATTTGTTTTGTTTCGTTGCTTCGAATTATTCTACTTAATATAATTTTGTTTATTTAGGAAATACCTTTGAGGATAAAACAATACGGTCTAACTTCTTAGGCTTGCGTATGTTTATCAGTCACGGAAGTCATACATTTATTGTACCTCCCTATATGGGTATGAGCCATACCCATAAATTCTCAAGAAATCCTTAGAAAGATATCTCCTATTCAATATCCATATCCGATCATTTTCTTTTCATGCATCTACATCAATACTAATAAATTGACCATTGAATTATTTTATTACGCCCTCAATACATTAAGAAAATTCATTCTGAAAGTTTTATGTGCCGTAAAACAGTGTCGCAACTTTTCCATTAAGTATGTTTAACACTTTGTGAAAGAATTTTCTGAATAAAAATCAGAAAAAGAAGTGGTTTGTGATGACTGCAGTACTTATGCTAACGATTGCACAATTGTATAATGAAACGAGCAATGTTTTGTATTCTGTGGAGCGCGCGTTGTTGTTGCCTGTGTCTACTTAAAAAGTTGTAATTAATTGGCAGGCCGACTTGTTAGCAAATTAATTTGAACTTTTTGGGTAGAAAAGAGGAACTGTGTGTGAATAATTGTATTGTCTTCGCTTTCTTTGAAGGGTAAGTAGAACTCGTACAAACTCGCACTTTGTAAATAGTTAAAAGTTGGATGGAGCAAGGTAGTAGAAAATTTAAATTGTGGCACATTTTCCACTATGAGTCATAATGTAAATGGTTGTACCGCCTTGTTCTAACCAGCGCCTTTATCTAAATTTTAACGTTTGTACCTAATTTCAATTTTCTTTCCGTGTCCGCCTTTATATTCAGTACAATAAAATGTCTAATATTCCGTCAAATATCGAGGGACTAAGATCTACCACGTCACGACTCCATCGAACAGAATTGTATTGAATCATAAGAGGATTTTAGCAGATTCTTTAAATCCCGAAAATAGGATATTGTCTTCTTTCTTGGTTGATGTTTTCTGTTAAGTTCTAGGAATGTCATTTCTACTCTACCACGGACTATTTTATTGTGATTTATCATCAATTTCTGTCCTGAATTAAAATGTACATATTCGAAATAGGCGTTCTACGTTAAAAATAGAAACAAAAAAGGTAATAAAAAATAAATGGTTGAGGGGATTTCTGGATTTTTTGTAAAATAATCCCTAGCACTCAAAGGGAACGTAAAGGAGAGTTCTGAACAAAAAGTCCACAAATCCCCTTTGCAGGGGATTGTTATAGAGGATTTCTAGAATAACCCCATGTTACTAGTTTATGATAATTATAATCAACTACTGTGTACATATTCTCAACAAAATAATTTATGATCATCAACACGCAGTAATTTACACTCTAAGTCGAAGTGTTTGTTACGTTATAAATGGGAAACTCCCTCTTAGTCTGCAGGAGTTACAATGTTGTTATTATGTGGTATAAACCGGTTGCTATTCTAGAGTCAACAAGTCGTCGCCTATTGATGCTTCTAACCATGTATGATAGGTTATCTTCACAAGTGGTTCATGTTCGCAGAAAATTCTTCATAAACCAAACTCTTTTACCTAAATCCTTTGATGCAGTTCTATAATAGGTAGAAACAGTTGCTGACTGTATTCTCTTAATTTTGGCGATGCTTGGGGGAGGTCTATGTCCAGCAGTGGACGTCTTTCGGCTGAATTATGATGATGATGATTCTCTTAATATCACAAGATTACATTTTGGATCACATGCGTGGTAGAGCCATATCCTCAAAAAAGCTTCTCATTGGACCGGGCTCCATCTTTACATCTCATGTCTTTTTACTCACATTTTTCATCTCATCAAAAGATTCTGGGGAGAATCTGAAAGAATAGCTAATAAAACTAAAAACGTAAGTGACTTCTTTTTTTGGGCAGTCGTGTAAAAAAGTGCTGCGCTAACAGTAAAATACAGTCAGAATTAATTTAATTCCCTTCAAATCGTCCTCATAAAATTCTTTACTTTTTTAGCATAAAATTCGGCCCCAATTAAAAATAACTAGAATTTTATTTGGTTGTTCCACTCGTCTACGTAACTAAAATTTTTCGTTAACTCTAAACGAGGTCTGGCTGAATGGAGCGTGTTCTGTGCAACTGTTTGTATACCTACCTAACAACTTTCAGTAGTTTCACGTTAAGGCCATCACTTTGTTTTTGCTGTGTTGGGCTTTCGTATTAAGGCAACAGGGACTTGGGTTTCCTTTTGTCCTTAGCCCTGCGGCGGACTAATGTGTAACCATCCATATTATTACAAAATATTCGTATGTTTGCACAGGTATCTCTACGTTGCCGTCGCCGTCGTCACTAACCAAGCCAGAAAAGCTCATGCGATTTATGTGGATTTCTAAACGAAGTGGAATTTTTAAAAGCGAAAAGGGTAAAGGACCGTAGATTATTCTTACGGGATTTACAGTGGACGGGGAAGAATTGCTCAAAGGGAACTGAAGTTTATGTGATTATAACATTTTTCAAACGACCAAACGCTGTATAAATAAAAGCTGTGTCCTAGAACGTTTTTCTAGTGTAAACTAAAGCGTTCACAGGCATATGCCTTCTGTCAACTTGTGTATCTTTTCATGGCGTTATGCAGATAAAAATAGAGCTCATAATAGCACGCACGGCATGATTGATAGCATAACAAGCGCTGTTACAGTTTCTACGCTCACTGAAGCTTCCCTTTATGCAACGTAATAAATGTTTGTAAATATGAGCGCATGATGTATCTGTGTATACGTAGGTATATAAAACGTGTTTGCTTTAGGTCATCTGGAAGATTTTAGCTAGAAAAAATACATTGATTTAAATATTTACAAATTATGCTCAGAGTAAAGTGTATCTAAAGGTATCATTTTAATACTGTTACTCAAATTTCTTCGCTGCGTGTATCTAACCTACTTAAACGTAAATTATGGTAACGCTAATATGATTTCGCCGCTGGCGATATCAAATCCGAGTAAAGTCGAGGTCACAACGACACAAGTGCTTGCATTGGGCCCTCATGTCGATAAAGGCTCTCCGCAAGATTGTAAGCGTATCGATTTCTATTATGAAAACACAGTAATGGACCCAATGCGCGGACGATAAGAGTATTACTAGGGAATTTTTCACGTTTCGGGACTACGAAGTCTCGGAAAATAGAAAAATGAGAAACTGGGAACGGACGGTTTGAGTGAACCCACTCGATGAAATCAATTGAACAGAACAATGAACACATAGTTAAAAGCTTGGAAAGGGTTGATATCAGTTTTTATTAAACAGATCATCTGCATACAGTTCATAACTACGTATTAATTTAATATTAAATCCTTGAGCAAAGTTATCAAGTCGCGATTACACCTACCTAAGCACCAACCTTTTATTTTAAAAGAGTAATCCAGACACGTTAATATATTTAACTCCCTGCCCATAAGATAAAGTTTATTATGAAATACTTAAATACGATAATCATCATATTTACGGGTTTATTTAAACCATCGTAAACTTTGTTCTTGTGGAATAAGACTGATTATAGCTTGTGTTTTGTTGAGGAACATACAAGTCCATGTGTATGAAGACAGCGCCTTCATATCATTAATCACGGCATTGTTACAACGTCCACAATAGCATTCAGCTCCGGGATTACTTCCTCTATTCTTTCTGTATTTTATAGCGTTCTGCCGTTAAAAATACCAGCCATCACACTTTATCTGACGTCAAGAGCGGTGATCCTTTGTTCTCGGTCATTGGAAACAGCTGGACGAATTGGGTCATAAGTATTCACGTAGCTACCTGTTATGTATTAAACATTCCGATATAAATAGCGTGTATCTTTATTACGTACAATATACATGACGACTTTTTTAGTTTTCCGTCCATCAGCATGTACTTACTCTATTGGTGCAAGTGTGATGATAAGCGATCGAGCTAGGACATATTTGTAGATTGACGGCCGTTTTCAATAAACTATCTATTGGTGTTTTTCCCTACTAGAGATAGACATTTGACATTACCTCTATGGAGCTTATGTCAATTTTTTATCTCAAGGGAAAACAATCGATAGATAGATCGGCGGTTTGCCTTACTACAGATAGAAATTTGACATTACTTCTATGGAGCTTATGTCAAATTTCTATCTCTAGTAGGCGAAACCGCCGATAGATAGGTTATTGAATACGGCCGTAAGTACTAGTTTTCACTAAAGCATAGGTATATACTGTTTCTATGGACTGAAGTAGAATGTTGATTTTTAGTGAAACGACATTATATCATATTATGTAAATTAAAATCCCACCAAAAACGTTAAATGTAAAAAATGCCAAGTCTCTGTATGCAATCTTTCCACCGTAAAAAGTTTTAATATCTCATAGAAGCCAAATCCTATTCAATTTATTTTGTAGTTAGTTATCTATCTAGTGACTGTATTAATAGTTTTATTTCTATTATAATTATAGTGACTTGGCAATGAGCACAAATTAAAAGCTGCTTGCTGTGTGGAATTATGTGCGACGTGCGACTGTTATTGACGAATTGATATCTATGAGTACTATGATTACTTTAGTTGTTATGCTGATGTGTGATTTATGATATGCAGACGTGATTTTACGGCCAATTAGTAGTTATGGTCACCATCGACTACGTGCGCCAATACATATTTAAGAAAACCTAAGTTTATTTGATAAGAACATCACAATTATTATCTATAAGTAGGTACCTATGTTTAATGGTCAAATCAAAAGAACTTAACTAATCCTGTGATGTTAAACTTTACGCGTGCGTTATGCGTTACTTTCACCTCCTCCAAATATATTTGTTTCTTCTTGTGCTCATTGCCAAATCACTATAATTATAATAGAAATAAAACTATTAATACAGTCACTAGATAGATAACTAACTACAAAATAAATTGAATAGGACTTGGCTTCTATGAGATCTTAAAACTTTTTACGGTGGAAAGATTGCATACAGAGACTTGGCATTTTTTACATTTAATGTTTTTGGAGGGATCTCATTTATTTTTTGTAGGTGGGTCTCTTTCTTTTCTTTTTGGGTGATATAATAATGTCTTGTTCATCAGCTGCTGCTTTGCTTAGAGCCCATTCTCTGTCTCTATCTCTTTTGTTTTTATAGCTAACTAACAAACTAAATATATAACAAACTATGTATTAAATTAGTATTTTTAATAACTATTTAAGTAACTAATAACTAGCTGATCTGGATATCCATAAACTTCGTTTCGCCGAATACAAATTTACGTTATTATATTTTTTTAGTTTCTAAGTGGTTTTTTACATAGATAGATGGCGTTATCATACGAATTTCGTATGTGGACACGACACCCATGACGCGTATTTTGTAAAGTATCACAGCGCCATCTTGGATTTTGACTTCGACCTCCTTTTTCGTCATCAGCATCCCCGAAAACAATGGACACGATATGCGTGACGCATATTTTGTAAAATTTTACAGCCGCTATCTTGGATTTTGACTTCGACCTCATTTTCGTCATCAGTGCCCCCGAAAACCACGGACACGACATCCATGATGCATATCTTGTAAACTTTCGCGGCCGCCATTTTGGATTTTGACTTCGACCTCATTTTCGTCATCAGCGCCCCCGAAAACCATGGACACGACACGACACCCATGACGCATATCTTGTAAAATTTCACAGCCGCCATCTTGGATTTTGACGTTGACCTCATTTTCCTCATCAGCCCCCCCTAAAACCATGGACACGACACCCATGACGCATATCTTGTAAAATTTCACAGACGCCATCTTGGATTTTGACGTTGACCTCATTTTCGTCATCAGCTCCCCCGAAAACTATGGACACGACACCCATGACGCATATTTTGTAAAATTTCACAGCCGCCATCTTGGATTTTGACTTTGACCTCATTTTTGGCATCAGCACCCCGGAAAACCATGGGAACGACACCCATGACGCATATTTTTTAAATTTTACCGCCGCCATCTTGGATTTTAATTTTGACCGCCCCCCCCCCCCCCCCCCCCCCTCTGGATGGAAAACTTGTGAGATATTAAAACTTTAAACAATTTAAATTAGCCTCTATGAATGTTATCTAGAAAAAGTAATAAATGGGTTAATATAGTTACATACTTAGTATACACCTCTGTCCTACTACCCTTCGGAGAATACAGGCGTGATGGTATGGAATCTCATTTCTCAGATTTTGCCCTAAATCCTTTACGAAATAAATGTCGTGCAAGTGTCCTATCGCGGAAGTGTATACGCGCAAATGTCTTTCGCGGAAAAGTCAGTCGCGCAAGTGTCCTATCGCGGAAGTGTATACGCCAGTGGCGAAGGCTCCATACAACTCGATTCCTATCGGCTTCCCTTTCGAAATATGGTATCTATTATTTTCAATTATTATTTAAACAAATAATTGGTCCGGCTTCCCTTTTAAGAAAATTCACCCTTCGCTACTGGTATACGCGCAAATGTCTTTCGCGGAAAAGTCAGTCGCGCAGGTGTCTAGTCGCGCAAAAGTTAATTCGCGCATATGTCTAGTCGCGCAAAGGGAGTCGCGCAAGTGTCATTCGCGGAAATGTCTTTCGCGCAAGTGTACCAGAACCAGATCCCATTTTGCCCATGTCTAATACGAAAATATGCAAGATTTTCTAAAGTAAGTACTATTTGTACTACGCGACGCCCTGTAACGAAACCATAGTGCGATTTAGAAACCAGGTACAACGCTATCTCTCGAGCGACCACAGACTATTTATTGCATTACATTGATATTATAATCAAGTTTTTTTTTTAGTTTTATTCATTTAATGAATAATTAATTATTAACTCTATGTATTAAATTTATTTTTAGCTTTAATAAATAACAATTTATAAATAATATACCTACACCAATTCAATATTTTTTGTACGTAAACAAAGAACAAAGTTAACAATGCAGTCGAAATTCATACACCATGTTCCTGGCAAAATGGCAAATATAAAATTGTTTTCTACAATTAACAATTTTTTTATGTTTTTATAATTTTTCCTTTATAAGTGCCTAATAATCTATCTTGATGCCAAATTTCAAGGTTCTAGGCCTGCTAGAAGTATCTTAGAATTTTGATGATCGGTCAGTCAGTGAGTCAGTGAGTGACAAAATGATGTAACTTTGATCGATGATAATTCGTAAACTATAAGTTCAAATATGATGTAATTTGGAAGTTTAGCTAGTTATAATGATTACTCTTGGTTACCGAAAGTTCAAACTGCTAGCTTTGTCCACAGCGAAGATATAGGGGGGGTGAAATGGCCGCGAATGGCTTCGAGAAAAGATGGTACGGCCGTGCCTGCTTTGCTCGAGACTTGGCGGAGCACTGCCGTGCCCCCAGATCTGAAATCCTTAATATACTAAATGGTACAGAGTTAGTACACGGCTTTAACACTACTGAAAGAATGTCAGCGTGTAGTATATACGTATTATACGTTTTTATAAAACGAAAGCTTATAAAATACCGCCGCTCAGCTCGTATTCCTTAATTAATAAAACATGAGTGTATGGTTTCATCATTGGCACACGATGTTTATCACAGTAGTGGTTCATTAGTTTCACTAATCAACGTGAGAAGTTGCATAATAATTCCAATCGCTACTTGCCTCTCCTCAAGCTTTATAATTTATTACAAGTTTGCTGTTTGTCTTCTTAATTTTAAGGGTCGTTATTAAAACATTTTTACTTTAATATAATACTAGCTTTTGCCCGCGGCTTCGCTCGCGTTAATTTAGAATTTGACAATCAACTCTTAACACACTACTAAAGTTTCCATAATAATATAATTGAATCATGATTCGAAAGACACGTGGCGCCATCTATTAACGTTATTGTTGTTTTCCTCGGGAACAGTATTTTTTTTCGGGATGAAAGGTACTCTATGTCCGTTTCTGTACACCTGACAACGTATATGCAAAATTTCAGGATGATCGGTTCTGTGGTTTAGGCGTGGAAAGATAACAAACAAACAAACTTACTTTCGCATTTATAATATTAGTTAGGATACCTGTTTTATGAAAATTAAAACAACAAAATGGAATTAAATCCAATGTCGACTTCAAACCGCATAGTAAGAAAGTTTCTATTCCAGCAGTAAATATTTTTATTAAAAAAATTAATCTGAGACCATCTCCAAACTTTGGCGTTTACTGTTTAGAAACATTTCAGTAAACAAAAAATATCTCGTTAATTCTGCGATTTTTTCACGAAAATTAAATAAAAACATTCGCGAGGGTTTTTCGTCTTTTGGTAATTTCATTGCCTTACTTAATTTACACAATGAAAAATAGGTTAGGGCGCGCTGAGAAGACGAGTTTCAAATTTTTATGAGACTTTTGGCGGAGTTACTAAATTATTAAATCTAATAAACTTTGTTGTTAGAAAAACAGTGTTTCCAAAACAATGAATAATAAAACAAAACGAGCGATTTGATAGTCATGGCTTTTACACATTAAATGTTGAGGGGATCGGATGTGGGTTCCCATGGTAATTTTTGAAATGTGTATGTAACGGTAGAATCTATTTCGTGAGTTTTATTGTTGCAAAACACTGCTATAAAGTACTGCACGCAGATGTGGCACAATCATTTTTATACAGGCTTTTTGTAGCGCGTAGGCGCGCACGTACGTAGTACACGCGGCTACGTGCGTAGCAGCGTCTTGTGGCACCGCGCTGCATGAAGTAGCTTTAACCGAATGGCAACTACTGTAGGCTAATTCAGGTATTTTTTTTTGAAGCAGAAAACGTGTAGGATTCTTGTAGTTTTTTTAGTAGTAGAGTTTTTGTTCACTAAAACTGTATTGTATGACAACAAAAATAATTTGACTGTCAAAATGCTTGGTTTTGTTTGGCTTATTCTTAATATTAGTACTTGTTTATTCAGGTATTTTTTTTGTTGCAGGAAACGTGCAAGAAGCGTAAAACTGTCAAAGTATTTGATTTTGTTTTTGTTGTCAAATAATTTGACAGTTTTTGTAAACGAAAACTGAATGGTGAATTAAAGAAACCTCAAATGTTCAAGCAAGATTCCTGCTTCAAAAAAAGAAACATGAATTGGTCTACTGGTTGCCCTCACGGACCGTGTGACAAGCACTTTGAATATAGCTGTGTAATATATCCCGCAGTAATTGTGGAGGTCAGGTGGCAGTGAAACCCTGTAAAAATACTGAAGATTAGCTGCAACTGAGGTAGAGTGGATGCAGCGGACAAACTCCAAAAAAAGTTTTATGATGAATAAACATGATAAACATATTTTATCAGCACGTGCAAGAAAACAAGCAGTAACAATGAATAAACTGTTATCGCAGTTCAATAAATGAAAAATGGGATTTTTTTACCTGGATACGAGAAGAGGAAATCGTAAAGTTAACTGGTTATCTCCGTGAATAAAATCGTAAAACTCGACGAAGGGAAACGATTTTCAGTGGGGGACTAAAGGATTACTTTGTTGTTTATAGCCACTTTTGCTATTCATTGGACTATAGATACAGAAATAACTACCTAGTTGGGACCGCTGCTCTACCCGCGAATTAAGATTTTAGTTCTCCGTGTGCAAGTTTATCTATCAGCCAAAAAATTACAAAATCTGTTTTGTATTTTATCTGTGACAAGACTCACTTTTGCATTTATTATTTGTGTGGATTGTCACATCTAAAAAGATAATGATTTTTATAAACGCTACAGGTAATTCACGAATGATGTCACAATGTACAATAAGGTACCTAATTGCCCCTATGTGATAAGAGCGACAAGTGATAAGCTTGGCTAATGGCGTTAATCAAACATATTTCCTCATAGATTATAGAAAAAACTACACTTATACAAGGTTAGTCGGAAAGGGGGTACTAGAGTACTCATTTGGACTTTATACACAATATACAGTGTGTAAACGAATTCGTGTAATTCCTTCAAACCACATGATCTATTAATGGTATAGATTAACCCCGCACGGGATTTAGATAGATTAAAAATAAAAATAAACGTTCTTTTTTCACTGATATTTTTTTTATTTGATAGAAAATTTCGATGCCATGCATAAATGAATGAAGGCACAGCTGACGGGCGCAAGTAGCACGATATCGCTCCACGCAGTCAGTTAACATGGGACGCTAAAATTACTCAGATACAAAATACCATGGTTAATTTTTTGTTTTTTTTTTTTTGCTAATTCTGTAAAAAACTTATGCTGAGTCAATCAGTGTCACCAGTAGATCACGCGGTTTGAAGGAATTACACGAATTCGGTAACAGGCTGTATAACCTTGTGTATAAAGTCCGAATTACACAATTTTTTGGAGACGGTCCTTTGTGTCGTGCTACCTATGTTCAGCTGTTATAAAGGATTAACGAGGAAAGGGGTTGAGCTAATGGCCTTAGCGTTTGAAGCCATGCATGATAATTACAAAGGTGCACAATAGCCACTATTAAAATTAATAATCACTATTGTTCTTAAATCGTACCATTTTGAAAGCTCGGTGAAAGCAGTTGCTAATACTATTGAATGGCAACCATTTTTATCAGCCGTGGCGTTGTCTGTCTCGTGTGGAGCGTTGGACCGCTACAACTTCATTTTTGTTCACAGGCTCCGAATACAATACGCTTTTGTGTCCACTATCTTTTCCCACAAAATGAACTCGACTATTTATAATGTCGAGAAAACATTACAAACAGTCGAGTTCATTTTTCATTTCATTTTACACTTTCAAATTAAATTATCGCACGACGTATTTTTCAAATAACCATTTCAAAAATAAGTATTTCTTCTGACACTTTGTAATTATCTGGCTTTTGTTTCCAATATAAAGAATTAGACAATTCGACGTCTAGACGATCCTTATTAATGTTCAGATCGTTAATGAACATTTTCTTCAATGACCAAATTCAGCCATCTAGAGTCAATGGACCAGACTTTATTAGAAAAGTCTCTTCGTCCATTCTTCCATTTTAAAGGCATTAACCCTAGACTAAACTTTGACTTTTCTATTAAATTGGGATCTAACTCTAAAAAGTTCAGACAGAAATAGGTAGAATGTGTGGAGGTAAAATCAGAAGTTCAACCGAGTCCTAAGTTAGGAAATTACATTTTTGAGATCGTTTCAACAACCTTTAGAGCAAGTTATGTAGACAGCAATATTTTTGTGTAAATTCACCGAGAACCTTTGATCTTCAAAGTAAGTTGAACATCTCTTTAAAGTTGATAGGTACTTTTACTCACGAGTCAGGTATAATCCGTCAAGGAATGGAAAATTGGCAAACAGTTTGACTCGAGCTACTTTGGAAATAAGCACCTAAGTTTAATAAACTCCCTTCAAACAATATTTACGTTTTTTGGATAATATATATTATTTGTAATGAAGGAAAATTTGTGAAGGGGAAACATTTGGAATGTTCTTATGTCGTCTGGATGTGTTATTTTGGATTATATTACGATACGGTGAGCTTTACTTCGTTACATTAAAAAAACAATCGCATTCTGTAGCCGTTACGTGACTCATATAAATGTGATACACACCGGTGCACGTAGCTCTCACGACGCGTTCCAATCTCGTTTTAATGAGGAAATAGAAGTTTGTTCGGTACAAATTCGAAACGGCAGCAGTTCGTGCAATAATCACCAACAACAACAAGGGACTCGAAAATCAACATGGCGGGCTTCCCATCCTCACGCCGTGCCTACCCGTGTTCATAATTAGTCTTACTTAATTGGTTTCACAGACAAATTACTCAATATTAAACGCTATATTTTACTTAATTAAATTTTTTACCATGAGCTTTGACTGCATACAAATGGCTGGGAGGTTAATTAACTGCTTTTTTTACGTGTTTTATTTTATTAGATGCTATATTTCTTTAATGAAACGTGTTACGATGCAATAAAGACAATTACCTATTGCTACTGAAACGATACATAATTATAACATAAGTTATAATTTTCGGATCATTATTTTTTCGCTGTTTTCGCTGCTATAAAAAAGCAATAAATTTTATTTATTATTTGTTTTCTTATGTAGCCTCATTGTTTAGATACCTATTATAATAAGGAAGTGAAAAAACTTTTTGTTTTATTGCAGGAGCTACCTACTCCTCATTCTTTTGAAAGCCTATCAAGGTCTCTTCTGCATCCGCTTAGTATGACGTCAGCACATCAAGCGTAGACCTGGATACGTTCAACGTAGATCAGAGCGGGTTGGCACTAGAGAGAGAAGGCTTACAGCCAGCAGTCAGTGAGTCGATACGGGCTGAACATAATGGGACAGGATGACCAAGTCTACCCATTTTGTTATACATCTCTATTTTACTTACGTACCCTTTGAAAAAGCAGTAAACGCTTGTTTCTATGTAGGAAGCTCTGAGGTAGATACAGGCCCACAAATCTGTCTTTTCAAATTCATGTGAGGATCAGAAATCAAATAACACTTGCGGTAACGGTAAAGGAAAACATCGTGAGGAAACCTTATCAGCTAAGAGGGCTTAAATAGTTATTTGTTATACAAGAGTGCAGAGTTGCTTTTTAACCGCGTGCTCAATTTTGATGACCGAGCAAGCGAAGGATTCAAAAATTAGAATCCTGAGCGTTAGCGAAGGAATTAAAAGAGCACGAGGTGAAAAATCTTTGCACTCGAGTGCAACACGTAACTTTTCATCCCACCTCAGCGAGTAAATGACTTACCTAATGTAAAAAAAAAACTTCCTCGTCGCTATATAGAATCACTCATTTTCGGTTTTTCAATTGTTTTCAAGTTTCTTGTTTTTAACCTAAGGTTTTAACAATATGACGTGAAAAGAAATAGGCGCGCGTAAAGCAAATAAAAAAAAAGTAATACAACAAGAAGGTTCCGATCCTGAGTTTTAACAAATTAAAAAAGGTTGTATGATAAATTCGGCACCATGGAGGTAGAAATAAATAGGTTTAATGAAGTTTTGAATTCACAAACTTGGTGCACACGATGTTCTAAATTCAATTTACTTTATCCTCTAGCCATAGAAGTAATAAGTACTACGTACACCTCTAGCGGATAAAAACGGCTTTTGCACTCAGATATCGAAGAGCAAAAATATTCTTTCCGAGATGGGGGGACGAAAAAAAGTTTGTGTAGTCCGCCAACCCGTACCAAGCCAGAGTAGTGGAAGGCCAAAACCCTACTCATTCTGAGAAGAGGCCCGTGCCCAACACTGGGACAGTAATGTGCTGATTATGTGTTACGTTGTGTTATTCCCTTTTATGTTAACCTTGTTTAATAGTAGGTAGAAAATCATTAACCTAATTATCCTAATTACAGGTATAAACAATTACATGCGTATCTAACGTGTATACGGTATTACGTGTTACAAGAGCTCTCTGTTACATTTAATTTGATCCCAACTAATTGGGTAAATCCATTTAATCCGAGTCTTCCAACTTTCTTGTTCAAAGTTGAAAGAAAAGAAAGTAACTACAATATGTATCTAAAATCTAGTAGGTACAAGATGCTTCACTATTTTCTTAATATTGTACCTAACCCACTTAATGTTGATTTGCCTACTGTTGAACAATATTCAAAATAGTAATATGAGTTTAATGCTGAACTGTAGCTGTAGCTACAATGTGCTCCCTAAAACAATAAACAGTTACAGACTAAGTTTGCATAATATACTTGGGTACTGTAAGAGGATGGGAGATGGGATCGTCTGTTATTTAAAACTATTCTAAACATAATATGGGCGCTACTTTATTTTATTTTATGGCGTTTGACCGCTATCTCGCCTAATGTTAAGGCCGGTTTTAGTGCTCGACCGACCGTCGGTGCGTACCATCGTTCCTGACGATACGCATAACCGATCGTCAGTTTTTAACGTTCAGTGCTCTCCTGACCAACCAAACTGGCCGGACTGGTACAGTCACAAACACGTTCACGAAATGAACGCGTTTACAAATTGTTTAATTGCTGCTTACTACCTTCGTAAACGTATAAGGAACAGAAGACGTAGATACCACAATTTGAACACAAACCTGTACAAACTTCTTCCCATGCCTTTAGCTTGGCATCACGGTCTTTGTATAACACGTGGCTTTTGTCCCACAGAAGTTCACGAAGTCGAACTTCGGTAATTAGGCGTTCGGTGTCAATATATGCCATGTTTGATCAAAATTAGGTACTTACTTGAGTCATTAAAAGGTAATGATACCAATAAAATCAAACAATATTATTGAAGTTTTGAACTAGTAGGTTTCAGGCCGGTTTTAGTGCTCGACCGACCGTCGGTGCGTACCATCGTTCCTGACGATACGCATAACCGATCGTCAGTTTTTAACGTTCAGTGCTCTCCTGACCAACCAAACTGGCCGGACTGGTACAGTCACAAACACGTACCTACACGAAATGAACGCGTTTACAAATTGTTTAATTACTGCTTACTATCTTCGTAAAAGTATAAGGAACAGAAGACGTAGATACCACAATTTGAACACAAAGCTGTACAAACTTCTTCCCATGCCTTTAACTTGGCATCACGGTCTTTGTATAACACGTGGCCTTTGTCCCACAGAAGTTCACGAAGTCGAACTTCGGTAATTAGGCGTTCGGTGTCAATATAATATGCCATGTTTGATCAAAATTAGGTACTTAAATCATTAAAAGGTAATGATACCAATAAAATCAAACAATATTATTGAAGTTTTGAACTAGTAGGTTTCATTCTTTTTACGATGATACGCGCATCCGTACGGTCGGTCCACCGATCGGTGTAGCACTGAACGCGTTAATATGTATCCATAGCGCGTCGGTCGACCGACGGCACGCATGCGGACGCGCTTGACCGACGGTCCTCGTACGCAGTGCGTAGCAATATACGGGTGCGTACTGTCGGTCGAGCACTGTCACGACTAGTGAATTTTCATACAAATGACAAGCGCGACCGACGTACGCACCGACGGTCGGTCAAGCACTAAAACCGGCCTCATTCTTTTTACGATGATACGCGCATCCGTACGGTCGGTCCACCGATCGGTATAGCACTGAATGCGTTAATATGTATCCATAGCGCGTCGGTCGACCGACGGCACGCATGCGGACGCGCTTGACCGACGGTCCTCGTACGCAGTGCGTAGCAATATTATATTGCGACAGTACGCACGCGTATAATACGCGTGCGTACTGTCGGTCGAGCACTGTCACGACTAGTGAATTTTCATACAAATGACAAGCGCGACCGACGTACGCACCGACGGTCGGTCAAGCACTAAAACCGGCCTAAGCGATGACGCGGTCTACGACGGAGCACGCTTGCCCAGAAGAAACCGATTCACACGTGACTTGAAGACACCCAGATTGTAGCTGTCGGAGAACACCCACTCGGGCAGCGCATTCCACTGTTTGGCGGTTTTCACAACAAAAGTGAAATCAAAGCGCTTCGTTCGGCTTTTTGTTATATCAACCATGAACCCACGGGGCTTTTTCGTGCTTCTGGTCGTCCGATAGAAAAAAGGGTAATTTAAACTAAAGGGCTTCAGACTCGAATCACGTGATGCAACAATTCAAATGAATCAAGTTCATGATCTTCTTCTCTCGTGTCAGCACGAGCTAGTCGAAAATAGCTCATGCTGTGGTGAAGAAATTAGCCAGTCAGCAAGGTTGGTAGCGGGGCTGACTGCCCAGGGTGCGCCGGACGTACTGAAGTATCGTTACTCGTGGAGGCTCTTTTCATGCACACCTAATTTCATGATCAATAGCTCAAGGCGCAGGGCTAGTAGCGGACGACTGCGTATCGGTTATTGCCAGCTACGCTGTCGTAACCACTGAACACAAAAGTTTTTTTCTGTCTACATCGCTTCAGCTACGTCTCGTCGTAGCAATACCTCAATCTTTTTAAAAATGTCCTGCAGAAGTCAAAAGTCCATGGAGAACTGAATTCTGAATACTTATTACTAGTAGATGGGTATGCTAACGGTGCCGCAACATTTAAAAGCATTTTTATTTATTTCTATTTTCACTGATGATTTTTTTCAAAAAGCATCCGTGGTCATGTCGGTTGTTAGATTAATCTGACCATGGAGTGACCGTATTAATACCAACACACAAAATCAATAAAAAAACGACATTCAACATTTAAAAGCCAACTATTTTATGTATCTATGTATACTTAAATCGAAGACATAATTAAAGTTATGAAATAAAATAAAATGTAAAAGTCAAGTTTCTTCGTCGCAATCGGAAAGTTTACAGTCGTATCGATAGGATTTTTATTTAGTTGCTCGAGTTTATGGTTGAAGACTGTTTGGGTATTCTAAATTGATGAAGGTTAAATAGACATCTAAATTGAATTTTCGTATTTACTTGGTACAATTGAGTGATGTGATATTTCATCAATAATGAAAGAAAGAAAGAAAATACATTTATTTAGACACACACACAGAGTAAAAGGCACACAATATAAATACATCAGAAAAAAAAGAAATTAGCAGAATGCATTATTTAATTAATGACTTGGTTACCGTCGTTAGGGCCGTCAACATTAATTTATTCGTGTTAGGTAACTACCAGGAAAATAATAGACCACACCCTCTCTCTTCCTGTACCTAATGAGTATTAGCAAATTCGTGCTACAAGCAAACTTAAAATGCGTTTAGTACAATAATGTCGCGGTTTCGTTTAGTTTAGATTGAGGTCTGAAAATTGCGCTCAGGCACTTAGGTACTCATGTATGGATCACTCGGCGAACGAGTCTTTTTTTAGGGTTCCGTACCCAAAGGGTAAAACGGGACCCTATTACTAAGACTCCGCTGTCCGTCCGTCTGTCCGTCTGTCACCAGGCTGTATCTCATGAACCGTGATAGTTAGACAGTTGAAATTTTCACAGATGATGTATTTCTGTTGCCGCTATAAAAAACAGAATAAAATAGATATTTAAGGGGACTCCTATACAACAAACGTGATTTTTTTGCCGTTTTTATAGATAATGGTACGGAACCATTCGTGCGCGAGTCCGACTCGCACTTGGCCGGTTTATTATGTTATACATAGATTGGAATACAAGCCGACGGTGCACCTGATGGTAACCGGTTACCGCCGCGTGCATTTGGATTGAGTGATCTTTTTTTATTTCGTGACAAAATCCGTTTGTACATTTAGGCAAAAATAGTCAAAACTCATAGCCCAAAGTAAAAAATTTGTCACTCTCAAGGGTCTTCAGTTATTGCCGAAAATGTGGATCACTCAATTCAGACATTTTGCAAAAACGGCTATGAGCTAAATCTCAACAAAAACTTACTCTACTGACTATATTTATATCTCAAAAATTTGTCAAAAATTTGTCACATTTTTTAAACCCATCAAGGCACTTAAAGCTTCTTCCAGGTATCTTTGGACAGTTTTATTGGATCACTCAGTACAAATACCATTTGGTCTGAGAGATCCTTGTAATAAGGTTTCGGATGACTTTTTCTGTAGATCTATTGTTTATCCTAAAATGTACATATTCCGAATATATTTGTACAATAAATATCATAACATAAATACCTTTTGTTAAAAAATTATGAGTAACTCAATGTTTTTAAATTTGCTGAACTGAGTGATCCATATGAATACCTACTTAACTTATAGGTAAACTACCTGTTTCGTATTGATTTACACAAAGTATCATTAATTATTGTACAACTTTATGACTAAAGTTTTACATAAAAATAATTTACATATACAGCTTAATTTACGAGATATTACATTTTTAATTTTATTGTTAGGGATAAGTGCAGTAGGGTGACCATATAATATGAGATCATCGGAAATATAAATGATACAGTAAGTACCTAAAGTCCCCGTCGCGAGAAGCTATAAATTTTGTAAACACACATTCAGGGGTTCTCTACCTTTGGAACAAATAAAAAAAAACAGTTTTGTAATGATTTTTATTTTTATAGAATGGTTTTTATTTTATTTATATAATAATAAATAATAATCTACGAAAACAACACAAACAAACTGAAACGCATTCAAAACTCAAATGACAGCATTGACAGCGTCAGTGTGAACTTACATCAAAATGGCGGGCCAAATGTTGACGTTCCATGAGTCAGACACGTTCCGGTACCACAAAACATTAGACGATAGCGCTTTATATCGCTAAAATATAACCCGACTAAGTGAAATTGCTCGTTAGTTTCGTATTATGTAACTTTGAGTTGATTGAATTTGGGATTATTTGTTGTTGATTGAATTGTCGCTACGTAACTTTGTAGAAGTTCTTTATTTACAAAATTTATAGCTTCTCGTGACGGGGACTTTACCTATATAATCGGTTCGTCGTACGTCAACGTAGCAGGCCTGCCGCAGGCCTGGGGGCTTACCATGACCTCTTAAAGCAGGGCAGAAGTTGCCTGGAAGTTGAACTGCCCTGCCATTTCGTAGGTACTATGACATCGTTAGAGCAGGGGGCTTACCATGACGTCTTAAGAAAACGTTCAAATGCCAGCCAGCCAATATCCGTTCAAAAGCAGGCCTGCTTCTGAATCGCTAAAAATCGTACCATGACAGTACAAAAGGTGAACGACTATTCAACCAAGTTGAACGGATAAGCTTGTTTATGGTACGAAAAGTCTATACAAAAAAAAACAGGTGAACGGATTATGTAAACGTCAACGTAGCAGGCCTGCTACAGGCCTGCTATGTGCTATGTGCGTAAGGATTGAGGGCCATGACCGTGAATCGAAAAACTATTGTTATCAAGATATTGTAGAAGTTGTAAAACAAGTGTAGAACCGATTTAAAAAATTGTAAATTAAAATTTAAAAAAGTTATAGTACTTCAAAGGGTGTCCCTCAATCCTTACTCAGGGTACCTTTATCTCGGTAAATGGATGCAAGGAGATGCTAAATCTAATATCAAGATTTAGTAGAAGTATAGCTAAGCATCTCCGCAAAAATTCAGCACGATCAACGAACATACAAAACTTTTCAAATCAAATCAAATCAAATCATTTATTCATTTGCGAATATGGGTACAAAAGCTCTTATACATATTAACAATAGTGACCATTAGCCATATCCTACCATGAGGCATGCAAATTACAAAATAGGTACCTATGAAACTAAGAACATAAGTAACAATAATAAAAGAAAGACAGGAAAAGTAAAATTACATGAGTTTATCCTGTAAATATTCATTGATAGAATAATATGCTTTTTTTAGTAACAATGTCTTAATATTGTTTTTAAATATGTTTATGTCAACAATGGAGAGGACTGAGTTTGGTAAATGATTATAAATGCGTGGAGCCATACATAATATACTTTTATTTAGTAATGCTGTCTTATTTTCTGGTAAACATATATTGAACTTATGTCTTTTGCTATTTAACTTTTTGAAGTAGTTTGCATTTTTTTTTACAAATAATACAACCTCTAATATGTATATACATGGTAATGTAAGAATATTTAATTTTAAAAAGAATGGTTTACAGCTATCAGTTAGCTTTATATTAGTTATGGCTCGTATACATTTCTTCTGCGCTTTAAATACAGCTTCTTTTTCAGTGGAGTTTCCCCAAAAAATAACACAATACTTTAGAATAGGTGCAACATAGCCGTTATAGGCTGTAAGGACAGTTGGGCTACTGACCGTTTGTCTAAGCTTAAACAGGGCATAAGAGAAAGTATTCAATTTAGTGCATAATGAGTTTATATGTTCCTTAAAATTTAAATTGTTATCTATTTTTACACCTAGAAATCTTGTAACGTCTACTTCTTGGATCTTATTGTTTAGGTAATTAATATTCATATTTGTTATTTTATTTACTTTACTTCTGAATGTCATGATATTTGTTTTGCTAAGATTAATATGTAAATTATTTGATGTCAACCAATGTATAATGTTATCTAGAGTCATATTTATCTCAGATTCCATGTGTGATTTATTATCTCCTGTGAACAGTACTGTACTATCATCAGCAAATAGAATTGTGTTGTACTTTGATGCTTTCGGAAGGTCATTGATATATATGTCGGGGAACCAATAGGCTGGACGACAGTACCGGTTCCATGTTATGGGCGTAAGGGGTACTCAGGCAAAACAACATAACGAACGCACTTGTAATTCACAACTGATTTTATTGTTTCGAATACTTAATTAACACACACTAAAATAACAATTGACAACCGACAGATTTGTTGTGCCGGTCCGAACTGTACGAGTGCACGAAACAGACTGACTCTATAACGTTTTAATTCCCCCACACAACAACTCTGTCCACGTGACTCACGAGGACGTCACTGCGTTGCCAACTTCATAGCAAACTACTGACATACTATGAAATCAAATTAATTCCTTTTAATTGTAAAATTATCGCTTGCTACGACACGGCCATACTGACTCGTCACACGTCCTCGTGTGTATCTGTGAACAACGGAAATACAATAGGAATTAACTCGTCTATCCTGACTAACTTACATCATCTAAGATTGATTTAAAATATAGCAACAAATCAGATACACAACGATTGTTGACTGATTACAATAATCAGAAACCATGTGAAGTTCAACATAGTCGTAATCAATTTGAAGTTCAACGACATTGACGTTATGATTGCGCTTTTACTTTAGTGGCCCAGTTGCATCATGCAACTAACAGGTCTCTGCCTGTCCATCAAAATAGAGTCTTTTAACTCCCAGGTCTATCCAGACCAATAGCCTCTATAAGGCCCAAGTCACGTCCATGTGACTAATATAGTCTCTTACGAGACCCAGGTCGTCACTACACCACAAGCCGCTCATCACGCCCTGAACGACAACGTACGCAGTTGCGACTGCGTCTTGTGGATGCAGATTGACCAAATAGCCAACAAACGCTATCATATTATGTCTGTAGAGGTTCCTTCGCCCTCAGAAACATTGTCTAGTACGTCTAATTCTGTTGGAACTTCACAGGTTGGCATCTTACGGACACGGTCATGTGCGTACTTGTAAGTGCGATTTCCAGTCAATGACTTTAAAACATAACGGTCACCATCAAGCAATTCGATGACTTTAAAAGGACTTCTAATCTTTGGGTCGAGCTTAGTTTGATTACGCTCTTCATTTTTAATTAAAACCAAGTCACCAACACTAAACTTGACAAGCTTTGCTTTAGTGGAATCAAAACGAGACTTGTCATATAAAGCATTTCTCTCAATATTTTTGGTCGCCTGTTCTCTCACATCGGAAATATCAATTTCCTCATCATGTTCTACCATTAAGCTAAGAGGTCTAGCAACCTTGCCAATTAAAAGTTCTAAGGGACTAGCTTTGGTAACTCTACTAATAGTGCAATTCATAGCCAACTGCACATCTTCTAGAACATCCTGCCAGGATCTATCTCCAATCTCTACCGCGCTCAACATCCCCTTTAAAGTGCTCATGACACGTTCTATTTTTCCGACGGTACAAGAGGTGGTTTTAGGAAGGGGATTACGCGACAAAAAAATCAACATGGTTCATGCGCTTACCCTCTCGGTAAAGAATGTCAAACTCGAAAGCTTGAAGAAAAGTCCACCACCGATGAACTCTAGGCGTAAGATCAATCTTATTTCGCGAAGCTTTAACGGAGTTACAATCGGTAATGACAGTAAATTTATGGCCTTGTAAATAATGTCTAAAGTGCTTTACAGCGTTCACTACCGCGAGAGTCTCCAATTCATACGAATGGTACTTAGACTCTGCGTTAGTGGTACGTTTGCTGAAGTACTCGACAACACGTAAATCATTATAAAATTTTTGAAAAAGTATAGCACCATAGCCGTCAGCACTCGCATCAGTATGCAGTTCAATTGGAAGTTCGGGGTCAAAGATCATAAGCTCTGGCTTATCAGTCAGTATTGAAATTATTTGCTGACGTATTTGTTCATGCTCGTCTTTCCAATTGAATTGTTTACTAGTGGTAAGGAAAAACAAAGGTTTCATTATCTGAGAAAAGTTCGAAACAAACTTACGAAAGTACGAGGCCAGCCCTATAAATTGCCTAAGCTGATGAATACTTTTGGGAGGTGGTAAATTAGTCAAAGCCACGATTTTACGGGGATTAGGGCGGACTTCACCGGCAGTTATCTCGTATCCAAGAAACTCAACACGGTTTTTCATAATCATACACTTGGAAAGGTTTAGTGAAAAACCGGCATTATTAAGTGCTGTCAGAACTTCGCGTAACCTTTGTAATCCTTGAGGAATATCGATAGAAGGCACCAAAATATCGTCCATGTAAAGGACCGCATAAGAATACACAAGGTCAGCGAGAGCTTTAGACACCGCGCGTTGAAAAACGCTGGGGGCATTTCGCAAACCGAATGGCATAGCCAAGTATTCATACTGTCCGTCTGGTGATACGAATGCAGTACGTTCTATGCTGTCATTATGGACAGGTATAGAATTAAAGCCACTGGCACAGTCAAGACAGCTAAAGAATTGAGCCCCACCAAGCCTAGAGATCTGATCAGAAATAAGTGGTAAAGGAAATCTATCAGGGACTGTGTTATTTTTAAGCTCCCGATAGTCTACGCACATACGATCACTACCATCGCGCTTTTTTTTTACTAAAATAATAGGACTTGCGAACGGAGAGCAGCTAGGTCTAATAATGTTTGCATTAAGCAACTCGTTTATTTTAGTACGCACTACTTGACGTTCCTCGGGACACAGCCTATAAGGTCTACGTTGAACGGTTAAGTTAGGGTCCTTGAGGCGGATATTTAACTCCCCAGTAGTAACACGCTTACGAGGCAAACCAGAAATAAACGTTTCCGAGAAATCATTTAAAAGCATCATCAATTGGTGTTTATAATCTGTAGGGATGTCAGTAATAATTTCATCAAAACAAGGTAATGATTCTGAATTACAAGAATTAATTGCATGTGATTTTGAGATCTTAATACTATCTTTGGTCAAACAAACATTAAAACCCGATAGTAACAATTCAGAGCCAATTATAAGATCGTAGTGAATACCATCATTAGGTAAAACATGAAATAAAATGTTAAAACTATAACCGTCAATGACAACCTCGCTAAGTATTTGCTTTGTACTAAGTACGTCAAAATTACCTAGCCCTATCAATCGAACAACTGAATTGGAAAGAACACCTTCGAACTTTTGGAATAAGCTTTCCTTTATGAGAGAACATTCGGCTCCACTATCAAAATAAAATGGAAACGACTCACCCGAGTGTTCCAATCGGCCTTGCACGCTGTTAACCTTACAGATGTTGACGCGACGTTCGGCAACAGCAGTTCGCGAACTGCTAGCTGCGATTGTGCCCGAGCCGATCCCACTTCTGATGTCGGGGAACCAATAGGCTGGACGACAGTACCGGTTCCATGTTATGGGCGTAAGGGGTACTCAGGCAAAACAACATAACGAACGCACTTGTAATTCACAACTGATTTTATTGTTTCGAATACTTAATTAACACACACTAAAATAACAATTGACAACCGACAGATTTGTTGTGCCGGTCCGAACTGTACGAGTGCACGAAACAGACTGACTCTATAACGTTTTAATTCCCCCACACAACAACTCTGTCCACGTGACTCACGAGGACGTCACTGCGTTGCCAACTTCATAGCAAACTACTGACATACTATGAAATCAAATTAATTCCTTTTAATTGTAAAATTATCGCTTGCTACGACATATATAATAAATAGAAGTGGACCCAGTACACTTCCTTGTGGAACGCCAGATGTAACTTGTCTACATGCTGATGAATGATTTATCACTTTTTTTGCAAAGGGACATATCCTTGTTATTTGTGTTATTTGCGTTCTATTATTTAAGTAAGATTTAATCAGATCAAAGATGTTCCCTCTCACCCCATAGGCGTATAACTTATTTAGTAGCATTTTGTGGTCCATATAATCGAAGGCCTTTGTAAGATCCATAAATAACGCACACGTTTGTTTACCTCTATCCATGTGAGTTAATATAGTGTGGATAAAATTATATACTGCTATATCTATTGATTTGTTTTTGCGAAAGCCAACTTGTTCGTTACAAAGTAAATTATTTGACTCAAAGTAATTATAGATACTGCCATGGATCACTTTCTCAAATATCTTTGATATGACTGGTACAAGCGCTATTGGACGGTAACAGCTCATGTCACTTTTATCAATTTTTTTAAACAAAGGTTTTATTATTGTTAACTTTAGCTTTTCAGGGAAGGCTCCGTTTGATATACATAAGTTTATTATATGACTAAGAATATGTGATAACGGAATGGATACGTGTTTTAAAATTTTCGTTGATATATTGTCATAGCCAGTACTATTTGTGTTTTTTAGGTCTCTAATAATTTTGTAAATATCTTCCGGTATAGTTGGACGCACAAATATAGAACTTGGTTCATACGGAATTTGACATCTTGAATGGTTTGGTACGGAGTTTTTTGTTTGGTCAATAAAGAAATTATTAAAATGGTTAGCAATCTGTTTAGGGTCAGTTATCGTATTACCGTCTACGGTGATTTGTTGTATTTGTTCCTTTGGAATATTTAGTTTACTGGTGTTAATAACCTTCCAGGTAGCTTGCGATTTATTACGGGCAGTTTTTATGTAATTATCATTACGAAACTTTTGCGTTAACTTGATGATACGATTTAATCGTGTGGATAAAGTTAAGAATCTGCTTTTATTATTTTCTGTGGGTTTTTTCCTGTACTCCCACATAAGCTGTCGCTTACGCTTACAACATACTCTAAGACCTTTAGTAATCCACTGTGGGCGAGATCTTGTTGATATTTTTATTTGTATAGTAGGAAAACAGAGACTATAGAAAAGATGGAATAATTCATAAAACTCATCAAATGCTAGGTTTGGATCTGTACTGACAAAAACTTCATTAAAACTAAGGGAATTTATACATTCTTTGAATTTCTCAATATTTGCTTTAGAGTAATCTCGTTTCTCTATGTTCCACGATTTAAGGAGGAAACTAGGTTTGACCGGGCATGTGAGCAACTGAGCTGTGTGGTCAGATAGTGCAAATTCAATTACCTTTGCAGTACATCCTTTAATATTGAACATAATGTTATCAATACAAGTCCTGCTTGACAACCTTGTTGGTTCGTTAATGCCTAGTTTTAGGTTGTAGCTATGTAAAGTTTGCATGAACTCTATTGCATCTTGAGTTTTTTTAAGGATATTTATGTTAAAATCGCCGCAAAGTATAACTTTCTTTTTACTGTAACAAAACCGGCTTAGAAGGGAGTTTAAGTTAGCAAAGAAACTATTCATATCATCTGCATTTGATCTTGGGGGTCTATAAATGCATATGATGTATATTTTATGGTCTAGTAACTCAATACCAGAACATTCGATGATATTCTCAAGTGAGTAATTTTTAATTTCATTTATTGGTGCATACTGAAGCGATTTTTTTATTAAAATACAAGACCCACCGCGTCGGCTTTTCCTACAGAAACAATAGAGGTTTTGAACATGTCCCTCAATCCTTATAGTATAACATTGCGTTTTGGCAAAGTGGCTATGTGTACAACATTATTTTTTTCGTAAACATTTAGTAGAAGTTGTGTTGTAAACTGTTAAAAAATAATAATTGTAAAATACTTCTCGGTTTAAAAGTTATTACGCTAGAAACCATGTCCCTCAAACCAAAAAACATTTGCTCGTAGCTCACTAGCAACTTTAAATATGTAGTTATGTATGAATATAAATTTTTGTAGAAACTTTCTTTTTATAGTTTATAAAGTTATTTCGCTGAAAGATTCGTTATTTATCAAGATATTAACTTACCAATATTCCTGGAGCTAAATACGTATAGGGTGACCATAAATTAAACAATGATGTAGGATACATTTATTTATCTGTATGTTTAAGGGTTAAAGCTTTTACACGACTTCCCAATAAAAAGAATGTTTTCAGGGTGTGTTTACAAGTATGAGTGATAGTTTTTTATTCTACCATAACTTCTAAACGCCTGAATCGATTAATCTAAATCGTGATGTCGTTAGAATCCTTGCATTACTCCAGATAATATAAGACAGTGAAAACTTTAAAAAATATGGAGTAGCTATGGTGCATGAATAAAAAACATAAATGTAAAAAAAATAGATAATGTGTATGATCATTGTCTGGAAGTTCATAGGTAGATTCCAAAAGTATCTAACACCATCATTCACTGTCTATTCGTTCGTAAATAAGTATAAACTATCTAAATCTTATCTATTTATCAATATGAATATTCGCCAAAGAAATTATTAAAGGGGTGCGAAAATTTTATCGATAAATCTATCGACAACGTGATTTTTGTGTTAGGTTTAATTAATTAGGTATGTATACTTTTTTTTTCATTTAGGTTTCCCTGTGACGAATATTTTCGAAATAAATTGATTGCCGTGGTAGCTCACGAAATTGGTTGGGTTCCAAGAAAGCACCACAGAATTTGCTCCAGCCATTTCACTTTATCTTCTTTTACTCGTTCTGGCAAATGGCGGAGACTGAAGGAGGACTCTATACCGGCATTATACCTTCAATCTAAATTTAAAAGCCTATGTTCTTATTGAATTGCATGTCTACAGGAAGTAAAAGAATTCGAGTAATTTCTTTAAAAAAAATTGGGACAGATTAACCCCGCACTGGATTTAGCTTGATTGAAAATAAAAAAAATGAAAAACTTTTTTTTCTTGCAACATTACGTTCGACATCTTCTTTCGGCCATTCATACAATAGACTATTTCAGATAATATTTCATTGTCTTGTTTATCTTTCAAATAAATGTTGTTAATACAGTCGTAATCTTCAAGCCTGATAGATAAAATAATTAGGAGAACAGTGAATCTAAACAAAATTAACGTATTAAATAAACGATGATTAACTTACTACTCAATCAGTTTGCATTTGGTGCCACTAACTTTTACACCTCTTTACCGTAATTATCTTTAAAATCTTGTATTTTTAGGGATGCAGTTTTTTTATAGATAGAGTGATTCAAGAGGAAGGTTTTAAGCTATAAAACGTACACGTGCGAAGCCGGGGCGGGTCGTTAATTATATATAAAACAATCATTATTTTGTTTAAAATTTCCAGCGCCTCGAAATTGACAAATTACCTGAGACCACGTGGCACCGTTCTAGTGACAGAAAAAAACGTGCATGTCCAAGTACATTACAAGGAATACTCAATAATAATGTATTTAACTTTTGTGAAGCTTTTAGTAATTGCAAATTAAATAATAGACATTTATACTTAAACGATGACTTTATTTATTGATAGCGATAATAACAGGACCAGTCGAAGTGATGATGCTCGGGAGAGGCCTATGTCCAGCAGTGGGCATCTTTCGGCGGAATAATAATGATATTATAACTGTACTTTTGTCGTTATAACTTTCTAAGAAGTAAGTATTTATATGTAATAGGGCAATATCCGGCATGGTTGTTATTTGGTTAACACAATCATAGTCACCTTCTTTCGGCCTTACAATACTACTTCAGATATTTCGTAATATACATTATACGATGACTTTATTTTATCGATAGCTATAGTCTAATAGTGTGAATACCCTCATCCCTAGTCTCTGTACAAAAGGTTACAAAATTATTTTTTACGGCCTGTCAAAAGTTTACCTTTCCCGCTCTGACAACAGCGAGTCCGCCTTAAGAGTGAATAGCATGGCTATATTTTGATTCGTTTATGCTAAGTAGCGCTCCTTCTATGCTTTAGTACTTATTCTAAGATTCATACCTAGATACATACCGGTCAAAATCATAACCCTCCGTTTTGCTTCGCCATAGTCGGGTGAAATAGCAAAAAATCACATAACATCGATATTCAAGTTACATTAGATACCTCATAAAAAAAATTATGATGAATAAAATACAACAAAAAAAAAAAACTTTGATACTCTCTCCTAAAGTAGGTTTATTGCCGCTTTAAGCGCTATCCACACATTTCCGGGAAATCGTCCCTGCCGTGTTCCGTCAGGGACGGGGAAAAAATCGGTTACGTACAAATTGTATGAACTGGTTCACACAGCTCCGTGTCAGGCGTCAGTGTCCCGGAGCACGCTCGGTCGCACGGACGCTCTGACAGTGCTATCCGATTTTTGTTAAAGTTAATGATTTATCTGCAAGTGCAACATGAATACAGAGGGGTTGATAGAACTTGTACGGCAGAATGCTATACTTTACGATCTTCGTAATCCACATTATTTGAATTCTAAGAAGAAAAATACCCAAATACGTTTTATTTCCTGCTGATAGTGTTCTTGGTCATCTGCTTCTTCTTCATCTAGCGCTATTGCAATCATTGCCAACTCTTCTTGGTTAAACAAAGACATCGTGTTGTGTGCGTATCAGCTAACGAAACAGAACTGATACCGATTTCCCTGATATGTGTGAACACGGGTGACGGATGGCACGTCCCTGACGGGAACACTGAAACGATCTACTCGGAACACGGATAGCCCTGACCCGGAAATGTGTGGATAGCGCTTTAGTCTTTTTATCTTTCCACTGGCGTTCTTTATGGTCACCCTATACGTCTTTAGTTTCAGGAATATTGGGAAGCTAATATCTTGATAAATAACGAATCTTTCAGCGAAATAACTTTATAAACTATAAAAAGAAAGTTTCTACAAAAATTTATATTCATACACTACATATTTATATCATATCTAATTTACAATTTACTCCATCCATATGTTGATATCATATCTAATTTACAATTTACTCCATCAACCGTGGAGAGGTCGCTGAGTTCTTTGTGTATCGATAAGGGTCCAGGTTGTGACGGAATACCTCCATTGTTTTGGAAAAGTTGCGCAAAGTGTTTAGCCCATCCAAATTGTTTCATATTTAATCTCTCTTTAAGAGAAGGTGCGTTTCCGGATGAATGGAAGAAAGCATTTATAGTACCCATACATAAAAAGGGCTCGCGAATAAAAATAGAAAATTACAGAGGCATCTCTATTCTTAACACGTTAGGTAAAGTATTTGAAAAGCTTGTTTACAATGCTATCTATCCATACATTCTAAGAGGTATATCTAATAAACAGCACGGTTTCTTGAAAAAACGATCGACTATATCTAATTTGGCTTGTTTCTCAAACTTTATCCTTGAAAACACAGATAATGGCGGACAGGTTGATGTGATCTACACAGATTTTGAAAAAGCTTTCGATCGCGTGGATCACGTCATCCTGCTCAACAAATTGTACAGATTGGGTATACGTGGCGATCTTCTACGTTGGGTGCAATCATACTTATTAAAAAGGTCACAAGCCGTAGTATTAGGAGGTTATCGTTCTAACTTCGTTGAGATCCCTAGCGGTGTTCCACAAGGGTCCCATTTAGGACCGCTTTTTTATAATGCATACTTATTCGATATCACAGACTCTTTTAAACATTCTGAACATTTAATGTACGCTGACGACAAAAAAATATTTTACGCAATAAGATCACTTGATGACTGTATATCTCTCCAAAAAGACCTTGATAACTTACATAATTATTACTCAAAAAATAAGGTTACAGTGAACGTCACGAAATGTCAATGCATCAGTTACACACGTAAGAAAAAGCCTATAAATTACTCGTACCAATTTAATGGAATAATAATTAATAAAGTCGAGATGGTTCGTGATTTGGGAGTTATGTTTGATAACAAATTGACATTTTCAAATCATATAGACCTTGTTACTACCAGAGCTTACAAAAACTTAGGATTCGTTCTTAGATCCTGCAAGGTATTTAAAGACATTGAAGCCCTTAAAACTGTATATTTTGCGTATGTTCGCAGCGTCCTTGAATATGCATGTACAATCTGGTCACCCCAATATATTTTATATAAAAATCAAATAGAACGGATACAAAGAAAATTTATAAACCACCTCAACTATCGCCTCCGTAAACCTCCAATGTCCTACGAAAACGGCTGTCGGGCCTATGGTCTGCTCACACTCGATGAACGACGTAAGGTGTTGGATATGAGCTTACTTTACGACATTCTTAATGGCAGGCTGGACTGTCCGGATTTGGTGGCACAGATCATTTTTAACGCTCCCCAACTCGTCATACACCATTGTTACACGTGCCTCGGCATGCAACTAACTACGCTCAAAATTGTGTACTAACTCGCATTGCTCGAACTTATAACGGTAATTTTTCTCAAGTTGATTTATTTAACTGTACAAAACCTAGTTTTAAAGCTCAGGTTAAAAATATAATTTTGAAAGACAAATAGCAAGCAACTTCGCTCTGTTCATCATCATAATCGATCGTTACCTCAACTCATTAATTAGCTTATTTTTCTTTTGCATGTATTTCTTAATAGTTTGAATTCTTTAAATTTAAATTATCATCCACATATTGTCTGAAGTCCGTTCGCATGGTTTACACCTATTATGTTAAATAGGGAAACCTATTATTAGCCTTACAAAACTGTTTTATATTACTGTAATGTTTTATAAGTATCGCTGTTGGTTTTCTGAATAAAGAAAAACCAAAAAAAAATAAAAAAAAATTTAAATTTGCTAGTGAGCTACGAGCAAATGTTTTTTGGTTTGAGGGACATGGTTTCTAGCGTAATAACTTTTAAACCGAGAAGTATTTTACAATTATTATTTTTTAACAGTTTACAACACAACTTCTACTAAATGTTTACGAAAAAAATAATGTTGTACACATAGCCACTTTGCCAAAACGCAATGTTATACTATAAGGATTGAGGGACATGTTCAAAACCTCTATAAAAGTTTTGTATGTTCGTTGATCGTGCTGAATTTTTGCGGAGATGCTTAGCTATACTTCTACTAAATCTTGATATTAGATTTAGCATCTCCTTGCATCCATTTACCGAGATAAAGGTACCCTGAGTAAGGATTGAGGGACATCCTTTGAAGTACTATAACTTTTTTAAATTTTAATTTACAATTTTTTAAATCGGTTCTACAATTGTTTTACAACTTCTACAATATCTTGATAACAATAGTTTTTCGATTCACGGTTATGGCCCTCAATCCTTACGCATATCAAAAAAGCAGGGCAGTTCAACTTCCAGGCAACTTCTGCCCTGCTTTAAGAGGTCATGGTAAGCCCCCAGGCCTGCGGCAGGCCTGCTACGTTGACGTTTACGAAAGCCGTTCACCTGTTTTTTTTGTCTAGACTTTTCGTACCATGAACAAGCTTATCCGCTCAACTTGGTTGAATAGTCGTTCACCTTTTGTACTGTCATTGTACGATTTTTAGCGATTCAGAAGCAGGCCTGCTTTTGAACGGATATTGGCTGGCTGGCATTTGAACGTTTTCATAAGACGTCATGGTAAGCCCCCTGATCAAAATGTTTGCTCGGTAGCAAAGTGGAAACGCGGCTTTATGTATTGCTCAGGGTTACATTTTATGTATTTACCTCATCTCTAGAATTTTAACGTTTGCAACATCAAGAAGATAATTGATAATAGGACTTTTTGGCGGGAAGTCAAACGAGGCGGTAATTTTGATTTCGCAAAAAGTTAAACATATAAATAATTGTACGGAAATACTACATAAATAACATCTGTAGGACCTTGAACAATCATGAGTGTCTCCAGTGGCGGTGAGGAGCCGCCAGACTCGGGGAGAAAGAAGAAGAGAAAGTACAATAGTACTCGAAACGACGACTCAAATAAGTATAAAATTTTTACCAAACATAATTATAAAAGACTGTTCATAGAAAATACCAATTCTGAGTACGTAGTATACGTGGAGTCAACAGAACAAGAGAAGATAGGGAATAAAAATCCTATCACGCTCACCAAATTAATTTCTGACAATGTTAAAGAAGTCTTAGGAGTACATAGATTAAATGCACACAAAATAGGAATAACATTCAGAAAGGCGGCTGCGGCTAACAATTTTCTGAAGATGGAAGACTTCCTTCAGAAAAATAAGTTTAAAGCCTTTATACCATCATATTTGACAGAAAGGATTGGTGTATTGAGGTTTGTGCCCAAAGAACTCTCTAATGAGGAGATATATAAAAATATAGTGTGCGACTCTGAAGTAATTTCAATTAAAAGATTCATGCGTAAAGTAGAGGGAAAATTAGTGCCTCTCAATACAGTTGCTGTCACCTTTGCATCAACATCTTTACCGCAATACGCTTATATACAACTATTTAGATACGAGGTGAAAACATACATACCACCATTATTGCAATGTTATAAGTGTCTTAAATTTAACCATTCTGCTAAGACCTGCAGAGGCGAGCAACAATGCTCTTCTTGTGCTGGTCGTCACTCCTACAAAGAATGCGATGTCGAAGAAATCATATGCATCAACTGCACAGGTAATCATCTTGCCATTTCAAGAGACTGTCCAATTAAAAAACAAAAAATTGAAGAGAAAAAGGCCAAGTTTCTTGCGCAGCAATCGTATGCCACTGCTGTGAAACCACCCCCCACATTTAATGAGAAATCTTTCCCTAGTTTACCTATTAAGGTTACTGATAATAAGGCTAAAACCAATGACATTATAGATATTAAACAAGTAGCAAATAATGATATTATAATTAATGCAATTGTTAAATCGTTGGTTACATTAGGAAACAAGAGTGACTCTGATGGGCCACTGACATTTAAGAAAATAAAAGAAATATTTTTATCAAATTTAATTTAAATATGGATAATTATCTAAATATTTTACAGTATAATATACAGAGTTTACAGAGCAAAAAGAGTTTATTACAAAATTTATTAATTGAAAAAAATATAGATGTCTGTCTTCTTAATGAGACTTGGTTCAAATCTAATTCTATAATACCACACTTTCCTACATATAATTTAATTCACAAAAATTCCACAAATTCTCATAATGGAGTAGCCATTTTGGTGAACCATTGTTTAAAGTACAAATTAATTAATACACATTTCTCAGAATCTATTCAAAACTTATGTATCACTATAGAAACACAATTTGGAGCAATGGCAATACTTTGTGTGTACTGCCCTCCAAGTCAAAGATTTGACTCTGCAAAGTTAAAGGACTTAATCAATAACATACCCAAACCTTGTATAGTTATGGGTGATTTTAATGCTCATAACATAGCCTTTGGTTGCCATAGTGATAATAATAGAGGTAGATATTTATATAATATAATTGATGAATTTGACTTATGTATTTTGAATGATGGATCACCAACAACTGTTCCTTATCCTAATAGACAAGCTTCAGCGATAGATCTTGCCCTTGTTAGCTCTTCAATAGCTCATTTATGTAATTGGTATGTTCATGACGATCCCATGGGTAGCTATCATCTTCCAACCTTACTTGAGATCAACATTCAACCATCTATGTATGACACATCACCACCTGTGGATCAAGAGAAATACATTTATAGTAAAGCAGATTGGGATGAATATTATAACCTATCTGAAACTTGTTTTTCCCACTTGAACTTAATAAATGATTCCCCTACCAATACATATAACCTTTTTATAGAAACATTAAATGATTTACGAAATAAAACAATTCCAAAACGAAAGTTAGGTGCAAACACAGCTATTAAAAAACCAGTACCATGGTGGAATAAAAAATGTAGTGATGCTGTCGCAAAATCAAAAGATGCATTAAAGTATTATTTTTCTCAACCCAACATTGAAAATTGGATAAAGTATAAAAAATTAGACGCAAAAAAGAAAAGAATACTGAAAGAAGAACGTTCTTCTTCTTGGCAAAATTTGTGTAGTAGCTTCAATAGGTTAACTCCAGTATCTAGGATATGGGGATACATTAAAAAATTTAAAAAAATTGGAACAAATCGAAACAAGAATATCAATGATGAGTGGGTTCAAAGTTTTTTAGATAACTTAGCAGATTCTACTGAAATAGATGACAATAGGCTTAAGTATTTGTTCGAAAATGCTACAGAAAATGATGTAAATATATTTCTCAAGAATAATTTCACAATAGAAGAGTTGAAAACATCTTTAATGAGTAGGAAAGATACTACACCGGGATTGGATGACATACCTTACATGTTAATTAAAAAATTACATTTAAATGCACAAACAACATTACTTCATATTTATAATAAATTATGGGATGAATTAGTAATACCTGAGTCTTGGAAAACACAGTGTGTCATCCCAATTTTAAAACCGAATAAACCTGTAAATAGTGCTTCTTCCTATAGACCTATTTCCTTATCATCTTGTTTGGGTAAACTCTTCGAAAATATGTTGAAGTTAAGATTAGATTATTTTATTGAATCGCAAACCTTAATTCCTTCTATACAGTTTGGCTTCAGAAAAGGTAAAAGTTGCTCTGAAAGCCTTGTATCGTTATTAACAGATGTAAGACAGGTTAAATTAAGTCACTCTAATGCAATTTGCGTGTTTTTAGATGTAAAGGGTGCTTTTGACAATGTAAATATAGAAGAACTCATTCAAGTATCTCATGATATTGGTGTACCTGGTCATATTCTAAAATGGCTCTATTCTTTTTTAATCAATAGAACTGTATTTGTTAAATATAATAATAAATTGCATGGACCTAGGACTGTCAACAAAGGCACAATGCAAGGTGCAACTTTGTCTCCTTTACTTTATAACTTGTATACTTCTGAAATATTAAAATATGTAGATGTCCCAGGGGTAAATATCCTGCAATTTGCAGATGACTTGCTTTTTTACAGCATAAATCAGAACATAGATATAGCAATGGCTAATATCAATAAGGCTTTGTCTCAATTATACAGCTATTATTATGGTAAACTTAAATTAGAAATAAGTCCAGAAAAGAGTTCAGTTCTAATTATCAGTAAAAATGTAAATACTCATGGCAATGTTAAAATTTCATACAATAATATAGAAATACCCGCTGTTAAGCAACATAAATTCCTAGGCGTCATTATTGATGATAAATTAAAGTTTGATGAACATATTAAATATATAAGTAACAAAGCGCTGAATGGTATTAATCTATTGAGACATTTAGCAGGAAGTTTTTGGGGATCTGACCCCAAAGTTATGAGTATGCTCTACAAAAGTATAGTGAGAAGTCATTTTGATTACAGCAGTTTAGCTTACATGAATGCCAGTAGCACCTTGTTACGAAAATTAGATGTAATTCAAAATATGGGACTGAGACTTATTTGTGGTGCTATGCGCTCCTCACCTATTAATTCGTTAGAAGTTGAGACATGTATACCTCCCTTGACATTACGAAGGTTGTTGTTGGCTGAGAGATTTGTATTAAAAGTCATGGCATTAAATGATAATCCTTTAGTTAAGAAACTAACAATACATCCTGAAATCTCACAGTCAATTGCTTCCAATGCCATCTCTGCTTCTTCTTTGGTTGGTGGAACTCTACCTGAAATGCCAACAATATTTGAACATGTTAATAATAATTCAAAAGATATTGTTAAAAATGATATTTGGCCTATATACAAAATTCCCTTTAAGAGTATTATTAACAGCTTTGAAATTCATTTAGATGCGGTGCATAATAAATTTGATTTCTTACAATTTAAAGACAATAGACCAGAACATTATGTTATCTATACAGATGGATCTAAAACAGATCATAATGTAAATGCAGCTTTCTATGATCCACAGCTGAACTTCACTAAATGCATTAAATTAAATAAAGTGTGTAGCATTTTCACTGCAGAATGCTATGCAATTCATTGTGCATTGCAGCATGTAATTACTATTGTAAATAATGTACATAATATTTTGATAGTTACAGATTCCAAAAGTGTTTTGTCTGCTCTACATAATGTAAATATTTCATTTAAGTTAAATTATATTCTTTTTAACATTAGACTTATAGTCCAAAACCTACTTGATAAGTATGTTAAAGTGGAATTAGTATGGGTACCTTCACACAGTGGCATTCGTGGAAATGAATTAGCTGACACTGCGGCTCGTTCAGGCTATGACGAGGATCGATCCGAGTTGCTCAAAGTTCCATTCACTGATTACTACAGCCTTTTTAAAGATCTTCATAGACAGTTATGGAAGGAGTATTGGAACATAACCCTGGAAACGAAAGGCAGATGGTATGCTGGAATACAAAATGAATTACCAATTAAACCTTGGTACCATAACTTTAAATACACCACAAGAAGATTTATAACTATTGTAACACGGATGAGATTGGGACATTGCTTAACACCAGCTCACCTGAACAGGATTCGCATAATTAATAATAGCCGATGTCTTCATTGTGGAGCAGAGGATGCTGATTTGGATCATGTTATCTTACAGTGTTCAAGTTTTAACATTCAACGTTTGATTTTGGTCGGTGAATTGAGTGATGTAAATGACAATAATGACATTGACATTGAACGTCAAAGTGTTCCCCGCCGCGTTCAGGATTTATTAAAAAATAGGAAATATTTTAGTGTATTATATAAATATATTTGTAACACAGTGGAAAAAATTTAATTCATTGTATTCATTGTATTGTATTCAAGTTAGGTTAAATAATTTAGTGTAAAAACATTGTAACACATCTGTGTACACCTTAGAGCATAATGCTCTAAGATGTACACAGAACATAATAATATAATACCTCTATGTATGCGACTGAAGGACATGTATCCATGGTTATGAATAAAGATTAATAAAAAAAAAAAAATTGATAATATTGACATAAACTTTTTTGACATTTTAGCCTGTAAAGAAGCAAGGCGCCAAATCTATTTACAATTCGTTTAAATTATCACTATTCCTTGGATTTAACTAGTTTAAAGATATACATACATCTTTGTCGTATTTTATTTTTAATACTTGTACTAGTTCCTCTCTCGTACAACTCTTGTAAATTCGTAATCATAATCGTGCGATAATCATACTTAAATTCGCACCAATTTATTGTTTCCTAACCTGTTTTCTCATATATTTATTTACACTTATATAATACTGTGTTTTCTTTAGAAATGACTTCGTCTCCGAAATTTAAAAATTTAGACTACAGACCCAAACAATCTCCAATACAGTTGAAAGAGAAGATGAGAAAGGTAAAACTTTATTTTTCACACCTTCAATCCTTATATTCTGTACATGGTGCTTCATATGAATGTTATTTATTTTGTCTTTATACTACCTGTTACCCACACACACGCATAATACTTAAGTTAAGCTTAAAATAAATTGAACACTGTTTTGATTAATTTGTCAATTTCCATAATCGCTTAGAATATACCTATCAGATTTTGATATGTGTCTATTTTGGAATAACAATAACAACTTCTCTTGCATTGGCACAATATAAACGACAACAGCTCATCCCGTGGTGGAAAGCAAGAAGCTTATAGGTAAAAACAATCAACTTGGTGAAAAGATTGACCAGATAACAAGTTTGGTATAATAGTGTGACTTACTTTGTTTTAAACATTATATTATACATATCACATTATCCTAATCATAACAACATCAACATAATGCCTGTCCCAAGGGTTGGACAGAGGTGTATTTGGATCCTCATTTCACTGTTATGTTTCAAGTCCCATGTAACATGGAGCCTATTGCCATCAACCACCTAAATCCAGACTCCAGGCTGCTACTGAGAAATTCCACACTGAAAACCCAACACTGCCTGACCTGGGGATCACACCCAGGACCCCCTTGCACTTGCGATCACAAGGCCAGTAAAACAAAAGAGATTATATAAATGAAATTATTTTCCAGAATTACAAACACAAAATACATAACTGCCGTGGTTTGTTAATGGATAGACTACGTGGTACTTTAACAGAAAAAGATTTATGCAACACTTTGACTGATATATACAAAACCATGTTCAATTTTTCTGATGAAACTATCAATGATGAAGAATATGAAGTTATGGAGGAACTCAAAAATGAGCTTGTACAAGAAGAGTTAGAATGGTATGTCTTTATCACAACAGATTTTATTTCTAATATGGCAGTATGACATTTTCCTTCCAAAATCTTTAAAACTGCCATTTTTATTCCTCAGAACTAAGTTATCTGACATTTTAAAAAGTCGTTTTTGGGGTATTTCATCATATCATTAGCTCTTTGTTAAGTTAATTTAGTCTCTTAACTTTTTAATAGCTCACATTTGCATTTCACTACCCATACCAATAGTGATAACAACAAGATTATTGAACACAAATGTCATATTGTAGACTTATTTGGTCAATAGTTACAGACTTCTTATAGATATGTTGGTGAAATACCTCCTAAGTCTAACAACCCTAATATTTCTGATGGACCTGAGTATAGCTTGCTTTAAACATCAAACAACCATGTGTTCAAAAAGAAATCAATTCCTGTTACAGGTGCCTCAAAGAATATGAAAAATACCAACAGGAAAACTTTGACTGGTCCTCAGTTGAAGAAGATAACATAATATGCCCAGTGTGCCAGAAGACAAATCTTCAGCTTAGTAATGGTCATCTGAACTGTTCTTATTGCAAAAGTGCTATTAAAACTCAGAAGCCATTACCAGAAATAAAAACATCTATTTTGAGTTCTGTGGATAGTCATAATGCAATGTGTAATAATGATGCACAATTTGGCATAGTTTCAGAAGTAAATGAAAGTCATATTTATCTTATTTGTGAAAGTTGTATGGAAATGAAATTAATAGTTTAGTAATATTATTGTAACTAAAACACACTGCCTTTTATAACGTTAAACTGGCATAGCCAGTTGTTAAACAAAACTATTTGCTATTAGGAGAAACCAAACTTACCCCTGATTCAGAACTTGTCGAACCATTTGTTTTGTTTACTCTAGTTAGGACGCTGGGTACACAATTTTTTTGTCAGTATATTTCATAACGGCCTTAAGTATTGTGACTTTCATTTTCCTGACATAAGGTTCAAAGTGCAATGATTTAACGGCTTTCTTGAGATGGATTAACTCTTCATGTTGATCATTCTCGCGTCATAGTAGAGAACAATGATATTATATACAAAAAAAAGAATACCAAAAAAATATTGTTATAAGTTAGGATGTAAAGTGATGGGTTTTTCAAAACTTATTATATTTTTATGCAGAAAAATAAGACAAGAAGTGACGTCAATTTCGCCGATTGAATGCCCAGTTTACTTAATAAATTAAAGCATCCTTAACTATAGGTACCTACTTACTTAAAAAATTAGCGAAACTTAAAAATTTGATACTTGCTCATAATTTTGTAGGTACGGTACCAGATTTGGTGATTAACTGCGTTTTTTTTTTAAGACTTAAAAAAAATGATTTCTGCTTATTTCGTGCGCCAGTTTTTCGCATCTTAGGTACCGTATAAACAAACCAAATCGCTCGAAAATTATCGACAAGTTCTGAATCTGGGGGCTGGCATACGAGCGTGACAAATAGAATCAGTATTAATTTCAAATTGGTTAAGGCTACCTTTTTTGTCAAGTCTTTTTTATTCTAATTGTTAAGTTTAAAAATACAGGATATCTTGGTGTTACACTGCATAATTGTTCTAAATCCTGCTGTGCTGAAATATCAGATCTAATCTAAGATATTCCCGTGGATAATTGCAGAAATACTTTCTTTCAAACAGCCTTATCTGTGATTGTTTTATTTGTTATATACTTTTGATAGATGTAGACGTAAGTCTGCGATTTAATTAATAAAGTAAGTAATATACTTTTGTAAGTGAAATCATTATTAAATAAATCCATATCTTCTGAATTGAATACCTACTATCTAATGAAAGTTAGTTGATTAGGAAGCTAAAGCGCTAATATACTACCTGTTGCCCGCGGTTTCACTCGCATCCTAGGGGAACTACTTCATGTAGCCGGATAAAAAGTATCCTGTCGTAATCCAGATTATGGTCCACCTGTGTGCAAAATTTCATCCAAACATCCAAACTTTAGGTACCTACCTACTTAGTCAAATATGAACGCGCAAGACTTGTTAAAAAAATATATTTATTTAATTAAAGACACGTGTGCTCCGTATGAGCATTATAGTACAAGAACAAGTAATTTTAATTTACATGGGCTTATATACTAGTGGAGGTTTTGTATGTGTGTGTCTGTGACTGGACCTCACAGTGGGCCAGTAACAGTAACAGGAAGCCTCTTGTATGTCAGATCATACTTCTAATTGTTATGGCTATGATTAATTAATAATTGATTGGTAATTTATTCTAAGATGTTTATGGCTACCTGGAACTGATGGGTGGCATGGCGTGATTTTAGTTTATTAATACAGTTCGGGGTAATGGTTGGCTATGCATAACTCCTCCCTCCGTAAGTGCAAAATCACCATCCGAAGGTGCATCACGAGGTTGATGATTTTGTCCAAGCTTACGCAGTAATAAACTTCTATAGCGGTACAATATAACTAAAATTAATACAAAAAGTAAAATAATGTAGATTACAATAGTTCCTATGCTAATGCTGTGCACATTCACAAAATGACTTTCACTATTTTTCACTTCACTGTTATCCTTTAATGCGTGTGATAGGAACTGTAGATTTTCCAAATCAATCTCATCTAGACTGATAGTTTTACGTAGTGCGATGTCTTTTGGTCTTATAATACTGGGCAGATGTATTGATGGTGAACTGCGGAAGGTAACTTCTCCTGTTTGAAGACGGCGTTTTCTTAATGTGGTTGTCCCAAGTTTTACCTCACAAGCATTGTTAAGGGTTAGGATATATGTGCCCATGATGTCGTGCTGGCTCATATCGTTGTCGCAAATTTCTGTCAGGAATGTTTGAAAACCTGTGAAAACAATCCAAGAGTCCAGATGTATGGATTTAATTTTAACGTTTGTTGCGTTGACGGGAAGAGGCAGGCACGATGTTATCTTCGTAGAAAATGTCATCAAATCTTTGATGCATTCATTTTCTTCTTCTGGAGACACGTTGTTCTCGTAACAAAGGAACTTTCCTTCGTCTATTCCTCTGCAAGGCTGGGAGAGCGATACTACTTTCGACCCTTTCGCAAGGATATGGGAATTTTTAGGGGTAATTAGGAAAGATAGACCAAGGTGGGGATTATACATAGGAAAAGGATGTAGGGTGTAATAATTGTAGACATCTAATTGGACTGTTGGTACCGACATAATAAAAGTTATCTGTTTGTCTTTTACATAAGCTTTGATTTCAATGCAATGTTCAATATTAACTAAGTTTTCATTAGTAACAGGAAAAGCTAACTTATCTGTTTTTTCGATATCTTGAAGAATATTAATCAGTTCAGTAGTATCTAATATAGACTGATGTAATACATTAACTCTACTAAATGCTAATGCTGTCTCCACTTCATCTAAGCGGGTTAATAATATTTGAAAGTTATGGGTTAACATGTTATAAGTATTTAGGACAAGGCTCTTACTCCTTTGGAATTGAGTTTTGTTTAAAATTTCTTCTATTTCCTTAATAGTTTTCTCAAGTATTACAAAGTTGTTTCTAGTTGAGTTAGTGATATTAACGAATGTGTCAACTATTTCGGAAACTAAAGTAACTTTATTCATGATTACATTTTGTTGCAATTGCAGACTTTTTATCCAATTATCATATCTAAGTGCATCATCGTTATCTAAGTTTCCAGTAATAGCTTTGATTATAGATCCAACAGGATTGATAAGTCCCCTTTTTATTCTAATGCTTGGAATTAACTGATTATAACGTTCTATAGTTATGTTCATTATGTATTGGGTTTGCAACTCAGCATCAACAAGACTACCATCTAAAATATACATACCTAATTTATCCTCCATATAGCTGGAAATATCTTTATATTTTTCTATGTTATATTCTAAATTTCTATGAACTAAATTTAAGTCTAGTCTCTTAATTATATGCCAATTATAGAGGCTCAGTGACGCTTGTCCTTCTTTAACGGGAAGGATTCCCGGATTATCTTCAATCCTTTGAAGTTGAAGGCCCAGGCTGAGGGCTGCTTGCATCGTTACCACCAGGACGAACCTGTGAAGGACGCTTAATGTCTTTAACGGGTATTTTCTTAGTTTTACTGGCTTTATTTTGGACAGCTACCGTATTTCTCTTAATTTTATCTATAACTGTCGCTTTTTGGTATCTAGGCTTATCTTTGCTACGTCTGGTATTAACTCCTTTCATATAAATTTGATCTCCTTCTTTAATGTCAAATTGTTTTTCACCGCCGCGTTTTTCTTTGGTTTTTTCTTTGGACTGTATCATTTTATCAGTTAAATAATTATATAGATGTTTAGTACGCTTAACATGGTCCTTTACTAACTGTTGGGTGTAACTCTTATTAAAATCTACTGCAAAGGTACTTGAGGCATCGGTATGTCCGAAGACTACTTCAAACGGTGTTAAACCAGTAGTTGAATGAATAGACTGGTTGTATGACATTATAGCATACATCATGACAGATGCGGCGTCTGTTATTTTCCTCTCGTACTTCGCAAGTCGATAAATTTCTATGATAGTAGAATGGAATCTTTCTACTAGTCCCATAGAGTTTGGGTTATGAGGCGTACCTATGTGTAAATCTATCTTGTAGAATGCTAACATTTCCTTTAATAGATTATTATTAAATTCTGACCCTGGATCTGCACTAATTTTTGATGGCACACCGTATGTGGCGAAATACTTTATTAGTGCCCTTATAACTTCCGGTGTAGATCTATTAGGTACTTCAACTGCTTGGCCTAATTTACTGAATGCGTCTACGATTGTAAGAAAATAGGTTCCTTCTATTGAGAAAATGTCCATGAATAGTTCTTGAAAAGGTTTTGTTTGAGTTTGAGTTAATTGGAGTTCGGGTTTTATTGGTTTTCTATCGTATTTCATTTGCTTACAAAGTTCGCATGAGTTGATAATGCTAGCTACGATATGTTCTAAGTTGTTCCAGTAGTAAGTTCTTTTTAAGTGGGCTACGGTTTCTTTGATACCACGATGGCATGTTTTTCCAACGTGATATTTCAGAACTATTTCCCGTTGTTCGTTTTCGTCTTCAACGTAAACGACCCTTTCGGTGCACTCATATATGCTTATTGCATTCTTTTTAAATAAGGTTATAATAATATTTGAAAATTCTTTACGGTGACGTTCATCTTCAAAGTAGATGTAATATTTTATTTTAGGACGAATGTATTCTTTTAAGAATTCTTTTATTAATTCCGGTTTTTCTATTGGCATGTGTACTTCAAACACCTTTTGTTTATCCCTAGATAGGTTTTTAACGCTGCACTCATTTCTATGCCAAGTGTATACGAGAATCTGATTGGGTTTCGTATCTATGGCTTCCTTTAATATTGGGATATCAGAGGAGTCTGTATTTTCTTCTGAATGGACGGTTACTAAAGATGGAGAGTCTGCTCTTTCAGAGGCTGTGATTGTTTCGCTTCCTATTGATGGTATTGAATATGGTGACTTAGGTCTGTTCTTAGAGTCACTGGGTGAAGTACTAATATTATCATCTTCATCTGATGAGATGACAATTGTCTTTGACCTATCGGTATTCACTATCATTGAGGCATCGTCTAAGGCATTTACTTTAATTCTAGACAATGCATCTGCATTGCTGTTTTGTTTACCGGGTTTGTACTTAATTTCGTAATCGTATTCAGAGAGTCTAAGTCTCCATCTAGTGAGTCTACTTCCTGGCTCTTTAATAGAATTTAACCATACCAATGGTCTATGATCGCTTAGTATTGTGAACTTTTTACCATATAAATAAGGTCTGAAATGTTTGCATGCCCAAACAATTGCTAATAGTTCTTTCTCTATGGCGCTGTAACGCGTTTCGGCGTCGTTAAGAGTTTTACTTGCGAAAGCTATTGGTTTGTCACTACCAATTGGACCCTGAGATAAGACTGCTCCTAGCGCAAAGTTAGATGCATCCGTTGTTAGAAGGAAAGGTTTTTCGAAATCTGGGAATTGTAATAATGGTGCATTGGTAAGTAGTTCTTTGCACTTTTCAAATGCGTTTACAAACTCTTGAGTTATGGTGACTTTATTTTTCTTTTTAAGGCAGTTTGTCATAGGTTGCGTTATTTTAGAAAAGTCTTTGATAAATTTACGATAGTATCCTACTAAACCTAGGAAACTCTTAATTTCTGTTGGTGTTCTAGGCAAAGGGAATTGTAACACAGCTTTAATTTTATCATTATTTGGTTTAAGACCGTCTTTGGTTATTGTGTGACCCAAATATAACACTTCTTTCTTAAGAAATTCGCATTTATCAAGGGTTACTTTGAGATTCGTTTGTCTAAGCCTATCGAATACTTTTCTAAGCTTATCTATGTGCTCTTGGAGGCTGGTTGAGTAAACAATAATATCATCTAAATAAACAAGACAATGTATGCCTTGTAGTCCGCGGAGTACGTTATCCATTGCTCGTTGGAAGGTCGCTGGGGCTGTCTTTAAACCAAAAGGCATACGAGTAAATTCGTAATGTCCTGACTGTGTTGTAAATGCAGTTTTCGGTTGGTCCTCTTTTTCTACCTCTAATTGGTGATAACCACTGGCTAGGTCTATCGTAGTGAAATAAGATGCTTTTCCTAGCCTATCGAATAAGTCTGTAATGTTTGGAAGTGGGTATTTATCATCTATCGTTATCTCATTGAGTCGCCTATAGTCTATAACCATCCGAAACTTCTGTTCGCCTGAGGCGTCCATTTTCTTAGGAACTAGGTGTACAGGGGCACTCCAAGGTGAGTGTGATTCTGTAATTACTCTATTTTCTAAAAGTTTATCTACTTGTTTCTGTATTTCCTCATTTTGACTAACGGGGTGTCTATACGGGCGTATGTAAATCGGATCTTCGTTCTTTGTACGAATCTTATGTTTAACTTGGTTAGTAAAAGATAAAGGTACGTGTTCACAATGAAAGATGTCTTTATACTCGGTACATAGGTTAGTTATTAATGATTTTTCTTCTATGTTTAGGTGATCAAGCCGTAATTTGTTTAAGTTTTCATCTAATCGTTTTTCCAAATCAGGGGTGTGGTTTAAATTATGAACAAGGCAATTATCTGCTAAATCCTGTTCTATACCATAAACTTTAAAGGGTTTTTTAAATGTTATAGTCATCTCAGTGTCGGTAGTGTTCTGGATGACAGTTTGAGCTAAAGAGTCTACGCAGTTAACTAAAGCGTCAGGCATACGAACTCCCGGGCAGAATTCTATGTGATTTAAAATTGCATTTCCATTGTCCAACATTGTTGGCACTTTAACACGTGTTTCCGATCTAGGGGGTATTATTATCTGATAAGAGGGGTTATATAAAATGGGAATTTCTGTTGTATTTGTTCTTAAGACCTGGTTTTTCATGTCTATAGTAGCTTCTAGCTCTTTTAATAAATCGGATCCGATAAGGCCGTTATATGCTTTGTCTACGTTATAGATATAAAACTTATGGTGAATATCGGTTTTAAAAGTGTCCGTTAAGGGAATGTATGCGACTTCGCTATGCTTGCTACGTCCATGGGTACTAATTATTTCAAATGGTTCATCACTCTTGTAATGCTTGAAGTACTGGTTGGCTAGTTCGGCGTTAATAAAAGATCGTGTACTACCTGTGTCTATTAAAAAAATTGCTTCCATTTCTGGTAAATAGATGTGCGGTAGCCTAAGACCACTATAATTTAAGTTTATTACTTCTGTTTCTAATGTAGTGGGTCTGTTGTGGAGGCTTCTATCTGAAAATTTACTGGTTCGTTTTCACCTTGCACACAATTAATTTGATTACTATCATCTATCAACACAAGATTCTCGTCGTCTAACAAAAATATCTGTTCGCAGTTAGAGTCGGAGTCAAGTTCAAGTGGCTCTTCGATCATGTTATTGCGAACCGTACGCATCGACACGTCAGTGTTTTGCTTAGGCTGTTGATTGATGATACCAAATCGGAATTGTTGGTTTGGATTGGCTTTAAAGAAACCTGATTGCTTATAATTATTAAATGTACGCGGAATCTGTTGTGGTTGATGAGTTAAAGCTTTTTGATTTGTTTGATTATTACTGGTATTTGGTTTAGGTCCTTGCGGTTGATTTACAACTTTTTGGTTGCTATTATTCGGATTCGAAATAAAGTTGGGTTTAAAACCATATACTTGTCTAAAACCTTGATTATTGTTTGCTGGAATACCGAATTTATACTGGATTGGAGCCGTAAAGTTTGGTCTAGGATTGCTTGAATGGTTAAAGTTATTATTAGGTGTTGTCTTAATCTTATTTCGAGCATTGTATCTCGTTTGGAAGTTAACTTCCTCGGTTACGACACTTAACGCGGACTCCAGTGTTACGCATTTATTTAGTCTCACAAACTTAATCATATCCTCTGGTAAATTATAGAGGAAAACGTTTAGAGCTGTATTATTATAAATAATATATTTCGCTGCTTTAATACCTTCGTCGGTGAGAAGGTTAACTTTTGATATAAGTGAGCTCCTAACATTCTGTATTCGGTGGCAGAAGTCTATGTAAGACTCTCCCTGTTTGATCTTGAGGTTCTCTAATTCGATATTAAGGCAAGCTTCGGATCTCGGATCCCCGAAGTGTTGAACAAAAAGTTCTTTAACGCCTTCCCAGGTGGTGACGTTTTCCCGTTCGCTTATTAAGACGGCAGCTTTACCAACTAATCTGCTCGTAATACAATGGAACAAATAAGTCTGCTGTGCTGGGTTGTTCTCCCCTCTAAAGCTTCTAATTACATACTCGCATTTAGAAATGAAAAGGTTGAGTAACTTATCATCCCCATCGAATTTTGGGATGATGCTTTGAATTTCCTTAGGGATAAGTTGAATATTCATTATTCACAATTAAATTTAATTATAAGGCAAAAATAACGTTGCTGGCGATTTTATTCCAAACAGCGCTTTAAGTTATGCTAGAATGTGTAAATTACTGATGTTTGAGTAAATACCACAAAATAGTAAAGTGGCAATGTGAGTCCAAATTACTAAAAATTAAAAGCAAAAATAGTAAATTGGCGATGCGAGTCCAAATTACTTAAAATAAACTAATATTAAGTCTAGGTTCGGCGATTTTTGTCCAAAAAGAGACGTGTTACGTTAAAATTAACTAATATTAAGTCTAGATTCGGCGATTTTTGTCCAAAAATAGACGTGTTACGTTAAAATTAACTAATATTAAGTCTAGATTTGGCGATTTTTGTCCAAAAATAGACGTGTTACGTTAAATGGCGATGTCTAGTCCAATTAAACGCTATCTAAGGAATAAGACAAGGAATGGAACAATGCGAATAAGGGTCTACTCACAGTATGCTCGATCCCATGCCGTTTCTTGTACTACTGCTGCTACTGCTTCTGCTGCTGCTGCTGCTGCTGCTGCACACGCGACGTTCTTTTGACGTATTTGTTTGAATAGGTTCTTTACAGACTAGAAGTCTATGCGTCTAGGATACGTTACGACCGATTTCTGTGCCTATTAACGATCACTGTTCGCGACTTTGCTAATCCGACCCGGCTGCGCCAGTCAAATATGAACGCGCAAGACTTGTTAAAAAAATATATTTATTTAATTAAAGACACGTGTGCTCCGTATGAGCATTATAGTACAAGAACAAGTAATTTTAATTTACATGGGCTTATATACTAGTGGAGGTTTTGTATGTGTGTGTCTGTGACTGGACCTCACAGTGGGCCAGTAACAGTAACAGGAAGCCTCTTGTATGTCAGATCATACTTCTAATTGTTATGGCTATGATTAATTAATAATTGATTGGTAATTTATTCTAAGATGTTTATGGCTACCTGGAACTGATGGGTGGCATGGCGTGATTTTAGTTTATTAATACAGTTCGGGGTAATGGTTGGCTATGCATAACTACTTTTATAATACTATAGTCTGTTTTTTTTTAACAGACGAGTACTGAGTATGTCTCTCGCACATTTCCGATATTGACAGAGTGAGATGGCTCATTGCTGGGGGTGGGACCGACGCCTTTGTTCTTGTTTTGAAATTGTAAAGGTCCGTTCATATTGAATACTCCTAAAAGGAGAACGGTCATTTGTGACCCAGACTAGTGTTGTTGCAATAGCGATAGTTTCGCTATCGATAGTTGACCTTGAAAAACAGTCGATAGCGCGAATAGTCCTATCGAAAATATCGAAATTCTGCAATACTATCGATAGTATCGATAGTGAAAATTAGGCGATACTATTGAACTTTGTCGATACTATCGATTATATCGATACTATCGAGATACGATACTATCGATAGTATCGATACTATCGTGTCAAAATAGTCGATACTATCGATACTATCTATGATCTATCGACGCGTTTCGATAGTATCGATAGTTTTGTTTTAGTAACTATCGACGAATTTTCGATACTATCGACTGGGCGTAAAACGACACCTGGGGCAGCAGTCTCGACATGTATCGCTATCACTTATCGACCGAAATCGGTAGTTAAGTGATAGTGATGTATCGAGTCAGTTTAACTATAGATAGGTGATTGTGTCATCGAGTTATAGAATTGAAGTATTCGAATGATCGCAACTCGAGTAAAGATTTCAATTATTCATAGTAGGTACGCGAATACTGAACCGAGTACTTAAATCGCGACCTTATGTTGTTGCCGGGACCCCTCTCTTCCGAAAAATGCAGGTTGTTGTTGTGTACCTGTTTGTTTTTCTTGTGATCACGAGATTTTGTTGATTGTCAAGTTGCGTTTTAAGAATTATTGGTGCTTACTAATCCGAAAGGGTGTTAAAGTACACATAATAATGAATAACTTTTGTTCTACCAATTTCCCTAAAAGTAAATACTTTAAGAGAAATAGCTGTTCAAAAATTTCGCAAAAATACGCTAAAATCTATCTATCCTCAGTTATAACATTCAAACATTGTAAGTCATATTTGGGGTCACCAAATAGAAGCTCCTTTTTCTGATTTCGTAACTGAAGCAGGAATGTTGAATTTTTGAAAAAACTAAAATAAAATTCATTTCCATGCAAAATGATCGAATTTAGTTTTGACACTTGCTTTAAAACCGTCATTAGTGATACTTTATGTGGCTTGCGGATTAGTACCCCCCTTTCCAACTAACCTTGTATATTAACATTAAAGTGACATTCGTTTCGAAGCGATTGATCTGTTAAGTGTTGGACAGTGGTAATAAGTATCGTAAATTTGCTTTTTAAATAGTTAATTGAATTGATTTAATTTTGGCCCCTAGAAATCAAAAAGAGAATTTTTTTATGATTATACAGTAGGTATATCAGACAGTAAAAATATGATTTCTAATTATTTAAAATGTTTACTTTTCTTTTTATTGACTTATCAATAAAACTGATTTGTATTTTATGACCCATATTTTGTATTTTTGCTTGTATTTTTGGAAGTGAGAAACATTAGAGTAGTCGAATCCTATGAAGTACTTGAGTACCTGACGCAGTAATCGCTACTAGATTCGAGTCAGTGACTCGAGTTTTGAATCGATTCTCTTTTTAACGAGTACTAATTTATTCAAATACCATAAATGGCCAACTCGGCACGTCACTATTTATGTCATAATGACAATTTTTTTATTGATTTTTGTCGGAAACCTAGCGAATTCAACTGTCAAGTTTACGATTTAACGTCATTTTAGCGAATAACTTTGCGAGCAAATTGGAAAGCCCGCAAAGTATTCATTACGATCGATAAGTTGTGCAAGAGATTTTTGATTTGAAAATAAACGTTTATCTGCTTATAAAGTGTTGTAGTTGTAGCAGTAGTCTCAGGCTTTATCAGGTATCAAAGGAGATGTTTAACAAGCTCGTAAATAAAAAATAAAATTAAGAAATAACGTTTATTAGCAACCAAAATGAACTACGACCATCTCTTCAACGATTTTCCACGAAATCACAAGCCAGTGCCTCTGTTTATTTTATTTTATTGAGCCGTTTCAAATATTGTTCAGCTCTGCAGCAACTTCCTTCCACGCCAACTCAAAATTCACCTTTCCTTAATGAACAGTAAATCATCTTCTGGCTAAAAACGGCCGAGCATCTTATTTAGCCAGCAACGCTTCTATATGGTTACTTGAAGGACGTGTTGTACGTCTACGTCTAAAACATGAATACAAACGTAAACATTATTAAGGTACAAAGAGTACAACAAACGAAATTATAGTGCGCTTTAATTGAAAGACGGTTGGTGTCTGACTGCAACCGTGCCGCAGCCAATGATATTTTTTTTGTTTATAATATCAATTGCCGCTGCGGTGCGGATGTCGTGCTGCGGACGGGGGTGGTTGTGTTTTTTTATACAGTTGACGAGACGAGAGAGCAGTGCGTAGTCCGTACTGCCGCCGTGCGTGCACGGTACAGACAACACAAGCCGCCCGACTGCAGTCCGACACCAACAGTTTAAATTTAAAGCACCCTTAGACTCTACAATAGGTGTTGCATTGCAGGTACCTACTTACTTTCTTACATTCTACGACAACGAACCCGTGTGCTGCCGTGAGTCGGAGTGACTATCACCTATTGTCTATTTTGTCTAATAACTGTCTAAACTATAACAATTTTCAATAATTAAAATTCACAAAAAAGAGCACATGACACATAACAAATAACAACAAAGTGACAATTGACAAATACTGTGACATTTGCTAGTGTTGCAAGGAAAGAAACTTTTATGTCCATATACAAGGTATTTTGTACTTCAAACGATAAAGGAATATAATTTCAATGTAAAATAGGTGTTGCAATTATAGTTTTATGTAATTTATTTATATTTTTAAATATTTATTAGGATAAAATCATCTTTACCAATCTTCCTTAAAATTTTGGGAGATTTTTCAACAGGCATCATTTCCCTATAAGAATACTGCACTATGAATACCGTTTTTCGGAAGCTCACCGATCGCTATCTCATGTCGAGACTGCAGCCCCTGGTCGGTAACACAGCGACACAAATATACGGTATGTTTAATATTTGCGACCGTTCGAACGACACTATGGATGATTTGTGATAGATGAACTATTGTATCACCAGCTATATTATACCTTATGAGCAAGCAATACTATCGTAAAATGTTCGACTATCGATAGGGCATTACTATCGATACTATCGATACTATCGATACCATCGATAGTATTTGTACTAATACTATCGATAGTATCGATACTATTGATCTTTAGCAATAGTATTACTTAATTTTATCAATCGATACTGTCGATAGTATCGTCTAGGGTCGATAGTTTCGATAGGACTATCGATAGTATGACTGATTTTCAAGGCCACGATAGTATCACGATACTATCGATAGACTATCACTATCGCAACAACACTAACCCAGACCCGACACGAAAGAGACATATCTCAATTTTTATTTTATTTTATGCATAGCTAAAATATATATTTTTTATATTCGAAATCAATGGCTAACACCAAAATATTGCCTTATGTTTTTGTTCAGGCAGTATACATTTTTTGTACCTGTTTACCTACAAAAACTTAATGACGATACAATAATTATGGAATTATCCAGGTGACCTGGTGATGGAGCTGGATTGTGTAATTTTTAAACTTCTAGTAATAACAATCGAGTTAGGGTTCATTAAAATCGTCTTAATCGGTGATTCATTGCAGATTATAGATTACGGTATCATGAAGAAGCTGGCCAGATAGTGGAATATTTTGGTACTAGATACTAAACACACCGAGTTTGAGCTTATTTGAAACAAAAATAAAACCGTTATTGCTATTCGTTAAAAAAAAATAAAAATATTTTGTCTGAACAAAATCCAATGGCAATGAATATCAGTGGCTAACACCATGTAAGCCACTGATATTCAGAATAGTGTTAATTTTTTTCTGTTATATTTAATATAACAAAATAACTGAGATAAGTTCCTTTTGTGTCGGGCCTGGGTAAATTTTCTATGGGCTGTGACCCTTCTTCTTTACTGTAGAGAAAATTAAATTATTATTTTATGATTTAAATTTGCATACTTAGTATTATATATTCGTAACAAAATATATTCTGTATGCGCTACATGATATTTTCATAAATAAATAACAATAAAACAATATTGTAATAGTAAGTATATTTATTATGCACTAGAACATATAAATCAAATAATTTTATTTGTTTTTCTGTAGATTGCAAAGGGCGTTTAGTACGCTTAACTACAGGAGACATGTTCGCCATGACTCACGCACAAACAATACCGTCTGGTTCACTCACTAAAACACGTGCGACGCGCAGGTAGTCGATGGCTCAACTGAATGTAAATATAACTACAGCGTTTGTGTGAAACGGACTTTATGTTGATTACGTGGACCAATAGAAACGCAGTCAAAATTTTCGGTACTCGTTTGTTAAAAAAACAGAGTATAGTAGGATAAGTTGTGACCCTTGTATTTCGCTAACTAAAGCTAAGAGCTCTTACATACCACGTTTTTTTCAGGCGCCGTCGACGCGCGTTTCTTTAACGCGCGTTGTCGGCGCTGCTAAACTTGAAATAAATAGGCAGATTACTTACGATTGCATTGCTGCAAACTCTAGAGAAACGCGCGTGAGCAACTCTTCTTGCAAAGAAAACGCGTGTAGCACGCGCGCGAAGGAACGTGTACATCGCGCTACAGACACGCGCAGACACGCGTGAACAACTCTCCTTGGCTTAAAACGCGCTGTACGTATGTGTTTGTAGTTAAAGAGACGCGCTGCGCCAGCGCGTCTCTATCGATGTAACTCCGCGCTACGAGCGCGTCGACAGCTCGCGAAAAAGTCGTCGTCTGCATACTACAATTTTATGAAAGTGTGAATAGGTAAATTGGTTGCGATAACATCGCGTTTGCAGCGCGTTATAGATGCGTGCGACGCGCGTCGACAGCGCCTGAACAAAAAGTGGTGTGCAAGACCCCTAGAGCTAGATTCTGTTCGGACGTCTGAACGTGTGGCCGTAGTAGCTGCTGCTAGACTTGTTTTTATACCTACATTCTTTGTTGTAAGACATTAATTATGAGAAATTTGACTGTAAAAAAGTTTGACGATCCGACAGGCTGTAGGTAAACTAATGAAAGGAATAATGTTTGAATATCAGAAATACAACATGAATACTACTTATTTGTTTTGTGATTATTTCGTATCAGTTTTCTTTTTCAATATATTATTTTATTGATTAGTTTTTATTAAAAACTAATCAAAACTTTTTAATAAGTTTTCTAAAAATACAAATAAAAACAGACTTGGAGAGATGTAGGTGGGAGATGTAGGTATTTTATAATAAACCAAACTACAACTTTGAATTAATTCATGTATTAAACTAAAGTCACCAAATCACAATTCATTCACCGTAAATAATTTGTAAACTTTACATCAAACATAACTTGCATAATCGCTCATACAATCAATACATACAAGGTTCTTATTAAATTAAATAAAATGCATGGTTTATGACAACAGTCGACGGAAACGTTTTCACTGGTGAGTTTGTTTACTATAAAGACGAAAGGCACTGATTTGTGTTAGGCGTCAAGTATAATTACTGTGTTATGAATTGTGAAAGACTAATCAAAGTGTATAATTATTACTATGGACACCTACACAGTCCATATTTAAAATTATGCATACCATGCAAGTGTTCAAAACATATTTGCATTGTGTAAACCTAGCAATCTACCTTATAGTCGCCGTGCAATAAAGTGTTAAATATTACCTTACTTAGGCTAGAGGTAGGCTTAATTCGCATTATAAAACCAATTCCTAGGGTGAATATCAGAATTACCTTCACTTTCTTTAACAAATTATTGTCCTAGGTGGTTTAAACTATAATAGTTTGAGATTGATTTTGATTCTTGTCTCATTGCTTGACGGCAGTGGTATAGTTTGGGTTTTTATTATTTAAATTTTAAACATTTACATTTTTAGCTTTGTGATGACGACAAACATTGACATTCTTAATTTTTGTTTAGGTTTTTCGAGTATTCACCCATATCTTAACCAATACAATGACGTATATCTAATTTGTACCATGAAATGCAGGTTGACTACTAAATATATTGTCTAACATGAGCAGAGTTAAATTTATCAAACATGTCCGTTGTTAAGACAATAATAATTACTACATAGGTACTTTATGGTTTTCTAATTTACTAAGTTCTGAAAAAATCGAATGATAACAATTATAATTTTAAAACAACGCAATATTATAATAATTGACAAAGTTTAAACACACTAGAATAAAATACGTAGTTATTAAATTATAATACAAACCATTGCCATAAACTTAGCAAATTTGAAAATACATAATGGAAGGAACATCAATAATAATCTAAATCATAAAGGAATATGTAATACTAAACTAGCTAAATATTTCTAGACAAACAAAATCACTGGGATGTTCTAATAAATTACTTCTATAAGGGTAAGGTTTAAAACATTCCAAACAAGCCCATTTTTAAACGAGCAATTATAGAGATGGTAAATCTCACATGTCTAAATCAAATATGAGATCATTTTTGAACATAACTTCTAAGTATTGGCCTTTGTTTAATTTTTCGGGATCGTAGAGCTTGGTGTTGTGCTGAATATTATCACACGTAACAGTTTCTTGCTTTCCTTTTGTACGTTTTGATGTCTCCGATTCCCATATGTCGGCCTCAGATTTATCGGGCACATTATCTTCATTACCTATAATATTAAACACTGATTTATTTCCAAACGATGTTTCTTCACTGTTATTGTTTTCACTGTACCCATCTTCATTAGCAGAATTCAAGGATCCTTCTTCATCTGCAGTGTTTTTACATTCAGATTCCGCGTCGGACGTATCCGCAAGACCACTGTCACGTCGAGGCTTCATAACGGATTTCACCCTTGGCTTTTGGTTCTGGAATAAGAAGTACATACGAAAATTTATAAATATTAATATACAGACTGACCTTTTTAATATTTAATTACTATATCGAATAGGTACTGTGATATATGTATAAAGTAACAAATTGTTAAGTTTAAATGATGACGAATATTAAGAACATATACTTTAAGAAACCACGAGATTTTCACTAATGTGTATAATAATATTATGTACTATGTAAGTATGTACCTATACATAAAAAACTTTCTTGTACTACATAAACTGTCAACGAAACGTTATTGAATAATTTACGATCGTATTGATGTGCGGATCGCAATCGCGATCGGCGGATCCGCTCATACACAATGGATAAATATGGTTTTACATGGAAACCGACACAGAGTCATCGACTACACAACCGTAAAAATTGCTGAAAATTTTCCAGCAATATTTACTACTTTTACGATATCGTACGTTCACTGTTGTATTCCGTGACGTGTGGTACCTATAACTATTGTGTATTAAATTTTTATGTGTCCAAGGCGCATTAGATTGTAGAGTTGGCATGGAACATGCATGTTAATTAACTAACACCTTTATTTAACACATCCGGCTGTTTTTCGGTAAATTTTCCGATTAACCCGTAAATGTTTACTAATGTTATAGTAACCAACGGATAGATTACTCCTTAGTAAAAAAAAACTCGTTATCATATTTTTAAAAGGAAATTTAGAATTCAATATTATTATTTTTTCGTAGTCTATCCGCGAAAATATCGAAAATGAATATATATATATATGATAGAATAGACAACATTACTTAGTAGACATAATTATATGACTTCTAAAGGTTGAGAAAAAAAAAACAAAAAAAAAATATTCGTATTCACCCATGAAAAGAAAAAAATATTTTCTAACATTGTCATATATTTTGCTAGACAGGTGAACCGTAACGCCCTAAAAATAAGGTTGATTTTCTATCTGTCATTTTACTATCGGCCATCATCGGGATTGGACTCGACTCGCTTGACAGCAGAAATAAGCAGTCAAATAGATCCCTCCACGGTCACAAAGATTTGGGTTGACCTAATTGCGTGGCCCTTTTTTATTTCCATTATCCATATTAATTTAGGAATTATTGAAATAGCCAAGACCAACGAATTATTACAGCAAAAGGAGATAAACATAAATAATCACCATAAGTCAAGAAAACTGATGAAAAAGTATGTTATTGTTTACAGATTGTTATCATTTTTGCAAACAAAACTCTATGAAGAGATGTAATCTTATGTATGCATGTATACAATCTTAAAATGCCAGATTGATTGATTGAATTTTGTTATTATTATGAAATGCCATCTTTTTTGGAAGAAGCTTGTGCTCTACTACTAGATCTCTGTAACTCAGATTATACATTAAGGCTATGTTGATGCGACTGTAGTGCATTCATCCAGCAAAGTAAAGTTGTTAATAGAGTGAATCAGTTTAGGGAGATAGGTGAGACGAATGGCATGGCCCAAATATGTTGACAAAGGGATTAGGCTGATGATGATTTGATATTATTAAATACCTGAGGTGTATTATTGAAGTCATCTTCAGCTTCACTCTCGCTCTTTCGCCGCTCCTGAGTCCGCTTTTTACTCTTCTTACGTTGATTTTTCTTTTTCTGGCCTTCAATAGAGGAATTGTACCTGAAATGTGCGTAAACATACAGGATGTAGATAGTTATGATGGAAAATTACGAGTTGTTTGTTTATAATATATCTTATCATAACATTAAGTGTATCCAAAACAAGTGATACTACTCAGATTAGGGTTCCACATATTAGATAAGCATATTTTCTAGGTATACATTTGCATAATAAGTGCCCATAGGCTATTTAAGTATGCATAGATTTAATAGGCAGTTATAAAAGTTCATGGTACTTATGATAATGTTAATAACAAATGAATAAAAATAAATTATCAGTGACTTTGTTATCCGCATATATACAATATACAAGCACAAATTTGTACTGATAACCCACATTGATAAATATTAAGATATGTTGACTGACTGTTCATTTATTAATTTGAGTGGTCTAGTACTAATTTTTCAATATTAGTACTCACCTGTAAAATTGTTTTGCTATAACATCACTAAACCTAACAGTCTTTTTCAAACTTGACTCTTCAGGGATACAATCAGAACTTATGTAATCCATAGAAGATGCAACATCGCCTACACTGGACTCTGAGAAACTGCGCAGCATGTTTGGCTTACGGAGTATGCTTTTAGCACCATTCTCACAATTGCCAGAATCTGTGAACACTATGTCTTTATCCATTGATGTTGGAGACTCAAAATCATCATCTTCATCATATTCCATGTGATTGGATGATACAACAATGTTTGTCTCAGTTCCCAAATTGGTTACCTCGACAACAGGACAAGCGTCACTCCCAGGCTCGTCAGAGTTTTCTTCAAGTTTTGTTTTCTTAACCTGAGACACATCAAAGCATTCACAAGTCAAAGAATCCTTGTTTAATCCAATGTGGAATTTCTGAGGTAAAGCTCCAGCAAGTTCCAACTGTAGAATCACATTGTTGTCCCATGCTTCTCCTGTTACATTATCAAATTTAACATCTTCATCAAATGTTATGATAGCTGCATAATGCACTGGTACAAAGCCAGCACCAACTGATGTGAACTTGATGCAGATTTCATTGCCATTGTTTTTCACTTTGACAGAGTCTGGCTCAGTATTTTTGACATGGAATGTTAAGGCTACTATGTCATCTAACACATTGTGTGTATAGGGAGGAAGTATGTAAGCAAATGACGAGTCTAAGAATACTTCCGAGTTACTGGTACTTATATTACAGGGTTCAGATGGAGTTAGAGTCTCAGCAGAGGTGGATGACAACTCAACAATCAAGTCAGAATTACAATTATCTTCATCACTTTGAGAACCTGAATTTTCTTCACTTTCAACACCACTATCCACCTTTAAAGAGTTTTCATTATTATTGTTAAGGTTCTTTTTGATCACTGGTAAAGTCACTATTAACATGTGTTTGCTTTTATCAAATTTGGCTGTACCACATTCATCATTGACTGAATAAGGCAGTGTAATATCAAGTTTATACTTTGCTGGTTTTTCAGATGCCAACCTGAGATATTTCTCTTGAACATCCAAAGTACAGTCTTTAGTAGATGACAGAAGTGGAAGGTACACTTCAACAACTATCTGGCTTGGTATAGCAGTATATTGTTTACAATCTTTATGATAGGTGTAGTCTTGAAGATCTACATTTTTTTGTTGCTTGATGACATACTTTGGAATGGTGTAACCATTTTGAGATGAATGTGAGAAGTCTGCATTGTTTTTCCTTACTCTCCTCACTGGTTTTGATGTTTCTTTAGGAGTATCTGTCATAATCTCAGGTTTTGTTTCTGAATAATTGTGTTGGGGATAAAGTTTCTCCATCATCTCAGGTGTCAGACTTTCAGTCTCATCCTCTTCGAGCGGCGTATAGTTAGGGTCCTCTTTCCTGATAACAGCTGCGGTGGTCATTCCTTTATATTGAGATTTAGGAAAGCGAAAGTTGTTACTGTCTAGGTGGATGTTATAAGTTTTTATCAATGCATCAAAGGCGGTTTTGTTTACTAACTCGCGGAACTCTTTATTAACCTCCGCCATGCGGAGAGTGTACGGATGGAAAACTACGTCGTAAATGACGCAACGTTGTCTGTTGAGGTCATAATCTTCCCGCGGCGGTACAATTGAGTACGGTATTTGCCAGTTCATGCCTCTCTTTCCATCAACTACTTCTACCTTGTATGTCGGTTTGCCGACGTTATCATTACTACAGATGTTAATGAAGGCTTTTCTATCGCCGGCAACACTTGTTTTGATAACATAACCTCCCTTCGGATTAAGGAACGTTACGTCGTAGCCTCGTTCTTTCTCGAGTTGGGTCATTTCTTTCTGATAAAGCTCTTGGTTCGCCGGGTCACGTATTTCCTCACAGTACTCGGTAAGAAGTTCTCGAAATTTCTTCTTCTTCATAGCGTCTTGAATAGTCTCGAGATCTTCTTTAGTGAGTCGAGTTTCATCATCACGAGGTGCTACTCCCGTTGCCATTTTGTTTAGCTTGTCTTAGCTGATTTATAAATAAACACAAATATACGCATCCACAATAAAATTTTCAGCTGACGATTTACCGAATGATAAGAAACGCAATGTTGTTCAGGGAAAAAATACTTTTACGGTATAGTTTATGGAATAGACGATGACCACAGACTATACACAATATCACACGTGCCAGGCAGGAACATTTTACCCTTAGCCCCTTATTGCATGGATTTTTTGTTTAGGACGAAAAAAAAATAGGACGTGGTGTGACCCCAAGACATCCCACAAAAAATATGTAAAAAAATCTAGACCTAGTATTTTTGAAAAAAAAATCCAAAAACCTTCAATGCCAAATATGGCATTATATGCAGTTCAAGGTTTATTATCAAGTTTGCCAAATATGTCATTGTATGCAGAATTAGCTGGCAAAATAAAAAATTAAGATCAACAGTAAGAGAAATTATAGATAATATCAGATATAAGAATTCTGGCACAGGGAGAGATGGAATTAAATGAGAAAAACGCGTAGATTTACTTATGTTTTATTTTATTTAATCAAATTATAGGAACTTGGGTTTTTATTAGGAACTTTTTTAACTTTTAAATAAATCTATCCTAGTGTTAATTACTGTGTTACCATTTATATGTCTTCTTAGAAGTTTTCCCTTTGTTACCCCCCCCCTCCCCTGTCGACTTGTTGAAGGCTGGTCGCTTTGGTCTTCCAATTCAATATCTGACTGTGAATCTACGTCACTATCTTCATCGGACTCAGACAAATATAACGGGTCCGACCCTCGATTATCTCTCCATTCCGTATCTTCATCAGAAAGCTCTTCGTCTTCACTTTCATCTGGGATGTTGACTACATGCCCTTGTTTCCGTCTCAGCATTGTTGATCGTAAACTGTTGGGGGAAAAAGCAAGCGTAAGGTGCCAAATAAACAAGCAAGCAAGCCTAATCAAACCAAGGAAACACAAAGTAATATTGTAGCTCATTCTTCAAAATGTTATGCATATAATATTTCTTAAAATTGATCGAATTGCATACAATCCCATATATGGTTTTGTCATTTTTGTTGTCATTCTGCATACAATCCCATATCTGGCAAACAGTTTTTCCTGCGACTGCATGCTATCCCAGATATGGGTACTAACTTCAGCAACCAAAATATTTGCAATCATTCATGCGAATCTAGTTTTTATTTGCTTATTGCCTTTCAATATATGAATATTGTATGCAAAATAATTATCGTGGCTATATATCGTGAAAATCCATGCAAAAATACCCCGAAAGCTGAGTCCACTTACCTCTTGTCGACCGTTAGGAAACAAACTGATATTTCTTAAAATCCACTAGTGCTGCACACTATATTTTTTACAAACGTCAACTCATATTACCGATTTTTGATATAAGAGTTGCAAGAAGAAAAAAATATGTACCAAATTTAAATGACGTGACAAAAACCCTTAATGCCCGATATGTCATGCTATGCAGTAAGGGGTTAGATTAAGTACTAAAGCATAGAAGGAGCGCTACTTAGCATAAACGAATCAAAATATAGCCATGCTATTTACTCATATGGCGGACTCGCTGTTGTCAGAGCGGGAAAGGTAAACTTTTGACAGGCCGTATAAAATAATTTTGTAACCTTTTGTACAGAGACTAGGGATGAGGGTATTCACACTATTAGACAACAGCTATCGATAAAATAAAGTCATTGTATAATGTATATTACGAAATATCTGAAGTAGTATTGTAAGGCCGAAAGAAGGTGACTATGATTGTGTTAACCAAATAACAGCCATGCCGGATATTGCCATAGTACATATAAATTATTACTTCTTAGAAAGTTATAATGACAAAAGTAAAGTTATAATATCATTATTATTCAGCCGAAAGATGCCCACTGCTGGACATAGGCCTCTCCCGAGTATCATCACTTCGACTGGTCCTATTATTATCGCTATCAATAAATAAAGTCATCGTAAATGTATAAATGTCTATTATTTAATTTGCAATTACTAAAAGCTTCACAAAAGTTAAATACATTATTATTGAGTATTCCTTGTAATGTACTTGGACATGCACGTTTTTTTCTGTCACTAGAACGGGGCGCCACGTGGTCTCAGGTAAGTTGTCAATTTCGAGGCGCTGGAAATTTTAAACAAAATAATGATTGTTTTATATATAACTAGCGACCCGCCCCGGCTTCGCACGTGTACGTTTTCTTGAATCACTCTATCTATAAAAAAACTGCATCCCTAAAAATACAAGATTTTAAAGATAATTACGGTAAAGAGGTGTAAAAGTTAGTGGCACCAAATGCAAACTGATTGAGAAGTAAGTTAATCATCGTTTATTTAATAGGTACGTTAATTTTGTTTAGATTCACTGTTCTCCTAATTATTTTATCTATCAGGCTTGAAGATTACGACTGTATTAACAGCATTTATTTGAAAGATAAACAAGACAATGAAATATTATCTGAAATAGTCTATTGTATGAATGGCCGAAAGAAGATGTCGAACGTAAAGTTGCAAGAAAAAAAAGATTTTTATTTTTTTATTTTCAATCAAGCTAAATCCAGTGCGGGGTTAATCCGTCCCAATTTTTTTTAAAGAAATTACTCGAATTTTTTTACTTCCTGTAGACATGCAATTCAATGAGAACTTAGGCTTTTAAATTTAGATTGAAGGTATAATGTTGGTATAGAGTCCTCCTTCAGTCTCCGCCACTTGCCAAAACGAGTAAAAGAAGATAAAGTGAAATGGCTGGAGCAAATTCTGAGGTGCTTTCTTGGAACCCAGCCAATTTCGTGAGCTACCACGGCAATCAATTTATTTCGAAAATATTCGTCACAGGGAAACCTAAATGAAAAAAAAAGTTTAAATACCTAATTAATTAAACCTAACACAAAAATCACGTTGTCGATAGATTGATCGATAAAATTTTCGCACCCCTTTAATAATTTCTTTGGCGAATATTCATATTGATATATAGATAAGATTTAGATAGTTTATACTTATTTATTTTACTACTTCTAAAAGGTAATGTCTTACTTTTACTAATTTTATGTATAATGAAATATATTTAAAGGAAAATCTATGAATAAACATAAAAATACTACGTACTTGTGGAAACTGATATTTTCACTTTGATTTTTTGTACATCCCTTGCGAGATTTACATTTTTTAACTATTCAGGACGTAGCGCACACTCTTATTTATAAGAACAATGTGCACATATACAAAACACAATTAATTAAATATAAATTCTAGACTAAAATATTTTTTCAAATCACCGCGCCACTGACACAAGTATTATACGACAAAATTTAAAATGTCGTTGCCGTTTGACAGGCGGTACTAATGGCGGGCTATTTAATTTGGTAGCTAGGCTTTGGCTCAAAATCTCGAAATTGCTCTTATTTGACAGATGCCCCTGTACGTTTTTCAAGTACCGAGGCGCCTTCTATGCTTTAGTACTTATTCTAAGATTTTACCAACGTGTAGTCTGTCAAAAAAAAGGTGAAAAATTGGGGGCACCACTACTCGTACCAAGATAAGGTATGGTAACACTTTGTCTAAGTACTCATACATTTTATAATTTAAACTTTAAAAATCACTTCTTTTGCAGAACTTATTTATTTATTTTTGTTTTGCTCATCATAAATCAATTTGCGCGTATTTAGACACGTTTATTACTTAATAAGTGCGTATACACGTAGAAAGCGGGTTGCCGGTGCCGATCTGCCAGCGCTTGTCGGTGTGGTCCGCGCAGGTAGTCTCTATTAGGGATGACACGTATTTACGCTACCACGTTTTAAAACCAGGGCTTCACTTCGAAGAAGGGCGCCCTGGTGCGGACGGGAAATACTTGCAAGTATGAAAGTATTTGCTAGTCAGACGCGGCAGAGGTGAAACACACCAGAGTTGAAAACACTTGCATAGGAAATCGATCCATGTCACCCTATAAATAAGGAGCAAAATCGTATTTCCCAAAAAAATACTTAGAACTTCCAAGTATTTATAGGATTATGCTCCTTATGACCATGAAAATACGGATCAATTTCGTATGCAAGTATTTTCAACTCAGCGGCGGCGGGGCGCACGCTTGCGCTGCCACGAGCCCCGCGCCCTTGGTTTCCACAGTTGGAAATACTTGCATAGGAAATCGATCCATGTTGTCATATAAATAAGGAGCAGAATCGTATTTGCGAAAAAAATACTTTCAAGTATAAAGTATTTTCAGCCCCGCCGCCGCCGAGCTGGAAATACTTGCATAGGAAATCGATCCATGTTGTCATTTAAATAAAGAGCACAATCGTATTTGCGAAAAAAATACTTTCAAGTACAAAGTATTTTTAGCCCCGCCGCCGCCGAGTTGGAAATACTTGCATAGGAAATCGGTCCATGTTGTCATATAAATAAGGAGCACAATCGTATTTGCGAAAAAAATACTTTCAAGTATAAAGTATTTTCAGCCCCGCCGCCGCCGAGCTGGAAATACTTGCATAGGAAATCGGTCCATGTTCTCATATAAATAAGGAGCACAATCGTATTTGCGAAAAAAATACTTTCAAGTATAAAGTATTTTCAGCCCCGCCGCCGCCGAGCTGGAAATACTTGCATAGGAAATCGATCCATGTTGTCATTTAAATAAAGAGCATAATCGTATTTGCGAAAAAAATACTTTCAAGTACAAAGTATTTTTAGCCCCGCCGCCGCCGAGTTGGAAATACTTGCATAGGAAATCGGTCCATGTTGTCATATAAATAAGGAGCACAATCGTATTTGCCAAAAAAATACTTGCAAGTTTAAAGTATTTTTGCACTGCTGCCGCCGAGTTGGAAATACTTGCATGGGAAATCGATCCATATTTTCATAAGAATAAGGCGCATAATCGTATTTGCGAAAAAAAATACTTGCAAGATAAAAGTATTTTCTTTCCCACAAATACGATTTTGCTCGTTAGGATGACTCTGGAAGCCAAGGGCGCAAGGCTCGCGCTCGCGGTTGCGAGTTCGGGGCTCGATGGCTGTGCCCGAACTATTCCGAAGGTGCCCGAGTAAAATAAGGAACATAATTGCGTAAACATTTTCGGCTCCATTTTTTTAGACTAGTTCGCGCCTTTCTTCCTTACTGCTATACGAATAAGACACATTATAGCGAGTACGAAAGTATTTTAAGTAATTATAGTAATTGTTATGTTTACATTCAAATAAATTTTTTGTTTTCGTTTTTTTGTCAGTACGTTGTTGTTGTGATGCGAACTTGTTACGTCACCAACTGACCGTCACCGTTAATTCGCGAATTTATTGAATTTAGTGTAAATTTTTGTACTAATAACAATAAGTGTGTAATTAACATTTAAAACTGAACATTTTTGTGTGGATTCTGTGTTTATTAGTTAGGAGTTGTAAATATAAGAAGTGATTTCGAGGGATTATAGGATAGACGATTTTTGAACTATAAATAATAGATTGTAAATAAGACTGTGATTTTTGTATATGTAATAGTTAGGTATTAGTTGTAAATAATAATAAAGAAATCTATAAATATGGCTCCTAAGAAAAGTGTGATTAAAAAGTAGGAAGGAAAGATTTAATTTCATCTAAAAAAACCTGTACAATATTGCAGCACGGTACGACTAGATCTAATACTGCCAAATACTTTCAAGTATTTTGAACCCTGGTTTTCGACCCTGGTATTTTTACATACTCGTACTTGGAAGCCCTGGTATTGAATTTTGCAAGTATATCCCATCCCTAGTCTCTATACTGTGTGGCGAACCAGCGCCGACAAGCTCCGATCAACGCTGGTAAGCCGTCATTTGTTGCTTTATTTGCGCGAATTTGTATTTGGAACAAGGCATATTATTGTTAAAAAATGCCAGCCCCTACTTCTACCCGCTTCCTTTAAGTAGCGGTTATCTGGGGGCGTACTAGGTATGACCTCATAAAGCAGGACAGAAGTTGCCTGGAAGTTGATCTGCCCTGCTTTTTTGTACTATACTAACATCTTTATTTAACACATTGCTTTTTAGAGCTATTAAATAATGTGCCATGGTCAGTGGTTAGTGGTTACACATAATCTTAGATACAACGTGTACTTACCCAAGAAATTCATGTTTTTATCACTTTCAAAAAACCGGCAAATTGCTGATGAAAGTTATTTAGATTTTTGAATGTTTTCTAATAAAAATACATTGACGTCATAGCAGACCACAGACAAGCTTTACCGTCGAACTTCGTTCAATAGTCGTTCACCTACTATATTACGTCATGGTACGATTTTTAGCAAAATTTTTAGCGATTCAGAAGGCCGGCTTTTGAATGGCTGGCATTTAAACGTTTTCATAAGAAGTCATGGTAAGCCCCGCATTTAAAATGAGCCCTCCACGTAGGCTTGGGCAAACTAGTTCACTTTACTGAACTAGCTCACCAAATCTCGCTCAGTAAAGTGAACTAGTTCCTCAAAGTAGTTCAGTAGTTCATTTAGCTCCTTGTATCAGTACGAGATTATTTCAGAGTTCAAAAGCTAGATAAAACTTAAAATAACTCTTGAACTCTGAGCGAGAGCCGAGAATGAAATGAACTACTGAACTGCTTTGAGGAACTAGTTATGCTGACGACTATAACTTTCAAGGGTACGCGTGCAAATTTTACAATTCTATGCTAGATAAATATAAAAAATAGACTTCCTTTCATACTTAGACGATTTGAAGAGAAAGTAATAATAATAAATGCGATTACTCATGTGTGTGCCCTGTGTGAGTAACTGAGTAAGCTGACGAATTTAGTCTCGCTCACGTTTCAGTACGGCTTACGGCTCTCGGCTCCCGACTAACCTCAGTCGCTAGCAGTGATGTGACTCGGAACGCGGAGGGAGTTAGATGAACTACTGAACTAAAACGCCTTACAGAGGTGAACTAGTTCATTCGGCCCTCCTGAAATGAGCAGTTCATCTGAACTACTCGCTCATGAGTAACAAAGTCTACCTCCACGAGGGAACCCGGTATGGCAAATGCGACTACAGGGTGCCCTCTTGGAGGGCACCCGGCACTGAACGTGTTAAATCACTTCAAAACATATTTATGATTTCGATAATAATTCGTTCTAGAAAATAATTGGATATTGAATAATCGAGCTAGAATTTATGTTGAGCCACATCTCTATCAACATTTGATTTGATAGAATTTTCACATTGACATGTGTACCAACTTAGGGTAATTTACCCTATATTTAGAGTAAAAGTAATCCAGCAGGGTAATTTCTAGGGTATGAATTTTCCTATACCCTAATTCCATATCTCAGATAATTTATGTAAACAAAGAAATGTCATTGTCAAAATGACAGGTTGTGGTACAAAACATTTTATCATAAAATTTTTACTAAGTGGTAATCATTTAAAAAATTAAAGTTTATTATAAAAACAATGCAAACAAAATACCGTAGCCAAATAATGTCTTGTGTAGTGTGTCGGAGACGCGCCTTACAATCATTTTAATCAGTCCTTTTAAGTCCAATATTAGACTTCTTAAAATCGGACCAAATTTCCACTTGGAACAGTTTACAGTCGTTTTCATCCAACATGTGGCAAGACTTGCTACTTACAAAATTAATCTATGAATGAGAGTTATGTGTGTTGTTGAAGATGTAAGTAGTTAAATAAAACATCTGATTCAAGGTCTGATTTCAAATCAGTAGCTTCGATTAGAATTAACTATTATGAAATACTTTTTCATGATGTGTCTGAATCTGAATAACTATCACTTTCAGAATCAGATGAAACAATGACAACAACAAAATGAAAAACTTAACACGATGATAATATAGCACAATAACAAAATTAACAAACACGCAGCGAAAACGGGAAAAGAAAACGAATGTATTGTTATGATTATGACGCTAAGAAAACAACTTTGAAATTTTGTCAAACGAAATTTGAAAATGTTTGGTACTCCTACAGTGTTACCAGTATCATAAAATACTTTATACCAGAAAATCTCCTTTTTTTAATAACTTTGTTTAAAACTGAAAATTTCTAAAAATAATTACGGTATGATATTTTTTAAATTATTATTTATAAAATCAATACATAAAAGAGAATCTAACCTTTTTTTCCGGCATTTTTTGTGAATTACCATTAATAAGATGTTTTTTTGATCTGTTATCCCCTTTGTTTACATAAATTATCTGAGTTAGGAATTTAGGGTATAGGGTATTTTTTGGGGTAACAGTCAATAACAGTAAAATAGTAATAAAAGATTCCCTAATCTCTCTAAATTAGCATTGTCTCTTTTGTCGGCGCCTATATCTAATGCAGCCGTAGAAAGGGCCTTTTCTCTATACTCAGTCGTCAAAACAAAGCTTAGGAATAGGCTATCCCTGCCTATGATACAGAGTATAATGACTGTAAGATACAATTTAAACATATTTCACAAATCTTCACTCCTTCAAAAACAAATGTATGACAAAAAAGATTGTGATGCAGAGGATACTTTTATTGTTATGTGCCAATAATATAATAATATGAATAAATAATGTAAGTAGTTGTTTTATTTGTAAAGAAGGAAAAGACAAGGATATTTTTTAGGGTATTTTTTTTAAATAATACAGATTCTAGGGTAAATTGAGACCAAGCCCAGGGTAAAGTAAAACCTTGACCTGGCAACACTGACAAGTGTCAACTTGAAGAAATCCGAAAAACAAACAAAATGTGCTATAAAATATAGTACATTTAACAAATTGTAATTGTTAAAGGTACTTAAGAAAAGAATTGTTTCAGATATATAATTGGACTACCTATCACTGAAATGGCCCGAAGGATCAATACATCAATATTAAAATCGCTTATCCGACAACCACCGGTACTAAGTTCCGTAAGGTTATACGGCAGGTGGGCGCATAGGTCTCCCGCCAAAGTTTTATTGCCTTTTGAAGCTAATTCAAATCGTAATCTTAAAAAAGAAAAGATCATTGACCTAGATCCTTCCATTCTTACCAAATCTCAAGCTAAACAAGGAAAAATAATTGAAAAGAATGTTGTTAAAGAACAGCACACACACTCATCATTGTCGCCAGAAAAAACAAAACAAATCAAGCAAAAACGAGAAGATAAGTTGAAAAAGCACAAGTTTTATCTCAGCCAACAGAAAGTTTTTGATGACAATGGTGATATTATTTACGAAAAATTAAAAGAGAATGATGGGCGTATAAGGCAAGTAATATCAACCAAAAAATTCATAGTAGGTACTTAAGTATGTTGTTTTAGAATTTTTTAAAATTCATAGTAGGTACTTAAGTATGTTGTTTTAGAATTTTTTTAAAGGGGAACGCCCATAAAATGCTTGAAATGAACGGAAACTACTAATAGTCCTAAATTCTAATTAGAATTAAATATGCATAATGAATAATTCTCAAGTTTGTAAACGTAGGAGGAAAATATAACGATCTTTAAAATATTTCGCTTGATATCCGTCTAATTCATTCTTATTTTTTAATGGACAACTGTGTTTAATCTGACATGTGTAATCGACATTCAGCCAAACAAGAATTTTCAAATAATTTATCGAAGTATTTTATAGAATTATTGCACAGTTATCGTTCATTTAGAATAATTCGACCTAATTATAACGTTTATCTAATGAAAGTAATATTATATGCATGTCAATATTAATTAAAATAAAATTATTTTCAAATAAGAAAAAGTATCGTAGGCTGCATGGATAACATGTCCTTTGCCTTACTGACAGTTTGATATTGATTACTGCATTTCATTTTTCCGTTGAATTGTGGTTTTGAATTGATCGATTCACATTTTGCGTTTGCGACTTGAGTATAACTTAATAGGATATAATAACGACGACTTTGGCCATTTTTAAGGATTTTGATTTTACTTCTGCACACGTTACCCCTTTTCGAACTCGACTTAGATTGAACCCGCCTTGACGACGACTCGGCTTTTTGACGACGGACCTGGACCTGCTTTTTATACGACTCTGCTATTGTTTTGGACTCTTACACCGTGTACATTTAAAAATGGATGGAAACGTACACTGTGTTAATTGCTATCTCGATCTTACAGCGATGAGACGTAATGTCGTATCAGAGCAAAATGATGAAGTATGTCGTTTAATACAGGCATGGATAACACCATTAGCTGTAAGTATATTCATTCCATAGTTTTTGTGAATAATTATATTGAACTGAACGCACTGACATTGAACAATTAGTACATTGTTTTTTGTTCTTTCTCACAGGTTGAACCAGGTAGTGTTGTTTGTGATGCATGTCTTAGATTAGCGGTTCACACTATCACCGAGACACCTGGAACCAGCCGGCCAGGTAGACAAGTAGGCCACCAACATGTGTGCGTTTGCTGTGGACAGTCTGTTCTACGACAACGATCACATGTTGTAAGAAATAGCAGTGATCGTGAGAGGCACATAATGAATGTAGTAGCACACAGAATCCAACCACGCCAGGTAAGTTCATTCCTCTGCCCTAATTCTGTGTAATTCCCTCTTATCCCGTGCAAATAACGTCACTATCATGTCTTTTAAAAACTTATCACAGAGTACTTTTTTATGCATAGGTTTTCGTTCATCGAGCTTGAAGTAAAACAAAACCAACTTTTACTTTTCATTTTGCTTGCAGCTACGTTCTTCGGATTTGATCTGCCACCCATGTTGGCAACGATGCAGCCGGGCTACCTCACCCCCTACTACTCCTTCACCAAGCCCGAGTCCGGTACCCAGTCAGGCAGGTAGTTTGAATATACCTCTACATGAAGAACCTCCTCAAATAAGATCCAGCGTACTGTTACCTAATTACGGAAGAGCAGTTGATACTCAAAGTCATTGTTTCTATCCAGGATGTAATATGATTGATAGACATGTGGTACCACTTTCATTAAGGGTGTGGCTCTTCAAGGACTACAAGTTTTATATACCAAAGAATTCAAAAATATGTAGTCATCATTTGAATAGTGACTTTTGGCATGAACTCCCTGCTTTGGAAGATATGAATCATGAATTCACTGTGGACCACATTGAAGACTTTGCATCATTTGTGAATTATGAATGTCGTGCTTTGGACTTCGAAAATATACACTTAATGGAAGAACATATGGTGTGGTACTTTTTAGGAATGAGTAGAAATAGTTTTGGTACTCTAATGGGAGAGGTGCCCCGATTGGCGCAAATGCATAGAGGTTCTACTGCCCTTGGAGCTTACCTGATGAAATTGAGAACTGGAGATTCTGATGAAAGATTATCATCTCTTCTACAAATACCGAGAAGTACTCTGGAACGTCTAATGGCTAAAGCAAGGGAAAAACTGCATCAAGATTTTGTTCCTATGAACCTTGGAATTGGACATATAACAAGAGAACAAATAGCAGCAAGAAACCTTGTTCTACCAAATGGGCTGTTTGGCGAAGTCGACGGAATAAGGAAGCCTGTCGTAATTATTGATGGAACATATATCTATGTACAAAAAAGCTCCAACTATTTGTACCAAAAAGAGACATATTCTCTTCACAAATATCGAAACCTTGTGAAGCCATTTTTGCTTGTTTGCTCCGATGGCTATATAATCGATGTGTTAGGCCCTTATCCAGCAACAACTTCCGATGCTCAGATAATGATTAGTGAATTTGATGAACCCAGTAAGCCATTGAGACAATATTTTCAGGATGGTGACGTATTCATTCTTGATAGAGGGTTCAGGGATTCCATTCCACTTTTGCAATCTTGCAATTATAGTGTTCACATGCCATCAACACTGCAAGTAAATGAAATTCAATTATCCACTCTGGAAGCTAATAAAAGCCGAAGAGTTACTATTTGCCGCTGGGTTGTGGAAGCCGTAAATGGAATATTCAAGCAGCAATTCAAATTATTTCGCCAAGATTTTTTTAATAGAGCTTCGAGACATTTAATGGTAGATTTCTCTATAGCAGCAGCATTAATTAATAGGTTTTATACTAGAATAGTTGACAGGCCAGATGCTGTTGATATTTTGCAAATAATACATCAGAATATGTATACAGAAAATATACTAGCTGATTATGTGATCACAAATAATTTGAATCGTCGCAGAGCGCAATTCCAAAGCATTAATATAAATCCTAACAATGTTGCTGATTTCCCACAACTGACATACAGCGAAATGGTTTTGTTGGCATGTGGTACGTACCAAATAAAACAGGCTCGCTCATACTATGGCGAGCACACACGAGCGAATGGTATTTATAAGATTGAAATATGTAGGGAACTGGATAACGAATTAGTTGAGCATTTATCTCTTCCGGGTAATTGCTTTTTACTTCGAGGAAAAATACAAAGCAGACATATTTCTCAAAAAATATATTTTGTTTATATAATAATTAACAATTCCTTATCAGGGATAAGGGCTTTACAGCATCGCTATTGTAACTGCCTCGTGGGACGGCGAACAGTTGGTACCTGTGCCCATACTATGTCAATAATATGGTACTTAGCATGGGCCCGGTACCAACCCAATATCAATCCTCCTGCACAGTTTCTTGATGATGTGTTAGTGGTTTTTAATGATGATTAAAACATTTAAATGCAGTTTTGTTTATTAATTATTGCGTAATAATCTTAAACCTTGACTTAACCTATATTTTAGAAAAAGATGTTTGGAACAAGTTTTGCCGAGTTTTTTTGTAATTATTGAAAATGATATGGGTTCCCTACGACTTATAGTGCAATTTGGCGTATATTTCATTGTTGTTTATTTCAGGCATTTTTATGTGTGGCATCTGGGCATTTCCCTTTATTGTCCCTGACTATTCTTTTTTTAAATTACAGTTCTTTGTTAGTAAAACTGAAGTCTAAAAAAGAAAGACTGCGGTCAGGCCATACACTGGTGGAAGGTTGGAGACTGATAGTTGATGGGTTGGAAGCTAAATGTACATTGAAGTATGTGATATTTAGTAGAACAGAGGAATTGGACAATTTAAGACCGCTCTTGCCTAAAACGGGGGTGAGGTTCTATAAAATAGCTTATAAAGAGATGCAACTGTGGTCTGATGTTGAAACTAGCCCCGGTATCTTTGGTAAGTTCATTAAATAGAACTTATCAATAATCTTTAAACTTCACTCACATTTTTTCCAAATTATAAAGGTAAACTCATGTTTTTATTTTAGGTGTATTTGAAACTCCAACTGCAGAAAATGTAAAGAGTTTATCAAGACCCCTGCCTCTTCAGTTTGTATGTGACAATATAAGAGTTCCCGGGAACTTGGGAGCCATACTCCGAGTGGCTGTTGGTGCTGGCTGTGAGAAAGTGCTACTGTCAAAAGGTATAATTATTCTGACTTCATAAAAGACAATAATGAATGTCACTAAAATTACTCAGTTTTGGCTGCTAACTACATACTCACACCTGTTTTTGCTGGGATAGGCAGAAACAATTGAATGTCACCTGCTATAATCCTCACATACATTATCCTTTTCATATACTGTCATTGATTGGCAGCTAAATAACAAAATTAACTTAAGTATTTGAGTGTGGAGTTGTCAAAGAAATGCTTTAAAATCCATAATTTTTTTGACAACTCCGTATTCAAATGTTACTTAAGTACTGCTTATCCTAGAATCCTCAATTCATAAATTGGAGGAAAGAGTACTTTTTGATATAATGAAAAGGAATAATATATATTTTACTTGACTTCTTTCAGGATGTGTAGATGTTTGGGACCCAAAAGTGATTAGGAGTGCAGCAGGGGCCCACTTCAGGCTCCCTGTTTACCATTCAATAGACTGGAGTGAAATGCCAAGCCACTTGGAACCAAATACATCAGTGTTTATTGCTGACAGCAACACAACATCAACAGATGATGATGCTTCAGAAACAAATGATGAACATGAAAGAAATCAATTGCCAGTGTTGCCATACTATGGTGTAGAGTTCTCATCTTTAAAACATACAACCTTAATAATAGGAGGGGAAACAGAAGGGATAAGTGATGATAGCTATGTGTGAGTTCATTTTCTTTTGTTTTTCTATTTAAAACGTATGGCTTTATCTTGTGCTAACATTTCAGTTTAAATTGCTACTTCTGAGCACCACCCTTATTGGCCTTATCAAATAAATAATACTTCATAACTATCCTTCACACATTTGTCTTTTCAATGAAAGTTAATTGATGCTAGATAGTGTGATTCTAATGGACAATGTAATTTATCTAATTTTCTATTTTAGGCTAGCAGCAAATAAAAATGGTGTAAGGTTAAATATTCCCTTACAAAGAGGTGTGGACAGCTTAAACACTGGAATGGCTACAGCAGTGATAGCATTTGAGATCAGGAAGCAACTCATAAAAACATGGACTCAGGAAAAACTTGCAAGGCAAATGGTACAAGCTACTTAGTTTTAAAAAAAAGTAGTTATTAGTTGGTAATAAGTAGTATAGATTGTGATCATTGTGAATAATACAGCAGTTTAAAAAAAATAGTGTGTTTGATTCTAAAATAGTTATTTAGGAATCTTCTTCTTTGTAGATGTATATAAGTAGAGTATTTAATGATATTTATTTGTACAGTGGGCAAAAGAGATAAGTAAGTAGGTATGCAGTGACTGGCTAAATCTTTGTCATAACTCTTTGAGGATGTCTATTGAATGTTGTTACCAGAGGTTGAAATAGGTAACTAGTGCTATTTGATATCAATGAACTGAAATTTTATGTTAATGTGGACATGACACTGCGATTTTTAAATTATAATGCTTTTTCCGATATTTTATCTTGTGTTAAAGAAACTTTAAAATTTCACGAAGTAGAAAAAACTGCATCGTATTTTATTCCATTCGATCGTGTTGAATGCCTGTTACAAAAACGATGTTCTTGGAATTCAATGATATTATTGTCTTTCAAAGAATCGTAAAATCGTGGGATTACTTGATAACATGAATGTTCATATGAACTTTTCACAAGACAATTTCTTAAAAAAACACTGAGTTATTCACCATTTACTCTGGTTATTATCCAAAAAAGCGTACAGCCACTACATAGTATAAAACCAAGTCGCTTCCCGCTGTCTGTCCCTATGTATGTTTAGATCTTTAAAACTACGCAACGGATTTTGATGCGGTTTTTTTAAATAGATAGAGTGATTCAAGACGAAGGTTTTAAGCTATTAAACGTACACGTGCGAAGCCGGGGCGGGAGATAGAGTGATTCAAGAGGAAGGTTTTAAGCTATTAAACGTACACGTGCGAAGCCGGGGCGGGTCGCTAGTAATTTTATGATAATTGCCTGCACCACAGTGCATAAATATTAATTTTTGACCTGTATACTTAACTCTTTTGCCTTGTGTACTTATGGCTGAGCAGTTGAAGCTGTTAGCAATGAATAGGGTCTCCTCTACACACGTGGGTGTTGTAGAAGTCGACTGCGAGATTATATAAAAAGGTTAGGCAGCAGCGTCGTCCTGTCTGCTAATAACAACGAATTCAGCTCAGTAAATCAGCACTGACCCAGTTGCCTTCTTAAAAGCTCGTCGGCGTTCCTCGATTTCCTCTTCGATTCCTCGGTTGTCCCACCATTTACGACCTTGGTAGTAGAGGCGGTAAATTCGGGGCGTGGTGTTAAGAATCTGCATGCAACCGTAATGACGGTTACGGTACAGTCAACAAAAGAGGTACACAGGCACTTTACTCGGTAAAGGTCAAAATGGTGTCGGTTTTATGGTCAACAACAAACTTACTTTAACTATGTTGGCCACAGTTTACTCTGATCTTGTACCTCACCGACAGGCAATTTCGATTCCCCAACCACCTAAGGGTTTTCCCAGAGGGTGGTGCAGGTATATTCGTAGCCCTGCGTTGACCTTTGCGTACTTTGATGAGATAGCCGAGGCCATGTGTGAGTATATTGTTGGGACTTCAGGACAATCAATATTACAAGGTATTACAAGCCAAGGTCTTAAAGGAACTTGTACCCCGTTATTAAAAAAGATGGTATAAAAGAACCCAGGTTTTAGAACAGCCCCTTCTCTTTTTGTTACATTGTCATTAGAAAGTGATGGGTATGTTTTAAACCTAGGTTTACCTTAGTTTTGGTTTAAACCATCTTTTGTAATAAGGGGCTAAAGTTCATGTACCCACATGAACTTTGCCAGTGCGAAAGAGGAAACTGCAAGAACGCGATTTATGAAAAGTCTCACTCTTAACCTTTAGGCGCATCTGTCTGATAGGTTTTAAAATCGAAACAATAAAGCTATTAAATTGCTGTCTTATGGTCAAACCCTAGAAAAGTAGATTTTACTACTGCGAAACATTATGGCAGTGACTAATTATGCAACTGATGCCAGCGCCACCTAGCGATTCCGGTTGGAACAACGTAATAACTTGTTCAGCCTGAAACTTTCGTCTGAAAATCGCTGCCCATTCGCAAATAGGGGTGGGTATTTGAGGTAGGTTTCGAAATAGCAATCAAAACAATCCGGGTCTCAAATTTCTCGGTGTAATATTTCATTTACCTCACAGAAGTCCCATTTCACTCGTAATCACCGTTATAATATATGATTTACTAGCAACCCACCCCGGCGACACTCGGGGTACGTTTTATAGCTTAAACCCTCCGGCAGGAATTACCTAAATTGAGATGAAAACCGCATCAAAATCCATCGAGTAGTTTAGAAGACGTAAGCGGACAAAATCAAACGCGAAAAGCGACTTCAATTAATACTATTTATAATAAATTGAAGAAGATTGAAGTCTTCAATACCTACTTCGTTACAATCTGTCTTTTCTATATGACCGACTACATTCTCAACTCTCTCTCGTGTCAGCACAAGCTATACGAAAATAGCTCATGCTGTGGTGTAAAGATTAGCCAGTCAGCAAGGTTGGTAGCGGGGCTGACTGCCCAGGGTGCGCCGGACGTACTTAAGTACCGTCACTCGTGGAGGCTCTTTTCATGCACCCCCTTCTCACACTCTCTTTTTCACTTTCTCAACTGAAAATGATACGGATTGCATCACCTATTTTTCTTTTTACACTAATCGCAAGTCATCTAAGGAAAATAAAATGTTTATTGTAATCAAGGCGTCAATAGGCTATGGATTAAAAACCGTTTATCATATGCACAATTCGTGATTTTGAACCCCTTTTTAAAACTAGACACCGCAGTTGCAGTTACCCTAGGCCTTTGTGGAGGTACTTATTACTGTTGATTTCTTATAGGAAAATCAGCTTCAAAATAACGAGTTCCTCTGTTTAGGGAATTTGTATTCGTATTAACTTGGGTGTGTGTTACTGCCTCGTTGGTCTAGCAGTCGCGAACGCAACTGCTGAGCGTGAGGTCCTGGGTTCGATTCCCAGGTCGGGCAAACTGTTACTGGGTTTTTCCGTGTGGAATTTCTCAGTAGCAGCCCGGAGTCTGGATTTGTGCCCGGTCGATGGCAATAGGCTCGCCCCCCAGGCGTGAGTTTATGTTAACTTAGGTGTTATTCAACTAAGGGCCGAGTTTTCGATAGTCAGATAACTTTTATCTGAGGTATCATCATCATCATTCAGCCTAAAGACGTCCACTGCTGGGCATAGGCCTCTCCCAAGCATCGCCTCCATGTTGTGGGGGTTTGCCATAATCGCCACGTCAGGCGGGTTGGCGATCGCAGTGTGGTTGTTAAAACACTTAGAGAACGCTGCTGCCCATCCTCTAGTGAATCCCTTAGTCGCCTTTTACGACACCCGTGGGAAGAGATGGGGTAGTGCTATTCTTTATGTCCGGCACCACACGGACGTTTGACGGGACAGGACCCGAGTTTGACGTTTTGGCACCTTTTGTGTAGAAAATAATTATGTAAAAATGACAAATTTATTCCCCAGATAAAAGCTCTCTGCTCTGGCGATTGAAAAATCGCCACTAAGAAAGACAATAAATACTAAACGACTCTATCTTTTTTAATGGTCTATTTCTTTTATCTTCTAAGAGTTCGCTCTATGTGCGTGCAGTTCTGCGAGTTCAGCGAGTTCAGCGTCATTATCGAATAAAATTTAAGTGAAGAGTTCGTACGTAGTTTTTGATTGTCGTCTTATTTATTCTCTAAGAAATAACAATAATCTGTCTGAAATCTGCAATAAGCACACAACCATAACCAGAAATATAAAGAAATGCTAAATCAGTCGACAGTTGAAATCCAAATTTAGCAGACAGTAGTATCTAATAATGTCGTCTGAATAGTAAATGGTGAAGCATGATAAACTCGGTCTGTTTATAGGACATAGCTTATGTCATCCTTGAGTGCCACTACATCCCAAGTTAATTCGCTTTGCGGGCGTCTACTCGTTGCCAACTTAGTTTGACGTCATCAACTGCGTATATAGGCTGCAGTCCAACTAAGCTGTCGCCTAGACTAGATCAATCACGACCTTTTTTATGATGCATTCGTGACGAATAGAGATTTTTTAATTAGGGTTTTTTGCTATATGCATGTAGTTTTATCGCAATCCTTATCTTTATCGATTGAGAAGAATACAATATTGGCTAGCCATGCTTTGTTTTTTACTTAAAAAGCTAAGCAAAAATAATACCGCTAATGTAACTGAATTCATATTTCGTAGGGAAGCCCAATTCTTCGTAGAGGCAATAAATATTTATGGGTTGTATTGTACATTTATTAAGCTAGAGCCAAAATTTTCTTTTATTTCTAAACACATTCCACGAAAGGTTGACATTTGCCCTTGCGGTAACTTTGTAATATTATTATGGTTAATAAGTTTTAGCACATTTTAGATCACCTGGGATTTAAATCCTCCCAGCCCTAGGCAGCATTAATGTAGGGAATGCAAGAGACATTATAAGCAAGTAATTTGGTCTAAAAGTAGGTAATTCAAAAGTTTATTGCTTGTAAACATCAGGTGCGCTTATTTCATGGACCATAGACGTGGCCTATCTCAATCGGAGGGATGGAATTAGGGGATTTTTCAATGGAGAATTCGTAGTAGAGGTACCTAGTTAAGGATGTGAAATGTAGGAAGGAGGCGTCGTCGGTCAATACTGGAGGTGGTGCGGTGCGGGCGCGGTGCGCAGGCGTGGTCCCCCGTGCCCCCCGCGGCCGCTGCCGGCCCACTCACGCAACTCGCGAGTCAGCCGCCGTGCGCTGCGATCGCGCGCGAGAGAGCTTTTGTCGCCGCTCTAGCCATGTGTGATGTTTTCATCACAGAAGGGATTGTCGTCTAGTTTCAGCACTCGGTATTTCGCAAGATGAATGAGTAAGTCACTGGAAGACAGCACTAAGCACGGGACAGTTCCGTTCGCTTTCCAGAAGGACAGCTTTCGCCAAGTGTCTAGTTTTTCTCGTAAGCTCGTGGCCGTTGACACTGCAGCGTGCGGATCCCGCAGTGCGCGAGTGTGTGGTTAATTGGCGAATATAATAGACGAAGACGTCAGCTGAGTCGCGTAAACATTGGCTACATAGTTGACTGACGGGACTGTTGACGATGGCTCCGGTAAACACACGCGCGTAAACGGTCCACGCTGTTCCTGTAAGCATTCCGTCATGCGGCGTTTAATTCTACTGTTCCTGTTAACAGGTAAGAAGGCATACTTCTTGTTTGATTCAACATGAAATACTTATTGTTGTTGTTTTTTTTGTTTTGAAATACCTAGCAGTTTAATGTTCTTACAATTGGCTCTTAACTTACCTACTTAAATATAATGTAGAGTTTATCTGTTAACTTTTATCTTTCACTGATTTTAAGTGTTGCCTAAGTAGAGTTTTATACTAATTCTAATCTATATGCTTCTCCTGACTCCTATCCTATCTTCTATAATTATTAAGTTAATTAGTTCGACCATCATTACTTGCATTACGATTATTATTTTATGGATTGCCTATCCTTTAGAGAAATTGAGTATCATAATACGACCACACTCGCCGTATTTGTCATATGGCTTGAAAAATAAGTAGTAATTCAGCTAAAGGACCCTCATTCCGGGCAATTCAAGGAACAAATGGGACCGCTTGAGAAAGAGCACTTTTTGCGTGCGACAATCTCATTTCTAAGAACAATAATGGTGGCTTTTATGCCAATAGAATTTTGGTTATTACTACCTACCTATTTTAACGTACCATACGGGCTTTAATGTTTAATTTTTAACCTTTAACTCTGAAATGTTACTATACTGTTAGAAATCCATGTTCCTCCTTTATGATTTCTCAAGTTATTTGAATAAAAAAATACCATCACATCGACCGGAGAGATCGTATTGTTATTGAAAGCGCACCTATTGTTACATAGACATCTGCCGGTATCATCAATGAGAAATGCCTTTTAATGTGTGATATTAATCGTGATGCAGCATAATAAATGTCTTTATGTATTATCAAATACCATTGCCATTTTATAATGTATACAGAATTTACTGTAATAGGTACTAAAGAAACACCATTATGTAAGTTGTTCTTGAAAACATTAAACCCTACATAGTATCTTTCGGTTATAACCATGTCCAAAACGTTTATAATTTTGCTCGGAGTAAAATTTTGCGTATCTAAGATATTCGTAATGTAATCCTATACAGCTGGGATTTAAGTTCTTTATTTATAAGATATAGCAGCCTGCGACAGGTGTTCAACGCAGGTAGACGTCGGCTTGTAGCCGTCCGACGGGTTTGCTTTTGTTGAAATAAAATCGCTCAATCACAGGACCAAACATTCAGCACGAATATTATTAAAAAAAAACATGGAAGCTTAGAAATATTTCTTAACGATTTCAAACGCAAACGTAGTTTTCATCGCTACATCCATAGATAAATTCGAACTGATTTGGCTACTGTAAAACGTAGCAGAATTTTGAGAATAGGAACTATTTGAAAACTGGATAACACTGCAAAGACTTCTATCATCTACTGGTGAGATGAAGAATTTGGGTGGAAGGGCAGCATCCACTTGCACAAAACGTTGATGAAATCTTACAGCGGCATCTCGTTTTCCAAAGAATACGAAGACACCCCAATCATAGAGCACAAATAAGAGCACGATCTTAAAGCAAAACGGTCCTGAGAAACAGATCCGACACTCGAAAGAAAACAATACATTCAGTATAATTACAATAATAATCGACCTCCGTTATTGGCAAATTACAGGTTTTTTAAAAGCTATTTTTGTTGCGTTTCCTTGGAGGAAGCTATCATTGAAAACTTTTACTCTCGAACAATTCGTTTCGAACCCTATTTCAAATAGAATATGATAAATCGTAAAGTTTCTTGCCAGGAAAAATAAGAAAAGTTGGAAAAAGTCGGGTCTTTCCCTCATCAATCTACTGTTAGGGGTATTGAATCCACTATGGCTTGACTCCGTCGCGATGTCACTGACAACCTTCAAAGTAATCTTAAAACTTTTTCATCAAACCATTGACTTTTTTCGTTGTGAAGACATAAAACTTGCTTACTGAGGAAAAGTTTTAAGCTAATCACAAGAGCGCCTTATATCTTTAGAGGTTTCTCTGGGGGAGATTCCCCAGCGCCTGCCTGATGTGCAAAATTGTGTTGCCCTTATTGAGGCTAAGGTTTGCTATAAACATAGTCGGGTCGACACATTCAGTTCGGCAATTTCTATTGAACTAGTTTTGTAGTTATAGTTATCCTAAGGTACTAATCGTCTGTGTTCCTGTTAGGTTGAGCGACTGTGATGAATGTCAAGATAAAGCCAATTGCAAATAGACATACATTATTAACAACAACAAAGGATTAAAAGAGAGTCATTGTCTCTTGATGATTTATAACTCATTATTAATCATTATTATAACTAGTCAAAAACCAAATAATTATCATTATATTATTAAGCCACACTGTGGCTATTAACTGGATAGCACTTAAGTAAAACATCGCTAGGATTCGTGGAAAAAAAAAAGAATTGGACGTAGTACTTTATCTCTCAAAGAGCACCCGTATTTTTTTTTCTTTCTGTTCCAGCGGATATGGACTGCACCTGGCCACCGCTAATTTTTTCAATGAATTTTTATGTTAAGAATTTATTTTAGTATTGTAGCTCTAAATAAAACTTGGTATGACACGTTTACCGCCATTTTCAATATCCTATCTATCGGCGGTTTACCTTACTACAGATAGAAATTTGACATTACTTCTATGGAGCTTATGTCAAATTTCTATCTCTAGTAGGCGAAACCGCCGATAGATAGGTTATTGAAAACGGCCGTTAGTCTATTTAATAATTATTTATCAGTTTCAAATGAGTAATTCAGCAGAATTTTTTGTTAGTATGATAGAGATATTTTCCAGTCTTTGGATGAATATGAAATCAAACTATTAGATTATGAACAATATCCTGATTAGAAAAGGGTATGACTTCTATGGGAATATAGAACCCGGGATCAGTATTTAACGTATCCATATTACGTAGGTACTCGTTGAGAAATCTGTTTCTAGACACTTCAAATCGGCTGTTTCACATTCGTTATTTTATTCCATAAAGGTACCACGACGTATACTCGTAACAAGTTGGGGACTAATTTAAATTATTGCGCTTAATGTCTCGCAACAGACGGTTAATATTTATTTTTTCTTTATTCCGTGAAGAAATGCGGCGTTCTGTTTATATCTATTTTGGGGTGTTGACAGAGCAGGCATAATCAAAACGGTTGCAGGAGTCGATAAGTGGCCAGTGCCGGCTTCCATCGTTTCATCTCAGTGGTGTGTGTGTTTATTACACTCGTCTGGTTGCGCCGGCGTCTGTGGCCTGCGCCCGCACTTCGGTAACTCGAGGGTCTTTCACTCGTGTGAATATTATTTATGTTCACATTAACTGTTCACTATCAGTTTATTATACGCATCTGTTATCGAAATTGTCAAGTTTATTTATTCGCTTATGTCCAAAGGCTTTCAAACAACATATTAGCTCCAATTCAAATAGTATTGTTTTTGGCAATTACGATCTAGGAGTAATTAATTTGAAAAAAAGTAAAATAATGTGTAAGTAATACCTGGGTAAATATCCGAAAAACATTAACAAAAATTAAGAACGTCATTATCATCGTCTCAAAGTTAAGAATGAAGATGTTTAAAACTCCAATTATGATAATGAAAACTCAAACTAAGTAGGTATATCTCTACTGTCAAGCAGTAGGTAATACAAGAATAAAAGATCACGAAACTTCTATAATGTTAATAACTCAAGAGAGTAATGATTTGTTAAAAATAATTAAGGTAATTCGAATATTCACCCACCTACTTAGTGAATGCTGTACCTAAGTTGATCGACTAACATTATCTTAATTCCGAAGTAATTGTTAACTAACATAAAAAAACTGCCCTCAATAATAATAAAAGTTGGTCACTGAGAATTTCGTCACTGAAAAACTCAAATCACAATAATTGTATATTTCCCGAAGTTGCATTGAGTTGAGACCAAGCCCTAGAACATAAAAAATAATTCCTTGGTGCACTTAATACAACTTGTTTAATGAGATGGTATAATTTTGAACTGCGAACATTATCTCAAAATGTAGGTGCATAAGTTAAAATGATAAACTACTATTTTCAGCGTTTTATCATACGAACCGCAGTTTCAGACCGTTTGCTATTTCTCGAGAAACATTCTTGTAAGAATGTGATTTCCCAGGTGCAATTTGGGAAGCTTTAAATTTCCCCGAAGAGTCCGAGGCGACCCACAATGCCTAATCTCTAGTCCTACAAATAAATTTATTACAAAAGTTTCCTCATTTGCCGCTTATGTTAAGACGGAGTACTAACATGAAATGTTTGTATAAACTTGATAATTAATTTGCTTTCCCTAAATCTCAAAATATGTGGATAACGAACAATCGCGTTGCGGTAGTTAGTCAAATTCCACTCATAAAGTAAAATTTTACTAGTACTTTATTCTCACTAGGAAATACAAATGCAATATTTACGCAGAGATTCTTTTGCTTTCAACACAATAACAGGCAGTGAGCGAGTTATTTCCCCAGCGGCGCGGCGCACAGTGGGCTGAAATTGAACTTTCATAGACATTTTCATTAAATTTTTTGAGTGGCTGTTTTTTTGCATGGATGTGCTTCGGAAGACTAAGTGCATGCTTATAAACATAAAATTTACGGAAAAAGATTGCAAACGGCTCACAAAGATTTTTTTTTAGAAAATTTTGTATGGAGTTGACATTAAAATCGGCGATAACTCAGCTATCGCACGATTGCGCCTTATTTCCTCGTAGGTGTTTTTACAACTATTTATTTAGGATTATTTGGTGTACTACTTAACCCGGGCACTGGTGCGATTTATTTTTTAAAAATCCTTGAATATTTTTATTTTTTTATTTTTATTTTTGCACTATGTTTCGATCTTATGTAAAGGTTAACATAATATGAAGTACCTAAGTCACGTCTAGAGTAATGATTGACAAATTGGGGACTAAAATCTTGGTAGTTTATTTTATAATTGTTCATTGAATAATTTACTTTTCAATCTCTGTGAAAGTAGGCCTGTGCCCCTTAATAATAAATTAGTTAGTATTATTGATAGAATTACGAGGACGACATGGTCACGTTTGTATTTATATACTAAGTTCTTATTTAAAATAAAGATTTAAATAAAGGCTGCTGGCGAATATAAAGAATCTAACCATAGAAATGCTATCAAAAACTATAAACTGTTTGAATATATCATTAAATAAAAGTATATCTTGAATTTAAGATTTTATTATATTAAAATGCAAACAAAAATATAAACTATTTGAATATATCTTACAATCAAATTACGGTAATTATTATTGATAACGTAAAAATATCGATTAATGCAAGAAAAAATATTAATTATTTTTAAGTCGTTTAGTAATTTTATGGCATTAACTAATTGACGTCTTCAACTAGATAATGCCCGATTTCGTGATTACCTTCTTGTTACATACATGTTCACCGTATATAAGGTGACTGGTAATTAGTGACCGATACTTTAACACATGATTGTACTCATGATAACAAGCAACTTTCCCAAAAAAACATTATTTTTATTTTTTATTTTTTTCATTTAAAATTTATTGGTAAGCCTTTACGGAATGGACGCGACTCGTAATATGGAAATATTATTTTTTTGTTTTATAAATAATGTTTCTTAGGGAAAGTTGTTTGTTATCACGAGTACAATCATATGCTAAAGTATCGGTCACTAATTACCAGTCACCCTATATATTTACGTATTAATTGAATAAATAATATCTTCAAAATATTTTATTTTAGGATGTATTCAAATAGTTTATATTTTTTGTTTCATTTTAATATAATAAAATCTTATATTGAAAATATAATTTTATTTTATGATATATTTAAACAGTGTATATTTGTGCTATTATGCATTTCAATACTGTACCGATAGTTTGTATTATTGTTTATGATATTTGTACGGTGACGGGTAGATGTCAGTGCTTATACAATATATCAGTTTGTCGCTAACTCTCGCCTTTCATTGACGCTGCATTGGCGACGAGGATGGGATTATTATTATTTTTGTAATAATTACGCGTGCAGTTTTTTGTTGTAAAGATGCCAATCGGGAAGTTAGAACCATACAGTTTAAATTCGAAACAATGGCCTGCCTATATACGCCGGGTGAACCAATATATGTTACTTAATGACGTAAAAGATAACCTGAAAGTGCCAATGTTAATAACAATCGTGGGCGAAGCAACGTATTCATTGATGTGTGACCTGTGTTCGCCTGACTTTCCCGAGAGCAAATCTTACGAGGACTTGGTGAAACTAGTTGCCGACCATTTGGAACCGCAGCGATCAGAGATCGCCGAGCGCCATGTGTTCAGGCTGCGGCGACAACGTGACGGCGAACCCTTGATGGAATATCTACAGGCTCTCAAACATCTGGCAACTACTTGTAATTTTGGCAAATGCAAAAAGTGTTCTACTCTCGAGGAAAATCTAAGAGATCAGTTTGTTTCGGGACTTACAAATGACGCAATGCGTTCTAGAATTTTTGCCGAAAGGAAGATAGAATACAAGGAGGCCGTGGAGTTAGCACTAGCTCTAGAGGCTGCAGAGAAGCACGCGGAGGTGAGCGGCAGTACGGTGCCGACTACGACCTCAGGTGCCGGCAGCATGGCAGGAGAGGACCTGCACTATACACGCGGGGGGCGAGGACGAGCCCGCGGCACGCGCACCGCGGCTGGCATGGCCGGTGCAGATGGCGTGGCGGGTACGGAGCGCGCGGCGGGCTCACCGCACGGCGGCGCCGGCGACGGCTCGGCGACCGCGCCAGCATGCTGGCGTTGCGGTAAAGCACATCGCGCGGACAGGTGCCGTTATGTAAATTATAATTGTGACGAGTGTAAACAAAGAGGTCATTTGAGAGTGATGTGTAAGTTAGTGAAAGGTTATACCAGTCGGGCGGACAGTCGGCAAAATTATATCACTGGGGAGGATGATTCAGACGATATGTTTAAGATCGTTGTTGGAGGTAAGGACAATAAACCGTATTTTATAAATGTCATCATAGATAACTTCGAGACCAAGTGCGAAATCGATACCGGTAGTCGTATATCAGCTGTTAGTGAAGATATGTATACTCGCAAATTTTCTCATAAAATTATTAAGACAGATAACTTGTTGTTACGTAGTTATGCTGGTTCACGCATCGAATCGCTTGGTTATATAGAAGTTCAAGTTAGGTTTCGAGATGTAGAAGTAAAATCCTTACCGCTTTATATAATCCGAAGCGGAGCCTGCCCTTTACTGGGAAGAGACTGGTTGCGCGCTCTTAAAGTAACTCAAATTAATCTGTATAAAATAACCGACGATGGATTCGTGAACCGTTTATGTGCTGAATTTCCGGAGGTATTTACAGACAAGTTAGGGACTTGTAAGCGAGCAATTCGACTACAGCTGACTAATGATGAACCTGTGTACGTGCGTGCACGGCCCGTGCCCTTGGCATTGCGCGCACGCGTCGAGCACGAACTGGCGCGCCTGGAGTCCGACGGCTCCATATACCGCGTCGACTATTCCGATTACGGAACACCAATTGTGCCGGTTGTAAAAAAAAATGGTGATATACGTATATGTGGGGACTATAAAATAACAATTAATCCAAAGCTCAAGCGTGATTATTATCCATTGCCCCGCATTGACGAGTTGTTCGCGACTTTAAGCGGAGGAGAAAAATTTTCGAAAATTGATCTCACTCACGCTTACGAACAGTGTATTTTAACAAAGGAGTCTCAACCCTGTACTGCCATTACAACTCACCTCGGCACATATGCATACCGTCGTACGCCGTACGGGCTAGCGTGCATACCCGAAAAATTCCAGAAACTTATGGAGGAAACCCTACGCGGTATCCCGGGTTGTGTTGTTTTTCTTGATGATATTTGCACAACGGGAGCTAATGATAAAGAACACATAAGTAATTTACGAGCTGTACTCGAAAGGCTGCGCGAGGCGGGTTTAACAGTTAAGTTAAGCAAGTGTAGTTTTTTACAAGAAAGTGTAAAATATTTAGGTTTCGTTATTGACAAAAAGGGGTTACGGCCAGACACTGCCAAATTGGATGCTATTTCCAGCGCACCCAGACCAGAAAATATAACCCAACTAAAAAGTTTCTTGGGAATGATAAATTATTATGGCAAGTTTATTAGTAATTTGAGTACTTTGTTGTATCCATTACACAATTTATTAAAAAAAGATGTTCGTTGGAAATGGGATCCAAGTTGTGAGCAGGCGTTTAAAGAAGCTAAGCGTGTTCTCCTGAGCGAGCGAGTGTTAGCACACTATGAGGAAGGGCGGCCGCTCGTGCTCGCGGTCGACAGTAGTGCGTATGGGCTAGGCGCAGTGCTGGCTCACCGCTATTCCGATGGCAGCGAGCGTCCGGTTAGCTGTGTGTCCCGCACGCTCAACGCAGCCGAGCGGAATTACAGTCAACTCGATAAGGAGGCACTCGCGATATTGTTTGGAGTAACAAAGCATCACCAATACTTGTTCGGCAGAAGTTTTATATTACGCACGGACCACCAGCCGTTAACGCACATATTCGGTGCTAGGGGTGGCATTCCACAGACCGCTGCCAGCCGGCTGCAGCGGTGGGCGGCGCGCTTGGCCGCATACGACTTTACCGTAGAATTCGTTCGCTCAGCAGATAACGGGCCGGCCGATGCTTTATCGAGGTTACCGCTACCTCAGGAGGGACGCTTGGTAGACGCAGTCAATTATATAAATTTAATAGAGGAATCTTTTCCAATTAGTTTTAAAGATATAGCTAGGGAGACTGAAAAAGATACAATGTTAAGCAAAATAAAAGGTTATGTAACTTTTGGTTGGCCGTTGACAGTGAGTGATACAGAGAAACCGTATTTTGCAAGAAAACAGGATTTAGTTGTAGAAATGGGCTGCATCGTTTATAAATATAGGATTGTAATACCGAATACTTTACAAAAACAAATTCTAGATGAAATTCATGAGGGGCATTTAGGAATGAATAAAATGAAGAATTTGTCACGAAATTATGTATATTGGCACAGTTTGGATAAGGACATAGAGGAAGTATGTCGCGCGTGCACAGCATGCCGCGCAGTGCGCGACGCGCCGCCGCACGCACCGCTTCATCCATGGGAGTTCCCACTGCATCCGTGGCAGCGAGTACATGCAGACTTCGCGGATTGTGGGGGAACACGGTATTTAATTATGGTGGACGCGAACTCGAAATGGATAGAAGCTATTGATATGCGTAGGACAGATGCGCAGGCAACTATCGCAGCAATGAGAAGCATTTTTGCTCGGTTCGGTTTACCGTCATTACTCGTCACTGACAACGGACCACCATTTTTCTCACAGGAGTTTAAAACGTTTTGTAGTAAAAATTGCATAAAACATGTAACCACAGCTCCTTACAGACCACAGGGAAACGGGGCTGCGGAAAATGCGGTAAAAACCGTTAAGAAGGCGATCAAACGAGCTTTGTACGAGGGCGAGGACGTCGCCACGGCACTAAGTAAATTTTTATTTCAATATCGCAACTGCCAACATGCAACCACTGGTGTTTCTCCTGCGGTGGCGTTGCAGGGGCGTAGGCTCCGCGGGCGCCTCGACGCTTTGCGCCCCGATGTGTCGGCTGTAGTGCGCGCCGCGCAGGAGCGGCAAGTGGCCGCTGCGGGCGGCACGCCACGCGCCCTTGCAGCTGGCGACGCGGTGCTGGCCCGCGACTACACCGCCAGGGGGGATAAGTGGTTGTCGGGTACAGTAGTCGATCAGACTGGACCGGTCTCGTACAAAGTAGACGTTGGACGTGGGGTCGGTTGGCGTAGGCATGTCGATCAAATTATGCCCGTACGTAACAAGAATCGTCATTCATTATCTCGAACTAGCATAGTGGGTAAAGATGTATCCCCAGAGCGGGAGGTTCCGTCGGTCTGTGAGGAGGCGGAGGAATCGTTCGAGGACGCGTCTGACGGCATGGATGAGAAGTCACGGACCGCCGGTTCCGAAGCGGCATCTGGGCCAGAGACACCACCACCACCGTCGGGTGCGTCTGCCCGCGCTCTGCGAGCGTATAATCGGGCTCGGTCAGGAGTGCCTAAATAAAATGCTTAGCTGTTCATGTTTGATTTACTTACATATTTTAGATTAGGCTTTAGCTTAAGGGGGAGAAATGTACCGATAGTTTGTATTATTGTTTATGATATTTGTACGGTGACGGGTAGATGTCAGTGCTTATACAATATATCAGTTTGTCGCTAACTCTCGCCTTTCATTGACGCTGCAGTTAAGACTCTTACTATTCGGCGCAGCAGCTATAAAGCCCTTACTACAGGGGCACAGGCCTACTTTCACAGAGAGTGAACAGTAAATTAGAACAATTATAATGTAGACGTGACTTAGGTACTTCATATTATGTTAACCTTTACGTAAGATCAAAACATAGTACAAAAATAAAAATAAAGAAATAAATATATTCAAGGATTTTTAAAAAATAAATCGCACCCGTGCCCGGGTTAAGTAGTATACCAAAAAATCCTAAATAAATAGTAGTAAAAACACCTACGAGGAAATAAGGCGCAATCGTGCGATAGCTGAGTTATCGCCGATTTTAATGTCAACTCCGTACAAAATTTTCTAAAAAAAAATCTTTGTGAGCCGTTTGCAATCTTTTTCCGTAAATTTTATGTTTATAAGCATGTACTTAGTCTTCCGAAGCATATCCATGCAAAAAAACAGCCACTCAAAAAATTTAATGAAAATGTCTATGAAAGTTCAATTTCAGCCCACTGTGCGGCGTGAAGATGGGTCTCCAAACTGCTCCGAGTTATAACATCTAACTGTTCGCAACAGAGTTTGCAATTAATCTACTATCAATCGAATCAACCGCTCCTTGGGGATTCTAATCTTGTTATAATAATATTGCTTCTAAAGTTACGAGTAAATTTAAAACCAGTTGCTGAAAAATGTGTCTTGCAAGACCGGATTTCGAAAAAAAAGAGAAACATCCAGTTGGGCGGGGCAGCTTTTGGCAAGCTTTGTCAAGTATCGTTGTACATACGGCGTCTGCGTCAGGATGGCTGGACCAAGAGAGATTTTGGAAGTTTGAGCAATTACCAAGTTTTAGTACCTTTTTTGTACTATTTGGTACCAGATATCAAATAATTTGTACCTCGCTAAAGAGGGAAAACTATTACGAGGAAAGTGGCCAGCCATTCTGACGTCAGAATGGCTGGACCAAGCCGGTTTCACCTAGTTGTAGGCGTTATAACTACTTCATCTTTTCGTCAATATTTTGAACCTCATTGGTACCTCAACATATGTTTTTCTTATATTTTTTCGATAAGCCAAAAAAAAGTTACAGCTAGAAGAAATTTTGCATGTAATCTGGAGCACGTTGATTTCACCTAGTTGTAGGCGTTATAATTAGTTTATCTTTTCATCAAAATTTAGTACCTCATTGGAACTTCCACACAATGCTTTTCTTAGATTTTTTCGCTAAACCAAAAATAAGTTACACCTACAAGAAGTTTTGCATATATAATAATGTTTTTTTTTGTACAAAGAAAATTACCGAAAATAAATCATAACACATAAATATTACGTACAAACCTTGAAGATCGACCCGTGCGGCTGTTATAATTTAGCCACGAGCTCCTCTCGTTCTTTCGTTATAAAGTACCTATTGGCTTTAAAAAAAAACCGGCAAGTGCGAGTTCTTATTGTAAGTGTAACTTATTTTTGGCTTATCGAAAAAATCTAAGAAAAGCATATGTGGAAGTTCCAATGAGGTACTTTTGATGAAAAGATAAACTAATTATAACGCCTACAACTAGGTGAAATCAACGTGCTCCAGATTACATGCAAAATTTGCTCTAGGTGTAACTTTTTTTTGGCTTATCGAAAAATTATAAGAAAAACATATGTTGAGGTACCACCAATGAGGTACAAAATATTGAAGAAAAGATGAAGTAGTTATAACGCCTACAACTAGGTGAAACCGGCTTGGTCCAGCCATTCTGACGTCAGAATGGCTGGCCACTTTCCTCGTAATAGTTTTCCCTCTTTAGCGAGGTACAAATTATTTGATATCTGGTACCAAATAGTACAAAATAGGTACTAAAACTTGATATTGCTCAAACTTCCAAAACCTCTCTTGGTCCAGCCATCCTGACGCAGACCATACGGCACAGCCTTTCATGATCTACGATACTGAAAATTCTAGATTCGAAGCCAAGTCCATTGTACTACTCCGATATTCTTTCGAAGCAAATCTCAAATTATCCGAAGAATGATTGAGAGCAGTATAAATATGTTGCAGAATAAGCAAGCGGAAGGTAGTGGGCTGGCCATACTTGTCTCGAGACTTATGATCATGTGGGCGACCCACCAGACAAGATGTATTAGAAACAGCTACCTTTACCTGCTGGATGTTTAGCTGTGGACTAGTCAACCCCCCGGTTCTTAAACTTTTCGATAAGCAGTTTTCAATCTATTCGATTTGTTATCTCTTTTTGTCTACGATTCTCGTAACGAGAGAAAAACAGGTAGTAAACCGAATTGTTCGATAACTAAATTATCGAATCGTTATAAGTCAGGGGGCAGGACTGAGAATTCGGTTAAATTATTGAACTCTTTCATTTCGTTTATTCATTGTAAACATACATTTGTATAAATTATATTTTTAAATACATATCTAAAAATATAAAAAAACAGTAGCCCACCGGCATCGGGAACAGGGTCCAAGCTGCCGGCAGTCAGGGCTCCAGAGAAAGGAACCTCCTCACTATGCGTGCCGTATCAAGGAGTACTGCTTTCTGTATCAAGCCCTTGATCGCCCAAGGAGAGCCTCATGAGGTGTTGACCGAGGCTCTTGGCTATTAGGCCATTCGCCGTAACGACTATCGGGACAATGACTGCTGAGTCCACATCCCACATGCCGACAACCTGGAGTGCTAAATCAAAAAAAAAACTTTCATTATTGTTACGTTTGTTAATGTTATGGATTCATCAACCATTGAAACTTGCATTTAAGTATCGGATTGTAGACTTACGAAAGCCAGCATTATAAAAGACGTCATTTATATGTATAACTTTCGTGCTACTTGAAGTAAATTACATACGAAGACAAAATAATATTTACTCGTAAGGAGAGAGAGGGTAGCGAGTGTGGAACAAAAGACTGTGCAGGCTATAATTATCGACCTTGAAGAGCACAAGGGTGCCTGCGCAACTCGACACGTGCGTGGAGTAAAACGATAATGATAGAGTGGCCTGAGGGGAGGCATAATCAACTGAATAACTAATTCAAGTCATTGCGCTTTAGTTCATATAATAGACCTTTTTGTGGCACCCTTTGCTCTCATTGCTCAAGCTGAGGGTCATTTTAAACATGTTTTTGTAAAAATATTTTGAAAGGTTTTAAAAAGCATTGTTCATTTCAAACACGCTTTGTAAATTACAATTTTTAATTATATTTAAGTTCTATTAAAAACCCATTAAATTGCGAAGCGAAGAGACTGCAGTTTTTTTTTATTAATTTCAACTTCTGAGAATAGTTGCAGAAAACGGGCGGAAGATTGCCTTCCGCAGTAGGAAACGTAAATTGAATGGACAATGAATGAAAGTGGAGACATAACAATAATGCAGATGCTCTTGATGACCTCTCAACCAGCAATATGAACTTATAATCATGCAATCCAAGAACTGGGCCGCAATATCTGCTTATTTGATAACTAAAGGAATGAGTGAGGCGCTGTTTCGTTTCACGTTTATTGATAAAATTATATCTTTTGTTATTTATTGGTAATGGAATTTGAACGCCGCTTATTTTATGATGCAATACAATTATGTACTGAACTTCAAAGTATTCGTATCATTGGTGGGTTACAAACCGGTTTCATTTGTACACACAAAACATGGGGGGTTAACCCTTCTTGAATTTCGCGACTTTCAAGTTCATGGTCATTTTATTATGTCATTATTAGGCATCTGTAAGCGTAGAGATCGAGGTGCAAGGGCTAAAAAATATAATATGTTGCGCATAATTGGGTCAGAGAGGTGAAGGACGGGATCATGGTGGTAGGGGGAGGTGCGAGCGTTATTCCACGTTGCGTACGAATGGCTATATTATTGCCCGCTATATTACAACACCACATTCTGTGCTGGAAACTTTATGGTAATGTGACTCACGACCCCTTTGGCTAAGAAAACTTGGCTACGTTTTGATTTTTCATCTGCTTTGTATTTCGGTGCTAACATTGGAGCATAGTCATTTTAAATTTAGTCTAAGGGCCGCGGCGATTTTACTAAAGACTGTACTGTACTTACTGTATCTGAGAAATAAATTGATGTTTTGACAGCTTTTGATATAAATTTTGTCAAAACATCTCACTTATTCTTTAGATAAGTAAAAGTTATCTGATCAGATCTGATCAATGTAAAATGAGATCTTAGCACAAGAACAATTTTCTAGAGTAAAAACAAAATAATGTTAGTGTGCATTTCTGCACCCAGCGGCGCTTTTTAAGATGACATAGTGAACTATAAATCGATAATGAATACGCAGTACGCAAGGAATAATATCGTGAAGGGTCGTAGACGGTAATAAAATTTGATTAGAGTTTGATCATAAATCTTTTTTTTTCATTATCTCGGCTGGCGTCGCGCGACGGTTGGGCCGTCCGCGCAGGGAGAGAGCGCCCAAATCCCCCATGTTTTGACATACATACATACCCGCTGTATTTATGACATAAAACGCGCTTCTACCGATCTGACATGAGATTTATGAAGTCCGCATGTGTGCTTAGGAGATTGAATTGCTTTTACGCAATGGGAATCCATGTTTTGCGTTTTGAAATCCAGCTTTCATTTGTGTATTCCAATTGTGGTGTCATGGATATCTTTGCACGACAACGGATTTTTACTGTCAAGACTTAACGTCGTGCCAATTTCACATGGCTTGTGAAAATATATTGCAATTTATACCTCGTATATTTTTCATTACGTGAAGATCTTTCAAGACTAGCTTCTGATGAAACAGAACAAATTAATTAATTAGAACAAGAATGTTATTTGCAGTCACTTCATAACCAGACAGACATTCATTTCATTGTTTAATTCAGATCAATTAGTATTTCTGAGTATAATGCGAGCTGGCGTCATTGCTTTGTTTTGTACATTTTATTCTTTTCCATTACTTTGAAACCTGAAGTTATTTTATCTACCTACATAAGTAGCTACGTAGCTACTGTATTCTAAATACAGAAGCTACTTATATGATACCTACATTATTTGTCAGAATTCGTAAGGGTAAGTTTTTGTATGCATACAGAGAGTGGCCCCATTCCCCATCGTTCCAAAAATAACGGACCCCGTACCCGAGTCTCTATAAAATCAGTCTGTGACTTACTTAGAGTGACATGTGGGACTCGTGAGTCATTTTCTGGGAGATCCATTAGTTACAATTTGCCGACTCACGCTCGCTTTTTGAGGGCGCCTCTTATGCCAAATGCTGAATGACATAACAGTATTTTTTTTTGCTAAAGAGATGTTTTTATTACATTAGATTTATCTGCGCAATAATATTTTACTTTTAACCGATACGACTGGAGTCATTAATAAAAACGATTTATTCGTGTAGTTTTTTGTACAATGCATTTTAACAAAGTGACATGTTGACGTGACCTATAAGTACTGAGGTTACCGCAGTTCTAATCGGATTTTACCAACGCTATTAAAGCTTTATGAATGCATATAAACTCAAACTACGATAGCCTTATCGTAAAACAATCTGGCGCTTTCGTGTCACACTCGCAAGTCACAACTAACATCCTGGTTGCAAGTGAAATTAATGACTTTCTGACATGGCGATTATTTATTTTCATGAAAGTTAAAATATTTGGAGGCAGATAAGATCGAGTAAGCGATTAGATTCCCATGTCTTACTTCCGGGCCGATAGGCGAGTGCGGGCAGCGGTCACCGCCGGATGACTCCGAACATGGAAAGCATTTTAAGCGGTAAGGTTGTCCTATAATGCGGCGCGGGCTATTGTTACATTTTATTTTAGGCACACCGTATTGATTCTTTGTGACGCTGGTGACTCGTTTGCGGTATGAGATACGGCGCTTTAAATTTTATTGAATCATTCTCTTCTAGCTATTAAAAGAGATTAAATTGAATAAATATGAACTGACGAGGAAACATGCAGTTTCCTTCAATACAAGCTTTTAAAAGCAAAACAATAATGTAAAGTCGTAAGTAATCGATACCAGTCATATTACATTTATCCTTGAATATTCCAAGAGTAGCGTGTTTCCCAGCCGAGGTAGGTGTACTGTGAACGGTTTGCGGCTCACGAAGCCACATAATGCGGCACCTACGTAACGGACCGGCTGGCTATCCGATACACCTCAAATCAAATGAAACTTGAAGCTCGCTAACGTCCAGTTCCCTTACAAATGGATTTTCTATACCTAGGTAATACCTATGTAGGAGGATACGGTATTTGCGGTATATTTCGCCTGACTGGATGTAGGTATCTATGCAGAGAAATATAATATTCTCGAAATGTTTATATTTTCGATATTACATCCACATTCTACTTCTTTGCCCTTCTTTGAGAGTTATTGAAAAACAAATTCTTTCAATAATGCAGCCATACGTGCGTTGCGTAGTACAACGTTAATGTCATTTTATTGTCAAAATTAACCGGGGCGCGAACTTTGCCAACGCAGTGTCAGGGACTTGGGGAGTCGTTTGTTCCACATTGTCACAGAATGTCACAGGCGGTGGCGCCATTCGGGGGATTAGACGTGTGGCTCCCCCTCTAGTCGTGTCTGTTTGGGGATTATTTTTTTTTGGGAATCAGATGTCTAATGTGTCTGGGCTTCTTATTGCAGGCATGAGATCCATTAGCTTTAAGTCATGAAGCTTGACATACGACTAGATGTGTAACGTGAAATTTTGTATATTTTTTGTTTTAGAATAAAACAAGAGGATACAAAGGTTTCATTTTAGCGGGTACAAAGCTTTGGCACTAGAGTTATGCGTGTGCCTACGCATACCAGATATTTTGGGATTTCGTGCCTAACACATTGTTCAGATTATTTAGTACCGAAAAGCCTTTGGTCTCAACGGTGCGGTGCTTCTATTTATTAACCTGCCATGTGTATAATTGTATATTCCATTATTCTGCGCTTGTAAACTTAATAAGCATAACTTAATCCTGCATTGGTTCATCGCTAGGGCTTCTTTCCATTTAAAAAGTAAGCTAAGGTATAATTCCAAGAAAACTTGCGGTACCACTTACTCGTAATAAGTAACACAGTTTACCCTCATCTAAGTTTAAATATTGTATAAATAAGGGTAGGTAACCCGTAGCTTCCAAGTAGCACATAATAGCTTATTTCCCCTCAGTAGACTCACAATTTGTGCGAAATCAGCATGGCAAGCTACTAAAATGATCGCAAAGAATCTCCCACAAGTGTCTATATGAGTCCACCCTAGTTCGTCGCGTCGGCCCAGATTAAACCGTCTAACTGTCGTAATGTTGGCGTCCCATGTATGGGCATCTGCGTCCTCAAGAGTACAGGGGTCGCTGCCCCACCCCAACTTGTTTATCTGGTTATCGATCCACCCGACGTCATCGCGAATTGGTTTAATTTGTGTAACTTTAGTGCTGATTCATTATTGGTTCGCTGGAAAATATTTGATCCATTATAGTTTTACGATACGACTCTATACATCATTTGATTTGATGTGTAAGCTGTACTTAACTTAAGATAATAATATGATAACTAAGACTGACTATAAAAAATAGACGGTGTTCGGTTCTTTAGAACTGAGACGGTTTTGTGGATTATCGTGTTATCTACATTCGGAGCGACCGCGCGACCTCTGAATTCTGATCCCGTTTTGTTTAGTCGATACTGTGAACTCCCCGCAGAGCGCCCTTTTCCTGTGAAGGTTTCCCCAAGGATTATTCTAACATACTTTTCCGATTCTCGTTTATTTAGGATTTCATTTGAGTTTCTATTTTTGTATTCTAAACAAATACGTAGAGATAATTATATTAAAAAGTGTTTAGTGAGTCAACTCCTCATTTTGCAATCTTTGGCGAAAACAGATTTAATCGAGGATTGCGATTGCACCTACTCGTATAGGAGACATTGGCTCTGTGCGTCTACGAGATTCAGACCTCAATTGTAAGAAAAGCTGTAATTTGACCTTAGCAAGGGTCACCGTGAATAAAATTGGCTGTAGGTAGTAAAATAATACAGCCGACTGCAGCTCTGTGACGACAAACAAGTAAGCGCTAAAAGTCCGAATTGTAAATACTTAGATAGTATAAATGCTTACATTCTTACCCGGTGACGTCAATAATGTCATGTGGCGCATACATAAACTGAAGTGCACACAAACCCGATATACGTTAATTGATGTCACTTAGCAACATCCATTCATATTGAATAAATTAACTGATTGCTTCATACTGAGTGACAACAAAATAAATGACTAGTAAAATTGTTCCAGCGAATTTATAAGTGTCCGCTATAATAATTAGTTGTTTGTTGCAATTGTTTCGATAAGAACTGATGGATGTATGTAGGTGAATGATGTTTATTTCTAGTTATTACAAAGGCGCCTAGATTTATCAAAACTTTATTACGCACTTCATGTCAACCTAGTTTTCGAATGAAAGCTTTGCAACTAGACAATTTTTTGTGCTCTACCTTTTTAATCTAGGTACATCAAAAAACGAGGAGGTTCTCTATTCGGCACTTTTTTTAAATGTATGGCGTACTAGCATTGCTCAGAGATTTTTTGAACTGAAATACATGATATTTTTAAGTCCACTTAAAGCGGAAAAATAAAATAACTAACTTCAGAAAATTTTAATATTATTATATGACCATCAGCGTTGTAGCTAGGGTCATGAGTGCCCAGGGCAAGTATCAAATTTTGCGCTCCCAAAAAATACGTTATTTAAAAAAGATATTTATATTTTGTTAAAAATTTCGGCAGTATTAACTATTTTATTCGACTCGACTATCTTATCGATCTCGGCGTAGGTGGCGTGACGATCTAGACTTGTTTGCGGGGCTAGTATGGTCAGAAATTGCACACAATAAAGATGTTTGGAAGACAAAAGGGGAGGCCTTTGCTCAGCAGTGGGACAATCAAAAGGCGAGTAAAAAAAAAACTATATGTTTTGATATTTCTAGCTCTCAATCTCTAGATATAACTCATTTGTTTTTAAATCAACAATGCACATCATAATTTTTTTTTGTGAAAACTGCCCTTTTTCTCGCTGCCGGTTTTTTTTTAAATCTGTACATTAGTGATTATACCAAAAGTTAAGGGCGGTCTCCTAAGAACGTTTTCTTGTAGCTACAATGGTTAAGGTAGCTGCCCTTCATGTCCCATCTCAAATTACCACCTCTATATGTATTGTAGCCCCTATGGGCAGCCCCTAGATACTACACTAAACTTAATCCTTTTCAGTTTTTCGAAGTCAGTGTTTTAACACTGTATACTTCTATAATGAAAAACTACTACTGTTTAGGTACGGAAGTTCACGTTTATCTTCCTCTTCGTGGAACACATTATGTTCTTATATTGTTTGATCTTAAGATTTTCTGATGGACCCTGTATATTTTCCTGTCGCGCGAGTTATTTGCCCTCAGCTACAAAGAAAAACTCCATTGTGGACTTTTCCGTTTCTGAAACTTTATTTAGCTGGGGAAATTAATGGCGCGCGACATTACTATCCCAGTTTTGTTGCAAGGAATAAAAATATTAACCTTTAAGGCTATAAAAATAAGGTCTGTTATAAAAATATAGTTCTTCACAGGAATAACAGTGTCTCCAAAATAGAGAGTTGGTTTATTCAGTTGTTATCTTTATGTCAAACAAATCTGTAGTTTGATACCATGGTATAATAATATGTTTCACTGGTATTCTCTTCCCGTGACAGCTAGGACACGTAATTGGCCTAAGACTACGTTATCAGCTGGGACTGCTTCCACTATGTATAAATAAATTACCCGAGCAAAATGCATTTTTTCACATATTTGCTTCTATAAAGAAGCAATTTTGAACTAGTAATTTTATACAGTGCACTTTTTAACTAAATAGATGAATAACACGAAATCGAAAATAGTTAGGCTAGTTATCAATTTATTTAATATTGATTATGAATTAAAAATCTCCTTTATTGTATTGGAGATGTTAATCAATGGTAGCACTGATCGTGACATTGATGACGTAGTCTTTGGCCATTGCGGGAAGAGAATACCAGGCGTAGCATATTATTATACCATGTTTGATACAATGTTATCAATTCCTATCATAGACCGTTTTAAAATATTATTCGTTTAGTTCAGTGTTTCTCTATGTTCAGACTTAGTGTTTTAATTGTTATGTCTAGTGTCCTCAATTGACCGTGTGGCGTGTCCTCCTACGTATTTAGAACGATCTTCAGACGAGACCGGTCAAAAGTAATTTACTTTTTGCTTCAGACATGCGACTGGGAACGTTCTGAAAGTCCTGATTTATAATTCATTGGTTACCAATGCCAATATCTGTATCGAATAAATCTTACCAATGGTTTTTATCATAAATATAATATTTGAGAATTATATGTGAGTTTGATTAGGTATGTATCTACCTATTACATAGTAGGTACACAATTAATTTCTAATGTCGTAATAATTATGTGAAACTGCCTCTTCATGACGCAATATGAGGGCACTTAGAGGGTATTTCACTTACCTATCAGTAATGTAGTCCGTAACTATTTACCAGACAAACTAAATGTGACCTAATGACATTTATGTATTCAATAATCTTGTCATTATCACTATTGATATGTGGTGAAATGCCAATGATAGCTATTAAAAAGTTTAGAGATTGAATTAGCTTAATGAAAAGTTAATGATAGGTTGGTGAAATACCCCTTTAGTGTAGTTAGCACTGAATTAGTAGATATATTTGACTGAACATTCCTCTTTGATAAAGCTCAGCACGATCACACGCAGAAATACCATTAGAAATAATAGAGTCGAGAGAGAGCTCCATTCAGTTTAAATTGCAGTAATTCTTCATAAAATTATTTAGCTGGCAGATAAATGAATGCTGCTTTATCTACTCGGGTGGTTAAAATATTTCTGCAAAAACAGGTCAAATGGGCAATCTTTAAAATTCATTCCCTTTTAATTCCAGCTAAATAGTCGGGAATAGTCGGGATGCACTCACACGTCTAAGTGATATAACACTGCATTTCGGTGCCCGCCGCTGATTCCACCGGCTTGCTTTTATTGCACAGCTGCGATGCAATTTTAAGCCCATTAATCTTTTCCAAGCTGTTTAGGTGCTGCTTCACCTACATTACAGCTGCCATGCCATACTGCAATTTCGTTACTTTAGCAATTTTCAGGAGGCGACCTTACGTAAAGATACAACTTGCATCTCTTCATTTTTTTTTGATGTTGTTGGAACTGAAATAACAGTAACAACACTGTCAGCGATAACTATTAGAATACTTAAAACACTTTTATGAAGTTAATGTACATATAATTAGTAAATACGGGTGTCCTGAAACACATGGTGATGCTTGCAGGAAAGTCCTTCATAAAAGTATATTAAGACGAGCTTATTTTTTATTTGAAGGCGATTTCATTAAAAAATTTAAAGAAAAAATGCTGCCTTCATTGTTTTTCAAAAAGTCTCTTCCTTGGTCCGTGCCGTGCTTGGAAACGACGAAACTGAAAAATAATACCGTTCCGTATAAATATGCTATTTTTAATATTTAGCCCGACCGCACATTATCAGACTTTTCTTTTAGAAAATTTCTTACTCGCCACTTTGCTCATACATTGCTAGACCCCGAAGACTGTCAGAATTTGCCAGATCCGGCAGCTTGCTGGCTCTAGTACAAAATATATGTGCGGAGGGCTTTTGCGCACGTGTCAGAATTTTACTGATAATGTGCGGCCGAGCTTAAAGTACTTTCATTCCATGACCACGTGTTCTGGGCACACCTGGTACACAATTAGTAAAAAAAACAAACATTTCTTTATTTTGTGTATATTTACTGTAAAACATTTCTCGTATAATTATGTCTGTTCAGGAAACCCGCGGCGCCAACGAGTGATAAAAATTTAGTTACTTGTCAGCAGTAAAACTTTAGGTTCGGAATAAAATGTTAATCTTTGAAATACTTCCTATTAGTCTTTAGTTTGTAATTATCATCATCATAAGGATTATCTGCTGATTGTTATTAGAGTAATAATGTCGGTAAGTGTCGGTCGACTGGGCAATTAAAATCCCTTTGATATTGCTTTGAAGCGTCAGTTTGTGGGAGTCTAACGGACGCCGATAAAGCTGGCCATTCACGAGATTTATAACCACGCCAAAGTTAACGACTCACCCGCCATTCAAGACACGCACTGTTGCTAACTTGTTTTTAGGCGAAAAATGAAGTTTTAAAGCTTCCGAGAACAGCTGACTTGAAGTACTTTCAAAACGTGATGCCTCTAGTGTTGTTTTGAAAAATTGCTGCTTTGAGCTCGTAGTAAAGATATATAATTATAACATAATGTAGGTACATTTCATTCATATTCCGTACACTCTTTTAACTTTTAATTCAAGCACTCCCGCTATTATGTTGTCAAAATCCAGCTTATTTCTCTATGAGCTTACATTTAAACTTCGCGTATAATGTTGCCCATACTAAATCATCATTAATATGAAACATTACCGTGCAAATGATTCATTATCTTTTATGTTTCATATACGGTAAATGTTGAAAGTTGTTGAATACTACTTATGCTTTGTTTCCAACATCTAACTTTGAAGTTACGGCACTCCATTATCTGAGTAACTGCAGTTACTGCAGTAATCACTGTTGCTCATGAACAGGTCACAATTTATGCCTGCATGCAACGAGAATGTCTTCAACTATCTTACATTAAACATTAATGTAATAATATCTTCGATCATTATTGGGAATTCACATAACATAACGCCTTATTTCCCAAAGGGCTTGCAGAGGTGTGTAGTACACGGGTTCATTTCGCCATTATGTTTAAGTTCCATGTAATAGGGGGCGAGCCTATTGCCACCAACTGGGCACAAATCCAGATTCCGGGCTGCTACTGAGGAATTCCACACGAAAAAACCCAAAAACACTTTCCCCGACCTGGGGATCGAACCCCGGACCTCACGCTCAGAAGTCGCGCTTGCGACCGCTAGACCAACGCGGCAACGAGGAAGTCATTGCTTTGGGAAGGTACACATCAGTTTAAGTTTCTCATCATGACCTTATTTTCCTTTCCTATATCCTTAAACCTCCTAAACCAATTCCTAAGGTGCTGCACATGCGTTGTTTTGCACGTATGGATGAGGAGAAACTTCGGCAAGACGCATCGGAAATAAATTGGAAACCCTTGGCGGAGGCCACCACAGTTGATGATAAAGTCTGTATTTTCAACGATGTCTTGGTCAAACTTTACGACGTCCATGCTCCATTCAAGAAGGTCAAGCTGAAGCGTCAGCCTGCGCCATGGATGACCATCGGAATTCGGATAGCAATGAGGCGAAGGGACCGTGCGTTTCGTAACTTTAAGAAGGATCGTATCGAAAAAAATTGGACCTTATTTAAAGCAGCTAGGAATCGGTGTAATCAGATGATACGTAACGCTAAACGCCGCCACATTCTTGATAATATTACCAGTTGTTCTTCTGCCGATGTTTGGAAGTTCCTTGGAACTCTAGGCATTGGCAAGCCGCGACATTTAGACCTTCCTCACACAATTAGGTTAGACGATCTCAACAACCATTTCAACACAATTTCTACTCTAGATAGTCTAACCAAAAATCTTACTCTCAATTATATAGCTGGTCTAACGCGTCCCAATATTAATCCCTTTCTTTTCGTTCCAGTCGACCCCGGAGAGATCAAAAAGGTCATCCTGTCCATAAAATCTAAACCGGTGGGCTGTGATAACATTAGCCGCCGCATGATCATAACAGTTCTGGATCATCTCCTTCCTGCGATTTCCCACATCATTATCTTCTCTCTAGACTCCGGAGTCTTTCCGTCCTTATGGCGTAAGGCTTATGTCCGTCCATTACCTAAGATTTCTAATCCATCTCTTCCTAGCCACTTCCGCCCAATTTCTATCCTTCCTTTCCTATCCAAAGTGCTCGAGGCCTGTGTTCACAAGCAATTTTCCCACTTCATTCACCATAACACCCTTATCAGTCCTCTGCAATCCGGGTTCAGGACTGGGCACAGCACTGTTTCTGCCCTCCTTAAAGTGACTGGTGACATTAGGGCAGGTATGGAGGATACCAAACTTACTGTTCTAGTGTTGATTGATTTCTCCAATGCCTTTAATGCTGTCAGTCACGACATCCTGTTATCAATTCTATCCCATCTTATGGTCTCTCAAGAGGCACTGGAATGGTTTTCCTCTTACCTTCGGGAGCGTCAGCAGTCAGTACACGCGGGTGACTCCTCATCGAGTTGGTGTGAGCTGGAAACTGGCGTTCCACAAGGCGGTATTCTATCTCCTCTTCTGTTTTCTATTTTTATTAATCTCATTACCCCTGAGCTTCTGTCTGCGTATCATCTTTATGCTGATGACTTACAATTGTATTGTCTAGACCAACGCGGCAACGAGGCAGTCATTGCTTTGGGAAGGTACACATCAGTTTAAGTTTTTAGTCGGTCATAACTCTTATCTGAAAGTAATTAGCGTTACAATTTTTTTATCTTACCTTAAGTGTGTGAATTTTCTGAACAAAAGCACGTTAAAGTTAAATTAATCGGTTAAGAAAACAGTCTCAGCAATTTGTACTTTAGTTCGATTTAACCGAAACATGTCTGGAATTTCTGCGTCGTTTGTACGTGTGCTGATTACTTCATACATTTCCTAGCAGCTTAATAATTCCTTTGAAATAAAAGCTCTTCGTTTGTTATGAGGGTTGGGTTACCTGTCACTAGTTCATATACACAGGTATTTCTGGGAATGGTTTGATCTAGTTGTTCGTCGCGGGAGGTCTGATAATCGCTGACAGGATGTTGTGAAAACCGATATCAGATTTAATCATTTATTTAATGATACTGCGCAATAATACGTGGATTGTTTTTATAAGTGTCTGTTTGCATCTGCTACTAGGGTTACCCAAGCAATAAGTTCGTCACTCTCCCCGCTAACTATCGTAACTAGCAATTGATAATTTTTCGGTAGTTACGTTAGCTTTATTTTAATGAATTAATAACTTTTTTATATTGCTCTTGGCTTCCTCTTTTAAGTTAGTAGTTGCCCTAAAGACTAAGGTCTCTATCTATTTATTTATTTCTATTCATTTGAAGCAGATACGTCACTCTGAAAAGTTATTAATTGCTAGTTACGACAGTTAGCCGGGAGGGTGACTAGTTATATGTAATTTGAAGAAGTTGTAACTGACTATGTATCTTTGTGCATACGAACGATAGATACCTACATAGCATAGTTGAATACCGTGTTAAAACCTTAGAATAAAACTTGAATAAAGAAACAAGTTTGTTATTCTAAGGCTAACGCTTAATAGGATAATGCGTGCACACATCAATATTCAACATTGAGGCATCAAAGGCTACGATTACCTTTAACTCTTGTAAACCATTGATTGATTTAGTATAAGATTTATTCCTTTTTGCTTGTAAGATTTATTTTGTGTGTCCACAACATTAATCTTGACGTCATTCCAGATCGTTGGACTAGAGATTTATATAATCGAATTACACGCTTTTCAATGACACGTACCTATGTGCGACGCTAATGCCGAGGATTTAACTATGGCCGTGAAATAAAGCCACTATTAAACCGTATCGAATGCTAGCGGTGCGTGCCGTAACATTAAACAGTTCCTTTTGTTGGTAAAGCGTTTAGCAATCAAGTTGAACGCCACAACCATTGTGACCGCAACTTTATGTACTTTTATATGTTCCCTGCGAAACCGGGAATGAACGAAGTATCCCGCTGTGTGCTCGTACCCTTACATATAATCTGCCTTTTCTTTCGGAGAAGTTCCTTGCATTCTTCGTATTTGCTTTGTATGCATTCTTGGTATTTTTCTGTTACCTTAACGACCTAGTTCTAGTTATTTCCTAGGACAGCGAGAGTACCTTCATTTACTTGTTGGGGACGTAGGACGTTACAATAATGTAGTGTTTTAATATTTCACGCCTGAGTCCAGTTAGTCTTTATTTTGACATTTCCAACTCTGGATCCCTGATTATTTTTAGCTTTATAAAACGACTTTATATTGTTCTTTACTTTCACTCATACCTCACTTAAATTTCCCGGTGAAAATAAACAAAAATAAAGTGATTTCTTCATGCCTCAATGAAAGAGTTTACCTACAATTTTTTCTTACAGTAACCTTTGTTTTTTAGGCTTTGCTAATAACCTATTCACATGTACATAAGGCACCTATTTACATAATTCCAGTATCAATGAATAAACAATGAAAGAACTCTTTACCCGAATTAAGTTGTAACGGAATTCAAAGCTTAATTCCTTTTAATGAGGGTTGTTTTCACCATACCCTGATTAAATGTGTATTCTTGTGAAAATTGCCTATCCAGAGAATTCGAAGCGAGAACTCAGAGTGCTTGTACTATTTATTCTGTGGTGTAAGGCACAAAACAATTGCTGTTAAGGTATTTCTCAACGGAGCCACGAAGTAACATTGACTTACATGTTGCTTTATAATTTTAAATGGAAACTTTGAAAAGCTTTTAGACCTTAAATACAATATATGGAAAAAAGTCGGAATAGTTTTAGTAAAGGATCCGATGATAACTTGATACGTATTGCGTGGAGCTGTTTGCACCATTAAATACAAGATGACTGAGAGATAATATATCTACCAAAGGTGCCATTTTACATAAAGACGCTTTGAGAGAAAATACTAAACACAACAGGTGAGATTTTCACATAATTGTATTTTGTATCTTAGCATGCCAGAAGAACTCGAAAACAGAGTGTAGGTACCAGCTGCTAAATGTCTTGTGCAAGTTGTAAAAGTCAATTGGGCGAGCCGGCTTGTTTTGATGTTCATTGGGATACGCTAGCAACCTGCAGCCAACTAACTTAAGTAAAACTGTAATAAACTTTACAGCTGTTCGCCTTGCAAATGCCAATACAGCTAGCTACACAGCCTGAAATTCTAAACATTTTGAAAGGGAAAATAAACCTCCTTTTGGCACAAAACCGTTTGAGAGACATTTAAAGTGATAGTGGAAACTGCACCGAATTCAACCAAATAGTCGTCGAGATTAGCTCGAAGAAATGTGGGTAGTTTAATTTTCTAATGCAGTGGCAAAGTTCAGAATGGGGTTCGAACTCTACTAACGCGTTTCTATCCTAAATAACGCAAGCGCAACAACCGTTTGCTGCAATTTACATGCGAGTAATAATATGTGTAATCCCTAGACGCAAGTTAATGCGGTTTCATTGTGTTTGCGGTGCGCTCTGACTGAAACATAGATAATGGTTGCAACGTGTCAGCCGTTGCACAAAACGTTCGTTGCTGACCCTGCAATTTGCATTTTGCAGCACTTACCGGCAGTAAAAACACTGATTGTGGTTTGAGAATTGTTTGCATTGCCAGTAATCACATGGGCACGCAAATCGTAGTGGGAACAATAGGAGAAATGTAAGTTAGAAAATTGTGGTAAGGGCTACAGCTATCGTTTGGCTTAAAGACTCCAACAAAATAATATAAGCATAATCAGCCCATTACCTATTGTCCTATTGCTGAGCACGGGTCCCTTCTCAGAATGAGTAGGGTTTAGCTCTTACTTAAAAATAATAGGTAGATATATAAGGTCTTAATAATTTCACCTCATTCTAAAAGATTGCATCGTCCCTAGCGAATGTTAAAATAAATCGTTCTACGAATACAAAATATAAATTAAAAATAACTATTACGCAGTTCTGTTTCTCCGTATTTAGTGACAGTGTCCTAAATTAGTCAGTAAGCATGTTACTTGATCATTTAGGTTAAGATGCGACCTCAATAAAACATCCAATTTTCAATGGAAGCTTCCTCTTTAATTTCTAAAATGTGGGACTGATTAGATAATGCAGTCATCATGACTGTTATTACAAGGGTATAAAAAGTATAAATCGAGTTACCTTAGTAATGCTGGTAATGCCAATGAATCCCGAAAGGTCAAAGGTGTTTTGTCGTACACTTAGACCCCGGTGCAGTTGTTAGGAATCAATGTGACACGGGTTAAGCCGATCACCATTTTGTTGACACGATTCTTAATCCTGAGGATTCTATAACGGAAAACCAAGGTTAGAAAAGAAGGTTATAGCTACCCTCAGGCCCTCACCTACGTTGGCTGGAGGTCGTTCAGCGCTCTCCGACAGTGGGGAGAGAAACGGTTGTCTCACTTAAAGGAATAAGAGTGGTCTATATTCTTCGATGCTCCGCGATTGTAGTTTAAGCATTATTTTGTTGTATTTATAAGCCGTATGATGTCCATTACTGGGCATAAGCCCCTCCTATAAATTTCAGCATACCTGGGCGTTTCGCGACCTCCACCAAATATGTCCTTGTGTAGTCAGATCCATCTTCTGTCGGGCGCTGCCGCCCTGTTCGTGGTCCCCGTTTAATAATCTTTCTTCTTTACAATTATGTATCGGCCCTCCGAAGTGGTGCACTAACTGCCACTTCGTAATGTCCGTAAACAGTTTTCTTCCACGAACATCTTCATTTCTGTGTTTATTTCGCAGAAAAACTCACGAGTACATAAAAATCTTTCTATAACTTGTTAAATAACAAAATAAGACGTGGTACATACGTCTCGGTGCTGTATGAAGTCACTACTGGCAATCCGTTGAAGAGTGGTCTCCAGTTACTGAAATATATCGCACGAATACTACCTAATATTTACAGGACTTTACAAGTTACTTCATTTTTCGAAATTCACAAAAGAGAACACAGCATAAATCATTCCCTATTATTTTGCAACAAAATTATACGGAAGAATTACTTTGCCAAAGTTTCGGCTCAAAGTTAGACCCTTTTTCATGCCAATTGGGTCACACGTAGGTAGCTTACGCTTTTACGATAAGCATAACTCCTACTAGCATCAATTCGGGAGTCACGCAAGGGAATGACGTTATGTTAATATTTCCTTGTAAATGAAAATCACACAATAATACATTTCCTTTAGTAAGTTTAGCCCGTCAACCCGCACTGGGCCAGCGTGATGGACTAAGGCCTAGACTCTTCTCATTCTGAGAAGAGACCCGTGCCCAGCAGTGGATCAGTAATGGGCCGATTTTGAATATGTACTAAACCCAGTAGACATTTTTTATTCAATTACCGGAACTAGATATAGGTATCGCACAACTAGATATAAAGAGAGAAAACACAAAAAAAAAAACTGGTGATGGAAAAAAACGAATATCTGCATGATTTGCTATACTTTTTTTTCGTCTTCTGAAAAATTTAATTTTTTTGAATTGTCTCTGTTTAGATCTAGGTGTGCGATATGAAAATAATTGGAATAAAACTAAAAACAACCCTATGATTTTATTTTCGTAACTATTGGAAAAAACTAGGGAAAAAACGCCATGATGGGATTTTATCTTTTGTTGCTATGACGATCATAAAATCGAGTGGTGGACACAAATGACGTTTTAGTACAAGTTACGACCTCTATTTTTATCACAAAGGTGACCCGTCATTCGTTTTCAAGACTTTCCTTTTGACACGAAGCCCATTTGGAATGGAATGTTTTTCAAGGATATCGTTTACTTTGTAAGGAAGAAAGCTCAGTTATTCGATAATACTCTAGATGTTGTACCTACATACTTCCACTGGTTACGTCACCTGTCATGTTGAGCATGAAATCGTGGGTGGCGCAACGTGGACACATCAAACGCCAACGTTCATCACTATGATTGATACTTGATAGTTAGGTACTTTATGGCGCTACACGTTGTGTATTTTATGACTTGAATCATCCACGAAGATTAGCGTATCTCTTCCTTACCTGTGAAACAAAAGAACATCTAGGAGACTCGAGCAGTGTATGTGAGCTCGTTTGTTTAACGAGGTTGCATTGTGGCAATATGGAGACGCGCCGTCTAGCCACTCGCCGACGCCGGCGCGGCTGGGGACGAGGACGGGGGTAGTCGTAACATCTACGCAATCCTTGTTTCACTTTAGGAATTTTGTTAGATATTTTTCCACAAATTTTTGTCGACGTTTTCAGACGTCGTCAATCAGAAGCACAGACTGCGTATGGTGTTGTTAAACAAAATGGAAAACATGAATTTTAGCTTTGTTTTATACGCAACAATTTGTAAAAGACAACTTAAGTGCGTACTGCTTGTATAGGTAATAAACTTTTCAGTACCTATAGGATACCTACTTGCCCACCTACTTGAGCATTGTTGCAAACTTTAAATCCAGCAAGTTATTGTTCAGGGGATGTGGTTTTAATTAGCTGACGCTCTAAGAGATTTTTGTAGAGTTCCATTATAGACTATTCAATAGCCCTTTTTAATGCAGCCGCTAAATACAATTTCTAGATACGGATGTAAAATTTTAACAGCGTTGTTCGTTTTATATCGTCACATTGTCGATAAAATTCGTCGAGCGGCGATGCCGACCAATGTGGGTGTTTTATTGATGTTCCATAATAAAACGTCGAATTCACTTATCCGCTGTTTAATTACGTCTTCGCTTTTAAGTGTTATGTGTGAGGTCATTTTGTTCTAAAGTTCTAATCTGACACATATTCATATACAACGAATAGGTCGTTTACTTGTAATAAGTACGTCATAGTATATCGACTTTCACAAAATATCGCCCACATCTATCGACCAAAAATGCGAGATACCTCAGAAAGTATCTCGTAAAACGTTAATAAAAAATATATTGCCAAATAATGTTTATGGATAATAAAGACGTGTCCCATAATTTATTAACGTCATTCATCAAATTTTACTACAAACTAGAACTCGTGACTTAAGAACGCCGGATTTCCTTACGATGTTTGAATTTCTCTTCCTGAGTATTAGGTACGAGTAAAACTAGTCTTTTGCAGTTAAGAATTACTTAGCTCAGGACGTCTCCTGGGAACATTTCGTTGCAGAGTCGGGCGTCAAGTTTAAACCAGCTCTGGTGTTGTAGTCAAACTTTTGACGCTATTTTCTGCCAACTTCGGGTTTGATTAGGTACGAAAACTTGAGTCTGCAAGTTTCTACAAGTCTAGTCAAAGTAAGATAAATAGGTACAACAACTTACAAATGTAATACATTTGAAGCTAAAATAGTTTATTTTGTATTTACCTTCTTTATTTTCTTGAAACTTTGTAGACGGCTTTGTACTTTAGATTTCTATTAAACGTACAGCAATAAAAAGTAAGAGTACATTCACTTAGAATAAGAAACTACAAATACTGTCTTCTTTTGATTGCCTATTCGACCCTTAAAAAGACCTTTCTCAAAGTCGAGACTAAACTTATATTGCTTTCTTGTTCCTAAGATCGGCAATGTTTTTTTTAAAATATATATTTTTAAAAACTATTCCCAACTTTTGTTTTACAAAGCTGTGCAAATATATCACAGTTTTGAGATTCGTAAAAGAGTGTATCAACAGGTGTACCACACAAGAAAACAATGAAAAGCTCCACACTAGACTCTGGTTTCATGATTTATCATAAAACATTACAAACAAGTCACAGTAGCTTTCTAACAAGCAAAGGACTAATATTGACGTCTTCCATGTCTTAATTTCAATAGGTTCTATTGAGAAATAAATGTACTGCGCCAGTGAGCAGAGTAATACAAAAGAGGACTGTTCTGAAGCAAAATATCTAAAACGTTAAGCTCAGTGTTGGAGTAACACATCACTGTAATGAGGCAACACACCGTGTAACCGTGATTAAGCGGCTCAGTTCAGTGGGTGTTCAATCAAATGGAACCGATACTCGCAGGAGTTAACAGAAGCCGGCTACACGAATCACAGCTTCCATTAATACTTGTTAATTGACATTAATGCTCACTTTAAGCTCATGTGGTTTACTTTTAATTATTTAAACAGTTTCTTAATTAAATATCTGATTACACTTCTCGTTTACCCATTTTGTACAAAAAAACCTACATCTTCTGGCCAAAAACAAACAGAACTGCGAAGTTACTAAAGGAGAGTTGTATTAAGCATGGAATTTCTTGAGAAAATCTTGTAGAAACTTAGGAACTTGCTCGTACTAATATTTAAACTTGCTCAGGAAATGCACTACCCGCGAACAGGGACGTAAGATCTGAGAAGTTGTAATGTAGAGGCATTTAAAAGATTAAATTCATTTTACATTTGTACTTACGTAACTACTTCAGTTAATTCTCTTTTTATTGCAAAAGCTGAAAGCAATTAGGTTTTTCTTTAAAGTTATAATTAATCTCATTCGATTTATGTTAGGGCACCACAAAACAAAGTACCTAGTTCTTCTGGTAGTGTTTGGATAGACGATTGGCACTTTTTCTAATCAACTGTTTGTCGATTAGTCTCGATGCTTGAAGCGACCGTGTGTGTAATGTCGGCACAGAGCTTTAATAGTGATATGGACGGCTAAAAACTGCCTACGCTTATGCCATAGACGCACCACTTTGGAAGTTTGAGATTGTTATCTACTGTTTATGGTTCTAGTTTGCGTTTTCTTTCAAACTGTTCCGTTTATTAAGATTTATTCACTACAAGTTACAGAGTGCACCCCTGACAGCTCTGACCCGAGCCTCTGCTCTGAAAAGTTTGAAACTTGTTAGGCGTACACTATTATTTCCAACGTTTCTGTGCCCCAGCCTCGGAATCATGTATTCTTATTCCTCCACATACTTCAAAACCAGTTCTTAAAACCTACTTATCAATGTCTTGGATATAAAGTTAAAAATAGCAACAAATCCTGTCGTTTATTTTCTTTCTAAGTGGAATCCTGACTCGGAGTTTCACAACATTCTAGAGGTTAGGTCGGTTGGAATGTTTATTAGCGGTCTCTGAGAATCAACCTCTGTGATTGCAACAGAAAAATGTACAAAATGGGCAAGGTACTAAGTACTAACACTACTAACATATTGTAGGAAATTCCTCGTGTTCTTTCTGATTTCTTGGATCACAATAATAAAAAACGAGTTAAGTGTAAATTAATTAAGGATTCTAACAGTATTAAAGCCTGACGCCATTAGCACGGGGAGCCGCTCGTAACATAAGGTGCTTCCATTATGAGACCTGTCCGTAATGGGTGCCGCGACCTAATGACTTCGAGAGCTCTTCGGTAAAGCGCTCTTTAACTCGATATTAATAATAGAACCCCTTCATTGTGATTAGCCACATGAAGTCATTCGAAGCTTTGTTTTGTTTTTAAACGGCCAATTAAACCTCGTTTTCAAAATTATATGCTTTAATTTTACGTCCATAAAAATACAACCGAGTGTATGTAAAACAAATAAAAGGCTTTCGTACACATTGTAGATGTTATCGAGTATAGGTGCCGATACCAAATTTATACACTGTTACAAAACGAATTCCGGGAATAGTGGTAGTGTCGCATGTTGAATCGATTGTTGGTATGTGCTGCCGTTTAGAGAAATATGAATTCCAATGTCAAATACCGAAGTGTACACTTTGACTTTACATGTAATAGACATCATATGAGCATGCCTTTCAGTTCAATAAAATTGAATATGGGTTCCATTGAGTGGATATGTATGAGTGGTTGTGTATCTGAGTGAATACTGATATTAATTCGCTGCATTCGACGCATACGGTGCATTGGCCGCGTTGACATTTAATTAAATTGACTCGTGTCTGCTGCGAACCAGTGACCCATCTCACATGCTGACGGACTACCCATACAATATTTCAGCTTCCATTATAATTTTAGCTTATCGCAATGTTCATAAGTCATATCGCGATTAATAATTATTTTTAGACGGCATTAATCAACAAATTACACACAGCTCTGCAGTACCTTCCTTGTTGCATGCATACACGGAAGATTCATTTCTAGCAATTTGCTATGAAGATGACTTATGACTTCCGAGTTTCAGCACATAATTTAGGTTAACGTTAGGGTTATCCAAACAGGACGTAGACAAGTAATTACATTCGAGTTGACATGCCATACCTGTTCTCTATAATACCAAGAGTCAGGCGTCTGACTGTACGCAGTCAGACATACGTGTCACAGGTGTAGCTGGTCATTAATTTTGCGGCGTATTACTTTGTGTTTCATCATCGCCCTCGGTGTCGCGTTCACATTTTGACATGACTCTGCTTTCCATCAATTTCATAAAAACGAAATATAAACCAGTTATTAAATACAATTAACCTTTTCATTGCGGTAATTACTTAACCCGTAGTTTGCAAGTGGTATGGTTTAACGTTCCACGCTTAATTTATAGAGATATAAAACATTTTCGTATTCCCCTTGCCGACTTGGCGAATGTATTAAAATCAATATAATTGGGGCTTAATGAACGGTATTCACTGGGCCTGTGGTAAAATATTTTTTTCGTTGGCTCCAGTGATTGCTTTTATCGACTTGTTATTTCGGTTATTATTATCAACGAATATATATTTCTTCGATAACAGGAGAATAATTTTTCGTAGCACATACTTTCAGTTTCCGTTCTATATGGGTTATCATGATTAATCACGGAAAATAAACAAAATGTTTTGAGGATACTGTAACTCATTCAGTGTAATAAATGTTCAGTTGGGCATTGTGTGTTATTAAAATGTTTACAGTAGTACGGTCGGTAGGTAGCTTCCTCTGCTGCGGTAAGTGAGAGCCAAACGGTCGGTTACGTAACAGCTGACAGATCGATATTGTTATTGTTAGGGAATTAGGTGTTATAGACATTTGGAGCGTACTCTAGTGACTTCGACAGTTCAGTGTTCCAAATTGTATGGCTATTGTTTACGGATTAGGTAAATATATTATGCTCGAAGTTGTATAATTCATTAATTAAATTTTACGATTCAATTAGTTAACGATAAAAGCCACTACCGTTATAGAGGCCTTTATTCGTAGAAGTATAAATTAATACACAAATAAGGCAAATGCGCATACGTTTACGTTGGCGATCGGAGCCCGGTGTTGTCACATCATATTCACGTAGCAGTATCGAGAACTTGTAGTTGTTTGTCATGTCCCGATCCGGGTGCTCAGGCGCAGCGTACAGAAAGCAGACGCATTCTCGGCGAACGGGCGCGCGGGCGCAGGGTCAACGGTCGGCCAGCGCATGCGCCTGGGAACCGACGATAAATATTTGAATTTCAACACTTGATACATATGCTTAGCAAATTGATTATGGCATGCCCCGAACCAAGTGGCGGCAGTTGTTTATGGTGGAGATTCTGGGTCGAGTACCCGAGTGGTAGCAACTGCACCCGATGATAGGTCGACTGCGGAAACTATTTCAACGTGGCTAACAATAGCGTACCTATTGGTAGAAAGAGAGCTTACGAAGAAAAGATCTTAAGTCCGAACCCAATTTGACCCTTTTGGACTGGACAATTGCTATGAACCCACTCCTTATACAAGTCCCTTTGGTATGTTTAAGGCTCAACTGGGATATCATAAATGTACCCCTGTCCGTATTCTCAAAAAGAATATCCTGAATAACATGGTGTATTGTAAGCAATATATTACTTTGCCGCATTAAATCTGCGCTGAGTTATTAATGGTTAGCGGTCAACTAAAAGCAATTTAATAGCAGCCACTAACTACGAGACATTAAAAGAAAGTAGAAATGGTCAGTAAACTACCATTAAATATAGTATATATTTATCTTCGCACTTGTTTTTCCCTACAAGACGACCGGTAAATTGACTAGATTATGCTAAAGATAGACTAGGTATTTTAAAGATAGTCTATGCATACCTTATGATGATATCTATCCATCTATTCAGTCCACATCTACCCACTACTGAGTATTACCTTAACTATTAATTGTGTGTGTTAACATTTACAAAACTAAAACTTTACTTGGTGTCTGGCGGTTAGAGCATGTCATGCTCACTCAAATGCCTGATGGTGGCGTGTGTGTTGAATCGTGCGGTTCCCTACAAAATGGTTGAGCTGAGCGATGCTGATACATGCGTCATGTTCGTGAACGGGCGCCCCGTCAGTTAGGATTGGTCATCTCTAATCTGCCATGGCAAATTAATTGAAGTTACTCTTATTAGCATAGCGTATCTTACATTGTTCTCACATTTTTTTTTTTTATTCACATTGTAACCAAATTTTTGCAAATTAATATTTGATGAAACAGAGTAACCATGGAGTTTATTGCCCGTTCTTCACCATAGGAATCTACACTTTGGAACGCGGCAGTAACTTCTTTTTTTTTCTCGACAATTCAAAAGTGCCTGTAAATGCTCTAATTGAAATAAATGCTTTGACTTTGTGTGGTATTACGGCTCCTTTTGCCGATCCTTTTTCTTTCGTGTCAGCATGACCTATTCTAGTATAGCTCATGCTGTGGTGAAAAGATTAGCCAGTTAGCAAGGTTGGCAGCGGGGCTGACTGTCCAGGGAGCGCCGGACGTACTTAAGTATCTTCACTTGTGGCGGCGCTACCGGTCCTGAGGCTTTGTCATGCACTGTCGTCCAAACATCACAATATCAACCGCGTTAACATGGCGGTAGCTGTTTTTCTCTTTTACTTAAACAAGGATACTACCTTCGTCTGCCTTTTATTATCCCGCCTTACCAACTAATTTCTAATGTTATGCAGCGAAGAATAGGACAGCCTCTAATTGTTTGCATATTAAAGGAAGAGAATGAAGTATTATTTAAGGCGGATAGATAAGTGTAACCTATACACTTATAACATTAATTACAAAACCTCAGAGTCTTAAGGATTACAAGTCACACAGTACAGCCATCACTCTGCGTTAAATCAAATGAGGGATAAAAGCAATGAGCACCAAGTACACGAGCAAACTAATCAGAATCTAACAGTACGTCGGGCAAACGCTAGGAGATAGAAGATACCTATATACATAATGCATTAGGTACCTACCAGTGACACGCTGGCTAGACCGTTATCTACAAGCACTGCATTAACCTATTTCCCTAAATCGATTCGTAAAACTTGCACACGACAAGCGGTTAATCGTCGTAGACTTTTTTAATTCCCAGAAAGTAAGAAAATTTATTAAAACCCTATTTTTAAATGATAAAATATATTTTCATATTCTGCTTTCCAAATTATAAACTCTAATAAGCGTAGCGGTTGTAAAAGGATATTGAATGGGGCGTATCGGTGATACTCGGCCAGTCAAAATATATTTTTAATGATAATGTTCCCGTCATAAATATTTGTCGCAGAATCAACACAGAAGCACAACTATTAGAATGACTATTGATTATTGTTAATGGAGTAGGACGCCATCTATTGTCGGAAACGTCAAGCAGTGTGCTTGGGTGAGGTCGGTGCGGGGCGTGGCATGTCTTGTTGGTCGGCTGTCAACTGTCGGCTGTCAGCTGTGGGCTGTCATTCTTTTTGACATTGGATGCATTTGATTTGAGTGAAGTCACTTTGGAGTGAGACACGAGGGCGAGAGGTCGTATTGCCAGCCTGCACCGAACTTACCGCGTTTCCGTACTTTAATCTATTTCCATCGGTTTGATCATTTGAGATTTTATTATTTTGTTATCGAGAGTGAATAAATAGAGGACTATAATCAGTGTTGTGACTATTATTTCCTGCCTACACCAAGTCGAACTTGGACTCTGATGACGAGGTACCCCCAATGAGTGAACTACCCTCGTTATCAGAAGTGGGATGCAACACGAACGCCCCACGTGGTGTAAGTGATAGTGCTAGCCAAGAAAAGCGTAAAGACAATGCGCGCGTGTTTGAAGGTGACACTGAAACGGAAAAATGGAGTTTTCTACTAGAGCAGCAAAACAAAAATTTTATGGCAATCGTGCAAGCAATGAAAACACCTCCTGCGATTGTGGATGTTCGCCTTCCGGATTTTGACCCTGAAAAAACGCTGGCAACAGGGAGAGCCGACTGGATCACTTGCTTCAATTGTCGTGAACAAGGACACTACGCATCCAACTGTCCTAAGAGGAACGCTAAGGAGACGTGCAGTAGCACGGCGGTTGATCCTGCCAAGGAAAAGCGAGTTGATGTGTGCCTGGTAGACGCGCCTGCTGGATTCTTACGGCACTCTGGTGAGCAATTCCTATTTTATTATGACTTTGGTGCGTAATGTTCGCTTGTTAAAGAATCTTTAACCTGTTTTAGTCGTAAACGACTTTATGAAAATGTGACATTGACTGGTATTGGACAGTCTTCTGTAAGGTCGACTGTACAAATTATGACTACTGTTGAGATCGATGGAATTATTTTTGAAATTCTTTTCCACGTTTTACCTGACCGTTTTCCATTACCGCTTATCTCTGACTCTGACTTTAACAAGACTGTTGATTGTTGGACCTTAAGTGTGAGAATAAAAGATGTAAATGTAGTATGCAAGTCGCTCAGATCGCATACATGTCCATGCCATTCGTAGGCGTAGGTGTAAAATCGGGCCTCATTTCCCGTCTCAGTGCGGCCACGATGGTGTGTGGCGTGCGTTTGGCTTGGACATGTAGGTGCTCGCTGATGATACCGCCGGATGGAGGCGTTGTGTTGATGTTGGGTACCGGATGGAGGTCCCAAGGTTGCCGGATAGAGGCAATGTGATGTGTTGATGTTGGGTACCGGATGGAGGTCCCAAGGTTGCCGGATGGAGGCAATGTGATGTGTTGAGGTTGGGTACCGGATGGAGGTCCCAAGGGTGCCGGATGGAGGCAATGTGATGTGTTGATGTTGGGTACCGGATGGAGGTCCCAAGGTTGCCGGATAGAGGCAATGTGATGTGTTGAGGTTGGGTACCGGATGGAGGTCCCAATAGAGTTTTGCATACTAGATTTAGTCTGAAAGTTTCACGAATTTGTTTGAAAATTAATGGTTATTGAAGAGATTTAAATGTTGCGATAAGATTTGATGGGAATATGTGGTTCAAAATAAAATTGTTGTTTGAACTGTGTAACCTTATCTTCCGACATGTTGGTCAGGAAGGCCGAGCAAAGAACGTTTTACTTTCCATGGATTCTTGTTTCAGATGCTTCACACGAGGACGTGTGAATTGTCAAGATGGCCGTGTCGCAGAATCAACACAGAAGCACAACTATTAGAATGACTATTGATTATTGTTAATGGAGTAGGACGCCATCTATTGTCGGAAACGTCAAGCAGTGTGCTTGGGTGAGGTCGGTGCGGGGCGTGGCATGTCTTGTTGGTCGGCTGTCAACTGTCGGCTGTCAGCTGTGGGCTGTCATTCTTTTTGACATTGGATGCATTTGATTTGAGTGAAGTCACTTTGGAGTGAGACACGAGGGCGAGAGGTCGTATTGCCAGCCTGCACCGAACTTACCGCGTTTCCGTACTTTAATCTATTTCCATCGGTTTGATCATTTGAGATTTTATTATTTTGTTATCGAGAGTGAATAAATAGAGGACTATAATCAGTGTTGTGACTATTATTTCCTGCCTACACCAAGTCGAACTTGGACTCTGATGACGAGGTACCCCCAATGAGTGAACTACCCTCGTTATATTAATGAAACATGCTTCGAAGACCGACTCGATTTACGGGACAGCATGTCGGGTCAACATCACAGGGCCTTGTAAGGCGTTGAAGCGTATTATGAATAAAAAAAGTACACGTTTTTGAGGATAAAAGGGAATTTATTAAATTGCGTGCACCGTAGGGTTGAGCTCGCGTGTTTCCAGCAACGACTCGAGAGTTAACATTAATCAAAGTACCAATTTATCACGATTAACTGTTCATATTGACAGAAATAGGTATCGTTTGTTTTAAGCTGCTGTTTTTTAACATTTTCATAATAAATAAAAAGAGTAAATTACCGTTATTGCTTAGTAAAATATGACTTTGTTGTGTGTTGTGTGACCTGGGAAGTAGTGTCGATAGAAGCGGTATAACCTTAGTGCAGTACTGGTATCTGTTCGCAACGATTCAATTTCCGCTATGATATAATCAAATGTAGTCGACGCCAAGCTCTAATGAAATAGAGCCAAGAGCATAGAGCGCCGGTCGTACGGGGACGTTACTGAGTCAAACACCAACTTTAAGTATTTAGCGCCAAGATGGTCTGCGAATTGTCTAACTTTACAGATTGTTTCTGTGGAGCTTAATATCGTGCAGCATGGAAACTGTTGAATTTAAGTACACACATCAAAAGTGTCTAGGGATCAACATATATTTTTGCAATAACTTTTCTCCTGATTGATATTAATTAAAATTTTCTTTAAGGATTCATCAAATAAAGTGTTTTCGTTTGTCACAGTAACGATAAACCAAGTCACCTTTGCATTAATAAAGAAATTTGCCATTTTCCTAATAAAGGGATTTTTGACATTTGAACCACTAACACAAAAGTTCGAAAAAAAGACTGAAATAACAGTTTTCTTTAAAATTTTATTGGGTAACTTAAACAATTAATAATACGTGTTTCTACCGCGAACACTAACAACACAAGAACATCGGTTTGGCATACTCAAAATGAGTTCATCCAAATCACGCTGTGGAATGGCCGCCCATGTTCGTTGCAACAACAAAAAAAGGTCTTCTTGCGACTGGATACCCTCCATATTCGGCAGAGCTCTTCTCTGTAGCATATCCCATGCATGCTCAATCGGGTTCAAGTCTGGCGACTGAGCAGGCCAGGGCAGGACATTGATGTTAGCTGCGGCGAGAGTCTGTCTTACAACTCTTGCGGTGTGCGGTCGTGCATTATCATGCATTAACTGAAATAAGGGACCGATTTGCGCTTGTAGAGGAACGATGACGTCTGATACAATCGTCTCAGCATAAATTTGAGCGTTGAGGTTGCCTCTGATCCAAATCAACTCAGTTCTTCCGCCGATCCAAATACCCGCCCATACCATGATGGTTCCAACACTATAAGGATGGACTTCCTGGCAGGATTTTAATCGCTGTTGGCGTCCAGGGGTTCTCCAGTGTCGTATACGTCTTGTATCCGGTCTCATACCAAAACGAGACTCATCAGAAAAGCACACGAAACGCCATTGTTCTTCTGCCCAATTTCTGTGTCCAAGAGCCCATTGATATCGAATCCTACGATTGTGCATTGCTATAGGTGGTACCCGTAGCGGTCTTCGGGAATGAAGGTTCACTTCATGCAAGCGGTTTCTGACTGTTTGGTCGCTAATTAAGTTCCCTGAAGAGTGATGAAGCCTCACGGCTAACATCATGGCGGTTATTGTTGGAGCTCTTCGAGTTAAGATTTGAATGTATCGGTCTTATCTCCGTGTGGTGCAGCGATACCGTCCTCCATGGCGCTCAGCCACGGTACCAGTGCTTCGGTAACGTGTCCAAAGTCGACTGATAACACTCTGACTTGTATTCAGAGCTAAAGCCACAGTACGTTGCCGGGAACCAGCTTCTATCATTCCCACGGCTCTGAGCATTTCTTCCCTGCTTAAATGACGTCGCCGCTCCATAATAACGTTGGTTTTAATCAGTAGTAGGGAAACAGTAGCACTAATAATGTCTTCAATGCGTTGTATGTTTTTATAGGGAAAATATTGACAGCTGATTTTCATCTTTTACTCGAATTTGATTCACAGTTCCTGATTCAAATTATGAAATGCACCAAAAAGGATCCATATAAATTTATAAAATCATAAATTTATTACAAAGCCACATCTCAATCTCAAGAAATCCGCATAAAAATGCTTGATCCCTAGACACTTTTGATGTGTGTATTTTTAATTGAGTGAAAATGTCGGAGGGTCTTGTAGCTAATTATCAACCGCGAAAATCATATGATTTGTAAGGTTAAGCTGCACTTGCCGCGGTCAGTACGTGGATGGGTGACCGTTCGTTACACATCGACACCCCTCCGTACCTCAGAGAACACGTTAAACCGTCGGTCCCGGGTGTCATACGAATACCTATGACTGGCGTTACGGGTCGCCAAAAGCCCGAAAGTCTGACAACTGGTCTATTCTTTGGATATCCCGTATACACTACACCACTATTGCAGAGGACATCGTGGAGTATCCTCCGCAATAGTGGTGTACGCCAAAAGGTCAAGTCCACGGTAAGAGTGCAGCTGCTGGAATCGCGCCGTAACGCCGACTTCAAGGCGTTCGTCGTGCGAGTACCAAAGTATCTTCTGCACCTCATCATGGAAGAGAACTTTTGGCCAGAGGGAGTAGTGTTCCGTCACATCCGCGGACAAGTGCCACATGATCGCTCAAAGACATAGTGCTTAAGTGAAGTTTTACCAACATAGGCTTAAGTTTCTATACTAATACAAATGTTTTTTAATATATATGTTAGTCTGTAACGTATATATCTATGGGCCTAAGTAGCCTGATAATAAAGAATTTATTATAATTATATTATCATATCGGCATGGTCCAATAACTGAGTTGCGGAGGTCTGATGGCAGTCGCTCCGTGTAAAATACTGGTATTCAGCCGTATCTGGTGAGATTGAAAGCTGACTCCAATATAGTTGGGAAAAGGCTAGGCAAAACAATTGAGTGAAAAATGTATCGCCGTTCTTTAGTGATTCGCAAAAAGGCTTTATAAAAAGTTTCTCGTTTTTGTCTGTATCAAAGACGTATTTACTTCAGTTCGCTTCCCATTTTGGTATAACATTGAATAGTGCTTCCTGTAAGTGCAGACGCGAAGGGAATATGAAGGAAGTTGGCTTTACTTTTCTCCGTTAAGGAAAAATAACTAGTTGAGTAGAATTGAATTCATTTTAGTATTGATGGATAAAAGGAAATATGGATAAGAATGTATTTTAGAAGCTGTTTCAGTGTAGGTACTTCTTTTTATATAACCAACGCTCTCTGAAAGGAAAAAAAAACCATAACATAAATACTACTTCGTAACAATTTCATTAAAGTAGTACATTTTCAAGTTTCGCGTTCCTAGGAGTACTTCCAAGTAATAATGCACAACTTTGTCAATTTACAAGTAGCAAAGCGCAAAGAGAAGCAACGTTGACATCAATAACAAAGGCTTATGTCGGAATCGGGGTCTTCGCGGAAATATTGATGAGGACGGGAAGATGAAAAATTCTTTTGTATTTCCTCTTTTCACTACAAAAAGCAAGGCTTGTTGCAAAGAACACGAACGTGACAATACCCGATAATGAGAGTATAAGTCCCGTGCATTAGAATGAGCCACTCGAAATTACATCTCTACTCCAAAATGGAGCTTTACATTTGAAACGAGCGTCTTTAACAGGGTAATATTAGGGATCGTCTCTACATTGTATCCTTAATAGGGCATTGTCGTAGAATGAACAAGGGAGCTACTCATTTTGACCGCGCACGTACGCGTAATGTCTTGCCGTGTGTTAGGAATGTAATAAAACTTAGGCATCCTGGTGGAACGGATGTGACTAGCGTCTTTCCTATGCCTAAGTAGTATTCAAACAGGTTATTTTTGGATGTAGGGTAGAAATGAGTGCTTTTGTCTGCACAATAAAATTTACGAAGTACCTATTTGCTTGTTATGTAAATTAGTCTAAAGTACTATGCCGACATCTGTTTTATTTTATAATTTAATTTATCATGGTGTAGCTGAAATTTCTTTTATGTTCATCTTGAATTCCAGACAAACAATGTGGTAATTGATGAGGTGCACAGTCCTAAAAAAAAAATTCGTAAAAAATAAATATCGTAAAAGAAGGATACAATACATATAAAAGTGCGAACTCGTGAGATATGGATTGGCGGATTGATGGATGAAGAAATTACTTATAATGATTCGTGGCTACCGTCCTAAACGCGTATACAATATGTTTGGGACAAGTTTATTTCCCGCAATAAAAGACAGAGAAAAATGAGTAAGATAAATTTTATATCTATTGCTTCTTGTTTATCTTCAAATATAGGTAAAACATGCAGTCAAATGCAGTGTATCTCTTTAAAGATCGATAGACGAAAACAAAGCATTGTGGAAGGAAGCACTAGTGAGCTAGCTCAAGGGATATTATGTATGTAACATCGACAATAACGGAAAGGCGATGAGTTGTCGTCGTCTCATAAGGGATAAAGGCGTAATCTTCACGCATACAAGGATTTTTGTAAAGAAGCTCGTGAAAGGGTGTAGCTACATTCTGTACAATTTTCATACTCATTGTTTGTAAAGTGTCGCTATCGGTGCATCACCAGGGTACTGTTAGAATAAGCTTTTGTTGAGGAATATGTTTGTTTAATGCAGTGTTCAAATATTGTCAGGAGTTGTAGGCGCCTCTGGCACCCGTCGCGCTCGCTCCGCTTGACTCACTGAGACTGTAAAAATTGAAGCTGTATCAACACTGTACCGTTTAAATTCAAGTTGTTTGAATTGTTCCTCAGAAGGAAGGACACTGGGACAAGATGAGGAAAAGTTTTCTTTGATAAAACTTGAATAATCTTCATAATCTTTATCTCAAAAGGAAAATGTTTATGATCCAGTCGGTACTCTTATTTACAACTTTTGAAAGTATATGGATCTTCTTTTCTTCTTTATTGTGAAACAATTTAAAATAAATGAAATAAAATTTTAATTGTTGTTCCATAATAGGTATCTATACTATTCCATATTTGCTTACTTTCCCTGTATATAACAGAAAACTTCGACGTCTTACTAAACATATATTATAAACTTCATAGAGTTGGATTAAGAATTTTATGATCATATCAGGAAGGAAGACTGCAATAAAATTTAATAGAAAAATACAACAAATACTGGATTTATAAAAGGAACGAGATTGGATAACAAACTTATCGTTCACGGATACTGGACTCGGAACTAATGTTAATTTCATGTTCAATTAAATTCATTATTTATTATCGTTCAACGTTATATTTTGACTTTTGTGAGCGCTCGTGCTATTAGTTTGCAATTTCACGTTTATGGTGGATATTAAATGGAATTTGTGAAAGGAAAGATTTGAATAAATAGTGAATAATTAAACCTGTCTTACTTTACCGTTTTAATAATAAGTGACTAGTAGTTAACTGATTCATTGACTGACGATGTTGTCCAGTACGTTGGCCAAGCTTGAGATGTTTTTTTTGACGGATGCGCTTTGTGAGCGGCGCACGCGCATGTTCGACCACACATGAGTGGCATAAGTAAATAATAACACACACAGTTTCTGAACCAGCTTCTGAATCTTGACTATCTTATTCAACGGCTGTATCGGTCAAGAGTGTAGGTACTATCTGATGGTAACTATCATTATCCTTTACTTTGGGGTTAGGATTCAGAGCTTATTTAAGTATACCTTGTATCTACATGGAATTTCGGTATAACAAAAAAACAGAGGCGATACACGTAAAGAACAAACAAAATGAAATTTAAATTACACCATCTAAATTATTTGATTAGTGTACCGGTGAAGTGTAGAGCTAACATTGACAGAAGACGAAGCTCCGTGGAGCTCGAAGCCTGTCGAAGCCACTTAGGTTCTATCTCCCTCTAGCCTTCGTTTAAATAAGTAGACGTAGCTTACAATATGCATAAGTTTCATCAGGCGAGTAATGCTAATGCGTTTTGAAGCACCACTCCTCTCCGCCGTTGCACTTGGTCGCCCAGCCGATGGAGCGTGTTTCAATAACTTACAATAATGTATGTGAGCTTCAGAACTTACTCTCATATTAAACTTAGAATATTGTGGCGTTTTATTGATGCGTATGAAAACTTGCTTGTGATATACAAGAATATTGAATACGTTTACACTTATTTGAATAAAAGAAAAATGTATTTTACTGTTTTTATCCGACTGCTCGATAGCAAAGGCATGCTTTTTGAATACCGTTTAGAATTTTACCTCTAATATCGATATCAATGTAAAGTTCACGAAAGGTCACTTCTTTATTATTCAGAACAGTTGTCTATGCTTTGGAAACTGAGAACTGCAATAAGTTTTTATAAGCTCCACTGTTTTCATCTGCATTATTTGTTCGTATTCTACACGTGCTGGAAAATAAACTTTTATAAATATATCTACCTACATAGGTATATTCGCATAATATTACCTACACGTCATGAAAACGCTGATCGTATAATTCGTTTTGTTTCAAGGCAGTATTCGCTGAAATTTGAATTACTGTACGCGGAGATCGCGGAAATGGAATCCGAAGTCGTTCTCAAATTCCCGAAGCCAATTGGCTAAACTTCTTAAAGCGCTACCTATCAATTTCAGAAGACATTTCCAATTAAACTTCGTTGTACTCTTTACTTCGCGTCTTTGACTCCTTTAGTTACTTATTTATTGAATATTCAAATCGTACATACTTGCCTATATTTGATATTATTATTTTGATAATATGACCGAAAACAGGAGCAGTTTATTTCAAAAAAATGCTGATATATTCTGTTATGTATAATGAGAATTTGAGCCTTTGTCCAGTCCGGAATCCCTCAGGCCTACGTGCTTCGCTTTGAATAAATTGTACGCTCATACAGCTCTTTCGGAATCAGAGCAAAAATAAGGTACAACCGTATTATGTATGCCATCACTTTGCACAAAAGGACTAAGTATTAAACCACATAAAACGCATACTTCAGTGTAGTTATTTATCTTTGAACGGCTGTTACGAATCGACAAATAGAGGGATAAAATGGGATATAGTCAATTGACCATCGATTACAAACCGCAGACACTAATTATCTACCTACAATGTACGATTATTCGATTTTGCATACTTATACAAAACTGACAATAACGTTTCATTCTGTTTCTAATGGATAATCTACATAGCTTTGGCATAAAGAGTATCGGCTGTTGAATTCACGTCGAATTACTCATAGTAGACTGCCTAGAAATAGGTAGCTATTAGTGGATATGTTAGATATTGTAGATAGAGCACGCTCTTGTAAGTTGTTCGTTAACTCAACAATATATAGGCTTTGTGGCGCGGGCCCTCTGAATAGCGAAGGATCGAGACGTCTTGGACTACTAATCCACTAATTGAAGATGATGATAAGTACCTACAAGTTGTACTCAAGTTTATTGATTAAATGTTAGTCTGCTATACTTTAATTAATATCAAAAGTAGGTATCAGAGAGGATTACGAGGCGATATAAGGAGGAGGGGGAAAGGTCGTATAACACTACATAACTGGTTCGATCAAAAGGGTAAAGACTGAAAACTCAATACTTTCGTATTATTTTGTACCTCAGGGGGCCTATTACGAAAAATGAACGTTGAAGTTTCAGATCGAAACGAAACAACGACGAACATCGAACTTTTAAATAAACGATCAAAGTATTATATTGTCAAACAACGACCCTAGATTCAATTAACATTTGGAAGTAGGGTGAACGAAAGACAAAATATAAAATCGCGAAAATCGAATCGATATTCGGATCCAAAACACTGTCGTGGTTGGAAAACGTGCGATCTCAGCCGAACCGAAACATCGTAGTTCGATTTTCGAAATAGGTCCTCAGTTCTACTGGTACTGTTTGATGCTGATAAATGTTATTTCAAAGAAAATGTTTGAAAAAAGAGAAAAATCTTTCCTTTTATTTTTCCCGTCTCGCTTGGTAATGTGATTTGGGTACCGGGAGTGCAATAGTGACAAGCCTATTATTGAGTTTGTACCAAACTTTGCGAACAGTGTGCGTGCAAACAAAAAAAGTTGAAATACAAGATGGCATTTTGATTAGTTTCCTATTTTATGTTTCCCGATGATTAACCTTAATATGGTAAAGAACGTCAGAAAGTCAGAAGCGACTTCTATTAAAGAATTTATGTATTTAAAGAATTCTTATCCGGTCGGTAGCTATTTTTCATATCATGAATATAAAGTATGCATAAAGTATAAAGTTTTAATGTATAACAGAAGTTATTCTAATAAACTTACCATCTTACTGCCTTGAAAGCTTATGTAAAGAAAATCTTTTCATTATGTTATAAAAATACGCAAATTAGATAAGGAGAGAACAGTGCGCGAAAAACTTCATTAGCGTTGCGAGCGAGCGTGTGAATACTTTACATACAAGTAGTTAGTACGTATGAATAGACTCACATCCCCACATTACGAGTAATACCTGTGTTCTTAGTTTTCACAACTTTTTGTTACTAACATGTTACGCCATGTTGACAGCGTTAATTACTAGCCAAAGAAATAAACGCTGCGGTGTACAGTAGCTTTGTACTCGTCGCTACGAAGCGACAAGTACAAACCTACTCTTACTTAAATAATTTGTAGGTAACCTAAACCGAAATTCTTAACTACTCGTACCTTATATTTAAGCGCAACAATTCTAACCAATCAAATTAAAACTTAGTGTGTCTTGTTCCTAATAAAATAATAATAAAGGACAATATTTTCGTGGCCATCATGGTACGTGGTGGCACCGTCAATACAAAGTTCCCTAACTTTAAACTTGGAGCTGCTTCATTATGTATACGTTGCAAAGCCACTATTTTTTCCACGGATTTCTAATTAGGCAGGTCGGTACGTGTTGGCAGCTTATCCGACCAATTAGCATAGCAAACGAAGGAGCTTGCACCGTGCGGTAGTCAGCGTGGTTTCCATTTGGCCTCATTATAAGGGGGTCGCATGATACACCACGCGGCACAGATGGTACCCGAGCGGTGGGATTGCTGTTTTAATATGCAGCTTCTATTTCATCAGCTAGAATACAATCGGTTTTCAGCATTGTTGTCGATTTATGTTCTTTATTGTTAAAATTATTTATCGTGGTTTCGGAATATCCATTTTTGTTATTCCGAATCTAAAATTCATTATATTTTCATAGGCAGTTTGTGGGTTAACATTTATACCTAAAGATCTTTGAATAATGTGGCGAAAATCTGATGTAATATGTAAATTTTACCGTAATCCGGACCTGTGAAGAAATAAATTCAATTCTACACGGAACTTTATTACATCGCCATGGAAGAATGATAACCGAAGTTAATTGAATTTATTTCAAATAACTCTTTTTCCAGTCACGAGCTAATATTTATAGTGGGCGATATTGCTTGTCGCATAATCGGCCGCTCATGTATCATTGGGTCGTAGCGCTCGTCTGATATCGCTCTATTATTAAGTCCCAATCGATAGCATTCATGTTTGGCAGTGGGCGTTTAAATATTCGCTCGAATTCGTATCTAGATTTAATATTTTTCGATTTGCGCATACAATGACTGGATGCCTGCAATGTGTGACGCTTGAAATATTTTCCATGAATTTTGGCGTAAAATTTTATTTTTAAATATTAATAGATTCATAGGAATTTTTAGAAGATTCTATAAATGTCTTGCATCAGCGATCAAAGCTCTTACTTGTGATAAAAGTAGGTATAGCTCTACTTTATGGTATCGATCAGAACACACTATTACTTTGAAATGGTATCGTTAGGGGTGGCTAGGGGATCTTATCGAGGATGTGCAGCAGCGTCTCTCTGCTGGCATACTAATCACGAATTCATAGTCAGTCGGTGTCTTGATCATTTCGGGAATATCCACCCTACCCCCAGATTCGGAACGTTTAGATAAGGCAGGTGTCGATTCGGTTTGTTATCTCGATTTCTCGCGTTACGAGAATCGTAAACAAAACGAGATAAAATTCCAAATCGTTCGACAACTACTGGAAAACTTTCTGAATCAGGGGCAGAATCGTTTGTTATAGTGCTAGAACGAGTAAGGACATTTATGAACTGTTATGGTTAGGGTAAGCGATAATGCTTAATTTTAGATCTAATTTCAATAATAGAGAGAAAGTAACCAAATATGGAATAGTATCCCTTAAATAGAATAATAATTCAATATTGTTATTTCTTAATAGGAATACTATTACATATTTGGTTACTTCCCTCTACCTAATTTAAAATGAAAACTACTTAAACAAGAAAGCTCTAATCTAAGCTGCAAGTATCGTCGAAACGTGTTGCATAATTAATAGTTAGGTACACAACTAATAGCAGATAGTGAAAACACCTATTCTGAGCAAACTAAGAGTATTTTCCAATTAAAGTTTTCCCATGAAGTTTGTTCGTTGTACGTGACGCAGAACGAATTGCTGTCGCAGATGTCGATAGATAATGTGCCGACTAGACACTTCGTGACACAGTTTAGAACTTAAGAGAATGGTAAAATAATTTCGTTTCTTTTTAAGTACAATTTAGACTGCGCTTTTTCAGTCGTACTTATTTACCAAATCAGAATAGGTTTTTTTAGGCCCTTAAGGAAGCTTACTTAGTTCTTAAATAAATGACATAAACCGGTTTTAATAATTTTATATACATCTAAAAAGGTGTCTACATAAGTCAATTTAATAAATACAAACTTTTTAATACATTTTCAGAATTAGATACTGAAATATAACTTCATGAAAAATTACACAAGACTTACTTTATCGTTGTTATTTTTGGTACCTTATACGGGGTCAGTTTAATTAACTCGCTGGACGCTGGCATTTTTCCTTTTCCGTTTAAAATTGGCGCTTTTCATTTCCTCGATCAATAAAGCTGTACGTTACGTCGCTACGTCGCGGTCGGCAATATTAGTGCGGAGCCGGTGCAATATCTTTAAATGAAACCTTCAGCCAAAGGCGCCGCTTCCGTGGAAACTACCGCAACAACAAATTACTAGCAACGAGTATCCGGAATCCAGTATCATATTTTAACAGAATTTTTAATGAAACGTATCCACTAGGGTTTTCGCGTTCCCGGCCTTTTTGAGTTCCCGGGAATCGGGAATTTTTTCTCGAAATTCCCGGGTACCCGGGAATTTTCATGTTTTTTGTATAAATATAGTTTTTCTCGTATATTTCCACATGAAACTTATGTAAGTACTTTAAACATGTTATATTGATAAATTGTCTAACATACCAATCGACTTTTCTTATTAAAATAAAAAATCTTACACTTATTTTTAAAAAAAATTAGGAACAAGTACAGTCATTTATTGTGCGACGTCGCGAGTTTTTTTAATGAAAAATGTCGTCTCTTCATTAAATATGGCAAAATATTACGGAATAACAATAGGGTGTATGACTATAAAGGGTGTAACCAAATTCGTGCAGTACCTTAAAACCACACGATCTACTACTGGTGTAGAATGACCGAGCATGGGATTTAACTTGATTGAAAATAAAAAATAATAGTTTTTTTTGCGGCTGCGATATGTGATCGAAACTTAACCAGCTATAATGGAATAAATAAAAAAAATGCTAAATTATCAATTTTTTGTTGGAACATTTCGACGCCACTCATCAATGAATGAAAGCACGGTTTCATAGCTGGCTAGCACGACTAGCACGAAATCGCTCTTTGCAGTCGGTTAACTCGGGGCGCAAACAGGGCTCGAAAACAGATTTTTTTTTTTGAAAATAGTCTATTTTATATCTAAAATAAAAAGCATTTAGGGCTAATCTGTGACCATTAGATCACGTTGTTTGATGGAATTCGTGTACGAATTCGTTTAAATCCTGTATAATTTCATTATGAATCTCGAAACTATTACGAAAAAAATAAGCATTGTGAATAATCTAACTAAACCTAAAATCAAGCGTTTAGAATTTGTTTACTAGACAGAGACAACAGTACTGTGAGCTGACATCACGATACATTTACCCCATTCTAAGTTCACACCACGCAGTACAATGTCCGTTTCCCGAGAGAGAGACAGAGAATGCTCTAAAATCTTCGGAAGCGTGCAGACCCTTCATTTTTCATCATCATTTCTTCATTTCAAATAATTCCCGGGTACCCGGGATTCCCGCCAAATAATTCCCGGGTCCTAAAATCCACAAATTCCCGGGAATTCCCGGTTCCGGGTACCCGGGGCGAAAACCCTAGTATCCACATCCTTGTAATATTGAGTTTAACGTTTTTAAATCGAGTAGAGCGAGTATTTTTGCAAGCGCTAAAACGAGTTTGATTAGATGACTTCGCTGTCGCAACTACCGAATTAAGTTGTCTATTAATGTGACTTTCATCAGTCTACTAGTATGCAATATCCTGTACTAGATATATGTATGTATGTCATGTGTCATATGTACATAGATTGTGAGCGACGCAACAGTTACGCGAACAAAATTGACGTTGAGGCACTCCCCTGTAATAATAGTGGTAGGTATAGGTACCTACATATGCAAACATCATTTACTTACTGTATCGTCATTCCCGAGCGTCTGATAACATAGGAGTCCCTCTGGTACATAAGCTTATAATAGGTATATGATATTGTTTATAGCGATGTTTACAGCTTCAGTAAAAGTATTACTGAACCGTATTTCAGTCAAATAAACTAACAAGGGTGTGGGTATCCTGTGGGAGAAACCCTTGTAAACTATTTTATTTAGTTTTCACTGAACTAAAACTATGAAGGAAAGTTGGAAAAATTCAAACTATGTACGGATTACTGATCGTGCCCACATTACATACATCAAAAAAATCAAAGCAACACCTATTTATTAATGTTTTTATTTTTACCAAATATTTATTGTTTTTATGAAATAAACATATGAATATTATAACAATTGTTAATGAATATTTATTTACAATAAAAAAAGTCGACTTGAAAGTTCATTTCTGTTAATTTTTTAGTAAAAAAAAACATTTAAGTAATGTAAGTAATGTTTTTTGTACCTAGAGTAAGTAAGTAATTTTAAGTAGTAGAACTTTTTTTGTTGTAAATAAATATTAATTTAATATTCATAAATAATATATGGTGTTTCACATTATAAATATTTGAATAAAAAAGAAATACAATAATCAGAGAGTGTGCATGAAAGAGCCAGTTTTAAAAAGTATAGAAAATAAAAAAAAATGGCTGATTGTTTTTAAATAAAAATACTTTTTATCAATAATCAGTTTAATAGCAATGCTTTTAAAATTAAAAAAAATAGGTAACAATGTAAGTAATCTGAAATATAGCCACTTAACAAAAAAAGGGAAATCGGCTCTTTCAAAACAACCTGTCAATGAAAGAGCTACCGTCTGCTATGAAAGAGCCAGATTCCACTTTGTAGAAACAAACTAGTTATTCAACAATTAACATTTCTTAATAGACTCAAAAACCTAATCTAAATTAAACATAAGTGAAAATCACAGCTTTTAATCAGTCTCAAATAATCATCTTACAATAATCTTAATCAATAATAATACTTTTATAAAAATCAGTCTTCAATAATGTAGAAACTCTAATATAACAATTAAAAACATTTTTGGCAGAAGAAATTAATCACTCCTTTGTTACCACAAGACTCATGTGTCCATCCATCACATATTTTGCATTGGTACCATTCTTCTTTGCTCTTGGAATAGTGTCCATTACACACAATACAAAAATTTTTATCTTGCTGTAAACTAATATTCCGTTTTTTGAATTCTAATAAATTTATTTCAGCTTCTGAGCTTGTTAATGATGTATCATCGTGCAAAGACATGTTGGCGCTAGTGTCACTTGAATCATCCTGTTTTTTTGAATTTAGTTTTCTGATATTTTGTTTTGTAGTCATATTCTTAACTATAGTTTTCTTAGGTTTATGTTTATTTTCTTTTTCTTCTATTTTATTTTTTTCAGGAGTATCCGTGATTATAGCTGATGTCATTTTACGATTGCTAGGCTTAGAATTCTTTCTGGGTCCTGATTTTAGGAAAGGTCTCACAACTTCGGGACTTGCAATTTGCTGTGCTGATGTTGATGACTGTAAACTTTCTGGCAATGGGATATTTTCAATCAAACTATCTGTGGGTATCGATCCGGCACTTGTAATTCTAGGAGCTTCTGTAGTGTTCATATGAAGAGTGCTGCACTCTGGTGTTATTGGTCTCACGTTTTCTGGCGTAGAACCATCAAAGGAACCTGGATTAGGTCTGTCGGTCACGTATGATGCAAGAAAGTCATCATCGGAAAATGTGTTAGAATTTAAAGGATAAATGCCAGTTTTGATGAATCCTTGAGTAACATTTTGCAGACTAAAAGCTGATAAATAAGCATCTCTAGCAAACTGCGCAACTTGGTAGATGGTAACAGTTTTACCAGGATTCGAAAGCATCCACTCATTCATAGCTATTCGATATCTGGTTTTGAATGGCCCATACACCGTAACATCCAGAGGTTGTAGCCTATGGCTGCAGTGTGGTGGAAAAGTCAGCATTTTTATAAAATTTTGTCTAGCGAATTCTATCACACGGAGATTAACATGGGAGGCATGGTTATCTAATAAAATCAATGCTGGATTTTCTTCTGATGGTTTTACATGGCTCACAAAATGTTCCATAGCCTTCATGAAATTGTTTTCAGTCATCCAGCCTGAAACATGGGCTAATCCTAGTGCTCCTGAAGGCCCATTATTTAACATATGATCTTTATAATTCACGCGTGGAAAAATAAAGATAGGAGGTATAGTGCCACCTGCAGCATTAATAAAATACAGAGTGGTTACGAGCGTACCACGCTCGGCTGAAGTAACCTGCCCAATTTGTTTCGAGCCTTTTTCAGCGATGATTTTAGGAGGGGCTGAAACGGTGCTGCATCCTGTTTCATCTGTATTCCAGATCATGTGTGGTGGGAAATTATACTTTTCGTAAATGCTGGTCAGCTTTTCAAAGAATGTTCCAACATTCGTCTTATTAAAACTGGTCGCCCTAGACAAAGATGTGCTCTCAGGTTTTCTGACTGACAAATCTTTGTGTCTCGACATGAAGCCTCGGAGCCATTCCACAGATGCAATTCTATCATTATTCCATTTTTCTGGACAGATAGCATTTGCCTCTGCATACTGGAAAGCTAATTCTCGTGTTTGTTTTTTCGTCAAACCGTGACACATTTTTGATGCCGTTTTTAAATATGAAACCAATAAGTCTTCTTGAACTTTAGAAAAAATGCGTTTGTTACCTATATTTGGGCGATGCACATACTCCTCCTCAGAATTCTTAGCCTTCTTAATAATTTTCGCCAAATAGGCCCTTGATATGCCAAATGATAATGCAGTTTTATTTATGGATGCATTTCCCGCAGTCACTTCTCGTACAGCCTCTTCTATTACTGCAGTTGTGGGCCTTTGCCGTTTTTTCGGTGCTGTGGATCGCGAAGACATGTTTTTCGAGTCTAAAAAATAAACAATATTAAATAAGTATCACAAAGACGGCAATGTTAAACTAAAAAGCTAGTAGTATATTGAAAGAGCCAATTTTCGTGCCATGAAAGAGCCGGCTCTTTCATAGACAAGACAACTGGCTTTTTCAAAACATTTTGTATTAAAAAATATAACCTCAAACTACTGCTATTTACCATAACATCACAGCAATATTATTTGCGTAAAATAATGCCAAATATATGCATAACAATACAACATACTCATTTTGTCAATCTATACGTTACACTTGTTGTCAAAAAAACTTAAGTAAACCCAAAAATACTTACATTTTGGCTTCAAAATTTTCAATGCAGTCCTACGACGCCATTTGATTTCCTAGAACTGACAAATGTCTGTGGGTGATAGCTGTCCAGTGTTGCCATTTAAAGAGTAAAATTGAATTATGGTAGAATTTGGTTAAGTGGGAGATAATCGCATCGGCTCTTTCAAAGCTTGGCTCTTTCATACACACTCTCCCCTAGGTGTTGGTTAGATTTTTTTGATGTGTGTATTTTCATGCATAAAAGCGCTTGAAAAAGCTCTTAAACGGCCTTTACTTTGACGTCGGTGAATCTACGGTGCCATTACTGAACGTAAACCAATAAGTACATGAGTCCCTTTATAAACATCCGAGGAAGGGTAATGTATCATGTTGTGGGAAGCACTTTCAGGACATTAGTAGATTAGTAACGAGATTACTAATCAAGGCAATATCCGTTTACTGTACTAGGTATTGTTAGACGGAAATATAAGGAAAAGATGTGGGCTGATTATTATTAATTTACTATGTGCTTGACTCCCACAATCCTGTTGATAAGTAGCCTTAGGCACTACAACCTTCTGCAGATAAAAGGAAGAAAATAATAACCTTGATAATTCTATTTGTAGTTAAATTATCTAACTTTTAACAACCTTGTAAAAAAAACTTTACTTACTAAGGAAATATCTATCTTTACTGCGTGTCATGGCAACGACCTTATGAAACTGTTCAATGCCGCATTATGTGAAGTGATAAAAATTCCGCTTTCGTGTGTCGGTATAGATTATAGCAGAACACATTAGCGCGATAGTATCAAAACACTTGTCGGTTCGTGTCGCCACTCTCCGGAGCCGGAGCGACAGCCGCGCCCCGGGGACCAAACACATACACATGATACTCACCCTGATGATGATTATACAACCATTACTTGTATCAACATTTTGTGCACACAACACCAAATGAGCTTTGTATAACGATATTATGAACACATAAAAACCATCGCCGCGGAAAAAGTAAAGTCGGCAAAACATAAATTGTTCTTTTAATTTCAAAATACAGTAGTAACTAAGTGAAAAATACAAAGCGATAAACACAGCAGAAATACCTGCTGGTGAATTCCAAACGTTATTCGAAAAAAGGTTGTATTTTAACAGAACTTTAGCCGCGCTTGCAATTCAAACGAGAAAAACTGTTTTGTATTGTTTGCGTTTCAGCATTAGCGTGGAAACTAACCGGCATTTATTCTATTTACGAGCTACCCGTTGCCATGATCAAAGTTGTAGTTGAATCCTGTCGTCTGTCGGGCAGGCTCTGTGAATAGATCGGCTAAATACGTACACCGCGCCGGGCCGCGGAGCCTCCATTTGCATAATGGACGCAGACAACGCCCTTCGTACGAAACTTGCAAAGCAACCGACAAATCGAACAGTTTCGTGTGAAACAGAGAAGCGGGCTTGTGAAACTATTTCACGTTTTACAAAAACGTGAAAATGTTACCATTATACAGAGGGCAACTGAAAGACACGAAAGCTGGCCGACCGTTTGTCGAGTCACGCAACCGATTGAGCGATTTTGAATTAACCTACTTTCAAAAGTTCATAACGCCCTTTTAAGTAGATGGATAGGTACCTTCACAACATGGTGGTTGTGTACACACTATTTATTTATTTAGAATATCGGCCACATGATAATGTGCGTGAAATGTTTCGAAATGCATTGTTTAGTTTTGTGGGCGCCAAGTGTTGACATAAACTGGATTAGTGAAATAACAAACAAGACCCCTGTCGGGCCACTGAAAACTAGTTAAAAATAAAAAATCTACCTTAAGTAAACTTCGTGGTGTTTGGTTTTAGCCGGAAGCTATTTTCATATAAATATACCTACCTAATATTGGAAATTTCTTTGACCGAAGAATTTCTTAATGAAACGATAAATTCCGCTACTGATCAAAGTAATGTTGCTCAGAGAAAGATTTATAGAATCCAATTATTTATCTACAAACACGTTTTAATGAAATTAGTATTTGTATACTAAGTAGACCCTAGTTTACCTAATCTTAATTGCATTTGGTCGACGCTTATTGTTATTTAATAATTCAAAGTTAATTTAGCCTTTGTGAAATAAACATAGATAAAGTCTTGTTGGATTTGTTGCAATTCTCCTTATTCCGTAGCTTCTAGTAATATTTACTTTATTTAATAAAACATTTGTTTGTTTCAGGTAATGAACCCTTCCTTCCTAATCGAAGATGTTTCTCTATGCCGGTGAGGTAACAGCTGAGGTTTGAACACATCTATACGAGCGACGGTCTCTTTACTCAATGTTGTCTTTGTAGACGTCAATCAAATTTCACGCTTGTCGAGGTCTCAACCCGACATAGCATTTCTTTGTCGTTCGACGCCACGTAGACGGTCGTCCTCAGTTTTTATCGCGTTTCCTCGTGCTCCTCCCGTCATTTGCGAAGCCCTTAAGCGGGCCGGTGTCGACAATGGACTTTTTATCGACGTACCGCCTTTACTGTCGTGCACATACGCATCGTTTGCTGGTCATAAAGTTCCAAGCGACGCGGCTTGTCTACCGAGCCGTGGAATTTTGCTGCTCTCATGATGTTCCTACGGTCGTTTGCTCACAGCATATGATTCTTGAATTTTAACCAATTTTTACATAGTACGATATTGCACGACGTGTTAAATAGAGACGCGGTTTTGTAAATATTGAATAGATGCTTACAACTCAAGGGAGGATTTATTCACTTTATAACAAGTTTAATTACGCTTCTTGAAACGGTATCTTAAGTAAAACTTCAGCAAGATTCCTTATAATGATTCTCTCGACTTTCAAATCCTTTCATGTAACTTCAGATGAGTGCGAGTACTTGTGCAAGTCGGAGATAAAAAATAATTTAGTAGCCTCGTCCTGGAGGACGCTTATCTGTGTATGGCGGGTAGCGCGGTGCGGCGGCGGGCGGCGCTCGGGTTGCGTATGTTTGTTTACCCGCTCGCCCTCACAAAGCAACCCAATATATCAAGTTGTCGGCTCGACTTTACCGTGAGCCGCAAGATGTTGCTACACGAGCCGCTGTTTGTCAAGTTGCGCTACGCGACGCCCTTCCCATTATACACAGCATTGTTCGCCTGAAAACCGTATAATACCAACAAACATTATTCATAGTTCAGCTATGCTTCATATTTTATCCAACAGTTATTGTAAACAGGGATAAAATTGTGACAAATTTTATTTTTCCTGGTAAAACTGTAGTGGTTTTTGCTACGGTGATTTGTTTGTAGATATAGGGGAAGGTTGCGATCATTGGACTAGTTCTTTCATTGGACCATCAAGGTATTTCCAAAACTGGGCAAGCTAGCAACACCCAAACTAGTCGAAATGAGTCCGTGGCGACTCAGTTGCACCCTCCTCTTACCGCAATGACGCTGCTGCACGTAGCGAGGAGAGACATGTATGGTTGTGTTTGCGGCGGTCAAAATTTAAGAATTTCACTCAGTACAATTTGACGTAAGTATTATTGTATTCATATTTGTCTGCGTGCACTGTTATTAAATATTGGACAATTTATTTGAGATTCCATGAGTGTTATTCAATTTTGTCTAATCATGACCATTTATATTTTAGTTTAGTTTTTTTTAACCAGTACCTTGTTGCCATCAATGGACCTCAAGAGAGTTCCACCGTCGGACCGGTCCAATCATAGCAACTTTTTACTGTATTTTTTTAGTCATAATAATGGGAATAGGTCCCGAGTATTTCGCTAATTATGTATTTTACTTATTATATTTTATTAAAACCATAGAAAAATCATTATAAATTTAAAATTCCAGGAGCCCAATTCTACTAACAAAAACTTTTTTCAATTGCAACTGAATCATTTATTCAGACAGTTTTCGTTTACAAAAACTATCAAATTGTTTGAAAACAAAAACAAAACCAAACATTTTGACAGTAGAATTGGCCCTCAGAATGTCGCCGAAAAAAATAAAGTACTTACTTTACATAGAATGAAACAAGCATGAAGCTTGCTTTAGATGATTCTACTGATGATTGTTACTGATGGAAGGAAACAAAGAGTTGGTTTAAATGAAGATTATAATTAGTTGCCTCGATTGGACCTCTAGAACAAGTTTCTCGAAGTCCATTGATAGCAACTTGGCGGTTCAATGAAGGTGCCCATGGTCCAAAGAAGGCAACAGCCCAAGATTTCGTTTTCTTCGTTTATATCAAAAAGTGTTAGTCCGAATTGTTTGTGCGTTTGATTATTATAAATAAAGGTCCTACGAAATAAAAATAATAAACTACTTTCATTTTAACACTTAAACTTTTTGTGATATGAGGTCATAAAGTTATGTGGTCCATTTATAGCAACCTTCCCCTATGTTACGGCTAAAAGCCGTCTTGCGGTTATACCTAGGTTTAGCCAGCTACAAATAAATGCGGACAGTTGCAGTTGGTTAGAACTAGGTGCACCTATTCTATTTAATGATGCCTAAAACTAAGTGTAGCCGATTGCTTACGGCTAAACCTAGGTCTAACTTCTTTAAGATTAGCCTGAAGCTTGAGTACTCCCACTCGGTTAGATAAGAAGTGGAAAATCACTTCACCGATCACTTTCCGTGTCTTTTTTAATGACAAAAAAACTAATTGTCGAAGAACAGACTAACAGTTATAAGTTAACCCTCAATATTAGGTTACACCTAATTCTAACCTCCTGCAACCAGGCGCACCTCGCTGTAACCAGTTAAATTAGGTGTAACCGCACTTCGGCTTTTAGCTGTAACGTATAATAATTACAAGAACAGCTTTATATTTACAAATACATAAGTACATAAAGCCTCCTACTCTACCACCAATTCAGTTGGAGTGGAAATGAAATAAAAGTGCACAAATCACGCGTGAAATTGAGTTCGACCCGCTGCTGAAGTCATTGTTCGCTTCGGGAACTGGCTGCCACTCCAACGACCGACATATCGGCACAGGCACACGGTCGGCCCACGCTACCAATAACTTTTTTCCAATAACATTCTTTTGAAGCCCATTAAGATATCAAACGGCGTCTAGACCTTCTTAAAATAATTCACGCACTTAGATACTATCGGAATTTTTAAAGTGAACGGTACGGTGTCAACATATTTTAAAATCTTCGAAGACTTCGGGAAGTGTGTCGGGTTTACGCGACAAGCTCGGATTGTGTAAAAAAGCTTGAAAGGATACATAATTCAAAAGTTAGAATTCTGGAGCAGTCAGTGGGCGGGCCTGGATATGTACAAAGTTTCATGTTTTCAGCCCGGACGGCGCCCTCGGGACTCATTTGTCTGCCAGCACAAGGGAAAGAGATAATTAATTGAAATTATGCTGTCAGGCTTACGTAATTTGCACACGTCTCCTAAGTCTAAATTATTTTCAAGATTCAATATATAGTTTTAAACTTTTCAAAGCGCGCAGTCTTCGTAGCTGCTCTCTTTGCTACGAGAACCTTTGAAATGCAGAATGTTTTAGTTGCTTGCACTAAATCTTTTGTGACGAAAAGAGTGGTTTATGAGCGCAGAGAGGCGCGCGCGTCACGCTTCAATGTACACACATACATTACATTAGCATCAACGAAATTGCATTCACGTTGTAAATCGAGGCAATATCGAAGTGGCGGCAGGTCGTAGTGCAGCCGTGCTTCCTCGCAGGGCGCCGGGGTCATTTCCATATTATTCGTGACACGTCCGGCTATGTAAATGGGTCCCATGCCAAGTGCCGATGCTGGGCCCGCCCGCTTGCCAGTTCGCACGCTATGCTATCGTACCCAAGCCTGAACACGTCCAATCCACCTATCACTTCATTTACCCTGTCATGTCTTGTTAATATTTCTGTGTCGGCACATTTTATTAATGAAATAATACCCGTTCGCTATCTTTTCCGAATAGAAAGACTCAAATCTAATAAAGATCCGAATAATATTTAACTAATGTACGGCGTATACCTTAATTTATACATTTGTCAGACTAGTAAATGCTGTTTATTCGTCTGGGAGCAAGTTAACGTTGATTCAATAGTAGTCTCTAATTCAGAATCTAAATATCGCCTGCTAAAGCGCGTCTGAATCTAAAATACAGTTACATTATTCAAACTACAATATGGCTATTGAACCGTGTCCGTGGCTTTGACTCTCAAACTCATAAAACTTGTAATTACACCTATAGCATTAAAACGTAACCACAGCTGTACATCAATCAGAGAATCTATCCACAGAGTATAATAATATTGCTACTACTTAAACAGTACAATAATTAAGTACAAACACGTGTTACTAATGGTAATATAAATGAAGTTTTAATTATGTTATTAGTAGGAGCACGGTTACAACACAAAATACGGGGACATCGGCGTCGTGTCCATTCAACATGTCTATTATTATTTAGATAATGATACGCCGTGGACACGCACCCGTCATTATTACTACACTACGTAGTAAGTAGTACTCATCAATAGAATTTTAATTACATAGTGAGCGAGATGCTTAACATTGAAAATAAAAACATGTCACAGTGAGTCACTATTATTTTACACAAAAAATAAAAGCTTCATAAAGTTCTATGGTCATATGGTCATTAAGTTCTATGGAAATAGCTGCTGATACTATATGGTATCTGCTACTGCAACCCTGCACATCTTCCGACCGATAAAGCACCCCAATGTTTTATTGCAGCAGGGAAAGTCTGTAATGTTAGCAGAGATTTAAGGCAGACAATAGGACCCTGGTCGATTTGGTATCTACAAAAGCACACACATTTCGCAAAGCATTAGGCAGCTATTGTACACTACTTACTTGCTTTAATTCATTACCGTAGACGACCAAATAACCGTTAATTAACTCAGTAGGTACTCGGCTTTCAGTGGCTACAGAACCATACGATAATACCCTTTGCTCGCAGGTACGTTCACCAGATAATACCTTTATCCTGATTCCACGTCCGTCTAATCAACTCGAATAGCTATTACAAAAGAAATGGAAGAAAAATGCTGCCTTTTGGAGCGAAACCCTGTAATTCTGGCTACTTTAGAATTGCTCTCACGTTTAGATTTTTATTATTATGGGTTTATTTATAAAAGAGCTTTGTTTTTGGAGTTCGTGATAATATAATGGTTTACTAACAGCCACCACGCGATTAACTCTGATATACTGAAATACGTTGTAAAATATTTTACAATAAAGGATGTTAAGTGGGTTTAAATGTTTGGTATTAAAATACTAATTGACATTTATGGGAAATTGTGTCCACAGCGTTTTGATTGTGCGTATTTACCTTATATAGCTAATATTAAATTAATATTGTATAAAAGTGGGTAAAATATTATCATTCTATTTTTTTTTTGTAATTTTATTCCTTTGAGACACGATAGCACGCCTCTTTTAACAATTAGAACACCGTCTCAAGTGTGTACAAGGGAAGTGGCTGGAATTTCCCGTAGTTCAAATAAAAGCGACTTCCCTGTAGACTTCGCCGTCAGGCCCAGCAAAGCGAAGCTCCCGTTTACCTCTCGGCATCTCTAATGCGCACTCACTTTAATTAAATTACTGATCGAGCAATCGAGAAGTGCACTGGAACCCTCAAAGAGTTGCGCGCACTGAAGCCATGATCACGAACATCGATTTACACAGCTTCTTCAAAAAAACATGGTAACTTTCAAACCGGACTCGGTGCTTTATCGGTTCGTTAGAAACCGTTCCGATCTAGTTGTAAAACACGCAATTTATGTGTAGCACAGCTAAATCCAGCTTCGAAATGCGAAATAGGTAGTAAGTATATGAATCAGAGGGTTTGATACAGGATAACAAATCCCTCGCATTATCGCGTCTAATATATCCGGCAGTCGTGTTTTAATGCTGAATATCTGGGCTTAAATAAATTGCTCAGAATCGCAGAGCTTACTCTTCGTAGCAACGAGAACGAATTAATTGAATGTAATCGTGTGTGTTATGCGTTAACACGTGCGTGCTGGTAAACGTAATGATCTTCTAAGACGTTATGAATTCTTTTAATTGAGTGTTCTTACTCGGTTACAGGTTGATTAACTCATTCGTTTACTGTATTACAGGGATAAGAGGTTTCGCGTAAAATTATGTTTATTTTTCTAAAGAGTTTTTTGTAAGTAGCTAATCTTTAATATCCACGCCTTGAAGCTTCATGAATAAAGCGTAGGTAATGGTAAAGCGAACACATCCATTGATTCTTAAATATTTCATGGGGGACAAATGGTTTTAATTAATTAAATGCCTCCTGTAGAGTTGCAGTATCAGATATGATATTAAAGTGGCAGGGGTGTCTTGTAGGTAGTCTGGCGGCATTAGATTATAGCTTGATAGCGATCGCGTTACGTGACATTACACGCTTGTGGTTCATGGGATTCCCATCCAATGGGGCGCAGTAATTCATGTTCCTGTTGTCTGGCACACCTCACCCCTGATACTACACGAGTGCATTTAATTATGCATACAATTATACCAAAACTTATCGAAAAAGAATCAACCGAATGTTAATTAGTTAACTTTTTTGTTAGGACAAGCCCTTATCTTTAACGAACGACATGCGTTACATTTCAAAAACAATTGGTCGATTGTAATGCGTCCACATTTAAATTGATAGCCAATGGATGTTCGAACAAAACGTTATTACTCTCAATTGAACCAATAACTGTGGCACGATCAATCAATAGGATGTCTTTCGACATGTTTCACAATTCTTCACATGTTCTACGGTAGCTCTACGTATAAGCGAATAACTGTGACTATATTGCCTTCTTATTATTAGACGTGAAACATAAAAACTTTTATGGATAAAGGTAGTACACGTTTCGGCTGGCGACATTCAACAAAAATTGGGAACATAAGAACAAGTTTTACGCGGAGAAAATACAGCCGCGTAACAAAGAAGTTACCTTTGGTAACAAAACACAGAAAGCATGAGGAGACTCATGCAGTGACAATATCTGTGAAAGCAAAGAGAGTGCATCAGCATCTTGCCGGCTTTGTGTCGCCCAACCTCATGCACTTAGCTCTGCTGCTAATGTATCAATCTTGCTGATGGACAACTTTCAGCATATTCCTAGTAGCAGTTTCAAAATTATTGCACCTTTACCGTGTTTCAAAAATGCTCACGTTACTTTGAGCACCGTCGCTTTACTTTTTTAGTGCTTGGGTGGTTCAATTTTCGTAAATAACTTTATTTAGGTTCCATTGTTCAGAACAATCAGTTTTTCTTTGAGAATAAAAGGTTATTACTTATCTTTTATCGATGTTTTGTGAAATCAAATTGCTTTTATTTGATACAATAGCGCGCCTTTACTGCTCCCAATCACAATCGAATCTATCAGAGATTTGATTTTGTGTGGATCTAGGTTCTCTACGAAATTCTTTTTACACAAAACTTGATATAAATAGAACCATATCATAACGAGGTGAAAGCGATTCTCTCAGGATTTCCTCTCTGTTGTTAAATCCGTTGAGTTTACACAAATCTCACGTTTGTTGATGGCACGGCTGTTAGCGCTTGTTAAAATATTTCTCTTTATTTCTATAATACTATTTCTATTCCTATATTCATGTCATGCATTAAATGTAGAAAGTATATTTATTTTATGAACAGTAAATTTTTGAAATAAAGAGGCATTAAGTTACAATGTAGGTACAACTGTTCCTTAGCTTTCAGAAATGCAAATCACTGTCGATACTCAATAGATATGTAATAAAATAATCATGAATAATCGGGTTCTTCATAAGCCACTTGTCTCATTGTAGCGTTGGTATGCATATAGTCAGTGACGCTTCCCTGCTGCGTCGGCGGCGCACGCGCAGCGGGAGGCCGCATTACTTACTGCAATTGGTCACGATTACAATTTCACTGACCGAATAAACCCTAATTTAAAATAATATAGATGATTTTTTTATGTAACGCGCAAGCCATTTCTGTCAACTCGTACGACGATAAGACGCCTGTTCATTTCGTCCATTCACTAAAGAACGACGTTTCTCAACAATATCAAAAGAATGCGTCCCATAACTTTATCGGTTCTGAATGAAACAGTTATACCATGGGTCGCAGTAGTTTATCACAGTTCATGGTGATTTGTAAGCTGATATCATTTCTGGCAACAAAATTGTCGCTACTTACACTGAACACAGCAGTGACCCCATTCCTAGTTCACTAAGTAGATTTGATTCGCTTTAATATAGGTATTTAATAATACATGTTTAGTCGGAAAGGGGATACTAATCTGCGGGTCACTTAGGGTGTCTTTCCACCAAAGATGTTCTATGCATCGTTGCAATGGATGCGTTTGATATCCACCAATCATATTCATTGGTCCACATAGCATAGCACTGGTGAAAACTGATTCAACTAAACTACGTTTTTTATATGGAAGGATGCGTGCTGTGGATGTGTGCTATGGATGCGAGCTATGGACGCGTGCTATGGATGGTCGCGAGTGGTGTAGCTATGTTCCCCGTACCTTCCCTATTGTCGATACGTCGCATAGCTCGAGCTGCACATCTTCCTCGCACAGCTACCTTGAGGCGGAGCATTTTTATAGCACAATTGACTCGCTCCGCTACATAGCTTAGCATCAGTGGAAACGGGCACATAGTTTCGTAGCTTAGCTTTTACATTCTCGCAGCATAGCTGCATATACAGCACATCTCTGGTAGAAAGGCACCCTCTGATGACTAGTGATGACTGTTTTAACGCAAGGGTTAAAATGTCAAAATTCTACCATTTTAAATTCCATACAAAATTATTTTAATTTTAGTATTTTCAGAAGTTCTTCATTCTTACTTTAGATACGAATTCAGAAAATGGAGCTACTAATCCGTGACATAAAATATTACCTAAAATCTAAACACACCTAATCATAGCTGAGGATAGATAGATTTTAGCGTACTTTTTCTGAGATTTTTGTAGAACAAAAGATTCATTATTATGGGTACTTTAACACCCTTTCGGATTAGTACCCCCTTTTCGACTAACCTTGTATATGTATAAATATAGGCTAATACAGGGTTTTCAAATTACAGCGAATAACAAAATTCTCGGTATCAAAATATTAACCTGAACCTACATTATAATTTATCGTATGAAAACATAAATTAGCTTTCTTGGATTATGTAGATAATTATCTACTCCTAAGATCTCTTTGCTAAACCATTTTCTGTAAAGAAAAATTAATGAACCTTCGAATTCTAATTACAACGACTATTTTCGGATTTCTACCTAGCGACTGCCGCCAGACCGTAGAATGTTATAAGAAAACTAGATTTTTACACCTAGGGAATACTAAGACATTATAAATACAGATGAAATGGCAAAGAAAAACCATTGATTACTTTTCGATTTATTCAAGTTTTATTGAGAAACAGTCAACTAAGTTGCAATAATGTTTTTAACTTACTACTAACATAGTTTTAAGAGAATAACTAACAAAAATGTATCTTTAACTTTAGATCACCGCGTTTTGATGCTCGTTCCAAATAATGTACTTAGGCTAACTAGTGTTTCTCAATGTAAGTGAATGAATTGTTCTGTTTTTGAGAAATAAATTTCTTAAACCGTAATAAATCATTACTCGAAGTATCATCCTCAGCTCGAATCGACACACCAGAGAAGTATATAAGAATCATCTCCTGATTTCTTGTATTAATAACACTAACCAACCATTAATCGGCGCCTATACAAAGCCGGAGTTAAACGATTGCCATATTCTCGGAATACCTTGGTCAGCGATGGCCAAAGTTAAATTGGTTTGTTAGGACACCGGCAGAATTAAGTTGTATACCTGTGCCCGTGCCCAGTTTGCGGAGTTGACGTGGTTTGTGTGAAGCTGGCACACAATGCCCGCAAGCTTGTTGGCAAATTGGCAATTTTAAGCCACTGTATGCTCCCTTTGGATTAATTTTCTACTTAATTGAGAGCAGCTTTGAGCCAAATTACTTATGTTGATACGGAGACATGTTAGTTTTCCTAACTAGTCACACTCACGTCACTAAATGCATGTGAAATAATTAGTAATGTTACACTAAAAGAGAAGGTCTTCGTTTCGAAATACCTTTTAATGAATTAACAACCTATGTACATACGCCACTTAGGTCTTGCAAAATAGCTAAGAGTACGCTATCGGAGATATGACTTCACTTATTGTTTAATTAAACGTTTTCTAGTTCTTGAAAAAAATTTGCTTAGAATAGTACCTATTTACAAAAAAAAATAGTATTCAAAATGACAACACCGTTTAGACCTTCATCGTTTTGAGTAACCGTTTATTATTCCTATCGGTGATATATATTCAAACGTTTTTAATATCGCCTTTTATAACAAAATGCTGACAAATGAGGGATGATACAAAGATCAAGGGTACGTACCCTCCCTTTATTTGCATTTAGATAGGCGCGACAAGTTATTGTGGAGTGCGGCGCGGCGCGCGGGGACACCGCCATGCCCCGGCCTCGGCTCTGTCACCGAGTAACCGCGCCTGCCTTACCCGACGACTAATTACCGGCACTAACAGTAAACCTATGTAATTGCCAATTAAATCCAAAGGAGTGAACCGACGAGTTAACGACATCAAATCTACCTGTCTAAGATCTTTTGCTCAATCTCAGTAAATCCCTTTAAATGTTTTATGCGACTAATCTTATCGATAATTGAATAAATAAACATGTAAATATCTTGTAGAATGCAACTATGCAACCAACTTTACAAGCCATTAAGCGCATTTGCCTAATGCCTGTTCAACATATTCGGCTGTATAAATAAGTAATGTGGCGATAATGTCGTAACCGGCACGCAATAACAAGAGAAAACTTTCCTGAGTGTTTATCAAACAAAACAGCTGATGTAGCACATCATATCCAAACAGGTGGTCAGTAGTAAATCTCTGTCATCAAACATCGGATAAGGGTCTACCGTTAGGCGGCAGTGACAAGTGTCTTCACACCGGCGCCGTTTAGACCGACCGTAGTAGGTTAGCCAAACGATTTCTCGGAAAATGTGGAAAATTTCATAATGCTTAGTCTTTAATTTCAAACAGTTCTGCTTCAAATTGTTTTAGTACTTTTGTGACTAAAGTTATATTTGTAAATAAGTTGATATGTGAGTAATCTACCCGTAAAACCCGTCCACAATGAATTTGACACCTTATACGAGGAAGTTTGCCTATGGGTTCTACAGTTAGGCGCATAAATCATTCTTAATTTAAGTTTACAAAAGTACGGCCATTCTACGCGGGCCTACGCAAGTTGTTCACAATTATTAGGAAAAGCGCATACAGCCATCCGGTCCCACGACACTACAAGACGTATTGTAAACAAGCCAAGAATGTGCGGGGGCGATCCATCTACAACGAAGGATTCACGACGATTAGTTGTTCCTAAAAGCAATAAGCTGTGAAATGGTTCCTTTACTAATTGACTTTAATCCATTCTTCGGCAAGTTCCTGCGAAGGATAATCCTGTCTTATGTGTAGGTTGCTTGATGAATACATTTGGTTAGATTGAATTATGAACGGTATTATCTATGAATAAATATGAAATCTGATTTCGTTACAATATTGGCATTGATATTATACCTGACAAACTAGGTAGACTTGCCAAATAATATGTTAAACAGAGAGTCCAGAGAAAATGATAGGTGTAGAAACGAAATAGGGTAGGAAATTTTTATCAGGCTAAATTTCCCTAGGTAGATGTTGCACAACAAATATCAGTTTTTATGTTAGTGTACAGCCGCTCTTGAATTATGTAGTGAAGCGTAAATTATCTCGAAGGAACATATTGCGCGTAGGAGCTTTTCATAGAAGCATACTTGAGGTCGAGTGCCGCACAAGAGGTTGACGTCCCTAGAACGTCTCGTTGAGTGGGCATGACGTGTATCGCGGTTACAGTTATACATGCGGAAGGGGTTATTAAAAATAAATAACAATACCACTTACAAAACGCTAGTGGTTTAGCCCTACGGCAGAAGAAGATTCGAGTGCATGACGTCGTTAAGGACGGAAAGTCATCATGCTAAATATGTTTTGCCATCGAAATTAAAGATAGATACCCGAATACATTATTGGTCTGCTCATACTACATTATTCGCTTAAACTGATTGATTAGGTGTTTCAGACAAGAATATTTTCGAGCTAGACGGATGAGAAAACAAAAACAACTGTTCCTAGTCTGTTGTGAAATTATTAATAAGAAAAACATGTTCAAGATGCTTCAATTTTGAATGTCTGTTTATAACATCGTTATGACGTATGAATCAGCAAAAACATAACTCTTTGTAGATGTGGCTGTTGAGATGTAATGGATTTTTCATGTTGTTTTGTAGTATAATTATGAGTTTCATATCTATAGTGCTAAATAGAAATTTGGAGTTGAAATGTAGGTACCACAAGGTCCCTAAAATACTACAGCGATTAAATCAAGAGATCGTTGGAGTTCAGATATCTTTAAATTCTAAATATTCTAATGCAGTCGAGACAACTGAGTAGAAAGCTCCACAGAAAGTGGTTGAAGCAAGAATAATGTCATGCGTAACTGTTCAGCAATTCGTTGATCACAGATATTAGTATTATGGCTGTAGTTGATGGAGTCACATTCCACAAGGAAGTCTATTTTAGACATTGTTAAATTACCATTCGTCCCGTTTCGTGAGTCAGGCGTAACATGTTCTAAGAAACTGTCGCCAGTAATAAGTTATGTACGGTGTCGTCGACAAGTCGCGCATTCTTGCTAACATTGCGCTTTCTGATGCACATTTTTCCTTTCTGAAACACTATGAGAAATGTTGCTGGGTCATATTTTATATTCCTATGTAATACTATGATAATGAAAATGGCAAATGAAAATGATAAAAAAGAAGTATTTTTGATTACTAAGAAATAATTAGAAATTGTACACTGCCTTTGATCTCAACACGCCCGTAATTTGATAAAAATTCTTCACAGTCCCGAAGTTGCCAACAAAAGTTTCGTTTGGAACTAGTTTGCAACAAAAAGGCGCTCTCCTTATAAAGCTTCGATGTCAATCCATCAAACTCACGTCCGCGAATCAATACTCTCTCGTATACGAGCATGTTACATAAAAAGGAATACAATGTAGTTATACTACGTGACAAGTCTGTTGTCGTAAAGCCGGAGACATAAGGGCCCGTGCTCATGAATACCCACCGTTGTCGCAAGCCTTTCAAATCCGATGTCGAGTTATTGATGGCGCGTAATGATGCTCGTTTTGAATACATCCGTTACCGAATCGGGAATATACCTGCTCATATCGAACGAGGAAAAAATGTCTTTGTTTTCAATATATCAGGTTCACTTCCTTCTTGTTATGGGGTTAAAGTATGAGGTATATGCATTCTACTTATTTTGTATTTTTTCTTCTTTTTGTTCGACTTTATGTAGAAAATGATATTAAATTGCCTTAAATGTTTGTTGATTCTTTTCCTTCTTCCTCCATATTACAAATCATTGTGCTTTAGTGGTTTCTTTTTAACTTTTGAAATCTAAAAGTTTATTCATTCATCACTGTTGGAAAGATAACACATTACCTTGGATATTTTGTTTCACGTAAGTTAGTTTGTTAGCTATGGTAAAATTGGTACCAATACCAACCAATTTTATTTGTAAAATCTACAACATCCAGAAACTTCTACAACTTCCCACCATAACGAGTTGTTGGGTTGATTGTATTTGATACCCGTACAACCAACAGATCGAATTCAGTGCCATACATATGTATGCATGTAGAGCCAGTAACAGTGATAGGTACTCGTACGTACTGTGGATTCGCTGTGAAATTGAAAAAGGCAAACAATTTATTTAGCAGGCCACCCTTGTTCGTCCGCTGAGGGTACGCCATTATTTTTTACGCCGCCTCCTTTCACCTCAATTTTTCCCAGTTTATTGTCGTTTTATACAAATTTTAGAAGCTATTCGATTCGGTTTTACTTAACGAATATTTATTTTATGATGAGATCTAAACAAAATATTTTCGGATCGCGGTTATTTTTTATGACTTTGCTAAAAACAAAAACATTGGTTCCATGGTTTGAAACGAGACGTCTGCGTCATTGCACGCCTACGCATAAATTTTGACTGTTTATGAAATGATTTTCCTTAAATGGAAACCGTTTTTTTCCTCCCTTTCAAATGTTATGTACCTATCTACTTTCTACACAGTCCTATATATTTCTTGTACTTAACTGGGGAAAGAAGAACAGTAAGTAAATCAACAGTAACGATCCCTCGGAGCCAAGAACGTCGTATCGAATAATGTATGGGATTGGAAGATTGCAGTGGTGACAAGGTGGTAATCCATCGCCGAGCACCATTAACCAACCCATTTCGTTCGGTTCACTTTTACGACTTTAACTGAAGATAAGCAGTTGATACGTTTTAGATACTTACGTACTTTTCTACTTTATTTCTCAGTCAACATGAAGACAGGTTAATTTAACTAACAAAATTGTTGCCATACTGCAAACGAATCACAAACGCCAGTCTGCGGGGCGGTAGCGTAACGTAACCAACATCAATCATGACAGTTGAGATGTCAAAAACAATATTCATTGCGTGGTACGGTACAGTCGCGGACTCGAAATGTTTACCACCCTAAGGTCTGTATTTGCTTGCACATTACATAAAAAGGTTAAATTAAAGAGGTTGTATACTAGGTAGAATAGAAAAAGAAATCAACCTATTTAGTAAATTCAATCAAGTTCGCTCTATACAACTTTTGACTAGACACGCATAGCTAAAAAGGAGTTCATAACATCAAAAAGTGGTAGATAGCCTTTTTGCTAGAATCGACGCTTCATAATTTAAAAACGAATAGGTACTTATGTAAGTTGATATGACATTTTGAACGTTATTGCGCACAGTGTGATATGGAATCGAATTTGAAATCTGATAAACATTTCGAGTCGGCGGCTGTACATAGTTGTAGTGAAGTCGGATTGTTAATACGAGTACAAACGTTGCTTTGGAAATTGTTGACCTGTTAAAATCATAGCCATAGCGATTACGAGTGTGTTGCGTAATTAGAATGCTGCTTTAGTCTACAAAAGCTGTCAAAATGTTTGATTTTGTTTTTTTTGTCAAACAATTTGATAGTTTTTGCTAACGAAATCTGTATATAAAGTAAAAGGTTCGACTTCGATTCTGTTGCGATTGGTCACCGTTTGTGTTAATAGAATTGGCCCTGAATAAAACGTAATATTGTGTAACAATAAATTGTCGGACAGCTCTCAACAAGAGGAACACAGCTGGAATTGTATGTATTTTTTAGATGTATGCCATTGCACCCTAAAATTCTAATACGATCAATAAAAAAAAAACGTTAGTAAACACGAACCGTGCTCGCTAATCAACTTCCAATCTAGTCATCGACAAACAACCTGTGTTTGTACATACCTGCATGTTTGTATTGGATATTATTATTTAATATCTTGTCATACACACATCAAAAAAAGTTTGCGATCACTAGCATAATTATGTATGTGAAGATTCCGAATTCAAAGTCCAACTGAAATCTGATTTCTATTTATCTAGATAACTATCAATCTATATTTATCATGATAATTATCGCTTTGAATCCCGATTAGAAAATTCGGCTTCAAAAAGGCTACATAATTTTTCAAAGTGATCGCAAACTTTTTTTGATGTGTGTATGTGGAGCTAAATAAAAACAGACATAAAATTCAAATCAAGAACAAACTCCCATTTCCATACTGACAGAAACATGGATCCTATAAGATACACGTGTGGAGGGAATAAAAATAATGCAAACACATTTTGTTGAGCAAAAGTAATTTCTTATGCAGAAGGAGTCACGTTACTTATTGTGTTCATCCAAGCATCGGATAGGAAAATAGGGATAGACCTATCACCTGCTATTCATATCTAAGTATTGACATTATTGTTGTATGTAAATCTTATGTATATAAAAATGAATCCCTGTTTCCCTTGGTCACGGCATCACGCGTGAGCGGCTGGACCGATTTCGCAACTTTTTTTTTTGTTGTGTACATATTTGTCAGGAGAAGGTTCATATGAAAGAAAATTTTGATATTTGAAAAGAAAACTAAATAGGGTATTTGACTGAAAAAATCTAATTAGTCCGTCAGTTAGATTATCAAATAATATTTGACCCGTATTTTTTCTTTTGTTACGTAGGTAAACCAAAATTGACGAAGATACGACACTTTTAAAATTGCCAAAACGTCACAAGCAAGTACAATTTTTACTTGCTTCTGACGTCACAAGCCCCCACTCTCGAGTTTTGATGCGTTTTATCTTTCCAAATATTCATAGATTCACCAAAATAAAAAATACGTGTCCATTATTTTTCAAAACTCTAACTGGCTGACTAATTAGATTTGCAATTTATTGATGTCAACATGCCTATTATCTCAGTATATCCATAATCTTCATTTTTACCGCATGCATGAAAATGGTTTTAACTTTTTGTTACTATTTTGATTTTGTTTCTGAAGGTAGGTAGTAGGTAGGTAGTAAGTGGGAAAAAGTGCATTGCAACGCATGCCGAGTACAGCTAGTCTAATATAATGTACCTAAGCTTCATTTGATGTCACTTGCAATGCTTCTCGTGCACAATAATCGACCAATTATAGTAATTAATAAACCAGTTAACCGCTTGACGCTTCTGCATACGGGTAGATCGATGGATACCAATTTGTGTCTCATTTGCGATATTGTGTACAGAAGCCATAACAGTAGGGTACACCATGCACTCAGTAATGAGTCAATGACTATGACATATTCCAAGCCAGTTGCTAATGACCTAAGCAAGAGCCCACTGCCAAATTTCACAAAGTGTATCAGATGAAGAGGAACTTTTAACATCGATGACTAGTGATTATACAGGGTGTTAACGAATTCGTGTAACTTAAAACCACATGATCTACTACTGGTGTAGATTGGCCCCGCACGGGAATTAGCCTTATTTAAAATCAAAAAATAAAAAGTCATGCTGTAGTGGTAAGTGATCGTATCTAAACCACCTAATAAGGATTTAGTAAAAAAATAAGAACTTCTTTTCTGCAAAAAAAATAAAAATTCATGCTCTTGAACATTTCGATGCCACGCATAAATGGATGAAAACACGGCGACGCGGCTGGCAGGCACGACTAACGCGATATCGCTCTTTGCAGTAAGTTAACTCCAAGACTACGAAAAAGTAGAACAATTCGTTTACCTGGGTTCCCTCATTACGAAGGACGGCGGGTGCACTAATGAGCTGGGTCGCCGTATAGGAATGGCTAAAAGCGCAATGTCAAGCCTCGACAAAATCTGGAGGAACAGGGGTATACGTCGAGCTACCAAAATACGTCTAGTGCACTCCTTAGTGTTTAGTATTTTTCTGTATGGAGCTGAAACCTGGTGCCTCAAAATTCGAGACATAAGTAAAATAAGCGCTTTTGAAATGTGGTGCTGGAGACGAATGCTAAAGATACCATGGACAGCCATGAGGACAAATGAATCGATTTTACAAGAGCTCCACATCAAAAAACGACTTACCTCTCTATGCCGAGAACGTCAACTAAGCTTCTTTGGACATATAATGCGGTCACATATGCATGATTTGGAGAAGCAGTTGATCGTAGGACAGATGCAGGGGAAGCGCTCCAGGGGCCGAATTCCAACACGATGGTGTAAAAGTATTGTAGAGGCAACAGGAGAAACTCTACAACGATCTATTGAGCTGGCGCAGGACAGAAGCAAATGGAGGAAAATTACATATGGTCACGATCCTCATTAGTGAGGCAACGACAAAGAAGAAGTAAGTTAACTCGGGGCTCTAAAATGACTCAGAAATAGAAAACTAAGATTTCATTTTCAATTTTTTTTCAGTTGATTTTCAAAAATTCCCTTTTAGGGTTAATCTGTGTCACCAGTAGATCACGCGATTTGAAGGAATTACACGAATTCGTTAACACCCTGTATACTGTGGGCCCGAGGTATCCGAAAGATTTTAACCATCGATTTCGATGCCTTAGTAGTTTGTTGAATAAAGCTTTATTTTCGAAATGTTCATTATTTACGGAAATTCACAAATCGAAAAATATATATGGTAACAAGTCCTATGAACGCGGCGTTGCGACTTTTGTCATACCATACCCCTCTCGCCGTATGTCTTATGTGTCGGAGAGGGTTGTGAAGTGAGAAGTTTCTTATCCACTCACACGATAATTTATAAATGTTGCTAGTTCAACTTAAGGTATTGTTTACAAGGAAGTACTAAAGTTAATTGATTTATTAACGACCGAAAAAAAAACATAAAATAATTGACTGAATTCGACTTTCGCTGTATAATAATACCATCAGAAAGGCGTGGATTATGGACATTAATTTGTTTGGTCTTACTAATTGTTTTATTCCACAACCAGATCAAAAAGCAGCATCAATTATTTTGTATAAACGTAACTATAACATTGAATGGACTTTTACAAAACAGTCTGTCACAGTCAAAACATTCAACAGAAAGAAGGATATTTCTTTCTGTTAATTTTAAAATTCGCCGTGTATTTTTAACAGAGACCTTTTTAGACTGTTTGTTTAGGATTCCTATTTGATTTACAAAGCAATCAAATATTTGGGTTATTACCTACATTATTAAACCAGGCACCCTTTTCACTTTTAATTGAGAAATTCAAACAAATAGAACATTATTTTTTGCATTAAAGTTTAGACTTAGGAGGAATTTCACCAACCTATCATTAGCTAATTCGGTCTCTAAACTTTTCAGTAGCTAACTTTTGCATTTCACCACCATATCAATAGTGATCATGACAAGATTTTTGAACATATTCATATTTGTAGGTCACATTTAGCTTATTTGGTGTATAGTTACCACAGAACAGAATCTGTTCTGTGATAATTACGGACTACAATACGGGCGACGTATCTTGGCGAGTCTGAAGTTAGTTGTTTAGCTGCGCAATGAATCTTTTAGAAATTAAATTGTCTACTGCGCAGCTAATCAGCGAACTTCAGACTCGCCAAGATACGTCGGCCGTATTGTACTTATTGATATGTTGGTGAAATGCCCCCTGTATTTTCCAGTGATAGTCTCTTCGTATCATTTTGGTCGTAATTAATTTACTTACTTGGAAATTTTCTGCATCAGAAGCTGAAGTATGTATCTAGCTTTCCATTAGTAATTCCTGCTATTACATCCACTTTTCTACGCCCTGTAAGTTATATACACTAGAGACTGTACATTTACACCTAATCGATGTTTTTACAACATTCCGCCCACCACTCCGAGCTAAGTAGCTCGCTTAAAATATTCCGGAAACACGAAAAAACCTATGACGTCAAGTACCCTTTATCCCAAAGGCTTAGCTGGATAAGAGCTACGAGGGTTAAACCCAGTTGACTTTTTAACGAGACAAGCTCATGCTATTAATAAATCATTCAAATTGTGGAGATATGCGGCGTTTATGTAAAAGCAGCGGTTTGCGTCGTCGTCAAAGAGCTGTCCATTGGCAACGCGGCATGACAAATGAACAAATATTTACCGTTAATGGAGTCCGACACATTACCGCGTCCGCTTTATTACCCCTCCATTGAGGCTTTATCTAGCATACGCCTATCGTACCGTATATCAGGCCTGCGGTGTACGTTGCTCTGTTAATTTTGAAAATGTACGAGGTAATGAATTCGTGGAACGTTGTATTAATAACACAACACAAAGGTTGTGTTGCATGCTCATAGTTTCATTTATGGGATGAACGGATTTTCTAGGTAATTTATGTTATTCATATCTGTAAAAACGCTTTCAGCGTAGAATTAACTTGAAAGTTTTCCTACGCCGTTTGAGAAAAAACCAAGCTACCCACAGATTTGTTGAAGCAATCGATATAAGAAGAAAAAGGGCTAGGTGGAAGCCATCTAACAGGAGTCGTTGCGTAGGTATAGCATAAAATTAGCAAGTGTTGCAAAAATGGCTAAAAGATTGAAGTTGGTAAGTATATCGTCAAAAACTTGTTGTTATAGGGGTTGCAAAGTTTAAAAGGCTTTTTACTAGAAACATGCCTTAATATCGAAACCGAACGAAAGTGTAAAATATAGGTTAATATATATATTAGTAGGCATATATACATATATTAGTAGGCCGGGCAATACGTCAGAAAAGCTCTAAAATGAAGAAGAAAACTATTCGAAAATATCAGATAGGTAAATACGAATTTTCTTATCGCCTTAAAAGCTCTATAGAAAGCAGTAGCTTTAGATTGACTCTACCTAAGTAATACTAAGGTCGGGGAATGATAAGGGGATAGTAAGTATAGGCATTTCTGTAACCCGAAGGTTATTCAGAACGAGTCTGGAAGACTGTCCAACCTCTTTTATTTGACAACTTTATCAAAGGGTAGTCAACATTTAGGCGAATAAATGAGGTATAGAAATGATAAAAGAAATATTAAGGTATTCGAGGGTATTTCTTCCTATCTACATGTACGGTCCGGGCAGTAGTAGTAACAATAAAAATAAGAGCTGGATATTTTGTGGAAATTATGTATATTGCATGAATATGTATATAAAATAGGAGTTATGGGAAGGTCAGCGTGATAAAGACGGTAAGGAGGGGGCAGTGGGCACGCGTGGACCATATCTAAGGATTTAGTTCTGTGGCAGTTATTACACCGGGTACGTGTACCCGTGTCCCCCGCCCGTCCACGCCCCCGCTGCCCACAGTCGGGGGTGCGATCGGAAAACGCGATATCAATTCGCGAAACTTCTCTTTTTGTTGCGACCGCGTCCGGGGGAAAATTAAAATGTATGGAAACGTTCCGAACAATAAGGTTTATTAAAAATATTGATTGCCATTGTTAAGCAAATGGCTTGTCAGCAAACCCTATTATGTATTAGGGTCTGATTGAGATAAATGCGTATTGTAAATTTCAGACAATTGGTCCTACCAATCCACAATTATAATATAAAGTTACCGACTCTGGTTTCAACTCTGTTTGTACTAGCAGAATAACATGGGTAGATAAGTAACATTTCAGCTTTTCGTTTTTAAAAGCTTTGAATATTCATTATGTACATATACCCGGATCAATAACATCTGCTCAAAAATGCAAAAATCAATATGGCTTGCATACCTAATGGACGCTCATTACGTTCCTCCGCCTTGCGTAATTAGCACTTACTTAGAATTCACAAAGGAGCCAATAAAGCTATGAGCTTCTTACATAAAACTGAGTAAAAAATTACGCTGCAAGCGACTAAAGGTAATGTAACATTTCTCAACGTGGTTGAAACTTGAAAGCTCTGCGAATTTTTCTTTGTCCTAAAAGCGCCACGTGCTAAAGCTTTTTAGTATCCGTACTCCCCTACTGTAAGGGGGATGTGGCCTATTTGTGGAATTGCCTACCGTTTCCTTGCAAATGAAGCAATAGCTTCCTCTCACAGGAAATTTCATGGCGACCAATTAATACGTCCGCAATTGCAGACATTGTGATTAGCGCGAGCTGCTGATTTCAGTGGAGAGTTCAAGATTATATCGATTTACATCTGAATTTAACCATATTTTGAATCACAAGTTATATTATAATATCACAAGTACAACATTATTTGAAAACAGACAGTGAATTACCAAAATGTAAATAAGAAAGAAAATACGTTTATTTGCGGTAAACATGACGCAAAAAGAAAATAAACACAAAAACCAAAAAATAAGAAGGTTGAGGGAAACATGCGTCATATCCACGCAAAACGGCTATAGCTCAGCATTGTGCTGCGACCCTATGCAAGACAGAGCCCCAGCGCTGGTTTTCAGCGACAGCCGGTAAATGAATGAATGAATAAATGACAGTTTGTTACCAACCTTATCGATATTCTTTCATCGTTCCATATAATAATCACAAAGGAAAACATTAAGTTGAAACACAATCTAAACCGAATAACTCAATTATAAACGTAACAAAATATTTTATAAGGGACCAACCGCTGAGAATCATAAATAGGCTGCGTAATGAATTCCGTGAAGAGCGCCCGTAAGAGGAACGTGACACAAATCCTGGCTCAATAAACGAGACGAGTGACGAGGCCGTGCCGCAGCCTGCGTGACGCGAGCGAGCCCATCCTTCATAGAAACAAGACCAACCACTCTCGCCTCCTTATACCTAATCTCCTTTATATTCCTCGCTTACATATAAAATGTTTCTGTTATTACCGCCATATAACATTTTACGTACCCTCGCATAACCATCTCGTAGGTACGGAGCGAGTAACTTTAAAATTAAGCAGACACAAACCAAGACCTGGTTCACTATTAAAGATCTTTTTAAATACCGTAACACAAACACACGAAGAGTGCGATTAAGACATAATTACGTAAGTGATCTATTAGACGTAGGAATATCGATGTGTTTGTAAACATAAAACTTAACGCAAATGACGTCCCGCTGCAGGACAGAATGCGGTTGGCACAGCGCCAATGTTGTGCTTCAACGCCCTTTTATCTCTCGTCAAAATACCAAAAATAAAACACTTATTTAACATTTTACACGTGTTACGCATTCCTCAATCGATGACAAATGTTTTATTACGTTTTAAAAATAGTTTTCTTTCTTTTCAGGGACGGTGCTTGGCGTCGAAGTGCATTTCGAAAATAAGGATAGTGGGTTTTTTCTAAAACACACGGCTAGATGGAGCGGTTCAGGTCCACCGCCGGAACCTATGGGCACAGCGCTGCCGGGAGCCTTGTTATCACTAGATCGGTTCACAGTTTTACAAGGCTCTGCGCCAGCATCAGTGCGGGCAACGTACGGGCCCTTTTCCACTAAGCAGACAGTGCCAGCGCGATATGCAGTACCCGATCCCTTGGAACCACCGAAAAGAAATGCGTCTCTAATAGAATTGCAAGACTCCACTGCACACAGACTCGATGTGTCTGCACATTTAGTTTTTCGGGAGCTTCCCCGCGATGCTCCCGTGCTACGTGTGCTTTTTCACACTGGGGGTGAAGGTGGTGCAAGACGTGCTGCTACACGACCACGTCGTGTGTGTATAACGTTACACGCAAGTTATGGAGCACGAACATTAACCGCGACATGTGGCCCTGAAGGCGAGGAGGGTGCTTGTTTGGCAGAATTAACGGTACCAGCTGCGTGGTGGCCCGCGGATGGAAAGGGCAAGCGACCACCAAGGACAGTACGATTAGCTTACAGCGCAGCTGAAGCCGGTAGCGGAGAAACAGCCGAAGGTGCTTGTGGGCGAGTCTCCGTGCAGCCTGCATGGCCCTTGGGTTCCGTCACGTTGGCCGGCGCTCGAGCTGGATATAGAGAAGCTCGAGGAGGAGATGCTGCTCTTCTCCTGCCCCGAGCACCACTGTATCCTCACTCCCGTCTGCATCTGCCTTTCGTAGTGCGACGCGACACCAGCCATACAATTTCACATGTTGTTATCAGGTGAGTTCATGTTAATATATTGAATGCGTATAAGCGCGAGAGGAGATAAATTACCTATAGGTAATTTATCTCCTCGTTTCTTTACAAATTGGCGAAAGAGATCATTAAACTTGCGATTATATGGCAGTGTTTAATACCATTGTTTCAGTACCACCCAAGTAGTGTCCGGCTTTTGTAAGCCTGTCATAGCGGTTTGTAAACCCGCACTAGGAGAGAATCTGTCAACGCATATAAGCCACAGAAGAACTTACGCATCTCTGTGTTATGTCACGCTGACTAATATTTATTGGTATTACGCCCAACTGGAATGGTTTATTGCTCGTCAACCAAGATGTTCTGTTTTGCGTAGGAAGTACCGAAGTTGAAATAACTCATTCTATTTTGACATTGATGTCCGTATTCTCATAAACAATGCAATATAAAAATACGTAAATGCTACAAACTAAGCCTATTGTTCTCTCGTAACATTTGGCTAGTTGTGAGTGGCACGCCGCGCCACTGCGGTTTGAAGATAGATGAGGTGCCAACAAAACAAGTTCATAATGTACGTTGAAGCATCGAACGTCGGTCGCATCTCAAAGCTTAACTGCAAACTGTCGACCTCAATGCCCCAATTAAAACTTTTTCAGTTATTCTAGTTTTTAACTGAATAACAACTCCTCCAAATCACCTCACATTTATTTCATACAATTTATTACTATTTGAGATCAACTTTATTCTTGAAATAATTCTTAGAGTTCTAGACGACCGCGAAAAGTTAAATAATACGAGTAGTCAGAACAAGATAAGACATTCTTTGTCAAAATTACATTATAGAGGTATTAAATTGTAGAAGCTTTTCTTAACCTTATATGATTTATTTTTCAATTGTTGCGTCGTTTTAAGTCTACGTCACTTGCTTCTTAACCTCATTAGCTAAGATTATTCTTAAAAGCTCATTGTCAAAATTCTTTGTCTTTATCAATTTTATAACATTGTCAAAAGTAGATTGATTTCTCATCAACAGTTAAAGAAACCAATTTCGAAGTCGGATTAATTTAAATTTTATACGAACTTCAAAAATACCCACAGACTTCACATTACACCAGTAAAACCAAAGCTTAGAAAAAACTAAGCTTTTATCAAATTTCAGCTAAAACTATCATAATTCTTCCTTTAAGCAGAAAAGATCTTACAAATTTCTCCTACGCTCTGCCCTAATATTGATTTACGGTATTCTCCTAGCTGCTATTTCTATCTTCTAACTGCAATTTACTACTACTGCACTAAACTATTGGAGATCGAAAATTCGGAGAACACTGCACAAATATTGATATATGTATATTATGTTCTGATATAACAAATGCAGCTAAACTAAGCCATGAATTTTGGAATCCTTTTCAACATCGCCAATACAATTTGCAACTAGAATTATGGCTCGAAATCCACGATGATTTATGATCTGCAACTTTGAATCGAAACCGTTGAGAGAATGTTTTAGATAAGCATTACATTACATTTCTGTAACTTTATCTACAATACGTGAAATGATAAACATAAAAGAATAATAAAGAGCCGCAAATTCAAACTTACAAGTAGTACCTACTCTTTTAGGTACCTATAATTTAGTTTTTCAGTGCCTGCTGTCCACCGATATGAGAAAAACTTTCTGTACTGAACACAGTAGGTATTTCGAAATCGTTAGCTCACACGAACAATAACAACACAAATGAAAAATACAGTGTGTTCAATTTCTGCCTCTTCCGCGTAAAAGCTCCGTGATTGCGCGATTGTGGACCTCGTCGTCGGTGATTGTGTTCCGACTACTATTGCAATCTTTATATCTAACGCTTGAAGTGCTACACGAAGCTAATGGAATCAATATCCTGTCGATATCTCTAAAAGCGGCCAATATATTTCAAAAGAAATGAGCGTATATGTTTATAGGAAATGCAGCTCGAAGACGTTTTATTTTTACATCTCAAGTGTTGGAGTGTAGTATGAAGTAGTTATATCGGGTACTTACAATCATCCCATATATTATGCGCCACCTGCTCCAAAACTTCATCGCGGATACGAGTATCTGTTACTCCTTTTGAGTTACGTTACTAGTCGGGGCGCACCCGCACGGGAATACTCGACTGCAACCGACTAAATGGAAATATATGTCGCCTTCGGCTTAGCTATTAAAATAAATTTTACTATTCCAACAATAACGTGCGACAGTTTAGCTAACTGCGGTTTACGTGGTTCTGGTTCTCCAATACTCATTGTATAGGTACTTATATAGTAACGTTAGTTTATGTTTGTAAATCCAACTTTCGTTATAAATGGCGACCAAAGTAAGTTCAAAGCCTGAAATAAATTAACTTGATTCTGTGCAGAGAATCTTGCATTCAGTTAAATACAGCTTTGATCTCTTCACTTTTACGATTCGTATTCTAATAGGTGTAACCGTAAAAGTGTCAGTGGATTACTTCAGGATCAGAACAAGTGCACGATGCGCGTAATGTTTGCATTATTGGCTGTTAAAAACAAGAAAGATGAATAGGGACAAAAGATAATAGGAACAAAAGATAATAGGGCTTGGCAATGCGCTAACAATGATTATTTAGTTATTAATTTATGCACTATTGTTATTTTTATGCTGCCTCCACGCGTTGCCAATAATCAACAATGGCAATCAATATTCAGTAGTATTATACAAATATTGATTGATTTTATATCTTTGATGGAACGTTGATGCACGTAATTTGTAATGACTTGAAAGAAGTGTTTGGAACCATCACGGAATAGAAAAAAAAAGTGGAAGTGCCCACGCAGCTATCGCGCGGGTGTCACAGTTATGCGGAGATCCGCAACACTGGCTCACGCCATCAGCTATGTACTTGTTGTGACACGACGTCTCGAAATTATACGTAAAATATTAGAATCATGCCTTACTGTGCAATTTTAACATGTAAAAATGATAGCAGGACGAAAAATGTATATTATTTATAAAGTACTAGCTGTACCCAATGATAATATAAACTCGTCATTGGCTGTACCCGACATATACTACTTAGGTACCTACTCGGTACCTACCTTCAGAAACAAAATCAAAATTGTAGTAACAAAAAGTTAAAACCATTTTCATGCATGCGGTAAACAAATGAAGAATATGGACATACTGAGATAATTTCGCTTTTTTTTTAAATATCAAAATTTTCTTTCGTAAGAAACTTCTCCAGACAAATAAGAACACAACAAAAAAAATTTGCGAAATCGGTTCAGCCACTCACGCGTGATGCCGTGTCCAAGGGAAATAGGGATTCATTTTTATATACATAGAACATAAAACTTTGATGTCTTTCAATATAATTGTTAAGCGAGTTTGGCGACACTGGTTTCCGTACTACAAAAGTTAAGGGCACTTACACTCGTTTTTTTATTTCGTGGGAAGCAGCATATATAAAGCGGTACATTTTAGATTTTAAGGCGAATGTTACATACTTATTATACCGTGATATTTATTGAGCGTTTAGATCAGTGTATTGATAGATTAACCGCGCAATAAATATCACGATCCAGCATCGCGATAAATATTGAGCGTGTAGTACGAGCCTTAGAGTTTCGTTACACTGAAAATTCTCGCTATAATGTTATTCAATATTCATTCTTTTATCAAATTACAGAATATCAGGATGTAGTTAGTCATCTTTCAGTTTAAGATTGAGAATGAACATTACAAACCAATTCTATTAAATTCCTTAAACTCAAACGCTAGGTACGGATTAGAGTCACGAAGGACGGAACTGTAAAATTCCACTAACTTTCCACACGCAAGAAATGATTGATGACGCAATAAAAACTTGTTACGTTTTCCTGTAGAGTGAAGGTGAAGTCAGGTCTGCGGTTGGTGAGCGTGACTGCTGCGAATTCCCGGTGGGCGGTGACAGCCGAGGTGAAGCCACGGGCGGCCATCGTCACGGCGACACGGCTGGAGCAACCGCTGCGCGAAGACGAAGCGTCTGACACGTATGTATCAAGTCTAATCTTAGTTAGCTTCTGCCGGTGATTTGATTGAATGCTTCACTAGTCGCTTAAAGGGGTTAATGAGGTACCTAATTATCAGCGATTAAACAACCATCTCTTCCTGTGCACAATTTGTGATCTCAAAGCCCTACAGACTCGTATTACGATTAATGTAATTTCAATTAAGTAGTTGGTAGATTTCCACTGTTATACCATAACACCACTTAGTGCAGAAATTAATATGGCGTGAGCCTAGGCCTGTTGGCCTAAGCTGGGCCCGAAAATTCTAATATAATGAAAAGATTATGTAGTCAAACCAACCGATGAATAATATTATAAAATAAGTGTCCTGTTTACCCAATTTTGGGACGGAATGTAAAAAGAACACATTGCTACTGTTATCTACATTTAGTTGGATGAGGTTCATTTACTAATTAGGTTAACCAAATTAGAAGTTGAAGAACAGAGCACATTATTGTAGTTTCCTGACCCGTAAGATTAACACTAACTAGTATTTTCCGTTAAAAGTACCGGATGGGACGTAATTGTACAATAATTGTTAAATTAAACGATAAGAGCCTGGAACAAGACGGGCTACGTACTGAAGTAAACGTTGAAATTGCAATAAAATAGTAAGGAGACATTCATTTTCAAAAATAAATTCAATAAAATGAAAATGCCATCTGCATTTCTACGTTCTCTCACTTAAACGATAAAATGCTATTGCAATCGGAGTGCCCGAAGATAAAATGGGTACCTTGTCAGCTGAGCAAAGGAGATTTCAAGAATTCATTCCATTTTTTTCAAGATCTTCTTCTATTTATTTACGATTATTGTGAGAAGGTCAAATGTCAACTTATAAAAACAACCGTTTCAACTTTCATGTTTAGGGAATGTCTAAGTACCTGCTTATTATATTTAGATGAGCACAAGGACTTTTGACATTATATTCAACCGTCATATTATTATTATGGCATCATAAAGGCCGATGTACTTAGGTATAAGGTACCTAAACATTTTGTTGGCCGAGTTTCGTACCAAAATGAAAATTTATTTTTATTCTTCGCGTTTTATAACATAATGTTTCCATTTCTCATTTCTTTGGCGGGATTTGTTCACAATTTCGCCCACGACTACTTTGCATTTGCACAGCCATAAATTTTGTCAGCGCTTTTCCGCTTAATGAAACTCGATGTCACGACTAACTTTTTATTGTTTAGATAATTCCGTGTTTCAACTGCAAAACGTGAAGCGACAACAACCAATAAGAACGTGAACTTTAAGAGTAAAGTCTACATAATACGACTATTGATTCATTGTGACTCTTGTTATATTCACCTTCAAGATGTTCGACCTCAATAAATAACCTTTTAGGTAGTAAAAGCTTTTAGGCTTTGAAGTTTATGAACTGAATATTGTAACTTAATTTTACGATACAGAGATACTGAAGACAACACCGGCGTCGGAGAGCCTGGTTGGGAAGAAATCCTTACCTGGCTGGTAGAAGTGGGAGCTGAAGGTGAAGGTGACGGGGAAGGGTCGGAAGGCGAGTCGGGTCGTGGAACAGCCCGCATCAGCTGGTCAGCCAAAGTGTCGTCTGCGCCCACGTTGACCTCTACAACAGAAGAACCACCCCACGAACATAGAGTTAGCACCCGACTTGACATTGAAAAGGATGACATTCAAGCTGTGCTGCCGATTTCTAAGGTAATTTAACGACCTGTTAACCTTATTCATATTATGTTCTTGCAAATTAAGTCACAAAATTCAAACGGTGAATAAATACATTAGGGACATAGGCGGCTTGCTCTTGATCAAAATTTTATGATACTCTCGGTGAAAGCATAACACTTATAACATGTATGTTCTTATGAACGTACCTAGCAATTTACTACAATTATCGGAAGTTAGTTAACACCTATACATTTTTATCTTACTTTCCATTTAAAATGTATCTGTGTAATAAACGCGAATAGTGATTACAATCACGGACACCCACTCGATTATTCGACTATTATCGAGACAGGTGCTCGAAATCAACAATTTATTGAGACATCGATTGTAGCGATAAATTACTAGAAAGGTATTTTCTTAGTAATTAATGGAACGGAGGGAGCTCCTTTTATTACTATAAAGATATCTTTATTGGGTTCCAAAGGTTTTTACGAGAGCACGGCGGCTCGCTGAGAGCGACCCTGTGTTTTATGCGAGTTGACCGTTAAATAGATGCAGTAGTTATTGTTGGTTTTATTAAAGGCACTTTTTTATTGAGCTGCCATAATTATTTTCTTTAAAATTATATTTAATTTCTGAAGCATTATCTTTGTTATGAACGTGATTGTAGCAAATCGCTGAGATTAACTTTTAATGGTACACTCTTAGTATGAATGAAGTGGTGTAATGGGAGCTTTATCGCCAGCTAATGGAGGCTATGGCGGGTCGTAGCCGCCCACTGCGGCTGCTCACGCTCGCCTTGTTCGCCTCCGTGAATTTTTGAGTAACTGCTTTACTGTACATAATTATTCATGAGTATTACACAAACATCGATTGCATTTCTATGTTAACAAAAGCAATGATCATAATTTCGCTAGGTATACCTACCATAAAATACCATCTTTATTTGAAGTTCGCAACTTATAAATAAAACTTTATGTTTTGAAAGAGGCAATTTATTATCATATTTTACTTTAATCGCCCTATTATTTGCGAAATAATATTACAGTCATTAATCTGCCAAAGTAATGAATTAGGGATAAACAAAATCGTTTAACATTTAAATTATATCAAACTACAAAAACGACCAGAGTTTATTATCTTTTGAAGTAATTTGGCTGTTTTCCATTTCTTGTAACACAGATTTGTCGTTAATTTAATTTGAAATATTCCAATTGGCTTGTGGGGCAGACAAATACATTGTTACGGGCGCCCGTATAATTTTCATACGTCAGCAACGTGTGCGGTCCCAATGGTGCGGCTTTAAATGAAGTTACAGAATAATATTTATAAAGCAATTAGTTTATCTCAATATTAGCGTGGAGCTATTAACTCTGGCCGCGGGCGCTCGGCGCTCTGGAGTGGGCCTCTTCATATCTGCTTACTGACGGATGAACGCTCGCTCCTTGTCTGCCGCCCAACTAGATGATTAAAGCAATTAAATTACGACGTGAGTGATGGAGTGTTTTATATGAATGACTACACTATTGTAACCGTAGATTAATAGACGGTGGGCATTATTGGAGCGAATTAGTTGTTTGTATCTAGCATTACTCCCAACTGCGACAGTTAAGAAATAAAGTACAGTAACTCTTGGGTTACGCACTACGTCACGTTAATTTATTACCTAAAGCTATTTGGGAGAAAGGTGCTTAAACTCTCCTCAAATTAATACTTTTAACGTCTACGAATTCTACGATAGGCTTCGGATCGTTCATTTAAATGAACTCTAGGGTTAGATTTACAAGTGTTAATTAACTGATAACTACTTACTAATGTTTTTTTTTTATTCACTGAGTTTTAAAGGCCCTAATCCAACATTTAAATATTTATCAGATGCATTTTTCTCGCCTTGTCATCTCTGTTATCAGCTAAGAACTTGCCTTTCCTCTTTTGCAATAATTAGATAGGTATATTGGTTATATTGGTGGATATTTAGGCGAGTTATTTCAGTTACCTGCAAAGAATAGATTATCACGGGGGTGTTCGAAAAGGTTGCTAGTAAGGGATTAGAGGTTGGTAATCAGCCATAATTGGATTGGAGGACAATGCTGCACAGCCTCTTAACATAAGCAGGTCTGTGTCACACCGCGGTTTAGGCGTGAAAACATTGCAACCCAACGTTGCAACTCCAGAAATATACAAAAAAGAAAACCGGACCGAATTTAGTGAGTGCCAAACGCAGCGGAATGAAAACTCTTTCGCCTAAGACTTACAGTTAAATTTCCCATGCGCGGAGTAAATGTTTCTAGGTATTTGACACATTAATTCCAAAGTGAGGTTTCTGTTCGTAGTACTATTTACTATTCTGTCACATAAGGGCCTATGCAAACGGCGTCTTTTCTACGCGCCGTCGAAGCGCGTTTGCGTCAAACTCCATACATAAAAAATCACAATGTTTTTTTTAAGTATGATGTATGACAGAAACGCGCGTCGACGGCGCGTTAAAAAGACGTCGTGTGCATAGGCTCTACGTAACGGATTAGAATCCTATCCGTTTGTCAACCGGTGTTATTATGGCATCCCTCAACCCGGTTCATTCATACCCGGTTTGGTTCATTTCATAACCGTCTATCAAGAAGGGTATATATTTTCCGACTAATGTATAACATGATGTTTATCCTACAGAACTGGGAGGTCCTGAACACAGCCGTGCTGACGGGTCGTCAAGTTTCTCAGGCGATGAAGGTGCTGATCGTGTCGCAAGCCGGTCAGGTCGCTGACGTCACGCTGCAGAGCTCCTGCCATTCTGAGGATGAAAGCGTGCTTAAGGTAAGGTAACATTAGATACGTGGCGTAACCTCGCCTGATAGACTTAAACCTTTGACGTAGAAATACATGGGCCTGGAATCAGCATTCAAAAATATCCGAACCGAATGTAGGTATACTAAAACGCGAAAATGAAGACTAATTTACGTCAATGGGTGCAGTCGAATCTTCGTATGGTGAAATGCAAAATTAGGCTTTGTGATGACGCTATAGGATTTAAATTAGTTTGTTGGTATTTCTAAGTTTATTTATATGGCGGTGTGCCTTGGCGCGCGCTCTGGTGGTGTATGTAAACAGTGACACTTTTTTCGGTGGTTTTTTAGGTGCAAACTCTGATAAAGGGACGATATTTTTTTAAGACTGCCTCGTTGGTCTAGCGGTCGCAAGCGCGACTGCTGAGCGTGAGGTCCTGGGTTCGATCCTGGGTTTTTCCGTGTGGAATTTCTCAGTAGCAGTCCGGAGTCTGGATTTGTGCCCGGTCGATGGCAATAGGCTCGCCCACTATTACATGGGACGTAAACATGAACGGTGAAATGTGGGTGTACTATACCTACACCTCTGCCGACCCTTCGGGGAATACAGGCGTGAGTTTATGATTTATGTTATTTTTTTAACTAATCCCCCAAATTATAACCTTGAAACGTCTATGTATAGCCAACTTCACCGTGACCTTATTTCCTTAGGTATCATCATCATGCAGTTCAGTATACGTGGACGGCTCTGAAATTCGGGGCTCTTCTAACGCTTCCGTGATCGTCAAGTACGGCACCTACACCGGTCTGGCCCGGTTCACCGTCTGGATGCCTGAATACCCTCTAGAGATCGACGTCGATGACAACCGGCTGTCGCAAATAAAAGGTAAACATCGTTAGTGGACGACAACTGTGTCGTTTTATGTCGTTTCTCATTATTTTCCATTTGAAGTGTTTGAATTTTTGAATTATTAAATATTTAGGCAAGTAAAAGTTCCAATAAACTTTTTTTGTGTTGGCTTGACTTCTTCGTTAATTATTCAGAATTAGAACGTATTGAATATACTTTGAAAATCCCTATCATCTTAGACTAATCTGAAATAATAATGGAATCTTTTTTTACGAATCTATTTGATCTACGTTACCTAGAATTAAGGCAGTAGAGGGAAAATGAAAACATAAAGTTCGTATTTTCGCGATCTGTAACTGAATAATGTATGATTTAGGCTGGAAAGTCCCGGATGACGCGAACACGAAGGACCGGGCCAAGCGGTCGCTGTCGGCGAGGGGTTGGGGCGGCGCCAGGCCGGACAACACCAACTCCCTGTCTGAACAGCGCTCGTGTCGGCTACGTTACCAGCAAAGTAACGTGGAGGTAATTATGTGCGACTTTATACGTTTTTTATTTGTGCAACTGCACACAGGCGTTCCTTCAAGGGCGCGTTTAAATTGAAAGAATAAGGCTGGTGTTCACCAACACAAATTCTCTGATTAAACTGTTTACTTATTCGAAAACTGTTATTGAACTTTTAACCAGAGAATTAATGTTGGTCAACGTATAGTATGGGTGCTAAAGTACCTGCTAAATACCATTAGGAGCCCAACTTAAAAATACTGGTTTACGTTGTTAGTGCTAGGTGCTAGTCTGTTTTTTTGTCTCGGAGACGAAATTGACAGGCACAAATGTCATACTTGTAAATTTTAGGAACATTATTTTCAAATTTGACGTTTCGCACCTGTCAATTCAGTCTCAGGGATTAAAAAACGAATTAAAGTCTACTTCCATTAGCACTAGAGCGATTTATAAGGCCAAAAATTGTATTTTCAGTAGGTACTCTACGGCCTGCCTTTACCTACTGGACTATTTACTCTTCCGAATGTAAACGCTCACAAAGGATAAGGTAGGTACTGTAGTATAAAACAAAAGTTCGCCAATTCGGTATTTTTAGATCCTACGGGTAACAGAGCGTATCACCCTGTTTTCTTCAACAATAAAGATAATTTTAATGAAGTGACGGCGAGCGTAGTAGGTAAATTATGAACCCAATAACGCCAACACTTGAGCGAAGATAATTAGAGTTTTCTGTTAAAAAGAATTTCAAAATTGCCTGCGATAAATGGCAGTGGGTTCGCCCCCAATCACGTTAATTGGTGTAACTGTGGGTGTACCTTTGTATTTAAAGGTTACGAAGTTTGTAACTTGCGAAATTACCTACCTTCCATTTTAAACCTTATTTTAACTTTGTGTAGGTGTACGCTCGCTTCCTGGCCAAGGACCACGACTCTGGTCGCGTGTCGTACTTCGTGTCTCGTCGCACGTGGCTGAAGGTGACGGAGCTCGTGTTGACGAGGGTGTCCGATCCTCGGATTGCGTCACTACGGGGCCGCGTGTTGCAAGGACGCAGCACGGGACGGACTGAAGTGCAAGTGCTGTCGCCTATTACAGGTAATTGAGGAGTTTTAACGTATATAGGGTGTATCCGACTTCGTGTAGGTAATTCCTTCAAACCGCGTGATCTACTGGTCTACGCAGATTGACCCGGTTTTTTTTTATGTTTTTCTTTTTGTTCTTTTTCCGAGTTATTTTAGATTCCCGCGTTAACTGACTGCGCGGAGCGATATAGCACTAGTTCTAGGTACCTGCTAGCTGTGTCGCCGTGCTTTCATTCATTTATGCGTGGCATCGCAATGTTCTCTATCACAATTTAATATTATGCGAAAACATTTTTTTTCGCTTGTTTTCTTTTGTTGAATCCATATTAGGGGGTTTAGTTACAATCACTTACCCCTACCGCAAGGAAAAAAAGGTTTTTATTTAATGGTTTTACCTCCGGTTTCTGAGTTGAGAATTCAGGATAAGCAATACTTAAAAAATATTTGAATAGGGATTTGAAAGCATTTTTTTGACAACCCCGTACTCAAATGTTACTTATGGTACCTACTGCTTATTCTAGAATACTTACTTAGAAACTGGAGGTGTATCAAGCTAAATCCTGTGGGCGGTTAATTAGACCAGATCATGTGGTTTTAAGGAATTATACGAATTCGTTTAAACCCTGTATGAATACAGATTTAAAGCTATGTCTACACCAGTGCGCTTTCACGTTCATCTTGCGTCTTCGTCTGAAGCATGCGTGAAGCGCCATAGCGCATGCCTTAATACTAGTTCGACGAAAGCGCATGCCCCTAGTGCACGCTAATCCGTCTATTGTAGGTCGACTGACGACTGACCGAGGCGCACCGGTGTAGACCATAAGCTGCATGTGTCAAGGCAATCAATATTGCATGCGCTTGACGCAAGAGGAACTGAAAGTTGAAAGCGCAAGATGAACATGAAAGCGCACTGGTGTAGACATACCATATGTAGACTCGTAGCCGAATATAATAATATCATGCTTTGAAAAGGCGTCTAAGGGTTTTTAATCACGATGGGCCCTAAAGCGACTGAGAGACAATAAGTATCCTAAGGTTTGGCAGCAGTATTCTTCAAAACAGTGGCTAGTTAATAGCAATTCTTTGGAGTTGTAAAGTTCTCACTACTGTATAGATATCTATAAGTAACTATTATCTACAATAGACTTCGAGACTAGACTTTATCGTGTCAATCTCCAATTGACGCGTCCAATGCTTTCGTGACTCAACTGAATAGTAGAATTTAGTCAAACGACGATAATTCGTCCTAAAACTATTACTTACTTATATCAGATTTTAAACTAAGGGGTCTAGGCAAGATAAGCTCTGAATAGTCTGATAGGAGTGATAGGCAAGTAGGAGTAGTTTGGTAATGGATTAGTTTACATTAGGTTTAATTTAGAATTCGATTTTCGGTCATCCACCGGCTAGTCCAGCGATGTGCGTTCCCATTGAGGGACCATATTTGAATTTTGAGCTTTTGAATGCGTTAGCCTTTCTTTAGTAAAAGTTCTCAAACAATTGCAAATTCAGCCTCTAGTTTGTAAAAGTAGCCACTCAAAAGTTACAATAGGTTTAAGGTGGTCCATCAGTCGTGACAGACAAGCATCCATATCTAATATCCTCGTTAAAATTTACAACTGCTGTAAATGACTTCCTTGATAAAAGATTTGTAAAACTAATTTATTGAATATCAACCCTTCCTGTTCACTGAATAAAAAGAACTACCACGCAGAAGGTGGTCCTTCAACCGATCACCATAAGTTCACCTTGAGTGGAGACTACAATAAATTTAGAATTTTCGTAGTGTCTAGTTAGTTAGCGTTAGTAAAAGTACTTGAACGATTGTAAATTCAACCTCTAGTTTGTAAAAGAAGCCATTCAAAAGTTCCAATCGATCAAAGTTGGTCCCAATCAAATTGGTTGGTTGGTTTCCAATGCAAATTGGAAAACGTACAAAGAGGATCTTGTAAACTCATTTTTTGCCTTTGATAGTCTCACTTGTCTCAGTACTGATATTCAAGATTATTATGATTATTTTATAGACGTAGTAAACATATCAGCTAATAAGAATATCCCCTTAATAAAAGTTTTTACTGGCCCTACAAGAAATTTTAAACCTAAGGATTATTGGTCTCCGTCTTTATCCAAAACAATAGCCGAACGTAGATTAGCGTTAAGATTTTTTAGAGAGAATCCTACACCGGACAATCTCACAAAATTGGAGGAAAAGATTACGGTAGCTAGAAAGCAAATTCGACAGGCGAAGTCTTCTAGTTGGCAAAAGTTTTGTGGCAGTATTAATGAGTGTGAGTCCATATCCGATATGTGGCGGAAAATGCGTTGGTTCAAAGGATCTCGTCAATCAAACTTCATTCCATCTGAGTATAAACAAAAAGAGCTTCTTTATTCATTGACACCAGATACCGTTTCAAACTGTCCACCTACTTTTACTTCAAACAATACTTTACTCGAGTCAGTTTTTACGATGCAAGAGTTCGAAGTTTGTATAAAAAAAAAAGACACTGCGCCGGGTAATGACGGAATAACCTACTCAATGATTTTTAACTTGCCTTTGTCTGGTAAGAAATTTATTTTAAATTTGTTCAATGCAATCTTCAGGTTAGGTGCTGTGCCAAACCAGTGGCGTACTATATTAATAGTCCCCATACCTAAGTTAGGAGCCGGAATAAACACGGAGAGCAAACTTAGGCCGATTTCTCTAATATCTTGCATATGCAAAATTTTTCACCAAATGGTGGGTAAACGAGTGGAATGGTTTGTCGAAAAACGTTTAATTTTATCATCGTATACATGTGGTTTCAGAAGGGCTCAATCATGTTTGGATTGCTTAACAAGACTTATTAGCTATATACAGTTAGGTTTTGCAAAGAACTTTCCAACAGTATCTTGTTTTCTGGACATAGAAAATGCGTACAATAATATATTAGTAGAAAAAGTAGTAAATGTTTTGGATGAATTAAAGGTTGGTAAAAGGATATGTCATTATCTTTGGTGTTTTTTAAGTGATAGACGCCTGATGGTTAGAAATAGTATAGAGGGTCAAATTGCTGAAGTTAGACACACTAACAGAGGACTAGCCCAAGGAGATCCAATCTCGCCTTTACTTTTTAATATAACTACGTTTAGATTATGTCATATGATAACTAACGTTGTTGTGTCGCAGTATGCGGATGATTTCGTCTTATATATAAGTCATAAAGATCTTAACTACTGTGAATCTCAATTACAAGCATCGTTAAATGCTTTCATAACTATGCTAGATGACATAGGTCTTCAGTTATCCCCAAGAAAATCTAAAATTTGTATTTTTAGCAGAGGCCGTAGAAAAAAACAACTAAGATTAAATATTGAAAATAGCATTATTCCGACAGAAGTTAACGTTAAGTATTTAGGATTATGGTTGGATGGATCGTTGCGATGGAGCAAACATGTGAACGAGACTGCGGAAAAAGTTTCAAAATTTCTAAATTTATTAAAAGTGTTAGCAGGTCCTGGTTGGGGTATTCATCCAAAGCATTTGCGAACAATATATATATCATTACTAAGAAGCAGAATAGATTTTGGATGTTTTCTTTATGATACTAGTGCAAAAAATAATTTGTTCAAACTTGACAGGATTCAAAATCAAGCCCTACGAATAATAGGAGGTTATATTAAAAGCACACCGATCCATGCTATGGAGTGTGAGCTATGTCTACCACCATTGTTTCTGAGGAGATTATATCTTGCTTATAAATATTGCATTAAAAGTATGTCTTGGTCAGATAATGTAACAATCAATCTCTTAACGGACCTCAGCTCCAACCCCTATGAAAGATATTGGCAAAGAGTTAAAAAACCATTACTCATGACTGTTTATAACGAATGTAAAGACTGTAACATACATGCTTCATATCCTCTAGAATTATTTAAATTAGACATTTGGGTGAGTTATATAGAATTAAGAAAAATAATTGAAGTCAATTTAGAATCTGTTAAAGGGTCAAAAAGTTGCCATGATATAGTTTCGCTTAAATTTAATATCATTGAAGAATTGACCGCTAAGTACTCAGACTGGTCCAAATTATTTACCGATGGATCCAAGAGCAATAATGGTCTTGGATCTTCGTATTGCGATATTTCGAAAGATGTATCTGTTATGTTTAAAGTAGAGGCACGAGTGTCAATTATGACTTTGGAACTCATTGCAATCTCAGAAGCTCTCAATTATATTAGAGGCCAGAAGGATAGAAATGTCGTTATTTTTACAGATAGTAAAAGCGCCCTTCAACATTTGACTCGATGCGCCTCTGGTTATAGCAGAGGTGTACCGATAGTCTATAACATTTTAAAACTCATTCACGAGTTAGATACTAAATATAATATAAATTTGAGATTGCAATGGGTTCCGTCGCACATAGGTTTAAGAGGTAACGAGGAGGCTGACAGGTTAGCTAAATTAGCAGCAACGGATGGTGTAGACTTTCCAATTTTACCACATTATACAGAAGTGCTGATAAGTTTTAAAAATAATTGTTTTAGTAAATTTAAAGAATATTTTGATGAAAGGAGCAAAGAAAAGGGCATATGGTTTAAAACAATTCAGTGTCAGCCTCCTCGAATACCATGGTTTTATAATAGTAAGTTGAGCAGAGCATACATTGTAGCATTACACAGATTGCGTTCTGGTCATTATCCTTCAAAAAGATTTGCATTTTTAATGAAGAAAGTCGATTCCCCTAATTGCGATGTCTGTGGTATGCTGGATGATGTTCAGCACATTCTTGCAGAATGTGTAAAACACAACACGGTGAGAGAATCATTGGTGCAAAAATTTAACATAAATACATATGATCAAGGGGCGTTTTTAAGCATATTAGCAGAACCAACATCTGATGCTGCAAAATTTATAGTTGAAAATATGATTTTGCATCAATGATTCTTTCCCGTTCTTTTAAATAAGTCATGTTTATGTTGAATATTAAGTTTAGGTAACGTTGGGGCTCTTTTATCCTCAGAGACAAATGCCCCTAAATAAATAAAAAAAAAAAAAAAAAAAAAAAAAAAAAAAGTTGGTCCCTCAAATTGAAATTTATCATAAGATAAAATCTACTAATGTAGCATTCGGAATTTAAATAGACGAATGCTACAGTCTATCCTTTACTATTTTTTTTACTAGATAACAATTACAATACGGCCGACGTATCTTGGCGAGTCTGAAGTTAGTTGTTTGGCTGCGCATTGAATCTTTTAGAAACGAAATTGTCTACTGCGCAGCTAATCAGCGAACTTCAGACTCGCCAAGATACGTCGGCCGTATTGTACTTTACTAAACAGTATAAAAATGTATTTTATTTCAAATAATAATCGAATTCCTGCGGAGAAATACTAAGATCGAGGTCACAGGCGCTAGGTCCGGGAATAAATTCAATACCGAACTAATTTGTAGAAATTTTGTTTTACTTTGATCGTTCGAGGTATTTCGCTAATCGGTTCTAAAATTCAAATGTGGTCCCACAATGGGAGCGCACGTGTCCAGCGTGGGGGCAATCGGTATAAATCTCCATCTTTTTGGGATTTGCTGTCCCCAGAAGTTAATTACAATAACCTGAGAAGGTCGATAATTAAAATGTTCTAAAAGGTAGACGAACCTATTAGTAGGTAGGTACCTACGTTAAAGAATCAGCAAAGTTTAAAAAAAAAACTTTTTCCCAGGACGTGTGATTGGACTCCGTGAAGTCCGTGTGGGCAATGACAAGGTGTCAATCTCAAGACTTCTGGTGCGCGTCATATCTGGTCTTCAGCTCAACATATCGCCAGACACTGCCATCGAGAACGGATACGTTTCTGAAACTACAGTCACCAGGCGACTTACAGCGCAATATCAGGTTTGTTGAATCTTTAAACTCTTGTACTTAATAAGCTCATTTTTTGCGGTATCTACCGCGCGGAACATAGCGACGATTGAAAGGCAAAAATTACCAAGCGACATGTTGGCAACTTTACACTAGAACATTTTAGTATTATTTTTGAAAAAAAAAAGTATCGCCTATTTGTCATAACTACCTGATTCCAACGAATTTTAAGTGCAGTTTAAAGGCTTATAATAAACTGGCATTTAAAGATTATGAAATTAAATAAAACATTAAAATGCTCTAGTTTAAAGTTGCGAACATGTCGCTTGGTAATTTTTGCCTTTCAAGCGTCGATAAGGTTTGTAAAGTAAGCTGCACTTGCCGCGGTCAGTCCGTGGATGGGTGACCGTCCGTTACACATCGACACCCCTGCGTACCTCAGAGAACACGTTAAACCGTCGATCTTGGGTGTCATTCGAATACCTATGACAGTCGTTACGGGTAGTCTGAAGTCCGAACGACTGACAATTAACCGGTCTAAACTTAGGATATCGGCATTGCCCTAAACTGAGGTTGCGGGGGTCTGAAGGCAATCGCCCCGTTTGTAATACTGGTGTGGCGAAACCGCATCTAGTTAGATTGGAAGGTGACCCCAACATACCTAGTTGGAAAAAGGCTAGGTAGAACGAACTTATTATGCTCACTTCTTGTATCGTCAAGTCTTCGATGCTTTGTTACGCGATCAGATTACGTGACCACAATTACGGGGTAACTAATGTCTAGAATGGTCTATTAAGATGAACCATGCAGATTTGAGTAGTCCTGCCCCGACAGGGACGCATGAATCTTTTATCGTGTAGCTTAACCAACCTATCTTAGAGACCTCGACGATCTGACGCAAAACATCACCATCAGCAGGACATTTCTGGAAACATTACTTTTCAAGTTTGATAGGGTTTAAAAACTAATCAGTCTATTTTCGTCTGTTGCATAGTCAAAGTTAATATTACATACCTACAACATTGCAATATTTTTTTCAGGAAGGCTTACTGGATATCGACCTGGAGTTCTCTGACGGCAGCCACACGGCGTTGCGTGACGTGGCAGTGTCGGACTATTTCCTTGTAGTGGAGAGCCTGGACCCTGAGGTCGTGGCGTTCGCACCCATGTACGCGTCACGACACCCGCGAGTCATCGCTGTTGGAGAAGGTATGGAGTTTGAATTAGTTCATTTTATACGCAAGTGAGAACATGTCATAACTATTATCTACTTTTAATAGGTATTTACTATCTCAAAGTTATGTCAGCTGACTAGTCGAATGGTTCTCGGCAAAGCATATAGGCGAACCCTCTTTTTCTGTGGGTCAAGCAAGAGAATGAGGAGAGGAGCAGGAGAAGGGGAGTCTTGTTACTAAACGTGCTTACGGCGATAAGCCTCTCAGGAGGGCCATGTTCAGAATTACGAGTAGATACAATGTTTAATACGGGCTGATATAAAAAACAGTTCACTACAGCATATTATCCATTTCTCACGTTGTTGTAGTAGTTATCGTCATTAACTACGACGAGTTATCATTTCAGCTAGAATACGTTCACTGCTGGCCAAAAACCACCCCTATAGATTTGCAGAACGATTAGTTCTGGGCCTTGCACTTAACGGCTACTCGCGACCGTAACCGGGTCATTATCTGGGACCACAATACCTTTAAATAGTTAATAAAATACAAATACCTACTACTTATACATTCCAGGTAGCGGCGAACTCCTCCGAGTGACACTTTTAACGCCTGAACAATGCCGCACCGGTCCTTTACGCCGCGTGGCCCTCCCCGGTAAAGGCGACACGAAGACCCCGGCCAATATCAAGAACATCCCCGGAGCTATCGCCACGGCAGCCGCCAGTGTCGATGTAGACTTTAGTGGAGGAGACGCTCCGCAACGACCTGATACGCCGCAGAACGATGACATCATGGCGAGAGGCGGCATGAGGAGCGGGATGGCTGAGCTTGGAGATATACTCAAAGGTATGTATTTAATCTACTTAATAAAACTCTAACACAGTCACTGGTGCCAATTCTCTTGTTCACCAACTAAAGTAAAATTAGAGAATTGCTATCTTTTACTAACAGATAGCGCGAGAAAAGGACGGTGATAGTAAAAAACTAAGTTAGAGATGTCAAATTAGTTTACGCTTTGAACTTCACCGTGTTTTTAGTGAACACGTTTTAAATGTCGTTAAATTTGTATGGAACTTTTAGTTCAACTAAATTTGACAGCTCTTATTTACGTATGTCTCTTTCTTATTTTATTAGAGTGAAAAAGTCGATTGACCATCAATCCATCATCGATCGATTGGTGTAGTACCTAGCACCCTACTAAAGATTTATGTGATTCATGTTCGCATTACCTAATATTGCGGTATCCATGTTAGGTTATATTTCAATAAAGCTAAAAGTATCAGTAACCATCGTTACTTACCTGATTAATTCCGTATGACATTGTGATGAGTCATGACAAGCTAGCTCCACTGAAGACTGCATTCTCTCATAAAGCTTCTTGAAAGACTTAATCTCGTGACGGCACGAGCTACCTAGGTATATGAGAATAACTCATACCGTGATGTAAAGATTATCAAGTTAATTCAGCAAGGTTGGTAGCGAGGCTGTCTGGCTAGGGTGCACCGGACGTACCTAAGTATCGTCACTCGTCCCACGTTCCCACCACTCGGTGTTGCATATCTTGAAAGATACACTGAGCATACCACTTAATTTTCCAGGATACCCATCGTTCAAGGACGAGAACAACCACGAGCCAACGATTGCCCAGGCGCAGCAGTACAACTCGATCTACCGCAACAATCCAGCGCCGCATTCACAACACCAGACTGCACAGACTTCAGTTGTCATTGGTTGGTATTGTCATACTGTGTGCATGATAACTTATGTTTAAAAGAGTACGAGTATAACTAAAAGACTAAGATTTAATATACAGAAAATAGTTTTCAAGTTTATATTTTCATTTTTTTAGGAATATACGTGGTTCTCGGAGCATTCTGCTTCGCAATTGTGGTAAGTAAACGATATTTTTCCATATCTAGACTGCATCTGGCCTTATAGAAACTTGTAAAAGATCATTCATGAAAAAAAAGGAAGCCCATTCATATCTCACCACAAAATATTAGATCGTTCAGGTTATAATGAGCTCTCGTCTCCAGGTGTTCGTGGTATCGTGCGTAGTATACGCGTCGCGCGTGAAGCCCCCGAGCGTGGAGCGCACGGGAGGCGCGCGGGGCCCGCAGGCCGCAGTGGCCGAGGGAGGCCGGCTGCAGGTGGCCGAGGGGGGTCGGCTGCAGGTGGCCGGCCTCGTCGGCACCACGCTCGGCCTCGCTAGAGGGAAGCCTTCTAGAGACTCTACTACGAACGCCCATGATTGGGTGTGGCTTGGTAAGATTATTTCTACTTTTTATTGCAGAACATAACAGCGCTTAATATGTGCTGTGGATTTGGTAGGGGTAGAGCAAATACATCGATAGGCAGGTACCTACATAAGAGAGCAAAGAGATACTTTTGGTCCTCTCTTGCATCATAACTCAACCGCACTGTCTCGTTCATCCAGCCATCCATTCATCACACCTTCGTTACAGAAAACAAAAAATATTGGGAAGCTACATTCAAATTAACATTTTGTAGTTAGGTACTTACTTACACATATTTATGGTAAAGATAGGTCCTCACTAGGGAAGTCCATTAATCCTGTTTGTAAACCGACATGTTTAAGCTTGTAATCCTAAATACACGCAACAATTGAGTCAAAAATGAAGCTTTCAATTTTCCAGGCCGCGCGACAATCGAGAGAAACGGCAACCGGCACCCAGCGAACAGAAACTCTGCACAACAGACTGACAACGGCAACACAGAAATGAGGATCACCGCCAACCCTCTCAACTACAACTATGTCGATCCTGATGACGCAATACGAGACAATGGGAACGTCATGGTAACGAGTTTTGACAACCCAAACTCTATCGAGTTGCCGTCGCAGAATGATAAGCGAGACAAGGTGATCGATACCACCACTTACTGCAAGAAATCAGCACGCCATACCCGACATCACTCCGGAGATGTACAATGGCAGTAAGTGATTTTTGCAAGTTTATAAAGCTCTTTGCACTTAAATGTATAAAGCAATGTGGCGTGTGTTCTGTGTTTTTATTTGCCACTTTTAGATTAGTGTACTAAAACTCTATTTGCACAAAATTCTTCATTCAAAAATATTTCATTATGGTTCTTCTATAAGGCACTAAATAATCGCGTCATAAGTCTCTCTGATTTGCAAGCTCTGTCCTATCTTATTTCACTATGTACAACACAGTCTAACCTAGCTTTGCGCTTAGTAGTTTTTCTGTGCATTATTGTAATAATTATGGTATAATTTACTCCATTTGGTCTACAGGACGGACGCCAACAATCCAGACGACTACCGACCTCCCGTGCCACCTCACAGGAACTCATCAACTCCACAACCACAAGTGCCAGTGCCGCCACGAAACCCAAGCAAAGTAAGATAATTTTGTCTGAAAAGCCCTAGAGCAACAATTCGCTTTAGAAAACTGTTTTCTGATATTATATTTTTATGGTTTTCCAGATTTTGCCCGAAACAGTCATGCCACCATCAAGGCGAAATCATTCCAGGAATCACCAGAAGAAACATGACCGCGATTACGACTCCAGACGATCTCCAGAAAATGGCCGCCGCTCAGACCGGTACTTTACTTTAACTTTTTGCGCGCTCATTACCTTTGTGAGTTGTTATTTTTTTACCAATGTATAAAAATTGTTTTCTTTTCAGAATTATTGATTTGAATAAACTGGACGCCCCATATTTATTAAACCGAGACATGATAGACTACAAACGCGATTCGAACCCGGCCCCTCATAGAAATGACCTCGAAGACAATGCTGTGGAAAAGCTGACTGACAAAGACGACTGCGCACGACTTTTTGAATTCGACAACGACGCACCTCTCGTGATGGAAAATAAGGACTACAGGGAGATCGTTGGCCTCAACAGAGGCACCGACGACTCACGACGAACATTCGCCAAACCTGAAAGCCCTGACTACATGCACGACTCTGGAATTGGTAATTTTCTTTTCTGAAGACTTAATTAATTCGCTTTCACTTAGCTCCTAGATATTAATGAGGTTAATTTTTACAGGCCTACCTGAAGTACAAATGAGGCACAAGAATAGATCCAAAGAGTCAAAAGGAGATTTCGTGGAAGCCGCCAACAAGAACAAAGGTGAGCTTCACCTTGTAACATGCAAAGCATCTTATCTGCAGCTAAATTCATGACGTTTTTATAAGACATGTACTGTGGCCATTTGAAATAAAACCTTCTAGCTTAACATAAAATTTCCTCAATTACTAATTAAGGGGCGTATCAAATTTTATAACAATGACTGAACTCAATTTGTGTTTATAGGGAGCAATTCCCCAGAGGTGAAACGTGCCACCATAGTGGGCAACCCGATGTTCTCTCGCGGCGAGGACGGCGCGCCGCGTGACGTCAGCGCCGACGCGCTCGGCCTCGACGACCTGCACATGGACTATGATCAGATCATGCATTATTTCCACAACCTCAAGGTATAAACCGCCACACACCGTCCCACCATGCTTCTAGTGTAGATGTTGCTGTGTCGCTTGCATCGATACCCGCTCCGTCACGCGTCACGCGCCGCCGGCACGACGCGGTTCTATCATGTTATTATCGTGTCTCGATGTTCGATGTACTTTCTTATGAATGATAGAGCCTCAATTTTGATGCATTTAAAATAAAATTTAGGATAATATTTTATATGAGTACTTACATTTTATATGACTATACATACGAATGCCGTGCAGTATTATAACACTTAATTATACCTGTTAAGATTCATTTTAAGTACCTATTCATTATTTCACTTCCTGCAGCAAATTCGATATTTCGGGTGATCGCCTTGACACAACATTCCACTTCTCACCTCTCTTTAATCATTATTTATTTTGTCATCAATGTAGAATGCTAGAAAGCAGCTAACTCTTACCACTAGCATAGAAAGTAGTCTCTAACTTCACGATAATATTTAGAAAATCTTATTACCCTATAGATTTTGCTGCAGAATTCTGACTTATGTATTTTTAAAATTTTGCAGGAATCAAACGCCTGAGTAGAGCAGATCATTGCAAAGATCCGGCAGATATTGTCTACGTTTAAATATCAGCATATCATCAAAGCTCCGCCAATCGACGTATACAATGCACCCACTGATACGTCCGGGGCAGCCGGGCTGGAGGATAGTACCATTGACGCACACAACAACAACGCGTATTCTGACACGCACATTTACGAGAACGTAAGCAACGGGAACACAGTCGCACCCACACAAATGCTATGCGACTCCATCGCTCACAAAAATAATTTCATGAAAACTCAATTGAAATTCTTATTAGAGCACCTGAGCGAAGCTTACGAGTAAAGTTGTTGAAAGTCAATGTATTATCCTCGATACAATATGTGTCTAAAAGTGGATCCTTGCAGTGATCGAAATCGAAAACTATACAAATTGTAACTGTTTTATACATAATATTATCGTTAAACGTATTTACTCTAGTCATCTACAAAGCTGCACATATTTAAAGTACCTAATAATGATAATTGTGTGCATGTAGTTAATACTCATAATATGTCAATGAATATAATAAATTATAAATATTACTCACGCGAGGTTTGTCTGTATATTGATATTATTATCTCCTTATGGTAACGGGCTAATTTATTGCTGTACACTAAAGCGCCGTATATCCTTGCCTACGATTCGCGAACCTTCGGATACGTCGCTGTTGTAATATCCCCATACCAAATAAAAATAACGTTGCATTCGTTCTAGATCTGTATATATTTTTCCACTAGAAGGTAAAAACGCTACCTCACTTTTGTCTTAACTTAGAGCTTAGCTAATGTACGCAAGTTAAAAGTAAAAATGCATTTATTTTATAAATCTCTGGATGCAAAATCACTTTCATTTTCCCGCCTACCGTATATTGGATAATAAAACACAATAGTTATTATAATTAAGACTGCAAATCGCCAGTTTCTAGGGAATATAGTATATAAGTATAGTATAAGGGTACAGAACTAGTCAAATATATTATTCTTATAATTAATCTGAGCTAATTTATTTGCTCAATTCTATACTGTTCCACACTATCAGAAATGGCTTTACTGTCTACTCAAATCTTATAAAAAATTGATGTGTATCTTGTTCGATTTATTTAATGCTATGTAATGACAGCCTAATAAATTTAAAACACTGAGATTAGTTTCGTTTCGTCGGAAAGCACTGATTTATTTATTTATAGACTTAATGAAATATTGATAATTATTGTAACTAAACTGTTTACTATAAGATTAAATGGAATATTCACAACATACCAATAACATTTCACAAGTCAGTACTAACAATTAATGGTTTAAAGTTGTGATAAAATGACTGCTAGGGATTGATTTTATATGCAGTCTATTTTATAAATAAAAAGCCATATCATATATAAATGTAACGCTTGTATGATATTGTAAACACATTATTAATTTATTGAAAATGTAAATTGCATTTACTTGTAAGTTAGTATGTTAGGCTTTGTAAATATTGTTATGACGTTATATAATTTATAGGTACTTATGGTGGAGATGACAATGCAGAATAGAAAATATATGTGGTAGAAGTCGCTTAACATAATATGGACAGAGTAGAGTTGCACACAATATAATGAGATGTTTCATGTCTGTTACAATTGTACACTAAATAGTAAATGTTTTATCTTGTATTGTGTATTAATGTGACCCTAAATGTAATAATAGGAGCCGTGGACAAAAAAGATGTACTGTTTACTTTTAGCAACAAATGGAAGCCTAGTGTTCAGCCGAACACGTATCAGCTTGCACTATCTTTATTCGTGAACCATGATACTCTCTAAAATACTAATAGCGTGTTGTTTGGCTTTTGTCGTTAGGTTAGGGACGAGTCATATGACACTAAGTACTCTACGCTGTAGTATTTGTTACTGTAATACATTTGTTTTTGTTGAGTTTTTGCCATAATTGTAAGAAAGGAGTTTATAAAATAATTATTGCTACAAGGTTTAATACATGTATGCAAACTGAGGCTTGTCACGAAAATCCTTTCATGAAAATGTCAAATTTAATAAACCATTATTAATTACTTGCGGTTTTATTTTATGGATCTTTTAAAGCAACACTACTTTAGGCGTAGGGCAGACAGCCAACAATAAGCAGTTGGATACCCTATGTTAATTAATGTTTCTATGTATGAAGCATAAACTGATGTGTGTATTATGTCTATAGTTCGAAGGGTCCCATGTTATGGTACTTAAATAAAACTTCATAATTTTAACTTTCAACTTTTGTATTTTCACTACTTATATTAAATTATTTAAACTAAAAATATTTACAAATACTTTCCGTACCAGCGGTGGTCAACCGGCGACAACATCCTGTGACATCCTCCCATATTGTTTTGTATTATGTACTTCATCGTGTAATAGTTTTGATTGTTCTCTTCTAACCATTTCTCTTCCTCTGCCTTCTTTTGCAAGATCTCTAGTGAAACGGGCTCAGCTTTGAATGGTAACCGCTCAGCCACTATTTTGAGCATGGGCAGTACCTGAAATACAATAGCATTGTATGAAAAATTGTTTTAAAATAAAAATAGAATCTTATTACACATAACCTCTGAAAGTTCACCTAGCTAGTAAACCACACAGTGTATAGTAGGTATATGTTACGCTCAAAGACCGAAAACGCTCATTGAGCGAAAAAACAGCTCACAACGCGTTGTGGTCACTGTAAAAAATTCACATCGCGAAATTTGCGTTATGGCTCTTATGAAAACGCTCACGACGCGTTGTGGGAATCACAACGAATTTCGCTATACAATGTGGTCTTTCTGTGATTCCCACAACGCGTCGTGAGTGTTTTCCTAAGAGCCATAACGCGAAATTCGCGTTGTGGTTCGCGATGTGGATGTTTTACAGTGACCACAACGCGTTGTGAGCTGTTTTTTCGCTCAGTGAGCGTAATATTTATAGATAGTTTAACCTACGAACACGCGGCCTACTCTTTGTCTAAATCGCTACAGTGCAAAAATGTGTATTATAAATTGCTATTTTGTTAGTTAAATCGCCACACAAAAGTTAGATGTGTGTATACGCACTCTAATATAAGATAATAATAAGAGATGTGTGTGCGTGCACACCCACGCGGCTATCTTTTATAAAAAGAAGTGGCGCGCGTCTTCGTGGATTGAACGCACTGTGATTTCGCCTTTTATTGCTAGCCCAGTCTTACAAATGTGAACAAATGCATCTCCCAAGAAGGAACGTAGTGTCCTTAACCACCACATTGGCCAAGTTTGATGTCTAAGAGCGTTTGTCCACCGCCGCCGTCACGGAGAAACGAGGTTATTTCGGATCGAGTTCGCAACGACGTGACGGCGATCGTGTGTCCACCGCCACCGATCTCGATGGTTCCCAACATAAGACAAAAATCCGAGCACCGGCGCCGTCAATCTCGGATGTAGTGGACAAGAGCAGACGCGTTTTGTATCGCCGGCATTTCGGTCCGTTACGATCTCGGCGGAGTTCTAGCGGTAGCGCCGAAATGCTCGGAAAATCTCGGTGGCCGAGATGACGGCGCTCGGATGACGGACGTGCGGTGGACACGCAGCCATGGTAATGTATATGTCGTGGCCAGATCATAGAATTGATCACTTCATGATGTGGCCAGCCATTTCATGAAATGGTTGCATTTCATGAAATGGCCAATATCCGCTGCCCACATCATGAAATGGCCTGGCCAGATCAATGAATAATCAGCGTTTAACGATATGATCAGCTAAACGCACGGCTACTTCATGATATGGTCAAACATTAGTGATCATATCGTAAAATAGTTACATTATTCACCGTAAGAGGCGCTGATATCGTTTTGTTTTTGTGATCCATCATGGCGGCGGACAATTTTTCTGACAAAAAAGCTATTAATAATAAGTAAAGTAGGGTGACCACGCAACGAAAATAATGGACTATTATTGGATTTCAAAATATGACTTCATGGTAACTGCGGGTGAACTTTTCATAGAATTTTATTTGTTCGATTATTTATCTGGTTAACCTGTGAAACGACAGCACAAAATATCGATGCACGTTACTGCGAAAGTTTACTATTTAGTATATTGAATCATTTGGGTTAGGTTAGGTTAGAACAGTGACCAATAACGCGCGAAGGCGAGCGAGCGAAGCGAGCGTGCCGCGGCAGCGGCCGCCGAGCGCCAGATCCCCTTAATTGTTGGTGAATCAAGCTATTAAACTTTCGCGGTAACGTGCATCGATATTTTGTGGGTCGAAATTCCGTAGTCTACTCCTTTGCTTGCATGTTACGTGCTTCCTTTATTTAGATTTTTTATTAAACCTTTGATATCATGGAAACCCTACATTAATGATATGGCCAAACGTGGTTGGCCATATCATTAAACGTTGACGTTTTAACGATATGGCCAATTTTAGTTGGCCATTTCATGAAATACAACCATTTCATGAAATGACCGGCCACATCATGAAGTGATCAATTCTACGATATGGCCACGACATATATATCGCTACTTCGGCGACGTCATCTCGTTCTCGGTGACGGTGGCGGTAGGCAAACGGCCTAAAGGGGCACCCTTATCGTACTGGCAATGCTGTTGCCCGTTACGACCCAGGTCTGTAGTTTGATGTTTAATCCACCATCTAGGTTCTGATCCTGCAATACTTATAGGGAAGCTCAACACACTTTGACACTTCCTGCATACATCGGCAATCATCAAAGTGTAGGATAAATAATATAATATAGCAATATTCATTAAAATAAAATATCTAATTAACAATGCAATATACATACCTCAGCATAATCGCACTTGCCGCCAACTTCCAAAATAATTCTACCGGCTTTGATTGGAGTGACGTAATGGTCGATGGCTCCTTTACCTCCGCCCATTCGTTGACCTTGACCTTTCTTAGTGACGGGCTGCCATGGCGGGTCCACTCGCCAGATGGCGAACATTCTCTTCTGGTCCAGCTTCCTGGCAACCACTAGACGGGCCATTTCAAAATGTTCCGAACGCATTCTGCCTCCCCCTGTAGCCTGGAAATGTTTCAGAATTAATTAAACCAGCAATGGCAGAGAAGCCCCTCCCTGCCTGGTCTTTTCCCAACATTTTAGGTTAGCTTCCAATCTAACCAGGCGGCCTACTCCCTAAGTCCGTCAACGAAGTTATTGGCCCGTCCGAAAGTAGCCCGAAACGTAGGAGTGAACAAAACAAGTGTCAAGTTCAACTTTTCGGACGGGCAAAAACACATCGGTAGTAGGGACAACTGTCAAATCGTGTTGTCATTCATTCTTAGTTCGGGCCCCAAAATAATCGTATGTCCGTAGGTGATAGGGAGTAGGAAACGCTCGAACTAAGGCCGAAACCACGGACTTCGTGCTTAGGGAGTAGACCCCCAGATGCGGCTGAATACCAGTATTTTACACGGAGCAATTGCCACTCAGAGGCACTCGGAGGTCTGAACCTCTGCAACTCAGTTACTGGGCAATCGAGTATAAATTATACTTAATGGTACACTTTGTAATTGGCCAAACAAAGGCTGGGGCTGAGGTTGAAGAGTTTTTTGCGGTGCTTTTTCTACCCAGAAAATGCACTAGGAAGTGGTGAACGTTGGGCGAATATGGGTGCAGTCCTTTGTAAATTATTTTATTATTATAACTTTCGTGAGACACATTTATGATTAGTAAAATAAATTTTTAAATAACTTTGTAAATTACGTTCAAAAAGAGCTTTTTATTTTAATCCACCATGAATATACAATTTATTTTTTCTTACTTTATCTTTAATGAATAGTTTTAAATTCCGCTGACTTAGCATAATAGTGTAAAGGTATTGCAATTTTCAAGCCATATTAGCTCTCATCTTGTACCGTAAAATATTTCCATATTATACATATAAATTATAACATGCAAAACTTACAACAACACCATATTGCTGCAACTGAAGATTTGTGTGCAATGGTTCAGGCCCTCGCATATACCGGAGGCGCTTTTGCATCTTAGGTGGCTTCAAATTAGAAGGATAAGTGGGCACCTTATCGTAAATACGGAGCCTCTGACGTTCAGGTATTTCAACATCTGTAAAAATAACATCAATTAATGTATATACTTTTTATTTACATTGAATAATCATTGGGTCTAATGATTACAAGTTAGGCTACTAGAAACAGTTGATTTCCAAGAAGGAATTTGGCTTTTTAAGAACATGGTGTACCTACAATATGTATGTGTACTTCAAACAATCTATATTCTAATTATATTATGTATATAAAATTCGAAGTCCTAACTCACTGACTGAGATATGAACGCACAGCCTAAACCGCTGGGGATAGAAACTTGAAATTCTGACAGTAGGTTCCTTTTGTCACATAGGCATCCACTAAGAAGGGATTTTTCGACCCCCTACGGGGGTGAAATAGGGATTTAAGTTTGTATGTGAGTCCATCATCTTTGAAGTAAGAAGCATGAAATTAAATATTAAAGTTTTTAGTTAGAAATAAATGTAAAGATGTTTGAGCGTTTTTGTAAATTCAAACCCCTAACATTCAACACTTATTTCACCCAATAAGTGTTGAATGTTTGTATGAGAAATCTGGTACTTTTGAAGTAAGAAGCATGGAATTAAAAATTTAGGCCTTTGGTGAGAAATAAACATACACGTGTTTGAGGGTTTTTGAAAATTCTACTCCTGAGGCGTGAAATAGGGGATGTAAGATATTTTGAAATTAAAATACGTTTTCGAATAATAGGGTTTCTGGTTAGAAATATATTATACACGTATTTGTAAATTTAAGATTTAACCGCTAGTGGCCCACCCGACGATCCGGATCTTCAGTGCCATTATTTATCTATTGTGTCTATAATTACAGTACTACACAGGTTTAAGCTCTTCTCGCCTGAAACACAGGATTACCTAGCAGTGGCGAAGGCTCCATACAACTCAATTCCTATCGGCTTCCCTTTCGAAACGAGTAGTTACTGGAATTCACACATCACACTTGAACAAGGTAATCATTTTTTGGTCTGGCTTCCCTTTTAAGAAAAATCACCCTTCGCCACTGTTACCTAGTTCAGGCACGTAAGTCTTAGGAACATAATTTACATTTAAAGTCAAGTACTGTAATTGTAGACACAATAGATAAACAACGGCACTGACGAACCGCTTTGTCGGTCGGGCCGCTAGCGGTTAAGGGGGTAAAATAATAAAGGTTGAAAGTTTGTATGAGAAATCTGTTACTTTTGAAGTAAGAAGTATGGGGAGAAATTGGCTGATTGGATGACTGATCTATCAAAGCACAGCTTAAACCGCTGGGGTTAGAAACTTGAAATTTTGACTGTAGGTACCTCTAATAACGCAGGCATCCAATAAAGAAGGGTTTTTGGAAATTCAACCTCTAAACGGGTGAAATGGGTTGTTAACCTTATATGGAAATCCTTATTCCATGGGGTTATTAACTGAAATTTGGCACAAACACTTTTCAAAGTAAATAATAAAAGATGGGAGTTTTTGGATGTTATAAGTACACTAAAAAGGGGCTTAACGAGGGTTCAAAATTTCACGCAAGCGAAGCTGCGGGCAAAACCTAGTTATACATATTTCCGAAAGTCTTTCTTAGGTACTTTGCTCCAACCTACACATGCTAGCTTCACTATGGATGGGTTCTGAGCGTACCTGTACGTAGTTATGGAAAAATTCAATCATAGAATCACTCTCTAGAATATCATGCATGATCAGTGTTTCAGAAGTAATGTACCTATGTTTTTTTTATTTTTAAAACATTTTAGGTGATTTATTTTTGAATCAATCCTATTAGCATAGTGCACTTCCAGGTAACAAAACAATGGACACTATGATTTAAAATTAATAAAAAAGAAAGTAATATTACATGCATGAATTAAACCATTGGGTTTTACTCTAACCATGATCTGGACTTTGTATTGATTTCTATGTATGCTGAGCTTTTAAAAATACCTCCTCTCTGAGAGAATTTTTTACGAACACATTTATTTTGGTACTGCCTACCTTATTCATTGTGAAACCATACATAAAAACAAGATAAACCCGTATCAATATGTATTGCAAAACTAGATCACTTTAAGAACTTTACCTAAAACATTATGTTCAACTCTACCACTTTATGTGAACACTGCCGAGGCCCTACTTGAGGGGCAGAAAAAAGCATGGGGTGCTGCGCCTACTCGACATACGCCACATGGGTAGTTTGAATGGTTGTAGTCTCCATTGGTACCTACTTAAAGGTTGATGTAATGCATCTATTAAAATGTACCTACTAAACATTTGCAGTTTTACATTCAGGCGTTTAAAAATAACATCACTCGAGGCGTATAGTACACCCTTATTAGTAAGTCCCATTGTATGTAATAGGGGTCTATTTCCATCAACTGGATACAAATCCAGACTATGGGCTGCTACTGAGAAATTCCACAAATTCAGGCCTTATATACAATTGAAACACGCATAAAATACAACTTACCTACTACTCTACGTATAAAAATGGGATTAAAATAAATAAAATGCTGTAATACTTACGGTCATAGTTTTTTGGAGGCGGAAAATATTTTATTCCAGCTACAAACACCAATTGGGTGCTTTCTGGTCGTAGTAGACCTAAAGCAAATTAAAAAACCAACATTATACACTGATTATGTGATAAATAGTAAACAATATATTTATAAAGTTTTAATTACGACAGTATATAATTATAAGCTGAAGAAACTACCTACCGAGGGAGAGACGAAGCGACTGAGTTAACATGATTTAAAGATTTGCCTATAATAAAAGATATTAGTGTCTTGAACATATAATATTTATAGTAAATTGCCTTTTCACTTTTTTATTTAGTTTAACAATTCCATGTTCGGTTGGAAGTAGAGATGGAACAAATCATTGGTAGCAGTGAAAAATCATATGATTTAGTTTTCATATGTCATCACTGCTATTGTCATTTGAAATCACAGCGATAATGATTTATCACCAATATGCGAATGAAATCGCGCGGAGCGATCGCGGCGCACCGATGATGCACGACAATCTACGAGCGCGAGCAACGAGGAGTGAGCGGGACGCCCGACGCATTATCCCTGCGTGCGAGTAGTGCGTCCGATTGACCTGCGACCCGCGTCGCAATCAATGTTTACATTCTAAATTATACATTAAGTCAATTATTATAAGGTCGTGATTGAATTTCAATTTTATTTGACCTTTCATATGATTTTTAGCGGAAGGAACAAACGAAATAAAATGACATTTCACCTGTGCGGGCGGACATCCTCAGTCTTAATATAGCAGAAGCGCGTGCCTGTTGTCGTATGACATATATTGCGACTCGCGGCGTATTTTGCGATATTTTTGAAAGTTTTTATTTGTACTTATTACAAATTATTACAAAGTTGATTTTACACCAGTTTAATGTAACAACAAACGTGTCCTGTTACATCATAATCATTATTCAATGTCATTTCATTTCGTTATTTTCAATGATAAATAGCAGAAAATCATTCATAGGGAAAAATAGCAGGTGTGAAAAATAGCAGGTGATTTCACTGTGATTAAAAAAATCATATGATCATATGATCATGATTTCTAAATACCAATCATTTCCATCTCTAGTTGGAAGTTAGGTTAAGAATGAATTTGACAAATATATCAAATTTGTCAATGTCAGTGTTAGTGTCAGTCACACAAATTGTAATATTTTGTAATTGGTGATGTGCAGAATCAATTTAGAGAATCGACTATTATTAATAGATTTATTCGAATATTTATTAATTGTTATTCTAGTTCTATCAAAACATTGATAAAATATATGTTTAGTTATTCTTTATTCAATGGGATCATATAGCATTTATTTAAATGGAATGGGTCAAAAAGTCAAAATTACAATTAGTCACTTTCATAGAAGTAATAAGTACTACGTACAACTGGAATGAGTACTTGTCGATTTCTGCGAATCACGTGAGATAGGTATAAGTGTACGCCTTGTCACTTTCTAACACAAGGGTAACCATATGGCAGACTTATGGTGTAATAAGTCCTGCCTAGTATTAATAAATATTGTATGTCCTTTAAAGCATTACAATATCTTTATACCGCAAGTTAACTAAACCAATCGGAAAAAGATATAACCATAATTAGCAATGTCTTCTAACATTTACACGATTATTGTACATACTAGGGATGTTACGGAGCTTCGACTCCGACTCCGATAAGTCGGAACTTCCGATTGATATTACATCTCCGGTTCCGACTTTGGCTCCGATACTTTTAAATCGTAGGTTTGAATAGGAGGTCGAAGCATTTTTTTTATCGCCTGCGCCTTTACTAAGTATGTAGGTTTATTATTTTTAATTGAAATTAAAGAGGCTGACTGAAATTATGTAAATACTATTTTATTTTATTAGGCCTGTCCTTAACACATCTCTCTTCTGCTAACACCTCCGAATCCGCCTCGGACTCCGATTCCGGTTCCGAATCCGACAAACCAAATTTAAAAACTCCGACTCCGACTTCGGTTCTGATAAAACCACCTCCGTAACATCCCTGGTACATACTACTCCTTTTTTGTTTAGGTACATTTTGTAATTATATTCAGATGTTAGGCTGGGACTATAGGTCGCCGCGCCACCGCTCCTATTTGGGTCAGGGGGCTTACTATGACCTCTTAAAGCAGGGCAGAAGTTGCCTGGAAGTTGAACTGCCCTGCGTTTTTGTACTAAGACATCGTTAAGGCAAGCCTGTAGCAGGCCTGCTAAGTTGACGTTTACGAAATCCGTTCACCTTTTCTTTTGTATAGTTTTCATATCATGATGTGTTATTTGATAGCAGCAGAGTGTATATTGAGCGGCTGTAATGTCAAAATAAGCGATCTTGAAAAAGTTAATATTTACGAGCTTATTCAACATTGTCTTTGTTATTAGAGGTAGGTAAACTGTTGTGAGGACCCACTTAAAATTTGGTCGATAAGACTTTCTAAACTCGATACTTTGTATAAAAATTACAAGTGTTTATTAGATCACACTTTTTACTGTTTTTGTAAATGTGTGACGAGTACGAGATATTTGAATATTTAGAGAGTAAATATCGTATGGAGAAAAAGCGACAGCGTCGCATTAGGGAAATAAATAACCCATTCCAAATTGATGAAAGGAAATTTATAAACCAATATAGGTACCCATTGCAATATTATATGCAATTTATTTAAAGTTATTTAAAAATTCCCACAGGTGAAGCAGTTTGGTCATACTAACACGACGGCGACGTCTTGTTTGTGTTTCACTAAAAATAAAAGCATCACATTTTATATACATTTTAATAAAAAAAAACTGAGACTATGTGCCTAGATTTAATTCGATATTTTGATAAAGGTAAGTAAACGAACGTACGACATTGTTGAAACAGGATTCACAATAAAGTATGAAATCACAACGAAATGCTAGTTTACAATTTCATTGACAACTTCGATCGACTGACTGTGATACAGATATCTGAATGATGACAGAATATCACGCTGCGGAAACAAATTTACCTAAAAAAACACTTAAAACTGCATTAACTAAAGTATTTAATAACTACATCGATGTAGTGGGGAACAAAACAACTCGAGATGTTTTTTAAATTTACGCGCTAAAAAAAAGTTGACAAAACTAATCCACGTTGGTACGTTCATAACCACGTTGTTTCTTTTATTTAGAGTCACAAAGGTCTTTTGAACGTGAAACTTTTGCTTTTTAGAGCTATTAAATAATGTATCAATGCCTTGATTTAAATTTGAAAATGAGTATCATTGCGGTCTTAGAGTTACAATAATAAAAATCTTTGAAAAATAATCCCATATTAGACATTTAGATTTTGTATGTACTGCTACTAGAAGTATCATGGTCACCCTAACGGTAAGAAAATTCAAGTAATGAAAAACCCTTTCTGTGAAAAGATATTCCACAGTCCGGGTAATATTCGCTTTTGCAAGCATTTACAACGCAAATTCCAAATTAATTGTGTAATAAATCCAATTATTAATTTTTTTTTAATTCAAATTATCGGTTTACGTCAATGCAAATGGGGTTATCAGCATTTGTATTTTTTTTACTAGTACTACCATTGAGAAGAAGCTAAATAGAAATGCCCAAACCGAGTTCTCTTATCTTCATTACGAGTCAGATAGAGAGAATACCTAGATTTTTTTTGTTAAATTAGTAATAAAATATTTATTATAGGGACCAATCAAATCGTTTAATTTATAATATTTAGGGCTGATTTTTCAATCGTCAGATAACTTTTATATATGGAATGAGTTTGACGTTTTGACAGCTTTTCTATGGACAATGTGTCGAAATGCCAATTTTTTTTTTTTGATGCAAAAGAGTAACCATGTAGTTTACTGCCCGTTTTAATCCATAGGAATCTACACTTTGGAACGCGGCAGTAACTTCTTTTTTTTCCTATTATAAATACCTAATAAATCAAAAGTGTCTTTATATGGTCTAATTGAAATAAATGCGTTGACTTAATATCAAGCTGTCAAAAAACTATAGATAAAAGCACATTATATGAAAATCGCCTCCTGGCCTTACGTTGACGAAAAAAAGTCCTCTTAAAACGAATCGTTGACGAACAAAAGTTCCGATAGTTGTATCGCGTCTCTTGAGATAAATTAAGATGAAAAAAGTTGGTTTATGAATTTGTACATTTAGTTCAAAAATTCTACTGATTTAGGAATATGCATTTTCTATTTACGTGACAACACACAGTGTGTATTAGACAGGGACACAAGGTACAATTATTGCTATCTCAAGTGTACCGTAATGTTTGCCAAGCCATATTATGTCTTATGTATTGCATGTAAAGTCTATTTTAGATAATATAAATTGCCAAGATCTCGTTCTATATAAAGTCCTTGGTCACTTTTCACCACAGACTAGTTAGGGATACAATCTTTTCACTTTTGCAATTTTTTTGTATCTGTACAAGTTTTTTGTTGTTGTTTGTTTGTTAATGTCAACAACAAATTGGAATATTGTTATAATCACTCGTAATTTCTTATCACATCGCACAAGTTAATAATTAGTCTCAGATTATAAAACAAAACCTTCTGTTTTATAATCTGAGTAATTAGTGTAGGGTTTATCAAATTTTATCTGATGTTTATATGGTTGTCCTAACAAAATTAATTTTCTGATCATATGGATTTATGAATGATAATCATTTGAACATCATTAGCGTTACAGATTGAACTCACCGGATTAATACGATAACAAGAATAAAACCTATTATTATGTACTAGTCGATATAGGTACCTAATTACATAGAACACAAAGGAACATTGTTTATCCAGAATGGAATACAGGACAATGCTTCATTTGCAGAAGTGTCTCTATTTCAATTTCTATTTATACATAACATGGGTGGTTGTCGTCGGTTTTTTTTTATATTCAAAGGTAAAAAAAACATTTGAGCAGATCCTACTGCAGTTATGTACATTATCAGCTAAACCCTATTTAGCTATCAGCTAAAGCTTATCTTATTATTTCCTGTTTTCACAGTATCTTTACTAATGATCATTATATCCTCCTATCTTATTCATTGTTTTCCTATTCATCCAAAGGTTTTCTGGTAGATATCGCTATCAGCGATAAGATCGCCATTGTACCCTTCACTAAATTATATTGTATAAAAGCTATCTTACAATTTTGGTGTACAAAGTATATTCTGTTCTATATTTCATTATCATTCACGTCTCGTAATTACCCACTGCTGGGTTTTTAGGTACCTACCTACCTCATTTCTTCTATGCACACCATGTTGGTCCCATGCTTTGCCTCATCAGTTAATCTTATTTCTCATTTCAGTTGAATAGTCTTGGACACCTAACAAAGTACCTTTCACTGACCGTGTTTACTTTGTTGATTGTCATTGAGTCAGCAAGAATATATCTTGGTCACTATGGAAACCTCTCTCGCCGGGTCAGTATTTTTATCCCAAAATAGACTTTACTAATATCATGAATAGAAATAACAGCCAGTGATGTTAAATTATTAATTATAATAAATAATTTCAGGTACCAGAACTGGCAGGATTCCTTATGTTGACCATACTTATGCAAATGCCTCTAGTCAGCTTTTTCCTGTTCAACCCATACTTGATGAGTACTCCTATGGAGTTAACACTACACACGATGTTGTGCTTGCTCACACTTGCTGAAGTTGTGTTCAGTTTTATGGCATTGAAACAAGCATCCAATTTTGCCAAAAGTATTTACTTGTCACAACCAAAAGACCGGTGACAATCTGTGTTCTGTCTTTTCTTGGAAACTAAGTAGTTATGTATGAATTCACAAAGACATACATAACCAGATCCAGTGATGACTTCATAAAGATGGGACCAGAATTATTGAAATGAATGATTTTGATTGGTAGCGATGAAAATAATTACTCACACAGGTTACATGAAAAGACTTTATTATGTTGTTACACAACATTAAATGCTCACTTTTTATTAATTAAAGACTTGAATATAATGGTGAAAGTGTATGAAAGCAAAGCTTTGGTATTTTAAATTAAGTAGTATAACACATCTATAATTAAATATCAATGGATAAACATGTTTGTTAACACAATTTAACCTAAATTAAGTATTGAGATGTAACAGCAATTATTATCAAATGTAAATACATTATAAACACTCATAATGAATAATTTTTTATTAATTTATAATGCTATCACACAAAATGCTATCTGTAAACCATACAATGAGCACCTCTATTTCATACCATATCCTAGGTATTTCAAAACTGAACTATAACCTAAGTACATTACTTAATTGTATCAAATATAACCTCTTGGTAAAATGTTTGGAGTCTTTTATAAAATTGTTAAACTTTGCCCTCAAATATTTTACAAGGCACTGGACATTCAATGTTAATTTTTCTAATAATAAAATTAAATATAAACAAAATAGTGACTGAACACATAAAACTGCATTGCATAGGTGCTATTTTATATGAAATATAGAATAAATAAATCTATCCTCTTCTCTTTATCCATGAAATAGCCTCTGGCGCATACTCTAAACTTAAACACAGCACTATGGTACACTCTTAGGCATTATCATAATACATTATTTGGTATTTAATACTATGTACAATTTTGCATTCAAAACATTCATTATATTCACCCATACTAAATATAATTACGTCATAATATCATAATAAAATTATACTTAAAATAAAAAAATGAACTCTGAATTTAATACCTTTTAGCTTCTGATAGTTTTAAGTTTGCGGTACTGGTTCATTAAATAGATTATTATCTCTGAAGAAGTCATCAATTTTACATCTAACTAAATGTAAAGTTATTTGGAAACTTTCTAATTTTGTTTCAAATCCTTTAATATTGTCTTCCATTTCAAAAGACTTTATAACTTGAGGCAGAGTTGGAGACATTTTACAGATAAACTGAAACAAAAAAATATTAGCTATAGTGTATTATAATATCTGTGGTAAAAGTGAAAAAACAAAGTATCATCATAATTATAATATCAAGAACAACCTTTCTTAGGTTTACACTAAACTGTCTTTTGAGTTTCAGGTCCTGGGTTAGGTTCCTGGAACAGTAGCTGTGTTTCTTTTAGAAAATTCTCAGTAGTAGCCTAGATTTTGGATGGTGCTTGTTAAATGGCAATAGGGTCACTTGCTACTTAATGGGACTGAATACTGTCACTGGAATTTATTTAATTATACACTAAAATTAAGTTGACCCAGATGTATCTAAGTTCAAATACTCACAGTAAATATTTGCTGTGTAACCCAGTTATGATACTTTTTAACAGACCCTTCATACGCCACTGTGAATATTTTTTTCATATTCACTTCATAGTCATTAGCTTGCACATAACTTAATACTTGCATAAATGCAAGTTCAAAAAATAGCAGGGCCCTGTAAATAGAAAAGAAGAATTATTTACATTAACATAATATCAAAGTAATTCAGAATTTTATTATAAAAGTGACCCAATATCATTTGAGTTAGGTACTTGTTGAGGGTTTTTTTCATTGGTTTTCATCAAACAGATTATTTTGACTTACATAACAAAAATTATAAGAGTTCAATGAATGTAAATATTAAAGTAAATAAATGTAATGCATAAAAATCATACACAAAAACTTTTCCTGAGAACCAATCAAAATTTGGTAGTTATGGACAAAATCCATTTAGTAGTTTTATGGACACTATCATGCACAGACAGAACACTGACCTTTGAACCTTGTGGTAGTGATAGTTATAATTTGTAGTGATGATATCAATTGAATGAATGTAAACTCACCTGTTAAGCCACAGCACTCCTTCTGCTGCAATAGGTTTACCCTTAGCATTCTCAGCAAGCATTAGCTCAAGTAAGCAAGAGTTTTTGTCATACTTGTAAACCTTTTTTATTTTCTGAAACAATATTTTAATATCACAATTTTGAAAGGGATTATGATGCTTAGCTGTGACTAACAATTTATGAATAAAGACGTGATTCATACTGATGATACTTACATCAATATTTCCTTGCATGTCATACTTTACGGGTGCAAAAGCTGCTCCAAGGCGTTCTGTAAAATTATTGTACAAAAATATTGTAAATTAACATTGAATATAATTTAACGTATTTTAATGATGTGCATATACGTACCTACTACTCCCACTAAGTCTGTAGACGCATCTAAAAACTCACATATATTTATTCTTCCATTAATAACTGGCGGAAAATGTTTTACAGTGAGTAAAAAACAACCTTCATTTGTAGAGGTGCTTGCCATTTTCATTGTAAAAATATATTTTGAACAAAGTTACTTAATCCGAATATATCACACACATTCATGAAACTGTTTTAGACTCGTTCCATCAAGCCATCGACGGGTTATCAAAAATAAGAAACAAACAAACAAAAAATGCTATTTTAAAACCACACAAATGTCATTTTCCCAGTTGCCCACTGTCGTTTAGGGTTACCGCGTAATAAAATATTCACACACTAGATAATACCATTGCTTTTTTCACTTTTTAGTAATGTACACTTGTATTGCCTAAAAGTATTCCTAGACTAGGGAGATATAAACTTTTAATTTTTATAATACTTCAAACTTCTCATTTCGAACATTTTCTCCACTTTATTGTCAACTTTCCTAATACTGTTACGCCAACTATTTACTTAATATGAAAATGTCTGTTTCAGCACATTTCCTAAATCGTCTTCTACAACTATTGTCAAAACTTTGGTTTTAGGCGAAAAAGTGAAAGGAACCAAGAATCTTTTTTCTGGCACAAGATTTGTAAATTCGTATGAATCTAACACCATTCCATTTGTTTCATCTCTCACTTCGACTATCCTAATACCGGCAGTGGAAATGATCATCATTTTATTTTTATCAAATTTCAGATACCTCGTTATCGCTTGTCTTTCTCTTCCATATTCATTATTGAACCACCGGTGGTAAGATAATAACACAGCACAATTTCTGGTCCAATAAATTGAATCATTTCCGTTAGTTCGATTAACGTTTTTCTTTGAATCAGTAAGTCTATTTGTTATATTTGAATAAACACTAGATGGCCTGGTTATGGGCGTTACGTTCGGACTTCTTCTTATTATGTCAGACTTCGACATGGCAGCAAAATTCCCCAATGTGGTTTTACTTCTTGGTCCTAAAACTCGTAGTGGTTCTGCCACATTCATTGTAACACTTATGTTACGTTGAAGAGAAACGGTAGAATGCTGTACTGGTTTTCCACTGAAGTTATTCATGTTATCTTTTACTAAAGCTGATCGTTTTTCTCCAATGACGAAAACTCGGTCTATATTATCGAAACCTCTTCCCATTATACCGTCTTTTGTGTGTCCAAGATCAAACGTATGACCGAGTTCGTGGAATACTGATCCCAATGTAGTTGCAAAACATCCTCCTAATGTACCACGATATCCACTGTCGTCCATAAATCGCCTTACGTTTACTGGTGTCAAATCCAAAAATTTTGGTACGATTTCTTCAACAATACTTGGCCAAGTGTACAGACAAGCTGTTCCGAATAGCGCCAACCCACCTCCCCCTAACGCAGCATATGCTTCAGTAAGGGATATAATTTCTTCATGTGTCATAGGCTTATCGATGTCGGTACCTTTATAACGAGTGCAGGATATGAAGCCAAGGAATTTTCTTTCATTACTTCCTAAATCGGAAAGCATCAATTCTCTTCCAAAATGTGACCATAGTTCCGTTTGTTTCATTTTTCTTGCCTTGTTAACGTTGAGACTGCTTTTAAAAATAATGCATTCTGGTTTTTTAGGATTGACTTCATGTTCTAGTTGAAATGTTTTTCTTCCGATTCCACTTTCAAAAAGTTTTTCCGCTGTCAAACTTTGAATTAACTTTGAACCAAGAGCTATTCGAGAACAAGCACTTTCTATCGAGTTGTCAATATCCGGTGGGCTTTGAAAACATCCATCATGGCCTTGACATATGATGTAAACTGGAGTAACCCGAAGGTTCGTTTTTCTTGGAGTATAGTTCAGCAACAATGTTTTCCGCTGCTGTTCTGTATATTCCAATTCAATAACATTTTCACCTCTTTTCAGTTCGATTATCACTTTGAATTCTCCATTATAAACATTCCATTGCGATTTGTTTTGAAAGTTTTCACCCTTTAATATGCATGTAAGTTTTTCATGGTTATTAGAATTTCCTCTAGTTATTATTCCCTTAATCAAAACAAGTGAATAGTTAAGAACGTCTCCATTTTGAAAATTTGTTATAAAAATTGAAGAGTTGTGTTCAGTTTCGTTATCGTCGTTCACACGGTTGTCCATCACCTGAAATTAATTTTACATTACGTGAGATCGTAAGAATAAGCTGTTTTAACGTTTGACCTTCATTAGGCTCGGTACGCAGTTTCCTCGATTTCTTTTAGTGTGATCAAACAGCACATAATTAGGTTAATGCCATTTTGCGACGAGGGTTTGTCGAATCTGCTACTTCAAGCGGTTTTACGGACTGACATTTGGTTTTATTAAATGGAGCGTATCGTTTTATTTTTATCTGTATCTAAACTTTAAAGGTCGTCGTAAATGAATAGATTCGCACTGTAGCAATGACTCACCATGATGCGGTTAGCGAGGAGCGCGCAGAGCCGGCGCGGCGGGAGGACTGTGGGTGCGGGCGGCGCGGCGCGGCGGCTACTCTGCGACCATTCGCAGCCAGCGTGCAGTGCCGTTCCTCCTCGCTTCTCACTAAACTTGGTCGAACGCTCGTGCGGTTGGTGTGCGCATGCCCGCCGATGCAGACCGACGCGCCTCGGTAACGATTGTGCTCACCAGACAGGTACGCGACTAGCTGTCTCCACTGGCAAGAGGGAAATTTGAACAATGCAGTAAACATAGATGAGAATGCGCCACTATCATCCATCAAATCTTTGTTGTTTGTTTTGCGAATGTTTGTTTTCATTACAGCAATGCAATGACGCTAGTCTGTTAACATCTAGGTACAAACTATCTACTTGCCGTATATACTTAGTGTGATTTTGCTACTGGATATCTGAATTAAGTACGTGTTTGGTAGGTATAACGTCATGGTATTCATTCATACCTAATTACATTAAAATAGGATTCAATTACGGTACTGCGTGGATATACTTCGTTCAATAAAAGATTAAGTTTACAAAAAAAGTAAAAATGAAAGAAAATACATTATCAAATAGGTATATTTTAGAGCAGCGTACCAAATCAAGGTCAAAAAATGTAGGAAGTACTTACTTTTAATGTACTTGTACCTATTTCTATCGAGGTTGTTCACATCTGGGAAAATAACATAGCAAAGAGCTATGGTGATTATCATTGTAGAGTTTATCATTTTCATCCACGTTTTATAATATTTATTAGAATATGTTTTACCAGTTACGCCCTCTGTTGTGTTTCTTGAACAAGTTTTTACCAAGGCACTGTTTACAACAGTTGCTCGTAAAATCTAAATAAATTGTAATGTCTACTCTTGTAGTTTTCATAGTTCATAATATATTTTATGATTCATGTTATCGTAATCTATACGGCGATTGCAAAAATGAGTACCTACGTATTAAAACGCAAGTTTAACCCAAAACTGTCAAGTAACAAAAATACACCACCTGAATGGTATAATTGTGAACTTTATAGGTAGGTATAATGTCATTTCAATCAAGTTACATTTTATGTATGAATTAAAAATTAATAGTTAGCCGATTGTTTGTCAATCGGTTACGTATAATTTACGGTTAGGTATAATTGAAAATGGCATGTTTCTTTATAAAGAAATGACCGCTCTTTCACTCGTTGTGGGTGTCAAGTGTGTGAACGAGGCGACCTGCGGCCCGCACCCTGCCTGGTTGAAGGATCCTCCCTTTTTTATTTGAGGAACATCATACCTCGTTCCTCCACAGTGATTACGAGGATTGGGCAGTAGCATCATCAGTCCAATTGGCCAAGCAAGATAATTAAGACAATATTCAAGACGGTTCATTGCAGCCATAGACTTATGAGGTCCAATATGTTTAGTGGGGTCCACTGTTATACTGACGTTTACGGGCTGATTTTATGATGAATATTAGACAGACAAACTTTTTATTTTGGACTCGTAGGTTCAGGGAGTTGCAGAAGTTGACATTATACAAAAAAAAAAGACAGCAAAAATTCAAAAAATCTGCACGAGGTCAAAAAAGGTCAAATAATAATCTCGGCATTATGCTGCGACAATTTAATACGTATTGTCTATCCGTTTTTAGTGGAATAAGACCTTTGGTATTTCAGACGATAAAAGGCTATATTTCAAAGCATTAAATGAGATCGGATCAATGCAATCTGTGGGAGTTCTTGCCAGACAACAATGCGCCTGATAGAGTTGAATAGCTTTAAGTCTCGCTGTCAACTTTTATTATTTTAGCAGGCGGTGTCGCCTACTAAATAGCTTTCATAAGATTAGTTGATCTAGACCTATCTAAACACACACACGCCAGTGTGTTAAGCCAAGTTCGAATGTTATACATTGTTTTCTCAATGCAAAAACTCTAATAAATAATGGGATGCACGGTACACGAGATGGTAAACATTTATTGTAAATCTCACTAACTTTCTAACCATTATTTTGCAAGTGCATTTGTGTGTACGCAAATAAATACAGAAATAAAATCAAAAGAAAAAGGTTAGTCGAAGCGCATATGTACCTTGGCTGCAATTAATGAGTGACGCGGGCTCGCTAAAGGAATATAATAGGAAAAGTAATAGGGTCTATTACCCTTTGAACAAGATTTTAACTTGTTTTCAGAGTGGAAAAAGTCATGAATTTCGAAAACCATTTCCGTCGTGAGTGCGGGCGCTAACGATATTACTTGAAACTCGTTGTTTTCACAATTCCACCGGGCGGCGCGGCGCCGGCGCTTTTGAGCGAGAGATATTTTATACAACTTTAATACCTTGTTGATTTTCAGTACCTATTAACCAGACGGTCTTCTACCTACACGTACGTGTATATTGAAGCAATTTGTAATGTACTTTCATTTAAATGAGCCATTCTTGGCACACATAACCATTGGCGAGCTTTACTTTTTGCAAAATTCATAGCTCGTAGGCCATGTTAATTTAGCGGGGGCTAATGGATGTCTCACTGCTTGAATATTTATGGGAATGAAGCGCCGTGTTATAAGATGACAAGGAATGAAATATTCACGTGTCGACAGACGGACAGAATGGTTGAACATCACTCAAACAGCCAACGCACTAGGTAACCGAGCAACGACTCAGAGCACTCGGTTCTTCTGCCTAGTGCGTTATTTGCCTTCTATGATCACTACATAGTATAAAACAAAGTCGCTTCCCGCTGTCTGTCTGTCCCTATGTATGCTTAGATCTTTAAAACTACGCAACGGATTTTGATGCGGTTTTTTTAATAGATAGAGTGATTCAAGAGGAAGGTTTTAAGCTATAAAACGTACATGTGCAAAGCCGGGGCGGGTCGCTAGTTAAATATAGTTTGTAAGTCAGGCGTCCTGGATAGGTGGGCTCAAAATCATGATTACATTTTACATGATTACATCAAAATGAGTTCCTATCGGTCAAGTTTATAAATGTATCCTAGGTCATGAACTTACGCGTAATCACTACAGTTAGCGATTGATGTGGTGACAGTATGATAGGACTAGTCAGCGTCGGCGCGAGCAAATCCGGCGGCCTAGGGGAATAACTGAAATGGCACACTTGAATCAAAAATTTATTGACGAAATAAAACACATGATACCATTTTGCTCGTCCTATACCCTCGCCATGCCGCCCCCCAAGTCCCCCTAGGTCATTGCCTAGTTCGCCTATACCTACGACTTTACGATTTACGAGTCCATTTATGGCCCAGTTTAGCAATAAAAAAAGTTAGGTACGATTGGTAAGCAAAACGATTCGTTTTTAGCCATTGGAACTGGGCATTAGTCATCTTTGCAATAACAACAGCTAGTGATGGATCGGTCGATCCTTTTCGTAGTAAAAAGACAACAATGAATTAAGAAAACAAACATTTTAGAGTGGCTCGTAACTAAATAACAACCGCGCGGATCGTATGATTTGCGAGGTTAGGCTGGATTGCCAAGGTTATTCGATGGATAGGTGGCTGATCGTTGCCTCGAAACCCCTCCGTGCCTCGGAGAACACGTAAAACCATCGATACTGGTTGTGGTACGAATATCTGACGGGTAATCAAGCCTGCAAGTCTGACAATCGGTCTTTTAGAATGTCGGTATTGCCCAATAATTGGGTTGCGGGGGTCTCATGGCGTTTGATCCGCGTAAAATACTGGTATGCAGCCGTATCTTATTAGACTGGAAGCTGAACGCCAACCAAGTTGGGGACAGGGTAGGAGGAAAGGAGATACCTATACAGGGTGTTAACGAATTCGTGTAATTCCTTCAAACCGCGTGATCTACTGGTGACACTGATTGACCCTGCATAGGTTTTTTTCAGAATCAACAAAAAAAAGTTTTCTAAAAATGAGCCATGGTATTCTGTATCTGAGTAATTTTAACGTCCCAAGTTAACTGACTGCGTGGAGCGATATCGCGCTAGTCGTGCCCATCAGCTGTGTCGCCGTGCCTTCATTCATTTATGCATGGCATCGAAAATTTCTATCAGATATAGGTATAGAAAAAAAAAGTTTATTTTTATTTTTAATCAATCTAAATCCCGTGCGGGGTTAAACTGTACCATTAATAGATCATGTGATTTGAAGGAATTACACGAATTCGTTAACACCCTGTATATTTACATTTTATCCTATAAATAAAAGGTAGAGGTGTCTACTATTTAATATCTAAGTTTTTCATTAAGTTAACGTGAACCACGTTTCTATTTCCATTCCATTCCATTATAAATATCAGATTGGACATTAAAAAAATGGATTTATGATAAGAACTATGTTATGGAAGCAGTGCTAACCTTTTTTTTATGGGGAAGGCGAAGGGTTATGCCGGCTAAAAACCCACGGTGTTCCTTCTCCTGACCCTTGGCCGGGGTCATGGGATTCGCAGCTGCATGCACCGCAAAAGCAGTGCCAGCCTAGCGATTGAATGTTTGCCTTCAATGCCGCAGGATCTGAGTTCGAACCCAGCCCGTAATCTGACTTTTCCAATTCATGTACGGTTCAGAATTTGACTAAGTATCGCTTGCGTTAACGGTGCAGAAAAATATCGTAATGCAACCTGCACACCTGAGAGGGCTCCAAATAATTCTCGATGGTGTGTGTATTCCGCCAAACTGTACCAGGCCACCGTGGTGGACTAAGGCTTAAACTCTTCTCATTCTGAGAAGAGCCCCGGGACCAGCATTGGGACAGTAATGGCCTGATTATGCCAGGCCACGCTCATACGGCTATGTAAATATGAATTCTTAAAATGATCTGCATCGTACACTAACTTTACAGTTGAACATAGCAAATTTTACAATATCTTGAAATTGCTATGCGGATTTTGTGGAGCCGAGGGAATTTAATTCACAGTTGAAGTTGCTTACTTTCGAAGTCATATTCTAAATATATTAAAAGGCCTATAAGCATTCTTTAATATTATCTAATCTTATCAAAAATAAAAACACACTAGCAAAAACATTTCGCGATTAAATTCTATTCCTATCTGCGTGGGCGCAGCGTTGACTAACGATTTCGGTGACGCAGTCGCCAATGTTTGATGATGATGACCTGGATGCAGGAAACCGACAGGGCTGTCCGCAGGAGCCGGTCGTTGTCCCACTGAACGCAGCACTTTCGCTTTTATCGGCGAACGAACCCGGTCCATTACTACCTCGCTCACGCGGTTACACCATCACAAGCCGTTCGATTTTGGCTGCGTTTGTCGCTTCGGTATGCATACTAATAGCAATTTATTTAGGGTTGTGATGTTTAGATTTCTCCACGCTACGAGTAACGTACCGTTCATTGTTTTTAAACTGTTTTATTTATAAACTTGGTGCATAGGTAACATATTAATCACGTTGCGTGCTTGGCTACAGTGTTGGGTGGCAACACCGAGTTTTGGTGATTACGTTTCAGGACTTGCCATTTATTTTATGTTCACATCTTTCAGCCATTTATTTTTATTCGCGGAGCGTCAGGTTTGTTCACCATCTTCAAGCTAATTGTTACACGCGTTGCCTATTTAGTTCCTTATCCATATCTTAAGACTATCTGAAATGATTATAGAGATAATTATATACCTAGTAATAAATATTATATTGAATCGATATTCATTGATAACATTCTTAATTAAAAACTCATATATTTTAAAGCACAGCTGAATAATTAAATTAATTCAATTCGCCGATGCCTGCCATCATCAATTAATTAATCGACACTTAGAATTCCATTCCGATCCCATTGAGCTTCTGCCGTTTAATGCGTTTTATATGGCTGCCAATTTAAAAGATAGAAAGAATTAGTTTCCGAATTCCAAACACAGTTTCGGAAATGATATAAAATTATAAATCAACAGTCGTAAGATTGTAAATTATGTTTGTCAACAAAACTGTAAATATTGTTCTCTAATGTTAGAGTTGCTGAAAACAATGGAAAGTTTTTAGCTGAATAGCGCATCGACTTATTTTTGAACTGTAAATCAAAAATGTGCTGAATAGGTCGAAGAAAGTACCTCTATACTTCTGCAATAAAAAGAAAAAAACAAGATATTATCTGCGAAATATTTTTATACGAATATTTTCCATTCCGTTGTGAAGAAAAATAAGATATAGGTACTTAGCTGTTTTGGAAATACTGAGTATCGACAGAAGTGTTCTGCAAACGATTTTTTTTAATTACTCATTATTAAAAAATATTGTAAATGATGATTCATATAATTCAGGCCAATTGGTATTTTTTTGCGTGTTAAACATCACGTGCATATATTTACTGTGTTAGTATACCTAAATTAACGTCGTTACAAGGTTTTTGTGGCAAAAAGCTTAATTTATGTGAGCATGTGTAAACGACCGGAAAATTGTGTCGAAACTTTTCAACATCTGAAATTCGATACTTAGGTAGGTACGAATTATATTATTTCGGAGAAGGTATATAATATCGAGATAAATATGTAGGTAATTGTTTAACTGGAAAATGCTAATTTAGCTTATAACAAAGTTTGTTGTTCTCTAATTTAATACACTATACCTACAATATCTTAAGGCTTCCAAAACTGTAGTTCTCGTGTAGTGCCGGATTTAAAGAATAGCACTACCCCATCTCTTCTCTAGAGGATGGGCAGCAGCGTTCTCTGAGTACTTTAACAACCATACTGCGATCGTCGACCCGCTTGCCAAGCGTGGTGATTACGGCAACCCCCCCCCCCCACCCTTTTGGGTGAGACCTATGTCCAGCAGTGGACGTCTTTCGGCTGAATGATGATGATTCCAAAACTGATTTCTACTCATTTATGAAACATAATCAGATTCCGCATTCTCTTCGTCTCTTGTCTTGACAGAGGATCGTGTCCTGCAACTTGCAAATCCAGACTTATACAAGGTTAGTCGGAAAGGGGGTATTAATCCGAAAGGGTGTTAAAGTACCAATAATAACGGATAACTTTTGTTCTACAACTTTCCCCAAAAGTCAATAATTCAGGAGAAAAAGCAGTCCAAAGACCTCAAAAAAAAAAAACGCTAAAACTATCTATCCTCATGATCAGCTGTGTTTATTTACATTTTAGGTCATATTTGGAGTCACGGATTAGATGTTCTATTTTATGAATTCGTAACTAAAGAATCTGAAGAATGTTTGAAAACACTATAAAAATAATCATTCCGCACGAAAAATAAAGTTCGAATTTTAAAATTTTAACCTTTGCTTTAAAACAGTCATCAGTGATACTTTAAGTGGCCCGCGGATTAGTACCTACCCCCTTTCCGACTAATTTTGAATATAAAAGGTGTATATGTTACAGTCAAAACTCTTGATCGGTCAAAAGTAATTTTGATTGCCAAAAACAGTCACAAGTAGGTACCCTAAATACGTCGGTCAAAAGTACTTTAATAATCAAAAAATATTGGTTATTAGTGTTTTTGATTAAAATAAATCAATTAAATGTGGTTTTGAACAAGAGTGTTAGTCAAAATCACTTCTGACAGGGAGTATTTAATAAAAAGTGATTGATAAGTATATTTGCAAAATCAAACACTTTAAAATTAATGAAAATAACAAGAAAAAAATGTATAAGGCACACTTTAAAAATAATGCGTTCTTTTACTACTCACAAAATGAAGGGTTACGCTACAATCAATCAAAAACCATTTGTTTCTGAACGCACCAATTAAACGAATGGTGGAATGGAAAGTGATCGGTGAAGCGATTTGTTCCTGCCAATCGCCGGCCGCGGCCGCGGCACCGCTCGCTTCGCTCGCTCGGCTTGTGTTTTGTGTGGTCACAGTTCTAACATAACCTAACCTACCTTTCAACTATCAGTTAGTCATTTTATTTCTTATTGCGTGGGACTTTAAAGTTTTGACTTATTTGGTAATTAATCTTTACTAACCTCCTTGATTTTTTAAGAGTTTTGACCGATAGTCTGAACAACTAACCGATCAAAAGTACTTCTGACTGCAGGCTTAAGTCAAAATAATTTGACCGATATTTCAGAATTTTAGACCAACGTCTTTAGTCAAAATATACTTTTGACTGTTTTCTGCAGTTAAAAGTACTTTTTACCGGTTAAGAATTCTGACTGTAACATATATTTTAACTAACATAAAAAATGATAGCTTATATAAAAAGCTCTAACGTGTTCTGCACTCGTCGGGATATCGGTCTCAAACCAGAAGCTGCAGTGGACCAATAAGGTGTGTTGTCCGAGGAAGCTAACGGGCTTGATTCCCGGCTCCGGTGAATTAGGTTTCCATGTTAGGATTTCTAAACGTGTCTTTAGTATGACGTAGACGGGTGCGGTGAGTACTTACACCTCTACTTGATAGTTGTGACGATTTATTAGATAAAGTTTTATAGCATTACCTATTACGATTAGATTGAATAGACAACAATACAGGCAGTTGTAATATCTCGGCTAAGCTCGACGACCGTTTCTATATTTTCTTTGTTCCTGTTATTTGCATAGAGCAATTTTCGATGGAGATCTTGCCATTTTCAATAAACGCGAGTGGTGGAATGTCAGAGTGTCAGTTGAAGCTTAAAGTTAAGATTTAATAAAAACATGTATCAAACAAATAAAATATCTTGATTTACTACACGAGGTTGTCGGCACGTGGGATGTGGACTCAGCAGTCATTGTCCCGATAAATCGTTACGGCGAATGGCCTAATAGCCAATAGCCTCGATTAACACCTCATGAGGCTCTCGTTGGGCGGCTGGATCAAGGGCTTGATACAGAAAGCAATAGGTACCTTGACATAGCACGCATAGTGAGGAGCCTCCTTTTTCCGGAGCCCTGACCGCCAGCACCGTTGACCATGTTCCCGATGCCGATGGGCTACTATATTTCTATGTTTTCAAATGTTTTTTTATTGAAATATTTAATTTGTTATGTATTTAAAATGAATAAACCGAATATAATGTATCATGCATGTTTATGGGTGCCTTTCCACCAGAGATGTGCTATGTAGCTATGCTGCGAGAATGTAAAAGCTAAGCTACGAAACTATGTGACTGTTTCCACTGATGCTAAGCTATGTAGCTGTGCGAGAAAGATGCGCATCTCGAGCTAGGCGACGTATCAACAATAGAGAAGGCACGGGGAGCGGCGCGGCGGGCATAGCTACACCAGTCGCGACCATCCATAGCACTCATCCATAGCTCGCATCCATAGCACGCATCCACATCATACATCCTTCCATATAAAAACGTAGCTTAGTTGAATCAGTTTCCACCAGTGCTATGGTATGTGAACCAATGAATATGATTGGTGGATATCAAACGCATCCATAGCATAGCTGCATAGCACATCTCTGGTGGAAAGGCACCCTAAGGCAGGTTTCTTTCCGCTGAAAATAAGCAGAAATTGCATCAAGAGAGTCCAGGTGTTGAACGCTACGATCTCTACTTACTCAGCTCTGTGTCACTGAAGATCGATACTCGAAGTTATAAACATGTCAAGGTTCTTTTCCTATTGCGATAATATTGAAAACGTAAAGAATAGAACCGTTTTCAGTCTCCGTTTGGTTACGACTCAGAAAATCTGGCTTTATAATGTTAATATCTAGAATATTGGCGAAACAAAAAAATAAAGGCCTAATGTACCTAATTGTAAATATTGGGAAATACCCAAAATAAAAATCCTATTCGAAAAAAATCTTAACAAATTCAGAATTTCACAGCCGCAGTTCAAATTAATTTATTAGCGAAATTGTGAAATCTCCGCGCGAGGAACACGTTTTAAGTAGCTATATTACTAAGTTGATGAAGTCATTTTATTGAAAGGAGCCATTTTATATTCATCTCTTGTTACACATGGCACAACGATCGGCCATTATACACGTATATTAGCTATTATATTATCCACCCGTTAAATTGGCTTTTGTTGATTTTCTTTCAGTGGTGCGTTGCATATTTTTGTCATTTACTATGCGAATTTGGTATTTAAATATTCATATGATCACTTTTAGTTTCTGTATTTATTTATAAAGTTTTTGAAAATATATGCAGTATCTACACTGCTATGTCTTAAAAGAAACATCTGTCGTAGCGGATCTGTTTTTTTTTCGATGTTCATAGTACGAGTAGCGTTTTCAGGATTGTTTAACGTAGTTGGCAATGACAACAATCAGCAAACTTTGGCTTCGAAGTTAGCTTCGGCTATGCGGTAAAAAAAAAAACATAGGAAAATGCAGTGAACTGTGCTTAAAACTTGAATGCAACGTATTTTCACAATTACGTAATCGTGCACAAAGTTTATAGCCTTGAAATTTTATGTTTCACAGTTAACCAAATATTCGCTATAAATTGTCGTATATTAGTAATGACATACCACGCGAATAACTTGTACTTGGCCGTAATTTACTGAAAATATGATGTAGCAGCATGAAAGCAGCTTATGACAATAAATCATGTTACGTATTCAGTATACAGCTTGTGTAGATTCATTGCGTTTGTTGTTCGTGTGTTATATTTCGGGCTCGTCTGCTTTAGGGCCCGGTACGTGCCCTACGACATTGTACGTGGTCCAATATTTCGAAATGTCGTTCTTTGTTAATAATAATGAAGATTTGCGTAGTTTCATCACAGTGCGCTCGTTGAATAATAACGTCCGGTTGAATGAACCATTGCACTGTGTCCTTGTTTTCTGTGTTTTTCCATGGCACGTGCGAGCCTGCTCTTGTGATACTACTCTCCACGTTAAGACGGATACCTCATTCCTCATGCAAGCTAATACAATAAATTAACAGTTGATTGCACACGGACAGATGGACAACTGCGCAGATGTATGTACTATCAAACGATCTTATCTGATGCATTACGATGTGTTCATACGTGATCTGTTCATTATTATAATGCTAATTGATTGTAATGCGCTCCATAGTTAATTTAACTATACTTAAAATACTATTTATTAGCTTTAGTAACGACTAATAGTTCAGACATTACGTTAAGCTTTTATAAGTACTTTTTCTCGTTTTGGGCAAATAAAACTTCGCACGATAAATTGCAGGAGATTTTGCAGTCACCAAACTTGTATAACACTATTAATTTCATTCTCAGGACAAACATCTTGTAGCTCATACAAATACTTAGCTTCTCATAGTCAATATCGAAACCGCCACCCGATAGTTTTGTTAGCACAAAAGACCGAGCACCAAGCCATAAATTCTAGTCAAAACATAATAACAAAGTCTCACAGTTTAACTACCTAATTGAGTTTTACTGAGGTGATAAACCGGAAATCAACGGAAGACCAGTGGAAATGCGTCCGTTGCGCACACTCATCTTCATTACAATTTTATTGCGATCCAGACCCGGACTACTAAATACTCCGTTAAAATACCTGACCTACAGCATTTTATTGCGCTTCGAGATCAAGATAAATCGTTTTAGAAAGCCATTATTACTATAATTAGCATTAGTCTCTGCATGTATAACAACAATAATAATAAAATATTATGTTTCAATTCAGTTATGTTACCGAATCGCCGCAGCCTCGGGGCGTGTACGCGTTGTCATGCGCTTAGTGGACCAGTAGAACACTATTCTGTTATATTTTTAATACGGTTACTTTTTCTGATGACCCTGATCATGCTCAGATTTAGGGCGTGCCCTTCGTTATCTGATCGAACAGGTACTACAAGTGCAGGTCGTAAGTTTCTACAAGCTAAGACTCGCATCTTTGTAACATTATGAAGCCACTTTTATTTGGTTGTAAAAAGATACGTATCTCTCCCGTAAACTTTTACTTTAAAATGGCCTATTATTTCGGAACACTTTGTATTTTGCTAGGTACCAGGGGTTGATTCAATGCTTTTTTGCATAGGAAAGTAAGCAAATTTTGAGTAGTATACCTATTATGGAATAATAATTAATTACACTAGGTACCTACATTATACTATTCCATATTTGCTTACTTTCCTGTACCTATCATGATATTCTGAACAGTAGGCGTGTTTTTTGTAATAATTCAATAAGGAGTAAAGTGACGGGTACAGTGGTGCGGCCTGCCTACGTGGCCGCCCACGTTGCTCTGCTACAATATAGGCCACTTTGCCAGCCTGACCTAATCGCATCGACCATTCAACATCCGTGCAAGAAACTGACCACACATACTGAATATGAAATGCTCACTGTTAATGTGTCACTTTTGTCAGAAGTAAGCATTTTCGAGTACGGTCATTGACCCTAGCATTGCGTAGGCTAGCTACTTTCTCTCAGTGTTGGAGCGAGGAGGTGCGCGGCAGGCGCGGCGAGAAGGGGGTCCTGCCAAATTAAGTGCGTGAAAGGCTGCGGACAGCCGTTCCGGTAACGCCGCTCGGGCACCGCCGCTTACGCACCCTTCCTGCCAGCTCTATCTGCTACAATATTATTGATATGATCAATCTTTCCATTCAGCCGTTTACGGTTACTCGGCTCCGTATCAACACAGAAGATCGCATCACTGTGTTTATTGTCGTAAAACGTAGGCGCCGGTTTGCAAAATTGTGAGCATCTTCGTAGAACGGGCCACGAGGTCGGTGAACTCAGGCCAAAGTGGCAATCGCGAATCAGCAGACTTGGAAAATCGAACCCTGATGTTGTCGCTCACGTGCGCTGTTAAAAGGTTGTATAAGCATTGCGACGCTTTCTACGCCTTCTTGTAATCAGAATGAGCAAAGAAGTGAGCGGAGAAATTGTCAACGTTTAACGGTTCAGTTGAAAAAGGAAACAATGAAACGTGAAATGTTGGGTGCACTCACCTACATTTTTCATTTTTGCATTTGGTGTAATGACTCATTAACAATTAATTGCCTTGATGTAAACGTAGCGTTTTACATATTCTTTGCGGTTTTAAATCTGTAGATATGTGATTTATCTTGTAAGAGACTAGCAACTCGCGTGACATTTCAATTATGCAGATGTACATTTGTGAAATATGTATTTGTAATGGCTTTGTGTATATTTAAGGCATTTTGTCATGTGTGGAGTCCGAAAAATCTATTTGCATATATTTGTAATGTCTTAAAATTCATTGAAGAAAAGTTCCCATGATATAGAATGCATAAACATTTATAGATATTCGGAATAATTCTGGTTAACTTAATGTATTTTAATTTGGTACACACAGGTACGCTAATTATGTTGCAGTTGGTAATGCGAATATTTATAATACATTTGTATAATGAATGAGTATTTTAGGAGCAGTTTGTACTCGATGTGTGTGGTTGGTGCTAATGTAATGACGGTCACGTTGCGCTCGCACGTTGCTGAACCACAAGTTACGAAAAGCACACGACGCCGCCCGCCACAGGAATACCAATCGGGCTAAATTGGGCGGCTTACAAAGGTCGAAGGCAAAATTATTTATAAAAAATTGCGAAACAACTACATAAAAAAGAGTTGGCACATTGGACGTGCTTACGACGCCACGTTCTCTCTTTTGAAGGTTACCTGCGAAGCTGTGCGTGTACCGTTAAAACAAAACTGTCAACGTTTAGAAGAACTAGTTTAACAATAGGTCAAAATAACCTTGTTTGATGGACAGGTTGGAGAGAAGAAATAATAACAGAAAACTAAGATTATTATGTTAGATGTAGCCTTAATTTGTGTCAAATAAATTTTAAAAGATTAAAAGCCTGTGGCTCTTATTATGGTAGAATTATTGGTTGAATATTATAAATATTCTTTTTTTTTTATTTATATTAAAAATGTATTTTAGTAATATTTTTTCCGTTGCATGTTGGTAGCGGCGCAGTATACGCGCGGAGCGGGCGGCGCGCACGCAGGTTTGGTCCGCAGCATGCGGTTGCCCGGGGTCGGGTGTCGTATTTCTAGAGCATTGAACCTCTGCAACCTTGTGCGTTGAGCCCGACCGCTCTCCGCACGCTGCGCTGACGCAACCGCTCCAGCCCCTTCTCTACTTCGACCGCAACCATATCGCATAATTACTCCTTTAGGGCACACCTGTTCTTAACAACGGTTACAATGGACGATTTGATGTTAGCGCTAATCGATTCATGAAAGGTTGAACTTAATTGGAGGTTGTTTAGCATTACACAATGTACGGACCAAGCTATAGCCACCTTTCAAATAAAGTTATACCTACTTGTATCTACCATTGTAATTTAACGATGTTCAATATTTTTATAATAATATTTAGTACAACATAATTGCAGCGCAGAGGCGCAGCACTAATGAAGTTAGCACGTCGCGGAGGGTGCAGAAGTACAATGCAGTGAGTCGGTCAAGAGGTGCGAGTGCGGGGCGCTAACGAACCGTTGCCGTCCGCAAATAGTCCGCGAGAAGTGCGAAACGGTCGCGGGGCTACAATTGGCGCCTGCCCCGAGAGCGTTGCGAGGTGACGCTTACGTAAGCCGCTGACATAACCGAGTCGACGACCGCCGCTTGCGCAACCACCGCCGAACCCGCAACCCCACGCACCGCACCTCCCCCTCGCCACCGCCGCTCCCCCACTATCCGCCAAAATTACCTAATTGTACCCAAAATGCATTAAAAGGACACTGGTCCAACGCCCGAGTTACGACACCGGCAATCATTAGTGCATCAACCTTCTGCCTAGGCAGGTGACGGACATAGCTTGAACGTTGGCTACGCGATCACTTAACATTTTAATAACTTGATACACTTGTTACTGTTTTATGGTTTTATTGAGTTTGATTATGACTGGAAGAATTATACTGACCAGTCACTAGTAACTGTTATAAAAACCTAGGTCAATGTAAAACTCCATTTAAGACGATATATTTTTTAGAGTATATTTTTATCTCGCACACAAATTGACAAATTCTCCATCACAATTACGTATTTCGAAAATATTCGTAGAAGATCGTGGTTCATTGAGTATAGGATGTCCAGTTAAAAGTTAATTGCTATAGGTTATCGAATCCTTTAAAGTTTAAAGATCTGAGTCTTGCGATTGCAAATCTGGGAGGCGTTTCTCGGTCTTTTGGCTAAACACAGAGCATACTGCTCTAATGTGTGACAGCAGTATTGCGTATTCCCCGCAGGTCTAAGGATCCGAATGGGCCGTCAACGGAATTGTGGGCATGTACGTGACGTATATGGTACAGTTATCCTTAGTGAACGAAAGTGAAAACTAAATGCGGGCCCAGTCAACGACCCCGGCGGGTCGTCGACCGCGCCGAACTGCAAAGGCCGTTTGTGAGTGCTGAGGCCGCGCGCGCGACATTTAGCCGTGCACTGGACGCGCCTGCGCACCTATTGCACACCCTGACTAAGTATAATAACTTCATCATCATTTGATAATCAAGAAAGTATTTTGAAAAGTAAAAGTTATTGACGTCATGAAATCACGAGCGGAGTTAGAGGAATTTTGACAAGTGTTCAAATGACTCTTTATCGATCATTTGCCTCGAACATTATTTTTGATTTATGTCTCTAACTTCTTTCTTTTAATAACAAGTAATCAAAAAGTTTAGTTGTTCCAGATCATTAATTATGTTATTGGCTGACAGGCGCGGCCATGTCCCCAGGCTCTAGGTGAACTAAGAACTAAGTAACACTTACTAGGCGGAGAACAATGGGCATTTGCTGTTGCTAAGTACTTATTTACCTACTTAAAGCTTGCAAATTGCGTTGGAGGAATTTTTACAGTTGTATCGTTCTTTATTGTCTATCGGTTTTAGTGAAAACTCGTCGAAATTATATGAATGTATGAATGAAAATGAAGGGCCGTAGTATTTCCGAGATTACTACTACACTGCCCGTTTACGATTAGATATTACGCACTACTACATTATAAATTATTCGGTACCTAACATGTAGGGGACTAACATTTTAAAACAACTATTCGTATGCTGACTAAAATGAATATTCAAGATAGAATTGCGAAGCTAAGTTCGACGTTCTACCATCGAGCTACGAATGTTATGTCACCGGAAAATGACTTTCGAGTTTGTACCAGGTATATATCGGGAGTAACATTTTGGAATCAAAATTTGAAGTATTACAATTAAACAAAAGTCGACAGCAAAGTAAAAGGTTGCTTAAATATTTGCATTTACAGTTTGGCTACGGACTACGAGGCTACGGCCTACGAAGTTTTTGTATGTACGTGAAATTTAGGAAAGTATTTTTTTTTTATTCTTTGCACCTATTGGAAGGGCATCTTATTGAGTTAGAAAAATTGGATATTATATAGTATAGTCATCCCAACAGCATAGTAACAATATACTCAGATGACGTAGCGTAGCGAAAATATTTGATGTGGTGTAATTTAAAGAATACTTACAACAATTTACCGCTATTGCAGATTTTTTTAATACTACTTCCGCATGTTATACTGTTGGCCCAAAAACGGTATGAGTGCTTAGCAACAACATCTCTGCAAACGATGTCAAAACTCTTGTGGTTATTAATATCTTCATAGATAGATAGATATACAAGCTTAGTTTTAGCACAGTGTACCTACTTACTAGATACAGTGGGTCAACGCCCATACATTTGACAGGTCCTATGAAATGTCAAAATTATGTAGGGGCGATGGTTATGTCCCAAGTATGCAGTATGGCTACTCGGGACATAACCTCCGCTCCTTCACCCCGCAACCCCCCGCACGATTGCTCTGCGACAATGTTTTACGTTGACCGACTGTAAGGAGTAAGATATAGGTAGACTGTGGTTTTAGTATACACTAAACTTGAAACTAGTTTGTTCAGTATCACTAGGAGAATCGATTGACATATTTTTACAGCACATTTTTTATTTTTTTCATAAATTTCAATTTTGTTTCAGTAGGTTTCTACCCGTAACAGTGGACGGGAATAGACACCTTGAGGCATGAGATGGCCCGCTCGGTCAGTTTCCGTGTATTAGACAACCCCTGCATAGCATATCTCAGGCATTTTACACTTTAGTAGGGAACTTAACGCGACATAAACTAAGGTGTAACTGAGAGATTTATGAAAAAAAAACACATAGGTATTCAGGCAGTTCTGATGAAAATCTTGTTGGGGTGTCTCGGTTTTTGTATATATGTACTAAAAACAACGTTGTAGATATATAATTTATTTCGACCGAAGAGTGATCAATGATCACAGCTCTTAAGTTGTATATCCAATAAACTTTGTAATATGAGGTTAATGTTGAAAGATTAAGTGCACTGATAATTGAAGATTGTTAACGTTTGCAGGTCAGCGTTAAAAATAAACAATTCTATTTTACGTTATAGTTTTATTATTTTGACAGAACAAAAGTTTATAGGCATGTGACAGACAATGCGATCGGCAAGATCTAGTTAAGATATTGCGATTGTGTCTAAAGGTCAGCGTCAGATACAAAAAAGAAACTGCGTTGAGGCTGAAAAAAGTTTTAAACGCGTTTGCTCAGTCATTGTTGACACGTACGAAGTACACCTATGCACGTGCCGCCGGCCTTATCGAACGGCACTTAAGCTGGATTTATTTATATAGATACAGCATTTTAAATTAATCTTACATTCAAGATTAGTTGCAATATCTAGTTGTGTTATGAAGTAGTTAATACGTAGGCCTTTATTTGAATGACTAAAAATAATCTCAAAAATGTTTGCTAAGAAATGTTATAATTATAGCATTGCTTTAATGGTTTGTTTTGCCAGATTCGAACTTTTGTATCTTTACAACTTGAAACTTCTTTGGGTAAGCTATGTATTTAAGTAAAGTTGCCAGCAAATTTCAAAGCTTTTGCTATAATCTAGAATTATTAGAACTTACAATCAGCAAACTTTACTTTCAGTGCTACGCGGCTAACAATGAATAAAAATGTCAAAAGAATATTTCAAATAAAAACAAATCATTATGGATAACTTCGCGCAGTGTGGACAGACACAATTTTATTTAATTGCAAAAACTATGATCAAATTACACACATTTGGAATTAACATTAAAAAAATTGGAAGTAATAACGAATACTAACTGGATTCGCCATGAACACCTCCTTTTCTCCTTCTCTCGTGTTGGCACAAAAATACACCCTGCCGTGGTGGACAGATAAAAAGATTAGCCAGTCAGTAAGGTTAGTAGCGGGGCTGACTGCCCAGGGTGCAACGGGCGTACGTAAGTATCTTTACTCGTGGAGGGTCTTTTTATGCACCTCATTATATACCTGCTGAAAACCGGAGCCGACTGGAGCTCCTCAACGATACCACTCGACTCTTTCAGGAATCTGACAAATTTTTACTGATTTCTCTTATGGTCTTTAGTGATACAAGATCTGACAAAGTTTCACAAACCAAGAGTTCAAAGCGACCAATAATAATAGACAAAATTATGAAATCTGCTAAACCTGGCCAAGTTCGAAGTTTATGTAGATCCAAATAAATCTAATAGGTAACTTACTGTTAGTGTAGTTACTGTTTACTATTTATTATTTTATCTCATCTATTATTTCCATAGTTTTTCAAAAAAAATCCCCTTTTATCGGGATGCTGATATGTTAAGTAGGTTGTTATTGATGGGATAATGTTTTACAGTTCTGTATATAGTGATGAGTGAACCTTCACCACTGTTTATACCAAACAGTTCGTCTTTAATGTTATTGTCTAATGTGATACCACTTTATCACTACGCGTTTTTGAGTCCCCATCAAGTATAATTAGCACTTGGGCCGGGGCGAAAGTAGTCGCTTTTGGGTTTGTTGTAGAGCAGGCGGCGCTATGTGGGCAAGTGGTCGTCACAACTAGGCCGCGTTTCCACCGAACGGGTCTTGACTTTTTGTTCGTGATGATGCGGAACAGAAGAGAGAAATTCGGTGAGATAAAGCAGCACTCGCTAAGGAGGACACGGTCACGAGGAGTCATCGGCTCCAAACTCGACGAATGTAGAGCAAGCGATGTTTCTCCTTGGGCCACGGCGCAACCTGTCTGCGGGCCGCGGGCCGCTATCAGCGCCCCGGGCCAAAATAATGATGCTCGTTACAACAAAATTTCGCATTCAACTACATATTTCTAAAAAAGCCTACGTTTCAACATCGCAGCTCATTTTTCAGTGTTCTGAAGAAATATTTTTTAGGCCTTGAATAATTTTTTCATGTTTCAAGGCGTACAAGTTAGAATTTGTATTTAGTAACATAAACTTTCTAGAATAAATATTCCTCAGAATGCAAAGAATACAGTTACCTGGCAACGACAATTAAGACGTTTCGTATCTTTAAGGCGTGTTTCTAAAGAGGGGTCCGTTGGTTATTTCATACAAGCATTAAGATTTAGATAGGCCTAAAAGATCCCAATTATGCGCGTAACGAGCAACTTTCTTTTGCAACAAGCATGTAGATGCGTGACAAAGGCATTGTCCGCCCAAAAAGGCAAAAAATCCAATAATATTTTGGAAAGCACAGCGAGTCCTTATGTAAGAGTTCAACGTGACACTTCTGGCGGAGGCAGTGTGCGTCCGTTCAGCGCGCCACTTTCCTTCACGAACAATATTTGGATAGCTACAGAACTATGCCTATTGGTTCTCATCTAGCGCATATTTTACATCTTTAGACACGCAATTTTACTATGATGATTTGGCAAGATTGGACGTTTAATTTTTTGCAATAAAATATTATTGAAGTACAATTTCTTATAGATATCATATTTGATATTCGCTATAGAGATAGGTATATGAGTATTTTATCAATTATATTTTTATAATACGTGCTATTAGGTTTTTACGTCATGATAATTACAGATACTTCTATTTTATTTTCAAGTTGATCAATAAATAGTTATCACTGTATCAGTCATCAATACGGTGTATCATTTGTTGGTATATTATTACAAGACTTCCAATAGTAGCTACTTAGTTGAAAAAAAAAATGGCGAAAATGTGATGTTGTGGATTGATAACCAATTTGTAACTAACAGTGACCTGTTTTTGGCTTTCAGGAGTATAAGCTTCATCAAACCCTGAAAGATATAAATCGCGGATCGCCTCTTGAATCCGCTCGTAAGTGTAGTCAATTTGTGTAATTTACAGAAATACAATTTCAGTTGCAGACCTTTTAGTTAGAAAAAACTTCCTATCTATTCAGTGTTTCTTACGTACAGCGTGTCTAGCTTAGCTGTCTTAAAGTTCCCTGTCAAAGTTTTAAAAAACCTAATCAATTTGTAAACATAGCGCCTAAATACAGCTTTTAGTAACATTATATAATATTTTGGTCTTTAAAAACTGATCACTTGAGCTATACTTTCTAAATAAATACTTTAATCTGCAATTACCATCTAATTTAAAAGTAACAATTAAATTAATTCTCATAGTATAATCAATAGCATGTGGAATGATTACCACAACTGTTTATGCTAGTAGATACACAATGAGGCTTGATATGTGTATAATTTATAGCGGATGGACAGAGGATGTTTGCGTTTGCGCTGATGTCGGCGTGTCGAGTGTCGTTCGAAGAAGACTCTCGTGCTGACGGCTGACAGCAGCCGCACCAACGCGGGGTCGTTGACCTCCAACAACGCTATACATTTGGCGAACAATGATTTGGAGTGGCGAGGTGAATGGCCGCGCTCGGAGGGGCTGAGCGTGGGCAGTTATTGACCCATATTGGAGGTGAAATGTAGATCAGTGGGCGAGAGCGGCGAAATTCGCCGCGGAGTCTGCGAGCGGTGCGGCGGTCGCGCAGAGCTGCGCCCGCGCGTCCATCACAATACTAGTCGTATACGCACACAGCTACGCTCTCAATGAAACTTCATGTTTTGAATAGACAAGCGTTGCTCACGTGAATTGTAAGGCATTATCATGGATTCATGACACAGAAAAATGTGTTGCGTATTTGCAGTTAAATGCCAATTTATGCGTACAATGTAGTACATCAATTGATTACACTGTTTCATGTGTGCATGGTAAAACTACTTAGTTTAATAATGTAATTATTAAACTGTATCTAAATCTTTTCTTTGGCATTGTGGTAATTTACTGTTAGAAATTAAGTCTACATCATGCGTAATAGATGAAAGTGCCTTGGAATAAAATAATCATTATATTAAGGTCAAGTTTTATAGCCCGGCTGTGTCGGGAGGGTATGTACGGGAAGGGTCAACATTGCAAAACAAATTGGTAAATCCACTTGACCTAACGGCCAATATTGGTTCTGGCACAGTGAATAGGTGGGGACCGCTAGAAAAGCAGATTCTGGTTACCTAAACACTGAAATAATTCCAATTGCATGCCAGATGTAGCAATTTGCAGAATCATTGTTTTTCATATCAAAGGCAGGTACAAAGTAATACAGCGTAAATAATAAACAGAAACAGCAATGCCAGTATGAGGGTACCATGGTCGGATCAATGGCGGTAACGCAAAATAATGAGACGAATTAATGAATAAAATGAATGTTTTATGAAATGTGAATACCGTTGATTAAAGTAAATAAACCAGTCAAATGTAAGATGAAGAAATGTAGCGATGTGATGATAACTTGCCCATTCGTTTCTCGTTACTACGAGCAATTTGGTAATTGCAATCGCCATTTTCAATTTCGAAAAGTAGGAAAGTTTGTAAATTACACTCATACGTAATAAATAAATTAATTCTTCGAACTCGGAAATTGCGACGACAATTTTGCGAGCAATCGCTGAAATTCTGGAAAGATGATTAACTCTTCGTGGACCTAAATGAATATTGTGAATTTCCGAAATGAGTTTATTTAAGTATATATTATTTGTACTTTTTTATGTTTAAACTTTAAGGTGATCAAGATTTCTATCAAGATGGAGACTTTACCAAAAAAGCAAAGTCAAATAGCAGTCAAAGATCTCGCATAATCGTAAATCTAAAACTAAGGTGTAGGTTTAAGCTTTCAACAATCACATGTTCGTGATACATCAAGCGCGCATTCCACCGAAGAGTACGGCCTTCTGTGGTAGCTACCACCTCAATATGACCTAATCGCCGAATACTAACGCAAAAAGTGGCACGCGAGGCACTCTTAATGAGAGTTCAATTTAGTAGCTACGACGTTGCTGTGTTTTTTGTACCTACCTACATATTGAGCGAACTGAAAAAATGTTTCGTCATCGAAACTGACAAGAAGACCCTGGCAACACCGGGACAACGCAAAGAAAAAGATAATGAATATTAAGAAAATATTTAAACATCAAATTATGCATAGTAAAACCTATGACTACACCTAATATGCATAGAGTTCATAAAATAAACTAAATTCTATGCATATTCTGTAGGACGTACTAATGTCTTTTTAATAACTAGTGAAATATGAGAAGTATGCTTCTCATATTCTTTCTTCATATTCAGTCTTCGAACATATTGGTCATCTAATCTAGTTTGAAATCGAATAAAATAAAAAGTTTAAGAGGCACGCGCGTTACGCAATTTTGAAATTATGTAACCCAAATAACATTCAAGAAAAAAATATCGTGTACTTGATGCTCGATGTATTTCACATCTAAAACTGAAATTTAATGAGTATATAAAATGTTACAGTCAAGCATGCAAACGTAATAATATGATCTGGCACTGAAAGAAAAATTTAAACAACATGCTGCACGTGAAATGTGCTACTTTTCCAGGGTTTGAAATAAGATTAGAAATAGGTTATGAAATTATTGATTCTGTCAGGACGCTATAATTTTCTAAATATAAGTGGAATAAAACGGTTTACTGATTGACTGGCTGTCAATTCCTAGGCCGATGGCGTATGAAAGAAACTTGAAATTGAAAAATCAAGCCACTTTTTATTTATTACTAGCTGTGCCCGCGACTTCGTCCGCGTGGAAGTCGAAAAACAAGATTGTGTCGCAACAACTAAACAATGTATATGTACCGAATTTATTACAATAAAACAATAATAGACAAAAGTGGCCCACCAGGGCACTAATATCTTTTGAAGCATTTCTTCAAGTAGAGTTTCAGCTCATTTTGATTGACCGTTAAGATTCATAAAACCTACAACTTTAATGCATTTCTTTGCTAAAATGGATTACAATTGTATAATGACATTTATTGTGAATTAATATGTTACACGTTGGTTACATATTTATAGCTACCGATTGATTGTTATAATTTCATTTCACTATACCTACGTAAATAAAGTTAAAGATAAAAGCGACAGGTTTTTTATAATACTGACAACAATGACCAAAACAAAAAATAAAAAAAACATTGCAAAAACAATTAATAAAAAAAGCTAATTTGAAAACATTCGAACGCAGAACATGTAGGGTTACCGATCTCTCACAACAGCATTCTGCTACGCTGATTTCTGACAAATTCTCTGAAATTAGATGATATTCTTAGGAAACGTCTACTCAGTCCTCATTGTAAATACCGTGAAAATACATATCTCACGTATTAAGCTTACCGTGGATAATACCTATCCGACGTATTAAGCTTATACGTCGCCGTATGTGGAATATATGGAAATAATGTTCTGTTGCTCATCTCCTATGAGCAATAGCGTAATGATATATATAACAGCAAAAGCGCAGCTCTTTATGCAACACATCAGTGAAAGTCGCATCAAAATCCATCAACGGAATTTTACGTGATTATACATCGCAGGCTGTGAAAATAATGTTCCACTGCTCGGCTCCTATGAACAATAGCGTGATGGTATATATATCAGCAAAATTTTCGCTTTTTACGCAACACATCAGTGAAAGTCCCATCAAAATCCATCAACGGACAATAATACCAAAAAAAAGTTTTCATTTTTTTATCGATAGTATTACCTAACCTACCCCAGACAAAGTGCACTTTGAGTTTTATTAATAGTATAATAAGTAATATATAATAGTATAGATAGCTAGATTCAAATCCGTTCAGCCGCAAGGCGTGATTGATTAACAATAATCCAAATTCACAAACTTACATAAACTTTCATGTTTATAATATGAGTAGATAGAATGATTACGAAATATTAAATTTCGACGAAAGCATTGGGTGAGTGCTTTCCTTACAAATAATCATGGCCACCGACTCCGACTTGGATTTGGACCTTATTTTCGGCATCAGCATTCCCAAAAAGTATGAACATTCAATGAATAAAAATCCTACTATAAGTCATCATGGATTCATTTTATTGTGAACAACAATAAGAAATTGAATGTATTCCCGATTCCACTGCCATTCAGATAGGTAAAACCTAATAAATTCTAAATAAAAATATCTTCGTTTTTTTTTAATAAAAGCTTAGTACCTTTTTCATAAGGGTAGCATTTCAATAGACCTTCCGTAGACTGAGAATAGGTACTAATTCAACAATTAATATTAGGTAATTTATGGATTTATTCGTAGTAATATATTTCCTCACAACGTGATTTGATACACGTAACGCCATCTATTGAAAATAATGGTAATACATGCTAAGTTCTTCTAGAAAACTTAAAATTCGCATATCTTTTGATTGCGTGATCCGAATTGCGATGAAACAAAAACCATATGTTACTTAGAGATAAGCACAAGATATGTTGATAAAAGTCAACAGCATTGGGTCAGTTCTTTTTACGTGATGCTTGAACAAACAAACAGATAAACAGATAAACAGACAAACAGAAAACAAATCCAAAAATGTTAAAAATGGGTTCTTTTGGTTACCTTTAACACCCCAACCATGTTTTTTAAAATATTTGCTATGTACAGACACGCCAAGTCCACAGATTTATTATATGTATAGAAGATATTGATTATTTGCATATCTTTTGATTGCGTGAACCGATTGTGATGAAACAAAAAAAATATGTTACTTGGAGATAAGCACAATATTTGTTTATAAAATTCAACGGCATTGGGTCAGCTCTTTTACGTGATGCTTACACAAACATGCAAAAATATGTTTGATCTTTACTTCCCTAGATGGCGTTGGCGTCGAATTAGATCGCGCTATGGTTTCGTTACCGCGCGATTTATAAGTTCTGGACGACATTTTTTTATTTACCTAAGATACACGATTTTATTATATGTATGGATATAGATTTTATTTTATTATATATGTATAGATTTTTCAAATCCCTATGAAACGTGGATACGAGAAATTGCAAGTCAATCATATAAGTTGAGACACATCTTGAATAGGTATTTGACTGAAAAAATCTAATTAGTTCGTCAGTTAGATTATCAAAAAGTATTTGAACCGTATTTTTTCTTTTGTTACGTAAACCAAAATTGACGAAGATACGACACTTTTAAAATTGCCAAGACGTCACATCATCACATGTAAGTACAATTTTTACTTACTTCTGACGTCACAAGCCCCCACTCTCGAGTTTTGATGCGTTTTATCTTTCCAAATATTTATAGATATAACAAAAGAAAAAATATGTGTCCATTATTTTTCAATACTCTAACTAGCGGACTAATTAGATTTGCAATTTATAGATGCTATCAACATGCCTATTTAAAGTAAGCAAATAATAAAATTTTATCAGCAAGAATTTTGCACTAGGCACAATCAGGTACGTACACGATTTTGAGTTCGTATCGACATAGCATGCATAATACCAGTCAAGGTATGTTAGGTAAGCAGCCTCTACCTTGGAATGAAATCAATATTGCCGTATACAATTTGGTGTATAGCAGTAAGCAACTCTTTTCTACATTATTTTTTGGCATTCCTTTCTAGAAATTAAAGTCCTACATTACTAGAATCCTGTGTATCCTTTTTAACCGACTTCAAAAAGAAGGAGGTTCTCAATTCGTATGAATTATGTTTTGTCTTGTGTGTTTGTTACGCAATATCTCCGCCAATTATGAATGAATTTTGATTATTCTTTTTTTGTTTGGTAGGCCATACTTCAGAGGTGGTCCCATATAAATTTTATCGAAATTGCTTCAGCGGTTTTTGAAAAAATCAACATAAATAAAAAATATAATACTTAGATGACGTTTTGGTTTGTGGTTTCCTTCAGCAAAAGTTTTGATGAGGACTTTCAATCTCTGTTTTAACTGTCATCACAGAAACATTAGCCAAGAACAAAGAAGATTGTATTTATTTGTAAGGAGCCGTCATGATAATTATACAATAATACCTATTCTTAAAGAAAACTACCTAGTTGTTGGAAAAATTACGCAACCCTGTCATTTGATTTGTAGCCTTAAACAGTGTAATTTATGGCAGTAAAACGTATTTAATAAATCACTTTAAATAAAAGTAAAAACCGACTTGAAAAAAAACTAAAAAGAGAAAATAATTACGATAATATAAAATTAACAGTTTCAGAAGTCGGTGCAGTTCTACATTGAAACAAATAAAAGCCACCGACTTCTGAAACTGTTAATTTTGTATTATGATAATTATTTTACTCTTTTTAATATTTTTTAAGTCGGTTTTTACTTTTATTTAAAGTTATTTACATTTTACCTATTGGTTTACCAAAAACTACAAAAATCTTGCTTATAATAAAAGTCTAGTGTTACAATTTTTACAGGTGCACATATGTACCTACCTACTATAATTTTATGGTGTAATCCAAACATTACTAATTTAAACGAAGTATTAAGTAAATACAAATAGTGGTTTAATTATAGACATAAATCACACATCCATTATCCACACTACTACAGGATGCTGGAAGGGCAAAGTAGAGAAAATTGTGCAGGGCGGACCTTGAGAAAAAGATTTACCTTTGATTATACCGACTAACTGAGACTTGATGGAAGAATAAGATATGACCACACCAGGAACAAAATATCTGTTATATTTTCGGGAGTTAAAACGTTAGAGCGAAGAATTAAGCTGATCTGGACACCTTTTTGGTCAAGCCGTGAGACACATACCCAAGACTTTTTTATTTGTATCACTTTTTTACCTGTTGTGTCTCTTTGTGCTGTGTCCAAATAAATGATTCTTTATCTTTAAGAAAGTCAGGCTGTTAGCCGATGTTCCCACTAGATCGTCATCAAAACAGTGAAAAACATTTCAAACTATACGCATATTTGTTTTATCTTTAAATCGTTTTTGCACAGAATTCCACAAAGATGTCTTACAAGTATAGGTAGTAATAAGGTCTCGTTTAATTTTACCAGATTATTACTCGGCGTACACTGAGAGGAGTCAAAATAAAGGTCAGGCTACTTCCTCGTATCTTTATTTTATGTGTATAAGTTTCTTTCATAATAGACTTACCATTTTTACGGCGCCTACTAGTCATAAAAAAACTACATCTAAAAAGTACTTAATACGTGTACGTGTAGAATTCTTTGCATCGCATCTTCGCGTGTCATGCTAAGCTAATCCAAATGTGAATAATGAAACCTTGTACTCAAAATCTCCAATAGTTACGGGTTAATGAATTTCCGCAAAGTAATTAAAAACCGTTTAAGTTTCATGACTGGACGAGGCAGAATGGCGCAATATAATATTATCTTGAATTATATGTACTTGCTTATGAGTTATTGGACAAGTTCTAAGAGAAATAGCAACGCTACTGAAGCTACTGACTGACAGTTAATTTCGCGTTTAATTTGTTATTTTCCGATGGATGAGAAATAGAAAACGCCTCGCTTTCTTCCGTTCCAAGAAGGTTCAATATTAGTTCAATGTTTTACTATTATTTTTCTCCATAAGGTTCGACGGGCGCCGGGCGTTCAGTCAACGAGTTGATCAACAAACAACCTTATTTGCCGTCTGCTATAGCTCCAGGAACGAATCTCGCTGACCTAATTCGACACGTGCGCGACGAAGGATCCCATATTACTCTCGGAAATAAAGAAAACTGCTTTACTGCCTTCGAAACAGTTAACGGCTCTTTGTCCAAAGTCCAGACACATAAAAAGAGGCAAATATCCGAGGGAACACTTAATGGCATTTCGGATAACGGGTCTCTTAATAAATGTTTTGGGAAAAAGATATATATAGGTAGTAGCCCTGTAGATTAGCTTCACGAAGATTGTCTTCATCTGCAGATAAGGTCGTATCAATGTGTATTTTTGCACGTCCGTTAAATAATCCATATATAAAGCTAATTGGTATCTGTAATAAAAGATAAAAATATTTTATTGTCCTTTTAGTACGGTGTCTGTTGAACAGAAGTGACTGACAAAAATAAAAGTATCGAATTCATTTCGCCGTGCACTTACAAAAATTCAATTGAATTTGGGTTATTGGAGTAAAAGCAATGAAAGTAGGGCTTCTGATTGGTTTTATACCAATTTGCGGACCTGCGTTAATCGGAGCAGCTAACTGCTCCCTAAATTATTATGATTGTGTTCATGAATACCTTACGTGGGAGAAATAAACGAACCAAAATTATAAAAGGCACAAGTATAACTAAGTACCTACATAAAAAGACAAAAAATGTACCTGTTTGCAATTAAATGTTTGCATAAGGTAGTTGAGTGTTATTGTATTGACCAAACCTACAGTTTCTACAAAAAAAAAAAAACTGTTTATAAATAGACTTTAAAGGGAAGGAATTCAAGTACAGATTAGTCCAAAACCGGGTATGGGGGTAAAACCGGGACAAGGCAGTATAGCCTCTTACACATTTCAAAATTATGTGCACGTTTGCTCGCTGCTTTTGTCCACCCTGATCAGTTTGTCAACAAACTTTCAATGGCGTCGGTGCGTGCTCGACAACAATAAATAAGAAAAACGCTTTTATTGCCAATTGATCTAATATTCTTATGAATAAATAAGTGTCTAACTTTATACTCGCGAAGGAGCGATGCATGGTGCAATGTTTTAAATGTAAGAACTGGGCCCATGAAGGCTGCGTACAGCCTAAATGAAGCCTAAATGAGTTTCATTTCTACCACTGTTATGAGCCAAAATCGGGTATAATATTTGGATATACCCGGTTTTGGACGAGGGGTGGGGCAAAACCGTAAAAACATAACTTTTATATAAGTATTGATTATTTTTTTGTTATTTAGAATTAAGATTATAGTGATCTCAAGTGTTAAATATGTGATTTATAAACTAAACTAAATAATTATAGTCTATTTATAATTGATTTAATGTTCTTCAAACTTGTGTTTTATTGAATTGTTGCCTTAGCGTCCGGTTCTAACCCACTTTCCCATACGTCATCATATTTTAAACCAAGTAAAAATAAAGGTAGGCATCTAAGATAGAAACGAATAAATTGATAAAGCTAAATTGAGACATTATGACTCGCTCAAAGAAAACTAGTCCATATAAAAAATTCGCTACGCTATCAATAACTACGTGTTCAGATTGTGCTGCCCCAGAGTTTGTTAAACATCTGCATAGCAACATCTCGACTCAGCGAGAAGAATAAATACTAACTTAGGAATTTTAATAGCCGTAAGGAATTGCATTGTCTATTAGAATACTACAGTTATCTGTTCGATATGAGTTTTTTTTTTCTTTTTTTGCATTTTTGCAAAGAGCAATTTATTACAGAATTAAGATGAATACTTGGTGGCTTTATTTGCTTGCACTGTTGCGAGGAAAGGTAATTTACTAAATGACATTTCACAGTCCCACAGTGCATGCTGATGAGGCAGGGAGAACGATCGATATTCCTATTATTCTGATAGTCTCTGTCCCAAAGGAGAGACATTGTTACGGAAAAATATGTATAGGTAGATGTACAGGGTGTATTCGAATTTGTGTAATTCCTTTAAACCGCGTAACCGTAAGAGCCTATGCACACCACGACTTTTTAACGCGGCGTCGACGCGCGTTTCTGTCATATTTCATACTTAAAAAACGTCATTGTGAATTTTTATGTACTGAGTTTGACGGAAACGCGCGTCGACGGCGCGTAGAAAAGATGCCGTGTGCATAGGCCCTAAGATTAACCAGGCATGGGATTAAAGCAGATAAAAATAAAAAACAAACATTGTATTCTGTTTCCGAGTCATTTTAGCGCCTCGAGTTAACTGACTGCGCGAAGCGATATCTCAGTAATCGTGCCTGCCAGCTATGGCGCCTTCATTCATTTATTTATGCGTGGTATCGAAATGTCTATAACAAAAAAAAAACTATTGTAAAAAAAAACTATTTTTTTTTTCTTGAAATCTTGATGGGTGGTTTTGATACGACAGCTTAAAATAAAAGGAAGAAAAAAAAAGCAATCTATATCCCAGTGCGGAGTTAATCTATACCAGTAATATATCATATAATTTCACGGAATTACACGCATTCGTTTACAGCCTGTATATATTTTCTGGAGGCAGACCATTTTTAATTCATCGAAGTCGTCGACAGGAGGCTGCTGACATAAATTGCTACTTAAAAACACCTTAAGGGAATGCCTTTTGGCACAATTCTCCTAAGGATTGGCAGGCTAAGGGTTCGTGAGGGTTTAGCAATCGACACTCTCGTCACAGTATCACAGATACCATGTGTAGGTACTGGTGGATCTGCCAGGGTTGCGGACTTAGACCCGTTATGGAGGAGTGGCTGGAGAGGCGGCATGGCGCCCTCAGCTTCCGGCTGACGCAGGTGCTTTCGGGACATGGATGTTTCGGGAAGTACCTGTGTCGCATAGGCCGGGAGCAGACGCCCGGATGTCACCACTGCGTCGACTGCCCGGAAGACACGGCGCTGCACACGTTGCAGGAGTGCCGTGCGTGGGCGACGCAGCGCCGTGAACTAGTCGCGGCGATCGGTGGTGACCTCTCGCTTCCGGCCGTGGTTCTGTCCATGGTCGGGAGCGAGAGTGCGTGGGAAGCCGTCACCTCCTTTTGCGAGGTGGTGATGGCGATCAAGGAGGGAGCGGAGAGAGAGAGAGAGGCGACGGCCACTCTCCCTTCCCGCGCCAGACGCACCGGGCGCCGCCGGAGGGCGCGCGACGATCTCCGGCCACCCTAGTGTGTGGCCTGCGGGCGACGGGTTAGGGGACCCGTCGCCCGACCAGTAACAGGCCCGAGAAGGCGGCGCGCATGTGTTCCGTGCGCGCCTCTCAGGAGGACGTGGGGCAAGGCCCCACAGAAGGAGAGGTCCGATAGGGGCTGGCGGACCGAGGCCTGCCGGGGTTGCGGTGCATGCAGCTGCGAATCCCGTGACCCCGGCCAAGGGTCAGGAGTAGGAACACCGTGGGTTTTTAGCCGGTAAGAGTCCGGCATAACCCTTCGCCTTCCCCAGGCGAAGGGTATACATGAGGATTTTCCCACGAAAAAAAAAAAAAAAAAAAAAAAAAAGGGTTGCGGACTTTGTTCGAAAGAGTTACCGCGGCCCTGGAATGCAAAAGGCATTAGGAGGAACACGAATGGGTTTTAGTCAGTAAGAGTCTGACACTCCCTTCCGCTCCGCCCAGAGCGAAAGAAGTCATTTGATGATTTCCCATCCATAAAAAAAGCACTGGTGGATGTTACTGCTTAACCCCTAACTCTTACGAAATTGAGGTAGTAAAAGAAATATATAACAAATCAAATCACAACATCCATACCTTCAAACATTAGAATATTGTAATAACGACTTTATCAATAATCAAACATTTATTTTCATATAATAAAAGGATAAACTCCGAGGAAGTCATAGGAAAAGCTACTGTTTAATTTATACCGTCAGATCATATAATAAGATTACTACGTCATTCACATAATATTATTTTAACACTTGATAGCGTCGTTCGCACCTCGCTTTTTTATTAGCATAATATGACTACTCGTTGTCTTTATGATGTCTGCTGATAGCAAGAATGATTGTGAATCATTACGTTTCTAGTTCTAATCAAGAGATTAAATGGATTATCCTGTAAAAAATATTTAAGATGTATGTAATTTTTGTAACTTATCTCATCTGTCTAGTCTTTTCCCAAATTAGATGGGATCGATTTCCCCAACCTAAATATGCAGATACTGAAAAATTACGTTTAGATTTCTTCAACAATCTAATGTAAAAAAATAACAAATGTCTGAAATGTCTCCACTGCACTTCAATAAACATTCCACGTTGATGATGAAACATTTAACATCCGTTCACATCTCTACACACTCACAATATGTATTTGCATCTAATGCACTTTGTATAGTTTGGCTTCATACAGTCTGTAGTTATCTGGCATGGTTCCGACACTGGGGACGTTGGCACCACCTCAGCGCCACGTGAATCCAACACGTGTCTGCGCTGATGCCAACGGCATACCGCGTGAAAGATCACAACAGTGCATCGCCTAGAATAATCTATTTCCTTTAATAGGACAGTGAACTGTGATTGCGTGATGATAATGCAGTTAACGTACTCTTTGCCTATACTGACTCTCAAATTTCTTGCTTCGTCAAGCTTACAGTCAGTGCTAGCTACGAGTTATTATGTGAGACCATATCTGAAATACAGAAGCCCATAGATGAAACAGTTGATGTGACCCTCTAAGATATAATATGAGTTGTTGTTTTGTAATGTTTGTGGTAATGTCGGTCGGAATAACTCGGCAAATTCGATTGAAGCCTAATTCATGTAGTTTCATGAAGCGCCGATCAACTTGCAGCGACGCTGCAGTTAAGTTAACTTAGGGCTCTTACACACCAGGTTTTTTTCACGCGCTGTCGACGCGCGTCGCACGCAACTATAACGCGTTGCAAACACGATGTTATCGCAACCAATTTACCTATTCCCACGTTCATAAAATTGTAGTATGCAGACGACGACTTTTTCGCGAGCTGTCGACGCGCTCGTAGCGCGGAGCTACATCGATTCAGACGTGCTGGCACAGCGCGTCTCTTTAGCTGCAAACACATACGTACAGCGCGTTTGATTTGTTCGCGCGCGTGCTGCGCGCGTTTTATTTTGCAAGGAGAGTTGCTCACGCGCGTCTGTAGCGCTTTTCTCGTGAGTTTGCAGCGATGCAATCGCAAGTAATCTGCCTATTTCAAGTTTAGCAGCGCCGTCAACGCGCGATTGAGAAACGCGCGTCGACGGCGCCTGAAAAAAACGTGGTGTGTTAGAGCTCTAAAAGTTAAAGTTAACAGTTAAGTAACTGACAGCAATCGCCTATTTAGGGAATACGAAAAGGGTTCTCTGTTGGAATATCGAAATATTATTAGCCGATTCTTATCTGGCCGAAAACCTTTCGCCACTTTTCATTTCGCCGAATGATTAAAGTCCCTAATTATGTTTTGTAACTTTTTGTTACGCCAACTAGTCTGCTGGCCACTGTTTCATTAGTCAACTGTATTATTGTTATTGGCCACTCTACATTAATTGTTAGATGGCTCATTTTCCCATCGTGCAAGCAAAAAAGCAAGCAAGCATGCAAGTGTTTCTGGGTATGCTCCGCCAGAAGACTAATACTTATTTGGCAAAAACAATAGCCAAATACGTATTCGACTAAAACAACATTTCTAAATGATTTTTTGGCCAAATAATTATGATAGCTAATAATCATTCGGCGAAATCAAATTAGGGTAAAAATAGTTTCGGCAAAGATTACGTTAGTGAATCGTTGTCGGCGTAATGAAATTCGATATAAAATAGTTCGGCAAAAACACGGGCACCCTACGAAAAGCGATGTTTTGGTCGATACTTAACTGCACTGCAACTGATCTTCTTCAGTTAGATGGATCAGACTCCTGCTTGCCGAGCCAATTTCCAGTTCGCTGTCAAAGAGGCCAGAATAGTTTATTTTAGAAACCTACGTGAGAGCCGTACGTCCGTACGGTCATGTCCATGAATTCTGCATCTCAATAAATGTATACTGTCTAGTTTTGCCTTAGGGATATTGTCAATTAATATGTCGATACATGGTATATGTACGTGCAACAGGACGTGGCTCTTGCCACGAGGACGTTCGTGATATGTTTTTACTTCCGGTTAATATATGAAGTCAATAGCGATGGGCGAAAATTATTCTCCTCCACTAAAGTACATGCTTATTGTATACGAAGTAGCCAGTGATGTAAAAGCCGGGGAGAAAATGTATCAGCTGTAAAATAAATATCGTTTCAGGCGAAAGAAGGTAAAGATATTGCTTTATTCTCAAGTGCATAATCTCAACTGCATACTATAATCGTGCTATAATAGATGGGCACTATAGTTTGTCCTGTGCGAACTAGTTTTCGTTTTAGTTATTTATATCTAATGCCAAAAATATACAGCGAATATTTGCTGAAGGGATTGATAACTTAATGCAAAAAAAAAAACTCAATACAACAGTCTCTATCATAATGAGCTGAGAAAACGTTAGGACAGTAATGATAACTTGCTATATATTAAGGTAAGCAGGTATGAGAATTATCTGAAAATATATTTTCAAGTTTTGGGCAGTTCTCACAATCGCAACCTTCGTGTTTGTGAAAATTTTCCTCTCCAAATACCTTTCCCCCGCACAGGTTTCATTTCTAACTCTTTCGCTGTCTCAGCAATCAATCTTTGGAACGTGCTCCCCTTTGATATTAAAAAAGCTCCGAGTAAATTCTCGTTCAAACGCAAAGTTAGGGAATACTACTTGAAGTCGTTGCACTCCTAATCATCTAATTTATTTTATAAATTACATTTAGATTATTGTATTAAATATATACAGGGTGTTTGGCAGAACGTTGAACATACGAAAATGGTGGATAGGTGGGGTCATCTGCTACTTACTCAGCCCTAATTTATTTGGCCCTGGCCCCCTGGTCTTTTTTTTTTAATGCAAGTTGAAATTAAGATTTAAGTAAGTATTTTTTACATCTTTCTGTAAGTTTGAGAAAGAAAGAAAGAAAGAAAGAAAGATTTATTTGCAAGAAACAAGGTTAGTACAGGTTCTTAGAATAAAAAATGAGATCATCTCGTTTCGCCAGCACAGTGGCATGCAAATTATGGTTTAGTATTTGTACAATTTTATTACAATATGAATAAAATAAACGAAAGTATGTACCTACTATCTACGTATATTCATTTTTCATTTATACTTTTACATTTTAATGTTGCGTGTATTTAAGAAATCATTTACAGAGTAATAGCATTTTTCTACCAGCCATGAATACAGTTTACGTTTTAAGAATTTTAAAGGTAGGGTTCTGATATTTTCTGGTAATTTGTTATATATTCTAATGATCATCGGATAGCAATTATTATGATAGTAACGTGTTTTAATGTTAGGTAATAGAAGCCTAGTAGGATATCTAGTATTAAACTTGCAATGCGCTCCATATGTTTTAAATAGATTTTCATGTTTTTTGGCAAAGATGCAGCATTCTAATATGTATAATGACGGCAGAGTTAAGAGTTTTAATTTAGGTAGTAATGTTTTACAAGACGTTAATGGTGGAGCGTTGCAAAGGGCACGAATACATTGTTTTTGGGATACGAAAGCTTTATTAATGTGTACTGAATTTCCCCAAAGGAGTAAAGCATATCGCAACTGAGACGCAACATATCCATGATAAGCTTGGAGTGCGACCTTTTGGTTACAAATTTTGGTGAGCCGCCAAAGTGCATAGGCGAATTTGTTTATTTTCGTGCTTATTTTATCCACATGAAGCTCCCATGAGCACTGGGAATCTAGATTTACACCCAAGAATCTTATTACATTAGTTTCATTTAAGGCTTTACCACTATGTACTATTTTTAAATTACTTTTGAATTTATATCTATTGTAGAACTGTATGTAATTAGTTTTCTCAATATTAGCTTTTAAGTTATTATTTTCCATCCATTGTACTGTACTATCTACAGTTTTATTAATTTCATTATTAAAATTAGTGTTATAGTCTTGTGTAACTATTACAGAAATATCATCAGCGAACAGTGTGCATGGGTGATTTATATTGTCAGGTAAATCATTTATGTAGATTAAGAACAGCAGAGGTCCTAAAATACTTCCTTGAGGTACACCTATTGCGTTTTTTACATACGATGATTTAATACTAATTTGTTCATCTCTATTATTCAAATCTTTAATTTCGACATACTGTTGCCTGTTATCAAGGTAGCTGCGAAGCCACGTTTGAGCGACTCCTCGGATACCGTATACAGAACATTTATGTAGCAAAATATCATGAGCAACAAAGTCAAAGGCTTTGCTCATATCAAAAAATATTCCTACTGTAGGTATGTGTTTATCTATATTTTGTGTTATTTCTGAGACTAATTTGAAGGTAGCTAGTGTTGTGGATTTACCTTTTTGAAAGCCATGTTGTTCATTTTTTAGGACGTTAAATTTATTTAGAAATGTAGTGATTCTTTCATGCATAACTCTTTCATATATTTTAGCAAGTATTGGTATTATTGCTATAGGTCTGTAATTGTCGATTTCCTCCTTATTGCCTTTTTTATGAATAGGTTTTATAATCGATATTTTCAGTCTCTCAGGAAAAGTACCCTCGGAAAGAGACATGTTAATTAAATGGCAGAGAACAGGCGTGATAACAGTTGCACAAAGTTTAAGTATATTCGTAGAGAGTTCATCGTACCCTACCGATGGCGTATTTTTAAGTGATTTGATTATTCGGAAAATTTCGAAACATGTAGCTGGTAACAAGAAGATAGTTGGTTCAATATTATCAATTTTACTATTCGTTTTTTTTAAAGTATTTTTTGAAGTTGATTCGTTAAAGTGTTTTATAAAATAATTATTAAAAGTATGTGCTATATCACTTTTATCGGTTATTGTTTTGTTCTTGTATACTATTTTAGTTAATTCAGTTTGATTGCGATTAGTTTTGTCTCCTTCCTTAATAATACTCCATGAAGCATAACCTATATTCTTAGAGTTTTTTAGGATCCTTTCATTTTTTATTCTTTGTGCTGTGAATATACATTTTTTTAATATTTTACTATACACTCGATATTTGTCCTTTATGATATTGTTACGCGTTGTAAAATATTTGTGTCTTAGGTTTCTTTTATGCATACAAGAATTTCTTAATCCTGAGGACTCATAACTTTTTGACTTATATGTGCTATATCACTTCACTTAGTATGTGCTATATCACTTTTATCGGTTATTGTTTTGTTCTTGTATACTATTTTAGTTAATTCAGTTTGATTGCGATTAGTTTTGTCTCCTTCCTTAATAATACTCCATGAAGCATAACCTATATTCTTAGAGTTTTTTAGGATCCTTTCATTTTTTATTCTTTGTGCTGTGAATATACATTTTTTTAATATTTTACTATACACTCGATATTTGTCCTTTATGATATTGTTACGCGTTGTAAAATATTTGTGTCTTAGGTTTCTTTTATGCATACAAGAATTTCTTAATCCTGAGGACTCATAACTTTTTTTCTAGCTAACATCTGAATAAAGTAATAATTTTATAAGATCCTGCCAATATTAAAGATTAAAAAGTTAAGAAAGTGGTGAAACTAGAAGAAAGCAAAAAAAAATTTTTTTAAATATCAAGGTGTCCAGGGCCACATAAATTAGGGCTGAGTAAGTAGCAGATGACCCCACCTATCCACCATTTTCGTATGTTCAACGTTCTGCCAAACACCCTGTATATTGTAATATCTGCTTTTTTTATTGGACTGCCTCGTTGGTCCCAAGCGCGACTGCTGAGCGTGAGGTCCTGGGTTCGATCCCCAGGTTGGGCAAAGTGTCACTGGGTTTTTCCGTGTGGAATTTCTCAGTAGCAGCCCGGTGTCTGGATTTGTGGCCGGTCGATGGCAATAGGCTCGCCCCCTATTACATGGGACATAAACATAAACGGCGAAATGTGGATGTACTATACACCTCTGCAAACCCTTCGAGGAATACAGGCGTGAGTTTATGTTATGTAACATCTATATTTTTTATTATTTATGTATATCTATGTATTTTAAGTAATTTATATTTATCTTATCAAATATTCAGTTCAAAATTGTCAACTCATCTTTTTTTCCTGTACCTATTTCGATGATTTTCTTTTTAACTTTGGGTTAAAAAGAAAATCATCGAAATAGGTACAGGTAGGTTAACTGGTAGAAAAGGCCTCATGGCATTAAGTCCGCCTTATGTACCACCATAGTGCATATAAGAGTAAATAAATATATTTTTGAGAGTTAATTTATTGATATGTGTTTTCAAAACATATTTATTGTCATCAGCTTGTAGCTAAATTTAAGGCGTCACGTATTAATCTTATCGCTTTATCAGAAAGTAGAAAAATAATAAAATGCCATAAATAAGCATTGATAGCCTACTGGTTGAACGCTACCAGTCTTCTGGGCATGCTCCCAGATGACGGTGATGTGGAGGAATACGCGACGCCTAAGTCCACCTCCACAATGTAATCTTTTCATTTTGTACATTTGTAGTTAGTTTTTATTATAGATTTATACACTAGTTTAGATTTGTATTGTATATGTTAGGATAAAATGAATATAATACACGTATTTTAAGTGCAGAATAAACAAACACTTATGAACAAAAAATATATTATAATTACTTGAAATATGTTGTCGATATAAATTATAAAGTATTTAAAGTAATTGATCATGCGGCCGCCGGAAGATCACTGCTCGTTTCTGATAGGATGAAACTTTCACGAAGGGAAAAGTACCTTCACAGAGCAAGGGGTACGAAGGTACTTTTTTAGAGCAAACTGTTCAGGAGATCTGCCTTGAAATTAAAGATATTCCGTCTCAACGTTGTGCATTTTTTTATAAATCCATTAAATGGCAACTGGTTTAATATGACAGCGGCCCGCGCAGCAAAAAGTCTGGAAAACGAAGCCTTAGAAGCTTTTTGGCCACACCCTGGGTTTAGTTAGCCTAGTCTGGTTATTTCTTTGGGAATCACGGCTCATCTTCCGTGTGAAAGATGTCCGGTCCTTTGGAAGGCATACGGGGGACACAGGTCCAACGCGCAGAGGTCCCTTTGAGAACTTTAATTTAAAATGGGATGGGGCACCAACCGGGCTGCTGCACTATTGGAGTACAGTCATGGACCGTCACAGGTGGGTGCAAAACTATTGTAAAACATGGTAAAAAAATATCTGGTCTATAAAAAGGGGTGTTTAGTGGACCGGTTAATCTCTATTGCCGGAAGAAAACGGCGTCTGCCTTTCAAGTTCAAATTTGAAAAGTGTCGCCAGACGGTGACTCTCCAGCTCACTAGCTGGGCCCCCTGAACTAGTCTGGTTATTATTAACATTGTCCTTACTTATGAATAACACTCAGAATGGCTGTGTGTAGGACATAGCTACCTATAAGGGCATTTAAAAAACATTTATCACACGAAGGCGAATAAGTTTTTGTTAGAGCTTATAAAATGAGAAGGCTATCAATTCTTGCATTAGTGACTAATGCAGATTAATGATAAAGAATCCAAGGATATGTTTAGGCTACCGTTCCTTCTGAATAATAAAATTTAAGTGTAAGTATATACACTTACAGGTAGGAATGTTTTATTAAATGCGAGTATTGAATCATCGTAACATCCTATTGTTTCTTGGAACAAGCAGCCAGCTTAATGTTACGGCGCGGCGGTAATATTTCTCACGATTGTACGAGGCGAGGCACGGTTCAGTATTGATTGCGGGTTCTCAGTACGCTATAAACGACCGACAGTTCTAATTATAGTGCACGCGCAGCTAACGCCTTATGTCACACAGTACAAGGTTACTATAGCGAGGAAATTTGTTCTAGACGAGTTTCCGAAAGCGGCTTGAAGAAAGTACTTTTACTGAGAGAAGGCGCGACGTGGCACAGTTTCCACGCGAAACGTGGCGGGAGGTACATGCGCGCACGTCGCCGGCGCCTGCACAGGCTTTCCAACTCACACCACAAATTTAACGAGCCGACAGGGGAAATATACGGGATTTAATGTAATATACGAGTAGAAGCCACCGGATGGATACGATGTTTCTAGAGTCTCAAGTAGTCTTAACTGGCCGCCACTTTTCCGAGTTTTCCAATGCGTGGACGACGGTACTGGTACCAACCGGGTCCACGTTCAGTAGTTTTCATAACGCGTAATCGTGGTTTCCTGTCACAAATTACATACAAGTATTTGCTGATAATCTATATATAATGTCACTTGTGATATTTTTTGTAATAAAATTGTAAAACTTAATAAAGTTGTAGATAAGTTCTGCGTATTGTATAATATATTGTATGATCGGCTGTTGGATATTATTATATACAGCGTGAAAGCCAAGTGTCTTAGGTTCAATCGGGGGAGTGTTGAATTGGGTTTTGGTTTTATAGATATGTGTTTACCCCGGGGTTTGAAAATGTTTCCGGCATAAATGCCGTTCTCGTGTGAAGCCGACACTTGCCCAATACGTCATCCTCGATAATATCCGCCAACACTCTCCGATGATTGCATTTATATTTCAGCATGGTTATTTTGGTAATTTCCCCCAAGACTGCAGATGGGTTCACACTCGGATAAATACTTGAAGTCGAGTAAATACTCGGAAAGACAATAGAGTAAGAACGAGTGTTTACTAACTTTTTATTGAGTACTAGCTGTGCCCGCGACTCCGTCCGCGTGGAACTCGGAAAAAACATTGTGTCGCAGCAACTAAATAATGTATAGTATTCCATTTATTATAATAATAAACAAAGGTGTCCCACCAAAGCGCTTGTATCTTTTAAATCATTTCTTTAGGTAGAGTTTCAGCTCTTCTTGATTGACCGTAAAGGTTCATAAAACCATAATACTAAAAACGTGTTGCTTATTTCCATACATTTCCTTGCTAATATGGATTATAATTGAATATTGATATTTATTGTGATAATGTAACGAAACCTTATCGCGATACAAAGATGGCTACAACGCCATCTATGTAGTTACAATCGGCGAACTAAATCAAATCATTTTACGCAGTGCAGTGTTTAAAATAATTTCATTCGAGGTATGGAATAGGAAAGTACTTTAAATATATAAAAATTTCACCTATAGAAGACTTCATTTTATTTTTATAAGTTAGTAATAGGTACTGCTTTCAAAGATTTCAAAAAGTTTGATCTGAAAATCGAACCAACCCAAATGCGAAAAAATATCATCTGTATTTTTATTTCACCAATCGATAGGATCAATAATACGGATTAAATCGCTGCAATAAACATTGTGTCTGAAATTGATGGAAGACCATAAAACGAAAATTGACTAACTTAGGTACATTTTAATCTTATTTTTTGCATTTCGTTCAATTTAAGACAGTGTTTGTTGGATAGATTTCATCCTGATTATTGACCATAAATATATTTATCATCAGGTGCCATAAAACAACTGATGATGTAGCTTTGGCAGTTCGATTCCCGGTTCAAGCAAAAAAATCAGTAAATGCAATATATCTTACTTTTAAAAATAAAATGAAGTCTCCTTTGAGTGAAATTTTTAATATTTAAAGTACTTTCCCTTCATGGCCATATGTTTTGGGACATTACCTAAGGCTTAAATAAACTTAATAAAAGGGCGATGACAGGCTTTGTATAGTTCTGACAACAATGAACAAAATAAAATATATAAAAACATTCCAAAATTTTTACAAAATGTGAATTTTTTACCGTTCACTGCAGCACTTGTTTCTGTCTACAACTTACACTTCGCACTATATGGAAATAATGTTCCGTTGCTCGGCATCTATGAGCAATAGCGTGATAGTTTATATACCAGCATAAGCGCAGGCCCATCAAAATCGATTCACGCGATTTTACGATCCAAATGTTAAGCTTTATACTTCGCAGTATGTAGAAATAATGTTCCGCTGCTCGGCTCCTATGAACAATAGCGTAACAGTATATGTAAAAGCAAAATTGTCGCCCTTTAGGCAACACTTCAGCGAAAGTCCCATCAAAATCCATCCACGGGATTTTACGTGATGCCCGGACGGAAAGACAGACAGACAATAATTCAAAAAAAAATGTTTTGGTTTCTGTATCGATAGTATAGTACCCCCAATCGAAATTTTGAGAAAATATTTAATTACAGACAAAGTGCACTTTAAATTCTATTAATAGTATATAGATTTATAAATACGTATATATTATAAGTATTTATTTATGTATTAACAATTAAATATATGAGTATTTCAAATTAATCTATCGTATTGCCTTGCACAATTAACAATTTAGAATACCTACACTCACTTATGAAATTGAGTGTATTTCTCTTCCACTGCCATTCAGATAGATAGGTATCTAATAAATTTTAAATAACGATATCTTCGTTTTTTTTTATACAAGCTTAGTTAGTACTTTCTTCGGATAGCATTTCAATAGACCTTTTGTAGACTGAGAATAGTAATATATTCGTTGTAATATATTTCCTCACAACTTGATTTGATACACGTAACGCCATCTATTGAAAAGAAATGGTATACACAAATACATGCTAAGTTCTTCTTCTAGAAAACTTAAAATTCGCATAACTTTTGATTGCGAGAACCGATTGCGATGAAACAAAAAACATATGTTACTTGGAGATAAGCACAATATTTATATATAAAAGTCAATAACATTGGATCAGTTGTTTTTACGTGATGCTTGAACAAACAAACAGATAAACAGATAAACAGACAAACAGATAAACAGACAAACAGATAAACAGACAAACAGATAAACAGACAAAAATTCCAAAAATGTTAAAAATGGGTTCTATTGGTTATCGTTTAACTCCCCAACCAGGTTTTTTCAAAATATTTGCTACGTACAGACACGCCATGTCTACAGATTTATTATATGTATATAGATTGATCCGCTTGCCCATCTCTACTGACGACTGTTCTCTGCATGGGCCCATTTTTAGATGTGTACGATCGCGCGCTGATTGTCATGATAATAGTCACAGGTGGACTAGCAGTCTTGGCCCCCCTGAGCCATGTAGTGTCAGCCTCCCATTCTTAGCTCCATTACTGAGCTAAGATATTGTTTTTTTCCGTGATCGTCGCCCTTTAAGAAGTCTAAACGGTTAGATTTGAAGTCAGCTATGAAGAAAGGACTGTTAAAAAACATTGGTATATATCATCTAAGCAACGATCGCCCCTTGTTTGAAACAAGTCCACATTTATTATATCAGATCGTTGGTAGATTTGGCACGAGTAAATCGCTTCCTGCATCCTGCACGATCTGAGTCGATCTGACTACGTGTCTATTTAGGCTATTTTGAAATTATTTTCTTTTATAGAGATAGAATGTTCTTTGAAAGCTGTAAAATTGCAGCATGGGTAAAATAATTTATTGATAAAGAAAATATAGTAATAGGTAAAATGTTTTGAAGCAATTTTTATTACACGTGGTTGAGAATGTGGGCAGAAAGACTGTTAATTGATATACTAGGCTGGAAAACTATTGTTTGCACACCAAAAGTTCAATAAACCATTTGTGGTCTCACCTCCGGTTTCTGAATGGAGAATTATAGGATAAGCAGTGCTTAAGTAACATTTGAGTACGGAATTGTCAAAAAAAATACGGATTTTAAAGCATTTTTTTGACAACTCCGTACTCAAATACTACTTATGTATTGCTTATCCCGAATTCTCAATTCAGAAACCGGATGGAGGAGTATATCTGCCTAGCCTTTTCCCCAACTACGTTGGGGTCAGCTTCCAGTCTAACCAGATGCAGTTGAATACCAGTATTTTACACGGAGCGACTGCCATCAGAGCCCCGCAATCCAGTAACAGGGCAATGCCGGTATCCTAAGGTTAGACCTGTTGTCAGACTTTCGGCTGACTGACTACCCGTAACGACTGTCATAGGTATTCGTACAACACCCGGGACCGACGCGGCGACGGTTTAACGTGCTCTCCGAGGCACGGAGAGGTCTCGATGTGCAACTAACGGTTACCCATCCACGGACTGACCGCGGCAAGCGCAGCTTAACCTTGCAAATTGTATGATCTGCGCGGTTGTTTATTAGCAGAGCTCGGAATAGGTAGAGTATATTTACCTAAACTTCGAGGAAGGAAGTAACATAGAGTGGATAATACCTCCTCTAAAATCCCGGAATAATTAATGACGTTTTAATCCCGGGATTTAAAAATCACGAATTATTTATTGGATTTTATTCATAGTTAGAAATTATTGATTAGAAAAATTATGTAACATTTTTTAGGGTTCTTTAAGTCTCAAATGTAACTTAAAGAGTATGGTGCCAAAGTTGCTTATGCTAGTAGTAAGAAGGCATGGAGAAATGAGGTAAACACTACGGATTCTATAAATAAATGAAAATAGGAAAATTATGAAATCCAGAATTTCACATAAATATAGGTACAAAGTCAGTCGGAAAGGGGATACTAATTGAATAACTTCTGATCTACAATTTTCCCCAAACGTCAATAGTTTAAGAGACATAGCTGTTCAAAGATTTCATAAAAAGTGCGCTAAAATCTGACTATCACTAGCTATGATCAGCTGAGTCTAAACTCAGTCTAAGCTTTAGATCATATTTGGGGTCACGGATTAGAAGCTCTATTTTCTGAATTTGTAACTAAAGCAGAGATGACGCATTTTTGAAAAAAAAAGCATTCTGAATGGAAATAAAAAATATCGAATTTTGAAATTTTAACACTTGCTTTGAAACAGTCATCAGACTTTTAAGTGTCCCGCAGATTAATAGGTACCTCCTTTCCGATTATCTTTGTATATATTATGTTACGGGTAATAGCCGAAGTGTGGCTACATCTAGGTTTACCCGGAAAAAATAGGTGCAGCGTACCACATGCGGGTAAATTTAGATGTATCCTACTTATCTTCGGTTAGAACTAGGTTTACCCTTCATCATCGCGGGTAGAACTAGGAGCAGCCGCACACCGGTGGTTAAGGGGAACCCCGACACGGATAGGTTAGGTTCGAAGGGGATGACGGGGGTTAGAGTGAGCGAGCGAACGAAGCCCCCGTCATCCCCTTCGTGTTAGGTTACTTTTAACCCTGCAGACAGAAATAGGAGCCCCGCTCAGCGTGGCTCCGTCGACTTAAGCTACACGTAGTTCTAACCATTTGCTACTGGCTGCACCTAGTTGTACCCGGGTAAACCTAGGTGTAACCGCCATTCGGCTTTTACCCGTAACATATACATCCATAAACCAGACAATTAATTAAATACGAGAAGCTTCTGCTTTGTTGTCATGATAGTGCATGCAAATGGATACGCAGAAGTTGAGAAACAGAATCAAGTGTCAAACAATTTATCGGTTTGTCTAGCTTTTTGCACTTTCATAGAGAAGAGATTTACCACCCAAGTTTCAAACATTACGTATTCCACATTCAAAGGTACATACGTTTTATTTGATCGTGATAGGTCGGTGTTGCTTCCGACCTTTCGTTCCTTCTACTTTCGTATTGCATATCTGTTTCGACATTTTCCGTATGGCATTCTTTTGACATGTTCTAACCGGCGCGGCGCATCATTCCCTATCTAATTTCTTAAACAATCTAGCAATAACCACACATTCTCTAGGGCCTAACGTTGGTGAAATATAACAGGAATTTATCTTTATAACGCTGCAGCGCTATCTTTAAAATATACAAGGTTTTTTGGAAGGAGGGTTCTAGGGGTCTACTCCCTAAGCACGAAGTCCGTGGTTTCGGCCTTAGTTACGAGCATTTCCTCCTCCCTATTACTTACGACCATACGATTATTTCGGGGCCCGAACTAAGAATGAATGACAACACGGTTTGACAGCTGTCCCTACTATCGATGTGTTTTTGTTTGTTTTGTTCACTCTTACGTATTGGGCTACTTTCGGACGGGTGAGAAACTTCGTTGATGGACTTAGGGAGTAGGCCCTCTAAATCCGCGGGTTACTTTATTGTAGATCATTGATAACTTTAACCGTTTCGTTTTTTTTTTTTTTCAACAACACCTATTTAGTTTAAAATGGAGCTACTATTTCGTGACTACAAATGTGAATCTAAAATGTAAACACAGCTGATGATATGTAGATAGACTTCAGCGTATTTTTTATGAAATCTTTGAACAGCTCTCTAACTCTATTGACTTTGAAAAAAGTTTTAAAATAAAAAATATTCATTAGGTAAGTTGTATAGGTATTGTGTGTCACCATGCTTTATCGGATAATTAATTGTTAATCCTACATGCTTAACATATAATTAATCCAGTTGAAGTTTTTTCATGAAATGATATAAATATTATTGAAGGTCTGGTGCTGATCTAATCTTTTAGATGGCTTACGAACGATATTATCTAATAACTGATCCTAATCCAAAATATTTGGATTGATGTAGGTTTTTAACTTTACTTATATTGAATTTCTGTCAAAAACCTGCATATTTTTTCCAGATACATTTTATTGAAGGTTATTTCATAAACTGTTTGATCGGTTGTCTTTCGTGATTTCACTCCATCTAATTTCACTAGATTTTTGTTTTGTTACAGATAATGCAGTATACGCATAAATGTAGGTACTTTTTGATGAAGTTTATTACTAGATATATATATATATATAGATATACTAGATATATATATATAGATAGTGGTCAATTGTTTGAACACTAAAACATTATTAATTTATTGCATTAGTCATTCTACTATATTCGTGACAGAGGAACAGGTCACTAAAAATTTATTGGCAGTATTTGCAACGAACGATAAATGCCTAATTGTAGTAATCTGATAATATACTGATATGCGTTTGTATTTATGGCTTAAAATAAGTATAAAAACTGTGTGCAGAACACTAACAGTCATAGTTTTCATTCATCTTTGTGAAAGAAAGGTAAGCAAAAACAAACAAAAAAACTTATTATTACTGTCAACTAAGTAACTGCAAATAATTTTCATTAAAAAAAAATAGTTTTTAATTATTTATTTTATTCTATAAAATATTTTGTGCCAATCTTTGTTCCTCGAAGTTTTAATGCCATGCCAGTGTAAAATCGTGCCTATTTCATCTTCGCAATAGAGAGGCGGGTCGTAAACTGAACATTGTTTGGGATGGAGTGTTCATTGAGCATAGTGACTTCCCAAAGTATCTTGGTGTTACCCTAGACAGGTCACTCACATTTCGCAACAATTGTCGTAACATAAAGCGGAAAGTGCACGCACGCAACAATCTCCTGCAACGACTAATTGCTAGCAAGTGGGGTGCTTCGCCTAAAGTTATGCGGACTTCTGGGCTGGCGTTATCCTTTTCTGCAGGCGAATACGCATGTCCTGTATGGAGTCGTTCTGCCCACGCAAAGCTTGTGGATACAGCACTAAATGAAACGTGCCGGATTATCACTGGTTGCCTCAAACCGACCCCGGTACAAATGCTGTATCCACTGGCAGGAATGGCGCCACCAGAAGTTCGTAGAGCAGTAGCTAGCTCTAGCGAAAGAACTAAAATGGAAAGCGATACGCGTCACCCTCTGCACTACAACATCCCCGTTCGGCAAAGACTTAAGAGCCGTAATAGCTTTGCACAGCGTGTCCTCCCACTCAATGGCGAACGTTCACAGGCAAGAGTCCAGCTGTGGCGAGATAAGGCTTCTCTACCCACTCCATTTGTTGCCCCTTCCGAGGATCTCCCACCTGGGCATGAGTTGCCTTGGCTGACCTGGAAGTCTCTAAATAGACTTCGGACTCAGGTTGGTCGAAGCAAGGAAAATCTGCTCAGGTGGAAATTTGCGGGTAACTCAAACCTTGAGTGTAAATGTGGTGCCGTTCCGCAAACTATGGCGCACTTAACATCATGCCCCGCCTGCCCTGTTACCTGTACACCTCAAGAACTAATGGACGCTACGGATAGTGCTAAACTCGTTGCTGAGTTCTGGGCCGACACAGTGTAGATTGTCATCGACACGCTAAGAAGAAGAAGTGTAAAATCATACAATTTATCCGACGTCGCAGTGTTATGTTTTAAATATTAATAATTTTTCATGAATTGTTTCAGTAATAAACTTCAAAAACATACACAATGAAAACCTTCGTTGCTCTATTCGCCCTCGTGGCCGTCGCCGTCGCCAACCCCCTGCCTCTGGTGCAGATCATCGTGAACATCGATGCTCCCGCCAGCGCCAACCCCGTCGCCATTGAAGGTCCCGCAATCATCCCCACACCCGTTATCGTCGCCGAAGGCCCCGCAGAGGAGACCATCATCCCTGAGCCCGTGGTTCTGCCCGAACCCGTACTCCCCGAAGTCGTTCTACCCGAACCCGTTGTCCTCCCCGAGCCCGTCCTCCCCGAGGTCGTGATCCCAGAACCCGTTGTCCTCCCCGAGCCCGTCCTCCCCGAGGTCGTGATCCCCGAACCTGTTGTCCTCCCCGAACCCGTCCTCCCCGAGGTCGTGATCCCGGAACCCGTTGTCCTCCCCGCACCCGTCCTCCCCGAGGTTGTGATTCCCGAGGCCGTTGTCCTCCCCGTGGAACTCAACTAAACAAAGACTGGAGATCTACACGTCTACCAAACTGCAACTACATAAACACTTAAGTGACGTTTATTGGAACACATTTTGCCAGTGATTCAGTTTATAGAAAGGAACAAAATAATGTTAATCTGCAGCAGATTTAAATGGATGTTTTTATAGATAACAAGAATTAAAAGGCATATTTATAACTTTTCTGGTTTATCTTACCTATCGTTTCCCATGTTTAGTATTTATTATACATACCCAAATAAGCCCTTGAAAACTGCTCATTAAGGTGAAATTTAGAAGACGGTAAAGCTTTTCTTTGTCTTGGCCTTGCTTCGCTAAAACAAAATTTTAATGTTCAAATGTTTTTAAGGCCACACTTAGTACAATACGATATGTAGCAGAAATAACCAAAAAACTTAGCCATCTCGCAGTTAGAATATTATGTGCTTGTAGCACAATACCTACTATAACAAAAAGTTAGCTTCAACTAACATCACCATTAAAAAAAAGTATTATTGCTTCATGCATTGCTAACTGCATTTAAAATGCAGTGCAATTGTCTTGACATTCCTATCTTAATTTCCTCAACGTTTACAGAAAGATAAATTGGTAAAAAAAAATTTCCTCTTCAACATCAGCTTCGTCATCCACTGTCGAACATAGGCTTCTCCAGTTGCACGCCACTGATTTTGTTCCTCGGTCTCTCTCATCAAGCTGCTAGCAGTCACATTGCGAAGATCGTCGCTCCACTTAGCCTCAGGGCGTCCCATACTAGGTACGTTTGCTGATTCGTGGCCTCCACTCAAGAACACGTTTACCCCAATGGTCATCAGTTCTACGTCTAATATGGCTGGCCCATTGCCACTTCAGCTTGCTTATCCTGTGGCCTATATAATTTATGTGAGAACGGCCTTACACTTAGTATCTTTGTAGTTTATTTCAATCAAGTGGTCAGTTTCATACTTATATCACATCAGCCGGAAGACGTTCACTGCTTCTTCTTCTATCGTGTATGAGCTATACAAGAATAGCTCATGCCGTAGTGAAAAGATTAGCCAGTCAGCAAGGTTGGTAGCGGGGCTGACTGCCCAGGGTGCGTCGGACGTACGTAAGGATCGTCACTCGTGGAGGCTCGTTTTATGCACCGCCACTGCTGATACTGTGTCATTATTACTTTGGGTGCGATATATTGTTTCAAATTAGAAATGGAATCATAATGGTAAAAAACAACAAAAATTCAAACTTATGACGCGCGTTTTTAAATATTAAAGTCTGCATATAAATACATCTGAGTTCTGACCCATCATCATTCTTAACGTCTAGCCGATGACGATAGCGGCCATTCCAAGGGTTGAATGAAAAATAAGCGTCGGTACTTTTTTGTTCCCATCGAATGACGCAGGCTCAAACTTTGTTGCGATTCAAATCAGCTTCGCAAGCTGAAGCGGTGACGTCATGCTAATATTAAAGGGCTTTACCATTGTATTAAACTAAAGGTCCCGACCGCGTCTGTCTGAATGTTGGAGCTAATAACGACTTGATGGATTTAGGTACCGTTTAATTATATTCCTATTATATTATGTACTTGCGTGTTACAATATCTGTGGGAAGGGACAGGTTCTCAGCATAAAAGTACAATATGTAACTAACAGTAAATAATATAGAAGAGATTAGACGTATTAAAATGTTAGGTACTTTATAAGTTTTGAACTACTACTAATTAATAACAACAAATTATAATTCATTATCCTTATACTAATGACATCCAATAAATGTCTATCCATGTGCAAATCATGAAATTGTAATGTTAATAACCTCAATAAAATTGAAACCGATTAAACACGATTCCATTACATGTGAATTTTGAAGTGCGCATTATATAACTCGATCTTTAGGGTCCCTAACAATAGGGTATTTGACTGAAAAAAACTAATTAGTCCGTCAGTTAGATTATCAAAAAATATTTGACCCGCATTTTTTCTTTTCTTACGTAAACCAAAATTGACGAAGATACGACACTTTTAGAATTGGCAAAACGTCACAAGCAAGTACAATTATTACTTGCTTCTGACGTCACAAGCCACTCTCGAGTTTTGATGTGTTTTATTTTTCCAAATATTCATAGATTTAACAAAAGAAAAAATACGTGTCTATTATTTTTCAAAACTCTAACTGGCGGACTAATTAGATTTGCAATTCATTGATGCTGTCAACATGCCCATTCAGTGTAGTATAATAACAGGGCGCCCGGTCTCATCGGTCTTCGATCGGGACTCTTTCAACCGGGCCCTAAAAATCAGATAGATAATAAACGCTTAAAGATACATGTCTTACACCACACGATGTTTACAGAATTGACACTGAATGCAGACTGTTACATTCACTACAAACATCACTTGCATCCTTAAAAACCTTTTTCATTTTGTAGCTGATACAAATAGAAATAGAACCCTATTCATAAATTAAGATAATAACAACTAATGTAGCCGCATGCTGTGATGTAATATACAACACGATTTCTTTTTGGAAATATTGAAACTCTGTTCTAAAATATTCGATACAGTCTCTCCATCTCCAGACTGACTAACGTTCATTGGCAGGTAAAAGCCCTCGTATCACCTTGTGAGAGTGGCTTTTTATTTTATTTTCAGAACAGCTCTTTACGTTTCGTATATCCTGGATGACATCATTCGACTATGCGCAAAATGCATTTAGTCGTCTCAAGACGTGCAGGTACGGAGTTACGGACACAACTGGTTCTGCGAACGCTCTCTCGTTCGCTCGCTTCCAAGAACTTAATTTTTTGTACACCTGCTCCATTTGAACCACCATTTAATTGTGACAGTGTAGCGAATGCTGCCATCAATTACCATGACAGCCTACTTTTTGTTTCAAGTTTACTTATTGGTGTGATTAATGGAGACCATGCATGTGCCACCGAAAGCTTTTAGACAGTACTGACTACTTTTTCAATATGTCGAAATAGACACAGAGATAATATCGAAAAGCAATTATAAGAATGCTCTTTATGTGTATTTAGTCATAATTATGCCATATACAGATAACGGTTGTAAGTAATGCAATCATCTTTAATAACGAAATGTTTTAATGGGACGTTTGAAAGAAAAAAGCTGAAAAAGTTTTCATGAGGAATGTAGTTCATTACAATCATAAATATTCGGCAACGTCACCTATTATTATTGATATTATAATCACAATAATCATTCATACCTCAAACTTTATCTGTTTATTTTTAATCTATATCAATTTGCAGCAAAAACGTGCTTACAATTAATTAAAATGCTCTGATGTAGCAAATTACATTCATCAAACTTGATTCACAACGCGTTAGTATGCGTACCACAGATAATATAATAAATATTCTTTTTACAAGCTGGCGATACACGTCCGGTAGAAATGTATCAGTGTGCAGCTGCCGCAAGTTGTGATCTCGAGACGATAATGAATGCAGAGGTCGCGCTATCACTCGAAGACTTCGTCCACACTGACCTTGCTCCACATCAGCCGACCTTGTTCTCTCCACAAGCTAACGAGCAACAAACGCCTATCGTATAAACTATAGTTATTCATTAGTCGCATTAGTTGGCCCACTGCGCTTAATTGAGCTGCATTCCCATAAGGATCAATGTCAGTCGCATTGTTGTGGGTTATTAATATTATCAATGTTGCATATGAATTACACCTTCTTTGTAAAGGAAGAATAAAAGCGCCAATATGAATTATTATTGTAAACGAATGCGCAGTTACCTATCGTATGTAATATAAGTGTAAAATATGATAATATAACAAGAGTTGTAATTTCCAAGGTCGACATACATTTGTGTAAATAGCAATTTTAACTGGCATTGCTTGGTTGCCGAATATTTGTCTAGTCTATTATTTGAAAGACAATGAATGACGTGATATCTCTCCTTGGTTCGTTATTAAAGCTCTTAAAATGTTTTCTCGCATAGACAGACGTATTTGTTAGATTAACGTAGCAATTACGTAAATTACAGATTTTGCCATTCAGCATTTGATAAGCTTTGCTTTAATCTTGCATTTACCAAAACGAATCCTTTCTCAATATACTTATTCGGTCGTTTGTCTAAAAATTACAAATGCATACAGAAGTTCATTCAATTAACTTATTTTTTTTTGTGGATTTTGTCAATCTAAGATTTCAGTTAATTAAAAGCATCCAATATTCAGTTTATTTAGACCCATAAATTCATAACACTTCAATACTATGGTAATAACTAAATAAACAAATATGGGCACCACGTCTATTTAATGGGACATACATAGGTATACTACGAACTAAGCGTTGCCCGCCCATGTGGTGTGTTAAGTTTTCTCAGCTTTCCGTGCAGTACCCCCCACCCTGCGCGTTGGGCGTGAAAGCACCGCGGTCGTGCGCGGGCGCCGCTAAGTGTGTCACGCGGGTCGACGAACGCCGGCCTAGACCCACATATTGCAATTGGGGCACAATCAGCGACAGTATAGCGAGCGCGTTGACCCCGCGCGGTGAAATGCCCATCTCTCTCCTCCTTCACACTCTTTCTCTCGATGTCGCTTGGCGACCGGCGGCTTTCCCGACTCGCCGCCGTACGTCCACGCCGCTTGTTATACGTGACGGCTAATGACACATGCGTCCATATACGTACACAGCCATTAATATAACATTCAAACAAATCGATTTAATGTATGTAAAAACAAAAATTATACGACACGTGACTATCACTGATCACGAACTGTATGCGGTGTCCTAAGTACTGAATCTCAGAAAGTTATTCTGAATACAAACTTGATAATTAAATATGAAGTGCATTGTGTATTTTCTCTCGGACTTGTCGCTTGCATGTGACCATCCGAACTATTCAACGGAACTGACACAAGAAACTGTCATTAAAATATCAAGTAATAACAGAATATTCGATCTTCGTTCTCTTCTAATAGATACCTATATTCGCACGGAGGCAGGATCACGTAATAAAAAAACCGACAAATGTCTGTTAGATCCGCCATCGGCATGTGCGGCTCGTGCGTAGCGTGATCTACACCTATGCACGTACAAATAATGGATAATGTACGATGTTCGATTTTCACTTTCAGGTAAACACTGTTAAGGAAAATGCTTTTATTTCGATCTCGTAATTTTATCGAATTGCTGCTTTTCGTAAAAAAGTACTTAAAACTTATTTCGATCGAGTCTTATATTGAAAGTTAAAATGCAACTTTGAACTCTACACAACTATTATTTTGATGCTCCCTGTAATATATTTGCTATTTTTGAAAACATAAATTAATCCGTAGCACAACATTTCAATTGTTTCGAGAAAGTTAATAAATATTATCGAAAATTCGACAGATAATAATTATATTGTTCTCCATCGTTCCATGGAATACGAAAGCGCCTGTTTTTATTTTCATTGAGAGTCGATCAATGTACCGAGATAGCTATGATAGTATGGAAGCGCGCGGAGAAACAAACGAACAAGAGCGAACGGAAAAGAAAGTAAAAATGAGTGCATTGATACAAGAACTAGGCAAACGTGTGGATCGTCGAGAAATGTGTGCAAGCGAGTGCAGCGGTTTCATCTAGGGAGAAAAAGTGATGGCGATCGAACTGGAAACTGCGAGATTCGGAGCGAGTGCGTATTGTTTCTAACCGCTCCACGTTCCCGCGCCTCCATGCACTTGTATTGCACATTTTTTCCCCTACTTCTTCACTTTCTTCTTATGTACACTTTCTAGGCTTTATGGTGAAATGTCTACGCTTTCTAACGTAACACTAGTGCAAGTTTTTCTTGCCACCAGCCATTTGTAATGAAAACGAGTTGATGCTGTCATTGATTCTGAGTGTACTATCAATTTTATTTTTAACCGCCGCTCATTCCGTTTGCACTCTCTCAACATGACCTGAGAGCGGACGAATAATATGATCACAGGATGAAAGATGTTGTCGGTGTGTAAAATAAACAACCTCTCTCCACGTGTTATACGCTTTGTAACGTTCGTATTTAGGTCACAGTCTCTGTGAAGGCTTGCTCTGGAAATCTGCATAGACGGATGTCGGTGCTATTAGATATTGTGAGTTTCTCTATCGGAGAAACTTTCGGAGTGAGCGAAGTGTGTCGATTCGCGAGCCAGGCGGTGGTCGTGGTCGTGCACCCACGGAAATGGGTCCGCGACAATAAACTATAAGACATGTCTATGTGGGCCATCGCGGAGCCTTGCGAGAGCGGGATCGCCTTCGCTTGTCGCTCGCCGCGCGCTATGCAAATCGCTAGGAACTTTCTTCCGGCGCGCTTGTGAGAGGCCATTGTAACGATTTCTCCTGCCTGCGGAAGCGCACGATTGTTGCCCTCCAGAAACTTTGGCCTGATTTGATTAAGTATCTTAATGTTTGTTTGAATGTAGCTGTTTATTTTTAGTCATGTCTATAAATAAATAATTTAATTTTGCAGTCACGATTCGGTGTGTCAAAAATAAATTATTTTATCTCGCATAACAAATTTTCGAACACAATAACCTGCTCGCTCGCGGCAAGGGTATCGTATATCTTTGCGGGCCTATTTCGGCTGGATATTATTTAAATTAATAGCGATTAATTATTTTTATGTGATGGTAGTGCGTCCGTTCCGTTTGAGAGGCAGTCGATGTGCGGAGACCACGACCCGCGCAATACGGGCCGTCGTCGGGCGCTGCGCGGCTGCGCGGCCGCATACGGCGCGGTGCTGTGCTAACCTACTTGGCGTGCATTGATCTCTTTGTTTGTAAACATGGCGTCGCCGTCGCCGCCGCCGCCCTGTACATTGAGTTAAGAATAAAAAGCCAGTGTGTGGTTCAGTATATGCTACCAATTTGTTTCAGTTCAATGTTCACTTGTTACTGTGACCGCTGATCAAAACAAGAGTTGCAGTAAAAAATCTGTGGTACCTGGAGATTTTTTACTGCACAGAAATCAATAGCAGGGTAAAGTTTTTGTGATATACGGTTTGATTTGTTTGTGCTGAGGAGTATAAACTTAAATAAAATAAACACGTGAATAAAACTGCAAACAATCATAAACGTGAATGTGTATCACGGATGTAAAATACTATATAAAAAACGTGCTCAACGTTCATGTCTTACACATATCTGAGTTCTTCTATACAAGATTCCTACATGAGCTCTGGTTTTTAATTTCTTATGAAACATTTTCTACAAGCTACATATATGTATACCTAGATTCAATAAGTTTTAGATTAAGCATGCTTATTCATGGTCGCTATAACAAGGTCTATTTTGAACTAGGCTTGACACACTGCCGTACGTCTAGATGAATTAGAATGATCAAGTATATGTTAATTTATTCATTTAAATATAAGTGTACAATATGTACTGAAGACGAAATTACTTAGATAGAAGGTGCATAATAAAACAAAATCAAAGCAAAAAACAAAATCGATTCATAATACGATCCCGCAAATGAAACAAAACGGATTAATACATAGTTACCATAATGACAGTGTTAATTGTTTACTATTTGTGAATGCATTTTTTTAATTAAAAAATCTTTTAGTGAATATTATACAAGCTCTGTAAAAGGTTTCTTTCATTCTCGTTCGCGTGTAGATACGACGTGCTTTCATCTTGATAAGTTGTTTTCAGCGGAAAAGTTGTACGATGAGTTAACGAGAAACCAACTCTTGCGTATCCCTAACACTTTACGACTATTTACCTGTCATGTAAGCATCGTATTTTGAGATGAAATATTGACAAAAATGATTGCCTGTAAAATTTGCTTAAGTACAATTTGCTGCCCAAATATTACACCTCATCCTCTTAACATCACAACACATCGTGCGTACATAAACAGTGCATGAGAACTGACCCCAATACTTGCATATTTATTCACACGACGATGCTGATACTCTTTAAACTTGTTGATTGAATTAAATTGCATATTTCTAAAGAACATACTTTCGTCTTCTCGGCTTTGAAAGAAAAGAATTTCTTATGAATGTTTAAAGGGCAAGTTGGTACCTCATGACCGCCAAATGATCTCGACCCTCACGCCTCCCTTTATTACGTAAGCTGCCGCGCCTCTTAGCCTAAGAGCTGATCCCTTCACATTGTCAAGGGTTATTGAACCGGTACCATTTTGCTCTACCTCCAAAGAATGCAAGGACACCGATGGCCCGTTGGGCGCGCGTGACTCGATTCGGACGAGCGAGCTTCACTTGTCTGCTTTTGCATTGCCCATTTGTGTGTTTCTTCTTATGCCTATCACACACTAAACTACCAAACAACTAAACTGTCAAAATGTCTGGTTTTGCTTTAGTTGTCATTTTTTTACAGTTTTTTTAAACGAAAATTGCACTATTAAGGAAACCTGCACGATACCCGCATACATAATTCCCGCTTCAAAAAAAACTGAATTAGCCTTCAGGTGGTTCTTGTTTTCGTTTCTGACAAGACAACAAAAACGTCAAATTCAGCATCGGAATCGTCATCAGAAGAATTACTATCAATTAAATTCAATAATAATGTGAATATGATGAAATATGAAATGAAACTCCGAACTCTGAGTTAAAGAGCACTATCTCCTTTACCCCATAATTCCTATTTTTAGTGCATTTTATTTAGATATGTTTTATTAATGTATTTGTATAATTATTTATTTGTTTCTTTTGTTTTTACACACTGTTGGCCACGTTTCTCGTTATAAATTTGCTTCTCACAGGTCTGCTGGAAGGCAGACCTGTGCTTCTCATCTGGTTGGGTTGGCTTCCAACAGTGCCTGTATCGCTATAGTCTTAATTAACTCATCATTAGTTAAGTATTGTGAGTAAATTTGTGATTAAATAAATAAATAAATACCCTCAAACAATAAATGTGTAGCAAAAACGTGCACTTGCTAATAGGACGACAGCTAGTGCTTTGACCTTACCTTGCTATAATATATTATAGTTTTTGTAGCGCAATATATTTTAACATTTGTGACTGGCTAGGTAGGTGGAAAATTAAAACTTGATTTTAGCATTCTTCGCTTTGTTAATTTATTTTCACATTTAAATAATTTGAGCTGCGTGATCAAGATCTGCGATCTCTGTTTGCTACCAAAACAAGCATTGTGCAATATCCTTTTAAACGCAAGCCATAAAAATATATTGTAGTAAACTGTAAAATGAACAAGCACATTATTCAACGCAGAGAACGTTATTTTCTCAGATGCACAGGTTGAACAAAATCCAGGCACATGACAGTAACGAACTGGTTAATGGAAGAGATAGTATTAAAATCGTTGTTTATAGCCCCATTTCACTGAACACTGACAATTATTATTAAGAATCAATTAATCGAAGTCAAAGTCCTTTGTCCTACCTAGTGAGATAATGGGGTGATCGTTGACACTGGTTTGGACGTTACTACGAGTACTTACTACGCTACGTCACTGTAGAAAGTACAGTGCAGTTAAGGTTGCAAAAAGTCGAAATAACACGAGAAAGTTCATTAACAGTTATATTCTCACATTTGTATGTGACTTCTGTTACTGTATTTAATGGAAAAATAAATAAATAAATCAACATTGACACCCTAGCAGCAGCTATTAGTAAATATAATTATAGTCAATTGAAATTAGCACTTAATACCTATAATAAATTCACGTTCTAGTGTTAACAAAAGACTTCCTTGTAGCATAGTTAATCTACAATAAAACATGACATGACTAAGCTTATCAGTATTCAATGAATACGGGAAGTTTTAATTGATTCGTAACTATTTTTAGCGTTTGCAATGCATTTTCCTGCCTCATGTAGATATAAATAGCTCGATCACCCATGTAGAATATGCCAGGAATTTCTCTATTATTGTGCAACAGCTGCATCAGCCAGGGGTAAAAAGCCTCGAATACGTTGACCCCCGCCTCTAGGACTGGTCGACTACCTTTTTCGCACTAACTAAAAATAAAAGAAGGAAGACGTATACATGGGATGCAGGCATTCTAGACTGTACTCGGGAGTAAAGGATAAAAAAGAATGTAGTCTGTTCAGTGGCCCGCGCTGGAGTGGACGACCGGAGCCCGCGGGCTGCGCCCAACCAACTGGATATGCGTTTGAAAGTAAAAGAGAATAGAGACATGGCGCGATTGAGATCTGGCTCAGTGCGCTCATTGACAAGAGTGCCTCATTAGAGATTCCATTGAGTCGATGCTGAATGTGCGCCGCACTCCGCGATGAAGTTATTGACTTTAATCAACGATGAGCATAATGAGACGAACATTCCCAGTGACGCTGCGAGTCGACACGTCCGACTACTTTTAATATCTGCACTTTTTATCGATTACCGCTCTACAAATGCAGACGTGAAATTTATTTACACGTTCGAAATAGAATCTTGTACTGCAGAACCTAAAATCGATATAGATATTAATTGATACACAGCAAGTGTACTTGCAAGGTATAAGGAAAAATACCACTTTTATACAAGGTTGCAGGAGTGTAAACTGCTCAAATGCATTTCAATAATTATCTAGGAAATAACATTCTACAGTATGTATAAGACAAAAAAAAAACGTGTATCAGCAAGTTACCTACTTGGAAACGGATTTCGGCTTTTGGCTTGTCCTGTTTGATCCGAACAGCTCGATTAAACGTAAATGTCCTTTTAAGTGCTATGCGGCCAGTTGCGCGGGCGTCCACCTCATGTTAACCTTGCATTGTGTCAGTAACACTGGCCGCGGGATAACTGTACGGTGGCTGAATGAGAATGGCAAAAAGGGCCTCGAATGCTCTGCACAGCTCTGGATCCGTCGCGCGATGCCTATTGTCTCGTACGGCCCTCATTGTGCCTTAATCACTTGTTTCATCGTTATTGTAATAATGTAACAGATAATATCATTTAATTATTTAATTAAATGCCTTATATGATTAGGTACTTAGGTAATTAAGACTATATTTCTAACGATATGTTATGTTGAAAATTTGGGATGTGTTCAACTTTTATTATTTGTTGTCTCGCCTTTTTACATTATGTTGGGCAGTCGTTCTAATGACAGTGATTCATAATAATAATGGTTTTTAAATTACTGAAGGAAAGCGTGAATTCAGTAATTTAATTGGTGCAGAAATTATTATCGCTTCTTATTTAGGATCCTTATTTAGGAGGAGCTCGTGGCTAAATAATTACAGCCGCATAGATCGATCTTCCGGGTTAAGCCACGCTTGCCGAGGTTGGTCTGTGGATGGGTGACCATTTACCATAGCGAGTTTCCTCCGTGCCTCGGAAAGCACGTAAAGCCGTTGGTCCCGGCTGTCATTTGTAGATCTTTGACAGTCGTTACTGTTGGTCAGAAGCCAGAAAGTCTGACAACCAGTCTTACCAAGAGTATCGTATTACCCAGTTACTGGGTTGTGGAGGTCTGATAGGCAGTCGCTCCATGTAAAATACTGATATTCAGCTGCATCCGGTTCGACTGGAAGCCGACCCCAACATAGTTGGGAAAAGGCTAGGCAGATGATTTAGGATCCTTATTTCATGAGTCATTGGCTCATTTAAAAATAATTGGCTTATTATTTATTGTAATTCAATAAAATAATCTTGTTTAAAATTGTACCTAAATGGCTACTTAAACTGACCTAATTCTATTATAAGTACATAGGTAAGTATTTATACAATTATCTGAAATGCCGCGTATTTTTTTTAATACCTTGGAGAAATATTTAAATAGACGGTGTCTGCGGTTTTTAACAAAAATTAAAAGCCCGTATAAAATCATTTCTTTGAAAATTTTAATAAAGCTTAAGACAACTTTTACGTGTGACCTAGACTGCAAAGTAACTTTTAATTTGTTGAATGTCAGCAATCGTTCGCACAGTAGGTACTACATTTGACCACAGGCTTTAAACACGGGCGCGAAATGTAAAATGTGTGGGTGTGTGTGAATACAATTATTTATTCAATTAAAGCTGGTGCGCGTAATTGCGTCTCGTAATAATTAATAAAATCAGTGGCACGTGGCGGAGCTAATGCTTTACATTAGTCGATACTACATAAGTGAGTTGATCGTTATGATTGGTCCGATAACAGCAGCTCGGCCGCTGACCGGCCTTCACACTTCGCGCCGCCTGCGCCCGCGACTACGCTCGACCTCGCCCGTCCGTCTCGCGCTCCCCCCAACCTAACTCTTTTGTATAGATCTCCGATTTTGATTATCTCGTTATTTTTTGTTTAAAATAAATTAGTATAATTTTAGAAATGATTAATAAAATACCAGCATGTGTTTTTGTAATTGGAACTTTATTTTTGACGCTGTATAAGTTCGCGCATCGTATCGTAGCGCATGATGTACTAAAATCCTGATATTCGGGATTTTGCCAAAGGAGGATGCGACAGACCAGCACTCATGATCAATAACGGTCAGCCATCCGTTATTGGAAAGCTCTTTTGATATAATTAAATTCTTACCATGGCGATCCATCTCAAATCGCTGTGGGTCAAAAGTTATGGCTACACAAAAGTAGTGCACACATAACGTTTATAGTGTTATCACACTCATTAATGATGGAAGGCCAGAATAAACCTCTTAATAATCTGCCAGGGCATTTTAAAAATAATAATACTGGGCAGGCCTAGAAAAAATTATGGCGTGGAAGATTATTTTTACGTTTTTATATACAACGTTTTACAAAAATACCCCTAAAGCCGAAAGGGGATTAAAAGGTCCCTTGTAAAGAGTCTATTACAATATTAAAAAAAAAAGCAAGACCGAAAAAAATAATTGTACTAATCATAAAATAAAATCATCACTGAAACGCAACCCTGAAAACATAAAAGTAAAGAGTAGACTACCCAGAAAGTTATTTACATTCTTACCTAATTTCCTCTGAGAGGTAAATGACAACAACCATAGAGACTACTTGATTAACATTTTCTTTTTTAAGGGGAATTATGTAACACGTTGTATAACCATTTTTCCCTTTTTGGTATTTTTTTCACATGAAATAAAGATACTTTTAACGATATTTTTCTGCAATAACATTTTTGGTTGTTCATTATTTTAATGGTAGAGCATGCGGACTGGTATTACTGCCCAAGTCTGCGCTACTTTCGTGACGCCATAACTTTTTACCCACAACGATTAGAGATGAACCGCGATAGTAACAATTAAAAATATATTAAAAAAACTTTCCAATGACTAATGATTTACCGTTATTGGCCACGAGGGCTGTGTCCCACATATTTTTCAATTGCGACCAAAAATCATTTAAAATCTTTCAACGACTATTTGTAACCCCCGACGCAAAAAGAGGGGTGTTATAAGTTTGACCGCTATGTATGTCTGTCCGTCTGTGGCAACGTAGCTCTTAAACGGGTGAACCGATTTGGGTGCGTTTTTTTAAATTTAAAAGCAGGTTTTCTTAGACATTTTTATCAAAATCGGTTCAGCCGTTTCATCAGCTGTTTTGTTGGCTGCGGTAGGGTCATAAACGCATAATGTGTGTTTACTTTACTTTCAAACATATTGTGACATAAAATTTGAAACAGCCATGTATGCCATATAACTATGCAAGATTATAGAATTCTTAGTCTGATGCTGCAGCCAGGATATCCAGCACACTAGTACCTACACTCTTGAAAAAATAATAGCAGATATGTCGTGTTTGGATTCGTTTTGATCAATATTTGATTCTACATACAATGCAATGGTGGCAACACGATGAGCTGATGTTGCAGCCAGGATATCCAGCACACTAGTATCTTTTTTTTTATGGATGGGAAATCATCATATGACTCCTTCCGCTCTGGGCGGAGCGGAAGGGAGTGTCAGACTCTTACTGACTAAAACCCATCCGTGATCCTTCTAATGTCCTTTGCGTTCCAGGGCCGTGGTAACTCTTTCGAATAAATTCCGCAACCCTGGCAGCACACTAGTACCTACACTCTTGAAAAAATAATATCAGATATGTAGTGTTTGGATTCGTTTTGATCAGTATTTGATTCTACATACAATGCAATGGTGGCAATACGATGAGCTGATGCTGCAGCTAGGATATCCAGCACACTAGTACACTCTTGAAAAAATAATAGCAGAAATGTAGTATTTGGATTCGTTTTGATCAGTATTTAATTCTATTTACAGTACGATGGCGATGCGATGGTGTCATCACGTTAAGTTAATGTTATGTGTAGAGAAATTGACATTCTGCTGTAACTAAGTTTAATTTTTTTAAATAAAAATTAAATTAACCCCCAACGCTAATAAAAGCAAACATTTAAACAGTCAAAAATAATACCTTTCGTTGAGCCATCTAATACGATTGAGTAACACCCATGTACAGGATGTAAACGAATTCGTGTAATTCCTTCAATCCGCGTGATCTACTAGTGACACTGATTGACCCTGCATAGGTTTTTTTTCAGAATCAACAAAAAAAGTTTTCAAAAAATGAACCATGAGATTCTGTATCTGAGTAATTTTAGCGTCCCAAGTTAACTGACTGCGTGGAGCGATATCGCGCTAGTCTTGCCCGTCAGCTGTGTCGCCATGCCTTTATTAATTTATGCATGGCATCGAAATTATCAATCACTTCAAAAAAAATCGGGAGAAAAAAATGTTTTCATATTTTTAATTAATCTAAATCCCGCGCGGTGTTAATCTATACCATTAATAGATCATGTGGTTTGAAGGAACTACACGAATTCGTTTACACCCTGTATATTTTAATTATAGAAATTGATGGATGGCACGATAAGGTTTGTTGAAATGGCGCTATAATGTCGCGTCGGGGTACCGCTAAGTTTAGAGCAATAACTAAATAGCTAAAATAGGGATTGCAAGCTCATAGCGCTCCCAGACTTAACAATTTAACACCCAATGTAACTAGATTTGCAACAAAAATTTGATCGTATCGAAGCAAGTTGGTCGGAAATGCTAGTAAATTAACAGATAGTCAATCAAATGAAGGATCTGACTAACTTAAGCGGTATTCCGACGCCCGGTTCATTTGGTGCGGTTCAAAGTGGTTGCGCTTCGAGGAATACCCCGGCCTGTCTGGACGAAATTGTACTTTTATGTATTTATTTTATTTATAAACTCTTTATTGTACATAATGCACCTTTTATGTGTATTCTTCTTCTTTCAGTGTACTACTAGCGACCCGCCCCGGCTTCGCACGGGTGCAATGTATTATACATATAAACCTTCATCTAGAATCACTCTAGGTATCTATTAAAAAAACCCGCATCAAAATCCGTTGCGTAGTTTTAAAGATCTAAGCATACATAGGGACAGACAGACAGCGGGAAGCTACTTTGTTTTATACTATGTAGTGATAAAGTACATCTGTCTATATATCTATCTATCCTCTACTCTTATTTATCATATTGTTACAGGCAGAAGCTTCCCTGGACATTTATATATGCAAAGTTATATATATATAAGACTGGGATTTACATTTACGTAAATACTGACGTATGTGTTTTGAGTAGATGTTAAGATCGAACTTAAATAAAGCTGTCAGGGTTTTGCCCAACTGTTTTCCTTTCTAACTATACTTATAGTATACTTATAGTTCAGATATTCCCTTCACTATCATTAGATTCCAAAAAAAAAGATTTAAGGGAAATGCTTAAACCTTAGATCTTCCTGATCCTTCTTAGCTCTAATTAAGTTATAATTAAATTGCGATTATTCAATTGCGTGGTGAGTATGGCATTAATCCCTCAGAATTGTTGATTCAATAATATCGTCATTAATGGAATACCCATTCTGAAATTAATAAAAATCAAGTAGTGCATTTTGTAATTTATAAACAGGCTGTAGTTAGTCTACTCGATATTATTAGTTCCGCTAATAATATCGATTATAAGGCTCGCGTTAGGAACATAAAAAAACGTGTTTATATAACTAAAATTTGTAAATAAATAAAAATCTATACTTAAACAGATCGAGCCTTGGGATTTTGGCAACTTTCTAAAGACGAAAATTATTTAAGCTAAACCGTAACTCGGCGGGGTATGCTGTAAAGTAACAAAAACAAAATAAGCTGTAACTTGGAGTACAATTTTATTTAATGGTGCAAAAAAGATAATCGGCGTAATCAGAATAAAGCGTGAGTGTATGCGCCTGTTTAAAATGTTATGATATATTACATTGATATGCGATAATGCGCATGCCCGCGATGCGTAATAAGTAATTACTTAAGTAAATATTATTGTTTGTACAAACGACATTAGTGCATGCTAATTTCGTAAGTTGTCCCAATTGAATTAATTAAATACAAATTCTTTAAATATCTAAGAACGATTAATCAGTCACTAATTATTTAGACTTATAATACTTATTTTAAAAATTGAACGGGTATAGAGGGACCCTGAAAAATATAACAGTTATATCCATAAAAAATCAATTTAACATTCAGCTTAGTCCTCCTATTTAAATTAGTTGACTTACCTGGACACGGCCCGGTGGGTGGGACTAAGAATGATCGGTTCTTGAAACGAAGTTAATTCAATCGAATGCCAAATTCTTTTACATTGAAAATACAACACGAACACTAAACAAAAACATTCTGAATACCGGCCAATGTATGACAATATGAGATTACAATCGATACTGATCGAATCTTAGATGGATCAGGGTACCTACATCTGGAAAGGTCCGACATAAATATTAAATACAATTTGAAAAACAAATATTTTCTTGGAATTTAAATGTTGAATTATAATTTTCGATATGGCCCGGTGATGGCGGGATTTGGAGCAGTCTTTGGGTGTCGGGCCACGTGACCAGAGGCCTTTGTTGATACTTGATACTTTTAGTTTGATAGTGTTGGTGGCGAGCGGGCGCCGCACATCAGCTGCTGTAACAGAAATCGAATTATTGTGCAATCCAGGTACCAGCTGTTTTACCAGGTAAATAAGAAGTATAGAAATTACAATTGAACTGTATTTATCACTTACCGTTTATACTATCGCTTGATAAGTAAGATCTTTAGGTACTTACAACAAAAACTTATCAAAGCGTCACGTTGTTTTGCTTTTTTATTTTTCGGTTGGTAGCATTGGCTGTCGTGGTCGTGCCACAGAGTCGCTAGAGTATAGAGATTGAATGAATGATATATTTTTGACCGTATCTTGATTGAGTGATAATAATTGTGTTTTATGCAGACATTTTGCTAAGTTCATGTGTTTTTTATCTTTACGATAATTTACATAGTTATGTTTATGAGTATTGATACAGAAAACATTAGCCAATGAAACAGCTATCTATGAATGTTGTTTGAAAATACTTTTGATACATAAGCTTAATAGATTTTTATGAATGAAGATAGTTCTTAGTTAGTTACTTACTTGATAGTAGGTAAGAATAACAGTTGTGTTCCTTAAAACTAGCCCCGGTATGGGCATAACCCAGATTTGCTTTTAGGAATGATTTTTAAAATAATATTTCGAAAGGCCCATGTTGAGAATTAGACGTATTTGGGCTAATATTAAGGTTAAAAAATATAAAACATGTTTAACATTAACCCATAGACTTAACTAGTATGCCGTTCTAGGCTTTGAATATCTGATGGTATTTCAAAGTGTGTTAGGAAAGCACTTAAGATAATGATCGGAATCTCCTGAAAATCCTTTTTAAATCCTCTTTTTAACTTTATGAATATTCAATAATATCGACGAGTGAGTGTGCTAAACTGTGCTATTTACTATTAGTGCTTCAGATTCACTGCTATGCTGTTATAGTATTTTTAACCGCATTTTACGCTGCACTGTAGTAAAATATATAATTAAGGTAAACTATTTGTCCGGTGTTATAATTATGAACCTATTTTAATTATTCCATAAACAACACCCGCATCATAATGGTCCTAATATTCTTAATTTTAAGCTTACTTCAAAGCATTTTAATAAGATCTAATATTGGTACAGATTAAACACGCGCGGGATTAAGACAGATTAAAAAAAAACTTTTTTCTTGCAGTAGATACGTGATCGTTTCTAAACCACCTAAACACGGGTTTCAATAAAAAAATAAGCATTTTAAAATTTTGGAAAAAAAATTAAAATGATTTGGATGCCACGTCTAAATGAATGAAAGCACGGTGACACAGCTGGCAGGCACGACTAGTGCGATATCGCTCCACGCAGTCAGTTAACTTGAGGCGCTAAAATGACTCGGAAACATAATACTATGTAGTTTTTGTGTTTTTAGGGTTCCGTAGTCAACAAGGAACCCTTATTCGCCATGTCCGTTCGTCTGTCTATCTGTCCGTCCGTCCGCAGCTTAGCTCAGAGACTCTTAGTACTAGAAAGCTATAATTTGGCTTGGATAATAATATACATATTAATCACGCCGACAAAGTGGTAAAATAGTTATTTGTTATACAAGAGTGCAAAGTTGCTTTTTAACCGCGTGCTCAATTTTGATGACCGAGCAAGCGAAGGGTTCTAAAATTGAATCACGAGCGCAGCGAGTGATTCGAAAATTAGAATCCTGAGCGTCAGCGAGGGAATCAAAAGAGCACCAGGTGAAAAATCTTTGCAGTCGAGTGCAACACGTAACTTTTCATCCCACCTCAGCGAGGAAATGACTTAATGTAAAAAAAAAAACTTCCTCGTCGCTAGAATCACTCATTTTAGGTTTTTCACTTGTTTTCAAGTTTCTTGTTTTTAGCACATGAGTAGATAAACGGAACAGAGACAAAGCTTCATACAACCGCGCAAATCGGTTGCACTACTACAAGCACGCGGGGCATGTGTGCGTGACCACTGGCCGCTTGTCACGTACGCGGCGAGACTGAAAAAAACCGGTTTACGCTGGCACAGCCAGTTGACAATCTCAGGGTTAGTGCGACACACGTTGTTTGTTGCTAGTTGGAATATTTTAATGTAAAAACGTGGTATTTCATTATTGATAATGGTTTTTTATTGTACTGTGTGTATGAATAATACTTGAAAAAATAAAAATATATCATACATTAACTATTACGGAGTAAAGCTGTGAGTTCCAAATTAAAAAAAAAAAGTTGTTCTTATGGATTTTTTATTTAATTAATAAAAAGAAAACCGAATGCCTATTCCGTCAAAGCGAAGGCAGAGGAGTTCTGATATACAGCCACAAGTTTGTGATGACGGTATTTAGCGCCATTAAGGCCGTGGCCCCATGTCTACGGTGCGGCGCCGGCCGCCGTGTGACGGCGCGGCGGCGCCGTGTATGGCGCCGTGTAGGTTGCACGGTACACTGCTGGCTGGCGTGAATATGACATGTCTAAAATTGCAATATTTCAGGGCGGCCATTTTAAAGCTTTGACCTCTTCTGGTAAATCGGTAAATTATTTTAACGTATATTTTAGTTGTTTTAAAATATACAGGATGTTAACGAATTCGTATAATTCCTTAAAACCATATGATCTGCTACTGGTGTAGATTGTCCCGGCATGGAAATAAGGCAGATTTAAAAAAAAAACCTTTTTTTTATGCGGTACCTATGGCTAAGTGATCGAATCTAAACCACAGGATTCAGTAAAATACAAATGTAAATGATGTCAAGGTCAAAATTCAAGATGGCGGCTGTGAAGTTTTACAAGATATGCATCATGGGTGTCGTGTCCATGGTTTTCGGGGGCGATGATGACGAAAATGAGGTCGAAATCAAAATCCAAGATGGCAGCTGTGAAATTTTACAAGATATGCATCATTGGTGTCGTTTCCGTGGTTTTCGGGGGTGCTGATGACGAAAATGAGGTCGAAATCAAAATCCAAGATGGCGGCTGTGAAATTTTACAAGATATGCATCATGGGTGTCGTGTCCATGGTTTTCGGGGGCGATGATGACAAAAATGAGGTCGAAATCAAAATCCAAGATGGCAGCTGTGAAATTTTACAAGATATGCATCATTGGTGTCGTTTCCGTGGTTTTCGGGGGTGCTGATGACGAACATGAGGTTGAAATCAAAATCCAAGATGGCGGCTGTGAAATTTTACAAGATATGCATCATGGGTGTCGTGTGTCCATGGTTTTCGGGGGCGATGATGACGAAAATGAGGTCGAAATCAAAATCCAAGATTTCATCTTGTAAAATTTCACAGCCGCCATCTTGGATTTGACGTTGACGTCATTTACATTTGTATTTTACTGAATCCTGTGGTTTAGATTCGATCACTTAGCCATAGGTACCGCATAAAGAAAAAAGTTTTTTTTTGTAAATCTGCCTAATTTCCATGCCGGGACAATTTACACCAGTAGCAGATCATATGGTTTTAAGGAATTATACGAATTCGTTAACATCCTGTATATTTTAAAATAACTAAAATACATACGTTAAACTAATTTACCAATTTACCAGAAGAGGTTAAAGCTTTAAAATGGTCGCCCTGAAAAATTGCAATTTTAGACATGTCACATTTACGCCAGCCACGGAACTAACATGCGGTGCACCGTACACGGCACCGTGCGCGGCGCCACGGCGGACGGCGCCGCACCGTAGACATGGGGCCACGGTCTTAATAAGGAAAATTGTCGTTGAACTATTCGTATTTGTATTAGTTAAACAAATTGGTTGCAATACTATTATTATTTATTAAACATGAAAATAATAGGCTATCGCATTACGTAGGTAAGCAGTCTGGAACTACAAAATCTGTCCGTTTTCTGTTCGAAATCCTGGGTTAGATTTAGGTAATGCTCAGGAATGTGGTGATATGAAGCTTTATTACAAAGATGACTAAGATAGACCGAAGTCGAGTAAGGCTAAATCCGCCGCCATATTAACAGTAAGGAAAAGAGAGAATAAGTAGGTATGACTGGTATGATCAGTTGGAAGAAATTCTCATACTAAATATATGGAGGGAGCGAAAGACAAAATTTTCAATATCTGGCTTTTCTTTTTCCTGAAGTTATTTATATTATTTTACTCTCCATAAAGCCTAATTTTGATAATAGCCTTAACTTTTTAAATATCTCTTAAATTGACGAAAAAATCGTCTGTTGGCACTTAACGATTCCGCCCTGTATATACTATCTGTCTGTGTGTCGAATGTTGATATCGCGATGCAGGATAGTTCGCATGTGGGGTGATAGATGTCGCCACACTATCATACTGAATAATAAAACTATTTAACAAATGCTTAGTTTAATTTGTTTTGAACTATTGTGACAACCCTACCAAAATAGGTAACAGTTTTGCACGTTCTTAAGAAGCTTTGTCTCTGTTCCGTTTATCTACTCATGTGTTTTTAGCGTATGGTTCTACCAATGTGACGTGAAAAGAAATAGGCGCGCGTAAAGAAAATTAAAAAAAAGAAATACACCAAGAAGGTTCCAAGTCTGAGTTATAACAAATTAAAAAAGGTTGTATGATAAATTCGGCACCATGGAGGTAGAAGTAAATAGGTTTAATGAAGTTTTGAATTCACAAACTTGGTGCACACGATATTCTAAATTCAATTTACTTTTGCACTCAGATAACGAAGAGCAAAATTCTCTTTCCGAGATGGGCTGATGAAAAAATATTTTTTAGTTTTCCTCCTGGTACACCTAAAGTGTGGATGATTTTTTTTCTCGTCTTCGCCATTTTGTGGGGCATTGTTGGATAGATCTTTGAAAAATATTGTAGATTTTGATAAAATAATTTTTCGATTAAGGGGTCCGTTTCTGAAATGTTAAGCTTTAAAGTGCTATTTTTTGTTAGAATCAAGTGCCCCCCCCTGGCAGCTAAACGGTTAGTTTTTGATATGTAAAAAAATCACGGTAGTAGTAAGTATATACAACGAAGTTAAAAGGTAAACTATCACAGCTAAAGTAGGGTTTACGAGTAATAGTCGACCAACTTATAAAATGTACTCGGAAAAGTAAAAATTTCGTGCAAATTCCATTGAAAAATTACTAAGCCCTCTTCTTAGTCCTGAGGAACCCTATTACTGTGCGTGGCCCGACACGCACTTGGCCGGTTTTTTTGTTGAATCTATACACATCCCTTTCAGGATTAATCTGTTAACAGATGACGTGCTTTTAAGGAATTACTTATACGAATTGATTTACACATTGTAGTGTAAACAGAGTTGGTCGCTCCGATCATAGGTGCCGTGTCGGTGGAAGACTGTAGCGCTCATTAGATATTTTATATGTTACCCGACTGCCGAACTATTCACGGACCTTGCACTGCAGATATGTTTGGAGCAAAAAAACTCAACATTTCTACATCCCAAACTTATCTTAGATGTGTCAAACAGAACAAAGACCAGACAAAGAGTCTGCCTTCGCTGCCAGACATTTTTTTACAAACATTTTATTGAAAGTGCCTCATTTAACGTTTCTCAAAAGTTTTTTTGCGAATGTCTTCGTCTACTGTATAATAGGGTAATAATATGCACGAAATATTTCTTTTGTTGTAGTTCGAAATGGATTTTTTCTTTTTGTGGCTGGTCACATTCGTAGCTGGATTTTGGATCTTTAAAAAAATAAAACAATGGCAGAGTCTGCCTCCTGGTCCTTGGGGCTTGCCGGTCGTTGGGTATTTGCCGTTCCTCAACCGCCATCTACCTCATCTGACACTAACTAAGCTCTCTAAACTGTATGGACCGATATATGGTATTGATATGGGAAGCGTATACGCCGTCGTATTATCAGATCATAAATTAGTAAGAGATGCTTTAGCTAAAGAAAACTTTTCTGGAAGAGCCCCGCTGTACTTAACGCACGGTATAATGCGTGGAAACGGTGAGTAAACAAAAATCGGGTGTGAATTAAAGTATTGAATGTGGTGATAATGTATAACATTGTTTAAGGTATTATTTGCGCGGAGGGCGGGCTGTGGAAGGATCAAAAAAAGTTGGTAACGCAATGGCTCAAAAGCTTCGGCATGAGTAAGCACAGCGTGTCCCGCGAAAAGCTTGAAAAACGGATAGCGTCTGGTGTCTACGAGCTTTTGGAAGTATGATTCATATTCTGAATGTGATCTGAAGCACCTATATAATTTATTGAACATACAAATCAACGTCTTATTTGTTTATGTACAAATACATTTTTTTCAATAAACTCACGCCTTTCTTCCCCAAAGCGTTTGCAGAGGTGTATAGTACCACATTTCGCCGTTATAAATACACATACAATATTAGAAATAAATAACTTTTCAATTCTATATATGTTTGCACGTGTTTGCATGTGTTATATATGTTTTTTTTTTATACGAGACATGTAATTAATTTATGTATTCAAGTAATTAAATATTTACATTAAGTTGTCAATTTATATTTTAAAAATAATCCAATAGATCTAATGTAACCTTTTAATGACACTGACAAAATGTTCAGAGGCCACAACAATAAAAAATTGACCTTCAACTTTTGCATCGAGATCAAACAATGATATATAAAATGTTAATCAGCGTCTATATTTAATACTAGCTGTGCCCGCGACTCCGTCCGCGTGGAAGTCGGAAAACAACATTGTGTCGCAGCAACTAAATAATGTTGTATTCCATTTATAATAATAATAGCCAAAGGTGTCCCACTAAGGCACTTATATCTTTTGAACCATTTCTTTATGTAGAGTTTCAGCTAAAAATACTTATGGAAGACTTCATTTAATTTTAATAAGTTATAAATAGGTAGGTACTGCTTTCAAAAAGTCTGATCTGGAAATCGAACCAACACAAACGCGAAAAAACATCATCTATATTTTTATTTCATCAATCGATATGATCGATAATACGGATCAAATCGCTCCAATAAACATAGTGCCTGAAATTGATGGAAGACCATAAAAACTAACATTAAGTACCTACCTACCTAACTTAGGTACATTTCAATTCAAACACTTATTTGTTGTTACTTCTTATTTCTTGCACTTCCTTCAATTTAAGACAGTGTGTTTGTTGGAGAGATTTGATCCTTATTATTGACCTTATAGATATCTATCAACAGGTGCCATAATATAATACCGGATGGTACATAAAGCTTTGTCAGTTCGATTCCCGGTTCAGGCAAAAAAATCAGTAAAGGCAATATTTCTTACATTAAAAAAAAGTAAAATGAAGTTTCCTTTGAGTGAAATTTGCCATTTTTAATATTTTAAAGTACTTTCCCTCCATGGCCATGTCTTTGGAACATTACCTAAAGCTTAAAAAAACTCAATTAAATAAACTTAATAAAACGGCGGCGACAGGCTTTGAATAGTTCTGACAATAATGAACAAAATAAAATAAAATATAGAAAAACATTCCAAAAAGTGCATTGAGTAGATAGAATGATTACGAAATACTAAATTTCGAAGAAAGCACTGGGTGAGTGCTTTCATGCAAATAATCATGGCCACCGACTTCAATTTGAATTTGGACCTTATTTTCGGCATCAGCATTCCCAAAAAATACGAACATTCAATGAATAAAAATCCTACTATTAGTCCACATCATGAATTCATTTTATTGTGAACAACAATAAGAAATTGACCTAATAAATTCTAAATAACAATATCTTCGTTTTTTTTGTAAAAGCTTAGTTCCTTCTTCTTAAGGATAGCATTTCATTAGACCTTTCGTAGACTGAGAATAGGTACCAATTCAACAATGAATATTAGATAATTTGTGGATTTATTCGTAGTAATATATTTCCTCACAACATGATTTGATACACGTAACGCCATCTATTGAAAATAAACTAATACATGCTAAGTTCTTCTAGAAAACTTAAAATTCGCATAACTTTTGATTGCGTGAACCGATTGCGATGAAACAAAAAACATATGTTACTTGGAGATAAGCACAATATATGTTTATAAAATTCAACAGCATTGGGTCAGTTGTTTTTACGTGATGCTTGAACAAACAAACAGATAAACAGACAAACAGATAAACAGACAATCAGAAAACAAATCCAAAAATATTAAAAATGGGTTCTTTTGGTTGTCTTTTAACACCCCAACAATGTTTTTTCAAAATATTTGCTATGTACAGACACGCCAAGTCTAATATGTAGAACACATTGATTATTTGCATATCTTTTGATTGCGTGAACCGATTGCAATGAAACAAAAAAATATGTTACTTGGAGATAATCACAATATATGTTTATAAAAATTAACAGCATTGGGTCAGCTCTTTATACGTGATGCTTTCGCAAACATGCAAACATATGTTTAATCTTTACTTCCCTAGATGGCGTTGGCGTCGAATTAGATCGCGCTATGGTTTCGTTACCGCACAATTTATAAGTTCTAGACACAAAAAAATTAAATGTTCCAGAAACACGATTTTATTATATGTATAGATAATAATAATGGTCAAATTAAAATACATACCTGTCACCTTTGTATCTTTCTTTAATGAATTAAAGTATCTCTGCATTTTTACATAATCTATTTTCTTTTAGGATGTAGAAAAAGCGTCTGGTTCTCCGATGGATATTTCTGCTATTTTTGGGAATTCTATAGGAAATGTTATCAACGAAATTATGTTCGGAATGAAGTACCCTCCCGAAGATAAAACATGGCATTGGTTAAGGCAAATCCAAGAGGAAGGCAGTTATGAAATGGGGGTCGCAGGCGTCGTTAACTTTTTGCCTTTCATTAGGTAAGCTTGAAGAATAAAAAATTTTTTTACCAATATTAGTAGGTACAAAGAATTACCTAACTACCAATCAATAACTCAAAAGAATTTTACTATAAAAATTTCACTTGTTCTAGATTTATTTCTCCGTCAGTCCGGAAAACAATAGAAGTTATAACACGCGGCCAAGCCCAAACGCACAGATTATATGCGAGTATCATTGAACGACGACGTAAAATAATAGGATTGCCACCTATAAAGGAAGCAGCATATGCCCTGCATGACGATCTTTTCAAAGACAACCCAGAGGGCCGGATAAAATGTATCAAGTATAGCAAACAGGCATCGAAAACTGAAGAGCATTACTTCGATCCGAATACCTTGATTCCAACCGAAGGAGAGTGCATCCTTGATAGTTTTCTTATAGAACAAAAGAAGAGATTTGAGAGCGGGGATGAGTCTGCTCGATATATGACTGATGAACAGTTGCTGTTTCTTTTAGCTGATATGTTCGGAGCAGGTCTTGATACTACGTATGTTACACAGGCGTGGTTATTGTTGTACTTGGCTCTTTATCCCGATGTGCAGGTGTGAATCTATTTTTATTAAATAGTAGCTTATTTAAAAGGATTATGGCAAGACAAATTTGTTTTATCCAGTGAATACAACTTAGGTATTGTTTTAAATATTTCCAACAGAGATGTGCTATGCGGCTATGCTGCGAGAATGTAAAAGCTAAGCTACGAAACTATGTGACCGTTTCCACTGATGCTAAGCTATGCAGTGGAGCGAATAAGATGTGCTATGAAAATACGCCGCCGCAAGGTAGCTGTGCGAAGTAGATGCGCAGGTCGAGCTATGCGACGTATCGACAATAGGGAAGGCACGGACAGCGGCGGTGCTGCTCTGCACATAGCTACACCACTCGCAACCATCCATAGCACGCATCCATAGCACGCATCCATAGCACGCATCCATAGCACGCATCCACACACCACATTCTATACATCCGCACCACATACTATACATGGGAGCAAATAAATCGAGCCACTTCTATTTTTCACGTAGGTATAATTGTTAATATTTTTGGTATTATGGAACAGATCAATTCTAAACATATATCGCCTAAAAGGTTATTTGATAACCTTTACAATGAGGCTAGTTTTTTGTATTTTGAATTATATAATTCATGAAAAAAAAAAATAACCAGGACACGTGAAAAAAGGAATGGCTCGATTTCTTTGCTCCCAAGTGTATATAAAAAACTTAACTTAGTTGAATCAGTTTCCACCAGTGCTATGCTATACGGACCAATTAATATGATTGGTGGATATCAAACGCATCCATAGCAACGTTGCATAGCACATATCTAGGGTGGAAAGGCGCCATTAAGGGTGCCTTTCCACCAGAGATGTGCTATGCAGCTATGCTGCGAGAATGTAAAAGCTAAGCTACGAAACTATGTGACCGTTTCCACTGATGCTAAGCTATACCTATAGCTGTGCGAGGAAGATGTGCAGCTCGAGCTATGCGACGTAAAAAAAACGTAGTTTAACTGAACCAGTTTCCACCAGTGCTATACTATGTGGATTGTGGACCAATGAATATGATTGGTGGATATCAAACGCATCCATAGCAACGTTGCATAGCACATCTCTGATGGAAAGGCACCCTAAATGTAATGTAATATGTAGTAATCGGGAATAACAAAGTAAGGTCTCAAAGATGTTTTAGGTAATTTTTTCGGGATTATCCTACTAGTTTCGGACTCAAACGGAACCCTTAATCATGAGCTGAACGCGCCGAGGTCGCGAGTCGAAATGAAACTAAACTAGTCGGGCAATCCCGAAAAATGCACGTGAGAAAACCGGACTAATCATAAAAAAGAATGTGAATCAAGAAAGTTAAAAACATTTTTTTTACATATTAAGAATATTGCACATTAATAAGCCTCAATTTTCCGTAAAAAAATCAAATAGCGAAGGTAACTTCTCAGAAAGTTGGATAAAGCAGTATAACTACTAAAATTTAAACCAGGCAGCTACTTTTCCAGAGTACCTATATTATATTATAACTTACGTTATTTTCTACAGAAAGATTATTTTATTTTGCTGATCGGTAGTGGGTTTGGTACTTCTTCTTCTTCTCTCGTGTCAGCACGAGCTATACGAAAATAGCTCATGCTGTGGTGAAAAGATTAGCCAGTCAGCAAGGTTGGTAGCGGGGCTGACTGCCCAGGGTGCGCCGGACATACTTACTAATTGACATACCGGTTTGGTACTAACTAATGGATTTATATTTTTCCTTTAAAGTGGAATACAATACAAAAAACGTAATTACGACTTTTGCCATGTTTGTCCTAAAATGACAATTATCATTAAAATTTCAGGAATCAGTTCGTAAAGAAATTTTGTCAGTATACCCGGAAGATGGCGAGGTCGTGGACGGTTCTAGACTACCCTACCTTATGGCAACAATCTGTGAGACGATGCGCATTCGACCGGCCACTCCCGTCGGGATACCCCATGGATGCCTCGAAGTACGTAGATTTTGTATTGCGAATTTCAAATTGCAAACACCCTATTTCTTAAAGCGTCCAGCAGGTTTAGCTTGACCGTCGTAGTCAAAGGTTTTGTCGATGAAAAAATAGACAAAACGACATATTTACATAGGCAGTAAGTCATTTTGTCTATTCTTCCATCAACAAAACCCTTGTCTATGATAGTTATGCTACACCAGCTGATACTTCAGTAAATGCGGATCATTTTAAAGTTGACGCATGTTTGAACTTAATTCGTAGCAATCAAGACGAACTGCACTTCGTGATGAAATGTAATTACTTAAAGAAATTCGCATCAGATATGAATTCTTAACACGTTTTTCTTTTATAGGATACGTATATAGGAAGTTATAGGATCCCTAAAGGAACAATGGTTATATCACTTCTATACGCTATACATATGAACCCAGATGTTTGGGAAAACCCAGAAGAATTTAAGCCGTCCAGATTTCTAGCTGCTGACGGAAGTTTGCTTAAGCCTCAAGAGTTCATGCCGTTTCAAACTGGTAACGTATTCCTGTACTAAGGCCGGCCGCACTTTGTACGCGTTTTTGTACGAATTTGACTCGTGCGAACACGCATGAACACGCACGAACAATCCCGACCTTCCAAGTACTATGGGAGCGCGCAGACTGGTACGGTTTAAACGTACGTATACGTGCGTGTAGTTCCGACGTCCGAAAACAGTCCGAACTTGTTGGGATTTTTAAAACATTTTCGTGCGTTGAACATAAAACTGACTATTTGACGGAAAAAACGTATTCAGTGTGCGTACTCAATACGTACGATGAGTATTTATACCTTCACGTATGATACAAATTCGCATCCAAAGTGTGGCCGGCCTTATTTACCGAGTCTCTCTCCACTAACCTCTTCAACTTTTCTAAATAAGGTTGTGCTATTATACCAGTAGGTTCGTTATAATGAGTCATCGGGTTTTGCTTTACGTGAACTAGCGGCCTTTTGATCTCAACCTATATATTTATAACGTACTAGCTGTACCCGGCATGCTTTGCAATACACTTTTTCCTACTTACTACCTACCTTTAGAAACAAAATCAAAATAGTAACTAAAAGTTAAAACCATTTTCATGCATGCGGTAAACAAATGAAGAATATGGACATAGGTACTGAGATTTGGTTTTTTTTTAAATATCAATATTTTCTTTCATAAGAACCTTCTCAAGACAATTAAGAACACAACAAAAAAAATTTTTGCGAAATCGGTCCAGCCGCTCACGCGTGATGCCGTGGCCAAGGGAAATAAAGATTCATTTTTATATACTCATAGAATAGAATAGAATATAGATGATCAATTGTTTATGAACCATAGGAAACATGCACATCGTCACGTCCACGGCAAACTTACGAATCCATGATGATCTGAAGTTACGAATGTGCATTTATTTCTGTTCCTTGTAAAATATTGAACCTCTGTTGATTGTATCTTAAAAAGGCTACATTTTAAAACCAAATGTACCACAATACCGATATCCAATTACAAAATATTATTTTTTTCATTGGAAAAAAGCATCTTGCATTTGCAGATTCGTTAGTTTGCCCTGGAGGTGATGATAAATGGTCTTCAGTTTTTTTGTACATTTATATTTCGACGGGTCCTACGTATACTAGTACAAGTGCAAAAACACAAGTTTACAGGAGAGCGGTTTGAAGGTTCTAAAGCTTTTAATTTTGACATAAATCAATAGAAATATTAGAAATTTTGAAAAGGAGCATATACCATACCATTTCAAAGTTTAAAATATTTCTTTTGATTTATGTCAAAGCTTTAGAACCTTTAAACCATGTAAAGTTGTGTTTGTGCACTTGCACTAGTATACGTAGGACCCGTCGATTTATAAACCGTGGAAAGGCTCAAAGGTCAGTTTCTATACTATAAACTGGCGTTACATTGATTGGTTTTGAGGTTCATGTGCTTGTATCTTGTTTATTATTGAAATTAGATCCTACGACAAAAGTATGTGATATACCTAAACGTACAAAGGTATTTATTGTAGATTGAATTATATGTAGTATTGATGTTTTTGTATAAAATATTTTTTTTGAAAATACCTCGTCTCTGTGAAGAAAATGTTAATTATTTCTTATCACGGTCGCACCATGAGTCTCTTTGGTGATCCTTGTTCACTCTACCAACTCTACCTATATTTACACTCAGAGCAAAATACCTACTTTGGTTTCGAAATATCAAAGTGTATCGACTTTTAATACTTAAATATCCTTTTTAAGTCGTCTTCAGATAATCGCAATACATATTCATTAACAAATTCATACGTAACTTTATTAGATGAATTAAATAAATAAAACAACATTATGGAATGCAATAAAGAATTAAGTATTGAGATACCTATACAAAAGTATCTATACTTGGGAGCAAATAAATCGAGCCACTTCTATTTTTCACGTAGGTACAATTGTTATTATTTTCAGTATTATGGAACAGAACAATTCTAAACATATATCGCCTAAAAGTTATTTGATAATCTTTACAATGAGGGTAGTTTTTTGTATTTCGAATTATATAATTCATGAAACCAAAACTAAGTAATAACCAGGACACGTGAAAAAAGTAGCTCGATTTCTTTGCTCCCAAGTCTAGTAAGACCAAATATACATATTTTATCTATACTAACTAACTAAAGTTCCAATTATGAACTCAAAAATAGTACCATAATGAAATGCTTTATTCACGTGCATCTCTAATAAAAAAAAGTTTTATTAAAGTAGGTACAGTTATTTTACAACGTAATAAAAATCACTTTTTTTCTATTAAAGTACACTTTGGACCGACCAAGGAGATTTCAATTCACTTTTTTTAACGGCTGCACGTTGCCTGTCACGGCGCGTGCAAGCACACGCATGCGTGGTGGGCTGCTGGGGTTGGGCGCCAAAATATTATTTTTGTTTTAACTATGGTTTTTATTTAAATTGCATGAGTTTAGATAAAGTAGTGTATGAAATTGCACTTAACTAGGTATTAAAACACTCGTGTGGTACTATTAAAAACCTCGTCTAAGGCTCCGTTTTTAAACTCACACTCGTGTTGTAATAACCCCTATTATGTAGCAGTTTAATAAACTATTATAAAATAATTGACAACTAGGTATTTAAAACAAATTAATACATTATATTTTATAATAATATAGGTGTTAGATAAGTTTAATGGTACCGCTACACGCAGCGACTTGCATGCGCAAGCGGTTTGTGCAAACGTTTGCGCTAAAGGTATTTTCGGTAACAACAATACCGTTTGCACATGTGCAAATTAGAATTTGTGAAAATGAGATTGAGCTTGTAGCCAGACCATTGGTTGAATAAGTATTAAACTACTACATTATTTATCTAAAACTCGAATGTTTAAACCAAAAACTCATGCTTGCTACGGAGCGGAGAAAACAAATCCATTTTTTAAAATCTTGTTTAGCGGTTTGTGTCGTAAATACGGAGGAAGCACTCCTTTGAGGGATATTGAGGGTTTATGGGCTTTATAACTCTTGAGAGGAGAAAGTAAGCTGGTTAAGTTCTTTGTAAGAGTAGATCACTATATTTTATATTTAACATGAAATGCATCGAATTTCAATATGTATTAATTATGTGATTAACATTTACATTGTTTGTTGTTGGTCTTTCCTCATATGAACCAGACAATATATGCAGTTTTATTATTTTATTGCATTTTGCATAGAGCGTTTAAGCAGAAGTCGCATTGCATCTATTTACGGTCTCATTACTTCCCTAGCCGAAAATTTGGACTAAGACCTAAACCTCCGCTAGTGTTGTACCTAAACGTTGTAGTGTTTATGTCGCAGTATTACTACATAGTATAAAACAAAGTCGCTTCCCGCTGTATGTCTGTCCCTATGTATGCTTAGATCTTTAAAACTACGCAACGGATTTTGATGCGGTTTTTTTAATAGTTAGAGTGATTCAAGAGGAAGATTTATATGTATAATACATGCATATTATAGTAGAGGAAAATTCGGAATACGCGATAAACGACATCCACGCAGGCGAATCCGCTGGCGACCTCTAGTGATAGATAAAACCGTAATATAGTTATATCCCTAGGGATATAACTATATTACAGCTTCATCTATCATACTGCGACATTTACACTACGACAAAAACGGCTAAGCCAGGGCTGCCAGTAATCTATATTTTCATATTTAGCTCATTATAGACTATCTGCAAATTCTACACTGTGTGGTCATTACGGACGCAGAACCCGTATATTCTAATAAGAAAAAGAATTTACCTTTTATTTAATCCACAGGCAAACGCATGTGTCCCGGTGACGAGTTGGGTCGGATGCTGTTGTGCAGCTTTATCGCGCGACTGTTACGTCGCTGGCGCGTACGACTTGCGTGCGACCCACCCTCCGTAGAAGAAATGGAAGGCATCGTGGGACTAACCCTTAGCCCTCCACCTGTCTCCTTCTTTTGTGATCCTATATAATTGCATTACTTGTATCAAAGTATTTAGTAGTATTAGCTATTCGTAATTTTATTTGGATAATAAACGAAATAAAAGTACGTTGTTTATATATTTATAACTGTCGCAGCGATATTGTAAAAGCCGCTACGTTATAATAACGCTAGGGAAATTATAATAAAACGAAATATTGTCCTTCGATCATATGTCTCGCAATATTACTTACTGATTATAGACTTATAATTTGGCTAGACACTTTTAACAATATGTTGCTACCTGCTATTATAATGTAGCGGCTTCTACAATATCACTGCTAAATGTAGAACTAAATTGTGAAATGAACTGCTACGAAAATTCTTACGTCAAAGTCAAAGTCAAATAGTTTTTATTTCAAGTAGACCAGATCCCTGGTGCTTTCAAAAGGTCAACACTAGGGGCTCGGTTCCAAGTAGTAGGTCCTTTGGAGAAGAACCGGCAAGAAACTCCATAGACACTCTTTTAAAAAAGTAAATGTTTTGACAATTTTCATTGTAGTAATGTAAGAACAATGCAGATTAATGTACATGTGGTTAACAACATGAAAAGTAATGAGAAAGTTAGCCTTTTAAAACGATTGCCATAGCAGTTACGAGCTGACCAGTCCCAACAGACAGCACCCGTTCACGAGCATGACGCATACATCGGCGTCGCTCAGCTCAACCATGTTGCAGGGAACTCAACGACCCGATGCACAACGCCACCATCAGCAAGACATTTCAGTGAGCATAACAGACTCATACCGATAGACAATAGGCAGTCAAATATTAAGAATGAAAGCGTAACACTAGATGCTGCATGGTCCTCACATTTTACAACCTTGCGTAGGTATTAACAGAATATTATTAATAATTAATAATTGCAATTAAATGTCAAACTAATATAAGCAAATATTAGCAATAAATAAATTAAATTAAATGTCAAAGAAAAGAAAACAATCAAAATTGGAAACATTAGATTAAAAAATAAGATAAAATAACATACTTATTGAGTCAAAAAAATAAAAAAATAATTACAATAAGTAGGCATTTGAATAATGTCCGTTTGTTCTGTTAGACGGTGCCAGAGGGTCGCAGTGTGCAGGAGGGAATCGTATGCCAGACATCTTTATCTACGATGTACTGATTTAGGCTATAATATGCTTTAGACATTAGTACGCGCTTGATATATAATTTAAACTTTGTATCTGGTAAATCAGTTACACTAGATGGAATTTTATTGTAGCATCTAACACTGTTTCCCATAAACGACTTACTGGTTTTCCTAAGTCTAAAACCAGGTACTGCTAGCTTGTCTTTATTGCGAGTATTAAGGTTGTGGTTGTCACTCTTCTTATTATACTGGGCAATGTTTTTCCGAATGTACATAATGTTACTAAATATATATAAGGATGGTAAGGTTAGTATATTTATCTCTTTGAATATTTCACGGAGCGACTCACGGCAGCCTAGATTATAAATAGCTCGGACTGCTCTTTTCTGTAATATAAAAATAGTTTCAACATCAGCAGCCGATCCCCACAGTAAAATGCCATAGGACATAATGCTGTGAAAGTAAGCAAAATACACTAACCTAGCCGTAGGCACATCTGTCATCTGTCTTATTTTCCTAACGGCATAAGCAGCAGAGCTCAGTTTGCCTGCAAGTGCCTGTATATGGGGCCCCCATTGCAGTTTAGAGTCTACTGTTACACCCAGAAAGGTCGTTGAGGGAACCAGATCTAAAAGTTTCCCATCAAGTTTTACATTTGCACCAATACGCGATACATTTAGTGTAGAAAACCTAAGACATTTGGTTTTTTTTGCATTTAGAAGAAGATTATTAGTAGAAAACCAATTAGATATTAGATTAAGAGTATGATTGGGTTCTATAAGATCCCTATCCTTCCTATTGACTTTAAATATAAGTGATGTATCGTCAGCAAATAAGACTATGTTACACATTGTATCATTTATGATGTGTGGAAGGTCATTTATACAGACAAGAAACAGAAATGGGCCTAGAATCGATCCCTGAGGTACTCCCATTTTAACTAGTGAGCCTGCAGAAGTGGCTTTATCAATAGCCACTCTTTGTTTCCGATTCGACAAGTATGAATTTACAAGATCAATAGATCTATCCCGAATTCCATAGTACTTTAATTTCAGAATTAGCGTGCGGTGGTCGACGCAGTCAAATGCTTTAGAGAGATCACAGAATACCCCGACAGCATCGTGTGCCTCTTCCCAAGCTCCCAGTACTGTTTTGATTAGAGTGGAACCAGCGTCTTCCGTAGATCGTCCCTTCGTAAATCCAAACTGTTTGACGTGTAATATCGCGTTTTTGTTGAAATGTACTAACATTTGATTTAATATTAATTTTTCAAAGATTTTACTCAAGGCTGGTAGTACAGATATTGGCCTATAATTAGATGCGTTATTTAAGCAGCCTGATTTAAAGACGGGTACAATTTTGCTTGACTTCATGAGATCGGGGAAAATGCCATCCGTGATACAGGTATTAAAGATCACTGCCAAGATGGGCGCGATATTAACGATAATTGATTCGACGGCCTTTATTGACAATCCCCATAAGTCCTCCGTTTTTTTTACTGCTATAGTTTTAAACGCTTTAATTATATCGGTGGGAGTAACAGAACTGAATTCAAAAGTAGGTACATTAGGTACATGTAAATTAACATTTTGTTTCAAAAGAGCTTCAGCTGCTAAAGGAGACGATGGGAGACATTTAGTAGTCTCTATAGGTATGTTTGTAAAGAATTTTTCAAAGAAATTAGCTACTACAGTTTTATCTGAAACTAGTTTATCGTCTATTTGTAAGTTAATTGTGTTGTCCGTTGATCTACTATTTCCCGTTTCTGTATTTATTATTTTCCACGTTGTTTTAATTTTATTATTTGCCTTTTTTATTTGATTACTAATATAGGCAGCCTTTGCTTGCATGCAGACTTTTTTAAATATTTTTGAGTAAGTTCTAACGTAATTATGAAAATCATTATTGGATGTATAAGACTTTTTGTCATATAACTCGTATAAGACATCCCTGCTGCGTCTTATACCCTCGGTAGCCCAGGCACTAAACAGGATTTTACGTTTTAAAGTAACTTTTTTTACTTGACAAGTTTTATTAAATTCAGTACATATAGCATCAAATAGGGTGCGATTTTGTTTAGTGTTCTACATTGTATAATTTTTGGACTTTCTACTTTTTTGCAATTTATTTTAACTATCTGACACTTGTGATCTGTACGTACGACGTATTCAACAACTCTCACATAAATCTCAAAATATGAAGCATGTTAAATAAAAGCTTGTAAAAATAGATACAGCAATCAAGACGAGACGAAATAAGTTGATATAATGTAAGGCATACAACGATTAATGAATTAAATATAAATAAATATTTGGTATATGAACTGTATTATCGCTAATTTGTACTAACTTAGGGAAATACAGAGCAGCTTTTGCAATAATTAGGTTATGTAAATAAAAAAGCTAACTATTTTATGAAAAAGTATTTCCTATGTTTATATATATGAATACATGCTAATTTAATTATTTTTTATACTGCATTGAATTAATTGGCACAGCTTTTACTAATTACAAAAACGTGTTTGCAAAAACGTGTGTGTATTTAAATACGGATGTAGTATACGATAATTCCCGTATGTATGACTAATGGGAAAGACCGTGAGTAATGTCGGGCTTGATTATACCCTCGTTGGCAGAAATTGTACGGATCTAGGTGCCTATATCTGTGACGTAGATTGTCAAAGGGTCATTCACCTCCAACATTACTTAATAGTGTTTATGTTCACGCAACTGCACCTTTACAAGCAGCAATACCAGTTTAATTCAGTTTAAATTATTTAAATGCTTTAGTTACGAAAGACCAAAAGTTCAATAAACTTTGTCTTGTAAAGCGAAATGAATTTTAAGTTATTAATATTAAATCGGAATGAATTAAGCATGTTCAGAGAAAAACGTTAGTTTTATTATATTTTACGGGCTCCTTTGATTTTTCTTGCAAATATTTTATAAGGTAGCCAACCAAATGATTTTAAAAGGCCTGTATTTCATTCTGCAGGTAATGATTGCAATACTTACTTTTTTATATCTTGTACGTCGAACTTGTAGGGGTATTAATAAAACAGGGTATTCAAATCAATGTTTTCACAATTAATTTATTACCTAAACTGTACATTCTTATATTAAAATAGAGCATTATATACAAAGCATATTCTAGTTTAACAGACAACGGTGAGCTGTGAGCTAACAGACTTATCCAACTGAAGTTCAGTACAGGGCAACTTGGTTGCAACACAATGAATTTAGTACAATACAAGAACATTAAAGTTAGGCGTTATTCTATATAGCGACGATATCGCTCTAGACTAGCTGCTGGTTGTTACACTACCATGGAATGTTACTTCATACCTGATAGGTACATGTTACACTAGACATTTATATGAACACTTACAAACCTTATAACTAAAGCCTACTGTAACGCAACAAACATGAGATCACACACAACAGACCACATTCTCGCAAGTGACACTAATAAATAATGACCTAGATTCTACATTTTATTTTGGTATAGGTACTAGAACTTAGAACATAATCCTTAGATACAAATGTGTAATGGTGTGATTTGCTGAAGTTCCTATCATTCTAGTCTACCAACGCGCTAATACTGCAAACTCACACAAACGTCATTTTATAATCTCAACGATGGGAATATCAATATATCTAACGTTCGGTCTAGTATTTAATTGAACACTTTATGCACAGCCTCGAGCATCGCGGCGGCGATGTCGTCACTTATATAATAAAGACTTAAATAAATGGTTGTCGATTCGCTCTAAAACGAGTGATCATTGAATACTGGTGGGTGTGTGTACGCGCTATGCGGCGCGTTGTGGCGCGATGCAGCGCAGTACGGCCGCTAGTGCGCGCCGACGTGGCGCAGGTGCGGGTGGTCGGGTGCGGGCGCTGCCGCTTCGGGCGCTGAGCGTGGGGTGAACTTGACGCGGAAGGCTTTGGGCGCAATCGTGGCGCCCACCGTGCCCTCCAGCGACGGCGGCGCGTCACCCATCTCCATCTGCACGTCGAACTGGTGCATAATGCATGCAAAGAACATGAACATCTCCATGCGCGCCAACACGTCACCCAGACACATCCGCCGACCTACGCCGAACGGCATGAAGAATTCAGGGCGCCTGATCTTGCCTGTGTCGTCGATGAACCGGCTAGGGTTAAACTTATTGGGCTCGTCCCACAGATTGGGGTCCATGTGAACGCAGTTGATGAGTGGCACAACTTGAGAGCCCGCGGGTATTCTGTAGCCATTTAGGTGGACATCCCTAATAAAAAGAAAATAGTGATAAGTATTTTTATCATAATAGAATCTTCGATGATAATTCATCTGAATTTGTAATTTCGAATACTTACTTTGTAGGAGAGTGTGTAGTTGCCAAAGGTACAATGTTGGACATGCGTAGAGTTTCTAAGATCGTAGTTTCGGTGTAAGGAAGATTTGGCATATCTTCGATTGTCGGTAATCGTTCGCGACCGATGACGGCATCGAGTTCTTCTTGTACTCGCCTTTTCGCATCGGGGTTCCTCAGCATGAATACAATCATCCATAAGAGCGAAGATTTGATAGTTTCCATACCAGCCGAAAATAGGTCTCCAAGAATTTGTTTCAGTTGAAGTTCTGTGAAAAATACATTCCTTATTACAAACCTTCAATATAAGAGCACAACGATAAATATTTTTTGTTTATCTAACGATAAAAAGTATTTGTTGATTGTTGTCTGAAACTTACCATGATCTCTGCCCTCGAACAGTTCTCCGGCGCGGCCCTCAGTCTTGGCCTTCTCGATTTCGATCAGATAGACGTCGATGAGATCCCTCACGTTATCGACATCGAGAGTTTCACGATGCTCGTCGATCAGTGTTTGATAGAAAGCGAACATCTCTTCACGATTTTTCGCTACTTTCTCCTGTGCTTGTGCCTTGCCGGGTAAGTACTGTATAAAAAATACGTTTGTTAGTTTTGTTTATAGTCTTTAAAATTATAATTAGGAATTTTATCTGTTTGCAATAGACGATAATATAGTTCATAATTAATGCGATAACTTACGTTGTACAGTGGGATGTATTCGCCATAGTGCACTTCGCCAAACAGCCTCATGCCTTCTTCAATGAGATTGTTGAGCCTTTCAAAGCGAACGTCGCCGTTACTGAAGCGTACGGACATCGTAATGCCGCAGATGACGTTGGACACGCCCAAGGCGAGTAGGGGGTTTGCATCAATGGGCGCTCCCTCCGACCGGTGCAGGTTGGCGATGAGCTCGTAAACTTCGCTCTGATCAATAAATTAGTTCGTTAATATTGTGGATAGCCAATACGCAACAAATGAAAAAGAAAATATTCACATTGGCAAATAGTTGATTGGATTTAACAATTAAATTTAATTAAAATAACAAACCTTAATTCTTCCTTCCATGATTTTCTTGCCGTTTCCCATGTAAGTCATGCCGAATTCGCGGAGTTTGTCATGCAAGAATCGGCGCTGGCTCTTCCAAAGGCGGCCCTCGCTGTTGATGATGCCTGCACAGAGGGAGGCGTTATAGTGAGGGCTCACGAGGTGGGCGGCGCACGCGGCCGCCGGGAGGGACGACCGCGTGACGCCCACATGCACATGTGTACAGTACTTTTCTCGCCGGTATATTGTGGGTTATTTTAACATTTGCTAAACTCTGCAGTGTTTTTGCAAAATTTCAGTAATATTGAAAAAAACAGGCAAATTAAAAAAAATGCAATTTTATCCAAAATGACACTTAAATCTCGTAAATGCATTGAAATCAATATTAATTACATTTTAATAACCCAAAAAATATTCGAGATTTTTATTTATAACAAATAATTTTCCGGTTTTGCGTACTTACCAAGACCATCCAAAGTGTGCATAAGCGGAGTACTGGGACGTCCGGTAAATTCTTCTCTCCGGAAAGCTTCTCTGATGAGTTTGTAGTCGCTAAGCACGATCGTCAACTGATTTCCGAGTCGCGCGGAGAACAGCGCACCGTAGCTTCGTGCAAGCTCCAAGAAGGTCTTGTGGCGAACCCCAAGGAAAGGCAGGTAGCCGACGACGGGAGGTCCCCACGGGCCGGGCGGCAACTTGCGCATCTCACGCAACAGCGCCACCAGCCGCAGCACCAGCAGAGCCGCGGCCGCCATCAGCAGCAGCGGTAGTGAAGTACGCGACGCACAGTAGTTCACCACTTGCCATAGTCCCCACAATAGTTTAGAATTTGTCAGCATTGTTATCATTTTTAAAATGTCTATTGTTCTTTGAAAATAAATAAAAATAACTGTTATTTTCTACTTAGTAAACGATACGTAGCATTAGTGCGCGGAGCGTAAATCGCGATAGTGCGATGCCGAGAACTCAGTGATTGTATATCGCGTGCGACCGACGTCTGCGCACTGGCGCGCCGCTGGCGTGGCCTTGCGAATAAATACGCGCGGGGTGGCGGGCTGGCGCATGCAGGCTCGTCCCACCGGCGCGAGCGCTCCTCTCTCCGCCGCTTTTCCGACGGCCCGGTGCGCTACGAAACCCGTAGCACTACACTCGTAGACCACGTTTATTTTTTAAATGTAGACCGCGTTTAATTTTCATTTTTGGAAAATATTGGCCAAAAATGCTGTAAGGTGAGGTTAGACGATTATTATTATAAACTAAACTTATAAAAAAAAAAAACAATATTAACCGTCATTGTCATCGTTTATGAAATGCAAACACTTCGCAAGTTCTACGAAATGAAATCCATCACTGCACGTAATAAATAAATAAAGATTTTAAACATTAAGAAATGCCAGCTCGATGACGTACTCGTGAATGTACTTACCCATTTCGAATGTTAAATAAGAATTGACTTTGGGGATGACCTCACTTACTTTACCTATTGATGTTAATGTAGGCGTCGAAATTCGGCGAGGGGTGAGAGGGGAGATCGAGGTCGTGCGGGTGCGCATGCAGATGATAAGATTAACGAATTGCGTAAGTTGGCGCGAGGCAAGGTGACGGCGGGTCGACGACTCGCGATTGAGAGCCTTGAGCGAACTTCTACGCTGCTCGACCTCTAAGCGACACTTAAATATCACTCTTAAAATTATACAACGAGATCGCATACCCCATTCATTAAATGCATTGTTAATAACAACCGTGTCTGCGAATTATAAGGTTAGTGATCCAAAATCTATGCGGCAATTCTTGAACATTTAATTACCAATGCTGCAGAACATAGACCACACAAACCATAACCAACATAGACATCACAGGGGTTCATAATAAATTACCGGTTTCAGTATACGATATATATTACATTTCGTAATAATAAATTGAGTTACCAACCGAGTAGTGAATCACCTATTTTTAATGTTTACGAGGAGCATCACAATAGCTGGTAATAAAAGGCAAAACGCATAAATAATCGAAGTCCATTATTAATTCTATGTACACATAATTCTATTTTTAGTACTTATGGATGATTCAAGAGACCGATTAAAAACTTACCGAGATGAAAACTGCATTGCTATGCACTTGTAGTAACAGGAAAACTGATAGATGTACATATAAGGTAAGCGGACCAATTATGATCTGGAATAAAGATTTTAAACTATATTAAACAGAACATACAGAGATCTAAGATAATCACCAAAACGTATGCATATAGTATTTGTAAAAGTATCTGTAATGATCTATATGCTGTTCCATTTTAAAATGGATAAAAAACTTTCATTAAGCTGCGTTTAATATAATAAACGGGGTGCATGAAAAGAGCCTCCACGAGTGACGATACTTCAATCAGTACGTCCGGCGCACCCTGGGCAGTCAGCCCCGCTACCAACCTTGCTGACTGGATAATCTTTTCACCACAGCATGAACTATTTTCGTATAGCTCGTGCTGACACGAGAAAAGAAACGATTTTCTCAGAATTAAATAAAAACTGCTTAAACTTTATCTGTCAAGAAAGCTTTAGAGGTAACGTTGGCACGTGAATGCAGCCTGTAAAAACAACTGTGTTTTAAAAGGTATCCTTGCCTCATGCTATTGTTTATTAAGATGGTGTATTAAATAAAGACAAATTATGATTTAATATTCCACTTCATTCAGTTGCGGATCATGATAAGAGTGTAATCGTTACTACAGCTGCAATCGCATTGTTTTACTGACCTTATGAACTTCACTATGAAATCTAAAAACTATGAATAATACGCTTACTATTGTTTCATTTTAAATTACTCAGGCATTGATTCAAAATAATTTATTCTTATTTATTTTTTATCGTATCTCTAAAACGTAGGGAACACTAGGTACGGTTCTTAAAATACATCTAAATACATTGACATTCACACAAAAATAAGGACGTCATACATATTACGAAAATATAGTTTTAAATAGTGTTTCATTCGGTTCTTCAAATCTTCCTATATGGACAAAATCCATGTACCTAAGTTCGATCACGACTATCGCCAAACACGGATCTCATAGAAAAGGTCGTAGAAATTGATATAGCCAATCGCTATACCTAGATCATGGCTAAAGTTAATCAGAGTTTTATGAAATGCAATAATTTATATCCTGCTTCTGTGATGATAATATAATTGCCAAAGAGAGAGCAGACGCCTTAAAACTGTATCATGACAATTATCTACTGCAATGTTCTCTCCGCTTAATTCAAAGTTACAATAAATCGTAGTACTTATAATATCATCTACTTGAAACTACTTGGTCTACTGGTAACTGACACAAAAAAAAAACATTATCCATGTTTTATTACTTGCTGTGAACACATATTTAGGAATCCCGTCTCAAACTGAACTTTAATACTCTGTTTTACTATCTATTTTGTGTTCCTTAAATCAATAAATAAATTATTCGTCAAATTAATTGTATGTTACTGGGTGTCTACACCATTTGTGGTTTTACTAATTAAATATTCAACATGGCTGTGGTCCTGCGGTTGCAACTTAGTAAAAGTTACATTTGCAAACGGAAAATTTTCAAAGCGATTAGTTTTTTTTCCGATATTTCAATATGTATTTTACAATTTACATAAATGTGCCAACTCAGTTGCAATGCGGTTCGTCGTAGCAATCGCTAATGCGAATACAGGGCTATTGATTGACATAACTAAGAGTCCTAGAAAAGTGAGCAGAATCAGTATGTTTTCCTTTTATCTTAAAAGCATACAAATGAATTAGTAAGGTTTTCTTTAGTTAGGTACTAATAAGTGTCCGTATTTAAGTTGTATATTCAAGTATCCTGTGGAAAGCGGTGCATCTGTGTTATTTAAAGCTCTGCTTACACCATTCAGTAAGATCTGGATAAAACACGTAGTAAATAGGCATAGAAAAGACAGCAAAAGATAAAGCAAAAAAAAACCGACCAAGTGCGAGTTGGACTCGCGCACGAAGGGTTCCGTACCGTTATCTACAAAAACGGCAAAAAAATCACGTTTGTTGTATGGGAGCCCCCTTAAATATTTATTTTATTCTGTTTTTTAGTATTTGTTGTTCTAGAGGCAACAGAAATACATCATCTGTGAAAATTTCAACTGTCTAACTATCACGGTTCGTGAAATACAGCCTGGTGACAGACGGACAGCGGATTTTTTCCCCGAATAGTTTGGCAAAGGTGTATAATACACCCTCATTTCGCCGTTATGTTTAAGTCCCATGTAATAGGGGGCGAGCCTATTGCCATCAACCGGGCACTAATCCAGAAGCCGGCAAGATACTGAGAAATTCCACAAAAACAAACGCTACGTAGGTAGGTACGCAGAATCGTAGTAAACAAATATATGTTTATACCTAAAATAACAAACACTCCGAAGCTTCAGAGACGAATAGGTTTTAGTTTATAAACCTCTTAGCTAGGCTAGTAAACAATAGTCAGATTAGTGCAAGCCAATGGTATCTTAGTTATGCAGATGCGGACTTCATAGCCTAACATACGACTTTCTTTGTTAAGAAAAGCAGACGAGGCTGTTGTTTATGTACAAAGTCCAAATGTGTAATAAATAATTTGTTTACAAAATTATTCTCAGATACTTGTGAGTAATCTTAGTTAAAGTGAAAAATAATGTTATTTAACAACGTAAACATTGATTAGGTTATTTAATATTGTGACATTTACGTAACTCAGAGAAATGTGATAAATAATATTATCTAATACTAAATAAAACGTAACCAGATATAACAACAGTGGGTTCATCGTAACGAGAGTAAAAAAACCTGTTTTGATAACATCCTATCGATTTTGTTAGACTACGTCATGTGAAGTTTAAAATTTACTGAAAGAGGCAGAATAGCTAATTTTTTACGTTTATTGTTATTTGTTTGATAACGGAATACAAATATGAAAAAAAAAAACAACTAATGATGTATCTATTTCAAGGTTTTAGGTAGGTATATCGTTAAAAATTTGTGGCATTTGATTCTTAATGGGGAATTTCATTAGATTATTAGAAATTCCCTAAAATCCTACTAATAAACGTGAAAGTTTGGATGTTTGTGAGTTTAGATGTTTGTTAATCAATCACGCCTTAACAGGTGAAAGGATTGATATGAAATTTTTCAGACAGGTAGTCCATGACCTGGATTAGGACATAGGATTGTTTAGACTTTTTATCGTGGTACATGAAATAGTTCCCCTAGGATGCTAGTGAAACCGCGCGCAACAACTAGTTAACTATAAATGCTATAATTAACAATAGCCTTTGGAAACCTTAAGTGATTACAGCGCGAGGTAGATACTTCAGTACCTATTAATTAAATAGCTATACCATTGTACTGTCAGGGACGCGCCATTGTACCAAAAACCATTGTGGTCACGGTAACTGCTACAGGAAATGCTACGAAGATTAGGGGCATGCCCTAAAAAGTTTGTATAGCTTCATTTTAAAGTTTAGGGAAATGAAAGTTTTTGTCATAAAACATAGAGCTGTCTGTTTAAGAGCCCAAATACACGTCCGATACTTGCCTCCGATAGTCTGATCAGACTATCTGAAGGCCTCCGCGTCATATATTTGTTTGAACATGAATTACACGTATGATCAGACTATCGGATCGGATGTCAGAATCGTAAGCATCGTTCGATCGTCGTCGTCGTCCAGAAAAAATCGGACACGAGAATCGCACGTGTGTATTTCATGAATCCGATCAGATAGTGGGATCCGGCTCCCGGAAGCAACTATCGGATGTGTAGTTTGACCCTTATATTAAGTTGATGCATGATGGTACAGCCCAATTTACCTTTGTATTTTTAATATCATCACATGTCAAGCATGGTGGTCATGTCTTCCAAAGATAGTTACAGCTATACTATAGAAGCGTCGACATACTAGGTCTACGGGGAACAGCTAAAAACCAGTGCTGTGCTGGATTCCTCGCCACACACCGATCATATCTGTGAAATGTTTTTTTAACAGGGAGTGCCTCCGCTGCCGGCGCCGGTTGCCATTACGAGTGCCGGCGCCGGCATCCAAACTGACTGCCGGCGCCGCGCCGACTACATACTCTGTTTTTTTTACACCTTCACGTTCTCTTCAAACTCTTCATGACACGATTATTCGTCACCCACTTTAATTTTCACAATAAAAACAAATGAAAAACTTAAGGAGATGTTTGAAAAGTTGTTTGGGTTTCTAAAGCAGAGTCGACGGAGCCCCGCTGTGCGGCGCTCCTATTTCTGTCTGCAGGGTTTAAAGTAACCTAACACGAAGGGAATGACGGGGGCTTCGTTTGCTCGCTCACTCTAGCCCCCGTCATCCCCTTCGAACCTAACCTATCTGTGTCGGGGTGCCCCAAATAACCGAGCTCGCTTCGCTCGCTCTTGAAATTAGTCAGTTGGAAGACAAGGTGCTTGGCCGAGAATCCAACTTACCTTTCAACTAACATACCTACCAAACAACTTATTACCGCCGCCGATGTCCATTTTGGGTGTCGGCAGCCGATGTTTTTAATCTCGGCTGCCGGCAGTAATGTACCGCCGGTTCCCAATGGCGCTATTTTTGGGTGCCGGTGCCGGCAGCGGAGGCATTCCCTTTTTAATATTGTTTTGATGTAATATTTTGTGTGTGGATAAATGGTTTTAATGGTTTACATAAATTCAGAAGTGATGGTGATGGTGATGAAACGTATAATTTACAAAAGAAAATAGAGCTTAGAAAATAAAGCTTTGTCTTTACAATTCTAAAGGGTTGTCACTGACTGCTTTAACTTGGCTTTTATTGCGTCACACGACGGTGGGGAAAAACAAGATATCTACACGTAATATTATGCTGAATAATGACGCAAATAACTCTATCTGAACAGTTTATATTAACCAGATGGGTTAACTTGCGAAATGCGAACTAATTTTGTCGTCACATTCTCTTTAGACAGATAAGCCATATATTATCTCGTCTCGACACGAGATAATTAGACAATAAAATTATCTCGCGGGGCGCATGTTAGACTAGCTGTCCATGTTTATTAAATTTCTTTAGGATATAAGTATATTATAAGATAGAAGTTTTTAGTAAATCAATATTTTGATAAGTTACAAGGAAGGTCAATCAATTGATACAAACCGACCAAAATGTATTTTTAATTATCATTGGAGCTTATAAAACTCATGGTCTAAGGTTACCACCATGCTTACTCTTTATTGCAACTTTTCTTTAACGAGTTTTGAAATAAGAAATATCATCGTACTGTATTCAGCTTCATGATTTTGTAGCGGAAAATAGAGATGTTTTCGTCTAATTTCCAAAAGTCGTATAATAAAAGTTGTTTGTTAGAACGAATATAATTTCCTAACTTTTCCTCAATTCTAATGGATGGAACCAAACAATGGAATTGTTATATTATTATAAATTAACTAAAAGAAATGCCGATAGCGCCACAAAAAAGTTTTTCATTTGCTTAAATGTTGCTGTAAAAAAGTGGGAGAAGACACTGGTTCCTGTAACACAGTTTACAACCTAACTAGTCAGGGCTTCCATATGTAAATTTAACATAGTACTATGTCAATAAAAAATATATAGGTATGATTTCTAAGCTGCACACTAAAACCTGACATTTGTTCCGTCCATCAGTCTATTGCGTCCCGTCGGTGACTTTGCAAATCGGTAACCGTGTTACTTATGTATTTTTCCGTCAAATTAAGTAAATGGGGACATGTAAAACAACAGCATGGTACCGATGAGGTGGTGACAGGTAACGAAAACAACAGGTTCATTATACGATTATTACGATACCCTATGTTCATGGGCTATTAGAGCCTATACTCTAATAGCTTCGAATAAGACACTGTTCCGTTATATTTTCAGGGCCAGCCATTTTACCATCTGTTTTTAGTTTTCACACCACGTACCTAAAAGTGACAGTTCGTTTATGTAAGTAGATAGTCCTTAGTAACCGGACTCAAACTCAAGCCTCATTTATTCAAAATAGACTAGAATTACTTAGTTCTTTTTGAACGTCAGGTTAACAATATTATAGACATCCCACAAAAAGCCCTCCCTTCACCGCTTCCTAGTGTTTATGCTGTGAAGAAGAAACGGCGCAACAAGCTCCCCAGCAACACAGATATGTCTGTCAAGTGAATAAATTAATTGACTCTATACAAAGAAAATCATAATATTTTTTACAATAATAAAATTATGCAATACAGAAAAATAAAAATTGAAAAAAGTAAGTAGGTATATAAATCAATTCTTTATGAATTGAGATAAATCAAAATCATATCTAAATAATATAGATACTTATATAAACCTACAAACAAAAACTAATGGTTTCCAGGTAAGCCACATGTGCAGAAAAGAACTAGCGCCACACGTCCCTATCGTCAACATGGTCGTTTATCTTTTTACTCAAGTATTGTTCTTCCTAGCCTGTCTCCAACTATGTCGGGGTCAGCTTCCAGTCTAATCAGATGCGGCTGAATACCAATATTTTACATATACAATATTTAACACGGAGCGACTGCCATCAGACCTCCACAACCCAGTTACTGGGCAATGCATTGGCATAGTGAGGTCTTACGTTAGGATATTGATCCTAACGTAAGACCGGCTGTCAGAGTTTCGGGCTTCTGACTACACGTAACGACTGTCATAGGTATCGGTAGTCTTTTTAGGGTTCCGTACCCAAAGGGTAAAACGGGACCCTATTACTAAGACTCCGCTGTCCGTCTGTCTGTCCGTCTGTCACCAGTCTGTATCTCATGAACCGTGATAGTTAGACAGTTGAAATTTTCACAGATGATGTATTTCTGTTACCGCTATAACAATAAATAATAAAAAAAACAGAATAAAAGAAATATTTATGGGGGCTCCCATACAACAAACGTGATTTTTTTGCTCGTTTTTGCTCGATATTGATAACGGCAACAGGTAGACGCTTGAAATATTCACAGAATATTTAGTTATATAGTCACTTTAAAAATAAATAGTTAACTTAAAATAAAACAAATATTTAAGGGGGGCTCCCATACAACAGACATGATTTTTTGCCGTTTTTATAGAGAACTAGCTGTTGCCCGCAGCTTCGCTTGCGTGAAATTTTACATTATACATTATAGAATACATACATTATATAATTTCTGACCAGTAACCTAAATATTGAATTCCATGTTTCTTACTTCAAAAGTACCAGATTTCTCATACAAACTTACAACACTTATTTCACCCCCTTAGGGGTTGAATTTCCAAAAACCCTGAAACACATGTACGTTTATTTCTGACCAGTAACCTAAACATTGAATTCCATGCTTCTTACTTCAAAATTACCAGATTTCTCATACAAACTTACAACACTTATTTCACCCCCTTAGGGGTTGAATTTCCAAAAACCCTGAAACACATGTACGTTTATTTCTGACCAGTAACCTAAACATTGAATTCCATGCTTCTTACTTCAAAATTACCAGACTTCTCATACAAACTTACAACACTTATTTCATCCCCTTAGGGGTTGAATTTCCAAAAACGCTTAAACACGTGTACATTTACTCCTAACTAGAAACCTTAATACTTAATTTCATGCTTCTTACTTCAAAAATGACGGACTTGCATACAAACGTGAATCACCCTTTTCACCCCCTTAGGGGTTGAATTTCGAGAAATCCTTTCTTAGTGGATGTTTTCGTCACGTAAGGAACCTACTGTCCAAATTTCATATTTCCAGCTTCATTGATTTAGGCTCTGCGTTGATGAATCAAATGTCAGTCAGTACCAGTCTCTTTATACATAAGAAGATGGTACGGAACCCTTCGTGCGGCCGTTTTTTTTTATTATTTCACTAGGTCGCCCTTGACCCTAGTCGCACCTGATGGTAAGCGCAGACAGGGTCTAAGATGGAGCACACGAATCCAAGTAACAGAGATGTAGAGAGATTCTCCTATACCCCTCTGGCTTTCACGTACACTCGACGGAACACATTCAACTGCTTGGTCGGCACCAAGCAGTTTAATGTGTTCCGTCCGGCGACTTTAATGTGAGGGTGGTAGCTAGCCAGACGGACCGTATAGATCCTACCACCAAGCGTGCTGGGTTTTGTTAAATCTTCACGTCTATTCCCAGCTTGCAGTGAGGAAGTTTTATATTCTTGCCCGTCCCCACACGGGAAAATGTTCTTAAAACGTTGAAAAACAACAGACCTGTGCGGCATGAAAAGGCTGTTATGTATGATATTTTGATAACAGCATTAGTAGAGGTGGGGCTATCTATTGGGCGTGAGCCACCGACGCATCGGTATATTAAGTATCTCGTGCTAAGCATTCGAAACCGCGACTGACATCGATTAAGTTTGCTTACCACCGTACGATACAAACGTAACTATATCTTTCGTTACAATATCAGTTTTCAGCTTCGTATAAATAAATTAACTAGTCACGTTTTGCTCCTAGGCCGAAAGATCAATGACCGTCCCTTTTATCGTTGCACTAACTATTTATCTGGACTGTTATCGTGTTTCGATATTTCCTATCAGCCGACATTGTTAGATTAGACTTATTCACCACGCCACGTGCCACCCAGTCGCATGATCTGTTATATAATGGCTTCCATGGTTAATGGTACTGATAAGTCCAGGCTGTAGTTATTTTAGATCAAAATTTATTAAAATCAATGTAGGTAGGCCCACAGTTGAATGTTAACGGAGTTAATGGGGTTTGCATCTACCTATGAATTAAGGTTTTAAATTCATTCAAATAATTAATCTAATTTGTAAATTTTGCATGTTATTATATTATGGCAAAATGTGTCCTGCTCTGTAATTCAAGAGTACCATTTTTTTCAACCCATTTTATGCAAGTAAATATAAATAAAGTTAAGATAGACATCTTACAGAAACACGACATATTCAATGGAAAGTTCACTACACACCATGTCCAATTCTGAATAGCTGTCAAAACACGATACATTTTAGCGACGATACCGTCTCAGGGGATACCAGACGTCTGGAGTATGCATTGATCGCTACGTTGCGAAGCACCGCTGGTAACCCCTAGCACATGCTCGGGGGTTGGAAATGGTTAATTAAATTTCAAATTATTTTGTCTGCGAAGCGCTGCTCGTAACCCCTGAGCACACGTTCGTGGATGTGAAATGGTTAATACAATTACATTTTTTATGTTTTATTTATTTGAAAATACACTAGGTACCAACAAAAGAAGCGACACAAGGAACTGGCTAGCAACACTACTTTTTTGTACATTTATTTGGCAACACTTGAATCCCGAGCTTCCAAAACAAAAGCGAAGCATAATGTGTGTTTTTCTTTTGTTAGTTATATGTGCAGAACGCAGCTTTAAGCACTGAAAACTACTGAAAATAAGCTTGGCGAGCTTTCCGCGCTTAACTTAGGACAATCGCTTTTAAAGTTCATACCGAGTAAAAAACGCATAGACTGAATCTGTGTGATTTAGAATTTAAAATTTCAATTAAATTATATTCTTAACTTGCACGGAATTAGAAATAAAATATTTAGGTACACTTTTGAATTTCGATTGTAAACCAGGAAGGAAAAGCTTCTCCGCGATAACACATTATTTTATGTGTAATGAAACTGTGACGTCATAAAAATCTATTATTAATTTTAATAATGGAGTCAAATCCATAAAGACCCCAGCGGTTTACAATGATTTCATTTAGTGAATTAGGAAGCGCCGTAACTAACACTTTATTAAGAATAAAATAAATTATCAGAATGACATTTTTAATTTATATTACGACAAGCAAAGAAGATCTTACTATATTAAATATATAGGCATATTGTTAACACTTTTTCATTGACCTCAATTCTATAATGACATAAAACAAACATTATCTTATTACTTCCTATTACAATCGTAAGAGATATTAATAACGTCGAAGGCTCTTTATTATCTGCTTAGAGGTTCGTTTTTTAAGTAAAAAAAGTATGTATTTTTATGTAAATTATGTGAGCTGTAGATAGGTAACGTTGAAAAGAGTACCTGAAAAATATTGAAATTATATTTTTACGAGATAACAATCAATTTGTAGAGCACTTGTTTTCATCAAATAAGCGAAAGATGCTTTTTAGGGTTCCGTAGTCAACAAGGAACCCTTATAGTTTAACCATGTCCGTCCATCCGTCCGTCCGCAGCTTAGCTCAGAGACTCTTAGTACTAGAAAGCTATAATTTGGCATAGGTTATACTTATAAATCACGCCGACAAAGTGGTAAAATAAAATCATGAAAAATACTTTTTTTTGAGGGTGCCTCCTCTACGTCTAAAGTGGGGATGTTTTTTTTTTTCTCGTCTTCCCCGTCTTGTGTGGTGTTGTTGGATAGGTCTTTCAAAAATATTGTAAGTTTGTGAAAACAATTTTTCGATTAAGGGTTTCTGAAATATTAAACTTTAAAGTGCTAATTTTTGTTAGGGTCAAGTGTCTCCTCCCCCCTGCCAGCTAAACGGCTAGTTTTGGATATGTGAAAAAAATCACGGTAGTAGTATACACAACGAAGTTAAAAGGAAATTTATCACAGCTGAGTAGGCTTTACAAGTTTACGAGTAATAGTCGACCAACCGGAAAAGTAAAAATTTCGTACAAATTCCATTGAAAAATTACTAAGCCCTCTTCCTAGTCCGCATTATTGTGCAACTAGCAATTACGGAACCCTATTACTGCGCCTGGCCCGACGCGCACTTGGCCGGTTTTTTATAAAAGCATATTTCGCTTATTTGAGAAAAACACCATCCGAATTGCGTATCACATTCGTAATTTCATTTTGACTAAAACAATAATATTCATTGCGTGAGACACAGTTGCGAAGAATTGTTAATACATACGTTACTATGGAAATTGTTGACCTGTCAAAATCAAAGCCATAGCGATTACGAGTAGTTTGCTCAATTAGGATGCTGGTTTACAAAAATTGCTCTTTGTTCACTTTGAACTCATGACCGCTCATCTCATCACCAGATTGTCGCTACTGATAACGATTTAAGTTAATATATTACTTAAACAGATAGGGAACACCCCTGTTTTAATTGTAAATACAGGTAATCACAAGTAATACCGCCACAATGCCTAGGACAAGATAAACATAAATTAAGTAATCCTTATAGCATCAGTTGTATAATGACTGCAATAATTTATTGTTATCTATTACAAAATTCAAATGAGTAAGTAAGTAGTAATTCTGCGATTTGCAAGCCTTTAATAATTTTGTATTTGTAAATAGGTGTAGCACGTTGCTAAGCGTCAAATCCACTTGCAAGTTTTACTGCGCAAGTTATTGCACTCACTTGGGGCCATTACTCGCAGAACAGATGGCCGATGGGACCGAAAGTTTCTGGAGTAGCGACCGCTTTCCGGAAGGCGCAGTGTGATGGACCGATGACCTGGTGAAGGACGCGGGAATCCGCAGGATGCGAGAAGCACAGGACCGGTCGATATGGCGATGCTTGGAGGAGGCCTGTGTCCAGCAGTGGACGTTTTTCTGCTGAACGATGATGATGATAATGAAGCTTACTTAGTTTGTCAAACTTGCAGAAGTCGACTTCCAAAATTTGAAAGTCGGATGCAAAAGTCAACTTGCGCAGTAAAACTTGCAAGTGGATTTGGCGCTTAGCATAGTACTACGCCCATTTACAAATACAAAATTATTAAAGGCTCTACTTAGTTACTCGTTTGAATTTTCTAATAGATAACAATAAGTTATTGTTAACTTATCGCTCTACGCTTAACAGTTTCATTTGGAAGTTTCAATCGTCATTACTAATAATTGGTAATGAGAAGTAATTATTGCTTTATAATTGCAGTAAAAGCTCTATGTGTAGAGACGCAATACGAGTTAGTATTTCTTGGGATAGGAAGCAAAAAACCTGATTTTTAGAAGATCACCAGTTACCTTTTTAGTTTGGTATAAGCTAAACTGGATTTAACGGCTCTTAAGTTTCCTTTAATTAAGCCCATTAAAAATGCAGTTTTTATTTATCATTGGCCGTAATTCCCACTGTTGGGTGGTTATTATTTTTGTCGTTATATTAACACATTTACCGTGTCTTTAAATGTTTTCGTGTGTATCCTTATGATATCTTCTTTATTGTAAGCAATGTAATAATTATCACTTCAAAATTAAATAGGTATTCACTAGAATTAATTAATCTTGCGGAGTATGAATAATCCAACTCTATTAAATATATAATTATAATTAGCCAGGTGTATAACACCGTTGAGACAACATTAATGTGTGCTAGACACGCAGATGGCGAATCGCTGTATGGGAGTGTCCAAATGACAATAATTTTATTTAATTATTCATTTACAACCACCAGCTTGCCCAGACTGGTGACTTCGGGCATTATTTCCCTTTTTACGAGAAGCTGATGTCCAGCAATTTGTTAGTTGTCAGCACTACTGTAGTATCTTTTATTACACAAACAATATTTACATACTTGATTACAAATAAAAGTTTAGACAAATAAAGGAAAATATATTTATACTAATAAAGAAAAATACATCCTAATAAAACTACAAACTAAAATAGGGCATCAAAACATTCCTCTGCATCGCTGTCGACTGGTAATATACCCAGAAGGCTGGCAGCATTGCCACGTTGTATGGCAATGCTTATCCTTTGACCAAAGTAGAAGCCAGCCTTCGGGTCATGGGAAGTGTCGACCAGCCGCCTTGCAACATCTCTATATAAAAGTTGGGCATTCGGACCCCACGATCCGATTGTTTCGACCCCAAACGGCACGAAAATATAATTACTAATCAAGTTATTATATTTTCGCTGCTTGAAGGTCTTCGCGGCTACAGCAGCAGCGCCAGCAGAGACTGCCGAGCTAGGAAAATGGGATGGCGCAAGGGTATCGACTCACGTTGCGTCCCATACTACAGTACAACAGAGACTACTACAACAATGACATGCCATCTACTACTACATCAATCATATGCCATCTGGTCTCTTGCCATCGTCACGTGTCAAGTCACTTGGTTCTAATACAGCTGGAACGCCGGTGGTGACAAGGGCACGACGGATAACATAATTTATGTTGGCGTGCTGTGCTATACGACCTGCACTCCTGCTGCAAGAAAAGCCGTGGTGTCCGAGGCTATCGACTGCTTCACCGCAACCGCAGCGATGCGGAGCACAGAAAGGAGCACCCACTACTGTCACTACTTGATACGTTCCCCACATTTCAGCATTCATTGCACGAGATATCTCATCTGATATGTTACCCACCAATTCGTATGGCCAGCATCGGCATTTGTGTACATTAGGCAGTTTGTTTAATGGGCGATTTATTGGTGACAAGTATTGTATGTTCCGCTCTCGTTGCCAAAGCCGACTGGCGTCGTTGCTGTTATTTATTTCCTGTGCAGTGTAGCGTGATGATTTATTCTTTGTAATTTTTGGAACAACACGGACAAATAATAATTATCAAATATGAGTAAATATTTTTTGTCTCAAATGCACATAGAGATGGTTAAAAGTAGTATCTTAAAAAGTAAAAACAGCTACTTGCAGCTAAAAACAACGCCTTCAAGCAGTTTTTTTTTTTTATATTTTTAATTATTGATAATAATTATTTTTACACTTGCTAGTGCTTATTAAAAGTATAGATTTTATTTTCGGTAGCTTTATGAGCAGAACTGTGATCATATTAAAAATTTTGCTACGTTGCTACTATTCACGCTACGTTGGTTTAGTAGTAAGTAAAATAAATACCTATTATACGAAGTAATATATTTAATTAAGTACTTATGGCCAAGTTAAACCAGTTGTTAACGCTAGTGGGCGTTGGTACAAACTTCGTGACAAACAGATGACGTTACAATCGTTCGAGTTCAGGTAGAAAAGATTTATATACTACAAACAAGTTACAAAAAATGTTACAGTACTCTTTATTGTACACAAAACAAACAAGGAACATTGCTATAAAAATAGAGATGTACAATGGGCGGTCTTATCGCATTAGGCGATTTCTTCCAGACAACCTTTGGATGGACTGTTAGTGAGTGATTTGGATTTAGAGTTCTATATTCAAATATAAATTTTCGGAAGTAACGGCTTAAAAAAACTGTTTCAGCGGCATATTCTGTAAAGTTTTTGTATTAGTGTTATTTTCATTTGTAAGCAGATATTAATAAGAGTAATCCGTCACTTCATTCTACCCGTGACCTATGCAATTCGGCCGAAATAGGTTACTGGGATAAAAAGGTTTTTTGTGCCTATTAAAGTTTTTACGAGATCAGATCTGAAACTGTACTTTTATAGTTAACTAGCTTTCGCCCGCAGCTTCGCTTGCGTGAAATTTTGAACCCGTTAAGTGACGATTTTTCATACAAACTTTCATCCCCTATTTAACTCCCTTAGGGGTTGAATTTCGAAAAATCCCTTTTTAGTGGATGCCTACGTTACAAAAGGAACCTACTGTCAAAATTTCAACTTTCTAACCCCAGCGGTTTAGGCTGTGCGTTGATAGATCAGTCAGTCAGTCAGTCAGCTTCTCCTTTTATATGTATAGATAAGAGGATCCATTTAACGCTTTGGCCATTAATGGAAAGTAATATAATTAGGCTGTTGCTCTCGGCGCTACAGACTTATTACGTACTCACAATAGGTTTCGACGTCAGTGAACATATGCGCACGCGCACTGTTTGTTTACCCTCGATAATTTACTCCTTGACATAAATGTATCTGCGAATTTTTGTATTCAGTCTTTTTGGCAAAATTACTACATTCAGGGCCTAGTCTGATATCTATATTTAATTAGTATTATAGGAGAATCAATCTTGTTCTACATGATACTATCTATATATTACGACTAACATTTCAGAAGCTTCTTATGTTATACAATATTTTCGTATCTTACCGTAAAAAATATTACGAAAAAAAACCCAAGAGATAACGCGTGTAAACTTCTTAAGACAAACAATAAAAAAGCAGATTAACCCTCTAGACACTTAATTAGTAACCGATATATTATGCAAGATTAACAAGAAAAAAGTGAAATTAGGCAAAACGCGTGAGTGTTCCACTTATTGTAAATGCCTACTCGATCTCGATTGCGAAAAGTGATTCATCAGCATTTCCTTGTAGGCGCCGCTACGGCGTGCTCGAGAAGTCAAAACAAACGTACTATAGGGGAGGAAGGGCATAAAATCATAATAAATATTAATTTTATCCCAATAAAAATAGATACGTAAGATATCAGCTAACTAGTTACTGTTCTACCTACTACAATAAATCTATTAAAGAGATTTTGTAGTGTGAAAGCTTTTACGATGTTAAACCGAAAACAAACATTTTTTTTCTAAGTAGAGACTTAAATCTGCTAGATTTTTAAGCCGCTTGCAGTTTGTAAGATCACGTGGGAGAAAAATGTTTAATTACATATCTATCTAACAAAAAAACACAATTTATCATTTACAAAACCTCTGATACTAGTTAAATAAATTGGAAATGTGCCCTGTTTTCAGGCCATGATAATAACAAAAAAAATAGGACTAACAAAAAAGGAAGACACTGCTATGCGGTATTCTTTTATACTGTGTCGTATTTTTGTATTATGTAAATGTTATGGAGGGTTTAGCTGAATAATAGAAATGCTGAGCATGAAGTCCATGTTCCTTATTTAGATTTTATTCCCTATTGCAACTGCTCGAGGACGGGACGAAATATATGTGTTTGCTTTTCCGAATGAGGTCTTACTTTAATTTTACATCTTCATACTTGGTCAGTAACTACGAATGTACTAGGTTCCTTTTATTAAGTTAGATATGAAAAATCTATATTTTCTTAACCTTTAATAACAAAAAATACTATTTTAATGTTTTGCAATAAAAACACGAAGAAAAAAAAAATTGTAACCTAAACACATTTCAAAATGTCATATTATATTTGAGCGTAGGTAGTTTCGCTTTTCCCCTAGTTACTCAAACTTGTCTAAATATTTAGATGTTGCATAGTAACTGCTTTGAGCTATGTTGCTAATTAATCAATTTTAATTTTCCGCAAGTAAATGCACTTGTCGTTAGACCAATGATAGTAATAGTAGTAATATTTTGTTGATTTTTATAACGAGAGTTATATCGATAAAGTTCAACTCGTTAGGATTAGGGTGTGTAGAGGAGTTACTTAAATATTTTAGCATATATGTATTCTACTGCGTGCAGGTTCATACAATATACTGTTTTAACAGATTTTGTCATATTATCTGTATAGGTATTAGTTGAGTAATTTCACGAAAATAGTAGATCGAGTTCTGGCTTCGCAAAATTTCTAGATGTGTTCAGTAAGATCGCGTGAGACTGTGTGATTGATGAGACTACCTCTACGTCTTATTACGAACTTTCACGAAGTTCCGCGCGATTTCATGAAAATACAAATTACGCGGCACTACGCCAGACTATACGTCATTATTTTCTACAACTTGCATTCATGTGCATAATTTGTTAATCCAAAATGACTTTAAAATTTACGTAACATTTATTAAATCGCGACAAAAATGTCCAATTAATTTACTCAGAATTTGATCTAAGTAGGTATGTATCTGGCTGTCCGTGACACGAAGATCGTAAGATTTGATGATTGCACGATTTTTATTATAAAAATGTATTATCAGCGACCTTCAAATGCAAAAAGTAGGTGACACCATTTTTGCACTACCTATACGTCAGGGTGATAACACGGGTGATAACCGGGAGCCCTACAGGCTACGACACACACGCGTCACGTGACCGGCGCAGGCGCCACAACTTTTACCGTAGTAAAATCAAGCTTAAAAGTGAAAAACACTTAAAAGTTCATTTCTTTTGATTACATAATCGTAATAACTACCATAAATGTTTTGCAGATACGTAATGGAAAACATAATTATTTTGTTTTGATAGCGGCGCGCTGTGTACTGTTTCGAAACACATTATAATAATATGACCACCCACACGAGTAAAGCGATATAATATTCCATTTGTTGTGTCAGGCTTATCGATACATAATGATAAATATTCCGTAAAATCCAAACAATTGTACGACTCAACACTTTGTAGGGATTATAATTTCAATGTGCACATTGCATATTGCGTCAACTAATTTAATCGTATTTTATTCCAAAAAATATATAAATAATTGACATCATTGACGTAGAAACAGTAAAATAAATAATTCTTGAGTGACTTCACTGCCGTCAAAATGTTGTACAGTTCTTCACATAAAAGTACAAAAAAATAAGGGCGCCACTCGCTATACTTTTTTCCTATACTAACCTATTTTATCTTTTATTGCTTTAAATAGTCTTATTCTTTAAAAACACTGACTGCCACAGCAAGTCATCTGATGTATCAGCACGAGCTATACGAGAATAGCTCATGTCGTTGTGAAAAGATTATCCAGTAACTATAGCCAGTCAGCAAGTTTGGTAGCGGGGCAGGCTGCCCAGGGTGCGACGGACGTACTTAAAAATCGTCACTCGTGTAGGCTTTTCCCAAGCATCCCAACACTGACAAATATAAAAAAAGTAGTTCAGTGTATAGACTTTTATGAAAAACTGTACCTACAATTTAAAAATTGACCGACTGAAATGACCTAAATTCGATAAATATCTAATAATATAATTAAATTATTATGTTACTATTATACTTCTTATACATTTTAAATACGACAACGTAAGCTTAGTTCGATTATAGTGTGGTAGGTATAGATATAAATGTATAATTTATAAAAAGTGTTCTGTGTCTAACTAATCATAATATTTTTTTTAAGTTTGTATGTGTTTTTTAAACAAGAGAGCTTGAAAAAAGCGACTAAGTATTTTAAATAACTAAAATTTAAATACAGAAAATAATAGGTTACACTGTTTATGATATCAAAGAGAAAACTAAAATCTTGTAACTAATACAATGTGGGGGTCGTTAAACCGAACCCATAGGTAGTATTCGATGCACATTTGGCGAAATGAAATACATTATGTAATGAACACCTTGTTGATAATATAATCGTACGATCGTCTTCTGTTCAGCGAATACGAAACGATGCGAATGATGCGATGTATCGATGTTTCGTATTTCGGACATAAAGCTGTCGATAGCGACCGCAGCTGTTGAAACGCTTTAAGTTTTATATCCATATGAGAGAGAAACAGCTGCGTTTTTTGCATTGGAAATGTGCAGTTAGCTCTCTGACATTTCGTTAATGTTCTCCTTTTTAATATTTGTTAAATAGCATACGTGGATAGAAGACGTTCGTGTTATTACAAAGTTTAAACAATAATTAGTTGTGTCATTATAATATGTGGACATGTACTGTCACAATTTGTATTTCAGTCGCAGAACTTTCAAAACAATCGAATTTTTCGATAACACTTCGCTTTGTGAGTGAGTAATCATCACGTTCACTGCAAGTGACTCTACCTCGGGTGGTGGGCAGAATTAATAGCAAAGTCACCTTAACGCGCTGAGTAATAAGTTGCATATAATTATACCGGATACAATATCAGATGCTTTGGCCAACAGTCACTTCGTATTGGAAATATTTTTATTTGTCACTGTTTATTTTTATGTGAAATACGCGGTTCAGCAAAGTTAATTTACAGACAGCGTTTTTTTCGCGACGTTTCTAGTCTGTTCGGTAGACAGTCTCACGGGGTTCGCATATCTTTACGTGGAAGTGTCGCGCGCTGGCCAGTTCAGACCGTGTCGAAACCGTAATGTCTTCCCGGGATTGCAACGACACGTAACCCGAAACGCTCCTCACGTTACGTGTTAAGCGTAATTCGCAACATGTTGTGTATATTATATAAGTAACAGTAGTAAACAGAATGTGTTGTGATAACATGCCATTTTCCTTTTTATCACGTAAAGGCAAATTGAGGTAAAGGACCTTCACTCAGTGCACCAAATTGTGAATAATATTACCTTCTTCATGAAGATTCGCCCCTAGGGAAAAATAAGTAGGTATGAAGACAAGTATGGACATAAAATAACATAGTTAATTGATATTATTGATACGAGTGTAGAGTTAATTCGCGTGACTCAATATGAGATGATTGTTACGTGATACTAACTTACGATTACGGTAATCATTTTTTTGTTCTGATACCATAATACTTGTAACCAACGAAAGCTCTTGGGCTATTAATCTTTTAAAAATAAAATTAGCAATTACTGAAATAAAAAGCCGCATTAAATTGAAGAAAAAAGGACCGAAGATAAATTAAGACAAACTCGTAGCAAATAAATACGAACAGTAGATTGCGATCGCTTGTATTTATTTGTCGATGACTCCGGTCAGGGACTTCAATTAGTCGAAATAATGCGTCATATAACTTATACTTTTGTTTCTTGGGCGATCTTTCAAGATTACATAACTGGATTATACAGTACTTAAGAAAAAAATGGTAGTGTAAAATATTTCGTAGCAAACTCCGTATATCGCGATAAAAAAAATATATAAAGGAGTAGGAAGCAAGCACTAAAGTGCAACAGCTCAGCTGGTCCACGAGGTTTCCAAATCTACGTAGTATTTGCGTGAATGGCCGGGGTGAACGACCTGTTTAGAGCGGAGTGAGCGCAACGCAAGCGCGACCAATCGATAAAGACTTGCGTAAGCGCCTCGCACGCCCTCCTAAGGGATTTACTATAAGGAGCAATTGCCAAAAGGTGTTTACGCCGTTCTTGAATAGAAACTGCTTGCTAATGTTATGAGTAAATCTTGATTGTCTAACTTCCCTGAAGGGTCGGTTACGCCAGCCCTTATCATGGCACGGAATAAACGGACTTGTAACTACTGGTCAGTACTCTAGGAACTAGTATTACACAGAGCCTTTAATTACTTTTTAGATATCCGGCATTAGTTAAATTGTAATTTGATTAGGTATTGAGAGTTAGGTAAAGCGTTTTCCGTAAACAAAGTCTGTCTTTACCTAAGAATATAGTTGCTATACTATATCTAATCGTAAAATTTCTTCAAGATTTTTAATATTGAGTGTTTCAAAGCTGTCTTAACTTTTTCTAACGTGCGGTAGTTTTTCTAAAGAATTTGTTTTATTTTATAGATCCAGGACCATTATTGTGAACAAGTCCTATGAGTATAGTACACGCGACCTATGACGTCATTTGCCAAAACTATCAACGACGCACTTCTCAGGTCAACTGATAACCTACTTAATGCTTACTGGACAGTTACTGCGTTGCAAAAACGAACTATATAATTATTAAATTTTGCAATTACTTTAACTAGATGAGTCTGTTATTTTATTGAAAACGGCGATTTGTCTGTAGCTTGGTTGTGATTTTTTTAAATCTAGATCCGGACAGGACCCCTAGCGATATTTTAAAACCTTTAGATATATTTACTAACACTTTTTATTTAAAAAAATACTCATTTTGAAACCTACTATGAGTAGGAAATAATATTTGATATTTTTACGGCATTTTTAAAGCACTGCGATGCCGCTAAACCCACGTCGGTCCTCTTTCCTACCAGACTAACGTTTTTATAATCTGAATTTGGAAATATAATACTGACTGGCCATCTGTCTTGAAAGTCATTATGCGATGCCATTAATGTTTACGTTTTCTATTGATTCTTCACGTGCTTCTGGCTTTTCCATTTTTAATTGGCCAGTAATTTTTATATTATATTATTGTAACCTTTTTAATACTTGAATAATAACATATTGTGTTTTAATTTTTCATGAAAATTGGTTTCCATTTTCAATTTTACGCGTCTCCAACTCACAATCTGCCAGACTATTTTGTTAAAACCTTTATCTACACTCATGTCGTAAAGTTCCTATTTTGAATTCAAAAATAGTACTATAACTTTATTCACGTGCATATGCAATAAATGAAAAAAATAAAAAATTGAAGTACAGTTACAAAATAATGCCATAAAATAAAAATGAAAACTAATAAAGTAGGTACACTTCGGACCGACCAAGAAGTTTTCAATTCAATTTTTTGAGCGGCTGCACTACGTCTTTGGTTTCGCGCGCTAGGGCGCATGCGCGCTTGGTTTGGGCGCCTTATTATTGTGTAGACTTTGGTAATTTATATAAAATTGGTATCTACTTAATAGATGAATTTAGATATGTAGTGTATGAAACTGCACTGATAACTGAGTATTAAAACTCTCGTGTGATACTATTAAAAATCTCGCCTACGGCTCGGTTTTTTAACTCATACTCGTGTTTTAATACTTAATCCTTATTATGCAACAGTTTCATAGACTATTATTTTAGTACTTCTTCTTCTTCTATTGTGTCGCCACGAGTATATAAGAATAGCTCATGCCGTGGTGAAAAGATTAGCCAGTCAGCAAGGATGGTAGCGAGGCTGACTGCCCAGGGTGCGCCGGACGTTCAGTACCTAAGTCACTCGTGGAGGCTCTTTTCATGCACCCCTTTTTTATTTTAAATTGTATTTTAGTACTGGTCAGAAAGCTTCTTATCAGTATTTTTGCGGAAAATCCGCGCGAATTGCAGGTTATCGCCCTCTAAGTGCATAATAAGTAGATAACGCTAATGCATTCTACATTGCGTTCAGAGCGTGAATCACGTTTTTGCTAATAACTAATTACTCAATAATAGAGGCCACTTAAAGATAATTTGGCCGTTTTGCTTTGGGTCACCTCGAAATGATACAGATAAATTAATTGACCCACGTTTCTATACAGTGGTAGCACAATCCCACACGCCAGGTAAAACATTGTATTATTGCATGACCTTGGTAGTTATTCTGTTCGGATACAATAATTGAAGACTTGAAATTACAAAGGTGCTAACTACAAAAACTACAAAATGAAAACTTAAATTATAACCTGCATATCTTAAGTAACATGAGAAAAATTTTATTTTCGTGTGATTAAAATAGTTGCATTCATGGTACAATAGAAAGTAAGTCATAAAAAATCTACTTGGTTTTACATATTTTTTTGAATAAACAGTTTTGTCGAATTATTTTTGCTTTATGCCGTAATCACCTAACAACCCCTTTGTAATTTACAGTCCTCAATTATTAATATACTCATAACTTCACCCTCACTTATAGGATAACGGACAAGCGGTTCTCAATACGTCGTATTGACAGAGTTAAAGGATTAGGCCCGGACTCCACCAAAGCGGAGATGTGCGGAGATGTCCGAAGCGGTGTCGAGAAGAGATGTTTTTCAGCTAGGGTGTATCCACCGAAACAGTGCGGAGAGGCGTACTGGCTAGACTGTAGCGGAGATGTGTGCTGGCTAGGGTGGAGATGTGCGTTGACTACAGCGGAACTGAGCTGCGTGCGGCGAGCGTTGGATGTGAACGCACAGTTTAGTGCGATCTGACACGAAAGGCAACGCACACATCTCGTCTCCGCTGCGCGCCGTCGTCTGCTTGCAAGGCAAAGCTCACATATCCGCCTTGTCGTACGGCCCAGCTCAATCTCAGCGAGAAACAGCTCACGTCGTCGCTTCCATCGCGCCATACAAATATGATACATCTCCGCTCAGTGGTATCCACTTGCTGAGTGGAGACGAGATGTGTGAATAACGAAATTCTATTGATTTTTTAAAACACATCTCCGCTCCGCTTGTCTCGTCTCCGATTTGGTGGAGTCCGGGCCTTATTCGAAACCATAGGTACAACACGACTGAAACAAGGTTTCGGATTCAAGATACGAGAAGTGTGGGGCTACCTATAATTATATGATGACAATGGTTTGCTACTTTCCTGTAATAATAAAATAAATAATAAAAGTTTATTACGGAACAATAACACAAGACTAAGTACAACAAGTAAAACGATGATAGCTGCAAAAGTACATATAAACTGTAGCGCAGCTATCAACACCCTTTTCCAGATACAGAATGGAATGACGTTCCATGCGAAAAAATGAAAAAGAAGAAAAAAAATGCCTAATAGGTAGGTAATTAAGTTAATACAGTCAATTTAGATTTAGTTAATTCTTAATAAAAACAAAAAATAAACAGTACTGGGACATACTATGATTTGGGATGTATTTTTGTGTTGACTTAATGTGGTGAGTGTAGGGTGAATTGGTGCGTGGATGAGTGTTAATGAATACTATGCACACATTGTATTTAATTGTATTTGGCTAATCTTTTCACCACGGCATGAGCTATTCTTGTATAACTCGTGCTGATACGATTGAAACATTGTATTTATATTATTTAATATTTACACTTTCATAATTTGTTACCGATAATTGTTATTATCAAATATTTTGTAATGAAGCGTGTATATCTACATAATATCGCGTTTATCAATGTTTTTTACATTTTGTATTTTCCAAATTTTATACCTAATATTGACATAAATGTCACGTCCCCTGTGTATGTTAAAATGCAAAAGTTCTTTAACATCTGACATATTATTACAGAAACTGGTATTGTAAGGTTGGAGAAGACTTTTGTTACGTAACGACAGTCGCGCGCTGAGAAAAACAGATAATATGAGAGGTTTTTCGTTTTTTTTTACGCGGATGTTTACAGGGTGTATCCGAATTTGTTTAATACTTTCAAACCTCATGATTGACCCTGCATGGGAATAAGTCAGATCCAACAAAAAAAAAACAAAATCAAAACAAGGTGTTTTTAACCCGAGTCATTTTAGCGCCGCAAGTACCCCGAATTAACTGTCTGCGCTAAGCGATATCGCGCTGGTCGTGCCCGTCAGCTGTGTCGCCGTGCTTCCATTCATTTACGCCATTTACAGCATCGAAAAGTTCTTCTAACAATTTTTTTTTATTTAAACTTTTTCATGTGGTTTAGATATACCTAACCACTTACGAAAATGGCAAGAAAAAAAAAATTATCAAGCAAATTCCCGTGCGCCGTTTATCTATATCAGTGAAAGATCATTGGTTTTAAGGAATGACACGAATTCGTTTACACCCTATATATTTTTTGACTTTGACAAAATCAAAGAAGACGTGGAGACATGCTACAAGAATGTATTATTATTTTTTAATTGATCTGCTGTCGTACAAAAGGACGGAAATGTCATGCGTGGTTGGTTTCAGCAGCTCTATGTAAAATAAGTTCAGAGGTACATCTGTGCTGTGTACTGGTGGAAAAGGAATCTATAAAAAGGTTACTAGCCCATCGTCTGCTTGCATAGTTATGATACTGATCTCCTGTGACGGCCTGAAAAAATAAGAAGTAACAGCCAATAAATTGTATAAAATGTATTTATTAAATCTTTTTTTCATTTTATACATTATTATTTTCATACTGATTTATACAATATAAAACTAAACTAGTAAGTATAATATTAAGTAAAAATTGACTACCTATATGTAAAAAATACATCTTAACTAATATTATAAATGCGAAAGTAAGTTTGTTTGTTACCTTTTCACGCCTAAACTACTGAACCGCTCATCCTGAAATTTTGCATATATGTTGTCAGGTGTACAGAGACGGACATAGAGTACCTTTTATACCGAAAAAAATACTATTCCCGAGGAAAACCACAATAACGATAATAGATGGCGCCACATGTCTTTCGAATCATGATTGAATTTTATTATTAAAAAAACTTTAGTAGAGTGTTAAGACTTTTTTTAACGCGAGCGAAGCCGCGGGCTAAAGCTAGTAAATTAAAAAAAAAATCGTGGGACTGGCATAATATTTTACTCATTGAGAGTCTAGTACAACTCTGTTGGATATTAAATCATATCTGTTTACAATGACTGAATATTATGTTTGCACGTTCTCGTCACTAATTTCTACAAACTTGAGGTCAATGAAAAATATTTTCATAATGTATTTACGCAAGAACGTTATCGATATCAAGTGGCCTGCTCTCTGATATAATTATAGCAGGCATTACCGACAACCTTGTGAAAGTCATAGATAAGTTATACAACACAAGGTGACCTAAAAATTCGGCAATGCAGTCTTCATTATTAATTAATTTGACCTTAGTGACATTTGGTTATTATTAAAAGTAAAAGGTCATTAAATTAAAATTGAAGATCGTTTTCTAAAAAATAAATAACCATTCTATTTGATCTTGGAAAAGCCTTGCATGATAATTATTCAGTTCCTTTTACCTGTAATAATATGCAAATGATCTAAGGTAAATGCAATAATTGATATCTGAGCAAGAATCTAAAAATGAACACTAACATTTTTATTGCATCTTTTACGTCATCTTAAGTCCACTGTGTTTCATTGTTCCAGTAAATTACATAAATATTAAGTATTTGCTTAACGAATTACGTCACTCAGCCAAAATAAGTACCTACAACCTAAATATATGAATGGTCACAGGATATGATTCAACCTCAGTGGGTTTATTTTACGCCACCGTAGGGATTTCAATGCTAACTCATGATTCACGTCATTCACAATATTATTCACGGTTTATTGACATTATGTAAGTAATTTAATATTCTTGTTTATAACATTCCTTCTAAATCCTATTTCGAACCGCAATAGTGCAATAACCTCTGGGAGTATATTATACCATAAACGTAATACACTTTGTTTACTGGGTATTAATTATGTTAGGTAACCAATTTATCACATCGTTGTCCATGCAATGAGTTTTGTTGTTGAATGAAATATTAATGTTTTAGAGATTTAATAAAATATGAGACTATCTGATTGAGTAGGTACCTGCACACTAGTTAATCATCACTAGAGATCGAATATTCGGATGCCTTTTCTCCTAAACTTGCGATGTTGGCTAATATGGAATGAGCTTTTGTATCGAAAAAATCCTGCGGTTCCGGAACAATTATTTTAATTTATGTTTTTTTTTTGGTTTATCTAACACACACCACTCCTCTTCTTACACTCTACATACACACATATTTGCATTGGGGGATAAACATTAATTTAAAATAATTATGCAATCTAAAAATCCCGGTTTTTTTTAATAAATCATTTTAAGAAGTCGCTTCCATACTATACGCTCGACTAGTTATGCATTCCTAGTGTTCCTGCAACGACGGTTTTTTTTTACAAAAAAATATATTTTAAGAAGCCGCTTCCATACTTTCGTAGCTAAAAAATCACTTCAGGCAAATATGCATCCGAATATCCGATCCCTAATCATCACACATAAAGATCACCCCCTTTCCATACATAAAATTTCTGTTTTATTTTATTTAATCGCTTCTAATGGTAATTACGATACCAGCTATCGTAATAATTGTATTTGACGATTGCTTGATGTTAAAGTAAAATAAATTAAATTCTTCTTACCAAAACCTATGTCCAGAATCAAGTTCGGGACAATCCAATAAAAAAACTAAAATTTTAGTAAAATTATGAGATAATCGATTCTTTCTTACACCTGTCTTTTTTTATTTCGATTCCTTCATATGGCTACTATTTAAAGGAATTGAGATAAAAGGTAAAGGAAAAGGAAAAGGATAAAAGGTGCCAAAGTAATAGGTATAAATATTCCTCTTAACAAGATCTGTATCCAAAAGTGAGTTTAAATTGTGACTAGCAAATAAAACGTCTGATCCCCTTTGTAAACTATGGCTAAATAAAATTTGGCTTTGGCCCAATGTGAATCCTCCTTAGTGGAACGTCAGTGCCGGATTAACCACGTAGCAAGAGTAGCAATTGCTACGGGCCCCGTGCGAAAGGGGGCCCCGCATATTTAAACCCATTCATCTCTGCCTGAGCGTAATTTTTTGAGTGAAACTTATCACGAGAGTCCAATGAAAGTGACAGCACTAGACTTATCGGCAAATTAAAATTGAGCATTTGAGAATTAGTCAAAAGCTATAAATGCACTTAGAATGACATCATACTTTCGCCAAAAATGCGAAAAAAAAATCGCGTTCGCTGCGCTCGCGCTGCTGCTGAGCTTTGTATGTACTACTCCATTCGACTATTTTCTTTTGTATATTCAAACAAACCATTTCATTACGTTTATTTATTTAAGAAATTAAGCCTAAAAACTTAAGTAACAATGAAAAGATAATGATGATTAAAAAAAAACACGCTTATAATGCTAATTTATACTTTTCGGGCGTGTATTTTTGTAACTTTTGTTTTTTACCGGCCTTTTTATTTCGTGTTAGTTTCTTAGTTTTTACGTGCTTTTGTGTTATTATTTCTGTTTTGACGATCACTCGATCGCTTTGGACTAATAAAAAAATCAGTGTAATACCACTGTTTTATAACAGTAAAATTAATAAGTAATGCAACTCAAGAGCCCCCTTTCATATTTCCTACGGGCCCCGCGCTGTCTTAATCCGGCACTGTGGAACGTTACAGCAATTTGATTGAACTGAAACGCATACGATAAAAATATGTAATTAAAAAACAAAAAAAACATTCTTGGAAAATGTCGTCTATAGTTAATAGCATTATTTTAATCGATTTTTATCATTTTTTATAAACCACGCTACTGACACGTGGTTGACCAGCGCACAGATGTGGTAGTGACATGATGTCGCGATTACTAGCCTGACAGATAAAACTTAAAAGGTGTTTTTCCCATGAATGTTGAAATGTTCGCCAACACTTTTTTTTATCTTTTTAAAATCCTCATGGATACCCTTCGCCTGGGGAAGGCGAAGGGTTATGCCAGACTCTTACCGGCTAAGAACCCACGGTTTTTCTTCTCCTGACCCTTGGTCTGGGTCGCGGGATTCTTAGCTGTATGCACCGCAATCAAATGTTCGCCACCCCTGACCTGCGTGATCGAACTATTAACCCACTAGCTTTTGCCCGCGGCTTCGCTCGCGTTAATTTAGAATTTGATAATCAACTCTTAACACACTGTTAAAGTTTCTATAATAATATAATTGACTGGTAGAGAATGCCCATGGCATTAAATCCGCCTTGTGTACTACCAGTGTACATGAAGTATAAATAATTCAATCATGATTCGAAAGACACGTGGCGCCATCTATTATCATAAGAACGTTATTATTGTTTTCCTCGGGAGTAGCACTTTTTTTCGGGATGAAAGGTACCCCATGTCCGTTTCTGTAAACCTGACAACGTACCTATATGCAAAATTTCAGGATGGTCGGTTCAGTGGTTTAGGCGTGAAAAGGTAACAAACAAACTTACTTTCGTATTTATAATATTAGTTAGGATAGTTAGGATTCGGATTGTTAGGATTAGGATTGTTAGGATTAGGATTGTTAGGATTAGGATTGTTAGGATTAGGATAGTTAGAATAGGATGTTTTCAACACGGTTTTATTTGATGATTCGTTAGACCACCTCGAACTATATACCCGAAGACATACTGTATACATATGTATGACTGTATACTGTAGGCTATATCGGACAGTATAATTATTATACTAGTTTCGATCTGGTATCACCAGCAAATAATACTAACTTAAATAACCTGTTGCATCTCTTATTAGGGGTAGGTTTGAAAAAACTAAATCTAAAATGTGTTTATCAATTTGGAAAATCGATTTTTCAATATTTAATTTGAACACTATTTGTGCTAAGTTTCAAGTGTATAAACAAAAAAAGATTTTTTCATACTAGCGTTACATTTTTTTTTTAAACTGCCCCACACTATGATATCTCTTGTATCGTGGGTGCTTTTACAGACATAAATCTCACATACACAAACGCCCAGACCCGAAACAATCATCTGTAGGCCATACATATGTTTGTTCCGTATGGGAATCGAACCCACGACCCGTAGCGCAGAAGCTAATCGCTTAGCCACTGCACTAAACGTGTCGACGACATTTCACCTCAGGTGTTCATTTTTGAATAAGTAGGTATGTTGTGTTACATTACAAAATACAATGGGCATTGTGCATTTTTTTAAAATCTGTTAAGATATGAAAACCATTTCGAGGAATAAGGTTACTGATCACATCTCACTATTTAGAAATGGAAAATAATCATGGATTATTAGTATTTCGGGTTATATGTGAATGACCTTAATTTATCCTCCAAATGACGTCATTGCTGGCAGTATGGCAGTAATGCCTTTGCCTACCCTACGATTGTAAATAAAAAAATGATAGACGTGGTCACGTGACGTGAATGTCATAAATAATAAACAATAAACATAACCTCAATCCTCAACAGAAATTCAACTTTTACTATTATAGTGTTTTATTGAGACGGTCAAGCAATAACGATGGAATATAGGAAGTGCTTTGTTCCTACCTGCAAGAACGACACTACCAATAGCCCAAACAAAATTTTTGTTCGTGTTCGGGAACTCAACTTTCGGAAGGCTCCGCGAGTCAGCTTTGATAAAAGTATCACTCATGGCGATTGGTTGGTCGGTAAATAATATGAAGGGCGTACGATCGAGATTAATTGCAATAGCGGCGTAACGTGGTATTTTGTTTGTTATGAATTAAAGGAAAGGAAAATAATAATCTGAGGTTATTATTTCATTGATTTGACAGTTGACACTATTGACATTTGACATCACTGTTACAGTTTTTAGAATATGGATTGAGGCAAAGGCCCAAAGATTTTATGCCACTGATGACGTCATAGATCAGAAATGATATTGAATTTTAAATAATTAATAAAAAAAATAATTACAATGAAAATAACAAAAACATTTAAAATGGTTTCTTAGATTACTCTATATTTTCAAAATCTAAAATAAAAAGGGGAATGCCAAGATTTCCTTTACGACTCGGCCAGAAGGAACAAGGATGAAACATATCTTATTAAAAAGGGCAAATATTGTAGAATGTATTACAATAACAAAATTTCCGCTGGAAGTACACCAAGAAAAGTTATAGGTGGATAAAGTTGACCATAATTGTAGATTTTTAACCTAGGGAAGAAAAGTAATTCGGAAATCGAACTAACACTTTCTTTATACTCCGTCTACATTTTCATGACTAATTTTTTTAATCCTTGTCATATTGATAGACCTTCAATATTTTTGTAAAGATCTTAATATTATTGTTTGATTAAGGGCCGATTTTTCAATCGTCAGACAAATTTTATCTGAGGAATAAATATCACGCGTTGACAGCTTTTGTAGTAGAAATCTGTCAAAACATAAAAAATATTCTTCAGATAAAAGTTATCCAACGATTGAAAAATCAGCCGTAAAGCATTTAATTATGTAAATAACAAAATTAAACCATTTTTGATCAGAATAATACCTAAATAACCAAACCAAATCAAAATTATTCTTATATTATTTTGAATTTGTCATTTATTGATGTTGCCATGGCAACGATGATAAAACATGCATGTATCATACTTTTATCACAGTCTACCTATATCTTACTCCTTACAGTCGGTCAACGTAGAACATTGTCACAGAGCAATCGTGCGGGGGGTTGCGGGGTGAAGGAGCGGAGGTTATGTCCCGAGTAGCCATACTGCTACTCGGGACATAAATTCCAGGGCTCGCACTTTTTGATTTCAAATTTGATTGATATCGTTCATAGAAATTATATTAATTTATTACTGATATTATGTGTACTTATTACGAGAATTTTATTATAAAGTCTGTTTACTAATCCAAGATGGCGGCATACATACATTTTCAAATGATTGTTCGTGGGAAGTCAATTCCACGGTTTTCGGGGTTACTGATGCCGAAAATGACGTCAAAATCCAAATCCAAGATGGCGGCCATGAAAATTAGTAAATTAGTCGTCATGGATGTCAAATCTAAGGTTTTCTGGGGTGCGGATGCCGAAAATGAGGTCAAAATCGAAATCCAAGATGGCGGCAATAAAAATGTCAAATTAGTGGTCATGGGTGTCAAATCCAAGGTTTTCTGGGGTGCGGATGCCGAAAATGAGGTCAAAATCGAAATCCAAGATGGCGGCAATAAAAATGTCAAATTAGTGGTCATGGGTGTCAAATCCAAGGTTTTCTGGGGTGCGGATGCCGAAAATGAGGTCAAAATCGAAATCCAAGATGACGGCAATAAAAATGTCAAATTATTGATCATGGGTGTCATTTCCATGGTTTTCGGGGGTACTGATGCCGTAAATGAGGTCAAAATCGAAATCCAAGATGGCGGCAATAAAAATGTCAAATTAGTGGTCATGGGTATCATTTCCATGGTTTTCGGGGGTACTGATGCCGAAAATGAGGTCAAAATCGAAATCTAAGATGGCGGCAATAAAAATGTCAAATTAGTGGTCATGGGTATCATTTCCATGGTTTTCGGGGGTACTGATGCCGAAAATGAGGTCAAAATCGAAATCCAAGATGGCGGCAATAAAATGTCAAATTAGTCGTCATGGGTGTCATTTCCGTGGTTTTCGGGGGTACTGATGCCGAAAATGAGGTCAAATTCCATTTCCAAGATGGCAGCTTTTAAAATTTTAATTTAACCATCATGGGTGTCATTTCCATGGTTTTCGGGGATGCTGATGACGAAAATAAGGTCAAAATCGATATTCAAGATGGCGGCCATGAAAATTTTCAAATTAGCCGTGATGGGTGTCAAATCCATGATTTTCTGGGACGCTGATTACAAAAACGAGATCCATTCTCAAACACCAAGATAGGGACCACGTTTTACCTGGCAAATTACATTTAACTGATAAACATTTTTGACCGCCGCTTGTCGACTTAGGCTTTATTTCCAGCATCAGCACCCACGAAAACCATGGAAGTAATAACCATGAATAATAAGTAATTTTCTATGGCTCCTTCCTGGATTTGGGAATCATTTATTACTCTTACCTACCCCCGCAAGCGTTAGCCACTGCGACTGTAACCTCGACAAAATTTGTAGTTTTAAATATTGTTTGAAAATTCCAGGATAAGATGGCGGGCGAAGTTGCTGCTACATACCTTTGCATTATTTTGTCAATCGTCAAAATTACGCATGCGTGGTTTTCTTTTTGCGTGTCACTGTTTCTATAAAACGTTAATTAATTTGGACGTTTGTTTGACAAAGTTTGTGTAATTTGTTTTATATGACAACCCTATGACAAGTGTTACCAATTTTGACATTTCATAGGACCTGTCAAATGTATGGGCGTTGACCCACTGTATGTAGTAAGTAGGTACACTGTGCTTTTATTATACAAAGTATTTTATTTATCAAAAATCTTGCCCAACCGGAATTAATAATATTGTATTCACGATAAGGAATAATATACATAAATAATAATTATGGTTTCTTACTTCGATACAGATACTTACATAATTAATCGTAAGAAACAAGTGGAAGTTATTTTAATTGTGACAAAGGTGTTGTCGCCATTAAAATAAAATCATAACAATATTCGATTTTAAACGTAATCGATTATCAAGTATGTATATCATCGAATGGAGTATAAAATAAAAAAAAGAAATATAGGCACTTACATCGCTAAATAAATAGTTGATAGTAATAATAGCGTGTTTGTAAATTATTTCATAATATTACAAAATATTAATTTTATATTAATACACCTAAATCAAAGAGATTAATTAAATATGTTAACTAACACTTGAATGTGTTTGGTACCTATACATACTCAGCTTAATAAAATAGTATTTTATTTATTTTGTTTCGTATAAGAAAAGTAGCCCGTTTAAGATAAATCACAACAATAGTGACAAACCTGTTGTGTTATAGTGGTAACTAGGATTATTCGTAACAGCTTATTACTAATAAAGCTTAGTACTATAACTTGTAGCTATTAATGGAAGAGCACAATTCGCTTAACACATTACTCAAAAAAGAAAACGTGAATAAAAAATAAATACTTGTATAAATAAAATAAACAAATAACATGATATTATTGTGATATAATTATTTACAATTACATAATTATTGTTTCATAGTTGTAATCGATTTATAAATGTAATTTTAGTATCGATATAATTTCATTTTTAATCTGTGCAACATTTCTATTTGTAGTTGTAGATAAAAAAAGCGTTGAAACTTACTAACCAAAACATTGAAATACTATTTAAAATGACTATCCAACGGTGTACTTCCCCAGACTTTATTTATATTACATAAATCTTCCAAAAAATAAACGCGAATTTTCAAAATTACGGCATGTCAGTTCATACTAATTTGTAATGGCCGGATCTTGGCATTCCCCTTTGTGGTCAAGAATTTTGCTTCATCCCCATTGCTCTCCAAAAGCTCCTACCTTCAGTGGTTTAGACCTGTGGGAACGATTGCCTTTCGCGATTTTCTGGCACAGGAAAAATATAATTTTAGCTACACTCATGTCGTAAAGTTCCAATTAGAACTCAAAATTAGTACCTTAATAACATGCTTTATTTACGTGCATCTCTAATGAAATTATAAAGTTTTGTTATTTAAAATTAGTTCTCAACAAAATAACGAATAACTTTTTTCTGTTAAAGTTCACTTCGGACCGACCAAGGAGTTTTTAATATAAGTTTTTAGCGGCTGCATTTGTTTGTGATGTTGCGCGCCAGGGCGCATGCGCGCATAGGCATACGCATGCGCGGTGGGCTGCTAGGTTTGGGTGCCATAATATTATTTTTGTGTTAACTTTGGATTTTACTTCAAATGCTTGAGTTTAGATAAAGTAGTGTATAAAACTGCACATAACTAGGTATGTGCAGTTTTATTTAGGTAGTGCTCGCCTACGGCTCGGTTTTTAAACTTACACTCGTGTTTAATAACCCCTAATAAGTAACAGTTTCTTAAACTACTATTAAAGAATCGCTTCTCTAAGAGGCCCATGTTCAACAATGGACTAATTACACAGTGATGTGTTTATACATTGCCAATAGTACATTTTGACTATTCATAAGTTTCACCAGCGAAAGATGAATCAATAGAAAACATAGCGTATCAAAATTTATTTCAGTGGGTATTTTATTTGAGTGTTAATAATCACAACACAACACACACACACACATGTATGTCACAATATTTTATTTTTGTTTTGTATGGGCTTTTTATGTTATCGTTATCAGTTATCTATCACCTTTAAGTTATTCTCTTAATATTAAAAACGGACAATTTCTTATGTTTATTATTCCAGCATATGGCACTCGTGGGTTGCAGCTGAAAATCAGCGTCAGGTGGTACACCTAGTGTTATCATCTGACATTATGCTGAGCTGAGGCCCTTTTGACGTTACAATAATTATTATCTGTTTTTTTTTTTTAGTTTTATGGTGTATTTTTGCTGTAATGCCAATAAACGCATTTTTCTTTCTTCTTTCTTTATTTAAAACTTAATTGATTGAGTTTAAGATAAATTCCAAATTAAAAGGAGAGATGATATTTTTAAAACGCAGCTTGTGTAATCTATGTTAGGTAGAATATAATAACACTTTAGTATTTTTGCATCATACTTATCTTTATAGTATTTATTCTGGAAGCCAACCATTTATCTCTACATTATGTAACAACCACGCTATGGATTACAGAACACAATGTTAATAAAACATTATTTCTGTTGTTATTTACCAAATGAAACGATCTTTCAATGTTCAATGTGCTTATGCAACAGTAAATGCGCAGATTTGCGATAGGGAAGTGCAATCAAGTCATTCAGGTAGTTCAGTTTGATTATTCTATTTTGAGGAGCGGCAGACAAGCAACGGTAGCAATTGATTCTAATAGCCGGCAGTAAGGAGGTCACCGAGTTCAGGGCCAGCACTTGATCACTGGAACACGTTTCGTATTTATCTACACAAAATATTTAAACAATTTGTACGAGCACGTGCGTCACTAGAGATACGATTAGCTCTCGTAGTCACATTATGCTAATTAGTATCGTAGTAGGAACAGTACTCACGGTCGTTCTATATACATAATATATCAATGTATTTTTGTGAATTTATATTTAGAAGTGACACTTACAAGTTTTACTCACAACACATTTTATAGAACTAACCAATTTCGTATCAAAATCAGGCCCCTTATAGAAACTTGATGTACACTGCATGACCACTTCTCTTTAGGGTGTCACAAAACTTACTACATCGTAATATGTAAATAAGCCTTTAAATACTATCGATTCCTGGACGTAAACACAGTGACATCGAACCAAGTTCTAGATGATTGATGGCTCATGACAATTAATTTCTCGATAAGAAGTGAGACAGAGTAAATACAATGTGGCGGGGAGCACGTCTGGGAATGACTGGTTATTCACTTGTAGGTAATTATGATTCATTTTGTTTATCTCAAAGTCAAGGATAGAATGGCATATTTATAGGACAATAATAGGAATGTGTGGGCAAATGTTTATTTTGTCTAGAGACTCAGAAACGATGTCTTGCTTATATCCGTAAAAGTGATAAGTCCTCTTCAAAGTTTCAATCTGAAATATGGTTATTTGTGCAGTTCTTACATGGGTTAATGGATTGATACTACGTCTTTGGAAAATAGTGGGTTTGCGACAAACCATTGTCAAGGAAAGAAATAAAAAAATAAGCATGTACAATTGTACATACCTAGTTGGTCTCCATCAATACGCGCTTGACAGAGTCCGAAATCGTAGTAGTGCATTCAATCCCTACAGTTTTATGGAAAGTTTTTATAAATTTAAATTCTTTGTTATCATGTAGGTAGCTGGAAAGCGGGACATGAACAAAATTACATAGTGTAATGTGTGGTAAAATGTTACCATTCTGAGTTATTTTCCGTTTGGTAATATTCTCGGTACAGCTGTACCTAAGAATATCCACTAAGTGAGGAATATTCCCGGATTAAATAGTGCTTTAAACTTTAAACGCTAAATCCACTTGCAAGTTAAATTGCGCAAGTTGACTTCTGCAACCGACTTTCACTGTGGACACACCTGTAGCCAGTCGACGTTTGGAAGCTTTACAAACTTATATAGCCAATTCCTATAATTTCTCAAAAACGATTTGAACGGGTTATTACTCGTATAGTCGCGCGCAGAAGGTTTGCCGATGACTGCCCCTCCCACTACACCGACCGCTACCCGCGCTCGTCTGGCATACCTACTAATGCCAGACGAGCGCGGGTAGCGGTCGGTGTAGTGGGAGGGGCAGTCATCGGCAAACCTTCTGCGCGCGACTAGTATTTCCATGGATTTGCAAAAGGCGGCCATACTTAGGAAGGAGTAGGTATTTGCAGGTGGTTCACGGGGAAGAAAAAAGCTTTACGCAACCCAATCGAAAATGCTCATATTCAAATTTCTTCCTTTATCGAAAAATATATTTAGATTAATAGAAAATTTCATAAAATAAACCTGTCCAATATGTGTATCCTCGAGGCCGTTGTTTTTTTTTAAAGGGATATTCTTAATTCAAAAATCTGATGAATGCGTTGCATCGAGCTTATTGGTAACCAATAACTACTGACCACTAAAAATACATAGTTTTGTGAACATTAGCATAGGTACTCTTCTTATTCAGGCCGTGAACTTTTCAATCCACCAAGTATATAACTTTTAAATACTTTTAAGTAAGTTCTTCCAAATAATAGACGAGGAATAAAGAAATAGCTTTGTTCAGTTTGAACGTCATGCTACGAAATAATTTGCGATCATTAAAAGTTACTTTTTATGCCACACCTGTGTTTAGGTCAAAATAACGAGTTTAAGTTTAGGTCAAAACAATTACAATAACAGTTTTTCTAATTGTGTCAAAAATAAACTTTGAGTTAAAATAAAATAATTTTAAAACTGACTGACATCGATATATCGCTTCTTCGCATGAAAAGTGTATAGTATAATTTCAAAAGTTTTGCAAAATCGAGTTAAGTATACAGAAATGCAACAATATCACCTATATTTTCTCTTGAATATCGACAAAAAACCCAGTTCCAAAATTCGCCACTAGGAGTGGTTAGTTTGTCATTGGCGGGATTTTATTAACTGTTTAAACTTGAAAACTTTCTCCTGTAAAATTAGTAAATTCTGAGATTATACACTTTTTATTCGAAGATGATATAATAATAAACCGATAAATCTAATCTAATGTTCTTTCCTCAATAGTTGAGCAGTTGAGCACCACTGAAAGCTCCATATAACGTAATGATCTTATCGTGGTGTACAATGACCAAAATCAAACATATTCCGACGCATAATGTAATATTGAAATTAAACAACAACTAAAAACATGATGTAAGAAGTTGAAAGAATTACGAATTTGGTTATACCTAAAGATAATGAGAATGATAATAAAATAAAAAACGAAGAAATTTCACGTATTTTAAAAGGCTGTCCCACAGAAATCTGAATAATTTGTCTTATTCCTTAGATTTCTGTCAAATACGGTGCAGATCTATACTATTAGATATCTTAGCGCATATCTTACGATATCGCTCTTCATAGAAATCAATGGACTTATCTACAAAACACTAGCAACAGATTCTGCCAGATACAAAATATGCGTGAAGATAATTATATCTGCACATCCAAACTTTATTAACTGCATCAGTTTTTATATGTTTTCTTATCTTTTCCCTGTGTATACCTTTAGATACTATATTTTTTATGCGCAGATGCATGAGGATAGAATATTATAGTATCTGTGTGACGACAGCCTTTAGTAACACATTGCTCTACAATATTGTTATACAGTGTGTTTGGTATAGTGCACTTAATTTTATCGACATACTTATGTACCCTCTTTTTTTAATATCTACCCCCTCCTCTCCTAATGGCATCCATTTTGATTTTTAGCTGCTCAGTAATTTAGGTGTTCAATAAAAATATAATAACTTTAGATCCAGGAGTGTGGCTGCTATTCATTTCGATTTGTATGCAAATCACTTCTCTATTTCATTAAAAAATGATCTCAGTTATTGTCTAAAGTAATAAAAAATACGAATAAAAAAAATGTGTTTTAGTAATTTCCCTTTCAACCTAATTCTAGCCCTGCCAAATGGTTTAGTAACTATTTTAAGCCATCTGGCAAACCAAGAAGTCGATTAAAACGGAAATAAATGAAAACCATTTTTTATAAGTTGAGTTACCTAACTGACATTATTATTTTTATGCGAATTCCGCATACTTTCATTAAGATTTCAGCTTTAGTCATTTATTAAGTTTATGTCAAAACGTCTACATAATCCTGTTTCACAACAACGAGAGCTATTCATTAATTTTGTCAAGACAAGATACATCTGCGTAGATTTTTCGCATTAATGAAAGTAAAGTACATATTTAAACTCGTTTAATAAATCATTTGCGTTGTACGGTATGGATATATTGGTACCTATAGCTTATCTTATATGAGGCTGTATATTTTACGATGAGGTTCCACGTCACAACTACATGGTATATACTTGAGGCTGTGGGTAAACATAAAAAGTTAATTTCAATCAATTTTTCCTGAAAAATCTGAAACAAATCTTCAAATTAAAATTGCGTTCATTATAAACATTTCCTTTAATCTAAACGAATCACTGATCCTATTTAATAAGTAGAGAATATTGTTAATTATAAATAGATTTAAAGTTTGTAATGAGCTAAGATCTTTAAAAACGTAAACCGTTTCAGTTGCAAAGATGATGCAAGATTTTTATTAAACTTTTCTGTTCATTACGGAAAATACTAATTCATGCCGCCATCAATGCGTACATTTCTAAAAATATGTTTCAGATAGTATCTTGAATTTGATATTTTTTACGTAAAATTGTATTAGTAATGAATATTCAGTGGCTTTGAGGTCATTTCCAATAATAATTTCTAAGCCGGTTTATATGAGCGAATTCGAACCGCTTTTGGCAAATTTGCTTTTATTTTCTCACAGGTGGTCGTGATCTCTAATAATATTATCATAATAATTATATTTTTAGCATAATATTTTTTTTTTAATAAAAATAGTAGTCTTAACGAATATTTTTGAAGAAAAACAATATTGTGTTCAAAAGCACACCTCCCATCAAATAAAATTAAAGGAAGCATTTCCAAATTCACATAATTTTGAAATTTCACGATGACGTGCGAAATTCTATTCGAAGTTGTAAATAAGTTGCAGTTATTTAAGAATGCCCATGACATTACCCTGACTGAACTCCTTGACATAGTAACATAAAAATGGCTTAACTTTAGGTAGGGTATAGACTATGAATATTAAATATTTAGCACTTATAATGTCATATGATTAAGTATAATAAATTCAAAAAGATATTGCAGTGAAATCAGCAAGTTTTGAAAAGTTAGAAAGGTAAACACAACGTTTCACGTATTCAATTATTGCAAATTGAACCGGATCAATACATCGATGATGGACATGTAGGGAGACTTAACAATGGCTATTATGAAAATTACTTCGGGTAGCATATCGATCTCCTTATTCCGGGAATACCAGCATAAATCTATAATACGGAATTACCAACAAACTGCCTTCCATACGTCGCCATTGCGTCGCATGAATTTGTACTTTATGTCTATGCAGACATGTTCAATACAAAAGGATATATAGATAAACAAATTATAGCTACATTGTATTAGGTGATGATAGATCATGGCCGGCTTATGAACCCGGCAGAGACAACGTAAACATGAGTACATTGTAAACAAGATGAACAAGAAGTAGTTACGCAATACTCGTTTGTTTTGTCCAAGGTCTTCAAATCATCCAATAAATTGTTGTTTAAGTAGCGGTACTTTTGTTGAGACAATAATAAACGCAATGTCAAATGTTTGAAGGATGTATTGAAACTGATAAAAAATTCGTGGTAACATGCTTGGCTTTGGCTGTAGTGTAAATATACTTACAGATTTATATCGTTTGTATACCTTATGAGATGTAGGCTGAAATGAACGCGGTACCACCTGATGGTTGGTACGACTTGAAGCTAAGTGTTGCAGCTTAACTTATTTAAGTGCCATTACCGGGTGGTGATTTAATGGATAAAGTCTGAAAACGTGCCAGTAGTGTCACGTTGCTAGAACCTCGCCTGCGGAGTTGATGTACATTTACTTCAATTAGCTCCTTATTGACAGGATGATAAGCTAGATATAAGTAGAAGTAGATATAGGGAGTTGTTTTTGTTGTCACACAACAACTTAATCATGAAAGAAAAAACATCGTGTTTAGTAATCTTTGAATGAGTGTTTTTATTTAATTAATGAAATTATACAGTATTGTAATGAATCCTTATCAATTTATAATTATTACAGATGCGAGTCGCATTTTCTTGTTAATTAAATAAGAATGTTATACTAATTGTTTATAATATTCGTTATGTTAGGGAATGCATATTTTTAATATAATTTAATTTAAATATTTTATAAATAACATTAATGGTTCTGTCTAGGATTTACCCAGCAATGTTGGGGTCAGTTTCCAGTCTTATCAGATGCGGACGAATACCAATATTTTACACGGAGCGACTGCCATCAGACCTCCGCAACTAGGGTTACCATCCGTCCGGATTTGTCCGGACATGTCCGGACTTCTAGACTTATGTCCGGACTTTGTCCGGCTCTTTAATTTGTCCGGATTTTTTGGCTGATATGGAATACGAGTAATAAAACTTACATGTGTAATAATTATCAAACTTAATCTTTGTTAACTTCTCATTCATCTAAAAACAAGATATAAATCTTCTTTAACAATCAACTTATCGAGATCAAACAATAAATCTTCTTATGTTTGCATTTTGTGAATAAAATGTCCGGACTTTTATTGAAATGTCAGGTTTTTTGTCAGGACTTTTCAAATTTCTAAATGGTAACCCTATCCGCAACCCAGTTACTGGGCAATGCCAATATCCTAAGGTTAGACCGGCTGTAAGACTTTCGGGCTTCAGGCCACTTGTAATGACTGTTATATGTATTCTTATGACACCCAAGACTGCCGGCTTAACGTATAGCTTAGCTTAAATAATATTAATACAAAACATAAAACTTTTCTTACATAGATGTAAAACTTTGTCCCAGTTTACTGACCAGCATACGCGTAATTTTCCGAGACGACATAATTATGTAGGAAAATCACTATCTAACTAATTTATTGGGACCTGACCCTGCACAATCGACGTGAACAAACAAATAAATCAAAGAGTAAGTTTACTTTGGCAAGGAAAAAGATGACCAATTCACGAAGGCGACCTTGTGAAGTCTGCACACCTTCGGGGAACGGTTGCGCAACCCAGGTCAAGGGTGGGAAGGCGCCGGACTCATTTTTGGCTGTCTTACCTACATATACAATGCTAATTTTATCCTTCTTAAAGAACCGCCAAATTACTTGTTTACTCAATTTTTTTCATGAATGTTCAAACATTGGAGATAATTATAACAACCGATTTTATAGAGCACGTTACGTTACGTGCTTATGTCGATAACAATTTTCATTAATATGAGTGAATTGCTTGTTCTATGCGCATTGAATAGTAAATCAGAAAATAAATAGGCACTAGTGGGCAATTTTCATGGGTACAACTTTTGGGAACATGTCAAAACACGTTGATAAGGTGAATAAAATTATAAGCAGCGAGAAAAAACTACAAACAAAGTCTACGAGATCGTAAATGTAAGTTCGCTGTAAAACTTTATAAAACAGGACGTGACAAAATTATCTATTCAAAATTAATTTAATTACAACATAAAGATAATATAATGCGGATCGACGTAATTAATGGATGGCCGCCGAGGAGTCAATCGCCTCTCACGAGCCGACTTCATTCCGAGAACATCACTAGACGCGAGACTGATAAACAGGCAAGCAGACACCTGTGCGAGTAGGTGTCGGCGAACATATCGTAAAATTAAGGTGTTTTTCTTACTAATTCGCCATTAAAGACGTACATATGTCACATAATGGATTTGTGCAGACAAATTTATTGGTTCCGTCCGAATTTAAGAATGTGCTCGCGGCGCCAAACTGCTTTTTGTGAGGCACGACCTTGACCCGTCTGATCACACCCAAACCTGTTGTAGCGCTAAAAGTAAAAGCTTTCGCCAATCCAGTAAGTATTATGTATAATGCATAACATAATTTACTTTCCATTAATACACTTACCTATTAAGTAATATTTTTGTAGGTCTATAATGTTTGGCAAATACTGTGTTTAGTTAGCTTTCGTCTGATGAAAGCTTTTTAAATTGTTTTTCACAAAAGTTTAGTTCTATGCTGGAAACGTTTATTATACTATTTTTCAAAATTTATTGCACATTCGGTTTTTTTAAGTTTGAGATAAGTATGTTCATTTCCCGTAAGAATTATTTAGGGTGTCCCGAAAATTAACGTCAAGTCGGGAAAATACGACAGAGCAGTTAATGACGGTTCAGTTTTCTTTTTTTTTTAAGTTTTATCATTTTCCAGTTTCAAATTTACCTACCATGAATAAAATTTTACCTTATAAATCTAACTATTAAATGTGGACTTAACAAAAAAAAATAACTTGAAAAAGTCATTAACTGCCCTATCATTTGTTCCCGGCTTGACGTTGAGTTTCGGGACAGCCTGTTTAAAATCACTACATAGTAAAAACAAAGTCAGTTCCCGCTGTCTGTCCCTATGTATGCTTAGATCTTTAAAACTACGCAACCGATTTTGATGCGGTTTTTTTAAAAGATAGAGTGATTCAAGAGGATGGTTTATATGTATAATACATCGCACCCGTACGAAGCCGGGGCAGGTCGCTAGTAATCAATATTTTTTTAACATTTGCTTCAATCGCTTTCAAATAACAATAGTCAAGTTACCCATACTTTTTACGTCTTACGTCTTTAGTCATTGCTTGAAAACGATATTTATTAAAGTACAAAGTATGAATAACATTTACAGCGTAATATTTATAAGTGCAAAATATTTGATCAATGACCCCTATGCGAGCAGGATCCTGTGTTACAGGGGATTTATATTTTGTATTGCTGGTTATCTGCTAGTTTTAATTTATTATGTAGTGTATCAATATTAAATATGCGGAGTGTTAAATATTAACTTAATCGTTGAGTAACTGGTACAAACGTATGATGATATCATGATATCATCGCGGACGAAAGCTCTTGTTTGCGCAATATTTTTTAAGATTTTCTGTAGGTACTTATGATAAGTAATCGTTAGTACTTATAACTTATTTTGATTTGGGCGGCAAAAATACATTTTATTACTCACAGTAATTATATTTCATGGAATACATTAAAGAAAATTTTGATACAATCATCGGTCCGATCTTACTTTATAAAACGAATTTTTAAATAACATATCATCACGCCTATATTCCTTGAAGGGTTGGGTAGAGGTGTATAGTATACCCTCATTTTGCCGTTATGTTTAAGTCGTATGTAATAAGGGGCGAGCCTGTTGCCATCAACCGGGCACAAACCTTATACTCCGGGCCGCAAAATTCCACAAGAATAAACCCAATAACACTTTGCCCGACCTGGGGATCGAACCCAGGACTACTACACCAACGAGGCTGTCCGAATTTTTATTTTCACTAAAAACTACTTTAGATATAAAAAAACCGGCCAAGTGCGAGTCAGAGTCGCGCACGAAGGGTTCCGTACCATTACCTATAAAAACGCCAAAAAAATCACGATTGTTGTATAGGATAGGAGCCCCCTTAAATATTTATTGTATTCTGTTTTTTAGTATTTGTTTATCTCAACTGTCTAACTATCACGGTTCATGAGATACAGCTTGGTGACAGACGGACAGCGGAGTCTTAGTAATAGGGTCCCGTTTTACCCTTTGGGTACGAAACCCTAAAAATATTTCAGTTTCATCTATAACTTCCCATGACATGCAAGCATCAGTAGATACTTTAGGAACGAGCACGACAGGCCATGATAATGAGACATTCAAAGTACAATAGTGTTTTCATCTACAATACTTAGGTACCTTATTAGGCTGAACAAATTGTTATTTGTTATCTGTGTTTATTCAAAGCTACTACAGGTACTCTAAAGGTAACTTAAAATGGTTTGTGCAAATATATCTATCGCGTCAATACTTATAGGTAGTCAAATCTCAACCAGTCTTGCTATGGCGAATGTTTCGTAGAAATATGGGTAGGTAACTATTCGAAGATCAAAACAGCCATTTGTTTGCCCCAACTAATTCCAAGAAGAAAAACAAACAAATAAAAAGTGGGAAAAAAATACCTATTTGTGACGTAAGAAAGGATGAAGACCTCATTTTATCTTTGTATTCTTAGACACAGGATAAACAACATTATGAATGTTGCGAATAAATAGTACCTAGTGAGTAAACATCGCTATTCTTATTTCTAATCAAGGTATAAAAACTTAACAACAAGTATGTTTACCGATAGATTTAAAAAAAAGTACTTAATGATATTTTGCACGTGCGTGTCGATAGATTTTGTCATACATTTTACAACCGATTTAAACTAAACTGCTGTTAACAACAGCTTATTTCTCATTTTAATTACTGTTTTTTCAATAGTAATTAGTTTCAGGCCAATTTCGAACTGGTTTCCATGTAACCAATCAGAACAAAGTGAGTAAGCCTATTTTTGTAATACTGGATGGAAACAGTTGTCTTAGCCCGACCGCACATCATAATATCCCTTTACACCCGAGCTAAAAGGAGAGGGTTTTATTTTAAAAAATTCTGGCGCCAAACCGTTTACTTTCTGCGAACGCAACCGGCATCGATTGATTGTGAGGATGTCTCGACAGCCTCACGATAGATTCATGCCGGTTGCATTGCAGAAAATAAACGGTTGGGAGCCAGAATTTTTTAAAAGTGAAACTCACTCTCATTTCAGGTCGGGTGTAAAGGGAGGAAATGTCTGTCAGAAAAATTCTGACGCGCACTAACCTACATTTTACACTAGACCCCACACATTGTTTGAATTTGCCGGATCCGGTAGTCTGTTGGCTCTAATATAAAATGTGTGCGCAGAGGGAATATTTTTGACGTTTTTTTTTATGTTAAAAGTGGGCTTAAAAATGTTATTAGTAAGCGTACCAAACAATAGATAAGTTTCACTGAACGCAGTACGACTTACACAACTGTATCTGATCGCTATTATCGTGGCTACAGGCATCATTCAGCAAGAGTTGCAAATTCAAAAACGTGATATATTGCCAAAACAAAACATATTCACTTATTTAGATCAAGGACATGCTTTTTCTGCAATCTATAATTCCGTACAGCCGTCAGCAATTTAACATCTGTTTAAAACATCTTATTTATTTATCGTTCTCGCCTTGATGTAAGGAATTATATTAGAGGCGTGCTCGATTTTTTTTCACTTTAAATTGATGTTACGAAAGCGTGCAAAATTAGATGATGTTAGTGACCTTACGCACCGCAATAGTTACGCAAGGGTCCACAACATTACCCAATGATTGTTTTGCCGACTGACTGTCAATTTTGATCATGTAATTTGTGGGTTTTTTGGATTAGGTATATCTGTTTTCTCTTTCTGTTATAGAGAAAGTGATATTATATCTTCACGCACTTTTCCTTTAGGTAAAGTAAAATAAGAATTTCTGGTTTTGTTTTAAAGATGGACCTAGCTGATGTTCACGTAGCTCAGTGCTACGTTAATACCTTTTCAGAAATAATATTGATACATTTCATATTATTACGCTAATTGTTATTAAAAATTAAGTAATGTAATTACTGTAGGCATGATAATAATTGTATTCCCTCTCCCTTCAGACGTATCCATTCTACTTCGAGACTGCGTGGGCGCGTTGTGCGTCATAACTTTAGACAACATAAGGACTGAACCTCATTGACCAATAGGCCTAGGATTTTCGATATGCAAACGTCAATAGGTCATCACGCAAAACATTTCCATCCAATATTGCGTAGAAATTTTTAAAAGGCTTCAGTCTTACGTTTTAACCGCCGTAAGCGATGACTAATGTCTTTGGGTTATTAAATATTTATTTTGCATATCATACGCTTATTGTATGTCTTTTACCAATAAATAAATAAATAAATAAAATTAACTGGTTTCATACCAAAATTTGGATTGCCTAATATCGGATTAGTCGATTCATTAACAAGATAGTTATAAATTTTCCCACTGCCAGCAGTTGCCGTGGATCAGCAACATAGTATCGTTATTACTCCTTTGCTATTATAGTAATTTCACACAGTATTAATAAAACAATTATATAGCTTGTAATAAAAGCATTAGCAGGACGCAAGGCGACCCCGGCATTGATGTACTAATAAGGAAAACGGTGCATTTGCAACTACTAACACTTATATCATTTAGTAAGATAATATTTATCAATATTGTTAGTATCTACTACATACATTTTAGAGACTATTAATTTTGTACTAAATCATCTCGATTAGACAAGATTTTGCTCTACGTTTTCCTTATGCAATATAGGTATATTTCTGTAAAATTTCCGTGGAGTAGGTACTCTACGGAAATTTATTGGAAATAGAAATTTAAAACGGAAAGAGAGGAGATGTGCATCGAGCTCTACTACATAAATAATAATAATAAAACTATTTTTTGTTCTTAAATGTGCCTATCTAATTGACATTACCAGAAGATAAGTAAAAAAAAATGGTATTATAGTACAAAGTCGTCTTCTCATAACAAAGAAGGAACGACCATAGCTCACCACGCTAGCATGTTGATGATTTCGGACAAATAAGTCCATGTGTCCTTATGACATTTTTATCATGTACATAGTTTTCAAAAAACATTTTATTAATTTAATTATTTAAACATTCGCCAATTGAACTAGACATAATATAGATTGAATATTTATTATTAAATTGATAAAAAAAATACATGTAATGCAAGATTTGTTTGGAGGCCAAAATACATACCTGCGTGAGAAGAACTGCGTGCAAAGGTTTCTTCAGTTATGAAATAGTTAAGTGTATTTTCGGAAGACTCATCGAAGAAATAAGGAAGGAGGCAGCTGGGGTATTTTCCAGTTTTCGCAAGATGGAGTAAAAAAAATTTTAATTATGAAATATAGGTACTTAATATAAAAGTGGAAAATGTTAGGAAAAATATTTTTCTCTGATCTAACAGAAGCATTTTATAGATTAAATCAAGACTGTCATTACTTCATACGAGAATATTATTGTATGTTTTATATCATTTTCGTTTTTAAATCCTTTTTTTCTATTGGTCAAATATAAATAATAAATACATTTCATGTAAGTGAAATATAGTAAAAATAAATAAGTGACATAAATTAAAAGTAAAATTTCATGAAGAAAAGAAAGACTAGATTTAATCTTTTTCAAAGTCAAAGTCAAAGTTTTTTATTTCAAATAGACCAGATTACAGGTACTTTTAAAACGTCAAAACTAGGTCCACGGTTCCAAAAGGTAGGTTGCATAGAGAAGAGCCGGCAAGAAACTCTTCTTTTAGACTTAACTTTACAAAGCTTCTGTTAGACGAGAAAAAAAAACCCAACATTTTCCACTTCTAATATCTAACTTTAGAAGTATTTGTGTTGGATATATAATAACTAATAATAAGTTATCTTGAAACTACTCCTACTTAAATATTTTCATAAACAAGCAAAGCGAAAAATATAATTATGCAATAGATATAAAATATTTATGACTTGTCTACGCAGATTCATAACTCTACATCGATTATAATTATCTATGAATCAAACGTAGCGCAGGTTGTGAGTCGCGCCGGTTCACGCGCACTTACATGTGAGTCGCTCTCAGCTATAGATGCACTTAGACTAGATAACAGACTTGTAACGCCATTGTTTATGTATACGAGCCACATTGAGGTCAATGTCGCGCATTTATCATTGGTGAGATGCGAGGGTTCGACTCGATTCAGGGATTTTCTTCGTATTGCTGCAATAGTGTTCGTTTACGCTATTATATTGTAGTAGGGTGTGTATTATATACTTACATCAGACATGCAAAAACTTTTATATGGCAGAGTTTATGAAGTCGATAATCCAATTAAATAAACCTGTTTTTTTTCTCTTATGTGTTTAAAGAGAAATGTCATTTCAAAATAATTTATCGATATTGATTGTGTTTATTTTGGGTCTGATTTACATAATGTTATGTCATGCCTACTACGCACGTAAGCTGAGTATTTTCGGAATCCCCCTTATGAGAAAGCTTTATTAATAATTTTGTTATTTGCCCGTTTCCGACAGAGAACCGTAGCCCCTATAAATATTGCCAACTTTGATTAAATTTTCCAACACAATATCGCTTGTATGTGCACGGAAAGCCAGAAGTTAATACAATCTTTAAACAAAACTACTTACTTACATGTATTTCTATTCTATTATTAAGGTTCAAAAAAGCAAAATCTGTATCGTAATCAGAATCGTAGACAAAATGACTTATCAAACCGAATCGGTCAACAACTGACTTATCAAGTCGTTCTGAATCAGGGAGCAGGCAAGAGTAGGTGTCGTAGCCTAGATCTTTAAATCTAGGTGATAACTTTTTATAAGACAATGAGTGCATTCACACCAGGCGTCATGGACAACGTCAATTTAGTCGTTTAGACAACTCTGGGTCTTAAATCATTAGATACTTGCTGCGAATTGAAAAACAGATCTGCAGTCTGCAAAGTCTACCTACACATTTTTAGAACAACATGCTCGTATAAAAAACCCGGCAAAACCGATTTTAATTTCCGTGTGCATAGCTTTAGGTGGATTGTAAACATCGAGCAAATGTCAGTACAATTGATGTGCATCGAGTTGCGCCATTCGATGACGTCACATCACAAGGATAATAGTGTTCACCTTGACCTTAGGCTAATGTCAGCATGGCGCCTGCGCGTCCGCGCGTGCCCGCCATTATGTAACATTCGTGATAAGCTCTTGCACAGGAAATGCAGCTTGCAAACAGCTTGCATTACGCAGTTTATGCTCGTACTCATTTTCTCAACGTTTTTGTAGCATATTTTATCAATTTTTGCAAAGTGTGATAAATTATATAAAAAGTTTTTCATGACCATTCATTAAAATGGGAGACATGAAATTAAGCACGTTAACGGACTATGATGTATTTATCAATGTAGCCTTCACTTTAAATTAGCCTACAAGATCTTTTTTATCCCATGTTAGTTAGGATAAATGCACGGAATACAGATTTCGTTATACAAAATATGTACTGCGAAGAAATTAGCTTCTTATTGCTAGATATTGGTGAATTTTTTGTTGAAGTGGACAGGTCAAAATGGCTACAAACTACGGATTTTTTACAATAAACAGATTTCCCAGCATTGCTTGCTTATAGATTTTTCGTACCTAATAGGAACTACTTATGTAAGTAGGTACTCGGCGTACAGTCCGACACAACTAAGAAGTCACATCGGCAAACTTCCTAAAACCGATCACTTCGGAACTGAGTGCGACTTCAAGACCACGAATGTTTATTAGTACTGCACTGCAGTAAGAAGTGATCTTTACGCTGACGCAATAAGTGTGAGTGGCGCGAAAATGAGCGACTGCCATTGGTTGTTCGATCAGGTACATCGATGTAACTTAATAGTTTGTGTAATAAGAATATGGTACAGAGTCAACGGAAAAAAAACATGCGATATTGTTATGAAATTAACTCTACGGTCTCGCACGGTTAAGATTATTTTGAATATTTTTAACGATCAACTGAAAAGTTTACCTTTCTCGGGGATATGCTAATCACATTCACAATTTTACTATTGAACTTTAGACAATGGTAAAAACATTTCTGATTATCATAACTAACATTATGCTAATAGTCATTAGGCCTACTAACGTTATGCGAAACAAATTTATGCCAAAACCAATTAGTCTTTAAGATGATTATGCCAACATAAAATGTATGCCTAAAAAAATTATGCCGAAGTATTATTATGCCAAAACAAATTGTGCCAAAATCGTTATGCCGAAGTATATTAGGACAAAGAACATTATGCGAAAAGAAGGGATCCCGTCATTTCGATGTGACAGACATGATAATGAGTGTAAATTGTATTAATATTGTATTGTAGCCGACGGCCCCAGGTTCTCCCGAGCTAGGGACACGTCTGCTACACCAGTTATAAAGACGGTTGCAGACTAAGGGATCCTACCTACCCCTAGCCAGACGAACAAGAAAAAAATTTACAGGACAACTTCTATAATAGTAATAAAGTCTCTAATAAACTGCACACGAAAATTTGGAACGAAACAGATATTTGGATGTGACTCCTCCCTGTGAAGCGGAGTACTGGGAGCTCAGTAGTACCGTGTCTCTCTCAAGTAGATCGGAGTGCCGGAGGTTTAAAAACGATGTGGCCTGTGATAAAAAAAAGGTTTAATAGTAGATAGAAAGAAGGTAAAATTACGTATAAGGATGATGATGAAAAAGTGATCCTACATTATGTCATTGTCATTATCTTCTCCAAAAATTCGTACCATTCATACGTAGTACTAGTGTCGTTTTAAGATCAGACTGAAAGCCGCTTGGGTTTATTTAATAACAAACATTTAAGATAAGTAAGATAGGTAGTTTCACTTTTTTCAATGTCACTCACAAATGTTCTACAAAACTATACCTACTTTTATATTTGTCTCGGTTGTTGATAAAAAGCTATCAGTTTGAGTAATTTATTTTAACTTGTCATGCAATAGGTATTATAGTAATTGAGCGCTCATGTAATAAACGATCTTTGTTGTAAAATTTATTTCACACGCAGCCCCAGATAAATTGAGAATGATGACAGTGCTTTAGAAAAAGTAAAGCACCAAGACCACTTGCAAGTCTTGCTGCACAAGATGGTTTGTGCAACCGACTTTCAAATTGTGAACACAGCTACAGCAAGTCGATTTCTTTCCAAGTATGATTACGAACTAATCGAGCAATGGCGCACAAAAACTTGCGCAGTAAAACTTGCTAGTGGATTTGGAGCTGCAAGTAGGTAAAATTGCAAGTAGCTTGCACGCGCAAGTTTGCCATCGTACCGCGTGTAGTGCAGCAAGGGAGATCTGTGCTTGTCACTTTGTGAGTAAATGTATAAGCTGACTATAACCAACGCAGATGAATCATACCTTAATAAGACGTGTGTAATATGAAGGGGACTAAAATTGTGTAATTTGGCAAGTAGAGTTATGATTTTTAACCGCCTCCAAAAAACCAGCCAATAGCTTCGATCACGCACAGGTTTTTTTTACAGATCCAACTACATGTCATAAGTTGGCCGACTAATTAATTACACGTAAACTAGTAGAGCCTATTTAGCAGTCGTTTTTTTTCTTTCGTTATATGTACAGTATATTATGTAAGTATACTGTGAATTTGTAAATACTTTTCAGTTACCTACACAGAAAAAGCAGTTTAGCTGGTTGGGGAGGGTTAAAGTAATTCTAACAAACGTAACCACTTAAGCTAAATAAAATGTATCCTGTATCTTTGTAGGCGTTATAAATATGTATGATTATACCAAAGTTTAGCACTAATAATCTGCGCGTAAAACGGCTGTCATGGACGTGACAAAACTCGAAAGGTCCCTAGTTTTACTACAGAACCCTAAAAAGGAGGAAGTTCTCATTAACCCATTTAAAAAAGGAGAAGGGTCTCAATTTGTCTGATTTTTTAAATATTTTCGCGTATGACGCACATTTTTTTAATTTACAGGTACTCAAGCTTAATTCAGTATTTTTCAAAGTTTAATTAAATCTGATAGGTCAGAAGTCAATTGTTATTGATAGCACCTTAAGATATTAAATATTAAACCTACGAAAAATATAAAAAATGCGTAGGTACAATAAATCATAAAAAATATTATGCAGGGAGATCTAACCAGCGCATATAGTACCTAGTAGTACCTATGTATATTTTTTCACTCGATTTTTTTACGTAAGTACACAATTCATTTCTTTTTTGAATAATAATAGGCTTCAATTCTCTAACATCAAGGCCAGTATGAATGGCTGTCAGTTAAACTCTGCGCAGGCGCATGTCCCACGTCGCGTGATCGTTCATCCCCTTGAACCTTGGCGATTAGGTTCGGATGACGGGTTACACGTGGCAAACTTAAAGGTACGTCTCATAACAATTATTTATTTCGATTACTTACATTAGTAATTCGCAGTCCCTGTGGCCAAATATGAATCGTTTTGCCTAACAATGTATTATTTTTAGGGTTTTGTACCTCTACATGGTACTTTCAAGGATTGGATTTTAAAAACAATTGTAAAAATGTAGGTGAATTAGGTTATAAAATAAAACCCAAAATTTGCGAAAAAACATTGTCCTCCCTAATGTTTTACTTTTCTAAAGCTATAATTATAATATTATCAGGGTTAGTGAATACTGTCAGTGAATTGAATACAGTGCCACTGAATACTGGCACCCGTCTGGGGCCCGACGCCCAGTAACAGGTCCGACTAGGCGGCGCACCGTATTCAGCACGCGGGCCTCAGGAAGACGTGGGGCAAGTCTCACCAAAGGAAGGATCCACTAAGAGCTGACGGACGAAGCCTTCCTTACCTGGATTGCGGTAAATGCATTAGAGAATCCCGCCAACTCTGGCCATAAATCCTCAGAGAAACACCGTGGTGGTTTTAGTAGGTAAGAGTCCGGCATAAATAATCCTCCAACTTCCCCAGAGTAGAGGGTATCCACGAAGATGTAGCCACGTAGGAAAAAAAAAGGACTACGTACTGCCATAATTGTTAAAAAAGAAAACGATTTGTGTTAACTTATAAGAACACTAAAGGTACAAGTTCGTAGCCAACTGCATATAGCAGCAGCAGACGACGTGTCGATACGACACGTCGTAGCAACAAGTCGCAACGTCATGTCGCTGCAATCATGATTTCGAACCCAACTGCAGATGGCTGCAGCAGACGACACGTCGTATTCCAGTTAGTTCTGAATGTTCCGTGAGACAAGATGTGTGACCTGTTTAGGATTAGCGATCGAGATTTACTTTCGTATCTTTTGTTTTTGTTAGATACATCGTACAGTGCAGGATATTGGGCCACCTGGTTTATCAGTTTTTCTTCCTCAGAATTGGAAAAAATCATTTTTTGAGAAAGATTCAACGTGTCGTCGCTCCAGCGTCGGTGGCACTACTGATCTGCGGTCGTAGGTACGATGTGTAGTCGAGCGACGTGACGCTAGCTGCGGATTTCATAGAAATACATAGAAACCAGTAGTTTCGTAGCGACACGTTGTATGCTACTGCTGTATGCAGTCGGCTACCAACTCGTACGTTTACTGAAAAGACTTACATAGATGAAAATATTATACATAAACGTTGCAGTACGAAACCCTAAATCCGTGAGCCTAATTGTTCTTGATCGTATACAGGCCATGTAATTGGTCATGATCCCGTGGCAGGATCGTAGGATTTGTTATCCATTATCTAATGATTATTTATTTTGTAAAGATACAAGGGTCTTCATTTTAACGCTCATAAAATAACGCTCAGTAAATCATAAGAATCGGTCAAAACGTAACAAAATTGCGGTCAGGAATACATTTTTGAAAAGAAAATATGCATACCAGTCAACAAGTACAAATTTCATAATTTTGCCAAATTATCTGACTGTTGCTCGCATAATTGCTATTTCACTTGTATCAATTCAGGAATTGGTAACACGTAGACAGACGTACTATGTAAGTATTTTACGTACCTAGCTTCAGGATTGTTTAATGTACAAACTACATCAAGTATAAACAAAAAGAAAAGTCCTGACTGACTGATTGATTGACTGACTCATCAATGCCCAGCCCAAACCCTTGGACCTAGAAAGCTAAAGTTTTGCACAGAGGTTCTCTTTATAATGTAGACAAGGTATAAGGAAGTATTTTTTGAAATTCAACCCCCAAGGGAGTTAAATAGGGGATGAAAGTTTGAATGGAAAATCGTCACTTAACGGCTTCAAAATTTCACGCAAGCGAAACTGCGGGCAAAATTAAGCTAGTCAAGTACAATTGCAGAAACGAGACCCAAAACAAAACATGAACTAAATACGTATGACTGAATGAAGACGCATTAGTAATATTATCTAATTGCCTACACTTTATATTCGCTGTTGTAATGAAACTCAACCTTAAAACCTTGAACTTGTCGCCTAAGGTCAAGTGCCACATGATTATGAAAACATTCAATAGGTTCTCCCTTCCGACCTTTGAATTTATTTAAAATCACGAGGTCAACATAATAAAAGGGACAACCAGTTTTATCAAAATAGGTATTATATAATCCAAAGACCATTTATGTGCACATAAAACTGCTAGCGTACACCCCTATTGATTCTTATAGCGAGAACCATAAACACGAGAATTGAATGCAGAAGCTCACAAGAGCTCACAATGGTCGTCAGTTATGCAAATCGTAGAGTTATACAATTCATTCAATGCGAATTTGTATAGAGAATGTATTTTTTTTTCTTATTTTTGTTAAGGGTCTTTTGAATTTGGAACTAACGTCCACTTTATGCTGGACTGGGGTTGTCACTAAATGAAGCGAAATATAAGTATTGTGGAGTTCCTAAAGAGCGTAACTACATACAACGGAAATCTCATACATTGAATTGAACAAACTGACGAATGTAACCATAAGAAATATGAAGATTTATCTAATTAGCACTATTACTCAGCAACGCATTTAATTAAAATAGGCTTTTTTGTAACTATTTTATTAAAATAATACATAACAAGATTTTTTCAAACAAAAGAAACTTAACAATTAACATATGTAATACTGACTTAACATTAACTTAATTCTCACATAATAAAACATGTAGATAATATCTAATATCACTATTTTATTTGACATTATAATTATATCAATGTAAGAATGCTTACACAAGGTCTTTAGAAACATTTTATTTATGCTATACTATGAAGCATAGGTTATCTGTGAAATTGCTGAAAGTCGTTTCGCGATACTGTGCTAGACAATATTTAATTATCTGTTCATCGTTTCAGCGAAGTGCACCTACGCAAGTAAAGAAATAATTGCAATCTGTCAATGCAACAATGTTTTATAAGAATGTAAGTACAAGATGACTCAAGCAGACGGCATTCTATAAATAATGTTATCAACCAAATGAATTACTGAATAGGTACTCGCCACCAAGTTTAATTAAAATTTATTTCCAAAATCATTTGTTTGTCTGGAAGTCAAAAGCTCGCTATCATTATTACAATGACAAATTACAGTTGTTGTTCTACTTAACTTGTTCCCAACTATGTTGGGATCAGCTTCTAGTCTAACCAGATGCGGCTGAATACAAGTATTTTGAAGGAGCGACTGCCATCAAATCTACGCAAGTTACTGAGCAATGCCATATATATCCTAAGGTTAGACCGGTTGTCAGACTTTCGGGCTTCTGACTACCAGTAACGACTGACATAAAATTATGACAAAAATAGCAGTAAGCTTTTTAGTAAGTATAGATTTGTCTTGCATTGCAAAATGAAGTAAGTACCTAAATGTTTATAACGCACGAGAGACAAATATAAATATAGAGCAAAGCTCAGGAGCAATCATAGGTAGGTACATTGGCCGAAGTTCTGTTTACAAGACTTAATTAAAGGTATTGTCACGAACAGTACAAGATAAAGAACTTTATACCTTATGTAGTTAAAGGCGTTCTATTTCATGTTTATATAGGTACATAATTCTCTTTGTATTTCCCTACTGTGTTTGCGATTGAACAATAGTTTTGCTAAAGATATCAACAATACGGTTTCCTAGGAAATGTAGCGGTGAAAGTTTCTAAAGCCTGTGAATAACGATCTACTCTTAGATATTTGTTGAGAACCATTTTATCTGACGGATACAAATGATTTGTTAAAGTCATTGTAGAATTTAATAGTGATAATAATATTAAATAGCATAATCTAAATCTAAAGGCGGATTATCTAATACCATATTCCCTGTTAAACTAAATTAAAATATAAAATTCAATTGTTACTTAAAATAAGACAAAACCATAAAACAAAAAGTTCCTTTTTAAAAAGAATTATCTAAAACACTAAACACTGGGCTAAAACGACGTGTTGATTACAATATTAAGAGCTAAATTATTATAGTAATAACTATAAATAAGTATAGGTACCAAAGCAGCGCTATTACACTAAGTAGGCGTGAAGTCTATTACTTCAGAATTGATTGCTATTAATCATACTCGGCTATAAAACAGTGCGACGTAGATTTTAAAAACTCGCAATAGTAATGGTATAGGATGTTCATTACATATTCTTTTTCAAATTTGTAAAGCATAATTTAAAAGGTGGTGGAGCATGAGTTGTGCCAAGAACACCTATTAGGCCCGGGGTATCTTCTCCTTCAGGCAAACAGAAATCAAAGTTGTTCATAAGATTAGCAAAGAAGAGGAACAGCTCCATTCTCGCCAGCAGATTACCCAGACACATGCGCTGACCGACTCCGAATTGCATAAAAGTATCGGTAACACGAAACTTCCCGTCTTTTATGAATCTTTCGGGTTTAAATTTTTCGGGTTCTGGGTATATTTCGGGATCCATGTTCATTTTGTTTATCAACGGTATGATATGAGTACCAGAAGGGACGATGTAGTTTCCGATTTTCCAATTTCTGAAATATAAAAGTTTTTTTTTATGTTTGTAAACTAAAGTACCTATTTAAATTCGATCGCAAGTTTAACTTAGATGGCATCTAAGCAATACAGCCACGTAGATAATACATTGTGTACGTGTCTCAAAACTAAAGAGCATATTCGTTGCTTTTACGGAGAGAGTATCATGTCCTGTTTCAATTTGAAAATATCTTTTAAAATTGTTAGTTGAATAATATCTATAACTTAATGCTCTTGAAATAAGCAGAACGTGTTGATACTATTATTCAAAATCTATTTATTACGGCCCATTATTCTAGTTTTGACAGTTGGCAATAACTACTTATTAAAATCATTGCCAATAAACATGTTCAGATTAGCAAATTATTTGATTTGCATTCCGTCCCCACTTTATCTTAAATTGTCATCTTAATGTTTCTTGAATGATTGAATGTAGAAAAAAACTTTGAATTACGAAATAGAAGCTTTGGTAATCAAATTGGATCTATTTCATCAAATCAATCAAACTCTACATACAACGTATTACTACGTACACCGTAGAGCGAAAAACAAGTAACGTCAGTATATCTTGTTATTCGTTAGCTGGTTTGCTGGCTTCATAATTAAAATTCGTAAGTGGTAAGAATAAAATAGTATTAAATTCAACGCTACATTTTACAGAAGATTCGCTAAGAATCGCTACAGGCATCCCAGTCAACGTGGTTTAGAACTAAGAACAAGAAAACACTATACTTATCAAAAAAATATAAATGAATGATAACTTACGCGGTATTCACATGAGTAGTTCCCAAAGGCACGATGGACACTAAGCGCATAGTCTCAAACAATACAGCTTCAATATACGGCAGTTGCAGACGATGGGCCATAGTCACTAGTTGACCTGGGGCCACCACTTTCCACAGCTCGGTCCGCACTTTCTCAGCCACTGCTGGTTCTCTTATCATCATCACCAACGTCCAAAGCAACGAAGTCAGTGAAGTCTCCATTCCAGCAGAAAAGAGATCGTTCATAACTTGCACTATTTGCTTTTCTGTAAAATGAGTGAACAAGAATTAATACCAGAGAAAGATTATGAATGATTATCATTGGATGCAGATCTATAGTGTCATAAAGACGATACACAAAATATATGAAAAACATAGAGAAAGACTTGCATCGATTAAATAAATATTATTTCGTAACCATTCCTTTTCTTTTCTCCAAAAGTTCATTTTAAATTAAAACAGGAAAATTACCAGAGTCGACGCCTGGAAATATATTCGTTTTATCTTCTTTCTCCATCGAAGAATCTTTTTCCGCTTCGATTTTATCTAGATAGTGGTCTAACAGATCGGCTTGTTCGGTGCACTTGACTGAACTTGAGCGATATTTTACACGCTCGGTTATATGGTCCCCATGAAACTTGCTAATATCCGCCAAATTTCTTTTAATTTCGTCTACAACTACCTTTTTCCCTGGGAGTTTCTGAAAAGAAATAGTCATTATAAAATTTCAATTGAAGAGCATTAGATTGCAATTTACCGCGGTTAAGGTATTAACAAGCATATCGAATGCTCCGATAAAATCTAAGTTATACAAAAACATCAGTTACTTTTACGTGTAAAAGCTATATCAACCGTCACTCAAGGTCGCAGACACGGCTGGTATTTCTCGTAAGCTATGGCTTTTTCCTCATAAGCTCAGCAGAATTCGAAGTACGAGTGTAATTACAGCTCGATAACAAGAGAAATTACGTATTGGATGTAAGACCGAGATAGTGCACGTTCAAGACAAGCACGTTTATGAGTACCATTATAAAAACGACTATAGGTAAGCATCTTTTTCCTTAAGTTGACTGCGAAAACGTGTGCAAGAAGATTAAAAACGAACTCCATCACATTAATTTTATTTTACCACCTGTCATGCCCCCAGTCTTTGACGCAAAGGTGCACTTCTACAGTGTGCTAAAGACAGTTTAAGCTCCCATGTGACGGGGAGTGAAACATTTATCGTGCACATCTTTAGCGAAATGGTATTACTTTTATTTTCATACTGCTCGAAATAAGTCACATCCTTATAATATAAATGCAAAAATAATTCTGTCTGTTTGCTACTTCTTCACGACTAAACTGTTGAACCGATTTTGACTGAAACTTGATACGGAGATAGTCTGGAACCGAAGGAAATATGCTATCCTGGCGACTAAGGGATTCACTAGAGGATGGGCAGCAGCGTTCTCTGAGTACTTTAACAACCATACTGCGATCGCCAACCCGCCTGCCAAGCGTGGTTATTATGGCAAGCCCCCCCCCCCTCCCCGATATGGCTTGGGGGAGGCCTATGTCCAGCAGTGGACTTCTTTCGGCTGAATGATGATGTTTATTGACAAGGTTCTGAATCGAGAGGCTGGTTAGACTATAAGTCGACCCTAACATGATTTAGAAAAGGCTACACTGATCAATGATAAAACTTACCAAGTAACCTTTCACGTGTTCCCCCATATGCACTAACCCAAACAACTTCATGCCTCTTGAAACCCTCTCGTTGAACATGGTGAAGTCTCCATCATTTTCCTTGAAACGGAAACTCATCATCAACTGGCATATAACATTGTGTATATGTCTACCAAATAAAAACGTCGGGTTCACAGCTTGTCCCTTTGTATCGTCTAGTTTTGTAAGCAATTCTTCTATCTCCGCCTGAAATTGTATATTGTTAGTATGTACAATCAGCTGCAAAAATATATATACACTTGGTGAATTTAAAAGATGAAATTACAAAGAATTAGTGAACGAAATCTTTTAATATAATTATTATACACATCACATCTGCTAACATACAAATACTTGGTTTGTGAAATTTTAAGATTTCCTTCTCCACGTCTTCTTAATTTCCCTTTTTAATTTCTGAAATGGAAAAAAATTGTGATGGCAAGGTTCTTACAATGATATTTTTTTCGAAGCGCGTGTTTGGCCACAACTTGACGCCGAGGGCTCGGAATTTCTCATGGAGGAATTGTCGCTGCCTTTTCCAGAGCATACCTTCGCTTAAAATAATTCCTAAAAACAAAAGGTAAAGTTATTAAAAATAATTAGTATTAAAAATAATGTAAAGTTATACATATTAAGTTTGTTTTGTCATTATTGTAAATGTATCGAGCTTAATTATGCTTGAAGTACATAATTATAATTATAGATCTTTCGAAAATAAATAAGATTCAGAATTTTTAAATTAGTAAGTAGATATGTATAAATTGTATAATTTTTATATTCAGAATCGGTCACTAATCCAAAAGGGTACTAAAGTACCTAAAATAATGAAATATACTTTTTCTACACAACTTTCCCCAAAAGTCAAAAAGTTTGTAAGGAAATGCCGTTAAAAGATTTTTAAAAAAATACGCTTCTGCAGTGTTGCCTTTTCAGCTGTTTACATTTTAGGTCTCGGATTGATAGCTCCTTTTTAGGGTTCCGTACCCAAAGGGTAAAACGGGACCCTATTACTAAGACTCCGCTGTCCGTCTGTCTGTCTGTCCGTCTGTCACCAGGCTGTATCTCATGAACCGTGATAGTTAGACAGTTGAAATTTTCACAGATGATGTATTTCTGTTGCTGCTATAATAAAAAATACTAAAAAACAGAATAAAATAAATATTTGAGGGGGCTCCCATATGACAAACGTGATTTTTTTGCCGTTTTTATAGATAATGGTACGGAACCCTTCGTGCGCGAGTCCGGCTCGCACTTGGCCGTTTTTTTCTGGATTTGTAACCAAATCAGGGTTTCCAATTTACCTATTGAATTTTGAATTTAATTTTGTAACAAAATAAAATTATTTTTTTGTTCGCTGTAAAACAGTTATCAACTTATCAGTGATACTTTTAATTGCAAGCGGCTTAGCTCTTTTCCGACTAACCTTGTATAATGAAAATTATGCTTACCAAGTCCACCCATAAGCCCATTCAACGGAGTATGAGCCCGACCCGTAGAGTCAGTCCTGCTAAAATACTGCTTCATCAGCTTAGTGGAGCCGATACAGACGACGAGGTTGCAGCCCATCTGCATGGAGAACACGTCACCATATTGTTCAGACAACTTGAGGTAGAGCAGATGCGGGGGTTCCTGGTTCATGAACGGTAAGAAGCCTAGGAAAGGAATGCCCCATGGTCCTGAAAGTAGGTACAACGCTTGTTAGTAAGGTATTAAATTAATTAAGTTAGCAATCAATTTTATTCTTAATCCTACTGAAGTGCAGAAGACTGCCGTAAATGCATAATTGAGGAAAAAAGATTGTAATGAATGGATATTAAGAAGATCAGGGAATTTGTTATGGTTATGATATTAAAATTTTGTTTCCTGTGACGCCTGAGGTCCAGACCAAATCGATGGAATAGCTAATACTTGTAATGATTGTTAAAATATTGAACACTATAGCATATAATATTATGGCACTTACCAGGCGGAAGATTTTTGTAATATTTAATGGTTTTAATTATTATCCAAAATAATAACGTAGAATACATAAACAACCTGGTTATTTCATTCGATAAATTGTGTATTGCTATAATTATAAGACAATACCTGAGCAGGTTAGAAACCATCTTTATTAAAATTACGAAAGCTCAATTAAATAACGAATAAAACTGTAGGTAGGTATATGAATACTGTTTTTCAGAAAAAAATGTCTGAATTCCAAATACCTATGTAACCGATTCGAATTAATTTATGAATACAACGCGTGATGTATTTTTATTACAAAAACTTAATTAGCAAAAAAATACCATATCGTTTAATTATGTTATGGCTATAAATTAGTAATATTAAAATTTACTAAACGGCCACAATAGTTTTTGTGGCGCTTAATAAAGCGTTCGAGTCAGTTTATATTTAAATTATATTTCTTATTTTGTGAGTGCAAAAACGTATATTGCAGAATACTATCCGGTTTTGAATATGAAGTGAGGTGCCTTAAGTCGTTTTATATATATAGTAGTATGAAGCACCGCTGCCATGTTTATCTATTACGTGCATGAATTGATTTGCTGATAAATTATTCAACTTGATAACAATGTGCAGTGAGTAAAATATCGTTTTATCTTTAATGACTTGTTTTTTTCTTGTCCAATCTTGGGTCACTGACCTGATTCGTCACTGATCAAATGTAGAATGAATACGAGTTATGTAATTGTGTGAAATATTATCTTTCTAATCGTACATTAGTGTAAGCAGTGCTTATCGTCACATCTTTCACTGCTGACCTACTGAACTTAGAAATGCCAGCTGTTGAACAGGTGTGCTTACCTAGACGGATTGATGACGATGATTGGTTCAAAGTTGGATGCTACTATTTCTTCCTGGTACATATTTACAAGGGTAACAGCTTATTACCATTAGCTGGAACCACTTTCGGATCGACTTGGAATATGAGAAAAAGTTTTTAGTCAGCAGTTACAGTCAGATCAAAGTTATATCATAGCATGTATTGTCAACGTATTTTTTTAATGTAATATTATGTTATATAAGAAATATCTTATTTTCTGACCTCCAAATAAGCTGTCCTGTCGTGTGGTTATCATGGTATGGGCATGTGATGCGGAGGAATGAGGAACGTGTAGTGGGGAAAGTTTTGAATATGAATGTGGATGGTTATGAGGAGTAGAGGAAAACCAAAGAAACGATGGATGGATAATGTAAAAGATGATATGACTACTGAGATGACGGCTAATAGAGATGTATGGAAGAAAATGACATACTGAGCCGACTCCAAATAAGTTGGGATAAGGGCAGGAGGATGATGAAATAAGCTAAATTTTGACGGAGGCAACATAAATTAAATTAAAAAAAAACGAATAAATATTGTTAACGTATAGATAACAGAAAGGTTTTTGTTATTTCCAAAAATGGTAAAACCTGAAACAATCATGCTGGCAATGATCGGAAGAATTTCATATGTAGTTACGTACATAGGTAGTGTGCATTGATCGGAATCGCGAACATTCTTCGATGATAAACACTTCACGTGATTTAAGCCCTTATCATTTGACATTTTGCCCTTCATAATATCGTACAGTATATTTAAGTTTCCGCATTATTATTTGTCAAGTATATACTTATATCTAATCTTGTTTTCGAATCGTGTAATTCCTTTAGCAACATAGGAGCATAAACTGTGAAGGTCATAATTATCATTATGGCGTATGAAGGACTTACGTAAGCAGCTATCGAGATTGGATAACAGTTTATTGACCTTTATCGCTCGGTAGTATTCCGGGTTCAACGCTCTGACAAGGACGTTCAATCGCATGTTATGCTCAGCAAATTAAACACGTGGTCATGCTGTTAATGTATTATATACCTACTACGTAATAAAATTAAAGTCTATTTTACGTTATCGACTGAGACGTCTTAATGACGATGCCTTGATTAGTAGAAATTTTACAACTATAGTAATTAAGCTATCGGTCGACGAACCTTTTAAATGATTTGTACGGATTGCACTTTGGTCGATGTTTCGATCGGTGACCCTGCGATCGACATGATTAACATAGGTTAGTTTTTTGCACGTTGCTCTGTAGGTATATATATATATACTGAATATCTAATCGACTCCCAAATCTAAAGGATTAAAAATGACTCCACCTGTTTATATGTATGTATATGTTTAGCCCAAATCTAGTATCAGGTAACAATTTTTAATATATTTTTGATATTGATGTCTTTTAAACAATTGTATGTCATTCGTTCAAACAATAAAAAGTCGATAAATTTATCGTGTCAAATCGATAAAGCAAACAATTATCTCGTATGAATATTTCTGTAATTATTAATTGACAATCCGAATGCGCACTATTTTATCTACTTTAGCAATCGCAGGATCTAATATCAAAGCAGACCAAATTGAACTCAATTGAATGATTACTTTGATGAAAATTGACGAGATAAAACTGCGAGCGAAACAAAAATTAAACCAATAAATCGATTTCCGAATTCGATTCTTGCCCATCACTGACTGGCTTCAATTAACTAATATTATATAATCTTTCGTTTATCCGACCACGTGGCAGAAAAGGTTTTTAACCTTACAAAGTTCTGTGAAAATTATTAATGGATAAAGCACTTAGGATTATTGGCGCAAGTTTACATCGTTAGATGATAAACATGTAAAAACTGGGTAATATCGTTAATGTTTTCGGGATCCCCAGCGTGTGTGACGTAGAGAATTACGACGTAACATCACATTATAGTAGGTGTATGAATATTGCAGAGTATAGCTATTTAAGTGAGTGGTTGTGACGTAAGCTAAAGCTAAATAACAGCTGATTATGCGTCATAATTAAATAACCCAGACGGAGGGTTCATGTAAGATGCATTCGATGCAATGGTATCTCAAAGTTCACATACAACAAATATAATAAAGTCGTCTCTGAAATAACTTTTATTTTATAGATCACTAAATACACTTGTAACTATCAATTTTTAAATGAATGTGTACTATTTTTGATACTTCCTAGTAAGTCCAGTCCCCTATATAAAAATGACTTTTGCTTATAAAAATCTCATTCAGTATTGAGCACAGTTTTGAACGAAATCTAGATGTTCAAGTAGTTTATACAATAAGAATCTTTGGCTGGACACAGTCAAGTAAATAATTTATAAAATAAAAAGAACACGGAGTATAATATTGGTGATGATTCTTTACTAAATAAAGATCAATTTATTTGACTTCGATAAAATCTAAATCTTAAATCATTGGAATACCTATAACAGACCATATAATAATTATGAAATATTATGAATTGTTTCAACGATTAAAGGAACATTCTATATATTCTTTGTCTAGTCCAAATCGTACTTAACGAATTTGACAAATAATTAAAACTTATCTGTCATCGCTAAAATACTATGCGCCACTAAATCAAATATTTAAATTAGAAAGTATTATATTTGTTGTTGTACAAATTAAAAAACAACTACCTAGTTACTATTTGGATCAAAATGAAAAGTATTTTACGAACCTCAGTTTAGAAAGGCTATTAGAAAATAACTATGCACAAGATTTAGGACAATCAACATGAATTAAATAATGAATGTATATAATATACAGACTGCTGTTTTATGTAGGTACTGCAGCAGCGGTAGGTGCTGTAGGTACTGACCTAGGTAGGAAAGTTAAAAAAATTTGGGACTGAAATATAAGTACAACGGGTATTTTGCCCTATGAGCGGCTATTAAATAAAATAGTTTCAAAGGAAAGGTCTGTCAATATAAAATAACTTTAGTACGGAGTTGACGACACGTTTGGTGCAGTGGCTAAGCGATTGGCTTCTGCGCTACGGGTCGTGGGTTCGATTCCCACACGGAACAAAAATTTGTATGGCCTACAGATGGTTGTTCCGGGTCTGGGCGTTTGTTTGTGAGATTTGTGTCTGTAAACGCACCCACGATACAAGAGAAATCTTAGTGTGGGGCAACGTTTTTCTAAAAGAAAAGAAAAAGAAAAAAAGTTCATAAAAAAATGTTTTCGTAAAAATTATACTGGTTCAGGTATAGACTTTTTGACTGTTTGGCTATGAAAATGGAAACCATAAGAATTAGAGAAAAGTGTTGAAAGGAGTCGTATGCTCGATATTGGAGTAAACTAAAAGAGAATTTCTAGGTTTTTGAAAAAAAGTTGATTCATCAGGGATCGAACCCGATCCTTTTTTTTATTCTTAAAAATACCCTGAATGATTGCAGCTATTGATAATGTTGCTGTTAAGATTAAAATCATGCAAAGATGTTATATGTGATAAATCAAACGATATGAAATATTTTTAAAATTTTCCTTACTGATTGTTTTTCATGCTTTATTAATGCTTCTTTAATATTTTCCTTATGTTTTCTACCCTTTATAATTTTTTATCTAAATATAGATGGGATGATCTTCAAAATCAGCCTATTGGGCCTCTCTGGTGCATTTTATATGTCGATATTAAATGTGTTCCGTATTTTTATTTCGAATAGGTAAGTGTCTAAATAAGCCTATTTTTACATTGGTCCCGATTTTAACCAAGCAGTTGTGGAAATAATTAGGTTTGAAATTTTAGAGACTAGAGCGATCAATTTTTGTTTTGGTGATTGAGCGAGATAACACCGAAATAAACTTGCTATAAACATAATCCACTGTTAGGTCAAGCGCCTTAAAAAATCCGCTAAAAATCGCTAAGACTTTACCGCAGGCAGCGTCGCGTGGCACCCAGCTGCTAGGTACATACATTTAAATTCTAGTACAACATTAATGTGGGTCATCAATTCTCACGATTCTATTATGTTATGCCTACAAATCTGTCGAGCAAGTATTGCAGTCATCGACCCCGAGTGTACTAACCCATATTACATATATTTTTCTTTAGGCTATTTGCACATGAGCCAGTTGGGTTTATATTTACTTTTATTCACGTAATACTTGATTGTTGTATAATTATATCGATATCTGAGTACATTACCGAGAGAGCTTTCTCTGTGCTTGATGCTGAATATTAACTTTAGCCGTGGATTTGGTTCATTCCGGTTTTAATAACAGTTAAAAAAACAGCATATTATACTCTCCTCTCTTTACTGTAAATAAATCTTGTATCTCATTATCAGTGATCGGAAAAAGGTGTGCTAATTTACCTAAACTTCAAAGAACAGAGACAAAAACTGGAGACTTCCTTACGACAACATTTTTTTTCGTGAAAATTATTCCGGGTTTCGAGACATCACTAAAGTACATTTAATATTAATGTTAATAGTACAGAAAACAATTAAATTCGTTTCCTATTTTTGTTTCCCAAAATTGTCACAAAACCAGATGACACGTTTTTCGTTGTTTTTAAAAAAGAGATTTTTTATTGTTTTCAAAAAAGGAGATTGTCTTTTATTTTTTGAAAACAAATGAAAGACAATCTCCGAGAAAATTCTCCTGAAAAAAAAATGTCGTAAGGAAGTCTCCAGTTTTTGTCTGTGTTCTTTGAAGTTTAGGTAAAGTAGCTCACCCTTTTCCGATCACTGCTAATTATGCACAACAATTTAGTAACAGAGGAGCGTAGCACCTTATGAATTTTCTGATAAAATACGATACGTATTCTGATAATTACGGTGCTTTTTCGACACTGCCATACTTAAAAAGCCAGTGTTCAGTATTTATTTAAAAAAGCCTATTAAGCATAAAGCGTGTTTTAAATAACTAAAAGTTAGGCTTTAAAGCCAAACTTTACTGCAAAAAATACCGTTTGAGTATAACACCAGTTATTTGCTACGAAATTACTACGAATTTTAGTTAGTCGTAGAACGGTATTCCTCTCTTGAGCCAGAGCTCACTATGAAACCGAAATCACAGTAATATTGGTATTTTTTCGTAAGCATGGTTTCATAAAAGAGCCTACATGTGTTGTAAAATATTGAAATGAAGTAAGAGTCTTAAAACAATACTATATTTGGTAGGTGGCGTACAGCTGTGTCGACCACCCACCCGTCAATAAACAAATTCGGCCATCCTAATTGTCTGTATCGGTACTTCACATTTCACTTTCGACGAGGCGGTACAAGAGCCGCTGCAAACGGTCCGGTGTCGTTGACCCCGTGTCCTCGCGGCCGCGTGCCGATTAGATAATTTCCGCGGTGCGTTGTCAAAATACTCATGACCCAATGGTACAGTGAATACGCGAGGTCTTTGAACTCGCTGCGATCGCGCAAATACAGACGTGATCGGAGTTTTAGTCGTGCTGTGTTACGATACGAAAATCTCTATCGGTCGATAATACTTTTACATCGACATTATCTTATACCTGTACGTTTGTATCTTAAAAGATTACTTATCTTTTTAGCCTAATTTTAAGGTGTTGCGCTAGTACAATAGCCTGAATAGATTTTTTAAACAAAAGTTTTTGTATATATCTAACAATGTTTCTAATCTTATGTTTTATATTGATCACTGGTCGCATTACGGGTAAAGATATCGTGTAACAAATAAATTCAATTGGACTACAGCAAAGTTTTCGTAGCGCGTAAAGGGTCCCGCATCCCAATAAATTTTGTGTCCAATAATATGGCATTGCGAATCTCAGAGGCGTCGCGAAACTTCTAAGAAAACGATAACATCTAATAAAATGTCCAAGATATCGAAACTGTGTCTGTTTCCCTCTTATCTACTAACTAGGTTCGAGAATTTTCGCAACTTTGTCCTCGAAGCTTCGAATTAATCAATATTGAATTGATACGCGGACAGATAACATTTCTATTACCTTCTATAAATTGGGAACAATAACTCAAAAAGGGAACTTGGATTAACTGGATGGATGCGTGAGGCAGAGGATCGAGTGGCGCTACTTGGGAGAGGACTACGTCCAGCAGTGGACTGCGATAGATTGAGGTGCTTAATTGAACTTAAGTTTTTATTGAATTAATATTTTCCCTAAAAAATAAAACCGGCCAACGGACACGCACGTGTCGGGCCACGCACAGTAATAGGGTTCCGTAGTTGCTAGTTGCACAAAATTTGCACTTTAAAGTTTAATATTTCAGAAACGGATCCCTTAATCGAAAAATTGTAGCGAAAAACTCACAATGTTTTTGAAACACCTATCCAACAACACGCCACACGATGGGGTAAACGAGAAAAAAAAAACATCCCCACTTTAGATGTACAGGAGGCACTCTCAAACAAAATATTTTTCATGATTTAATTTTACCACTTTGTCGGCGTGATTTATATGTATATCCGGGCCAAATTATAGCTTTCTAGTACTAAGAGTCTCTGAGCTAAGCTGCGGACGGACGGACAGACATGGCGAAACTATAAGAGTTCCTTCTTGACTACGGAACCCTAAAAACTGCTAATCCTATGATTTACAAATGCCAGCTATGAATAATACCTAATCAGGCAAAGTCACAGCGTAAATATGAATGAACTAATTAATTGGGGGGTCCTATTACACTCATCCATTGTTTCAGCCCATTCAATGAAACAGCAGGAAGGCAGATAGTCCGTACAATAAACTGTGTATGGTTTTTTCCCCAAACCTAGATCAGGGACGGAAAAATTCCAACTGTAAAATGACAAATGCGGTAGTAAATTCTGCAGGGAAGTTTTCCATCTAGGATACCTGTGAGTCTAGACTATACGGGTGATTATAATTTGTTGACGTCAATGGTGCAATGGAATTGGAGTAGAGTTCATCAACACACAATACATAGACGGATCTCATAAGGTACTTCCATTGAGGCTAATCTCCTGTTGTAGGTATCTACGTGTTGTGACAAATACCTTGTTGTTCTGTTGTTTTGGTTTACCGATTGTTTGTTATTATACGATGGATTAGTAATTGTTTTGAAAGGATTCAAAATTGGTAATTTATCCTTCTTTATCCACTGTTTAATAAAATAATTGTTGAATTTATTTATTTAATAATTTGTGTACACACAAAACTTAATAAAAGATAAGTTAATCAGAACCATAACGTACAAAGGCAATATTTCTGAAAGAAATCTCTTCCACCTGTGAGAGAAGAATTTAGAACAAGAAATGTAGACAGTATATAGTTTGTAAAAACAAAAGAAATAGACAAATATACGGACACAAAAAACCATTCATTTATTTATTTAATTCTTCTCCAATTGGGCTTCTAGACATTACTAACACACTACTACTATATTACTTACAGCCTTTTTCCGTGTATTCCGTGCAAACCCGACGCATCGAGCGATATGCCTTTTTTTGGTTCTTGATGCTACTTTTAATGCTTTAGCTTGGTTGCGAATAAGGATAACTTATTCCTCCATCACAACTGGTTAGGAAACTATAATAAAAGTTACGGTAGCGGCAAAAGTATTCTTAGTTGGCAACTGGTTGCGAATAAGGATAACTTACTCCTCATCACAACTAGTTACGAAACTTTAGTAAAAGTTACGATAGCGGCAAAAGTATTCTTAGTTGGCAACTGGTTGCGAATAAGGATAACTTATTCCTCATCACAACTAGTTACGAAACTTTAGTAAAAGTTACGATAGCGGCAAAAGTATTGTTAGTTGGCAACTGGTTGCGAATAAGAATAACTTATTCCTTCATCACAACTACTTACGAAATTTTAGTAAAAGTTACGATAGCGGAAAAAGTATTTTTGGTTGGCAACTGGTTGCAAATAAGGATAACTTATTCCTCATCACAACTAGTTACGAAACTTTAGTAAAAGTTACGATAGCGGCAAAAGTATTCTTAGTTGGCAACTGGTTGCGAATAAGGATAACTTATTCCCTTAATCGCAACTGGTTACGGAAGTCTGTTGCAATGACAGCTGGAACGGGTAATGATTAGTTAATTCTGGTATTATATTTACCTTTAGTTTCTTAAAAAACTTACTTTTCATTATTCATACTCGGAAAGTAGGTCTGAAGTTGCCTGAGGAGCGGGTTGAAAGTAATACTTTTCAGCCATACGGAGAATCGTTTTCAACTGACAGCTGTCAAATCATAAAAAAAAACTAGTTCTATTTTCACATTTCTATTGAACCATGTTCCAACTTTCTATGCAGCCACTCAATTACAGCGCAATGTAAAATTATAATAACATCAAGTTAAGTATTAATTAAAGAATACATATTTTTTAAATGACTCTAATATAATTTAGTATCAACTATTTCTTTAAAGTAACATAGATTTGGGCAAAATATTTACCATTTTTTCAATGATGATAATGAAAAATAATGGCTGAATAGCTGGCCGGCCACAGAAAAAAAAAAACAAAATAGGCGGGAAAGCAATGCGGAAATCGCTCATTTTTTCTTTAGCTAATTCATGGTTTTATTTTTACTTTTCATTGTATTCGTAATGAAAAGCAGTGTTTACCTCGGGTTAAAGATATATTTAGTCTCTCGAACTATTGGCGCCCTCTCTACGCTCAGGTGCCAAACCCCGTCTCGGAATTAAATAAGTTACTTTCACCCCTAGAGTAACAATGTACTATTGTAGCCCGATATCAAAACAAAATCAGTTTGAAGAAATATTGCATAACAACAATGTTCTTAATTTAGCTCGAGGGGTGGTCAAGGCTGGCCACCTAGGCCGCCTGCTTCTTTTGATTTACGTAGATATTTTTTATAATTTTGAGGTGCGGATGGAAATGGACGAGCGAATAAATACTCCATAGTAAATACTCGCGAGTATTGTCTAATTTTTTATTGTTTATCGAGTATTAACCCTTAATCGGGCATGCAGTTTTAAGAAAAGTAAATAACAAACAATATTTCATTTTTTAATAAACAATAAAAAGAAGAAAAAATAAGTTTTTTTATAAGTAGGTATCATTTTTATTTTTTATTCAAGAAAATAGTTCTTAAAAAATATATATTTTGCCAGGTTTAAAAATATAAGAAAGAAGACATCGCGACGTATTCCAAAAAAGTTGGTGGAAAAATATGTAGTTCCCTGTGCCCGATTAAGGGTAAGCCGATTGTCCATTTCTAAGCACGCGTCATGGTTTTTGGCGCCAACTCAGGTCACAACCCTCGTGACCACTTCTGGATCAGCCACTGTTACAGCTTCAGATTTTATTGAAAATCTTTGCCCGTGCTAGTTTAATAACCATTGAATATATATACAGGGTGTTAACGAATTCGTGTAATTCCTTCAAACCACATTATCTATTAATGGTATAGATTAACCCCACGCGGGATTTAGATTGATTAAAAATAAATAAAAAATATTTTTTTCCAAAAAAATAATAATATTTTATTCTAAATTTCGATGCCATCCATAAATTAATGAAGGCACGGCGACACAGCTGACGGGCACAACTAGTGCGATATCGTTCCACGCAGTCAGTTAACTTGGAACGCTAAAATTACTCAGATACAGAATGTGATGGTTCATTTTTTGGAAAAAAAATTTGTTGAATCTGAAAAAAACTTGTTCAGGATCAATCAGTGTCACCAGTAGATCTCGCGGTTTGAAGGAATTACACGAATTCGTTAACACCCTGTATATATAGTCTATAGCTGCAAAACTTGTAACGTCGTTTATTTCCAATCAGATTTAGGATAGAGAATGTTTAAAATTGTACGATTTTACTATCGTTTATATCGTGAAGTGAGTAGAGCCAAAGAAGGGTCATTGAAGTCGTACGAGCTTTCCAGGTTGACTTAACATTTTTTCATGTAATATGTTGGTAAACAAGCCGACGGACCACCTGATGGTGAGTGGTTACCGTCACTGATATATACAGGGTGGATCAAAAATCGTGGATCAAACGAAACAGGGCGATAGTTGGGGTTATTTGCAGTGAAAAAAATCTGTGTGGCAGAGCCCTAACTTGATCTCCTTAAAAGTTATGACAATTTGAGTATTTTTTAAGAAAATACCAAAATAGGCAATTAGAGTAAAATGGGTACCTATTTTAAAACAATAAATGGTGTTTAGTTGCTTGAAAGTGCTTTTATGACAGTGAGTACCATGATTTATGAGGATTGGCACTTTTTTCAATATCTTTTAAGTCTCACGAAAAAGTATTTGTAACTTTAAGACCTTACTGTAAAAATACATGTACCTACTACCATAAAATGCTGCAAATAATCCCAACTATCGCCCTGTTTCGTTTGATCCACGATTTTTGACCCACCCTGTATACACTTACAACACCAAGAGGATTGATGATGCCTTGCTAACCTTAGAGACAACGATGGATAGAAACCCTTCAAACCGGAACACAACAATGCTGCTTAGCGGCAGAAATAGAGATCTACTAGTCTGCACTTTTATTTTCATTTGTAGCCTGCGTCATCCCATTGCTGGGTAAAGGCCTCTCCCATGACTTCCAGTTTCTTCGATCCAGAGCCAAAGTGGACCACTGGTCATTGGTTTTGTCTAGCTCGTCCCGCCATCTTCTTCGAGGTCTGCCGCGACGCCTTCTGGCTGTGTCAGGGCTCCATAAAGTGGTTATTTTGGCCCACAGCTCATTGGACATGCGGCACACGTGGCCGGCCCAGGCCCACTTCAACTTAGCGGCTTTTTGAGCAACAGTACAGCAGTGTGGTGTTGTGTTTTTATTTTACTTCTTCTTCTCTCGTGTCAGCACGAGCTGTGCGAATTGCTCATGCTGTGGTGAAAAGATTAGCCAGTCAGCAAGGTTGGTAGCGGGGCTGACAGCCCAGGGTGCGCCGGACGTACTTAAGTATCGTCACTCGTGGAGGCTCTTTTCATGCACCCCCATTTTATTTTACTTGTAGATTAAATATAAAGAAAGTATCAAATAATCAGCAGTGTTCTTCTGTCTGCTATAATGCTACTGTATCACACTGCTATCACCAATCCGTCTGCCACACAGCCAAGCGTAGTATGGCAAAGTCTGCTACGAGCGCTACGGTCATTTACTGTAACAGCCATTGGTAGGTTCAAAACCATTCCAAAACATTTACGAGATGGTTTGATGATGTCATGACCGATGCTTTTAGTTGCTGACCTGATGAACGCGAAACCAACACTTACCTTAGTACTTTCTGCTGAAAGGATCCTGCTATTGTTGCAACATTACAATCATAGCACCCATATGTATTACAGTTGTCTACAACAATATGATTAAATGCAGTACAACCCTAGAAATGCCAGCAACAACAAAATCACACAATGTAAATAGGTAATACAAAGGTTTCATAATTGAAAGGAAAACCATTTCAATACAATATTAGACAAATAAGACCCATTTTAGTAAAGAAATGTATAGAAATCAGCAATACGTGCTTCCAGCAAGAATACAACACAGAATTATGATTTTATGAACTTTAACGGTCAATCAAGATAAGCTGAAACAGTACTTGAAGAAATGGCTCAAAAGATGTTAATATTGTCTAATGTTATTATGAAATATCGTCTGCATTCTGTTTCACGTTTGTCGCTAGTGCGTTGAGTGCCTATCATACGAAATGCATTTAGCGAGTTCAATGAACTCCTAGTCATAATTAGACGCCAAGTAAATAAATAAGTAGACGCTAGAAATTCTCAGCACATAAAGCTGACATTATTCTTGATTAGGCAAGCAATTTATCTGGTATGTGTTCGAGTACAATAAAAATCCACTCATCATCGACAGACAGTTTCGGTAAGTGCTGATCATGCATTAATTAATCGTACTTTGATCTTTAATGTCGCAGACCACATCTCGGCGATTGCGTGGTAACCGATTAATATATATATAAAATGCATTTTAGTTAAATTTGAATGTGCATGATCGGTGAATGCACGCGCGCACCGGCGCGAGGCCGGCCGATCACCTGCCTTATGTAACCTGCCATAAAGTGCACCTCGCTCCAAACAAACGACGTTAGCACGACCACAGAGCACGCAGGTCTTTGATCTTGATGCGAATGCACTAAGCCAATAGCCGATAAATATTATTTGCATTAAGCTGTTTATAAATAATTGCATTCGATGGCCGAGTTCATTAACACTTGAGGTAGGTAGTGGATATCTAATTACTGATAGGATGTAAACATCATGCCGTTTCTCATTATACCTAACTTATTTTTATACTACGAGATTACGATGTAAATAAACACAAATGAAACTTCCAGTAAGATAGATAGATTTTATTTAAAAAATATTATTACTAAGTTTAACATGGCACTATGTTGAATAACCTTAATTATTTTCGCATTCAATGTGAGCAAGTTAATAATTTATTTTGGACGAATTACGTAATCTGCTGCAAATGCAATATCAATAAAAATATTTAAGACATTAATAAAACTTATTAATAGCTTTAAAAATACAAATTATTGGGCGCGTATTGATATCGTAAAAACTAAAATATCTTAACTTAGATTTTTATCTTGATTTTCTTACAGCAACATTGTTTTACGTATAGTCGGACAGTAATAATTTACATAAATGAAGGCCATATGGCCATAGTAAGAGATCATCGCCACTGAAATTAGCATATTAGACATTACTTCAACAGAATAATATTTCTAGGACAAGTTCTTTTGTCATCTGGACTGCTATTATCACTAACGTGACGCAGGTTATAGTATAAATGCGATGAACAATTTAAAAAACCGGATAAGTGCGAGTAAGACTCACGTCCTACGGGTTCCGTATAGTTTTATAACCGTAAAGTGGAATTATTACGTGACACTTAATTTTGCGGTTTTTCTCACATGTACGCGAAAAACCGCAAAATTAAGCAAGTTTCGTAGGTTTGCTACGAAATAATTCCACATACAATAGGAAATTAATGATTTTCGGATTTATTCCTTTACTTGTTGTATGAGACCTTCCTTTGCGCTAAATTACCAGATTCAAACAATACAAGTAAACGGGAAGTAGGTACCCTGTAGGTTTTGATGACTGTTACTCTCTGAGTGACAGTACGTTAGACTAGCATAATGAAAATTTAATACTTTGAAGAACCATAACCTTTTTATTGCGTTGATTTAAAAACTTGTTTAGAGAGGACTACGGGGCTGTAGACTGGAATATTTGGTATTAATTTCAATTCGATGCCTCTAGCCGTTCCTGAGAAAAACGGTCTCGACAGACGGAGAGACAGACATCAAAGTGATCCAATAAGATTTTCGTTTATTTTTTCAGGGTAGGTACGGAACCCAAGCATTACACGCCTTAATAAATTAACCTAGCAACACTCTGCAAAATAATGAAAATTGCGAAAATCACATCAAGCGAAAAATCTTGTTCAATACATACGCCAGTGATCGTCGTCTATAAATATTGAAAATCGCCAGCGTATTGACGTAGTGTGGACTAGGCCTAAAAGGTAGCACTAAACTGCAAGGTAATAAATTTACTTATTTTATACTTTATTAAAAATATTTTAATACGTAATAACCACTATAAATGTGATACAACCAGTTAAATAGCTACACACATAAATACAAAATAAATCCAGTAATTTTTCTTATTTTATCACAGATTTCAGGGTGAATTTTAAGAATCAAACAGTCTCCAAAGTTGGATAGGTATTAGGTACTTATCGTCGCCAGGGAGTGAAAATCTCGGGAATGCAATTTGATCATTTTATTTTATCACGACTTATAGAGACTATATCTTATAAGAATGCCGCTCTATTTGAAATTAGTTTGCAGGCACTGAAACTAGCCTTTATTGGGTATATAAAATTCGTAATAAATATAATTGACTAGCTTTTCCCCGCGACTTATTCCGCGTGAAAGCCCACAGGAGCGGTGCAGTGACCAAATGCATTCCCGAGGTTTTCACTCCCGGGCGACGTTATAAAATAAATACATAACATTACGCCGGTATAGGTAAAGGGGTTGTGCAGCGGTATACAGTACACCTTCATTTCGCCGTTATGTTCAAGTCCCACGTAATAGGGGGCGAGCCTATTGCTATCAACCGCACACTGAAAAACCCAATAACACTTTTCCCGAATCGGGATCGAACCCAGAACCTTACGCTCAGCAGTCGCGCCCACTAGACAAACGATTCAGTCAAAAAATACTGAACACCTAAATGGATTTGCTGAAACAATAATGTACTCACTACCAAAACTTTATACAATACGGCCGACGTATCTTGGCGTCTGAAGTTAGTTGTTTGGCTGCGCAATGAATCTTTTAGAAACGAAATTGTCTACTGCGCAGCTAATCAGCTAACTTCAGACTCGCCAAGATACGTCGGCCGTATTGTATAGGTTGAGTCATAATTGTTGGGTTTATTTGCAGTAAAAAATATCTTTGTGGCAGAGCCCTAACTTGATCTCTTTAAAAGTTATGACAATTTTAGTGTTTTAAAGAAAATATCAAAATTTGTAATAAATAGGCAATTACAGTATAATGGGTACCTATTTTAAAACAATAAAATATGGTGTTTAGTTGCTTGAAAGTGGTTTTATGACAGTGAGTACCATGATTTATGAGTATTGGCACTTTTTTCAATATCTTTTAAGTGTCACGAAAAATTATTTGTAACGTTAGAAATTTACTGTAAAAAAAAATGTACTAAGTACCAAAAAATGCTGCAAATAACCCTAACTATCGCCCTGTTTTTGATCCACGATTTTTTACCCATCCTGTATACGCCAGAAGCCGTAAAACATTATCATTACTAAGGCTTTAAAAAACCGGCAAATTGCTGGTCGGAACACGCAGTGTAGAGTTCCGTAGTCAGTAAGATTATGAGATGGTATAGTCAAGCATAAAGTATAAATAAACAATTAAAGTTTGACGACACGTTTGGTGCAGTGGCTAAGCGATTGGCTTCTGCGCTACGGGTCGTGGGTTCGATTCCCACACGGAACAAAAATTTGTATGGCCTACAGATAGTTGTTTCGGGTCTGGGCGTTTGTTTGTGAGATTTGTGTTTGTAAACGCACCCACGATACAAGAAAAATCTTAGTGTGGGGCAACGTTTTTTAAAAAAAAGAAAGAAAAAGAAAGAAAGAAAGTTAAAAAATAAATATACGTTTTAAAATAAAAAGTTATTTTTGCAGTTGTATTAAGTCATTTTGTATAGTTTCTATGAACTTTTTACATACCGAACTACATGTTATACGTTGGTCGACTAATACTCGTTAACTTGTAGAGCCTACTTAGCTGTGATAGTTTTACTTTTAATTTCGTTATAGCAATGAATACTTTTTAGATATTGAAAAATAGCGGTTTAGGTGTTAGGCGTTCGGGGAAACGTAACTCTAACAACAATGACCACTTTAACTATTGTTTATCTATTGTGTCTATAATTACGGTGATTGAGAGGTCACAGGTTAATTTTTCGTAAACGAATTCCTGTATCGAAACTGGTTAAGACATTTCCCAATCATTTTGACCTATACAACGATACCAAACAGGATGGGGTAAGTGAATTAAAAAAATCCCCCAAGTCTACACGTGGTGGATACCCTAGATTTTTATTGAATTTTCATCATTCATTATTATGTGTACTTTAACACCCTTTCGGATTAGTACCCCCTTTCTGACTAACCTTGTAGAAGAAGAAAGCGTGGCTCAGAAGTTTCAGAGAGTGGACAGGTCGATCTGGTGATCAAGATCAGTTTGGGGTGCATGAAAGGAGCCTCCACGGGTGACAATAGGTACTTAAGTACGTCCGGCGCACCCTGGGCAGTCAGCCCCGCTACCAACCTTGCTGACTGGCTAATCTTGTCACCACAGCATGAGCTATTTTTGTATAGCTCGTGCTGGTACAGGAGAAGAAGCGTTGAAGAACTGTTTCGTCTGGCGAGAACCAGAAAGAAATAGGCAGAGGTGACTACCAAACTTAATTACTGGTGAGGCACCGAAAGAAAAACAATAACTAAAAGATTAACACTATCTAACCTTGGAGCGTTTGATCCTTTTTTCGTCCATTCAGCCGATAATGTTTGGTTCAAGGCTAATAAACATGTGATTCACCATAATCCTCAATACATATTATATTAACTATAAGCGGAATTTGATAAAACTCCGGTCTTTTATCTTCGAATATTTCGATCGATCTGGCAGTTAACAATAAAGCGAGCATAGATTGCATTAAAAACTACTTTAATAAAATGCTAGTAATTTTATCTGTATAATAAAATATGAAACTTGTACATGCAAACTAGTTTTAAGTATTTTATTTTAGTAAAATATTTGTAAAACTATAAAATATTGTATTTAAATTTAAAGATCGTTGTATTGTTTTCTGTATGTGCTTGTGCAAGATTTGTATCTATATTATTTGTTAAACTACTTTTTACAAAAAAATTTTGAATTTTGCTCTGAGAATCCGCACTTCCAACGGTGTATTGACCCTTAGAATGAGATTATATATTTAAAATGTAAATACCAACCACTGGTGGGTAATAAATGTATTGCTTTTACAGTTAAGCTTTAAAAATAGGACACCTGAAAATGTAGCCGCAATTTCTTAAAAATCTCAATCTGACATTGCTCTCCTGCCTTGCAGAGTAAACAGAAGCACACAACGAAATCTCAGTGAAAACAATAACTGTTGTACTGAATGCATCACACTTTAATGTATTCATGATGAATTGTGCGTCAGCCACTGTGAACGTTCATTTGATAACACTATTGGCAGTGATATAATTATATTGCAGTAACTCCTCAATAGTCACCTAACAATAGTCGTAAACATGCTGATACTAGCGTTGGCGCGCGACTACGTCCGTACACGAATGTTTTGTGGTTTCGCCTTACCTTAGTACTATAATGTACTTTTTATGTGTCATAAAACTTATGTATAGGTCATCTAAACTAAAATGACGCGACACTACATGTAATTCATCACACTTTTTCTTGAAAATTAGACTATACTGTACTTACAATACAGTCTAATTTTCAAGAAAAGTCACCTGCCCCTTGGCAGGTGACATTTTAGGTCTCGACATAGATGCATGAAGCAGTTATTGGTCAATCAACTTTTTTAGAAAGATTACGCCCTCCTTATTCAAGCACATGTTCTCATCACTTTTTATTCAAGTCCCCTAAGCCATTAGACTACATAAATTGTTGTTTTTCCTGATTTCTCTTTCGTGGTCTTACGTTTGTTTAAAGTCGTTCAAATTGTCAATTAATATTATTAGATAAGGAGCAACTATATTACTTATTACGAAATACGTTCAATGTAAGTTTAAATATGAGTGATATAAGCAAATAGTCAATATAATCTTATATTCATAATGTTTAAGAAAATGGGCCATTTTTGGAATGTGTACCAGTCTTCCTAATTCTCACTAGCTGACGTAAAAAGGCATATTGCTGAGCTCCTTCGTGGCCAGCCGAGCCGCTCTATTTAGTGCCACATTACAATGAGTGTGTAACGCCTCCAGACAATCAGTATCTCTCTTACTCCACTTAGACTCCATAGCAACAGAAAATGCGGTACAAGAGAATGTACACAGCAAACTTATCAGTATACAAACTCTCATCCTCAGAGCATCACTTGGTTGTTCTACTAAACTCATGAAATTAAAATTCTTTTCCTCAAACAGTATTTTTTCCACCACGTCAGCATGCTCCGGTAAGTCTTGCAGCACTGTAATGAGGAGTCCCACAATGTTGAGCACTATTCGTGGAGACTTTGAATCTGTAAATAAAAATATTTTTTTCATATTTCAGCCGAGCAGAAAGTCAAAATTAATTGGAGATCCGACACTGACCTGACATAATTCGGTTTAAATAATCTTAACATTATGTCAAGTTGTCTTGTGGCGATTTTAAAATGTCATCTACAGTCAAGACGTGAGATATGGGTATCATTCGTCCACGCGAATATCATTCGTCTACGCGAATGTAAACTATAATTTGTCTGAAACGTGACCTTTTTATATTGAGACAGTTGACGTCATCCTTTTGGAAATATAATCAGACTGTCACATCTTTTAAAACATGATTTCAAAAGCCCCATTACTGTGTCTCAATATACATTATTTATGCTGAAACTTTTTAAACAAATAGGATTTCGAATGTCTTGACAGATTATGATGTTAGCACACCTAACAACTGGAGAATTATAATTGGTTGTACAACAAAAATATGTTAAAATATCAATACAATTAACCCTCTCATGTACGTAGGGGTAACCCAGATAATTATAATAACAACTTCATGTGCACGTCATTCGGCGATAATTATATCACTGTCAATACATTGAGCATGAGCTTTGGAATGAGACGGCTTTTAGGATAAGAAAGGATATGCAGTACGCAGCTAACATAGTGATGTTTTAGACAACATTGAAAAATGGGAAATGGGCCGAAAGGTTCTACCGGAAGGCGGCAGCGTGAGTATGCCCCCCACAAAGTGGGCCGATGACCTGGTGAAGGTCGCGGGAATCCGCTAGATGTGAGAAGCATAGGACCGTTCGATGTGGCGATGCTTGGGGGAGGTTTATTTTCAGCAGTGGCGTCTTTCGGCTGAATGATGATGAGACAAAATTACTTTTGTTTAGATCTCTCTTTAGCCGTTCCCTCTTCATTGAGGATTATGAAACCCTTATTGGGTCTCTACTATTTAAATGAGTGTGTAAATAATAATAATAATTAGTCTTACAGTGCATCAATAGCTTGGTGAACACGGGATGCGCGTTGTAAGCGCTGAGCGCGGTGGCGAACTGACGCACACCTCTGCACGAGCGCACGCACAGCCACGCACACACCTCTAGCATACGACCCACGCCTTGCAGTCTGTTGGGAATGCAATCTATTTATTATACGTTTCTCATATCGAAATAGCCGAAATTTGGCTACACCTGAGTTTAGCCAAGCGGTAGAGCGGGGTTAGGTTGACACGACAACAGGAAATCAGCAAGGCTTTGTCAACTAATCGAACGAAGAAAATGTGTTATTAGACGCAGGCTTGGCTACCTATTTCTAATTGACTAATCAATGCTATAACCGCTATTTAGCTTGTAGCCGAAACGCATAAACAACTCGTTACATAAAGAATATATTGTGCAATGTGTGGAATAGAAGAGTGTGTGAGAAGTATTCCTGTAGCTACCTGTCTTGCGCTCCGTCGTCGTTGTCTTTGCTATCTTTCATCAGCGTGTTAATAGCCACGACAAAGTTGTATACCACCTTAGCTTCAAGATACACCTGAAAACAAAAATTAAATCTTTTACTAACAATACAGTGTGTCAATGAGCTGGTTATTGGTGAAGAAAGCGAAGAAAGTGTGTGATTGTCTTGTTATGAATATGCTATGACAAATTCGGTGGAAGGACGCAAACGACGCATCTTCTAGAATAGAACCCTACCCGTAATTGATTTTGAAACTGTCACACTGTCAAATATTAATAGCGTTTGTCTGTCAAGCTGCAAACTTATAATAAAATGAGCTCACATCTTGTATATTGAGCAGCGTGTGCCTCGGCAGCGTGTGTGCTAGCGCCGGTAACGCGAGCAATGCGGCTACGGCTCCACACACTCGGCCGCCGCCGCTCGCCCGCGCTGCGCTACCCACTACGCCTATCACCATGCTCACCTGCAACAAACAACAATGTGACCTCAGAACTTTTACACGGAGATATAAAAACAACGATGTTTTATTCAAAACTAACTTCAAATTCTAATTTGATAGAGTGAAACATCAAGTTTGACAACAGAAATGTTCCGGAACTGTATTCTGAAATTAAATAATAAGGTAATCAAATCAACAAGCAATGAGCTACTGACACTATGCTGATTTTCCTAAATAGACGAAACAGGCACTGCATTAAATCATTACATACCATATTCAGTTGAGTAAGAGATTCTACATCGCCATCCATAACTTCACTAATATTGGAGTTGAGGAATGCTTCCCATTCCTCCAGTTCTATAGAAGATGGCTCTTTAACTGAAAGCAACAATAATATTTTAATTAACATTATAGAGTATCCACATATCTAAACATACCATATAGTTGCATGAAATATTATTACCATCACTTTTGTCTTCAGATATAAGAATTCTATCATTATCAGCAACTTCTTTATCATCAGAAGTCTCGTCAATAACTTCGGATTTTTCCACATCCTGATCTTTTTCCTCTTTAGAACACTTTTCCTTATCATCTATGAGGCTCGAAACGTCAATGGTAGGTTCGCTCGTCCGTCGCTGAGTCTCACTTTTATTTTTGTCCCAACTTCTACTAAAATGAAACGACCTTTTGATACTTCTCGTCAACTTATTTCCTCCACTACCAAACCTGAGCTTGTCTCTTGAAAATTGCAATATTTTCTGTTTGTATGAAGGTGGAACACTTTTACTAAGACCAGAGCTAACATCACTGCTACATTTAGTCGAACTTTTGGGATGCTCCAAGCTTTGTGATGCAGTGTCTATAGATTTCGCTTTTTGTTTTATTTCAAGAATTTCTTGTTTATTATCACTGGTACTTAGACGTTTCTTGTCCTCTTTTTCTGTATTTGGCTTTTCTTCATCAATCTTGTCCATTTTATTTAGATCGGATTGTTTTTTGTTAGCTGCCATGAGCTGCGCCATATTGTTTTCTAAGTTACACACAACGAGGTTTGAGTTGTTCAACACGTTGTACTCGTGTCTGAGTAGTTTCGCGTTGGCGGCTGTAATTGGGTGCGACTGGTCTTCGTCGTCAGTTTTGAGACTGTCTCGTACACTGAACGCACTGGTCGCTCTGACGCTGTCGTCGTCCGACATTGGAACACACTCCATTGCTTGCATCACTCGTGCGTTTCGCAAGTCGTGTTCTTTTGGTTCTGGTTTTGGTTCAGGTATTGTTCTGGAGAAAGAAGGAATTATCCACGTTATTGCCGTAGAAAACGTTTTACTGAATAAATGTTTTTGAAAATGAGAAATTGGCCGCTTAAACTGATAACACAAAAATATGCGGTAAAGTTATTTGACAAGTTTTTAAAGCTCAGTTTCGTGTGTTTTTATTTCTACTACTGCTAGAGAGCAGCCTACTAAGAGAAAACCTTATAAACCGATAAATTCTGGGCCGTTTGACCTCTTTTCTTACCATTGTACCTTTTTTATACTGGTCTTACCTTGTGTTACTGCTAACTTTTTCCCTCTGAAGCTGCTTGGCTTCTTGCTGACTATGAGTCAAAGGTTTTGTAAATGGTGATTCACTCTGAACATCTTCTGGCAGTATTGTCACATGGCCAGAAACAAATGGATGCTCCAAAATCTCTGGCCAAGTCATTCTTTTCATTGGATCTTTATGGAGTAGACCCTAGAAGATTGAGTAAATTAAATATTTATATTGCATTATATAAAGCAGCCTCGCTACAAAATTCATCAAAATATTTTTTTCCTAAAATGTAAGAAAAGTATTTCAAAATCATCATAATGTCAAGATTTTTTCATATCAGTTTGACGTAATCCTGTGGTGATTTAATTTTATTTGATATAGAAAAGAATAGAAGAATCTAGCAATCATTTTGTTTACATAAATATAAGTGATATAGATACCTGCAAAAATGACCTTGCATCTGTGCTAATAAAACTAGGCCACTGTACTGGTTTGTGCCTTATCATCCGCACTAGCTGCCATATTGACATGGTACAGAAAGGAGGCTGGCCCGCTATTAACTCGTACACTATGCAGCCAAGAGACCATAGGTCAGCCTAAAATAGGAATAAAATTCGACTATTAATACTATAGCTATGCATATGATACGTAACAAAAAAACTCTGGGAGATCAGTAATCGCTTTGCAGTGATGTATAAAGGTTAGGTGCCAGCAATTTATAAAATATGGAGAATTAGGTAATCCTGAAAAGTACTTGCAGTTCTTGCAATTTCCACTGTATGGATATAAAATATCGACGCTTGCAAGGCAAAAATTACCAAGCGACATGTTGGCAACTTTACACTAGAGCACTTGTATTATTTAAAAAAAAAAAAAAAAAAGTCGCCTATTTGACATAACTACCTACTTGATTTCAACAAATTTTAAGTGCAGTTTAAAGAATTATAATAAACTGGCATTTAAAGATTATGAACTTAAATTAAACTTTAAAATGCTCTTGTGTAAAGTTACCAACATGTCGCTTGATATTTTTTGCCTTTCAAGCGCTGATTATAGTGACTATACCACAAGAATAGACAGACATTTTTTATAGGCCTATGACAGTTGTTACGGGTAGTCAGAAGCCTGACAACCTATCTAACCTTAGGATATCGGCATTACCCAGTAACTGGGTTGCGGATTGCGGAGGTCTGATGGCAGTGGCTCCATGTGAAATACTGATATTCAGCCATGTCTAGTTAGGCTAGAAGCTGACCCCAACATAGTTGGGGAAAGGCTAGGTAGAAATAACTATACCATATGAATTATTTTATTTTATGTTAACAATTAGAAACAGATGGATGGAGAATAACATTAATTCTTATAAATATTACGTACTAAATAAATTATAGAATACCTGATGGTCATACGGCTTTTCCTCAATTAATTCTGGAGCCATATACAATGGGGTACCTTTAATGGAAGTCAAAATATGTGTTGCATTCGTCATGATTCTTGCAAGACCAAAATCACATAGTTTGGCACATCCAGAACTGTCCAGTAGCACATTTTGTGGTTTTAAATCTCTGCAAGGATAAAATATGTACTTAATTTGTATTTTCAAATAAAGCATTATTCTCAAAAGCTGCTCATAAGGGACTAAAGGAAATGTAGATTATTATAGTTCACTACATCGTGCAGGCACTACGCATCTGCAAGGTCTCATATGGTCCAAACACACAGGCAAAAAGCACAAATATTATTCTGTACTAAATGTTACAAGCAAAACCAATAACCTCACCATCATCAAATAGGTACATAAAAAACTGGAACTAACCTGTGAAGCACTCTGTGTGAATGCAAGTAGTACAAAGCTGAGACCAAATCCCAAGTGATTTTCTTTACTTGATCTTCGTTCAAGCATCCTTCCTTAGCGAGGATACTGTGTAGCTCCTTCTCTGCATATTCTGTGACTACGACCAGCTCAGAATCTGTGTCAAAGCTGTCTATCATCCGAATGATATTTGGATGTTTCAGCTGCCTCTGTATATCGCATTCTTGTCTCAAATTTTTCAAATCTTTTACGGAACGCCCTTTCTGGAATTGGTTTGTAAATTTAATAATTTTATTATTGTTAAAAACTTGTCATTGATCTAGGAGAAAGGAAAATAGATTAATAGGACAGTAAACACAGTATGTAGTTACTAAATACCTTTCTTATAACTTTCAAAGCTACAACAGCATCGGTTTCTTTATGTTTAGCTTTAAAAACACGACCAAATGATCCTTCGCCAATAAAAGAAATAACTACGTAGCTTTCCATTTTAAATAATTAAAATAAAAGTTTAAACTTTCTTCATTTTTTCTTTATTGAAGGTTATTATTTATATTCACAACACGGAGCTATAACTCTCTAAATAAAAACAAATAAATAGAAAATAACAAATTTTATCAGCGATCGAGTGTCAAACTCGGTTTTATCGCTGTCATTTTTGACAATTCGTGATTTTGACATTTATGTGACGTTGTCAAAGTAAATTGGGTGCGTTCAGTATTGTGCGTTGAAAACAGTGTTGCCACCTTGGATTTTTTTAAGGCGCTAGGTCAAGAGTAAAATGTCGCCAGAGATTTCAGAAATTTGGATTAAAAAAACCACCAAATACCGCTAAAATACGTATTTTTTAAAATTTTGTGTATTTTTACCAGAGTGCAATGGAAGAGCTTTTACTAACTTACAATTTACCAAACATAAACATTATTTCGGTCTAACTTGACAAAACGTTATGTTCAAAAGATAAAAGATAAAGATATATTTATTGCTAAAAACGGTTGGGAATATGGAAAAGTGTATGAAGTCAAAGTTATACAGAATTTTATAAGCTTTCATTTCATCCTAAAACATTTTTCGCTACAACGCACCGTTTTTGAGATATTGGCGAAAAGCCTAAAATTGAGACCTTTGTTACCCCCCCCCCCCTCCCTCCGGCTCACCTCCTAGACGTCAGGACTTTTAGTATGTTTTCTCCTTAAGCACCCTGAATAAGTTTCTGAAGAAATCGCATAGGTTCCCGCTCACGCACTCTACAACTACATTATTAACTGGACTAATTATTGCATATTATTTACAGCTTTAAGACTTCACACACTGTTGCAAAAAATGACTCTATCAAACTTTAACACTTTTCAACAACATGAACCAAATTCCGGACATAGAATGACAGATAAAAAGAAAACATTAACTAACGACTACGCCCAGGGATTCCCCGGTCATAGAGTAAGCATAGAACATTATGAAATTCCGGAACGGTAGGGGATTTCCCTCTCAAAAATGTGTTGCCAGATTCCATATTGAAAAACCGCTAAAAACCACTAAAAAAAATAAAAGCGCTTTATGATGAAAAAATACCACTAGAAGCCTTGAAAAAGCACCAGTTCTGGTGGGAAAACCACCAAGGTGGCAACACTGGTTGAAAACCACAGACATACTAAGCTGACATTCAGATAAAAATATTTTAAAAAATGTCGTGATTGGGCTCACAAATTAAACTAAATAAAACAAGAAAGTGTTTTTGCAAATCACTTATTGCAGTAGTTTCCAAATTGTAGTTCGCAGCGCTTATTCAGGTCGTAAGTCGCCAACTCAGAATACAGAGAGAACAAGCGTACTCAGATACTAAGTAATTGTAGCATTATGGTTTTATGTCGGTCTTTGTTGCCCTCACGGAGTAGTTTAATTAATCCTAATACAGCAGAATACAGCATGCCTAAATTCACTTGGAGAAAAAAGATAATTTGAGATGGGGCATGAATGGCAGCTAGGTACTTACCATTGCAGCTACAAGAAAACGTTCTGAGAAGACTAAAACCTAACTTGAGGAATAATTTCTATCTGCATAGACAGATTTCGAAAAAAATTAAGTACAGTCAGCGAGAAAAAGGTCAGTTTTCACAAAATATTTTTATAATACCAATCGATCCTATTTCCCGTAAGGATCAAAATACTCTTTCGGACCAACTGAGGGAGTACTACATACGTTAGAATTCACGAAAAACGAAATTCTGTTAAAAGCTTAGTTAAAAAATAAGTTGACAATACCGAAAAAAAACTGTTTTTTTTTTAATTATCTGTGAATGCAGTTAGAAACATTTTCAAAATTTATGGACTGTCTCTTAAAACATTTTGCCGCAGCCACAACGACTATGTTATCTGCCCTTATAACTAACTCATCACAAGTGAGTTTTTTTTTTGCGTATTTTGACTTTTGTAGTAGGTACCTACTCTTAACTACCTACTCTAACCTCAGTTGGTCCGCAAGAGTCTTTTGGTCCCAGGAAATACAATTGATTGGCATCATAAAGGAAAATGTTTTGTGAAAACTGACCTTTTTCTCGCTGACTGTAATTTTTTTTTTCAAAATCTGTGTATGCAGATAGAAATTATTCCTCAAGTTAGGGGTAGTCTCCTAAGAACGATTTCCTGTAGCTACAATGGTTAAGGTAGCTGCCCTTCATGCCCCATCTCAAATTACCAACCTGTATATCTTTTTTCTCCAACTCAATTCAGGCATGCTGTCTTAGGATTAATTAAACTACTCCATGGGGGCAAAAAAGACCGACATAGTTCATATTGCTACAGTAATATTTTTTTTGAGTACGTGGCCCATACCATCTTCGTCACCCTCCGCGCTGTCTTATCTAGCAATTGATAATTTTTCAGTAGTTGCGTCAGCTGTGGCTTTATTAATGAATTAATATAACTTTTTTATATTGCTCTTGGCTTACTCTAAGTAGTAAAGCCTTAAGTTATCTATTTACCTATTTATTTCTATTCATCTGAAGCAATTAAGTCACACTGTGAGAATTTCTCTGAAAAATTATCAATTGCTAGTTACGACAGTTAGCACGGAGGTGACGAATTATTATCCATTGTCCTTTATCGTATTGGTGAAAGAGAATTTCATAAGAAACCACTGATTTATTAGGGTGTAAAGGTAGGTAACATTTCGTAGTTTTCTTTGCTTTTTTTCCTTACATAACCACAACACACTTGCATGGAGCAGTTTTTTTATGTGTGAATAAATAATAATAGGTGCCCAGAGTCCCCATTTGCAACATCCGTGAATCCGAAAGCCCCTCACTAATAACCATAGTGATAATCAGTGACCTGACCTACAAGCTACTTTACCAGGTGCTGAGGCGATTGCGACTGCCAGGTACGTCTTCGTCTCCCAGCAGGATAGCTCGTCTCTCAATCCCTCTCAGCACTCGCAACAATATTGGTAACCCTACCAGCAAGTGGGCTACACACCAGTCGGCAGCTAACAAACAGTTGTATCGACTACCTACATCCTATTTGCCTTCAGGCTGCATAGTTTACAGTTTCGACTGGATGTGCAGTCTACTTGCAGTTCTAAATAACATAGCGAATAAAAAATGTAATATATTTCTCCAAACGCGGCGTTATAGCCCGCCAGCTTTTTTATTAGGGTTCCGTACCCAAAAAGTAAAACAGGACCCTATTATATGACTCCGCTGTCCGTCCGTATGTATATCACCAGAGGGCTAATTCTCCTAAAATAAATCTTGATAAATCACAACCGAACCAAGGCCGAACCGTTCATTCAGACAGTTCTCAATTTCAAAAGCTATCAAATTGTTTGACACAAAAAACAAAATCAATCATTTTGAAAGTTTTCGAAAACAAAAACTGACTGACGGTTGTGGTTCGATTGCGTTTGGCAACAATTTATTTTAGGAGAATTGGGCCCCAGGCTGTATCTCGTGAACCGTGACAGTTAGACAGTTGAAATTTTCACAGATGTATTTCTGTTGCCGCTATAAAAACAAATACTAAAAAACAGAATAAAATAAATATTTAAGGGGGCTCCCATACAACAAACGTGTTTTTTTTTGCCGTTTTTATAGATAATGGAACCCTTCGTGCGCGAGTCCAACTCTCATTTGGCCGGTTTTTTTATTTAGAAATGTAACACACTAAGATTTCACCTGTATCGTGGGTGCGTTTCCAGCCAGACACACATTTTCACATTTTCACATGCTTAAACGCCCAGACCAGGAAAAACAATATTTATGCCATATAAATATTTGCACTAGGGTTTTCGCCCCGGGTACCCGGAACCGGGAATTCCCGGGAATTTGGGGATTTTAGGACCCGGGAATTATTTGGCGGGAATCCCGGGTACCCGGGAATTATTTGAAATGAAGAAATGATGGTGTAAAATGAAGGGTCTGCACGCTTCCGAAGATTTTAGAGCATTTTCTGCCTCTCTCGCGTGAAACGGACGTTGTACTGCGTGGCGTGAACTTACAATGGGGTAAATGTATCGAGATGTCAGCACACAGTACTGTTGTCTCTGTCTAGTAAACAAATTTTAAACGCTTTTTTTTTGTAAATGTTTCCTTTGTAGAAACTATTCACATTGCTTATCTTTTGTGTAATTTCTAGATTTATAATGAAAATATACAGGGTGTAAACGAATTCGTGTAATTCCTTCAAACAGCGTGATCTACTGGTCACATAATAACCCTAAATGGTTTTTAATTTAAATACAAAATAGAATATTTTCAAAAAAAAAGGCACAAAAGGCGCAAAAAGTTCTACTAGTTCCTACGAATTTTTTTTTTTCATTCAGTATTTTTTTTATTTGTACCTTATTAGCTGGTTATGTTTCGATCATATATCGCTACCGCAAGAAAAAACTTTATTTTTATTTTTAATCAAGCTAAATCCCGTGCTCGCTCATTCTACACCAGTAGTAGATCATGTGGTTTTAAGGTATTACACAAATTTGGTAACAACCTTTATAGTCATTCACCCTATTGTTATTTCGTAATATTTTGCCATATTGTATGAAGTTTTTTTTTCATTAAAGAAACTCGCGACGTCGCACAATAAATGACTGTAACTGTTCCTAGTTCATTTTTTTAAATAAGTGTAAGATTATTTTTTTAATAAGAAAAGTCGATTGGTATGTTAGACAATTTATCTATTTATCATGTTTAAAGTATTTACATAAGTTTAATGTTGAAATATACGAGAAAAACTATATTTATACAAAAAACATGAAAATTCCCGGGTACCCGGGAATTCCCGGGAATTATGAGAAAAAATTCCCGATTCCCGGGAACTCAAATAGGCCGGGAACGCGAAAACCCTAATTTGCACCGTGCGAGAATCGAAGCCACGACCTATAGCGCAGATGCCAATCGCTCAGTCACTGTATCAAACGTGTCTCTCTTTCTGAAACACTACGGTCTTAGTTCTATGACGAGGTATTATTGAATGTCTTTGGTTCTATGTAAGCACCTGTCAATCTAGCTAAGGAGGAGTGATAGATTTATAGGAATACTTAATTATTACAGAAAAATAACTGATTTGTATTTACCTGACTCAGATGTAATACAAAAGTACCTACCTAGGTACCTACACGAATATCTCTCTTCTCAGAATTTTACTTCTCACCTTGAGCTTTTTATAATGATAGGTAGGTACCTACCTGATTTCACCGACGATATAGCGACGGCATTCTAGTTCCACACTAGTTTAAAAGATCGGTGCATCTGATAATAATTTATGTTTGGAATATAATAAAGACGAAACGAGTCTGGAAATAGAACAATTTTAATAATTTAGAACGGTCATAAAATAAGCGAGTCGGACCGCTAAACATTCGACAGCCAGCAGCGGTACCCGATACGAGTTAGATTTGTTGATGCTTTGTTGTCTATAAGCTATTTATACTCGGATTATCCGGCAACCAGCTGTACGAGATAAAACTCCGAATCGCGTACACACAATAAAACACCAAGTGGGCTAAAGTTCGGACGGGAGCATTATTTCACGTTGAAACATATCATTCCACAATCCACAGCCGTGCACAATTCTGTAAACAAATGAGACATGAGCGCGTGGGCAGATGTGTACATTAGGGATTTTTAGTAACTCACAGTTTTGTCTAATCAATCTTTGTTATTCATTTCGTAAGATTGTGAACTAAAAACACAATATATCTGTAGGAAATCTAAATAAATGGGCACGGTTTCTTCACATATACCAGAAATAACTTTTAAAGTAGGTAGTTTGGCTGACAATGTAATTTCTAAGGGATTCGTTACCGCTAGGTTTTTTTTTGTTTCTGAAATTACTGTTAACGATTACTTGTAACCTCGTAGGGGTCGTGGCATATCTATCTATGTAAATAAAAAGAAAAGTCCTGACTGAATGACTGACTGACTGACTCATCAATGCCCAGCCCAAACCTTTGGACCTAGAAAGCTGAAATTTTGCAAAGCGGTTCATCGGTTCATTCGGTTTTATAATGTAGACAAGAAATAAGGAAGGATTTTTCGAAATTCAACCCATAAGGGAGTTAAATAGGGGATGAAAGTTTGTATGGAAAATCGTCACTTAACGGATTCAAAATTTCACGCAAGCGGTTCTGCGGGCAAAAGCTAGTGCTTTATATGATTAACAACCGCGCGGATCATAATATGATTTGCAAGGTTAAGCTACGCTTGCCGCGGTCAGTCCGTGGATGGGTGACCATTCGTTACACATCGAGACCCCTCCGTGCCTCGGAGAGAGTACGTTACACCGTCGGTCCCGGGTCATACGAATACCTATGACAGTCGTTATTAAAAGTCAGAAGCTCAAAAGTCTGGCAACCGATCTAACCTTAGGATTGCCTATCAACTGGGTTGCGGAGGTCTGATGGTCATCTGGCTAGACCGGAAGCTGACCCCAACATAGATTGGAAAAGGCTTGAGCAGAAAAAAAACGTAGGTACTTATAACCTTATTATTCGCTTCTAATATCAAAAGCAATTTAGCCGTGGTTTTGTTTAAAGTCCTCGCGCCTTAATGTGCCATTTGTAACTGATAAATCATTATAACTACCTACCCGTAAGAATAAGAACGTGGGCGTGAACAAAATATTTTATAAATGATTTAAAAAACAAAGTTAAATTTAAAATAAAAGGTGTTCATAAATATTATCGTAGTAACAGGCTGATCTAAAGGGTTTGCTGTTGCCAATAATTCATTTCTGATATTACAAATCTTAAGTGGGTATACTTATAGGCACAAACTATAATTTAAAAGAGTAGGTACGTAATAATTTCAAACATTGACCTGTATAATAAGTCAGGGTTTATAAATAATATTTATTATTGTCTGAATACGTACCTAGCTATTTTTATATCAGACGTGAGAATAATACTTTTGACTGCGTTGTTGGTCTAGTAGTCGCAAGTGCGACTGCTTAGCTGTAGCCTGGGTTCGATCAGGCAGTCGGGCACGAGCAGTATTATTGGGTTTTTCCGTGTGGAATGTCTTCGTAGCAGCCCGGATTATGGATTTGTGCCCGGTTGATGGCAATAGGCTCGTCCCCTATTACGTGGGCCATACTGAAAGTTTTTGGAATTGGTCACTTGCGTTGAAGATATTATAAAGCAATACCTATTTTTAAAAATATCTTTTTCATCCCATGTATTCGAAAAGGACGACTTGGTTCGCCTTTAAGTGCACCCAAAGGTAGTGTTTTCTATATAATAAGAAACTTTTAGCGGGCAGTAATGAGTTTTTCATCCCACCTATTCGAAAAGGACGACTTGGTTCGCCTATAAGTGCGCCCAAAGGTGGTGTTTTCTATTAAGAAACTTTTAGCGGGCAGGAATGAGTTTTTAATCCTCTTTATTAAATAAGTGCGCCGCAATTATCTTTGCCGCGCACTTTTTGAATTCTTTTAGCGGGCAGGAATGAGTTTTTAATCCTCTTTATTAAATAAGTGCGCCGTAATTATCTTTTCATCCCACCTATTCGAAAAGGACGACTTGGTTCGCCTTTAAGTGCGCCCAAAGGTGGTGTTTTCTATTAAGAAACTTTTAGCGGGCAGGAATGAGTTTTTAATCCTCTTTATTAAATAAGTGCGCCGCAATTATCTTTGCCGCGCACTTATTTTACAAAATTAGTAAATTAGTCGTCATGGATGTCAAATCCAAGGTTTTCTGGGGTGCGGATGCCGAAAATGAGGTCAAAATCGATATCCAAGATGGCGGCTATTAAAATTTCAATTTAACCATCATGGGTGTAATTTCCATGGTTTTCGGGGATGCTGATGCCGAAATTGAGGTCAAAATCCATTTCCAAGATGGCGGCTATTAAAATTTCAATTTAACCATCATGGGTGTCATTTCCATAGTTTTCGGGGATGCTGATGCCGAAAATGAGGTCAAAATCCATTTCCAAGATGGCGGCTATTAAAATTTCAATTTAACCATCATGGGTGTCATTTCCATGATTTTCGGGGATGCTGATGCCGAAAATGAGGTCAAAATCCATTTCCAAGATGGCGGCTATTAAAATTTCAATTTAACCATCATGGGTGTCATTTCCATGGTTTTCGGGGATGCTGATGCCGAAAATGAGGTCAAAATCCATTTCCAAGATGGCGGCTATTAAAATTTCAATTTAACCATCATAAGTGTCATTTCCGTGGTTTTCGGGGATGCTGATGCCGAAAATGAGGTCAAAATCTATATGCAAGATGGCGGCCATAAAAAAATTCAAATTAGCCGTCATAGGTGTCAAATCCATGATTTTCAGGGATGCTGATTACAAAAACAAGATCAATTCTCAAACACTAAGATAGGGACCACGTTTTACCTGGCAAATCTCATTTAACTGGTAAATTTTTTTGACCGCCTTTTATTATCGAGGAATACTTAGGCTTTATTTCCAGCATCAGCACCCACGAAAACCATAGAAGTAATAACCATGAATAATAAGTAATTTTCTATGGCGCCTTCTTGGATTTGGGAATAATTTATGATTCTTAGCTACCCCCGCAAGCGTTAGCCAATAAAGCGTTAAATTAATTTCATAATTGCGAAAACGTCTCAAATGTAAATATAAGTTTTTAGCTGTTTTATTATTAGATACTATTTAATTTCAATTTAGTTGTTACTCTGTTTTATTATATAATAATATTACAATAAAATATGAGGCGCCTTTTATTTTCTCATAGTGGGTGATGAAAAGTAGAGTGTATCACTCGGGCGCAAAATTATTTTTGGCTCGGGCGATATACTTTGAATCCCTCGCTACGTTCAGGATTCTACTAAAGAATCCCTCGCTACGCTCGGGATTCTACTCTAGAATCCCTCACTTCGCTCTGGATTCAAAAAAGCGCCCTCGCCGTAAAAATATTATTTTGCTCCCTTGTGATACAATCTACTATTGCCGCGCACTTTTTGAATTTGGAACATTTTAGTGTCCAGCGCCAAAGAAATCGAACGCAAATATTGTTTGAAGACTGGCTGGTACGACGGACCATAGTCGCGCCGCCGGCACCGCGCGCCTGATGATTATAAAAATAAATTAATAATAAAGAATGAGAACGTAGCGCTAGCGCGCGTTAGATTAATTTCATAATTGCGAAAACGTCTCAAATGTAAATATAAGTTTTTAGTTGTTTTATTATTAGATACTATTTAATTTCAATTTAGTTGTTACTCTGTTTTATTAAATAATAATATTACAATAAAATATGAGGCGCCTTTTATTTTCTCATAGTGGGTGATGAAAAGTAGAGTGTATCACTCGGACGCAAAAATTTTTTTGGCTCGGGCGATATACTTTGAATCCGTCGCTACGTTCAGGATTTTACTAAAGAATCCCTCGCTACGCTCGGGATTCTATTCTAGAATCCCTCACTTCGCTCTGGATTCAAAAAAGCGCCCTCGCCGTAAAAATATTATTTTGCTCCCTTGTGATACAATCTACTATTGAATCCTCTTTATAAGTGCGCCGCAATTATCTTTGCCGCGCATTTTTTGAATTTGGAACATCTTAGTGTTCAGCGCCCTTAGAATAAGTATAGTACTTATTCTAAGTCAGCGCCAAAGAAATCGAACGCAAATATTGTTTGAATAAAGACAGGCTGGTACGACGGCTTCGTCCTATACAGCCATACAGCCACTCAATGACAGCGCGATGTAAAATTGTATTAACATAAAGTTATGTATTAATTAAAGTTTTTTTTTAAGTGACTTTATTATAATTTAGTTTCAACTATTTCTTTAAAATAACATAGATTTGGGCAAAATATTTACCATTTTTTCAATGATTAAAATAAAAAATACTGGCTGAATAGCCGGCCACAGAAAAAAAAAGAAAAGAGGCGGGAAAAAAAATAGCAGCGTTTTACCTTAAAATAAAACGCATGTTGTGTCCGGAGACTCATTCGGGGTCATATAAACATAATTTGAGTCTAGCATCTTCCGTTTCCGTTTCACATCTTTATAGGGATATATATGACTACCCCTACTTGACAACATGATGATGACGTATTTCCGCCCATGTTCACCAGGAGACCGCCGAACGGCTATCACTCATTGCGGCCTCAAAACCTAAAACTTATTATAGAAACAAGTAACCAGGCAGCCTTTAAAAGTATGACCCCGAATGAGTCTCCGGACACAACATGCGTTTTATTTTAAGGTAAAACGCTGCTATTGTGTCCTACGGCCTCATTCGGGGTCATATAAACATAATTTGAGGCCTTGTTTGTTATCGCCTGGTGAACGGGACGCCAATGTGTTGTATAAGAAATAGTTAATACATATTATGAAATATAAACAAAACCAAAATAAAAACAAAATAAAACATAACTATGTAATGCATACATACCACAAATCAATTTTCTTGAACATTGTCCTTATACACATACCATTAAGTAATTTTGTATTACATGTTTCAACATTACTATTGTTCTTACAGCTTATCCTATTCATCTTGCATGTACATAAATAATATATATTTCCATAATTCAACAACTCAATTAATATAATCTGTAATAATCAGTTTATTGGCTGAAAAAGATGGATTAAGGAATTGCCCTGCAATGTAATCACTTCCTTCCTGTAGTGTTTTTTAAAAGTATTACCCGATCTCCAATTAGCCCTTGCCATTATTTCATCCAGAGGTTCATTATCTAACCAACTTCGTGAAGCAACTGCAGCACGGAAACTACCTGGAGTAGCCTCAATTCCTGCTTCCTTTAAAATAGACTTTACCCAACCTCCTAAAATGGTTCTAGAAGCTGGCTTAGCTTTTCCACAAACAGTCACAAATAGTCTATCACTAGAACAGAGCAAACGACGTGATTTTCCACTATGAATAAGTTTTTTAAGCCAAAAAACCGGGTCAAGGGCCGAATTTTGAAGATTACCAAACAATTTCCATCCCGACTGCACACGAGTTTCAGAGTCAGTTTTCGAACCAAAATGTGGCCAAAACATTATACTATTCTCGTTTACTATGCATCTATCCGCCGATGTACTGAGCAATGTTAGATCGTGTATCCTACGCCCTGAACATAACAACAGTAGAACTGCACAAACTCTAGAGATTTCGTATAGACTTTGATTTTGGAGAGACCTTCGACCTAACCAATCTATCAAAGACTGAGGATCCCAAACAGGGAGTGGACATTTATTGGGTTTTTGCAATGCTATAGCTTTAATCATTTGTTTAACCAAAATGTTTGAACTTAAACGGGTCTCACTCTTTGCATTACAAAGAGTGGACACCACTGATTTATGGAGTAAAATTGTCCGATAAGATAATTTTTCTTTTAAGTGCAAATCTGCTAAAAATCGAGCCAATTCACTGCCTGAAGGGTCTGAAAAATTTACATTACACTTTGAACACCAATTTAACCATCTCTGCCATGCCGGCCTATAAGTATTTAGAGTAGACAACCTCCAACCCTCTTTGAGTAGACCTTTTTGTTCTTCAGACCAGTCACCTAAGGATTCTGACCACCCCCACACTTCCAGACCTCCAAGACCAACTCTTGTACCCGAGGAGGTGGTTGACCGGTCCTTGTGTCTACCAGCACCTTCGCTAACCTGTGAATCGTGAACGGAGGTGCGATCGCTCGGGTCTTCAAGTCTGCTCTCCAGAATGCTCGAGACCACCTCGGTGCCACTATTAAGAATATTCCTAGAGCCTGGTTTAGGTGCATTAAAACACGCGGCATCAAACTTGGAGGAGGAAATACCCAAGCCAGCTGAAAATCCCATTTGAACGCAAACGCGTTGTGTCTCCAAGCTCGCCGATCTCGTTGGTCTAGCGTTACATAACAAGGCACTACGTGAGCCGTGCTCGAGGCAAAAAGATCTATCTGAGGAACACCCCACTTTGCAAAGACAACAGCGGTTAATTCCGGAAGTAGATGCCACTCTTGCAAAATCGAGTGACGAGACAGACTGTCTGCGACATCGTTGTACTTTCCTGGAATGTGATGGGGGATAACATGAATCTCGTACTTCTGTAAAATGTGAAAAATTCGATATATTAAATCCATCAGAATGCGCGACTTGTTTCCCCCCTCGTTCCTCAAGTATGCCACAACTGCCTTGTTGTCGCACTGCAGAAGAAGAGATGTGCGACTCAGAGAGGGAGCGAATTCTAATAAACATTTTAAAATAGTCAACATCTCTTTGTGATTGGAATGAAGCCGCTCTTCTTCTTTTGTCCACTCGCCCGACAAGTGAAGTCCGTTTAACTCCGCTCCCCAACCTGAATCGGCCGCATCCGTCGTCAAAAAATTCTTTATTTGGGGTGGGTGAAGCCTGGACTTCTCTACACAATGTACCTTCCACCATTTTAGCTCCGCTAACACCTCTGCAGGCAAGGGATAATTCACTTGCCACGGCAGTTTCAGGACCACATTGCAATGAGCTAGTAAATGACGAAAATTTAAACGACCCATTGGAACCGCTAGACGGGCAAAATTCAGAACGCCGATAATGCTCTGCACTTCTTGTAGAGACGCCTTCCTCCGGCGAATCAACTTTGACAAAACTACCTGCATGCTTTGAATTTTCTTCTCTGGCAAAAATTTCTGATTTTTCCAAGGATTCCACATCAGACCTAAATACTCTATCACTTTCTGAGGTTTTAGTATAGATTTCTCCTCGTTTACCTGCCAACCTAACTGGTGCAACGTTTGAAGAACAAAGTCGACGTGTTTTAAAAGAGTCTTTTTGTTTTGCGACACTATAAGATAATCGTCCAGAAAAACAAGTACCCGAATACCTAGATTTCTGAAAATCTCTGCTGTCCAATTTGTCAATGATGCGAACACCTTGGGCGCTGTCGCCAGACCAAACGGTAAACAAGTCATTTGTAGCAATTTGTTTCGGTACAATAAACGGAGAAAACAACGATGAACGGGCGCTACATTCACATGGTTGTAAGCTTGCCGGAGGTCTATTTTTACCATCCAGTCTTTCTCCTGTAAAAATTCCGGGACCCGATTGACCGAGATCAAACGAAATTTGCTTATTTTTAGATAATTGTTTAAATTTTTCAAATTGAATATAGGACGGTAGGTTCCGTCGTTTTTTGGAATCAGAAAGAAATTTGATATAAAACTCGGAGTTTGGGGGGCATACTCTAGAATTTTCTGGTCTAATAAAGTTTGAACCACTATGTCCATTTCCGGAGAGGGTAGAGTGAGATTGCAACGTTTCACCAGCCTTGGCGGGACCAGAGGCGGTTTCTTTTGAAATGGAATACGATAACCCTTTATTATCTTTATTAACGGTTCCGGTGCCCCCAAATTCTTCCACTCTGTTATATAATTTTGTAGGCACCCCCCCAAAAACACTTGATCCGAGTCAGAACTTTTTATTGTATTTACCGGAGCCTTTGCCCCGCGGTAAATTGTTTTGAAATTCCTGTTTTCTAAAACTATAGGGCTGGTGGAACCGTTGGCCTGCCAGCTGTGTCCTTGGTTGAGGACGAAAAAATTTTTGATTGTTAAAAGCAAACGGGTTCATTGCATGATAATTATAAAATGATCCCACACTCTGGGGTGGTGGAAATCTATAATTCATCGCCAGTGCCGGAGGGCGACTGGTTGATGCATATCCACTAGGCCCAGGGTACGCCGCCTGGGACCTAGGAGTTTTCTTTTCTTGCACAGAATAATTAATTTTATTTGTATAAAAAATTTTGTTAATACCCCCATTATTTTTAATAAATTCACTGAAGGGAATTTTGTCAAACAAAAATTCACTTGACGGTGGAATCTTTTTCAAACATGGCTTAAAAGATTTATCCCATAATTGTTTTATAAATGCTTCACGTCTTTGTTCTATTATATCGGCCCTACGGCCACAAACTAATTGCAAACAATCACGTGAAATTTTTTGGAAATCACTTGAAAATGTCTCTTTTAATTTCAAAGCAAATTGTTCTGGGTCCAAGCTATCAGTATCCTTAACCCAGTCGATCATTTGTCCAAAACTTTTTTGCATGGCTTCACTTTGCATAACTATTGCACGGGTAAGAGCGCCAAGAAATTTATCAGTTGAAGGTAAATTACTAATTTTTTCCAAGGATTTAATTTCATCATTTACTTCAAGCTCGACAAAACCAGGACGAGCATTATATATTTTTTGAGAATCGATATATCTAACATTATTCCAATTTTCATTATTAAAATATTGAATAGAATTCAGCATATTTAAATGTTCAGACGAAGTTACAATAATAGCTGGTTCCTTCAACTGCGTTGCTAAATCCAAATCAAACGATTGAACTGGCACAGGATCTGATGCCAGTTCCGAAAGCGGTTCTGTAAGCGGTTGTTCATAAGCAGTTTCGAAATTATCACCAGATATTCCGCCATCATAATACATATTTTGAGGGTAGTAAAATAAATTCTTCAAATGACTGACCTGTTTTTCAAGGTTTTTAATTACCTTGCTTTGTCTTCGATGACGCTTACTTTTCCTTTTCTTGGTAGTTTTCTTCCGCTTACGGGTTCTATCCACCGGATTCTTCTCTAAATCAGATGCTGAAGATTCCGAAGAACTTGAAGAGGATAAAGATTCCGACGACGAATCGGAATCTTTTTGAACTCGAGTTTGAACCCTATCCGCCATTTTAAATAACAAGTATTCTAACTATCAAATCAAAAACTTTTACTTTTATTTTTCCAAAATTTAAATACTAATTAATTTAATTCTTAATTTAAAAATATAATATATAACTACTGATATACCGAACGCTAACAGCGTTATTTAAACTAGATGTGAACCGTCCGAGAAACAGGACGCCAATGAGTGATAGCCGTTCGGCGGTCTCCTGGTGAACATGGGCGGAAATACGTCATCATCATGTTGTCAAGTAGGGGTAGTCATATATATCCCTATAAAGATGTGAAACGGAAACGGAAGATGCTAGACTCAAATTATGTTTATATGACCCCGAATGAGGCCGTAGGACACAATCACTCATTTTTTCTTTAGCTATTAATTCATGTTTTTATTTTTACTATCCTTGTATTCGTAATGAAAAGCACAATGTTTACCTCGGGTTAGAGACTTATTTAGTCCCTCGAACCCCGTCTCGGGACTAAATAACTTACTTTCACCCCTAGGGTAACAATGTACTATTACGTCTATCATTTTGTTTGTTATTTGAAAATTGCGTGTTTACCTAAAGATGGATTTGAGTCGAGAACATTTTCGATGTGGTTTAACTCGACAAGAAAGTTGCCAAAGACTTAAATTAGCGTTTGGTGATGAAGCCCCATTTCAGAGCTCGTTGTACTTCTGATATAATGAATTCAAACGTGGACGTATTCACTCCAAGACGATTCACGTGTAGGCCAGCAGGTGACAGCGGTAAGTCATGAAAAAATGTTGATGCTGCACAACAACTAATTTTAAACTAATAAAAAAAATACATGTCACCAAATTCGTGCAACATTGAACCATTGCAGTGATTCAAGTGCAAAACATTTTCCACGTACACCTAAACGTTCGGAAGCTTAGTTCGAGATGGATACAGCTTATGTTAACGAAATATCAAAAACGACAGCGAGTAAAAGTGGTATGATAAAACTTTTCCCAATAGTTTCAAAGAGTGAAAAAGTGTAGGTGTATATAAAATGTCTAGGAGAATACTTCGAAACAGTAAATACAATATAAACATTAGAAGTGTTTTACTTTATCAGAATCCAGAAACTTTCAGTGCCCTAAGTACATGGGACTTGAACACAACGGCGAATGAGAGTGTACTTATACACCTCTAGCCAACTCCTCAGAGAATACAGGCCTGGGGGGTTACCATGATCTGTTATAGCAGGAATGTTTTAATATTATTACGAGAGTGGGAAAGTGACAGCGCTAGACAGCTCTCTAGCGCCATCTCTTACCGACTCTCGTAATAATATTAAAACATTCCTGCTATAACGGATCATGGTAACCCCCCTGATGTTATGTGTGAGAATAATATTACTTATTTTTAATCATGAAAACTCAAAAATGACTGTGCAATTTTCAGTACATAAAGTATTTTACAAGACGTGTTTTTTTTAATTTCAGTGGCGCGTGTTTGAGTGGTAATGACTGACCTTGTCAATATAAAATTTTCATGAATTGTAAGACTCATCTATCTATACCTATCTATCTAATAGCAAATAGATAATTACAAAAGCACGCGAAAACAATCTACAGACAAGACACAAGACAACTGAATGTTTACATTTTTTAGCATCGCTCGTACAAAATTTCTTTGATCGTGTTTAATTGAAATAGTTGAATTTTTTGAGAGCTATTTTATTTCAATTAATGGTTAATGGAATAGTTAGGTAGGTACTTTGATCGATCAACTGGCAAGGATCTATGAGCACGGCAAAATGTAAGTAAGTAAATAATTTGGATAATCTGAGAAATGCTGACTCAGCTAAATTAGATCCAAATGATAACATCTGCAATTCTTCATTCATTCGTATTATTGTAGCCAAGAACATTTCGTATGTTTATTTAACTACAGTGAAATTTCACAAATCTTTTCGCATCATTTCAATTTGTCAGTATCTACTTACAATAAAATATAGGTAGAGACAGATGATTTTTATGAAAGATGCACATTTTCTCTCTACGTATTTGCTCGATTTTGTTGATCGATATTCTCGCTCAACAAGATTCGTAAAAGCTAATCAGCTAGACAGTGTGTCAGTTTCCATTAGGTAGCACTACCTACAACGAGAAAGTCTGTGCGGCATGGATTCCATAACATCATAGAATTCAGAAGCTTATATAAGTATTATGGATATACTTACTGAACATTAGAATCTATGTATCGATATTTTCACAAAAATGTTTTAGATTTTTCTGTCGTTTGCGAGGTAAGATTGTTGAAATATAGGTACAATACCTTAGAAACTTCATTAGTTCGCTACATTATAAGTATGTATTATAATAATAAATAATAATAATAATAATAATAAGCCCCCTAAACAACCACACGTCCTGATTGACCATCTAATCACGTGGGGGGCGGACACACGAATGAGAAATTACTGGCGTGGCTAACGTGGCTCTGGAAACCCATAAAACATGGAGACTCGCTCGAAACGAAAACGTATAGGGCCGCTGCCCGGGGGCGATCGCCGGGGCACACCTGGAGCTGGCGCTGGGTGTCTCAGCATGCGAACCGTCAGCGGCGAGGAGTTGAACAGGCGGACTCCCACCGACAAAGATGCTACAGCCGAAATCATTGACGATGGTGACAGACTATCAGACAGGACAAACACCCCTGTAGAACCGTATAGTCCAAGCACAATGTCGTACACACCATCCTCACCATCCATACCATCGTCACCTCCCATTATTAGCTTAAATACAGTCCCACCCACTCCGACCTTGAATGTTACGCGGGAGGTATGTTCCTTTTTACCCGCGTCCACCAAGGCTGGAAAAGCAAGAGTTCGCATGAAATGGAGCAAAGAGGTGAACCTATTTATCATGCGAACTTACCTACAGATTACTAAATTAGAAACAGACTTTACCACCTACAGACAACAACTGCATGAACTTTTTTCTCGAAAATACCCAGAAATTAGCGTCACAGAACAAAGAATTTCAGACCAAAGAAGAACCATAGTAAGAAATAAACTTCTATCTCAAGAAGTCATAGATCAGTTAAAAGAAGAAGTACGTACACAACTACAAGAAGAATCAGAACGTAATGCAGCCAATAACACTAATACACTAACACAAAATACAACCGAATATATTGGACAGACACAACCACAAATCGACACTCAATCACAAACTAACACACAAACTCAATCACAAACTAACATTCAGACACAATCACACTATCAATCACAAGCATTCTCACAAAACACATATACATCCCACACATCCACACAAACAGAGAGTATAACAATAACGCTAGAAAATGATATTGAGACTTTAGCCGACATCGATCAAAATCAGTCCACAGATGCCAACAGCTCTAACTCAATATTTCGGAATAAACCCCGCAGCTCGACCAAAACTGCCCAAACTTAGGTACACACCAAAATTACATCAGCTTGTTCATTTATTTAATCAAAATATACTAAACCAATATATTAGTGAAGAAACTCAACTAACAGACGTACATACCCTAATATATTGCACAGCATTAGTAATTTCTGAAGAACTTAATTATAAAATAACAGAATATACAGGTAATACAAGATCAAGAAATAGTAACAAACCGGCATGGCAGTATAGGCTTGAAAAAGATATTGAAAAACTTAGAGCAGACTGCAGCAGACTAACCCAATATATTAATAACAACAGATCAAACAAAGTAGTTAAGAGAGTTGAAGCAATATTTAAGAATACAACTATACATACTAGACACGAAAATGATAATAGAAAACCCGAAAAATTTTTGGATACTTTAAAACAGAAACTAGCTTTGAAAGTACATAGGTTGAGAAGATATAAAAAAGCACAAGAACGTAAAAATGATAACTCCTTGTTTGCTACAAATGAAAAGAGCTTTTACAGAAATTTACAGAAACAACAAACTGACACAACAACCGAAAACGAAATAGAATTACCAACAGCGGAACAACTAGAAACATTTTGGTCTGGCATATGGGAAGAGCAAGTACAACATAATAGCAGTAGCAAGATAGCAGTGCGATGCGCGGTCGAGTACGGACGTATTAGTGCTGCTCGGTACGAATATTAATTTCGCGTATTGCGCGGCTATAGCCGCTGCCCGATTTTCGTCGCTATGAGTTCACAACCGCTTATAGCCAACGAGCTGCTGGCATTCATCAAGCATGCCATCGACTACATGGACGAGGTCAGCATCTTGCAAATCTGCAAGTCTGGCTTCAAAGAAGAGGAGATCAGCAGTGCCAAGTTGTTGCTGTTTCAAACGCTCGGCAAAGTGGACCAGATGCCGTCCCGCCGAAGGGATGGTGGCGAGAAGAGTGTCCAGGACATCATCACAATGATGAAGAACACGGACCCAGATGACGTGCCCGCTTTCGTGGCGATGGAGCTGCATAAGCTGCCCCCCGTCACGTTCGACCACGTCGACGTCACCAGGCTGCTGAAGGATATAACGTACCTAAAAGCGAGCCTGGCCGAGGTACAGTCCAAGCTAGAGGTGTCGAATAACACCATAGGAGACCTGCGTGCCGAAGTAGGGTTGTTGCGCAACGCTGTTTCGGTAAGTAGGTCACCTGACGCCTCTAACGTGAACATTCGTCGCGGGGCGCAAAACGCTTCCATCGGCAGTTTTGAGTCGGCGAGCTCTACTGCGTCACCAGCTGCCGATATTGCGTGCGTTGCACCTTGCCCCGCCGCCGTCGTTGCTTCAACACCGGTGGAAGTAGTGAGTAATGTAGGTACGTCGACCCCTAAACGTGCCTACGCTGCTATCGTCGCCACACACAAACCTGCTATGTCGCAAACAAAGCGGCAAGCAGAAAAACCAAAAGGGGGTAACCAGAGTCGCTGTGTATCGGTCAACAAAGATCTGAAACAGCAGGGTCCACATAAGGACACGTGTGACAAGGATGACTTCATCAAGGTGGAGAAAAAGAAGAAGAAGAAGCCTCCTTGTCGAAACCAGTGCGGTACCGCGCTGGCAGGACCTAACATGCTGCTGCGTCCAGCAATACCGACGACGCTGCTGTACGTGTCCAGATTACATCACTCCACGAAGGTTGAAGAGATCGTGGAGTATGTTCGGGTGAAGACCAACTGGACTTTGAGGGTCGAGAAGTTGGAGTCGCGCCACAACACAAATTTCAAGTCGTTTGTGGTGCGTGTTCCGACTAATCAAATTGAGACCTTCCTCAAAGAAGAGTTTTGGCCGAAGGGTGTCATTTATCGACGATTTCGCGGAAGGCTACACGACACCACGCAGCGCAACACGACGCCGTCACTTCGTGTGCAGTAGTTTTAGATATTAAGTATTAGTTTATAGTTACGTATTGTTTTTACTATTTATGTACTTGTTTTCTATGGCCCAAGTTGCCTGAAATAAATGATATTATTATTATTATCTCTTTGGACATCACGGCTCATCTTCCATGCGGAAGACGTCCGGTCCTTTGGAAGGCATACACGGGGACACAGGTCCAACGCGCAGAGGCCCCTTTGAGAACTTTAATCTAAAATGAGGTGGGGCATCAACCGGGGACTATCCACGGCTGCACTATTGGAGTACAGTCATGGACCGTCCCAGGTGGGTGCAAAACTATTGTGAAATATGGTAAAAATAAAACTGGTCTATGGGATGGGGTGTTAAATGGACTATTTAACTTCTATTGCCGGAAGAAAACGGCGCCTGCCTTTCAACATTTAAAATTGAAACCTGTTGGCAGACGGTGACTCGCCAGCTCACTAGCTGGGCCCCCTGAAAAGCCGCCAGTACATAGGCGAAAGGAGCAACAGACGTGTGAGCGGCTAGAGGTGTAGAGAGGTGTGGCCCCGGTTTCGCCGTCGCGGGTCTAAAAGACCCGGAGTGGGTTTCCCCGCTATTACGCCTTTAGACACTTCCACCCCCGAGCATATAGCTCTGGCGGCCCCCCTCTGGCCGGCCGATAAAGGCAAGACAGAGTTGAGAGTCCTGCGGGCACTCTTGGGGTTCCACTCCAGCCAGCCAATAAAGGCAAACTGGAGACGAGGCCCTGACCGACTCTCTGAGGCAATAAGGTACGCAGTGTCGCCACTCACCAACAGCTCGCCACAAGCTGCCCTGCTTATTATTATTATTATTATAATGAGAAATCAGGTTGGATAACAGACGAAGAAACTAGATGGAGTTCACTGGAAGAAATGGAATTCGTTGAGATCACTGAGTCTGACATAACTAATATTACAGCGAGACTCCACAATTGGAAATCCCCTGGAATTGATAAAATACATAATTACTGGTATAAAAAATTAGAGTCATTACACAAAGTTTTAGCTAAAAATTTAACGGACATCATCTTAGGGAAACAAAACATACCCGAATTTATTGCTACAGGAATAACCTACATGTTACCAAAATTTCAATATTCACCACAGCCTTCTCAATACAGACCAATTACATGCCTTCCTACGATATACAAGATCCTAACATCAGCAATCACCACAAAAATCAATAAACACATAGAACACCATAACATAATAGCAGAGGAACAAAAGGGGTGCAGACAAGGCCATATGGGGTGTAAAGAACAACTAGTTATAGATTCAGTAATACACAAACATGCCGCCACAAAAAATAGAAACCTACACTGCACCTACATAGATTATAAAAAGGCTTTTGATAGTATTCCACATTCCTGGCTGATCCAAATATTACAGATATATAAAATAAATCCAAAAATAATTGACTTCTTGCAGAACATTATGTCTCGATGGAAAACTACACTCCAATTAAATTACCGCCACAACGCTGTCACAACTCGACAGATTTCCATAAAGAAGGGCATTTACCAGGGAGATTCGCTAAGCCCTCTATGGTTCTGTCTCGCTATGAACCCTTTGTCTTACCTACTGCAGCGCGCCCAGGCTGGATATTGCCTTAAACTTACCACAGAAGAAACCATTATCTCTCATCTTATTTATATGGACGACATTAAATTATACGCAAAGACTGAAAAAGAGATGAAAAAATTAATAGAAACCACGACAGAATTTAGTAAAGACATAAACATGCAATTTGGGCTAGACAAATGTAAAACAGTACATATAATAAGAGGCAAGATAAAACCTGGCGACTATTTAATTAACAATACTGACACAATCACAGCAATGGAACCAACGGATTTATATAAATATTTAGGATACAGGCAACTTAAAGGATTAGATCACACAGTAATAAAACAAACATTGAACACAGAGTACAAAAGAAGAGTGACCGCAGTATGTAAAACTCAACTTGCTGGGAAGTATTTAATAAAAGCATTGAATACCTACGCGATTCCAATATTAACTTATTCGTTTGGAGTGATAAAATGGTCAAAATCCGACATACAACAAATAGAAAGAACTATGCGCACTACACTTACTAAACACAATAATCTACACCCTAAATCTGCAATAGAAAGAATGACCATCAAACGACAATACGGAGGGAGAGGCCTAATAGACATCCATCACCTTTGGCAGAAACAAATCGCTAGACTACGGACATTCTTTCACACGAAATCTCACACAAGTAACATACATAAAGCCGTCGTTATTAACGATCTCAAATACACTCCACTTAACCTAAATGAACATGACACAACACATGATACACAACACTCTAACAATGACGACCCACAGAAACAAAAGTTAGAAGACTGGAAAAAGAAAGTGTTGCACGGACGGCACCCTCACGATCTTGAACAACCCCACATAGATACAATAGCATCAAATAAATGGCTTAAGATAGGTAATTTGTTCCCGGAAACCGAAGGATTTATTATTGCAATACAAGACCAGATCATAAATACTAAAAACTACAGAAAATTCATAATCAAAGACCCCACAATAACGAACGATAAATGCCGCAAGTGCCACAGCCAGCCAGAGACCATACAACATATTACAGGAGCCTGCACAACACTCACACAAACAGACTACACTCATAGACACAATCAGGTAGCAAACGTCATACATCAGAAACTAGCACTCAAACATAAACTCATACAAGACACAAACACTCCTTACTACAAATACACACCACAAACTATTCTAGAAAATACCACACACAAACTGTACTACGACCGCGCCATACTCACCGACAAGACAGTTCACTACAATAGACCAGATATAACTCTCCAAGATAAAGTCAATAAAGTCACTTACTTGATAGATATTGCAGTCCCTAACACACATAACTTACAAAAAACAATAGGTGAGAAAATTAGTAAATACGCCGAACTGAAAGAAGAAGTGACTAGAATCTGGAGGCAAGAGAAAGTGTTCGTAGTACCCATAGTTGTGTCCACCACGGGTGTTATACCCAACCACCTCCACCATAGCCTCAAATTAATAGACCTGAAAGATTCCATTTACATTACACTCCAAAAAGCCCCAATCTTAAACACCTGTAGAATAGTAAGAAAGTTCATGCAGATCGAAGAAAATGAAATTACTCCTCACCCGTCATAAAACACACCACACACTACATTGACTTGGTTCTGGCCCGTCAATGTAGCTTAAACTAGCCAAAGAGCTAAGAAACGTAAATGTTTTTCAAAAATAATAATAATTCCCCTCTGGGAAAAGCGTTACCTCATCATGAGATTAACGTAAAACCGGAGGGAAGATTAGACTAGCTTTCTACAACCTCATCATATAATAAAAAATGTATCATGAGGCCTACTGAAAAGCTTACAAACCGCAGGGCAGCTTGTGGCGAGCTGTTGGTGAGTGGCGACACTGCGTACCTTATTGCCTCAGAGAGTCGGTCAGGGCCTCGTCTCCAGTTTGCCTTTATTGGCTGGCTGGAGTGGAACCCCAAGAGTGCCCGCAGGATTCTCAACTCTGTCTTGCCTTTATCGGCCGGCCAGAGGGGGGCCGCCAGAGCTATATGCTCGGGGGTGGAAGTGTCTAAAGGCGTAATAGCGGGGAAACCCACTCCGGGTCTCTTAGACCCGCGACGGCGAAACCGGGGCCACACCTCTCTACACCTCTAGCTGCTCACACGTCTGTTGCCCCCTTCGCCTATGTACTGGTGGCTTTTCAGGGGGCCCAGCTAGTGAGCTGGCGAGTCACCGTCTGCCAACACAATTCAATTTCAAACTTGAAAGGCAGACGCCGTTTTCTTCCGGCAATAGAAGTTATCTAGTCCACCTAACACCCCTTCCCATAGACCAGACATTTTTCACCATATTTTACAATAGTCTTGCACCCACTTGGGACGGTCCATGACTGTACTCCAATAGTGCAGCCGTGGATAGTCCCCGGTTGGTGCCCCACCCCATTTTAGATTAAAGTTCTCAAAGGGGCCTCTGCGCGTTGGACCTGTGTCCCCGTGTATGCCTTCCAAAAGACCGGACATCTTCCGCACGGAAGATGAGCCGTGATTTAAAGAGAGATACAAATAATAATAAATAGTTTATTTTCTCGCCACAATACAATAGTTTGACAAATTATTGGGATTTTGTACATCAAGATTATGTATATCATATCATATTATGAACAATATTAACAAATATACATAGGAGAACAAGATCTAATAAATTATCAACTTTATAATAAATTGGAAATGTTTAGATCCATACTATAAATCTTATAAGCAGCGTACAGGCCTAGACAACGAACATCAACGAACGGGGCGCGATACTGCTAAAACTGAAATATACCACATTCGTTCTATGGATACAAAGTTTGGTCAAATTCAACAAATGACGAATATTTCTTGGCATTCGTTGGCTAGATGTGTACACTCAGTGGCGTAGCTACCGTAGGGCTACCGTAGCTTAAATCTCTTCCTCTATGTCTCGGAAATTATCCCACGGGTCCTTTTATCGGGATAAAGTATCCTACGTCCTACCCAGGTCGAGCTCTATCCTAGTGTCGTCTCTATCGTAGTTTCATTCAAATTCATCCAGCAGTTTTTACTTGAAAGTGTAATAAACACTTTCACATTTATATTATTTTTAGGAAAAACGATTAAATATTATCTGCTGCGTTACGCATAATACTTAGTAGTACATAAGTAGCTTTGCTTTATTATGCCCTGCAGTGGGCGATAAGGAGCTGATGATGAAGTAGTTTTGCAACTTTAAAGTATTTAGTTTAGTTTAAACAGGGCCCCAATTTCGTTTTTGGCCCGGGGCCCTTGGTTACTTAGCTACGCCACTGTGTACACTGCATTAGAAACTTCGCATATAATGTAGGTAGCCTATTTCCGGCATAAGAATAAAAGATCTGGAAGATATTTATGGGATTATATCGGATCCAAGACCTACACTACACTGTAGCAAACTCGACGTTGTATTAGGTTATATTTATTGCCAAACGCGATTTCATTACGCTTGCCAAACTGAAGCCATAAAAAAGTCACGATTAAAAGATTAGATTCCGTTTAAATTCGTAACAGAACTACTTATTAGCTTTAATTTAAATTAAAATTAAAATGAGTTCGTCCATGTAAATTAGATTTGACAAAACCAATAACTAAGTAAGTAGTTACCGAAAAAAAAGTACCGGTTACCAGTTCGTCACCTACTTTTCATGACTTACAAATTTTCCTTTACAATTACAAAATAAGTAATAGAACCTAACGAATTCTGACGATAGCCTTCACGAGTGACGATACTTAAGTACGTCCGGCGCACCCTGGGCAGTCAGCCCCGCTACCAACCTTGCTGACTGGCTAATCTTTTCACCACAGCATGAGCTATTTTCGTATAGCTCGTGCTGACATGAGAGAAGAAGAAGAAGGAAACGAATTCTGAAATAGAAATAGTCACTCCCTTAGATTTCATTTAGTAGATAGTAGTTATTGGTAAATAATAATAATAATAATAATAACGGCTCTCGTTAGGCAGCTGGATCAAGGGTTTGATTCAGAAAGCGGTACTTCTGGACACGGCGCGTATCGTTAGGAAGTTCCTCTCTCTGGAGCCCTGACCGCCGGCAGCTTGGACCCTGTTCCCGATGCCGGTGGGCTACTATTTTTTATATTTTTAAATGTTTTTTTTTTTTATAATGAAATATTTAAAAATGTAATTTATATGTATTTAAATGAATAAACGAAATAATAATAATAATAATCGTTTATTAGATCAAAATAATACAGTTTACAGTAAAATGAACACTGTCACTTAAACTAGGTTAATTCTCTGTGCTATAAGTAACAGTAACAATCGTCGTTGATCTAATTATCTTTATAGTTTTAGTGTAACAATCCGTTATTATTATAATAAGTATTTAGGTTATTTAACAATTTTATATTTTGTAATCAAAATAAAAGTTTGTAATCATAAAGTACGGTCAGTCTGATATTCATATGACAAAGAATGTGACTGTGTGTAATTGTTTGTGGATGAGTATGAATGAGTGTGTTTGTGTGTGAATGAGTGTGCTTTTGTGTGAGTTGTTTTAAATATAATCTTGTACCCGAAAACTAGTAAAAATATGGTCAATACAAAAGTGGGTTTTTGTTTTGTTTATTTTAAGTTTTTATTATTTTAAATTAGGTAGGTACTTTAAGTTCGATATTTTTGAAGTTTACATGTTATAGGGTTTTTTATAATTACGTTAAAAGTAGAGCACCTAATTACATATTTATTTATCATAACTTTGATGAGGTTCAATTTTGACATGACTTACATTCAAAACGATATAATTCCGACTGAAATTCTTACAAGAACGTTGACGTATTCTCATTGAACCCGAGTTACTTACAGTTGTCCTGGTTTCGAATTGTTTTACGAACTGCCGAGTTCATAACTGTTGCTCAAAATAACCTGTCTCGAGATTTCCAGTGCTCATAAAAATGCGATTGATTTATAGTCAGTACATTTGTATTGGCACCCACCCATTACATTACACTACTGAATAACGTTACTCTTGCACACACAACACATAAATTTATATAACATTATTTAATTTCTATGCTATTCTGAATAAATAATGTTATAATCTGGATTTGAACTTGCTATTTAATGGAATTATTTATATGAAATGTAAAGTAGAATTAATATTATATGTTCTCGGTATTAACAGAGCTTGTCTTATGAAAATATCCACACCGATCACTCATACAATGTTATCTGCGAGTTTGGTTGATTCTACACTTTGATAGTTTATTTCGATCTGGTGATATAAAAATAAATAAAATTGTTATTTCTGCTTAGTTAAACAATTGGTTGATATAGGATTGGCAGACTGTTTGTCCTCCTCTGACCAATCTGTGCTATCCACAAAGATTCTGGAATTTTCGAAACTTACTGAAGTACCTACCTACATTGTTTGTTTTATATTCTTGCAATTGTCAAGTTGGCTATAAGAATATAGATATTCATACAAACGGTGAAGCTCGTAGTTAAAAAAAAATATATTTTAAAAACTTAGAATGGCAAAGCGGACGAAAATATTACCTTAAAATATTTTAAAATAAAACTTATAAATGTAGGGCAAACTCAGCAGTAGTATTATCTTTGTTATAAAATACCATGACCAAGAAACGGACGAAATTAGAATTCCTTTAAATAACGAAGCGTTTTCCACTGTTTCCCCAATTTCAGAGCAAAAAGTCAATTGAAATATAGAGAATATAAAATGCAGCTCATCAGAAACATTCCCCGCGGGCCTATTAATCTACCTACGAGGCTTGACTTTACAGAGTAATAAAATAAACACGAAATGAAACGTAATAAATAATAACAAAATAAAAATATGATAATAAGAAACATAGCAGTGCATTATTTATTATAAAAAAAACTTAAAAAAAACACGTCTTGTTCCCAAATTACTTACTACGTTCTAGTTGAAGTGCCAATATCGGGAGCAATGCACCAGGGACGAAAGGACGTTATTGTTGAAAACTCATGTTGTGCCAACTTTCCATTCAAGCTTCACGCATGCTAACGTGCTTCATTTGCCGTGATGATGGATTGTCATTCCGTTAAATCGTTATTTAAAAGAGTAATACACTTGCAATAACAAAAGGACATGTTTTTAAAACAATGTCAATATTTATAAAATTATTCTTTGTCATGTAATTTTTTGTAAAGTTGCGTTCATTGGCAGTGGAACTAAGGCCCGGACTCCACCAAAGCGGAGATGTGCGGAGATGTCCGAAGCGGAGACGAAAAGAGATGTTTTTCAGCTAAGGTGTATCCACCGAAACTGTGCGGAGATGCGTACTGGATAGACTGTAGCGGAGATGTGTGCTGGATAGGGTGGAGATGTGCGCTGACTAGAGCGGAACTGAGCTGCGTGCGACGGTGACGAGCGTTGGATGTGAACGCACAGTTTAGTGCGATCTGACACGAAACTGCTCACTGCACGACGCACACATCTCGTCTCCGCTACGCGTCGTCGTCAGCTTGCGAGGTAAACTTAAGCTGAGCGGAGACGAGGTGTGTGAATAACGAAATTCTATTGGTTTTTTAAAACACATCTCCACTCCGCTCGTCTCGTCTCCGCTTTGGTGGAGTCCGAGCTTAATGCCTGGTTCATACGGCTAAAAACTAGTCATTTTCCTTACTAACGGTAGAAACTTTTATTTTATTTTCTTGTAGATGGTTCTTGCGGACCGTTTCTACGTAACCAGGAAGTGATTGGCGAGACCTGAAAGGACTTTAGCCAAACACCTTTTATGCCAGAACTAGGCATAAACAACACTATTTTTAGTATGTATTATACACAAAAACCGAGACACCCCAGCAATATTTTAATCAAAATTACCGGAGTATATACTTTTTTAATAAATCTCCAAGTTACACTTTAGTTTATGTTGCGTTAAGTTATCCAGTAGAGTGTGAAATGTGTGAGATGTGCTATGCAAAGATTGTCTAATACACGGAAACTGACCGAGCGGACCGTCTTAAGCCTGTTGGTGTCTATTCCCGCCCACCGTTATGCATAGAAGTGTATGCATAGAATGCAAGAACCTATTGAAAAAAAACTGAAAATATGAAAAAAAATGCAAGACTTAACCTGGTATAAAAACTATGCCAATCGATTCTCCTAGTGATTCTGAATAAACTAGTTTCAGGTTTATGTATACTAAAACTAAACTTGTATTAATAGACTCGTAAACTAATTTAGGTACCTGTGCTAGTCACTATCTGTGTATGTCTACTATGCAAAGCTATGGGATATTTGCTTTATTATTGGTAAAGATTATTACCACGAACCAATAACGTTCAGTTAATCGTAGGAATCTACCATTAAGCAACTATATTGGAATATACTAATACTATTAGTGTTTCTTAGTAATAGTAGCAAGATGTAGAGATATGTTTGCGGTGAGTAGTACGCAGTTACGAAACATACGCGGCGTGCATTCGAGAGTTATACGAGTTTATCGTATAACTCTCGAATGCACGCCACCACGACCCTAGTTAATACGAATAAACCTTACCCGAATCGCTACACCACGAAATCAAGCCACCACGAATCGGTACATCACGAAATCAAGCCACCACGAATCGATACATCACGAAATCACGCTACCACAAATCGATACATTATTGTTACTTAGCACCTTCTTCTCTTTTTAGGGGTGAAGGGTTGATTTAAGGATTAGGTTAAAGGAATAGGCAGCAACCTGATACAACAGAAATTAGTAACAGTAGTTCGTTTCCTTCAGTTTACAACGAAGAGATATTTGTAGATTACTGTATTAAAATGTCTGATCTCTCAGTAAATTTATTGTAGCAGGTCATGAATACATACTACAGATTCATTCCATTCCACTGAATGTGTGTGTGTGTCTTAGGTGTTATAATAGGACTCGTATTAAAATAATTTTCCTTTTTTTTTTAAATACTTAATTTTGATACCGTCGGTAAAGTAAGCCAAAAGGCGAACATTTAACCTTCTTTTTCTTTATTTCTTTATTTCGGAAAATATAAAAATACCTACTTATTTTCTTGTAAACTACTAATTATATTATACTAGCGACCCGCCCGGCTTCGCACGGGTGCAATGTATTATAAATATAAACCTTCCTCTTGATTCACTCTATCTATTAAAAAAACAGCATCAAAATCCATTGCGTAGTTTTAAAGATCTAAGCATACATAGGGACAGACAGCGGGAAGCGACTTTGTTTTATACTATGTAAGTAATGCTTATAAATTGATCGCACAGTTTTCGAATGCAAGAGTTTCAGTTCGTCTCTAGATTAACTTATAAGAAAAGGGTTCCAAGTGTCCACTCCGATTTGATTCTTTTTAAGATATTTGCAAATTACATGTTTTTTCTTTATCGGCCCACATTCATATTTAGTGGGGGAAACTGCTCTTCAATGTTTTCGAATGTATGGGATATAGTGAAATCAGGTTGTAAGTACATGATGTAGAAAATACCTACTCATCTGATTTGATTCGTTTTATGTTACAGAGCGTCAAATAATAACCGACCCATATTTTTTTATCGACCCAAATTCATATTTAGTGCAGGAAATCGCCCTTTGAAATAGCATTATTTAGCATATTAATAGCATTATCTGTAACATATTATACTTAAAACGAATCTGAGCAGGACACTAGGGACTTTTCCTTGTTAGTAAAGATAAAGAACAAAATTAATGTCATCTTCCTTTCATGAAAAACCTAAATAAAGCTACCAACTACCTAACTGCTCAAATGTAAACTTCCACTTCATTGAGTGTTACTGATTGCTGAACCATCACATCCGCAATGCAATTCAGAGTCCTATAAATACATATTTTCCTTTCATTTAAAGAAGTAAAAACTCTTGGCGTAGATACCTACTTACTTCAAACCCGCGTGTAAAATGAAATGTTGGCTTATGATATTTGTGAATAGCGTTACATTTGCCGTAAATCAGACAAAGCTTAACTAATTCAACATTAGTTGTAATGGTTGCCGGATAAGCTCCGAAGACGTCACTCTGTTCTCTTCGAGCCTCGCGTCTCAAGTTTTAATGGCGCAAATCTTAATGGCGTGTGATGTGCCCTAATGATTGACGCCACCTAGTAAAATAAGCCGTAGTTAACGCGTGTGGGCGGGTTGGATCATACACATAATTACTCACTTGGTCAATTAGCAGCCAATCCAACCGTGGCTTATTCACACTTGTTGAATAAATCACACATTCACAACTAAGCTACGATTATTCGGCGCGTAATCAACAGTTTATCTCGAGATGAAGATTGAATTGTAAATTAATCATAAAGCTCAAAAAAGTTCCTCAGTTCCAAGAAACACGTAGGTAGTCAGATAGTAAGCAGGCACCAATAAAGTTTATTTCGATAATAATTAATGGGTAACGACGGCCGTCGATAAAAGAAGAACTGCAATTTCCTAACATCATAATAATATACTGCCTACACACGACAAACGACTTTAAAATTATACCTAATTATTCGCATTTATGACACGGCAGTAGCGGGGTCGTTTGGGCGGGCGGCGAGGTTACGGGGGGCGGGCGGCACATTACACGCTTCGGCATCGCACGCACCGCTTGTTTACGTTTTTCATAACCACGTTTCTACTAAAAATACTTTAGCATCCTGCCGTTTGAGGCTCACGCCATTGGTCGGCGCAAGCGCAGGAAGCAGGGGAGGACTCAGGGGCCAAAGGGGCCGCCGGAGCCCCGCACACCCCCCGTCCCCCGCGCCCGCCGCACACATCGCCCGGTATATATGAAAGTATCAGAAAGGCCAGCCTAACTCGTGAGGCAGCAGAAATAACCCTGAACGCTGGAAACATCAGACTAGCGGGCAGTCGTGTTGTGCGTCTCATAGTGTTAACTAGTGACATCAAACATGGTTCTGGATACTGAAGACTGGGTAGGTTTCCAGAAAATGAGAATAAATCGATTTACTTTAACATCATTAAAAATTAAATTAAAATTATGTGGCTTAGGCACGATACTAATATTTGAAAATGAAATATGAAGCGATATTTGACAAGAAAACAAATGGTGAAAGCTGTTGAGTGGATGCTAACAGGTGCTGTCACTGTGTTCGTCGTACACTCCAACGATTTTGTGTTTAACTGACAGCAGTCACGGGAGTGACAACTAACTTAGCGTCTATTTTGTTACTTCTAACAGCTAAATGTACCTGTGACAATAACATGACACTAAACAATGTGCAGCTGTCAACATTATCCTAACATTTAAACAATACTTTACACATTAAATGAAAAATGCTGACAATACTTAATGAGTACTTAGATATTACAAAACTTAATATTTTTAATTAGCAAGTTTCATTAGTAAAATACAAGTTTTTTTTATTTAGGTTAATTTTGTTGCATTGAACCAGTTAATTTATTTTAAGAAAGCTTTTAACACAATGAGAGGAATTTCATGTTTGCAAGTTCCGATCGTAGCGTCTTGTTAATTAATTACACATTCACATGTTTCTCGTATTTTTTATTCTGTGCATATTCTTTTTAATTGATCGTTACATTCTATTTATTTGTATTCTCAAATTCACACAGAAATTCTTTTTATTTAATTAATAGTTTGTTCGTTATTTAATTGTAATCTTAAAAGTAACAGTTTTATTTCTAAAAGCGAATCCGTAGTTGACCATTTTATTTTTTAGGGCATGGTTGATCTTAACAATTAAAACAGTTAAAACATATTTTTATGTTCTGTCATTAACGTATTGACCTTATCAATTTGTAGATCAGTTACCGAATACACATTAAATTAATATACGTAACACAAAAACATAAACAAACGCCAATGTTTACTTATGGTTGGGTTCTATCGTTAACTTTGTCTTAAATTAAAATAGATAGGTACTGTTCTAAATAATGTGAGTATCATAAAGTTTTAAGTATTCAAAGTCGGGTTGTAATAAACTCAGTAACATATACGCAAGTCCAACAAGTCTATTTTAGTTTCAATTGCACATAAAATAAATTTATTATGCCTTAGTAACGCAATCCCACGGAAAAGTTGCGTCTATCACCTATTTATCTGCATAGAGATACTTACGTATTTTAATAAATTCTCGTTCGCATTACTTTCAACAGAAATATTTTTATTTACTTCTGCCAACATAAATAAAGCCAACGTAACATTCTTGAAAACATTCGGATACAATACAAAAACAATTTGATAAAAAATAATACGCGCTTTATTTTAAAGTTTACTCTCTACTATTGCAATAAAGTTTAGAAAAAAATATAACACACATATCTGTTATATTTTTGTGTTATTAATACAAAATATTTTCATTTTATTTTCAGGCCGATGAGCTCCCCCCAGAACAAATTGCCGGTAAGTTCAGTAACCTTAACGAAACGATTGCTAACATTTATTTTTAATCCAAACGCTCGAATAAATAACGTTTTAAAATAAAACATGAAAATGTAAATGTTATAATGTTTACATAAATGATGGAAAAACGCAAGCTTAGTATTGGCGATACGCCAACTTTACAATGGAGGATGAAGTTAATAAAAGAGGACTCATGCGCCGCGAAAAAAATTAATGATTTAAATTTACCATGTGGGCTTAATTAGGAAGACGAAAATAGGGAAAGATTTGCTTAAAAATGGCTACAGGAGGCGTGGTCCTATAAAATACGTTCTATTCTTGGATACGTGTTAAATTGGTACCATAATGTACCTACATTAGTTGAAATAAGTAAAAAGCAAAATGTATTATTAGTGTATCTATGATTTAATGTCTAAGATTAATCAGACAGCACACGATTTGTCAGAAGCTAATGAAGATATTAACAACCAAGTCTTAGGTATGCCAGCCATTTGAAATTGTGCAATATTTTTAATTCTTGTACCTTTATACAATGTTTCCATGTATAACATTTATGAAATACATAAATATGTAATCTTTATTGAACATGTTATAAAGTTAGCATTTCTTTAAATGATGGATACAGTTAAACCATTGATTGTACTTAATGTGCATTAATCAAAACAACTTTAACATCCCAATGAAATAACTTTAGACAATGTAGAGACGTAGAATTGCATATTGTGCTAAAGTATTGTTCAAAAACTTAGATACTTAGTTTTATTACTAATTTGGATAGCCAAAAGAAAACTAAAATAACAATTAAAAGTATTTTTAAGCAGAAGTTAAACTTTTTATTGACAGTTATATATTTATCTTCAACGTTCACTCATAATTATAAAACTTGCTACTGTGGGTTATCAATGCTGACATGCGTCGTTAAAAAAACATGAGTACTCTGAGCCTGAAAGATATACCTAGGTAGCCAAGAAAATCCTAAAAGAAAACTTTACAAAGTACCTAGGTATAAATCGTTACAGTGTATGTTTGTATCGCGTATCATTTTACATCACTGCATGCCAGAGCTTTTCAGACTTGTGTGTTAAGAAAATGGGTAATTGGCTACCCACTACCCATGCACTCTAAGTACGCATCAACGAAATATATATAATAATATATCGTTCTAAATAAATGCATTGCCAATTAGATACAGTACTGCTACTATTGCAGCAATCTGTCTGACATCTAATAAAAATCGATCCAATTAATTTCGGTACAAGTGTGAATGTGCTCTGTTAGATGTAATGTCCACAAACTAATTATTAAATGTATCAGTGCCAACTATTGCTAAGTGTCGTTAAGACAACGAAAAAAATGCACGTTTGAAATTCTGAAACATTGATGATAACTTGTCTAGAGAAATGAAAACGTTTTCTTATATAAACACAGACAAGCGGATGTTCTGTTTATGTTATCGTAAGAAAATAGTTATAAATTTTCCTGAAGCGTAGAAAAACAAAGTGTATTGTGGAATCCGTTTCTCGGAAAAGTGGGAATGCTTCAAATCGTTATAAAACGAATTTAGAGATTATAAAGGATTATCTACAACTATTATTTCGATCATATTTCTTGTTTAAATTAGTTAATCGTTTTGTTTACCTCGAGGAATTAGATTTTTATTTATAATTTTATACAATTCCTTGATATTTACTACAGACTTACGTCTTGGTGTGTGATGAAATAATTGTCTTATTTTGAGCCCTCTTAGGTTTGCAGATTCCCTCACGATGTTTTTCTTCAACCGTTAACGAAAGTGAAATTATGAAAACGATAATTAGCTATACTTATAAGTTTAGTAAAGAAAATCAAAAAGCTACATATCTGTCTTACAATTACAATCATTAGGCAATATTATTATAGCCTGGTGGATATCATATTACTATATAGGTAGGGCACTTACGTTTGTTTGAGATTAAAATAAAATAATGACGTGGCCTATTTAAATTATCAAAGTTGCATCAATTATTTACACAGATAACGGAGTGCAAGAAATTTTTGTTTATGGGCGAATCATAAAATCGGCTTGGGTGTTTGGTCGGTCGGGTCGGTGGCGGGCGCGGCGGCGTGGCGTGGCAACACGCTTGGAAGCCTGCCAGCGTACCGTGGAAATCAGATAGAACGTGCTATCGTCATTGTTTAACCAATAACGTGGAACCAATTTCCCAGAACTTCAAAATAACTAACTTGTAGGTACTGTTTAAATCGATATTTCGGTTCTAAATTCGAATGATGACTAATTGAAAGCTACTATGTGTGCATCTGGTTTAATGTTTATTACCAAAATTATTTCTGTATTCACAAACAGTTACAGCTATTTCCAATGTTTACAATAGTTTGCGATTCCTACAACATTATATTGTTTACTTACATTGACATGACAGCATATACAACATGAAAGCGGTGCGAATTCACTTACTTACCTATAACATGTTTGAATTGAGGTGAAGACAACGTGTTTCTTTCATTATTTGACGTAAACGCGTACGTTTTTCGAAGAAACTTACCTATTTCATGTCATTTTATTTAAACTTCTCACGTTTATTTATCTATTTCTAAAATAATGAGCTTTGATGTCGGATTTAAGGGAGTTTTGACGGAAAATATAAACTCTGACAGGCTTATAGGTACGCAAGTGGGTTAATATAAATGTTCTATTTCTTCATCAGTAGTTGAGAGAGCTTCTGTATTATAAATATTCTTTTCGTCTTACTAATTTTCACGGTTATAAATAATCCTATCAGAGAAGAAATTAAATTTTCATAACATGCCGTTAATATTTTGTGTTATTTTAGAACAAGCTTTGTGGATGTCAGGCTGCCACCTACACAAGTTTGTATAAAGTTTGGATGTCCACAATAAACTACACGAAAATCGTTTATGTTCCACGATATCTGCCAACGGGCCTAAATCATGCAAGTCCAGCGCTGGACGTTATAAGACTGCAAGCCAAATGCGCGAAATACTGTTATATGCAATTTGTTATAGTGATTTATTGCTGTCCTTACACTCATTCATGATAGCGAACATACGGCATTTTAAGCACAGATTACCGCAGCTCATCAAAATAATATTTTACATTTGGAGTTGATAATTCAAATCAGAAGTAATCTTGTAAAAAAAATTATGTAGTGACAAAAGTTGAAAGGGATATGCTTATGTGGTTTGGTCATGTTGGAAAAATGAGAGAACGGCGGTTAGCAAAAGGAATTTATAAGGCGGAAACGCACAGAAGAGGACGCCCTAGAAGGACAAACATCGATGTTAAGGACAGGTGCGTAGTACTCTCAACCGGCGTGCGTGTATGACAAGATGTATGAACGTGGATGAAACTAAAGGAGCATTAAGGATCGTAGCATGTTGAGTTCTGCAGTTTCTGCTTACCCACATGGGAAAAAGGCGTAAGTTTATGTATGTATGTATAAGTAATCTGGTCCTATAACGAAGGAAAGGTTATTATAACATGTAATAAAAGAAGAAATAATTTTTCAAAAGTTTATGGTATGAAATCTGATACAAGAATGTTTCAGACAAGTTTAATTGATAAAGCAATAAACCCCGCTTCCACCGTGCCCTGAATTAAAAAAAGAATCTTTGCAGCAGATTGCAGTGGCCGCGTTATGTTGAGTTTGTAGCAATTTCGCAAGCGAATCGCACCGCCCGTGGGCGGGTAATTAATAAACAGCTAAAATCTAGAAAAAAATGTAATAAAACTCATGGGACTTTGAGACAACTGCCAAGAAGTCTTGACGATTAAAATTAACACTCTGGCAAAAATAAAAATAATGTTTTTAAAACTATTTTGTTGCCAGAATAACATGGAACAGCTGCACAATGTATTAAAGCTGCGCTATCGCGGTCGACTGATAATAAAGTAAAAAAAAGTTGTAAATAGCGTTTTTAAGATGCATAGATAATTAGAACATTATAAAATGTTTTTATCGTCGGTTTTCTCCTTGATTCTAATTATGCCTGTCACAAAACCGCTCGCGTCACCCTGAATAATTGAGGAAACTAAGCCCGCTGAAATGTACCACTGTCCTCAGATTTAGATTTATTACCCGTCTTAACGGATATTACGTCTTATAAAACTTTCAAAAGAATATTATGATTCATAACATAACATCACGCCTATATTCCCCGTTGGGTTGAGCAGAGGTGTATGGTACACCCTCATTTCGCCGTTATGTTTAAGTCCCATGTAATAAATAGGGGGCGAGTCTATTACCATCAACCGGGCACAAATCCAGACTCCGTGCTGCTACTGACAAATTTCACTCGGAAAAAGCCAATAATACTTTGCCCGACCTGGGGATCGAACCCAAGACCTCACGCTCAGCAGTCGCGCTTGCGACCACAAGACCAATGAGGCAGTCTATATTATGATTAATTAAGTAGAAATTTTCTGGCACGTTGAAAATGAAAATAGTCCTGCTTGGGCCTAAGTCTCCTAAAACAAATCTTGATAAATCACAACCGAACCAAGGCCGAACCGTTCATTCAGACAGTTCTCAATTTCAAAGGTGTCGAATTGTTTGACACAAAAAACAAAATCAATCATCGGTTGTGGTTCGATTGCGTTTGGCAACAATTTATTTTAGGAGAATTGGGCCCCTGTACGTAGGTACAAACCGATACCGTGCCGCAACGTTTGTATTTATAATTCCATATTAAAATTACCGCCAAAGACCATTAAAATTAATGAAGTACATGTCCAGAACCAACTGAGGCGGAAAAACAGTTATATGGGCAACAAAATTGCAATGCACTAGTTTCAGTATGTCATGTCTAAAACGGTAGCAAATAAAATTTAACCGCACACGGTAGTTGCACGCCTGAATCGAGCCACAGCGCTTTCGGTCTGCGTAGCTCCAAGCCACGAATGAGATCAAAAGTTGACGATTCCAGTATCAACCGTAAAAAATCATAAAAACTGTTTTATAAGACATCACAAGATCATGCTTCAATGCCTTTGTTTTCTTTGAACTGATAGATATATCCTTTAACTTCATATAGGTAGTATAAAGTCTGAATGAAAAATCACCTCTACAATTTATCACTCAAGCAAGTCATTAAACACTGAAAGAGTTTATTTTTGTGAGCTACATAAGAATTTTATATATTTATATAAAATTCGATGACGCACGTTCGTTATTACGGCTATCAAACTAAAAGTCAAGAGAATTATGATGAAAAATTTATTACCGTCGTTTAGTCATAGGAAATGATTATTAACTTGTGCCACGGAGTACATGATAATATCAGTTTTAAGAGTATTCCACATCCGAATTAAATATAGCTTAGGGTCATACTCGTAAACCTTGTGCCAATACGTGTCTGCGTAAAGAACGACGAGTAGTTTGTGCAACTGGACGGCTAAAGTAAATAAACATGAATGAGTGAAAGATTCATTACGACGTTACCACTTTTCGGTTGCGTAGGTAAATGTTATACTATATTATTACAAATTTAAAACTATATGGCGTTGCCAACATCTCAGAAAAATGCTTTTGCCTATTACACTGACCTGTACTGAGCTTCCTGAGGATACTTCTCTCGTTTCGGCACGGACTATATGAGAATAGCTAATGCCGTGCTGGAATGATTAGCCCCTGTCAGCAAGGTTGGTTTCGAAGCTGACTGCCCAGGGTGCGTCGGACGTTAAGGTACTTAAGTATCATCATTCGTGAGGACACCTTAGATTGATTAAATCTGCAACAGAAATTAAAACAATTAAGAGTAGCAGAAATTAACATCTTTAAAGTAAACATTGTAAACCTTATACCTAGGTAGCGTAAACATAGCGTATAGGTTCTATCAACCGAAGCAGGAGGTGATCGTTCTGACTATTGTAGAATAACTGTACCGCGAGATTTAAAGAATTTAACATTCAAGAATGTGGTTCAGAAAAAAAAACATAAACAGTGTTTGATAGGGCGGCTATGAGAGACATGCATTGGTGTTGTTTTTGTTATTTACTGTCGCCCTACATTCGAGCGATGCGCCACGCCGCGAGCCGCGTCGCCGTCGCGCCGGTGCCCGCCGATGCACCACGCTAGTGCACCGAAATAGCTGCATTGCACAACTTATTCGCACCACATCTCAGTGCATTGAACCGATGTCCTAATCTCATCGCTAACCGCCCAGTCGAACGATCAGTTTAACTAGTTTTATTGCCAGTGCAACACAGCATTTCTCTGGTCTCCAAAACGCATTTTGAACAAAAAGATCTCTTCGAACCTAGTCCAAATCTAGCGTACAATTAACAACATGTCGCATACGTTAAATATTGAGGGTAGGGACGGCGACCGCGACCGTTTGATTTGCAGTTTAGTTACGTAATCTTCTGGTGGATTGGGTTAAAAGCAAGATTTGTTTGTTGCAGTCCTTCGCAAGGCGTTCGATGGCTTCGACCACAACCGCTCGGGCAGTATCCCCTGCGACTTCGTCGCCGATATCCTTCGGATGATGGGGCAGCCCTTCAATAAGAAAATTCTCGAAGAACTCATCGAGGAGGTCGATGCTGACAGTGAGTTTTATTTATATAAAGTTGTATGTAATTGCTTTTTGTTGATTTAAAGATTAGCTTAAAGATAAATCTAAGGGCCAGCTTTATTCACTGCATCCTTAGCCCTTAAAAGGAACTAAAATTATAATAGGTGCTTACCTATCTATTCTTATTACTTACCTATCTATTCTATCTATCTATCTGCCATACATATTTGTGCTATTTACGCAATATGTGAGTCATTCAAAACTTTAGATCGACTTCTTTATTGCTCTACTATGCAGACTGGTTGACTGGTATTCTGTTCGTTCCTTAAAGAATAAGACCTAACGTAAACTACGAATTTAAACTATGTTAAAGAGGTACTAAACAGAGTTATACTTACCAGCGTTCGTTTTTGTGACTACCACAATACATACAGTGGACGCAGTAGTACCTCTATAGCTTTCATTATCCTACAGGAGAATATAAATAACATGACTTATTTAAATTCCAGAGTCCGGCCGTCTTGAGTTCGGCGAGTTCGTCACGTTGGCAGCCAAGTTCATCGTTGAGGAGGACGCGGAAGCCATGCAGAAGGAACTCAGGGAAGCGTTCAGATTATACGACAAGGAAGGTGAGATACCATACTTAAGAACATTCTTCGGAACATTTTATGGTTGTCATTAGTATCCAGTTATCATAATTCGAATAATAGTTTTTGTGGTCAAAATTACGCACTTTTGCAATGAAGCAGGTTTAAGGTCATGAATTAATTTCATGCATTTACCACCCACCAAGGTGAACTTTTAGTGGATATTCAGAAATAGATGCTTTCAAAACTCAGAGCATGGTTACAAACATGATGTTATATGAAAAGAATTACCATCTGTTCCCAGCTATGTCGGGGTCACAATAAATTAGACTAACTTCAAACAATAATAAAACGGATTGCTTCCAGGCAACGGTTACATTCCCACATCAAGCTTGCGCGAAATCCTTCGCGAGTTGGACGAGCTGCTGACAGAAGATGAACTGGACGGCATCATCCAGGAGATTGATACCGACGGCAGCGGCACCGTGGACTTCGATGGTGAGACTTTAGCGTACTGACATAGATTTAGCTTAATTAGCATTGAAACTGTCGAGACAACTTACAACAGACTGGAATAAAAACAAACATTTCTTGTCTTATTGAGATTTAAACAGCTTATTACACAAATATGCCATCAGCAGATCATGCCAGATTTAGAAGTTTAAAATTTAATTAGGTAAATTCTGTTATGGACTTTAGATGTCGGGTTCATCGTCAGCTTGCTCCGAAGTCTAGCCAAACTTATGACAATTCCAAATATGAGAAATTCTATATGTGACTCAGCTGTGGGTGGACATGAGCCAAATCGAAACGATATTTACAGTGGAAAACAACGCATATTAATTAGTCCTGATACTAAAACAGACTGAATAAAGTTTTATAGTTCATCTTATCGATGCACGTGTAGACAATGTACTTTAGCAAATTAATATATTGTTTCAGAGTTCATGGAGATGATGACCGGGGAATAAACTTTTATATCTACACACTTTTATATATTTATATGATCTAATGTAAGGATTCTCTACTACATTTCGGTACTTCAACCTTTTGAGTCTTGGGAACATTGGACGAGATCACTTCATTGCCATGGAATGAAAACATCACATCTGTTTCATTGGTCAATATCATTAAAGTATTATGTATGTATTGTACAAAATAATATTTTGTTCTTGTTTAATTGATGTGTGTGATTGCGTATAATGTTTATATCTACTTTATTAATAAATCTTTTATTCTATTACCTATGTTTGAATGAGGCCTCATAAAATTACCACAGCCGACGGATTTAGATTACAACGTGGTGTAAGAACGACTAATTCTTAAAATAATATTCGTGTCGAGAATGTTGAGATATCATTTCATTTCTTAAGATTTCTATTCAAGATAAATATAATGACTCCCCTGTTTTTAAAGCGGTCGCCAAATTGTCCTAGATAATTTTGATGACATAAAACTTTAAGATATTTGGCGGTCAGCCAGAGACAAGTAATGGGACCATTGGAGATAACACTCCGCTTCTAAGAGTTATAATTATTGTGAAACTAAACATTACTGCAGGCTGAATAAATAAAAACTCGTTTCAATAATTATTATTATTTATTACGTAATTCTTTGTTCATCGTTTTCATTAATAATCAGGAGCGCCAAGTATATAATATTCAAAACATTATTCTACCTTGGGTCAGTATGTATAAAATATACGCACATAACGAGGATTATTCACGATTTTATGACACATAATTTATAAATACCACATTTTCACATTCTTTGACGTAGACATCAATTTTAATTTCGTATGGCGTTTAGTGTACCTCGTACTTACCATTTATTATGGAGTAAAGATGTTAAAATTCATTTTAATTAAATGCAACTCTTTTACAATATTCAAATGAAGTTAATCAATAAGATTAACGGTATTATTCACATGATAGGTACGTTAAATAATAATTGGACACATTTGCTGAACATAAAATTTACTTACCAAATTAATTATATCAAATAAATCTCTTAAATAACTTAAAAGCCTACATAAAACGTAGACCCTGCTTAATAATACGAAATAAGTAGTACGTAATAGTTATTTTGTAAAGGAGTCTTGGTGAACTAAAATCAGATTTAAAAAGTGAAGAGAGAGTTTAGCGGCTTTTTACAATCGGTTGATATCTACTAAATAAATAATATACGATTACATATAGCAGAATGTATTATTTTGACTTGTTATCTAGTCCGTGCAAAGGACTGGAATCAAGACAAAGTTAATGCTTCGTAGACGAACAATAAAGCACCCTATATACATAATATTCTGGAATATATTTAAACACTATCATCTTTACGCGCATAATTTGAGGGACATTCACATACATACAATAATATAAGGAAATAGTGTTTAAGTAAGCTATAATCGTAGAACAACGAGGCATTGACAGATATCATTATCACAATTTAGTAGATTTTAGCCGCCTTCTGATGGCACTTAGCACATTCACAAAATACAATATAATTCGATGTCACACATTCGCCCATGCGAACTGTGATAAATACCTTATAAACACACAGTTAACATTTCTTCAGCTAAATAATTATTTTTACATACATCAAAGTCAAATATTAAAATTCATTGGTAACGTATTTAACCCGCCAGCACTCGCGCCTCAAGAAATTACATCAGCACTCGCGTGTAGAGCATTTTGCTCACGTTTATAAATGTCAATAAATGCAAGTTTTACCAAAAAATGTTAATAAAAATATATTTTATTAAATAGAATATACTTTATTTATTCTATAAAATATATATTCAAAAAGTTAACAATATTAAGCTTTTTTATTTTAATTAACAATCATAGGAACTAATTTGCCAATCTTCTAAGGCAGTCTTACGGAAAAAATTAAACAAAAAAAAAACTTTTCAAAAAAAAACTTAACTAAGTATAAATAACTAATCTTCGTCATATACGCGAGCTTTACATATATCACATAGTGTACGACTATGCTCTGTACATAAAAAATGTTGGCAGTAAATGCAGCTCTTTTTGGTATTGAGATTTTTGCGTCTTGCGCGCAGGTACCACTTGGTTTTTCTTCTTCTGGTAACTCAGATTCTGTACAAAGCGTTTCATTACTTGCTGAAGAGGATATGAAATATTTTGGAAGGTGTTTCTTCTTCGGATATGTGGCTGTGTTAGTTGAAGAGCTAGTTGTTTCAAGTAGTCTTTCTTCAGAATGTTTTCCAAACCTTCCTCCATCAACCATGCCAAAACTTGTTCATCACTTCGATCACGATCCATCTATAATAGAAATACATAACAGATAACTATTTCAGTAATGTAAAATCATGATATTACATAAAAGTAGCAGTAAAGCTGTCGTTAAGATGAAAAAAAAATAAAGTCATGAGTAAAAAAAGTACTTACGTCGATACCCGCGCGATGAGCAAAACGCCGCCTGATGGTACAAGGCGCAACAAAGCACCTCGTCCGAGTGACTGGCGCACACTGGCGAGAAGTGAACTGCATACAGGGGTGGGGGACGGAACAAAACTCAGCTACCAAATGAACGATGTACGTACGAATAATTTTAACAAAATGGTGCGTGTTTTAAATTTACTGTGAGCAAAATGCTCATAGCGCGAGTGCTCGCGGGTTAACAACTAAGCTTTACAAAGAGTCTTCGATTAAAACATTACAGCTATTCATCCTTACTGTTACAGTGTTTAATGCATAATGTGTATGTATGTACATCTATACATATCTCTCACAATCTCTTTAGCATCTTGGCTTCGGATAGCTAGATTTATCTAAGATTTCGTAAAGAACTACCTACAGATGAGATCTCAATTTGAACTATGTTTTACCAAACGTCCCTCTCTTGCCTGAATATTCAAAGCTAATTATCACATTTTACAGAAACGTTTAGTATTACAATGCAATAAATTACTAAATTTATTTTCATAAATGATAACATAGTGCTTGCCTATCACATAATTAACAACCAGCAAACAAACAGAATGCATTACATTACGAACATATCGAGCGTTAATTGCGATTCAATTGTTTCATATAGAGTAGCTTTAGCATACTGTGTTCCGATCCAAATGGTTAAATATACTTCTAAGGAATGAGCGACAGAATGCTGGTCGGAATTGGCGAGGCAATAGTGAGCTATACAGGTGGTCTTAGTTATAATATTCTTGTTTACCTAACTAGAAATAGTTTTATGAATACTGTTTAAGTAGATAGATCTTCATTCCTTTTAAAGCTGGCTGTGTCTTTCAGACGCAACCCACGTACAGTCCAGTTGCGAAATATTCATAATACTCTGAAACAAAGCAGGCATAAGTTTATAACAATCCTCACAAATTAACTTCAATAATTTATTATATTATTTATACTAGACCTTGGCAACGTCTGCAACAATGCAGGTCATACCAAAACATCTTCTATTTTGATATTAAACAAATGGATTCAGGCAAAATGTTGCAAATTACTTGTGGAATCCAATGTTGTATAAACATATTAATTAGCTGAAACTTTAGTATAAATATTAGTGCTATTTCTGAATTCAATGATACAAATCTATCAATATGTATCTATACATTTAGTTTTATTAAGAGTATAATATAATTACCTCACGTCGCCACACTGGCTTTTGACTAGTAGAAGCATCGCCACAAATACATTAATGCAGTATAGGAGGCGGCGGCCGGGAGCGGTTGTTGGGCTTGGGCACCGCGCTGGGGTCCAGCAGGCCCTCGTCCTTCTGTGCGGGCGCACGGCCCGGGCCCTTGCGGCGCCGGCTCAGCCACGGCGGCGCCGGCCCCTCGCACCACGCCACGCGCGCCCAGTCGCGCGGCTCCGCGCCCAGCCGCGAGCACTCGCGCGCGTACGCTCGGTAGGCCGCACAGTGACAGCGCGTTCCTGAACAGCTGCGCGCATCCACCTCGCAAGCTTCCTGGTAGTTTTGGGGATTCACCTTAGACGTACAATCTGTGAACGCGTCGTATCGTACGAATCCGCGACACAATCGTCGAGCCTTCATCACCTTTGACTGACGATACATATTTGGGCCCGGACGCTTTTGACGGCGCGTGCACGCCCGCGTCCCTCCTACTCGCCACGAAGATCCAAACCTCCAAGTATCATTTAGTAGCCTACCGTCACGAGTTTTCATATCGTCTCTAGCTACCGAATTAAAATTGCCACAAAGACCGCACAATTTTCCTTTATACACATTAGACACTGTCACTTCTAGAAAACCATCTCCGTCCCATAGCATCTGTATACCAATATCTGCCTTTAGTAGAACTGATCCGTTGCTGCGGGCTATCTCTGCTATTCCGTTTATTTTGTGTGGCAATGAGACTCTACGTCCATTAACTTTTATTCGCATTCGTTTGCCCATATTGACCTTAGTAGAGCCTATACGAAGTGTGGCCGTCCGTGTCCACGACGAGTGTGAGGTGTTCCTGGCATCGTTTGATATTCTAATTGAAAAGGTGCCGTTAGCACAATCCGAAGTCAGTTGATATTTGCAGGATCCTTGGAAACTATAAAACTTTCCATCGAAAGTTTTATAGTGAGGGTCGCCAAACACTGTACAGATTCCGTCGATGTCAACGCACTTCGGGCAGCACTGTCCAGATAATTGGCGAAGTGTCTGGTCTGGAGGGCAGTTTAAGGCCGGACATCGTTCCATAGCACATCTCGGCTCGCCACCATGACATTCACATGACTTGCAGGCATCCAATTGCCAGGTTTCTCCGTCCTGTAAAGATTTTAATCATAGTAAGTTATGAGGATCAATAGCTTAACTTGCTAAATAAATTCGATTAGTTATTTGATAAAACCCTACCCTCATAACGAAAATATTATTCTAAGATTACCAACTGGCCAAAGCAGTTCTTTATAGTGAATCCATAACAATATTAACCGCTAGCGACCCGACCGACGATCCGGATCGTCAGTGCCATTGTTTATCTATTGTGTCTATAATTACAGTACTCGTTATGTTAAACAGCGGACGTTTTGATTGATGCAATTAAATAGGGGGAGGGGGGCATAGGTAGGTATACCACCAAAATACAAATTGTTAAAAATTCAACTCTAAGAATTTTATGGGGTTACTCGGTATCGTAAATTGAACAACTTCTGTTCTACAACATTTCGAAATTCGCGTATATTTTTTATAACTTTCCATAGAAATCAAAAAAATATTTGAATTGATTTTTATGGACAAGCATAAATAAAATTGCCGAATTTCGAAAAGTTGTAGAACGAAAGTTGTTCAATTTCCGATACCGAGTAACCCTACAAAATTCTTAGAGTTGATTTTTTAACACCATAAACAGCTTCTATCAATACACTCGTTAAGGATTCGTGCCCAAAGGGTTACTGCGTAGAGCAATTCTTCTACGATGGTAATCGTGACTATAACCAAGTCTTGTGTGGATATAATACATTCTTTATAGGCACTGCGAGAGCCTCCATGCTCTGGAAGGTAGTAAAATTTAAAATGACTGTTTATTGATCTCAGCTTAGAACCTGCGATAATGGTTAGGTTGCGGAGGTCACGCAAATAAAACACTTAAGGGTAAAATACTCATAATGCGCTCATTTCTCCATCTGGTAAAACTGGAAGCTGACCTCAACATAGGTTTATACCCGACTAGCTTTTGCCCGCAGCTTCGCTTGCGTGAAATTTTGAACCCGTTAAGTGACGATTTTCTATACAAATTTTCATCCCTTATTTAACTCCCTTAGGGGTCGAATTTCGAAAAGTCCTTCCTAATTCCTTGTCTACATTATAAAGGGAACATCTGTCCAAAATTTCAGCTTTCTAGGTCCAAGGGTTTGGGCTGGGCGTTGATGAGTCAGTCAATCAGGCATTCAGTCAGAAAGTCAGTCAGGGCTTTTCTTTTTACTTATATAGATATAGGCTAGGACAATATTACAAACCTGGTAAGTCTTTCGTCCGACGACACAGGCAGTCTTAGCTTCCTCAACCTGTGGGCATTCGGGGCAGCACTTGCCAGGCTGCGGCGGAAGCGCGCGCGCCCCGCACGTGAGCACCGGGCACGTGTGCCGCGTGCACACTGCCGTGCCGTTCTGACACGAGCAGTCTGTGCACGGATCCACCCGGAACGCAAGTCCGTGCGCATGGTATTCCTTCCCAATTATACAAGGCTTCAACAGCATGGTGCCTGAAACTGAGTTGGGAAATGATTAGTATTTATGTTATCGGTAGCGGGTAGCACTGGGCAATGTTGACAAAGGAAGGTAGTCGTCGATATGGATCAACCTACCCGAGGTTATAAAGGCGGAGGTCATTCGACGAAGCGGAGCATTCTGTGTTCATCAGCTGAAGAAGTCTTACCTTTTATATCTGACTAGCTTGTCCTTATTTTATGATTTTGTAATAATTGTGTAAAGTATTATATTGTGATCTAGTTCATGCTACTAACACATCACCAAATACAAGTAATCTCAGTGGTGGAGAGTCTATGTTGGTTTTATTTACTACATTTACCTTGCTCGCAATCCTGACATACCGATATTTGCTATAACTGTAATGATAGAATCGCCCTAAACGATTATGTTGTGTTGTGTCTTTTACATTTACTTTACAAAACCATAAAGAAAATACATGTGTCTGCCTTATTTAATCAAAACGGCACTATTGTATTTTACCTTTCTACTAAATCTCTAGGTATTGAAGAGAGGTCGTCTCTTTGCACATGTACCGTAACAGTAATTTAATGCGCATATTTTCAAGAGGATACTTCTTTAATATCAATCGCACGGCGCTGATACCGCGTGCCAGTAAAACATTATTACGGCAATATACCACTACGATTAATAAAGCAATATATAGTGGAAACAGTTAAATCTGCTGGAGAACGGGCTAGTGACGACAACAAGGTAGCTCGTAAGGAAGGTCCTAAGATTGGTAGCCTTTGCCCTGTTAGGTTTTATAGTGCTTTAAATCATGTAACTGCGCACGTAAGCACGTGGCATTACACGCTCATGGTGTTTCAGTTTAGCTTTAGGTTCTGGTCTCCATGTATTTTTCTCAAAGAAAAACGAACATCATCTCAGCCACTGCTGTTCTCTGTTCAATTTTTTTCCTGAGAGAATATGCCCGTAGTTAGCATGCTGAACACGCAGTTTGGTGATCATAGAACGCGAGTTTCATGGCTGTACGTCATCAACCTCTGGTATTCAAACTGGCAAGTTCGATTCTACCATCTTGGTTGCCAGCGGCATGGGGCGCCGCGCACATGTGATCTTGACATGTGGTGAATATGGGTGTGGCGGCGATTGTCAGTGTATTATTGGTAAAAGGAACTTTTAAACTTACTTGGTAGAATTTTATCGGACGTTGGATGCGTGCACCTGGGGCAGCACTCGCCAGGCGGCGTGTACTGCTGGAGCCGCGTGCATGGCAGCACGGCGCATGCGCGCTTGGCGCAGGACAGCGAACCGCGTACGCAGCGGCACGACAAGCACGGCTCCTCCGGGATGCGCACGTCGCGCCCCTCCCACACACGCTGGCCGTTTATCACGCACTCTGAAATATTGTAATCATACATTAAATTCATAAAGAAATTAGACAGGCTTTTCCAAGGCTGAAGCACTCCGTAAATCAAGTATGGGGACTCTTTTAAGATTTTAAACACGAACTCATTACCATCAATTTATAGCAGCGCTAAAAGTCAAACGTCCTTTCGATCCTCCGGCAAATAAATGAATACAAAAGAGATTCCTTTTAGGGGAACAAACTCTTTAGATTAGCAGTAAAAGCTTAAAACAAAAATCCCAGCCATTGTTCGCTAAATGGGAATGAGGCCTCTGGCGGCGCAGTGACTACGACAAAGCGCAAACTCCATAAATTAGTGAGGGTAGACGATGAATCAATCAGGGGCTAATGAATGACGTAGCGCGGACGGCCGCACACGGCGCGCCCACCGCTGCGCCTGCGCCTGCCCACCTGCACACAACCCGTGATCGGAGGTGCACACATCCCTCCACAGTTCTGACGCGAACGGATTAAATACATTCCTAACTAAAACTATTTCGGATAGCATTCGCCTCTGAATGCTATTTGTTCATTACGCTGTTATGTTTATTATAATAGAACGTGATGCCATATTTACTATTTATTTATTTCTGACTAGAATACAATTATACAAGGTTAGTCGGAAAGGGGGTACTAATCCGAAGCCCACTTATAGTATCGCTGATGACTGTTTGAAAGCAAGTGTTAAAATTTCAAAATTCGATATTTATTTTTTCCAAAAAAAATGATTATTATTTTAGTTTTTTCAAAAATTCTTCATCCCTGCTTCAGTTACAAATTCAGAAAATGGTGCTTCTAATTCAAGACCCCAAATATGACCTAAAATGTAAACACAGCTGATCATAACTGGGGATAGCCAGATTTTAGAGATTTTTTTTAGAGATTTTTGAACAGCTGTTTCTCTTAAACTATTGAGTTTTGGGAAAAGTTGTAGAACAAAAGTTATTCATTATTATGTGTACTTTAACACCCTTTCGGATTAGTACCCCCTTTCTGACTAACCTTGTATAGCAGAACATACGAACAGAATATAAAAAAAAACGTTAAACTTGGGATTCCAATGAGCCGAGAATATAAAGTTGCGCTCTTGAGGATGGTTTATTTTGTTCATATGAAATCACGTAACACATTGACAAACTGTGCGGTACTCAGAGTGTCACTTAAAATGATAAAGCGTTTAGAGCTTCAGTACAATATTTACATTTATTTGTCTGCATGTTAGAATGCGTTTCATTCAACAGTCACGGACATTCGATTCAAGGCGCGGTGCTCGGACCGCCGCGCGCGCCGCCTCGCCGCATATAATTGTGACAATGAAAACGGTCAAGTGTCTGTCGTAAAACTAGAGACGACTACACAAAGTAGGCTGTCCTTTTGTAGGCAAACAATTAAGTATTCATCGTCGGTGCGCGCCGTTTATATGAGCGATGTGCTTTGTCATACAATGTGCCCCCCAACATATACGCTATTGGATAATAACTTTGGTTGTGTAATGAAGGTTCTATGCATATGTTACTTTTTATTATATTATTATATGCGTCGTAAATATGAATCTTGCCTCAGTAGATTAAGAAATATTTGCAATATTTTCTCTAACACAAAATCTTTGATAGTCTATTTTGATTTGTTTTACCATCTCTACATTATAAGACATGGGCACTGTTTGATTCTTATTTACGAATTAAGAAGCAACAGGCTCAAGAATTCGTAAGGCCGGGTTCTGATGAAAGAAAGGAGAAAATTTAAATAGATTGTTCTCATATCCTATGCACAAAAACGAATCGTTTTGTTTACCAATGGTAACATTTTTATTGCCAATCTGGGCATATCTATAATACGCAAGGAAGAGCGTATGCAAAGCTATGGGCTCTTTGCTTCACTATTGGTGAAGATATAAGAGTCTTAATTTTAACCAATAACGCTCGGTAAATCTTAGGAATCGGCCATTAGAAATACTTTTGTTACAAATTGAAACTGTCCTAACCATCTCCCGATTTCGGCGAATTAAGGCGTAGAGAATACTTCTGCCAGCATTTTAAGGCACTTAAGCGAGGAGAGACTATTTGGCAGCAAAAATGATGTTTTAAAGAAGAACCATTCGTCTTTGTTGAAACTCAATCCGAGAATGTTAAACGGACACGCCCAAACACTTAGCGAAGATATATTCCTCTGAATTTCGGTTTAAAACATTATGTGGACATAAAATATGTATTAAAAATTCTCATCACGCGACGATTGTACATCACAAGCTAATTATTTCAATTTCTCAGGTCGCTGTCGCAGGCATACCTAATAATACTCGGTTTACGAAACATGGTATGAATTCAGATTAGTTAGATTCTTTCTTGAAGAAATGTTTTTTCCTCAAAAATATCTTTTAGCTGCGAGTCTGAGTGCTATGGTCATTTTGCCAGTTTGCAAACAAGGCGTAAAAATATTGCTAATATTGAAATAGTTCCCTCGTTATTAAAATCGACATTGGTATTTTTTTTGTCAACCTTCGATAACTTGGGTACTAATCGTCACTTTTCACTTAAGCGCCATAAAAACATTTCCCATGTTGATAAGAAAAGAATCGTGAAGAATTAACAAGTTCGAGAAAAAATCTAATGCAGTGTTGGGATCGTAAAACAAACAAACAGGCACACGTCGAGGTTCCCGCATCCACGGCCACGTCGGCCGCTTTGACCACCGCACAAAAACCCACCCGCCCCAACCTTTTAAGTAGGTTGTTAACTTTTTGATTTATGGACAATAATAGAGACGCAACGCCGTGGGAGACTCGCAGACCACCACAAATATAATTTTAACGAACCCCCGTCGACTATAATAAGACCTTATTTCGTTGTCAATTTCTTTGTCTCTAGTTATAGAGTAGGCATCCGATAGAGGAAACGACTTCGCGAAACGCGCGTCTGGGGTGGTCCGCGCGCAGAAAACAATTTCAAAATAATTCCAGAAACCCTTCATTACGAAAGTACATTAAAAATTGGTTTCCGTTTTCATTACCACTAAAATTTCAACAATCAATTCTTTGTCATCTTCGCGCTTCATCTGGGATTTTATTGCATGTAGACTTTAAAAGCTTTAATTTGTTGTTTATTCAGCATCCACGTACAGAGTAATTACTCTTTGGCGCCACCTCTATGTACATACCGCATCGCATGCCTTTTATAGGCGGTTTATTGAATAGCAAATAATTGTATAACATGTTTTTTTTTGTATTGTATCATGTAACCTTCAATATGTGATATATTAATTTACATTCAGTAGATGACTAAATTATTCTGTTGTTGTAATAGTCATCTCTGTCTTGGTATGGAGCAAGAAACGGGATTGGAATTATGGCAGAGTGGTCCATTGTCTGTTACGTTGCTATGTCACGTTACACGTGTTATGTGTTCTACTGGCGGACAACATCATGCGGTGTGTGGGCGAATTGTCGCGACTAAGTACCTAACTGCATAGATATGAAAAATCATTGAGCGCTTGAACAGCCACAGGTGGAACGTTAAACACCTTATTAATTCCTCTATTTCCGAAGCGCGGTGAACGTCCGATGATCCCTTGATCTCCCCGCTTAGCGACTAGTGGGTAATTAATAAAATATAAACACAGGCAATAAAACGATAGTTTGGAATGTGTCGGCGATATTCAAAAGCGATATCGAGTCGTCATCTTGTAAATTACTATTATTTGTTATGGAATTTAATAAACTTGTTAAGGTTTGGAAGCACAGGTAAATTGCTTGCCGTTATGGTTTTATTAAGTTCGCGTGGCGGCGTGTGTTTGTTTTTGTGTGGGATCATGGTGGTTGTTTTTGCGGCGCGCGCGTCTGGGTGGGCGCTGCGCTCTGCGAGACACGGCTGCGCCAGCGCAGCGCCCCCGCGCCGCTCACCAATTATGTGAGATGAATAACGTAGAGATACTCGACAATTGTGGTGGGAAAAGTTGGCGTGAAATGGCTAGTAAATTGTTTCAAGTCATTATCGTTTTTTATGTTTCATTACATGACTTTCAGAAACTCAGATATTTCTTTGTTATGAAAACAAAAGCAAGAGCTTTTATATTATTTTTACTTCAAAATAAAAGTGAGTTGGATCCAATACGTATAATTGCTACTAAAACTACAAACCATTACATAGACAGGTTAGAAATTGTAACAAAAAAACAAATACAAAACTTGAGAATGCTCAAAATGCAAACCACCGAAATATCTTCCAATTCTAAGTACCTACCAAGGTAAGTATTATCTACAAGTTCTAAATCAAAAAGGTAGTTACTCACCATCGCAGACAGGACAGTTATAATGCGTATGCCGCTGATGTTTAGGCCTATCACAGGGCACGTAGCACTCCGGCTTGGTGATCGTGACTACTCCCGCCTCACACCGCAGCACCCTATTGTCTTCGTTCCACTCGGTATGGGAGGCATGCTCCGTGCCGTTATACCAGCAGCCCTTGCACTTGGCACAGCAGCCCTCCCGCGGCATCACGACCGCGCAGTCGTCCATCTGCCCGCACTCCTCCACGCCACTCCGACACTCCACGAAGCCGTTCTAGAAATTAATAGAAGGAAAGTTTTAGGTTTATATGAAAAACATATGGTAGAGGCAATGTCGATATTGGCTGGAGACCCTTCAGGTCTTGCCAATAACTACGAGTACGTAGAAATGGTCCGCAAGGACTATCAACAAGCAAACCAAAAGAAAAAAAGAAAGAAAAAAGTGATGTCGATCTGGATGCGCTCATTCCGTCGAAGTTTCCTTTCCGCCAGGCGAAATCAAGGGGAAAGAGCGGGGTCCGCTTTTTCCCCTTGATTTCGCCTAGAAAGAGCGGATCCATTCATTAATAAAAATTGAAAAAACACGTGAAAAAGCCTCATGTAGGCAGGCTTGCTCCCTAAAGCCGATTATCATTCAACGAGCACCATATCCAACTATTATAAAAAACAAAAGAACACTGTACGACCTGGGTTTGAATTCCGGACAACATGAATTGCAGCCGTAATTGTTGCCACTGACTGATAAGACGAAACATGTTTGCCATCGGTTTTTACGTGTATAAAGTCAAAGTTACTTTATTAACCAACTTCAAAAAGGAGGAGGTTCTCAATTCGTCTGAATGTTTTTTTTTTTTTTTGCATGTTTGTTACGCGATATCTCCCCCAATTGTGAATGGATTTTGATGATTCTTTTTTTGTTTGGTAGCCCATACTTCAGAGGTGGTCCCATATAAATTTTATTGAAATTAGTGCAGCATTTTTTGGAAAAATCAACAAAAACAAAAAAAAAAAAACACAAATCGTATGTAGACGACGTTCTAGTTGTAGGTAGTGCTGGTCCGAGAATTTGTACACTATTTTAATTGTAATTTGTGGCACTAAAAAGTATGAAATAAAAAAACTTTAAAAAAGTAAAAACCGACTTCAAAAAAAGACTAAACGGAGTAAAATAATTATCATTTAAATAAACTACCAGTTTTAGAAGTCGGTGTTCTACGCTGAAACAAATTGAATGCACCGACTTCTGAAACTGGTAGTTTTATTAAATGATAATTATTTTACTCCGTTTAGTTTTTTTTTTGAAGTCGGTTTTTACTTTTTTAAAGTTTTTTTTTTATATCGTATCCTTTCGTTTCAATTTCAGGTTCTCGGTTTAAAATATCGTTATAATTTTGTATAATTATGTTTAAAACTACGTCTACGACAACAAATTGTAAATAATAAAGCATCTACTAATTGTGTCTAAGTATTCACATTTGTGTCAGCATCCATCACGGATGTACAATTGTATAAGCATTCCTTAGGAATTTACTGAGGGCTGGTACATAAATTACATAAGTCTTACGATTGTCGCCAGTCACTGACAATAGCAAATAAATTGTACGTACATACTATATTTTATGAGGAAACAACAAAGTGGCATACAGACCATCTAATGATAAATAAATTTTATCATTTTATTCTACCAATTACACGCTAGCTTAATTAAAATTGAGTAGTTAATAAGCGGATGGTGGTATTAGGTAAAGCCAAATAATTTTTATAGCTGACACAATATTTTGTATTACAACAAATGGGAGCGAGTAGAGGCCGCAGCTGATTGTGGTTTGTGTTTTGATACGGAAGAGGTTTCTCTGTATTTTTTCCTTGTTCTTTCCTTGTTTGTCAGTTTTTTACAGTTTTAATATGCAACGAATGTATTTGGGATTTTATTGGCACTTTGTTTTATTTATTTTGATTATTATCTTTTATGTGGTTGCTATGCTGTTAAGGAAATGTAGAAATACATTAAAATGTGTCGCTACTTGTATTCCCGCGCAACGACCATCTGAAAGATTGGTTTTACTTTATGTCGTTTTAATGTTCATGGACGACGAGCTACAAACGAAATACGACCCTAGTAGTTTTGCCTTTATTAACGCCAATTTCCAGCAGTCAAGTGCGTACATACATAATAGAATATTTCAAGGAAACAAGATTTTAATTTATTTTATTTTTATTTTTTTTAAAAACGTTGCCCCACACTAACATTTCTCTTGTATCGTGGGTTACAGACACAAATCTCACAAACAAACGCCCAGACCCGAAACAACCATCTGTAGGCCATACTAATTTTTCGTTCCGTGTGGGAATCGAACCCACGACCCGTGGCGCAGAAGCCAATCGCTTAGCCACTGCACCAAACGTGTCGTCAAGATACAACAATTGTGTACCAAAGTGTACAATTTAATGAGCAGAACACAATAGTATTTGTTTCAATCAACGCAATGTAGTCATACTGCACAATATTTAACTTATCTTACTTTCACAAAAGATGACAATGCGTTTATGTAATTTTTGTAAGCATATTACTAAATGCAGACACGTTCGCGGTCATATTGTCTAACCCAGGCAAAGGAATGCAATGATTCATCCAACATTGCACGAGAACAATAAAAAGCGTCACCTAGAATATAAACACTGATTAGGAAAACAAAACGGAACTGATAGTAACAAATGGACATTTCAAAACACCAATTAAAATTATCTAATACGTAACGGTAATATTATGATTGAGTACTAATTGTGAACTGAAGCATGATCATCCATAATAAGATCAAAAAGCATTGTCGTAATTGTATGCGTTTATTTTACGGCTCTTTGTTCTAAAACGCATTTGCATGGGCACGTGGCGCAGGCGCAGACGGAGTCAATGTTAATTGCTTTTCTACATAATAACCTCTCGGTGCATGTACTTGTAGCTCGTAGGTATCACTGTGCACGTTCATACATATGTGGGGATAATTATAGCTTCGATAAATTCATTTTAATTTGTGTTAAATGGCATATGAGATTTTTAAGCAGATGTTTGGTACAGTACTGCGACATAAGTTATGCGCCTCGGCATTGTAACAACATTACAATTATTAATTTTGTGTCCTATAAATCTGCAAGGGTCCTGATACAATACAAGTTAAATCTTGCCATGGGTACCAGAGCTTTAATTATAGTTTCTGTACCAAATCGAAACATCTGTTCTGTATCAAATCGATACACATTATACGAATTATGCGATCCTGTCAATATTTCTTTGTGTGTTTTTTTAATATAAAAAAAACCCGAATGCCCGGCTTCATTCTCTTTGGATCAATTCCGGATAGGTTACTTTTTGTCGCATAATTCGTTATAATTCGGAAACACGGATATTTCCGAAGCGCTTAACTTGTGTTGTAGAAACTCATGTACACAATTATAGATTCTTCCAAGAAAAAAGCGTAGCCTGTTCTACTGATAAATAAGGGGAAATCAAGTAATCCGTTAGAAGACCAATGTTAGCGCTAGACGTCTGCAATATCATGCTTTCTATGACTAAAGCTGATAGTCCGCCACTATGCTGTCTGAAGATCAATACGCCGTCAAACGTGTTGACATAACTTGTAATACTGCAGCCAAGAAAATATCGCAAAATATGATGTAATAAAAACTGTGATATGTGATGACTGAATAAAAAAAATACAAACCATACAAGCACTTTTCTTACGATCAGTACTTTTGCGCCTTCTAGCTAGACCGGGCGAGTTGGGACTAGGGATCAGTTAGGCGTAGCCGAATATTCAGGGTTTTTCCTGCATGCTGGGTCTGAGTTCGATCGAAGCCTTTGAAATTCATGTTCGGATCAGAATTTGATTATCAGTGAAGGAAAACATTGTGAGGAAGCCTACACACCTGAGAAGGATTGAAAAACTTTTCAATGGTGTGTGAAGTCTGCCAAACCGCATTAGGCCAGCGGTAGACTAAGGTCTAAATCCTTCTCATTTTGAAAAGAAGCCCGTGTCTAGATGTGCTACAGACTTATATTATCGTCTCATCTACACACAAATTATAGGCATTTCTGGATGTCGTAAGAAACACTAAACAAATTCAGTGTCCATCTCTGTGACTCGGTTTAATAAACAACGTACCTACTGCTATCGCCAATAGCAAGCGCGATGATTATTTCCCTTAGATCGTCAACTGTTTTTCTTTCAATATTCTTTAAGGTAATTTCGAGTAAGAAACCAGCGATGAATATTCCCGGACTAATACAACGGACATGAGAATTCCCTATTGTGTTTATTATATTGAAAATTCAGTCATAGCAAAAGTGAATAAAAGCCTAAAAATAAGAGGCTTCAAAAATTATTTATCTGAATAGTTAAAGCCGTTCCAGGAAATGAATCGTGAATAAAAACTATTTAACCATCCAAGAAATCAAGCAACTTTTAGCATGTAAGCTAGCAGACATGATCAATATTAGAGTCTAATATTTGCACAAATCTGTAAACTTATCAAACGTTTTAACACCAAACATTATGGCGTCCTAATTTGTATAGCCCGTGGTTGCGAAGGAGCGCGGGTACAGCGCCGCCATTGCTGAGAACCTAGCAACGATGTACAAGTGGCACTTGGATTTATTGATCAATTTTAACCCTTATTCTGGTGAAATTAAGATTCTTAATGGCTCGTTCGGTACACAGGGGCTGTGTTCGTGACTGTATGCCGTGTTACCAACTCCTGGCACTATTGTGAGCTAACAGTCCCATAGATTATACAATTAGACTTTTTGTCATCACATTCATCAAGTAAATTAATGATTTATTTCATGAATGGTAGTTACCTACGATGACTTAATCCGTCTTCTAGGATAAATAATAATAATACGAGATATATGAAGCAGTGACATATTTTTATTATTATCATTATCCAGTTTTAGATAAGTACGACACAAATTGCAATATTCATAACAAACACTAATGTCCACCATATACACAGTGGAAGAAATAAAAATCACTTATTTCTCCTATTATGACCAGCAAGATACAATAAAATGGCAATAAATGTCCTACACTCAGCGTGTGATATTGTAATTTAAAGTAAGTATTACAGTATTTTATGAAAAATATGGTACGAGTACAATGCAGTTTATAATAAAAACCAAAAGATTTAATCGCCAACAAACTACGAAACAAGAATAAAATTTATGAAAAAAAAAAATACACGTGTGTCGTCGCTGATATTCGTAACTGTCTAGAATAGGCCCAAACAAGAGGTGCCCTCTTAATTTTTAGTTCAATTTATAACGGATTACTACCGAGGTCGCTAGAACTCTGTTGTTTATTGCTTTTCAATACTTCGGCCGAATTTCACGTGCGGCTCTCTTTGAAATCACCCTCAAATAGCGTAATATTTACGTTACACGTTGTATAATAACTGTTAGTCTGTCGACTGGCCATTACTTCTTATAAATAATGGTAGGCACCGAACAAAATAGAACAGATTATGAACACAGATATGGTTAGACAAATTGGGGTAAGCAGCTAAGGTGAAAATTGTATTCTTTACTGAAAAGTTCCATCAAGAATTGACGTGTTTATAGCTTACATTATTTTGCGTTATAGTTAATTTATGGTATTATATTTTTTTTATATACTGCCTCATTGGTCTTGTTGGCGCAAGCGTGACTGCTGAGGTCGGGCAAAGTGGTTAAGGGGGGGTTTCCGTGTGGAATTTCTCAGTCGCAGCCTGGAGTCTGGATTTGTACCCGGTTGATGGCAATAGGCTCGCCCCCATATTACATAGGACTTAAACATATCGGCGAAATGAGGGTGTACTTTACACCTCTGCTCAATCCTTCGGGGAATACAGGCGTGATATTATGTATTTTTTTTATTTAAATACAAATTCACACTGTGTACAGTTCACAAGATTGAAAAACTGACATTTTAGAAGGAATATAATCCTCAATTCCTTCTAGCACCCGTATTGTTGAAATAAATGTTGATTTGAATAGAGCACAGGTGCTTCTAAATAGGTTGCTAAGCTATGCTATCGTCATTACCGGTTAGTCGGTACATTTACAAGTTGTCGTGTGGTCTCAATTGCAAATATACTTGATGCATGCATAATGGATTGAATTCATTCATTAAATTCGAGAGAGGAAACCTGTGGGATTAATTATATGAGGAAGACGGGCCGCATACTGCGATCACGATTCGTGATACACATCTGCTAAAGTACTGCTAAGTAAGGAAAAAGTATCAAGCTGTCAGATCACTTGTCTTGCAGGAGTGACATCCTTTGGCCCGTGAAATGGAAGAATATAATATGTTAATCTGAATATTTACACAAACAATATTTACATAATTACAAATAAAGAAAAATATATCCTAATAAAACTATAAACTAAAATAGGGCATCAAAATATTCCTCCACACCGCTGTCTACTGGTAACGTGCCCAGAAGGCTGGCAGCAATGCCACGTTGTATGGCAATGCTAATCCTTTGACCAAAGTAGAGACCAGCCTTCGCGTCACGGGAAGTGCCAACCAGCCGCCTTGCAACCTCTTTATATAGAAGTTGGGCACTTGGACCCCACGACCCGAGTGTTTCGACCCAAACGGCTCGAAAATATAATTATTAATGAAGTTATTATATTTTCGCCGTTTGAGGGTCTCCGCAGCTGCAGCAGCAGCGCCAGTACAGCCTGCCGAGCTAGGAAGATGGGACGATGCAAGGGTATCGATGCACGTTGCGTCCCATACCAGAGGCCTACCCATCTTCCATGATACCAATGATATACCATTTGGTTTCTTACCATCGTCACGTGCCAAGCCATTGGGTTCTAATACAGCTGGAACGCCGGCGGTGACAAGAGCACGACGGATAATATTATTTAAGTTAGCGTGCCGTGGTATAACGACCTGCACTCCTGCTGCAAGACAAGCCGTGGTGTCCGAGGCTGTCGACGGCTTCACCGCAGTGGCAGCGATGCGGAGCACCGCAGGGAGCACCCAAACGAAGGCATGTAGCGATCCGGAAAGTAGTGTCGTCCAACATTGTTTATAAGGACAACATAATTATGGACTATACATAAAATGCAGCAATTTGTTAACTTTACATAAACTTAGTTGTAGTAAGTTCTCTTCGATCTTCAAACTTTTAGATAGATTGTTTGTATTGTTCTCATTATGTGAACAGTAGTTGTTCTTTTTGAGAAATAAATGTCTTGAAACCAAAATAAGGCTAAATAAAATGAGGGTCTTGATCTGCCTATAGAAGCAAAGGTAGTGTATGATCTATGACATATAGCGATAGCATAATTGTAATATAGACGAAGTGCCACGTTTTGTTAACCAGGCATTTTAAATGTGCTATTAACCCTATGTTACTGACCATCGATATATTTATTTACTTATTTATTAAAATCTCCCTTACATCTATCCTTACACAGGTGTACACCCAATGCGATAGAGTGGTCGTGGGAGGCTCGTGGCTTATAAATAACCGCGTAGATCAAAAGATTTGCAAGGTTATGCTGCTGTTGCCACGGTCAGTCCGTGGATGGGTAACCGTTCATTAGACATCGAGACCCCTCCGCGCCTCGGAGAGCACGTTAAGCCGTCGATCCCAGGTGTCATACAAATACCTATGACAGTCGTTACGAGTAGCCAGAAGCCCGAAAGTCTGATAACCGCTCTAATCTTAGGATATCGGCATTGCCCAGTAACAGGGTCTGCCGGCAGTCGTTTCGTATAAAATGCTGGTATTCAGCCGCATCTGATTAGACTGGAAGCTGACCCCATTATCATAGTTGGGAAAAGGCTAGGCAGAACAGCGGTGCGAGCACGGATCTTTTTGTCGAGTCGATTCGAGAAATGTATCTATTTTAAATTTGACTAGTATAGATAAAATGACGACAGTTGTCGTTTTAGCTATATCTTATGTCAAATTTGACGTTTAGAATAGATAAATTTCTCCTATCGACTCGATGAAAGATCCGTGCTCACACCTCAGAACTGACAATCGAATTTTGAAAATATCACGTTACACAGGTGAATCTAACAAAATTAAAAGTGCACGAAAAGATTGAATTTGTTCTAAATACCAACAGCACAGATAATAAATATTATTCTAATCCAACGCTCTGTTTTCATTGCGATCTGGAAATAAGAAATAATTGATGTTGAATCTAACAGCTGATTATCTTTCCGACATGACTTGTCGAAAGACTAGACTGAAAAATGGGTTAGTGAGGTACTCGTAGGCGTTTACCAGTAATGACTCGGTTGTTTAGTAAATTATTCGTTTAAAATTAACTAACTTCGACGTCATACTGATCACCCGAACTACCGAAGAGCTAAAAATTCTGAAAATACTATTTCTATTTTAAATAAATAACAAGCTAAAATAACGTTTTGTTAATATATCGTAGTAGATATAGATTACCTTAGACTTAATGCGTCATTTATGTTATTTGTGTACTCAGCTTATCAATTCATTAATTTAGAGTAAACAAAATCAAAACCTACTTAATTGCATCAGACTTAATAACAAAGCATCCCGGGATACACGTAGCAAGTCATATCATTAAGTAGTAAATATTATACATACAACTCTGCTATCGCATTTCAAAACCTAGTAAGGGCTTAAAACGAAATTTTACAGGAAAGCGCATAAACGTTAAATCGGTCAGCCTTTGAAAAGTACTGACGTTAGATAAAACCATGTGGTTAAAGTGACCTACTAGGTTTTAAAATTATCAGAGGCAGTGAATGGCACTTACTAGGTGATAATACTAAAATATATCTGCTTATTATGAGAGTTTTTAACGCTGGTATTTTTGTATTTGGTAGAGACTTTCTAGGTTAGCAAGATTATGCAATAAAACGATTTTTGAAAAAGTGTCCCTTACAAGGTTTTGAAATGGGACAGCCGAACTCATAGCGCACATAATTTCAATAAATAGGAATATCAAAGATGATAACTGATTTTTGATTAAGAAGAAATAAAAACGAAAAACAATCACAATTATTTCAGACTAGAAATCGCCCGTAGCTTCGCCCGCGTGGATGTCGTTTATCGCGTAGAGATTTCGCGGTTTTCGGGATAAAAGTAGCCTATATCTTTCTTTGAGTTCCAGACTATCTCTGTACCAAGTTTCATCAAAATCGGTTTAGCGGTTTAAGCGTCAGAGTTACCGTCGCATTTATAATATTAGTAGAGATAATCTAGGAAGAATGATGACATCAAAATAATTATGTTTAAGAAGAAAGGTTAATTTTTATATACTCTCCATATTTTAGGATTCTACTGTGTACAAAGTAGAACAACAAACAAATTACATAGGCAACATAATATAATTAGATTCAGTAGCAGATAAGATCTACGACAGTGCTACGAGCCTCTACGAAATTACATCTGATTGTTACAGAACAATCACATCACGTTTCATCTCCTTAATTTCTTAAAAACACCATCAGATTTCTTATAAGCTTAGTAAAATACAATTTGTACGAATGTTTGCACTTTCGTGTTAGGAAATTAGTGCGTTACTGCGTTGGTAGAACGTTTAATGCAACAGAGGTAACGTAAGCACCTGTTTGATAGCTTGGCTTTTTCTCCAATTTATGCAATTACTTTGCTCCCACTTCCATTGCTAGACGGCTTTACATAGTACAATAAATATTGGGGCAGTTATTTATAAATGTAACTTGAAATTTAGGCAGATTTAGATTAAAAGCATTTGCTACAGATTCGGAGTCAAAAGGTCTAAATATAAGGATTACAAATGTTATCTGAGAATATAATCTGTGTTATGTACTTATAAGAATATCGCAAAACAGCAACCAAATAGGTGCTTAACATAAATTTAAACGAGAATCATCGTGTGGACCGTCCCCGAGCAGTCTGTGTAGATCGCGACTCCATTATGTAAATTAAGAGATAAACATTTTAAATGAATGTTAACGTCCACATTTTATACAACACATCCAGTATTTCTTGTAATATAACTACTAAGAAACTGCTGATTGAAATTGTCAAGCATTTCAATGAAATTACGCTTCGGTTTAATCACGTACGCACTCGGTGGCAGGTGTAGTGAACCTTCGGAATATCTTAAAGATAATTCCAATATGTAGTAACATAATAAAGATATGTCCTTAATAAGCTAGCAACTGTATATCATTAAAGAACATTTTTTGTTTATGGGTTTTGTAGATATACCTACAGCATTCTAAACTATTACAGTTCGATTCGTATAGCTTCATTAGAACCATGTACTCGTACTACACAAATTGTGTGTGATGATTAATTTAAATTAATTAAATAGTAGGATGATGGCAATAGGCTTGTTTACTGTTCAGAACTTAGCGGTATCGCATCACCCTCGAAGCTGGTTACCATAATTACTTATTAATTAGTTAGGTATTATTTTTTGTCTTTTATCCAGATACGCATAATGAAAAAAACAGAGAATTGTAGATTTATAAAAATATGGTAGGTATGTTTATTGTTAATTAAGATTTTTTTTATTTTTTTTTTATTCCTGAACGAAATATTATGATAACTTACATTCATAAGTTGATGAAAACAAACACTCATTAAATATCATTAGATACATACCTACATGTTATTCATAAACACATTACTTTTTTGTTCGGCATATTTCCGTAAATTCGCGGAATTACATAATTCTACATTATTTGAAGGTGGCACGTGTCAAATTACGCAAATTCCCAGGAAGTGGTGAGGATATTCGACGCTTCCACTATCAGATACGGGAAGTGACGTCCAACCGAAACACTGCGACATTGTACCAGAATTTAGTAGCCGAAATACATATTTGACAAATGATAACAAAGTTGATGGATACCTAAAGAAAACGAAATCATAATTTTGAATACCCTTTTCAATGTAAGATTAATTCCTGATACGTTACCATACAAAGAATCCTAACTAATATTGTAAATGCGAAAATAAGTTTGTTTGTTTGTTACCTTTTCACGCCTAAACCACTGAACCGATCATCCTGAAATTTTGCATATCGCCGATGAAGAGTCAATAAATAATTACTGCAAAAACGCAACTTTACAGGAGGCGAAAAAAACGTTTCATTTCTATGGTTATTAGGTATTTTTAAGCAAATCTTTCATAAATAAGAACAATTCAGGACCGATATATCATAAATAAGAACAATTCAACATTGTAAATACAAGCTCTTTCATAATTTACTTACGAATATGCAATAAAGTGAAAATCGCTAAAATGTTTGTTATTAGATATTGATACTTCACCGTCGATATACGTTCTCAGATGTACAGAAACGGACATAGGGTACCTTTCATCCCGAAAAAACGTACTGTTCCCAAGGAAAACTACAATAACGATAATGGACGACCACGTGTCTTTCGAATTATGATTGAATTATATTATTATAGAAATTTTAGTGGTGTGTTATGAGTTGATTATCAAATTCTAAATTAACGCGACAAAAGCTAGTATGAAATATTTTTAATAGACAAATCATTGTCTACTATGGCTAGCATAGCTTTTGATGATATCGTTTACGTTTTTTCGATAGCAGTGTTTGAGGCCTAGGGTTGCTCTGAACCGCTGAATAAAACACCTGAATGACTTGTAAACTATATTGACGAACTAAAATGTTTTCACATTGAATTTACTTATAAAAAATTATATAAAAATGTACTACGCCATGTTTCGCACGTTATTGTTTTTCTGTTTTGTTTTGACACACATTACTCGTCATTTAAAATTATAAGAATAGAGCACTAAAACCTCTGTTGACCACAAATAATCTCAAAGGAGGCGTGAACATACCGCCCACCAAGGACATTATTGACGTAACTGTCCTTAATAACAACATCATTATAAAACTCCCAAGATTCTGCTCTAGAATAGTGTCATTAAGTGGCACTAACAATCATAGGAACAAAAAACAGCCTTACAACCCTGAATAAATTAACCCTCAACCAGAACTTATGAACTAGACCTGAATAAATTAACCCTCAATCAGAACTTATGAACTAGACCTGAGTAAATTAACCCTCAATCAGAACTTAAGAACTAGACCGGAATAAATTAACATTCAATCAGAACTTATGAACTAGGTAACAGTTGCATTATATTAAACCAACTAATTATAAACAAAACTTAACAGTAGGTAGTTATCGATAAACCTAGTATAATGGTTTAAAAATACGTACTTACTGTATGCCTAACACAACAGTTTAGCAACGATTGTATAAAATATGACAACTATCGTTAACCTGAATTTCATAAATAACAGAAATTATAAACCCTTGACTCAATGATGCAATAGGCAGACCTCAGATCATCAATGGAGGATCACCGTGTAACGTTCTACTGTGAGCATACGTAATCAATAATTTTGAAAAATGCCCGTGGCGAGGCGAGATTGTTGGATGTTTTTCCAACTCTGACAGAGACGATTCTTGTAATCTGCCACTGACGCGCATTATGTCGTCCTTGTCAATAAATGGATTTAAAGATCTAAGTTTGCTTGATTTGATCTTTTCAGACTTCTCCCCCTTTATTTGTGTATATTCTTGCAGAAAATCCTTTCCTTGACACTGTATAATACAACATCCTAATGCTTCGTCTAATTCCGTCTTTCGTAGTTACTTTAGTCTATACTTAATGTTCTTGCAAAGGTAACATACAATTCTTCTGCACCAAGCTACACGTCTCAATATTCTTCCTAAAGAACTATATTTTGTCCATGGTGATTCTTCTTGTGTTACAGCAACATGAGATTTAATAGACTCTTCTAAATGGATATCAATTGACATTTATTGGTCGACTATAGTTAACATAAACCTCATGTACATACTGTGGTCCATTAAACCAAAGTTTACTGTCGGACAATAAGGCTGGCGGGACTCCTCTTGACGCACAGTCTGCGGGATTATCTTTAGTTGATACGTGTGCCCACTGAACTGCATCAAGCGTAGTTAAAATCTCCGCGACTCTGTTTTTCACAAAGGTCTTCCACTGACTAGGGTGACTATTTAACCATGCAAGCACCACTGTCGAATCTGTCCGGGCATGTACCTTTTCCCTTGTAATATTCATTGCCTTAGCCGCGTCAGCTAACAATCGTGCTAATATTAATGCCGCGCAAAGTTCCAGGCGAGGAATACTGACTGTCCTTATTGGCGCGACCCTTGCTTTGGCTACTAGAAGGGAGACATGAATATTACCTGAACTATCCATGTATCGAGTATACACGACTGCTGCATATGCCGCCTTTGACGCATCGCTGACACCATGCAATTCAACTAGAGAACTATCATCTCTGGATGTTCCTAACCATCTAGGAACACGCACTTTGGATAGCTGCAGCAGCTCCTCACGGTAAGTATCCCGTTCTTTCTTTAATAAATCTGGTAAATCGCTGCGTTTAGTTACATTTCCAGATATTGAGGGGAGTTGCACGATGTACTTGAACTCGTCTGCACTGCGGCACCAGGTAAGTCTCAATATTTTAGTACTCTTAAATATTTATTTTTCTTCCTTATCTTCACATAACTCCTTCTTTGTCAAACCCTTATTCCCTTTCTCATGGTATTCTATTTCCTTCAGTAATTCCTTACTGTCGCTGTTACATTTCTGTAATGCGGCATGCAGCTTTTCCTCATAATTCCTTCATTTCCATGTACAAATTCTTTCCTTTTTCTATTGTTGAACATACTGTCATCAAGTCATCCACATAAAACCTAGTTGGTACCTTTTCAGATGCTGTTGGCAACTCCTTGCTATAATCCAACGCGACTTGATGCATGGCCTTAACCGCCAAGTACGGAGCTGAAGCTGTACCAAAAGTTACGTTTAACAACTCGTAATCTCGCACATCTTCATCAGGACTGTTTCGCCGTACTATTCTTTGGTATGCCACATCTTCTTCTGCGACTCTTACTTGGCGATACATCTTGACTGTATCTGCTATAAGTACTATGCGATGTACTCTCCAACGAAGAACAATATGCCGCAGATGTGACTTTTTGGTGGACCTGTCCTCTCTTACTACTGCGTGATGGGGTAAGTAAACCGCTTCATTTAACTTATTGTCTGGTTTCTGTACAATTCTCATATGATTTAACTGTGAATATTCGTCTCAAACCTTTGTGTACTTCTCTTTCAGATCTTAATCCCTTGAACCTTTTAAGCATATCGTTTTGATCAATTTGAGTATGCATTGCCGTGAACTTATTTGTACTGCTATTATCCTTTTCCAGATAGGCCACTCTAGACAGAATCCAGCCTAGGCTGGTACGCTGTGCCATTGAAGACCCAGATGGAGCCTTCCTCCACCATATCTCAATACCTGACTGTACACTTCAGCACCCAATAAGATATCTATCTTGTTAGGCCCACTGAATTGTGGATCTGCTAATACTAGATTTTCCAAATCTGGCCATTTGAGTGATTTCAGTTGCCGTTCTGGAAGATACGACGTAATACTACTCAAAACATAAGCTTGAACTTCTATTTGAAAAATGGACTCCGTTAAAGATTGTAGTACCAACGTAACCGTGTAGTTGGCTACAATCGTTCTATATTTACCAAGACTAGAGATAATACCTCTAGTCGGACTCTTCTTCAATTGTAAGAACTGCACTGTAGGTTCTGTAACAAAGGAAGGTTGTGAGCCTTGATCTAGTAATGTCCTAATTACTTGAAAATCTTGTGCCGCCGTTGAGCTTTCACTAGAGCCGTCGCTAAAAAACCTGACTTGAACTAGCTATTTTCCTTGTTGATATACAGGATACCAGTGGCACACTGTCAACTGCTTTAGTCTCTTCAGTGGATGTACTCTGGTTCCTATCTTGATCTTTCTGGAAATTCGGACTATTGCCGCCTGTATGTAGCAGTGTGTGGTGTCTTTTACGAAATACATGACAAGATGTGGTGACCCTGCATTGACTCACCATATGATTCCCCCCAAGACAATTAAAACATATTTAATCATTTTGCACGAACTGACGTCTCTGTTCAATATCTAACTTAGAAAAATAAATTATAATACTAAATTAAAATTACGAATTTTGGTTGACAATCTTTCAATCTGACATAGACATTGTAAATGTTTCTTCAGTTTTGTCAGAAATGTCAGAATTAAATGTAATTTTAATAAAGACTCCATGTTTAATAAAAACTAAAATTTTGAAGTTAAAGAATTCCTGATATTGTTCAAAGTGATTGGATACAAATTAAACTTTATAAGAAGTATAATTATGTAAACAATATAAAAAATAATATAATATTATAACGAAAAGATGTATAAAAAATAGGAAATAAGTTTCCCATAGTACTAATAGTTTTTCTTGAATTATCCGAATGAATTTAAAGTCCAACATCGCACAATATTCTAAGTCTTGATCACCTGAGTTCCTTGACCTTGAACTCCCCAAACTCCCTGAACTCCCCGAACTCCCCGAACTCCCTGAACTCTCCGAACTCCCTGAACTCCCTGAACTCCCTGAACTCCCCGAACTCCCCGAACTCCCTGAACTCCCCGAACTCCCTGAACTCCCTGAACTCCCTGAACTCCCTGAACTCCCCGAACTCCCCGAACTCCCTGAACTCCCCGAACTCCCTGAACTCCCCGAACTCCCTGAACTCCCTGAACTCCCCGAACTCCCTGAACTCCCTGAACTCCCCGAACTCCCGAACTCCTTGAACTCCCTGAACTCCCCGAACTCCTTGAACTCCCCGAACTCCCCGAACTCCCTGAACTCCCGAACTCCTTGAACTCTTTGAACTCCTTGAACTCTTTGAACTCCTTGAACTCTTTGAACTTCTTGATCTTTTTGAACTCCTTGAACTCTTTGAACTCCTTGAACTCTTTGAACTCTTTGAACTCTTTGAACTCTTTGAACTCTTTGAACTCCTTGAACTCTTTGAACTCCTTGAACTCTTTGAACTCTGCTTCCGCTCACGAATCCACTTCAGGTCACCCCCGCTGGATCCACTGACAGAGTGCCCTCGGCCTCCTCTGATCTATCTCCACTCTGGTGCCTCACCAGCACCTAGGCGCCATCAGTGGCGATCCGGCTCCGTAGGACCATATGTTTGAGGCCTAGGGTTGCTCTGAACCGCTGAATAAAACACCTGAATGACTTGTAAACTATATTGACGAACTAAAATGTTTTCACATTGAATTTACTTATAAAAAATTATATAAAAATGTACTACGCCATGTTTCGCACGTTATTGTTTTTCTGTTTTGTTTTGACACACATTACTCGTCATTTAAAATTATAAGAATAGAGCACTAAAACCTCTGTTGACCACAAATAATAGCGGCCTATCCACTAACGTTCATTCCTGCCGGAATCTACAATCCTTACGGAATGAACGCCAGTGGATTTGCAAGAGCGAGGAAGAATGACTGTATTAAAATCCCGCCACCCCTCCCGTCGCGAAGGACGCGACGCGGTCTGTGATCGAGTTAGTGCCTGTTTATTTGTCCGGCGTGATTGAGCGCTCGTTTGTTATCATTTTGTGTTCGTCTTCGTCCCGGAAGGATAAAATGGATTCCCAAGAAACCTATATATACAAGGTTAGTCGGAAAGGGGGTACTAATCCGAAGCCCACTTATAGTGTCGCTGATGACTGTTTGAAGGCAAGTGTTAAAATTTCAAAATTCGATATATTTTTTTTCCAAATAAAATGATTTTTATTTTAGTTTTTTCAAAAATTCTTCATCCCTGCTTTAGTTACAAATTCAGAAAATGGTGCTTCTAATTCATGACCCCAAATGTGACCTAAAATGTAAACACAGCTAATCATTACTGGGGACAGATAGATTTTAGAGATTTTTTTTTTGAGATTTTTGAACAATTGTTTCTCTTAAACTATTGACTTTTGGGAAAAGTTGTAGAACAAAAGTTATTCATTATTATGTGTACTTTAACACCCTTTTGGATTAGTACCCCCTTTCTGACTAACCTTGTATAAAAGGAGAAGCTGACTGACTGACTGATCTATCAACGCACAGCCTAAACCGCTGGGGTTAGAAAACTGAAATTTTGACAGTAGGTTCCTTTTGTAACGTAGGCATCCACTAAGAAGGGATTTCTCAAAATTCAACCCCTAAGGGGGTGAAATAGGGTATTTAAGTTTGTATGCAAGTCCGTCATTTTTGAAGTAAGAACCATGTACGAGCACGCTCGACAATTTTATGCTGACGCCCGCGAACACACATACATAATAAAATAATTGTGCATTACTTGTATACAATAAAGCTGCTCAGTGTATAAAGACATCGGTGTTTTCTTCCACATCACACATAAGAATTCCCGGTACACAGACACCACAGCAGCGGCTACAGAACCCTACAAACCATGAAATTAAATATTAAGGTTTCTGTTTTAAATAAATTTACAGATTTTTGAGCGTTTTTGAAAATTTAACCCCTAAGGGGGTGAAATAAGTGTTGGAAGTTTGTATGAGAAATCTGTTTGTTTTGAAGTAAGAAGCACGGAATTAAATATTATGATCTTTTAGTGAGAAATAAACTTACACGTCTTTGAGCGTTTTTGGAAATTCAACCCCTAGCGGGGTGAAATCAGTGTTAAAAGTGTTTGTAAGAAATCTGGTACTTTTGGAGCAAGAAGCACGGAATTAAATATTTAGACTTCTGGTTAGAAATAAACATACACGTGTTTGAGCGTTTTTATAAATTCTACCCAAGGGGTGAAACAAGGGATGAATTTTTTTTCGAAGTTCAAGATTTGTACCTATTAAAATTATTATTTCAATGGGTTATTTATTGACTTGACATCTAGAAAAAACAATATTCAAAGTAAATAACAAAAGACGAACTTTATTTTAAAACTACACCTAAAAAGGCGCTAACGAGGGTTTAAAATTTTACGCAAGCGAAGCTGCGGGCAAAAGCTAGTAGACGATAAAGGTGATATCAGAAATGTGCCTTTTAAAAAGAATTAATTTCTCATTCTGGTGTTTTGTTTCTGCAAATACAGTGTTACCATCTTGAGCAGTTCGTTAAAAGTCGAGACATCTATTCTTAAATAGTTCTTAAAATCATCAGGTTCATCGCATGCCAGATCTTTTAAAAGTCTTATATCACAATATTTTTCCTTTTCTAATAACCACTTTTTTACCAACATTCTATGTCTTCTGTTAGGTTTAAATAGATATTCACTCGCAATAAAACTCAAAGCAATAGCAATCTCTTGCTTACGGGTACACATGTTGTTGCAAAATGAAAATAATCCAAATAAATCCATAAAGATAATTCAAAATGACGAGCATTCCTTTTAAATGACAACAATCTTCATAAAATGATAGGATTATAACCATCCACAGACACGCAATCCCTCGGTATGACTGACAAGATGCAAACTGACAGGAATGTACCTAAACGTGTGTATGGTCACTGAAGGATTGTTTTTCCTGTCGAACTGGCGTGTTGTGATAAAGTCAGGGGAAATAACGCAGGATTGTGGTTTAATTAGTGGCTTCAACGGTTTTATTTTATCTCGTCGCTTTTCTGTACAGTTTGCACAACGGGACAAGTCAGAAGAAATGAACGTTAGTGGATGGGCCGCTAATCTCAAAGGAGGCGTGAACAAGCAGTCTCTTTACAGCTACAATTTACGAAATGACTCAGCTGTCAGGACACATTTTTCGTTGAACAGAGTATAAGTATATCGTATAACATTCAATTATCTAAAAAATAAGCAATACAAGCATCCAAACATCCAAAACAGGTTTGAATTTTCCTATTTCATAGTTTAACTTTTTCGTTAGTAGTTAGGTAGAGTGACAAATGTTTTCGTAGCGCAAATGATATTAGACTACGCAAAATGGTAAGCAAAAGCAAGTATTTCAGTAACGTTTATTATGTAACATAGATAACTATTTCTAAGTTACAAAGCAGGAAAACAAAACGTATCCAGTTTCCAACCCACTCGGTTTCAAAAGCGCGTTATTGGTAAATAATACTGTTGAATTCGCTGGTAATAAAAATAGTCAATAGTGGAATTCCAAAAGATATTATACCAATAGGTATCTGCCCTAAAAAGATATTAAGTTAGCTAAGTATAACGTTTTGCATAAGTAGGTGACAATTAACGGCCGGTACAATCTGAACAAAATCCTTGATATAATTATTTTTATGTAGATTTATCGAGTTTAGAATGGAGTGCTAATTATACACATTTAAAGGCAGGTACTTATAAGCTGTAATTGTATCTAGGCGAGTAAATGATCCCGGGGCGGCGCGGCGGCGGGGCGGCGGCACACAAGGCCGCGTGTGGGTGCGCGCGCGCCGCTGTCGCGCTGGCGCCTTCACAACACCGATTTTTTGCGCGCGACACGCGCCTCATCTCCGCTTTGATGCGAACAATGTTATCCATTCCGTCGATTACTGAATAAACATTGAGTTACTACTGTTAGATGTCTTGTTAATGTTCTGAAGCTCCTAACGATAAGTAAAATAGGCTTCGCGATTGACGTAAAACCGCTCCTTTACTACGAACTCAGTATGTTTATAAAAGAACATTCGCAATTTCGGTGTTAGAAAAAGAAATTCACAAAAACCGATCTAACCTGACTCATGCAACAACTATGCACTAAAAGCTTAGCTCATATTAATCACGGAGTTTTGACTTAGCAACTAACTGTAAATATTAATAATTAAAATAGACGCGGATATGGAACGAAAAGCTCTTCTTGATTCTTAGTATAACGGCTCAAAGTCCGTGTAAATACCTGCAACTGAATTTAACTTGTTTTTTTTTGCATCATAGCAAAACATAACAACAATGTCGATGATGTGTGGCGTGTAAAAAATACGCGTTGCTAGAAGAACCGGTGCGACCGCATACCGCGCGCGCGCTCGCGGCAAGGCCTCGCCGCCACCTGCGCCCGCGCACGCCTCAGCGAACGCGTCCGCGTAAGCGCAACGCTCACACCCACTTTCACATTTAAATCCAACGTGTACATAACTTCCACAGATTATAAACCTAATTGTCCCTGTTCATTAAACATGCACGGATAGCATGCATTTCCATTGCTACTCGTTACCTTCGTCCACTCATTAAATAATTTGTTCTAATCATTATTGTTGTAAATAAGTTATGAATCAGATAGGAGATAACACAGGGGTTTTGAAATTATGAGCAATAATCTTAAAATATCTCGTTATTCAATACATTCTTGGGTACCGCCGTTGCTGGCTCGAGTCGAACGCCGTGCGATCATTACAGGTACTTGAGTTAGCAATTTACTTGTAACTATAAAATACAATTTATGAGATATTAATAGATTGCAGGGCCAGGACAAAAATAGCCTCTCGTGTAACATTACTTAATTATCAAGCAACAGTCCGACGCGTTGCCCTGCCAACGTTAGGAATTACTGCGCATGATTCAATTATATTGTCATGAAGGAACTCGGGAGCTATTATTACGGTAGAGTAGTATTTAACTGTTTATTTAGGATCTTTTCTGGTCCTACAGCATTGCGTTTGAGTTGCAGTTATGACGTGGAGCTACGCAGTGGAAAAGTCGCGAAATTACGGTTTAAAATTCATATCAGTACTGCTCGTTAGTCCTTGCTGTTAAGCTCACTTTTTAGAGCAGATAAACTTGGAACTATTTGGGGCGTTGAATAGTTTATGTCCACACATGTTGACCAGTGACAGCTACAACTTCGAAAACCTATTACGATTGCCGACAAACTCAGTAATTGAACAAGTTCGTACCTAGTTAATGTTTTATTGCCAGTAGAGTCCGGAGCTTAAAAGCTTTTAAAATTGTAGAGAATTCCAATTGCAAATTGGCAATTTTTTTTAGGAAATCCTTGGTTTAAATAGAATGTTATTTATCAAAAACATTTTAATTATTCACTAAACAAAGATTTGCAAGTTATTTAGGTACCTATCTCAAATCTCGTATGCTAATTATAAAACTGGACCACAAGTTTGGTATGTCGCTAATTTATTGACTTTTCGATCATAGTAGATGCAAAGATAAAGTTTACACACATTTTATGGTGTTTCTATTTTGTATTACGTAAGTGAGAGAATTAGACTGTTTGTAAGACTTCCTAAACCGTAATGATGTTAAGTTCATTGGTACGTCGCAGGCGCACATAATCCGTGCGTCGATAAATGGCATGGCTCATTAAAGTAAGCGGTGCGCGGGAGCTGCGAGATGCTATCAACCGGCTACTGGTTTGTATAAAAAAGCAAGACTAATGGCACCCTCGGGTCAACATGACGCTCGCCGCTATACTCGTGCCCTCTTAAATCTCAACTCCGCCGAATATTTACTTTAGTAATATAGCTACAAGAAAACGCAATTAACCTTCACTGCCTACATTTCATCAGACGTCCAAAAACATTGATAAATCATAAAAAAATACCATCCGCCACGTTTGTGTCCCGTAGTCGCTACGTGGCACATGACAAAAAACGCCCATTAAGTAAGCAAATGTATATTTTAATTCAGAATAAGCGATAAATCTCGCGATGGGCTTTCGAATTCCGCGCAAGTCATCCGACGAGGTGAGATCGGCTGGGAAATACCATTATATATCTACCTCTACGTACGCGGTGCTCCTACATACATACTGATGTCGTGTCCACGCCAACAGCTGTGCAACGACCACGTATTTATTATATCTTTTTATTCTTTTATAAAATACCAAACACTAAAACACTTTAAACTTCTACTGTATGTAGGTACTTTGTTAAGCTGAAGGCGGATTCTGTTGGTAATTACCTATTACAAATAAAAATCTAAGTTGAAGAATGCGGTCGGGGATAAATAATAATGGAATGTTAGGAACAGTTGTGTCGGATTCCTGTGCTCGCAGTGCTTGTCAAGAGGTTCCGCATTGTCAGTTTTTGCAGTGCGCAGACAGGCGACGCGCGCGCCTCCCGGCCGGGAGCAGCGCCGGCAAGCGCGTGCGCACGCCGCGCCCAGCGACGCCGGCACCGCGACATCACACATTACTTGCAATTAGTAACAAATGGCTTACATCTCTTCATAAATCATTTTAATTCAAAGCTATTATCCACTCGTCTTAGTTCAAGTGACGTATGGTGTCGTGGGAATTCCGAGGACCAGAATAATAAATTGATCATGACATATTCCCATAAAGAATAACACTCTCAAACTGCTACCTTATATGTACATCATCCACAAGTTCACTAACTTGACATAACAGGTTATTTTCCTTGTCCTTCGATGGCATGTGAAACGTCACAGAGTTGCAGTAACAATTAACACTCCACTACACACCGTCTACATTTTTCCAGCTCTACACTAGTTAGGCGTCTGGGCAAGAGGCAAATGAACCTAATTCCTAATTTGACATAATATTTTATTTACATAAACATAAGTATCGTCTCAGCTACGATAACAATCTAAAGAAAATACCGGGATGAGTAGATCAGCGAACGGTACTATTTAAAACATTATGTTACAATCACCTAGCTCAACGTACCTGCTTGAAAAAAGCCTCTAACGATCAACAGTGAAGCCTAGAAATTGTTACGAAATTCGACTATAACCATGTACATAGAGAAATCAATCAACTCAGGCTATATTATTTGTCATTACTGGAGGCAGACTTCTCTCAATTTGCACAACACCCGATTCTGGATAGTCTCTGTCTACATTTCGTCTGCCCCAGATGTCTAAAGGTCCTAAAAGCATTTTATACCCGCCAGCCATCTCTTCAACTTTCCTAAAACGTACTTACACAGCACATCACTAATCATTCAGAAATTCCAAGAAAAAATGTCCGCTAATCAAATTACTAGTTATTGTCTAGGTGTGAGTTAGCCGCACGCGCGGCTTTGAATTTATTATTCTGTACTTGGTCCGTGATAAATTGATTTGGTGACAGTGGTCGCCGTGTGGGCATACAAACGTTCGATAAGTAAACCCCGAGAGACAATTACGAGGCTCGTGTGCTGTATTTCACACCTCACATTTATTTAAACATTTATCGATAAGTGCGTAACTTGTTAGATGATAGTGTTGTTACCAAGTAGGTTTGATTTGGATGTTTGTCGATGATTTCCTTTAAGTTTGGGCCATAACTTTTACAATATTTATTAAGCTCAACAAAAAAGAATTAACGTTTGTACTTGCACAAGTAGAATAATTAATTAAGAAGCTTCAGGAATTGGTCCATCATACCCCTTAATTAGTTTTTAACACAGCGTGTTATTGCTACATGCCTTCAAACATTATCCATTATAAATTACTAAAATATATTCCATACAGTATTAGGCATATTTCTAATACCTTATTAAGTCCGACTGACTTTAGTAATCAACGGCCTAATCATGTAAATTCTTTGGTAATCGGTTTCATTTGACTTTTTCTCAACGTTTCAAATGTCAAATGATACCGATTCCAATCATCATCCAACTCAGATGATTAGGCTTTTGAAATAGAAATATACATGAATGCAAGATTGCCATAAGTTATTCTTAGTGTATATTTGAACCCAAGTTAACTTTAACCATAGAATAATTAATAGGTTGTTCTGGGTACGCTGTAGTAAGAGGCTTCTATATCTAATTTTAACACGTTCAGTGCCGGGTGCCCTTCAGGAGGGCACCCTGTAGTCGCATTCGTCATGCCGGGTGCCCTCGTGGAGGGCTCATTTTAAATGCAAGTTTTTCTTGGAAAATGCACCGTCTTGAAACAAGCAAACACCTAGTTTACGACGTAGTAGCGTATTTTTCAAGGTTTTTAACCTAATGCCAGGAACCCTCCTCGAGGGTTCACTCTTAGAGCAATCGTAATGCCGAGGACCCTCCTGGAAGGTCCACTAGCAATATGTATGCCGGCATGGCGTATGAGTGCTATGACAAGTGTGGTGGACTCGAATGTGTTAATAACCTAAAACATTCTAACAGGCGTACAAGGGTTTTGTCAAAGGAATGTAGACAAAATGACATTATTCACAATGGCAATATGTCATTTTGTCTATTCTTCCGTCTTCCGTGGCCGTGCTACGCCTGCAATCGCAGTATAATCAAATCTTCATCATTATGTCTAGCCTTTTACCACCTTTGTTGGGGTCAGCTTGCAGTCTAACCAGGGGGTCTACTCCCTAAGCACGAAGTCCGTGGTTTCGGCCTTAGTTATGAGCGTTTCCTACTCCCTATCACCTACGGACATACAATTATTTCGGGGCCCGAACTAAGAATGAATGACAACACGATTTGACAGTTGTCCTAACTACCGATGTGTTTTTGCCCGTCCGACAAGTTGAACTTGACACCTGTTTTGTTCACTCTTACGTTTCAGACGGGCGCCGAACTTCGTTGACGGACGCCGAACTTCGTTGACGGACTTAGGGAGTACAGTATTTTACACGCAGCGACTGCCATCGAATTCCGCAATCCATTTACGGACTCGCATTAGGTTATTAGCTCTGTATTTAGATACGACAACGTATTAACGTAACGTAAATACGAAATGAACAAAAACCTTTATCTAAGTAACATTAACTTAAAACTTTAGTTAAAATAGGGGTGTTTTGCTTCGTAGTAAAGCATCTGATAGCCGAATAGTTATAAAGTTAATATGGGTGTTACGACGTCTCCAGACACACGATTAGATTTACTAGCACGTGTGGAACGATTAATTTCAACGTATTTGTACGCAAACCACGACTCCAATCACGTTGGAATTTGAATAAATCAAAGGTGGCAAATTGCAAATAGGCTAACCTTCAATTTAATAGTCGTTGGTTTTTCGGACCCTTTGTTTACGTGATGAGAATTTGTAGAGAAAAAAATAAGTAGTACCTACATACTTTTAAGTGCCTAGTACGTTTTTATCTCACATGGTTCACGGAGGAAATGGTCATGATCGATGACCACGTGGCGACACGTACAGCACGCTGAGTATAATACAAATGAGGTTGCTAACCTGATCTTTAGTAGACACAGAGTTGTTGTGGTAACTCATTTCAACAGCTACAACGTTTTACCTGTAGCTTACAAGGAAGCTGAAGCGAATATAGTCAAACAGTTCATTTGTTGGATGGAAAATCTAGGTTATAAATTTGAACCCAATCTATGAACTTTACTTATTGGACCTTAGTTGAAAAGCATACCAAGAAAGTGTTGTGAATAACCAGTTTTTTTTCTAAATTTCAAAAAATTTGTTCATATTTCCTACCTTACAGATACAGCGGAAGCAGCTACTCCAGTCTTGCTCCAGCCTGGCGTCCTGCAGCTTCACAGGCTCGCCTTCGTTGGAGCACGGCGCACGCTGCCCCTCTGAAATTACAACACTACGTTAATTGTTTATTTACAATCGGTAATTGGAGCTGAGTTAGTACCCAGTCGCTGGAGTACAGACCAAAACTGAAATAATTTAGTATCGAATGCATAATATCAAACACAGTTGCGAAAACTTAGGTTGTGTTATTTTGAAATAGGTGTATGGAGGTTAAAAATTTAATACAGAATTCACTAGCACTACTATAATCGACAAGTCATGTTGTCAATTAGGTTTTAATAAAATTAAATTCAATGAACTCAAAACACAAGCAGAAAATCTTAAGTATGAAATAGTGGCGAAACATGTCCTATCTATTGGTGACGTTGCTGATAGACATGAATAATATAATGAGAAGCAATACAAGCGAAAGATTACGATTCACGCACTTTGTACCTGCCAAGTGTCGTACGAATGACCACGAACACAGCGCAGGAGGCTGCGGTTTGAGCAACATGCGTGGGAAACGACTGTCCTATATAGCAATGCACCGAGCGCTGCACTATTGTAGACATGCGAATTTATTCAATAAAGTCTATTAGATTACACTTGCTAAAGAATCTATATTCCTAAGAGTTCAGTGACATTAAGGCGATAACAGAATTTTGCAAGGAAAGGATAAGCGGTCTGTCAATCGTAAAAGTTACGCAAATCAGAACAGAGAAAGTAATTTATCTATAACGATAAGTAATCAAACAAATAGGATAACTAAGTAGATTCACTATCATTATGTTTACGTCAAATAAATTGATTATAATTGTATATAATATAAATAGTAAAAGAGAGATAAATTGATAGAACAGCTTAATCAAAATGTTGTCGTCCTTCGTGATGCCAAATTCCAATGTAATTGGAGAGTTATTATTGAAACATCGATATAAAAATATTGTCTACGGAATCGGAACCTACTCAACGGTTCTCTATTTTTTTTTTTTGGATACGAGTACGACCATAATTCTTGCATATATTATACTGCACCAAATAATACCGCATAGCAACGTAACATTTAAAGAACCTAAACAAAACATTGAATTCATAAATGGTAGGTATGTTTTACAAAATGAAATAGAAACAAAGTTATATCATAAAAATATTCCCAATGAGGTTATCACAAATACATTTATCTGTAAAAACATGTCGTTAAACAGCCTAGATTCTGACAAATTGTATTTTAAACAGAGCAAACTCCCTTCATTAGCTCTCTGGTTGGTAAAGTCAGAACATCGGCGCGTCAAATTTCGTGCAGATGACATCGACATTGCGTCTCAGTGTCGATGTCGTGGCCGTCTGATCACATGTTACCTTGATTTAGATCCACGGATCCGCATTCTTATTACGTAGCCATCGGGCGCCACCGGTCGCACTGTCCTGCGGCCGCGTCAATATTTTTGTAGGTAATTAATATGTGCTCGTCTGCGAGTGAGAATTCCTCTCCAAATGTTTACTCGTAGCTAATATTTAAATGCGCTTTATTTTCAGACAGAATAAATTCTTCTAATCCACGGGCACATTAGTGCATTGTTTCTTCAATTAAATACCAACTTCATTTAGAAACAATGAATCACCCATTCATTTCAATTGTATATGGACAACGGACAACTATGCCTTATAGATTTTTGTGGGCACGCAGTATATTTACATTTCATCATATCTCATAGCAACGAGCGGTTTTCAAGGTAAACGATTTTATAAATAATTCGCTGAATTATAAATTAACAAATTAGATAGGTAATTCATATTGTTGTAGAATTATATTAAAGCTCTGATAATAACACTTTAAATTCACTATTCAATGCGTGATAAAATAGTCCCTTCACGTGACTAAAGTCAATTATCTTGTACATTTCACGGGACGTTTTAGACACGGTCGGCGGGATCACATCTACGGAACTATCAATAGTGAACGCCCAGAAATTGTTCGCAGAATAAACGACTTTATCTATAACCTTACTGCGTACACAATTAATATTGCACGGAAATAAAAGTTGTGAAAGAAGCATGAAATAGTTGTGACGCATCATAAAATGAATATGAGCCCTTGAATCGTTTTAACCTACATTCTCGTCACGTCTGTCCTTAGAGACTATATTAGATGAGTGTTGATAACAACTTATAGATAAGCGCCTTAATCGTGAATCAATGTCGTTATGCAATGTCATAGTCTGACACTGAACTTGTCCTCTGCTGGATGAACTTGTTCTGATCGGGATAATAACTCGATTGATCCGCATCAACGATGGGCTTAATAAAGACGATACATGTATCGTCGCTCGCTCGGCCCAATTAAGAATCGATACACAATTTTATCCGAGGTCAGATGATAAACCCTTTCAACAAATAATATCATCAGTTGGTAATGAATAGTTGATTACTTGCCAATATTTTGGGAGTGTAGTACTTTCGTAGAGGTTTTTTCGTAACCCCGTAGTAGGTCTACGAAACTTTCTTTTGGGTATAATATCTACGAATTTCAGTATTTTTGAGCTACAATTTCTCCCATTTAAATAGTTTCATAAGTTATTCGTGTTATGTAATACATAGTAAGAACATTTGTGATTCAATAGCGTACTACAAAAACGAAAGCCTCAATCCTGATAAACTCGTAGGGCATTTGAATGCAACCTATAGGCGAATTGTAATATACCACTAAGAGGATACCCTCTGCCTGTACTGGTGGTTATTTTAAGGGCCGGTTGACTAATGTGGACTAAATTGGAATCTACACTCAGGTGAATCAATACCTTATAAAGGTAGGTGGTCTTTTAAGTCGAAACCTCCCAAAATACACATAGAATGCCATTAATATATAAAAACGTGAGAATGTTATAATATAAATTAATAAAATTATCGAACCCATAAAATTGGTTAAGTGTGATATTATTATTTAATTTATTCCCCATGCCATTATGGCACCATTACAAACTTGAAATATTTTGGTGCGCTCATAATTCTTGAAATTAATGTTTTGTACGAGCTCAAAGTACTAAAGTAATATTCCATTACCGCTAAATGATATTATTATTCCGGTTAAGTGACAAGAAATTATGTAAATATCGAAAATATACGGTACTTTAAACACTTTACACGCGATTTAATTGCAGCGTTTCAGGCATTTAAGGCATACGCGAAATATCCATAAAGCGATTACAAGATATGCACTTAACGGCCATTTCAATACCTAATGGCGGCTAGATGAGAATAATTTTTAGAAAGTTGCTCCTGCAGCGGTCGACGATAGTAATTCTAAGCCTAGGGATAATATTATCTTAAGTACCTATTCATATAAGCCCCTGAAACCGACTATGATTATCAATTTGATCTCAATGGCTTCTGAATACAACCTAATGAAGTTGTAGAGGCATATTACGCAAATAATAAACTATTCATGATAAATAACCCGCAATCTTCTGACGTCTCTATATCATTATTTTTCTATTTCGCTAAGATTCCTTTCATTTTGTGCCTTAATTTAAATTTTTTGTCAATAAATCATTGCTTCATCGTATATCATAGCTCAAATTCTTTAGTTGCCAAGTGTTTTTACCTACGATTTGAATACATTTGTTGAATATTGTGTAATTTAAACTCAAATATAGAAGTACTACAGGTCGCTTGAGGCTTCGCCCGCGTAGTTGTCGTTTATGGCGTATTTCGCGTTTTTTGGGATAAAAGTAGCTTATGTCTTTCTTCGGGTTCCAAACTATCTCTGTACCAAGTTTCAACAAAATCGGTTCAGTAGTTTAGTCGTGATGACAGACAGACAAAGTTACTTTCGCATTTACAATATTAGTAAGATTTATAAGTGATACCTACTTATTGAAGCAGTAGCGAGCGGTGGAAGGGAAGGAAGTTGACAAATTCATTGGCTTTCAATTGTTTTTTGATGGGGAAATCCTAACGACTAATCTAAGTTACTTAGAAAGAAAATAATTACATGAAAACAGCATTGACTACTCACAATCACAATTTAACTAAAATGTATATACCTAGCTTTTGCCCGCGGCTTCGCTCGCATTAATTAAGCTCAAAAAAACTCTTAACACACTACTACAGTTTCTATAATAATAAAATTCAATCGTGATTCTAAAGACACGTGGCGCCATCTATTATCTTTATTATTGTTTTCCTCGGGAACACTACTGTTTTTCTGGATGAAATCTACCCTATGTCCGTTATTGTACACCTGACAATGTATATGCAAAATTTCAGGATGATCGGTTCAGTGGTTTAGGCATGAAAAGGTAACAAACAAACAAACTTACTTTCGCATTTATAAATATTAGTTAGGATTTCGACATCAACAATACCGTGTTCATGTTTTAGTTCACTATGAAATATAAGTCTTTATTTGCCGTCGAACAATCCTAGCTTTTAGTAGAGCTATAAACAAGGTGCGCTTGCGCTCACTATGCACGTCATGATCGAGAGGCGAACGAATGTGTGATCTATGTGGGAACGGTTCGGACACGATTTCGCAACGGACCAATTGTCGTGCCTTGTGCAATCGACCTGACGAACCTTATTGTTACAAACAGCTATATTGTTACAAACAACGCTTTCTTCTATAGCTGTTAACGTAAACGTTATTGACAGAAGTCGATCACCACGATGGAAAGACAGAGAGTATACCCAGGACACGATTATACAGAAGAACTCGGAGAAGTCTCTATTTGTGCCCGGTTGGTGGAAATAGGCTCGCATTCTATTACATAGGACTTAAACATAACGGCGTAATGAGGATATACTATACATAGATCTTTGCCCAACCCTTCAGGGAATACAGGCGTGATGTTATCTCTAAGAACTCTTGCCTGCAGACCTGCAGGGCAATTATGTAACGTAACCAACATCAATCATAACAGTTGATGCGTCAAAAACAAGATTCATTGCGTGTTACCGCAGCCGAAAGACTACTGCTGGACATAGGCCTCCCCCAATAGGGGGGGTTTGCCATAATCGCCACGCTTGTTAGACGGGTTGGCGATAGCAGTACATTTCTTAAAATACTCAGAGAACGCTGCTGCCCATCCTCTAGAGAATCCCTTAGTCGCCTTTTACGACACCCATGGAAAGAGATTGGGTGGTTCATAGTTATAAAGAAGTCAGATTGTTAATACTTACATACGTTGCTATGAAAATTGTTGATCTATCAAAATCAAAACCAATACGATTACGAGTGTGTTGCGCAATTAGAATGCTGGTGGTCTATCATTCTGATGTGTCGTTAGTTGCCTTATACAATACTAGCCTTTGCCCGCGACTTCGTCCGCGTGAATGTCGGTTATTGATCCCTAATTTATTGATTATAAAATATAGCCTATAGCATTCTGGGATAATGTAGCTTCCTATTGGTGAAAGAATTTTTGAAATCGGATGAGTAGTTTCGAAGATTACCTCCTACATACAAACAAACAAACAAATTCTACCTCTTTATAATATTAGTATAGAAGTATAGATGACATAAAAAATAACAGTGTTTTGAATATCGTAACGTAAACGCGGTTCGTCCCCGCATGGTTGCAGAGACACGTGGGCTGGCAACACTAAGAACAAGGAATACTTACTGATGACAGCGGAGGACGCGTGTGTCGTGCTAAGTAGCGAGCAGACGATCAGGGCGGCGGCGGCGAGTGCGGCTCGGCCCCGCATGGTCGCGGCTACTCGCGGCGCCGGCGACCAGCGCTCCGCCCGCCGCGCATCACACTCGCGCGCCACGCCACACACGCGTAACACCTATGACAAAAGATAAATTGGTTACTTAATACATTCGAGTCCACCGCATTTTTCATAGAGCTCATACGCCATGCCACCATACATATGGTTAGTGGACCTTCGAAGAGGGTCAGGCCTGTCCACATCTCCACGTCACGACGTCGTCAACGTGGAACGGTGCGGTAACGCGGCACGGTGCGTTGACATTACGTACAAATTTACGTTACCGTATCGTAACACGTTCCGCCTCTAGCCGCAAGCGCACACGTAGGTATATGCGCTCCGCCCGCGCTCTCCACGCCCGCGAGTTAGTCGCCGTCTATGTGCTCCGATGCTTTAAAACCATACCTTACTTACTCTTATTGAAATTCAGGATCTACATTGTCAACAATAAATCTAACAATGATCCTGACGTGCATTTTTACGATACGGTAACGTAAATTTGTACGGTATGTCAACGCACCGTGCCGCGTTACCGCACCGTTCCACGTTGACGACGTCGTGACGTGGAGATGTGGACAGGCCCGTCCTCGGCATTACGTTTGCGCTAAGAGTGAACCCTCAAGGTGGGTTCTTGGCATTAGGTTTAAAACCATAAAACACGCTACTACGTAGTAAAATAATGTTAACAGGGTCTTGTTGCTTGTTTTATGACGATGTATTTTCTAAGAAAAACCTACAACTAAAATGAGCACTCCACGACCACCCGGTATCGCGAATGTGACTAGAGGGTGCCCTCCTGGAGGGCACCCGGCACTGAAACTGTTAATACTTTGGATGAAATAGAATGTTTATTAGTTACATACATCACATAAGTAAAAAAGCCTAAGAAAAAAAACTCCTCAGCGGCTCAGTGATAAGTTGACAACGTCTTTTGGTGGAAAATGAAGTCTTCTCCCTCCATAAGACAATGAGTTCTCTTCCACAGCTGTACAACTACAGCCACGCCTGGTGTAGCAAATCGTAGACGTCGCGTATTTCGAAAATATTCGATAAGAAACAAACTGGGTGCAACAATCAATCCTAACTTATACAATAAGAAGATAACTAACACCTTTGATGTAGTTAAACTTTTACTGCAATGAAATCAAGTACCTCTAATAACATTACCGAATTTTGTTTGGTAACAACACAAAGGTCGAAAATTCTAAATTAAATTCCAAAAAATATCATACATACCATGCATAAATAACTATCCGATGACGTATACGACAGTTTACAACGCAAACGATGAAGTTATCCTTTACGTGTTCGCTACAAGTTTTTCTAAACATAAATAACTTTTATTAGTACATTACTGTCAATCACCAGATTACGTTTGTCAGTTTCCGATACTTAGATTCAAAGAACTGATTAAGTCATTATTTTCCTTCTATTTCACAATTTGATTGAATGTTTATTTATTTTTCTTCGTCACATCATCGTTTAGATGCGTGGTATATGTTTACACAACGTCTAACGTATAGGTATCTACTATAATAAAGATAGGTATATCAACATCTACATATTTCACTAAATCCCTAAATATTTTTTGTCATAATTTTATTGAGATTGGCTAATAAATATTTCCTGCTAGTTATTGCAGTAATAAATTATGCAAAAACATTACGGTGTCGTTTTGTACTTAATCTCTAATTTAATCTTAATTAATGAAAGTAATTAAAATGATTGAAATAAAATAAAATTGTAATCCAACTTCATCAGACAGTACCTATACACTTGTTGACCTGTTCAAAGCAACAAACTACGTCGTATAATATTAAATTATAGAAAATTATATCATAACAAGCATATATCGCGAGCCATGGTCTAATTAATTATTCAAAGCTAATGAGAGAATTAATGACCCCGCGCATAGTGGAACATCGGTTCTACAGTTGATAGAATGCCGGGCTGATGTCCTTAACGCATTTTTTTACAGCATTCCGCACGTACATTGACCTCGAGTACTCGGACATACAGCATTTATTCATTAATAATAACAGAGTAAAGCAAAAAGTGGTTCATATTAAGTGCGTTTACACGGTGATCGAGTGGCCGCCGCCCGCGCCGATCGCACACAGAACCTCATCTCAACTATATTGTCAATTACGCTAGTTCCGGTTTCAGATCCTCCTCGGTAATGCGTTTTAGGCACACTTTACAAAAAAATACTCATAAAAACGTAATTGAATCGCTTAACACAGGCATACTTTTTGTAGAATGCAAATAAAACATAGCTCCGCTTTATTAACACGGAATGAGTAACGAATCCTAATTGGAATGGTAAAGAAAACGCACTGATGGAATTCATTTGATTTGAATTACTATTACAGAAGCTTGATATTTTATACTTCAACTAATTATAAAAGTTATATTAACTGGCATAACTCTACATTAGCCACATAATAGTAGTGTAGAAAAACTAACATAAAGGAAAAAATTATAGGTGCAAAAGCATTTTATACAATTGAAACTTCAAGAATGAAGTCTGTTTTCTTAGAAACTAGAATGAGCATTGACAATATTAATCATCAGTTTCCGAGAAGACTTAAGGAGATCAGTGAACAAAACATCAATGACAAGAGCTGCGCAAGAGTCTCCGAGAATCTCAGATAAAAGCCAGTAGCGACCGCATACGCTACTAGTATTGTTTTATTTTTTGTCCAACATGTCAATCATCCCGTTGTTAATCGAGAAAATACCGATCGGACAATAGAAGCGATAAAAAGTTTAAGTTGATATAAGAATAACAAACACATTATTAGCTTACTACGCATATAATGTAATCGTGGATGCTTTGTTACTTAATAACTGTTTACAATTTAACTTACATTAATCATAAGATAATACGAACGATAAATTGTTTGTGCCTCTTTAGTGGAACCATCGAATTTTTGTAGAAAACGTGTACTGGTCAAAAATGTGTATTGATATTATATGTTATGATAGAGGTACTAACTTTCAAATCTGTAGACATGGCACGTAGTGGTGAGTTGGAAAGCATCACAGTGACCGTCGACCAATCGCACAAGACATGTGAAGGTAACTGACTGAAAGGCTGAGAGGCAACAGGTTCCCCGAAGAGCTGTCGAGTGGGCAAGCGCGCCAGCAATCCTGGAAGCCCGTGCTAAGCATTTGATTGAATTCGTTTAGTTCTACGTGGACATTATTCACAATGGAATGCTTCTTCGAATACGTTGTGCAAACCGCTTACTGATAAACTGTTGCAAAAAGAAAGTCCCACACACGGTTCCTTGGAAATGATTTATAATAAAATACAATATTTATAACAGTCTTCAGTATGTTGTTTTACCAGAGAATAATAATTTTAGACAAGATTTGTGCATGGACCAATTTTTATCACTACTTCATATCAAAAGGATTGGACCTCCATCATTATAGCGACCGGTGTATTGATTATTACGATTTATACAAAGAAATCACATTAATAAATTATTATTTTATTTCAACATCACTACACGAATGCCTAAGTAGCCTACAATCACTGAGTTTACAGTTAATTGCATGTGTAATTCATGAGGCATGTTTTAACGAATAAATATAACTAATTAAAACGTTATTTTTCCACGACATTGTGCCCCTTTAAGGTAAAAACTGCGACTGTGACATTAACAAGACTTGATCTCGATAACGTAGCACTGATGATGTTTGATTAGGTATTCAATAGGAGCAATCAAACCTCAATCACCTACCTAATGACTAGGTAAACATACACAACCCTCATAACATTCTAACTAGGCGAGGTTATATTAGTAACTTAGCAAAATTATCTGTCTATAATAAAATCGATTTAGAGGTTTTAAATGTTTTTCCTCAAGAATGTTCAAGTTGTTAATTATGACCTTAATCTATGTAGATGTTTTTTGCAATGTCCGTATTTACTTTGTAGTAATGTGTAAAAGTTTTCAGCTAAGGACTTCGTTTGGTAACATAATATGAGAAATACAATGTAGCCATGTAAGTTTATCAACTGCCATCTTTGACAGCTGCAGACGGACCATATACTTAAGCGCAGTCACATACAGGTACAAGCATACGAGAACATTTAGAAAGCCGCTTTTAAAATCGGGCGTAGGGCCCGCAACTGGCAAGCGAGTGTGAAGACGGGTGCCACCGCAGCGGGCGTCGTGCCGTCACCTACTTTCACGGAGGCAGCAACGGAGGAGCGCCCGGCGGGCCGGCGCAGGCGCTGCGGGCCCGGCGAGGGGAGCGGGGAGGCTGCGTGCGCGCGACAAGGTCGCCGTGAGGCAAACCACTCGTCGACAGAATTTCTTCGGCGCAGAGACACGCGCATACCAGTCCGGGAGCGGAACGCGGTCGCAATAAAAACGCTCGGATATATTTCACGCGTGCGCAACATTATCTCGTCGCTCTCGGCTCCGATTACTTAATGCTCCGCGGCTAACTGTACAAGCGGAGAGAAACAAGATCAGGTTTTTTCTTAGCAGGTTCGATGATCGCAGGGCGACACCTCCAGGGTGCACTTCTCAGCGAAATTTGCTGCATGTCAAAACATACCAACACACATGTGATCATTGCGTAGCACGTAGCAGAAAAGCTCCAAATATCTCAATCTTCTGAATTCGGATAAACTTCTTTCATTTTCTGACTTCAGATAATCATCTGATATCAACTTAGGTTGACCAAGCCAATTGATTGTTTTGCCTCATGCCATTTCTATATCCAGGTCCTCTACAAAGGGGTAAAAACCGATTATGCGAACCGATTACACAATTTAGAGACAACAGTTTCACATAACTACATGGTTTATGTGTGTTTATAAAGAACCGACACTGTATACGTGTATAAATGCCATGTTTGCCCTTATAAGCTCTTTAATCTGTCTTATCTTCAACAGACATTATTTTTAAATCTTTAAATCCTCGCTGAATAAGCAAATGTCTGCTCCTAAAAGTTGTATCGTGCCTAAAGGAGCTAATTTTATAAATTTGTCAATGTCCTCGTTCGTAGCACCCATGCAAGTGGGCAAGCTATTTATATCATTAATACAGCGATTATCATTATGCCACTGTACTGCGATTTATCTTCAGCAAATATTGGAAGTGAATCCGTAATTACCTTTTGTTTGTAGATCTAAGATAAATTTGGTTCGTACCTATGTGCGAATGGGTATTTCCTGAGCAGCTCTGCATATCATTGTTTTAATTTTGCACAGTTTTTAACTATACTGAATGAACAAAGTATACGAAGGTCTTGGAGTTAAGAAATAGAAATCGTAGTCAATTTCAGTGGTAGTGTTAAAGATTTCCTTGTGGCGTAAAAACAATGAGTACCGTTGATTGACGAGGCAGCGTCTGGCAGCTAATTGAGTTAACAGCCGAAACACAACATGTCCATTAAGTGGCTCTACAAACACAGGGCTGGTGTTGACTGCCGGTCTCGGCCACATTACTGGCAGGTCATCATCCCGCCGACATTAATCCGATACAATGACAATTAAGCAGCAGATGCTTTGGGACGGTCGCAATTGAATCCGCTCTATTTAGTTGAGTTCATTTGCGTACAGCTTGTGCGTGACGTAATTTTGTTTGTTATATCCAACCCTTTTATTTGATGTATCTTTTCCTTCCTTTAATTTATCTACATTATTACCGGATATCGATATCTCTGGGCTCAAAGGAAGTATAGCACAAAACATGGGTTTTCAGGAGAAGCAAAAAACAACAAAAAAAACGAATTTTCGTTATAATTATGTGAAAATGTCATTATGCCAAAAATGTGCTATACGCCCTTTGAGCCCAGAGGTATCGATATCCGGTATATCTAGCTATCTTCTTTAAACTAGTTTCATTCCTCATAGTTATAAAAAAATATAACGAGTGTATGCAGCAGTGCAGATGTAAGCGACCTGTGATTATACCAAATCTATGTATTTGCCGTGTGGATACGTACGAATAAGAACCAAACGGGTTATCCTTCTCTTACAGATTGCATAGAATCCTTATAAACTTCATGTTTTGTTTTTCATGATTTAAAGACTTAACCAATATAATAATTTAAAAAATATATTTATACGAATTGAAGTCGTTTTTCGCGTCTGTCTGTTTGTCCGCTTACAATACGGCCGACGTATCTTGGCGAGTCTGAAATTAGTTGTTTGGCTGCGCAATGAATCTTTTAGAAACGAAATTGTCTACTGCGCAGCTAATCAGCTAACTTCAGACTCGCCAAGATACGTCGGCCGTATTGTACTTCTTCTAAACTAATTAATGGATTTTAATGTGGTTTTGATCTTAACACATTCGAGTCCACCACACTTTTCATAGAGCCCATACGCCAAGCCGCCATACATATGGTTAATGGACCTTCCAGGAGGGTCCTCGGCATTACGTTTGCGCTAAGAGTGAACCCTCGAGGAGGGTTCCTGGCATTAGGTTAAAAATCGTGAAAAATACGCCACTACGTCGTAAAATAGGTGTTTCCTTGTTTCATGACGGTGTATTTTCCAAGAAAAACCTACATTTAAAATGAGCCCTCCACGAGGGCACCCGGCGGCATGGCGAATGCGACTACAAGGTGCCCTCCTGGAGGACAGCCGGCACTGAGCGTGTTAATTTAGGTAATTTCTTCCGGAAGATTTTAAGCTATAAAATGTACCTGCGCGACGCCGGGACGGGGACAAGTAGTTAGCTTAGGTTAAGTATTTTACTCCCCCCCCCCCCCATTGGCTGGAGACCCTTCAGGTCTCGCCAATAACTGCTCGGTTACGTAGAAGGGGTCCCCAAGGACCATCTAAAGTAGTCAAAGAGAAAAAAAAAACCGGTACGGGACGCTAGTGAAAAACAAAAGACTGCCCGGAATTGTGACAGTATCATAGTAACAACATTTTAAGTTCTACCCAATCATTGCTAATAGGATAAGGAACAAGTATCTAGTGGTTTATACCAGGAAACAAACAACAGGTCCTAAGTAGTTACTTATATTGTTGAGCTTTACTTAACGTAAATGGTAGACATTCCAGCATTTGCAAGTGACATTGTTTGTACTGTTAAACAATATATATAATAGAAGAATTTAAGAATCCATTAAAGCTATTAACGTTGCGAGATTAGGTGACGATGAGTAATGGCAAGAAGAAGTTAACAATTTTATTAGTGTCAAGTTGTTGGAACTGATTTATAGTGGGTTTTCACCAATTTTGCTTGGGCTATGGGAAAAATTAACATCCGCTTTGAGTTATATACGTTTATCTTTATATTAACAAATCATGTTTTCGTTAATAATTTGAATAACAAGATAATCAAAGAGGACCTCCGGTATTACGCGGAAGCATTTTTGATATGATTTAACAAAATAGAGTTTTATTATGCGCAATAGATGGACATCAAAAGCAATGAGAAAATAATAAATTCAAAACCATCTTAAAATCAAAGGTCAATTTATTTATTATTTTTATAGTTCACATCGTTAATTTTGTTTTTAGGCACATTAGTTCGGATTCAAATTTAACTATGACCAACATATCGGCAATTTTTCACTTCATCAACCGTTTAGAAATATGCGGAAATGAGAATAATCTGCATAAAATAAATTGATAGTTATAATAACAAGTCTGCTGGTAATGAGATAAAACTGTTTTATCTGCGCTATCCATACGCTTTATTTTGAATATTATCATCATTAAATTAATTACATTTATTGCTACTAATTTCAATTGCATTTGTAACTATTAAATTACATACATATATTCACGGCTATAATCCCCAAAGGGGTAAGCAGAGGTGTTCTCCTATTACAGGAGTTTGTACACAATGCTCACCCACGTTTCGCCTCTTGTATTTTGTATTTAGTCCCAAGTCCCATGTAATGGTGGCGAGCATATTGCCATTATTTAGGCACAATAATTATAGTGCCAGGTTCGTCGCCTCTTACGACTTGCGTTGCCTATTATACTATTAAGTACTATTACCTTATTATACTATTAGTAACTACTAAATTATATAAGCTGTACCTAATCATCATTGTAATAAAAGTTTTATGCACAGAGATTTTTTTATTATTCTAATTAGCAGTGCATACTTTTTGGGACAACATACAACGACAAGACCACCTGTATTAAAATAGATCTAAAAGTGAAATATTTGTTAAGAAGAATAAAGGCTCAGGTAAAATAGTTTCGACATCATAAAAACCATTAAAAAATAAAAGAGTTGAGGTCAAAAATTTTGAGTGTATCCGAGGGTCCTCTTAGTTTTGAACAGTAGTGGGAGTGGCGGGGTGTGGGGAGGGTTGCTATGGTTGCCACGCCCTCTCACCTGGTCACGCCTACCTAGCCTATCACCTGTGATCTACATAGCTACGTGTATATACCTAAGTATGTAATTTATATAACTACCTGCGTTTTTATTAAGGATTTAAATAATAACTATGGTTTTAGTTCAATCAATCGTGCTGTTTTCAGTTGTGTATTACTTAATGAGATAATAAGCTTATGTTGCCCCATTTTAATATGCTGAAATTATTGAAGTACCACACCAAAGTGCTTTTTCCATAAGAAGCTTCAAGGTGCCTTTGTCAGAAACTACTAAGTATTGCTGGTGTGTGAAAGAAAGACAATATGACCATGAACCGTAACATCCTTTTAAAGCCCAAGTCTCGAGTTTATTTACAAAGATCCGACCCTCAAGAGCAATAAAATGTCACATCGCACAGATAATTAACTCATATAGGCGCATATAGTTAACGAATGGAAAATAATCTGGCAGAACAATAGGGTTGAGATACGAGTTGAATTATTAATAGAGCTAATGAGGCGTTCGACGATAGCGGGGTGAGCGGAGCGACCTCGCGCCGACCGATAGGCCCACGCAGCCTGATTGTCGCCAGCTACCCGAAACCAGGGCTGACAACCATGCCGCGGTTCACTACGCTTGCGCACCGAGGTACGATCTGGCGGGTTTCCCCAACATTTACTAGAAGTAACGCTGGACTACTTGTATTTTGGAGCCAATAAGATAGCAGTTAGTTTAGTGCTGCTGAAATGTAAATCATCTGGTCTACAAGTAGAAGTAATATGTAAAGCTTAGAGTATCAATTGTGATTCTTAAAGTATATCAAAGCTGTATCTCTTATTAAACATGTTTATTGTAATATGTTTATGTATCTGTCTACATACGTGTTTATTTCTTCGCCAAAACAGAACAAACTGCTCACATAAATACTGCGTATTTTTAGAACAAAATCTTAGTCTGCCAATTCCGGATTCCAGATTTAGCAACCCTATCCCAATAATTATTTTTATTCGCATCAGTTTGAAAGCACTAAGCTGTTCGTGTTAAAGTTCAAATTCATTCAGCAGTTGATTATTAACTGTTCGTTTACATGCAAAACTTTATCTAATTGTTTAACTTGCTAAAAAAGTAAAACACGTGCTACTAAATGCCATAAAGTTGTATCAGCAAATCTGTTTTAATAGTACTTTGAGATTAAAAGATTACGTGATAGGAACTGATTTGGTGAAGCTACTTGTGTAGATATAGTAGTTTAGAATACCATTACTGTGTTAGGTCTGTATTAATTAATTAATAGCTCTCATTTTAGATATCCTTCTTGTGTGTCGTTAGAAAATGAAAAATAGTGACTTAAAAAATATGTAGTCAAATGAGATCAAATGTATGGAATTTTACTTTATGAATAGCTCTGTGGTAAAACTAATGAAAAAAAAACAATTCTATAATTTACCAGGATGCATATGCTCATCATTGTATTCAAAGAATTCTAATATGTCATTTTGGAAATACCATAAAAAGACAACACACCAACGCTAATCATGTTGGTGTGTTGCTTCCTAAATTCCGTGTAGTTAGTGATAAAGTGCGGATTTTCCAATTAAGTTTACAAGTAATTGTATTAAAATTTAAAGTATAAACCAAACAGTTATCCACAGTAACAAGAGCTTCAGTTAATTCCTACTTCCCATGAATTATTTTTATCATACTGCTACTGGAATTTACCGAGATTCTGGAATCCATTAGATCCTCAATGAAAAAAATGTTAAATGAAATATTCCATTTTTATTATCAACACACATACATACACGCGGGTGTACAGTTGCACAACTTTATAAACTCGGATTGAGCCCAGCACTGGCCACTCTGACTCCTGATAAGGAGGGTCGCTGGCTATTCATTCAAGTTGTAATTAAAATAAAATGAATGACGACTGTAAGAAATTTCTCATTAATAAAGAACGTAGCATTCTTTACATACTACTTATTAGTCACTATCCACCTGAATATTGTAAACATTTTCATTTTGTGAATCAAGTACCTTCTACTCATTAACGCGTGTATCTATCTATACATATAAATAAAAAGAAAAGTCCTGACTGACTGACAGACTCATCAACGCCCAGCCCAAACCCTTGGACCTAGAAAGCTAAAATTTTACACAGAGGTTTCCTTTGTAATGCAGACAAGGAATTAGGAAGGATTTTTCGAAATTCAACCCCTAAGGGAGTTAAATAGGGCATGAAAGTTTGTATGGAAAACCGTCACTTAACGGGTTCAAAATTTCACGCAAGCGAAGCTGCGGGCAAAAGCTAGTCTAAGATAAATTGGTTGCCAAGTGTACTGACTAATACCTACATCTTACATGTCTAAACATGTATAAATTTTATCATTCATTGAAATAGAGCGTGTGACGATAATAATAAATTAGATAACATTAAAACATTTCGGACAAGCATAAGAGAGTATTGATTATGTTCACACACTAAATAATTGTACGTTCAATTCTTTATTATTACAACGCAATCATGATTTGGTATTCTAATCAACTTTAAATGTATAATTATATTTGACATGTACACAATAAATTTGAAAAATTTCTTGATTAAATATATCCAACCAGCGACCCGCCCCGGCTTCGCACGTGTACGTTTTATAGCTTAAAACCTTCCTCTTGAATCATTCTATCTATTAAAAAAAACCGCATCAAAATCCGTTGCGTAGTTATAAAGATCTAAGCATACATAGGGACAGACAGACAGCGGGAAGCGACTTTGTTTTATACTATGTAGTGATGTGCAATACACGGTTTATTGATTCGACAAAATCCGGCAAATAATTTGAAAAAAACTGTAAATAACAGCTTAATGCAGGAATGTCTCCTGTACTCTGCTAAAATATTTTTGCAGTACGTAATGTACTTGTTAGAAATTTATAGGACATAGGCTGACACATCTATCTGTTTCACAACTAAGATCACTCCAGTCCATCCAAAGGTTTCCGGAAGAGATTGCCGTGCGCGATTAGACTGCACATTATGTATTTTTTTATTTAAATTGTCTTTCCTTGTTTTTGTTTACTTGATGTATGTACAATAAATAGTATTAAACAATAAATAAGATCAGTCTGCAATATGATGAGCCAAAACTAGGTTAATAGGCAATGTTAGAAGCCGCAAGGATGACTAAGTAGTGTACTCCACAAATTTCTCGCCTGGATCTGTTTTCTTAATCTAAATATTAGGCTTTTACCACAGTCTACCTATATCTTACTCGTTACAGTCGATCAACGTAGAACATTGTCGCAGAGCAATCGTGCGGTGGGTTGCGGGGTGAAGGAGCGGAGGTTATGTCCCGAATAGCCATACTGCATACTTAGGACATAACCTCCGCCCCTGTATAATTTTGACATTTCATAGGACCTGTCAAATGTATGGGCGTTGACACACTGTATGTAGTAAGTAGGTACACTGTGCTTTTACAATGTAAGGCATCATTCAGCCCAAAGATGTCCACTCCTGGACAAAGGTTTCCCCCTAAGCATCGCCAAATCGACCGGTCCGGTGCTTCTCGCCTCCAGCGGATTCCCGCGATCTTCACCAAGTAATCGGTCCACCTTGTGGTGGGCCTAGATACGCTGCGCTTTCTGGTACGCGATCGCCACTTCAGACCCTTTCGGCCCATCAGCACCCCACGATGTAGGTAGGAAAAACATTCCAACTATCTCCGCTGTTCTTAAATAGCCCTATTCTACCGATACCTAGTTAATTTCTCAAGACATTAAATGAAAAGCTTCATAGTCTCCTAATCTGCAGCATAAATACCAATGTTATATCCACAATACAATCGTTATTCACCTGTTTTCATAGCATGTTATCAGCAGGGTTACATCACTGGCAGACACTATTGTATTGGAATTCAACGATAAATAAAATCGATAGGCAATTAAGATATTGAAGAAAACAATCGCACTCTTCATCGTTTCCTCGTCGGTGTAACAACACGGTAAACACTGTTCTGCCTGGACTTATCCCAACTATGTTGGGGTCAGCTGACCCAGTTAGTGGGCAAAGCCGATATCCTAAGCATAGACCGCTTGACTTTCTAACTTCTGACTACCCAATGATGGAATCAGGCGTTACTTTGCGGAAATCCATGACATACAAAAATGCAAATAGAATATCTAGCTTTAATTCCGCTGACTCCTCGACCGCTAGGACGCGAAAGATTTATTCGCGTCCTAGCGGTCGAGGAGTCAACATATCCTGAGGATGCCCCGTGCAGGGGCGAAACACGTGTCGTGTATTGGTTTGGTTGCATGTTGCATTATTTTTTCACTCTTTCTGCATGTGCTTATATTTGTGGGCGGGAGGATGGTGCTGCATACTGCATCCAAACTAGCGATCTTGTTAAGCGGAATTAAAGCTAGATATTCTATTTGCATTTTTGTATTTTTTTCTGACTACCCGTAACGACTGTCATAGGTATTCGTATGGGGTCAACTTCTAATCTAACCAGATGCGGTTGAATACCAGTATTCTACACGGTGCGACTGCAATCAAATCTCTGCTACCCAGTTACTAGGCAATGCTGACATCCTGAGGTTAGCCCGGTTGTTAGACTTTCGGGCTTCTAACATGCCGTAACGACTGTCATAGGTATTTGTATGGGGTCAGCTCCCAGTCTAACTTGATGCGGCTGAATACCAGTATTGTACACGGAGCGACTGCTATCAGACATCCGCTACCCAGTTACTAGGCAATGCTGATATCCTGAGGTTAGCCCGGTTGTTAGACTTGCGGGCTTCTGACTACCCATAACTAACGACTGTCATAGGTATTCGTGTGGCACCCGGATCCGACGGCTTAACATGTTCTCCGCGGCACGGCGGGGTCTCGATGAGTAAGCCACCCATCCACAGACTGACCGCGGTAAGTGCAGCCTTGCAAATCGTATGAACCGCACGATTGTTAATCACCCACGAGCCCCTAACGCGATAAATACTGAATTCTTTAAATATTACTGATTATGATGATATAATACGTCACTACGAATTAAAACACTCAATGACGTCTTTATCGATAAGCGTTATTTTGTCCATATGATTGCTGTGCAATTCCATCAGTGTAGGTAATCTCTTTGTTTACATATAATGAGCCTTCATTAAGCTGATATCGGGTCTGATGAAAGTATACTTATGAAATGTCTGGCCTGTTTAGTCACATTAAATCATTATAATTATTCTAATAACATCTGCGTTCGTTATAATTGCGTCTGTATAACACGTAAATGGATTTTACACGGTTATTTGACCTCATATTAACATAGTAAATGTAAATATCTCAGTTGCATAAGATGGATGATTAGTATAGACTAGGTAGGTGGTAGGTATTAATTAGTTCATATTCACATTCTGTATAACAATATCCGGGTTAAGATTTTGGTAGTAACAATCCACGACTGTGTGCCGTTCGTGTACCTAAATACGTCATTTTACTAACCAATTGTAGATACTACTTGCAATGGTCGTAATGCCAAACAAATCCAAGATACTACTTTTACCTGCGGATGATACTATGGTGATGAAAAGATCTGCTACGCTACGCTAGAAGTAACGGATGCACTAGACGCATTTTAAACCAATAACGGTTAGTACGATATCGGAACCCAGCATAGATGTGTTTTAGAATAGGTTTGTAACCGATAAACCCTAAAAAGCCAGCCATTATTACACTTTTGAATTCGTTTTTGAATAATGTCTAAATGCCTACATGTAGCTACGTCGTAGCAAAGTGTAGTCCTTTTATGGCTACGAAAATTCTATCAAAATAAATAATTTTCTGAGTAAAAAAATCTCAACATTTTTCATTTGACGACACGTTTGGTGCAGTGGCTAAGCAATTGGCTTCTGCGCTACGGGTCGTGGGTTCGATTCCCACACGGAACAAAAATTTGTATGGCCTACAGATGGTTGTTTCGGGTCTGGGCGTTTGTTTGTGAGATTTGTGTCTGTAAACGCACCCACGATACAAGAGAAATCTTAGTGTGGGGCAACGTTTTTATTAAAAAGAAAAAGAAAAGAACATGATTTTTATACAAAATAAGTTTTGTTTTTGAACTTACGGGATTAATTTAAATCAATCGGAATAGCGAATGTCAATACACAAACCTACAAAAAAATATTTTAGCTTTTTTTTACAACGTAAAATGTTTACGACATAAACAGTATTGTAACACTGACAGCATTAAAGCAGCATTTAGTTACAAACTCGTACATTTACTATCGAGACACATAATTAGGATAAGACGAAAGGCGGTCAGTTAAGCAAACGGATGGCTTGAAAACCAATAATTATGGGCGGCGAGCGCACTCCGTCTGCGAACGAAAACTTACTTGTAGCTCCACATTTTGAAAAGGTTCACCTAACAACAAAGTAGTAAACATGTCTTCTAGTATTATCTGCGTCCGTAAAACCTCGTCTCCTAACTTATACGTAGTCGAGTAAAGTTTAATTAGCGGAGTGTTCGTGAGAAACGCTCAGTGAAATTGCTCGCTTTATCTTCCAGTTTAAAAGGTTATCTTCGCTACACTTTGTATTAATTAAACATCCTACTATTGTTAAGAAAAACCTACACAATCTGAATTTGATTGTGCGTCGTCTAGACAACGACTGCTAAAAATGTCCGGCTTCGAATTATTTTTGGTGTTCATTATAATTCGATATGATAAAGTGCTGCTGGATATATTATACGAAAAGACAATGGTCACAGAATTCTTTATGATATAAATAGTGTATCATAAATGTGTCGGGAAATCCAAGTCTTTGTGAGCACAAGACAATGCCCTTACATTAAGTTTTTTACCGAGACTATTTTACCATAAATTACTGAGTAGAATATGGTAACCAGTAGGTAATCATTAAAAAAATCTTATAGAAGTACAAATGGTTACATAAGTGATTTCCAAAACATTGTTTTCAACTTTAGTCGGATCTTCAAAAGTTTATAATGTCCCCAATGACATCACTAATATCCTAATTAGTTGCGCTGTATCTTTGGAGGGTAATAAAACAATACAGGTAGACAGAGTACCTACTAAGGAAAGTTGAACAGGTATTGCACACGGCTTCAAGCTGTATTTATTCACCTACCTACACCTACTTGTCTGGCTGTTTTCGCTTATAACTCTTTCAGTACTTATGATGTAAGTAGTAGCGTATGTTTGAAAAATATTTATGGTGACTATGCAAAATGATCATTATCCACGCTTATCTATGAATTGTTAGATTAATTTCAAATGCCTATCTACTTACATATATACACGTCACTACCGCATTTCTTTCCGGAATGGCCGCAAAAAGGATACGATTTTAACTAATGAGCACCTTAGTCATTTGTATATTGTTCAGGAGAACCTTATTGGGACTTTTGCTGGCTCCTTTTCTAGCAAAATTAAGACAGAAAAACAGTAGCTGCAAAGTTATGTTTTCATTATCTACTTACCCCAATGATATTTTTTTTTGTTGTTATTCGTATGATCCCTGGACAATGGATGGTGTTTAAAAAATAGAAAACAATTTTGATGGACCTTTTGTGTAATATGCCTGAAGTAAAACTTTGAACGGTTACCAAAAAGACATAAAGCGCAATAACTATACTATTGCTGGGACTGTTATTCTCCATATATTCATACATAACAATGGAAAAGTCATCATGACGTCCTACAGTTAAAAAATTACGTAATGTTTACTATAAAGTACGTTATTTACTACGTCGTTCAGTTAACAATAACCGTAGATATACTACTCTAGATATATATCGTTACAAATGATTGCCTGCTGGAAGTGACTATATGAATGATTGCTTAGTCATACAATCTTTCGCTGAAACGATGAAACATAGTGTCGTCATAGGGAGCGCTACTAGTCGGGATTAATATGTCTATGGTTATTGCTCCTGTCTGGGTCATGAATCATATTTGAATAAAAAAAGAATTGAGAACAAAGGAGCTCAATGAATTGTTATTGCTGCTAATAATAATAATCTCGGTATTTATGGAGATTAAGGGATTAATGGTAATACAGATTTGTATAATATACATCTACGTATGGGTTTCTCCATTCAAGGATAGTGTCCTGAATTTTTGCTGTTGATTAATAATGAAGTTAGTTAGATCACAGTGACACAAAAAGATTAACTTTGTATTCAGTCGAATCTTGGTTTGTCATCAGATAGATTTTGCTGGAAAATATTAACCTACGTCATATTTTGACCGGAATGGTTTTAGTTTCTATTAAAAATTGACTTCAGCCTAATAAACGTAAAATATGGAACTTGTCTCATAAGCTGCTGAATATCTGCTAGACTGCTGCAACAATGGACGATCATAATACGGATACTGCCGTAATTACCACGAGTAACAAACAGGGCCCTGTTTAATAAACGTTACAATTCTACAATTTTGTAAATCAGTGACATATTTGTAAAGATGTATGACAAGTGCTGTTTAATAAACCTTACAAATAATTTACTGACCACAAACCTAGACACATTTTTTATGCAGTTAAGTATCGTTCCTTTAGTTACACCATGTGCATCTGCTATAACACGGTATTGTCAGCCACAGCCATTGGTATATTAAAAAACCCCACAGCCCATCCAGTGCAATGCACACAAAAATTGCTGAGTGGGTGTAAGGGCTGCATTTCTCTTAGAATCGTATCTAAGATCATGTCCTATTTTCGTTACTAAATATTCAACGGTAGTTTTGCTGACCCGAAATTTTTCGTTGAAAGTAAAATCTGTCACATCAAAAGTAAAATTTATCCTTTTACGAAAAACTCGCCGTTGCCGTTCACTCATATATTCATCATCACTCCTAGCACTACTTCTACTACTAGTTGTTAGAACCATTTTTTAATGTACAACAATAAATTTTCTTCTCTTATTAAATTGAGGTACAAAATTGTCAAGTTCTGACACAAGGCGAGTCCACCTGTCGGAATTTTTCTAAAAGTTTGGTAATTACAATTATGCGTTCAATAAAACAGTTATCCCTACAAATATGCAAATTTTCACCTGTAAATAGAAATTTACAATTATTTTAAAATTGTACCTACAATTTTACATATTTCTTTTTATTTTGTCAGTTTTCCACCATGGTAAAATTGTATTCTTTATTAAACAGAAACTTATAGATTTGTAATTTGTAAAATACAATTAGAATTTACAAGTTGTAACGTTTATTAAACAGGGCCCCAGTTGATGAAAGCTACCATTAGCCATTAACGTCCCACTGCTGGGCATCGGTCTCTTCAAAACATAAGAAGTCCTTAGTCCAACCCATTGGCGCGGTGCGTGTTAGCGTACTACTCATACTATCGATAACTTTTTGGAGCCCTTTCAAGTGTAGATATTTCAGGACTTGAAAGTAGTCCTGCTCGAATCCCATCCGCGACAGCTTCAACATGGCATATCCTTCGGCACCGATTTGAACTTGGCTCCTCTTAATAATCAATAATAATAAATAGTCGTTACGGCCAATGGCCTAATGGCCAAGAGTCTCGACCAACACCTCATGAGGCTCTCGTTAGGTAGCTGAATCAAGGGCCTGATGCAGAAAGCAGTCTTCCTCGACACGGCGCGTATTGTGAGGAGGTTGCTGTCTCTGGAGCCCTAACCACCGGTAGCTTGGCCCCTACTCCCGATGCCGGTGGACCCCTTTTTTTTATTTTTAAATGATTTTTTTATAGATTTATATTTAAAAATGTAAACAATAAGAATATAAATGAATAAAGGGAATAATAATAATCTAATCACACTTAAGGCAGTCGCAGTGATTCAACATGGCACAATGTACTTTAAATGTGCTTTTTATTATTAACCCATGGAGACAATTGGCCACTACTTGGCCCCCATTCGGACATTAACGTCACAGCTTGAGTTAGAGACTTGAAATTTGGCATTTTTATAGACCTTTCAAAACATTTTAGTACTTTCGACATTGAAGAGTCCTGAAAAATTTACTTTTTTAAGTGATTGGCCAAATTAACACGTAATCAAGAGCGCAGCGAGGGTAGTTTTGTGCGAAGTAATGCTTGAATCGACAGATATGTATAGAATCTTTATAATTACATAAATAATACCACCATAGACCATAGTCTTTGTTACCATTATAATATTTAAGCGCTTTAACAAAGCACCTACTTCATTTAAAGAAGAGCCAACTGTAGCACCTATTGCGGCTTCTCTGCCTAATTGAGCGAAATGTTAAGTTTATGAAAAAATTATTTTCCTTCCTCAATTCGAATAGAAACAAAGTTTTTATTAATAAACATACGCGATGTACGGACACGATGCAAATTTTTTTCTATAACTTTATTATCACAACTTTACTAAAGTTGAATCGAGTCAAGATAAGGGCTTAAAGCCCTCACAGAGAGCTTTAAAATATTTTTCCACGTTTATTGTGACTTAAATAAAGCTTTTGAAAGATTGTGACATTTAGATTTGTGTGGTGCTTTCAAGGTGAATACTTACAGGTAGAATCATACTGAAATTATAATAACCAGTTTTCCTGAAACTTACAAGGCTCCTTTACAGAATGGTCCATGTTGGACACTCTTCAGCAACCATTATTGAATAAATGATTGCTGTAATGGACCTTGTTTTACTTTCGCCATGCCGACGGACATATACAAGAATCTTTGCAACTTGTTTATTAAAGAAAATAAAAGAAAAGTTGTACACAATGAAAATCTTTTCTTCCTTTTCGAGGTCAACATTGGAGACAATTAATTACATCACATTATGAAACATAGTTATCATAGTACTAGTGCGAGTATCATTGTACTGGCTGTATTGAAACATGAAACATTTTGTTTCATAATGTGATGCAAGTTTATTGACAATTTCAGGACTTTCAGCCGATGTCTTAAACCGCTTAGAAATCAACCATTACGATTCTTGCGTCACATGTGGTATGACTTTGCGTTATATTATAAATAAACAAAGAAAATAAATAAGTATTTGTAAACAAATAGGTGGAGACATTTCAACGATTTTGAATTTTTATATTCCTTTCCTTCGGGAGGGTGATTATAGTGTGGAGTCTTAAATTAAGACGCATAAAGTTGTATTTGTGGGAATGAACAAATACTTTTGAATTATAAATATAATAAGCCAATTAAAATTAAATTTAATCAATTAAACCCAGGCTGAGTTACGACTGTCTCCGCGACAACTGATTTTTATTTGTTATTGCCTATATTTTAATTTCTGTTGATAGCTTTCTAAATTTATTCGACTTGTATGATAAGTGGCATTCGAATAACTTCGTGGCAATATGCGCGTGTCGTATACCTTGCGTTGTAGTGGATGAATATCATATTAGAGTTACCACATCATTAACTGGTTTATAGTCGTGTTACCTTAGTAATAGTCGTACAAGACTTACTAGTATCGCGCTTTAACTTTATTATATAAGTTTAACGAATTTTTACATATAACATTGACAAACACAGACTTTGCCAACCTTTGTTATTATCTGTGCAATTACCTACTTCATTTTATTGTTTATGTTAAAGTAAAAAATGTTAGGCATTATCAATAAGGAAAATGATGATTGATTCAAATATATTTGAGATTTCGAACTTGCCAAATATGTAAATGTGTTTGAAGAATCGGACGTTATTTAACTTGCCCCAACATAACGAGGTTACATCAACTCGAGTACCTACTTGCTTACTTATAGTACGTTAACTTGTTTCGTTGCTGTGCAAGTGACTTTCTAATATAACATTAAATATTTTCATAATGAACATAGCTCAAAAACATACCCCTGTGGACGAATGTAATATGCGAGTAATTTTATAAAATAAAATTTTCTTACCTTAAAATTAATATCGGGATCCCTCCAGCACCGTCAAAAATAATAACTTCACTCGCGTTGCACTTAGAAGAAACTTGGTAATACAAAAAATAGCACCTTCGGAAAATGTAAACAGAAACAGTGGTGGCGAAACTCACGTGTTAGGAATTATTGCAAAGTTTTCGAGGGTCGTTTAATTTTCAGTATTAATGAGGGGCGATTTATTGGCAGTTGTATATCGCGGGTGACGTGTGTGTGCGTCGGGTCTCTCGGGAGCGGTGTAGAAGCGTGGTAGACGATCGGCCACGCAGGCTGGCGGCGGCGAGGCAGCGCGTGCACTGAGTGGCGAGGCTGGCCGGTGGCGCGTCGCTGCCGGCCGCCGCGAGACTCTGCCCCGCGCGTGCGCCGGACCAGTTCCGAGCAGCCTCCCGCGCCGCCGCGCGCCCACCAGCCTGCACCGCGCAGCGCACCACCACACCGCGACCTGCACGCCTGCACGCCTGCACGGTGCACCGACAACCACCATGCACTTGCTAAACTATCACACGATTGCGATACTACCGCAACATGTACTTCTGGCTAAATATACGAACTTCGCAAACTAGCAACACGAAATATCACTTGTCAATTTATGTTACTAGGATGTCGTCGGATAGGTACGTATCAAGGCAATAAATATCCACTAATGGGCCCTGTTGCCCTTATCTCTCAACTGGAGCAAGGAGCAAATATCACAGCGGTACATAATTAATTCTGTTTACTCATTAGGGAAATTAGTTTCCTTAGGACATTTTCTAAAATGTCATATATTCAGGCTTTCCACGTGACGCTTGACTAATGTATCTAAGAGGTAGGCAGAGAACCAGTCTTTGTGCAACAAAATAAATTATAATGTTCAGTTTGTGTAATGTATCTGAAGACAAATGATGTTGACCATTAATTTATGTTAATCAACATCCGTGTAATACCCGGCTCGTAATTTTGACGTCAATAATACCTATTTAAATCCTTTATATTACGCAGTGTACAACTGACTACAGTATGGATTTATTGAATGAAACATCGTAATATGCAAATACTTCGGATAATATGAGGAAATACCTGACAATAGTATTGTCGCATTTAAATTAATGTGTAGAAGTGCGCAATAAATTAATAACAACATTATTAATGTAATTATTCCTAAAACTAGTCCAAGTACACGTTAGCTTTGCAATTTACTTGGAAACTGTTTTATTTTCAGTTTTTTGAATAAAATAAAGTTAAAATTAGACTTTTAGGATCTACTAACCATTTGTATGTTTTCACTGTTATCCTTTTTTCAGTTCAGACCGTTCGATGTAGAACTATGATTTTGGCATATTAACAGTTATTTGAGAGCTAAATAAACACGCTCGGTGATTTCACTCAATGATGCGTCTAACACTAAACATGCAAATGCCGATAATAATAGGAAGAAAGTTCCTAACAATAGTAGTTATTTTGAAATGGGTAAGGTAAATACATTAGGTGTACTTCTTGTTTTTAGACTGTAAAGCGGTGATTGTCTAGCGATTGAACGCTAGCCATTCTATGCACGAGGATTCGATTTCTATCCTAAGGTCTTAACCCTTCTCATTCTGAGAAGAGGTCCATGTCCAGCAGTGAGACAGTCTTATGCTAATTATGCTTATGTTCTTGTTATTAGAGCGTTTTTTTAGTATCTCGCGATTTCTACCTATGGATACGTGGCTGTCGTATATTAATTGATCATAACTAAGCCATAACTGTGCCCACTCAAATTGTTAAAGATATGGATTTTAAAAGAGTAACCATGGAGTTTCTTGCCGGCTCTTCTCCATAGGAAACGACTAATTGGAACCGTGCACCTAAATTCGACTTTTCATAAGCGCCTGTAATGGTTTATGTGAAATAAAAACTTTTGATTTTCATCGAACTTACGGGATTGGATCAAATCAAAGTCAACGTTTTTTATTTCAAATACTTAGCCCCGATTTCAGACTTTTTTAAAACGTCATAACTAGGTGTACGGTTCTAAAAGGTAGGTTGTATGGAGAAGAGCCGGCAAGAAACCCCATACCATTCATCCATCAACACTCGACTATTTTTTAGCAAGGACCAAATCTCCAACATGTGAGTAGCATTATTTGGCTACTTACAACTAGATACCAGTCCGCTACTGATAAACTACAAATACTTAGGGTGACCTTTGCTCTGCATTGGCCATAATAGGCTGTTGCTATTTGCTCATTCGGAAATTTCATTATCATTCATACGCTAATTTAATGGCTAATTGGCTTTTATTATCGCTCGAATATTTGGGTCGATCACCGCATCTAATATATTCGAGTTTTTGCTCTACATCTACGAATGTTGTCAATGTTTCAAACTTCTTTTATACAAATAAATGCGTCTTCGATTCGAAGATTAAGTTTAGGTTAACTTTTTACGTCTCCAAAGATTCTAATGTCCCTTTCGGCGTACCTTCATTGTCATGATGGTTCTCCACTTTCCTTTACAAACAAATATGACTGAAATTTGGAAGTGGCACTTGATGTCTCCAAGTGTCAGTCTTACATAAATGCAGTACGTAATCCCATCCATATACAAAGTATCCGGGTTCGAATCACTCATATAACTTATCTTAACGCTTGAACGGCCGCCTCATTATGAACAACACAATAAGAATTCAATAAACGCGGAATATTGAATGAAATGACACTTGCAGTACCTTGATATATTTTTTCCTGTTGAAGATAACAAATTCATACACAAGTGCTGATTTAATTCCAATCAATGTTTCAACTAGCGGTAGATAGATATGACATCAGTCAACGTCACGCAACGCAGGCGCTGACAGACGACAAACAACGAGAATCACGAACAACATCGATACTTAATCAGTCTTGTCGTGTTATAAGTTTTTTCGAACGTCTATTATATTATACTGTAGAAATTTCTAGTCTTAAATTGATGGTGATCATCATAAAGCTACGTGGGAAAATTCAACTTGAACAGATTCAATGGAATTTTTGTGGAAACTTGAGCCAGTTTTTCTTGAGTTCGCAAGATTTACAATCAAAAAGGTTCGTTCATATTTGTAACCGCTAAGGGTACACGTTCGTAGTCGACTGCATACAGTAGCAGCAGACGACGTGTCCTTGCGACACGTCGCAGCGTCATGTTGCTGCAGTCATGATTCCAAACCCAACTGCAGATGGCTGCAGCAGACGACACGTCATATTCCAGTTAGTTCTGAATGTTCTGTGAGGCAAGATGTCTGATTAGCGATCGCGATTTACTTTTGTATCTTTTGTTTTTGTTAGATACATCGTACAGTGCAGGATGTTGGGCCACCTGGTTTATCAGTTTTTGTTCCTCGGAATTGGAAAAACTAATTTTTTGAGAAAGATTCAACGTGTCGTCGCTCCAGCATCGGTGGCACTACTGATCTGCGGTCGGGCGACGTGTGTAGTCGGGCGACGTGTCGCTAGCTGCGGAAGGTATTTCATAGAAATACATAGAAACCAGTAAGTAGTGTCGGAGCAACACGTCTGCTGCTGCTGTCTGCAGTTGGCTACCAACTCGTATCTTTATCCTTCTCTAATGGCTGGACAGATCTAAGTACAAATTGGTTAGGATGTACAATCTAACATGGATTTGGATGGATGAACATGGTGAAATAGAGAACTAACATGAAATGTACTGGATTTAATAGGGTTTTGACATCTTCCTTCACAAGCAGCGCCGCCATCCACGTTCATTTAGAGCCATGACGGTCTCTAGAATGTATCCTGGGTAGATACAGAAGATACTTTACACTGATAAACGTTTTGCGCGAAACGACTCACGGGCACAACTAGTCCAAAACTAAAAATGTGAAAGTTTAAATGGACGTAATAAATAAGGGTTGGACACTTGTCACTCAATTAGTCTCAAGTTCAGAGGCAAAATTAATCCTAGATTAACACATACATACACTCACGCCTTTTTCCCATGGGGGTAGGCAGAAACTGTAGAACGCCACATGCTACGATCCTTACATACTCCTTTCGCTTCGTCCACGGTCATACATCTTGTCATACACGCACGCCGGTTGAAAGTACTACGCACCTGTCCTTTTTGAAGAACATCACCAATAACATCAATGTATGTCCTTCTAGGGCGTCCTCTACTGGCGTTTCCACTGACATTCGCCTTATAAATTCCTTTTGTTAATCGCCGTTCACTCAATCTTTCAACATGCCCAAACCACCGAAGCATACCCCTTTCAATTTTTGTCACTACATCATCTTTTAAACCGCAACTTTGTCTTATCACATCATTCCTCACTCTATCATTCAAAGTTACACCGCACATACTTCGCAAGGAACGCATTTCCACGGCATTTATTCTACTTTCATGACTCTTCTTCCAAGACCATAGATTAACACGTTTATCAACAAAGAACTGTTCTACTTCTACGCGACAAAAGCCAGCTGAGATATGATTAATAAACTAATGTTTATCAGAGATAATTAGTGCACCATGTTTACCTCTTACGTATAATTAGAATTAACGGGACTAAAAGTGTTTCCATGACACTCGTCTAGACGTTAGAATAGCAATAAATTAGTTTTATTGTAATTTATAAGTCCATACGTAATAGACCCCACACGTGTTTCCAATATACATATATAGGCGGAATAGTACGCACAACTATGACAGCTCATTTTATTTTTTTCTTTCACTTTGCTATCTGTCCCTTCTTCGACATTCAGCATCTATTTGTATAACAATGGTTTAGGCATGCTAGGTATGCACCCATTGGCATTGGCACATCCACATAAAATAATTAATTTATTTATTTATAATATAATAAGGTAGTATAAGTTAAATTATCAATAAAGTTAAGCAAGTCTTGTGGGGCCAATCGTTTAAGCCTCCTGAATGTTGTTCCAGTTTTCATCAGGTTTGATGCCAATTGATTGGGATGCATCGCAATCCTACTTTTGTAGGCAGTAACACTCTGTGTGATTTCTTCTTTTACTCTGTGTATTTTTAAGTCCCGGTGCAAGCCATCATTGGTGATGTACCATGGTGCATTAGTTATAATCCTCAACATTTTAGATTGGTACCTTTAGAGTGAAACTTTGACAATTCATATGTCACGATTTTTGTCGCATCTCTCATACGATCTTCTTCCTCCTGGTATTTCCCAACTGTGTTAGGGTCGGCTTCCAGTCTAACCAGATGCGGTTGAATACCAGTATTCTACACGAAGCGACTATCATCAGACTTCCGCAACCCAGTTACTGGGCAATGCCGATATCCTAAGAGCTCATTCACACGAAGACGGTTCGTTTTTTTTGACGTATCGTCTTTTTTCACGATTCGTTTTTTTTACGACTCTATTCTTTTTAAATGCCCGTGTTCACACGCATCACGAATCGTGAAAAATGTCGGACACGTCTTAAATCACGTATCGTCTTTTAAAAAACACGTTCGTCAAAAAACACGAATCGTGATTTTTTTGTGACGGATCCATCGTGTTCGATAGTTCATCCAAGACTAAGAATCACGAAACGAATGTAAACATCAATTCGGATATTTTGCCGAATCGTGATAAAACACGATTCCGTATGCAATGTGAACGTCCATCCGTCATGACGAATCGTCAATGACGGAACCCGTTTGAATGAGCCCTAAGGTTAGACTGGTTGTCAAACTTTCGGGCTTCTGATTACACGTAGCGACTGTCATAGGTATTCATATGACACTCGGTACCGACGATTTAACGTGCTCTCTGAGGCACGGGGGGTCTCGGTGTGTAACGAACGGTCACCCATCTACGGACTGACCGTGGCAAGCGTTGCTTAACCTCGCAAATCGTATGATTACTCGTATGATCCTCACATCTTTCATACGATAAGCGACAACAACCGGATATGAGTTAATCTTGTCACTGTACCACATTCTTCGATTATATCAATTCACGAAATTGATCTATAGTACCAATAAATACTTCCTCTATCAATCGAATACTATAAAAGGTACTATCAAAGATACTATATACACAATGACTGATAGGATGAGTCACGCGCGTGTTCAGGGGATTCATAGTATTACGCCTGTAATCAGTCCATCGGTTTGTCATACGAAGCGTGCTACTTCTGTTTTCTAATCTAACCCAATAGGAATGGTGAGCCTGACTCATTTACTAGTTTATTTTTATTCGCAGTATTTTTTTATGAGTTGAGTAAAACTAGTGTTCGTTGCATCAGTAACTTATAGGGCTGCTGCCCTTTATTATGTATTGAGATAACAATGTTTATACAGATTTATTTAAATAAAAGCGTCACTTTTGATATAAAGGCTAATCTTGTGTTCAAAGATCGAAAACTTTCTCCTTACTATTATAAATGCGAAAGTAACTCTGTCTGTCTGTCTGTCTGTGACTTCTTCACGACTACACTACTGAATCGATTTTGATGAAATTTGGTACAGAGATACTCTAGAACCCGGAGAAGGACATAGGCTACTTTTATCCCGAAAAACGTGGAGGACGATAAATAGAGGGCGATAAATAACATCTACGCGGGCGAAACCGCGAGTATCCTCTAGTCTATAATATTTCTGAATATCCACAGAGTTTCACAACGTATTTGAAACAGCCTAATTAATTGTTTGACCAGAACGATAAAGTAAGATGCTTTATACTTAGGTTTGGCCCAAGCGCAGGCGCCGCAAAGGATCGGCGCGGCCCTGCGTCGGCGCCGCGCTGCCGTACCTTAGCGGTAACGTATTAGGTTTAAAGGTCATATAGCTCATAAGAGTGAATAAGTAGTGACAGTTAAGTGTTTACTAGCACACCGCCTACGAGTCCAGTCACCGATTTTGTTATATTAACTCTATTGCAATCTTGAAGAGCCTGTGTTTGCTTCTGTAGCTGTATTGAGCGCGAATTTATAGGGATTTTGATTTCAAATACTATAATAATTAAAGAAAACAAAAAACCCGACTGCTTAAAAAGCGAACTAAAAAGGTGGTAAAAAGAGGATGTAGGAAAAAAGAACTGAAAAGATGTAAACAAGAAGTCATGCTATCAAATCACAACATGCAGTCGGAGGCTACGTATATTTTTTGATCAATCAGTTTGCGAATTACATAATTCATAGGTAGCCTACGACTGCATGTTGTGATTTGATAGCATGATTTTTCTGATCATCAGCAGTCGGGTAAAAAGGAGTTCGGCAAGTTGATTGCCAGATCGTCTTGTGCCCAGTTCCTACGATCAATATCGAATCGTTTAGCTTATCAATGGTAGCATTTTTTTTTATTTCCAAACTGGGCATGTAAATGGACTTGTCAGCTAATTTAACTTGTAATAGGTACTAACATATATAGAAAAGTCTGCTATGTAGAGTTATGGGGTCTTCGCTTTATTATTGGTAAAGATGCAACAGTCTTAATTTTAACCAACTACGCTCCGTAAATCATAGGAATCGGACATTAGATCAGCTACTCCGCGTGTAAATGAGGTTTGACGTTTTGGGTAACAAAATTTCGCATTTGTTTTCATTTGATTGCACCTAAATTGATTAAAAATTGACTCATCTACTGAAATAGGAATAAAATTAGGATGTAAAATAAAATTACCGATAACACCATATTCTTCTTAACTCTCTTGCTTCCTGTTATTATCTCAATATTATCGAATATACGAATGTAAAGAGATTTCTCGGTATCGCTAAATCGATCGTGCGAATCGTCCGATAATGTTTCGGATTTGTCATTAAAGTCCGATACTCATCGGATTTAATGTTTAAAATTATCTGTTTATTGAGGATTAAGATTTTTTTTAGAAGATGATCCTGTTCTTGACTCAGACATGTTTTGACGTCACAGGCATCCCACTAATAATAAAATACGCAAGTTAAGATGTAAGTAGTATTTTTGTAATACCATCATGACGTCGAAGTTGAACGTATGAAATTTTGAGTATAGTGTAAAAAGTAAGAGGAACTGTACATCCTGAGCATTCGATGCTTCACATCCAGAAAAATTAGGAGAGTCCTTGTCGAGATAGAACTGCAAGTACTACCTGCAATGTAAGCTGAGGCCTCTATTATTATTATTTTATAATTATATTTCCTTGTATCATCTTTTCACTTACAAATAACATTTTTAAATATTTCTCTAAAATAATTAAAAATATAAAAAATAGTAGACCACCGGCATCGGGAACAGGGTCCAAAGCTACCGGTGCAGTGGTCAAGGCCTCAGAGAAAGGAATCTCCTAACAATACGCGCCGTGTCAGGCCCTTTCTGTATCAGGCCCTTGATCCAGCCGCCCAACGAGAGCCTCTTTAGGTGTTGGTCGAGGCTCTATTGGCTATTAAGCCATTCGCCGTAACTACTATCGGCACAATTACTGTTTAATCAACATCCCACATGTCGACAACCTCTTGTGCCAAGTCTTGATATTTAACTTCTTTATCTTTCTCAGAAATTATCTTTCTTTGATGTCGTGGTGGCCCGGAGGTTACAGACCCGCTTGTTAAGCACCGGGTTGCGGGTTCAAACCCAGGCATGTACCAATGTGACTTTTTCAATGTCATATGTACTTTCTTAGTTAATCTAAGACGCCATTGACATACGGTGAAGGAAAACATCGTGAGGAAACCTGGACTTTAATGGTCTGTAATCGCCAACCCGCAATGAGCAAGCGTGGCGATCAATGCTCGTTCCTTCTCTGTACGCGAAGAGGCCTTTGCCCAGCAGTGGGACAGTTTATTTCTAGAGGACAGCTAATATTTATTTTTTATTTATTTTTCTCAGCTTTCATGAGGTTCTCGTTATGCGGAACAGTGATATCAACAATCATTGTGAGGCGCTCTGATCGATCTATCACCACTTTATCAAGCTTATTTGCTACAATAGTCCTGTTGGTAATGATAGATCGATCCCAGTACAATGTGACATGACCATTCTCAAGAACTGGGTCGAGCACATACTTGTAGTATGGTACTTCTGCGTCCACAAGGTTGTACTTAAGAGCAAGTTGCTGATGGATAATCCTAGCTACGAGGTTGTGCCTCTGCATATACTCACCGTTAGCAAGACGAGAACAACCAGAGATAATATGTTGGATAGATTCACCGGGACACTGGCATGCCCGACAGATGTCAACCGTGCCGTCCTTCACAATATATTTTCTATAGTTGTTCGTCATCATTACTTCGTCCATAATTGCACAAACAAACCCTACGATTTCCCCAAATAGGTCACCGAAACGTAGCCAGGCCACGGACGCTAGAAAATCTACATCGGGCCCATGAAGAGACCGGTAAAAGCGTCCGTGAAGCTCCTTGCTCCGCCATACCTCCCTGCGGCCATTAGTATCAAGTACATACTTAATCCTTTGACCACTGCGACTACATCTCGATGCATCCCCACGTCAGTTTGGGAGAAGTAGTTACTCCCTGAGACTGTACACCTCGCGGTTCTGGAACCCTCCAGCATTTAAAAAGCCTCGACCCCCACACTTACGCGGGTTGTACAGTCTCATTACCGATAAGCGTGGATGATGCATTCGATATGCAGTCAGCAGCGTACGGACCCTCCTATCCAGGGCGTCAAGTTCGTTTATTTTATTATTTAATCTTTGCCTGCAATATTAGACTTTGTAGGCAAAGTTCAAACATACGCATAATGCCCGATTCCTATAGCCAAAAACGAATCATTTTGCTTACCAATTGTAGCGTTTTTCATTGCCAAACTTGGCATGTAAATAGACTCGTAAGCTAAATTTAAGTGTGATAGATAGCTACTAACGAATGGGGAGGTCTACTATGTAAAGCCACCTCATGTCTTTGCTTCGTCTTTAATGCTCGATAAATCATAGGAATAAACGTGACTCTGCCTGCGTGAGATAACTAAAGTTTTAATGTAATTTCTCAATCGTTTGCTAAGCCAAACCTATTTATAAATCATATAAATTGATAGAAAAATCGGTTTAACGATTTTTTATTAGGTATAAATTATGTGAAATGTTAGCAATTAGTACAAAATATTGATCCCGTCAGCTGTTAGTACATAATTTTTGATGTATATTTGATATGAACTTGGCACCTTATTCAAAAGCGATTAATCTATTTTCATTTTTATTTATTGTAATGTCTTGTTGGTCCATTCATATCTTTTAGTATTCTGAACCAAAATTGCCTCGGTATCTGTTCGTCTGTCCGTTACATCTCGGCCGTTGTTTTCAAGGACTGTTCGACGTAGAAAGGTATTTTTCGCAGTTCTTTTTTCATGTTCATCCTTGAGAAATGAAAACTGGCTAAAGCAAGAATTCAGAAGCGTATAATATAATGTATATGTTACGGGTAATAGCCGAAGTGTGGCTACACATAGTTTTAACTGGGTACAACTAGGTGCAGCCGGCCACATGTGGTTAAACTTAAATGTATCCTACTTATCTTCGGTTAGAACTAGGTTTACCCTTCATCATAGCGGGTAGATGTAGGTGCAGCCGCACACCGGTGGTTAAGTGGAACCCCGACACGGATAGGTTAGGTTGGAAGGGGATGACGGGGGCTACAGTGAGGGAGCCAAGTGAGCGAACGAAGCCCCCCGTCATCCCCTTCGTGTTCAGTTACTTTAAACCCTGCAGACAGAAATAGGAGCCCTGGCTATTATATAGCGGGGCTCCGTCGACTTAAGCTACACCTAGTTCTAACCAACTACTACTTACTGCTTGCACCTAGTTGTACCCGGGCAAACCTAGGTGTAAGCGCCATTCGGTTTTTACCCGTAACATATACATTTACTTTATTCTTTGTTCACAAAATTAGTACAGAGGCGGATTTAATGCTTTAGTCTACCAGTCGACCTTAAGGTGATGCAGAGACAAAATAAGAGGTGCACTGAACATCATTGCTGTGATCCGATATAATGTTATACCTTTTAACAATTTTTCGAAAAAAAAAACGGTGTTACGTAGCTTAAGTTCTAAAAGTCCGCTCAGAAATATTACAAAAAAAATCATGAACATCGGAGAAAAGCTATAAACTGAAGGAAAATTATCAGGTTCGCATTACCTTGTTTTCTGTAGCTAGATAGACGTTAATAGTATATTATTATACGATATTTATCCTTTCTTAACTACACCTGTTTCCCACTGTTTAAGCTTTTATGCAGATTCTGTACAGGTTTCAAATTCCTTGGAACACGTGCCGGATTTAAAGAATAGCACTACCCCATCTCTTCCCGTGGGTGTCATAAAGGCGACTAAGGGATTCTCCAGAGGATGGGCAGCAGCGTTCTCTGAGTACTTTAACAACCATACTGCGATCGCCAACCTGCCTGCCAAGCGTGGTGATTACGGCAAACCCAGGGGGGGTTTTGGAGGAGGACTATGTCCAGCAGTGGACGTTTTACGGCTCAACGATGATGATGACGCTGAACTGCTCAGTGATGTCTTTCATAATCAGAGCAAATCCTGGTCTTAGGACTGATTTTATCAACGTCGGATAATATATACAGGCTGTAAGGGTAAACACCGTTATCCTTGAAACCAGTGGTTTGGTTTCATTTATAGATAGAACGTAAAATCAGTGAAAAATAATAAACTTTTTTTTTTTTATAAAATTTTCATTTTTCTCAAAAGCATTTCACCCTATGCGCGGGGGCTACAAGCTACGGGAGGGGGCGCGGGGAACTCGCCGCGTGGCCTGGCACACGGCCCCGCACAGTTTGCTACCCCAGTCAGTCAGCTGTCTCGTTAGCGAGTGTGTACGCCGCGTCATAGCGCCGCCGCGCCGCTCATTTCTCGCGCGTATATTTTTTAATTTTTTTTTACTCGGTCCTATATTTTTATATTTAAGTCCACAATGCCTTGAAAACCCATGGTTTGAGTGATAACGGTGTTTACCCTTACACGCTGTATATTATGAGGAATAAAATTGTCATTTTTTGTATAGAAATTCTTACAAAACGTGTAGCTTATTCCCCAGATAAAAGTTATCCGAAGTTGGTAAAATCGACCCTTAGATTCCTAATAGATATTCGAGCATAAATATCTAGGTAATGTAAGAATTAAATTGGATTAAATCACTTCTAGTGATAAGAATCTAAAAATGCCTCAAGTCCTTTTAACAACATTACGGATGGCAGCTAAATCAATGTAGCTACCAATTAGTGTCAATAACTACGGTATATAAAAACACAAGCGTATATATATATTATATGTTAGTTCTATCAGCAACGAATACTGATTGGGACTGATACATAATGCATAGAGTGCGCGTACATTTTTAAAATTGATTATTACCAGTAGTCTAGTAAGTATGTAGGTTAGTAGATACTAATGGCAAACATAAAGTATAGTGTTGTATTAATAAATCGTAGGGTAATAATAAACTTCGAAAATATATATGTGTAAGTAATATAATTATATAATTGACAACTGCCTTATTAGTTGTTGGCCTAGTGCTAATGATTGAGATCCTAGGCTCTACCTGTTCTTGGGTTTTCTGTTAGCAAATTGTCAGTTGCAGGCCGGAGTTGAAAATTTTATCCAATAAAGTTAATAGGCTCGCCTCCACATGAGACTGAATATTTTGCGAAATATGAGTGTACAGTCAGTTGCAATAAGAAGTGTACTTCACGAATTTAAAAAGTGATTTTAAGGAAAAATAATGGGGTAATTCATCAACTCGTCCTACATGCCTACGGCCCATTTAGGACGACTTGCAGAAAATCAAAATAAATAATATTTTCATTCTGCAACTCGTCCCACATTACTATCAAAATGAGAAAAGGTACAATCAGTAGCAAAAGTGTTACTGTGCAAATAATAAAAAAAAATGTTATAAAATATTGAATTATCACAACATTGTCATATATAAACAGAAAAGATTAAATCATCACAAATGTGACACCAATTAACATACGAGGTAACATTCATACATGTGGGTTTAACAATAACAAACCTAAACTAGCAGGCTACCTTATGGCGAGCTGTTGGGCAGTAGCGACCCCACACGGACCTGATCTCCCGGGAGATGTCTTGTTCCTCATCTCTGGCTTGCCTTCATTGGCCGGCCGGAGTGAACACTGACGAGAAATAGAGCTCCAAGACTCAAACCGTTTTGATTTGAAATAAACCTAAAATTATAAAATAATAAGCAATCGTCATAAAGATCAACAGTTAAATGGCCGCAGGGAGGTATGGCTGAGCAAGGAGCTTCACGGACGCTTCTACCAGGCCCTTCATGGGCCCGATGTAGACTTTCTAGCGTCCGTAAAAAGTATCTCCTGATAAGTCTGCTCGCCTAGTACCATGCTTCACAAAATGTTAATTCCATATTTTATTTTACCGCAGGCAGCGATTGGCGAACAGTCTGATTAAAGCCGCAAATAATATTGCCAATAGAATATTGTCAACATTATTGCGTGTGTGTGGGCTAAAAAAAGTATCTCCTGATAAGTCTGCTCGCCTAGTATCATGCTTCACAAAATGTTAATGTGATCTGTGCGATTCTTTTCTCATCACAGGCATTTCTACCGTTGAGTGTTTAGGTAGAACGGCTGTAACGCGACTGATCCGAGAAAAATGCACCTTCAAGAATAAGGGTCGTTATAAATATAAACGACGTTACGCGTAGCGGCCGTAGTGCGACTCCGTCAAATAATCTAAAAACAAAACGAAAGTAGAACCTACAAATTCTTAAAAAATATTGTTAAATCTTGTCTTGCTAACTGTACTAAACGTCGATAAAGTTTAAAGTTCCACACAAAAAGATACGTGGGACGAGTTGCAGAATGAAAATATTATTTATTTTGATGTTCTGCAAGTCGTCCTAAATGGGCCATAGGCATGTAGGACGAGTTGATGAATTACACAAATAATGTCTGTAATATTTAAATATAAAACAAAACATAACATCACGCCTGTATTCCTCGAAGGTTTAGCACACCCTCAATTCACCGTTATGTTTAAGTCCTATGTAATATGGGGCGAGCCTATTGCACTCAACCGGGCACAAATCCAAACTCCGGGCTGCTTCTGCGAAATTTCATACGGAACAACCCAATAAAACTTTACCCGACCTGAGAAGCGAACCCTGGACCTGAAGCTCAGCAATCGCGCTTGCGACCACTAGTCCAACGAGGTAGTCGTATTTGAATATATGTACAAAATTAAAATATTAGAGCATCTGCCACTACATGAACTTACACATACCTGGTCAAGTTCAATGCATCAAAGACCCAGGCGTGTCTGTTCTCTGCCAAAGGGAGGCCATTCCAGCTGGCTCCTACTTTTCGAGATGTGTCTATACCGATAACTGACCATCTTGAGCTCTTGGGCGTTACTCTGACGTCAACCCTTAACTTTGGCTCCTATATTGAGTCCAAAGCTCAATTGGCTGCTAAAAAGCTGGGTGTCCTCTCGAAGGTGCGGCGGTACTTCACATCAGAACAGTTGCTTCAACTATATAAAGCACAGGTTCGTTCGTGCATGGAGTACTGCTCGCACCTTTGGGATAGCTCAGCCAAATACCAGCTTGAGGCGTTGGAGTCCATTGAGAAGCGTGCCAAGAAGCTCATCAGCAACGACTCCCTTGTTCAGACCAAGCTCCAAAGTCTTGAGCATCGGCACAAAGTTGCTAGTCTATCGGTTTTTTATCGGACACATTTCGGAGAGTGTGCTTCAGATCTGCATGATCTAATACCCCCCTGCCCTTTTTTCTATCGGACGGCCAGAAGCACGAAAAAGCGCCATCGGTTCATGGTTGATATACCAAAAACCCGAACGAAGCGCTTTGATTCCGCTTTCATTGTGAAAACCGCCAAACAGTGGAATGCGCTGCCCGAGTGGGTGTTCCCCGACAGCTACAATCTGGGTGTTTTCAAGTCACGAGTGAATCGGTTTCTTCTGGACAAGCGTGCTCCATCGTAGACCGCATCATCGCTTAACATCAGGTGAGATGGCGGCCAAACTCCGGCCTAGTAACAAATTAAAAAAAAAAAATACGTTGTTAAAAATAAAGATTCCATTTACCACTTATTCTTAAATCCACCTTTTAATCTTACAAAGTGCATACATTTTATTAGAGCTGACTGTACTATATTACACCTCCGGCTATTTTGGGAAATATAGGAGTGACGTCATGACGTGTATAATACATTATTGACCAAATAATTATGAGCCCTACGTAATACCTACGTCCGAAGCCTATCTTGTATTTACGTTTCATGACGTAGTAATAATGAATGGTAATGGTAAACATTTGATTACTAATCTGCTACGAAAGGAAATACGTATCTACGTGTTTGTAAGAACAGTAATAACCTTGTATGGGAATGTGTGCGAGGCTAGATTTAATTATGGTTTGAAATTTTTGAATCTGTAACATATTACATTACGTCTTCAAAGTCATGAGTAGGATCTGACTGAAAAAGTGTATATGGTACATAGGGGTGCCCGTGTTTTTGCCCAAGTATTTTATATCGAATTTCATTACGCCGACAACGATTCGCCGACGTAATGTTTGCTGAAGCAATTTTTACCCTAATTTGATTTCACTGAATGATTATTTGGCCAAAAAATCATTCAGAAAGGACCTTGGGAAAAAATGTTCCCACCCTCCAACAGATTTGAAACATATCTCATTCGAAGCGTAATAATACGTTTACAAAACTTTACTATGGCGACAATCTTCAAATGAGTGGGGTTTACGTACAAATCATATTTTTATGTCAGTATTTATTGTAACTTTTTTACATAATTTTCATAGTGTGCAATGAAAAGGAATATAAAAATGGCAAAGTGAACACTGCTTTACTATTATGATGAACATTGGACTACTAAGGAATTTTGAGAAAAAGATCTAAACATTTTTCTCGAATATCCCTTACCTCTATAAGGTGTAACTTAAATAACGCACAACCTCTTAAGGGGTCACTGTACTCATCATTATGAACAACTTTTACTATGGGACCAAAACTGAAATCGCGAAAAAAAAATCAGCTGTGCCCTACATTAATGTTCGCATAACTCGTCAAAATGTAGGGAACAGCTGATTTTTTTTTCGCGATTTCTGGTTTTGGTCTCATAGTAAAAGTAGTTCATAATGATGAGTACAGTGACCTAAAGACGTTGTGCGTTATTTAAGTTACAGCTTGTATATTAGTGGCTACAATTATATAATCTACCTAATGCAAATTCGGCTCAACGCTCGGCTGTGAGCGTTGAATCGAATTTGCGTTGCATGCGTTTCCTAACGCCGCGCCGCGTTAAAAATATGCCCGTGCGAATGTTCACTAAATAGAAATACGCTGTTTAGTAAAACATACGCAGGCACACAACTGCACGACATATTGGTTTGATTTGGTTTAATATTCTATTGTGAAACCAATGTCAACAGGTAGAAAAGCTTCAGGGCTTCAGCATCAACACAAACATTACTTTTATCTTAAAAAAGTACTTTTGACACAACAATATAAAGAAAAATCGATTTTTGTTTATCCGTCTATTTTTGACCTAAAACAGGTAGATTATATTTTTGTGGCTCCTAACGAACATATTAATATGTATCCTAGGACTGTTGGAGGGTGGGGACGGGTTCCATACAAAATCTCCCATGGTCCTTTGGTTTTAATTGAATACTTATTTGGCTATTGTTTAATTTGCTAAATAAATATTCGCACAATATTATTTTCACACAGCGGAATGTAATGTTAATCCGACTCAGCGCACCCCGACTACACGTGGTCAGACTCTGTCCTACCCCTAGAGTGGAGTGTATTTAAAAGCGTGGAGCCAGAAGCTCGCGAATGAGGTCCTGAGTGGAACGAGTGCACGAGGCCGAAGCGCAGCGAGTGGGGGAGGTGGCGAGCGAAGCGAAGGGGCGACAAAGCGAGTCTTCTGGCGGAGCAAACCCAGAAACACTTGCATGCTTACTTGCTTTCTTGCTTGCGTGGTGGGAAAATGAGCTATCTAACATGTGTAAAGTGGTCAATAATACAGTTGACTAATGAAACAGTGGCCAGCAGACTAGTCGGCGTAACAAATAGTTACAAAACATAATTAGGGACTTTAATCATTCGGCGTTTTAATTATTTGGCGAAATGAAAAGTGGCGAAAGGTTTTCGGCCAGATAAGAATCGTCTAATAATATTTCGATATTCCAACAGAGAACCGGTATATAGTTGTGATTTTAAAATTTAATTAGGTAGGTATGTTTGATAATATTTGTTCGTGTGATCTTAGCTTAGAAGGCTACATAAACCGAGAGAGCGGTCTACATAGTAGAAATCCATTGAAGAAAAGAAAACTACCTACTTACCCATATCTAAATCGGCCGGCTTGCAATAGAGCGGGCAGAAGTTTTGCCACAAGCAATATGGTATACTTGAAGTAACCGTCAGAACAAAATAAAAAGAGGATCCATACTGGAGATCATTATTTAACCGACCGTAATTCCACATGAGCGTTATTCTACAAGAGCATAGTTCTCAAGAGCGTTGTTCTACAAAAGCGTTGTTTACAAGAGCGTTGTTTACAAGAGCGTAGTTCTACAAGAGCGTAGTTCTACAGGAGCGTAAGTATACAGGAGCGTAGGTACACAAGAGCGTAGGTCCACAAGAGCGTAGGTCCACAAGAGCGTAGTTTTACAAGAGCGTAGGTCCACAAGCGCGTAGTTTTACAAGAGCGTAGTTCTACAAGAGCGTAGTGCTGTAAGAACGTAGTTCTAGTTCTACGACAGATTAACTAATAGTTACTATGTAAGTTATACTGCGTTACGTAATCGAACATCGTAGACAGAAAAATATATTTTAGGCCAGTAACTATTCACCATTTGGAGCAATGTTCAATCTACGACGGGGAGATATGATAACCTACAGACATAAATAAGTATGTATCTAATACATAGATACAAATATATAACGTCGACAGACTACACATGCACGCTACGCGAAGCTTGCGGTTTCTCAATTCACACTCGATCCTTGTACGACGCAGATCATTATCCGACATTATCGATCTATGTGATTTACTATAGTAAACTGATAATGGCGCCACTAATAACAACCGGCCAACACATGCCTCTCGCACCGACTCGTTGAGTAAATTACCATTGTTCATACCTAACGAATCCCGGTTAAATTGTGTAAATCGATCAATAATAACACATAACGAGCAAAGCACACTACAATAATTTAAACAAAGTAACGCATTACCACTTATACAATACAAGCAATTACGTTTGAAAAATATACACCTTGAGAGCAATCATGTCCTACCTGCTTATTATTATTAATTCACGCGACGCAAAATAAACAAATAATAATAGGTAGCGAATAAAAATATGCTCTGTTAAAATAGGTAAACGAGCACAATTATCAGGCAAATAGTTGTTTATACACAGTATTTCAAGCAGCTATGTAATTTCCCGTGTTCTATCTAATATGATCGGCGCGACGCGGCGCCAGCGCCGTCGGCTTCTTATAAAGAACGTTTATGCTAATACATCAACCACTAACAACTGTCCAGTACACGAGACATTTCTCGTCCAATACAACAGCTTATAAATTATTGAATAAATTCTAATTGTGACTATCGTATCAATCAATCAGTAGGTACGCGGCGGTTTTTGCGCGACGCGTGTAGGAATGTCAACTTGGTTTCTTTCTAACAGATAAAGAATCGATATGGCAGCTTACTTGGGATACTTTTTAAAAAGCAATCTATTACTTGAACTGTTTATGCAAATAGTTATTTAATACTTCGCAGTGAACAATAGTTTAAATATTGTCTACACATTTGTTATGGGTTACGGTAGTTAAAATTTTGTTTTATCTCGCAGCGGCACAACTACAAATTACTAGGCTAAAAACAAACACAATTACCATAATGACGTTGCATCATGATATACATTGTAATATTTTAATGGATATGAATAGCAATTCATCTTACAATTATTATGGAAAATATACCTTCAGTTGATCTCCTTACTAAGTGTTTAGGGTTCCGGACCTCAAAATAAAAAGAAGGAACCCTTATTCATGAAAATCCCCCTTTTCCCGATAATTACGACATCAGCTGTAAAACAAAAATGTGTAACAAAACATCAGTATTGCAAACACAGATCAAACAGCGCTTAAGTTTCTTTCAATTTAATTGTGTCTCCTTCGTTATCTTTTAATTCGCGTTGTTTGAGATAATAGTCTGGATCGTCTTTCGAACGATGAAATTAAATTGCACTCTAGGTATATGTATATAAAATAATGATTTATTTTAAATCAATTGTCTACTAGCCTTTCCTATAACACTGCTGAACATAGCTGTCTAAAAAAGGCAGGTTATGCCCATACGATGTGGGTTTATTAATTTAGAAAGTCTGTATGCGGTACAAAAATATATTTTATACTGCAGCAAGACCTAGAAATATGCAAAGAATGTTAGTAGACGATGCTCAGTTTATCCATGAAACTCATAAGGAACCTAGCTCAAATATACATAGGTACAGACTAAACAAAGCGTTAGCAGGTGCGTCAACAGGTGCTCACGGCCAGATTGTCCGATATATAGTTATACATGGCCTGCCCCATGTACCACACGGCAATTTAACGTGTGTCTCACATACAAAATGCCTAATAACGGCAGCGGGTAACCCATGTGTTGCTATCCGCTGCCGCAATTACATCATTTATTGAGTTCCAGACGTTAGCACTAGCCTGGCTTTGTTTGACGAATTCTGACTTCGTTGAAATGAAAGCTGTGCTCATAACTAATTAGTGTTTATTGAAGGCTAAAATAATATACAAGGTGTACTAATATTTAAATTTAATGAAACTATCTGATTCTGAACTATAAAAAACCGCAACTCATGAAAACGCCTCTACACCGACTATCGTAGCACCTTGCATTTTTATTGACATGCAAATCTTTTAGTATTAATATACGCCGTTGTATTGTAAAAATAACAAACTTTTTTTTTTGGTGATACGTCATATAACTCCTTCCGCTCTGGGCGGAGCGGAAGGGAAACAAATAACACCCTACGACTTTTGGAAAGAAGGAAAAAAATCTATTCCTAGTTTAAACAAGCTCCTAGCAAGTTCCTAGTGTATATATTTCAGTCTATCTTTGTTTTCTTTTAATAAAACATAATTTCGTTGTGAAAAGAAAATCTAATACGAGTACATACTTATTTTTCAATACATCTTACAGTTTTATCGTCTAGGATAATGAAAAAATATGAGTAATTGTTATCTGATATTAACAAGCAGTCATGTAGGTCAGGTGAAGATTAAGCCCTAACGTTTCTACTAGATTATGTCATACGTAATTCTAGGCTATTCTAGGCTAGATTATACACAAACAGTACGGCCAATTTATCTTGGCCGCTCTGAACCTAGACTCTCCGAACTTTCGCGCATGTATGTATAGGTACTCAGGAAGGTACCAACCACCGTAAAACTATTTAATATGCTTAAGTAATGGCTGATCCTAAGATAGATGTTTACCAAAAGCTATATTATTCCTAAAAAATCGATTGCGCACCTGCAAGAAGTTCAGGGCGGTGAAGGTGAATCGGCCGTACTTTCCCTAGTTTTCCTATGCCGGTCTAAAGTTCCTTGCTATGGTAAACTCGTTTGCAAAAAACGCCGCCTTTGTCTACTGTGATGTTTTGCGTCTATTTAATAAAGTTTGTAAATTAATAGTCACATTATAAAAATAGTTTCAATTTAAAACTAAAACATGACACATAATGCCACGTCGCGACGTCTGGAATCAGGAAATAGAAAAATAACTACTTTGGACTGATCTTAAAACGGAAACCACATTTGTGTTTAACAAAAGTAGAGTGTTCCATGATTCATGTACCATCTGAGAGCAATAAAAAACATACAATGTATCATGCAAAATGAACAGTTGTTAATAATCCACGAGGCGCTGATAGTTAGACCGATAGGGTCTTACTATTCTTTAGCATCACGGAATAATGACACTTTATCAAGTTTTATTTGTGTTGTTCTCTGCAAAGAATAAGAAATGAGCAACCTTCAAGCGTCGTTAAAGTCGACTAATGCATAATGTGAACAGAATGAGCCGGTAGCAGATACTCTTGCAGTGTGATTCTATAGTAGAAATACGTCGCCGCGGCAGCGCTGCCGCTGCGGCACGGACTCGTCTAGGCACGCAGCGCTGCCGCTGCGGCACGGACTCGTCTAGGCACGCAGCGCTGCCGCTGCGGCACGGACTCGTCTAGGCACGCAGCGCTGCCGCTGCGGCACGGTCTGGTCTATGCACGCAGCGCTGCCGCTACGACTTGGGGCCGCCGCGTTTGGTGAAACATTTCATTTCATATTCGTAATCATGACTGCAAGTAAACTGCACATCGTCTCCCGGGAGTGTAAACCTCGGGAATGAATTTGGTCATTGCCCTCTTTTTTGTATAAAATATCATTGGTCATTGCATGGTTCCTGTGGGCTTTCACGCGGACGAAGTCGCGGGCAAAAGTTAGTCAATTATATTTATTACGAATGTTATATTACCCAATAAAGACTAATTTCAGTGCCTACAAACTAATTTCACATAGAGCGGCTCTCTTATAAGATGCAGTACCTATACGTCGTGATAAAATAAAATTTACCAAAATGCATTCCCGAGGTTTTCACTCCCGGGCGACGACATCCAGTTGCAACTGTAATTACGCAACTGCCAAATGTAGCTTGAACGCAATTAGGATGTAGTCAATGCAACGGCGTGACAACTGCCGGGTGGATGTTCAGTTCACTTGCAGTTATGATTTCGAACGCGGCGTTATTAGCCCCCTGTTTCTACTAGAGAACCTCATAGCTGTACGCTAATAACAACATACTGCTATCTATCATCGATCAGATTGGCAAGCGTAGTGCTTATGACAATATTTTCTCATGTTCAGCTGCGGATATACCTAGAAGTATTAGATAAATTTATGTTCGTTAAGCGGTCTTATGTCTGTTTAATTAAAGTAATTTAAGTATAAAAAAAATAAACTTTAAAAAAAAGTAAAAACCGACTTCAAAGAAATACTAAAAGGAGTAAAATAATTACCATAATATAAAATTAACAGTTTCAGAAGTCGGTGCAACTCTACACTGAAGCAAATAGAAGCCACCGACTTCTGAAACTGTTAATTTTATATTATGGTAATTATTTTACTCCTTTTAGTATTTCTTTGAAGTCGGTTTTTACTTTTTTTTAAAGTTTATTTTTTATTAAAAACGTTTTAGTGTCATAATTTTAACACCCTCCTTCATAACCCTTCTTTTTGGCTTTGACGTAGTCGGGCATAAAAAGTCCTTTCAAATGATACCTTACACGATATAATGAAAACATTCCAAAGGGGGGGAGGGGGGGACACGCACCCCCTCCTCTTTTCAAGTAGTCAGTTCCCAACAACAAATATAAACAAAGCAATATTAGTGATTTGAGAATTTTGCTTTGATCCGATGAGGAGTTCCGTTCCATATCTCTGAAGTTCATGGTCTGATCATAACAAAATTTAAATGGGACCAATCGGAAAGTATACCCTTCCGAACAAAAAAGAATTTTTCAAATCGGTTCATAAATGACGGAGATATGAGGCAACAAACATAAAAAATAAAAAAAAAAATAAAAAAAAAAAAATACAACCGAATTGAGAACCTCCTCCTTTTTGAAGTCGGTTAAAAATCAACGCGAATGTTTAATTAACCCGATAATGTTTGAATTTCGCGGATATTTTTAACATTACAAACAGAACAGTCTAAAATTGTTTTTTAATTAAAATCACAATTGCCACTTACATAACAAAACAACTCTATGTAGCGGAAAATTACATTGAGAGTAAATAACAAAATATAATAGGATAATAATGAGGTTATCATTACCTACAGTACACTAGACCACAAAACATTGTAAGTCCGCGGACTTGTTCCACTTACTCAATGAATCTCAATTATTATTTAGGGCCTGTTCTAGCCTCACATATGTTATCTATCAGATATGACACTATTGGGTTAGTTAGTGCTAATGTTCACGTTTATTGCCTAAACGTAACCTAATTTTGTTTATTGCCTACGTCTAACCTAAAGATTTTATGATAGAAGGTGCAGTACGAGTAGGTATGCTGTGTCTTATGTATATTGTTAGGTGTGTCTGTGTATGTTGTAAGCTTGGCAGTCGAATTGAAGATTCCAGTATGATAGTTAGGTGCTTCTTCTAGTACTTTTTCACTACTGCAAGATGAATGTCAGCTTTGCTAACCCATCTCTATCCCTTGGCTTGCTACCCATTGTTTTGATGTCTTGTCATGACCGTCATATTACTATTATCACCCTTTTATCCTTTTCAGTTTAGCATGGATCTTCTAATAGGCTTTATTTCCTTAGACTTGATATTATTCGTGGCTAACATAACGCGATACTACAGTTCGGACAACGTAACAGGCCCGATTTGACGTTTGCTTTAAAGCACAAAATAAATGTGTACGGTAGTTGTACGCCTTCGATCTTAAAGAAAGTTGCCTTTTTATTCATCTGCATATAGCACACCCATAATAAAATGAAACTAAACGCCGCGCATTGGAGTAATTATTATTAGTGTTGACATTACTCCTAGTATTTTGACAGGTGTCAAAACGGACTTCTTATATTGTCGCGAGTGTAATAAATATGAATAACGCTAAAACGTTTACGTAAAAAGGAAGCCAAGTCATTTCTACGCGCGTTTGGTTCGCCAGCAAAATTATGACATCTAAAGAAGTGCCAAGTGGTGTTCCAAAAAGGAAAACACTGTTTTTGCCTCCTTTTTAAGCTTTTACACTACGTTGGGTTTTATGCGTGACGTTTAAAACTTAATCTAAAGTAAAAAATATGAATCTATAAATATAAATGAGAAAGAAATAAACATTTTGTATGCTTTCTTATAAGCGTAATTTACTAATCATCTCACTGAGTTTACTAGCTCTAGTATCAAGCTTATCGTTGATTTCCACACACACTGAGCTTCTGACTTCAATTTATGCACGCGATAAATTGTTTATGCGAAATATGACACAGATAAACCAACTAATATGACATAAATTTAAGAGTTAAACTAACCCACATAGTGGTTAATTAGTGCCTTAGACTCCCGCAAAAACTAGTGTCATAATTCTCATTGAACCGTATCTGTGAAGGGCATCCAATTTTCCTTTAATCTAATATGACATGATTAAGTTGTACAACACCATAAAATATAACATTATATATGGCTCTGATTGCCCGAGTTCAATTTTTGCTTGGCAGCTATCCAATAGATTAATTATACCACATGACTTTCAGATAAGTCATTACAGTATTCATATTGGTATTATTCAGACAATTTCTTTTATTTATGAAGCAGATTTTGTTGAAGTAGGTACTCTGCGGATTATTTTCGCTGTTTTGGGAAAATATAGTGTGTCAGCTGCTTGGTTAGGTACTGTACTGTGTATTATGAGGATGAATTGAGTAAATAAAGTGGGTTTGTGGATTTAAAGTCGATATTGTAGTTTAGGGTTACGTGTAATTAATAGCATCATAACTGTGCAACTCTAAAAATATTCATTAAAAAATTAATAATCATGTACTTTGGGCAACAGGCAGTGATTTGTAAACTTACTAACGTTCACAGATTACACTATAACAGATACAATATTGGTCCAAATACTGTACCCTGTGGAACACCTTCTTCGATTTGATAAAGCTTTGTTATTCTCTCTCCTACTTTCACTAAAAAACCCTGTCCCAGGTTTAGTTGGAGTGCTTAGAATATTTATAACAGATCACAATTATTGTGCTTTTTATAAACATTGAGTATGTGTTTTTCGTAAGACCTGATGAAGTCTAAAAAGTGTTACCTCCTGTCACGGTGTGGATCAACTATCCAAGCATTCATCACGAAAAGATTTATGTGTCCTAATTTTTATTTTTTTATTCTTCTACTTTGTTGCGTTTGACCCTATGAATCTGAAGGTAAGCGCAGACAAGGTCTGAGATGAAGCATACGAATCCATGTAGTAAAGATAAAGAGGGACTTCCCTATACTGCTCTGGCTCTCACATACAAACGATAGAACACAGTAAACTGCTTGGCTTGACTTTAATATGAGGGTGGTAGTTAGCCAGTCGGAAACCAAAGATCCTGCCACCAAGCGTGCTGTGGTTTGTTGAATCTTACAACACGCGTCTATTTCCACCATGTGATGAGGATATTTTCTAGCCCAAGGGTGAGCAAACTACGGCCCACGGGCCAACTCTGGCCCGCGAAGGGTTTAAAGCTGGCCCGCCAACCCTCCCTCCCTTTTAGAGCAAGAGACAAATACCCTTAATTGTTAGAGCCAAAAATTTTAGTTTTGGCAGAACAAAATGCATTATTTTTTGGAATTCTGGCCCTCTTTAGAATTTATTGCGTTTTCCTGGCCTCTGATGAAAAAAGTTTGCCCAACCCTGTTCTAGCCTGTCCCCACATGGTACGACAGTGTGTTAACAATTATTTACTGGTTGTTATCTCATCGGCGATGTCTCAATAAGGTTTTGATCCTTTTACAATCTAGACTTCACGCTCTATGAAAATAAGCCTAGCTTATCATTCTTGAATTTTTATCGGTAAATCGGCGTAAAAACACAGATAGCCATCATTAATCTCGATTTTTTTAATGCTATATTCACATTTAATCCGATCAATCAAGCACAATTCATCATCATGATTATCGCTTATGATTGACAAACGTTTAAAGATGATAAGGGTTTTTTTTTTATTAGACAGGTGAATGCACTTAAATTGCCAGCCAGTTATATAGCACATTCCCGCGTTCTTACTCGTATTGGACTTTTCACAAAATTTTCTCCCACAGCCTAAAGATAATGCCAAAATTAGAACTCGCGACATCACATCTCCAGTCCGATATCTCACGAAGTTAACCACTTACATTAAACGTAGTAATAAAAAGAGTATTTTATGTTATTTTCATTAAGTTATTCAGTTCGCATGTGAGATGGACGTGAGCGTGCGCAGGTCGTGGGTCCGTACGTGTCAGCGTCCGACACCCGCGCAGACGGTACACGGGAACGCTAACAGCTCCCTAATTGCATCAATTAAAACGACCACTTCGACGATATTAAATCCTACAGCCTCTGAATATCTAATAACCTATTCGCAGTAAACTTCAATTAGATATAATACCCGCCTTTATTATTATTTCATTTAAATAACAAGCGGTGGCCAACTTTGTCTGCTTTGATGTCGATTTTATGTACAGTATCCTGTTCGTTAATTTTATGCCTTTTTGGGTATAGACCTTATTACAGGCTGTTAATGAGACACACATTACCACTTCTGAGGACCAAAACCTGTAAAAGAAACACAGAAAATGACGTTTGAACTTTACTACCTTGCGATAACCTGGACAGGTTTTCTGCAAACGAAAGCTTAAAACTGGAATTCCTTAGAAATATATCACCTTACCACATTGCATATTAATTACTCATGGCGGCATTAAATAATATGTCCTTCAAGCCACAAAGGCGCATCATCCTGAACAGGCTAATAGCCTTTATATGGGTCAACGTATTACAATAAACCTAACACATGTAGCAAGTAAATTCTGTCTGTATTGCGATTCTATTGTTCGGACCACCCTCTTGGTGGCCTGCAGTGGTTTGTCGTGGATGTCATAATAGAAGCAACCGAGAGATAATGTCAAGAAAATGAGAAAAATCGGCTTCATAATACAGTAACCATACCGATATCACCATCCGAAATTATTTATTTATTATTTCCGTACACACAATAGCATCATCATCATTCAGCCAAATGATGTCCACTGTTGGACATAGGCTTCCCAAACGATGTTGGGGGGGTTTGCCAAAATCGCCACGCTTGGCAGGCGGTTTGGCGATCGCAGTATGGTTGTTAAAGTACTCAGAGAACGCTGCTGCCCATCCTCTAGTGAATAGTAAAGTGATCACACAATAACAACTTAGTAATAATAGGTATAGTGACACATAACCACAATTATTGCAGTACCTATTCCTCCCATTGACCTTTTTTTTTCATTTTAGCTGTCTCTAAGGACGACGTCTAGCTAGGGGTTGGCTTCTATGCAGAAAGGTCTGAGTTCCTTTTCGGCCCGCACCACTGACTTTCCAAATTCATGTGCGGAGAATTTGATTATCACTTGTGGTAAAGGAAAACATATCGTGAAAATTGACCATTTACTTACGTGCATACTTATAACTGACAGTTCAGCAAGGTTAATAAATATAGCATTTATATAGCTAAAGTTATAATTAATTGCGAGTTAAATCCACTCGAAGTGTTCATATAAGCAAACACGGCACAATGCCATAAGTGCCTATACAGACGCCATTTAAGAGCTTTTGTCTCATTGTGCGTTTGATGCGTGGGCGCCCCCTCGGCTCATTCATTTCATGTGGTCTGTTTTCTTAATGACGGAGGCTTCGAGGCGCCGAAGGGTTTTTATGCACACTATGACTGTCGCCTACCTATTAAAACATATCCAAGGTTCTGATAAGATAGGGTAGCGATTCTTAAAGTGGCTAGTGATTCTGTGAATAGAATTAGAATAATCTAGAGCTTTTTGTCATACAGGCGGCAAATGTATGGGTTGCAGTTTCAGCACAACAGTTACGAAGACTTTGTAAGCACTAAAACCATTTCAAAATGTAGAAGAATTTGAAAACTGAAAACTTAGACAAATTCGCAAAATACCAATCGCTATAAAAACTACATTGTGCCAACAAAGACGAGGAATAGTTTACGCAACAAAAAGCTTGTAACGTTACGTACCATAATCTTACATAGTATTTTATTTAAGCCATTGTGCGTATAATACTTGGCAGCTTAAACTTCCCGCCCACTGCCTCCGAACAAAACTTATTTAAGTTTCACTCAAGAATTTTACAAGCAATAAGAATAACACAAAAGAAACTGGGTCGGATATCCAGTTCGCAAACAAAAATAGGGGTAGTCTTCAACAAAACTGGGTTATGGATTTTTTAAGGAGGATGTATAGTAAAATTTATTTAAAAAGTTTTGGACGTTTTTCATTTAAGACTGTTTCGGTCAGTAGCTTGGCAACCCTAGAGCGGAGGCGGCGAGTTGTGACGGAAAGATCTGCAGCATCAGAAATTATTTTTTTATAACTAAATACGAATGTTGAATGCCAATGAGTTTCTTGAGATGTATCTGGTATTATATGACTTTTTACTACAAAAGATATAAACTGCACGGGTAGTCGGGTACCTAATGATAGCGTGTAGACTGTAGACGCCAAACTATGCAAGACCTACTAGTCCCGAAGTTCAAACATGTTCATATTTATCGCTACATTGTAGAGAGCGACGCCATTTTTCTGCCCCTCACTTTAGTCCGCGTCGTAATAATTTGACGACACATTCTGCGGTAATATACACGTATACGTAGATAGGAACTTATTACAAAAGCTTTTTTTTATAATAAAGCTTCCTATAGTTTGTTGAAGCAATTATGGATACGGGTAAATTCGACCAATATAATATAATATGTCGTCAAAATATTACGACGCGGACGAAACGCCTCATTTCAGAGGGGTAGAAAAATGGCGTCGCACACTATTCTTGCCAACAATTCAAAATATCATCACATTCTACGGTAAATCTATTGGACCGAATTTTAACCCATATCCGGATTAGCCCAAACGCACTATACACTCAGTTGCAAGAAAGGTCCATTAAATTTTAATGCTCTCATTAGAATGTTAATGCTCCATTAACCTCTTCTGTCCATTGCAAGAAGCTAGATTTAATGGAATAATTAACTATCCTTTAAAATTAATATTTGATGTGTCAAACTCCCCATGATTTCGATATATGATAATTAGTAAATGAAGAACGAACTACGACCTAATTAGTGTTCATGCAATAGCCATTAATTTAATGGAAAAATTATAGTTAATGATCACCTAATGGTATCTTTCTTGCAACTCAGGGATATTCCAATATTCAGTTGTTAATAATGCATGAGTAATGTCCAATTTATCATGGAATGAATACCCATATATTCAAAAAGAAAAAGTCACGGGAAGCCGTTACTTGCAAAAAAAGAAAACTTTGTATTCAATTAAGAGAGCAACAAAGGAAGAAATAAAAGTTTCTCAATTGATAATAATTTAGCTAAAAGTATGACAGAGTATGATATGTCGCTAAAATACACAAAGGGACTTGAGAAAGTTGAGCAGCAGTAAGCTGAACGTAATGTATTCACGAGGGGAAATAAATTAAAAAGCAAAAAGTAGAAAACTGGCTGGATGCCCGCACAGTCACGGAAATTGTTCCCGAGTATTCGAAGCCTCTTTTTCTACTCAAATGCACATGAAAAGAATGTTTTTGTAACATATCGATGTTCATTCCTGATTTTCTGTTTACTCACGTTATTATTTAGAAAGCATTTTCACAGATCGGTCTGTAAATATCTACTGTTGTATTGGACTCGCTCGCCTATACTGCGTGGAACTTGGCAGGCGGGTAATCGCGATATTATAATTTTTTTATGCAAAACTGTAAGTTGCTACCCACGCTTCTGAATTAATATTTTAGTTTCCTTTCCCGATCCATATATCCATGGGAAGTAGTGAATTGGCAAACAAGACTTTATGGGACATATTGTACTCATAATCAAACAATCCTCCTATACATATAATACGATTCTCATCCCTATGACTACGTGTTAACAATAAGTAAAAATATGGAGTAAGTTTCAATTTTTTTTGTATAGTTATTGATCGATAATTATTAAATAACAAACTGATAGTCATGCACAAGCAAGATTATACTGATAAATAATGCATATGTCATATTAACATGCAGAAACGTCAATTATTTTCGATAATTTCTTCATTTAGCGATTAAGACAACGCCTACATGACAGTTGCGTATTGTAGCAGGAGGTGTGTGTATGATTAGTATATACTCCATTTATTATAACATCAGACAAAAGTGACTCACTCTAAGGCACTAATATCTTTCGAAAACCATTTCTTCTAATAGAGTTTCAGCAAGCACGTTCGTTTTGACCGCTAAGGTCAATAAAAGAATAATACTGTGTGGAATCCTTGCTGAAAGCAAACATGTTGCCTTTTTCTGTACATTTCCTTGCTAAAATGGATCTTATTTGTCTAATGTTACATTAAATAGAGTATAGACGTTTCATGGATACCTACCTAGAAACGTTTTTTTTTCCAAACACATATTTTCTGAAGTAATCTTTTTATTGTGTATATCATAGAAACAGGACCTTAGCGAATTAGAAACCGTTTTTTTTTTAACCGACCGTTGCCACAATTTGGTAGCTTTCATTTCAAATAAAGTCATCCCTTAACAGTACCTACTTTTATCTTAACATCGTCGTTCGAGAGTGAAAACCTCGGAAATGCAATTTGGTCATTTTATTTTATCACGACTTATAGGGATATATCTTGTATGAAAGCCGCTCTACGTGAAATTAGTTTGTAGGCACTGAAACCAGTCTTTATCTAATATATAAAATTCTCGTGTCACAGTTTTCGTTGCCATACTCCTCCGAAACGGCTTGACCGATTTTGATGAAATTTTTTGTGCTTACCCGGTATCTATGAGAATCGGCCAACATCTATTTTTCATCCCCCTAAATGTTAGGGGTAGTCCCACCCCTAATTTTATTTTTTATTTTTTAGACAAAAATTTTAATTTCTAATTATTTATATGGCAAAACAACGTTTGCCGGGTCAGCTAGTTGGGTATATAAAATTCGTAATAAATATAATTGACTAGCTTTTGCCCGCGACTTATTCCGCGTGAAAGCCCACAGGAACCGTGCAATGATCAAATGCATTCCTGAGGTTTTCACTCCCGAGCGACGATATACAGGTTGTACCTGGAAATATGGATCAAATCGAATAGGGACGTGAGCAATGTCATTTCCAAACTTTTTAACCCTGAGAATGTCGGTGCAATTCTTTACGGTTCAAAAGTTATGACCAATTATTGTTTCATTTTCAATCACTTCGCATAGAAAAAAATCATTAAAAAAACTATCAGGGCTATCATTTTTTTTCAGGACTTTGCGAACAGTAGGCCTTTCTTGTGGTAATACTTTTACGCAGCTAGAAAACATGTGTTCAATAAGAAAAAACATTTAGGTACCGCAAAGGCTTTTTTGGTCTTGCAAAAATTTTACTCAAGTTTTTAGTACAACAAGTTTTGAAATGACCTTGCCCACGCCGCTATTCGATTTGATCCATACTTCCAGGGACATCTTGTATAACATTCAGCTTCTCTTTTTCCGTTCAAGAATGAAATCACCATTAGTCCACACAAGAATGCTGCTGCGCATATTATTAGGCAACCTGCTCATTGCTTCCTCTGACGTCAAATGCGTTACTTCGTTGCATCAACGGAGTGGAAAGTATTTGCCACTCATTTAATCAACGCACCGATGTGAAGGGCTCATTGGCTGTTAACCTTCGACCTCTGTCAGTCAACACGTAATTGAAGAGAAGCCTTGATACGTTTCAATTGTCTGGGATCGTATTACTTGTCTTTATAAATAGGCGGTTAGGATGATAATGTTCTTCTGAGGTTGAAGTAATAGCGTGTCATCGACATGGCCGCTGATTGATTGAGTATGGAGATATTTGTGCAATTAATACAGCGATGAGATGCAATGGGTTCAAAGTCAATGCAAGATATTGTAAAGGATAGAAATGTATATTACACACTGAGTTGCAAGAAAGATACCATTAGGTTAGGGTTGCCATCCGTCCGGGTTTCCCCGGATTTGTCCTAGTTCAGAGGGCATCCGGGGAGCGTCCGGGCAGGACTTCATATTATGTAGTCCGGGTTTAAAAATTTAAAGTTTTGGGCCGCCCGCGACACACGCACTGACCAACGAACCGACTCGCTAAACAACTGTTTTTTATTACACTAACTACGTTTAAAAAAAACCCTGTTGACATGTCCGGGTTCTGGTCTCTAAAATCCGGGGTTTTCACGCGTCTTGTCCTGGTTGCCAAATTTTAGAGATGGCAACCCTACATTAGGTGATCATTAACTAATCCGTCATTAAAAATAATTTTTCCATTAAATAAATGGCTATTGCATGAACACTAATTAGGTCGTAGTTCGTTCTTCATTTACTAATTATAATATATTGAAATCATGGGGAGTTTGACACTTCAAAAATTATTTTTAATGGATAGTTAATCTTTCCATTAAATCTAGCTTCTTGCAATGGACAGAAGAGGTTAATGGAGCATTAACATTGTAATGAGAGCATTAAAATTTAATGGACCTTTCTTGCAACTGAGTGTAAGTCAGACTGGAGGAGCAAGAAGTCAAGCTTTTAAAAAAATATAGGTGTTTGGTCACAAATTAGCAGCTCCTTTTCAACGTAAGGTGAGTCCAGGGGGTCTACTCCCTAAGCACGAAGTCCGTAGTTTCGGCCTTAGTTATGAGCGTTACCTACTCCCTATCACCTACGGACATACGATTATTTCGGGGTCCGAACTAAGAATGAATGACAACACGATTTGACAGTTGTGTTTATGCCCATCCGAAAAGTTGAACTTGACACTTGTTTTGTTCACTCCTACGTTTCGGGCTACTTTCGGACGGGCGACTAACTTCGTTGACGGACTTAGGGAGTAAGCCCCCTCGGGTTTTTCTACAAAAGTTACCGTACAAAAAAACAAAACATGGACAATATAGCTATTTTACTGTTTTTGATGGTGTTTTATCGATATCAGTCTCCTGATGGCTACAATTTACGAAATAACCGATATGTTTAGTACTCATGTTTCGTTAAACAGAGTATAGTACCCACTTCTGTCTTCTATGATCGTCGTTGTTTGAAATGCAAAACTCCAATAAAATTGAAAATATTCCTTCGGTTTAGGAAACAAAAACTGTTCTAAATCACTAAAGCTTTCTGTGGGAACATAATGTCCTGTTTTTTTGAAACACACGTTATAATGTACAATATTATAAGGCGAATTTATGTTGAATAACTACTGTGCTGCAATTTACGACATGACCGCTACTTCAGAACTCATCTTTCGTTGAACAGAGTACAGTGAAGTCTGCATTTCGACGGGTCCTACATATACTAGTGCAAGTGCAAAAACACAACTTTACAGCAGAGCGGTTTAAACGTTCTAAAAGTTTCAACTTTGACATGAATCAATAGAAATTTATGAATGTATGGTATGCCATAGCCCATTTATTTTTTTTAAATATTCTATTTATTTATGTCAAAGTAAAAAGCTTCAGAACCTTTCAACTGTTCTCCTGTTAAGTTGTGTTTTTGCACTTGCATTAGTATACATAGGACCCGTCGATTTGGTCACTGCAAGACGCGAAATTTCGTAGCAATTGTAATAGGTCGTATACTGGGTCCTAGAGCCCTAGCTAGCCTTATCAATTATCACAACGAGCACTGCTTTACATTAGTGAGCTTGATTACAAGCTCAAGCAAGGTAGGCAGTGATCTCGCGATCAAATGAAAGCTTATGTCCGTCTGAAAAGCTAAATTAAGTACCTAATTTGTACCTACATCTAGTTCTAGTATCTAGTTAAGCTGGGTTCACTATTTTGTTTCGAACGCCACTGTTGCGACACACGCTGTTGCGAATTATTTTTCCACTGCCTCACAGGTTCCAAAGCTCATGGACTCAAATGAAGTAGTCGCGAAAGACGCTGTTTCGAAAAACATTTTCACTGCCTCATACGCTCGAATGCTTGTGATTTCAATTTATTTAGCTTACTTTAAATTTTACATGCGGACAATGCGAAATGACGAATTTTTATTTAATGATAACAACTTGTATGTAAGTAATTTGTAGCAATTGGTTTTTATTCTTAGTCTTATTATATCTCCGTATTAAAGACATACATCCTCGAATAAGAGGTAAATATTTTGTTTGTCATCCTCAACTGACATAATTTAATCAATGTAATAATTACATTAAATGAATCTATGCACAAAAAAGGTAATATTAATAATTAATATTACCTTTTTTGTGCATAGATTCATTTAATTTATTCACTTGACAAACAGAACTGTGTAGCTGGGGAGTTTGTTGCGCCGTTTCTTCTTCACAGCATAAACAATAGGAAGCGGTGAAGGGTGGGCTTTTTTAGGCACTGTATTATGTAAAATTATCATCCAAAAAGTGCACTAAAAAGTACAGTAAGCTAAGTAGTTCTAGTTAATTTTGAAAAAAAGAGTTTTGAGTTTGAGTTTGAATTTTTATTCTACTGAATTTTACAACCGAAGCTCTTATTAAATAATTAGTTATTAACGTGTTCCTTCATATACCTACCGACCTGATATCCATATTCTAAAATGTAAAAGGCCCTACTAAAATTGACATTCAGCTTGTTTATGCGATCGTGAGATAAATCAGACATAATTACTGAGAGGTATGGACAGTAGGCAAACCGTTGACAGGAGTGCCACAGTTTTATGTAGGTATTTAGCATATCATTTGCGAGTTCCGTTATCATCATGTTTGATATAAATCAACAATTTTGGAATCAAAAATAAGCAAATTAAAGTACGAAAAACTTAAATCAAAATCAAACGTCATTTCTTTTAACGATCGTTATAAACGTCAAAATTACCACTGAGCAGCTCCCAAATTCGCCTACCCTTTACCGCTTCCTAGTGTTTTATACTGAGAAGAAGAAGCAGAACGAAGACTAACTATAGTACTAAGGCCTAAAGGTACTAAGGTTCACCAACATTAATTCTCTTGTTAAACAACTGTTTACCTAAAATTCAAGTACAGTTTTCTAGTAAACAGTTGTCTTAACAGAGAATTAACGAAGGTGAGAACCGCCTTTACGTAAAGGGGGATCATGAAAATCAGAGTGATTGTCATTATTATAGATTTATATTTCGTCAATTTCATAATATTCAGGTCTTCTTCTCTCGTGCCAGCACGAGCTATACGAAAATAGCTCATGCTGTGGTGAAAGATTAGCCAGTCAGCAAGGTTGGTAGCGGGACTGACTGCCCAGGGTGCGCCGGACGTACTTAAGTATCGTCACTCGTGAAGGCTCTTCTCATGCACCCCAATATTCAGGTAAAAGAGAGCTATAAAAAAATGTAGCAGTGAAATAGCCAAGTCAGGATCAAATTCGAATCCCTACAGATAAAAGTTCTAAGTGACGGACATGATTTTATTACAAAATCCACATAGTTACACTACTTATATTTTATGTTATAATAAGTAGTCAGAACTACCAGATAATTCTGGGTCATAATTTGCCACTAAAACTAATCATAAGATTTGAAATTAAATCATTTGCAGTAAATTGCTCTAATCTTATCGGAATCGAGTATAAGTATGCCTAAATCAGCTAACTACGTAGCTTAGAACGAGAACTGTGACACTTAAACTTAGCGTCAGAAACCGTCATAAACTTAATAAGCATTACCCATTATTGTAATGTACATTAATACAGTGTTCCATTATCCTTTTTAAGTTCACAAAAACGAAAACACGAAAATTAACATAGATAACCCTATAATCTTACGACAAAACAAATATTCTGATTCTTTTACTATAAATGATATTAATTTCTGTAAATAAATCTGTCACAGACACTTTTACAAGTCAAAGTAATGTTTTTTTAAAACCAGATGGCGCCGGCATTTCCTACATTTTTTTGTTTTTGAAAATCGTTGCCCCACACTAAGATTTCTCTTGTATCGTGGGTACTATATTTACAGACACAAATTTCACATTCACAAACGCCCAGACCCGAAACAACTATCTGTAGGCCATACAAATTTTTGTTCCGTGTGGGAATAGAATCCGTAGCGCAGAAGTCAATCGCTTAGCCACTGCACCAAACGTGTCGTAAAAATATCTGACTAGCTCTGAGAAGAAAAGCCGAAACAAAATCAGAGGCAGCGTTGCCAGTGTCCCTTTTTGGGCGGGACGTCCCGATTTTGAAATCAAAATTATACGTCCCGCGCGGGACAGGCTCGGTCCCGCTTTTCGAGGATTATAATTATATTCCTCTGAAGACTCAACTGTCTAACTATAGGGTAAACCAGACCGTTAATGTTAAAGTAACGTATTTTCGTTAAAAATAAAACATTTTCTAGTGCTATTTTTGCTATCTATTGTCATGTAAACGTAATTTAAAACTTAAACTACTGATTATATGTATACGTTTTTTTACTATGTCCCGCTTTCGACGAAAAAATCCCGCTTTTTTTTGCTACAAAAGTTTCAAAATCCCGCTTTGCCAAAAAAAATATCTGGCAACGCTGCTCAGAGGTCAAGGTCTCTTACTTATCCCATATTAAACCCTTTTATCGAAGTTATGGCCAATAGCCATCCTACATGTTACCTGCAACCTTCATTTATTTGCTAAAAACCATAATGTCTAATGAACACAATATTAGCACTTAGGTATGCAAGATCATTTTCATATAAATCGAAAATTAAACAGTTAATATCTTCGTAATTGATGTAATATCGCTACATTATCCTTCATGCGTAATGAATGTCACTTGCTTTATTATTTTTTATTATTTTAACATCCTGTCGTTAACATAATTGTCTAAAAGACCTCATTTTATGTTTAATAGGAAAGATCGAGGCAAATAAGAATATGGCCGACAAAGTTCGTTTTGATTGCAATGATAACAATAAGGAACTGACTTATAAATATACGATACACATAAAAACACAGGAAATTGTTGTTAATATAATATTTATTGCTTATATTTGTGATTTTATGTTTTGGACTAAAATGGTGATAAATGTGATTTGCCCAATTCGCAAAGAAAAAAACCTAGCCAGGGTTTTCATAAAGCTTAAACTCACGCCTATATTCCCCGAAAGGTTGGCAGAGCCTCTGCCGCAGAGGTGTATAATACACCCACATTCCGCCATCATATTTTACGTCCCATGTAATATGGGGCGAGCCTATTGCCATCAACTGGGCACAAATCCAGACTCCGGGCTGCTACTGAGAAATTCCACACGGAAAAACCCAACAACACTTTGCCCGACCTGGGGATCGAACTCAGGACCTCACGCTCAGCAGATGCGCTTGCGACCGCCAGACCAACGAGGCAGACCAGGCAATTTTAGGCCCTATTTTAAAACGAAATATTTGTAAGTCTAAGGCCCAGACTCCACCAAAGTGGAGACGAGACGAACGGAGCGGAGATGTGTTTTAAAAAACCAATAGAATTTCGTTATTCACACATCTCGTCTCCACTCAGCTTAAGGCCCGGACTCCACCAAAGCGGAGATGTGCGGAGATGTCTCGATCAACCAATAGGATTGCGTTATTTTCAAATCTCTCCGCTTAGCTTCAACTCAAAACGAATTCCTATTGGTTGTTTACGAGACATCTCCGCACATCTCCGCTTTGGTGGAGTCTGGGCCTAAGTGGATGGTGGTGGTGTATGGTGGTGAGCGGAGATGTATCGTATTTGTATGGCGCGATGGAAGCGGAGATGTGAGCTGTTCCTCGCTGAGATTGAGTTGGGCCGCGGTACAAGGCGGAGATGTGAGCTTTGCCTCGCAAGCTGACGAACTGCGCGCAGCGGAGACGAGATGTGTGCGGCGTGCAGTGAGCGGTTTCGTGTCAGATCGCACTAAACTGTGCGTTCACATCCAACGCTCGCCGCACGCAGCTTAGTTCGGCTCTAGTCAGCGCACATCTCCACCCTAGCTAGCACACATCTCCGCTACAGTCTAGCCAGTACTCATCTCCGCACAGTTTCGGTGGATACACCCTAGCTGTAAAACATCTCTTCTCGTCTCCGCTTCGGACATCTCCGCATATCTCCTCTTTGGTGGAGTCTGGGCCTAACGCGGGTTACTAATACCCGGTTTCTATCGCCAGGAACGGCTCGTTTCGCTGACCAATGGTAGCATTTTTATTGCCAAATTCGGCATATAAATTGACTCGTTAACAAATTTTACCTATGACAGCTACTAACGTATGGGAGAATCTACTATGCAAAGCTATGAGTCTTTGCTTCATTATTGGTAAAGATACAAGAGTCCCAACTTTTAACCAATAATGCTTAGGAAATAATAGGAATGAGCCATAAGAGAACGACAAAACAACTAATTACTCATTTTCCTGACCTGATTCTTAAAAGTTAGGTATCGATTGTGTGTTATTTTAAAATATAGGTACTTACCTTTTTAAAAGTCTAGACTAACTACAACAACTTCTTGTTAAAATAGTCACCCGACATAAAATGACACCAAATCCGTGTTTCGTCTTAAACGTAGACATAACAAAATAAACGCTACCATTGTTTATTAGCTAGTGCAGACACAGTTAATTAGTAAAACAAATCAAAACAAATGTTTGCATGGTGTGAATGTAGTGACGTCATATGAAATGCTACAAAGGGTGGTGACGACAACGAGCGATTAAGTTAAACAAATTGACGCACGACCATGAATAGTCTGAATAAACCCTCTAATGATATCGCCCACGCCTTCATTATATCGCTTAACACTATCGTTTAATCGAGTGTAACGTCAATGTCGTCAATCGCCACGTTTTTAATACTGATAGGTACAGTTAAGGACTAGACACGACATCAATTCTCATTTCAATCATAGAAAATGAGCAGTTTTTATAAACATGTGTACGAACGTTTGCACCTTTTCGCATCAGCTTTTGCATGCTTCTGCATGCTTCCGCACGCTTACACGCACTAACGCATTCTATAGAATGCTTTCGCAGCTTAAAGCATACGATTTCACAGGTAATGCGGATAAATGTATCTAAAATGTGATAAGTTCTTTACTCATATTTATGATTAGTTACGGTTTACTCACGTGCATTTTTCGGGATTGCCCGACTAGTTTTGGACCCAAACGGAGCCCTTAATCATGAGCTAAACACGCGGCAAGATCGCGAGTCGAACTTAATTTTAATTGGTTGATTAAGGGCTCCGTTTGGGTCCGAAGCTAGTCGGGCAATCCCGAAAAATACTTGAGAAAACCGTAACTTATCATAAATATGAATGTGTCTCACGAAAGTTATAATACAGAAAGTCCTTTACTGTTCCCCATATTACCTAACTGTCCGATAGATAAGATAAGTTTCGTGAAAAATAAACTGTTGTGTCGTGGGCGGTAACAAAGTATAATTGCTTTTATCATTATTGCATCCTTAAACCCTTTTGCTAATGTATCGGTTCCTGTAATTCCAGTTGTAATCTGTCAAGTTCCAATCCAATAACAGCGTCCTTTGAGGAAAAGGCTTAAATAACTTCGGTATTTTGTACTAAGTTCATAATCGAAATCAGTACCTATTGGCGTTTATTCATGCAGAAATATGGGCTTTAGGTACTCAGATCACGATCCCATTATAAGTACAAAACAAAATTTGGTAAAGTGTAGGCCAGTCCAGGCGTTCCTCTGCATTGTCCTGACACATACTTTTGCTACAGGAAAAATGACGAGATTTTAAAAGAGACCTTGACCCCTGAATTTGTTTCGGCCTTTCTTCTGAGAGTTAGTCAGATAGGAAACGTCGACGTCATCAAGTTTAAAAAAGTAAAACGACTTATAAAAGTTTTTAAATATCCAATTAGCAGAATAAATAATTTCATTTCATCATTTCACTTCATCATTTCATTTCTTCATTTCATCATTTCATTTCATTTCATCATTACATTATCATCATTTCAAGTCGCAAAAAATAAAATATAAGTAGAGCAATCATCCTCAATAGAAAAATATAGAGCTCTTCCTTCACATGCATGTTGTATTTAGATTTATTCATTTAAGGATATTACTCTCCAGTCGTAAATTATTATTCATATCGGAAACAGTTTTTATTTTACGATACAATTTCGTCATTCGACAAACAATGGATTAAATGTGTTTTATTATCTTTTCGGTACTGACGTAATCCTAACATTTACTGAGCATTAGCATCAGTACCAGCCCACATGAGATAGCATTTAAAGTTTGTGAACTCAACCATGATTCGTGACGTGTACGCGCACGATAAAGATAATAGGCCAAAGTTTAGTAGACGTATCACTGTGACTTTTTCTGACAACACTCATTCAGCTGATAAGGCACCATTCAAGTGTATCTCGTTTCCTGTGATCTAGATCCGTTTCGCAAAAGGGCAATGTCCATATCTTAGACTCCATATTACTATCAACCACTGTGGGTGTCCCATCATTATTGCAAATTACATCCGGCAAATTGCCAAAGACTATCATACGAACTGCTGCTTATCAAGACCTTTGCCACTTCTCCGGTCTATACTTCAAAACACGAAGTCGAAAGTAGGGCTAATATTATTATGTTATTTATGACATCGCATAAATACATAATACAATATATCAAACTCAGATACAGACACAGTAGCTGGTTGTGATCAATTTATGATGTTGTAAATAAACCTGTCAAATATGAACGGAGCTGCTCTATGAGTACTCTGAGCTTAATGTTTAGAAATCTTAATTAGCTTGCCTTTAATTACCTATCTGGAAAGTTCTATGCAAATAATATCTTGTGAAATCGTTCAGGTTTGTTTTGACTATTCTGAATTGAAGACAGGCTAACGAGAGCTATAACTTATACTTAAAAACAGAGCTCAAGTAAATACTATAACTCTATTGTACTGAATTTTGTGATTGTAAATAGTTTTAATGATATTAATATCATCTTAAGTATTTACGATTATTTACGGTTTACTCACGTGCATTTTTCGGGATTGCCCGACTAGTTTCGGACCCAAACGGAGCCCTTAATCATGAGCTGAACACGTGTTCGACTCGCGACCTCGCCGCGTGTTAAGCTCATGATTAAAGGCTCCGTTTGAGTCTGAAACTAGTCGGGCAATCCCAAAAAATGCACGTGTATAATAATCATAAATACGCATGTGTCTCACGAAAGTTATAATGCAAAAATCTTAAGTATTCACATTGAGATACTTGTCAGTAGCAGGAAGGTCAGGAACCTTCATAAAATATCCTATCGTATAAAATTACTAAAACTGATAATGCACGAGAAGACAAACGATGCATTTTGAAGAGAACCACAAATCGATTTACCGTCATAAAGTGCATTGCCCCCACTGCAAGTCGATGCTCCACATGTAATGCAGATAATTATTTTATTATTGCATTTCATTGTCATTCGACGATAAAGTCATCTTGTTTCAGATAAAATTCCAAAAGTTTATCATACAGGTGAGATACCTAATATCCATTATTAATATTTTTATTTCAATATTTTCGTGAATATCGCCTACGTTGATTTTCGATGTAAAACTCTGTTCAAGCTGTTTTAAGTCACCAAACAAAATCGAGTGATAAATCTCACTTGCATTCCTACATAATAATGTTAACAAAAAATAAAACTTTATAAAAATATTAAATTCTTGAACAAGTAATATGCTGTCAAAGATTAATGACTCAAATATTCAGTTTTTCTTTAGCAAAGCCGTAACCGTTATGCACACAAAACGACCCAGATAAGCGTTATTGATTTTGAGTAACAAAAGTTTCTTATGTTCCCTTTGCGGCATGGCGCTAAGTGGCAACCCACCGAGCACTGCTAGGGATGGCACATTCCCTAGATAAGATAGCGTTCCTTCCCGAAGCTCCCCCGCGCCGCATTGCAATCCGCTCAGTCATCTAGTCGTGTGCACTGTTTGCCCCGGTGCATCCTGCCAAAGTGCTTCAACGACTAATTTACACGAAGACATGATAAGTTTCCGTCGATTCAGTACCTAACATTCAAGTCTCGATAATGACCGGATGTATTATTCGAAAGTCATAACAACGTGTGAGACTTTTCATAATCAATGTCGAGCGCACAGAAGCGCGGCGGCGGCGGTCATTCTTAACAAAGGACAAGTCACAATGACCAGCCTTTAGATCAATATGAATGTAGTAGAATCCCTCCTTACTCGATCTGAAAACTCGGGGGTCAGTGCAAGGATATAAAGATAACCGATGCAGCTGGTTGAACTCGTAAAGCGACACAAACGAAGCGTTTGTGCGACCAAGTTTTATTACTCCATAATAATGAACGAGTTTATTCAATTATCGATACCGAGAACCAATGTCTCGGGATGAGTGATTTACGTTACGTTTGTAGGTTGCTACTGAACGATGATCTCAATATTGTTGTCTGTATGAGAATGAGCACTTACTGATCACTGTCAACGGTGTACTATAATTAAACAGACAAGTATTGAATCAACAGCTTAGCAACGAGCACAAAAGCCAGACGCAACAGATCTTAGAATCGAATTAACTAATTGGAAAGGTTTCGTCGCCAGTCAATTGCCCCTGTCGAGCTTATTCGTATTTATCACTGGGGATATACGGGCAAGAATTTGAGCGTTCTATATCCGCTTATTAAAATTTATTGTAGACAATAAATAATAGGGAAAACTTACTGTGTGAGACAAACACCACAGCCAAATTGAAGATCCCCAAGAGAAAATATTTTATAGCGGTTAGGTGATGTGGTAAGTACTAAACCTACCTTATTAGTATTGAAATAGATAGAGCCTGGATGTCCCCTCTATGTTATAATAAACTAGTTTAACTCGCGGCTTTGCTCACGTGAAAAATATGTCCATAAAGCATCATTTAGTCACAAAAAAGACAAAACGCGATGTAAGTAGATATTCTTATGAAAGATCCTCGAACCCTTCATAAATGCTGAGAACAGCCACTGATGGTGGATTTTGATTCGTAAGTGTCCGACATACACACATCAAAAAAAGTTTGCGATCACTAGCATAAGTTATATGTGTGTGTATAGTTATATGGAAAAACAATTGAACTGTTTTATAATATTCTAATCCTACATTTTTAAATAAAGAATCTAAAAAGAAGAAGAAATCATAATATAATCTACCGTAACAAAAAAGATTTCGATTTTTCAAAGTGATCGCAAACTTTTTTTGATGTGTGTATGCCACGCCTTGTAAGAATACGTACCTACGTCAAAAAGCTCTAATGCATTGTCTCATCAATAGAAAGAAAATGCTAAATGTTGAATTACGTTATAAAAAATGCATCTACCATGCGGTAATTCAAAGGAGAAGTAGCAAAAATGGCCCACTTCCGACTGCAAAGATAAGTATCTCAAAAAATCGCCTAAAATGAGTATAAAAATATGATATACTTCCGGTGATTATCCTTACTGGCTAGCACATTAAAAAATTACTCTAAATATTAATTCAGGGGCAGAATACCTGTTATATACTTTCTGATTTTAGTTTTAGAATCGGATTAAAAAGCAATTAAACACTGTATTAACTCATTTGCGATTGTTTGATAATAGTTATTATACTAGGTTAATAATAACATATTTAAAAAGTATTATTTAAATAAAGTAACGCTTACTGACTATACACCGTGGGCCCGAAGTACCCGAAAGATTTTAACCACGCCTTTCTGGTGGTATTATGTATGAGTCAATGTGATATCAACAAAAGTCCAAATCTGTCAATATTTTTTTTGTTTTTTTTTTCGGCACTTAATATTTCAATTAACTTTAGTACTTCTTTGTGAACAATACTGTAGGTAATTCTTTATTCCACTTTTTATGGTCGTTAGAGTAGTAGGTATTGCATAATTGAAAGTAAAACATGTTTAAGATAAGTAATACTACGCCTGAAAGAATATTTGGAGCAATTTTTAAGTATGATAGCCAGTAAGGATGACAATCGGAGGTATGCAGTTTATTAATACTCATTTTTATCAATTTTTTGAGATATTTTTCTCAGCTGTCGGACGTGGGCTAATTTTCTATGGAAGTTGCAACTTCTCCTTTCAACTTAAAAGTTATAGAAAAAGGGTAGTAAAGTAGATCGGTAATAGGTTTAATAAATATTATTCAAATATGTTTTTGTGCGACGGTATGCCCCTACGTATAATTTCGCGTGTTAGCTAGCGTGCGCCCGCGAATAGTCGTGTGAACCTCGCTCTATTCCCATGGGGACTCGCTGAAACTCTAGCCATAGACACTACAATACTTCATTACTATTCAGACTTGCGCCGTCACTGGTTGTGTATTATAGCAGGTCTGAATGGATGTTTTAAAATATTATTTTCTTTGACACTGACTAGTAAAAAATCTGGCAGAAACCTCGTCTTATACGGACGATGAGCATGATAAAAAGCTAAGCAGACAAGCTTTACGTATAAATCTGCAAGTCTTCATTTTCAAACCGACTTTTTGTTGTTTCATTGAATTTCTGCAAAGCATTTTCCAGAAGAATAAAGGAAAATCATGAAAAATAAGCATAATATAATATACTTAATCGTATGAAAGTTGGGCAATGTTATAGGTATTATAAGTTATAACTTTAGGTTATGGTTATAGTTAGAATGTAGAAAGATGTTTTTAATTGGACTTGTTTGTACCTACTTACATTATTTTTTTCATCTTAAAAATATTATGTTTGTGTGCATGACGCGCCAAGAAAAAACTGCGCCGCGTTTTACATATTAAGTTCCAAGTTAAGGTTCCCAGCCCTGCCTTCAGGCTGTCACAGCATTTTCATTAGCCATGAATCGGTTACGTGTTCAACACAACTATTTTAATACATTTTATGAAGAAGAAGAGAATATTATAGAATTTAGCAAACTTTACATATCATTTAATACCTATTCCGTTCATGATGTAGTTACAGAAGTAAAGAAACATTTGGTTTAGGTATCAAACTCGAACAAAAATCGATTGGTTCAATACGAATAGAATAAAACGAAACCATTATGTGGTTTTCTTCATTTAAGTCTATTTTATTGTTCGGTGTCTCAGTTTTACGACGTTCTTTCCCACAGCTAAAACACGATGGTAAATAGTACATGTACGATTTACAAGGCAGTTAAAGAAAACTCGTAGTTATACACTTGCAAAATAATTATTATTCCTCACGGCTGTTTTATTATCAGCAATAAAATTGTTTGTTTTATGTAGACATCAATCAAATGTATCCTAGAAGAACGTAAACAGGAACATTATAATAAACTCTGATATAGGCTGTATGCTGTTCATAGAGCAAATTAAATTTTCTAATTACTAAGGCGCCCGTAAATATAATATTGCGTGCTGTATTTTATGTTGTTTATGCAAGTTAATTAATATAAGCAATTAATAATGCTAATATCGTGTTTATGGTTTGGTATTTCCTGCAGGTTCGGTAAAGATATTGAGGTAATAAAGAGGATTTAGTAAATGATTTACCTATAAAGTCTAATTCAGTATCAACAGCTTACAATGGATACAACAGCTTAGAGATAAAAGCTAAAACAGCTCAAACATAACAGAAGAGGTCAAATAATCCGCAAGAGGCACTAAGAAGAGTCCTGGCAGCGCGGTCATTTCGTAAATTTTAACATTCGAGACTGCTATCGAAAAAAGGTAAACGACATTATTATTATTATATTTTCTATGTTTTTTTTTACAATAGATGTTCTTTGTATGGTAACGTTTTGTACAGAATCGTCAGGAATCAACTTACAGTGAAAAGGATATAACTACAATCAGAGCGGTTACACACTGCATCCGATTCGAATCCGTGAAAATACGGATACTTATAAAAAACTCGGACCGAATTCGGATATTGCTTTTCGCACTGCATCCGATCCGAATTCGTAAAAATACGGATCTATAATCTAAAAATCTTCGACCGAATTCGGATACTGCTTACGCATTAATCCGATCTCCGATCCAAATCCAAGCAATTCAGGGGCCATCTTTGGCATATGTCCGATTTGAATCCGAGGTAATGCGAAAGCGTTCATACAAACGGTACCATGGCTACTTCGGTCCGTCAATATTTCTTCCGAATTGGAGACTCACGGAAGACGGAGAGAAATCGGATGACGGAAGTCGCATCTAGTGCGTAAACTACCATACAAATAGTTCTATGACTACTTCGGAACGTATTTTCACGGATTCAGATCGGATGCAGTGCGTAACCGCTCTCAATCATTCACATGCAATCGGAAGCTATACCGTATTAAGGGAGCCGTGAGATAATAGGTAAACAACATTTAAATAAAAGATTTTCTGTAAAATATTTCAAAATATTAATTTCTAACAAAAAGAAATGATGTGACTAATTTACTTAAAACATTTCTTCCTGTAGTAAGTGTAGAATTCTTCATTGGCTAGTTTCGTATTTCACTAAAAAGAGACATAGTAAGATTGTTTACATTATGTCGCTTGCCTACTTGAATACGGTTTAGTGTTTTTATTAATAATGTTTCAGTTTACCTACGCCTCCAACTGCATTTAAATCCTGGTGAAAGTATCTGGTTTAGTTTACAGTAGAATAAGATTAACGAATTAAAAAATAAACACCAACCAATCCTTAATACTTATTCTAAAAACTCAACACAACAACAGCATTCCTAACCTAAATCCTGAAACATTGCCTAAAAAGCTTACCAGATTGTGACATTAAAAAAATCTGTTTAGTTTCAGTTGAACCGTGAATGAATCGCGGCGATAATGTATTTGTCACGTCTGGAGTATTTATAGAGCGTACACTCATCATCCTAATGGAAACTCATTGAGTGGAGTCGGCCAGCCGTCGCCGAACCATATCGCACGCTCCTTCCCAGAACGCCGCTGACGTGAGCTTGCCAGAGCTTCTGGGCGTCCCGAGAACTGAGAAAGCTGCGGAGTAGCTATTAGCATATTGTTTGAATATTATTTTTTATGAGCTCTACGAAGGAAACAACTAGGCGGATAAAATGCATATACATAAACTAATGGCTGTGTGGGCCATCGGCAAACACCGTAACTACAAGAAGGAATTCGCTGACCACCCCAAGGGACGTAAAGCTATCTTGCCTCTTATCCTATAAGCATTTTATTATTGTTAGGTGTATGTATTAGGTATTAAATGCTTAATGCGATTCTTTGTAACTGGTGTAGCAGACGTGCTCAAGAGAACCTAGGGCCGTCGGCTACATTACAGTTTGGCACCCACACTCCTTTACCTCAAGGGGGTAGGCAGAAGGCCTAAGTTTGAGTAAGCGGATAAAATAGTCTCTCGGAACTTTTGATTTTGTTCTCTGAAACACAATTGTGTAGATATAAAATGTATCAAAAGTAGGAACATTATAATTTGGAGTGCTGTAGGTAATTAGGGGGAATAAATAAAAAAAATCTAAGCAAGTAATTATGCTTTGTTCATGAACAGTACTAATTTACATAAACTTAAGTTTATAAATTGAAATAAACCATGATCTATACTAATGTTCTATACTTCACAATCTCCCCTAATTTTCTTTTATCTTTATGAGCTTAAACAATTTGTTCGGTGATCCATCCTTGAGTAATGCCCTTGGAAGTATTATGGCTCATTAAGTTACATAATTAAGCATGGCCTACCTATAAGTATAAAACACGCACTAACTTAGTAGATACCTAAGCAATAATGTGAAATGTCGTGCAATTCGTGCAGATTGTAAATAGTTACAAAAGGGAATTTAATTCTACCGAGCAGTAATATATTTAACGGAGCCTTCATGCAAATAAATGCTTATTCGGTTGAATACTTTTTAATTAATTTATTATATCGTAATCAACAGCTGGAAAGCTTCCACTACCGACTGTCGCAAACAGCGTCTAACTTAATCATAACGCTAAGCAAAGATCGATAATGACACTATTATAATGATGTTATTAATAGTACCTAGGTTAAGTACCTACTGCTCCGTGTGGTGCCCGACGTAACTACACTACATCCGATCCGAATCCGTGAAAATACGTTCCGAAGTAGCCATAGAACTATTTGTATGGTAGGTAGTTTACGCACTACATCCGGCATCCGTCATCCGATTTCTATCCGTCATCCGTGAGTTTCTAATTCGGAAGAACAATTGACGGATCGAAGTAGCCGTAGTACTGAATTGTTTGAATTTGAATCAGAGATCGGAATAGTGCGTAAGCAACACCCGAATTCGGTCCGAGATTTTTACTCTAGATCGGTGTTTTCACGGATTCGGATCGGATGCAGTGCGTAAAGCAATATCCGAATTCGGTCCGAGTTTTTTATATCCGTATTTTCACGGATTCGGATCGGAGGTAGTGCGTAATCGCTCTAAAGAATATCACTACCCCATCTCTTCCCATGGGTGTCGTAAAAGGCGACTAAACGATTCACCAGAGAATGGGTAGCAGCGTTCTCTGAGTACTTTAACAACCATATTGCGATCGCCAACACGCCTGCCTAGCGTGGCGATTATGGCAAACCTCCCCAACATGGCTTGGGGGAGGCCTATGTCCAGCAGTGGACGTCGTTCGACTGAATGATGATGATGATGAAGTACCTACTTAAACAGGTACCACCTGGGATGCAAGTGCCTATCCTTAAAACATGACAAAATTATTTATTTAAAAATTAGAACGACATAAAGCCAATTACACTGATAATTACACATAAACTAACATTATTAGAATGTAAAATATTAACCCTCTCATTCAGTCTTCTCGCAATACACCAAGCATTCCAACAGTATCACCTTCCATTCATCAGCAAATAGATCCAGTAAAGGATTAGATTCCAGGAGAGCGTTGATAGCGTTCAGCATCCGTGGAATATGTTATGATACAGTTACATTACATAACATCTATATGTCGTGGCCATATCTTAGAATTGATCACTTCATGATGTGGCCGCCCATTTCATGAAATGGTTGTATTTCATGACATGGCCAACTAAAACTGACCATATCATTTAAACGTCAACGTTTAATGATAAGTCAATCCACGTTTGGCCATATCATTAATATAGGGTTTCCATGATATCAAAGGTTTATTAAAAAATCCAAATAAAGGAAGCTTAAACCATGCAAGCAAAAGCAAGCAAGCATGCAAGTGTTTCTGAGTTTGCTCCACTTATTACGTCATCGTAAAGATCGTTTTTCACTGCAGTACTAATAAACATACGTGAAGTCTTGATCTTGAAGTCGCACACAGTTCGGAAGTGATCGGTTTTACGAAGTTTGCCGATGCGATTTCTTAGTTGAATCGTACTGTAACTGCCTCCTAACACACTCGATAATGCGCTTGAAAATGTAAGAACTCTCCATTGTCGATGGAAAAAAACCGAATACGGAGAATTTAGCTCATCTTTTCCTGTAACATGTCCGATTCAACGGAGGAGAACATGTTGTTTTCGTTCAAAAACTGTTATTATAATCTTCACAATTGCCAACTTTCCGTACACGGTGATGAACGCAGCTTCCATTCATCATGACACTCTCTAACATAAATCCATTGGTAAAGCGCTAGTTTATTTAATAATCGATCAACACAGATCAACACTAGGAAATTTGCTTTTTATAATAGTAGATTTTCGCATAGTGCCAACACCCTAGGCATAGTACGAATTACGGATCTATAAGCATACCACGAAATCCCGAATAGGTAACGTCGCCGCGTCGAATATTTCCAACCAATTACCTCATCTTACCGAAAAAAATCCCGTGATTTGATAAAATGCTTAAGAAGACTATTTTCAGGGATATGTTGTTTCACTAGACTGATTCTAATAAGATGTATATTTCGTTTCTAGAATAAAACAAAATGTTGAATAAGCTCGAACATGAATTATAAGAAAGATTAAAATCAAAATTAATTCAAACCTCACATCATTATTCCTTATTAGATGCTGCTGCAACATTGCTCTTTCACACAAAAGTTCACCACGTAACCTGCAGGGCATCACCAGCCTGGGTTAGAATCGATAAGAAGTGTTAATACTTCTCTCAAAGTAAGGTGAGTCCTAGGATTTTTCTACAAAACATTACCATACAAAGAATATCAAACATTTTTAAAAAACAGAACATGGAAGAACTGTAAAATACTCGTTGCTATAATAAACTATTTTACGGTTTTTGATGATGTTGTTTACGTTTTTTTCGATAGTTGTCTCCTTACAGCTACAATTTACGAAATGACCGCTATCTCAGGACTAGGCTTGCCAACCGTCCCGCGAGAGCCGGGACGTCCCGTTTCTGGAGCTTTAGAGGATGCGTCCCGCGAAAGACGTGTGCGGGACGCCAATTGTCCCGTTTTATCGTACCTACCGCTAAACCTTCGGGCAGAAGTCGGAATTTAGTGAACGCACGTTTTGTCTAACTAGAAGAGTGGAGATCGCGACCGCGAGTCTCGCGTCGAACGAACACATTACCAAAGTAAAACATTCAATAAAACTATTTAAAATAATTTCTAATTGTATTTTTCGCCACCCTATACTTTGACAGTTGGGTCCTGCTTTTTTTTGCCACGTCCCGCATTTTGATTGCCAAAGTCCCGGTAAATTCATACATTGAGGTTGAAAAGCCTACTCAGGACTCATCGGGGCTATCTCTACCCGGGGGTTCAAGGGGTGCAAGGCACCCGGGCGCCGAGGCACAAAGGGCGCCGTGGCCGCCACGCCCCGCCGGCCTCTGCAAACGGGTAAATGGCTGCACAGCACTGACTGCGCGGGGGGGAGGGCATGCTGTAATAACTAGGGAGCTGTGTTCGTACCCCGGCGCCAGAAAATATAGAGACGGCTCTGGGACTCATCTTTCATTGAACAGAGTATGGTAGGTATATCTACTTATGAATTGGATTGTGATCAAAGACATTCAAGAGTAGTTATGATGAACGTTTAAGGTGACGATGACTTTTAAAGAAGCTAAATGTTCCGGGCTCTCCCCTTATTACCCCTGACTATTCCGAATATCCTTCAAAAAAAGAGCATTGACATAATAATCATTTCACTTACATTGTAAGCACAAAAAAGGTTGTCATTCTGATATCCTTAAGCTACACCCGCACTGATAATTCTGCACTGCATAATTAGGTGTGTGTGAACAAACTCGAGATTACCATTCATGGTAATTCTGATTTCGTTATGCTGCGTGCTGATCGGTGAATCACCCTGAGCCAAGCAGGCGCCTACTACAGACACCGGCCAACCGATCCTTGACTATTACGCATTGGTCATAAATTTAGACACTTTTGGAGTATGAATAGCCATTATCAAACGGTTGCCTACATGCACATAAAAGGCTTTATTTATAGAATTCTAACTACTTACAATATTAAATGATGCTTCATAGTTCATCGGTATTTGTTTATTTTTCCTCGTATTAAGAACAGATGTAATTAGTAGGAATTTCGGTTAGTGTTATGAATACGTTTATGAATAATAGGTACTATAATTAAAACAATGTGTAACATGGATATACTTACCTGATGAATAAGAACAAATAATTTTAGACTGCAGTAAAATATTTACAAAGTTACCTACCAAGTAACTCGGCAGTTTTACCCTGTACTATTATTTATTATGTGGTTTTACATGTTCAAATATGGCCATATATTAGGTTTTTTTTTTATAAAATCTTTGTCCCACACTAGGATTTCTCCTGTATCGTGGGTGCGTTTACAGACACAAATCTCACAAACACAAACGCTCAGACCCGAAACAACTAGGCCATACAAATTTTTGTTCCGTGTGGGAATCGAACCCACAACCCGTAGAGCAGAAGCCAATCGCTCAGCCACTGCACCAAACGTGTCGTTGTATTGGTTCTCGCCTCTAAATGCTACTCCTCACACATGATAGTAGGCTCCCTGAATTTCACCTCAAAATATCCCACACTCCTCGACCTAAAATCCAGGCTACCGGCAGACTTTTGGAGGTTGCCACCTCGACAAAAAAATTCATAAGGAATCCCGGTCGAGCCGGCTTATTTACTAGCTGTACCTACTCAATCAAATTGTTACAACATTCTAAAAAATCCTTATGTTAATAAAAAATACCACCGTATCGAGAACGCCTGGAAGAGCTACTGGCCCATGAAATCGTTGATGAAAGGAGACATACCTCTATCTTTGAAGCGCAAACTCATCGACATGTGCATTCTGCCCATCCTAACCTACGGTGCTCAAACATGGTCCCTGACTGAGTCTCAAAAGTCCAAACTCAAGGTTTGCCAAAGAGCGATGGAGCGTAGCGTATTGGGTATTAAGCTCAGTGACCGAATACGTAATACCACGATACGCTCCAAAACAGGAATCGCCGATGTGGACCATAAGTCTGCAAGACTGAAGTGGGATTGGGCGAGCCATGTATGCAGAATACATAAAGACAGATGGGCCAGAGACGTCACGAAGTGGGTGCCGGAAGACGGGCGTCGTCGCCGCGGGAGGCCTAGGAAACGCTGGCGTGATGACTTAGAGTCGTTTATGGGAGATTGGCCAGAGAAAGCAATGCATAGAGAGGTGTGGAAGGCTGTGGGGGAGACCTTTGCCCAGCAGTGGGACAAATTCAGGCAGAAAAAAATAATTGCTAGTGGCTAATAAATAACAAGCACGCAGGTCGTAGGTACGATCTGCGGGGTTAAGCTGCGCTTGCGCTCTCAGTCTGTGGATGGACGACCATTCATTACCTACCCCTCCCGTCCCGCGGTTGTCATACGAATATCTAACAGTCGTTACGGGTAGATACGATTATGATTTGTCTCAATTCATACAGAATTGATTTATATACTTTTTTAAATTTTAATAGGTACTTTTCCTTTGCATAATTGTATTATTGTAGAATAATAATTATGATTTTCTTTGTATAGACTTAATTAATTTATTCACCTGACAGACAGAACTGTGTTGCTGGGGAGTTTGTTGCGCCGTTTCTTCTTCACAGCATAAACACTAGGAAGCGGTGAAGGGAGGGCTTTTTGTGGGCTGTATATTGTCACATTGAAGTTCAAAAAGAAAAAAAAAAACTTTGTTACGGAACAATATTTATTTATTTATTTTTATACTCTTATTGTACATAATACACCGGAAACGAAAAAAAAAGAATACAAATATTTACACAATATGTACAATGGGCGGTCTTATCGCATATCAATAATTCCACAATAAGTAAAAAGAAGACGTTATATTATATACCTGTATTATACAAACTAATAAATAAATATATTTAAACAATAACACAAGACTAAGTACAACGAGTAAAACGATGATAGTTAGCTGCAAAAGTACTGTAGCGCAGCTATCAACACAACACCCTTTTCCAGATACAGAATGGAATGACATTCCATGCGAAAAATAAAAAAGAAGAAAAAATGCCTAATAGGTAAAGTAAAAAGTAGGTAATTAAGTTAATATACTTAGTTAATTTAGATTTAGTTAATTCATAATAAACACAAAAAATAAACAGTACCTACTGGGACATAATATGATTTGTTGAAAATGTATGTTCAAAAAGAACTAAGTAATTCTAGTCGTTTTTGAATAAATGAGGTTTGTGAGTTACTTAGGTACCTACTAGGTACTCATCACCCACATACAACAGATAAACAGATAGAAATTCTAAAAACTTCTGTTTCGGCATCAGGATCGTTCCTAGTACCTACACGTAGCAATTATTTTTCAATAATAATCAATCCACTGTTTTTTCTTCGTTACGATTTAATTACTTATACCTACAACGTTATTTTTAGTATTTACAAAAACCGAGACACCCCAACAAGATTTTCATCAGAACTGCCTGAATATGTGTTTTTTTTTAATAAATCTCCAAGTTACACCGTAGCTTATGTCGCGTTAAGTTCCCTAGTAAAGTGTGAAATGCCGGAGATGTGATAAGTAGGGGTTGTCTTATACACGGAAACTGACCGAGCGGACCATCTCAAGCCTCAAGGTGTCTATTCCCGTCAACTGTTATGGGTAGAAACCTACTGAAATAAAATTGAAATTTATAAAAAAAAAAAGTTGTGTAAAAATATGTCAATAGATTCTCCTAGTGATTCTGAACAAACTAGTTTCAGGTTTAGTATATACTAAAAGTAAGCTTGTATAATATGTATAGACACGAACTGACCAATGCCTATATGTACATTTTTAACGTATTTTTGATTATTCCCTGCATATTTCTGTGGAGGAACGAGGTATGGTGTTCCTCCAACGAAAAGAGAAGGTTCTCCAACCAGGCGGAGTCTTATGCCTGGCGGGCTACTACCCCACAGTGGATGTTGGTATTTAAACTATCTGCGTGTTAAATCTTGATACCGCGATGTAGGATAGTTCGCCGTCACATGCGATGCATGATAGATGTCGCCACATGCTGCGTATTTCCCGCCCATCACTCCCCCCTGAGACCGGAGGTCGATCGTCTTGATGAGCCAGCGATCGTTGCATGAAAAGAGCCTCCACGAGTAACGATAATTAAGTATGTCCGGCGGACCCTGGGCAGTCAGCCCCGCTACCAACCTTGCTGACTGACTAATCTTTTCACCACAGCATGAATTGTTTTCGTATAGCTCTTTCTGACACGAGAAAAGAAGAGGAAGCGGTCGTTGCGTCTTGAGAGCTTGCCAGGGCCAGTGAGAGGTTCCAGTGAGTCGGAACCAGACGCCGCGCGCGGTGAGTGGTGGCGGTGGACTGCGTCGACCAGGAGAGAAATGCCTCTTCTAGTTGACCAGCCGAAGTACAGTACCTATATATGCGCCATGTTGTTGAAATGGGCTGAGGGTCGTGACCAGGCTTGCGCGTTCGCTGCAGGCTAGTGGTCAGATCACCCGTTGAAGCCAATCACGCTGGCTGGCTGTGTGACTCGCTGCTTGCTGCTAAATTTGATGCTGAGCTGAGAGTGATTAGGAAATAATGATGTTGCTGTTGATCTTCAAAGGCTGCGAAGGTTGAGGACGCCATCGTGAACATCATGTTCATGATGGCGTTACTAGTGTGAAAATACTGTCTGTGATGATCACGTCGGGGTCACCAATGTGGAGGAACGAGGTACGGTGTTCCAACCATACGGAGTCTTATGCCTGGTGGGCTACTTCCCAACAGTTGATGTTGGGAGGTTGTATATACCTACCATCTGCGTGTTAAATCATAATAACGCAATGTAGGATATTTCGCATGTGACATGATAGATGTCGCCACATGCTGCGTATTTCCCTTAGAATAAGTACTAAAGTTCCCATGTGGCGCTATAGGTGACGCCACATTTCGAGTTTAACTTTCTCGGCAGCCACAATAAGGTAAGAAATTATTACAATACCAAATTACAGCAAGATAACTAAATAATACTCATATCATAATAGTACAGGTGGCGAAATAGAGAATTCATTCAGTACACTAAAAAGTTCTGAAAGTATTTTCCTGTTTGCGAAGTATACTGCACACTCTGTATACAGAATGCTCCATGCGGTACCCTTAAAAAAAATAGTAACACGAAATTACCATTGCAAGAATGTCAACATTTTATGGCAACATTAGTGCTGCCAGGATAACCTATCCTACCAGAATTTGTGGATTTTAAGATTACCTATTGTTCAAGAGTCAATTTATTTGGTTATGGAAAAAACTTTAAATTAAAATGGAATCAATTATAAAAGTGATTTTTTGCACCCCTCCCTTTTTTCGTTTTGTTTTGACTCATTTCTATTTTCACGAGAGCTGGGGAATTAAACGAATGTTACATTTAGTAACCATTTCCATAACTCTAATTTATAATACACCATTTTTTGATAAAATTACTGTTGCTTTTAGAATTTCGGAGTGACCAATATCAGAATCTTTCAATGTATTTAATTTAATTTATTCCTTCAGATAACAAGATCCATTGGGTTAGTAACAACAGTCTTAACCTATGTTAGTACTTAATTAATAACAGAGACAATGTACAGGTGACAAGTGACCTCACCAACGGGCTGTCATGTCTCCCGGCTATAGCGCTTAGAATGCTGTTGGGGCTGCCACGGAGTCTGATTAGCAGCGAGGCCGCTTTCTTACGCCGTACAGCATTGAAGCAGTCTGTACGTGCCTCAGCGAACATAGATGATGCGCTACAGAACCGAGGCAGACGCAACAGCACCCTAAATGCGTTGTTATACTGGATTCGCAGAGCATTGTAGGCCTTTTGGGTGTAGCTGAACCACAGGCTCCCCGAGTACAGCGACATGCAATATGCTTTAAACAGTGTTAATTTGACCGCCGCTGTACATCGGAAGAACCGGCGGGCCAGCATATTAGCTCGCACCGACAATGCTCTGCGCTCCCTCTCCATATCCGCGTCGTCTTTCAAATCGTCCGTCACCAAGTGGCCCAGGTATTTAAAAGAGTACACCCTGTGCAACTCCACACCGTTCAGTAACACAGGAGGGACGGTGAAGGGACACTTGGTATCGGACTTGAAGACCATGTATTTTGACTTGCCTTCGTTATACACAAGGCCATGTATTTATAACGCTGAGTCGGGGAAGTTTTAGTTTAGCCATCTGGCAGCATTTCACTTATTTTTTTTATCATGTCAATCTTTCTGTCTGTCTCTGTCGTGCAGCGTGACCGATTTGTATGAAATTCCCCAAACTACGGGGAATTCCAAACTAATCCACAGATTCTCCCCACGGATAGCATTGATGTGGGGAAAATGAGATTTGTAATTATAGGTACCCTAAATGCAATGTGTATCTTCTGAAATGTTTCTGAAACATATTATATTTACACATTCCGGTGGTGAATTTTTCAGTTTATTATGGCAACATTGAATGACGAAACACACTCGTTCCCTGTTTGCCATTTGCTAACGTTTGATTTGCCAACTTTTATAAGTTCACAAGTTTTTTCATACAATATTGAGAAGTTTTGTTCAACATGGTTAAATCGTTATTGAAATAAAAAGGAAAGGAGAAAGGTAAAGAGGAGCAAGATAATTCTAACTAAACCAACGTATCTATCTCAAATAGGAATTATTTATGTAAGGTTGTGGAGTTAATAAACGAACTTGATTGTTATGCGAGTAGTGTGAATTTGTCTGCCTTGAAAAGGGATTAAGAAACTAGGGTTTAGTTTGAAATGGAATCCTCCAAATGCAATGTTGAACAAGAAAATTTAACAAAACCAAAAAAAATAACAAACACCTAAACAATACATATTGAAGTTTTTAATTGGTTTGTACTTGTGTAATCAAAAGTTGTATATTTGTGTTAAAATTCCTTTTAATTTTTTGTTGATAATGTGCGGGTAAATTTTGGGGTATCCAGGTTTTCCTCTCCCCTAATTTGGGACTTTTGACCGAGGTTTTTGGGTAATTTAGGATATCAGAAGTGGCAACACCTCTGTTAAGTGTCAATGTCAACTGACAAGTGTCAACTGTCAACCGTTTCCCATCCCTGGAGGAGAAGTTCGCGGCTAAATAACCGAAACAGAATATAATTAAAAATTAAACCGTTAGCCGACTTAATTTCGTTAAATTTTACAATTAATAACAACTGTGAGGTTAGTATAAACATCTTATACATTTTCTTCTACCAATGTTAAACTTTTACCTTTAATTCGTAGCCGTCAATAGATAATTAATGTAATTTCAGTTTACAGATTTTGGCGGGAATCTTTATCTATTGTCTATTGAAAACAGCATAAATAATGGACAAAAGGAAACAATCTAAAGGACCGCCGATAAAGAGGTTTAAATCGGCTGACGATGACGATGACAATGAAGTGCCATGTAGTTTTGAAGAGCAACTTGCGATTATGGATGCCGAGTTTGATTCGCAAGAAGTGCTCGGTGAAGGTCCGGAAAATCAGTCTACCAATATGAAATGGTCACGACCTGCACCACCTGCACTGGATCCAAAGAAAGATAAGTTAGTTTTTCAACAATTAGATATTGATCACTACAATGGTCAGCCCATGCAGGGTATGCCTGGGTCGCAGCTGGCTCCTGTACCTATTATGCGAATGTATGGTATCACTATGGATGGAAATTCTGTTTGCTGCCATGTTCACGGATTCACACCTTATTTCTATGTAACTGTTCCTGTAAATTTTTCTGAATCATCATGTAATGATCTTAAAACAAACCTTAACAAAGCTATATTGGAGGACTTACGCTCTAACAAAGATAACATTAAAGAAACTGCTTTAGAGGTGCGCCTGGTAAAAGGTAGATCTCTTATGTATTATCAAGGCGATAATGACATCACTTTTGCTAGAGTTTCTGTGGCACTTCCCAGACTAATAGCTGCAGCTAAAAGACTTATTGAAAGACAACCAACTTCATTTGGGCTAATGGATCCATTATTCTATGAGAGTAATATTGATTTTGATATCCGATTCATGGTTGACACTGCAGTAGTTGGTTGTAGTTGGATTGAGTTACCAAAAAATAAATGGTTTTTGAGATCAAAAGGTTCACAAACAAAACCTGAATCTAGATGTCAAATTGAAGTAGATGTAGCTTGGAATGCATTTATAGCTCACCAACCTGAAGGGGAATGGTCCAAAGTAGCACCATTCAGAATATTGAGTTTTGATATTGAATGTGCTGGAAGAAGAGGTATCTTTCCAGAACCCAACCATGATCCTGTTATACAAATTGCATCTATGGTTATTAGGCAGGGTGAGCCTGAACCTTATTTAAGAAATGTCTTCACGTTAAATACATGTGCACCTATAGTAGGATCACAAGTTCTCAGTTTTCAGTCGGAATCTGAAATGCTTGCGAAGTGGTCTGATTTCTTCCGGGAACTTGACCCTGACATAATAACTGGTTATAACATAAATAATTTTGATTGGCCATATCTTATAAATAGGGCAAAGCATTTAAAAGTAGACAACTTTGATTTTTTGGGGCGCATCAGAAATGTTAGGTCTGTTATAAAAGATTCTGTTTTACAATCTAAGCAAATGGGCCGCAGAGAAAACAAAAACATTAACTTTGAAGGCAGAGTTCCATTTGATTTATTACTTGTTTTAGTTAGAGATTACAAGCTTAGATCTTATACTCTGAATTCTGTCAGTTACCATTTTCTTCAAGAGCAAAAAGAGGATGTACATCACAGTATAATTTCAGACCTGCAAAACGAAAGTGAACAAACTAGAAGGCGACTCGCTATGTACTGCTTAAAAGATGCATATTTACCACTAAAACTTCTAAATAAGTTGATGTGCATTATTAATTATATGGAAATGGCTAGAGTGACAGGTGTCCCCTTGCTTTGCCTGCTTACTAGAGGCCAACAAATAAAAGTAGTGAGCCAATTACTAAGAAAAGCTAGAGATGCAGGATATTTAATGCCAGCTTATCATGGTCAGGGTTCAGATGAACAATTTGAAGGAGCAACTGTGATAGAACCTAAGAAAGGATATTATGCTGACCCTATCTCGACTTTAGATTTTGCTTCCCTATACCCCAGTATTATGATGGCTCATAATTTATGTTATACTACATTAGTCCAACCAAATATGCAAAACAAAACCAATTTGAACAATGATGATGTAACTGTTACACCAACTAAAAACATGTTTGTTAAAGCAAATATTAGAAAGGGCCTCTTACCTGAAATTTTGGAATCATTGCTTGCTGCAAGAAAGAAAGCTAAAGCAGACTTGAAAGATGAAAAGGACCCATTCAAGAGATCTGTGCTTGATGGCAGACAATTAGCTTTAAAAATCAGTGCAAATTCTGTGTATGGTTTTACAGGAGCACAGGTTGGCAAACTACCTTGTTTAGAAATTTCAGGGAGTGTCACAGCTTATGGTCGTACAATGATCGAATTTACGAAGTCTGAAGTAGAAAAGAAATACACAAAATCAAATGGTTATAAAGAAGATGCAGTAGTAATTTATGGTGACACTGATTCTGTAATGGTAAGGTTTGGAGTTAAAACCCTTGAAGAAAGCATGGAATTAGGAAGGGAGGCAGCCGATTTTGTTACAGCTAAATTTGTGAAACCAATCAAATTAGAATTTGAAAAAGTATATTATCCATACTTACTTATTAATAAAAAGAGATATGCTGGTCTCTATTTTACTAAACCAGAAAAATATGATAAAATGGATTGTAAGGGAATTGAAACTGTAAGAAGAGACAACTGCCCTCTGGTTTCTAACATGATGAACACATGCCTCCAAAAATTACTCATAGATAGAGATCCAGATGGTGCTGTTAACTTTGCAAAACAAATAATATCAGACTTATTATGCAACCGCATAGATATATCTCAACTAGTTATCACAAAAGAACTTACTAAAAATGACTATGCTGCAAAACAGGCTCATGTAGAATTAGCCAATAAAATGAGAAAACGAGATGCTGGTACTGCGCCTAAACTTGGTGACAGAGTCCCATATGTTATATGCTGTGCAACTAAAAACACACCTGCTTATATGAAAGCTGAAGACCCTATATATGTATTGGAAAACAGTATACCAATTGATTTCAATTACTATTTGGAAAATCAATTATCTAAACCTCTTTTAAGAATTTTTGAACCAATATTAGGTGAGAAAGCTGAATCTTTGCTTTTGAAAGGGGAACACACTAGAACTAAGGCAATGGTGACTTCCAAAGTAGGTGCCTTGGCTGCTTTTACTAAGAAAAAAGAGAAATGTATAGGTTGTAAAACTGTTATGCCTAATGATACTGTAAAAGCTTTATGTAATCATTGTTTACATAAAGAAAGACAGATATATATCACAGAAATATTTAAATTAAGGCAACTCCAAGAAAAGTTTTCTAGACTTTGGACTGAGTGTCAAAGATGTCAAGGTAGTCTTCACGAAGAAGTCCTTTGCACTAACAGAGATTGCACTATTTTCTATATGAGAAAAAAGACAGGTATTGAATTAGACTCTCAAGAAAAAACTGTTCTTAGGTTTGGAGAACCCACATGGTAATCGATTTTTATGTAATTGCTCTGTATGTTTTTTACAAAAGAGAGAAATAAAGAGAAGTAACCTTTTATCTACTTTTTATTATACATCACTTGTTAATATTGTTTACTAATGTGAAAAATTTACAATTTATATTTGAGTACAAGACAATTTATAACAATCATCCACATTCAACAATTATTTAACGAAACACATCATAATAACATTTTTATTGCAATCATTTAGATGTCTGGAAAATCAATTTGACACTTGGAATGTATATCAACAGTATTATTTATGTATTTTAAGTATAATTTTATTTGTATCACTAACAATAATATTTTATTGTTACATTCTAGATGCAAGAACATGAAAAGCAACTTTTTATCCAATTAATATAAAAAAACTAACAAAATTCATACTATAGACGAATAATTTATTATGTATATACTTATTTCAATCAAATAATATATAAAATACCTTGACTTGATAAAAGTTAACTTATTTAATTTATAGGTATTAGGATAGCCTAATTTTATATGTGATAAACAGCTGCTTTACACTTATTTATATCACAGGAATATTATGCAAGCGCGATATAAGTACAAGGGTAAAATTAAACCTTAGTAACCAAACATACCATTTCTAATGCTAGGAAATGTAACACTTAAGTACAGTATAATTATTACTGACATTTTGCAATAAATATTTAGAATTAAATTACAAAATAATACTAGTATGTATGTTGATTCTAGTAAGATCATAATAATGACATAATTATGTCCTATTTTATACTTTAATTAAACAAATATATTATTGTAGGTATATAAATATTAAACAAGGTGTAACACTATTAACCAGAAACCAGAAGAATCAACTACTGAATCAATTTCAGCAATTTATTATGTGTGTATTTAAAAAAAAGAGCTTTTTTATTTATCAAACAATCTAAAAATGCAGACATGTCAAGGCAATTCGACTGAATTTTAAATGCAAGTAGAAATGCATGGACCAATACCAAGTTCTTTAAAAGATATGATTAAATTAACTTTTTGCTATTGTTGTTTGAACCTAATATTCTATTTGGGTTCTCGGAGGTTTCTGGTTATTGCTGTTACACGTCGTATTTTAACCTGGTTGATCTTAAGCCGTGTACGCACGAGCGAATATGAACATCGCGAGCACGAACATGGAACACATAGTTTGCAAGTGCGTACCACTACAAACAGTACGTTCGGCGAACGCCTTCATAGTGATTTGTGTTCGATGTTCGTGTTCGTTCGTGCGTACACGGCTTTATGTGTTTAATGATATCTTTAAATGTTGGAACTAGTATTTTGTTCCATTATTTTTGGTATACTAAAAATGAAAAGCATAAACTGTTATCACTTGAGAACTAAACATAAACAAAACATGTTTTTTTTTATTTTTAGTTAAGGTTATGAATTAATAATAGCTTTTCATCTATTTTCTTGGGATAAAGTTCGACTTATACTTTGTCTAGGAGTCTTGTTGGAACTGTTATTCTTTGTTATATTTGGTACTGGCATCTCGTAGGGTACGGTATTCATTCCTGCGTTAGAGGCTAATCTCATTATATCTTCTAATGTTCTTATGAAGGTATCACACGTTGCTGAAAGTAAACTCGATGCGTCGTCAATTTTCTGGAACAATTATTTATAATTCAGAAAAAACCCTATTGGTATGTCAACACCAGTGCGCTTTCATGTTCATCTTGTGCTTTCGTCTGACGCATGCCTGAAGCGCCATAGCGCATGCCCTAATACTAGTTTGAGTCTTATGGCAATCAATATTGCATGCGCTTGATGCAAGAGGCATTGAAAGTTGAAAGCGCAAGATGAACATGAAAGCGCACGGGTGTAGACATACCATATTGGGTATACCTACCCTACTTAACATGACTTTCATAGATGATTAATTCTATTGTTGATTAAGTACCTATGCAGAAAATAAATAACTTTTCCTTATTAAAAAAATATTTAAAAACTCTCATAAAGCAACACTGCATAATAATCACTTGCAACTAAAGAATTCGGTCTAACAAATGGACTAACTGCATCCAAAGATATGACTGGTATTCCTATGGGCCTGTCCACGTCACGACGTCGTCAACGTGGAACGGTGCGGTAACGCGGCACGGTGCGTTGAAATAACGTGCAAATTTACGTTACCGTATCGTAAAAATGAGATTTATCGTTGACCATGTAGATCCTGAATTGTAATAAGAGAAACAGTAAGGTATGGTTTTAAAGCATCGGAGGACATCAACGGCGACTAACTCGCGGGCGTAGAGAGCGCGGGCGGAGCGCATAAACGTATGCGCTTGCGGCTAGAGCCAGGTGTTACGATACGGTAACGTAAATTTGCACGTTATTTCAACGCACCGTTCCACGTTGACGACGTCGTGACGTGGAGATGTGGCCAGGCCCTGAGAAAACCAGTAGTCTCCTTATCATTACTGAAAATCTAGTTGGGTAGTTGTGCGTTCTCCAAGTAGTACCCAGTAATTTCTGGGATGGAAAAATCAAATATTAACAAATTATAACTGATTACATTTACCTGAGTCTCCGGTCCACCATCAACAGTAGCTGCACTCTTTACTGCATGTACTTGCTGCATCATCAGATCACAATATAAACGCAATTCAGATTTCTTGTGGCTCAAAGAATTGGTGTCTTCCAATGCTGCAGCTGAATAAATATAACATTTAAGCATACTATTTGAACAGGTTTCTGCCTTATTATGGTATTGTTTCAGATAAAGCTTTGACTTCTAAATAGTGTACAATATTGTAAAACTAAAGTACAAAAAGGAAGTAATTATTTTTTTATCTTTCAAGGACTTTTGATTGTTATAATTTTCTGATAATAATAATTGCAATTAACAATTAATTGTTATAACTAGTTACGTGGTTGGATCAAGGGCCTGATAAAGAAATCAGTCCTCCTCGACATGGCGTGTCTTGTGAGGAGGTTCCTGTCTCTGGAGCCCTAACCACCGGTAGATTGGACCCTGCTCCCGATGCCGGTAGACCCCTATTTTTATACTTTTATATGTATTTTTTTTATAGAATTATATTTAAAATTATGAATGTTGATGAATAAAGGTGATAATAAATTGCAATTAAAACAAAATACTAACACAAAAATAATATATTGATAAAGTACCTTTTAAATCTTTCGAGTCGACACAAGCTTTGGCACTGCCTAATGCAACCAGCCATTTTTGCCTATCTTGTGGAGATGGTGCTCTCAAATACATGTGTTGCTGTCCAGGTATTACTAGATCAAGCCGTGTATTGTCTATTGTATTCACTGGAAAAAATATTTAGCAACTTGTTATAAAATACAATTTATGTATCCGAGATCTGAGGTCTCAGATTATATACGCCGTAATGTCATGCAGAGAGGTAACTAATGTTATTATTTGTTAAGGCTAATAGCAGCATTTCTCTGATTAAAAAAACAACAATAACACTAACTGTATGACAAATTAAGACTGCTTTGACGAAGGGAAGGTAGTACCATATTATATCATAATTACAGTTTATAGTGATGTTGGATGAAGTTAAAAATATTACCTAATCAATACAACTTTCACTAAACAGGTTAGTCTAAATACAAATAACAGCCTCTAAAATCTGTATGAGGAGCTCTTAATTAAGGACTCTAATCTAGTCTGAAACTTGCCAGGCAACCCAGACAACATGCTTACAAGTAAATTATGGTCATAAACAATCTTCCTATCAATTGTTTAATAGCTTCTTCTGACAAAGCACTTACCATTAATTTGGCAAACTGATACTTTGACAGACCCTTTGCATCCTTGACTGACTTCCTCTTGCGACTTGTAATATGAAATAATACCATTTTCCAACACAAACCACCTAGTTTGCCAACCTGAAGTGAAAACAATATGTTTATTAAATCAGGTAAAAGGCCCAAAAATCTAAAATGTATAATTTACAAAATTCCAATGATAATATACCGTTCCAATAATTAGTCCACTTCCACAGAATTCCCTCCATTCCAAATTTAAGGTTTTAAAAATCTTTTTTATTTATATTTACTTGTCGTCAGAAACAAATTAAAATTTTCGTCTTGTTGGATTACAAATGTCAAAACTGTCTGGTTCTGTCACAAGTGACAAACGTCAGTCAAGATGACACAAAACCACAGTTTTTTTTTTTTCTGACTTCGCACTGTCTGTGCATTTTCGCCACAGACATCAAATGGTAGAAATAAGTAACGAAGAAAATTTTGTAAGGTAGGGAAACTAAATTATTTTGTTATAAAGAAAAAGTTCGGACAATTTTGTATAGGATCAGGAGAGATGAATAGGAATGAGATGTATTTGAAAAACTGCTACATAGAAATATAAAGGACAAGGATATGAATGAGGATGAGCTATGTACACAATTTAAATTTTAATACTATATACAAAACCACAGATTAGGATACAATCACAAAACACAATTTGGGCAATAGAGATGCACCGTTATTATCGACTTGGATCACAAAATGATCAAGCCAGAGTAAAGCGAGCTAAAAAATATGGATTCAAAAAAATATTGTGCCGATAGATGGAATGCGAACAAAAATTCGTGATTGAGTACTTTAAGTGGTAAACATGTATGTAGATCTTCAAGACACCTTGTTTTAAATATTCTATACATGTTCTTTACGTGTATAAACAAGTAAATAAAATGTATGTACGCGCATTTTTTTAAATCTAAAATGTTCAGTATAGCTGTACGAAGTTCGCCGGGTGAGCTAATATGAGATAAACATAAATGTTTAAAAATATTAGTTTACTTTAAAAAGTTTTAGTTTTTAATGCTGTAAATGTAGTTTGCGCTTTAATACTTCTTACCCCGGTCACTCACATGCGCGCCAACATCCGTACATTGTACGAATGTTTTCAAATTAATATGGAAAAACTTTGTTGCATAAACATTTGCAAATGTGGTCCCACACTTGTGGTACTTGTACTATTTATTCTCTGCTTGTGGGTTCGCGTATTCGTACGAATGTGACGTGACCGCGACTTTAAAATTATTTAAAAATATACAGGGTGGAATCGTTAAGTGTCAACAGACGATTTTTTCGTCAATTTAAGAGATATCTAAAAAGTTAAGGCTATTCTTAAAACTAGGCTACGTGGAGAATAAAATAATATAAATAACTTCAGGAAAAATAAAAGTCAGATATTGAAAATTTTGTTTTTCGCTCCCTCCATACATTTAGCATGAGAATTTCTTACAACTGATCATACCAATCATACCTACGTAATCTCTCTCTTCCTTACTGTTAATATGGCGGCGGAGTTAGACTTACTCGAGTTCAGTCCATCTTAGTCATCTCTGTAATAAAGCTTCATATCACTAGATTTCTGAGCACTACCTAAATCTAACTCAGGATTTCGAACAGAAAACAGACAGATTTTGTAGTTCCAGATTGCCTACGTAATGCGATAGCCTATTATTTTCATGTCTAATAAATAATAATAATATTGCAACCAGTTCGTTTTACTTATAAAAATACTAATAGTTCAATGACAATGTTCTGGCTCTAAAAACTGTCATGACGAACTTGTGGCTGTATAAAAAACTCCTCTGCCTACACTTAAAAGGAATAGGCATTAAGTAGGTGATTTTTTTTTTATTAATTAAATTAAAATCCATAAGAGCATTTTTTTTGAATTTGGATCTCAAAGCTTATTCCGTAGTTTTTTTTAGTAACTTGTTATTTTTCGTTTTCAGCCAGTTCAATTGATTAAAAGTTTAAACGCTTATTACATTTGGCTGAATTAATAAGCCGATTCGAATCAGCCAAATGTAATAAGCGGTATGTAAATGCGTTTCTAAATAAGCTTCTAAATGATTTAGTCAGTCAGAAACCATCCTTGCTACTGAATTTAGGATCCTAGGTTGCTAATTGCGATTACACTTGACTTAATTCAGTAACGACTGAATTAAGACGACTTAATTCAGCCAAATGTAATAAGCACTTTATAAATAAAAAATGTTGCCGACTTTGTCAAGTAGGTACAAGAAATAAATATTATCCATTTTTTATTGAGTTATTAAATCCTGTCATTCAGTAAAAAATTAGCTCGAAAATAAAATGTGCACAAAAATTATAAGCTTCTTGAATATCTCACGAACAAAAATGTCATACTAAATGTACGGAAGTAGGTAAAATCAAAATTCTCGATATATGGCGGTTATTTTTTCAAAAATATTTATGTTTTTTTAGTTACTAGGCGGCCTAGTTTTGATATTAGCTATAAGTTCTGAAATATTTTCTAAACTGACGGAATAATCGGCTGTTGACACTTAACGATTCCACCCTGTATAGTTTGCACTATAATTTTAATGCTTCTAACTTCTAAGTTCTCCACATTAAGACTTATGATGACAAACTGATAACTGAAGGGTAGGTTAGGTTATGTTAGAACTATGATCACTCAACGCAGGAGCCAAACGAGCGAAGCGAACAGTGTCGCAGCAGCGGACGCGGTCGCCGAGTGCCAGAAACTATTCGCTTTGCCGATCACTTTCCATCATTCGTTTAATGGGTTCATAAAAAAAGGTTTTTGATTGATTATAGTGCAAACCATTGATTTTGTAATGAAAAGCATTATTTAAGTGCGCCTCAAAAAATGTTTGTACTTATTTTCATTCATTTTACAAGTTTTTAAATACTTCCCTTAGAATAATAACGCCTAGAAGGATAGTCTCATACACGCTCCCTACAAAAGACTGAAGCAACATTCGTAATTATGTGTGAGTGAGCGGCATGTAATTACGGAGACTGACACGCACACAGACGTAAAAAAAATGTTGCTCGAAAATATAATTTCCCCTAAATTGGGGGAAAATTGTATGTATTTGGGCCATAGCATAGATTGCATATAAAAAATGTTACGTATGTAATGAACCTATTTTTTTAACTAATAAAAAATTCTGTCAGAAGTACATACTTATCGTAATACTTTATAAAAGTTTTATTGTTGTTTTTAACTAAACTCGTAATTATACTTAGAACAATTTATTAATTTGCGACTCTATGTCGCGTATCTATTTAAACTAGTTTAATGTATACGCGATAAACCTTCGCAAATTATGATAACTTTTTAAATATTTCAAAATCGTCACCCTATAATTTTAAGCCGGGTCTGCTGTGACCATGTGTTTGTTATTTTTAACATATAATCATGTTTTTCTACAGTAAAATGGGCATCAAATACAGTAGACTCCAAGTGTTAGTGTCTACTGTATTATGGGTAATTTTTCTTTACAACTGGCAACACTTCGTTGTAATAAATTAGGTTAAGAAAATTTTGATTTGGAGATCGATTTACGTAAAAATAATGGATTTAATGTTAGTATCAATATGTGAAATGCAATTTTATGTAATTTTTTATGTTTTCCGGATGTGCTATAGCATCTTTATACTCAACAAATTGTCGTTTTGAATTATTTCTTGGGAGCTGTGTTCAACAGAGCGTGACATTGAGCACTGACGGCTCGATTCGCTAACTTTGCCGTATCCGGCATAGTTTGAGTTGCTTCACTTTTGGTGCTCGTACTAGGTTTCTAGGCGTTATTATTCTAAGATACTTCCCTTAAAATAATTATACCACTTTAGTAGAAAAAAAGTTTGATGGCCGGTTTCACTGGCTAAAACCGTTATTACATTTGGCTGAAATAAGACGTCTTAATTCAGAAGGGCAAATTAGAAGCTTCTGATCACACTGTCCTAAATTTAGTCAGTGTGACCATTTGTGGCAGATTTCTGCCATTTTGGCAGATTTCGCTCCAAAATTTTATCTGTGGCAGATCCTGCTGACGATTCACAAAAGTGGCAGATTTCGGCAGATTTAAATGATTTCATGACAATTCACATTACATAATTTGAATTATCTTTTTTAAAAGTATACAGTACATCAGGTTTTATATATGTATAATGAGATTACAAATGATTTTTTCGAACTGGCAACTTCTGTTTCATGGCCAAATTATACGGGGATTTCCCGCTTATTTAAACAAGTGCTTCATATGATTATGTACTGTAATCAAACTGGAATACTTCTTTATTGATTTGGTTTCCAAGAGACTTGTTAGAATCAGGTGGAAGTAGCGCCACCAGCACAATTTTGAGTGTAGACAAATTTTAGGGAGCGATTGGAAAAATCCTGGACGCAAATGGGGCTACAAAATATCCAAATCCAAATATTACAAATTTCGCGAAAGCATTATTATGTTTGCCGATGTCCAACGCTTTGTGCGAAAGAATCTTCTGTCTGGTGAATTTAAACAAAACAAAAATAAAGAATAGGTTCCTAAATCAACATGATCGCACCCTTAGTAATATAAGGGCGTAATACAAAAAATAGTAGTTTTTTGGGAAATAGCGTAATAAGCTGGAATAGGAATCCAGAATCTTTAATCGCGATTTCACAAAAAAACTACTTTTTTCTATTATGCCCTTATATTACTAAGGGTGCGATGTGTCAGCTTTAATTACAACAAAAGACACGGCGACTGTGTCTCCTACATAACCAACTAAAAACATGATCAAAAAGATGTCGTCAAAATCTATGTATACCGAAAATTTGAAGGCAAATGCGGATACGTAGAGTAAGTAGTGCTTAAGTATAATAACGCATAAGAAAACTTAAATATTTTTATTGATTAAAGAAATTTCATTGAATTCATTGTGTATTTTTTTCAGTTTCCATATAGGCATATTTTTCGTGAGTTGATATGAGTCGGACGTGTCGTGTGCGAGGATGGCTCCAGTATTATCCAGACCAAAAAATTGGCCTTTGCCCAGCCCTGGCCTTTATTGTAGCCGATTCGTCTATAATTTATATAAACTCAGTAGCACTTGGAAGCCCTCATTTCGTACATTTTTGTTCAGGAAATTTTTGTCATTTTTGTCCCGAAGATAGGGCATATCTTTATACAGCTCTAAAATATTGAGCATAACTTCTATTTCTTTCGTCATTTCGTAGGTACCCACGCTGCGCACCGCACTCGCACTACACTTTTTTATTCGGGAATACAAAATAAAACTATACGTCCTCACGCATCGACAGAAACTCAAAGGGGGGGGGGGGGGGGTGACGTACTTGACGTAGGCGATCATTTTTCGCAAATACAAAAATCACATATTAATACCACAGTGTACCTACTTACTACATACAGTGGGTCAACGCCCATACATTTGGCAGGTCCTATGAAATGTCAAAATTGGTAACACTTGTCATAGGGTTGTCACATAAAACAAATTACACAAACTTTGTCAAACAAACGTCCAAATTAATTAACGTTTTATAGAAACAGTGACACGCAAAAAGAAAACCACGCATGCGTAATTTTGACGATTGACAAAATAATGCAAAGGTATGTAGCAGCAATTTGGCATCAGTGACCCCGAAAACCATGAAATTAACACCCATGATGATTAGATGAAAATTGTTATGGCCGCCATCTTGGATTTGGATATTGACGTTATTTTCGGCATCAGTGACCCCGAAAACCGTGGAAATGACTTCCCACGAACAATCATTTGAAAATGTATGTATGCCGCCATCTTGGATTAGTAAACAGACTCTAAAATAAAATTATCGTAATAGGTACAACACTATGAACGATGTCAATCAAATTCGAAATCAAAAAGTGCGAGCCCTGGAATTTATGTCCCGAGTAGGTATGCAGTATGGCTACTCGGGACATAACCTTCGCTCCTTCACCCCGCAACCCCCCGCACGATTGCTCTGCGACAATGTTCTACGTTGACCGACTGTAAGGAGTTAGATTTAAGTAGACTGTGTTAATACCATGCAAAAATCTACAAAGAATCTCGCGAGAGGGCTCTCTATTCCCATATATTACTATACTCTTTGGTCAAAATAAAACTATACAACCTCACGCAGCGACGGAAGTTAGTTACTAAATGCGTTTACACCTTCCTAAATCCGTTTCTAAATAAGCTTCTAAATGATTTAGTCAGTCAGAAACCATCCTTGCTACTGAATTTAGGATCCTAGGTTGCTAATTGCGATTACACTTGACTTAATTCAGTAACGACTGAATTAAGACGTCTTAATTCAGCCAAATGTAATAAGCACTTAAGCTAAGGGAATTTGATGTAGTTATTTGGCAACACTCTTAACTGTCAGTACGGGTGTGGCAAATATCCGTTGTTTGGTCGTTTACAAATAAATTATGAAACTCTAAATTCTTCACAAAAACTGAAATAGTGCCTTATTTTGTAATTGATTATTAACCAAACAACAATATGTACAACCACTGTATTCTTGGTTGTGTTATTATTCTCGCTTCAGTCATAAATGGTAAGTAACCCGTAATTTCTTTTTATGCAACCGAAATTATTCTTAATTCTTTTATGAATACTGTTTCAAACAATACTTTATTTTGCAGTTTTAGGTCTGGAATGTTACGTTTGTGAGAATCAAGAAGACAACAATGAGAAATGCGTGAAAACCATTAAAAACTGTGAATATAACCAGGATGTTTGCTTGACTGAGATTAAATGGGGTAGCACACCATATTGGTCCCAGGGAGCTAAGAAACAGTATTATGTATCGAAGCGGTGTTCTAACAAGACGGAATGTGCGACGACTAGACACCGGTACATGCCACTGTGTACACACATTTGGTACCAAGATTGGGTATGCTCAGACTGTTGCCTTGGTGATAGATGCAACTACTTTATTATAGTAAGTAACTTGTTGCTGTCTATTTAAAATTCTTGATACTGGTTGCAGTTAAGTGACTAGCTCACTGCTAAGCACTGCTTTCTGCAGTAAAAGTTTCGATCCCTACTAAACAATTGAGTTTGTGGGTCAGATTTTCTGGTTGTTTGAGCATGTGAGATTGAAATCTATAAACTTAGCACTCAGTATAGAAGTCATAATGGTGGTACTTTTTAAAAAGAATATGCCATTTAAATCTTGATCATCAATTGCAAACAAAATCAGCATCACCACATTGATTTAAATAGGCAAGAAGTCTAGATCTCTAACATTTCAGAAACCTAATGTTTTAAGTCAAGTAGAAACTTTTAAACCAATACTAGTTATTGTGAAAAGTATGGTAGAGACTTCAAGTTCATCATTTGACTTATACTAAATTAATTAATTTTATTTTCAGAGTGGAAGTGATGCTGTAAAACCAGTTCTTATTGTATTATCAGGACTACTCTTACTGAAGACTTTAATTTTATAGAATTTAATAACAACAAAACCATTTCTCAGCAAGACTAATTCCAATATTAGGGGCCATCCATAAATTACGTCACACGTTAAGGGGGGCAGAAGGGGGTGGACGAAGTGTGACATTGTGTGACAAGGGGTGGGAGGGGTCCTAAATTTCGTGACGTCTCATTTCAAAGTCTAATAATCTAAGAATTAAATAGAAATAAAACTAATTTTGGATTTGCTGTTTTAATTTAATAATTTCTAGACGTAAAATTGAAAAATATGTGATGTCACACCTAGGGAGGGGTCTCACAAATGTGACCAGCTGTGACAAGGATGGGGGTGGGTCAAAAAGTCTTAAATTTCGTGTGACGTAATTAATAAATGGCCCCTTATTAATGAAGTAGACTATACCATTTTCACCGTAAGGCGAGTTGTGTCATTTTTCTACAAAACATTATGATGCAAAGAATAGCAAATATGTATTTAAAAAAAACGAAACATATAATATACTTATTTCACAGTTTTTGATGGTATTCTCCTACTACACTCCTAGCTACAATTTTACAAAATGACTGCCATGTCAGGACTCATCTTTCGTTGAACAAAGTATAGTAATTAAATTTTACTTAAGACTAATATTTCCCATTTTCCATGAAATATAATTTCCTGACTAGTACCTAATAGAATTTGTATTGTCTTCAATGTGTTAGTTACTAATGTAACTTGAAACTGAAATATCAGACATGCTTTTTAATTACTATTGTTGTGATAAGAATATTCAAAATTATTCAGAGAGTTGTGTTTTACCACCTCTATTTTATTGTGTCTAGTGTATGTCTAGTGCATAAATCAACAAAGAAAGTATCTTAATATACTAGTAGATAAGTTATATCACATGTCTTTAATAGGTAGTAACATCTACACTATAATTTAAAAATGCTTTAACACATTCAGTGCCCGGTGCCATCCAGGAGGGCACCCTGTAGTCGCATTCGCCATGCCGGATGCCCTCGTATAGGGCTCATTTTAAATGCAGGTTTTTCTTGGAAAATTCACCCTCATGGAACAAGCAAACACCTATTTTACGACTTAGTACCTTTTTTTTCCAAGGTTTTTAACCTAATGCCAGGAACCCTCCTCGAGGGTTCACTCATAGCGCAAACGTAATGCCGAGGACCCTCCTGGAAGGTCCACTAGCAATATGTATGGCAGGATGCCGTATGAGCTCTATGAAAAGTGTGGTGAACTCTAATGTGTTAAGCATTTAAATAACTATGGATGTTACTGTACTGGGAATTCAAGCAGCAAGTCTGCAAAATGTAGATTTAGATAAATATCAAACTGCTACAAAACACTTTAAGATAATTTATTAATTACGGTTTACTCACATGTATTTTTCGGGAATGCCCGACTAATGACCTCGCCGCTTGATCAGCTCATGATAAAGGGCTCTGTTTGGGTCCGAAAAACGTGCATTATTCGGGAGTGCCCTAGTCGGGCACTCCCGAATAATGCACGTGAGTAAACCTTAATTAATCATAAACATGAGTGTGTCTCACGAAAGTTATAATAGTCTAAGATAAGTTTTAATTGAGTATGTAAATTGCCTTAATGAATCTCTGCCTTTTACTATTGTAGATCAGAATAATGTTGTTTATGTTTAGATAATCCGTCCAATTATGTGCTTTAGTATTTGTGTATAATGGTGATGTATTTTTATTATATAAGCAAGGTTTTCCCCATTTTCGGGATTAAACTGGAATATTCAAATAGGGTTTTTTTTAAATAAATGACATCAGAATAATACAGTATTTATATTAGTTAAAGCCCGCCCTTGTGTACCACCAAAGGCACCAATGTACCTACATAAAGTGTAAATAAATAAATATTGCTATTGAGTGGTACATTTCGTTTTAGGTGTGCTTAAATCTGTGCCCGTACTGAAAAAGGGTAGAAGTCCTTTTAAAGGGTATAACTTAAATACATACCTATTGCTTCTAACTTAACAAATATAGAAAAAAGGTTTGCAATAACTGGTCATATTTCAATAACACTGAAAATAAATAAAATTCTGTCACAATAAGCTAGAAATCAGTTTCATGTGCGGAAAACGCCGATCGGCGTAAAAGTTTTTCAATATGAGATTCGTCCGACGCTGATCGGCGTTAGTACTTTAAATCGCCCGCCCCTGTATAATAACGGCGATTTTTTGAGCCGCCTTGAATGGGTTAAAAGTACAAGATTTCTCGTACAAACTTTCAACCAATATAATTTCAGCCTCTCAGGAGTTTTATATCAGGTAATCTAGTCTGTGATCAGGTAGCACATCTGACTCCACAAACTTTAGACCTAATTCTGTGTTACCCACCTTTAGTAAAATATTTGAAAAATTAATCGTGTGCGTTCGCGCAGCGGAATGTTGTTGAATTTAAAGATTTTAATTATGCAGATATTTAGTGTATGACGTCGTATAATTGTGTATGGTAAAAAAAAATTTGTGCACGCAGCCATTGTGGAGAAATTCACCAAAAACTGATTCCGCTGGGCGAACGTTGTCCTGGCGGAACTTTTTTTAATCCATAGACTTTAGAAGAAAGGAGATGTGTCCAAAAATTAGTGTGTATTTGTGTGTAATTGTGTATGTATGAATAAAATTAGTGCATGCATAAACTTCGGAGAAATTCAAGTTTCCGCCACGCGAACGTTTGGCCATTAGCTAGTTTTCATATAAAGCGCTTACATAGAGAGCTGTAGATTTTTACATACGTTGTTTTGAATTTGTTTATATTTGTTTAAAAAACAGATTTAGAAAAAGTCGTAGGGCTTAAAAGATAAAAATATAAACGTAAAATACGCTTATTAGGTCTTAGTTCTTAAAGTATGCACTTTGGGGTCTAGATTTTCACGTTTATACAAACCTTGTAAGTGTCTGCAACATGTTGCCAAGTATCAATGATGTTCCGTTAGTAATTAAAGAGTTAAAGGACAATTTACCATGAATAGATCACTGTTTACAAAGCAGTCAAATATCACGACGTTCTAAAGGAATTGCATGGTAAAATGTATGCCAATAATTAGTGTATTCATTCAACTATTCACATGCAAAATTTCATGTCATTAAATTCAGTAATTAAAGAAAAACAATTATAATACTGACGAAGCATCGAAAACCTACATAACCCGACCAAGTTCGGATAGCTACGAAAAAGCGGCCGTGCAATATATTTAGGTAACATCCCAAAATTTACAGTATAATACCGGTATTGAATTGGTATAGGTGATAACACAATTGTTGTTTCGATATAATTTATAGGTCATTTATTTTTGTACACCTACTTTTTAAATGTATTTGATTATGACAGAAAGTAGGTACTATTTACGTAGGTACTTTATTTAAGTATGCGCTTGAGACTTGAGATATAATCTAGATATATTATTTAAGACAAATAAAATTCATACAGCTAATGTCTATTGAAGATTTCACGGATCAGGATTCTAACTATAGACCCTAATACATTTTAATCTAACTAAAACCCTATAGATAGAATCCTGATCCGTGAAATCTTCAATAGACATTAGCTGTATAAATTTTATTTGTCTTAAATAATATATCTAGATTATATCTCAAGTCTCAAGCGCATACTTAAATAAAGTACCTACGTAAATAGTACCTACTTTCTGTCATAGTCAAATACATTTAAAAAAGTAGGTGTACAAAAATAAATGACCTATAAATTATATCGAAACAACAATTGTGTTATCACCTATACCAATTCAATACCGGTATTATACTGTAAATTTTGGGATGTTACCTAAATATATTGCACGGCCGCTTTTTCGTAGCTATCCGAACTTGGTCGGGTTATGTAGGTTTTCGATGCTTCGTCAGTATTATAATTGTTTTTCTTTAATTACTGAATTTAATGACATGAAATTTTGCATGTAAATAGTTGAATGAATACACTAATTATTGGCATACATTTTACCCTGCAATTCCTTTAGAACGTCGTGATATTTGACTGCTTTGTAAACAGTGATCTATTCATGGTAAATTGTCCTTTAACTCTTTAATTACTAACGGAACATCATTGATACTTGGCAACATGTTGCAGACACTTACAAGGTTTGTATAAACGTGAAAATCTAGACCCCAAAGTGCATACTTTAAGAACTAAGACCTAATAAGCGTATTTTACGTTTATATTTTTATCTTTTAAGCCCTACGACTTTTTCTAAATCTGTTTTTTAAACAAATATAAACAAATTCAAAACAACGTATGTAAAAATCTACAGCTCTCTATGTAAGCGCTTTATATGAAAACTAGCTAATGGCCAAACGTTCGCGTGGCGGAAACTTGAATTTCTCCGAAGTTTATGCATGCACTAATTTTATTCATACATACACAATTACACACAAATACACACTAATTTTTGGACACATCTCCTTTCTTCTAAAGTCTATGGATTAAAAAAAGTTCCGCCAGGACAACGTTCGCCCAGCGGAATCAGTTTTTGGTGAATTTCTCCACAATGGCTGCGTGCACAAATTTGTTTTTACCATACACAATTATACGACGTCATACACTAAATATCTGCATAATTAAAATCTTTCAATTCAACAACATTCCGCTGCGCGAACGCACACAAATTAATCCCTAATCAGATGCAAACAAATAATAAAAATAAGTTATTAGAGTGCGCGCAAGATAAGTCTGCGCGCGGCCGAAATCGGAACTAATCATGGTCCACCAAAGTGTGTGCCGTTTTATCAATTTTGATAGTAAAACTACCTGATTGTAGGAATATTTAACGGGAAAAATGTGTTTGGCGATAAAAAAATATAAGCTTAAAAAGCGGTAATTATAACTTTTGCGATGATTGCAACGTTGAGGACGCCCTCAGTCGCGCGCAGAGTTATCTTGCGCGCACTCTACATAGGAAACAATTTGGTTTCACAAGAGGTCGTTCTACAACTGATGCTGGTGTTGAGCTTTTAAGTCATATGAAAACTAGGTACAATCCTATGGAGTTAGAAACACCGTTAGGGATCTTCTTTCGTATTTGGGTAATAGGACCCAGAGAGTGGACGTTAATGGGAAGAGATCTCCGGGGTACAGACCCCGGAGATCATATACACAGGGTATACAGATACTCTGTAGTGACAAAATGCCTAAGAACTATTTTCTGAACCAAATGGGAGTCAGGATAGCCCAGAGCTTAGGCCCAGAGCGATCAATTTTTCGAGCTTTCAGATTTTTTTAATACATTTGTGATAACGTTTGATAAATAATTATGACTGAGGGCTTACCATGACGTCTTAAGAAAACGTTCAAATGCCAGCCAGTGTGCCAGTCAACTTCCGTTCAAAAGCAGACTTGCTTCTGAATCGCTAAAAATCGTACCATGACAGTACTAAAGGTGAACCGAGAGAGACTATTGAACCGAGTTGAACGGTAATGCTTAAAATTCAATACAAAAAAAAAGGTGAACGGATTTTGTAAACGTCAACGTTAGCAGGCCTACTCTAACGATGTCATAATACAAACAAGCACTGACAAGCAGGGCAGTTCAACTTCCAGGCAACTTCTGTTCTGCTGAGGTCATAGTAAGCCCCCAGGCCTGCGGCACGCCTGGTATGTTGACGTTTACGAAATTCGTTCACCTTTTTTTTTATAGACTTTTCGTACCATGAACAAGCTCATTCATTAATCGTTCACCTTTAGTACTGACATGGTACGATTTTTAGAGTGCGCGCAAGATAACTCTGCGCGCGACTGAGGGCGTGCTAAACGTTGCCGTGATCGCAAAAGTTCGAATTACCGCTTTTTAAGCTTAACTTTTTTTATCGCTTAACATAATTTTCCCGTAAATTATTCCTACAATCAGGTAGTTCTACTATCAAAATTGATAAAACGGCATACACTTTGGTGGACCATGATTAGTTCCGAGTTCGGCCGCGCGCAGACTTATCTTGCGCGCACTCTAACGATTCAGAAGCGGGCCTGCTTTCGAACGGAAGTTGACTGGCTGGCATTTGAGCGTTTTCTTATGAGGTCATGGTAAGTCCCCAGGCAAATTTTACAGAAATGTGCCTTATACTGGAGGCTCCAGTGATGGTTTTGGATGGCATTTCTTTTGAAGCCTTAGAGCTTAGACCTATGGAGGTAGCAATGCGCGAGTTCCCAAACATTTTATTCTGCCAAATTTTGGGGGGGACGCGGTAAACACGTACAGCACACATTTACAGCTTAACACATATAAATATCGTGTAGCTATGAACTCACACTAAAATAAAAGCCGGAATACAAACAAAAAACACGCACACTAACAATAACTTTGTCGTATTTATTTATGTTGACGTTTAACACAAACGCAAAATATAGTGATGAGGTATGATAAAAGACCGATAAACTGAATGATAAAGGAATGAACAAATAAAATATATAATTTCATCTCGTGGAAAACAATTTGTATGTAATTATTGTTCTTAAAATTAAAATAAAACAATTGTAATAAGAATACCAATAATTTATTTTAAAAAAGGGCTATGGAGCGCAGTATACTTGGTGTTAAATTAACTGATCGAGTTCGAAACACAATACTGCGCTCCAAAACTCAAATTGTCGACGTGGCTGAAAAGGCCGCCCAGCTGAAGTGGGACTGGGCAGGGCATGTCTGCCGTATGCCAAATGCGCTATGGGCCCGTATAGCACAAGAATGGAGCCCTGAGACAGCGAGACGGGGTCGCGGCAGTCCGCGGAGAAGATGGCGGGACGAGTTGGATGCCTTTCTTGAGGTTTGGCACGAAGCTGCACAGAATCGCGACAAGTGGAAGGAACAGAGGGAGGCCTTTGCCCAGCAGTGTGACAGTACAGGCTACTAATAATAGTAATAACCCTTACCCCCTCTGGGAAAGGCTCACCATGAGATAAACGTAAAACCGGAGGGAACATTAGACTAGCTTTCTACAACCCCATAATATAAAAAAAATGTGTCATGAGGTCTACTGGAAAGCTTACAAACCGCAGGGCAGCTTGTGGCGAGCTGTTGGTGAGTTGCGACACTGCGTAACTTATTGCCTCAGATAGTCGGTCAGGGCCTCGTCTTCAGTTTGCCTTTATTGGCTGGCTGGAGTGGAACCCCAAGAGTGCCCGCAGGACTCTCAACTCTGGCTTGCCTTCATCGGCCGTCCAGAGGGGGGCCGCCAGAGCTATATGCTTGGAGGTGGAAGTGTCTAATGGCGTAATATCGGGGAAACCCACTCCGGGTCTTTTAGACCCGCGACGGCGAAACCGGGCCCACACTTCTCTTCAGCTCTAGCCGCTCACACGTTTGTTGCCCCCTTCGCCTATACATATACTGGCGGCATTTCAGGGGGCCCAGCTAGTGAGCTGGCGAGTCACCGTCTGCCAACGCATTTCAAATTTAAACTTGAAAGGCAGATGCCGTTTCTTCCGGCAATAGAAGTTATCTAGTCCACCTAACACCCCTTCTCATAGACCAGATATTTTTCACCATATTTTGCAATAGTATTGCCTGGGACGGTCCATGACTGTACTCCATTAGTGCAGCCGTGGATAGTCTCCGGTTGGTGCCCCACCCCATTTTAGATTAAAGTTCTCAAAGAGGCCTCTGCGCGTTGGACCTGTGTCCCCGTGTATGCCTTCCAAAGGACCGGACATCTTCCGCACGGAAGATGAGCCGTGACTACAGAGGGATATAGTAATAAAAATGAGTCTTATATTATTTCCGCTAAAGTTAGGTACCATTAACAAATATTAAAAAATCAACACTTAACTAAAATAATAACTACTTATATAATAAATATTTTAAAATCACGGCAATCAACTTCCGCAATTTAACTTACAAGTGGATAAGAACTACAGTGTTTTTTTTTAATAAAATAAAGAATAGTCACAGAGACTACGGCAGAAACAAAAAGTTAAATAGGTACCGGGTGAAAATAAATATTACTATCGCGGTATCGCTCACGTGGTCTGTCAATTCGGGGAGCTTAAATGCCTCACGTTAAGAACACCCGTGCGTGACTGCCTCGTTAACATGGTCATCACACCTGTATTCCCTGAAGGGTAGGGCAGAGGTGTATAGTATACCCTAATTTTGCCGTTATGTTTAGTTCCTTTCCCTTGTAATAGGGGGCGAGTCTATTGCCATCAACCAGGCACAAATCCAGACTCTGGGCTGCTACTAAGAAATTCCACACGGAATAATCCAATAACACTTTGCCCGAGGGGCAAAGTGTTATTGAGAAAAAATTCAAAATTCGATCAGTTTTATTTCCATGCAAAACGACTATTGTTTTGTTTTTTTTTTTTTAATTCTTCATTGCTGCTTTAGATATGAGTTCAGAAAATGGAGCTTTTAAACAGTGACCCCAAAATATGACCTAAAAGATAAACAGCTGATCATAGCTGGTGATACACAGATTTTAGCGTATTTTTCATGAAATCTTTGAACAGCTATTTATATAATATATATAATATATCTTTATAAAATATTGACTTTTCGGGAAAGTTGTAGAACAAAAGTTTGTCACTATTATGGGTTCTTTAACAATAACACCCCTTCAGATTAGTACCCCCTTTCCGACTGATCTAGTATAGATGTATTTGAGAACATTTTAACCACAATTCAGTTGATTGTGTTCGCTGCACACGTAATAGGGTTTAAATATTAATTTAAGTTAAATTTCTTGATTGAAACTTAGTTCTATCATTGTTGTTGGAGGCAAAAAAACCTTTTATTTTTTGTTAAATACACTCACCGGCATAATTAGCGGAACATTTTTATTTTTTACATTTTTTTATTATATGGTACCTACTGCTATTGCTATGACGATTTTTTTATTCAAAAGAACCTTCAATTAGGACTTGTATGTTGAAGAAAAATTTGGTTTTCCTAAGCGATTAGAGATAAATTAGGCCCAGTTTTGATTTTACAAAGATTTTGCGATTTTGTGCTTTTGATCGGAACTTTGTTTTATTTAAGTACTGGTGGTTTGGCCTTAGTGTATTCATTGCATTTGGAGAAAAAACATTGCGTAGAGGCTGAAAGGAGTAATTTACCTGCGACAAAAGCTACGAGCCATGTTACAGTGATCGATGAAAGTCAAACCTATCGTGCAGTAAGTTAAGCACTGGGTGTATCGATATTAGTCATTCCTCGCAATGTTCATTGGTACAAGCAGGCAGGATGTTTCGTTAGAAGATGAGGATAATGCAGAAATCAAGAAAAAAGCGCCGCTGCTGAGAAGTTTATGACAGTTCAAACCGGTTAAGGCTCTGAAAAATTGGCGCAATGCTGCTATTCGGACCTGTAGCATTCTGAAGGTGGTCCGTATTTTGCTTGTCAGTATGCGGAAAGAAAGACGACGTCTCATTGAAGGTAATCTGATGTCTAACGCGACTGCTGAATGTCCAAAACGTGCTGTAGGTCATCGCGTAGTAAAATTAAGTTTTGCTCAATATCACCGAGATCGGACTAAGGAGACGGAAAGAGATTTTTTCTCAGAGGCAAGCTGTTTTTTGATATACGTTTTTTGGATGGCAGGCATAGAATATGGATACGTCAAGGGAATCGCTTTGAACAGTCAAATTTTACAGGAATGTGCCTTATACTGGAGGCTCCAGTAATGGTTTGGGGTGTCATTTGTTTTGAAGCGCACACGGAGTTAGAAAGTATTGAAGGAAGCTTACTGGCTGCTTATTTTTGCAGGATAGACATCCTAAAACCTCATGCGATGCCACTTGATGAATTATCAGACAAGAAAAACAAAATATGCACGATTATGTGTGGCCGGACTGTGTATTCGTGGTCCGCAATTTCGTATAAGATGTTATAATAACCCACCAAGGTAGGTCAACGTGGACCCCGGACATGAGTCCAATAGAATATGACTTGGCCTTGACGGGAAATAGGGTTAGAGAAAAAAATCTAGCCACCCAGAAACATTAGAGGATTAAAAAGTGTTTCATGGGAGTATGGGGACAATTTGCCTTAAGAAAAGATAACGGATGAAAAAATTGGGTGGGAAAACATGTCATAATACTGATAAGGACCCTAGCAGTATAGAAACGGTGATAAAACAAACAAAAAGGTAAAATAAATAGCAAATTAATTTTACCAAAAAATTTGCGCCTAAAGTTACAAAATGGATATTTTAGCAAATTAAAGATTTAAATTGCCAAATTCAATTAAATGATTATTGATTATTTATTCTTTTAATTCCTTTAACCCTAATTATAAAATATTTAAACAAAAACATTAATGTACAATACAAAATTAAGGAAAAAAACACGGTTTTTTGTTGCGTTCCGCTAATTATGCCGGTGAGTGTAGTATCAACAAGGCAAAATGAAATAAAATCAATAACAGAGAACATTATGAGAAGCGGTAAACCTCTTTGTAATTTTCGTTCATTCAATTATATTCACATTGTCCCGTCACTACCTCTCGTTTTAAAATATTTCTGTCAATTTCTGTCACAAAAGATGACAGCTAAGATATGAATTAAATTTTTGATATTAATGCAAAATGTATACATGTTTGCCGAAATAATGCTTATATAGTGACAGAAAACTCCATGTTTGAGGAAGCAGACCGCTTTTTGCACGAAAATACCGAACAATTAACCATTTTTACGAGGTGTGTGTCGTGACACGGTACCACGGTACGATATGAATTGGCCAGATATCGCGAGAGAACTAGTTTTTATAATCGTCTATGGGCATACGTCACGGGGGTACGTCATGCTTTAGTACTTATTCTAAGGGTAAACGTATTCTTGCTCCCTCCATAGGTATATGCTCTAAGTTTGAAGCGCACACGGAGTAAGGCTTTATTGAAGGAGGCTTACTGGCTGCTTATTGTTACAGGATAGACATCCCAAAACCTTATGCTGTGCCAATTGATGTATGATGAGACAAGAAAAGAAAATGCACTATTATGCTTCGCCGGACAGTGTATTCGTGGTCCGCAATTTCATATAAGATGTTTTTAGAATCCACCAGGGTGGGTCAACGTGGTTCCCGCGTTTATGATCAATAGAATATGAGTTGGTTTTGACAGGACATGGGGTTAGGGAAAAAAAACAGGTACCTACCCTCGAACTTTAAAGGATTAAAAAGTGTTTCATGCGAGTATGGGGACAATTTGCATTAAGAAAAGATAATGGATTGATAGATTGCATGGAAAAACATGTCATAATACTAATTGGGACCCTACACCCTAGCGGTATAGTAATAAAACAAAATAAGTAAAATAAACAGCAAATTAATTATTCCACAAAATATGCGTCGAAAATTACGATATGGTCATTTTAGCAAATATAGGATTTAAAATAAATAAATAAATAAATATTTTGGGACATTTTCTACACAGCACCATCTAGTCCCAAACTAAGCAGAGCTTGTACTATGGGTACTAGACAATGGATATAATACTTATATACTTTTTTTTTTGTAAATACATACTTATAATACATAAGAAACACCCAGACCAACACAAACACTTATGTTCATCACATAAATATTTGTGTCCTGTGGGAATCGAACCCAGGACCTCGTGATCAGCAGTCCGACACTCGAACCACTAGACCACAGACGTCGTCAAAATAGTGCAAGTTTTACATAAAAATAAAACTTGTATTATTAAGCAGAGACGATGCACAGCATCTGTGAGAGGGCGTTGTATACTTCCCTTTAGTTTGCAGCCAATCACAGCTCATGTGACGTCATATCCTCGACCAATCAGCGCAGAGTTCCGGTAATTTCGTGGTACCAGGAGCCCGGTCGCTAATGGCGAACGGTTTTACCTCATAGATGACTCTCACCAGGAGACCTAGAATGGATGCTGTGCATCGTCTCTGCTTAATAATACAAGTTTTATTTTTATGTAAAACTTGCACTATTATTTGGCATGTGACGATGCACAGCATCTGTGAGAGACGTGTTTATAACTCCTGGTGACCACAACGACGCTATGTGAGAATATGATAATATTAACTGAAATCAATAAAACCATAAAGTAATATTGAGTAGGTATTTATCGGCCAGGATAAATTGATTAATCAGGTTTATCCAAATCAAGTAAACACAAATATTTTAAGATCACTTTATAAAGTACAACAAAAAATTGAATTTCTAATAATTAAATTCATGTAAGATGAATGACATACCTAATATTCTGACAAATAAAAGAAAACAAAACTAAAACCAATCAGAAGCCGGTCTCAATTTCACGTTATATAGGCTCAAAATAATTCGAGAGATTACTCGTACTTAGTGAAGTCTCAGTCTTCCCTATAATCTGTTTACAATAATATTTGGCAAAAGTATTCGGTCTGCGCCAATTACCACGAGAGAGAATTTCTTCAATAGGAAAATTCTCGTACCAATTCAAAGAAGCTACAGCCGAGCGCACACTTCCAGGAGACGCAGAAATACCTGCTTCTTTTAATAAACTTTTTACCCAATTTCCTATAACAGTCCGCGATGCACTTTGCGTGGGACCTCGAATTGACACAAACAAGGAATCGTTACACTCGGCTGTACGTCTCTGCCTTCCTAACTCCAAAACCTTTCTTAACCAATTAACTGGACATATATTTTCGTTATTGTGGCAAGAAAGCTTCCAGCCTGATTGCCTGTATGCAGCCGTATCCGTCTTAGACCCAAACACTGGATACAAGATTATGTGATCGCCCCGATCAATGTAATAATTCGAAGAGACTTTAAGTAGAGTAAGATCATGGACACGTCTTCCAGACGCTAGCAATAACAGGCAAGCTAATCGACGCGATGCTTTAAATAGAGTAATGTTATTATTCGGGGGATTCGTCTGCATCCAGGCAATCAGTTCACTTGGATCCCAAATAGGGGGCTTCTCTGCTCTGAGAGATTGAAGAGAGATAGCTTTAAGAATATGTTGTACTAAGAAATGTGAATTCAAATTTTCGTTACCCAATGTTCGTCCAAAGGTTAGAACTACAGATTTATGCAACAATATGGTAGGATAAGCCAATCTCTCCTCTATGAACAGATATGCTAAAAATTTTGACAAACTATTACTATTTGGAAAATTAGAGTCAAAATTGTTATTTTTACACCATGTGACCCACCGAGACCACGCAGGTCTGTACGTTCTTAATGTGGACTCTCTCCAACTAGATCTTAGCAGGGACCTCTCAGCCTCCGACCAGTTGCTTGTTACTCCGCTCCAGCCGCTATCTTCCAAACGTAGAGCTCCATGTCTTGAACTCGAGGAGGTGGAAAGCCCGTGCTCTGATCTATTAGAACTCGAGCTAGGTTGTTGATCTTCATCGGTCGGCCGAGTGCTCGACGTCGAAGATCCGGTAACCAGTACGCTCTCTTCCACATTGGAGCCACTATCAAGAAAACGCCTTGAGCAGAGTTCAGATGGTGAAGAACTCGAGGTATTAGACTTGGAGGTGGAAACACCCACGCCAGCTGAAACCGCCATTGACGACTGAAGGCGTTGCAAAAGTGGGCTGACGAGTCTAAGAAATCCTTGGTAACATATTTCTCCACAACCCTGGTGTCCTTGTTGGCAAAGAGGTCTATCTGTGGAACTCCAAACCTGCGAAAAACATTCTTGAGAGCTGGTTGCAGAAGATGCCACTCGGACGCCTGTTTCCCGCGGGAGAGTCTGTCTGCGATGTCGTTGAATCTCCCTGGGAGATACTCCGCAGTCATGGAAATACTCTCTTTGTCTAGGAGACTCAAGAGTTGGTAAGTCATATGGAGTAGGGGTGCTGATCGTGTTCCGCCTTCTTTTCGAACGTAAGATACGACTGTGCGATTGTCCGATTGCAGGCTCAGATGACGACCGCGTAGGCGAGATCGGAAATGTTTGACCGCTGCTATTATGGCAAACATTTCCTTTCGATTGCAGTGCCAGTGCCGCTGGTCTAGTCTCCATCTTCCTGAAATCGAGTGATCGTCCAACTGTGCCCCCCACCCATAATCTGCAGCATCCGTGGTCATAAAATGGCGAATCAACTCCGGGTGCAAACTGCTCCGAACTAGAGGTCTTTCTAATGTTGTGACCCACCATTTTAAATCCCTTATGACGGTTAACGGGGTTTCTACTGGTTTGCGAGGTGGGAAACGCATTAAAGTCCGAGAATGAAGTTGCAGTTGGCGGCAGTGAAGACGACCTCTTGGAATGACGAAGTTGGCAAAGTTGAGAGTGCCTAAGATAACCTGAGCTTCTTTTAAAGACATTTTTCTCCTTCGAATTAATCTTCTCGAGAGCGATAGAATTGTCCGAATCTTTTTTGGAGGCAGACACTTGAAATTTTCTTTGGTATTCCAAATGACACCGAGGAATTCCATCTCTTGAGAAGGTTCGGTGACAGACTTCTCGTAATTTATTGTCCATCCTAATGCCTTGAGTACATTGATAGATACCTTTACCTGAGACTGAAGAAGACTTCTCGATTGGCACGCTATCAAAAAATCGTCTAGGTAAACTATTACTCGTATACCTTTGGATCGTAGATGTTGTGCTACCCAGTTGGTCAAAGCTGCAAAATTTTTGGGTGCACACGATAGGCCGAATGGCAAGCAAGTCATCTGAAAAATTGTTTGACCGTAAATTAGTCTGAGGAAGCGACGATGATTTTTCAAGATGCTCACGTGGAAGTACGCTGAGGATAGGTCTAGTTTCACCATCCAATCTTCTTTCTGTAAAAAGTGGGGTATCTGAAAGTGAGATATCAGCTTGAAAGATTTCGGAACTATGTGATGATTCAAGCGTTTCAGGTTGAATATGGGTCTTTTGGACCCATCGCTTTTGTTTGTCAGGAACATTGTGGAGAAAAAGCTCGCACCGGCAACCTGATGATCCACAACCTCTAGAACGCCCTGATCTAATAATTCCTTTATCTGGCTTGACATCTCTGGTGATTGTGCAGTCTTGAATCGGCGCAGGACTTTTATTGATGGATGAATGAGTGGTGGTTTGGAGGTAAATGGTAGACGCATTCCCGTGATCATTCCGAGAAGGGCCTGCGGAGCCCGCAACGTCTGCCACTGTCTCCGATACGCTCGGAGACAGCCTCCATAGAACCGGTGCTGCTGTGAGTCATTTATCGTATCGCCTCTTATTTGATTGACCGTCTTTCTTGTGAAATTTTTTGCTTTTATTGGACTGCTTGAAAGAGCTTGTATTGGTCTTGCCCTTTTTGAAATTTGAATCGCTATCCTTTTGACGAAAGGGCGTATTATTTGGTGGTAGCTCGCGAAAATTTTGTTTATTTGGTTTGGTTGATACTTTGGGGGTAGCCTTATTTTGATCTTTTTCAGAGCCGAACCAAGGACGAACCCATTTATCTATACCACCTGTATTTTGGATGTAAGCACGCAGTTGATTTTCATCGAATAAACAATTAGAACTCGGAGGTATCTTACGCAGACCCTCACGAAGGTTCTTGTTAGCAATTTCGCCCAAGATGCGCTCCCGGCGATTTTCAATGTATTCAGCTCGTTTTCCACAAACTAGCTGCATAATTTCCTCGCTAATTTTGTGAAATTTAGATGAGGGTAGAAAAGATTCCGATATCTTATCAAAAATGCTAGAGGCAGAAAGTGCAGCATCAGGAGAAGCTGTCCAATCAATGAACTGTTGTAAGCTTTGATTAAGTAACTCACGTTGCGAAATTAAGGCATTGCATAGGGCTGCTATCAACCTCTCCGAATTAGCCGCATAATCTTTCCCTTTAATAAACTGTCTAAGTTCATCGTTAATCTCGAGCTCGACAAAACCAGGCGCAGCGTTATGAATTTTCAACGCATCCGCGTAACGCACATCTTTCCACGCGGAATCGCCAAATTTTTGCAACACTTCGAGTCGTTTCACGTGCTCGGGATTAGCGCGTGGTACCTTAGGATCTTTAAGGGACGTATTAACGATGCTTAAATTCAAACGCGGAACTTCACTCGCAATGTTATTGGCGGCGGCCGTCGGGCGATTTAAACAAAAGTCTAAAGGTATCGCGGAGCTAGTTCCCGGTACTTGTTCAGACGCGGGTACCACATTTGGCGGCAAAGCACTATGTAAAACCGATACATTATTATTCGGAATCGAACTTGGTACACACACGTTTTGCAACAAAATGTTAGTTAGCACAGTCACTTGGTTAACCAGATTTAAAATGTCTGAGGACTCACCGCATTTTCGCCGTTTTACCTCAGAGCCCGAAGAATCAGATTGCGATGAACTCGAATCGCTAGGTGCTGGTCGACGCTTACGGCCAGATGTAGACATCGAGTCGTTACCTACCTCCGCTTCTTGTTCAAAATCGCAATTATGATTATCACTCATATTTAATAACTACTTTGATATTTAAGAAATACTATGCACTATATTCAAATAATTCAAATAATATAATATAATATTATACAATTATTAAACTATTTAGATGCAAACTTAAATTTTTTGATATTACTCAGTCGAGAAATAACAACGCTATGAGGTAAAACCGTTCGCCATTAGCGACCGGGCTCCTGGTACCACGAAATTACCGGAACTCTGCGCTGATTGGTCGAGGATATGACGTCACATGAGCTGTGATTGGCTGCAAACTAAAGGGAAGTATACAACGCCCTCTCACAGATGCTGTGCATCGTCACATGCCAAATAATAACTAAATTCAATTAAATATTATTGAACTATTTGTCCTTTTAATGCTATTAACCCTAATTTTAAAATATTTCAACAAAACAATACAAAATTATGGAAAAATAACGGTTTTTTGTTGTGTTCCGATAATTATGTCGGTGTATGTATTTCCGGTAGTTGTATGTCTTAAGTTATTTTATTGAATCATTTTGTTAAGCAGGTCTAATTAATCGGTCTATTTGCGTAAATAATTCGATTTGATTGAAACGCAAAGTTCAAACTAATGTGAATGGACATCCTTATGAATTTTACTCTGTGGTTTAGTGCCAACTGCCAAGTGAATGAAGGAATGAAGTGCCACTGCTGTTAGCCAACCAACTGCCAAGTGCAAGCCAACATCAGCCAGCGGTAGCGGCAGTAATATTATTTCTAATATTTTCACTTCAACATAAAAAGTGACTTATTTTGCCTTTCACAATGAGTTGGAATGCATTTAATTTATATAATTATAAAACGCTGGCTTGTGTCCTTTTCTTGGTAAGTATTTGTAATGTCAAAATGTCTGAAAATCTTTTCACGAAAGTGCACTAATGGATTGTTGATTTTATGGTCTATTATGAATAATTAATTGCTGTATAATCTCCGAGGATTGTTATGTTTCAGATATGCCATAGTTTTTACAACCCTACCGATAGCGGTGCTGTGCAAATTTCACAAAGTAATTTGGATATGGTGTTAGGTGAGTTACATACCTACTCCACGTTTTCTAGAAGCTTAAATCTTACTTTCTTAGTACGTAGATAAATTTGTATGTATTCTCTCTGATTCCTCTCAAATTATGTATATTTTTTAATCAATTGTTTATATTTTTAAGTTTTATCATAAGATTAGGTCTGACTAATTGATTATTATGCCGATTCTATATTAATTTTATGTATTTATACACTAGCAATTACATTAAGCTATTTAGGAATCTGTCATAAGGTCTTACTACAATCTATTTATCTTAAATTAAACAAATTAGACACACATGACACATCATCATTTGTTAAATAAAAATATGCCAAGTTTACAGTAAACAAACAAATATTTTCACAGTACTGTGTTTTATCTTAAATTACATCATAAAGAACTTAATTCTTGGATTTTATATGTGTAGCGTTGCTTTCTTTATTGTTATTCACACTTTAATTTTTATTGCCATAACTACTCATAGATATTTTCACTGCATTACTAAATAGGTCAGTCATAACTTGTACTCATAGTGTTACTGCAAATTAAATAAATAAATGAGTATTAAACTGTAATTATTTAGAATAGAAATGCCACTGTTCTCTATTCCATTTCATACATAAAATCGAAGAATAATTGATTTTCTGTATCATGTTACAATTAATTTTATGCATCACTAACAATGTTTGAAATTTCAGCTTCCAATGAAATAGTATTTATTAATTTTTATGCTGAGTGGTGCAAATTCAGTAATATGCTTATGCCAATATTTGATGAGGCTGCTGACGAAGTGTCTAAGGCAGGTTATGACACTGGGAAGGTGGTCATGGGCAAAGTTGACTGTGACAAAGAAGGAGCTGTAGCAACTAGGTTCCATATTACCAAATATCCAACATTAAAAATGTTCCGGAATGGCATGCCAGCCAAAAAAGAGTATAGAGGTAAGAAAACATAACAGTTACAGAGACTGTCCTCCGGTTTCTGAGTTACGAATTCCAGGATAAGCAGTACTTAAGTAACATTATATAAGCATGGAGTTGTCAAAAAAATGATGGAGTATAAAGTATTTTTTTGACAACTCCGTACTTAAGTACTGCTTATCCTAGAATTCTTAACCCAGAAACCGGAGGTATGTTTATAATTGTTAATAGTCTTAACTTAATTTGACATGTGTTGTCTGTCAATTACGTCAAAGTATGTCATCATCATCATTCAGCCGAAAGACGTCCACTGCTGGACATAGGCCTCCCCCAAAAGGGGGTGTTTGCCGTATTCACCATGCGTGGCAGGCAGGTTTGCGATTGCAGTATGGTTGTTAAGGTACTCGGAGAATGCTGCTGCCCATTCTCTAGCAAATCCCTTAGTCGCCTTTTACAACATCTATGGGAAGAGATGGGGTAGTGCTATTCTTTAAGTCCGGCACTACACATATCAAAGTATGTAATTTACTATAATTAATTAAACATAACATAATCAGCCTAGTACTGTCCCACTCCTGGGCACGGGCCTCTTCTCAAAATGAGAAGGGTTCAGGCCTTAGTCTACCATGCTGGCCTGGTGCGAGTTGGCACACAATCAAGAACTTTATGGAGCCTTCTCAGGTGTGCAGGTTTCCTCTTTTCCGCAAAGTTTTCCTTCTCTGGTAACACAAGTGACAATTAACCCTTTCCTTGTCCCGTGAATCACTTATGAACAAGTGCATTGTTTATCTATTGTGTCTGCTGTGTGGACAGTGAACCTGTTAAATTCAGATCTGCGCATTAATTTGAAAAGTCAGAGGGACAGGCCGGTTTCTTTTTTGGAGTTTGGCTATCATTGCTTAGTTAAATAGCATTTTAATTAAATACTTCATTAAAAGTCAAAAACTAAAGTAACTATACTAATATTCCAGACAGTCAAGTGTGAATTGTTATCTCTTAATTAGCAATCAAGACATGTACCTAACCTAAGTAATAATCTAGCATTACAATGTTTAACCCAATTTATTTTTAGGCCAGCGCTCAGTTGAGGCATTTGCTGAATTTATCAAAAAGCAGTTAACAGACCCAGTAGTCACATTTGGTGCTCTCAAAGAGTTACATGATCTCAGTGAAGACAAGAGGCACATTATTGGTTACATGGACAGAAGAGACCAGCCTGAGTATGATACATTTAGGAAGGTGGCTGCTAACCTTAAAGATGAATGCCAGTTCCATGTTGGATTTGGTGATGCATCGCAGCAGATGCATCCACCAGGTAACGCAATTAACTATTATGCTTCAGATAAATGTGAGCTAATTCTAGCAAGCCAATAATCACATTTTTATGCACATTTAATACATTGCATCAGATGGAAGAAGGGTCTATTGTAATGTAGAAACTTTACTACTTTTAAAGTATCTTAAACAATGTTTATTCCTTTCTAGGTCAGCCAATTGTAGTGTTCAGAACTGATAGGAAAAAGTCTACAGAGCCCGATGAAACATTCACAGGCTCGTTGACTAATTTTGATGATCTGTACAAATGGGCTCAAGAGAAGTGCATACCTTTAGTACGAGAGATAACATTTGAGAATGCTGAAGAACTCACTGAGGAGGGCTTGCCATTCCTGATTCTGTTCCATCACCCCAATGATAATGAGAGTATAAAGAAGTACAAAGAAATTATACAAAACGAGTTAGAGGGAGAGAAACGTAAGTATATGAGTTGGAATTCTTCTATAAAGTACAGATTTATCTCTGAATTTTAGTGTTGTACTTACATACTTCAATCTGTATTTTCCTCAATATTGAAGGAACGTTTTGATTTTATTCACGAAAATAAAAACCGAATAAGCACACCATCATTATAATATATTATTATTATGTTTATGATGTGAAGGACAATTATTATAATTACGATAGTTTACCTACAAATTTTTACACACAATGAATAAAACATGAAGCAACACTTTTGTACTATCAGCTGTACATCTGTTGTACACCGCCTTTTTGACTGTATTTTTACAACCTTCATAAATTATGTTCATATTAACATACTGATTTGAAAGGTATATTGCTTGATGTAGCTGTGACAAGATACATGTATTATTTAAAATTAGAAAATACGACTTGAAACAGTATGCTTGCTCCTATGAAATGTCCTCCTGTATGAAACATAGTTTTTAATTCGAAAAAAGAACCCAAATTGTGAAGAATTTATCCCCTCTGTTCTGGTATTGACTATTGAATCTTCTGAATATCCTGACTCCTGTCTATCAGTTTTGAATCCAAATCACTGCTTATATTGAAATGCAAATTCTGTTATCCTATTATTATGGTTGGTCTATATTCAGCTTCATAACAATGTATTTTAGAATAGGACCAAGATATAAATACCTTATGACACCACAACTCTATTATTTTCAAGCAATTATACGTTTTTATTCCAAAATTACAGAAAACGTGAACTTCTTGACGGCTGACGGTGTGCGATTTGAGCATCCCCTCCATCACCTGGGCAAGTCAATGTCAGACCTACCGCTCATCGCCATCGATTCCTTCCGTCACATGTACATGTTCCCCGACTACAAAGAAATGGAAATCCCTGGCAGACTTAAGCAGTTCCTACAGGACTTGTACTCTGGGAAATTGCACAGGTATGTTTTAATTCCCATCTATATAATGCAGACTTCCTTTTAAATTTCTATCTAGGTACTATAACGTGAATAATAAATGTTTATGGCGTCCCAAAATGAATGTTCAGAGATAAAATGATAACTGATACTCGATTCAGTATTAATTTCAATGATTTGCTGCCTTTTTCGCCTATTAATACCATTAAGTTTCTATTTTTCCTGTTTAAGTGCCAGCTCACATCTGGCCAGGCGTAGCGCAGAATTTTTCACTGCCAAACCGTTATCGACTTTGCTAGCGTTTAAATAATGTCGACATACATGCATACCTTTCGCCTCTAGTCGCTTTGATGCTCGCGGGGACTAGTAGTTGTGTTAATTGATTTTCGATATTATTTAAACGCAAGCAAAGTCGATAATGGTTTGGCAGTTTGGTCACTTCTGTAAGGGCAAGGACCCGGAAAAATAAAATAGGAGAGAAAGAAAAAAAAAGTTAAAAGAAAACTTTGCCCTTGAACTTGAAAAATGCTCTGCGGTGCGTCTTGCCAGATGTGCGCCGACCCTTAGAGAAACATATCATTCAGTTTCTATGTAACTGAGCTCTATAATAGATGAGTCAATTTCTATGTAACTGAGCTCTATAATAGGTGAGTCAATTATTAATATCAAAATTCAAAGGCATATTCACACATACTTTCACTACTCTGAACATTGAGTACACTTCAACAATTAGATTATCTTGTTGATAAGATAACATTATAACATACATTCCCAATTGAATTAATCATGAGAATTTTTCGTCAACTTCTGTGTGATATTTTATGCAATATTCTCAATTGTAGTTATTAAAGGTCAACTTTTGAAACATGTGGCTAACAAATTATTACACGCTTATGTTATTTAGAATAATGTTGCAATGACCTCATTAAGAATATTTATGAAGGCTAGAAGTTAGTAGTTCAGTATGAACATGAATGTTTTTAATCAAAAGTATCTCTTCAAACAGTACTATACAAGGTGTAACGTAACATAAATAACGCACAACCTCATATGGGGTCGAATTATGTGAACATAAATGTAGGGAACATCTGTTGTTTTTCCGCGATTTCCGGTTTGGTCCCATAGTAAAAGTTGTTTATAGTGATGAGTACAATTTCCCATTTCGGTTTGTCGAGTGTTTACAATTTCAACCTGTAAATAGATAGCGGTTGTTATGTAAAAAAAAACATTAAATGACTTTACACACTCCAAAAATGTTAACCTTATTTGACATATTTTCCATTACGCGTGTTTGCGATTAAAGTTTGCGAGTATTTACAGTAATCTCTTTTATAATTGTTTTCTTAAGGTATGTTTTAAGTATAGTTCTCTTTCCTCCATTATAAACATCAAGACAATAGATCGTTCAGCATGTATTTACACGCCGGTGATATTTATATGCCTCAAGCGAATGTGAATAGCTCCGATGTCGATAAGAGTAGTGTTTTGTGACCCTCAAGATTTCTAACACAATAATGTTATATAAATCTCGTAATACTTACAATAAAACACTCTTTATTGTACACAAAATAAACAAGAAATATTATTATAAAATAGAAATGTACAATGGGCGGTCTTATCGCACTAGGTAATTTCTTCCAGACAACCTTTGGATGGACATGATTTGCAAGAAAAAAAGTGAGGGGTAGTTCTCGGTGTAACAATAAATAAGGAGACATTAAATTAAATACTTTAAATAAACCTAAAAACACAAATAAGTAAATACTATCTATACATATAAAAGGAGAAGCTGACTGACTGACTGACTGATCTATCAACGCACAGCCTAAACCGCTGGGGTTCGAAACTTGAAATTTTGACAGTAGGTTCCTTTTGTAACGTAGGCATCCACTAAGAAGGGATTTTTCGAAATTCAACCCCTAAGGGAGTTAAATAGGGGATGAAAATTTGTATGGAAAATCGTCACTTAACGGGTTCAAAATTTCACGCAAGCGAAGCTGCGGGCGAAAGCTAGTATACAATAAACATATTTTATGTGAAGCATTACATATATGTATAATATATCGATAGGTAGTGATCCTTGACGAGGCTTTTGAAAGTTGCCAAGGATTGCGCTCGTCTAGCTGTAACTGGCAAAGCATTCCAAAGCCGAGCAGCCTGGACTGAGAAGGATTTACCAAAGAAGTATAATAATATATAATAAGTAATACTTATTGTTTTAGATTACTATAGTCAGGGCCCTCATTCCCACTGGGCACTCTGCCCACAGGACCCCGCGATCGATAGAGGCCGAGTTCCTGCCAGATCACCAAACGATAACCGATATTTATTACCGATAAACATATTTAGTTCGATAAAATCAAACGGTGATGACTGACTACAATACCTACTTGCTTATTAGCTTTTGCATGCGTGAAGCTAATCTACTCTCGCCCGAAAATCAGGATTTCCGATTCAGCATGTTTAGATAAATTTAAATATATAAGAATAATATGAACATCGGCCTCTCAATATGGTAGCTAGGTGAGTCCCTAATCTAATAGGAGGCAATTATAACTGAATTAAATAGGAAATTCAGTGGAACGTGATTTATTTATTTTTATTGTAACATTAAATAATATAAACTACATTTTTACATACATATGTGAAAAAGCAAAATCCATTCGAAAAAAAAGAAATCGTGGCTGGCGAGTCATAATTATTATTCTGAATGTCGACTGAAGAACCTACCCATTGCTGTAATACAAGTACATAACCTTATTTTTATTTTTTCTATTTCAGGGAGTTCCACTACGGTCCCGATCCAGACCAGCCTGTATTTAACTTAGAAGTCAAGGTCACCACTCCTCCTGAGTCCACATTCAAGAAGTTGGCGCCATCCAAGAACCGGTATACTCTGCTCAAAGACGAATTATAAGGTTGCTGCACGTAGGTCATGAAATTTAGTATAAGTCACTTACTAAAGAAATACCTTATTGTAAAAAAATCGTTTTATCTCGTTTTTATTTGGAAAATATTAATTTCTTTTTTTTGTTATCAATCTCGGAATTATTACCGAATTATTTTCTTTTTCTTGGTTGCGAACAAAACCAGTTGTTTGATTCCTTTATTTACTATTTATTTCTAACGTATCCTATCGGTTGTCAGTACTCTAATTATGTAATTTTGTAATAAACATAGTTTAATACTGATTTACATGATTAAAGTGCTGTTTCTCAAGTTGTCCATTTTGTCTAAAATATTTATTGAAGAACGTAGTTAATTAAATCTATTAAAAAACACTATTCGTTGATCCCGAATCAGTGTTCCTACTTATAATGTAGTTTGTAGTTATTTTATATTTTTAAGTATGCATTTTGGATGTACATTACCGACTACTTAACAACAAGCAATCAAATGCCTGATAAGTTACATTTTAATCCTTCTCATTCTGTATTTTATTGAAACATTGCGTGTAAGTATGTATGGACGAGTGTGCTTTTACAGTAGAAGTATTTATGCAGACCATTTTTTTTGTATAAAATCTTAAAAGAAAATGTGGGTTGTCTTCCTCCTTGTATAAATCATTGTTTACTTCTATTTTAAATCTGAACTTTTATTTTGTTATTATAAAATATCTTTCCTCTCTGTGAGAATTGTTGAAATTGATCTAATTTATTACATTTAGGAATCACAATGGGTTGAAAGATATTCAATTACTGAATGAACACTCATGTATTTAATATACTTATGTATTTATAGGATTTTGTGATTCAAATATCATGTAAGTCTTATTGTGTATTATTGAATTAATGTATCTAATTTCTGTTGAATTCTTAAGGACTTGTTGACTGCGGAAAATACGTTGTGCCGAATCCAACGGTATTGTTTGACCCAGCATGTTAATTTGCGGCGCATATGTTACATTTATAAACGCGCGGGCTAGGCATGTACTAAATATTGCGTATTTTAATTCCGTAATATTTAGTACACTTACTTAACTCATGAAAGTCGCATCTAAAGGTACAATTCCGTGCAACGCGGCCGATCGCAGCCGCGCGCGATCGGTCACGTGCGGCTGACGCGCGCGGCTAATGCGTCAATAGTCAGAGTATGAAAATGTATGGCACCGCTTCCGAAGTCTGCGACAGACGCGTGCGGCTAACGACAGATTACGTCAGTATATTATAGACACGACTACTGACGCATTAGACCGCGCGCGACTGCGATCGGCCGCGATGCACGGAATTGTACATTTAGGTTCGTGCAACTCATGCCAAAAAGTATGCATTTTATGGTCCGGCTACATGCAGTAAATTGCATGCGCAAATGGCTTCTGCAAATCTAATTTGCACAAGTAAGCATTTACGTTAAGACGGCAAAACGGTGTGCCGCGCAGCGCCATTACCGACAGTATCGTTTGCGCAAACGTTTGTGTATGCATGATTAAGGTTTCTAAGATGCACGTTTAGTCGTACCACAACACGTACCTATGTGATGTGTACGCTCTCTAAATGCTTATCCGCATTTATAACATTACTGAAAACAATACATGCAACATGTATTTTACGCAGCAAGCACGTTAGAATCTATTCGGTATTACCTATAGCTCCCTATGACGAGATAAAACATTCCTCGATCTAAAACTGAATAGTCATTATTTACTATATTGTATAATTATGATATGAAATGGTTGTACAAATGTATGTTCTGTGACGTGTGTTGTAATAAATTTTTTCGAGCCGAAAATGTAGTGTTTTTCTTCAGTCTTGCAAGGCTTGCAAATTGTTAAGTTGTAAGAATATTATGTTATTACCAGATGATAAAGATGCGTCTCTTACCTAACGTTAAATTGTTTAATCTGGTACAGTGTTCTCAGTATTTTTTGGCAGCTTATGGCGATGCGCGCGGTGCTGTTTACAAAAGTAAAATGGTTTTTATAAGATTGCAGGGCCAGACACAAACTAAGCGTAATAGAAAAAAAGTGCTCATAGGAGTCACGAGCTCGATTTTGGAGAAAACCAAAACTGCATCTATTAGATGTTTGAACAACTAGCTGGTTTGGTAGGGAATCTAACCCATTTTTTTTTTCAAATATATTCTTCCCTTGATATCTCCTCTAACATAAAAATCAAATTAATCGATCATTGTTTTGCTGATTAGGATCAAATCCCGCAAAGGAATATGTGGATAATAATAAAGATGCAGTTTTTGTTTTCTCTAAAATTATTATTTATGAGTGTTTTTGATGACTTCTAGATTTTTCAGTTTTGGTTTTTGACTTGCAATCCCATCCCAAAACTTATTCCGTAGTCCGTACATATTATAAGCACCAAATCCACTAGCACGTTTTATTGCGCAAGTTATTTCTCGCGTAGTTCGTAAAACTTGCAGAAGTCGACTTGCCCAGTAAAACTTTGTAGTGGTTTTGGCGCTAAGGATGTAGTACTTAATCTGTGTTAAAGGGTGCAATCTTAGAATAAGAACAATAAGGGTGCAATAAAGTAGACAAAAGTAAAACAATATTTTAGGCTGTAGCCTTAAAATAAGAAGCTTTAGTTCTTATTCTAAGCTATATCTTGACGGTCGATCTACGAGTGGCATGTATATAGTTCAGCTTCTACGTGACAGATGGCGCTATTAGTTTCCATGCTGAGGTATGTACATTTATATTTTATTAGTTTAAAAACTGCAGATTGTAAGTTTTAATTAAGAGTACCTAAGTACTTACAAGATGTTTTTGTTGATAACTGATTGTTGATTAACCAATAAAAACATACAAACATATATATACTCACGCCTGTAATACTCGAAGAGGTAAGAGGTGTTCTACAGGAGTCTGTAGGTACAGTGGGTACACTACAATAATACGAAAAACTAAATTCCGATATTCTTAATCCCGATTTTTATCATACCGATTTTCATAATTCCGAATGGTTTAAAACTCCTATTAAGACAATTCTGATTAATCATAAAACCTACTTTTATAAATCCTAAATTACAAAACGCCTAACGTTTACAATTACGAATATCAAAATGCCGAGTTTCAATACACCTAACAATAAAAAGTCAGATTCAACAATAATCCGAAACATCAAAAATACGAATTCCGATTATTAAAATACCTATTAATTAAAAGTCCGAAATTAAAGCGTAAACCTAAATAGCAAAACAGATTAGATTAACACACAATGGTTCAACTTTATCCAAAGGGAGCAAGTTAATTTAGGAAGGTAGAAAAAGAAACTATTAACAGAATCACTTTCCCTACATATAATAACATAATTGTGAGAAAAATATTTTTCTCTCATTTAAATATTTTTTTCTTTTAACTCACCAGTACGCAGTCGCATCCAACCAACTGCTCACCATTACGCGCTTTTTTATTAAGTATATGTAACTAATCGGTTCCAGCACTCGCCGGCCGCTGCCGCGGCACGCTCGCTTCGCTCGCTCGGCTCGTGCGTAGGGGGTCGCAGTTCTAACCTAACCTAATCAACTGCTCACCTTTCTGTGTTATCTTTAATACTCTATTTCTTGACATAATGTTTATTGTTTTCGGAAAATTGCAAATGGGAATGCTGTTTTTCGGGCCAAGAACACATCGGATGTTTAATTCTTCGTACTTTTGAAAGTCGGAAAACAAATAAATCGTATTTATGACATTCGGTAAAATAACTTTCGTGTTTTTTAATAATCGGTATTTCATTTTTAAGGAATTATCAAATTCGGATTTTTGAACATCGGAATATCCAAATTCGGGTGTTCCCCTGTACAGTACACCCATGTTTCGCCTCTGGTATAACTCCCATGTAATAGTTGGGGAGCTTATTGCCATTTACTGGGCACAATTATGGTGCCAGGTTCGTCGCCTCTTACGACTCGCCTGCCCGGCGACGGAGGTTAATTTTTATTCTTAATCTTTCCCCCCACGGACCCAATCCACTGAATGAATCTTGCACCTAACATTTTTCAGTCCGGAACGGGACTTCCAATCTAGGTATTGCAAACTAATCATTGGACTAACATAAAAACTATGAAATATTCACACTGGATTTTGGGGTCAGCTTCTAAGGCTGGCGTGCACGAACATAAACTCTCTGTTAAGCAATTGCTTACCTAAAATTCCAGTACATTTACCGAGTAAGTACCTTTTTTTATCGTGGGAAAATACTCATGGATACCCTTCGCCCGGGGAAGGCGAAGGGTTATGCCGGACGCTTACCGGCTAAAAACCCACGGTGTTCCTTCTCCTGAGCCTTGGCCGGGGTCGCGGGATTCGCAGCTGCATGCACCGCAATCCCGGCAGGCCTCGGTCTGCCAGCCCCTGGCAGACCTCTCCTTCTGTGGGGCCTTGCCCCACGTCCTCCTGAGAGGCGCGCACGGAACATATTCCCGAGTAAGTACCTAAACGGTTGTTTAATCAGAAAATTAATGTTAACATCAGCCTTAGTAAGATTTGGGTAGAATTAATTGTATCTATCAGTAGACATTTTACACAGAGTACCTAACCGTGACTTGAACTCAACTCAACCAATGATCAGTACCTAGAGTAAATATTTGGCAGTAGTGACTACAGATAGGTACCTACCCTAAGTTACGATCGGCAGTTGTCGGAGTTCAGGATTCTGACTGCCCGGAACAGGGGGCCTACTCCCTAAGTCCGTCAACGAAGTTAGTCGCCCGTCCGAAAGTAGCCCGAAACGTAGGAGTGAACAAAACAAGTGTCAAGTTCAACTTTTCGGACGGGCAAAAACACATCGGTAGTAGGGACAGCTGTCAAATCGTGTTGTCATTCATTCTTAGTTCGGGCCCCGAAATAATCGTATGTCCGTAGGTGATAGGGAGAAGGAAACGCTCGGAACTAAGGCCGAAACCAAGGACTTCGTGCTTAGGGAGTAGACCCCCAGCCCCCTGATTCAGAACGATTCGGTTAGTCAGTTGTCGAACGATTCGGTAACCTATCTCCTTTTCACTCGTTACGAGAATCGTAGACGGAATGAGATAACAAACCGAAACGGTCGACAACTGCTTATTTTATTTAATTTATTTATTTATTATAGTTAATTAAAACGGTATAACACCAATTACAATAATTAACATGGAAACAGTACCCCAAGTGTGAGTTTTTTACGTTACTACTGTAGTTGCGTCACGCTAAAAATGTATGTAAATTTAGGCAGCACCTCTAGCGGCGAATAGCGGGACTGAAAATTTGTTTGACATTTTTGGCGTGACGCAACTACAGTAGTAACGTAAAAAACTCACACTTGGGGTACAGAATACAAAACACAAAAGTAAAACATCCAGTAGACAACATTCAATGGTTTGAATTCAATTAAAATTAAAACTAATACGGAACAGTGGACACTCTTGCATACTTCCTCTCACAGAACGCCAGACATAAACGCATTAATTTACTCCATTCACCCGCAAACATATCACATTCAGGGTTGGCAGACAAAAGTACACAGGAGATTCAGCTCTGGCTTATAGAAAAGGTTCTGCATCTGGGGGCAGTGAAGTGAGCTTTTCGGTGCCCGGATCTATAAACAGTGGTAGCCTCTCCAAAGTTTGACCATGGTAACGGTACCAAAGCTAGTTCATCTGCGTGATACACTCACGAAATAAAATATTAAAATACACAATTAAGCAATAAGTACCTACTACCTACTAGGTACGTACCTATAATATTTATAGTAGCGCATAAAAATGGCTGAGAATGGATCAGCATAGAGAACGCTATAAATAATGTTGGTGTTGTAAGACATGAATAATGACCTTTTTATTTAGGTATTAAATTTAAATTTATTTTTTGGTTATGCATTTGAAATTCATTCGCTTGGGTAATTTAAGTATGTAACCACCACGTTTGTCTATATATTCAGTATCATGTATCTGGGTACCTAATATCTTCAATTAAAAACTCCGGTAAACGCCTATTGATTAAAACAACCGATTCAATTTGGTGGTAATCATCACGATTCACCTTAATTGGTGGACGGATTGGTGATCTAACAAGATGGTAATTAAGCGTTGTTGCTGCCATTCTCGCTTCTTACACAAGGGAAAATAGAAATTTCACGAAAAAAAAAAAACGGTCCATCTATTTAGTCCTTCTAATCCTTCAAAGGTTTTGGTTTAGAGATCATCAGAGCCAGTGTAGACTTAGGTAATGATGGATTAGTGATACGTTAGTTACCAATGATCCTACAATCCCACAAATATTTATCTTCGGTTGATTCTATCTAAGATGACTGCTGTTGAGCCCGACTGAAATGCACAGTTTGTTTGTTTGTTTGTTTTTTATAAAACGTTGCCCCACACTAAGATTTCTCTTGTATCGTGGGTGCGTTTACAGACACAAATCTCACAAACAAACGCCCCGACCCGAAACAACTATCTGTAGGCCATACAAATTTTTGTTCCGTGTGGGAATCGAACCCACGACCCGTAGCGCAGAAGCCAATCGCTTAGCCACTGCACCAAACGTGTCGTCAAACAGTACACACTAGTAACAGTAAACACTAGGAAAAGATAACATCACACCTGTATTCCCCGAAGGATTGGGCAGAGGTTTAAAGTACATCCTCATGTCTCCATAATGTTTAAGTCCCATGTAATAGGGAGCGAGCCTATTGCTATCAGCCGGGCACAAAACTCTGGGCTGCAGTGGCGAAGGCTCCATACAACTCGATTCCTATCGGCTTCCCTTTCGAAACGAGTAGTTACTGGAAATCACGTATCACACTTGAGCAAGGTAAGCATTTTTTGGTCCGGCTTCCCTTTTAAGAAACTTCACCCTACGCCGCTGCTGGGCTGTTACTGAGAAATTCCATATGAAAAAACCCAATAACACTTTGATCGACCTGGGTATTAAACCCGAAACCTCGCGCTCAGCAATCAGTGCTAGTCAGGTAGCACTAGACCAACTAGGCAGTCAAAAAAAAGATCTTGTTAGAGGTAAGTCAATTTGTAAAATGTAAATGTTTACTAACGTAAGTAACGTAGGTAATTTTGTAGTCTTATGGGTATTGACATTGAATCCAATCTGCCTGTATCGTCTGTTCTATACCGAATATAAAAAAACTTCACAACGTGGTAGGTCATTTTCTTGGATAGTCTTCCTATATAAATTGGCAATAATAATTATAAAATTAGTTCAGGAGTCCTTTCTCGTTTTGTCCTCTCAAATAAACTTGACACTAATGGCTAGTCTCATTTATATTGCGTTAATTACTAACAAAGTTGGCCATTTAAGAAAAAATGGTTCCTAATGAGAGCAATAGATTGGCGTCAAAAACGTGTCATCGTTAAGTCCGAACGGCTTGTTGTGTAAAACAAACTGCTCTCAAGATGTCGTTTTTACTGATGTGGGGCAATTTCGGCTGTCAGGTTATAGAGAGAGGCTCGTTTGAAAACGGCCGCGGCGCCACGGGGAGCCGTGCTCCGCAGAAATCTTTTACCTACTCCGTGTATTTTTTGTGCTGTCCGAGCAGACTTCATTTTCTGTGTGTGATTTTTGATGTATGTTATTCTATACAAACATCAAGCCGACTTGTTAGATGGTTGCTGATTTTTCGATATTTCTATGCTAAAGTGGATCGCCTATTTAGGTATAATTATTATGTGTGAATCCTTTAAAACTAAATATATGTTTGCGATTACCTTATGGTAATAATGCTTGAGGACTACGATCAGCTTTATATAGTTCTTGAGTAGGTAGTAGATAAATATACCTACTATCTTTATACGGGATAGTTCTACCATTATTAAGACGGTTCGGAACTTGTTTAATCCGAAACAGCAGATTATATCACTGAAGCTTTAACATCAACTTCGATAAGTTGATGAAGATGAGTCTTAATATTAACCCTATTGCATATCACTACGTAGGTCTACTTTATTTTCGCCTTAACGTAGTAATTCCGGTCCATCCACCATGTCTAAATATTACAAGAATTATTCTGCTAAACAAAACATTTTACGGTTTGAATTTATCTTAACTCTCAAAGATTACAAATCACTGACGTAAATTGTAAGTAGGATTTAAATTAACCGTGTCAACCAAAATACGATGCAAAGCTGTTAAAAACAAAACGCATTTTTTCAAATCGCCACTTCGTTACGCAATGTGACAGCCACTATGACAATGACTTGACAAGGGAGCATCGATGTGCGAACCTGTGCGCTTCATTGTTGTAACAGGTACATTTGGTGATCTTGTTACACCGATACAAAGCATCCTTCACTCCTTTAAACGCAGATACTCGTAGAACGCGAAATGAGCGGAATTCCGATCAGATAACAACAATGTCCGCTGCTATACAATAGCAATGTAAAACTTATTCGTAAACTGGTGTAACATTTGAGCTTTTTACGCCTTTTGTTAAAGAAGCATATCGGATTTCTGTAAAAAATCTTAAATCCGAGATATTGAGAGTCATATCTCGAAAAACTTACGTTACTAAATGGCACATAAAAATCAAATTAAATTGAAAAGATTTGTCACTGCATTACCCGAACTAAAACTCGTGCGAAAGAATCTAGTTACTATTTTTTAACCGTGTGTAACTATTTGTAGACTTTTGTAGTGAGTCTTTGTAACTTACTAAAAGAAACAGAACGGAAAACGTGAGCTTAACAGTGTACTTATTTCAGGAAAGATGCAGCTGCAGGAGTCTTTCGTAGCCTATCTAGACATCTTTAGGAAAAGATTGAAGAGTGGAGAATTTAAATACCTAATGAGGTGCGAAAAACTTTCAGATAAAACGTCTTTTTACAAATTTTTCCGATGCTCATTGACCTATAATTTATTAAACTCTTGATCTTATCCGTGCTTACGATCAACGATTTGCAAATAAATAAGTAATTTAAGGAAAGTATTACAAATACAATGCTTATCTAACGGTCAAATCATAATTCGTCTATCAAATCATCACAAAAGCCGAAAAATCAACAAAAACGGAATACCCCATAAAGAGGCTTGCATGCACAATTTACTTCACATCTTTATTGCATTGCGTGGGTGCCGCGCTGGCTGCCACAATAGTTGCAACCCGACACCACGCCGGTACTTTTGGTCCCAGTGTTCCCATAGTGCCAGTGCCATTGACGGGCCTGAAGACAGGAAGTGAGGACAGCGTGCGATAGAACCAATTACCCGCCCCCGATATAAGAAACCTGTAATTAATGTAATATACCGGCCTCCTTGAGCGGAAACGGCCGTGCGATTCAGATGTCGATATTTTCGCTAATAATTTTATTTTAATATCTATAGAACTGTGCAAAGGTCTTGACTTAACAATGGAGTTATGGCAAAAATTAAGTGAATTAGTATTGTAATAATTAAGATCGTAGGTGGCGGTCAAATGCAATTTTCAGGAATAACAATCGCGTCATTTGTAAGATACCTATGTGCTGGATAAAGAAATCTTGCTTAGAAAGCTGGCTCAATTATCTTATCGTACATACGTGAGCTTTGTCAATTGAGAAAGATAGGTAGAGGATTAATATCAATTATAAACCAAATTATTATTTTGTTTTAGTATTTATTGTTCGTAGTCATAGGCAAATAGGCAAGCTGAAAGCCGAATGAAAGCTTTTTACTTTTGCATAACTTTTAATAGAGTATTAGTAAAAACAGTATGAGGCCATGTTATGCTTTCAACTCTGTCAATACACGCGGCAAATCTAACGATACAAATATACATTGTACATCAAAGATCGGCAAAATTATTGCACATGCAATCGATCGACACGTCCGAAGACAGGCAAGCAGCGAAAGACCTTTTTTTGCTCATAAAAACACAGTAGCCATCTGATTTATGGCCGAAGACGATCATAGGACATTAGTAGCCGACATTGTCCACTGCATGTGGCCTTTGTGGGCACCGGCTTCGACACAGTAGCCTGTCATCCGAGTCCCTCGCTATTGTTCTATGGTGTCGTAAACATGTCGACAGGTTAAGGAATTTGTACTAGCACAGTATGCACAGTAGTAAGTTCGTAGAAACACTTTTGTTGCAATCTCTTTTTTGAGCTCTTTGAGTCATTAAATTCGACAAGTGCATAGTATACGATGTCATTATGAGTTTGTATTTATGGTTGTGCCTGTACAATGAAGGTTTTAAATGATTCGAAAAGTTTGTGGCTCGAATAAAATACACGACTTGGAAGGCCGATGAAGTTTTAGCCCCGTTTGTTAATGTAATAAACAGCTCTCATTTGAGAATCGCTCTTGTAGTTTTAATATGAATTGAAACGTACTGTATTTCAATCAAATCAATTTTATCAAATGTATGGAATTCTACTTTATGGTATGGCTGCTATTGGAAGATCTTTCAAATGAGAGCTGTCTATCTATTTGTACGGGCCTTAGGTCTGTAATTATAACAACATTGCTAGCATCACTTCTTAATACGCTATATAAGTTATATGCGATATTCTTGTCTCTGCATTGGATTTGGTGTTGCCTTATTGCGATCTTTCTTTCTTTGTAATTGGCTCAAAATTGAAAATTACAACAAACTTGACTTGATCGTCTCGTTGATCTAGTGGTCGCAATCGCGACTGCTGAGTGTGAGGTCCTGAGTTCTATCTCCAGGTCGGGCAGTGTTATTGAGTTCATGTGGAATTTCTCAGTATCATACAAATATGCAAATACATTATCTAGCTTTAATTCCGCTGAACAAGATCGCTGCAGATGCGATGCAGCACCACCCGATGATGCAGTATGCACGCGAATGCGCGTCCTAGCGGTCGAGGAGTCAACATATCCTGAGGATGCCCCCGTGCAGGGGCGAAACACGTTTCGTGTATTGGTTTGGTTGCATGTTGCATTATTTTTTCACGCTTTCTGCATGTGCATAATTATATTGTGGGCGGGAGGGTGGTGCTGCATACTGCATCCAAACTAGCGATCTTGTTCAGCGGAATCAAAGCTAGATATTGTATCTGCATATTTGTATGTCATGGATTTCCGAAAAGTAACACCTGATTCCATCATTTATTTTTTCTCAGTATCAGCCTTGAGTCATGATTTGTGCCTGGTTGATGGCAATAGGCTAGCCCCCTTTTACATGGGACTTAAACATAACTGCGAAAAGAGTGTACTTTACACCTCTGTCCAACCCTTCGGGGAATACAGGCGTGATGTTATGTTACAACAAACTTAAACTCAAAAAGTGATAATGATTTCATATGTCCAGGAGTTAATTGTTTGAATCCTTACATTTAAGAAGTTTCCCATGACTTTAAAATATTGATACGTGTACAAATAAAACTACAAGTTGTTGGAAAGCGAGGCAATTATAGAAATAAAAAATACATGATACATAAAATTTCGTTGAAGGAAGAAAAGGTACCCGTGTTCTCTAAGAGCCGCGGTGTTTGGTAAAACAAAAGCAGAGCGAACGATTTAACAAACTGCCATATTTTAACAACGTGTAATTAAAGGTTTGGCTCCGCTCGAATATGCATAAATCATGCGTCTGCCGCGAACTGCCGACCGAAATAGAGAAAAAATTAAATACATTAAGCGTCTCAGAGTTGGGAACAGAATTATATGTGCCTACAAAAGAAATGATGCTTGTATGACGTTGATGTTACAGTTTCAGATGAAACGCTTGCTAAAGTACTAAGTAGAATATGTTTTAATTTTAAGTATTCATTCATCAAAAGTAGTTTTAATACAAAACTTCATTAAATCGATCCTCTTTCTGATTACAGTACAAAAGACATCAACGTTAAACTGAGCGAATTTTTCTAATTCTAGATGTGTCTTTCATTACCCTTATTCATATAGAGTCGTTAAAATAATTCACTTTATATAAAAGGCTATTTAGAATCTCCACTTAATTACTTCAACCCAATGCGGTACAAGATAAAGCCCAAAGTAAACACGCAGTTAACTTAACGTAACCTTTAGCTTTGTTTGGACGGTTGTCGTCTCGCTCTCATGGCTTTCCCGTTCTCATAAGAGCCGAACTGGTAAGCTCATAACTCACGGAGCTTGGTGGGGTGTGTCGGAGGCTGTGCCAGGCGGAGCGGGGGCAGGGGTGTGGGGGGACCCAGGGTGCGCGCGCGCCGCTCGCTCCCTCGGGGCAGAGGGGCCGGGGCGAGGTGACAACCGCTTGTTACGTCTATTCCAAGCCAGTTATTAAAAACGTCTCGGCGCGAGCGGTGCGCCGCCCTGTAATTATCCAGTTGAAGGTTTCGTCGCGCTACGTTGTCACCACACTCGCCGGAAATGCAATACGTGGATCCGCCCGCGCAACAGGTCCGTCCGCCCGCCCACCAACTATTGAACATAATTTGAGAGTTTATTAATATTAGAGTAAATAACGTTTAAATTTATTCGTTTATCATATCAATTTAGCTGCAATGTAGTTAATCTTATAGGTTTTTAAAGTGGTCGAGTCGACTCTCCTTTAGCTTCCGCAAGCTTTAGCTAATGATGTGTTTCTTTTTGCAGATGATGAACATGATGACAGGCTACGGATGTGGCTACGGCCGCGGTGATGCTATATCACCGGCTTCGGACCTGTCTTCGTGCAGCAGTGCGTCGTCAGGGACATGGTGCGCTCCGCCCGGGTGGCGTGAGCTGCCTGCCTACCCTCCCCAGTACCCAGCGTATTGGCCTCCAACGCCTGCTGCGACGGAAGAAGCCAGAGAACTGCAGCGTCGCTGTGCAAAGTGCCGCTGCCCCAACTGCCTCACAGAGGCCGCCGGCTTCGGCCCCAACTACGGCAAGGATGGCGCTAAACGTGAACATGTGTGTCACGTACCTGGCTGTGGAAAAGTTTATGGAAAAACTTCGCATTTAAAAGCTCATCTCCGCTGGCATACTGGAGAACGGCCCTTCGTGTGCAACTGGCTTTTCTGTGGCAAGAGGTTCACACGCTCCGATGAACTGCAACGACACTTAAGGACGCACACCGGTGAGAAAAGATTCGCGTGTCAACTTTGCACCAAACGTTTCATGCGCTCAGACCATCTCGCGAAACATGTGAAAACCCACGCTAACATATCTAAAAAGAACAAGAAATCAAAAGATGACGATAAGGAGGAAACTTCAAGTGCTACGAGTGATAAACCGGAACGTCCAGTTGAGCCGCAATCTGCTTCCGTTCCGGCGCCCGTCACGTCAGTTGGCAGTACGAACTACGGAACAGTGCCAGTTGCAAGTGCTCCGAAACAAATGTCATTGAATTACGCAGCGGTTGCTCCGAGCATGATGCCGAGTGCACCTACCTATAACAGTGGCGGCGTGTTCGGGAGTGGAGTTATGTCTGGCTGGTACCCCGAAGTCAGACAAGACGCCTTATATCCTCGGCCGCCAGTCCGTGACCACAGAATGTACCAGCAGTATCCTGCCCCCATCAGCACCTATCAGTGTGCTACGAAGGACAACTACGGAGTGTTTCAGGGACATTACAACTTACAACCACCTGTGGCTTTAGGTCAATAAGTGCTATAAGTAATATAATTGTTGTGAATATAGTTTTATGTTCGGAATGCGATTACAGTAAGGACATCTACGAGAGTATTAGTGTCATGTGTCCCTTTCTCTGTAGGTAATATATAAAATCATTTTAAGTTACCGTGAATTTTAATGTGATGTCTGTAACATAGTTTGTAAATGAATTCTTGTAATGAATCATGTGCCTTTTAATTGTTGTAAATTGTATTGTCTATTCTAATTGAAGTGAGGAAATTAAAATATGTTTTTTGATAATTTTGTGCTTTAATTTGCATCTACTACTTTATTTTAATTCGATAGAATGGAATTTCAGCCAGAAAATAATAATGAAAATAAGAACTCTAAAAGAAATACTTAATTTCTGCAATAAAACTGTTTCCCACTGAACAACGAAACTTCCAATACGTAAAATATGACAATTTTTAGATTTATTCATAAAAACTTTCAAACACTAATAAGTAATCTTTAGAAGCTCGCCCACGAGTGCACCTACGAGCGAATTAATTACAATTACAACAGTATTGTAATTTAACATGCTGGTATACTAACATTCCCAATCAAACCAAGTCTACATTAAATCTCAATGTATAACTAGATAGATACTTATTTTAATAGATGATAGAATATTCCAACCCAATGATCAACATCACATCGTCTACAATCTACACGAGCGATCAAATCGATTACATTAATGAAACACAGCTAAAACTTATTATAGGTACGAAATGAACTTTAACCTTTTTACCATATGAGGTTATGTGACTATGGGCGTTACAAAACTTCATTCAATTTACAAAATTATCATACTAACGCTCAAATATACAAAACATTATGAAAATATAAAACCTGTCCCGTAAATCGCTGATCGGTGCGAATATAAATTATGAGTTTAATCACCGATCGAATCATAGATAACGGTGATTTAAAATACGTACCTGTAGTGGATTTTTTAGTAACATGAATAATAAAATAAATACTTAACGATGTACGGATATCAAACGAAATAAAAACATGTTTTAGAACATGTTTAGTTATGCGTTTAGAAAACATTGAGAATTTTAATTACCTTTAAGTATTTTTTAAATGAAGTTGAGGTGAGAATTATTATATTTTCTTTCATACGTGGGTGAATTTATAATACAGTAAAGGCTTGCAGCTTTCTTGATCAGTCCAGCACAAGTATTATAAGAATTTGTTTCAACTTACAACAGCTTGTGTGGAATCGTAAATTATTTCTATTTTATGTACATGTTTTATAAGCGTGAAAACATAAAATGAAGGCAATAAAACAAATTAAAATTAGCGGTAAAGAACACTAAAACTACTGCATTTTGAATTGTAATTAATAAGGGATTAATATTATACACGAAAAGATGTTAAATACTTTTAACATCTTTTCGTGAAAAGAGGTCGCTGGCCTGATGTCTAGAGTACGATAATCCTAAATTATAACCGACACAACTTCATGTAAAGTTCTGAGTTTAAATCGTTGATTGGACAATATTATCCCGGAATTGGAATAGCCTTTTATGGGGTCTACGAGCGAATATCGTCATAGGCAATAAGTACTCTACAGACCCGGAGCCGGGGATTAAAGGCGTTACCGTTATTAATCAACAATAATTGTATGTTTTAAATGTTTAAAGTATTATCCACAACTGTCATTCAATTTATGTAGTTAATTAATACAATGATTCGGGCATATTATTCCATATTCTTTGTAGGTGCTACGCGCGTGCTACGCGATGCTACGAAAATTGTTGCGTGTGACTAGGCTTTATTTTTGGGGAAACAATAAATATGATTATGATTTTGTTAGTGTCTGAATGTTCATAGGTTTGTACGTAGCAGTTTTTGCCAGATGTATACCTACTTTCATGTTTTTTATTGGAGATTGGGAAACGATGCATTTAATTATACTTTTATTAGTATTTCAAGTTTAATCTAAAAATAACAGAAGTGTTACATAGTGTCCACTTATGGTGTTTTGTGTTTCTATTTTCGGGATAATTATTTGTCGGTGTTCACAGTTCATCCGCCCGTCACAAGATGGCGTTAGTTGTAACGGTGTGTACGCTCGGCGTCACCGCGCTGCGACGTAATTGCACGCGGCTATTATCTGGGCGGCGCCGGGCGCGCATGGCGGCCGGTGCGAGCGGGATGCACTCGATAATACGTAAAACAAAACGAGGGAGTAATAATGGTAAAAAACGAGCAGCACGCAAATTATAGTGAGAAATGAGGCAGCCGGTAGCGGTGGGGGCTCGTGGTGCGGTGGGGGCCTCGCGCGTCAGTCGCGGTCGCCCGGCGCACTGAGAACGCGCCACCCGCGCCGCCTGCGCCGCCTCGCGAGTGTTGTGAGTGTGTGACATGCGCCAACACCCGGCGCCATGAGCGGCAAGGGCTCCTCCTCACCGGACCTGCTCATGAATGTGAGTCCATGGGCCGACCAGACCTCTTACCACACACATATCTCCTAACATAGTATAAACAGCCTTACTAACACTCTTATCTCTGATAAGCGGCAATTCGATACTTAACTAGTAGTCTTTACGATAAAGTTTAGTAGCTAAGGCCGCTGATATCGGTTCCATGAGGTTTCAAGCCATTGTGCACCTTAATATTACGTCCCAAACCCTTTACTGTTTATAACCATGGTGATGGTTCAATCTGAAACTTGTTCTTTAGTTTAATTTAAGAGAAGTTACCTTTTCATATCTATTAATTATTTATCAATTTTAATCTAAATCTGAAACAGCTGTTTAATGTTTACATTAGGTTAGTAAGATTTTCAACAAGCATAACCAATTTTGAATGTGGTAAACTAATACAATTCCAAACATACAAACAAAGTTATTATAAGCGTAGTCAGAGAAATCTTCACGGTTCATGAACTTTAATTTTAAGAACAAACCGAGCCAAATAGGTTAGTCCATGAAATGGTTTGTTAGTCAGCAGGGCACCCCCGGGTATTGTCGATTTAGCACGCACCATAAGCGGCACATTACCCGCGATTGAGTGCAGGCCCGCGCCCGCGCTCCCTCGAGCCCTAACCTCTATTACTATTCATGGCCGCCCCCGCGGCTCGAGTGGACCGCCACAACCAAAATATCCCCCACCGTACGAGAAAACATTATGTGTAAATTTTCTTCACATTGCCGTGCCTTTGAATAATAATTCAAGTCGCCGTTTACTCGGTCGTCCGTCCTGAATAATAAATCCTACTCAATTTGTTTCAAATAGTTTAAGTAGGAAATTGTAATGGTTCCTAAATTATATATTATATCTTTTTAACCGTCTGTAACAAATCACTGCATTCTGAAGTTACCTGCTTGCTATAGTATACAATATTTTATCGAACCGGCACCTAAATCGGTAGGCCTGTTTATTATTTATAAAGCAATATCCGTCACATAAACGTCCTTGTTATTATCTGAAAATAGGCCATTAAATTTCGTTCCGAACATCACTAGCAGTTCATAAAAACGTAAAAGTTAATTCAATTAAATGAAGTCAAATAAAATAAAGGTCGTGCCGGCACTTTGGAGCGGCGTAACGAATTCTTAATGACACATAGAGGCTTCGTCCATTTTCTACTCAATTTCCTTTTCATATTAGTTTAATCTAGAGGCAGGACTACTGGCGCCAAAAATTATGCCGCGACGGCCGTGTCGGGCGCGGCTAATCTGTTTAGCGTTATATTGTAGGCCGCCCGGCTCCTTTGTGCGGTGAAAAAGGAAGAAATTTATGCGTTTCGGCGTTGTGTGTAAGTTTTTTGTGGGAATGTAATTAATAATTCGGCGGCAAAACTAACAGTGTTTTCGTTGTTACGTCGGCCGGGTGATTGATGTCCCCGGAGCGGTTGCAATTAGTTCGCCGCAACAAAGATCGTATTCCTCTTTGCTTTGTACTTGTAGCTACTCTATTACATACATCTAGTGTTTACATTGCGCACTGAGATGCACTTTGCACAGATAACATGAGCTTTATACTAATAGGCTGTAGGTATTTGCAAAATGAAACAACAAACCAAATAAGTGTTAAAATAAATAATGCCGTCTTATTTATTATATTCGCCTATCGTAATTTTATATTATTTTCCTAAACTTAGATGTCCATGAAATAATAAATTAAATTTCCCTACAACTCTACAATTATATTTATATACTCATTATGTACTTACCTATAACATCAAATCCGTTCAACAATTCAACTTATCACATAATTCTTCATACAGTATACACTATAATGCCTAGCGTAGATATTTTGAAAGTGTTTGAAAACATGTCGGACCGGCACAGCGCAGGCGCAGGCGGTGCGTGCGGGTGCGTGGGCGCAGCTCAGCCCAGTCACGGTGCAACCGCGACTCAGGTGGATCACTGCATTGTTTGTTTTGTATACCCGCTACCTAGATGACTCGCGTTTACAATATAAGTCAAGTAGGCCTATACACTCATAAATGTTGATAGCTTTCGATATTTTATTTAACATAAATATACATACCTACCATGTTTTTGTCTCTCAGTTTGAAAGACTTCACCTGAAACCAATTTGATCTTTAAAACGTTCCTCCCCAATATTATAAGGAAAGCCCATCAGTAAACAACTAATTATCGACGTTGAAAATGAGAAGCGGTAACAAGTTCGGTGCCAATTACCGCGCGTCCCGCGTCACGCCTCACCGTGTCGCAGCCACACATCAGCTACTCCTGTCTCCTCGGCTCACATTATTTAGATAGCGGAGGATACGAGCAATTCAGAACAAGTCGACTGTGTTATTTGGCCGTTCTGTGCGCGAACGTACCGTTGGCTGCGAGTCGGCACTCGGCACTGGTGCGGCAACATTTTAATTGACCACGCGATGTTGTGCCGCGTCTCGGCCGACTTTTTCTCCACTCCTCAAATTGCTCTAAAGTGCTTAATGAGAGATGCGTGCAATCGCCGTTTCCCCGTACGAGAGGCTGCTCTTATTTTACATACATAAATAGTTCAACACGACGAACTAATGCCGATTCTCGGTACTGTAATTGCGCCTGTGACAGGCTTCCGTCGCCTTTCCAGAGGCTGGCGGTTAAACGCCAAACGCCGGCGTCGCCTAAATTATAGTTATTTCGCATTAATAGCGTACACATCGACTAGTGCGTGCGCATGCGGCTCCAGGCACCATTGACATTTGCAACCAACATATCCAACTCGTTCACCAACAATTTGTTTGACGGATACGTGACTAGAAAAAAAAATACAATTACATCCCTCGGGCTTTAAATATTCATTTGGAGTCGATAAAGTTATTGTCTTTGACAACCTAATGGAATATAGATAGATATATGGAATATAGAAATGAAAAACTTTGTTAATCAATAAATAATAAAGTTTATTACATATGAAGTTTTTTAACGTATTGAGTGTTATTTTATTTGTCTTTGTCTTGTTGACTTCAAGTAGGCACGCCTTCCGTTTGTACGAGTTAACTTTATTATGATGTTGAGCTAAATGTAATTGAATAGTATTTAATAAGTAGATATAAATATGACAGCTGTACACTGGAGTTTGTCCTCAGCCCTTTTATCAATCTCTCTATCACGCAAAGGTTAGCTGGTAGAAAACTCATTTTTGAGTTAAGCTCGCCTTTGTACATGACTTCACCAAATTGTATGTTTAAATTGTCATTTTCTTGTACAATAAAGAATTTAAAAAAGAATTGATCAGTTCCAAACACACAATTTAAAAAAAAAAACTTTCAATTGAAGCATTCCGTTTAGCGCACCAATTTGAAGAGCACCAATTCGAATCGCAACAATAGTAATAGGAATACTATTGGTGCGATTCGAATTGGTACGCTAAATGGAATGGTTCTTTTAATTTATTCATCATAAATTTGAATATACGTATATAGAGAACTATGAGTGTTATGACATAATAAAGGAGCTGAATGTAGCAATTGAATTATTTCCTCTCTTTGTAAATAATTATCTGTTGCGACGACATAGGGTCTTACATACGTAGTAGGTACTTCATCACCAAGAAGCTGATAAGGTTCATGTTATGTAGATGTACCTATTACCTATTTATTATTATCACGACAGGTGCTGTAACACTATTATTTTGAGCTAATGATTATTAAAGTGTTCTCAATGCTAGTGATTAATATGCACTTGATCAGCCAATTTTTTCTTACAACTCTACAATGTCTTGGGGCTACCTAGTTAAGATATTAAATTAATAATGTAAAAAAAGTATCGTATAAGGCGATAATTGATTAACGCTTAAGTTGTGTCAATGTGTGCTGGGATGGTTGTTCATTTTGTAAAATTGTGCCTCTCATATTAATGAAGACTATCTGATCTACATATTTATTGAAAGCCATGTAAAATTCCAATAAAGATTTTACATAATGACTATAGTTTTCAAGTTATGAATAAAAAATAGGGACATCTTAAACTAGGCCCATCAACTGCTTAGTTTCCTAAGTTAAGCTTAATCGGTAACTAGTTCGTATACAAGGTGTTTTTTTTGATATCCCATAACTCTAGGGTATGATTGAGACCATATCAAAAAACCAACTGGCATATGAATTATTCGTCAATCACAATATTTTTTTTGTTTTCATTTTTCATACAAAATAATTCGAAAAAGTCACGATTATTAATGTAAAACACCCTTACATGAAATATGACAACGTCGCATTTTCTTAGCTTTAAATATGAATGATTGGTTTGAATAAAAACGAATTACTCTTATTTATCAATGAAACTTAGATACCTATAATTTAATTATGATTGATTATATCTTCGAAACTATGCATTTTTGGACCACCTATTTTAGGAGATCTTGTGTTCTTTTTACTTAAATAATATAACCCTAGAGTTATGGGATATCAAAAAAAACACGTTGTATAGTCAGACCTTTAAACTATATTTTTATACTGCATTGTCATGATGTACAACATTAGGTACCTAATTATAAGGGTGCTTTTCCACCAGAGATGTGCTATGCAATGTTGCTATGGATGCGTTTGATATCCACCAATCATATCCGTTGGTCCACATAGCATAGCACTGGTGGAGACTGATTCAACTAAGCTACGTTTTTTATATGGAAAGATGCGTGCTGTGGATGCGTGCTATGGATGCGAGCTATGTATGCGTACTATGGATGATCGTGAGTGGTATAGCTATGTGCAGAGCAGTGTACCTACAGTAGGCGCGCGTTTGTCACCGAAAGTAGATATTTTCATAGCACATCTTACTCGCTCCGCTACATATGGCATCGCATCAGTGGAAATGGTCACATAGTTTCATAGCTTAGCTTTTACATTCTCGTAGCATAGCTGCATAGTACATCTCTGGTGGAAAGGCACCCTCATAAGGTATAGTACTACACAACTAAGAAGTCGCATCGGCAAACTTCGTAAAACCGATCACTTGCGCACTGAGTGCGAATTGTAGACCACGTTTTTTTTATTAATAATGCAGTAAAAAATTGTCTTTACGCTGACGCAATATGTGTTAGAGGAGAGTTTTTTTTTGTTGACCTTTACAGGTCTTAAACCTAATTCGATAGTGTGGCTATCAGTGGCGTAGGGTGAATTTTCTTAAAAGGGAAGCCGGACCAAAAAATACTTACCTTGCTCAAGTGTGATGCGTGAATTCCAGCAACTACTCGTTTCGAAAGGGAAGCCGATAGGAATCGAGTTGTATGGAGCCTTAGCCACTGGTGGCTATTAAATACGTTAGGAGAGTATAACTTTCTGAATAAACATTAATAAATCACTGCTTAAAATGCCATGAGCGACTGCCATCGGTTGTTCGATCAGTTACATCGATGTTACTTCTTAGTTGTATCGTAGTTACTTTACTTCATATTTTGAATTATAGACATTTATTATAGAGCTGTAAAGCTGCTGACAGACCTCTAGAGGCCCGTCAACGGCTTCACACAATAAAAACTTCCTTTTAAAAAGACTTCTAGAAACGATAAAGTTATTCAGTGATTTAATATCAACCATCACTGAAACCCTTAATCATTAAATAAATAGTCGTTACAGCCAATGGTCAAATAGCCAAGAGCCTTGAACAGCATCTGAAGAAGCTCTCTTTAGGCAGCTAGATCAAGGGCTTGATTCAGGAGGCGGTACTCTTGGTCACGACATGTATTGTAAGAAGATTCCTCTATCTGGACCACCTGTAGCTTGGACTCCTGTTCCTGATACCGGTGGGCTACAATTATCTATATTGTTATGCGAAAATAATTTTAAAATGTAATTCATAAGATGTTATACTTTCATGTTTGAAATCATTTCAAATAAAGAAAATAATTAGAGTCAAAGGCAAACCAACGCAAAAAGAGACAAGAGCCACAAATATTTCAGCCCGGCCAGGCTAACGTCGCAATATGTCGTGCCATGAGATAATGCGACGACAAAATTATATCGCGCTATGCATGTGCATGTGGCTTGTTGATAGAGTAATGTTAACTTTTGATGGGATTGTCCAACTCGAAATACTTTGAATACTTCATAATATGTAAAATCTGATGTACTAAAACACCATTATAGTTCCCATAGGGTTTTTTTTTCATATATTTATGTCATTATCTATCCCTTGCTTGAGCAAATCCAGTTTTTAATACTGCAGTGTCATTATTTGTCTTTCAGATTGCAGGTAAGTTTTTAAGGGTACAGAAATAAGCTTTGGTTTAAAACCGGTCCAATGATCATAGCGATGGCCGCCATTTGCAATCCAATTAATATACTCATTAAACCCCTGATCGTAATACAAGATAGGCACAATATAAAAGTTGTAATATTTTTAAGAACGCATCTTCGCAATTTATTTATTCTATGGGCGTTATCTTACAGACGGTTTAAATAAACAATCTCTTGATAGATTAATTTTTGCTGATAATAACATATTTATATGAAAATGGATGAAGGTTTTGGCATCATTTAAGCTTTCTCCGTTTTTATTTTGTAGAAATATTCTTACACGTATACCTACCTCAACATTGTACTCACAAAAGTGTCATATTTAGGTAATTGAAATCTATGAAAACTATTGTTTTAGATTAACCAAAGATTTGAATTTTCAATAGGAAATTACTTACCTACATTCATATACATTACATTTACTTTTAAAGTGTATGTAACTTTATTCACAGAAATAACTACTATTTATAAAAAAAATCTTGTTTTTTTAAGAAAACGCTGCCCCTCACGAAAATTTCTCTTGTATCGTGGGTGCGTTTACAAACACAAATCTTCACATGAACAAACACCCAGACCCAGAACAACTATCTGTAGGCCATATAAATATTTGTTCCGTGTGGGAATCGAACCCACGACCCGTAGCGCAGAAGTCAATCGCTCAGCAACTGCACCAAACGTGTCGTCTATAACGTTAGTTTTACGTTTACTTTTGAACTCTACTACCTACTTGTTAGGTACTTTGGTACCTACATATTTTAAAATATTTTTAGGAATTTTCGAGGTCCTTAAAAATCTTCCGATTAGTTTTAGAATTAGTAGTAGGTACATAGATTGAAAGTAGGTAATTACCAAGGCACAAAGTATTTTTTTATAAATTTCTTACTCTTCTTAGTCTATACTACTTACACAAATAATTATTATGCTTAAAATTTCGTCTCATAATTTTATTCCTTCCTTACCTCCACATCTCACAGTGACAGATTAAAATCACACAAACAATAAGAATCACCTCGCTTACAAAAGTAACAAAAAGTAATATCAAATCAAAGGATCGTAAGATGTGAGACAATCTCACCAATGGCGGCGAGTCGGCCCTCCATTGGCGAGGTCGATGTCAACGGGAACAGGTCCAGTGACGTCACACGCCACATAAAAACGTACGTGTGTAATTACGAGGGTATTTGGTTGCTCTGGTCGAGTTTTTCGAGTATGGGAAAGATTATAAATGGGGTTTGGATTAATGTTAATGAAAACACGCACAGCTATGCGATGTCTGAAGATGAAACGTAAAATCTTTAAACAAAACGAATTTATTTCAATGAAAGTTACGCGAACATATTTTTAATTGAGAACGGGTCCTATGACGTCACACGGCATATGGAAACGTACGAGTGTAATTATGGGGTTATTTGGTCGCGTCTTTGGGTTTCGAGAGAGGTACATATGAGTTACGATTGTGTATGAGTCGATTTGGGATAAGCATGATAACGGGCACAGTGTCGGTTCACTTTCTGATGTTACACTAAAATTCTTATGAGAAAATAACTTATTGGATTTAAGTGTTGTGGTTCAAAAATTAAATCCCAGAAATGTGTTAAGTTGTTGAAATGTATAAAATTATCGAAATAAAGAGTGTAAACGGGTTCGTGTAATTCCTTAAAACCACATGATATTACTGGTATAGATTAATCGCGGGATAAACCTTGACTAAAAATAAAAATAAATGTTTTTCTTACGGTAGAGGTAAGTGATCGTCTCCAGATCAAGTAAAGAGGACTCAGAAAAAAAATTGCTATTTGCAAAATTATTTTATGCGATAGAAAAATTCGATGCCATGCATAAATGAAAGCACAGCGACAGAGCTGGGGCCTAATTCTCCTAAAATAAATTGTTGCCAAACACAATCGAACCACAACGGTCAGTCAGTGTTTGTTTTCGAAAACATTCAAAATGATTGATTTTGTTTTTTGTGTCAAACAATTCGACAGCTTTTGAAATTGAGAACTGTCTGAATGAACGGTTCGGCCTTGGTTCGGTTGTGATTTATCAAGATTTATTTTAGGAGAATTAGGCCCCTGGTGGGCACACTGGGCAATACTCACGCGATATCGCTCCGCGCAGTCAGTTAACTCGGGGCAATAAATTAACTCAGAACAGAACAATTGGTTTCTTTTTGAAAAAAAACTGCGTCTGAAAAAATCCCATGCAGGGTCAATTGGTGTCAACAGTAGATCTCGTGGTTTTAAGGAATTACATGAATTCAGATAAACCCTTACCCCCTTATTACAAAAGAGGGTTTAAACCAAGACTAAGGTAAACCCAGATTTAAAATATACCCATCACTTTCTTATGTCATACTAGCTTTCGCCCGCAGCTTCGCTTGCGTGAAATTTTGAACCCGTTAAGTGACGATTTTCCATACAAACTTTCATCCCCTATTTAACTCCCTTAGGGGTTGAATTTCGTAAAATCCCTTCTTAGTGGATGCCTACGTTACAAAAGGAACCTACTGTCAAAATTTCAAGTTTCTAACCACAGCGGTTTAGGCTGTGCGTTGATAGATCAGTCAGTCAGTCAGTCAGTCAGCTTCTCCTTTTATATACATATAGATAACAAAAAGAGACGGGGCTATTTTAAAACCTAGGTTTTTCGTAGACCATCTTTTGTAATAAGGGGGATAGAGTCGCTTTTCCACTTCTACTGACTTTAAGTACTTTTTACATATTTTTAAACAACCGCTACAGCAGAACACGTATAAAACCCGTTAAAACGCCAATACATCAATACTTTGTAGTATAATCGCGTCCCAGTTGGTCTGGGAGCGGCACTCATAGGCCAAGAGCTTTGTCTAAAATATTCCTCCTCGTGAGATCATCGATAAGTGTGAAACTGACATTTGTGCTGTTCGCAGATATTCTGATCCGCTGACATACCTATTGACTGGTCACGAACCGTTTTAACATAAAATAAACTTTACTTAATTTAATTTACGATAATATTATTCGCGAATTAATTTTAAATTCAATATTTGATGTGTTTTGAATGTGTAAATATTTATTATAAAGTCGCGTATTTTCTCGACGATATTTTAATAAGATTTTGTCGTAAGTTTTAACATTAAATTACAGTTCAATTTATAAAATGACGTAAAAAAAAAAAAAATTCAAATTCCGAACACACTTTGATTACTAAAAATCCCAAACTCTGATTTTGGAGACAATTTTTTTCCCCTCACTATATTTTTACTTCACTAAAAAGATAAATCTTCAAACCCTTGAGTGCACCGTTTCCTGAACAAGTCGTTTTGTCGCTGAGCATATTCCCGAGACGAATGACTTGATTATCATAAAACAGCAGTTTGCTTTCTCCGGACCAACTCCAATGGAAACCAGCACGTGGCTAGATGCAACATGTTTCCGTAAACAGAATCGATTACAACTTTTTGATAACGTTTAAAAAACATGATACGATTAATCGAAACGCCAACAATGATTCAATAAAAAATGCCGTGTAGCTGTAATTGCAATGTTTCTTCATAGTTTCTATCATCAGCTTATTTTATTGTAGTACTAAATGATTTATTGGTTAATTAAAAGGACTTGTACAAACTTCGATCGGTTTAAGTAAGTAATAATTTCTTGTAAGGTCTCACTTTTTGTAATAAATTATATTTTTAAAACTAGTTTCTTTGGTAATTATGGCGACGTTTAAATTTAAAATGCGGTTTCGTTATTCTTTATGCACATATATTCAGTTTATTACAAGAATAACAATGTTTTATTGAATGTCACATATTTTACATGCTTCAGAAATGTCTAGAGAAGATTCATTGATATAAATTTTATTTAATCTGTTTTAAACATGTTCAACGTTGTGTCCAATTTTCTGCAGTCAAGATAACAGGATCAAGAATCAAGTTGATACACTTATTTCTGCTACCCATGACTATTGTAAAAGCATTTCCAGTGTTTGTAATAAAGCCAGATAGGATCTTACGAGCGACATTCAGGTGCTATCTATCATGATCTCATGTGTACGTCACTCGATGCGCCCGCGCCACCGGCAACGGCGAGGTGTCGCTCTCTTTGTTCCTAAGCCCACAATGTTGCTCGCATTATACGTAATTATTATAATGATTTCTGAGTAAGCGATTAAAATTTATATGGAGTATACACTTGATACGTAGGTACATGGCCAAATGATATTAATGGTTCGGTAAACTAATGTGCAATAAGCATGCTGTTTTCATCATTACCCTTCCTAATATGTCGTTCAACTTGATGATTATATTGAACTGTTGAATATGGTTATGTTTAGCGCTTCATAAATGTAATTTGGTATATGACTTCATTATTTGATATAGGTGTGGAATGATTTTGTGCATTTCGATGGCATTATGCCACAAAAGGCCGCAATACATTGGTTATGGTATGATATGGCTGGTTATGGTAAAAAGGAGTTTAATTATGCGGGTGACTAAACCCATATTAAGTGAAAGTAAATTACATTTAAAACAGTCATATTTAAGGTAAAAACGACTAAGGGCCAATTTTTCAATCGTCAAATAACTTTTATCATAGAAATAATTTTATACATTTTGACATACTATTCATACAAAAGCTGTCAAAATGTCATAATTATACTATTTCAAATAAGTTTTTTATTGATTAATATGCAAGTAGTTTTATTGTATTGTTTCATAAGTATGTTAAATGAATAAAAGTAATCTGACTATTGAAAAATCAGTCAGTAAAAGAAAATTTCTCAAACAAAAACATCAACTTTTACCTAAATAATTCAGACATACCTTCTACGTCTGAATTATTTACGTAATAGTTGATGTTTTTTTTTAAACAGTACTTACCTAGAGTACCTAACCTAGGTACTCTTTCATTTCCTTCCAGATCCTATATAGCTAAACTTTATCAAAGGTTGCCTTTGACAAAGTTTTACAATCTCATGACTAAACGGAAAAAAATAACTCAACAGAATCACAATCAAACATACGCTTCTTAGGCTTCAAACCACGCCTTGAGTTTGAGAAATAAGCTATTGTTCAATAGAATACTTTTCAGAGAACTAACTATTACGGTTGTCAATAATTATGTGTTAATCTAGTACAAATAATACTGAACACTGACGCGAATGTATAAATTAGCTCCTACCCTATACTCCATCGACATGTACACGTCTGATCCCCATGTTCTGTTTCCACGTCATTTAACCCCGCGAACAGTTTCCTACGCACTTTGCTTTGACATTTATATTCGCACTTTTTCTTCGCTCTGCTGTTGTCGTGTTTTTTAGAAATTTGCACCGTGAGAACAACGTAATGTGGAGCGAGTTGTTTTATTGCTATAGCTACTGTACTGCTATTGTGCTATGGGTTATCGCCTATTCACCTAATGGATATTTTTAAATCACACTTAAAATCGTGCTTCTGATTTTTCGGGACCAGGAAGATATGGTGTGTTGAATGTTGATTGTTCTGAAATTCCTCCGTTTAAATCAAAATGTTTTCGATAAAATACAATTTTCATAACTCAACTCAGCGTAAAGTAAGAACAGTTCCATTCTGCTGTTACGATTCTGTGCACGTTGTAAAAGCATACCCGTGCACATAAATGGAATTCTAAGAAACAAATATACAGTTTATTCTGCTCAATCTTATTCACAAATCTTATCTACGAGTACGTCCAACAGCCTTTTAAAAGATTGGGAAAATGTATGTTTTACTTTAAGTAAGAATCGAAAATGCACGTAAATTATGAACAAGCATCGTTTTTGTACTGCAACATAATTCAACTTCGTTCAAAGATCACAACAGTAGGTCGCAACACTCGTAACAGGTTGCCAGTACAGCGCCTTAGGTCACGATTAAGAAACCCTTTCCTCGAGCACTCGTCTTGAATGCCTGCAAAATCGAAGAAAATACAAAGGTCACTAGAATGACGAGACAAAACCTCCAATTAAAGGCAATAGGTAAGTAAGACACTGAAGCAATTGAACTTTTCTGAATGGAACGAGAGCGTCTTGTGTCCGTCCGTCGTCGCCTGCGCACTGTCTCCGTCACGCGACTCACGCGCCGCGCCCCAAGCGCGACGATTATAATTTCGAGCGCCGATCAACATGAAAATGAAGGTCCATAAATTTATTAGACATAGTGTCGGCTCACTCGCCTGAGGCTCGCATTATATAAAATATGTCAAGAATTAAGCATTATCATACTGAGAATATTTTTACGCGGATAAAAATAATGTAATCTGCCTCAATCGCGATGTAACTCACGGATATTGTTGTGTGAGATTATCCTTTGAAGATAACTGAGAATCAGAAAATGTATGCCAGTATATTATGATTTTAATTTAGTTTTGGTAGATAACATAATTAAGCAGTAAGCAAGCACGGGTGGGGTGGTGGGGTTTAATGAATACCTAACTGCTTATTTTCTTGTAAATTTCTACTCCTCGAAAAGAAATGCGTGTATTCAAACGTTATAGACTAATAGGACATAATTTATGAGTTATTTATGAGTATAATATGTTAAAATTATAAATTACTAGATAATATTGTCATCGGTTATGTCGTCCACGTACGGTATTTAATGCTTCTAGTCGTTATTGAGTGACCTGGTCACTACGAGATTGATATGCGCAATTTTCAGATACGAGTTTTTGATCCTAAACAGAGATATCGCGCCCACGTCCACAGCGAGGGCAAACTTATAAAATGTAAATTTATTGCGCGATATTTTACAAGAACTCAAATTGGCGGCAATATATCGCTTGCCTTTACATTACATCACGTAATTATGCCGCGCACAATTATTATAATTTTCCTATAATCGCGCCCGTGAGGACGTGCGAAAAAACGTTTTTAAAAGGTAATTCACACTGATTTATGGTTTGTACAGAGGATTCATTAATTTATCAAACAATCTGTAAATCAACTATTTTAAGTAATGCCTTGCACGTAGTCGACGGTTGTAGTGAAAAGGTCGTTAAGCTGGCGAGTAATTATAACGTAAACATCTGCATCTACAACAAGTGGTCACGGAAACCGGCGGAGCGCTCCACGCATCTAATCAACGGTGATTCATCTAACGAAATACAAAAATTAATTATATACTCTGTTCTCAAATCTTACCTGAATTCGTGCTTTTAATTACAACCTACATGCAATGATTTATCGTGGACACACGTGTGTCGATGATTTATGTAATCTATCTCGACAAAAAACTCACAATAATATCCCACTAGTGATAACGTTTTCGTAGACAAGCGCTATTTGTAGAGCTATTAAATATCTGTCATTAAAACTATTAATTACAAAGCGTAGAATCGCAATTGAATTTCCAAGACTCCAGGTCCTCGCGTCGTGCGCGTGAAAGTGGACACCTTTCACATAACTAGCTTTAATTAAATCTATGGGTGTAATTATGTCCTTTGCCCCATTTGTTCGGCTGGAATTATTATACATAATTATAGGCCGCGATGTCTTTGAAATCCAACGTCTACAGTACTGAATACGTGATCGGCTAAATTATTCCTCCATTCGGGACGGTACAAAGTAATTGTTAGATTTTAAATTTTTGATCAAATAACACCTGAAATAAGCTTCAGCGGCATGAATAGTATCTAATAGGTTGATAATTAAAGGCGGTGATTAAGGCGTGTTCCGTCCACTTAACTTACATATTCTCATAACTTGCGGTGTTCCAAAATTATAGTAGAATTTAACTTCAACTCCATCTATCAAATGTTTATTACAATATTTAGTTTTACACAACAGTTTACAGTAAAACAAATAAATAATAAAATTACATATTATCCATCTCGAAATATCACACAAATATTCCTTGCCTGCTGAGGAGAAAAAACCCCAAATAAGACATGAATTTCTACAATACCGTACCGTGTAACGTTCCAATCAAACCAAAATACTCTACGTGTGTGTCACAGATAAATTCATCCTCGTCTGTAGCCGTCGAGATCCTTGCTCTTGACTTAATGTGACTTTTATTGCATTCCGCTTCCAGCTTCATTGTGCTCCCCCTTCGCTGTACAAACAGAGCCTTTCAGGTCTCTCCTTTCAAACCAGCTGGTACACGTTTATGTCACTTTAATACTTTTCTTAGTAAATGTTTAACATTCGAAGTATACTTTGAATGCCTTATTGGCATAAAAGGGCTTCATGCCATCTTTATAGCTGTCGGAGTTGAAGTTTTAAGTATTTATGGGTTATTGGGTAGGTAATTGTCTCACCTCAATTTATAAATATTAAATATAGAACAACGCACATTCTCCTATGAATTGTAAGCATTAAGAAAGAATATTATTTTATCAATACGTTAAGTTTTGCTGTACAAATGTTTTTTTTAAAGTAGATGTTAGCTCGAATCAAGTCTAAAAAGATGTAAATTATAACTGTCCGCAGGTACAAAACAAACAATGGTTTATATCCCCCATACGGAGGCAAATCAGCCATATGTTGTGTCAAGCATAATGGGGGCGAACGGGGGAAGTGACCGGCGTCATTCATCATACGACCACAAATAGCAAGCCGTTTTCATTTTCACTGTACTGCGGTAAAGGCAACTGTTTATTTCGTACATTATTATGGTTCCGTAGATAGTAATTCAATATTTTTAAGGGAGCTGAAAATAGATGCGATTGGCGTACAAAGGTAAAGCATGGCACAAAAGAGCTATGCTCTACAGGGGCTGATAGATGGCTGCCAATAATGATGTTTACTTCTTCTTTCGTGACGGCATGAGCTATACGAAAATAACTCATGCTGTGGTGAAAAGATTAGCTCGTGGCTAAATAATTACAGCCGCATAGACCGATCTTCCGGGTTAAGCCACGCTTGCCGAGGTTGGTCTGTGGATGGGTGACCATTTACCATAGCGAGTTTCCTCCGTGCCTCGGAAAGCACGTAAAGCCGTTGGTCCCGGCTGTCATTTGTAGATCTTTGACAGTCGTTACTGTTGGTCAGAAGCCAGAAAGTCTGACAACCAGTCTTACCAAGAGTATCGTATTACCCAGTTACTGGGTTGTAGAGGTCTGATAGGCAGTCGCTCCATGTAAAATACTGATATTCAGCTGCATCCGGTTCGACTGGAAGCCGACCCCAACATAGTTGGGAAAAGGCTAGGCAGATGATGATGTGGTGAAAAGATTAGCTAGTCAGCAAGGTTGGTAGCGGGACTGACAACCCAGGGTGCTCCGGACGTACTTGAGTATCGTCACTCGTAGAGGCTCTTGTTACTTTCCTAGTATTATGTAGTTTTCAGTACTTACCTGATAATGACCACTTTACCAATTTTTTTTCTGGGATATTAAAATTGTACACCATGCAGCGGCAGAATCACAAACATATTCATCTATTGGTGATCAGTGCTTGATTTAGGCGAAGTTAATCGCTTCTATAGCAGCAATGGTCAAGGTCCTCACGCAGTTCTCATTGTCTACATAACTTCATGATTACCATAGTTACTAGAGTATTATAAAATGTACATCACGAAATATTATGAAGGCGTGTTGCTTTATATGTGATTAATTGGCTTAATCATTTTATAATAGAGCCAGCAATTGTTCTTGTAGTTCAATCAGCACTTATATTTATAAATTTTATAACTGTATGAATAAAACATATCATACTTAGTTCTTTTTAGTTTCAAGTGATATTTTTATGGTTATATTTCCTATTTCTTAAATAACAAATTTAGTGATTTCGGCGTCCTTCTTATTGTTAACCTCGATTGGAATTGAGCTTCCTAAATTGAGATGACTTGAGATTGACTACAATTCCCTTGCCTTTATTGAATAGGGTACATTAAAAGAGCATCCACGACTTAACAATCAAGTAAAGAAAGAAAGAAAAAATATTTATTTCTACGACCAAGCAGACGCACACATACTTAAAATATAAAATTAAAGTACGTGCGGCGCACCCTGGACAGTCAGCCTTGCTGTGTAACTCGCTGACTGGCTAATCTGTAAACAGCATGATTTTTTAATCACCATTCAAATTTTTCCAGGCATTAGATACGAGTAGTTATCATTCAAAGATTTAATTTTTAAATAGAAATAGGTAGGTGAAATTTTCATAATTAAATAGTTTTTCCGGAAGAATTATCAATTTAGCGTGGCTACTAAGTCAAACGTTAATTACTACGCTTGTCGCTCATGCACAGAATCAGAGAAAGGAACTCTCTTACCATTTAAACCACCATGGACTGTGGTGGAACAAATTGAGCACCGCGATTCACTCCCGTTCGCCTTATGGTAGGGCCGACCCTGCATCAGAGTGAGAGGATTTGCCTATTTTTTTTTCAAAAATATTTTCTTTTAATGAAACTCAGTCCCTAAACAAAATTTGGATGGTGCTTAAAAATCAGCCGGTATATACCACGACATCAGCTATTTCCGTATAGCTCGAGCCGACTCGAGAGATAATGAACACCTAGAATTAAAAACTGAACATCAACAAACAATAGGTATATAAAATTATCTATATATAACGCCTGAATTTCAAAGATTGAAGGCGTGACAGTCACGTACGAATTTAGTCTAAACGGTACCCTAAAAACGAAAGTCGCACGCCCGTCCGCGATAAAGCCGTTAACGCTTTTCGCTATAGTTTTTTTCAACAAACATGTGAAATGCAATATTTTACACAAAGGGGAGTTTGTGGTTGTAATGATGGCCGAGTAATGTTCCTCTTCCGCTCTACATTAGGTAATGAACCTTAATTGGTTTATTAAGGCTCTCTTCGGAACACTCTTGAGTGTGAAATGCATTACGGTCTAATGTCGAGTCACTTCCTGTATCTTAGGGATCGAATTCCATTCGAAATCGATTTGAGAGAATGGAAATATGAAATATTGAGTGGGACTTTGACGTATGAACTCGTTTACTGATTTATAAATTAAATTTAACAACATCAAACAGTAATTTATCGTCAAGTGCAAATTGTACAGAGAACTCGTGGCCAAAGGCTTGTTCGATGGGTAGTCAATCATCGACACGATTGAAATGACCTTCAATAATCCAATGAAACTAACAGATCGACGAACATGTATTGATAGTCACGATCTTGAATAATAAAAATTACAGCTGAGAAGTTAGAGCTAGTTGTTAATGGAAATAAAGGGGAAATCGGTAATCCGTCAAGTAAGTACTGAAGGATCCTTAAGCCTAGTTTTCACAGGCCCAGTAGCTGGCGGACAGTGAAGGACAGTCACTGTCTGGCAGCGACTGGGTGCGTGAAAACGAAGTTGAGCCAGTACTGACCGGTCAGTTGCTGTCGGTCAGCTACTTAAAATTGTTTTGTTTCTACTGTCCACTGACCGTCCCCCACTCCCACAAGGACAGCTACTGGGTCGTCACTCGCTCCATACGAACGCAACTAGATGGGTCAGAAACACCAGGCCAGATCTAGTAACACAGTAGCTGTGTACTGCTGTCTCCTATGCAGACCCAGTAGTGAGAACACGTCGGGAAAGTGACAGTACTGTATAGACAGCAGAATGTACAGTTGCTGACTACTGGGTGCTCAGAAACTGGGCTTGTGAAAACCAGGCCTTAGCTTCCTGATTCAGAACGATTCGATTAGTCAGTTGTAGAAGGATTTGATAAGCTATCTCTTTTTTTCTCATTACGAGAATCGTACACGGCAGTGGCGAAGGCTCCATATAACTCGATTCCTATCGGCTTCCCTTTCGAAATATGGCAAATACTAGTATCTATTATTTTCAATTATCATTTTAAACAAATAATTGGTCCGGCTTCCCTTTTAAGAAAATTCACCCTTCGCCACTGGTACACGGAACGAGATAACAAACAGAGTCGGTCCACAACTGCTTATCGAATAGCTTCTGAATCGGGGGGGCTGACTTTAAGGAACCCCAACGATTCCTACTTGTGTGGTAGACTTTACTAATGTGCCTGTCTTTTCTCGTAGCACTTTAATCGATAAACTCAACACGTCACCGCTCTGGTAGCCTCAAGCAATTCTATGCTTTGAAAGTGCGTTAGTATCTTATATTACAGACTTATATTAAGTTTATGATACACACAGATTGGTGATTCTTCTTATAAGTAACACGTTTGATAAAAGCTTGAGTTCTGAAAAACCAAAAATTCTTTATTACCAATTTCAATCTTGGTTCATACAATATCTGTCGATTTAGGACCATCCTCATAAGTTTCTACAAGGTTAGTCGGAAAGGGGGTACTAATCCGAAAGAGTATCAAAGTCCGATAATAAATCAATAATTTTTGTTCTACAACTTCCCCAAAAGTCAATAGTTAAGGAGAAATAGTTGTACAAATATCTCAAAAAAAAATCGCTAAAATCTATCTATCCCCAGCTACAATCAGCTGTGTTTCATCTTAGGTCATATTTGGGGTCATGAATCAGAAGCATCATTTTCTGAATTTGTAACTAAAGCTGGGATGACGAATTTTTGACAAAATAAAAATAATTTTGCATGAAAATAACTATTATCGAATTTTGTTAACACTTGCTTTAAGACAGTCATCTGTGATACTTTAGTGGCCTGCAGATTAGTACCCCCTTTCCGACTAACCTTGTTTACCTACGTGTTAAATCAAAGTGATTTTCACCGAGTCCCATACTCCATTTCGCATATGCATCTGAGTTGAGGGATCAAACCTTAAATCTTTGCGACATAAATAAGCTTAATGAGTAAAAAAAACCTGAGCATACAACTGACCATTTCTGCAAATACAGTTTCAGTTCTACTTGATTGACCGCTAAGATTTATAAAAGCATAGGTAAAATACAGTGTTGAATCCCTGCTGTAGGTAAGCAAACATATTGCTTATTTCTATACAATTTAATTCCTTGCTAAAATGGGTGTTATTTGTCTAATGACTCTAATGTTATATTAAATAGAGTATAGTTCTGCGTCTGTCGTCTGTAAAACGAGACAGTTGGTTGCTAGGCACGAGTGCGGGTGCGGGCGCGGGCGCGAATTAATTTCGCCACAATTACTCGGTCGCGTTACTAATTGAGACATCAAAGACCGGCGACGTTCGGTCGCCTCGCTATACCCTCGCACTTTGTTGTCACTCTCTGTATTAAAATTCTCTTGGATAAAGCTTGTGGTTTGGGTTTTCTTTTGTTTTTCAGTTAGTTAATTCAATTTAGAAGTAGATCTAAAATGGCTCTGAAACCATAACCAAACTTTAATAGTATCGCACTTTACTCGTACTTTAAGGTTACAGAAAACAAAAAAAAAAACAGTCGATGGAAATTAGTTTCAACATTTTTTAATTACAAATAAACCGTCTGATGAAAGCATGTCTGTAATTAACGTGAAAATATCGACAGTTTAAATTGTTGAAAAACAAAAAACATTAAGCATTATGTGTCTATCTAATATGCAATATTCTGTTTGTTTACACACGACCAATCGTCATTACCTACTAACCGCCATACAACAATTAAAACAGCACTTATCCATGTTTGTCAAAGCTAGCTGATAGACAAACCTATACATGGTCGGGTGTAGGGTTAGTCGTATTGTGTCCATTAAGGTGTTGGTCGACGCACTGTTTGCACTGGCCACCAACCGCAATATGGGGTCACCTGATAATGGCCGCGTAATTACGCCACCATTACGAGCCCGGCTGCATGCACAAACACCGCACTTCTTGTTACACGATCAAATGTCTCAGACGTGACTCGTTGCTACCAATACAAGCATTATCTAGATTCCAAATAAATTATTCACAAGCGCGACCAGCGGGCGCCTGCCTGTGCTCACCTCAAGGGCAAAATAAGTAGCGTTCATAATGACTACGTAATATTTAATAGCTCTACCTGTCTCAACAATCTTTCAAAATCACGCAATACTTATCTTAGTTAACACCATAAGTTTTGAATATCATAAGACACGTTTTCCAAAAGAATCGATAAAATTGAAATTGCTGCGATCAAAAGCCGAAAGGTGTCGGCTCGATATTAATGGTCTCGAAGCCACATCAATAACTACGCCGTCTGCGTGTGGGTGTAGCAATATGATGCAGTTGTTTGTCGTGAACGTAATCATAGTTTACAAAATAGCACATTCTGAACTGTTTGTTTGATTGATGGAATTTTAAATTGCATTCGTAAAGTCGAAAGTTTCAGCGATTACGATTGGAGGTAGGTTGAGCTGTGGAATGTCTGACAGCGATGTCTGTCAAGATGTTTGCGAGGGAACAATCGATCCAGCTCTCCGTACAATTTGCGTAGTGGCAGCTCCTCCGGCAATTTGTGTCCGTCGCCTTCGCCTGCCGTTACTCGGTAAACGCTACTGGAATATTGTGCAGCCTGTGGTTGAGTTCCCACTTTTAAACGCACAGTCGTCCGGACGAGTGAGATACATGCTAATTATGGGCAATTTTCAAAATCGATCGCCGAGCTTTTGCCCTGCTTGCGGCTTCCTGCGTTCGCTCGTTCTCGAGAAAACATAAGCAAATACTCAAGTTGAAATACCTGCTTTAGACATTTATTTGCGGTTAGCTTTACTCTTTACTTCTAGTTTCATGTCATAATACCGAACCAACGGTGGTAATAGTCTTGTTTGGAAAAGCAAGAACCTATAAAATCTATCCAGAAGTGACGTACAAAAGTGAATTATGAGTGTCCGAACAGAGGCTCGCTCTAGCTACCATTTAATAAAGGTATCATCGAGATATCGACGGTTTGATCTGATGACTAGTTGCGCAATAGCGAGCGCAGTTAGATCGAATTATCGAGCGATCGATGGCTTCTAGATTGCATCTCAATAATCCTTGTCCGAGATATCGCTCCAGATTGCGCTACGAGCGTGCGTCTAGCTACTTTCCGTCTTCCTGAATCCAGTATAATGAAAAGCTGGAACACATTACACGTCCCTAAAGTATTCTCTGCTATTTTTGATTTAAGTTGAGTCGTGCTCTAATAATGGCATACGTTTAGAAGGATATTAGGTATGCGCGTCTCGGTCGGCGATGTCGTTGAGACTGCACGCCGGTGACCGTCGGGACGCGGTAATTGATGACGTCGCGGGCAAGCGGTGTCCGCCCATTTTCCGTCAATTTTCGTCACTTGAGTGATGGTAGAGCGTCCCGCCCACGGCGGAGTACCCCGCGACCACCGCACCCCCCGAAGACACCCGCGAACGGCACGCGCCGCGCTAAATTTAAATGGGATGAACTTGTAACGGGCGGCCGCCGTCAAGGAATGTAACTGGCATGATGCGTTAATCATACATTTGTGACAGTTACATTCATTCTGAGACTTCGGCGAATCACCACAAAAAATTCGACATTGAAATTTTTTATTTGTCTCGTCAACTGTCATTTGTGACCGAATTGAAACTACAACACCTAGAAATGCATATAAATCAGCCTAAATATAGCAGTACTGCTCCTAATCTTAAGAAATAAATTAGCCCCTCTGAATTTCGGTGTTTCCCTCATAGAGCAAAGTCAGCTATAGACAAAAGCTACCTAATTTCCCCTGCAGTAACAATGGCCCGTGGGGATATAAATAAGATGGGAGCACTTAATGAACACATAAACTGAAGAGAGGTAGCGGACCGGGAGACAACTGGTTGCCATGACAACCCCATGTTGAGTGCTATCAGGAAAGGGGCTTTGATTGTTGGCGATTGGAGTCAAATCATACTGAAATAACCATTGGCAATTTTGCAAAAGTAAATTATTGAATAAATATTACTAAAGCGCCAAATCCACCAGCATGATTTATTGAACATGGTTTTTTTGTTTTTTTATTTACTCCATCCATACAAATATTATTATCCTTAGAGGCTTAACCCACTGCGATATTGCAGCACACGATTTTTTTTATTAAATAGTTCAATTGTCTATACCATAGCAAATTCTTGTAAATTCATTCAGAGCGCAACAGAATATGTCAAATATAGTTTGAAAGTTGACTTCTACAACTTTCAAACTATGGACACACCCGCAATAAGTCGACTTGTACAAGTTTTATGAATTAAACGAGCACTTGCTTGCAACAATAATTTGCGCAATTTAACTTGCTGGTACATTTGGGGCCTTGTTTGAGTCTTATTTCAAAGGTAACGAGCAAAACCATAACGACAGCATTTAAAACTACAATCCAACGTTAAAATATATTTTGAACATCATAAATCTTAACACATGTATCTCAAATTAAAGAAGTCCATACCAAAGGTGGCGCCATTGTACAGTCGAGGAGTGAAGTCATGCAATATGTTTTTGCTGTGTTTTAACTTAAAACAATCAATAAGACAGTTGTATACGGGTCGAGTCTGATGAGCCACATCATGCGATGCCTATGCGCACGTGTTGCTTTTTATTACGTCTATTATCTTGTCAGATGAAAAAATATTAAGTACCTATATTTAAGTGTTGCTATTGTCTTTTTTTCGTAATTGCTCGAAGGCATTGACATCGTTTTGGGATGCCTTGATAAAATATGCAGAGAGTTTATTCGGAAAAGTTCGGGTCATTTACCGACGAAATGGCCACGTGTATGTTACCGTACGAAATTGATAACAAACAAAACTTATATTAGTACAATCTTACAAAATACGCGGATATTAATTAAAGCAGTACTTACCATAATTGAAATATTTGAAACAATGACTCTCCCTGCTGCAATTTATAAACAGCTGATCCACTCAACTTTTTTTTCGCCGTCCAAAACAATAATCTCCGTCCTTACATTAATTACAGGCCACATAACCTCTTTACGTCATCAAAACAAAAAAATAAAGTGTAACAGTTACATTGCTATGAATCTGTGTTGAAACAAACAATTGTAGGATTGCGATGCAACTAATTGGCGTTGATAGGCGATTTCGTAAAACTGTGGCAAGCTAGTCAGGCGGTAATTATAAGTCAACAATTGCACGTTGTCAATGAATAATTGAAGGTATCATAACGTCTTTACATAAGTTCATTATATATCAGTAATCGCGTATAAAGTGGACGTTTAATGTCGCGTGCAGACCGGGTGATTTATGAAGCTGCGTGCCGCGGACGGCGCGACTGATCTCCGAGACTATCGCGAATAATAAGTAATGTTGTTTTTTAATCTTCACTTGAAAGATTCCGAAGTTATTTGAATAAAAGTTTGCTTGCTTTGTTGATTTGATTATAAATTTCACGACATTTATGTGTCGAGAAATATGTACTTAATACGGGTACAAAGACTCAACTTAAATATCACTTTGATGTTAGAATGTTTGAGACCGCTCCCACGTCTCAACCTCGAATTTAATTCACACACCACTTTCTCAAAGATGCAACATTAATACATACTCATTCGTGTATTGACTACGAGTATTGTCCTGTCGGTGTAGTGTTTTGACAAAGCGTGATATCACCGCGGGCCGGTTGACGCAACCGCCGCGCTGGGCTGTAAATCGCGAGGCGGGGCAATCGATACAGCCGCGATACCGCCGTGATTTACCCAACAAATAATAAAGGAACGCATCCACCAATCGAATGCTCTTATCGATAATTAATTCCGTTAATCCACACCCGATGTTAATTAACTCCGTGAGAACACGATATACCAAAGCTGAAATCTAATTTAACGTTGATTGGTGTTGTGGATAGTCGGATAATCTAATCGGATAATATTACAGCTGGTATAAACAATGTACATGATGTTAAGAAAAGTCGTTATCTGTTAATTTTATATTGCGTGAAATGCATTTCGTTGATATGAGTCTATAAAATTTTACCAAATTCTTTATAGCCGCAGTTTTATCCTACACCTTCATGTCATAATTACTTGTCCTCAAGCGAGATTTTAGCTACTTATAAAGGCGTCTTAACTTCACCATTACTGACCACTAATCGAAAAACGCTGAGAGCCAACTTTACCGGTCTTTCAAACCAAAACTCACAAAGAGTACCCGAGGCGAAAAGTCCGAAGAGGGACTTGCGACAAGCGGCGGCGTCACGCTGCCTACACACGACGGAAACGCTCCGCTCATGCATTATTCAAAAGCGAAGGCAAATACAAATAAATAGGCACGAAATAAATACAAACAGGCTGAATGGAGCCACGGCGGTGGGCGGGGCCGCGCGACATAAATATCGGTCGGGCTGTCATAAGACCGGCGGATATCTGGCCGGGCTATTTCGGACGAGACGCCTTACGCCAACTTGTCCTCAGACCGTACGACCAACAGTTTTATAATACCGAACTAACATTCGTGGAATTATTATCTGTAATAAATTTCGCGCTTGACAAATATCCACATAATTGTTGGGTTGATTTATCTTGAGTTTTAATCAAATATCTGCGATTATAGTTATTTTATTATAATTGTAGAGCTAGACAAATCGCATATTAATAAGGAATGCGAGAATAATCGTACTGAAATAAATAATAGTTTATACGAAATCATAAATTATTGCATAGGTTTTTTTATTCTTAAATTATACAGTTCATTTTATTGAAGTGAAAAATAACAAAATATAACTTTCTTGCAAAATTTGGTAGCTTTTACACAAGAAAAATAACTGTTGATCGGGTGGGGTGATCTTTACGTATACATATAAATCTATGTAAAAAAACAATTATTTCGAATTATTTGTCCGCATCAGTAAAGGGTGACCGAGTAAAGTTTAAAGAAGTTGATATTGATATTTATATTTTTAAACAAAAGCATTTGGCATTGCCCATAATATTGATCTCTGTAACCACTTTGTGTCAGACGTAGCACTTAAAAAAAGATAATGATCTACTCACATTGATAGGTTTTCTAAAACCCTGTAACCTGTTTTATATTGCAAAGCAAACAAACTTAATTAATGTTTTGCATCGATCAACTCATTAAGTACGTAAAAAAAAAATTGATAGGTACATCGATAGTACGAAAAAAATATATTTGTAAAGTCAGCCGCATGGCCATCAAGTTAGAGGTTGCAATTTAACAAAATTAAAACATGAACTGAATAAATAATAACATGGCCTGTATTATCAGAATTCTCGTTGCGGACTTCATATAAGCAATTTCTTGACTATACCTGGCACGAAGTCACATATGAATATAGGATCGATAATATCTTTTTAATTTTTCAAAATTATATTGTTTTAATGGAGTACGCGATTGTTTAATCAGTCGCAGCTGCTTATGTCACACAGGCTTATTACGCGAGAGAGAGGTTATTATGTATGCAATATTTATCTTGGCCATGCGTGCGCGCATTGCCCGGTACGCGAGTTTACGCGACGTGCGCGCATCGCGACTCGTCCACTCTCCGCCTTAAATTACGTGCAATTTATTGCTCAAGGGCCACATTAAATTATCGTATAATAATTTACAAACAATTATTTCATCAAAACTATAATGACGGTCACAAGTTAAAATCTCAATGTGTATGTTGGTAACGTCACGTAGGTGATAAGGTGATCAGTGATAACGTCATTCTTACACAGGGTGCATCGTGCATGTTTAATTTTTATTAAATTTTTGGAGTCCAGTCGTTGTTAAAGAAAAAATAAACGTTACTTTGAATCTTACAGTTTAAGATACCAGATATAAAACTCATGTCGGTGCAAAGTTTGTCCAGCAAGTTTAATTAATTATTAAAAAACCTCAAACTAATCAGGATCCAACATTACTAAATACTTAGTCGTCTAACTGACTTTGTGTAGCCACTAAAAGTGAAGTAAAGTGTTTTTTTGGAGATTATAAAATGATTTTATGTATCTAAAAGCAGGAAATGCTCGTTTTGATAACGCAATGCATGCGTATGTTAATTTTATACTTAAGGTAGGCATATACCTACAAAAATTGTAATGCCCTTAAATTCAAGATATTCATCACTATTGACAACAGCAAAACAATTTCAGAAAAAAATTAAAACAAAAACCAATTTTGTGGTTCTTTACGTTGACTAATGGAATATAATTGGCAGGTAATTTGCGGAATATAAAATTTTTAATTGAAACCCTGAGTCAATTTCGCTATATCCCTGGTAAAAAGCACAGCGTCGCCCACTTGTCCGCTGCTCGTAAATTGCACGAATCGCCATAAATTGCATAAAATCGCCAATTACAAGGATAATGTCGGGAGCGACGGCACGGCGCGGCGGCGCAGGCGCAACGCTTGGCCGCGAACACGCGCTTGCGATCTTACGACGTGCCAAAATCAACTCAATCCACTGCCTCTTTAAGCTCGGATAGATCGCCTCAATAATGTAATAATTAGGGTTCTCTGATCGCGTAACGGAATTAATCCGTTGATGTTGTGCGTCACGTGTCCTGTAATGGCGGGTCGATAGCTAAATTTATTTTTAACCTCGGTTCGTGATTCAACTTTTTTGTTTGATGTTTTTACCCTTTTCGAGCTCGTCCTCGGACGATCCTTGGTTGTTCGTAATTTTGGTTGAAATTACAGTTTTTGATAACGTTTTTGTGTTGTGAAAGAAATCTATGTTTTTTTAATCATTTAAGAATTGCTATCTACTAATGTGTCTTTTTAGTTAATTACTGTCTTACGTTCATAGAGAAGCGTTGTATAGGATTGATTCAAAGCTTTAAGATTTTCGATAACAAATCTGCCGTCTCTTCAACTAAGAAAACGATATAAAAAGTATAAGTTTCCTTTTTTCCCGCAACCTGACAAAGCCCACAAATAAAGGCTAGACAGTGCGTTTAAGCGTGATCTAGTGAGGCTGCAGGTCGGGTGCGCACGCGGCGACGGAGTAATGGACAGCTCAAGAGCGTACCATTACGGACCGTCCGGCTGCCCACTGCCGCATGGACAGCCTAGTTGTAAGCTGCCTAGGAAGAGGTTTTCTGGAAAAGGGAGGAATTTTTAATAGTTTTTTTTAAAGTTTTATACGAACGGGGACAAAGTTATAAGAATAAGAATAAATTTATTAACCAAAAAACATTTCTACAACAAATTCCTTAAAACTAACAGGTGTTGATGTTTTAAATGATTCATCATCATCATCATCATTCAGCCGAAAGACATTCACTGCTGGTAGGCCTCCCCCAAAAGGGGGGGTTTGCCGTAATCACCACGCTTGGCAGGCGGGTTGGCGATCGCAGTATGGTTGTTGAAGTACTCAGAGAACGCTGCTGCCCATCCTCTCGCAAATCCCTTATTATTATTTTACAACACCCACGGGGAGAGATGGGGTAGTGCTATTCTTTAAGTCCGGTACTACACGAGACCTTATTTTAAATGATTGATTATAAGGAAAATACTAACTGTAGCTTCCAAATTAGGTCGAGCCTGTCTCGCGGAAGCCTTTGTTACTACTTTTCTAGGGTTCAGATTCCGTCATACTTTTATAGGTCATCATGTATGTCGCTATTAAAACATTATCAAAAGCTGGAGATTATACCTACCTACTCAAAAGAAAACCTGGTTAAAGGTTAAGGAAATCTCTCCTTAACTTGAGTGTGACTTCCACGCCTTTCAGAAGCGAGTAACGTTGGATAAATTGGTATTCAGAAATTGTTTCCTTCAGATAATTACAAATGATAAAATCCAGCATTAGCAAAATTACAAAAAAAATGTATAGAGAAGAAATTCTCTACATGATTACCTACGTATTTTTATCTACATAGGTTAATGATAATATCGTACCTCGTTGTAAAATGAATGGCCGTGTTGTTGAATGGAGTTTTTCTTGCACCATTTTTTCTTTACAACTGTACCATTTACGAAGTGGTGGTAGCGAGAGATCTTGATATAAGTTCATCATCATCCTAATTTTTTTGTAAGCAGACCAGATATATAGGTTGTGATATACAGGATATCTTTAAATTTAATATACAGGGTGTAAACGAATTCCTTCAAACCGCGTGATCTACTGGTGACACTGATTGACCCTGCACAGGTTTTTTCAGAAACTACAAAAAACGTTTAAAAAAATTAACCATGGTATCATGTATCTGAGTAATTTTAGCGTCCCAAGTTAACTAACTGCGTGGAGCGATATCGCGCTAGTCGTGCCCGTCAGCTGTGTTGCCGTGCCTTCATTCATTTATGTATGGCATCGACATTTTCTATCACATAAATTTTTTTGGGAAAATGACTTTATTTTTATTTTTAATCAATCTAAATCCCGTGCGGGGTTAATCTATAACATTAGATCATGTGGTTTGAAGGAATTACACGAATTCGTTTACTACCTGTTTATTTTAGTTGCCGTCCTCGTTGACTGCCTCGTTGGTTTCGTGGTCGTATAGCGACTGCTGAGCGTGAGGTGCTAGTGTCGATCCCTAGGTCGGGCAAAGTGTTAGTGCGTTTTTCCGTGTGGATTTTTTCAGTAGTAGTATAGAATTTGTACCCGGTTGATGGCAATAGGCTCACCCCCTATTACATGGGACTTAAACATGACGGCGAAATGAGAGTTTACTATACACCTCTGCCCAACGCTTCGGAGAATACCAGCATCATGATGTTATGTTACGTATTTTAGTTGTATGTAGTCGCAATCGCAATGCTTATACAAGGTTAGTCAGAAAGGGGGTACTAATCCGAAAGGGTATTAAAGTACCCATAATAATGAATAAGTTTTGTTCTACCACTTTCCCCAAAAAGCAATAGTTTAAAAGAAATAACTGTTCAAAAATTACATAAAAAATATGCTAAAATCTATCTATCCTCAGCTATGATCAACTGTGTTTACATTTTAGGTCATATTTGGGGTCACGAATTAGAAGCTCCATTTTCTGAATTCGTAACTAAAGTAGGGATGAAGAATTTTTGAAAAAACTAAAATAAAAATTATTTTACATGGAAATAAAAATTATTGAATTTTGAAATTTTAACACTTGCTTTAAAACCGTCATCAGTGATACTTTAAGTAGCCTGCGGATTAGTACCCCCTTTCCGACTAACCTTGTATAGATACAAAATAGAGTAGATAGGTACTTATAGCATTTGGCAACAAAAACAAACTTGCCAATTTAATGTGAACTCATCGCTCAAGAGAAGGTATACCTTACACACTACGTGGTATACAAATACATAATACTAATGTATATAACTACGTTCGTGTATCTAAGCAATCAGTAATTTCGAGATGGCTGACCTATTCGACCGCTGTTATCTTAATCCGCAGCGTTAAATACATAATGAAGGCAATTTAGTCTTAAAATTTTAGCACGAAAATCTCATCAAGTCTGGAATAATATTGTCCTTTAAAACACGAAGTCCTTTGCGGACGGGATCGCCCGAATAAAAGGCGGTGTTATTATGTTGGTAAAACAAAATTCACCATAATGGCCTCATTATGTGGCGAAAATTGCCCGAGAGCTTTTTTGTGTAGTAATATAAATGTATTTGTAATAGCTTTTAGAAATATTGCGAAGAAGCGGGTCAGGAATCAGGCGGCGTCTGATTACCGAAACTTAATTTATTTTCGTCTGTATAAAAAAATCTATAAAAATTGTCCGCGGCGGCGTGGGAAACGACCCTGTCGCCGGCGGCCTCTATTACGTCATTATTTTCTATATTAGATTGTATATTAAATGGAAGATTAATAGGAAATCGATACGCTTAATGATCTAGCCGTATGTTTAAAATTATCTCGGCTACATGTAAGTTTGAGTTTACGGACGTATCGATTCGTGTTGTAACAATTTAAAAATGTCGATGTAATCATTTGGAAAATCCTCTTTTCCGTTCTCACAGTTCTCGGGCCTTTTGCTAGAGCCTGATTATCTTAAAACGATCTGATCGATCGCTCATGATGATTTGCATATTTTTTGCCCTCATCAGTATAACACAACCGGTGATAGATTTTTCGCGGAGCTATGTTAGAACTCCTGCCTGAGTTCCCCAACCCTTCAATGCATAAGATTCTGTTGCCAATCCACTTAATGACACTTTAGGCGCCACTTGCTGCACCCAGACAAAGAAATTTAGAGACCGTATTTAACTATATCATACTAATAAAATTTACCACAATTTTGTAAATAATCTTTAACCATTATTGCTAAAACATTCCCGCAAAAGTCACCGCACAATTCGCGTTAACTACTTACAAGTTGATTTACAGTGCAGTAATAAAATAACCAATCAATGATAATAACGAAGACGCAGAGTGCGCGCCAATTGGTCCTAATAAAGTCGGTGAATGTTAATGAATCGCTTTTCGGTTCGTTGTGAGATGTGTCATAAAACGAGCCACTGGTTTGGATGTCGCGGGTGCACGCCGCGGCGCCGCGGGGGGCCGAGGGGAGGCCTAATTGATTTGTGCCCCAGGCCACAATCAAAACAGATCGTATTTTATAAGACGTATCCTCGACTGAGGGCGAGGGTGTGCGAAGTGCAGTGGGATGAGTGGTCGGTTTTGGTGAGCGTAGGTTCGATTCAGGGACGGTAGATTTTTAAACGTTTTTTTTTAAGTTACTGAATCATGCAGTCTGAAGAATGGCATGGTAACATTTTGTACCATTCCAAATAGTTATACTGGCTAAGACAGGGTTAAAATAAATTGCTATTACAACTGATTCGCCTTCGAAACGGAAGCACATAAAGTTGCAATGATAAACTACTTTATGCAAAAGCGAAATTTTATGTAAATTTCAAATTGACATGTTACATTAAATCAATCGTTCTTGTTCTATCTAAATTACTATACTTATGTAGTTTTACAGTTTTAATGCAGACATGAATATGTAGATGTAGCATGAATCAGAAAGATCTGTTTCTTTATGCAATAACCCTGATAACCCTGGTACCTAATATTATCAGAAAACGCTATAACGGTAAATAAGAAGTCGAAAAGTATTCTACATTTTCTATGAAATTTCATTTAAACTGACTGATAAGAGTACTACAGCCATAAACCAAAATAAAAAACATATTTATGATTAGTAACGGTTTACTCACGTGCAATTCTCTGGCCGACTAGTTTCGGACCCAAACGGAGTCCTTATCATGAGCTAACCACGCAGTGAGGTCGCGAGTCAAACTCCTCATCCAAATCATAAAAATGAATGTGTCTCACGAAAGTTATAATACAAAAATAAAAAATGTTTTCTGAAAAAAAAAACCCTGCAAAAAAGTGAAGCTACGAGTACCAAAACTTTAGCTGTTGCAAATTCTAATGTGTTCAGTGATCAAACACAAGAAAATCAAATGATCATTTGATAAATAGTCCCCGGGGGTGCCGCGCGTTGTCGCACTCGTAATGCGGTCAACTAACCCCCGCACCCTGGCACCCTCAGGCTTAGCGTGGTGGGAACTGCACCATGAGAAATTATCACGCTTTAGATACGGTACTTGCTTTTATAATTTTGTTTGACTTCGTTTGCGTATGACAGGTTTATGAAAAATTGAGTTTTTTTTTACTTTGAGTGTTTGAGGTATTAAAAGAGCGGACAAGAGCTTCCCGAAAACGTCAATCCTTACAAGTGTTTTAATTGAGTAAAAAAATAATTATACATCACAACTGGTTAGTTGCTTTACGTCCGAAAACCATGAACTCTGCTCATCCTTCTGTACAACTTTTACTATAGGACAAACTCTAAACTTGTGAAAAAAAAATTGCTCTTCGATACAAAATAATCAATGCTGCAAAATGTATAAATGTATGGAACAGCTGTTTTCTTTTCCGTATTCAGTGTTTGTCACATAGTAACAGTTCTACAGATGGGGTGCATGAAAAGAGCCTCTACGAGTGACGATACTTATTTACGTCCGGCGTACCTGGGCAGTCAGCCCCAGCTACCAACCTTGCTGACTGGCAAATCTTTTCTCCACGGCATGACCTATTCTTGTATAGCTCGTGCCGACACGATAGAAGAAGAAGAAGTTATAGGTACAGATTAGCAGAGTTCATGGTTTTCGGATGTTAATCGACTAGCCAGTCATATTAAAAACATAAACTGCATTTTGTTACATTTCATAAAGCTTTAACATAAATATGAACATCTATTCGCACTTCAATACCGTCAGATACTGAAAATGTCAGTGCCCAACGAAATGACAAACCGAGGCACTAAAACCCTCCAAAATCTGCAAACAAAAATTCATTTGTCGTACAACACAAGCACAACACGAACAATAGTCCCCAAGCTTTCTCTAGTATGAAACAGTTTGCCGGGCCGTGGGCAGTAAATAGATCGTGCGACGAGCATTAATCAAGTTGCGCCTGATTCGAAGCGACGCGGTGGACAACTCCTCTCTCGTGCAATAAATCTTCCTGGCAACTGCATTGCGGTACAAACGCGTTGAAAAATTGCCGATTCAAATAAACATGCCAGCGTGCGTACTGTGAAATACGTTTCGGTAGTCCATTAGTATGTTGTGTCGCTATTTGATTGTATTCGGTAGGCTGGTTTGATGGCTATTTCGCTTTGATCTGGTAATGAAATTAAAACGGTCGGAAGCTAGAGGAGATTGCGTTTCAGGCCACACAGGTGTTTCAATTAAACGGAAATACAGACGGCATCTGCTAGGTGATTTGGCGTCAGTGACACAGGTGATGTGTGTTAAGAAAAGCGCTATTAATAGGTCGGTAAAACTAATGAAATATCAAGACATCAGTCAAAGCTTGAGCTACAATTTTCCCTGACGTAGGACTGTTCGAAAATTTGATGATGCCAGTAGTCGATACGCTGGCCAAGTAGGTTGCTGACCGCTGTCGAATCTATCTCATACTTCAACGTCACGATCTGTCAACGGTTGGAATATTTGAAGTGCCAAGAATAAAAGAAAGAATTAAACAAAAACATATGGACTATTCAATAAATGTAAAAAGAAACAGTACTATCTATTACTAAATATAGCACCTAGCGACTCGCGTCCAAGCACACGTGCACACAAAGAATGCGCTACATGCGCCCACGCATCTACATTGTATGCAAATCGTGGGTCGCAGGTCGCCATTCGCGGCGTATGCTCCGACCACGACCGCTGTGGTCATTGTTTTTTTTTGAGCCCTTATTGGTCCATTCTTGAGGCACATGTATTTATTTTATCGAACTTGAAATTAAATTTGATTTTGAGAGCAAGTGCTTCGTGTCTTGTGTGTGTAGGTCTTGTTTTAGATTTTGTTTTAATTCAGAATTTAAGATTCGGCAATCCTGATAAATTTTGTTTACTTTGGCAGCTGTGTATTTATATAATATTTGGTTTTAAAACCACTTACTTTATGAGGCCTTTCTGTATCTCAGGAAATAATTTCAAAAACGTAATTATTATAACTACACACATTTTATGCGTTAAACTTATGACGATCGTAAATAAATAGTAGCTGGTTAGTGTTTACTAGTTAGTTAGGACCAACTATAATAATCATAGTTACTACTTTCTGCCATTTAATTTTCATATCCTGTATTTATAATCTAAACTATACTTTCGTTTTTAACGGCAAATTGAATCTACTATTACTTCTTAAAATCAATTTGCGATATTGTTAATTACTAAGCATTGTTATATTTATGTATTGTTTTACTTTCTCTCATTTTTGTAAGTCAACCAATACGAACCCTCTGAAAAGCCGATCAACGCAAAACTTTTAATACTCAGCTGTCAAATTTCACGTCAAGCGCTGTGATTGGTTGTTAGTCGTTTGGTCGACCAATCAAATTCGTTGACGTGAGATTTGACAACAGATTACATTGATCTGCTTTTCAGAAACAGGGGTTAGCATATTAGTATTCCAAGATTGCCATCAAGATAGGTAGTTATGTCTAGTTAAGTTCAAAAATGTACAGGGGAGCTAATAACGCCACATAATTATTTTGGTAAATCATATTACACGCTCCGCTTGTCTATTTTTAATACACAGGAAAATTGTAACGTTTGTGAATTTTGAATTTGTAATTTGAAAGGGTGGGATACTCAACTTCAAAAAGCAAAACATCAACAATCAAAATATCAACACCATATAATCAACAGTTTAATTTTTCAATGAATCAGAATAACATTAGCTTAAAACATAAACAGTTCAAAATGTCAACACTTCAGATGAGCAACGAATCTGAATGTCACTGATTTATAATGTAAATTGTTCACTTGATCAACACTTTGCATTGCATTACACGAATTACATTTATAATTAAACAATAGGTAATTCATATTATAGGTTTATTTCTTTGTACTCGTATGTGCATCCCATAACAATATAAATATGATTTCTTGTTCCAGAGACATTTAGACAGCTATTAAACTATTTGCTTATGATTGCAGCATTTAACAATGTCTGCGACGAATATTATGTTATGACTGAATATTTCACGATATTTTGTTAAACATCGATCTTGTAAAATGTTGATTAAGTGAACAATTTACGTTATAAATCAGTGACATTCAGATTCGTTGCTCATCTGAAGTGTTGACGTTTTGAACCGTTTATGTTTTAAGCTGCAGCGAAACTGTTTACAAGCGCGTTGGAGGACATTTTCAAGACGCTCAACTGGAAAGGACGGGGTATAAACATCAACGGTCAGTACATCTCGCACCTACGATTTGCGGATGACATTGTCATCATGGCAGAGTCTCTGCAGGATCTGGAGGTGATGCTAAACGGCCTAGGCGATTCTTCAAGACAGGTGGGCCTCGGGATGAACATGGATAAGACCAAAGTCATGTACAATGGTCATGTCTTCCCGAGACCCGTAGTCGTAAATGGCGCTATTCTCGAGGTTGTGCAAGAGTACATATACCTTGGCCAAACTATACAACTGGGGCGGCACAACTTCGAGAAAGAGGCGAGCAGAAGAATACGCTTGGGCTGGGCGGCATTCGGGAAGCTACGTAATATCTTTAAATCGTCGATCCCACAATCCCTTAAGACCAGGGTCTTTAACCAGTGCGTCCTACCCGTAATGACTTACGGAGCCGAAACGTGGACACTCACCGTGGGCCTGGTCCACAAATTTAAGGTTGCTCAGCGTGCTATGGAGAGAGCGATGCTCGGGGTTTCTCTGGTGGATAGAATTCGCAATGAAGTCATTCGTCAGAGAACTAAAGTCACCGACATTGCGCGTAGAATTAGCACGCTGAAGTGGAAGTGGGCCGGCCATGTCTGCAGACGAACAGATGGTAGATGGAGCAGACACGTGTTAGAGTGGAGACCGCGTTTGGGCAAACGTAGTGTGGGACGCCCTGCGGCACGATGGACCGACGATTTGAAAAAGGTGGCTGGCAGCGGATGGATGCGGGCTGCCCAAGACCGGGATGGTTGGCGATCTTTGGGGGAGGCCTACGTTCAGCAGTGGACGGCAATAGGCTGATATGATGATGATGATGTTTTAAGCTAATGTTATTCTGATTCATTGAAAAATTAAACTGTTGATTACATGGTGTTGATATTTTGATTGTTGATGTTTTGGTTTTTGAAGTTGGGTATCCCACCCTATGTTTGTACCTACTTTTGAATTCCTAAAATGTATTTGTTTTAACCTTTGATATTTTGTATGCTCTTTGGCGGGACACAGCTCGAATCTAATTTATTATATCATCTACTTTATGTACCGTGTGTTCACGACATAAATGAATTTGAATTTGTAACGAACGGTCACCCATCCATGGACTGACCGCGGCTAGCGCAGCTTAACCTTCCAAATCATACGATCCGTGCAATTGATAATTGGCCATGATCAAACATACTTGGGAGAAAATAAATCGAGCCACTTCTATTTTTCATTTAGGTATAATTGTTATTATTTTTAATAGTATGGAACAGATCAATTCTAAACATATATCGCCTAAAAGGTTATTTGATAACCTTTACAATGAGGGTAGTTTTTTGTATTTTAAACTATATTATAATTCATGAAACCAAAACTAATAACCGGGACACGTGAAAAAAGGAGTGGCTTGATTTCTTTGCTCCCAAGTATATTTTTTTCCTATGTTCTATTTCTATCGTTAAAACAAAACAATTCAAATTACGAATTCAAAAATCCCAAACGTTACAATTTCTGTGTGTATTAAAAAACAGACAAGCGGAGCGTGTGTGGTGCAAAGAGCATGAATGGCCGACATTCTGCCGCGTCATGACGTGAATGCCATTGTGTCTCGAAATCACGACGAAACACGACAACGACACGGCATATGTGCCATGACACGAGACTAATTGTGAATGAATGGGGGTCAGAGATCGTAGAGCGGTACAGTATCGATACCTATTTCCTGTTATGAATATCATTTTCTTATTTACATTCTATCTAACATTAATTTTGACGTGATATCTTACATCCTGAGTGAGGAGCTCGTGGCTAAATAATTACAGCCGCATAGACCGATCTTCCAGGTTAAGCCACGCTTGCCGAGGTTGGTCTGTGGATGGGTGACCATTTACCATAGCGAGTTTCCTCCGTGCCTCGGAAAGCACGTAAAGCCGTTGGTCCCGGCTGTCATTTGTAGATCTTTGGCAGTCGTTACTGTTGGTCAGAAGCCAGAAAGTCTGACAACCAGTCTTACCAAGAGTATCGTATTACCCAGTTACTGGGTTGTGGAGGTCTGATAGGCAGACGCTCCATGTAAAATACTGATATTCAGCTGCATCCGGTTCGACTGGAAGCCGACCACAACATAGTTGGGAAAAGGCTAGGCAGATTGATTGATCTTACATCCTGAGTTGCATTTGTTTTTTCAAGGATGTTTCTCAGTGCATGTTTGCAAAACTACCTAATTATCATACTTAGGTGTACCGTAGTAATTCTTTTTAAATGTTAAGTGTAACGAGATTTTTGTACCTTATAACTAAAAGGGTGGGTACACTAGTATTAAGTAAAACGTTGTGCATATTTAGCGTTCACGATATTATTAGTCATAAACTGTCTTTACTTAGCATTGCTTTTTCTATTTTCTAAGCATGCACTACTTATTCGTATTGAAATTGACTAAGACAAAGTTTTTTTTTTGTTGTTTAAACGCATATATTTTGTAATTTAAGCACATAATTAAAATAACATAACGCCTGTATTCCCCGAAGTGTTGAGCAGAGGTGTATAGAACACCCTCATTTCGCCGTTATGTTTAAGTCCTATGTAATAAGGGGCGAGCCTATTGCCATCAACCATCAACGGGTTACTACTACTGAAAAATCCTACACGGAAAAACCCAATAACAGTTTGCCCGACCTAGAGATCGACACCAGGATCTCATGCTCAGTAGTCCCGATACGACCACGAAACCAATGAGGCAGCCAGCGAGGAAGGCAATAAAATATATCGACGCTTGAAAGGCAAAAATTACCAAGCGACATGTTGACAACTTTACACTAGAGCATTTTAAAGTTTTATTTAAGTTCATAATCTTTAAATGCCAGATTATTATAAGCCTTTAAACTGCACTTAAAATTCGTTGGAATCAAGTAGTTTTGACAAATAGGCGATTTTCTTATTTATATTTCCAAAAAAAATAATCTTTAAAATGCTCTAGTGTAAAGTTGACAACATATCGCTTGGTAATTTTTGCCTTTCAAGCGTCCATATATTAAATTTAAAGATATCCTACATCACAACTTATTTATCTGGTCTGCTTACAAAAAAATTAGGATGATGATGAACTTATATCAAGGTCTCTCGCCACCACCATTTCGTAAATGGTAGTTGTAAAGAAAAAATGGTGCAAGAAATTGCCATCAACCGGGCACAAATCCAGACTCCTGGCTGCTACTGAGAAATTCCACGCGGAAAAACACATTAACACTTTGCCCGACCTGGGGATCGAACCCAGGACCTCACGCTCAGCAGTCGTGCTTGCGACCACTAGACCAACGAGGCAGACTTTGTTATTCAAGTCTCCTACAACTACAGTTGGCTACAGACTATACATTTACTATTTAATTAAATTGTAAAGGATAGACTCTCTTCGACCTATCCCAAATTATTTAAATAGGATACTCAATTAGGAGGCCGCAGTACGCGATTCCCGCTTCAGATAAAGCCCACATGTAATTAACTAGGAAACCTTCCTTAGTTTCTTCTTTAATAGTCGTAAGTTTTCGACATTTTAACGGTCACTTTACAAAAGGGGGAGCTAGCTTTATTATTATTCATTAATATGATAGCTGTGAAATCATAGGCGTAGTAAAGAGGGGTTTAGGAGGTTCTTACACTTACAAATTCTTCACCACTTTATTGAAAAGAAAACTATAAAGTTCATGACATACATAACCGCTTCATATCTTCATTTGTCTCTGATATTTAGAGGACAAAAGGATTTTCGCTCAGAACAACGCGACAGAAATTCCCGACCCGATTTTCCACCTCAGATCACATCTAGATATCTGGCCACAAATGAGCGATGCCTGGCAGCGGTGAGCTAATCCTTATAAGCCAGATAGAACAATATACCCGAGTCCTGCCGTCCAGAAATTTACTGTCCATAATTACAGGGTTGGGTCAGTTAATTGCAGGCGGGCTGGCCCCGGTGCGTCGCTCGCTTTTTTTCACTAAATAAAAATTGACTAATATTCATAATAAATAATGAACTCTCCGTTCTCAGGATTACGCTATGTAGATATTCAAGCGATTAATATTTTTCGAGGTTTAATCGAATGATCGCGGCTCGCCAGCGAAATATTTTTTCTTAAGCATGTTGTGTGTAAAAGTTGGACTGAGAAATTTATCCGCACTAATATTTTATGCGTTGTGCATTTTGCATCCCCAAACAATGTAGGAACGAGTGTGTGAAGTCCCTTAAAATTATAAATCCAATGTTTGACGTCACCCGTGAGAATTCGCTTCAGTTCATTTTCACGTTCCTTGAAAAGGATTTCGACCCAATTAAACATCACGTCACGTCTTCAAATTGTTCCGAAGAAGACGCCTGATGAGTCAGCCTGAAGCTGCTCGAAACTTCCATGATGAGTTTAAAATTAGGCATTAATCTGGTAAACAATAATATACTGCGTAGGCAGGATCCTAATTGGTCGCCAACGTTGTTTTCTTTTTAATAAAAATAATAATTATCTTTATTTCAATAAAAAACTAAAACGAATAAATTTTCCTTATAACAGCAGATTTATCACACGACCTATTGATGGGATACATTTTGGTAAATATATCATAATTTAGGGAACGAGGCAAAAACTCGTTCACCTCATGCATGTTGGTTGTTGCTTTAGCCTCTCCTTATAATTGTAGGGTTTCACCCAAAAACCCTCAATTATAAAATAATAGCAGATGTGGATCATAGTAATAACAATTATTATCACGCTCGCTTGCTATCATTATGGTTGAAATATGGCCGATGCCGTCGTATGCAAACTTGGGAATTTTGCCGCGTTCTGCGATCAATCGCCCGCGCCGGACTGTCTCACTTATCATTTACCAACTAGTTTGGTAAACGTGCTTCTAGCGTGTTTTTTGTTTTGTTTTTTCGATGCAGTAAACAGGGTGATAAGAATCAAGTTGTAGCAGGATCTTGGTAGAACAAATTGAAAAAAGAAACGCATTTGCAGAGAGTTGCAGTATTAATTTAAAATAAGTCTTATTGGTCAATATATTTTGATTATGTATTTATTAAAAATATTTTCGATAACAACAGGTGAAAATATAGAAAGAAGTGGCATATAAACTAAAACAAAAAGCGAGCTCTAACTTATTAGAGTGAAGAAATAACACATCGTTACTCCAAAACCTCACAAATAACAATTATTTTTGAATTTACATTAATAACCAATTTGACATACGAAATTCAGACGTACTGAATAAGTAGGTAGCTATTAAAAGTACATAATTTGCTTCATATCCAAATCGCAGCGCAAAATGGCTGACTAAAAGCATTAAAAATTCTTGACCGACTGACTTAATAGATGAATGCGGAACATTATACGGTCCGCTCACTGTAGATAATTATATGTTGAAATCGCGGTATATTTGACCGTACATAATAATGTTAACTTGTAATGCGCCGATTATTCAAATTCTCGAACAAGTGGCCGGCCACGCCTCTTTGCAATCGCAATCTTAATAAAGACTTCCTAGGTGCACTGCAAACTTATTTTATTTTTATGAAATATCGTCCGTCGCGTGCGTAGCTTTAATTAAAGATAGCGTTTAATTAAAAGCTCCACAGATGAACCGTCAGATGGAAGTCGTGTCTTCACAGGAATTCGTTTAATGGAAGCTTTCATGTATTTTAAAACTATATTTTGTTCTATGATGTTCTAAGTGATTATATACATGGTCATTCGTTTCAATTTGTTTTCTGAAATAGCTGTCATAAATTATAATAGGAAACATTTGAGCTATAATCTTCTGGTTCGTACCGAGCTGTTCTAAACTACTTGGATTCTTAGATGAGATTCAATTTTCACAAGTAAGACTTTATTACAGTCTAACTACTATCCTATCTAACTATATCACAAGCAATAAGCACCTCTGTAAGCAAATTTCGTTATGGCCTAATAATTGCAAAACTATCTATATAATAATTTAATGGACGACTATTACAATAATAAACTTCTGCGCTAGTGCCAACGATGTCTAAAACGCTGGTGGTCAACGCATCAATGATACTGAGTGAGTAGACAACCCTAGAATGCGGAGTGTAGCTAGGTATGTGCAAGCGCAGTTGTCGGCACTCGGCACCGAGCATCTAGCGGCGGTGGGCCGCGTGCACCGCATCGCTATGCGCCCGTCATTACATCGGCAGCCCCGCCGATTAATCATTGCTCCTCTACCGGATAATTCGGCGGTTGATTTAGTGAAAAACAACATGTTATTACGGGATAAATCTCTATCTAGAAAAGCTAAGAAGGCCTAAGCGCTCGCCTGATTTATTGCGCCCCTGGCCATCGCCGAGTTGCGTTTGATTTGTGATTCCCAGACAACTTTGTTGTTTTCATCTTTAGTTGAATTTTAATTAATGGTTCACAAATTATACGGTTTAGTGTGTAATTATACTTTATTGTATCACTGATTATTGCTTTTTCGATTGTACGTTTGAAATATATCCTCGCGATTGGGTTAAAAAACAAAATTGTATCATAGAGATTACAATGATATCGATAGACGGAGATATATCTAAAAGATTTATTGCACACCAATCAATACCGGTGTTCGGTGTTAAATGAAAATAGAACAAGTTCATTGCCTTAGGGGAAATACTTTTAAAACGACTTCTTGGAACATTACTGCAAACATTCTTCAAGTTTGTTTCCATTCCCATTTAGTGTATGATCTACAGAAACACTTTGATAATTGTATACTTACTCTTTTATTCATAAACGATGGAAGGTCAGGTATAATTAATATTTATATTATATATTTGTATGTATGTATAATATTTAAAAATGACGTTTTTTCTTATGAATAAGGCTGGTTTTAGAGTGACGCTGACCGTCGGCGGTGACTGCCCAATATGTATGATTGTCCTAGGAGCGTTTTAGACTTACGCGTAGCTGTCAGTGCTGACGGTGGTAAGCGCTGAACCATTAATTACATACATATTGATCGATCAGCGCCGATTCAGCGCCGACAATCAGCGTGACTCTAAAACCGCCCTAAGGGGATTATTGTTTTTATGGCAAATCATAACTATGTACCTACTCTATGTTATTTCAAATTTTGTGCCTGATATAGTATCAGCTTACTAGAGTAGATACCAGTGGCGATGGGTGAATTTTCTTAAAAGGGAAGCCGGACCAAAAAATGCTTACCTTGCTCAAGTGTGATGCGTGAATTCCAGTAACTACTCGTTTCGAAAGGGAAGCCGATAGGAATCGAGTTGTATGGAGCCTTCGCCACTGGTAGATACTAACAATTATTCAGCCTACGAATGGGTGCTACGAAATTTCGTAGCACACATCAATCAACACGATTCGTCTAAATAACAAATCAACATCCGAATTGCGTATCACATTCGTCATTTCAATAGCTTTCATTTTGACAGTACAACAGTATTCATTGCGTGCTACATAGTTGTGGAGAAGCCGGATTGTTAATACATTTGTTGCTATGGAAATTGTTGAACCATCCGATTAAAGGTGTTTTGCGCAATTAGAATGCTGATCTACGTATTTTCAACTAAAGTTACAGAGCCCAACAACAACCCAATATCCCATATAATGTTAGATGCCCCTCGTATTCGGTAGATATAGAGGTGTGTGCATACGGTGCGTAAAGCCGTGGTCCGGCGACTTACCCTTTGGTATCGGCGCTCGTAATGCTCGGCGAAGATAATATCTTGATTTATTGCGGCTATCGACCTCACCCCTCCCCCATCCCTCCTCAACACCCCGCCTCCACGTCTAAACTCACCTGATTTGCCTTCTTTAAAACTTCATAGTGATCGCTAATTGGAATGCGTCGCAGATAAGGAAACGGCTATAACGCTCAATAATTAATAAATCTATCGGCGGATCATCTGAGCCATTTAGAGGCGTACTCCGTTGCGAGAAATTAATGAAGTCTTCCGCGGAGTGTTTCGCGGTTTAATAGCGGCTATTAATTTTATCTCAACAACGGACATCGCCACGCGGCGCGCCCATGTAAGAGCTAAAAGCGTCTCTCCTATTCGCAATGCACGCTGTTTTAATAATATCGTGCCTATAATTCTGTTTCGTTATTCGATTTTATCAAACTTTATCTGTAAAATCAAATTAATCTGCAATAAAATGTTTGAGCAGTGATTTTTGATAAACATTATTTACCCGACCAGCTTTTTATTACCAACTAGCTGTACCCGCATGCGTTGCAATGCACTTTTTCCTACTTACTACCTACCTACTACCTACCTACTACCTACCTACTACCTACCTACTACCTACCTACTACCTACCTACTACCTACCTACTACCTACCTACTACCTACCTACTACCTACCTACTACCTACCTACTACCTACCTACTACCTACCTACTACCTACCTACTACCTACCTACTACCTACCTACTACCTACCTACTACCTACCTACTACCTACCTACTACCTACCTACTACCTACCTACTACCTACCTACTACCTACCTACTACCTACCTACTACCTACCTACTACCTACCTACTACCTACCTACTACCTACCTACTACCTACCTACTACCTACCTACTACCTACCTACTACCTACCTACTACCTACCTACTACCTACCTACTACCTACCTACTACCTACCTACTACCTACCTACTACCTACCTACTACCTACCTACTACCTACCTACTACCTACCTACTACCTACCTACTACCTACCTACTACCTACCTACTACCTACCTACTACCTACCTACTACCTACCTACTACCTACCTACTACCTACCTACTACCTACCTACTACCTACCTACTACCTACCTACTACCTACCTACTACCTACCTACTACCTACCTACTACCTACCTACTACCTACCTACTACCTACCTACTACCTACCTACTACCTACCTACTACCTACCTACTACCTACCTACTACCTACCTACTACCTACCTACTACCTACCTACTACCTACCTACTACCTACCTACTACCTACCTACTACCTACCTACTACCTACCTACTACCTACCTACTACCTACCTACTACCTACCTACTACCTACCTACTACCTACCTACTACCTACCTACTACCTACCTACTACCTACCTACTACCTACCTACTACCTACCTACATGATGTCGAACGGGATAAAAAGTATCCTATGTCCTTCTCCTGGCTCTAAACTACCTCCCTGCCAATTTTCAGCTAAATCGGTTCAGCCGTTCTTGAGTTATAAGTGAAGTAACTAACACGACTTTCTTTTATATATATAGATTAATATCGCTTGTAGGAGATTCTCTTGATTAATTTGTAAGCTTTTTAATTATGAGCCATGTATAAAAATATATCTTTATTCTTATATCTAATTACATCCATAATTTAATATTTATAAGCACACCTAAAATAGAGAAAGTAGTTTTCTAAAAGACGGCCATGAAATATGAATTCTCGATTAAGTTTTCAATTAACAACCGCTATTATTTCTTTATACGTTGCGGTTATCTCTTTTTATAATTGGAAAAATTCATCTCGACCGTCGTGTGCGCAACTGAGCAACTCTCACATGGAACGCGTTCACGGACTGCGCACTTATATGGTAATCGGTGCTTTGTCAGTGTCTCAGCGCATGATCGTGTTTCATGTCGACCGCTACGTATGATACTCTGCAACCTAGCTGTACATACTTATGCTCCATTCTTGCAAACTTACAACCGACCTCAAAGAAAGTATTTCATCTGTCAAACAATATGATGATGGCACAAACAGTGAACGGATTTAAGAGGCTCTTTCGAGTAATGTTAAATCTTTAAGCGAGGCGTAAGTATTCAATAAAATATTCTCCAGTCGTAAAGCGAAACGCGGCGCAACGAGCGGCATTCATCACAAAAAACGCCAAGTAGAAGCTTCGACAAGCTCACAAAAGCTCGTAAAAGCTCTCGACTATTATGTAAGTAGTTATTGTTACAGGGTGGAAACACCATTATTACACGGGTTGGCCGGTTTATTTTGTTGTTTGGCACGTCGCGGCGCGGCGCTGGTGTCGGCTGGAGCCGCGCATTGCTCGCGTCTCGCGTCCGAGACGACCTGCCACGATACTGTCATGAAGCATGCACTTCATATGATTCTTACGTCTTTTTATTTAAGTAATTATTTTGTTCGTATTACTCGACGTGCAAAAAATTACAATAAATTAAACCGATACTATCAAACATGACCCTGTGAAACATCAGTGAGACCTGCACGTGTTTCGCAATCAGATTAAGTAACTTAACTCCATTCAAGCATTCATATTTCAGGTACTTGCTCAAGTACTTACCTCCAAGTACCTATCGAAATGCATTAGATTTTGTAATCTCAATAAAATCGAATGAAGCATTCAACAAATTTCAACATTTCAAAACACAATATCCTCTTTGGACGTAATCCTATTATGTTCGTAAACAGTGTCAAGGACTGACGTATATCGTCAAGTGAACATCTCAACACCACGACAGACATTGTCCCTACCCTGTTCCCAACGGATCAGCGGAAACATTTTGAATACCTTTATTCCGGGATTACGCGAAATTTTGCATAGGAAACTGTCGTCCAACGTCCTGCCTTTGAAACATGAATGAATCTGTTGAATGGAGATAATCCGAGCCCGTCAACAATACGCCTGCACTCAAAAGACCAAATCACACGTGTTGTCAATGAAATATGGAACGGTTTACATATCTGTGTGTATTAGATTATCTTTGGTTTGCTTTGTTGAGATTAAGCGTAAAATATTGCACCTTTCAACAAAGGGACATTATTCATGCTGTACTATTAATTTTACAAGCATGAAAAATTGTGTTACACACTCAGATTCTAATGACGTTTGCACGACTTGGAGGTGGTAATGTTCTAATGACTGAATAATTTATTATAATAACCTAACCTAAGGTACCTGAAATCACCATAGAAAGATGGTTCGATAAAAACTCAGTAACACTATTATATTAAATCCTACGAAACTATTTTATTTACAAAAGAATTTTGCAAGAATTTTGAACTACCCAGTAGTCATTTTTTACTAGTCATTGAAATTCAAATCAAACTCGTTTATCCTGTATTCCTGTAGAATCAGTATAATAGTTAAATGAAACGGTTATCTGTGCCCGATGTTCACCGGAAGTTGGTGTAAGATTGCAACCGGATACGTTGCACCCCTTCTATGGGCAACTGTCGTGCACTCGGGTTGCACAATACCTCGCCACTTCGAGGCAACGGCTGTGCGTGCAAACGATTCTCTACGGTACATTATTTCAGGTACAAACTACTAACTTGGTGTAGTTTCAAATAGTAGTATGAAATTGTGATTGGTTTTCTAATTAGATATGTTAGTATTTCCAGAATTCAATTACTTACATGCCATTTTTTCTTTATTTGTATTATGTAAGTAGTAAGCTAGAAATTTTGACTTTTATTGTAGATATTAGATTGATTTTGAATAAATGAGTTGTAGATTATATTGTCAAATCCAGTTGTGTTAAAACTGAAAAGAAAGAAAATTCTGAGATACCGATAGAGATAAAATCTTAGACACATTATTGCAAGAAAGGTTCACAACTAAAAAGTTTCTTAAGAACAATGAATATAAAAAAAAAGATATTTTTATTTCATTTCGGAGATACCACGATAGATCCAATTTAGGTGCATGTTGTCGTTTTCTATGCAAAACAGTCGACAAGAAACTCAATGTTACTCTTTTCAAATCAATATTTTTAAAAATTCACTAATGGCTTAGGGTACAGTACGTGTAAAAAAACTTTGCCACTCTGAAGTGAGGAACAAAACGCTCAAAGCTTGGTTTCAGAGCGGCAAAGTTATTTTGGGCGTACTATAGTTATGAGAGAACATAGTCTTGAGTACAGGAATTAACAAATAGAGGTTTAACAAATGGAATTGAGTGGAATTAACAATAACGAATATAGGTAACCTTTGTAGTTCCAATTCCAAGAATACATACAGCTCAAAGGTTCAACTATAACGAACACCATAACAGATTTATATATAAATTACTATAGCTGGAGCCCTAGCTTCCATTACCTACATTGTAACATAAATAAAGCTAGCATGTGTTTCTTTTTCACACATAAATAGAGATGAGAATAATGCGAAATGGAATAATGAAAAGTATTCGTTGTTTTGTGATTGCAATCCGATACGTTCGGGGTCCGCTCTAGGGCGGCGCTGGGCGGATCGAGGGCGGCCCGACATGCGCACGCGACGAAACGCAGCACGTTACATAATGACGTGAATGTGGCAATACAATGAAAGTGTGATTATTTAGCATGTCAGCTTTGTATGTACTTATAGCATTGTACTTAGTAGGACACTATTTAGAAAGTTTGATGATTTCAGTAAGTACCCTTTTTCTTGTTTCAATTCAGGCAGCTAAAACTACTACGATCTGCTACGTTTTGATAACATTTTCAGACACACAGGGTGAAAACAAATTCGTGTAATTCTTTAAAACCACATGATCTATTACGGGTACCTATAGATTAACCCCGCATACGATTTAGCTTGATTAAACTAAACAAAAAAAAAAAAAACTTTTTTTTTTGTGATAGCACAAGAAGTTAAGATATGATCACTTTTCCTTACGGAGTGATCATATCTGAACCAATTAAAAAGGATTAAAAAAAAATTGCAAAAAAATCTTATTTTGTGATATACATAGCATTTCGATGCCGTGCATAAACGAATGAAAGCACGGTGTCACAGCTGCCGGGCTAGACTAGCGCGATATCGCTCTGCACAATGAAATCATGAATTCTTCATGAACCTTTTTTTTTGTTGAATCAGAAAAAAATCCCATGCAGAGTCAATCTGTGTCACCAGTAGATCACGGGGCTTGAAGGAATTACACGAAATCGTTTACACCCTGTATAGGTATTTTTTATTGGTGTAAAACAAACGTAGAAAAATACTCATACAACACAAAGTATCTACTATATCTACATTACACTTCCTTAAACAAAAACAGGTAGTCACAATATGGCGTCAACTGAACATTTACACAATGCAAAAAAAAGAGTGAAGGACGAACGAAGACTGCCAATGAAAGTCCTCTGTAATCATGATACAGAATTTCCTTCCACATTTGCACTACATAACAGTCAACAATAGAACAACGGTTTGCGCCCGCGCCGCTCCTTGGACGGTTCGCGCTATGGCGGGTGCGTCTGCGCAGCGTGCGCTCTGAGATTACAATAATTACGCGCACACGCGCCTCACCCACTCCGGTCTAATAACTATCATTTGCGCATGTTATTCTATATTCTATACAAAATGCTCGCCCTATCGCCTGGTGACATCGACAGACCTCATTGTGAAAATCACGACAGAAATTATTTAAAAAACACACGTTTTTGACTGACGCTAATGGATATATTTATTCATTTTCACGCTCATGTGGGGCGAACTGCGCGTCAACACTTTTACACTTTGTGTTGACTCTGTCATAATGAAGTTAGCTTGTCAACATATTATTACGTAGATGGGCAGGCAATCTTACGCTTTTTGGCAATTCTTGTTCCTCAAATACTTGAGATTTTCTACGAACCCTTCTAGATATTTATTAATTTTATGGTTTTTTTAGGGTTTCGTACCCAAGGGTAAAACAGGACCCTATTACTAAGACTCCGCTGTCCGTCCGTCTGTCACCAGGCTGTGTCTCATGAACCGTGATAGTTAGACAGTTGAAATTTTCACAGATGATGTATTTCTGTTGCCGCTTTAACAACTAATACTAAAAAACAGAATAAAATAGATATTTAAGGGGGCTGCAATACAACAAACGTGATTTTTTTCTCGTTTTTATAGATTATGGGGGTGTACTATGCCATATCGAATGCCAAATCATCGAATATCAATTGATCGAACACTTTAAATCGAATGTCCAAATAGTCGAACGTTCATTTCATCGAATGGTTAGTAAATCGAACATTCAATCAATCGAACACTAAATACATCGAGTGTTCAAAATGTCGAATGTTTGTTAGATCGAACGTTCAAAATATCGAATGTTTATTTGATCGAACATTAAACGCATCGCATATTCATTTTATCGAAATATTAACATACTGACTACTTATTTTATTGAATTAAAAAACATTTACAGAGTCAGGGACGGCGTTATGCAATGAAACAAGAGTTTAAAGAGTAGTAGTACTCCTGGTGAAAGAGTTCGCCCGGGGAAATACTACTTCCATACCTAATTCTGCCGAACATTGAGCGGCGCCAAGCAGTTTACTGTGTTCCGTCGTGTGTATGTGAGAGCCAGAGGGCTATAGGGGAGTCCCTCTATATCTCTGTTACTTGAATTCGTGTGCTATTTCTGCCGTTAAGCAGCATTGTTGTGTTCTGTTGTGAATGGTATGGGTGCCGGTGAAGTTATAGACACATGAGACTTTCCAACTTTGTCTCTCTTATGGCAACGCATCAGCAATCCTCTTGGTATTGTAGGTGTGTATAGGCGGTGACCGAGGCCTGCCGGGGTTGCGGTGCATGCAGCTGCGAATCCCGCGACCCCGGCCAAGGGTCAAGAGAAGGAACACCGTGGGTTTTTAGCCGGTAAGAGTCCGGCATAACCCTTCGCCTTCCCCGGGCGAAGGGTATCCATGAGGATATTAAGACGATAAAAAAAAAGTGTGTAGGCGGTGGTAACTACTTACCATCAGGTGGTTCATCGGCATGTAAGCCGAGACATCACATAAAAAAAAAACAGTATAACACAGTACTGCCAGGCAATCCTAAGCATTTTCGTAGGCTAAAACATAATTTCCTATGGTTAACTTAATTAGTACTATCTTTGTACTTCTTTGATGTCTAATAAGTTGTTATTATAATTTACTAGTTTTTGCCCGCGGCTTCACTTGCGTTAATTTAGAAATTGCCAATCAACTCTTAACACACTACTAAAGTTTCTATAATAATATCATTCAATCATGATTCGAAAGACACGTGGCGCCATCTATGAACGGTATTGTTGTTTTCCTCGGGAACAGTACTTTTTTTCGGGATGAAATGTACCCTATGTCCGTTTCTGTACACCTGACAACGTATATGCAAAATTTCAGGATGATCGGTTCAGTGGTTTAGGCGTGAAAAGGTAACAAACAAACAAACTTACTTTCGCATTTATAATATTAGTTAGGATTAAAGTTATTCTATACTTATTCAATGTAATTATAACTCTCGTTCTATCGTAAAGTGACATCATCTGTATCAAAGTTAACCCATCGTGAAGAAACTGCTTAGCACCAGACTAGCTAAGTTAATGGTGGTGTTAAATATTACACGGCGATATAAAATTACAAATCACGACAAGTATTGTTTGAAAAACACAAGTCTTTCGGTTGGTTAGCTTTTAGTAAAGGTATAGAAATATATCTTAATTAGATAATCTTCATATACTGATTAACTTTAGGTGAATTTGAAGTGAAGATCAGAGCAAAGGACATAATAAACTTGGCAGAAGACAGACAAGTGATCCTACGCATTTTCCCAATCCATCTAATAGAATATAGGGTAAGGTGTAATTCCTTCAAACCGCATGATCTATTAATGATATAGATTAACCCCGCACGGAATTTAGCTGGATTAAAAATAAATAAATAAAAACATTTTTTTTTCTTGCGGTAGTGGTAAGTCGTCGTCTCTAAACCACCTAATATGGATTCAATAAAAAAATAAGAAAAAATATTTTTCCATAAAAATAATTTCATGTGATAGAACATTTCGATACCACGCATAAATGAATGAAAGTACGGCGACACAGCTGGTAGGCACGACTAGCGCAATATAACTCCGTGCAGTCAGTTAACTCGGGGCGCTAAAATGACTCAGAAACAGAAAATCATATTTTTATGAAAAAATATTTTTGTTGAAACTGAAAAAAAAACCAGTAGGTACTTGGTCAATCTCTGTCATTAGTAGATCACGCGGTTGGAAGGAATTAGGGACATGAATTCGTTTACACCCTGTATAATACCAACGTTACGTAACTCATAATACAAAATAAAATTATATAACACATAACATTGTCATTGTCTGCCTCGATGGTCTAGCGGCCGCAAACGTGACTGCTGAGCGTGAGGTTCTGGGTTCGATCTCCAGGTCGGGCAAAGTGCTATTGGGTTTTTCCGTGTGGAATTTCTCAGTAGCAGCCCGGAGTCTGGATTTGTGCCCGGTCGATGGCAATAGGCTCGCTCCCATTACATGGGACGTAAACATAACGGCGAAATGTAGGTTTTACTATACACCTCTGCCAACCCTTCGGGGAATACAGGCGTGAGTTTATGAGTTATAACATTGTCAAAAAACTAACTCTCTATTAAGTTACACTCAATTTCCTATTCACATTACAAATAACAATCCATAAAATCAAATCAAATCTCGAGTAACATCTGTTACAGTATCACGTGACCATTTCGCATGATACCAACATTGTAAGGAAACTGTATCCTGTCATAGGAGCCGTATCCGCCCCCGCTCACGGTGGGACAGTAAAAAATGGAGCAATTTTTATAATAGTCGCATGGGGTAACGATCCCGATGTTCTTTATTATGAACCGGAAACATTTATTACTTTTGGATGGTGTAAAAATTGTCTTATTATAGATACTTACCTACTCATGGTATCATAAAACAAGGTATAGTGCGTTCAATCCACGAAGACGCGCCACACTCCTTTTTGTGAGAGGTAGCTGCGTGGTGCGTATGCACATATCTCTCATTATCATCTTATATTAATTTGCGTATGAACACATCTAACTATTGTGTGGTTATAGAACTAACACAATAGCAATATATAATGCACACTTTTGCGCTGCACCGATTTAGACTAAGGCTGAAGCCAGACGAGCGTAATTTACGCGGCTCAAAATGAGTCTGCGTAATTTTTTAAAAGGATTTACTTACTTACTAAATCCTTCTAAAAAATTACGCAGACTCATTTTGCGTCCTGTAAATTACGCTTGTCTGGCTCGGCGTAATTTTTTAGAAGGATTTACTTACTAAATCCTTCTAAAAAATTACTCCGACTCATTTTGAGCCGCGTAAATTACGCTCGTCTGGCTTCATCAGCCTTAGAGTGGGGCGTGTCTTCGTGGATTGAACTATCTGTTTTCTCTTCCGACGATGGTCAGTATTACGTCACCATTTCTGTCATTTTTCTACTAATAACAACAAAGTTTGACAACAGAAGCCGAAGCTTGTTGGTTCATCAGTAGCTATGACGTAGGTCAGCCACGTGATCTAGTTGTCGTGGAAAGAGACTACCTTGTTTCATTATACCATGTTATTATTATTAATTTGGATGTACCACATTCTGATTTGAAGATCATTAAATATAGATGCTATTAAGTACTCGCATGTACATTTAGGTACAAAATTTTTATGAGTTGCTTTCTATTTCATGGCAGTAAACCAGATTAGTTGTTCAATTTTAAATCTCCAAAGGAAGGCGATGCTTTATTAAACACAAGTACTTCCGTTATTCAATTACTGGAGAAATCCGGATTTTAAGAGAGGTAATAATTTCCTCTGGGAAGTTCTTCGCTCGTTGACGGTTACTAAGTAGTTTAAAATTTTGTTTCCTCTTCAGACGGGCTAAGTTGTCGTTGAATTTGCGTAAGGAGGTTGAAAGGTTTAGCTGAACCAAACATGGGACATAATAAACCATGGGTAATTGGGTAGTCAAAGGGTTGGTTAGGTACCTACTGACGAAGCGAATATTTTAGTTTATGAGGTAGATTTACAAACGTATACATAGACATTACGTGATTTGTAATTTGGTAAAGTTTTTTTAAGAAAATGTAGAGCACAGGTATTGAGCATTTAGGATGTAAAAATAAAACTAAGTAACCTTTTTGTTTGTTTTCGTTTTTAATAAATGTGCGTGTTTAACTTTATATCGTTTCTCATTCCTAATATCTATTCATATTCAAAATTCCAAAAAAGCGAAGCGACACCATGATTCTATTATGTAAAAAAAAAATGACTGTATTATCTCGGGTTCACTAGGGTCGCTCGTGCCATACACTAGACTAAAACAATCAGAGATTTAATTTCCCAACGCACTAAAGTGCGTAGTACATTAGTTTTGCGTGTGCGACGTAAGCCCGCCCTCGAGCCGCCCTGCGCCAGTCGCCGCCCCGCCGTAAACAAACCGCGCACGGCCGCGAACCGAGCGAGACGCACGCAGCGAGTGAGAGAGACGGCACCAACACCGACACCGGACCAAGAACCCTACAATTAACATTTAGTAGGCGAGATTCGTTCGCCGCATCGATTCGTTACGAGATAATTGCTCCCTAAAATTTTCTTTGACATGGAAAAATTGTCACGCGTGTGCTAGTGACTTTGTGCTCGTGTCGTATTAGAATCTGATGGGCCGACATGAACTGTGCGTACTATCAGCAGCACGGGGCGCCGCACCCGGCCCCCCATAATGTCAATAATAACTACTTCAACGAGGTAAATATTCTTTGTATATTTTGTGAAGATGCTGAAATTCTGATTTGTATTTGTAAAAAAAAAAACTTGAAACCAAAAGCTTTTCAAACTTTTCTGAAAAATCTGAAATTAAAATTAATGTATGAAACTAAAATCATCGTACATACTCATAAACCATGAAAAAAAAACATCAACCATGAAAAAACTTAAAGGAAAATAATTTCCTTTTTATTTTTATTAAAACAATGCAAAAGATTTGAAATACTAAAATGAAATAAAAATGCTGTTCATTTAATTAAAAGTTCAAGTTGAAAATATTATTAGTTCAAACCGATCCTTGCCTGATAATAATTATTGAAGTTAAATTAATCATGAAAAAAACTGTTTAATATCTTATTTAATTACTAATTATAAATAATAGCTATATCTTTACTAAATAATTAGTCTTATTCAATAAACTTAAATACTAGCCGCGACTGAAACTATACCATAATTAATTTCGTTTCACAATACTAATTACTGCAAGCCGCCGCCATTTTTCAACAAAAAAAAGTTGCAAGCACCCAACACAAGTATCACAATACAATAATTAGCTCCTTCATTGATTACGAGACGGAAATTAGACGGTTCGAACGCGCAAAAAATCTTCACAGTTCAACATTTGACAAACAAAAGTCGTTAGCCGGAATGTACCGACAAAGGCACAGAGTTTACAAAGGTAGAATGGGAATAAAAATATTTAATTGGTGTGATTACGTTTGTGATTATGGCACAAACACCTCCCGGGGCATGCCGTCGCTACAATGAGCGCGAGACGCCTTTCTTCCATTGTTGTTTCTTAGATATAATGCTATTTGTTATTCAATTGATTTTAGCCAAATATGTTTACAATAAAAGCTAATTTTATATAGGCGGTGAAGTGTAATAATATTTCGCAAATATTGAGAGGAAATGTTGCCTTTCAACCTTCTAACTCTATAATAATTATTCCATCACACAATATAAATATTGAGAAAGTGTAATTAATTTTGCTTAACCACAGTATTTTATATGAACAAAGATTTTAAGACCACCTATGTACTTACTTGTTCATAAAACAAAAACCTCTTTTTTATCTACTCTAGTTAGTAGGTTAACTACATAAAATGATTAAATATATACCTAAATATAATAATTCATCTTAACAATCTTACACAATGTTTAAAAATTTAATCCTCAGATCCGGTTTTTATTTTTTTTATATTCGCTGAACAAGTAAAACGTTCTATATCAGAAATGAGATTTATATCTAAGCCGTCTATCCCAACAGTAAGTAGTTCGGTATACATTAGTCATTGGCCGAATATATAATTATCATAATGCAGACTCAAAATGTTAAAATATATTTTGGAGTTACAAAAGCCAGTCATCGTAATTAAGCATACGATTCACTCGCACCTACTGTTAGAAGCGGTGACCAAACAATACGAAGGCCAATCACCTGCTATTATATTAAAAGTTCATTTAATAAAAAGGAGATTTTAGTAAAAATTCTTTTGATTAAATCAAAGCCAAATCCTTTGAAAAAAAAAGCTTATTTAATTTCATAATGCAATAGTTAATAACAGCGTTCATGAAGGTAGGCATCGATAGTCCTCTAAGAAATGATTCTTGGAACCAATTTCATATTTGCTGCTGGTAAACTCCAAGATGAATTTTCCTTATTTTTAATTTTTTATTCAAACGAATAAACAACATACCGACTGAACATTAAAACGCCCAGTAAATAAAGTTAATCTACTGGATTCACCCGTCAGTGCCTGGACAGTGGCCTTGCTGTAATTAAACTAGGGCGAGCTCGCAATGTAAGAATTTCTGCGAACTCCAGCGAACGTTGAGCAACGGGCACCGCTGACACGGCGCGGGTTCAGCTAACTCGGCACACTTTGTGAAGCTCTCCTTACACAAGCTCGCTAAAACGTTCTTTCGAAGGCGAAAATAGTGGATGAAGTAAATTAACTACGTACACACTATGTATTGGTACATGCTATGTCATTAAACGTAAATAGTAACTGTCTTTATTTCCTTGTGTAGTGTTTCAGAGTATTCAATAAAAGTTGGGTTCTCAAAGCCGTAACTGGAACTGCAACCTACATTACCGTAGCCTGTCAAAAAACAAAACACAATAACATCAATGTTGCAAAACTTTGACGCTGACCAAAAAATCCGGTATTCTAATTTCACTGGCTTGGCTATCTGCGGCTAGCTAGCGGGGCGGGGGTTGGGGGCCGGGGTGCACACTGTTGGGTCCCGCAATTACGGGGCCCATAATTACAGGGCTGGCAGCCGCGCGGCGCCGAAACCAGCCCGCTCAGAACCATTCTCCTGGCGTAATTAAAAAAGCTCCAAATTAAATTCGCTCGTGTGTACGGCCCCGACTTATGATATTAACTTTTTAGGGACTTTCTAATTAGTTTTTTGTTTTCCTACTTTGACTGATGGGAAAATAGGAAATCAACAGTGTTTTGTGTGGGGTTGGCTTTTTTGGGATCAATTTCGAGTCGGTTTAATAAAATGCGAATTTGATGTTTTGTTTAACTGAGTTTACATAACCCTCATTCATGGTGGTCTTTAAAAGAATTAACATTAATTTTCTACACATCCCCTTAAGAGCGATTACGCACTGCATCCGATCCGTATCCGCGAAAATACGGATATAAAAAACTCGGACCGAATTCGGATATTGCTTTACGCACTGCATCCGATCCGAATCCGTGAAAATCTCGGACCGAATTCGGATGTGGCTTACGCACTATTCCGATCTCTGATCCAAATTCAAACAATTCAGGCTACTTCGGTCCGTCAATTGTTCTTCCGAATTAGAAACTCACGGATGACGGATACAAATCGGATGACGGATGCCGGATGTAGTGCGTAAACTACCATACAAATAGTACTACGGCTACTTCGGGCCGTCAATTGTTCTTCCGAATTAGAACTCACGGATGACGGATAGAAATCGGATGACGGATGCCGGATGTAGTAGTGCGTAATCTACCATACAAATAGTTCTATGGCTACTTCGGAACGTATTTTTACGGATTCGGATCGGATACAGTGCGTAACCGCTGTAAAGGTACAAGTCCGAGACGGGCTGCAAACTGCAGACTGCATTCGCCGATCGCAACTCGCCGTCCGAATAACACTATTCCAACGGCGACCGCAAGCTGCAACCGCAGATGACAGCAGCAGACAAGCGACACTACTGGTTCATACAAACCAATGTGACTTGATGCCTGCGGTTGCAGTCTGCAGTTTGCAGCCCGTCTCGGACTTGTACCTTAACCCGATTTTCGGTTTTTTTCTCATTAGAAGTGTCTCCATTACTTAAACTAATGTTTTTTTCTTTATTTCCAGGTTAGTATCGACTCCGTGACTGCAGATCACAAGGATATGAAGATATTAGTAAGTACTGCATTTGTTATTATGTTTGTTTATATATTTGTAACTCTAGCACTAACGCCCTATGGGTTATTTCATTGCTTCTTATGGTCTTAAGGGCACTACACACCTTCATATTTAAGAATCTGATTAAGGATAATTCATTGTTTCGGTTCTAGACTGTTGGTCTGCAAATTATCCAAATTAGGAGCGAATGCAAAGGTGTTTAGAGTCCTTAATTCACAAGGATAATGAAAATAAGTTGGTCTATTGTTACGCTTATGTAGAAACAAAACATGTGACAAAATACATGCTTAAAGCTTCTTGTACATAATGGCCCTTGTTGAGGAGTTTATGACTTATTGATAGATTAGTAGCAACTATTATTGAAGTCTTGTAATTAGTAAACAGCAATGAATGTAGACGTTTGGCCATCATGGGTCGTTGTGTACAAGACTCCTAATACCTCCATGTATGCAGTCCATTGGCTTCTTGAATATCTATAATAGGCAAAAGGCCATAGATTAAGTAAGAGACATCTATAAATTCATAAATCCAGTCACTTATAGGTATTACGTGGGATGATAAATTGCACATAGATAGCGGATAATTCTAATTCATTTACCTCTTGCAATTCCTTAATGATTTCTGAGCGGTAATACCGACGCCTCTATTACGATTTTCCGCTATGGACCAGTGGAATTATATCGGAACGAATATCGAATGACGAAATCGGTAATTTCGATTTGTCGTCATCGATTCGATGGACACTGTGAAATGGGTATTGTGAGCGATGAGAGCCGCGAGTAATGCATTCGACACGGGCTGGAGCGATGCGCGTGCGCAAGCCACGTGACGATCCATGACAATGTTCTGTCCCGATATTGTGGTATTTTATGCTAAAGGAGTTTTTAACTGTAGACCTTTTTGAGTATGTGAAATTTTATAGTCAGGTGAGGTGCTTGAAGCAGAGAACATACAATTTCACACTCTCAAAAAGGTCTCAATTTGCCTTTGGTTATGAAAATTGCTAATGCAATGTTTCCAAGCTTTTTCCGATAGATATCTCTAAAGAAAAAGCTTTCTCTTACCTTTTTATTTTAGCTTACAGTGACCACTTTGCTAAATAAAAAGATATACTACGGTACAATACTCTTTACTGATTCCATTTTGTATGTTCTTATTGCGCATGCACATTTTAAGTAGTTCAGAAGAACTGATGTTTTATTTATTAATTGATCGTTTGCTGCTCCAACATAAGCACCTATAATTTCGTAATTAATTTATCAGCATAGATTTATCTACTGAGTCTTAGTCTAGTTATAAATCAATATATAAAGTCATCAATCATGCCAATTAAAAATTGTCTGTTTATATATGTAAAAACAACATTATTGGGCATTTCATGCATACAAAATTAAGCACCAGAAAACGGACAATACTTACACAATCCATAAATCAAAATACATCTTAATTGCGCAAAACACTCGTAATCGCTATGGCTTTGATTTTGACAATACAAAAATATTCATTGCGTGGTACATAGTTTAAGAAGTCGGATTGTTAATACCATGTGTTACTATGGAATGTTTGACCTGTCCAAATCAAAGCCATAGCGATGACGAGTGTGTTGCGCAATTAGAATGCAGGTTTATCATAATAATGCGGTAATCATCAGTATTACAAAACAAAATCCTTTGCCACGTCTGTGTGTCTGGTTGTCGATCTGTGAGCTTTTTCTCCGTATCTATTGAAAAGGTTTTGTTCTGATTTTCACGATTAAATAGATTTATTCTCGGGGAATGTATAGAGTTTATAAATATGTGTTATTTGAATGAAACCACCTACAAACATAAATGAGATCGCATCAAAAACATTCAAGCAAAAGAAGCCAAGTCTCGCGATTTTTTGCCGTAAAAAGTTCTGAGATCTAATGTAGAGCCAAGTCTGGAATTTCATTTATAAAGATATTTTTCGTACTTGGCAATCACGCAGCGTGAGGATTACTGTGATGCAAGATGCCTTGTTATTTTTTTAAATAAATCTGTGCCACGTTAAACAAGAAGTCTAGTATATCCAGATACTGCGTGATTTCCAAGTCCGAAAAATATCTTTATAAATAAAATGCCAGACTTAGCTCTACATTACATCTCAGAACTTTTTATGGCAAAAGAAGCGCAAGACTTGGCTTTTTACATAAAAGTTTTTAATGGCATAGAGTATTTAAATGTCTTGATTATATTAGCTAAGGTATCAAGAATTTTGACAAGAGACACGAAAAACCACGATGTTTTATGAAAACTAGCGAAATAACCTCTATAAAATAACTTATTGATCCGTACAAAGTCGGGGCGGGCCGCTAGTCATTTACAATACAACAATAACTTCAGTGTCCAAACTCGTCGTCGATTTCTAACGTTTAGTTCAACATCTAACCACGATTGTAATAACCATTACCTATTTGTTTTAATACAATCGCTCATAAGAATGCGCAATTGAAAAGGCTATCGCTGTATAATGCACAATGAGCATTGAAGGGAATCGCAGGAGACGCCGCGGGCAGCGCCTAACGCGTGTGGCCCTCTGTGCACATTAACCAATTGTATTGCTATAGCGACACGGTAACAAACATATAGTTTTGCGTTTATTCACATACAGTACGTGCATTTTATCTTGGCTTGTACCTCAAGTGTGAGTTTTTTTCGTTAACTACTGTAGTTGCGTCACGCCAAAAATGTATGAAAATTTTGACAGCGGCTCTGGGCGTGGCGTCGACGCCACGCCTAGAGCCGCTGTCGAAATTTTTGACACAACTACAGTAGTTGACGAAAAAAACTCACACTTGGGGTACTAAACACAGGCACTCCGAATTTTCACACACGTAGGTATAGGTATACTCCGAAAGGAAACAGTTTCTGTAAAAAGTATTAAATAAACTTTGCTTAACTAATGGTAATTAGTGAAATAATTGTAAGTACGTAAATAAATACTTAAATGTATGTCTGAATTGTGATCTGTTTGCAGATGAGTGGAAGAATATACTGTCAAAAGCATTGTGAGCGATTTATGAATTCCTTCACAATATAATTTATACGTAATTGTTATAAGTATATATTTATTTATTGATCTTTCCATTTTATTTTACGTATCTTCTTCTTCCTATCTTTAATTATTGTAATTGGTCTTAGACCGTTTTAATGAAAGTAAAACAAATAATTAAATAAATGGTCAATCCAAAAATGGTGTTATTAAATGTTAGGGAAGAGCCATATTTTTATTGCAAAGCTATATATATACATAAGTTCCAGGCGCGAATAAAATGCGCGTATTGTAATATTGGGTATCGACATTTAAATCATTTTCTTCTGACTTATGACTTAAAGTCCGGTAAAGGTATACAAGTCAGTCAGGATTTTCCAGGAACAGTTTATCTGTTTTGTTTGCTCCAAAAATTTCTTTCATTACTATAAATCCTTTAGGAAGATCTAAAATCTGTATAGTCGGTAGGTCTCCTATACCTAAGTTAAAGTTTAGACTCAAATCACTATCATTATAAAGTTGCATGTCAACTTATTAAGGTATACCTAGATTCCGACGTCTCTGCTAGTTTAAATAACTTCGCTAGTTAAAATGAGTTCTCTCCTTACCTCCTTGACTTAAGTAGCCTGACCAACGCCAGCAATTACGCTCTACCATACACATAACACATAAAATATCCCTTGCCTTTGGTTTCTGAAAGGTTGATCAACGCGAAATATACTAATCAGCTGTCAAGCCAAGTACTTTGTTTGTTAGTATTTTGATCCACCATTTACATTCGTTGACATGAGATTTGTTAGTAGGTTAAGGGCCGATTTTATTTTATTTCAATCGTCAGATAACTTTTATCTGGGGAATAAGTTTAAAGTTTTGACTTGACACCTTTTGTATAGAAAATATGTCCTAAATTAAACAGCCTTTCAGAAACCGGCGGTATCTATAGTATGTTCTCATTTATTATGTTTAGGATCTCATTCTTTGATTCCATTTATGAAGAAGCAGCTTATATGCTGTCTCTATTGTTGGGCCAATATACCAAAACGCATTGAGCTTAACATGTTTACGAACAGTTACAAATCCATTTTACAGAACCCAATCGAATATGAATACTCATAAAAACAGATTCAAGCATACAATCTCACCAATGCCAACATTGGTGAGCGCAAGCCAACATCGATGAATACCAAATGCCAACCCAACATTGGCGCCCGCCGTACAGGGTGTATCCGAATTCATGCAATTTTTTCAAACCTCGTGGTCTATTGGTGACACAGATTGACACTAAATGGGATAGTTACAGACTCAACATTAGCATAGTAGCTCGCATAGTTTTATACCACAATGTCTGGACTTTAAAAGAGACGTTGACCTCTGAGTTTGTTTCGGCTTTTCTTCTCAGAGCGAGTCAGATAGGAAATGCCGGCGCCATCTAGTCTTAAAAAAAAAAACTTACATTGACTTGTAAAAGTGTCTGTAACAGATTTATTTACAGAAATAAATATCATTTATCATTAAACAAAAAAAAAACGTTGTTAACTGACTGTGCAGAGCGATATCGCGTAGTTATGCCCGCTTTCACATATTTTTTTGTTGTTCCTTTTTTTTTGTTTAAATCCTATCAAGTGGTTTAAAGTTCGTTTTTTAATCCCTGAGACTGAATTGAAATGCACGAAACGTCAAATTTGAAAAAAAAAATCCTAAAATTTACAAGTTTCACATTTGCGCCTGTCAATTTTGTTTCAGAGATTTTGAAACGGACTATAGATGCAATCACTAACCACTATCACGAGACAAAAAAGTTTTTTTTTTCTAACTAACAAAATCTCGTACCTACTTGGTTAAGGTACAATTCCGTGCATCGCGGCCGATTGCAGCCGCGTGCGATCGACCGCGTGCGATTGACGCGCGCGGCTATTGCGTCAATAGTCGTGTCTATAATATACTGACTAATCTGTTTTTAGCCGCACGCGTCTGTCGCAGACTTCGGAAACGGTGCCATACATTTTCATACTCAGACTATTGACGCATTAGCCGCGCGCGTCAGTCGCACGCGATCGATCGCACGTGGCTGTGATAGGCCGCGATACACGGAATTGTACATTTAATCTATACCAACAGTCGTAGATCATGTGGTTTTAAGAAATTACACGAATTCGTTTACACCCTGTAAGATACCTAGAGTCACATACATACATACACACTAGAAAAATATCTTCAACGTAGGTGTGTAGGTAGTAGATAAACCTGTATAAACATAGATGCTCTCTATATTGTAGGTAGAGGGTCGTTGGCACGTTGAAACAAGGAGTTCTTTCGAGTGTTTCCCCCTTAAATCGATTTGTTTGCATTTTCCTTTCTTTCTTGCCTTTGATTCTTGTGTTATAGGGTTTTGATTAGGTATTTTTATACTGAGTTTGATATGCTTCTTTATCTTTTAGTGTTATTCTAGCATATTGTTAGAAGTACGCATACGCATCTTCTTCTCTTTGCTCGGCATTTAGTATCATCAGCACTTCGCGACTTTCTAGTCGTCGTGCAGCCAAAAACCATGAACTCTGTTCATCATCATATTGATTTTACGTATGTGCCATCAATATACCTGTGTATGTTCGCAAGTCGATATTTTTCATTGCGGATTTAATTCCTTTAAAAATACCTTGCTTAAGGAAATACCCCCGTACCTATATAAACATAAAAAACTTAATTCTTATTCTCTGAGCTTAAAGCCGCTCTTTAATAGTTAGTGAGTGCTGTGTGTAGTTATAATTGGACTCCAGATTTAAGTAGGTATAGCATATTGCTAAACATAAATTTTAACGTGAATGTATTAGTCTGTAGTCTGTTACTGTACGTATTAAATAAAAATAAAATAAATAAATTCTGTACATCTTTTACTGTGGGACCAACACTGAAATGGTGAATGAAATCTGCTGGTCCATACAAAATAATTAATGTTGCTCAACAAAATATATGAAACATCTGCTTCATTTGTCATGATTTCAGTGTTGGTCCCGTAGTGAAAGTTGTACGAATGATGAGCAGAGTTCATTTAGCTATGTCTACACCAATGCACTTTCATGTTCATCTTGCGTCTTCGTCTGAGGCATGCGAGAAGCGCCATAGCGCACGCAATAGCGCATGCCTTAATACTAGTTCGACAAAAGAGCATGCCCCTAGCGCACGCTAATCCGTCTATTGTATGTCGATTGACGACTGATCGAGGGGCACCGGTGTAGACGATAAGCTGCATGCGTCTTATGGCAATCAATATTGCATGCGCTTGACGCAAAAGGAACTGAAAGCGCAAGATGAACATGAAAGCGCACTGGTGTAGACATACCTCTGTATTAGTCACGGTTACGTACCCGAGAGCCTTATGTACACTATAGTGGTACCGATCGTAAAGAATAAAACAGGTGCCTCATCGGATCTGTCAAATTATAGACCTATCTCTCTGGCTACTGTTATAGCAAAGGTGCTGGACAGTTTGCTTGACAAGCAGTTGGAAAAGCATCTTCAACTGCATGATGCTCAGTTTGGGTTCAGACCAGAACTTTCGACTGAAACTGCTATCCTCTGCCTCAAGCAGACTGTCCACTACTATACTAGTCGGGGCACACCTGTGTATGCATGCTACCTCGATTTATCAAAAGCCTTCGATTTGGTGTGCTATGACAAGCTGTGGCAGAAGCTGGAGAGTGACACGGAGGTGATTTCAGTGCTTAGGTTCTGGTACGGCAACCAAAGCAATAGAGTGCGGTGGGCGGGTGCATATTCAGCTGTATACGGTTTGGAATGTGGGGTTAGGCAGGGCGGAATTAGCTCCCCCCACCTCTTTAATTTATACATGAACCGGCTCATCGGTGAGCTCAGTGACACTGGTATTGGTTGTTCCATAGACGGAGTAAGTGTTAACAACTTAAGTTACGCGGACGATATGGTGTTACTGAGCCCATCGATTGCAGCGTTACGGAAATTGGTGTGCACCTGCCAATCGTACGCGGAAGCCCATGGGCTCAGATACAACGCGAATAAGAGTGAGTTCATGTTGTTCAAGTCAGGAAGGAAGGGCTACTCCCATGTTCCACATGTAACTCTAGGCGGCATGCGTTTAAAAAGGGTCAGTGCCTTTAAGTATCTGGGTCACTGGGTGACCGAAGACCTGTGTGACAATGAGGACATCGAGAGGGAGCGCAGGGCACTGTCCATCCGGTGTAATATGTTGGCTCGTAGGTTTGCACGTTGCACTACTCAAGTAAAGATAACATTATTCAAGGCATACTGTCAGACTTTCTACACGTGCAGCCTGTGGACTAATTTTACATTGAGGGGGTACGGTGCTCTGCGTGTCCAGTATAACAATGCGTTTAGGATATTGTTGGGGCTGCCACGCTTCTGTAGTGCTTCCGCTATGTTTGCTGAGGCGCAGACTGATGATTTTTTCGCCATAATCAGAAAAAGGTGCGCCTCGCTGTTAAGGCGTGTGCGTGGCAGCCCGAATGGTATCCTTAGCGCATTGTCCCAGAGGTGGGACTCACCAATGCTGATGAGGTGGATGCGACTGCACGCTAGCGGCCCCTCATACTTATAATAAGATTTTAATTCTTCTGTGTGTTTTATTTTAATTAATTTTGTATTTTATTTTGTTTTTTTATGTAAAATTATGGATTTTTATTATCTGCTGTAAATAAATTGAATTGAATACCATAAAAAAACTGTTTTATTTGTCACGATTTCAGTGTTGATCCCGTAGTAAAAGTTGTACAGAGTGATGAGCAGTGTTCATTCAGTATATATTAAAACAAATTACTATTTAAAATATTATACTTACTTTAGTTATCATTGTTAAATATCGGGTGTAAAAAGACCCTTAACGATAACAAAAACCATGTATTCTACCTATCATTGGGATCATTTTTTTCTTCTAGACCATACCTGGGAAATCATTGGTTCTGGAGATATTGAAGGTCAAAGTAAACATTTTTTTTTAGTTTTTACCAAAATCGAATTCTAAGTGATAATACTAAACTTTCTTCCAAACAAACATTATCAAAATTTTCAATTTTTCCTAACTAATTACGCATTTGAAGTTACAAAAACGCATTGAATATCAAACGCCCACGACCACCTTGGCTCAGCTGTGTAGCCGCTGCACAACACACACAGGCATAATCGGTTACTTGCATTACATTGCGCGCTACAAAAAACAGTGTTTTTTATGCCTAAAAATAAAAGTCGTTTCCCAGCAATTATTTTTGGTAATTGTAATTTAGTTTGATGTACAGAGTTCGTGCATTTCGGCTATGTGATGGGTCTTTTTACACCCTGTATATTTAGCAGTTCTGCCTTGCGTTACTAATCCCGTCTTTTGCATTGGACCGTCTCTTATGTTTTCGCTGATTCTACTTTCACAAATATTATGTATTTCAAAATTGTTGTTTTAAAAGCATTTCTAAGGTTTTTTTTACACAATACAGTGTCTAACTCTCGTTCCCATAATCAAACTGTCAGAAATATTAATTTGCGCTTTACACTCGGCGATAACTATTGTTTACAAGACAAGAACTAAGTTTGTCATAGTTGAATAGGACAATTACAGGCTATCGTTCCATTGACTCGCAACTTGCTACAATTACCAAGTGTGGCCATTACTATAGACAGCCCTTTTAATATTCCTAAGTGTTTAACTACTAGTACAGAAGAACCTTACTGTGAAAATTAAATGTGAGTTCTTTGATATTTCTACATAGTTTAGTTCACTATGGGCCAATTTTTCAATAGTCAAGGAACTTTTTCTAAGGAATAAATATAGCGGTTTGACATATTTTCTATTCAAAAGCTCTCAAAACTATTCCTCAGGTAAAAGTTTGATTGAAAAATCGGTTTATTCCACTTTATTCACCTAGGTGAACAATGTAGAATTTTTGGTGTCCTTATATCATCTCGGATTTATTTGACCTAGGTAATATCACCCAGGTGAAACAATTCGACATATTTGGTGTTATACAATTTAATTAACACTAAAAATCAATTTTGTATTTTTCATGTAGGTCTATGTAAAATCCATATCCTTAGACATAGCTTTTGAAGAACGTAAGATTTATATTTATGAATCAGTAAGAATTATTTTAGTTTTCAAGCAGATTTTTAATATTTTGCATTATATGGGAAGCACTGTATTAAAAAAAAATGTTATCATGCTAGTTAAGTGAGGGATTTTTCGTGTGCCAATATAAATCAGCCGTTCGACGTAACTACAAGGTTATATCGTTACTTTTGCTGACATCTGTCACTCTAATCAAGCTATATTTTAAGGACTATAACATAGAATATGCATTTCAAGTTAAGACCACTTGCCATTACTGCATAGGAGCAGCTTACTTATTTTAACTTACAATATTATTTTACCTAAAGTCTCTAAAAGCTTATTCTCATAAGCTCTGTAGATCAAAATAGGCGGCTACATCCCATGATGACCACTTCAAAATTTAACAACTTTACACATAAACCATGTTTCGGAAACAAATTGTCAGTACTTTCTGAAACACCACTTAAATGTTTCTAGAATCTAGAAACAATTGCATAGCTTTGCCATCTAAAAACTGTCAGTATTGTGTTTACCGCAACACGTATCTATATTTCAGAAACAGTTACCATCCTTTTTCTAACGCAATGAGTTATGATCAAATATTTACAAAATAAAACATTTTGGCTAAACTGTCCATGTTGTGTTATTCAGTATTAAAATAAGAGTTGGAAACTTGTCGAAATGCGATGAAGCTAAATCAGAATACTAGATATCTGTTCATATATGCAACACAGTTAAATGGTAGTGATCGAGTGATACCAGCGAGTCGGTCCGGCGTCGGTCACTTCCGCCTATTTCCGCCAGGGAACGCGTGACGCCGGCCAAACTGAGCTGTATCAAGTGCGTCATAACTGGATACAGGATATTGTTTATGTACTACGCTTGGAGTATATGGTGGCTACACACACAAATACAAATGTCTATGTGAACGGTGAAGTGAGACCCACAGTAGAGGTTCGACCGCTCGGAAAATGTATTTTAAGCCACTGAAAACTAAGACTGCAACATTTTTTTATTGGGAATGAAATTTAAATTAAAGACTGCCTCGTCGGTCTAGCGGTCGCAAGCGCGACTTCTAAGCGTGAGGTCCTGGGTTCGATCCCCAGGTTGGGCAAAGTGTTTTTGGGTTTTTCCGTATGGAATTTCTCAATAGCAGCCCGGAGTCTGGATTTGTGCCCGATCGATGGCAATAGGCTCGCCTTCTATTATTACATGGGACTTAAAACATAATGGCGAAATGTGGGTGTAATATACACCTTTGCCAATCCTTCGGGGAATACAGGCGTGAGTTTATGTTTATGAAATTGAAGTAGGTACACCAGTTAGTGAATTTACCAGGTACCCAAAACACGATTTACTAAACTTGACTCCATGGAAAAAAATCACGAAGTTTGCTCTGAATTCATCATCATTCTTTTATTATTGCCGATTTTCAATTAAATTTTCTTTCCCGTGTCCCTAATAGATACATCAGTGAATTCTGGTTTTATCTTACTGTGAATGAGTTTATTTAGTTTTAAAAGAAATAAATTTAAATAATGTGCAATGACCTTTGAGCCACACAAACCGCTGCGCTCTTTGGATACCACTTCGCCTTATGCGCCAAATACACTAGCTAAATTTTATTGCGCAAGTTATTACAGAGTGCTCCGTTTATGTCGTAGAACTTGCAGAAGTATACTTGCTGCAGGTGTGTCCACAGTTTGAGTCAGTTGCAGAAATCAACTTAGGCAACAAAGATTTTCTAGTCAATTTAGCGCTTTGGGTAGGTCTATGTTGAGGTCAGAGGCCAAGTTAAAGATTCAATTTGAAAGCACTGTCATATTTTGCATTTAGGTACTGTTGCTTCCTTCACCTATTGCTTTTATTCTTTCTGATTGTCTCTTCACGTAGCTTCTTCAGTAAAGTGAGCAAGCTCTTCACGAGTTCTTATCTATGATTTAGTGATGGCCGTCTACTCAATGGTATCGATGTTATCAGTATATAATTAAATATCGCTTAATTGTTCCTTAATATTTAATAACCGCGTAGGTATTCGTTCTTATATTACGTTCCCTTTCAATGTACCTATTTCGAAACACATGAAAGTTCGCATCAAAATAGCGACCCCATTCAATGGTCATACAAAAAACGCAATCAATTAATTTTGCGCATTCAAATTTTTCATATTTGGTTTGCTATGTTATCTCCGATGGATTCGCAAAAACGCCTCTCATGAAATTTCCATGTAATTTGATTTCTTCCGCACACGCCGCCCTTTCACAGTAATTTTACATCTCAGCGTGAGTTTCGCGCTCAAATTAAAATGTTTATTGCGTTAACCGGAGTTCGCACGGTCGCCCATGAGCGGGCTGAGCATTTTTATTTCGTTATCCCGGACACGCCCATTCACCCCTCTTCACCCTACACCCCTCACCTCGCAACGATTTCACTATTTTATGAACCCGATGGCACCCCTAATGTCGCTATAATGCCTCGCGACTGTCATTTCCGGTCTCCTATGAAAACGATGTTGCACCTTGAGAGGTGATACATAAAGTTCAATATAGTTTGTTGTATATTGGAGCATTTTACTGGTGTTATGCGTGTCATAAAACTATTAGCCGTTTAAGCTATTCTCGAAGCGACGACGTCCCTCTAAGAAGGTTTATCGTCTGAAGGAACTTTGGTTCTCGGGTGCGGAAGGGCGCTATCATTTTTTTTCCCGCAAACTTTCGTACCTTCGTTTTTTCGAGCCATTACGAATTATTTGGTCGTGTTTATAATGTTTTTTGTGGTGAGCATTATATTTCATTATCTTTAGCACCTTGTTGGTCGTTCACCGGCGCTATTAGGCTGTAATAACGTTCTGTCAGATGTTATGTTGAAGGGGAAATGTGTATTAGGGGAATTTCTAAATAGACAGATTTGTGTTCATCAAAAATTACTTTGGGAATTAAATTTTACGGACTCTTTTAGAAATATGACCTCACCTGGGACTTGTTCTTGTTACCTAATGGCTTTAACTACAACCAATGAAATATTGATCAAAAAAAGTATTACTTACTTACTTATTATTATAATGTAAGAACTCTATTATCGTATTACCCAGTTACTGGGTTGTGGAGGTCTGATAGGCAGTCGTTCCATGTAAAATACTGATATTCAGCTGCATCCGGTTCGACTGGAAGCCGACCCCAACATAGTTGGGAAAAGGCTAGGCAGATGAGATGATGAATGTAAGAACTCTATCTTTGTGCTTGCGTTTAGATTCCTGGCAAGATTATTTAAGACAAAGAGTAGAAAGTACCCACCTTAAAACACTGCACTTACCATTTTAATAAAATAAAACCTTCAAAGGATTAAACAGATGCTTACATACACATTGTTCTACACTCACAATTAAGCAGTGACGATTGCTGAACTAATCTTAGGATATCGGCATTGCCCAGTAAATGGGTTGCGGAGGTCTGATGGCAGTCGCTCCGTGTAAAATACTGGTATTCGGCCACGTCAGGGGGCCTACTCCCTAAGTCCGTCAACAAAGTTAGTCGCCCGTCCGAAAGCAGCCCGAAACGTACGAGTGAACAAAACAAGTGTCAAGTTCAACTTTTCGGACGGGCAAAAACACATCGGTAGTAGGGACAACTGTCAAATCGTGTTGTCATTCATTCTTACTTCGGGCCCCGAAATAATCGTATGTCCTTAGGTGATAGGGAGTAGGAAACACTCGTAACTAAGGCCGAAACCATGGACTTCGTGCTTAGGGAGTAGACCCCCTGGTTAGACTGGAAACTAATCCCAACATAGTTCTGAAAAGTCTAGGCAGATCGAACGGTTGCTGTGCCCCAGTTTGACTGAATAGGTTAAAGCGCCATCGGTACATGGTGGACATCCCACCCATACGTACAAAGCGTTTTGCGAACACATTCATTGTTCGCACAGCTAAGGAGTGGAATTCCCTGCCGGAGTCTGTGTTTCCTGATAGTTACAACCTTGGGGTCTTTAAGTCAAGAGTGAATAGGTCTAGGCAAGCGTGCTTCACCGTCGACCACATCATCCCCTACCATCAGGCGAGATAGTGGTCAAACGCGAGACTATCGATAAATAAAAAAAAAACCTTAGGCCAATCCAAAGACCTAAACCCTTCTCATTCCGAGAAGAGGCCCTTGCCCAGCAGTGGGACAATAATGTGCTCATTATAATGAATAGATGTTGCGGTATCCGTTTTTTTTATTAGGGCTCCTTGTTTGCTCTCCTTGCAGACCGTTTCTACGTAACCGGGTGGTTTTTAGCAAGACCTGAACGGTCTCCAGCCAATGCGGTGTCTGACTGGCCGTGACGACCAAAACTATTTTTAGTATACACAAAAACCGAGACACCCCAACAAGATTTTAATCAGTTTTACCGGAGTATGTATTTTTTTTAATAAATCTCTAAGTTAGTTTATGTTGCGTTAAGTTCCTCAGTAGAGTGTGAAATGTGTGAGATGTGCTATGCAGGGGTTGTCTAATACACAAAAATTGACCGAGCGGACTGTCTCAAGCCTCAAGGTGTCTATTCCCGTCAAACCTATTGAAATAAAAAGGAAATTTATGAAAAAAAAAATGCAAGATTTAACGTGCTATAAAAACGATGCCAATCGATTCTGAACAAACTCGTTTCAGGTTTAGTGTATACTAATACTAAACTTGTATAATAATATGTTTGTGTGACAGATAAGACCGACGACGACCAAGGTATGCAGGAGTTCATTGTTAGAGCTGTCACCTATCCAACACTTGGCTCATGAAATGTTGCATAACCTCGCAGGTCGATACGCGCAGTGGTCACCTCCCATTTTTCAGCTCCAGCAGCAGCAGGTTTATAGTACACCCTCATTACACCGTGTAATAGGGGGCGAGTCTTTTGCCATCAACCGGGCACAAATCCAGACTCCGTGTTGCTACTGAGAAATTCCACACGGAAAAACCCAATAACACTTTGCCCGACCTGAAGATCCAACCCAACCATGCTCACTAGACCTACGAGGCACTCTACAAAGCTTCAAAGTATTTTTTCTTTCTCTTATGATACTATAAAAAATACTCTATCTTAATCTCTACCACGTTGTTTGCAAATAGAACAGATAATAAGATAATTCTGGCTCTACCCTTTCTTAGTAGGTATTATGGTAACGGTCACTATCACTATTTTATAGGGTTTCGCTATTCCTATACTAAAACTACTACTATAGGTACCAAACTATGTTATTCAAAATGTATTGCAGCAGGTTTATATGTTGGCATAAATAAATACGTAGACGCTCATTAGAAAAATGTCTGTCTATGGCTTAAAAATGATTTTCATCTCCTACCTACTTTCACACATTGGTTAATTAAAACATGTCTTATAGTTTAAATTACAAACACATACCTATGTTAAAAGGTAGGACCCAATGCTAACTAATATTAAATTGCTGGTCTAGAATTTAGAGAAAATGCCTGTTAAGTTAACAAGCTTCAAAGCTATGTTTAATCCCGTCGGCATGTTAAATTTTCAAACATCTCTACATCCATAATTTCAACGACTTAAAGCTCAACTGTAGCCAACATTACGTCGAAGTACCAACTAAGCAATAATTTGAAACAAAAAAGTTTATGCAAATCGAGGGAGCCGAAATAAAATGGAGTCTGGTCGTGCGAGCGCGTGCGATCGATACGCCCGCCCTGCGACCTTGCGGGCGGGGCACGGCGTGGGCGGGGCGCGGTAAGAGGCTGGGATTGGTGAGCCCCGCCCACCCCCCCGCGGCGCTCACCCCCGCGCGATTGTCCGCTCGCGCGTTCTCTGGCGCGCGCCACACGTTGCTCGCGCGCTCTGGCACCGCTCACGTCAGTATGCGGACACTACGCGCATCGCGTTAACAAGTGACACTTTGTAATTGTTTCGAGTTCGCTATGTGTCACGTTTAGTGTTGTTCGTGGCAATGATCACTGATATGTACGCGCCGCTGCCGGCGCCGCCCTCAAACAAGAACATTGTAAGTTTGTTGTGAACTTCTTCCTAGGGTTAAAACGTCAAACACTTTGACAGCTCCAAAACAGCTGTTAGGTATATACAAAAGTGTACTGACAAAAACAAGGGAGGGAATGTGATTCTACTAATAATTTGTAGTAGGTAGAGAGTGGTTGAATTGACTATGCAATAACTGTGTAACATTAAAGAGAGTTTTTCTTGCTAATTCTATATTAACTTAAAATGCGGTTGCTTAAATATGTATGATATAAAAGTTCTGTCATCTTGAAAAAACAGTGTGATAGCACTAGCTAATCTAAAAGGTTTTTAGCAATAATTGCAGAGTTAAGTGCAATACCTAACTTGTAAGTTTAACAAACTTTTCAATAAAGGAGAAACGTCAATTCACTAATTTGCTAATGTATAAGATAATTAACTTAAAAACGTTAATAACTTTTAGATATTTGTACCTATAATCTTAGTGAACAAGTAAATAAATGTACATTTCAATAACAAATTATATCTTATCCTACTTAGGTAGAGTCGTGTCTGCCGTCGGCTCTTTAAGACCTCGATGATTATTTTGAAATAAAATTGTTGATTGGACTTCTTTTATTCCTTCCACGAAACATAAAATAAGTCAGTTTTCATTTATCTCCGTATCAAACAGAATATTGCATTCTAAATCATATTCTGATCATGTGAAAAATCTTATCTGAAAACGTAGAGTTTTTGTAGAGTGTTCAATGTACCTACCAGTAGGTATAGTTTTTGTATTCTCCATTTTTTTGTGATTGGGGAAAGGCACCGATGAATGAATCCGATACTACAAAAAACAATTGAACCAAGCCTTTTTTAGTCCAAAAAATAATAATGAGAAAGAAGTATTGAGATTACATATTTAAAAAAATAAATGAATTAAAGGAGCAAGAAGTATTGAGATTACCTACATTAAAAAAATAAATGAATTGAACGTTATATTCAAGCCTGAAAGTTTTCCAAGGAAACTTAAAAATCAGCAGTAAGGTAAAAACCTTAGGTGTAAATGTTTACAAGTAGGCTGACTTTTTTTAGTAATTGCCTCCTCATTGTCCTGCTGTCAGATCTGAAGGATCTCTCTAATTTTATTCCCATGGTCTATACAATAGGTATCCAAGTGAAAACTCCACCCAGAAGCACCTGTTTAATTAGAAAGGTGTTTATTATAGTTCATTAGGTATAATTACAATTGTTCTAGTGTTAAATGATATGAAGAATAAAATAAATAGATAGAAAATATACAAATTGTCGGAATATATGCAAACTGTCAGAATATATGTAACTACCTACCTAGATAGGTACGTATTTTTTTTACTTTATAACGTTGCCCCACACTAAGATTTCTCGTGTATCATGGGTGCGTTTATAGACACAAATCTCACATACACAAACACCCAGACCCGAAACAACTATATGTAGACCATACAAATGTTTGTTCCGTGTGGGAATCGAACCCACGATCGGTAGCGCAGAAGGCAATCGCTCAGCCACTGCACCAAACGTGTCGTCAAATTGTTCAGGTAGATTTCTTATTTTAATATTATGTAGCTCTTTACTAATGAATGCGGAATAAAGTTATACCAAACTTTATCACTCACAGAAAAATAAGGTTAAACTGTCATTTTTTCACAAGGGTATTTTTATGCCCATGTATTTTTTATCTATATTAATGTTTCCGTGATGACTATCACGTAAATGTTTGTTATGTACATACATTGTTTATTTTATTGTGTATAGATATTATCATGCAAACATTAATCACGAGTCATTTATTTGAACAAACATTTACAAAACATCTACCTATCGTTCGTAAAAAAGTAAATCAAATTAGCATTACTCAATTTCACCTATCGATATTACCTTTACCGATTGTCAAAGGGTGCTCAATCAAACCAATCGAATCAAACAAAGGATCCGAATAGAATTCCGATTGTTTCCTCTTGCCATCCATCTTCCTGTAAAATATTTGTCAACGAGAACACACTCCCTAAACGTACAAACGAATTCAATCAAACCAATCAAACCGTTCGATTTTATTGAGCTTTTGTAATAGAGAACAATGTGTATTGTTCTGTGCAAAGATCGGACAATCTTTTTGTAGAAAATTATTTAGTAATTTTAATATTGAACAATAGGTAGGTGTCTTATTATTGGTAATCATGATATGGATCTGTTATTCAATAAGTACGTGGGTCGAGCATCGTGTAAATTTTTATTGCTGTTAGGAATTCTGAGTAATACGATTCACTGACAATTTCTACGAAGTCTAGTGCACATTCACCAATCGTTTTTAGGTCATGTTAAGCCGGCAAATAAGATTTATGTTGACCGATATGTCATTTTATAAAATGACTATAACTTTTTGAGCTCATAGACGTCTTCATCACTACATAGTATAAAACAAAGTCACTTCCCGCTGTCTGTCCCTATGTTTTCTTAGATCTTTAAAACTACGCAACGGATGCGGTTTTTTCAATAGATAGAGTGATTGAAGAGGAAGTTTTATATGTATAATACATTGCACCCGTGCGAAGCCAGGGCGGGTCGCTAGTTGGATTATACAAGGTTAGTCGGAAAGGGGGTACTAATCGGAAGCCCACTTATAGTATCCCTGTCTCCCTGATTACTGTTTGAAAGCAAGTGTTAAAATTTCAAAATTCGATATATTTTTTTTCCAAATAAAATGATTTTTATTTTAGTTTTTTCAAAAATTCTTCATCCCTGCTTTAGTTACAAATTCAGAAAATGGTGCTTCTAATTCATGACCCCAAATATGACCTAAAATGTACACAGCTGATCATCTGGAGTTAAATAGATTTAAGAGATTATTTTTTGAGATTTTTGAACAGCTGTTTCTCTTAAACTATTGACTTTTGGGAAAAGTTGTAGAACAAAAGTTACTCACTATTACGTGTACTTTAACACCCTTTCGGATTAGTACCCCCTTTCTGGCTAACCTTGTATATCTGTTATAATAGATTGTTTAATAGAACTGTCATTTGGGTTTATAACACAAAAGGTTTATCTTACGAAAAGAAATGAAATTTTATTTGCACGAATCATGGTATAAAACGGTTTTACATTGTGATTATGTGGTATTACATGATTCGCCAGGAGCTAGCATTCTACGTTTTTAATAAAAGTAATTGCAAGTAACTAATTAGTCAAACAGTTGGATTCTAACGTTTCATGCAGTGCAATAAAATAATGCAATGTATAAATATAATAAGAATTAAGTATTTTGAAAATTAAAAAGTCAGATAAGATTAATACATGAAAAGAACTACCTACTCTAAAACAACTGACAATTTATGTACTCAATTTTTTGTAAATACTTATCATTTATCATGAAAATAAAAGTTTCATGCATGCATTTTTTTTTGCATGTCGCAATTTAGTTTTATACAATTTCAATTCAAAATAGTCCTTAATACTACAGAATCCAATGATATAAGCCGTAATTGCAGTAGTACGGGTAAGAAATCTTCATTCTACTTGAAATGTACCCATTGTAGGTAGTTTCATGTCAAAAATTTTGCGAGTCCATCGCGCAAGCAAATTCACAAGCATAAGCTGGCCAGACATGCCGAAACCTAAAATACCTTCCGCACTACCGGCCGTAAAACTTAACTAACTCAGTCACCCACTTCACACAACAAATCAAGAACTTTCATCTCATCCGCACTTCGTCCCATACATCGGGACCATTATGCGTGTCTAATAGATTTTTTTGGCGTCGGCCCATTCACAGCGCGCAGCGTGAGGCCCCTTCAATGGCCATTGTGGCATTCAACCGAATCGACGACCGACAAACTTTTATTTGTAATGCTCCTAAATGGCTGTTATGGGGATTAAGGTACTCCGCTTTGTCAGCGTACCATGAGACGTAGTAAAAGTCGCAAATCCGATACTCTGTCGCAAAAATAACATTGTCATGTGTCGCAAAAGTAGCAAAATGGTAACACCATAATACGGGGTCCGACAATGCATTTGAGATCCGTCACTTTTGATAGAAACGGAGCTTTGTGTTACGGTTTGCTTAGGATTAAACACTTTAACTTTGGGATGAGGCCACTTACAGTTAAAATGTTTAGTTAGATGCAGGTTTTGTTGAGTGGCATTTCAATTTTTTGCTAAGATTTATTTTTGTTTCTGGACAAATGTACTTAACATTTATTTCAATATACATAGATAGGACTAGAGGTTTTAAGTATATGAAACAAAACCTATTGCAATTGTACAAAATTATAGAAAAAAACATAACCCTGTCTTTGCTGTATCGCAGTCGGGTAAAAATAAACCTTACAATTTTTTTATTCGTTAAGTTTTAGCGCCATCAAATTAAGCTATGTTATGTTCACATTACATCTGACTACATATCTACATAGTTAATAGTTCTGTCATCCAAAAATACTAACATAATTAATAAGTATCCTAATAATAGAACAACACATGCATCCCAAGATACCTTATTCTAATTAAAATACTTGTCGCATGAACCAATTATTTTAAAAAATAAAGCGTATCGGTAGCGACGGGGCCCGCCATAACTCTTTTTTATAGCACCAACTCGTCGTGTTAACCCGTTCATTGACAAAAGGTATTTAAATGAAGCTGTCGAGGAAATAATATTTAGTGCGCGCACAAGTCGGGGACATTCCGACCGAGCATTAAACAGTCGTCACGTGAATGTGACGGTTTTAGATTGATACTCTGTGGACTCGGGAGACTGGCTTATCTTTATCTGTTAAATTGATATTTATGTTGTTTGAGATAATGTGGAAGTATTTGTTCTGGAATCGTTGATTGTAATAGTAGAAGGTTGTGTTCTATTTTAAGATTTGGGAAACGACTATTACTTGTCCTGTGTTGTCATACACACAGATAAATGATGGATCATCTTAGCGTACAGTGATCCGCTAAACGAGTTTTGATGAAAAATAAATGTTTTCCATATCCATCGTATCCATATTCCATCAGTCATAAAATAAAAGTTGTTTGCCCTAACGGGTAAAATTACCCCTGAAGTTATTCATAGATACAAAACCCGGCCGCACATTATCAGAAATTTCTGACACGCGACTTTGCTCAACTAGACTCCGCACACTGATAGGATTTGCCAGATCTGGCAACCAGCTGGCTGTAGTATAATATGTATGCAGAGGGTCTTCGCGAACACGTCAGAAATTTTCTGATAGAAGTTCTGACAATGTGTGGCCGCGCTAAAAGTGCACGATGCATTGTAAAAAGCTTTTTCATACGTTTTCTGTTCCTGTATCAATGCAATAACTTGGTTACAGAAACCGTTTACCTTCAAGTCAATCTTACAATCTAAACATTTCAAATTCTTGACACAATTCATGACACCTACATTCTACTAATCGTATCTAAAACATCTTATAAACGTCTCCAAAAGCTTTCTCGTTAAGTTATTTACGTTGGTATCCGTCAACGCGACGTGGTGCCGGCGACAAATTTAACAATGTTAGTCGCGCGTCTGCGTCGACAGGGTTAAAAAAAATCACTAATGAAGTGCAAATCTGTCAGTGCGCGTGTTTCAACGATTTATTGTCGCACGTCTAATTGTTTTGTCGCACATTTTGTGCCTTGTTGAGATTTCGGTTCGTTGCTGTGTGATCTGTAAGATTGAAGTCGTTTGAAAATTAAATTAATTGTAATTAGGGTTCATAATTACGATATAATTGTAGACATAATTATGTATTGCAAATTATACACTCAACTCAAGGTTTTGAGTGTCTGATGTTATTTTGGCAACGAACCCACATACAACGCTGACAAATACCACAGAGGGTTAAATATTAGAAAAACCTTTTATTCTTTTAATAAAAGGCCTTTTCATTCGGAGTTGTCATCATTATAGATTTTGACTGATTTTGAATCTTGTCTTATTGCTTGATGGTAGTGTTATAGTTATGATTTTCATTTTCATTTAAACGTCTGCATTCTAACTTTTGAATGATGATAACGACTTTCTTAATTTCTGTTAAGATATTGCGTATAATATACTCAGAGATACGACAAAAATAACTCTATAATTAAAATATATTTACGAAGTATTAAATCATCGAATGTAGCCGGTCTTCAGCGCAAAACATAACACATTACTGCAATTACTACTCGTTTAAAGAAGAAATACTAAATAGAAACTTAAAACGCACCATTTTTCAGACCGCCACTCCCCGCAATTAAGCAAAGCGTTACAAGCCACATTTAAACTGTAAAAACACCGCAGGACAACTAGATCGGGCGTCAATTATTCAGTTTGAGCCGTAGTGAGGCTTATTAATTCAACGCAACATCCACACACTGGACAAAAACGGTGCGACCGCAACGCAACTGCAGTTTCCTGCCGCAACCGCAAAAGACCTGTTAATACTTGTTAGACGTTAATTTTGTACCGTTACGAGATAATTGTTGCGTTTTAAATAATACTTACTTTTTTCTCGATATCTCGTTCTTTTAAAATATTTTAAAGTTTTTCGTTTTGTGTGGCTACTATATTGTCTTGATAGTTCGCTTTCGAACTGCCATACGTACTTACAGTCGAAAAGATGCAATCACAAGGTATAATTAAATTGATTTTCTACCACTATCAAATCATGAAATGAAAGGAAATTATTTATTCTGCAAATTGGATATTTTAAATTCACTTTTACATGTCGATTTGTTTGTATAAAACTAGATGTCATAGGCGTTTTCTATCTGACTACCTCTGAGAAGAAAGGCCGAAATAAACTCAGGGGTCAAGGTCTCTTTTATAGTCCGGGCATATTCTGTAGCAAAAAATTGTATGAGGACAATGCAGAGCAACGCCTGGACTGGCCTTTTGAGGAAAGTTCCAGAGCAGTTTGAGAGGATCTGTCCAACTGTGTTAACCACTATGTACAAACAGCTGCATCAATTGGGTAACCCACTGGTATCACGTAAAGCTCCTTTAATGCACTATAGTGGCTCTAGATACAATTTTTGTGGAGGTATTCATACAAGGTGTAAACGAATTCGTGTAATTCCTTCAAACCGCGTGATCTACTGGTAACACAGATGGACCCTGCATAGGCTTTTTTCAGAATCAACAAATAAAAGTTTCAAAAATTGAACCATTGTATTCTGTATCTGAGTAATTTTAGCGTCCCAAGTTAACTGACTGCGTGGAGCGATATCGCGCTAGTCGTGCCCGTCAGCTGTGCCGCCGTGCCTTCATTCATTTATGTATGGCATCGAAATTTTCTAACGCATTTTTTTTGTTGGGAAAAAAACTTTATATTTATTTTAATCAATTTAAATCCCGTGCGGGGTTAATCTATACCATTAATAGATCATGTGGTTTGAAGAAATTACACGAATTCGTTTACACCCTGTATAGAGGCCTACATCAATCCATATTTCATTCATAAAACTACAAATGGCAGGGTGCTTTACCACCCAATTTATGCAGCTGTCTGTACTTAAATAAATAATTACATTATTTTTATGATACGATCCCACTGCTGAACAATAGTCATTCCTTTAGCCTTCCATATATCTCTAAAGCCAGTTCACTATAAAAATAGATAAGAAAAAGTAGAATAACGATACAAAAATAAAATTTTTACATTACCATGAAAACATATGGACTTCTTTACAACAAAATGTGACATATTCAGTGCCTGACTTCAACCCGTCCATGTCGCACTACAATTTTAATGGCACACGAGTAAATTCCGCCCAATGACATGAAAAATGTCAACCGATAGTGATGTCTATATCACTGTCAAGCTGTTGTAAACGGTCGTTATTGTACTTACCTACTTATCACTTATTTATTTATCGGTATGGAACGATTTTGAGCGAAAAAATATGCATTTTTACGGTTTATAACACGTTGCAATGTTAGCCTAGGGCCACACTATGGTTAGCCGCCGCGGTTGAATTTACTTTGCCATTTAGTGCGTTTTAAAATTGGTGCGTTCGCTTCTATTGATTTCTTTGAATCACAAAGTCATGCGGGTAAAAATCGCCCGCGGTTAACTGTGGTGTGGCTTTAGGCTTATGTTTACCTGGTAGTAACGGAAGAATGTGTTATAAACATTTTTTTTACTTGTATTACGCGCATCAAACAATGCATACATTATACAAGATAATCATTCTGGTGTGAAAAAATATCTAATTTATGAAATTGTGTACACATTTTAAACAGCATATGAATTATGTAGGTAAGTTTACCTATGCACGCTTGTTTGAAAGGTAAGGATAATATTAGAACGTTTCAGCTGCTTGCCATTTCGACAGTCAGAAGAATCGAATGCAAGGGTTTAGTTTAAGGCTTCCGCGAGACAGGCTCGACCTAGTGTGGAAGCCACAGCTAATATTGTCCTTAATAAGCAACCGTATAGAACATCAACACCTGTTAGATTTAAGGATTTTCTGTAGAAATCTTTTTTGGTAAATAAATTTATTCTTACTGTAGTCCCATCTCTTCCAATTCCCATCTCTTTCCCTATTACGTTTCTTAGAGATGGGAATTTTTTGTAGATATGGGAAGAGATGGGAAGGGGAAGAGATGGGACTAAACCAGTGCAAGAAAGGGTTGTAGGTTGGTAAATACTAGATAGGTATCTAACTTCAAGTGATATAAGCGATTCCGTTAACATGGTGCAATAATATGACCTTAAAAAAAATCATTATGCCTAGGTATACCAAGTTTCAAAGAGTGATTTCCGTTACGTTATAGGCATTCTATGGTATTAGGCTATACATATAATTATAACTTCAGAATAGTAGTGTAATCTTCGTAATACAGCAAAAAATACAATATCGGTTGCAACTTTAATTAAATAATTATGATATCGATTCATCAGAATAAATTTAATTACGCTTAACAGGGAGTTTTGCAAACAAGATACAATCACAACAACTGTTCTTGCGTAGAGCCTGTGCATTTTTCTTAACGAAAATAAAAACGAATTATCTATGTTTTAAAAAAGTGAATAATGAATTTGACGATACGTTTGGTGCAGTGGCTAAGCGATTGGCTTCTGCGCTACGGGTTGTGGGTTCGATTCCCACACGGAACAAAAATTTGTATGGCCTACAGATGGTTGTTTCGGGTCTGGGCGTTTGTGTATGTGAGATTTGTGTCTGTAAACGCACCCACGATACAAGAGTAATCTTAGAGAGGGGAAAGGATTTAAAAAAAAAAGAACCAAGGTAAAATATAGGTAAGTACACAGCGCATAGTAACGTTTCATTCTTTTAAAAATTATTTTATAAAGATTATCTACTTTTGTATTGAATACATTTGGTAAAAACTTTAGTCAAGCAGCAAGTCTAGGTACAAGTTACATTTGTATAAACATAACATCACGCCTGTATTCCTAACAGGGTTGGGCAGAGGTGTACCTGTAGTACACCCTCATTTGCCGTTAACATTACATTAACATTACATTTGTATCTACACCTAAAAACTCCCTAGTTTCAGGTTAACCTGGGTCATTAAAGTATTTGTTTTCAACATAACGAGTTGGCAGACTAAATGTGAGAAGTCGTTAAGAAGATGTATGGCTGCGCATGAGCAAACATTAACTAACCGCTATACAGGGTGTACCTAAGTGTTAACACAACATTCGAAGTCCTAGGGCATGCGGGCGATGCCACAAACCTAATGACTAGCAGTAAAGGCTCGATTCCATTATTCATATTAAGTGCCACAATAAAAAAATACCTCAAGCAATTAAGCAATAGATGCAAACTTAACGATGTGTAATGAAATACACAGTTTATAAGAAAAAGCCGCGTTCGTTGTACTAATCACACAAAGAGTCCAGGAAACAACTTACGCAAATGTGCGTCATAATTACATAAAATGTGGAAGCTGCCTTGTCAGATATTATCGCAAGAATGCCCTACGCATTCATACCTTTTTTTACTCAGGTTTTCAAATAATATTTCTTCGATTTTATTAAAATATTTTCCGGTTTACACGCTGTATATTGCATTGTTTATTTAGTTCTCATAAAACCTACCTATGTATATTAATCCAATATTGTATAAGATAACCCTATAACAATCAGTCATCCAATCATCGCTAAACAAACTATCGGTCCACAGATTCGTTGCATCTCACAGGTCGCCGCCTCAATCACCCTCAATGATTGCTCTCGAAGGGTCTCTTTTGTAACTCTTTGTTGTTACCGCCCTCAGTTAATAGTGGTCTCCGCCGCTCCCAACAGCCAAAGGAAACTAATATAGTCGCATCGAACCCTTGAGACTCAAAAGCATCGGTCCGATTTAGGAGTCATTAATGTCATCAAAATCGCTCCAGACAGCTCCTGGATATTGCCTTCATATTTGCTACGAAATTGTGGTCCTTATTGAACTGACGTAAAGACGATTATCGAATAGTAAAAAATTGGGTTAGACTCGATGATGGGTTGAGATTTTGCAACTCATTGCATTAGCTCGGCTTGTTAGTGTGTAGAGTGGTACCGGGGCGGCTCGAAGGCGGCTCGAGGCGGCTCGGAGGCGCGTAATGAAGGCAAGCTGCAAGTCACGGGCCCAGAGGCGCCGCGGCTGCCCGTCAGCGCCGTCATCACGCGCCCTGTCAATATATGATGGCCCGACAACGGAGAAGGTTATTTTCGAAGATGCACCACTAATTAATGCCTTCTACCGAATAAAAAAATCAGAAGCGGCGTCTTCATTGTTCTACTGTCAACTTGAATGTGTTGTGGTGTTGAACTAATGTGTGTAAGTCATGTTGACATTAGTGGCCATTTATGGAGAGAAAATAAATCAATATTGATTATTTCGTGCTATAAAGCCGTTGTAAGTTGAAAGGGTGTTGTTGGTGTGTGGGCAACAATTAATTTAACACTTAGGCGAGGTACAAAGAAGCTGTGCAGGCCGCGGTGGCGCCCCGCAGCGCGCCCCCCGCCGCGGCTCACAACAACGATACCATTCATACCACCGCCGAATCTCTTATCACCATAACGGATTATTTATAAGGTTTAGTGACTGTCACTTCTAATGCTGTCACTTGTGTATTGTGAACAAATCGATTTTTAATTTGATATCTCACGTCATCGTTGGCGTGACTAGTAACTCAAAATATTTTTTCTGCAGTATCTAAGGGTCATCTTTTCACTTATCTACTATACAATGAACATAATACACACACACACGCATAACAAAACACAATGAAAATAATAAATGAATCATCACACAATTTCGCAAGGCTAAACCCATACTTTTAAAATTACCTATTCAATCACCGTAAAACCAGCGCACATCCCATACATTAGAAGATATATCGGAAATTGCGACTATTTACGGTGAAGCATCCGGCTTTTAAGTGTAAATTTTCCGGTTGCAATTTGTAGAAATCAAACAAATGCTCCTTATATTGTAGTGGCCATTAAACGCACTCGTGGCTACAGTCTGTTATGGTATGAATCCGGATGTCTCTTTATAGAAGGGGATTGTAACTTTTAAATGGAGAGATGATTTTTGGAACTGACTGTGCAATAGATTGTAGTACATAATTGATAGAGCACAGTTGTGGATGTTACTTTTAAATACTTTTTTTTTTACTCTGATTATTCATTAGTCATTAGACCAATTATAATAATTAAAGATAGGAAGAAGAAGAGGAATAAAAGAAGAAACACGATATAAAGGAACGAAAAACAAAAAAAATATAAGATGAATAAATATAATACCTAGGTACACTATGTAAAATAACAGAGGACGTTCTCTTAAATCCGTTAATCTTCATCATTATTAATACATTAAAATTAAAATATCTACAAAAATAAGCAAAAAAAAATATCAGAAAAAAAGTTAAACAATTCGGAAGTAGCGTAGATAGGTTAAAAATGCAATGTTGCCGTGTTTCCCACATTGATAGACAAGTGCGCATAATACAGTAAGCGTTGCTTTTACGTACCAGTATTTTATTCTTAGTGGTTTTTTTTTTTGTTTTTGGTTGGGAATGTTTTTTTTAGTATGTACGGACGCTATAGTATTGCTGGTCAACGCCAAAGCTGGTTAACATACTGTATATAATAAGATGCTAAATAATAAGTTCTATAAAGTAAAGTACGTTTGGCACAGCTTGGGCAGTCAGTACCAATACCAATCTTGCTGACTGGCCAATATACATATACAGACACGAGAGAAAAAAATAGTTTTGCGAATTTTAAGTTGTATTATAAAGGGCCATTTCTGTTTAAGTAATGATTTCTACTTCAGTGGATCATTATTTTAACACAAAATCTTTCTGTATATCTATCTCTTAACTTTCATAGCTCCTGCATCTTCCTCACTTCCTTTTTACCCTAGATTCGAGAGGGTCGTAGGGCCATTAGCTCCCTCTCCGAGGGTCATATATCACGTACTCTTCGGCAGGCTCCTCCATGAATACTCGACGGGCTCTCGAGTTTAAACCGCGCCTGACTTTGATGGCCCTAATGCAGTCACATTGTTGATCTTTTGCAGGGGAGTTCGTCAGCTGGTTTTATAATTGTGTCCCTCTATTTGTTTCGTTGGAAAAGTTTTTGTTTATTTAAAACTTCTCTAACGGCCGTTTTCAATAACCTATCTATCGGCGGTTTCGCCTACTAGAGATAGAAATTTGACATAAGCTCCATAGAAGTAATGTCAAATTTCTATCTGTAGTAAGGCAAACCGCCGATAGATAGGATATTGAAAATGGCGGTAAGACAACCTCACTACAATGAGAGGAATAGGTTATGTTTTCTTGCATGACAGAAAATCCTAATAGCATGTCATATGTGCACGAAGTAATTTTGTTAGCTTGCACCACTCTCTTGCAATATTTATAGACTAGTAAGTGGTCCACACTTATTTGTTGCTTAAATAAAAGACCAAAGTCATTTCAATCACCTTTAAAAACTCCACCTACCACTCTACAATATTTGTACATCTATGGCGCTAGAGCAATTATTTAAAGTAGATGGAATGGTCTCGTCTGACAAGCGGTGCGTTGCGGTCTGCGGTAAGTCCATTCAGTTGCTACTCATTCATAACAACACGCCGCAACTGGCCAGCGGACGTGTGGAAACGTTTAGCACAATTTGCCTACGAGTACTGCTGAATACGTCAAGTGCTTCGAAATTGCGCTGAAGTTTTGCTGCTGTATCGACTGATTCCGTTGTGATTGCTTTAGCTGTTTCCAAGTTTCTCTCTGTCACTTGACTTCACGCGTTCCTTGTTCAGGTAGGTACTTTAGTAATTGTGATTCGATTTTCTTTCAAACAAATAAATCTCCAAACAAAAGTAGCTGCAAAATAACACAGCGATCAAAATCAGTTCTAACAATCGATCAAAATATTCAAAAGTCAAGCTCGTAAGTCACAGGCTTCACACCACATTACCTCGTTCCCGTCAGTTAACTTTTATAACTCGTGAAAATGATGAGCAGCATTAGTGCCATATATGTTTTCATACAGATCCAGATGATACAGTTACATTGTGGGAACAAATGTGAAGTGTTAATCTGTCGATTAAGCAAGAAATTGGATTAAAGCGATGAAATTGAAGATATAATAGTCGCCTAGTTCGATTCGATAAGTCTCGAAATGGAATCGATGATGAGGTGCATTGGTGGTCGCGTGGCGGGCTGGCGGGGCCCGCCCGCTGCGGTCCGCTATGCTAATTCAATTGTGTTACGAGAGCGGATAGCGGGCGATAGCATCTGCTCCGCCTGCATTATCATAATAATGCGCGAGTCACCTCGTGGCTCGGACGCCTCGCGCCTCGCCTGTCGACACGCACGGCACCGATACGACGCCGTTACGTTGTTTTATTACCATATCAGTACCAGTTACAAGATGTGTGTAACAGTCTGTTATGATATCGTTTGGAGTTACAAGGTTGTGTACTGGACTTTTCTGTGAAGAACGTACCATAAGCACGTGGCAAACTTTTCACAATTCCTGAATTTGAAATTTGAGGATATGTTTCGTATTAAATAACATCATTTATTGTGTATTGTTTATCATAAATCTATTACTTAACCATTTGGCGTACCTAAATCGTTTTTTTTTTTAACTCGATGAAATCTAGAAACATTATAAGCCTCGCAGCGAAATGCCAACACCAATCGATATAATAACTAAGCAGGTATCAACGTTTGCAATTTAGAGCAAAGAGTAAAAATCCGTCGTAAATTACACCTGTAATAGGTAAACTCAGTAAAAGAAACACGTCAATCTAATCGATTCGTCGAAGTGTTGAAAAGCGGCGAAAGCTGTTCTCAGCGTTGCAAGCGGAGCTGCGCCCGCGCCGCCCGCGGCACCTAACCGTACCCACTTCTTGCCGACTATTACAATCTAGCGGGATGCAAATTGAATTATGGGACTTTTTGTGGCTGTTCAATTGTTTAGTAGATACTCGTAGATCGCTTTGTTCTTACGCCGCTCGGTACGTGACGACGGAGCTCTCAACGCCTGGTAATCGTTGCTATACACCCGCGATTGTTCACCACCACCACTTTTCGTGACGCCAAATTATAGTCTTTTGTTTTATTATCTAATTGTTGCTATTGTTATAAGTAAGTAATGGACTTTACTAGTGCGGTTCACGATTATGATTGAAAACATCAGTATTAATACTGTACTTGGTACGGTATTTCAGCAAATAAAACCTTCTTCAAGCGTTTTACAGCACATTAACAGCCACGGCCGTCCGGTTTTGCTTAACTGGTTGTGCGCCCACGCAACGCAAGAGCACGAATAGATTTCTTAGATGATCGAGAAACAATTGTTAATTAAATCAAAACATTGGAACTAATTTGAAGTAAAGAAAGGTGCAAACATTGTAATCAGTATAACAGCATTACCAATCATTAAAGTATTCATTTGCTATTCATAATATGTGTTGAGGTACAAACGCTACACACACAGTTTGTATCTACGCAGTTTTTTGTACATGTAAGTAATATAGACATATAATTACCTACACATAGGTAATCAAATCAACCCACTTACTACGAAGAAAATATGGTAGAAACGTTGGTCTTAGGTAATTGTTGTAAAACAAAGAGTTGAATGCATAATTGTTCGTTTTTATGAGTCGACTGCTCTATGTTGCGTCGTGCGTCGACTCTTTGTGGTTTAGACCCCGGGGGCCCTCGCCGGTAATTTTCTCAGCAATTAATATCCTACGCGGTTCAATTAGTTAAATGTAAAAAAATATGAAACAGAAGTTGATGGAAATTACGAGGCTTTGAAACAGTTGAGCGCTATTATGAGAGGCCGGATGAAATGTCAACTAATTGCGATACTAGCGTTGTATCGACATGTGTCACTGCGGTTGTTATTGAATGTCACATGTTTCTGAGCTACCAAAACATTTGTTTTTGAGTAATTACTTGTCGCGGTAAAGACACGCGATTTCAATGGACGTCTTCCCTTTACAGCGGTTACGCACTGCATCCGATCCGAATCCGTGAAAATACGTTCCGAAGTAGCCATAGAACTATTTGTATGGTAGCTTACGCACTACATCCGGCATCCGTCATCCGATTTCTATCCGTCATCCGTGAGTTTCTAATTCGGAAGAACAATTGACGGACCGAAGTAGCCGTAGTACTGTTTGTATGAACGCTTTCGCATTACCTCGGATTCAAATCAGACGCCAAACGGATATGCCAAAGATGGCCCCTGAATTGTTTGAATTTGAATCAGAGATCGGAATAGTGCGTAAGCAACATCCGAATTCGGTCCGAGATTTTTACTCTAGATCGGTATTTTCACGGATTCGGATCGGATGCAGTGCGTAAAGCAATATCCGAATTCGGTCCGAGTTTTTTTATATCCGTATTTTCACGGATTCGGATCGAATGCAGTGCGTAATCGCTCTTAAGGTGACACACATAAGTACCTATGTACTTTAGGGTTGGTACAGTGTAATTTTTTGACCCCCTCATTCATAAAACTCGACACACTGAGACGACGTGTAATTTTCATTTCAATATTGTTATAAGTCAATACTGGAGCTATTTATCGTTCTAGTTGTATGTAGAGCCCAAAGAACGTTTATGAATAAGGGGGCTAGACTTCTAGATCAATAAGTCAAGTAAACGTCGAGTTCAATTTGCAGCAGCGTAAACCTCAATTTAACATAAAATAGTGGTACAAATCGGTGCGGGTCGTCGTAACTAATGGAAAAGCGACTTGCGTGCCCTGCGGCGCGGTGTTCCAGCCGTTTTATTTGTTTGTTACTATCGTATAAATGGAGCTAATTATAATAATTTCATTGGAAATTACTGGCATTAAGTTGCTACCAAAAATACGTGAGTTTAACGACTTTTTCTTGGAACTGTCTGAGAGAGACGCGCGCCCGACGGCGATGTCGAGCGATGCACGCAATGCGAATGTTCTGCAATTCGACCTTGAATGTGCACGCTCTGTAGTCTAGTTTAATGGCTCTTTTTATTATCTATATACACAGGCATTTTACTTGTTATATCAGGGAAAATGTGAATCCTTTCGGAGTGCCTTATACATTTTATAACGGGGACAATCAAATAAAACATAAATTTAAAAACTCCCGACCTTTTTTAATGGGGCTGTCGTTCCTTGTTAGCGATTATTTATGTGGTGAGAAAGTGCTTTCCATTACGAGTCATACGAGCTCAAACACGATGGGTCTACAACTAGTCAGTCGATAGCTACTCTGAGCCACCTTCCAAGTATCTCATGTCAAGGCAAGTGATGAGGCTAAATCGATGGGTCTGCCAGATACCTATTGAGAAGTAGTCTTAACAACTTTACTATGACCCTCAGTCAGATCAGCTCTAAGGTACCATAATATTGTATTGGCAGGTTTGCATATGTTGAAATTTCAAGTCCATCAGGCGAGCGGAAGTGAAATAATTATTCATTGTATGGCTGAGATTCCTACACCAACTATGAATAGAATTGATGAACTTGAAACGGCTGAACTCATTTCTATCAAACATAGCTTAAAACAATTCCGATTAAATCAGCTTTCAAACAAAAAAAAACGCTTTGAAATTAGTTCATCCGTTTGGGAGCTACAGTGCCACAGACAGACAGAGAGACAAAGGCTTCAAACCTACCTCTTTTTGCGTCGGGGTTTAAAAATAGCAACATACTAAAAAAGGTGTCCTTATTTTTATTGTTTTTAATTGAAAACTAAAATGGTAGCTTACGATTTACAACACAGGAAGAAAATAGAGACTTTCTTTCATTCTGACGACTATCGTCCCGCACAACACATGAGGGCGAGTAGTATCTTTGATCTTATCAACCATAAAACACAAAATAAGCTAAGCATTTTAAATTCTATAACCCATCTTTCAATTTTGCACTTTGAATACATCATCATATTATACAATTTTGAGGAAAGTGAATGTAAAAAATCCATAGCCAGCACCTCAAAATGGAAAAAGGATTCATGAATTTAAATATCGGTTAATTATCGGACTTTTAGGCTTTTTAATGGAAAATAACCAATATGTCTAAATATGTACAATTACTTTCCTTTTCTTAAACATCTATTATATAAAATGTACATAATATTTTCCCTTGACGCATTTGAACACAATTACAAAGAGACAGAACAAAGCCTTCGGAGAAGGTTCCTTGTTACATTCGTCCGTCGCTTGTTTTTTATCACGCGGGAACTGGTTTCTCAAATTGGTGTACCTATTATCTGCTCCCAACCGGTGAAGGTCGACCGTCATACAGAATTTTGGAGCAAATTCCAACACGCAAAATATTAGTAGGTAATTTTAACAGACGTGTTTTTGACGTGCCCCAATAAATGTGTCGAAAATACTTATGAGAAATCCCTTTTTTTTAGTGTTACCACATCGAAAATTCCCAAACTTACCGAACCTTTATCGTTAAAAAAAAGATACGCACCTCTCCTTTTTCGAAGTCAGTTAAAAAATAATACAGTATCTACTGAATAATTGCTCGCATTCCTGAAACATTAACACTGAAATCCTAATTTCTAAGAGTCATCTTCAAACTCCTACGCATAATTTACGTCAAACATATTCAGACCTACATCTAGATATTCATAATCCGTTTCGTCGGCGTTTGTCCGGGGCAAGCGGGCAAGCCCCCAGGCTAATGTTCGGAGTGTTCGGACAGATACTGGGCGCCGCACGCCCGTGTCCGACACATTACCACACAATTTCATCGACTTATCAAATTTAAACGCGCACATTACGGCTTAGGCGTTGCTTGTGAATATTAAAACATGGCCATTAGATCGCGTAGCTTTTGGATACCAGACTTATAGATAAAGCACTCGGAGCTAAAATGACGCAAGGAAAACAGGCTTTTCATATTCAAGTTTTCTTTCGACCCTCAACTTTAAGTCTCGTATACAACGTGGATTACTTTGACGGGTCCTACGTATACTAGCGTAATTTTGAAATGACCTTACGTCCATTTCAAAATCTGTAAAAATAAAAAGAAAAGTCCTGACTGACTGACTGACAGACTCATCGATGCCCAGCCCAAACCCTTGGACCTAGAAAGCTGGAATTTTGCACAGAGGTTCCCTTTATAATGTAGACAAGGAACGAGGAAGGATTTTTCTAAATGCAACCCCTAAGGGAGTTAAATAGGGGATGAAAGTTTGTATGGAAAATCGTCACTTAACGGGTTCAAAATTTCACGAAAGCGAAGCTGCGGGCAAAAGGTAGTTTTAAATATTTCTATTGATTTATGTCAATGTCAAAGTTAAAAGTTTTACAACCTTTAATCCGCTGTCCTGTAATGTTGTGTTTTTTTACTTGCACTAGTAGGACCCGTCGACTTATGCGTTTTTACACTAATATTGGTGTACATGCGTGACGTCGCGTCGTAGCTATAACTCCAATAAGTATTAAAACCGACAGTATAAATCTATCCTGTAGTAAGAAAAATTACAATTTATATTTTTTGCGTCAAGAATTAAACCTCATAAACATGCTCGTCGCATGATTTCAAAAAGGAATATATCAAAAATATCGCTTGGCCACAAAAAGTCGGCATGAATCAATAGACCATGACAATTTGAAATCGGAACAAAAACCGTAGTCGCCCACATATGGCGTCGTACGCACATGCGCGTCAAAGCGTCCGGCACTTCACAAACGGTAATTTCCATCTAAATAAATAATTTGTTTCGGCTCGATTTGAGCGATCTGCCATGTGGCCTGCCTAATGACCTCTGTTAACTAGCGTGGTTTCACGCCTTCACTCACCGTTACCGCGCTACGGTGTGTACCGTAAACAGCCCTCGTTACGTATTCATTGCTCTTTTATTTAAGCTAAAAACTTTTTGTCGAATTTTACACTGTATTATACAAGGTTAGTCAGAAAGGGGGTACTAATCCGAAAGGGTGTTAAAGTACACATAATAATGAATGACTTTTGTTCTACAACTTTTCCCAAAACTCAATAGTTTAAGAGAAACAGTTGTTCAAAAATCTCAAAAAAAAATCTCTAAAATCTATCTATCCCCAGTTATGATCAGCTGTGTATACATTTTAGGTCATATTTGGGGTCATGAATTAGAAGCACCGTTTTCTGAATTTGTAACTAAAGCAGGGACGAAGAATTTTTGAAAATAAAAAATAAACTTTAAAAAAAAGTAAAAACCGACTTCAAAGAAAAACTAAAAGGAGTAAAATAATTACCATAATATAAAATTAACAGTTTCAGAAGTCGGTGACTTCTATTTGTTTCAGTGTAGAGTTGCACCGACTTCTGAAACTGTTAATTTTATATTATGGTAATTATTTTACTCCTTTTAGTTTTTCTTTGAAGTCGGTTTTTACTTTTTTTTAAAGTTTATTTTTTATTAAATACTTTTTAGTGTCATAAATTTAACCCCCTCCTCTTCATAACCCTTCTTTTTAGCTTTGACGTAGTCGGGCATAAAAAGCCCTTTCAAATGATACCTTACACGATATAATGAAAACATTCCAAAGGGGGGGGGGGGACACGCACCCCCTCCTCTTTTCCAGTAGTCAGTTCCCAACAACAAATATAAACAAAGCAATGTTAGTAATTTGAGAATTTTGCTTTGATCCGATGAGGAGTTCCGTTCCATATCTCTGAAGTTCATGATCTAATCGTAACAAAATTTATATGGGACCAATCGGGAAGTATACCCTTTCGAACAAAGAAAGAATTTTTCAAATCGGTTTATAAATGACGGAGATATGAGGTAACACACATAAAAAATAAAAATAAAATACAACCGAATTGAGAACCTCCTCCTTTTTGAAGTCGGTTAAAAAAATAAAATAAAAATCATTTCGTTCGGAAAAAAAAAAATATCGAATTTTGAAATTTTAACACTTGCTTTCAAACAGTCATCAGCGATACTATAAGTGGGCTTCGGATTAGTACCCCCTTTCCGACTAACCTTGTATGTATAATGTTAAAAGTTTTTCTTGCGGTCATAGTAATGTTTGATAATTTTGCAAATATATTAAAGGATATCTTCATTAGCCTAAACGCGGTAATGTCGCTATAAAGTTGTCAATCGACCACTTGAAGATTGTTCGCACTATAACTTATTATTACCTTCTTGTAACAACTGTTATTATCACGTAATAAATAGTAAACATTACTCGCAAAATATGGTTATTAAATATTTTGCGATTAGACGCAATTCAAGGAGTCATCATCAATCTTCCATTCATGTATTGGTTATTATATTTTACAGTCATGAAAAAGGTGTCAAGAACACGTTAATGGTATCTATTGGAATTATATAATTCCTCATAGTCCACAATGGTAGAGGACTTTTCAGCTGTTTTATTTTCCGCATCAGCACTGCTTCCTCGAAACCATTTAATATTAACGAACATCATACAAAAACTATAATGAATGCAAGAAAATCCTGTAGCAACAGCGATACAAGATACAAAAGTGATCTAATTAACTGTAATTAACCTGCCAGTGAGAGTTTCACACATCAACGAAACCGTTCGCGTGCAAGACGAACCTTAATGTAGAAATAATGTTCTGAAGTCATTATCTTTTACTTAATTCATACAACTTATTTTTACGACATCGGACGTCGTTTGGCCTACACTTGACTACGCATTTAAGTCATGCGCGCGCTTCCAGCGAAAAGTGTAGCATTATAGGAAGAGCCAATCGATATTCCCCCTCGGAAGTGTCAAATGACAAATAGCACTTTGAACCCTTTAACGGCTGCAGACGTTAGTAGCATAATTAGCTCGTAGACTAGCAGACGTGGCAAATTATTTTGTAATTTGATGTCATATCCTCGCTTCATTAATTAGATAGAGTCGATGAACGACTGGTGATTACTCATTCTTAACAAGCCCTCAAAGACAATGTGGGCAGTTTGTATAAGCACTTTCGTACTACTTTCATTTTGCAATAGGTTACTTTACGTTGCGTAGTTATCAGGATTTCAAAACACGGAAATTTCAAAGCATACTTAGCTTATGCTAGGCCACAAAACGATGTCACAATGTAGTTGGTAAGTGAGTAGGTATAAACGAGTGAATCCATTTGCATCAAATAGATTTGAGTCAATTCAGTTGCGACATTAAAGCCAACAATATGTCATAAATTGTAGATCCCAAATTAGTTGCTTGCAGTTTGCATTAGAATTGAAGGGGAGCGGTGGGGTCGACGCGACGCGGCGGTCGGCGACGGCGTACGGTTTCACCCGGAATTAACTCGATAATTCCCTAATTGTGCAATTACCCATTGGCAATTTGGTCTCGGCTTATCGACCGAAATCACATCAATTGCTGCAGAAGTGGGTCGCTTTAAACTTTGATGTCGTAATAAGATAATATAATAATATGCACTGAAAAACGTTAATGAAATTGAAATAATACATGTATGGAATTTCATCTATCTATTTAAGTTTAATAGTATGTTGTGATTCTTGAAATTAACAATAGCGTTATTATCTTTTATGAATATTCATATTTATGGTGCTTGACTATTGAAGAATCTATTACTTTAACATTTTGTATAAAAACTTATGCGTGCTATAATATTACCATACCCATTTATGTATTCTATCAACTTATAAGTTATAATATAAACATGTTTAAATAACCAATCAATATTATTATCATGTATAGAATGATCGGTCGTCGAATAAAGATTAGACTCATTATTTTCAATAACGTGTTGTCGAAAAAATATTAGCTCATAAGTATAGTTATGAATTTTATGAAATACAATTTTGTCAGTAACGACTTCACGATCATCTTAATAACACGTCGAGAGCTAAGCGTTTCGCTTGAATATTCATTTCGGTTCATCATAATTTTGGTAGATAATTTTAAATTATCCAATCTGCGTGTAGCCTCGGCCGCCGCCATCTCCTGCCGCTCCGTGAGATACGTTCGCCTTCAGTTACCACGATTTATTGCTTCACACATTAATTTAATTATTTTACTCTTATATTTTCAAGCAGTTAATGTACGAAACATGTTATTTTTCATTACAGTTAGTTCAGTAGGATATAATTATTTTTGGAGTGCAAAAATTAAGAAGAATAAAACAAATATTTATTGATATAATATTAGTGAGCGTGACCTCAGTATGTTGGACTGACCTAATAAAGCTACGCTGCATTATTAAGTAATCTGATACGCTTAGTCATTGATACATCCGGCCTCCTTTCAAATTATCTCGCAGAGTATCTACTTAATATTAGCAATTCTTTGGTTCAACAACTCTGTTTTATATAAGCATGTACATAATGTGCTATCATGTTTCATTGGTTTAGCTACCATGGCTACGAATCTTGAGGTATTGAAAGCCTCTAATCTTAAAGTATTAAGCAATAAGAAGACAATCTGAGATGTTGGTAGATAGATAAGATGGTAAAACACTTTGGTAATCATTGATAGATTTTGCGCTTATTACTGTATCGTAGGAGAGGAGAGGCCTATGTCCAACAATGGACTGCAATAGGCAGAGTTGATTGATTGACTGTTGTTGTAAGTACTGTGTTGTTGTTATTTCCAAGATCGCTTTTTGATTCGGATGCTGTAAGATATGGGCTTCTGTACGTTGACCACACATGTCAACATTGTCAATTAACAACAACCAGGGCCGTATCTAGGATCTGTATACCTGTAGGCTGGTAACTGTAACTTCTGGTGCGGGCCCTATTTACCGAGGGTGATTACTAAACCTACAAAAATCATTTTAAAGCAATTTTCTAACTCAAAGTCTATCACAGTCCAATGCTGAACATAGGCCTCTATCAAGTTGCGACACAACATACGTGCACACTCGTGCATTATGCAAACATCAGTCAATTTTCCTTTTGTGGTGCGGGACCCTAGGCTGTGCAGCCTATGTAGCCTATGCTCCAATACGGCCCTGACAACGACATCTCTGATCATCTTATAAAAGGCAATTTTTACAACCAGCCCAACTTAATTATAACGGCCACAAGTTAGCGGTGCCGCTCCTACAGGAAACCTACAGTTCGTTTTTTGATTTCGGAGACTGAATTAACACGTACAAACGTCAAACTTGAAAGTAATGTTCCTAAAATTTTAAAGTTTGAAGTACTTGTCAATTTGGTCTCCGGGATGAAAGAACGGACTTTAAGCTTAAGGATCTAATCACATTAATCATCATCAATTTGCAAAAAAAGCTGTAGTCACACTTACCCGCGTCACTTGTGAAAATGTGCAGTTTCAACTACTGAAGCATTCTGTAGTGACGAATGTATTCTGATAAGTGCATTTATGCACTAAGCTTATTTACTAAAATACCTGAACAACTGAAATCTTTTCAAAAGTTGCTTTAAAACTCATTTGGATTAAAATGATGTCAGCACCCACTTTTTTGTGTGTAGCTTAAGACAATTACGATGTATTAAGATGTTGTTTACCTACTACTTATTACTGGTATAATTAACTTGGACCTTGAATATTGAATATCTCTACCCAACGTATTCGTATAATACAGGTGCCTACTATTGCACGTATACGAAAAATTTAAACCTAATTCAGATTTTAAAAGTCAACTTCAATCTTCTGCAAAGATCCTTTCCCATAATTACCAACAAATAGTAAAACAAAACATGATTCTGTGAGCTTTGTCAGCTGTGACTACCTGACTCCAGTGATACTACAATTTTGTGCTCACATTAGGTAATCTCGTTTTATTTCATCTCATATTTTTTTATGACAAAAGATCTTCGTCATTTTTGACAAGGAAAAGGCCATCAACATTGTATAATGCGGGTGTGGCGCCGCTGTGTCGGCTCAGAGGCGTCATCTACGCTTTGATCCAATCTCGCGGCCGAGAGCCGAGCGGCCGAGTTGACGACCAATTACCCGATATCACTCTGTTTCGGCCTGCGCCCAAATGGAGCATAATGCCTAGGGTAATTATGACTTCAGCGCCGCCGTCGCCTTCACCGCGTCTCGCATTGATTCTACCACTCTCGTCGCCTAATACCTATTATCTTTAAATTGTTTCGAAATAGCGTTCAGAAAGAGTGGTGTCAATTTTATAACACATTTATGATATAGCGACACTTACGAAATCGAATCGTCGAATCAATTTGATCGTTACCTTCCTTATTCACGTAGGTCGAACGAAGGACGTAAAAACTTTGATCACCAAGACAACAAACATAATTCTATAATGGAGAGCAAATAATATTCGTGGAGGTAACGTGGCGAGTTCATACGACGTAAGTGCCCGCCGCCGCAATTTGGCGGAGTTTTATTATTTTTTTATGGTAATTGTAATTGTCGTGGAGTTAATTGAGAGCGCAGCCATATTTACAACTCAGCTCCGTAGATGTTGACGTTTGATAGCGCACTGGGCCGGGCCCATTATTTCTATTTACTGGAATGCCGCTGGCCTACATCAGCCAGTAGGTATTAATAATACATTGTGTGTTGTAATTATTACTATCTCTCTCTGTCTACATTCGTGTCCGTGATTAGGATTGTAACGAATAAAGATCTTGACATTGTAGCTGTCTTTGAATTATGTCATTCTTATGAGCTATAGGAAAATTAAATTGGTGTTTCCTAAAGAAATAGAAAAAGTTTAACAAAAACAATGCATTTTCCATCCCGTTGAAGGTAATTAAAAAAAACATCTAAGGATTCGTTTGATTAGGTATCTCTAATCAGTTTTTTCCGTAGCTGTTACGATTTACTTATTTTCTTTTTTCCGTCGGATGAATATCTGGAGAATTAACAGGAAAATATAATAAACTAGTTTTTTTTTAAATTAATGTTAAAAAAAGATGCAAAGTTTTTTGAGCAGCAACCAAATCAAATGTTTGCATGTAAAAAGTAAAAATTAAGATTATTTACGTTTTATAAAAGCTACGAAAAAACGAAGTAAGATTGGTAATTTCTAAAAACGTGTGAACTAAAGCAATTTGGTCTGCAAGGAAATTTTTACAGATTTTATAATATGTTTAATTTGGCATTTAAAATATGTGAACTGCATGAACTTGAGCAGTTTGAACTTAAGGGTATCAAAATCAACATTAAGGGTTGGTACACATTGCCACGCAACAGCTGCGCCAATCACAATAATAATGGGCGTGGTCGCGCACCCCCTCGTCCCTTGCCCCTCGCGTCTCGGACCCGTGTCGTGAACCCCGGATTATATTATTGCATACAATGGAACTTTTTTTATCAAACCATTGTGTCTCACATTGGGGTGAAATATCCGGCCGGATGCTCTTATGGCTCTCACCTTTATTTAGCAAAAGAACATCAACGAAAGGATTATTATTCGGTACTCGCTTGCATGTAACACTATTGCACTATTGTAATTTTCAATAATAAATTAATACGGCCTGCTATTAATTATGGACCTAAATGAACTATCTACAATCTGTGCTTTACCAATTCCAAAATGTTATAAGAAATACATACAGAAAATATATAGCTCAATATTAGTAAAGATAAGAGCTAAATTCTCGAGAAACAGGCGTGTAGGCAGCATTTATTAATTACGACGTCCCGCGGCCGGTAGCAGCAGGGAGCTGTCACCACGCCGCCTAATTGTAAATACACTACCTATAAGCTTCTCATAATTTATTTATATTATTTGTGAAGCCTCAGGGCACGAGCGGAACACCGCAGCATTAGTTCACATATAAATTAGGCTATAAATCTGATTTGACACTTCGACCGATTCCCACGGTGTAAACACTGGTCGATAATTAAACCCGAATAAAGTATTGCCTTTTTTATTCAAAATAATTAACCATTTATTTTCTGTCGTTCCAGGAACATCCGAGCTTACGCGGTACGCCTCTGGCGATGCTGGCGGCCCAATGCAACAAACTGTCAAGTAAATCACCCCCTCCGCTGGCGGATGCGGCCGTCGGCAAAGGGTTCCACCCGTGGAAGAAGAGTCCGGGAGCGCACTCGCCGCCCGGTGCCGGCGCCGCTCCTCGCTCCCAGCCGCCTGCCTGCTCTCCGTACGGGCGCGGACCCACCTCCTGCTCAGCCGCGCCCTCCTACGGCAATGATCTATACTTCCCGTCTTCGGGAGACCAACTCCTCGGAAAAAGTGAATCAAGTGCAAGTCTCGGCTCAATGTACTCGCGTCACCCCTACGAGTCGTGGCCCTTCAATGTCGGCGGCGGCGGCGGTACTGGCGCTCTAAAGGCGGCTGAGATGAGCGGCGTGAGCGCCGTCGGCAGCACGTGGTGGGACGTGCACAGCGGCTGGCTCGACGTCGGTGGACAGATGGCAAATTACGCTGGCCAGGATTACTCTCAACTCACACATTCACTCTCGGGAGGCGCGCATTTATTACCACCCGCGCCTCATCTATTACAAGACGCATACAAGTCGGTGCTCCCTACACAAGGATCATTCGGCCTACACGCGCCTGGCTCCCCGGCACCGCCAGCGCAAGCACCGTCCCCGAGGTCACAGCGTCGATATGCTGGCCGAGCCACCTGCGACTGTCCCAACTGTCAGGAAGCGGAAAGGCTCGGCCCTGCGGGAGCGCATCTCAGAAAGAAAAACATACACAGTTGTCACATACCCGGCTGCGGGAAAGTTTATGGCAAGACATCCCACCTGAAAGCTCACCTCCGCTGGCACACAGGAGAGAGACCGTTCGTGTGCAACTGGCTGTTCTGCGGAAAAAGGTTCACGCGCTCAGACGAGCTTCAAAGACACTTGCGAACACATACGGGGGAAAAAAGGTTCGCATGCCCAGTGTGCAATAAGAGGTTTATGAGGTCTGACCACCTCGCGAAGCACGTGAAGACGCACAATGGCGGTAAGAAGGGTAGTTCGGATTCGTGCTCAGACTCAGAGGAGAACAGCCAGGGCGAGGGCGGTGCGGGCGGTCGCTCGCCGGAGCACGGACTGGACGTGAAGCCGAGCGCGCTGGTGTGACGGGGGCGCGCGGCGCTCGCGCACCACGCCTCGCCGCTCCTGTGATAAGCCGCGCCTCGCCGCCGTCGCACCGCTGTACATACCACATATCACTACACTGTAACATAGGACCCACACGTGTAACTAATAGACAATGCGCCGCTCAACGCGACCAGACGTGTATGTATTTGTTGTGAGACTTAAAAGTGTTGTACAGTATAGATACTATTAAAAATTAATTATCTCATATTATAGCTAGATATTATATGTTAAATTAGTGTAAGTAGAATCACTCTTTAGTCCAAAATTGCAGAATTAATTTATTGTAACAATACCTCAGAATGTTTCAAAAGGATTCGTTTATTTATTGTACAGAACTAAGCAAATATAAAATTCACTTTACTCATAAACAAGTTAGGCTGGTATACACTAACATTAATTCTCTGGTTCAACAAATGCTTACCTGAAATTGTAGTAAGTACTTACATTTGTCGAGTAAACGGATGTTTAACCAGTTGGTGAAGACCAGCCTAAGAATTCTGATCATCATTTTGTAATCGAGATGTGCTATTCTATAGTGATGATCTAAAAATGTTATTGTTATTATGATTTATTATTTGAATTGTATACTATACAACGTTGAAAAATTTAGAGTTCTATGTGATGAACTAAATCTTTGCTCTATGTCCAGAATTAATCGCAAGGAAATGATAAACTATAAAAACAAACCACAAAAAGTGGAAATACTGTTTTAATTATTGTACTTAAAACTTACTACCGTTAAGTTAAATTGTATGAATTAGAAGTGGCTATTCGGCTTTCACTCGAAGAGAATGTGTGTGAACGAGAAACAAACAACTAGAAAGATAAACAAACTGTAATACCCCTGAAATAAAGGGAAAATACAATCTAGTTTATAGAACATAAATATATTGTTTATGAGAATTGTGAATTAAATACAACTGTAAATTATAACTGGTTATATGTTGTATAATACATTCGTAGTCTGAGATAAATAACTTAATTCAAAATAGGCAGATCTTATCTTCTATTTTTTCTCCATATCATTGGCTTTTGCGTCCTTGTCGAATCTAAAACTATTTGGTGATAATGATAACTGTTAGCTTGAAAACTGTAATTGTAAAATGTATATTGTACAAAATTGTGCGAATTAAAAAAATGCCTGATATTGATTTTATAAAAATTGAATATATTTTTCCGAGTGGACAACTGCATTTTTATTTTGAAGCCTTTTCAGATGCTCTGGGACTTAAAAGTTTAGGCGTAAGTATGTGTAATTAAACAAGATTATGACGCTTATGTACTCAACCCTCTTTGTAATAGGGATGGTTGGTTACTATAAGTTGGAAGTAAGACGAAATTTCGCGCTAGGTAAATATGTTTTTCTGGTATTTCGTGGTATCTTAAATAACCCACAAATCCTCAATTCATTGGGGTTGCTCGTTCCTAACAGGAGACTGCGGCAGGGACCGAGAGTGAGGCTGTTTAAAGTACCGGCAGCTCGTACTAACATACTAGAATTTGCATCAGTTGTTCGAGCAGTAAAGATACTAGCGTCTCACAGCAATTAGATATCTTTACTTGTTCATTGGCGGAATTTCAGATGGTGACACTTTTAGATATTTGTCCTCTTCTTGAGTAAGGTGACTGCATTGTTGTGTTGGGTGACTACCTGTAATAGCAATTTGTAGTGATCATGTTAATAAATAAATAAAGATGCTAGTGCTGAAGGTTTCTTAAGAGAGCAGTGCTGCTATCTAGCGGCCATAATGAATGATGTGGCTGGCGTTAAAGATGGTCTTCTGAACGAAAATATAGCTGTCAGTTGTTTAAAATTTGTAAGTCAGCAAAACAAGACTTGATGTTGAATTTTTTTAAAGATTTTGAACTTTGGTAGAGTCTACATAGCAGCGATTCGTAATACCATTAGCATTGCCGGGGAAATATAGCTCTAATCCTGTGACCGATACGATTTAGACAGGAATAACAGTATCAGCATACTCGCTGTCATTACCCCTTTTGTTTATCAACATGGATCATTAAAATTTTATTCTGTAACAAAGTGACATCGCCACTACAGTGTGGATTGAGCCTAATGTAAGTAAACTGACCAATAAGTCACATCGAAACACAACCAAAATGGGGAATTTTACTCACAGAAAATACTTAAGACATTCTACGAAACCCGAATGATGAAATGAACACATCCAAAGTAAACATACTAGATGAATTGTATAAAGTAATCTGGTAGGTAAGTAGCAAAAAAGAGGACGATAAATTAAAAATTAAATACCAACCTAAACAAACAGTTACCCGTCTGATACCCTCCACTGATACACCTACTGTTTTAATCAACTCGCTCACAAATGAATTTTGGCACAAGGACTTACAAATTGCAATAACGTTAAACACATATCAAATGAACCGGATATGAGCTTTAATACAACTGCATAAGTTAACTTTTAGATTGTCAAATCGTGGTGATTACGACATTTTTGGTTAAGAGTAATTTGGGACGCAAAGAGGGCGACGTTCATCGTAAAAAGCGAATTGAAACCACAAATGACGAGGGGAGCATAGTAAAGATGAAAACATATTTAGTATACGCTCCGCCATTGACCTCAACGAGTTATTGACTTCATGTCATTAAAGATAGTTCCTCTTAAAACAAAGTTCGCACATCTAATTTGAATACGTAAGTATACAATGCAAAAGAAAAACAATAAGAAAAATAATATCAGCCTGTAACTGGCCCACTACCGAGCAAAGGCCTGTTCTCATACTGATACCATGCGCTTGCTCCTCGCGACTTGGAGATTTCAAACCATTAAGTCTAATTTCCTCACGATGCCGATGTTTTGCTTTACCGTAAGTCAGCTGAAGTCTTAGACTAACTCAGAAAGTATTCATGACATTGAAAAAGTCACATCGCACATGACTTTGAACTCGTAACCTCGTCATTAAGTACATCTGCCAACCTCTTGGCCATCACGACATTATGAAATAAAGAACATACAAAATAACAATTAGGTAAATACTATTTGGTCATGCTTATCGCCGCCTTCGAGTGAAAACTTCGGGAATGCATGTGGTCATTGCACGGTTCTATGGGCTTTCATGTGGACGAAGTCGCGGGCAAAAGCTAGTCAATTATATTTATTACGACACCCTATAAACGCTTAATTTCAGTGCCTACACAATAATTTCATATACAGCGGCGCTCTTATAATTATAGTGCTTACATCATGATAAATGAAAAATGACCAAATAGGCATGTTGACAGCATCAATAAATTGCAAATATAATTAGTCCGCCAGTTAGAGTTTTGAAAAATAATGGACACGTATTTTTTCTTTTGTTAAATCTATGAGTATTTGGAAAGATAAAACGCATCAAAACTCGAGAGTGGGGGGGCTTGTGACGTCAGAAGCAAGTTAAAATTGTACTTGCTTGTGATGTTTTCCCAATTTTAAAAGTTTCGTGTCTTTGTAAATTTTGGTTTACGTAACAAAAGAAAAAATACGGGTCAAATATTTTTTGATAATCAAACTGACGGTCTTATTAGATTTTTTCAGTCAAATACCCTATTGCATTCCCGAGATTTTCACTCTAAAGCGACGTTATAGTATAATCAAACAAAAGTGTCATACAAAAATACCCAATATTTTACTTACTTCCTACTGCTACGCCAGAGTACAGCTACGCATGGCGTAGCGTAACGTAAACATGCTACAGCATTAAGTGTCGCCTCTGCGGGTGGCCGCGAGCTCGTGCCGTAAAAACCGAGCTCATCTGCAACACCGACTACATTACACGACGGCCTAGCTCAATCTACGCTTTATTAATGACACGACACTTGGTGGTCCTCAGTCTCTAACACAATGATGTGTCAATCCAACAATGTTGGTATAGTTAGTTTGTTTATAAGGATGTTAGCTAAAAACCGAGCTCATCTACCACACGGACTAAATTACACGACGGCCTAGCTCAATCTACGCCTTATTAATGACACGAAACGCGGTGGTCCTCAGTCTCCAACAAATTGATGTTTCAATCCAACAATGTTGGTGGTAGTAAGTTATACGGCCAATTGTATGTTGGTAACCGCATTTGCCCGCCTTCACGCCTGATACTACGCTTCTGTCCATCGGTGGTCCTCAGATGGCGTAACACATTCCGGAGCCAACATAACGTCGGTGGTTAAAGCATTTGTAAGTATAATTAACTGACAGAGTTGTTTCCTGACTGAAGCTAACTGAACTAGAAGATACTATCAACGCCAAAGAATTACAAGAGTTAAAAACACATTAGCAGAGAATTTGATAAAACTACACTATGTTTGTAGGTTGCTAATCCATCCTCTATAGCCTTCTCAACGTAAGGTGAGTCCTGGGGTTTTCCTACAAAACGTTACCATACAAAGAATACCAAATATTTAAAAAAACGTGGATAATACAGGTTGACTGGATTTGGACCCGCCATATCAAATTCGCATATAGAGGAAGTCATTAACTATTTATTGAACCTGACTTTCCCTACATAAAGTTTTATAGTTTGGGATATATGTCAAATTTTATACTTTATTGAGATTTTACCAAAATTTGACCTTCAAGCATTCATAACTTTTTTTTGCATTAGGTTTTTAGTAGTTTTTTTTTATTATTTATTGGTAGTCATAAGCATTGGTGGAACTCGGAACTTCCCTCAAACTAGGGTTAAAAAATAGGAAAGAAAGGTTTTTAAAAAAAATCTAAAAAAGATCTTTACGATCAAATTAAATCTGAAAAAAAAAAAACTGCTCGTAGTTTTTTTTAACTATTTTTTTTTTTATTGTTTGAGCTATTATCTTATTTTTTAACCCTATTTTGAGAGAAGTTCCGACGTATTTTAATCACAAATGTTGATGACTACCAACAAATAATAAAAAAAAACTACTAACATAATGCAATAATAAAAAAATAAAGAAAAAAGCTGAAGTTGTGAATGCTTGAATGTCAAATTTTGGAAAAATCTCAAAAATATAAAAAGTGACATATCTCTTAGACTATAAAACTTTAATTAAGGAAAGTAAGGTCTAATAATTATCAAATGGCCTCCTCTATATGCGAATTTGCTATGGCGGGTCCAGATCCAGTCACTGTGTATATCTATTTTACGGTGTTTGATGATGTCGTTTACGATAGCAGACTCCTTACGGCTACAATTTACGAAATGACCGCTATATCAGGACTCATCTTTCGTTGAACAGAGTAAAGTTACGATCAGTATCCACTTTTATAAAACATTTTCTTTTAATCCCTGATGAGCATGGAACACTTAAGAGGAAGAATAGAAATCTAACTACACTTAACTCAATAATAAACAAGCGGGTAGTATCAGATTAAACGTTAGATCATAAAATTAATCAATTGCAAGTGACCTCTATAATCACATAATGCTAACGTTATCGCATTGAGCCTCTCGTAATCAAATTATCTTTCCCTAAACAGAGATTTATCGTCCCTAACTGAATTATTGGTGAACTGATTGAGCATAAGATGAGGGAGGTCACGTTAACTGTTTTATATTCTAGTCATCGTCTCTCCCCTGTCTGCGAAATGGTCACAACAATAGCAATATTTGTGGAGATATTTTATGTTTGTACTTGTAGAGTTGTACTTAACTTGAACTTAATACTGAGCATAATAGAATTGAAAACGCATAGATGATTATTTAAGGATATCGTATGTTGAAGTCAAGAAATCTGTGATGTGGTTTTATAGAATAGTCGAAACACCTACATAGAATAGAATAGAACTGTTTAGTGCTTTGAAGTATTTAGTACTTCTATTCAAAACGACTTCATTCTGAAAGCCGTAACAGAACCAAGGCACCACAGTTCTTATGCAGTACCACAGAGCAACGCGGTTGACCTCTCAGGACATCGACCGTGTTGCTGTAAGTGCAGTACCTAAGCAGTTATTTTTCAGCAACTGGTCCTTTAAAAAAACCTTCTCGAGACACGACCTTCATGGAAGAGAGTGCGGTGGACGAGAGATGCAAACCGTGAAGGAATAAACATCCTAACCCTCCACACTTCATTACTCACGCAGAACACCTGCCCACTGGACACGAACTACAGTGGCTAATGGAAGACTCTTAACCGATTGCGGACTCAGGTTGGCCGCTGCAGAAACAATCTGGCCAAATGGGGAACAATGCGGTGCTCCTTCGCAGAATATGTTCCATCTACTTTCCTGCTTGTCATGCATGCACGATCACCTGCACTCGGCTGGATTGAAATGAGGCAAACGACAAGGCCGTCCAGGTCGCTACAAATTGGTAGACAACAAAAATTGTTGGTCTATTGACACGAAAAGAAAGAGAATTGGTCCTTCCACCTAATATAATCTGGTATTCAAATAATACAAAAGGCCGCCTAAGATGTCTATTCTTCAAGGAGACCCAAAAAGTATAGACGTAGACTCCCTAAGGTCGGTACGTCAGCATTTATTTAACTGCCTAAAATAATGCGATAGTAGGCATCATTCGAAACAGTTAACGCTCTATGAATACACCAATTTATAGGCAAATGTACCCAAATATTAATCTATAACTATACAGTACCGAACAGTTAATGTATGTAGAAACATCGTCGTATAATTTTCTCATTTCTGCCATACTCGTCTAACGGAATAACTTATAAAATTATATTTAAAAACCAGTCACGTCATGTTTAGTCTAATTACATTTTGCTGGGTATAGCAACTTAGCAACCATTAAATTCATTTTATTTTTCTCCATACACATAAACTGTTTTTAACTTAACAGCGTCTAACTTGCGAAATACACTAAATGCGTGTAATTATCGACTGCTAGTTAAAGATTACCTATTTCATTTTAACTCTTTAGAAGTGTATAAGCACAGTTGTTGGGTATGATTTATGTTTCCTTGAGGCAGGTGCTTCGAGCTCTTTAGTTTAGTTATCTTTTACAGTAACGTTCCGAATGCTTACCTTTTACATTCGGATGGTGAGGATCCTTTGAGCTCATGTTAATGTAGCGAAAAGCTATAAGTTAGTTAGGAGATGCTGAATGTTGCGCTTACGGCACATCTACATTTGATCGCGCTGACAAATAGGTAAGTAGTGAGACAAGAGTAAGTAAAGATAGCCCTAGTAAATTTTAAATGAGCCCACATTCATCATTCATGTTACACCAGAAGAGCGACATTTTTTTTTCTTTTTTTGTGTCGAGGAATGAGCGATGTGAAATTAAAACATTCCTTGGCACTCCTATGACTAAAATGACACAAACATGGTAAATAAAAGACGCTTCAATTTTGAACTCATAAACTCTTTAATCACTGTCAAAACAAATCATACCTTGTTGACGTGCAAACCGACTTTAACTGGATCGATGGAGATAGTGCACATCAAAGGGAGGCATTAAACGCATCGTTAAAGTAGGATCGCTTTTGTGCCACCTGCTTCGAACTACTCGCGTCTGTAGAATATTTGCGTTTCAACATTGAATAGTTAGTCAACACCTGTCCGTTTTATATGCCTAAGTTCTTTGTCTGTTAGAAATTACGAGCACGTAGGTAAAATTTCAAGGGGCTCGATTTGCAAGGTTAAGCTACGCTTGCTGCGGTCAGTCCGTGGATGGGTGACCGTTCGTTAGACATCGAGACCCCTCCGTGCCTCGGAGAGCACGTTAAGCCACCGGTCCCGGGTGTCATACGAATACCTACCTATGACAGTCGTTATAGGGAGTCAGAAGCCCGAAAGTCTGACAACCGGTCTAATCTTAGGATATCGGCATTGCCCAGTAACTGGGTTGCGAAAGTCTGACGGCAGTCATTCCGTGTAAAATACTGGTATTCAGCCGTATCTGTTTAGACTGGAAGACCCCAACAAAATTGGGAAAAGACTAGGCAGAACAGCAGTAGGTAAAAGTTCGCAGTGCTCGAACATACAGGAAAATTTAATAAATATCAATTGGCTTATTTTCTCAAGAATTAGAATAGAAATCTAGAAATAGAACCTCTTTTAGAGATTCAACTAAAACGATTTGAGTCCTGAATAAAATAATATCGTGCCTGTATTCCCCGTAGGGTTGGGCAGAGGTGTACACCCTCATTTCGCCATAATGTTTAAGTCCCACGTTATAGAAGGCGAGCATATTGCCATGTATCGGGCACAAATCGAGACTCCAGGCTGCTACTGAGAAATTCCATACGGAAAAACACAATAACACTTTGCCCGGCCTGGGGATCGAGTCTATGACCTCACACTCAGCAGTCGCGCTCGCGACCATTAGAACAACGAGGCAGTCGAATACTTTTGATTATTGTTATCGATTGCCGGACTAGGTTCTTAACTACATCAAAAGTTTATTTAGCGGAGTGATCAACCTTCCGTCTTGCCAATTCATCAACTGTCATACTCCATAGTTTAAACTGATAGTCCGCACGAATATTTTTTCAGCTTTTGTTTAATTCCGCAAGCACTAACCAGATTACTTATTAGCTGCTACAATCCCGATATTAGCAAAATGTTATTGAGTTTTTCCGTGTGGAATTTCTCAGTATCAACTGGGAGTCTGGAGTTGTGCCCGGTTGATGGCAATAGGTTCGCCCCATATTACATGAGACTTAAACATAACGACGAAATGAGGGTGTACCATACACCTCTGCCTAACTCTTTGGGAATACAGGCGTGATATTATATTAATCTAGTTATTACTGCGAAAAGATGGATTTAAACTTTTAAATATATTTCTTTTCTATCCGGAGTTATTCGTATTACCAGCCGGTTTCACCAAAATTTATGCACGTAGACCTTTTCTGTATCTTAATTATACTTACATAGTTTCATTTCACTTCCCGACGCAACCACAGGCCGGATCTTGTCCTTGAAATAAAACAGGGCTCATTAACAAGTTATGATTAATATCGCCACATAAATTGTGACGTTGTCGGCGAGTCAAACGGGTCCACACGTGGCGCGACACCTTCCGAGAATCGACGTCACGACACTCACGCGCAAATTAATTGGATACTTTTTAAGCTGATGGATTACTAAGTAACATGATTATTTTAACTTGAGCCAGTTTGAGTCATGTTCGGGATTGGACGAAAAATCTCGTTACGCTACATTTAGTACAGCATAACAATATAAATCCTTACTTCCTAATCCTAACTAATATTATAAATGCGAAAGTAAATTTGTTTGTTTGTTACCTTTTCACGCCTAAACTACTGAACCGAAAATCCTGAAATTTTGCATATACGTTGTCAAGTGCACAAAAACGGATATAGGGTACCTTTCATCCCGAAAAAAACTACTGTTCCCGAGGAAAACAACAATAACGTTCATAGATGGCGCCACGTGTTTTTCGAATCATGATTGAATTATATTATTGTACTTTATACAACCCGAATTGATTGTCAAATCTAAATTAACGCGAGCAAAGCCGCGGGCAAAAGCTAGTAAGTACACATATATGAAGGAAGTCCTAGACGATGCAAAAGTAATATCCAATAAAAAATATGAATCCGCCGTGAACATTCGAAAAATTCAACAACTCAAACTCAAATCAACATTTCGAAATTTAGTTTTACTTTCCAAAAAATAATGTTATTAGGTACTATTGTATGGAAAGTAACAAAAAGAAAAAAAAATATGCGAATTTCGTAAAGTTTTCCACGAAAATTGATCAATTTCCGATACTGAGTAACCCCACAAAATTCTTAGATTCATTTTTTAACAGCCTGTATACCTACTTGATAATTTTTTCTCATATTTATGTACATGTTTTGTCTTTCGACTAATTGCGTTCTTGCGAAAATCCATATATGGGAACTGTCTTACACTAAAAGTTCTAGGATCTATGAAGGAATTGCATACTCTGCAATATCTCCATTCGCCTTGGAGTGAAAACCTCGGAAATGCATTTGGTCATTGCACGTTCCTGTGGGCTTTCACACGGGAAAAGTCGCAGGCACGAATGTTATATACCTAACTAGCGACCCGTCCCGGCTTTGCACATGTACGTTTTATAGCTTAAAACCTTCATCTTGAATCACTCTATCTATAAAAAAAAACCGCATCAAAATCCGTTGCGTAGTTTTAAAGATCTAAGCATACATAGGGACAGACAGCGGGAAGCGACTTTGATTTATACTATGTAATGATAAAGGCTTAATTTCAGTGCATATAAACTAATTTCGCATAGAGCGGATCTCATTATAGTACCTCAACGTCGTGATAAGAAAAAAAATACCAAATTGCATTCCCGAGGTGTTCACTCTGAGACGACGATGGAACTATTTATCAGAAACTATTTAAGTGCTCTCTATACATGACCCAATGCCTACATGTTGAATAATATAATCTTAACAATACCTACATGTTACAACAGCTGACAAGACAGTTCTTTGTAACTCATAACATGATTTATAGATAGAGTACATCCCTACATGAAAGAAATACATTGCTCGTGTACCTACATATTTTGAAACTTCATTGTTTTAGATAGTTAACAACATCATGCAAAACATTAACATATAAGTCGTCAGAATACTAAAACATTGTTGCAAAAAGCGGCGGAAACACAGGCTGTTTACAACTTTTTAACAGCGCAGCCCGGTCGCTGTAAATCACATGGTTTAGTTTAGACCCCCTTCAGAAGTAATATCGACTTCTTCGAACTCACATTAATCTGCCATACTTCAATATGTGAAGGGAAACGTCGAGACACAAAAGAGAACGCATTTAGCAAACACACATATATTTCATGTTCTGTATTAAAAACACGTTGAAACCGTGGAACACAAAATAAAAAAGAGAGGTTCAAACAACTTCCAATTTCTAATTTCACTGACAAAAACAAAAGCAACGTGTGTCGTTTGTGTTTTTTTGTGTTGAGGCGACACGACTATTGGAGCTGTCAGTGCGCATCATAAAACAGTAGCTGCGATCATCCAACTCCAGTGACATATAGCCACGTTCGAACAGAGAAACGCAGGAGCTGTTATTATCATTACTTAAAAACAGATTTGAATTTACTTGGTTGCTTTTCTTGTTTCAGAATTTTATGGCACATAAGTAGGTAGTTAGATGTAAGATAAAATTAATAAGTTTCCTTCAAAGTCACATTATAAAAAATAACTAAGAAGAATATACATAAATTAAATTGCCGGCTAAAAATAATGATTATAATCAATGATACATATCCAATGGACACTTACAACACCATAATTGGCAAACTAAACGCCTACGCACCGCCCATTGCGTATCTACGCATTATTTTCAAATAAATTTTAATTCATACAACATTCCGTCCGTCACTGTTCGCCGAAGGGCAAATCTCCGTTAAAACGTACTCAGTATAACCGTGACGGTAGCTGTCAAGTTAAAATGTTTTAATTTAGTGGTGCGGTTCGTCACACGCGGCATATCCGCCATCCGCCGCGCCATTTGACACTCGCCGCGTTCCGAGAGGTGATAAATCTCTACACAACGCAGCGGCACTAATCACGGAAATGAAAACAACCCTTCACTTGACTCGTTTACATTTAATGTTCCGCTTAAATGACGACGTTAAGTCGAGCGACTGAAGAAATTAATATTTGAACTTCAACTAATGATTTAGAACAGAACACACTAAGGCAGACGTACAAATAAAATTCTTTTTTTGTACACCAAATACGACCCTTTGTCGCGATTGACGTCAGCGAGGAAAACAAACAATTTATCTACTTCCTCGTGCGTCACACGAAGATCAAACACTAGTTAATAAAGAGGCGAGGTGCCGACGACGCCAATAAAGTCGGGGGGCGTCGAGTTCGCACACACGCCGCCACCGAGTGGATTTAAAATTTGTAAATACGCGCCTGCCGCGAATCCGACTCGTCTTTTTGTGACGTGATAAAATAATGACACCAAATTGCTGTTGGGGTTCAATCCCCGTACTGTATTTAATTTACTTTAATTTGCACCTAATCAACAAGAACTTTGAACTGCGCGTAATTAAAAATATGTTATGATAAAGGACATCAAAGTTCTTCAGCTATAAAATGTTCGTCATCAAACTTATCAATACGATGAAAGAATAAAAGGTCACGGAGTGAGATATTGTTTGCGATTCTAAAAGATGATGCAAATTAGCGCATCTATTCAGTAAAATGAAAACTCTGCTCTGTCATTTGACGGCGCTTAGGGGAGCTTTTCAATCAGCCCTCGTTTGGGGACTTTAAGTATTAAAGCAATCTCCTATTGCGTCACTTTATTAGTTTGTGCTTTATTTTGTTCTTTTGATGTTGGAACGTAATCGAGCTACTTTGTGTTTGCAGTTTATTGATGCTAATTTTACTTTCATAGTCGGAGAGACTGGGGCGTATATAATTTGGCAAATATCAGTACGAGAGTAGTACCAGATACATATAATGTCGGCATTACCCTCGGCTTGCACACATCATTAAGTTTTAAAAGAAAGTCGGAAATGTCTGAATCTCATTACCATGGCTCTACATTCTGCGGTGATATAAGCGGAATAGGAATGAGTTGGAGGATACGACATGAATGACAAAGTGGATGCAAATGTGAGCTTTGTCGGCGAGCAGCGAGTCGCAACCACCCGATCAAACAGCGGCGGAACGATCCGTAACCTCTAACTGACGTTCAGTATTTCTTTTCATGTAGTTTAATTGGAAGAAAGTTGCGACATTTGTAATGCCACCATGTTTTACTTTCTACAGGCTTATTTCCTCGTACGAGTTTTACATAGGATGCAGAAGCGGACTTTCCCCTCGTATTTGAATAACTAAGAATCCAAGAAAGTAAATTCTTTATTTTTACAATCCTAACTTAAAGAAAATAATTTTGAAAAATTACATAAACCTACGCCTGTATTCCCCGAAGGGTTGGCAGAGGTGTATAGTACACCCACATTTCGCCGTTTATGTTTACGTCCCTTGTAATAGGGGGCGAGCCTATTGCCATCGACCGGGCACAAATCCAGACTCCGGGCTGCTACTGAGAAATTCCACACGGAAAAACCCAATATCACTTTGCCCGACCTGGGGATAGAACCCAGGACCTCACGCTCAGCAGTCGCGCTTGCGACCACTAGACCAAAGAGGCAGTCAATTTGAAAAATTAATGTTATTTATTATCTTCTTTGGGTTGTCTATCGAGCTACGACGTTAGTGGACTGGACACTAAGTACAATATGGGAATTAAATCTAATTAATAAATATCGTTAAGCCGTCGGTCTCGGATGTCATACGAATACCCATGACAATCGTTACCGGTAGTCAGAAGCCCGAAAGACGGTCTAACTTTAGGATGTCAGCATTGCCCAGATTCGAGTTTGCGGAGGTCAGAAGCCCAATTCTCGTAATTAATTTGAAGTAAGACTGAAGGTTGACCGAACTGAGATTAAATTATGAATTGAATAAAAAATGGTATTCTGGTATACTTAAAGTTCGGTCCGGTTCCAGTATCACCTCAGTCTATCTCGATATAATGTTAATTCAGTCAACTTAAAATCTATTACGGATAGCATACCGATATCAACAGTCATAGAATAAAATTCTAGAAATAAATGAGAATTCCAACTTGTCAAAATGGCTTAGTACATAATGTAACCAGAATACCCTTTTGGCTTCGATCAACCAACATTCAATCTCTTTTCAACATAATCTCACGTTTGACGTCGTTTGTTAACGAACAAGAATACCATTTGTCATATTTATGAGATTGAGACTAGACTGAGACTAGATCGAAACTATATTTTGAACACTTTTAATTACGAGAATTGGCCTTCTGATGGTTGTCGTTCCGTGTAAAATACTGGTATTCAGCCTCATCTGGGGGTCTACTCCCTAAGCACGAAGTCGGTGGTTTCGGCCTTAGTTACGAGCGTTTCCTACTCCCTATCACCTACGGGCATACGATAATTTCGGGGCCCGAACTAAGAATGAATGACAACACGATTTGACAGTTGTCCCTACTACCGATTTGTTTTTGCCCGTCCGAAAATTTGAACTTGACACTTGTTTTGTTCACTCCTACGTTTCGGGCTACTTTCGGACGGGCCACTCCTACGTTTCGGGCTACTTTCGGACGGGCCACTAACTTCGTAGGGAGTAGGCCCCCTGTTTAGACTGGAAGCTGACCCCAACATAGTTGGGAAAATGTTAGACCAGAGGTTTTAGACTCGAAATGAGCCAAATAATAGTAATGATCGAAAATATATATTCTCATTATCTCATCTCACATTTCAAGAGCAACAAAGAAATACTAATTTTGGTTTTTGTTAAAATTCGTAGTGATCTCGTAAATTGAACCAAAGCGCCGCTGTTAGTGGATTTGTAAAATTTACACCCGTATAGCAGTTTTTTTTCAAAAGCATGACTGCTGTTAATGAATGTCGTGTGTCAGAGCAAAAACTGGAATTCCGAACGACTAATATAAATCACTCAGATATGTGGTGTCGGGACCTTTTAATTAATTATGTGAATTCCTGTCACTGAACCTTGAATTAGTGTCGTTTAGACAACGAAGTTTCTTGACAGGAGTAAAGAGGTAAAGAGAGGAGTTCAATGAAGTCTTGGTCTATAAATATTTCGTAAAAGGTTTTCTTTTTATTTATTTATATAAAGGTACATTAACAATATACACACTATATATTTTTCAAATCACGCATCAGGATAGAGATTCTTATATGTATATCAATTACAAATGTACACAACGTTTACTGTAAATTCCGTCCGACCGTACTGTAAATTGTTTTTCAATCACCTAAAATAAGAACGAGTTAACATTAAAATTACAATTACATACAATAACTTAAAATTAAAATTACATAATATATTAAGTTATAATATGTTTTCATAGTGAAAACTGATTTCATACTATAGTTCATGGTGATTTTACACTATGCAATTTTAATCTCTGCCTTATGTGCAATGGTCACTGAATTTCATCAAACAAGATAGTTTTCTGTACCTCAAGATTCTAGATTTATTTGTAACTAGCTGTGCCCGCGACTCCGTCCGCGTGGAACTCGGAAAACAACATTGTGTCGCAGTAACTAAATAGTGTATATATGTATTCCATTTATTATAATAATAGACAAAGGTGTCCCACCAAGGCACTTATATCTTTTAAACCATTTCTTTAGGTAGAGTTTCAGCTTTTCTTGACTGACCGTAAAGGTTCATATAACCATAATACTAAAAACGCGTTGCTTATTTCCATACATTTCGTTGCTAAAATGGATTATAATTGAATATTGATATTTATTGTGATAATGTAACGAAACCTTTTCGATTCCCGGTTCAGGCAAAAAAATCAGCAAAGGCAATATTTCTTACTTTTAAAAATAAAATGAAGCCTCCTTTGAGTGAAATTTGCAATTTTTAATATTTATAGTACTTTCCCTTCATGGCCATGTGTTTTGGGACATAACCTAAGGCTTAAATAAACTTAATAAAACGGCGACGACAGGCTTTGAATAGTTCAAGTTCAAAAAAATTACCAAAAGTGTATTTTTTTAAAGTGAGGTTTTAACGCAGGACACTGAGCCAGCGACCGTTCACTGTAGCACTTACTTCTGTCTAGAGCTTATACTACGCAGTATATGTAAATAATGTTTCGTTGCTCGGCATCTATGAGCAATAGCATGATAGTTTATATACCAGCATAAGCGCAGGCCCATCAAAATCGATTCACGCGATTTTACGATCCGAATATTAAGCTTATACTTCGCAGTATGTGGAAATATGTTCCGCTGCTCGGCTCCTATGAACAATAGCGTGATGATATTATATTTACCAGCAAAATTGTCGCTCTTTACGAAACACATCAGCGAAAGTCCCATCAAAATCCATCCACGGGATTTTACGTGATGTCCGGACGGAAAGACAAACAGACAGAATAATAATTCTAAAAAAAAATGTTATGGTTTCTGTATCGATAGTATAGTACCACCGAATCGAAATTTTGGAAAAATATTTAATTACAGACAAAGTGCACTTTGAATTTTATTAATAGTAAATCTATATATATAAAAGAAAGTCGTGTTAGTTACTTCACTTATAACTCAAGAACGGCTGAACCGATTTAGCTGAAAATTGGCAGGGAGGTAGTTTAGAGCCAGGAGAAGGACATAGGATACTTTTTATCCCGTTCGACATCATGTAGGTAGGTAGTAGGTAGGTAGTAGGTAGGTAGTAGGTAGGTAGTAGGTAGGTAGTAGGTAGGTAGTAGGTAGGTAGTAGGTAGGTAGTAGGTAGGTAGTAGGTAGGTAGTAGGTAGGTAGTAGGTAGGTAGTAGGTAGGTAGTAGGTAGGTAGTAGGTAGGTAGTAGGTAGGTAGTAGGTAGGTAGTAGGTAGGTAGTAGGTAGGTAGTAGGTAGGTAGTAGGTAGGTAGTAGGTAGGTAGTAGGTAGGTAGTAGGTAGGTAGTAGGTAGGTAGTAGGTAGGTAGTAGGTAGGTAGTAGGTAGGTAGTAGGTAGGTAGTAGGTAGGTAGTAGGTAGGTAGTAGGTAGGTAGTAGGTAGGTAGTAGGTAGGTAGTAGGTAGGTAGTAGGTAGGTAGTAGGTAGGTAGTAGGTAGGTAGTAGGTAGGTAGTAGGTAGGTAGTAGGTAGGTAGTAGGTAGGTAGTAGGTAGGTAGTAGGTAGGTAGTAGGTAGGTAGTAGGTAGGTAGTAGGTAGGTAGTAGGTAGGTAGTAGGTAGGTAGTAGGTAGGTAGTAGGTAGGTAGTAGGTAGGTAGTAGGTAGGTAGTAGGTAGGTAGTAGGTAGGTAGTAGGTAGGTAGTAGGTAGGTAGTAGGTAGGTAGTAGGTAGGTAGTAGGTAGGTAGTAGGTAGGTAGTAGGTAGGTAGTAGGTAGGTAGTAGGTAGGTAGTAGGTAGGTAGTAGGTAGGTAGTAGGTAGGTAGTAGGTAGGTAGTAGGTAGGTAGTAGGTAGGTAGTAGGTAGGTAGTAGGTAGGTAGTAGGTAGGTAGTAGGTAGGTAGTAGGTAGGTAGTAGGTAGGTAGTAGGTAGGTAGTAGGTAGGTAGTAGGTAGGTAGTAGGTAGGTAGTAGGTAGGTAGTAGGTAGGTAGTAGGTAGGTAGTAGGTAGGTAGTAGGTAGGTAGTAGGTAGGTAGTAGGTAGGTAGTAGGTAGGTAGTAGGTAGGTAGTAGGTAGGTAGTAGGTAGGTAGTAGGTAGGTAGTAGGTAGGTAGTAGGTAGGTAGTAAGTAGGAAAAAGTGCATTGCAACGCATGCGGGTACAGCTAGTAGATTTATAAATACGTATTTAAGTATTAATAATAAAATATATGAGTATTTCAAATTAACCTATCGTATTGCCTTGCACAATTAACAATTTAGAATACCTACACTCGCTTATGAAATTGAGTGTATTTCTCTTCCACTGCCATTCAGATAGATGGGTAGGTACCTAATAAATTTTATATAACAATTTCTTCGTTTTTTTTTTTTTATAAAAGCTTAGTTAGTACCTTCTTCGGATAGCATTTCAATAGACCTTTCGTAGACTGAGAATAGTAATACATATATTTCCTCACAACTTGATTTGATACACGTAACGCCATCTATTGAATAGAAATGGTATACACAAATACATGATAAGTTCTTCCAGAAAACTTAAAATTCGCATAACTTTTGATTGCGTGAACCGATTGCGATGAAACAAAAAACATATGTTACTTGGAGATAAGCACAATATTTATTTATAAAAGTCAACAACATTGGATCAGTTGTTTTTACGTGATGCTTGAACAAACAAACAGATAAACAGACAAACAGACATACAGACAAACAGACAAAAATTCCAAAAATGTTAAAAATGGGTTCTATTGGTTATCGTTTAACACCCCAACCAGATTTTTTCAAAATATTTGCTATGTACAGACACGCCATGTCTACAGATTTATTATATGTATAGATTTTGTAAGTAGTTACACACAACAATATTTTACAAGAGCAAAACAGTATAATGAAAAAATAGGTAACTACTAGATTCTTCAACTCTTTTGTCAAAATCACTTTGATTGACAACAAAATAACAACGACAGGTGAACGTTTATCTATGTGGAGGTACGAGGTGTGGTGTTCCTCCAACCAAAGGGAGGATCCTCCAACCAGGCAGTGTCTTGTGTCTGGCGGGATACTGCCCACCGGTTAATGTTGGGCGGTTGTATACAGGGTGTAAACGAATTCGTGTAATTCCTTCAAACCACATGATCTATTAATGGTATAGATAAACCCCGCACGAGATTTAGATTGATTAAAAATAATCTTTTTTTTTCCAAATATTTTTTTATGTGATAGAAAATTTCGATGCCATGCATAAATGAATGAAGGCACTGCGACACAGCTGACGGGCATGACTAGCGCGATATCGCTCCACGCAGTCAGTTAACTTGGGACGCTAAAATTACTCCTGTCATAGGTACAGAATACCAAAGTTCATTTTTAGAAAACTTTTTTTTTGTTGACTTCGAAAAAAACCTATGCAGGGTCAATCGGTGTAGATCACGCGGCTTGAAGGAATTACATGAATTCATTTACACCATGTACAGTCCATAAAATACTTTTTTTTCTAATCTATTTGATAGATTCTTTTGAATAAGTTAGTATTTTTAGATTCCAAGATATTTAGGTTTATATTGGGGACCCATTGAAAAATTGCTCCCGAGCGTACAATATTAGTAAGAGGCACAACACAATGCACGGGCAAATATTGCCAAATTGTGGGCACAACTCATTTTGACGGCCAAATGAATGAAGAAATACATAGAGCAACAATCAATAATAATATCGGGCACAGTCCGATCAACATCGGATATACTCACTAAAATCGTATTGAATAGGGTTGTTTTAATGTAAAAATTGCCCGTGTGACAGCCTTAAAAATAATGCCCAAGTATTACCAACTAAGTGCTGGCATAATATAGATTACGGCAGTTAGTTTTCAATAAGTTTGCGCCCACCACTGCTTGATTACCTACCCATCAGAGTAATTATACACTCGTAATTAATAATGAAAATGAACTAACAACTTAATAGGTGATTTATTCCTTTTTATTTCAAGAAAACACGTATTGATACGTTAGTTCTATGAACCGTCATTATTTGAAAGGTAGAATAAAATGTGCAACTTTGTATGAAAAGAAATAAAAAAAATGAATAGAGTATTAGTTTGTGGCAACTTTATATGCGTATTGTTAACCTATGAAAAGTGTTAAGTTTCATAAATCCGAAAATGCGGTGGGCGTGAGTGTCGACGTCTGCGCACGCGCTGCCGGATGCGGAAGTGTGTAATTACGTCGCTATTTCGCAAAAATGTCTTAATCGACCCTCGACAGATGGCGCGCGACCCGAATTGTTCAAACATTCCCTGAATAGTTCAGCTGTTTGTGTGGTACTGCACCGCCCATTCCTATTCTTCATTACAATCTGGCGACAATCCCGACAACGGTAGCTACATGACTGCTTATAAATTTGGGTCTCTACCATAACAGAAAATAAAATCTGTACCTACTGTACCCATACAAACAGGAAATATTTCTAAACAAAAGGCCAAATCTATCAATTTCACCTCTGTGCCATCCGTTAAATTAATTAACACGACAAAATCCGCGGTTATTGTGCACCTATATCTGGCGCTGTATTGAACACTTTTGTTTAAAGCCGGTCCGGTGCGAATAAAATATGAATAAAATAAATTATTGAATGTCTTTTTAATAAAGCGCTTTATTGTTTTATCGGGATAATGGAGGCTCCATTGTGCTGCGGCGCCGCCCAGGCTTATTCCAGGGACAATGCACAAATAATAAATAGTCGTATTTTGTTCGCATTTTCTGCGCTCGGTCGCTTCGCCGTTGTTCCAGTAATTGGTGACCAAAATAAATTAATTGAATTAGATCGCTTCAGAAGAGCTGACACGTCGGTACCTTAAAATGTTTGGACGTTTTGTAATTAAAAGCTTTGCAAGTGAAGTCGTTTGCGTTAATTTAATAACCGCTTTGTTTTTCGTGTTGGGAAAATGTTAGGTGCATAATAGTTTTTTGTTTTTTGCTTATTATTACAGTCTAGTGAAATGGTATCTTAGATACAATTATGGGGCTAAAAACGTCACGTATGGTAAATCATATTTCATGAAAAGAGCCTCCACGAGTGATGATACTTCAGTAGGTACGTCCGGCGCACCCTGGGCAGTCAACCCTGCTACCAACCTTGCTGACTGGCTAATCTTTTCACCACAGCATGAGCTTTTTTTTGTATAGCTCGTGCTGACACAAGAAAAGAAGAATCATATTTCGTATCATATTCGTAATCACTGACAGCACGACTCCAGTCGCAACTGCAAACTATGCAACTGCCAAATACAGCTTAAAGGCAATTAGGATGCAGTCAGTGCAACTGCGTTAGAACTGCCGACTGGGTGTGCAGTTCACTTGCAGTTATGATCAGGCCCCTCTTTTCCACTGGGCACTCTGGGTAAGTACCCAGGGCAACGCGTTCGATAGGGCCCCTAGTTCCAGTTAGTGGAAAAAACATTTTATTTCGAAAAAATCAAACGATAATGACTGACTACAGTACTTACCTACTTGCTTCTTAGCTTTTGCATGCGTGAACCTACTCTACTTACTCTCTTTTGTGGATTATATTATTATTATCTTTGCATTTTATGTGATATGAAAGAAATAAAAATAAATCTAGAACTTGGCTTTGCCCAGGGCCTCCAATAGGTTAAAGACGGCCCTGGTTATGATTAACTAATATGAAACGAAATATGTTTCACCAAATGTGAAGTTTTTAGCTCTCCTAGGGAGTGACTGATTACGCGGGCAATTATGATTATCGTCGTCTTGTGCCGCGTGAAAAGATCGGGAATGCATTTTGGTCATTGCACGGTTCCTGTAGGCTTTCACGCGAACGAAGTCGCGGGCAAAAGCTAGTCAATTATATTTATTACAAATGTTACATCTTTGTAAAAAAAAAAAACGTCGAGATGTATGTATGTGCATAACTTCCGAACGACTGCACCATATTGTCAGCACAAGGTTATATAAAAGTTTTTTTTTTAAATCTCATAATATGAAAAGTGAGTGAATGAGACAGAAGACTGTGAGAAATCTTCAATATACTGACAAAACATTAACAGAAAATAGTAAAACATGTCTTTCAGGATTTTCGAAAATATTCACGAAAAAAGAAATGGCGCTACGAAGTTCGCCGGGTCAGCTAGTATGCAATAAAGGCTTTAATTTCAGTACCTACGAACTAATTTCGCGAAGAGCGGCTATCTTATAGGTATAGTGCCTTTAGTCGAGATAAAATAAAAATGACCAAGATTGCATCCCGATAGATAATAATAGATAGGGCTTCTTCAGAATGAGTATATAAGAGGAAGTTTGAAATTAGCGCCAGTGACAGAAAAGTTGAAAGGGAACCGTTTGTCTTGGTATGGGCATGTGAAGAGGAGAGATGAAACGCATGTGACGAAAAGAGTTATGAATATAAATGTGGATGAATGGAGAGGAAGAGGGAGGCCAAAGAAAAGATGGATGGATTGTGTGAAGAATGATATGAAAGATAAGGGAGTCGGTGATATCATGACGGGTGACAGGACGGAATGGAAGAAGAAAACGTGTTGCGCTGACCCCAAGTAACATGGGATAAGGGCAGGAAGATGATAAGAGATTCTTCAGACCGGAATTGGCCTATGCACAAGCCAAGAGTGGATTGCAAAGGGCTAAGAGTAGATATTTATATGTGTTCTCTAATTCTATGCTTGCTAATTCGATGATAACAAGCCAGGTAGTTATTAAATAAAATACCTAGGTCATAAATATAGGTAGGTAGAGCAATATGTCCAATGAACATGACTCATTTATTTCCATGAAATTATGTTGACTAACCATTCGATTAACTCGACTTATGTTGATGTTAATTGATATGATTTAAATTGATAGGTTCAAACAACTTTATTATACACCTACAGTTTGTAATGTAAGGCTTTGTTATTGTCAATGGATATATTATATTTAAAATACTACCATGCAAATGGATAATATATTATTTATAAAATACTAACGTGCAACTGCATTAGATTGAAAGCCAATCCTCCATTTAGGGTCAAAATACACGTCCGATAGTTGCTTCCGGGAGCCGGATCCGACTATCTGATCGGATTCATGAAATACACGTACGATTCTCGTGTCAATTTTTTTCTGGACGACGACGACGCCCGTGCGATGCTTACGATTCTGACATCCGATTTGATAGTCTGATCGTACGTGTAATTCATGTTCAAACAAATGTATGACGCGGAGGCCTTCAGATAGTCTGATCAGGAACCGACTAAGTACTGGAGGCAAGTATCGGACGTGTACGAATATTTTGACCCTTACTATAAGAAAAAAACTAAATCAGGTGAAAACAGAATAAAACCTTTTTTTACTATTTTCTTTATGCTCTCTACAGAAAGCAGAGAAAGCATCATAATATTCTTTTAAACAAGGTTAGTCGGAATGGGGGTACTAATCCGCAAGCCATAAAGTATCACTGATGACAGTCTATAAGCAAGTGTTAAAATTTCAAAATTCGTTAACATTTTTTGCCATGCAAAATGATAATTATTTTGGTTTTTTCAAAAATTCTACATCCTTGCTTTAGTTACAAATTCAGAAAATGGTGCTTCTAATTCATGACCCAAAATATGACCTAAAATGTAAACACAGCTGATCATAACTGGGAATAGACAGATTTTAGCACTTTTTCTTTGAGATCTTTGATCACCTATTTCTCTTAGTAAACTATTGACTTTTAGAAAAAGTTGTGAAACAAAAGTTATTCATTATCATGGGTACTTTAACACCCTTTCGGATTAGTACCCCTTTTCGACTAACCTTGTAGATATCACTTCATGAGTAGATATTTAGTGTGCATGTAAATAGCCTCCACGAGTGCCGATACTTAAGTACCTACGTTCGTCGCACCCTGGGCAGTCAGCCCTGCTACCAACCTTGCTGGCTGACAAATCTTTCACTTAATCCTTCGGCTTGAGCCATTCTCATATAACTCGTGCCGACATGAGATAAGAAGAAGTAGAATTTTATTAAATCTATGAGGTTACATAATTATACACGGTGACACTGACATTCGACACAATGCAATCGCGACACTGAAATTAAACCAGAGCTAATGCGCAACTGAGTGTCACAGCGATGTACACACTACGACACTCGGTGTTGACACTGAGTGTCGAGTGTAATGTGTCGCCGTGTATCCTTACCATAACAAAAGTATTTCGATACTGCAAAAAACAGAAAAGCTGCTTTGAGAGCTCCTTGTGAATGAGTCTGTCTGGTGAAGAATACCACCAATACATCACAATCATACTTATATCAGGAAATCATACAATGTCACATTTGGTGAATCATATTTCGTTTCATATTCTTAATCATAACTGCAAGCTTAGTGGACTGCGCATCCAGTCGGCAATAGGCATGTTGAGAGCATCAATAAATTGCAAATCTAATTAGTCCACCAGTTAGAGTTTTGAGAAATAATGGACACGTATTTTGTCTTTTGTTAAATCTATGAATATTTGGAAAGATAAAACGCATCAAAACTCGAGAGTGGGGGCTTGTGACGTCAGAAGCAAGTAAAAATTGTACTTGCTTGTGACTTTTTGCCAATTTTAAAAGTGTCGTATCTTCGTCAATTTTGGTTTACGTAACAAAAGAAAAAATAGGGGTCAAATATTTTTTCATAATCTAACTGACGGACTTATTAGATTTTTTCAGTGAAATACCCTATTGCACTGACTACATCCTAATTGCCTTCAAGGTACATTTGGCAGTTGCATAGTTTGCAGTTGCGACTGGATGTGCAGTCTACTTACAGTTATGAATGCGAAAATAAAACGAAATATGATCCACTAAACGTTATTAACCCTCCTGAGCTATTTTCATATAGCTCGTGTTGACACGAGAAAAGAAGACATCCTTGGCAACTCTCATTTTTGCAGTAAGGTAGATATTATGGTCCGTGTACTGATCGTTAGATTTGCTAAGTGACGATAGACTCGCTACTTATCACATGGCATTCACTAACTACCATCATTGGCGAAGCGTCGGGGATTATATGATAGATAATTTTAGTGTAAGCTATGCTTCAAATTGCATTAATATAGTAAATTCTCAGTACCTACATTGCAGTATGCGTTTCAAGCTTGCTTTCATAAATTACAGGAGTGAAATATAAATATTTTATAGCACAGAAGCAACAAAATAGAAAGAATATCATTATTTCTAAATACAAAAAATACATAACATTTATTTAAAAATAGTCCTCTAATGTAAGAGCAACACGTTTCTAATATGTAATTATAATACCATCTAGCGGCGAGTAGGGAAAGTAACACGAGCTTTGCCAAAAGTTTTGTGACAGCGTTCAACGTTAACGTAAGTATTAAATTTATAAAATTAGAAAGCTTAAATAGGGAAAATCAAGTATACTATACTTTTATAATTTTTAAACAGTATACTGCATGTTATTATTTGAATTATTTAATAGTTTGTGGTTAGAAACAAAACTATGTTCACGACAATTTGCTGATGACCGGAACAGAAACTTTCTACTGTTCCCGCAGCTCTTTGTGTAGCGTACTTTCTTATTTCTTTATAAGCACGTAATTAGCTTTTAAAAAATTAAACGGTGGTAAGTATAACAAAAGCTGGTAGCGGGGTACAGACGGGTTGAAAAGCGTAGGAAGTAATTAGGGCGGCGGCAGATGGCGCGCGGGGCGTTTTGGCCGCGGCTGCGACCGCAACCGCCTCTGTCCGTCGTCCAACGCGAACAGTGCTCTGCACATGCCTGTGATACGTGCTTCGCCTGTCTTATGTGAAGAAGTATACCTACTTAGATTAATTATTGGTGTTAAATTATAGAGTTATTATAAAATTATCTTATTGCTCATTCTACCCGAAAGGTACTTAAGTAATATTATCTTAATTAAGTGGTATGAATATTGTAAACTAAAAGTACCTACTAAATAAGTTGTTTACCTGATCATAGTAACACATTATAACCCTAATGTAATGTGATGATGACTAGTATTATTTCAATCATAGGCAAATGATAGAGACACTACATTAGCTCTTAATAAATTTATAATTAGGTAGATAGCATCTGAAAACTGAAGCTATCCGATATTAGAGGTTTCATATCTAATTTACTTATAACTTTAAAGTAAACCTTCGCTTAAGTATAATAGTATAACTTTAAACTGATTCTTTTGTAAAATTATATTTGTACATCGTGGCGCAGCTAAACAGTTGCGTCACGAACAACCTAATTTTAGTAATGAAGACGTAAAGTTTAGAACTTAATGTTTGTAGTCTAACCACAAATGACGGGCCGTTCAAATAAAACTTCCTTGCGCCAATGTTTGAAAGAATAACTAATTTATTTATTACCATACTAAAAAAACTGCTGGTTTTGTAAATTGTGGCTAAGTTTATAGAGTTTAAAGAAATTATGGTCAATCTGTTCCAGAAATCCCTAATTTATGAGAATGATTTTCAAGAGCCGAATTTCAAGCAATTTCTTTGTCCATAGTCTGCAAACCAATTCTGATAATTACGGAAAAGCTGTCTCTCGAATAAACAAAACAAACACCTATTTACAAGGTATTTGAAACATAAAACCAGAAGGTATGTACATTATATCAAAGCTGATGGTTACGCAATGAAACAAATAAAATGAGTAACGAAGGCGTTACTTTTATATTGTTCTTGGATATTATACTTTTTACTTTAACATAAAAGCGTTAGTCTTATCTTAAATAATTGTAGGATTTGAGACCGAAATAAAACATTACGATAATTTAACTGACGTTTTATTTTAAAAAAATGAATAGCGCCGTACTTCTTAAGGTTCGTAGGCGACTGCAGACAACAGCAGCTGACGACGTGACGATGACGTTGCGACACGTCGCAGCGTCATGTCGCTGCAGTCATGATTCCGAACCCAACTGCAAATGGCTGCAGCAGACAGCAGCGCCGTATTCCAGTTAGTTCTGAATGTTCCGTGAGACAAGACGTCTGACCCGTTTGGGATTAGCGATCGCGATTTACTTTAGTATCTTTTGTTAGAAGAGGAAGAAGACGACGATGACTTGTTTTTATTATACAAGTATAGAGAAAAAAAACGACAAGCCACACCAGTCCAATGCCTTTATGAGATGTATCGTACAGTGAAGGATATTGGGTCACCTAGTTTATTCGTTTTTCTTCCTCGGAATTGGAAAAAAGAAAGATTCAACGTGTTGTCGCTCCAGCGTCGGTGGCACTAGGTACTGATCTGCGATCGGGCGACACGTCGTCTGCAATCGTGCGACGTGTAGTCGGGCGATGTGTCGCTAGCTGCGAAAGGTACCTATTTCATAGAAATACATAGAAACCAGTAGTGTCGCAGCGACATGTCGTCTGTTGCTGCTGTCTGCAGTCGGCTATGAACTCGTACCTTTACTGAGCTTGTTACTTCTTCCTATGATAGGTTCTGAAACATTATTTAAACAGATGAAACAATCTTAACATTATTCCAACATAAATAACCAAATACTGACAGATTTATTGACTCCAACAAACAAGCTTGAAAGTGTTTGAACAAATCAACAACATGCAAAAAGTTTAGTTGCAGTAAACATACCAGCTGCGAACAATACGTAGACAAACATGAGTCCCGCTGAGGGTTATACAAATACTTACGGTGCTATTGACTATGGTGATGGTCCGATGTTAGTGTAACACATGAAAAAAAACTGATTTTAGCAATGTTTTATAACATGACTATTTCATCAGATATTTCGGTTCGGTAGGTAATGGAGAGAGAGACACAAAATTTCAGATCTGCTGTATTCTTGTTGTTAGATGTAATTATGAAATAGAACCTACTAGTTGTACGTACCCGAAGGAATAGATTATGATACAAAGATTTCAATGTTCAGGGAAATGAGTTGAAATATCACGTTACATTGACTATGATGATCTTTATCTCTCCAAGATATTAATCGGGAACATTGATCCCAATAAATAACGAAAAAAAGTATGTTAGGTAATATCTTCAAAAAAAAAACTGTAGGTACCAAATTGCATAAATTTATTTTATTAATCTACCTTCTTATATTGCTAAGTAGATTATTTGCGCTACTAAATAAGTATAATTCGCCCAAACAACGATAACAATAGTTCAATACGTCTCACTAATGTGACAAAATGCCGAAAATTACCCTCATTATTGATGGGAACTAACGAACAATGTCACCGAGCAAGCCCGCGATCGAAGCAGCTGGTGACATACTACTCGCGACCGCCGCTCTGCCCATTCTCTATGCCTTTTTGACTTTGATTTATGTAGTTTTTATGCCCTATTCACCCGTCATGGTTACTTTAGATTATATTCCAGTATTACAAAACTAACATCACAGGCAAATGTAATTTAAACTTATTAATAAGCGTCATAAAGTTTATTTTTCAATGAATCAACATAAGGTCACTATTGTACGAAGCGTAGCGAGCTGCAAAACATTCACAGTTGCGCTTACGCAGAGTATCGCTACATCATCTCTTAATAGTAGGGGATGAAGAGAGGGTTTTTATTTCATTTTCACAGTAATTTGCTTTTGTTAGGGAACAATAATGTTATTGTGCTGTTCGATTTTAAAGCAAATATGTGTAAGTTTGGAGGGAGTGCCGGGGACACGGTTCACACCCTCTTTAATAGGTAAATACTAAATATACGTAAATGTATTTTTGATGAGTAAAATAAACTTGTAGAAAGTAAACACAGTGGATGGTTGGTAATTTCTAGGTATCTTAGGTAATAGAATACAGGCCTGCATAACTACAACAAAACTTAATTCAAAGCAATGCTAGGTTGGTAGATGTTGGTTTGAACAAACAGGAAAATTCATATTATGCAACTGGTACTACTTTTGTAGTTTGTTGCGATGTTTTATCTCTGCTTAAAGGTTAAAAAAAAACATAAAGTAGTTAAGGTTTTTGACTTATTTCGTAAATAATCGTATTTTTTGTGGCATTGGACAATAGCATTCCATATTTTTTTTTGCGCTTTACCGTGTTCTATGGCACTACACCAATCAATTTTATTTGCCTTCTTTTCGAAATTTCATTCATGAATTCCACACAATGCACAAACCAAACATTTTATCGGCGTCAAACATTTCGAGACAAACATTCCCATTTATCATATTATAAAATCGTAAAACGAAGACTCACGACCCACGGGACATAATAAAACCGATTTGCAATTCTCTTCAGGATAGAAGTGAAAATGATAGCTGACAAAAGTCATTCGGAAGATTCGTGTCGCATTGTGCGGGGAGAGATGACAAAAGTGTACCTCGCTGCTTCGGTAGCCAACAATGCGGCGGCAACCGAGAGGGGCAATTTGTCAGCATCGACAATACCGCTCGACATATTGACCATTATTTATGGAGCTTTGTGAAATACGCTCACGGTTTTATTGCGGGAACGATTTTACATCGTGTATTACACGCGATGACGTTCCGAACACTTTGTTGCAACCGACGTATTTGTCTGCATCACTTATAAAATATGCCCTTGCATTTTATTTGTGGAACAAGAAAATATTTCTAATTATTGACACAAAAAGCGGGAATTATGTAATGAGTGGGTGGTGTTCGCCTCGGGTGATTATTATAAATTGAGAATAAAAAGCATAGCGAAACGAATTTCTACGGGGATGTTGGTTAGTGTTCTTTATTCGCGGGCAACAATCGGTGAGGCGGGTCTGTGCCGCCCCGACCGCCCCCTCAGCTGCCGCTCTTTGTGGAACACGCGTCGTTACTGCTACTACAGCTTGGATTATCAGCATCCATTCAAAAATGTTACGGCTTTGATACACGCGACTAACATTACAATAAATTTTATTGTCGCCGAACGGAACAGTTGAATCGACATCGAACGTAAATTGTGACAAAAGATCATGCGTTAGGTGTACACACATAAAAAGGTTTTAATTCTAATATAATAAATTGCCTGCACTAGGCATCTAAAATAATATGTTATAAGTATCATAACGAAAAGAAAATTTAATCGCGTTGCCTAAAACTTTGAACAGGTTAAGACAGATGAAACTGTCCATTTTATCCAATTTTATAGTTCAAGCAAGCAAAACCACAAGTAAAACCTTTCGACCATATTTTATTAACGGTAATTTGAATAACACGTTGTGGTGCTATGTCACCGCATCGATTGCGTGTCCCGCAACAGTTATGTTCCGCACCAATACAGACGGATGAATGGTGATGAATACAAATGCAGGATCCAATTGTAGGCGGATCAACTGACGTTTTTACACCGTTTGTGAAAGAACAAATGGCCTGTTTCGTCCACACCCACAAACGGAATGCAGTCATTAGATACTTAATACACGTTAATATTATTCGCTAATTAATTATAAAATATCCACATTAATTTCTTATGATAGCGATTTGAATAATTAGCTATACAGCTTTACCATACCGATCCATAGAATCATGAATAGGTATTCTTCATGTTATCGAAAATTATTTAATCGATTTTCATTTCCCGTAACACTATTTGTGTAAATAATATTCGTGAAATAGCTTTCGGCGACGTGATAAATGAACACCGAACTTGAATAGCATATTTTTCATATTTGATCTTTATCAAATTACAGGTATTCTTCTCAAAATTTACAAAAACAGAAACATGTTTTTTACTTACTGTCAGTTCGCATATGAGATTATTATAAATAATTTAAGTGCCTTATCTAGAGCAACTATAAAAATACAGGACAACGCCATCTTGCGGAGAGTAGCGGATCTTGTGCTATTTGGCAACTGAAGTGTAAGATTTGGATATTGGAACAACAGATTAGGAAGTTGTAATTGTTCACAAGTTGCTAACTACTTGGACTTATAAAAAATCAGTCACACATTCTATAATATTAATTTAATTATACCTATCAATAGCTACAAACATGAACTGTTTCTTTATTTCAGTCACAAACATAACGTTACGCTCGTTTTTTTTACGTTAAAAACAGTCTGATTTGTAATATAGCCAAAAATTGGTCGTACCTTCCATTTTAAGCAAGAAGCATAGGTAGTTACTAACCGATATTAACTACATTTCGTAATGATTTTGTATGGTTTTAATAATTTGGTGACGTTTATTATTTTTTCAACTAGGTAATTTTTTTTCATACGCTAGTTTAATGCCGCATAATGCAGTTTTTATTTATTATCTTTTTTGGTTACTTGACCATGAAAGCGTGAAACTCCCAATTTTATGTTTATTTTCTATATTTTGTCAAAATAAACTTATATTTCTCGCAATGACAAGATAATATTCCATTGTGAATCGCGATGACGTTCTCAGTTTTTTTTATAGCAGATGATAAGTAAAAATGGGATTTCAAATCGGTTAAAATTTTCGTTTGTTTATTGTTAAATAAAGACCTTTTAATAAAAACTAAGATTTATTATTTTTCTTTCTTCCTTCTGTGAAAATGGGATACCTACTCACTTTTACAAAATTTTAGGAGTGATTTATAATGTTCTATTTATGTAAAATATTAAATTCTTCCTATTTTAATATAACAACATAAAACAAAATGTGTCATCTGGGTACTTTTTAAGCATTTCAGATTTTTCAGAATACTTTCCTCGCAGTTTCCGAAATACGAGATAAATTAAAGTAAGTAAATTATAGTTTTATGTCAATAAACAATCCTTGAAAGTCTTATTAAAAGCGACTTTTTTTTTCAATTAAGTATTATATTATGTACCTATAGGCCTTTAAAAGATTTGTTTACCTACTTTCGTTCACTGCACTACTGAAATCTTTATCCAGAAATAGAATAATTATATTAGTAGTATATTTTTTGTAAATATACACAACAAAAAAAAACATGGAAACCAGGTGTCCCCAAACTACAAACGTATCTACCAAAATGAATGTCTATCAAACGGTCGCTCCCCACATGAACATGAATGACCATTTCATTTCTCCAACTATGTTAATTATGATACAATCTTTGTCAAATTTGAGACAATTTGGGGTAATAAAATAAAGTTTTATGTCGCATTTACTTTGATGCGGTCTCTCGTAGCATGTTATTATCTGACAAAAGAACTCTGCAGCGACCCGGGCGGGTCTACCTACTACCAATGCATTCCATTAATGACTTTTTAAATTACGATAATTTGAGAAAAAGACGGGCTTATTAGACGAATGGCAGGTATTATTAGTAAAATTTTATCAAAGGATCTTTTTATAGTACACTTACCCCTTGTAGACAAGTCTTGACTTATTATTTAGAATAATAATTCTGTGGACTAGTTAATAACACTGAATGAAAAACAGTTTAGGACTCCACGAGACAGGCTTAACCTAGTGTCGAGTCCACCAGTTAAATGTCTCCTTTTGTATCTCCAAATAAAAATTCATTATTCTAATTAAGGAAACATAAACAGAATAAAATAAAAAAGGTAAAAAAATATAAGAAATCAGTGTATGGACAATTGAAACAATTCGGGCTTTGCATTATGATTGCCGAAACATTTTCAGAATTACACGTCGGAGCGTAAAATAATAATTTAGTTCATATCTACCTATAACTTTTGTACAAAGAATGACTAAATAAGTAATTATGAGCCCTTAAGGAAAAACAGTGATGGCCATTTATTTACGTGGGTACTTAATGACAAATCTATCATGATTGAAGCATAAACTTGAACTCAAAGAAACTAGCAATCTTCTTTGAAACTTTAATTCTATTGAACATTACTGCAATTTGATGCAACCCTGTGGCGATCAAACTACTTTATTATTCTAAGAGACATCGACGTCAATAGCTGAGTGTATTTACAAAGAAATCGTTGCAAAAATCGTCGACGTTTCTTTGTCATTTTCCTTTAGAAAATGTTAGGTTACGACTACGGCCTCAATCGAACCGAGTCTTTTGTTAATGCGTTCCCGTTACAGTCCCACAGAAACACAGGTATCACCGCAAACACCCACTCTATAATCTTGTTGTAGCCTCCTATTATGCATAGAAAACAACAGTTGGTAGGACAATGAAAAAAATCCCATAGCTGCATGGAAAATCTAATGCTATTAGAATCCATTATGTACAACATACCTAGAAAAATGCATACAGTGTGAAAATTACAGTTTTTTATGCCGTCACAATATAGGCCGCCGCGTAGTGTTGTGACAGACGGAATTGAAATTTTAAAACTATAATAATAGACGATGACTGATGCCATGTTTATTCTGCAACGTCTAACCACTGGTTGTGGCAATATCGTGGAAAATATTAGATTAAATATACACGAGCTTTCGTTTGTTTACGCCTTTAGGAATAGTTTATTTTTACAAAATAAAAGTAGTAGGTACTACTTATTTCTAATTCAAATATGCTAGCCTATACAGGGTGTAAACGAATTCGTGTAATTCCTTATAACCACACGATCTGGTGTAGGTAGATTGGCTCCGCACGGGAATTAGATTGATTAAAAATAAAAAAATAAAATTTTTTCATGCGGTATGGTTAAGTGATCGTATCTAAATCACGTAATAAGGATTCAGTAAAAAAGAAGGTTTTTTTAAGTTTAAGTTTTTTATCTCCTTTGTCATTTTGATGCCACGTATAAATGAATAAAAGCACGGCGACGCAGCTGGCGGGCACGACTAACGCGATATCGCTCTTTGCCATCAGTTAACTCGGGGCTCTAAAATGACTCATGAATAGAAAACCAAAATTTTATTTTGTTTTTTTTTTAACTTGATGTTCAAAAATGCCCATTTAGGGTTAATCAGTGTCACCAGTTGATCACGCGGTTTGAAGGAATTACACGAATTCGTTTACACCCTGTATGTATATCTAATTGACCAAAAACTTTCCATCCATTTTTAGAGATTACCAAATATATTTGCTACGAGTGGAAGTGACGAGATGACTAGGTACTACAAGATGAAAAACTAACCGAGCGACGACGCTCTGACTACTGCGATATTTGCAGATAGGTATATAACTATACTCAACTGTATGGGAGAATATCTCTGTTTGATTTTATATTAGATTAGCTTTTGCCCGCAGCTTCGCTTGCGTGAAATTTTGAACTCGTTAACTGTCGATTTTCCATACAAACTTTCATCCCCTATTTAACTCCCATAAGGGTTGAATTTCGAAAAATCCTTCCTAGTTCCTTGTCTACATTATAAAGGGAACCTCTGTGCAAAATTTCAGCTTTCTAAGTCCAAGGGTTTGGGCGGGGCGTTGATGAGTCAGTCAGTCATGACTTTTCTTTTTATTTATTAAATACAGATAGATATTCCTAACAGAATAAACCTGTCCCTTTACAGGGATTTGTTAAAGTGTTTCAGAGTTATGAACCAAAAACACTCTGAGATGGTCAGAAATACCTAACAATATGTACAATACAGTCACCATCAAATATAGCGGGACGAAAAGACTGTTCATAATTACCTAAACAACTAAAGAAATAAAACTTTATCTCAATGCGATAAAATTATTATCAGAATGACAGTTGCCGTGTACTGTGTTCATTCTGAAACAGCCCTTGTATCATTGAGATACACCTTCGGTTTCTTAATAATTCTGGAATAAGCAGTAGGTACATAAGTAATATTTGAGTACGGACCTATTTATTCTGTACTCCGTACTCAAATATTACTTAAGTATTGCTTATCCTAGAATTCTTAACCCAGAAACCGGAGGATAGTTAGAATAGAATATACTTTATTGTACACCAAAATTGTAACATAGCTCATATACAATATAATTTAGTGAAGGGTACAATGGCGGTCTTATCGCTGATAGCGATATCTACCAGACAACCTTTGGATGAGTTACTTAAATTTTCTTAGTTGTTCAGTTCATTTTGAACTATTCGGCCAGATATAGGTACATATGTATTTAATACTGACTGTACAATTTGTTATTGAGATAAACCTCAGCCCAGTCTCTCCTCCGGTTTCTGAATTGAGAATTCTAGGATAAGCCGTACTTAAGTAACATTTGAGTACGGAGTTGTCAAAAAAATTACGGATTTCAAAGCATTTTTTTGACAACTCCGTACTCAAATACCTACTACTTATGTATTACTTATTCTCAATTCAGAAACCGGAGGTCTATATACTTTTGTAGATGAATAATAAACGATACAATTATATCGGTACTATACAGAACCAAACTGCTGAAAGGGGAAATGCACAACATCCAGCTATTGATAACCCTACTCGCGCGCAGTACATTCCGTCGCTGACCGACGCACAAGACTTGGACAATCGGCAGATGGAGAGAATCCTATATGCCGATCGTCATTAACGTCCGATTTATTTATTTAATGCACAATGTACACAATTATAGTTACAGCTAAACTTAAAACTATTGAGTACATGACCCTGTTAGGGCGCAGCAAGATAACTTAAAACTAGTAGTATTGCAGTGAGTATCTACTGTCTAATAACACGTAGAATAGAAAATTTCACAATAAAAATATTACATTAATTAAACTTATATCTAGCTTTAAACATAAAAAAGGAAAATATACTACGTGTTACAAAAATACCCCTAAAGCCGAAAGGGGATTATAAAGTCCCTTGTAAAGAGTCGATTGGCAATATTTTATAAATTGAATATTAATAAGTTAGATATAGGTATATTTCATAGTAACCAAACCAATGTCGGTAGAGGCTGCATTAGTTTATTCATTAGTTACCTTGTAATGTATTATGTTTTGATCAGGTTACGATGGAACTGGCGTAACATATTGTTAAAAGTTCCAAAATAAAAAAAAGAGAAGAAGGACCCAAAATAAAAAATGTGGACAAGTCATAAAATAAAATCATCACTGAAAAGCAACCCAGAAAACATAAAAGTAAAGAGTAGACTACTCAGAAAGTTATTTACATTCTTACCTAATTTCCTCTGAGAGGTAAATGACAACAACCATAAAAGACTATTTGATTAACATTATCTTGTTTAAGGGGAATTATGTAACATGTTGTATAATAATTAACACATTTACCAGCTTAAAAACCCACCGCAGGCTACAGCAGAGGTGACATCAGCGGCGCCAGTACATAAGGAACAACAATAAGGTTGACTTTGTAGTCACAAGCAAGCCGGCATAATGCCGGTGCCACTACCAGCTCTGCGTATATCATGACTACGGGCAACAACACCTTTTCAAAATAACCCTATAGGTACTATATCGAGCAGTGAACTACTCAAGGCTGCTGAAGACGGTGAAGAATATCGAACTGTCGCGCGTTCAGCTCATGATTAAAGGGCTCCGTTTGGTTCCGAAATTAGTCGGACAATCCCTTAAAATGCACGTGAGTAAACCGTAACTAATCATAAATATGAATGTGTCTCACGAAAATTAAAATACAAAAATATTGACTTGACTATTTTTCTGACAGCGGTACCCCCTGTGCAAACGTATATAATATTAACCTCGATTAGAGTGATTGACCAGTCGTTATAAGGTAAGGTAATCATCATCAGTAGTATCTAGAAGGTATTCGCTGAGAAACTACAGTCTATTAGTAAAAGGATTTACCAAGAAAATGGAATTAGTCTCAATGAAAAACTCCGCTCTTTGTAATTTTACAAAATGTGTGTGTGGGAAATGTGACGTGTATTATAAAATTTTCAGTGTATATGCCTGTGTATATATACAAAATAGGTGGTCAGGTGTTGTGCAGTCGCAGTGCCTGTAGCATCGAATCAATTTGCAACAGTATCTCCGTCCCGCTGTCCGCTACGCTCGTCGCTCGTCCCGTAATCACTGTGATCGCGCGACCGACGCCGCGGGGCGCGATTATGTCATTAGGTGCAGCCTCACAACGTCCCGGATATCGAAGTCGATGAAAAGCCCAATAGAAATATCGCCGACAGCTATCGATCAACCAATTGTCTCCAATGATACGTTATAGTTTTGTAAAAGTTATTGTTGATCACTAACTCTACTTTTTTCTGTTCTTTTTAAAAAAACGACTTGCTTAGTGATGCCTTAGGTAATACTTACCGTTTATCATTACAGTAGTAGAGGAACCTGGTTGTTGAGAACGGAAAACCTTCCTGGGTAATATTATCTAAGTAGGTATTGTGGGGAACAATGAGACATTTTTCAAAAGCATTCAATGGCGCTTAGATGATAAAATTACAAAAACTGTATGCGATTCAGTTCCTTTAAGTTTGTTGTACGTTCCATTCACGAACAAAACTGCTTATACAAATCTCTTGTTTCATGACGATTGGCAAAACCGTAAATCACGGTTTTTCTTCAACATAATAAATGAATGTCAAACATACATAATGTACCATATATGTGTATTTGTCACTTATTTTATTTATTTATTTAAAGAACAAACAGAATAGATCGGTACACAAACTTTTGTTAGCAGAAAATATACGTGGGTTTTATAGCAAGTAATGTGAGAATGAAGTAGATTGTGCGCATGTGGGCGTGTCCCGGCCGCCGATTGGACCGGCCCACGCCAATGCGTGTGCGCCGCACAGTAGCCGCCCGACATGTTCTTATTATGTGTTTCGTAAAGTAAATCCTATATTAAACACAATTTTATGTTATTTTCATTGAGATTTGAACATGGGTTTCCAATATTCAATTGCACAATCTGAAGAATTATCCACGGGCAGTAACTCTGGCATTATTCGTAGCGATTACATATCTTGCAAGTGACTCTACGTAGGTGTGCGAGAGACATTTAAAAACATAAAATGACATGCGTGCGAGCACTCGTTTAAGAAATGTGACCTTAGGAAAAAATAAGCGGTCTGGCCATCCAACCGAACCTGCCAGCCAGCTTCCTAAGAACGTTTAAACGTCTGATATTACCAATAATTGAAGACGTCGGATCATTAAGCCTGCCGGGGCTGGTTCTATGTTGATTACTCGTAGTTATCAAGAATTTGAGCATCGATCGACCTATTACAGAGGTACGAGGACTACGGGCGCTTCTTCGTAATAACCATGATGATACCTGAAATTATATGATTTGTGAGGAATTTTGTTGAAAATGGCGAAAACATTACAGAAAAGTACAGGGGTCGTAACGACGCAGGGCGGCGCACTGGCCCCGCGGCCCCGGGGCAACCGCTCCGCAGGCCGTATGCAAATTAAACGTAATCAAAATAATAATTTCGTATGAGGCAAGGAGAAACAGAACGGTACAAGAGAGTGATCGAGCTCTCGCTCTAGCGCCCGCAACATTAGTCCGCGAGAAAGGAAAAACACCTGCCGCCCCGACCACCGTCCATCGGAAATGCAAATAGCCAGCGCCCGATTCGCTTTTATTATTTTGTATTGTTTCAACTAAGGTAATTACACACGCGATAGCGACTTAATGCGCGATATTACTGTAAGTGGAGTGAAATATTTCAGTAGTGATTATATGGTTAAGCAGGGCAGTCAAAACGTGATGAAGTCCGCTGTAGGAACGATATAAGTAATTGCTTTAATGGTGCTTTCTAGTAGCAATTGTATATATGAATTATGCACACCTTCGTCAATTATGCGTCATTTAGAAGACGTTAGTGCAATCTATTAATAAACCTAACTGTTGTTTTAGTTTGAATTGGTATGTGACCAGAGACGTGTGTTTCTACAACACATGCTTTTAATTATCCATAACTTGAATTGACCCATAGTTTGCTGAGTATGTGTAGGCTTATTGCATACACGTATGATCATCAATTCCCTTTGTTCCGACCCGCTTTGTACCTGCCGACTGCTGGACATCCCACAATACGTTTACGTCAACACACAGTTCAAGCAGGTATTGAAACTCTATGGTTAAGCTTCAGCTCTGCCTGTCATCTGCTCATATATGATGCTATTCTACCAATTCTCTTTGAGACTCATTATTCAGATTCCGACTTTTTGGATCATCTTAGGGGCCGTCTCCACGAGCGAGAGAATCGCGGCGATATTATCGTCGTGCCACGTATTTCTATACACTCTCTTAGAACGTGTCTACACACGGCGATGTTATCGCGGGCATAGTTAGTAGTGAATTTGATGGCACGGCGAGAATATCGCCGCGAATCACTCGCTCGTGGAGATGCCGCCTTAGATTTCTATCCGAAGTCCTGGGACCCAATTCTACTAAGAATATTGTTGCCAAACCGCACAACCAATCAGTCAGTTTTCGTTTACGGAACCTGTCAAAATGTGTGGTTTTGTTTTTGTTGTCAAACAATTTGACCGTTTTTGTAAACGAAAACTGTCTGCATGAACGGTTTGGCCTCGTTTCGGTTGCGATTGATCAACGTTTCTGTCAGTAGAATAGCTCTCCTGGAATCTTGGCATTAGATAATAGACCTAGTTCAGGTCCGTTTGTCATTTAAGGGCATCGTACGCTCCATGACTCTTTGCGAGATTCTTACTGTCACTACTACTGGGGCTACATTAGCGGGCGAAGAATCGAGTCGCGTTGGCGCGCTAAAACATCGTATACGGGCTTATGCGATGTTCTTGTCTACATTGGGCGGGCGAAGATTCGTCGTGCCGGATTGTGTTGTTCTCTGTTATGCGGCCGAAACGTAGGCTGTAATTCAAAATGGAGGAAGTAGTGGCGTTGCATTACATGTCGGTAAATTATTATTTATTACAATTGTACGAGTATCAGTTACAAAATAATATGAAAAAGAGACGTAGGTGTAGCCACCCAAGCGAATATTGTCGCGACAAATCCCTTTGATGCGCGCCAGTTTACCGACAGTGCCCCGATAGTACATCGTCTTCGCCCGAATACTACGCGTTGATCTACTCGGCCACACTCATTGCGTTAACACGAATATTCGCCGTAGCCCGCTATTGTAGCCCCAGCATTATAGGATTGGATCATTGAATCTATTCAGTATCTATGTACCTTTACAATTTGATATAATTTTGTAGAGTAGGTATATACTAGCAACAGATTATCAGTATACATAAAATAAAACATTAGTTACCTGTAAAGGCGGCATCTACTCACGATTCTAACGTGATAATAAGGTACCTAAGAAACAAATTGGCGTCTACCATTTAAGGTACATATCGCTGCAGGCTTTTTAACAAATAAGTGGTACCTAGGTTATTAAATTTAAAGGTTAGGGCATAATCTTTAGAAACCATTTACCTATGGTGTAGGTAGATATTGGACCAAAACACACAAGTACAGGAATACCTATGGTCAGAGCATACAGTTGTCAGAGCTACCGTTTAATTAAGGCCACGCTTGGCTAGCGATGAGCCAGTGGTTAGACTCGTCACGCCGCACGCCAATTGGCCACGATTAAAAATAATTTTCATTTTTGATGTCATTTCGCTCGTTACAGAGCTCCCTGATGCGAATAATTCCTCTGTTATGAGGACCTGTATAACATTATGTATATCTACTAGCGGTACTATAAACCGCATATTAATTTGACGTTATTTGCGTCAAAGATAATCACGCTGTTTGCTATTGCGTATGGACAGTAGTTAGGTCGAAGCCGATATGAGCAAGCGGACTTGAACGCTACACAAATAAAAATCCGTCTTACAAGCGTGTTCTTTGTCATCTTATGAACCAACGTTCTACTGCAGATTGACTGTTATTTTTGTGAATTTATTCCGAGTCCTGCGAAGCGGATCGAAGCACTCGAAGCACTCACTGACTGACATCCGTGGAGTACAAAGGTTCCAGATGAAAACCAGCGCCAAGTACTTGTATTTGGTATAAAGCTTATCTGGATACTTGGTCCGGCCTTGAGACACAACAAAAAATATGATTATGCTTATGTTATGTCTTTCTATCTTTTTCGTTCTTTATTTTTTCCTATGTTTGATATGTATGTCATGTTGTATCTCTTTGTAAAGCGTCTAAATAAAAATAAAAAGCTTTCTTTTTTCTATCTTTCTACCCAGTTACATGGAAATTAAATTCTGCAACCGCAATCTACTCACTGATAAACTACTTTGAGAATCTAGTCTCCATGATATTAGCTACGCGATTTGGACTTCCCTTTTCTTGCAACTCGTCTGTCCCAGCAATTTTACCTATAATTGTGAATGGCATATTACAGGCTTACTCCCGTCTGAATCGAGATCGGTTTCTAATCAAAAAACGAACACATCAAATCAGAATCAAAATAAAACTTGAATCACTTGGGAATAAGCCTCCAGTTATTCCACCAAAACCGTTCACTTTATAATAGATCCTCATGAGGTAGGCCCTAACCATGAGCTCTGTTCTAAGAGTCACAGGTTTGTATCAATAGATCAGTTGACTGATTCAGGTATTTTTTGAAGCAGGAAACTTGCCTTAACCCTTTGTAGGGCAGATTTTACATTAAGACACAAATGAAACCACAATTACTTGGCATCACTGCCGATCATGTTGGTTAAATTCACGTTAGGGGTCGCGTTTGTGCGCTGTGCCCGTTTAAGGTTGATGCGTTTTTAGCATATGGGTGATCATTCTTAGACCGGCCATACACGGGCAGCTCGAGCAGTTAGCCAGTGATAAACATACACGGACAGCTCGAGCAGTCAGTGTATGCCTGGCAACTGCTTGACCGCACGCCGCGCCGCCCGTGCCGCCAACCGCCCGAAGCAGTTGCAACTGCTCGAGCTGTTTCGTGTATGTACGTACGTAGAAGGCTGTAGTTTACTATGCTGTTGCAGCTTAAAGCAGTCGATCCTGACTGCTTCAAGCTGCCCGTGTATGGCCGGCCTTACAATAGTTTTGATAAAACCGACGCTAAAGTCAGACTAGTGGGGGAGGTTACAAGCGCTGTACAAATTTCGTTTCTGCCCTATAAAGGTTATAAAGGATTCGAAATCTTTCAGGTCTCTTTGATAGTACAGTTTTCGTTTAAAAAAACTGTCAAAAACAAAGCCAAACATTTTATATAACGTTTAACATTATAATTAGCCTAGTGGGCTACCACAAAAATCGATCGATCGCTAAACACCGATATGTGGTCGCTATTTACGTATCGATATCACCTGGTCCTGGTATGAGACTGTACTGAGCAAAATATCCTTGAAATTCGCATGAATATATTATAAATAATTATCATAAAAATACAAGAACCATTGTAGAATTATTCGTCATTTTATTATTATAATAATTACAGCTTCGGCGTACTTACCTATTTATTTTAATTTGATCTACAAACTAACGCCAAATTCAGTCATTCACACTACATGTATTTCGGGCTACTTAATAGAATTTTTGCAAAGTAACTTCTACATATTTTGCCTATCCTTGCCTTGTGAGAGTTAAAGAGCCTCTACGCCAACGTAGACCCAGCGTAGCACTGCCTTCAAAGTAATTGATTGGATTAAACTTCTTATTTTAAAGTCGGTTCCTCAAAAAAAAAACGTCCCTGAAAGAAAAAGTTTACCTCTATATACAAGGTTAGTCAGGAAGGGGGTACTTATCCGAAAGGGTGTTAAAGTACTTAACGTAATAATGAATAACTTTTGTTCTACCACTTTGTTCCCCAAAAGTCAATAGTTAAAGAGAAATGGCTGTTCAAAAATTACATAAATTATACGCTAAAATCTATCTATCCTCAGCTATGATCAGCTGTGTTTACATTTTAGGTCATATTTGGGGTCACGAATTAAAAGCTCCATTTTCTGAATTCGTAACTAAAGTAAGGACGAAGAATTTTTAAAAAAACTAAAATAAAAATTATCGAATTTCACTTGCTTTAAAACCGTCATCACTGATACCTACTTTAAGTGGCCTGCAGATTAGTACCCCCTTTTTGACTAACCTTGTATATTATGTACAACTCAGGTGTCAGACTACCTTGGCTGGAGACCCTTCTGGCCTTGCCAATAACATGTTGTCCGGCAAGGACAATATACAAGAAGACAAATTTTCCAGGGTCCTTATAGGACATTAAACAAACGCAAATAACGCTACCGCTTTTCAATAATATCTTTGCAGTGTATGATAGCGCTGCGCTGCTTGCAAAGACTATTTGACAATAATATCATTTATCAAATTCAGAACATTCAAAATTAAGGTACGAGTTCGTAGCCGACTGCAGATAGCAGCAACTGACGACTTAAATATCCTATAATTCAGATTGTACGTTTGGATGGTAATTTAGACGTGTTAAGCAGTGATAACCTTGCGGTTGAACGGTTGCATTCCATGACACCTCTGACGATCTGTGCGGATCAGAATTTAATTATCACTTGCATTAACTGTGAAGGAAAAACATCGTGAGTAAATCAGCACAACAGAGGGCTCCAATAAGTTGTCGATAGTGTGTAGTCCGCCAACCCGCACCAGACCAGCGTGGTGGACTAAGACTGGTATTCCACTCATCAAATATCTTTGTCCAATATTTGATCAAACTTTGAGTGATGCCCTTTCCACTTGTCCAATAACTTTTTCCAAGATTTTGCGTAGTGTGAGAAAATGGAGGAAAGTGAAGCGACTTTATGTGCTGCTATTATCATTAAATTATTTTTAAGAAAGAAAAAATAAAACAAAAAAAAAGCTTTGGATGAACCGATGGGTCTAAACGCGAAGAGAAAAAAAATTCATCATTGAAATAGTCCACAAAATCTTAGTTGCAGCCATTTTGATTTCAATGTCATTAATCTTTGGTCAAATATTGGTATTGCTAGTACATTTGATGAAGTCGTCCAATTTATTTGATCAAATGCTCATTGGACAAAGACAGTTGATAAGTGGAATAACAGCCTAAGGCCTAAACCATTCTCGTTCTGAGAAGATTCCTGTGCCCAGCAGTAGGACAGCAACGGGCTGATTATTCAAATTTCCGGGCCTTTTTGTTCTTACTTCTTACACATACATTTAGTTCATACTTAGGTTAGATAGGACCCACGTATCGTGAACTTTTTCTCATATCACACTATAAATAGATGCACTTATATACAGCAGAAGGTTGTAACACATGAACACAATCGTGAGTGAGTACATACATATGAGCATAAGTAGCACTTACCGACAAGGGCACGGGTTATTACGCAAATTACCACAAATAATAGGCCGGTGACAATTAGATGATTTTCTTGAATGAGTACCAATTGCTAGGTGTCTTCCTTAGCCTACATACGAGTGAACATGTGTGTAGATTAATTTACATTTAGCCATCTTGAATATTCATTAAGGATACGTCTATTATTAGTTGACAAAAATATGTAATAATGTAAAAACTGATCCCATAAAAAACCTTCATGTAAAAAAAGCCATGTCTCGCGACCTTCTTGCCGTGAAAAGTTCTGAAACCTAATGTAGAGCCAAGTCGCGCATTTCATTTAGAAAGATTATAAACACTGGATGCCAAATATACAACGTTATTTTTAGTATATGCAAAAACCGAGACACCCCAACAAGATTTTCATCAGAACTGCCTGAATATGTTTTTAATATTGTTGTTTTTGTAAATCTCCAAGTTACACCGTATTTTATGTCGCGTTAAGTTCCCTAGTAAAGTGTGAAATGCCTGAGATGTGCTATGCAGGGGTTGTCGTATACACGAAAACTGACCGAGCGGACCGTCTCAAGCCTCCCATTCTAAGGTGTCTATTCCCGTCAACTGTTATGGGTAGAAAACTACTGAAACAAAAATGAAATTCATGAAAAAAAAAGTGAAAATACTTATAATGTGGTTTAAAAAATATGTCAATCGATTCTCCTAGTGATTCTGAACAAACTACTTAGTTTCAGGTTTAGTATATACTAAAACTAAGCATAAATAGGTCTGCTAGAAGTACCTACCTTAGAATTTTGATGATCGGTGAGTGACAGAGTGAATTTGTTCTAGTTAGAAACTTGTAATTTGGCAATTTATTTAATTACAGTTAGTACTCTCTATATCATAAAGCTTTCGCTCTAATCTATTACAAAGATATAGGGGGCTTAAATGTGCCTTGAGTTGCTTTGAAATAAGAATATACGTCCTGTGACTACTTATTCGGCGTTGGGGGGCGGCATTGCAGTGCCCCCTGATAGGTCGCAATTCCAAACTGTGCTTTGAATTTTTGTCGTTTTGAAATGAAAACACGATCAATATTCCTGCAGAAGTGATAAAGGCTGCTAAAACTATGATAAAGGGTACCTAGTAAAGGTTAAAAAAGGTGCTTTTAGCTACTATAGCTGCACACTATTATGGGTTTTATGCATAAACATAATAATGAACATTTTGACATCTTACATAATATTGGAAACTGTGTTGCTAAGATATATTGACCACTTTGGATTCTTACTACAATATGCGTATTCGGACTGCGTACATTATAAAAGAATTTATGCCCTTCTGATCCTTTTAACTACGTCGGACGCTAACATCAATTTGACGCTGACTGTACACCGAATATTACTAATATCCAAAAAAAAACATGAATCTTGTTCATATTGCAAAATCAAAGTTGGGTTATCGGAGACGGGGATGAAGTTAAAAAACTTAATTTCTTGAATGATTTACGCTAAAAATTTTGTAATAAAATTGGCAAAACATCAACCTTATTCAAGAAGGGAGAGCAAATAAGTTGGGAAACCAAAGAGAGCTAACATCATACAAGTTTTACCTACTTATAAAAGGCCGTAAAAGATTAGCGATCAGTTTCTTGAAACAAATCGAAATGAAGTGAAATTTTATTTGCATGAATCATGGTATAAATGGTGTTACATAGTGATTATGTGGCATTGCATGTTTCGCCAGGAGCTGGCATGCAAAAATTTTAATAAGACTAATTGCAGGATATGAATTAGTCAAACAATCGTATTCTTGTCTGAATGTTTAATTGTTTGAATGCAATGTCAAAATAATAAGAATAGGTATGTCGAATTAATAAAAATGGGTATTTAGAAGATTAAGTAAAGTCAGATCAAAATGATTTTAATATATATGATTCATTCATAAAAGTATTGTAGAAACTCAAAAGTCCCGTGTGGTGTCGGACGTAAAGAATAGCACTACCCCATCTCTTCCCATGGGTGTCGTAAAAGGCGACTAAGGGATTCACTAGAGGATGGGCAGCAGCGTTCTCTGAGTATTTTAACAACCATACTGCGATCGCCAACCCGCCTGCCAAGCGTGGTGATTATGGCAAACCCCCTCAACATTGTCGATGTGGCGATGCTTGGGGAGGCCTGTGTCCAGCAGTGGACGTCTTTCGGTTGAATGATGATGATGATGAAACTCAATGAAATAAGACGTTTCAGTAGTTTTTTTTTTTTAATTACTTACTTTAGAAACTTAATGAATTATGCCATTTCAGGAGTTTTTAAAAAAACTACGTACCGTCATTAGCGGGTTCTTAAATTCTGTTGGCAATTTATAATATATTTTAATAGCCATTGGATAGCAACTTTTATAATACATATCAGTTTCAATTAATGAAGTCGATGATCTTGTAATAATTGTGTAAAGTATTTGTGATCTAGTTTATGTTACTAATACTATAAGGTATAAGGTATAACGGGCTGGTATCCGCAACTCCACGTCTAAGCGCGTATTTTGCGTGACGAGCTGTAACTGTAATGATAGAATCGAACGAAGCGATTATGTTGTTGTGTCTTTTACGTTAGATCAACAATAACAAACTCAACATTCAAAATATCAACACCACTAGATCGACAGTTAAAGAAGTCTCGAAGTACACATTAAACCTTCGGTTTCAGGCGACCGAGTACGAGCGTACGAGCGACATATGACAGTCATTACGGGTAGTCAAAAGCCCAAAAGTCTGAGAACCGGTGGAACCTTAGGATATCGGCATTGCCCAGTAACTGGGTTGCGGAGGTCTGATGGCAGTCGCTCCTCGTAAAATACTAGTATTCCGCCGCATGTGATTAGACTAAAGACCGACCTCACATATGTAGTTGGGAAAATGATAGGCATGAATGCACGATGATGAATTTTTTATACAACTGCCTACAATGAGAAAACGGAAAACATCATTTTTCTTGTGAATACGTAGGTACCTACTACACAAAATAATGAAGGTAGCGAGAAACGATTTGAATGGTACCTACAAGTCACAAAGCCTGCTTCCACAGCCTATCACCATAGTCCTGAATCCTCATTACCATACACGTTAATACCGAAACGATTCGAGTTCACGCTTTTACCGGCAGTCGGCATTACCGACGGTTCGGCGGCGGCAGTGCGTTAGATGTGCGCAATTTGCCTCCATTTGCCGTAATGACAGGCCGCGTCTCTGCTCATGGATGCTGCATAATGAGCCGATCCCGCCGATTGATCTGAGCTCTATGCACCTAGCTATAACTAGGCGTAGCTCGTAGGTAGCCTGCGAGCAACGAATGCAGGTCTAGCATTACTGTGTTGTAATTAGAAGTGATTGGAGCGATTTGCTCAGGATATCGGAGGCTGCATAGTAAATACGTGGAGTTGTGGCTGCAGTTGAAGATAGAGCGTTGCTATTTTTAAGTAGCTATAGGAGATGTAGCAAGTACCTACTACTACTTGTATACGTATAATGCCTCTATGTTTATTTTTGTCACTTAGCTACAATGTTTTACAAACAAAATTTTGGTTCCAACGGGTATTAGATAAGGGAGTAGTTATGGAGCTCCTTGTGAAAGAATTTGTCCGGGGAAGTGCTACCACTAGGTATAGCTATTACTACCACCAAGCAGTATTCTGCCGCGCTAGCGAAGAATACAATAACTCGATTTTGCCGCTTCCGAAAAAAACGCGTTCAACGTGCTCTTAAGTTTTGAACTGGGGCCCAATTCTCCTAAAATAAATTGTTGCCAAACGCAGTCGAACCACAACCGTCAGTCAGTTTTTGTTTTCGAAAACTTTCAAAATGATTGATTTTGTTTTTTGTGTCAAACAATTTGATAGCTTTTGAAATTGAGAACTGTCTGAATGAACGGTTCGGCCTTGGTTCGGTTGTGATTTATCAAGATTTATTTTAGGAGAATTAGGCCCCTGTTTTAGTTATTGCATTCTTGCTTACTGAATAACCGAGTTCCTGAAGAATTCCAAAAAAGTACTTAGAGAGAGTTAATAGATCTCGATTGACTGATTCCGATTATAGATATGTATAACCCAAAATCGTCCATAATCGAGTTATTGTATTCTTCGTTAGCGCGGCAGTATTGCTGTATTTCGATTTGAAGGGCGAAATTACAGACACATGAGTTTTTCCATCTTATTGTCTCTAAGGTTGGCGCATCAACAATCCTCTTGGTGTTATAGATGTATATATAAACCTAGGCGGCGATAACCACTTTCCATCAAGTGGGTCGTAGGCTTGATTACTCCAAACGAAATAATAATTTGATTTGACTAGGTTTTGAAAAAAACGCGTGTGGACAAACTTGTTGATTTGACTTGTTGTTGATATGTTATGTGTAAAAAACTATTTTCAAAAAACACAAAATTTCGATAAAAACTGGTGGTTTGCGTAAAAAGAGCCTTAGAGACAGATATTTAAGTACGTCCGGCATACCTTGGACAGTTAGCCTCGCTACCAACCTTGCTGACTCGTACTGGCACGAGAAAAGAAGAAGGCAGTAAAACCACATTATAATTAATTAATTCTTCTTACTAATCTAAATTGCAACATGAAGTCACAATTTTAATTACCTACATAGAAAGAAAATGTTGAGTCCTTACAGGTAAAACTAGCACTAGTTAGACAATATTATTGTCATCATTAACCGATAACCATCTAATTACCAATACACAATAAAAACCTCTATTAAGGGTTGTTTGATCAAAACGGTCCCGGATTGGGAGCGGCGGCGCCGTCGAGGGTGCCCTACTGGAACGAATGAGTTACAAAAGCATATGTTTTGAGCCCTAGAGCATACCTTATCATTTACCACATTACGTGCGTCATGATTATAGTAATCTGCTTATGAGGGTACAATAGCGCTGCACTCGCCGTGCCACCACATGCGATATAACGCAAACAGGATGATTCAAATTTCGAATTCTGATATTTTTCAGTGGATGATATATTTTGAGAGAATAAATCAATTCTTTGGTGACAAATAAATCTAAATAATACAATATTTAGAGTTTTGCGTTGGTGGCATTTCCGAAAAAAACTAAAAATATCAATAGACTTTGTAAAAGGTTAGTCGGAAAGGGGTACACTCTAGTGGTAGGACAGAGTCTGACCACGTGCAGTCGGGGTGCGCTGAGTCGGATTAACATTAAATTTGACCTATTTTAATCCAAAAGGGTGTAATAGTATCTACAATAATTGATAATTCTTGTTTTACAACTTTCCCCAAAAGTCAATAGTTTAAGAGAAAGAGCTGTTCAAAGATTTCATAAAAAATACGCTAAAATCTATTTATCCTCAGCTATGTTTACAGCTTAGATCATATTTGAAGTCACGGATTAGAAGCTCCATTTTCTGAAATTGTAACTAAAGCAGGGATGAAGAATTAAAAAAAAAACTAAAGCAAAAATCATTTTACATGGAAATAAAAATTATCGAATTTTGAAAGTTTATCTCTTAACACTTGCTTTAAAATAGTCATCAGTGATAATTTACGTGGCCCGCGGATCAGGACCCTGTTCCGACTTACCTTGTATACTCGTATAGACATAGACCCATAATAATAGACAAAACATCACATACTCGTACGTCACACAAATGAATCAGTTTTTTTGTCTATTTTTCTTAAAACTCAACTAAACTATTATTGATGTAGTAGTTAGTTTGCATAGTAATTAGTAATTCTAGTCTATTTTAAATAAATGAGTTTTGAGTTGTTATAATATATTATTATTTAGATTTCTGTGTTCATTATCTGAACCGGATAGTGAAATGTAGCTTATCCGTTGGTAGTAGTGTGGGTCTGTGGGAGCATTCTTGCGCGCTACAAATGTATGATGCAACCTGATGCAACACAAAATATCTTGCAGCACGCATTAAGTATATGGTTTCGGTCTGTGACGTGCCATAAAGTTCTAAGTATTTTTAAGACGTAATAGGGGTACAACACAATTAGCTGATCGAACAATCAATGGTAGTTGCTCATTTTCGCGCCACTCACACGTATTGCGTCAGCGTAAAAATCTATTTGTACTTAGTACTGACTAATAAACATTCGTGGTCTTGAAGTCGCACTCAGTTCGGAAATGATCGGTTTTACGAAGTTTGTCGACGCGACTTCTATCAGTAGAAAAGTATTACGTAAGTATTAAATCTATATAAATAAAAATAAAGTCTTGACTGACTGACTCATCAACGCCCCGCCCAAACCCTTAGACCTAGAAAACTGAAATTTTGCACAGAGGTTCCTTTTATAATTTAGACAAGGAATATGGAAGGATTTTTCGAAATTCAACCCCTAAGGGAGTTAGGGGATAAAATATAATAGGGGATAAAAGTTTGTAAGGAAAATCTTCACTTAACGGGTTCAAAAATTCACGCAAGCGAAGCTGCGGGCAAAAGCTAGTCTAATATAATCATCATGACAAGATAGGTAGAGTGCTACCTCCATCATCATCGTCATCATCATATCAGCCCGCAAACGTCCACTGCTGTACATGGGCCTTCCAATGACCGCAACAATGGATGGTCAAAGGAGAAATTGTAATAGCCATCACACAGGCAGACAGATTTATGTTCTCAGTATGTTTTTTAATAGCAGACAGGAGAACTGCTGTCCATTGTCTTGGGACAAATCCTTGGTTGCCTTTTACGACACCCACATGTGGTGAAGGGGTGGCCTATTCTTTACCGCCAATAGAGTATGCGGAGTAGAGCGGAAAGTTGTCACTTTTCTACACTTTTCATTTGATTTTATAACTTGCGCAAAAGTGGTTGGTACAGTAAATACTGTGAGGACAGTATTTAAGCATAGGCTACATGAGATGCAGACAAGGGGAAACAGCACAAAAAAAAAGATTAAACCTAAAAAGGCAGCTAGGTGCAGAAGGCGGAGGACTGAATAATAGCATTTGAATTAGAAAATTGCTCTCTAAACGAGCTCTCTGAGCTTTGCTATTCATTTCTACCTAGCTATCGTTTCCAATATTGACATAATTTTACTACAAATCGGTAAAAAATAGAAACATGATGTAGCTCTGTATTCACAATTGTACAAATTTAATAGAAAATATGACCCTTTCACTTTTCCACATAATTAAAGAGTGCGCAACGGGACAAAAGAGTCGATCGCTACATGTTGTTAATAATGTTTTATTCGTTGGAATCGGTTGACAATAGCGCGCCCCGGTACCCTTTCTTCGACAATTTGGCGCGCAGCAGTCTCCGGAAGTTAGACCTTTACCCTGGAATTAGGGATCCTTAGGCTCTCCAGGACTCGCATTGTTGTACTAAGAACTCCGCCCCGCAAGAATTTTGACGTGACAAGTCAGCACGTGACACGGTATGCGTTAAAATTTCAATTGTGAGGGAGAAGTGAAGGGGTCTTTAAGAAATGCCGTTACTTTTGGAGTACCTACCTCATGCTTTTTAAGACGACGTTAGGTATATAATGCTTGGATATAGATTCCTATTTGTAGGTAGCACAAACCAAATACTTACCTAATGAAACTTTAAATATTTTACAACATTCATTATTTGTTCCTAGGTTTAAAATTAAACAGAGTTGTGCAAATGTGATGTTAAGTGCATCGAGATAAAATATTAAAAAAACCATAGGTATGCACAGTGTTACAAATGTTACAATCCATACAGTTGGGCAACGAATGTACTAATGCAGAGCAACAGCGGAGAAATTGAGGAGCGGCGCAGGTCGCGTACCGCAAACTCGCTTAGTTTGCGGTATCGATTGACGCGGGTTTACACAAGCATGTTATATATTTATTTATATATTTTATATATTTTTATGTTATATATTTTAAGTGCTGTTTAGTAGTTCTATCTATTATGAAATTCGACTTCTAAAAAGAACAAGCTTAGAGAACAACGCGGTCGACGACTGGCGTCAACCACGTTGCTCTATGAGAACAAAGATCTCATATTTCATACATATCCCCTTGATGCAGAGTAAGTTTCCCATTTTTCGAAATACCTACCTACCTAGGTACCTACCCACATGTTACCTATGTTGGAAATTATTGTGATCAGAACATAATCCTCATGAAGTTTCGAAAAAATAACATTGGTATTGCCCTACCCTTGCATATTTGCTTAGGAAAGCGTAAATACATACACGGGTGGCGGCGTCGCCCGACATCAAAGGCGTTGCCCAACTGTATATATTATAAAACTGTGGTATTAGCCTAGTGTATTGTAATATCTATGTTATTAGTTAGGTACCTAATACCTATGTCTTGCTGATTTACGAAAATTCGTAGGCTATGATCGCAGGTAGGTTAACCTTATAGTCAGTGGCGTGCGTTTCATAAAGACAGAAAGACACTGCCTACCCTACCTAACTCAGATAAATATTTATAATCTTGTTCTGATATCTAATATTATTTTATCCACGAGTACTTACTATCATAAACAAAAAAAAACATAATTTAGCTCCATATTTCGAGTTTCGGGTATCATTGTACGAAGGAGCTAACATCTGGCATACCTGCTCTGTGTGCCCGATGTCAGCTCGTTCACACAATTCGACGCAATTTCGCATTATGCTGCGCTAGCGCCACTGATTGCCTCGGTAAAGACACAAACTATTCGTGTCTAAATGTATATAAGTGTGCTCTCGTCGTCATGCGGATTTAATGAGTGTGCGTTCCTATAGATACGAGGCACACAATGTCACAAATAACGCACACAACCGCACAGAGTAGCCACTGTCTTAATTTTTACAACACGACAAGTTACGACCCTTACCGAAGTTTTCCGAACCGAAGTTAGCTATGCAACTATTTTAAAAAGTTGCATTGTTTCATTTAATTTTTGCTACATTTACAACACCATTTTTTGGTCGTATTATTTTTATACTGAGCATAATACTGAGTCGAGTCGTCATTTGTTTGTTTTGTTTTGGTTGTGATCTTTGTTATCAGATATTTAAGATTTTAACGTTGATAATAGTGTGAAAAATGGATAATATTCACTGTGAAAGTTGTTCAGGTGGTATGTGCATAGAGAAAATAAAAAATTCTTACTTAATTTAAGTTTTTACTTAAATTGTTTAACGAAATGTTCACAGAAACTGATGTGCTTTACGAAATTATGCAAAAAAAGACATCTGATGTGATATACTGTATCAAAAAAATTAACGAGTTTGAATCGTTTTGGAATCCTTCAGATCTAGATTTGAATTCATTTTTGAAGGCGTTAAAAGAATAACAGGACCGCCAAAACGAAAACGTAATGTTTTGGACGCAAAAATCAATTTGAAACGGAGTTTTATTGAAATTATAGACAATATATCTAACGAATGTCGCGACCGTTATAAAAATCTGAAAGAGTTAAAATTTTTTGGACTTCTATCATGCGAAAATTTCAATCAATATAATGACAATTTTCCGGTTGAATTAGTAGCGCAATTCGTAAATGTTTATAAATCACACGACTTTAACTTAGACCGCCTTATCAATGAGCTCAAATGTGTTTATAAATCTGTCGAATTCAAAAACCTTAGTATTTACAAAATTATAGAACATTTTTACGAAAATAACATAAATACAGTTTTTCCCGAAATACTGCGATTGGCAAAATTAATTGTAACAGTTCCCGCGAGCAGTGCTTCAACCGAAAGGTCATTCTCGTCGCTGAAACGTATACACACCTACTTAAGGAATACCCAAGGATAGCGACGACTTACAGATCTTTCCATAATTTCAATAGAAAAACACCTGCTTACGGAAATGAAACGCCTTCCCAACTTTTACGATTCTATATTGCAGACTTTCTTACAGAAAGATAGACGTGTAGATTTAATATACAAATAAAATAAAATCCTATAATATTTTTTTAGGTCCTTATACACATACCACCATCTTTTCACTGCTATTATTTAATTTGCAAATACAGAACAACAAAAAAACGGGCCGAAAGGCCACATCGAATATCCGTAAATTGATATGTCCATAAAATCAGTAAATCTATATAGGATATTTGAGGTGGCAATTACGAGTACCTACATCATTATTTAATCGACGAGACGACGAACTAAAGCCAACATGCAGTATTTTTGGTAAGAAATAGCTTCAAAATTTTCTGCCTACCCTGTCTAAAAACTCTGTGCACGCCACTGCTTATAGTAGTTGATCGATGGCACCAGACCGCTTACAACACATCATCGACTATCAACCACCAAAATTATCTCGTTGGGTTCAGTCTGGTGACCTTGTCCAGCCACTTGCAACCACTGATTACCGAATTACCGGCTGCTCTCGCCTATACTTACCGCGCCGATTTAAATAATAAATATCTTATCTAAATAACACCCAAGCATTGTTTTGCCCTCGACGATCATATAGGTAATGACGTATATTAACTCACATCACTAATAAAATTATGCTCGCTGGGTAATTTGACTTAATTTTGCCAGAATCTTGGCTGAATCAGACCCAAATTATTAATACAAATTGTATTTCCAGAACTAATCTGATGGGGAAACGGTGGTGCTGACTCAACGTTGCGCTAAATTGATGTTGAATTGCAAAATCTGAAGCAACTACTTCTATTATTATTTGACTTGGTCGCCGTTTCACCATATGGTAAGTGCAGACAGGGCCTAAGATGGAGCACACGAATCCAAGTAACAGACAGAGGGATTCCCTTTCAGGTCTCACACACACACGACGGAACACAGTAAATTGATTGGCGCTGGATTTTAAAATGAGGTGGTAGCTAGCCAGGCGGACCGTATAGATCCTACCACCTAACGTGCTGGGTTTTGTTGAATCTTACAACACGCCTCTATTCTCAACATGTGATGACAAAGTTTTATATTCTAGCCCGTCCCCACACGGGATAAAATTAATTAAACTACTTTTAACGAAATTAATTAAAAGCTAACGAGTCTTTGACTGTTCTAAAACTACATAGAATTGACTTGGCTTCACAATTAACTATGGTACTAAAAGTTTATAAACGACAGCAAAAAAACGCCTAAGGTAAGTAATGCACATAATTAAGTACTAAGTACTAACTATACAACGTGTTACAAATATACCCATAAAGCCGAAAGGGGATTAAAAGGTCCCTTGTAAAGAGTCTATTGGCAATATTTTAAAAGAAAAGAAGGACCCAAAAAAAAATTTGACAAATCATAAAATAAAATCATCACTGAAACGCAACCCTGAAAACATAAAATTAAAGAGTAGACTACCCAGAAAGTTATTTACATTCTTAATTAATTTCCTCTGCGAGGTAAATGACAACAACCTCAAAAGACTACTTGATTTAACATTTTCTTTTTTAAGGGGAATTATGTAACACGTATTTTTTGTCGGCGTTTGTACATTCTTAATACCTATAGCGCATTATATACCTAGGTGAAATTACAGCCAACCTCAATAGGTTGCTATTGCTAGGTGGTCGTCATTAGATACCGTAGGTGATAATAACAACAGTGTCTAATGAGACAGAACAATAAATATTTTTAACGACCATACACTGCTTATATGGTCGTTCCTCAGCATAAAATATTATACCATTACCAAGATCTATAAAGCCAACGTTATGACCTAGGAAACATCCCTGCCATGCACGGCTAATGATGAGCATATGAGCGATGTTCACAGTAAAGCGACTAATGAAACAGCCATATTAGTTAATTGTGCCCGCCCGCTCCCGCGCTCGCCACGCTCCACTCACACTCATAATTGCACCTTCTATTTCCGTTACAATAAGTAGGTACTATTTTTGCAATCATTAGTTGGTAAGCGTCAGCTACTGGTTGTATTGAATATGAATTGATGACTGGTCGTGTTTTGTTGGCCCAACAAATTCTTCTACTATCCCTTCGATTCGTTAAAACCAATCGCTTCAAAATGACAATGGCATCGTCGCAAAAGAAGGAAGGAATGATAAAAATAACACTTTTTTATTACGTGTGGTTTTACTGGTTTAACTGAAACCCAAGTTTTAAAATACTTCCTACATAGTATAAAACAAAGTCGCTTCCCGCTGTCTGTCTGTCCCTGTGTATGCCTAAATCTTTAAAACTACGCAACGGATTTTGATGCGTTTTTTTAATAGATAGAGTGATTGAGGAGGGGTGCATGAAAAGAGCCTCCACGAGTGACGATACTTAAGTACGTCCGGCGCACCCTGGGCAGTCAGCCCCGCTACCAACCTTACTGATTGGCTAATCTTTTCACCACAGCATGAGCTATTTTCGTATAGCTCTTGCTGACACGAGAGAAGAAGATTGAAGAGGAAGGTTTATATGTATAATACATGCGACACGACACATTTGGTGCAGTGGCTAAGTGATTGGCTTCTGCGCCACGGGTCGTGGGTTCGATTCCCACACGGAACAAAAATTTGTATGGCCTACAGATGGTTGTTTCGGGTCTGGGCGTTTGTTTGTGAGATTTGTGTCTGTAAACGCACCCACGATACAAGAGAAATCTTAGTGTGGGGCAAAGTTTAAAAAAAAAATTTAAAAAAAATTAAAAAAAAAATAGTAGAGAAAAACGCGGAATACGCGATAAACAACATCAACGCTGGCGAAGCCGCTGGCGACCTCTAGTGTATTATAAATCTGGGTTTACCTTAGGTATAATTAGACTTTGTTTAAACCATCTCTTGTAATAAGGGGGAATGGTAAATGGCCGTTAGTTAATGGGTGCGGGGCTACTTATTTCCTTTTAAAAAGGATATCAGAAGTAAGTCGATTGCATATTTCGTCTATTCTTGATGACTCTTCAAACAAACTGTTTGGGCTTAAAACACTTACCCCCTTTATACAAAACATATTCTTAGAAATCCCTAAGTTTTAAAATAGCCCCGTTTCTTTTTGTTATAAGTATGACATAAGAAAGTGATGGGTACCTATATTTTAAATCTGGGCTTACCTTAGTTTTGATTTAAACCATCTTTAAATTGAGATTGAGAGACACTGTTTAGTGACAATTCCATAACTCGGTTTTGTTATAAGATTACATTTATTACCTACATTACTGTTATTAGTCTGTAAGCCTTCCAAAAATAAAGAAAAAATAAAAACAAAATAAAATACATTTATTGCAATACATTTCCCTAAACTGTATCAAAGCCGTATTCAGCTAAATACGAAGTTTTGGTAAGATAGAAATTCCTTCAGCTAGTTCGACGACATTACTTGCTTTTAATTGTTCCTTCTAAACCTTTAATCTAGTTTTAGATTTAAAGATACGTTAGATTTGTTATCATCACTAATGCTATGCTTGTGCATCATCATAGGATGTCAGGTTTCGCAACAACCAATATTGGTTAATTAAATAACCACAGCCCATCGCTATTAGTTAATCTCACGTTTACTAATAGAGGCATCAACTTGCTTAATTTGATGTAACTAAGGCTAGAGTTCACCAACATAAATTCTCTGGTTAAACAAACCTTTACTTGGAAAATGTAGTAGAATTTTAGATAAATACTTGATCAACCGGAGAATTAATTTTGACGCCTTAATGCGCCAGATTTGCTGCTGTCTGCCCTCCAGGGCTTACATACATGTAATGTATCATTTGGCCAACTTTGGCACTAATCACAATGCAGTAACTTGGCACTAAGCATGGTCGATCAACTAACTGTCAAAATAGAGAACTGTACCCCAAGTGTGAGTTACTACAGTAGTTGTGTCACGCCAAAAATGTAAGAAAATTTAGGCAGCGCCACTAGCGGCGAATAGCGTGACTAAAAATTTGTTTGAAATTTTTGGCGTGACGCAACCACAGTAGTAACGTAAAAAACTCACACTTGGGGTACAGTAGACAATAGATACCTCTAGTAGACGACATGGCTCTAACTAAATGAACGTTGATGGCTTCGCTGCTTGTGAAGGAAGATGTCAAAAACCTATCAAATCCAATATATTTTTTATGTTAGTTCTCTATTTCACCAATTTCATTTAGATCCATGTTAGACTATACGAGTTAGTAAATTACGAAAACAGCAATTATAGTTTTCGTGAACTCGCTAAACTGATTAATATACATATATTTAGATAGTGTTTAGGAAACCTTCGAAAACGATTGTCGTTTTCTAAATTTGCAAACTCGTTCTATAAACCTACCGTACCTGAATGATGCGTTCAAAATGTATTAAAACTAAGTTGTCATTACCGACACGTTAGATCGGGTTTAACACTCACCATTGTTAAAACTACTTCTGTGCTGAAAACATAAAATCTCTGAGTTGTTGAATACTTCGGTACAAATAAATCTACTTAAGGGTCTGTTCTACCAGCTGCCGATCGCAGACAGCCAAATATAAACAGAGTCGAGAGATGTTTGGCATTGTAGCATAAATAAAATCATCATAATATAAAACCATAATATGTAATTAAACTCAGGTTCATCATTCAGCCGAAAGACGTCCACTACTGGACATAGGCCTCCCCCAAAAGGGAAGGGGTTTGTCGTAATCGCTACGCTTGGCAGACGGGTTGGCGATCACAGTATGGTTGTTAAAGTACTCAGAGAACGCTGCTGCCCATCCTCTAGAGAATCCCAAAGTCGCCTTTTACGACACCCACGAGAAGAGATGGGGTAGTGCTGTTCTTTAGGTCCAGCACTACACAAGACCCTCAGGTTAATTTCCTCGTAAATTTATTAACTCTCTGAAAATATGAGACTGCCTCGTTGATCTAGCGGTCGCAAGCGCGACTGCTGAGCGTGAGGTCCGGGCTTCGATCCCCAGGTCGAGCAAAGTGTTATTGGGTTTTTCCGTGTGGAATTTCTTAGTAGCAACCCGGAGTCTGGATTTGTGCCCGGTTTTTGGCAATAGACTCGCCCCTATTACATGGGACTTAAAACATAACAGCGAAATGAGGGTGTACCATACATACACCTCTGCCAACCCTTTGGGGAATAAGGCTTGATGTTATGTTATAAAAATATAATTCTTCTGTATTTTTGTAATTGAAAAATAAAGTCTAAACAGTCCACTGCTGGACACAAATCTTCCCCTTTAGAACTTCATAAAACAACGTTCTCAGAACGCTACGTAGGTAACTAGGTACTTAGGTGGTGCCGAAGTCGTCACGGTTTAATTATGAAAATAATAAAATAAAGGGTAAAAAAAACAGCATAGTCCAAGTCTTTCTATTGAAAAACGCAATAAAAGATTGGCAAGTCTATAATTTTCCTTCGTTTATCGTGTACCTTCCGTACTATAAATTATACTGGGGAACTAATATCGCCGCGTTTGGTGAAACTTTTCATTTGATATTTGTAATATTAATCAACTGTATACTATGCAACTGCTAAATGCACCTTGAAATCAATTAGGATGCAGTCAGACCAACTGCGTGACAACTGCCGACTGGATATGCAGCCCACTTGCAGTTACGATTACAAATATGAAACAAAATATGTTTCATCAAACGCGGCGTTATTAGGTCCCCTGGTTTTTAGCGAAATCGTGTAAACGGAAATAAAATTGCAACAGACAAGCAACAAAAAAACTGACTTTCCGCGTTTTTTGCCTGTAACCCTTCAAATAATGTTTGCATTATTATTACCTCCCGCTATTAGATACTAGATGGAGCCAGGTGTCTGTTACGATACTTTTTTTTCTCTTTTTAATTTCACAAGTACCTTCCTTATGCTTACCAAAAGTACTTACTCCTAAATAGGAATTAATAGCAATAATGAAAAAAAAACGATAACGTCTTAAATTCTTAATTTTAACCATTTTCAGATTCTCATCAAAACTTTCAAACTGTTGGCTTTGGCGCTATAATTTATATGTTCATCAGAATCTGAGATTTTTTAAAAAAAACCAGCCTATTCATCTAAGTATCCTGAAAATGACGTACTTAATTGAAAACTGTTGGAAAAAACCAACTGCCAAGGTAACCTAAGTAGTATAATTTAATGAAAGGTATGTAGGTACATAGGTTTGTATAGCTATAGGTATGTACCTACGCAGGTATTTTTGAAATAAATTGCGTGTGTCCAGTAAACAAATTGAAAACCGTAAGACTATTAAAATTTAATATCAAGTAGATGGCTGTATTATTTTAGATTTCACATGTAAATGGCCGGGCGAGGCGTGCGGCGTGCGTGCCGCGGGCGGTGGGCGTGCGCCGATGCTCTGACCAATAGCAGACCGGCACCAAACACGCCGAATATTTTCCCTTTTTTCTACGGCCAGTTACATTAATTGAGCCCATTTGCATATTTTGACCATTACTCGGAAAATACATGAGATAAATATGTTTTGGTATGTAAAATGCACGGCGAAACCTTAACGCGGCCTACCTGTGTCGACTTCGTTTGTTCCCTGTTCCTTTTGCTATTGTCAATAGTGTCTTCTACCTATAGAGTGAATAAGCAAGTTGACTGACCTTTATTATCTACCATCTTGGTAACTTAAGTTTACTTAATTACAAATTACTTGTTAAGTTGGCGAGAATGGGTAAACAAACATTCATGTGACATCCACTACCTACCGTTTTTTGTAGAGTATCGAATATTTTACCTATTTGGAGTTTTACGTTTCAATAAAAAATTGCACCCTACAGTTTTGAAAGAGCTAGCTAGCGATTCTGTTTAATTCTTTCATTCCAAAAAGCCCAAAGTGAACGAGTGTGGAGGTTCTCTTCTTCAGAACAAATAGACACTTAGTAGGTAGTTACCTTCCTACCATGCTGACGAACTGTACCTAAGTAAGACCCATCTTATTTGAGTCCCAAGCTACAATCTGCAGGTATTCTATAAATCATCTCGCCAAATGCTCAACGCAAACCAGCCACCAGAATAAGCCAGATTTCGGAATACTAAAGCATTTTAGAATACTTTCATACTATTTGGAAGACTGCTCAGAACACTGAAAATTATCTAGGTGCAGTTTACCACGGCGTATAGTATCCGTGGAGAAAAACCCTTCAATTCTTACAAAACATATCTACTAAATGTTCCCTTTGAATTTTATTTTAGTAGGGTTAGATTAAAACTTTGGATCCTACAGAATCTATATGCCCAACTATGGCCTGGAAAATCGTAACATACTTTACATTGAATGAAAAAGTGGATATTAGGAAGGCTTTTCACGAAATTGTGCTGTTTCATGGAATGCCCAGGCACATCAAGGTGCCCCCAATAATAATTACTTATACAAGGTTAGTCAGAAAGGGGGTACTAATCCGAAAGGGTGTTAAAGTACACATAATAATGAATAACTTTTGTTCTACAACTTTTCCCAAAAGTCAATAGTTTAAGAGAAACAGCTGTTCAAAAATCTCAAAAAAAAATCTCAAAAATCTATCTATCCCCAGTTAAGACCAGCTGTGTTTACATTTTAGGTCACATTTGGGGTCATGAATTAGAAGCACCATTTTCTGAATCTTTAACTAAAGCAGGGATGAAGAATTTTTGAAAAAACTAAAATAAAATAATTTTATTTGGTTTTTTTTATCGAATTTTGAAATTTTAACCAGGGCTCGGAAACGTTATTTAAAATAACGTTTTTAAAACGTTTCTAACAGTTCTTTGTACAACATTTTGTTCGGAACGAAAACGAAAAGAGAACAAAAAGCTAGTTTTCAAAAACCGGTTTATTCCGCAGGACGGAGCCGCACATAGTGTGCGGCAACAAGCATGGACTTGTTAAGTTCCGTAGGATATGTTTTCATTTCAATACATCATTCATTCCGAGCATAGTTCGGAGCAGGGTTGTTGCTGATGCATATTTTTTTCAAATCAGCGGATGCTGATGCTGATGTTTTACCATTGACATCAGCGGATGCTGATGCTGATTCTCATGATTTTCTTAAAAAAACGGAAAAAGTTGTGACTATTTTGAATAATATCTAAAAGTTGCACAGTTTTCCGTGGTACTGAAATAAACGATTGTCTCAAAAATTTTGGGATTTTAATAAAAAATATAATCAAACTTAGTAGATTAGTAATAATTAGTATAGTACTAGATTAGTAATTAAGTACCTAGACTACCTAGTGCATAACCTGCTACCAATCTTTCGTTTAATTAATAGGTATTGGAATTTAATCAAAGGTACATAATCCACTTTTCAATGGGGTCGGCATTATTTATCAAACTCAAAAGTTTACGAAAAAAAACTTTCACGCGCAGATACGTATTAAGTATAACGTAATGAATGAGACAAGTTTGTATTTGTTTGTAAACGCAATCCCGGTCTGCCCTTGGATTGATCAAAACTCGCAAGCAAAAACTTCACGGGATATAAGGCCCGCCCCCTCTGCGGTCATGTCACGACTCGAACATCAGCATTAATATCAGCATCGATCAATGCGGATGCTGATGCTGATGTTGAAAAAGATGCTGAAGATCAGCGGATGCTGATGCTGATGTTCGCAACAACCCTGGTTCGGAGCATAGTCGAGCATAGTTTTTATTTTATTTGAGATTTATTTATTGATAGTTAATTAAAACGGTGAACACCAATTACAATAATTAACATAGAAACAAGTAACATGGAAGGTAGAAAAATACAGGTATGTAATGTCGACAATTGTGTCATACACAAAATACTTAAGACTAACATGGGATAGTGGACACCCTCGCATACTGTCTCTCACAGAACATCAGACATACACGCACAATTTCACTCCATTTATCCGCGAACACATCACATTCAGGGTTGGCAGCCAGGAGGTCATTGAGTATCCTTAGAGTACGACACACAGGGGATTCAGCTCTGGCGACAGTTCTGGCTGAAGGTTGCGCGAATAGATTGTGCCGACGGCTTTGACGGTGTCCGATGTATTTGTCGGGCACAAATAGTCGACAGAAAAGGCCATGGAGCTCAGGGCAGTCGATACGACCCCTAAGGGTTTTATAGGCTACTATCAGCTGATCATGGCCTCTTCTTACTTCCAACGAGTTAAAGCCCAACATTCCTAAGAGATAGTTGGTGGGGTACATGTAGGAATAGAAATTGTACGACCTATTGAAAAAATATCTCAAGAAAGTTTTCTGTACCTTTTCCAGCATCAGTGTTTGGGTCGCAGTATGGGGGTGCCAGACACAGGCACTGGACTCAAGTTTACTGCGAACCAGTGTGGTGTATAACAGCTTAATAACATTTGGGTTGCGAAAGTCACGAGCATTACGCAAGACAAATCCCAAGCGCCTGAAAGATTCCTTCGCCAGAGTGGATACGTGATCTTTAAACGTCAGACAGCGGTCGAAGGTCACTCCCAAGTCCTTAACGTTGGTGACTCGAGTAACTATTTCACCACCCAAACTGTATTCAAAATGGATTGGTCGCAATCCTCGACCGTATGTCATGGCATTGCATTTGTTTTTGTTGAAGAACAGCTTGTTCACAACGCTCCACTCGTAGATGGCATTAATATCCCCTTGGAGGAGTTTACAATCTTTTGATTTGATGTGTGCAACTGAACTGAAAATGGGTTTTCTCTTGACTTTTGTCAAGGTCAGAGGTGATAAAGACAAAGTCTGCGATGGAACGAGCTTACCCAGAAGAAGCCTGTTCATTGTAACTTTGAAGATATTCGGGTCGTAAGCGTGGAACACAGACGCAGTCAGTGAGTTCCATTCTTTTGCCGTGCGTCGTGTTTAGTGCGAAATGGTGGAATAGCAACTAGGTATGGATGGTAACTTGCAGTGCGTCTGGATGTTCGATGGTAGAAGGGGGCCGGTGGGATGAGGTTGTGGAGTTCTTGAGCACACTCACTGAATTACAGTCTATAGAAGACCGACAAGCAGGCAACCTTGCGGCGATGAGCCAAGCTGTGAAGCTTGGCATCCACCAGTTTTACGTCGCCAATGAGTCTCTTAACTCTGCATTCCACTGAGTCAAGCGCGGCAAGTTGGTATTTTGCTGGGCCATCCCAAAGGTGGCTGCAATACTCCATGCAGAATCGGACTTGCACTTTATAAAAGTCAACAAATGTTCAGGCGAAAAGTATCGCTTCACTCTATTTAGGATGCCCAGTTTTTTGGCTGGTTTAGACTTTGTGCTCAATGGGGGTGTCGAAGTTGAGACTGACTGTAAACTCCATGCCGAGGAGCTCGAGCCGGTCAGTTATAGGAACAGACATATGCCGAAAACTAGGAGTTTGGTCGAAACGACTCCTTTTTGCGGTTTGTGTTGCGACTTGCGAGTGGTTAGTTATTGGTCCTATTTTGATCACAAAATGAGACGCAAGAGAAAAAATTTAAAAACCTAATTTAAAAAGAAGCAGCTATGCTCCGAGAGCACCTGCGTCGCGTGAAACGTCAGGGAGCCGTGCCTTCTCCAGAGCCAGTCCGCCAGTACCGGCCGGATCGCGTAGATTGGTGATGACGTCGGCGGTAGGGCGTGAAAGCCTGTCCCGCCATTTCACCACCTGGACCTCGCGAAGCTACAGCCGACACAGCTCAAACTGGCGCTGCATCGGCCGCTCGCCTCGCGCCCGCGATTCATCGCGCCACTGGTAGAGTGACGCGAATATCTTCGCCTCCATGTCCCAGGGCAGAGATCCAGCCAGTACGCAGGACGCCTCGTAGATCGTGCGATAACCCCTTATGACTCTGACAGCCATCGCCCACTGTGGCTTCCGCAGAATGCTGATGCTGCTGGCCGTCAGGTCAGCCGCCCATATCGGGGCCCCATACAGGGCCAGCGATCGCACGATCCCCACACACAGCCGCTTGCAGGCGGTACTCGGGCCCCTCAAATTGGGAAGCAGCGTTGTGAGCGCACCAGCCTCATCCAGCAACTTGGGCGCCAGACGTCGGAAGTGGGGCCCGAAGTCCCACCGGCTGTCGAGCACCAATCCCAGGTACTTCATGGTAGACTCGACAGCGATCCGAGCCCCCCCAACCACGATGTGCGAGCCGGGTGGCGGCGCCCACCGGGGGCCGTGAGACATCATGACCTCCGACTTGCTGAGAGCCACCTCCAGGCCTAGGCGACGTATGCGGTCCACCACCTAAAAGACCGCAACTGTCGCCGGCAACGCTGCCTCCCTGTGCGAGCTCCCGCGGGCAGTGACCAGCGTGTCGTCCGCATAAGACGTCAGGTCTACCCCCGATCTGAGCTCGCCCCTTAGCACCCAGTCGTATCCGATGTTCCACAGGAGGAGGCCCAGGACCAAGCTCTGTGGAACACCGCACGTCACTTGGTGCTGGTAACTGCCATCGCGTCCCATGTAGGCAGTGGCGTGCACTCCATACATGCAAATAAGCTCTGCATACCCTGTAGTTCCATACATACAAACATGCCCCTCTAAATGATAAATAACTTCAAAAAAATCGTGGTAATTTAGCTTACGCGCCATCTATTACTTTATTTTGTTACGCGTCATCTATTACTTTATTTTGAAACTAACTCGATGGCGGCGAACATTTGCGCCCCCGCGCACCTCGTGAGCATAAGCTGTACTACGCCTTGCTTATTCTTCATACAACGCATCTCGTGTAGTACGCAGCAAAAAGTGTGACTGTGTGCGTGAAAATGTTTGCGCGTGTTGGAGTTTTAGAGGCATAGCTACGTAGTACTTAATACTTCTATGGGCATAGCTTACATTGTAAACCGTCCAAATTGAGAACACGTAAAAGCACCGCTGAATTGTTGATTGCAGAGGGTCGACTTATTTTAGTCGGATTAACCAAATGATTCATTCGTTCGTATGAATTAGTTCGTAACGTATTAAATTGCAAAGTTTTTTCGCCTTATTGTTTTTTTGGCGCAAGTGACTGACTGTCGATTAATTATTTAGTAAGTTTATTGTAAAAATGGAAAATTATACCTGTGAGACCTGTGCTGGCGAAATGTGTGTATTAGATAAATTAAAATCGGCCGCGTTTTCACGTTATCTTTTGAGGAAACAGTTAAATTGATTGCAAAGGGAAGGTGTGTATCCGGGTTGGATGTAACTCAAAGAAAAGGTAATAAATACTAGTTATTTTCATAAAATGTTTTATGCTGACTGTTACTGGCTAACTCGTTGTGTACACACAAATACATTGTATTGTTTCCCTTGCATTTTGTTTATAAATCAAGTTAAAAATAATGTTTGGACCTAGTGGATACTCAGATTTAAATAATTTCCACAAAGCGGCTGCTAAGCATGATTCTTCAGAAAAACGTCTAGAATCCTGCTTAAAAGTTCCAAACTTTTGGTAAAGGTAGAATAGAGACTAGTTTGAATAGCCAGTTATACCTAGTTAAATATTGAAAGGCACAACGTGAAAGATGACAGAAATAGAAACATCTTCAAACGGTTGATTGATGTAGTTTGTTTTCTACCTAAACCTGAATTAGCATTCCGTGGTCATGACGAACTCAGCTTTTTTTTTCTGCATACCCTGTCTGAAATCTCTGTGCACGCCACTGCATGTAGGTGTCACACCTCTCCGACAGATAAGCCCCAACGACGTGGCGGAGGTAGAGAGGCACCCGATGATAGCGCAGTGCCTTCCAAATACAACTTCAAATCACCACTGTACCTACTCCAGCCAACTTACAGAAAGAATCTTGCATCATCTTCCTGCCCTTGCCCTTGTTACTTGGGGTCGGCGCAAGATGTTTTCCTCTTCCATTCCGTCCTATCAACCGTCATGCTAACACTGCCTCCCCTTCTCTTCCATATAATTCTTCACACAATCTATTAGATCCATCTTTCCTTTGACATTTCTTTCCCGCTCCATCCATCCACATTTATAATCATAACTCTTTTAGTCACTTGCGTTTCATCCCTCCTCTTCACATGCCCATACCAAGACAAACGATTCCCTTTCAACTTTTCTGTCACTGGCGCCACTTTCAAACTTCCTCTAATATACTCATTCCTGACCTTATCCATTCTGGTCACTCCACACATCTATCTCAACATTCTCATCTCCACGAAATGCAATCTTGTTTCATGCGTCTTCTCTACGGCCCAACATTCCGTTCCATACAGTACGATAGGTCTTATCACGGACTTGAAGATTTTCTCCTTTAACTTGAGGGGCGTTGGTGGGTCGCAAGTCGGGTGTGTCGCAAGTGGGATGGAAAAAATGTTTCAAAACCTAAAAAATTTTTTTTTAATAGTACATAAAATGTGCATGTCAAAGATATTTTTTTGTCCAAGTTTTAACACACACTATACCTACTCGTACTCACAGAATAATATTCACAGTGATAATAGGGTCTACTTTAAGCTTTAACGAAACGACGAACGGCAGTCAAATACCAACTGAATTAAATTCGTAATATTCGTAGTTTTGTTTCGAAGTTTCGTTGTTTCGAACGAACAACCCAAAAAAAATGGAAAAAAACGGTTAAAAACGTTTTATTAACCGAGAGCAATTCAAAGGAGATGGGCAATCCTGGGCCCAGCAGTTAACTAGTTGAAATGTGTACCTATTAAAAAAACCGTTATATTTTTCTAAAGGAAATCACAAAATACAGTACCATGTTTCTATCTAGGAAGCGAGAAAAGTTAAATTAAGTTATGAAACTAAATAATCGATTACGTACATGCCTGAATTCTTAGTAATCGATAATGAATAAATCGGTAAAATCTCAGAATCCAAGCAGAATTTATATGAAAATCGAGTGACAAGTGCCTATCAATCGTTTCGTGGAATCGATTCATAGCGAAAGGAGTTCCTTTAATTTTTCTTCAGTCAGACACTTGCCACCGACTGACAGATGACAGGCAGAAAAAAACCGGCACTAGTGTATAGTCTATGACCGGCACTCGTTCGTTTTCTTTCGTTCTGACAGCGCACGTATTTTCCATGTTTTATTGTATATCCCCACGACCTCGGCTTTGCATATTATAAAGGACTATTCGACGGATCTTGCTACTTTGGATTACCTGGCTTTCTATTTTGGACAACTGATTACGCCTATCAATCGGATATTGACGACATGGATCGCTGTGTGAATTGTACCATTGCAAATGGTCGCAGTAACTCTATTGGCAGAAGAGTCTTGAACGATGAGGCGATTTTAACAGTTATTCGTCAGTGGCGTGCATCTTAGCCTGTTGGAACTTGGCCCAAGATGTGATTCTTGAGAGACGTCCGATTGAAGCACCAACCCAAGTTGGCCATTCCAGTGTTTGTGTCCGCTGCGGTCGTTCACTGTTAGCACAGCGGTACAGCCAATAATAAATATTTTAAACATGTATATTGGTGTTTTATTTTACTTCCTCTTCTCCCTTTTTTACCTACTGCTTCTAAGTGCAGGATATTGGATGTAGAGACTTGTCTTCGACTGTAGCGACTGTCCAACGCGTGCCAAACGTATCAGATCTTCGACACGTTACACATGGAGGCTCTCTACTTGCACTCAATGCGTAAAACCATTACACAACCGAAGCCATTCAAAAATATGTATTTCGCAAATAACATAAAAAAACGACAATGTTTTAAACCTCACTTTTACTATACTTCATATAACTTGATTGCTGGATAGCCAAATTTCACCAAATTTTCAGTGTGGCCTTGTTATAATGTCCTCTTACAAATAAGGCTAGTTTGATTGAGTTAACACCTGGGCCCAGGAAACTATGGAGTCTTTCCCTTCTCCTTTTGTTCTTTTTCAAAAACGTTTTTTATAACGTTCCGTTCGAACGTAACCGAAACAAACTGTTTCTTAGGTATTTAAGACGAAACCGTTTCGAAAAATATACCGGTATCCGAGCCCTGATTTTAACACTTGCTTTCAAACAGTCATCAGTGATACTACAAGTTACAAGTGGGCTTCGGATTAGTACCCCCTTTCCGACTAACCTTGTCTACGATCGGACGATGACATCTATGTAGTCTAGTCTGTCAGATAAATAAATGTATTTCCACACCACTTGCTCGATAATGTCCAATTACATGTCATGCAAATCCATAGAAGTATTAAGTACTACGTACAACTGGAATGAGTACTTGTCGATTTCTGCGAATCACGTGAGATAGGTATAAGTGTACGCCTTGTCACTTTCTAACACAAGGGTAACCATATGGCAGACTTATGGTGTAATAAGTCCTGCCTAGTATTACTAAATATTGTATGTCCTTTAAAGCATTACAATATCTTTATACCGCAAGTTAACTAAACCAATCGGAAAAAGATATAACCATAATTAGCAATGTCTTCTAACATTTACACGATTATTGTACATACTAGGGATGTTACGGAGCTTCGACTCCGACTCCAATAAGTCGGAACTTCCGATTGATATTACATCTCCGGTTCCGACTTCGGCTCCGATACTTTTAAATCGTAGGTTTGAATAGGAGGTCGAAGCATTTTTTTTATCGCCTGCGCCTTTACTAAGTATGTAGGTTTATTATTTTTAATTGAAATTAAAGAGGCTGACTGAAATTATGTAAATACTATTTTATTTTATTAGGCCTGTCCTTAACACATCTCTCTTCTGCTAACACCTCCGAATCCGCCTCGGACTCCGATTCCGGTTCCGAATCCGACAAACCAAATTTAAAAACTCCGACTCCGACTTCGGTTCCGATAAAACCACCTCCGTAACATCCCTGGTACATACTACTCCTTTTTTGTTTAGGTACATTTTGTAATTATATTCAGATGTTAGGCTGGGACTATAGGTCGCCGCGCCGCCGCTCCTATTTGGGTCAGGGGGCTTACTATGACCTCTTAAAGCAGGGCAGAAGTTGCCTGGAAGTTGAACTGCCCTGCGTTTTTGTACTATGACATCGTTAAAGCAGGCCTGTAGCAGGCCTGCTAAGTTGACGTTTACGAAATCCGTTCACCTTTTCTTTTGTATAGTTTTCATACCATGATGTGTTATTTGATAGCAGCAGAGTGTATATTGAGCGGCTGTAATGTCAAAATAAGCGATCTTGAAAAAGTTAATATTTACGAGCTTATTCAACATTGTTTTTGTTATTAGAGGTAAACTGTTGTGAGGACCCACTTAAAATTTGGTCGATAAGACTTTCTAAACTCGATACTTTGTATAAAAATTACAAGTGTTTATTAGATCACACTTTTTACTGTTTTTGTAAATGTGTGACGAGTACGAGATATTTGAATATTTAGAGAGTAAATATCGTATGGAGAAAAAGCGACAGCGTCGCATTAGGGAAATAAATAACCCATTCCAAATTGATGAAAGGAAATTTATAAACCAATATAGGTACCTATTGCAATATTATATGCAATTTATTTAAAGTTATTTAAAAATTCCCACAGGTGAAGCAGTTTGGTCATACTAACACGACGGCGACGTCTTGTTTGTGTTTCACTAAAAATAAAAGCATCACATTTTATATACATTTTAATAAAAAAAAAACTGAGACTATGTGCCTAGATTTAATTCGATATTTTGATAAAGGTAAGTAAACGAACGTACGACATTGTTGAAACAGGATTCACAATAAAGTATGAAATCACAACGAAATGCTAGTTTACAATTTCATTGACAACTTCGATCGACTGACTGTGATACAGATATCTGAATGATGACAGAATATCACGCTGCGGAAACAAATTTACCTAAAAAAACACTTAAAACTGCATTAACTAAAGTATTTAATAACTACATCGATGTAGTGGGGAACAAAACAACTCGAGATGTTTTTTAAATTTACGCGCTAAAAAAAGTTGACAAAACTAATCCACGTTGGTACGTTCATAACCACGTTGTTTCTTTTATTTAGAGTCACAAAGGTCTTTTGAACGTGAAACTTTTGCTTTTTAGAGCTATTAAATAATGTATCAATGCCTTGATTTAAATTTGAAAATGAGTATCATTGCGGTCTTAGAGTTACAATAATAAAAATCTTTGAAAAATAATCCCATATTAGACATTTAGATTTTGTATGTACTGCTACTAGAAGTATCATGGTCACCCTAACGGTAAGAAAATTCAAGTAATGAAAAACCCTTTCTGTGAAAAGATATTCCACAGTCCGGGTAATATTCGCTTTTGCAAGCATTTACAACGCAAATTCCAAATTAATTGTGTAATAAATTCAATTATTATTTTTTTTTAATTCAAATTATCGGTTTACGTCAATGCAAATAGGGTTATCAGCATTTGTATTTTTTTTACTACCATTGAGAAGAAGCTAAATAGAAAAGCCCAAACCGAGTTCTCTTATCTTCATTACGAGTCAGATAGAGAGAATACCTAGATTTTTTTTTGTTAAATTCGTAATAAAATATTTATTATAGGTACCAATCAAATCGTTTAATTTATAATATTTAGGGCTGATTTTTCAATCGTCAGATAACTTTTATAAGGAATGAGTTTGACGTTTTGACAGCTTTTCTATGGACAATGTGTCGAAATGCCAATTTTTTTTTTTTGATGCAAAAGAGTAACCATGTAGTTTACTGCCCGTTTTAATCCATAGGAATCTACACTTTGGAACGCGGCAGTAACTTCTTTTTTTTCCTATTATAAATACCTAATAAATCAAAAGTGTCTTTAAATGGTCTAATTGAAATAAATGCGTTGACTTAATATCAAGCTGTCAAAAAAACTATAGATAAAAGCACATTATATGAAAATCGCCTCCTGGCCTTACGTTGACGAAAAAAAGTCCTCTTAAAACGAATCGTTGACGAACAAAAGTTCCGATAGTTGTATCGCGTCTCTTGGGATAAATTAAGATGAAAAAAGTTGGTTTATGAATTTGTACATTTAGTTCAAAAATTCTACTAATTTAGGAATATGCATTTTCTATTTACGTGACAACACACAGTGTGTATTAGACAGGGACACAAGGTACAATTATTGCTATCTCAAGTGTACCGTAATGTTTGCCAAGCCATAGTATGTCTTATGTTTTGCATATAAAGTCTATTTTAGATAATATAAATTGCCAAGATCTCGGTCCAGTTCTATATAAAGTCCTTGTGCAAATCTAACCTAAGTATCTACCTAAGTCATTATAGCCCTAGCGTCTAGCCGGGCTAATACCTATTATACTGAATTTCAATAGAACCCGCTGGTCAATAATGTGAATTAAACTTGGAACCTCAACCCTCAACTAAAACTTCGTATGAAATTTTTTACCGTAGAGATCTGGGGGGCTAATAACGACGCGCTTGATGAAACATATTTCATTTCATATTCGTAATCATAACTGCAAGTAGACTGCACATCAGTCGCAATCGCAACTGTAAAGTATGCAATACTTATTCTAAGGAATACTTACTGCAAATTGACCTTAACTTCATTATGAGTATCTAAGTAGATATCAAATTAAAACATAACTTTGTCTTTCCACAACTGGTCTAATGTATCAAACACTGACTTACTCTTTTTTATAATAGGTCTGCTACTTTATTTGTATTCTAGTAGGTACTATTGCTTTTCATTGTCTCGCAGAATGTGTGAAAACTAGAGTAGGTATTCTCCTTGGAGATAACGTCTTGGTCTTGGGCGAGCTTGCATCGCTCTCTACACTCAGGACACTAGTCTTAACTCCCTCGCTGCGTTCGGGAGTAATGCACAGTTCAAATAAGGGCGGAGCAGCGAAGCAGAGTATTTAGCAGAACAGTAGGTACTGCTACTGTTTTAACGCTGCTGCAACAGAACAGCGTCTGTAGACAAATAGCAATCGATGATCGCTAGACCATAGAAACGACAATGAGATGTACTGGATTGACATAAGCTTTCGACCGGTGCGATCTGTTAGGTCATTTCCAAACATTTAATTGGCGTAGCTATTCTCTGGCGATCATCGATTGCCATTTGTCTACAGACGCAGTACTGTCAAAAAAGTAAAGGTGCGTTTAAATAGTAACAGCTGGGGGCTTACTATGACCCCGTCGCGACGTCCCACCGCCGCCAGTCACGATCCACCGAGCTCTCCCGTCGTAGAGCCGGTCGTCTCTTCAGACTCCGCAGTCACACCGATAATTCAGCCCTCATCAAGCTGTCTCCCCCCCCCCCTATGTCCACGCCAGCAACGCCCTAAGCCGAGGTCCGAGTCCCACTAGGGGTCGCCCTTAGTGCTGTTGTTGCAGGTAGTCATGATGTTAGTGTAGTACAAGTAGTTAGCTTAGGTTAAGTATTTTACTTCCCCCCCATTGGCTGGAGACCCTTCAGGTCTCGCTAATAACTGCCCGGTTACGTAGAAATCGTCCCCTAGGACGACCTACAGCAGTCAAATAGAAAACAAAAAAAAAAAAGCTTACTATGACCTCTTAAAGCAGGACAGAAGTTGCCTGGAAGTTGAACTGCCCTGCTTTTTTGTACTATGTCATCGTTAGAGCAGGGGGCTTACCATGACGTCTTATGAAAACGTTCAAATGCCAGCCAGTCAATATCCGGTCAAAAGCAGGCCTGCTTCTGAATCGCTAAAAATCGTACCATGTTTGGCCTGCCGCAGGCCTGCTCTAACGATGTCATAGTACAAAAAAGCAGGGCAGTTCAACTTCCAGGCAACTTCTGCCCTGCTTTAAGAGGTCATGGTAAGCCCCCAGGCCTGTTACGTTGACGTTTACGAAATCCGTTCACCTTTTTTTTTTGTATAGACTTTTCGTACCTCGTACCATTAACAAGCATTACCGTTCAACTTGGTTCAACAGTCGTTCACCTTTAGTACTGTCATGGTACGATTTTTAGCGATTCAGAAGCACGCCTGCTTTTGAATGGAAGTTGACTGGTTGGTATTTGAACGTTTTCTTAAGAGATCATAGTAAGCCGTTCATTCGCTCTCTTTCCTATGTGAGGCCAGCGAAGCGACATGCGGCAGCGCACAAGCAAGCCCCCTACTTCCGTAAGGAACTATTAGATAGTCTGTGCCCCTACTCACCAGTCTCTTTCACCTAACCTCACCTAGAATGAGGGGTGCCTCGAACCTACCTTACGAGGTAAAAGAAGGTCCTCCCTCATCCTCATATAAAATAGATGATACAATAATGATGACAAATAAAGTTATGGAACCGATAAATGCCCAAAATGGGTCAGTCAAGTTAACTGAACTTTGAACTAAGATCATCTTCTGATTGGGGTGTACAGAAACACAATGAGTCCGTTTATCGAACCAATAGCACTATCGAATAGATAAACTACGTTCAAGAGTACCCCAGGAACCGGACATAAGCTGATGTTTAAAGGTTTCTAAAAATTTCTCGAACGACTCGAGAAATCGGGCTCGAGATTTCTATAAACTCGAGAAAAAAAATGAGGTAAAAGGAAAAAAACGTACTTTTTTGAAAACCAAGCTATAAGTCGATTATAACCAACTAATCTTATGTACGAAAATCCCTGCTTGTAACATTGCTGTTCAACTCAACCTCAGTGCCAAAATCGAATCGAATCATTTCTAGCGGTAATGTATGCGTTTAGTTTCATAATTTTCATTCCATTTAGCATGGATCTACGAAACTTGCTTCCCCAATTCATAAGCTAAGAAGATTGTCGATTACACGGTTTATTTCGGAATGTCAATGATATAAATCCAACTTACCTACATAATTATCAAGAAATTCTCAAATTAGACAAATAAATAATTGCACAAAGTTATAATAATTCCTTCTCAAAGATGTTGTGTTTTTACATTGTATTTATTGTTTTTATTCAAAAGTCCCAATTAAACGATTTTTACAGGTGCCATACTATTTTCTTATTTTGTATCTGACAGCCCTGATTACCTGTCAAATTTGTCATTTGTCATGTCACTGTGTATGAGTGTGACATTCATCGTTTGTCATGTCATGTCATTTAATTAAGTGTTGAGTTGAATTTTATAGAAATTGAGTCAAATGAAACTACATTAAGTTATACACTAACCATTACAATAAACTTAAGTATTTATATTGTATCTTTTCAGTCATCTCATCACAGTGAACTGTGTAATTTTACGAGAACCATACGTTAAAAAGTTTCAATTATTTGTGGGCCCGTATTAAAACCTCAAAAGGTTGGTAATTGACCTAGAAAATATCTTAATAAATATACTTATGCAGATTGATACCACATTGGAAGAATATATAAATGAGGTTATAATACCTTCGAATTCTCAGTTTGTTATTGTATACAAAATTGTCTTCTGTATTTTGCAGATGCAACTGACATCAGACCCACGTCGTGCTGATCGTGAACGTCGTTTCAAACCTCCGCCACCAACATCAGCGCCAGCTGAAGATCTTACCACTGATTACATGAATATCTTAGGTGCTTATACCTACTACTACTTACATACATTCTTTTTTATCTGTACCTAAAGCCTTGACCAAGATTTCATTGTAAATAATACAAATTCCAGGTATGGTGTTCTCTATGTGCGGTCTTATGATGCGTCTTAAATGGTGTGCATGGACTGCTGTCTTCTGCTCCAGTATTAGTTTTGCTAATTCTAGAGTTTCGGATGATACCAAACAGGTTGGTTACAAAAATTTTTGTTTACCTTCTAAGTATTTACCTACATAAATAATAAATTAGGTACATCTTTAAGAAATCTGTCTATTACAATGTATCATACGTTGACCGCAATGGAAACTTCTCAGACACAGCAAAAACTACTCCGTATTCTACTATATCTACTGCAACAGGTCAATAGCGTTCTATACACTTATGATGACCGTACCATGTATGTTCGGTACCCATTCTATGGACATTCAGTGCCCATTCTATTGGTTGTTGTAAATATTCTTAATAGTATACATTTTTGACTTCCAAACACAATCTATTAGATTTTCATCCTTTATTTTTTTGTGCTATGCCTAGCAAATGTATAGATAATTTAGACCACTGTTGTGGGAAGGTTACAAGTAGTTAAGTCCTATTAATATAAGTAGACCAAGTTTATGCTTATTCACTGAATGCAATTATCTTTTCAGATTGTGAGCTCCTTCATGTTGTCAATTTCTGCAGTTGTTATGTCATACCTACAAAATCCTGCACCAATGTCACCTCCATGGGCTGCGCTTACAACATAAATAAATTACTTGAATTATAGATAATTTAATTGATAATAAATATTAACTGTATTACCGTTATTTATCTTTTATTAGCTGTGCTGCGGATATAATAAGCGGAATATGGATATGTTTACTGAATGATATGTCACATATCCAAACTTTTACTGGAGCTAGTTAGCCCAAGCCTAATAAAATTATAATATATGATGTACTTTGGATATGTATCTAATTATCTATTACCTACCATATTTAGGCACAGAATAAATAGTACAAGTAGTTCTATCTATGTTAGGAGATGTGGTTTCCGCACTTAGTCCTTTAAGTGGACCATTGTACGTGGGCCCAGTAGTAGTAGAAGTAGTTTACGGTTGCATACTAAAATGGTATAAAAGGAACCCTTATCAAGCGACTTTGTCTGTATGTCTGTCTGGAATAGCTGCTTATTTCAGCAACTACTAATGCTATTGACTTGATATTTGAAATTATGTTAAATATGCTTAAGTAGCCATTCACGATTAAAAAAAAAGATTTTATTTGAGTCGAAATTTTTGAGTGTGGTTACTAGATCAGGTCCCCACTTGACCTAGTATCGTGAAAGAGCTTCATTTGCACATTATAAACTATATTTTCATTTTCCTTTTATGCTGCATTTTTGAATTATGATGAAATATATCTAAAAAAGTAACACACCCCCTCGTCATCTCCGAAAGCAAAGCGAAAAATCTGAAACTAAGCTACTTAGGTTTGATAATTATGTTTGGTACTTAGTTTATTTGAATATTACATGAAAAATAAAACAATGTCTCAACTAGCATAGTATTTTAGAAATCAGCAAGAATCCTTTACGAACAAACTTAGGTACGAGTCCCAAAAACAATTAAACTTGAACTACATTGGGTAGATACTAGAAGTATCACAAGGTGCTCCCACACAGCTGTTAAAAGTGTTTACAAACATTAGTAAACATTTTCTAAAAAAACATAATTAAAAAAGAAACTATTAAAATATTATCTATTAATGTATACCTAATAATAGGTTAGATTTATTATTATCTGATATTTTATCTTTTCCTTACATTTGTTAGTAAATGTATTAGTGTTAGAAAATGTTTGTAAACATTTTTAACAGCAGTGTGGGAGCACCAATAGGTTTAAAAAAATATTTGTAATGTAAATAATAAATTGTACGGTAGGTACCCTCGGTACGCGAGTCTGACTCGCACTTGACCGGTTTTTTGAGGGGGGCGGTTTTTTGAAATATCAGGGGGTTTACTTGGTTTACCATGATCTCTTATAGGAGGAAAGGAATGTTTTAGTATTATTCCGAGAGTGGGAAAGTGACAGCGCTACACAGCTCGCTAACGCCATCTCTTACCCACTCTCGTAATAATATTAAAACATTCTCTAAGAGATCATGGTATCCCCCTAGATTTGTGTTTGTGGCATTAAAATCCTGTACAATCTGCTACTTTTTTGCGTTAGTGGTCGGCCAATTTCATGCTTAGGCAAGAAACTAAAAATATATCGGGGTGAATCATTTATTGCTCTAAACAATGAAATTAATTCTTTTAGTACCGTACCTAATTTTATAGGTACCTAAAATTTAAAACGATGAGAGTACGAAGAGAACCGCCGACGACGCAAAGCGTAGGTATCGGGTCGAGCCAGTTTTCCGACTCTTGAGCGAGCGAGCGAGCCCATTTCTATACCAGTTTAACTTCTACCGTGCGAATGTTTCTACTGGCTTCTACGATGAGTAGTTACCTACCTACACGCACCATTTTATATCTTGATCTTGACCAAGGGGTCCAAGGGGCTTACTATAAGACCTCCTAAGAAAATGTTCAAATGCCAGTCAGTCAACTTCCGTTCAAAAACAGGCCTGCTTCTGAATCGCTAAAAATCGTACCATGTCAGTACTAAAGGTGAACGACTATTGAACCAAGTTGAACGGTAATGCTTGTTCATGGTACGAAAAGTCTATACAAAAAAAAGTTGAACGGATTTCGAAAACGTCAACGTAGCAGGGGGCTTACTATGACCTCGTAAGAAAACGTTCAAATGCCAGCCAGTCAATTTCCGTTCAAAAGCAGGCCTGCTTCTGAATCGCTAAAAATCGTACCATGACAGTACTAAAGGTGAACGACTATGGAACCAAGTTCAACGGTAATGCTTGTTCATCGTACGAAAAATCTATACAAAAAAAAAACGGATTTCGTAAACGTCAACGTAGCAGGCCTGCTCTAACGATGTCATAGTACAAAAAAGCAGGGCAGTTCAACTTCCAGGCAACTTCTGTCCTGCTTTACGAGATCATAGTAAGCCCCCAGGCCTGCCGCAAGCCTGCTCTAACGATTTCATAGTACAAAAAAACGGGCAGTTCAACTTCCAGGCAACTTCTGTTCTGTCCTGCTCTAAGAGATCATAGTAAGCCCCCAGTCCTGTGACCTTGTGTCAATCAGTGTTTTATCCAAGAAACTTATTTTCAAAAGTGGAATAAGTACACAGGAATGTTTCTTCATCAGTAATTAATAATATTCCGTTCTTATAAAATTCAAAATCTTTTATCGGAAAGAATCCGGTCCTATGGATAGCGTTATCGAGAGGCCTCTATCCTTTTCCGGCTTTTATGGCGTGCATTCCGAAAGAGTCAGAGGGCTCCCGAGCATCGGACTAAGTTTTATTAGGCAATAAAATAAGAATGTACTACGACTCAATTTGATTTAAATTGAACAATACTACCTATCTATCCACGAAAAGTTTTTTAAAAGGTAATTTTTTTAACGTATCACAAGTGGCGCCCCTTTTTTTTGTATTCTTTTTTGCCGGGCTGCACTTATAATGTTTCTAAACGAATTATTCATTTATTCCACGTTTCTTTCCTGTGGCCTTTTCTGTCAATTTCATTCAATCAATTCAATCTGTGGCAAAATTGCCGACAGCTGAATTGAATTCTTTCAGTGAATTCTTGCACGTTTTTCTTTCTTCTCTATCTAATATTGTATGTGTTAACTAATACACAGTTTTTAATTGAAAATCTGGTGTAGTTGTCGTTTTGGTTTATTACCTAAGGTACTTGTCACCAATAAAGTGAATAAAAATCAGGTAACAAATTCAAATTACGTTTGCACAAGAGGTTATCTTATTTGATAGAAATCATAACACAGCTTTTTAACAATTTAAATGATACTTTATATAGATAGACGAATTTTTACTTTAGAATAGATTCTTTACATGTTGAAAGTAACAATTCGTAGATTTGCGCATTGTGGAAACCGGTTGTTTTAAATGAGGGAATGATCAATGAAGAAAAAAACTATTTTTAATTACAAATGCTTAGATTTAATAATGATGAGATAAATATAAACTAGAACCTGCAAAGTGTAATATATTATAAAACATAAGTTTGAGAATAGCTGCAGTATAACTTACAGCCACTTAATACTGTGTTATTCTCCATAAAGTGCACTTAAGAAACTGGGTGAACTAGACATAATTGTTTTGACGGGAAAAATAAAGCATTGCCGTTTTATGCATTGTTGCCCAACTTTTAAAAACATGTGACAACTTGCAGTAACATTTGTTACAGTATGTTACTCAATGTTACCTCAACACATCAAAAAGTAATAATTGTTTAACACAAGGTACAACCGGTTGCGTACCGCCCGTCGTCCCAGGACGACACTTAATTGTCTTATCTATTGTGTCTATAATTACCGTGCTTGAGGTTTTAAAGTTACTTGTTGTTATGAAATATAATAGCATTCAGTAATATTCTGACTCCATAAGTTTTGTTACTTTATTTAACCACCACAGTATTGATGCAATGAGCGAAGAAGTGGCCGCAAAAGTTATAGAATAGAATAGAATATACTTTATTGTACACCAAAATTGTAACATAGCTCTTATACAGGAAGGAAGTTACTTAATGTTATCGTATTGCAAAAGTGTTACACCACAAAAAGTAACTGGTTGCAACTTAACAAATCACTACATAGTATAAAACAAATTCGCTTCCCGCTATCTGTCCCTATGTATGCTTAGATCTTTAAAATTACGCAACGGATTTTGATGCGGTTTTTTTAAATAGATAGAGTGATTCAAGAGGAAGGTTTACATCATATATTGCACCCGTACGAATCCGGGGCGGGTTGCTAGTAAAATATAAGATTTTGCACACTTTCGCTTTTTGTGAGTGATGTGAAAGGCCAACAATTTGAGTCTTCTGGCAGAACACATTCAGAAATTTTTTATAAAAGTTTTTATGAAAACTGACAATTAACAGATCTTTAACCAATTGCATCTGGATAAAGTTAAAATTATCTTCTGAACTGTGTAATGTAAAGATATAATTTCAAACTTAATCCATAAATTTAATGCTAGGAGGATGGATAACATATAAAAGTAGACAGGATTAGGCAAATTCATATATTGGTAGAAACCTTCCTAAATAATTAGGTTTCTGTTATACTTTAAATTGCACTTCTTGTATTTTTAGCTGGCATTGAAATACATATATTAGTATTAAAATAATCATACATTCTTTTCACATTCTAGAAAATTATAGTTTAACTGAAATATTTTATATTTTCAGAATGCCTCCGAAGAAGGTTGAAGAGCCTGAAAAGAAGCCATTAATTGGCAGAGTGGGGACAAACTTGAAAGTCGGCATTGTTGGTGTACCCAACGTAGGGAAGTCAACATTTTTCAATGTGCTGACCAAAAGCCAAGCAGCTGCTGAGAACTTCCCTTTCTGCACTATTGATCCGAATGAAAATAAGTATCTGAACATGTTATTTTTAAAAATGACTGCTTAACTGTCCTGGTATTTGTAGATCATGATTTTTGTCAGGATATATTGCCACTATACAAGGTTAGTCGGAAAGGAAGTACTAATCTGCAGACCACTTACAGTATCACGGGTCACACATGACGGTTTAAAAGCAAGTGTTAAAATGTCAAAATTCGTAAATTTTTATTTGCATGAAAAATTATTTTTATTATAGTTTTTTCAAAAATTCGTCATCCCTTCTGTCGTTACGAATTCAGAAAACGGAGCTTCTAATTTGTGACACCAAATATGACCTAAAATGTAAACACAGCTGATCATAGCTTAGGATAGGTAGATTTTAGCGTATTTTTTATGTAATTTTTGAACAGCTGTTTCTCTTAAACTATTGACTTTTGGCGAAAGTGGTTGAACAATTAATTATTTTTAAAACCCTTTCAGATTAATACCCCTTTACTGACTAACCTTGTATGTATTGTTGAGGGGCACAAGAGGCTGCTGCTGCCCTTTCTTCAGTATCAAGGGGATGGGCAATATTTAACGGAAACCCACACTTAAAAAAATGCATATATAAAATGAATATAATGTGCTTTAGGATTAGAATTCCATTACACATTTTTCAATTGTTATATCACAGTTTTTGTCATTCTGAAATCAACTTACAAGGACCTTGGGACCTACTTGGGACTTGGTTGTCCCCCACAAAACATGAATAAAGGCCGATAATAGAATACGAAAAAATATGTGTCTCCTATTTTTAAATGTTCTGCAACATATTTTAACCTCGTAAGGCCTACAGTCTGTCCGTACTAAATAAATATGGTGACTCAGACCCAGCCCATTTTTCAGCGAAATACTCATAACTGCCCAAGGTCCTAAAATCGGGACTTAATAAATAAATGTTCAAAACTTTTTCAATTTCGCCAAAATTTAATTTGGAACCGAACACGTGGGATCATTTCCTTGTTAGTTCTTATGCTTTTAACATGCTTTAAGACTTGATGCTTATACCTGCATGTTTCAATTTCAATTGCAACTAAAGATGAATGCAATTAGTCGGACCGCGAAATTACTTTTATATTTTACGTAAAAATTTATAAGGCGTAATTTAAATTTTCGCGCAGATAAAACATTGCATTCTATTGATGTTTGTATTTATTTACCTTTTAAAACGACAGTTTTAACTGTAAGAGCGATTACGCACTGCGTCCGATCCGAATCCGTGAAAATACGGATATAAAAATCTCGGACCGAATTCGGATATTGCTTTACGCACTGCATCCGATCCGAATCCGTGAAAATACCGATCTAGAGTAAAAATCTCGGACCGAATTCGGATGTTGCTTACGCACTATTCCGATCTCTGATTCAAATTCAAACAATTCAGGGGCCATCTTTGGCATATCCGTTTGGCGTCTGATTTGAATCCGAGGTAATGCGAAAGCGTTCATACAAACAGTACTACTTCGGTCCGTCAATTGTTCTTCCGAATTAGAAACTCACGGATGACGGATAGAAATCGGATGACGGATAATCGGACGTAGTGCATAAACTACCATACAAATAGTACTACGGGTACTTCGGTCCGTTAATTGTTCTTCCGAATTAGAAACTCACGGATGACGGATGCCGGATGTAGTGCGTAAACTACCATACAAATAGTTCTATGGCTACTTCGAAACGTATTTTCACGGATTCGGATCGGATGCAGTGTATAACCGCTGTGAGGGCATCAAACATGATATGAAGAACTTTCTTTTGTTCAACGCCATTATAGAAATTATTAAAAAAAATAGGTACTCCAAATCTACTGACTTTCGCGTAGGGTACATGGGGTGCTAATTTGTTGCATATAGGTAGGACATACTATCAGTCAACGACTGCTAACATCCAACATCTCTGAACTAAAACAAAATATTGTTCGAGGAGGAAATAACATTCCATCATCACTCCTACAGCTCGTTGTTCAGAATGCGGTCGCCCGCTTCTAGGAGTGCACACCAACGCGACGGCCAACATCATCATGGAGTCATTTAAAAAATGTACCTAAAATTCGCGTCATTATTCTTTATTGTGCCGGTAAATTAAATATTACATAAATACTTTTCGAGTTATAAAATGATGAAATCCTAATTCTGCCACCAAACACCTTTAATTTCTTTTGAAGTTACTAAGTGCGTAGAAAGCGGGTTGCCGGCGCCTATCTGCCAGCGTTTGTCGGTGCTGGTCCGCACAGTTAGTCGGCGCAGGTAGTCTCTGTACTGTGTGGCGAACCAGCGCCACAAACTCCGAATGTCGCCGACAAGTTCCGACCTGCTCCGGTCAGCGCTGGTAGGCCGTCATTTGTTGTTGAATTTGCATTGGAACAACGCGCTTCATTTATGTAGCGGTTACCTGCACGGACCGATAAGCGCTAGTAGGTCGGCGCTGGTTACCTACCTGCTTCCTTTATGACTACGCCCTAATATTACTACATTAGACATAAAGCTTGCTGAAAACATGGCCATATAGACTTACGAAATTTAATTTAAAACCATGATTATATTCTCTTTGATCTCTTCATGTATAATAACTATTCTGTCATACGCTGACATGTGACATCTTGAAAATATTGAGATAAATATGATAGAATTTGAGAATTATAAAAGTAATTTGGATGTAATAGACAAATATGATGTGTCACAAATTAAAATCAATAAGGGTGCAGTATATACTGGAAACACTGATTATATTAATAAACAACTAAAGGAAAATGAGCATAATTCGCCGCTTTTGGGAGCTGCCGTACTCGGCTTGGACAACACAGCAGCTCCTTTTCATGAGGCATCTAAGTGCGATATCTGGACAGACATCGATGCTCAAGAAATACACCTGGACACTAAGCCAACATGTTACTTAATCTTTGGTAAAGCGGGTACTGGAGCATTTACGCTTGGTGAAGCACTAGCGAAAAAGCTTAACTGTATTCATTTGTGCCCAAAAAATATATTGACTGATGAAACTTTACAAAACAGCACTACAGGAAGAACTTTGGATTTTAATATGAAACATAATAAAGTGTGCTCATTTGAAATAATTCTAACACTGTTAAAAATTAAATTAAATTCTACAGTGGTTCAACATAGGGGATATGTGATTTCTGATCTTCCTTTAGTGACATGTAGTAGAAATCCGCTTTACTTGATTAATTCATTGCACAGTGAAGAAGCTTTCCTAGAGATAGATGAAATGTTGTTCGAAACAATTTGTAATTTAAAAAAGAACAAACCGAAAAAACGTCCGGGTTCTGGCTCATCTAAAACTAGTGAATTGCTTGTACCGGATGAACAGGAAGAAAAAGAAGAAGATGAGGAGGAACAGCCGGCAGAAGAAATCGTCGAAGAAGAAGAAGAGAAACCTGCCGAACTGCCAAAATTTTTGCTAGATTTTTGCACCAATGTTATAACCGTCAAGAAACCTTATTGTAAATCAAATCAAGCTGTAATTTTATACCAGCTTCAAGAATTATTTAATTTATGTCTACCACCGGATATTATCATTCATATTACTTGTCCTGACTTGGACTTGGTAAGGAAGAGAAGTCACAAATATATAAACTATACAACAGGCCAAAATAACTTTAAACCCTTTGTTTCAAATTTTGTACCAGAATTAGGTTGGCATGTTAAGTATGATATTAGCGACTATGAAAATCCTCATGATTCTCATGTTTTCCAACTTAAATATAATTGTAGACCACCTATGAATTTTGAAGACAGCGTTGTAGAACAGGTTTGCAATTATAAACGTTATGTATTTCCATATATGCAAAAAAAAATGAAGGATTTCGATCCTAAAATGATAATTGAACTGGACGGTCGGACTTCAGTCCACCAAATGCTACATCATATTGCAGAAAGGTTAATTTTGTTGCCTATTCAGCCTGTTATCATACCGGAACCATTACATTTAGAAGAGCCCCCAGAAGATATGCAAGAATTTTGGACAACTGTAGCAGGGTTAAACGTTATTCGTAACGGTGTTGTTAAATTCACATATTATTCATCACCCTGGTATAACAGATGTCCTGTTGAACTTAAACTGAGACGATCCGTGGCAGGGACCCCGAAATATGGTGTTAAGTACTTCAAACACGTATACCTACTGTCTTCCCTTAATCATTTCATTTCGTTTTGCAAAAACCCACGCCCTTTCTTGAAAATAAAATATTTAGAACCACCTTGCAGAATTATAATAACAGGTACGAAAACTTCTGGAAAATCTATGGTTTCTCAATGTTTGTCGTGGATTTTTGAAACTCCTATAATTTGTTACAAGACATTTTTATATAATGAAACAGAAAAAAAGTATGACACATATGCTAAAACTATTTTGTCTGAAATAATAGCCACTATAGAAGACGCTCGGTTTTTGGAATGGCAGAGGACGGAATTGGACCGAAGTATAAAATTAAACGAATGGTGTAATTCAGCTCTAGAATTATTAAACGACTATGTTCCCTTACTTATACAAAGTATAAAATACGATGAGAAAAATGCAAAATATTTACTTAGACAAAAACAAAAACAAGAACGACAGGAGAAACAAGAACTGAAAGGAGAGGAAGAAGTACTAAAAGGGGAAGAAGAAGTACTAAAAGGGGAGGACGATACACTAAAAGGAGAGGACGAAGAGCTAAAAGAAGAGGAAGAAGAAGAATCTGTTCAAGAAGAAGAAATTGATCCAGAATTTCTAACCGATTTTAACGATCTCCGGATACAACTTTCATTTCTTCCTATATTAGATAGTATAAATGAGTGCAAAACGGCTCTTGAAAGCCAAAATGTTTCACAATATGCACCTATCGAATTAACGACATTAACAGACAAGCCTACAATACCCGTCATGGGCGATGAAGATGTTACGAAAGCTATATCCGAATATATTACAGCCAATGATTTACAAAAGGAAATAGAACCAACCACTGAAGAATTAATGACAGAAATCGTTAAGATCATCACGACAATAGACACACAACATCAGGAAGAGACTCATTTTGAAGAGTTGTATGGAAAGTACATTATAGACGGTTTTCCGTCAGATCCGGAGTATTGGGAATATATTAGCGATCTTAAGCTAATTCCAGATTATACTATTGCTTTAATAGAAAATCGAGAAATTGATCAGGAACTGTATCAATATTACACTAAAGTTGAAAAGTATATTAAACATTACGACGAAAAGATTTTATCGGCTAAAGATCCACTCATTCATACCAAACTACAGGTTGCAAAGCTAGACTCGTCTGCCTTGCAACATAGTGATATGCAAATTATTGTAAACAATTTGATAAATGATACTCTTGATTTTATACTTGTAACTAGTAAATATCCAGAACCAGAACCAGAACTTTCAGAAACAGATCTTCAAGCCCTTATCGCATCTTTTAATCAAGCCATTGAGAAATTTCGTGAAGACTGGGACAATATAAAATTAAAATTAGAGGAGAAATCTAAATCTTATATTGAAATAGAACTTGAAAATAAAACAGACGTGATAATTATTGAAGAAATGTTACTTAAATTACGTCAGTGTTATTGTTCTATGGGTGAGACTAATGAAGACGAAGAAGCCGAAGTTCCGGATGAAGATGACGATGAGACAGCTCCAAAAGATCTTCTCAACTACAATGATCAACAATTTCTTTGTGAAACTAATATTTATTGTCCTACAGCTTATTATGATTATGATATTTTATGGGAAGGTAAACCAGAGTTTTCCTTAAAACTCGACAACAAAGTTCATTATTTTTGTAAAGAAGAATTTTTAGAACTATTTCGAAAAAATATAACTAAATATCAATTTTATAATAAACCTTTTAAAAAGTTACCAAAACTAAAAATTTGCATTTTAGGTTGCATAGGTAGTGGAGCATCAACTTTATCAAAGCAATTAGCAAAAGAGTTTGGACTGTTACACATCAATTTTGCAGACATTATCAACAATTACATGATGCCGAGGCATTTTAAAAAAGTTGGACGTCAGTACGAAAATATGTTTGTTGACGAACCTATAGACGAAGAAGCTGTAGTAGAATTTCAAATGGATGAGGAAAACTTGAATTTAGTATCTGATATCTTAGCGAATGAAGTAGAAATGAGACGAATGGTGAATAACTATTTTGAACGTGGAACGCCAATTTTACCGGTACTAATGCAAAATATGATTAAGAAAATCTGGTTCGATCCTTTTGTGTCAACGGGCTTCGTTCTAGATAATTATCCGAGAATACCGAATGACGTTGAAGACATGTTGGCATGTTATTGTATACCCGACATGGTCATAGTATTGGAGAATACTGCGGAAGTTTCAGTTAGTCGCATGGGTCCGAAAATGTTTAATTCGTGGAAATCTCAACAAAACGAGGCCAAAAATGCAGCCAAAATTAAGTTAAATAATGAACGTAAACTATGGATGGACACTATAACGAAGAAAATTGTAATTCAACTTATAATTGAAGAAATTGTCGAAAACATGTTTTTCTCGCAAACAGAAGCAGTAAAAAACATTTCTGTTGAAAGCGTAATAATGGATGCGCATCCATCAGGATCCGCAAATGTTGATCCTATCTTATTTAATACTTATAATGAGATGGTGCAAGAATTTCCAGAGCCAGTAGCTTCAACTGAATGGGAAAAATCTGATGAAGCACGTGAAAGAATAGAAGCTAGAATAGAAGGTTTATTTGAAACTGATGAGGAGAACTTCGGAACAATAAAAGACATATTAATGGAAAATAAAATTAAGACAGTGACAGTCGATGCCACAAAACCCATACACAAAGTTTTCAGGTATACTTTATCTAAATTATCAACCTTGAAAAATAGATGTGAATCATTTTTTGAGCAAACATTTATTGTATCTCCCGGTATTGCTGAAATGTTAATTTTAAGAGGATTTTATTTTCTTAGCAAATTTAACCGCCTGTGTCCAGTATACATCTTCGAAAATCCACGAGCCATTCTAAATTCCTACAAAATTAGCAGACGAAAGGATAACATTTTTCCGATCATCCATAGATCATATATCTATTTTATTAGTAATAAAGAAAATATCATTAAGTTTAGAACTAATCCACTTAAATACGTTACAAGTGATGCTATAAAATGTTATTTTGAGTATCCTTTGAGAATTGGTGTTATAGGAACACCTAAATCGGGACGGAGCACGTTGGCTGCTAAACTAGCTAAGGAAAATGGATTAATATGTATATCAAGAGGAAAAGCGGTGCGCAGTGTATTAAAAAACTTGCATTGGACAGAACTAGCTTCCGTAATGTCGAAGTATCTTAGAGAAGGGAAAAAAATTGATGAAGAACATATTGTGAAAGCTATTCAAACCGTCGCTGTTGATCATCGCACGGTAACATACGGTTTTGTTTTCGATGGCTTCCCTAATACACCTTACGAAGCCAAGGGCTTAGTAAAAAGCGGTCTTTATCCAAATATAATATTTGATATTTCATCTGGTAAATCCAAAATTTTGGAAAATTCTCAAAAAGAAATTTACTATGATATTTTGAAATATATGCCACCATATCCATATCCTCTTATCAAAAACAGGTATGAGAAATGGATACAAAAGAAATATAGAATTAGATCATGGATCGCTGAAGATTATCAAAATCTTTGCCAGCTTGATGGTAACCAATCAAGATGGCATATTCTGCAGCAGGCTAATGATCAACTTATGCAATTAACTTCTAAAATACATTATTACATGTGTAATGTCGAAAAGAACATTGTACACGCCTTGTGGATTTCAAATGAAGCATTTGAACAAAGACAAACACAATATAAAAAAATGTGTCCTGTGTGTTTTCACAAAAATGTATACAGACATATGGGTTATGCGGGCGATAAAAAGGGTGTAGTTCAATATGAAAACAAATTTTATTGGATCTGCGAGGAGCATTTGGATTTGGTTATGATGTATCCACATTGTTACTTGTTTCCTAGAGAAATTAAAATTCCGGAACTTCCCACTATAATCAAAGTAGTCAATACCGATTATGTTTATGAAAATGGAATATGCGTTGTTACATATGCCGACAACTTACCAGCACAAAAAATTCAAATGGGGACTCATAAATTTGCCGCGTCTTACTGTGGTAAATCATATTTATTTTGTAATGAAGTATGTCTTCATAAATTTTTAGATAAACCACATTTATATAAAGATATAACTGTCTTTAAAGAAACGAGAATTTTTCCACAGCTGTGTTTAAAGAAATTGCCTAACATCGGATACCTAGAGCAAACTTTAGGAAATATGTTAACAGAAGCGTGTTGCTCTGTCAATGTGTTTAGACCGAAATATCCGGGGCTCTCTTTTCAAATGTCTGCTATGATTTATATAGGACTGTATTTAAAGACACATAATCCTGTCATGGATAAAGCAAAGATGCCGCTCTACCTAAAAGCTTTAAGAATATTTGAAGCTCGATGCAAATTGATTCTAAATGTAGGATTACGTTTGAGATCAATGGACAATCCATTTGCTAGATATCCTAAATGTCTCCATAGAAAACCAACACTTCACTCACCCGAATTGGAAAGCGAATGTAAATCATGTGTGTGTTATTCACTACCACCACCTTCACCTATTGATCAGAAAACTTCAAAGTATGTTCAAATGCATAAACCTTCATTTGTCCGTCCATTACGTAGGCCTGCGACAATAACCGGCCATATGAAAAGAAATTAAAAACCACACTTCCTTTATTTCATTTACCTTCTATTTTTCTCTTTATTTATTTTTAATAAATTAAAGATAAATAATATAATTGCTTTATGTTTTTGTCAACACGTTATAATATTAATTAGATTGTGCGTTCGAGCATTAAAAACTTTTTTTGTTTTGTATTAAAATTGTGTTTCTCTTTAAATTCACGGCTCATCTTCCTTTTTTTTTGCGGAAGATGTCCGGTCCTTTGGCAGGCGTACGGGGGACACAGATCCAACGCGCAGAAGCCCCTTTGAGAACTTTAAATTGTGTTTATTGTTAATATAATTAATGTTTTGAAAAAAATTAAATAATATTTTATTTACATACAAGTATTTTTAATTATGCGATTAAACCTTATTAACATCGATTAGCATTTTTCGCATAGAAAAACGGCACTTTGCATGATTTAACGTACCTACTGTACACATCCCTTCAGTTTTTCGCATCGATTCAGCTTTCGCATCAAACCCAATGTTATTAAATAAAAGTATAGTACGTTATACGCTCACAAAACAAACGGAAAAATACTCCTTACGCAGCGGCAGCATACATAGGTGCACATACACATTCACTTGTTTAAGAGCGACTGAGGCCAGAAGCGATAATTGGCGCCTTTTGTACGCTTTATTTTCTGTGCGCTGGTATCTACCTCTTTTATAATAATAACATTGATGAAACCGAGACTACAGTCCTCTCTTATGCTCAAGATGCTGACGCATATTGCGAACACTTACGGATGTGTGTCCAAAAACCAATCCGTTTTTTGAGAATTAATGCTGATAAATGTGATTAGTCCCTAAACGTGTCAAAATTTAGCTACACCTTTATAGAACAATCAATTAGAGTTAAAACCAGATAATCACAGGAGCACAGAAATCATTTACTTCGAAAAGCGTCAGTTGCACAGCGCACAATCAACTAAACACAAAAAAATGTACCTACTTGACCATAAATTTAATTTTCTTATGTGAATGTTAAGTAAATCAATGCGTAAATAAGCCAGTACATTTTCTCGAGTAGTATAAAATTCAAGATTTATAGGTATCAAGAAGGAAAAAATGTGCAATTCTCATAAGGTTAGCCCCTCCCTCATCTTTATGTGCCACTGAACTTTGAATATTTTATCCAGATGTATAACCAATTTCCTCTTTTCAGCACGTAGGGTACCAGTTCCGGATGAACGATTTGATTACCTCTGCGAATTTCACAAACCAGCCAGGTAAGTCCTCCTATGTGTACTCCATTTATTATAACATTAGACAAAAGTGGCTCACCAAGACACTAATATCTTTCGTTAAGTAGATTTGCAGCTCATTAAGGTTCATAAAAGAAAAGCATAGTACTGTGTTGGATCCCTGCTGGAAGCAAACATTTTGCTTATTGTTTAGGTACATTTTCTTGCTAAAATGGGTCTTATTGAATCTATTGCTATATTAAATGGAGCATAGAATGTATTACTTTTAATTAGTATTAAAATAAGGCGTAATCCGGGGATTTACGGACCTGATTCTAAAGACACAGAAGCCGCGAATCATGTAACCAATTAACAGTTGTTATTGAGAATTAACTATTCTAAAATTGAAACACATCTATTAAATCTCTCATGTCGGCACAAGCTATTAGGAAATAGCTCGTGTCGTGGTGAAAAGATTAGTCAATCAGTAAGGTTGGTCACCGACGACACCGACCACCCGACCAGTATCCAAATTTTTCCTCACCTAGAAGCCGATTACATTAATTATTCTATTATTTCGCCGGCTTTGATCAACCAAGTCGTTATAAATGTTGACTCAACATTCGACTGGCTTAGCATGGCATTGGCTGAACATCGTTCAGGCGGATAAGTAAATGATGCCGTACACTGCTAATTAAACTAGATGGCTGCGATAATCCATCGATTGTGGCAGAATCCTAATTCTTATAAGACCGACGTATCCGTCACAGTCCGGCGTGGCCAATTATTCAGTGTTTATGCCAAAGCCGGCTTAACACCGCCACCCTCTGATTAACTCAATTCCTTATTCCGTTCGTGCGAGTTACAGGAGTGGTGTTATGTTGGGACTGGGAGTTATTGCTTAAACAAAAATGTTTTTTTTAGTAAAGTTCCGGCGTTCCTCAATGTGGTAGATATTGCTGGTCTTGTTCGTGGAGCAGCTGAAGGTCAAGGTCTCGGAAACGCCTTCTTGTCGCATATTAAAGCATGTGATGCTATTTTCAATCTGTGCCGTAAGTTTCTAGCAATTTGGTTTAGTTTATAATTGAAAAAAAAAGTTTAATAATATCGGAATACTTACTTGCTTTTTAGGCGCATTTGATGATGAAGATGTTATTCACGTCGACGGTGAAGTGAATCCCGTTAGAGATTTAGAGACCATCGGAGAAGAGCTTCGCTTGAAGGACGAGGAACAACTAGTGCAAAACTTTGAAAAACTTGACAAAGTAGTCAGTAGGGGTGGTGACAAAAAACTGAAGCCAGAATACGTGAGTTATCTTTTATAAATAAAACAAAAATGGGATGTGCCTAGTATATATAATACAAATTTTGAGTTTAAATATAACTTTTTATTTACAGGATTCGCTGACTAGAATCAAGGCTGTTTTAGTAGATGAGAAAAAACATATTCGATTTGGAGATTGGAGTGCAGCCGACGTAATTCTTTTCATATTTCCGTATAACGGCTTTATCTCTGTCCGAAACAATATACCTCAAGTCCCAAATATTTTTCAAATTAAGGCACTATTTTTAAATTCATTAAGGATATTGTACTAATAGATGAAATAAAATAAAGTTATTTTCATATGATAATATGATTCTCTGATAAAGTAAAAGTTTTATCGATGATACTTCCGATTAAGATAAGTTTAATAAATGCCATTCGTTTTCGCTAATACGAATCGAGCTTAAATGATAATTAACAATCGGTAAATAAATTTTCTTTGAAACTAAAAACTATATTATGTAATGAAGATTTGAGGAATATTATTTAGTATAGAGAAGAGACGCGAGCATCACTACATAATAATATAATTATACATTATTATATCGATGTTATTATAATTTCAGATAGAAGTGCTCAACAAATACCTATTCTTGACATCCAAACCTGCTCTCTATCTTGTGAACTTGTCTGAAAAAGACTATATTCGAAAGAAGAATAAATGGTTTGTACTACTACGCTTATTTATAAATATAATGTATCTCCGTGTTATATTTTACACAGCGTAGTTGTGAATATTGTTTATAATACAATATTATAATAATTCCAGGAAAATTATAGAAAACATAATTATAAACTATCATATTTCTCACAATATTCCCAGCAAATTTAAACACCGGTTTTAGAATGGCTGATCAACGCAAAAATTTACTAATCACCAGTCATTCTCATGTCAAGTGCTGTGACTGGTTGCTATTTTGGTCGACTCATCACGTTCGTTGACATGAGATTTGACTACAGATTTAAGTGGCCGGCCTTTGAGAAACCGGGGTTTAGTATTGCGTATTTCTATAAGCCAAATTGTGAAGGTACGGCGCATATTTTTGCAATAAAAAAATCTCCTCTTTTAGGTTGCCCAAATTGAAAGAATGGATTGACAAAAATGATCCTGGAGCCCCTCTTATACCTTTCTCCGGTGTACTGGAAATGAAACTATTGGAAATGGAACCAACAGAACGAACAGCTTTCTTAAAGGAACACAATCTGACTAGGTACAATGATTTAATAATTTCATACTATACATAGTCCATACAGTTATTTTTCTATAACATTTGAATCAATATTTGTTCCTTACAGCGCATTGGACAAGATCATTGTCCAAGGATACAAAGCACTACAACTAGAGTACTTCTTTACTGCTGGCCCAGATGAAGTAAAAGCTTGGACCATTCAGGTAAACAACCAACTGCCATTGCAATTCATTTCTCAATTGCCTTTAGTATATAATTAACATGCGATTTGAATTGGCAGAAAGGTACAAAGGCACCACAAGCCGCTGGTAGAATTCACACAGACTTTGAGAAAGGCTTCATTATGGCTGAAGTGATGCATTACAAAGACTTCAAAGAGGAGGGTACTGAAGCCGCTTGCAAAGCAGCTGGCAAATATAGACAGCAAGGTACTTAATAATTTGCTTTTTTTATTGTTTCAAAATCGGTGTTCATACGGCGGTGACAGCGAGGAAACAATTAAATGTGCGGTTGGGATTTATTTTCAACATAAAACATGAAACAAATCACAATAAAAAGATTTTGGGTTATCCAGATTCATCTTAAATGTGCGTCCTGAGTGACGGCGCACCGCGCAGGCGGAATGAACGGCGCATTAAATAAATGTTCGAAACGTTTGAATTTTGATAACGAAACACTAAACACGCGCGTGCGCGTCAACTTTCCCGCGTGCACTAAGGACAGGTATCGACGGTAAAGCCGCTCCGCAATCCACAATACGCCCGTGCGCCGTCACTCAGGACGCATACTTAGGCGTGATTTATGAAACCGCTTAAACAATTTAGGAAATTTTTCGTCCCGTGGCGTTTGATTCGACTCTATACAGTCACAAATTAACAACTTCAAACCAAAACTTACCTTAACTCTTACACGCCCAAAGCAACAGGTTGCTAATTTCATATTTTTTCGACACAGGCCGAAACTACGTCGTGGAGGATGGAGACATTATTTTCTTTAAGTTCAACGCGGGCGCTGGTCTAAAGGACGCTAAGAAGAAATGACGTGACAAGGTACTCCTGCTCTTGGTACATCTGCTGTATCTCAACCTCGTTTTGTACTCACTGCTACACGTCGCTTAGATATGGCATAAGATTTTTTACATACAAAATATTTATAACCACTGTCTTAATAATCTAATGAAATAAGAATAAAGCTTGTTGATGTTTGTACGATTCAGTTTATTTTAAATAAACAATTTTATTGTAATTAGAATAAAGTGATAATTGCATAAGTAAACAATTTTCGAATTATAACACTTCAACCAATTCTTCTATACGCGTCACATTTTGAATATCCTTTTCTGCATCATCGTTATCTAATACTTCAGAAAACATTTTGTCAAAGATCATTCTTATTTGCTTCAAAAAACGTTTTAGATTGATATGTGACAATATACCTTGTTCGGTAACTGGAGCTAGTTTTTCTTTATCTTTTTCTGTTTTTTTAAACACATTATTCAAAATATAGGACACAGCTTGCGTAACAGCCTCCTCCCATTCCTGTCAAATAACAAAAAAATCAATTTATGTTCTCCGACACGCACAAATATTATTTAATAACACATTTACTTACTTGATAGTGTTCATAGAGTGAACCCAAAGACATCATTTCTTCAATTAACGTCATCCTAAAATTTTCTCCAGTAGAATGCTTCAATAAATAAATTATGAGATTTCCAACTGCTGTTAGGGCACTTCCGGCTCTGAACAATAAAATTAAACATAAATTAATCAAAACTACTAACAAAAATTTGTCTTTTTTAAACAGCTGCCTACCTGCACACTGTTTCCTTACATTCTATTATCTCGTGTACCACTTTGATCAAACGCGAATGTGTATCTTTCATGAGAAATTCTAAAGGGTCACAGTCCCCAGGTGGCAAAGAGCCATACTGTACCAACAGTCTTTTTTGCACCACTGTGAATTGTTTCTGAAGAACGTTCAGCTCATCCTGATAACAAAAAAACATTTAACGTGGCGGACAAATTCTTTTTTCTTCATTTTATCTGACTTGCATAAAGTTACCTCCAATTCTTTTAATTTGATCCGTTCCTTTGCATGTGTCTCAACACATTTTAAAAACTTATGAGTAAGTTGCTTAACAAATTCTTTATCATGTTTTAAGTTAAAACTAAAATCTTTTACGCCCATGCGTGTATAGTGATCGATTATTTTAATAACAAAGTGATCTAAAATTGATGTTATTTCAGTGAAATCGTCTGCCTCTATAGAATATTGTTCGATATCAGTTTTTAATGTTACGGTATTTTTTGTTGACCTGTATGCAAAAGTTAACATGCTCCCATACTTTCTTAATTCTTCTTCTGAAAAATCTAAAATATTGGAAAAGTCAAGCATTTTATAATAAATACCCAGAGATAAAAAATTTAAATTTTACTCATTTGTACCTGTGAATATCTTTGAAAATTCAATACACGAATGATTTGTTTGTATGCGTAATCTCAATCGACTTTCAGCAACATTTGTATTATCGAAAGGCATACAGTAAAGGTTTAATGGTAGCAACACTTTTGTAGTCAACACAACTATTTTTCCTGTATTATCAGTGATAGTAAATAATATTTTCACTCTACTCTCAGAAATATCACCTTCACTTGTTAAGAATACTTGGTTCTCTATTATTTCTGTCCCATTAACACCATCTAAACAAATTGTCGACTCTGCACATGAAAACGGTGAAGCGCAAATATAAGTCACTTGAACACTTTGAATAAACTTAGGATCTTCACACGTTAATATCACAACTACTGGACACATCAATAAATGTAGAGCTTCACTCTTGTCACCAGAAAATTCTTGAAATAAATTTTGTACTGGTTTACCTACGTCTGCTTTTATTTTAAGTATCTGTTCCACTATAGATCCTCCATTATCTGCATCTAAAATCATAGTAATATGATGAACTTTGATTTAATATTCCTTACAAAAGAAAAGAGATTTTATATCCTACCTTCATTGTTGTTTAAAATTTTTCTTAGTGACTCTTCAACGGCTTCTAATTCTAATTGTACTTGTTCCGAATCGTTTATTTCATTGATTATCGGTGGAGCAGTTGAATTGAGATCAGGTTCCGTTCCTAAGTAACCAACATTCACTATACCACTATTAGAGAGTGTGACCAGACCACCTGGCAAGGATTTTAAAAAGCATCTAGATAACGATATGGCAGTATTTAGTAGTGAACAAGACCACAGTAAAGTCGTGCCTTCGTAGATAAATAATTTTGAATCATCCGATGTAACCATGATGAGTAGTCGAGCACCGGGTTCTGTAAATACATAACATAATGTTAAATAATATAAAACATCTTCCCAGACATACTTATCAATACGAATACTTACCATAGTACCAACCAATAAGATAAGCACAGAAGCAAATGGGCATAAAATCAAATTTTATCATATACTTCATCAGTCCATTATCTTGGAAACAGTAAACATGCCGTTCGCCAAGAGCGACTATACTGGAAAAGTTGTTGCTGGTCTGCAGAAAAACAGCAAAATTAGAAATGGGTCCTAGCATTGAAACAACGCTGTTTATAATGTAAAGTGTAATGGATATTAATTACTACAGTGTTGTCTTGCTACGAGATGTTTACCTGGATTACTTGGACGCGTGAAATTTCTTCACCTGCATTGTATACCCACTGTGGTATGTTCTTCTTATTCTGTCTTATAGTTAGTTCACTAAATTCTCTTAGCTGTTGATAACTAAAAAAGTAAAATGAGTTCCTTTGAAATAGATTTCACAAATATTGGGTTGGAAAGCACACGAGACATAACATCCAGCCTCCGCCATCATCGTTGCAGCCTCAAGATTTCCAAGTGCCAACTTCATCAGCAGCGGAATGTCCATCCAGCTTACCGGCGAAGCGAGATTGCTGGAGTATCGGCGCGTCTTACCTATCTAGGGGAGATAATGCACTATCATATATCTAGGATCATATACAATAAATATAATGTGATAATGATAATGTAATATAACTAGATTGAATCATTTCTCCATAGAAGAAAACATTAGAGGTCACAAAAGAGATATGTCCCCCTATGCCTAACGTAGTAAAACTATTTGAAATTAAAATCGGACAGTCGCCACTCTCCCTGTATTAGGTATCAAGTTAATTAATTAATAGAATAGGTATGTTATCAACGCAACCTGCCAATCCTGAATGGTTAATCTATTACTAATTTAATAAGCAGTTCCTTACTTACCTGTATATCTCTAACACCCACGTTGATTTACAAATGACAAACGAATCGCTGCTTGCAATATAACAAACAGGTGATGGTATAATGACGTCATTGAATAGGCACATAAACAAAAAAGTGTCTTGATCGAAGAAACTCAGGCTGCCGTCCAGACTTTGTATACAAATAAAATCTCTTGTTTTTATATTTCCGAAGGGGCCACAAGTCAAACTGTCTGCTTTTCTTGTAAATGAATGTTTTATTAAAGGCAGGAGATAGTTCTGATCACCTGAAATTTCCATTCATTTTTAAAAGACTCGTAGTTATAAAAAAAACCTGAAGCATTTGTTGTTTTTTTTTCCCTCTCTGGTTCCTGGAAAACCGAAGCCAAGTGGGTGTTGTGTCGTATAAAGCGACTCAGATAGTTCAATCCACGAAGACGCGCCCCACTCTTTGTTTAAATCGCTACAGTGAAAAGTGTGCATCATAAATTACTATTGTGATAATTCTATCGCCGCACAATAGTTAGTTAACGTAAGATAAATAATAAGAGATGTGTGCATACATACGCACCACGCGGCTACCTGTCACACAAAAAGGAGTGGGGCGCGTCTTCGTGGATTGAACGGACTAGCGACGATTTAATTCGCATTTAACACATTTAGAAAATAGATATTTTATATGAACATGTGTACGCACGCTTTCGTCTTTCTGCGTGTGATTAACCCCGAAGGTTTACTTCAAGATCAAGGGATGCAGGGCACCCGGGCGCCGAGGCATAAGGAGCGCCAGCCTCTGAAGGCGGGTGTTGAGGCTTTGAGGGCGCCGACGCGTGAGGAATAATGAATTTACTCGGCAGTAAGCTTAAAGTTACCTATATTCATAGGCCACATATACCTAATGGCTGCTACACAGCGCCGACGGGAGGGAAGAGGGAGGAGGCGTCATGCTGAAATGGGGGGCGCTTGAACTGGGTTCGCACCCCAGCGCCGGATAACCTAGAGAGGGCCCTGGTTTGCGTCGTCCTGTCTCAATAAAAACAAACTGCGATCATCACCCAAACGTGGTAAGTGCGGTAAGTATGATGATTTACCCTGTGGCCATTAATTGTAGGTAGATGTCATTGAGAGGCAACTCGTTTCCGGACTGATGTGATGATTTACCTAACAAGCCCGGTAGCTTCGATATCTAGGTAAATAAAGTAGGATTACGAGTCGTACCTAGAGAAAGTAGGTAGGTACTTTCACTAACTACAACTCTACTACCTGTAACTAAACTGGCATTACCTACCTATACAATAACGTCAACCTGTAGATTATTTACCAACACAGTAGGTACGCAATTATTGTATGAAGTAATTGATACAATTCGGAAGGTAGACCAACGTAAGTCGGTACAGCAGTACCTACTATTATCTAAGGGTCAATTCATACTAGCGCAGAGCCGAAACGCATCTAAGCGTCAAATTCTTCACAATTAAAGCGAAGTTGCACGAATGCGCGGGTATTCGCATCGTACGCTTTTACATTATGTATTGATTGATGGACGGACGAGTGACGACGCGCAGGGGCCCAATTCTCCTAAAATAAATTGTTACCAAACGCAATCGAACCACAACCGTCAGTCAGTTTTTGTTTTCGAAAACTTTCAAAATGATTGTGTTTGTTTTTTGTGTCAAACAATTTGATAGCTTTTGAAATTGAGAACTGTCTGAATGAACGGTTCGGTCTTGGTTCGGTTGAGATTTATCAAGATTTATTTTAGGAGAATTAGGCCCCTGGTTCCCGTAATAGGCGCTTGGATGCGCGCGAGCGCCAGTCAGCGTTGGCCGCGCGAATTCGAAGGCGCGTGAATTCGCGCGTCTTCTTTTTATCTCAGAAGAAATAAGTGCATTACCTACGTTGTGGAGGTAAGGGTGAATTTGCTATGTTAAGCTTCAGATTAACGCTTCGACTCTGCGGTAGTATGAATTGACCCTTACGAATCTTGTGTGCAGCGCTACCGCTGCGGCGAAACTACAGTTTGGTATTCACTAAGCAGCGAATAGCTACACTTGCGCTCAAGGCTGTGATGGCCGTGAGTTAGAACTACTCAACGTCGGACATAGGTAATGAGTTCTTCATACATTTTGGTATTCCTTTAGAAAAAACAGCGTCGACTTACTTTACCTACTCCTTAAAATACTTAAAGATTGACTTAAATATTTCAAACCCATAAAACTCTCCGTCGACATTGACGGATTATGATTTAAAAAAAATTGTTTCAAGCCTCAATTTGTTTACGAAACAGGCGAAACGAGAGGTTACAGCCTCGAGGTCGTCGACGACCATAACCGCGCTAGTGAATACCGTTTACCCCTTAATGCATACATAATAAACTCACGCCTATATTCTCCGAAGGGTTGGGAGAGGTGTATAATACACCCACATTTCGCCGTTATGTTTTACGTCCCATGTAATAGGTGTTGTGATTCCTGACCCGACCACGACATGGAACGGAGATTTTACTATGGCACAAAATGGTTATTTTAATTGTGTTTTATTGTGCCACTTATCCCAGGAATTTGTGCCTCGCACTTTTTGAGTAATAAGAGTACGATTGTGGTCGGGCTGGGGATCACGGTTCCTGACCCGACCACAACCAGATCTAATAAAATATCAACAGTGGAAAGTTACTGAGTATGCCAAAAATATGTGTCAAATTGTGCCTATAGCACACGAAATTGTTTTACTATTCATATCACAGAATATATCTTGATTCGGATAAAATTGAATAATCAAGAAATAAAGTGTGATGTGTTCACGACTTCGTACGCGTGTATAGGGTGAGGTAATTAGTGACCGATCCTTTAACACATGATTGTACTCATGATAACAAACAACTTTCCCAAAGAAACATTATTTTTATTATATTTTTTTCATTTAAAATTTATTAGTAGGTAAATCGTTACGGAATGGACGCGGCTCGTAATATGGAAATATATTTTTTTTGTTTTATAAATAATGTTTCTTTGGGAAAATTGTTTGTTATCATGAGTACAATCATGTGTTAAAGGATCGGTCACTAATTACCAGTCACCCTATAAGTATATGTATTTATAAAAAAAAACAACCACTATGTTTTGTAGCATTATATTAGTGTGTTAAGCTTGTACAAAAAACCGGTCAAATGCGAGTCGGGTTCGTATCCTGAGGGTTCCGTAACCCACATCCATAACGATAAGTTGAAATTTAAACATAAATTAACTCGTTTAAACAGTACCAGTACAAGCTGACCCCTTGCTGCATACTTTTACTATTAATACAGGGGTCAAGAAGTTAATAGTTAAGAATTAACCTTTTAAAATATAAAAACATAGTTTTCAGACTTTTTCCTTTACTTGTGATGTAAGATCTTGCATCTTGCCAACTTTCATCATTCTCGGTCAACGGGAAGTACCCTATAGTTTTTGATTCCCGAGCGATTTCCATAGAAATTGACCAAATAAGGGGCATAGTAAAATTGCATAGCGTTAGCGTGTGATTGACACACTTTATTTCTTGATTATTCAATTTTATCCGAATCAAGATATATTCTGTGATATGAATAGTAAAACAATTTCGTGTGCTATAGGCACAATTTGACACATATTTTTGGCATACTCAGTAACTTTCCACTGTTGATATTTTATTAGATCTGGTTGTGGTCGGGTCAGGAACCGTGATCCCCAGCCCGTCCACAATCGTACTCTTATTACTCAAAAAGTGCGAGGCACAAATTCCTGGGATAAGTGGCACAATAAAACACAATTAAAATAACCATTTTGTGCCATAGTAAAATCTCCGTTCCATGTCGTGGTCGGGTCAGGAATCACAACACTGTAATAGGGGGCGAGCCTATTGCCATCGACCGGGCACAAATCCAGACTCTCGGGCTGCTACTGAGAAATTCCACACGGAAAAGCCCAATAACACTTTGCCCGACCTAGGGATCGAACCCAGGACCTCACGCACAGCAGTCGCGCTTGCGACTGCTAGACCGTCGAGGCAGTGTACCGAGACAGTGTAGACACCTAATTGTGTGCCCAATACTTAACGCCATATTATTATTATACCTACTTAATTAATAATTTTTGTTACCGGCTTCCATGTGACCTTCTTTCCTCTTCAGGTAATATATTTCGTAGCTTTGTGGATGTAATACTATAATCTGCCGATCTTCACAATTCCTTGAAGAAAATATTAAGTTATAAACATGTACCTACAGGCCTAATTTTCAATCTTTGTCAGTGCTGTTCTTAAGTTATTTTTTTAAAGCCGGCAATACTTACCTACATGTTGGTCATAGCTCGCTGAGCGCAGGCGAGTACCAACAGACAGCCCATTTGTCTAGCCTCGCCGTTGCTCGTTGTCACTCGCCTAGCTGGCCGAATGCAGGCGAGCGCCAACGTATAAACGGTTAATTTGGTGTGCCTTGTCACCACTCGGGATCCTTCGTCCCGACTCGTCTGACTTTGGAAAGTGTCGGTTTTTCTGCACAAATCAAATGCGGCTCACCTGCATTCGGCAAGACCACATGTTTGTAGGCCTTGTTGGCATTGGTCTCGTTCGAACCTGACCAACATGTAGACTGTAGCACTTGCGTTGTATCTATTTGCTTATGCTCGCGTTGGCTGAGGCTTGACCAACATGTATTGCTGGCTTAAAAAGACCATCCAAAGTTCCATTCTACTAAAGAAGTTAATTCTACTTTTAAAAAAAAAAAAAAATGACTATTTGCGCTTGGCGCCCTCATTTTTCGTATTCACTTCCGTAGATTTGAAGTAACCTAACAGAAGCACCATTTATCATCGAATTATTGAAAAGGTTCCTAGATCTGACGCTCACTGCACTGAAAGGCTATACGCTACTGCAATGGACCGTACCTACTTCTGATACGTGAATACTTAGATAGGTACTTAGTAAAGTACAAACAAGGCTCACGATAACATATACATAGGCATGTAACCTACCAACATCGGCTACATCTTTTATTACTTTTAATTTAAAGTAAAGCTTGTGTTGTTTGCAACTTGGTAGAGGACCCAGTATTGGCCAGTATGTCGCCGTCGACGGTGATAGGTCGACCTAATTGAAACTTTACTGCCCCTGCTCATCCCGCGTCACTAAGCTTTAAGATACATATTATTATTAAGCCCAGTATACACGTCCCTAGAATTTTGTAGTTTTTAGTGTAGGTAAGTACTTATATATAGCTACTCGCGGAACTTAAAGGCCTCTACACACCAAAGCCCGGCGGCTTAACCCGGCGGGTTGTGCCGCCGGGCTTGTTTTGCGTTATGTTCGCTCGCTTAGTTCGCGTTAGTTGGCCGCCGGCATAACCCGGCGGGTAAAGCCGCCGGGTCGGCGGCTTTGGTGTGTAGAAGCCTTTACATTACTTTACACCCATAAAATATGTAATCATTTATTTTGTGTTTTTTTTTTCATTTTTACATGCCATGTAATGATACTTAGATAATGATTATTATTTGTACACGTTTCAACTGACGGATTTTTTTCATAAATTTCGGTGCGTTATATTATAACTGTACCTATCCCGACAATAAACTTACCCCGTAAACTTTCCAGTTTCAATTTGTAACACAATGTCACTTAATTGAGATTCCAATAATACATGCGACGATGTCTCTTCTATATTTGGCTTATATACTTTTAATAATGATCCTTCGCCGACCAAAATACAGTCACTGTCATGGTGCGAATTAAACTTATCCACTTTAAGACAATTTGCATTTTGGTTTCCTTCGTTTGGTTGCTCATTTTGTAGTTTATCGTTAGACCACCATTGTTTTACTTTGAAAATCGACATTTTGCAGTTCAGTCGGTACTTCTTAATAAATAAAAATAGGTACAGTAGATTTAATATCCTCAACTCATTGTAGGTGTACAGTTGGCATGGCAACGCAATTCGGTAAACAAACTAAGCTATAAAACCGAGTAGATATACATTACATTAGTTATAGTTAGGCAGCTTAGTACCTACTCCTAACTTCACTACCTACATTTAAATATAAGACAATCTTCAGCTTTCTAATATATTACCACCGGTGCAATACTGTCACTTATGCAAAAAGTCATTTTTTCAGGAGAAGCATTTTAAACTTTCGTATTGTATTGCTTGATGATACTTCCTGATTTAGGAAAGATGGATAGCGTATATGCGGACGTGTTCTTTTGACTTTACGTTAAAGAAAATAAATGACCCCAAATAATTAAAACAAAAATACCATAGCGTTTTATAATTTGGAACTCCCTCAATTGTGACGTTAAGGCACTAAACTAAAATATTTCGTGTAATTATGACAAAGAAATTGGTTAAAAAAAAAGAAATTTTTAATTTATAAAGTTTTATTTTAACTCAATTTGTTCGACTTTGTATAATAAACAAAAAAAGTATCACAACTGTATTTTAGGCCATTATTGCTCCAGTATCAATATAAATTAAATGTCACAAGTACCTTAGCAACGTTGTAGCTCCAATTCACTCCTGCTTATTATATGGGGCAAAGCAGGGAGCCGCGCGCAACTGACCAATCAAACGTTGTTTCTCGCAGTACCCCTTTGATTCGCGCCAAAACCACAACGTCACTTACACTCTCATACGGAAACTATACGTACCAAGCCAGTGACATTATTACACCAAGTGCAGAGGTACTTTAGGCAACTTATTACATACTCAGCTCATTTTTGGAAATTTTACATAAGTGACAGTATTGCACCGGTGGTGATGATTCATAAGTCTTGAATAGGTACTTCATGATATACATGACTTTGACTCATGATGTCTTGGTCAAAGTCAGACAAAGTTCATGAGTACGTCCATGATGAGATGATGAGCTTCGGTTTTTTTACCGTTTTTTTTTGTTTCCCTTTTTATGTAGCCGTCACATGATGTCGAATATAAGGGACGCAATTTCGACGTGATGATTACTCCTGTTTTGCTTTTCAAATTACCCGCGACACACCAGGGCTGAAATTACTCCGCGTCTTGGTACCTGAGTAATAAGTGTAACGCCACACGCCACACCTCCCTATACTTTGCGCCACACCAGTAGATCACACCGATAATTCAACTCTCATCAAGCTGTCCCGCCCCCAAGCCCCGGAAGCAACGCCCTAAGCTGAGCTCCAAGTCGGGTCGGTGTCGCCTTTAAGCGGGCTACCCACACAACTGCCGCAGGGGCAATCTGGCGTCCAGCTACATCATTAAATGTTTATTTGCAAATCTGCTTAGGTTCCCAAGTCATGGAAACAAAAATGCTCACTTATTAAATTAAAGTAGTTAGAAGTTTGAATTTTCAGCATAAAACATCAAAAATTTTGCCGGATTTAGCTAAACTTCGGCTAATTTGGCAACGCTGTAGATGGAGTGAAAACGATCACCCAATGACTGCCCACATGAAACGATTTGATTGTCAATTTGAGCAAATTGTCAATCAAATCGTTACGTCTGTAGAGTGCGCGCAAGATAACTCTGCGCGCGACTGAGGGCGTGCTAAACGTTGCCGTGATCGCAAAAGTTCAAATTAACGCTTTTTAAGCTTAACTTTTTTATCGCGAAACATTATTTTCCCGTTAAATATTCCTGCAATCAGGTAGTTCTACTATCAAAATTGATAAAACGGCACACACTTTGGTGGACCATGATTAGTTCCGATTTCGGCCGCGCGCAGACTTATCTTGCGCGCACTCTAAATGTAACGGCTGGGCAGTATACAATTATTTCTAGTCTATGGTCCCTTCAGAATAAAATTGGCAGCACTAATTGCGGCATTATATTCTGTTCAACGAAAGATGAGCCCTACGCCCTACAACAGCGGTCATTTCGTAAATAGTACCCGTAAAGGAGTCTACACACCAAACCCGCCGACACAGTCGGCGGAGTTATAAGTGTATAGTCTATGGTCGGCGGGTCGGCTTGATGTCGTGATGTGCCGAGTCGGCTATTTTTGGTATTCGAGTATTTTGGTACTCGTTGAAAAAGGAATCGAATCAAGATTCGAGTCACGGAACTCGGATAGGTACTCGAGTACCAGCATGAGTATTCGAGTACTTTGGTAGACTCGAGTACTTTTTTATTTGTTCTCGAAAGCTTGCTTTCGGTTCATAAGTATTATATGACGATAGGACAGTAAGTAAATAATAACATTATTAAGGTATAATCAGTCTTTTTAATCTAATCAGTCATCAATATAATCAGTCTTTTTTTTATTTAGTACTCTGACAGTAAACTTTGCATTTATTAATTAAATATTATGTACTTTTATTGAGTCATTTAGTAAGAAAATTCAATCTTAGTAGGAATTTGGAATTAATAGTGAACACACTGTAATTTTTAGAAACAAATAAAGCGAAACAAACGTATTTTTTTACTCAGAAATCAACAAATAAACACAACAAAAATCCTTGTTTGGAAAACAATAATAAACATTTAAAAATATAGGATCAACTATTTATGTCGCTTTAAACATTAAATAGAGTATTCTTCAATAAAATTTTAAGTAAACATTGTTATAAAATCAACACAAAAATATAATCTTTACCTACCAACGTAAACATCGTACTTCTTTGGTAACATAATTAATGATATTTCCACAAACGAATATACGACTTGGTATTCGAATACTGTAAGTACTCGAGTCCTGTATCCGAGTACTGTGGATTTGAATCTTATATTTTGAGTACTCGAGTATGTGAGTACTTACTAGGTACTCGAGTCAGTACTCGAGTCAGCCTGACTCGGCACATCTCTAATGTCGACGGCTTCATTTCAAAAGAATCATGTCGGCGACTTGTACCCGCGCGTGTCGCCCGGCGACTTGTGGCTACATATCGGCGGCATGTCTGCGACTAACATATGTGCTCATTTGCCTGCCGACACTCAACTCAACCTAGATTGACGTGTTAGTGTTTTCCAACTAGGTACCTGCCAAAAAAGTTATTGATTTCGTGCCGCCGACAAAGTTTTATTACTTGAACGAGATGTGAAGTCGCCGACTCATGTCGGCGGGTTGGCGGGTTTGGTGTGTAGACTGCTTACTGCTATCGAAAAAATGTAAACGACGTCATCATAAACCGTAAAATATATATAATATCGATGTTTGTTCTTTAAAATATTTGATAATCTTTATAAGGTAACGTTTTGCAGTCAAACTTCCGGACTCACCTTATGTAGAAAGGGGTATAATTTGTGGGGTATCCTCTACCGATTTTGCGTAGTACTTATTACTTCTATGATTTTGACCGAGATTTATGGGTAGTTTAGGACAATTGCATTGGCAACACTGCTCATAGACGATACACTGTAACAGGGTTGCCAACCGTACGAGGTTCCTCGTACAAATACGAGATTTGTGGTCTTCCGTACGAGGTACGAGGACACTATCAACCTCGTACAATTATGTACGAGATTTTGATATTATGGCCATACGAACATTTTGCATCACCATTAGATAAATAATAAAAACTAGTGCTATCTACCAGAACTTGTTAAACTTCTTACACAAAAAATTTCATTGCCGTATTTACGCGATGATTATCTATGGTAGCTATCCCGTTAACCGGAAATCCCCTGCCTAGTAAAACATTTCGTTCTTCGCAAGTCGTCTCTGTCACGCAGCGGAAATTTCTTTTTTCTCTCTCTGTTCCTTACTTAGAATAAGTACTAAAGCATAGAAGGAGCGCTACTTAGCATAAACGAATCAAAATATAGCCATGCTAGTTACTCATACGGCGGACTCGCTGTTGTCAGAGCGGGAAAGATAAACTTTTGACAGGCCGTAAAAATTAATTTTGTAACCTTTTGTACAGAGACTAGGGATGAGGGTATTCACACTATTAGACTATAGCTATCGATAAAATAAAGTCATCGTATAATGTATATTACGAAATATCTGAAGTGGTATTGTAAGACCGAAAGAAGGTGACTATGATTGTGTTAACCAAATAACAGCCATGCCGGATATTGCCATAGTACATTTAAATACTTACTTCTTAGAAAGTTATAATGACAAAAGTAAAGTCATAATATCATTATTATTCAGCCGAAAGATGCCCACTGCTGGACGTAGGCCTCTCCCGAGCATCATCACTTCGACTGGTCCTGTTATTATCGCTATCAATAAATAAAGTCATCGTTTAAGTATAAATGTCTATTATTTAATTTGCAATTACTAAAAGCTTCACAAAAGTTAAATACATTATTATTGAGTATTCCTTGTAATGTACTTGGACATGCACGTTTTTTTCTGTCACTAGAACGGCGCCACGTGGTCTCAGGTAAGTTGTCTATTTCGAGGCGCTGGAAATTTTAAACAAAATAATGATTGTTTTATATATAACTAGCGACCCGCCCCGGCTTCGCACGTGTACGTTTAATAGCTTAAAACCTTCCTCTTGAATCACTCTATCTATAAAAAAACGGCATCCCTAAAAATACAAGATTTTAAAGATAATTACGGTAAAGAGGTGTAAAATTTAGTGGCACCAAATGCAAACTGATTGAGAAGTAAGTTAATCATCGTTTATTTAATACCTACGTTAATTTTGTTTAGATTCACTGTTCTCCTAATCTATCAGGCTTGAAGATTACGACTGTATTAACAGCATTTATTTGAAAGATAAACAAGACAGTGAAATATTATCTGAAATAGTCTATTGTATGAATGGCCGAAAGAAGATGTCGAACGTAATGTTGCAAGAAAAAAAAGATTTTTATTTTTTTATTTTCAATCAAGCTAAATCCAGTGCGGGGTTAATCTGTCCCAATTTTTTTTAAAGAAATTACTCGAATTCTTTTATTTCCTGTAGACATGCAATTCAATAAGAACTTAGGCTTTTAAATTTAGATTGAAGGTATAATGTTGGTATAGAGTCCTCCTTCAGTCTCCGCCATTTGCCAGAACGAGTAAAAGAAGATAAAGTGAAATGGCTGGAGCAAATTCTGTGGTGCTTTCTTGGAACCCAACCAATTTCGTGAGCTACCACGGCAATCAATTTATTTCGAAAATATTCGTCACAGGGAAACTTAAATGAAAAAAAAAAGTATAAATAGGTACCTAATTAATTAAACCTAACACAAAAATCACGTTGTCGATAGATTTATCGATACAATTTTCGCACCCCTTTAATAATTTCTTTGGCGAATATTCATATTGATAAATAGATAAGATTTAGATAGTTTATACTTATTTATTTTACTTCTTCTAAAAGGTAATGTCTTACTTTTACTTATTTAATGTATAATGAAATATATTTAAATGAAAATCTATGAATAAACATAAAAATACTACGTACTAGTCGCGCGCAGAAGGTTTGCCGATGACTGCCCCTCCCACTACACCGACCGCTACCCGCGCTCGTCTGGCATTAGTAGGTATGCCAGACGAGCGCGGGTAGCGGTCGGTGTAGGAGGAGGGGCCGTCATCGGCAAACCTTCTGCGCGCGACTTATACTTGTGGAAACTGATATTTTCACTTTGATTTTTTGTACATCCCTTGCGAGATTTACATTTTTTACTATTCAGGACGTAGCGCACACTCTTATTTATAAGAACAATGTGCACATATACAAAACACAATTAATTAAATTTAAATTCTAGACTAAAATATTTTTTCAAATCACCGCGCCACTGACACAAGTATTATACGACAAAATTTAAAATGTCGTTGCCGTCTGACAGGGGGTACTAGTGGCGGGCAATTTAATTTGGTAGCTAGGCTTTGGCTCAAAATCTCGAAATTGCTCTTATTTGACAGATGCCCCTGTACGTTTTTCAAGTACTGAGGCGGCTTCTATGCTTTAGTACTTATTCTAAGGTTCCTTAGGTGTTCCATTCGTTGCATGCCAGCCGTGTTTTTTGCACTAGGTACGTTAGTACGTGTAGCTACATGAAGTTATTGTAAAAAGAAGATTTTTATTGTTAAATACCTAGTCTTTTCGTTGTTTCGTCAATTGTTTAGTGGTGTAATAGAAGTATCGTTATGAGTGATAACGACGAAAACAATGACTGTTTTTTTTTGTGATTTTACTTGAGTTAAATCGAATAATAAAAAATAGTAATAAAAAAAAATTGAAATACAACACAAACTAAAGTTTTATTTAGTAGGAAACTTGCAATAGTTTATTTCTTTGAGTAAAAAGTCCTAAATCCAGTGATTCAATATACCTTTATTTTGTTTTTAGCACGTTTTCGATGCATCATAAATGTACGAGGTTTGAAAGTCAAAATACGAGATTTTTAGCCGCATTTGTACGAGGGATTTTTTATTACGGTTGGCAACCCTGCACTGTAACCAGAGATAATAACAGAAGTTCTGTTACAGAACTCTATGATTTTATTAGAATTGTGAATTAGACTTTTTGACAGTCACGCTTTTCGCGTATGTTTTTAATATTTTTACCAATTCTATCGTTATTAATTCATTTTGAGTGTGTTACGTGTAACTAAAGACTTAAAAAAAATTGTTCATACATTTTGAAGCAGTAAATAATAAAAATGTTGGACGGAGAATCTCAAGACAATGGAAGTGTAGAAACAGAACAAAGACCCAACGGTGGCGGCGATGAAGGCGACGCACTGGGCAGTCATGAGTCTTCGCACTCACGGCGCTATGCTGCGATGCCTGTTGACAGAAACGCACCATATTACAACATGAACCATAAGTATCGTGGTATGGCCATTATTTTCAACCACGAACATTTCGACATTCACAGTCTGAAGCCACGAACTGGCACAAATGTCGACAGTGATAATCTTGCTAAAGTCCTTAAAACCTTAGGATTCCGTGTTACGCAATTGAACAATTTGAAATCTGAAGAAGTCATCAAATATGTTCAGCAAACAGCAGACATGAATCATTCAGACTATGATTGTCTCCTTATTGCTGTGTTAACTCACGGAGAACTAGGAATGTTGTATGCTAAAGATACACATTACAAGCCAGAAAACTTATGGTACTACTTTACTGGTGACAAGTGCCCAACTCTTGCTGGAAAACCAAAGCTGTTCTTTATTCAAGCTTGCCAAGGTGATAAATTGGATGGTGGTATTACACTGAATCGTACTGAGACTGATGGATCATCCTCTGCATCATATAAAATCCCTGTTCATGCCGACTTCTTGATTGTATTTTCAACTGTGCCTGGATACTATTCATGGAGGAACACTACTCGTGGTTCCTGGTTCATGCAAGCCTTGTGTGAAGAGTTACGCTATGCTGGAACAGAGAGGGATATCTTGACATTATTAACTTTTGTTGCTCAGAGAGTTGCACTGGATTTTGAATCTAATACCCCGGACTTAATGCCCATGCATCAACAGAAGCAGGTTCCTTGCATCACAAGCATGCTCACTCGTCTGCTTGTGTTTGGTAAGAAGTAATTCTACTGATGTAGTGTTGTTGATCTTGTACCTATGTTAGGTATTCAAATGTCTTGTTAGCATAAGTTTTATAAAAAAATATAATAGGACACTATTCCTCATTATCTTATTAGCAAATAAAGTCCAATGGCTGTTGAAAATAATGTTTTAAGGTAGGTTCATTGTGATTGTGAGATTATTTTGTTTCTGCATTTCTTTGTCTTTGTTTAATAAGTCATTTTAAAGAATTTTGTATCCAAATGAAGTACCTATGGTGGTTAGCGTAATAGACAATGCCATGTCACAAATAACGTAAGTAGATGTATTATGTGCTAGTAATGTTAAGTCTAGGAGATTGTAATTAACTCCTATTGCTCATTTTACTAAATAATGAGAACGCACAAATGTCAAAATTTATATTTTTATTTTCTTTTAAAGTTGCTCAACATAATATGTAATGAAATCATGTGCTTCAAACCACATGCTATTTTTTAAATAAGTATTGTCTGTATGTATTATTATCCAATACTGTTTGGGATTACATTAAAAGTACTTAAGAATAAATTATCATATGTGAAACATATGTAACAAAGGAGATCAATTTCAACATTTAACAGTACATATCAAAAACGTAAAGAAAGAACAATTATTGTTTTCTTATTTATAATGGCTTCTTTGGCTTAACCTAAGACTAGTTGTGTTTTTAATACCAACTTATAGGTATAATTAATTATTCTGATTGATCTGATTTTAACAGTGTTACCTACATTTTTGTTATGTTTATACATTAATTTTTTTGTGCATCAGCAAAACTGTAAAAGTACCTAAAGACATTTCCTTTTATTTTAATAAGAGCATTTATTGTTGTATTAGTTGTTAGTTTCTTGAAATTTCCTTTTGCCTATTTTATTATGTTAGTTTACTAATCTTTTTATTTTCGAGTGATGGCTTGAATGTGAGTGCCTATATTGCATGCCCAGGTGTCATAATAAATTATCTGTGTATAAATAAGATCTGTAATTACATATTAAACTAAGTAAGTATGGGTGATTCTACGATAAGAGGTAACTTGTGCGGCAATCAGTTTAAAATTGGTTTTTTATTCTAAATGTTGTTGTTTTTTGCAATGAATCATATCATCTTAATGTCATTTATAAATCACATCACAATTGAACGCCCAATTAAAGCACATATTTCTGAAATTTGAAGCTGAAGCTTAAAAAAGTATCTACCCTGGCCTGTCCTCTTGTCGGTTTTAGTTCAACTTGCAGACAGTACATACCTTCTTTGTATCAGTTGCTAAACAAAGTATGTTTAACACGAAATTAAATAAATATACTTAAATATTATTAAGGAAAAAGACAGCAAAAGTTGTTTATTTTCAATAATTTTTAAGCTTAATTTTTGTCCTGATTTTTTTCTATATCTACCCTGGCAAATTTCGTTCGGTTAATATAAACGTAAATATAAGACGGCCATATTCTGAACTGCGCTCAAGGACATCTATCGACGTCAAGTTAGCAAAACTAAATACGCGAGCCGTTAGAGTGCCGCCATTTTTTTGTTGTTGCGGCATGACAGTGCGGAGTAGTGCTTTCGCAAGGTCATTGTGTCTCTCCACTGGTAAGTTATAAAAGTTGTAATATTCATTGAATGCATTTGCATTTACCGCCTTAATTTAATAATACTGTAACAGTTAAAGTATAATATATGTATAATTAAGCTCAAAAAAACTTACGTCAATTAAAACAACTGAATTTTTCATGAAAACGTATCTCCCCTGTCATATTTCCCCTGGGGAAAAAACTGCCAGGGGAGAGATTCACTGACCAGGGGAGATAATATATTTGTGCAAACTAACTCAGATGTAGCTAATTTCTATCAACGTGAAAAAATTTGAAGATTGTGGAAGTATATTAACGACCTGGGCTGCAGAAAGCAAAAAAACTAGCAATTTGAAGTCCCAATGTTGTGGAGACAACCGTCAAATCACGCTACGGACTGTTACTTTTGCCTCACAAAAACTTTAGATTTTAACAACAAAAACAAGAATCATATACAATACCCTGATATTGCGTCAGTCACAAAACCTGTGTTGTATTCTAACGGACCACCCATCATTGGATTACCTATCATTGCCCAGCAGTTCTAGTAGAGAAAATGAACTAGGGCACAAAAAATATATTTAAAAATGTTTTTTAAGGATTGATAGTTGCAAAAATGTGTAATAGAGATATAATAAATGTTTTAAAAACTTGACGTCCTAATTTTTTTCCACTTCAGTATCCAACTTAGGGTTAATTATTCTACCGATACACATTGGTTTCATCTATGGGCAAAAACCGTTGTAAAGTAGTGTAATTAATATGAAAGTCTGACAAAAATGATAGTCTGATTATAACTGTTAAGCACAATGTTTAATAAAAGTTGATCTAATTTACTTTATTATTATTTTATTGCATCAAATTCTCTCCCCTGCCCGATGTATTTACCCTGGCCTTCTAAAAAGTACCAAAATATTTATAAATTGACTTGCCCTTTCATGAAAAGGTACATAAACGGGACAAAAATCGTAATATAAGTATTTAATGAAAAAAATCCCATTTTGCTCCTTGGCCGTATCCTCTATGGACTTGAAACCTCTTATCGTAGAATCACCCGTATAAGAAACTAAATCCTTACTTGAATGTAAAATTTTAGATTGAGTATGTGATAATGGCATCTTATTGACTGATTTATCTTTAGTGTGAATAGAATTCAAAGTATCTGTGAGGAGTTATTAACTTAATAACCATGCATTTATATTAGTAATATGAATTCATATAATAATATGGTATATTAAAATTGTGCCTTGTTCAACATTTAAAATTTATTCTAAAAATACACCTATAGTTTATGATGGTTCATATTTAGAACTTATAACTTCCTCATAGATTTTTGAAGCAATGAAATGACTGGTTTGTATTTTTTATAAATGCTTATATTTAGTAAACTATAAGCAATAAACTTCTTCCACTCTATTTGCAATTTTTCTTTCAAAAACAATGTACCTATAACATTGTTTTATCACACCTCACTAAACAATAATTTGGGTTATTGACAACATTGTAATAAATAAACTATGACGCACGGGGTCTGCTCGCGTGGTATATCGATAAATAAGTGTCGTATGTGGGCTGGGTCTGGGTCTCGGGTCATCTCTGTTATGTTTCATCAATATCTATCAGTTCAGTATTTAGACGCGAAGAAGTAACAAACAGACGGACAAACTAGCATCGCTTTCGCATTTATAATTTTCTTTCTTATCTCGTGTCGGCACGAGCTTTTGAGAATAGGTCATGCCATGATGAAAGATTGGCCAGTCAGCAAGGTTGGTAGCGGGGCTGACTGCCCAGGGTGGACGTACCTACTTAAGTATTTTCATTCATGCACCCATAGTATGCATTTATAATAATGATTAGAGTGAATTCATCGACTTATTTGTTGGATTATCTTAGACTAAGGAAAAGCCTTCTTTGTACATTTTTATAACAACTGGTACTGTGCGGCATGCATCCAACAGATCGATCGTTCGATCGGCAACATTAGTTAGGTCGCTTGTCCTATACTCGGGTGGTAAATCCGTTGTCGCTCTTACCTATCGATTTCATGAATTTTGTTCGGTAATGGCCGTTGCCACTTCAACTTGCTGAGCCTTAAGTTACGTAGCTGTAAATAACCCTTTTTTAACATTCCCGGCGAGTTGCAATGGACTACTTACTGTAATTAGTTATGCTAGTAATGGTATTTCAGCACCTACTCTTTGGCCCGTCCTAGCTCCTAGATTACCTACCAACTCTATCCAATGTAAACGTATCTAACAGCTTTCGTTACCGACCATTTGCGTCTAAAGCATTTGAAGAAGATGTCTAATAATCTACCAATTTGAAGACTCAAAATTAAATGTAACGTCTACCTATTTCAATGGACTTATTCGAATTTAAACCCCAAAGAGAAAGCTGCGACGGGTGATTATAAAGCTTCCGAATTACTCAAGACACCCACCCACTGACTTTCAACCTATTTTGAAAAGCTTAATTTTGAGTTAAGTATAAGTTTTTTTTTAAACTTTTCCCCTCCCTAGGTATGCTTTCTCTTGTATCTTGGGTGCGTTTATAGACACAAATCTCACATACACAAACGCCCAGACCCGAAACAACCATCTGTAGGCCATACAAATTTTTGTTCCGTGTGGCAATCGAACCCACGACTCGTAGCGCAGAAGCCAATCGCTTAGCCACTGCACCAATCGTGTCGTCAAAGATCTCTTAACGCCCAAAGATATTATAAAAAGTAGTAATTACTACATAAAGGTTTATATGAACTTTTTAATATAATTATTACAGCCTAGCATCCAGGTAGTTGATCAATCCCGTCTTTGTAAAGAATAAATCTTTATAACGCAAGTTGATTAACTTCCAACCTTTTTTAGATCTTTCAAAAAAACCATGTAGGTACAGCAACGGCCAATTGGTCCCTTCCTCTATGACCCCTTTATGCATAACCTACCAACACCTTGATTTGGAACCTTTTCGATAAGCAATTGTCGAACGATTCGGTTTATTATCTTGTTCCATCTACGATTCTCGTAACGGGAGAAAAAGAGATAGCTTATCGAATCGTTTTGAATCAGGGGGCTGAGCAGGGCCCTCTTCCCCACTGGGCACTCTGGGCACGTGCCCAGGGCCCCGCGATATAGTATAGGTGCCCCCTAGTTCCTGCCAGATCACCAAACTATAACCGATATTTAATACCGATAAACATATTTAGTTCGAAAAAATCAAACGTTAATGACTGACTACAATACCTACTTGCTTAATAGCATTTGCATGCGCGAAGCTAATCTACTCTCGCCCGATAATCAGGCTTTCCGATTCAGCATGTTTAGATAAATTTAAATACCTACCTACATAATTATGTAAAAATCTATACTAATATTATAAAGAGGTAGAATTTGTTTGTTTGTTTGTATGTAGGAGATAATCTCCTGGGCGAGGGACGACTGGGAACTTACTGGATCTGATGACAAATCTGGTACCCGTGGTGGATGCTGGGCTGCAGGTGGATGTCGCTTATTTTGATTTCCGAAAGGCGTTCGACACAGTCGACAATGACATCTTACTGGCCAAGCTGGCCGGTATGGGGTGCACCCCACATACGTTAACATTCTTCGCCTGTTACTTTCGGGACAGATGTCAATACGTCGACTGTGGCGGACATCTTTCGGATCCCTACCCAACAAGATCTGGGGTGAGTCAGGGGAGTAATTTAGGGCCTCTTTTATTCATTTTGACAATAAACGACTTACCGAAGGTAGCCAACAAGTCTACGCCCTTACTTTTCGCGGATGACCTAAAACTGGTTCATAAAATTGAGCATAACGCAGACCACGCCACACTACAGCGAGATATAGATAGCATAGTAAGCTGGAGCTTAAAAAATAGACTTTTTTTTAATGTGACTAAGTGTTCCGTGCTGTCTTTCAGTCGCGCACGAACCCCGAGCCATTACCAATACCTTATGGACGGGGCGCCGGTACAGCGTGTGACAGAGATACGGGACTTAGGTGTACGCTTCACTGCTGATCTACAATTTCGCCAGCATATCACTGATGTGTGCAAGAAAGCTTACCGGAATCTGGGACTAATATTGCGCCAAGCAAACAACTTCACGAACATAGGAGCTTTGAAAGCACTGTACGAGGCACTCGTGAAGAGTCACCTGGAGTGTAATGCCGTAATATGGTCACCACACGAGGAGAAGTACAAACTGATGCTGGAACGTATCCAGAACAAATTTGTAAGGTTCGTGTATTTGAAGCAGTATGGGGTATACCCAGGCTATCCGCTCCTGTACCCTACTCTATTTGTTCTGGGTATGGTGGGGTATTACAGGCTCGAAGTAAGAAGGGAGGTAGCTCTCACCGTCTACCTATTTAAATTAATCCGTGGAAAAATCCATAATCCGAACGTGTTGGAGGTACTCCAGCTGTGCGTCCCGGACGAGTACGTGGGGCGGCGGCGGCGGCCGGAGCTGCTGGCCGTGCCGCGTGCGCGTACATGCCTGCTGCAGCGCGCACCGCTCACGCGTGCGCTGCGTGCGCTCAACACTATGGCTCATAGAATAGATCTCTTTTTGTGTACATTGAACGAATTCACACGGGTCGCTTATTGTGTAATTTGTTTAGGTTAGTTTAGTATTTATGTTACAATTTTTGTTTTAGTTTTTAATATTTATGTACATAGGCTATTGCATTAGGTAATAAGTACCTGTAATGATAGTTTTATGTTTATACGAAATAAATAAATAAATAAATAAATCTCCAAAACTACTGATCCGATTTCAAAAATTCCTTCACCAATAGGAAGCTACGTTATCCCTGAGTGCTATAGGCTATATTTTAGTATAAAAAAATTAGGGATCCTTAAATAAATTACAATAACGTAACCCAAGGTATCAAAAATTGGCTTATCTATACTTCTATACTAATAATATAAAGAGGTAGAATTTGTTTGTTTGTTTGTGTGTAATCTCCGAAAATACTCATCCGATTTCAAAAATTCTTTCACCAATAGGAAGCTACGTTATCTCTGATTGCTTTCTTAATCCTAACCTAATATTATAAATGCGAAAGTAAGTTTGTCAGAAATGGACGTAGGGTACCTTTCATCCCGAAAACAAGTAGTTACTGTTCCCGAGAAAAACAACAATAACGATAATAGATGGCGCTGCGTGTCTTTCGAATCATGGTTGAATTATATTATTAAAGAAACTTTAGTAGTGTGTTAAGAGTTTTTATATTCTTATAAATTAACGCGAGCGAAGCCGTGGGCAAAAGCTAGTATTTAATAATAAAGAAAAATCCATCAGTGAACTAGTTTTTAATATATTTTTTTTGTGTCTTTCAATTGCAATCTCTAATGCGTATAATATCGTATAATGTAATAAGTGCTTCATTATTTATGGTTATTTCTTTGTCTGTTGTAAAAAAATAGTGCTCTGTCAAAGTCATAGGGGTCCCATTATCCTAATGTGCCCAGGGCCTCCATTAGGTTAAAGACGGCCCTGGGGCTGAGTGGAAATCCTCGTGTATCCCGTCGCGTCTGGGGGAGGCGAAGAGGTATGTCGGTCTCTTTCCGACTAAAACCACCCGGTGGTTGTCCTCAGCACAAAAGAGGGGAGCTCCGGAATCTCCGGTGAAATGCATTGGTGCCTCGCTTGCGTAGCTTGCGCTTTGCACTACGGGTTGCGGGTTCAATCCCAGGACGGAATAAATACCTATTGCCTACAATAAATTTTATGTTAAATTTATAGCTGCGCATACTTTCCGGAGTAATTAATGGGTTATAAAAACATCTTATGTGAATGATTATTTACGGTTTACTCACGTGCATTTTTCGGGATTGCCCGACTAGTTCGACTCGCGATCTCGGCGCGTGTTCAGCTCATGATTAAGGGCTCCGTTTGGGTCCGAAACTAGTCGGGCAATCCCGAAAAATGCACGTGAGTAAACCGTAAATAATCATAAATATGAATGTGTCTCACGAAAGTTATAATACAAAAATCTTACACGAAATTGCGGACAACGAATGCACTGTCCGGTCACGCTTAATCGTGCATAATTTATTTTTCTTGTCTAATAATGCGGGAAGTAGCACAGCATGAGGTTCTGTTATGTCTAGGTTGAAGCAATGATCAGCCAGTGAGAATCCTTCAATAAGGTAGGTATTCGTTCATTATAATCGCGATAGAAACGTAGGTTTATCTGTAACTAGCTGACGCCTGTGGCCTCGCTAGCGTCACAGTTTAAGAATCAGTGCGGTACTAATGTTGATAAAAAGTATTAAAGTATCATAATAAGTAGGTACATAAAGTTAGGTAGCTATATCTACCTAAAACGAGCTATCCTGTTTTGTAATATGTATAAGTTATTGTTAATTTCCTTGATTGACCATTGACGTATTATCATGATTATTGAATATGTTTGAACCTATTATAGTTGCGTATTTGTTATAAGTAATGCTCAGTGGTTGTGTATAAATAATGATATAGTTATGTTTTATTCCTACATACGAAAATTATTATAAGTACTTATAGGTTCAGCGCTAAAAGGCGTAGGTACATTCGGTATCCTACTAATATTATAAATGTGAAACTTTGTGAAGATGGATGAATGTTTGTTAGGTAGCCTACTCAATCACATAAACGGCTGAACAGGATAGACCATATCCTGGATTAACATATACTTTTTATTCGGGTACCGATAAATAGCCCAGTCGCCAGGTAGTTTTACCTTGCAAAAGGTCGGTCAGTCCTGAATTTTGGATATTTGTGTCATGTTTAGATGTTCTTATGAAAAATTCAAGTTTCCGGCCTCGACCTGACCTCGGCGCGCTCCGCCATCATGGATTAAAGACCCCAAAAATGAGTTTTCATTCAATAACTTCTTAACTATGGGTTTTACGCCAAAAATAGATCGACCAATTTTGCAATCGACAATTATTAAGCATTTATAATTTTTCATTCCTGACTCAAAAAGATGTTTTACGTTTGAAGCCTATGCTCACGACGCAAAAAGAGGGATGTTTTATAAGTTTGAAGCCTATGCCTATATGACTGTTTGTGGCATCTCTGCTCCGAAACGCATGACCCAATTTCGTTAAGACTTTTTTGAAAGCTGTTTTAATCAGGATAATTATAAAGCTATGTTTGATGGAAATAGGTTTAGAAGAAGCGAATTTGTCAGCTCTATTCACAGTTAGATTAAGTAGCAAATTCACTTCCATGATCGTACAACGGCTGCAATGCCGTGCAATGAACACCAAAGTAGGTAACCTAACTGTGAAAAGAGCTGATAATCTGCCAGCCTGTCGGTTTTTTATCGGTTACACTTCGGGGAGTGTGCGATGGAACTGCACAATTTGATTCCGCCTGGCTCTTTCCACCATCGGACTACAAGACGTACGACAATACGCCATCATTGGTACATGGTAGATGGACATCCCACCCATACGTACAAAGCGTTTTGCGCAAAACACTTTCATTGTGCGCACAGCTAAGGAGTGGAATTTCCTACCGGAGTCTTTGTTTCCTGATAGCTACAACCTTGAGGTCTTTAAGTCAATAGTGAATAGGTCTAGGCAAGCGCGCTTCACCATCGACCACATCATTGCTTACCATCAGGCGAGATAGTACCCAAACGCGAGCCTATCGCTAAATAAAAAACTTGCAACGGCTGAACCGATTGTCTATGATTCACCAGCCGCGCCGTTGTGACGAATAGATTAATGCTGACTGACTGAGATTATTATTGTGATAATTTTATTATTATAACTTTCGTGAGACACATTCATATTTATGATTAGTTACGGTTTACTCACGTGCATTTTTCGGGATTGCCCGACTAGTTTCGGACCCAATCGGAGTCCTTAATCATGAGCTGATCACGCGGCGAGGTCGCGAGTCGAACTTTGAAGTTCGACTCGCGACCTCGCCGCGTGATCAGCTCATGATTAAGTACTCCCGACGAAACTAGTCGGGCAATCCCGAAAAATGCACGTGAGTAAACCGTAACTAATCATAAATATGATTGTGATAATTGACCCAAAATCTCTGAAAGTGGTGACAATTTCTTCAATATTGCATCTCCGCCACTAACCCACAATCAACGTTCAGTATCGTAGGGCTATGTATTATCTTATACATACTGGACGTAAATAACTTATCCTTAGAGGTACTTAGGACGATTAATTTATAAACTGCAGTCTGACAGAAATAGTTTATAGGTAATTAAAAATGAGAATAGGGCAACACTATCCATGCGCAGGACTTCCCCATAATTATGTAATACCTAATGTTCTTGCGTAATCATAATCACTGCATATAAATACTGCTGTTGAATGATTGCGCAACACATTCGGTTAACATTATTGAAGTGAAGAATAGGTGTAGTTTAATCTGTTCTAAGAACTGCAGTAAGCACTTAAACATTATCTTACTGTACCTAGATAATTAACTGTTTTATTTTAAAATTGTATAGGTATTGTACCTATAGGTGTGCGTACTTCTATAAAAATAGAAAAAAATTCTAACCTAAACAAACGAGTGCATTAATTAATTAAATAATAACTTTAGTTTTAATTGGCAGATAAATAATAAAATGGCAGAAAGAAAATCTAATCTGAACGGTAACGAAGGAGAACAAAAATTAAAATATAGCAATGACGGAAAACGAAACTGCCACTCTGAATCTTACAGTGCTTGTAGGAATGAATATTACAACATGAATCACAAGTACCGGGGTAAGGCCATCATTTTTAGTCACGACTACTTCGAAATTAAAATGGCTCCACGTCCTGGCACAGTAAAAGATTGTGTTGATCTTGATCAATGCCTCACAGAGCTGGGGTTTTGTGTTGATGTGTTCCCAAATCTACGTTATGCAGAAATTATGAAGCATATTAAACAGACAGCAAAGATGAATCACTCAAAAAACGACTGTCTTCTTATTGTAGTGTTAACACATGGAAAGTCCGGAATGTTGTATGCAAAAGATACACATTATAGATCAGAAAAATTGTGGTGCCACTTTACCGAAGAAAATTGTCCTAGTCTTGCCGGCAAACCGAAGTTATTCTTTTTTCAAGCTTGTCAGGGTTCACAATACGATGAAGGTATTACTCTATCGAATAGCATCGAGACTGACGGATGGTTTGAACCACACAAAAATCCGACTCACCCTGACTTTCTACTTGTACTTTCTACTGTGCCTGGATATTTTTCTTGGAGAAACACCACGCGTGGTTCCTGGTTCGTTCAAGCTCTGTGTGAAGAGTTGTCTGCAGCAGATTTTGACATTTTGACATTACTAACTTTTGTGTGTCAAAAAGTTGCCTTAAATTTTGAGTCTGATACACCCGAAGATGAAGAGACCCATGGAAAAAAGCAAGTTCCATCGATTTCGAGTATGCTTACTCGTCGTCTTGTGTTTACTAAGAAGCCCGATATTTCATCAGGATATATGAATTCGTTTTTAAAACATTTTAGAGAATGTACACTATAAAATTAGAAATTTTATTTTATTTCTCATTCTAAATGATATTTATTTAGTGAAGCTTTACACTGTATTTCACGTATTTTAATATTAACTAGCTGACCCGACAGACGTTGCTCTGTAAAAATTTAATTATGATTTTTGCAGTTTGTCCGAATCTTCAGACATTCATTTGTAATTGTCCCCCTTTTTTTTCCTTAAAACTTTTCCTTTACCATAAAAACGAAACAAAAAAAGAATTACGCATATCCTTCGTTCGAATCGTAAGATAAGGTCTTGGGTTCATACAAAAACCCTATAGAAAAAAGAACTCAGTTATTCCCGAATTTGCCAATTTTCCTGGTAACCCTCTAAACCTGGTAAACCCCTAATTCATCACAAAGACGAAAATAAAAAAAAAAGGTAAATCCGTCTAGCCGTTCCAAAGTGATGCGCTCATAAATAAACAGCATTAAATTTTTATTTGTATAGATGTTATCACAAGTTAGATAAGCCTATCTATTAATTTTATATTTGGTTAATGAAAAATTACGAAACCTGATTTTGAGTTTTTAATAAACCTAATTCATAAACCCTTTCATCTTACGATCCAATCCTTTCGCCAGTGTTCAAAGTTACCACCGCAGTTACGATTAAACATTATTGGATTATTCAGGACACGGGACGAATCCTAAAAATAATTTGGTAATTTGTTCTACTTGCCGCCGCTGATCTAAGGGGCTAAGTATGCAACAAACGGCAACGGATTAAAGTTTTTTTCCGAATGTGGTGGTGACTTATTATGTTGTGACATGAGAACCCCTCAGTACCTTGTGGAGATATAGACTGAAAGTCGACCCGTACAATATTGGGAAAAGCTAAGATAGTGATGCTGTAATACAAGTAAATAATACATAAATAATCCAGCTGACAAATAAATGCGTTCACGTTCACCGGCGTTGACGAGTAAGTGTGTGTCCTGAGTGACGGCGCACCGCGCAAGCGGAATGAACGGCACATTATATTCGTCATGTTCGAAACGTTTGAATTTTGATATCGACATTAATAAAACCAAAGTAAAATAAACGAAACACTAAACACGCGCGTTAGCGTCAATTTTCCCGCGTGCACTAAGGACAGGTATCGACGGTAAAGCCACAGTAAAGCCGCTCCGCAATCCGCAATACGCCCGTGCGCCGTCACTCAGGACGCACACTAAAGCCGTCAAGTCATCAGCGATTAACTGAGAAAAGCCCAGTAAAATTATGTACTAGACCATAATATTACATAATAAGATAAGTGCCGTACGTACCTACATAATGACGCGTATGACATCAGAATTACACAAAACGCAAGGGCAATAATTTGTAATAAAAATGCCAATTAAAATAATTATATTAATCAATTTACATTTACATAATATTTGGCTTATAATTTAACAAGATACACCGCGAGCCCTCTCCCGCACCTCCCAGCACTGATCCCAGAACTGACTGAGTCTCTGCTCTTGATTCGCACAGAAATGTTTGAAGTCTCTTAGCATCCGCATTTGGAAGCCCTCGTCCCCCGTCGCTGGTGTTTGTGATGATTTCCACTTTTTAGATATCATGTGATTCCATGACCACAGGAATCCCATCTGAAGCAATATTATTAACTTATACTAAGATAAGGTATCTATAAAATATGCAGATATTGGATTGGCTAACTTTAATAGCATTTTGAATGAAAGGAACACGTAAAATCCTGCACAAACTGTCACACGTCATCGATTAACTTTATTGAGACATACAATTCACACAAAATCTCGTTTTTTTAGTAAATTGGTGCGTCTCGGACTTTCGGTTTTCTCTATGATGGTCTAAGTAGCATTTCATATGAGTTAAGTTAAACCGTCGGTCGTGTTTGCGATACGTATACCTATTTTTGACAGTCGGGAGAGACATTCTCGACCCGATAGTCTCAACCGAAGATATGGTTATTCTACATCGGTATTAATTGGGTTATGGAGGGCAGTACTCGTAGTACGAGTTTTTAATTTGCGAAAACAGCAGTTTTATGAGCTGAGCTCGCTAAACTCTATAAAGAAACAAATATATTATTCCGTTTACAGAGCTCATGAAAACTACTGCTGTTTTCGTAATTTGCAAATTCGTACTGATGGAAATAGCTTGGTGGACAATACTGATATTCATCCGCCAATCCAAACTTGTTGCCAAAAAGGCTGGCTGATCTGATGACATAAAGCTATAGCATATGTATATCTTACCCGTCGGTTGTTATCGTAATCGTCCTTGTTTTTGCCACTGACGTGCCTCGTTATATATCCCTCGTGAGGACTGGGAGCCGCTTCCGAGTGAACAGGGTATCTGTCGTGAATAATTTACATCTGTTAATATTGTAATAGCGGAAGGGGCTTCCCTCTTCCACACAATATCCATCTTACTACACTGGTATAAATGGGCAAGCCCTATTGCAATTTACCGGCTACTATTGCTAAGTCAGGGCTGCTACTAAGATTTTATTAACAGAAGACCCCAATAACTTTGTCCGACCATAAATGTACTCTATGACGTCACGCTCGGCAGCTTTGCGCTTGCGGCCACAATCCCGAAGTTTTTTTTTGTTATAACAAAATAATAGTAGATTGTTGCATCGAGCGCAAAGTGAGATATTAATGCACGAGTGTTATGTTGGTGCCCGAGCGCATGCGAGGGCACTAAATTAACACGAGTGCATTAATTACTCACTTAAGCAAGGTGCGTAATCTACTTTTCTTTCAACTACCAATTTACCTACAGTCATCCTTAACATTTTTTTAAACTTTTCTAGCTAAATATGAAGTCTCAAAGTTTTACAATGGTACAAAATGCGCGCCATTTGTTTTTTTTTTTCACCAACTCGGTTTTATTTAGCTGATTTTTATTTTCAGCCAGTATCTTTTTGATCTAACGCATACATTTTATATTAAACTTAATGGGATACATTAAACATCTGTGGTAAATTTATCAAAATAAAAAACTGTATTAATGAAAAACTGTGCAACAATGAACACATTTCTGCACTGTTTTGGTTCTAAGCAAAAAATACGTCCTTTGTGATCGGTTTTGTAGTGATTAATGATAACATTACTACGTAGTTGAAAGAAAATAATATTACCTGCTAGCATTTAGCGGTTTGTTGGCAGGCTTGGTCCTCAGTGCCCGCTGCTCCGACTTGACGGTTGTTGGGATCAGTATGAACATGTTGCCAGTTACGTGAACGTATAGATGGTCTCCCACTCCCGCCTCGTGCGACGTACTCTCTACCGTACACTTTATGAACCCGAAACGACCCACTATCGCCTCTTGGAAGAGGAATAGACGTTCTAGCCATGTATCTTCGGGGAAACCTGGGTATTAAAATGCAGTTCAAATAAAGACTCTTGTGTTTATTTTGGTCAACATCTAAGTACAAATTTACAAGTTGCGCTGTTAAAAGTAAACATTCTGGTCTATAAAAAGAAAGAAAAAGAAGAAAAAATTGCTCTGAGCCAATTAGGAATCTGAACGTAGATGTGGTGTTCACTTGTTGGTGAAACATAACTTTTGTTTGGAAAAGCGCATCTAGTACTTAGATGTCGTTGATTTAAGCATTTTTGTTCTAGTGTACGGTCGCGGACTCGAAATGTTTATCAGATTTCAAATTCGATTTCTTATCACACTGTGCGCAATAAGGTTTAAGATGTCATATTAACTTATGACCAACAGAAGGACACATATAGAAATATATTTTATTTAAAAAGGCTATTGGATAAACTGAAAGAAATTTACTTCTCCAAGTCAAGTATTAGTGTTAAAATCAAGTTAATAACTGATATTATTATGGAAGAAATTATTAGATTTGTTTTAAGCTTTGTAAAAGAGTGGAATTTGCTACAGAAAGTAATTAGCCTTTTCAACAATGGCTCCTAACAATTTAAAGGAATTCGATCTTAATATACTGCAATGGAATTCGCAGTCGAATATCTATACATATAATAAATCTGTAGACATGGCGTGTCTGTACATAGCAAATATTTTGAAAAAACCTGGTTGGGATTTTAAACTATAACCAATAGAACACATTTTTAACATTTTTGGAATTTTTGTCTGTTTATCTGTTTGTTTGTTCAAGCATCACGTAAAAACAACTGGTCCAATGTTGTTGACTTTTATTAATAAATATTGTGCTTATCTCCAAGTAACATATGTTTTTTGTTTCATCGCAATCAGTTTACGCAATCAAAAGTTATGCGAATTTTAAGTTTTCTAGAAGAACCTAGCATGTATTTGTGTATACCATTTCTTTTCAATAGATGGCGTTACGTGTATCAAATCACGTTGTGAGGAAATATAATCAACGAATATAATTTACTATTCTCAGTCTACGAAAGGTCTATTGAAATGCTATCCGAAGAAGGTACTAACTAAGCTTTTATAAAAAAAAACGAAGATAACGTTATTTAAAATTTATTAGGTACCTATCCTATCTGAATGGCAGTGGAAGAGAAATACATTCAATTTCATAAGCGAGTATTCTAAATTTTTTATTGTGCAAGGCAATACGATAGATTAATTTGAAATACTCATATATTTTATTATGAATACTTAAATACGTATTTATAAATCTATTTACTATTAATAAAATTCAAAGTGCACTTTGTCTGTAATTAAATATTTTTCCAAAATTTCGATTCGGTGGTACTACCTATACTATCGATACAGAAACCATAACCTTTTTTTATTTAGAATTATTGTGTCTGTTTGTCTTTCCGTCCAGACATCACGTAAAATCCCGTGGATGGATTTTGATGGGACTTTCGTTCATGTATTGCGTAAAGAGCGACAATTTTGCTGGTTATCATCACGGTATTGTTCATAGGAGCTGAGCAGCGGAACATTATTTCCACATACTACGAAGTATAAGCTTAATATTCGGATCGTAAAATCGCGTGCTCATAGATGCCGAGCAACGGAACATTATTTCCACATACTGCGTAGTATAAGCTGTAGACATAAGTAGGTGCTGCAGTGAACGGTCGCTGGCTCAGTGTCCTGCGTTAAAACCTCACTTTAAAAAAATACACTTTTTGTAATTTTTTTGGAATATTTTTATATAGTTTATTTTGTTCATTGTTATCAGAACTATTCAAAGCCTGTCATCGCCGTTTTATTAAGTTTATTTAAGCCTTAGGTAATGTCCCAAAATACATAGCCATGAAGGGAAAGTACTTTAAATATTAAAAATTGCAAATTTCACTCAAAGGTGACTTCATTTTATTTTTAAAAGTAAGAAATATTGCCTTTACTGATTTTTTTGCCTGAACCGGGAATCAAACTGATAAAGCTATACCATCCGGTGGCACCTGTTGATAATATCTTTATGGTCAATAATCAGGATCAAATCTCTCCAACAAACACACTGTCTTAAATTGAACGAAGTGGAAAAAATAAGAACTGCTTAACAGCAATTAATAAGTGCTTGAATTTAAATGTACCTAAGTTAGTCAATTTTCGTTTTATGGTCTTCCATCAATTTCGGACACAATGTTTATTGGAGCGATTTGGTCCGTATTATTGATCCTATCGATTTGTGAAATAAAAATACAGATGATATTTTTTCACATTTGGGTTGGTTCGATTTCCAGATCAAACTTTTTGACGTCTTTGAAAGCAGTACCTATTTCTAACTTATAAAAATAAAATGAAGTCTTTTATAGGTGATTTTTTTATATATTTAAAGTACTTTCCTGTTCCACACCTCGAATGAAATCATTTTATAGACTGCACTGCGTAAAATATTTAGATTTAGTTCGCCGATTGTGACTAGATGGCGTTGTAGCCATTTTTGTATCGCCATAAGGTTTCGTTACATTATCACAATAAATATCAATATTCAATTATAATCCATTTTAGCAAGGAAATGTATGGAAATAAGCAACGCGTTTTTAGTATTATGGTTATATGAACCTTTACGGTCAATCAAGAAGAGCTGAAACTCTACCTAATGAAATGGTTTAAAAGATATAAATGCCTTGGTGGGACACATTTGTCTATTATTATAATAAATGGAATACATATACACTATTTAGTTGCTGCGACACAATGTTGTTTTCCGAGTTCCACGCGGACGGAGTCGCGGGCACAGCTAGTATTTAATAGTATTTTAGCCAAACCAATGTCGGTAGAGGCTGCGTTAGTTTATTAATTAGTTACCTTGTAATGTATTATGTTTTGATCAGGTTACGATGGAACTGGCGTAACATATTGTTAAAAGTTCCAAAATAACAAAGATTTAAAAAAAAAACTTATGTCATATCAACCTTATGAAAAAGTAATGTGCAAGCAATTATAGACCTTAGGGTGGTAAACATTTCAAGTCCCCGATTGTACATAAAATATAAGAACCTTCAAATAATGTGGCTTTGCTTCTAAGCAGGGGTTCTTCGTTAAGAGGCACGTAGATGGGTCCTCTTAAAGGATCCGATTTTAAGGTGAATGGGAGGGCGAGTGGATCTGCCGGTATTGGCACCATTTGAAGTCGACAACTTTGCGCTTTACGCGCCCAACCGAATATCTGGAAAATATAAAACACATAAAACATTTGGCGGAAAATATCGTTAAATTTGCAACGCCACTAGATTCTTATTTCTTATTTTGGTCGTTATTAGGCAGTTGCATTCAGAAAGCATACATGTATAATGTTGCAGACTTTATGAAAACGATTTGGGTTGATGTAATCACAATAACATCATATTATAATCATATATTCGCCTTTAATTATTAGCGTTGCGAGCCGCTGCGCGATAAAGCTCAGATAGTCAATATGTATACTGGCCGTTAAGAATTTAAAATGAGCGTCATGAGTTGCAAAATATTCACTGCAAAACCAAGTGCTAGGGATGCGTTTTTTTTATTGTGGTAGTAATAGCAGTGACAGTCTTCTGTTTAAACGCTTCCTATGTAGGAGAAGGATCCGAGTTCTACCTGGCCCGCACATCTGACTATTCGAATTCATGTGCGGATCAGAATTTGATTATCACTTGCATTATCGGCGAAGAAAAACATCGTGAGGAATTCTACACAACAGAGAGAGCTTAAAAAAAGTTCTCGTTCGTGAGTGAAGTCCACCAACCCGTATCAAGCCAGCATGGACTAGGGCCTAAGGCCTCTTTTTACAAGGGTTTAGGGCCTAAACCCTTCTAATTAGAGGCCCGTGTCAGTAAATGGATAGTAATGAGCTGATTAAGTTATCAAGTTATGGTGATAGAAACCAGTTCAGCCACGATGTTCCCGCTGGCGACGGCCCACTGTATGCACATCTCGTAGGCCTGGTCTGGTCGGAACGTGGCCTGGTACCGCGCGTGTCCCCACTCGATGCGGTCGCTCTTGTTGCTCACGTCGATGTCTAAGTGTGTATTCTTGTATAAAGGCACTAGAACAAGAAAAAAACAGTAAATATTCGTCAACAGTACGGAACGGCATATGTCAATGAGAGGCGAGATGGCGGTTTAGGATGAATGATAAGCTTAAAACTGTTTCCTAACGGGCGTTTCCAATAACCGATCTATCTTCTAAAGAGAGAAATTTGACATTGGTGCAGATTCTCTTGTGCACAAACTAAACTTAATTTAGGCTATTGCCATCTTTTTCACTCTGATAAAATAAGAAAGAGACGGACGTAAATAAGACCTGTCAAATTTAGTTGAACTAAAATCTCCATACATATTTAGACGACACGTCAGAACGCGTCGACTAAAAACACAGCGAAGTTCAAGGCGTAAACTTATTTGACATCTCTAACTTAGTTCTTATCTATTACCGTCCTTTTCTCGCGCTTTTTGTTAGTAAAAGATAGCATCTCTCTAATTTTAGTTTAAGTAGTTAGTGAACAAGAGAATCGGCACCATTATTGCTATGGAGCTTATGTCAAATTTCTATCTCTAGTAGGGCAAACCTTTGTTGGATAGGTTTTTTTTTATCTATACTAATATTATAAAGAGGTAGAATTTGTTTGTTTGTTTGTATGTAGGAGGTAATCTCCGGAAGTACACATCCGATTTCAAAAATTCGTTCACCAATAGGAAGCAACGTTATCCCTGAGTGCTATAGGCTATATTTTGGGATCAAAGAATATAAATTAACGCGAGCGAAGCCGCGAGCAAAAGCTACGCTAGCTAAGCTGGCAAGCAATCCACGTGGTGGTAAGTTGTTACCGCCGCCAATATACATCTACAACACCAAGAGGATTGCTGATGCGTTGCCCACCTTAGAGACTAAGTTGGAAAGTCTTGTCGGTAATTTAACGCGTACCCTTACCCTTCAAACCGGAACACTGCAATGCTATTTAGCGGCAGAAATAGGTATGGAGGTAGTACTTAGGGGGCATCCATTAATTACGTCACCTGAATTTGATAACTTTCTGACTCCCCCCCCCCCCCCCCCGTCCTTGTTACAGCTGGTCACATTTGTGAGACCCCCCTCCCTAGTGCGACATCACATATTTTGCAGTTTTACATCTAGAAATTATTAAATTAAAACAGCAAATCCGAAATTAGTTTTATTTCCATTAAATTCTTAGATATATTAGATTTTGAAATGTCGTCATGAAATTTAGGACCTCTCCCACCCCTTGTCACACAATGTCACACTTCGTCGATCCCCCCCTTAACATGTAACGTAATTTATGGATGGCCCCTTACCTGGACGAAATCTTCGACAAGGAGTTTTACTACTCTTAAAATAGGTTAGATTATTGAAAATAGCGGTAAATGAACCAAATGTGTACTTACTGTCACTATCCGAACCCAGTTGCATATAACTGGGGTCAATATTATCACAGAGAAAAGCAGGAACTCCTGTATCATCAGTAACTGGACAGGAGCCAGATATATCGATGGCTCCCATCAAAGTCTCGGCTGATAGTAGAGGTGATCGCGGTCCTAACACTTCGACCTCCATCCATTCGTTCTCGAAGCTTTGGAGGTCACCTAGAGGCTTTACGTAGTCTGGCATACTGTCTGTAAAAATCATGTTCATCTTTAACATTTTTAACCTAAGATCAAGAAAGTAATAATATCGTCACATCCGCGGTAAACTTACGAATCTGCAAAAGATGCATTTTACAGGGAAGAATTTCAGGCATTTTTTCTAATTTTAAAATAAATAATTTGTAATTGGGATATCGGTATTGTGATATTTAGTTCTAAAATGTAATCTTTTAACATACAATCAACAGATGTTTAATATTTTACAAGGATCAGGTATAAACACACCTTTGTAATTTTACCTTATCATAACGGTAAGGACACAGTAGATATATGTATAAGCTAAAGCAGTACTTCAAGTACCTACAATCGTCCGATTTGACACACTCACACAGACACGCACTGCAACAATACAAATAAGGTATTTTCGGGATACAGTTCCATAGAAAAACAAAAAACTACTCAGTATACAGAGCGTGTCTGTGTGAGTGTTTCAATTCATGAGATTATAGTAAGTTGAGGTACTGCTTTAGCTTATATGACTACTGTGGTAAGGATACACGGTGACACTGACATTCGACACAATGCAATCGCGACACTGAAATTAAAGCCGAGCTAATGCGCAACTCAGAGTAACAGCGATGTACACACTACGATACTCGATGTCGACACTGAGTGTCGAGTGTAATGTGTCGCCGTGTGTACTTACCATAAGGATTCGAAATTTTGCCGTGGATGTGACGATAATTATGGTCACAGCGATTTAGAATCTGATTCGGTTTGTTATCTCGTTCCGTCTACGATTTTGGTAACAAGAGAAAAAGGGATAGCTTACCGAATCGTTAGACGACTAATCGAATCGTTATGAATCAGTGGCCAGCAGGGTAATTGCGTAACGTAACCAACATCGATCACGACAGTTGATGTGTCAAAAACAATATTCATTGCGTGGTTCATAGTTGGGGAGAAGTCGGATTGTTAATACAAACGTTGCTATGGAAATTGTTGACCCGTCAAAATCATAGCCATAGTGATTACGAGTGAATGCTGGTCTGAATATCATAAAAGTACGGTAATGTTCTTAAAAAAACTACTGTAATCCTGGTTGTTAAAGACTGAACCGCTATATGTCTTTAATCACGAAAACTAAAGTAGATATACCTTCTAATATTACCTTTTTCTTTTTTCTGTGGCAAGATATGATACATATAGTATCCTACGACAAAACGTTTAGTCGTATCTCCTGATGCGTGGCAGATCATCTTCTCTTGTAGTAATTTCTGCAACAGAAACGATTCTAAAATATTGACAGCTATATTTCTAAAGCCGATGGGTACTAACAGCTCAAAACTTTTTGATGTGGAAATAAATATTAGAACTTATTTCAAAGGGCTGATATGACAATATTTTCATTGTGTTTAATTGGGCATTATCAGAAATATTGTGCAGCACTTTACCTCCATAACGGATGTTGCTTTTTCATAAGTCACCCCCTCCATGTTGGCTTGTAACCAATGTATGGCGTATATCGACACGAACGTGTGAGACGGTAAACTGACGGTCTGTTGCAAGAAGCCCACGCCTAATTGTGGGCTGCGCATGCGTTCTACTATCTCTGCCAATGACGAGTTCGCTTTTAGTTTCGGTTCTAGCACTCTGGAACAAGATATTTTTGCATGTGTAGTGTACAGGTTTATCTTCCAAACTGTGTTGTTGTATGAACATGAGATTATTCAAGGTTAGTCGGAAAGGGGGTACTAATTCGCGAGCCACTTAAATTATCACTGATGACTGTTTTAAAGCAAGTGTTACAATTTCAAAGTTCGATCATTTTTATTTCCATGTAAAATATTTTTTATTTTAGTTTTTAGAAAAAATTATTCGTCCGTACTTTAGTTACGAATTTAGAAAATGGAGCTTCTAATTCGTGACCCCAAATATGACCTAAAATGTAAACACAGCTGAGGATAGTTTTTTTTAGATTTTTGAACAGCTGTTTCTGTTAAACTATTGACTTTTGGGGAATGTGGTAGAACAAAACTTACTCATTATTATGGGTACTTTAACACCCTTTCGGATCAGTACCCCGTTTCTGGCTAACCTTGTCTACGGTGCAGCAACAAGAAAGTCGCGAAACAACAATTCATTATAAACGACCTGCAAGCCTAAGATGCGCAGCGCGACATAATTTTTTCGATGCATTATCTCGTTCCGAGCCGACGTATGGCTTATCTCGTCTCGGCACGAGATAATGCGACGGCAAAAATATCTCGCGCTGTGCATGTTAGGCTGGCTGATGTAGGTCGTGGAATCCTGAAATGTGGGACTTCCTCGGTGCTAAATGTAGATATTAACGTAAGAACTTAGACTCACAGTTGAGTCTAAATTCTTATACTAAATAGAAATAATCGTAGTTATATTTACCCGTCATCATACGTATCGTCGCATTCACCAGTCTGCGATTGCGTTCTCTCTAGAACAGTTTTCGCTGCGTTCCTGAAGTCATAATCTTATAAGAAACACATGAAGTAAATACAATTATATGATGATATTAAAGCAGATTATTCCAAACGCAAAGCTGCCAAGCAGAAGTTTAGTTATAGAGAATTATGATGATTTTATAAAAGAAAAGGCATGATGAAGCGAACTGTATACTTACTTGTTACTCTGACTAGTGTTTAGTGACTTAGTAGGTGATAGCTGCTGCAATGAAACATTCAATAAGGATAAGAATAAGCAACTGATAGGAGAGGCACGGGCAAGCATTCGATGATAGTCTAGCGATAGAAAAAATAAACCGTGTCATGAATTAGAATTAGTGCTATTAAGTGCTAAATCGACTAGCGAGTTAATTTGCGCAAGTTGTGACTTTCACTGTGGACATACCTACAGCAAATCGACTTCTGGAACTTTTACCGACTTGTCTGGCTTACTGCAAGCTATGTGAAGGTTTTAACACAACTGCCTTTCAGTGCAAATTGGTAGGCAAGAACTAGTTACGATAACTCGCAATTTAAATTGCTAGTAGATTTAGCGCTTAAGGGAGATCTGTAAAAAACAATTTGATCAATCTAGTAAAAGAACTAAAATAAGGGAAAATAAAAATGTATGTTTACATAATTTAAATAAAATTATAAAGGTGCAATTTAAGCAAATAAATATAAATAAAACATATATTAAATGTTTATAAGAACACAAAGGTATGAAGCATGTACTTGGTTCACACTTAAGGAGATGATCAATGTGAGATTAAGAACGAATGGAGTGCATTGAATGTTAGGAATGTCACAGATAATGTAAATTATGTAATGTGGAGAAATTTGCACAAGCGCGGGCACACCATGCGACAGACATGAAGCGATCCTCGTGTACGCAATGCAGTTTCATACGCGTCTTTTTGGTCTTAAATAAAATTGACAAGATAACTAGTTTAACCCACTTTGTTTCTTATGCCTTGTACAGAACAACTGGACGAAGGTGTACGAATGGCTTTCGTAGATGGCCACCGACGCTCGCTTTCGCAGTTATGTCCACGGTACTCGTTCGCCTTCATTCGGTTGGTCTGTACAAGGCGTCAATTAAACATTTCAGGCCTCGTTAAGGAGATGCGAGATGCACAGCGCACTACGCCGCTTAGTCATACAAAGAACTACAACTGAGACAATAGCCTCGGAAAAACGCGTTCATTAACGCTCTAATACATCGTCATATGTTTGAATTGTCATCTTTACGCCCCGCATCACGCTCTGCGCTAAGTTCTGCATCTCCATAAACGAGGCCTTAAGTTGCAGGAGACGCCATATGATTTTAAAACAGCCGACAAGCGTGACTTGTTTTCATGCATGGCGGCCATGCCAAAAACACGGTAGGCGTTAACATAATTGTGTTTGAGACGCGTATAAAATACATTTAAAAACACTGTCTATTTTTAAAAGTATCTGTTTAAAAATATTTCAATCACTTGTTATTAACAGGACCGTAGCTAACGCCGGTGCAACCGAAGCAGATTTGCCGAGTACCAGGGGCCCTGAACAAGTAGATAAAGGCCTTGACCCCTTGCTGCTTCAGGGCTCCAGGGCCTGTAGCTACGGCCCTGGTTATCCAGAATATCAGTTTTTTTCTTTTAAAATTAGACAGTGAACGCTATGATATGTAGGTATGTGTCACGTAAGTAGTACTGACATGGCTTCGATCCGGAGCCTCGGTCGGTCAGGCAGCCGCGTGCTGCCCACACGCTCCCTGAACGGCGAGTTGGACACACCGCCCTGATACACCACACACAACACGCACTTTAACACGGCAACAGTTTACCTACATCCTATCATAACATTCAAAATAGTATAATAATAAGTACTGCTCCCTTGATAAAGTCACTTAATACTGTTTTTTGTTTACTGAATTGACAAGAGATCTAATTGCACCCCCCGGTGCAACACTGTCACTTTTGCAAGATTTGGAAAAATGACCTTAGTATGTATTATGTGGTCTAAAGTACATCTGCACTTGGTGCGATAATGTCACTGGTTTGGTACGTATAGTTTTCGTGTGGGGACGTAAGTGTCGTTATGGAAAACGAGGAAGTGTCATGATTCTATGTATACGATACTAGGCTTTAAATGCTTCTCTTGAAAAATGCTTTTTTGCAAAAGTGACAGTGTTGCACCGAGGGTGCGAACCCTTTGACCGCCACGGACGTCTATGGACGTCTAATTAAGACGTGCTCACAGCGCCTCTGACGGCATGGCACGTCGAAAACACCACTTTTTTACAGTTCACAAGTTTGACGTCCATAGACGTCCGTGGAGGTCAAAAGGTTACGACAAAAGTTACTCTTTTACTTATTACTTTTGGAAATGAATATACCATAGCTACATGCTTTGTATCACTCATAATTGTTAAACTGTTCAGGAGTTTATAAACTTAATTATTATTCTATTTTAAAATGTTATTTCATAAACTACAAATTAAAAAAAATATAAAAAATAATCAAAAGAAGCCAGCAAACAAAATGTCTCAGTATTGGTGCATTCCGTGCATAATAATTGTATAATTTTATAATAAGCAGTGCAAATATATACGCAGTATGCATATACAGTGTGGTGGTTCTCGGTTGAGAGTACTGTTGAAGGACCAGAGTCGGTTAGACAAAAAGACATTTTTGATTTGATTCAGAGTAATATTTAAAATAATTAGTTTTACATCAAAAATTACTTGTTATCGTCGACTTTACGGATATCACATTTAGGTATTGCATCTTTAATGTAGGTGATTGTTTGCAAAATAATTATATATCTACAGTCAACAACAAGAAGTAACATCCACCAGGCGAAGACCTCGACGGCACTGTTATCTATAAAATTACGATTAATATTCGAGTGAAATTAGTACCTACTGTGTCGTAATCAAAGTGTTAACGTTAGTCTACTAGGGTTAAGGTGTGAAGATTAGAAGGTCAAACGCCACTCCAATGTAAGGTTAATACAACTTAACAACAATCGATTACAAACCCGGTTTTCATGGAGCCAATGAAATGAGTGCGCAAATAATGCCACAGAAAATAATATTGAAATCATAAAATTTTGATTCCGAAGTGAACATAAAGTATTGAAGCGATCAAAAGACCAGACCCATGATTTCCTCAGTCAGCTTTCTAAAAGTGAAGCCCTGAATCGTGTTAACTTTATTCCGCACTTATTGGTTTTATAAAAATGTCAGGTCTGCCCCATTTGATCGTGGCACAAACTGAAAATTGAAAAGTGTCAACAGGAAGTTGGCGTGGAGGCGGAGGGTGTGGCGGCGGATGTGGGCTGCACACTAAATAATAACTAACGTAGACGTGACTCTAAAACGTTACACATCACACTAAAATCCAATCGACGTTCACACTTAACCTAAAATTATAAGTTTTTGTCGAGCCTACTGACGCTGTGTATAGTATGTGGACAATGTTGACTCACAGTTGGAGCGTGTCGCGCCGTCACAGTAGACATGGAGCAGAGTGGGAGGGTCATGTCTACGTAACAGTACGTTATTATTTAGTGTTGGTGTCGGAGCGGTACCTGCGCGCTCCGTGTGAGGATGGAGGTGGAGTGCCGGCGCCGTGTCAGCGCCGCGTCGGCCGCGCCCGCGCCCGCCAGCGCCATCTGTAGCACCCACACCGTACAAGGGGCGGCTCGCCCGACCACCCTCGGCGAGCTCACGAGTAGTCACGAGTTACTGTCGCCTTTCTCCGACCGAACGCCCCCAATAACGGTATTGAGAGCCCGCGATCTCGAGGCATTTTACTGGCGCGATTTTTGCACAAGATTTTTACAATTCGGACCACAGAGACGTGACCGCAGAGCGGAGACGATGTCGCCGGATGACGACGAAGAGAACAAAATCGATGCTAAGCGACGCTTCTACCTGTGCGGTTACGCCAAAATCGATGTCACCTAATTTGGTTTGTTGCTTAGGTAATGTTGATAGCGATGCTATCTAAAATATTATTTTTCAGTATCGAATTACGATACCGAAAAATAATATTTTGAAGCCAATGTCTACACAATGCCAAGGCAGCTCATGTCACGCCCGGTCTGCGGTCTCTATGTTGTATTATCAAGTTAATAATATATCATGCGCTCAGACTCAAACAAGAAATTACAAATAACACGTAGTGTGCAACGAAAAATAAACGAAACTTGAAAGACGAAATTACAAACATGCCCATATCACATACATACATTTTACATGGACCATGCTTCATTCTATAATAAGAAACAAATTATTGACAGTGGAGATAAAATAAAAATATTTTAGTTGAAAGACATGCGGTTTGTACAATCACGACGATGAAATTTAGAATTTCATGTTTGAGTAAACATTTAGTACATATTATTTCAGTAATGTAAATAGTTTTTATCAACAATAAATTTGGTATTTCAAGCAAGTCTACATATTATTTAGGAAATGGTGCACATCTAAAATACATGCAGTGCAAGTAGTAAATATCTACGTGTCGTACTACTGTGTGCAAATAACATTACTCATGCTTATGCCTCACTTATAAACATTAATTTAGAAAATTATCTACATTTTGACCTAAAACAGTCAATTCTAGAATTTGCTGGACAATGTCTATAAGTGATATAATCATTAACATACATAAGTACATATAAACAAAAATGTGTCATAAAATAAACAATAACATTGAAACATCTATTTAAATAAAACAAATCTTGATGTTCCTTTAGTGTTTTTGATTTTACTTTAGTGTGAATTACACTTGAGAATGGATTTGAATATTAATTGATCAGCACTAAATGTCTCAAAATAACAATTGCGAGCAATTTAATTTAGGGAACATAAATAGTGCAGAGAAAGTACTAAACTAAGTTTCAGTATCCAAAATATACTAAAAATATATATTTATTTAAAAGATACGAACATTGTTCTCGAGTCCTTCATCTTTGAGTAGAAGCCTACAATAATAGTTGACTATTTAAAAAAAAAACATAATTGTTTAAAAAAATAGATAAAAAAATATGGAGAAACACGGTTTTAAAGTTTTTGGAGGGGGAATTTTTTCATTGTCACACGATACAGACATTATACGGAGTGGTATGAAGTTACTATGATTTTCATAAGGTATGACGTCATTGTCACGTAGCCCTGTCTCTATCCAGTGAATTATTTTAAATCGCTTATTGCTTGGGCATTTCATTGTTTTTTTCACTGTTGTCTTTGATTTTTGTAAAAGTTTCAAGACGTCTAATAAAAATAAAAAGACTACCACTGCAAACAAAGGCTTCAAACTTCTATTCAGCATTGCTATAAAAATTTAGTACTGATCAATTAACCTCAAAACAAAATCCATTCTCTTTTGCTCTTATTACCATACTTACCCTCTGCTTGTTAGGTCGTTTGACCTTATTGAAGTATTGTTCAGTCATTTTGAGAAAACCATCTGTTAGTTGGTCGAGGTCGTGCCGTGTTGGCGTCGGATAGATGTCGCAGTGGGTCGCGTCATCGTCCATTATTAGTTTAGTTGCCGGGTTGTATAGTGGCAACAAGAGAGTACGGAACCGCCAATATTTCAGTGCCTACAAATTTAAATATGGTTAGTGGGAACGAATAGTTTTTATGTACCTATACAGGGTGTTAACGAATTCGTGTAATTCCTTCAAACCACGTGATCTACTGGTGACACAGATTAACCTTAAATGGGAATTTCTGAAAACCAACAAAAAAAAAAATTTGCCAAAAATTTTTGGTTTTCTATTTCCGAGTCATTTTTGAGCCTTGAGTTATCTGACTGCAAAGAGCGATATCGCGTTAGTCGTGCCTGCCAGCCGTGTCGCCGTGCTTTCATTAATTTATGCGTAGCATCGAAATGTTCACACAAATAAAATATTTTTTTGCAAAAAAATAAATTCTTATTTTTTTACTGAATCCTTATTAGGTGGTTTAGATACGATCGGTAACAAAGCCGCATGAAAAAATAATAATTTTATTTTTTTATTTTTAATCAAGCTAAATCCCGTGCAGGGGCTGTCTACACCAGTAGTAGACCATGTGGTTTTAAGGAATTACACGAATTCGTTAACACCCTATGTTTGTATATACCCCGATTTATGAACTATTTTATAACGAAACTCAAGACGGCTCGTATTGTCTTTAGCTAAATACTTTTAACTATAAGGAACCATCTGAGTACAATATATTCATTCTAAATACATTCAGTGTAGTTTTAATTTTAAGTATCGTCGCACCTTTATAATTTAAAGAAATCTATTCGAAATTTTAAGATTTCAACTTTTACTCATAGACTGATCCATCTTCATCGACTCTTAATAAAAGAGGCCTATTGTGGCGTAGAAATGTAATGCAACCGAATAATCTCCCGTTTCTACAAAATTTATACATATACGAAACTTTATTCAACGTTTTCCAAAACCTTAGTTTTTTAGATAGGTCTCTTTAATTCTAAAGGAGCGTCGTGTCGGAAAGTTTCCGCTGTAAATAATTCACACACACATCGTCACATCTACGGCAAACTTGCGAATCTTATGATGGGGTAAAGTTACGAATATGCGTTTATTTCTGATCCTTGTAAAATATTGAACATCCGTTGATTGTACCATATCAAGGTTACATTTTGAAAACCAAATGTACAGACGCTAACACATAAAGCTACTACAATCTGTCTTTCTTTAATAGACTTTCATCTTTATCGCAAAAGCATTAGGTTCAAGGTTGACTGGGAAAATTTGACAGTTTCGGGTAGCGTGATGTGCTGGCGTCTGTACCACAATATCGACACCCCAATTACAAAATTATTATTTTTTCAATTTTTGATGCTTTTATACGCTCGCCCTGTAATCATTTGCAAATTCGTAAGTTTACTGTGAATGTGACGCATCTAAGCTAACATCGGGGTATTACCATATTCATTTCACAACAGCAAAGAAAAAAAAAAGGCCCGGCAGCAAAGGTTTTAGCAATTTCAAGGCTGTTAAGAAATACTGCCGTCTGGCCCAATTACCGTAACAATCACCTCAACCAGAGCGAAGTCAGTGTCGCCACGGGTACATATGTAGTGGTCCATGTAGTTCCAGTTGTATGTCTCCAGTTTCTCCGTGGTGAAGGACACCCAGGACACCTCGTATGTGTCGTGGTTCGGCGCGTGGAAACGGTAACGGTAATGGATGTTAAATGGCGGGTATGGATGTCTGAAATAATGTTAGCAGTCTAGCATCAAATAGTAAGTTTATGACGTCGGAAAGAGAGAAGCATCGAACTTGGGTTTTTAGCGGTTAGACAAAAAGTTTTCATAGAGCCTTTTATTGCAATTTGGGTTTGTCGCTCGAAAAATTGTGTGTAATATGTAATGTAGGTGGAAACTGGTATTTGTGGCTATAAACTCATAAAAAATATTAAAAAAACAAATCATAGTTGAGGCACAGTGTACCTACTTACTACATACAGTGGGTCAACGCCCATACATTTGACAGGTCCTATGAAATGTCAAAATTATGTAGGGACGGAGATTATGTCCCAAGTATGTAGTATGGCTACTCGGGACATAACCTCCGCCCCTTCACCCCGCAACCCCCCGGACGATTGTTCTGCGACGATGTTCTACGTTGACAGACTATAAGGAGTAAGATATAGGTAGACTGTGATTGAGGCTTGTTACCTAGAATAGAACGCTCAAGAGCAACCCTTGCTACTAGTGGTGGTTAATAAAACGTATAGCGCCAAAATATAACAGACTATGTGTACATAGCGTATAGCGTTTGCTATAGCGGCTCTGACTTCGCGCTATATTATAACGCCTCAACCTACTCAACGAATAAAAGACTAAACGCGCACAGCGGGGCCAGAACGAGATAGCAAGATAGCGTAGCGACTAACAACAGCGCGTACGGGAATGAAGTATTATTATATTCTTTAGTGTACAGCGCGTTGCGAGATAACATTTACCGCGCATCATCAAGTCCGTTTAGCGTGTTGTTAAATAAAATTATAGAGTCTCCGCGTTCAGACTGCGCCTGAGTTTTGTAACACCGCGTTATAATGATAGCGTATAAAATAACAGACTATATGAATATATTTTATAGTTTATAACACGTCTACAGTTTATAGCGGATTTGAACATCACTAGCTACTAGAGATGGAATAATTCGCAGTAGCATACGTTAATAAATTATAAAAATTCATTAAGCATTAACAATTTGAAAGGTAGTTACCAAATTCAACGAATGCTAAAATTCGTCTTAGCGCGCTAATAGCGTAACAGCATGCGTTTACGTTCGGGCGCTAAGTTTAGGCGTATGAGCGAATGTACTAATATTAATAGTAATATTCATATTAAAATATGGGCAGACGAAATTACGTATTCACCATTAGCGTAGCAAAAGTACTTAGCATGCTAAGGAATTAAAGAACAATGATCACTCGGCTAACATGCTTGGACTAGTAAAATCTAACAAAACGTAACTTGATGAAACATAATGTCGTTTCATTCGCCTACATAAATATAAATAAGTACAACCTTCAATATATTTTTAAAAGGTCGGAGAGACAAGATATTTTGCCACTTCCATTAACAGATTCAAAACGTGATGCAATTCCAAGTCCATTAAACGAATGCCAAGTCAACAAGAGTAGAAGATCAATCGGAGTCTGTAAGCAATGCAAAAATATAAAAAAAGGGAAAATTATATAAAATCGCACAGAACACCAAAGAATATTGTAACAATAAGCGAGGAGAACACAGTCGTCGCCGAAACTACAACGACATGGTTACCATGGACACGGTCAGCGCAGAAAACCACAGATTAGTTAATAGTAGCTAGCTTCCTAGCTACAGAAAACGGTCAATTTATTTTTACTTGTCAAGAATAGGGAGGGACGTAATCAATCGATTTATGACAGTATCGATTTTTAGATGTAAAATCATCAGTTTTTTATCTAATTCATGGCTTTATTAAAACAATTTACCACGAAGTAACATCAAATTCTATTAGTGGCTAAGCTTAGTATAATATTGATGTGAGTTTATACGGTTGACATTGCCTGGGATTTTATTTCGATTTATGAAATAAAATCATAATAGACTAGAAAAAGTATGGACTTCTCTAGTAACGTAAGTAATTACGGATGCGTTCGAAGTTAGATATTTTATACAGCGTTCTGATAAATAAAATAGTCTTTTTAAAATAAGATTATCTACATTTCCCCATCTTTTAAAAATAAACGAAGATATCCAATAAATACACTAACAATGCACTAATATATTGGTGACAGTTTCATCTCGGGAACAATTTCTGTTTTTTCCTAGTACAAAGTGACCATTGTTCTTTGACGTGCTAACGAAATTTACGAAAAATAGCAATAAATTCTATTACTACTAGCTACTATTCGAACTAATAAAAAGTAAAAAAAAACTCTTCACCTAGGTCTATATCTAGTGACCGTGATGGTAGATCCGACTAGAGTGAGTTTGTGAAAGATCCTTCCAATAGAGAGCAAGTATCGTTTAGTCGGGGCCACGTTAACAGGCTTGCCACACTGCGGGGCCACTTTGGATGGGGGCGGAGCAGCCGTGGATGGGCAGTGAGCTTCAATCACTTCGTTCTCATTCACACCTACTATGAGCTGGAAACCCTGGAAGATATAAGTTAGAGAATATAGTTTACAAAGAAAAGCTCTTCCAAAAACCGCTGTATGAAGAGAGGCAGTGACCGTTTGATGTTTACACGTTGCGATAATTGACGCGTAGTAAGTATGAAATTACCGAAAACAACCAAAGATATTTTCGCAGAGTCAGATATGGAAACTATTCATCATCATCATTCAGCCAAAAGACGTCCACTGCTGGACATAGGCCTCCCCCAAGATGGAGGGGAGGGGGTTTGCCATAATCGCCACGCTTGGCAGGCGGGTTGGCGATCGCAGTATGGTTGAAAGTACTCAGAGTACGCTGCTGCTCATTCTTTAGTGAATAGTCGCCTTTTACGACACCCATGGCAAGAAGAGATGGGGTAGTGCTATTTTTTACGTCCGGCACCACACGGATAACAGAAACTATTACCTCTATATTGTTTTAATTTTTTTTTTTTGCCTATGACGGATTTACGTTGATCCGGAACTGGATTTAGCGTCGCTGGATTATAACGTTAGATGGCATTGGACCAGTGTAAACACATTTCAATCCAGTTCTGCGTTTAGTTTAGCCATCATAGTTCAATGCGAATCCGGCGCTGAAATCCTGTAACACAGGATCTGGTAACCTGCCAATACGTGTACACTGACCTGTGCCAATCTCTGGGAGACTAACTCCTTGAAGACTTCCATTGTAGTCAGGGGCTCTTTATAAATAGCTCGGTTCTGCGCGAAGTCAGCATTGACGTCATCAGGCAGCAAATTGTAGTCGGATACCAGATAGTCGTTCTGTAGCGACCGTTTGTCAGGGAAATAATCCGTGGTGATTGGTAGACACGCCGGGATCGTCAATGATTTCCAGTCCACACCTGATGAGGTTATTTGTGATAATTTTTTTATGTGTATTTAGTGTTACATATCTTTAGAGGGCTAATTGCAGAACTGTTGTCTTTGGTTCAGTATCCGAGCTAACATCGAAGCGCAGTAGAGGCGCAGGCACGGCGCAGAAGAGGCGTGACTCTGCTCAGCGTCCATTGGAAATTGAGACACGTTCGAGTCGTGAACGTCTGCTATCGCAGTTGGCGTGTTTACATTATAATCCCACGGATAAAATAATATTAGACGCGCATCTGTCTCGATCGGGTCTCAACTTCCAAGCGGTATGCCCTTAGGTCCTCGCAAGCAGTCAAGAGGCGAATGCATTCAGTTTATTACACCTATTACTTTTTTAACACTCTATAATATCTAGACACATATGACTGCATGACTGGTACAATATTTTCTTTGTAAATGTAATGTTGCATTACTAAATAACTAATCCGCCTTTAACCAATAATTCATTAATTCTACCTGCAAGCATACCGAAGTAAGTAGCAAATACAGCCTTATTGTTAAATATTTTTTCGAAGATACTTAAAATTTAACTTATTAATAGGTTATTTACAAAATAACGTTTTCGAGAAGCTGAAAAGATATTTTTAAAAATAATATTAAACGAATATGAAAAATGATAATGAGGTGAAGGGAATGTGCTGTGGTTACTTTTTAGCATTAGTTCCAAAGCTTAACGCATGCAGTAATAAATTTATTCTTATATTACTAACAGATGCAAGTCTAAGGCCTGTATTAATAATCCACTCTCACAATGGCCTGAGCCTAACATCCCAAGTGTCGAAAGGTAAACGTCGTCTCTGTATTCCATACATTTGATGACTCCTTTTTTATTTAAAATTTGTCTCATCAGCATTTCAAACGATATCAAAGCGGTGCTTAAGTGCTCTTAAATGAGACCTATTTATTAATATGGGCCTAAGACCCGTATTAATAAATAGCTCTCACTTGAGAGCTCCCACTGAAATGTCGTTTTCAAATTACCGCTATTTTGAGAGCGGTTTATTAATACGAGCCTAAGAGTGTGAGTTTTGTTTATACGTCTTTAAGAGTGCGATTAACGTAAACACTAATATGAATAAATAGGGAAAAAAACAGAGAGGCGGGCGCGAGAAAACAGCTTCCCGATTCAGAACCTTTTCGATAACTAGTTGTCGACCAATTCGGTTTTTTATCTCATTCCGTCTACCATTCTCGTAACGGGAGAAAAACAGATAGATTAACAATCTTTCGACAACTGACTAATCGAATTGTTGTGAATCAGGGGGCAGAAATAGCTGGACAGATTATATCGCAAAAGTCTGTTACTATAATATTATAAAACTTTATCGATTAATTTGCACTCACGACTTGCAAGGGTAGTATTAAATTTTGCTATCTATGTACGTAATATTTTCGAAATGTGCTTAAAATTAAAGCTATAGCGTTATATAAGCTTTTTGGATTTCGATTTATTAAATAATACATCGTGTATAATTATTGAGTACATAAATAAAATAGTATAATACCTAATAAATAAACATAGTTGCGTAAATTTTGTGTAAATAAAGCGCACATTTTGAACAAAATGTATCCCCCGTAGCGCATATAATAACATACTAATTAACACATATAATAATGCAGAAACTACTCAATGCAAATCCAATAAATGGAATATCAAACCTATAGCTCGGTTCGCTTCGTTCCAATGAGGTTTGAAGATAATTTTTCAACGCGATGATATCATGAAACATTAAAAGTGAAGTGAACATTTAACAAAACATACACATAATTTTATTACGATTTCCAAACCAATACAGAAGTACCAATTATGGATGAATTGGACTCTGTTTTAGACTCCCATTTACAAGATTATGATCGACATTTAACGAAGATATTTCAAATTCATCATCTAGAATATTCTAGAAGCAATTAAGTAAATACAGAATTTATCAAAATGCTTAGGTATGCTTTATGTACTCAATGGCTCTTCAATACGTTGGATTAAAAACGATGGCTTTGCTATCGTTCTACTTACCTCTCGCTCTGCGAGCAAAAGAGGAATAGAGGAGCCGCCATTTCTAATACCATTCTTTTTGTAAGAGGGAAATTGAAACGTTTTCAATATTTTTCAACGACTATTGCCTCTTCCGGTAGAAGAGATGCGTTGTACGAGTTAGTAATTCATAAATGATCGTTGAACAATTTCTAATTTCATAATTCCATGGACCAGTGTGTACATTAGCCACGGCTAATAATACATGCAAGAGAAATCTAGAAGAGGAATTTGAAAATTAATGTTGTTGTGTAAATTTGTTTCTAACCTTCTGGCAAAAGTTAATATTTGAAATCACAAATGGTATTAACACAAATATTAGTTTGACTATATTTTGTAAGAACTACACAAATGGAAACTTTCATTAATTAACTAATCATGATGTTTTTTTAGATATTTACACTACATAATTTACAATTAACATGACCTAGAAAAAAAAACATAATGTCAGTCAATTTCATTCAAAGTTATCGTTTTGCTTGAAAACAAAATTTAAATTACAATGAAGTGATCTTGAGGCTCCCTGCAGTTAGTTTAATGATAATACGTTTTATCAATGAGGACTGTTATCCTAAATTATTAATGGATCGATGTCCTCACAACTTCGGCAAGTAAGTTATCAAATAAATGTTTTAGACGTACTCAATATTCACAATGATAAACTGATACTAATAGATTAAAGCCATTCACTTGTTATCACTGTTTCGGATACAAGTTGCCAGTAATAGGGTATTTGACTGAAAAAATCTAATTAGTCCGTCAGTTAGATTATCAAAAAATATTTGACTCCTATTTTTTCTTTTGTTACGTAAACCAAAATTGACGAAGATACGACACTTTTAAAATTGGCAAAACTTCACAAGCAAGTACAATTTTTACTTGCTTCTGACGTCACAAGCCCCCACTCTCGAGTTTTGATGCGTTTTATCTTCCCAAATATTCATAGATTTAACAAAAGAAAAAATACGTGTCCATTATTTTTCAAAACTAACTGGCGGACTAATTAGATTTGCAATTTATTGATGCTGTCAACATGCCTATTATGAAACACCACGTAAATATTTCTAGAAACAATGTTACGAAGCTTTTGCCATCAAAACTGTTAGCAATGTTTACCGCAACATGTTTCAATGTTTCAGAAACAACGTTTATCAGCAAATGAATCCTTACATGGCTTAACTTTCAATATAATAATATTAGATACAAAAAACAACAACAAATTCAATAACTTATTTGCCTTCAATAAATGAACGAACCAATGCCATAATTGCACAATGCACACACCTTATATGTATAAGCTAGTGTTACCAACCTGTCGTAAGAGCGGGCGTCCACTCCTGCTCGCCTGTAGCGCCCCATAATAACGCTAGTGACGCGTTATTAGTAGTGGAAGGTGTGCCAGAAGCGACGCCTAACACTGCCAAGGTTCCCGATGCACTTATCATACGCTTACGGCCTATTACGTTGCCTGTAAAAGAAGTAATTATTTTCTGTGAAGATTCAGATCTACACCTCAGGGCACAACTATTAACTCCATTTATAGACTTGTAAGCTTATACGTAAACCGCCGTAAGCTTCGCCCTCCAGATGGTCTGCGGGACGCGGGAGGGGAACGAGTAGCCAATCGCCTGTTGGCCGTCAGCAGCGATAGATACAGCGGATTGGCTAATTGGTCGAATCCTTTCCCTCCCGCTTACTGCAGACCATCAGGAGTGCCAAGCTTACGGCGGTTTACCTATAGAACACGTACCCCCTTATTACAAACAATGGTCTAAGAAAAATCCTGGTTTTAAAATAGCCCCGTCTCTTTTTGTTATATGACATAAGAAAGTGATGGGTATATTTTAAACCTGGGTTTACCTTAGTTTGGTTTAAACCATCTTTTGTAATAAAGGGGTTTAAGTTTTATTGGTACTGTAGTAGCAAATTAATAAGGGAAAACTCCCTTTTAATAGATTTAGGACCTTTAGATGGAGTTGTACAGTTTGTTTCACACATATTAAGTACAATCAACATCAGGTATCAACACGATAAAAAAAATCCCTTCAATGATGATTTACTAGAAACGTATAAGGAGAGGAATCTTTATAAAACTTCGTTTAAAAATGTTGTACATAACTGTACAAAATTGCTATGTACTAACTAGCAGTGGCGAAGGCTCCATACAACTCGATTCCTATCGGCTTCCCTTTCGAAACGAGTAGTTACTGGAATTCACGCATCACACTTGAGCAAGGTAAGCATTTTTTGGTCCGGCTTCCCTTTTAAGAAAATTCACCCTTCGCCACTGCTAACTAGCTATGTACTTACCGTCAACCTGATACATAGAGTGATTGTTATTAATGATAGACGATCCATTTTCCTTAGGGATATTATTTTCACAGCGATGGTCTTCGTTCCTCGACGCAGGTTCCCCTGCCGGCCGTGCTTGGTAATGATGCTGTTGTATCAACACTCCGGTTGGACCTGACCATAGAATAAGGAATGAGAGGTTTACATAAACCCTTGTGAAGAAACGAATGAAAAATAATAAAGGTAATTTTATAATTTCGGACATAGGTCTATAAAACTATGACAAATACGATAAAAAAGCAAGTTTTTTTAGAAATAGTTAGTAGTATGTGGCAATCTTTGTTAAATTTAATTGTTTTCGTACGCAACGGCTTATTCTGATCAACCGATGAAAATGAACAGTGAAAGCTTATTTCTCACGAAGGGGAAGTCAGTCCCGTTTCTATTTGTTGTATTTACCTTTAGGAAATATATGCGTCCAACGTCGTCTGTTACTTGTCAGTTTGACGGTAACGTGAGAGGGATCAAACGGGTTAATAAGTGCCCGTCCGGTTCTGATCACCGGCTTGTGGGAGGAGATAGAACTGCGCGGTGAAAGCCGATTGCTTGAGAGGGGAGAGTCAGTCGCATCACTATTGGTATCGTAGGCTCCTTGCTTATCTGTGGCAAAAAAAAATTAAACATTATTTCAATACGTTAGCAGTAAACAAACATTTTCACGTATTATTGTTATCACAGAGTTGTAAATTATATTTTTTTACTTCTATTTTTTAATCAAATTATTTTAACTTATAACATTACATAGTACTAATAAGGAGTTAATTGTATTGTAATCTCCAAGTGGAGATTTATCTTACGTAAGTCCTTGACATAAAAATAAATAATTATGATTATAAGTCAACGACGTTGACTACTCTTATGATAAGGGCGAGTGCATTATACTTTACAATAACAATATAGTATTATGCGTATATTTCACGTTTCGCGCTGAATTGTGTTCAGCTAATGGACCACATTTTCGGTGGGCAGTTAGGTACACACGGCTACAGATCAAGCTATACATTTCCAGTATAAGCTGATCTCGCATTGTATAGGATTTCCTTACAATGAGAGGTCAGTGTAAACTGGAAATGTATAGCTTGATGTGTAGCCGTGTACATATAGCGGCCGGCGATACTTAGCAGCGCACTTAATTGCTCGTAAAGAAGCGATGGGCGATTCAGTGATATTTCAACAACCGCAGTCGTCTAATTTTTCAATCGAGTCAACAAATTACTCGCTTACCGACAAAACAATTTAGATGTTTTTCGATTGTTTTTATTATTGATACCTCTCGCTCACCACGCGTGGCAGTTGACTTAGTGCGTTGTAGTACAGTGTATTGCAACGCACCGAGTCATCGTTTCTCGATTGTCCTCGACGACCGATGACTTTTGATAGACTCGATGAGTCCGAGTTGCTGACTAGGCGCGAATAGGTGATTGAATAGGCTATTCGCGATTGCCTCGACGCGAGTCCGAGAGAAAACCATCAGGAGTCATAAAGATGTTTCAACAATTTATTGACTTTAGCATCTTGCCACCGCGCAGCGCTATAGTAAACTTATTTCATTCAATATGTACTGTTCAAGCGTTTTGGTGGCCGCTTACGCTGCTTACCAACAGTGTAGGTCTCCCTAGGCTAAATAAGGAAATCTAAAAAAAAATTTTGGTGATTAATGTTTCTTAAAAATTACGATAAATAACTTACTGCCACTAGCCAGGATATCGGCAACAGTGTGATGAATGTCGGGGTCCGACATCTTTCTATGATGCAAACTGGACGTGGGCGGACTTCTTCTACTAATGCCTTCGAGACCTGCCACTGACGTCTTCTTCGTGCGTGTCACTCTTTGCACGCTACACAGGACACAGATAATGGTTATTTCTGTATAGAAAGGTAAATAAATACATTTCAATACTGTCAAGAGGAGATTCATTAGTTTTGATATCCTTTATAGAACCGCAATAAAGCTGTAATAACGATCAAAGACATAAGTCAAGTATTGATAAATAAGGGGGGGATATTATGTACTCCGCAATGGATAAGTTACGCCAAAATGATTTTATAACCAGGAAATCGATGACGTAAATTAACACCTATACAGGCTGTAAGGGTAAACACCGTTATCCTTGAAACCAGTGGTTTGGTTTCATTTATAGAACGTAAAAGCAATGAAAAATAACGAAACCTTTTTTTTTTAATTTTTCGTCAAAAGCATTTCACCCTATGCGCGGGGGCAACGAGCTACGGGAGGGGGCGCGGGGAACTCGCCGCGTGGCCTGACGCACGGCCCCGCACAGTTTGCTACCCCAGCCAGTCAGCTGTCTCGTTAGCGAGTTTGTATACGCCGCGTCGTAGCGCCGCCGCGCCGCTCATTTCTCGCGCGTATATTTTTTTTGTTTTTTTTTACTCGGTTCTATATTTTTATATTTAAGTCAACTACCCATGGTTTGAGTGATAATGGTGTTTACCCTTACATGCTGTATATAAGTTATCTACAAGGTTGTCGGAAAGGGGGTAATAATCCGCGGGCCACTTAAAGTATCACAAATGACTGTTCTAAAGCAATTGTTAAAATTTCAAAATTCGACAATTTTTATTTCCATGCAAAATTATATTTATTTTAGTTTTTCCAAAAATTCTTCATTCGTGCTTTAGTTACGAATTCAGAAAATGGTGCTTCTATTCCGTGACCTCAAATATGACCTAAAATGTAAACAGAGCTGCTCATAGCTGAAGATATATCGATTTTAGCGTATTCATTTATGAAATTTTTGAACAGCTATTTCTCTTATACTATTGACTTTTGGAGAAAGTTGTAGAACAAAAGTTATTCATTATTATGTGTACTTTAACACCCTTTCGGATTAATACTCCCTTTCCGACTAATCTTGTATAGTAAAAACACCGTATTAATATAATATGGTGGTTACGAACTTTAAGGTATGGTTATACTCATATTAACGAACAAATTGTGTTCCGAAATCCGAAACAAACCCTTCCAGGAGATCGGCACCTTTCGGTAGGTACCTTACCTTGTACGGGAAGATGTTTTTTTGTGTATAGACGGTTCCCAAATCAGAGAGTGAACCGACGTATAGTAAATGGAAGTCTCACCACGTGCTATGCGCTGGGGGCAACTGGAAAACCTGAGCGTCATACGCGTCGTAATCAAATATAGAATTGTGCATATATTCATCCTCCTTCAACAGCTTCCCTTTTCGTTCATCTTCGTACATTTTCCTCAGTGGCTCCTGACTCTTTCTCGGCGGCAATTTAATTCTAGGAATAAAGTTTGAATACGCCACTTTTTTGTTTGTGGAATAGAATGATAAGTTGATCCAATGTGGCATGGAGTAATCATCTATAGAGTTGAGATTGTTGTCTTTATTGTGGAATTTCAGGAGTGGTACTGCATGTAAAGGTTGTTCCCCTACGCAGACTAAATCGCTGCCGACGCCGTTGTCTATGATTCGTTGTTTTGTGACGTTAGTCAGTTCTCTGTCAACTTCAAACACACCGACCCCCGGCGTGATGACCACGCTGAGTTGACCGGTACGATCGAAACATCTATCCAGATAGTGCTTTTCAAACACTGGAATATAGAAAATATATGTCGTTTAAATGTCATTAAATTACTGCAACAAACAATGGCGTCAAATACTATCGTTCTTACACAGTATAGTGAATAGTCTAATCTTTATAGTTATACAGATCTAATCTTATTAAAGGCAATTACAAATTGTCAGACCGGCTCAATACGCCATTCCATGTAGAAGAATCTTAGTGTCAAAGCACACTTAGCGTATCTTGCGTCGCGTATCTTGTGGCGTAATGCGCGCGAAACTATTAGGCCTTATTAGGCTCGGAGTAACGACGTAAAATACGCGTGTTGAAGCCGCACAGGAGAATTTGTATGTAGTGGGATGCATACGCATAGCGCCACGAAACATGAACCGCGCAAGATACGCTCAGTGTCTGCAGCCTTACTCTTTTGAAATATAGTTCATGTTCAAAATAAAATGCTCACATTGCTTTTTTTACGACCAATGTAGCTTAGCAGTCATTATCATCATATTATGATATTACTTATGATCACAGTTTGAATTAGTAGCAATTTTTGAATGAAAAGATTCCTACGATACCATAGTACAACTGGCGAGGCGTAAGCTGAGCTTTGTATTTGTGTGAGTGCACATACATAGAATCGATTGCCAAAAAGCAGTATAAACCGGTTTAAACCAAGCAAAGGACGCGTCTGCATTCATTCTCACACAAATGCAAAGCTCAGCTTAGGCATCGCGGACGGTAATATTATGAATACAAAAATGAGTAAATATGTCTGTCTGTTTGTTACTCCTTTACGACTAAACGGCTGAAACAATTTTGGTGAAACTTGGCAGATAGCTTGAAATCCGAAAATGCACATATAATCCCTTTTATCGACTAAACGAAGCTGTGGGCGTCGGCTAGTTAATTATAATTGCAGTTTTTATATCTGTTTGTGTGCTTTCACGCCTTCACTGACGAACTACTATAGTCCGATAAGTTCGTTCATTCGTACGGGGCGACAGACGTTGAGGAGGACGCGGTACTCTAGATGTTAAAGGGGGCAGGTGGTGCAGTGGGGAAGGGAAACTCGCACGCTGCGCCACAAGGTGCTACCGCGTCCCCCCAACGTCTGCCGCCCCGTATGAAGGTCGCGTACTAACTTGTCGGATTATAATGACGAAAGTAACTTGAAACCCGGAAAATTAAGCTAGTCTATTAGAGTTAGACAGTAACTTAAGGTAACAAACAATAAAGTTGTTTTACCATTCAAACTCATATTTAAAACTTCAAGGAAGTTTCCTTGAGCTGCCGTGGAGTTGATTGCCGTCGGAATTTCTAAGTTCGGTCTTTCATGGTATTGTAACACGATTTTTTGGTAATCAGTGAATAATCTTCGTAATTGTAGGAGAACGTTTGACCAGTCTTCATATCTCTCATTTTGAACTGCCACCCTGTATACGAAATTAAGCATTAAATAAAATTAACGGCAACTTAGAAGTTACAACTATTATGTTCAGTGTTAGGTAGGTGGAAAGTATCTACCCTGATACATATACCTTGATCATGCGTATCCGCTTGGTTCTATTGGTAGTATCATGGAAAAAATAATTTGCCATTTAGTAGGCATGCGCTACCCGTGATACTACCAGTAGAACCAAGCAGTAGGACCACAGGCAACGCATGACCCTGATAACATCATGCCGTGAAAATCGGAATATCGCAACAAATGTTATTATCATCATTCAGCCGAATGACGTCCACTGCTAGACATAGGTCTCCCCCAAACAATCTTGGGAGGGTTTGCCATAATCGCCACGCTTGGCAGGCGGGTTGGCGATCGCAGTATGGTTGTTAGAGTATTCAGAGAACGCTGCTGCCCATCCTCTAGTGAATCCCTTAGTCGCCTTTTACGATACCCATGGGAAGAGATGGGGTAGTGCTATTCTTTACATCCGGCACCACACGGACGCTATGACGGAGAAATGCTGTAGTCTTGACAGAAGTCACTCTCTGTGAAACCAGAAACAGTGGATGTTTCGATGCTTCCCAGTCAATTCTGGTGCCCAGTAAAATCTAATGAATTTGAATATTTCGCACTAAAATAAAAATTAAAGATACCTGTAAAAGTCTTCATAAAATCTGCCTCTGTAATCTTTTTGCAAACATTCCTTCATGTGTTGTGGGAACTCTTCCAGAGATTTAGCTTTATAAAATGTTCTTGAGAATAACACTATTGTCACTTCATGATTGCTGCCATTTTTCTATGAAAAACAAATACACATTATGACTATAACCAAAATAAGAAATATTTAAGACAAAAAAAAATTACCACACCTTCCATTTTGTAAAAAGTTCCGCAAGAAATCCGTTTACCGCCTTTTCGAAATACAAGTCACCATGTATATCAAAGTCCCACATTTCAGAAGACATCTGTATGAAAAGGTAGACCATTGATGTGGAGGATCTGAACACAATCTTGGTATCCTCGGTGATGACTCCGCAAGCTACTCTGTCGCCTTGGGACCACATTTCGTAGACTTGACATCTTATAGCACCACCACAGTATTCAATCTTTTTGTTTAAGTACACACAGGTGCTTACCTAAAACATTTTGATAACAAGGGAATTATATTAATGCTGGTCAGTCTAACCAAACACAAGATAACATTGTATGAGCAATTCTCAACTTAGTACTTAATTATTCAATAGTGTTAGATAAATTTGATAAGATGAGGTAAATAAACATAGTAGAAGCATAATATAGTTATAGTAACACGTGATCATAATTTGACCCTTATGACACAGATACAAGGTTAGTTGGAAAGGGGGTACTAATCCGCGGGCCAATTATAATATCACTGATGACTGTTTTAAGGCAAGTGTCAAAATTTCAAAATTCGATAGTTTTTATTTTCATGCAAAATTTTGTTTTACTTTTTTTTTATTTCTTCATTCCTGCTTTAGTTACGAATTCAGAAAATGGAGCTTCTCTTCTTTACTCCAAATATGACCCAAAATGTAAACACAGGTGATCATCAGTGATCGGAAAAAGGTGAGCTAATTTACCTAAACTTCAGAGAACAGAGACAAAAACTGGAGACTTCCTTACGACAACATTTTTTTTCGTGAAAATTTATCCGGGTTTCATGACATCACTAAAGTACATTTAATATTAATGTTAATAGTACAGAAAATAATTAAATTCGTTTCCTATTTTTGTTTCCCAAAATTGTCACAAAACCAGATGACACGTTTTTCATTGTTTTTAAAAAGAGATTGTTTATTGTTTTCAAAAAAGGAGATTGTCTTTTATCTTTTGAAAAGAAATGAAAGAAAATCTCCGAGAAAATTCTCCCGAAAAAAAATGTGGTCGTAAGGAAGTCTCCAGTTTTTGTCTCTGTTCTTTGAAGTTTAGGTAAATTAGCTCACCCTTTTCCGATCACAGGTGATCATAGCTGAGGATACATCGATTTTAGTGTATTTTTTATGAAATCTTTGAACAGGTATTTCTCTTAAATTATTGACTTCTGGGGAAAGTGGTAGAAAAAAAGTTATCCATTGTTATGGGTACTTTAACCCCCTTTCGTATTAGTACCCTTTTTCTGACTAACCTTGTATAAAGTTCAAACTAAAACAATTACCAAGCTGTTCTTCAACCTCCACATTTCTGACCTTCCCATATACTGATCTTTGAATGTGAGCTCCACAGAGTCCAGAGCCACATCTGCCACATTGACTATGTTCACATAAACATCTGCAAATGTTCGCAATTGGAAAGTTGTGGCTATGCTCTGTTCCACACTGATGGTATCTATAAAATAACAAGTTTTAATTAACTTTTTTTTTGAAAGAATTTGTTTTCTGTGTTCGAAAATGTAGGTTTCTATAAAAGGAAAGAGCAACAAACACCATGGTTACTTTTCAAATTCAGTATTTTGCCATGAGGCACATCATGTCAGAACATTGTGAAGCAAAAGAAAAAAGAAACAATCTTTAAAAAAAAATATAAGTAAGGGTGAAATAAGTAAAAAAAACCGGCCAAGTGCGAGTCGGACTCGCGCACGAAGGGTTCCGTACCATTATCTATAAAAACGGCAAAAAAATCACGTTTGTTGTATAGCCCCTTAAATATTTATTTTATTCTGTTTTTTTAGTATTTGTTGTTATAGCGGCAACAGAAATACATCATCTGTGAAAATTTCATCTGTCTAACTATCATGGTTCATGAGATACAGCCTGGTGACAGACGGACGGACGGACAGCGGAGTTTTAGTAATAGGGTCCCATTTTACCCTTTAGGTACAGAACCCTAAAAATGAAGTTTTAAAGTGCAAGTAAATGAATGTATGCCACAACAGTTGCCAATCAGAAAAACACTAGCTTGGATTCAATTTTGTAGGGAAGGGGGATACAGGATTAAAATATGACACAGTGATAAACACTGCTGGAAGTGTACTTATAAATAAAGATTTAATTTCTATTTGTAGTGTGATTCCACTACAATGTAGCAGTTTGACCTGTTTATCTTTTATTGATTATGAACAAAAGAACAAATTAAAGTTGATTAAGGGCCTCATATTTATTTAATTGAGAATTCAAAATACAAATAAGTATTATTGTGTATTTTTCTGAACATAAAAATCTACAGTATTTGACATTGATATTGGTTACATTCTTGGTACAAATAAAATATAATACTTCAAAACAAATCCACAAAAAGAGGCTCACAAAAAGTCTATTTGAGTCTGACCGAGACTACATTTTTATAACAATTACACATTTCTTAATTTCATACCTCCTTATTACAAAAAATGGTTTAAACCAAGACTAAGGTAAACCCAAGTTAAAATATACCCATCACTTTCTTATGTCAAATAACAAAAAGAGACAGGGCTATTTTAAAACCTAGGTTTTTCTTAGACCATCTTTTGTAATAAGGTTGTAAAAGTCCATATTTATAAGCATCTTACTGGTATTTCTGCTACTTTTCAAATGATTTTCTGTTTATTTCTTTAATTTCCAATGAACTAATTTGCTCTCTTACTAAAACATGTTGTAATGCTTGTTAAATATTGCATAATTATTGATTGAACTACATTGCCAATAGTTTTAAAACACGATGTAAGGAATTTCAATGGAATTAAAACATGGTATAAGTAATTGATCTGTTGGTTGATGTTTTTTCATGTGGCTTGTGTAAAGCAATTGTCTTTAAAATAGAGATGATGCTGAAAAGGAACATGCAAACATGAGACTTATTTACCATATTGTCGGCCACCAGTGAAAACCTCATTATTGCCAAAACCAAAATTTTGTAAGGAACTTCAGTTTTTTTTTTGGTTTCATTATAAATTAACCATTACCTACTAAATCATGAAATGAATATTTGAATATGAATTCTCAAAAGGTGACAAATGCGAATTATGAGGTTTCTTGGAAAAAAAAATAGGATTTTTGCTGTTAAATATGGTGTTATTAGCAAATAAACAGGTGCATTCTTTATAATCAACTTATTTACATTCAAATTGAACTCAGCTCTGTCTAAAATATGGGTCACAAGGTCTTCTTGCTAAATATGACATAAAACATTTAACCAAAATTACTATTAACGAGGTTTTCACTGGTCAGCGACAATATGAGCAACTAGACCAGGGGTGGGCAAACTTTTTTCATCGGGGGCCAGATAAACCCAAGAAATTTTGCACGGGGCCAGAACTCCAAAAAATGCATTTTGTATAACATTTTTAGCTAAAATAATTAGGGCTATTTGTCATGACAATGACTCCTGCTCAAAAAGAGAGGATTGGCGGGCCTAGGGTTACCATATGACAGGCGTTTGCCGCATTTGACAGGCATTTTAAGGTTTAGACAGGCGTGCGGCCGGCATTGGTCTGAGACAGGCATTTTTAAATATCTGTGACATTACAGAATTGATGAAAATCTGCCAGTTTGTGTTCTCTATTTTGGCACACAATGCGAATGTAGAACGTACATTTTCTCTCGTCAACGCCCAGTGGAGTAAAGAAAGAAATCGGCTGACAATTGAATCAGTAAAAGCAATATTAATTACACAGGAAAATTACAACTGTATCTTGTGAAGATTTTTACGTTTATACATATATTAGAAAACAAAGAACTATTAAAAAAAATATGTCCTCTGACAAATTTCAGTAATAAATATTCTTCTTCATTATTATCTGTTGGCTTTTACTTATTACCCACAGTGTTTTGCTTTAGACAGGCATTTTTCTGAAAATTCAGGCATTTTAGGTACCATAGACAGGCATGCCTCTATTTACATATGGTAACCCTAGGCGGGCCGGAGTTGGCCCACAGGCCGTACTTTGTCCATCACTGAACTAGACAATAATTGTTAATCATACCTCTTCCTCGCCCTGGTGCATCCACTCTAGTAACTTGTAGTAGCAGGCGTGGGTAATCATTTTCCGGATGATAGATCTCAACAATATCCTTTTCCTTTAGGCCAGGGTAGTCTTTTAAGTTTATAATTAGGTCCAGAGCTAAAATATTTGTATTTACACAAATTAAGTACATATTAAGATAAAAATGTATTGACTAGTTTTAAACAACTAGAAACTGGAATATCTGAGTTCTATACTTAAATTTTATATATTACGGTCAGAGGTTTGTTTTTATATTGAAATATAAAAAACAAAGTTAAATCAAATGAGTACAACCAACAGAACCCAGTGGTGATTCATCATAAAAGATGTACATAATATAATCTTAATTAATAAGAATTTAGTTTCAAGAAAATTTATAATTTTCTGATGACTTTACTACAATCCAATGGTATTAATAATTTAAATGAACTGACCCACCTGCTAATTTGTTTTGTTAAAGAAAATAATAGTAAAAGGTTTTTTGACATTATTTTGTTGTGCTGGAAAAGCAGTAAAAGAAACAAGAAATATATTTTTTTCTATGTAGGCTAACTACTGCAGGCTACGGTACTGCGAAAAAAACTGAATAAAACACATCAGTAAATTATTGTATATCATATAAATAAATACTTACGACTGAAGCTAGACTGGTGGACAATGAGCTTGAAAGACTTCATCTTTATATTCTTTTAGTAATTCCTACATTAAATTAAATTATAATTTTCAGGTCCATGACTTCTGAAAATCTAATTTATAGTTAACGAAGTAGATACATGATTTCGATAGATTTTATATATTTATTAACAATAACCTTTCGTACAAAGAGTACAGTAATATTGCTTTCGTAATTAACAAGGACCTAACACTTTAATGGTTGAATCAAAGAGTAATATAGGGTTGAATTATAATAACAAACGACAGACAGACGTATTGAATGAATTTCAATGGACGTACTAATGAATTGACATTAGTAGTGGGCGTTATGTACCACAGATCGTTTTCCAAACGTTGTCTATGAGCCACAACGCAAACGTTACGAGCGATTTTGACAACGATCTATTTCTCACAACGATTTCAAAATATATTTTTTCCTAATGTTGCACACAACGTCGTGATTCGTTCTCAAACGACAAGTGTAACAACATAACACACGGGAACGGGACGCGCCGTTTACTTATACAGAATTGCATAATGATTTAAAAATATAGACATCTTTTTCGCACCCACCCGTTACGCGCGATTTTTAAAGAAATAGGTAGGTAGCTATAATTCTCATTATGATGTAATAAATAATAGGTTTCTGAATATAATAATATAACATCTTGTATATTGTTTTTTTGTAAGATATGTATTTAAAAATATAATTTATATGTATTTGTAGAATTAATAAACGAATAATATTTTTATTGGAACTAAAAAACAGGTTTACAATAAGATTGCGCACGATACTAGCTACATATGTACGATAACGAATCAATGACATTAATCGAGCCGTTTTGTAAATAAGACAGTTGTTCAAAATCGACACATCGACGAGAGTATGGTATTCTAGGCGATGGTTGTGTTGTGACGTAAAATAGATCGTTGTGAAATAGATCGTTTGGAAAACGTTGTCGAAACGCAAACCGCGTTTCGTTGTGTTACTTAAAAATCACGTAACGACACATAGCCAATTGACATGACACTTTAACTGTCAAAGTTTGACAGAATGACAGATAGACTCACCACAGACTACATAGGGTCGGGATAAAGGGATAGAGTGCGCGCAAGATAACTCTACCATAGCATAGAAGTAATAAGTACTACGTAACTACGGCACGCATAGGGAGGAAGTTTCTTTCTTATAATAATATTCTAAGGTTTCTTTCTCCGGAGCCCTGTTCCGTTTATCTACTCATGTGCCCTGACGCCGCCGCGCCGGCAGGATCTTTTTCTATAGTGGCTTGCTATTTTTCATATTTTCAATTTCAATTCACATTGATTTTCTTTTTTTTTAAATATGTATTTGAAAATATAATTTATTTTGTATCTTCAAATTCTACAATGATTAAACGGAAAGTACGTCTTAAAGATGTTCAGTTTTCCCGTTAGATATAAAAAACTAACAAAACGAACAAAACTGATTTTTTCGGGCTGACTGATCGCAATCGCACTCGCCTAAAAAGTGTATACCTACAATTTAAACACACGGCCACTATTAAAAAACAAAGATGTCATGTCAGTGATGGCAATAACGGCTATTTTACAATAATGAATTATCCTGTTGTATTATTTCGTAATAACTGTTATTGTAAACTGTTGTCTGTTATCCTGTTATTGTTGTTTTCAGAATGCTAGGTAGTAAAACCAGTGATGCCAACTTAGCTACTTTATAGCTAGATCTAGTAATTTTTGCATCCCCATCAGATATAATTTAGATACATTTGTAGCTAAACTAAAAACTAAAAAAAATATAATTGAAAATCAATAACAATATGTCAATAATCCTATAACAATAACAGCAATTACCAAAAAATGTTTCGTTGCCTGTTGTTTTTCTTGATTTCATAAATTAGACTTTACGTTAATGGAAGAAAGCATAAAATCGAAATGTAAAAAGTTAGAATTGTGACAATAAAATAGTCGAAACCAATTTAAGCAAATTTGAACTTTGTTACGTCCCGTTAGTGATTATATTAATCGCAAAACTAGCGTTGCATCGTGATTGGACTGCGCGAGCGCTATCTCCCTCTCACACCAAATGTCTGCATATTGCGTGTCTACTCTTACCTAAGCTGTTATCATTTCAATAATGACAACAGTTTATAACGCGAGTGCTATCTCCCTCTCACACCTAATGTCTGCATATTGCGTGCCTACTCTTACCTAAGCTGTTATCGTTTCAATAATGACGCGAGTGCTATCTCCCTTTCACGCCTAATGTCTGCATATTGCGTGCCTACTCTTACCTAAACTGTTATCATTTCAATAATGACAACAGTTTATAACGACAACAGGATAATTGACTTTTCAATAATGGATTATTCATTACGTTCAAATAATGCATTACGAAAACGGTTGTTGTAATAACGACCACCACTATGTCATGTACTCATGTCAATTATGCCGAACTGTCAAAGTTGTCAATAAAACAAAAGAAACACTTGTTTGAAATGAAACATATTGAAACGGTACAATCTCCGTTATTATAGTGTATAATAATCTATGCGGTACATTATTAATATCATTAGAATAACATGCTTCGATCATTGAAAAAACATTAAGCGGCGAGTTAAGCAGAATGCATTTATCAGACTTTGAGAATTCTGTTAGTAGTCTAGCTGTAATTACAACAATTTTGCAGTTTTTATCTGGCGCGTAAGTACAACACGACACGCTCTCAATATGTTTACGTTTATTTCTGGTATTGTTTATTGAATATTGAATTAAATTATTGGTTTTGATAAACATATTTTAGCCTTGTGTGCAAGCAATATGTCGCCAACCGAACGACGGCAGAGGCTTCGTCACTACCTTTTGTTTGCGGCGTGCTATGGTAATTAAAGGTGATTAAAATCCAATAAGTTATTTTATGTGACTGAACCAATTAAATTTTCTCATTTATATTTACAGCTGCCTCCTGTGGCTTCTCTACGGATTATTTAGAAATGATAAGATAATAATTTTAGTCAATACTATAGGTGTTGTATTGATGATATCATACATAACAGTATTTTATATTTATACATTTAAGAAATCAACCGTTATAAAACAAATATTTGGGATGGTTGTATTTGTGATATTACTGCTATGTTACATTTCTGCAGAAGAAGATAATGAAGTAGTTTCTTCTACATTAGGTAAGTTTTTTTTTAACTGTTTACCAGTTTATGGAACCTTCAATTCAAAAATCAGCCAAGAATAATAAGAACATTCTGATTAACAAATTGATCCTCAAAGCTGACAAAATGTATTCAGTAATTTATTTATACTTAAATAAAATACACTTGAATGTAGAATTACTTGATTGTTGAAATGAGCAGTTGTGGAACTCAGCCTGCATCCTCGTAAGGCCCAGGGCATTTTCTGGGTCACTAGTCACTATGGCCCAGTGGTCCTACATAAGAGACTTATTAAAAACAGTGGCTCAGGCCCACAAGTTCAAATGTATTTAATAAACTATCTTCTAAATTAAATTTTCATTTTTTTACTATTTGCAAGGCATACTTAATATGTTTTTCCATTTGTTTTCAGGACTGATGGCATGTTCTTTCACCATTTTGACAATAGCAGCCCCTATGAGCAAACTGCTGCATGTCTTAAAAGTAAGGAGCACTGAATGTCTCCCCTTCCCAATGATACTGATGTCTTTCTTCGTTTCTATGCTGTGGTTCCTCTATGGTGCAATAAAAAATGATATAATTTTATGGGTATGTATCATTCAACATTAACATGTATGGCAGAATATGGTTATCCTTTAGCATTCACCACCAAACAAGAGAGTCTGCACTCTCATTTGGTGTGTCATAATTCATAGTAATCCCTTGAATATAAAACACGCGGGCTCACTGTCGACACGCACTGCTCACGACCTGCGCTATCCGATGAAAAGGACGTACATTGGAGCTCTCTGTTGTACTCCTATGGCCGCCATATGAGAGATTACAAGTCACACCAATAGTGGAGGTTTTTTTATCTTGTCCGCCACTTGCTGTACGAAAATAGCTCATGCTGTGGTGAAAAGATTAGCCTATCAGCAAGGTTGGAAGCGAGGCTGACTGCCCAGGGTGCACCGGACATACTGAAGTATTGTCACTCGTGGAGGCTCTTTTCATGCACCCCAAACAGTACAGTGTAAGTGCAGCATTGACACAGCTGCAAATGGTTGCATTTCACTCGCCCCTGCACTGCCCGACACACTGAGTGTGATGCCCGCAATGATTCTTTATAATACTGCCTTGTGGTAATGTAAGGTTTAGTTTACTAATGTTGTTTTTTTCTTACAGGTGCCAAATTTGATTGGTGCTGCATTGGCTATTACGCAACTCTCTCTTTTTATTATATACCCAAATCAATCGCATTTGCCAAGCTCAGTTAAAAATATTATAGCCTAATTAATATTGTTGGTTGTGCAAAAACAGACATGTTTTATGTGTTTACTTGTATTGTCAAATAGTTCAATTTAATTTATTTACATATAGTATAAAAAGTTTGTATATATTGAAAATATCTAATCTTAAGATTTCTGGAATATTATTTTTATCCAAATGGCCATGATATCTGTGCCAGTACCTTAAAACTACCAGTATTATGCATACTTACATAATAAAATGTTTAAATGAAGTTATAGGTACAAAATATTGTATGGTTGTTATTATAGTAAGGAAAGACGAAAAAACAATTTGAGACGGACATTATTCCTTTATTATAAAATCTGATTCAGAATTAATAATACTTCAAAGAGCGATTACGCACTGCATCCGATCCGAATCCGTGAAAATACGGATATAAAAAACTCGGACCGAATTCGGATATTGCTTTACGCACTGCATCCGATCTGAATCCGTGAAAATACCGATCTAGAGTAAAAATCAAACTACAAAAAAGTTTGGCGTCTACTTCCGTCCATCAATTATTGTTCTTCCGAATTAGAAACTCACGGATGACGGATAGAAATCGGATGACGGATGAAGATGTAGTGCGTAAACTACCATACAAATAGTTCTATGGCTACTTCGGAACGTATTTTCACGGATTCGGATCGGATGCAGTGCGTAATCGCTGTAACGCTTACAAAGTATTTTTGTAGTATAATAATATTGACTTAGATTAATGCTAGTAAAATGAAATAAAGTTAAAACTGATACATACTTGTGTTATTGAATCACACAAACCCGTAAGTGTAGCCAGGATTTTGAAGATTGAACAGAGGGCTCGAGGCTCAGTAAGTAAAGTTAAAAAAAATGTAAACAGAAGGATTCTAGGCAACTTTTAGCAAATTCGCGAAAGCGATCAGTGTGACCAACATTATTGTTATGTCAAAAACATATCTTGTTTATATAGGTACCTACTTATCTTGTATTCCAAATGGAATATTCGCCAAAGCCTTGTAGATGCGGCTCCTAACTTATAGATACAGATCGATTCGTTTCATTGAAGGTACATACGGTGTTTTTTTTGAGATATGTCCCATGTTTTATTAGCATATTTTCTGATATATTTTATTGCCATCGTGATACACGTTTAGTTTTATCGACCTAAGTAGGTATATTTTGTGCTCTAATGCTAACAACTGCTATCGAAACCATCTGTGTCAATATTAGACATGTTATGACATCTGCATAGGTAGGTACTCACGGACTAGATAGGGATACAATGCACTAACTTTTACCAATAACAGCGTTTGCGCACGTCTTGTTCGGCGACTTGTTTTTAAAAAGACTTGTACTACACTGTTGACATGGCTCCGATTGTGTTACGTCACTTGAATCCATTGGTAATTTAAGTATTTGTTAATGTTACGTATAAGTCGGGGTTATAGGAGGAACCTACATGAGGTACCTTTATGTTAATGACCTATCTAGCGATACCTACTCCAAACGACGAGGTGCGCGAAATATTTTTTCACCCGTCTGTTTCATGTGCTCCAATAAAATATTTTTTTCGAAAATAGCACTACACGCCTATGTTGCGGTTTAGTAAAGACACCTATCTGCAAAGTTTCATGCAAATTGATTAAAAACTGTAGATTTTACGACTGTGTGAGTGTGACCAAGGACTTTATCGTAGTACCTACATGTTACTTCTATTCAATGGGTGTGACAGACGGACGGACATACAACACAGATAGTCAGGCAGGCAGACAGAGGGACATGACGAAACTAAGGATTCCTAGTTTGACTACGGAACCCTCGAGGCCTGTCCACATCGGATGTCACCACTGCGTCGACTGCCCGGAAGACACGGCGCTGCACTGCACACGTTGCAGGAGTGCCGTGCTTGGGCGACGCAGCGCCGCGAACTAGTCGCGGTGGTCGGTGGTGACCTCTCGCTTCCAGCCGTGGTCCATGGTCGGGAGTGAGAGTGCGTGGGAAGCCGTCACCACCTTTTGCGAGGTGGTGATGGTGACCAAGGAGGAAGCGGAGAGGGAGCGAGAGGCGACGGCCACTCTCCCTTCCCGCGCCAGACGCACCGGGCGCCGCCGGAGGGCGCGCGACGATCTCCGGCCACCCTAGTGTATGGCCTGCGGGCGACGGGTTAGGGGACCCGTCGCCCGACCAGTAACAGGCCCGAGAAGGCGGCGCGCATGTGTTCCGTGCGCGCCTCTGAGGAGGACGTGGGGCAAGGCCCCACAGAAGGAGAGATCTGCCAGGGGCTGGCGGACCGAGGCCTGCCGGGGTTGCGGTGCATGCAGCTGCGAATCCCGTGACCCTGGCCAAGGGTCAGGAGTAGGAACACCGTGGGTTTTTAGCCGGTAAGAGTCCGGCATAACCCTTCGCCTTCCCGGGGCGAAGGGTAGGTATCCATGAGGACTTTATACAGATAAAAAAAAAAAAAAACAGCCTTTCCACATCTCCACGTCACGACGTCGTCAACGTGGAACGGTGCGGTAACGCGGCACGGTGCGTTGACGTAACGTGCAAATTTACGTTACCGTATCGTAACACGTTCCGCCTCTCGCCGCAAGCGCACACGTTGCGGGTGCCCTCTATCTGGCAGAAACTTGATACTCCGAAACCTATTTGGCATAACTCACTTGGCATAAACTTCTTTAAACGAACATTTTTAAGGCATAAAAAATATTTAATGCAATTATTGTTGGCCGAATGTTCATATGTCCGAATTTACACTGGCATAGGGTAAAACCGGGATAGATGCCGTACTTTTTGAAATGGCCTCCTAATTTTAAAAATATTAATTAACCAAGAATTTTCTCTATGAATATAGCTAGTTTAATCTTTAATATTACGTTATGACTTGTTTTTGTTGACCTAGCAATAACAGATTTAGCAGAAATTAACTTTTTACACAACAATTTATTTGAGGATAGATGCCTACCTATAAGGATAGATGCCCCACCATGAAAATGCCAATGAGGATAGATGCCTGCAGTGTAGGATAGATGCCCTATCGAATAAAATAAGCAAAATACATAATTTTAACATGTTTTATTTTGTTTCTTTAGAAGATAATTCGAATATGACACGTATAACTATAATAAAGTTAAGCATTTGCCTAAAAAAATAATAATATTTAAGTTTTAACGTGCACAATCATACCTATTTTAACATTAAGAAATAATTATTTAATATCTTCAGAAAAATAACACAAAAAGATCTACATTTTTTTTATCCTACTTAATTTAGGTCGAACTGGAAAGTGCTTTCAGTTTTCCACATCTTGAGCAATAGGTACTTAGTTTCTGAAAATTGTTTAGCAGGTTTTATGTAGCCACTTCTGGCACATTATACACTTAAATCCAGTCGGATTTTGACTTTGTATTTTTACAGTTTTCGAAGCTTTCTATGCATGTGCATCTTTGCCTGTGTCTTTAAGGATTTCTGGTTCATGTCTCTTAGTTTTCTTTACAGGCAAACCTTTAGTTTTCTTTCCTTTATTTTATAGTCAATCATGGGTGGATTTTCTTCATCTTCGCTGTTTGAACTGCAAATATTTTTGTCGTTTTCGTGAGATTCGACCCTCATTTACTTTTAAATAATTATCATTTTCTTTATAACAAAAATCAGTCCAGTCGTCGTGGTCTTCACTAAAACATTTTTTTTATTTTTTATTGTCTTGCCCTTTGTCTTTGGTTCCTTTATTTGTTTTCTTAAGTTCTCCTTTTTCTTTAGTAGTTTCAGTCTTGTTTCTCTTGACTTGGTTTTTGTTTGTTTTTTTTCTTCCTTTCAGCAATATCTTTATTTTTTTTTCGAAAATCTAATCAAAATCGAAAGCTAATTGTTCTGTAGCCCAAGAAAATACAAAAGCTCGCACTCTCTCCATTATTTTATATTTCCCTGGCATGATTCACCTACAATCAGTAGACATTAATAAAAATACACTAATACAACATAATATTTCCGATAACTAATAATAAAACACTCTAGCACTATCAGCGTATACTTAGATGCCCCGAAGAATATCAAAACCTACCATCAGGAATAGATTGAAAAAGAAAAAAAAACTAACAGAACATAAGAAGCATTTAAAAATACTCTGACATATGTATATGTGTATGAGGGGATAGATGCCTCTAAGGGCATCTATACCGCGAAAAATAGGGGCAACTATCCTTTTTGATATGGATAGATGCCCTTTTATTTCTTAAATAAACTAAAAACAAAAGAGCGTTAATTTACACCTAGATGTACACTTAATGAACCAGTATATTGACATAATAAAAAATATAACGGAATTTATTACTACTTAAAAAGTTATACACCGGCAAATACTGACCTCTGAAAATTTGAAGCATTTGCCGCGTTCGCTGCGGAAACAATCACACGCACAAGCGAGATTTGTTCATGATGCATGACAACCTGCGGGGGATAATGTGTGGGGCGCCTGCGCTTCTTATTTAAACTAACAATTTTTAGTTGCGAGTTTGGGAAATTAGGTTTTTTGAAAACGAGGCATCTATCCCACTGCGGCATGTATCCCGGTTTTACCCTACTTTTAAGATGGCAAAATTTAATTTGGCATAATTACCTTTGGCAAAGTTAACATTCCGCATAATTTCGTTAAGCATAACTTTTATTTAGAGCGACGATTATTTGGTACAGTTTCACTTGGCATACTGAATTTTTGGCCAAACACTATTAGTATGACTATGACTAATTTCAAGAGCGAGCAAAGCGAGCTCTTGTAATTAACCAAGGAAAGATTTTAGGGATCTTAGCGAAAGATCAAAACTTAGGCGGTTAATGGGATTATCTCAGGTAGAAAATTGGGGCCTAATTCTCCTAAAATAAATCTAGATAAATCACAACCGAACCAAGGCCGAACCGTTCATTCAGACAGTTCTCAATTTCAAAAGCTATCAAATTGTTTGACACAAAAAATAAAATCAATTATTTTGAAAGTTTTCGAAAACAAAAACTGACTGACGGTTGTGGTTCGATTGCGTTTGGCAACAATTTATTTTATAAGTCGCGCGCAGAAGGTTTGCCGATGACTGCCCCTCCCACTACACCGACCGCTACCCGCGCTCGTCTGGCATTAGTAGGTATGCCAGACGAGCGCGGGTAGCGGTCGGTGTAGGGGGAGGGGCAGTCATCGGCAAACCTTCTGCGCGCGACTTATAGGAGAATTGGGCCCCATTGCTTAGCAGCTCTAATACGGCTGATTCGTCATGAACAAATATCTCCTATAGCTTCCGTTCTCAAAATACTATTATATGGTTCAGAGGTTGTAAAGAATGCATTAGTGTCTATAGGGGAACTTTTCGAAGAGGCTGCTAAAGCTCTTAATAAAAATCTCAAGGCATTTCTTAGACGAGACCATACTGACGATAAAAACGTCGCGAGAAGTTACTAATACCGATTTGAAGAATAGACTCATGTCACAGTCAGACCTCTTCGTTACCAGCCTTCAGAAGCTTCCCCGAAAGAAAAAAAATACATTAAATAGTCAGGTATTCAGTTCGTTAAAAGTTTTGTGAAATTATTCTTGTAAGTGATATCTTGTTGTAGTCATAATTTGCTTAAAAATCAGAACTTCTTTTTCGTCATTTAGCAATGTATTTTTTTCACTTATGGTTTATTTATTTTTTATGGTAGTAGGTTTATTTCAGGACCAAATCTTACAATTAATAGTCGTTAATATTAATTTCGTCGCAGACGCAGCGTGGGTAGGCCTCCCACAAGGTGGACCGATGATCTGGTGAAGGTCGCGGGAAACCGCTGGATGCGAGAAGCACAGGGGACACTTGGGGGAGGCCTGTCTTTCGGCTGAATGATGAATATTAATTTTGTTAGTTCCGTGTGCTGCCGGACGTAAATAATAGCACTATCCCATCTCTTCCCATGTGTGTCGTAAAAGGCGACTAAGCGATTCACTAGAGGATGGGCACCAGCGTTCTCTGAGTACTTTAACAACCATACTGCGATCGCTAACCCGCCTGCCAAGCGTGGCGATTATGTCAAACCCCCTATGTCCAGCCGTGGGCGTCTTTCGGCTGAGTATTGATGGTGATGATGAATATCTATTAATATACATCCACGATGAAATGTAGATAGTGTTTTTACCATTTTCTTCAATTTGCGTTATCTAGTAATTTGTAATCAAAATATAGATAACTACAGCATGTAAGGGTAAACACCGTTATCACTCAAACCATGGGTAGTTGACTTAAATATAAAAATACAGGACAGAGTAAAAAAAAAAATATACGCGCGAGAAATGAGAGGCGCGGCGGCGTTATGACGTGGCGTACACACACTCGCTAACGAGACAGCTGACTGACTGGGGTAGCAAACTGTGCGGGCCGTGCGGGGCCGTGCGTGGTCAGGCCACGCGGCGAGTTCCCCGCGCCCCCTCCCGTAGCCTTTTGCCCCCGCGCATAGGACCGGGGACTTTGTCGGGACATAACCTCCGCCCCTTCACCCCGCAACCCCCCGCACGATTGCTCTGTGACAATGTTCTACGTTGACCGACTGTAAGGAGTAAGATATAGGTAGACTGTGGACATACTGAGTTTTTTTTTTCTAAATATAAAATTTTTCTTGTCTAAGAACTTTACCCTGACAAGAAAGAACATAAAAACAAAATGCTAAATCGGTCCAGCCGCTCACGCGTGATGCCGTAACCAAGGGAAATAGATTAAGTAAATAACACCTTATTTTCTTATTTAGAACTCTTTTTATACAAATGTAACGCATAAGCTTCGACTTAAGTATTTATGACCGCCCTAGGTATATGCTCTAAGCCGCCCGCGGACCCGGAACTACCATGGGGCGCTGCACTCGCGCCGCTCACCTCCGCGTGCCTCTCTGCAGCCTCTAATGTGAGAGCCAGCTCCACCGCATCCTTGTATATTTAGCTGTTAGCTAGACAGACAAACACGAACTGGTCACGAAGATTTTCTTCGAGCATGGTCCCAAAATTGCAAGTGGTAGCGAGATGTTTCAGTTCCTGTAGGCATTCCGTCATGGATTCACCGTAGGGTTGCCATCACCTAAACGTCGACACCGGACAAAGGTTTCAAAAACCCCGGACATTTGGTCGAAATCGAGATTTTTCCGCGGACGCCCTTGAAAAAATTGAAAAAAATATGTATACAATTTTTCATACAATTTAAATAGCCAAAATATAAGTTTATATAACATACTCTATATTAACGCGTGGAACAATTGCTGCAACAGAAAACGAACTAAACTGCCAATGTTTCACCCGGATATTTTTTGAGAACCTCCCCGGACGCCCTACTAAACTATGGAAAACTCGGGGAAACCCGGACGGATGGCAACCCTAATTCACCGGGACGTTGTTTGCGTAATGCTTGTTTCCCACGGTGCGCGATAACGCGCACCGCGACGCACGAGCTCGCACCGGGGCACCATGGGAAGAGTCCCTACATGAGTTACGAATTCAAAAAAATTAAGCTTCCAATTCGGGACCCCAAATAAGTATGACCTAAAATGTAAACACAGCTGATCGTAGCTGAGGATAGATAGATTTAGCATATTTTTTATGTAATTTTTGAACAGCTATTTCTCACTATTGATTTTTGGGGAAAGTAGTAGAACAAAAGTTACTCATTACTATGAGTACTATAACACCCTTTCGTATTAGTACGTTTCTGACTAACCTTGTAGTTGTTTTGTATCTTAAATTAACGAATAACTTTCTTTATGATCTACTAAGGTTTCCAGTGGTAATTTCTTCATTCTTCATTGACTTCTAACGTTCATTGCGGGATTTGAAACGTTACTTCTAATTTTAGTGCTCGGTAACACCATTGTAAAATTGCTATACCTCTCAAAGCAGCTGTTTACGTTATTATAACACCCTTCATTGTGACTTCTTTTTATCACACTTGCTTTAAGTTACTTTAACCTGTAAAAACGTGGGCCTAATTCGAGGTTAAAAGTATGTTGTAGTATAAGCTCTGTTATACAGTAATGCGTTAAGTTAACACGTTAAGCTTTGATTTGAACCAATATACAGGTCTTTTATAGCTGATCTTAACGCTAATGTGCTAGTTGGGAATAGGTGCCTTATAGTCCCATGTCATAAGAGTGAGTGAGGAAGGTAGGTATATGAATATTTAAATTAATCATCTTGTTTCCGCTATTTTCAGACAAGAAATAATCTATAGGCAGTCTTAGGTAGACGTAAAAAATAAATAATTTAAGGCTTTAAATATTTAATTTTATTTCAGAGAAAATACGTCGGTAACAATGTTCATTAAAGAACTCGACCTTTTTTACTACCTACTAGATAACATTTATAACTATCACAGTTGTAATAAGAAAAATATTTCGGTACGGAGAATTAACCTTTAACAGTTTTCTTTTTTTTGACATACACAAAACATGCGGACTCTGTGATTAAGGACACATTTTCCTAATCCTCGGTAACTAGAAATAAAGCTGATTGGCCCAATAATACTATAGCCATTGTGTTCAATGTTCCGCAATACTGTTGCTTCATATGTTCCGTTCCCAGGTGTCATAGTAAATGCCACAACATAAAATATATTAACTTTATCTCTGGCGTAATAAAAATGTATTCTGACAATGTTTTTTAGAGCAGGAGTTGTACAACTCCAGCATCGTTGTGTTTCCATTGTTTTAGCCATAGTCTTAATGTGATTTACAGCTGCGTGTACACTTTTTATTCCTATAGAGTCCTGATTCGGGAGTGGGTACAATTTGTGGCAACTACACCACTTATCGTGAATGGCGGCGTTCTCACATGTGCGATTGCTGTTAATAACTTTGAATATTGAGTGACAATTTGGACAGCCTTCAGGTGTTGTATCGTTAATATTACTGCACTGAGATATTTGCTTTATATGTAAGAGGGTACTATAAATATCGTACGGCGTTATCAATCTAAATTGATTAATCGCTAAAGCTCGAAGTTCATAAGGTTGTTTTCCTTTAAAGAATACTGGAATCCATAGAAAATTCATTGGCATACGATCGTCGTAGTAACTTTCCATTTTAAGACGAAGATTACCGAATCGTAAGCCATGGTCGCTGAAAAATATAATGAAGGTATTCATCATAATACCGGTGTAAGTCAACTGGTTCATGAAGTTTTCTAGTATTTTGTCTGCTTCTTCGGGGCGACTTGCTGCATTATGACTAAACGAATTTAACCAAAAAAAGCCGAAAAAGGACTCATTTTTATACGTATTAGCGAAGTCTAAAGCGTAGTCTAACAGTTGTTGTCCCGATGATATTTTGCCTGTGCACAGCAAAGAGTTGTTTTGGCGTTTAGTTCCATCTTTGAGAAAGAATGGTTTCATGTAGTGATCTGTAGGTGGTTTGCGAAATGCGTAGTTGTTTGTAAATGTGTCTGATAATTGTAAGCTGTCTTCTCCGTAAGCTGTTACGTAACCGGCTTCCTTGAATGCATTCCAAATTAGGAGCTTATTGCAGTCATCCATTCTTCCAAAACATTGTTTTATTATTGTGGATATATTTTTTCCCGTTAACGCTGCCATTAAATTAGGAAATGTATTGTCTGCAATCTGTTTAAAAAATTTAAAATATTTCTGTTACTATTAGAAAACTCGTGAAGTAATGAATCAGAATAAAAGTAATACCTTATGATAACCTCTGAAACCAAGCCAACTGTCACCTTTCAAAAAAGCTACTGTTCTGGGCAAAGTTTTCACGGCGCGAGGTAGAGACATTGAATCCATTCCCAGCATGAGTACGTTGTATCTGATTTTACATTTTTTTGTTTTTGGTTTAGGAATTTGAATTTTTCTAGTGAAGGCGTACATATCACTATAAATTGTATGTGATACATTGTTTACATCATATCCGTAGCATAAAATGTTTATAAAATCAGACTGTAAGATTAATATTGACTCATCCTCGAAATTCGTGCAGTTGCTAAATCTGAAACAGCCATGTTCGTGAGATAATTTCTTCTGTTATTCTTTATTTTGTTATTATTTGGGCTTGTAAGTGCAATAATATTATTATTTTAGTATTTTTAAACGAATTGCAAATAAACTGATTGCCACGTTTTCTTCCGTGAAGCCGCATTCCGTCAATAGTGAGTTGACTCTCCCGTTGAGGATCCTTAAGGTACCTTATTGAGAGCACCAAGCGGAATTTCACGCCTCAATCGCAATTTTTTTATGATTGCCCCTGTAAAGGTCTAGTTATAGGGTAGTTTTTTTTTAATTTCTTTTTAATTTTGCCTTTTGATGTGGCTATGTCTTTAGTACCTAATACTAATAAGGCGCAGCGCAGACGACGCACTTTTTGTCCGGCGGACTGCCGCGCACAAGAATGAACATGGTTGGTAAGTTGTTGCCCGTCGCGAAATTCGACACGGACCCAACGCACACGACGGTCATTTTGTCCGTAGCTGTCGTTAAGTGTCTTCACTGGCAACCACTACCAGCCACGTTCATTCTTGTGCGTGCGCGGCAGTCCGCCGCCGGACAAAAAGTGCGTCGTCTGCGCTGCGCCTAAGAGATATAATCGATGTTGTCGTACAGACGAACGAATAGTGGTCTAATACCTACTAGTAGCTCATTTGGTGCGGAACCAATTCTAAACTTGACTTTGAATTTAAATCGTGAAACCCACTATACTTATGAAAATATCTGAAATTAACTCATACTTACATTAACTTCGGATGGTCGTGCGGGTATTGTATAGCGTCGATTAAAAACTGATAACAACAGTACATACGTGTGTTTTTCTTTGCGTATTTACCCAATATTTGAGTTTTTATACGAGCTATTACTTTATTGTCGTCAAATTTTCGCAAAAATACGGCTCGTTTTCCGCACTGAACCATCTTATTTTTAGTCTTATTTAGTATGTACTTCTCGTAATCGATCATAGCTAAGGGAATTTTACAACCCGGAGTGTTTACCATTCTAGCTGCAAAAGTAATAAAGAAATATTTATTAATTCCTTTCTAACTGCCATATTTGTTGTAGAAATACTGAATTATAAATACAAAAATCTTTTTTTGAAACACATTGCTCCGTTGGTCTAGCGACTGGGCTGGACTGCTGAGCGTGAGGTCCTGGGTTCGATCCCCAGGTCGGGCAAAGTGTTATTGGGTTTTTCCGAGTGGAATTTCTTAGTAGCAGCACGGAGTCTGGATTTGTGCCCGGTCGATGGCAGTAGGCTCGCCCCATTACATGAGAAGTAAACATAACGGCGGAATGTGGGTGTACTATACGCCTCTGCCAACCCTTCGGGGAATACAGGCGTGAGTTTATGTTATATAGATACATAACAAATATCATTTGAAAAAATAAAAATAGTATCATTCTGGTATAGACCATTATGTTACCTTTATTTCTTGCAAAGACATCAGGGAACTTAGGAATTAGAATGTTCTCGAAAAACTGTAGTACCTGTCTAAGTTTATACAAATACCTGGTTCTGCTAGCTCGTCATCTAACACATCATTCTTGTCATAATTTTTCCTTAAATCATGGTACACTTCGTCTAATGGTATGTGTCTCATTGGAATCGCAAGCTGGTATGCTTTTGTAGTTTGTTCATTTCTTTTACGCATAATTGCAATAGATAAGTGATACAAATAAATCACTGATACAATGCATATTATGATTGCAAAAACACCGACCGAAATTTTAATTTGCCTCATGTTGCATTTCCTCATTAATTTTCTCAGCCTGGAAATAAAGGAATTCAATGTGTTATTTTTTTGTGTGATCCACCCAAACGAACCCAGCGATTATCCAATTCTTAAAATCCTTATAACATTTCTCATGGTAATATCACAGTCTACCTATATCTTACTCCTTACAGTCGGTCAACGTAGAACATTGTCGCAGAGCAATCGTGCGGGGGGTTGCGGGGTGAAGGAGCGGAGGTTATGTCCCGAGTAGCCATACTGCTACTCGGGACATAAATTCCAGGGCTCGCACTTTTTGATTTCGAATTTGATTGACATCGTTCATAGAAATAATATTAATTTATTAATAGTATGTATGTTGTATGTACCTATTAGGAGAATTTTATTATAAAGTCTGTTTACTAATCCAAGATTGAAAATTTGAAGAGCCATGAAAATTTTCATCTAATCATCATGGGTGTTAATTTCATGGTTTTCGGGGTCACTGATGACGAAAATAACTTCAAAATCCAAATCCAAGATGGCGGCCATGAAAATTAGTAAAGTAGTCGTCATGGGTGTCAAATCCAAGGTTTTCTGGGTGCGGATGCCGAAAATGAGGTCAAAATCGAAATCCAAGATGGCGGCAATAAAACTGTCAAATTAGTGGTCATGGGTGTCATTTCCATGGTTTTCGGGGGTACTGATGCCGAAAATGAGGTCAAAATCGAAATCCAAGATGGCGGCAGTAAAAATGTCAAATTAGTGGTCATGGGTGTCATTTCCATGGTTTTCGGGGGTACTGATGCCGAAAATGAGGTCAAAATCGAAATCCAAGATGGCGGCAATAAAAATGTCAAATTAGTGGTCATGGGTGTCATTTCCATGGTTTTCGGGGATGCTGATGACGAAAATGAGGTCAAAATCTATATTCAAGATGGCGGCCATGAAAATTTTCAAATTAGCCGTGGTGGGTGTCAAATCCATGATTTTCTGGGACGCTGATTACAAAAACGAGATCCATTCTCAAACACCAAGATAGGGACCACGTTTTACCTGGCAAATTAAATTTTACTGGTAAATTTTTTTGACCGCCGTATATTGTCGAGGAATACTTAGTCTTTATTTCCAGCATCAGCACCCACGAAAACCATAGAAGTAATAACCATAAATAATAAGTAATTTTCTATGGCTCCTTCCTGGATTTGGGAATCATTTATTACTCTTACCTACCCCCGCAAGCGTTAGCCACTGCGACTGTAACCTCGACAAAATTTGTAGTTTTAAATATTGTTAGTAAATTCCAGCATAAGATGGCGAACTTGCGGCTACATACCTTTGCATTATTTTGTCAATCGTCAAAATTACGTATGCGTGGTTTTCTTTTTGCGTGTCACTGTTTCTATAAAACGTTAATTAATTTGGACGTTTGTTTGACAAAGTTTGTGTAATTTGTTTTATGTGACAACCCTATGACAAGTGTTACCAATTTTGACATTTCATAGGACCTGTCAAATGTATGGGCGTTGACCCACTGTATGTAGTAAGTAGGTACACTGTGGTAATATAATGCTTTTCCCAGAGAGTTTAACATAGATAGACTGCCTCGTTGGTCTAGTGGTCGCAAGCGCGACTGCTGAGCGTGAGGTCCTGGGTTCGATCCCTAGGACGGACAAAATGTTATTGGGTTTTTCCGTGTGGAATTTCTCAGTAGCAGCCCGGATTCTGGATGTGTGCCTGGTTGATAGCAATGGGCTTGCCTCCTATTACAAGGGACTTAAACATAACGGCGAAATGTGGGTGTACTATACATATACACCTCTGCCCAACCCTTCGGGGATTACAGGCGTGTTATGTTTAACATAGATTAAAATACTTCAAAAATCTGTGTCTCATGTCTTCGAGAAAGCCAACCAAAAGTCAAATTCTTCCTTACGGAGGATTTAGATAACACCCGTGAGCAACCAGGGCCGTCTTGGGCCATGAAGGGGCCTTTGGGCTTACAGAGTTTGGGGTCCTTTTAGAAAGCCAAAAATGAAAACATGATAACTACCATAAAACATAAATTGTCGCCAACTTGTAGGTCAAGTGGGATTCATATTACATAATATGTAATATGAATACCACTTGAACTACAAATTACTATATTATAGTGAAAAGTTCGAAGGTCTGAAGAAGGCGGCAATTTTTCTAAAATTAAAGGAAACTTCTGCTGATCAAACTTTTGTTGAGCAACCCTAGCTATCTGGCTGCTTTGTTAATGACGCGTTGAACTAAGAAACGTATGTGTTTTTTAAATTAATTTAAGTATTGAATGAATAAACTTTAAAAAAAGTAAAAACCGACTTCAAAGAAATACTAAAAGGAGTAAAATAATTACCATAATATAAAATTAACAGTTTCAGAAGTCGGTGGCTTCTATTTGCTTCAGTGTAGAGTTGCACCGACTTCTGAAACTGTTAATTTTATATTATGGTAATTATTTTACTCCTTTTAGTATTTCTTTGAAGTCGGTTTTTACTTTTTTTTAAAGTTTATTTTTTATTAAATACGTTTTAGTGTCATAATTTTAACCCCCTCCTTCATAACCCTTCTTTTTGGCTTTGACGTAGTCGGGCATAAAAAGTCCTTTGAAATGATACCTTACACGATATAATGAAAACATTCCAAAGGGGGGGAGGGGGGGGACACGCACTCCCTCCTCTTTTCCAGTAGTCAGTTCCCAACAACAAATATAAACAAAGCAATATTAGTAATTTGAGAATTTTGCTTTGATCCGATGAGGAGTTCCGTTCCATATCTCTGAAGTTCATGGTCTAATCATAACAACATTTATATGGGACCAATCGGGAAGTATACCCACTCGAACAAAAAAAGATTTTTTCAAATCGGTTCATAAATGACGGAGATATGAGGTAACAAACGTAAAAAAAAAAATTAAAAAAAAAAATACAGACGAATTGAGAACCTCCTCCTTTTTGAAGTCGGTTAAAAATACATAAGCACTGCCTTTCGGAATTTCGAGGCCCCCATCAGGCCTGGGGCCCTGGGCCCGTGCCCCACCTGCCCTTATGGTAAAGACGAAACTGCGAGTAACAGAGACCAAAAGGATACCTATAGCAGAGTCTTTAAATATTTCTAACTTTGGCGCCTGACAGACTAGCGAGACCACCACGAGCCTCGGCGCGGTACAGCGCTGGCTTTAGCTGTCCAGGCGCCGTTGTAGGATCACACCTTTTTCATCATCATTCACGTCACACATTTCACCTCCTTTTTACTTACTATAATTTACTATAAACCTCTTTTTCTATCACAGGCCACATTTTTGGAACACACTCCATACTCAAATTCAAAGAGACTCGAAAAATAAAATGCAAAGTGTTTTTGCGAGGATTCTAAAAGCAACCACGAAATCACGGTAATGTTATTAGTATAACATTACCGTGACGAAATCTACTCATGTGACGAAAGGGTGCGGACTGCTGCACTCCGCCGAGTTAACCAATACTGAGCCTCCGGCACTGCTACGCTGCTGAACTAGCAGCACTCCGTCTGGTTGACGAGTTACTGAGCCTGCGGCACTGCTGTCATATCAGCACACACCGCCTAGACGCGGTACGGCTGAGTCTCCGGCGCTCCAACCTACTGGAGGGAGTCACCGCACTGCTAACCTTCCAGCACTTCGCCGCACTTCGTGCTCACATTACCGAGCTTCCGGGAGTTGTGTGTTCCATTCCATCAGTTACCATTTTATTTACGTGTGCCCTTCATCCAGTTACTATTTTACTTACGTGTGACTTTCATCCTATATTTATTGACTTAGTGTTTTTTTACCATAGTATAAAGTTGTCTTGTTTTAAGTGTTTTCCTTGTTTGTCCGACTAGGGATAGATAGGAATCACTAATAGCCTCTCATGTCCATGTAACTGGTGTGGCAGACTAGACGTGCTCAGGAGACCTTAGGGCCGTCTGTTAAATTACACCGTGAGTGAGATATTTTTTTGTGCTCTTTCTTATACCCATTTATTCGTTAGTATTCTGCTGCGACTAACAGGCAAAATTACAGTTGTTGATCAAGTTAGTTTTAATTCAATTTTTTACTGATATTGTTAAGGCGGTTAATTTCGTACGTACAACATTTTAGTCAATTGTTGTAGACATTTTCGAACACCAAAAATATCAACACTATAGCTTCTGGATTCGAAATTTTATCGATAAGTACCAAAAACTACCGTTTTTAGCATTAATAAAACTTCTAACCTAGGATGTACCTAAAGTGTTGTTTTTTGGTGTTCTTAAATTTCTACATCACTTAACTAAAATGTTGTAGGTACGTACGAGATTTCAATATGTTGTGTGTTGACAGAAATTATGCTTTTTTTCTGAAGTGTAGATATACTGAAGTGTGTACTGTAGTCACTTTGGAATGGGGACGCACCTTAAAAAAAATCTTTTGTTTTCTAGTGAATTTGTTAATTTTCAACTGATTTAAGAGCCTCCACGAGTGACGATATTTAAGTACCTACGTCCGGCGCACCCTGGGCAGTCAGCCCCGCTACCAACCTTGCTGACTGGCTAATCTTTTCACCACAGCATGAGCTATTTTCGTATATTTCGTGCTGACACGAGAGAAGAAGAACTGATTTAATTGGTGGGTTAAGGCACCCCTTTTTGCCCTGACATCTTGGGCGACCGCCCCGCCCCTTAAGCCGGTACTGTCTCAGCATTTACGAGCATCGAGATTAGGGTTGCCAACCCTACTATATAATATAGTATCCTACTATATTAAAGGCCCGACTACTATATTTCTGAAAAAAGTATATACCTAGTAGGCGAAACTACTATATTTTAAAGGCATCAAACTCAAAGCAATAATATTCGTTTCAAAATGTGTAAGCGTAAAACGAAACGTCAATACTTATCTATTTCTGAACGATTCTGGTATGTCAAATTGACAGTTACGTTGACTTTGACAGATTGGTAATTTTGATTTTCGCGCTCTCGTGTATGTTTTGGTAACTACCTGCATTTGAAGTTAATTTAAAAAAAAAAACTTTTAAGAAATAAAGTGCCTATTCTGGAACCTACTATATTTTTTTTCATCCTCTCGTTATCTACTATGTTTTTGTGGCTAATCATTTTAGAACTACTATTTTTAACCGACAAAGAGTTGGCAACCCTAATCGAGACTATCGTATGAAATAAAAATATGATCACTAACCTTGATATTGGAACCAATAATGTTTTTAACATTTTTAGGAAGAACACACGCAATTTGTTATTATTACCGTCCATTGTTCAAAAATAATTGTGTTCTTGGAGTTAGTTCTAACTGCAGTCGCAACTGAAAATGACTGTTCAACGTTTGGCGTCAGCCAAATGTTTACTTGCGTGAAACCGGCGCGGCGCGGGCGGCGTTTTGTAGATAAATACCTACTTGCATGCTATGACAATAAACATCCTTAAAAATGTCTAATATTGCTTGCCTATGAGCACTGTTTACGTCCGTACAGATTTTAGCCATTGTAATTCTTGGTGCTGTTCACGTTGACTCGCGGGCGCGGTCACTAAATATCAAACATAATGGTAAAATAAATACAAAGTGTTCACGTACTGCGAAACGCAGGTGCGGTTAGCAGCGATGCCAAATTGGGAGTTTTTTCTAAAAACAGCTTTCCAATGATGTTATTTCTCCATTTCTCTAGAAGCAATTATTTATCTAGAATTGCGTAACGTGCGTGCGGGGAAAATCCATAATGAATACCCTCCGCCTGGGGAAAACGAAGGTTAGTCTGATCTGCTATCTTTGGGCGCGGGTGTCGCGGTTCTCTCGCGCGTATAAATATAACAGATCCCCGGCAGGTTATGATCCGCCACTTGTAGGCAGGCCACGTACCCCTGGCACTTGGCCTGCCTACAAGTGGCCACGTCCCCCTGTGCAGCCTCCACATGTGTCGCACAGTCGCAGTATTCACTCAACGCGGCAGACTGATCTGAAACGATTCTGGCTTCTGACTTCCAAAGATCTTCACTCATCACAACCGACACCGACATGCTCTTCAATGCGCGGATGGGTTTCAACGTGCGAAGGACCGTAGTGTATCCAGGATGTAACCTGTGCAAACTTGATTAATCTGTACAGTAGCTAAAGCATGTAGTCGCGAGGTTACTATAGGTAAACGGCTGTAAGCTTGGCCCTCCCAATGGTCTGCGGGACGCGGGGGAGGAACGAGTCAATCGCATGTTGGCCCTCAGCAGCGGTAGATAATAGCGTACTGGCTAATTGGTCAAATCATTCCCCTTCCTTGTCACGCAGACAATCGAGAGGGCCTTAATTAAAGGTATATTTTTGTCTAGGATTAGGTAATTCAATTTGCAAGTAGGTACCCAAAAAGTTATCTAGCTGAATCTTAAATGTTGAAGAGTAGAGTGTGTTGATCAACAATTCAATGCCTGTGAAACTATAAACTACTTTTAACTAAGTATATCAGTACTTTGTTAAATTTGGTTACAATGCGGAGTAATTTGAGAAAAAAACATGTGTAATTAAAAACTAAAATCATGTTTAATTGTAATCAGTTGTTTTTCTCTTTTATCGCGACCTCTAGTGGTATTTAATCTCTATTGAATCTGAAACTCTAACATTGAGTTGGTTAACTAACCGTAAGCTAGAGTTAAGTTAAAATAGTTTCAGTTGTTTCCTATAGATGTCGATACTGTAGAGTTTGTGTACAAAACGTATTTTTCTCCACTTTGCAGTTGAGTGCAGAACTCGGTTTTTGATTTGTTTTTTTTAAAAAAAGCTTATTTTTACCTTTGTATCTATTTCTTCCATAATTTAGATAACGGCTGGTCGATAATCAAAAGTTTCAAAGCAACCAATTTGTAACTAGCACAAGAAGAAGAAGAACCAATTTGTAAACTGGATGTAGGTGTGTTTTGGTATGCTGATATAATTGTATTCTAGGTACTTAGTATCAACTTAGCTGATTTTCTTGTAGGTATAAAGGGTGTTAACGAATTCGTGTAATTCCTTCAAACCGCGTAATCTCTACTGGTGACACAGACTGACCTAGGCTTATTTACAGAATAAACAATTTTTTTTAAATTAAAAAAAAAAAAAAAAAAAAAAAAAAAAAAAACAAAAAAAACAAAAAAAAGTTTTCAAAAATTGAACCATGGTACCTATGCTGTATCTGAGTAATTTTAGCGTCGCAAGTTAACTGACTGTGAGGAGCGATATCGCGCTAGTCTGCCCGTCAGCTGTGTCGCCATGCCTTCATTCATTGCATGGCATCGAAATATTCTATCACATAAAAAAATTATTTGGGAAAACAATGTTTTTTTTTTCCTTTTTAATTAATCTAAATCCCGTGCGGGGTTAATCCATACCAATACAATAGATCATGTGGTTTGAAGGAATTACACGAATTCGTTTACACCCTGTAGTGGTTGGGTCAGTTTTCAGCCATGAAGGATTAGGTCGACTAAGGTATTGAAATAGGATCTGTATTAATTAACAGCTCTCATTTAAGAGTTACATTATGTTTAGTTTTGATTTTGATAAAATTGATTGTTTTTGACTATTTGACTTCGTCGTGTTTGACCCTAGGCGCACCTGATGGTAACCGCAGAAAGGGTCTAAGATGAAGCACACGAATACAAGTAACAGAGATATAGAGGAATTCCCTTATACCTCTCTGGCTCTTACATAATATAAGGTGTTAAAAAATCAACTCTAAGAATTTTGTGGGGTGTGTGTACTTGGTATCGGAAATTGAACAACTTTTGTTCTACAACTTTTCGAAATCCGCCAATTTTTTATGCCTCTCCATCTTCTTCTTTGTCGTTCCCTCACTAATGAGGATCGTGACCATATATAATTTTCCTCCATTTGCAGTAAAATAAGCGCTTTTGAAATGTGGTGCTGGAGACGAATGCTAAAGATACCATGGACAGCCATGAGGACAAATGAATCGATTTTACAAGAGCTCCACATCAAAAAACGACTTACCTCTCTATGTCGAGAACGTCAACTAAGCTTCTTTGGACATATAGTGCGGTCACATATGCATGATTTGGAGAAGCAGTTGATCGTGGGATAGATGCAGGGGAAGCGCTCCAGGGGCCGAATTCCAACACGATGGTGTAAAAGTATTGTGGAGGCAACAGGAGAAACTCTACAACGATCTATTGAGCTGGCGCAGGACAGAAGCAAATGGAGGAAATGCCTCTCCATACAAATCAATTAAAATATTTTTTTGATTTGTATGGTCTGTTATAAATTTCGAATTTCGAAAAGTTGTAGAACAAAAGATGTTCAATTTCAGATACTGAGTGACCTCATAAAATTCTTAGAGATAATTTTTTAACGTTGTTGGCTACGGGTCGTGGGTTCGATTTCCGTACGGAACAAAAATTTATATGGCCTACAGATAGTTGTTTCGGGTCTGGGCTTTTGTGTATGTGAGATCTGTATCTGTAAACGTACCCACGACACAGGAGAAATCCTAGAGTAGGGCAACGTTACTATAAAAAAAAAAAACTGCGCAATGTACTTGTGTTTGGCATTAAACTGATCTGGATGCCTGTTTGGTCAAGTTGCGAGCCAACAAAAAATTATGATTATGTTTATGTCATGTCAATCTATCTTTTTCGTCCTTTGTTTTGCCCAAATAATAAATAAATAAACTTTCTTTCTTTCTTAATATAATTTTGCTTTTGAATTTCCAATTCACGTAGGTAATTGGAAAGTCAGAAGTTAAGACAAAAGGTTTCAAATTGGAAGGCTCTCACAAAATTTCATAATGTACCAATCTTTTGAGTCGTGGGAACGAATTTCTAAAAGAGACTATGCACACGTTTTGCGTAATCAACGCAAATAACAGGAAGAAAGTACAAAGAATGTATTTAATGAAATACTACTTTTTATAATGAAATTAATTTAATAAATACATTATCACATTCACACACACATAACCACACTATATTACAATAAGTTACACTTGACTGCGCTTAGCCAGGTAAGTTCACACAAAACACAAGAAACTTAAATAAAAATCTTAATTAAACATTTTTATAGTCTGTGGAATACGAAAATAAGAAGTCTGTGCCAAACGAATGACTTGTGAAAAAAATATTTACAACCATTTTGAGCGGGCAGGTAAGCAGCATCCTACATATTTTCTGATCTAAGTATGTCTAATTCACAAGTAGATAATATTCACGGGTTATCACTCTTCAGTCTTGTTTTATACGTGGCTTAAATATTAGGTACACTTAAATTAGAGTTTATATAAACCATATTCTGTAATACAAGCAATAAAATTTTCAATGAAATTTTGAACTTATCTTTTACCGGTGTCTAAATTTTTTTCCAAGTTGTATTAAAAGTGAGATAAATATTCTTAATTATGTACATATTAAGCTTACGTTGAAAATGAAAATGAGCCAAAATAAATAGAGTTGAAATATTAGTCGAACAATAAAACATTACATTGAATATTCCTCAAGTTTCCTTAAATTTTGTTCTTAATTGTTTGTACCATATTAAATTGTTGAATAGGAGAAAAATTAGAGGGAAACTTTATAAAAAGACTAAATTTTGCTTTCCTATAAACTTCCTATCGCAATGAAGCATAATAAGCAGTAATGTTTTACTGTTTACACACAAAATATTGAGCATTGAGATCCAGCAATGGGATATTCCACTTTGAATCATGTCTATCGGTGCACGGAAGTTCAAGGCTGCGGGGGGGCAGGACATCCTGCAAAACAAACAAGCGATATTTTAATTTATATGACATTGTTATGCCGTCCGACGGGGACAGTACAGAGTCATGGTGCCGTTCATTGCCGTTTGTTGCCGTATCGTTAAACACTATTGTTCACGTAACGGCATCACATATCGTGACGAATCGTCGATATGCAGAAAGCGACGGTCATATTTCACATGTTTGGTCAAGTGGTCACCTAACAGTTCCTGTCAGAAATCATAATGTTATGTAGAAGAAGTATTGTGTTTTGGTATTTCAAATAGATTTAATTTCAACAATTCATGCCTCGTACGGTACCATGACTGATCAAGTTATATTTAAGCAATTTTTTGTTGTAAATAATTTCTGATAGTAAAGTAGGTAGTGGTATTTTGAGTTCACACTAGGCAAGCCTGTATCATGGATACCAGAAATCCTCGAACAATTAAATTTAATAGAACTATGACAAACGCGTTTAAATAATAATAACCATTTTATTTCGGAACTACATCCATAGATTGTGTAAGTATACAATGAACTTAATAGCTATGCTATGATGCTGTGCTATGTATGATTTGATCAACACAACATCGCTAGTTACAATACAATACTCGTTATTGTACACAAAACAAACAAGGAACATTACTATAAAAATAGAGATGTACAATGGGCGGTCTTATCGCAGTAGGCGATTTCTTCAAGACAACCTTTGGATGGACATGAAGTGCAAGTAAAAAGAGAGTTAGTAGAGAAGTAGTTACCTAAGATTCTTTTCTTTTTTTTAATTAAGAATAAAACTCATAAACTCACAGCTGTATTGAAGGATTGGCAGAGGTGTATAGTACACCCACATTTCGTCGTTAATTAAGAATCAACTGTCATTACAGCGTATATGAGGGTGGCCAAAATAACTATTGAATTGACTCTTAGTAATTTGTGAGAAATAGGATGTAAGTACTATTAATAATTCGGTGGTACGGGTACGATGAAACCAATTTCTCTATAATGAGATTCTTAAGTAACTTACTACAGACACTGCAGGCTATTTCATCGCTGTTGTCCCCGCAGCCATCGCGCCCCGAGCACGCCACAGCAGTGCTCCTGCACCGCCCATTCCCGCAGCGGAACGGACAAAAGTCAGCCGCACGCCATCTGAATACATACGGAATACGTGTCAACTACTACCATAAGCTAAGGTCAAATATTTGGACAAATACCGTTACAGGTCGCACGTGGTACGATTACGAAATGCAATGGCAAATATAACACCTAACAGCTTGTTTGTTTGTAGAACGCACGACCGCCTGAAGGCTCTAAAGCTACAAGACAAACTGGATGCGTCAACGATACTGTTAGCGCATCTATCAGAGAGCTTCGAAGTTAAATGGCAAGTGTGTCATAAAACAAAACGATTACGGTGTTTATTTCGTATTGTTGTAAACGATTACAGTTACTGTAAGGCTGGACATCCACCAGAGCTGTACGAGGAACGTGTAATGCGTAATGTGTTAAAGTGTACAAATGATCATCTGCCTCTTCCAAACACCATCTATTGACTGACTCGTAGGCGCATATTTTCAAAGCACACATTCCTAGCAACACAATCCTCGTAACACATTCCTCGCAACACATTCCTCGTAACACATCCCTCAATCGCATTTTTGCTTGTTTTGTATGAACAAAAACCTCGCTCCGCTAAGCCCGTATCAACCAGAGCTGCGCAGAGCCAAGCTAGGTAAATGAAGTGATTCTATTAGTGCTTACAAAACACATTCCTCGCTACGCAGCTTAGCACAGCTCTGGTGGGTGCTCAGCCACGGGACTATTACATTGGTTACCTACGTATAAATGAAAGAAAATACATCCTTACCTTGACTGTTCGTTGCATAGGTGTGGAGGTTCGTCGGAGGCATCTTTGCATGAAATAATCGCATTGCAGAATTCGTACTCAGGTAGGCACTCCCCTGAACCGCAACGGAATGTATGACGTGGGCACCTGAAGAAGCGAATTTATGTTATTAAAATTTTGCAAAGTGGTAATTAGTTTTTTTATGTTAATTAAATTGTTTTGATAAAAATATGTTTAGGAATGGGTTCATTATAAAGTTCAACGGCGCGAGAATTCGATCCCACGATATTTTGAACAACAGTCTAGAAGAAAACTGGAAAGTCTATCATAGTTAACGAGATTCTAATAACAATATTATAATTTAGAACTTCATCTTCCAGATTATCCGCTCTGTTAGCCAGCGACCCTTACCGCCATCGGGTTTACTTCGTTAGAGTGCAATATTCGTGAAAAACAACGCATATTTTTAGTTGCATGAAAAGAGCCTCCAAGAGTGACGATACTTAAGTACGTCCGGCGCACCCTGGGCAGTCAGCCCCGCTACCAACCTTGCTGACTGGCAAATCTTTTCACCACAGCATGAGCTGTTTTCGTATACTTTTATATGTCTTGCTGATACGAGAGAAGAAGAAGAAGCTTGGTGCTAGTTTTCAAATAGTGGTAAAATTTTCAACACTGATCCGATCATTGAGGATTTTACCTCTCAAACGTATTCAAATTACAGATGATAACACGTTAAAATCTATAGAACAAACACTTAAGTACAAGTCCGAGACGGGCTGCAAACTGCAGACTGCATCCGCAGACCGCAACTCGCCGTCCGAATAACACCTTTAAGGTGCACACCTTAAAGGTAGTATTTCAACGGCGACCGCAAACTGCAACCGCAGATGACAGCAGCAGACAAGCGACACTTCTGGTTCATACAAACCAATGTGACTTGCGGTCTGCGGTTGCAGTCTGCAGTTTGCAGCCCGTCTCGGACTTGTACCTTTATTCTTTAGTGATGGGATAGGGGTTCCATGTTTTGTTAAAAACTTACCCCTTTCTTCGGGTCGTCCTACAGTTCTTCTCGTCTTCTCCACCTGGACACTGAGGAGTGCCATCGCACCTAGACGCCCGGGACACACACGGAGACCCGGGGCCTCCACATCTGAATGAGTTGGTTGGACAACGCTCCCCCGTTAGTTCTGCGAATGAAGCTTAGGTCTTAGCTGCAGACAACTTAACTGTTGTTAATAATACTTATAAGGTTAGTCGGAAAGGGGGTACTAATCTGCAGGCCACGTGAAGCATAACTAATGACTGTCTTAAAGCAAGTGTTAAAATTTCAATATTCGATCATTTTTATTTCCATGCAAAATTATTATTATTTTAGTATTTTCAAAAATTCTTCATCCCTGCTTTAGTTACAAATTCAGAAAATTGTACTTCTAAGTACCTAGTTCATAGCCCTAAATATGACCTAAAATATGTATAAACACAGCTGATCATAACTGGGGATAGATAGATCGTAGCGTTTGTTTTTTTGAAATCTTTATCACCTGTAGGTATAACAAAAGTTATTCATTGCTATGGGTACTTCAACATTTCGGATTAGTACTCCCTTTCCGACTAACCTTGTATTTGATTGATGAATAAATATCTAAATGAAATGAATATCTTGAATGTAATAAAGATGTAATGGAAATTATTTATGTACATGTTTGTCATGTAGGTATAGTAAGGAACTCAAGTCCCTATTGTACGGCAAAATTTCAAGGGTCTGACCTAAACAAACAATGCTTGTGGTTTATTGTGACCAAGAGTGTTCACCAATATTGATTCTCTAGGTTAAACAATCGTTTACTCGAAACATGTACTAGAATATTAGGTAAACGGTTGCTTAACAGAGAATTAATGTTTGTGAACACCAATAATTAAATCAAGAATATAGTAAACTTAAGAATTATGAGATACTACTTACTTCTATAACTCCTTCCGATTGCTAAATTAAAAACATAAGTTTAATCACCAAACTTATTCTTAGGTTATGGAAAATGAGTACGAAATGGAGATGAGAGCGAACAATGAAGATGAAAGGGGTGCGTAAAAGATTAAGTGTGCAGTGTACGAACCTTTACCAGTACCTTGACATTTTTCGTCCGAACCATCTGGACAATCCTTGCGTCCATCACACACGAAGTACCAACTTATACAAGTACCCGTTGACCGGCACTAGAAAAACAACACACGGAAATATATTGAAATCTATATACATATAATAAATCTGTAGACATGGCGTGTCTGTACATGGCAAATATTTTGAAAAAACCTGGTTGGGGAGTTAAACGATAACCAATAGAACCCATTTTTAACATTTTTGGAATTTTTGTCTGTTTGTCTGTTTATCTGTTTAATAAAGGGCACATCTCTAAATTATTATTTCATTCTTAATCATTTACACCGTAATGCAGAAATCTTGAATTGTTTGAAATTACTTAGAATATTATTTTAGCTATTTGAGAATATTAATTTTAACTTGATTTAAGTTAGTTGTTATGTAAAAGAACTTGAAAAATCCAGTAACGTTAAAATTAAAAAAAAAACGTGACAGTTTTTCAGATTCTGTTTTAAATAATTACCAGAGTTAATTTTTAAAATACTATATCTACTTACTCAAATACTATATTTTAAATCTACTTCAGAAAGTATTAAACCACGACCAAAACCTACTGTCAATCCGAACGGCGATTTAGAAGAAATTACAAATAAGCTGCATTCAAACGCATATACCACGTCCATTGCGTCTTAAGCTTTAACGTCTAAACTTCATACTTACTTGGAACGTGTTTGGCAAGCATCCTCTATTACGAGCTGAGCAAGCTGAAGTTGAATTTGTTCGATACGTGCAGTCACATTTCTTATTGAGGCATCGCGTGTAGGGATCCACTTGTTGGCATTGCGGATCTGTGATGCACGGCATTCCAAGAGATGCAGGGCCAAGGTCGTACACTGGTGTATCTGTACGAATACGATGCTTGTCTGAAATTGTTACCGGTTTATAATACTTCTTCAATTATTATGAAAGACAATTTAATGCTACATCTTGGTCTTAGAATATTAAATACCTTTAAGCGAGGACTTCTTTTGATGTCCACCCTTGTGAGGTTTGCCACCAGAATTAACTTGTTCCTTTGAAGCACCTCCTTTCTTGTTGGTTTTCTTTTCCACAGAAGGTTGTGTTACAACCCTATAAATTGGTTGATCATTTGCATGCAAATTGGCCGTCATTTCGTCTACCCTTATCGTTTCATTCGGCTCGCCATCTTTTCTATTAGAAACGGGTAAACGCTTCGTTGGCTCTGCGCTCGGTACTTTCATGACAGCTTGCATCAAGGGGCTGTCTTCGTGAGTACTAAAGACATCGTTTTTGTTCGTGAACATAGGTAATTTGCTCGGTTGAATATCGTCAGAACTGATTACAGAGACAGGGGATCCAAAAGAATTGTTTAAACCTGAGGTTATTTGAGCAGTTGGACTAGGATCTTTGTAAGGCATTGTTCCGTTTGTAGGAGCAATGACAGCATCTGGTTCTGCTACCACAGCTTCGGTAGCATACGGCGGTAGTTTTTGAGCTACACACTTGTCTCCGATTTGTTTGAAGTAGCTGTTACAGGCACACCTTCCAAAAAGATTAAGTATGACAAACTCGCAACGACTTTCTTTGTCCCATAGTCGACAATGTTCATTGCTGTAGCAGACGTGACCGGGTGGTGCGGCTGTAATAATGAGATAAAACACGTATCACACATGCAGTTTTTATTTAAAGGTTTTACGCTAAATTGGCTCACGTCAATTGGTCGTTGAATAAAATACACCTAGGTATTTGTCTACTTCGTGACTGTTGATGCACTGAGTGGTTGGTAGCAATTTCCCCGAGGCTAGCCATACGGTCTACCATTACATGCTCTAATAGTCGGATAGATACAGTTTTAACTTCATTTTTATACGTCGAAGTGGTCATGTCATTGAAAAGTTTATTGTTCTCGATTCCATTACACGAATGTAAATATTTTAAATTGTTATATTGTTTTCCCATACTTGTTAAACGTATAATGACTATAATTTGATTAAGTGTCGTGAATGTAAAATCACAAATGGTAATTTGATTGACTATTATATGTTAATCAGGAACAGTATAGCGCCGCACGCAACATCGCTAACTATTTGTCGACCTACTCCTGTCTACGAGTTACTTTTCATGAGCCGTTATTATTTTGGTCTATCCATATTTTTATTACTTAAATCAATTTTGTTAGAAATAACAAGCATTACTACGTCAATCATTCTGTTTTGTATAACTGTTTCTAGTACCCAGTGGAGTGCGCGAAATAATTTCATGATTTGTTGCGCGGCTTTGATTTGAACTTGTAACCTTTTTGCGAATCGAGGTAGAGGTACTTATAGTCAAACATATTCCACCTTTCATCGTGCATGATATGTTTGATTTGGATATTCATACGGTTAGAGGTAACAAGGTCAAAAATTACAATGTCAGCCTAATTCGTGATCTAGATTCTTTATCTACATATCTTTATTGTGGCATCTTGGCATGTAAAGAATTTATAAAGCTATACTTTGGAGTTCTCACAGTAAATACAATACTCGCATTATGTGTGATAATAAGCGTGGTTCACATGAGCAGACGTTGGTGGATTTGACAGAACAATTACTTACCTCATTTTTCTCACAGAGCTCTTACGATAAATCGCGGAAATAAGGTCTGTTAAAGCATCTAAACCATTGAGAAGAGCGAAGAGGGAACTATTAAGCAACCGCTATCAGATTTTATTGGGCTTTTACCAAATGTGACGTTGGAAGCCCTTATGTGGAACATTACAGTATTTGTTTTAGTAAGTAGTTATGCCAATTTTGTTAATAACTGTACATTTGCCATCAAGCCCGAATATTTTACTTAGAGTTAAAACCGCTGTTTTAGAGTTTAGGTTCACTAACCAAACTTAATATTTACGATCTATTAAACAATGGTTTTAAATAATGAATTAGCAGAATGAGGAACGAACTGCAAATAAATTAAACAGAATTCGAGACAGTTTTTTGTTTCTGTTAAAAATTTGATAGTAGAATGGAGGTCAAGTTTATGGCTGACATAAAATTCATGGCTCGGGCCACTTGGCCTCTTTTAAGAATTACACGGCTTATTCGTTATGATCCAATACAGTAATTTTGACCGTAACTAGTGTAATTTAGTAAGAGATACTTATTCGAACGCTGACGAAATCGAAAGTTGTAACTTGTTAATTCTATTGAAAGTATCGTTCATTCAGGCAATTGACTTCATCACTTGATCAGCCTATTACTGTCCCACTGCTGGGCACGGGACTCTTCTCAGAATGAGAAGAATTTAGGCCTTAGTCCTCCACGGTGGCCTGGTGCGGTTTGGCGGACTACACACACTATACAGGGTGTTAACGAATTCGTGTAATTCCTTAAAACCACATGATCTACTACTGGTGTAGACAGGCTCCGCACGGGATTTAGATTGATTAAAAATAAACAAATAAAAATCTTTTTTTTATTGCGGCTTTGTTAGCGATCGTATCTAAACCACCTAATAAGGCTTCAGTAAAAAAATAAGTTTTTTGCAAAAAATTCATAATTATTATTTGTGTGAACATTTCGATGCCACGTATAAATTAATGAAAGTACGGCGACACGGCTGGCAGGAACGACTAACGCGATATCGCTCTTTGCAGTCAGATAACACAAGGTTCTAAAAAGACAGAAATTGAAAACCAAAAAATTTTTTGAACTTTTTATTTTGTTGATTTTCAAAAATTCCCATTTAGGGTTCATCAGTGTCACCAGTAGATCACGCGGTTTGAAGGAATTACACGATTTCGTTAACACCCTGTAGAGAACTGTTTGGATCCCTCTAAGGTGTGCAAATTTCCTCACGATGTTTTCGTTCACCGTTAACGAAAGTGATAATTAAATTATGATCCGCACATGAACTCATGCCCCTTATTACGAGTATAAAAGATGGTCTAAGAAAAACCTAGGTTTTAAAATAGCCCCGTCTCTTTTTATTATATGACATAAGAAAGTGATGGCTATATTTTAATCCTGGATTTACCTTAGTCTTGGTTTAAACCATCTTTTGTAATAAGGGGGTTACCCCCTTAAACGTCAGAGGTGTGGACCGGGATCGTACTCAACCCTCCTGCATAAAAGGCAAGTGTTCTACCGGTAGCCTGTCACTCCTTGCAGGCAATTAAAATAAAGTTAATTTCATTCATCACTAATTATGAATTTTGGTATAAACTTCAACAAACATGCTTCTATTTTTAGAAATCCAGACTCGTTCTATACTTTTCATTACATGAGCTTGTATGTTTGTCGCTGCACATGGGACTTCCCATAAACCGTTATGGCGATCAATAATAAGGGGAGTAGGCAATGCCATAAGCACCACGCTTCATAGGCATTGTGGTGATAGAAGTATGGAAACGTATTGGAAGATAGGTACTTACTGCAGCATATCATCTTAAATAGTGTTTGATGAGTTTATTTCAAATGGAAACATTACAACAGTGTGGTCAACCCCTGAACTAGGACGACCTGTATGACAGGGGTCGAGCATTCTCCGGTTACATGGATCAGGCTAAGAAGGCTTAGAATAGTTAGGTTACAGCGATAACTTTAAATATGCTATTGGTAACATAATAAAAAATAGTATAATAGTTTCTCCTGGTTTTCCCCTAGGATACCCAAACAGTAGTCTTTTCGTAGGTAACAAAATCCACAGCGGAATTCGAAAAAAATATCTACCGTGCGATACTAAAATTCTTGATTAAAATTCACACGGAAACTTCTTATTAATTACTTGAAAACGAATGAAAAACAAAATTGCTATCGAAATATTTTTCTATTAAATTATAGGATGCTACAATAAAAATGTTTACACTACCGGCTTATAACGCCAATGACACCTTTCCTATGAAAGAAAAACTAATTGATAGCCACGCCACGCTCGTTAAACAGCCATTTAAAAGTGTATCTAACGCTAAAAAAACAATGTTACGCATTTTTCCTTTTACCGATTCGAAGTAGTTATAGAATTAGCATTGGGAAATGGAAAAGTAATTTATTTGTCGACGCAGTGATCGTAAGTCGCCAATTGTGTTTGATGTTTAATCAGATTGCTGTAATGGTATTTCCAGTACGATAATTATCCTACTTATGAAAAAAGTACGAGTGGTACGGGTACTGAATACCTGGCCTATTGCAAAAAAAAAATATTGAGGCAACAATTCTCTTCAAGAAATGTATAAAAACGTTTGATATGATTTGATTTACAGAGTCATAAGACCGTTTTCAACAAGCGAGTATTTTGTTTGATTTTGACATTTTGATAATACTTACTGGGTAATTTTTTTACTGTCTAGAAAAAAATTGGGTGTAAAATCTAAGGTAAAAGGTGAACGGAGTAGGCTTTGGCATAGTTTTTTTTTTCTAATACCTACTGTTTTTTTTAATGTATAACTATATAGAACTCGAATCATAGCAGATGTGTCATATTTGAATTTAGATATTATTTAATCGATTAATTTAGTTTTTATTTCTGTTTTTATTGATTTAGTATGATAATTTGCTTCAAATTAGTAGTATTTATTGATAGATAAATTTCGTGATAGGCAATAAAAAAAAACTGTGCCATGGGGTTCTACTCCGTTCACCTATTGTAGGTACCCATTTATTAGAACAAGTTTTGTTCTACAACTTTTCGAAATTCGCCAATTTTTTTATGCCTGTTCATACAAATCAATTAAAATATTTTTTTGATTTGTATGGAAAGTTATAAAAAAATACGCGAATTTCGAAAAGTTGTACCTAAAACAAAATTTGTTCAATTTCCGATAACGAGTAACCCCATAAAATTCTTAGAGTTGATTTTTTAACACCTTGTGTTTATTATTTTACTTACGAGAGAGACAAGTGTGCTTCCTGAACTGAAGATGTCCATCGGTACATCGGCAGACCCCTTCGAGACAGGCGCTGTAGGCCACCTTCAAGGTACACTGCTCTGACACCGTGCATTCTGATCCCAATAGAGTTGCTGTAACAAAAATAACAAATAAGAACACCTGTATCTGTATATTTCTCTGAAAAAGTAAAAGTCAATGAAAGAAACATTACGTCCAAAAGAAACCATAAGTAACGTGCCTAGAAGATAATTAAGTAATTGAGGAAACTTAATTAATTTAGAAAACAGGAAAGAATATATTGCATTTTTCGGAAAAAGATAGTGCATGTATAATTGCAATGCTTTCAGAAAGATAAGTAAATATTTGCAAGATCTTCGTAAAAGATAACAATTTTACATCACAATGACGGTTACACCACTATTGTGAAAAGTTATTTACTTTCTAGACGAAAAAAAGAAAATAAATTCCTTTTAAAGTGTAGTTTCTTATAAACGTAATAAAAGTATAGTGAATATTGCTATCACCGACGAGATCATGATTTAAATATTATTTGTACAATCACATCAATTCGAATTTGTTGCAAAAAATGTTGCCGCATTCAGACAGAAAAAATGGAATGCTAAAACTAACTAGACTGGAGGAGCGTTATACTTTTCATTTTTCAAGGAATGCAAGAGGCAGTCATTGCTATATTAATTAATAGAAATGGCAAGCCGTTGAATAGTGTGTCTTGTAATATTACACTGAGCCGGTCACAACGTTTTTTATTTTTTTTTCTATTGGGCTGGTTGTAGATGGTCCTCGCGGACCGGAGGACACAAAATGACGACCTACGCAAGTACGGTCGCGGACTTGAAATGTTTACCACCCTAAGGTCTATAATTGCTTGCACATTACTTTTTCATAAGGTCGATCGCAAAGATATGACATCTTGAACCTTATTGCGCACAGTGTGTCAAGGAATCGCATTTGAAATGTGATAAACATTTCGAGTCCGCGGCTGTACCTACGTTTCCAGATTTATTTCTTATTTCCAGGTTTTTTTTCTTATGTTTTGTTTTGTACTGTGTGCCTTTTGGTCTGTGTTAAATAAATGTATTTTATTTCTTCTTTCTTTCTTCTTATTTAGGAGGGCTTAACTTTCTCTTCTCTACTGCCTCGTTGGCGTCGTGGTCACAAGCACGACTAATGAGCGTGAAATCTTGGGTTCGATCCCTAGTTTGGACAAAGTGTTATTGGGTTTATCCGTACGGAATTTGACAGAAGCAGCCCGGAATCTGGATTTGCGCCTAATTGATGGCAATAGGCTCGCCCCCTATTACATGGGACTTAAACAAAACGGCTTAATGAGGATGTACTGTATACCTCTGCCCAGCCCTTCGGGGAATACAGGCGTGATGATATGTTATCTTATTCCTATCTTTATTGGGACGATTGGAATCGCAGTCCCACCTCCAAGTTGCCTACTCTATATATCCTCATGTCTATGGTAACAATGCACTGAGTGACGGGTTCATGACCCGGAGGCGTGTGCGACCCTATTTGATTTCAAGTTCACCGTTGGTCCGTTTATACGGGTGTGGCCGACAATTTGCATCCAATGTGCATACTGCGTTCCTACGTCATAGACAATACTATAGCAATAAGGTCGGTGAGTACATTATAGCCTTTTCACCGTAAGTCTAGTTGATTCCTGATGTTTCTCTACAAAACGTTATCATACAAAGAATATGAAATATTTTTTAAATAGAAAACGTTGAATATACAGGTTGAAATTGTAAACATACGACAAACCGAAATGGGAGATTGTAATCATCACTATGAACAACTTTCACTATGGGACCAAAACGGAAATCGCGCAAAAAAAAAAACAGTCGTTCCCTACATTTATGTTCGCATAGCTCGTCAAAATGTAGGGAAAAGCAGATTTTTTTTTCGCGATTTCCTATTTACTCTCCTAGTAAAAGTTGTTCATAGTGATGAGTACAATCTCCCATTTCGGTTTGTCAAGTGTTTACAATTTCAACCTGTATAGCTACTTAGCTAGTTTACGGTTTTTGATAATGTCGTTTACGTTTTTTCGATAGCAGTCTCCTTACGGCTACAATTTACGAAATGACCGAGCTATCAGAACTATTTGGGTACTTTGGGTGAACAGAATATAGTAGGTAGATACTTCTACGAAAATGTTATGTTTATGCTTAGATTAACAAAATGATAAAACAAGGATTTCGTTCGTAGAAGCAACATGTTTATGCATAACACGACTTTCAAACGTTAAAACGATAAATAATAGAGTCACACCGACACCGGTGGAATGTGAGCGGCTGTTTACAAGAATATCAGAGGTAGCGGCTATTAACACTAGAAACAAGAGATTTATTAACTAAATAAACACTCGCATTGACCGGTCACAAGTTCCGAATGTTCGATCAATATCAGTCTCTATTAATGACAATATTACGTCGCTCAATTCAGTGATTAATACGGGAAATCTGTGTATTTATTACACATTAGCATTATAGCCGGATATATTTTTGTTATCCAAACATAATTTCACTTTGTTCATTATTGATTAGTTCCGACATTACTCCATTAAAGTGAAGGTAAACACACGGATTTTAGCACTTAAATCAATTAATAAAAAGACATGTCACCAATTTAATTAAAAAGACAGTTATACAGTAAATCATTAAACATTTATTACACGCGTTTGCTTTTAGCGCATACATGGAGCGACGTCGCTGAATGGCTCGCAAGCGGGCTGCTACAATTATAATTCTTTTACATTTATCGCGATTACCATCTACGACGTCTGACACATTAATCTCAAAACGACGACCACAAAGAATACTTACATTTATTAGATTTGGCACGGCACTGACAACCATGAAAAGAGTGTACATGTGCGTGACTTTTCGATTTCCAATCCGAAGATTATAATCTTGTTATACAAAGTCAAGGTCGATTCGATACGTGTAATGAACGCAGCTTGAATGAATCGGTGTCATTAGCTGTCTATTCATTCATTCGGTATTTCACATTCAAAATTCACACATAGGCGGATCTTTCCAGTTAAGTAACAGTGGAAAGGCGACATGCGGATAGATTCTAGCCTTATATAGGAGGTAAGTCTATCTTTATAACGGTTGTCTAGTCATAGGCGCCCTAAATCACCTTCTTTGTTTATTGTACGGGAACATTCACAGATAGTCACAACTGCACTTGACGTGGGTGTAAAACTAAACGTGTGTACTTAATGAAAACTATGTGGTTTACGTATGTGGACAACCGGTCCAGATTTGTAGTGATGGTTCTTGGAGATCGGTACATTGTGGTAGCAGTGATTTGTAAAACAATGAAATCTCTAGAACAATGCGTAAAGAAAATTGAGTAGGTAATTGCGTCAGACAGTAAAAATCCAAAACATAAAATACGGAGAAATTAAGTAATCTTTAAAAAAAAAAACTTTTTTTTTTAATCTATCCGTGTTTAATGGTATACAGGGTGGTTCAAAAGTCGTGGATCAAACGAAACAGGGCGATAGTTGGGGTTATTTGCAGCATTTTATGGTAGATTTTTTTTTTTACAGTAAGTTTCTAAAGTTACAAATATTTTTTCATGAGACTTAAAAGATATTGAAAAAAGTGCCGATACTCATAAATCATGACACCTACTGTCATAAAAGCACTTTCAAGCAACTAAACACCATTTATTGTTTTAAAATAAGTACCCATTTTACTCTAATTGCCTATTTATTACATATTTTGATATTTTTTTTAAAAACACTTAGTGTCATAACTTTTAAGGAGATCAAGTTAGGGCTCTACCACAAAGATATTTTTTACTGCAAATAACCCCAACTATCGCCCTGTTTCGTTTGATCCACGACTTTTGAACCACCCTGTATAGTAGTGAAATTCACGACAAATTAATCTAATATTTGCAATATAAATCAAAATTTCTAACTAACTACGTTAAATATTAAACTTGAGATGAAATATTGATACAAGACTTGTGTGGCCACAGGCCATAGACATAACTATCTTTCCAATCAGCAGTTTTGAAGCTTCAAATACAATGAAGCGCGAAATAGTTTATTTCTTATCAATGATCAATTAAGTATGACGAAAGACAATAACAAAGAGAAGTGCGAATTCTCATAAAACTGCAAAAAACCAAAAACCAAGTGTACGTACTTTAAGATATATCATAAAAATTACGATACTTACGTCGTAAAAAACTGCACGCTTGTTAGCTATGCATAACTGGGTTAATGGATGCAAAATGGGCGTTTGTGCAGCACAGAAAAACTGTATGTCATGCTTACATGCTTTGACATGGTACCCAAGCACGGCTTGGTACGTGCTCCCATATTTTAGTGAGTAAAGTGGCGTAACTATTTGCAAGGCGACAAATAGGCAACATTTCGCTCGAGATATGAGCAACCATGGCTATCGGAAATGGGTTTGTTCCGTTTGTTTTAAAATTTCGCTTCACTATTACTTGCAACGATGTTCCAAAAATGTGTGGTGAATACCCGGCCTAATACACTGTGACTTGTTAACCACAAGGTGTCATATTTTCCACCAAAATTAAATGCCATAAACGCGTAACACGCGGAACTAAAGCCTTTATAGCACTTTCTATAATATGCCCTTAGAAAGTCAGCTAACCAAACCTAAGCGTGTGAGCAAATTTCACAAGCTTTTTATATAAAAAATGTGTTTGTCTTCAACTTTAAAGCAGTAAACATCAATTGTACATACCGTTATTACAGAGAATCCACTAATCGTTAGCGTATCTGATGCCATCTTCATTCGTAATGGCATTTCTTTATCCATAAGCTTCATGAAGTTTTGTTTCGGTGCGTCCTAGATAACTATTGTTGTTGTTTTATGATCTTTACAAAACGGATGTTTTTCAGTAGCTACAAATATGTGCCCGTGTTTCTGTCAAAGTATTTTATATCGAATTTCATTACGCCGACAACGATTCGCCGACGTAATCTATGCCGAAGCAATTTTTTCCCTAATTTGATTTCGCCGAATGATTATTAGCCACCATAATTATTTGGCCAAAAAATCATTCAGAAATTTTGTTTTAGTCGAATACTTATTTGACTATTGTTTAATTTGCCAATTATGTATTCGCACAACATTCTTTTTACACAATCGAATGTAATGTTAATCCGACTCAGCGCATCCCGACTACTCGTGGTCAGACTCTGTCTGTCCTAGAGTGTTATTTAAAAGCGTGGAGCCAGAAGCTCGCGAAGGAGGTCCTGAGTGGAACGAGTGCACGAAGCCAAAGCGCAGCAAGTGGGGGGAGGTGGCGAGCGAAGTGAGTCGGCGACCTCCCGAGCGTAGCGCTGGTCGAGTGTGCGAGCGAAGCGAAGGGGCGACAAAGCGAGTCTTCTGGCGGAGCAAACCCAGAAACACTTGCACGCCTGGCTTGCTTTCTTGCTTGCAGGGAAAATGAGCCATCTAACAAGTGTAAAGTGGCCAACAATACAGTTGACTAATGAAACAGTGGCCAGCAGACTAGTCGGCGTAACAAAAAGTTACAAAACATAATTACGGACTTTAATCATTCGGCGTTTTAATTATTCGGCGAAATGAAATGCGGCGAAAGGTTTTCGGCCAGATAAGAATCGGCTAATAATATTTCGATATTCCAACAGAGAACCGTTTTTAATAGTACGTGCAATAAATTGAAGAAGAACTGTTCTCTACTATGATATAGATCAGATGCGAAAAGTATCGTAGATGTTCCCGAGTCCTCACATGAATCCTTATTAGTATGTATAAGTATTTATGACAGCTTGGTCTCGTAAAAATAGATGGGTGACTGCTCGTTACACATCGAGATCCCTCCATGCCTCGGAGAGCACGTTAAGCCGTCGGTCCCCGGTGTTATACGAATACCTACGACAGTCGTTATAGGTGGTAGTCGGAAGCCCGAAAGTCTGACAACCGGTCTAACCTTAGGATATCAGCATTGGCTAGTACCTAACTGGGTTGCGGATGTCTGAGATCTGGATGTCTGAGAGCAGTCGCTCCGTGTAAAATAATGGTACCTATTCAGCCGCATCTAGAGCCTAATTCTCCTAAAATAAATCTTGATAAATCACAACCGAACCAAGGCCGAACCGTTCATTCAGACAGTTCTCAATTTCAAAAGCTATCAAATTGTTTGACACAAAAAACAAAATCAATCATTTTGAAAGTTTTCGAAAACAAAAACTGACTGACGGTTGTGGTTCGATTGCGTTTGGCAACAATTTATTTTAGGAGAATTGGGCACCTGGTTAGACTGGAAGATGACCCAAAAATAGTTGAGAAAATGCTAGGATAGGTCTCGTAAAAAAACAAAAGATAATACGGAAGAAACACCAATCGTAGTTTGAGAACTAACGGGCTCGTAGTAGTAAATAAATAAAATGGATAAGAGTCCCTACATTTCATACCCTCGAAGGATAGCGGGACCAATTTACGGCTGGCAAACCGGACGATAAGTCAGTCGAAGCTTGCCGACGGGGCCGCTCTCGTAATCATCAACAAGTTTATTTAAATTGGTACCTACCGCAAATAAACGAGATGGACATATTCACGTTGCGTCCATGCACTCAGCTTTAGACGACAAGGATTTATTGGCGTCATATTAACATTAAACTACGAATGCTGATGAGAACGTGTATAATGTATTCGTTTTTTCTCTCGAACATTTCGCTAATAGGAGTTGATATCAAGATCAGCGTCCTAATTGCGCGAAACACTCGTAATCGCTTTGACAGGTCAACAATTTCCATAGCAAGGGATGTATTAACAATCCGACTTCTCCACAACTATGTACCACGCAATGAATATTGTTGTATTGTCAAAATGAAGGCTATTGTAATTACGAATGTGATACGCAATTCGGATGCTAGTCAAAATAGTTGTGATGCAGGCACCACAACCATCTGTGCCACAACTCCTAACAAAATTGGACTAATAATTCTTTTTCAGAACTTGGCATCTACGTCGATGTCATTGCTAGGCTCAGAGAAAAATTGTTCTAGGATAAATAATTAATTTAATATTTCTTTTTTCGATTGGAAGGGCTTATAATCAATATTGTAAGTGGCCTGCACTCAGTATCTGCGGATCTTAGGTACTTTAGTATTCTGCCGCAGAGTCCCGGTTCTATTTTTGGAGAGCGTTCGATACAATCGTAGCGTTTTTAGTACAGTTAGAGGTATTTTTAACCGACTCCCAAAAGGGGGAGGTTATCAATTCGCGTATCTTTTTTTAAATGCATTTACACCAATTCATTAAGTTTCATTGTGTCGTTTTTTTATGTAATTTTATTAGAAGTTTGGAAATGAATTACCTTCATATAGGGTGACTGGTAATTAGTGACCGACACATGATTGTACTCATGATAACAAATAACTTTCCCAAAGAAACATTATTTATAAAACAAAAAAAAAAAATTTCCATATTACGAGCCGCATTCATTCCGTAACGGTTTATTAATAAATTTTTAATGAAAAAAATAAAATTAAAATAATGTTTCTTTGGGAAAGTTGTTTGTTATCATGAGTACAATCATGTGTTAAAGTATAGGTCACTAATTACCACTCACCCTATTATAGACGACGTTTTAGTTGTAGTAGTGGTCCACGAATTTGTACACTATTGTTATTGCAATTTGAGGCATTAAAAAGTATTCCTTAGGTAAAATTAAAAAAAAAAGTAAAAACTGACATCAAAAAAACTGAAAGGAGTAAAATAATTACCAAATTATAAAATTAACAGTTTCTTACGTCGGTGTTAATCCACGCTGAATCAAATTGAAGGCGCCGCCGACTTCTGAAACTGTTAATTTTATAGTATGGTAATTATATTTTATATGGATGTTTGTAACACAAAGCATCGGGCTTTACAAAAAACTTCATATAAGTTGTCTGTTTCTGTTAAACTTAGTCCTAACTTAACAAAACATAATATTCTAAATTAATTTTGTACTTACTGATTTTAGAGTTATCATTATCAAAGTAGAACTTGCAATTCCATTGTGCCTTATAAGTAGTGATCGGATATTCGGATGCGTATTTATCTAAAGTGAATTTTTAGCTGCGAAAGTATGAAAGCGGCTTCTTAAAATATATTTTTTTGTAAAAAAAAACCGTCTTTCCAGGAGCACTGGGAATGCATAACTAGTCGAGCGAGTGTATTGTATGGAAGCGACTTATTAAAATTATTTATTTAAAAAACCCCGGGATTTTTGGATTGCATAATTATTTAAAATTAATGTTTAACCCCCGATGCAAATATGTGTGTATGTAGAGTGTAAGAAGAGGAGTGGTGTGTGTTAGATAAACCAAAAAAAAACATAAATTATAATAATTGACAACATTTCATATTTTTAACCTGCAAGTATTATTACGTTATATAAAAGTAAATCCAAATCCAGGGCACCCGTATTTTTCCGTTTTTCGAAATTATGTATTTTTCATTCATAATTTCAACTTTGAAATTCGGCATATTCTAAAAAGACGTATGCGCCAAATGACGTCATACATACGATGGAATGGCGATCTAACCTTTGCTTTACTGTGAGCCGTCAAAAAAAACTGTTCGTTAGATGTCACTGTCATTTAACACTTGTCTTGTTTAACTTCGTAGGTGACATTGACATGTCTTGTTTGACATTAAATGTTTTCATCCAAAACATTGGAATGCATAGGCAAAGGTAACTCCTCATTCCACCGTATAAGTGACGTCATCACATGTGTTTTGATTTTTATTTTTTTTCTCGGAAATGAAGAAATAAAAACATATTAAAAAAACATATTTGAACTCAGGATACGAAAACAAAGAAACGGTATTTTTGTTTTAAGGTCGTGTCAGTTTTGAAATGTTGTCAATTGTCCCGGAATCGCAGGATTTTTTCGATACAAAAGCTCATTCTATATTAGCCAACATCGCAAGTTTAGGTGAATATGCATCCGATTAACCGATCTCTACTAAGGGTTGCGTACATCGATATGAAAAAAAGCGAACCGTTATAGGATCACTTTCTTGTCTGTCTGTCCATCAAAATCATTTTTTTCAGGAACGGCAAGAGGTATCAAGTTGAATTTAAAACTAAATGCTAAAGTCTATTCCTAATAGTACCAGGCCTCCACCACTCGGCCGTACCTACAGCGATAAGTGCCTACAATTTCGCGTGGCTACGCGGCCACCTCGCCAGTGGGCTGTCAACGCTCGCGCGCGCGCGTGTACCTATTATTTTAAATAAGTTTAGTGAGCAACAAGAATGGCTGGTCTAAAACGTTGCTCATTTGATGGATGTGTGTCGAAATACGGAGACGACAGTGTCATTTTTTTCATTACCTGCAGATGAGGAAAAATAAGTTCAAATTAATTTAAAAACGATGATAAAACTTCGTTTTCATGTGCATTATGTCGGCAACTAAACCCTATCTACAAGTTAATTAGGTAACAAGTAGGTACAGTCATATAGAACCGTAGTTTTAACGTTTATTGTTTGATTACATTGATTTACATAATTACGAGCGCAACTTGAAAATGTGATTTTTTATTTGTTGAGATAACTTAACGATTTTGGTGTCAAATGAGAGATCGAGGTCTAAAACCATTATATCCGTTTAAATCATGCAAATCGGTCCACGCGTTTAGGAGATAATTAAGAATTAGTATAGTGAAAATGTAAACAACCAGAATTTTTGATGTTTTTGTTCTACGAACATTTTAATTATTGCAAAATATGAAAATATTATTAATGTAAGTTATTGAGGAATGTTAAACAAAGAGGTATCTAGGTAGCCTAAAAATTAAAGGTTTGTTTTCATTTGTAAATTACAAATGACGAACTTAATTATTCATTGTCTATCTACCTAATTGACCGTGTAATCATAGGCATCAAACATAAAGATAGATTCCGTGGTCAAGTAGGTAGATAGACGTATAGTAGCAGCGGCAAGCCGAAAACCCTAGCGCCACAGCTAGCGCGTCACTCCGCGCCAGACAGCGACAGAGTTGCGCGTTAGAAGAGAGCGGCAACGTTTAGGTGAATATAGCGTTAGGTACTGAGCGCTTATGCGAGCTGAATTGCACTTTGTTGCTTTGTAGCAAGAGTCGATATTTCTATTAATTGTTGCGCGAAGTGGTGCTTCTGTTACTATTCTGTGATAGTACTGTTAAAAATCTCAAATCCAACTCAATGCGATAAAAAGATACGGCCTTTCAAATCGTATTTTCATACTGACAGGCACATCAGTCATTTATGGTACTTCCAGTTGACTTGAATTAATCCTTAGGCTGGACCACGAAGCAAATACAATGGACATCCACCAGAGCTGTGCGAGGAAAATGTGCGGTGCGAAAATGTGTAGCGAGGATGTGAAACGGTGTGACCCTCTCCACCAGAGCTGTGCGAGGAATGTGTAATGCGTAATGTGTTAATGTGTACAAATGATCATCTACCCCTTCCAAACACCATCTATTGACTGACTGTAGGCGCATATTTTCAGATCTTCGCACACATTCCTAGCAACACATTCCTCGTAACACATCCCTCGCTCGTATTTCTCGCTTGTTTTGTATGAACAAAAACCTCGCTCCGCTAAGCCCATATCCACCAGAGCTGCGCAGAGCGAAGCTAGGTAAATGAAGTGATTCTATCAATAGAATCACTTCATTTACCTAGCTTCGCTCTTCGCACCAATTGGTGCTTACAAAACACATTCCTCGCTACGCAGCTCAGCTTTCTATCAATTGCTGCAATTAAATACAGAATGTTGTTTTTTCCCACTTATGTCAGTTTGATTGCAGAATCAAGCAAGCAAGTTTTCAAAAATCTTTGAAAGCAGTTATCCTTCTCTTTAAACATAAAGGAATGTTTCCTTTGAGTAAAATTTCCTATCCTCAATATTTAAGGTAATAAGTAAAAAGTAATCCCTACACTGCTGCCCTTTTTTCCACCCCGAATACCTAGTTGTACGGAACCTCAAGGCGCGGCTCTTATTACTTGTCCATTAATTTCTTATTTTCAAGTTTTATTGCAACGATTCGTAGAGTACCCAAAGATAAAATAAAACAACATATTGCGTGAAAACAGGCAATTGCATTTATCATTCTGGACAATGTTGTAGCCTATAAGCCGTAGAATTATTTTACTTTATTTAACGACTATGTAAACACACCAGTATAAATTAAGGTAGTGTCTACATACAACTATTTAAATAATGAGTACAGCTTTTGTGGTATCGTATAAGGAAGATTGGGAGCGCAATTATTTCCAGCTGACAGTCGGACTGTCGGACGTAGTCTATATCAAACGGTTATCTTTCTGTTATTCTCCGTGGTGTGTCTGATGATTGCTCACGCTTGGCACACTGACCACGAGGAAGTTTGAGATGACAAGCTGACGGCTCACATCTAAACCGACACACGGTTACCCCCTTTCCAACGTTTATTATCTTCCTATAATGACTTCCTTGTTTTGTAGGGTGTGGAGTTGATTTCATTATATTAAGTTTGCCTTCAGAAACATTAATTAAATACTAGACAATAATGGCAAATTACTTACTTAAAAGTCTAACAATTTAATAGTAATTGTACATAAAAAATATACCGTGTTATAAAACAGCGTCTTTTATTACATCCCTAAATAATAAGTACTCCAACACATTGATTCTCAGGAGAGCGGCTACTTGAAAGCGTTCATATAAGGCCAAAGTAATAAAAGTAAATAATTCCATTTATTTCACACACGCGTTACACACCATGAAAGGACAAGATGGGAAATTATGATTATTGATTACGCAGTTAGTATGGTCGTCTAGCTAAGCGGGCCCTGTGTTCAATCCTAGTTTGAAATGCCGCCTGACTGGACTCGCTGGCCGCAAAGTATGTTACTCAACGCATCCGTGAGTAGTTCCTCTTTAAACATTCATGTTAACCTGGACACGAAAATTCAATGTCGCGATAAAGCAAAGCTAATAAAAAGTCCGTTATTTCGGCCAAGGTGTCGCAGAATCCATAAAAGCAAATTTGGTTTACTATACCGATCCTTATCCGAAGTAAAACTCAACATAATCGGCGAATGAACCGTTGTAAGTTGTAATCCACCCATGATCCAGTTGTCCGATTTGGTCTCATACTTTTGTGGCAAAGAAAGTGAGACGAGCGTGGGATTATAGGACTATCGTAATAAAAGATCTGCGATATCGTTCGATAGCATTGAGTTCGCATCGAATCCAATCGGTCTGAATTCCGTATTATGGAACCCCGCTTTTGGCGAACCGAAATTGGATGTAGCTAGAGCTAGTTAGATAAAGTCTAGACAAAATGCAATGCAATTATTTTTTATTTTCGATATAAAAGTTATTATTCTTCAACTGTTAAAGTGCTATTAATACAAAATACAGATGATCATCCACGAGAATTATAATAATAGTTATGTGGAATGCAGTGAAAGCTTAATGCGAATGGGAAGTAATATATTGTTTGTCCGGTTTTCAGTCACTCGCTTCACTATTTTAATGACACAATAGAATAAAGCAGAATAAAGAACCAACCTATACCATGATCGTCAAACTCAGCAAACATTTTGAATGAAACAACATTCACAAATTACAAATGGAAAACGAAATTGAATTTCGGTAATACGAAACTTAATTTTGATGTCCTACGATGAAAATTACCGCCACTGCTTGATGGCTATTGATCATCCAAGTGAAAGTAATTTGTTAGTCTCACCACAGAGTTTACCACACGAGAGTGATTAGGTAAGGTATTGCCAATGAGAGGTGAAAACCGCGATCCAAAGTGCGTCAATTACCTGTGTCGGACGCAGGAAAAAAGGAATAAAAATAACTTTCAATGCATCACTTGCACTATGTGCCATAAAATGAAGCACTTGCCGCACCTGTCTGCTCGTATTTTCAGACTAATATCGGAAATTGCTCAGTAGATTTTGATAAAGCTTTCACCAACTTAGAAAGTTTTCTGAGAAAATTAGTTATTACTGTTTCCAATTTACGGGTGCGAAGCTACTGTCAGGCTAGGTGGAGCCAGAGGTTTGTTTAAAAAATTAAAGTGTAACTTACATTCAAGACAGGTAGAGTTGTCAACTCGCGCGTAGTACGGTTGACATGCGCACACGCCTCTTTCGCAGTGGGAGTTAGTGACACCACAGTCAATCTTGGCCCGACAACGTGCGCCCAGGTACGACGCTCTGTTATCTGCCTGCACTATCTGGAAGAGAAAATATTTTTTTATCATGTTCTTATCTTGATCATCATCTTGGTCATGGATCATGGGAGGATCATGGAGTCTTACAGAATTCGTCTGCTTAACCGCTAGCGGCCCGACCGATGATCCGGTTCGTCAGTGCCATTGTTTATCTATTGTGTCTATAATTACAGTACTCGATAAGTTAAAGAACCTTTTGTGTAGAACCTCTTTGAAATTTAAAGATCAAATGTAATAAGGAGCTGAAGATATCACAACTTTAATATATGCACAACGTTCAAAAGAAATGTAAACCTAGACCACTAAAGTCACTCTTCCACTATAATGAAAAATTATACCCTGTCGTAAAAAGTTACGGCTTGTCGACGAACACGGCTTTTAGAACTATAATATTTCGCCGTGAATTTGTATTGCATTTGCATACCAAGGGAAGGTACCCCTCGCGATGATTTACAATGATCGTAATAATGCAGGCGTATTAATCACGTGGAGCGTAAGCAACATTTCCAAGAATGTTCCTCACTCAACCTGCAACCTCTTGTGAAGAATTTCGTAGTTTTGTGCTATTTTTAAATTTCACGCTGGATATTTTTACTTAGTACAAGAGCAACGTTCTTGGGTAAACTTACATGTCGACCTTGGCAGAGAAACATCCTTCATACTCGCAACGCAAGCACGTATGCACTAATGCGTGAAGAAACGAATGTGTTTTAGGAGCGGATTATGATTCGTTCCACTTCGTATGTGTTTGTGTATTATGTCATTGTTGCAAATTGCTATGACATTCCTAGTTGTAACATTGTCTTCGCTTATATGAGGATGTCCGCTCCGCCTACGGCACTCATACATCATCCTCGATACATTTCTGACAAGAAATAATTACGTGTACCATTTACTAACTTGAAAGGAGTTATTTTCGTTACACTAGTTGATGCTAAAAATGACATCAGAGTTTAAAAACTACATATGTCGTAATAAATGTTACGATGTAATATCGACCGAAATTAAAATTTTATGAAACGGTTCGAAATCGTTGCATTACTTATTCAGGCTCCGGAACATGAAATTATACAGAAAGGACGAAGGGTCGGCCCTGTCCTACGTAAGTATTTAGGTATGTAACTTACTACATAATTCATGAGAAAAATGTTATGTGAAGCTATCTCACAGGGATATGAAAAACGAATCACTCTGTACCATCCGCGAGGCCTAAGCTGAGCTTTGCATTTGTGTGAGAATGAATGCAGACGCGTCCTTTGCTTAGTTTAAACCGGTGTATACTGCTTTTTGGCAATCGATTCTATGTACACTCACACAAATGCAAAGCTCAGCTTACGCCTCGCCAGTTGTACAAGAGTGTACGCAGATTACGAATGTTTGATAGCAACAAATCACGTACGAATTGCTTGCCGAGATCTTATTTCGTTTTCCGTTGATAATTGTATAGAGTCTCGTTAGGAATAAAGTAATTACTTTCTTTCTTTACTAACGGACACATTGTGTTTTCTATAGTGTAGTGATTTAGTGACCCAATTCCTATGCAACCAAATTTGGCTTAACCAGTTTTTTGTTTAAGAAAGCATTGTTAGAATCCAAACGAGCTAACGCAAAAACGCGTCCGTTACCGAACCTATCATGCGGATTGCGGTTGCTTCGATTGTATGTAATGTTAACAATTATCCGACGAAACTTATTTAGCCGTATGATTTGGTTTCACCGCGTCGCTGGCGCGTAAATGACCCGAGCACGAACCCAGCTCTCTCATCAATTTCCTAGTAAATCACTAACCACCCGTAAGTCTATACTTAGTTCAATATCCACAGTTCGTGCAAGTTGTTACTTTATAATTTCGGTTTTGCTATTATGAAGTAAATTCTTCGTATATTACGGAAGTCTAAAAACGGTAATGATCTAGAAACTTACCTTTCTAATGCAAAAAACTTATTGGTGTAAAGCAAATAACTCGTTTATCTGCGAATATAGCGACACTAACGAGTCACCGAGTGTCACGATTAGAATCAGGTGAAAAGATAACTTTCATTCCTTTGATGGCTGTAATGACGTTTGAATAGCATTTGATCACTCTTTAACACCCCATTAATAATAATGACATTATAATAAACTACATTTCTCTGTTACATTAATGTTATTCAACCTAACAATGTTTTCTCTAAGGTAAAAACGCAAGGCTGTTGTAGCGATCTCTATCGGTTCATTACCGTCGTTACCATGACGTGTAATTGCATTACGTGACATAACAGTGCATAATTAATTGTTTTAATTACCCACCCTTCTACTGAGATTTTTATCTTTATACACCAAATGAAATGTGAGTAGTTATTTTTAATGGAGTAAATCGACGTAATCACGGCATTCATGAGAGCGTAACGCTATACTTACTACGATTATTACTATGTGCTAGATGGTAACACTTGCTCGTGAGACCTCGTGTTTCCTAAACATGCAGAGTTTTTACAGCAATTAGTTGCATATGACAATTATGATGACAACGTTGAACTTGCTAAGAAGGTAACTGTATTTACCTTGAGAAAGCTTGTAGAAAAGCAATTCACACATCGGGGCATGACAGGAATATAGTGAAGAAGGTTAGTAATACTAATAAACATATAAGCTTTTACGGACCTTCACCGCAAATGTATAATGCAGTAGTTACTATATACGGGAAACGGTTACGTACGACGAATAAAGATGCTATTTGTCATTCCGATGTTATAGCTGTGACTAACGCTATAGCACGTTTTTAGGGACGGAAAGAAGGTAAAAAGAAATAACAAACACCTGAATGAATTGTAGATTTAACAGCTACTACTACAAACATTAGATACTCATAAAAACAAAACTGCAACAAAACCAATGAAGTTATGAAATAAGATTAGATGTGACATAGAATTATTTATGTGGATTTGTGTTGATTATGTTTATGACATAAGTGAAATAACTGTAGAAGTATTATACCAAACCAGTCCAATTTATACGTCCACGAATATAGTAGCAATTTTGGTATCGCCACTGTTTACGGTTAGAATTGTACCTAATACAAATTCTTGACCAAATCCGAGTTTTAGGGTCGTTTTAAGCAATCTGGTATTTACAATGACCAACTTACTTCCTCAATTTGCGCGTTGTTTCCTCTCTTCATGTAAAGGGGTTGAAAAAATCCATAACATTTCCAATTTCCATGCGGATGAAGATGAGAATTATTACTCGTAAATATCGTATTTTGTTCTCGAAGCTAATGCGTTGGGCAAGGATACAAGTTTTCCTTGATGACGACATAAAGCAGGGGCATAATGAGACGTCCATTGATGGGTTTAGTTTTTACCGAGACCAAGATTATTGTGTGGTCTACATCATTATTACGGGTAGATAAACATTCATGCATACTTATTTCTATGTTTTTGACATAACAACAAAGCGATTGTGGAACAAACTTATGTAAACTTTTACGGTAATTTGAGAACCGTTTGGGTTGGTGGGAAATTTCTATGTTATTTTGTAACAACAAAGACCTATTTGACAGCGGCGTCAGTAATATAGCCAGTTTATTATCTCTTGTAATTTTTTTTGTTAATTAGATAGGCTTTAAATAGCATTGTTATGAGACGTTCAAAGAGGGTATGGAAGTTCATCACGTATGGTCATGGACTCGAAATGTTTATCAGATTTCAAATTCGATTCCTTATCACACTGCGCAATAAGGTTTAAGATGTCATATCAACTTATGTCATATCGACATTATGTCATATCAACCTTATGAAAAAGTAATGTGCAAGCAATTATAGACCTTAGGGTGGTAAACATTTCATATATACACCGTGTCCCAGAAAGTAGTGTCAAGCAGAAGTCCAGAGGTAGAGCACCCTTAGAGGTACTCGAATCACCCCCATGTATGTTCCGCGTTTTTTTGTAGTTTTCGAGTTATGATTTAATGTTCTCTAAACTCTGACTTTACTGACATTTTTGATCATAGTGACGTGAATAGTCATTTTTTCTAAATTAGATGAATAGAACATGCATTTGTCTCAACTATTCATGACACCATCAAAAATATCATTCATGTTAGAGTTCGGTTACAACATGAAATGATATGAAATGACATGAAATGATAATGATAATACTACAAAAAATCGCGGAACATGCGGGGGTGATTCGGATACCTCTAAGGGTGCTCTACCTCTGGACCTCCGCTTGAAACTACTTTCTGGAACACCCTGTATAGTCATCACCATAATAATTAACATTGAAATCGGATCCCAGGAGTATTCTTACAAAAATATTGTATTTTATTCTGCCACAGAACTTGATGTCACCCTCCGCGCTAACTGTCATAACTAGCAATTGATATTTTTTTCAGTAGTTGCGTTAGCTGTGGCTTTATTAATGAATTAACAACTTTTTTAATATTGCTCTTGGCTTACTCTTTATGTTAGTAGTTGTCCTAAAGCCTTAAGGTATCTATTTATTTATTTCTATTCATTTGAAGCAGATACGTAACTCTAAGAATTTCTCTGAAAAATTATCAATTGCTAATTGGAAGATGGTGATGGTGGGTTTCTTCTTTATCTCTATTAATTTCTTTCAATGAGGGTTTTTACGAAAATTTACGCCACTAGTTGGCGCCACATTGGCAAGAGGTCTCCCATCCCAATAATGCGCGCTGTCTAGCCGAAACATCGAATAAATATGGTTTTATTAAGAAGTTCAGTAAATTAAATGAAGGCATCAGGCATCTCCAGGAAGGCATCTCCATTTACATATTTTACAATTAAATATACCAAATTAAATGTAACAAATACTAAAAAAGTTTAGTGCTATGTACTTGCACTTTTTGATCATAGAACACTATAAAATACTTACGTTTCTCTAACACTGAGTCTTTCGGCAGCTCGTAATCGTCTTTACTGAAGTGATCTTTGCCTAAAAGACTATTACTTGTAGCCGTAAACCGATCTCTACGAATGGCTACAAGCCATTGTTTTAAACGTATTTTATCCGTAGGAAACTTATGACCTCCCGTTTTTTTTGAGCATATAGGAACTGCACAACATTGTGGCATTTCGTTTTTGAGAGAATATTATTATTGCACTTATTTAATTTTATTAAAAATACAAATAAATCAGAAACGAAAATATAGGCGTTCCGACACTTGACAGTTCTGGACCTGACGCCTCAGTGCTGCCGCCTAGTGGACGTCATTTCAGAAAACCCTCATTCTTTTGTTTTCTCTCTTGAACTAATTACAGGGTCAGATATTTCTTGTCATCAATCTGTCTTGCGATAGTACTTATCCGTTCTTATTCTTATGAATATAACAAGTTTTTCTACATTATGAACTCTGGCATTTTGTATCACAATCCTCACATGACAGTATTATCTTAGCCTCGATTCCATAATTTTATCTTGACACTTAGTATCCGTTTTGCACTACACTTTGTGTTTCCGCACTTGTACAGTACAGGGTTCTGGTTTCGGCCTTATGGTGTTTATGCTCGTGGTTTAAATAATTTTCTAAGTCACCTAGACTTACATAAATTATGACAAGTTTACTATTGAACAACCTGCCTTTAGTTATTATCGATATTTTTGCATTACAATACAACACTCCATTTAGCCTTGGCCTTTTCATACCGAAATCACTGACCTCTGCTATATCTGCACAAGTTGCTAGATTCTAAACTCAATAAGGCAACCATCAAAGAGCATAACGTGACGACAAAATAGGATACAAAGAATGTGAAATAGAATGTAGTCGAACAATTACGCCCACCATTGCACTAAGTCTATTTTGAGAGCTAATATTATTGAAAAGCAAAACAACATATGTTTTACGACGTGGTATAACAATACAAAAGGCACCACTCGTTCAGTGTGAACAATAGACAGGCTAGGTGCAAACCGCACGAGAATATTGCACGCTGCGGTCACCTCGGTTATCAAGAAACTTTACGCACAAAAAAATAATAAAAAGATAACTACGTAAATTCCACAAAAAGTTGAAGGGAATGCTTATGTCGATTATTACCGGCTGGAGGAGAAACTAAAAGAATTTGTCTGGTTTAAAGGTAGAGTGCAACTGCTAACTTCTGGCGCAAAAGTTAGAAAACAAGTTGTTCAAAAGAAATATTATATATTATTACTTTATTAGACTGTTGAATACTTTTACGTAACATAGTCTGAATTAGTCTGTGCTTGAATAATAATTCGATTTTTGTATAAACATCAGATGCCAAAATATGTTGTCAACAAAATTCATAGCAGATTAGATAGTCATGATTTATTAAATCTAAAATAATTTGCATATTTGAGAGATTTAAAAGAAATAAATGGTCAAAACGTCCATGATAACTGTGCTAGAGGTCACGTCAAGTTGATTTAAATAAGATACTACAAAAGAGTCATTAACTTTTGCCACTAGTGCGAAACAGTTAAATAACAGTATTAAGACGACAAAATTGGATTATAAGAAAATTATGTTAATTCTATAAACAAGTTTCAATGCGGAAATCTCCAAAGGAATTGATATTCTGTCACGCGAGACATAAAATATGTGCAGTATGAGCGATGCATTGCTTGCCAATCAAGGCTCATTCTTAGCTCGCTTACGTATTCCAAGACAGTAGAGACGTATACCAAGTAGTTCTTAACGACCTAAGAAATATGAAATGTATGACGATTGTTTAAAACTCGATTCTTCTTACCCAATCAATGTACCGGAAGGTAACGTGCGAGACGTAAGCATTTATAGAAAGAAACAAACTTATGCACACTTGCATTGATTTACTGATGTTGAACACGCTTCAAATGAATTTCTTAACATGAAGGGGGAAATATTGAAATTACTTTTTTTAGTTCTGAAAATTTTATATGCCCTCGTAAAACGTAAAGTTCCCTTTGTCACGATTATAGTTTGGGTGTATCGTTTAATAACCCATAAACAAAGTTGGAAAAGATTTTAATGATAGTGCTAGAGCAAGTAGCCGTAGCCAAGCAATTAAAGTTATCGGTATCTTATGCTTCCTGGAGAACACAGAATAACTTATAAATCGACGCTTCAGAATTTTATGTGCTCGTAAATCAACAGCGAGTAATTGCTGTAAGGAACTTTAGAACTGGCCTGACTGGATAATTTAAAGAAAATATTTCCTAACAGTGAACAAGCATTTCTCGAGCGGTTGAAAATTTGATCCCGGATTTGTAGAGGTGAGGTCGGTGTGAGCGGTCTCTGTTGAGACGCATGCGGTGACACCAGTGAACGCGCCGACATGCGCTTGCGCGCGCGCAACAGCTCCTACTTCCCATGCGCGAGTGAACTTGCGCGACGTGTAGTGGTCGATGACCGGGCACGCGCGCCCTCGCGCTACGATCCAAGTCAATGGGCACAGCATCTATGACGTCTCACTTTATAATGCACTGATATCGTATCTATCTTTATGGACAAAGTATCATCTATTGATAACATCGAGTAGAACCGCCGTTCTAACGTCCATAATACTTACCTTGCGAAATACTATCATTGATAGGAAGCAATTGCAGATTAGAGTCACGTATTGGTATCATTTTGTGGATTTGTGTCGCATTTACGCGGCACGATCACGCTATTGATGGCAAATATTGTTTAACATAATTATCCCATTACTGTCCGCTGCTCAGCACGGGCTTCTTCTCAGAATAAGAAGAGTTTACGATTTAAGTATGGGTAAACCCAAAAATGTATTCAAATTAATAGAGAAAAATTACTTACACCTAAACTATGATTGTGTTCTTGGGCTCTTTCATGTGTCTAATTAGTATTTTGATACACAGTGTGAGTCTCAATAAAGTTCACATAATATAAAATTGGGTCAAACTAAGACTTAATTTAAAAAAGGGAAAAATGATAAAAAAACACCGGCCAAGTACGAGTCGGACTCGCGCACGAAGGGTTCCGTACCATTATCTAATACCGGCAAAAAAATCATGTCTGTTGTATGGGAGCCCCCTTAAATATTTATTTTATTCTATTTTTTAGTATTTTTTGTTATGGCGGCAACTGAAATACATCATCTGTGAAAATTTCAACTGTCTAACTATCACGGTTCATGTGATACAGCCTGGTGACAGACGGACAGACGGACAGACGGTCAGACGGACAGCGAAGTCTTAGTAATAGGGTCCCGTTTTACCCTTTGGGTACGGCACCCTAAAAAATGGTTTCATAAACATTAACTTTTTAATTCTAATTTTGGAACCAAGTGGTGTATCATGTTAAAAAAACAGTAACGATTGTTACAACAATGCCGATAACAGACAATGTCGATAAAACACACCCCAAAAAAATACCGTTCCAAAATATAAATTAGAATTTACGAAAAATCTGATTTTTTGACAGTATTCTTCTCTACATATAATTGTAAAGCAAGATTTTTTTTTCCCGTCGATAAAATTATGTCTATATTCACCCAATTGCATATGTGCACTATAGGGAGACTCACACTGTAAAGTGTTATAAATATTTATCAGCTGCTTCATTACATCATGTCAAATATCGTTTAGTATTAGTTGGGCATGAACTTTTCTGTGTCAAAGTTGAACCGCTATGTAATGCAGTTCACGCGCGGATGGCTTCACGATTTTGCCAAACTCAACAATGGAAATTGTATCACAGATATAATACTCTATTAATACTTTCTATCTACGAAACGAGCTCCAAATTTTATAGTTTAATAGATATTGAAATGCGTACAAAAAATCTTCGTATCCCATTTTTTCTTGATTTATATTAAGTACCACTATTATCTTCGGTACATTGTTGTATCTTTTAAGCCGTACTCGTAATAAGAATTTGGAAATTATATTTTTTAACCTGTTTAACTTTCTGTCGTAAATACTTTCCACCATTGGCTTCTGATTTTGTTTTTTCCGATACAAAGTAGATTATGTTAATTAACACAAATTTAAAATACAATAACATAATGAGAACTAAGTTCATTAGTTAAGTAAAGTTCCATAAAAGTGATTTTGGTTTCTCAATTGAAAGTCAGGCTAATCCAGTAATTGTTTATTTGTGTTTATTGGATCGTTGCCAATACTGAGCAGATTTCTCCAGATCTATCAATTCAAATCGGCTTTTCTAGGATGTATCTACTGGTTGCAGCAGCAAAGTTATTTAAACTTTCCCCTTATTACTTACTTGTTTGAAAATAATTACTAAAATATGCATATAGTTGCATGTTAGTTTAATAGTAAACATTAGTTTTTATTGGAAGTAATTAATATTTTACAAATACTTTCTCTTTAAAAAAAATCCTTATGCAACTAAACGTTTATAAATAAGAAATGACGAAGTTCGAAATAGAATGAAGATGACTTTATTGGTTTGCAATATTGGCATTTCCCCAGAGGGTGCACCCTCCCGTGTTCCGTCTAGACTACTGAGTGGGATCAACTTATTTTAAACATCTGCAAATAGAAAGAGCTCTTGTAAACAAGTTTTCTTCAATAGGATGGAAATTGTTAGCTTTCACCGCCAATATCAACAGGATGAAAACAATTTTGAAAAGGGAAATTTGCGAAAGAATAAAAAGAAATAAACAATTTTGCGTGCGAGACTAATGGAGTGTTAAGAAGTAAACATAACTATGATCGGTTACAGTCAGGTATAGGGAATTTAATATGTGAGTAATCGTTGGAGTAATCTGTATAATTGATCGTGTCAATACCGAGTAGAAGTTGATGAGCCGTGTAACAACATGCTGGCCAGTTTTTCATACATGGCTCGCGTGCTCTGTATTGGAGCAGGTCATATTTTGCATTCATAATTGTTGTGAACTTTATATTTAGAACAGTAACAGTGCCAATACTGAAATGAGAAAAAAAATCGCATAATTTGCTCACCCGGAAGATTTTAATTACTTCTATTATAGAAATGTAAAAAAACTTGAAAGAGTATGTATAACGCAAATGGTACAAAATGCAAATGCAATTAACATGTCAGTAACAATACTCAGTTAGAGAAATCACGATATAGTCGTAATTTTTTTTAATTACATGAGAACGCATTATTTTTTGATGTGACGAGAAAGTGCAATGTAATCGTACAATTTATTTAATTTCACATGACGCTGTCCGCGAGTCGAGTTATAAACATTTTAATAGCGTTTGCTCTCACCCCTATAGATTGCGGTTGAAAACCTAATCTTCTTTCCCCGGTCCGTGCGCCGATCTGATGCGAGTCTATAATTGGGTATTAGCGTTAATACCTCTATATTAGATACCGCCCGCTTTTTATACTGTATTCTAGAGTATCTTGATAATAACATCGCTTATAGTTTATTCATAGGACATAAACTTAAGAATTAATGTTCGTGCGATATTTGTGTTAATACGTAGGTACATGCTGCTTAGCTTCGCGTATGTGCGAGTCAGCTGGGAAATCAGGTTCGTAATGGTGTTCATAGGTGATGAACTAGCAACCTGTACTACCGCTACTTGAACTATTGTGGGACTCACTTGATCGAGCGAATAAAATGAAAATGATCGGGCAAACAAAAAGGAATTTATATACCAAGCGAGGAAAATAGCTATTGACATCGTTTATTTTAGTATACATACCTACATAGAATTGAACTTGACATAATCAAAATATTAACGAGGACTTTACTCGTTGCAATTAATTTGTGGACCGCATAGGGAGGGTGTATCAATTGTTGTATTCGGCCGCGTGCCCAGCTCCGGATTACAAATATTATAGAAACGCCGTAATTCGGACAGTGATTTATAGAGCGGGGGTGTGCCACCCTCCGAGGGGCAGCGGCCACCGCGATCGCAAACAACATTGATTTCTGGAAACGAGACAAGTTTGAGTTGTGTCAGCGAAGTTCACGAACATTATGTAACATGAGACGGATCTTTTCCATGACATCTCTGATTGCTGATTTCCCAGACGTACCGCGCAAACTTCACCAAACTTGTTTCAGTTTGGGAGTCATAAATGTGTTATTCATCCGATTTTCTACCTACATACCCACAAACTTGTTAAGGTGGGCATCCACGGTCATATTATGCCATCGCGTCAAATGGCGTGATACACAGCCAAATGATCATGAATGTTAAAATCTATTGGCATGATGGCATGAGTCGCGCCAAAATCCATCGCATTTTGAGCCACGCCGAATAGCCTAACCGTGAACCTTTACACTTACTTTACCGTAGTGACCATATAAAAGATATAAACACGGGAAAGTCCGTACATTACACGTCCATTTATTTTATGGAGATCAAGATGAACTGGTAAAAAGTTTTTATTAATACCAAGTACACGTGTCCGCTTATCAGTATTTCTCTTTGAAGTCATGAGAGAGTGCGAGTTCTATTCATCCATAACAATAACGGTTTAGACCCGCAGTGAGCCTGGGTGAGTAACCGCTAATTTTTTGCGTTGTTCTTTGTTGTAACTAACTGTGTTAATTAATTACAATTATCCTGATTAGAATTATTAGTGATGGAGGTGAGTGGGTCGTGTATCATGTGTTGCGGGCTCGTGGTTGGCCAACGTCCGCGACAACTTTTTGTGCGTCTGCGCTGACACCGTCTGTTCTGTCATCGGTGTAATGGTTACTTAATTGAATTAAACACTCATGTCGCAAAAAAGTAATAGGTGTAATGAATAAACATTTTAGGCGCTGTTTTTTCTTATTTACAGTTAATTAACGAGCTAGTTTTTTGGAGGAGGTTAATCGATTTTTAGAGTTCCGTGTGTGGAAGATAATTATTTTGTCACGGTTTGTTCGACTTGTTTATCAGAAGCCTATTTTGCTTTTAGCGTGAAGTAATTAAATTAAATTTGCAATCATTTTTAGTCAGTTTATTTAATGCCTCCGTCCATATAACGGAACGTCGACATGCCTATTACTTATACAGATAAAATATCGATAGTGCGGAACCCTTTTAATACCTACATTTATTACGATCAGATAGATGGATAGTTAGATACCTATTAGACCTTAGGAAATATTGGCGGAAGTCACTGAAAAGTAGATAAATACCTAATCTTAATTCTGATAATCCTAAAAACTATTTTATATGCATTTTCGAGCAATCGTTGACAAGATAATAGAGGAATCGAAATAGAATTCTTACTTTTACAGTTCGCAGTCTTTTGAACAAACATTGTAAGTAGGTAATTGAACAAGTACCTACCCACATTCACCAACGGAAATATTTTTGCTATAAACCGTTACCCGTAGGAAAACTTTTGTCATATTTTGGCAAATATCTATGACTTTTTGATTTTCAATTAATTTGAAATAAGTTGCGTTATTAATCACTATAACTTAACGTAATATAAGTAATTCGTTACACCATACAAAGTTGTAACATATCTATACACCAAAAGTAGGTCTGATGGACTTTCCAAAGCTGGTTTAATGTCTAAAGGCCTTTACTGTACTTATATGGATCGATAGGGCGCAGGGTTATAGGCACCGCGACCTGGCTATTGACGGCAGTCAGAAACACGCAACGGTACCCATGCAATGACCAGGCTCCTTACTCATGCACCTATGCTTTGCTTCATCTTTTATATGTGGACGAAATGACAAGAAACTAGATACACTTATTAGCATCGATTTGCAGAAAATTGTCATTTTATTTGATGATGTGTAGATATATATACTCATGCTTTCACCCTTTCGCGTCGATTCACCTTTCGTATGAAACTGAGGTAATGTGCGTAAAAGTGTAGCTAAAGCTTCGGGACGCTGACGCATTCTTAAGCTTGTGAAAGCATGCAAAAGCATGCTTACGCAGCTAATCGGAATCGAGAATTCGAGATGCGTATGATGCTTACGCAGCTGAAAGTACACGATTGTAGTTTTTTCGCAAAATGTATGTGTCTAAAATCATTCAGATGTTTCGCGAATTGACGTCGATTAATGTGATGAGGCCATCTATAAACCCTACCTAATCTGTTAAATAATTAACGTAGGTATCTTTTTAACTTATCTATGATAGTTCATATTGGTTATTTATTTTATGATATTGGTCTAATTTGAATACCTGTTTTGCTTTAATCGTGAATATACAGGGTGTAAACGAATTGTGTAATTCTTTCAATCCACATGATCTATTAATGGTATAGATTAAACCCGCACGGGATTTAGATTGAATAAAAAAAAAACCCCAAATTTCGATGCCATGCATAAAATATGAATGAAGGCACGGCGACATAGCTGACGGGCACGACTAGCGCGATATCGCTCAACGCAGTCAGTTAACTTGGGACGCTAAAATTATTCAGATACAGAATACCATGGTTCATTTTTTAAAACCTTTTTTTTTGTTGATTCTGAAAAAAACCTATACAAGGTCTATCAGTGTCACCAGTAGATCACGCGGTTTGAAGGAATTACACGAATTCGTTAACACCCTGTATGGACTCCCCTCTTAAATGTCGAGCGCACGCATGGGTGTGCGCTGAAATTCGAGTGCTGCGTGACGGCCGAACACACGTAAAAATGGCGGCAATTTGTGCACTTTTAGGTTAACGAGGCTCGACATTTAATGGGTTCTGTAAGTCTTGGGAGACGTCATGACCTGGAGCCTAATTCTCCTAAAATAAATCTTGATAAATCACAACCGAACCAAAGCCGGACCGTTCATTCAGACAGTTCTCAATTTCAAAAGCTATCAAATTGTTTGACACAAAAAACAAAATCAATCATTTTGAAAGTTTTCGAATACAAAAACTGACTGACGGTTGTGGTTCGATTGCGTTTGGCAACAATTTATTTTAGGAGAATTGGGCCCCTGGTCTGCGCGCCACCTCCTGTGTGTGCGACACACTTGTCTCAGTGCTACTGAATGCTATATCATAAAATATACCTAGACAGACACTTAGAACATAGGGCAAGCGGTCACCGATGAGTCGTCGACCGCGTTGCGCTAAGACCTAGAATGAGCCTATTATAAGTATTATATCTAATGGCTTACAGGAAGGCCTCAATACAAGGTTAGTCAGAAAGGGGGTACTAATCCGAAAGGGTGTTAAAGTACACATAATAATGAGTAACTTTTGTTCTACAACTTTTCCCAAAGGTCAACAGTTTAAGAGAAAAAGATGTTCAAAAATCTTAAAAAAAAATCTCTAAAATCTATCTATCCCCAGTTATGATCAGCTGTGTTTACATTTTAGGTCATATTTGGGGTCATGAATTAGAAGCACCATTTTCTGTTTTTGTAACTAAAGCAGGAATGAAGATTTTTTGAAAAAAACTAAAATAAAAAATCATTAAAAAAAAAATATCGAATTTTGAAATTTTAACACTTGCTTTCAAACAGTCATCAGCGATACTATAAGTGGGCTTCGGATTAGTACCCCCCTTTCCGACTAACCTTGTATAACACAAACTAACAGATTGTAAACAGAGGTGGGTAGGGTTAACTATGCAATAAAAATAATTACATTAGCAAATATAGCCTGGAGGGTTACGTGCGTTCGGATTTGCGTACCTATTAGGCAAAATGCTTGGGGTAACAATTAGTATAGTCACTAATTGTTTTACAGTAGCTAAAACTCATATTATTATAGTGAAAGATGTACCTACATGCGAACGTTTACGAGAATACTAAAGTTTACGATGTTTATGGTATAATTCATTGTTTTACGGTAGGTATTTATTAAAAACTAGCTGTACCCGGCATGCGTTGCAATGCCACTTAATGTTTGACAGGTAGGAACAGTATGTATGGGAAAATAAAATTGTTGTTTGTACTATTTTCCTCGCAACTTTTCCATATTTTCTCACCTCTTAAACCTTCCCTGAACCTCCACAAATATTTCAAAACCAAAATTAGCGAAATCGGTCCAACCGTTCTCGAGTTTTAGCGAGACTAATGAACAGCAATTCATTTTTATATATTTAGATTATAATAATGTAGAGAACAAAACAATACACTATGCTATTTAATAAATTATTTATCAATTACATTGAAACGGAATAACATTGAAATTTAATTGGACGAAATACTAAAAAGAAAAGTTTGATGACAAGCCGGATGTTAAGTCAAGATTTGGAGTTCTTGATCATTTAACCTGCTTTATTTCTAATTGTAGGACTTAGCAAACCTGATCTTAATGACAATTTCCGGGGTTCAGAGACCCGTTAAATTGCGTGTACCTACACACCGTGGGTCCGAGGAACCCGAAAGATTTTAACCATCGATTCCGATGCCTAATTGGTGACGAAAAGCTAGGAAAAAGTTTGTCTAGTAAAGCTTAATTTTCGAGATATTCATTATTTATGTAAATTCACAATTCGAAAAATCGCTAGGGTAACAAGCCTTATGAAAGCGGCATTGCGACTTTTGTCATACCTTTTGGTACCTCACCATACAGCAGGCGGCTTTTCCTTTTGTAAGTTCCTACAAGTAAGTTATGTGAATTCAAAACGCATGTTTTCATCGACTGTACATGGACTTGACCAATAGCGTATTTGGCAAATTTTGTAATTGGACAAAAAGACGATTTGACGAACTACAGCTTTGACCAATATCAAATTTGACGAATTGCCGTTTTGACGAATATCAGACTTGACCAATGTCGTTCAACCCTCACTAGCCATTATTTCGTGTTTCGTCGGGGAGTTTCGAGAAGTGAGAAGTTTTCTAATCCATTCACACGATATTCTTTACGTTGCCAGCTCGACCTAAAGTATTGTTTACAAGGAAATACTAATGTTAATTGATCTATTTTGTTCTGAAAAACCGAATAGTTAAATTGACTGAATTGGAGTTATGTTTGATATACCATTATTGACTCATAATACCATGAGAAAGGCGTGCTTAAAATCTTTCGGGTATAATTGTATAATTGTTCCCCATGTGTGGCAAGCAATAAGCTATTAACATGGAGTAATAACATGCAATAGTGTTTTGGGCACAGCGCTGCATAAAATATGTACAACTTACAATCTTGAGCCAATCCCATCTTCCGTTCTCAAAAGCTAATAATGTTACTTTAAAGTTATTATTGTAAACTAAAATGAAAACATAAATGTTTGACATTTATTTTCACACAATCAATAAGTTTTGAACAATGTGCGCTAAGTTCTGGTAACGGACACAGGTTTCTCTTCTAAAATGAGAAACAATGAAAGAACTTAAACTTAACCCGTTATTACAAAAGATGGTCTAAGAAAAACCTGGGTTTTACAATAGCCCCGTCTCTTTTTGTTTTATAACATAAGAAAGTGATGGGTATATTTTAAACCTGGGTTTACCTTAGTCTTGGTTTAAACCATCTTTTGTAATAAGGCCCAATGTACTTACGTGGTAACCATACAAGGTTAGTCAGAAAGGGGGTACTAATCCGAAACGGTGTTAAAGTAGGTACCGATAATAATGAGTAACTTTTGTTCTTGAACTTTTCCCAAAAGTCTATAGTTTAAGAGAAATAGCTGTTCAAAAATTGCATAAAAATATGCTAAAATCATCTATCCTCAGCTATGATCAGCTGTGTTTACATTTTAGGTCATACCTATTTGGGGTCACGAATTAAAGCCCCATTTTCTGAATTCGTAACTAAAGTCGGGACGACTTAACATAACAAACAAACAAATATTTTACATGGAGTACTTAAGTACCTATTTTACATGGAAATAAAAATCATCGAATTTTTAAATTTTAACACTTGCTTTAAAACCGTCATCAGTGACACTTTAATTGGCCCGCGTATTAGTACCCCCTTTCTGACTAACCTAAACTGTGCACATACCTAGTCAGTATCAATAGGTAGGTACTAGGTACTGACCTACCGATACAAAGGGACTGTCTTATCTAATCAGAATTTAAAAAAAAACCGGTCAAGTGCGAGTCAGACTCGCGCTGACTCGCGCACGAAGAGTTCCGTACCATTATCTATTCTGTTTTTTTGTATTTATTTTTATAGCGGCAACAGAAATACATCATCTGTGAAAATTTCAACTGTCTATCACGGTTCATGAGATACAGCTTGGTGACAGACGGACAGACGGACGGACAGCGGAGTCTTAGTAATAGGGTCTCGTTTTATTTACCCTTCGGGTACGGAACTATAAAAAGGAAAACCGACTTTAAAAAAAAGTGAAGAGTAAAATAATTAGCATATTATAAAATTAACAGTTTCAGAAGTCGGCGCTAAATCACGTTGAACCAAATTGAAAGCTTCTTAAACTGTTCATTTTATTGGTAATTATTTCATTCTTCAGTTTTTTAAGACGGATTTTCTTTGAAATGAAATGAAATGAAATGAAATCGTTTATTCTGCAAATTGGATATTTAAAATCACTTTTACATGTCGGTTTGTTTTTTTAAAGCTAGATGTCGTCGGCGTTTCCTATCTGACTACCTCTGAGAAGAAAGGCCGAAACAAACTCAGGGGTCAAAGTCTCTTTTAAAGTCCAGACATATTTTCTGTAGCAAATATTTGTGTGAGGACAATGCAGTGCAATGCCTGGACTGGCCTTTTGAGGAAAGTTCCAGAGCAGTTTGAGAGGACCTGTCCCAACAGATGGCACGCACGCATCAGCCATCGTGTAGCTCAACCCTATCTTAGGGAGCTCAACGACCCGACGCACAACATTACTACCAGCCAGGACCATGAAAGTAGGCCACACAATACTCAAACCGCCAGACAGTTATGAAAATACTGAAAGTATTAAAAACTGTATAATGCTCACACTCACAATTTTAGGCATTATTACAATATTAATAGTGCCACAATAGTATTTAATATCAGAAATTGTATCAAATTGTATGAAATAATTAAAATAATAATAATTGATAAAAAATATTAAAATGTCAATTTTCATAATGTAATGTCAATGTGTATAAAAGAGAAGATATGCAAAAGCATAATGACAATTCTGTATCAAGCGAGCAGCTCAATCCCAAGCGTTTTTATCATCTATATAATCGGAAATTTTATAATACCCCTTTTTACAAAGTTTAGGCTTAATGAAATTTTTAAATTTCTTAAGAGATAAATTTCGGATGTCAATGGGAAGTTTGTTGTAAAAGCGTATACATTGACCCATGAACGAGTTGCCTACTCTGTGGAGACGAGTGGCATGTACAGCAAGCTTGTGTTTGTTCCTAGTGTTTACAGTATGAACATCAGATAGTTTCATAAAATTTGATATGTTTTTATGAACATACAATAAATTTTCAAATATATACTGCGAAGCTACAGTCAGAATATTTATCTCTTTGAATTTTTCTCTTAGAGAAACTCTTGGACCCAGATTGTAAATGGCTCGAACAGCCCTTTTCTGCAAAACGAAGATGGTATGAATATCTGCACAATTTCCCCAGAGAAGAATTCCATATGTCATAACACTATGGAAATAACTAAAATAGACTATTCTGGCTGTATCCACATCAGTAATGTGTCGAATTTTTTTTACAGCGTAGGCGGCTGAACTTAGCCTACCCGACAACTTTTTTATTTGTGGACCCCATTGCAATTTGGCATCTATGGTTATACCAAGGAAAACAGTCGACTCAACAGGGTCCAACTCCACACCATTTACTTGTACATTGGTCTGTAACTGTATAACATTTGGCGTTGAAAATCTTATAAATTTGGTTTTTTTCTCGTTAAGGAGAAGATTATTTACATTGAACCATTGGACCACTTTAGAGAGAGCATTGTTTACTTCGTCGAAATTAAGTAACTGACGCTTGATTTTAAAAATAAGCGACGTATCATCCGCAAACAATACAATCTCATGTTTATCCCTTACGTAATACGGCAAGTCATTAATGTAAATAAGAAACAAGAAAGGACCTAGAATTGAACCCTGCGGAACGCCCATGGTGACCGCAGATCCTGGAGATCTCTTACCATTTACATCGACCCTCTGAATTCTATTGCTCAGATAAGAAGTCAGAAGGTTGAGAGCCTTGTCCCTTATTCCATAGTGGTGCAATTTCTTAATGAGAGTAACATGATGTACGCAATCAAAAGCCTTGGACAAGTCACAGAATATGCCAAGTGCATCCTGTGAATCCTCCCAGGCGTTGAATATGTTTTTCAGCAATTCCACGCCCGCATCTGTAGTGGAACGACCCTTGGTGAAACCGAATTGTTTCTTGTGAAGGAGATTGTGTTTGTTAAAATGTCTCAACAATTGGCTAAAAATTAATTTTTCAAAAATTTTACTTAGTGTTGGTAGTATAGATATAGGCCGAAAATTTGTGGGATCAGATGTGCTACCAGATTTAAACAGTGGAATTACTTTGCTTTGCTTCATCAAATCAGGAAATACACCAGAAGCGACACACGAATTGAACACAATTGCTAAATAAGGTGAAATAATGTCAATTATTGATGAGATGGTCTTTACTGACAGTCCCCATAGGTCTGCGGTTTTTTTTACATCGAGACTTTTGAAAGATTCTACAATGTCTTTTTCATTAACAACTGAAAATTCAAAATGTTTGTCACATTCAGTTACACATTGTTTGAGTATAGTGTAAGCGGAAGCGGAAGACGACAACAGAGTTTTAGTTGTTAAAATAGGGATACTAGTAAAAAAAGATTCAAACTCAGTTGCTACCTCCATGTCCGCCCTAATGTCTTCATTGTTTATTTTTAAATGGAAGTCACGGTTGCGTACTGTGGATCTTCCTGTCTCAGAATTAATTATGTTCCAGGTTGTTTTAATTTTATTACTAGACAGTTTTATTTTATTTTTAATGTGTATAGATTTTGCAGAAGAACAGGCTCGTTTGAATGTTTTAGAATAATTTTTAACATATTCTTGAAAAATAGCATCATGATTATATGTCTTTTCATAATATAATTCATACAACTTCTGCCTACTTTTATAGATACCTGGTGTTGCCCAATCATTAAAAATAACGCGATCACAAACCGATATTGTTTTTGAGGTAAAAACCTTACCAAACTGACTATTAATTAGATTAAATAGCAAAGCATATGCTAGATCTGGGTTTTCATGATATGGCAATTCAGGTAGTTTCCCTATCAAATTATTTCTAAACAAACCTAAACGGGATTCGCTTACAGGAACAAAACTAACAAGTTTTCTCTGAACTCTAACTTTTTTCCTTGGAAAAGTGACTAACTGGCCACAGTGATCAGAGCCTAGCTCATTTATAATTAATTTATTAAAAGGTTTAATGTTTGTAAAAATATTGTCAATACAAGTACCACTTGTGGCAGTTATTCTAGTTGGTTCAGAGAAATTGTTGTATAAGTTGTATGACTTAAATAAATTTATGAATTTATTTGTAATATTCGATTTGTCTAATATATTTATATTAAAGTCTCCACAGACAGCAACTATTTTGTTAGTATTAGAAATCTTAAATAACGCTTCCTCCATACATTTTTCAAAAATCTCATAAGATGCACAGGGGGGCCTGTATACGCTCATTACAATGAGCCGCTCAAGCTCGACACAAGCTATCTCAATTACTCGCTCAACAGAGAGGCTCACAATATCCTTGCGTTCCTTACATTTCATATTATTATGAACAATTATTAAAGAGCCTCCGCGTATCATATTCACTCTGCTGAACGAGCTAGCGACCTGGTGGTTATTGAAGCTGAACATGAGCTGGTGGTTTTTCAACCAATGTTCAGTTACACATAAAATATCAACACAATTACAGTTCATGAACAACTCCAATTCCAAGTCTTTACCCATCAAACCCTGAATATTTTGGTGAACAAGGTTTAAACTATTTTTCATGAAATTATCATTAATTTTATTGCTAGAATTTGATGGGCATTCTGTTAACTTATGGCTTACATTTTTATTAGAGCTTAACTCTATTGTCTCGGTGTCCCTTGAATGTGGGTAGCCATTAAAATGAATAATTGAATGAATGCTAGAGGTTGCCTCTATTGTCTCATGTTGTAATTTAAATTGAAATTACTTGGTACAAGTTCCAAGATCTGCTTATTACAACTACCATCATTTAGCTGCTCAATAGAAGCAGTATTGTTAGCCAATTGCTTGGCTGAGTTAAAAATACAATAAGATAGCGAGTTTGCTATCTGTCGCTTATAAAAAGATGAAAGATAATAATTATCTTCTGTCGAAAACGAAAAACAATTTTTACTAATGAATACATTAGAGTCAATAAAATCAATTTTTGGATCATAAAATGTCATGGTATGTAATTTCATGTTACACCTATATCTAAAGTCATTTTCCGCCTGTGACAAACTTTTGCTGTAAGGAAAGGCAAACAGGATAATTTTACTTACATTTAATTGTGTTAAGCGATCAAAATACTTTTTCAATGTGTTTATGTTTGCATTTCCCCTTCTCCCAATAAAAATGATTAAAGTAGTAGATTGATGGTGAGTACTACTTACTACCTTGTCTAATATCTGTGTGTAACTGGCACCAGGCATACAATAATTGGTTACCGGTTCTCTCATATGTTGCAGTAGTAAAGGACCCATATTTTTACCAATTTCATCGCTATACATGATTATTTTATTATTGTTTACAATATGTTTTTTTATTATATTATTTGATTTTTGTGTGGCGAAGGAAGTACTTATAAGACTGTCAAACAACTGCACAGAATAAGCCACTGATGGTGAGGACTCATGGGAGACAGTTGACTGTGAACGGCCCGATGGAGAAAGTTTACAATCCGATGTTCGATTGTTTGTCAATGAATGATACATTTTCTCATTTTCACTACACAATTCTATCAAGCCGTTCATTGCCAAAATATATTCTCCAATTTCCTTTTTTGAGGTCTCATATTTGGATGTAATAATGTCTAAGGAATCTTGTAAGCGGAGAATCTCCAACTGCAGCTGTTGAATGTCAGCCTCATATTTAATATTGTTGTGTACATTTCTTTTTTACATGCGATTACAGCAATCGCGAATGCTTGAGTTCCATTGTCCATCTCCGGAGGTCTTCATCAAATTTTTACTTAATTTATATGGGGCCACCACCGAGGCACTCGATCCCGTTCCAAAAAGTTCCAAGAATCATCGAAATCGGTCCACGTGGTAAAGAATTATCGCTGAACATTCCTAAAAAAATAAAGGTTCCGACAAATTGAGAACCTCCACCTTTTTTGAAGTCGGTTGAAATAAACTCATTGCACCGACAGTGCAGTGGTTGCGGCAGTATTTAGAATCATCAATTTCCAAGTGAGTTATAAGTAGAGATTGGTAATTCGGATGCATATTCATTCACCTAAACTTGAGACGTTGGCTAATATGGAATGCGCTTTTGTATCGAAAAAATCCCGCGGTTCCGGAACAATTATTTTAATTTATGTTTTTTTTGGTTTATCTAACACACACCGACACACCACACCTCTTTTCTTCTACACTCTACATACACATATTTGCATCGGGGGTTAAACGTTAATTTTAAATAATTATGCAATCCAGGAATCCCGTTTTTTTTTTAAATAAATCCTTTTACGAAGTCTCTTCCATACTATACACCCGACTAGTTATGCATTCCTGGTGTTCCTGGCAACCCGTTTTTTTTTACAAAAAATGTGTTTTACGAAATCACTTCCATACCATAGCTAAAAAAACACTTTAGGTAAATATGCATCCGAATATCCGATCCCTAGTTATAAGTATCTACTTATAACTTTATAAGTAAATATTAACTCAAACAAATAAGAACAAAAAATCTTATCTACCTACAAACATGAGATAAACTACATGAGCATCAACTAGTTTAATGATGTCTGATGAGACGAGACAGGATGGATTAGTATTATGTTACAAGATAAGCTCTACACCAGTTCAAATTATTAACATAAGTAATGAAGTGATATGAGTTCATTGAAGACTCGGTAGCAACTAGCGACCCACACGACGTCGTCTATAGTCCAGCCATTGAAGTTTAGTATAAAAGTTAAATAAACCTTTGAACGTGAAAAACAGTTCTTAAATTTTCTTCAAGAATCCTTTAAATATACACGTTTTTAGAAAACCTTTATACATTATAATTTAAATTTTAAAAATGTATGCGTTTAATGTTTTCATAAAGACTGAATTTATTTATTTAATACTTCAATGCACAATGGTGGTAGGTATATAAGGCGGACTTAATGCCACAAGGCATTCTCTACCAGTCAACCTTTGGGCCAAAGAGAACAGCATCGAAAAGAGGTACAAAAATAAAAAATAAAGGATATTTGCGGCTTAATTAATTACAGAAAACAACAGTTTTTTTTACGATTAAAGATTTGTTTACTTTTTCTACAATATTTTAAGGGCTGGGCTAAAGGTAGACATAACTAGTCTATTTCAGTTTTAACTCAGCCTATCGCACTGCTGGAAATAGGCCTTTTCCAAGTTGTGCTACAACATTCGATCCTATCATCCCCATCCAGTCTACCCCAGTTTACATCTTCAGGTTTTCGGAAAATCTGCCTGGGGCGAGTCCTACGCTGTTTACCTAGGCAAAAAATTCCTAACGCCGTTTGCATACTGCCGCGATACGCGAAACAGAGGGCCAACCGCGGTATTATATCCAAAAAATACAATGGCAGTACCGCGGCTTCAGCGTAAAAGCTTATGGATGAGGCAGACAAGCATAGGAAATCGAATTAAGTTAGAGAGACCAAGGCTTTGGAACCGATTAAATTTTCATACCGGTAAAATCATAATTACACAAGGAACTCAATATTTCGGTTTCGTTCTTTTAACCGGTAAATTGAGCGTCATTCTGAAATAAAGCTCTCTTTAAGGTTAGCATTCATTAACTACCGGTTAATCAAATAAAATTAATCGGTATTTCGTCCTTAAAATGTCTCCAAAACTTGTTATAAACAGGTTGTTAACGTAGGTCGACAGCTATCCGTTGCGTTAAGTTAGATCAGTTTATTTCGGTTGTAGGATGAAATGATTATCGGGTTTATTCTGTATGGAATAATGTTTGCGAAACCGTTAAATACCTTTATTAACCGATATTTCTGCAACCGGTTCCTAGAAATGAGAGAGACATAAAACATTTGCGAAACTTTTTCATAAATTCCTACATATTTATGGGGATTGCGCTACCGCCATGTTACTGCGTTTCGCAGCGTCAGTGTGCTAATGCCGTCCGGTTTCTTGCTCAGAATAGGACTACCTACATCTTATCCCGCGGATATCCTAACAAGCAGCTATGGCATCTAGTTTATACCTACATAAGTAGGTCAGTTCACATTCGATCCGTGTAAAGTCAGGAATTCAGACTATGAGATCAGGGATAATAAGAAATCTAATAAGAGCCTAATATGAATAAAAATATAGGAACCGTCTCGTTGAACAAATAAATCAGAAAACAATACATTTTTTCGGTTGGGATAGTTTTATTTTTCTTATTAGAGATTCATTATTATAATCGATTGTGCCATTATTCTGTCTAACCGTGACAAATACGTAACGTAATTTATTTTAGATACCTAATATGTAGAGACCCTAATACATAATGCACAAAGGTAAATAAAATCCCGTACCTGCTTACAAATCGTCTACTTTCAGCATAAGGAGTAAGTTCCGATTCAATATACGTTAGTCGGTAGGTAATATAATAAACCCCAAAGAAATAATTGAATTAGTCGGGAAGTGGAACTAGTGAGATAGTTCTCCTTTCGAACTATTTCCGTTATTTATAAGATGAAATAATATCTTGTCCCAATTTCATTGTTTCCCGGCTAGTCTAGAAAGGCCTTTCTAGAGTTTTTCGTTAGCAATATAAGTGAACGCTAATTTCTATAACGATAAAGGTTATTATGGGGAATGAGCAGTCCTATTGATAAAAGACGTATATTAGATCAGTTACAGTAAGACATCATTTTACGTTTTGTAGGACATAACTAAGTAACATCGATGTATTTGATCGAACAACTAATTGTAATTGCTAATTTTCGCTCTACTTACACTTATCACATCAGCATAAAGATAATGTTTACTGTAGTACTAATAAACATTCGTGGTCTTAAAGTCGAACTCAGTTCGGAAGTAATCGCTTTTACGAAGTTTGCCGATGCGACTTTTTAGTTGTGGCGTACTGTACCTTTTAATTGGAGTGGTTTATAATCAGATAAGCACCAAGGTACCATACGGGTTGTTTTGACCTTCTTGGTTAAAAATAACCTCAAGCCTTTCGCAGTCCGCTGCTGAACATTTCTGCCTGGTACCGCCACCTGATTTGGACCTTTTCGATTAGTCTGTTGTCGAACGATTCGATTTGTTATCTCGTTTTCTCTCCTTACGATAATAGTAGACAAAAAGAGATAACAAAATCGAATCGGTTGAAAATTGACTTATCGAAACGTTCTGAAGGACGGTACGACGATATTTCAAAATCATCTTGTTTGTCAGGCAGATTAAATAAAATTCCAAAGTGCAATTGATTAGAAAAAAATGAGTAGGATCGATGACAAAGTAAATAGTTATCAATGACGCATACAATAATACTCTTTTTGTATGATAATATTCATGTTTGTACGTCGAGAACGATAATTACTTAATCGATTAATTAAAATGACCGTATTATTAACACGATTATGCTGCAAGAACAGCTCTCATCGTGTTTTATTTCTTTAAATAAAAATTCTATTTATCGATTTCCAATCGATTTAAATTCAAGTTCATTGTACGCGAAAAGGTTAACTGAGATTAATATCTGTTAATAAGATTAACTTATAAGGCGGTTCACAGAAATCTATTCATACGCATAAAGGATTGAATGATTGAACAAAATACAATGATAGACTGCATTATTCATCGTCGCGACACAAATCGCCTTCATTTAAAATTGGAATCATTGAATATTAAGGTGCATGCACACGTAGCTTGGCACTGCTTGCAGTTTCGTCATTGTCAATCAATATCATTAGTTTACATTACGTATGTAAATATCGTTAACATATTGTAGGTATAGAAATGATATAAAATCTCTCTTATCTGTTTTTTTATTAAGGCCTGGTTTTACCAGCGTCTCGGATAGCATTTATCTGAGGAATAAGTTAGATGTTTTGATAAGATTTCAATAGGAGCTGTGAAAACGTCAACAAAAGTACGGTACTTCAGAAGTTCAGAGGCAAGTGAGCCGGTACAAAATAACTCTTACCACATACGTACGGTGGTGAGGGTCTCCTGATGGAGCCGGAAGGTGGGTACAGGAACCTCCTATGGCAACCAGTAGACATTTATCGTGTTCGGGTTCGTTGGATCAAACAAGTCTTTCTATTAGAAATATTATAACCATTTTAACTTACTCCACTTCTAAAAACCAAGTTTTACAGTAAGCGTTTGCAAACATAGTTTGGGACCCAGCACATTAGATTAAATTTTCTCAAGCGCTTTTGGGTTTAAATTTTTACCCATAGTAAAAAATATGAATTATTCAGATGTATTTGTTAGAGCCACAAATAGTTTTCAAACGGTTTGTCATATTTTTTCCATCCCATAAGTTTGATTTCCAATTTTCTCTTAGCGAAAACCCACGTGAACACGTAGCTGCGTAGGAGCCATTCGAAAATTACTTGATCAATACAAGAAAGTAAACAGTGAGAAATGCATGTAAGACTCACTTTTATTTGCATACGTAAGTATGTACAAATGTTTATGTTCACTATGAAACCTAGTGACTACGAGACCTACCTAATACAGGAACAAATATAAATATCTACGGGTGTCCCGCCAAGCATCGCTCCATATCTAAAACCATCTAACCGACTATGACGCTATCTGTATAGTTATCGTAAATTGGCTAAGGATTGAAAAAACCAATTTAAATCAGAGAAAAAAAACATTCTATTATGCAACGATAATTGGTTTGGGTCGTTGACTCGAAGAAGCGGCAATACACATATGACATGATATGGTTTTTTTCTTTAATTATTTTTTTCGCAATCACTTTCTCACTTGCTTTTTATGCGAGAGCACGAGGTGCTTTGAATTGCTTAATGTGTTTTGTTACGCATGAGTAGTCGGAAGGAGGTTAAAAAAAATCTAATTAATTTAAAAAATGTCGTACATGAAGGCACGTGCCCATTCATTGGATTACAACCGGCGAGTAATTTTTTAATCGTTTGACAACAAGGAAAAGCTGTCTCTTCTAATGAAATGCCAACTTTTTCCACCGATAACATGGAATTTACTGTTTTGGAATTTAATTAACTTACGGATGTTAAGAATTATGCAAATTAATAGGTGTAATCAAAGTTTTATTATATGCATTTAATAAAACTCAAATAAGTGTGAATCTAGAAATTCTAGCAAGTGCAAAGGAAACAAATGGGGTGCAATAAAGTTTATGATCATCCTTATATGGTTATGTTTGGCTGAGGTTTCATTGCATCGACAAGGAGAGTCGCAATAAAAACAGTGCGCGCGGTAATTGACTACCTACCCTCCGCTCCCGGCGTTCCCTAATTGCATAGCCGGAGACGATTCCCACGCGCGCCAATGAAGATCAGCCACCGAACGTGGATACAACCGTCGTTATGCAACTTTAATCAAAATTCTGTGAATCGCAGCAGGGGGACTCGCTATTAATACTTAAGTAGGTACAACACGTACATATCTAACAATAACGTCTTAGTAAATTAATACTATTGTCGACAACGAAACGTGGAGCTCGCATCAGGGATCGATTTAACCAACGCTAGAATCTTGTAAATCGTTTCAGCGTTTAGTTGCCAAGCTTACACGATAACACGGGCTTTTAAGTAACGATATGCAATGTGTAAGTATGAAAATTTAAGTAAGGCTGTCATCATCATCATTTCGACCTGATTCCGCTCACTGTTAGGAAGGCCCCTAATGCCACGCTTCATGGTCCTTCGTAATGCGTCTAACAGTACACTTATATATGTTTATTACTAAGTATAAAATGACTAATTCTGTAAATCTCTATTGTAAAATAGAAATATTGTAGTTTACGTGTATCTGCTACATAAAACCTAGACTTAAGTCGATTCATCGTTCTGGTAAATTTATAAAAATTGTAATACGCTGTCACAAGAAACCACCCAAGAACCAAACATGACTGACCCGAGTGTACATACGAACAAGTCGAAAAAAAATAGAGAAAGAAAAGACGCTGTTTAAAAAAAAACGATAGGTATCCAAAGAAAGTCCTGAACTTCGAAATGGTATTAAGAGATGATAGATATCTCTTTTCGTCTGCGGTCAAGGACACTTATGTATCATCTGGCTAGAGAACCTATCCTTGACATCTTTGAAGAACTGGAGCAGGTAGTAATGTAGTAGACAAACGACCGGAGCGTCACCTGAGATGGCTCGAACACGTTTCGCGACGTCCTAGTGAGAAGGTCCGTCGGAAATGTACACCTTACTGTACTTGGACTGAGACGCCGCGGGAGGTCCAAAAAGTGATAACAGGATGTTGTTAAAGCCGACAAAAGCGTACGATTTGACTGTTAAAGATTCAAGATATCGGTTAAAGGAGAGAACACGTGGACAACTCCAGAAATAAGCACAGATGAACAGTTTGACTGTTGAGGATTTTATGTTCTAATCGGGTAAAGAGGATAAGGCTATAATTGGAGAACGGTACGAGGAAGTAGAGGCGAACGATTTGACATGAGAATTTGAGAGACCATTGAAAAGATTAATAAACATCGCTAGGAAGAAGATTAATAGAAGTGTTAAACAATGTATCTCAGAGTTAAGAATAACGAGAACATCATTGAATTTTCTTTGGTCTTCGAAGTTCCCTTGGTGCGTAATGTTGATTGTAAGACATGAATAGTAATATGGGAACGCACGATTGCCTCCAACATACCGTCAATGGAACTTAAAAACGTAGGCACGCACTGCATCGGCACAGCAAAACAAAAGTTTATTCAAAGTGCCTGAGCACTGGGTGGTGAATCTGACGCAGTTATGACTCATTAGGAAGTTACCGGTGGCTCTCTTTTTACTGTAGAAAAGCATTTTTTTATCAATTTATAACAATGTTTGGACAAAATTAAGGATACCGAATATTTCGTAAAATGCTCAATATTTTTAAAGCGTTATGTATGCTCAGTCATGGCGCGGATTTTCAGAACTAAATATTTTAATCGCAATGGAAAATGCTTGCAAAACCACTGGCCTTTCAAACTTTCCCATGTCCTTACTAACAAATATACTGTTTTAGACAAAGATGCTGTTGATAGTGCATCAAAATTGTTAAGACATATTACGAAAAAAAATGATAAATCGGACCCTGTCTAGTACAGCAATTGCCCGACAGAACCAACTAGCACTACACAAGTAATGCACCTACTTAGTGCGTTGCTGTTAAAGACCGTTGATATTTCACGCCTCGAAACATCTCGATAAAACTTAAAGAAATTAATTAGAAAACGGTATTAATATTTCATAGTTAATTTTAAATCTAAGTATCTTTATGCTCAATTGTTACTGCTAGCTTTCTTGTAATTATAATTTTTTTTAATCATTGTACGAGCAGATAACACTAGTTTTTAAAGACGCAACGTAGTGTTTAATATTTCTTTAACCGACTTCGCAAAAGGAGGAAGTTGTTAAATCGATGCGTATTTTTTAAAATGTATTTACACAGATTTCTTTGAGATTGGTTGATTACATGATATTTTTTTTGTACACGCGAGATGATCCCGTTTAATTTTGTCATAATCTGATGCAGCATTTCGGAGATAGAGAATGGAACTCCACAACGACGAATACACACCTATCGTGATTAGGTTATTGAAATTCGTATTAGAACTGAAGATCACAATCGAATCATTTTTCGTATAGGTAACACAGCGTATTGTTAAGTCCGCTCAAAATAGAAAAATAAAACAAATATTTAAAACCACCAACATCAAAAAACTGAATAGGTAGCATCAAATAATGACCATACAATAAAATTAACATTTTCTGAGTCAGTGCCTTCAATTACACATACTACAGCACTGACTTGAAAATGTTAAAGCTAGAAAGCTAATCTGAAAAACTAATGGAAACTTAAAAAATAACAAGTAATTTATAGATGTATCTATTAAAAGTTGTTAATTAAAACATTATTTTTTTAAGCAACATTAATAGAAGTTTTGAGTGCCATGCCAACTTAAGTTTTACAGCAAAGTACACAAAGGTAGTAGGCGCTAATATTTCTCAAATAAATGACTTCTTGTCTAAGCTATACATAATACTATCCACATACCGTCCCCATAAATACCGTAGCTCTTAAAATCATGCTTCCTCATCGAACGTTCTTTTAATAGGTACTAAAGCAATCTAGAGACTGATGAATAGGAATCATGTGAACCAGAGCTAGTAATTGGGTGCACCAGAGCGGCGCTAGTAAATTGATATGGCAAGCTAGCGGTTCTCGATCGGCGCATGCATCTACGCCCTTCGATATGTATGGCATTTCGATCCGCAAGTTCATCGTTACGGCAATCGAACGACGCTTCTGGGCGGAGATCGATTCGACTCCATGCACGATGTTGCAATGGTTACAGTTAGTGGACTCGAGTGATATTATCTTATGGTAATTGAACTAAATGTTCTCGCTTTGATGTTGCTTTACTTTGAGGGACGAGTAAAAAATTGGGTTAAATCGACCGCGTTAATGACTGCGTGGTAGTACCTATGTGCGTATTGCGTGTCGATTCAGCAAATTAAGTTCTTGAGTACATATTAGGTGTTGGTACCAGGTACACTGTTTAGTAAGTATTTCAGTGTTATGCAATAAAAAATATATTTCAGATGTAAAGTTGAACAGTTTTCCTTTTGTGCGAAAATTATAAATAGACACATTAGGGCCAGAATTTAAATTAGTAGGTAGGCAAGTTCCTACCTACATTTGGAGTCCTGGATAAGTTTTAGACAGAAATTAAATGTTTTTTGTCGTTTAAATATAGTTATAAAGTAAATTATTTAGGTAGGGTATTTAAATAAATTGACCCTAAATGTAAAAAAGGAAAATGGTATGTTAGTTTCCCGATTTCCAATTGAGTAACTAATTAAGCAAATATTAAGTGGGAATTAGTTTCATACCATTTTACGGAAAACCTTAAATATGAAACCATGATTGAATATTTAAATTCAATCATGTCCCATCTTCGTCACAACTTCATGATTGTTTATTTAAAATAATTTATAAAAGCAGGCATAAACATGCCAACATAAATAAATGTCATAATAATATGCATATTAAACAAATGAGCTTACCATAATATTTATTACGATGAACCATCGTATAAGCATCAAGGGACTCGATTTTAAAGACATTATTCACGATTTACACATTAACTTTAGATTTGGTGTTCGCTTTGTTTTTGCGATGAATTTTCCGCGAGCGCGAGCTTTCCGTTCCCGCCAAATCTTTGTTGGAGTGACCACACTGCGCACGCCTGTTGGCTGACGCTAAGCCCGCCAAACTGAAGCAAGCCGTAAGCACCGTGAGAGCTTCGCGAACCGTCTCTGAATGGCCCACTCCACTAGAGGGAGAAATGGCGGGAGTCGCGGGAGGGACGATCTTGTAGGGGAAACCGCGTCAACCGCCTCTGGTAATTCACTAAGAAAAGTTATTTGACGACTTGCCGCATAGGGGATCGCTGTTGTAATAGAAAAATGAAAACGATTTGTAAAGTGAATAGGCGATTTGAAATATTGCAAGCGGTAATTTTTTTTTCAATTATAGTCCGTAATCTATATTATTATGCTAGTTAATCTATAAAGACAGCACATTGCTTACTTAGGTAGGTGTACAAATGTAAATTATGACAGCATACATTAATGTTTTGCAGTGGCTTAGCATAACAATAACTAAGTAGGTAGGCACAGGTATGTAGATTATTTTTACTATTAGACATAAATATTTATAGCTTATTACTATCTACGTCGCGTCGGGGGAAGATCGCGATAATCCGTAGGTATTTTCACGACACGCACGGTGTTTTGCGAAAATTCTGAATAGGTATGTCCATAAAGGTTTATGCGATCTTACTGGACTGGACAGATAAAGTAATTTCGCGAAACTACGAACCGAGTCTAGTTATTTCGCGAAACCTCGAACTGATTTTAGTGTTGTTGTGAAATTACTGAACTTAGTTTACTTATTGACGAAATCTGTTAAAATAAGGTGGGTTAACAAGGGCGAGGGAGGGTGCAGTGAGAAATTAAAGGGTATGTAATTTATGAAATGGGAAGCTCCTAGGCACCTGCACTGAAACAGTCTACACTAACCCTTAAATTTAAAGTATCGGAGTCAATGTAGCGCGTGTGTGCAGGTTCATAAACGCTCAGCTCACCCTCACTCAATCCGCCACCCATCTTGTTTTAATAAAGTTCGTCATGTAACTAAACTACTTAGTTTAATAATTTCACGAAAACACTAGACTCAGTTTTAGGTTTCGCGAAAGTATTAGACTCAGTTCGTCTATTTAGTTTCGCAAAAGTTGCGTAATGAGAAAACCTTGACGTCATTTTCCGAATGACGAATGATCATGAAACTCCGCATGTATTTACGAAAATATGGACTACCTACGCGATCCTACACCGACAGGTAAATACATAAATAGAATATACAGGGTGGTAATTTGCTACCTTAACCATTGTAGCTACAAGAAAACGTTCTTAGGAGACCACCATTAACTTTTGGAACAATTTTCACCTGCATTCATAGATTTGAAAAAAAAATACAGTCAGCGAGAAAAAGGGCAGTTGTTGACACAAAAAAATGTTTGATGCCAATCGATCGTATTTCCCAGAAAGATCAAAAGACTCTTCCGGATCAAAGCTACCTTAATCATTGTGGCTACAGGAAAATGTTCTTATGACAGTGTCCATAATTTTTGAAAATATTTGGACATGCATTCACAGATATTGAAAATGAAATTATTTATTTTTTGGTATAAACTTAACTTTTGAACATAATTTAGTTTTTCGTGATTTCTGACGTTTGTAGTATTCTAACCTCAGTGGGTCCGGAAGAGTGTTTTGATCCTTATGAAAATTGGTCGATTGGCACCATAAAAATGTTTTGTTAGAACTGACCATTTTCTTGCTGACTGTAGGTACCTATTTTTTTTTCATGATCATTTCGAAATAATGTCTAAAATTATGGACAGTCTCCTATCAGCATTTTACACCGATTAAGGCCATAACGATTAAGGTAGCTACTCTGGCTACCCCTATTACTACCCCCTCTCAAATATATTTTTTGCGATTTCTGACTTTTCTAGTACTCCAACGTCAGTGGGTCGTAAGTCTTTTGATCCTTATGGGAAATAAGATCGATTGGCATCATGAAAATATTTTGTGAAAACTGCCCTTTTTCTTGCTGACTGTATTTTTTTTTCTAAATCTGTGTATGCAGATAGAAATTATTCGAAAAGGTTAAGGACCACCCTTAACCTTTAAAAACCTGAAATCTTAAGAACGTTTTCCTGTAGCTACCATAAATAGCTGCCCTTCATGCCCCATCTCAAATGACCACCCTTAAGAGGTATTTTTAAAAAGCCATTCATAATTTTACCGTCTATTTGTAGGAAGGCAATAAATTACTTGTTTATTACATACCTACAACCGCAAATAGTAATTCTGATTTCAGTTTAGGTAAGTGAAGCTGAATGTGTGGGCTGTGGTGTCTGACAAGACCAAATCAAAGTAACAATATCTACCTACTTATCAAATAATTTTGTGAAAACCACAATTTTTACGGTTCTGTACTTTCGTGCTTAATGGCAAAAACGGGATCCTTAGTTTTGTCATGTTCATAAAGGCGTGTGACTCAGAATACAGTCTATACAACTTTTTTTAATACTATTTAATCCTAGCACTTGTTTAGAACTTTCAACCAAAATGGTTTCGGTTAAATTGGGCAACTGCGGTAATAAATAAAATAAAAACTAGATATCCAAGGAGCCCACCACATGTCATACGCAAAGCATAAAAGGATGGTATATTCCACATAAATCTAAATAGGTATATTCTTTTCACCATGAGTCCTGACAGTTCGGTCATTTCGTAAATTGTAGCCGTATCGAGACTGCTATCGAAAAAACGTAAACGACATCATCAAATACCGTAAAATTGCTATAATATCCATGTTTTGTTTTAAAAAAATATTTGTTTTTCTTTGTATGGTAACGTTTTGTAGAGAAACGTCAGGAATCAACTTATAGTGAAAAGGGTATAGGAACAGTACAACACAGCCAATAAGTTATATCGATGTACCTGATCGAACAACTAATGGCAGTCGCTAATTTTCGTGCCACCACTTATGTGTCAGCGTAAATATCTTTTACAAGGCTGCGTGACAGCAAAGCCAGGTTTACGTTTTTACTGCAGTACTAATAAACATTCGTGGTTTTGAAGTCGCACTCCTTTCGGAAGTGATCGGTTTTATGAAGTTTGCCGATGCGACTTATTAATTGTGTCGTACTGAATCTATTTATTACTTCGATTTCTGTGGTTCAAGTTGTAATTATTGATTACTAGCTTTTGCCCGCAGCTTCGCTTGCGTGAAATTTTGAACCCGTGACGATTTACCATACAAACTTTCATCCCCTATTTCACCCCCTTAGGGGTAGAATTTCCAAAAATCCTTTCTTAGCGGACGTCTACTAACTATAAACTACCTCCCTGCCAAATTTCATCTTCATACGTCTAGCGGTTTTCGATATTTCGTGGTGAGTGAGTGAGTGACCTTTCGCTTTTATATATTTAGATAGATTAAAAGTCTCCTAAAGGAAACCTAAGTGAGAGTGCAACATGCACTTGACCGGTTTCTATAGCAGGCACAATCGATATATTCGAACGCTTACGGTGTTTTTTTTATTGATAGAGGGAATATTTGGTAGATAAGTACTTTATTGTGTAGCTTGATAATATTTCGAGTGTTTAAAAAAATACTCCAAAAAAGAATTCCCTATAGTCACAATGAATATAAAATATTTATTCAAGTCATGAACAGCTAATCTGATAAAAATATATACTTAGGTACTTAACGTACCTATTACCTACCTAGTATTTGTAATCAAACACTGATACGCACTGTAACACGATAAGAAAATTGCATAATCGTGTACGGTTCAAGTAACACGAGTTAAATGAACGTTTTATGGCTCGTAAGTCATTAGTAATTATGAAATGACAGTGATCTCAAATTGACAAAAAAAAGAATAAACTACGCGAACGACTTACAGATGCGTAATCCGCCATCTGTGAGTGAATGGTAGAACTAAAGTGGGCACCGTCTAGTTGGCACATGTTCCAAAGTTTCCGCATTACGGCGCTAGACGCCTCCGTATCCGAATAGAATTTCTCATCTCGTAAGAAAATCCTTGAATGGCGCCATTACATTGCTTTATTGCCCGCGGTAATTATGCAGATAGTTATCTGATCTGTATTTTTATAATAAGAGGTAGGTAATGATTACTCATGTAGGATAAAATAAAATTATTTTTGAAACATCGCGCTGAAGCATACATTTCCACTTCTTCTCCTTTATATTTACGTTTATGAACTCACTGGGAACATAGATTTTTCTCCGTACAGGATAACGAAGGAATCCCCATCGATTGGAAAGAATAAGGGCACCTAATCAGTATTCTATAAAATAGATATCAATGCCGTTGTTTGCCAAAAGCACCGAGGTGTTTTTTTATGGGCTCATAATTACTCCATGAGCTATCCAAGGAGTTTCTCTAAATGAAAACATTTGGAATGACGAAGAACACGATAAAGTATGTTGAAGTGGCAGTGGGCGGGTGGGTGTGTTCAGAAAATCGATAACCGATACGGATGAAGATTTGGGGTACATAAAAGAAGCTCCACCTGTTACTTCAGTACGTACGGCGGTTCCTAGCCATTTAGGCCCGCTATGAACTTAGCTGACTGGCTAAATCTTTCCACCATGGCATTAGTTATTCTAGACTTTGCGCATACGAGATAAGAAGGGAAAAGGTTCGCAACGCGACTAGAAACTAGAAACGGAGCGTGGAAACACTAGACGGACGAGCTAAGTGAAAGATTCTGGATGAAATAATTCAAAACATTCTAATAAAATGAGTACTGTATAGGTAGAAATAGGTGTGAGGGTTTTGTTCAGCAGTAATGAGGCTGATATGAGGTTGTGCAAATCATACTTAAACGATACGATACGAGGTAGGTATCTAATCAAAACGATGCTGAAACGATAATACGAACAAAAACCATTATATAATTCTGTTCACTGTTTTTGATTCTCATTTACAATTACAATTAAAACACTTTGCTAGGAAAAGGTGAAACCCAAATCAAAAGTCAAAATGATTTGAATATTTAAAATGCATTTATTACAATAATAAATTAAAATATTTGTTATAAATAAGGTTTAAATAAAATACCCTCATTCCCTTGTGACACGATAAATTAACACGTAAATATAAATTGGTAAAAATTGTTCACAGGTTACAAAACATCTTTTGTGCAGGCAGTCATTTACCCAAGCTCTTCTTAAGATTTTCTGCAAGTTTATCCATAAACTCGAAAGTTTCGTAATAGTCTTGTCTCTTCACGTTGCTCATGCCCTTAATACAAACAGCAAGATCCTTGGTCATAATTCCAGATTCGATTGTGTCGATGCAAACCTTCTCTAAAGTTTCGGCAAAGTTCTTGAGTTCAGCATTGTCATCCAACTTAGCGCGGTGCAGGAGACCCCTGGTCCAGGCAAAGATTGAAGCAATCGGGTTGGTAGAGGTTTCCTTTCCTTGTTGATAGAATCTGAAATGCCTGGTAACTGTACCGTGGGCAGCTTCCGCCTCTACAGTCTTGCCATCAGGGCAAATGAGAACAGATGTCATAAGACCCAGAGACCCGTAACCTTGAGCAACTGAATCGGACTGCACGTCTCCGTCGTAGTTTTTGCAGGCCCATACGAATCCACCCTCGGATTTCATTGAGTAAGCAACCATATCATCTATTAGCCTGTGCTCATACCAAATACCGGCAGCTTCGTACTGCTTTTTGTATTCGTTTTCATAAATTTCCTGGAAGATGTTTTTGAAGCGGCCATCATATTGCTTAAGAATAGTGTTTTTGGTGCTCAGGTAAAGAGGGTATTTCCTCTCAAGAGCAAATTTGAATGAAGAGTGGGCAAAGTCGACGATAGAGGCATCAGTGTTGAACATGCCAAGAGCGACACCAGCTCCCTTGAAATCGTTAACGACATGCCTGATAGGTTCTCCTTTAGGTGGCGTCCAAATGAGCTCAAGTTGTCCTGCACCAGGAACAACAAAGTCGGTGGCTTTGTACTGATCAGCGTGTGCATGACGACCGATGATAATAGGCTTTTCCCAGCCAGTTACAAGACGCGGAATATTTTTGCAAATAATAGCTTCCCTAAAGACTGTACCTCCTAGAATATTACGGATTGTTCCATTAGGACTCTTCCACATTTTCTTCAGCTTGAATTCTTCTACTCTGTTCTCGTCAGGGGTGATGGTCGCGCATTTGATGCCGACATTGTATTTCTTGATTGCTTCAGCACAGTCGATTGTTACTTGGTCTTCAGTCAAATCACGATTTTCCATACCCAGGTCATAAACGTGCAGCTCGATGTCCAAGAAGGGCAATATGAGCTTTTGTTTGATGAGATCCCAAATAATCCTGGTCATCTCATCACCAAGGATATCAACAACGGGTCCAGCCTTTATTTTCGACATTGTGTGTATCTGAAATCAAAGAATGATACTTGTTAAATTATGTGTATAAAATGAATTTTAAATACTTCTATAGGAACTATCTACCTGCTGATAAATGGCCGGCTAATGAAACATCCAATACGAATGATTTAAGTAATAGGTACTAAACTAACTATGTTTGGGTCGGCTTCCAGTGTTACCAGATGTGGTTGAATACCAGTATTTTACACAGAGCGACTGCCATCAGACTTCCACAACCTAGTTACTGGGCAATACTGATATTGAAAGGTTTTTATTTATCTTTGGTAGATTTTTACTTTTCCTCGCGATTTTTAGGTAACCTTGCCCTTAGGTACTGAAGTGGCCTCCGTCGCGGGACGGTTGTCAGATTTTCGGGCTTCTAACTAGGTAGTTAAAAGCCCGGGTAGGTACCCGTATCGACAGTAATAGATATTCGTATGACACACGGAACCGACGCGGCGACGGTTTAATGTACCTACTCTGCGAGCCACGAGGTCTCGATGTGTCACAAAATGTCACCAACCAAATCATGGGTTGACCGCGGTAACTGCAACTTAACCTCCCAGATCGCTGAGACCGTAGCGTACAGACGCCAGCAGCAGGCCAAGCTACCAAACAAACCTACTAAAATTTTCCCAATCAACCTTGAACCTAATGCTTTCGCGGTAAAGATGAAAATCTATTAAAGAAATGTGACAGATTGTAGTAGTTTGATGTGCTGGCGTCTGTACAATCCGCGCGGTTGTTAATTAGGGCCAGCGCAGACCGAGAGCAGAGTAGAGCATTTTTGAGACCACTGAAAAAACTACTTTAAGACTATAGCATACAGTGAAAAATTAAATACTCGAACACGCATCTTGCAAGCTCGAGCATGGTCGAGCATCAAGTTTGGACGTGTTTAATTTTGCACTGTATGCTATAATCATAGTCGTTTTTTCAGTGGTCTCAAAAAATGCTCTGCTCTGCTCTCGGTGTGCGCTGACCCTTAGAGACGGGTCCCCCGTTTTGTTACTTAGATAGAGGAAAAAATTTAAAATTAGGTATTCAAATAAGATTTTACGACAAACGTCAACATAAAAAATTAACTTGCTAGACTTTGCGCCTTATCGAAATAATTATGTAAACATTACCATATACACGAATCAGTGTAATGACCTTGAAAAGTGTAAATGATTTTAACATAAACAGAATTCATAGATAGGTATGTAGTAACCAGTAGGTAACCCTGAATAATTAAAGTTCAAATAATCTATTACAAAAAGGTAACTCTAATTAACTATTACATAACAGACAAACAATAATAAGAATAAAAACAATGTTTTGTTTCTGTGAAGAAGGAAATAGTAGTAATACATGAGGTTTTTTTGTATTAAATTATTCTGAGAATTTAGTAGGTAGCCGAATTAGAATAACCAAACCAAAAAAATTATTATTTTACCATTTCCATCTGTCTATGCGCCGGCTGTTACCCAATTCCGAATATAAATAAAAAAAGAAATACCGACTAAGAACTTGATAATTTTTTTTAACTAAAAATGTTTGGGTAATAAATAACATATAAACCAAACATGAGATTGTAATAAATGTAGGTACATTTACTGATAATTGCATGTGTACAAAATAATATTTTGATAGAACCACACAATTTTGAAGTTTATTTTTGTGATAGGTAGGTAGGCACCAATTTTATTTTCAATGCATACAAGGATGATGAAATAAACTAACAATTGACTCCTATTTGCTGTCTGTCCTATGCACACTATTACTTACTACGGAAATAATTTATGAGACGAGATAATAGTGAATTCATTGATGTAGTTATTACTATTATGTCACAATAGATCTTTAATGAGTAATATTATACTAATGAGTACTTGATAACACCAACTTCTAAATAAACATTAAATATAGATAAACAAAGAAATGAAAACATCAAAAATAATTTATCTCAAGTTCAATGTACCAATTCTAATAACTATCTCTGATAAATGGTCTAAGGCCATGGACCAATACAAAACAAGGAATATGGTCAACGGTTTGTAAATTAGATTTGTATGTTTACTTTGTTAACCAGGTGTTCCAAATACTGTCCAGAGATATTCTCCATTTTGAGTGACATCTTTACACCATACATACGTATGTGTGACAGACGTATGTCTCAAACCGTTTCTTATTTTTATCTAGAAATAAAAATGTATGATGAATGGTAATCATAATAATTACAGAGACACAGTTGCAGCTTTCTGTGATAAAAATACCTTAGAAAACCATTTTTAAAATTGAAATATTCCTAAATATCCATTTTAATTAATTCTCTCAGTAATTACCTAGGCTATTTATTCTAAAAACAAATTGTAGCATGATAATACCTGATAAAATTTGGTAGATAATCATACTTGAATAAGCAATGATAAGCAAGTTTTGTATGAAATAATTTGAATACCTACATAAACTAATAGTTGGAAAATATTATAGCCAACCTGAATAATTCACAGATTGAATAGTGTATTAACTAATTTCTTTTTATTTTCATTGTGAAAGTGCTTTTTAGTGGAAATACTTTTACATGCTAATGGACAAAACTGCATAATTTAAATTGCATTTCATGAAATAATGCTTCAATAGACAGATATCTACTACCTACATACTTACATACAAAGTAATATTTTTCTATCTAGTTGGTTAATGACTATCAATAATAAAATCTAAAATAGGAAATAGGTAAGTATAAAGATCTGGGAAGAATATGACAGAAGAAAAAAATACTAATTGGTGCTAGTGTCTTACAATAATTATTATCAATACATGTTTGCTTACAGGAAAATTAGGACTTGTTCTACAAATAAAACACCAACGTACCTAACCTGTACATACATGGAATAATATTTTCAAAGAGATAATGTAAAAATTGTAGGTTTACCTACGTGACAATTCAAAGATCGTAAAAACAGGTTCGTGGCAGAGCAAAGTCCGAAAGGCTTAAGTGCAAGGCTTTTAAAAAAACTGGATTTATACAGAAAATACTACGATGAGAGGCCTAAGAATAGAATTTGTACATCGAATCAATATGATAAAACTATGGGCGTGTTATTATCTTACCTATCAGTATTTTTCGTGAAAGATAACTGTAATAACTACTGATCACGTCGTACTTCTCCCACTCCACAAATCGGACTGCTATGCTAGTATAGTATTGCTAGTGCTGTAGTAGTACTGCCGTGCTGCCGCCGACGATTATCAGTTACCTTTTGTCAAGTAAATGTTTGGAATTTGAATGACTCTGCATTCAATAAAGCTTCAATGAATGAATTAAGTAGGTACTTACTGGAGCCCACTACAAAGTTGGTAGGTATAAAGTAAAATAATCACTGTACCGTTTATATTTTTGCCTCAGCAGAAATCACAAAATAAGCGGGTGAAAGCGCCGACAGACGTCAGAAGAACTTCATGGAAAAAAGGAAAGCATAGTGTATAGTCTATGAAGGAAAGGATACCGAGGAAAAAGAAACCAAAAATGTATGTGCGCTCGAAAGTGGAAAATCGTAGGTAATAAAAACTAAAAACCAAATGGACGCCGTGGTGATCTTTTCGGTGCTGAATAAAACTATTTCACTTATCTGAACGGATAGTTGTATTTCTTATGTAATGTAATATAATCAAAGAAATTATGTTTGAATTTAATTGAAATAAAAACGGTATTTCAAAATTCCAGTTCAACTGAAAACTGAATTAAGGTACGTTCACATGACAAGCGTTCAACGCGCGTTTTGTTAATGCGCGTTTACAACTACATACATTTTATTCAGGCCGTACACATGCTAACGCGCGTTTTAATAAAGCGCGCGTTGAACGCTGCGCCAGCGCTCGACTGTTGTCAGCGCGCGTTAACGCGCGCTTTGAGATCATTGATTTTCTATGTTACCGTTCAGTTCAGATGAGCGCGCGCTTTTTCAGATGAGCGTGAACACTTTAAATAAATTCAACGCGCGTTCACCGCGCGTAGAACGCTTGTCATGTGAACTTACCCTTATGGTATCACCTCAAAGAACTAAATACCGAAAAAAAATCGGTGTTGTCAATGCAAGGATTATTATTGGTACAGAGAGAAAGACGAGGATGTTATTTTTGCTCTAAGTATTTTTCATTCCTAAATAAAAATTAAGTAAGCCCAATAAATTAATAGTCAAGTATCAAAAGTTGTAATTGGTCCAAGACCGATGTAATAAAGTAAAAAATAAATCAAAATCTAAATGGATGCGTAAGAGGGATCTCATCACATCCCATAAGTCCAAATCCAATGTAAGATATCTATCTGGTTTAATGAGGTAAGAAAAAAATCATAGGATCTTAATGATCCTGTATTGGCCGGGAATATTTTATACAACGCCGGTTCGATTCCAAATTATACCAATAATCGAGCCGTAATATATTTTTCAAATACAGCAATACTAGATTCTCTTCTTGAGTCAGGGTTCAGGCAGGGTCTCAGATCAGGGGGCTTACCATGACGTCTTAAGAAAACGTTCAAATGCCAGCCAGTCACTATCCGTTCAACAGCAGGCCTGCTTCTGAATCGCTAAAAATCCTACCATGACAGTACAAAAGGTGAACGACTATTCAACCATGTTGAACGGATAAGCTTGTTCATGGTACGAAAAGTCTATATAAAAAAAAAGGTGAACAGATTTCGTAAACGTCAACGTAGCAGGCCTGCCGCAGGCCTGCTCTAACGATGTCATAGTACAAAAAAGCAGGGCAGTTCAACTTCCAGGCAACTTCTGCCCTCATGGTAAGCCCCCAGAACAAGGAACTTAAATACCCAGTGCCGGCGTAAGGGCCACTGACACCCCGGGCGAAAATAACTGTTTATTTCCTTGGATCAGAATAATGCATAACTAGTCTCTACAGAACAATAACTAGAGCAGCCGGCGTTCCTGACAGTCTGACAGTCAGTAAGGGCAGTCCGTGTTGCCAAATCAGCTCTTTTTGGGTTAAATGGAACCAAAAAGAGAACATTTTTAACATTCCTACACCCTAAATTCCTAACTCAGATAATTTATGTAAACAAAGGGGATAACAGATCAAAAAAATATTTTATTAATGGTAATTCACTGAAAATGCCGGAAAAAGGGTTAGATTCTCTTATAGGTACTGATTTTAGAAATAATAATTTAAAAATATCATACCGTAATTACTTTTATAAATTTTCAGTTTTCAACAAAGTTATTAAAAAAAGGAGATTTTCTGGTATAAAGTATTTTATGATACTGGTAACACTGTAGGAGTACAAAACATTTTCAAATTTCGTTTAACAAAATGTCAAAGTTGTTTATTGTTTGTCTTAGCGACATAACAATACATTCGTTTTCTTTTCCCGTTTTCGCTGCGTGTTTGTTAATTTTGTTAATGTGCTAAGTATCATCGTGTTAAGTTTTTCATCTTGTTGGTGTTTGTTATATTTCCTTGTTTTTGTTGAGTTCGTTTGTTAAGTTTTATTTGTTATTTGACAAATGGAGCCTCAGCCGGGGCCCTCGAAGGCAGCCGCCCCCGACTTTTTGTCGCCTGTAAAGCGGCCTCGAACATCTATGAGTGCCACAGAAAAACTTATGGTGATGAATGCGTATAAGGACTGATTAAAGTGATTATAAGGCGCGTCTCCGACACACTACACAAGACATTGTTTGGCTACGGTATTTTGTTTGCATTGTTCTTAAAATTAACTTGATTTTAAATGATTACTTAGTAAACATTTAATGATAAAATGTTTTGTACCACTAACCTGTCACTTTGACAATGACATTTCTTTGTTTACATAAATTATCTGAATTCTGGAATTAAGGTATAGTACCTACTTAAAAAAAATATTTGTGATTTGTTTTGAAATCCTTTGTGTGTTATATTTCATTTCATTTTACACTGTCTATTAAACAACTAACTTGTTGTATTTAAAGCACTCAAAATAAGAAAAACAACAGCTAAGCCCTTCTCTCTAATACATTTTTAACCGACTTCAAAAAGGAGGAGGGTCTCAATTCGGTTGTATTTTTTGGAATCTATTCCGTTTTCCCCGAATTTCTGATATTGAGTTGGCAATAGTGGCAAGTAAAATAGCAACAATGGCAACATTGCAGTCAGCTCAGCTCAGCTCCCCTCTGCCTGCCCCCCTCTTGCTTTGTACAAAGCTCGTTTGATCTAAATAAATAATAATTTACAGAAACAAGATAAATACTGTCGTGTTAAAGTGACTTGATAACCAAATCGTGAATGAAGTTGCGGGTATTTTAATATGAGAATCAAACAGAACAGTCTATGACAGGAATTCGAAATGGTGGTGCAAAAGAATTGGACTAACGTAGATGCATCGCAACAGAATCCAGTAACTGAAAGCTCCAGTGGTACATGGGGCTTCCAGGCTCCGTCCAAGGCATTGAATGTTCGTTCTAACACTCCCTGCAACATGCAAGCGGTATGCCATATTTTATACTTTAGCACCACACACCAGTGACCATGAATTTGAATGTCAGTTTTAGGCAAATAATGAATTTTTGCGATAAAAGAGCGCTCGTTTTGTAAATAAATTAACGCAAAATGTTCGGTTGACATTAATGAATGGTCGGACAAATAGCTATATGCATGTTAGGGAATCAGCCAATAAATTATATGCATAAATTATCTACAATACTGTCAATAATCTGCTGTAAACAACACAAGATTCCTCTACGACAATTAATATTCGGTCAGAAGGTAGTCTTGGGGGCGCAGTTTGATATTCTTTGAGCTTAGAAGTTATCTATACCTAACAACAGTCTATTATCCTGTTATTTTATATAGTCAGAATTCTTGTTCATTCATTATTTACTTCAATATTTTATTTAGTTACTAGTTATTATTTATTCTTAGGGCCGATTTTTCAATCGTCAGATAAATTTTATCCAAGGAATAAATATGACGGTTTGATATATTTTCTATACAAAAGCTGTCAAAACGTCAAACTTATTCCCCAGATCAAAGTTATCTGACAATTGAAAAATCAGCCCTTAGACTACAAAGGTCCCACTTTTTATTTTTTATTAATTAGATACAAATACAAATCTTTTATTCGTCAATGCAGGTGTACAATACAATAGATGCTCACTTTTGACCAAATATATACCTGGACCTAAACATACATAGAAGATATTACTCTATAGCATACAATAGAATATTCTTTATTTTACACATTTAAAAAACAGATAATATTAATTATCATAGAAATAGTACAGAGGGCAATTAGTGCTAAATGCAATCTCTACCAGACAACATATTGATGTTGTTGTAAGCCACAAATTGCATTTTTGTGTTTTTCACATAAAAGTGTCTAATTTTATGGATCTCTGTTCCAAATATAAACATAGCAAAAATTTATATCATATTTTGGTATTTTTATATTTGGAACAGATAATATACACAAAATTAAACACTTTTACATGAAAAACACAAAAATGCAATTTGTGGCTTACAACAACTTATGTGGGAGGCATTGATTGATTAATAAACCCCTTAAAACTAAACTAGGGGATTTTGGTCTCACTCTGGTCTTTGTTTAATATTTTGTGATATTCATTTCTTATTTCATGGCCCCAACAATTTCAGAAACAGCCAGTAACCCGTCAAATTGCCATAAACACACTAGCTGCTATGCACAGAAGGTTCAGTCTACCTGGACCAGTGCAGCCTCATTCAAGACCTATAGCGGAGTTCCGGGCTAGTGCCAATAAGTCACTGGATATGTTGCGACAAACAATTCAGTCAGCAGTTACAAGGGAGATTGATCAAGTGATCAAGAAATATTTGGAAGTAAGTATTTTACGATGATTATAGTTTACCCTCATAGAGGTCTTTAAAACTTTGAACCCTTTGAGATCCGGGTAGAGAAAAAGTTACAATAAATAAACATGAGCAAAACACTGTAATTTTGATAAATTATTATTTCATAAAAATTGTAGTTCATGTCCTCTTGTCCCTTACTACATCTCCTGGAGATTTACTGCCATTGTTTATCTATTGTGTCTATAATTACAGTGCTTGAAGTGATATGTAATGAATTTAAGTAATGGTTCAACAAATATTGTTTTATAAATCATATATCATGTTTCAGAAATTCTTTGTACCTGCTGTTAACAACATAAGACTGAATTTGGGTGATGAATCTGTTAGTGAAGATCAGGTAATTATTTTTAAAACAACCCTAATAGCCTAAGCCCTACTTACTCTGAGTAGAGGCCCCTGCCCACTACTGGGCAGTAATGACTATGCTATCTTAGATAGGAACGTAAGTTCGCAATAAAGAATTTGAAGTGAAAGAAGTACCTACATCCATTTCATCAAAAATTTAAGAGCTCAATCAAAGTATGTAGTTACACTACAGTTAATAATTTATGTCATTTGTTAACATTGGCTTGTCAATAATTCATAATAGATGATTTACTGTAAATACTTTATCTTTATGGTATATTTCTTTAGGTGAGAGCAGTTTGTCGTGCTATGTTGGATGCAACCCGCTTATTGTACACCACACCACCTCGGCCTGCACAGTCACCCTATGAGAACAGTGATTCAGAATCCAGTAACAGTGCTGACTCTAAACTTGCTAAACAGACTGCTGTAAGTGTTACAAAAGGACAACTCTTTTTTTCTTCCATACAAATAATGAAAATATTATTCATTTTGTAGTGTCATTATTTTTTTATTTTTTTTAACAGCTTTGAACCCACAAATATTGAAATTAAATGTTATGCTAAAAAATCACTTAACAAAAACAGTTTTTTAAGGATTTTCATGTGATAATTTGTTTGCTAGTAATAATACATGAAATAGTTACAGAGCCCATGTCAAAAGAGGAAGGATTCTGACAATGACATTGAAATATGCATAAAACGGAAGAAGATCAAACAGGAGGATACCACAGACAGTGCATCATCATCACCATTACCATCTCCTGCTATCAGAGACCCTGAGAAGTGGAACCCTGCTAGATTGACTCAAGAAACTCTGTTTATTATGGGATCTCATGCTCATAAAGTAAGATTTTCCTTGTTTATAATGCTTAAAAATGTTAATGGTTTAACTCATGTATTTCAGGAAGGCCTGTCTATTTTTATAACACCAGTCCAAAACAACATAACTTTGCTGACCATCATTGTATAGGTATTGCCTTAATGGTTTATACAAGGTGTAACTTAAATAACGCACAATCTCTTAAGAGGGCTATCGCATTTTCTCACCTCTCACGCTCGCACAGGACCATATTTTTTAAGAATGTTAAATTAAAAGATGCATTTTTTAATCATGTATTCAATGGGCTCCCTTTAAAATAATATCAATTTAATAGGTATAATTATTAAAAACATTTTTAGTGTGACATTTATTAAACTTATCTCAAAAACGGATCATAATAAATATTGAGCTGAGTTTATTAGGGAACACGATAGTAATGTGTTTTTAATAATTACCTATCAAATTAATATTATTTTAAAGGGAGCCCATTGAATACATTATTAAAAAATGCATCTTTTAATTTAACATTCTTAAAAATATGGTCCTGTGCGAGCGAGGCAGGAGACAAAATGCGATAGCCCTCTTAAGGGGTCACTGTACTCATCATTATGAACAACTTTTACTATGGGACAAAACTACATTTATGTTCGAATAATTCTTCAAAATGTAGGGAACAGCAGATATTTTTTTCGCGATTTCATGTTTTGTCCCATAATAAAAGTTGTTCATAATGATTAGTACACTGACCCTTTAAGAGGTTGTGCGTTATTTAAGTTACACCTTGTAGAAGCCATAGTAGGAGCACCACCTGACCATAATCATGACCCTCAAATAGACCACTACAACTGATATCAATTGCCGTAATTACTGCACTCACCAAACAGTTATGTTTGTTGACCGAAGCACATTGTTGCTAGCATTTAGAGTAATGAATGATGATTAGATAACCTCTTGTTATAATCCCATAGCATAGAATAATAAATTGTAATGCCCAGTACTCACTCCCAAACTTAATGTGTCAAGTACTTGGGCTTTAGTGGTTGGCAAGCGTGTTCCCATTCTGCTATGCGTTCGTGCTCCTATTACATCTCGGCTTGATCACAATGATTCGGTTTTCGTTAGTAACTCCGGAGGTGAAGCACCCCGTAAGTTTTCATACTTATATCGCGAAGTGACTTAGGCCTACCCATAGTCGTTTCTTGTTTTTAATAGGAGCACAATGCAGCCATTATTGTAACTTGTTTAATTAGATATATTGCTGATGACAGTCTAGTCTTGGGTTCCCATACCATTATGATTGAGCCTCATTTTGCTGATACATATATCCCTATCAAAATGTAAATTATTATTAGTACTTATTTAAGCCCCACTTTGTATTAATACCCGATTGTACATAAAATTATTTTAAAAGAGTATCCATGGAGTTTCTTGCTGGCTCTTCTCCATAGGACCCTACTTTTTGGAACTGTGCACCTAAATTGTCAAGACGTCTTCTTAAGTGCATGTACTGTGTCTATTCGAAATAAAAACGTTGAATTTGAAATGAAATAAATCTATTCTTGTGAGCTTGTTGCTCGGGTTAGTGGTGTTTTTTTTATACAGCACAATAAATCCACAGAGATAAAACTTTCTTATTTCAGGTGCTAGGCTTAGGCAATTCGCGGGGACGCCTGTATACCAGACACGCTGGTCTGCTCAGATATCCAGCTGATTCATCAGACAAGGAATGGATTGCTAGTCATAACTTGGTCAATGCAGTGGGTGGAAAAACATATATTATGGTATTTATATATTATTTTTAGGCTATGGAGTTGACGTTTTTTTCAAATGAACTATGTTTTGAATTGGGTCCGTTGTGATCTTCAGGTTTTGGAAGACATTGAAGAGCTTGCTAACAGTGATGCATACAAACACAATTCACTCCCCATGCTGGGAGAACTAACTGGTTTCAAAGTTCCTCTATTTATGCTGAGGAAAATAAAAGCATATGTTCTGAAGAGAGCCCTCAGTGGCGACTTGAGCAATGCCAACAGCCCTCAACCTTGCACAAGTACACTTGCACAAGAAGAGGATAAATACAAAATAGAAGACATCAAAGTTGAACCAAACCATGATAATTTTGACAGCAACAGTTTTGACGCCAGTCAGTATATTGGGAATAGCGATAATAGCAGAGATTTCTCAGATGTTCCAATGATGAAAGAAGTTACAGATTTCGCCGATATCAAAGTTGAGGATATGGATGACATGAAAGTCGGGGGTATAAAAGTTGAGGATTTAGATGAAATCAAAATGGAGGAAATGAAAGATGAAGATGTTGATCTCAATGGTATAAAAGTAGAAAATATTGATGACATTGATGTTGCAGAGATGAAGGTAGAAGATATAAAGTTGGAGAATGATGACGCTTTCTCTCTATGTAAAGATTCTGAGGATAGCCAAAGTCATTTAGTTGATGGCCTATTAGAATCAGACATAGAGTTTTTGAGCAGGAACCTGGGGAATATTGAGAGTGATGCAGATGCTCGAAAGACTATAGAGAAGCTAACTGGAGCTAATCCTGATACTATCACATTGGTTGGAGACGAATTTGATTTGGGAACTACATTGAACACTAGTAACGTAAGTTTAGTTTTCAATTCATATACACGATCATCAAAAAATATAATTAACGGAATTTTATCCTATGAAATGCTCAAAATTTTCACTGATTAAATTGTGCTGTGCTCTGTTCAGTTTGTGATTTTGAGTCCTTTTCGATGCTAAAATTCCAGTTAAATCTTGTGCATTTTCTTATAATATAAAAAATACTCATTCCAGTTCTCAGTGAACCAGACAAAATGCATCACGGTAGCGTCAACAACAAGCGGCATGGTCCATAGTGTCCCGGTGGCTCACATAGCTGCGCCTCCCCGTATCACTGGGAGCACTGTGCATTACTACACCAGCTCCAACATCCCGCCGTCTGGCCAGCGGACCGTGCACCATCTGCCCCAAGCTACGGTCACCATACAGAATATACCTGGAACTACATCACAAGTTATTCGTGGGTGAGTATTTATTTGAATAATAATAGATAGATATACTTTATTGTACACTAAAAGAAATAAAACAGAACGAATACAGGTAATCAAGAACAGTACAAATGGCGGTCTTATCATACAGGGTGTATAAAGACCCATCACATAGCCGAAATCTACGCACTCTGTACATCAAACTAAATTACATTGACCAAAAAAATTGCTGGGAAACGACTTTTATTTTTTGACATGACAAAAAACGCTTTTTTTTGTAGCGCGCAAATTATGGTTGTGGCGATGCCGCGCGTTTGCATGCGTGCAGCGCCCACACAGCCGAGCCAAGGCGGTCGTGTGCGTTTGATATTCATTGCGTTTTTGTAACTGCAAATGCGTAATTTGCTAGGAAAAATTGAAATTTTTGATAATGTTTGTATGGAAGAAAGTTTAGTATTATGACTTGGAAAACGTTTTCGGAAAAAACTAAAAAAAAAAAAGTGTACTTTGACCTTCAATATCTCCAAAACCAATGATTTCCCAGGTATGGTTTGTTCGAAAAAAATGATCCCAATGATGGGTAGAATACGCGGTTTTCGTTATCGTTAAGGGTCTTTTTACACCCGATATATAATAATTTCATAAGTATGATCTGTTAGGGGTAATATACGTTGAAAAATATAGATTATACAGAATTTGCTGGGATGATTTTGTTAGTATTACATGTGGTGAATGCTGCACGTGGGTACAACTGCGGCTTAAAAGTAATTATTTAGTCGCTTTCCACTACGTGGGAACTACCACGGGAGACAATTACTAAGCTGTCTTTTCATGGTCGGGATTCAGGATGCACTTGGCATAACTTAAGTTGGCTACAATAACGTTTTAATTTTTCCTTTTTGCAGAATACCAATCAACACCAAGACTGGTACATTCAGCACGGTCATGTCTCAAGGTACAGCCAGTACAATCATCGGCTTCGGCACTCGCACGTCCAACGCTACGATTATCGGCACACCGCAGTATGTCAATGTCAGTTCCAAGTCGTTCCCCACTGGGAACATCCTACACAACGCCATTGTTTCGCGGAATATCATCAATCGCAACAACCTATCGTCTCCTGCTTCCAGCGCTACGTTCAACGTGACCGCAGTCAGGCCTATTCTGCACACATCAACGCCAAAGATAAGTACAGTCGTCACAGCAAGTTCCAGCGATTTCGACAGTATTTCGACCACCAAAGATATGATCGACAATGCCTGTAATTCTTCGGTTATGTTGAAGAAGGTTCTCACTTTAGGCAGCGCGGGGGCCGCTAAGTCATTCATGATGCACAATACGCAAAAGGTATTGTCGACGGGCTTCGCGAATGGTGTTACCCCGCCGCCAAACGTTACTATTGTGAGTTCTGGAACCAGTGGAGGTATGCTGAACAATAACAACGTGGGCCATTCATCCAGTAATATCGGTAGCCCCACGTCTGGTACCTTGAGCGCTACGCATGCTACTCTTTCGGCTTTATTAGCGTCAAACGCAGAGAACGCTCAGAAAAATAAGAAATGAAAGGATTCCAGGTTCCATTCCAAAATAGTTCAATATTAATCTTGATCTCATAATAATATTGCTAAGAAATTAATCTCCTTTTAAACTTAATCAAAATGGTATAATCAACAAATCGATACTTACACTTACTTATGCAGCAGTAGACATAGAGTGAACGAGAAACGAAGAAATATAATATTATGGTGAAGACTTTTCTGTGCTGTTGTACTTGCAAATTACACTTGCATACTATATGTATAACACAGAGTTTCGTTTCGTTTCATGCATAGCTGACATCGGCAAAAGTATGTCCATTTTTCTACAATATTAAACGCTTTGAGAAATTAAAGCGAGTGAATGCAAAGAATGATTCGGTATACACGCGTTGAGAGTAGATGGCCTCCTCAGACATGCATCAGCAATCATTGGAGAATGACAACTTCTAATCTCGGGAAGTAATAATGTTATTTACTTCTTTTTTTTCTACTGCAATCAAACTCTGTGTAAAAATTATACATGCACATTACACAATATTGTGGGGCAAAGAACGCCACACTTGGTTTTATATTCGTAATGCACGTGGACTGCACGTACAGTCGCAAATCCAAACTATGCAACTGACAAAATAAGTGCGTATACGCGTAGAAAGCGGGTTGCCGGTCTGTTAGCGCTTGTCGGTGCTGGTCCGCGCAGGTAGTCTCTATATTGTGTGGCGAACCAGCGCCGACAAGCTCCGAACTGCGCCAGCAAGTTCCGATCAGCGCTGGTAGGCCGTCATTTGTTCCTGTATTTGCAAGGGAATAAGTCGTATTTTTGTTAAAAAATACCAGCCCCTGCTTCTATCCGCTTCCTTTATGTAGCGGTTACCTGCACGTACCAGTACCGACAAGCGCTGGCAGGTCGGCGCCCGGTTACCCGCTTCCTTTATGTATACGAAACCGAAACTCGCCGTCCGAATAACACCTTTAAGGTGCACACCTTAAAGGTAGTATTCCAACGGCGACCGCAAACTGCAACCGCAGATGACAGCAGCAGACAAGCGACACTACAGGTTCATACAAACCAATGTGACTTGCGGTCTGCGGTTGCAGTCTGCAGTTTGCAGCCCGTCTCGGACTTGTACCTTTACCATTTCGGATATAAAACGAAATATGATTCACCAAACGTGACGTTTTAGCCCCCTTGATCCTTTTGAAAGCAATACTGTTACTGCAGGCGCAAGACAGCAGGATCCTACGAAATCTCTAGCAATTCTGTTGCTAGGTATATCGTTAGTTGTTAGTGATTCTTTAGGCCAAATTATACACAGAAGAACGTGCTTTGACCTAAAAAATCTCGAAGGATTATAATTAGGGAACGGATATTCGGACGCATATTTACCTAAAGTGAATTTTTAGCTATGAAAGTGGCTTCTTAAAATATATTTTTTTGTAAAATAAACCCGGTATGCCAGGAACACCGGGAATACATAAGTAGTCGGGTGTATACTATGGAAGCGACTTCTATTAAAAAAAAACGGTTTTCTTGGAATACATAATTATTTAAAATTAATGTTTAACCCCCGATGCAAATATGTGTGTATGTAGAGTGTCAGAAGAGGAGTGGTGTGTGCTAGATAAACCAAAAAAAAAAAACAAAATAAAATAATTGTCTCGGAACCGCGGTATTTTTTACATACAAAAGCGCATCCAACATCTCAAGTTTAGGTGAATAACCATCTGAATATCGGATCTCTAATTATAACGTATTAATAAATCGCTTTTGATAAAATATATCCACTGTATTGCAAAATGTTGAATTTCTTGAAGAGGTCTATGTGCCCTGCAAAAAACTATTAATCAGTTGTATTACTATATCCTAATTATCTGCCTAAATAATATTTAATAGTCACATAATATCGTTTTTGTTAGTGAGTTATTTAAAGCCATATCGATGTTTATTTTTATCTACCTCTTATGTTATTATAGTGTGGTGAATAATGGTGATTGTATATTAGAAAGGTTGTGTGATTACTTGTCAGAAAGTACAAATTGGGACTGTGCGGTATCAGTATTATTTGTAGTGATAAACTTAGATGATATTATTGTTATGAACCATCACAATTATTTATTGAGATCGAAGGCCAGTTTACACTTTGATAAATCCAAGCTAAATGTCTCTACATACTTCACTATTTAATTTTTATTACCTGTTCCTGGTTATTGGAATTGTCAAAGTGTAGACAGGCCTTAACTTACGACGTCAAGTTAGAATATTTGTTAAAAATAGGAATTGAATTGGTATGACATGGCATTCTACTTCAATTTACTTATTCAGCAGGGTACAGTTAAGTGATTGAATACATTACGTAGGTCTCCCTTAGCTATTCCTAATTATAATTGTTTTAAAAAGCTAAATATGACTAATTTTTACTACTATGAAAATATTTTTTACTCACTGTTTTTCCTGTTAAAATAATAAGATAATTCTTCTATTTTTGATGGGATTTCAATCACTTATTTTTTATGTAGGTGTTTTATCTCGTAGTTTAGGTTATTTATTCCTTTATTTCAAGTAAGGTTAACCAAAATGGCAAGGTATTCCTTAGTTATTATTCCTTATAAGAATCGTAATAAAGCTAAACGTGACTAATTATCTCTGTTAAAAAAATATTTTTTACGAACTGTTTTTCTCATATAATAAGCAAGCGTACTATTTTTGATGCGATTTCAGTCACTTACACATTTTGTATCTAGGCGTTTTATCTCGTAGGTAAGGTTATTTACTTATTTACTCTCAGTACTGTTAACAAGAAGATAATTAAAACTTCAAAAATTAGGATCTAGATTAGTGGTAGGCTCAAAGGTAGGTTAATGCCTAAAGTAGATTGCCATTTGCAAAAAGTTGTTCGAAATAGATTCATGAGTCTTTGAAGCTATTGACAAACTGTCACTATATTAAGTAATTTTTTTTAGTTATTGTTTGTATTTATTTTCTTTTAAATGTTGTACCAAAGGTGTGCCAAATATTGTACTGAACGTGTACCTGTAATTAGTTTTTTCACTATGCATTCTAACAGAGTTTACATATAGTTGCTTTAAAACGTATATAATTATGCTTTTGCTTATAAATGCAGATCGATTACTCTGTCTAGAGTTAGTCGATAATACAATAATGTATTCCAAAGGTTGTAATCTAAATATATATCCCTTGTTGATTAATATAAGGCACTAAGTAGATATTGAAGTTAGACTACAAATATTTCTGTGTCTAAAATTAACCTTCAACTTCAACTTCAAAACTCATTTATTCAAAATAGACTAGAATTACTTAGTTCTTTTTGAACGTCAAAATTATATACATAAAAGACAGCCCCAAAAAGCGCCCTCCCTTCACCGCTTCCTAGTGTTTTTGCTGTGAAGAAGAAACGGCGCAACAAACTCCCCAGCAACACATATCTGTCTGTCAAGTGAATAAATTAATTGAGTCTATACAAAGCAAAAGGTAATATTAATTACAATAGTGAAATATGCAAAATGCGGATTATAGAAAAAGTATAAGTAATACAATTCTGGTTGAATTGTAACAAAATTACCTAAAGTTATCTAAACAACATAGATAATTCAACATAATATAGGTACACATAATTGTATACACTCAATATATTTAATTCAATACAATCATATTACAATGATGTGAGAATAATGTAGGTAATTGTCAGAAGTACATGAATAATAATGAAAAAGTGCCTAACAACTGCCATAGTAAGTATGAGCCGACCAGTCCCGACAGACAGCACCCGTTCACGAGCATGACGAGTGCACCAGCGTCGCTTAACTCAACCATATTGTAGGGAACTTGACGACCCGATACACAACGCCACCGTCAGCAGGACATTTTAGTGAGCATGACAGACTCAAGCCACCAGGCAACGGGCAGGTTTATGTAGGAGTAAGCACCTACAGTAAAACGTAGTAAACAATAACGGCTACATGATACTCACATTTTACATTTGATAATGCTTAAATACTAAATAGATCGTTGCCAGGGGCAATACTAAAAGTAAAACTGATAAATATCAGAATACATTACGTTGTAAACAATAAATGTTACATGTCCTAAAATAAAAGTTATATAATAACTATGATACAATATATAATGAGTAGGTAACAAAAATGATACCTACAGTGAAATATTAAATACATATAAGTGAAAATTTACATTTAGACTGCCAGTTAAGGAGTGCCAGTGGGTCGCTGTGTGCAGTTGGGAATCGTATTCCAGACATTTTTATCTTCAATGTACTCAGTGGCGTGCACAGAGATTTCAGACAGGGTATGCACAAAAAAAAAGCTGGGTTCGTCATGACCACGGAATGCTAATTCAGATTTACCTAGAAAACAAACTACATACATCAATCAACCGTTTGAAGATGTTTCTATTTCTGTCGTCTTTCACGTTGTGCCCTTCAATATCTAACTTTAACTGGCTATTCATACTAGTCTCTATTCTACCTTTATCAAAAGTTTGGAACTTTTAAGAAGGATTCTAGATGTTTTTCTGAAGAATCATGCTTAGCAGCCGCTTTGTGAAAATTATTTAAATCTGAGTATCCGCTAGGTCCAAACATTATTTTTAACTTGATTTATAAACAAAATGCAAGGGAAACAATCCAATGTATTTGTGTGTACACAACGAATTAGCCAGTAATAGTCAGCATAAAACATTTTATGAAAATAACGAGTAGTATTTATTACCTTTTCTTTGAGTTAAATCCAACCCGGGTACACGCCTTCCCTTTACAATCAATTTAACTGTTTCCTCAAAAGATAACGTGAAAACGCGGCCGATTTTAATTTATTTAAACACATTTTGCCAGCACAGGTCTCACAGGTATAATTTTCCATTTTTACAATAAACTTACTAAATAATTACTCGACAGTCAATCACTTGCGCCAAAAAAAACAATAAGGTGAAAAAACTTTGCAATTTATTACGTTACGAACTAATTAATACGAACGAATGAATCATTTGGTTAATCCGACTAAAATAAGTCGACTCTCTGCAATCAACAATTAAACGGTGCATTTACGGGTTCTCAATTTGGACGGTTTGCAATGTAAGCTATGCCTCCAAAACTCCAACACACGCACACATTTTCACGCACACAGTCACTCTTTTGCTGTGTACTACACGAGATGCGTTGTATGAAGAATAAGCCAGGCGTAGTACAGCTTATGCTCACGGGAGGCGCTGCAATGCGCGGTCGCGGCGGCATGCGGCGGGTATTCCCCGCTCCGAGTTAGTTCCAAAAAAAGCAATAGATGGTGTGAAAACTAAATTACCATGATTTCTTTTAATTATAGTTATTTATCACTTAGAGGGGCATGTATGGAACTGCAGGGTATGCAGAGCTTATTTGCATGTATGGAGTGCACGCCACTGAATGTACTGGTTTATGCTATAATATGCTCTTGACATTAAGATACGCTTTACTAAGGACTTGAATTTCATGTAAGGCAATTCAGTGATACAAGGTGGAATTTTATTATAGAATCTAATACTGTTTCCCAAAAATGACTTACTCGTTTTACGAAGTCTAAAACCAGGCACCACAAGTTTGTGCTTATTTCGAGTGTTCAGGCTGTGTGTATCGCTGTTTTTACTATAGTTCGAACCTAGGATATAAAAAGGTTTCTTTTTGGTTATTTACAAACATTGTAATAATTTATCTTGTGCAATTTATTATCGCTGATAGCTAATGTTTATTCGTTCCCGAGTTTACGGTAACACGGGCTGCCTTTTTTGTATATTTAAATTAAAAGCATTGATCATAAGAATGTTAAGCTCATGTGAAGATATTCTAGTCTGCTTTAACTTGTGTTATTATTATAACATCGTAAAACTAACCAAACAACTTAGTGTCCAAACACACTATGCCGAAGATACGCGACGGAAGTTCTGCGGCTGATTTTATATTCCGACGTATTCGGCTGATATGACACACCATACGTGCCGAACTTACGCGGCAGAAATTCAATTGCGCAAACTTGTGGGCGGACACGCGGAGCGGAGGCATGCCTGCCTCCCGCTGCTACTCGCCCCGGATTTTCGTCGGCAATCTAACCGAACTTCGGTCGCGTCTAATGTGTGCTCTACAGAATACGTTGCCGCCGAATTGTCGCTGAACTTACGCCCGACCGAAGTTCGGCTGTACGCTATAACGCGACGTAATTTCGGCATAATGTGTCGTCAGTAATTCAAATAGCATTGCAGGCGTAATCATGGCGAACTTCGGTCGCGTATCTTTAGCATAGTATGTTTAGACACTTAGGTAGTACTCGTTTATCATAATCTCGAAAAGTAACGGGTGAATGTTAGTACTTTTATCACTCCTGAGCGATTTTCATAGGATTTATTGTATTTTTACAACTAAAGGCAGACTTTACAACAAATTGGAATAAACGATAAATATTCTTATTTAAATATTGCTTCGAGCATTTCGATCCATGAATACCTCAGCCCAGCGCTCTTATTTATTAAACTTTTTTCCTTGGAATCACGGCTCATCTTCCGTGCGGAAGATGTCCGGTCCTTTGGAAGGCATACACGGGGACACAGGTCCAACGCGCAGAGGCCCCTTTGGGAACTTTAATGTAAAATGGGGTAGGGCACCAACCTGGGACTATCCACGGCTGCACTATTGGAGTACAGTCATGGACCGTCCCAGGTGGGTGCAAGACTATTATAAAATATGGTGAAAAATATCTGGTCTATGGGAAGGGGTGTTAAATGGACTGTTTAACTTCTATTGCTAAAAAAAACGGTGTCTGCCTTTCAAATTTAACATTGAATTATGTTGGCAGACGTTATTAAACTTTATTGTTATCGAGTTGCAATAAATACATTTTGCTAGCTTTTGGCGGCTATGATTTTGGCTTTAATTATTATTTGCTTGCAATATTTTTTGTCTTTTAGCTTTTGTGCAATGTTATGTTTATTTATTTTTGTAACTTTAGATAGTTTGTGCTTTATAATAATTGCAATATTTTTTTGTTGAGCAACGGCTTTTTATTTGTTTTATGCCAGCCTCATTAACCTGCTTAGCTTATATGCAATAAGTATTTAATAATGTTTTTTTTTCAATTAGAATTAAACCGACTTAGGCTGTTTGTCTGTTGTAATTTAGTTTTAGATGAATAAGTTAAGTTACAACTTTTTTATTTATGATTTTTGGTTATGACTCTGATATTTTGGATTGTGTCCAATGGTTATCTCGAGACTAGCCGAGAGTTAATATTTCATATTGCTGTGTTGTTAAATGGCTGTGTGTTCACTTCGGTGATAATAATTCTTTTTTTTTGTTGTGAAATCGACCCTTCTTACTTCCGACTAACTATGGCTTTCAAATCCAGTGTCATTTCAACAAATGTTTGGTCAAAATGTTAATAGTCTATTTGGAGGTAGATCTGAATCTCATAAAGGATAATTAATAATTATGTATGTACCTACTAGGTAGTACTTAATGGTTGTCGTGGCTGTGTGTTACTTCTAAATCTAAAGTAATTGATGTACTTATTGCCATTTATTGTCTGAAAGTGGTTGTTATGCGATATGTACCTTTAATCGTAGCTAGTGAAATATTTTGATCTCTAGAATATTAATGTTATATCTAACAATGTAATGTTACAGTTATCTGTGCGTTAATGTCCGATTTCAATAGTTTTTTTTAATGTATTTATGTGGTGTTTTTTGGAGTGCGATATTCTTATCTCATTTACCAATGAGTTGTTCGTTCTTATTTTTACAGTTCTTGGTTGATTCATCATCATCCCATTCATATTGCCATAATTACCATTCTTGGCAAAAAGATTGGTGATTACTTTATGTTCCGGGAGTATGGGCACATACTTCATAGCTGATATGAGCTTATACTTCTGTTATAATTCTTTAATAGCCTTTTGTTACTTCGTTGGGAAGGGGGAGAGGCCTTTTCTTTGTTTGTAACTACGTAATACGGTCTTGCGAATTGGATATTTATACAAATATTAAAAACTGAAATCTCACTTTGATATTGCAAAATTTTTAGTTAATACATCTATTAGTTTTAACAATAGTATTTGCTCATAAATAAGTCTTACACTTACTATAATGATAAAATATATAACTATATAAAATGATGCGTAACCAAGATATCTAACCGTCCTATGAGTAACATGCACTGTGACAGTGAGATTTCGTAGACTTTGAAATAGGACATTAGCGGCACAACTTAAAATATTATGCCACCGAATCTCCATACTGTGATTACTATATGCTCATAACTGTAAGTAGTTTCAGGCTAACTACAATAGAATTTTTAAAGGATACCAGGCTTAATAAATGTGATTAATAAAAGTAAGGCTCAAATCACACTGCAGTACCGATATCGTTTTACCGAGATATTCTAGTTCCGATATGGATGCATTCTTGCACCGATAGGTATAATGTTATTTGAAAGAATTATTGACAGAATTTATAAAATTACAACCGCCTCACGCGCAAGCCGTTGACTGCATCTTAGGTTTGTGCATTAAAACAGAATATACGAGTAACGTGATATTTTTTTAGATGTGTATGTGAAACGGCGTTTTGGCGGAACAGTAGGATTGTTCTAGTCAAAACGGCTTATAAACATATTTGTTTACTTTATGAATACATAGAAATACAATAACATATAATTTATTACATGGGAATGAAGGGCTCTTACACACCACGTTTTTTTTCAGGCGCTGTCGACGCGCGTCTCACGCAACTATAACGCGCTGCAAACGCGATGTTCACACGTTCATAAAATTGTAGTATGCAGACGACAGCGCGTCTGTTTAGCTGCAAACACATACGTACATCGCGTTTTATTTTGCAAGGAGAGTTACTCACGCGCGTCTGTAGCGCGATACACGCTCCTTCGCGCGCGTGCTACACGCGTTTTACTTTTCAAGGAGAGTTGCTCACGCGCGTCTTTAGCGCGTTTCTCGTGAGTTTGCAGCGATGCAATCGCAAGTAATCTGCCTATTTCAAGTTTAGCAGCGGCGACAACGCGCGATAGCGAAACGCGCGTCGACGGCGCCTGAAAAAAACGTGGTGTGTTAGAGCTCGAAGAGTACAAATGCACTGCTTAATCTCTTCCAGCAGTCCCACGACTCATAACATATACAATTTACTGAATTTATTAAGTTAATGGATCGGCTCTCTTATTGAATCTCTTTAATTTTCACAGTAACTATGAATGTTACGGGTTTCAGTTGGCCTCCATTTGCTGTCCCACTAGGATGCCAATGGGAAGAAAGTTATACTGTTACAAAATATTTACCTACCGTCCTCCGATCAAATAATATGATGTATGTTAATAGACAAGAAAGGCTCGTGCGTGGGCAAAAATTTTAAATGCTATCATAATTTCTCCAAAAACAATATTATATTGGGCCGAGAATGCCACCATATCGGAACAGGCATATACATCTGTCTTAATTCTTAATACCCGTATTAGTAAACAAGGATCTCTGTTTTATCATCAAAAACTGTATCGGGAATAGATCGGTATCGGCACTAGCGTAAAGATAAGTGTCAACACGTCAGTTTGTAATGTAGCACTGCCCAGGCTAAATTGAACGTGATTAAATAAGAAATACTGTAATAAACGATATGTTTATCAATTCATTTCTGTTGTATGATTTTGTTTAATGTTCACTCTATCTGCACCTACTTTGTCTTACAATTTTACACTCTTACTCATAAAGGATGGTTTAAGGTTGTTTAACTAAAACGGCTCATTAAATCATTGTTTAAAAATTATAATCTTTTATGAATTGGAACGGATTGAAACGGTTAATGATTTAGAATTTTTTGATAGTTTTTAAGGGCCTGCAGATGTGGCAATTCCATGTCCATTCTTTGGAGTGACTAATTGGGTGTCGAATAGGGCTCAATCTGCAGATATATGCTGTTGGTATACACCAGCCAATTTTAAATTGAGAATTAATATGCCTTGGGATTAGAAGCCTTAATTCCATTTCACATAGTTCAGTTTCTATTGTAACAAAAATTGTAAATGACCTTTTCACAACTTTTTGTCCTTCTGAAATCAAATTTTATTCCATGTCCTTAAAGTTGGAATTTGTGTAAGTTGAAATAATATGTCATTTCTATTGTCATATTGGCTTAAGTTTATACCCATTTTTCAATAGATATCGAAATTCGTAAGGATTCTATGAGATTCTATAATAATAATAATAAGCATTTATTTCGGGTAACCCATAGTGTTAGTAACAATTTTAACTTAATAACTAGTGTTAGTACAAAGGTAGGCACATTAATTTATTTATTTAGTGTGGAGTTTAATCCAATGTCGCAGCATTGGAGACTCCCATCTGTCTGTGAACACACTCAAGATTGTGTTGGTACTGCCGCGGAGACGCGCGAGAAGTGAAGCACATCTTTTACGCATAATGGCCGCAAAACCATCTATACGTCTGTCTGCAAACATGCAAAAATATGGATGTTAAATTGGAATGTCTGTAGGTAGGTACCTACTCTCAGATAGGACAAAAATGATTGATTCATTAATAATATACATCCACACTTAATATTTTAATTGCTAATACTAGCTGTTCTCGCGCAGCTCGGCTGTCCTATTTCAAAACCTAGTAAGGGCTTAAAACGAAATTTTACAGGAGAAGTAGAAGAATTTATTTTAGGTAAAACACGTGCTTAAAGTGACCTAGTTACTAGGTTTTAAAGTGATCACGAGGCAGTTAATGGTGCACTTACTAGGTATCGATGCTTAAATATTTCTGCTTTTATGTGAGTTTTCAACGCTGGTTTTTTTATCTGGTAGGGACTTACTAGGTTAGCAAGACTATGTAATAAAACGATTTTTGTTAAAAGTGTCCCTTACTAGGTTTTGAAATGGGACAGCCGAGCTGTGCTTGTGTAAGTTGACTACAGCGCCAGCTATCAGATCCTAGTGTGGCTATAAACGATAGTCTTGACAAAAAAGAATGGGGGGAGACCTTTCTGGTGTCGCCAATAACCACCTGGTTTCATAGAAGCGGTCCGCAAGGACTATCTACAAGCAGTTAAGCAAAAAACCGGCTAAGTGCGAGTCGGACTCGCGCACGAAGGGTTCCGTACCCATTATCTATAAAAACGGCAAAAAAATCACTTAAATATTTATTTTATTTGTTTTTTAGTATTTGTTGTTATAGCGGCAACAGAAATACATCATCTGTGAAAATTTCAACTGTCTAACTATCACGGTTCATGAGATACAGCCTGGTGACAGACGACCACACACCACAACCGTCAGTAAGTTTTTGTTTTCGAAAACTTTCAAAATGATTGATTTTGTTTTTTGTGTCAAACAATTTGATAGCTTTTGAAATTGAGAACTGTCTGAATGAACGGTTCGGCCTTGGTTCGGTTGTGATTAATCAAGATTTATTTTAGGAGAATTGGGCCCCTGAAGTTACACGATCACTACCAGACGCACGGACGATTACCTATATAATATCAATATTAGATTTAATATAGGTACCTGATGCAAGTACCTATATTTATCTTCGTGAAAACGAACAAATAGACAGAGTCACAATCGTTTGTCTTGTACATTATTCAGTGTAGGCTAAATATAATGTTCCTAGTGAAACATTTCGTATGACATTTTAAGCTTTTCCAAGTTTTACTGGGAGAACAAGTTATTCCGTATTGTTGAGTTTATAGTGGACGTCGTCATAGTGAGGACGTTAAGTGCAAGATTTTGAAGAATATTTTTAGTGTCATTAAAATAAATGTTTCTTATTTTGAAGTTGTATGAAAAGGGGAATGTTATAAGATTAAAAAAAAGTTATACTCGTAATTTTATTTTATTTGGGGTGCATGAAAAGAGCCTCCACGAGTGACGATACTTAAGTACGTTCGGCGCACCCTGGGTAGTCAGCCCCGCTACCAACCTTGCTGACTGGCTAATCTTTTCACCACAGCATGAGCTATTTTCGTATAGCTCGTGCTGACACGATAGCAGAAGACCTTTTATTTAGAGTCTATGACTGATACTTTGTTTTAGGCTAGTGTTCCGTAATCGTAAAGTGGTTCAATTATTATGTATCAAATACAATACAGCCGACGTATCTTGGCGAGTCTGAACTTAGCTGATTAGCTGCACAGTAGACAATTTCGTGTCTAAAAGATTCATTGCGCAGCCAAACAACTAACTTCAGATTCGCCACGATACGTCGGCCGTATTGTAGCAGTATCGTGAACAGTAGCCTCAAACTCGTTTAAATTAATGTTAGCTACGCCATCGATACCACTGATCAGTTTGGTCTCCTCTGTTTCATCATCATTATTATTCAGCCGAAGGATGTCCACTGCTGGACATAGGCCTCCCCGAAGCTTCGCCACATCAAGCGGTCCTGTGCTTCTCGTATCAGCGGATACCCGCGACCTTCACTTGGGCATTGATCCACCTCCTCTGTATGAACATTTAGAAAGACTAGGTTCCTTTAATAGTAACATGCTTACTTTTAATTGTTAAGTTGATAATCTATAAAGGTAGCGGCCTATACACATGAAATAATAATACCTGAACTGCCTATTACTTCATGAACAGGAAGAACTGGGGTATTCTATTCTTGGTTGCAGTATTGATCTGAAACGGATAATTTTACTGCCGGAACCAGCATATCAAATGCATCTGTTTCAAGTCTCAGTTGATCGTTACTGGAGGTATGCTGAAATTACCAAAATAGAATTTGTTTCTACCATATTTATTTTAGAAAAGTCTGTTACCACCGTGCTCATCATAATTTATTATTTACAATTCGGAAACGTACAGTCAACATCAAAAGTAAGAGACGAATGTATAAATGAAAACTTGCCGTTATTTATTTTATTGTAAGGTAATGATAGAGTAGGGAGTGCCGTATACAACGTGTTACAAAAATATCCCTAAAGCCGAAAGGGGATTAAAAAATCCCTTGTAGAGTCTATTGGCAATATTTTAAAACAAAAGGATAAAAAAAAATTTGGACAAATCATAAAATAAAATCATCACTTAAAAGCAATCCTGAAAACAAAACTAAAGAGTAGACTACCCAGAAAGTTATTTACATTCTTACCTAATTTCCTCAGAGAGGTAAATGACAACAACCATAAAAGACTACTTGATTAATATTTTCTTTTTTAAGAGTTTTTTTTATGTAACACTTTGTATACTAGTAGGTACTATTATTTTAGAACAAACATTGGTTCGACTCGCGACCTCACCGCGTGTTCAGCTCATGATAAAGGGTTCCTTTTGGGTCCAGAACTAGTTGGACAGCGAAAAGTGCACGTGAGTAAAAACTGTAATTAATCATAAAATTCATAAATAATGAATGTGTCTCACGCAAGGTAACAACAATTATTGATTTCTACGATGTTTCTTCTTCTAAGTACCAAAATATTCATTGACTTTTTCTGTTGACTTTGCGATGCGGAACATGGTGCTCCGAATATGATTTTACAACCTGTCACTTCAAAATATAAGGATCCGATTCTGAAGGAATTTGTCGTACCTATGCTTATTTGTAGCATGCGATCAGATCTCTGATCTTCGCGACCCATAGCCTAGGCGCACACTAGGCGACATGCGACAGCAACAGCCCGGCGACTAGACGCGACGACAGGCTGCGGCCGACAATTTTCATATATTTTGTTCATTGGCGTCAGAGTCGCGGAGTCGCGACGACAAGTTAGGGGAGTCGCGTGCGCTCGCTACTTGTCGCCGCGTCTAGTCGCGCTATGCACGCACACACACGACGACAAACGCGCGACAGCGCAGCGTCAATCTCGCTGTGAAACAACACGGCCGTCTCTCTCGAATACTCTACTACCTACTAATGATCGCTTTCTGCACGACGTCTGTCGAAACGACTAGTCGCTGCCGCAAGCGACAGCTCTGCGTCTAGTCGCGGCGACAAGACGCCAGATGCAATAAACGACAACATCGCGTCTCGCGTCTGCGTGACAAGTCGCCCAGTTTGTGATGGCCCTTAAACGCCAAATCCAAGTGCAAGTTTTATTGCGTAAGTTATTGCACTCTATTGCTCGCTTAGTTCGTAAAACTTGCAGAAGTTGACTTGCTGCGGGTATGTACTCAGTTTGAAAGCCGGTTGCAAAAATCAACTTGTACAAACAATAAAACTTTCTACTGGATTTGGCACTTAAGGAAGACCAGCAGGCCTAACATGTCGTCGCATTATCTCATGCCGAGACGAGATACCTACCGTACGGCTTATCTCTGATGGTGTTAATTTCGTAGTATCTTGCCAATAGTGGACCATTTGTCTATTGGGAGATTTTTATTACCTTCTAGTAGCATCCATACTGCTATCTATCCACTTGAAATAATGCCTCAGTCTCTTACCAACATACAGAAGGAACTGGGTTGCTCTATTCTTAGTTGGGGTCAGAATGGCTTTTTTAGACTCAGTATTGATCTAACGAATTAAATTTTCAGCTCAGCCGCGATCTCCAATGCATCTCTTTTTAGAAACGAATGCTACCTAGCATCTGTATACATATAAACTTCGTGTTTAGCTGCGTTAATTAATGTTTAATAAAATGAAAAGTTGTCGTCTCCAAAATATTTTTACAAGTTCTGTGATTTATATGAATTAATTTTCTAGTTATTCTAATTTTTTACTGTACAGTATGAAATTCAAACATTACAATGTGGGCCACTTTGATTTACCATTTGATGTAGTACTTAACGCTCGAACTCGAACTGTTACATTACAAACGAAGGTTCGTTGCAAGTTTCTACTTTAATCCGGGTTATTTTATATTCACAGGGAAAAAACTTTGTGTTTTCTACTCACTTATCTTTGAAACATACTACAAAGTAAACCACAGCAGTGTAACTACCTACCCCTTGCAGCAGTTTATCGCCTTCCTATTAACAGATCGTTAGTTAGTTATCTTCACATGACAAGGACAATACATTTACTAAAACGTTCTTAATGTTAAACTGTCGACTGCATTCAATCAGAGCATGCCCAGACGCTCATGTTGCCAAATGCCAAATTGTACTTTGCGTAAATGCCATGTTCCGAGTTACACTATGGCAGCTCGGGATATAAGACGAAGGACAGCAAGAAATGTATCTATGACTGGTGTAAGATGTAATTACGGTTGTGTCTGTGTGCGAAGAAGGAACTGCTATTTTATCTGCTCTGCTAAAATCTTAAATACCAACAGCGACTATTCTTGAGCCCTTGATACATTATAATAATAATAATAATAACCCCCCGTCGTATCTCTACGTTGCCGTCGTGGTGGGGCTTGTGCGCCTTAATGAGCGCTAGGGCTATACCGGTAGAGACACTCATGCCGGGCAGGTCTAGGGTGAGAGGTCAGACCAAGAGGGGTACAAATTTGCTTCTGGTTAACTCCCACGCCAGAAGCATTTTCCTTATCCAAATTCCCTTTTCCTAATCCCTATCCCCTAATTCCCTTTTTTGCCTAGCCTCATCCCAGTCCCCAATCCCTCTCCTTAAGTGCCTAGTCCACACCCAGGCTAGAAGCTTTCCCATTTTTCAATCCCTCGTAACAATAATATGTGATGCGTCTAAGAAACAGAATAATACCCCAGGCGGGTACCGGAGCCAACCGCGATGGAGAATCCCGCCCCGGGCCGTCCAGCTCGGGTTGCCCTACGTATTCTGGGGAGGGCACCGTGTCGCACCAAACTAACCAATATCGAACTGTTGCAGTTCAACCCTCACCAACATCATCACTATTTTCATCCATCCCTTCATCACCACCTTCTTATCTCGATAAAATTCATGAATCAAGTTCGCCTACATCATCACCCTCATCATCATACTTATTAGCATCACCAAGAACATCACCATCGTCAGCATTGTCAGTGGACGTTGTGTCGGAGGCTACATCTGCCAAAAATCCCTCACCCGCTACTGTCATAACAACTACGCGAAAAAAATGGAGTACAGAAATGAACGAATTTATCTGGCGTACATACCTTATCATCACAAATCTGGAAGCTGACACAAGTTCATATCTAACTTCATTACATCAACAGTTCATTGACAGATTTCCTCAAATGAATGTCTCTAAACAAAGAGTTGGAGACCAAAAAAGAGCAATAGTTCAGAAAAAATTACTCCCAACCACTACACTTGACACAATTAGATTAGAAGTAAGCAATAGTTTGCAAACATACAACACTGAGTCACACTCACACTACCAGACACTACCCCAGTTAAATACAGCTCAAAATAACACACTTCCACCATCACAACCAAAACGTAGAATGAAATGGTCAAATGAAGTTAATGAAACCCTCATAAAGTGCTACTTCATGGCTACAAAAATGGAAACAGATATGACTGTTTGGAGGAAAAAACTACGAGAAATGTTTATAGAATTCTATCCACAACTGTCACATTTATCTGAGCAAAGATTATCAGACCAAAAAAGAGTCATTCTTAATAACAGAAGGATACCAGAGACACGGCTCCAAGAACTTAAAACGCAGGTAGAGATTATGCTAAATCAAACAGATTCTTATGGGCAATTACATTATCAGGATTCACATACAATTACAGAAACTTTACAAACACAACCCACATCTACAAATAATAACGCTGAGACAGCAAACATTGAACAATCACACACACAAGAAGCAGAATCAGAAAACGAGCCCAATTACTTGAATAGCATTGACGTTGAAGCCCTTACACACTCCATAATAAATACACAACATAATAGCACAAACATAGAAATAAGTCAGGAAAGGAACCAAGAACTAGAAGAAACATTTTCACACACACTAGAATATTTCACAAACACTCATCCTACAAAAAGAAAACAAAAATCGTCAAGAAAATTTGCAAAAATAGTTAGTTATATAAACAATATCATACTACCAGAATATGTTAACGGTGACACAGATTTTGAAACCCTGCAAACAATAGTATACAGCGCTGCTTGGACAGCTGCTAAAATGAATGGAAGTAAACTTTCATACGCACCTGCTGAGAATATGGCAAACATTCGTGAGAAAAATCATAAACCTAAATGACAAAAAAGATTAGAAAGTAAAATTAAAGATTTAAGAGCTAAAATTGGAAGACTAACACATTATATGCTCGGGAATAGAAGCAGAAAACTTAATAAAGAGGTTAACACAATACTAGAACACTACAAAATACATTCAACCCACGAAGAACCAAATACACAACTTACACACTTCTTAGACACTCTCAAACAGAAACTAACTCTTTTAAACAGTAGATTAAGCAGATACACAAAATGCACACATCGCAAAACTCAAAATTACCAGTTTAAAAATAACGAAAGACAATTTTACCGAACATTAAAAAAATCTACCACTAACCAAACAACACCCTCCAGTAATACAAATAACACAAACAATAGTGAATCACCACCGATACACGAACTACAACAATTTTGGGCTGGAATTTGGGAGAGGCCAATATGTCATAACACAGAAGCTGAGTGGATAAAAATAGAGACGGAAAGTCATATAAACACTGAACAAATGCATTTTGAACACGTAGAGATAGATACTTTTCATGAGGTCCTTAAGAAATTACACAACTGGAAAGCACCAGGTTCAGACTTTATACACAATTTTTGGTATAAAAAACTTACACACATTCACCCATACCTTCATAATTATATCAATGAGTTTATTAAAAATCCAACAACGATGCCTACATGCATAACAGAAGGAATAACGTACATGCTACCAAAAGACAGCAACGACAGAACTAACCCAGCAAAGTACAGACCAATAACTTGCCTACAAACCATATATAAGATAATAACATCATGCATCACTCACATCATTTACAAATACCTTGAAACAAATAAAATATTAACCGAAGAACAAAAAGGGTGCAGAAGGTTTAGTCAGGGCTGTAAGGAACAATTAACAATAGACTCAGTAATACTTAAACAGGTCCAGCGAAAGAAACATGATTTATACACTATGTACATTGACTATAAAAAAGCATACGATTCAGTACCACACACATGGTTACTAGAAGTTTTAAATATATATAAAATACACCCTCAAATTACAACATTTTTAAGCAACATCATTAAGCACTGGACGACACGCTTACATCTAACAACGCCTACAGGAATTGTTGAGACAGAACCAATAAAGATCCAGCGAGGCATATTCCAAGGTGACTCACTCAGCCCATTATGGTTCTGTCTTGCTTTGAATCCCCTGTCAAACATGTTAAATTCTGTAAGACCGGGATATTTCCTACAGTTAAATGATACAGCAAATGACATATTGACTGACAAACAGGACTGTAAAATTAACCATCTCCTCTATATGGACGATATAAAATTATACGCATCCTCGCAAGATGACTTGGATGAACTCGCCAATATCACAGATCACTTTTCAAGTGACATAGGAATGGAATTTGGTATTGATAAGTGCAAAATTAACTCTGTTAGAGCAGGTAAATCTTATGAACACTCATACACAATTCAGACCGGAGAAACCATAGACTCCTTAGATGAAAACGGAACATACAAATATCTAGGATACATTCAAAGCAGGCAAATTAAACATAAAGAAATAAAAACTACACTTACACAACAATTTAAACACAGACTAAAATCTATCTTCAATACTCAGCTGCATTCTAAAAATACTATTAAAGCAGTTAATACATATGCGATCCCCATCCTTACCTACTCTTTTGGTATAATAAGCTGGACCAAGACGGAACTTAAGACTCTACAACGCGTCATTAACACCACCTTGACCAAACACAGGAAACACCACCCTAGATCTTGTGTACAGAGGTTAACACTGCCAAGGAAAGAAGGAGGACGAGGTATAATAGATATAACAAATTTACATAACAAACAAATCAGTACGTTAAGAAAATACTTTCACACAAAAAGCACCTGTTCAACCCTACACAAAGCAATAGTTTATAATGACCAAAAAATGACCCCGTTAAACATGTTCGATAAAACTAATCAAAATAACGAAAAACAGATTGACAAACAGACGAAAATATTAGAATGGACTCAAAAGTCACTGCATGGAAGACATCGCAAAGACCTTGGCCAACCTAACGTCGACATGTTAGCGTCGAACGAGTGGCTAAGTCGCGGAGATTTATTCCCTGAGACTGAAGGGTTCATGATGGCAATTCAAGACCAAGTCATCGAAACCCGTAACTACCAAAAATACATAATGAGAGCTCCTCTCGCCACAGATATTTGCAGGCGATGTAATAGTTCCTCCGAAACAATCCAACACATTACTGGAGCATGTAAAGCCATAGTACAGACCGATTATAAACACAGACACGATCAAATAGCCAACATAATTCACCAAAAATTAGCAATAAAATATAACCTAATTTCTACACCACCAACACCTTACTATAAATATAATCCTGAAACTGTTCTCGAAAACAACACACACAAGCTGTACTATGACCGTGCAATCCTCACCGACAGAACAACACACTACAATAGACCAGACATTACTTTACTAGATAAAATTAATAAAACTGCACAAATCATAGACATTGCCGTACCAAACACACACAATCTACAAAATACCATAGCAGAAAAACTTTCAAAATATACAGATCTAAAAATAGAAATCAGCCGAATGTGGCGGTTAAGTAACGTCTCTATTATTCCGATTGTGTTGTCAACCACAGGTGTCATTCCAAAACAACTACACCAATCTTTAAAAACTCTAGACCTAGCGCCGTATACTTATCAAAGCCTACAGAAAGCTGCTATCCTAAATACTTGCAGAATTGTCAGGAAATTCTTGCAGAACGATAATGAGACACAAACTATCACACCACACTCACAAGCATCAATCACCACACGAACACAATCATACGATCAAACACACACATTACAAAGTCACAATATCTCATCCCATCATATCACCAATCTCTAAGGTTATCACTTGGCTTTGGCCCGTGCTAACTTTTAAAACCGGCAAATTATTGCCGAGATACAAAAATGTATACCCTTTAAATAATAATAATAAACTTTTATTTAATAACTTATTTACAAAATAAAGTACAGTTTCACCACAAGTTAATAATTAAGTCTTAGCTTTAATTACAAGAATACCAAAGATATATCTAGATTACTAAGATTATAAATAATTTAAACATACTGAAAATAGTTAGACGGGCTTTATATGTAACTAGCGTCACGCCTTTTTATTGAACTTAATCCAGGGCACAGCATGGCAGATTTAGTCCCGGTATTGATCAAAAACGGATAACTACTATTTTTAGATACCCGCAACCACCAGCTGAAATTGCAGCTGTTTTTATCAATTTTATTTTTCAGTCTTATTTTACTGTAGCATATATCTTGAAACTATTTAAAAAGACTTCATTATTAATTTGGTAATATTCAAGAAACCCACGTATCCAGAATTTCCTCGCAAATAGTGAGCAGCAGCGTATAAGCTGCTCGTCATGCGTGCGGGAAGACTGGCTTTGGGCTCACGGGGACTGCCTGTCTACCTTTCTTTGAAAAGACTTTTTGAGTCCAGCAGTGGGTTACGTAGATCCTGCTTCCTAACGAAATCCAAATCTGCAGAAAGAACTGGGTTCTTTTTGGGACACCAGTACGAAATTTCCAGTTGCAATATTGATCTAAAACGAATTACCTACATTTTCAGCTCAGCCGCGATTTAAAATGCACCAGCGTTTGAGAGCATCTTTTCCGGAAAAAAGGTGTCAAAGTAGTTTCTTTTTAGTCATAATGCTGTCCAGAAATCACGTAGACAGACATCGTCTCTACCTTCGATAACTTTCTAGGAAACTTAAGTCCTGATGTGACTTTATTACGTGCCTCCTTAAAAGTCTTTTAACAATGAAACTAAGAAAACTGCTTGCATCGGTGAACGTCTTGGTATAAAGCGAACGCCATAGAAAACCCTTAAAAGTCCTAGGTTTTATACAAGGTTAATCGGAAACAGGGTACTAATCGGCGGGCTACTTACAGTATCACTAATGACTGTTTTAAAGTCAGAAAATGGAGCTTCATATTCGTGAATCTGAATATGACCTAAAATGTAAACACAGCTGATCACAGTTGACGATAGATAAAATCTTTGAACAGCAATTTTTCTTAATCCTTTAACCGCCTAAGTCGGATATATCCGACAAAAAAAATGTGTCCATTTCGCCCATGTCGTATAAATACGACAAAAAACGTGTGTATAAAATGTATTAATTTATTGACATGACATGTTAATAATCTTTTTATAGTTGTTATTATTTTGCCGACTTATGAGCTGGGCGCTAGGGGCACGGCAACTGTTAAAAAACCAAGCGGTCAAAAGGTTTAACTATTGACTTTTGGGGAAAGCGGTGGGTAAAACAAAAGTTATGAATTTTTATGGATAATTTAACACGCTTTCGGATTAGTACCCCATTTCCCACTAACCTTGTACTAGTGCATAGTGCATAGGTAAGCGACACAGTAGACATATAAGCTAAACCAGTACCTCAGCTTACTATAATCTCATGTATTGAAACACTCACACAGACACGCTCTGTATACTGAGTAGTGTTTTGTTTTTGTATGGAACTGTATCCCGAAAATACCTTATTTGTCTTGTTGCAGTGCGTGTCTGTTGAAGTACTGCTTTAGCTTATATGTCTACTGTGTAAGCGATGCTACCTAAACTCAGTAATTACCAGAAGCATCCATATTGCGTTCTGTTGGTGTCAGGGAACCCTTGAGCTTGGCCACCAACTCTCCGGTCCACCATTTTAAATTCTGAAGCCCATGTTTGGGCTACGTTAGGCTGAAAGCCGAGTACATCCAGACTCCAGACTGTATAACATTTAAGGGATGAATTGGGTTGATTCTATTGTTAGACGGGGTCAGCACGGCATTTTGGTCTCAGTATTGATCTGAAACCAATGATATTTTAAGCACAGCCGCAATCAGTAACTCGAATGCTTAAATTACGTATATCTCTCTTCCATTCGAAAATAGTTAGAAACTAAAAGCTCTTATAGCAAGTATATGTGACTGACATAATTATACGCCATTCTCCATAAGGAAGAACTTCAATGAAACTCAGAAAAAATAAAGATAAAAAATATGAAAAGATAGTCACACCTCCCTTATTTCAAATAGAAGAAGCTATCCTAAATCTTCTTATTCTGCATACGATGTGTGGTATGTGGCATTTTCCAATTCTGTCTGAAAGAATGTCTGAACACACGACGCAAAGGCGAAACTGTGTCCCAGTTTACTTTGTATCGATACTATCATTACAATATGACTTCTAAAACTTTTACGAACTTTATTTGTAAATAGATTTACACGATATTGTTTACGATATTACGGTGGAATATAAAAGAACTTAATTTTAATACTTTTCGATACAGTAAATTTCCAAAGTTGAGTTTTAATCCATACTATCATCGGCGATAGCGTACTTAAGCTTTTTCAGATTGGGAGATAAAAAATATGTTTTTCAATACTAGTATGTTTTCCTAAAAGTACTTTTCAAAGCATTTACTGGTTTAACTTTCAAATAAATTGTTGTGTGTAAAATCTACAAAAGCGTCATAATAATTTTTCAATTGTTACGAGTAAAATCAACGGTCGTAGCAGCGTTCACGTCGTAGCGCGCTGCTACGCGCGTCTGACAAACCACTTAGTGACGTCAGCTATCGAGGTTTCGCACCGCTACGACACGATCGGTGCTTAGCGCGTCTGATGATATCGTACGTAAATTGTGACGCAACATTTATGTCGTAGCAGATACAAGACGGTGTAAAACACGTAGATCATAATGAACGTTAATATAAAAATGTGTAAATACTAAGAGCTACGAGGACGTACACAGAATATCAAATGGGACACTTTTTAAAGTTTTATGTACTTCCTAAAAGTTAATTATAAATATTAGTTTCGATAAAGTTTGGAAGTTGGGTGTATGGGGGTGGTGGTGCGTGTAGGCGCGCAGTGGGCGTGCTCTGGGCGCGGGCGGGGCGGGAGCGCGGTGCGCGCGGGAGGAGGGGCACGAGCACGTGCTGCGCGCTCACGTGGTGGTGCCGGCGCGCTGCTCGCGTCCGTCGTGCTCACCGTATGAATAATTGTGTACGGAGTGAATGAATCGATGCGGCGGCGGCGCGAGCGGCGCGGGGCGCGGGTGAGGCGGGGCGGCCGCTGCGTGGAGGGGTGCGCCGCGGCGCGCCAGTCTCGTGCCGGTAGTCGGTAGTGCAGCCGAGCGACTCCGGGAGCCGTCCCCGCCGCGTCGTCGCTCGCTCGTAGTCGTAGTGCGCCGCCCGGCCCGCCCCGCGCCGTCGGCGTCCGAGCCCATGGAAACCCAGAATCAGGATGTGGCCAGGAGCCCCGCTGAGGTGCCCAACGACCCGGGGTACGTCCGTAGTCCCGAGAAGCCGACTCGTCGCGCTCTTTTCAGTGTCTGATTGGTATTGTTTATCTTGCAGGAAGATGTTCGTCGGAGGCCTCAGCTGGCAGACTAGTCCAGGTACGCTCGTCGGTCCCTGGCCGCGCTCCGCCCGAGCCTCTCACGGATGTGCATTCGATGCACGGGCCGGCGACGGCTGACCGCCCGCTTAGGTCGCGGAAGACCGCCTCCTATGACCGTGAAATGAGAAACGCGGATCGTTTCCAGTGACGAAGTACCGTGTCGGATACATAAACACCGGTAAAAGTTTGATAATCAGCTGATTACTTAACGTGTTCAAAAGTTGTCGTTGTTGGTGTGCAGAAGTGGTGCACGTGATAATATCGGTGTGAGATGCATCCTGAGGGTATTTAATGCGTATCTAGCGTGTGAAATATGCTGTAATTCAGTTATGTTATCGGGTTGTATTGGCAATCAGGTGTGCGGCGGCGGCCATGCCGGCTGCGCGCGCAGGCTCAATCGCCGCTCCAACCTCTCCACCCCACAGGCTTGCGAGCTATTTTAGTTCTTATCACTACTAAAATTAAGTAGCAAATTCCTGTTACAGTTTCATAGCCGGCTTTTGCTCCAAACAGTTATCACAACATAACCTCAATCTCAAGTACGTAAAGCTCGGTACCGGCGCGTTTCCGTCAAGTCGACTCTAGCACAGAATAGATAATAGTAGACTCTAGTCTATTCATACTAAGTAGGACAGGCAGGACAACAATTGGCTTTAAGTAATATTTTGTATTTGATAATTACTTGTAAACTATTTGAAATACATAAAGAACTAGTATTTATTGTTTTATTCCAATCCTTTAACGCAATTAGGGCAGCAGCAATAAAAATTTTGATTTCGGTTCTACGATTATCTCTAAAAAATGGCATAATACAGTAACATAATAGCGAATTGTAGTAATATAAGAATTTGCTTATTTTAATTTGTATGTCCTATTTACTGGGAGTGTAATGAAGTCTATCAATTCTATAGCGCGTACAAACAAATTAATTGCGCGATGCAACACGCAAAAGTTCCGGTGCGCGTGCGCGAGTGATTTGCCGCCCGCGGTATTGGGTCGTGCGCCCACGCCGCACTTTGATCCTCAATATCTATGCCAACTTTGTTCTTCTCTGGAGATATCTAGGGCGCTGCATCAGCGATTACAAGCAAAACACTCGAGATATTATCGGATCTATCATCGATCGTATGGTCTATAGAGGGAACTGTCAGAAATGAGCTCACTGCTATGCACGTCTCGTTAAAATCGTTAAGAACAGTTTGCACTTTGCAGGCATGTACTACTACATTAACGTCTTGCAAAACTACTTTTAGACTTCTTTTGAATTATCCCGTGATGTCTTCCACGTGATATTAACTTTCTGCCAATTTTCGTTTACTGTTCTCGTTATAATGAGCCTAGTTTTTCTTTCCGGTTCCGAGCCAATTTTATTCTTAACTAAATACGCTGTCGCCGGTTAACGTCCTGCGTAGTTTTTTTTTTAAATATCTAAAATATGAACTGAAATGACGTTGTTTGTTTAAGATGTTTGCACCTTACCGGAGTTGGTATGATAAGATAATTTTTGATATTTGTATCACGACACACGGACACACCAACCGTTATCGCATTTTGATAGCGAATGAAGCGCCCTAGTCCCCTTAATCTCAGCGTTACAAGTATCTAAGTCTTCAATTATCTAGCTGTCTGAATTTTTTACCAAAAATCAATCACTGCTTTTGATAAGAATGACAGGTATACATAGTATTGTACAAATACGCTAGCGTTTTTCGCAGCTTGTTCGCACATACTTAACATTTTAGTAATTTTCGCACGATAGTATAATTTTCATTTCCTCCTTGTATTGCATCTGGTTACATTGAAATCTGACCCCAACATATTTGGCTAAAGGCTATAGACTGATAGATAATAAAATTTTCATTTTCAAAATTTACGAATTCAATAAGAAGGATACTTGAATAGTCCTCTTCTGAAATAGATTTGAATGATAAATAAACATGGAAAACTTATTAACAGGTAGTATCCCAGAAGTATTTCATAAATTTAACTTTGATGACAACAATAAATTATTAGCAGACAACATACGTACCACTGTATTTATATTGCTATCTCAGTAACGCCACATAACATTTGCTAATGCGTTCTCTTGATGCTCTCATGTTCGTAGATAACATTTGGAATGGTCTTAAGGAAGTGCAGGTTATAAATATTATTTCATTCATCGAATGACTTCATCTGAAATAAGCTCTTTATATAACTGAAAAATGTTCTAAGACTATCCTGATAAATTATTTTACGCTTTACATCCGGGTCTTACAAGGAAAATCACTCAACATATTCAGTTCTGTCATATATTATTATCAATAAATACTAACGGTATACAGATTTGAATGGAAATTTACAGTAAAACCATGTAAGTTCTCACTCGTACATTGTATTGAAGATTCTAAATGTTACAACTTGTTGCTATGTTACAACCGACCTGTTAATCAATTTCATAACACGAGACACTCGATAACTAAACTTTATACTTACATTATTGCCATGTTTTGTTTCTACGACTAATCATAAAGATATTAATGACAAAATTGTAATGACCTGCGTTGATTTAGATACTTATTATGATATGAGAAAACAATACGAAGGTAAAAAGCATGAGAATGAATTTACGCCAATTACACGTAAAATATTTAGTGGGAACTTACATCAAAATGTAATGACATTTTAATGTCCGTAGATGATACTTTCTCTTAGTCATTTTTGTAAACCAATTTCGACTATCCGTCTCTTACCGTCAAGTTCATACGAATTGTTAACAGTCGTCAGCCGAGCAATGAAGACTATGAAATAGAACAAGGATAAGCTATTTTAGATAAATGTATTACTAAACTAACTCATTATTGCCAGCACTGTTAATACGTTTACAGTAACTAAAGTAGCTGTTCAGTTTGTGAACAAAAGGTTCTCTATTATCTGACTTGAAGCGCCTGACGTATCATTAACATGATGCTCTAAATTTACAAAGACTTAAATATGAAGTGGTACAGAAATTCTGAAATGAAATTGCATCCCATGTAGAATAGAGATCGTAATTTAAAAATTCATAGTGTTCTCCATTTGCATAAGTCAAAGTTTAAATATTACTGCAGAGGTATAGTCAATTAGGATTAGAAAGTATAGGCTTGTATGGCAACAAGCAAGCAATGTATCGTTTCATTAGTTTTTTTTAAGTTTACCAAGTTATTGCTACGTCACCGTGACTTCAGAACTAAGTTGACCTCATCTTTGTATTGCGTATTCTTTCATCAGTTTTTTATCTTTATCTTCTTATCTATTCAGCTACATCTGTCTTATACTGAGTAAAGGTTCTCTCCTTTAACGCTCTAGCTAGTGTCCTTTATGTAAGTTTCCTTTTGTTTCCGTAAATCTTGGTCTTCTGTGTAACTATCTGCCGTTTGTAGTAAACGCTCGGGTAGTTAGATTACGAGAGTAAACATTCAAATATTGACAGAAACGTCGCCATAATTCCCTAAACAGTAATTTTATAACGGAACGACCAAGGTTGCTTGAAGTTTTGAATTGTTCAAACTTTGGAACACATGCTTAAAAAAGTCTTTCATGTAGTACTAAAACCGTTTGAAGGTTAGACTACGAGAGTAATTATTTAAATATTGACACGAAAATTCCCAAATTTCCTTAACGATGTTTCGGAAATCAACAGACGAGTTTGCTTGAAGTTTTGAAGTCTAGTATTGTTTAAAGTTTTAGCTGTAAACAGTTGATGGTTGAGGTCGTTGCGTGCTCGTTGCCCCCAACACAATACAGATGCAAACGGGATCGACGCCGGACTCGTTACGGTTATTATCAACGACGATTGTTTGCCTCAATCGTGCTCGTGCGCACTGCGTCTTTACTTTTACTGAACGGTTTTGTTATACAGTTCCCTTTGACTCTTTTATGAACATGCTTCACGAATTCAAAGCGTACTTGATGATTGGAAATGTTAATTTCGATAACGGTATACGCAATTCCAAGATTAATGCCATCTTACATGGTGCTTTAGAAGATTTATACTAATGTCACAGAATGATAAATACCACTGTATGTTTGTACGTTTCAAGACAGATTTAAAGAGATAATGGGTCGTTGCGTTTGAAATTGTTGGAATCTCCAAAATGCAACAAATGACAACGATATGTTCGTCTCATCTATCCATGTCGAAAGCAGTTCTATTTTCATTTCAAGCGGAGTATAATTTTGTACACGGTATAGATGTAATATTTTTATCTTGCTTCTCTAGTCGAGCAAAAATAATATTTTCAGACGATAACTTCAGCTTGGTATAACGAGATAATTTTTGCATAGATAAACTTGAACAGTTCCTTTTAAATGATGAAAATTATCATTCAATTTCCCGTGAAGACAAAAGCTCGTGAACCCGTTTCGCACTTTGAAAGGGTCACATCTCAATTCCTTAGTCGATTGCGAGAAATTCACCTTCGTCGTCATCTATTATTAATCCAAAGATTTTGCATACGTTGAATAATGCAACAGCCAAGTCTCTGATGCAGAACGAACGGATTGTCCTTATTTAATTTCCACTTTGAGGGAGGTTTGCGACGACGTAGCCGACTCGCGAACTTAGGTACCAAGCAGGTTGAAACTTGGTGTTACCAACGAACGTTGTTTCGCTTGGAATCGGCTCCACTAATAAGCACTGATTCACCTGTGCACTGTATTTATCGGGAGGGCGTCTTATTACAACAGGATTTAACGGTGAACAAGTGTCTCCACTCCGACGATTTAAGTTCTCTACGGCGGATTTGCTAGTGTAAAACAACACCAAATATTTTGGTTGGCCTAAAAAATCTCAAGACGAGCTTGAACGTTTTGAGATCTAGTAAAATGACTGAAAAATGATACTCGAACAAAATTAGAACTTCGTAAAATAAATCGCATTACAAATATAAAAGAAGCAAAGCTGAGCTAAAAAGGCTAGAACATACCTACAAAATGTCTTTGAATATAATCTAGCTTCTTTAATAAAGTTTGCGTCATTATAACTACCTACATTTGAGGCATTGCTCTATAAATTATTTGAAGTAACCATCCGAACAGGCGAGCATACGTTCATTATTTACGAACTTAAAATAGTTACTGCAGCGATTCTAAATCAATGTGGGTTATTGAAAGCCGCAGGTGCTCATCAAAGCTTCAAAGCGCATCGGCCTGCATTAGCTAGGGGGGAACATTATTCCGTACTATTCGACTACCGAGTGATCTGACAGGGAAAAGATTTAGCAAGTGGCCAAAGAGGAAAGACTGCTCCGACTGAAGAGCCAACCGCATTACCGCAAATCGTGGTATAATCCCTCGTACAAAGCGCACGGTGGCCGTATACGAGCAAACAGCAGTTTTGGAGTCTGCTAGGGACCGGATACACGTTTCGTTTCGCCAGTTATTTCGGCCTGGCCGCAAATAGACATTGGAGTGCGTATGCGAACACTTCTTTACTAATAAATCAGGACAGAAAAAAATAACAAATCATTGACTAGCGACTAGCTTTTAGCAAGTGATGAACGACAGGGCTAAGGTTTATTTGTTTGCGTTCATATGCGTCATTACTGTCATGATCGATATTATCTATTGGATTAAAAGCTATTTGGTAAATCAAAATACAGTAGAGTTATTTGTTTTCTTTTTTATGGCAGGAAAGCAATCGGGTAGCGCAGGCGCAGCTTCTGAAGCGCCGCTCATAGTAATAAAGCTTTTGTTATACTGTCGCGTTGAGTGATTGGGAGCGTAAATAAAGAAATCTTGTTGAGAGCAGTCATGTGTGAGATGCGTTCGTGGTGATAGATAACTATTTTTATTGTAAACACTCCATAGATTTAAGTGACTTTTATCTTTTACGCGACGTTTAAATAACTTTATTATTCCGATTCCATGTTTTAACATGCAGCTTTTTCTCGCCGAATTTTGATTAACCTGAATACAAATGTGGTTCATACAACTCACTAATAATTCTGTCATATCTATTTTGTTTTATTACACTTATTTTTTTGTCTTTATGAAACATGCTTGAATAAAGAATGATTGTTTAGGCGAGTTTTATGAAAATTACCTACTTACATCTTGCCAACACTAAATTCGCATGCAGCTCGCTGAAAATTAAAATTGTGTCATATGTATGTGATTTAAATAGTTCTTATAAATCTTATAATAATTATTCAGAACGACCTGAATTATGTTAGTGTTTGATATTTCACTATGTCGTTTGTATTTATGTAGAGTCGTTCGAATGTTTGTAATTTCCCCGACGAGGCCGACAATCTACCTCGGTATTCTTGTTCGTATTACCAACAAGGAGTATTTCTCTGCGGCTTGCATAACTCGTGCAATCCGTGCATCCAGACGCACATCTGGGAACGTTCGGAGACGACACACGCCGCTGCGTTGTTGTCATTACTCATCTGTCGCGCACACGACTTCATGCTACCGACCCGCTGTCACCGTTCACAAAATGCCACATTTCACAATTTCTACTCACAATAACAGACTTTAAAACTCTGGTAGCAGGGCATAATTCGAATTCCCAAGTTTTTCTGTGTTACGTCCACACGAAACTTGTTAAATGACGGAGCAGCGTGTCTTCAAACGACATGCTAATTGACGGCGGCGTGAAGCGGAGGCTAAAAGCTACGACTATTTTTTTCGAATTTTAGTCACGGTGTGATATTTTGTTCTCAAACCAACTAATAGAAAATGCTCTCGATTTTGACGTTACGATGCGTGGCGTCGCATTACAAGCGAAATATGCTCCTCAAAGTTAATTAGAGAACAGTGACTTGTTTTACAATAGAGAATGACATTGTATTATGATCTAAGAACTCTAATATTAGTATGACGCGTAATTGTTGCCATCAGAAGTTTTATGTGCACTGTAACAGTTAAATAAAATCTGACGCCCACTGGCGGAACGGCACGGCAAAGGATTTTATTAATTCAAATAATTTTAATTCTTATTTTAATACCACTAGCACTTGTATTTGCTTAGCATACCGCTGGAGGCTACGTCGTGCGGTCGTGCCGCGGCATGCCAAAACATCACGCGGTACTGGAATTATGAGTCCTAAAGTGTAGTGATAAGGTATGAAATTATTTGAGCTTAAAAAAATCCCTTGCCGTGCCGTCCCGTCAGTGGGCACAGGCCCGAACTTTGATGAAGAAATATTAGTTTAATCAACATGTTGTTTGGTAGCATAAGTTAAGTATATTTTGATCCTAAATCAATGTGATATATCTATCAGATTTCGCAAGTGACGCCCGTAAGTGATGCAATGCGTAAGAAAGAACGCGGTTTTTACGAGATAACACAAAGATTTTGATAACAGCGAGCGGCCTGATAATGATTTACGCGCAATGCGTGCCTAGCTGTTTAGTACCTTTAATGAATAGTATCTAGAATGATCTTGTTGTTTTATAACGTCAGAAAATAGCCTATTCATTTCATAGATAGCAACTATTTCTAATCAAAAAAATGATTTTATGTAAATATCCATCTTTTCAAAGATTTGAATTACGTTACCTGGCAAAACTTTTGAATCAATCACCCTAAGTAGAGTATAACACCGTTGGCTACACTTTTGTTAATACGCATGGAATATTAAATGTTTTTTAATCGATTTTATAACCTAGACTCTTGGTGCAGAGTTTTCAATAATCTTTTATTTTTTGCATAATGAAAACGTTTAATGAATGATCTCAAAGATAAGATTATAGCGCTCACAGTCAAACATTTATATTTATCTACATCTTCATCATTTTTCATCAAACGAGGGTAGATAGTTTTTATAAAATTGTTCTAGATGGTAAATATTTTTTACATAATTCTTGCATCTCCTTTTATAAAAGAGAAAAGAAATTAACTGTTGACTTTCCGTAATAAATATTTGTCTCAGTGGTTGGAAAAGATTGTTTTAAGTCCTCCCTGTAGAACCTTTTGGTGTTTGAAGAAGGACGTTCAAGCGTCTTTATTAGTTTCTCGGTTCTCCCTGTTCACTGAAATGTACTGATACACAGTCTTTTTTCAAATTCTGTACTTAATTTTATTAGTAGGATGGTACTGATTGAATAAATCGTTGTTGTAATTGTGAATTCTTGATATATTTTTCTTCATGCTTCATGTTATACTAGTTTGTTATTAGAATATGATCTGATAAAGTTAATTAACTTGTACATTTTTATTGAGTTCTTTTATAAAAGTTATAATTAACTGATTAGTTTATGGTTAGGGTAATTATTGCTTGTTAATGATTAGAAATATTGAACTTATCTAAGAAATCAGTTGGGCCATTTAAATGCAGTAGGTAAATAAGACCCAGTTTTACTTAGTTTTTATTTGAATAAATAAGCAAATTTTGTGAGTTTGTTCTAAAACTACATCCTACAACTAACTACTACATACAATACATAACATAAAATTCAAGCTTTTTGAACACCGCATACATTTCAGTTACATTTGAAACTCATTGAAATTTCAAATCAGTCCCCACAAAGTGTCCATAACAGCCTTACTGGGGTGTCCCTCCGTTTATTTAAATCTGTTAATGTCACCGAGTAGGTACTTGAATTATATCAAAGTTCACACATTTAATTAGATAATGTGGGTGGAACACATAAATAAGATATATTCTTAGACATTATTGACGTACTTCATCTTGTATGTATGAGTGATATGTATTTATATTAGATGCGAATCTGTAATTGAACAGGAATGTAAAGTCAATAACGGAATGGAATAGATTTTTAGCTAGTATTTTCTGGTGGTTCCGTGAACTAAAAACGTATAAATATTTTTAGCCGGGTCCGCTGCTCCGTGTTTTCGTGTTCGCAAACAGGATAACATTGTTTGCTAACCGAATAGGGGCGTGGCCTAACAGTTTTGTTCGCAAAAACACAATAACATGTTAGAAAATTGGCGCTGCGGACCTGGCTTTAGGCTAAATTACCTTTGCTTTAGCAATACTTATACAAGGTTAATTGAAAAAGGAGTACTAATCCGAAAGAGTGTTAAAGTACCCATAATAATGAATAACTTACAACTCTAATACTTTTCCCAAAAGTCAATACATTAAGAGAAATAGCTGTTCAAAGATTTCATCAAAATACGCTAAAATGTATCTATCCACTATATTTTGTTACGATCAGCTGTGTTTACATTTTAAGTCATAATATTTGGAGTCACGGATTAGAAGCAAGATTTTACATGGAAATAAAACTGATCGAATTTTAATCTTTCAACACTTATTTTAAAATACATATTTTAAAACAGTCAGTATCATTGATACTTTAAGTAGCCCGCGAATTACTACCGACCCCTTCCCGAATAACCTTGTGTACAACGTGTTACATATTTCCCCTTAACAAAGAAAATGTTAATCACGTAGTCTTTTATGGTTGTTATCATTTACCTCTCAGAGGAAATTAGGTAAGAATGTAAATAACTTTCTGGGTAGTCTACTCTTTACTTTTATGTTTTCAGAGTTGCGTTTCAGTGATGATTTTATTTTATGATTTGTCCAATTTTTTTTTGAGTCCTACTTTTGTTTTAAAATATTGCCAACTAGCTTTCGCCCGCAGCTTCGCTTGCGTGAAATTTTGAACCCGTTAAGTGACAATTTTCCATACAAACTTTCATCCGCTATTTAACTCCCTTAGGGGTGGAATTTCGAAAAATCCCTTCTTAGTGGATGCCTACGTTACAAAAGGAACCTACTGTCAAAATTTCAACTTTCTAACCCCAGCGGTTTAGGCTGTGCGTTGATAGATCAGTCAGTCAGTCAGTCAGCTTCTCCTTTTTTATGTATAGATAGACTCTTTATAAGGGACCTTTTAATCCCGTTTCGGCTTTAGGAGTATTATTTGTAACACGTTGTATAACAAAAGTAGTGTAAGTACCTCATCTACGTCACCTACATGCTTAAACCATACATTATAGAGTTTTATCAACGTTGTTTACCGATCAACTGTTCGATTTATCACTTCATTATAAATTTCAGTTAAAATAAACTAAAGATCAGAAATTAATTTGTTGCTTTAATCATAATCGTAATAGTCTCAACGTGTTAAAAATTGAATAAAATAAAACTTTTTGTACAAAGAACACCATAAGTGCTCAGTATACTTAGATTGTATGACCATTATTATGATATTTGCCCAAAATATTATTCATGACATGAAAGAGCGACTGCTGAAGTACGTATTAATATTCCGAGCAGAGCCGGAGGAAATCACACACATCCATGTTCTGCTTTATTTAGCCCTAGTTCTGTTAGTAAAGAATGCTAAGCGCTATTTTATTAACTTCTTAAACTTTCTTATTGTTGAGCGGAATAAAGATGAACGTATATTATAATGTTGATGCCGAAATGTATACAGGGTGGTAATTTGAGATGGGGCATGATGGGCAGCTACCTTAACCATTGTAGCTACAGAAAAATGTCGAGACTGTCCATAACTTTTGAAAATATTTCGAACTGCATTCAAAGATATTGAAAAATAATAATTAGTACAGTCAGCAAAGAATCGGGAAGAGTATTTTAATCCTTATAGGAAATACTTAGCATCGATTGGTATCTTAAAAATGTTTCGTGAAAACTGCCCTTTTTCTCGCTGACTGTACGTTTTTTTCAAAATCTGTGAATGCAGATAGAAATTATTCCAAAAGTTAAGGGGGGTCTTCTAAGAACGTTTTCTTGTAGCTACAATGGTTAAGGTAGCTGCCCTTCATGCCCCATCTCAAATTACCACGCTGTATATACAGTTTCGCTTTCAACCAAAACTAAAAGATCACGTCTGCGTTATGCGATTCTATTGAAGATTATTGTCAACTTTGTTACGATCATTGTCTAAATCTGAAATGGCATCTTTACTAAGATGGACACATCTGGTTGTCAGGTAGTTAGGTTCATATTTTATTTACGGTTTGTGAACGTTTGTGATGTCATACGGCCTCTGATATAGGTTGAGTGACAGCTTTTGATTTCTTTTCTGGGATAAGTCAAACGTTTACTGAGATATTTCTTTTTGCCTCACGGTTTGGATATGTTTCAGTAAATACTGAATCAAAGTCAATACCGAAGATTGACTAAGGCTTAGTCAAAGGTCGAAAGGTTTTTCTGTTTAGGACTTCCACTGTTATGTGCCCAAATTAATTATTAAAGTGACGACCGAAAAGCTGTCACAGGTCAAAACAAGAGACTTTAGGCAGTTGTCTCACCGCCGGCGAGGAAGCGACTAACTATCGGCTATTTTCTTTTTACAATAGATATACATTCTGTGTAAACAAAAGAGATGCTTATATTAATAGTTGATCGCTGATTGTTCACACTGCCGGCGAGGACTCGCTTCACTAGTTTGTCGCTGAGCGACAAGAGCTATCAAAGATAATACTCGCTCAGCGATACTTGCTCAGCGATGCTCGCTTGGCGGTCAGAACTGACGCCGAGAGACCAACCAGCGGTCATTTGAGAGTGGTGCGAGTAATCGCCCGTCGCACTCGCACACTCGCTTATAGCCCAGCGACAAAACTATCGGAACTACACACTCGCTTCTCGCTGCTCGCCAACTCGTTTCTAGCTTTCAGCTCTACTCGCTGCTCGCTCATCGTTCGCGGTGGGACAAGTGCCTTAATTTCCGCCTCCATATTTTCCAAACAAAAGTGTCAATTAATAAATAAGAAATGTCGTAGTGGCCCGGAGGTTACACTTGTTAACCACCGGGTTGCGGGTTCAAACCCAAGCATGGTACCAATGTGACTTTTTCAATTTCATACGGTGAAGGAAAACATCGTGAGAGAACCTGGCGATCAATGCTCGTTCCTTCTGTGTATAAGAAGAGGCCTTTGCCTAGCAGTGGGACAGTTACAGACTAATATTTATTATTTATCAATTTTAGGTATCAATTTTAGGACCGGTTTCAGGGGAGGGCCACAGGGGATTTAGTCTCGGGGCCTCAATGAGAGAGGGGCCTCCATAATACTGCCGTAGGTACTAAGCGCAAAAGCGGTATCTCAAAAAAAATCATCCTATGAACTAGTGGTATCTTATTTAAAACATTCTCACAAAACGCAAAAAAGTTTTCAAATCGCCAAGAGGATAAGGAAACTATATTTACAAAACTTCAATTTTCTCGAAATTAGCTTTCCCTGAGATACCACTTTTGCGTTCAGCAGGGCAGAATATGAGTCTTTGAATTTTTTAGATAAGAAATGACATCCTTTCTGTCAGAGCGAAAAAGATTAAAACAAAGAGGAACATTAAAAAAAAAGCAACTGGCCTCCTCTTCTTCGTTGCCCCAGGGCTACCAAATCTTTAAATCCGCCTCTGATCAATTTGGAGACTTTGAATTAGTTTATACATATCCCTAAGTTTGAAAAAACGCAAGTCCACATCCAAAATGAACATTTCCGTCCCAGATCGAAATTCAGCTTTCCACAACATATTTAATACGTAGATCAGATCCATGCTTAATTGAACGTCATCAGTTAATCATCGTGCTCACTGTCATGCAATATTTAATTAAACCTTCATTAAGTTCGATGCGGGCGAAAGTAATTACCTCGGGCATTCCGACAAGCTCTTCTTACTTGACGACAAACTATATGTTCGCTAAAGAGCGAATAATAAGATACGTAATTTGTAAGAAGACATTTTTAATAGGATTCTTGCTACCGTTATTGTTTCACTCACTCTTTCCTAATGGCCTAAGCGAGTGTTTTTTTATTTGGTCTTGTTTGTAATATTGAGTAGCATTTGAGTATTTGGCCATTTGCCGTGGAATAATCTGTAGTGCGTCTGGTATGCTCACGCAGGCACACGTCGATGGCTTTCATGGCATCGTCAGACAGAGATCTGCCTCGTTGCTCTGCAGAGTGCGGGCCAGCTCCAACTCCATCCTGAAGACCATAGCAGAGAGATATGACTCTTCTTTGTTGAATGCCATTGTTCAAAGATGCATGACGAACAATGAACTGGTAACTAAATATTAAGTTTTTCTTTTTTTTTACTATCAGAACTTTCTTTGTCTCTTTTTTAATTACCAACTACCTATGGATGTTACTTATTCGAAATAAAGATTATTTTATTTTATTTATTTATAATGGCCAGTCAACTTTTTTAATTATTGTCGTGGTGGCCCGGAGATTACAGACCAGCTTGTTAAGCACCGGGTTGCGGGTTCAAATGCAGGCATGTTCCAATGTGACTTTTTCAATTTCATAAGTACTTTCTTAGTTAATCTAAGACGCCACTGATATACAGTGAAGGAAAACATCGCGAGGAAACCTGGACTTGAATGGTCTGAAATCGCCAACCCACAATGAGCAAGCGTGGCGATCAATGCTCGTTCCTTCTCTGTACGAGAAGAGGCCTTTGCCCAGCAGTGGGACAGTTACAGGCTAATATTAATTTTTATTTATTTTAGCCAGTCAACAAAGTTGCCCAGACTATGACGGAACGTACTTAAGAAGCGTCACAAGTGAAGGCTCTTTTAATGCACCAAAGTATGGTCATGTTAGATTGCAGGACATAAAAGCCGACCTCGAGTAGCTTACTTCATATCGTTATCCCTTTTTTATTTTATGAATTGGTCGCGTTTGTCCCTGATCGAATGGTAAGTGCAGACAGGGTCTAAGATGGAACACACGAAGTCAAGTAACAGAGATATAGAGGGATTCCCTTATACTCCTCTGGCTCTCAAATAAACACGACGTAACACAGTAAACTGCTTGGCGAAGGTGGTAGGTAGCTAGGCGGACCGTATAGATTCTACCACCAAGCGTGCTGGGTTTCGTTGAATCTTACAACACATGCTATTATTAATTTGGCGTGTATGTCTAACCCAAATTAAAAATTTACTAATCGGCTGTCAGATCTGTGAAGTGATGTGATTGGTTGTTAGTATTTTGGTCATCCAATCACATTCGTTGACGTTCGATTTGACAACAGTTTAAATTGAACAGCCTTTCAGAAACTTTTAGTTTGTTTAATTTAAATCTCTCTGTAGTCACAGCTCATCTTCCGTGCGGAAGATGTCCGGTCCTTTGGAAGGCATACACGGGGACACAGGTCCAACGCACAGAGGCCCCTTTGAGAATTTTAATCTAATATGGGATGGGGCACCAACCGGGGACTATCCACGGCTGCACTGTTGGAGTACAGTCATGGACCGTCCCAGGTGGGTGCAAGACTATTGTAAAATATGGTGAAAAATATCTGGTCTATGGGAAGGGGTGTTAAGTGGACTGGATAACTTCTATTGCCGGAAGAAAACGGCGTCTGCCTTTCAAATTTAAAATTGAATTGTGTTGGCAGACGGTGACTCGCCAGCTCACTAGCTGGGCCCCCTGAAAAGCCGCCAGTATATAGGCGAAGGGGGCAACAAACGTGTGAGCGTAATTTAAATATTATTAAGAGTTCCTAGCTATAGGAAGCTGTAGATATCTATCAGCGAGCCATTCAAAGTATTTTTTATTTAGTTTCAAGCATATCTGATTACACGTGCTTTCGAAAGGGCAACACTAGGGGCACTCTTCCAAGTAGTAAGTCCTATGGAGAAGAGCCAGGAAGAAACTCCATGGATACTCTTTTTTTTTTGTCATTTCGCCTTAAAATGACAGTGACAGCATGAGACTGAATGGCATCTTAAAATTGAGCAGCGTTTGAGTATTTGGCCATAAGGCCTAAAACCCTTTTCATTCTGAGAAGAAGCCCAGTAGAACATTAATAGACTGATTATGCTAGCTGTAACACAAACACAATCTTGACCTAGGGCTTTCGTAAAAATTGCTACATACAGGGTGTAAACGAATTCGTTTCGTGTAATTCGTTCAAACCGTGTTATCTACTGGTGACACTGATTGACCCTGCATAGGTTTTTTTCAGAATCAACAAAAAAAAGTTTTCAAAAAATTAACCATGATATTCTGTAACTGAGTAATTGTAGAGTAGAGCGATATCGCGCTAGACGTGCCCGTCAGTGTCAGTGTGTTGCCGTGCCTTCATTCATTTATGCATGGCATCGAAATTTTCTATCACATAAAAATTTTATTTGGGGAAGAAAAAAAAATTATACAATCAAAATCCCGTGCTGGGTTAATTTATAGTCCGGTCAAGTTAGCTCAAAAAATAGGGGTAGGTTAACAGAAATTCGCATAGAGCTGAAAATTGGTACGAATGTTCGGAACACCATTATAAATCAAATGTAAAAAGTCCCCAGCGAACCAACACTTGCAAAAAAAAAAAATTCTAGGTCAAAGTTCGCAAATATGGGTTTTTTGCGTTTTTTAGCCAAACGGTAAGTTTTATGATAAAAATAGGTCAGACAAAAATTATAGATTATGCAATTCTCTATAAGAATTGTCTACAATTTTTCTCCTAAACGTCACCGTTTCTGAGATATAATGGTAATAAAAGTTGTATTCTTTATAATATGCGTTTCCACGCCACCTGAAAGGTAGTGTACTTGGCGCGTTTTTTTAACGTGGTTTCTCCAAAAGGCCTATCCCACAATCTATTGTGATCCTGTTTAATTCAATACTAATTCAAAATATATAAAAACTGGTACTATTGGAAATGATGAAAGCCGTATGAATTCTAAAAAATTAGGTAAAATTATCCGTCTCATTCATAATCATCTGATAATTCTGCTTCCTCTTCTTCTTGTTCGTCTTCTTGTACTTCTTCTTCTGCTTGTTCTTCTTCTTCCTGCTGGGTGTAAGTAAATTGGTCTAACAGCGATGTATCAGATGTCTCCTCACTGATATTGTACGAATCCTCTTCTGATGGTGATTCAACATTGGAGCACGACTGACCTTGACAAATGGTACATGTTAATCGCCATCAGAAGAGGATTCGTACGATATCAGTGATAAAGAATACAACTTTTTCAACCATTCTATCTCAGAATCAGTGACGTTTAGGAGAAAAATTGTAGACAATTCTTATAGAGAATTGCATAATCTATAATTTTTGTCTGACCTATTTTTATCATAAAACTTACCGTTTGGCTAAAAAACGCAAAAAACCCATATTTACGAACCTTGACCTTGAATTTTTTTTTTTGCAAGTGTGGGATCGCTGGGGTCTTTTTACATTTGATTTATAATGGTGTTCCGAACATTCGTACCAATTTTCAGCTCTATGCGAATTATTGCACTTTGAAATGTCTAATTTGACCGGACTATTATACCAATAATAGATAATAGATCATGTGTGTATCATTAATTTGACAGAAATGTAACAACAGAAGAATAAGTAGTAATACCTTCCTTAACAACACATATCAAGATAAAAGTCGTAACGAAACAATGATTAGCATATCCAAATGTAGAGACACGGCAGAAACACGGCAGAGACGTTCTGTGTAAAGCCTGATTTGTCATCTTATGTAGATGAGCCATTAGATTAGATCCCCATTACTCTTGCAACTTGCATGAGATTGCAAGCTCTCTCTCTATTTTCCTTTCGTTTTAAAACCAACATGGAACTAAGAAGGTACACACGGCTACACTTCAAGCTATGCAAAACCAGTATAAGCTGACCGTTACTTGTGCGAAAAGATTATACAAAGCGACGCCAAGATAAACTGGTTTTGTATAGCTTGATGTGTAGCCGTGTGTACAATGGTTTGTTTTAACAAACCGCTTTTATGTTTGAGAAGATCGGTTTTGACAAGTATTGAGATGCTTAATTGATTAATTAGACACACATTTGAATTTAGGATGTCGTTTACATTTTGACAGTGACGTATTTCGATCTCAAGTGATTTGTTGAAAGCGCTTTAATAATACGGATCTTAGAGCAACGCGGTTGACGACTCCTTCGGTGGCTGCGTTGCTCTTCATATGGACAGAATAACCTAATGGCTGAAAGTTCCAAATATTTATTTACTAGATTTAGCCCGCAGCTTCGCTCGCGTTAAAACACTCTTAACACACTACTAAAGTTTCTATAATAATATAATTCAATCATGATTCGAAAGCACGTGGCGCCATCTATTATCGTTATTGTTGTTTTCCTCGGGAACAGTACTTTTTTTCGGGATGAAAGGTAACCTATGTCCGTTTGTTTACACCTGGCAACGTATATGCAAAATTTCAGGATGATCGGTTCAGTGGTTTAGGCGTGAAAAGGTAACAAACTTACTTTCGCATTTCTAATATTAGTTAAGCGCTATCCACACATTTCCGGGTCAGGGCTATCCGTGTTCCGAGTAGATCGTTTCAGTGTTCCCGTCAGGGACGTGCCATCCGTCACCCGTGTTCACACATATCAGGGAAATCGGTATCAGTTCTGTTTCGTTAGCTGATACGCACACAACACGATGTCTTTGTTTAACCAAGAAGAGTTGGCAATGATTGCAATAGCGCTAGATGAAGAAGAAGCAGATGACCAAGAACACTATCAGCAGGAAATAAAACGTATTTGGGTATTTTTCTTCTTAGAATTCAAATAATGTGGATTACGAAGATCGTAAAGTATAGCATTCTGCCGTACAAGTTCTATCAACCCCTCTGTATTCATGTTGCTCTTGCAGATAAATCATTAACTTTAACAAAAATCGGATAGCACTGTCAGAGCGTCCGTGCGACCGAGCGTGCTCCGGGACACTGACGCCTGACACGGAGCTGTGTGAACCAGTTCATACAATTTGTACGTAACCGATTTTTTCCCCGTCCCTGACGGAACACGGCAGGGACGATTTCCCGGAAATGTGTGGATAGCGCTTTAGGATAGTTGTTAGACTGCCTCGTTGGTCTAGCGGTCGCAAGCGCGACTACTGACAGTAAGGTCTTGTGTTCGATCCCCAGGTCAGGCAAAGTGTATTGGGTTCCATGGGGAATTCAGTAGCAACCCAGTGTCTGGATTTGTGCGCGGTTGATGGCTATAGGCTCGCCCCATACCATATTACATGGGACTTAAACATAACGGCGAAATGAGGGTGTACTGAACACCGCTGCAAACCCTTCGGGGAATATAGGCGTGATGTTATGTTAGTTGTTCTGTCTATCCATTTTCCAACTAAATGATGGAATCAGGCGTTACTTTGCGGAAATCCATGACATACAGAAATGCAAATAGAATATCTAGCTTTAATTCCGCTGAACAAGATCGCTAGTTTGGATGCAGTATGCAGCACCACCCCCCCGCCCACAAATATATGCACATGCAGAAAGAGTGAAAAAATAATGCAACATGCAACCAAACCAATACACGACACGTGTTTCGCCCCTGCACGGGGCATCCTCAGGATATGTTGACTCCTCGACCGCTAGGACGCGAATGGGGCTGTGAAGCGCGCGCCCCTCCAATTCCCAACTATGTTGGGGTCAGCTTCCAGTCTACCCAGATGTGGCTGAATACCAGTATTTTACACGGAGCGACTGCCGTCAGACCTCTGCAACCCAGTTACTGGGCAATGCCGATATCCTAAGGTTATAGCGGATGTCAACGACTGTCATAGGTATTCGTATGACACCCGGGACCGATGGTTACGTGCTCTCCGAGGCATGGAGGGGTCTCGATGTGTAACGAATGGTCACCCATCCACGGACTGACCGCAGCAAGCGCAGCTTACCTTGCAAATCATATGATCTGCGCGGTTGTAAATTAGCCAAGAGTCAAAAGACGACACGTTTGGTGCAGTGGCTAAGCGATTGGCTTCTGTGCTGCGGGTCGTGGGTTTGATTCCCACACGGAACAAAAATTTGTATGGCCTACAGATGGTTGTTCCGGGTCTGGGCGTTTGTTTGTGAGATTTGTGTCTGTAAACGCACCCACGATACAAGAGAAATCTTGGAGTGGGGAAACGTTTTTTTTAAAAAAAAAAAAACAAAATATCTATTAATAGTGAGGGTTATAAAATTAAAACCAACTAAACTTCCGTACATGTTATCATCTATGATGGATGTGTTGAAACCGAGTGCCCATATTTTCTATATTAAAACACTACCGATTCGGTATAGATACGGTACTCACTCATGATATAGTTAAAGCATCATTAATAACTTGAAAAATTGATAACTACTTTTGAAACAATTCCTAAATTATGCGCAACAACAAGGAGAAGTCTTGAATGAAATCATGCATGGATACTACTATTATTATTCTTCATCTTTTGTCTTGCATTTTCATCTCAGGCGTTGTCTAGATTCGCCTTCCCTCTTTCTTTCCGCTAAACATTTTCCACTTTAACAGATCTTTGATCTTCTCAATAATCAAGTCCATCATTCAGTAGGAACTATACTAAAACCATAACCTTCCTTTTAGAGCGTATTCGGTTAAAACATGAGTATCTGTATCTTGTAAGTTTACAAGTTAGTTTACCGAAGGTAGTGTTTCAGGTGAAGCTTCGAGACGTTGCTCCCACAATTAATGGTCCTTCCCGTGCACTTCCAGGGCGTCTAATGGATGTCCGCCACGCTTGTCGACATCTTGCACTATTTTCTCTATTTCTAGAAAAGTTAAGATTACTTGACATTTTGGTATATTTCCACTTTCGAAGAAAGTCGTATATACTGAAAAAAACTTTTTTGTAGTTGCTTAAAAGTGACTACATAACATTGCTACTAGTAACCAACTCGATAAGCTACCAGTAAATAAGTAAACTTTATTTGCCAGTGAGACAATTCGGCAATGAAATTACTAAACTAGTTCAATTGTCTATCTTTTTCAGTGCAAGATTTAAGAAAAAACAACGCATTCTTTTATAATTTGTCGCTAGACATTGCGATTTACTAGTCATATAAAATACTGAAACAGCTCTTCAAACGACTGTTGAAACTTATTAAAACGACGCAAAAATAAAATTTCAATAAAATACCAATTTACTTCGTTAGGTACGTATTCTCAAGAATCTTGTACTCTGAGTAAGTATGATAACGCTTCTTACGAAAATTTAGGCGTTTCAGTTTTGTGCAATAGCCCCATGATTTGAGTGAAAGTGTTTGGATGAAGGCCAAAACTCATCTCTATGACACGATAAGTCCACGAATGCAGCAAAATAAACAAGTTCAGTCTACATTCAACGTGATTTAACATGATTCCCCTGAAGCTATTAGCATCCACTTGTTTGTTGTTAATTTACTACTTACATATACATTTTATGTGGTAAACCTTTTAATTTGAGTAGTTATTATAAACATACAATGTTTAACACAATGTCGCTGTTTGGCCGCAGTTTACCGTAATTCGGGATTTTGTTTAACTTTTTTTTATTTGCCACAATTAATTCGACGACATTCGCTGACGAAATCAAAATGTTGTGCGATTGCGCGGGGATAACGTTTATTACAATAAAATACATTGCTCTTGAATCGCGGAAAACAATGCTTTTTATAAGAGAAAAATGGTAGTGAAAGTCATCTCTACTATTGACATCAGAATGTATCTTACATATAACTATTTTCAGTCTTGCTAGCGATCAACTATTCACGTGGGATTAGTACGCGCTCACAACATCAATTTTCGGTTTTATCTCCCGAACAAAACTTCTGGTTTTCACAATATTTTGTTTGTTTAACATTATTTCTAAAAGACTATTTATTTCTGATTATAGCGAACGGCTTTTGACCTTACGTCGTTCACACAACACAGTGTAAGCAGTGTGTAGGCGTCAAAACATAGTCACTTGCTATTTACAGGGAAATGCAAATGTTAGCTTAGGCAAAGGGTACTCCGTAGTCGAGTGCGATAACATACCGGGAAAGGGATTAAATATCGTGACTTTGTTACTTTAAGTGTGTTTGTAAACTCATATCAGGGACTTCATACCTGAAGGTCTGGTTATCGACTTCGGACGGAATATCTTACCAGAATTTTGTCCGATGTCAGCGTAATCATACTATTTGGAAGAGTCAAGTTAACCTATTTCACTGTTATTACAAAAATATACTTAAGCGAGTTCAATAAAACGCTAAATATATTCTTTGACACAAAAATTTTGAAGTGATTAATGTACAAAACTATGAATCTTGACGTTCGAATTTCCCCGTGCTGTTTCTGCGGATGTTTCGTTAATAAATGATGACGTAGAAGAAGCATGGTGGAATTCTAAACAAAATTGTTTCGTACTGTGGTATAAATCGGCCATCGACCGAATTTTACTTTAAATTATCAAACGCTAAGGCTTTATGAAGCCTTACTCATTCTTTTAAGTAGTGAGGCAGGTCAGTGATGGAATGAATTTAACGTTGCTGGCTAGGTGTATTTTTTCGAGCCGAGTTTGATCTTATTAGATTCGCACGGGTGGGTTCATATTTTCGGAGGTCATATCTAAATATAGAACTGCGTTCATTTGAACCTTAATAATAAGGCGGAATTTTACTCAGGCGAAGACATGTGACAATTTAGTGTTCAATGAAAAGTGATTCGTGTCGTCCGAGTTGAGACTGACAGCTAGCTGGGCCTAGCTAAGACTTGTTACGTTAGTTTGCGAACGATTGCACACACGACCTTTGCGCTGCGCGCACGCACTGCACGGCTGGCCTATGATAGCCCGCACTAATCCACTTAGAAACCGATACCCTGCGTCGGTGTCACGTCATTGAACTTAGTTATATAACGAATGTTTATTAACCCGTACTCAATGGGTTCCACGAACGTCACAACACTACTCGCTAAACGCTTTAAATACAGTTCTACCGCGAAAATAAATAAAACTAACCAATCGCTCGTTCGTCATACTCGGAACTTTATTGACGGCAAAAATACATTTAACTACTCATAAAACGAAGCGGTTAGATACAAAATTAAAATTGATTGATTGCATTTTCGAGTAGAGACGACAAGATAAAATATGTTTATGCGCTTTCAAAATAGTAGCTGCACTGGTGCACTTTATAAACTTGAAATTATTTTAGTTGAATATCCACGTAGCTGGGTTAACATGTTAACTGCTTTACGTCGATCTGGTCGGAGATAAGAAAAATCCATGAGAAACGCAATTACAATTTCGTAGAAGTTATTACCAACATTATTTGCTGGAAATAGCAACGACTAATGACTTCATTGTTTTGAGTCTTTTCTGATCTCTTTGCTTTGTTGGCACATGCATGCGGACGTATGCAGAAATAAATAAACAAAAACTTGAGTCCATTCACTCCTCGCTGACATTTCTATGACGCCGTTTCGTGCCAATCCGACTATTTTATAGGATTCATTTTTATTGAAGCTTCGTGATAAACGTTTCCTGAAAATAGTTTTTAACTGTTCGTGTAATTTCGGTATTGAGAAGCAAACGGTATTTATCAAAGAATTTTTATTTCTTACTTCCAGTTTATAAAAGCTTGACAGTTGCCAGATAGAAAAATTAAATCGGTCATCGTTATTTCTTGTTTTAAGAAATAACTTTGTCTAAAGTATTTGAAATATATTATATCTTAAAAAGAGACTAGGCACCTAGATAAAAAGATAAGGAAATATAAAACTTCAAAGTCCTTTTTAATATTCTCAATCTTATTTGATCATTGGAAAGTAAATAAAACTAAGTAAATAGACAAAAAGATAAAAATGACTAAAAATAAAATGCTGTTAAAGAAATGTGTACAGAATAAAGTTTAATAAGTTTATCCTTGCCCTATTTTAACGATTCTTAAATATATCTTGTCCACAAACTCCTACACATTTTTTTGTTATTTAAAGTGGCTGTGTAATTAGCTATATTGGCGGGTAATACTTAGTAATCGATAGTATGGCTAGCGAGTGGACCGAACTATTTTTGTCGCTCCAGAAATGCGTTTATCGTTCTGAATACTTACATATAAAAAACACCTACATCGTCAGCACAAGTAAGAACTTTTGTTATAGGTACATGGAAATAAAATGAAACCGTCCAGTTATCACTGAGATGAATTTCAGTGAACTGTATCTTTTATCTTTCAAGTACTCAAGAAAAACCAGAGATTTTTTAAGTTACCGATAAATCTTCTGAGATTAAAGTAGACTCCAATTTTTAATGCAAATATGCGACTTTATAGAACTGCCATTCTCTCCACAATATATTTTTACATACTAATGTGTTTGGTGGCCAATATTATAATTCAAGAAACACTGTCTGCTGTTTGTGCAAATAAACAGATTCTTAGCGACAAAGTTTCAGGCGAAGTGCAATAAAATCTAAAGTAAGGTTATGTTTTTCGCATGCACGTCTCTATTTTAAAAGCCGAAATAGCTGAATCGTTAAAAATACGGCGTCGTGCTATTCATTTAGCCAGCATGTGACTTACTAGATTATGTAAATCCAATATAGTGGTCATAAAATAAAAGTTAATGGTTTCAAAATTTATTTTCGACACAAAAGCATGTCATGCGCAGTACTAAACAATTTATTTAGTTTTTGCGTGCGTTTTAGTGTTGAGTTAGTACTAACGTGTGTGTCACTGATTTTTGAACACATTGGTAGTTCTTAATGTGGTTTTTCGCATATAATCGCGGTATAAAGGGGAGACATATTCGTTTGTATCGCTTCGACATCCATCTGTTACAAAGTCCATAGTAAGTATTAAATACGAAGTACAAAAAAATTTGAAAAAATTATTGCGTCGATATAATCCGCCAGGTTTAAGCGCTATAAACAGGTTGCAGGCTAGTTCGCTCAAAATTTAATATGTGGTAGGCGATAACGTTCCGGAGCCGGTCATCACAATTCATCCTACTTTGTGCAAAACAAGAACTTGGCACTAGACCCAAAATAGCTCTAAGAAGAAAAATTTGCTACAACCACGCCGCCCTGCCGACCACGATATGGTCTAAATAACAACGTTTACACCTTTAATACTACAGTAGGCGTTATTTTTTTACTAATCGATATAAATCTCATATATATTAATTGCAAATGAAGCAGATAGAGGGTGACAAAATGTTCTGCACAGGTTATTTAGATGCGTAATTGTTTCATTCAAAATAATATGCCGCTGTTGTGATTGGTTTATTTATTTTTACGATCGCTGCTAGGCTCCATTGACTTCAGACATGTAAATAAAAACTGACAAGTGCAAGTGCGAATGAATAGCCAATTTTAAAAATAAATTTCTACGAAAATTGTCACAGCTATCAGTTCAGCTTTCCGCATCGCTTTATGTCAATCATTTTCTATTCTAATAAACTCGTTTGAAATATGAACATCGCGAAACTTTTTTTACTGACTTCCTTTCGAATTTCGAACGTTCTAAAACGTAACGTGCATTCCTCCACTCATAAACTGGAACAGTATTTATTTTCAAGGCAAACCTCAACGCTTAAATATTATTTTGTTATATTGTACGTCTATAATTAAAGTGTGAAGAGAGTCGAACTGTTTCAAAAATAGCTGTTTGTGTGACACCGTAAATCTCGGCTACGACGAAAGTTACTGTGTAAATCATTGGGACACGCGCACACTTGATGGTACATTGAATTTTATTGCACTCTCGTAATAATAAAATTATGTCATAACCAGTAATTAATAACGGGAATGATTTATAAATAAGATAAACCACTTGCTCTTGTTTATTTTTACTTGAATAATTCACTGTCAGGTGTTGCGGATCAGAATCCTAACTAATTCCTAACTAATATTATAAATGTGAAAGTAAGTTTGTTTGTTTGTTACCTTTTCACGCTTAACCTACTGAACCGATCATCCTGAAATTTTGCATATACGTTGTCAGGTGTACAGAAACGGACATAGGATACCTTTCATCCCGAAAAAAAGTACTGTTCCCGAGAAAAACAACAATAACGATAATAGATGGCGCCACGTGTCTTTCGAATCATGATTGAATTATATTATTAAAGAAACTTTAGTAGTGTGTTAAGAGTTTTTTTTTATTATAAATTAACGCGAGCGAAGCCGCGGGCAAAAGCTAGTTTGATTATAAAACATCTTGAGGAAAACTGTACACCCCTTAAAGCTCCAAAAATGTCTTGATTGGGTGTAGTCTGCCAACCCGCACCAAGCTAGCGTGGTGGACTAAAGTCTAAACCTTTCTGATTCCGAGAAGTTGTTTGCCCAGCAGTGGGACAGCAATGAGTTGATTATGCCAAGTGTTGGGCAATATCTATACTAATACGTTTTAGGTTGTTACTTTTAATTGTGTATAATACCGTCCTAACTAAACCGCCACATTTGACGCAACAACACAACGCGTATAACGATTCTCAATTAGTAATAAAGCGTCGGTTAACCGCAAGTCTGCAAATGCATCGTGCCGCGTAAAATCAAATTATAGTAAGTTCACAATATTCCATTTCTATTTCCGCGTAAACTCTACTGCGTTACAGAGCGCTACAATTCAACCGCTATCCGTTAATCGCGTGCATTTACAATATATTAGTTTCGCAGGTAAACACACATTTCATCGCGGCGGCACGCGTGTTTAACGTTAACTTAATTTAATAGAAGTGCCCTATCGTATCGTAATGATATAAATCGCGAACGCAGCGAGCTACTAACAGCTAGTTTCCAATGAATGGGTCAGTAATCATCTGCATTTGAGGCCATTATCTCAATTGGCGAGCGCTCAATGAGCGACCGACCTCCACTGCCGGACACCGCACCCGCGCCGGTTACTCTACAATGCTTGTTTGTTTGCTTTACAATATGCTTTTCTGTTCGTAACAATTATTTCTCTAACTAAATACATACCGGTCCACATTTCAAGCGCTGATTTCACGCAAAATAATATTATGACTTATAAATGCGCTTTGAAAATTAATGAGTGTACTATCTCATTAATTATAATATTGTTATCAATGTACGTATTGTGAATCTAGAACACATTATCTCGCAGTGAGTAAATCATTTGATTATGACCGATTTACCTATTTATTTATAGGAGACCTTTAAACAGTCGCGACATCAACTCAGTATAAGACATTGTAGGTACTTATCGCTGCGTTTGCGTTGATTATGAAAACATCTATAGATTTTCTCGGGTGTACATTTAAATGGTCAATCAATATTTGTAGTTCGCATCGCTCACAAATTATTAACGTCTTGACATTCAATTGTTGTAATCGATTATGAGTATTTATGATCGATAAACGATTCTCTTTACGCGATTTGTGTTGTATATAACGTGTTTTATTATAAATATTAGCAAGTAAGTAGTTAGATAATATTAATAGCTGATGATGTATTAATAATATAACATCTTTTTCAGGTATCTAGTCTACCACTTAGTATTTGCTCATAAAATGGTAATATTTATTACGTCAAATAATAATAACTCACTTCTTGTACTACTGTAGAACTAAAGTATTTCTTATTTACCTTCACTATTGTCTCAGTCTATTATCGTAAATTACGAGCAAGATCGAGTATTATTACCAATTGCTGCAATTGTGTTAGAAGCAGGTGTATCTACATTATAGTCCTTGTGTTTTAGTTTCATAGATATCTAGCACCGAATAGCGGCCCTAGCATTTTTATTTCAAGTTTTTATATTTAGTAGCTCATGTCCAATTAAATTTTCTTTTTATTGAGTACAAACAAACACCAAGTACAACCCACTATAAAATAGTGTAAAGAGAACAAACCTAAATCTTCCTCACAGAGTACTAGTAACGTAAATCAGCATGCTAGAAGTAAGATGCCACACCCCAGAGCAATGTCACGGAGTAATTATTTAAATAATCCCCTGCCTATATTATAAGAACAACCACTGTTATAAGACTTACTTACACGTTAGATTCACGGAGAAAAATATTTTTCCCAGGGTTACGCAAGCGGTAATTGTGGTGGAGCACCTTAGTTGCCATCTTCCGAAGTTTGGTAAGTGAGGCACTCCATTAATACACAGTCTGCCCGACGTGATTCCGGAGAGAAATATTTTGTCGATTGTACCGCCCATGCCCTGTTCACACAGCTTATTGACACCAACAGAAACAGTGCGGAACATAACGCATAAATAGATCTTTCCCGGGAACCACCGGAAGCATATCTCACACCGTAGTGTAGCCGCTTGAGACCATAGAGAGCTTACTAGCTAGTTGAGCGTCTAACGGTCGATGTCACGCTATGCATGATTACGATAAGAGCACGATTATTTTACTATATCTTGTTGTTTTATGTATATTGTGGCGCATCTTAGTGTTTACTGCACATTTTTGATGTATTTTTTACTTTTCACGTTGTTGTATTTTAAATATATTTTTGTTCGGTGTCTTAATTTTAGCAATGTTCCGAAGGTAGGTGTGGATTAATAATATATCATGAAATGTCTCAGGGTAATTTTAGAAGGCTCCAGGAAGGGCTTTAGCTAGTGAACGTGAGCGCAAGCCAAGTGATCCGTGTAATGGAAGGCTGAGTTTGGCTCCGTCGCTTTTTTTTTTTTTTTTTTTTCTATTGGACTGCTGTAGGTCGTCCTAGGGGACGGTTTCTACGTAACCGGGCAGTTATTGGCGAGACCTGAAGGGTCTCCAGCCAATGGGGGGGAAGTAAAATACTTAACCTAAGCTAACTACTTGTACTACACTAACATCATGACTACCTGCAACAACAGCACTAAGGGCGACCCCTAGTGGGACTCGGACCTCGGCTTAGGGCGTTGCTGGCGTGGACATAGGGGGGGGAGACAGCTTGATGAGGGCTGAATTATCGGTGTGACTGCGGAGTCTGAAGAGACGACCGGCTCTACGACGGGAGAGCTCGGTGGATCGTGACCGGCGGCGGTGGGACGTCGCGACGGGCCTCGTCGGCGAGGACGGTATGCCGGACGGCGGCGGACGTTGTGTAGTGTGCTGGTCGATTTACTCGCCTCCTGGAGGAGGGTTATTTCGTCGTCGGGTTCTAAAAGTGTGTGCCTGGGACGGCGAACTTTACTTATGAGAGAGGGACTGTAGTCGGCCGCTGCGGCGACTAGGGGGTTCGGATGGCGGGGGGCAGAGTCGAAGTAACGCTTGGAAATGCGTTTGAGGTATTGCCTGATGGTTGGCATTTTTAGATCGAGATGGAGTTGGACGTTACGTATGAACCACGGGGCAGCCGCGGCTCTGCGCAACACTCGATTCTGGAGGGTTTGGAAGGAATTGAAGCGACAAGGCTTAACGTGTGCGAACACGACGCTAGCGTAAGTCAAGATGGGGCGGATGCACGTCACGTAGATTCTCAGCTTATTTCTAAGTGACAATTTACTGCGCGCTCTAAGGATGGGGTGGAGGCGACCGACAGCGAAAGCGGCGCGAGCGCGCACCGCTTTGATATGGTCTCGGAAACTCAGATGGTGGTCGAGGATAACCCCCAGGTATTTGGCTTTCATCTCCCAAGGGATCTGTTTGCCGAACATGAGGACAGGACGGATGTGGGTGTGGGAATCACCGTGTCTCTCGAAAAGAACGGCTGCGCTCTTTTCGGGATTCACCTCTATTCTCCATTTCCGGAACCAGACCCCGAGGGTGTTGGCTGCGGTTTGAAGGGTTCGAGAGATGCTATCGAGACTCCTACCGGAATAGTAGATAGCCGTGTCGTCGGCGAAGAGAGCCAACTTGGCCAAGCCACGTTTGGGAATGTCGCTGGTGTACAGCGTGAACAGAAGGGGCGATAGCACGGAGCCCTGAGGGACGCCGGCGCGAATGGGGTGAGGGGACGAGAGGGTGCCTTCTAGGCGATAGCGGAAGGAGCGATCCGACAGAAAGTCTCGAATGATGAGCACGAGACGGTCCGGCACGTTGAATTGGTACAGTTTGTATAATAAACCGTTGTGCCAGACCTTGTCGAAGGCTTTCGCTACGTCGAAGAAGAGCATGCCCGTTTTGTACGAGCGCATAAAACGGGAGCTAATGTGTTCGACTATGCGGTGCAATTGTCGAATGCAACAGTGCTGGGTTCGAAAACCGAACTGTTCGTCGGGGATGAGTTTACGGGAGTCAGCGAAATCTTTTAAACGGATATAAATGAGACGCTCATAGATTTTCCCAAATACATTGAGAAGGCTGATGGGGCGGTAACTAGTGGGCTCACTCTTGGGTTTGCCGGGTTTGGGGATACCGATAACGGTGGCTCCGTCGCCTAGCGCCGCCACTTTTTATATGCATATGGGAAAATCTATACGGAGCTGCCAAACTCGACGGTATTTGTAATGTTTCATGAGCGCAATTTCAGAAGTATTTTTCTTTGATGGTATGGTAAGCTCATCATTTCTGTATCTAGTCGGTGCGTATTTAAATCGTGAGTAAGGGTCGGGTCGGGTCGTATTTATATGCGGGCGCCGTGCAAGGCGCATACGACGGCATACGCCGGCAGACGGCACTCGCCCCTAATCCGATTATGTGTAACAAAATGCTACGCGGTGGCACTGGGCGTCGCCGCGGCCGCTCTCGCCGACTAGTTTGCAGTGTATGTTACAACTAGCACTAGCTCGCACCGTGTACTTTGTGACTTGAATTTATGTGAGCAACACCCACTCCTGGCTAACTTATGATTACGTATTTTAAAAATACGTGCGATTTATTTTGTACCTTTGGCGTTATTTTAATGGGAATATTTTCTTTTTTAACATCATTACCATTATCTGATTCCATAGGCTGCAATCTTGAATGGGTAGTTTTTCTTGTCGTGTCAAAACTGATCTTCCATTTTTTCATTCTATGAACATATGTATTATTGGAAATCTCACCATTTTATAGATCCGGTATTAATTTCATATGCAATTAAATCATGTACAAAGCTTTAATAAATATAGGAAAAGTAAAATTTCTATGAATATATTAACAGTACTTAGAGCTAGTTGGATAAATGTAAGGACTCCTTTGGAAAGATCAGAAAATATTTTTATTAATATACATACATTCAGTGAATATAATCTTACGATACACTTATTACCTGTATTCCTGTACTGTCTGGTTTCTATATCAAAATATTTAATTTTAAAACGCAAAGCTGGGAATAACTGTACTGAAATTCAAATACTGTACGAAGGCAAGACTCATTCAAAAACTGTCTATTTGCGTTCAGTAAACAATTCAACAGTATTATTTACACGTACAAATAAAAAATGTATGTCCAAAATTGTTCTTTTACGCTTAAAAACACACAAAAGCGTCTGAATGTGGGGAGACATGAAGTTACGAGCTCCGTGTAATCCGATTACGTGACAAAATGTTACCGTCACTCTCGCTCACATCGACGACCTTACTGAGCTCACAAATTGATGTCTAATTACACTCTCATATTATGCTCGTATAATGCTCATTTTGAAATTCCTCCTAAGCTCTGTCTAAGCTCAAAATAAATTGAGATTTTTATACAACTCTGAACTTAGTGAACTGAAAAAACAAGTTAAACCCAAATTCACATATCAAAATATACAGTTCAAACTAAAAGTAAACAACAGATAAAGGAAAAAGTACTTTATGACCGTTCGAAATAGCCGGAGGTACGTTCCGATAAAAAATCAAACATTAGTAGCAAATGGATTCTCTATTGTCCAATTTTAGATTCCCTGTATTTACGCTAACATACTTTGAATTTCGTATGTATGGACGTTCCGGCAATCCAGTTTAAATTTAAATATTGATCCACGTAACACGGACATGTCCCGGGTTTATTTTACTATTCAAAGCTCTATTATAATACATTATTTGGCAATGTATATATTTTTGTTACAATTGTGAGCCATTGTAAAAGCTGAGAGGTAATCAACGAGCCATTTGCTTTCATTAATTGTCTTAGTTTTTATACAAAATGTAATAGACGCTGGCTTATTTTATATCTGTTCGTTAACTAATCGAAGAGATAAAGAGATTCGTTTTTTTATATGCCTTCTTTATTTAAAATATACGACTTATTGAGAACGAGTTTCTCCAGATTAAACTTACAGGCATTGAAGACAGTCATATTAATAAATTTATTATTGATCGCTTCCATTTTTTTCTGAGCGCTCTCAACTCTCACGTCAGCCAGTTGCTGGATAAAGGAAAAATTGTTTTTTTTTTAATTAGGTAAAAATTGCACTCAATGCATTTAATGACTACAAGTTTAGTGTCCAACACCCCGATCCTTTAGAAGCATAGAGCTAACTATTAAATAACGCTCAATATAAAACAAACATCATTGTGTACTACAGCTCAAATTGACTGCTATTAAGCTGTCCTTTGTCGAAACGTAATGTTGACGGGTAAGGCTGGTGTCATAGTAAACTTAACGACAGTACGAGCGGTAAGCGGAGTGGTTGAAATTGTATCTTGGTATCCACTAGGCAACAAATGACGACAGCGTCCGACTTTTGGCACATGCACACGCACAAGAAACATTGCTAGCCACGGCGCTTCAAAAGTGAAGAAACATCGTGCCACAAAAATATCAACAGTGTGGCGAAAAAACATGTCAGCAATCCTGTTAAAACATATGAAGTTACTAAACAAACGTAGCGATTTGTTAAGAAACATGTCAAGCTATGCTGAGCATCTTGTTGCTCAGCAAATGTTGCCCAATGCATATCTGACTTCATACTACCTAATGTTGACGTGTTTGACGACACGTTTGGTGCAGTGGCTAAGCGATTGGCTTCTGCGCTACGGGCCGTGGGTTCGATTCCCACACGGAACAAAAATTTGTATGGCCTACAGATGGTTGTTTCGGGTCTGGGCGTTTGTTTGTGAGATTTGTGTCTGTAAAAGCACCAACGATACAAGAGAAATCTTAGTGTGGGGCAACGTTATTTTTAAAGAAAAAAAAAATGATTTATTTTACACGCTCATGACCGGTTAGGGTCTTCCTACACTTATCGACGCGGAATCAACGGAGGTCGGTCGGAAAAAGCTTTATGTCTACGGGCATAAAGCAGCAACCGACGTTGTTCGCCAGTGTGGGAAGACCCTAAAGATATACATAATCCATAAACTACAGCCCATGTCAAACAAAAATAGTACGTAATTCATGTTTGCTTCCGTGCCGCTTATCGCTCACGCTAGCGTAAGCGTTACTATGAATTCAGCCTAAGTACTGTAACAACATATCGTTTACCTGAATCATTCATATTTGATATTACGACTGGCGGTCGGCCTATTCCAGTTCTAGAAACTTTTAAGTATTCCAAATTGATATTGTTGAAGTTTCGTAGCATTGGGTATATTTATAATGCCAATGCCATGACGCTAGTATTCCATAATTGGTTAGGTAGAAGTGTTAACACTCGCATTTCGACGAAGACGGTGTTAAATTCCATGTTATATGTGCCTATGGCCATTTATCGAGCCCAATTCCAAATTCCGGATTGCTATTGACAAAAAAAACCTGCTGGCAAATGCGGACTATCAGCGCCCTGCGGGTCCAATACAATAACGGTTTCAGGATGTTGATGGGGCTGCCCCGTTTCTGTAGTGCATCTGGTATGCTCACACAGACACACGTCGATGCCTTTCATTCCATCGTCAGACAGAGATCTGCCTCGTTGCTCTGCAGAGTGCGGGCCAGCTCCAACTCCATCCTGAAAATCATAGCAGGGAGATACGACTCTTCTTTGTTGAATGTCATTGTTCAAATATGCATGACGAACAATGAACTGGTAACTAAATATTACGTTTATTTTTCTTTTTTTTTTACCAACCGAACTTTCTTTATCTCTTTTTAGGGTTCCGTACCCAAAGGGTAAAACGAGACCCTATTACTAAGGCTCCGCTGTCCGTCTGTCTGTCCGTCTGTCACCAGGCTGTATGTCATGAAACGTGATAGTTAGACAGTTGAAATTTTCACAGATGATGTATTTCTGTTGCCGCTATAACAACAAATACTAAAAAACAGAATAGAATAAATATTTAAGGGGGCTCCCATACAACAAACGTGATTTTTTTGCTCGTTTTTGCTCGGAACCCTTCATGCGCGAGTCCGACTCGCACTTGGCCGGTTTTTTTAATAACCAACTATGGATGTTACTTATCCGAAACAAAGATTATTTTATTTATTTAAATTGACATAATTTCATGACGCGCCGATCCAGTTGCAGTGACGCTGCACTTATAGTCCGGTCAAATTAGACATTTCAAAGTGCAATAATTCGCATAGAGCTGAAAATTGGTACGAATGTTCGGAACACCATTATAAATCAAATGTAAAAAGTCCCCAGCGATCCCACACTTGCAAAAAAAATTATTCAAGGTCAAAGTTCGCAAATATGATTTTTTTGCGTTTTTTAGCCAAACGGTAAGTTTTATGATAAAAATAGGTCAGATAAAAATTATAGATTATGCAATTCTCTATAAGAATTGTCTACAATTTTTCTCCTAAACGTCACCGATTCTGAGATATAATGGTTGAAAAAGTTGTATTCTTTATCACTGATATCGTACGAATCCTCTTCTGATGGCGATTAACATGTACCAGTTGTCAAGGTCACTCGTGCTCCAATGTTGAATCACCATCAGAAGAGGATTCGTACAATATCAGTGAGGAGACATCTGATACATCGCTGTTCGACCAATTTACTTACACCCAGCAGGAAGAAGAAGAAGAAGAAGAAGTACAAGAAGACGAACAAGAAGAAGAGGAAGCAGAATTATCAGATGATTATGAATGAGACGGATAATTTGACCTAATTTTTTAGAATTCATACGGCTTTCATCATTTCCATTATTACCAGTTTTTATATATTTTGAATTAGTATTGAATTAAACAGGATCACAATAGATTGTGGAATAGGCCTATTGGAGAAACCACGTTAAAAAAACGCGCCAAGTACACTACCTTCCAGGTGGCGTGGAAACGCATATTATAAAGAATACAACTTTTTCAACCATTATATCTCAGAAACGGTGACGTTTAGGAGAAAAATTGTAGACAATTCTTATAGAAAATTGCATAATCTATAATTTTTGTCTCACCTATTTTTATCATAAAACTTACCGTTTGGCTAAAAAACGCAAAAAACCCATATTTGCGAACTTTGACCTTGAATTTTTTTTTTTGCAAGTGTGGGATCGCTGGGGACTTTTTACATTTGATTTATAATGGTGTTCCGAACATTCGTACCAATTTTCAGCTCTATGCGAATTTCTGTTAACCTACCCCTATTTTTTGAGCTAACTTGACCGGACTATTAAGTTCCCGCGAGCGTATCTGACAGAGATCGCCTATTTAGAGAATAGGAAAAGCGTAGTTTTGATCGAAACTTAGTTGCGACTACACTGCAAATGAACCTCTTTAGTTAGGTGAATCAGGCCCCCAGGGGCCTACTCCCTAAGTCCGTCAACGAAGTTAGTCGCCCGTCCGAAAGTATCCCGAAACGTAGAAGTGAACAAAACAAGTGTCAAGTTCAACTTTTTGGACGGGCAAAAACACATCGGTAGTAGGGACAACTGTCAAATTGTGTTGTCATTCATTCTTAGTTCAGGCCCCGAAATAATCGTATGTTCGTAGGTGATAGGGAGTAGGAAACGCTCGTAACTAAGGCCGAAACCACGGACTTCGTGCTTAGGGAGTAGACCCCCTGGTTTGGGTATTCAACCTGGGTTTCTCACGCTCAACATCCGCGTTTGCAAATTCCAGATCAATCAGACAGAAATTCCGATACTATTTTGTTTTTCTCGCTTCATTCTATAAATAAAACGGGCATGTCCGTTAATTAGAAGGTGATGATATAGATGAACTCGTAAGTGATTTCCGTAGATAAATACATACACACATCAAAAAAAGTTTGCGATCACTAGCATAATTATGTATGTGAAGATTCCGAATTCAAAGTCCAACTGAAATCTGATTTATATTTATCTAGATAACTATCAATCTATATTTATCATGATAATTATCGCTTTGAATCCCGATTAGTAAATTCGGCTTCAAAAAGGCTACATAATGTTTCAAAGTGATCGCAAACTTTTTTTGATGTGTGTATTAAAACGTGTTAGGATATTTGTAGTTACTCACGTGACAAGAACAAATAATAGTAAATAACTCTTGTTACTATATTCATTTGTCATGATTGTAATGTAGTTTACAAAATGCGTATGTAGCTATAACATTTATATTCATTTGAGCTATAAAACTGAGCTAGAGTGATAAAGTATGTCCACGTTAATAAGTCTAAATTGACCTTAAAAGTCGTTATGGTCTGTTTCTGTTTACATTAGGACAACATCAATTAGCTGGTCTTTATTATTATAATTAAAGTTGTAGGTTGTTGTTTAAAAACAGACTAAAGTCTACCATTACGATTAAAACCGTGTATTCACTAGTAAATAATTTTTGGGATACAAGTTGTCAGAAGTTTCTGAATAATTGTTTCTAACAAAAAATGTTTCGTAGATTCTGCCATCAAAAACCCAATACCGTACACACGGCTAGATATCAAGCCATAATTTCCAGTATAATCTGACCTGTCATTGCACGGAAAGCCTATACAATGCGAGATCAGCTTATATTGGAAATTACTTGGCTTGGCTTGATATGTAGCCGTGCGTATACAGATTAGCCTGCACTCTTATTACGTAACACACTTGCATTAACAATAGCTTTTATTTTGACCAAATGACAATATACATTGCGTGGTGCATAGTACTCCAGAAGTCGAATTGTTTATGCTTATGGTGTAATAGACATCGTTGAAAGTTAACCTGTCAAACTCAAAGCTCCTGTCAAACTCGATTGCGAGTTTGTTTCGTAATTAGGTTGATGATGAACTAGGGATACAAATCTTGGGTTCCTAGGTTCCTACAGCTGCTATGCAGTATTTTCATTTTGTTACAAACGTGCTTCCTCAGATGCGTATTTCATTATGATAGCCATCAGTTGGCTCGCTCCTGCAATTATTTTGAATGGCTTCGAGACTTCTAGGCAAGAAATCCGAACTAGAGTCTCCAGCGTGACGCCTGTGTCCTACCTCCCATTTTTCTAAAAGATCTATCTTCAGAATTAGGTCTACCGCCTATTCATTTGCAGTAGACCTTGTTCACTAGAAATACTGATTCGACGTTAGAGCCTGTCCACATATCCACGGAACGGTGCGGTAACGCGGCGCGGTACGTTGACATAACGTGCAAATTTACTTTACCGTATCGTAAAAATGCACGTCAGTATCATTGTTAGATTTATGGTTGACCATGTAGATCCTGAATTTTAATAAAAGAAACAGTAAGGTATGGTTTTAAAGCATCGGATCACATAGACGGCGACTAACTCACGGGCGTAAAGAGCGCGGGCGGAGCGCATATACGTGTGCGTTTGCGGCTAGACGCGGAACGTGTTACGATACGGTAATGTAAATTTGCACGTTACGTCAACGCACCGTGCCGCGTTACCGCACCGTTCCACGTTGACGACGTCGTGATGTGGAGATGTGGACAGGCCCTAACTTCTATGAAGCTTGTGTCAAATTTCTATCTCTAGTAAGGGAAAACCGTTGATAGATAGGTTATTGAAACAGTCGCTAGCCGAGTTGAAGGAATGCAAGTATTCTGACTAGTATGTACTAGGGTTTTCGCGTTCCCGGCCTATTTGAGTTCCCGGGAATCGGGAATTTTTTGTCTTAATTCCCGGGAATTCCCGGGTACCCGGGAATTTTCATGTTTTTTGTATAAATATAGTTTTTCTCGTATATTTCAACATTAAATTTGTGTAAGTACTTTAAACTTGATAAATTGATAGATTGTCTAACATACCAATCGACTTTTCTTATTAAAAAAAAATCTTACACTTATTTAAAAAAATTGAACTAGTTACAGTCATTTATTGTGCGACGTCGCGAGTGTTTTTAATGAAAAAAAAGTCTTCTTTTCATATAATATGACAAAATATTACGGAATAACAATAGCGTGAATGAATATAAAGGATGTTACCAAATTCGTGTAATACCTTAAAACCACATGATCTATTACTGGTGTAGAATGACCGAGCACGGGATTTAAGTAATAGATTAAAAATAAAAATACTTTTTTTTTCTTGCGGTAGTGATAAGTGATCGAAACAACCAGCTAATAAGGTACAAATATAAAAATAAAAATTGCTAAATAAAACTTTTATTCGTTGGAACATTTCGACGCCACTCATCAATGAATGAAATCACGGTGACACAGCTGGCTAGCACGAAATCGTTCTTTGCAGTCGGTTAAATCGGGGCGCAACAAGGACTCGAAAACAGAACTTTTTTTTTTAAATTAACTGTTTTGTATTTAAAATAAAAACCATTTAGGGTTAGTCTGTGACCAGAAGGTAGATCACGCTCTTTGAAGGAATTACACGAATTCGTTTACACCCTGTATATTTTCATTATAAATCTCGAAATTACACAAAAGATAAGGATTGTGAATAGTTTCTTCAAATGAAACATTTACAAAAAAAAAACAAGCGTTTAGAATTTGTTTACTACTTAGATAGAGACAACAGTACTGTGTGCTGACTGCTGACATCACGATACATTTACCCCATTCTAAGTTCACACGACGCAGTACAATGCCCGTTTCACGCGAGAGAGACGGAATATGCTCTAAAATCTTCGGAAGCGTGCAGACCCTTCATTTTTCATCATCAATTCTTCATTTCAAAAAATTCCCGGGTACCCGGGAATCCCGCCAAATAATTCCCGGGTCCTAAAATCCCCAAATTCCCGGGAATTCCCGGTTCCGGGTACCCGGGGCGAAAACCCTAGTATGTACTCTTCATGGATACAAGTACATTGAGCTTGTTGAGTCATCTCGTTAGAGAATGATTACTGATGACAATGAGGATGGTTTACAACTTGATGACAAGTCACGCCCCCCATTATATCATCTAGTTCTCATGTTCGTTTTAGAGATCCTTGGTAATTTTTTTCTAGTTTTATATAGTAATTTGTATTGTCTGACATTATACTGTTGCTTTCACAATTTTGTACATTATTGCCATATATTTTTTGTTACTATTAAATAGTAACTCTTGTTTAAGATGGACGGTAAACGACCAAGAGGTCGCAGCCCTTTGCGATGGTCTGACCTGATGAGCTCTTCTCTCGATAGGAAATTTCACGATGCGCTTCACTTGGCCAAAGATAGACAGAGATAGCGTAACATCATCAGAGAAAAAATGTTTTCAAGGGAGGATCACGACCCTCAGTAAGGAGGAGTACGACTTCAGGAGTAGGTATAAATAAATTGAATTAAGTTTTCTTGTAGGTTGTCTAAAGGTACAAGTCCGAGATGGGGTTGCAGACCGCAAACTGCAAAAGTAGTATCGCTTGCGGTGCGATCTGCGGCTGCGGTCTGCGGTTGCAGTTTTGCAGTCGCTGTCGGAATAGCACCTTTAAAGTGCACACCTTAAAGGTGCTATTCCGATGGCGACTTGCGGTCTGCGGTTGCAGTCTGCAGTTTGCAGCCCGTCTCGGACTTGTACCTTTAACGAAACTTAAATTGAGCTGTCTAATGTAATACATTAGGTTGTTCCAGAACTTTCTGATGTGTTCCACTACTGGGCAGAGTCCTTGATTTACTTTTACACCTTTCTATTTTCAATTTTGACTATGTATGTCCTATAAAGTGTAATAATTAATGAATAATTTCACTATTTGGTATCGGCTTTTTCCAAAAAGGAGAAAAATATCACCATAACAGATAAGCGGATTTGTAACCACAGAACAATCCTAATTCTCTTTTAATACCAATCAGCTTTAAACTTCATAATAAAAATAACTGCTCTGAAATATATCCAGAACATTTAATAAAGGATGATTGATTGAAAAACATGAAATATTCAATAATTACACGTAAGCGAGCCCTCGTGTTAGGTCGGCGTTATGCCAGACATAAGACGTCAACGATTAATATCCTAATGTTAGACTGGCACTATTTTGTAGACCTGTTTTAAAATAGATAGTTTGATAACTAACATTGAAGCAACGACAATGGGAATGGTGACAAAATATTGTTGACTAGCTTTTGCCCGCAACTTCGCTTGCGTGAAATTTTGAACCCGTTTAGTGACGATTTTCCAAACAAATTTTAATCCCATATTTAAATCCCTTAGGGGTTGAATTTCGAAAAATCCTTCCTTATTACTTGTCTACATTATAAAGGGAACCTCTGTGCAAAATTTCAGCTTTCTAGGTCCAAGGGTTTGGGCTGGGCGTTGATGAGTCAGTCAGTCAGTCAGGACTTCTTTTTATTTATATAATAAGATTTCTTTACTGTTATGTCGTTTAGAGATATTAACTACTTGATCATGATTTTGACACACCTGCTACCGCCATTAACTTCATTAAATGTTGGGAATATTAAGTGATTAATTACTCAGCCCAGTAAAAAAATGAATAAAATAAAATTTCTATGAAACTTTTGTTCTGTCAGACTCACTTAACTTTGTCATTATTTTCAGCCTAGCTTTCTTCCCAGCTCCGCCCACGTACTTACGTAAGTAGGGCGATATTATTTTTTATTTCTATATAACTTGACGTCATGTCTATGTAAAATAAATAATTTAGTAGTCAGTGTTTCCCAGATGTTGAACTATAAAATAGAGAAAATTTCATTTAAAATAGGTTAGTAGTTTTTACATGATATGCGTACAAATAAACAAGACAGGAAAAACGCGGTACAACAATTTTTATATAGCTTATTTATCATTTACAATATATTGAACTCAAATAACTGAAAATTTACCTCAGACATTTTGTTAGGTACGTATACAAATAGTTTTCAGACATAGGACTAAGAATTTAAAGTACCTTGCCATTAAAATACAGGAAACCTAATGTATAAGCAAGTAGTCGTCCACCTATTTGTATTTTTCTCCTAAATTAGCATGTATGTTGTTTTAGGCAGTAAAAATCGGCTCGGGCCGTCCAACTAATGTGTACAGTCAGACAAAAACCGGTAACAACTAAATTAACAAATGCAAACGTTCACTTCCGTGACAGGAAAGCAACACTTATCGTGTATATTGTACAGTCAAGAACGAAGTTTGTTCTCAGGACGTAAGAACGTTTCATGTTAATAGGGAGCAACTTTTTTGACCAGATGTTTCTTTGAAGCTGTCAAATGTACGGTTTGTTTTTCTTTGCTGAGTTGGCGGCGTCAATCTTATGGGATTCGTTAAGAGTGTTAAAAATGTGTAACATTTTAATTATGATTACAGACAAGGAATTGGCAAATAAAACAATGTTTGATAAAGAACAACATTTAAAAAGGTGATAGCGATGTTCAACTAGATGAAAAAGTGGAAAATTAGGCGATTGAGTTGGGTAGGATTTCAAGGGATAGAGTCGATTTTAAATTTAAAAAACAAAATGTTCTGTATTAACTAACAAAGCTTATATGTATAATCTTAGAATAACAATGTAGTATCTCAGTAAAAAGTAACAAAAATCAAAAGAAATGTGGTATACACTATACACGGCTGCACATAAAGCCATAAATATCCAGTATAAACTGACCTCTCATTGTACCGAAAGCCTATACAATACGATATCAGCTTATACTGGATATGCGTACCTAGCTGTAAATGAGTGTTATAAAATATTTCTAGGTGGAGTATTCCAGACAGTTGAATTGCTTATTTGTGAGTTAGACCTTTGAGGTCTTAACATAATGTCGATGTAATGAATCCAATAAATTATTCAAACTTCTTTTAACCTTAAAAAGAACGAAGAAACGTATCAGTAGAAAGTCATCCTACGCAAGTTGCTTATCCAACTGAGAGGAATTGGGTAGGTACAATGAAGCTTATAAAATAGGATTACTTACCGCCATCTTTAAATTAAATAAGCTATAAATATCGTCAACATTCCTTACAAAAATAAAATCTTATTTTGTAGCTCCTAAAGCTATGTCTACACCAGTGCGCTTTTATGTTCATCTTGCGTCTTCGTCTGAAACATGCGTGAAACGCCATAGCGCATGCAATAGCGCATGCCTTAATACTAGTTCGAAAAAAGGGCATGCCCCTAGCGCACGCTATCCGTCTATTGTATGTCGACTGACGACTGGCGCACGTAGACGATAAGCTGCATGCGTCTTATGGCTATCAATATTGCATGCGTTTGACGCAAGAGGAATTGAAAGTTGAAAGCGCAAGATGAACATGAAAGCGCACGGGTGTAGACATACAATATGATCATTTTTTTCAAGCTTTCCATTGCATAAATCTCGAGAACTACACAGAAATGTATCACACAATTAAAATAAACGTTGCCAAAGGCCAAATACAACTACAAATTATGCAAGTAAATAAATAAAGTCATATGGCAATATAACCACACTTTATTCTAAAACGAAACTGTATTGTAATTATGTGCCGTCTCTAGATGAATTGTTAGGGACTAATCACATTAATCAGCATCAATTCGCAAAAAACTGGATGGTTTTAATGTTCAACACATTACGCCGAATTTACGGAGCCGAATTTCGGCGTGATTACAGCTACAATGTTTTCATATATTGGCAGGATGCAACATAATTTCAACTTGTTGGCTTATTCAGGTATTTTATTAAAGCAAAAAATGTGCTTGAAAATTGCAGGTTTCTTTAAGGCCGGGCGCTCTTTGTGATTTTTTGTCACTTTGACTTTATGTTACTAAGTCGAATGCTATGAAGATAAATGGGACTGCGCTCACTATGGTGACGTGACATTACGGTTACAAATATATATTTTCATAGAATTCGACCTGGTAACAAAAAGTCACAATGAGCGCCTAATAGGGTTTTCGCCCCGGGTACCCGGAACCGGGACTTCCCGGGAATTTGGGGATTTTAGGACCCGGAAATTATTTGGCGGGAATCCCGGGTACCCGGGAATTATTTGAAATGAAGAAATGATGATGAAAAATGAAGGGTCTGCACGCTTCCGAAGATTTTAGAGCATTTTCTGTCTGTCCCTCTCGCGTGAAACGGACATTGTACTGCGTGGTGTGAACTTAGAATGGGGTAAATGTATTCTGATGTCAGCACACAGTACTGTTGTCTCTGTCTAGTAAACAAATTCTAAGCGTTTGTTTTTTTTTTTGTAAATTTTTCATTGTCGAAAGTATTCACATGCTTATCTTTTGTGTAATTTCGAGATTTATAATGAAAATATACATTGTGTAAACGAATTCGTGTAATTACTTTAAACAGCGTGATTACTGGTCAAAAATTAACCCTAAATGGTTTTTATTTTAAATACAAAATAGTTTATTTTCAAAAAAAAAATCTGTTCGAGCTCTTTTGCGCCCCGAGTTAACCGACTGCAAAGAACGATTTCGTGCTAGTCGTGCTAGCCAGCTGGGTCACCGTGCTTTCATTAATTGATGAGTGGCGTCGAAATGTTCCAACGAATAAAAATTTTAATTATCAATTTTTTTTTATTTCTTCCTTATTAACTGGTTATGTTTCGATCACATATTGCTACTGCAAGAAAAAAAAACCTTATTTATTTTTAATCAAGCTAAATCCCGTGCTCGGTCATTCTACACCAGTAGTAGATCATGTGGTTTTAAGTTATTACACGAATTTGTTAACACCCTTTATAGTCATTCACCCTATTGTTATTCCGTAATATTTTGCCATATTATACGAAGAGAAGACTTTTTTTCATTACTTGACTGTAACTGTTCCTAGTTCAATTTTTTAAATAAGTGTAAGATTTTTTATTTTAATAAGAAAAGTCGATTGGTATGTTAGACAATTTATCATGTTTAAAGTACTTACACAAGTTTAATGTTGAAATATACGAGAAAAACTATATTTACAAAAAACACGAAAATTCCCGGGTACCCGGGAATTCCCGGGAATTAAGAGAAAAAATTCCCGATTCCCGGGAACGCAAATAGGCCGGGAATGCGAAAACCCTAGCGCCTAATAGTGCAGTTATCGTTTACAAAAACTGTCGAAATGACTGATTTCAAATTCAAGTCTAATTGTTTGACAGTAAAAACTTTATTGTCAAACAGCTTGTCAGTTTTTGTACACGACAACTGCAGGTACGATTAAAGAAACAGTCACGTTGATAGCAAGTTTTCTGCTATCAAAACATTCCTGAATTACCCTACTGGATGAAAATATGCTGTGAAAACCATTGCAAAGTTCGGTCGCGTAATTAATGGCATGGTGTGTCTCTACTTAGAAAACTTATCCGCATCACTTGTAAATTCATGTGCTTTCAATTACGAAAGCATTCTACAACATGCCAAAGCTGAATCGATGCGAATAGGTGAAAGCATGCGTATCTACGCATGTTCATGAATGCTCATTTTCTATAAGTGACATGCGGATGACAAGTGTGTTTAGTCCCTTAGGTCTTTGTACTTACAACTGACGTGGTGTTTGCTTTGAAACTGTACATAATTCATAGGCTGACATATTATATTAGTAGTTTCGGTTAATTGGTAGCACGGAAGGCCTTAGATTAGTCACCGTTTAGTGAGAGAAAATCAAGTTGAATGATACTTTTGTTATTTTGATTGTGAGATTTGAAACTAAACAGATTTTTGATTCTAATAATACCTGATAGCAAAGACATTTTCTTCTCCATTTTCATATCGCGATAACTTTTCCTAAAGAATACTTTTCTTTTCTTGTGTCTTCTTGAGTATCAAATAGTTGGTTTTCATATCAAGTTTTACAGCATCCAGTCGAAACTTCTTCTTTTTGAACCTTTCTAGACCGCTACTTGGACTCTCTCCAGATATTATTACATACCAAGTAGGTAAGGTATACATTTCCTTAACTATATCAAATGAAATTATACCATCGTGTAATGGGAAACCGGCGACATAAAATGCAATAATTTATCCTTGCCACAAAGTCGTTTGCCAGTTTATGCAATTTAGTTATACTTAATAATGATACTATGTAGTTAATTCGCAAATAGAATTGACTGTAGATTGCTCGTAAACCATTAAAATTTACGCGAATCATAAAAGACAATGCTTGCACTCGATATTTTAAAGAGTATGGTCTGTAGTAGCCGTAAATTCACATGTGTTGGAAAATACTTCGGCTAATAAATGGCGAATAATATACAAGGTATAAACGAATTCGTTAATTCCTTCAAACCGCGTGATCTACTGGTGACACAGATTTTCCCTTAACCTGTTGCGTACCGCCCGTCGTCCCAGGACGACACTTAATTGTCTTATTTATTGTGTCTATAATTACCGTGCTCGAGGTTTTAAGGGTTTTTTTAATACAACAAAAAAAAACCGGCCAAGTGCGAGTCGCACTCGCGTACGAAGGATTCCGTACCATTATCTATAAAAACGGCAAAAAAATCACGTTTGTTGTATGGGAGCCCCCTTAAATATTTATTATACTTATTCTGTTTTTTAGTATTTGTTGTTATAGCGGCCACAGAAATAAATCATATGTGAAAATTTTAACTGTCTAACTATCACGGTTCATGAGATACAGCCTGGTGACAGGCAGATAGACGGACAGACGGACGGACAGCGTAGTCTTAAGGCCTCTACACACCAAAGCCGCCGGGCCGGCGGCTTTACCCGGCGCGTTATGCCGGCGGGTTTTGCGGCCAACTAACGCAAACTAAGCGAGCGAACATGACGCAAAACAAGCCCGGCGGCATTACCCGCCGGGCAAAGCCGGGCTTTGGTGTGTAGAGGCCTTTAGTAATAGGGTCCCGTTTTACCCTTTGGGTACGTAACCCTAAAAATAACTTGGTATTCTATTCTCGAGTCATTTTAGCGCCCCGAGTTAATTGACTGCAAAGAGCTATATCGCACTAGTTATGCCCGCCAGCTTTGTCGCCGCACTTTCATTCAATTATGCGAGGCATCAAAATGTTCAAACACATAAAAAATTGTGCGTATACTCTTTTTTTTGTAATTTTTTATTTAAACCTTATTAGGTGGTTTAGATACGATCACTTACACCTAGGGCAAGTTTTTTTTATTATTATTTAATTTCAATATTTTTTATTATTTTTAATGAAGCTAAATCCCGTGCGGGGTCAATCAACACCAGTTAGATCATGTATGTGGTTTTAAAGAATTACACGAATTCGTTAACACCTTGTATTTTCCCAATCGTCTACATAAAAGTTATTTTCAATAACATTAACATATTAAATTCACTGTAAAGGTAACTTGGCTTGGCAAAAATATTTCAATACAATTTTATAGGTCAAACTTCTGCGAAAGTTTTTCTTGAGTTAAGTCCCGATATTTTTAGAAACATGTACCTACTGTGTTTTGGAATAGCAAAGTTTAGTTACTGTAGCTATTTTTGGCAACAGTATTGACTCATTTATGCTAATGGGAATAGGAAATAGAAACACAAAACGCGTTTAAACATGGCTTTCATCGATATAACAAGGTCCCGCAATGTTGGAAGGAACAGAACGCCTATAAATTCAAAGAAAAGTTCTTTATACCATAACCAACAGAATATGTACCTAATTAATAAAAAAAAGCCCAACGAAAGTAACAAAACAGCTGATGACCCTAAAACGGCTGAACCGATTTTAATAAAACATGTCTAAGAACCACCGCTAGAAAACCAGCTTTTAAATAAAAAAAACCGCACCTAAATCGGTTCACCCGTTTAAGAGCTATGGTGCCACAGACAGACACGCAGACAGACAGACACATAACGGCGAAACTTATAACACCCCTCTTTTTGCGTCGGGGGTTAAAAATGCAATATATCCGAATTTCTGAAATTAGCAATTATTGAAAATTTATTGACATTGATACAATAATATGACTATGGGTTTTATTTTACTTGACATTGAATTCACACTTACATAATTAAGTAAGGTAGATGACCTTTATGATATTTATTTTATTCCATTTTGAATATCGAACTGTCCGTTGTTTTTTTTTCTAATTTGTGATAAATGTCTTTGAATATTTGAATATTAATAATTGTACTGTAATAACACTATAAAAATATTACATTTGTACACGTTATTATGTACAACTAGGGTTACCATTTAGAAATTTGAAAAGTCCTGACAAAAAGCCTGATATTTCAATAAAAGTCCGGACATTTTAGTCACAAAATGCAAACATACGAAGATTTATTGTTTGATCTCGTTAAGTTGATTGTTAAAGATTTATATTTTGTTTTTAGATGAATGAGAAGTTAATAAAGATTAAAAAGTTATTTGATATTACTTGTGTAAGTTTCATTACTCGTATTCCACCTATGCCAAAAAATCCGGACAAATTAAAGAGCCGGACAAAGTCCGGACAAAAGTCTAGAAGTCCGGACATGTCCGGACAAATCCGGACGGATGGTAACCCTATGTACAACCCACATGCTTTATAAATACGTTTCCACAAATAAATGGATCTTGACGAAGAAGTCTATAATTACATTACACATCTAAGTACAGTTAGTTAATAAAGCGAGCTTCCTGGAATGAGTGTCTTATTAAAAAAGGTTATGGAAGGTCATGAGCTTATTTTATGAATAAAGGGCGATTCTAAATCAATATCGTTATTTTTGGCCTAATTGGTTATCTTTAGTTCAAAGGGTTCGCGTGGTTCAGTTAATGTCAATTCATAAAATGTACACCCGCGCATTTCAAAGGCAGAAACCTTGTTTTCTTTCAATTTTAGATTGGCATCATAATAGAAATCATTAAATCACTAATAAGGTCCTTCCTCAGTAACGAGGAGTTTTTATTTTTTATTATTGTATAAATTATATTATCACACTAATATTATAAAGGCGAAAGTTTGTGACTGTGTGCGTTTGTATGTTTGTTAAGCTGGCTTCCCACGGTGCGTGGTAGCGCGCACCAGCTATGCGTGGTATCATCCGTAAAATCACGCACCGTGGGAAGCCACTTTATGAGTGTGCGTGATGTGGATACGACGCATCGCTCCGCACGCGTCCGCGTTATCCCGGACGAGTCTCTTCCCATGGTGCGTTGGTGCGAGCTCGTGCGTCGCGGTGCGCGATATCACGCACCGTGGAAAACAAGCATTACTTCTTCACGCTCAAACAGATGGACCGATTTTGATAAAATTTGGTATGGAGGTAGCTGACATCCTGGAAAAAGCGGGTAACACCGCGGGGCGCAGCTAAAGTGATGATATAATATTGTTCCGCGATAGTTTATTTCTCCATGTGAGTCGTGGCTAATTAAAAACCACACGAATTATACGATTTTCAAAGTTAAGTTGCGCTTGCTGCGGTCAGTACATGGATGGGTGATCGTTTGTTACATAGCGAGACCCCTCCGTGCCTCGTAGAACAAGTTAAACCGTCGGTCCCAGGTGTCATAAGAATACCTATGACAGCCATTCATCATCATCTGCCTAGCCTTTTCCCAACTATGTTGGGGTCGGCTTTCAGTCGAACCGGATGCAGCTGAATATCAGTATTTTACATGGAGCGACTGCCTGTCAGACCTCCACAACCCAGTAACTGGGTAATACGATACTCTTGGTAAGACTGGTTGTCAGACTTTCTGGCTTCTGACCAACAGTAACGACTGTCAAAGATCTACAAATGACAGCCGGGACCAACGGCTTTACGTGCTTTCCGAGGCACGGAGGAAACTCGCTATGGTAAATGGTCACCCATCCACAGACCAACCTCGGCAAGCGTGGCTTAACCCGGAAGATCGGTCTATGCGGCTGTAATTATTTAGCCACGAACTCCTCACCTATGACAGTCATTATGGGTAGTCAAAAGCCCAAAAGTCTGACCGGTCTAAGCTTAGGATATCGGCATTGCCCAGTAACTGTGTTGCGGAGGTCTGATGGCAGTTGCTGCGTGTAAAATACTGGTATTAAGCCGCATCTAGTTACACTGTAATATGACCCCAACATAGTTGGGAAAATGTTGGTGAACATCCAACCCATACGTACAAAGCGTTTTGCGAACACATTCATTGTTCGTACAGCTATGGAGTGGAATTCCCTGCCGGAGTCTGTGTTTCCTGATAGTTACAACCTTGGGGTCTTTAAGTCAAGAGTGAATTGGTTATTTCTAGGCAAGCGTGCTTCATCGTCGACTACATCATCGCTTACCATCAGGATAGTGGTAAAACGAGAGCCTATCTATACTAATATTATAAAGAGGTAGAATTTGTTTGTTTGTTTGTTTGTATGTAGGAAGTAATCTCCGAAACTACTCATCCGATTTCAAAAATTCTTTCACCAATTGAAAGCTACGTTATCCCTGAGTGCTATAGGCAATATTTTAGTATAAAAAAAATAGGGATCCTTAAATAAATTACATTAATGTAACCCAAGGTATCAAAAATTGGCCTATACTTCTATTAAAAAAGGTAGAATTTCTTTGTTTGTTGGTATGTAGGAGGATATAAATGAACGCGAGAGAAGCTGCGGGCGAAAGCTAGTCGCTAAATAAAAAATAAAAAAAAGGATTGACAGAACAGTATAATAATTTCTGCATGTATTGTATGGAAAAAGTGTGGTCTCTCAGTGATTGGCAACACCTGTTACTCAATCACGAAATCGAAAATTAATTTGACAGCTACATAAGTACTTACATTATTACAACTTCAGAAACTAGCATGACAGACACAAGTACGTGTAACTTGGAGGGTAAAGCTTATAAAGAAAAAAGTGTCATGATAAGATAAGAACTTTAACATATTACCATGACTGGTAAAAGATACCAGTGGGCTTCTTTACTTTATGAGGAAAAAGCACACACGCCTACATATAAAGCTATAAAATCCAAAATAAGCTGATCTCGCATAGTATATGCTTTCAGTACAATGAGAGGTCAGTTTATACTGGAATTATATGTACGGGTAAATAAATAAATGAACGCTTATCGGTGTAACGCCCGATTTCTATATCTTACCACCTGTTATTGGTTAAAACTTAGACTTCAACTTCAAAACTCATTTGTTAAAAATAGACTAGGATTACTTAGTTATTTTTGAACGTCAATATTACAAAAGACAGACCCGAAAAACGCCCCCCCATCAATCGCTTCCTATTGTTTATGCTGTGAAGAAAAAACGACGCAACAAACTCCCTAGCAACGCTGTTTTGTCTGTAGGATTAGTTACGGTTTACTCACGCGCATTTTTCGGGATTGCCCGACTACTTTCAGACCCAAACGGAGCCCTTAATCAAGAGCTGAACACACGGCTAGGTTCGACTCACGACCTCGCTGCGTGTTCAGCTAAAGAAAAATGCACGTGAGTAAACCGTAACTAATCATAAACTGTTCTGTCTGTCAGATGAATAAATTAATTAAGTCTACAGACAAAAAAAAACGTAAATTAATTAATTAATCATTACTAGAAATGAAGCGTATTAATTAGTAGCACCCGCGAGTAAAATTTACTAGAACCGTTCTGGCTTTACTGTCATTGCAATTACGCTATGGATTGGTAGCCATAACGAATTGTTTGTGTATACGGGTACCGAGTATTTATGGATCGTAGGTGTAATGCACATTGTAATCACACAGAGAAATATCAATTCCCTTAGAACAAAATATTTTGTAGGCTAGGCAAAAACTTGATTGTTACGTAGCGAAAGATGAATCCCGAAAATCCTGACAAAAATATTGCTAAGGATTCATAAAACGATTATTAATATAAGATTTGATCACTGTGTATTGCACATAGTTATTAAATACACAAATATTAACGCTCTTAGAACAAAATATTTTATAGGCAAATGCAGTTACGTAGCAAAAGGTGAATCCGAAAAAACCTGACTTCAAAAAATATTTCAAGTATTCATAAACGGTCACCCGGTATTCAGAAATCCTTAACACAAAAGACAGACTTTACCACACCATCATTTTGGTCGGAAGTTCAACATTTCACGCCGCAAAGGGAACAAAACATCCCATAGAATAAAGAAGGCTAATTTTAGCCGAGTTTTTACGTCCGTTCGTAGAACAAATGAATCACTATTGGGTAGCTGTGCGCGGACAGACTGATTGATACCTTCCTCTCATCTAGGACACCGTGTCTCAGACTAGACCTCGCTCCGTCTTAGTACCTAGTACATAGGTTTGTCGGAACGAATATATTGCAGGATTATGCTGATGTTCGACTCGAGTTTGTTACTTTGGACTGTATTTGGAAGTAGAATAGTGTTGTGATCAGTAAGACTTTGTTGAAAATTTGTTGAAAATAAAATAGGAACAAAGTCTTCAGTATCAAACATCATTAACAGTCTTACATGGGTCTCTTTAAGACACTTAATTGATCAAACTTCTGGAGAAACTCTAATTCAAAAATTTATAACACTAAAGTCACAAAGTTCAGTCATGTAGATCAATAACAGTCGGAGATTTCGATGTCGCAGTTATGAAGAAAGAAAAAGAGCAAGTAAGAAAGAAATTTCCTGGCTAATCCTAATCTGAATTCGTGAACGTTAGTTCGTCTACATAGTAAGAAATTGTGTGAACACGTACGGTGAAGTAATAGCTGTTTGCAGACGAATTCTTTCACAAAGCGTTTCGAAAATAATGAAAATCGTTGAAACATTTAAATAAGTTACTGTTTAAATATTACTTCAAAGTTTTATTGTCCATTATTCAGTTAATCTTTTTGACTTTAAGGTAGCCTTAAGCTCTATAAAGATTGTACAAATGTACACGTATTACTTAATATTCCACCTAACATGCAAACACCACGGTTCACACCGCGATAAGTTTTTACACGCCGGTAAGTTGCCAGGCGCCATGATATTTAGGGAACAACTAGGTGTTCTATCATTCTGATAAAGCTAAATGTTTTCTTTCCCAGTTTTCAAGATAAGAATCTTGTGTTTACTCTACGCGACACAATCTTAGCGGGTAAAAAATCAGGATGTCAACGCGATAAGTGGCTCCCTTATCAACTCCAAATTAAACATTTTAACTCTGTTAAGAATGAAGCTGTATAATAGGCTGTGAAAAACTTTGTTGACATCAAACGTTCGTGTATGATGAATAAACTTAAAGATCATTATACTAAAATACATGTGGACGATGCCAAAAATTATGAATGGATGAATATCTCATAACGTCTGTACTGCTAGTGTAGATTTTAAATAGGTGATAAAATTAACGAGAACATTTTATTATTATGTCATAATATGACTCAGTCTTCATAACGGCCCATAATAAACTTAAATAATATGAATTCTAAAGTCATATCGTTTATTTATACCTTTTGCTTTGTTAGTTAAAATATATCAAATGTTAAACAATGGACCAAAGACACCAAATACATTTAAAGCACAAGTTTTCATTAATTATATTTGGCACATGCAGAAATTGTAGCGAAATTAAGCTTTCCAAATTACGTCACTTAACAATATAAATTATCCGCCATATTATACATGAATGAGCCTGATTACCGCCCATTAAATTTGTAGGACATTACTTAAATATATTATTCGATTTATAGTCATTCTTATTACAGCTCTGCCGGCATTCGAATGCCAAGCAGATAGCATGATTGGAGTAATCTTCATTTGTATGTCTACTACATATGCATGTGCCATTTCGAATTTTGTGGATACTCCACGATAACGCAAAGGAAATTGAACTTAAAGGAGTATAAGTCAAGTCTCAAAATTGTAAAAGCCGGAGACGTCAGCCCGTATGGGACGCGTCAGCTCGTGGCGTGAAGAGTAGGTGCTCGACTGCGTAACGTCAAAATCGGGTTTCAGCAGGACATGCCCCTAAATTTGCATATCGCACATCTACCACCGCACTCCTTTATGAAATATTCAGTCAATCTACTCCTTCGCAATTTAACTTCCATATAGACGAGACTTACCTTCAAACATGTGCCACCAAAAACTAATACACCTCATTTGAAATGCTTACGATTGTGTTGAAGCATCTCTTATCTAAGATGAAGGAAGAATAATATTTGTTTTGTTAATAGAACGATTAGCGAGTAGCGAAAAGTAACAAATAGTACGAATCCAGGAGGTCAGTGCAGCTGGCATGTATTTATTCAAATGTAGATGGGAGCATGAATAAATTAGATGCAATATCAATGCCAGATAACGACAGTAATTGCCCTATAAAGACGAGCAACGATGTCACAACGCCTAGAAACGCAATTACGTCCGCAAGCATGCTCTCACGAACATACGCAGCTATAAAACGTCCTTCCCCCGCATTTATTGCTTACATGTCTACAGATTTTTGGGAGCTTTTGAATCAATACAATAGCTTAAAGGAGCGAGGCGTGTGTGACTGGGTTGAGAATGTCGCTTTAGATAGGAGTCAGTCTTGCAAAGGCACACATTCGTTGGCTGAGCAGGACTCGTCATCGCGTAAAGGATGAATTGTTCATTGATTCAAAGCGTTTTATGTCTGCTACGTTAACTTCAATTTAGTTCTGTATTATACTCATTCCGGATTAATATTTTTAGCAAAGCTATTGTGTTTTTCATGTAAATGTGGAATTTTAGTCGAAATCTATGCTAATTGGGTTGGTACTTGGGTGAGGTCTATCAGCAGACATTACAAATGATTTCAATGACGCAGAAATGGTTTTAAATTATAGTTTATTAACTGAATTGAGTAGCAAAATAATCCGATTTCTTTCATCGATTCTTGTAATCTGCGTGGGCTTGTAAGTACCACGATTCTCTTTCTTTTTCCGATCTGATTGAAAATAAGTTTAGTGCCAATATAAATTCACTAGCTCACGAGAATAACTTTTTATTTGGACTGCTTCTACTCAAACAACATTTAGAACTTTGCAAGGTATTTGTTTAGCTAATATTTGCACGATTGCTTCTATGACTCATACATTCGGATAATCTAAGAGCAAGTCTTGCAGTCAAATGGATGGCAATATGGAGCGCTTGCTGAAGCATTTTCAGAAAATGAGATACGCGATCATAAACTCTCTTCACTTCATAAGGGAATAATTCAAAATTTTGGCTGAGGAGTCCATAGCGAGCACAAATGTAAGTGCACGGAGTAATATGGTCCACAATGTATGTCGGATTTAGGGTATTTCCGAAGCTCCAAGAATATATACGGCTGCAGTTCGCACTCACGAGATATTCGAACGCTCTGCCAATAGCGTACTTAGTTCAACTAGATATAATTCTTTGAAAACCTTCCATGTGCAGCTCGCCCGATAGAGGTGAGGGATCCCCTTAAGCATACCTGAATTGTATATTATAGTGATAACTATGGAATGGTAGCTTAAGGATTCCTTCGGTAGTTTTAAAATAGGTAGTGTCTTAAGGTTTTCGTTTGACTTTATGTTATCGTTTCGACAAATGTGTGTCTTGTCTTTCATTATCTGTCTTTTATGTCTCTGTTCTGATATGATTCTGTATGGTATTTTTAATACCCATATTTTATGTAGGTTTAAACAATCTTCTTCTCAATTTCCTTTAAAATCGCAGTAAATTTCGGAAATTAACCATCATGCTCACGCTTGTCATAACACGATTATTAAAATCGTTCTTTATGATGTTAAGAAGTATCAACAAATATTCTGAGCGGAGTATAAATTTATAGACTGTACTCCCTGTGTAAGTCTTCCTCTAAAATTCTTAGAACTTGCGTAAGTCTAGTTTCAATTTCCCGTTTACTTAGTAGCGTGAGATGCGTCTTCAAATCATCGTTGAGTGTCGTTTTGTTTGTCGTGTCAGCTTTAATGTTCAACGAAAAGGGTGTCCAAGACTGACTGTCCAGTATATTCTCTGTCCACGTGAAAGCCGAAGCTACAAATTCGAAATAGAGCACATTGAAATTTAGCAACTGTCTGTCGAGCCGCATTACCGACTCCGCTACCGTATTTATAAATATTCGGCCGACGTTTTGAGCTATCCGTCCAGTTATAGGTCAGGATATTTAGAGCTTAGTTAAAAAACAACAATCACAATTTTGATTCATACGCCGCGTATCGGCTGCTGACAACGATGAAAGATGTACGATAAAAATAGAGAAATAGTCGTAAGATACGATTGCATAAATATTTTTCACGGATATTTTACCGGAACCGACTTCAATTTGGCAGCAAAAATATCTCTTGTTGTCTATATTCTTAGTTGTTTATAAGTAAAACCGATATACATTTGCAAAATGTTCTATTCTGTACACTAAATAAGAAATACTAAAAAGAGAGAATACTAAGAGAGCGGACATATGCGTGTATAAACTCTCATTAAAATCAAATTTTGGCATTGTTCCAAGCCTCAGAAATATTGTTTGCCGTCTTTGCAGAAAGGATGAGTACTCCAAGTCTAAAGTCTGAAGATCTTGGGTGCTTATCTTGTCCTATTATACTTTTTATAGTGGTAAGGCCAAGAGATCATCGTTGATAACTTCGTAGTTTTAGAATTACAAATTTAGAATTCTTTGTATTGAACCCCGACATCTATAATACATATATTATGCTGAACGATATACATAGATAAACGACGTCATTGTAATCCATAATAGTGATTTACATTGTTATAATTGTAGGAGTTGAAAAGAGTAGTAAGAAAATACGTTGTTTTTTTCTAAAAATATGCAACATTTGTGAAGTTATTTAGTGTGGACGTGTGGTCTAACGAATTTTTAGCTAATGGAATAGTTTACTTCTCATCTGTAGGCACCTCATTATTTCAACAAATAATTTGTCCATTGACATGATTGATGTTAATGTCACCACTTGTAACGGTATTTAGCACGCCTTTGAGAGAGTGATAAATCTAGGATAGCTTCCTGAATGTAAGTGTTCCTTGTGCAGATCACAGTAACTATTGCATTTGTTTTGAATGAAAGCACTAACATCATAAGGGCTTAGCTCTAAATAATGATAATTCCAATGATATATGACAGTTGTTTAATAGTTTAGTTCAAAGACATTATGACAGGCCGATGAAAAACGACTAAGCAAGTTGTCAATTTAAGTGCAGTGCACTCTCTATTACATTGTATTGATACAGCAAAGCCTTTCTCTTAACAAGAATCGTATTTGTCGTGACAGTGTCGACAAAACTCGGCTCGTGAGGCTCCCATTACTAAATGTAGGGATTGAAATCTGACCTACACAACGTTCGCTGATAGAAACGGTCACGGACAGATGTTGTGCACGAGTATTAGTAGTTATGAAGTATACATTAAAGGCAGATGCTATAGTGCATTATTTGCTTCAGCTAAGCGGTTTACAGATAAGGTGTATGTTTAACTTAAGACTGTCTGAGGGGAAAAGCAAGTAAATGTATAAAAATCAAGGCTCATACATTTTTTTAAAGTTTTTATTTCTTTTTTGTGACCATCTATTCATATTTAGTCGAGATTTTTGTCTAAGAAGCGGATAGTTGTATGAAAAATACACTTGTGCGTTCACTGCCTTAGACTCAATTATCAGTTTAGGATATAGCTCTTATTCTACAAGTTATAGAATCACTGCCATAACTTTCCCATATATTTTTGGGATTCTTATGGACACAATTTTGTCGAAAGAAATTGAACCCCAGTCGCGTGGAGCCAGTTATTCATAGGCCTTGAGGGAATTTTAGGGTCTTGCCCTGAAAGTTAAAATTGGATTCACAAAGATATAGGCATACGGAATCAATACAGAAAAGGTACACGTAAAGAATAACGTGGTCTCGTAAAGGCAGCAAAGAAGATAGATGAATATTTAAGAGTCATCAGTTAAACGAGGATCACAATCGAATAGTTCATTAGTAGTCCTGCGCCGTCCTAAAAATAAGTCACAGTCGTCAACAGAGCCCGAACAAAAATAAAAGCAGCCCACATTGATTGATGTCGAGTCTAACACACGCATGTTTTTGACGTCCCGCCGTCAAGACAAGCAGTGCCAACCGATGTGCCCTCGGCCGCTGCGAGTTTTTTTCTGTTAGTTGGAACGTAACACGGCTGAGATGCTCCGCGGTCACATGAGCTAATGAATTTTAGACGTTTTCTTTCAAACAGGAAACTCGTCGTCACTAGAAACGATGACACCGCGGCGAGACTCGGTTCAGACGTTCGTTGCGTCGCGTCGACGTCGAAGCGCTCGCGGCAGAAATAGGAATATGATTTTTATTTCGTTTCTGTAAACGAAACTACGATAGCGAATTGGCGCATTCCCTCCCACGTGTACAGTTAAAAGTGTCGCCGGGAGCAAGTTTTATTCGATATTTTCACGCAGATGATTGAGTTAGACGGCTTGCGCAGGAGGCTGGGACGCAATCTCCGGTGGCGGTGCGGAAGCCACCCGGTCCACCCCCCGCCCCCCTGTCGCGCCCGTTGCACCGCCAGACAGACCCGAGAGACGTCCCCACTACATCTAATTAATAAATCTGATATAAGTAATTATTATTCTGAAAGGCGTCAATGTTTGAATTACAACGAGTTTTCAGCTATGAGAACGTAATGGATGTCGACAGATTGAAATCGTATTAGTTATCTTATGCCCCATTCAATAAAGAGAAAATTAAACAACATTAACCGAACGAGATCGTATATTTGTCGCTCGTTTGATCAGTTAATTAAATCGTAAATGTTAGCTAACTCATTGTTATGAACTTATGATTGCATTTGAAATAAAATTACGATAGCTACAGCACTACTATCAGTCGCAATAACAGTTAGAAATAATAATAAAATCGCATTAACCCTCTCGTGTCCTACTACTTAGTTGTAAAGCGAAGTTGTGTCGGTCGCGACGGAAATTCGGGGGATATTTTCCGATCGGAGTTAGGGATCTAGTTTCCGCAGTCGCGCGATAAACAAGTTATTGGCGTTAGTGAGGGCGGAGAGGGGGTGAGGAGGGGTGGATAGGGGCGCAACGCGGGATAACTCGCCCGTGTAATTAATAAACGAAGCGAAAGGGAATTTGAATGGATTTGATGATTTGTGAAAGTGTTTAACGCGTCACGTTAAGATTGTTATCACCGATGACTAACTCAGTATTTCCCTCATTTTCAAACTCTTGCACGTTTCTCGTACGAAAATTTATTGTCACCATTAATTTATAATTAAAATTCTTGAGAACAGATCTTTAGTTAGCATAACATGTCAATTCTAAATCAGAATAATAGCTGCAATTATACTTAATAGGCAGATACATTATTATTCGGCGTCGGAATGTTTAATTTGCTCCGAAATCGTAGCATTGGAATATGTTAACGGGTTTTATTTATTGTTATACTTGAAACAATTTGTTTTAATTTAAAAGAGGTGTGTAAAAGGGCGTGAACTGCTTGCATATATTTCGCTCCGGTTTACACACACATATTATTGTCAGCGAGGACGTGTCAAATGTCTCTCCGACCGACTCGTTGCGGCTGCAATAGAATGCAGTGCAGTGCGTTGAAAGCGACCAGACCTGTTTGCTTATCTCGAGTTTTCTTACACGAAATAAAGCTTTAGTTAGCTGTAATAAAGGCGAGAATCCTTTGCGTGATATTACAGTCCTAGATAGCCTTCAGCTAGCAACAGTTCATTTGTTTCCGTTAGCACTTCTGGTCCACAGCTTCTTCGGGAAAGTATCAGATGTTAGGCGCTTTTTGATTAGAACTGCACGACTTAAAGATAGACGATTGAAATTTCTGTTTTGACACTTTGTAACCGACAAGACAAATAGCGCGACCTACAAAGAGTTTGTGTTGTTTGACATTTCCTACGTAATATTTCAGACAAATATTTTAAATACCATCGAAGTGTTAAATGTGTCTTCACGAGTTTTAATATACGTAGTAGATGCGTAGGCAGTTATTGTAAAATCACCATGATTTATCATTCAAGTAAAAAAATATGAGAGTTCAACAACCTATAAGTGTACAAATAAGTTTGAAGAAATCTGCGCACGTACCTAATTAATTATAGTTTTTAAAGAATATTTCAATGACAATTATAATATCAGGCTTGTCAAAGTATAACAATTTTGTTGGTTGATAATGTGTTGGTTTTTCAAATTAATTTCGTAAACTCACGATGTTTGAGAATGAATCAAATGAAGCATCTCCGTCGCTATCAGACTGACACATCGCGTTTCACAATCACGAAGAAAACAAATGTTTCTATTTTTTTTTTATTCATATCGTATATTTTTATCGTAAAAATGATAGCGCGTAAGAATGTAGTGAAGTTTAATTTGAACTACGTTTTAAAATTTCCGCAAACTTGTCGACCGTTTCATATTTAGATTCAACTTTAAACTATACCTTTTATTATTCATTAAAGTCTAATATCGCTCCCGCGTAAAATTAATAATTATTTTATGATTATGTACTTGATTTTACTGCCATAGCAAGTGATCCTTACTTTGCCCTCTCGGTGCTTAAAGCTGATAAGAAATAGAATGAATAACAAGTATACAAACATTAATATCTATAAAATGTAGATGTTATTACAAAGATAGTGCATACTTATGGAATAAGGGTGTATGTACACGGCGACTTATTGCAGCAGTACTGCGTCGTGTCACAAGGTCAACTGACAAAATGGTTAGCGTTTGTACATATTGTACCAGTTAACTCGCAGCTAGCAATACGGTTAGCGAGTTCATGTTTGAATCGATACAAACTGTATCGCGATCAAATGTCGGGCCTAGTCTAGACTAAGAGTGAGGCGTATTTATCGTAACAGCTATTTAAAACTGGTATCTTATGATAACTTTGTAACTGTGACAAACAAACTGAAAAAGCAGTTCCTGTTCCACGAGCTAACAAAATCCCCTATATGACAGTCACAAGCTTTTCTCTATTCATGCTTGTGACAGTTACCTTAGTTAGAATAAGATAAAAATGTTATTGTTACTCTGTGACACCCTGTTACAGCCGTCACAAGCTCTTTTCTTTTCTCGCATAGGTTTAACACCTTAGTTTGAAAGAGAAGTCCTGCTGTTACAGTAAACAGGTTTAACGTTGCTATCTGTGGTAACATAGAACACATAGTATGAAATAACAGACTGTAATTTTGTAACAGGTTTTTGGAACTGCTATTTACGTGTAACAGGAACAGGCGTAACAGAACCCACTCCTGGTCTAGACGCTTGGATCTTTGCTGCATCGCGACTGAGTTGCTACTGCATCGGAAATTGTTAACGCACGTGCGTTATTCTGTACTGGTGACCTCTTTGTGATATTGCGGGTAATTCACATTTAAAGTCACCGTATGCGCGGCCCTAGAGATATCGAGGGTTAGGTTAGGTTAGGAACCACCTTATCTTACTTTCGAGTCATTATTGACACTTGTATATGTAAAATTGTTATGTGTAGGATTTAATTATAATAAATAATAATTAGTTTATATCAAGGAAAATTTACCGTTGAAGTATTATTGCAGGTTTACTTAAAAATGGTGTTAGATATGGCAGCTCCTCTACTGGCCTTTCGCTCGCAGAGAATAGGTACGAGCGAGAGGCGAATAACAGTAAGAACAGAGGAGTTGCAAAGTCTAATCCCAGTACAAGCTTTCCAGATAATTTTTATATACTAAAATATCGACAAATTTCAGGATGTAACTTACACCCGTTTACAACTTGAAAGACTGCAAGCAACTTTATCTACATAAATTACTTTGTTCTCATACAAGTACGTGTCGATTATACTTCGAAAATATGCAGATGGGGGCTGTCCATTCACAAGACTGCATAATTTTACAGCTTAAGTTCACCGCTTGGTGCGCTTGCGCAACCAACAATGTGCTGTGAACTAGCACTGCAGACTGACAGACCCGCTATTGTTAATATGTTAGCACATAAACTGTCCCCATACACGTCACATGATCATGTTCCGTTTTTGTTGTCTGCAGAAACAGACGTGTTAAATAAAAACGGTTTTGATCGCACTATCGATTAATTATCGTTTGGTTACCAAAAAGTTCCATTGGAAAGTCTACATCTGCTTTTATTTTAGCACTCTTGAGTGATTTTTATTTGACAACGTTGGTTTTTGTTTTAATTTTTGATGAACTTCAACTTACAAACTTCAAAACTCATTTATTCAAAATAGACTAGACGTCAATGTTACATTAAGATAGCCCCCAAAAGCGACCTCCCTTCACCGCTTCCAAGAGTTTTTGCTGTGAAGAAAGAATAGCGCAACAAACTCCCCAGCAACACATATCTGTCTGTCAAGTGAATAAATTAATTGAGTCTATACACAGCAAAAGGTAAAATAAATTACAATAATGAAATTACGCGAAATGAGGATGATGAAGGAAGTATAAGTATAATACAATTTTGAATGAATTGTGAACTGTTTTATGATGTCTAGAAGAAACAAAATCATAAGTGAGTAATTAAAAAAACCTCTTGTTCTAATTTACTGACATTTGCAACTTATTCAAACGAAACATTTTTAACGCTAATCGGTACTGTCATTACGGAGTCCCGTAAATTTTTTGTTCAGAGAATTTTGGTACAAAAACATATTTTTTTCGTACTACAGCCCTGTAATTAGTCCCTGCGTAAATCAATCAACGTTTTACCCTTTGTCATTATGTCGTTAGTTTCTTCAACATGTGCTGGTTGCCGTATGTTTTGAGGTGGATTTTTGGTATTTTTTTTTGTCTGTAGATTTTTTTTCTGGTCTAATAAATCATTTATACAAGGTTAGTCGGAAAGGGGGTACTAACAGACCACTTAATGTATCACTGATGACGGTTTTAAAGCAAGTGTTAAAATTACAAAATTCAATAATTTTTATTTCCATGAAAAATGTTTTTTTTTTGTTTTTTCAAAAATTCTTTGTCCCTACTTTAGTTACGATTTCACTAAATTGAGCTTCTAATTCGTGACTCCAAATATGACCAAAAATGTAAACAGCTGATCATGGCTGAGGATAGATAGATTTTAGCATATTTTTATGTAATTTTTGAACAGCTATTTCTCTTAAACTATTGACTTTTGGGGAAAGTGGTAGAACAAAAGTTACTCATTATTATGGGTACTTTAACACCTTTTCGGATTAGTACCCCCTTTTTGACTAACCTTGTATTAAAACATGGGAATCAAAAAAATCTTAACCTGCGTATGTGTTACAGATCCTCTTCATAGCCTGAAAAATATTAGTATACCTACATCGATATTAAATTACTACTTTAGACAAATGATGGCTAGTCATGAGTACAGTTATTCTGCAAAATAATAGAAATATTGCGTCTTTGTGTATGAAAAGATATAAAACCATGTACTGTAAATATTAGTGTTTTACAACTTTGTGACCGTCATAAAATTTGTAATACGTTTTCATGGTCAGCGTAATTCGTTCATTCTGTGGTTAGTGATTGACTATTCGTAAATCATTTTACACTGTAGTCGTGGTAACCATTTTCTTTACAATAGCAACACCACTTATATCAACGCGGTGTTCTAACGTTTGGGAGCAAACTTTAAAAAGTGTCAACAATATTGGCACTTACTGCACTCTCTTGATTCCATTAACAAACTAGTTTCTTAGTTACATTTAGAGCTCATTTTTCAATCGTCAGATAACTTTTACCTGATGAATAAGATTCACGTTTTGACAGTTTTCTATAGAAAATATGTCAAAATGTAAAATTTATTCCTCGTTTCAAAGTTATCTGACGATAAAAAAAAACGTTCCGTATCTAAAAATAAACTTCAGTTTCCCTTCTGTGCAAATTTTGTGTTCCATTTTTAATCGGAGTACTCTATCAAAATTCTAATTTCGAATGATTAAAGTCTTCATATTTTCCTGTGTGCCAGTTACATGGTTCTCACGATACAAAGTTGATGGTGCTGATAATTTCCATTGCAATCCGTCATACGTTGACGTGAAAGTATATCGTCTCAGGAGATTTTTCTGTTTTCATACCCAGTGCGTGTGTTTGCTTAAGTTAAAAGTCTTCTTAACAATCGATCACTGTCATAAGATACCTACTGGTATTATCAGAGTACATTGAACTGTTTAGTGTTTCGTTGCGTACGCACACAAAAACTTCATTGTGACTATTAAACGATCTGATAACACACACACGTAACCTCGCGACAGACCTTATCTTGTTTGCTTTGTAAAATTTTAGATGTACGTAAAAATCTTACGTTTTTTGTAGACACGGAACGGGTCTTTCATGGGATATGACTGATATGAGATACGGAATTTGCAGTGGAAAATAGGTTTTACCCGTGACTTGATGAATATGACAACTTTTGTATTAACCGACTTTAAAAAGAAGGAGTATCTCAATTATCGTCAGAATCGCTGACGACATTCTGAAATGTTGTTTTTTTTTTTGTGTTTTTGTTACTCGATATCTCCGCCAATTATTAATGGATTTTGATTATTCTTTTTTTGTTTGGTAGGCCATACTTCAGAGGTGGTCTTTTATAAATTTTATCGAAATTGATTCAGCGCTTTTTGAAAAAAATCACAAAAACATATACTTAGATGATGTTTTGGTTTGTTCCCTTCAGGAAAAGTTTTGATGAAGACTTTCAGTCTCTGTTTTAACTGTCATCACAGAAACATTAGCCAAGAACAAAGAAGATTGTATGTATTTGTAAGTAGCCGTCATGATAATTATAAATTAATACCTATTCTTAAAGAAAACTTCCTAGTTGTTGGAAATATTACGCAACCGTGTCATTTAAATTTGTAGTCTTAAACGATGTAATTTATGGCACTAAAATGTACTTAATAAAAAACTTTAAATAAAAATAAAAACTGACTTCAAAAAACACTAAAAAAAGAGTGAAATAATTAGCATGATATAAAATTAACAGTTTCAGAAGTCGTCGGTGCAATTTCCACACTGAAACAAATAAAAGCCATTGACTTCTGAAACTGTTAATTTTATATCATGCTAATTATTTAGCTCTTTTTTATTTATTTTTGAAGTCGATTTTTACTTTTATTTAAAGTTTTTTATTATTATTTAATATCCACATATCTAATCCTTGTAGAAATTGTATAAGAGCTCCACAGAAAGAATTCGTCTGAGGAAGTACTACAACACATTTCTGTGACCAAGTAGCATTGTTGTATTCTGGTTCGAAGGGTATAAGGTGCCGGTGAAATTACAGGCCTATAAGACTTTTCAACTTTGTCTCTAAGATTGGCAAAGCACCTGCAATCCTCTTGGTGTTGTTGGTGCTTATTGGCAATGGTAACTGCTTTCCATCAGGTCGGCCATCGGCCTGTTTGACAATCAAATACAACATGAAGGTCTTTTTTCTTAAAAATGAGACCTTTCCTCTAGATTGTCATTTAACATTACTTCTCCGAAGTTGATCCTTATAAGCGGCACTATGTCATGGTGCAATAATATAGAATGTGTTTTTTTTCAAAACCAACTCCCGGAAATTCGATTCCCAGCTAGGAAAATTGGTTTTTGTTTTATTTTCATTTTTAATTGAAGTTTTAATTTTTTAATCAAAATCTGCCCTGAGACTCTTTTGAGCATCTTTCGATATTCCCTATACTTTCGGATTTGGCCATCCATGATCAGTTGAAAAATACATCCTGTTTAAACAATAAAATAGCTGTTATCCAATATTTGTCTCACATTTCTTAAGAGATTATTTGACTCTATGTCCTAAAACTTAGAAAACCAGGCTCTACTTCGCTTTCAATATTTCACGACACTTCAAGTTAGTGGATGACCCACATAAGCTCAGTAGTTACTTAAAATTGATTTTTTTCACCGAGCACTTCGACTGAGTTCCTCACAGTTAAGTCCCAATAAATACAGTGATGAGGCAATAATTAACGGAGCGACGCTTGTTGAGAATAGAGCTTTATATAGAACCATTCTTCTTATTTCTTTTACGGGGCAGATAGAGTACATAAAACGATTTCTTTTCTTCTAATAATAGCACTTGAAGGAAGGTTTTTTTTTACACTTTTCCCCACTGTAGGATTTCTCCTGTATCGTGGGTGTGTTTACAGACACAAATCTTTACAATCACAAACGCCCAGACGTGGAACTATTATCTATAGGCCATACAAATATTTTTTTCGTGCGGGAATCGAACCCACGACCCGTAGCGCAGATGCCAATTGCTCAGCCACAGCACCAAACGTGTCGTCTTAGGTCTTACGGTAAGGATACACGGTGACACTGACATTCGACACAATGCAATCGCGACACTGAAATTAAAGCCGAGCAAATGCGCAACTCAGTGTAACAGCGATGTACACACTACGACACTCGGTGTCGACACTGTGTGTCGAGTGTAATGTGTCGCCGTGTACCCTTACCGTTAGGTTTAGGTCCGGTTTGTAATTATTAAGTTCAGAACTCATGTAATAAGAATGATTTTTCTGTCAAAAAAAAACCTTTGTTGTAATTACATAACATAACATTACACCTGTATTCCATGAAGGTTTGGGCAGGGATGTGTACACCCTTATTTCGCCGTTATGTTTAAGTCCCATGTAATAGGGGGCGAGCATATTGCCATCAACCGGGCTGAAATCTAGACTCCGGGTACTACTGAGAAATTCTACACGGAAAAACCCAATAATACTTTGCCCGACCTAGGCACTAGACCAGCTATTCTCGCCGGGCCTTTGTTGTTGGCCCACTCGGAGTTACAAATTTACTGTAAACCATTTTAAATTTGGCGCCCATCAGAAAAACTGTGGGCGCCGAGTAAATAATTTTTGCTTGCGGCCCGCAACACCAACACCATGACTGAAACGTGTTTGTGGCCCCTTTAAAAAAGGTTGAGTACGGCTGCACTAGATCAACGAGGTAGTCTTTCTTTTTAAGGTTGTAATTAATATATTATAATTATGTCTTCGTTATAATAGCTAATGATGGAACTTTTCCACCTTAAATGTCAGAGCTTGCACCCTCATCACGTAATGAGTTACCTATGCCAGCATAGACGTATCTACCAGACGTAACTATTAATAGTAGTACACCCGTACGAAAGTACTTAGTAAATTCTTTCTAGGAGTACAATCATGATGTCTAACTCATGTCAATGTATTTCCAGTCGCTGCCACGAATTCTTGGCACTCAATCACGTCGGTAATTTTGGAGTAACATTAACCACGAAGAACTCCATTAAATGCTAACAACTAGTTAATGGTTAACTACTGGTCTATTGTTTTAACATCAAATGAACACATATCAGTTGTGAAGTTGTTAAAATTTCGCAGTTGAGGCTTGACGTAAACACCGCAGACTGTTTATATTGTCGAGCAAGTTCTTAAGAAACGTGCGCCGTCTCCGCGCTTTAGATGAGATGGTTGCGTTGAGATACAAGTGCTGTTTATTTTTCTTAGCGCTCTTTTTGAATCTCAGACTCACGGAGAAAATTATACGCAGTTCGTTTCTTAGATAGTTTAAGTGTTAGAGGATGGCTGGCGTTTCAAGTTAATGTGGTGTTTACGTCGTTGAAAATGTTACGTCAGTTAATGTAGTTGTATAATCTGTTTCAATTGCTATTTCTAGGGTTTTGTTCTAGCTGTCATGCCTAGCTCTTTTGGGATTAGGAAATCCCTGGGAGGCTTCGCCTATTTTCGTGCACCCACTGTTTCGAGTGATTGACAATATGAGGTCTCAGTGTGATGGGGGTTGAAGTTCTCTCTATTTAAAGATATTATGTTGTGTCGATTCCGAAAAGTAGGTTTTTTTTATATCAGACCCAATTTTATAGATTGATTTGAATTCCTAGTGACACTAAATCATTCCGTAGGTTTAACCGAAGTCTTCATAAATTCTGATTTTTTATTGAACCTTTTATTGAACATGCAGGACAGAGGCAAGCTTCAATAATTTATTAACGAACGATATTATAAGGATCAAAAGTCATCACGTTTGACAGATAGGCTTTTGATCGCAGTGTCATTTAAACCACCATTTATTTTACCACAGACTTAAAAGATACAAAAATAAAAACAACAAAAATTGTATTACTAAAATTATGCGTAGCAACGAATCCAGCTCAGTATTTGCTGTACAAGGGTCACTTTGCATTAAGTACCTGGCGAAACTTGATAGGATTATGAAATGAGATGAAACAATTTATTCTGCAAATTGGATATTTAAAAATCACTCACAAGTTGGTTTGGTTGATGGCGTCGCCATTTCTTATCTGACCTCTGAGAAGAAAGGCCGAAACAAACTCAGAGGTCAAGATCTCTTTTAAAGTCCAGACATGTTTTCTGTAGCAAAAATTCGTGTGAAGACAATGCAGAGCCTGGACTGGCCTTTTGAGGAAAGCTCCAGAGCAGTTTGAGTGGATCTGTCCTAACCAGAGATTGGAATAGGTAGAGTATATTTACCTAAACTTCGAGGAAGGAAGTAACATAGAGTGGATAATACTTCCTCTAAAATCCCTGCATAATTATATTGACGTTTTAATCCCGGGATATAAAAATCACGAATTATTTATTGGACTTTATTTATCGTTACTAATTGTTTATTTGAAGGAGCATATAACATTTTTTAGGGTTCCGTACTAAAAGTATTAAATCAAAGAGCTTTGTTTTACATAATACATTGTCTAACATTTTACATAGTACGGAACCCTAAAAATGTTATATGAGTTTTCAAATCGATAATTTGTTACTATAAATAAAGTCCAATAAATAATTAGTGATTTTTAAATCCCGGGATTAAAACGTCATTATAATTATTCCGGGATTTTAGAGGAAGTATTATCCACTCTATGTTGCTTCCTTCCTTGAAGTTTAGGTAAATATACTCTACCTATTCCGATCTCTGGTCCAAACAGACTAGCGAACTTTACTAGGCATCATTAACAGAACACATTATAAATGATGAACGTGTTCTATTATAATACCCAGTATCATTTTAAAGATTCGCCAGTTATTTTGAAGTAACCCGGTACATGCATAGCGCTCATGTTACTGTTACTAGATTTTAGTTAGACGCTGCTACCTAACCACCGAATATTAAACATCCGTACATACATGGTTTAATTAATATAAGCTGGGTTATAATAACCTATGCTTCTTGTTCCTTCACATCACACGAGTTAAAAAAATAGCACATTATTGTAAATTTTGCTGGGTCGTAGGATCTATAAAGTTCGCCTGGCTAGCTTCAATCCTCACATTTAAGTTCGAAGCCAAGCAGTTTACTGTTTTCCGTGGTGTTTATGTGAGAGCCAGAGGGGTATAAGGGAATCCCTCTATACCTCTGATACTTAGATTCGTGTGCTCTATCTTAGACCCTATCGGAGCGAAAAATGGGATGCGAAAAGTGTAAAAAAAATTGTTCGACATGGCTTTAAATGAAAGTGGATGGCGGCGATGCTTGTGAAGGAAGATGTCAAAAATCTGTCAAATCCAGTACATTTCTTGTTAGTTCTCTATTTCGCCACGTTGCGTTCATTCAGATACAATGTCAGATTGTAGTTTCAGTTACTAACGTTCTTTAATTTTTTTTGATTCCCATGTTTCAATACAAGGTTTGTCAAAAAGGGGGTATTAATCCGAAAGGGTGTTAAAGTACCCATAATAATGAGTAACTTTTGTTTAACCACTTTCCCCAAAAGTCAACAGTTTAAGAGAAATAGCTGTTCAAAAATTACATAAAAATATGCTCAGCTATGGTCAGCTGTGTAATTACATTTAAGATCATATTTGGGGTCAAGAATTAGAAGCTGTATTTTCTGAATTCGTAACTAAAGTAGGGATGACGAATTTTTGAAAAAACTAAATAAGTGTTGTTTTACATGGAAATAAAAATGATCAAATTTTGAAATTTTAACACTTTAAAACCACCATCAATGATACTTTAAGAGGCCTGCGGATTAGTACCCCCTTTCCGACTAACCCCCTTTCCTTCTCTTATCTCTAAATAGTATAAATTTAAGACCCTTTTCGCGTCTGTACTCTTACTTCTTCTAAACTACTCAATGGATTTGGATGCGGTTTTCATCTTAATTTTGGTAATTTCTTCTGGAAGGTTATAAGCTACAAAACGTACCCGAGCAACGCCAGGGCGGGTCACTAGTTAATTTATAAACATTTATTAGGTAGTAATGTCACAGATTACTTGTTATAACCAGTAGGACCACCTAGTAGTAATGTTATTGGCGTTTACTACCTTAATAACGTTTAATTTTTATGTTCGTAGGTCACTCACGAGCTTGTTAAAGATTAATTTATGCTGTGATTATAATATTTATTTTTAGTACAGTTACATTTTATGTCCTAAATACTAAAAAGCTAAAAGTATATACCCTTCACTAAATTATATTGTATAAGAGCTATGTTACAATTTTGGTGTACAGTAAAGTATATTCTACTCTATTCTATCTTTGTTTTCTTTGATCGTGAAACATTAGTTTTACTTTTTTGACTATAACATAATTAAATTAAACAAAATTGTTAGATCTGTTTACTAGTGGGTATTTTGCTACCGAACAGGAACCAATAACCTGACATTTCTAGATTTAGTCATGATAATTGTTACACTAGGTAGCCAACATAAAATAAAACCTCCTCATATAACAAACTTTTCTTAAACTTCCGCGATTTGTGCACATCTTCATATATTTTGCGAGTTGGTGATTAATAAATAAAATAAACAAAAAATTGACAAATCACTAGATTGGCGGTCAAACCAGAGTTTCCTTTATTACAGTTGTTTGTTTGAATCTGACAGACGATTTGACTAGAATGAAGTTGGAATAAATCTTTATGTATCGGAATTTATTCTCACTGACTTCCAATGAATTAAGGCTGGTGTACACGAACATTAATTCTTTGGTTAAATAACCGTTGTCTCTTTGATTTTTTGGTAACAGGTTGTTTAACCAGAGTATAGTTGTAGTTTGTTCTTCAATAACAAATCTTTGTTGGTCTAATACAAAATCGCTCTCAGTTGGTCCTCTGTTGTAAAGGACTCCATAAAACACAGATCAGCTTTTTAGTCTGTGGCTGTAATTATAGAACCTTCTCCAATCCCAGGGTCATATTTAAACCTTTGAAAGCCTTAGGACAACGAAGAAGTGGTAGCATATTAAAATATTTAAAAAAAAAACCTCTTTATTTTAAACTTTTTTCTCTTTGTCAGAACGGGTGTCATTTTTAGGGTTCCGTACTCAAAGAGTAAAACGAGACCCTATTACTAAGGCTCCGCTGTCCGTCTGTCCGTCTGTCTGTCTGTCTGTCTGTCCGTCTGTCACCGGGCTGTATCTCATGAACCGTTGTAGTTAGACAGTTGAAATTTTCACAGATTATGTATTTCTGTTGCCGCTATAACAACAAATACTAAAAAACAGAATAAAATAATTATTTAAGGGGGCTCCCATACAACAAACGTGATTTTTATGCTCGTTTTTGCTCGATATTGATAACGGCAACTGGTAGACGCTTGAAATATTTACAGAATATTTAGTTATATATTCACTTTAAAATAAATAATTAAATTAAAATAAAACAAATCTTTAAGGGGCTCCCATACAACAAACATGACTTTTTTTCTGTTTTATCTATATAATGGTACGAAACCCTTCGCGCGCGAGTCCGACGTGCACTTGGCCGGTTTTTTTCTCATATTTTTGTAAGTTTCTTATTTTATTGGCCTCTCTTTTGTAGAGGCCACGGCATTAAAGTCCTTGTTGTCCTTCTCTAAATCCAGCCCTGTCTAATCCAGTCATCGGTCTATAGAGTATTCAATCGGCTGTTTCATCAGCAAGTCTTCTTCTATCAACTTCCTCATTCCGTCCAAAACCCTAAGTTCATAGCTACCTTAAAAGCATTTTATTTGCATCTAAGAATGATACCAAATTACAGATCGGGTCGTTAAAGACGCTTCACGGCTGTAACACGCCTAGCCAGCCGTGGCTAATAGTAAGTGCACTGTCAATGTGAAGAAACATTCGCACTAATATATTACTGCCATACTTCTAATAGATGGCGGTAGAGGCGCCACTGTCGAAATTAAGATTTCCTTCCATAAATGTGGTTGAAACTACATTTTACTTGATAAGTTTTATAATTTATTTATTAATTATACTCTTTATTGTACATAATACACCGGTAAACAAAAAGAAATACTCGTACAAACATTTACACAATATATGTACAATGGGCGGTCTTATCGCACAAGGCGATCTCTTCCAGACAACCTTAGTATGGACTGGAAGAACGGAAAGAGATAACGGGCAGTTCTGGTGTACAAGTACGTATCGTACAAAATATTACTTAAATATAATAACATAAAATACATATCAATAATTACACAAACATAATATATTAAAAGTTAAATACATCTTTAAAACAAAGTAATAAATAAATATTTTACAAATAAAAAGAGGAAGAGATGTGAGCAATAATCAAGACATAGCAACTTAAAGTGACAAGTAATGTTCCTTCACTAGGTTTTTAAAAACTGGCAGTGATTGCGCACGTCTCACATTAAGTGGCATTTAATAGGGTAGAAAAAAAAATGTATTGTTCAGAAGGTTCTACATAGCCTTTTTCTAATTAGACCTACTGGGGTTAGCTTCCAGTCTAACCAGATGTAGTTGAATACCAGTATTTCACACGGAACGTCTGCCATCAGACCTCCGCAACCCAGTTACTGGGCAATGCCATTTTATATGCCGCACTAAGAAACGGTGAAGGTTGGGCGGTTTTACGGCTGTCTAATGTAAAATTGACGTTCAAAAAGAACTAAGCAATTCTAGTTTATTTTGAATAAACGAATTTTGAGTTTGAGTTTATAAAAAGACAAATGATTGTCCTGAAAAAGTATTTTTAATTATTTAATTAGTTAAGTACCTATAATTATCACAATCCAAAAACCCATAGGTATCTTTGCATCACAATTGTTAATATTTTTTCTTCTTGTCTGAAAATTCGCTTGAATAAAACCTTTCCCTTATAATGTATCAATCGAAAACAAAGATTTATATTTATGATCCACTCAATAAACTATAACATTTGTGTGACTGTCTGCACGCGAGCTTAGTTTATGCGAGTGTGTTCGCCGATAACTTGCTGTAAGCTAACGTGCTCATGTTATCACTTGCCTCTACCACTGGATGCTCTCAGCGCCACGTCACACCCAAAAACCACTTAACTGCATCACTATTTATACCTCTACTATCCAAACGTCACAAATCATTCCTGAAATTCCATTTCCATTTTCCAAAGTCTATACTTAGCTTAAAAATCATAATTTATTCCATTAAAACTAGACAATATTCAGAGCTGAATCCTACTAAAACGGAGTGTGGATAATTCTGGAAATGTCAAGCCTAGAGTGGGTCAACAGTGGCTATTTTATATTTAAGAACAAATGACACGGTGCCTCCATTAATGTTGCAATGTTCGGGCAGGTAGACTTGCTAACGGGGTCGGCGCGGTTATACTTAGAGCGATCGAAGCATGCTATTATTGGGTTGGATTGTTTCGGATCAACGCTTCTGGATTTCAGCTGCCTTCCCGCACCGGATTCTGACCAGTGATTAGAAATCAAACTAATTAATACTGGGAGTAAATGTTATAGATCAGTCAGTTTATAGATAAAAAACAGTTTGGATTATCTTAATGGCGGCGGATTAATTGAAGCTTGCAGACCACTTGATTTATTTACAGCTAGGAATCGCAAGGCGCTTATCTTATTACTGTAATTTGTTTTCCAACGTTCTAGTTACGCAGAATTATTATTTGGTTGCGGCCACTAAATCAGTTGACAGCACTCGCTTGGCCATTTATAAGTTGGATTTTGGTGTTCAGAATTTATTAATATTTCGGTGGTTATGTAAATGATAATAGCAATTAGGTGTAATATGAACATTCCGGATCACTTGGTATTTATGAAGATTTATAGCAAGGTGCTTGCGCTAAACACAAAGAATTGTTCTACGAAGTTTTAGTGTGGTCTATAAAATAAAACAAATGCAATGTTTCTAATTAAAGGAAATGGTAGCCATGTTCTAATGGAACTGCACTAACACATTTTCTTCTTGTTTCAGGTAGAATTATGCAATAAATTGCACAAGAAGTTCTTTGACTGTACAGTCCGATGTAGATGTGGAAGAAACGTAAGTTAACTTAACGAGATTAAATCTTAGCTTAAGATTTTATGAGTCATTAATTTGAAATCTCAGACTGAGCTGAATAATGTCGCGTTTGTGAAAATTATCAAATTAATTTCTAGAAGTGAACCAATTAAAGAATCGTCCAATCGCAGAATTTAGTTTTAAGATTTTATTAAATTAACTATTTGTTGGATATTTCTTCATTGGTGTTTTCAATTACGATTATATTTTACCTTATAAATATTTCACCATGAATACCACCCAGCAAATAGATAATTTATAGCCAGTCAATAAAATGATGAAACAAGTCTTTAGTCGTCATGGTTGTCAAGCAGTTCGATAAATCTTGGAGTGAGCCAGACAATCAGTGTCAGTCATTGACCAGCTGATATTGAACAAATTAATGAGAATCGATTGATGTGCAACGATGCTACCAATCGATTCGTTACTAAAAAAAACTAAACGTTTTACGGTTGAGAGAAACTTTTATCTTTACTGTAATATTTCTCTATCATCTGTTTATGAATAGTAATGACTTTATTTACAATGATGGCGGCTAGTGCGTCAGTACGATAACATTTTACGTTCACGCAAAAATAACAAGACATCATCATATATCTTGAATGAATCGAGTCGAACGCATGGTTTTCTGCGTAAGCATTCCAAATTCGAATGTCGTTAATCGATAAACTCTATGTCTACTCTATAGCAACGCAAAGTGTGAGCGGTAAAATATTATTATTGCAAAAATAAAAACATTTTCATTCGCGAAATCTCAGCTAAAATTAAAACGCGCCAAGAAAATAAAAGTTAATCTTAATGAGCAATAAAAATGGAATGATATCAGATTTTTTACAGTTTCTCCAAAATTTAATGTTAACAATTTAAAGAGGAAAAAATTTCCTCATTGTTAGCATTAAACGCTTGCGGAGGGTGGGTGGCGCAATAATAGGACATAATATATTCAGGGTGAGTCAAATAAAATTAGCACGGTGAAAAATGTAAACGGTCCTTTTACCGCCTGGAGGACGTGTAAGTATTAGATTGTACCGAGTGCCTCCTTTGTAGGAGAATTCCACGCCGTTTCGGCGCGTACGTTTTAACAGACGATTCAAAATAATTTCCATTTTTCGCATAGAGTAATAGATTAAAAAATTCGCATAACTCATCTCATTGTGTAATCAAAACTTTAATTCTGTTAGTAGTTAGTTTTATCACCTAACAAACGTCTAAAGAGTTCTATCTTTTACAAAAAGATACACTTCTAACGTTGTTCTTTATTTGCTTAAAACTTCTACCATTTGTTTATCAGGCTCTCCAAGAGCAAAAGTTTTCTTTTCAGAGAACAAAGCTCAGTATAATAAATCGTTTTAAAGAATTTATAAAGATACTTATTCGGACGGTAAAGTGTAAAACTTCTTCAATAATGCGTACGACATTATACTATTCACTTTAAACATTAGAATAATTATTTTTAAGAATACATTTGAAAAATTGTTTAAATTCTCAAATATGAGGGAAATCATGAATCTCGTAATAAATAAAAAATACAAGAAAACTACTAAGATAAATTGGATGGGATTGTAAAAGTCGTTTTGCGAAAATTTAATAAATTTCTTTGAAGTTGGTCACATGTGTTATTATGATTTGAGTGAACGCGACAAAATTGGATCGTACAGTCTGTATTCGCATTTCTATTAGCGTAATAACATACATAATCACGAGCCCACTTTTCAGACATCTGTTGCTTTTTTGATCTGTGGTATCTACATAAACAATACAATAAAATCAAAAGCGTTATAATCATGCACTCCCTCGAAACCTTGATAATCATAAGAGCCATTACGCACTGTCGACTGGTCGCCGGCGACTTGGCCTCTCGGCGACCAAAGCATAAGCATTGTCGCCCGGACGACCGGCGACCAAGTGCGTAAACATCTATTTAAACTATAGAAAGTCACAGTCGCCGTCGGCGTCGACCGAGTCTCCGGCGACCAGTCGACAGTCCGTAATGGCTCTAATACTGTCGCAATCATCACGCTTGGCAAATGATATCAAACCGCCTTTTACGCCAAAGAGAGAGGATGGCTAATTATTTTCCGAGAATTACACAAGCAAAGTTTTGAGGTGTGATTTAATCCTCCCGCGTAATTATTAGGTATTTTTATAGATTTTACAAATGATATAACATTTTTCTTTAATTTGAATAAAATATAATAAAATGTATCGTTTTAAAAGGGAAACAAACACATAAATACAATGCAATATTAGAAAAGCGCGACTAAAAAAAAAAACCAAAAAAAAAAACTCGTCAATAATTGAATTTCGCGGGCCAAACAATCGTTTCCACCTTAAACGTTGTCAGTTAAAAGGTACCCATTAACTCCATTACATGCGCTGCCACCATAATTTGCGGAAGTTTTCGTAGAAAACCAGGAAAGGTAACCTATTACAGCTTATTATCATTAGAAATTTACTGCGACGCTTACTATAATTAATTGAAATGCATTTTGCTGTCGCGTTGCTAATGGGGTCTGCAGTCGTGACGCGATGGAATATTTGTGTAGTTTTCGAAAATAATCTGTAATTAAGTAAACAGTGATAGTTTCATAGATTATGCAGAACCGCAAAGTGAGCTTAATTGCATAAACTTTTCATGTCATTAAATATGTTTGGTTTAGAACTAGAATAAACAACATTTTGGTCAAAATGATGGATGTTATGTAAATATTTTATACGCAACTAATTCTTATCTCTCCAACAAAATCAACTCAGAATCAATGTTCCAATTCTTGCTTATTAATTTTATTATATTTACTCATTTAATATTAAATTAAAATATCAATAAATATTGTTTAATTTTTTTTCTGATGGTACTTCGCTTACTTAGAAGGCCTTTTAAAACTTAAAAGAAGTATGAATCTTTTAATATCTTAGCCAGGGTCATCAACCAGTCGGGGTCATCCCGGATCCTTTAATAAATAAAACTAACCAAATCTTATTAAAACGAAGAACCACTAAATATTTTAAATGATACTACTTACCTTAGCATTGAAGCTAAAAAAAACGGGTCATATTTTTTTTTTTTTTTTTTTTTTGTTTTTAAAAAACGTTGCCCCACACTAAGATTTCTCTTGTATCGTGGGTGCGTTTACAGACACAAATCTCACAAACAAACGCCCAGACCCGGAACAACCATCTGTAGGCCATACAAATTTTTGTTCCGTGTGGGAATCGAACCCACGACCCGTAGCGCAGCAGCCAATCGCTTAGCCACTGCACCAAACGTGTCGTCACATTATAAACATTCTTTACAAATGAACCCACAAATGCGCTCATAACATCAAACTTTTTCCTAAAATCAGCTTGACTTTAAAAACGCTATTGGCAAAACAAAGCATCTGTAGAAACATCTGGAACGTCTTCGTGAAATGCTCTGCTACTTCTTTTTTTCCCTTTAGCTGTCCCACTTTGGGCGTCCCAATAGGAAGAGAGTGTGTTTACTTTACGGTTACACAAGTTTTTCATAGCTTTTGTCTCTGATGCTGGCACTTTTCAATACGTGCTCCGAATTAAACTTGCATTTGGTAACCGAAATTAAAATGTTCATTTTAAAATGCACTTCTTTTTATTTTGCGTAAAATTTTCGTTGTATTGTTGTTAAGGACGTTTTCGCCCAGTTTTACCCACTATTTTCTGGTTGTAAATGGTCTTTTTTAATAACAAAATAAAGTAACTAACTGTGTGATTACCAGCTATGAATAGGCCATCCCCCCTTTAAGCGACCTTGTCGAAAAGGTGACTAAAGGATTATTTAAAGAGGAAGGGCAGTAGCGTCCTCTTGTTTGCTAAGTTCGACATTATCAACCTATTACTGTCCCACTGCTGATCTCTTCTCATAATGAGAAGGGCCTTAGTCCATCACGGTGACCTAGTGCGGCTTACCGGACTGCACACATAATCAAGAACTTCTTTGTCGAACCCTCTCAGTTGTAAAGGTCTCCTCATGATCTTTTTATTCACCATTAACGTTCGATAATCAAAATTGAAAATTCTGAGGTGCGGGCCGAGAGCGAAATCCTGTATGGAAAGCATTCGTTCAACCGTTGTGTCGTGATTAAGGCAATAAACTGTGATCGTTAATTGAAACGGTCAATGGGAGCCGTCTTCAGCAGTGAACGGTTATGGGTTGATAATACATTACTATGGATAAAATAATATCCAAGATCATCGCATTTGTGAGGTGTGTTTTTGATTAGTTATTGATGTCATCAATGTATCTAATTGTTGCAAAGCTACTGCGTATTCATCAGATTCAAGTTGCATTTAATTCCCTGTATTGACCATCGGGAATATACAACGTTATTTTTAGTATATACAAAAACCGAGACACTCCAACAAGATTTTCATCACAACTGCCTGAATATGTGTTCTTTTTTAATAAATCTCCAAGTTACACCTTAGTTTATGTTGCGTCAAGTTCCCTAGTAAAGTGTGAAATGCCAGAGATGTGCTATGCAGGGGTTGTCTAATACACGGAAACTGACCGAGCGGACCGTCTCAAGCCTCGAGGTGACTATTCCCGTCAAGTGTTATGGGTACAAACCTACTGAAACAAAATTGAAATTTAAGAAAAAAAATGAAAATAAAATGTGGTGTAAAAATATGTCAATCGATTCGCCTAGTGATTCTGAACAAACTAGTTTCAGGTTTAGTGTATACTAAAACTAAGCTTGTATAAGAGGTATACCCAGCTTAACAGCTAAAGATTATACGAAAATCTCACTGTTTACAAACTAAATCCTTAATTCCATCAAAACCAAGCACTTATTCTTAACAAACCACATTCTTGTTCCATTTTCAAACAGCACTCGCAATTTCCGACATTAGCTGAACAAACGATCGTATTAGCCTGAAAAAGGCTCTTAGCGTGTGGGTTAGTGGCGTCGAACATATGAATGGAGTTAATTGGACAATCAGTTCATTGAAGCGTGCTGAGTCGGGCAGTTTGGCCGGCGCGGGCGACGCGTGTGCCAGTTGGCGGCATCTCCCTGCCCGCTAATCAGTTCGCTGGGATATTCTTGTGGCAATCGTTAGCCTGTCGATTGCCGAATTATATTTGCATTAGATACCTTAGAATCAAAATTGATTGGTGAATTTTTGAAATAGAAATGTATTATTTTGTTCAAATTAAGTTTTTAACCGACTTCAAAAAGGAGGAGGTTCTCAATTCGGTTGTATTTTTTTTTTATTTTTTTTTTTTTTATTTTTTTTTTTTATGTTTGTTACCTCATATCTCCGTCATTTATGAACCGATTTGAAAAATTCTTTCTTTGTTCGAAAGGGTATACTTCCCGATTGGTCCCATATAAATTATGTTACGATTAGACTATGAACTTCAGAGATATGGAACGGAACTCCTCATCGGATCAAAGCAAAATTCTCAAATTACTAATATTGCTTTGTTTATATTTGTTGTTGGGAACTGACTACTGGAAAAGAGGAGGGGGTGCATATCCCCCCCCTCCCCCTTTGGAATGTTTTCATTATATCGTGTAAGGTATCATTTGAAAGGGCTTTTTATGCCCGACTACGTCAAAGCCAAAAAGAAGGGTTATGAAGAGGAGGGGGTTAAGTTTATGGCACTAAAACGTATTTAATAAAACATAAACTTTAAAAAAAGTAAAAACCGACTTCAAAGAAAAACTAAAAGGAGTGAAATAATTACCATAATATAAAATTAACAGTTTCAGAAGTCGGTGCAACTCTACACTGAAACAAATAGAAGCCACCGACTTCTGAAACTGTTAATTTTATATTATGGTAATTATTTCACTCCTTTTAGTTTTTCTTTGAAGTCGGTTTTTACTTTTTTTAAAGTTTATTTTTGATTTATTTTATTGCAGTTTTTATTGTTACTTTAATAAATGATGTAGCTGTGTTAATATTAGAAGGCCATTCAAATGGTATTTGAAATGAAATTTTGTTAAGGAAAATCACTTAGTCACCGTTTATTTCGTCACAGCCTACGCAGTATGTATGGTACTACCATTATTCTCGTTTATGTTGACATATAATTTTTGTTTTAAACGTAACATGAGATTTGTTTTGATTGTAACCGCAATCTAATATCATTAGACAGACAATAGAATTAGAGTGGTTTAAGAATAGTTCTCTGGTTGGTTGATTTTTCCACGAGCTCAACGGGGTGTCGCTAAGTGCTGATTAAAAGTTTAATATGTTGGCAATGAGATCGAGGCTAGCATCCTCTAAAATGAACAATCTCATCTGTAATTCGGCCGGTCATGTAACAGATTTTCATTGCAGATACGGTTTGTCCACTACTTTTCTTGCTTTTGCTAATGAAGTGTCGTATATTTTTATTTGGATGCCTGAATGTGAGAGGGAAAATAAAGAAAACTATAGGGATATTTCACCAACTTATTAATTTGGTGCAGTGGTTAAGCGATTGGCTTCTGCGTTACGAGTCGTGGGTTCGATTCCCAGACGGAACAAAAATTTGTATGGTCTACAGATGGTTGTTTCGGGTCTGGGCGTTTGTGTATGTTAGATTTGTGTCTGTAAACGCACCCACGATACAAGAGAATAATAAGTGAGGGGCAACGTTTAAAAAACATGTAGTCTGTAAATATTCACCAGTTAAGCTAAATATATTTTATGTGTTCAATAATCTTGTCACTATCGCACTATTGACATGTGGTGAAAAAAAGTTTAGAGATCGAATTAGCAGAATGAACGGTTAATGATAGGTTAGTAAAATACCCCCTTAATTTAGTAAATACAATAAATACACATCACATCCATATTAAAAGCAGTTGCTATACGATAATTAGGCTCAAAAGGAGTACTAAGAACCGTAACACGTGGTATTGCGTTCGGTTTCTATCTACGCCCATGTGAAAAATACACTATGTTTTGTTCTTTTCAAGTGTTTAGCTGTACTATAATAGCTCATGCCGTGGTGGAAAGATTAGCCAATCAGCAAGGTTAGTAGCGAGGCTGACTGCTCAGGGTTCGCCGGACGTACTTACGTATCGCGTCACTCGCGGTGGCTCTTTTAATGTTCCCCCGTTATGTTATTGTTAGATATACAAAGTTAGTCGGAAAGGGGGTAACGTAAACCAACCCAAATCGGTCCGCCCACCGTAATCCGACCACTAATTGTTACTGCATTTTTTTATTAATACAGTGTATTATTAAGCTAGGTCTTATTGGAATTTGAAACTACACTTTTAACTTTGTTTACCACTAAAATAGATTTTATAGATATTTGTTTTGTTTCGCTATAATATTACAATTCATTCAATTCATGAAACGGTGCATTATGCGTGTTTTTAATAGTCAAAACGTCAAAACCAGACATGGGACAATTAGAGAGTTTTGTGAAGATTTAAACTGAATTTAGTAAGTATAAAGGTTTTGTGGTATAGTATAATTGATAGACTTGAGTTACAAGTAGGTAATAGGTGATTTAGTTTATAATTAGTATGCAAAACTTATCAAAATAAAGTGGACGGTATTATAGCTAGTAACACTACAGTACTGATCGAATTTATTAGGGCTATTATTAGGGCAATTACCGTGTTCACTTTAACTGATAAAATTATATTTGAGTTAAAATAAATCAAACCTAGAAATCATTTTTATTATTTACCTATTTGATAAAGAATCTTGTGACCGAAATACGACCTACTATAAATTGTTTATTTATTTCGATAACTGTATTTTAATTTCATGAAAATTCATTATTAGCACCGTCGTTTATGGAGAAAAGCAGTATAATATTTACATGATTTTCAATTAACTGTACTTGTTATTGGTTTTATTCTAATGTAATTTATTTCTAAAACATGTTTACCATCTATCGACATTGTTTATTTCTCTAAAAATATTAAACTTTTCAATAATTGAAGTAGTTGAAAAGCGGTCGGTTGTTAGGTAACCGTTTTACATCATTTCATAACACCGTCCACCCTCAAAGCTTATCGTGATTTGTACTCATTTCAAAGAGCTTAACTTTTTAGCTGAAACTTAAAGTTTATATGACTACATTGTAGACTTTATGTTAGCACCTTTCGGCTCCTTTATCTGACCTTGGATATCAATCAACTAGGAAAAGAGTTCCCATCGAGACAAATCAAACGAGCCGAAACCGAAAACTACTCGAAGGGCTTACATTAATACATTGTGGAGTAGACGGATTTTTTCTGTGACAGTCATGTTGTATTTGGATTCCGACCTCATTTCCAGAATTGTCATACCCAAAAACCATAGACAAGAAACCATAAAAAAACTATACTCATGAAAATTACTTTTTGAATTTTGACTCATCCATGGCAACAGCCCCGCCAAAATTATGGAATTGTCACCCATGACGAATCATTTCCTTTTATGGCGACCATCTTGGATTTTGAAGTTGCCCTCGTTTTCTTCATCAGCACACCCGAATGCCATGGAATTAACACCATGACGACTAACTTTAAAATTTTCATGGCTGCCATCTTGGACTCTGGGTTTTTCCACATTTTTGGCATCAGCAGCCCCGAAAACCATGAATTTGACACCCATGATGAATAATTTACAATTTTTGTAGCCGCCATTTTGGATTTTGGTTTTGCCCACATTTTTGGCATCAGCAGCCCCGAAAACCATGGATTTGACACCCATGATGAATAATTTTCAATTTTTGTAGCCGCTATTTTGGATTTTGGTTTTGCCCACATTTTTGGCGTCAGCAGCCTCGAAAACCATGGAATTGACACCCATGATGAATAATTTTAAATTTTTAAAGTCGCCATTTTGGATGTTGGTTTTGCCCACATTTTTGGCATCAGCAACCCCGAAAACCATGGAATGGAAAAACCCGTGACGTATAATCAGTATTTTGTATCCGTCATCTTGTATTCCGAAATCGACCAATTTTTTAGCATGTGCACCCGAATAACCCATGTAAATAAGAGTTTTGTTATAATAAACGCATTTGTTACAACTAGATTAAACTCTCAATCACAAGATAAGACAATTAAGTGTCGCCCTGGGACGACGGGCAGTACGCAACCGGTTAAAGTAATAAAAAAAAGGTAAATTATTTATTAACACTTCAGTAGTTTAACATCTTTTGGCGAGGTTGAGATTGCGAGTAAAATTGGGACCAGCGGTATAAGCTCTAAGGGAGCAGCGCGCGCACACCGTCACGAAAAAGGTTTAAACGTTGATTCTTATTTATTTATTTATATTCCGTTCTTACAGACAAACCGTGGAAACGGTTTTGTGGGGCTTTGATCTTAATTAATATAACGTTTCTGTACTATATAAAAAAAAAACCTCTTTTCTATATGACACCATGAAGTTAGTTGTTTACATAGACCTACAAGGTGTCTAAAGCTCTGCAAAAAAGAGTACGAAAAATGGGGGTGCCACTAACAATAAGCGCTCTGGTAGAAAGTCGAAGTGAACTTCTACCGCGCATACATAAGTACACACACCGTTTTTTACTTTAATCTAAAATGGAATGGGGCATCAACCGGGGACTGCCCACTGGTGCTCTACGAGAGTGCAGTCAAGGACTGTCCCCGGGGGATGTAAGACAAGAGGGCACAATAATGTGTGTTGCAAAATATAGAACCTTAAATTATTGGTCTATTGATATGGGCGTTTAATGGATAAGTCCAACTTCTTTTTCTGGTAGAAAATTGGTTTGGCAGACGGTGGCCCACTAACTCGCTAGCTGGGCAAACAGGCAAAAGGGGGCAATACCACTGTGAGCTGTTAAGGGTATCGAGATCGAGAAGTGAGACCCTGGTTTCAGCAAGTTTGCAAAAGGGCAAATTTGGTGGACGGTATTAGGTGTGTCAGTAGTCGGATTACGGCTGACAGTTATTTCCCGGACGGAATTAAGGCGGGCAGCAGATTTGAAACTACTTGTCACTTTTTACTTCATATCAAAACGAATTAAATGTGAATTTTATATTCCTTGCTAGATTTAATAAATATATGAATTTTACTTTAATATGAGACCTACAGCACCAGAGTTTCCCTTATCAGTCGCTATGTCTGAATAAAACAAAAATGATGGTCCTTAGGAGGTCGGTATTTGGTGGGTTTACGTTACTAATCTGCAGGCCACTTAAAGTATCAATGATGACGGTTTTAAAGCAAATGTTAAAATTTCAAAATTCGATCACTATTATAAAAATATTTTTTATTTTAGTTCTTTTTTTAAATTCTTCGTCCCTACTTTAGTTACGAATTCAGAAAATAGGGCTTCTAATTCGTGACCCCAAATATAACCTAAAATGTAAACACAGCTGATCACAGCCGAGGACAGATAGATTTTAGCATATTTTTATGTAATATTTGAAACGCTATTTCTCATAAACTATTGACTTTTGGGGAAAGTAGTAGAACAAAAGTTACTCATTATTACGGGTACTTTAACACCCTTTCGGATTAGTACCCCTTTTCTGACTAACCTTGTATAAGTAAAAGTGTAAATAAATAAAAGTAGTATACAGTAGTTAAGTAGCTAGGTTTCAGTTGATTTACCGAAGCAGAATTTTATGCTTATGGTCTGTAGGCTACTTCTCATAATTTCATGACGCAACGATCAAGTCGCATTGACGCTGCAGTTATGTTCACGCGAACGCGTCTTACAGCGATCGCCTATTAAGAGAATACGAAAAGCGTTGTTTTGATCGTAACTTAATTGCAACTACACTGCAACTATGGTTACCATTTGGAAATTTGAAAAGTCCTGACAAAAAGCCTGACATTTCAATAAAAGTCCGGACATTTTAGTCACAAAATGCAAACATACAAAGATTTATTGTTTGATCTCATTAAGTTGATTGTTAAGGATTTATATTTTGTTTTTATTAGATGAATGATAAGTTAATAAAGATTAAAAAGTTATTTGATACTACATAAGTAAGTTTCATTACTCGTATTCCATCTAAGCCAAAAAATCCGGACAAATTAAAGAGCCGGACAAAGTCCGGACAAAAGTCTAGAAGTCCGGACATGTCCGGACAAATCCGGACGGATGGTAACCCTAACTGCAACTGAACTTCTTTAGTTAGCTGAATCAGGCCCCAGGATCGTAAGTTAAGCAATAGATATCAATTGCAAAACAACAATTGAAACCACACGTAGGATAAAAAAGTCACAATTTGAAGGCAAATACTCAATAAACCGCCTACCCAAATATAACAATAGCATTTTTCCCAACACGTGGGATGATCAGCTGACATATTCGATGTTTTTCTATTCAGTTTACTCAATCCGAATCACGATAACACAATCGTAATCCGATAAGCTGATAAACAGACAAGGAACTTACAAATTACGTTTTATTATGATTGAGTAATCGTATTTAAATAAATAGTGATATTGTAGTACCTACTGTAAGTGCGTAGTTTGTAGTCGTATGATGTATGTAATAGTCGTAAGTCTAGCTCGTCTGGTATACAATTCCCTTGTTAGTCAAGGTATCATGGGCGTTTGAGAAGTTTGTGTTGAAAAATTCTTAGTATTTATTAATATTAATATGCTCTTCTAGAAGAGCATATTTAATAGCAAATGACCAGTGCATGGCGAATAATCCTGATGAATATCCTGTCATAATGAACACGTTTGGCCTGTGGTTTAGTGATCATAATTATATTGAATGAATTGTAAACGGGTAGGTATAATTTCTCGAGACAAATAGTGAAAAATTCCGGCGCCAAGCACTTTACTGTGTTCCGTCGCGTGTATGTGAGTGCCAGAGGGGTATAGGGGAATCTCTCTATATCTCTGTTATCTGGATTTGCATGCTCCATCTTAGAACCTAGGGTCAAACGCGACCAAGTAAATTAATAAATAAAAAGGAAGACTGTTATGAAGTAAGCTACGTGAGGTCGGGGTTCATATTCTTCAATCGAACATTACCATACCTTGGTGGTGCATTACAAGGGTCTCAACTTTTCCTTCCGTAAATACGTTCCAGCACAGTCTGGGCAACCTAGCTGACTGGCTGATAAAATTTTAATACGACATACGGCCAAATATTCAATTTTACGCTATTCAATTTTAAGTTGCCGTTAATTTCGTGCTGTCACTGTCACTTCGCCTTAATGTGATAGCGATAGCACGAGACCTAACGGCAACTTAAAATTGAGTAGCGTTTGAGTATTTGGCCAATAGGCTATTCTCGTATATCTTGTAACAGGAGAAGAGTACCATATTCCTACACAGAAACATCGAACGAAACATGTCACGCGAAAGAAAACAAAACTGGAAACAAATCAACGTTGTTAGTTGTTAGCATAACAAAGTAAACTTCGAAGCACTTGTTAGATGTTACCCGACTATTTCAAATATACGATTTTACCGTGTGACAGTTGGTGACGTGAGGAATTCGTCATTCTGTCGGGTAATTCTGTATGCATTCGTTGAGGCGCACTCAAGTCGAAAAATCAGTACGCGTGAAGATGCGCCCGCAGCCTGTAGGACAAGGACGACAAACAGAGGAGGTGCGACGAATAATTTCACGGTGCGTAAGCTTGTACGTAACAAATTGTATAGACAGGTTGCGGGCCCCCTCAGAATACGAGAGAGAGGTGAAGGCATTAGAGCAATACCCGAGTATTGCTCTAATATATCAGCTTTAGAGGATCTAAGGCGTCGTCCTAATTGACACATGTCGCGCGAATGTGCGATGTAGTAGTGCGAATGCTTCATCAAATATTTTAATGCCTGTAATATTTTCTAATTGAAACTTTTACGATGCGTTTTTAGAACCAAATTGTTTTGTTCAAAATCGTAAAAACAACATTTTATTGTTTTGCTAGTGAAGACAGCAATATTACCATAATATTGAGAATGTTAATCAGAAGTCCTGTATGTAGTAACAGATGTATAGATACAGTCTGATTTTAGTCACCAAAGCCAGACAAAATTTCGGATTTATGATCTAAATAGTGATGAACATTGGGTTTAGAATTATCTAGGATGTATGGGATGTGTAGTAGTTGATTACAAACAAAAATCACATGCATAAACTTAGAGCAGTCCTATGGTGAGTCCATGTCAACGCGCCACGCAAACAGAGCCGCGTGAAGCGTCACGTTCCGTTAGCGTACATGCACGAAGCAAACCTACCGCGAACTGTTCGCGAGCAGTTCTAGCAACACAGCAATTAAGCGTAGTGTGGACACAGCTTTAGGTTTTACGAATATTTTCCGACACGGGATTTAAACGTTTCTAATTTCTATATTAAGATCGCCAACATGTAATAATATACATAGTTAATGTTACACACATTTTGTACAAATAGTAGGCAAATTGAGTCATCTTCTGTTTATTTTTCGGTAAAACTTCCAACTCAATAGCTGTGTTGAAAACCTGTCAACACTTTGCATTAATGCAGTGTCGTTCATATTGCTATTTTATCATCAACACAAAGCCGTGCCAACACTTACTATACAGTTATACAGACATTATAGTATTTCACAAAACACTGATACATAACTATCCATTATGCTAGATGAATTTTCTATTAATATGAAGAGAATGATATACTGTGAGTGCCTGAGGATGGGCGGCGCCGCCGAGAGGCGTAGGAAGAGATGGCGTGATCACTAAGGGATTAATCATATTAATCGGCGTCAATTCGCAAAAATCTATTTAGTTAGAATGTGTCGCGAAGTACGTATGCGAAAGCTGTTTTGATGTGAAAGGTAAAAGCATGCGTACTGTTTGAACAAAATGCCTATTTCCTATGAGTGAATACGAATTGATGCTGGTACGTGTGTTAAACCCCTTAGATTGTAGTTATTAACTGTTCTCATTTTAGAGGTTCCTTTTAGGTCCTGTTTAGATTATAAAATGATTTTAAATTTTGATAAATCCTTTTGGTAATCTGTATCCAAGAGATCCTCGTACCGCTTAGTCGATTTGAGGTTCTACGTTCCATACAGCGTACAATCCTTTTGTTTTTTCTTGGATGGGTTTTTCTCCTCATGGTTTCCCTCCACCCTAGTTACGGCGAAGAGTTATCTCTTACTAGCTAAAACCCCACGGTGTTCCTCCAACAGACCTATGGCTGGGGTGATGCTATGGCATAACTTTAAGCTCAAAAATTAAACCAAAAAAAATGCTGAATGGTTACATTTTGTTCTTTTCATTTCGCTCTACTAGAGAACCAAAACTTCAAGATCTAGTAACGCTTACAATCACTAGCCCAAAGAGGCGGTTAATGTTATTATGTTGCCGTAAATTCAATTTCGTACAAGATCCAATAAGATTGGTTCACTTAAAAGGCACTTGAATTTTGCGTTTAATATCGCCAACCGGTATCAATTTGTATAATATATTTAAATTAAACTATCGCTTTATGTTAAAACTTTTATTATTAGGAAAAGAATTTGTGCCGAGTGGTTCTTGGCTAAAATTATTCCCCATCTCTTTCGTGGGTGGTTAAGAGGCGAGTAAGGTGTTTTATCAGTTCGATGTAGAGCAGAAACTGTTTTCTAGTAGGTGAATTACATTGAACCGCAAAATTTCTGTTGCTCTGAAGGTGGGTAGGTGGTATTGACCACGAGCATGTCTGTATTATTTCGGAATTCAATTTCACGTATAGTTGTGCGCACACGTTTGACTGCAATGCTGGAATCAGAACAGTTACATTAAAAATAAATGCTCATAACGCGGTCAGTGACCTTAAGAATTGTAAAAGTCTATACCAGTAACTCGCATTCACAGTTTCTCTATCTGTGATCATGGATGATAATTAAAACCCGATAACCCGACAAGAATGGATACAGTTTGAAAGTAGCGCCAGTGACTGAAAAGTTGTGGAGTGATAGGTTAGCATGATATGGACATGTAATGCGGAGGGAAGAAAGTCAGGTTAATAGAAGAGTGTTAAATATGAACGTGGATGGATATACAAGTAGAGGTAGACCAAAGAAAAGATGGATGGATTGTGTGAAGGATGATATGGGTGAGAAAGGACTGATAGAGGAGAATGGAAGAGAAATATTATTGTGCCGACCTCAGCTAGTGTGGGAAACGCAGGGAGATGATAATGACTCTTCATATCTTGAAAAAAAGAAACCAGATAGTCTTCAAATCCATAATGAAGGAACTGATTATGATATGAATGTGCGCGTCATTATTAGTTACGTTAAGAAAAGTGTTGCCTTTGAAAATTCTAGAAGGAATAATGAAAAACAAATAAGTTCTTATAAAATTGTGACGGTCTACAAAACAGAAAACGCATAATTCACCCCATAATCTTTTAATTATACAATAACAATAAATCTAACAATAGAACACAACGTAAATAATAACAGGAGGCACTTAATTACATCTAATTTGCTAAACTATGACGATCATCTAATTATCGTAACTTTACTTAATCATTACTATATTTAATTGACTAATTGCCACAGTCTGCAAACAAATCGGTTCACGTAGGAAATAGGTAAATATCCCTGGGTCTATTTTGTCACCAGTAGCGTTAAATGAAGCAATTTCCGCCCTTAAATTGACTCCCTCTATGAAATTGCTTTGAGAAATGACTTTTAACGCTTTTTAATTTTGTTAAGTGAGCAAAGAAACAAAAATTCTATACATTGTCGAGTAACTTAGGGCTTAATTACACCGGCTTATTTTAATTTTAGCTTTTCTTTTGCGCTTTTATTTTTAATAGGGATTAAAATCGTATTTTTTGTATAGCAAGTACTAAAAACATAATTAGGTCCATAAAGGTACGAGTTCGTAGCTGACTACATACAGCAGCAGCAGACGACGTGTCGTTGCGACATGTCGTAGCGACACGTCGGGTCGTCATTTTTTGAGACGAATTCAACGTGTCGTCGCTGCAGCGTCTTTGGCACTACTGTGCCTGTAGAAAAATGGCAAACGATGATCGCTAGAAAATAGAAACGCCAATTAAATGTATGGAAATGACATAACAGATCGCTTGACCGGTCGAAAGCTTATGTCAATCCAGTATATCTCATTGTCGTTTCTATTCTCTAGCGATCATCGATTGCCATTTGTCTACAGGCACTGATCTGCGGTTGGGCGACTCGTCGTCTGCGGTCGTGCGACGTGTAGTCGGGCGACGTATCGCTAGCTGCGATAGGTATTTCATAGAAATACATAGTAACCAGTAGTGTCGGAGCGACAAGTCGTCTGCTGCTGCTGTATGCAGGCGGCTACGAACTCGTACCTTTATTGTCCTACTGCTGAGTACGGGCCTCTCCTCAGAATGACAAGGGTTGGTCCACCACGCTGGCCTGGTGAAGGTGGGTGACACACACCATCAAGAACTTTATACTGTGCAGATTCCGTCATGATGCCTTATGCCTCATGCCTCAATATGCCTCAGCGTCATTGAAAATATGGACCATCGGATAGAGGAAGCCACCGAAGCTGTGGCGAGCATTTGGCCGATATTTTTTTTCACACATAATTTTCATAAGTAGATCTTTCTACCATAAATTTTTTTTTTGATTTTCATACAAAAAAAAAATGAGATTATTCTTTGAAAACTTTTTGTTTTATTCACAATTAACATCGTGCGTTATGGTTGGACCACCCTATAAAATAGAAAATAGACTTACATTTGTGTTTATTTTAATAATTAGGCACACCATATAGTATTTGGTATTACTAAAATTAATATAGTATTTGAACTAGTATTTCGAACGAATGTTTCATGGATTTTACGATTTAAATATATTATGCAGTCTTTGTATAACATATGAGATTAGAATCGTTTACAATACATTTATCTCTTTCTAAATGACAACACATTGGGCATTAAGCCTAACTAATGTTGATATTTATTTCCGTCTTTTTCGAATTAAATCTAATAGATATTGGACAGTTATATCCTGTCCTATTTAGAAACATAGTTTATTTTCGCTTAGAAAATCCTTCTAGGTAATAAATATTTTTTAGAGACACAAATATTTATAAAGAAATTGAATGAGTTTCGAAGGAAAGTTTTTGTTTATTGATTTGGCGCTCTATTCACAATCAACCAACCATTGACAAAGCCGAATTCTTATTTTTTTATCAATGACTAGCTTGTACCCACGGCTTCGCTCTCGTTAATTTAGATTAAAAAAAAACTCTTAACACACTACTAAAGTTTCTATAATAATAAAATTCAATCATGATTCGAAAGACACGTGGCGCCATCTATGAACGTTATTGTTGTTTTCCACCGGAACAGTACTTTTTTTTAGGATGAAAGGTACCCTATATCCGTTTCTGTACAACTGACAACGTATTTGCAATATTTCAGGATGATCGGTTCAGTGGTTTAGGCGTGAAAAGGTAACAAACAAACAAACTTACTTTCGCATTTATAATATCAGTTAGGATTAGGAAGTTAGGATTTTGTCAGACAAGACTCCAGTCTATAACATTTGAATCATGTATCATTATGCAAAGATAAGTGGTGGGACAGACACCAGCCATAATTCTCAAGACCCCGTGGTTATTTGTCGGAGCTGTTGTCACTTATCCAAACCTTACCAGGTAGCAAGAACCTTTAAACGAAATTGATCGTGCAAAATTTCCTACATAATAATCCCTACTAATGTAATATTATAAATGCGAAAGTAATTCTATCTGTCTGTTACGCTTTCACGCCTAAATCGCTAAACCGGTTTTGATGAAACTTGGTACAGAGATAGTCTAGAACCCGAAGAAGGACATAGGCTAGTTTTATCCCGAAAACCGCGAAGTATCTATGCGATAAACGCGGGCGAAGCTGCGGGCGACCTTTAGTCTATACTTAATATTATAAAGAGGTAGAATTTGTTGCACCAATAGGAAGCTACGTTATCCTTGAGTGCTATAGGCTATATTTTAGTATCAAAAAAATTAGGGATCCTTAAATAAGTTACAATAATGTAACTCAAGGTATCAAAAATTGGCTTATCTATACTTCAATTAAAAGAGGAAGAATTTGTTTGTTTGTTTGTATATAGGAGGTAATCTTAACGCGAGCGAAGCCGTGGTCAAAAGCTAGTATTGTATAAAACAAACGAATCAACCAAACTTAATGAAACTCATATGGGACCAACTCGAAAGTATTTCGCACCAATTAATAAAAGAATTAAATTAAAATGTTGAAGATTATCATTGAATGGGTAACCGGAAATCCGGATTTCAATTAGTAGGTAGGAACCAAATAAGGTACTATTTAAAATCACAAGTTTACCATAAAATATGGATCGGTTAAAAGCTTTACTATACTAATTTGACGACACGTTTGGTGCAGTGGCTAAGCGATTGGCTTCTGCGCTACGGGTTGTGGGTTCGATTCCCACACGGAACAAAAATTTGTATGGCCTACAGATGGTTGTTCCGGGTCTGGGCGTTTGTTTGTGAGATTTGTGTCTGTAAACGCACCCACGATACAAGAGAAATCTTAGTGTGGGGCAACGTTTTTTAAAAAAAAAAAAAAAAAAATTCGGAAAAAAATATTACGTGTCAATAATTCGCAGACTACTTCTCTGAACACCTCCCCATTTTCCTCTAGGAGCTACTCTTAAAAATTTGATGATGGTGTGAAAATCTACGCAGGCTATTCGATAGTAAAGGTTTCAGTTTCATATCAGTTGGAAGAGCCGTAACGTGAATCCCTTACCAAAACTTTCCTCCTTACAATATTACTATGATACCGTCGTAAAAGATGACGAGGGAACCTGTTACTTTACGATGTTCATAGGTGTGTGAGGTTATAAGCCAAAATGTAATTATATTATGCACAAAACTATTGCTATGTAGTATGTGTACAGCATCAGCAAACTCGGCGGTCGACCATCCATAAGGCTAAAATCGCTTGAACGCGGCGTACTTTTTTAGCGGTAAGGGGCAGGTCTTGAAACTGGATGTGTGGACAGTAACATTTTGTGGAAAAGGTGTCCAAGAGAAGGCCTATTTTTGCAGTAACCACACAAAATATTTCTCACATCTTAGAAATATTCCAATTGGTGGATGCGAAACGCAAGCGGGCTAGCCTATCGAGAGGCGTTCAAAGCAGTTTGTTGGCAAAATGTACTGCCGCCAACTTGGCCCATAGTACATTTATACTTATTATATAAGTACTTGAGTGCTGAGGAGCTCGTGGCTAAATAAGTACAGCCGCATAGACCGATCTTCCGGGTTAAGCCACGCTTGCCGAGGTTGGTCTGTGGATGGGTGACCATTTGCCATAGCGAGTTTCCTCCGTGCCTCGGAAAGCACGTAAAGCCGTTGGTCCCGGCTGTCATTTGTAGATCTTTGACAGTCGTTACTGTTGGTCAGAAGCCAGAAAGTCTGACAACCAGTCTTACCAAGAGTATCGTATTACCCAGTTACTGGGTTGTGGAGGTCTGATAGGCAGTCGCTCCATGTAAAATACTGATATTCAGCTGCATCCGGTTCGACTGGAAGCCGACCCCAACATAGTTGGGAAAAGGCTAGGCAGATGATGATATAAGTACTTGAGTTTAAATATTGCTATATTTTACCCTTATCATATACGTCCACTGCTGAATATGGGCGTCCAATGACAGCTATAATAAACTATTTAAGCGCAAACTGCCATAATAACCACGTTAGGTAGATGTATTGGTGATCACAGTTGGATGTTACAGGACGTTGCTGCCCATCCTCTTAATGAAATCTATCAGTCGCCTTTTATGACACTCACAGGAGGGTAAGAGGAGGCGTAATGTTCTTTGCTGGGGCCCACACAAAACACACCATATTGACACTATTGGTTTATATGTTGCAATATAAATAAAAAGAAAAGTCCTGACGGACTGACTCATCAACGCCCAGCCCTTGGACCTAGAAAGCTGACATTTTGCACAGAGGTTCCCTTTTTAATGTAAACAAGGAATAATGAAGGATTTTTCAAAATTCAACCCCTAAAGCACTTGTCCCAATGCGAACGATGAGCGAGCAGCGAGTAAAGCTAGAAGCTAGAATCGAGTTGACGAGTAGCGAGAAGCGAATGTGTAGTTCCGATAGTTTTGTCGCTGGGCTATAAGCGAGTGTGCGAGTGCGACGGGCGATTACTCGCACCACTCGCAAATGACCGCTGGTGGCCGCTCTCGGCGTGAGTTCTGACCACGAAGCAAATACAAAGAGGAGATGGTGTAATTCGATTTTCCTATCATACGACGCGTGATACTTTGCGGGGTGAAGGGAACGTTACACCCCGCCTACTTACGCCTACTTTCACGTTTTCCATCTAGTAGTGAATAGGAAAAACTAAACGCTTCGGGTACATCGGTAACTAATACGTGTTTCAGCTATTTCACGCTAGATGTCCTCGTAGTTGTAGTAGTATGTTACGACAGGGACGTACTTAGAATTTTAGTACCAGCCTACGGCAGAGCTGGTTTAAAAATTACAAAAAGATTGTGAACAAAAATGTAATAAATAAGAAAAATCTTCACACAGTAATAAGTAACCACCCCGCTAAATAATTGTATTCAAGTCGATTTTTTGTTAACTGTAGATTTTAGTGGAATTTTAGTGAAAATAATTAAGAAATCATGTCTATAATGTACATACGGTACACAATTTACTACAGAAATTTATTACAGAATTATTTTTTGTACTTTTAAATTAAATTGAAATTCTCGAAAAACAAATCGAGTTCCTACATCAAATGGATACGGCGATGGGCGATGGTCAATTTTTTTCGTACTCATAGTTTCTTGGACTGAATTACTGCTTACTGCAGTGAATAAAAAGACACTCTGTACAAATTCCCCCTTATTAGTATAAAAGGCGGTTTAAGCCATCGTTTTATCCATTTCTGTTTGAGATTATCTTCGGGTGGAAATCTGAAATACGAGTAAGTATAATCTAAATTTAATTAAATATCAAGGAACTATGCAGGCCTCGTTCACCATTATTGAATAAAAATTAAAACGTCACGTATCACCACACATCGTAATTAAATAATTGAATTCTAAGTACGGACCTGTCTATTCATATTGTTTACACTATTCCACGATAGATGGCGACCGAAATATCACGGTTTAAAATAGTGATAAAAAACAATAATACGATATTTTTGTCAACAAAAGGCTTTAAAAAAATCTTAAATCTGTTTTAATACATTATAATTATAAAGATATGAATATTTCTTACGTAGTTGTTAGTTATTCATGTTATAATAGGGTGCGCCATCTTTTGTCGAGCAGTAAAACTATTGTACGAGACGTGATAACAATAGATTTTTCTAGAACGAATCTAATAAATATCGAAAAAAAATAGTTACGAGTGAAATGTGATGCCATCCATGGTACCAAAACGTTTATCTGACTAGTTTTTACAAGATAACACACAACACTTCATCTTTTTATTTTAAATGACAACGAAAATAATAAATAATGATAAAAGGGAATGGAAGCGGGAACGTAATGTTTACAAGACGAGTGGCGACAGACTGATAGGCCACGCCCACCGTGAGGACGGAATGGTTCTACATTGGTATCACGGTTCACAGTTGCTTATGCCATCTCCTCTTTGTATTTGCTTCGTGGTTCTGACCGCCAAGCGAGCATCGCTGAGCGAGTATTATCTTTGATAGCTCTTGTCGCTCAGCGACAAACTAGTGGAGCGAGTCCTCGTCGGCAGTGTGAACAGTCAGCGATCTACTATTAATATATGCATTTCTTTTGTTTGTACGGAATGTATATCTATTGTACGTTTCTTGAGAGAGAAAATAGCCGATAGTTAGTCGCTTTCTCGCCGGCGCGGCGGTGGGACAACTGCCTAAGGGAGTTAAATAGGGAATGAAAGTTTGTATGGAAAATCGTCACTTAACGGGTTCAAAATTTCACGCAAGCGAAGCTGCGGGCAAAAGCTAGTGTTGCAATATTGTATAGCAAATAGCAACAAGACAATTCAGATATTCATGAATCATACGTTAGGATCGTTTAGGCGCCAGTGAACTCCGTAAATGACGTAGAAGGTGTGCGCGTACGTCATTCTTAAATATTTCCGTGTAATCATGATTTGCATCATTGCGATTGTCTGATACCATTTTCAGTACCTATTCCTCACGTAATATACATAAATGGTGCAGTAAAAAAGGTGTGCGTTAAACGTCATTTATATCTAAATAGGTTTGTATAAATACCTATATTAAAACGATTTAATAGATGGGTTTTTTTATCTTCAAATTGAGCGTTTGTTTTGCTGATAGGATCTTGTATGTATATAGCTATAACTCACATGATGTAATAATTGTATGTATTATGTACGAAAAAAAAACTTTAAAGACATCATACATAAAGTAGGATTATTCATTCACAAGAGTAAATTGACAGGTCCTACCATTGTCGTTTGACAGTAGTTGATTGTTGTTTGACAGTATTGCATTGTTGTTTGACATTAACACTTGTTAGTTTACTCCAGTGAATTAATGGTCGTACATTAGGTAATAAAATTTCTATACGCAATAAACTTTTCATTATCGGTATTAGAATTTGGACACAACAGCTCTTGAATTTTTGACATAGTACTTGATGAATATTATCAATATTATGATAAGGTGTCATATAGTACTTGAAGAGATTTGATTTCTGTATTGCAAATAATTCTGATAACAAATCATCTCGTCTGCTGAGATATGATTAGCAGTATCAGTTTCTATAAAAAGAAATTGCGTTATTTTAGAAATTTTGAGTATTTGCATGGTCATTGGGCGTGGAACGTGCTGTTTGCATAATAAAGTGGAGTGGGGTGTGTCGATACTTATGATTCGTAATTCGTAATCTTAGAGCTAGCGCGCACGGGTGACTTTTGTCACCGTGACAATTTCATCACTCTTATAAAATGTAAGAGTATGTATGGAGATGCACCCAGTTATCATGTCGTAACACGCATACCAATGGACTTGAAAGAGTGACAAGATTTTCACGGTGGCAAAAGCCACCCGTGCGCGATTTTATAAGAGTGATGAAATAGTCACGGTGACAAAAGTCACCCGTGCGCGCTAGCTCTTTAGCTTAGAAAAACAGGTTATACCGACTTATAAGTCTAGTCGGTACAACCGACTAATAAGTCGGCCGGTTCTTCAGCTCAAATTCATGGGAATCCATTCCAAAATTGCATTAATGTTTGTTGCCTATTTTGAATTTTCAACAATATTCATTGTACCGTATTTTTATACAATCCATCTTCTCGAAAACTCTGCATCAAGTACAGTCCGACATGGTCCTAAATGAACGTGGATGGCGGCGCTGCTTGTGAAGGAAGATGTCGAAAACCTGTCTAATCCAGTACATTTTATGTTAGTTCTCTATTTCGCCACGTTCATTTATAATATTGTTGTATTGTCAAACCGAAAGCTATTACGAATATGAGTGTGTAAACGTGGCTTCCCACGGTGCGTTATATTTCGCACCACGACGCACGAGCTTGCACCGGCATACCATGGAAAGAAACTCATCCGTGGTAACGCAGATGTTTGCCTAGCGGCGCTACGTATCCACGGCGAGTCAGTTACTTCAACGGTGCGGTGTGAGTTCTCTTTCTTCTGGCATTTTGGAATGACAAAATAGCTTCGAATTAGGCACTTAAATAGACGGACGTTGACGGATGGACGGTGCGTGGCTGTGCGTGGTCGTCGGTTGTGCGTGGTATCATCCGTAACATCACGCACCGTGGGTAGCCACCTTTAGGTGCTTATGATGGTCTGTCACCTGATAAAGTTACCCACAGAATGTAAAAATTGGTCTATTCTTAACAAGGAGCAGCAAGGAGCTTCCAATTACCAGCACCAGTCAAGTCAGAAACTAGTCGGGCATACCCGAATAACATATACCTAAGTGAATAAAACCATCTACATCCACAAACATGAATATTATACGAAAGTTATCATATAAAAATTCTTAACAACAAACCTCGGGGTAATATTACGCATAATTAAAATGTTAACAATGCAGCTTAAGACAGGATTAAGGATTCAAGTGTTCATACTACTTACGATTCAGTTGTTAAAGAAAAATCAAGATACAAACTGTTTTCTTCAGACCTAAACAAATTAAAACTTTATCCCTCTGTTCTTAGTTCACAAGTGTCTAGATGGGAAATTGTAAATTGATAATGTAGAAATCGGATCCCCTCACTCCTTAATCTCGTGCGCCACAACCGTATCGAGGCTTGCAACTTTACCATCCTGTGCAAGTTTTAATTTCATTACAAGTCAGAATTAAGTAAGGACTTAATTTTTACGCATTCTCTATTCAACGACGGATTGAATAACTTGACGTGAATTTGCATTTTGATTTTGTTGTTTTTTTTATATCGAATCATGATTGAATTTCAAATGCAGTTCTTTTTTCGGAATTGAAATTTAAATTTCGTGTTCCAAGTTATAGTACAATAGTAGTCATTCGTTATTATAAAATAAATAAACTGTAGGGTATTTCATAATTTCATAATTATTAAATGTCGGTATATGGCAATTAATCACTTGTCACTCGGACTTGTTGTTTTAATGGTCGCTCTCACCAGTATAATGGTACTCCATATTAATTATATTTAAGTACAACTAGAACAGAGGAACCTCACTGAAATAGTATTCTTTGATTAGCGGAAAGTGCAAAATAAAAAATGCCTATCGGGAAACTGTGTAAGGTGTAACCTGCGCCGACCTACCAGCGCTTATCGGTACTGGTCCGTGCAGGTGGCGATTTCAGGCCATAAGTCCAGGTTTCCGCAGGATGTTTTCCTTCACCGTATGTCAGTGGTTTCTTAGATTAACTAAGGAAGTACATATGACATTGAAAAAGCCCCATTAGTACTTGTCTGGGTTTGAACCCGTAACCCGGTGTTTAACAAGCGGGTCCGTAATCTCCGGGCCACCACGACATTTGTTTTACACGACAGTAAAATAAAATTGCTTTTAATGATTTTATAAACATCTTACAACTTTTGCAGTAACAAGAATTAAGACTGGAATGGGATATCTAGTTTCAAGATATCAGATCAGTGTTACTTTCTCACTACGTTTTACTATAAAAACCAGTTTTAATTAATAATTTAAGTGCTCTTACTTTGTATGAACTTTTCACTAAAATGTTCGCCTTTTATAGTCGAGTTGCACCTGTCTGACTATGAATAAACACTCTGAGAAAAACAAGACGCAACTGCGATTAAACCGTAAACAAAACTAGTCCAAGTTCCCTTTGTAATCAAGAGCTAAGGCGACAACTTATTTCATTTACATAAACAGTTTAACATAAGCGAGAATATTTTATCTGACTAACGAACGTCGCACCTCTTGTAGACGTTTTAATTTCCAATATTTAAGCGTTTGACTCCACGTTGTGAAGTCATTGAAAACTTTTTGATGGATTTGTTTAAATTGTTTTAAACTCCACCTTGATTCGGGAACGAATATGTTCTGTTTTTATGTCTGTAAGAAACAATTTATAACATAACGCCTGTATTCTCAGAGCACGGCAGAGGTGTATTATAAACCCTCATTTCGCCGTTATGTAGAAGTCCCATGTAATAAGGGGCGAGCCTATTGCCATCAACCGGGCACAAATCTAGACTCCGGGCTGCTACTGAGAAATTCTACACGGAAAAACCCAATAACAATACCCGATCTGGGGATCGAAACTAGGACCTCACTAGACCAGCGAGGCAGTCGAACAATTCATTTTTAGGGTTATGTACTCAAAGAGTAAAACGAGACCCTATTACTAAGACTCCGCTGTCCATCCGTCCGTCTGTCCGTCTGTTCGTCTGTCACCAGGCTGTATCTCATGAACCGTGATAGTTAGTTAGACTGTTGAAATTTTTACAGATAATGTATTTCTGTTGCCACTATAATAACAAATACTAAAAAACAGAATATAATAAATATTTAAGGGGGCTACCCTACAACAAACGTGATTTTTTTGCCGTTTTTATAGATAGTGGTACGGAACCCTTCGTACGTGAGTCCGACTCGCACTTGGCCAGTTTTATTCTTGATATTTAATGTTTTTCAAGGAGGAGAGTTTCAATCAACAACAACAACATTGCATGAATTACAGAATCCAAAACGGAATTATGAGATACTAGAAGACGCTTGCTACCTCGCTCGCGTGGATGTCGTTTATCGCGTACTAGTAACCCGCCCCGGCTTCGTACGTGTACGTTTTATAGCTTAAAACATTCCTCTTGAATCACTCTATCTATTAAAAAAAACCGCATCAAAATCCGTTGCGTAGTTTTAAAGATCTAAGCATACATAGGGACAGACAGACAGCGGGAAGCGACTTTGTTTTTATACTATGTAGTGATTCCGTATTTTTCGGTATAAAAGTAGCCTATCTCCTTCTTCAGGTTCTATGACTATCTCTGTACCAAGTTTCATCAAAATTGATTCAGCGATTTAGGCGTGAAAGCGTAACAGACAGACGAGATACTTTCGCATTTACAATATCAGTAGGGATAAAACCTCCTTTTAGATAAAATTAAATTCTAATCCTTTCACTAGCAATATAGTGTGAAACCATTTGTGGAGTGGGTCCGGTGCATAAATCTGTAGTTAGTTAAGCTGCGTAAGCGGTGGCTCACGGACGGTTAGCGCACTAACCCCGGGTTGAATTAGTCGGCTCCAGCAGTCGTTTAATCGCCGCCGTGGCAAAGAAAACGCGCTATTAAATTAATGGGCATCTAGGCTGGGTTAATGGTCGTACACTAGCTTACATGTAGCCTGTGGCGGATTGTGGAGACATCATGTATAGTAATTAGTAGGTCCTGGCGTCCGAAGGTAAATTATTCGGACGGTGTCAAAGCCCTTAACTCCGGAGCATTTGCTTCGGCGCAATGCTCTGATAGGAATTTAGTATCGATGTATTGGGATACATTCATTGTAATTTCAAGGTTTCATGTTAAGAAGAGAAAAACCTCATACTATACATTAAGTAAGAATATTCTTGTTAAAGACAATTTTAAAAACTTTAGGAATTTACTTGTGAAATGAAATTTATTTTGTATACTTTACAAGTTAATGTAATAATATTAACGTTTATTTTTCTTCTCCACATAATGAAAAATAAGTAGGTACAATACATAAACGTGTTTATAGGAATACATTGATGTTGTGAAGACTGGAGCCTGTACTAGGAATACCTGTGTTACAGGTCTCCAGGCCTTCTAACTACCCGGACAAGTCACAGTTATACAAACATAATAATATGATATAAATGTTGGGATGGAAGATAAAAAAAAATGTAATGTAAAGTTTTTTTTTAAACTAGATATCCCTGGCATTTCCTATCTGACTAGCTCTGACAAGAAATACCGAAACAAACTCAGAGGTCAAGGTCTCTTTTAAAGTCCAGACATTGTGGTATAAAACTATGATATGAGAATGATATTTTACTTTTAGAAACTTTATAAATATAGCTATTATATACGCTAGTGTTTTCTTCTTAACCATGTTGGCTACCTAGGCCAAAAAATAAGAGAAATTTCAATGTCAAAGACAAAGGTGAATCCGTCTTATTATCTCCTAGACATTTTTTCCTAGTCATACAGCAGCAAAGGCCACATGCGGTCAATTGCACTGTCACTCGAAAAAAAACCGGCAAGATGCTAATAATTACGTCAATGCGCATTGCGCGTACGACATGCCGCTTCTCGAAGGCGACCGTGAGGTACTTATTACTTAACCGTCATAAGCGCCTAACGTGTTAATACGTTCAGCACACGTGTATGCCTGTATACGCTGCGCTTACGTTGCTGTACTGAGCTGTATGTCGCTGTAAATACACAGTCGCTAATCGCTATCGTAATCCGGTTCAGTTGCAAGCCCCTCCTGTCATTTGGTTAGCGTGGTGATCATTATTGATGTATTTGCAATGTTTGTTAACTGGATTTTGGATGTTTTAACGGTACCTATATTGTTTGAAGTATAAAAGCCCATGGATTTTACACTTGCACATGTAAATTCTTTAACTTATTGGTTTAAGGTTGTCTTTACACGAAGCCACCGGACAAATATTAACCTGTGTAGTACTGTAAACACAATAGATAAACAATGGCACTGACGATCCGGATCGTCGGTCGGGCCGGTAGCGGTTAAGCTCCTTTATAATTTAATCGACATAACGTGTTTTTAGGGGTCTGTACCTAAAGGGTAAAACGGGACCCTATTACTCCGCTGTCCGTCTGTCACCAGGCTGTATATCATGAACCGTGATAGACAGTTGAAATTTTCACAGGTGATGTATTTCTGTTGCCGCTATAACAAGAAATACTAAAAAATAGAATAAAATAAATACTTAAGGGGGCTCCCATACCCCTGCTCTATTCCCGTACGGAACCCTTTGTGCGCGAATCCGACTCGCACTTGGCCGATTTTTAATATTGGCTTCGAAATAAAATGCATTAATCTGTAGGTAATTAACCGACGCATAAGAAAAGCAGCCATTTCTTCAATTAACATGAACACAAGCAAAAAAAAAAAAATTCTCAAACAAAAAAAACAAGAAATTTTGACCTCACTTTGCTACCTAAACAGCTCATTTAAATAGCAGTACGTCATCTAAGCATTTTCTCAAGCATAACAACAGCGTGAACAGTAAACATCCTTATAGCATAAATCAAGTCGTTTTCAATATAAGCTAACCGAGTTTCCTACGTTTCTCTCATTTGGGTGGCTCGCTCGTGTGAACGGGGCATGGTTGGTGGTTTTCCATAGAGCGTGCATTGTTGGCCACATCTTTTTATACCGGTCAGCATTGTCCACGTATAATGCAGGTACGTGCGTTTCCCACGACTCTCTGTGCAATCGTTTGGATGATATTGGTGACCGACGGACTTCTGGTTTCCTATGATACGGTTTGTGATCTAGGATTAAAGATCTATGTTTCTTTTGAAGTGCAGAAACTTTGTGGAAAACGAAAACAATTCAAATATTTTTTATATGTACTCGCAAAACGAATGTGTACTTTGTCGAAATAAATAAATATTTGGGATATTTTTTACATAGCACCATTTAGTCCCAAACTAAGCAGAGCGTGTACTATGGGTACTAGATAATGGATATAATACTTACACACTTTTTTTTTATAAATACGTACTTATAATACATAAGACCAACACAAACACTTATGTTCATCACATAAATCGATGTCTCCCACGTAATTTGTTGTAAGTTACAAATTACATTTTTGTGTTTTTCACGTAAAAGTGTTTAATTTGATGGATATTATCTGTTCCAAATATAAAAATACCGAAAAACGATACATATTTTTGCTATTTTTATATTTGGAACAGATAATATTACATAAAATTAGACACTTTTACGTGAAAAACACAAAAATGCAATTTGTGGCTTACAACAACTTACGTGGGAGGCATCGACATATTTGTGTTCTGTGGGAATCGAACCCACGACCTCGTGATCAGCAGTCCGACACTCGAACCACTAGACCACAGACGTCGTCGTGTTCATTTATTCAGCTGAAAGACGTCCACTGCTGGACATAGGCCTCCCCCAAGCACCGCCACATCGACCAGCCTTGTGTTTCTTGCATCCAGCGGATACCCTTGACCAGGTCATCCGCCCACCTTATAAAAGAAAACTAAAAATGTAATAATAATTCTTTATTGACATAATAGGTTACAGAAACTTGTTTGAAGCCTCTGACTCCTGAACTAGGTGTACCTGTATGTCAGGAGGCAGCGCCCTCTCCCATTTTATTTGGCAAAGGGCCTTTTCAATGTCATGCGGGTTATTGTGATGCGTGAAACACGCACGAAAAGGTGAACTGCGAGCGCCACGCATGCGGGTGACGCACGCACGCGGGCACGAACCCGCATGACAGTGAAAAGGCCCTTAGATACTAATGTCAACATAAGAAAAGACAAACATGTGTGCTACAATAGTAGATTGTTGCACCGAGCGCAAAGTGAGTCATTAATGCACGAGTGCATTAATCACTCACTTCAGCAAGGTGCGTAATCTACTTTTCTTTCAACTACCAATTTACCTACCGTGATAAAATATACCTACTCAAAATAAAAACTCAAGTTAATGAAAACAAGGTTATCCTGCGACTTTTGCGGCAAAAGGTTATTAACAATATCATTTGCAGCTGTTTTTATACTTTCTGAACTTGAATTCATATCGCTATCTATTTCCATTTTTTTAAACTTTTCTTGCTAAATAAAAAGTATCAAAGTTTTACAATGGTACAAAATGCGCGCCATTTGTTTTTTTTTTCACCAATTCGGTTTTATTCAGCCGATTTTTATTTTCAGCCAGTATCTTTTTGATCTAATGCATAAGAATGCATACATTTAATATTAAACTTAACGGGAGACATTAAACCTCGTGGTAAATTTATATCTAAATAAAAAATAAAAAAACTGCATTAATGAAAAACAGTGCAGTAATGAAATATCATACAACATTTCTGCACTGTTTGCAGTGCAGTAATGAGATTTCATACAACATTTCTGCACTGTTTTGCTTCTAAGCAGAAAATACGTATTTTGTGATCGGTTTTGTAGCGATTAATGATAACATTACTGCGTAGTTGAAAGAAAAATACATTTTTCAAGGAAATTAAAACAGAATAAAATACAATTACAGATATGAAAATAAGTATGTAAAAATATCAAAAATATAATTATAATTTATTCTTAAATTAAATTATACGAGTATTATATCGTGCTGTGTGGGAGGTGTGTACGTGTGCGTGGGTTCGTGTTTATATATGTATGTATGTAGGAAAGAAAGGTATGTTCTATGAATGTGTTCTTTTGTAAAATGAGATTAATTATTTATTATTTTCTCTACATCCTCATAATCAAACATAAAATATGACTTAATTAATACGATGATGATAGTAATATTTATGTTAAACACATTTAATATCCATCGCTCTATTCATAAGCACGATATCTGCATAGTTATATCATCCATCTATGTAAATCAGCCACCAGATACTTATTTTCTTCCGTGGCTTGTTCAATATCTTCTTGACTGTAGGATAAAGAGCTGTTGAAAAAATGCAAGAATAGGCGATACGACGGGCAAAGAACACGACTTGTTCTCTGAAACTTCGAAGTAGTTTCTACTGTTGTACAAAGTTTCAAGCAGTGTCATGTCGTTGAGAGTACAATTGACGCATCAATGTTATCCATTTTTTTTAGCTCAGATTTCTCAGGTTTTCGTTCTTGCTTTTATCGAAACAATTATGCTCTACATAATGGCATATGGTCTACAGATGTTTGAACCGAGTTGAGATGCTTCTGCATGTGTTTTATCTGCATAGATATCCTACGATTGCAAAGTGTTCCTACTCAATCGGGATCTTTTGTAATAAGGGGTTATTACAAAAGATGGTTGAAACCAAGACTAAGGTAAACCCAGGTTTAAAGTAAACCCATCACTTTCTTATGTCATATAACAAAAAAGACGGGGCTATTTTAAAACCTAGGTTTTTCTTAGACCATCTTTAATAATAAGCGGGTAAAGTCTCAACCCTATGACATCAGGCTTAAAGGGGCCAAATTGTACTAAAAAATTGTTACCAAATCGCAAATGAAACACAACGGCCAGTTTTCATTTACGAAAACTGTCAAAATGCTTGTTTTTGTTTTCTAACAATTTGACAGATTTTGTAAACGAAAAGTGTCAAACGTTTCAGCTTCAGTTCGGTAACGATTGATTAACGTTTTTGTTGGTGGAGTTGGCCCCCAGGCCGTCCATTGACCCTTTAAGGAAAAAGGATCGTGCAAATAGATTTTTCCTTTTATTTATTTTGTTACAATTCGCTTTAAGATTATTGTTTTTCATTAGTAACAAAATTCATGCAATTGCAGTATTTTAACTTACTTTTGTCGTTACTTTTGCTATAAAACTTATATTTTTAAACACAAACTGTCAGAAAAGCAATTTATAACAATCGCTTGCTGTCTTTCATTGTCTTCGTCTGCATTTCGTAAACATTTTATTTAGAATTTCCTTTATTTTTCCGCCGAACTTTTTCGCAATATTTGTTACAACTATTAATACGTTTGGCGTGCGAACTATCAAGTTTATCCTCGTTGTTCCTGGCAGTAAAGCCGATAGGTACATGCCATGTTAAATTATGACAATCCAATAACGGGTTAGGTGGCTCGGCCTGGGCCCAAATTGTCCGTATCGACGTTGGTGCCAAGTCCTGGCACAAAGCTGCCTGGCCTGCCGACGCACACGCGCGCAGCTACACACTGCCTCCCCGATGCCAATTGGGTGCGTATCACACAGCCAAGCTAAGCTATATGGCAATATAGTTTGTGTTATCGTGAAGTAGAACAAAAAGCTCATGACGTTGATGTGAATGTAGGTTGAAAAGATAGATAGTCATAGATTAGGTAGTGAGCAACACAATTGGAAGTTTTTTTTAGATTGGATTATAATGATGCTTTGAGTTAGATCTGCAAAACTGATGAGTGTACTTTGAGTGGCGTATTATGTACTATGGCTCCTTAATAAACCAACTAATCGGGAATAATTTAAATGACCTATTTCCCATAATCGTCTAGTCACTCAGAGATAAATCAGCTCTTTTATCATCAACAATCAGCATTAAAATTTTGCAGCATAAAACCTATAAATAGCTTTATATTTGTCACGTGTTGTAAAATCAAATTACCTGTGATAATGAAAATTAGAATTTTCGAATGATAAAGTCCTTTCGTAATTATTTATTACATCGCCCATGACAAGTGCCAATGAATGACGTTTTACTTATTTGCAATGAAATTACACTGTGATATTGATGGAATTATGACGTTAAATAAAGAAGAGGAAAACTAAAAAGAATATGAAAAAAAAAACTTTTGTAAGCCGTTGCGCATCTGCATTAATTTTCTCATCTACACACACTCAACAATAAAGCCTAGTACACACATCTATCGCAGCGCAGTAGAGTAGGTGCCTAAGTGCAACTGCCTTCAACTGTACATGTATGACGCAACACTCATATGCAATGTAGGTACAGTCGCGATACATTGTTCGCGTAATGAACGACCTTATTATTTGAAGGTTTTCTCAAATTAGTTTTGCTGTAAGTATTTGTTTGTGGAACTGTATTTAGTTGTGTTGGGCAATGCAATTTATCGTGTGATATGAAGATAGATATTTTAAGTATATTTTCTAGTTATTTCTGTACGTGTCCCTATTTCCTAAAGACTTTATTTCTGATATTTGACTTAAAATTTTCTACATAATTTCATCTTGTGGGTGTCGTTGTAAAACATCCATGCATGATAGAACTAGTTGGACGCGTGATTATGAGCTCAGAGGGACTTATAGCAGTTAATCACCATGGCACCCAAGAGCATAACCTAGCCCACGTAATCAACAACCATAATACACGATCTATGGCTGCCGGCAGATACAATGTACCTAGAGTCACCAATTACTTTGGTGACAGAACCCTAAAAAAACGAATACCATATCTATTGAACAGTCTACCGGCAGACATAAAGAGTGAAACAAATAAAAACAGATTTAAAAATAAATTGAAAAGATATTATTTAGAAATGTGTTAAAGTACTACCAATAATGTCTTAAATGAGAAGTCTAAAAAGTGTATAAAGACTCATCAGACCCCACAGTCTTTACTTATTACTACGATTTTGTGGGGCTTAGTTTATAATTTATTTGCTGTATGTGAACTTAAAATAAAATAAAAAAAAAACGGAAAATTTAAGGTCATTGGCATTCGAATTCACATTTAGAAATAATTAGATTTGTTTAGAGATTTCAATTCCATACAAAGACAAGTCCCTGGGATTAGCCCAATATTTCACTTATTCAACATACTACATAGGTATTTAAATATTAGAATAAAAGGAATTTCTACGGGACGCAGCGATACAAAGTAATCCAATCTCCACTTACGGACGAAATAAAAATAAAAAGAAGGTAAAACTATGGACAGACAATCAGAAAGATATCGAAGCGTGTAACTGCATGAAACAATACGTATTTCTGGAACCAAATCGAATGGAAAATTGTCTTTTACGTGAAAACTTATCGATGAAAATTAACAGTTACCATTTGTTAAATTGACAGAGAAATAAAGAAACTTATTTAGTACCTCTTATCTCTTCAAAGTACAGTGACAATGGATTTTATGAGTGATGTCGTGACAAACAGTGACCTTTACGATGGATAGTTTAAACCAAGTTTAAGGTAAAGGCAGATTAAAAAAAAAACACCTTGGGCTCGAGGTACCCGAAAGATTTTAACCATCGATTTCGATGCCTAATTGGAGAAAAAAACCTAGGATATAGTTTGTTGAATAAAGCTTAATTTCCGAAATATTCATTATTTACGGAAATTCACAAATCGAAAAATATCTATGACAACAAGTTCTATGAACGCGGCGTTGCGACTTTTGTCATACCATACTCTCGCCGTATGTCTTATGTGTCGGGGAGGATTGTGAAGTGAGAAGTTTCTTATCCACTCACACGATAATTTATAAATGTTGTTAGTTCAACCTAAGGTATTCTTTACAAGGAAGTACTAAAGTTAATTGACTTATAAAAAAAGAAAAAAAATTACATAGTTGGACTTTCGTATAACATTTGACTCTTATTACCATCAGAAAGGCATAGTTAAAATCTTTGGGTACGTCGGGCCCACGGTGTACCTATATCTATATTAGAAATTATCTGACGAATCCAAAGCATCTAGTACATTCGCAAGGTGACTTCATTTATAATTTTTGAATACTCTGACCTTATTTGACTACTTACCATCAGGTGCTCTGTAAGCCATCGGGGTCATTAAAAAAGTTGCTTAAAATAACATCGTAATTTAAAGGAGTGTAAAAGTATTCCGTAGTTTAAACCGGGATTAACGATATCGCCACCACGCAGACAGAAGTACTCGTAAAAATTCTTTTATTTCTTATTGGTCTTTTCGTGCAAGAAATTCACTTTTGTTTGAGAACGGAGAAGTAATGGGTTTGAACAAAGGATACAATTATGAAGCGTATCTATTAGAATTTGTTATGGCTGCAGCTTTACTTTGTATTTATTGCAATATTTAGTTTCGAAATGAATCCGTAAAAATAAAGAAAAACAATTTATTCAGCTTTTTGTATTATAACTTTCGTGAGACACATTCATATTTATGATTATTTACGGTTTACTCACGTGCATTTTTCGGGATTGCCCGACTAGTTTCGGACCCAAACGGAGCCCTTAATCATGAGCTGAACCCGCGGCGAGGTCGCGAGACGAACTTCGCGAACGCGAGAGTTCGTCTCGCGACCTCGCCGCGGGTTCAGCTCATGATTAAGGGCTCCGTTTGGGTCCGAAACTAGTCGGGCAATCCCGAAAAATGCACGTGAGTAAACCGTAAATAATCATAAATATGAATTTATTCAGCATGCAAATCGACATAGTACATACTAGAATGTCAACAAGTGGAACAGTTCCTAAAATAAAATTATTTAACAAGCATCATGTTCATACACCTTAAACTATTAGTAGACTAAAAATTCTGTATTTTCCAATTGAAGGTAAAGACGGAAGTGATAACATACAATAAAGGAATTGGCTCTGGATAAAGAAAGGTGGAGATTGCTACACCGACAAGTGCCCAGTACTTAAATTTTGGATGGATGAATAGTTTACGCTTCAGAGACCGCACTTAGACTTTACTTTGATAAGTAAAGTGAGCGTTTTATTCGAATATGAACATTAGTCGTTTAAGATTAGTATTCATATTCGCACGAAACACTTACTTTACTTATTCATGATTAATTACGGTTTACACACGTGCATTTTTCGTGATTTCCTGACTAGTTTCGGACCCAAACGGAGCCCTTAATCATGAGCTGAACACACGGCGAGGTCGGACTTTCAAACTGTTCAGCTCATGTTCAAGGGCTCCGTTTGGGTCCGAAACTAGTCGGCCAATCCCGAAAAATGCATGTGTGTAAACCGTAACTAATCATGAATATGAATATGTTTCACGAAAGCTATAACACATACTTTACTTAGCGAAGTAAAGTCTAAGTGCTGTCCGTGAATCTCGCCTTAAGAATCAAACTTAACAATCGCTTTTACTATACACACAAAATAAATACTCACATAAAAATAAAGTTACGAAGATTGAATTCTGTTGCAAAAGTACTTAAAACGTTGATGTAAAGTGCGTAAACGTTTACTATCTCTCTCTATTTATATAGATCTATCTCTTTCTTTTTTATTTACTCACTTTATGACCGTAGCAGCTATTTAGTTGAGATGTTCACCATTAAATTTATGCAGGTTTAGTTGAAGAGTCAGTGTGTTTGTAAACAATTTAACTTTGCAATGTACCGTTCATGTACTTAACGACACAGTTGCTGTATTTATTTAACTATGACAGGCTTGACATGCATTTACTTGTATATAATTATCGTCGCCTAAGAGTGAACACCTCGGCAATGCATTTGGTTATTGTACGGTTCCTGTAGGCTTTCACGTGAACGAAGTCACGGGCAATATCTAGTCAATTATTACAAACTAGCTGTTCCCGGCATGCGTTGCAATGCCCTTTTTCCTACTTATTACCTACCTACTACCTACCTACTACCTACCTACTACCTACCTACTACCTACCTACTACCTACCTACTACCTACCTACTACCTACCTACTACCTACCTACTACCTACCTACTACCTACCTACTACCTACCTACTACCTACCTACTACCTACCTACTACCTACCTACTACCTACCTACTACCTACCTACTACCTACGTACTACCTACGTACTACCTACGTACTACCTACCTACTACCTACCTACTACCTACCTACTACCTACCTACTACCTACCTACTACCTACCTACTACCTACCTACTACCTACCTACTACCTACCTACTACCTACCTACTACCTACCTACTACCTACCTACTACCTACCTACTACCTACCTACTACCTACCTACTACCTACCTACTACCTACCTACTACCTACCTACTACCTACCTACTACCTACCTACTACCTAAACAGATTAAGAATATGGATATACTGATATAATTTTTTTTTTTTTAAATATCAAAATGTCGAACGGGATAAAAAGTATCCTATGTCCTTCTCCTGGCTCTAAACTACCTCCCTGCCAATTTTCAGCTAAATCGGTTCAGCCGTTCTTGAGTTATAAGTGAAGTAACTAACACGACTTTCTTTTATATATATAGACTACCTACCTACTACCTACCTACTACCTACCTACTACCTACCTACTACCTACCTACTACCTACCTACTACCTACCTACTACCTACCTACTACCTACCTACTACCTACCTACTACCTACCTACTACCTACCTACTACCTACCTACTACCTACCTACTACCTACCTACTACCTACCTACTACCTACCTACTACCTACCTACTACCTACCTACTACCTACCTACTACCTACCTACTACCTACCTACTACCTACCTACTACCTACCTACTACCTACCTACTACCTACCTACTACCTACCTACTACCTACCTACTACCTACCTACTACCTACCTACTACCTACCTACTACCTACCTACTACCTAAACAGATTAAGAATATGGATATACTGATATAATTTTTTTTTTTTTAAATATCAAAATGTCGAACGGGATAAAAAGTATCCTATGTCCTTCTCCTGGCTCTAAACTACCTCCCTGCCAATTTTCAGCTAAATCGGTTCAGCCGTTCTTGAGTTATAAGTGAAGTAACTAACACGACTTTCTTTTATATATATAGATACAAATGTTATTATACAGGCTCAATTGAAAAATACCAACAACCTCTTAAGGGGTCATTATACTCATCATTATGAACCACTTTTACTATGGGACCAAATCTGAAATCGCGAAAAAAACAGCTGTTCCCTACATTTATGTTCGCTTAGCTCGTCAAAATGTAGGGAACAGCTGTTTTTTTCGCGATTTCAACATTTACAACTTTTCCCAAAAGTCAATAGTTTAAGAGAAACAGTTGTACAAAAATCTCTAAAAAAAATCTCTAAAATCTATCTATCCCCAGTTATGATCGGCTGTGTTTACATTTTAGGTCATATTTGGGGTCATGAATTAGAAGCACCATTTTCTGAATTTGTAACTTAAGCAGGGATGAAGAATTTTTGAAATAAGTAAAATAAAAACCATTTCATATGAAAAAAAAAAATCGAATTTTGAAATTTTAACAATTGCTTTCAAACAGTCATCAGTGATACTATAAGTGGGCTTCGGATTAGTACCCCCTTTCCGACTAACCTTGTATAGTAATACCCTCATGTTTGCCGTTATGTTTAAGTCCCATGTAATACTCGTAGGGGCGAGCCTATTGCCATCATCATTCAGCCGAATGACGTCCACTGCTGGATATAGGCCTCACCCAAACAATGTTGGGGGGGGGGGGGTTGCCATAATCGCCACGCTTGGCGATCGCAGTATGGTTGTTAAAGTACTCAGAGAACGCTGCTGCCCATCCTCTAGTGAATCTCTAAGTCTCCTTTTACGACACCCACTGAAAGAGATGGGGTAGTCATATTCTTTACGTCTGGCACCACACTGACGCTCTTTCCATCAACCTGGCACAAATCCTAACTCTGAGCTGCTACTGACAATTTCCACGCGAAAAAACCCAATAACACTAACTGACCTGGCGATCGAACCCACGTCCGGATCTCGCGTTTAGCAGTCCCGTGTACGACCACTAGATCAATCAGTACCCCAAGTGTGAGTTTTTTCGTTAACTACTGTAGTTGCGTTATGCCAAAAATGTATGATAATCTAGGCGCACCGTTCAATTAACGCGCGAATATTAGTTAGTGAACGGTGCGCCTAGAGGCACCACCTAAATTTTCATACATTTTTGGCGTGACGCTTCTACAGTAGTTATCGAAAAAAACTCACACTTGGGGTACAGATCATCACTCATTAATATTATTTAGCCCTAGATGCATTTTCGTAACATGACCTGATTTTGAAAATTGACATACACTTTTTGGCAACTCCGTAATTGAAATAGCAAACACAATTGGCTGGTCAGTTTCATGTAGCTCCAGGTGCTGATAACGTCGGATGTAGCGGACCACGTGACGTCATCCGGCGGACGGCGCTGGTCGCCCAGTCGTGTGACACCAATCTCCTCATTGTTGTGTCCGCTGTCAGCAGGACGCACCAGTCAACCCGCTTGCCACTGAAACAAACAATGTCATATTACGTCACATGTTGCCAATATTCCACTACACAACACGTTGCATGACATGATACAAAATGTCCGACCATTTTACATTTTAATAGCTTCGCCAAAATAGTAACATTAATTTTTACATGTTCACAGATGTTTTTTTAAAGGTGCGATTTATTATAACTTGTAACGCGTTGGAAAACAATTGGTAGAGTTGAAATTTTCTGTGAAACTAGTACTATTGTTGTACAGGATATAGGGTGTAAACGAATTTGTGTAATTTCTAAAAACCGCGTGATCTATTTATTACTGGTATAGATTAACCCTGCACGGGATATAGACAGAAAAATTAAAAAAAAAAACTTTTTCGTCTTTCGATAGTGGTAGTTCGTAAGTGTTTGTAGTCACATCTAAACCTTTAGGCTTTAGGGAAATGTTTGCTAAAAATATTTTATGTGATAGAACATTTCGATGCCATAAATAAATGGAAGCACTAGCCGGCACTAGCTGAACCACTAGCGCGATATCACTCCGCTCAGTCAGTTAACTCGGGGCGCGAAAATAGTCCAAGTTAAGGACCATGAGGTCATTTTTTTTTTGTTTGTGTCTCTTTGACTTCCGTGCAGTGTCAGTCTGTGTGATCACGAAGGAATTACACGCTGTATAGCGAATGAAATGTTCAGAGGCGCATCAGAAAAATAGGGCAGGTACTGACAGACCATCAATCAAGCGTAGATAATAACAATCACATAAAAACTTGCCTTACTAAGACAGTTTTAAAATATAACAATACGGTACAAACAACAGTCTACACTGTAAGAAATTTAGCACAAAATGTATGTATGTAAATGACAGAGGAAGTGTTTTGTATGTCTAAAAATCAATATGAACTTCCTAAAAATGTACATTTAATTTAGAATTTCCATAAGAAGACATTAAGCTCTTAAAATTGCATTCGACTCCGAGATTATTGTTTCAGATGACATTGAATACAATTGACATGGCATTGTAACTCAATACACGTTACATACAATAACAATAATGTAGTTAATGTTTATTATTACCAGGACATCATTGCGTATCAAATAGGCCCTTTAAATCCCAGTATAATGACGTCACAATCTAGTGACCTGTATGTACCATGTTACGAGTGTAGTTCGAAATGATCCGGACGCCATGTTACGGCACAATGGGTATTTAGTGGTATTTACAGGAATACTGACTGCGAGCTGGGAGAACTGATGTATAGGTACTCTTCACGTGAGCGCGTGCTAATGGTCACGTGTGCTGACGCGTTCCACCTCAACGTGGAAACCCTGCTGTGGAACCAATACGTACCCCGTTGTGTTTGTTCTAGTAATTATGAGTGGAAGTTAGATTTAAACGAAGTTCATTTAACAAGCGTTAGAAGTATGAGGAATGAATGAAAAATGTATCCGTATTTGATTATGATTCGATTTGGCACTCACGATTATACACTGTCATTAACGTTTTTATAACACTAAAATAATCAATTTCCAATTAAACGTCTCAACTACTTCAGATGCTACGATTAATACGACATTAATTTACGAATACGTTTTATCAATGTTGTTAAGTTACGATTTACTCAAGTGCATTTTTCGGGATTGTCCGACTCGTTTCGGACCCAAACGGACCCTTTTCATGAGCTGATACGAAATCCCCAAAAATGCACGTGAGTAAACCATAACTAATCATAAATATGAATGTGTCTCACGAAATACGTTTTATCAGAACATATGCCGTGTTTAAATATTCAGTTTTAGGATTAAAGCCGCGTTAAGATTCCGCACCACGGCAAACTCGGTGCGCTGCGCTGACATCGGAGGTAGGTTAATGACTCCGCAGAGGTCGCCCATTGTTTTGGTAAACAATGCAGCGACTGCGGGCGTGCCGTCAATCCTTCCAGTTATTCGCTTCACTAGGTGACGCGCCGCGACCCTTTTAGCTCTCACGTGAAAAATGTACGAGCTAAACGCGCCTTACAAAGGTTTAATTAAACCTCCGCTCGCTACGTGACGTGTTTACAACCGCATCGAAACTCCATCGCAGTCCCAAAGAAATTATTAATAACAGCACTTCGATAACCAGTCACAGACAGAAAATAATCTCGAATGAAAATTAGAATTTTTCTTTTCCCTTAAATAAGGCAGAGTTGCGAACAAAACTGGGGTGAAGTATAATTTGAGATCATCTTGTTATGCAGCTCTGAAAACTCAGTGCTGGATTGTTTCAACTTGAGCTATTTACGTCGTCCCTCACTGAAATATCCCTTCAATTAACTTTGGACAAATTAACGGGAAAGAGAAAAATATAAAAGCGGAATGGAGTGCGGGCAGAGGAGGGCAGGAGGGAAGAATAACTGGGTTCGCGGATAATTAATGGTTTCATTTATGTTTCTGCACTTGAGAGTCTTGATTGTGCCGGGTTAGGCCGCCTTTTTACTTTTTCCCAGTTTCGAATTGCCATTGTTCAACTGAGACCTAATTGAAAATGGTTCGACAATCAACGGGCAAAGGGGAACCGCAGATGTACCTACCAGATATATAATAGAATAGAATTTATTCTGAGTGCACCTATTCACTGATTCACCGGTAAATTCGAAAATAGAGTTAATGTGTTTGCTGTTATTTAAATTTTTGTATCTTGCACACGAATTCCGGTAATATGCGACAGCTCTTAACGTGATATCTTAAAATAAACAGTATCAAACGTTTGTCAGTCTTGTAATTGTACGTTGCAATATATTGCAGAATTGATGGGTTATAAAGAATGTCTCTACACTACTAGAGCTGCAACGTTCAACGTTTAAATTCTCATAGATCCATCGAGACGTGGTGCCAACCTCGACTGAGTGTTGTGACTGTCTATGCTCCGAAATGTCATCTAATTCCATACAATGTTACCATGCTATTAATATGACAGATGTTCAAAGCATTCCACCTTTGTTGTCGTTTTAAATTTCACAAACGAAAATTATTTTGTTTCTTTAATTTGACGCGTGCTCAGGGCAGATTGTAGAAAAGTCCGGGGAACTTGACATATTTGTATGTAATTCTGTGTTATAATTTTTTTGTGTACTGGCGTACTTTTCAAGCCATAATTTTCCAATGTAGGCTGACCTATCATTGTACTAATAGGCTATACAATGCGAGTTCAGCTCTGCTGGATATGTAGCCGTGCGTACAATTAATTTAACGATTAGATAGACTTTGATATCAGTCGTAAACTCAGTCATATTTGTTGCCCGATAGTTTATGGAATAGTGGATCACGGCGCACTAGACAACTTTTGATAGAACACACGTCAATAGAGGTTATTGACTCGACTTTAATAAAATGCTTTGAAGAATTTCTATTGCGATTTCAATTCAATAAATGAGGCGCCATCACGTGATACTTATTTTTCATCCGGTATGAAATAAACTATAAATTCCATTTCGATGCGAACATCTTTGTAGGCGATGTTGTATTGATTACATTTTTTTATCTGTCTTGCTTTTTCCCAACTATGTCTGGATCAGTTTGCAGTCTAACCAGATGCGACTGAAAACCAATATTTTACACGAAGCGACTGCCATCAGACCTCCGCAATCCAGGGGGTCTACTCCCTAAGCACAAAGTCCGTGGTTTCGGCCTTAGTTACGAGTGTTTCCTACTCCCATCACCTACAGACATACGATTATTTCGGGGCCCGAACTAAGAATGAATGACAACACGATTTGACAGTTGTCGCTACTACCGATTTGTTGCTCGTCCGAAAAGTTGAACTTGACACTTGTTTTGTTCACTTCTACGTTTCGGAATACTTTCGAACGGGCGACTAACTTCGTTGACGGATTTAGGGAGTAGGCCCCCAGTTACTGGGTAATGCCGATATCCTAAGGTTACACCAGTTGTCAGACTTTCGGCTTCTGACCCGTAATGACTGTCATAGGTATTCGATGGTTTAAAGTGCTCTCCGAGCACTTTAAACCATCAAGGAGCTCGTGGCTAAATAATTACAGCCGCATAGACCGATCTTCCGGGTTAAGCCATGCTTGCCGAGGTTGGTCTGTAGATGGGTGACCATTTACCATAGCGAGTTTCCTCCGTGCCTCGGAAAGCACGTAAAGCCGTTGGTTCCGGCTGTCATTTGTAGATCTTTGATAGTCGTTACTGTTGGTCAGAAGCCAGAAATTCTGACAACCAGTCTTACCAAGAGTATCGTATTACCCAGTTACTGGGTTGTGGAGGTCTGATAGGCAGTCGCTCCATGTAAAATACTGATATTCAGCTGCATCCAGTTCGACTGGAAGCCGACCCCAACATAGTTGGGAAAAAGGCTAGGCAGATGATGAAAGTGCTCTCCGAGACAAGGAGGGGTCTCGATGTGTAACGAATAGTCACCCATCCACGGATTAACCGCGGCAAGTCTAGCCTAAACTTGCAAATCGTATGATTCGTGCGGTTATTGATTACTATTTGTGTAACACAAATGATAATGATCTTTCCGACCGTTTTCGGCCATGGCGACCACTTCGACTCCTAGTCAGTCGGGCGCTGGTGCACCCGAAGATGGCTTATGTAGCCGATCTTCGCAGCGAACTCCCGTGCACAATGAGGGCACGTGAGTACGCCGCTTACATAATTGTAGTTGATGGTGGCAGGTGGACGGGCCTTTAGCTCATCGCGCTTAGCGTCGAGATCAGCTCTACGCTGCTCCTCGAACTCGCGGATTTCCCTCTTCACTCTTCGCTGTGCTGCCAAACCTTCCCATCGCGAGAGCTCGATATTGCATCTTTTCATATGTCGCTTCTGAACATCTTTGTATCGGAGGAGTTGTCCGCCTAGTTTACGCTTACCCTCCTCTAGTTCAGAGTAAAAGATGCGCTTCGCCACTGTTTCCTCCGCCATACGCGATACGTGACCGCACCAGCGAATAACGTAACACAAACATTATGTTAAAAGCAAAAGCATTAGATTCTCTTATCATAGAGCAGAAATTAGATCAGACACGGCAGCTTCATCATAATCTATCACTGCCTAAATTATTTGAACTAGGAACATCAACATAAATTACGTTCCAACAAAAGTCGCGTTCAATCTTACACCGGTCCGGAATCGGATCGAACTGTGTGTGTACATATTGTTATGCAGATTCCAAGTCGGGATTCTAAACGTGTATTGTTATTCAGGACACGAATGAGCCGCGTCACGATTACGGTACGTCCCAACCCTGACCCCCTGAACTCAGGGAAATGTCACCGGGACGAGACAATTTTCGCATTTCGTTCTAAGAGTTGAGTGTACCATTTTTATTATGTTATCTGTGTTTATAACGCGTTCTGCACGTATCGACGTGGTTTGACTCGATTTTCGGGTTACAATTTGATTTAAAACGTGGTGTAGTTGTGGTGTTGTCTTTATTATGCGTTTAAGTGACATTTTTGTTTAATTAAATGCAATAGATGTTATTATCAGATTGTGTATATTTCTTCTTCCGGTTTAATGTAATGTAAATGTATTTTTATTAAAAATAGAACTTACAGGAAATGTTGAGTACAAAAATAAACTAGTTTCCCAGAATTTCCACGTGGATGGTTTGTCCATTGACTCCATTGAATGCCATCCGGCTGTTGACGTATCCTTTGCGTTACTAACGAAGTTCATTCCTAGAAACGAGGAACGATACCTTTGCTTTTTTGCTACTCTATTGGAAATATACCTCGCTTCAGTGATTTGAAAATTATCACGTAAACACTTTTTAAAACACGCAAGATTCCACGTTTAATAGTAGGAGCAAATAATTTAACTAACTGTCTACTATATCTCAAAGTTAACTGTAATTCCACTCAACGAATAACTTTACACATAAGAAGATTAAAATGATATATCTGAACTTGTGACGTTACTTCGACATCCATAATTTTCGCGAAAATGTTTTTCCATTAGGCTCTACCTATTTTAAATAGTTGTTTAATGGGTACGTCCTTAATTAGAAACTGTACAGACTGAAATTGATGCTCCTCTTCTGATTTAATGAGGAGACGATCGCGTGATCCCTTTCGCACAGAATTGGCCCCGCCCACCGGGCGGTGAAAATCAATAACATACTCCAGAAGTGCGTTTAGTGTCGTACCTTGCTGACGTTGCTGGCAGACGGATGTAGCAGTCAAAAAGCATAGACATGTACATTTTCTGCTTACAGTTCTGTTGCTCTGTGCGTTGGTCGCGTTTTATGCAGGGCGGGACTGGTCGATCAGCTGTTTTGTGACGTCACTTCAATACGTATTGTAATGGCTGTCATAATGCCGTAGAGGCCTGTTGGAAATAGACGTCTAGTGCGGCGGAAGTACATTACTACGACTTGACGATATTAAATCCTTATCACAGTTGTTCGATAATTAGTTTCAAGTTGTGATATTACTCGTTGATAGCTATCGAATGTTTTTAGTTGATAATTCTATACTACCAAATACAGTTTGTATCAGGTATCTGCTTACCGGAATCAATGAAAAAAAGATAAGAGTCAAACTATCGATAACGATTTATAATCTTGTTTTGATTGCATCATTTGCTTTATCACGCTCAGTCGTAATAAGTCATTACAGCGAAGTACATACTTACCAATTAATAGTTCGCTGACCTCCTTAACGGCAGCGAAAGGTCGTAAACAATCCTGAGTGGCACTTACACCATAAAGTTATAAGCCGCTCTTCAATTGAACAATTACATTCTTGAACGTCGTTTAAAACCCCCCGAAAAGCTTTTAGCAGAATTAATATAGCATAATAATTTCCCGCGTAACGTGTAACAGAAAGCGAGTTTCCGATAATTGCCGAAGATCCTCTCTGTAAGTTTGCTCAGACGCGAGCACCTGCATTAATTACAAGATTTAGCGTCATCCCCACCATTAATAAGGAATAAACCACTCCACTTTCTTTGTCCGCCTTTAGATCTGTTTATTAAACCGAAAGATTAATTACGATACCGAATTTTAAGAATTCGCAACTTTGTTGAGTCGGCGGTATTCAGAATTTAATTTAAAAATTCCGAAGTTTAACGAGACAGGTGAGCCGAACTGCTAAGCGCGTTATGAATTTTACCCCCACACGGTACTAGTTTCGGGAATTTTTCCCGACTCCAACGAACTTTATAGCTTATCCCACACACGTACCTATTCATGCAGAATTCATAAAGCTACGTATTCTTTTCTACATACTCGTACATATTTTGTTGCTGTTTTCTTTTAGAGAGCGCGTAAATCAAATGTCAAGGAGCAAGGATTGCTTCTGTTACCTTGTAGGTCACCGAGAAATATGCCTAATATGTCTACGAAAAATACATACACAGATAGACATACATAGATAAGCTTTATATGTTTTATGAGAGATTTTGTTCTACGACTGAAATTTGTCTCGGCTTAGACTTGATTTAAGTATAAGCTTTCTCTTCGTTATAATCTGTTAATAAAGTGCCTCCATCAAATACCAGTTACGCACATACGTTAACTTTACGGCGTAAAGAGCGTATGACTCAGTGCATAGAAACGCAAACAGTTGAAACTTAGGTTGTTTCATCACTTTTAATTATTCATAAATCACCTACCAGTTTAAATTAAGATCCCGTTTGGCAAATTTTACGAGTGAAGTTTGGAAAACCTGCTTAAAACGAGACGTGTGCGCAATATTTACGTCATATTTTACGGCTTACACTGTTGTAATTTGAGTTTCATGAATTTGTATATGTACAGGATCTATAAATCGTAATTGTCGAATAGGCGCGCGGTGCGATTTGGGTCACGTCAGAATGAGTTGCATTGTCAAATTGACAAGTGCGTCGTAGATCAACAGAGCCAAATGATAGTTGGTACTTGCTGTTGCTATAAAAGATTGACGTGAATGTTGGCAGATCTATTGATCCAACTATTTGAGGAGCCGTGTGACACACGAAACGTTGTGAAATAAACCACCGTTGTGATTCATAGACAGACATATATGAAAATCGTCAACATAGTCTTAATTTTTGTATTATAACTTTCGTAAGACAGTTTCGGCCTAGTTTCCGACTAGTTTCGGACCCAAACGGAGCCCTTAATCATGAGCTGATCACGTGGCTTGAATTCGAGTCGCGACCTCGCCGTGTGATCAGCTCATGATTAAAGGCTCCGTTTGGGTCCGAAACTAGTCGGGCAATCCCGAAAAATGCACGTGAGTAAACCGTAATTAATCATAAATATAGTCTTAATTTCACATGTAAATATAAAGAATACGCAACATTGCATAAAGTTAAAATTTAATTTCAAAAGAGATTGGTGCGAGTCTATTAGTATAAAAATGATACTTCAGTGTGACCGCACGGGTCACCGGGACATTGCTGACACAGCTCGGGGCGCACCTGCATTAATTAAGAGACTTATCCCTCCCATTAATGACGCAGGCCAGGTCAGCCCTGGCCCCGAACTTCGCGTCAACTTGTACACTTTTGATTGATTTAGTCAAACAAAACAGCTTTCCATTTTCTTCTAAATTATAATCGGTGTTTTGAAGTGTCGGGAATTCTGTTTCGTTGTCGCCCATTATAAATACAGATAATGGAGATATTATTAAAGATAGGCAAGACAAGATTAAGGTCAAAGTCATTTATAAAAGGATATTTAGAATTATAATTGTTCTTAGTGCGTGTTTGTCGTACGGGACAGTTCGATATAATTGTTCAACGAATTCAAACTCACGATTTCTCGATATAAAGTTAAGAACATATGATTATTTAGTTTTATAGCTGTTGTTGAGTTTTGTGGCTAAGTTTCTTATGTTGTATCGTTATTAGTGTTAATAAAGCTGTTTAACAGCCTGTAATATTCTCTCTTTATAGAAATATCTTTAATATATTCTAGTATTTAAATGTGGCCTTCGAACGGTTTGACCGCAATAGGTTGAAATTATACATATTGAAGATTTCTTCATAGTAAATTACTACGTAGGTAACAAAACCTAAGTCTAGTTTATAATTGTTACGTGTATAATAGACAATTGGGAATATAATAATAGGTATCTGTTTTTCGTTGGACGTAGAATTGTTTAACAAACTAGGTATTTATCTACCTATTAAACTACTGTTACTGTCTTTTAGATTACCGTCTAGTTCCTTCTTAAACCTAGAATCTTCCCAACCTATTATTACCCTGTTTTACTTCGAGGTAGGTAGAGTTTTCAAAGATAACAATTTTTGAATGTCGCGGCGTCAAGGAGCGGAAACATAATATGTCATACTTAGTGTTTTAGGGTTCCGTATCCAAAGGGTAAAACGGGACCCTATTACTAAGACTCCGCTGTCAGTCCGTCTGTCACCAGGCTGTATCTCATGAACCGTAATAGTTAGACAGTTGAAATTTTCACAGATGATGTATTACTGTTGCCGCTGTAACAAAAAATACTAAAAAACAGAATAGATAATGATACGGAACTCTTCGTGCGCAAGTTCGGCTCGAACTTGGTCGGTTTTTTTTTATTATTCAATTTGTTCGCGATTAACCCTAGTCGCACCAGGGGCCCAATTCTCCTAAAATAAATTGTTGCCAAACGCAATCGAACCACAACCGTCAGTCAGTTTTTGTTTTCGAAAACTTTCGAAATGATTGATTTTGTTTTTTGTGTCAAACAATTCGACAGCTTTTGAAATTGAGAACTGTCTGAATGAACGGTTTGGCCTTGGTTCGGTTGTGATTTATCAAGATTTATTTTAGGAGAATTAGGCTCCTGATAGTAAGCGCAGACAGGGTCTAAAGATGGAGCACACGAATCCAAGTAACAGAGATATAGAGGGATTCCCTTATACCCCTCTGGCTCTCACAATAAAACGACGAAACACGATAAACTGCTTAGCGCCGAACTTTAATGTGAGGGTAGTGTGTGTAGCTAGCCAGGCAGATCGTGTAGATCCTACCACCAGGCGTGCTGGGTTTGTTGAATCTTACAACATGCGTCTATCCCTAGCGTGCGGTGAGGAAGTTTTATATTCTACCCCGTCACGGGTCAAAATTGTTTTTCTACGCTCTATATTTCATTGATGTTTTTTCCTTCGCGACCTTAAAGCCTTCCGCAGACCTAATGAGGAGGTGATAGAACGCGCAGGTCTCGACTCGCTTTTGATATGCCGAAGACTTAAGACTCAACCTGGGAGAGAGGTCCCACACCTCCTAAATACAAAACATGGCGACGAATTCCTTCATTCATGTAATAGAAAGTGTCTGATTGGAATCACTACAGTCTGATTTCTGCCACCATGCTAAAAAATTAAATAAAAGGTTTATTGCAGAAAATCGTTCTAATTTTTACAGTAAATCTTACATACTTTACATTCTCGTTTTTAGTAAAAGATATACCTAGGCTGTGCTAGGAAGCCCCGCTCTTCAATGTTCAATTATAAAGTGGCAAAAGAAATCATAAGAAAAATATAAAATTAAACAAGACAAGAAAAGAAAACTTAGAGATAATATCCTAAATTAGTGTGAGTGAGTGTGTGTGTGCATGTGTGTATAGCGTGTGTGCCTGTCTGTATGTGTGTGTGGCTGTGTGTGTGAATATTTTAAAGTCATATTGACGATGCTTGCAGCAATAAAATATAATTATAGAATGCTGTCCTGCGATAATTCTTTACTCGCCTCTTTCCATTTCTATGTGAAGAGAAAGCCTATTGTAAGGTTAGATTAAAATACATTCTTCTGAAAATCTATGCGGGCCTTTAATAATAAAAATATATGTTTGAGTTTGCGGTCCTTTTTTAATATCCGGTGTATCTTTTATGATAAAGGTGGGGGTTCATTGTGTGGTATTGAGTGCAGGCAACAATGTCCTTGTGCTCGATGTACACATGGCCTATGTGCAGGAAAGTGGCCCTTTCAAATAAGATTGACAGTTAAAGATAGGGATGAGTTAAAAAACCGTCGTTTTTTTTTAGTTTGTAATGGAATTAAATGAAACATGTGTCCGTTTTGCAAAGAAATGTTTGATAGGTCCAAATAATTTGAGGGAAGAGAAAGATAAAGTTTGAACCAAAAGAGTTTTGATCGTCCTTCATTTTTATATTTGAAATCTTAATTTCGATAATCTGTAGCAGAAAAATGAAGAAACATAAATAAATAAATAATAATAATATTTTTGGGACATTTTCTACACAGCACCATCTAGTCCCAAACTAAGCAGAGCTTGTACTATGGGTACTAGACAATGGATATAATACTTATATACTTTTTTTTTTGTAAATACATACTTATAATACATAAGAAACACCCAGACCAACACAAACACTTATGTTCATCACATAAATATTTGTGTCCTGTGGGAATCGAACCCACGACCTCGTGATCAGCAGTCCGACACTCGAACCACTAGACCACAGACGTCGTCAAACATGGTACATTATTGAGTATTATTTAGCGTACAAAAAGAATATGACGATTTAAAAAATACATTTAAAAACTCGAACTATAAACAATTAAATAAAAAAAAACGTTACTTATATCTATGACGACTAAAGTTTATAAATTAAAAAGAAAATTGAGGTTTTATGTAGATAGTAATCACACTTCCTTTTAATGTAGGAAACATAAAGATAAGAATAAATTGTGCGATCTGAAGTAAATAAGTATTCCTTTGAATGTTTTCTTGGAAGACACCAAGACTTGTCAAAGCATTTGTGAACAACTTGATCAAACAAGTTTCTAAGCCAGTCCATATGTTTCTTTCTAGTAAGTCTGAAAACAATTGTAGTTGTAATTAGGCAAGTACTATTTAGTTACAGAAGAAAAAGTTCTGAACTAAGTGATCGTTAAGTTATATTGTAAATGTCTACTGCGGAACATTTTTATACAAGGTGTAACTTAAATAACGCACAACCCCTTAAGGGGTCACTGTAGTCATCATTATGAACAACTTTTACTGTAGGACCAAACATCAAATCGCGAAAAAAAAATCTGCTGTTCCCTACATTTTGACGAGTTATGCGAACATAAATGTAGGGAATAGCTGTTTTGTTTTGTATAAAACATGTTGTTCTTAACGTGAGTCAGTTTAGCGTCCCAAGTTAACTGACTGCGGGGAGCGATATCGCGCTAGTCGTGCCCGTCAGCTGTGTCGCCGTGCCTTCATTCATTTATGCATGGCATCGAAATATTCTATCACATTAAAAAAAAATTTGGAAAAAAATAATATTTTTATTTTGAATCAATCTAAATCCCGTGCGGGTTTAATCTATACCATTAATAGGTCATGTAGTTTGAAGGAATTACACGAATACACACTGTATAGTGTGGGTAATACCACAATTACCATGTATTGCATTCGGATAGTCCGCTCTGTGTTATTACTGCATAAGTGGATACTGTTGTCTTGGTGACCATCTTCCTGCATAATCCCTTTGTTGTCATAGTGTACTCTTGCATTATACTGCTAAATTGGAGACGTGTTGGCAATCTGATACGATTTACTTCCAATATCAATTCTGCCGTCGTAATAAAGAGTGCAAGTGCAATTTCAGAATGTAGAAAATTAAATCATTAGTTAGACTTATCACAAATAGTATAAAAAAAAACATTTTTTGCGTTTATTGCTCGTATTGCAGAATTGAAAACCTATTGCCTTGTCTTTCGTAGGCAACTTTTAGTGGCCTGTAAGGCGTAAAAAAATGTGTACACTATCTCGATTTTTTTTATTGAAATTCTTAATTAATGCTGTAGATCTTTTTACATCTCTGCCTATAATGTCCTGCATATATATTTTGGTATGACATGACTCTAAATGTCGCGACGGGATGTCTAATTAAATCTGGTAATTACAAATTAAAATTAACTTAGGTAAAGGGCAAAAGAACTAGCTATTAGGTACCGCTTACTAAACTTGCTTGGCATTATTAAATACTTTCTAACTAGACAAACAGCTTCTTACAAAATTAACAAGTAGCAATCTCTCATAATCTATTTCAATATCTTAACAATCTTTGAGCAATGTCGCACGTCTCGTACTGATCAACTTCGAATTAAAAATATGAAAACGCAAAGGACTTACCCTAAAGCACCGTGGGTTAGGGTAAGTCCGGATGCGGCTAAGTTCGTTCATATGGATTTTGCGCAGAATGTGGCGATTTAATTGCTAGCAAGAGAGTACGACTCCATTTTATTTTGCCCCTAACTTCGTCTGCGTCGTGTTTTCGGTAGTTGGTAACACTGAGCAATGTTGGCAAAGGAAGGTAGTCGTCAATGGATCAACGCACCTGATGTTATAAAGGTGGTTGTCATTCGACGAAGCAAGGTGCAGTCACACCGATAATTCAGCTCTCACATCAAGCTGCCTCCCCCCCTTAGTCCACGCCAGCAACGCCCTAAGCCGAGGTCCGAGTCCCACTAGGGGTCGCCCTTAGTGCTGTTGTTGCAGGTAGTCATGATGTTAGTGGTAGTACAAGTAGTTAGCTTAGGTTAAGTATTTTACTTCCCCTCCATTGGCTGGAAACCCTTTAGGTCTCGAAAATAACTGCCCGGTTACGTGAAACGGTCCCCTAGGACCATCTACAGAAGGCAAAAAGAAAAAAAAAGAAGCAAGGTCTTTTGTGTTTATCAGTCGAAGATGTCTGACCTTTTATATCTGACTAGCTTGTCCTTATTTTCTGATCTTATTTAAATTATTACATTGTGAGTTCTTAGTTCATGTTACCAACCGCTAGCTCAAATAAGACTCAATGTTGGTTTTGTTTACTATATTTACCATGCTCACAATCCTGACAGACCTACATTACACTGTAATGATAGATTCACTTCTATACGACTCTGTTGCAACTACACATTCTGCGGCAAATCTATTTGAACGAACTTACCCTTTTTATTTATGTGGACTTGCCCCAACGCACCTACTGCGACTGGCATTTGACGCATTATGATATTAATAACATCCACGATCGTTTATTGTAGGAATATAGTAGCAGGTTTGTGTTCAGCATTGGGCTTGTTAGGACTGGTAATGTTTCTGCATCCCAGTGTTATTGCCATTGGGAACAATACTATTACATTGTTTGATAGCCAATAGGTATTTTCTTAATAGATTAGTGTGAGTCATTAGTGTAAGTCTTGTCCAATTAATTCCCTGCCAAATATTTATGATTGAAGTATTGATGTATTTATGAATTCGAACAACATCGTATAGTTTAATAATATAGTTCATATACCAGGTGTAAAGGACGGTGTACCGACATTCTTATATCGTATTCAGCGCAAATTTTCTCGGAATTTTCCGATTTATCCGAATTATTCTTTTAATCATTTTACATTTTATTATGTAAAATAACGTATTGTTTAGTAACGTGTTATTTCATAAAGAACATGTTTTTTTTTGCGAAAATTTGGGAAATTCCGATAGCACTTTGCACTTATTTCATTTCTAAATAATGGGCTGAATTCAGTGTATAAATTTTCGATAACCTGTCTTTTACACGCAGTTTATTTACTTTTTAAAACATTATTTTAAATAAAATATAATATAGTAAAATTAGACATATACAGTATCTTGCAGATTTGCAATTTATTTTCAATTTAGAATAATGGTCTGAATTCGTTTTTTATTGTTACACTGGGTATAGTATTATTGTATACAAGCATTTGGTGTATTCTTCAAATATACTATTTACAAACAACAATAACAAACGTTTTTTATGAAATGTTATCAACAGTGTTATTAGTCTTTATCATCAATAGCTTTAAGCTAATAATATTCCGCCTGCTTCGCCTCATCCTTAGCACTCACAGTATATCATTTTCTTCATAATGTATACAGGATGTCCCGGAAATCAATGTCAAGCTGGGAACAAAATATTATGACAGTATATGGCTGTTCAGAAAAAAAATACAAAAAAAGTTCGAGATTCAAATTTACCGTGAAAAAATGTTTACCTCATAAATGTAAAAGTGTTTTAAAAAAGAGGATACATCATTAAAAAAAAATTTCCGATCTTTCATAATCTGTTCTATTTGTCTTTTTGTCTTTAGAATATATATCTATAGGTACGTAGAATACCGCAAATAGTATGAGGGTTCACCATTTTTTTTATACCTAGTGCTCGCAAAAATGCCAGTTCATAACTCTGTCAAAATTAGTTTATTTGTTCTCCTTAACTAACAGTATCATAACCCCATTTAGTATCGGAAGTCACGTCGTCACAGTTAACTGCGGTAATTAAAACTACAATAAATCTTGTCAACACTGCAAGTTAGTGCAACTAACATTTAGGTTAGCCATTAGTACTAGAATTAGTTTTAGGTACTAGAAATATACGTATGTACAAGTATTAGGACTAGGGTACAAAATCATGTAAGTTAGGGATGACCAGCTTTTACCAGATGATTACCATGGTTTTAAGTATTATGGGTAAGACAAAGATCATGTCAAATACCCATGTATAATACCCACTTTCATGAAGAGCCTCCACGAGTGACGATACTTCAGTACGTCCGGCGCACCCTGGGCAGTCAGCCCCGCTACCAATCTTGCTGACTGGCTAATATTTTCACCACAGCTTGAGCTATTTTTGTATAGCTCGTGCTGACACGACAGAAGATGAAGATCGGAGACTCTACACTCGAAGTTGTTGACGATTATGTTTACCTAGGACAAACTGTCCAGTTAGGTAGGTCCAACTTCGAGATAGAGGTCAATCGTCGAATCTGACTCGGCTGGGTAGCGTTCGGGAAGCTACGGAATATCTTTTCGTCCCAACTACCAAAGTGTCTCAAGACGAAAGTCTTTGCGTGATGCCAGTGATCACTTACACACACAATTTTCACAATGGGTCTCATAAGAAGGCGCAAGGTCACCCAAAGAGCAATGGAGAGGGCTATGCTTGGAGTTTCCCTGCGTGATCACATCAGAAATGTTGAAATCCGCTGGGGAACCAAGGTAACCGACAAAGCACGAAAAATTGCCAAACTTAAGTAGCAGTGGGCGGGGCACATTGCTCGCAGAACGGATGGCCGATGGGGCCGAAAGGTTCTGGAGTGGCGACCGTGTACCGGAAGGTGCAGAAGCGCGAAGTCCCCCACAAGCTGGACCAATGACCTGGTGAAAGTCGCGGGAATACGCTGGATGCGATAAGCACAGGACCGGTAGATGTGGCGATGCTTAGGGAAGCCCTATGTCCAGCAGTGGAAGTCTTTCAGCTTCTTCTTCTCTCGTGTCAGCACGAGCTATACGAAAATAGCTCATGCTGTGGTGAAAAGATTAGCCAGTCAGCAAGGTTGGTAGCGGGGCTCTTTCAGCTGAATGATGATGAAGTATTTTTCGAGCTTTAATTGTAACTTTGCTGGAATCTTGGGATCGTAAAGCGTTCGCCACACCAAACTGGCGTGGAGCCGCGTACGTTGTATTTAAGACATTACTATGGAGCATGAGGTGATTTGCAAGGTTAAGCTGCGTTTGTCGCGGTCAGTCCGTGGATGGGTGACCATTTGTTACACATCGAGACCTTCCATGCCTCAGAGAGCATGTTAAGGTGTTGGTCCCGGGTGTCATACGAATGTCACCTATGACAGTCGTAGTAGAAGCCCGAAAGTCTGACAACCGGTCTAATCTTAGGATATCGGCATTGCCCAAAAACTGGGTTGCGGAGGTCTGATGGCAGTTGCTCCGTGTAAAATATTGGTATTCAGCTGCATCTGGTTAGACTGCAAGGTGACCCCAACATAGTTGGGAAAAGGCCCGAAAGTAAAAGCCCGAAACTCTGACAATCGGTCTAACCTTAGGATATCGGCATTGCCCAGTAACTGGGTTGCGGGGGTCTGATGGCAGTTGCTCCGTGTAAATTACTGGTATTCAGACGCATCTGGTGAGACTAGAAGCTGACCCCAACATATTTGGGAAAAAGCTAGGCAGAAGGAATTATGAAGCATGTCACTCCAAACCGTCGACCCGCACGTTCACGTCCAAAGCTCGCATTCGGTGTGACATGTTCTCTCGCGTTCGGCGTTTGCTGTGGAGAACGCTGCGATATTATGCGTGTGTTTGAATAAATTGAAAATGAAGCTATTTACTTTCATAGTGCACTCAAAGGTGTTGTTTGCTCCAAATTGAAGCAGTGAAGCATTTGCAGTTGTAGGTCGGATTCCTGCAACCAGATAAATATTTGTATGGTACACGGGTATTTGTTTAGTCTGAATGTTTGTGTATGAGATTTGGCGTGTATGGCACCTAAGACAAAGGCAGGCAGCGTTTATTTATTTAATTTATTTATAAATATACAATGTTGAGCATCGAACTTTCAAAGCACTTGGAAGCACAAAAGTAAAATATCTGAGTTCCTCAAAATTCTTAGGATTAAAATTCTTATTTATTAAATTCGTTATTTATTAAATTAAAATTCTCTCAAAATCCCTGAACTACAGAAAATATAAACGAAAATAAATACTATTTTACCGTAGTTGGATAAAAGTACCTTTGTCTGACCCAAAATATGTAAGTAAATATCGTCCGGAGTCGTGCCTGCACAGATTTAAATAACTAAAATATCAACCTGTGCTTATTTCCACAAACCTGCCCAAGGAAGGGCGAGGTTGTATTGAACGTATCTACTATCGATCAAATAATAAATTCAACTAGGACGCCTTGGCTGTCACGCACACGAAATAAAATAATACAATTTGTAATGTTCGACATCCCTATTTTTATTCGAGTTTGAGCGCGGACTATAAATAAACCGCAAGTCGCGGAGCATGTCATGTGGCTGTTATTATAAAAGCCCACGCATAACGAGTGTAGTACGATAAAAACTGTGTTAAAATTCAAGGAACTTTAATTAGCCAATCGTAAATGACAAAACATACACATTACACGCGATTATGGCCGGTTATGTTACGTTCAATTAGCAAGCTTTATCGGTGGCGACACGTGCGGTCACGTCACTGCACACGTGTCCCGCCCGTTAACGCTAACATTCCTTTAATACAAATAGCTTTTTAATATTAAATTAGATGATACCGATTCCTTTGGTAATCATAAAAACGAAACGCTTTTTTTAAAGCTTATTGTACCTGCCAGTTATCTCTCTTGTTTCGTTAATTTGACGAATGTATTATTCGTAGGTACTGTCACGCACAGCGAATGGATTCTAGTTAAATGTCATTTTGAAAGGTTACACTTATCCGTTTTGTGTTTGTGCTCAAATGTTGGAATGTACAGAAAGTCACATGTATCTACTTAGAGAGGATTATGGTATATTTTGACGCATCTACATTTATCGTCGAGAATAATGCTTAATGGTATTTATTTGTCGCTAAGGATTATAAAACGGAATTTTCGAAGATAGTTTGCATAGTTTTTAGGAGTCCGTACCTAAAGGGTGCCAATGGAACCCTATTACAATTTTTTTTTTCTTGTTATATTCCTCATGGATGCCCTTCGCCCGGGGAAGGCAAAGGGGTATGCCGGACTCTTAGGGGCTAAAAACCAACGGTGTTCCTTCTCCTGACCCTTGGCCGAGGTCGCGGGATTCGCAGCTGCATGCACCGCGACCCCGGCAGGCCTCGGTCCGCCAGCCCCTGGCAGACCTCTTCCATTGTGGGGCCTTGCCCCACGTCCTCCTGAGAGGCGCGCATGGAGCACAGCGCGCCGCCTTCTCGGGACCTTATTACTAAACCTACGCCGTCTGTCCGTCTGTTTGTCTGTCTGTCACAAGGCTGTTTCTTTTGAACCAAACTAGGGCTATAGTAGCGGTAGTTGAATTTTTTACAAAATGTGTTACCACGGCCTCTATCATGGCAAATATTAAAAATAGTAAAAAGTCTAAATCCAATGGGGTCTCTATACAAAAACCTCAAAAAAATGCATTTCTTCAAAAAAAAAAACTGTGATACAAACAAGCGTGAATCTTGATATGATTGTAGTGCATACTCTATAGTTAAGCAAAAAATAATAAAACGAAGGAAAACTAGTGGTGGTAGATACGGAATTCTTAGTGCGCAAGTCCGACTCGCACTTGGCCGATTTTGTATTGTTCACACTAAATAATACTCTTGAGCAGTTACCACGAAAAACTAATATATTACGTTTTTGACTTTTACGATTCGCACGTGATAATAGATTTTTTTTCTGAAATGAAAATTACATAGATAATATCCCTAATGATATAAATGTTGCTGTGATAAATCGTCGATGCGTTATTTTTGAAACCTAAAGTCTCATCTACAATTTATCACGCTGACATTCGTAAAAATTTCACGCATTTTTCACGCTGCTTGCAAACGGTTGAAAGAAACAAACCAACGCTGATACAACAGATACATAGAAAAGACCGAAACCCCATTCCGTAAATCAATCAGTAATAAGTATGTTGGTAGGCACATCAAATATGTATTTTCAGCGAAATATTAGCCGCCTTTGTTGGGGATTTCGCAGATATTCCGGTAGGATTAAAACCCAATCTCTTTTTGTTACTCTGCCAGAAGAGATTATATTCGTAACGAATGTACGTTGTTGTATGAAGCTCTGAATATAATATTATTGTTATACAAAGTTGTAAAAATTATTACTACGAGGGCGCTCGACAGTTTTTATTCGGAACTATAATATGAAAAGAAATCGAGAGGTTTTGTATTTTGTTTATTCATTTATTGTTGATGTCGTGTACGGTGCGCTGTGTTTTGTGTAGGAGTTGTAAATATAACTATTATATCGGGTTACCTAAATTAAAAACTATTTCTGTACGTAAAGTGGATACATGTAGTATAAGCTTTTTATTTCTTTTTAAACAAAGAACATTCAGTCTTTCTTATTAATTCCGACAGGAATTGGTAATCGGTGCTTAACCTATTCTTAAATCACCTTTGGCGTAAAACCTGAACTATGAAGTCGTTGCTAATCCATTTTAGATGCAATCATAGCCCCTTTATTCAATCGACGTTAACGACTTTGATAGGATGATAATTTACTCTTTAATTGAGAGTGATAAGCAACCAATACTTTTAGTTATTTCTTTTACTCTAAGACTATGTGAAATTAGAAAAAAAGTGGAAGTAAAAATATGTTTTTACAATTTGTAAACACCATATCTCGCAAACAATACATCTACAATTTTATTCGTAGCTTTCACATCTGACAAATTTAATATTCTCCTCATGATGTGACGAATTAAATAAATCAAAATCGTTACCACCTGTCAGAGGACGCTCGCTCAATAAGTGCTCTTTAATGGGAGCGACGCAAGCGTTGCCCAAATTGACGAAGCTTTTTTTTATATTCAAATAATGCATTGAATCTCGCAATAATTTCTCCCGTCTCGCTGTTAAAATGTTTATTTTCGATTAATGTGCAAATATTATTGCTTTCCTCAGTTTAATTAAAACACTATGCACCGCAAAATTGCTTCAGTGCTGTAGCCAAGACATCACAGCGATCTTTCACAGTGATTTTGCACAGCAAGATGAAACATTTTGTATAAATTTTCATAAAATCCCAGCTAACACTTATGTTATTAAACTTTCATCTTAAACCGCTTAACCGCCATTATCTGATTGTGTTCAGATAAGCGCTTTAGTGTGAACACGTCATAAAGAAATTTTCCCCATCATAATAACTACACATTGAGCTGATGTCTTGATTGTTGTTGTTACATCATTTAAGTACGATAGATGTTTTGGCAAACCATCAATGATGATCACTTTAATACATTCTCTAACAAAACTCAGTTTTCTGATGCCAGACTAAACAAAATTAGTTGCTTAAGGGAGCATTTTAGTTCGCGAGTAACATGTAAACAATTTAGTGACAGAAAACAAATAGATGCGTACGTAACTTGCTCGTCTGTTTGATCAACGGAGCGCTGCTGTGCGAAACTCAATAATTTAAGGGTTTTTATCTTTTTATTCGAGTGGGTATTAACGCAGATTCTCTCTACCAATATTTGCGCAAGTGCCGGCCGGCTGTTTGATTGCCAATGAATATTTTCGTTGTTTCATTAATCGAGCAATACTGCGCAAAAATGCAGGTGAGGTCGCCAGTTGCACTGCTTACAACCAAATTGTTATCGTTGTATTTTTTTTATCCACTACCACCTTATATTCTCTGTTGTACATTTTTATTAATTGTCAATTTGTGAAAATTGTATTTCTGTTGATAGCGCTATGCGTAGATTATCTTTTGTTGTTTTGGCACGTTTATTTTGAAAGCAAATCCAGAGCGTTATTGTTTAATATCGCTGTTTGTTTCTGTGTTTGTATTGAGTTTATTAAAAATTGGATTGATTTTTCATTTGCTCACTTTTTTGGAAGTTTCACATGATAAATAATTATTATTATATTTCGATATTTGCATTTAAATACTTCACGTATGGAAATTGAGTGATCACACGCGTGTTTTTTGTAGAGGCTTAGTTTTATTGGAATCATCCCGCGTCTCGTTTCTCTTGAGACTAGCTTTCGCCCGCAGCTTCGCTTGCGTGAAATGTTGAACCCGTTAAGTGACGATTTTCCATACAAACTTTCATCCCCTATTTAACTACCTTAGGGGTTGAATTTCGAAAAATTCCTTCTTAGTGGATGCCTACGTTACAAAAGGAACCTGCAGTCAAAATTTCAAGTTTCTAACCCCAGCGGTTTAGGCTGTGCGTTGATAGATCAGTCAGTCAGTCAGTCAGTTTTTTTTTTTTTTTTTTTATATATTTGACTGCTGTAGGTCGTCCTAGGGGACGGTTTCTACGTAACCGGGCAGTTATTGGCGCGACCTGAAGGGTCTCCAGCCAATGGGGGGGGGGGGGGGAGTAAAATACTTAACCTAAGCTAACTACTTGTACTACACTAACATCATGACTACCTGCAACAACAGCACTAAGGGCGACCCCTAGTGGGACTCGGACCTCGGCTTAGAGCGTTGCTGGCGTGGACATAGGGGAGGGAGACAGCTTGATGAGGGCTGAATTATCGGTGTGACTGCGGAGTCTGAAGAGACGACCGGCTCTACGACGGGAGAGCTCGGTGGATCGTGACCGGCGGCAGTCAGTCAGTCAGTCAGCTTCTCCTTTTATATGTATAGATATGGCGTGCGTGGATAATCACGCATTATAAAGGAGGACGCGGGATGCATGTTGCGTAATATTCCATGATTTATGATGAGCCTGCCAAAGTCCGGCGTCACGCGGACGTCAGGGCGTGTGACGCGTAGACCACGCACAGGCCGCGCCCGCTACGCGCTCCTCGCGTCATTGCACCCGCGTGACTGGCACTCGCACCCATACTGCCGTCGCCCGCGCCGACCATCACGATACACTGTTGAACTATCATTAATTGCTATCAACGTTTCGTCACTCTCAATAAATACTCATCAACCGTTACATTATTATCTAACAAACCGCCACAATTCACTTTAAAATGATCATTACGTTACTCGTACGCATGAAAAGTTGGACCTGTATAAAAGCTTCATGAAAGTTTGGCAACAATTTGAACGAGCGCACCAGATCGTCCAGTTTTACTCGTGCAGTATGCGAAATAGTTATAACGCAGATTTTTGTGGTCCATTGAAAAGAAAAATGTTATTCGTGTTCCGAATGAGTTAGAAGTTTTAAAACTAAAACCGCGAACATAATTGTTATGGTTTATTTAAATCTGTTTTCACTGCGTTTGCGTCATCGGACGTTTGTAGAGCCATCATGTGACTTCGCCACTATTCCCGTTATTTTCCAATGTCTAAAATTGATCGGTATCAACGACTCTAAAAATATGTGTTGTTAATGGTAAAATTATTACACAAATGTTGTGAAATATGTTGGCTTGCCAAAACGTTTCAAGAAGTTTGTGAAGCTTTCAGATGTAGGTACACAGGAAGGAATGCACGATCGTAATTCGATATATTCACTCGTTTCAAAAATTTCGGTACAGATGTAGCAGGAAAATTTACATGATTTACTACGATTTGATGCTTAGTTTGTAAAATAAAACGTTTCATTGAACTTTATGGACGTAACTAAACGAGATACAGATAAAATGACTTCGTTATTGTCTTTATTAGCTTGTTATAAGAGTGACAGTTCATTATTCGACAATATCGAGTTGAACTTCAACGGCAATTGCGATCCCTTTATGATTGTTCAATAAAATTGGGAACAGCAATCAGTTTGCGTGGTATTACATTGTATTTGAGCGTTTTGAAATAAAAAATAATACAAGAATTAAACAAAAAAACTCTTTAAAACAAATAATGTTTTATCTATTGTAGAAGTTGATAAGTAACAGCGCTAATAGTTTGTTTTATAACAGAATAGTTAAAATTTATTGTTACTTCAACTTTGTCTCCTGCCATTAGAACACATGAAAAATTGTGACCGTCACGATAGCCGCGATATTTCATTAATATTTTCCGTTGCCAAATTCTATTAAAGAAAAAATTAATGGAAATTTTAATAAAAATAAATTTTAAGTATTTTGGGCGTGTGTCGAGTGGAGATGCGTCTCATTATGTCGAGGGGCGTGTGATAAATGAGCGTATTGGAAAACGCCTTGGCGCGTCTTCACGCGTCACGATGACGGGATATAAATGAGTTTTATATTGTCTGTTCTCACCTAAGCCCATCTCTCTCAGCTCGCCCTGATAACCGATCAGGAATACAGCGAACATCTAAATGTCGACTTGTTTCATTCATTTTGCGATAAGACCAACTTAGACGACTAGTTGAAATGTTTGGCCGATGTCCAAAGCTGTAAATTAACGCCTTTTTTTTTGTTTTCAGGTAAAACGCTGAGAGATCTCTGAGGAACAAGCGGAAGCTTCAAGAGTCGTCCCCGTATCGCCTACGTGACTTCGCTAGCTTAATATAGCAAATGTTTGTTATTGTTGTGTAGGGTCAAAATGTCAACTAAACACATGTAAGCGTAGGGACAGTTGCCGATGACATAATAAATAGTGGAGAGTAATAGCTTAGCATTTTTATTTAGAAAACACTGAAAATTAAATATTCTCAACTCAATTTTGCTCTTTAATAACATCAATATTGTGAAGCTCGAGGAAAATTTAGATTACCAGATTAAGATTTTATACGCATACAATAAAATTTCAGTAAGAATATTATCTATTTCAACAACAAAGCGTCGTAACGGAGACAGTATAGACGCAATTATATGAAACTTGAAAGTAAGAGGTACCTACGATAAAAGCAGACTAAGCAAACATCAGGCATCCACTTAGCGACTATTGCCAAACTTTAATATAACGTGTAGGTACTCGTCGTCACAGTGTTGGTTCAAGTGGTTTTGGCAAGCAGACGGGCCAACGTCTGCTCGACTTAATCAGGCCGCACCTTAACCGGGCTTAAGCTCAGGCAAGAGACGAGCAAAACTCGTAATGAGTCGGAACCGATGAGCGCGGCCTTACCGTCGTTCTGCCTGCTCAAGTATTGTTAATAGCGCCATTTTCCACTCGGAAATTTTATGTGAGATTTTTAAAACAGACAATGTTTAATTTTTTTCTTTATTTTCAACTAATTGCAAGCTTTCGGAATAATTCCGAAATATTTTTCCGACGTTACAAGCTATTACGAATAAACATTTTGCTGACTAACTTCTGTACAATGCGCTTCATTTGCGAACGTATAAATTGTACAGACAATAGATGCTGTGGTACAACAGTGAGTCAAATTACGAGAGATCCACAATCGGCACTGATTCCAATCTATATGCGATCGCGGTACACAAAGTAAGCGGTAATTTGCGACTGGTAGTCACGTAGCGTGTTGCGCTTTGTGAACGGCGATCAACAGGCTTCGAAATTTGAAAATTACCACCCATTCGAGGCAATAAATTTGTTGAGCTGTCGTTGGCAAGTGGCGACCATTCGCGATTGTAGATTGATTCGTTGATTGAAGAGGCCCATTCGTTTTAGCCGTGTAGCGACCGGCAGTCTTAATTGACATCGGAGATTGCTGTATCGGAGTCATTATTGTTTCAGTGTGAGCTTACCTTTACATTTAGCACGACTTTCACGAGTTTCTATTGGTACACAATTTTAGATTTTTGTAGTTAGAGTACACGATTAGTTTGTGCATTAGAATGTAGTTAATAATCATATTACAAAATAAATGAATATTACAAAGTATCCGGACAGGAAAAGCAAATTACTCAAGTGGTAATTAAGAACGTATATGTCAGTTCAAGTCTGCTGTATTTTATACTCTGTTCAACGAAAGATGAGTCCTGTTATAGGGGTAATTTCATAAATTGTAGCCATAAGGAGACTATATACAAGGTTAGTCGGAAAGGGGGTACTAATTCGCAGGCCACTTAAAATATCACTGATGACGGTTTTAAAGCAAGTGTTAAAATTTCAAAATTCGAAATTTTTTATTTACTTACATGTAAAATAATTTTTATTTTAGTTTTTATTTTTCCTCCCTACTTAGGTTACGAATTCAGAAAATGAAGCTTCTAATTCGTGACCCCAAATATGACCTAGAATGTAAATACATATATCATAGCTGAGGACACATAGTTTTTTTTTTATTTTAGCATATTTTTAATGTAATTTTTGAACAGCTATTTTTTATAAACTATTGACTTTTGGGGAAAGTGGTAGAACAAAAGTTATTCATTATTGTGGGTACTTTAACACCCTTTTGGATTAGTACCCCCTTTCTGACTAACCTTGTATACATACTACTCGTATGCTATTGAAAAAAATGTAAACACCATAAAAAAAAAAACAAAAAACAGCTACACTATCAATGCTTTGTTTTTAAAAAATATTTGATATTCTTTGTATGATACCATTTTGTAGAGAAACTTCAGTACTCACGTTACGGTGAAAAGGCTATTATAGTTCAGCACATGTAGTTCTTCTCATAAAAAAACGACACATATACACTGTTTGTAACTGTAGCTAAGTCCTCCATTGCCCACAAATAAAATAAAGCACCTTATTATTCTAGAACAACTCCATGAAAAACTAACACCACACACTCTTTCCAACGAATCAGCATACGAATATCCAATTAAGTAATTCTCCGTAACTGAGCACAGAGTAGGTGCGAAATCTGCTAAAACTGTACACTGTAGTGTAAGATAATCAGAGACTCCCTGGAGGGGAACGTCAACATTTCTTTGCGACGTTACTTTAGTTCGCAGCGACTTCTTTTATTCAAGTGTACCCTTTCACGGACACGGTTCGTAAGTTAAGATCATCCTGAGAAAAATTTGGGAGAAATAATGAAGGTTTTATTCAGGCATTCAAAATGTTTTATTTTTGTAGGTACTTAGAAACAGTTTCCGACTGTTAGGAATAAGTAGAAAATATGTGTTAGGAGCTAAAGTGCGTTTTTTATTCTCTGAGACAAAATTGACAAGCACAAATGTCAAACTTGTAAATAGGAACATTATTTTCAAATTTGACGTTTCGTACCTGTCAATTCAGTCTCAGGGATTAAAAAACGAACTTTAACAACTTTTTTAAAACACACTCAATCTTCGTTATTCGAATGTTTTACATCGAAGGCTGATATTTTTTAAGCTCTCAAAAACCTTGGTACTCTAAAAATAATACAAAAAAACAAATGTTTACAGTAAATAGTATCGAACCATGCGTAGTAGTTACAACATAACAAAGGCATTTTCTGACTAATGGCCGATTCCAATGATTTACGCGTTAATTTTAAATTAGGACTCGTGTATACCAATAATGAAGCACAGACATTCATAGCTGTGTTTAGTAGACACCTCCATAACTTACTATTACAGGTAGAATTACCTTACGAGTCTATTTATATGCCCGAAATGGCAATAAAAAATGCTACCACTGGCAAGTAAAACGATTCGTATTTGGCCACAGGAACCCGGAATTAGACAATCCGTAAAATAGTACACACACACAACTAATAAGAAGTTTCATCGGAAAACTTCGTAAAACCGATCACTTCCGAACTGAGTGCGGCTTCAATAGCACGAATATTTATTAGTGCTGCAGTGTAATATGATCTATAAGCTGACGCAATAAGTGGGAATGGCGCGAAAATGAGCAACTGTCATTGGTTGTTCGATCAGGTTCATCGATGTAACTTATTAGTTGTGTTATACTGCAAGTAACTAGATTATCTATTTCTCGTTTTATGTATTCTATCATCTCTACTAATATTAGAAATGCAAAAGTAATTCTGTCTCTCTGTCTGTTACGCTTTCACGCCTAAACCGCTGTACCGATTTTGATGAAACTTGGTACAGAGTTATTCTGGAACCCGAAGAAGGCTTACTTACATACTTATTCCGAAAACCGCGAAATATCTATGCGGTAAACGACATCCACGCGGTCGAAACTGCAGGCGACCTCTAGTCTATCATATAAATAAGATAATAATTAAAATAATTGATCTAGCACACGAGGTTGTCGGCATGTGGGATGTGGACTCAGCAGTCATTGTCCCGATAGTCGTTACGGCGAATGGCCTAATAGCCAAGAGCCTCGATCAACATCTCATGAGGCTCTCGTTGGGCGGCTGGATTAAGGGCTTGATACAGAAAGCAGTACTCATTGACACGGCACGCATAGTGAGGAGGTTCCTTCCTCTGAAGCCCTGACTGCCGGCAACTTGGACCTTGTTCCCGATGCCGGTGGGATACTACTTTTTTATATTTTTAAATGTTTTTTGTTTTATAGAATTATTTAAAAATGTAACTTTATATGTGTATTTAGATGAATAAACGGAAAATAATGTTGTTCATAATAGCTGTTTGAAAGCATTGCTACCATGTCAAGCAGCCACGCTTACAGGCCGAGAGGGCAGATGTGCGCACGAGGCATTGTCGCTCTCGACCCCCGACGACCTACTTTATCAGCCCTGAGCGATTTACACGAATTGATTTTTTTAATCGGATATATTTTGTTCCTTTAGACGGATTAGTTTCAGATTATAATGTTTTTGAAGAATTTGTAAATGTTAATTCCAAGTTGGGAAGTTGCTTAGATGGAAAAAATATACTGGGTGTTTCCGATTTCGTGTAATTCCTTCAAACCTCGTGATCTACTGGTGACATAGATTGACCCTGCAGGGCATATAAAGAGAGAAAAAAAACATGGTGTTCTTAACTTGAGTCATTTCACCGTCCTCAGTTAATAGACGGGAGTGATATCGCGCTAGGCTGTGTCACCATGCTTTTATTCATTTATGCGTGGATTCGAAAGGAAACAAAGCGAAAAAAAAAAAAAATGTTTCTTTATTTAAACTTTATCACGTGATTTAGAGATACGTTCATTTACCTCTATTGCGAGACAAAAAAAAAACCCGTACAGGGTTAATCTATACCAGTAGTTGTGGTTTTAAGGAATTACGTGATTTCGTTTACAACCTGTAATAAATTACAAACTGTCCTCTTCTTTTTTCAGTCCGGTTTCTTTTAGAGTATCTACGTTCTTAGGATTTCAGACTTAGTATTTATCAATTTGCTTAGTTTTATGCATCCTTGGTAGTCGAATTTTTGTCTTCATGTCAGCTTTCACAACTTTCAGTTTTTAGGTCTCTCAGGGTCTTAGTATACGCAAGCATTAGCCGTCCATATATTTATGAGAATGCTGTATCCAGTATTATCATAAAGATTATTATCATTTTATTATTATCATAAAAAAAATTGTAGACCTATTTGCTAGTTGCTATGTATATGTTGCAAGATTATTCGCTAATTCAGGTAAAGTAATATGTGTGTTGAGTGTTAAGTAAAATATAGCTTTACATAATTTGTGTTTATTAAAAATATAGGTAGTTAAAAAATTAATTCACGTGTTTATTTAATACCTACCATTTAAAAAAAATTGTCTGGAAAGTAATAAAAAACGCGAATTTCGAAAAAAAAACTACGATCCTTGTTAAATTTCCGATGCCGAGTAACCCCACAAAATTCTTACAGTGATTTTTTTAACAGCCTTAAAGCAGCCTTTTTTAGCTTAATATGGTTTCACTAATTCGATTTTTTTCTCACAAATTCATGATATTATTCATTCGGATTTCTATGGGATTGTACAAAACAGATTTTTTTACCTAGATTATCGATTCTGTCCAGGTTTTATCAACAGAGCCTAAATTCCTGACACAATGTAGTTAATGCCTACATTGCACATAAGGCTTGTTTTGCATATAAAACAGATATATTCCAACTAATCGCACATTATGGTTAAACAATCGTATATATTCTAGTCATGCGATTAATCTGTATAATGACTGTATAAATTATCCGATCGATGTAGGACCTTTGGAACTTTTCCTGAAAATCAAGAGAACAATTAAATATCTTGTGCTATATAAATGTACCTATATATTTTTTGAAGCAATTACTGTTATTCAATACAAGGCTAAAAATGTGATTGCATTAATTAATAAAAAAAACAGATTTAAAACCTAAACAAAAAAAAAAGGTTTTAAATCTTCGGTGCATTGCGTAAACTAAATAAAATGGCGATTATAATTTACCCAATACTAAAATCGCACCACATGTACAAGATGGTAATTTGAGATGGGGCAGTAAAGGCAGTACCTTAACCGCTGTAGTTACAGGAAATCGTTCTAGCAGACTGCCCATGTCCATTGAAAATATTTTGTTACTGCATTTACAGATTTATAAAAAAAAAAATACAAGGGCAGTTTTCATAAAACATTTTTATGATGCTAATCGATATTTTTTTCTATAAGGATCAACAGAAGCTGCCCATACTGCCCCATCTCAAATTACCATTCTGTATACCTATCAAAGTTTATTTTGCAAGTCGTATGAGGAACACACGTGTGTGTTCCAGTTGGTATTTCTTAATGTCCAAGCAAGATAGTTTATTGTCTAGGACTTCACGGTCTAAAACCGATACAAGTCGTCCATTATTTTCGCACCATTTGAATTATTATGTGCAACCTGTCACACTAAAATCGACTCAACTGCAAATAGATTTGATCTAAAGCTAGCATTTGTTTCAATAATTACTAGTGTGCAATTAATTAGCTAGTAGACGATACGGCTGCAACTTTATGATCTTATTAGTACCGTGGTTATTAAAATACGAACATAGGTACAGTCAGCTGCTAATAGATATACGGTTCACATTTAGTGAAAATTAAAAACGATTTTTTGAAGTAGGTATTAAAAATCACTACATATATAACAAAGTCGCTTCCCGCTGTCTGTCCCTGTTGTATGCTTAGATCTTTAAAACTACGCAACGGATTTTGATGCGGTTTTTTTTAATAGATAGAGTGATTCAAGAGGAAGGTTTATGTGTATAATACATTGCACCAGTGCGAAGCCGGGACGGGTCGCTAGTATTTAAATAAATTAAAATAAAATATTTTTATATTGTACACATAACATCAGTCAACACAACGGTACGTAAAATATAATACTTGGTTTGTAAAATTAGAAGACTGTAGTGAACTAATTCTTATTAATTTCACTGTTTAATTTGGCTAAGTGTTTAAATGTTTTTGAAGTTTACTGTAAGTATACGTACTTTACAAGATCGCATTTTTTTTTACTAGCCGCCTTGGCAAAAACTACAGAATTTCACGAGCTACGATTGATAGGTAGGTATTTCTTTTGCTACTTTCTTGATGGATCCCCGGGGTACCTAAGTTGCGCGTACGATAGGTACCTACTACGTAAATAATATGGAGATCTATAAAAAATCTTTTTTTTTGCTATTCGTAGCGTTATCACATATTATGTAGTGTGTATATTTTATTCCCCATTTATTAATGTGAGTAGGTTTGTAGCCTCACTGGTTAAATTATAAAAAAAATATAGCACATGATGTCAAAAAGAAAAACAGCTTGAAAAGTGTTTCACTTGTATATTCAGGTCCATGATCCACAAAACCGATTCATGATGATTCTAATAAGAATCATATTGGATCGGTTTGGGGATTGGACCGAAAAAGCCTGTTGTTCCACATATTTCAAATTTTATTTCTACTTTTTGGAAAAAATATTTCAGCTTTCAAAATTCAACTCCCAAAGAGATATTCAGCAATATGAGCAGATTTCAAACATCGGCTGTTTTCCAGTCGAGGCAAGTAGCCGGTCGAGAACCGCTCCGTGTGTAAGTGGCCTCGGCTGACGCGAACCCATTCACTGCTCGATGACACTTAAAAATTCTTTGACAGATACAAGGCTCGGCGGGCCCCCGCTACTCGCCATCTTTCACATCCTGAAGTACAAAACCTTTTGATGTACTAACTTCATTTTTTTTTCCTCAATTTTTAAGGTTTTTGGCTTACTGGTTTCACTAAGCCGAGAATTAAAACGTGTCTTTTCTTTATAGGCAAAGATTTTTGAAGTCGTTTGCCATTTTTAAGTCTATTCCTTAACAATTCAATAATTTATTGTCAATCCTAACAACGTTCAGCTGTTTAATATTTTGTTAAACATAAAACTAGAGTAGTTGTTTTGCTACGACTTGTGTTAAAATATTAAAAGTATCAAGAAAGAGCGTCCTTGCAATGGGATACACAGATCATAAAACTATGAATAGGTTGAAACAAAATTGGCACGGGACCTGTGGGAATCGTACAATAATAAAGAAGCTTTTGGTTTGTGGCAAAAAAAAAAACGTTGAGTTAAAGAGACATAGCCTCATAATTAGTAGGTATCATAGTAAGCAGGACTTTGAATGGCCTTAGGGACTAAATGCACTTATCAGCATCAGCATGTCACTCACAGAAAATGGGCAATTTATATGATCACAAGCCGTATGACGAACTCCCATACAAACTTTCATCCCTAACTAAATCAGGGAATGAATTTTCAAAAATCCTTTCTTAGTGCTCACCTAGATCATACAGCGTGGCGCTACAATGGCGACAATAATTATTAAATACACGGGTAGGGCCAGTGGTTAGTAATTATAAAAATAATAAGAAACTAAAATAGGTCGTAAATTTAAAATTTCAAACAAATTAAGTAATAAATAAAGTACCCAGCTACTAACTAGCTTGTGGGTGTTCTACTGGCAGCGGCAACCAGCTGGTAAGAAGCTGCATGAATGAATCTGTTGCACAGAGTGATACCAATTTGGTTACTTTATTTATTATTTAGTGTTTGAAAAAAAAAAAAACTATTTACTACACTGTACTACACTATTTTATTTTTATTTTTATAGCCTTACCCGTGTGTTAAATTAATGTCGCCATTGTAGCGCCACGTTGGATAAGAAACTCTTGTGCAAAATTTCATGTTTCCAAACCCACCGGTTTAAGCTGTGCGTTGTCTGTCAGTCAGTCAGTGTTAGAGTTTTATATTAAGTAGATGCGTACGCATACTTTTCATATCAATTCCGCCATCGTGTGTTTCAGCACGCTTAAGCATGTTGCAATGCTGTCGCAGCAGAAAGCAAACGTTTTCACAAGTGACGCGGATTAAATCATCCAGCATTTTATGATCTGATGCTGATTAGTCCTGGACACTTTCCGAAATGAAATATCAACTAAAAAAATAAACCTGTAAGAAAAAAACTTAGATAAAGGACAGGCCTGGAATTATAACAGCTACCAGAGTGATCTAAAGCCGTTATCGGTAAAATATGTGTACGATAGCACACCTCTGAGTAACCTATCAGAGATTAGAGGCGTGGTGACATAGTATTATGAGTTTATCTTACCATTAATAACTGTATTTATAACTAGTATTTACATTAACCTGATAATTGGTTTGAGTGCATAGTACAGGCAAGTACAAAGTACGAAGTTTGATAGACAGTTATTTTTTAGAGGCATTCTACAGCATGACTGGTTTAGTGACTTACTATGGGACGAAATCTGAATTTGTGAAAAAATATGTCAGCTGTTCCATACATTTTCTTTAAGCATCATTGATTATTTTGGATAGAACGATTCACGAACTTAAAGTTTGTCCCATAGTAAAAGTTGTACAAAATGATGAGCGAAGTTCGTGGTTTTCGGATGTAAAGCGACTAACCAGTCATGCTGTATTTAGCGCACCAAATTGAAGAGCACCAATTCGAAATGTACGGTCAGCAACAAAAGTAGCTGAACATTTGAGTTTTTAAACTTTGCATTAGTTAGATAACTAATTATTTTAAAACAAAAACTTTAGTAGATACCTAGAGCTGCTAGATACAGCTCTAAATATGTCTTAAAGTTTTTGTTTCTTATTAATAGTTATCTTATATTCCTATTCCTATTGGTACGATTCGAATTGGTGCTTTTCAAATTGGTGCGCTAAATAGTATGCCTCACTTTTTATTTGTTACACTTTTTTTTTGCTATTTTCCAAGTTGTACTTTTTTACTTTTGTAACGTTTTTGCGCGTTTACTTTGCTCAAAAATGTTTGCTGCTATAGATACACTACCTACTTCTTTAATTTACAAATATTGTAACTCATTTTTGCCCTATCCAAAACACTGCATAAACTAATTACAATCTAAAAAAATATTACTTCAATAACGTCACAACATGAAAAGCGCCGTTATTGTCCAAAACGTTTGTTATTACGGTAGTATACAATTATTTGTCAACAACAGAGGCATAACAATCAACAACAACACTCAACGTGATATTGAACTTGGCCCTTCCCTCTCGTTCTTAATAGTAATCATTAAGGCCAGGAATGTTGGTTGCTCTGTTACTGTACACTTGAACTTTGCCCCGAAGGCCCTTAATAGGACTTTATTTACCTATTACGCAAATACATTCATTTTGTAGTAAGAATGTCTTGTTAAATCTCCAGGTCGTTTTACGGAGGTATTTAGCATAATACCTCCTCCTGTGTATTGATTAAAATTGGCGCAATTTGGATTTAATTTTGTTTATTAGGGAGTAAAAGTGTTATTGTTAGGATTAGAACTGGTTTTTATTGATTTGTCACTGATCCATATAAAAGACTTTTTTTCACGTAGTAAGATATATTATACCTACATTATTGCTGCTTACAGACATTTTGTATGGAACGAAAAATCTTTTTAGGGTTCTGTACCCAAAGGGTAAAACGGGCCGCTGTCCGTTCGTCTGTCAACAGGCACCAATTTTCACAGATGATGTATTTCTGTTGCCGCAATAACATCAAATACTAAAAAATACAATAAAATAAATATTTAGCTCCCATACAACAAACGTGATTTTTTGCCGTTTTTATAGATAATGATACGGAACCCTTCGTGCGCGAGTCCGACTAGCACTTGGCCGGTTTTTTTAACTATTCTAAAATGTACCTATTAATGAATCTTTTATAGATTTTTTTTTCTTTTACTAGGTATTAAATTTTCCTCCTTCTGAAAATCTTAATACGGCTAGCGTTTGAAATTAATACGTCAAATAAAAATTCATCAGCCACTCTTGACCCGGTCACCGCGGCCGGGTCTTTTGCGGTGAGATCGTCATCCTTTCAATTCTTGATGGCCCTCGAGAACGCTTCGCGGCTTGCCAGCAAGTATGCGGGCTAATTCACCCGTTTGTATCAGCTATTTGCGGCATCCGTTCGGCTCATTAACGGTTTACAACATGTTTTGGATGCGTTTAATTTCATAATGTGAGGTCTTAAGTACCCCACACACTTATTTTAGGGTTAGGTTCAGTTTCGCTTGATGATTTGACGTCTCGTTTCACTGAACGGTCTTATCGTGATGAAAGTTCGCTGTTCTTATATTTCAGTAGGAGCCTTTTTGGCCTCGCATAGATCTATTTTGTTTGATAGTTTGTTTTTTTTTTTAAATATTATTTTTGTTTTGTTATTTCCTGTGCGCGTCCCGAATAAATACGTTTTCTTTCTTTTTTTATTTCCGATGCGCTTATCGTACAGTCTACTTCAGACATTAATGATGGTATAAAGTTTAAAAAGTGTTAAAAACGAAAACTTGCTTATTTTAACTAGTAATATTGTTTGAAGATTACAGAGTAGACAATAGGTACTTTAAAGACTAGTATTATTATAAATTTAGTATAATACTTACTTCCTTAAGTGATTTCATAATTCCTAAACATTTATCGACTTTAGCTTTTGACTGCACTTTTATTTACACAAACAGAAATCTCCGAAAATAAAACGATATCCGGCAGTCAGTTACAGTTAATTCAAAAAGAGATAAAGTTCGAAATTAATGTAAATGCATACTGATATTTACAAAACACCACATAATGTTAAATAAAACTAACACCATTCTTTTTAAAATGTATTCGTTTATTTGTACAAACTGCTCTCGGTTAGACTAAGCTCTACTAATGAATCTTTGACTGGTTTATAGAGTAAAACAGTAGGTACATTAGGACCGGCTATTTTTAAAGATGCTCCGAAAAAAATACCTTTTCTGAGGGAAACGTAGACTAGTAGCAATTAATATCTCCCGTCGTACATCTGTCTGTAACATTTTTCTTAGAATTTCTACATTTATCTTGAGCGTTATCTTGTAACGTTTTCTATAGATTACTTGAGGTCACTCGTGGCTTCGCCCGTATCGCGTATTCCGTATTTTTCGGGATAAAAGTAGCCTATGCCCTTCTCCAGGTTCCAGACTATCTCTGTACTAAGTTTCATTAAAATCGGTTCAGTGGTTTAGGCGTAAAAGCGTCACAGACAGACAGACAGAGTCACTTTTGCATTTAAAATATTAGTAGAGATTTGCACTTTTATTTTCAGAAGGTATTATATTGATAGTTTGTCACTGTAGACTGCCTCGTTGGTCTAGCGGTCGCAAGCGCGACTGCTGAGCATGAGGTCTTGGGTTCGATCCCCAGGTCGGGCAAAGTGTTATTGGGTTTTTACGTGAGGAATTTCTCAGTAGCAGCCCGGAGTCTGGATTTGTGGCCGGTTGATGGCAATAGGCTCGCCCCCTATTACATGGGACTTTAAACATAACGGCGAAATGTGGGTGTATTATACACCTCTGCCCAACCCTTCGGGGAATACAGGCGTGATGTTTTGTAAGTAGCCTATGGCCAGGTTCCAGACTATCTTTGTACCAAGTTTCATTAAATCGGTTCAGCGGTTTAGGCGCAAGACAGACAGAGTCACTTTTGCTTTTAAATTATAGTAGGGATTTGCACTTTTATTTTCAGAAGGTAAATATATTGATAGTTTGTCACTGTAAAATCTTTTCTGTTATCTGAATCACAGAGTTGAAACTACTTTGGTTGTCAATCACGATATTTCTATTTTTATTGGACTGTTCTCGTGATGATAACAGGTGATAGGCAGTGGCGTGCGTTTCATAAAGACAGAAAGACACTGCCTACCCTACCTAACTCAGATAAATATTTATAATCTTGTTCTGATATCTAATATTATTTTATCTACGAGTACTTACTATCATAAACAAAAAAAAACATAATTTAGCTCCATATTTCGAGTTTCGGGTATCATTGTACGAACGAGCTAACATCTGGCATACCTGCTCTGTGTGCCAGTTGTCAGCTCGTTCATACAATTCGACGCAATTTCCCATTGTGCTGCGCTAGCGCCACTGATTGCCTCGGTAAAGACACAAACTATTCGTGTCTAAATGTATATAAGTGTGCTCTCGTCGTCATGCGGATTTAATGAGTGTGCGTTCCTATAGATACGAGGCACACAATGTCACAAATAACGCACACAACCGCACAGAGTAGCCACTGTCTTAATTTTTACAACACGACAAGTTACGACCCTTACCGAAGTTTTCCGAACCGAAGTTAGCTATGCAACTATTTTAAAAGGTTGCATTGTTTCATTTAATTTTTGCTACATATACAACACCATTTTTTGGTCGTATTATTTTTATACTGAGTCGAGTCGCCATTTGTTTGTTTTGTTTTGGTTGTGATCTTTGTTATCAGGTATTTAAGATTTTAACGTTGATAATAGTGTGAAAAATGGATAATATTCACTGTGAAAGTTGTTCAGGTGATATGTGTACAGAGAAAATAAAAAATTCTTACTTAATTTAAGTTTTTACTTAATTTGTTTAACGAAATTTTCACAGAAACTGATGTGCTTTACGAAATGATGCAAAAAAGACATCTGATGTGATATACTGTGTCAAAAAAATTAACGAGTTTGAATCGTTTTGGAATCCTTCAGATCTAGATTTGAATTCATTTTTGAAGGCGTTAAAAGAATAACAGGACCGCCAAAACGAAAACGTAATGTTGTGGACGCAAAAATCAATTTGACACGGAGTTTTATTGAAATTATAGACAATATATAATCTAACGAATGTCGCGACCGTTATAAAAACCTGAAAGAGTTAAAATTTTTTGGACTTCTATCATGCGAAAATTTCAATCAATATAATGACAATTTTCCGGTTGAATTAGTAGCGCAATTCGTAAATGTTTATAAATCACACGACTTTAACTTAGAACGCCTTATCAATGAGCTCAAATGTGTTTATAAATCTGTCGAATTCAAAAACCTTAGTATTTACAAAATTATAGCACATTTTTACGAAAATAACATAAATACTAGAGATGCGCCGAATATTCGTTTGGTATTCGGTATTCGGTGTATTCGGCATATTTTTCACTATTTGTTTTCGGCCGAATTATTCGGTTTTGGTGCCGAATATATTCGGTTCGAGTATTTCTATTTTCTTGGCTACATGACACGGTATAGAACTAAAAGTCAAAACTTCTTATGTAAGATTCAATTTATATTTAGGCTTCAATAAATGCAATAATCTGTTAAAACCTTTGTTTTCCACAATTGAAATAGGCTGATTGTCAGTTGCGATCATTTCAGCGATGGCGTTATGAATTTCCTTTGCTCGAGAATCTGTTATGTTCCAATTTGTAGTAAAAGCCTCCACTAGACTTTGTTGTGTACCTTGTGAATGAGACCGGTCTATATTGAATTTTACACACGAAGTTGTAGGTAAAGTGTCTGAGCTATGTTCAGAAGTACTTACAGAAGTAGACGTGGTTTCTGGCAGTTGTTTTTTATGCTTCAGCTTCAAATGATTTGTCATACCACTCGTAGAAGCACTGCGCCCTGTTCCACCTCGAGAAATAACACAACTACACAAAGTGCACTTAACTTTTGTTTTGTCATCTCCCATTTCGACAAAAAAGTCCCAAGCACGTGATCTTTTACGCCCACTCATATTGCAAACACAATAAAGTTAATATTGACAATATTTTTGTAATAATAAGCTCCTCTGTTTTTATTTGTAACCTAATCGTGCGATGTTTTGAAGCAAAGTGACAGCGCGGTGTGCGCGGGTGGCGGGCGGTGAGGTACGGCTCGCTTCAGCAGCAACACGTAGCGTTCATGTAAGAACCTGTTTACGCGGCAAAACAATCAAATGGTAAACCGAATAATTCGGCCGAATATCCGGTTCGGTAAAGGTTAAACCGAATAGTATTCGGTATTCGGTTATTCGGTGAAACCACTATTCGGCGCATCTCTAATAAATACAGTTTTTCCCGAAATACTGCGTTTGGCAAAATTAATTGTAACAGTTCCCGCGAGCAGTGCTTCAACCGAAAGGTCATTCTCGTCGCTGAAACGTATACACACCTATTTAAGGAATACCCAAGGACAGCGACGACTTACAGATCTTTCCATAATTTCAATAGAAAAACACCTGCTTACGGAAATGAAACGCCTTCCCAACTTTTACGATTCTATATTGCAGACTTTCTTACAGAAAGATAGACGTGTAGATTTAATATACAAATAAAATAAAATCCTAAAATATTTTTTTAGATCCTTATAAGTACACATACGACCATCTTTTCACTGCTATTATTTAATTTGCACATACAGAACAACAAAAAAACGGGCCGAAAGGCCACATCGAATATCCGTAAATTGATATGTCCATAAAATCAGTAAATCTATATAGGATATTTGAGGTGGCAATTACGAGTACCTACATCATTATTTAATCGACGAGACGACGAACTAAAGCCAACATGCAGTATTTTTGGTAAGAAATAGCTTCAAAATTTTCTGCCTACCCTGTCTAAAAACTCTGTGCACGCCACTGGTGATAGGTATGATTGCAAAGATTTGTACTTTTTGGAATAGCGGACTTATTTTATTGTCATTTTGGATTATTTTCTCTTACAATAATAATATATCTCTAATTTAGTCGATAAAAATTTCGTATTATAAAGATATATAGATACTTTACTGTACACCTGAGAATAGTGACGTTACAATTTAAATAATGTATTAAGGGTACATTGGCGGTCTGCGAAAAAGGACCGTTTTAAAAAAAATACTTTGAATAAATGTGTTAAATCTCAGCCCAGAGCTTCGCTTACAATCAGGAGAAATTGATATTTAACCAGATTTGCTGACATAAAATTGTATTGATGTAAAACATTAATACGATGCAATTGCCAACCCTACGAAAACTAATGTGAAGTTTGTAGTCTTCGGTTTATCTTTAGATCTTAAGAGTCGCAGAATAACACGCAGATGCAACTGCGTACAACTTCCGAGATTTAAGGTTGTCAGACACTGTGCAGATACTATAGGTACTATTGTATTTTCTTTGCGAATATCTGCGCATAAAAACTTATTATAACCGACGGCATCACACACGGAAACGATACGATATTATATGAAAACCGATGCACACAGCTAATTAAATTTGTATCTGCAACTAACTAATAGTTTTTATACACACTGTGATGTGGCTGCCGACGCGACGTAGTACAAGTGCGTATAAAAACTGTTTTCTCGTAATATTTTTGATTGCGGCCAACCGGACGGCTGACCGCGTTCCGGTTAGCCGCAAAGTGTGTAGGTGCCCTAAGACTGATAGTTTTTAAATAAAAAGTATTTTAAAGACTATTTAATACAACTCAAACAAAAAATAGTTAAACTTCTTAAACAGTCTATAAAATACTTTTTATTTAAAAAACTATCATTCTTAGTTTCCGAGATATTAAGATTTATTTTGTTGACCCGGATTGATTGCTCCCGAGTGTATTCTATATCTTCACGTATATTTTATATCTGTCAGAATCTGTTTAAAATCGTGGCTAATTTCATTATCTGCATTGTGTTTGTTAGTCCATCCATTTCTATAAAGAGCGATATCATAAGATATGCGATCGGATCTTATGGTATCTGCACCGTGTGCGTCAGCCTTTAATATTTCTTCATCCTTCACAATATTATAATATAAAATAAATGAACATTGTTATTTATGTTTAATTTGATATCTCTTTAACCTTAGTATAATAAATCACTAAGCAATTCAATTTAACATAAATATATACAATTATAATTACATTACGACTTTAACAAAAACGACAATTCTTAGAAATACCTTATATGTTTACTTAGACAAAACTTAGTAACTTTTCATTGAAAAGAAATCTAACTTAGGGTGTGTAAGCTACTTATCTTCTCATCATAATTTGATTTGAGGATGAACTAACTTAAACTTTATAAATATTAATTCGTTCAGTCCAAGAACCTGTTACTACTTACTATTCCTGCTTTGAATACCATATTGATATTAGGCTGTAATATGAAGTCTTAAAAATTTAAAAGTCGATTATAGTAATAGTAGTAAGGTACTTAATACTTTGTCTAAGGGCGTGTACATAAAGGAAGTAGGTAACCAGTGCCGACCTTCCAGCGCTTATTGGTACTGATCCGCGCATGTAACCGCTACATAAAAGAACCGGGTAGACGCAGGGGCTGGCATTTTTTAACAAAAATACGCCTTATTCTCTTGCAAATACAGCAACAAATGACAGCCTACCAGCGCTGATCGGAGCAGGTCGGAACTTGTCGGGAAGTTCGGAGCTTGTCGGCGCTGGTTCGTCAAATAGTATAGAGACTACCTGCGTCGACTAACTGCGCGGATCAGCACCGACAAGCGCTGACAAATCGGCGCCGGTAACCCGCTTTCTACGTGTATACGCACATTACGCACTAATAGGCGAACCCTGACAAAAGCAGGGACTAATAACGCTAGGCAGAATAAAAATAAGACTGCTTAATGAGTTTCTAAACAAGAATACAGATAGATGCCTTACCCTCAATTGTTCCACAAATCCTTTAGGTAGATGCATTGTAGGACAAGTAGCTTTTATGATATATATTTTAATGACGACGTCTGTGGTCTAGTGGTTCGAGTGTCGGACTGCTGATCACGAGGTCGTGGGTTCGATTCCCACACAACATAAATATTTATGTGATGAACATAAGTGTTTGTGTTGGTCTGGATGTTTCTTATGTATTATAAGTATGTATTTACAAAAAAAATATATATAAGTATTATATCCATTGTCTGCTACCCATAGTACAAGCTCTGCTTAGTTTGGGACTAGATGGTGCTGTGTAAAAAATGTCCCAAAAAAAAAAAATATATTCAAGTAACAGCATATCTATAACCGAGTTATAGAGCTCATGGGCCAAAATTAAAAACAAAATCAGGAAAAATTCTTCCATTTCCAATTTCACTACGAATTATTATTTGGATTATTAAAATAAAACCGGCCAAGTGCGTGTCGTATACGCATTAACTTAGGGTTCAGTAGCATTGGCAAAGTAATAAACCTTTATCCAAATAAAAAAAACTTGTTAATACATGTTGTTCAAAACAATTTTCGTTGAAAGCGTTTATTAAGTGCCACTATCTTAAATTTTTGCTGATTTTTAATCACTTGTTTGGAAAGTTAGAGATGACACACAGACTCACGTTTTGAAGAACAAAAGAAATATTCAACTGGATAAAACGCTGATTCGCATTTAAACGATATGTCCAATAATACAACCCTCTCTCAAAAAATTCAGCCCTCAATTCGATGTATTGCGAGTTACCCCTAAATCACTATTTTTGTAACTAAAAAGTGTGTTATTTCACTACACAATTGTATGCCTGTGAAAATTCATCAGAATCGTTGGAAAGATGGGGGAGTTATAAGCCTGTGACAAACGAACGGACGAGACGAAATTATAAGGGTTCTGTTTTTCCATTTGGCTATGGTACCCTAAAAATAACGAGACCATTAAAACACAGTGCAGCCCTACAATTTGTAAATTGCAAGTGAGTAGAAAACTTTTCGATGCATTCATTAGTGGTTGGTCCAAAGTTTCTTAATCCCAAGCTAGGATTACCCCGCGGAGCTATAATATTCCTCATTATTGCACACAGCATGTTTCTCCTCACATTACACCAACCGAACATGTTTAAAATAAACTTTACGGTGTAATGTTTAAAACCTTTGTTGCATCACTGTAAGTTAGGCACGTGAATGAAGTTTTGGTTTAATAAGGGATTCTAAAAGGGGATATCTAGTGATTGTAACACGTTTTTTGTATTTGCTGATTTGGTTTGAATTTTAGAGTATTTAATACAAAAAAACACCTTTATTCCTAGTGGCTCTATCATGTGGTTCGTAATATTTGATCTTGGTTTTGTTTCCAGATTGAGTAAAATGTAACTTGACAATTTAATTTTGAAAATTCTCATGATGAGTTTTTTTTCTGTTGTGTCGGCACAAGCTATACCAGAATAGCTCATGCCGTGGTGAAAAGATTAGCCAGTCAGCAAGGTTGGTAGCGGGGCTGACTACCCAGGGTGCGCTGGACGTACTTGAGTATCGTCACTCGTGGAGGTTCTTGTAATGCACCGATGAGTTACTTTGATTTATTAACTGTTATCGATAAACGGCTCCCTATCTGCCACATGAGACGTGTAGTATGCTAGTACTGCCTCATTGTACCTATTTATAAATATTTTGGTTTACTAAGCAATTTGGATAAAAAGCGACGATCTAGAAAGGCCCTTACAATTGTGTTGTCATTTGAAATTAAATTAGTTAGTAAAAGTTTATGTTCCATTTGGAATGGTAAAATCAATTTAATGTTTTGTTTTCTATTACTGAAAACTTAATTTTACGCAGTTTAAATTAGTAGCGCCAACATAAAATACGATGCGAAACTTTTAATTTGTAAATGTTAATTTCGTTCCATATTAATTTTTACTCAACTATACAGGGTTGCTTAATATTTTCATAAAACGACAAATTTAATAAAGTGGCCGTCAACGTTGAATAATTCAGACGCGGCGCGGGAACGTTATACATTATTTATGATGATGACATGTCGTAGGTAACATAAGTCTATCTTTGGTCTGCGGTTTTGCATCTCGGGCACGTCTCGGCAATATTGAGAGGAAACTCGCAGGTACTCCTCCCGGACCCACTTCACACGGGAACGGAACCACGAGCTCGAAACGACTCTGCAAATAAGTTAAAGATTGAGTGATGGACAGTTTTTGGGCCATTTACCCTTCATACCGCGGCGCGATAACTTTTAGCGTGTAATTTTTAAACATCTTAACGGTAAGGATACACGGCGACACATTACACTCGACACTCAGTGTCGACACTGTGTGTACATCGCCGTTACACTGAGTTGCGCATTAGCTCGGGTTTAATTTCAGTGTCGCGATTGCATTGTGTCGAATGTCAGTGTCACCGTGTATCCTTATCGTTAAAGTCATGTAGCTGACAGATTAGGACATCATAAAGACAAACCGAATAAGGTCTTCACTTTAAAATCCTTTTTGGGTTCCGTTGCAAAACAAGAATCCAATTTCGTCATGTTCTCCTGCCACAGAAATGTCCCGCATCTTGTTACTTTCCGAACATTATTATGTTTTAAAAATCCAAAAAAAGTGATACATTTTATTTATTTCACTGTTCGATTCATTTGAAAAGTTCCGATTTAAATTGTTGCGCCAAAGTTTGATAAGTAATTCTGGAGATCAAAGTACTTATACCAAGCTATCAGTAAGTTGTCTGCGTACAAATTGTAGCTAGGTGACTCCATAAATAACTTATGCGCATATTATTCAAAAGTTGCTGACGAAACATCTACCTATTTTATTTTTTTGGATTATTTTCTTACTTTATATAACAATACGAAACCGCACTCCAAGCGTGGTTCGACACATAACTGGCAAGTTTTAGTAGCTGCCACAATATTGCATAACAGCATCCGTATTTACATTTAAATCGGAATTAAAAAGAAATAACCGTTACACAAAAATTTTGTTTACGTAAACAAATGCATTGTAGTTTTATGTAAATCTACTTAAATACGTTTTAAATATTGGTACGATAAATCAATGTTTGTGATGACTTGTCCAAGCTTGGGCAAGTACTAAGATGATCGGCCGAGCTTATAAAAATACTTACATTTTTGTCAATTTATATAATTATTGAAATTACCTCTCTACACAGACGAATATTATTAAATGTTTGTTAGGATGTTCTGGGTTGGAATAAAAAGACCAGAATATTGCAGTAGAATCAATTGCCTTTTCATCATTTGAAAGGGTTTTTCGGTAGCATTTACTGATAGCCACGTTAGAGCTAGGATAGCAAATGCTAGGGCCTACGCGGCAAAAAATGGTCCTTCCGTAAACATACGAGAAATGGTCTTTCCATACGAGTTTTCACAGAAACAGAATTTAGTCAGCAGCAGAACAAACTCCCAAAGAAACCTCTCAAGCTAGGCCATGTGAATACAGTTCTAAGACTAAGTCGTAAGACAAGAAGCGTAACGACCTGGAACTAAAGTTCTCATGGACAAGTGTCTTGTTAGACTCGTTTCTAGCTAACTCGTAGAAACAGATAGATAGTTAACGTTGCTCTGTATGAGGATTAGAAGGCTGAGCTGGGATATATTGGGATTTTATATTTTGTCGTGACTTGCAGAGCTTGCAATCTTTCAGAGGTACGTAACATTCATGCGTGCCTGGTATTTTTAAGTGTTTTTTTTTGAACTTTTTATTGAATTGAATTAATCTTAACAGAACTTGTCGTCTTTCTGTCTTTTTTAGAGTTCCGTACCCAGAGGGTAAAACGGGACCCTATTACTAAGACTCCGCTGTCCGTCCGACTGTCACCGGGCTGTATCTCACGAACCGTGATAGTTAGACAGTTGAAATTTTCACAGATGATGTATTTATGTTGCCGCTATAACAACAAATACTAAAAAACAGAATAAAATAAATATTTAAGGGGTTCCCATACAAAAAACGTGATTTTTTTGCCGTTTTTATAGATAATGGTACGGAACCCTTCTTTCACGAGTCCGACTCGCCTCATGTACCCACGTACAGCGTATATTTTTATTGTACTATCAGCATCAAATATATCGGGACAAACAGACTGTTCATAATTATCTAAACGACTAAAAAAATTAAACTTTATCGCAATGGGATAAAATTCTTGTCAGAATGACAGTTGTCGTGTACCCCTTGTATAATTGGCATATAATTTAATTTTCTTAGTTGTTCAGATCATTTTGAACAGACAGTTCGTCCCGATATATTTGATCATGGCTGTATACCAAGCTATTTTTTAACACAGGAACCCTTACCTTAATTCAAAATTTCAAGTCAACATTAAAATAAATGCATTTCCTGTTCAGAATTAACTGTAAAAGAACCACTTTCAATCTCCACTGCTGCTGTTTTAATTGAGTGAAAAATAAAATAATTTTAAATTACTTCTATGATAATAAAATGCGTGCTTTATGCGAGAATAATGCATGACAGAGCCTTGATTGAATAAATTAAATACAATCCAGTCATTTTTCATTAGATAAGCTTATTGAGCTCTTAAAAGACGGTTGAAGAGTTAGAATAAGGAGTAAAAACACTGTTTATTTACTGGTGCAGGGATCGCAAATCGTAGTACGTTTACTCATAAAGGGTGTACCAAAACTCGGCGTCAAAGCCGGGAACAATGATCTATGAGCACACATTACACATAATAATTTTTTAAATATTCTTAGTCTCTTTTCATAATTAGATTGTGACGTCAAAGTCAAATAGTTTTTATTTCAAGTAGACCAAATCACTGGTGCTTTCAAAAGGTCAACACTAGGTGCTCGGTTCCAAGTAGGTCCTTTGGAGAAGAGCCGGCAAGAAACTCCATGGACACTCTTTTAAAAAAGTAAATGGTTTGACAATTTTCATTGTAGTAATGTAAGAACAATGCAGATTAGTGTACATACAGTTAACAACATGAAAAGCAATGAGAAAGTTAACCTTTTAAAACGATTACCATAGCAGTTACGAGTTGACCAGTCTAACAGTCAGCATCCGTTCACGAGCATGACGCATACATCGGCGTCGCTCAGCTCAACCATGTTGCAGGGAACTCAATGATCCGATGCACAACGCCACCATCAGCAGGACATTTCACAAACATTTTATTCATGGTAACTTTGAAACTCGAAAACGATTAAACTTTTTTTTTCTGAATCGTTTTACACTGCCCTATTAATTGTTCCCGGATTGACTTCGATTTTTGGTCATACAGGATATTTATTCAGTGTCAGTCAATGATTTTATCACAGAATACTAATGGTTTATTTTCGTGCACTTAATTACAATCTATGAATTTAGATGATTTCGAGGTAAATGTCATAATGGATGTTTCATTATCTTTGTTAGTGATACTGGTATCATAATTACAGTTTTGGGTGCATGCGGGCGTGTTACTGATTCATTGCTGCACGTAGTGACGTTTATAGCTGGGTAAAAAAAACGTTTAACTGCGGTTTAATTCGTAAAATTGTTTTTAAACCCACTTGCTTTAAAGATTTCATAATTTTTTTCTGGCAATTTTTACTACAAAAATAAAGAATATTTTTAACCTCAATTTATCTCAGTCTTGATGACAATGGAATATTACGACAGTTATATTTTGGTTTGATTTTACTATCTAATAAAAGTCCAAATCCCTGCTGAGTTTACTCTTGCCAAACGTTAATAAAATAAATCAAATTTGTATTGTACAACATTTTAATCTCACACTACTTCCAACAAAAACATTCCTCAGCCAGCTTACAGTCTCCTCAAATCTTCAAAATGGCTGTCGTAAAATTCAATTCACACCTATTCTGTGTCGGGCCAGCAACAGTATTATTGTTCTACAACATTTTATTGGCAATTTCATATTAGCACGAGCTGTTCATTACACGCTGCGCATGATCATAACAAGGTACATTGCGTTTGATTCGAAACACATGCGCGCGCGCAAACAGTGACGCGCAGAGCATCCACGATATGATTCGGTCTATTTAAAACGATCTACATTTCTGTAAATGCAAATGGAAGGTTGCTGTTGCATGTTACTTTATAAACTAGTTAGTGATACTGTATTTCTTTAGAGGGGTTAAAGGTTGTTGTTTGCTGGGCGCAGGCGCCATCTTGATCTAAAAAGATGACGGGAAAAGGTGTTTGAAAAAATAAATATTTATTAACAGAAATAATTCATTATTTGAGATGGCTCCATCCAAAAAACGTTCGTAAATAATTATTAATAATAGGTTCAGGTAAAAATGTCTTTCAGTTCTTTCTTCGAATCCTCACATGAATTTTGAATCCCTAAAGAACATTTATAAGCCTTTTCTTATAATATTTATCTTACTAATCTCACTTATAATATGAATGTTAAATGTATTTACTTAACAAACGATAGCTCTTTCCCGAAGTAATTTCCTCACGGAAGAAGCCGCAGGCACATCTAGTTTAAGATACTATCGAAATACAACTCTGAAATCGTATAGTTACGACTCTACTCTGTATAAACAGACGTCTAAGTAGGCAATGTATTGTCTAGTATTTAGGGATCGTAAAATACTAATCCATCGTATACTACCTCGGGTATATAATTTAAGTACTATGATTTCATACGAAATAATAATTTCCAGGAATAATACAAATGAAGTGGTTTTAGAACGCGCGTCGTGTTTGCGAAATTATTTAGCGAAACATTTCAATGGAAAATGGGATCTGCTAAAATAATGTGGTGACGTAATATTATTACATTCTAATTTAACCGTTGTTTACATTGTTGGCGAAGGGTTATACTGAGCATCAACGGAAAAACTTAACAAAATTACAGTATCTGGGAGCTTACTCCATGAACAGGCTCATAACGTGTAGGACATTGTGTTTTAGTGATTCTTATTCTTGTACAGCTTCGAGTTCTGACTCAATCGGGTTTGATCCAAAATTAGTGTCAATTCCAATGACTGTTTTCGATATTAGTTAGTTTCAATTCGAACCTCCGCACGATTGTGCTTTTTTGTCGATTTCAAAACTACGATATGACACTAATTCGAATCAAACTCGATTGATGCCGAACTCGAAGCTTTCGGGATTGAAACTCCTGGTCCTATACAGCGTGTCCCAAAAAGTAGTATCAAGCGGAAGTCCAGAGGTAGAGCATCTTTAGAGGTACCCGAATCACCCCCATGTATGTTCCGCGATTTTTTGTAGTTTTCGAGTTATGATGTCTTCTCATGTCTTAACCAAACCCTGACTTTAGCGACATTTTTGATCATAGTGACGTGAATAGTTATTTTTTCCAAACTACATGAATAGAATCCGCATTTTTATCATCATGACACTATGATTAAAAATGTCATTTGTTACAACATGAAAATAAATCATAACTCGAAAACTACAAAAAATCGCGGAACATACATGGGGGTGATTTGGGTACTGTAATGGTAATGGTGGGTAATGGTGCTCTCCCTTTAGACTTCCGCTTGACACTACTTTTTTTGACACCCTGTAAATTATGCAGGCAGCTTACCTCTATTGCATTATCATCAAAATCAGCCGGTAAACATGCACTGCTGAACATGGACTTATGGTAGTCGGTTACGTAACTAATAGGTGGTGAGGAAGTGAAAGGAACATTACCATAATAACCATGGATTATTGTCCATCCTGTTGACGGTTATTTCTATTCACCAGACACGTTCCTGTAATTTTTACCAAAAAATTAAGAGAGCCTATGTAGTTGTTTTGTAGTCTTTATAAACTAATATTTTTCAACCTTTCATACAACTTGGGAATCTGGCCAGCTTAATGAATGTTACATATCAATTAACCCATCGATCCTTAGTGTAGCGACACACCATGCCAAAATTACGTAGTTAATTTTGAACGTGATTACGCGTGCAATGTATAATATATATAGGATGTCCCGAAACTTATCGTCAAGCCGGGAACAAATAAAACCGGGTCCGCTGCGCCGTGTTTTCGTGTTTGCAAACAGGATAACATTGTTTGCTAACCGAATAGGGGCGTGGCCTAACAGGTTTGTTAGCAAAAACACAATAACATGTTAGAAAATTGGCGCTGCGGACCCGGCTTAATAGGGCAGTTAATGACTGATTCGGAAAAAAATAGAATCAAGTTTCGAGTTTCAATGTTCCCGTGAATAATATTGTATCTCATAAAAGTAACTATTAAATGTGTTTTTTTAAGTGTACAACATTTTTTTCTGTACTTTCATAAACTGACCTATAATTATTTTGTTCCCGGTTTGACGTTGCTTTTCGGGATACCTTGCATAATCAATGTATAATTTGTATTGAAAAGACACGACTTAATTTAAGCCTGGTGTGTTGCGGGTAATTCAAAAAGTATTGTAAGCGCAGTCTAAAAGTTCGGTCGCGTAATTTTGGCATGATGCACATATAAAATGTCTTTCTAAACAAGCTGACACATATATTTTTCTTTGCCACCTGTGTAAGAAACAGTTGCAACTACACCTACTAATTTGCAAGTGTGTATTTCTATATTAATTTAAAGGAAAGCGGTACTAATGACAGGCCTACTGTAACGTCAATGACACGGTCTTTGGCGCCAAAGCAAAGAAATACTTTGAAATATTGAATATGCAGGGGAATCAATAGGTGTAACATGTTATTTAGTGCAAAGAAAAGTACACACTCTTCTAATTTCTAATTTCGTTTTCGTTCTAATTTCGATGTGAAAGAATTATTAATGTGTTTTGCTTTTTCTTGGTATTTGTGGAATTGGCAATATTATGTTGTTTTTTTGTTGAATTCAACAGCAGTTGCGGTTGTGCATTGAGTAGTCGGATTGTTATTTTTTTCTTTCGTAAGTATAAACGGTACTATTACAAGTTTATCATGTACAGATGCCGCCAGCACATAAAGCTACTACAATCTGTCTTTCTTTAATAGATTTTCATCTTTATCGCAAAAGTTTTAGGTTCAAGGTTGATTGGGAAAATTTTACAGTTTCGGGTAGCTTGATGTGCTGCCGTCTGTACTGAGCAACATATCTCCTATATTCGAGACTTTTCTGCTCTTTGCTTTTTTTGGTCAACCTCCCGAAAAGAGATGAAATCGACGCCGGACTCTTACCGGCTAAAAACCCACGGTGTTCCTTCTCCTGACCCTTGGCCGGGGTCGCGGGATTCGCAGCTGCATGCACCGAGACCCCGGCAGGCCTCGGTCCGGTCCGCCAGCCCCTGGCAGACCTCTTCTTTTGTGGGGCCTTGCCCCACGTTTTCCTGAGAGGCGCGCACGGAATACAGCGCGCCGTCTTCTCGGGCCTGTTACGATCGTCCCGCGCCCTCCGGCGCCCGGTGCGTCTGGCGCCGGAAGGGAGAGTGGCAAATGCCTCTCTCTTCCTCTCCGCTCCCTCCATGGTCGCCATTACCTCCTCGCAGAAGGAGGCGACGGCTTCCCACGCACTCTCGCTCCCGACCATGGACAGAACCACGGCCGGAAGCGAGAGCTCACCACCGACCGCCGTGACTAGTACGCGGCGCTGCGACGCCGACGCAGGACATGCCTGCAGCGTCTGCAGCGCCGTGTCCTTGGGGTCCTGCCATCATTGCTACGGCCTACCTCGACTTATCTTCAGATACTCAAAGAAAAACCTGAATTTATACCAATTACTGTTACAACTCATTATCTACCGTAATCCTAAAATAAATAGTTGTTTGTCTCCAAATTTTCAGTTATCTAACAAGCTTTCATATCAAGCTCGGAAATGAAACAAGTCTTACAGATTGTTTTGCGGTTTATTTAACTTTTTACATTTTCAAACTTCTCAAGTAATTTCGGCGTATACTTGCGGAGAAACTGTGAGGTGTTCTCTACAAATTCTATTTCCTTTTACTTCAAATTATTTTGAAAACAGTTCTATTTTAAATGACAAAGATTAACATTCTATAAACCAATAAAGGGAGCCATAAAATCTTATTGCCCATAGCCAAATAAGACTGTTATAAGCACATGATCTTAAATTATATCACCTTAGAGCGACTTTACTGTATCTACGAGGTACCTGTCTATTTTTAACATGTCTAGTCTGTTCTTATTGTAATTCAGAGTGATTAACGATCGTGTTGTTAAGTGCAATTCTGGCAATAAAACTATCATCGTCTGTCGTTTTGATGCAGTCATGATTTATCCGAACACTTGTAGTTTTGTCATAGATAGACCGGAAACATCGCGTTATTAATTCGTTATGTCAGCAGTAACTCCGTCAAATGTGTCTATTTGTGAATTTCTAGACAGTTATTTGAAGAAAATTGCTGAGATTTAATTTAGTGGTGTTGCACCTTGCGCTTTATTATCAATTCACACTTAATCAGGATTACTTTACTTTCGATATATTTTTGTTTCTGTATTTTTATTACAACCAATTGTGGATAGTATCAGAATTGAGACGGTATCAAATTTTAAAAGTAGGTATAAGTACTAAATATATTGTCTGAGTTGGAGAAACCTGGGTAAAGTCTTGTGTTGTGTATATGCCACGGTTAATGCTGTGTGGGTAGATAAAGTTAGCTTTATGTATCCACTTAGCATTAATAGTAACATATTCATTACGCTAATAGTAGAAATGTATACGTAATGTGTTATTCAAATGTAAAAATTAGCACAGCATCATTATCATCTTTATTGTGTAATGCTTTTACAAAGCAAGCAAGGAAGAAAGTACCGGATGTTGACTTCAGTTTTGGCCACAGTAGAGATCAAAGTACTAAAACAAGTGACAAATATTAATTCCCTGTTTGTTTTTAAACGAAAGTGGGCGTAATTGCGCTATTAGTAAAGCAAATTGCGAGACAGCAGGTATCTTTTAACTCCAAGATTGAGGCCAATTACGCGATACACATGCGAGCAATTATAATTATCAATAAATACATCATACTTTGACGTAACGAAGCGTCATAGTGACGCATTAGTACGACACGAAGACGTAAGAACGAACAAATCCGTTTACTTTTAGCTATAAATAATTGTACAGCTAAAATTCTATTCGCGTAACCGTGCAACCAATCTGATTGTCCCGCGGAGATAAATGATGACCAGCTTTCACTTAAAACTAATTGTTCTAATAGTAATTTCTCAATCCACTGGCGACTGAGACGAATTTCTTTGGACACGGCGTGACGACATTATTTATAACTTTCAATTTGTTATTTGCCTATTATTTCACGCAACTCATTGAATCGTCTAGTTACTGTAATAAGATTGGGCGAACAATTATTCGAAGATGTCGTAGGCAGACGCGGCGATTAGTTATAGTACGAATCGACCTGTGAAAAGTAGTGAAACTTTTTCGTTCTTAATTTATAGTGATTACTCTTTGAGATTAATGTCCTGTTTGAAGTGGCGAATTATCTTCTTTTGTACTAGAATTAAGGGGACATTTGTTAGTTCAAATAACAAATCTCTTTAATTATTAAAAAAAACATTGACGTAGAAACACGTGGACCAAGGGCTTAGCACAATTTTCACGAAATACTGTCCAGATTTTACATACACCACTACAGCGCGCCTCAAGTCACACCGCCATAATATACAGTGGAATCTGCTTATAAAGACGGCGAAGGGACACGGATATTTGGTCGTACTAAGCGGTAGTCGCTATAAGCATCAGTAGATGTTCAAAAACCGTGTAACTAATAATTTATATGAAAACATTTCCCACCATGTCTACAAGTTGAATGACAATCGCCATTTATAACACCGATTTAAACGTAAGTAATGCCTCGAAGTGATGTTAATTTACTAACAAAATAAAGGACTTGTCGTTATAACCAGAAGAAAATCCTTATTTTCCCTTGTAATGATGTCGCTTAAAGCAGTTGGGAGCTATATCCGTAGTCTTTTGGTAGTTATAAACGGCCTTTTCTCGTAATAATTTCATTGAAAACCAAACTAAATGGTATTCGTAAGTCGCTACAAGCGATTCGTCGCTTTATGCGAAGTCGTAATAAACGGTTTCCACTGTACTTACAAATAGCAACAAACTAATTTAAATCCTATGTCGTCATCACAATGCCTAATTTAGCTTAATAGGTACCATACGAAGATTCCACTGCACACATTGGCGTAAATTAGTCTTCTTTTTTGCGTTTTAGTCTATATTCGGTTCAGAATTTTTTGAGCGCTGATTCGATGTGTTTCTACGTCAATACTTTAATTAAATAAAAACAATTATTTTCTGCCTACCAATTATTTGTTTAAAATGTCAACATAATTTACAAGGGTCATTAGCGACTGACCTCAAATCACAATGATCGAAATTAAAAGTTATTATAACGGTTTTAATGCTAACCGGTGACATTGTGGCGAACGTTGAAACGTTACTTAATTAACAATAGAGCAATTAAGCTGGTCAGAGTACGCGTATCGGTCCATGGCGGTCCAAAACGAATGCCATCCCGCGGACTCGCGTGACCGCGCGCGTAACGGTCCGACGGACAATGCATTTCCCTGATTTCGCTGACTCCTCTTTCGCTGATTCTTGCGTTTTATGTAGATGGGATTTAGTGTATTGTGACCCCAAGAGAGTTAAGTATATTGAGTTGATGATATATTGAGGTGTGGGTAGTAAGTGATTGAAAATGGAACAATATATCGACGGGTGCAAAGTAAAAAATTACATCTGCAAACTGGTTGTTTGCAGATGTAATTTTTTACTTTGCACCAGTCGATATTTTTAAAAAAGGGTTGCGTTTTTTACGTTTTGGGTATGGACTATGGACTCAGTGCCCGATGATAATTTTAGGAATCTGGCAAATTAGCCGCTAAAACATTCATATGCTCTAAGATCGCTGACCCTTGCTTTTTATGTAGGTAAATGGGATGCATTGTATTGTGAAAACGCAGTGGGACTTATCATGAAAAAATACTGTACAAGTATTTGATGTAATTTACTGTTATTATTAGATTAAAAACGATAATGCCAGACAAGTCATCAGCCACAAATATAATAATAATCTGCACAAAACTATGAAAAAAAACCTAGATTTTCAGTTGATTGATTTCGGCCTATGATCTGTTCAACGAAAGATAATTCCTGAAATAGCGGTCATTTCGTAAATTGTAGCCGTAAGTACTCTTTCAGAGAGGAGGCGGGCGAGGATGCTAGCGCGGGCGCTGAAAATGTATGTAGACGCCAGTTGCATTCAGTGTTCCCACGAGCTGCGCGTCTACATGAGGCGGGCGCGGGCGCGGGTGGCGCGGGTATTTGTAATGGCTCAGTCCGCCCGTATCGTTCACAGTGATGTAGCGTCTATTAGGTGACTACGTGAGTGGTCCTAAACCATTTTGATTCACCCGCCGAAGCGTCGTAGAAAGATCCAAGCGCCCGCGCCCGCCCTCGCACCCGCTAGTGCAGTCTGATTGACCACTAAGGAGACTGCTATGAAAAACGTAAGGGGCATCATCAAAACCGTAAAACAGCTATATTATCCATGTTTTGTTCTTTTTAAATATTTGACATTCTTTAATGGTAACGTTTTGAAGAAAAACGTTAGGAATCACCTTACATTAAAAAGGGCATAGATGTAAATGCATAAATGTAAAAAGATAGTAAACAGGAATAATAAGATACCTAATAAATACCAGTAGGAAAAGACTAAAATAATACCTAAAGACTATTAACGATAACGACCTAAACCTACTATATCCTATTACCACATCTAACAATTTCCACTTAGAGATATTTGGACATTTGCAAATAGATCTGATAATCCCTCCCCGATATCGGTCGACACTTGTTTTAAAGTTTAATTAAATGTAATAATGTTTGGGCGATGATAAATGTCTTCAACGATATCGGAGAGTTTCAATTGGACGTTAAAATTATATCTGGCTTATTGGATCATTCTGGCGTTACTTTATAGCTATATGGTTGGAGATTTCTGTGGCTGTTATTTTCAATACATTGGAATTTGGCATGCGTTGGTACCTTGCTGTTGTAGTTCGTTTAGCTGTGTTCAATTTGCGATATGTTCCGATTGTGTTTTGTAAAATTTTTGACCATGTAAGCCATGAAGGAACAAGAGTATACGTCGAGCTACCAAAACACGTCTAGTGCATTCCTTAGTGTTTTCTATTTTTCTGTACGGAGCTGAAACCTGGTGCCTCAAAAGTCGAGACATAAGCAAAATAAGCGCTTTTGAAATGTGGTGCTGGAGACGAATGCTAAAGATACCATGGACAGCCATAAGGACAAACGAAACGATTTTACAAGAGCTCCACATAAAAAAATTACTCGCCTCTCTATGCCAAGAACGTCAACTAAGATTCTTTGGACATATAATGCGGTCACTAAGCATGAGTTGGAGAAGCTGTTGATCGTGGTATAGATGCAGGGGCCGAATTCCAACACGATGGTGTAAAAGTATTGTAGAGGCAACAGGAGAAACTCTTTAACGATCTATTGAACTGGCGCAGGACAGTAGCAAATGGAGACAAATAATATATGATGACGATCCTCATTAGCGAGGGAACGACAAAGAAGAAGCCATCGCAGTTAAAACGAGATCGCAACGAGAACGCAAGCAGTAGGTACCCCTAGTCCGATTTTGCAAATTATAGAAACAGCAATACCTAATTTTTGTGAACTCGCTAAACTCTTAAATCGGCAGTACATGTTGGCCAAGCCTCAGTTAACGCAAGTCTACATGTTGGTTAGGTTCGAACGACACCAATACCAACAAGGCCACAAACATGTGCACACGACTTCCTGAATGCAGGCAAGCCGCCTTTGATTTGTGCAGAAAAACCGACTCTGTTCTGAAGTGAGACGACTCGTGGCGAGCGATCCCGAATGCTGCGGCTGCAAGTAAGCACGTTGGCGCTAGCCTGTAATCGGCCAGCTAGGCGAGCGACGACGAGCAATGGTGAGCCTAGACAAATGGGCTGTCTACACTGAGGGCCCGAGGTACCCGAAAGATTTTAACCATTGATTCCGATGCCTATTTGGAGAAGAAAAGCTAAGATACAGTTTGTTGAATCAAGCTTAATTTTCACGGTGTATACGTTGGTGCTCCCCTTTACTCGGCGAGCTTTGGCCAACATGTATTGCCGGCTTTACAAACCCGCGAGAAAAAGAGACGAATATGGTATTATTCAGTTTAGCGAGCGCACTAAATTATTATCATAATAAAACTTTTAAGTTTAATTATATTTAAGTCGTAGGCTCTTGCATTTTCTTTGGCATCCTTGTACCTTACTCCTCTTTCTTATCAGAAATCAAGAACGTAAAGAATATCATACAAGTTTAGTCGGAAAGGGGGTACTAATCCGCAGGCCACTTATAGTATCACTGATAACTGATACCTCAGTTCATAATTCTACGAATACAGAAAATGGAGCTTCTAAATCTTGACCTCAAATATGACCTAAAATGTAAACACAGCTGATCATAGCCGAGGATAGATAGGTTTTAGCGATTTTTTCTTCAAATCTTTGAGCACCTATTTCTCGTTAACTATACACGCTGACTTTTAATTGGTTGTTTTACTAGAACAAACGTTGTTCAGACCATGGTCTACTACCATTGTATCGAATCAATTTTTTTTTTAAAGAAAACAATATTCTTTGCTTTCTTAAAAAGTCTTGTTGCTCAAACGTCTTCAAAAATTAACCGTAACATTGAAGTACTCATCGCGGTAAAGTTCCCGGCAAATAACTTGAACCATCATGGTGCCGACTGCGCAGGTCCCCCCTTTGTGTCTTTGGTGGTGTCTTTTTTGAGTTTTGTTTTAAAGACCAATGACGTTTTTTTTATTTGATGCATTTTCATTGTAGTAGACCATGGTCTGAACAACGTTTGTTTTAGCAAAACAACCAAATGAATGTCAGCGTGTATACTTTTGAAAAAGTTGTAGAACAAAAGTTATTCATTATCATGGGTACTTTAACACCCTTTCGGATTAGTAAACCCTTTCCGACTCTCCTTGTATAAATAGTTTTAAAACATAGTTATAGAAAAATATGGAATCGATGTTGTGTGGTCTTTTATATAGCAAAATTGTGACAGAATCAACTAGTCCGTAGGAAAACTATTCGTGCGTAGATCACGGATTTCCTTTACGATTTCATAATGATCTCTCTCAATAAAAATGTCAAGTTTGGACGCATGCATGGTTGGATATTTAAATATAAATAATTTTAGTTCATCAATCCCGTGCATTTGTTACGTTTGGTAGGTAGTATTGATTTCAAAACGTTACGCATGCTTTGCAATATATAAAAATGTTTTAATCTATTTTGCGCAGTGACGAAAATTATAGAAGACGTGTTGCCGTATCTTCGATCTATTTTATCGTTCAAACACAATAGCTAATGATTGCGAAACAATGCTGCAAAATAAACACTAGGTGAATATAATCAATTTTATAGGCAATTTGTATGTAATGTTAACAGCAGATAGGTATTTCTTCACCAAATCCCTCTTTAATAAATATAACAAACGTATTGTTGATCCCATTATCATTGGAAATAATACACCAAGCCAACGAACGTCAGCGAACGTTTTCGGTCATTTCTTAAGCGCCCTGTAAACGATCAAATTTGTTTGACAAATTTATTTGTGAAACTTCACGTTTTCATCAAAAAATAGCTCAAACGTTCAAACCGAGGATCAAACAAAATTTGTCAAACAATGTGCCAGATTCAGTTTTCTCTGCTGCCACCAGGCGTAGCGTCCTCCATTATGACAACTCAACGACTAAGAACTTGTTTGACAAACACCGCGGTTGACGTTAAAATATGTTTGTCAAACACGACGTCAATCCAGTTTTTCATCAAACACGTAACGTTTGACAAACCTTTTTTTTTCAAATTTGACAAACATGTAAAATTTGTCAAACAATTTGATCGTTTTCATGGCGCTTTACAATTTCACCAAACTTTGTATAGTATGAATCCGGTTTCATTCGGATGTACCTAGAGTAAGACAAAACTAAGAAGTAGTGTCGGCAAACTTCGTAAAACCGATCACTTCCGAACTGAACGCGCCTTCAATACCACGAATGTTTATTAGTACTGCAGTAAAAAATGATCTTTACGCTGATGCAATAAGTGTGAGTGGCGCGAAAATGAGCGACTGCCATAACAACTTATTAGATGTGTTGTACTTGTAAGCAGGGAGCCTACTCCGTATGTCCGTCAACGAAGTTAGTCGCCCGTCCGAAAGTAGCCCGAAACGTAGGAATGAACAAAACAAGTGTCAAGTTGAACTTTTCGGACGGACAAAACACATCGGTAGTAGGAACAACTGTCAAATCGTGTTGTCATTGATTCTTAGTTCGGGCCTCGAAATAATTGTATGTCCGTTGGTGATAGGGAGTAGGAAACGCTCGTAGGTAACTAAGGCCGAAACCACGGACTTCATGCTTAGGGAGTAGACCCCCAGAAGATGAGCCCCGATCGGTGGCTTTAGTCGGTTTAGTTTGTATGTACCTTTATAGGTAAGAGCGCTGGAGGATGCTGTCGCCATTCTCTCGCCATTACCTTTCAGTAACTTAATTTTACATAAATCATTTCCCTACATTTTCTTCATAAATCTTCTTTATTCTAGCATTTTCCCATATTAGGAAGGTCCACCTTGTTACTTCAGACAAATCAGATGTATGGTATACTATGGTGATAGGAAAGCCAAGAAAACCTCATCAACATTTTTTCGTAGTAAGCACGTTTCCCGAAAAAAAAACAGCAATGTTTTGTATTGATTTCCAGCATCGTTTTCTAACCCCTGCTGCGTTATTGAATAAGTTTACAATTAAGGGCTAAAACTTGCAATTTAAAAACTTGTACAATCATCATCAAAATTGAACGATAATTATACTTAGTTTTAAGTGTTTTATGAATGTAAACTTGTTTTTTATTAGTATATTTTTGTATACCAAGTAACAGAATAGACAACACTAAATAAATGAATTATAAAATATAACTATTAGGTACATGCACTGATAATTAGATTCCAAATTTGAAAAAAGTCATCATACAGTTACACTGAGATACAGTCAACAGCAAATGCTGTAGACTGTATCGTGTAAAGCCACGTATTCACTAGTTAACATTTGTTTATAAACAAGTTTTCAGAATGTATCAAGGAAGAATCTACGTGTTTCTGAAACGTAGAAACATGTTACGGTACACACTTCTGACAGTTTTTGATGGCAAAAGCTAAGAAACAATGTTTACAGAAGAAGAGTGGTGTTTTAGAAATTGCGGGCAACTTGTTTCTGAAACATTGTTCACAACTGAATTAAATCGCCAATTTTCTAACATGTTATTGTGTTTGTGCGAACAAAACTGTTAGGCCACGCCCCCATTCGGTTAGCAAACAATGTTAGGCTGAGCATCCACCAGAGCTGTGTGAGGAAAATGTGCGGTGCGAAAATGTGTAGCGAGGATGTGAAACAGTGTGACCCTATCCACCAGAGCTGTGCGAGGAATGTGTAATGTGTTAATGTGTACAAATGAGCGGTGCAAGGATAGATAGCGGACTCTTTTCGAATATGAGGGAGAATAATACACATTCCTAGCAACACATTCCTCGTAACACATTCCTCGCAACACATTTTTCGTAACACATTCCCTCGTTCGTATTTCTTGCTTGTTTTGTATGAACAAAAACCTCGCATTTCTAAGCCCATATCCACCAGAGCTGCGCAGAGCGAAGCTAGGTAAATGAAGTGATTCTATTGGTGCTTACAAAACACAGCAAACGCAGCTTAGTATAGCTCTGGTAGATGCTCAGCCTTAAGCCGGGTCCGCATCGCCAATTTTGCTAACAAAACTGTTAAACTACGCCCCTATTCGGTTAGCAAACAATGTTATCCTGTTTGCAAACACGAAAACACATCGCAGCGGACCCGGCTTTAATGCTGAAATTCTGGTCTTACATGAAGCGATCGCCTGAATTTCCTTACATAAACATGTAGCCACATGATGTAAGATATTACTTATTAAAATACATGCAGTCTTAGTTCATAACACATTCACCATCCTTTGAACGAAGCCTTATATCGCCTAAGTGACTGTAGCAAACTACAGTGTAATAAATGCAGTTATTTAAGATCACAGTCTAGAAGGAAATTGCATTTACTTATCGTGTGCACCTTTGACTCATTCGCACCTCTCGTGTTACCCTGGTACTAATGACTCAATTATACATACAGTTCATACCAAAAAGAACTTATATCCCCCACTTTACATCAAGGAAATTTGAACTTTATGTCTATCAAACACAGTCCAGTTTTCTTCGTGTGACAGTTTATTAGTAAAACACATCGCATGAAGAGCCATAATGCTAAATCAAGTTTTTTTTTTCAGACATTAATTACATGTTGTAAGCACGATATTAATTGTTGAATTGAAATAGTGTTTGTAAATGAATGGAAGTTAATTTTATGAGGGTTTTACGTAAACTGTAGTTGTAAATAGTAGTTAGGGTAATTTTTCTGTTATAATTACGTAATTTATTAGTTGGTTTCATATTCAATCGGTTTTATGCGAGTTTATTATTTTTAACGATGGCGATTATTGTAGTGGCAATAATTATAAGATTACGCTGGCTTGCCTTGTCTTGAATCAAAAGTAGCTAAGCTAATGAGTTGTTTCGTTAAGCCTGGCGTCGACTACAGCCGAAACGCGTCGAATCGAGTCGAGTCGCATTTGTTCCGTGTGAGGCGAAACGGTCAGTAATCGCAGGTCGTTAAAACAGAAATTCGCGTGACAAGCGATGCGGGCGAGTTAGGCGACTCGGCGCGTCTTGGCTCGTCGCTGATCGACGCAGTTTAAATGTATATACATATAGGTGGCGAATTATTGCGGTTTTATTCGACTCGACTCGGCGAGCCTAGTGGACAACACAAACAACAGCATGGAAGAACGCATATGAAGTTCTTGATGAAGTCATACTACTTACATGGCGTCATCATTCTGGACATTTAAAATCTTTGCTATGACTCTATGCAGACCAGCAGACTAATACATGCTTGATATTGGTAGTTTTACAAAAGAAATTGAGTACCTATATTGTGTTCGGAAAAACACTTATCACAACCTATACAATGTAATATACTTACAAATATTTGTCTCGATTCGGGAATCGCACTTATACCTACGGACATAGATGTTATTATCCCACCACAACATCATTTAGTTAGAATATGGCACCCTACGACTACTTTGTACGATAAAAATCTCCAAGCAACAAGTAACAATTCCTATAAAAAAAATATCAAAGTTTAATATATCTGATGAATTATTGAAATAGGTAATACTGACGTCAACAGGAAAAGAATGGAATAATAAAGTTTTAGATTCGCATCATTTAGTAGAACAAATACGTTTTACATAACAAAGAGTGAAGATAAAGATGGCGAGGAAGTATTAGATAACATACCTATACCTACTTACTATGTACAGAGTAAGTACCTAGATGCATATCAGGCAATCTGCTGCTAAAACTTGGCCACCATCTCAGAAGGTAAACTGAACGATTTTGGTATAATCGTGGAAAATAATTCCAATCTCAATTTGGACATAAAGAATGTAAAGAAACAACGAATAAAAATATACACAATACACAATTTCAAAAGCAATTTTGATGAATCCATTCAATAAACACTCACTATCAGGGTCTACCAACACTTATCATCGCGGAATCGGCTTAGGCCGGTCAAATAACAAATAAGTAACTTAAAAAAAAGTAAAAACCGACTTAAAAAAAAAAAAAAAACTAAAAATGGTAAAATAATTACCATAATTATAAAACTGTTATTTCAGAAGTCGGTGCAATTTTACATTGAACCATATTGAAGGCACCGTCTTCTGAAACTGTTAATTTTATAATATTATGGTAATTATTTTTACTCTTTTTAGTTTTTTTAAGTCGGTTTTTACTTTTTTTTAAAGTTACTTTATTTTTCTATTTTATGTGGCATAAACAATACACAAACATGCAATTACAGCAATCCAGGGTAATTTGCTGTTATCCATTGAAGAGTTCCATTGTCAATCTCCGAGGATCTTCATCAGATCTTCACCATGCAGCCGAAAGACGTCCACTGATGGACATAGGCCTCCCCCAAAAGGGGAGGTTTGCCATAATCGCCACGCTTGGCAGGCGGGTTGGCGATCGCAGTCTGGTTGTTAAAGCACTCAGAGAACGCTGCTGCCCATCCTCTAGTGAATCCCTTAGTCGCCTTTTACGACACCCATGGAAAGAGATGGGGTAGTGCTATTCTTTACGTCCGGCACCACATGGACGATAATACTTCAGGGACGGAGTACTAATTCAGCTGGTGGTAACTCTTCACTAGCCACTGGGACAGAAGAGTCCTTGAATCTAGCGTGAGACGCCAGGTGGACCAACGACCTGCAGAAGACTGGAAGTGAGGAAGCCATGGATAGCCGATCGTTTGCAACGCTACGCAAGTCTCCGATTCTTGGCTACAACATTGGGGGTATTCCAAAAACCTATTATGAACTGTTCATAATTAATTGCTAATTCGGTCTCTAAACTTTTTAATAGCTAACATTTACATTTCACCACATAAAAATAGTGAGAGTGATAATTTCACCACATTTGCAACAGTCTTGCTCCCTCCTGCGACGGTCCATGACTGTACTCCAATAATGCAGCCGTGGATGGTCCCCGGTTGGTGCCCCACCCCATTTTAGATTAAAGTTCTCAAAGGGGCCTCTGCGCGTTGGACCTGTGTCTCCTGTATGCCTTCCAAAGAACCAGACGTTTTCCGCACGGAAGATGAGCTGTGATTCAAGAGTGATAATGACAAGATTATTGAACATTTAAATTATTTATTTCTAGGTCACATTTAGTTTATCTGGTAAATAGTTACGGACTACTTTATTGATATGTTGGGCGATAAATGATGCCGAAATTACGCAGCCGAGCTTCGCAGTTGCATGCTTTTTAAATTGTCTCGCTGACATAAAAAAAACGCAGGCGTATCGCCGAAGTTCGGCTGCAAAATTTCGGTATAGTGCGTCGCTACACTTAAATCTCTCGGCGACTACCTAAGGCAATACATTTGGAGGTTCATACATATGCACGCGTCGACGACATGGGTTAATACGGTGGTAGTCGCCAAGAGATATCGTCCAGTATTTGATACTTGTTTCGTGAACGGGTTTAGAACTAACAATTTAGTTATTGTTCCTTCAATTATTGTTTAATGGTGTCGATTTTCTGGACTAAACTTATCTAAAAATACTGCTATCCTTTACTTGCAGATAAAACTAGACAGAGATGGAAGAATATTAGAGCTGTCAAATTAGCCAAAAAGATTTATACGATATAATTATGTCGCCTAAAAACACTGTTATGTTTAACAAGTAAACACGTAGAAGGTGCACTTAGGCGTCGAAATATTCATCCGCATCACTGTCATCTGGGAGCGTGCCCAGAAGACTGGCAGCATTGCCACGCTGGATGACAACGCTAATTCTTTGCCAATCCATCTTTATAAGCCAGTCCTCTGGTCACGCGAAGTGTCGACCAGCCTTTGGGCAATTTCCTTGTAGAGTAGATGTGCACTCAGACACCCATGACTCGGACGCACCATGCTCGGGAGCAAGAAAACCAAAGAGAAAATAAATAAAAAAAACCGTTGAAAATTTTAATTTAACCTCAGTTGACAGCTCTAATATTCTTTCATCTCTTTCTAGTTTTATCTGCAAGTAAAGGATAGCAATATTTTTAGTTATATTTAGGCTGGTACTCACCAACATTAATTCTTTGATCAAACAACAGTTTACTCGAAAAATGTATTGGAATTTAAGGCAAATAAATGGTTGGTTAATCGGAGAACTGCCATGATGTTAGTGAAATCTAGCCTTAGTCGGTGCTTAAAAGAATTTGGGTCAATAACCATTGAATCAAAATCTATACCAGTATAACAATAGCAAAATATCGCTTAGAATCGATCTAATAAATCCTATAGGTCTCATACTTAACATCAGCCGCGCCATGCAAGTTTGTAATTGAAAAAGTTCACGTCGTTATTATCGGGAAGCCTTTTTATTTGCTTTTCAATTTGTTTCAGCCAAGTACATGTACCGCTTATGGAATAGTTTCTTATTGAAAATTTAAGAATAAACTTTGCTATTACCTATTCTACCGCCTCTCGTATCTTTTATATCTTAAGTGGGGTTAAGAGATGATATGGAGTGAACTCTTTGCTTCTGCCATTATTAGGCCACTTATCCATTTCGTGAATGTCGTAAAAGGTATCAAAAAACCTGCAATCAACTTAATGATCAGCGGTATTCACTCAACGAATCAACTCAACTTAACATTCTGCAGTTTACTGCTGTTTATAGACCAGGGCCGTGCAACCCCCGGCTCGCGGGCCACGGTATGGCCCGCCAACGCATTTGAGTTTGCCCGTGAAACCCACTAAGGAATACTAGAAACCATTCCGCTTGAAATTATGGTTACTAGGTGGCCCACCGGCTGACAATGTATTTTAATCATGGCCCACTTGCAAAGGCCAATGCAAACTATTGGCATGTTTTACTTTTTTCCTTTCGCCAGAAATGAAACCTAGGTTATATGTTAGAGGACAATACGAGAAATCAATAGCAAAAAGAACCACGTCTATCAACCGTAACCGAACGAAGATAACCAGAGAAGTATTGCTAGTATCTTTTTGTCAGGCGTTACCCGCGTTACCTATTTTTCTTATATTATAATTAAATGAAAATACAATCATACGTGATATTTTGAGGTTTCCTTTGATAAAATAGATTAAGTTGATTGTTGCTGTTACATTTTTTTCGCACTGGCAGTTTTTTTATCACTAAAACTAGTAAAAAAACTGATAAACGTATCGAATCGATACGCGTTAGTGGGAATACGTAACAGTGAAGCCACACTGCTCCGTTGCGTTGCGTTGCGACGTCGCAGCGCTAGATTTGGACCAATGAGATGTCGCAGGGCAACATTTGGAATCTCTAGGTTGGTCCAAATCTAGTGCTGCGACGTCGCAACGCAACGCAACGGAGCAGTGGGGCCTCGCCCGTAGTGTTGCGATAGCAATTTTAAACGTTGCACGCAATAAGTAAGTATCGCTAACCCAATCACGGGCGTACAGTGATTGACAGGAGTCGATGATCGCTATTGCAACACTATTTAACGCGTATCCACTATAGGATAGGTCTTCTGGGTTACTTTTCTAAATTGTACTAGGGAATATTCTTACAAAAAAGAAATTACATAAACATAACTTCACGCCTTCTTCCCCGAAGGGTTGGCAGAGGTGTATAATACACCCACGTTTCGCCGTTATGTTTAAGTCCCATGTAATAGGGGGCGAGCCTATTGTCATCAACCGGGCACAAATCCAGACTCCAAGCTGCTACTGAGAAATTGCACACGGAAAAACCCAATAACACTTTGCCCGACTTGGGGATCGAACCCAAGACCTCACGCTCAGCAGTCGCGCTTGCGACCGCTAGACCAACGAGGCAGTCACAAAAAAGAAATTATACAACCATAAAAACCGAAACCAAAACTATTTATTAAATAATTAGTAGGTAGGGGAAAGGTGTACATAATGATCCCTCGAGGTGAAATGATCCCCCACAGTTCTCAATGAACTACTAAAACTATCTATCGGATTTACCGGTAAACGTCCCTCTCGCCACCCGATCAGTCATCCAGTGAAGTGTCATGGCGGTGTGAGTACTGTACGTTGTTCCATGATCAAAAAAATAAAATCAGTGCTTTTTATCTACAGTAAGTAACTTTTCAGTGTATGATTATTTCATTTTTACTAATTATTTTTAAATGACTGTCTTACTCGTGGTTTTTATGTACGTTTGATAACGTTTTAAGTATATTTTGTTACTCGTATAGTGATGTTTAAGGTTAGTTTATGAGCGATGTGTGCAAACATTGCACTTGGGGTCAAACGATCCCTTTCATTGTGTATAAAATGATCCCAGTGATCATTTGCCACGTGCTTACATTCGAAAAACAACTCGCCAAAACTGGAGTGAGGATGCCATGCTGAAGGCACTAGATGCTGTGAAAGAAGTAAAGCCCTTTAAAACGACCAGTAAACGGATTCCAGTTCCATTACAGACATTAAAAAGAAGAAGTTAAATTCTCCGAGTGATTTAAGATTTAATTGTTTGTAAGAAGACAGTTATTGTTATTTTTGGAAATAAATATTATAAAATTAAAATGTGTTTTATTAGAACCTAAGTATTTTTAGTATAAAAGTGTAAAATATTCCTGGGATCATTTTGGACACCTATGTGTACAAAATGATCCTTTAGTAAACTTCTGAGAAACATTAAATAACTTATAAAAGACACTTAAATCTAAAAAAATGGGTACGCCAGTATGAGATCACATAAATAAATGAACCAAAACTACTTTTATATCACACATAACTTCAATATTTTGGCTATAGCATACATCTTCCCTTAGAGGGATCGTTTTGTACACCTTTCCCCTACTTCTAGTTTTACAAAAATCTTTGCCTTACCTTATCATAGAACAATTACATGCTACTAAATTCTTATAGATAAAGTTAATTAATCGTAATCAGTACTCGTCTCTCTTTTCACATCATGTCTTATTATGAAATCCAGAAATTGAGCTGGAGGACCTAAGTTTTGTTGATGTCTACCCCACGCCATATACCATAATACAGACATGACGTGGCTACAACAACCTGTGTTCTCTTCCCAGAAATACAGGAACAGTAATGTCCTTTTATTGCTGCTACGCCATCGTTAAGCCCTTCTATCAAGAAGATCTAGAAAGAATATTTAAGATAATAATGTGGAAGCGGGGGACGCAGAATGACTCATTAGAGTTGCCGAGTAGGTAGTATTTAACAATGGGAAACTTAAAATATCACACACGGAGTATTTTTATTTAAGAAAAATAACGCCTGATAAAAAACAATAGCAATCTACTAAACACTCTCTAACTTGGTTTTGTTACGGTTAGTAGACCTAGCTCTTTTTGCTATATATTTGTCATACAGTCCTCTAACATATGGCCTAGGTTTCAATTCTGGCGAAAAGAAAAAAAAAAACATGCCAGCTATGTATGGCAAAAGTTGCATAGCCCTTTGATATAGACCTATCCCACATTTGGCTACAACACTCGGTTCTCAGCCTTTCATACTACATTTGCCTGTACTCAAGGTCTCATCTGCACCAATGGCCATCAGTCATTCGACAGATATGGCCTGCCCACTGCCACTTCAGTTTGATCGTTCTGCAAGCTATGTCGGAGACTCCAGATCTTTTCTGATATCATTTCTGATCTTATCCTTCAAAGAAACTCTCAACTTGCTCCATTACAATTGTGGCGTACCTATAATGACCGACAAAGTACATGCATTAGCAGTCTCTGTGGTTTGAAAATGTCTTATACAAGGAATATCTAAAGAATGGGATGGAAAATGACTGCATTGCATATTGTTGTCGTTATTTGCGTCTCACTCACGCACGTACAATCAAAGACAAATAGTGGATTCGCCATTTCATAGTATTTCTCAGAGCCAATGGCAATAAACCCATGCAATCATAGTTTATTGGATCATAAAGAACATTGGATTAAAAAGTAAAATTACAAACACTGGAAAATGGTACCTAATGCATCCGGTGCGTTAGCATTGGCAAGCAGTTTACATTTGACGCAGTGATGACGTCATCCGCAGGGCATTTGTGTTAGTGTGTTCCTAATGTCAATATACATTCTGTTTAATCCGAAATTAGATTATAACAAAGTCAGAATATACAAGAAAGGTCTGAAAGTTGTTATACTAATCCGCGGGCTATTTAAAGTATGATTGATGACTGTTATATACACCTTTTTGTCCTTCCAGTAATAAAATCTTGTTATTTAGTAATAAAATCTACAGATCTGATTTAGTTGCGTATTAAGAAATGGAGCTACTAATCCGTGACTCAAAATATGACCTAAAATGTAAACAGCTGATGATAGGGTTGCTTAAGTGTATTTTTTATCAATTCTTTGAATTGCTATGACTTTTGGAGGAAATAGTGAAACAAAAGTTAATCACTATTATAGATACTTTAATACCCTTTCAGATTAGTATCCCCTTTCCGAGTAAGCTTGTATGTGTGTGTAAGGGACAACAAGGGTGCGGGCTAATGGCGATATCGACGCCGGTGACACTCGCGAAAATTAAATCTCTATTAAAATTTCAGAAAAGGGACTAAACTTTTATCAGTTATGAACTTTCGTGACATTTTACGAAGAATTATTATCGCCTTATCTTCCGCACAGTTTTCCGAGGAGGGAATTCAACTTCGCCTGTATTTTCGTTCGGTGCAGTTTCTTTCAATTAGTTTGAGCTCCGTCCCCGCTCAGTGCAAAAGAGTCGACTTATAAAATTGACATTATAACGCTCGATAGCGCTTAACTCCGCTGCCGACAGCCTTTCGTAATTTTGATTCGTTCACAAAGAAATTTTGTATAAACGAAGGAGTTAAGGAGTTACAAAAATAATTGAAACGAGTTCTAAAACAGTAAAAAAATAACCGTGAAAAAAATTAAAGTGAAACCGCGCGTAAATTAGTCGGCATTGTGTTTCAGTCCCGCGTCCCACAAACGCAGCCAACAGCAAAAGTTAATTAAATAAAAATACCAACGGAATCCGCTCCCGCTGAGGTGTCAAACACCAATCAGCAAATAAAGGACCGCCAATAAGTTAGCGAGGCTATTCACAGAATCGAAAAGGTTCTGATTCATTGTCACGTCTCGTTTTGATTGGACGTGCTTTGATACCGATAGCCGGGATTGCGATCGTTCAAAATTTTAATATTTTTTTACTTCCCTCATATTCGATTCTATCCGTTGCGGTTTTGCGATATTTATAACGTTTTGTTTTGTTTTGCCAAATCCCGGCTCGAGTGTTCGATTGTACTGTTGCCATCCATTTATCGAATCTCTATCGATGTTTTGGATTTATGAAACATGGTACATATCCTGTATTGTACACGTCAGGGTGGACTGAATTGGTATAATGCGTCGATATGTACTACATATACATATTCCTACCATTACTGTTATTGTTTTAGTTGTTGACTTGAACGGATATTGCCAAAATGATAACGTTATTATGCAGCCATTGATATCACGCATGATTTTGTATAGGTATGCTATCTCATGTTGATTTCCGATCAGTTCCGTATTACTGTTAGCGATATCGGATGATTCAGCAATATAGGTCAACTAGAGGATGTCCGATGGCTTATTTACAATAAAAACCTGTCAAGTGAGAATCATACTCGTGTACGTAGGGTTCCGTACCAACAATTAAAAGGATCGAAGCGCTTTTAAGTATTTTTTATGTGTCTGATGTGGTGTACACATGGCAACATACCAGGCTACTTACACATTTTCAGTATCAGTTGATCTCGCATTTTAGGGGCTTTCCGTAGAAGGAGAGGTGAGTTTATACTGGTTATGTATAGCTTATTATGTTGTGTGGACGAACTATATCAAGCCAAACTTGAAACTCATTGTATTACCATTTTTGAGATACATACAGCCGAAACAAAAATCGTTGTTAAGGCGCTTCCCCACCGAAAGTGGCGCCACTTTAGAAAAAAAGCATAATTTCTGTCAACACACAACATATTGAAATTTCGTACGTACAACATTTTAGTCAAGTGTTGTAGAAATTTTCGAACACCAAAAAACAACACTTGACATCCTAGGTTAGAAGTTTTAGTAATTAATGCTAAAAACGGACGTTTTTGGTACTTATAGCTAAAACTTAGAATCCAGAAGTTCTAGTGTTGATATTTGTTGTTCGAAAATTTCTACAACACTTGACTAAATGGTTGTACGTACGAAATTTCAATATATTTGACAAGATTCATGACACATGACACAACAGCACAATCATAATCTGTGAAAAAATGAACTTGCTACCTCTTATTATACAGTTGTCCAGATATACCTATGTACCTTTATGCTATATGTCCTATGCTGACAGACAGACAGCATAGGCTTTGTAATAAGACCCTGTCGACACTTTTTGGGTACGGAACTCTAAAGTCGGCACATGGATTGGTGATCGCAGTATATTGCCGTAAGATTCTACTCATTCTATTGATATAATCTCTTAGTTGCCTTTTATGGCATCCACGCAGAATAGAGGAGGGGTGGTCCGTTTACTATCGGGGCCCACACAATAATAAATAATTCAAATATTCCAACCACATGTATCAATAAAAAAATATTACTCATCATAGTGTTAAGTTACATTTCCATCACATGTGTGTTTAATTATACAAAACACAGTTCGTATAAAGCGATGAACTTTTTTTTTATTCATCGTGCTAGGAGAGAAGAGTTCAAAATTAATTAATCATAGTGACTATTTTTAACTAAGCTGTCAAATGAGTAAGGTTGACAAGAACCATGTTAAAGCAGCTGCCTCGTTGGTTTAGTGGTCACAAGCGTGAGGTCCTGGGTTCGATCCCCAGGTCGGGCAAAATGTTATTGGATTTTTCCGTCTGAAATTTCTGAGTAGCAGCCCGGAGTCTGGATTTGTGCCCGGTTGATGGCAACAGGCTCGCCCCCTATTACATGGGACTTCAAAATAGCGAAATGAGGGTGTACTGTACACCTCTGCACAACCCTATGGAGAATATAGACGTGATATTATGTTATGTTATGTTGAAGTAGCGTATAAGTAGCTAAATCCTTACTTCCTAACTTCCTATCCTAATCCTAACTTCCTAACTATAATATTATACACATTATAAAAATACAGATTCGGGTCTAATCACGTAAAAACTTAAAAAGGCACTAAATACCTTTTTACAGTCTACCCGTGACCACGGCCGGTGTAATTCGGCCGAAACGTCGGGATAAAAAAGGTATTTAGTGCCTTTTTAAGTTTTTATATAATATTATAAATGCGAAAGTAAGTTTGTTTCTTTGTTACCTTTTCAAGCCTAAACCACTGAACCGTACATCTTGAAATTTTGGATATGCGTTGTCAGTTGTACAGAAACGGACGTCGGGTACCTTTCATCCCGAAAAAAAGTACTGTTCCTGAGGAAAACAACAATAACGTTCATAGATGGCGCCACGTTTCGTTCGAATCACGATTGAATTATAATATTATAGAATCTTTAGGTGTGTTAAGCGTTTTTTAATAAATATTATAAAGTTTTTTAAGTAATATTATAAATGCGAAAGTAACTCAGTTTGTCTGCCACCTAATAACGACTAAACTACTGAACCGATTTTGATGAAACTTGGTACAGAGATAGTCTGGAACCCAGAGAAGGACATAGGCTACTTTTAAGGCCCGAAAAACGCGGATTACGCGATAAATGACCTACACGCGGGTGAAGCTGCTGGCGACCTCTAGTATTACCACAGTGTACCTACTTACTAAATACAGTGGGTCAACGCCCATACATTTGACAGGTCCTATGAAATGTCAAAATTATATAGGGGCAGAGGTTATGTCCCAAGTATGCAGTATGGCTACTCGGGACATAACCTCCGCTCCTTCACCCCGCAACCCCCCGCACGATTGCTCTGCGACAATGTTCTACGTTGACCGACTGTAAGGAGTAAGATATAGGTAGACTGTGGTATATTACCATAAAATGTTTTAGTACTTAGTGACAAAGCAGACTTATGGTTTGACAAGCAAACGAATCCTATTACTAACTCATAGCAAGCGTACCTATTAGAAATTTCTTGATGTAAAAAATACTATGCACGTGAAACCAGGTACCTACTTATGTTAAAGGGCTTATGTAGGTATATGGTAAGAAGCTTATAGACGCTGTACGAAAGGAAAATGCAACATTTGAAATGTGTGTTAATGGAAATCAAATAGATTAATGTATATTGCATTCATAGCAATACATGTGATAGTTTCGTTAAATCTACTTATCACACTTTGAATTTGAATGTATGAAATACATTATACTTAGTATTTTTATTTATTATTAGTATACAATACGTAATCTTTATTGCACACAAAAACAAAACAAACAAGAAACATTACTATAAAAATAGACATGTACAACGGGCGGTCTTATTGCATAGGCGATTTCTGCTAGACAACCTTTGGATGGACATGATTTGCAAGAAAATAGAGATTTGCAAGAATATAAGTCGTAAGGAAAGCATATTTATTTATTGTTTCGATTACAAATAGTTATTTTAATAATTGTATATGATATTTATTGGTTTACTTGTGTTTTTAGATTTATTTAAAGTACTTAATTTAATGTCTCATTATTTGTTGTTGCACCCAGAACTATCCCTCTCTTTTTTCTTGCACTTCATGTCCATCCAAAGGTTGTCTGGAAGAAATCGCCTAGTGGGATAAGACCGCCCATTGTACATTTCTATTTTTATACTAATGTTTCTTGTTTATTTTATGTACAATAAAGAGTATTGTATTGCATTGTTTTAAGTAAAAATAATTACTAAAACTTACGAGCTAAATGTATATCCAATTACAGGCAAACACCACATGTATTTAAGTACAGAAGTATATAAATTGTTAGTAACATGAAATTACGACAATATTTGACGAGGTACTATAGATAATTGGGGAAGTTTGGTTTGAGCACTACTTGAAGCCATGTTTGAGAAAGTTCATAAAGTAGTCACATCTCTTACAATTAGGACGTTTTTCCACGGGTCTCGACACGATACGACCAAAATACAGTGTCGACTCCCACCGCCATATTTAACCGACTTTGAAAAAGGAGGAGGTTATCAATTCGATGCAAAAAAAAAACTGTGAACCTTATTCTTACAAAACGACACGACAATACCTACTAGTGCCACAGTAATAAGGCACTTGGAGTCGTCACAATCTTTTATTGCGTGAGCCGTGGATAAAGTTTTACCTACCCATTTCCTAAGCCTATTATTATTAATTCCATACACACATAAACTCACGCCTTTCTCCCATGGGTGTAGGCAGAAACCATATAACGCCACATGCTTACGATCTTTACATACTCTTTTCGCTTCGTCCACGTTAATACCTACTTCTTATCATATACGCACTTAACGCGTTATGAGTAGGTACTACGCACCTGTCTTTTTTTAAGAACATCACCAATAACATCGATGTATGTCCTTCTAGGGCGTACTCTACTGGCGTTTCCACTGACATCCACCTTATGGATTCCTAATGTTAATCACCGTTATTATAAATATTTTATTACTTTTAAAATTTCCTTAAGGTGACCAAATGTAATCCTGAAATTCTTTAAAAAACCTATCATAGAGATCCAGTGAACTATTTCGCTAACGCAATATGCACGTAAACTCGCCATGCATCTGAAGGCGAGTCATAACCGAATGACGTCATTCTTCGACCGCCGCGCCGTGACGTAACACTGACGTTTCGTTCAGTCTCGTTCATTATGCGTTGAATGCGATCTGCTTGGTTTAAAAGCGTCCCTAATTATTTCCGTGCTTCTCATCGAAACGCGGTCGCTTACAACGTTTCTTATCGATCATTATGCATGTTGATTTTTTTAATTTATGGAATAGGTGTTCCAGGTTTAATTGATAGTCGGATGTATGATGATAGTGATAAAGTTTTCATGGGTATTTTACGAAGTCTGTATGATTTATAAATACGAGATCCATTAGTTTTGCATAAAAATACAGCATATGCCTAGGTAACTGTCATCGTCATCATTATCATTCAGCCAAAAGACGTCCACTGCTGGACATAGGCCTCCCCCAAACATCGCCACATCGACCGGTCCTGTGCTTCTGACATCCAGCGGGTTCCTGCGACTTTCACCAGGTCAACGGTTTGTCGAGAAGTTAGAAGAGAAGCTGTCAATTGAACAGAACATTTTAACTCAAACTCAAAACTCGTTTATTCAAAGTAGACTAGTATTACTTAGTTCTTTTTGAACGTCAGATTTAGGTACAAAACACTGCCCCCAAAAGCGCCCCCCCCTTCACCGCTTCCTAGTGTTTATGCTGTGAAGAAGAAACGGCGCAACAAACTCCCCAGCAACACAGTTCAGTCTGTCAAGTGAATAAATAAATATTAATTAAATTTAATATTGAATACTTCACTTTAGAACCGAAAACCACTCATTACTAACATCCGTTTCTGTCATACGCCAAATAAAAGTGATGAGTGTAGTTCTACAACTATTTCTAAATAAGATAAAACATTACATACAAAACCTACTATAAAAAGTATCCAACTTTTTTCCCTACTAACATTAGTTCTGCAAATGACAAACAAACGTTGTTAGACGACGCGAATGGTGCTATTCATGCTCCAGGATATACATAAATAAGTTCAGAACAGGTGCGTTGCTTCTAAAAGCATGCACTACAATGATAGGCATCGTTACGTGAGGTAAGAGTAAGCGACGATATTTTAACATATTTTAGACTCGTATAAAACGATAAAAATCTTAGGAGAGTAAACATTTTACGACATGTGAAATCGGGAGTTCAGTGCAGGAGATAGCGGAATAATTTTATACTTACGATACGCTTTCGTGTGTAAAATGAAATATTTTTTTATCGGTAAGTACGCAGGATAACGTTTCCCGTCAATATGCGAATGATGACGCCGAAGGAGCTACGGAAAACGTAAGAATTGTTAAAAATATTCGAAGACTGAAGTCGAGTTTATTGTGTGCCATTGGCAACGTGGCGAGTGAAACTGAAAATTTATCGACAAGATGCAGCGCAGCGTTTTGTGAATTGGCTCGCAGTCGACAGAGTCGGCTCTATTTGTCAACTATGTATAATTTCGCTTCAACCAAGCATCGCGCACGCTCGTTTTGTTTCGTACCGTAATAAGAGCGAGCATCGCTTATTGCCATCGACGTACCACAAGTATCTGTTGCACCGCGACGCAAATTCGAAGCCGTACAGTTATTTGTCAACGTCTGAGGTTATTTCTATTGCTCACTGTACGGAATCAGAGCGTGGCGACTTAGACAGGAACGTCGTGTTCTGACAACTGTGTTATTTTGTATATTTATGATTTACTGGTTTGTTAGTGACATGCGATAGATGATTTAGTAGGCGTATTTCTCACAAGTCATGACAATAGCTGTGCTTATTTGGTACCGTAAAATGGGGTGAATAGAAATCGCGGGGTGAATAGAAACAAACTTGAAAGTTTGATAAAGTTGTCCCTAGTGGGTCTATAGGCTATTGGCAAATATTTATTTCTACTATTTATTACACAGCAACATTTTGCCTTTATGCTGGCTACCCACAAATTTACGTCAAGTGTAATGACCATAGAGAAAAAAGCGGTTAAAGTGAACGTGTGCATACGAGTGAAAAATTGCTGTGTAAAACTTTTTGCTAAACTTAAGTTTTTCTGTGTTATCTTCTAGCAAATTTGTATATTTAAATAGTTAAGTTGATCATCTTTTACGGATAGAAAGGTGAGTGTCAATATTCAAATGTATCTTTCTTATTTCAAGTAAAATCAGGATGCTTTTACTTTTCCCTAAATTCGAGGTGAATGGATACGAGTGAGGGGTGAATAGAAACGCCCTCAGGGTGAATAGACACGAAGAAAGGGGTGAAAAGATACGAGTGAGGGGTTAATAGCAACGAGACAGGGGTTAAAAGAAACATGATTTTTAGGGTTGTCAATCGATTGTCACTTAAAAAAATAATCATACTAATATGTACTATAAATATATACGTTTATCTTTCTGGCTGTCTGTCATGTTTTACTAAACTGCGTAAAAAAAATTGATGAAATTTGATGTAGACACCTACACATCATCACACACCCACACCTCACCACGATACACTAACACATACACAACCACAATAAATTCAACACTCTTTCTCACCAATACCAATACATTCTTTCATACCACTGTTGTACTTACTTCAACAAGGTACTTACCTACTTATAATGAAAATAAGTTTTGACAACCCTAGCGTTTTATTTCTATTCACCCCTCTCTCGTATCTTTTGACCCCAGTTTCCAGGTAAATAGAAACGGCCTACATTTTCCTAAATAACAAGTAATTAACGTATTTTTACATATTTTAAACATTAGTATTTGGTAAATTGCAACGCGACTCGCAATTACACAATGTTTTGGTATCAGCATGGATAGAAAAAATATAAGAAAATCAGCTTAGAACTTAAAAGTTGTGTCTATTCACCCCATTTTACGGTACACGAATTAGAGAGGGAAGTATGTGTGAAAGTGATTATATTACTGGTAATGAGCGGTTTGTTACTTAGTTTATTTCTGGAGTTCGTGGAAGGAGCCTTGGTAATTAATTACTTGTTTATCTATTATTGTTAATGACGAGAACATGGAATAGGAGGAAGTGCGTAGAGATTGTTGCCGTTGGCATTTTGTCAGATATGAAATATAGAGATGTCAGATATGTTATCACTTGAGTTGAATCGGTGTAAGTAGGTACTTATGTTTTACAATAAGTGGATAAACACACTATGCCGAAGATACGCGACCGAAGTTCGGCGTCTATGTTTTTTATACAAGTAAAACGCGACATAATTTCAGCCTGGTGTGTCGCGGGTAATTTAAAAAGCATTGCAGGCGTGGTCAAGCCAAACTTCGGTCGCGTATCTTCGGCATAGTGTGTTTAGACACTAAGATACTCGTAGATAATTTAAGTACGATAGTGTACGTAGAATACGAATAATAATATATCGTTCGTACTCGTTATCACCAAAGGATAGACCACAAAAAGGTAATGGACACTCATAATACGATATTAGACGACTTTACGACCTGAATGGTCAGACATAATGAATATAAATACAGGGTGTAAACGAATTCGTGTAATTTATTCAAACCGCGTGATCTACTAGTGACACAGATTAATCAAAAATGGGTATTTCTGAAAAAAAAAACTGAAAAAAATAATTACAAAAATAATAAAAATGGTTTTCTATTTCTGTGTCATTTTAGAGCCCCGAGTTAACTGACTGCAAAGAGCGATATCGCGATAGTCGTACCAACCAGCCGTGTCACCGTGCTTTCGAAAATCTTATTTTTTACTGATTCCTTATTAGGTGGTTTAGATATGACTAATCACCGCTAGCCGCTACCGCATAGAAAAAAAAAGTTTTTTTCTTAATCAAGCTAATTCCCTTGCGGGGCCAATCTACACCAGTAGTAGACCATGTGGTTTTAAGGAATTACCCGAATTAGTTTACACCCTATATAGGTATTCGCACACAGTATTTCAGTCGCACAAGTACAATACTAAAAAGAAAAAAAAACATACTAAAATTAATTTCATATCATCATTAAAATTTATGGCTTTTCCGTGCATGTTTAAGGATTGGCCTACTAGTGCGCATAATAAATTCCTCAGGCAACAATTTGTTTTAGCTTTAAATACAATGTAATCATTACCTAAAGTCAGAATACAAAGTATGTTATTATCAACACAGCAATTAATGAGTAATAGAAATTGACGTAAAACGTATTTTCGTCCATTTTCGTTTCCGGTTTTAATTATCTACTAGGATTATTCCTAGAATCCTTTGACGACTTCGTAAGTCAGAATTCATGTGAAATGCGACTTAAAATAATTATGCATCGGCTGTAATGTCCGTAGTCTATTTGTGTAAGAACATACTATCAATAGAAGCGACATGGATGATTAATTATGACGTTTTTTTTTGTATAATACAACCTACTTAATTACTAATAATTAATTTGACGACACGTTTGGTGCAGTGGCTAAGCGATTGGCTTCTGCGCTACGGGTCGTGGGTTCGATTCCCACACGGAACAAAAATTTGTATGGCCTACAGATGGTTTACAGAAATGCAAATAAAATATCTAGCTTTAATTCCGCTGAACAAGATCGCTAGTACCTCGACCGCTAGGACGCGAATTTCGCGTCCTAGCGGTCGAGGAGTCAACATATCCTGAGGATGCCCCGTGCAGGGGCGAAACACGTGTCGTGTATTGGTTTGGTTGTATGTTGCATTATTTTTTCACTCTTTCTGCATCTGCATATATTTGTGGGCGGGAGGGTGGTGCTGCATACTGCCTCCAAACTAGCGATCTTGTTCAGCGGAATTAAAGCTAGATATTTTATTTGCATTTCTGTATGTCATGGATTTCCGCAAAGTAACGCCTGATTCCATCATTTATCTACAGATGGTTGTTTCGGGTCTGGGCGTTTGTTTGTGAGATTTGTGTCTGTAAACGCACCCACGATACAAGAGAAATCGTAGTGTGGGGCAAAGTTTAAAAAAAAAAACCAATATTTTATTTTATTAATTGTGAAAACTACGATTATGACCAACAGTTCTTGAGATAATCGCGAACATACATACAGGTCAAACACAAAACCTCCCTTTTTTGAAGTCGGTTAAAACAGGACCTAATTGTATATGAGTTTAACATGATGATCATTTACATTGTAGTTATAAAAAATATTAAGTTAATAGATCTAAATTATAATAATCATGTTTGCAATTGCTTGGGTGGTCCCAAGATGGATGAAAAATCAAGTAGGTATTTACTAAAAACAGAATATATAGGTAAGGAAAATCATTAAGAACACATGTCATGATGTGTAAAAAAGATAAGAATGCAGATGTTTAAAACTCCGATTAATGGTTCTGAAAACAAAATATATCACTGCCATCAAGCAATTTGACAACAGTAGATATAATCAGAAAGAAGTAAATGTTCTACGTAACTATAATGTAACAGGCCAGAATTTAGTGATATAATTATTTAAAAAAAGTGTTTTTGAATAACGATCCAAATGATTTTTTAGAGTTCTGTACCCAAAGGGTAAAACGGGACCCTATTACTAAGACTCCGCTGTCCGTCCGTCTGTCCGTCTGTCACCAGGCTTTATCTCATGAACCGTGATAGTTAGACAGTTGAAATTTTCACAGATGATGTATTTCTGTTGCCGCTATAACAACAAATACTAAAAAACAGAATAAAATAAATATTTAAGGGGGCTCCTATACAACAAACGTGATTTTTTTGCCGTTTTTGTAGATAACTAGCTTTTGCCCGCAGCTTCGCTTGCGTGAAATATTGAACCCGTTAAGTGACGATTTTCCATACAAACTTTCATCCCCTGTTTAACTCCCTTAGGGGTTGAATTTCAAAAAATCCTTCCTTTCAGCTTTCTAGGTCCAAGGGTTTGGGCTGGGCGTTGATGAGCCAGTCAATCAATCAGTCAGTCAGGACTTTTCTTTTTATTTATATAGGGTGACTGGTAATTAGTAACCGATACCTTAACATATGATTGTACTCATGATAATAAACAACTTTCCCAAAGAAACATTATGTTAATTTTATTTTTTTCATTTAATGTTTATTAATAAACCGTTACGGAATGGATGCGGGTCGTAATTTTTAAGTAAAATTGTTTTGTTTTATAAATGTTTCTTTGGGAAAGTTGTTTGTTATCATGAGTACAATCATGTGTTAAAGTATCGGTCACTAATTACCAGTCACCCTATACATATAGATAGATGGTACGGAACCCTTACCGAGTCCGACTCGCACTTGGCCGTTTTTAATAAAAACATAAAAAAACAACTCTATTCGCCACAGCTGGACCCCTGATTGATATTATGTAACCTATTATTATACTAAAAAACGCGTAACCATAACCATCTGATCCCCATACCACATTACACCATAATAATATGCAAACAATATAAAGTTGAACAATAGAATGAATAAAATCGTTCCTATCGTCCGCTGTACGTAGTGATCGCACCATTTATTGCTATAAGGACAGTAGAAGTTTCCTACGAGCGAACGTAAGACGTCGGAGACAGTTCTTTTACAAGTTTTAAAACGCCTTGCTATCTGTGCCCCCTCACTGGAATCGTGAGACCAAGATAAATGTCTGATGTGATAGGGATATGTTGCTTTTTTATCGTTGAATCAAAGGTAGATATGGGGGTTGTCTTTTATTAAAATTGACGTTCAACAAGCACTATTTTTAGTAATTTTTTTATCGATAAATTATAAAGAGAAAGGTCCTGACTGACTGATAGATTGATTCATCAACGCAGAGCCTAAACCACTAAAGGAGAATTACCAAAAGTGGTACCAAAAAGTCTCATGCATCAAGATCAAAACATTATAGTAATTGTTTTCATATTTTTTATGACATTACGCGTCGGGGATTTGATTTTTGAACAGGGAATTTAATTTAAAATAAAAAAGTGTTGATATTGTTTTATTCCCTTTACATGACGTTCCATTTCACATGATATTATGATAAATATAACCTTGAATTTTGAAAGAGTCATGATCACAAAATTATACTTTGCCGATTCTACACTAATTAAAAACAACTAGAATAGAGTAGAATTTTTATTTATACGTTTATGTATCATTTTTTTTATCAATGGTTAATGGGCCGTTCACAGCCGGTCATAGAGATGTAGAATGCAATAGATGCGGATTGCTGTTTTTTTAGAGCAATAATAAATCGTGTATGACATTTCCACATTGTCAGCTTATTTAGATTTTTTTGAAAATCTCCGAAACCCGCGTTATGTTTAAAAAAAGTACTTTTGTAGGAGTTAATATGATAAGTGTAGTCTATAAAAAATAAAGTTTGACTTTGATGCATCATGGTACGGAATTCCAAACATCCATGAGCATTGTCCTTTAGAAACATGTTTTTTTTTCCTGTAAGTCATTGCCCCACACTAGGATTTCTTCTGTATCGTGGGTGAGTTTACAAACACAAATCTCACATACACAAACGCCCAGACCCGAAACAACTATCCGTAGGCCATACAAATTTTTGTTCCGTGTGGGAATCGAACCCACAACCCGTAGCGCAGAAGCCAATCGCTCAGCCACTGCACCAAACGTGTCGTCAAAATTTGGACAGTAGGTTGCTTTTATGACGTAAGCATCCACTAAGAAAGGATTTCTCGAAATTGAATCCCTAAGGGGGTGAAAAGCGTGATAAAAGTTTGTATGCATGAAGGTCATTTTTGAAGTAAGAAGCATGAAATTAAATATTAATATTTCTAGTTCGAAATAAATGTACACACGTGTTTGAACATTTTTGTAAATTCAACCCATAAGGGGGTGAAATAAGGATTGAAATGTTGTATAAATTAGTTTTGAGTTTCAGTTTGGCATTAATCTTCATACGTAATGTTACGGCTGTATGTATTACATCATTGGCGTGTACAGTCAGATTAGTTAATAGTAAGCAGAAGCATCTAACAAGCCATTTAATAGTTCCCAGTAATCACAACTAATACCCTCTCTCTTGTTCCCAGAAATTGATATCAATCCATCTTAGTACAACTATTACCGATACGCTAATAACAGTCAAACGGTTCCTAACTAATGATGTTCTAAAGTTCGAAATTCAAACAATTCTTTTTTTTTAAACTAATTTTTTTAGAAGGCCAATACCACCTCATTTCGGGGCTTAATGTGCGTAAAGTAAACATTAGGTAAAATAACTGGGAAACAGTAAATGTTAGCCAGTGGGAACCTGCCATATGTATTTTTAATTAATCCTTGGAACGTCCTCGGCAGTACAAAAGCAATTATCGCGGGTCTATGTGAGTCATCATAAAGTAGAAAGGTTAATTTTCTTCTTTATTATACAGGAGATGGAAAGCAAAAATTAAGAGGAAGGATTAATTTGATTCTTGGAATGGCTTCAAGGTGTAAAGGTTACCCACAGCTTGCTTTAAGCTAAATGGGATATGGAAGTGGATTTGCGACAATAGTTCAAAGGATAAGCCTATGACTATTGGACTCTCAGACCAAATAAAAAACCAAGGCAGAGCGCTGTCAACAGTGACGTGAGGCCGGTTTCGTAAACATGTGTGCACTTAGTGAGGTGTAGTTTGATTGTAGGTTGATTGAAAAATGTTGTAAATGTGTGCGTGTGTGCGTGTATGCACAGAGCGGAGGTGTAGTTTTGGCATGCTTCACTGTATTGTTCGCAGCGTTTTGTCTTGGTTTTTTATGTGGTCTGAGTATTTTACTATTAACTGACATAACAACTTTTGGGGTTATTCGAGCTCTCACTATATTTTAATGTACGTGTCTACTCTTACTTAAATCAAATCTCCATGTCACTCAAATAAGTAGGTGCCCTTAGAATTTTATCTGATGTGAAATTCATTTCCCAACTCATGAAAGGAAATATTTAGGCATCCAGAATCTGAATTTGAATTAAAGCTTGTATGGAAAACGCCTTATAAATAGGGTATATTGTGTCGTGTTAGCATTACAAAGTCGATGTAGTATTCAGAGATCTCTCCAGCCTCCAGTACAGACTTCCATTGTGTACGCCCTTTTCTGACTTCAATTTAATTTCAGACGTTTTCCTACACCTCACCTTTGTATGATTTGCACAAAGACTTCATAATATTAGGCATTTTTATCCGTCTATAGCTCTTTACATAACAAATTTGTGTGTATACTTAAATGATTACCGACTTCATATCTGATTCATAACCTTCTTTATATTTCGGACAAGTTAAACATAATTCAAACGTGTCTTTGTTAGTGGCTACTAACAACAATAGAATCTCTCCGTCTCATTATGAAGCAACATTTTTTGCATAACAAGCAGTTCTGAAACAATAAGTCAAATCTTCTAAATTAGCTTCCGCTGTTTCGTTTGTAGTCGAGATTCTGTACATTCTTAACAATGTATATGTGCGCTCTGGTATTATCTACACGACTATTCTAGGCTTAACCATCGGAAACAAAGCGTAAAACGAACAATACGATTACAAACAGACAGTAATCACTTTAAAAATAGATCAATAACGATTTCTCGCCAGAGAAACGTTCGCGACCGTGAAAGAACAAAGTGGCTACTGATTTGTGGTCGTCGGCGACGTCGCATTCAGTGTCTCATTCCTAGAGAGAATGCACGATACATAGTTATGTTGTGGAGTGAACACAGCATGTGTGGAGCAAAAAGAGCAAGCTGGCGTGTGCCCAACCAAGTGTAGTCGCGGCTTGTTTCATGCGTCACATTAATTAAGCATCAGATAGAATCTCTGTGTGTGATGCTGCATGATATTTACGATAAGCTCTAAAACTAGTAAACACATATTTCGACCGCCAACAGGTGTTTATCGTTACGTTTATTATGTCATGTATTTTAAAGCGCTTTTGCGTTATATTTGAAAAAATCGAGTAGCTATTTTCTGCTTTCAATGAATAAGCGTTAGTTCGCAATTGTTCCTTAGACATAGTAAATCAGAGTCGACAAGAAAGCTTGGGGCATGTGTCTCAATAACGCCGTGTGTGATATGCGATAGTGTCGCTACTGGAACAAGCCAAGAAGGCACCATCTTTTTATTTTCTTCGATATTTCTAATTCGAATTTCCTTGTTGTTAATATGACTTTATTTAATAGCTGTTTTACGAATTAGTTGAGGTATTCGTAAATGATAAATTAAGAAAATTATTAGATAGGTATAAAAGTAAAACAAGTTTTTTGAAAAATGGTATTAAATTATTAGTTAGAACATTCAGAAATATAAGTACACATAATAAAAATTCAAATAAAGAAAAATACATCCTAGTACGAAATTATTCTGTTTTATTCAGAACTTAAAATAAATACACTTGTGAGCAATGAATCCGGGTTGTCAATATAAACCTTAATATCCTAGAAACTAAGAATGCTAGCTTATTCAAATAAAAAGCATTTTATAGATTACTAGCGACCCGCCCCGGCTTTGCCCGGGTGCAATGTATTATACATATAAACCTTCTTCTTGAATCACTCTATAGGTATATTAAAAAAAACCGCATCAAAATCTGTTGCGTAGTTTTAAAAATTTAAGCAAACAGGGACAGACGCGGGAAGCGACTTTGTTTTATACTATGTAGTGATTTAAGAAGTTTTATTAATTTTATTTATGTACTATTAAATAGTCTATAAAATACTTTTCATTTGAATAAGCTATCATTCTTAGTTTCCATGATATTAAGATTTATGTTGGTGACCCGAATTTATTGCTCCCAAGTGTAGTAGGTTTAAGGCAACGATTTATTAAAGGAATTACTTATCGATAGAAGACGGGTCATATTTAGAATTATTTATAATTAGCTCAGAATTTGTTAAAATAAATGTTTGTACTAAATGTGTCTATTATATAATGTCAATTTAGTATAAGTATTTTTATTGACACTTTATTGTATTCACTATTTATAAAATATATATTAATTGACTATAATGTATTTCGTTTAGAATAACAAATAAAAAATAACAATATTCCGTTCCGTTTCGATATTAATTGAATATTGTACGTATATCGAAATTATATATAATTATTTTGTAAAACTTAATTACTCAACAATATATTAAAATGATAGTTAGCTGCTATAATTATACATTCTGTGTATATTATGTTAAATATTATATGAATAATTAGTAGGTACGGATTACAAATACGCTACAAATGTTAACAATGATATTTACCGTCTAATTAAGAGAATTGTACTAAAACAAATAAATATTTGTATCACATCAGCTTGCGCTCGATATTTGGACCAAAACCCTGAGACGGTGGGTGGAGGCAACTCGCCATTTACATGAGGGGTCAGCCGGTCTGCTATCGTGCTGATTTACAGCCATATTCAATTGTTACCACTGCTTGTATCAACAGCTGCCACCTACAAATATATATATTATGATACACTACATCCACAGACTATGTCGAATACTCTATATATTCTGTCACGATCCTCGTATATCCCAATAAATTCATTGAATGGTATATTCTTGTTTCTTTTACATGTAAATCCTTTCATGAACTAGTAACCAATGATAATGTCTAGGGTAATATAAACAGATTTATTTAACTCAAATGTAAAAAACAGTTATTCAAATGCAAAATACCAGTGTTAGCAATACTAAAAATTTATATAAATGAAAATTTATTTATGACTTTTAAAGTAGAATGGAATGCTTAAAAGCGACCTCAACACAATTCAAAAAACCCCGAATCTGTTATCGCACATTTACAATTCAAAACATTTTTTAGTTGGTTTAAAGGCGTGAATGTTCCATAAAAATGTTCTAATACAGTTTTCCGAGAACTCTAGATCGCTGTATTGAAGCTTTAAAAAAAACATATAAATGTATTAAGAGTTGAGAAAAGGCTTCATTCATACGGTAGGTTGTACGTAGCTAAAGTAGGCTGGGTTTTTCTTTGGCGGCTACGTCGGAAGGCCCATGGTAGGTAAACAGGGTGGCACGATTTATGCGCAGTTTGAGCGGCTTTCGTTCTTTGTTTCAGGTAATGACCCCGCTTTCATCCCGGACTCAATGGGCGAGAGCAAAGAGTTCGCAGATACCGGCTACGTCGCAAGTCTGCCTCGAGACTAAGTAACGGACATGTTTTTAAGTTACCGATTGTTCTGACGTACACGTAACTACAGGATAAGTAACATAGGCTACATAAAACATAAAATGGGATCATTCAAAAATCAATTAAGAGATTACTTGCTTTTCTGAAAATCGATTACCTAACGTCTAAAGAAAATCTTTATCAGGTTCTCATTCGTTATTGGCAAGCTACGCGCGTAGGTGCAAGTGAATTTAACACCAAAAAAGTTTTACGTAAAAAGTTAAACTACCATTTCTCATTCAGTTTCTACTTTAAAACGCTTTCAACACCTTATCAAGGCTGTTGACGAATTGCCTTTGCATTTTTACATTTTATCACACGATGCGCGTGACGAAACTTTCAAAAAGGAACGTAAATTTAAAATTAGTTTCTGAAAATTCGGCATATGATATTTAGTAGTATTTCACCAACATATCAATAATGTTGTAACTATTTACTAGATAAGCTAAATGTGACCTAGAAATATTAATTTATGCGTTCAATAATCTTGTCATTATCATTATTGATATGTGATGAAATGCAAATGTTAGCTATTGACAAGTTTAGTGGCCGAATTAGCTTAATGAACAGTAAATGATAGTTTGGTGAAATACTCCCTTAGTCTTAGTAGGAATTCAAAATGTAACGCTATTCAATGAAGTATGCGAAACAGTAAGTGTAGGGCAATAGGGCACTAAAAGGCCATTTGAAAAAACGATTCATAACTAAAACACAGACACCTTTTTTCTTCAACTCAGTCAAAACAAGCGATGACTTTAGCACGATACGTGAATAGGCGTGGCCTCGTCATTCGGCCCGTTCTCACTGTAATGACCCTATAACGGTTCGCATTATTATTTATGTTGTGTAGCTGAGAACGGCATAATAGGACCATAAGAATGAAATAAATTCTCGCAAACTTTGAGTTCTTGGCTTGGCTTGAAAGCTGCGATAGCACTTATTGTTTCACATTTGTGAAAATGTTTTCTTAGACGTGTTTTGCATGCGCCGATTATTTCTAAATTTTTTTCGGCCTCCAATTTTTTTTTATATTAGAATATTATTATAAATATTTTTACGGGAAAAATAACATAATATAGGTCAGACTATTAATAAAATATGAAACTGTGTCCCGTTATGACTTATAAACGTCCACGTGAGTCTTATTTGAAATGAAAAAGCGAGGTAAACGCAGTTAAGCATGAATTTATTTTGATTAAATCAAGTAAATTATCTGTTTATACCTAAAAAAGCATAACAATATTGCAAATAACAGTATAAAACTCAAAATAAATCCCCAATTTCGACTCTTAACGCATTCACCTCAACAAGGAAATCTGATTCCAACTGCGGCGCATAGATGGCGCTAGCAGTCACATTCTAGACAACGGCTTAAATAGTGTCCTTTTATTTAGGACCTGTGTTCGGTTAAATGGACGGCCGGTAGATACCTAAGTGACGTTGGTAAAGCCTTTGGTAGTGGCCACAGACCGAATCGGGCCATCAGTCGCCCTGTTGCTTTACACAACACCGCAAATAGCTCTTTGGTTCCCAATCGGATTTATCTAATTTGTTGTTTTATAGTTCTTGGGAGAATTCTGAAAAAATATAAGATCTTACTTTAATAATCCACGATATTTTGCATGGCGTCTTAGTGAATGCTGAAGATAATATAGGTATCACTGAAAATGAAATCAGTTGTAGGTATTTTTAAGTCATTTATTTAATTACTTGTGCTCGCTGCATGATGCGGTGCAGTGTGCGAATCGCCTTATCCCTGCAAATTGTATCGACGGCCGCAAAGAACAAAAAGACAACTGCATTTTTGCGAAATTCACTTTTTTACATAATTGAATTCAGAATTCTTTATTTTATCTAGTGATATTTTTTTTTCATAAAAAATCTCATTTTTTCCTTGTATTTTGTCGCGTATTTAAAGACAACTACACCTTTTTTTACAAAGTAACGAAGTACATACGCACATCTACAATTGTCCGTGTGTGCGTCGTCAAATTCGGCGCGTCGCATGTTATAAACAAAGATATCAGTTACATGACCGTTTTATCACGGGCGGTGGGGCAGTTGACTTTTTTTAACTTGCATACTTAATTATTTCTACGACCTCAATTTTGTTAATCTACATTTTATAATACACACATCAAAAGTGTCTAGGGATAAAGCACATTTTAGCGAATTACTGCAAGTTCTTAAATTGTTTTTTTTGGGCTCTTCATAGTTTCTTAGCTACCTTTCCATAATATGAACAAAATAAAAGTTTTTGAATTTCGATTAAAAGTTGAAAATCTTCCGTCAAGTCGTTTTTCTATAAAATTCAGCAACGGTTTTGAGACAAAAGCGGTACCATTTCTACCACACTTCTCGAGTCAGATCAATATACACAAACGCTATTATGGACAGAAAACGTCACTTGAGTTGGGAAAAAACGATCAGAGCCGTAGGAATGTTGGAATCTGACTCTCGGAAACGTACCTACTGTGGCCATCGCTCCGGGCACTACGCAGAGTATAATAAGTCACTTCTGGACACGCTACCGTATCACTGGCAGCGTAGCTGAGCATCATGGAGGACGAACTCGCATCACCAGATGCTGACAAGATCTTTACATACAAATCACTGCTCGATGGAATCCTAAAATGAGTGCGATGATGCTGATTACGAGGCTTCATCGCTCTTCGTTCCGCCTAGCATTTTCCAACTATGTTGGGGTCAGCTTTTAGTCTAAACGGTGAGCTGAATACCAGTATTTTACACATAGCAACTGTCATCAGACCTCCACAACCCAGTTGCTGGGCAATGCCTATATCCTAAGGATAGACCGGTTGTCAGACTTTCGGACTTCTGACTACACATAACGACTATCACAGGTATTTGTATGACACCCGGACCGACGGCTTAACGTGCTCTCCGGGGTAAGGAAACTAAAATAAGATAATAATAAGAAATGTATGCTTAAGCACCACGCGGCTTCCGACAGCAAAAAGGAGTGGAGCGCGTATTCGTGGACTGAACGCACAGTACAATAAAAAACAAAAACATGTAAATACATTATTCAATGAAATATAATATTTTTTTTCATGCTTTACAAGATGAGTATTCAAAGGCTTCATCGCTTTTCATGGTTGTTAATAAGCGATCAAGCCATTAGAAATCGTTTGCACGAAGTCAATCTCTGTTCGCAAAGGCCGCTACGAGTGCCACTGATTGAGCCCTGCAATCGTAGGGCCCGTTCACAATGGGCTCGTGAACACAGAAATTGAGCAGAAGAAAAATGGCGTTATGTGCGCTTTTCTGATGAATCTCGCTTTGACATGAGACCAAATACTAGATGTATAAGGTATTGATGGACCTCAGGATGCTACAAACGTGGAACAATATTGTTATGGCCGAGTATTTGAATCGATGGAAGAACAGAACTGATTTGAATCAGAGGCAATCTCAATGCATAGATTTACGCTGAAATGATTGTTTCGGATGTTGTCATTTCTCTGCGGACCCAGTTGGGTGCTTTGTTTCAGCTTATGCGTGATAAAGCACGTCCAAACACCGCCAGAATCATTAAAACACACTTGCTGAAGCTATCATCAACGTCCTACGGTAGAAAAACAGACTACCGATTGTTCATTTTATTCAAGAAAAACATTCAATAACTTAGGTTTGGAATTTGATTATTTCATGAAGAAAAGACTAGGAAGAAATTATTTTTTGTTCAGTCAGTTTGATTATTGTGATAAAATAATCTTTACTTCTGTGTTTTAACACGGGTTCAATTCCTTTGATCCTTTGCTTTGCTTTTGTGTGATAATAGCTTGTATAAGATTTGATTATTGATTTGTTTTTGAAGATAGTAACTCCTTAAAAATGTTATATTCTCTGCAAAAATTGCATTTTTGTTACTTTGTAATATGATTACGATGATTAAAAAAGAATCAATTACTAAGAAAAACTTAATTCTTTTCTTGAACTCCAAAAGCTCATCATATTAATAGCATATTATCTGCGTTATCAATATCTGAACCTTTAGAATTACAAAGTAATTTGAGACAACTACAATATTTTGGTGTCAATCATAGTTACCCTTTATTTGTTGTCGTAGTTAGATATATATTATAAAAGAGAATAACAATATCTCCTTTTATAAGTAAAATTGTTTGGGAATCAGTAATTACAAAGTCCTACGTAGAAGCGAACATATGGCAGTTGACTCAGTTAGTTATTTATTTTGTGCGAAGTAGAAAAAGACATCTGCCGTATTTCGAAAAAAATATATATATCAGTTAATTGACCTTCATTATTTTATTCGAAATGCCGAATAACATAACTATTGCAAATTTGAAGAGGCTAGCTTTATTTTTGTAGATGTTATAACATTTTCGCGTTAAAAACGCTCTCCTGAAAACTAGTGATTTTGTAGATAGCCGTTTGTTCTTTGCTGCCGTCGGTATGATCTACGCGGTTGATATTGGTCGGAAGACCCTCAATCTTCAACTCAATGTTATATTAAAACCTTATTCAACAATCAATGTGCGTAACATTTTAACGAAAAAACCACTTCGGTATGGCTTGTTCAACTAACCTACTTACTTAATAGCTGTCTATAAACTAACCAAGTTGCTACCCACAAAAACCATTCCAAAACCGTATTATTGATAGGTCGAAAACGAAAGTCAAGCTCGCTCGTCCAGGAATGAGTGATGACGAAACGAAAAGTGCGGTGCATACGTGAGGAGCAACTGTAAATCACTTGATGAATGTTCCAGAAGCGAACGATGTGTTTATAGGTAACACTCGGTTATCGGTAGTAGGGTTGGTGTTCACCAACATTAATTCTATGGTTGAACAACCGTTTCCCTCAATTTTAGTAAGTTTTTTATTTTACTTTATTTATTGGGAAAAATAAACAGTTACACATTACAGTAAGATATGATAAAATATGAGAAAATGTGCTCCCAACAAAATTTTCAACGGAATACAAAAAAAAAAATCCTTACACACAGTTTACACACCATGGATTTAAATTTAAACCTACACCCCCTTATTACAAAAGATGGTTTAAACCAAGACTAAGGTAAACCCAGGTTTAAAATATACCCATCACTTTCTTATGTCATATAACAAAAAGAGCCGGGCTACTCTGAGAGCGGGGGCACACGATGCGTTGCGGCGGCGGTGCGACGCCGGAGCGGTGTCGCTGCGTCGTCTTACATAGAAATATCTGTGGCATTACACACGATGCGCTCCGGCGCCGCACCGGACTTGCAACCACCGAGACGAGGTGGGGAGGGGGGAATGCGTTGCGACGTCGGAGCGGGCTCGCTCGTTTCTATTTTTTTTCTCTACGATTTTTTTGCTGCGGTGCCGCTGCGTCATAACAACGTTGCGGCGCCGCACCGCTCGTGTGCCCGCTGATACGGTGAAATCTTTGCGGTGCGGCGCCGCAACGCATCGTGTGCTCTCGCTCTCAAACCAGGGTTTTTCTTAGATCATCGTTTGTAATAAGGGGGACAAAGTTTTTTGAGTGAGCGTGTGTTATATCAGAGAATTAATGTTGGTAAACATCCGCTTAAGTTATAGGTGCAACTGGCGAGGCGTAAGCTGAGCTTTGCATTTGTGTGAGTGCACATAGAATCGATTGCCAAAAAGCAGTATAAACCGATTTAAACCAAGCAAAGGATGCGTCTGCATTCATTCTCACACAAATGCAAAGCTCAGCTTAGGCTTCGCGGACGGTAGATAATTATTGGTGAATATTTTGTGAAATGTAGGAAATACACTTCTGTAAGTGTTTCGTGTGACTAGTAGTGATTTTCAGAGTATACCTAAGCGTAATTGGCCTATTACTGTCCTACTGCTGGGTACGGCCCACTTCTCAGAATAGGTTTAAGTCGTACGTATTTGTTCGGGAAGTGTTAGTTGCAAACAAAAAGAGAACTGTACCCCAAGTGTGAGTTTTTTTCGTTAACTACTGTAGTTGCGTCACGACAAAAATGTATGAAAATTTAGGCTGTGTCTCTAGGCGCACCGTTCAATTAACGCGCGAATTGTAGTTAGCGAACGGTGCGCCTAGAGACGCAGCCTAAATTTTCATACATTTTTGTCGTGACGCAACTACACAGTACCTAGTTAACGAAAAAAACTCACACTTGGGATACTGGAGTTGAATAAAGCTATAGAACTAGATAGTTTCGATCCATAAATACTAAGAAATTTAGTAGGTACCTAACAGATAGCACCAGATATAGAAGTGAAATATCTTTCATAAATAAATAACTCTTCGATGAATTGCCGATTAGAACCAACGTTATGAATACCTGATGAAGTTAGATCTCATGACAAGCAATGTCATTATTGCTTTTTATTGGATATAGAAAGAAATAAAGAAAGAAAATTATTTATTCTGGACTCACACAGGCAGTTACAGAAACAAAAATAATATTAAAAAAAAAGGATAATAATTATTATTTAGACTACCTGCACGAGGCCAAAAAGGGCTCCTATCTCAGCATAATGCTGCGAAATTTAAAAAAAATAAATAAAATGTCGCAGCTCTGGTTTTCAGATAGGACTATTGTGATGCCACGGGCAAAACGACACAAATAAATAAATATGTTATGTACAATATTAAATTATAATACTAAACAAAACTACTAAAAACGACTAAAAAAATACAATATACTTACTACTATCTAAATAAAAGCAATAAATAGTTTATTATAAACATGAAGTAAATAAATTCACTGTTTCTATTCTGTATTACTTATATCTAGTACTAGCGACCCGCCCGGCTTCGCACGTGTACGTTTTATAGCTTAAAACTTTCCTCTTGAATCACTCTATCTATTAAAAAAAACCGCATTAAAATCCGTTGCGTAGTTTTAAAGATCTAAGCATACATAGGGACAGACAGCGGGAAGCGACTTTGTTTTATACTATGTAGTGATTCCATGATTCGCACATGTTGATAAGAAAGAAGAAAAAATAGTGGATCACTTCGCGTTAATTGTAGAATTAGTTTGTTTCAAACAGTCACATAATAAGGCCGGGGTTCATTAACATTAATTGCTTGGTTAAACAACACCCATCATCCATTCAAAATTTAAGTGCTGAGCACTTGTCGGTGTAGCAATCTCCAACATTTTCTATGCATGTTATCACATCCGTTTTTTCCGTCTATGTACTTTCTTCTTGGTCTATCTGGTTTTCTCTTTTCCTCTAAACGACATTTTTAGATTAAACAACAGTTTACAAAATGTTCTACTCTATTAGTACATGTTTCGAGTAAACAGTTACCTAACCAGAGAATCAATGTTGATGAACATCGCACCGGCCTAAACACCTAAATGTTAGCAGGTTCATATTTTTAATTTCTAATCCAGCGATGGGCAAAGTACGGCCCGCGGGCCAGCTCCGGCTCACGAACCGTTTTGATCCGGCCCGCCAACAACAGTAGTCATGGGAACCTTTCGAATAGTCTCGAAAACAAATGTAGATCCTGCATTGTGTTTGTGTCGTTATAAATCACTGTAAAGAAATTCTGGCCCCCATAACATTGACTCGGTTTTTTTGGCCTTTGATGAGAAAAGTTTTTCCACCCCTGTTCTAATCCATGCTAGAAAGCTATTCTTTTATTTAAGTAATTAGAAGATAAAAGTAAAAAGATATGACGATGGCGCGATCATGACTGTCTTCATGACAAGCATGGAACATAAACAGAGTAACAACTAATGTTACCTAGTAGTTATGTGAAAACACGAGAGTACATCGCAGGTTTATCATATAAGTATTATACTCGTAAATTTAAAAAATTGTGAAGATTAGATGTCTGTTTATTACTCAATCATCCATAAACGGCTGAACGGCTTTAGATGTTTGACAAACAGATAAATCATGTCCTGGATTAACACAAAGGATACTTTTTATCGAGGTACATGAAGTAGTTCCTCTAGAATCCGAGTGAAACTGTGGACTGACTTTGTGTATATGTTACGGGTAGAGGCCGAATGGTGGTTACACCTAGGTTTACCCGGGTACAATTAGGTGCAGCCGGCCACATACGGTTAAACTTAGATGTATCCTACTTATCTTCGGTTAGAACTAGGTTTACCCTTCATCATAGCGGGTAGAGCTAGGTGTACCTGCACACCGGTGGTTAAGGGGAACCCCGACACGGATAGGTAAGGTTCGAAGGGGATGACGGGGGCTAGAGTGAGCAAGCGAAGCGAGCGAACAAAGCCCCCGTCATCGCCTTCGTGTTAGGTTACTTCAAACCCTGCAGACAGAAATAGGAGCCCCGCACAGCGGGGCTCCGTCGACTTAAGCTACACCTAGTTCTACCCAACTGCTACTGGTTGCACCTAGTTGTACCCGGGTAAACCTAAGTGTACCCGCCATTCGGCCTTTACCCGTAACATATACAAACACACATGCAATAAAATATACGTGTTTTTACAAAGATATGTTGGTAACTTAGAAAACTTATCGTCTTATCAGAGTTAGAAAGAGTGCACTGAACGCTCTGGCAAATAAATTAAGATGTTTTCCGCTTAATATTTATCGTGGCCGGACATTTAATAACGGTTTTGTATTAATGTTATGGACCAGTAATGTACTGATGATAAGTGAATAGATACGGTTGGTTGCAAGTTTGTTATACGAGAAAATGATGGTAATGATTTCGCGAAATAAGGGATGATAATAATAAAAACGTTAGCAGCAATGAGACAAAGAACAGACAATAATTGGAAGCTTATTGCTACTTAGATTATTAGAATAAGCGGTAGAGAAATAGAATCAACTTTTTGTACGCGACCGGACATTTTTGTTATGATACATTATTATGACAACTTAATGTTTTCACGAAAGGACTGTCTTAGAAACTCTTCAGTATTATTGAAGAAAACTTTTAGTGAAACCATCGAAGTATTCATTGTGCATTGATGCTTCTGTACATGCATCTGTCATTGCCTCTTAATTACCTGTTGCAGAACACAGAAGTATAGCATGTTTATTCTATACAATACAACATAGCATGGTCATATTTAAGGAGGTTGTTTGGATTCAGACCCATATTTGACGAGTCAAACAAAAAAAAAAGATCTTTTTTTTGACTCTTCATATAAATGGCATCAGCTGGTCGATCTATTCGTATGGAGTGTCGAAAATATTTAGCTGATTTTTTTTACCTGTCTGTTTTTGCTCTGAATAAAAACCCTTGAAATAAGACCTCGTATTTCAGTTACACGTTGTAAAGCACATTAAACAAGGTTAGTTGGAAAGGTGGCGTTAACCCTAAATGGTATTAAAGTACCCATAATAATGTATAACTTTTGTTCTACAACTTTCTCCAAAAGTCAATAGTTCTATGGAAAAGATGTTTAAAAATTTCATAAAAATAAATAACCCAACATTCCTACATTTCACTTTTTTATCTTTCAGGTCACTTTTCACTTTTAGTGCACATAATATTAGCTGCTCAGTTTCTTGGATTCGTAACTTAACACGGGTTGTAAATTTTAAACCTTTTGACCACTTGGTTTTTTATCAGTTGCCGTGCCCCTAGCGCCCAGCTCATAAATCGGAAAAAGAATAATTACTATGAAAAGAGTATTATAAACATGTTATGTCAATAAATAAATACATTTTAAACACAGTTTTTTTGTCGTATTTATCCGACATGGGCGAAATGGACACATTTTTGCTGTCGAATAGATTCGACTTGGGCGGTTAAAGGGTTAAATAGTTTAAGTACAAAAGTTTTTTGAAATTTTAACACTTGCAAAACAGACATCAATAATGCTTTAAAATGCCTGCGGCTTAGTACTCCTTTTCCGATTAACCTTGTATGTAATACTAAATAAACATACAAAGAACAGCGTTTTCTACCTAACTACTAACAATGTTTGTTTCAGTAACAAGGCAAAATACTTTATCAATACACCGCTTTGTCTTTCAAAGGTAAACTATCTTTTGTTACCTTTAAAAGGCGCCTTAATCGACAATATACACTGAAACCTATATAATACCTACAACCTTCGGTCCCCGATAAAGAAAATTAGCTGCCCATTACAATACCGAGTAAAAATGAAGTAAAAAAAGGTACGCAAGCCATTAAAGAGTCTTAACGACGCCGATCAGATGAATAAATGATTGAATTTTCAATCAAAATTAGAGGAAAGCCAAAGCGAACTTTGTTGACAATATCGAGGTCAGAGTGAGAAAGAGTGACGATTTTAATACCGTTTCATCATCTCAACTGCTTTAATATTTTTAATTGAAAGATTCAATTATACTCTTTCGGATTTAAATGGGTGGACGGCGAGATGTACTAGAAATGATGGGTTCAATTTACATTGCGATTGAGTGAGGAGTTGAGATTAACGGAATAATATATTATTCTCCATTAGGATTGGAAACCGCATGAAGTATTAATAAGGTTTAAAGACCAGTAGCAATTAATTTATGTAAGTACCTATAATACTCGTTAGGTATGTAGAGCTTCACGTTGTTTGAAGAAATTAGCTATGTCCTCATTAGCAAATGGCTAGGTTAAGTAATCCTTTTTACCTACATTCTGCAGTGAGTTTCTGATTTCATGCAGAGGGAGCGACTTCTCTTCTGTGATAGCAAGCCGTTCTTGCATAAGTATACGCTTTGATAGTTTATTCAGCCACCAAATTTATTTCTTAATTAAATTATTAAAACATAGTGGTAGCCCGAGGGAGGCCTAGAAAACGCTGGCGTGATGACTTAGAGCGATTACGCACTGCATCCGATCCGAATCCGTGAAAATACGGATATAAAAAACTCGGACCGAATTCGGATCTGGCTTTACGCACTGCATCCGATCCGAATCCGTGAAAATACTGATCTAGAGTAAAAATCTCGGACCGAATTCGGATGTTGCTTACGCACTATTCCGATCTCTGATTCAAATTCAAACAATTCAGGGGCCATCTTTGGCATATCCGTTTGGCGTCTGATTTGAATCCGAGGTAATGCGAAAGCGTTCATACAAACAGTACTACGGCTACTTCGGTCCGTCAATTGTTCTTCCGAATTAGAAATTCACGGATAACGGATAGAGTTCGGATGACGGATGCCGGATGTAGTGCGTAAGCTACCATACAAATAGTTTTATAGCTACTTCTGAACGTTTTTTCACGGATTCAGATCGGATGCAGTGCGTAATCGCTCTTAGAGTCGTTAATGGGAGATTGGCCAGAGAAAGCAATGCATATGGATGAGTGGAGGGCTATGGGAAGACTTTTGCCCAGCAGTGGGACAATGAAGAATGGAATAGAATATACTTTATTGTACACCAAAATTGTAACACAGCTCTTATACAATATCATATGTTGAAGGGTACAATGGCGGTCTTATCGCTGATAGCGATATCTATCAGACAACCAAAGACGAAGGTTGAATAAAAAAAAAGTGGTAGCCCGGACGTTACAGAGCCGCTTGTTAAGTACCGGGTTGTACTGATGTGTCGTTTTTAATGTCATAATGTACTTTCATAGTTTATCATACCACTGACATACGGTGAAGGAAAACATCGTGGTAAAACCTGGACTTAATGGTCTCAAATCACCAACCTGCAGTGAGCAAGCGTGGTGATCAATGCTCGTTTCTGCTCTGTATGAGAAGAGGGCTGTAGAACAGTTCATCATAATCATCATCATGCAGCCAAAAGACGTCAACTGCTGGACATAGGCCTCCCCCAAGCATCGCCACTTTTTGCTATCCATGTTAGGGGGGTTTGTCATAATCGCCACTCTTGGCAGGCGGGTTGGCGATCGCAGTATGGTTGTTAAAATACTCAGAGAACGCTGCTGCCCATTCTCTAGTGAATCCCTTAGTCGCCTTTTACGACACCCATACGAAGAGATGGGGCAGTGCTATTCTTTAAGATTAATATTTAATTTAATTTAAATTATTAACATTCTTTACGATACGGAGAAAAGATGGCGTGATTTATTAGACGAGGATCACATAATAATTAATAGTAACCTCAAAATTGTTTTATTTTTGTTATAATACAAATCTTTTAGCTACATCTTTCCTATTAAAACTATACTAAATTAAACAAGTGCATGTTATGGTCGCTCATAATTATCTTAGAGTCACGTGCGTTGTCTCAAACAACTGCTTCTTGAATTACGAACAAGTTCTACATCGAAATAACTAATTAATGTGCGAACACTATAAGAAGAGACTCATTAATTTAATACCTGACTGGAAAACAAGAGAAGCGATGTTTAGCAGGTGTTTGACGTGCTCTTTGTTAAGTACCAATCTTCCCAATTGCTAGTACACTCGTTTCCATAGTTGAAAGATTTCGGACTCCGAAAAACGAACGTTGAAGTTTCGGATCGAAACGAAACAACGCCAATCTGTTAAATTTGCTCAATCCAAATGATATCTTATGTTTTTGTAATAAAGATGAAAATCTATTAAAGAAATTTGACAGATTGGGATAGCTTGATGTGCTGGCGTCTGTACATGGAATTTATAAATATACTAGCTGTATCCGGCATGTGTTGCAATGCACTTTTTCCTACTTACTACTTACCTATCTTCAGAAATAAAATCAAAATAGTAACAAAAAGTTAAAACCATTTTCATGCATGCGGTAAACAAATGAAGAATATGGACACACTGAGATTATTTCGTTTTTTTTAAATATCTAAATTTTCTTTCTTAAGAACTTTCTGACAATTACGAACACAACAAAAAAAAAATTGCGAAATCGGTCCAGCTGCTCACGCGTGATGACCAAGGGAATTAAGGATTAGATGATTAAAGTATTGTCAAACAATAACGAACTACTAGACGCTAATTAACATTTGGGAGTAGGTTGAATAAAAGACAAAATGTTAAATCGCGAAAATCTAATCGATCGTCGGATCGAAAACACTTTCGTGGTTGGAAAAAGTGCAATCCGTTGGCCGAAACTTCGTAGTTCGATTTTCGGAGTAGGCAGGACTTGAGGTATACATATAAATTAGTTTAATATAGAAAGATGACTGGCCTACAAGATTCCAAAATAATATTCAATAACGTAGAAACTTTTGGTTTATACTAAGTGAAATGACATTAAACGTTACCACGTATTCTATGATGCGTTCTAGGTCCGGACACAAAAACACATTTTGCTTTGAACAGATCATTATAAACTTTCATAACTTTGCGTAGAGATATTGATAAGTGAAAAGATATTATAAAAAAAAACCTCGATTAGGTTAGCTGTAGCATCCAATGATTTCCACAATAACATTCCGCCAGATGAAATTCTAAAACGGGGGACTATTAAGAATTTTATGAGCGAGTGACACTGTTAGGTATGTTCAAATTAAATACCGTTACAAAATTCACCAGATTTCTATGATAAATGAAAAAGAAAGATTTCGGTAACTGTATTTTTTATGAAGTTTGTAATAATTGCAAGGGTGTATCATCCGAGTGAAACAAAAGGGGTCCGGTGCTGCTCATTTATTCAGGCGCTGAAGATTCCTTGCCCCAAAGAAACTTTCTTATTTCGTCTAACGATAATTAAATTATAGAATTAACTGTGGAAATTAGTTGAAAATTACGACAATACTTAGGCTCATTGTGAACGTTTATTTTTTTCCCGAAAATAAAAAATAAAGGAGGTTGTTTAGGGATGAGAATTGTTAATGGTATTGTATTTATTTTGTTTTATCTTTACGCTTAATTGGATAACTGAAGGTTTTATTTAATATTTTCTGTTATTTAGAAGTTAAAAAAACAAGGGATTTGTTATTGTTAGGCCTAGAAAAATTACATTAAAATTACACTATTTTTTTTGCTATTTTTTATTTTTTTTCGAAATTTGAAACAGTGAAATCTTGTTTAGCGATTTGGTTTACGTGCTATAGTTTGTCTGAAGTATAGGTTAATGTGTTTGTAACTAATTAATAAACATTAACGCTATATAATTAAAGCGGGTAGTATGTAACTAGCATGTTGCCGACGACAGAAATATGTAGAACATGTCCACCCGCTTGTCTAATTATAATCGATCCTCTGGAGATTGACACATGTCGTGAATGTACCGATAGCAACATCGTCGAAATAATAAAAAGAGGAAACTTAAAAAAATAAAATAAATATAAAAATAATGTGTAACTGTGTAAAACAATGACATTACCATTGTAAATAAGGCTAATTTATTTATTGTCTCAATTTTTTTAAACCGTTTTTCTTTTATTCACATATTTTTACATATTTAGTTACATTTTTAAATATTCTAATATAAAAAAAAACATTTAAAAATATAAAAAATAGTATCCCACCGGCATCGGGAACAAGGTCCAAGCTGCCGGCAGTCAGGGCTCCAGAGAAAGGAACCTCCTCACTATGCGTGCCGTATCCAGGAGTACTGCTTTTTGCATCAAGCCCTTGATCCAGCCATCCAACGAGAGCCTCTTAAGGTGTTGATCGAGGCTCTTGGCTATGAGGCCATTCGCCGTAACGACTATCGGAACAATGACTGCTGAGTCCACATCCCACATGGCGACAACCTCGTGTGCAAGATCAAGATATTTTAATTTAATAAACAGTTTTATTATTATATTTCTAATAAAGTTGTTCACTCTGTTTACTCCATAGTAAGAAACAGCTCCGAGAATTCATCTTAGTAGGTATGTTGCTTTGTAAGAAATGATATAACGGGAATCGTTGGAAAACAATAAAATGTAAACAGTGTTTCCACAATCTTTCACTAGAAAATAATCCTTTCCAAAATCAATTGGTATCTTCTGCATACATAATCTGGTTTATTTTCAACATACAAAATTCATTTATCTGAGAAAACATTGGATTCACTGTAGAGTATGTATCAAAGTATTAATCTACATTTTATTGAACAAAGCTGTACTTTAAGAAAGTAAACTCAATTAATAGTATTGTTTTAAGTATGAAAACCTACTGTATTCTAAATATAAATTTTAGGTTTTTACTAATGAGGCAGTCACCCGATATCCTCCCACATTTGCCTTATTTGCGGACCGTACACGGTACAGTCATCAAGAGAGAAGCGTCGTTGAGTATCCGTCCCTAGCTGATGAGTGACATACCTTTTTTCCAGCAAAAACAAAGTAACCGGGATCTATTTGTGTCCCAACACTAATAAAAAATAACCTGCCACCAACATATGAGATGCACGTGTCATCCTAAATATTTCGGTTAAATTATTACTTCTTAATTTTCTTTTTGTTGGTCGTAGATGTTATAACATATTTAAAGGGCTAGAACTCGATTAACGAGGTGAGCTTTCTTTGTTCTTTTTTTGTTTAGGGAAAAAAAAGAGTAATTTGTTGTTATAGTTACCTAATAAATAGAGAACAATACAATTTTTAATTGACTAATTAAGAAAGACTATTGCTACTTTTAATATTCCTACACGTGGTTCTTGGACAAGCTATTTTCTCAATCTGTCACTAAAACGTTAAATTTTTAATATTTAATAATAATTAAATTAAATTAATAATTAAATTAAATGAATAAATGGAATAATAATAATCGTTTATTGGATAAAAAAAGTACGTTTACAGTAATATGAACACTGTCACTTAAACTAGGTTTAAATCCCTGTACTTAAAGCAAAAGTAATAATCGTCGTTGATCTAATAATAGGTATCTATAAAGTGTTGGTGCAACAATCCGTTATTATATATATATCTGTTATATGTATATTAATAAGTATTTAGGTTATTTAACAATAAGATATTTTGTAAACTAATTATCGAATTAAAATACCTAATACAAACATCAGCATAAAGTACGGTCAGTCTGATATTCGTTTAACAAAGAATGTGTGTGTGTGTGTTAGTGTTTGTGTGACTAACAACAAGCCATTCATAACATTTTCTTCAACTTTATCACAACTAGATTTTCTTTTATCTTTTTTGTCATATTAAAATGTGTGGACATTTTTATTTAACAGGTTAGTATATTAAATGAGTCTCTTCTCCAATTTATGTTTTTCCGTTATATTAAAATACATCTAACATACTGGATAGATAGCAGACTAATTAATCATTAAATAATTCGGAAACTGAATTATTATTACCTGTTAAATTAAATTATTCGCTTGGTGCCATATTTTTAGCTATCAGTTTCTCTAACAATATAATAAAACACACTTTTATAAAATATTTTATTTTCTTAACCTGCCGTTGAATTATGAGATGCACGTGTCATCATTAACATTTTATTTGAATTATTATTCTTTAAGTTTTATTTGGCTGTTCGTGTGCTAAATTATTAAATTTGTTTATTTAATGTGGTTATAATCAAAGGTCTATCTTATTTATAAACTGTTTCAGTCCCTAAATCTATTTTCTCGACGCTTATATTCTTAACCTGCCCCAAGTGAATTATTGAGGGAGCACGTGTCATTTTAGTTAAATTATTACCTTCATCTTAATTGTTTTGGGTTATTCGAAGACGTGCTAACATATTTAAAGGGTTAGCCCACGATTAAAGGGTGCTCTTTCTAATTTCTCAACTTTCGCAGACTTCAAATTAAATATAGATGTACTTGTTTATTAGGTGTGGTTTTCAAAAAGGTACCTACGCTCTTTGGGCTTTACCAAGCCGGAAGGGATTAAAGTGTGAGCGATGGAATTTTCAGCGTGCCCTTTATAACCTTTTGAAACATATATTAGTATGAGTATGTTTTATTTATACGGCCTAAGTGTTCAAAATACTCGTTTTACTTTTAATGTGTTACAAATCTTTTAAAAAAACTACCTCTACATTGACAACTGGAATGTATTCTCTAATATTTGATTAATATAAGCGTAGCTGAGTTATAAAATCACATAGCAATTAAGGCTAAAATTAACAGCTTAAACAAATAAACAAACGACCTCTATTGGCACGTCGCTTGAAACGAAGAATTCTGCCTCCCTACGAATTGAAAGATTGTGTACACCGCCATCTAGGGAACGAGGACGAACTCATTTAGCTACATTCTACTGCAATGCCTCGAGCCACATTAAAGTGCATCTCTAGCCCGAGGTTCTGAAAACGACTTTTTTATGAGTTACCGAGATGATCGCCGCATAAAACTGTTGCTTCTCCTCTGTTTCATGACTTATATCAATGTTAGATTAACTTTATTATATTATAAATGCTGCATTCTCGAACAGAATGTCGATAGATTTTAAGCAGACATTATTAAACATTGAAGACGGATAGTTGCACCATCTATTCTCCCAATGGTTCATTAATTGACATTCGATTAGATTTACTGCTTTCAATATGTAATAAACCGTTACTAGTGTAAGTACTACGAAACGTAGACTGGTATGCACCTAAGCGACCTAATAAAATTAGACTGAACGTCAACTACCCACAATACTTATCTTTTGCCTCTTGGCTAAACTGATGACATTGCATTTTAGACTTTATTCCTTTACACACACGACTACTTGTAAAATCAAAGGAAGCCCTTTAAGGCTTAGAGCGCGGTCGCAACAGCGGCGTAGCATCGTCTATTTCGACGTCCTCGGTGCGTTGACCGGCCCATTTCGACGCTGCACAACAGTCGATAATTATGTTGTCAACTGACTAAAGCAAGCGGGCTATACAAAGCGGATCTGGGCCGGATCAGTCGCTTTTTGTGCACGACAAAGGCCATTACGCGATCCGTTTCCGAGCGTAAAGTCAACACTGTTATGAAGTTTTCATTGAGTTTTCGCTGGAAAATCGGCTAACGTGGGAAAGCTGCGATTGCGATTTGAATGGATAATGAGCTCCGGTGTATTCGTTAATTGAGTCGATATGTAAATAAACAGGCCGCGAGCCTCACTCAATCATTGCTGGACTCAAAGGGGAGTGCTATTTTATTGTAGCCTGAGCTCTGATTGTTAGTAAACTTTGCACTGTGTTTGCCTGCGTAGGTATTTACCTACCTATTAGTTGATTTACAAAGGGCCACTAAATATTTATACAGCGGTACTAACATTTTATATTTACATATGCGACCACGTAAACAAACGAATATTTTCATCATACATTTTTTAATATGTTTGTATTTCATAAAATTTCATCCATTCCCGAAATAAAACTAGGTATTAAAAATGCAAACGAATTATCATTCGCATCATTTTATTTACCCACAACCGTTTAAACAGTAAATAGTTGAATATTTTAATTTGCCAAAACAAACATAGGTAATGCAAAATACTCTATCAGTAATATCAATTTTATACAGTACAAATGACATATCACTTAACAATTCATGGCGGTCACGTTTCAATTTGTGGTCTATACAATGTAATAATTAATTTATTATCTATTTACTCATTTGGAACTGAATCAATTTGGGTAGCGTTCAGAATTTATGGTTTAATGATTTTTAGAAGTGTGCTGGGTGCTGTGTTTTTCTCGTTTTGTAGATTTTGTAAGAAACAACTGAATTGAACAAAGATAAGATAAAAGATATTAATTGCCAAAACAACATATTCCATTATCAATATAATATAGTTTTAGTTACAATATGGCAATAGGAGTTGAGCTCAGTTTGTGCTTACTAGAATTCGTCTGCGCTGGTTTTCGGCTCACGCCCAAGATAAAATATCTTGCCAGTGTGATTTTATATGGATACAAGTTAATGTTACTTGTCATTAATCATTAAATCAGTCTTTAACTAAATTGACATGCGCCACAAGATATAGAGTGGTCTAATTTAATTTAAGAACCATTGGGCCGTTGTAAGTTTTATGTCTTTATCATATTCCACATAAAAAGAAATAGTTTTACTACTTAAATTTAGCAGATTTTTAGTTTCAGCTGCTCTCACATCTATGGTTTGCAGTTAATAGTGAGCGGTATCAATTAAAACTGTCTCCTCTGATTTATTTTATTGGTTCAGCAATTGATTACATTACGCCAAATTGACCACAATGAATGGGAGTCTCACGACACCGCACTGCGTTACATTCAATCGACAGTTGCGTTTTTACTACATTTTTACTTTAATTATACAAGGTTAGTCGGATACGGGGTACTAATCCGAAAGTGTTTTAAAGCACCTATGTGACTTTTGTTCTACAACTTTGCCCAAAAGTAAATAGTGTAAGAGAAACAGCTGTTTAAAAATTTCTTAAAAAATACCCTAAAATTTATCGATCCTCAGCTACGTTCAGCTGTGTTTACATTTTAGGTTAGGTTATATTAGAGGTCACGGATTAGAAGCACCATTTTCTGAATTCGTAACTAAAGCAGAAGAATTTTTGAAAAAACTAAAACAAAAGTCATTTTGCATCGAAATAAAATTTATCGAATTTTCAAATTTTAACACTTTGAAACAGTCATCACTGATACTATAAAGTGGGCTGCGGATTAGTAACTGCCCCCTTTCCGACTAACCTTGTACAAGGTTCAAACAAAATAGGTACCTTTACAAACTTCTACAGGGGCCCAATTCTCCTAAAATAAATTGTTGCCAAACGCAATCGAACCACAACCGTCAGTCAGTTTTTCTTTTCGAAAACTTTCAAAATGATTGATTTTGTTTTTTGTGTCAAACATTTCGACAGCTTTTGAAATTGAGAACTGTCTGAATGAACGGTTCGGCCTTGGTTCGGTTGTGATTTATCAAGATTTATTTTAGGAGAATTGGGCCCCAGATCACAGTACTCATAAATATGAACAACTTTTACCATAGGACCAACTCTGAAATATATAAAAAAAAAAACAGTTGTTCCATTCATTTGGATCGTGTTAGTATTACACATTTGTACGGAACAGCTGTTTTTTTTGTTTAATTTCAGTGTTGGTCCCACGGTAAAAGTTGTTCATATTCATGAGTACTGTGATCTGTAGAAGTTTGTTCAGGTATTTTGTTTGAACGTATTGATTTTTTAATGTGGGTACTTAATGTTACCGATAGAGATGCAACGGATGATGCCAGAGGGATAGTTATAATTATAATAACTACATTTGGCAGGCGGACTGTGGCAATATGTTATTAGAAGACAGGAGAAAGTACTTAAATGTTGTTTTCAACCGCTCAATTTTATACCAATGAAAGCGTTGCCAATAATGAATTCTATACATTTTGTAGGTTTACTGTACTATTGTCTAAACACATAGGTATACGTTAACAGAGAAATTACTACATAGTATAAAACAAAGTTGCTTCCCGCTGTCTGTCCCTATGTATGCTTAGATCTTTAAAACTACGCAACAGATTTTGATGCGGTTTTTTTTAGTAGATAGTGATTCAAGAGAAAGGTTTATATGTATAATACATGCATATTATAGTAGAGAAAAACGCGGAATACGCGATAAACGACATTCACGCGGGCGAAGCCGCTGACGACCTCTAGTCTAGAATAAGATGGTGTAGACAAAAATTTAAAGGAGTATGCTTAGGTGGTTTGGTCATGTTGAGAGAATGAGTGAACGGCGATTAACCAAACAAATTTATAAGGCGGATGTCAGTGACAGTTGAGTCGGAGAACGTCCTAGAAGGACATACATCGATGTTATTGGTGATGTTCTTCAAAAAGGACTGGTGCGTAGTACTCTCAACCGGCGTGAGTGTATGAAAAGATGTATAAACGTGGACGAAACGAAAGGAGTATGTAAGGATCGTAACATGTGGCGTTCTGCAGTTTCTGCCTACCCTCATGGAAAAAAGGCGTGAGTTTATGTATGCTGCCGTTCGAATGCTAAAAGATTGCAATAAGTGAGTAATGACCTAATTATGAGTTATGAGCAAAAAACGTGTAAAATGGTTGTCTCCAGAAATTTTGAAGACATGTTTTTGTTATACGAAATTATTGGGCTACGTTTAAGCTTTCCCTGTTTATTTTTTAATCAGTTGAGGGGGTCAGGATCATAAACTCACATATCCACTTATGACACTTCGTTTTTTTTGTTCTCTTTCGACTCCTAATGATAAAATTCACCATTTTGCAAAACATTTTTGATCAAAACAGCACGTATCCCTCAGTGAAACGCAAACTATATCAAGATTTTCGTTCAAAACCACCACAAATCCTACTGTAAAATTATAAAAAAAAACGAAATTGTCAAAAGTGGATATGTAAGCTTTTGATCCTGACCTCCCCAGTTATAAAACTAATATTATTTTTACATGTCTTTGCTTATAACTAAAAATAAGGTTTACTCACTTAACGGTCTTTTAAAAATCGGACGGCAGTGTGTAGAAATCTATTTCAGTAAGCACCTCTTACAAAAACACATCAGCGATCTCCTAATGCTTTTAGAATGCCCATATAAAACCGCTAATATTCCACTGGCGTCCAGTGAAATCACGATGACGATGTAAACACCCCACGGTAATATACCGAAAAGGGATCGCACCTATCTATAACAAAAAAGGTATTAGATAACTATCCCAACTTCGGTTCCTGGTGGAACTATCAATCACCTTACTAATTGCGTTATTTATCTACCCCCATTCTGAAATCGCGCTGTCATCGGCCTATGTAATTTCACTTAGTGGCCTCTTTAGCCACGTATTATTTCTTAATAATTTTCCGCCACTCATTGTGGCTTAGCTGTGAAAATGACAGGGTTTTCACAACACTTTTAGGCTATAAAGGTCATGTAATTCGTTTGGTTAGAAACGTTATTCGTAACATGAACACCGCTTTTTAAACACATTACAACGTGGATAGTTTTACAGTTATTTTATTTGAATGTAAATATTAAAAAAGTATTAATATTGCTTTAACCTGTATTAGAAGAGATGGCTTAAACCAAGACTAAGGTAAACCCCGATTCAAAATATACCCATCACTTATCACCAGGGAGCGGAATTTCATGGCAAAACAATTGAAAGGTGATAGAGACCGGTCATTATTTTTTATCGAGTATTCAAGCTATCGATACTTTTTAGTTATAAACTTTATTCCTACTAACTTGTAAAATACTTTTTATTTTTATTCTTTACACATAAATAATCTTTACTAACACATAAATAAAACATTGTCTTATCTATCAAACAATTCTGACAACCACCGCGACTCGGCAAGTTTACCTTATAGACACTATTATGATATTTGTTCTCTTTTGATTACGGTACAATAGCACGATAATCAAAATGAAAAATTAATTACGTCATATCTATTTCAATTTGACATTTCGCGTTGATTTTGTGTTTCTAACAATGGCTAATATGTCTGCCCGTCCGTCTGTATTCTCAGCTGCTAAAAAGTATCGATAGCTTGAATACTCGATAAAAAATAAGGACCCGTCTCTATAACCTTTCAATTCTTTTGCCATGAGATTCCGCTCCCTGCTTATCACTTTCCAACGTCATATAACAAAAAGAGACAGCGCTATTTTAAAATCTTGGTTATTTTTAGACCATCTTTTGTAGTAAGAGGATAAAAGTCTTTTTTTCTTTTTTAAAAACGTTGCCCCACACTAGGATTTCTCCTGTATCGTGGGTGCGTTTACAAACACAAATTTCACATACGCAAACGCCCAGACCCGAAACAACTATCTGTAGTCTGAACTAATCTTACTAATGTCTGGACTGGTGCGTTGGTCTAGTGGACGCAAGGGCGACTGCTGAGCGTGAGGTCCTGAGTTCGATCCCCAGGTCGGACAAAGTGATATTGGGTTTTTCCCGTGTGGAATTTTTCAGTAGCTGCCTGGAATTTGGATTTGTGCCCGATTGATGGTAGTAGGTTCGACTCCTATTACATGGGACTTAAACATAACGGCGAAATGTGGGCGTACTATAAACCTCTGCCCAATTCTACAGTGAATATAGGCGTGATGTTATTATGTTAGAATTGCTGTTGTTGTAAATAACACGTATTTAACCATATTTGAGTTTCTTGTATCGTTCAAAACGTACATATTTCATGTCTAAAGACAAGTTTAGAAGTAAAGTAATAACGCATTAGAGTTTCGAACTCGTATTCTAGAACCGTTATTTGCGGCTTTCCGTACGTACCGTACTCGAAATATAATTGACAACCCTTTCGCCATTAACTAGAATTGGGTTGTCCAGTCAATTTCTGAATGAATGATGCCCGAAGTCACCGGGTTTTGGGTCGAACAAATCCCAAGTATGCGTGACGGAATAGTTCTCAGAAATAATTTGTATAGTTTGTTGTATGCGCACGCAAATGAAATGGTCCAAACATTTGGTTGGAACTCGTTAACCAACTCGTGTTTTTGACGCCAAGATTCGGTACCGAGTTAATTTAGGTTGTCGATGACGGCTTTTTGAACCGATTATACACGCGTCGGTTTACACCATGTGCTAATGATTTTGTTAGAAATTGCGGCCTGTGCGTAATGTATGTTTATCAGCGATTTAGGGCAGGTCATTCATTTACACATAGTAATTTGAAGCCTAATGATAGTTTGTGGCACATAGGAATATGTTGATTGAAATATTTGAGTGCTTGTGTTGCGGATAGACGGTAATAATCACTTTTAGAGCCATTACGCACTGTCGATTGGTCGCCGGAGACTTGGTCGATGGCGACTGTGACTTTCTATAGTTTATGCAAGATTAGTCAGAAAGGGGGTACTAATCCGAAAGGGTGTTAAAGTACCCATAATAATGAGTAACTTTTGTTCTACCACTTTCCCCAAAAGTGAATAGTTTAAGAGAAATAGCTGTTCAAAAATTGCATAAAACATTTGCTAAAATCTATCTATCCTCAACTATGATCAGCTGTGTACATTTTAGGTCATATTTGCGGTCACAAGTTAGAATCTCCATTTTCTGAATTCGTATCTAAAGTAGGGACGAAGAATTTTTGAAAAAAACTACAATTAAAAATTATTTTACATGGAAATATAAATGATCGAATTTTGAAATTTTAATACTTGCTTTAAAACCGTCATCAGTGATACTTTAAGTGGCAAGCTGATTGGTATCCCCTTTCCGACTAACCTTGTATAGGTGTTTACGCACTTGGTCGCCGGTCATTCAAGCGACTATGCTTCCGACCTGATATTATGTTTTAATGTAAGAGAGACTCAACGATCTCACAGTTAAACTGCGTAAGCAGTTTTGTGGGGCAATGTACTTAGCGTTAAGAAATTTTAAGTAAATAAATCATTCATTCATTCATTCATTCATTCATATGTTTTTGTCGCCGAGAGACCAAGTCTCTGGCGACCAGTCGACAGTGCGTAATAGCTCTTATGTTATGGTTTACTTACGTGCATTTTTCGGGATTGCCCGACTAGTTTCGGAGTCAAACGGAGCCCTTAATCATGAGCTGAACACACGGCGAGGTCGCAAGTCGATCCTACTAGTCGAACAGGCACGTGATTAAACCGTAACTAATCATAAATTTAAACGTGTGTGTAAAGTTATAACACAAAAAGATTACAGTCACTAATCTGATGCCTAAACACAGCAATTTTACCACGAGCGCTCATCGTAATAAATTCCCTGATACCTTTATTAATGCCGCATTAAAATAGGGTATTATAACAAGAGGTTAGGTATCATAGCAACGCGATTTGCTTAGTTAAATATTTTCAGGAGCATTCTCCCGAGTGAGGAGGGTTGGCCGGCCATCCCCGGACCAACTCGAGAATTCTGGCGATTGTGATGATATATGGGGGCGCATTATTTTCTTATCTTTTCTTTTTCTAACTCCACCGCCCATACTTCATTCCTGCCCGTATTATAAACGTTTTACTTTTCATATCTCGTAATAGACGCCTTGGGCCCCAATGGTGTTAGTATTACGTAAATTTCGGTAATATGTCATAGCTGTTGAGCCTCTCAACGCTCTTAGCTCGTGATGATTTCATTTTGAGCAGGAACGATATAAATTAATTTTTGTTTGAGCATGACTCAAAGGAAATTGTTTCTTGAAAATGATACCGTATTGTGGATGAGGTTATCTCAGTAAACAAGGTGGCGGCGGGACTGAAGAAAATATTTTCATTCTATTGAGAGTCGGCGTAATCTTTTAATATACAACGCTATGAGGTTTTACTGCTTGTAGTGTTCCGTTTATAAACAAATTTAGTTTCGTGTTGCGGGACGTGAGAAAATTCAGAAACGTAAGATTTTCTTTTGTTTTTAAACGTTGTTCTTAGACAGAGTGCAAGAAGTTAGAAGAATGTAAGTGTCTACTCTGTTTTCTTTTATGGTTCATCTGTTTAGTTTTATAGCCAATCAAAATTAAACTTCAGCAAGTGATACGTTTTTCGTAAGAGTAAAACGGGACCCTATTACTAAGACTCCGCTGTCCGTCTGTCACCAGGCTGTATCTCATGAATCGTGATAGTTAGACAGTTGAAATTTTCACCGATGATGTATTTCTGTTGCCGCTATAACAACAAATACTAAAAAACAGAATAAAATAAATATTTAAGGGGGCTTCCATACAACAAACGTGATTTTTTTGCCGCTGTCCGTCCGTCCGTCTGTCACCAGGCTGTATCTCATGAACCGTGATAGTTAGACAGTTGAAATTTTCACAGATGATGTATTTTTTTCTTGTCCTGCTTGTTGATTGTCCTTTGCGGACTAGTTCTACGTAATCGGGAAGTTATTGGCGATACTTGAAGTGTCTCCAGCCAAAATTAATGTCAACCGTAGCCAAAAAAATGTTAGGTACAAAATTAACATAAAATTTCAACAACCTAAAATATGAATTCAATTTCGTTTCTACCCAAACTTAACACCAACAGATGTTAAATCACAATTCCAATAACAACAGAGACAAATCTCTGTAACAAGATCACAGAATCACTAGAATAAAATACATGCGATTATACAAAGGGATCGAATTCAGCACTTCGTACCGTTTGATGGACAGCTGGGCACCATTACCATAGTTTTAAAAGTCAAAGTCAAAACTGGGGACAGTTAGAGATGAAGTAAACAAGTTGACCTTGACTTGATCTTACCAGAACAGATACTGTAGCGGAACACCGACCTAAATGTAAGTAGTTTGAATACAGATGACTTGATCGAATCGAGAACGTAAATCTATTCTGGATTATTTACCTATTTCAGGATTTCAGTTTTATCTTGGATACAGGAATGTATTGTCTGTCTTTTTATGTTAAAATTTGAGCACTTCTTAAATCTATACATATAAAAGGAGAAGCTGACTGACTGACTGATCTATCAACGCACAGCCTAAACCGCTGGAGTTAGAAAGTTGAAATTTTGACAGTAGGTTCCTTTTGTAACATATGCATCTACAAAGAAAGTATTTTTCGAAATTCAACTACTAAGGGAGTTAAATAGGGGATGAAAGTTTGTATGGAAAATCGTCACTTAACGGGTTCATTTCACGCAAGCGAAGCTGCGGGCGAAAGCTAGTAGTCTATAAAATACTTTTATTTGAATATGCTAACATTTTTAGATTCCGATTTAACCATCTTACTGCGACATAATACATAAATGCGATGCAAAAATAAAATCGAGGACAGTTAGCTTTACGTAAAAACGTAGGTATATACGTTCCTACAGAGAGCCAATTGAGGTGTCATTAACTTAAATGTACCTACTAGGTATTACGCATTCGATTCCAGACTTTATACAAATAAAACCTAACTCGTAAGTGTATACCTTCTTGTAATTCTATGCCAGTTGTGAGAGCCGATTGAAGGCAATACGTTATTTAGCTAACAGACGATTTGGTAGGATCTTTGAATGCTACATGTTAGTGCTCCACGTGATTCCTCGTACCTCTTAGTATTTGTTGTAGACGACCTACGTTACTAGCTTTTGAAGTGGTTACTTGTTAGGTTTAGAGGCAGTAATGTTCTTGTTTAAGCGTTGTACTGAATAGAGTACTTTGCTAGGAGTTTGTTGTATGGTTTTCAGAAATCATCTCTTTACGTCTGATTGCTTTATTAATTATAACGCAATGTTTTAGTTTTACATAGAGTAATTATCTTTAAAACTAAGAGGAATTATTAAGGTACTAGCTTTTGCCCGCGGCTTCGCTCGCGTTAATTAAGCTCAAAAAACTCTTAACACACTACTAAAGTTTCTATAATAATATAATTCAATCATGATTCTAAAGACACGCGGCGCCATCTATGAACGTTATTGTTGTTTTCCTCGGGAACAGTACTTTTTTCGGGATGAAAGGTACCCTATGTCCGTTTCTGTACACCTGATAACGTATATACAAAATTTCAGGATGATCGGTTCAGCGGTTTAGGCGTGAAAAGGTAACAAACAAACAAACTTACTTTCTCATTTATTATTTTTAAAACTAAGATTAAATAGTATTATTTGAAAAGTCTCACCCACATTATGAAATCCGATATACTCTCATGGTCCAGCTACACTTGCATCTAAACACGTTTTGCCGTTTACATGCTTACTTGTGCAAATTAGAATTAGCGCAAATAAGATTGAGCGTATATCCGGACTATTATGAAGCCTACATCCTATGTAACTACAACTTGATTACTTAAAGCTATGTTTAGACGACAAGAGTAATGCACGCCTTTTGCTAAAGCGAGTTAGTTCCTGTAGTTGTAATCGCGGGTAAGCAAAACTCGTCATCTAAACATAGCATACGTGTACATTAGTGCGTTATTAAGTTACATTTAATATGTATGAATTTATTTTGATGTGTATGTTAGTCTTCAAGGTATTTATCTATGGCCCTTTGTAGCCTGTAACAGGTATAGTACATATCCTATTAGTTTCGACTAGCTTTCACGACACAGGGAATCCTAGTGTGGAAGCTAGTACCAAATGTAATATTAGTATTATGTAAGTTTATTGAATAAAGTATAGCCTATAGGTTAGGATTATAAAAGGCGGATTCACATTTAATTTGCCTCTCGCTCATAGAGAACGTGCATAAGTGAGAAGCAAATAACGTCAATAATAGAATTGCCGCTATGTTTAATTCCATTCTTTAAGTAATCGGGTTGTAGATTAAGTTTACTTTTTTAGTCAGAGACTAAAACAAAGCGGATTTTGGCCGAGGAAAAACCAAGAAGTTAAACTAAAAATACACAGCCCTTCTATCTAAAAATAACACCAACCGGTCTAAACCAAAAATAAAACAGTCTTCCATTTTATTATTGTCCCAATAAAAAATTATAAAATATTGAAAAAGAAAGACATCGTCGGTATTTCATAATTGTGGAGGGAACAACGTCTAGAAAATGTGTCGTTATGCGATCAAAGCTTAATTACATTGACCGCGCAGCCGGACGTCCGGTGATCCACGGACAGCGAAGAAAATGGATTAAAATAAAAATAGACGATGGACGCTACCTTAAATCGACTTTCGGTTTAGCTGGGTTTGGTCGCTTGTGTCGTGTAGTTTTTGAAAATGGAATTTTGTTATTGGTTTCAATAATTTTTAGGGTTCCGTACCAAAGGATAAAACGAGACCCTATTGCTAAGACTCCGCTGTCCATCCGTCCGTCTGTCACCAGGCTGTATCACATGAACCGTGATAGTTAGACAGTTGAAATTTTCACAGATGATGTATTTCTGTTGCCGCTTTAACAACAAAAAGAATAACATAAATATTTAAGGGGGCTACCATACAACAAATATGTTTTTTTTTGGCGTTTTTATAGATAATGGTACGGAACCCTTCTTGCGGGAGTCCGACTCGCACTTGGCCGGTTTTTTATTGAAATATTTTTCGAAACTACAAAAGAATTGGTAAAAGTATGTATCAATGGAACTTGCTGTCATTGATCATTATACAAGGTGTCCCTGAACATAAATGGGGGTGATTCGGGTGCTCTACCTCTGGAGTTCCGCTTGACATTACTTTTTGGGACACCCTGTACTACATTGCATCTAAAATTGTCGTACTTTTTTAGTATTTAATTTTATTAAAAAAGGAGGGGAATGAAATTATATAATCGAAAAACATTTGTGATGCAGACATGCACAAGAAAAGTGTGTATTTTGTCGTTAAGGCAGGTAAAATAATGGCCGAATTTCAACCACATATAGTAATTATAAAAACGCGTGGATAACTACATAATAAATAAATAATATTAATTTACGTAAATATTTTCTACCGATTTGTTCTGTTATGTTAACAATAATTATAATAAGGTATTGGATTAACATAATGAACTACTGTTTATTTTGCTTTAATTTTAATTATTAATTTTGCTCCCTATCTAATAATGTAACAGTGTTAATTTTTAATTACAATCTTCATCATAATAATTGGTAACAACACACTGATGTTTAACGTGCGTATGACGGATATTCAAGTAAAAAGAACATCGTTAGCTAAAGTAAAAAGTAGTGTTACTTTTAATTGAACAAAAACCATTCTGCTACGAAAACATATTTCCAACAAAACAAACACAAAACAACAAGAAGGTGACACAGAAACGTGTCTAGATAAGTTCGAACGACATTCATTGTTGTCGATATAAAAATAACGACTAACTTGTAAAACAAAATCCTTAACTTTGTATATTCGTTGTAAGGCCGGGGGTCACATTCGGAGTTGTCTCACCGTGCTACGCTGTCCTTATACGCGGTGGAAGCCACAACGGAAAATAAAATTGATATCGCTCGAGCCGCGGGCGCTCCGAGAAAAAGCATTTCGAAATAAATGACTTTTTAAATTTCATCGTTGCACACAGTTTCTCTATCAATTGTCGAGGCTCGCTCCCCGTAACTGGATTTTGCGACGGGCATTTATTGTGTGCGACACACAAGACATTGCGACTTTTATACTGCGGACGTTGATAAGTATGAAATGAAGGACGCGAGCGCAGTGCCCGTGGACTATTGGCAATCAGTACAATTTGATAGACCGCCTTTGTCGGAGCTGAATACTGCTAAGTTGCTCGACGGTCCGTTTAGTACTGCTTACACATGATGTCGTCTGCTTTGTGAGGACAAAGCTTGATGAAATTGCGTCATGTATTCAGCATGATTATATTCTGGAATATATGGACCATATCAGAACATGAATAGGTGCAATTACATATACACGGTGTAAATGAATTCGTGTCATTCCTTCAAACCACATCATCTAATAATGGTATAGATTAATCCGGCACGGGATTTAGATTGACTGAAAATAAACTTTTTTTTTTCCCAATAAAATTATGTGATAGAAAATTTCGATGCCATACATAAATGAACGAAGGCACGACGATGCAGCTGACGGGCACGACAAGCGCGATATCGCTCGACACAGTCAGTTAACTTGGGACGCTAAAATTACTCAGATACAAAATACCATGGTTCATTTTTTGAAAACTTTTTTTTTTGTTTTTTCTGAAAAAAGCCTATGCAGGGTCAATCAGTGTCACCAGTAGATCACGCGGTTTGAAGGAATTACACGAATTCATTTACACCCTGTATATCATCTCTTCATCTTCATCGTCGTCGACACGTTTGGTGCACTAGCTGAGCGATTGGCTTCTGCGTTGCGGTTCGTGGGTTCTATTCCCACACGGAAAAAATATTTGTATGACCTACAGGTGGCTGTTCCAGGTCTGGGCGTTTGCGCATTTGAAGATTTGTGTCTGTAAACGCACCTACGATACAGGAGCAATCCAAGTGTGGGCAACGGTTTTTAACACTCTCACTGCCATGGAATCCGCTGGCGGGCCCCAAGTTTTCGAGTGCAAAGGGCCGGTCTTATTTTAAAGAAACATTAACAGCAGGCTGAGGGGTCCACCAGCGGCTAGTTAAGAATGTTTTGAGCACGCCGTGGGTTCCGCTGTGACCCCCTTAATTCAAACAGATTTTTGTACTACTGGCCTGCTAATAAGGAAAACATATGTCTAGTATTGGCGTGCGCATACAGTGAGCTACATGTTGAAAAAAAAAATCAAGTCAAGTCAATTTCATTTTGAGTGATGACCTACCGCAGCGGAATCGTTGGGACCCGTGGATTCCATGGCTTGCTGAACTGGAACCATGCTATATATTGCTGGCAGTGAGAGTGTTAAAATAAATCAATAATTAAATAAATCTTTTATCTTAAGGTTAAAGCTAAAGGTTGATTGTCAATTTCATGAAACCTGTAATAATGATTCTTTTCTTTAATTCAACACGTAAACTGTTGGTTTTAAATAATTTAATTCTCTGTAAACTGCGCTGTGTAAAGCATTTTTAAGGTTCAATTACGAATTAACTACATTGTTGTATAAATAAATTGCTGTGCATCCGTTATTCATTTGCAATTTATTTCTCTCTACAATAACGATAATTGGATAACTCGTTATTGCAACGATAAATATCTCAACTCTCATACTTGTTAATAGTACACTATTAATAATTAAGTTCTATTACAATAATGCTCGGCGATGAGGTCGGGGGCCAATGCACAGGATAGACAGAAGTCTATCCCGTGTTATTAAGAAAAGGTGAATCCACATTCCCCATAGATATCTTCAAACCCAGTGTAGTATCTCGGGGCTGGTCATAAGCTGCCAGAGGCGCCGGACCTAGGGGAGTGCAAATTAGGCCACTCAATAGGTACATACAGGCTGGGTCAAAAATCGTGGATCAAATGAAACAGGGTGATAGTTGGGGTTATTTGCAGCATTTTATGGAAGTGCATTTTTTTTACAGTAAAGTTCTATGGTTACAAATATTTTTTCGTGACACTTGAAAGATATTGAAAAAAGTGACAATACTTATAAATCATGGTACCCACTGTCATAAAAGCACTTTTAAGCAACTAAACACCATTTATTGTTTTAAAATAAGTACCTATTTTACTCTAATTGCCTATTTATAAAAAAAAAATGGTATTTACTTAAAAAAAACACTCAAATTGTCATAACTTTTGAGGAGATCAAGTTAGGGCTCTGCCATAGAGATATTTTTTACTGCAAATAATCCCAACTATCGCTCTGTTTCGTTTGATCTACGATTTTTGACCCAACCTGTATATAACTAAAAAAATCTGCAGCAGAATTCGTGTTAAAATGTTGATTTAAATGCAAATGAATTATATCTGAAGATTGAGAGCTACAAATATCGGGTAAAATCGTTACTGCCTTAATTTTTACCAAATTTATTAATTAAATGCCTTTTTTAATTAGTGTGTTTTTTTGGGCGTAAAATTAGATCTTTGCCCTAGGTGCTCATTATCCTAGCTACGTTCAACCCTACACAGAATTTCTTATAGGCGAATGGATAAAAGCAATTAAAAACATCTTAAATACCGTGGGCCCGAGGTACCCGAAAGATTTTAACCATGCCTTTCTGATGATATTATGAGTCAAATGTTATATCAACAAAAGTCCAATTCAACTTTTTTTTTTGTTAAGCTGATGTATCAATTAACTTTAGCACTTCATTGTAAACAATACTTTAGGTTGAAATGGCAACAATTACAAATTATCGTGTGAGCGGATAAGAAACTTCTCAGTTCACAAATCTCCCCGACAAATAAGACATAATTACGACGGGTGGGGTATGGATGGTATCCCAAAAGTCACAACGCCGCGTTCATAGGACTTGTTACCATATAAATTTTTCGAGTTGTCAATTTCCGTAAATAATGAATATTTCGAAAATTAAGCTTTATACAACAAACTATATCCTAGCTTTTCTTCTCCAATTAGGCATCGGAATCGACGGTGGTGTTATAATTATAGCAAGAAATTGTTAGTTGAAGAGGTGTTTAGAGTCGCTCCATGTTTAGATACAGGTTCACTAATAAGTGTGAAAAAGCATATTAAAAGCACACGTTCGTTATATCGGTACTTCGTCTCCAAACTACCAAGGAGTACAAGCATGACACTTGTCAAGCCATTACGCTCTATTTTACGGCGCAATATATACGCAGACAATAAAGCTTAAAAACAACATTTAATAGGATATTAACTGTACATAGTTGCTGGCAGTCGCAATTACTGACAGTAGGTACCCGACTGTACAAGAACTTTGACACGTGCTATATATAGTTGGCAACTGCTATACCTTCATATTGTATTACACGTGGATCATAGAAATATTGGATATGAAGTATGGATTTGATAGCCTCACTATGGTCAAAACTGTCTTAACTAGTTACCAGTGTGTAAATGCCCTTTTTACCCAAAGGGTAAAACGGGACCCTATTACTAAGACTCTGCTGTTCGTCTGACAGTTCAAATTTTCACAGATGATGTATTTCTGTTGCCGCTATAACAATAAATACTAAAAAAACAGAATAAAATTAATATTTAAGGGGGCTCCCATACAACAAACGTGATTTTTTGCTCGTTTTTCCTCGATATTGATAACGGCAACAGGTAGACGCTTGAAATATTCACAGAATATTTAGTTACATATTCACTTTAAAAATAAATAATTAAATTAAAATGAAACAAATATTTAATGGGGCTCCCATTCAACAGACATGATTTTTTTGTCGTTTTTATAGATGTAAGGAAGGTACGGGACCCTTCGTCCGCGAGTCCGACTCGCACTTGGCCGGTTTTTATTATTGTCTGTTCATCTGCTTACCCTGTTTTCAACTATGTTAGGTTCATCTCTCAGTCTAACCCGATGCGGCAAAATATTTGTATTTTTAGTAATTATTATAAAATTATTTGGTATATTGTATTCTCCCAAAAACGATGATAGTGACTACAGTCACTACGCTAGGTAATAATGCTGCTTCTGCAACATAGGGCCAGGAATAAGACCGGTTGAAGAACATATCAAAAAAGAACGCTTTAAATATGATGAGTCGGCCACGTAAAGTGTCATTACTAAACAATGTTTCGGATAAGTGATACGTAGTGTTACAGAAACTTCCTACAACACTACGTAAATGTTATTCGAAAAAAATGCTTTGGAGCTTTTGCCATCAAAAACCGTCAGTAGTAGTCACCACTCAGCCAGCTCCACCAGTTTAGTCCGTGAGGTCAGCAGTCTAATGTTTCAGAAACACGTAGATTCTTCGGGATTGCCCGACTAGTTTCGGACCCAAACGGAGCCCTTAATCATGAGCTGATCACGCGGCGAGGTCGGGAGTCGAACTCGCCGCATGATTAAGGGCTCCGTTTGGGTCCGAAACTAGTCGGGCAATCCCGAAAAATGCACGTGAGTAAACGGTAACTAATAATAAATATGAATGTGTCTCACGAAAGTTATAATAATAAAACGTAGATTCTTGTTTTTGAAACAGTGTTTACAAACAATATTAATAAATGTTTACGAATGGAGTGGTTCGAAATTCGAAGGTATTTCACATCTCCATTATTTCTTAGATCTGAGACATTACTCAACTAGTTCATATTTGCGGACTGGGTCAATAGTGATTGAACAGTGAAATAATAAATGGTTGCCGGCACCGATTATATCATTACTTAGTACAATATTTGCTGTGGGCTCAGATCTGAGCGAGTAATGGGTGAGATTTTAATTGATTGTCATTCCTTTGAATTGGGTAAGTATAAACATAATAGCCTTTCTAAATACCATGTTGATTTGAACTATTTTCCACGCAATATCAGAAAAAAATATTTCAATATCTTAGGAATACATATACTCACACCAGTAATCCCCAAAGGGGTAAGCAGAGGTGTTCTTCTATAACGATAGTCTGTTCACCCGTACAGATGTAGGTACGGCGAAACATTCAGATATACGTTTTGCCTCTTGTATTAAGTTCCATGTAATAGTTGACGAGTCTATTGTAGTGTCTGAACGCTTGGCTGCAGTGTGAGAGCGCTCGTGCACTGTGTCCGATCAGAATTCGAAAAAATACGATAAGCACGGGTAGCAGGACCACCGTAGATGAGGTTTTTATCGACGGAAGAATAGACAAACTGAAATACACTGCTTCTGTTCTGGTTAGCCTTTTCCGAACTATGAAGGGGTCAGCTTCAAGCCTAACCAGATCCAGCTGATTACCAGTATTTTACAGGGAGCTACGCAACCCAGTTACTGGGCAATGCCGATATCCTAAGGATAGACCGGTTGTCAGACTTTAAGGGTTGGACCTAATCTGGCAGCACGGAATCGCCTTTTTCCGTCGCCCTTTCTCTTTCTGTCGCTTAGAACTGCCATTGCCGACCATTGCTTTTTGTCCGTGATGCCGATCGCCTCGAGGATTCCGCCGCGTGCTATCGCATTATGCTTTCTGTCTCGGTCTAGCAAATGGCAGTTCTAAGCGACAGAAAGAGAAAGGGCGACGGAAAAAGGCGATTCCGTGCTGCCAGATGAGGTCCAACCCTAAGCTTTTCACTACACGTAACGGCTGTCATAGAGGCACGGAAGGGTCTCGATGTGTAACGAATGGTCACCCATCTACGGATTGACCGCGACAAGTGCAGCTTAACCTTGCAAATCGTATGATCCGCGCGTTTGTTAATTAGCCACGAGCTCTTCATACACAATGGCAATGATATGTCATTATGTCTATTCTTCTGTCGACAAAACTCTTGTCTAAGGTCAAGCTAAGTCTGCTGAAGAAACTCGGCTTCACTATGAAGTTTGGATCGGATGCAATGCACAACTGTACATACAAATAATACTGCATCTTGTTCGGGTCCTATTTTCTCGGATTCGAATCAGAAGCAGTGCACAAGCGCCCTTACGCGGTCCCCGTTTGGTACAAGTATTTGCATGGCCTACAGACAATTGTTCCGGGTCGTGGTGAAGATTTGTATCCGTAAATACGATATAGAAGTATTTTTAGAATGAAAAAATTGTCTTAATTGCCTGTTGTGACACTAATATACGGGCGGGGGTCGTATAAATAGGGTGTAAACAAATTCGTGTACTTCCTTCAAACCTCGTGGTGTACTGGTGACATAGATTGACCCTGCATGTGATTCTTTTGAATCCAACAAAAAAATAAACCCTAAAAGAAAACTTCGTGTTCTTAATATGAGTAATTTTAGCGCCCCGAGTTAACTGACTACGCAGAGCGATACAGCTCTAGTCGTGCCTTCCAGCTGTATAACCGGGATACCGTTCATTGACGCGCGGAATTATTTTTTTCCATCATATAAAAACATTATTTTTGCTCATTTTTTTATGTAATCCTCTTCAGGTGGTTTAGATACGATCACTGACTTATAGCAAGATAAAAAAGTTTTTTTTCATTTGTTTTTAATCAATTTAAATCTTGTGCTGGATTAATCTATACCATTAATAAATCACGTGGTTTTTAAGAATTACACGAATTCATTTACACCTTGTATATCTTTATATCGGGAGGTATATATATATATATAGTCTATAGACAGAAGCGATATCGTTATCGTTATTCTACTACCGTTACACTCTTATTGTCTGGATTTCTGCTAATCCCTCAGGGACAGGAGAGTGACGACAGTTACACTGTTTGTTTCTTTGTCGTACAGTCGATTGCGAAAATTGTGATAGCATGGTGGGTTTTGTCGTAAAACGTAGTTACAAACTTGTTAGGAGCTTCGGACGCGGAACGATGCAACCACGGACACGCCTGTAACATACGACAATTTAAGTAATATGTATTATTATTTATAGTATGGTTGATTTCAAAACTCAATAATCATGGGAATTGTGTCTACATAACGTAACATAATATCACGCTATCATTATGTCAGGCAGAGGTGTACAGTATAGGTACCCTCATTTTGCTTTTATGTTTAGGTCCTATTTAATAGTGGGCGAGTCTATTGCTATCAATTGGGCACAAATCCATACTCTGGGCAGCTACTGAGAAACCCCACATGGAAAGACCCAATACCAGTTTGTTCGACCTGGGGTTCGAACCCAGGACCAGGATCTGTCACCCATCCATATCGGTACGAAAATGTACCTGGTGTACATTATCAGTGATGTCACATGTATTTAAGATATGTCACAATCATGTCAGATAGAAAAGCACAATATTGGTCTATGAAGGAGGCAACCGTTTTATTTTTGTATTTTTTTTTGTTTTCTTTTTTCTCTTTTCTAATTATGGAAGCCGAGTAATTCCTTCAAACCTCGTGGTCTCTGTGGGATTATTTTGGACTCGTTTACTCCCTGTATAGAGCACACTGTATAGTGTACATCCGTCTGCCATGTTTGTATATTGTTTATCGTAAAATCAAAGACTCAAAAATACAATAGAATTGCGATGCAATTGAAAAATGTATCCATTGTAAGACCACATCGCAACATTTCATTTTGTTGAACCCATCGAAACTTCATCAAAGCTTTTCCGCATGTTCATTTAACAGCAAAACTAAACAATAATACCTGGGTTCCTAAAAGAACTTTATACAAAAACAGTGAGCACTTTATCAGTGACCTGGCTCGAGAAAATTCAAAATAAAAAGCAGATACAAACAAATTCAATGAACGCCTTACTTGGCTCGTTCTTACATGCAGGATCCTTTGCGTCAATGAAGTTTATTGGAGTAGTTTTAGTACAAATGTTTTTATTGAAAAGTTTTTTTGTATAGAATTTGTTTTTTACGAGAATGAAGCGGAAGGCTTGAACGTATGTGAGAGGAGATAGTTCTGATTTTAAATGAGAGAGTGTATGGAAACATGAAAACTAACTGTTAATAGTACATTTCTTCCAGATTGATTTTCTGTCTGTCTACCTAATTGGTCTAGCAAACTACGGCCCGCGGGCCAACTTCGGCCCGCGATGGGTTTTAATCCGGCCCGCCAACCATCTATTTCATAGTAAGAGTAGAGAAAGAAGAAGAATGAAGGGGCTATAACAAATAGTCGTAATTTTGTGAGCCAAATAAGTTAGTTTTTGCAGAAAAAAATGCTTTTTTTTTAGTTCTGGCGACCTGCAATATTTTTTGCATGTTTCTGGCCTGTGATGAAAAAAGTTTAACCACTCCTGGTCTAACGTTAGCAACTGCTGAATTCGTTGGTTCGATCCCCAGGTCAGGCAAAGTGTTATTGGGTTTTTCCGTGTAGAAATTCTCAGTATTCACCCGGAGTTTGGATTTGTGGCCGGTTGATGGCAATAGGCTCGCCTATTACATGAGACTTAAAAACAACGGCAAAATGAGGGTGTACTATACACCTCTGCCAAATCCTTCGGGGAATACGTGGTCTTCTGTTATTTTCTGTCTCTTACCTCAAATTTCGCATCATCATTCAGCCGAAAGATGCTGTCCACTGCTTGACATAGGCCTCCCTCAAGCATCGCCACATCGACTGGTCTTGTGCTTCTCGCATCCAACGGATTCCCGCGACCTTCACCGGATCATCGATCCACCTCGTGGGAGGCCTACCCACGCTGCGTCTTCCAGTACGCGGCCGCCACTTCAGAACCTTTCGCACAATTCCAATTAAAATAAGTAAAATTTCCTCGAATGTATTGCTTTTATACACTGCGGACCCGAGGTACCCCAAGAATTTTAACCACGCTATTCTGATGGCATTATGAGTCAAATGTTATAACACCAAAAGTCCAAACCAGTTTTTTTTTCTTTTCTTAGTGTGTCAATTAACTTTAGTACTTCCTTGTTAACAATACCTTAGGTTGAACTGGCAACATTTATAAAGGACAATGCACATGGATGTATGGAGTCCCGTACCATGCTGCATCAAAGTCACACTTTGTTTTTTATAGACTACACTTATCATATTAACTCCAACAAAAGTAGTTTTTGTAAACAAAACGCGAGTTTCGGAGATTTTAGAAATAATCTAATTATCCTGACAATGTGGACATGTCATACACGATTTATTATTGCTCTAAAAAACAGTAATCCGCATCTATTGCATTCTACATCTCTATGACCGGCTGTGAACGGCCAATTATCCATAGATAAAAAAATGATAATCGTTTAAATAAAAATTCTAATCTATTCTAGTTGTTTTTAATTAATGTAGAATCGGCAAAATCAATTTTTTTTACACGTTTTTGAAAGATGTGATTATGACGCTTTCAAAATTCAAGGTTATAATAATCATAAATCATGTGAAACTGGACGTCACGTAAAGGGAATAAAACAATATCAACACTTTTTTAGTTTAAATTAAATTCCCTGTTCAAAAATCAATTCCCCGACGCATAATGTCGTAAAAAAATATGAAAATAATTACTGTAATATTTTGATCTTGATGCATGAGACTTTTTGGTACCACTTTTGGTCATTCTCCTTTATCGTGTGAGTGGATAAGAAACTTCTTACTTTACAACCCTCCCCGAAAAATAAGACATACGGCGAGAGGAGCATGATATGACAAAAGTCGCAACGCCGCGTTCGTAGGACTTGTTACCATAGAGATTTTTCGAATTGTGAATTTCCGTAAATAATGAATAATTCGAAAATTAAGCTTTATTCAACAAACTATATCCTAGCTTTTCTTATCCAATTAGGCATCGGAATCGAAGGTTAAAATCTTTCGGGTACCTTGGGCCCACGGCACAGTAGACATAATTATAAGCTAAAGCAGTACCTCAACTTACTATAATCTCAAGAATTGAAACACTCACACAGACACGCTCTGTATACTGAGTAGTTTTTTGTTTTTGTATGGAACTGCATTCCGAAAATACCTTATTTGTCTTGTTGCAGTGCGTGTCTGTGTGAGTGTGTCAAATCGGACGATTGTAGGTAGTTGAAGTACTGCTTTAGCTTATATATATGTCTACTGTGCCCACGGTGTATAATTAACAACATTCACTCATGCCGTAACGAAACCTAGCACTAGCATGCAGGTATCTTTCAAACTGTAACAAGCATCCGCGTTAAGTGACAGAAAGTGTAATCTAATATAATGTTACGTAGTTATTTAATACCGGAGGCGACAGCTTACACCTGGTGACAGCTAGGACAAAAACACAGCGGGCGACGCCGCGGTATGAGTGACGTTAATGAGATGTGCGCGCCAATTTGTTTATGCGCTCGCTTGCATACGAAATACAGTCTACGAAAAGTTGTGGCACATCCCTTGTCGTGGAGGAGTAAAAAAGTAATGAAGTCAATTGTGGGAAAAAATAGTGAAGGAAAGTGACACTATTTTTGTTATGGGAAATGTTTTTAATTTATAAAATAACATAAGATAATATCATGCCTATATTTCCTAAGGGTTGGCAGAGGTGTATAGTACACCCACATTTCGCCGTTATAAACATAAGTCCCATGTAGTAGGGGATGACCCTATTGCCATCAGCCGGGCACAAATTCATTCAATCTCAGGATTCATCATCATAATCATTCAGCCGAAAGACGTGCGCTGGACATAGGCTTCCGAAGGGGGGGGGGGGGTTGCCATAATCACCGCGCTTGGCAGGCGGGTTGGCGATCGCAGTATGGTTATTAAAGTATTCAGAGAACGTTGCTGCCCATCCTCTAGTGAATCCCTTAGTCGTCTTTTATGACACCCACGGGAAGAGATGGGGTAGTGCTATTCTTTACGTACGGCACCACATGGACGACCAAACCAACCAAACTCAGGATTGCTACTGAGAAATTCTACACGGAATAATCCAATAACACTTTGCCCGACCTGTGGATCGAACTCAGGACTTCACGCTCAGCAGTTGCGCTTGCGAACACTGGACCAACGAGGCGGCCAAATAAAATATTTGCTCTTAATCTACTAAAAAGTATAGAATACGTCAACCATCAGACAGGAAATACATTTGCACTCGATACAAAATTACTTACATCCAATGATATTATATACAAAAAATAATATCATTACTTACATCAAAAAAACTTACCTACCATTACTTTCTACTAATAATATAATACAAAGCCTGCTATTACCATAAAATACACTTGGGAGCAAATAAATCGAGCCATTCCTTTTTATCACAAGTCCTGGTTATTAGTTTTGGTTTCATGAATTATAATAATTCTAGAAAACACGTCATTTCAAAGTTTATTAAATAATCTTTAAAATCAGGGTAAATTATTGAATGATAACCGTTTTCAATGATAATTTATTGGTTCATAAAGAAAAACAGTAATTTTGATAGAAAATTGGGCAAGGTTAAGTAAAACAGACCAGAAGAAACAGTTAAAAACAAAAATATTGTAAAAATGTTGTTAAAAATGTTCTTACTATAACTGGTATTACAATTTGCAATCAAAATGTCATAAGCAAATTAAATGCGATAATTTTATGCTACGCTTTAAATTTTTATTTAAAATGAAAAGTTGACAAAAAACTACCTTCATTGTAAAGGTTATCAAATAACCTTTACGGCGATATATGATTAAACTTGATTTGTCCCATAATACCAAAAATAATAACCATTATACTAGGAAAAACAGAAGTGGCTCGATTTATTTCCTCCCAAGTGTAGATCAAACCTCCATAAAGAATAAACTTCCTCCCACAAATACCTTTATTAGAGACTCGTGATATTTAACATAACCCTACAATTTTACGGCTGGTTCACACAATAAGGAGTGCATAGCACAATTAGAGCTGTAAGTCAACAAGCTGTCACAAGCCGTTATTTCCATAAGTCACGTAGTAACCGTAACGAGCAAGGAAGGGCATCGGCCGGTACTATTCTGTGATTTACGAGCAGTACTGATGTTAAACGGGCTGTCTGTTAGTGTCTTGTGTGGTCCAATGAAAGTGGTAATTCTGAAGCTGAGGATACAACGAGGACAAAGAGTGAAGGATTTGATTATAGATTTTTGAAATACTTTCTATGTTGCATTGTTATTTGAAAGAATAAAGCACATTCTTGGAAATAGAAATTGCGTTAATCAACAGCGATGGAATGAACATATTAATTATAATATCGTCATCCTCCCCGCTAACTGTCGTAACTAGCAATTGATAATTTTTCAGTAGTTGCTTTAGCTGTGGCTTTATTTTAATGAATTAATAACTTTTTTATATTGTTGTTGGCTTCCTCTTTTAAGTTATTAGTTGCCCTAAAGCCCTAAGGTATCTATTTATTTATTTCTATTCATTTGAAGCAGATACGTCACTCTTTGAGAATGTCTCTGAAAAATTATCAATTGCTAGTTACGACTGTTAGCGGGGAGGGTGACGATATAAGAGATCTTGTGAGGTCATAGATTCGATCCCAAGTCGGGCAATATGTAATTGGGTTTTTCCGTGTGGAATTTCTCAGTAGCAGCCCGGAGTCTAGATTTGTGCCCGTTTGATGGCAATAGGCTCGCCCCCTTTGTATCGGACTTAAAAATAACAGCGAAATGAGGGTGTACTATACAACGTTATTTTTACTTTATGCGAAAACCGAGACACCCCAACAAGATTTTCATCAGAACTGCCTGAATATGTGTTTTTTTTAGTAAATCTCCAAGTTACACCTTAGTTTATGTCGCGTTAAGTTCGCTAAAAAAGTGTGAAATGCCTGAGATGTGCTATGCAGGAGTTGTCTAATACACGGAAACTGACCGAGCGGACCATTTCAAGCCTCAAGGTGTCTATTCCCGTCAATTGTTATGGGTAGAAACCTACTGAAACAAAATTGAAATTTATGAAAAAAAAAAAAAAAAAATGTGGTGTAAAAAATATGTCAATCGATTCTCCTAGTGATTCTGAACAAACTAGTTTCAGGTTTCGCATATACTAAAACTAACCTTGTATACCTCTGCTCAAGCCTTCGGGGAATACAGGCGTGATGATATAATATATGAGATCGTATAGCGTCATTACTATTCCAGTTCGTAATACATGTTTGTCTGCGATATTGAATAGATTACGTATATTATTTTTAATTATAATTTTCACATGTACCTATTGCGTATTGTATTGTGTGCTAATAAATACATTTTCCATTCTATTATATAGATATTGTCCGATCTTTTAAAACTGTAGTCTAACCTAAACCCCCGCAAAAAATTCAACCCAGATTTGGGGCGCAGCACAAAAGTTTTTGCACGTCGAACAGCAAGTAACTAAGTTAGTCGTGATGGACATGGATACGGCGCGGCGGCCGTGCATTCGAATTCGATTAACGTTGCGTATCATCATAGATACCAGAATAAGGCCGCGGCCAGCTGTCAGTCCCCGTTCAAGATCATGGCCTCTCCAGCGGGATTATGTATGTGCCTCGAATGACAATCAGTTGCACTGCATAAGTTTCCAACAAAATGGAACTTTTAACTGCATTTGAAATTGAAATTACGGATTGTTTACTGAGCGGCACGGTTTTGAATTTCAACAGTAGTTTTGTACGTAAATATTCGAATGATGTAACCTTTTCTTTATACGGTAGGTACGTTATTTATTAGAATAAGTGAACTGAAGAAGATTTTTTTATTACAATTCAATTCGCGTATAATTACCAAATCAACTACAAGCTTTGTTTTAGTATATACTAAACCTGAAACTGGTTTGTTCAGAATCACCAGGAGAATCGATTGACATATTTTTTACACAACTTTTTTTTTCTTTTTTTTGATAAGTTTTAATTTTATTTCAGTAGGTTGCTACCCATAACAGTTGACGGGAATAGACACCTTGAGGCTTGAGATGGTCCGCTCGGTCAATTTCGTTGTATTAGACAACCCCTGCATAGTACATCTCAGGCATTTCACAATTTACTAGGGAACTTAACGCGACATAAACTACGGTGTAACTTGGAGATTTATAAAAAAAAACATATTCGGGCAGTTCTGATGAAATTCTTGTTGGGGTGTCTCGGTTATTGTATATACTAAAAATAACGTTGTATTAGGTCACATGCCTCAGTGCGTATCATCGTGACAATATCAAATCATTAATTTAAAAAAAGAACCATCGATTAAAAGCGCCCACATCTCCCCACAAGAATAGAGGCTTACATGAAAATTTTATAATAAAATTATTTCTTACGATTCTCCTCATTCTGCACGACTCTGTAAGTGCGTAATGAAGCGGACGGGTCCTGGGAGGGCAGTACAAGGAGCCAGTGATGCGATCAGCTCACCGCATCAGGAATCAATTAGGAACGGCTGGCGGCTACGACGTGCCTACCGCATGAATTATTGACGACGCTACCGCTCGTACACGCGAGTTAGTTATACCAGCGGTACTCGATTACAAGTCACCATCTTGTTTACAATGCAATTTGGTATTAAATAGATTAGCCTAAGTGTATTCTGGATTAGAGATGCACGTGGTGAAATATTATTACACGACACCTGGTGTTAAACTACTCAATTAATCACTGTATAATTCTGCGACATCTATAAGAATATTTATTGCAATTAAATTACTAATGCAGATGGTTTTGGAAGAAGTTCAAGTGTGAATAAAAGTGATACATTTTCTAGTTTGATTCGGCGATTTCGGGAGCGCAGCGTCCGGTTTAACAATAGCCACCTAGTGGGCCGATTAGCGAGTAAACTAGATTTCCTTGTCAGATTATACCGTCTGTCATAGGTAGGACTGGCCGTAGCGGGAATTTAGCTCAGGTGTGTGGCGAATTATAGAGAAATCTGCTTATTTTGCTCATGTATTTTGCGTGAATTTTAATTAGTTAGGCACATTTGCACGACTTACGGCCAGTTTGATGAAGAAACTGGCCGTTACTCACTAAATACGACAAAAACGACAATGACGTAAGTGTAAAAAATACAATAGTAAATATAATTCGAAAAAAAAACTGTGAAAGTTTTTTTTTTATTTAAAAGCGTATATCTCGAAAATTATGTTTTCGCACTTACATCATTGTTGTTTTGAAGGTGCTATTTAGCGGTATGTAATACATGATTATAACATTATTCTGTTTCTAACAACTTCAAACAGTTGACTGATATACAATGGGATTTTAAATAAAATGTTTAGCATGTATTTAGCGAGTCGTCGTGCAAGCGGGCCTTTAGAGTTTTTAGTTATGTAAATTCTTGAGAGATGGCGTTGGTGATTAGGTGTTATTTTAATTAATAAGCCAAAACACACTTTTGTTAGGGAAACTTTTGTGTCATTTGATAACAATTACCTGGTGACATTGAAGACTATAATTATGGATTGGTTAAGATTTTACGAAAGTAAATTTTACTTTTAGAAATATCAAAATGAAAACTAATTTATTCAAAACTATCTTCTGCCCGCGGCTTCAAAAAACTCTTAACACACCACTAAAGTTTCTGTAATAATATAATTCAATCGTAATTCGAAAGACACGTGGCGCCATCTATGAACGTTATTGTTGTTTTCCTCGGGAACAGTACTTTTTTTCGGGATGAAAGGTACCCTGTGTCCGTTTCTGTACACCTGACAATGTATATGCAAAATTTCAGGATGATCGGTTCAGTGGTTTAGGTGTGAAAAGGTTATAACAAACAAACTTACTTTCGCATTTATAATATTAAGTTAGGATGGACTGAAAACCAGTAATTTTTAACTGTCAAAACTGCAATAGACATCCCCCAAATACCCTTCACCACTTCCTAGTGTTTAAACTGGGAGGAAGAAGCGACGCAACAAACATCCCAGCATCACATCTCTATTTACAATAAGACAAGTAAGTAACTTAAAAGTCTTCCATTGTGTTTATTCAGCAAAACATAATGGGTTTAAACACTCGTGCGTTCATTAAACTTAGAAGTTATATCGGTTTTTGTTAAGCGAAATTATCGCTGTTTTGCATAGTTTAATATACAAGTCGGTAACAGTGAAACATTATAGTGTTGTAGATGTCGCGAAAGTGCAATGAACATCGTCAGATATCGCATCGTCTGCTTTCGTGAATGTTCGTTTCATTATTATACGCTCAAGTCTGGGTATAGAAAAAGCAGTCAAGTGCGATTTAATCGTGAGCAAGTATGTTCTTTATATTTTCATCCATTTAACCTTTGTTGCGTTTTATATGAGAAAGTATATTTAAGTTTTTCCTGGGGGAAATTTCTATGAGAATTTACGTTTAAGTTTATAAGTTTTTCAATTTGCAATATACACTTGTAAAATGAGTGCTTCAAAAATAGATTAGTGATGTCGATAATGCAAAAATGTTCTAAGTTTTTTGAAATAATCAGGGTGTAAACGAATTCGTGTATTTCCTTCAAACCGCGTGATACTGATTGACCCTGCATAAGTTTTTTTCAGAACCAACTAAAAAAGTTTTCTAAAAATGAAACATGGTATTCTGTATCTGAGTAATTTTAGCGTCCCAAGTTAACTGACTGCGTGGAGCGATATCGCGCTAGTCGTGCCCGTCAGCTGTGTCGCCGTGCCTTCATTTATTTGTGTATGGCTCGAAATTTACTGTCACATAAAATAAATCCCGTGCGGGGTCAATCTATATCATTAATAGAACATATGGTTTGAAGGAATTACACGAATTAATTTACACCCGGTATATTCGCATTTTATTTCATATCTTTATCTCTCTTTATTAAAGTTATTACAATACAATTTAGATTCATTCATTTGTTTTTTAAATTATTTAGTTTTGGTGGATGTCGTTTATCGCGTATTCCGTATTTTTCGGGATAAAAGTAGCCTATGTCCTTCTCCATGTTCCAGGCTATCTTTGTCAAAATCGGTTCACCCGTTTAGGCGTGAAAGCGTAACAGACAGACAGAGTTACTTTCGCATCATCACTACATAGTATAAAACAAAATCGCTTCCCGCTGTCTGTCCCAATGTATGCTTAGATCTTTAAAACTACGCAACGGATTTTGATGCAGTGTTTTTTAATAGATAGACTGATTCAAGAGGAAGGTTTTAAGCTATAAAACGTACACGTGCGAAGCCGGGGCGGGTCGCTAGTTTATAATATTAGTAAGGATAACATACACCTATGCAACTTGTCTATTCTGCCGTCATAACGAAGAGTGCAGTAAGTGCAATTTTTGAACATAGAATTTTGAACCTTAGTGTTGGGTTACGCAGACGCAAAAGGTTAAATATTCTATGTTCAAAAATTGCACATACTGCACTCTTCGTTATGACGGCAGTATTATTAAAAGTAGACGTATATACCAACATAATGAACGAACTTATGTAGTAGTTTCATTTGAGTTTCTTAAGACACAAACGGAACCCTACGGAACATGAGTCGCAGAAGTTTAATTTTTATTGTTGGGATGCGACCACTTTAACTTTATTCAGCAGACAAATAAATAAGTTGATTACTAACTTAACGTAGTACACTGTTGGTTAATGTAGAATCGGTTAGAATAGAATAATAACACTTTGTCTTTGAAACAATTGAAAAATTGTATCTTATCTTTCGTAAGTCACATTCTTAGTTACGATTTACTCAAATGCATTTTTCGGGATTGCCTGACTAGTTTCAGACCCAAACGGAGCCCTTAATCATGAGCTGAATTATACACGCGAGTAAACCTTAAGTAATCATAAATATGACCGTGTCTCCGTACGTAAGCAAACATGTGCTTAGAGACAAATAGCAAGTAGCGACTCTGCTTACATCATTAATTATATTATTAAGTGGTTAAATGCTTTGATTAATCTACTATATCATTGCCGAGACATGTGATGCTTGAATATGAATCAATGTTGAAGCCTCCAAGTCTTATTGGTACATAAATTAAATATGGTTTTAATTAAATTTTACAATCATTGTTTTGCAGAATTTCTCACCACCAACTCAATACAGAAACTTTCATCATCAGCAGTATCATCATCAACTCTTAAATGGCCACTGCTAAGGTGGCCTAGATCCGTATTTAATTTCATGTAAAACGTAAAAATAATATCAAATTTTCTCTTGATAGAGATCGTAGAGATGTCAAATCTATACTATCAAGCAAAGCTCGTTATTATAAGACTGATGCCAGACGAGTGTAGTTTAAGCCGCGCGAAAAGTCGGCGTCATTTTTTGGAAAGATTTAACAGACTCATTTTGCGTCTTCGTGTGGCGCCGAATGTAACCGAACGCACTACTCAATTTGCGCGGCGGGTGGTTCACATTTGTTCTATGCAACATGACTTCATAGGACAAAATGAGTCTATTTTTTACTTATTTGTTCCATAGAACTGCATACTAGCATTTCATCTGACTACACTTTTCAGTGACGTCATGGGACAGAATGGGAATCGTATTTTTTCCCAAATTGTTCCATAAGTTTAACACAAAGATCTGTCAATTTTTTTTTTTTTTCTTTTTTTTTTTAAAAAAAAACGTTGCCCCACACTAAGATTTCTCTTGTATCGTGGGTGCGTTTACAGACACAAATCTCACAAACAAACGCCCAGACCCGGAACAACCATCTGTAGGCCATACAAATTTTTGTTCCGTGTGGGAATCGAACCCACAACCCGTGGCGCAGAAGCCAATCGCTTAGCCACTGCACCAAACGTGTCGTCTAAATTTGTGAGTGACATTTACGTTACTAAATTAAATATTTACATATAGCAAGAATATACAGGGTGTAAACGAATTCGTGTAATTCCTTCAAACCACATGATCTATTAATGGTATAGATTAACCCCGCACGGGATTTAGATTGATTAAAAAGAAATACAAAAGTGATATTTCCAAAAAAAAAAAAGTTATTTATAATTTCGATGCCATGCATAAATTAATGAAGGTACGGTGACACAGCTGATGGGCACAACTAGCGCGATACCGCTCCACGCAGTCAGTTAACTTGGAACGCTAAAATTACTCAGATACAGAATGCGATGGTTCATTTTTTGAAAACTTATTTTTGTTGATTCTGAAAAAAACTTGTGCAGGGTCAATCAGTGTCACTAGTAGATCACGCGGTTTGAAGGAATTACACGAATTCGTTAACACCCTGTATAGTCAGGTTCCGTAGAATGAATAGGAATTAAAATATTATGTGTTCTATGGTCATGGTGGCCCGGAGGTTACAGACCCGCTTGTTAAGCACCGGGTTGCGGGTTCAAACCCAGAAATGTACCAATGTGACTTTTTCAATTTCATATGTACTTTCTTAGTTAATTAATCTAAGACGCCACTGACATACGGTGAAGGAAAACATCGTGAGGAAACCTGGACTTTTAATGGTCTGAAATCGCCAACCCGCAATGAGCAAGCGTGGCGATCAATTCTCGTTCCTTCTCTGTACGAGAAGAGGCCTTTGCCCAGCAGTGGGATAGTTACAGGCTAATATTTATTTATATTTATGTGTTCCATGGAATAAAACGAGAAAAATTTGTCTCATATTGTCCGATGTCGTTATGTTCCATAGAAGAAATGGGAACTGCTGTGCGCGGCGTAAATTGCGCACGTCTGGCGTCAACCTAACTGAACATTATAATGACGGGAATCGAGACACACAAAACTGTCGCGAAGTAGGGATTACAAGAGGATTCTATTGTTTGCTGACCGTGACCTTGCAAGTGGAACACTCATTATTTTAATACCACAAGAGCTTATGCCGCTATTATTGCTAGTAGTTTACATATTTTTACATTCATAGAAAATAGGTGGCTATTTAGTGTGATGTGGAAGGTGACTTTTCATGTTATTTTTGGTAATAGCTATGCAATATTCACTGAAGAATAAGATAAGATGTAAACAAAATAATTAAGTGAGAACCGAGTATCCTTCAATTTTATTTGGATTCTGTTTAACATAACTTTGCTATTTTTAAGTTTTTAAATATACGTTAGTAACTAATATTTCTTTATCAACTATATAAGGTCCATCTATTCACACACGAAATATTTTAAGTTTTAAGGGATACACCTATAGGTGTTAAAGAACCTTATAAAACTATCAAATCAAAACTAAAAAAAATTTTTGACGACACTTTTTCTGCATTGGCTAAGCGATTGGCTTCTGCGCTACGGGCCGTGGGTTCGATTCCCACACGGAACAAAAATTTGTATGGCCTACAGATGGTTGTTTCGAGTCTGGGCGTTTGTGTATGTGAGATTTGTGTCTGGCACCCACGATACAAGAGAAAACAGTGTGGGGCAAAGTTAAAAAAAAAAAAAAACTCCTTATCACTCTCTACTAGTAACGTGCCTAGTAGCATTGTTACGTTGTATGGCAAAATGGGTAATATTTATCCTTTCACCAAAGTATAGGTCAGCGTTTTAACTAAAACAGGCAAAAATGCAAGAAATTTGAACATCTGTAATTTTTTTTTTGTTTTTTTTTCGGTTCAATGAATATAGGTAGGTAGGTTATTTCATTTCACCTATGTTCAATAGGTACAGATAATTACATGTCTGTGTATTTTTTCGTAAAATACACAATCACTGTAAAGCAAATGGAGATGTTTAATTTGAATCTCCGATCCATAACACAGTGTGTATTTTTGATCAACAATACACAGTACACTGCATTGTTTATCGAAGATTGAAATGGTAAATTTAAGTTCAGCTGAATTTCATAAAATTGTGAGCTCTGATAAACGTGCGTATTGTTTTTCTTTCATTTGCTCTGAAAAGTTTATAATTGCTATACATTTTTTAATCTGTTTTTTAAAGAACTAGTTATCGGCTCCAACTATGATCGCGTTTTATTGAGTAAAGATTCCGAGTAAAAAGAATAATAAAAAAAAGTAGTAATACATAGCCTAGCGGTTGAACGGCTACCTTTCATGCAGGAGGGTCCGATATCGAACTCAGCCAGCACTTCTGATTTTTCTAATTCAAAGTCAAAGAAATTTTATTTCAAGTAGACCAGATCACTGGTGCTTTCAAAAGGTTAACACTAGGTGCTCGGTTCCAAGTAAGTAGGTCCTTTGGAGAAGAGCCGGCAAGAAACTTTAAAAAAGGTAAATGGTTTGACAATTTTCACTGTAGTAATGTAAGAACAATGCGGATTAGTGTACATGCAGTTAAAAACATAAAGGTTATGAGAAAGATTAACCTTTTAAAACGATTGCCATAGAGTTACGAGCTGACCAGTCCCAACAGACAACACCCGTTCACGAGCATGACGCATACATCGGCGTCGCTCAGCTCAACCATTTTGCAGGGAACTCAATGACTCAATGCACAACGCCACCATCAGCAGGACATTTCAGTGGGTGACAAACTCATACCGATAGACAATAGGCAGTCAAATATTAAGAATGAAAGTGTAACACTAGATGCTGCATGGTCCTCACATTTTAAAGCCTTGCGTAGGTATTAATAGAATAATATTAATAACTAGCTTTTGTCCGCGGCTTTGCTGGCGTTAATTAAGCTCAAAAAAACTCTTAACACACTACTAAAGTTTCTATAATAATATAATTCAATCGTGATTCGAAAGACACGTGGCGCCATCTATGAACGTTATTGTGGTTTTCCTCGGGAACAGTACTTTTTTTCGGGATGAAAGGTACCCTATGTCCGTTTCTGTACACCTATAAACGTATATGCTAAATTTCAGGATGATCGGTTCAGTGGTTTAGGCGTGAAAAGGTAACAAACAAACTTACTTTCGCATTTATAATAATTAATAATTATAACCGCAGGGCAGCTTGTGGCGAGCTGTTGGTGAGTGGCGACACTGCGTACCTTATAGCCTCAGAGAGTCAGTCAGGGCTTCGTCTCCAGTTTGCCTTTATTGGCTGGCTGGGGTGGAACCCCAATAGTGCCCGCAGGACTCTCAACTCTGGCTTGCCTTTATCGGCCGGCCAGAAGGGGGCCGCCAGAGATACATGCTCGGGGGTGGAAGTGTCTAATGGCATAATAGCGGGGAAACCCACTCCGGGTCTTTTAGACCCGCGACGGCGAAACCGGGGCCGCACCTCTCTACACCCCTAGCCGCTCACACGTTTGTTGCCCTCTTCGCCTATGTACTGGCGGCATTTCAGAGGCCCAGCTAGTGAGCTGGCGAGCGAGTCACCGTCTGCCAACACAATTCAATTTCAAACTTGAAAGGCAGACACCGTTTTGTTTCGGCAATAGAAGTTAAACATTCCATTTAACACCCCCTCCCATAAACCAGGTTTATTTTTACCATATTTCACAATAGTTTTGCACCCACCTGGGACAGTCCATGACTGTACTACAATAGTACAGCCGTGGATAGTCCCCGGTTGGTGTCCCATCCCATTTTAGATTAAAGTTCTCAAAGGGGTCTCTGCGCGTTGGACCTGTGTCCCCCGTATGCCTTCCAAAGGACCGGACATCTTCCGCACGGAAGATGAGCCGTGACTAAAGAGATATACTGTATAATAGTTAGTTAGGACACAATTTTCTAATTTTAGTTTAGTTGTATTGAACAGGAGAATCGGTACTGTCTCTACAAAATATCAAATAGATAGAAATTACATTAACAACACGCAAAATACGTAATCCACGTATCTACAATTCTGCGGATCTATTACGTATGTTAATATTTCATCATTCAATTATCGGTGTGCACCGCCACGCGACTGCAGGCATCTATCAAATAATATTTTAGTACATTTCGTTCGACAATATTCAAATTCGACGTTTTCATTAGGCATTCATATTGATAGATGAATAACGGACTAAATGGTACCGTTATTAGCTTCCAGCTTTTTATAAAGTATGACAGTTATACGATAATTATTAACGTGAATGTGAATAATGATTGTTATTTTGTTGCTATTAAGTCCGGTTTATGTAAATAAGTGTCATGTATTATTGTGATTGTTTTGATAATAATTAGCTAATATAAACAACAGGTTTATAAATTGCACACATAAACCTGCCCCGAGAATCAACATATCTAATCGTGAAAACTGGAACAAAATTCATTCAGTAGTTACGGAGAAAATCGCGGATAGTTGGGTAGACAGACACGTTGGAGGACTTTGTTTTATAAATATGTAGAGCGTTAATTACGTTTAATGACCATCTTCACAATTTTTGTGTTGTAACTTTCGTAAGACACATTCATAATTATACAATGTTAGTCGGTAGGGGGGTACTAATCCACGGGCCCCTCAATGTATAACTGATGACCGTTTTAAAGAAAGTGTTAAATTTTCAAAATTCGGTAATGTTTATTTTCTTAAATATAATTTTATTTAGTTTTTTTCAAAAATTCTTCGTCCTTGTTTTAGTTACAAATTCAGAAAATGGAGCTTCTAATTTGTGACCCCAAATATGACCTAAAATATAAACACAGGTGATCGTAGCTAAGGATAGAAAGATTTTAGCGTATTTTTTTTAATGAAATCTTTGAACAGCTATTTCTCTTAAATTATTGACTTTTGGGGAAAGTTGTGGAACAAAAGTTACTCGTTATTATAAGTACTTTGGCACCCTTTCGGGTTAGTACCCCCTTTACGACTAACCTTGTATATAATTAGTAACGGTTTACTCACATACATTTTTCGGGATTGGCCAACAAGGGCTCCGTTTGGGACTGAAACTAGTCGGGCATCCCCAAAAAATGCACGCAAGTAAACAGTAACTACTCATAAACATGTTCACAATATTCCTAAACATATACGTAAAAATTACAGCCCACCTGACAAGCTCTTTTAATTAACCCTGTAACAGCAACATGTGACATGTTGTAACAACTCGGAAGTAGAAGTTGGTCGGGTGCTTTGATCCTCGGTTGTGAGGTGTGCCGCGTCGTGCCTGCGCATAGTAATCCATCTCGCTAGACAAACTCGCGACTAATATCTACGAGAACTTATGGATGCGGTGCTACTGCATTTTAGAAGCGTTTTGAACCGGCTTTTATTTTGTGGTGAATATGGTTTGGTTCTGTTAAAGAAGCGTTAATGAATGGTTTGTAAATGTACGTGCGTATTTTATGAAAGGAAAGAGAACTTCTAATTACATTAATCATCATCAACTCGTAAAAATCTGGATGGGTTTTTTCGTGTGGCTTCAACTGTAATAGCATTCGACGGCATGTGTTAGCAGCTGACGCATGCAAAGTACGTGACGTATGTGAAGCAGCAGATGCATGCGAAGCAGATCACGTATGCGAATCGAAGCAGCTGATGTATGCGAAGCAGCTTACGTATGCGAAAAGTGTAAAAACATGCGAGTGCATGTTCATAAAAATGGCCATTTTCCATGTCAAATGAATGTCTGTGTAGTCTCTTATTTTGTTTTTTGAAGTTTCTATGATTTTTTAAAGCAAAATGACCTAGTGCCTATCTTTTATAATAATAATAATTAGCAATGGTATTATTATGGACAGCTATGCACTATAAATCTAGTTGTAATTACCTAATACCTAATCATCCAAAAACAAATGTCTATTAAATTGAGTTCAAATATCACATTCCACAAGTGGTGATGGGAAAAAAGCTGAAGCTACCCATTTACGCATTACAGAACCTGCAATAACAATTACTCCTATGTAGTTACTCTACAATTTGCGTTATAGACTATAGTCATTTAAAGATCGATCGATTGGAATGACCACCGCAAATTATAGACTGCCTACACTTTACTTTTTTTCTATTGGCATTGAATAGGAAAAAAGGGAGTATTGTTTTAAAGAAAGAATCCGACTTTGTACTAGATAGATTAATCAGCAAGCCCCGTACTACGAGAAATGTTTTAAACTAAGACTTTAAACCCAGATTCAAAATATACCCATCACTCCAACGTCAACGTCATATACCAAAAAGAGCTCATCATTCAGCCAAATGACGTCCACTGCTGGACAAAGGCCTCACCCAAACATTGTTGGGGGGGTTTGCCATAATCGCCACGCTTGGCAGGCGGGTTGGCGATCGCAGTATGGTTGTTAAAGTACTCAGAGAACGCTGCTGCCCATCCTCTAGTGAATCCCTTAATCGCCTTTTACGACACTCACGGAAAGAGATGATGTACCTAGTGCTATTCTTTACGTCCGGCACCACACGGACGTAAAGAAAAAACCGTAAAGAGGTAATCTATTTCAAAACCTTGGTTTTATTTAGACTAGGGTCTTTAGGGTCAATTTGGCTGGAAACTCTTCAGGCCTCGCCAATAAATGCCTGGTTACGTAGAAACGGTGTGCAACGACCATTTATAAGCAGTAAATTACAATAAAAATACTGGTCAATATTGTTTTTTTTTTCTCATGGTTGAACCGATAAACTCCTGCACAATAGTTGACCTGATGCAATGTACGGACAACACAGTATGTGTCGCAAATAATTGGTCAAGGAGTGTTTAAATTAGTATACACACGTATACAGAATGACTGGTGAGCCACTAACGATATCATAAAGGATCATTGTACTCATAATTATGAACAACTTTTACTATTGAACCAAACCTGAAATCGAGAAAAAAAAACAGCTTTTCCCTACATTTTGACGAGTACCTAATGCGAACATAAATGTAGGGAACAGCTGCTGATTTCTTTTTCTCGATTTCAGGTTTGGTCCCTTAGTAAAAGTTGTTCATAATGATGAGTAAGTACCTACCCCTTAAGAGATCGTTAATGTCTCACCAGTCATTCTGTACCTGTAGTACCAACTGTAGTACCAACTAATAAGTAACATCGATGTGCCTGATCGAACAACCAATGGCAGTTGTTCATTTTTGCGTTCACACTTATTGCGTCAGCGTAAAGATCATTTTTCACTGCAATACTAATAAACATTCGTTGTCTTGAAGTCGCACTCAAATCGGAAGTGATCGGTTTTACGAAGTTTGCCGATGCGAGTTTATGTAGTACATGAACTTTGAATTGTTCAGTCAATCGACACGCAAGAAGAAGTGATAAAACATACACTCAAAATGAGGTATAGTTCAAAAAACCTTCTTTGAAACTTCTTATAAGATCGATTGGAAAATCGCCTTTTTTGAAGTCTTTAAAGCTTTATTTCTCAATCAGCACAGAAATCTAATTAAACCGTTTCGTAAAGCAAAAGCATAATTAATTGTGTAATAAGTTTGAACGATCAAATACTAATGAGCAATAACAAAACATTACATCGGACGATTTAAATTCAATAAATACTAATCGGATTGCAGCTCAAAGAGCTCAAGTGGCTCGTTTAGACCGTTTGTTTATGGAATTAGCAAAGAAAACCAGCAGAATTATATTATGGTAATTATCAGTTACATATGAACAGTTTTATTAGCGTCCGCGGTTTTCTTGTATCAGCTATACTCACAATAACGGGAAAATTGTGTAGTTTTCTTTTTATTGTAATCGGTTTTCATTACGAGTTTATCTGTTATGTGTATCGGGTTCTACAATTTTTGTTTCCAATACAAAAATTGTAGCACATTTTAGGATTATTACACTTTACAATGTAAAATTTTCATCACCATAATTATGTTATCAGCAAAAAGCTATTCACGAATAAAATAACCCTCATATACTGTGCCATAAAGAGCAGTTCCGGGCCGCTAGCAACCAACGGTTTTTACTACATTCAGTATTCCAAATTCGAATATTCAAAAACTGCAACAGTGCGCTAAGCTGTGTCAGTGGCGTTTTATTTACATTACATTTTGTAACCCAGTGATGCGCCCGGCCCACGTGTTTGACATAACTGACATAACTATAGCTGTGTCGCTCACTCGCTCCACAAACGTCGTAGTTAGGAAAAAGAAAACGTTTCACGACGACTCTCTTTTCCAAAGTGCTTTGCGGGCGCAAGTTGCCTACTTAGATGGGCACAAACACATCGAAACTACCCAGTTTATGTAATCCGAAGCGACACCGCACCGACTCCGACACTATGAATATGCGGGGTCCCGATAACTTATCTCCGATTCTTTGAATTATGTACCTACGGTAGAAAATCGCCTCATAATATATTGGTATTTGAGATTGAAGTCGACTGTGAAATATGGCTTATTGGTAAAGTTTTATTGTACTTGTCACAGGTGCGATGTTCCGATGTTTTACTTTAGTTTTACCGTTACACTGTTTATAGATTGAGTTTGGAGTTACGCGAGAGGTATTTCAGAGTTTTACGCTTTCGTATATGCTGGTAGTTACATATTATTCTGGAAAAGAAATCGCAGGTTACATTACGTTTGCATGGCGTGAGACTCCCCTATTGTGATAAAAGTTAGTATCAATTCGACCCAGTATAGATAAAATGTAATCCACCTATGAGATTATCGATTCTATCTACGTACCTATACTTCGTTTTCTTTTTCATATTACTTTGATATCAAAGTTGAGCGAGTTCACAAATTGCGTTCAAAAGTATGTTTTATAAGGTGTTACACAGAATACAAGCCGCGATATTTTCAATTTCACGAAACAATTATTCCGCCATGTCATCAATCGGATTCTCGCTTTGATTGCGCGGCAAATTCGTTTTGTTTGGACACAAAAATTGCAATATAAAGAGCTGCCACATCATTCCCTTTTGGGTTAACGTAGATTGCTTCCAAAATGTAATATTGTTTGCAATTCATTTTGAACAGGCGATTGCCCACTTTTATTCCATTTATTTTTTGATTCCGATACTAACTTAATATTTGACGCGGATCGCAAAATAGATCAGTGAAAAACTACGGAATTGAATTCATATAATTTAATTGAACAGAAAATCTCAAGAAGGAAATTGTAAAGAAAGTTGCGGAAGGCGCGAGTGGGGAAGTGCCCAGGGCACAATATAATACTTGAGATAGAACAAATGCAAGAGCACCTTGTTGCGCCGACTTCTTTGTACGAACGTCAATAATAACACTTCCCCTTACTTTACAATAAAAAACTTTTTACACTTTTATATTAAGAATTTCCAGAAGAATCTTATTGTGAAGCGAGTGAAGAACACGACTTATTAACACTTCTGATATGTGACAGAGACGGATTAAATTTGCATATTATTGACTTCTCGAGATTAGCGACTGTGCTCCGAGAAAAAAAGTTACTTTTTACAGAAAAAAAGTGTATACAAATCCTCATCTCAGAATCGGAGGAGGCTGCGACGGGCTCTCTTCTTACATAGCGACGTAATCAGACTGCAGCCTCGAGCTAATCTTGATGTACAGTCGCGGACTTGAAATGTTTACCACCATAAGGTCTATATTTGCTTGCACATTACGTTTTCATAAGGTCGTTCAGTCGCTCGCAAAGAATTGACAGGACAAAGATATTTTTTTCTTAATTGACATGTAATAGTTGATTTAAAGAGGATATACACTAGGTACCACAGAAAAACATAAACTCAATCAAATTGGCTCTATACAACTTTTGATTAGACACATCCAAAAAGGAGTTTATTACATCAACAGTGGTTTTGCCTTTTTGCTATAATCGACGCTTCACAATTTTTAAAAGTAATACTTACGTAAGTTGATATGACATCTTAAACCTTATTGCACGCAGTGTATGAAGGAATCGAACTTGAAATCTGATAAACACTTCAAGTCCGCGGCTGTACTATTCCTAGGCTCGGCTATGTTCGTGTTATTGTACTCTTTTCACGTTTCGTGTTATTACCAGCCTCGGTTGCGTACGTACTTGTGAATTTTTAGATAATACCGTCTGGAACACGGTTGATATTTATTTAATTATACGGGGTATTTCTACTTTACATAATGGCGTTGTGAGTTTGTGACTTAAAAACACCGTTTTTTTACCTCGTCGGATATTGCGAAAACTTTACAAAGTTGTCTGTGTAGTTGTCAGCGTCTAAATCATAAATAAAACGCGGGCGTTTAAAGCGGATGAAGTTTAAAGGACTTAGCGGGATGAAAGTTAAAAAGCGCTGCAATTCATGCAGCGCAGGTGACCAGCGGTTTATCAGCGCGTCGCAGCCGGCGGAGTGGCGCAGGCGGCACGGGCGGTGCGGCAGCGGGGCGGCAACGGCGGAGCTGCGGCCGGACACCACACACCTATCGCGAGAGGGACCTGCGACGCCGCGCCGCGGATAATCGCCTCATTTATAAAGTTTAGCGGGACAAAGCTGCGCGAGTTTTTGATTGAAAACAAACTTAGAAGGGACAGCCTCATTTGAATAAGTATTCTGCGAATAAAGTGTGGCTTTATGTTTTCCTTTAGGTGTTTTTTTTCCTTTGTTATGCAAAACATTGTTCCACCTTGTTTAGGTACTACAACACGCTTTATTTTTGAGTGAAAGACTCTTTTGAAGTTAAGCTTTCCTGTATAAATTATTTTATTTTCACTGTATTGTTCTAAAGAGCCAGCCTTTTGAAACTTTAATGGTCGTTGCGACTCTTCATCTTGGAATCTCAGTTTATCATTGTTAGACAGTGGAATAATTCTAACTCGTTGTGCAACAATGGCCCGCACAATTGCAGGAAAACGTTATAAAACGTGAAATTAATGAGAGTACCTATCTGTCTGTATAATTAAAAAGGAAAGCCAATTACGTTTTCCAAGTGAGGTTGGATGGGTACGTAAATAGCGTGACAAAGTCTTGACAAAAACCTGCGTCAGTCGATTTGTGGCTTGCCGCTAATTATTGTCCCTCCCTCGTTGTGCTAATCGCGGAACACTGGGACATGTTAACAGGCGACACTTGTCTTGCTAATTCAGACATGCTGCTGTGAGATCTGGCTGATCAACGTCATTCTCACTGTGATAATTCTGGTAGGAGGATTTCCTGGTTGTTAGCTTGTCAGTGATAGGCTGCTGTAATATACAATGTTAGTCGGGGTTACTAATCCGATACTTTTAGAGAAATAACTGTTCAAAGATACGGTTTTAGTCTAGGATATAATTTTTCTTTGTTTTTACTTTTGATTTAGTTTAGATTTATATTGTACTTTTTTAAAGATTTCATATCTACAAAATACGCTAAAATCTACCTATTAATTCATTGTGGTCACGGATGAGTAGCTCCATTTCTGAATTTGTAATTAAACGAGGGACGAGAAATAGTCTGAAAAAAAACTTTTTTTGTTTCTTTCTATTGTTTTAAAATATTAACCAGTGATACTTTAAGTGGCCTGCAATTTTTTTATTATACATATTTATGCAGTTTGCTTGTTTCTATCGTAGAATATACACGCGTTTAAGTTAAAGATTTAAAGGTTAAACTAGTTACATTTAATGATTTCTGCTAATACCGATCAGATAATACAGTAAGCTCGACCGCTTCTTCATTCATTCCTATAGTATCGCCAGGATGCACGACTGATTTCTCCATTGAAGATTTTGTGAGATTTCAGTCTGCTGAAGACTGCCTTTAAAGGAAACCAGAAGGCCAATTCAATACTAATAAAATTGTTTAAAATCGCAATTGAACTGCAGCTCAACCACAGCCGTCAAAAATTTTCTTTATTAGAAAAAATACTAACTGAAAATATTGTTTATTAGCTTGTAAAATATTGCATAAATTCAATCAGCATTTAGGGAGAAAATCACTTTCTCAACGTGTTTACATGTTAATGCTCATGAATGTATCTAACTTTAGTATTATGCAGATACAGTCAACAATAATATATATAAATAAAAATGAATCGCTGAAACGTGTGAAAAAAAATTAAAAAAAAAACGATACAAATAAAATTAATTTCAAAATCCTGAAACAGTTATCAACCAAAAGTCGAAATTAATAGCGTAGGACCCGATTATTTTAGAATTATAATGTTAGTGTTTAAATATTATTTCTTTGTTATCATATTTTTATGAGACAGTATTGATTAGCAAGTTTTCATTGAAACTTTGAACTAGCATTACTTAGTTTTGATTCTAACTGTACATGACACGTATGGAATATCTGACTGTGTATGACTAAAATAGCATAGCATAATCAGCCCATTCCTGTCCCACTGTTGGGCATGAGCCTCTTCTCAGAATGAGAAAGGTTTAGGCCTCAGTCCACCACATGATAGGTGGGTGATTATTCGAAAAATGTTAACAAAAAATAAAAACGTCATTATCATCATCCCGAAGTTCTTAAATGCAGATGTTTAAAACTTCAATTACGAGTATAATAATGAAAAATCAGACTATACCACTGCCGTCAAGCAATAAAACTAGAATAAAAACAATCTGAAATTAATATTAATGTAAACAACGAAGGAGAACAATGATTTGTTATTTTTTTTTTAAGGAAATTCTAATATTCATTCAGGTACGTAGTTGAATAAAAATAATAATTAAGTAGTAGGTACCATTTTACTTTCTCGTACCTTGCTCGTTCGATCGTTTTAAATGCCCGTTTTAGTTTAAATGGTCAATTTCCTTTTAAGTTTTCGACAAGTTAAAAAGAGACGGCACCTATAACCTCGGTCTATTCCGAATTCCCACTAACAAGTTACTTACGATCTTTTAAGAAATATTTAATGAAGGGGCGACGGCCGACATTCACTGCCTTAGTAACACAATTAGAAAAAATCAATATGAGTCGCCTTATTTATTGAAAGGTATACCCTAAAGTACAGCTGTTTCTTGTTTTCTGTTATTTATTAGAGAGCTGTATTAAAGGTGTATTTTTTTATAAACTTTTGAAAATCTATATAATCAACATCTAACTCTGCCGTCATAACGAAGAGTGCAGTAAGTGCAATTTTTGAACATAGAATTTTGAACCTTAGTATTGGGTTACGCAGACGCAAAAGGTTAAATATTCTATTTTCAAAAATTGCACTTACTGCACTCTTCGTTATGGCGGCAGAACTATAGTCTGACGAAACCAATTTGTAAAAAAACGTCAGTCAGTCAGTGGGTCAGTGATGATAATAATGCTGATAAAGTATCGTAAACATTAGCCATCTAGTAGGTACGTCATAGTACGTTTAATTTTCCAGATGCATTTCACACTCAACTTAATAAGTAAAACACCTAATTCGGTGATAAGGAAATAATAAATTGTATCTTCCTAAACCATACTGAAATAAATCAATCCTAATAAACTTCTTTACACCAAACTTACAGTCACACGACATTTTAATTAGGCGTAAAACTTAATCAAAACCACCAATTAGTGACACGCCACACCGTTTGAACACGTCAAAAAATCGCGCATATTTCATGACAACAAGTTGTTGACTAACTAGGACATACATTTGATAAAACTATCAAGGCTTGTCACGTCACCACTTGAATAATGGTTTATTTGTTCGCATGTGCAGTATTTAACACGTTTCATAATAGTCCTGACGATTTACGCATCAATAAAATTAAAAAGCCACGTGGTTTATGATCGAAGTCCACTGTAGAGTGTGCTGAAAATTATAGCATCGCTCGTTACGTTTAAAACGCAATAAAAAAATTCAATAAACTGTTTGGTCGTCTGTCGTTTATAAGAAACCATATTGTAAAGAGCTAAATACAGGCAGGTATATCAATTTCTTGAAGCAAAACGGGCATTGTCAATAGAAGAACATGTGCTATGTTCAGTAGGTATTTAGGAAATACATTTATAACAACAAAATAAAGGCTTTGTAAAATGCCTATCAGCTAGACCTGCACCCGAATTGCGTATCACATTCGTAATTTCAATAGCTTTAATTTTGACAACACAACAATATTCATTGCGAGATAAATAGTTGTGGAGAAGTCGGATTGTTAATACATACGTTGATATGGAAATTGTTGATCTGTCAAAATCCAAGTCATTACGATTACAAGTATTTTGCGCAACTAGAATGCTGTTTATACTGGTAGAAGATCCTAAAATATTGGATAAAGGCTAAGATGATAATAGCACCGGTGCAGATGAAATTTATGACCATATTGGTTGATCTCGCTCATGCTTCGCTTAGCTTTCAGTGAGGTGCTAACTTAAGACATGCGATGAAACCACACACCGAGCTTAGTTTAACGATCACCATAAAACAATACAATTTTACTGCTGTTGCTAACCGCTAAGAAAAAGACACCGTTCCTGTCACCCAACAATGTTAATTCCACCGCCATTTTGCACAATATTAATGTAACGGTCTTTCTGAAAACGGTACAGCTGTTTTTGAGATAAGTGAACAAAAATTTACCTTATGGCCAAAATGGGGTACGTTTGAAATTATTTTTTACAGTTATTTCAGTTTCAGTCTTTTTTATTATTTTTCCTTGTTTTTAAAGAAAGGCTTTCGTGGGGATTCTGTGTAAAGATTTTCGGAATTCATTTTAAAATAGAAACAAGAATAATGTTACTAGCGACATTAATGTCCTTAGTTTTTCTAAATGTACTCTTCATTTGAATAATAAAAGCAAAACAGACCTAAAGCAGACATATTAAATTCAAGATAGAACAGCTGTAATGCACAATTAAAATCCTTAGTTTTTTTGGTATTTTTTCAAAATGGCGCTAGAGTATATACAGGGTGTAAACGAATTCGTGTAATTGTTTAAAACCACATAATCTACTACTGGTGTAGATTGGCTGATTAAAAATAAAAAAAATCTTTTTTCGTTCATGATGAAGGGGTAAGTGATCGTATCTAAACCATCTAATAAGGACTCAGAAAATTTAAAAAAAAAATGCGTTTGAACATTTCGATGCCAGGCATAAATGAATGAAAGCAAGGCGACTCGGCTGGCGGGCACGACTAACGCGATATCGCTCTTTGCAGTAAGTTAACTCAGGGCTCTAAAATGACTCAGAAATAGAAAACTAAGATTTTTTTGATTTTTTTTTTGAGTTGGTTTTCAGAAATTTCCTTTTAGAGTTAATCTGTGTCACCAGTAGATCACGCGGTTTGAAGGAATTACACGAATTCGTTTACAGCCTGTATAACAAACACATAAACGTATATTGTACCATACTACAGTAGCAGGCATTGAACTAACCGATGTAATAACAGATTCAACAGACATTTTCAAATAATGAGCCCATTGTTTCTGGTCCGATACCCTGCCTAACAATTTGACGTCATACAAACTCTCACCGGTACGCATCCATATCAAGTAAGTTAGTAAAGTACTATAATATTACACCATTGAATTTTACGACAAATCCAAGCTCAGAGGTAACTAAATCACAGATAGTCGAGAAAATCCAATTATCGCTTGCACAATGGGTCACGAAACAATCTAAACTAAGAAAATTAATCTTCTGAGTCCAGAGGAGCTCTGTCTGTGCAAACTTAGACAATGGATTTATAGTTCATCGATTTGGGGCCATCGGTGCTACGGGTATCATAGTCGGGCTTTCACAGAAGTCTCAGGGTCGGGTTGCGTGGAAATCGTACTCTGATGGTGTTACTCGAGATGTTGGGAGAGGTATTGATATGTATGTGTGAGTGTGGATGAGTGTCGACTCGATGTTATGTGTGATGGGTATTTAAATAGAAATTGCTTGTTGTGAATGCGGTGTTTACAACTGTTTTACAAGAGGTAGTATTTTATTGCATACTAGCTGTACCCGCATGCGTTGCAATGCACTTTTTCCTACTTACTACCTACTTACTACCTACCTACTACCTACCTACTACCTACCTACTACCTACCTACTACCTACCTACTACCTACCTACTACCTACCTACTACCTACCTACTACCTACCTACTACCTACCTACTACCTACCTACTACCTACCTACTACCTACCTACTACCTACCTACTACCTACCTACTACCTACCTACTACCTACCTACTACCTACCTACTACCTACCTACTACCTACCTACTACCTACCTACTACCTACCTACTACCTACCTACTACCTACCTACTACCTACCTACTACCTACCTACTACCTACCTACTACCTACCTACTACCTACCTACTACCTACCTACTACCTACCTACTACCTACCTACTACCTACCTACTACCTACCTACTACCTACCTACTACCTACCTACTACCTACCTACTACCTACCTACTACCTACCTACTACCTACCTACTACCTACCTACTACCTACCTACTACCTACCTACTACCTACCTACTACCTACCTACTACCTACCTACTACCTACCTACTACCTACCTACTACCTACCTACTACCTACCTACTACCTACCTACTACCTACCTACTACCTACCTACTACCTACCTACTACCTACCTACTACCTACCTACTACCTACCTACTACCTACCTACTACCTACCTACTACCTACCTACTACCTACCTACTACCTACCTACTACCTACCTACTACCTACCTACTACCTACCTACTACCTACCTACATGATGTCGAACGGGATAAAAAGTATCCTATGTCCTTCTCCTGGCTCTAAACTACCTCCCTGCCAATTTTCAGCTAAATCGGTTCAGCCGTTCTTGAGTTATAAGTGAAGTAACTAACACGACTTTCTTTTATATATATAGATTAAGTTGACAAGATGTATAAAGGTGGACGAAGCGAAAGGAGTATGTAAGGATCGTAGCATGTGGCGTTCTGCCGTTACTGCCTACCCCTATGGGAAAAAGGCGTGATTTTTTGTATGTAAGTTATTCTGTTTGAAGTTATATCACTACATAGTATAAAAAATAAACTTTAAAAAAAAGTAAAAACCGACTTCAAAGAAATACTAAAAGGAGTAAAATAATTACCATAATATAAAATTAACAGTTTCAGAAGTCGGTGGCTTCTATTTGCTTCAGTGTAGAGTTGCACCGACTTCTGAAACTGTTAATTTTATATTATGGTAATTATTTTACTCCTTTTAGTATTTCTTTGAAGTCGGTTTTAACTTTTTTTTAAAGTTTATTTTTTATTAAATACGTTTTAGTGTCATAATTTTAACCCCCTCCTTCATAACCCTTATTTTTGGCTTTGACGTAGTCGGGCATAACAAGTCCTTTCAAATGATACCTTACACGATATAATGAAAACATTCCAAAGGGGGGGAGGGGGGGACACGCACCCCCTCCTCTTTTCCAGTAGTCAGTTCCCAACCACAAATATAAACAAAGCAATATTAGTAATTTGAGAATTTTGCTTTGATCCGATGAGGAGTTCCGTTCCATATCTCTGAAGTTCATGGTCTAATCATAACAAAATTTATATGGGACCAATCGGGAAGTATACCCTTTCGAAAAAAAAAAGAATTTTTCAAATCGGTTCATAAATGACGGAGATATGAGGTAACAAACATAAAAAAATAAAAAAAAAATAAAAAAAAAAATACAACCGAATTGAGAACCTCCTCCTTTTTGAAGTCGGTTAAAAACAACGTCGCTTCCCGCTATCTGTCCCTAAATTCGACTTTTCATAAGCTGGTAAATAAATGGTTTATGTGAAATAAAAACTTTTGATTTTGATTATGTATGCATAGATCTTTAAAACTACGCAACGGATTTTGGTGCGGTTTTTTAAATAGATAGAGTGATTGAAGAGGAAGGTTTTAAGTTATTAAACGTACACGTGCAAAGCCAGGGCGGGTCGCTAGTTTAATTATAAATTACAATTTCAGTAGATAAAAATCACATGTGTCACACAATCACACAAAAGTGTGATATTACATAACTTCACGCCTTATTCCCCGAAGGGTTGGCAGAGGTGTATAGTACACCCACGTTTCGCCGTTATGTTTAAGTCCCATGTAATAGGGGGCGAGCCTATTGCCATCAACCGGGCACAAATCCAGACTCCAAGCTGCTACTGAGAAATTCCATACGGAAAAACCCAATAACACTTTGCCCGACCTGGGGATCGAACCCAAGACCTCACGCTCAGCAGTCGCGCTTGCGACCACTAGACCAACGAGGCAGTGTGATATTAATTGAAAGAAAAATAGGCGTGCCCTGTTTAGTATTATTTTTTATCTAATGCTATTTATAGGACCGGTCAAATTAAGTGAGCCGAAGCACGGTTCACTAGAACGAGCCGAAAGAAGGTAATATTATATAAATTGAACGCAAAACTTCTTGGCAATCTGAATCTCGTTGAAAATGAAGCAAATAAAGTAAGAAAGCACGTCGGTCGAGGACTGCGATTGCGTCGGCCTAGCATTCCGGAAAATTTGTAAATTTAAATGCGAAAAAGTCAAATTTATTTACAGTAAAAATATGAAATAGTACTTTCTGTAATACAAGACTTAGCTTTCTTTTTATATTTTGATTTATTTTCACAGATCTGAGCGTAGCTTTAATTCCTAGGATAGGAATATTTATTTTTCTACGACACTTTTCTACTTGTAATCTCAGTTTCCAGATCTGGGATTTATTTTAGCAATCTTCAGATTTTTGTTAGCTTTTAAATGGTAAAATAAAATGGAAATAGAAAGTTTAAAAATAGGAAACCTTATTGTTGACTATCTGCGTTATAGGTTCGTTCTCCGCATGAACCAACAATATGTTGAGTACAACACAAGTAATAAGTTACATCGATGTACCTGATCGAATAACCAATAGCAGTCACTCGCTCATATTGCGTCAGCATAAAGATCATTTTTACTGCAGTACTAATAAACATTGAAGTTTTGAAAGTCCCACTCAGTTCGGAAGTGATTGGTTTTACGAAGTTTAGTGATGCGATTTCTTAGATGTGTCGTACTGCAGGTATATGGCCTGCAGTATTAATTCCAAATTTTGGTATGTGCATGTGAAACCGACGCATGTAGTCCATAGAAAAAAAATACTTTGTGGTATAGAATATACAACTCTTTCATTATTGTCTCAGGCCAAAAAAAACGAAAAAAAAAACGGTTGAAAACACCATGACCTGCAATAATGTTTAAATTTTTAATTTAGCTATGCATCTCATTTTAATTGGTTCGTTTTTCAGTTGTTTGTATGATAAATATTTCACGACAGGCCCCGCTGGAGGTTCGAATGAGATATTCACATATTGATGTTGCCATTTTCAAACCAAACAATGCACGCAATAACGATTGGTTGATTTCAATCTATGAAACCGATGATTTACAGTTTGAAACAATGAAAATACTGAATAAACTATATGAGAAAAAAATTGAAACACAATTTAGGTAACACACAGAGTAAACGTAACTAAGAAATTGGTTTTAACAGTATACACAGGTTGTCGAAATTGTGTTTTCTAGCTAACCTATCATGCGCAACGCGATATAATTTTTGTCGTCAAATTATCTCATGCGGAGACAATGCGACGACAAAATTATCTCGCGCTGGGCATGTTAGCCGTGTAGAAGTAATTTTATTCAAAATAATGTAAGTAATTTAGAGTTAGAGGGAGAAGTGTACATTCAAGTTCTCGTGACTAAGTGAAGATCGGAATCTCATCACTGATAACCGACATGATTAATGCGTATGAGCGAGCGAATCCCGCGCCCCCAGTCTAAGGAAGTAAGGAACACCGTGGTGGTTTTAGTCGGTAACAGTCTGACAGTTTCATCTTCCCCAGGTGGTGGGTATCTATGAGGGTTACCACGTGGGAGTGCATAAAAAAAACCTCCGCGGGTGATGATACTTAAGTACGTCCGCGGCACCCTGGTTGTCAGTCTTGCTATCATCTTTGCTGACTGGTTTATTCTTTCACCACGGCATGAGCTATTCTCATATAGCTCGTGCCTACACGAGATAAGAAGACCATGGTAGTAAATTAAAGGTCTGGGCTATGACGGGTAGTATCGTTAAGGGTACGAAAAGACTTCCCTATTGACCCATTGTTAGCCAAGTGACAAAGAATCACCTCACTTTTCTGCAAGAAGTACTTATCTATTGTGATGAGTAGTCTGAGCAGTAAAATGAATAGGCATACGGTTATAATTTGATATACAACGTGTTACAAAAATACCCCTAAAGCCGAAAGGAGATTAAAAGGTCCCTTGTAAAGAGTCGATTGGCAATATTTAAAAAAATAATTGGACAAATCATAAAATGAAACCATTACTGAAACGCAACACTGAAAACATAAAAGTAAAGAGTACACTACACAGAAAGTTATTTACATTCTTACCTAATTTCCTCTGAGAGGTAAATGACAACAACCATAAAAGACTACTCGATTAACATTTTAATTTTTATGGGAATTTCTCATAAAAAGAAAATGTGTGCGAAAATGTCACACGTTGTTTATAAGAGTAGGTACAACCGGGAAAATGAAAAATCATAAACTTAAAACTATTATTGCGAATCCGTGTGCAGCATCCTGCCAATATTTTCAAGAAAACGTCTTATGTAAATGTAGCCATTAAAAATTCAACGAATAATATAAGTAAACAAAGTATTAAAAATTATATTTTCTTGAATTAAAATCAAAACGAGCGCTGCTGCATTCGTGAGATACGCTCGGCTGGGCCCGTTTCCTTCGAGCTGTCACAATTTTATCTTTTACCTATTTTTAGTTATTACTGCTTTACATTTTTCCCTTTTTAACGTTATGTTGACGTTAATTTGACTTTGTATTCTTTTATACTTTCCTTCTTATTATAAAGAAAACGAATGTCAAATTCATGTGAAATTAGATCATTATACAGATGTTCGTTATTTTATGCGTAAAAACGATGACAGGTTACATTTCAATCTGCTAAACTAAAATGAATTTTCATAATGGTCTAGATACATTTTAGAGAAGTTCTCTGACAAAAAACACTCGGTTTTCACATGATTATTATCTACAATAATATTGTTTTCACAAAATAAACGAATAACGTCAAAACATTTGTGTGATATCATATATTTGGGGTACGTCGACGCTCATTTGATTTGACACAGATATCAAATTGGCGGGCCGCTGTCCCGTCGTCGTCCCGTCGTCGTCCCGTCATTCCGGCACGTTTAATATTTTAAGCATTCGGCTCACGCTCCATCTTCAACGGCCGTCCTGATTGCCGCTAAATTGAACTAAAAACTTCTTCAATGCCCCTAAAACGTTTCAATTATATCTATATTTTCGTAAATGCAAATGTTGATCTTATATTTTATACATTAATCCTCGGGCTATCTCCCGATACTAAAATTCTCGAGCAGATTGCACGAATGACGTCGTTTTAAACGTTCGTTCGACAATCTGTTTAAATCATGTCGTAATTTTAAATTTTCTGCCTGCATTTTGAGATTAAATTTTAACTTTTCCCGATTGTAAGTAGTTTACTCGAGGGCAATTTATTACCATGGCGTGTAGAACTACGAATAGCGTTAAGATGATTTCAATAGAACGCCAACAACGGGATGAAAAGTTTAGCAATAGTGCACTCTCGGATCGCGCAATTATTGCCAACCGGAGTCCTGATTGAATTCTTAGGTCAAGTTTGCGCTGAAAGTTTGCATAAAAGACCTCTTGGAAATTAACAGTGAGGATTTTTCTGTTTTTGATTGAATTTCTGTAAAAATTGAAACAGGCGCACAGTTAGACTTGCGACCGGACGGCTCCATTAGGATGTTATTTTAATATTGTAACGAAAATTCGACGTAGGTAAACTGTGTAAAATTTTCACGTTGAAATTGACCAAGCGCCAACGTTTCGTTAACACGCGTGTCATGTCTGAAAGTTCCGTTCGTGTTGTCGGTAGACTATTCGGAATTTAAAATGGATTCGTTTATAAAGGCATTTACTAGGGTTCGCATTTTCGATGAGGGAGAGTCGGCAGGTGAGTGACTTGTTTGCCGGTGGGCCGGTTCGCCAACACGAGCAAAACTCCGGACAGTTTAGTCGGCGCCGCCGTAGAAGCCCGCCCTCTATAAATCAGCCGGCGATTGACGCTTTCCTACGGGGAGTGATCTATTCTACCCCCACCATGATACAGCTTCAGTTGCAAGGATTTTTCACGTACGGACAAGTTTCGACGTTAAAATTCACTACTATGCGCTTACGTTGACGATGTTAAGTACGTTATTTTCAGTTTCGAACAGAATTTAAACTCTTTTGGGATGAAAAGAATGACATACGATAGCCTCAGGTGATTTCTTCAACCCTTTTATAGTTAGAGGGAATATTTTTCCTACCAACTTTTTTGGAAAATGTCGTAAAAACCTCCTTGTTATATTTTTATTTTTAAACCTGACAATATATTTTTTTTTTACTAATTTCTTTATTAGAAAAATGATACATAAATATTTATTTTTTAAGTTTTTTATTATTTATAAAAATTGCCGAATTATTTGTTATTTACTTTTTCGTGAAATCTCATAACCGATTAAGGGTTAACTGTTTTTGATTTTAGTGTTTTGAACCGAGATTTATAGAAAAAGAATTTGCGTATCTTTTGTCAAAGTAAAGTCAGCAAAAAAGCAAATAATTTCAAACTTCTCTCATCTCTATTGAGACTTCTATCTACATAGTTCTGCATAGCCTTTTCCCAAATATGTTTGGGCCAGCCTCCAATCTAACCAGAGCGACTGCCATCAGACCTCCGCAACCCGAACTGGGCAATACCGATATCCTAAAGTTAGAACGGATGTGAGACTTTCGGGCTTCTGAGTTTCTGACTACCCGTAAAGACTGTCATGGGTATTCGTACGACACACCCGACCCACTGTTTAACTTGCTTTACGAGGTGTGGAGGGCTTTCAACGTGTAACGAACGGTCACCCATCCAAGTATCGACCGCGGTAAGCACAGCTTAACTTCGCAAATCGTATGATCTGCGTAGTTGATAATTAGCTACGTGCTCCTACAGACTTCTATCTACATCATCATCAACATCACTCAGCCGAAAGACGTCCACTGCTGGACATAGGCCTCCCCCAAAAGGGGAGGTTTGCCGTAATCGCCACGCTTGGCAGGCGGGTCGGCGATCGCAGTACGGTTGTTAAAGTACCCAGAGAACGTTGCTGCCCATCCTCTAGGGCAGGGCTTCCCTAACAATGCGTCGCGACGCCCTGGGGCGCCGCGGTATTATCCCAGGGGCGTCGTGAGGCGATCTAAATAGGTTGGCTGTCTGTATCGATGCCACCGAGTCGAGTGAGCGCCATGTGCATTGTGATTCTAATAAAAAAATTAGATGCTCTTTGGAGTTTTTCTGACAAATTGTTATTAGGCTAGAACTACAAGTAGTTGGTAAATATGGCAAGAAGGCCAGGGCGGCGCAAAAATATGGCAACTTCCTAAGGGCGTCACGGTTAAAATAAGTTTGGGAAGCCCTGCTCTAGGGAATCCCTTAGTCGCCTTTTACGACACCCATGGGAAGAGATGGGGTAGGTAGTGCTATTCTTTAAGTCCGGCACTACACGAGGTCTATCTACATAAATGCCCAAAATACGATAAACCTATTGAAAATAAGAACACATATACATCATAAGAGGCAAATAAACTATACAGAATATGTAAAAAAGTAAGATTTTCCGTGTCCCGAATAAATATTAGCGCGATGTTGATCTACAAGTGTGCTGGTAAAGACGCCAGGGTTTTATGTCGTAAAATATAATCCGCGGTGTTTTATATCAGGACCCAACCCTACGCAATGTTTCTTAAACATGTAGCAAGTATTTAATGTTTTGTTGTTTGTTTCAGGTAAATGCTGAGCCGTGATAGCAGAATTGCAAGTATGAAGGGCCATCATCAGGGACTGCAAACGATTATTGCCAATCATGAGTTCTCGTATCTAGGGATTGCTACCATCTACAGCGAATTGTCATGCGGAAATATCATTGCCAAAATCATCGCTTTGTAAATAGAAGTATTAAGGGGGGTTACCCAAATTCCCATTCATCTAAAAAATATTTTGTTTAGCAAACTACTAAATGTTCGGTTAGAATCCATGTTAGATTTGAAGGTATAACCACCAACCATTTTTGACTAACAGAGTTTATACAAGGTTAGTCGGAAAGGGGGTACTAATCCGCGGGCCACTTAAAGTATCACTGATGACGGTTTTACAGCAAGTGTTAACATTTTAAAATTCGATAATTTTTATTTCCATGTAAAATGATTTTTATTTTTACTTTTTCCAAAAATTCTTCGTCCCTACTTTAGTTACGAATTCAGAAAACGGAGCTTCTAATTGGTGACCCCACATATGACCTAAAATGTAAACACAGCTGATCATAGCTGAGGATAGATAGATTTTAGCATATTTTTTTTGTAACTTTTGAACAGCTATTTCTCTTAAACTGTTGACTTTTGAGGAAAGTGGCAGAACAAAAGTTACTCATTATTATGGGTCCTTTAACACCCTTTCGGATTAGTATCCCCTTTCCGACTAACCTTGTATAAACATTTTATTTTCAAAGTCAGTTTTTTTTGTTATGTCAATATTGCCAATTCGCTAAAGTACCGCGTTTGATCCATGACCCCCTTATTAACAAAGATGGTTTAAACCAAGACTAAGGTAAACCCAGGTTTAAAATATACCCATCACTTTCTTATGTCATATCACAAAAAGAGACCGGGCTATTTTAAGACCAGGGTTTTTCTTAGACCATCTTTTGTAATAAGGTGGTTTGAGTTTTATAAACAAGTTATTTTCTATCATATTTACTTTTTATCTCATCTATTTTATACTTAAAAACATTATTTTAACAAAACTAACAATTTATGCTTGCTTGCTAGACTTCAATCTGTCAATTTCACCTACCCGAGTAACCAACCCCCTTAATGATAGGTTCTAAAAGGATGGCTTCCAGTAAAAATATGCAAAATTATGAGGATGGACAGCAGCACTTTCCTGTGTTCTAAATTGTCTCATGGACATTCATTAAATCGTCTATTACGAGAAGTTTTCGGCAGTGGACGTCTTTCATCAGATATTCTGATCATTGTTCACTTTCAGAAGCATTTACCAAACGGTAGAGAAAATTCTCTCGGTGCAAGCGCTGGGTCTGTGGGCTGGTAATCGCTGAGCCATCAATTTTGCACTGGTGACGGTGTCGAACGATGGACGTCAACTTCTGGGCTCATATAATGATAATTAGCCACATTTAAAGCACAGAGCTATCATGATGGCTCGGTTATGATTGAAACAATTAATGAGACATTCCTTAAAATTGCATTTAATTTTATGAATAAATACATCCCTACAATACAGAAAAAAATTGAACATGAAAAGGTACTCATAGTTTAGGAGTCAATAGAGAAACATTTTGGATTTATAATGCTATAGCAGATAATATATAATAGAATGCTTGATAATTTTTAAATGTTTTAACTAAGAGTTTTGTCCCCTCAAATAACAGTCAAATACCTAGCTCACTGTTTCAATAAAACTTGAAAATAAATTCCTGGAGCCATACTCGACGTCTCCGCAAATCTGGAATGAAAATTCAAAATAATACACTTTATACACAGTTTTACAGCACTACTAGCTGGTAACGTCCATTTGTCCACTGACAATAGATATAATAAATATTTATAGCCCTCTTGTTCGATGCACATTGCTGTGGCTTGCTCACAAGCGCTACATTTAATATTTTACGGAGTCCCATCACGCCCCATCTTCAACGGGTCCTGATTGCCGTCCGATCGAAATTATATTTCACGGGCGCATTCAAAGCTTGTCGGACAAGATTGCCATTCGGACCATATAATATAAAATATATTCTAGTAATACGGTGGACAACGGGTTTGTAACTAGGTCTTTGAATTTGGGATGGAGAAATGTAATATGTACTGTTCCTGTTATGATTAAATATACAAGCTGTAAACGAATTCGTGTAATTACTTAAAAATACATGATCTAATGATCTATAACTCGTATAGATTAACCGTGCAAAGAATTAAGATAGAAAAAAAAAACTTTTTCACTTTCTGTAGTCAACTGTGGTAAGTAAAGCCGCGTATCCACTAGGCAACAATTGACGCGAAACATGTGACGCTCAACATGTTCGGCGACATTGCCAGATGACGCCTAACATGACGCTGATAGAATTAGTACGCATGAGTTTGTTGCACGTTGTCGATCATCGTGTTGCTACATGCTGAGAAACATGTTGAGCAACATGTAGCGCGTCAATTGTTGCCTAGTGGATACGCGGCTTAATAGTATCTAAAGGCCTTTTTCCTGGGATGAGGGCTCGTGTCCGCATGCGTGCGTCACCCGCACCCGTGGCGCGTGAATTCCACCTTTTCATACATGTATTTATTGTGATGCGTGAAACACGCACGAAATGGTGAACTGCGAGCGCTACGCATGCGGGTGATGCACGCACGCGGGCACGAACCCGCATCACAGGAAAAAGGCCTTAAAACACATGATAAGGTAAAAATGTGCAAAAAGAATAGTGTGTGACAGCACGCATGTATGAATGGAAGTACGGCGACGCTGTTGGCGGGCACGACTAGCGCAATATCGTTATGTGCAGTTGCGCAGTAGCGCCAGTTAACTCGGGGAGCTAAAATGATGGTTATTAATGATGATTAATGATGGTTAAGAACGCTATGTTTTTTTTGTATTTTTTTTTTGTTTTAACCCCTGGAATGTCGGACGCACACACGGGTGTTCAAAAGAAACTCGGGCGCAATACAATATCCAATTCGCGTGACAAGGTCAGAAAATGTCTCTGACATAACCGTGGCGTGTCGGAGGCATTTTCTGTCCTTGTCACGTCAAATGGATATTGTATTGCGCCCGGGTTTTTTATGAACACCCGTGTGTGCGCCCGACATTCCAAGGGACTGAAAGAATCCCATGCAGAATCAATCTGTGTCACCAGTAGATCACGAGGTTTGAAGGAATTACACGAATTCGTATACATCCTGTGGAGAGTTCTAATGCATATTTTATGCAGGTGTATATTTAGTTATGTATGTTACTGATATCGTCTGTGGGGGGTTGGATAAAGAATAAAATTATTCCCCTTGGTCGTCAGCAAGCGAGTCGTAAGAGGCGATGAACCTGGCACCATAATTTTCCCTCGACTCGCCACCACATGGGATTTAATTCATGAGGCGAATCGTAAGTGTGCAGAGTCTTGTAATAGAAAAACACACAAACCTCTTGAGTTAGTGTATGTATGTAACTGATACGTTATGATTTTTACTTTCTAGAGATATCGCTTAAAATCCAGAAATATTACCTATGTAGGCATTTTCGTTCTTAAGTCTTCTTCTAAAAATATCTCAGTGTTCTGAGCTTGTCTGAAGTTCAGCTCAAAAGGTACTTGTGAGTCCTTTCAACCTAGGAAATTTAGGTGCTAGTAAGAGCTTTTTAATCATTAGTGTAGGACCAATTCTTTCATAATGTGACATGGAAAGTTTCAGTTGGTTTCGTTACGAAACTTGATTCCCTTCAACATCTATTCTATTGCTAATCCTCATGTTGCAATCCGTCAGTCGCCTATTCACCATAGAGATCATTCTCATGGTAATTAGTTACTATTTTGTACAACATAATTATTTGTTATATAATGAATCCTCAGTTTTATTAAATTATTCTATACAAGGTTAGTCAGAAAGGGGGTACTAATCCGCAGACCACTGAAAGTATCACTAATGACGGTTTAAAAGCAAGTGTTAAAATTTCAAAATTCGATAATTTTTATTCCAATGAAAAATTAATTTTATTTTAGTTTTTTCAAAAATTCTTCGTCCCTACTTCAGTTACGAATTCAGAAAATGGAGCTTCTAATTCGTGACCCCAAATATGACCTAAAATGTAAACACAGCTGATCATAGCTGAAGATAGATAGATTTTAGCGTATTTTTTTTGTAATTTTTGGACAGCTATTTCTCATAAACTATTGACTTTTGGGGAAAGTTGTAGAACAAAAGTTACTCACTATTATGGGTACTTTAACACCCTTTCGGATTAGTACCCCCTTTCTGACTAACCTTGTATATACATACTACCTACAATTAATTACAAACCCACTGTAAGATAATGAAACAGGGCTCACCTCGCAAATTAGTTCCATTCTAATTTTCAAAACAACAAAACGTTTTCCCCGAATGTCGTATCTACAACATAAATTAGGAAACACCCAAAATAAACTGGTATTAAATCGTCCAAATCCTAATATCTATTATCATTTTTTCTTTATTTTCTCAGTGTAAGCGGGTATCGCGTGACAACCCGCCATACCTCAGGCCGACCAGAAAGAGTGGCCACTGTTTGTTAATCTTGCTTTCATTGTGTAAAATATTTGGGAATATACCTCCGTAAAGCCTTTGTAGGCCGCACCAGCGGTCTATCGTTTGCTGGCAAACAATGCACGTTTAAGTGTTAAAACTGAATTAGGTAGGTAATTGAATTTAACACTGGTTTATGAAAGTGGTTTCGGTAACATGAAAGACTGCCTGGTATAGGTGTTGCTACACGCGAAAATTTTGTGACATTAATTTACATTACATAAAACGCTGCCAACATACATATAACATACATAATCAGCTCATTACGTTCCTACTGCAGGGCATGGGCTTCTTCTCAGAATGAGAAGGGTTAGGCCTTAGGGCCTTTTTCCTGTCATGCGGGTTTGTGCCAGCGTGCGTGCATCACACATTCGGTGACAACTCGTCGTCCGCGCGTGAACGGCATACGCCCGAGGCGATCCGGTGACGCTACGAAGTTGATGTAGTGAGCGCACATCCATACGAGTTCATATAAAGAATACTAACCGCACTAGGCGAGCCGATGCGGGTCGGATGCCGGGTGGCTCTAATGAGCTGTGACCTTTAACCCTTCTTATCTTGAGAAGAGGCCTGTGCCCAGCAGTGGGACAGTTCATGGGCTAATTATGATTACTTACGTGAAGCAATTCAGTAAAAAAAAGTACTTTGACTGCCTCGTTGGCCTAGGGGTTGCAAGCGCGGCTGCTGAGCGTGAGGTTCTGGGTTTAATCCCCAGGTCGGGCAAAGTATTATTGAATTTTTTCGTGTGGAATTTCTAAGTAGCAACCCGGAGTCTGGATTTGTGCCCGGTTGATGGCAAAAGGCTCGCCTCCTAATTACGTAGGACTTAAACATAACGGCGAAATGAGGGTGTACTATAAACCTCTGCCCAGCCCTTCGGGGAATACTTACAGGTGTGATGTTTTTGTACTTTTTTCTTATATTTTACTTTGACGAGAAAGTAAAACACAAGAAAAAGTACCGTTGCCGTAGTGTAATTGGTTAGAAATTCTATTTCATGCGTCATTTCTCAGTCATACTTTTCCGTGAATACAAACAATACATTCTGAAACGTTTAGTTAATAATATAAAAGGTTACGTCCCACATTCCTACTGGGTCTTTATCGAATTGAGTTCGTGATTGGGTACATTGGAAGTTCGACTGCCAATTATTGAAGACATTAGTGGCTGGAGCATCCCCATAGAGTCGCTGGGAGGAACTTGAGTGTAGTGTGGTACATTCTGAAGTAATGTAGTCTGCGCAGCTACGTCGCGTAGCTTTAGTAATGAGAGACTTGTATCATTGTGCAGAACTATATAAACGATGTTACAATTTAACCAAATATTTTCTGACTGCTTATTTAGCCAGAAAACATTTGCTTATCTTAACGCACTTATTAATTCGTATTTCACTCATAAAAAATGGGCATTTAGTATGAACACGCGCGACATGCTTCCGTACGCTTGGGCATGCTTCTGTAAGGCTAAACATGCTTTAAAATGCTTTCGCAAATGAACGCACGCGAACGAGCAATATGTGCTCAGTAGTAGTACAATAATGAGCTGATTATTTTGTTGTAGCTTATGTCATCACCCCACCGAGACCTGAAATTCTTAGAGACTAGATTTGGCAAGTCATAAGTGCAAGCTAGTCTTAAGCTTCCCAGTACACATGGCTATAATTCGGCTACATTTTAAAGGATAAAATAGAATAAAAATAAAAATCAACCACAATTCAAAACTTAAAGCCAACAAAATTATCAAAGTACACAACGTTAAATTCGCTTAAGATCCAACAGAAACGCTATCAAATTAAACTAAGTATATCGCAGAGCTAACCTTATAACGAAACCCAAAGATATCCCAATAGTTTAGTTCAATAGTTAATAATGAAGCAACTAGAGCTATTTTGGTACCCATTTCAATTTAAGGACAGGGCTTGCACAGAAACTTATCCAAGTTCCAACTAAAGTTTACAAGAAACTCCATCCTTAGTGGTATTGTCTATTAAATCTACAAGATACACTTCTAGACACCGAGATGTTTTCAGTGCTCTATACAATGTATTAATCGTTTGACTTGTGGTAAATAACTTTGTTGTAGGCTTTGAAGTGGAGAAATTTATGAGTTTATTCTTTAAAGTTACGATGCAGTGTTCGCTTGATATTCTTTCTAGTAAAGTTTGTTACCAAGAGAACAGAAATTGTAGGAAGAAACGGGAATGAAACGGTGATGACTGCCTTCTTGGTCTACTGGGCGATCTCCAGGTCGGGCAAAGTGTTATTGGGTTTTTCCGTGTTGAATTTCTCAGTAGCAACCCGGAGTCGGGATTTGTGCCCGGTTGATGGCAATATGGTCGCCGTTTATTACATAGGACTTATCGTAATGCGAAATGAAGGTTTCTATACACCTCTGCCCAACTCTTCGGGAAATACAGGCGTGATGTTTTGTTTAAAAGAGAATGATTTAAATATAAAGCAGTCGCCAGCATAGTCGCCCGGGCGAACGGCGACCAAGTGCGTATAAACCTATTTAAACTATAGAAAGTCACAGTCGCCATCGACCAAGTCTCCGATGACCAGTCGACTGTGCGTAATGGCTCTTAGAACAATATGACTGTATATTCAGATGTTTTTTTAAGCTAGCTAAATATACATACATAATAAACTCACGTCCGTAACCCTTGAAGGCAGAGATGTTCTGCTATTAGAGTATGTATAACCACGTTTCGCTTCTTGTATTAGATGGAAAGCCTGTTACCACTTTTCGGGAGCAATTAGGTTTTTTTTATTATTTGACTTGGTCGCGCTTGACCCTCGTCGCATCTGATGGTAAGCGCAGGCAGGGTTTAAGATGGATCACACGAATCCAAGTAACAGAGATATAGAGAGATTCCCCTATATCTCTCTCTAGCTATAATAATAAACAAACAGTTGGATACAGAGTATAATATAGAATATTTCATAACCTTGTAGCCTTTTCCCAACTATGTTGGGGTCAGCTTCTAGTCTACTTAGATGCGGCTGAATACCAGTATTTTACACGGAGTGACTGCCATCAGACCTCCGCAATCCAGTTACTGGGCAATGCCGATATCCTGAAGTCAGACCGGTTGACAGACTTTCGGACTTCTGACTACCCGTAACGATTGTCATAAGTATTCGTATGACACCCGGGTACGACGGTTTACTGTGTCGTAAAATATTTTAAAATTTCATTAACAAAATAACAGAATGAAATATTAAATGTCTTGATACTTCAGCCGTACCTTTAACGAAACAAACGAAAAATATCACCAATACCGCATGCTTTATATCGCTGTCGGCAACGTTCATTATTAATATCGAAATGAGTTTTTAAGTTTATTACTCTTTATTTTATTTCCAATATGTGCTACGATACCTTGCATATTACTTTGACCTATATTGCATAAAAAGCATACAATATTCTTGCTATCATGTGTTAAAAAATATGGATATGCATTAAAAGAGGACTATAAAGCCTGGCGTCGACTACAGCCGAAACGCGTCGAATCGAATCGAGTCGCATTTGTTCCGTGTGAAGACGAATCGAAGTGAAACGGTCAGTAATCGCAAGTCGATAAAACAGAAATTCGCGTGACAAGCGATGCGCGTTAGTGATGCGACTCGGCGCGTCTCGGCTCGTCGCTGATCGACGCAGTTTTATAGTAAAGTAGCTTTTGCCCGCAACTTCGCTTGCGTGAAATTTTGAACCCGTTAAGTGACGATTTACCATACAAATTTTCACCCCCCATTTAACTACATTAGGGGTTGAATTTCGAAAAATCCTTCCTTACTCCTTGTCTACATTATAAAGGGAACCTCTGTGCAAAATTTCAGTTTTCTAGGTCTAAGGTTTTGGGCTGGGCGTTGATGAGTCAGTCAATCAGTCAGTCAGGACTTTTCTTCTTATTTATATAGATAGATTCATTTCCACGGATTGCCTACCAAACAAAAAAAGAATCATCAAAATCCATTCATAATTGGCGGAGATATCGCGTAAAACGTTCAGACGAATTGAGAACCTCCTCCTTTTTGAAGTCGGTTAAAAAATGATATTTAATACTATTTTAAATACAAAACAATTATACAATTTATGAATAAACAAATTTAAACATGAACGTTGAAGAAATGAATTATAAGATATAGAACCTCACTGATAATAATTAAAAATATTTCATACTAAAAATAATTTATTGTTTCTATTTTTATGGATGATAAACTTTTTCTCTTATTATTCACACATTTACTGACATACAATAAAATGATGTATTTTTACGCTCTTTCATTTGATATATGAGATAGAAGTGCTAAAAGGGTGGGGACGCTTTTTCCCAATGTTCTTTGAAGTATTTATGATTAGTTACGGTTTACTCACGTGCTTTTTTCGGGATTGCCCGACTCATTTCAGATCCAAACGCAGCCCTTAATCATGAGCTGAACACCTATTCTATTCTATGTCACGAAAGTTAAAATACAAAAATAAAGAAGTATTATCCTAATTCTAATCCTAACTATTCTAATCCTAACAAATATTATAAATGCGAAAGTATGCTTGTTTGTTACCTTTTCACGCCTAAACCACTGAACCGATCATCCTGAAATGTTGCATTACGTTGTCAGGTGTACAGAAACGGACATAGGGTATCTTTTATCGCGAAAAAAAAGTATTGTTCCCGAGGAAACAACAATAACGTTCATAGATGGCGCCACGTGTCTTTCGAATCATGATTGAATTATATTATTGTAGAAACTTTAGTAGTGTGTTAAGAGTTAACTAATATTATAAATGCGAAAATAAGTTTGTTTGTTTGTTACCTTTTCACGCCTAAACCACTGAACCGATCATCCTGAAATGTTGCATTACGTTGTCAGGTGTACAGAAACGGACATAGGGTATCTTTTATCCCGAAAAAAAAGTATTGTTCCCGAGGAAAACAACAATATCGATAATAGATGGCGCCACGTGTCTTTCGAATCATGATTGAATTATATTATTATAGAAACTTTAGTAGTGTATTAAGAGTTGATTGTCAAATTCTAAATTAACGCGAGCTAGTTAAAGATGTACATGTTGAATTGATTTATCTCTGTCCAATTCTATTTGTTTAAAAACAATTATTATTGTCAAGCCATCAACAGAAGGCCGAGTATTCACACGCGCAAACTCAATCTCTCGTCCGTCGTGCCCTCTTAATTTTGATCCTCGAACTAACCTACAAGTTCCGATCAAAGATCTGAACGTCTCGGACGGTGCTCGCCGTGACAGGCTCAAGTAATCCCAGATGGCGTACTCGCCGATGAATTAAAGTCACTCAGACTAGTTGACTCGAGAACTGTGCAAGAGGAGATACCTATTGTGTAGACACAGCTTTAGAGTTCGGTTTTGTAATTAATTGTTTGCGTTGATATTACTTCAAGTGGTATTAGATGTAACAGATTCCGACGGTTTTCGGATACAGTAATTTATTTGTGGTTCTCAGTTTTGAATATTAATGTTGGTAAGATTTCGTGAAATTGAATTGACAATCTTGGTATCAAGGATTATGCTGTAACTTGTAATCCTATTTTACATTCTATTGCTGTGGGAAATTAATTAATTTAAGTAGTGGAAGTAGATAGTTTAGTGTAAAAGGAAATATGGAAACTTTTTTTTTTTAAATAGGTTGATGTTGTATTTGGCTAACCAATTATTAAATTAGAAAACAATTCTTTGTATACGATATTCGATAGATTAAACGACTTTTGTATAATACTTACAATATTAATATATTTTGTTAAGTTTCTCAAATTTAAGTAATAATAAATTGTTTATTGTTCAAAAATCATTACATAAGTGTATTATGAGGCAGCCCCATTAAGTTATTAATAATTAAATACGTACTTGTGTTGGGGCCGACTCGCTACTTCCCCTATTTTACATATACATAATGGAGACTAATAAACTAAAAAGAAATATAAAAGAAAACAGAATGCAAATTAAAAATGAAATATGTAAGGTAAATGATAGGTACTGTCAAGATAGCAGCTCAAATGTGTATGTATGTGTGTGTGTGCATGCGCGCGCCCGTGTGTCTGTTGTGTGTGAATGTGTGTGCGTGTGTGTGTGTGTGTGTGTGTTTGTGCGTGCATGTTTGTGTCTGTGGTCTGTTTTTATATAAGTGAAATATATGTATGTTCTTTTGAGAAATATTAGTTTAAATCGAATCTATTTACCTGAGGATATCGTTCTTTACAAGTTAAACTTAATAAGAAAAAAGAATAAGAAAAAAAGTAATGTACACCGACCAGGAATTGGGCATTTACTATCAAGTCTCTTGATTTTTTTTAATCTCAGTATCATTCATTAAAATAATGTTTTAATCACTATTTAATTATTCAGATAAATCATCAAAAATATCGATGACACGAAAAATTTAACCTCATTTCAACTAAAATAATTTCGCATTTGTTTCATAAAATATAATCGAACAAATACTTTATTACTGATTCACCAGACTGCTCTGTTACAGAAACTGCTTAACGCGCTGGTATTCAGATTAAACGCGGGATTATCCCTATAAGCGAAAACAATGATTCAAAACAATAAGTTAAAATCAGTAACAATATCACACGCGCCCATAAGCGTATATCTACATACAAACAAGAGAATCCCAACTTAAGGCAAACACGACACGTCTACATAAGTCTGGCGTTGTGGGAAGCAACATTATAAACAAGCCGAACTTAATATTAGACCACAACGGCACAGTTTATTCATGTCACCAGGTGTAGAAAGACGGCCTAACGCCCCAAGTTACCGTCATATTATACGTAATACGATATTCAGACACATTACACTCAAGTTTACGACTCCAACTGAGGTAGAAAGCTTACGTTTATGAATCTTTAAACATCTTTTAAAATCCATACCATGGAGTATTTTATGTTCACGCCGTGTAATAATATTTAGTATTCCACACTCTAGGAATGCTTGCGGCCGCCAATTGTACAACATTCCATCAAGTATTCGATTCTGGATGATGAAATAACAGAAACTCCCAAATATTCGCAACAAGTTTAGAAAACCTTGAAGCAAATAATTATTTTACAATACGAGTAATAAAGTTCGTTAAATTCGTTCTGAATTTGAAATTCTGTTACTCGATTTTGAATTTGGAACAATAAATAGCAGGAACACATAATAGGAGCGTTATTTATTGTCGTGTATTTAATTGCCGGTTCTATTTCCAAATGTAATTTATACGTCCAATAATAAATTAGTGTCGCACATACAGAAGCCGGTTAGAGTTTTATGCTGCCGATCAAAAATAAACTGACCATTATATCAACCAGTATTCCTTTTGGATAAATTCGATAACTGTTTATACAATAATGTCGTATGACAAGTGAGTGCGCGAGAGTTAGTATAGAATGTTCCCTGCAAGTGTTGTCTGATCCCATTCACGTTCGGGATCGGTAAATGAATGGATGTCACGAAATTAGCAACGTATCGTGTGCCAGCTCATATCTCACAGGAGACAGCGACGGTTGTTCGCAGAGATCACGACAATTATACGGTATTACCTGATAATATATTGTAGGTGCGCTATGCAACTATCGCGCACTCAATCATCGTGAAACGTCACGTCAAACGATATAAATCGTGGCACGTTTGCATAAATTACACGAATGTACACACTATTCAATAGAGCCTTTTCGTTTCCTAGAAATGTAATATGTTTCATAAAAAGCTTTGACGTACGCAGGTCCAATTTGCATAAACAAATATTCATTATGTTGTTTTACACACATAATTATGAGTAAAGTGGATTTTATTACATGTATAAATTAGTTGCGTAAATAACCACTGATATTAGTTAAATAGATAACGCAAGTTTGTTAAATAGCATGAAAACAAGCGTATAACATATTTTTTGTTTCAACTATCACGTAGGTAACGATGACAATTTTGTTCTGGGAAATAAACATTGCGCACGCCTGGTGCGCGTCTTCGTAGTAAAGTGTCGCGCTCACTCATCCTGCAACTATTCGCACTTGCGGAGTGGGAAACGGTCGAGAGGGAACTGGCTCAGCAGCGTGACATGTAGGAGCATTTCTCCTACCAAATAGCTATCAAAGTTGGTCGACTTGCGTTATCTATCTTACTCAATACCTATCTGTGTTAATAACTATAAAATGAATTATTAACATTAAATATTTCTTCACAATAAATTTTTGTAACACCAAATTGGATTCGATTTATTCCAAATTAATAATAACTAGCTACTGGAATTCACTATTAATTCCAAATTTAAATAATAATTCTATTGTCTCCAATTCGAATTCGCAAACAATTTCCCTTTCACCCTAAAACTGTTGAAACATCTGAGTTGGTACAGATACTGTTGTCGAGGCATTCCTAGGTAAATATGTAGCTACACAGACACAGAATTATTGTGGTGGCTGTATATCTCGGCTGTGAGATTAGTTCACAATGTCATGACGAACTAAGTTTCGGCAAACATTCATTGTGTAATTTTGATTATTATTTTATTTAGAAGGAAGAGACTGTGAATGTGTAGTTGAGATACATTTTAACGACTCTTTTTCAATGCCATAATAATATTATGTTTTTTTATTAATGAACACCCTAAGGAAAGAAAATAACAAGAGTTTTCTTAAAAAAAAGTTTTTTTTAAGAAAACTCTTGTTATTTTCTTTTGTCGGTATTTGTAAGGGTCTACATGCAATATCTAAAGCGAAAAATATAATAGAAAGATATCCATGAAAATATACCGACGAAAAAAAACGATTAGACCGGTTGTCAGACTTTCAGGCTTCTGACTACCCGTAACGATTGTCATAAGTGTTCGTACGACACCCGGGACCGACGGCTACGTGCTCTCTGATGCACGGAGGGGTCTCGATATGTAACGAATGGTCACCCATCCACGGACTGACCGCGGCAAGCGCAGCTTAACCTTACAAATCATACGATTAGCGCGGTTGTTAATAGGCCAAGAGCGTTTTAACGATATAATAATACGAATAACGTGCATAATTTAAATTCATCTTTTCAAACAACATTAAATTCAAAACAAACAAGCATTATCAACATTTATTGAAGGTAATACGTACATTACTTCGACGTTTGTTCCCAGCGGTTCCAAGATTACTTGACAATGTCACACGAACCAACTTCCCAAAGTTCATCTCGTAGAAGTTCCCTTAAATTGAAACAGTACAACATCTGCACTTGCTTTGATAGTTATTGGGAATAAATTACTCAGCTACCGTCTTTGACCCACATGCTGGCTTATGTAATGCAATATAGTTAAGAAAAGTAATTATCTTCGAGATAACGTTATTATTAGTTGCAGCAATGAAGTTTTTTTTAATAACTTATCCTCCATAATCCAACTTAAGCCTAGTTTTGACAGGCCCAGTAGCTGGCGGACAGTAGAGGACAGTAACTGTCTGGCAACTACTGGGTCCATGAAAACAAAGTTGAGCCAGTACTGACCGGTCAGTTGCTATCGGACAGCTACTTCAAAAAAAATTGTTTCTACTGTCCACTAACCTTCCCCCACTCCCACAAGGACAGCTACTGGGTCGTCACTCGCTCCATACGAACGCAACTAGATGGGTCAGAAACACCAGTCTAGAACTAGTAACACAGTAGCTGTGTACTGCCGTCTCCTATGCAGACCCAGTAGTGAGAACACGTCGGGAAAGTGACAGTACTGTATACAAGGTTAGTCGGAAAGGGGGTACTAATCCGAAAGGGTGTTAGAGTACCCATAATAATGAATAACTTTTGTTCTTCAACTTTTTCCAAAAGTTAATAGTTTAAGAGAAATAGGTGATAAAAGATCTCAAAAAAAAAACGCTAAAATCTATCTATCTCCAGTTATGATCAGCTGTATTTCCATTTTAGGTCATATTATTTGGGGTTGTGAATTAGATGGACCATTTTTTTAATTTGTAACTAAAGCAGGGATGAAGAATTTTGAAAAACTAAAATAAAAATCATTTTGCATAGAAAAAAACTTATCGAATTTTGAAATTTTAACACTTGCTTTAAGACAGTCATCAGTGATACTTTAAGTTGGCTGCGGATTAGTACCCCCTTTCCGACTAACCTTGTATAGACAGCAGAATGTACAGTTGCTGACTACTGGGTGGTCAGAAACTGGGTCTGTGAAAACCAGGCCTTACATGGGTTCGGTGCAGCATATATTTTTCTTCTTTATCTCTAATAACCGTCATCTCAGTTGTTCTCTTTCTAGTCATATCATCTTTTACATAATCCATCCATCGTTTTTAGAGTACCGTAGTCAACAAAGAACCCTTATAGTTTCGCCATGTCCGTCCGTCCGCAGCTTAGCTCGGAGGCTCTTTGGTAGTACTAGAAAACTACTTTTTTTTTTTTTTCTATTTGACTGCTGTAGGTCGTCCTAGGGGACGGTTTCTACGTAACCGGGCAGTTATTGGAGTGACCTGAAGGGTCTCCAGCCAATGGGGGAGAAGCAAAATACTTAACCTAAGCTAACTACTTGTACTACACTAACATCATGACTACCTGCAACAACAGCACTAAGGGCGACCCCTAGTGGGACTCGGACCTCGGCTTAGGGCGTTGCTGGCGTGGACATAGGGGGGGGGGAGACAGCTTGATGAGGGCTGAATTATCGGTGTGACTGCGGAGTCTGAAGAGATGACCGGCTCTACGACGGGAGAGCTCGGTGGATCGTGACCGGCGGCGGTGCGACGCCGCGACGGGCCTCGTCGGCGAGGACGGTATGCCGGACGGCGGCGGACGTTGTGTATTGTGCTGGTCGATTTACTCGCCTCCTGGAGGAGGGTTATTTCGTCATCGGGTTCTAAAAGTGTGTGCCTAGGACGGCGAACTTTACTTATGAGAGAGGGAACTAGAAAACTACAATTTATCATGGATATACATACATATTAATCACGCCAACAAAGTGGTACAATTAAATCATGATCATTTTTTAGGGTTCATCCTTTACTTTTAAATTAAGGATATTTTTTTTCTCGTCTACCCCATGGTGTGGGATGTTGTTAGATAGGTCTTTAAAAAATATTGCGGGTTTGCGTTTACAATTTTTCGATTAAGGGAACTATTTCTGAAATATTAAGCTATAAAGTGCTAATTTTTGTTAGAGTCAAGTGTGCCCACCGTTTAGTTGGCGGAGGAGGGGGGGGGGGGGGAACTAAACGGTTAGTTTTGGATATGTGAAAAAAATCACAGTAGTAGTATATACAACGAAATTAAAAGGAAAACTATCACAGCTAAGTAGGCTTTACAAGTTAACGAGTAATAGTCGACCAACCGGAAAAGTAAAAATTTCGTACAAATTCCATTGAAAAATTACTAAGCCCTCTTCTTAGTCCGCATTATTGTGCAACTACGGAACCCTATTACTGCGCGTGGCCCGACACGCACTTGGCCGGTTTTTTGTTAATAACTGCGATTATTAATAATCTTTCTTTATTTATTATTATTTTTTCTAATAGACTGCTTATAGATGATCCTTGCGAACCATTTCTACGTAACTGGGTAGTTATTGATGAGACCTGAAGGGTCTCCAGCCAAGATTAATAATGAGTCCGTGGGGGGACGGATTTAGAATATAATTCTCATTCTCAAGGGCAAGCGAGGCGTAAGAGGCGATGAACCTGGCATCATATTCGTGCCTGAAATTAGCAATAGGCTCGCTAGTCTCGCCACCTATTACATGGGACTTAATATCAGAGAAGAAACGTGGGTGGACACCTGTCATAGGAGAACATCTCTGTTTATTCCTTCGGGGGATACTGGCATATGTATATGTATGTGTGTAAAATTAATGAAACGGAGATTATAATTTTCCTCATATTTAGGCACTTGTCCCACCGCCGGCGAAGAAGCGACTAACTATCGGCTATCTTCTCGCTCAAGAAACGTACAATAGATATACATTCCGTGTAAACAAAAGAAATGCATATACCTACTTATTAATAGTTAATCGCTGACTGTTCACACTGCCGGCAAGGACTCGCTCCACTAGTTTCTCGCTGAGCGACAAGAGCTATCAAAGATAATACTCGCTCAGCGATGCTCCTGGCGGTCAGAACTCACGCCGAGAGACCAACCAGCGGTCATTTGCGAGTGGTGCGAGTAATCGCCCGACGCACTCCCACACTCGCTTATAGCCCAGCGACAAAACTATCGGAACTACACACTCGCTTCTCGTTGCTCGCCAACTCGTTTCTAGCTTCTAGCTCTACTCGCTGCTCGCTCATCGTTCGCGGTGGGACAAGTGCCTTTGGTTATTTTTTTTCGAAATGAAAACGAAATACTGGCAATTGACAGGGATCACGTGGAAAATCAATAGGAAACGTTAATAGTAAAGATAAAAATACTTTAACTTATCGTTAAAATTACTAAGTTTATTCCAAAAGGTCAGGTGCTAAAGTTAGGTATCGCTTAATCGTAAATATTTTATTTTATTAATTGAAATCGATTTGTTTTCTTGTCAAGTTTATGTAACGAATCAGTTACTTCTTTTTGTGAAAAACGTGCTAGAGCAGTATTAAGAAATGATAATGATGATGAATTTCCAGGCAAATCTGGACTACTGCGACGGCTTCCGGTAGGATGCAGGTTTACTGTAGCACGTCAGTTCGAGAGTGTGCTTGCTGGTGACTGATATATACGATCTTGGCCAAAAAGGTGCGATTGCAACGTGGGCAATACACCTTTAATATCATGCATATGTTACGGGTAAAAGCCGAATGGCGGTTACACCCAGGTTTACCCGGGTATAAATAGGTGCAACCAGTAACAGTTGGTTAGAACTACGTGTAGCTTACGCGTGTGCGGGGCTCCTATTTCTGTCTGCAGAGTTTAAAGTAACCTAACACGAAGGTGATGACGGGGGCTTCGTTCGCTCGCTTCGCTCGCTCACTCTAGCACCCGTCATCACCTTCGAACCTAACCTATCCGTGTCGAGGTTCCCCTTAACCACCGGTGTGCGGCTGCACCTAGTTCTACCCTCTATGATGAAGGGTAAATCTAGTTCTAACCGCAGATAAGTAGGATACATCTAAGTTTAACCGCATGTGGCCGGCTGCACCTAGTTGTACCCGGCTAAAACTAGGTGTAGCCACACTTCGGCTATTACCTGTAACACATTGGTACATACATGTAACTAGAGGTCGCCAGCGGCTTCGTACACGTGTATGTCATTTATCGCGAATTCCGCGTTTTTCGGGATAAAAGTAGGTATCTACTGAGTTTCATCAAAATCGGTTAAGTAGTTAAGTCGTGACTAGGTAACAGACAGAGTTACTTTCGCAGTTATAATATTAGTAAGGATGAATGCTGATTCACCTTATGGTGAATGCGATCGGTGGGCCCGCGATTTTTTTTTTGTGTTTTATATTTTGTGTAAAAACTGAATATCTTTATGGCGTCATTTTAATATTAGCGCAGAGAAATGTTGCATTAAATTGATGTGTCTGCTTGTTTACCTTTTAAAACAACTCATTTTACTGCAATTGCGTTAAACATGACATAAACAACATTACTTTTGTTCGACTCAATTGCAGTAAAATGTGTCGTTTTAAAGGGTAAACACATACACATATCAATACAATGCAATATTTTGTCCGTGCTAATAATTACCTCTTATACAGGGTGTAAACGAATTCGTGTAATTCCTTCAAACCGCGTGATCTACTGGTGACACAGATTAACCCTAAATGGGAATTTTAGAAAACCAAACAAAAAAAATTGGTTTTCTTTTTCTGAGTCATTTTACAGCCTTGAGTTATCTGACTGCAAAGAGTGATATCGCGTTAGTCGTGCCTGCCAGCAGTGTCGCCATAATTTCATTAATTTATGGCATCGAAATGTTCAAACAAATACAAATAAATTTTTGCAAAAAAAAAACTTATTTTTTATTGAATCCTTGTTACCTAACGGTTTTGAGGGATCGGTAACAAAGCACATGAAAAAAAAAAGGTTTTTTTATTTTAATTTTTATCACGCCAAATCCCGTGCGGGGCCTGTCTACACCAGTAGTAGATCATGTGGTTTTAAGGAATTACACAAATTCGTTAACACCCTGTACATGTTTAGTTTTTACGTTAAATATAAAAAAAAATAGAAAAAAATAATAATTTCGCGGTCCGATTGATCGCTTTCTCTTTAAGGTCAACACGCTTTATAATCTAGCCCAGTTTTTCCTTGCTTTTCGAATTCATAAACTTTTAAATTAATAACTATAATTTAGTCAAAAACGGACTTCCAAGAAACAGGCCAGGGTAACGCTTGGAATAAGGAAAAACAAAGTTCTGATAAAGAAAAATAATACTTTTTACCTAACTTGGTTCCTTCTAAGGTAACAGAAGCCAGTTAAGTTACTCGTAAATATTTTAATGGATTGAGTGAAATTGATTTGTTTCTTTCAAGGTTTACCCAATGTAGACACGAATGGCCCTTCTTTAATAGTTAGAATAACAAAGTAGGCATACATGGTTTAACCCTAGGCAATTTTGACTAGACTGGTTAGGTATGAACTTTCAACCTAATTGAACCTTCACTCAATAGTGCATAAAGTGAAGGACATACAGCGACAACATAATAAGCTCAGTGCACACGAGCACTAACTCTTTACTAGGAAACTTACGAATAAATAATTGTAGCTATTATGTTTAAAGAAACAAAATAAACTGTTTTAGCTATTACCAACCCTATTTCAAATACGTCATACGCTACGCAGTTTTAGCTACAAAAAAATATGGATGTAACAATAAGTACGTATAAAAAAATGAAGTGCACCTGCCACAAAAACGGCCACGCAAACCCGAATAACGAAAAAAAAAACAATATATTACGATCGTGTATATTATGGGCGAATCTGAATGTGTCAGTGCGTAATTTATCGAGGTACGTGTTTTTTGTGGAGGTTCTCTTGACCTCATAAAACACAGAGCCGGGTGCAGGGACGAAATCAGAGGGCACTCGAATGAGCTCGGCCCGCGGCGTTCATCGAAAGTGGGAAAAACAAGCGATCGCCACTCCACTGAGACGCCCCTGATGGCACTTCACACGTCGTAGTGATTTTTACAACGCTCGCACTCGACTGTGTGGCGTTTTTCGCCCGTAATCACTTTGATGTACGCGCGTCCCTTCCGCGTTGGTTGGACTTCAAGTCGGAGTCACACTTGAAATTGAAATGCAAATGTTTCTTTTATGTTTGGAAAATATTTTTCATTTGAAGGACATGAGATTTTATTTTGCTAACTTAAATTATAAGTGAGTTGTTTAATAAAAAAATAAATAAAAACCCTTTTCACCGTAAGGTGAGCCCTGTCATTTCTTTACAAAACGTTACCATACAAAGAATATCTAGAAAACAAAGCATGGATAATAATACAGGGTGAAATTGTAAACAGTCGACAAACCGAAATGGAAGATAGTACTCATCACTAGAACAACTTTTATTATGAGACCAAACCTGAAATCGCGAAAAAAAAACAGCTGTTCCCTACATTTATGTTCGCATAACTTGTCAAAATGTAGGGAACAGCAGATTTTTTTTTCGTGATTTCAGTTTTGTTCTCACAGTAAGAGATGTTCATAGTGATGAATACAATCTCCCATTTCGGTTTGTCGAGTGTTAACAATTTCACCCTTTAAAGCTATTTTACGGTTCTTGATGATGTCGTTTACGTTTTTTCCATAGCAGTCTTCTCGGCTACAATTTACGAAATGACCGCTTTGTCAGGACTTTGAGTTAACAGAGTATATATAGTATTAGAAACTTATTAAATCGCATTGACTCACATCTGTCACATCACCAACAGTTCGCGCCATAAAATTTAAAAAAAGAACCGATTCAATTCGCATCGATATTCAAATCGCAACCGTTTGATTATTCAATATTTATGTGTCGATTGTCGAATCATCGCAGACGAATGCAGCGGGGCGAGTGAGAGATTCTCAGGTTTGGACGTGTGCCTCTACGTGGCTGGCAGGTTGCCAACCGCAATACACATTTAACCGGGTGATTTTATACGCAGGACACAATTTTAAAGTAGTCTATAAACGTTAAAAGTAACATTAAGTAACTGTAGTGCTTTGTTTTTCCTATTTTGCTTTTCAAATTATCGTCAATGTTTTGCTGTTTAGAAATTTAAACGCAAATATTGTGTGTTATCGTATCTGATCCGGTCAGGAAAAAGGTTTGATACAATTGCGTTTAAAAAATTACGCGGTTCATTTTGAAATATTTTGATTAAATAAAAAAAACATTTTATTTTTGTACTGTTCATAATAATTATTACGAGACGGACTTTATGAAGTGTCTGAGAATTTCTTGACGGTAAAAATAATTTAATATACAACGTACAGTCAGAATGAAAAAATATTTTCCTTTTTTATTAAACATTTTATTGAATTGTGGACCTAACCGTCAAACTAATACCTCAAACGCAACGCTACCATCCAACATTCATAGATACCAAAACAGAGAATGGTTTAATTGAAAAATGTACGTCCAAAAAAAAATGTTGTACCTATAGTGTGTCAATTTAGTTCGGGCCCGTCGCAAAACTATTACTGCACCACTTTATTTGCCGACAGCACTGAAAATTTGCGTCAGGCTAAGTGCCAAATTTATAACATTGGACTGTACTATGGAAGGTTTTCACGCTAATTGGTTTGGTGGGGCAAGGATTGTTAAAGATAAAATATGCGATGCGGACTGTTTTCGTTTACATATTGATTGATTGCGTCATTACTATTGATGTCGAATGAGTTTGTCGTGTAGTCGCTGATTTCTGTGACGCATCGATGTATGATAAAAGGTTGTCAGGATGGCTTTATGCAGTTGAATGAATGAATGATTTATTTACTTAAAATTTCTTAACGCTAAGTACATTGCCCCACAAAATTGCTTACGCAGTTTAACTGTGAGAAGAAGTTCATCAATCTGTTTTGATAAACGCGGTATCATAGTATTAAGCTGGTGGGTTAGTGTGTTGTTTTTTGAAAATTGGATCATACCTCCATGTTGGGTGGAGAGGAGGACTAGAATAATAGGATTTCGGAAGCTAAAAAAAAACTTTCTACGCCTGTTTCGATTTTTGTTCTACGCTTTTTAAATGTTGGATTGGAATTGGCAGTTTTGTAGCTGTCTTAAAAAGGGGTGGCCTCACTTTGCTATGAATTTCATTGCAATGATCATACGTTCATTTGCTACAAGAACGTCTTAAGTACGAATAGCGTTTTTTCAGAAAACGACTTCGAAATGTTTGAATAAAGGCGTTTTTTGAATAATCCGGTTTTCAGACTTAAGACATTCTTGTCATAAATGAACTTGTATCGCAAAAGCACATATTTACATTAATAGTCTGTTAATAAGATGATTCCGTGCCTCGGAAAGCACGTAAAGCCGTTGGTCCCGGCTGTCATTTGTAGATTTTTGATAGTCGTTACTGTTGGTCAGAAGCCAGAAAGTCTGACAACCAGTCTTATCAAGAGTATCGTATTACCCAGTTACTGGGTTGTGGAGGTCTGATAGGCAGTCGCTCCATGTAAAATACTGATATTCAGCTGCATCCGGTTCGACTGGAAGCCGACCCCAACATAGTTGAGAAAAGGCTAGGCAAATACTATAAAAAAAGCAAATACTATTTATTGGGGGAGCATTACTCACGTGCAGTTTTCGGGATTGCCCGACTAGCTTCGGATACAAACGGAGCCCTTAATCATGAGCCCTTACTAAGGGCTCCGTTTGGGTCCGAAACTAGTCGGGCAATCCCGAAAAATGCACGTGAGTAAATCGTAACTAATCATAATCATCCTTATTTATTTTACAGAATAACATTTTCATTTGTGCGGTTCGTCGTAATAATCGTTCATTGGTCCATCGTTCCTTAGCATAACTGCTTCAGTGATTAGATTCTCGGGAGATCTTACGGTTCACTAGAGATAGTAAACAGATGTTTTGTATTTAGTATCTAGCCAGTTATGAATATGACATTCCATCTTTTTAAGGAATTAAAGCAATAAGAAACGTAGCAGAACTTGCTCCTAGATACCTTAAACATCGTAATCCGATAATCCAAAAAGTTATAAGGTAAGCTTTATTAGTGGAAAGTTTAAAAAAGCAATGATAGCCTAGCGGTTGAACGCTTGCTTTAAACGCAGGAGTGTGAGTTCGATCCCAGCCCGTACATCAGACTTTTCAAACTCATGTGTGGATTATAATGGGATTACCACTTTTTTATGTAATAAGTTGGAAAAACTAGCCGATAGCCCACATGCTGGTAAGTAGTTACTGCCACCTACAACATCAAGAGGATTGCTGATGTATTGCCAACTTTATAGACAAATTTGGAAAGCCTCATGTACCTGTATTTTCACTGGTACCCCTTCAGAACTCAGCAATGTTGCTTAGCGGCAGAAATGGGTATGGAGGTACCGGACGAACTCTTTCACAAGAACCCCTACTACTTACTTGCGTAAACGGTGAAAAAAGTAAAATCGTGAAATCGGAGGAAGGAGATGGTGGTTGTAGTCCGCCATCCCACACTAGGCGACCGCAATGGACTAAGGCCTACCTTGTTCTGAGACGAGGCCCGTGCTCACCAATAAGACAGTAATAGGGTGATTATGCTAAGCTTTCCTTAAAAGATACGTATAGATCAGTCGGCACTAGTCAGTAGCAGCTCTCTGCAAAATGCAGTGCCCTCTAAAATGATCTGTTATTTAGAAAACACGAGGCATTCCATTTAGCGCACCAATTTGAATAGAACCAATTCAAATAACACCAATTGTATTCTTAATAGTATTACTATTGGTGTGATTCGAATTGGTGCTATTCAAATTGGTGCGCTAAAAGGAATGTCTCGAAAATACTGTCCATCATAAGAATTAAGATATTCGGTTTTTTATTTAGTTGTAAGTGTGAAAAACGCAGTAATATTACAAAGTGAATACAAAAACGTTGCAAATCAAAAACTTTAACTTGTCTCCATCAAAGTGTTAAACAACTTCTCGTTAACAAAAAATCAACTTGTAAGAAGTAATACAAAAGCAACTAAAGTGTCTGCTATCCAAGATCCAAGTCCAATAATCCTGAAATATAGTCGCATCTTTATTTGTGGCCTCCGAACAGATCTTATTATTAGGAGCCATTTAACTTGAATTATTGCTCAATAATAAACAGTATATATTATCCGTACAGAGCAAGGAGGGTAATGGTTTCAACACGGAAGTTTGTAAAATAGGGGGTAGGTTTTTGTATCTGCGTTTTGGAGTTTCATGGAACTTTGACTATTCGCTTATCAGCCTTTCAAGCGCGAGATAATTTTGTCGTCAAATAATTTAGATCTCATAATTTTGTCAAACTATCTCATGCCCAGACGAGATAATGTTTGGCTTATCTCGTCTCGGTACAAGATAATGCATTGACAAAGTTATCTTGCGCTGCGCATGTTAGTTCGGCTGAGTAGAACAAGCACGATATACAACGTGTTACATAATTCCCCATACAAAAGAAAATGTTAATCAAGTAGTCTTTTATGGTTGTTGTCATTTACCTCTCAGAGGAAATTAGGTAAGAATGTAAATAACTTTCTGGGTAGTCTACTCTTTACTTTTATGTTTTGAGGGTTGCGTTTCAGTGATGATTTTATTTTATGATTTGTCCAAATGTTTTTTTTGGGTCCTACTTTTATTTTAAAATATTGCCAATAGACTCTTTACAAGGGACCTTTTAATCCTCTTTCGGCTTTAGGGGTATTTTTGTAACCCGTTATCAAGACTGTAAGCAAATAAATACTAAAATCGGACCGTATAGACTTGAGCTGTGGATGGTGGTAATGTTAAGTGATCATGTAGTAAGTTAGTAAAGCATAATCGGTCCTATACTGTCCTACTGTTAGGCACAAGGCTCTTCTCAAAATGAGAAGGGCTAAGGCAGCTATACTCACCTGCGGCCGGGCCTTTGTGGTTGGCCTACTCGTAGTTACTTTACTGTAAACCATTTTAAATTTGGCGCCCATCAAAAAAACTGTGGGCGCCGAGTAAATAATTTATGCTTGCGGCCCGTAACACCATGACCGAAAGGTGTTTGTGGCCCCTATAAAAAAAGGTTGAGTATGGCTGGACTAAGGCCTTAGTCTACCACAATGGCCTGAAGCGGGATGGCTTAATACACACTATCGAGAACTATTTGGAGCCTTCTCAGATGTGCAGGATTACTCACAATGTTTTTCTTCAACGTTAACGCAAGTAATAATCAAATTCTGATCTTCATATAAATTCGAAAAGTCAGAGGACAAAGTCGGCCATGATCGAACGCAGACCCTCATAATGGAAGGCAAGCGTTTAACCACTAGGCTATCATTACTTCTACTGCAAGTTAGTATACTGAATACTGAACTGAAAATAAAAATCTGTCGTTTATCAGCGTCCAGGCAAATGCTTAGGCCGCTTGTACACGCTAAGAAAAGTCGCCGGGCCTATGCAAGAATTCGTGTCGTTTGTACACACGAACTGTGTACACTATCAAGAAAAAAATCTTGCCTGCGCTAGACACGACGCGTGGGGGCACACGATGCGTTGCGGCGGCGGTGCGACGCCGGAGCAGTGTCGCTGCGTCGTCTTACATAGAAATATCTGTGGCATGTTACACGATGCGCTCCGGCGCCGCACCGGACTTGCAACCACCGAGACGAGGCGGGGAGGGGGGAATGCGTTGCGACGTCGGAGCGGCACCGCTCAGTTGTTTATGCGTCACAAGGAAGGACACACGCTCATTCGTTTCGATTTTTTTTCTCTACGATTTTTTTGCTGCTTTGCCGCTGCGTCATAACAACGTTGCGGCGCCGCACCGCTCGTGTGCCCGCTGATACGATGAAATCTTTGCGGTGCGGCGCCGCAACGCATCGTGTGCTCCGCTCTGAACGTTGCTGCGGTGCGGTGGGTGACGGGGTAGGGTAAGGTGGTTCAGCTAGTTTTTGTACGTTTGTTTGCGTGGACGTAGACGCACGACTGCCCGAAAACAATCTTAACGTTTACACGTTCCTATTCGTCTCGTCTGCAGTAGACACGAGAAGTTTTCGTGCCTAGATCCGACAAAATTCTTGTGGTGTACATGATAAATTGGTCCTAGCAGCAGAGACGTTGAAATTTCTTAGCGTGTACAAGCGGCCTCACGAATCACCTGACTATTTTTTATGTAAGAGTTTTCAAGGAACGATGAACACCTGGGCCCGTACTGTGAAGTGTAAACTATCATAGTTCTGTCATTAATCCGTTGCGCGAGAGGAATGGCGCTATTGATGTTGTAAAGCGCCATTACTCTTCTGGTTTTACGCGTAATGACTGCTATCTACTCCATTTTTAACATGGGGAATTCCACATGGATAACCTTTATGTTGGGGAAAGCGGAGAGTTATGTCGGGCTCCTTCCAACTTATACCTACCACCACGGCCGGGATCGCGGGATTCGCTTTTTGATCACCGCAGCCCCGGCAGTGCCGTCTACCTTTGTAACGCTTAGAAAATGATACGTGCAGTTTTTAACGGCATGGAGTTTGAACGCCAAGTTCCAAGAATGCTGTTGGGGGTTTTGACTGATGATTAAAACCACTGCACTTCAATATAAGTACTATATTTCCATAGTAGTTGATTATAATAGAAGACTATTTACTAGCTCAGGTATAATTTAGCATGTAGGTTGGTAATCCTTTTCCTTGTTTACATCAACGCATAAGTCGCGATACGCTTTAGTGGCATTCGATACATGTCAGTAGGTTGTCTGAAATGTATCCACCTACACGCCTATATGACGCAATGCTTATAGGTGTGCTTACTGTGGTGAATAATATTGCTCATTTGCGTAAGAAAGTCCGAAAACCGATTTTTTCAGAAAACGCCTTTGAAAGTTAAGCGTTTTCTGAAAAATCCGGTTTCGCAAATGAACGATATAAAGCCGGGTCCGCAGTGCCAATTTTCTAACATGTTATCGTGTTTTTGCGAACAAAACTGTTAGGCCACGCCCCTATTCGGTTAGCAAACAATGTTAACCTGTTTTCAAACAAGAAAATACGGCGCAGCGGACCCGACTTAATGGCACATTAAGGTACGCTCAAATATCGTGTTGTTCCTTGTATTGATAGAAGTAAATCTAGAAAGAAAAAAACATTTCGACACAATAGAAAGAGACAATATAACACACGTATGAAAAATAGGAAAAAAAAGAACACAAAACATAGATAGACATAACATAAATATATATTTTTTTGTTGTGTCTCATGGCTGGTCCAAACAGGTAGCCAAATCAGCTCAATGCCAAGCACAAGTACTTGGCGATGGTGTCTCTTCTTAAAGGAGTTGTAAGAAGCGATTCTAAACGATTAAAAACTGATGGTTTGCAGAATCGTTTTGTACAATCAGCATCGTATTAAATTAATTAACATCGGAATTTTGAAATTAATTATCGCAGTATCTATTTAGAATTGCTTTAAATTTATCGCAATTATGGTCTTCAAAGTAATCTTTATCTATTTTAATTTTACATGAAATCTTATTCGGCATTTTTTTCGTTTGTAAAGCACTTTTGAAACTTAATATGGGTGGGAAGGAGTGAGTACTAAGATGACGGCTGATAGATGAGAATGGAAGGGGAATACATGTTGTACCGACCCCATCTAGTGTGAGATAGGGTTAGGATGATGATAATGACTTTTGAAACTTGTGTAATGAACGTACCAACCTTTAACACAATATTGTGTAAACCTATTTTTTAAATCAGATTTTTATTCATTGATCGAACTTACGATATTTTTGAGATAACTTGTAACGCGTATATTCGTAGACTAAGGGCCGATTTTTCAATCGTCAGATATCTTTTATCTGAGGAATAAATATGGCAGTTTGACATATTTTCTATACAAAAGCTTTCAAAATTATTCTTCAAATAAAAGTTATCTGACGATTGAAAAATCAGCCCTGAGATAAATATCGGTGCCTAGTTCATTATATGTAGGTTATCTTTAACAAACTCTTTGGAAATATCCGCCTTTCCTTACTTTCTATCACAATTCTGCAAAAGATGCAAGTTCCAAGTTTTTTAAAACAGTTTTTAAAAAGCGTTAAAAATAAAAGTTCATCTATATCTTTGTTAACGTTGTAATTAATAATGTTTTTACGTAATGTGTTCGTTCATTTCGGCTGGACTCGCCGGCTAGTTTCCAATTTTATGGTGGTTGCACAAGTGGCGTAGGCCCCTGTGCTCATAGGTCGAATAATTTGGCAAACTCTCGTAAAAGGTAACAAAATAAATTATGCGAGAAATAAGAAATAAGATGTACAACTATTTTTTCGCATAAATTACCGTTGTTATCATCTTTATACAAGGTTAGTCGGAAAGGGGGTACCAAAAGGGTGTTATAGAATCCATATTAATGAATAACTTTTGTGCAACAACTTTCCCAAAAAGTCAATAGTTTAAGAGAAATTACTGTTCAAAAATTTCACAAAAAGTACGTTAAAATCTATCTATCCTTAGCTATGATCAGCTGTACCTAACGTTTTAGGTCATATGTCACGAATTAGAAGCTCCATTTTCTGAATTCGTAACTAGAGCAGGGGTGAAGTATTTTTGAAAAAAACTAAAATGATAATCATTTTGCATGGAAATAAAAACTATCGAATTTTGAAATTTTAACACTTGTTTTAAAATAGTCATTAGTGATACTTTAAGTGGCCTGCGGATTAGTATCCCCTTTCCGACTAACCTTGTATATTTTTTTTATTTTTAACCGACTTCAAAAAGGAGGAGGTTCTCAATTCGCCTGTATGTTTTTTTTGTATGTTTGTTACGCGATTATTCCGCCAATTATGAATTAATTTTGATGATTCGTTTTTTTGTTCATGATTTGATGGTTTTTTTTCTATTTCAATTTTGAAAATCAAATACAATCGGGAGCAAATGAATCCGGGTCACCAACATTAAACTTTTTTGTATACTATTTAAGAAATTTTATTAATTTAATTTGAGTAGTGTTTAATGGTCTATAAAACACTTTTTATTTGAATGAGCTATCATTCTTAGTGTAGAGGACAACCAGTAAAACAATTGATTTTTGAAAGGCACTTGCCGTATTTATTCAAACAAACATATTTACACTAAAAAACTTTTGCACTCATTCTAATACGAATCGACTATACGTTCTTCTTTCTTCAGGGCTTCAAGGCTGCTGGGCCTCAGGGGTTCAGGGTTCAGTTCTTCGTATAGGTTCCTGGAGCGTAGAATGAGCGCCGACGAAAATGCCGTTTTTTTTTTTTTTTTTTTTTCTATTGGACTGCTGTAGGTCGTCCTAGGGGACGGTTTCTACGTAACCGGGCAGTTACGAAAATGCCGGCGGATGCACCTGCTTAGGTACCATTTAGGGTGGCACAAGTAGTGTATGGTGTAACCCCCCGGTAATGTTCATTTACCATTATATTTCTCAAATTGTTCTGTTTACTGTAGCTAGCTGTGGCTATATGGTCCACTGTCTATAGCTAGTGGTCATCTTGTTCTATATATTGTGACGTTTTTTATGACCTTGTTTACGTCTTAGTTGAAGTTAGGCTTGCCGTCCGCAACACTTAGTTTCCGAGATTTTAAGGTTTATTTTGGTGACTCGTATTCATTGCTCCCGAGTGTACATAATAGATTTTCTAAACAATACAAATTATACTTTACACAGTAACGTAGACAATTGACATTCTAATAATCTCACTGAATATAAATTATAGCTTTCATTTCAAAAACTAGCAATTTCAATGTCAATACTAAAACCGAGGCCCAAAGTTTTCGGCCCAACTTTAATAAGAAATATAGCCTATTCTGAAACACCATAAAAGCGATCCGAATTTAAATCAAGCAAATTATCCTCTCCAGTCATTATAATTTGCCAAAATAAATTTATAAATTTCAGTTAGAAGGTTTTGATTCGTTTCGCCACGAACCACGACAAGTTGTTCCCTACTTTTGCTGAATTCTGTACAAAAGTTAGTAGATTAAAACTGCCAATTAGGGAGCATTTGAATTCCAAGTTGTTTTAGAATTCGCGTAATTATTGTTGGATGAACAATTACAGAAAGGACCAGAATGGATATTTGACATTATTTTACGTTGATAACTGGGTTGCCTGCATTTTTTGGCTCATCCTTGCACTTTACTCATAAGCATTAACAGATTCACGTCTGTTTTGTGTTTCATTTGAAAATTTTATAGTAAGGAATTTGCATACAGTAATTAATTCAGCTTTAAGCACGCATGTCTATTCTCCGATTTAAAATTTATTCATAGTTTTCAGATTCAGTCAGTCACCATACACATTTATTTTACATTTTATCTTAATAACTTTTCTAGTAGAGCTGATTTTTTAAATTTCTGACATATATATTTTGACTACCTCGCTTGTCTGGTGGTTGCAAATGCGACTGCTGGCTGTGAGGTACCGGGCTCGATCCCCAGGTCGGGCAAAGTGCTATTGGGTTTTTCTATGTGGAATTTCTAAGTAGCAGCCTGTAGTCAGGATTTGTGCCCGGCTGATGGCAATAGGCTAAACATAACGGTGAAGTTGAGGGTGTACTACTCGTATACACCTCTCTTTCCAACCCTCCGGGGAACACAAGCGTTATGTTGCGTTACATTTTGAATCCGACCTCAATATTTTAAAACTCCCATAAATCCATTAAAAATGCACTACTTGCAATAATTAATAAGGGTATACCTAAATATTTTAGTTGATTTTACTGTGAATTTCAACTTAATGATAGTTACGACTTACGGTAAAATCGATCACTAATTATAAATATTTAAACGACACAGTTTCGCTGTATTCATCAAAATTAAACTGTTAATATAATGACGGTGTAATCCAGTAGCAAGGTGCTAGTTCAGGAAGTGTAGCAAGTTCCAATTTAATGGTGGTTGAGCAACTGCTGCGTCGCCTCCCCCCTATTTCCCCCCACTGACAATATTAATAATTTTATTGCAAGCTAGACGTAATACGTCATTAAACTGTGAATGTTTTATAAGAAAGAAATAAAATGTTTCTGCGGCCATTCCTCTGGTAATGGCGATGTTATAAATTAAATATAGTGGGCGGGTGTTATAAAAAGGTTGTTTTATTGTGATGTTTTATTTAAAGTACAGCTTTCCAATGATGTTTTAATATTTATGAAAAATAATATTATTGTTAGTTAGTTTATAAAAATGATGTACTAACAAAAATTTAAACGTGTATGCTTAGGTGGTTTGGACATGTTGAGAGAATGAGTGAAGGGCGATTAACGAAAGGAATTTATAAAGCGGATGTCAGCGGAAACGTAAGTAGAGGACGCACTAGAAGGACATACATCGATGTTATTGGTGATGTTCTTCAAAAAGGTCAGGTGCGTATTATTCTCAACCGGCGTGTGTGTATGACAAGATGTATGAACGTGGACGAAGTGAAAGGAGTATGTAAGGATCGTAGCTTGTGGCGTTCAACAGTTTCTGCCTACCCCCATGGGAAAAGGCGTGAGTTTATGTGTGTTAGTATATTATTTCAGTTGTATTACGTTTTTTGTAGGTACGAATAATAACTGCATGTTACGTTGATACGTAGATTTTTTCATCTAGACGAATTCCAATTATAGACTATAAAAAAACAGTACAAATAATTGCGCCATCGACATCAAAACTGGGACTACAAACTTCATAACTATGAGTAGAGACTTTAGAGTTTTTGTTATAAACACAATACAAAAACTGTGGAACGAAAAAAAGGTAGCTTAAATTTCGAATCCCACAATAATGCGTAACCCCCTAATAGCCCACATTACCCTAAAAAAAATAACACATCAAATATCCCGCATCTTGAGAAGAGCGGTCGAATAATTCAGGTGGCTCAGTTTGTGTTCGGATGAAAATGCTACTCGCCAGCCAAATGCTAATTTTATGGTGGTTGAACAACTGTGCCGAATCCAGTCGCGCTGTCCTCCGCAGTATTGCCTAGTATCATCTAAATAAAATATAAATCCGGAGGGTAGATAACAAGGGTTGCGAATAGTTTAGCGGGTTGTGTACTCATCATTGTGCGTTAATTAATTTATTTTTCGTGCTTTGGGTTGAGTTGAGTGGTTTTGATGTTTGGATGAATAGGTAGTGTGGAAACTGAGGTTTGTAGTTCCGTTAGTAAGGTCACTTGAAAATTTGTAAAGTTACGAACAAAAATAGTGAAAAGTAAAAAAAAACCTAAAAAAATGTCTAAAAGATAGCTTAGTGCAGGAACTCATTAAAACACATTCCGTTTTAAATATAAAAAAAATATGGAAAAAAAAACATTAAAAATGTTACGTGATTTTACAAGGTCCGTTGGAAAAGGGGTAATTATCCGAAATGGTGTTAAAGTACCCATAATAATGAATAACTTTAGTTCTACCATTTTCCCCAAAAGTCGATAATTTAAGAGAAATATCTGTTCAAATATTTCATAAAAAATACGCTATAATCAGCTGTGTTTACAGTTTAGGTCATATTTGGAGTCACGGATTAGAAGCTCCATTTTGTGAATTCTTAACTACAGCAGGGATGGATAATTTTGAATTAAGACTTTCTTTAAAACAGTCATCAGTGATAATTTAAGTGGCCCGGGCATTAGTACCCCCTTTTCAACTAACCTTGTATAAATAACAATGCATAGTAGGTATAATTTAAAATAGGACTATCTGTAAAGTAGTGAAACACCAACGTATCACATCGTATAAGTTACTTATTACTATCTCAATAAGAAACGTTGAAAGTTATTTACTGGGAATACCACCTATGTTTCCGAGAACACGATTCGATTTCAAGTAGGTACTTACTGTGTTATAATTTTGTAATAAAACATTATCAAAGAAGTACGTTTAATTCCATTAAAGTAAGGAGATCGCTGCAGAAAATGAGAAAGAAATTGAGATAATATTATGGCAGTAATCATACCAGATTGTAAACATGCACTACTTAACAATGATTGGTGGTAGTAGACGCCAGCAGGTCAGGCTACCCGAAACTTTTCCCAAATTCCAAATCCAGTCAAATTTTCCCAATCAACCTTGAACCTAATGCTTTCGCGATAAAGATGAAAATCTGTTAAATAAATTTGACAGATTGTAGTAAATTGATATGCTAGCGTGTGTACGTCATCATCATCATCATCCTTCTGCCCTTATCCCAACTTATTTGTGGTTGGTGCAGCATGTTTTCTTTTTTTTCATACATCTCTATTAGCCGTAATCTCAGTAGTCACTCTCTTTCTGGTCATATCATCTTCGACATTATCCGTCCATCATTTCTTTGGTCTTCCTCTACTCTAGGTCATGTATGTACATATGACTGACATAAAAAAATTGATACAATACCTACGAAGGATGTTCCTTCAGATTTTTAGCCCGGCCACACAATGTTTCTGTCAGAAAAATTCTGATGCGTCCGCGTTTACCCTCTGCGAAAACATTTTGTACTAGAGCCCGCAAGATCCGGCAAATTCTGACAGTGTGCGGGGTCTAGTATAAAATGTAAGAGCAGAGTACCTTCCGCCAGAAATTTTCTGATAGAATTTTCCTATAGTAAGTCTGCGCAAATTTCTTGCACACCATTGCGCCTTTCGTAAAACTTGCAGAAGTTAAATTGCTGCGTGTGTCCACACTAAGTCAACTTACACAGTAAAACTAGCTGGTGACTTTGGTCCTTTACTATATTCTCACCTATTAACCACGATCCAAGCAAAGATAGTGTAATTTAAGTCAAGAATTGGGTTAGGAGGTGCTCGTGGCTAATTAAGAAGTTACACTTGCCGCGGTCATCCCGTGGATGGGTTACCGTTCGTTACATCATCGATACCCCTCTGTGCCGGGAAGAGCAAGACAAGCCGTCGGTCCCGGGTGTCCTACCACCCTCACATTTAAGTCGGCGCCAAACAGTTTACTGTGTTCCGTCGTATGTATGTGAGAGCCAGAGGGGTATAAGGGAATCTCTCTATATCTTTGTTACCTACTTGGATTCGTGTGCTTCATCTTAGACCCTGTCTGCGCTTACCATCAGGTGTGACTAGGGTCAAGCATGACCAAGTCAAATTATAAAAACAAAATAAAAAACCTATGACAGTCGCGTAGTCAGAAGCCCGAAAGACTGACAACCGGTCTAACCTTAGGATATCGGCATTGCCCAGTAACGGGGTTGCGGATGTCTGATGGCAGTCGCTCTGTGTAAAATACTGGTATTCAGCCGTATCTGATTAGACTGGAAGCTAACCCCAAGATAGTTGGTAAAAGAGGCTAGGAAAAAAAATTAGGTTAGAAATTACACACTTATAACCGGATTCTATCTGCTAAAAACGTAGCGTTTTGCGTACACAGTGTGATTTTTCCTACTGACCGCAAGGCGCAAGTACCCCAAGTGTGAGTTTTTGTACGTTACTACTGTAGTTGCGTCACGCCATATGTATGAAATATATATGTATGAAAACTTAGGCAGCGCCTCTAGCGGCGAAAAGCGTGACTAAATATTTGTTTGACATTTTTGGCGTGACGCAACTACAGTAGTAACGTAAAAAACTCACATTTGGGGCTCAGTTCTTACGATCAAAAATTGACACCTAGTTTTATTGGCTCATGCCACTAATGAAGTCTAATATCGCCTTCGTAAAAAAAAAAAAACAAAAAAAAACTCTTCGCAAAAACGAGGTCATTCTTCACGGATCTAAAAACGTACCCCTACACAATGTTGCTGGTGATTAATGGTGGAGTCAGCATGCAATCGTTACTTTTCATTACTGTTTGGAAGTGCAGAACCAAAGGCCGGGGTAGCGGTCAGATTAGAAAAGTTTTACGCGAAACAAGTCTAAAATCGACTTTAAAAACATAGACCAACATTTGGTTTTAGAAGCACCTCTGTTATCGAATTGAAGGCAAGTTTAAATTGGAATGTATCCCGCAATAAGCCTCTCGTGATTGGCCTGTTTGTTCTTAATTAGTATTAATCGGGAACTTCACAGGTTTACAGTAAGTTAGTATCGAGCTTTTGTTTTGAACTGATTCCGATCGTTAATATAAGCACATTAGTACTCGTACGCAGGGTGCCTAGACTGTCGATGCCTCTTTTTTTGTCGTCAGTTTGGTTAGTTCCATATTTTTAACCGACTTCAAAAAAGAAGGAGGTTCTCAATTCATCTGAATGTTTTTTTTTTGTATGTTTGTTACCCGATATCTCCTCCAATCATGAATGGATTTTGATGATTAGTTTTTTGTTTGGTAGATCATACTTCAGAGTGGTTCCATATAAATTTTATCGAAATAGATTCAGCGCTTTTTGAAATAATCAACAAAAAGAAAAAAAAAACCACCGACTTTTGAAACTGTTAATTTTATATCATGCTAATTATTTCACTCTTTTTTTTAAGTCGGTTTTTTCTTTTATTTAAATTTTTTATTCGTTACACTGTTAATAATAAGTTAGCTACAGTAAAATTATAAATAACATAACGTCGCGCTCTGAATTCCCTGTAGGATTGGGGGGTCTCATGTCCCACAAATTCAGGCTCCTACTGAGGAATTCCATACGGAAAAACCCGATCCCCCTTATTACAAAAGATGGTCTAATAAAACCTAGGTTTTAAAATAGGCCCGTCTCTTTTTGTTATATGACATAAGAAAGTGATGGGTATATTTTAAAACTGAGTTTACCTTAGTCTTGGTTTAAACCATCTATTGTAATAACCACTTTGTCCGATCTGGGGATCGACCCCGGCACCGTCAGCAGTCGCGTTTGCGACCACTAAACTAAGGCCGGCTGTAAAATTTATAAATTTTAATTATAAAATTCAATATCCGTTCCAAATTACGTGCGTCATCCTTAGATAATTATTTTGTAGATTACGTAGGGTGCATCTCCGAACACCAAAAGTGATTAAACAGTGTAACGTGTCGGTTGCTGACCGGAAATTATGTAAAATACGCCTAAAAACACGGACGTGGGAAATCAGCATATTCATTTTAGAGGGAGCCTACCCGCCCTATCCATTAGTGAATCGTATAGCCACTCGCAAACAAATCTCGACGCGGATGCTCCTTGCATGTATTTAAGGCAACGTTCGAGACGTTTTAACAAGCCAATATAAATAGAGAAACATGATACTAAATACTCCAACCTTCTTGTCAAACCAAATCTCCTGTGACACGATAAATACCAAGAACATTTCTGTCGAGCGTGCGCTTTCAAACATTTGCCTGACGATTCCTTCAGTCATTTGAAGGGAATGACTCTTATCGTTTTACTTTTATGGACTGCGAATCGAAAAGGCTTCAACGTTACAAAACGAGACCCTTCTATTGTGTAGAAGTGTTGAGTGAATGTGCCATGAAAGTTCTTTGTCGTTGTACCAATACGTAAGTCGAAAAAAATACCCGAAAAGGTTCCCCGGTCTAAAAATAAAACCGAATTTGGTAATAATACCTACCTGTGTTTTTGTTTGGAGAGCAGTGTTTTAGGAGGCGGACTTCTTTTGTTATTGTAAGGATTTCACTTACAAACCTTTCTTTAAGTGCACTTAACGCTAAAGCATCTACAATTTAAAGAACGGCATTGAAAAACAACTCTTGTACCTCTGTATACGTTCGTATATCTGTAAGAGTAAATATATCCTCAACAAATCTTTTAATACCCCACATGTTTGAGAATTCATAAAATATTCACCATGTTTAAACACAATTTTCTTTCCTTTACAGAAAGTCTTCGAGACTACTTTAGCAAATTCGGCGAAATCACAGAAGTTATGGTTATGAAAGATCCCACAACGAGGCGGTCGAGGTATGTTCTGATACATTCACTTTACTAACTTTCGTTATCGGCATTTCCCAGGAATACTAACTTCACCTTGTTTACATGTACTTCGCGTACTCTGAAGCCAAGATAAATTGACAGATTTCCATGAGAACCGCAGAAAAAGTTTCGCCAAAAGTTTCTGCATACCTTTCGAGGCTAAACGTATAGTTGGAGCAGGATTATCCAGTTTCACGGCTGCTCCGCGATTTTAACAGAACATGAACCTATGTAATTGGCAAATTTTGAAATATTGTTACAATATCAGAGGCATAGGAATGCTTTGTTGCATAGTTGGGGAGCGGTGGTCGGCCGCCCAGGACGGCGTGAACTGACCAACTCGACTCGTACTAAAAGTTATCGGTTTGCAAATAAGTTTCATTCTATAGAGAGGCACACTCGTTTCGAAATTTGCGGTTACCTTTGAATTGTAAGCAGTTAAATGTTGGACTTCAAATTTAGGAACTTAACAATAGAACTCGAATTATTCCAACTGAATTAAGCGTTTGGACGAGTTGAATGAGGATTTCGGTATACACTTTACAGGTTGCTAAACTAAGTTCCGTTAATAGCCGTATTGCTTTGGGCATAGCTCGAATATTTCCCTGCGTAGTCCTCCGACCCTTGTTTACCTTAAAGTTTTTAAGCGTTCAATACATGTAATATTGACGTGGAGTTTCCAAATGAAAGCTTTGTGCGTTATTAGTTCAGAAGCGAAATAGTTGACGTCCTTGAAAAGTCTAAACACAAGGTTTTACAATCACTATCTCGGAGAACAACAATCAAGCCGCTACGTACACAAACTGAGTGGCTTAGCAACTCTGAAGACAAGAAATAAGTTGTCAAAGTGTCGAGCTAAAGTTGCTCCGTTAGCAGCGTCTCCTGTTAGGTAAATCGTCGGTTTCACAACTCAATATTGCCCCGCGTCCCTCCGCCCTGAAATAATATACCAAGAACCGATATTGGAACGCCTCAGCTGGGAATCTGAATGCAGCCTGCCAGCCATTACGTGCTCCGCCTCTCAGCCAAATGTAACGTAAACGTCTTTTGTTTATGCCTATTGTTAGCGAGTATTGCTTAGCCTAGCGTCCTATTAATTAAACAAAATTGGTTTACTGACCGAGCGACGCTTAAACTTTTACACCGAACTTAAATTAACGATTTAAGTTAGCAACAACTTCGAACGTGTGAAGCGAAACAAAAAACGTAGCGTTATTTTTTTGGTTTTAAATCTTATGCGATTGCGTTCCGCGAGGGAGCACAAAAGTTTTTAGGTCGACTCCTTATCGTAACCGTAAATCAACTGGACATCGGCAAAGGCCGAGATGTACCGTTCTGGTGTCCTGAAAGTGATAACAGTTTAGAAGTTGTTGTCGTAAACAACGATATTAGGAGCGCCTACCTTGCATAGATATTTGCAGTCAGCAATAAAGTTGGACAGCTTAATGATACAGAGAAACAAGGGTAGTAAATATAGAAGTTTGTTGGCAAAATATGATATCATCATGATCAGCTCATTGCTGTCCCACTGTTAGGCACGGGCCTCTTCTCAGAATGGGAAGGATTTAGTTCTTAGTCCTCCATGCTGGCCTGGTCTGGGCTGGTGGACTACACATCATCGAAAACTGTTTGGAGCCCTCTCAGGTGTGTAGATTTTTCATCACGACATTTTCCAATTTTTTTTTCGTCCTTTTCGTGCCTGGCGTAAATAATAGCACTACCCCATCTCTTCCCGTGGGTATCGTAAAAGGCGACTAAGGGTACTAGAGTACGGGCAGCAGCGTTCTCTGAATACTTTAACAACCATACTACGATCGCCAACCCGCCTGCCAAGCGTGGCGATTATGGCAAACCCCCCAACATTGTTTGGGTGAGGCCTATGTCCAGCAGTGGACGTCATTCGGCTGAATGATGATGATAATGATTTTCCTTTTTTTACCGCAAGTGATAATGAAATGATGATCCACACATGAACTCGGAAAGTCAGAAGTGCGGGTCGGATAGAAGTCGGATAGAAGTGCGGGTCGGTCTCCTGCATAGAAGATAAGCATTCAACCGTTATGCTATCACTGTTTACCTGCCAGGGTTGTGGAATTAGTTCGAAAGAGTTATCGCGGCCCTGAAATATAAAGGGCATTAGAAGGAACATGGATGGGTTTTAGTCAGTAATTTTAAAAACTTCTTCCGCTCCGCCCAGAGCGGAAGAAGTCATTGATGATTCCCTATCCTTAAAAAAAAGGCTATCACTGCTATAATAAATGTCATATACAGGGTGTAGACGAATTCATGTCATTCCTTCAAACCGTGTGTCTACTATCTAATCTACTGGTGACACTGACTGACCCTGCATAGGTTTTTTTCAGAATAAACAAAAAAATATTTTCAAAAATGAACCATTGTATTCTGTTTCTGAGTAATTTTAGCGTCCCAAATTAACTGACTGCGTAGAGCGATATCACGCTAGTCGTGCCCATCAGCTGTGTCGCTATGCCTTCATTCATTTATGCATGGCATCGAAATGTTATATCACATAAAAAATATTTGAGAAAAATTAGTTTATTTTTATTTATACCATTAATAGATCATGTGGTTTGAAGGAATTACACGAATTCATTAACATCCTGTAGATAAAGGTTATTATTTAAAAGATCGCTCGTCTATCAAGGCTTACATGCACTAGGTTTCAATCAATCTATCCGTAGTTCGGCTAAGTTGTGCTTCTCAAAGAGTCCGCACACACCAACTTCGCCCTTAATTCTTCATATCAAAGGCCGTTTAGTTTGGCCGCCGCGGTCTTGCCCAACTACAGCTTATGCAAGCAAAGTAAATCAATATCGAAAGTCAATGAATCAGGAGTAATATATACGGGTACATAATAAATGTGCTCTACCTGAAGGCAATATCTGAAAAATTTGCCTGCTCGATATTGCTTACAACGGAGTTTCCTTTCTTCCCAAAATTTAATGCGTGGTTCGCATTTTTATAAAAAGAAGTAGGTAAGTGAAATAATTTGCGGTCGGTGCTTTATTTCCTTTTATTTATTTTAATGGTAGGTCTCTTTTCATTGTTTTTTCTTTAAGGCTTAGGGAAATGAGGGTTTTCGTGAAGAAAAAAAATGTGTTAACTTTGTGTACCTATCGTTATAAATGTCGCAATTTATACCGAGGTGTGAAACAAATTGGTTTAGTTATGATTGTAAAAAAGAAAATTAATTAAGGTATTAGAGTTCTCTCTGTGAGGAGGAAAAACGGATTTATATCGGATTTCTTTTAAATGGATGAAGGTTTTGAGCTGAAATGTGACGTTCTTAGGAAGGTTTTAACGACACCGGGGGGTATTTTGAAATCGAATACGTTTTGGGTTATGCTTGTGGTTATAGCCGTTCTACAAGATAGATAGATAGAATAAGCTTATTAAGGTGCATTAAAAGAGTCTCCACGACTGACGATGCTTAAGTACGTCCGGCGCACCCTGGGCAGTCAGCCCCGCTACCAACCTTGCTGACTGGCTAATCTTTTCACCACGGCATGAGCTATGCTCGTGTTGACACGTGATAGGATAAGCTTTATTGTACCTACATCATAACTATAACGAAAAACAGAAACACAAATAGCGATGTCTTCCAGACAACCTCTAAATGGTCAATTTTAATTTAAATATTTTATTAAAAATAAATAAATACTTACCAAAAAATATATAATTATTAACAAATATACATATAAGTCAATCAATCAATCAAAAATTGTTAAAATAAAATGTATTTTTATACTTAAATCCGAAAAACTCTGAAATATTTGTTGATGTTTTCCACGGATTTTCAATTCAAAATAATGAACTGTATTCACTGTGTCTATTTTACCTGTCGTTTACAGGCAGTTTATTTAACTTTCAAAACATTAATTGAAATACAATAAAATTGTAGCAAATTAGAAATTTACTGTAAACTCCGAGAAAAAACCGACTTATTTTCAATTCAGAATAATGAGCTGAATACCCTGTTTCAGTTTTCGATACACCGTCCGTTACACCCGGTATATGTAAGGTTCAAACAAAATACTTGCACAAACACCTTTTTATATTTCAGAGTTGGTCCCATAATAAAAGTTGTTCATATTCATGAGTACTGTGATCTGTAGAAGTTTGTCCAGGTATTTTGTTTGAACCTTAAATAACAAGCTGTACAGACAAAATATCCTTACACCGATAATTCAGCCCTCATCAAGCTGTTCCCCTCCCCTAAATCCCCGCTAGCAACGCCCGCAGCCGAGGTCCGAGTCCCACTAGGGGTCACCCTTAGTGCTGTTGTTGCAGATAGTCATGATGTTAGTGTAGTACAAGTAGTTAGCTTAGGATAAGTATTTTACTTCCCCTCCATTGGCTGGAGACCCTTCAGGTCTCGCCAATAGCTGCCCGGTTACGTAGAAACGGTCCCATACTCCATCGACAGCAGTAAAATAAAAAAAAAAACAAAAACACCTGACCGATTTTTAATAAATAAAATTAAAATTTGTTCCAAAGTATCGTGTTGTTAATACCCGGAAAGTTTATTATTTGTAGGCGTTAAGTATTTAACCACAAAGCATGGTTTTATTCAAGTCGTAAAAACGAAACCTTTTATCATAATTTTACGACCCCGAGCTCCTCAAAGCACCTACTTCGTGTTAAGGGTTCCATTAGATTTGATTTAGTAATTAACTAGCTTTCAACTGCGACTTTCCTCACATGCGTCATGTTCACACTAACGGTGCAAAAATGATAAAATAATACCGTTTATTTTTTAGGCTGTTCTAGAAAATACAGTTGATAATGATATGTTAAAATCGAAAGGTCTAGAAATCACGGTTGAGGCCTTTGCCCAGCAGTGGGACGATACAGGCTGACAGTACCTAAGTAATGCAAACTTACCTATAAACCTATTATGTAAACTTTTGCGGCCAGAATTATTAAGATTTCAAACATTTCAAAACTTTAACAATATTGACATTTCAAAATTGTAACAATATTGACTCGGGTATAATCGCGTAGAAAAATTAAAAGGTTGTATCTACCATTATACCCTTCAATGTATGATGTTGTATAAAAGCTGTGTTACAATTTTGGTGTACAATAAAGTATATTCTATTCTATGGTGCCTTTAAATTCTCGACGCGATTAAACCCTAGTCAATATTGTTATAAAGTGTACAAATCACGAAAGTTTACTACAAACATTTATTTCAAAGTTAATTATATTATCCCGTGTCTTATTCTTTCGAACATATATTTTTATAGCCAATAGCTACTCTAACGTCATGACCTGAAAGGTTTTCGAAACACTGACATTTGCTAAACAAGTCATTTCAATAGCTCACGCTTAAACAAAATTACAAAGAACCTTATTTCAATATGATCACATCAAACATCCAAACATCCTTGTTAATTGCAGAACACAAATCGCACATACATACATAGGAATAACTCCAGGGTTTTCTGATATGTTCTCCAGTGAATAGCAGTTTATATCATCGCTCGGCTTACACCGGCTTTAACGGGCGCGTCTCCATTCACGCCGGCTTCATTCGTTTCGCTTTCCACTAAAAATCTAAAATCAATAAAGGATCATGGCATAAATGCAAAGATTACTGTTCGTTTCATTCGTAACATGAAAAATGTACGCGCCTTTACATGAGCCGTCCGAAATAAAACCGCGAATCACTATGAGACTGTAAGTAGCACCATAAAAGGAGGATCCTTGCTTGAAATCGCTTCGGCAAACACCTACAGAGGAATAGAGCGGTGTTAAATGAGAGGGATTGCGAGTCCTCCCCCTCCGTCCTCAGTCCTCCTCTACTTAAGACGACGGCGTATTAGTAGCTGCCTCGCAAATGGGTGAAATACTTTTTCATATTTTAACGAATCATTAAGCAATAGTTGAAAGGATTTTCTTCTGTTTTTATTAGTAATACCGCTTTGCTGGCTACTTTAAAAATTTCTTGGTGATATTGATTTATTCGGACCAGCAGTGCAATTCTGTAAGAATCTCACCTCGATCGCGACTGTCAATTAGATACTTGTCGTGACGCAGCGTGGATAACAAAAGTACGCGTTAATGATTATACTGTCGATTATCTGTGTTATTTGCTTCTATTATCCATACTGTGACATTATGGATATCGAGCTAACCGTCGATATCGAGGTGGGTTTCTTACAGAATGACATTACAGTAGTCTGTTAAAGAATATCTATTTATTTATTATATCATTTTATTTTATATTTATATCATTAATTTTTGATAATGAGAATGATGTACCTATAATGAGGTGGTTTAATGTTCATCAAACATAGTGAATTGCTTGAGCCATCTATTTCATATTAACCGACTTCAAAAAGGAGGAGGTGCTCAATTCGGTAGTATTTTTTTTATGTTTGTTTCCTCATATCTCCGTCATTTATTAACCGATTTGAAAAATTCTTTTTTTGTTCGAAAGGGTATACTTCTCGATTGGTCCCATATAAATTTTGTTATGATTAGACCATGAACTTCAGAGTTAAGGAACGAAACTCCTCATCGGATCAAAGCAAAATTCTCAAATGACTAATATTGCTTTGTTTATTGTAGTTGTTGGGAACTGACTTCTCGAAAAGAGGAGGGGGTGCGTGTCCCCCCCCCCCCCTTTGGAATGTTTTCATTATAAACTGTAAGGCATCATTTGAAAGGACGTTTTATTTATTAAAAAGTTTGCGTTCTGAATACAAAATCTGATTTTTACGATCGATTCCATATCCCATTAGCAATAGGTTGAATAGCACCAAATCTTCATGGTAGGATAGCGATAACAATGTTGGGGCATCAGTGCGCGGCATTATTCTGACCGATTGCGCAGCTCTATTGATAGGCTCAGCATAATATATGTTGCAGTTGCTTGTAAATTCATACTACTAATTGATATAATGAGAGGCAATCTATTAAGATGCAATTACGCTGTTAGTCGTCAATGCATTATAAATTCGAGGAAATGGCTCTCTATTAGGGATCCAGCGATATATTATCGTTTACTGAGAATGTATAGTGCGATCCAGAATTATTGAGTTGTAAACGGTCTTTGTGCTTTGTGATATAATGTATTCAAATGAAATATTAATTAAGTAACGCTTTTACACATTAGTATGTTCCTGGAATCTGTTTGCAATTTGATTATTATCAGTCAAAGCTCAGCTTGAAATACTGCAACGTAGTCACATTACTACACTATCTAAATAAGTGTGCTAGTGCTTTATCGATAAAATAAAAAATCGACAGTAAAGATCGTTTTCAAAATTCATGAAAACTTCACCCAACCGTGCGAAAACAATAGTTACTAAAATTTTCCTAGTAACGTTCATTAGTAGTTCGATAATCGGTCTGAAGTACCGCGGATGCATAATCAAGTAGTCGAGTCTGCCCGTAGGGGGTTAGGTCGGGTTGGGGAGAGGGTTAGTCGTAAAACTATTACGGCAACGTTCTGTGGCGCTACGTCGGCTTCATTAATCGGCCATCGTATGAAGCTATCAACCAGCTATGATATGACGGAGGTCGACATATCGCACGGCTACCACGTCTAGGTGTTTGGGGGTTAATTCCAGATTGAGTTAGTTTGAAAAGTGATTGGTTCGTTATTATTTGCATATGGATTATGAAGGTGGACGTAATTTTTGCATGACGAGGGCTTTGAAAACAGGGGGGACAATTTTAAGCTGTTTAACGAACGCTTTGAAAATTGAGGTGACAATTTTAAGCTATTCGCAAGCGACACTGTTACAGGAAAGTTGGTTTTGTTAGACTTGTTATGTTATGAAGAAGATCACGTTGTACTTGGTATAGTCATTATAGCGATAACAGATGACGTTGAACTTAACATATTATCAACACCTCTTTGAAATGCCAACACCTCCGAAGAGTCTAAAGTATGAAAACTTTATTTTTACTAGAATGTATTTTTTTTTAATTGTACGACATATTCATTTAACACAACGAATACAACATAATTATTTCGCCTAAGAGAAGAATGAGTGCGTGGTGAATGGAGCGTTAATTGGAGACGGTGAAGATTTTTTAAGATTAAGCTATCAATACTCTGTCTTTTAAGCCGGGTAGGCTCAATACGACACGTACACAAAAATTCTGATTCTAAATCCCTCCAAAAACTTTTTTAAATATTTTTTCTTCGAGAAAATGCATTTAGCAGATGTAGCCTTCCAAAATACCCAATTAACGCGATCGCAGTAAGTACAGGTTCACTGGTATAGTGAACAAATTGGAGGATCAGGTAGCACTGTGTCGATGGGGGCACAATCCGCGCAATCTTCGGGAGTGGTAAAGTCGTTGGACCGATCGCGGCCGACGGCGAACTAACAATTCTGTTCTGGTGCGTCACTGCGCTCGATCGAATTGAGTGCGGCGCATACTGGGTAGTGCTGATTTCGTAAGATATTCTTATTATTTTCTTTAGTAGTCAACAGTAAGAGGGGTTGAGTAACAACCGCGCGGATCATAATGAAAGGTCAAGCTGCTCTTGCCGCGGTCAGTCCGTGGATGGGTTACCATTCGTTACATATCGAGACCTTTCCTTGCCTCGAAAAGCACGTCAAACCGTCGGTCTCGGGTGTCATACGAATACCTACGACAGTCAGAAGCCCGAAACTCTGACAACCGATCTAATCTTAGGATATCGGCATTGCTCAGTAAATGGGTTGCAGAGGTTTGATAGCAGTCACTTCGTGTTAAATACTGGTATTCAGCCACATTTGGTTAGACTGGAAGCTGACCCCATCATAATTGGAAAAAGGTTAGGCAGAACAGTAGTCAACACAATAAAACATCTTGCAAACAATTCTAACGGTCCAATACAGTGTTACATGGTTGCAAAGTTGATGGTAACCATAACCATGTAGCATTAAGGTTTAAAGTTGTTTCCTCTTCTTCCTTACTCTTCTCTTACTACTGAGAAGACCACATACAAGGTGTAACTTAAATAACGCACAACCTCTTAGGGAGTCACTGTACTCATCATTATAAACAACTTTTACTACGGGACCAAAAATGAAATCGCGAAAAAAAATCTGCTGTTCCCTACATTTTGACGAGTTAAGCGAACATAAATGTAGGGAACACCTGATTTTTTTTCGCGATTTCATGTTTGGTCCCGTAGTAAAAGTTGTTCATAATGATGAGTACAGTGACTTCTTAAGAGGTTGTGCGTTATTTATGTTACACCTTGTTTAAAATAATAGGTTGATACATTCATACAAGTTCTGCCATCATTTTATCATCAATAGTTCTTCTCTACGTTAACTTTTACAGTAACGTGAGAATAATATACAGCGGAATGCTTACATCCTTTCATAATTTCTTGCTTTAAAAGACATATGGCCAAATATTCGAACGCTACTCAAAATTCGTGTCGTCACTGTCAGTTCGCCTTAAAGTGACAGTGCTAGCACGAGACTTAACGGCAACTTTAAATTTAGTAGCATTTAAGTATTTGGCTAATAGTTTTTTGTAGTCATACAAGCCCATGTGTCATCAGTAGGGTTGTTTGAAAGGCTAAGTCGAAAATTAGATACATGGCATATTGTAACAGAATATAAACAAAATTATTAATACAACAATTTCCTCCCAACAAAGTAAGCGACCTGCAGAACTTAAAAAAAAAACATAATTGAATTTCTAAACCAAATTAAATTGTAACATGAAGAATTCTAGTGTACGCCCCGGCTAACGGTCGCGTCGGGCCGAACCAGATTGGGTCGGTCTAACAAGACCACCCGGGTACTGTTGCATTCGCTCGCTGCACCCCACCACTCACTCCTATTGCCTATTTGGTTAAATTTACCAGGATCCCAGTAACGTAAGTGGGTATAACGATTTTGCTTAACGACTTCACTTGGTATCGGTCAGATGTTGCTTCTGTAGGAAAATGTAGGTGAAATTTTTGTATATTTTTTTTGTAAATGTTTTTTTGTGTATGTACGGTTTTACATCACGCCTTGTGTTGCATTCCCCGCCAGTTTTTCCTGAGATTGGTAAAGTGTGAAACAAAATGAATGAGCATTTTAACGGACATATTGTAGCTAAAATATTACGATCAGTTTATTTTTTCTCCTTACTATAATTAATTATTACCTATTATTATTTATAAATGTATTTAGTTTATTAGCTTATAGGTTATCCCGAAACTCAACGTCAAGCCTGGGACCAATAAAATTAAGGATAGGCTAAATTATGACAGTTAAGACTTTTTTTAAGTTTAATCATATTCGACTTTCAAGGTTAGTATAAATCAAATTTTACCTCGTAAATCTGACTATTAAATGTGTTTTAAAAAAGCAAAAAGAAAAAACTGAACATTTTCATAAACTACCTATCATTAATGGTTTCCAGGCTTGACGTTGAGTATCGGGACAGCCTGTATATGTTTTTATTTTATTGGTATACAACTTTATTTTTAGTATATACAAAAACCGAGACACCCCAACAAGATTTTCATCAGAACTGCCTGAATGTGTGTTTTTTTAAAATAAATCTCCAAGTTACACCTTAGTTTATGTCGCGTAAAGTGTGAAATGCCTGAGATGTGCTATGCAAGGGTTGTCTAATACACGGAAACTGACCGAGCGGACCGTCTCAAACCTCAAAGTGTCTATTCCCGTCCACTGTTATGCGTAGAAACCTATTGAAAGAGAATTTAAATTTATGAAAAGAAAAAAGGAAATATAATGTGGTGTAAAAACTATGTCAATCGATTCTACTGGTGATTCTGAAAAAACTAGTTTCAGGTTTAGTGTATACTAAAAATAAACTTGTATAATTATGTATTTTTACTAGAATCATTTATAAATTTTATTTTAGTAAACTACAAACTGTCCTTTATTCTTTCTCCCAAACAAGTCTTGTCCATCCATAGGTTGTCTGGTAGAGATCGCTTTTAGTGATAAGACCGCCCTATAGACTGTTCCTTACCAGCATGTATTCACGTTGTCTGTTTTACACGTGTACAATAAAGAAAATTCTATTTTATTCTATGGACACGTGTGAAAATGAGACACCTGCAAAACACTAGTAAGAATGAACTGAAATGTAAATATTCTTCATTAATTTATACTAAACGAAATGGAAAACATTCCATTATTTCCATTCAACTATTAAGTTATGAAGGCACTGTTTTGTTAACCATTCATTTCTAATAGAACGATGAAATTCAATTTTATTAAATACTTGAGTATTAATGAAACCTCTCTACAGATTTTAATAGAACATTTAGATAATAAAATGAGTATTCTGTTTTATTATCCTAAAAGGTATGTCGAAGAAGTTAACATTTAGAATATGAAATCATAAAATTAAATCAAACGTAATGAGTTTTAAGACGTTGAAATTGCTATTACGCTTTGAAATAGGCACTCGCACCTTTACTTCGTTTAGTTTTAGTGTCTTTCTAAATAACTACTCCATTTTAAGTAATTATTTATAAGATAAACTGTTCAAAAACACTTAAAATTAATGTTTTCTTTAAAATTAAACAGAGTTTATTTTTGTCCTGTCCCTGGTGGAAAGTGGTAAGCTCCGTCTATAGTATATAACTACAGCACCAAAAGGATTGCTGAACCCCCTACCAACCGAACCCCCTAGTCGCCACAGCAGCCAACTACAGTCCTTCTCTCATAAGTAAAGTTCGCCGTCCCAGTCACACACTTTTAGAGCCCGATGACGAAATTACCCTCCTCCAGGAGGCGAGTAAATCAACCAGCACAATACACAGCGTCCGCCGCCGTCCGGCTTACAGTCCTCGTCGACGAGGCCCGTCGCGACGTCCCACCGCCGCCGGTCACGATCCACCGAGCTCTCCCGTCGTAGAGCCGATCGTCTCTTCAGACTCCGCAGTCACACCGATAATTCAGCCCTCATCAAGCTATCCCCCAAGCCCCCGCCAGCAACGCCCTAAGTCGAAGTCCGAGTCCTACTAGGGGTCGCTCTTAGTGCTGTTGTTGCAGGTAGTCATGATGTTAGTGTAGTACAAGTAGTTAGCATAGGTTAAGTATTTTATTTCTCTACCATTGGCTGGACACTTCTTCGCTTTTCACTGGCACTGCCATCCTGCAAACTGAAACAGAACAATCCTGCTTGGTGGCAAAAATAGTGGCAGTATTTCTCGAACGAACTCTTTCACAAAGAGCTTTACTATTACTTAAATATATTGAATTCCCCAGCATTTTATCAAAGAAATTTGATATTCCTCTCTAAAACTTAAAAAAGACGTCCCAATCGGATATAGTCGCCAACGCAATTAGTTATACAATCTGTCAATTCTCTTACTTATAGGACAATCGTCCCTATTTCGTTGTATTACCGTCTATAGTTGCATTTTGGTATTGTGTAGTGGAGGATTCCTATACCGATTGATATTTTTATGCGAACATGCCGTTAGCGGTGTGCCAAGGATTAAACATTGCAATGTCGGACACGAACAAATAGGCATCATTACATATGAGGAGTGATTGATTCGCGCGTCAATATTGCTTCCTATGGCGAGTGACTTATATTGTGTCGTGGTAATAAGTCACCTTATTGGCTGCAGGCAAATAAAATAGAAGTTAATTCACGTTTGTTTGCTTAGAAAATAATTATTTTGTGGTTATTAGCAATTCACATCCTATACACCGTGTCCCAGAAAGTAGTGTCAAGCGGGGTAATTCGGGTACCTCTAAATGTGCGTCCTGAGTGACGGCGCGATTGCGGAACGGCTTTACCGTTGATACCTGTCCTTAGTGCACGCGGGAAAGTTGACGCGTACACGCGTGTTTAGTGTTTCGTTTATTTTACTTTGGTTTTAATAATGTCGATATCAAAATTCAAACGTTTCGAACATTTATTTAATGCACCGTTCATTCCGCCTACGCGGTGCACCGTCAATCAGGACGCACACTCAGGGTGCTCTACCTCTGGACTTCCACTTGACACTAGGTACTTTCTGGGACACGGTATATCTATCTTCCTAGCCTTTTTCCAACGATGTTGGGGTCAGCTTCCAGTCTAACCACATGCGGCTGAATAGTAGTATTTTACAAGGAGCGACTGCCATTAAACCTCCGCAATCCAGTTAAGTACTGGGCAATGCCGATATCCTAAGGTTACATAGGTTATCAGACTTTCGGGCTTCTGACTACCTGTAACTGTCATAGGTATGCGTATAACCGGGACCGACGGCTTAACGTGCTCTCCGAGGCAAGGAGAGGTCTCGATGTGTTTCATTACACGGTCACCCATCTACGGACATGCTGTGGCAAGCGAAGCTTAACATTGCAAAAAATTACCACGACCCCCAGAAATTGACATTCCATACTCTTAAACTACGTGATATCTTTAAATCGTCGATCCCACAATCCCTTAAGACCAGGGTCTTTAACCAGTGCGTCCTACCCGTAATGACTTACGGAGCCGAAACGTGGACACTCACCGTGGGCCTGGTCCACAAATTTTAGGTTGCTCAGCGTGCTATGGAGAAAGCGATGCTCGGGGTTTCTCTGGTGGATAGAATTCGCAATGAAGTCATTCGCCAGAGAACTAAAGTCACTGACATTGCGCGTAGAATTAGCACGCTGAAGTGGAAGTGGGCCGGCCATGTCTGCAGACGAACAGATGGTAGATGGAGCAGACACGTGTTAGAGTGGAGACCGCGTTTGGGCAAACGTAGTGTGGGACGCCCTGCGGCACGATGAACCGACGATTTGAAAAAGGTGGCTGGCAGCGGATGGATGCGGGCTGCCCAAGATCGGAATGGTTGGCGATGTTTGGAGGAGGCCTACGTTCAGCAGTGGACGGCAATAGGCTGATATGATGATGATGATGATACTCTTAAACATATTTTTGGTACTTAGTTCTTGTTCTGATAATAGTAACTTTTTTTTTCTGTCGTGTCAGTACGAGGTTTAAGACTTTTTTAGCAGCAAGTAGCCAATTCTATAGCTTTCTGGTTGGAGATAGTTCTAGAGTTTCAACAAGGCAGTCGTCCCCTGTCCTCTCAGGCCGGGTAAGGGCTTGTGCACACGACATCTTTTCTACGCGGAGTAGACGCGCGCTAACGTGATTCATGTTTTTTTATGTACGGAGTTTGACATTAACGCGCGTCGACAGCGTGTAGAAAAGACATCGTGTACATAGGTGTTAATATACTGAATGACTATATCTGACCACTGAAGTGAATAATAATAAAATAAAATGACGAATTGAATATTCTTTGTAAAATCTAATTTAAATATCTGAAATTCTATTACTTTTTAAGAAGTAAAGCTAGATGGCACAACATAGTCATCTTCTTAAAAGCAATTCAAATATTAACATTAGCTTCAGTTAATAGGATTAAAGACTATCTCTCGCAACGAGTTCAGAATTTTCAGTTGTTTATCTTTTTCGAGGATAAGTCGAGGTGTATTTATTATATCTTTTGCAATTGAGAATGGGCGAGCTAGTTATAATCAGGTTTTTATTTACTTAAGACTGTGCTCATGTTAATATTAATATTTATCATTAAGATCGGAATTATTTACTTGATAGTTGGGACAGTCAATAGCAAAAGTAACTGATGATTGTTTAAAGTTTTAAAAGTGTTTTATGAATTAATTTTATTATGATTGAGTACTATCTGCAAAGAATAGTTGATCACTACTGTTGTAGCATTTTGCTAAAACAAGTTTATAGATCTATAAATATCTATATATAGATTTATAGATATAATATAATATTAATATATATATGTCTATAGAGGCCTTTTTTGGTCTCGTACAGGTTTCCTTACGACTTTTTTACCTTTGTTCTGTTGTGTCTTTAATTGGATTACATTTAATATAAGAGGCATGTTGACAGCATCAATTAATTGCAAATCTAATTAGTCCACCAGTTAGAGTTTTGAAAAATAATGGACACGATTTTTTTCTTTTGTTAAATCTATGAATATTTGGAAAGATAAAACGCATTAAAACTCGAAAGTGGGAGCTTGTGACGTCAGAAGCAACTAAAAATTGTACTTGCTTGTGACGTTTTGCCAATTTTAAAGTATCGTATCTTCGTCAATTTTGATTTACGTAACAAAAGAAAACATACGAGTCAAATATTTTTTGATAATCTAACTGACGGACTAATTAGATTTTTTCAGTCAAATACTTTATTCAATTTTTTTGAGACAGTATTTTTCGTATCATTTTTTTATTATTGTGTCGATATTTAATTTTGTTACATTACAAGATTACTTCTTTACTTAGATCTAGAACTAACAAGTTCCAGTTCTAAGTAAATACATTTCTTTCTTCTGTGTCCTTGTTTCTACTTATTTCCTGGTTTGTTAACCTTATTAGACCAAAGTACACTCGTTAAACAGAGTCAGCGTTAAATTCCTGTATGTAATAACACTCTATGATGTAAGTACATAGACAAACGCTGATTTGGATTTGCTGTACTACACAAACACATCATACATATACGTACCTAATGTATTTGAATTTCTATTCAAAGCTAGATCGGCCATCGACGAATTATTAGTGGAAATGTTTGCTGCGGTACTGTTTAGCACCAACCACTTAACTAAAAATAGTGCTATCTCTTACTCGCAGATGAAAGAAGAAAGAGATGCAAAAAAATTTGAGCTATCAAATTAGGTTGAACTAAAAGTAAAACCACAACTAAACCTGGCTGAGTTTATTGGCGAGACCTGAAGAGTCTCCAGCCAATGGAGGGGGGGGAGGGGAAGTAAAATACTTAACCTAAGGGCTCGTGCACACTACGTTTTTTTCAGGCGCTGTCGACGCGCGTCGCACGCAACTATAACGCGCCGCAAACGCGATGTTATCGCAACCAATTTACCTATTCACACGTTCATAAAATTGTAGTATGCAGACGACGACTTTTTCGCGAGCTGTCGACGCGCTCGTAGCGCCGAGTTACATCGATACAGACGCGCTGTACCAGCGCGTCTCTTTAGCTGCAAACATATACGTACAGCGCGTTTTAATCGGTTACTTGCCGATAGTATTACGATGGCATCAATCGAGTTGCTCACGCGCATCTGTAGCGCGATACACGCCCCTTCGCGCGCGTGCTGCACGCTTTCTTACTTTGCAAGGAGAGTTGCTCACGCGCGTCTTTAGCGCGTTTTTTGTGAGATTGTAGCGATGCAATCGCAAGTAATCTGCCTATTTCAAGTTTAGCAGCGCCGACAACGCGCGATTGCGAAACGCGCGTCGACGGCGCCTGAAAAAAACATGGTGTGTAAGAGCTCTAAGCTAACTACTTGTACTACACTAACATCATGACTACTTGCAACAACAGCACCAAGGGCGACCCCTAGTGGGACTCGGACCTCGGCTTAGGGTGTTGCTGGCGGGGGCTTAGGGGGGAGACAGCTTGATGAGGGCTGAATTATCGGTGTGAACCTGGCAGAGTCTGTGTTTCCCGATAGCTATATACCTATAATGCTATAATGTAACCTTTGAGTTTTCAAATCTCGAATGAATAGATTACTTCTAGACAAGCAAGTACCATCGTCGACCGCATCTTCACTTACTAACAGTTGAGCTGGTGGTCAAACGTCACCCTATAATTAATAAAAAAAAGAAAAAAAGTTCCACGTTCAGAAACATCACTCACTAACTAACGCATCAAATACCTAGTAAAATGTGCTCTACGCATGCGAAACTGAGCTTTAGTAGTTAGGCGATAGCGCTTCTATTACGCTGTGCGTACGCGCTGTTATTACATTTTGGTTCGGTCACGCACTAACATTCGGTTTGGTTTCCTTTTATGTTTCACTCTAGAGGTGAAGCAGCACATAAGCATGTTTTCATACCTTAAGCGCAGACTGACAAAGGCCTGCTAAAACTTCCAAACAGGTTTAGATGACATTAACCTTCCCTCAAAATAATGTCGTTTAAAAAAAATTTGATGTTTCTATTTTTTTTTACATCTCTCTCTTGTTTTGCCAGTTTATAAAATATAGCAATATTTTTAAGCTTACTTTAGTCGGTGTAATAGAATCGACACCAATTAAGGATCATCGATTGCATTAGATTGAATGTTTGCAAAGGCTCCTGTTATTTCAGTTGATAATGTTCATGGGAAGAATGCCAATAAAATCTCTTAATTTCCACCGGTCCGCACAAAATGAAAGCTCTTGGACTTTGGGTCTCATATTTTCTAACTCATGTATTATTTATAACGGGAGATAAGCAATCCTACCATTGGAAGTCTAGACGTAGTGTGAATGAGATGAATTAATGAAAAATATATCGACTCGGTACAAAGTGTTCAGGTTTATTGGCGTTCTGAAGGTGAACTCGGCGTGTACTATTGTTTCACGATATCAGAATTCATAGAATTGGTAATGTTTTGATATGTGATATTCCATGTAGCTAAATAACGAACTTGATTTAAGAATAACAACGAGTTTATAATATAAATAGTATATGGTCATTATGGTCTTTTCACGTGCATTTTTCGGGATTGCCCGACTAGTTTCGGACCCAAACGAAGCCCTTAATCATAAGCTGATCACGCAGTGAGGTCGCGAGTCGAACTGACTCAATCCCGAAAAATACACGTGAGTAAACCGTAGCTAATCATAAATAAAAGAGTAAAGAAGTAAAGAGTCCTGATATAACAGTAATTTCGTAAATTGCAGCCGTAAGGAGACTTCTACCGAAGAAACGTAAACGACATCATCAAAATCCGTAAAGTAACTATGTTATACCGTTTTGTAGAGAAGCGTCAGGAATCATCTTACGGTAAATACGGTATAGCTGCGGGAAAAGTTCACCTATACTTACAATTTAACTTAGATTGTCCTCTTATTATATTATTATGATCTTGTGATACAATAAAATAATCCAGAAAACTAAAGCTACACACAGTATGCAAATGGAATTTAGATAAATCGTTTCCAAAAAATTACTTTGTCTAGTTGCATTCTTTGTGTCTTCCATTGCAAGTGGTAGATCCTTACAGTAGACGCATCAATTAGAAAAATAACGACATAGATTTCAAATCCAATCAGACATATATTTCCGCATTAAGGTATCTACAGATATATTTTATTTTCTTCTGTCACATCATACATTTACTTCAATATTGAAGTTATACATTTTATCTCGGATCGAGATGACGATACGCACTTCTGGAACAGAGTAAACAATATACGAAACAAGATTAATTTTCTAGAAGATTCCCTTTCACAGATATCTCGACTGGAATATACGATTACGTGTCATAAGTTTTATGCCCCGAAAGTTTCAAAGTAAATTCGAACATCCATCGATAAATCTTGGCGACGCTCGGAACGATTTCATTTTCGAATTTCAGGAGCGATTGCCTCCACTGTTAAAGTTTGCCTGAAAAATGTTCGCGGACGATTGACTCGCTATAAACGGAAATAAAAAGTTTTGTGTTAGAGCAATAGCGTTGTACAATGCGCATATAAAGCAAAGAGAAAGCTCCAAGGGGATCACAATTTGAAACCCTCCTGGATTTTCCAGACTTAAAATGTGACTAACTTTTTTACATCAGACAGCTATTGTAAAACTTTGTTCTGACAAACTTATAATTCAAGATATTATAGTAGCTATTGTTCCTCTAATACAATTATAGTTTTAATATAAAATAATTGCTTAGATGAAAAACAAACTCGCCGCGGCAATAAGCATAAACACGAAATTCATATCGCACAAGTTTAATTCAGTTAGGCTAGTGTAGCGAGAGCTGCGTTCCGCATTATCATTACTAAACAGCTTTTATTATTCCACGATATTTGGCTAGAGGGGCCTCACACGCGCGCTAATGGAATAAAAAGTAAGGTTACAAAGTAAAAAGATACAGAGCACCTCCCGCGGCGGCGGTTCGTGCGAATTTCGACTGAAAATTTTATACGTTCAATCTATTCTGAGCGCCTTTATGCTGTGTCTCGCGATCCCGCCCCCGCGCAAAACAGTTTCGTTTTCAATTATTGCCCACTTGTGGAACGGGATTCGATGGAAAAACAAAAGAGCTAGAAATGATATTTTATAGACAAGTCGCTTTATTCAATGTTTACTGCACCTCGATTTGTTCTCGAGTGAGATCTGTGATGTTTCAAGAAAATTATTGACGGAACGTGCCGGGATAGACCGGGCTCGACTAGATGGAAGGATATCAGACGAAGCCCTTTGCCGACGCTCCACGACGAATCGATTGCTTTTAATGCTACTCGAATATTTTGTTTGATTCACCAATTTCTTTCTAGTTATAATGTAAATTCTCGTTTTTAAGAGAATTCTTTTTAGTGGCCGTAAAATTATATTGTTCGTCGTAACTTTAATTCACGTAAAGCGCTAAAAGAATTAAAATTCCAGCGAGAAAATGAGCTCTGACAAATAAACGTATTAGCTTTTATGTGCTCTAGAAACATTTTGTCCAAAAATTAATTCCGCTAAATTAATTTAAATAATTACGTTATCCACTAGGTCTTTTGCAATTCAATTATTAATAAGTACGCTTCATAACCGAAATCTAAAAGTAACATTAGCGGAATTGATACATTATGTATGTGTCGTGGCGAGTATAAATAGGTCTAAATATTTTTATATTTATTCTAGTTTTTTTATAAGCCCACGCGTTCACTTCAACTGTACATAAATTTGACTTTATCGTGTATAAAGTTTATGTTTGCCTACATAATTATGTAAATGCAGGCGATCTTTTAACGTAAATTATTTTCAACGTTTGTTTGCTAGCGAAATAATGCAAGAGAGCCTTTCATTAGGGGAATGCACGCGTCGTTTTACATGTATTTTTGTGAGATTACAAATTTCGTACATACCAGCGCGGTGTTATCACGAACTGACTGGATGTTATCTATGTAGCTAATGAGTTCTTGTTAGTCGTTTTCATCTGTAAATATTCTGTTTTAAAGGGAATTTTAGCATGTTTCTTGAGTTTTTTGTTTTTATTATGCTATTTACGAAGTTCGCCAAAGTTATTTGTAGGTACAAGTTTAGTCGCAAAGGGAGTACTAATTTGAAAGGGTGTTCCCATAATAATTAATAATTTTTGTTCTACAACTTTTTCCAGTCAATAGTTTAAGAGAAATAGCTGTTCAATGATTACATAAAAAGCTGTAGCTTTGTTTACATTTTAGATCACATTTGGATTCACGGATTATTTTCTGAATTCGTACCAAAGCAGAAATAAAGTATTTTTGAAAAGTCTAAAGTAAGAATAATTTTGAAATTTTAACTCTTTCCTCAAGACAATCATCAGAGATGAGATACCTACATTAAGTTGCCCGCGGATTAGTACACCCTTTTCGACTGTTCTTGTCTATTTTCTGATAACTTAGAAAAAAACTTGAACGCTCAAATTCGCTTACTGGACTATATCCATTTTACGATAAAAAATAGTCGCACACCGCAGAAATTTTCTAAACTCCAACTTCAGAGGCATGCAGTTCGACTTAACTACATCATTACGAGTGTTTGAAGACTTTTCAAGTGAAAACCACGTTTGGAATCAAGACTTTTTGAATAGAAAAAACAGCTGATTGAATAAAACTGTTTTTGCGGAGTCTATGCTGAGATTCAAACGTTAAGCGAACGTGTGCAACTGTTGTTATCCCATTTGGTCTATCGGAGGAATAAAGAGTGCAAGTTAAGCTGAAAAACAGCCCGCAGCCCACAAAGCTTTGAATGGAAGAAGTGCGGGAACCAACCGGAGGACACACGATTCCTGCGCCCTGTAATTTGAAGTTGACATCGCTCGCTTCGGGCGCTCCCGTACAACCTTAGTTGCACCACTATCTGGATTATCTTTCACTATGCTTCATGTTAAAACCACGGCTATATTTAGCGCTACCAACAAATAAACAATACAGGTGAACGAAATTTTAGAGGTTTCGAATATGCACAACAACATTTTCTAATTGAAACACATCCACATTTGAACTGTTTGGTGTAGATTGTAACAATAAAACGGTCTAAATTGATCCATCCAAAAATATGAAATTATAGACACTGCTTACACTCCTATTGGAATGGCGTTAAAGTCGAAAATTCAACGTAAAATTGTGACAGTTGTGCGTGGGCACTTTAAGCGATCACATCGGACCGTCACATTCATTGTTACGTTTATTACGTGAACATTGTTGGATGAACATTGCCAATATGTGATAAGGGAGGACATTTAAATGAGTATCGATATAACTCGGCAGTTGATGAATACGAGATATCGATTGTAGCAGCTCGTCGTAGCGAATCGAACCCGGGCCGTCCGCGGCGCAGTCCGACCGATCAATGCAATACGAGTACATTTTGCATAATTGATGCCCCATTCACGGGTACGGAACACTTATTCATATTCATGAATTTTACAAATTTTTCAATTTGTGCCGCCAGCAAGTGTATTTACAGTATTGCCATGTCGTATTTGCGCCAATACAATCTGTGTAAAAGCCGAAAGGGGAGTACCCGGCGTCCGTGCCGCGGCACAAACCAGCGATAAAGCTAGCCTCTAATGCGATATTTTTGATGCTACTGCCGCCATCAATAGCAGTGTCACCGTTATTGTACCTCTTGTTGTGGCGAACTGTGTTTTTAGATTTTATCTCAGGAATTGCAACGAGTAAATATTCTAACTAAAAGAGAAATGTAAAATAAATAATAAATAAATCAGCCTGTAACTGTGCTTGACGACACGTTTCGTGCAGTGGCTAAGCGATTGGCTTCTGCGCTACGGGTCGTGGGTTCGATTCCCACACGGAACAAAAATTTGTATGGCCTACAGATAGTTGTTCCGGGTCTGGGTGTTTATTTGTGAGATTTGTGTCTGTAAACGCACCCACGATACAAGAGAAATCTTAGTGTGGGGCAATGTTTTTAAAAAAAGAAAGAAAGAACTATTTCTCATACAGAGAAGAAACGAGCTTTGATCACCACGCTACCACGCTTGCTCACTGCGGGTTGGTGATTTCAGACCATTATGTCCAGGTTTCCCCGCGAGGTTTTCTTTCACCGTAAATCAGTGGCGTCTTAGGGTACCTACGCACTTTGCGGCTAGCCGGAACGCGGTCAGCCGTCTTGTTGGCCGCAAACAAAAATATGTACGAAAAAATGGTTTTTATACGCACTTGTACTACGTCGGCAGCCGCATCGCAGTGCATATACATTTTTATTGATGATGATGATGAACTAAGAAAGTATACATAACACTGAAAAAGTCATATTGGGTCAAGCATGAGTTTGAACCGCAACCCGGTACTTCACAAGCGGGTCTGTAACCTCCGGGCCACCACGACATAAAGAGACGAAAAGAGAAAGAGTTTTTAAAAATCCTTTCTCCAAAATCCTCTTAACTAATAGCGTGAAAGAGGATTACGACTGAGTAGAATAACATTGATCAGCGTCGAAACTTGATGGACGCGAAAATCGTACGAAATGAAAAAAAAATGGCAACAAAACTGATTCCCAGTAGCGCTGAAGCCTTGGAGGTAATGGGAGATTGTAAAAGGAGGCAATAAAAGCTTAGTATTGTGTGTGAGAACCGTAGGGGAGTCTCTGTATTGTGTTCGGGTCCGCGGAGGCCCCCAAGAATCGTCTGACCACGGACGCGGTCAAATTGTACAGAAATGAAATTATCAAGGTACGCTGCCGATTTTCCGAACCAATGAATCAAGATCCAATTCCCTTTTGTAATAGAACATCGTCGCGAAACGCGCCCATGGAGTTACACTACCCACTCAGTGGACGCTTAGGCGGCGTCCACACGAGCATTATACAGCTGCGGCATTATTTATTGTACGTCATGTAGAACATTCCGTCGGATTGTCGAACGGTCTCGTGACACGCAATCCAAATAACAAATCGTGTTTTTAAACGTAACTTATTTGTTTTTCCTGTGTATTTTACGGCATTTAAGGAAATATTTTTAGATTAAAACTTTATGATAGACTCGCTTTATAAAACGTTTGCATAATCAAGACAGATGCTTAATATGGACATCTACTTAAAGTGCGTTGCAAATTTTTGGTAAGATTGTCCTATTAAAGCCTATTCTATGTGTGTAATAAACAAAGCTTAAGTAGCCTCGGCCTTACTAAGAGGCAGAATCAGAATCAGATCTTTATTTGCTTTGAATGTAGGTACAGGTATATGATGTTCTACATAAATTAATGAGATCGGCTACAGTCTACCTTACGGCGTGCAAATTATTACATAGATTAAAATATTAATAAAATCAAAACAATGTCAACAAAACAAACAAGAAATTAAAGTGAAGTCAATTAATAATATTATAGTAAGGTACATAAGTCTTACATGGTCAAATTTGCAATTAAAAACAACCATAATCTGGATAAATTCATGTCATTTAAAAAGTCTTTCACTGAGTAGTAACATTTGCCCAAAATTAGTGCAGTTACCTTAGCTTTAAAAAGCAGTAAGATTTCGAATTCAATTCTCGCTTCCGTTTTATTCATTATTCATATCAAACGGAACGTCTACAAACATGCACGTTTTAGTAAGATTCTGGTCAGTCGTTCCGTAATCTGCGCCAAATTGACTTTTCCGGCAGAGAGCTGACGAGTCTTGGACTGTAATATGCCATAAACGACCCAAACGTATTGGACCCGATGCTAGGAGGTTGATAAATTTCGTTGATATTTGAATGCGTTATATTCCTTTCGGGTTATAGCCCGTCCCTTCAATAAATACTCGGGCGCCGCGAAAAATTTGTTGACTCTCTGTAAGCCCTTATTAATGAAAACCCACCGAGGGATTCTATCGTAAATGAGCCATTTTGCGACGTGACATTAAAAAAAAGATTTAATAACGTTTGTAGCGAAAAATTGCCGCATCACCAAAAGCTAATATTATTCCAATTCGGAAAAAAACAATTTTCTCCCGAAGTTATAAACCTACAGATTTCCATTTCTTCGCAGAGTTGGTAGAAAGTAATTCCTCCGGTTCGAAGATAAATTTTACGTCATTTCCTGTCTTCTTGGTGCTCGGCAAAAATTATCAGGCATCGGCTCGGCTGAGACCATTTAAAATTAATGAATAATGTTATCTGATAATGATTTTGGAAAGTTTAATTAAAGTTTTCTTTTTCGAGGTTTCTTCACTTTCTGATCGCATGAATATCTTTATTATTTTTTATCTCAGAATAAGCGGCTTCTTTAAAACTTTGACCGTGAATAAATTTGATGATAAGCACAGCTTAATAACATAAAGATTCATCTTAAATTCTATTTTGTATTTTCAACGTTTAAGGCTGGCATTTGGTTATTTAATACAGTCGAGATTAAATTGAGATCATATTTTTTGCTATCGTACCTACACATGTACGATGCGGTCATGCACATAGATTATTTCCCGGAATTCCATTTCACGTCTTTTAGTTTTATTTATTATTGCCATCTGGTAGTCAGAAAATTAAGATTAGTGCCGAGAAAAAGCTAACAATGAAGTAGTGTTGTATAGAGATTTTTCATATCAGCCGTATGAAAATACACCACAAAACAATACAAGCTCCCTTTTGACACGTGAACATAAAACAAAAAAAAGGAATCCGAACTATTTACGATGCAGTCCAGCTCGAATAAACATTCGATTTTTTACAAAATCTTATCGCACCACAAAAGAATCGTGATGTGCGGTAGGAAAAGGCAAAACGCAAAGCCAAATATAAAGAATTTAGATCAAAAAGAGCGAAACATTTGGGAAATCGCGATAACATCATTCAAAGGATGAGGAATGGTGAGCTTTATACACCTTTGAGTGAGTAAAAATAAATATCTCTGGATCTACGGACGTTAGTTCTTGGATACACTCGCTACTTCTTGTTACTTAGTATTCTAGTTCGACGGGTTGTTTATGTATCGACTCGAAGAATTTTAATATCGATATTGTATTTAATATTACTATCTTTTCATGCCTTGTTTTTTATACATTAAATCGATGACAAAGGGGTTCGAACATTTTTCTATGGAAGCTGGCATAGGCCCCTGCCGCCATTTTGACTTTTTTTCCAAGTTGCGGCGCACAATTACACTAACATACATGGGTAGAGGACACTTAGACAAACAAAAAAAATATAAGGAATATGGTGCCCTAAAGTGTCACGTTGCCGAGATATTTGGACTCAAAGATTTTTTTTCAAGATTATCTCGATACAATATCTCGGTAACCTGACACTTTAGGGTACCATATCTCTGAATGTTTTTTATTTATTTGAGTGTCTTCTACCCATATTTACCAGTTAAAAAGTGCGCTGCAATAAAAAAACTTTAAGTCAAAATATCTCGGCAATGACACTTTAGGGCACCATATCTCTGAATATTTTTTGTTTGTTTGAGTGTTCTCTATCCATATTTACCAGTTACAAAGTGCGCTGCAATCTTGAAAAAAAATCTTTAAGTCCAAATATCTCGGCAACGTGACAGTTTAGGGCACCATATCCCCGATATTTTTTGTTTGTCTAAGTGTCCTCTACCCATGTATGTTAGTGTAATTGTGCACCGCAACATGGAAAAAAAAATCAAAATGGCAGCGGCGGGGCTATGCCACAAAGGTTCTATCCCCTTTTAATATCGAATTGTCATTGCAAAAATCGAATCATGTCTGCTCAACAACAGTAATAGAGGTACCTACCAAGAAATTCTAAAATCAAATGCGAAGTATAAATAAATTTAAATGGCATTGCTTCTCAATTATGCATTAATGACGTACGTACGCCAACTATTATGGCATATTTACCTACCGTATGAGCGCAAAAAAACCGTCACGAACGCAAAAGGTGAGGGGAGGGTGGTGTCGCAGTAATTGCTGGCAATTTGTAATGGCCGTGTGATTGCCGGGCGGAACGTCGACTCTAAACTGTGCTATTAATTTCGTACATTTGATTAACGAAACTACTTGTTATGCTAATGAACGCAAGCAAAGAATGCACGCTAACGTGCTAACGCGACGCCTTGTCGACACGTTGTCGAGCTTGCAATATTTTCGCTTCGCTTCCTCAGTAATTACTACCACGATGGTTTGAAATTTTAAAACTTATTTATAATTTCACTAATGAACGCTACTTTCAGCGTGTCTAGACACGCGTTAACAACGATGGGTACACGATATTTTATTCGATCGTTGACATAAGTCGTGCGCGTCACACGTGAAGCGGGCAGGTGTCATCGCCCTGCCTTTTGAGACAATTTATCTAGTTAACTCCGCTAACAAAATCACGTTCGAATCGTGTACCTTGGTACGTCATCGGACGCTTCCACGTTTGTAGCAATTCATGTTAAAGTCAAATTCGTGACTCGTCGATACCGCATCGATATCGATTCGATCTCAAGACAGACGGCCCGAATGAAAAGTTTACAACACGGAAAGTGATCGAACGCACGCAAACCGTTATCCGCATGGAAATTAGGAACCCTAAATATCGTTGTAAATGCTAGACGTACATACATGTCATGTCGGTACACGATAGTATAAATGTATTTATCAATAAATCTTGGAAATTATGACAATTTCCGTTTTACGTCGTAAAGGGTTGAAGTCACTTTGCCGCATCGTAAATCATTCATCCATCAATTGCAAAAACGTATTGGGAAACCCACACGGCCGTTATGTCGTGTGTGAACGTTTTTCGTCACAGGAATAACTTTGAAGTTTATTGAAACTGCATGAAAGTCGCAATTGGTTGTCACCAATTTTATTACGTGTAACGGCCAAATTAAAAGAAAACGGACCGATTTTCCCTTTGTTTATTCCAGTTTTACGGAGGGGCGTCTCGTCAAAGGAATCGAAAGTGATTTTATGCATTAATTAAGACCACAGACCGAGATTTACAATTACACGGTCTCCTATAAACAAACTTGATTGCTTTACAAAAACTCAAATAACTAAGGCAGTGTCTCAAGTAGAGGTTCATTTAAATATCAAAGACGAAATTCAAATTACGCCGTTTACAATAAAGGCTCAGCCGGTACGGTATTACGAGCTGATGTAAATTTCCGATACTCATTTCGAGGATGAAGTTCAGATGTCTTCGTCGTGGTGCTTGAAACTAAGTGCGCTATGAAAGTGTGAAACGCCGATACTTTAACAAGACCTCTCTTGTATTTTAAACGCTCGTTTTGCCAATCTGAGTCGTAAATCAAATCACGGCTAATTTTCTTACAGTGAGACAGACTGTATTTTAGTTGCTTTAGTTAAATCAGTGTATAGCCGGCGGCTGTCCCATTTCAAATCGTTTTATTGCATAATCTTGCTAACCTAGAAAGTCTCTACCAAATACAAAAATACCAGCGTTGAAAACTCACATAATAAGCACATACATTTAAGTATCGATACCTAGTAAGTGCCATTCACTGCCTCTGATCATTTTAAAACCTAGTAAGTCACTTTAACCACATGGTTTTACCGTTTATGCGCTCTCCTGTAAAATTTCGTTTTAAGCCCTTACTAGGTTTTGAAATGGGACAGCCGCCCGGAACTGCAAAGGTGTTCAGAATAGGAGGCGGTTTAGAACATGACAGGACAAGACTTTGATTTCTGTTTACATATTTTCTTAGTTAGAAATGCAATAGGAAACTGTCAAAAAGGACAGGTGCGTCGTACTTTCAAGCAGCGTGCGTGTATGACACGATTTATGGACGTTGACAAAACGAAAGGAGTGTGTAAGCTAAGTGTGTAAGGATCGTAGCATGTGGCGTTCTACAGTGTCTGCCTACCCTCATGGGAAATAGGCGTGAGTTTATGTAAATGTAATGAAATGTAATAGGTACTATTTTTTATTTCATTTAGAGTTTTGCATTAATTATAGTTTTTTTTCTGTCTTTCTCTTCCATGTAATGTCAACAACACAAACAAACATTATTTCAACGATGTAGGTACGTAGCAAACTTTCGCAAACCTCAGCAAACTTTAAAAAAACCTAAGTACTCACTTTCAGTTCCATAATGATGAATGCTACAGAACATGTAACTGATATAGATATAAAACGATATAATAAAGTATCAATAAAAACTGTTCTTACTTCCAATCTACAACTTAAATCGCCAAATCATGCACAACAAATAAACTACAAAATCAGAGAGCAACTCGAAATGGAGAGAAATAAGTAACCTAGTCAATATTCAACAAAATAAGTTAAAAATAAGTTAAAAAGAAAAAAACTGGAGGAAATACGTTTTTCGTTTTATCTGTCCCTTCTGACCTACAATTTATTCGATGCTTTTACGGTTGACTTAAATGCCAAAGCATGGAAGTTAAGTCGCAAATCAAGTTCTCTTTTTCGTCGTTTTTACGTGGGATTTGTAAAAAAGTTATTTTTAACAGAACTTAGGTAATGTGATCGGTGATCGGTGAAACTGTTCGTTTGTTACAAAAGAGGTTTTACGTTAATTGTGTGTTGTGTAACGATCTCCGTGGAAAATAATTTTGTAATTTTCTTTTAAATACATTTTAAAAATATTTATAGAATTCGGTATTTAAAGTAAAAGTTAATCTATGCTGACTTCAAATGTATCAACTTTAAACCTAAAAGGCTAAAACTAACTCTCTAACTTCAATTGTTGTAAAAGAAATCAACATTAAAACTCTTCACCCTACTCCATTACGTTATCGCTAGCCAAAGTTTAAAAATAATTAAAAATAAATATCACTAACACGTAAGAAAAAAAAAAATAACACTAGAAATTATTTTCGCTTGCTCATTGAAAAATGGCGTAAATGCACAGGTACAGACTTACCCTAGGTGCGAGCTTGCGGGCGTGCCAGTAGAAAAATAAATAAGAACTGTAAATCAATACATAACTCAGAGCAACCTTTATCAATTCACACTACAGTGTTGGTTGTAATATTTGTAGCTAGCAAAGAACGTAAAGATATAAAACTTACACATGAGCATTTTCAATTTTGTCTCTAGGGTTGGCAACGCATCAGCAATCTCCTTTCGGTGGCTTTACAACGTGTAACAGAACTCCGAAATAATACTTTAAGGGTACTGAGGTATCCTAAATACAATCATTAAGCATAGGTGTTGGAACCGAACTCCTAAAGGTGGATCCAGACTTTGCGAGGCATGCGCCACGAACGGCGCACAACGAATGCCTCGGAGGGAGGCGTGCGTGTCGAAAAAATATACCAACATATGCTCGGGTCGAGCCGTCGCGTGCGAAGCAAATGCTTCGTTTGTCTGTCTTCATGTTTGTGGCGAGGCATGTGCTGCGCACAGGCTGAGCATGTGCGAGGCGAGCCAGCGTGTGTCGGTAGGGATACGCATGGTTTACTCAACTACTGTTAAGGTGGATACCTTAACAGTAGTTGAGTAAACCACAGCGATAGTTTTCACCAAAAACATTCAAACACAGCACACCTTTGATTTTTAAATCAGTTGGAAAGGTGAATAAACGTGAATAAATAGAGTACAGACAGGGCATTACATTTTTACCTACTAATAGAATAGAATAGAAAAATATTTATTCAAGTGACCATGACTCAATAAGTTAGTAATACTTAAAAACTATGTTAATATGGGATATACATTTTCCATGACTCGCCGCTGCCTCATTCCATGAGAGATGGCGCAACAGCGACCCACATATACGCAATCAAGTCTGTTTGCGATCATGTTTAGGGAACTGTTAGAGCTGGCCCGCACCTTGCTCACCATTGAAGCACACCCTATACGCATCGTTGCGTAGACGCAATCGACATGTGCTTCTGCGAACATTCCCGATGCGCTACAGAAGCGGGGCAGCCCGACCAGCACCCTAAAACCTAAACACCTAGTTTAAAATTATCATAATCTTGTGATTCCAGAAGACTAAAAAGTTTTGAAAAAAAAATGCTTCTTTGTATTTTTATATTTTTACAGGTGATTCTCTAGTTGATATACATACTTACATGTCCTTTCTTCAGTATTATTTCAGTTTATGACACATTGTATTTATTGGCAACAGACACTAATGTTGATGGGTGTATATAGACGGCGATAAACAATCACGATCAGGTCCGTCATAAAAAAAGTCCATTGTATTAAAACTCAATCACAAATACTGCCTCAACTCGCCTAAAATAATCCAAAACAACTCCATGCAAAATCCATATTTAAATTCTAAAGGAACTCGAACAGAGCGGCGGTTAAATAAATAAAATCAAGAGTAAAATTCAGCATCTTTAATTTAATATAAATTACACGATCAATTTTGATTTTAACTAAATTATCGTTCTAAACTTGTTTACTCGCTTCTTCCAGATAACGTGACTCCATTAGGCAGCCATAACGGTCACGAGCCGCTTCCTTTTATTACTCTCTGCAATGCTTCCTGTTGCTTCTTTTTTTCTCTGAAATATTCTGCTAATTAAGGAAGGAGTGGAGGCTGAAGATTTCCTGCTGCTCTAGCAGATTACTGGCGGTATCTCCGAGAAAAATGTAACTCTCAGACGGAATTCATTTTTGTGGCTTAACTTTTTGTACGTCATTTAAAGTTTAAAGCTGCAAAGATAGCGTGTTACACCGTTTCGAATAAAACTACTGCAGAATCGTCCAGTTATTGCAAACGTTTAAATCAATTAATGTCTGCTTCTCTTGCCTGAATTGCTTCTATGATAACATCTTCAGTGGCGGACAATAGGACTATTATGTTAGTAGCTTCATCTTGTTCCATACGAGGGGAACTAACTGGCATAATACGAACAAGCTATGAATCTGAGAGTCGAACTCGCATTGAAATGTTATACCAGGTTTGATTTTGATCGAGATCGACGTCTGCGTATTATCTATTGAAAGCTCTTGCACTTTGTCAATTGGACAATGGATCGTTCGAAAACTTTTCCATCAAATACTGGTCAGTATTTGCCAATGCTATAAAAATTCAAGTAGACGTTTTATGTAATAGTACTTCGATAAAAATGTTACTAGACAGGATTATTGAGAATACACTAGCGAAAAAATCTTCATATAGAAAGAAATTCGATAAACTTATCGTTAATTTTGTATGAGAAGATATTTCTTTTTGGTTCTTTCAAAAGCCATAGAACAGAAGTTTTAGGGCCGATTTGTTTTATCTTATTTACCACCGTCATATTTATTTTATTTTTATACTAGAGGTCGCCAGCGGCTTCGCCCGCGTGGATGTCGTTTATCGCGTATTCCGCGTTTTTCTCTACCATATTAAGCATGTATTATACATAAAAACCTTCCTCTTAAATCACTCTATCTATTAAAAAAAACCGCATCATAATCCGTTGCGTAGTTTTAAAGATCTAAGCATACATAGGGACAGACAGACAGCGGGAAGCGACTTTGTTTTATACTATGTAGTGATTTTATAAAACCTATCTGATGATTGAAAAATCAACCCTTAACGATAGTAAATAGCAGCGAAAAGATGTATTTCCAATAACCCTGTATTAACTGTTTTTTTTGTTACCTTGCTCTTGATTTCCATTAAATTTTTATTATAATAAATAAAAGTAAAAAAAAAACTGGTTTTACCTTACTCAATTTACTATTCAGCACATCAAAATCTTTACGACCATCGATGATGCCTAAAATTACCCTTTTTCCCCGCCCTATACATAGCGGTGCTTTGTAGGTACGCATCAAATTCGGAGCATTGTTATGCAAATACTCGTGGTTCGGTTTGCTGGCGTCAGTGTACAAGACAAAGCGACGTTGACGACCGACATCGGCTGTTGCTATCAGCTCCACATCGTATGGATCCACTCGACTGGCCCTAGTCTTGTTATAGGGTTGCCAGGATTCAGTGTAAGGATTTGGGACGTGCTGGTTTCAACCTGTCTGTGCTATGGTATATTATGCAAACGAGTTTGCGTGTACCTCCTTGATGAAATCGAACCTATTCACGTTACAAAACGATTACTCAAAGAATGGGATTGAAAATGGCGGATTTAATATTTGCCTTTCGCTCGTGGAATACGTGCGTGAGCGAGATACAGATAACGACAACAATAAAAACCAACCCCTTTTATGCCAGGCCGCACATTTTCAGAAATATCTGTCAAAAATGGAATCGGATCCGGATCCGTGAAAATAAGAATATAAAAAACTCGGTCCGAATTCGGATATTGCTTTGCGCACCGCATTCGATCTCTGATCCAAATTCAAACAATTCAGGGGCCATCTTTGGCATATCCATTTGGCGTCCTATTTGAATCCGAGGTAATGCGAAAGCGTTCACACAAACAGTACTACGGCTACTTCGGTCCGTCAATATTTCTTCCGAATTGGAAACTCACGGATCACGGAGAGAAATCGGATGACGGAAGTCGGACCTAGTGCATAAACTACCATACAAATAGTTCTATGACTACTTCGGAACGTATTTTCTCGGATTCGGATCGGATGCAGTGCGTAACCGCTCTCTGCTCATATATTTTGTACTAAACTCCGCACAGTGTCAGAATTTGCCAGATCCGGCAGCCAGTTGGCTCTAGTAGAAAATGTATGCGCAGAGGGTGTTTGCGCACGCGTCGGAAATTTTTGGACAGAAACTTGTAGAAGTTGTACCTTTTTAGTTTCCAGCTTTTATCGTTCATAAAGTATTAAAATGCATAATCAGCTTCACTAAAATATGTATGCCTTTCTATGTACTGTCCTATCCCAAGGGATGAGGTTAAAAATAAAATACAGAATTACAAAAAAAGTCCTTTCTTTTACAACTGCCTAAACGAATTTCCGGGACAGTAGCTTTTATGACAGTACAAGAAATAAATCCTAGGATGATCCCTAATTTTCTAGACATCTGGTAACCTTGGTTGGCTGACAGTGTATCATCCCGCACCCTACATGCTGATAGCTGGGGGCAATATGACGAGGGATGCGATACAATTACAGATTATATCCCGAGTTACGAACTTACGAGCGCGGACTTCTTTCATTGGCGAATTTAAAAATTGAATTTTATCTATGCTTTGAGTTAGACAGATGTTAGTTTTTTTTCCTATATGAAACAATGTATTGTGTATGACATTTTTATGGTAGAATTGTATTTTGTTTATTGTTAAATTCTCAATTTAGTAGAAATATGACGTTTTGTGTATTTTGAAAGTATTTTGTTTCTAGCAATATCCAATTGGAAGTTGATTTAACTTCCAACTGTTATTGACTTAACAATAAAGGTCCTAAATAAAAATGCCAATATCTATTGAAATTGCCTCATTTATTCAGTTTTTTTTCGAACAGAATTTTATATTCAGGCCCCATGTTACTATGTAGACGCGCATAGAAGAGCGAATAGAATTTTTATTCTAGCAAATTCTTATTTTCTCGAGCACTGTAACAGAGTTTACGCAGGTGCTTCTAAAACGCATAGAATTTCAAATTGCGTTTTCATTTTTTCTCTTGGGGCATCCCAGTATCAGTCGGATGCATAGCCTTGAGATGCAAAGTGTGAGGCGAACGAGAGCTTTTTATATTTGCGGCATCCACGCTTGGATTTGCATAATATTGCTTCCTTAACATTCCTCTGTAGGACTATGAAACAAAACGGAACACATCTAGGGTTGGAGGGGATTTACAGATGCGGGAGAATGAGGATACGTGGGGTACCGAGTTCAGGGGTCATCGGACTTGCCAAAAATAAAATAAAAGTTCGTACTTTTCGTCAGTCGAGCTTGTTTGTGGTTGGGTACTTTTGTTTAATGCGTGTATAATTAAATATTAAAGTCAGAGTCCGCTCTTCCATTTTTAAAATTAAATTACCGGAAAGTTTTGATTTTAGAACGCATAGAATTTTTTTCAGCGCCATTATAAAACAACCAGTCTTAGTAATGAGGCCGTAATTAGATACTCCAGATTGTTAACAGTCATGGTTTTTTTTTCTGTCCAATCTGCATAATATTGCTTCCTTAATATGCCAACCACCGACAAAAGACTGGCGAAATTGCTTTTTTCAGTGTGAGAAGCCAATGAAGTCAGTGGTAGCCGATAGTGGGGGCTGAGTCTGATATGTTTGGCTAGTCAAATGCGATGGAAATGCGCTGCTCGGATTCTTGGCTAACCTTTTCCTTTTTTTAAATGCGTTAGCAATTTTATTAACTTGTATTTCGAAAAGAAAAACTTAATTATGATAGAAGCCGGTCCAATTGTGGTGTTTGGTTGCTTTGGTCGACTAGATTTCGTTTTCTGCTTAGGTCAACGAAGTATTTATATGGGTGTTCGAGCGTGTAATGACCCCCGCTACAGAAAATCCTCCTATCTATGTGATCACAACAGGCAAAGACGCTCACTGTTCAAAATAGGCCTCCTTAAAGATCATTAAGCGATTCTGAGTGAGATTCGTTTCCTTTACTATAAGGGTGCTGTTCCATCAGAGATGTGCTATGCAACGTTGCTATGGATACGTTTGATATCCACTAATCATATTCATTGGTCCACATAGCATAGCTCTGGTGGAAACTGATTCAACCAAGCTACGTTTTTTATAAGGAAGGATGCGTGCTATGGATTCGAGCTATGGATGCATGCTGTGGATGGTTGCAAATGGTGTAGCTATGTGCAGAACAGTGTACCTACAGTAGGCACGCTTTTGTCACCGAAAGTAGACACGCGTTTTCATAGCACATCTTACTCGCTCCGCTACATAGCTTAGCATCGGTAAAACGGTCACATAGTTTCGTAGCTTATCTTTTACATTCTCGCACATCTCTGGTGGAAGGGCACCCTAAAGAGGATAGTCTTGTTTGTTTGTTAAGGGTTCATACTAAACTGACCAATTTGATTGATGGGCCACCTTTAGTATCGGATAGCTTACAGTTACCAGATTGTCACAACACATACGTACATATAACGTAAACTCAGACAATATTGCAGAGGGTGACTTGTGTTTGAATAAAGAAAAATATGAGGGATCACCTGTTTTGTTTTACCCAAGTGAGGGAGAGACAAATAGGTAATTTGATAGTACTTGGACAACAGACTAAGGACTTGTCACTTCTAGCCCATTATAGCAATATTAAACCTAATATGATACGAAAAAGTTGGGAAAAACTGAAAAGAGTTACAAATAAACGAAATATTATTTATTTTGATTCAGAGTTTCTGGATTGGAAAGGTCCGCAGTTTGCCAACTTGTCTATTTTCTCATTTATCTAACAATAAAACGGCATTGGTATTGTCATTTTCAGAAGCAATAAGTATAAAAAAGTATTTCTCTCTGCCTTTTTCAGTAGCAAAGTACAAGGAAGCGTTACAAACTGAGCTAATTTGTCATTAGCGTTTCGAAAGAAAAATCGTAAAATCTCACTTTGTACAAAGTCAGAATCGTAAACGATGATAGTAGGAACACCTGTCACGCTGGATGTAAACGTTTAAAGTTTCCACATTGGCATTCGTCGTGGCCGTAACCTAAAAATCTGGAAACTTAAGTATTACGTTTTTTATTGCAGCATTCGAAAGACATAAACCTTTCCAAGTCGAAGCGGAGATTATAAATCATATCTTCGTTGCTTCCGTCATGCAATGTATTATAGAACTAATACGTCGTGTTGTTAAAACGTTGGCATTCAAACGTGTTATATTAATCCTTCTCAAAGAAAGTCCCTCTCATAAACGTATATACTTGGAGCAAAATTAACAATAGCCCGACTTCCTTGTCACAAATGTGTCATATAAGAGCAGGTGCTCTTTTCCATGACAGCCAGCGGCACACGTGAAGGTGACGTCGTTATTTGCTCCCGGGTTTATTTATTCGAAACTTGTGCCCGTTTCGGATGACCACCGTCCACTCACAACCTGTCACTGTATTTTCCTGACCCTTTATTTTCACTTGACAAGAATATTCCGAGCCGCGTCCTCTCGATATTACATTCCGATACGACTTTTTATTCGTGATACATTTTTCCAATTGTCTCCGTTGCACGACTCCGCAGTGCGAACTAACGGAATAGAATTTTCAAACAGTTTTGATTGATAAAGGTAGACAGGTTTTCGTTTTCTTTGTTTGCGAAATTAGATTCGGAAGGTAGCGTGAAACTTCAGAGTTCCACTTGATTAATGGTGATTCGGGGGGGATCCGAGAAAAAGAAACGATTTTAGGCCGTTCGATTTTCTATAGAGAACGAATTACTGAATCGTTTTCACTCGGACGGTTAAGTTTTATTTGAAAATAAGCGTGTTTAGATTTAGATGCATGAGCGCGATATTATCCCATTTGTCGAAACAACGCTCGAGCTCTGTTAATATTTGATGTGTTCTCGACTTTTCTCGAATTTAACGCGCCGATTAAACAACGCCGGGCGTAGGATTTTATGTGAATATTTAAAATGCTATATTGGTTCTAGTTCAGCAGAAAAACAAGTCCATTGTTCATGTAACATCTTGTAACGTTAATTTATCGCTACTGCTTACCAACAATAAACTTTTATGTGGGATGTAAGATCTCAAGTTTAATGGTATTAGAGTAAGTTTTTTGATGTAAGTCCAAGAGGCTCACATCAAAACGTACGTGTTAGATAAAGTTAGATATTGTTACATGCAAATTGTACTCTCATATAAACTTGGCGGAGGTGTCAGGAACGGATAACTGCGAAGCAAATTGGACACATTGTTGCATCCCGCAGGTTGGAGGACCATTAAAATAGAAGGATTACTTTTATAGCCCGGTTGGCTCGCTTGAGATAATATCGGTAAATTTTATGGTCGTAATAAAGGGAATTCGATTTTAGCCAGTCATCTGTATGTGATTATGTAAGACCCGATTTGATACAGAGGGGTACCTTTATTAAATTTGAAATTTATCTCGAACAATATGAACAACGTCCAAAACATTAGGTACCTACCAATGTTTCAGATTACATTTAAACGGGCGAAAAAACTGGCATTTAATTTGGGGAGGATGATTTGATTTACGGAACTCATAAAAGATTCCTCTCACTAAAGAATAAGAACTTCCCAAAGTTTACATTCACACAATCAGAAAGTGGGTTAATGAGATTCGCTCAAGAAAAACATCTCGTTAAAGCATACATTATTCAAGCTTTCGCGAAGTTATTCCGCGTTCACGCGTTCATTAGGCTGGCGAATACAAACTTGCGATTCCCGTAAAGCTTCCAGACACACCCACTTATCACCCCGGACAAACTATTCATAAGTATTTCGGGTACCGTTCCGAACACACGCCGCTCTCCTTGTTATTTAAATTTATCACTCAACTTTTATCCTCTAAATTCATTGTAACAGGTAATATTTCACAGGTTATTAATTACGTTACGCCGGCATCCTCACGGTGTAACTCTTATTACATTATGTCAGTTGCAAATTGAAAAATTCCCGGGGCGTGTGTCCCGTCTCTCCGAAGTATTTTGGCAAAATTATTCTCATTCATTAAGTCGAGAAGTGGAGGGCGCGCTCGCGAGATTGGCGACCTACCATTCACTCGTGAGTAACGAGGTGACTTCCTGTTATTAGTTATGTTGGCAAATTGTTTTTCTTACGCTTTTATACTTACACCTTAGTTAAGTATCGAATTTATATAAAAACTTGTGTAATAGTCTGTCATCCAATGAAGAAGTATCGTTACGAGTTTGTTTACCTTGTTCGATGTAATTATGAGGTTCATTTTTATTAATAAAATGACGTGCGGGTTCCGTGGCTTTTCGCTGGGGAATAGGGCAATTAATGTTACCATACTTTTCCAGTAACATGTATGAAAGGTCAGCAGCGTCCGGTGACGGGTGTGTAACTGAACGCTGTCCCCGGCCGGCACGCGTGTCTCCAAGTGCCAATCCATTAATTAAAACTTATTTTGTAGCGGTAAACACGATCGCTGAACGACAACAAACAGCCGCTCCGCGTACCTAGTTACCAACTTCTACTTACAAGAGCACAATTGGATAACAGATTAGTGGGATTAGGTGGCAATGATTAAAAATAAACCTTAGAAACAACGGCATTAGTTTCAAACGATATTATTTTTAAATTTTATATGATTTGTAACATTTGCAATAATCTTTGGCACAAACAAATCCGTATGTAATATGAAAGATATGTTCAGAAAATACGCTGTAGCCTTCAATTTCAACATCCAATACAATCCACCAGAGCTTCCGCAAAGATGGAAAATCTCTCAAAAGAATAGCGTTTAGCACGAGACAAAGACCGATTTAGATCTCCTCTGGCGAAGCCTTCTACCGGGCCACTATTTACTTTTCTCAAGGGACCGCACTTCGTCAGCCAGTGGCGTCCGAACCCAATTTTACAAAGCGAAAAAGCAGCGCTTTACATCGACGTTCCCCCCAAATCGAATACGACGAACAATCCAGGTACGTACTCGTACATATTAACTTTGAAGCCATATAATGTGAACGGCGCGACAACGAGTGGGGCAGGCGACGTGTCCTACGAGTGCCTTAGGCCATAATCTCGAAGTGTTAGCGTACGTGCCACCACCGCCATTCGAAGATAATTCCTCCTTATAATTTCCCATGCTTAACTCGGCGTAATGAAGTTTATTCGTCGCTACTTCATTGTGAGTCGTTTGCAGCGGAGGCGGCGAGGAATGTAATCAGTTGCGAACTAATACCGTGTCGTTCGCAAAGCCCCCCTCGCGTATGGAAATGCCTCGTTGGAGCCGCCGTTAGTTCTTTTGATTGCTAGCTTCTCCTTGTCGAATTAAAACCGAGATCGAGCTCGGGTGATTTCGAGAAAATTAAAGGAGCGTTTCATTTTCAGCGATGGCTCTTTACGGTTAATATTAGTATGATTGTGGGTGCTCCTCTTGCTGTGAACTTAAGTACCCACTTATTTTGTCTTCAACGTTTATTTTAATTAAGTGAATTTCTTATCAAGGTGAGACCGTGAGTGTACGTTTAAGCTCTATTATACATGAACCCTTTTTTGAAGTGAAACCCTTTCAGACGTACAGTGGCTCGAACCCTCAAAGAAAATGCAAAACATGCGGTAGGACCGAAAGCGAAGTAAGATATCGCATGCGATACGCCCAAGTTCACGCAAGATTGAGTGCATGCCATTATAAACTTTAAAATACGGGAATAGGATCGAAACTTTCATATCAAAGCGAGTCGGAATACTATGATTAATGCATTTTAAGAAACGTTTTAGTTGCAACAGAAAACTTTGACTCGCCGAGCGTGACGGAGCAGTGCGATGCTGCGAGGATTATATCATAGACTAGCTATAATATACGTAAAATCAACCGCATTTGAAACTTTAAAGGACGCATTTAACATTGCTAAAAGGAACGACTTGAATGTTCAAGTAGACAAACGTAGACGTGTTACATACATTGTGACCAATATAGCTTCGTCTTTTGATGTTTAATACCTCTATTAATTACTTAATACGAAGATCACAGATATCTCAGTGGAATATTTCACGATGACAATAATTCATTAGCAGTTTCTGTCGGTTGTTACTCGGTGTCCTAACTACACTGATTTATGCAAGCCGCTCGCGTCATTATACTTGCACCCGCCCCGTTGTCGCTGACGCCTTTATTTTGGCCTCGATGCAAATTAAATTACACTCAAGTTTCGCTGACTTCGCCACACTGTTGGAAGGATAACTCGTTTCTTGTCGCTCGCTAAGGAAATATCTCGGTTCTAATCTGTAATGAGCCAACGGTATGTACTTTCAAACCGTCCTGGATATGCCAACAAACTTTCCTAATATAACTACACAAACATTCCCGCAAAAGACACCGAAGGGGTCCACATACAAAACAACAATAAAGTTTTGCCGGATCTGCTGACCATTGCAAAAAGCGCATCGTTCGCGGCATCCTGAGCACAATACCAACTTAAATTGTTCGTGAAAACGTTATGCACTCGACGGTTTCAATTTCCTCGCGAACTAGCCATTGCAGATGTTCGGACGACACTCATAAATATGATTTGAAAATCGTTTTATGTATAACTCATAAACTTTTATCTTCAGCGCGGATGAGGCTCTCAGTCTAAACGGTTCCAGTTAGTTTCCTGCACAAAAGCTGCAGACGTTTTAATATCGGACCGTCTGCTAGCATGGTACGTATCTGCCAGTGTAAATTTCGCAGAAGCAAAACGACCCGCCAGCACGCCACCTCTGCCTGGTCAAATAATACCGTACTAATGGCTAACTATTGCCTAATGTATTTTGGCCAAATGGAAATAATGTTGGAGGAGCTTCGCCCGTCCTTACCGGAGGTTGCGATTTAGATAGTGCTTAGTGCAGTCGAGACCGTCGGAAGTACAGCGCGGGCTATTCAATTTCAGTTTATTAAAATACGTTATTATGGTGTTATGAATAAGACTGGCCTTAACGGCGACTGAGCGCACTCAATGGATGCTGGCTGTATTGTGTAAATTAGAATCGAGTTAATACGTATCTTCTGAAAATATACCTAGGTACTTAAGGGTAGGTTTCGTGTTTTTATATAGTTCTGATTGTAAATCGTTTTTGAACTTTATTTTAATCCTATTAATTCGTGTTGGCTCTTAAAAATACTACCAAAGGGACACTTTTAATAGCGGGTAGATGAATTTATAAATCTGGATAGTTATTACTTACAAACTATTGCTTAAACAAGCAAACTATTTGCTTAAAGGGGTGCTCCCTATTGTAACTAGAATGTGTTATTAAGTTGATGCAATAAACATTTTTTTAAATTATTTATTTATTACCATGAAAACCTCTTCATTCAACCATCAACCATTCGTGTTGTACGTACGAAATTTTAATATGTTGTGTGTTGACAGAAATAATGTTCTTTTTTTTGAAATGGCGCCTCTTTTGCTGGGGGTAGCACCTTAATAGAATTCCGTAGGTATTGCTTTTGAAATTCTATGAAAATTCTTTAGAATCTCTTACACCACCTTACAGGTACCCTTTATTTATACATATTAAAATGGATAATGGATTTAAATCTGCATATATCTACATGAAATAAAATAGGTGCTGTCCCTAATAAATTAACATTTATTAACTGAAATGTTAAAGGATACTTGATAAACCTACCTACTATTAACCAAGGTATGTTGAAGATATGTCTTCTTAGAAGTATTTTAACAAAACATCACGCCTTTATTCCGTGAAGGGTTGGGCAGAGGTGTATAGTACACTCTCATTTCGTCGTTATGTTTAAGTCCCATGTAATAGGGGGCGAGCCTATTGCAATCAACCGGGCACAAACCCAAATTCCGGGCTGCTACAGAGAACTTCCACACGGAAAAACCCGATAACACTTTGCCCGATCTGGGGATCGAACCTCACGCTTAGCAGTTGCGCTGGCGACCACTAGATTAACGAGCCAGGCAGAAATATTTTAGTATAGATTTTTGTAGCTACTTTATTCAGCATTGTCAATTTGTACAAAAACGTTTTTTTAACAGAACGACAATTTAAAAGATCAGTAAAGATCAAAAGTAATATAAATGATAAAGTTGACAATTATAGCTTTACGAATAAAATTATGTAAAAAAATCCTTGGTTTCTTTCACGCATGACTTTTTGGAATAAAAAAATCATCCTCGTGTCTAATGATAGGGTCCACAAAAAATGACATCAGATTTAAATGAGAGATTAGAAATGGATTAAACTATGTACACACGGCTACACATCAAGCTATAAATTTCCAGTTTACACTGACCTTTCATTGTAAGGAAATCCTACATAATGCGAGATCAGCTTATACTGGAAATGTATAGCTTGATCTGTAGGAGTGCGTACTACCTTATTTAACTCTTGAATACCACATTTTTTATGTGGAAAACAAAATCTAGTTATACATGTCTGACGACACGTTTGGTACAGTGACTGGGCGATTGGCTTTTGAGCTATGTATGAGTCGTGGGTTCAATTCCCGCACGGAACAAATATTTGTATGGCCTACAGTTAGTTCCGGGTCTGGGTGTTTGTGCATGTAAAGATTTATGCAACCTACGATACGGGAGAAATCCTAGAAGAGGGATTTAAAAAAAAAAAAACGCTTTTTTTGCACTAAGCCACTTTTACACTAAGTATCTCATGTCAACACCTAATAAATTTTAACGTTGAAACTAGCCGTAAATTAAACCCATAATTTAACACCAGAATGTGGTCAGAATTAAATTCATTACAATTAGTGATCATAACTTGCGTGTTAGTGATCTAAACACGCAAGCACTTGTAGAGGATTTTTAATTGGTCATTAAATATGCAAGCAAAGCTGGGAGATGGAATTAAGTGCTTGAGAGTGTAGGTTGTACTTGGCCATAGCTTTAGCGTTTTTGATATTTTAACAATCAATGAAAGCTTCATAGGTTAAATATTTTTTGAGTTTATAACATTTTTCCATATTTAATAAAACCTATAAAATACGATTTCCTCACTATTTGCAGTTTTTTTATGATTCCGTACCCTAATGGTGCCATCGGGACCCTATTACCACAGTCTACCTATATCTTACTCCTTACAGTCGGTCAACGTAGAACATTGTCACAGAGCAATCGTGCGGGGGGTTGCGGGGTGAAGGGGCGGAGGTTATGTCCCGAGTAGCCATACTGCTACTCGGGACATAAATTCCAGGGCTCGCACTTTTTGATTTCAAATTTGATTGATATCGTTCATAGAAATTATATTAATTTATTATTGATAATTATGTATGAGAATTTTATTATAAAGTCTGTTTACTAATCCAAGATGGCGGCATACATACATTTTCAAATGATTGTTCGTGGGAAGTCATTCCTACGGTTTTTGGGGTCATTGATGCCGAAAATGACGTCAAAATCCAAATGCAAGATGGCGGCCATGAAAATTTTCATGTAATCATCCTGGGTGTCAATTTCATAGTTTTCGGGGTCACTGATGCCGAAAATGACGTCAAAATCCAAATCCAAGATGGCGGCCATCAACATTTTCATTCAATCATCATGGGTGTTAATTTCATGGTTTTCGGGGTCACTGATGCCGAAAATAACGTCAAAATCCAAATCCAAGATGGCGGCTATTAAAATTTCAATTTAACCATCATGGGTGTCATTTCCATGGTTTTCGGGGGTACTGATGCCGAAAATGAGGTCAAAATCGAAATCCAAGATGGCGGCAACAAAAATGTCAAATTAGTGGTCATGGGTGTCATTTCCATGGTTTTCGGGGGTACTGATGCCGAAAATGAGGTCAAAATCGAAATCCAAGATGGTGGCAATAAAAATGTCAAATTAGTGGTCATGGGTGTCATTTCCATGGTTTTCGGGGGTACTGATGCCGAAAATGAGGTCAAAATCGAAATCCAAGATGGCGGCAATAAAAATGTCAAATTAGTGGTCATGGGTATCATTTCCATGGTTTTCGGGGGTACTGATGCCGAAAATGAGGTCAAAATCCATTTCTAAGATGGCAGCTTTTAAAATTTCAATTTAACCATCATGGGTGTCATTTCCATGGTTTTCGGGGATGCTGATGACGAAAATGAGGTCAAAATCTATATTCAAGATGGCGGCCATGAAAATTTTCAAATTAGCCGTGGTGGGTGTCAAATCCATGATTTTCTGGGACGCTGATTACAAAAACGAGATCCATTCTCAAACACCAAGATAGGGACCACGTTTTACCGGGCAAATTAAATTTAACTGGTAATTTTTTTTGACCGCCGTATATTGTCGAGGAATACTTAGTCTTTATTTCCAGCATCAGCACCCACGAAAACCATAGAAGTAATAACCATAAATAATAAGTAATTTTCTATGGCTCCTTCCTGGATTTGGGAATCATTTATTATTACTCTTACCTACCCCCGCAAGCGTTAGCCACTGCGACTGTAACCTCGACAAAATTTGGAGTTTTAAATATTGTTAGTAAATTCCAGCATAAGATGGCGAACTTGCGGCTACATACCTTTGCATTATTTTGTCAATCGTCAAAATTACGCATGCGTGGTTTTCTTTTTGCGTGTCACTGTTTCTATAAAACGTTAATTAATTTGGACGTTTGTTTGACAAAGTTTGTGTAATTTGTTTTATGTGACAACCCTATGACAAGTGTTACCAATTTTGACATTTCATAGGACCTGTCAAATGTATGGGCGTTGACCCACTGTATGTAGTAAGTAGGTACACTGTGCTATTACTAAGCCTACGCCGTTTGTCCGTCCGTCCGTTTGTCTGTTTGTCACAGGCTGTATCTTTTTAACGGTAATAGGTAGCCAGTTGAATTTTTTGCACAGAATATATGTAGGTATACTATACGTGTATACTGTCATGATAAATATCAAAAATAAAAAAAACAATAAAAAGTCTAAGCCCAAATGGGGTCCATCATACAAGAATAAATAAGTAAGTACGTGAAAAAAAAAACCTGATTTCTCTGTTAAACTGTAATACATACAATTAATAAAAAATACAATACGAAATTTGGTATGATTGTAGTGCATACTCTATAGTTAAACAAAAAATTATAAAAACCCTTAGTGCGCATGTCAGGCTCGCACTTGGCCGGTTTTTATTTACACTCGAGATTAAGACTTTTTGTTGACTGTTTCATTCAAACACTTGAAAGGGCCAATAATAATAATCATCAACATTCAGCCAAAAGACGTCCACTGCTGAACCAATAATACCTAAAATTAAATAGCTTCCTAAAATGTACCGCAAAAACAGGGACACAGTCACAGTAAACAACTAGTATCACAATAAAGTGCGCGATTGCAATAATCGCCATCCATTAATCTACAACGGGAGAGCTTTCCGTTACAGACCACAAATTAATTACATTACAGTACATAGATTACCAACATCTGAATAATTATTACGAATGCATTATTTTGTTGTGACGGATGGTTTCCTGGTTAATAGCGACAATTCGTGTGGCCAGTAATGTTACCTGCCTCATTTATCATTAATTTTTGGACAGCTAATAGGTTATGTGTGAGGTTAATATTAATAAAAATAATTATCAAAATGTATTGTTGCATTTTTTTCATTAGTACTGTGTGGGAGTGGGAATTGTTTAATGTGTGAGCTCGTCTTCTCATGAACCTGTATGAGGTCAAGAAGTTGCAGTCGCGCCGCTTGTGTTTCGGTTTTGTATCTATCTATAAAAAATGTTTTTACAGGTTAATGCCAAGTGCCGCTATAGTATGATTGCTAATGCGTGTATAGTGCTAATGTCAAGCAACAATGTACTACTGTCAAACAACAATGAACTATTGTCAAACAACAATTTTAGGACCTGTCAATTTATTCAAGTGAATTACTAATCCTACTTTAGTCGCTATGGCGAAAATGTTCTAATTTGACTCATAGATACGCGTTAGTTTGGCAAACTAATAAAATAACTGAGGACGCTGTGTTTTGTTAAAAAATGAAACGTAATTCGAAAATCTTCCCGGGGAGAGAAATCGAGTATTGAGCAGATTAACTAATTAGGTACAAACATTTATTCCATGCATTTATTCCATAACCTACTGTCAGTCTCAAATATTTTTGAATTTTTACCCCACATTTGGTAAAATATTCATCAATCAAACCATGAATAATTTGCACATTAACAATTTTGCAATTACCAGCATTTTAATACCTCCATTTTAAAATGGCCGTCACATAAAATTTATTCAGTTACAACTATTTCAAGTAACTTTTATATAAATATATTTAAATTTAATCAGTACTACATTTTGTTTGTCACTGCGATGTTCATTAAATAATTGAGTTGTAGCATAAAATATTAAAGCGATTCATGATGCTATTCCATTTAATTAAAATTTTCTCTGCGTGTGATAAGTATTTGTTTTGTGTTACAAATTGTGGTAACAAAACGTCAGTATATTATACGATACACAAACAACGTTATTTTTAGTGTACACAAAAGCTGAAACACTTCAATAAGATTTTTATCAGAACTGAGTGAATATGTTTTTTTTTTGTTTTTGATTGAATAAGGCAAATAAATCTATTTGGACACTCAACAATGCTTAATATGTTTGATCGCACGATCGTACGATCAATGCGATGTGATCATCACATGATCGTACGACCGCTAGCCAACTAGGACGACGCTGTGGTCTTTAATAATTATAAATCAAATTGTTCAATACTATACAATATTGCTGCATCGCCTTTATACAACGTGTAACAGAAACGCGTAGTCATATTTAAGGAGGTTCTTGGGATTCTTATTTGGTGCAAGATTTGATAGGTCAAATAGAAAAAGTCGGCTAAAAAATTTTCGGCTCCATTCGAATTGACCTGCATTATAATTGTGCAACACCTCGTCATCGCGTTGACTTTGAATTTGACACAAAAAAATGGTGGTGTGGTACATAGTTGTCGAGAAGTCGGATTGATAATACATAAACAATCCGACTTCTCGACAATTGTGTACCACACCACCATTTTTGTATTGTCAAATTCAAAGCCAACGCGTTGCTATGGAAATTGTTGATCTGTCAAAATCAAAGCCATAGCCGTTTACGAGTGTGTTGCACAGTTAGAATGCTGATCAGCAGCTGGTGCCATTTGAAAAGAGTGTCATAAAAAAAACCTTTGTTGTTTGTCTTTTCAAATATAGCTCTGAATAAGAATCCAAATAACCCCGTTAATGGCATGTCTACACCCGTTCGCTTTCATGTTCATCTTGCGCTTTCAACTTTCAATGCCTCTTGCGTCAAGCGCATGCAATATTGATTGCCATAAGACTCGAATTAGTATTAAGGCATGCGCTATTGCATGCGCTATGGCGCTTCAGGCATGCGTCAGACGAAAGCGCAAGATGAACATGAAAGCGCACTAGTGTAGACATACCATATACAAGGTTAGTCGGAAAGAGGGTACTAATCCGCAAGCCACTTAAAGTATCACTGATGACTATCTTAAAGCAAGTGTTAAAATTTAAAAATTCGGTAAAAAAAATGTTAATGCAAAATGATTTTTATTTTAGTTTTTTCAAAAATTCTTCATCCCTGTTTTAGTCACAAATTTTAAAAAATGGTGCTTCTAATTCATGACCCCAAATATGACCTAAAATGTAACACAGCTGGTCTTAACTTTGACGACACGTTTGGTGCAGTGGCTAAGCGATTGGCTGCTGCGCTACGGGTCGTGGGTTCGATTCCCACACGGAACAAAAATTTGTATGGCCTACAGATGGTTGTTCCGGGTCTGGGCGTTTGTTTGTGAGATTTGTGTCTGTAAACGCACCCACGATACAAGAGAAATCTTAGTGTGGGGCAACGTTTTTTTAAAAAAAAAAAAAAAAAAAAAACTGGGGATACATAGATTTTAGAGCTTTTTTTTGAGATCTTTGATCACCTATTTACTCTTAAACTATTGACTTTTGGAAAAAGTTGTAGAACAAAAGTTATTCATTATCATGGGTACTTTAATCTCCTTTCGGATTAGTACCCCCTTTCTGACTAACTTTGTACATGGCCACGCATCTCTTATACACGCTGTAAACTACTATTACAAATAACCCTTACCTAAGCAGCTAAAATATTCTCTTTAAGGTTTTACCTTACTTCAAGATAAGCACAGAATAAAACTGTCTCTAGCCTACATATTTATTACCTATCAGCTCCAGTAATACCAACATCTTAACAACCACACTGCAATACATTACAATTATTTAGCCAACATTACAGGCGTCGCCAATGTGTTTGCAAATACTAGACGCATAATCAATAACCTGGAATATGGACGTAGCTTATGTAATTATTAACTAAGTACACAGCCTCTATCGCGGTATCCTTGTACTCATTCGACAAACAATGCCCAATGCACATTGTAAACAAATAATGTGCTATGAATTATGGCCGCTAAGTTTGCTGTGACACTTGTGACAGCGGCTGTCATTCGTGATCGGGGAATTAAGAAAATGTTGTGGCAGCTGATTGTGATCATGCGCATCTTTAATATCATCTCTACTAATTCTTTCAATGAGCAGGACTCACACTTTTGTCTACAAAACGTTACCATACAAAGAATATCAAATATTAAAATAAAAACAAAACATGGATAATAAAGCTATTTGTATAAAGATAATACGTTTTTTCGATAGCAATCTCCTTACGGTTTTAAATTACGAAATGAACGCTATGTCAGGAATCATCTTCCGTTGAACAGAGTATAGTACCAAGTACTGCAGCCTACAGTTCACTCTGGTGAAGAAAATCAACTACAAATTTTTTAAATACAGTAGCAGATTTTACGCAGTGATAAAAGATTTCGGAGTAAAATAAAATAAGAACTATAATATTAAACAAATATTTAATAATTTTAATCCGCGGACCCACGTACTGCCTTATTGGTCTAGTGATCGCAAGCGCAACTGCTGAGCGTGACGTCCTAGGTTCGATCCTTAGGTCGGGCAAAGTGTTATTGAGTTTTTCCGTGTGGAATTTTTCAGTAGCATCCCGGAATCTGGATTTCTGCCCGGTTGCTGGCTCGCCCCCTATTACATGGTACTTAAACATAACAACGAAATCAGGGTGTACCATACACCTTTGCTCAACCCTTCGGGGAATACAGACGTTATGTTATCTTATGTTTTTATTTAATAATTTTAAATCAAATATGCTTTGCTTCAAATGTTACCTAAGATAATATAATTTCCGCTCAAAACAGAGCGCGTCGCATGATAATAATAGTCAAAACATTAATTCTCATCCGTTTTAATTCAGTTTGGCCAAATACATGCAAAACAAAAGCGGGTAACTCCGACATTGTCAACTAACATGGCGTTCGAATCGTTCTAATCGGATTCGTGTATACCATAACATGCACGTAAAGGTGCTTACAGATTGCTCGATTTTTTCGATCGATATTTTGTAAAAAATTTGGCGATATTTTTAATCAATATTAATTTTGACGATTGACGAAACCCCATACATACTTACTTGTTTTTACTGGTCTTTTTGGTAATCGATATTGATCGCGACGGTCAATAACACCTTTTTAAATTTTCTTGAGTTTACCGATTACTTTTGGTAACAGAAACTAATTTCGACGATCGACAAAAACATTACAAACTTACTTGTTTTTACTGTCTGATTTTTCTGATCGACATTCGACATCGTATTTGATCGATTTTTGTCAACCGATCAATATTTTTCGATCGAGAAATGTCAAGCAAATCTGTAGGTACAATAAGTATGAACTTCCAACATTGACAATGACCTTTGACAATGAATTTTATGATTTGCTTGACGTTGCAATGCCATGTCGGCAAATATAGAGGAAAATACTAACATAATGCAAGTACACGTAAAGAGAATTCAGAAGAAAATGTTTTAAATTAGCACTGTCGGTTAAACTGGTCAAAACTCGTACACAGTAACGTGAATTCCTAGCAGTGATATTCGAGTAGTTGAACGCTCACCGCCCATGCAGGAAGGCCTGACCTCTGACTTTTCAAATACACGTGCTGATCAGAATTTGATTATGAGGCCCGGACTCCACCAAAGCGGAGATGTGCGGAGATTTCTCGTAAACAACCAATAGGAAGTCGTTTTGAGTTGAAGCTAAGCGGAGAGATTTAAAAATAACGCAATCCTATTGGTTCATCGAGACATCTCCGCACATCTCCGCTTTGGTGGAGTCCGGGCCTTACTTGCGTTACCGGTGCAGAAAAACATCGTGAGGAATCCTGCTCACCTGAGAGGGCTTTAAAAAGTCCGATAGTGTGTAGTCCACTGTTGATTGTTGGTTCTTAAGATAAGGATTATGTTTATCTAATAAAAGCGTGTTTAAGTTATGACTAATAAGCTACAGTTTACTATTATGAATAACATTCAATATCTTTTAATCCTGAAGAAATAAGTGTAGGTAGAAAGTGTTTCCGTACATACTGAACATTAGTTAACATCTATATGGATGTTGGACGATAACGAGTATGATATTCATGAACAATATGCGAAAGATTAATTCAAATCTATAGCTGTATTTCATATGACATTAGACAAATAAGACCTACTTTGCAAGGGAATGTATAAAAATAAACAACGTGTTTGCTTCCAGCAGACATTCAACACAGTATAATGCCTTTATGAACCTTAACGGTCAATCAAGATGAGCTGAAGCTCTATTTAAAGAAATGGTTCAAAAGACATTCGTTTCTAAGTGGACCATTTTTGTCTAATGTTATATCAAATGGAGTCCTTTTGCCATCGGGCGTACTATGTGTAGATCATAGACTTATTTATACCTTTGTAATATTCCAATAGGAAAGGACTTTGCCCAGCAGTGGGATAACAAAAGATAATAAAAAAACATACTTTGGTCTTTCCGGTCTAGAATTTTTCATTACTTTTTTTGTAAGTTACAAGTTTTTGTCAACAATCGCTGTAAGTTTCAAAACAATATGTAAAAAATAAGTGTTTCCTATAAGCAGGAGATATGTATGATGATTCAGGCGAAAGAGGTCCACTGCTGGACATAGGCCTCCCCCAATAGGAGGGTTTGCCATAATCGCCACGCTTGGCAGGCGGGTTGGCGATCGCAGTATGGTTGTTTAAATAGTCAGAGAACGCTACTGCCCATCCTCTAATGAATCCCTTGTAATGTAACAGACGGCCCCAGGATCTCCTGAGCACGTGTGATACACCAGTTATAAAGAATGGTGTAGAGCATTCAATACCTAGTACATGTACATAACAATAATAAATGCTTATAGAGTAAGAGGCAAGATATCTTTATGTCCCTTGGGGTAGTCAGCGAATTCCTTCTTGTACTTTCGGTGTTCGCCGATGGCCCACACAGCCATTTGGTAGTAACCGGCGGCAACAAACAGAGCGGCTGGAGCGCATATAGCCATGATAGTAGAGAATAGCCAGGATCCGATCTCGTAAGTGTAGTTAGGGCAGGAGTTGTCTCACTTTGGTACCAGGGGGGGCGCAGCTGCTTTAATAGAATGTAGAGGCTCAGGTTGCCCAGCTCACATAAGATAATTCCTCCGAGCTCCAAGTAAAATCACGTGTTGCATGGAGTAGTGTACTGGGAATGGTTGATGTGGCATTCCACATATTTAAACAGCCAGTAGATTTAAATTTCAATATTATTTATGTATAAAGACCAATCAAAAAATTATATAGCACTTTTATCAAAATTCGTGTCTCCATTCAAAAAATCAAGTTGAAAATCGAATATGTCCTCCAAAACCAAAACCATAAGGTATAATAAAAAATACAAAGAAGGTGAAATGACGATGATTATGAAAAAGATGATACTACACCCTTAGGCTGAGATCTATAGACCCAACTTGGACTTTGCTCAGACTTTACTTTAGACTTATGACAAAGTCAGTATTTATAGAGCCGTCTTTGAATTCATCTGAGTGCGTGCTTAGCAAATGCTTAGCAAAGTCTAAGTTCACAAAATCGACGACTTAGCAAATACTTAGGTTACTATTATCCTAACAAAAAATAATGGTCCGTAATTTACTTTACCATCATTATATTTACACAACTTTTTAATTTTTTAGTATTATAAAGTGACCAGACTCAACTCAGTAATACCAGATTAGGGAAGATTTCCTTGATGTTGATAACTAATTCTGAATTAGATAAGATAAAAACAATTAGGTAGTATAACATCACATAAAACAAGTTTTTCTAAGTTTAAAATGTATAAAAATGAATTAAAAGTTACTTTTTTTCGACAAATTGCAGAGAGAAACGATGCGATCCGTTTCAAGTTTCAATGAATATAATATTGTGTTCGTTTATAAAAAAAAAAAAAAAAACACTTATAAGCATGCCAATTTCTGCTTATTCTTATAATAATAATACATAGAAGAAATATGAGCGTAGTTCTAGATTATTTACATGTTATTATTGTTAAACATTTATAAAGAAAAATCAAGAATGTAATGCTTGAAACGAAACAATAACTTGTATTTTGACATCGACCGTCTTAGCGTATGCTTAGCATAAGCTCAGCATAGTCTCAACGTGATACGTCTATAAATTCCAAATCAAAGATTATGCTAAGCATACACTTAGCAAAGTATTGCGTGAGTAAAGTCTGAGCAAAGTCTAAGCTAAGTCCAAGTTGGATCTATAGATCTCAGCCTTAGTCGCCTTTTACGACACCCATGGGAAGAGATGAGGTAGTGCTATTCTTAACGTCCACACGGAACAGGAGAAATGTATATTGTTAATAAATTCTCCTAACTCACTAAAACACTAACAGCAAACAGGATCTATTGTATAAACTAACACTATCGACGTACAATACAACATTTCACAACAGACGGCATATCACAACCAAACTTGTAGCAGTCAGAGCCACCACTAGGCTACTAGGTTGGTAATAAATAAACAGGGCGTGTGTTCAGACCGATAAGGCTGAGTCGCAGCGACGTACACCCCCTGCAACCCTCTTGTACTCCGATAGACACCTAGACGTCATTATACATTACACTACCCTATTGTTTTATTTGTCAGGTCACAAAATGCAGTGAACCGGCGCCGCGATGAGATTAGGCCGTCTAAATTCGGGTTTAAATTTTAATCGCCGGTTAAAGCTCACCCGTACCGAGTTTCTCCGCTCTATATTGAAAATTCCGACGTCATTTTCTTGAATGTGTGCTTTTTAATCAGGCTCGGATAATTTTGAGACGTTAGCTTGACACTGGTGTTGTGTAGGCTTTATTTAAATTTATACAATGAGACGAAAATTTTAGATTAGGAGATGGAACGTAAAAGAATTATTCTTCTAAGTGGTTTGTACAGTAATCGTGAAGCTGGAGCGTTATTTTTCACTCGACTTTATTTTTACGCGGAGCTACATCGACGGCCGGTATCGAACAGGATTCTAATCAATTTAATTTATCAGGGATCCCCCCGGAGGCGGCTATTCACTTCATTTAATGCGCGTATTTTGCGGCAGAGCTGATTGTTTTGAACCATTCGGCTGTACGGTCCATTTAGATTAATTATTGGATTACTTAATTTCGCTGTGGTATATTTTATACCTTCGTTGTATAGAGAATATTTAGGTAAACGAATTGTTTTGTTTTTGAAGCTAATTAGGTAGATATAGGTAGTAACGATAAGATGTTTGCTTATGTAATAGAAATGAAACTGTGTAAGTACTTGGGTAGGCTTCTGGGTTGATTTTCTTTTCTAAGTCCGTATTTAGTATAGAGCCTTAATCTTCGTAGTACTTAATGTTGATAGAGGTCGGTTAATTAGTTTTGGTGTTCCGACATTTTTCTAAATTTACTTTCTGGCTGTAGTACTCAAATATTATTCGTAAAAAAAAGGTTTGTGTTTATATACAAGCTTAGTTTTAGTATATACTAAACCTGAAACTAGTTTGTTCAGAATCACTAGGAGAATCGATTGGCATAGTTTTTATACCACGTTAAATCTTGCATTTTTTTATCATAAATTTCAGTTTTATTTCAATAGGTTTCTATGCATAACAGTGGACGGGAATAGACACCTTGAGTCTTGAGACGGTTCGCTCGGTCAGTTTCCGTGTATTAGACAACCCTTGCGTAGCACACCTCACACATTTCACACTCTACTGGGGAACTTAACGCAACATAATCTAAGGTGTAACTTGGAGATTTATAAAAAAAAATACATACTCCGGTAATTCTGATTAAAATCTTGTAGGGGTGTCTCGGTTTTTGTGTATACTAAAAATAGTGTTGTATTTATGGTTTTGCTCATAAATCAATAATATTAAAACTGCAGCGTTGTATATTATCATAATTGATCTATGAAACACGAGAATTAATGTTATTAAACTCATGTGTATAATTTAATATATACAGGGTGTACACGAATTCGTGTAATTCCTTTAAACCACATGATTTGTTACTGATATAAATTAACCAAGCACGGGATTTAGCTTGATTAAAATTGAAAAAAAGAATACTTTTTTTTCTTGCGGTAGGGTAGTACGGTAGTAACCGTGTCTTACTTACCCTTAAAGCAAGAAAAAATACTTTTTATTTTTAATCAAGCAAAATTACGGAAGCAAAAAAAAATATGACAAAACATTCCGATGCCCCGCATAAATGAATGAAAGCATGTGTACATAGCTAGCAGGCACGACTAGTGCGATATAGTTCCGAGCAGTCAGATAACTCGGGGCCCTAAAATTACTCAGAAACAGAAAACCATTTTTTTTGTTGTTGTTGAATCTTTATGTGTTCAGATTGACGAAGCAGAGGGCTTCGTCAATCTGTGTCACCAGTTCGAAAGAATTACACGAATTCGTTTACACCCTGTATACACCACATACAATTACATATAGGTACTTGCTACATGATTTATGTACCGTAATAGGGAAGCCAAATTCGATATTGTTTGCCTTACAAATTGCATCATTGATTATATTCATGCCAACCGAATTGCGGCCGCTAGCAAATTAACTTAATTTATCTACATCAAGCGTTCTATAGAAGTATTGAGTACTGACCACGTCACCTCCAGGGCAATGTAAGGAGCATTAATTACCGTCAAGATTAAATAAGAAAGGCGCCAATCGAGGAGTGGAATAAGGGTGGAATTACGACACAGGCAGCATTTGTCCCGGCAACTAATAAGAGACAATATTGCACTCGATACGTATAAATGTGCGAGCAGCATTTGGGGCGTGATATTAATTTCGCCAGTAATTGCTATCGGTTTCCACCCGAGGCTGCAGCCATGAACCATGAATACGGGAGTTACCGCTATTTGTTCCTGACGTTGCGGTTTAGGGTTTTACCCCGACCCCGCTCTCGTATATTTATTTTCTTGGAGTTTTGTCCAAACAATAGCGAGTGGATTATCGGGCGGGTCTCGATAGTTCGAGCCTAACGCCGCGGAAAACAATGGGCTTATTTGAAATAACACTATTGTGCGTTAAGTGTACAATTAACATCACGAAAGTAAATATGTACGGAGCAAACTTTGTTTGTAATTATGGAATGGGTTTTGGAAAAGATGTAGGAAATATTTGTAAATTAAATTGTGACTATAGTTTGGAATCGTTTTCAAGGTTAGAAACTGACATTACGAGATAAAAAGCTCTTACGAAATAAACTATTAGAAGAGAAACATAATTGTTCCGTTTTTTGAAGAAATGAAACGCAACGAAACGGAACGCTCGGACAGACATTTTTTCCCGAAAAATAAATCTAATATAAAGTTTGACCGGCTTCATCTGGATTCGGTTACTAATGTGTTAGATATTTGATATAAATTGTGTAAAGTAATCCTTGTACAGTCACGTGTAACAATATGTATACACAGCGAGCTTAAAAAGCGAAAATCTTTCATAGAATAGGTTGTAATTATTAAGAAATATTCGAAATCATAATTCGTAAGTAGCTATTTGTAGAAACTATGTGTGTAATATTTCATAGTACTTACCAATAGAATTTTAGAAAGAAATCTCTTTTGAATTTCGCTGTGTATACATATAACACGTGACTACATAACAAACTTCCAAACTGTCCACCGATTTTTAGTAAACAATGTAGCAAATTAATCCTTCTATACATTTTTATTTTCCCCGTCGCCCCATTGGTCAGCACTAGTGAACACTGACAAGCGATTCGTTTAAGTTGTAACCGGATAACCGTTACGGTAGTGGTAGTATCAAAATCTCTTCATACATAAATTAAAGGAGCGCGGTTTCGGCTGCTACCGGCTGAGCCGTTTAAGCGCCATTGTGCATAACCAAAGAGGGACACGAAACAACAGTTTCCTATACTAAACCTTTCAGCTAAAATAAAAATAAAATAGTTTATAGCACAGAAAAAATGTTATAGCTATAACTCGTTAAACCCTCAATCAATTACCAAATCAAATTGTCAATAACAACGATATTTCCAGCAATCGATACTTTGTGAAGTCCACATAAAATATTTTTACACCGATTGGAATAACAAAAACCATTCATAAGCTTATTACCACCGTTTTGTACGAGAGAATTGAGTTGTTCCTCTTTTGCAAGTGGAAGAAAATAAGGCACGTCCCCTTAAAGATAAGTACGACGTAACTCCATTCGGTAAAGGGCCACTCGTAGCTCGCGTAGTGGCTCCAAGTTTACGAGAGCCTCCCCCGCCCCCTGTATCGGTGTGAAGATCGGGCCAGATAGGGGTTATCGGAAGGTGTACTGGAGGTCGATTAGAAGTGGTCGGGTTGCACATAGTCGGCTTGATGCGCGGTGTGAACGGAGGCCCTCGTTATTTTCAATTTCCATACACGAACGCCCTTCCCTCTATACGTTTTCGTATACGAGTATGAGATGCGAGTGTATTAAGCCATGAATCTTATAAAGACCTGAGCTGATTTAATACGTTCTCGAGGATGGGTACGATTGTTTTTGGATGTATGAAATACTAATAAAACGGAGTTTATTGACGTCAGGCTTCTGTGTACGGATACGCTTGCGTGGAACTTTGTAAGGAATAAAATTTCAATAATTTATGAACATAATTTCGTTGGCACGCGGATTGGCGATTGCTTCATGACGTTTTCAGTATACGGGTACCCATTCATTTTATATAAAACCTTAATTCACCTCTTACTTCTTTCATGCGAAATGGTAAAACATTTCGAACTAAATTACAAAATGGTATTATTACGGAATTGCTTCCTGAAATAAATTTTCAAAGAAAAACCAATTAAACACGTGATAAGACTCGTCTGACGAAATCGTGGCGAAACTCAAATTAATTTAAGACATTTCACATTATCACAAGCTTTAAAAAAAGGTTTTTCCGGCATACAGTATCACAGGGAAACTCCATTATGAAACCGCTTACGAGAATTTTTAGCAAAATGAAATGAGCGTTTGTGTATAACTGTACGATATAATAAAAAGAGATTGGTACTTATACATTAGCTAATATGTAAGGGGTTGATTAAATTTAACATTTCTCGAATTTGATAATTGTTCAAAGATAATTATTATTTTAAATTCGGTGTGAGTTGTTATAACTGCCTCGCTGTTCTAGTGGTCGATAGCGCGACTTCTGGGTGGAGGTCCTGTGTTCGATCCCCAGGTCTGACAAAGTGTTATATGGGGTTTTCCGTGTGAAATTTCTCAGTAGCAGCTCGGAGTCTTGATTTGTGGCCGGTTGATGGCAATAGGTTCGCCCTCTATTACATGGGACTTAAACATGACGGCTAGATGAGAGTGTACACTTTTGCGCAACCCTTCGGGGAATACTGTGTATAACTGTGTCTATTTTAAGGTTTCGGTCACTGATCAAGTACTGATTTCTTTTTCTCGTTTTTTTAAATCCACGTCAAAAGAATGATTTAAGTGAAATTAGAGCAGCTGGGGCTATATCAAATTTTTGTTCTAACCGTATCCTCGTACAATTAATAACACTCAAAAGAATCGATGAGAGAACTCTTGGATCAAAGAATGACAAAATTGAGACAACTATACCGGCGAAAAAACGCTACTGAATGATATCATTTTTGTTATTGTAATCAAAAAACTTCGGGTTGGTCACCCAAATGTCACAATTTTGTTCTAAGGACTTGTAACCTTAACCTATAAATCCGACTAACTCAAGAGCCAATCGAAGAATTACGAAACTCACAATGAAACTGAACTGGCTTCGTTCTTGACAGTGTTTTTCCGGGAAGAGACCCACTCAAAAATATTAAGGAAGCCTTGTTATTATAACACATTTCTGGCAACACCTGTAGGTAGCAAGCCGGCGGTGTACAACGAGAAAATTGTATTTCCATTTTTACAATTTCAATTTAGTATTAATTCGAGGCCCGAGAACGGTCGGGCGCGCCGCCACATGTAAAATATGGATCGGCTAAGTGAAATTAAAATGCTCTATAAATTGTGATTTTTGCAAGTCCTAAAGTGGAGAAGGCTTTTTATTATTTATCGCCTCCCGGTCGCGGCCAGCGCCCCGCTTACTGAAAATCGCTGTGTTATTATTCAATTTACTTGTTTGAAATATTAACTTCGATGTGAATAATCTTTATACGTATCTTGTCGATTGGACACTCTTCTGGTTTTTATTTCATGGAATCTTATTTTTTGGGACAAATAGTTTATTTGAATTCGGACTACAGTACAAAAACGAATACTTTTATTTTATTTTTGTTGTAAGGTAAGATAACCCAGCACGTAAAAAAAGACAGTGCAGTCTTAAAATGCCTTCGATGAATCCGAAAAATACCCATCTTAGTTAGATAGAAAAAATATTGCAGTTTTTTTAGCATTGACGTTAAAGGCATGGCAGATATACAGGTTGAAATTGTAAACACTCGACAAACCGAAATGGGAGATTGTACTCATCACTATGAACAACTTTTACTATGGGACTAAACAGAAAATCGCGAAAAAAAATAGATGTTCCCTACATTTATGTTCGCATAACTCGTCAAAATGTAGGGAACAGCAGATATTTTTTTCGCGATTTCCGGTTTTTTTCCGTAGTAAAAGTTGTTCATTGTGATGAGTACAATCTCCCATTTCGGTTTGTCGACTGTTTAAAATTTCACCCTGTATAAGCTAAAGTAGTACCTCAGCTACCTATAATCGCCTGAATTGACACACTGACACATACACGTACTGTATACTGAGTATAATATACTTTTTGTAATGTACTCTATGACAGCCGTGACTGACTGCATTGTGAAGCTCACTTAGAGGTCTTATTGCAGTGCGTGGCTGTGTGAGTAGGTATGTCAATTCAGGCGATTATAGGTAGTTGAGATACTGTTTTAGCTTATTTATATCTACTGTGCTAATGGCATCTTTGGTCCACTTTTGAAAAAAAAAACACTTTCAATTCCATCACTAAAACTAAATCCAGGATAAGATTTTCCAAGGCCGTATTTTACGTTTAAAGAGTACCTAGCTGATTATGAGTAGCTGAATAAAGTTGAAGGTTGCAAAACAAATATAAGCGTCATTAGGGTGCCCGTGTCGGGTCGTCGCGCAATCAGCGAGACAGCTCCTATCGGCTTGTCCACTCGTTCCTGTTTCTGTGGACACTACACGATTCTAATGTTTCACTTCGAATTTTAAAATGTATGTACCTTTTGTGCGAGAAAATCTTCGATTATAGAATGTTTTAGTGCGAATAAGACTTATGTGGCTGTCCTGAAGAAAACCGATATTTCATGTCTGTTATCGTATAATATATTGTGCCTGGTTTAACCGATAAAAATGAAAATAAGCAGACAGATATTGTTTAAAGTATTGTAAGTTTATAATAATTTGTTATTTTTGTTCTAGGGGCTTTGGTTTCATCACATTCGGCGACCCAGCTAGCGTAGACAAAGTATTAGCTCAAGCAACACACGAATTAGATGGCAAAAAGGTGAGTCTTCAAAATTAATTCAAACTCCTTCAAGCGTAATATATCAGAAGAAAAAGCTAATAAAAGAAAGAGTGAGAAAAAAATGCACCGCGATAGTTCAATGGCAGTGTTATAAAATACGAAAAACTTAAGTTGGTTTGAAGTTATTTTTACTTCATAAGATTTTGCCCAAAGAAGTTGCGAACTATGCAAAATAAGTTTGATAGTAATTTACAAAAAGTGGAAGGATAATAAAGTCATACTTTAAACTTCATTTTGTGTCTTTTGTTGAGTTTCTATTCACTATTTCTGACTTACAAGTGAGATGGCAGGTTATAACAAGTGTTGTGTAGTGATATTTGTTTGTTTATTGTGTGTTTGGTGCAAGATTCCTTCGGAAAAATTGACGTAAAAACACAAGATAAAACAAGAAAGAGATGGAAGAATGTTCGTGCTGTCCTATTAGATTGAACTGAAATTTCCAAACATTTAAGCGACACCTAAGTACATGCCGCCTAAAAACACGGTGATGTTCACAAGTCAACATGTTTGATAAAAAGGTGAAAAGTACGAGGTCATAGGCGACTACAGACAGTAGCAGCTGTCGACGTGACGTTGCGACATGTCGCAGCGACACGTCGCAGCGACACGTCGCAGCTTCATATCGCTGCAGTCATGATTCCGAACCCAACTGCAGATGGCTGCAGTTTATCAGTTTTTCGTCCTCGGAATTGTTAACTCTTTTTTTGAAGAAGATCCAACGTCTTGTCGCTCCAGCGTTGGTGGGGCACTACTGATCTGCGGTCGGGCGACTCGTTGTCTGCGATCGTGCGACGTATAGTCGGGCGACACGTGTCGCTAGCTGCGGAATGTATTTCATAGAAATACATAGAAACGTCGTCTGCTGCTGCTGTCTGCAGTCGGCTACGAACTCGTACCTTTATCAAACTATACTTGGGAGCAAATAAATCGAGCCACTTCTATTTTTCACGTAGGTATAATTGTTATTATTTTTGGTATTATGGAACAGATCAATTCTAAACATATATCGCCTAAAAGGTGATTTGATAACCTTTACAATGAGGGTAGTTCTTTGTATTTTGAATTATATAATTCATGAAACCAGAACTAATAACCAGCACACGTGAAAAAAGAAGTGGCTCGATTTCTTTGCTCCCAAGTGTAGTTTAATTATTGAACATCACCGTGTTTTAGGCGGCATACGCTGAGGTGTCGCCTAAATGTTTGGTAATTTTAGTTCAATCTAAAAGGACAGCAATAAGATTCTTCCATCTTTTCTTGTTTTATCTGCAAGTAAAGGAGACATTTTTAGATAAGTTTAGTTGGTACTCAATAGAATCAGGGCCAATGTGTGGGTTTACAAAATAATAAATATGATAATCTCTAAATAAATAAGATATCGAATTGCAGTTAACATATCTAGCAACAATTAATAAAATATTAAATTGTTATTAAACAAATAAGTGCTCTTCCTTTCTTCTACTACACTATGCTGTGCCCGACAGGGTCCATAATTGATCCCATAGTCTTAAGCCTACCACCTGTATTTGACATTATTGAATGCAATAAAGAAATTGAATTGAATATTTTTGATCATGGTTTTGGTACTTCAAAACAGTTTTGATAATAGTCTCTGAGTTTCTGTAGGTAAGCTTAGAGCAAAGCGGTTGACATAGTCGGGGTCGGGAGTCGCTATAGTACTTATTACTTCTATGCCATATGGAACCATTTGATAGTTCATGTCAAATGGGGCTTAATTTTGTTTTAATTTTAATGTGTGAATGTCGTAGCTACAGTGCAGAATGGGTATGTGTGAGAGCCCCCCATCTACCCCCCGCAAAATATAACAGACTTTTTTGTTTTGAAAGAGCGCACTAAGGCAAGCGATGTGACAATGATTTGCTATTACTTGTCAAGATGAAGTCTAAGAAAAAAGAGGGACATTAAAAAATTGTCTGAATAATAAAAACTTTAAAAGAACAGACTTATGTATCTTTAACAGAGAAGGTTCTTTTCTCCTATAATTTTATAAGATATTAAAATGATGAACTTTGCCATTTATTTTCTTTCCTTTTTATATCTGCTGTAAGGCACTTTTTGCTGAAATGTTCCAGATTTATAACCCTTCAATAAACCGAGTTCGTCGTATTTTCAAGGGCTTATTTAGCGTTAGCCTAGAAACTGCTCGGATAGCCATTTTTTCTTCGCTTGATTCACAAAATATAGGATCATTTCTTAGTTTCCTTCTCGTATATAATAGATACGATATTTAATCAAAGGCTTTTACTGTTGCTGACTTGTAGTAAAAGAAATAGGAAAGAATCCTCATAGGATAACTCTCAGTATATATGTTACCGGCCAAACCCGATTTCAGGACAAACTAGTTTTGCCTAGGCTAAACTAGTTCCTCCTATACGCGGTAGGAGTAACTAGTATAGCCTAGTCTAAACTAATTTGGCCCAAGCCCGATAGGATAAACTAGTTTAGGCTAGTCCAAACTAATTTGTCCTAAGCCCGATGGGATGGACCAGTTTAGGCTAGGCCAAACTAGTAGATCCTGATATAAATACGCACACTCTAGGATAAACTGGTATGGCCTAGTCTAAACATTATAGTATATCTAGAAAGTCAAAATAAATAGATAAACTTGGCGACTAATAATGTTAGCAGGGTGGTTAAGGGGAATCCCGACATGGATAGGTTAGGTTCGAAGGGGATGACGGGGGCTAGAGTAAGCGAGCGAAGCGAGCGAACGAAGCCCCCGTCATCCCCTTCGTGTTAGGTTACTTTAAACCCTGCAGACAGAAATAGGAGCCCCGCGCAGCGGGGCTCCGTCGACTTAAGCTCCACCTAGTTTGAGCGACTTAAGCTCCACCAATGATGTTTCTGAGATCACCTTTGCCTTCGTCAAATGACATGTTTGCTCAATTACTTTCGACTCTGCAATTTTTTTTTGTTTAGACTAGGCCATACCAGTTTATCCTAGAGTGTACGTATTTATATCAGGATCAACTGGTTTGGCCTAGGCTAAACTGGTCTATCCTATCGCGCTTAGGACAAATTAGTTTGGACTAGCCTAAACTAGTTTATCCTATCGGGCTTGGGCCAAATTAGTTTAGACTAGGCTATACTAGTTACTCCTATCACGTATAGGAAGAACTAGTTTAGCCTAGGCAAAACTAGTTTATCCTGAAATCGGGTTTGGCCGGTAACATATACATAAGGAAACTTCAATTCTTTATGAACTTAAACAAGCATCTTCATAAATATTAGTTATCTTTGATAGACCTCCATTCTGAACAATATTGGGTGCATATGATGTTTGTGTGTCTTAACGCCTTTTTCAATAACCCATCTAGCAACGGTTTGCCTTACTACAACTTCAATTAATGGATGGATACTTGGTGCAAGAAAAATAGAAATTTTACTCGGAATTTTCCGCATTTTCCGATTTGTTCTTTGAAAAATTTTGCATTTTTTTGATGTAAAATAACGTATTCTATTTTACAAAAATTAAATGTTTTTTCAATCGAGAAATTTTGTCTTCACTATATTTTTCTATTCAATTTTAAATATTTATTTCAATTTACGTTTTAAATTTTCGGCAACCTATTCCTTAGAAGCAGTTCATTTATCTTTTAAAACATTAATTTAAATACAATTAAATAAATAGACACATTGAATAATTCTAGTAAATTCTGAAAATTCCGGAAAAAAAAGAACAACTTATTTTAAATTCAGAATAATGTGCTGAATTCGATGTTTTAGTTTGCTTTACACCATCCCTTACACCGGTTGTACATTTGCTTGAAATTAGAGATAATAATAGAGAAAAAAAAAACTGGTAGAAAGAGAGATTATCGTACACATTATAGTAATAAATAAACTCGTCCTCTAAACTTAAACTAATAATAAACTATCCAAGTATCCACCCAACATAAACTCGGATTAGTTAAATCCACGAATTCCCAAAGTTAAACATAACAACTACAGTCTCGTAAAATAAGAACAGACGTATAAACAAACACAATTGAAAAAAGAGAAAAAAGATTAGTTTCAACTAAATTACGATTGAATGTTGTTTGCTTTCAATAGAGCGTTCCTTAGAAGAGATTAGATTGGCCACTCAAATCAAGAAATTAACAATTTTATTCCTATTGGTTAGTTTCTAGCTCTGTTGGTTTTTCTTCATAATTTTCTAGGAATAATTCATTTTAGCTGAGCTGCAGTTTTTATGATTCCGGTTTCTTGAAGTTAGTTTTTTAGGGTTCCGTACCGAAAGGGTAAAACGGGACCCTATTAATAAGACTCCGCTGTCCGTCCGTCCGTCTGTCACCAGGCTGTATCTCATGAACCATGATAGTTAGACAGTTGAAATTTTCACAGATGATGTATTTCTGTTGCCGCTATAACAACAAATACTAAAAAGAATAAAATAAATATTTGAGTGGGCTCCCATACAACAAACGTGATTTTTTTGTCGTTTTTATAGATATACAGATATACTTTATTGTACACTAAAAAAAAAACAGTAGGAATACACATAATTAAGAACAGTACAAAAGGCGGTAAAGATAATGGTACGGAACCCTTCGTGCACGAGTCCGACTCGCACTTGGCCAGTTTTTTTTGTTGATAAGATTTCTTCAGATTTTTCGTCCAAAAAAATCTTAATGGCGTATTTGCTTTCACATACATACAAATATTAGGTTTCGAATTGATAAAATAAAGCTTAAAGTTTGTGGATCCTCAATACTCAATACTTTATTGCATTCCATAATGCATTCCAAATTTTAGTAATTGATAGACTTTGGATCAATTATGGACCCTGTTGGGCACAGTATATTTTATTTAGTAGGAGAGAGGTGATTCTAGATGAGAGTTCGAAGTAGGTACAGTGCCCGGCGATAAATATGAATGATTTGAATTTAACTACTGTAAAAACATTATTGACTGAAAAAGTAAACATGATCGGGGCTTAAGAGTGGAAAAAGGTTTGCGATCATGCATTCAAATGTGACAATTAATGTCGAAAAATTCGACACGGTTTAGACAATTACACTGATTTTGTTATAAATACGGCTGATAGTGACAGTGATATTGACCTCATTGAGAGCATAGATAGTAAAATGAAAGGAATTGAGTATTAGAATTAATATTGTTCTATTAGAATGGCTTATTTTATTATGTATACTACAGCTGTAACTTTCCAAAATAAATAAATAAATACGTGAACATGATTGGCTGGAGACCCTTCAGGTCTCGCCAATAACTGCCCGGTTACGTAGGAAGGGTTCCCTAGGACCACCTACAGCAGTCCAATAGAAAAAAAAAGATGTGAACATGTTTTTTTATTTTATTTTACAAAAAATGGGTGTATCCCATACAAAGAATAAAAAGAATTATCAAAAAAAACATTCAGACGACCTCCTTCTTTTTGAAGTCGGTTAAAAAGAAGCAAATCATAATTTGTTTTAACAGCTCCTACTTCGTGCGACAGAGATAACGCTCTACAAAGCCGAAATTAGCCGATTGTCTCTTTCCAAAGGTCGATGTGCAATATTTATCGCCGGGTACTGTAGGTACCTATTGACATAGAAAAGTACAGTTGCATATCAAATTGCCTACTATTCCAGTAAATAGCAAAAACAAACAACAGAAAATGATAAAAGACTAAAGTATAACATCAACCGATCATTACCAGCTCACTATCGCTGTCATTACAATACATGATAAGGTATCATTACTCGTGCGAAATAACACATGCTACTGTTTTGCACACAAACGGAAAAAACATAAACCGAACGTAAAATTTTACGCAAAAGTTAACAGACACGGTGACATTAATAACGGTGTTGTATTTTACCTCTCCTCCGGCCAAATAGCCTCGCCGCCACCATATAGTGTTGAATCACAGCTGCCTTTAATATTTACACACGAAAATTTGTTTTCCTACAGTTAAATTACGTGCGATTTTAATTCGCCCGGTTGCCTTGTGGCCTGCGTCAAACTCACATTTTTAATTAATTCCAAGCATAACATTTTTAAAACTATAATTTTCGTTTAGTCACAATTTTTACGTTTCATTAACTAAAAGTTACTATTGTTACAAGTAAGTTTAACGCTTTACGATAAAACACTAAACGTATTTTTGTATGATGGAAATGGTTTTGTATTTACGCCAATTTATTACGTTCATTGTCCATTTATTCTGGCTTCCAATGTATTTTAGGTACAGACGAATGGGTCAACTGTTGCGAATGTTTTATTATACAAATATAACGAAATATTTTCGATAAAGCGTACAGTTTCCGCCAAGTATAGTGGTAAAAACATAAGAGATACAGTTATTTATATAACGTCTTGCCATTTATGTAGATAATAATCATCTTTGTATCTTGGGATTCGAGACACATTACGAGCTCCGTTCCAAGCATTCACTGTGTACAGATGGAGAAAAAAGTCGATTACTATCGCTCGCCACGAAATAATCCAGATAAATTACAGCTCCCGTCGTTGTTTACTTTGATTAAATTGTAGTCGACTGGCGGAAGATTAGCCGAAGCCTCGCAAATCGAGCGAGAAGAGAGAGCATTTTCTCAATTTACATAGAACGAACGCGGAAGATCGCGATTGTGTTTACACGACACGATTTTATATCGACTATCGACACTATTGTTATTCGCGGCAATTATCATTAACGACACTGCGCTGTTATAATTTCTACGAATTAATGGCAGCTTTAGGGTTGTAGCGGAACTGTTGGTACAAAAACAATGCAATATAGATAAATTATGTAGGTTGCAAATTGCTTTAAATCCATCGTTAACGAAAAAGCGTCGATACCAAAAAATAAAGAGGAAGTTATTAATCGAAAATTTATTATTAGAAAAAACAGCTTTCGCTGTGGATTCGGATGAAAATTAAAACCTTTAAGAGGATTTTTCAAGCTTCGGATAATCCAGTTATTTTTTTTAAATCATAAGGTTTGCTTAGAATTTTATTATCCTGACACTGAAAAGGGTATAAATTAAAGATTTTTTTGCGAACCGTCGTAAAATTAATAGACCGTTCAAAATAGTTATGTACCTATAGATTTTATTGGTTCGTTTAGCAATAAAACGAGCCAATTCATTTATTTAAATTTTATTATTATGTAAATAAATAATGTTTATGGACTAGCGAAATTCGTGTCAACTGGGGAGGCATTCCATTTAGCGCACTATATCGCGGAATACTATTGGTGTAATTCGAATTGATGCTATTCAAATTGGTGCGCTAAATGGAATGCCTCAACTGGGAAAAGAACACGTGTGTGACACACATTATTTGACAACAAAGCTTATGTACATACCAATCTATATAAATAAAAAGAAAAGTCCTGACTGACTGACTCATCAACGCCAAGCCCTTAGACCTAGAAAGCTGAAATTTTGCACAGAGGTTCCCTTTATAATTTAAACAAGGAATTAGGAAGGATCTTTCGAAAGTCAACCCCTAAGGGAGTTAAATAGGGGCTGAAAGTTTGTATGGAAAATCGTCACATGAGGGGTTTTAAATTTGAGAAGGCCAGCCAGCCAAGGACTGCCAGGGGCTGGCGGACCGAGGCCTGCCGGGGTTGCGGTGCATGCAGCTGCGAATCCCGTGACCCCGGCCAAGGGTCAGGAGAAGGAACACCGTGGGTTTTTAGCCGTTAAGAGTCCGGCATAACCCTTCAACACACACACCTGTCATAAAGAATGACCTTGAACGAAATAAAACACCATACCATCCCTTGGCTAACAAGGGTGTTAAAGACTAAGTCCGCCCAGTTTTTCTATTGTTAGAAATAACAACGATGTTTTTCTAAGAACTTGTTACTGAATCCATAATGATACAGCATTTCTAACGCCTACTTGGTGTATATTCAATTTAACTGTCTATTAAGTACCGACTAATGTAATTCCTACATGAATTTGCTTTCTATTGTAAACAAGGGTTTTAATGTACACTCGGGAGCAATGATTTCGGGTCACCAAAATAAAACTTAATATCTCGGAAACTAAGAATGCTAGCTTATTCAATGATAAAGTATTTTATAGACTATTTAAGAATTTTTATTATTTTTATTTGAGTAGTATTAAAAATACGCAGTATTTTATGGACTGTTTAAGAAGTTTGAATAATATTATTTGAGTAGTTTTAAATTGTATGTGTAAATTGTTGTGGAGGAGCTCGTGGCTAAATAATTACAGCCGCATAGACCGATCTTCCGGGTTAAGCCACGCTTGCCGAGGTTGGTCTGTGGATGGGTGACCATTTACCATAGCGAGTTTCCTCCGTGCCTCGGAAAGTACGTAAAGCCGTTGGTCCCGGCTGTCATTTGTAGATCTTTGACAGTCGTTATTGTTGGTCAGAAGCCAGAAAGTCTGACAACCAGTCTTACCAAGAGTATCGTATTACCCAGTTACTGGGTTGTGGAGGTCTGATAGGCAGTCGCTCCATGTAAAATACTGATATTCAGCTGCATCCGGTTCGACTGGAAGCCGACCCCAACATAGTTGGGAAAAGGCTAGGCAGATGATGAGTTTTAAATTGTCTATAAAATACTTTTATTGGAATAGTTAGCATTCTTAGTTTTCGAGATATTAAGGTTTATTTTGGTGGCCCGGTATTTCATTTCATTTATTTATTCAGAACAATTCACACTGTGTTGAACATTACATATTATAATTATTGCATGCAAAAACAAGTAACTAATGTCTTTAAATATAATCTAATAATATTAAAATTCATGTAAAATATAATGTCAAATTGATTTAAAATATGATGTCAATTTGATTTAAAATATGATGTCAATTTGATTTATATAAAATGTCAAATTGGTATAAAATATCATTAGTATATAGCATCATTGCTCCCGAGTGTATTTGAAGTCAGGCAAGCTTTTGTCAAGTTTGTATTTATATGAGATTGTGACGATCATCAATTGTTAGCCAACCGTAATCACAGGTATGGACAATATTCATGACCGCTTATCATAATAGTCTTTTAGAAAGTCCATGTTTTGCAGTGCACCCGCCTGTCACTCCATGGTTTAGGTGTGATAATAAACCTTCACGCACTTCAACTCCGGAGTGAAACACAAAAGAAAACCGAACAGTTTATGGCCGAACTGACATGTAATAGGAGCGCGGGCGCACAGTGGAATGGAAACTCTTGCGCCTAACACTAAAGCTCAATTTCGTATGTACGAGGCTAGTTTTCCTAGGTATAAGATGTTAGTCAGGTTATGCGGTTTTTGTTCGTTGTACAATTTATTATTTTGTGAGTACACCTCTAAGGGCCCGGCTGGTATTGATATGATTTTAAATCAAAAATATTAAACACTTAAGTGTTGGTTACCTACCAACACTAGGTGTTTAATATTTTGCTTGATCATGCAGCTTACCCTAAGCCTTGATGTTCTATGTTCCAACTATGTTGAGGTCAGTCTCCAGTCTAACCCGATGCGGCTGAATACCAGTATTTTATACAGAACCACTGCCATCAGACCTCCGCCACCCAGTTACTGGACAATGCCGATATCCTAACGTTAGACCGGTTGTCAAACTTTCAGGCATCTGACTATCCATAACGACTTTCATAGGTGGAATGGAATAACAATTAATTTTAATTGTTATTCCTTAATAGGTATACTATTCCATTTTGCTTACTTTACTAAACCATCGATAACTTTTCGGCGCCCTTTCAGTTTTGCAGGTTTCCTTACGATCTTTTCCTTCATCATTAAAGCAAGTGATAATTAAATTCTGATCCGCACATGAATTCGAGTCAAGTATTGGCTGGGAACTCAGTCCGTCCTACATGAAGGCAAACTTTCAACCGCTACGATATCACGGCTACGACATTATGACAGCATGATATGACAGCATTCAATTGTACTGTTTCAATTCTGTTGCGCAAAAGTTAATCGCATGTCTTTACGTCATAAACCGTGCACATTTTTCGGGAGTATGCCTGAACATAATAGCTTTCTGCGTCATCAATATTTATAGAGAGGTTTACGATTGAACCACTAAACATTGTGCACATGGTGCCGACTCCCTTTGTGTACGGAATCAAAGGTCATAATGCGATATTCTACTGCTAAATAAAATATTTTGTTGGTTATATTTTCGTTATTTATTTATTGTTGAATGTGTCTTTTGTTATTTATTTTTGTTGAGGTTTTTGGTCAAGTATATCGAGAGGTATTCCATGTGGTGCTGGATGTAAAGAACAGCACTACACCATCTATTCCACTGGATGTCTTAAAAGGCGACTAAGGGATTCACTAGAGGATGGACAGCAGCGTTCTCTGAGTACTTTAACAACCATACTGCGATCGCCAAGCCGCCTGCCACGCGTGGCGATTATGGCAAACCCCCCCAACATGGCTTGGGGGAGGCTTATGTCTAGCAGTAGACGTCTTTGAGCTGAATGATGATATCGAGACGCGAAAATGAAAGGTTGCTTCGTTGGTCTAGTGATCGCAAGTGCAACTGCTGAGTGATCAGGTCGGGCAAAGTGTTATTGGATTCTTCTTCTTCTTCTCTCGTGTCAGCACGAGCTATACGAAAATGGCCCATGCTGTGGTGAAAAGATTAGCCAGTCAGCAAGGTTGGTAGCGGAGCTGACTGTCCAGGGTGCGTCGGACGTACTTAAGTATCGTCACTCATGGAGGCTCTTTTCATGTACCCCATGTCATTGGATTTTTCCCTGTAGGATTTCACAGTAGCAGCCTAGAGTCTGGATTTGTGCCCGGGTTATGGCAATAGGCTCGCTCCCTATTACGCTAGACTTAAACATAATGGCGAAATGAGGGTGTTTACTAAACACCTCTGCCCAACCCTTCGGGGAACACAGGCGTGATGTTATGTTTATGATCAATAAAAGAAAGATAAAAATAAATTGTCATTGATGTTGGAAATCTAAGCTATAATTAAAAAAGTTAAACTGTTAATGTTAGTATAAATATATCTATAGATTTGTGCTATATACAAGATGTAACATAAATAATGCACAACCTCTTATGGGGTCACTGTACTTATCATTATGAACAACTTTTACTATGGGACCAAAACAGAAATAGCGAAAAACAAATCAGCTGTTCTCTACATTTTAACGAGTTATACGAACATAAATGTGGGGAACACCAGATTTTTTTTCGCGAGTTCAGATTTGGTCCCATAGTAAAAGTTGTTCATAATGATAAGTACAGGGACCCCTTAAGAGGTTAGGCGTTATTTATGTTACACCTTGTATAAGTTTGATTTCATTACTAAACAAACCACAAAAATATGTTTATTTAGACCACAAAGTATGTCAAATCATTGTTACAGCAAACAAAAAGAAGTAATAAGAATATCAACCTCAAAATTAAACAAAACAGCTTACTTACTTTGATTCTATTGTGATAAATTAACAATAAAATATCATAATAAATTCAATTCGATATTGAACGCGTCTAGTAGTACTCGCGGTCGCTCCATCCCTCAAGTATAACTAAAGTTTCCCCATTTATATTTTATTAAGAGGAAATATTGAAACTTATTTAGTTCCTCATCCAAGTTTGTTCCAAGGCTCATCGATTTGAAACGTTTCAAAATAACTAGTTGATAGTAAGAAAGAAATATTCTTGTTAAACTCGAGTACGGATTGTGTTTTAATGTTTTCTGTTCATTGTAAATGAATCTTACCAATTTTACAAAGAACTGTTTGTTTTGCTAGGGAATTGATTGTTTCTGTTTTTAATCACCGACTCTAAAAGAGGGGTGTTATAATTTTGATCGCTATGTGTGTCTGTGTGTCTGTCTGTGGCACCATAGCTCTTAAACGGGTGAACCGATTTAGGAGCGGTTTTTTTTTATTTAAAAGCTGGTTTTTTAGCCGTGGTTCTTAGACATGTTTTATTAAAATCGGTTCAGCCGTTTCAGAGTCATCAGCTGTTTTGTGATTTGCGTTGGGGGTTTTCAAAATTTTTAATTTATGTTATTTGCTATTGTTATGATGAATATGTCATATTCTATCTATTGAAAGACGTCCACTGCTGGACATAGGCCTCCTCCAAGCACCATCACATTGACAGGTCCTGTGCTTCTCGCATCCAGCGGATTCCCGCGACCTTCACCAGGTCATCCTTCCACCTTGTGGGAGGCAAAAAGGCTATCTATCAGTGGCGTACGGTGAATTTTCTTAAAAAGGAAGCCGGACCAAAATATGCTTACCTTGCTCACGTGTGATGCGTGAATTACAGTAACTACTCGTTTCGAAAGGGAAGCCTATATGAATCGAGTTGTATGGAGCCTTCGCCACTGCTATCTATCTAATAAGTAATGTCATTAGTTATTTCCACGACGAAAGGTGTGACCCATGAAAATCGAATTTATGACCTGAATAAAGTGTGAAAATTAATATTAAAGCCTTCAGTGATTCATGAAATAAACACAGGCTTTATATAGTTTAGGTTTCACACCACTCTTTGAAAGGCCCACAATTAAAATTGCTTCAGGGATGAACACAAAAATACACCGATTTTTACAAACTTTATATTTTACACGCTATAAAACGGTTTGCATTTTTTAGTAAATACACGAAAAAATAGGTATATGTTTTTTTCACGCTATTAGCGAGCGCGATTGAGATAAAAATACACGTAAATTTTATTATTAAAATTCGTTTTGGGATCAATATTTTGTTGCAATTTTATAAATGTACAATCGCAATAGTTTTATTTGTATTTTTATGTTTGTGAAAAAGGTTTAACACTGTTTTCATAGATACCTACTAAGCTTCATTGAATACTATTTATAGTTTAGCTCTGCTTTGACTTCAAATCGGTCAAGTACGAGTCAGATTCACGTGTAAGGGTTGTTTACCACCACACATGTCTACGAAATAACTGTTTTTATTACTTTTTGTTTAATTATAGATTATGCACTATAGTCATACCAAGTTACAAAGGAACAAAAAAATGCACATTTTACTCAGGTTATTTTTTTATTTTTATATTTGCCACGATCCTGGTAACACAGTACATATTTAGTGTGAAACTTTCAACTGGCAACATACAGCTCCGTAACAGACAGACGGACGGACGGACGGACAGACAGTATAGGCTTAGTAATAGGATCCTGTTGGCACGCTTTGGGTACGGAACCATAAAAAATATTACCGTACATTTTCATCCTTACCTACATCCATATCTAGCCTTAGGATAGCGGCATTGCTCAGTAACTGGGTTGCGAAGGTCTGATGACAGTCACTCCGTGTAAAATACTGGTATTCAGCCGCACCTGGGGGTCTACTTCCTAAGCACAAAGTCCGTGGTTCGGCCTTAGTTACGAGCGTTTCCTACTCCCTATCACCTACGGACATACAATCATTTCGGGGCCCGAACTAAGAATGAATGACAACACGATTTGACAGTTGTCCCTACTACCATTGTGTTTTTGCCCGTCCGAAAAGTTGAACTTGACACTTGTTTTGCTCACTCCTACGTTTCGGGCTACTTTCGGACGGGCGACTAACTTCGTTGACGGACTTAGGGAGTAGGCCCCCCTGGTTAGACTGGAAGCTGACTCCAAAGTTGAGAAAGGCTAGGTGGAACGGAAAATCATTCATACCAATTGCCGAACAAAAAAATCGAAAACAAAACGAAGTAGTATCAGCCATACATTGTGAATTGCCCACTAAACAATATCAGTGCAAGATTGGCACAGCTTGAGGCATTGTACGTCAATAAAACACTACACGCTGTAGTACTATAACAGTGAATTAGCAGTGACAGCCCACTGGTCCATAACTTGCAGCTATTTGTAGTAACCAATTCCGCTTAGTTGACTTAGAATTTATGTTAGAAGATGCTGGAACTGTGTTTTACTTTTGTACTGATTTAGTGGGGATATGGGTTTGATATTTCATTCTAGTGTTTGGTTGTATAGGTTTGCTGTCTAGAATTATTCACAGTGTTTTTGCTTTAGACTTATGTGTTCCAAGTATTCTCTTAAGGACAAGACCGATGCAAAAAGTCTATGTTTAAAATGTCCTTTTCTCTCCATATAAAAGAGAGTGAAAATAAAATGAAAATCTTTGTCTAGTGAAAACGTTGATTAGTTTTTATTTAAATCAATAAATGCTGCTGTAAAAAATACATTGCAAGCACCGTTTTTAACATATTTAGGTACTTAAATTCTCTCAAGCTAATTTAATGCGATCTCAATTATTCTTTTTTTAAAGATAGGTTTTATTATGCTCTAGTGATTTGGTTAATTAGGTATATTGTATTACAATAATAGGTAAAAAAATAGCAGCAAAATATAAGATCGCTCGCAGCAATCGGGCCGTTTGAATGTGTATATATTGATATTTTTTTTAGTTCGGTGTTGACCTTAAGGTCCATACACAGTAAGACAACATGCGCCAACAAACGTTCGTCATTTGTTAATTTAACCTTGTTTACAACGAATCCGATTTTATTGGGATATAAGCAGTTATGAACCTCGTTCGTAGGCCTTCGTTGGTTAGGTGTGTACTTACCATTATGGAACCGATGAGAAGACAGAGTCACGTCTTTCAGATACTTACCGTAATATAATAATTGTACATTTTCCTTCTACAACAAATAATAGGCACATTGTCACTTGTACAGTATACTATGCACACTTTCGCTAAATAATTCATAGCCTTTCATCTACCAAATATGAAGTAACACTTGACAGACAGACAAAACGATTTATGAACGAATAGGAAACGACACAGAGTGGACAATCAAAACGCCATTGACGTGCCGTGGACGTGACACATGCGGACACAGATGTCTGCTCTCATCTCGCGATAACGGCATAAGTGACGTTTACGGAACTGTCCATTGGTAGATTGACGTATTTTAAATAAGTCAGATTTTTGCAGGATGTCTTCATTAGTGAGAAGATGGCTTCATCCAATTGATGCCTATTAATCTTTGAAAATTGCATTATTGGTATATTGATTGCAAGCGCGATTGCTAAGCGTGAGATACTGGCTTTGATCTTCGCTTGGTTGACATTAAAAAACAAAGACATTTAGAAAATTAGTCATTTTGGGAAAAGGTGATTTTGAGATTTGTTCATTATGAGATCAGTGCAATATAGGAATCGGTCCTAACAGACCTCAAGCCGATCATCAAGTCCAGCAAAGTTTTATTGGGTTTTTCGATATAAAATGTCTTAGTAGTAGCCCTGAGTCTGGATTTGTGCCCGGTTTATGGCAATAGGCTCGCCCCCTATTGCATGAGACTTAAACACAACGGTGAAATTAGGGTGTATTATACACCTCTGACCAACTCTTCGGGGAATACACGCGTTATGTTATTCTCTGAAAACACATTTTGTGAATTCGATACAAAAATATGTAGGAATCTTTCTATGGTAACAGAACCGTTCTTCAGATCCAGACAAATCCACTGAAAATACAATAACACTTAACAGATAAACGATTATATTAATAGACGACACGGAGTGGACAATTAAAACGCCATTGACGTGCCGTGGACGTGACACATGCGGACACAAATGTCTGCTCTCATCTCACGTAAACGGCATAAATGGCGTTTACGAACCCGCATTAATAAATCACGACTTTTAAAATATAGCAGCGGAATTTTTCGGAAAATTAAAATTTTCACTTCCACAGGAAATGTTCGATGTTTTATGTGGTTTCATATCGGTGGCTGTTTAAAAATATGATGCACTTTGTAACGCGGTTGTGACGGAAACGCTGTGACACGATGTATTTGACCAACATTTATTTATGTGTTTTATAATTATTATTATAATTATTTCTCGTTAATTTGTATTGTGCAAATTGTTTCGGGTCTTTTGTAAGAGCATACCCTCCCTTTTAAAGATACGTTTTCATTTACGGGGTCATGTGATTTTTTAACTCCTGTGCAATCTTTCTTTGGCCAAAGAAATTAGCTATCGCAAATTAATACAAGATAGATGTCAAAATGTCGTGGTGGTTCGGAGGTAGCTGTAGCTGAAGCTTAACGAGCGGGTCTGTTTAGCACCAGGTTGCGCGTTAAAACCCAAGCATGTACCAATGTGACATTTTCTATTCATACTCGTATGTACTTTCTTAGTTAAAGACGCCACTGTGAAGGAAAACATTGTAGGGAAATCTGGACTTTAATAGTCTCAAATCGCCGATCCGCAGTGAGCAAGCGATCAATGCTCGTTCCTTCTCTATATAAGAAGAGGCCTTTGCCCAGCAGTGGGACAGTTATGGGCCAATATTTATTTATTAAATATCAATACCGAAAGTTGTAGGTTTTACCTCACTGGTGAGGGTCTAACAAAATTATTACGGTATTGATATTGTAACTAGTTTCTTCACTATGAAAGATTGTAAAGGACTTAATTCAGAATAATTTGACGTTCTTATTATAAACAAGCTTTTGCCCGCGGCTTCGTTCCCGTTAATTTATAATTAAAAAAACTCTTAACACACTACTAAAGTTTCTATAATAATATCGTCAGTGGAAAGGTAAAAAGACTAAAGCGCCAATATACCTACTTTACAGGAGAGCGTTTCAAAGTTTTTTTTTGACGAAAAAAAAATCATTACAATGTTTCTGTATGAGGTATCTTAATGAAACTAACATACCAATGTTATGTGATTTTTTGCTATTTTTTGGTTTTTGAATGAAGCTTCTATCTCTACTGGTTCGTGAGAAAAATGTCGCTTTAGTCAATATCAACTAATCATTTCGAAAAACTCGGTAAGGTCAAAATACTAATCCACCCTAGATGATTTTGTACCCACAGTCGAAAATTACTAACAAGCCATCAAGTACTAAAATATAACCAAGTAAATATACTTACGGTTCTATGCGTTGCATAAAATGGAAAGCATAAATCACTAACAAGAATATTTACATTTAATCTTGTCCAAGTAAAATTACTTACTACTAATTAAATACCATTCCGATTTACAGACACAGGAGAGTAAAATTACTAAAGCACAAAAAGTTTCATGTTAGTGGTACCATTCCTACTAGTGAAAATTATGTTTTTTTTAATTTGAATGTTATTTAAATACTAGCATGTAATTTTACTTAGACATTAAATCTTTTTTGCGACGTTTTGAGATGTGAAAAACCTTTAAATACCAATGCAGAAATATTGTTAAAACCCAAACAACGGATTTAATGATTTTATGCAATTCAGCCACGTCGGCTGCCCCATGCAGAAATCCAACCATTCAAATTTTTTATTCAGGCAGATTTAGTGTAGTGGAGAACCGATCAGGATCGAGTATGATATATTCTAGGGCTAATGTTCCTTGTGGTTTTGATTGACCTTAAGTCCTCTAAGTACATTGCTGAAGAAATCACTGCTGGGCTACCAGGTGAGGAGAAAAGGTCAAGTAATATCCCAACTCCTTTACATGGTTGACCCAAAACTGTTTGCCCCCACCGATTTGCGTCTGGTGGAGTTACTGAAGGTAACTGAAAACTTCAGTAATTCTTTCAGTATGGAATTTGATGTGGACAAATATGCAGTTATGCATGAAACGTGAGGGAAGATTGTGGGATCCTAGGGAATTAAAGTAACTTAGATCCCACTCCCCAAAACCTACACAGACTTGGGTATACCTAGGTGATAGGCATTAGGGAGACCGACATGAAGCAATCGTTGTGGGAGAGCTTCAGGCCGCCTGAACATGTTCAGAAAAATGTTTTATTGGGCGGAAGCAAGGTCTTTAACGGTTGGGTCATGCCGGTCTTGATGAATCCTTTGGCATAGTCAAGTGGACTTCAACGGTTCTTGAAGCCTTGGATAAATGATCCGTGCACTGCTGATTGTATATCGAATGCATCACTTGCGCTTATCGGTGATGTGGCTGTATATTCCTCGGAAGTGATATATGTATAGGGATCGAGAGTTTTTAAACGCAAATACCCCACACAACCGCGAAATGTACAGTTTCAGGGAGATGTGATCGCCATGAACAAGGAACTGACCCCGTTCTCCTGGGCTTAAGAGACTGGCGCAAACCTACAATACATAGCATCAATGAATGACCGCAAAAAAGTATGGCAAAGCAAGCATTCGTATCTAGTTATTTTTTCAAAACGACGTCGATGGTCTTGTATGTGCAATTGTGAACGAAGTTATGATGACGAACATGTACTGGAAATATATTGTGAAGGATGGAACGGTTGACATTGTCGAGCATGCCACCGTCCGGGAAAACGGCGAGTATTTGCACAGACATTACCTGGAGGCCAAAATTATTCACCAGCAACATGCTCTGAAATACAATCTTGTTCCTACATCGTGTACCACACTTCAAGTATGTCCGACTCAGTTCTTGAATCGATCTATCATCCATCACCCACAGGACTGTTGTTCTCAAAAAGCCTGATTAGTGATCGGCCGGAGTGTCGCACAATGATTGTATTGTTGATATTATTGTCCCTCATGGCGAGAATTTCGTGAAACTTGAAAAAGCACTAAGCACACGAGGTTGTCAACATTTAGGACGTAGATTCAGCAGTCTGTGCAGATAGTCGTTACGGCTTATGGCATTAGGCCATAAGTCAAGAGCCTCGATCAACACCGCAAAAGGCTCTCGGTAGGTGGCTAGATCAGGCTTGATACAGTATGCGGTACTCCCTGACACAGCACGCATTGTGCAAAGGTTTCTTTCTCTGAAGCCATGACCACAAGTAGCACTCGCGCGCACGAGCCGTGCGGTTTTTTTTTGAAGGCTGGTTAAATCAGGATGGTTATAGGCTGTTTAATGGAAATCGGTTCAGCCGTTTCAAAATGATCAGCTCTGCAGTTCACAGTTGGAGTGGAGATTTCAACCAAACAATAGATATCCATTTGAATTACATTGCAAAACTAGTGACAATGATAGTAGGGTACAATTTTTAGGGAAATTTGGGTTTGGAAGGTTGTTAACACTTCTAACTTCGAAATAGCTAATAATCAGGCAGACTCAGTGATTTTGACAACAAGGATTTTGAAGGTGGCTCAGGGAGGTTGTCCGCCCTCCGCAATGACTAGTTGTAGATCCATCGTATTTGAGCTCGTATGACTCGTTATGGAAAGCAGCTTCTCACTCACAATCGGTTACAAGGATCGACAGCCACATTACAAAGGGGGTATTTTTAAATTTTAAATATTGATTTAGTGGTGATAGATCGATCAGAACATCTCACAATGATTGTTGATATCACTGTTTCGCATGATGAGAACCTCGTGAAAACTGAGAAAGATAAAGAAATGAAATATCAAGACTTGGCACGAGGTTGTCGACATGTGATATCTTGATTCAGCAGTAATTGTGCCGATAATAGTTACGGGGAATGGCTTAATAGACAAGAGCCTCGACCAACACCTAAAGAGGCGCTCGTTGGGTGGCTGGATCAACGGTCTGATATAGAAAGCGGTACTTCTCGAAACGGTGCGTATTGTTAGGAGATTCCTCTCTCTGAAGCCCTGACCACCGGTAGCTTGGACCCTGGTTTCGATCGGTGGGATACATTTTTTATATTCATGAATGTTTTTTTTTAGAGAAATATTTAAAAATGAAAATTGTAAGTCAAATTTAAGTATCATTATTACGTTAAATGAGACGTATAGCCTTTCGCACTATTTAAATAAAATCTCATACTGACTACTAAATAGACTTCCAAATTGAATTTAGGGATATTTTTTTTTACTTAACCGCCATTCATTACAAATATTTGTAAAACGATTTTTATTAAAACGCCAACAATACTACGACACAATAATGCAGATTTACTAACAAACCACTGAAATGGATTTAGTCTGAAGGATTAATTACTAATAAACATTATTTAGCTTATATGAGAAATCGAATAATACTGATAAGCCATCGTTTCTCTTAAGTAATTAGATAAAAAGTATTTATGCGACGTCAACCTATAAAACATCGAAAAAACGTCGCTTTAGTCACTCATCAATGTACTTACAGGCAAAATTTTGGAATGCTAAAGCGCCAAAAAAGTGCTCAGATCACCAGGAGACCTAGACCAATCGACGCAGAAAAAAAATTGCAGTCGAACTGTATATATAACTCATTTTGACCAAAAGTGGCGCTTTAGTCTTTTTACCTTTCCACTGACGATATAATTCAATCGTGATTCGAAAGACACGTGGCGCCATCTATGAACGTTATTGTTGTTTTCCTCGCGAACCGTACTTTTTTTCAGGATGAAAGGTACCCTATGTCCGTTTTTGTACACCTGACAACGTATATGCAAAATTTCAGGATGATCGGTTCAGTGGTTTAAAAGCGTGAAAAAGTAACAAACAAACAAACTTACTTTCGCATTTGTAATATTAAGTTAGGATTAGGATAGTTAGGAAGTTAGGATTTATTATCAATGCCGAAAAGTGTTGGTTTTACGTCACTGGTGACGATCTAACAAAATTATTATGGTATTGATATTGCAATAGCTAATTTCTTTGCTATGAAAGATTAATTGCAATGTTGTTCACGATAATTTTACGCAAATCTTACTATCAAAGAACTTGAGAATACATTCAAAGTGAAAGGTTCCATTTTAACATTTACAAGTCGCAGATAACCCAGGCATTCGGATTTCTAAAGCATTACACACACGAGTTAAAGTAATACAATGTTCTCTGTTTCATTAAAATAACAGACCGTCCTAAAGAGGTGGCGATTAAACTGTCCTAATTGTTTCAGACTTCCTCCAAAATATGAAAGTAAAATGTCTGTTACACTAACAAGAACTTTTGTATAATGAATAAAGTTTAAAATGGAACACACTTTTCATTTTAAGTGGCCGTTAGGGCCTATCAAGCCATTATGACTATGGAAGAGAACCGTATTTTTTTTTTCGTCTTCACAGCCTGTCTTTGACGCCTTATCTGACATCTTTCGTTGCGAAAATACGATACGGCAACCAGTCCGCGTGAGTCAATTAAAAAATGAGGGTTATTTTTTTGAAACATTTCGCTAAAATAGTTAAAACCGCAGTCCGTAACGAATTGCGCTGTGAAAATAAGGCCTTTTATGTTGTAAGTTATATGGACTTTTATTTGGAGGCCAATTAAAAATTCCTTTTCCCGCTGTACGGTCCCTAGGGCTCCCTTTGTCGCGGCCGGATCGGTGTGGAGCCTCCGCCTGACTGAGATGACTCTTAAATTTCATCTAGTGAGCCCTAACGAGACAACGAGATACTGTCTGAAATTTATCGAGACTTGGAGCAAAAATACCTTCGCCTGGATTACAAGTATGCGTACCTGCTTAATGAAGTTCTGGTAGTAAAATTTGTTAGTATATTGTAATTATTTTAGATGTTAGTAACTAGTACCTAACACTATAAAACTAGGATAAAATAAAGAAGTTAGATAATAGTAGAGTTAGAACTAGGATGATATTTAATAATGATGGTTATAACTTGGACCATGTTCCCGATACTGCTGAATTACTATTTTTAAATGCTTTTTATATATTTCTACACGGTATATGTGTTACGGATAAAGGCCGAATGGCGGTTACACCTAGGTTTATCCGGGTACAACTAGGTGCAACCAGTAAGTAGCAGTTGGTTAGAACTAGGTGTATCCTATTTCTGTCTGCAAGGTTTAAAGTAACCTAACACGAAGGGGATGACGGGGGCTTCGTTCGCTGGCTTCGCTCGCTCACTCTAGCCTTCGTCATCCCCTTCGAACCTAACCTATCCGTGTCGGGGTTCCCCTTAACCACCGGTGTGCGGGTTTACCTAGTTCTACCCGCTATGATGAAGGCTAAACCTAGCTCTAACCGAAGACAAGTAGGATACATCTAAGTTTATACGCATGTGGCCGGCTGCACCTAGTTGTACCCGGCTAAAACTAGGTGTAACCGCACTTCGGCTATTACCCGTAACATATACATGTAATATGTTTAATGTAGTATATTAGTATTCATACAAAGTTTTATACATAACATTATGCTTATTTTTGATATCATATCGTATCACAACAGTGTGTGCAACTACCATGTTTTATCTCTACGTCACTCTAAGGTCAAATAGTAGAAAATGCCTCAGGCATTAAATCCGCCTCTGTACTAATTTCGTGTATAAAGAATAAATAAATAAATCACATTGATTAGGTAAATAAAGGAAATAATAACGGCTATAAAAGTTTGACTCATTATGTTACAAAAAATGTTAACGTTAAAATATAAACTAAATGCTTATTGGTTTCAAATCATGAATTTGACTTTTAAAACCTTTAAATAGAACACAATAAAAATACATCGGCCCCAATATAACAGTGTAGCTACAATTTTAATTTTAACGTGTTCGTAAATTTAAAAACTGCAAGGACCGTTAAATGCTACAGTTTTTTGTCGTCAGCGATATTAAACAACAAAATGCAATAAATATCCAGAATTGCTACAACAAAATACTAGAAACGAGAGAAGCAGTCAGTAACCGGTCATATATATAATTATATAAAAAGACCTTCTTTAATTTCCTATGCGTCAGTGTCATCATCATCATCATCATTCAGTCAAAAGACGTCCACTGCTGGACATAGGCCTCCCCCAAACCATGTTGGGGGGGTTTGCCATAATCACCACGATTGACAGGCGGGTTGGCGATCGCAGTATGGTTATTAAAGGCCTCATAGAACGCTGCTGCCTATCCTATAGTGAATCCCTTAAGGTAAAGATACACGGCGACACATTTCACTCGACACTCAGTGTCGACACCGAGTGTCGTAGTGTTTACGTCGCTGTTACACTGAGTTGCGCATTAGCTCGGGTTTAATTTTAGTGTCGCGATTGCATTGTGTCGAATGTCAGTGTCACCGTGTATATATAACCTAAGTCACTTTTCACGACACTCATGGGAAGTGGCTATTCTTTACGTCCGGCACCACACAGATAATATTTCCTATGCGTATTCCGCTGAATCACGTTCGCCTTTAAACGCATTTAATTCGCCATGATCATAAATTCATATTGCCACCTAACACGTTCACCGTTCTCTGGCTGAATTCGAAAATACGACGGCTATACTAGTCGCCGACGTCCATGGAAATAAAATGCTTTCCAATGCAGCCATTGAAGTATGTTACCGTGCACCAGCATAAATTTGCTGTAGTACGCTATTTGAATTATTGCATAACTTGTAAACACGTTTAGACCAGGCGCGCTTGCAACTCGGGGACATTCCTTTTTTCACTTATCGACACCTTTAAAATATGGAGCGCACGCGTTTCGCGATATAAGTACATTTTGCGACTGAATGCTGTGCCACGCTGCATTATATCAACTTTTTTAATTTAAGTGCTAAATTTTTCTGTACTTTTTTTTACTAAATCTCTGTTGCTTTATCTTAAATCTCTGACCATAATAGAGTGGTTCCGCGTAGTAAATTTTCACTTTTAGTTCGCAACCTTCACTTCAAGGGATTTAGCATTTTCTTCCGTTTTAGAGAGGTTCTCGGACCGAGCGTTGCAGAATATCTGAAGTGAAAGTTAATTTTCAAATAAGTATAACAAGTCTCGTTCCACGTAAACGCTCTTGTTATGTTATACTCCCCGTAGTTAGTAGTTAGCGGTAACGTCTAGAGCGGCTACTCGGTTCGCTAAGTGATTTTTATCGTCCGACGATTACGTTCCGACAACATTGAGAACACACATTTGTGTGGCACCACTACATTATGTAGTCTCGGCTTGTTTTTGCGCTGGATTACCCGTTTAAACAAACAGAGCAGCCGGAACACCAAATAAAGGGTAATACTAACCGACGCCCGCGTTATTCTTACAAAATTAACTCATAACGCCAAGAGCTCGTTGATTTTTTTTTCGTCCGTAATCTGCTTTAATGGGCACGGGGCCAGTCGCTTTCGTGAATAGGTTGCACGCGACCACCGCGAAATGGGAATCTTTAAATAGTGTACATGCATTTTTGATGTCGCTTTAATGTCACGCCCAGGCCCGATTGTGGGAACAATTAGCGTTATAACGAGTTCATTAATGATGGACGATATAAAGGCACTTTTAAAACTGGTGGGCTTTTATTTAGTGAAAGATAACAGCTGGCCGTAAACAACTGCGCCGTTCAGAACACTAGGGTTTTATAGGATTGCCTTTTAAATTTTAAATACGCCAGATAGAAAAAAATATTTTTGGTAAGAAAAAAACTCCCGGAGAATTTAATAAAGGGATTAAGTTTATGATACATATGTAAATGTATATTAGAGGCGTAGGTCGGAGAAAAACAAACGCTTCGCATGCGGCCCCGAAATAATAAGTTGAAGTAGAGTTCATGTCGCGCCCGCCCACCTGAAGAGATTGGGGGGACAGGAATGCTTAATATAGAGTCCTTTACTTGCACCGGCTCGCCAAATAACATTGCCGACTTCGCCAGCATTACCTACGAACGCTCCGCTCTCCTTGTGACAGATTTTCTTCAGTCCCATCTTTATTATTTTAGAGAGGTTTTACTGTAAACACATTTACATTCTACTAAGCAAACAGTTTTATTTTAGCTTCACAGTTTACCATACCAAATGAAAGCATTCGAAATACTTCCACATTTTTTATTCCAAGAAAATTCAACTTGCACAAAATTAGAAAGAACCTGGAAAGTTTCCGACGCAGAATTTTCGTATACGCCGTGACATTGCAAACAATCCGACGCCCGTAGCAACGGCTATCCGCAATCCACAAACTAAATAATATACCAAGTATTTTGCTTGCATGTTTACGTTCGGCTGACAGGCATTCATTCTATGCACGAAAAGTTTCTCGGTTCTCCCAGTCGTGTCAGTTCGGAACTTCCCGAGCTCGGACATCACGAACCGTAGATAGTTGCACAATGGAATAAAGTAACATCGGAAGCTCGTTGGAGTTAATAAATAATACAGAAGCGGAGTGACATGCGCAGAGTGCAGTTCGTACTGGCCCTAAGTCTGTTTTGACTGCAAATATCTGCTCCGGATGTCTGCTGGCCGGCCGACGTAGATTGTTTGGTAACTAGATAGGTCATTGATCAATCAGACAAACAGGATTAGAGAACTGCCTAGCGGTACGGCTCTGCGCTTGACGTGATCGAGTTCTTGAATTTATGAAGTTGGTCCAAGGATCGGATGCGAGTGTGCAGGCTATTGTAATGTATGTGTTGGTAATAGCATTTAAAGATAAAGATAATATACTAGTATTTGTGAAAAATGAGTGTACATTGCAAAGATTTGCAATGTAGGATGTTTATGATTAAGTCGTGGTGGACTGGACGTTACGAACCCACTCGTTATGCACCGGGTTGCGAGTTCAAACCCAAGCAAGTCTTCTTCTTCTATCGTGTCGGCATGAGCTATACGAGAATAGCTCATGCCGTGGTGAAAAGATTAGCCAGTCAGCAAGGTTGGTAGCGGGGCTGACTGCCCAGGGTGCGACAGACGTACTTAAGTATCGAGACTCGTGGAGGCTCTTTTCATGCATCAAGCCAAGCAAGTACCAATGTGACTTTTTCAATGTCATATGTAATTTCTTAGTTAATCTAAGACACAATTGACATACGGTGAAGGAAAACAGCGTGAGGAAACCTGGAATTAATGGTCTGATATTATTTTTTATTTAGGATGTTGAGTTTTCCATATTAGCCTTATATGTTTTGCCACATTATGGCGTACAAAGTAAAGGTTAAGAAGTTTAAATAATTAAAATTCATTAAATACTAAAACTAGGTTGCTACATAATTGCAAATTAAAATTGAAATTAACTACACCAAGTCAGCTACAGAAATGTCTACATATCTTATGTTGCTGAGTATAGTACTTGAACAAATTGAATATTACCTACTGCTTCCTGATGAGAATCAAAAGGAATCATTTCAGCAACAGTAAAAGGTAAAGGTAGGTGTAAATAAATAAAAAATGGATGCTGTAGTAGATAACTGGCACTGTCTATTCTCTTGCAAATTATGTCCATCCTAAGTTTGTCTGGTAGAAATCACCTGCAATAAGACCAAGGACCAAGACAATTGTACATCTCTATTTTATAGTAATGTTTCTTGTTTGTTTTGTGTACAATGGTAAAAATTTTTTTTCTTGCGGTAGCCAGAAACTGTCATAGAATTGCTATAAAAGCGCGAAACAACTTAAAAACAGTATTTATTTCCTATACAAGGTTAGTCAGAAAGGGGGTACTAATCCGAAAGGGGGTTAAAGTACACATGATAATGAATAACTTTTGTTCTACAACTTTTTCTAAAAGTCAATAGTTTAAGAGAAATAGGTGATCAAATATCTCAAAAAAAATGCTCGAAAATCTATCTATCCCCAGTGATCAGCTGTGTTTACATTTTAGGTCATATTTGGGGTTATGAATTAGAAGCACCATTTTCTGAATTGGTAACTAAGGCAAGGATGAAGCATTTTTGAAAAAACTAAAATAAAAATAATTTTGCATTGAAAAAAAAATTATCGAATTTTGAAATTTTAACACTTGCTTTATGACAGTCATCAGTGATACTATAAGTGGCCTGCAGATTAGTACCCCCTTTCCGACTAACCTTGTATGAACAACAATTTTATCACAAAACAGTTCCAAAATTTACGTAGTATTAGATCTAGTCCACACTATCCGTCTATACACTTATAAACTAAATTCAACAACATATCCATTTTAACCCACCTTAATTCAACCCAGAATTGAAAGCACGCTACACAAAAGGTGCAACACATCCAGTACCCAGCCACCCGTTGTTATCAACGTTGGCGAGCGAACTGTGCGTAATCTTTGTCTCACGAGACCGCCGACCACATTGTGCTAATGCCCAGCCGGCTCTCGTACTGACCTGAATCGCTAGATAAGCTTAAACTTTGTACCATCGCTGTCAATTGTGGAACTATTGAATTTTTTAAGTGGACTGAAGTGCTTTGTACTATTTTGGTATTGAATTGAATTTGAGTTATATTGTTATGGAGAATGTGAGTAGTTTTCGGTTTTGTTTTGTTGTTGAGTAATCATAATGCAAGATTCTTATTGTTATTTTTTTGCTATAATATCGTGAGCATAATTAGCCCATTAATTATCCCACTGTTGGCCAAGGGCCTCTTCTGGATGAGAAGTTTTAGGCCTTAGACCACAATATTAGCCTATCGGGCTAACATTAAGCCATACATTATCTCGTCTCGGAAAGAGATAATTGGACGACAAAATTATCTCGCGCTGCGCATGTTAGGCTAGCTGGTGTGATTTCGCGACTACACACAGCATTGAGAATTTTATCGTACTCTCTCAGGTGTGCAGGTTCCCTCACTATGTTTAGTGAGGTTTATCACTACGTTTATAACGCAAGTGATAATCAAATTATGATCTGCACATGAATTCGACACGCCAGAGGTTCGAGTTGAGATCGAACTCGAACCCTCCTCATTGGCATCGAAGGCAAGCGTTCAACCACTAGGCTAGTGCAGTTGAACCATTTTTGCCATATTAATTCCAATTCCAATTTTATATTCAAATCTTCATAGGGTTGTTTTTTCCGACATTCGCGAGTTTGTGTCATTTACGAATAAAGTAATCCAATAAAAAACTCATTTTTTCCTACGTGTTAGTTGAGGACCTGTAAGAACAGAAAATAATAACACTCCCACGCTACGTACAATTAATCATTCACAGGTAAACTATTATAACATAAACTATAAACGCGTGACAGCTCCGTCTGGGGCGAAGTAAATAAACGGCGGCAACACTTAAACAAATGTAAACGAAATTAACAAGGGCATTAAGAAAAGAAAACTATGTCGTTATGGTCCCTAGCAATTGTAGCGGACGTGTAACACACACTGGAGGAAAAGGGCGATGAATAAAACACACGTTAATAGGCAACGTCTAACAACACAAAGCGCCCACATTAGCGCCTAACGAATAAGGTGCCGCTGATGGATAGGATTACGTCTCGCTTCTTCCGCCGTTTACGCTTTCGAAGCGATGCTTAAGAGAAAGTAATATCTGACAAAGTGGATAAAATATATTTCGGCTGCACTTAGATGTGAAGCGCGGCCAAGGAGGCCAGTGTGCCGGTTCCCACGCGGCCGCCTATCTCGTGTTACACCCAAAAGAATCCCATTTTTTTTTCTCACAGAATTAAACGAGCGATAAAATTCTTGCGACGTCGCATGAAAATGTGCGTTACCTGCCTTGCATATTTATGCGTGCCCCAGTAATGACGTTTGTCGAGCCTCCCTAGCCCGGTTTCATTACTGCTTGTCTCACCGAGCGTTAAAGCAAACCCTACTTTATAAACAATCTGTGTCAAGTGTTTTCCGATCGCGTCGCAACTTGTTTGCATTTTTCTGTACAGAATGAGTTAAAGGTGTATCAATTAAAATAACGCCAGGTACATTGTTGGCGTGCTGTTATTTGTCTACGTTGAAGCGCGCCTCGTTAAGTCTTTCTTGTTGAGGTGTTCAGTTCAGCCTTCTCTTTCTTCTGTATTTAACATGTATGTGGGTGTCCCGCTCTCTCAATGGCATTTTCACTAGCTTATGCTAAGAATGTGGGTACATAAGTCGTCACTAAACATTAACTCTGGCTTAAGTGTGCAATATCATTTATCTCGGCTGCGAGGGTAAATATTGTTCTTAATTTAATTCAAGTTAGTAGGAGCGCACGTGGATGACGGCGCGAGCGGCGACGACGCTGCGAGCCGCAAGTCGCGCGTTGCACATCGAATATTTCAAGGGGAAACGGCGCAGAATATACTCGCAATAGCTCGCCCCTAATCTTGAGCCAAGTCGAGTGTTGCACCTGCAGCCAAATTCGTTCCAATTAGGAGGAGTTAGAGTGCGCGTTGCTGACTGAACAGCAAATGATGCGGTCCCCACTTAACGCCGCCTCGGGCGACACTTACGTGTCGTCTGCACGTAAATAAATTCAGTTACCGCTTGCACTGAGTGCGCGTCATTAAACTTTCTTGTCCGTAACTCAAGCCCGACGTGTGACGTTTGTTAATTATCAGGATTTAACAACATGTTGATCGAATTGCGTTCGCAGAATGTTCGCTTATTAACTTCACTTCAGTATACGATACTGAGAACGTTTGCTTTATTAGCTTAGGTATATAATACAAATATTGTTTTGCAAGTACTTTGTAGTAGTTACCTACTCGTGTTTGAGTCGATTTTGATCGAATTTTCGTGCACGTAATAGTATCAAAAACTGACATTTTGACTTTAATAAAAGCAGGTGTGCTAGTGTCATAGGTTAAACAGTTAACTGATACAATGAACTTTTATTGCGGCACGTTACCGCAATGACTTGAAAATACACAACACATCGATAAAACTGTTTGCTTAATATAAAATTTAACGTAATCGACTTTACGTCGATGTGATCGTAGCGAGTACATAAAGTGAACATGCTCTTTCGCTACCAGTAGTGATATCCCACTAATGTGCTTTCGCCTACAATCTTTTCTTGCGATGACACGCTAAAATTTTCCGACGGTTTAAATGAATTTGTATTCTATGCTGTATAGATTAGGGTAGGATTTGGTTTATTTGTTGGGTTAGAGTTAGGATAATTCGAAAGTTAAGGTGGGTGATGTCAATCTTTATCGTAAGGGAAGTTGTAGGAAGGGGGAGGTCGAAGCCGACTAGAGGGTGCGCCGCTGCGTCGATTGTAATCACGCAAATGGTTCCATATCAAAATGTCACATTTGTATCGATGTTTTCCTGTCATTTTGCGCAGGAGTATTGAACTTTTTTAACTTAAAGTATTGTTCTCTGTAATATTAAAAGTCATGGATACTTTGTCGCAAATTTTGTATTTAGAGTGCTACGCAGCTACGGTTTGAATCGAACTGCTACGCCAACAGTCTAATTGCTACGCCGTAGAACGACTATACCTTTCACTGAACAAAATATTTATAATGTGTTGTAGTTCAATCGAGTCTTTAGAATAGAACTTTGATTTATTAAGTCGTGTATGTTTCTATTATTTGGCATTTACAAGGCATAAAGTAGAAAACATATTTGTATAGATGTAGGATGCATTGATGTAGGACATGGACTTCGAGTCCACGCTCAAAAATATCCGAAGGGAATGTAGACTAGAACGCGAAAAAGTAGACTAATTTACGTCGATGGGTGCAGTAGAATCTTCATAAAGTGCAAAATGTTTGTAAGCCAAATTAGGCACTATGATGACGTTATAGAATTTAAATTAGTTTGTTAATATTTCTAAGTTTATATGGCGGTGTGCCTTGGTGCGCGCTCTGTAGGTGTATGTAAACTAAGGACACTTTTTTCGTGAAGTTTGTACTAGAGTCTTCGTCCATGTGTTTCTACGTCAAAGATAAAAGATAAAGAAATCATTTTGCTTTAAAAAAACCGTTAAACATACACGTTTTACGATCAAAGATTTTGTTTATCTTTTATAGAAAATTCAAATGGTCGGGCTGTACTTATATTTATTCTTTCCCAATTTAAATAATTTGATTACATAGGTATGTACATTTTCGTTCCCGAAGGCCATCAATTGATTGTATTGGTCTGCTCGATCAAAGTAAGATCCTTCTTACATCCTTTCTTTACCAATTTTCTGTCTCTGCTTCATACCTTCATCCATTTTTATAATAAAAGTAGCAATGGTCCTGTAGATAAGGGCGCTACCACATTTTATGTATTCAATTACAAATGGAATGACATTTTGGATGTACAAAAGGCGTCGTTTCAAAAAGCAATTATCGTTAAACGTTTACGAAACAATAAAAAAATCACGGGGTCACGTATTAAACAGTCTTTTTTTGGTGAGTTTGGTTTTATTTTTCTATCGACGCAGGCTGCCGGCTAGCCACTGACTGCGATCGCCTCCATTAAAATAACTCGTTAAAATTTATCATCGACCCGCTTAATCGCTTTAGCGCCACCATCTGGGATTTTATGATTTTTCTGCTTGCTCTGTATACTTTCGTGGTCATTTTACAACGTTTACAAAATTGCTTGCGTGAGTTGGTTAAAAGCTTTCCAACAGCGTTTTACATCTCCACTTTTGCGGGTAGTGATATTTTTTGTGTCAACCACACGTGGCCCCCATTCGTTATAATAATTACAATTTACATTTTCATCAAAAAAATCCCAATAGGGAACATGCATGTAATTTTTTTTTTATCTTAATCAATAAAGCACATTAAAATAAAACACAAGAAAAGTATTAAAAGTCAAATGTTACTATTGTTTGTTGCTCAAAACAATTATTAAACTTCAACAATTTTCTACTACAGTTCAAACATCCTTTAGGCCCAGACTCCACCAAAGCGGAGATGTGCGGAGATGTCTCGTAAACAACCAATAGGAATTCGTTTTGAGTTGAAGCTTAGCGGAGAGATTTGAAAATAACGCAATCCTATTGGTGGATCGAGACATCTCCACTCATCTCCGCTTAAGTGGAGTCCGGGCCTTATTGTCGCGGCCATAATGTGACGTCATAATTCACGATCCTGCTTTGTTTAAATCTCTTTTTTAGCCACCAATCATATAAATTAAATTATTTCTTGTGCTTTATTCAAGCAGAAATCGCACTTACCAACTAACCTGAGAAATCAAACAGTTTGCTAAGAAAAGATTATTTAAAGATTTATTCACGTGGATTTTGATGTCACTTCCGGCATTTTAGAACACGACGCATTTCGAGATTGCGTTCCGTTCCACAAAAAAAAAACGTAATATAAAATAATGAATTGTAAAATAAGTAATGTGTTAAAAATAAAAAAAAATGCGATTTGTGTCTTGACTCCTGTAAAATGTATATTTAAACAATGAAAGAGTTTTGAATTACATGCATATTCCTATTATCTAGGTTGAAATCCAATTTAATCAAATTATAGCGGGTTTTCTGCAGCCGTGGTGTGCCGTGGCGTACTCAGAAGATAATTAAATAATTAAGAATGTATGAATGACGCTGTAAAGCGGTTTCCCTGATATTGTAATAATGCAGTCCTCTTGGGCGAAATCTTTTAAATTATTCTCTCACACTTTTGCTTTGTAATTACGCGGACGTGGATGCCTACCGGCTCCGCGTCTATTGTGCGGTGTACGACTTAAAAATTTACGTCATATTTAAAACTGATGAATAGAATTAGACTGTATTTTATTTGAAACACATTCTTCAGAATAAAACACGATAGAGATTCAAATGAATGAAGATTTTAATTGTAAGGATGCATCTTACATTCAGGGGCCTAATTCTCCTAAAATAAATCTTGATAAATCACTACCGAATCAAGGCCGAACCGTTCATTCAGACAGTTCTCAATTTCAAAAGCTATCAAATTGTTTGACACAAAAAACAAAATCAATCATTTTGAAAGTTTTCGAAAACAAAAACTGACGGTTGTGGTTCGATTGCGTTTGGCAACAATTTATTTTAGGAGAATTGGGCCCCAGGTCCAGAGTCTAATGTCATGTGTACAGTCAACAGCACAGGTCAATGAATATTATTTTTGTTTTTTTTTTTTAAATTAATCATCCGTGCAGTTTTATCTTCTTCTTATTCTATCGTGTAGGCACGAGCTATACGAGAATAGCTCATGCCGTAGTGAAAAGATTAGCCAGTCAGCAAGGTTGGTAGCGGGGCTGACTGCCCAGGGTGCGCCGGACATACTTGTGTATCGTCACTCGTGGAGGCTCTTTTCATGCACCCTAGGTTTATTTAATTTATCGTAATACTATTCTTTTAACAATTCGCTCTATATCGTTAATTATGTTAAAAAAATAATTGACAAGATTTCATTCGTAATTATTATTTTTTAACTTAGTCTTTCACCTCTTCCTTTTGATGTCGAATGTACGTGCCTATACACCGCACATTTTCTACATTCGTAATTTTTTAAAGTAAGACCTACACTAAAAAAATCCTGAAGCATTCCTGCTGAATGTGGGAAACGTTCGACAAAACGGTTAGCACGAGTGGAAATGAAACGTTTTACCTCTAAAATGTCAAAGGTAGCTTCTTTGGGTTTATATTTTGCGTTTATAGCGGTCAACGGCGCGTCGAGATACGAGCAAAAAGACCTGGAGCGACCGCTCGCTGCCGGGAGAAAATCTGAGGGCTTAAACAGTGCCACGTATGAAATAGTAGAGCTCGGTTACATGAAAAAGACGAGAGGCGAAATCGAGTGACAGGACCACGGCGCAGGATTTTCAGTCCGATGGTTTTTTGCAGCCGGGATTTTAGGTCTGGACATTGCAGCCGCAGAGGCGATGCGAATTTATCGTGCCCGCTTCCCAGGCGGACGTGCGGTCCATGATTAGTTGGGCTCGACGCGTCTCAGTGATTTTTTTACATTTGCAAAGTCACCGGACCAAAACCCGCTCCTCTCACAAAATTAGAACACAGACATATTTCCTTTGATTCAAATTGTATTAAAATGTTGTGTTTTCAATTTCAGATTGACCCCAAAGTGGCCTTCCCTAGGAGAGCACACCCAAAGGTAAGCTTTTGATAACATTTCATCACGTTGCGGTTAGACGTAAATTGAAAATTAAACCTTTATAATAAACTCATTCCGACATTATATTGCCACAAAATGGCGGAGCAGCGTTGCAAAGTTACGACATATTGTGACTGTAAAGTAACCGGTTCAACGCGGTGTTGTTTATTTTCGAACATTTACACAAAATATTATTTAAGGCTGGACATAACTCTCGCTCGCTATTAAGATGTTGGTTCACGGTGCATAAATAACTAAGGGCTAATAATTTAGTATGCGGGCTGTGATCTCGGGGCCGTCCGTAACCTAGATAGTCCTGTGATTGAATCGCATAACAGTCTATTTAGTCCATTTCCTTTTTCCCTCCATTTTCATGAGTACGTTTATTTAATATTGTATACAAATAGTAGATGAATTATGGAGACAAACATTTAATTTTTAGTACTACAATTTGGTTTAAGATTTTTATTATCACAAAGACATCCTTATTTATATACGATGGTTAAAGGTTGTTTAACTAAAATGGCTTTTAAGTCTATTGCCATCTCTATTTATTGGCATACAAATGACAAGGATAGATATAATTTAATCAGTGTTTAAGAAAGACAATCTATAATAAGTAGGTAAAGGGGATTTTTTTAGCATGGATTTGCTTTTTTTTCGGTTATTTGATTGTCTTCACTTTAAAAACGTAATTGTATTAATTCAACTATGCAAATATTGACCTATTGATATCATGCATATCATTTCTCTTTAAGATCCTCAGTTTTTCCCAGGGTTAGCAACAAAATTGAGGGCTAAAGACTCTAAAATATAATAAAAAATCTAACTTATAACCGGAAATTGAAACTATGCCTGATAAATGGCAATGGGGTGGCGCCCTATCATTTTATAGGACCAAAATACTGTCATTTTCAAACTATGGTTGCACGACCCCTCTAAATAACCCTTCTGTTTTGCTGGAGTGATGGTAACATAATTTTATTTATTTACACACGAACTCACATTCTTCGTCGTAACCTCACCGTTGAGGATCACGACCACATACGACGCATCTTCAAGCTATGCGATCTTCCATAGTGTGGACGGATCGGTACAGCCTTTTTGATCATCCGACCACCTTGCCAGTGCTCTGCTTTGAGCGGGTGTTCCTTATCATGGCCCAGTATCATAAGCCTCTACATACAATGTCTTTTTTTTTGTCGTGCAAAAATCTTCGTGGATACCTTTCCGGCTAAAAATCGACGGAGTTCTTTTTCTTGACCTGTGGCCGGGGTCGTAGGATTCACAGCTGCATGCACCGCAATCCCGGCCGATCTTTCTTTGAGACCTTGCCCCAGGTGAATGCATAAAAAGAAAATAAAATAAATAAATATTAGCCTGTAACTTTCCCACTGCTGGGCAAAGGCCTCTTCTCGTACAGAGAAGGAAAGAGCATTGATCGCCACGCTTGCTCATTGCGGGTTGGCGATTTCAGACAGTTAAAGTCCAGGTTTCCTCACGATGTTTTCCTTCACCGTATGCATAACATGTCCGAAAAGCTGAGGGCATATTTTAGGCATAGTGCAGATAGCCGCTTGGTGATGTGGAGTTCCCACATCACCAGACTAGTTAGTTTTCATGGCGGTCCATGGTATTCGAAGTAGTCTTCGCCAACATTAAATGATATTTATTTCTGTAAATAAATCTGTGACAGACATTTTTACAAGTCAATGTAATGTTTTTTTTTAAGACTATATAGCATCGGCATTTCCTATCTGACTAGCTCTAAGAAGAAAAGCCGCAACAAACTCAGAGGTCAAGGTCTCTTTTAAAGTCCAGACATTGCTGTATAAAACTACATCTCGAAAGCAGTTGTGCTTTACACACACACATAAACCCGTAAACCAGAATATGATCACTACTTTGAACGCACTAGCATAAACAGTAGAAAGTGGTGAAGGGAGGGCTTTTTTGTGGGCTATCTATTGTAAATCGGACGTTCAAAAATAACTAAGTAATTCTAGTCTATTTTGAATAAATGAGTTTTGAGTTTGAGTTTGAACGGGCAAAACTATTTGCCTTAATCACCCCTCTTGGCAAACGGATTGATGATCGGACTTTGCAGTTAAGCAGACATGAAGACGCTGCTACCCATCCTCTTAATCTTATCCCTTAGTCGCATTACGATACCCACGGGTTCAGAAGTTTTGGCCTATTCTGGGAACAGCCCAGTTTAATCACACAACATTTAGGTATAATTTTTATATTCTCATAGTTGCAAATTCAACTCAAAGCTTTCTTTTAAAACCCGCATAATGCAGACATTTTTGAATTCAGCAGCGATACTATAATAGCTTCGTCTGCAGAGGGGTTCGGCACATATTTACAAGGGTAATAAAAACAATAGAATTCAGAAGTAGCTCGCATGAAAAAACGTGGAGGAGGCAAAAGAACTTGTGCAAAGGTTTTAGTCAGGGGTGCTCATTGTAACGAGTTATTCATCAAAGACTAGGGTGTAGTACGAAATACTGTGCTATGTTGTTTTAAGAGATAGGTATTTTATGTAACTGACAATTTTGTAGGCGCATAAAACCGCGAAAGTAGCGCCACTTTAAAAAAAAGTTATTATTTCTGTTAACACACAACATATTGAAATTTCGAACATTCAAGTTTTTGTCAAGTGCTGTAGAATCTTAAAGGCGCGACTCCATTAGGCAAGTCTTGCATGCAAGTATGACGTCCATTTGCGTACAAGTTGCTTACATTGGAAACATGTTTTTGAGAGTGTGCAAATTGCATGCAGGTTTTACTTGCATACATGTGGAGATGTTTAACAATTGAGTTGGACATCATGGGTGTCAATCACTAGTTCGCAATTCGAAAAATGCAACTAACGTTTGAGCGTCCAATTTGCACGTTACTTGATCAAAAAAATGTATAAGTACAAACTACCTCATACAAGTTGTAGCTTGTATGCAGGTTTGTTCAAGTTGTACCTATGCAATTTGCAACTTGCATACAAGTAACTTGCCTAATGGAATCGCGCCTTTAGAACACAAAATATACACTAAAGCTTCTGAATTCGAAGGTTTAGCGAATAGCAAAAATTGCCGTTTTCGGATTTGAAGTTATAGTAACTAATGCTAATGTTACTATAACTTCAAATCTAGAAGCTCTAGTGTTTATATTTTGTGTTCTATAACTTCTACAACACTTGACTAATATGTTAAACGCACGAAATGTCAATATGTTGTGTGTTAACAGAAATAATGTCTTTTCTTATAAATCGGCGCCACTGTCGCGGCTATACGCTTCTTTAAGTATAGTTAGAGACCTATGCCCAACAGTGGGCATCTGGAGACTGATAATATGATTAGGTCGAAATATAATAAGTACTCTACAATGACCCGTAAAAGCAACTTTGCTTCTTGTTCTTTTTCGAGTGCTTTCCAATTTCGAATATAATAATCAAAAACGATGTGGCCTGTGAAACAGTAAAAAAAAAAAAGTATGTGGAACAGTGAAAAAGTTTAATACAACTAAAAAGAAGGTAAAAACAGGATGATGATGAAAAAGTTATCCTACAATTGTGTATAGAGTATTTGATTCAAGGAAGGGTCAAACTTCAAACTTCAAAACTCATTTATTCAAAATAGACTAGAATTACTTAGTTCTTTTTGAACGTCAGAATTATATACATCAAAGACAGCCCCAAAAATTAAAAGTTAAAACAGGGTAACCCCAGGGTTAAAATTGATTCGGTTTATATGTTTTGAAACTGTTAGTATGCATTTGATGCCAAATAAATATCGAATATCTCTGTATTTGACAGCTATTTGACAAACTAGAATATTTATGTGCAACAAAAATATTGTGCGAGTAAAAAATTGATACTGATATCTCTCAAACAATGTTTATTAAATACAAATTGTTTTTAAACTTGTAGGAAATATTGGCACGCTGTCTATAGAAAAACAGCGATAATTGTAGATTGTATACTTTAGTAATTGTTCGTAGAAACAGAATCGGACCGTAATTCAACTGAAACAGAAAATATAATTATTACACCGAAGATAAATACCTAGTATGTAGTTAAAGATATTATTATGTACCTATCATAATATTTTTATAATGGTAATTTATATTTGGTAATAATGGTTAATGGTAATAATGGTAAAAAAATAATTTTTATAATGTCATAATGGAAAAAACCATTATGACAGTATTGGAAATTGTATGAAGTAAAATACTTGAAATAAATTTGAGACTATATATTAAATGACGGTGTTAAATTTGTTTAACGTATCTATACAAGGTGTATCGTAAATAGTAGTCCAACGTTAAGGGGTCGATACGCGATATATTCAGCTATCACATACCACAATTAGTTTTTTTTTTACCATAGGTTTCAGAATAAAACATTTTTTTAAAATTTTTTTCGAATAATTTAACTAAAAATTAAAAATTACTTGCAAAATATGATAGTACATGTATTCAGCAGTTATAAACAAAAAACAAAATAGGAAAATAATGTATCGGGTTGAAATTACAGCTAAATTACAAAAACGAGGAGATAATAAAAAAAAAACAAATATAATTTTGAGACCTATGGTAAAAAATGGTTCAAATTGTGGTATCTAATAGCTGAATATACGGTGTGTCGACTCCTTAACGTTGGACCACTATTTATGCCTTGTATTTAGATGCAATTGATAGTTCTTTATAATATCATCATCATCATAATCAGCCCATTACTGTCCCACAACTGGGCCAGAGTCCACATCACCGGCAGATTTATACATTATTTAAAAAATATAAATTGATCAATAACTCCGCCCATCGCTGTCCAATGCTGGACATAGGCCTTTCTCAAGTTGCACTACAACACCCTGGCTTATGAAAACAATTGTAATTAAAAATAATTAAAAGGCGAAATAATTGATTGCTAAAATCCATTGTCAGATTATTTACTTCTAAGTTGATCTTCTTTTTTTATTGGAATGGAGCGATGAGAGTTTAAGAGTCTAAAATAAGTCAATAATATTAGGTAAATTACCTTCTCCTACAAAATACATATAACATAGACATAAGTCAATATCCTTAGCCAATGTCTTCATAAATTGTTTACTAGTAGTGTGACGTACCTACATATTATTTTGTTAAATGAGTAATGGACTCTGCTATTTAAAATGTAGATGCATATTAAAGTTTGAATTAAAAAAACTCATTATTCATCTGAAACTTTACATCATAGTACAATGTACAATGTTAATTCTCGCTGAAGTCATGAAAAACCAAGATTTTTCGCTGAGCTACGGGTTTTTGTTCTGCGCATAATTTTACAAGTTTTTACTTAACACAAAATATTAAGCTCACAATAGTAAACAGTAGTTTTGCGGCTCCGGCGAGTGTAAGTTATCATTGGTGAGTGCAAGCCGCATTTAATGTAAATTGGCGTCAGCTCCGCCGCGCGGCCAGCCGCATCCCAACGTTTTTACATTCAAGTAGCCTGATACTTGAGGTTTTATTTGACCTCGCACAGAATAGACGGTAAGCTCTTGCTTTTGTATTTGCACTGCTGAATACTAGAGTGTAGTCAATTGATAATTTCCACCCGCAATAAACGGACGCGAGAGAGTTTCGTGAGGTGAAAATGAGAAAGTCGACGGTGTTGTTTTGTATTAACATTTATAAAACTTGAGGTTGTCGGGGCGTCTTGCAACAAGTGAATTTCCTTTATAGATGCTGGAGATAAGTGAGTGTTGCGCGTCTAGTATTTTTTAACGAAAAAAACCGAATAAAAAATCATAGCAACGTGCGCAAATTCAAAAATCCGCGGATAGAGTCGGCACGCTAACTCCTTCTTTTTATATGGACATTAAACGTGATGGATGGTTTTAAAACATCACGTTATATTACTCTATCCGGGCAGCCAGTGCGGTGTTGCGTGGCCGGTCAAAGGGGATGCCGGCTATGCGAATTACATGAATACATTAAGGGAGCACTGCCTCGTACATGTTACACTGTAATGCTCACGAATAAATTTAGAGCATGTTCCTTCATCATACCACCGAACGGCTACTATGTAGATATGTAAATTATGAATATTGATTCCGCTTATAACGCTATCGATTGCTTATGCCTTGGCCCCACGATATAGCCGTTTGTGATAAAACAGAATAGAAAAGTTTAAGCAGAACAAACTGTTTGCTGACGTCAACAATTTTCGGAAAAACCAAGATAATATTTTTTGTTCGCCTAATTAATTGCTATGATAAACGACGCACAAAATCGGATGATTTTGTCAGTGCCTTGTGGGGGCGAAATTCAAATTTCTGATTATCGTTTGCCGTCGCTTCTGCTTTCCCCTCTTACGCAAACAATGGAAAAAAGGGGACACCGCTTCCAAGAAACAAACGAATTTTTAATATCGTCTTTATCGATAATTGAGACTCTCTGGAAAACCTCTTATTTTGAAAAGTTTTAGAGACTGCAAAAGAGGAATTGTGAAAGAAAATGGAATTGGAAGAAAAAACTTTTTTCATCTTCTTTGTTTGACATTGACAGTCACTAAACTTTGTATTTTCACAGTGGATCTATTTAATTTAGAATTGATTCAGCGGTATTTAATTGTCCAGTCAGCATCTGGCAGATGACTGCGGCAGATATTAAAATTTTATATTTTTGGATTCCCTCGCTTTTATACCTGTCTGATCCGTATTATTGGTAAAAATATTTTTTAGAGTCCTCAGATCTTTCTACGTGCTAAAACACTGAAGAATTCCTTCACTGTCACATTTTTTTCAAATTGCATATCTAAAACCATCTGCATAATATATAATTCATCCCACTCTATGGTCATAAATGTTACGCCATAATTCAAAGCCTAACACAATAGCGTAATTTGAAACATTAACCTCGGATGCAGATGAATAGAACATAAACTGGAACGTAGAACCAAGTGCATAGGAAATCACGCACAGCCGCGAGCAACATTACCTATCTATTATCTGGCAGTACATACTGCAAGTTTCTTGCGAGTAAATACCGGTGGTAGTGGGAGAGGGGATGCAGGGGAACAAAGGCTAATATGTCATCGCGGCCAACTTAATTGACGCGGTTTCCGCAACGACGCGGCGGAACGCAGACGTCAGCGTTTCCTTCGCTTACATATTTATATGGAGCGACTGCACTGGCTCTCCGACGCTCCGCCATGAAATAATACGTATACGCTTTTAATTCCAAAGGATGCGTATTTATAACTTAATACTTTCTTGGTAAATTGAAACAATTTTACGTCAGTAATATTTAAGATTCAATTGATATCCAGTGATTATCAATTCTGTTAAAATTAATCCCAGAAATAAAAATGTCCACATCGACATTTCCAGAAATTTGACAGACAAAGATAAAATGATAAACGGATGATCAAAGGTTCACCTTTTACCGCTATGAAATACAAACTCCAGAAATAACTGAGTTACAAAAATAAGTATAATTTGAAATGTTCACGGTAAACCTTGTGATCGATAGGTAATTTGATTTACAGAGATACGATTATATTTGGTTAACACGAGGTCCATTCGTTTGCTCAAAGTTTATCACAGGTGATTTCAATTAAAAAGCTTTAATCGACCCCGAAACGGTCGCCGAAATCGGCGGCATTTGTAATCACCGCGGCGTGAGTTTATACTCTTTAATGGACTTTGCAGAAGTAGTTTCAACTCTACTTACGGCTAAGATATTTGAGGAAAAACTACCCGGCACCTACCGCAGTAAGTGGTGAAGTTGCCGAACTATGGCAGACGTGGAGGGTATGGGCGGCTTGGCGTGGCGCGCGCCGGCGGGCCCACTTGGCGCGATTTAACGTGTTTCATTAAAACGTTTTGTCGGTGTAATCGCAAGTAATTTAAGTGAAGAGAGCCGAGCTTCCGACTTTGTAAGTATTTTGTGTTTTCTTTTTTAATTACTTCGTTTTAACTTTGTTGTCGGGCTTTTAAAAGCTGACTGACAGCCAAATAACGAAGTTCTTTATAACTATTTAGGCAGGATTTAATGAAATTGTAAACTTTTTATGCGATAACGCTTCATTAAATTGGCAATTTAAATGTAATATGAACACGTCCGAATCATGTTTGATTACTTCCTTTTAATTTTCTTTTTCTAATCAAATGAACCAATTGGCTTTTAATTCAATTCGTTCTCTCTATTTTATAAATTTTACACAAAATCAGCCTTGCTTATTTCCGAAACTATCCCCAAAACAGAACTAACTTCCCCCACATACAACGCGTAATAATTTACAAATTCTATCAAGATATCCACGTTAAATACAACATGGCCGTGAATGATGTAAACCGGGGTGCAGCTTCACTCTGCGGTCGCCGGACTTATGCGCCGCTGGCCGGTAGTTATGAGCCCAGTCCCCTCCATAAGTCACTCGTTACATCTGTTCCATCACTCCCCAGCGCTCCCCTTCATTATTTAGCTTAATATACAGAATTAATTTTAAATTTTCACAACGAATTTTATAATAGTAATGTGTGGTCCACTTTTGCCTGAAGGGTGAATTTATAGTATTAAAAACTATAAACAGGATGAAGGGAAGATTGTAGACTATTTTGGAAGGAAGTTAAATAACCCAGTCTCCTGTATTAATTACACGCTGATGGCTAACATGACTTAGATCTTTTGAGAAACCATTTTTGGGGACGATTTCTTGTTCAACGGTTGGCAAATCATGATCGAAAAGGCGTTAATTGCGTTCACAGAAAAATAATTATGTCGATGACTTATATTTATTTATTTATACCGCAAAAATATGGGTACAGACGGTTGGAAATAGTCTCATTAATTCTTTTCAACATGTTTTGTCTTAAGTGGCATGCAAAAAAAATACTTACATTATGTTAAAAATTAATACAATTTAGTGCAATGAAAATCGATAATACGTCAAATAGGTAAGTAATATAAACAATATCTTGTCGGGAAGAATGTCAAATAATAGTACAAAATTATCCATTTTATTGATTAAAATAACATTTCATTAAAATAAAACAAACTACCAAATTAATCATGATTAAGGGCTTCGTTTGGGTTCGAAACTAGTCGAGCAATCCCGAAAAATCCACGTGAGTAAACCGTAACTAATCATAAATATACCTAACTAATTTGCCAGACCATTTTTTACTGAAGTTATAATTACAAACTTTTGCCCGCTTCCTATGGCCAAAAGGGCTTATTTTGCTTACCAATAGTAACGTTGTGTATTGCCAAACTGGCGATATAAATAAGCTAATTTTACTTGTGATAGCTACTAAGCTATGGGGTCTTTGCTTTATTATTGGTAAATATGCTAGAGTCTAAATATTTAAGCAATAACGTTCGGTGAAGCATAGGAATCGGCTATTAGCCCCCTGCTAAAGTACGTCTACATCTCAATTACTTTCAATACTTAGTTATTTTACTGATGAATGTTTTAAAACAACATGACTATAATTATTTTACTCGTAGTAGTGGTAGTAGCTAATACTGCTGGTACTTAATTATTTTTTAAAGTGCAGTGAATCCCGGGAAACTGTGATGTTATGAGCTCCCGTCCGTTCATAAGTCAGTCGCTACACTGTTCTATTGCTCCCCAGCCCACTCACTCGCCTACAGGAAAACAATCCCCTTGAAAAATAATTTCAAACGTGAATTTATGATAGGTTGGTATTTCATATAAACCCTATAAAAATACATATTAAAAAAGTTTTGTAAAGATAGTGTATTTTTTTTAACATTATTGCGTTTTATTTTAAAATTCAGCTTTTCCGAACAGAGGCTGATCAAAATTATGAATTTACGAGTAAGCCTTGCATCATCGTAAAGTCATTTTTAAAACGAAAATGTTTTTTTTTGTTGAAAATACCCTAATGATTTTTATTTTAGGGTAAAAAGGATTTTCATTATTGTTATAGCCAGTGTAGGATAGATTTATATGTCATGTAGTTAAATGGGCAATGTTAAATACCTATTAAAATTATTATATAACATTTTATTACAGATTTTTTTACGGAAGTTTTTTTAAAATACTTTTGTGAGACCCATCCTTGTGCATGTTTCACTCACGTGTATATTTCGGAATTACCCAACTAGTTTCGTACTCAAACGGAGCTTATAATAACTAACTCTTAATTTAAGCTAACTTAACCCGGGTAAACCTAGCATTACCTCTAACATTACTCGTAACAAAAATTCACTGAATAAAATAAATAAAGCTCCTTTTTTAAAACCTAAAACTAAGCGGTTTAGGCACTCAATTTATTTTCTACCTTTATAAATAAACTAACAAAATAAGCGACTGTTTACCACCCGTTATCCGTCGTATATTCGTAAAGAAAGCAAAATGTATCGCACGCTAACTTTGAGCATAGCGTGACGGGCAAACCTGCGGTCTACTGTTGTAACTTTTACTACCATTTACACCTGACGTAGACATGAAAACATATGGAGCCGTGAACCAGATCGTTTGTCAAGATGTGTATGAATTATAACATTGGAAACATGAGTTTCCAAAAGAAAAAGAATGAATTTTCCGTGTGTACTATACCTACTTAGACTTACATCTCACTTCTATAACAATCACTCTGAACGATCAAACCGACGGGTGCAAAGTAAAAAATGACATCTGCAAACTGGTGACTAATCAGTAAAGAGCTTAAAAAGAAAAATGTTGGACATTTTTTATTTTGTTGACTGACTAGCTTTTGCCCGCAGCTTCGCTTGCGTGAAATTTTGAACCCGTTAAGTGACGATTTTCCATACAAACTTTCATCCCCTATTTAACTCCTTTAGGGGTTGATTTTCGAAAAAACCTTCCTTATTCCTTGTCTACATTATAAAGGAAACCTCTGTGCAAAATTTCAGCTTTCTAGGTCCAAGGGTTTGGGCTGGGCGTTAATGGGTCTGTCAATCAGTCAGTCAGTCAGGACCTTTCTTTTTATTTATATAAATTTCGATGAAACTACTAGTATAAGTTTGATCGAAATCGGACAGTGTCAATACCAGCTCCGTGTGGTGCCGGACATAAAGAATAGCACTGCCCCATCTCTTCCCATGAGTGTCGTAAAAGGCGACTAATCGATTCATTAGAGGATGGGCAGCAGCGTTCTCTGAGTACTTTAACAACCATACTGCGATCGTCAACCCGCATGCCAAGCGTGGCGATTATGGCAAACCCCCCCAACATGACTCGGGGGAGGCCTATGTTTAGCAGTGGACGTCTTTCGGCTGGATAATGATGATTATACCAGTATATGATTTTATTATTACAAAGGTGCGTGTGTACTCAAAATACCCATTTAATTATTATTTTGGCAAATATTGCAGTTGTCTGCATGCCACTTTTCGTTACACACACAATTACCACTTGGTCGTGTTTACGCCGGAGTACCTACGGTTATCGGCAACAAAATATCCTTTATTTTTGAATAAGTAGTTTAATACCCTAACATATTTTGAATATAAGATTTTGGTACGATAATTTGATTACAAAATAAACATGTTTTGACAAATAAACATGTCTTTCTATAAGCGTAAAAAAAAACAGGAATAGAGTTAAGAAAAAAAGACACTATCTATGTATATTGTAAAGTTCACTGCACTCAATAAGATAATGTAAAAAACCAAAAAATCACTATTTTGTAGATGGTTTTTAGTATACACTACACCTGAAACTAGTTTGTTCAGAATCACCAGGAGAATCGATTGACATGGTTTTTACGCCACATTATATTTTTTCTTTTTTTTTTCATAAATTTCAATTCTCTTTCAATAGGTTTCTATGCGTAACAGTGGACGGAAATAGACACCTTGAGGCTTGAGACGGTCCGCTCGGTCAGTTTCCGTGTATTAGACAACCCCTGCATAGTACATCTCAGGCATTTCACACTTTACTAGGAAACTTAACACGACATAAACTAAGGTGTAACTTGGAGATTTATTAAAAAAAAACACAAACTCAGGCAGTTCTGATGAAAATCTGGTTGGGGTGTCTCGGTTTTTGTGTATACTAAAAGTAAAGTTGTATGTATGCGTACTACCAGCATTTTTCCTGCTTGCTTTGCTTTTTAAATATAAAATTCAATACGCAAAGACCATGTAACTCTTTATAAAATATCTCCAAAATCGAGGGACGCAAGAATCCGGTCATCTAAAGTTTCACCTACAACTGGGTAGCATACTTCCTAAAGAAATTGCATTTAATCATGTTGAGACCTCATAACTTCGCTTCTACTTCGTATATTTTATGAATTTCAAACATACTTCTCGTCAACAATTACTTTAATAATAAAAAAGTTCTTAGTATAGGCTTTTACGACAAATACTTTTGTTAAATTAAAAAGTTTTTGAAAGTACTCTTTCTTGATCGGTTCATTGTTGCTGAATTGTTTCGTGTGTGAGGGTTGCGAGAGTAATTTTCATCACAATTACTTAAAGTGATGGATTTTGTACAAAATTTTGTGATCCATCTACATATAGCAGTACAAACACTAATGTTTTTTGAATTAAAGTTACATAAGTTAAAATGTATGAACCATTTCACGGGTACAATCCAAAAGTTATTGTGTATAAACATTCTGTAACTAAAATAATAAAATATTTTACAACATTTCGCTTGCAATTATAAAGGTTGTAAACGAATTAGTGAAATTCCTTCAAACCGCGTGATCTACTAGTGACACAGATTAACCCTAAACGGGATTTTTAGGAAATCGACAAAAAAAAAAAAAAACTTGTTCTGTTTCTGAGTCATTTTAGAGCCCCGTGTTAACTAACTGCAAAAAGCGATATCGGGCTAGTCGTGACCACCAGCTCTGTAACAGTGCTTTCATTTATTTATGCGTGGCTCCGAAATGAAAAAAGTAAAACAAAAAAAAATGAAAAAAAATGCTTTTTTTATTTAATCCTTAATAAGTGGTTTAGATATGATCACTCATCCCTCCGCAAGAAAAAAAAGAAATTTATTTTTAATCACGCTAAATCCCTTGCCGGGTCAATCTACACTAGAAGTAGATCATGTGGTTTTAAGATATTATACAAATTCGTTTAAACCTGTATTTCGCAGGAACTTAATTCATAAAATATAATAATTAAAAAAAACTTTAACACACTACTAAAGTTTCTTTAATAACATAATTCAATCATGATTTTCGATATTAAAGGTACCCTATGTCCGCTTCTGTACACCTGACAACGTATATGCAAAATTTCAGGATGATCGGTTCAGTGGTTTAAGCGTGAAAAGGTAACAAACAAACAAACTTACTTTCGCATTTATTAAGAAAGAATTACTTTTGTTATCTAAAAAATGTGTATCTAAAGTCCTGAGATAAGAATATTATTTTATACCTATAGACAGAGCGACAAGTAAAACTTTCTCCAATTGTATTGCCCGTATTGCGATCCATGAAGCGTAGATTGTCTATAGTTTTTATGACCTAGGGTAGACAGCGATACTGTTTCTTTGAACGAGACGTCGTTCAAACTTTTAATTAACTGAGTCCTGTAGATTTGTTACACAAATTATTTTTCATCAGTCATCTTTAATTTTTAGCGTCCCGTAGATAAGATCGAATTGGTTCTCTATTTCAATAGTGTATCTTTTTTTTTAATGATTTACGGTTTACTCACGTGCATTTTTTCGGGATTGCCCGACTAGTTTCGGTCCCAACTCTGATCTCGAAAACCCAACTATGAAATCTCTGGAGTTCGACTCGTGACTTCGCCGCGTGATCAGCTTATAAATAAGGGCTCCGTTTGGGTCCGAAAATAATCGGACAATTCCGAAAAAATGCACGTGAGTAAACCGTCAATAATCATAAATATGAATGTCTCACGAAAGTTGTAATACAAAAAAGTCTATCTTTCGATAAGAAAGGTATAAAATATAAGCAATCGGCTCGTGACTAATTTAGAACAGCGCGGATCATATGATTTGCAAGGTGCGCTTGCCGCGGTCAGTCTGAGGATGGGTGACCATTTTTAAGGCTTCGAGATCCCTGCCTGCCTCGGAGAGCACGTTCAACCGTCGTTCCGGGCAGTCAGTCGTTACGGGTAGTCAGAAACCTGAAGGTCTGACAACCGATCTAATCTTGGGATATCGGTATTGCCCAGTAACTGGGTTGCGGAGGTCTGATGCCAGTCGCTCTGTGTATACCTAGTATTGGTATGTAGACGCATCTGGTTAGACTAGAAGCCACTCCTACATAGTTGGGAAATGCCTAGGCGGAACATCGTACAGCAATAATGAATTTGAGATTTTACAAATTTATTGTAAGACTTCTACAAGATAAATTCATAAAATAAAGTAACAGCGTAACATAATAATATATGATAAAAGAATCCATTTTTAAAAACACTAATTTTGTTTCATATCAGCTCAGTTTTATACTGGGGCGATGAGACGGGAAATGTGTAATCATCACCGCCTAAATAATAGCAATATTAATTAATAACTTGAAAGTCAACACCCTTCACCCTGTCATTAGTTTGAACAGAGACGCACGAGTATATCAATCATTAGTTGCGTTATCGCGGCGGCACACGACGTGCCTTCAGCCAACTTCGTCATCTCATGTTTGTGTTATTTGTTGAATATTTCAGAGAAGACCTAATTTCATTAATTTAAACGTATGTACCACCGTTCCCCGGCGCGCCTCGGCTACCTCCGCAACCGGTGTTATTTCGAACCTGATAAAAAATTACACACCTTTTGTTTTTAGTCCGAATTTAACGTTGTAAACTGGATTTTGAAAAGGCCGGGGATCAGTGCGGCTTTGCGCATGCCCACCACCGTTACTTTTCAACCCGAAATTCCTAACCGCGAATTTAATATTTAATCTCACCCTTGTCTAGAACATTTACCGGCCGAGTGTGTCCCGAAATACTTTCCCTATCTGCGGGAGAGGCGTACATTGGTTAGGTACAGTTTTTTAATCGCTTGCCCACCACTTGACGTGCGGTCGTGATGGATGGCGGCCTGTACCCGGGTCACGTTTTGTCATTTTATTAATACTTAAATTGGTCACCCGTGACGCGGACGAAACGTGAAGAGGACAAAGCATAATACAACACTTTAATATTTTTGTTGCAGCCCGTTGGACCCATATATGAAATTGGAAACTTGGGTCCGCTGTAATAAAAATTAATTCACACTATTAGTCAAACACGGCTTGTTTTATTTTGCCGACACCTCGACTAAAGCGCGTATTTTTCAACTTAAAATTTCGCTTCAATACGGAGTGCGGTTACAAAGGGCGGTTGGCTGTGTAAACATATCATATATTTTAAGTGTACGTCACGAATAACTCTATAATACCGGGTCGCTTCATTTACAAGCCCCCAGCATCATGTCCGGTCGACATAACTACACAACTAGGTACGTCTCAAAACATATTAGCGAAGTAAGTTAGCAAGCGCAGTCCGCCCTGGGTTAATGGGGTGTCATAGCACATGATGGGTCGTCTGCCTTACAAGTTACTAGCTCATCAGGAGCACGCCGACGAACGGGACCGACACCCTTTTATTGACACTAGTTTAACACTGAAATATGGACTGAGGTAACAAGAAAATAGGAGCAGCTTTTAGGAAACTTGTAACATATTACCTAGTATTTTCGAGACTTAGTTCCTAATGTGATGTTATCGTCTGAAATAGGTATATAAATGACCTCCCCTGAAAGGTAGGTAGTAAGTAGCGGTTCAAATACTAGAATAATGTAGATGTAAGTGATACTGAAATATTCATTTATTCATTCTCATTTTCCGGCTGTTCTCTATGATGGAGGTAGAAAAATTATTCGCTACTTATTCCAAATGTAGCTCCCTTTACATATCTAGGCGGAATGAATGTTACTAATGTATTACTCAACTCCGATTAAAAAAGAGATATTATCAAATTTTTCACGTGTTTCGCCGTTGTTGAAGGTCGAGATGAATAATGAAGGCAAACGATATAGTTCGAAGAACCACATTAATTTGAACTATACAAGTTTACTTTTAGTATACACTAAACCTGAAACTGGTTTGTTCAGAATCACTAGGAGAATCGATTGGCATAGTTTTTTAGCACGTTAAATCTTGCATTTTAATTTTCATAAATTTCAGTTTTGTTTCAATAGTTTTCTAAGCTTAACAGTGGACGGGAATAGACACCTTGAGGCTTGAGACGGTCCGCTCGGTCAGTTTCCGTGTGACAACCCCTGCATAGGACATCTCACACATTTGACACTCTACTGGGAAACTTAACGCAAAATAAACTAATGTGTAAATTGGAGATTTGTTAAAAAAAAAAATACATACTCCGGTAATTCTGATTAAAATCTTCTTGGGGTGTCTCGGTTTTTGTGTATACTAAAAATAGTATTCTATAAGATTTAAAATTGAAACAATATAAACTATCTTCTTATAATACAGAGAGATTCTTGTGAAAGAATTCGTCCGGAGAAGTAACAAAATGTCTATTTCTATCGCCAAGGAACATTACCGTTTTTCGATTTGAAGGGTAGGGTGTCAGTGACATTACAGGCACACGAGACGTTCCAACTTTGTCTCTAAGGTTGACAACGCACCAAAAAACCTCTTACAGGTGCTTACAGGCAACGGTAATAGATTTACGTCAGATAGGCTGTATGTCTGTTTACCAATCAGGTTTTTTTTTATTTTTTCATTCTTTTTTTTTTCGAGGCATTAGTACACTTTTGTGACTATGCAAGCCTCATAGGTACCTCCTAAATGTCAACATCAGAGAACCGTTATACAGTTCCACCGGCACGAATTTCACAACAGTATTCCAAACAATATCGATCCCAACCAACCTCCTCCAAAAAAGCATCAGCCGCTTACAAATCCGTAGAAAGTGCGTTTCCTAGAAGGGCTGACCTTCTCAAAAAAGCACACCCTACAAACTCATAAACAGCTATCGCCCCCACCAATAAGATTTATAAAAAAAAAACTTACTACCTACATACAAGGTTAATCGGAAAGGGGGATACTAGTACGCGGGTCACTTTAAATATCACTGATGACTGTTTTAAAGCAAGTGTTACAATTTCAAAATTCGATTTCTATTTTCATCATCATCATTCAGCCGAAAGACATCTACTGCTGGACATAGGCCTCCCCCAATCATGTTGGGAGGGTTTGCCATAATCGCCACGCTTGGCAGGCGGGTTGGCGATCGCAGTATGATTGTTAAAGTACACAGAGAACGCTGCTGCCCATCCTCTAGTGAATCCCTTAGTCGCCTTTTACGACACCCACGAGAAGAGATGGGGTAGTGCTATTCTTTACGTCCGGCACCACACGGAACCTATTTCCATGCAAAATGATATTTATTGTGGTTTTTTTTCAAAAATTCTTCATCGCTGCTTTAGTTACGAATTCAGGAAATGGAGCTTCTAATCTGTGACTTCAAATAACACCTAAAATCTAAGCACAGCTGATCATAGCTGAGGATAGATAGAAGATCGTATTTTTTATTAAATCTTTGAACAGCTATTTCTTTTAAACTATTGACTTTTGCGGAAAGTGGTAGAACAAAAGTTATTCATTATTATGGGTAATTTAACACCCTTTCGGATCAGAACCCCCTTTCCGACTAACCTTGTATAAACAGTTCAATTGCTTTTCTTCTTCTTTCAAAATGAAATATAATAATACTACATACCTATTCTTAATTTTGTCTACACCTTGTAACTAATGTTTCGTGTGTTATAAACCCAAACTTTTTAAAATTCCCTTTTACAACCGCAGCACTTCAAAAAGTTTCATGTACTTAACTATAAAACTCTTTTAATAACAAAACATTTTACGAAGACATCGTCCGATATAACGCGAGTGTAAAGGACTAATGACACGTCATCGTACGAGCCCGCCCACACGCTCCGACGATCACCGAACACTTCTCCGGTAATAAGTTTATCGACCATCGAGACTAGAGCTCATTTCATCTTTTTAACCGCTCGGGTAGGTAGCATTAATGTTTCAAACTACCTCTAGTTTATTAGACTTTAACTTTGTTTTTAAAGGCTGTTCAGTGTTCACTTTTTTTGGGAATGATTAAAGGTGTATTTTAGTTACATTTAACGTAGAGTACTTTAAATGAAAAGATATCTTCATCATCATCATCATTCAGCCAAAAGACGTCCACTGCTGGACATAGGCCTCCCCTAAGCATCGCCACTTTGTGCTATCCATGTAGCGGTAGCGGGCAGGCGGGTTGGCGATCGCAGTATGGTTGTTAAAGTACTCAGAAAACGCTACTGCCCATGCTCTAGAGAATCCCTTAGTCGCCTTTTACGACACCCACGCGAAGAGATGGGGTAGTGTTTGAATTCTTTAAGTCCAGCACTACACGAGACAGTGACAGTAACGTGGAGTTCTTTAAATGAAAAGATATCTGATCATGTCGTATAAGTGTCTTGGTTATTTGATCCGCCTAGCCATTTCCGAACTAATTTGGGATCACCTTCCAATGTAACCATATATAAAACGTAGATAACCAGTATTTTACACGGAGCGGCTGCCATCAGACCTCCGCAACGCAATTAATGGGGCAATGCCAATATCCTAAGGATATTATAAAAATATAGAATCGGGTCTCGGTACTTCGACACACCGACAATAACTTTATGAAAAATCAAGATCGAGTGAGGGTAGATGAAAATGCCCTTGCTTCACGAAAATGACAACTGCTTCGCCACTTCAGTCTACCCGTGACCACGGCCGGTGCAATTCGGCCGAAACGTCGGGATAAAAGGTATTTTGTGCCAGTTAAAGTTTTTTACGCGAGTAGACCCGATTCTATATTTTTATAATGTGTACAAATCGCGAAAGTTTAAAACATTTATCCTAAGGATAGACCGGTTGTCAGACTTTCGGGCTTTTAACTACCCGTTATGACTGTCATAGGTATTCGTATGACACCGGGGACCGACGGTTTAACGTGTACTAATGGTCACCCATCCACGGACTGACCTCGGCAAATGTAGCTTAACCTTGCCATTAATCCGCGCGGTTGATTAGCGACAAGCCCCTCTTGATTATTCGGATGTTCAATTTAAATTAAATATTTTTTTATTTTTAGTAATTTGTTACCTTGTGAAATACGACCTTTCTCACACTATCTGTATGTAACATTGTTAAGTTTCTCGCTTTTTTCCTTCGAAGTTAAAGTTTGAACTTTAGTTACGACACTAACACGAGGTGCTCTGGTTTCAAGTTTTCAAGATCATCAAACTTGAAATCGGTACACACTTCAAGAAAACCTGATCAGTAGAAATAAAAAGTGCCTTCTTTTCTTCGGTACGAGACCTTTAAAAAGTTTGTAAAACATGTTTGAGTGAGCAAGAAACTTGCTCATATTATTTCTGATTATACCTGTTATTTCTTCTAATAAAGTGTCCAAGTAATCTATATTGCTTTTAGCTGTTGTTATGGCCTGACAGGGTCATGACTTTCCTTCTCAAAGGGCGTGAAACTCGTCTAACACATTTTGTCAAGCTTATCTATTATGTATCTCCCTAACAAACGAAACAGTTTTCTCTAAATCGGCACCATTACCACTACTCCGTTAAGGATCAGCCCTTCCACGCACCTCAATGAATATTCCCCGTCAGCGTGTTTCAAAAAGACCAAATAGCTGTACCTATTCGCATCGAATCGAAATGAGAATTGCATCGAAAAGCTTGCCAACAAGATAATACAATCTGTACCTCATCTTCCGTACAATATAAAACTCTCAACCTGCAAAGTAAATGCACCTTCAAAAAGCGAAGAGTAGCAATCTAGCGGGGAATAATTTTTCCGTGCGATTGCGATGCGATGTTTTGGCGCATCGTTCGACAAATAGCCGCGCAGCGTCGCAGTCCGCAGGGCGGTCCGCTGACGCTACAATATCTGCCGGCGGCGCTCGCTCGCAGAGGCACAGAGGCACCGGCAACTTGGAAAAAAATGCCGAGATTGGCGAGGAGAGCTCCGCAGCCTTGGGGTGTCGCCCGCCAATTCGCCACGTTGCAACACGGAGATTGTACCGTCTGTTTTGTTTGCCCCTTACTGTCTTATTTCCGTGCAGAAATTTCACGAAAGTGCATCTGACTTAAAATTGTTATTCTGTGACTGCCCAAATTTTCTCACGAAAAACAAAGTTACTCCCCTAAGAACTCCGATTACAAGCGAAATAAAAACACGGAACACGAAAAATAAAAACGTGGGACCGACAATTCACGTCTCGGATTTTTCAGCCGCAAACGATAGTTAACGCTATCTAGTTAGTAGTTAAATAGCTCATTCTCATTCTTGGAAACGTTCCCTAACGTAATAAACGACAAGAGTAGGAAGCTTCGCGTGAAAGTTGAGAGCGTATGCTATCTCATGCAAATTACGGCAGATTTATCATAAGACGTCTCCGTAATTGCGACGTGAGGAGATATGGCGGGAGCGCTTAAAGCCACTCTCCAGAAAAAAGGCAATTAAAGGGATAAACTGGAGCAGTTAGGTCGGGCGTCACGCTTGCGATATCTCTGGAGAGGTGGCGGCGCGGCGCGGTGGCGTGGCGGTGGCGTGGCGGCGGCGTGCCGCGTGCGTGCCCGCGCGCTTCCCGCCTTCAGACCCCACCGAACATGTAAAGGGCGTGGAGCAATATCATAGACTACAGACTGGAGACGGGGGTGGAACATCCGCCACTGACGCTATTGCACTTGAAGCTTTACAAAGCTAAAAGCAATACAGTTATTTGATTTAAGTCGGGTGTGTACCACCGCCTTGCGCTGGATTGTGTTTGTTCTGGTTTGGCAGATGTCAAAGTTGTATGTTTTGAAACAGAGCCTCACTGTTGTTTGCGATGTTTGTTTCGAGATAGATGGTATTAGTTACCTATATGTGTTGTGTTGATGTGTGTGCATTATCCTATATATCAACATAAACCAAACCACATATCAGTGCTGCACATGCACCGAGTATCACTAATGACATTCATTATTAACGGATTAGCTAAAACAGCTAATATGTTTACTCAATCATGAGACTATTCCTACTGTTTTCAAACAGTAGTTGTGACTTCCAAAACAACTAATTATGGAGAGCTTGCGTAAAAGCCATTGAGAGTCCATCGTGACCAAAGCGGACTCCATCGAAATAACCATTGGGTGTATGAGGACGATATGTGACATTCGCTGCGGTAATTAATGCAAATCAATGGTTGGACGTGCGATTGATTCGGGCCTAGCGGAAAGCTGATCAATTACGTTAATGAGCTCCTGAACCCATATCACTGACGTTTCAATATTATGGTAATGCTTACGATTATTTGCCGAGTAATATCGGCGGGCATTCGCTAGATATGCACCTTTAAGTTGTGCGCATTTGTCGATTATTTTGTGTCCAATCGGCTGTGATATTTTAAGGGGTTGTGGTAATGAGTGTCTCGTGTTTATGCAGCTTAGATTTCTTTGTGTCATATGTTTTGTTTGGGGAAAATTTTGTTGAAATGTTTTTCTTACCTTAGATGTCGGTATGTTTCAAATATGGACATTTTTTTAAAAATAATTTAAACTTTTTTTTCTGAGTAATATTTAAAAATGTAAATAAAATATATAGTGTGAATGAGGAGTACAATTAAAATAAATTTCTTATTAATGATTTCTACAGGTACAGACACCATAGATGTAGTAGAGATAGAATTTATTAAGGAATTAGAAAAATAAATTGTTATTGTTTTCGGCGTACCGTGCCATTTAGATTATAATCTTCATAAAATGCTAAGTTAAAAAGGCAATCAAATAATTACACGTAAACCACGAACCTACATTGTATTTACTTTGTATTGTATGTTAAATAAACACAAATTTTGTTGTCAAACAAAATTCCACCTTTTGTTACTAACAAAACACAAAAGCTAAAGCTATTATCGACACCACTAGCCAAAGCCGTATTCCATATCGTAAGCCGATCAATGGCTAATGAGCCCTAGGTGTATCGGAACTGTTCCAATATTATGTAAATGCTATCAGCTAGTCGCCTGAAAGCCTTCGCCGGCCGTCTCCGCTAACGTTACTTAACGATAACGAAAGCCTTCACGATACAGAATAGGTATATTTTCATAATTTTAATAGAGCAACGTTTTAAATTGTATGAGGATATTCTTTTACGTACAGCCTTAATGGTCGGGAATATATATCTAGAAATATAGCTAGGGTATAGGTATAGAAATAAAGGTACCTAGGTGATTTGTATTGAAGGAAACCTTGAAGTGAAACGCGATGTCGTGATGTCGTGAGTTCGATTCCGTGCATGTATCAACGTCTTTCATATAACCTATGAGTTACTTTATTACTAGCCTCGAATTTGGGGAAGTATTGCAAGGAAGCTCACGCTAAAATCGATCGTGTGAACCGGCTTCTACAATGTGTAACATAATAAAATGCAAACACTGAAAGTACCTAGTTTGTTAAGAATCGATTTCAGCCATTTTTAATATGTGTATTTTTTTTAAAAGCTCCGTTTTCTAATCTGTGTTTTAAATGAGATAAAGAAAACTGAGTCTTATATCAAGGCCACAAGAATAAATGTTAATACTATTTTAAAAATAGCACATAAAAGCAAAATTTCTGTGTATGTTTTATGATTTTAACTGAATATTCTAATTGGAACATCCCCCCCAACATGGCTTGGGGGAGGCCTATGTCCAGCAGTGGACGTCTTTCGGTTGAGTGATGATGATGATGATTCTAATTGGGGTGTTTGAGTGTTTGCGTTATTCCTGTTATATGTTGTATATGACAGACACGTATCTACACTGATGTTTTTCATCGTCTATGATATTTTAGGTTATACCTACCTGATCATCCGAAAACATAAAAAAGTACTTTTGCCATTTTAGACAACAGTGTCACTAGACATGACATTCCCGTTCCATTAAACCAAAATCAAAAATTACCAACCCAAAATAAAACTTAACACAGATTTATATAAACCAAACTAAATCCTACGAGAGAAAACATCAAAACAATACACCTCAACGTCGAAAACGACGATTGTGGCCACTTACAATATTCCACTTACGTGCCATAAACTGTATCAAACAAATAAAGGACTACCATAAGCGTTCTGTTGGACGTAATATCATGTTAGTAGTCATAAAAACTACGCGGATTGAGTGTAAACAAGGGCTGGGTTAAGATGTAGGAACCGCAATGCACCAAAGTGACGTGGCTTCTTGTAGGGCGACACTGACTGGCTCGTTTATCAAAGTCAATATCGTCTGTCGACGTATGTACCTATACGTATAGGTTGCGTACGTATTATTGCACGCGTGTGTACTTGGGTTCATTGATTTTGATACTGGTTTAGTGTCAGTTTTGTTACAGGAAGGATTCATTGGTACTACTTTTTTAGAAGAGGATTCTGTTTAGCTGGACTGCGATAGATTAAAATTTAGCACTGATAGTGATGGTATGACTTATAAAATTAAAATATGTCAATATTAATTAGATATTTGCTTTGCGACCAGCTCGATATAACGCTAGGAAGAAGGTCGAGGTATTTTCTTGAGATTCTGGTGTTTTTTTTTTAGTTAGCCTACGCTATTTTTAGCTAGCGTTTTCTTATTTTATTCAAACATAAATTAAGTTCAACGGCCTATCTTTTAGCCACTTCGATTTGCTTAGAGGAATTTGTTATGCGCTTCACATCAAATGCAGGGCCAAAGTTTTTATCTACATAATATTTATCTAGGGACTCTTGAAGAAATAATATAAAAATTCTTTATTTTTACACTTCATTTTATATACTTACTCATAAGTACACAGTTGTTTGATGAATTCTAGTTTTCTCAGGTTGTTGTCTATTCATAATATAATATTTTTCGTCGTCTCTTATAACACCTACTTAATGAGACAGGATTCTCGGGAGAATACAAAACATTACTGTCACAGAACACAACAGAGTAGTATTACTATTGTCTTCATTATAATTGTCGCATATTGTTGTCTGTAGTCAAGTTTTTTTTCTGTAGTCTGTAGATGTTTATACAATTGGCAAAAAAGATAACTTTGCAGCTAACATCTTCTGGTTTTTAACAGGGTGTGTCACTAAGTGACCAGTCTTTGTGATCGCGTGTCTAGAGCATAAAAAGTTATTACGCTCGCAATAACAATGACAGTTATTGCGAGCAAAGTTACTTGCACACTTAATTCTTTTGCCGTGTGTACTTAAGTAACAAAAATAATATATCTAACAAGTTTTTTGCTATATCCTCAGAGCGAAGTAACCTGTCGAAGTAGACGGATAACTTAGACTGTCACAGTTCTCTTCACATACTTTATCACTCTACTAGAAATGCCTACATTTCTTTTGCCTTTGTATAGTAAAGGTTTAAGTACCTAACACGCATGCATCACATTGCTTTAATGACAAATGTTACGCAAAAACTAAAAGATATTGCATTCTATTCGATACAAAATTTACATAAAGTCACGTGACGTCATAATTCTTATTCAATATTTTTATTTACATCCATATTAATTTACACTGCCTCGTTGGTCTAGCGGTCGCAAGCGTGACTGCAGAGCATGAGGTCCTGGGTTCGATCCCCAGGTCGGGCAAAGTGATATTGGGTTTTTCCGTGTGGAATTTCTCAGTAGCAGCTCGGAGTCTGGATTTGTGCCCGGTCGATGGCAATAGGCTCGCCCCCTATTACATGTGATGTAAACATAAACGGCGAAATGTGGGTGTATACTATACACGTCTGCTAACCCTTCGGAGAGGCGTGAGTTTATGTTATGTTACTTTACATTTTTGAATAGTTCTGTAAAAATATACATTGAAAAATACGACAAATAGTAGGCCACCGGATATTGTTAAGCTGACGTCATAACTATGATGATAAAAGATACTAAGCCGCGGGTAATTTAAAGTATCAGTGATGACTGTTTCACAGCAAGTGTTAAAACAAATAAAACCGGCCAAGTGCGAGTCCGATTCGCGTACAAAGGGTTCTGTACCATTATCTATAAAAATGGCAAAAAAACATGTTTTTTGTATGGGAGCCCTCTTAAATATTTATTTTATTCTGTTTTTTAGTATTTGTCGTTATAGCGGCAACAGAAATACATCATCCGTGAAAACTTCAAATGTCTAACTATCACGGTTCATGAGATACAGCCTGGTGACAGACGGACAGACGGACGGACAGCGGAGTCTTAGTAATAGGATCCCGTTTTACCCTTTGAGTACGGAACCCTAAAAACGTTTATTATGAATTAATTATTTTTAATAATCGACAGCCCTGATTAAGATATGAATTCAGAAAATGGAGCTACTCATTCGGGGCTCGAAACATAACATTTATTTATTTATTTTCCAACTTACATCTATCATTACAGAGAAACCTATTGCATATTGCATAAAACGTAAACAACACAGTTGATGTTAGTTAGGGTTACCGTAGCGTATTCTTTAAGATATCTTAGAACAGCTGTTTCTCTAAAACTATTGATCTTTAGGGAAAGTTGTAGAACAAAATTCATTCATTATTATGGATACTTTAATACCCTTTTAGACTAGTACCTCCTTTCAGACTAACGTACAAGTTATAGAGGCAGTATCGTCTATCTATCAGTTTCCGCTGTAGATTAATTTCTATGTAGATATTAGCTTAACATAACAACAAACTCATTATTTAAGTTTTCATTATTCTGTAATTAGAAAAAATCACCGTGTATTATTTCGGTTTATTAAAATACATTTTTCTAAAATAAAAGTTTTAAATATCATTATCTTCTTTAATTTTACTAATCGCGGCTTCATAAAAAGTTATTAAATTGGTGCAGATATAATTGTATTTTACATTAAAACAGCCAGATTTTAAAACTTCAGTACTATCACCATAATTTAATATCATTTTGATAAATTCTTAGATTTAACTTCGACTTCAAATAACTAAAATAATAGAAGTTCTTCGAGAATTATATTTGGGATAGTTTTCTAGATATATAAAAAAAATCTATTTGATTTACGTATTTTCACAAAAGAAAAACTTTTCTTTAACACATTTAACTTTTTAACTTTACTCAAAGAAAAAATAATTATCAAAGTTAGATAGATATTTCGTGAATATTGTGCAGCGAAGATATAAAATAAAAAAGGTGTAATTTTTTCTGTACGAATGTATGATAATTTCGAAATCCGTTTAGAAGTCTCAGTAAAAAAAAACCTTTGAGTTAGAAATAGGCTCAATAAACATAACTTCACGCCTTCTTCCCCGAAGGGTTGGCAGAGGTGTATAGTACACCCACGTTTCGCCGTTATGAGTAAGTCCCATGTAATAGGGGGCGAGTCTATTGCCATCAACCGGGCACAAATCCAGACTCCGAGCTGCTACTGAGAAATTCCATACGGAAAAACCCAACAACACTTTGCCCGACCTGGGGATCGAACCCAAGACCTCACGCTCAGCAGCCGCGCTTGCGACCACTAGACCAACGCGGCAGTCTCAATAATTTTATTCAAATTGAATTAGGGGTTATCCAGTCACCGTCCCACCTAGAATTATTGCTAGTCTTCAAAATATTTGATTGTTTATAAACTATACTCTTTCACCATAAGTTGATTCCTGACGCTTCTCTACAAAACGTTACCACTCAAAAATTTGAAATATTTTTCAAAAACAAAACATTCCTAAATTATCTCTTTTACGGTTTTTGATGATGTCGTGTTTTTGATAGCAGTTTCCAATTTCAAAGTCAGCTACAATTTACAAAACGATCGAGCTATCAGGACTCATCTTTGGGTGAATAAATAGACTTTAATACATAATAGTGACGTACCAACGCCGACGCATCAACTCCGACACATCCACTCATGAGTCATGACAATTATTTAATAGAGTTAGGCGAACAGCTGCTCTGGTTTAAAAACTTAAATATAACGCTATAAAGACAGTAAACACATGCCATACGATTAAATACATTGGGCTCGGTTCAATCATGCAAAAATTGACATTAATAGGCTACACTCCTGGTACTGTAAACTATAGAATTTCTGAAGGAATATTAGAATAGAACAATATTTATTTGTTGAAACATGCTAACATTTAAGTGAAAGTTAAAAATATTGAACCAAAATGTTTTGCCATGAACCTAGCATACAAATCTGTCTAATTCAACCTACACTTGAATTATTATAGAAATTATGCGAAGTACATACATTAGATATTATCATTAAAATAATTTTCAGTAAAATCACAATCATTAAAATTCGCACTCTTAAAAACTAATAATAATAAATTGACCTATGGCCACTAACCATCATAACTTATAAATTAAATTCTATGTCTATTAAAGAATATCAAATACTAAAGATCCCTCACTTAAAGACAGGTTAGAACGAAGCTCAAGGTATAAACTACTCTCTATCTCGGTCGAAAGTTCCCACGGGATATAAAACTAATAAATATCCGAAATTTATAAGAGGTGTCGACTGAAGGCGAACATAAAAAATAGCTCCACACAATCGTATGATTTTTAACCAAATCATAAATCTATGTACGAAAAATATTCTCTGTTGGAGATGTATATTTATAAAACGAATATAAAATATATTCGTACATAGTAAATGGCAGCCTGAACTCAGAGTCAAGATGTTATGCTAATATTGTAAATATTATTTCTTAGCTTCAAAACGTAATTGAAACCGCGACGACTCTCGGAAAATATATCATAATTAAAATTTTCTTACACTGAATAGGTACATCTGAGATTGAATTTTAAACGGCTTTCCGTACTAAACTTGTACTAGCTATCATACGTCGGAAAACTTATTTGAATAACAACGCATACAATAAACGCTGCCGTGCATAACGCCACGAAGGCGTTTGACAGAAACAGAATAACCCGGCTCGTATTCGCAAGAAACAATACAACTCGCAATACTGACATAAATCAAATTTTTGTATTCGTACGGACTCGATATTTCTGATATTAAAACGCAAGTCACGACGGGTCGCACGTCTCACAAGATCGCCGCCGGTACAGACGGCAACTATTAAAAATAGAGAACACTCCTGAACGTATTTCAGTTGTCATATTTCACGGTTTGGCCGATGCTGTATAAACACGTTCCCCGTTCAATCATCCAGCGATAGGCGGCGGCGTTGCGAATAAATCAAGTCTCTCACTTTTTCACCTGCCACACACAAAAGCTTTCGCACTGAAACTTGATTCGGGTTATTTCTGACGAAATATCAGCTTATTTGTTATACTATTGATACGGACGCACGTGCGCCGCGTAAGTTTGTACTTGTTGACGAGAGGGGATTGAGTGAAAATTGCTTTCCGACAATGTGCATAGAATTTGATGGCACCCGGTGCCGACTCACGTGAGTGTTACGCTTTTTTCAATGAAAATAAATTTCTGATTTGCCGCAAAGGGTATATAATATGATCGTATCGATACAACTGAATATATAAAGCGGACACGTACTACACACGTTTTTCTTTAGCCTAAATAAACAGTCGTATAGTTCGTAGTAAACTAACATGACCCGATAAGGAAACTCTTTTATCATTCTTCTTTATAGCTAGGTACTTTAATCTACAGTTACATTGACAAAGAATAAACGGAGCTTAAAAATAATATAGGTAGATGAAAATAATATTACAATTGGTACCTTGAATAACTAAAGCGTTGTATTCTATATTACAATATTCAGCACATAAAACATATTCATTCATCTCCAAAAAAGAAATACTATCTGAAAGTCAGGAGCTTCCCCACGCACCGTAAAAAACTCTTTACTTTATCACAAACATAACAATAACTCACACGAGTCGTTGATACCGACAGTGTATCGTACGATCGTAAACATCACACTCCAACACCTCACGGCCTGTCATAATTCAATTATGGCGAAAAAACGCATCACGTATCGTTGGTGATAGCACAATCTTCGCACGATCTAGCTAAGGAAGCTGTGAGGCATCTCATTGCGGCGCCGTAAGTGCCTATTTAAGGCTACGTAGCCACTTACGTCGACGGGGGCCGATAGCGTAATCCGAATCGAGGTGTATTGTGCGTCCCCGCACGGAATACGGCCGTGGCGCCAAGCCGACTATTCCGAGAGCCTATAATCTTCGCCGTAAATGGATTTAATGCAAATTTCTCTACTGCCGTTTCAATGGGCTGATAAAAATACATACTTAACTCCTTTTGTGTAGTTTAAATTGTTTTTTGATGATGTTAATCGACACGCAATAATAATATTTAAAATATCGGAATAAAAAGTGATCACTTGCAGAAACTGCATGTAGGTTTTAGTAAAAAATATTTTACCGAAAAAGGCGAAGTAACAAAAAAAAACTTCCATTATTTTGTTAATTGTCTATTACATTGACCTGTAAAAATAATGCAGATACATAATTTTGGTAACATGGACAATCAGACTCTATAATCTATTTACAATTAATAATAACAGAGTAACATTCAGTCAAAGTTGTACACAAACTTATGCAAGATTAAACACAAATAACTTCCTAAAATATAAATTAAAGCAAGCTAAATTTCAATCAAATCTAAAATGAAACATTGTAAAGCATCGGTACGGTCAAATAACAGCTAATCGTCTGAGGGAGCCCTATATACCGAGTCAAATTTACATAAACACAGCTCTGTCTTGCGGCTGTTATCATTCAATTAAATAAGATTTTGCGATACCAAAACCACACCTGCTCTGTCGACTAGAAATCTAATTCGACTTGACTTAATAACTTATCATTTTTGGGGGAATTTGAAACTTGGAGTTGAATTGTTTTGCTGTTAAATTTGATGTCTTCCGACTGATAGATAGATGATTGTGAAGCATGAAAATACAATAAAAACGCTTGAATAAAATAAGGATAATCATAATTTGTCTCGTGTAGTGTCGGAAAAGAATATCACTACCCCATCTCTTCACGTGGGTGTCGTAAAAAGCGACTAAGGAATTCTCTAGAGGATGGGCAGCAGCCTTCTTTGAGTACTTTAACAATCATACTGCGATCGCCAACCCGCCTGCCAAGCGTGGCGATTACGGCAAACTGCCCTTTTGGAGGAGGCCTATGTCCAGCAGTGGACGTATTTCGGCTGAATGATGATGAAAAATAATAATAATTTACAAAACTGGAGGGGATCATCATTATCGTCTTAATAAGCCCATCACTGTCCCACTGTTGGGCACGGATCTCTGCTCAAAATGATAAGGGTTCAACCCTTAGTCCACCATGCTCTTGGCACGGGTTGGCGGGTTGGCGTTGAAAGATTTTCCGGGTTTTTCTACGTATTTTATAAAGACTACCTTGAATTAACTCAACTCAAAACTCATTTATTCAAAATAGACTAGAATTACTTAGTTCTTTTTGAACGTCGGTTTTACAATATAGACATCCCCCAAAAAGCCCTCCCTTCACCGCTTCCTAGTGTTTATGCTGTGAAGAAGAAACGGCGCAACAAACTCCCCAGCAACACAGATATGTCTGTCAAGTGAATAAATTAATTGACTCGATACAAAGAAAATCATAATATTTTTTACAATAATAAAATTATGTACATAAAGGAAAAGTAAAAATTAAAATAGTACATAAGTAGGTATATAAATCAATTCAGTATGAATTGAGATAAATCATAATTAATACTTACCTGGTAACACGTAAAAGTTAAGCTGAATATAATCATCATCAGCCTAGCCTTTTCCCAACTATGTTGGGGTCGGCTTCCAGTCGAACCGGATGCAGCTGAATATCAGTATTTTACATGGAGCGACTGCCTATCAGACCACCACAACCCAGTAACTGGGTAATACGATACTCTTGGTAAGACTGGTTGTCAGACTTTCTGGCTTCTGACCAACAGTAACGACTGTCAAAGATCTACAAATGACAGCCGGGACCAACGGCTTTACGTGCTTTCCGAGGCACGGAGGAAACTCGCTATGGTAAATGGTCACCCATCCACAGAACAACCTCGGCAAGCGTGGCTTAACCCGGAAGATCGGTCTATGCGGCTGTAATTATTTAGCCACGAGCTCCTCCTTAAGCTGAATATAATATTAAATTTAAATATACCTAGTCGTACATTGTTTAATCTATGAAGAGCGTTTATTTCAATTTTCAAGTATAATTTATTTGTTTATTTATTTAAAGTATCATTTGTTCAGAGCGAACAAATTAATGTTCGCATAACTCGTCAAAATGTAGGGAACAGCTGATTTTTTTTCGCGATTTCAGGTTTGGTCCCATAGTAAAAGTTGTTCATAATGATGAGTACAGTGACCCCTTAAGAGGTTATACATTTATTCATGTTACAACTTATACAGGGTGTTAACGAATTCATGTAATTCCTTCAAACCACGTGCTCTTCTGGTGACAGAGATTAAGCCTAAGTGGGAATTTTTGAAAATCAACGAAAAAAAAAAAAAATACTTGATTTTCTATTTCTGAGTCATTTTAGAGCCTTGAGTTATCTGACTGCAAAGAGCGATATCGCGTTAGTCGTGCATGCCAGCCGTGTCGCCGTGCTTTCATTAATTTATTCGTGGCATCGAAATGTTCACACAAATAAAACACTTGTTTTGCAATAAAATAAATTCTTATTATTTTTTTACTGAATCCTTATTAGGTGGTTTAGATGCGATCGGTAACAAAGCCGCATGAAAAAATAATAATTTTTATTTTTAATCAAGCTAAATCCCGTGCGGGGCCTGTCTACATCAGTAGTAGATCATGTGGTTTTAAGGAATTACACGAATTCCTTAACATCCTTTAGATACTTTACTAGACATATCATATAGATGTATCATATAGATTTCCCTACATTCTTCCTCCATGCAACAAATAACTTGAAGTAAGTACGGGTGAAATGCGACACAGCTTACACCGCTTTGTCAACGTGTATTATGCTCGTAAGCCCTCACTTGAGATACCTACCAGATATACTGAGCCTTTGTCTCTCTCTTTATCGGTGCATCGTAAGGGTATTGAAATCTTAAATTTTCGATATGCATCTCGCAGTTTTGGTAAATACGATGAACTTGGGATTTGTTTTCTGATTCAGTGCAAATTGTTTTGTATGTAAAATGTACAGCAACTTATAAAAATATTTTTATGTTGGTACCTTGGTACATCACTACATAGTATAAAACAAAGTCGCTTCCCGCTGTCTGTATGTCCCTATGTATGTATGTATCTTTAAAACTACGCAACGGATTTTGATGCGGTTTTTTTTAATAGATAGAGTGATTCAATAGGGAAGGTTTTAAGCTATAAAACTTACACGTGTGAAGCCGGGGCGGGTCGCTAGTACTTAATATACTTCAGTGTAGGTATACCAAACCAATTTGATGAAAAGGTAAACCATCTTTTTACTTGATAAAAATTAAGATATTGTTTAAATCGAAACAAATTTATTTCCAATTGTTATCTACGTTTGTAGATTGTTTTGTTAAAACAAGTGACTATTTTTAAATATAATTTTTTTGTAATATGTCATTATAAGATTAAGTATTTACTTTTTTATCATATTTTTTTGGTATGGGTAAAGGAATGCTTGTATTATAATTCTTGCGTTTTATTTCTGTAAAAAAGCCAATAAAATGACAGTTACAGATCTTATGAAAACGAAAAACGAAAACGAATCAATAAAAAAGCTCCCGTTTACAACATGCTACTTTATACATCCATGTCCTAATCTAACCTTAGATACTCAACCACTGCCCAAAAACGACAAAATCGCACCGCATCGCATACATTACGTGGCGCGTAAAGCCTTAGCAGTTTCAAATACGTCGTGACCACGCATCAGACGGCTAACATCCTTTAATCAATGACTAGGTATCATCCAAGCATCAGCATTGCGGGCTCGTCAATCCACCAGACGATTTCGCTTACATTAATCTTATCAATTCACAACGGCAGTTTACCCACGTTGCTTAGAATTTGAATACCGTATTCAGGGGTAGCGGTATGTGTTTCGCCCTATGCACTCATACGTGTTTGCAATGCGTAAACGTGCATAGACTTGGGAGATTTGTGCGTGAAAGACAACAGACGTTTGCAGGGTTTGCTATTGTTTCGATGCAATGGACTATTTTAGTTCATATAGCAGGATTTCATACAATGCGGGGATTTTAGTCGAGCCTATGGGGTTTATGGAAAATTATTTTGCTTCATCAAATAATTGTCTTAACTTTTTTTGTGTATAGAACTGTCAGACTGAACTATTGCTGGGGAGTTTGTTGAGCTGTTTCTTCTTCATATCATTTATAAAAACTAGGAAGCGGTGAAGAATAGGCGCTTTTGGGGGTTGTCTTACGTAAAATTGACGTTCAAAAAGAACTAATTATTTGTAGTCTATTTTGAATAAATGAGTTTTGAGTCTGAGTAAGATATTTTCACTTTAAATGTATTATGCCACAACAAAATACTTAATAAGTGATTTATCGTATTCAATGAACACATTGAAATGTTTCGCAAACCCATTAAGTTCACCTGAAAATAAATTAAATTCATACGAAAATCCATTTCATTTCGAAATTCAAGATGAAACCACAATATAAAATAATGACAAACAGTTGACCAACTCTGCCCGTTCCACCCAATCAAGTGTTTAAAGCGAATATGTTGGTGAAAATGTACGGCAAAAGACAGGTATGAAAGTGCGGATGTACTGAGGAGGGCCAATCAGTTCTATTTGCATTTCAGTAGTCGCCATTATAGCGAATCTCTCGCCGCGTCGAATGCTACAACCCCACACTGAATTTGTGAATGAAATTCTGTCGAAATGTATTTAAAGCGTTTATTAACTGCGTGCCAAGCCAGAAGCGTCCTCGATAATGAAGCTTTTGCTATCAACTCTAAATTGTTATTTAACTTAGTAGTTCTGATGCATTGAAATGCAGGCTTTGAATGATATTGTTAATATAAACGGCTGCAAATGTATTTTATCGACGTTAAAAGAGCAGTAAAGTATTGAAATGGGTTGTTTTATTTGTTATTACAAAAGCGTTGATTGTGTTTAATATCTGAACAAGAAGAATTTTAAATAGTAGAATCTCCTATTAATACTGGGAAGTGCGCATAAATATCGCAAGTAATTACAATAAGAAGCGAGATTGTGGAAAATCACTGGGTAGCGAGTCGCAATTAGCGGACGAACACCCAGCGGAAATAAATAAGGATATTAGCTTCCCCACCGCAGATCCGACTCAGGATAAAAATTATATTATTGTGTTCACTTATACATTTATACACGTACATGTTTCTCACTTAATCTGGAATGGAAGAAGAATTTAAATTGAAGCAAGAAAGGATAGCAATCGGAATGATATTGGAACGATATCAGATTGTACTGGTTTATTAGAGTAATATTATGTTTTCACATTTAGGTGAAATCATTTTTTAAGTGTCAAAAACAGTGATCAGAAATATTTAAAGATGTAAAGATTGAGTAATCGAATAGAAAATAACAAACAAAATAAAATAATGCCATTCAATTTCCGCGTTACCTACACAAAGATTCTATTAAATTCTTTTAATTACATTATTAAGTGCTTATTTGTCGATTTAGCTGGATTATGGGAGACTACGCTGTCTCTCAGTAAACACAATGAGGAAAAGAACGCGAATGAGTCCCTATCTAATCCAAGGCTCAAACTGTTGACTAACGCGCCTAGCGGAATTGATTATATTGATACTTAGATACTATAAATACTTATTCCTGAACATTTATAAGATATTTAGGATGAATAAACGACCTGTTGAAGTGCTATTGTTCATAAAAATAACCTAAAGATCTGTAACTTCAAATAGTGATTTGAGCAGTTGTAGAATAGGTACTACCGCAATGTAATGGAAAATATACATCGAATAACTATATTCAAACGCTCTCAAACCTGTGATGCGCATGTAAGCAAGCGCATGCATTCAGAAACGTAGCAACAAATGACTAAACGCACCTGAAGATTAAGCCCGGCCGCATACGATGAGAAATAATTTCTGTTAGAAAATTTCTGATACTAGCGTGGAGGCCCTCTGTACACACATTTTGTTCTAAAGCCCGCACAATGTCAGAATTTTACGGATCCGGCAGCCCGTGGACTTATGTGCGTACACACGCAGAAAACGGGTTACCGGCGCCGATCTGTCAGCGTTTGTCGGCGCAGGTAGCCTCTATACTGCGTGGCAAACCAGCGCCAACAAGCTCCGAACTGCGCCAACAATTTCCGACCTGCTCCGATCAGCGCTGGTTGGCCGTCATTTGTTGCTGTATTTGCAAAGGATTAAGGCGTATTCTTGTTAAAAAATGCCAGCCCCTGCTTCTACCCGCTTCCTTTATGTAGCGGTTACCTGCACGGACCAGCACCGATAAGCGCTGGTGACCTGCTTCCTTTATTTAAAATGCAAAATGTATGCGCTGAAAGCCTTCGCGCACGCGTCAGAAATCTTTTGAAAATTTCTTATTATGTGCGGCATGGCTCAACCAAATCATTATAACTTAAAATTAAATCATTAAAATGTGTCAAACCAAAACAAACAAAACCATGGCTGAACCTGACATAATGAATACAATTCAACCCTTTTCTATACCTACCTTTCTACCTCCGCAACGCACTAACTCCTGCAAAATCAATAAACCAAAACGCACCTCAAGATAGACAATCAGATACAAAATAAATAAAAGCATACTAAAACGTGAGGTAATCATGATAGTGAGTGTATCGTTATAGTGAGCGATCGAAGGAGTGGGCAAGCAAATGGCACACGGGACCTCGTCATGATTAGGTCGGGGACTGCACCGGGCAACGCCTACGGTCTTCAGATAGAGAAATATTGTTTCGGATTATGTCTTTGTGGTTTTTGTACAAGTTATGTTATTGCTCGGTTAGATTTTTTTGGGTTAAAAACGAAAAAAGTTGGAAAGCGGATTACGTTTCAGATTTTACGTTTTTTATTGAATAAATTGAAGAGATAGATTGAAAAAACTTTTTTACAGAAAAGCCGCTTTTACGGGACTAGTTGAAATAATATTTCTGTCTATGTAACGTGAAACTTTGCCAGTCTGTGATTTCCACCTAATCGTAAAATCAACTTTTCCTCCTAGCCCTTTCCCTACAGGTAAACGAATTCGTGTAATTCCTTCAAACCGCGTGATCTACTGGTGACACAGATTAACCCTAAATGGGTATTTTTGAAAATCAAGTAAAAAAATAATTTAATATAAAATCCTGGATTTCTGTTCCTGAGTCATTTTAGAGCCCCGAGTTAGCTGACTGTAAAGAGCGATATCGCGTTAGTCGAGCCCGCCAGCCGCGTCGCCGTGCTTTCATTAATTTATGCGTGGCATCGAAATGTTGACTCACATAAAATATATTATTTGCAAAATATATTTTCTTGTGTTTTTTTACTGAATCCTTATAAGGTGGTTTAGATACGATTACTTACGCGCACCGCAAGAAAAAAAAAATTTTTTTTATTTTTTATTCTAGCTAATTCCCGTGCGGGGCAATCTACGCCAGTAGTAGATCATGTGGTTTTAAGGAATTACACGAATTCTTTAACACCCTGTACGTTGGGGTCGGCTCCCAGTCTAACCAGATGCAGCTGAATACCAGTATTTTACTCGGGTTGTCTAGTGTCTACCATCAGACTCCTGCAATCCAGTTACTGGGCAATTCTGAAACAAGGTAGACCAGTTGTCAAACTCTCGGGGTTCTGAACGACTTTCATGTGTATATGACAAACGGACCGATGGTTTAACGCGTTCTCCAAGGCACGAAGGGGTCCGAACGGTCACCCATCCACAGATTGACCACGGTAAACGCAGCTTAACCTCGCAAATCGTATAATACGCAGAATCCACTCAAAGGGTAAAACGGGACCTTATTACTAAGACTCCGCTGTCCGTCCGTCTATCCGTCTGTCACCAGGCTGTATCTCATGAACCGTGATAGTTAGACAGTTGAAATTTTCACAGATGATGTATTTCTGTTGCCGCTATAACAACAAATACTAAAAAGCAGAAGAGATACGTTCCCGTACGGAACCCTTGTGTAAGTCCGACTCGCACTTAGCCGGTTTTTCTGTACTGTTTTCAATGTATGTAAATATCTATACATAGAATAAAATCGTAACGATGCTAAATCTGTATATTAAATATTTTTGGAAAAAAGTAAGTGCACGGATCCTAGGAACGATAGGGATGCCAAAAAATCCCGTTTTAATGTCTGTTTGTCCGTTTGTATGTTTTCGCTTCACGCCAGTGCTACTAAACAGATTACGTTTAAATTTGACAACCACATCCGTTAAAGAGCTCGTGGCTAAATAATTACAGCCGCATAGACCGATCTTCCGGGTTAAGCCACGCTTGCCGAGGTTGGTCTGTGGATGGGTGACCATTTACCATAGCGAGTTTCCTCCGTGCCTCGGAAAGCACGTAAAGCCGTTGGTCATGGCTGTCATTTGTAGATCTTTGACAGTCGTTACTGTTGGTCAGAAGCCAGAAAGTCTGACAACCCGTCTTACCAAGAGTATCGTATTACCCAGGTACTGGGTTGTGGAGGTCTGATAGGCAGTCGCTCCATGTAAAATACTGATATTCAGCTGCATCCGGTTCGACTGGAAGCCGACCCCAACATAGTTGGGAAAAGGCTAGGCAGATGATGATGATCCGTTAAAGAGCGGGTCAGGTTATAAAGTACAAATTATTACGCTATTGATTGTTGGTGAGCACCTTATGGTGTGTACGGACAGCGCGTACATTGGTACGCGTAGTCGGTTACGCGTACGCAGGAACGCTTAGTTCGTAGGTACAAGGCTTAAGACAGGCACCTCCATACTATTAAGGTGTGTACGGACTAAGCGTTACACACCTTTAGGTTTCCGTAGGCAAAGCCACGGAACAGCTAGTTTTAAAACCGGAATCACCCGCAAAAGCAACTTTGCTGCTTTTTCGAGTGCTTTCCAATTTCGAATATAATGATCAAAAACGATGTGGCCTGTGATACAAAAAGGTTTAATATAACTAAAAATAAGGTTATATGATCTATGAGGATGATACTGGAAAAGTTGTCCTACTTTATTCCATTTCGATTTTCTCTACAACCAGTGCAGATTTTCTATGTTAATATAACTACACTAATTACTGACCATTTCAATAAATCCAGTGCAACTCTAATTTCCAACTCATGCTTGAGAAAGGTAAGTGTAGCGGAGCTTCTCGTTTTATTCAACAGCCCGGTCCCTAACGCCTCTCTTCGCTAAAACCGATTCCTTGTTACTTGATTTCTGCATTTCGAAAAAGCGTAAATATTTTCCTCCTGGGTGCTTTTGCAGCTATGAAGAATTCAATGGCCGTGCAACATTTCGAATTATTAAAACGTAATATTACGAATTTCATTTTGCCCGTATAAATAAACGTATTTTTTATTATTCATACCTTTTTATTCGGTGTTGTGCGGTAACATTTTTGTTGGCGCCTAAAATAACATTGGAATCAATATAAGGGCTAAAAGGCTTTGATATCCGCTAGAATATTGTGTTATCAATAAAATGGTGTGATGGATCACTTTTTACTGGGCCAATAGTATTTTCCCGGAAAGTTACAGCAGGTAAGTGCAATTTAGTGTTGGTTTCAAAAGTTTTCAAACGTGTTTCACGCTTTGTTTTATACTGTTTTTCGTGCAATTCGGGTTCCGTTAACAGTGTAATGTAATGTTTTTACATTAAATTACATAATGTTAAAGTATTGCATATTACAAATAAAAAGAATTACAAGTGATGACCAGGCACTATGTTTTTGATTTACTGACAGGGGCCTAATTCTCCTAAAATAAATCTTGATAAATCACAACCGAACCAAGGCCGAACCGTTCATTCGACAGTTCTCAATTTCAAAAGCTATAAAATTGTTTGACACAAAAAACAAAATCAATAATTTTGAAAGTTTTCGAAAACAAAAACTGACTGACGGTTGTGGTTCGATTGCGTTTGGCAACAATTTATTTTAGGAGAATTGGGCCCCAGATCAGTTAAACAATACCTATAGCAATAGTTCTGCTTATCCTTTTCCCAATTTTGTTGGGGTTAGCTTTTAGTCTAACCAGTGGGTCTACTCCCTAAGCACGAAGTCCGTGGTTTCGGCCTTAGTTACGAGCGTTTCCCACTCCCTATCACCTACGGACATACGATTATTTCGGGGCCCGAACTAAGAATGAATGACAACACGATTTGACAGTTGTCCCTACTACTGATGTGTTTTTGTCCGTCCGAAAAGTTGAACTTGACACTTGTTTTGTTCACTCCTACGTTTCGGGCTACTTTCGGACGGGCGACTAACTTCGTTGACGGACTTAGGGAGTAGGCCCCCAGATGTGGCTATATACGAGTATTTTACACGGAGCGACTGTCATCAGACCTCCTCAGCCCAGTTACTGGGCAATGCCGATATCCGAAGGTTAGACTAGATTTCAAACTTTCTGACTTCTGTAATGACTGTCATAGGTATTCATATGACACCCGGGACCGACGGCTTAACAGCATCTCCGAGCCACGGGTATACAAGCTTAGTTTTAGTATACAGGGTGGTAATTTGAGATGGGGCATGAAGGGCAACTACCTTAACCATTGTAACTACAGGAAAACGTGCTTAGAAGACTACCCCTAACTTTTGGGTTAATTACAATCGGCATTCACAGATTTTGAAAAAAAAGTACAGTCAGCAAGAAAAAGGGCTGTTTTCACAAATCTTTTTTATGATGCCAATCGATCCCATTTCTCATAAGGATTAAAAGAGTCTTCCGGACCAACTGAGGTTGGAGTACTAGAAAAGTCAGAAATCGCAAAAAACTCATTTGAGATGGGGTAGTAATAAGGGCAGCTACCTTAATCGTTGTGGCTACAGGAAAATGTTCTTAAGAAACTGCCCATAAGTTTTGAAAATATTTCGAACTGCATTCACAGATTTTGAAAATAAAAAAATCTTTTTTTCTGTATGGACGTAACTTTTCACGAAATGTTGTTTTTCGTGATTTCTGATGTTTCTAGTACGCTAACCTCAGTAGGTTCGGAAGAGTATTTTAATCCTTATGGGAAATAGGATCGATTGGCATCATAAAAAAAGTTTTGTGAGAACCGACCATTTTTTTGCTGACTGTACCAAATTTTTTTTTTCATTTTTTTTATGCATTTCGAAATAATTTCAAAAATTATGGCCAGTCTCCTATCAACATTTTCTTGTAGCGACAACGATTAAGGTAGCTGCCCTTATAACTAACCCATCTCAAATAGTTTTTTGTTATTTATGACGTTTCTAGTACTCAAACCTCAGTTGGTCCGCAAGAGTCTTTTGATCCTTATGGGAAATGGGATCGATTGGCATCATAAAAAAGTTTTGTGAAAACAGCCCTTTTTCTTGCTGACTGTACTTTTTTTTCAAAATCTGTGAATGCCGATTGAAATTATCCCAAAAGTTAGGGGTAGTCTTCTAAGAACGTTTTCCTTTAGCTACAATGGTTAAGGTAGCTGCCCTTCATGCCCCATTTCAAATTACCACCCTGTATACTAAACCTGAAACTAGTTTGTTCAGAATCACTAGGAGAATCGATTGACATATTTTTTACACCACATTTTTTTTCGTAACTTTCTATTTTGTTTCAGTAGGTTTCTACCCATAACAGTTGACGGGAATAGACACCTTGAGGCTTGAGACGGTCCGCTCGGTCAGTTTCCGTGTATTAGACAACCCCTGCATAGCACATCTCAGGCATTTCACACTTTACTAGGGAACTTAACGCGACATAAACTATGGTGTAACTTGGAGATTTATTAAAAAAACACACATATTCAGGTAGTTTTGAGGAAAATCTTATTGTCTCAGTTTTTGTATATACTAAAAATAACGTTGTATACAGGGTGTAAACAAATTCGTGTAATTCCTTCAAGCACATGATCTATTAATGGAGATATAGATTAACCACCCACGGGATTTAGATTGATTAAAAATAAAAATAAACTTTTTTTCCCAACTTTTTATGTGATAGAAAATTTCGATGTCATGCATGAATGAATGAAGGCACGGCGACACAGCTGACTGGCACGACTAGCGCGATATCACTCCACGTAGTCAGTTAACTCGGGACGCTAAAATTACTCAGAAACAGAATACCATGGTTAATTTTTTGAAAACTTTTTTTATTGATTCTGAAAAAAACCTATGCAGGGTCAATCAGTGTCACCAGTAGATCACGCGGTTTGAAGGAATTACACGAATTCGTTTACACCCTGTATAAAATCTCGTAAATCTCAATACTGTTGAAGTTAATATAGGTATTACGAAAGCTTGTACATATATATTTAGTGATAAATCAAATCCTAAAAGTTGTAATTACGTTAGAAAACAGGGCGGCAGAATTGATTTAATTTCGTTCATAACCAATGGCTGTTTTCGTGGAAGAGCCTATACATCAAGGGCTCCAGCAAAAGGCCCGGTAAGCACGCATTTCATTTGAGTAAGTGGCGAAGTGGGGTCGTGCTCCAGCCACAACTTTGTCTTCCACAACTTTGGCCTTTTCTAATTTAAACGCTGCTCAACCGTACGGAATTCGTAAACAACATTCTTTAAAAAAAAGCAACCAAACAGACATAAACGCAATTCTGCACATCATCCAAATAAAGGATTGGATTGAAAAGCTATCGATCCAATTTTGCTTTTTGCCAGTTTTAATAAAAATTGAAACATATTTCGGTTTCTGGTAAAAGCTAAGTACATTCGGGGCTTTTCCTGTGTTTTTTTCTTTTGTAAGAGATTGCGCTAAGTGATCACATTTCGATATTAAACCATTTGCCGAAGGCCGGTGCCGGCTACGTATTTCATTTTACTGAGTGTCTGACGAGAATTTTGGAGACTTGCTTTTTGTCGAAATTATTTTCCAATCTTTTTATTACATCTAGTGTCAATTTTGCTGTCTCCTTTTTATCAATGCCTTTTTTATTCAACGTGTCTTTTTTGCAAACAAGATTGATTATTTTTCCGACAGCCTGTGCGGCGTAAGTGGTTTTTGTCAAAATTTATTATCGCCGCAGAATTTAAATTGCGTTGAATACAATACTCGTACAATATTTTAATTTATTTCAGAATTAACTTTCAAATTATCATTTGTACTTGCGTAATTGTTCGGGTCGTTGGATTTGCCGCGTTTTACACAAATCTTCCCATTACAATAGACCCAAAACCTTAATCCTAGCAAAAACGAGGCTCACACATTTGCATAACTACGTACGAGTTACGTCGTACAATAAAAACTTCATGATTATGCCTGCTGTAATCTGTTATTTTAGAAGTTCCCTGTTCGATGTTAAAATTAGTGAACTTCGAACTAAACTTTGACTTTAAATAAAAAAACTCTTTATTCGCGAGTATCTCGGCTTGAAATAGTGAAGTTTTGATACGATGAAAACATTTTCATTTTTTTCTTTTCTGTTGCTTTTAAATTAATTACATCAGCATATTTCTTTTGAAATTCATTTTATTTAGAGTAAGGTTGGATTGTGCTGCACATAGCAATTTGTGTTCGCGGAATTTTAGAATTACAGTCGAATTCAGGTGCAGCATTCATGTAAAGAAATAGATGATCTCTTACCCAACGTGAAAGGGGAAAGTGTAGCTCGTTTCCTGTCTGATCTCACGTACGCTTTAACTTACATTACGCTAGGTATGTTTTTATTTCAAGTAAATAAAATAATGTTTTGGAAGGTACTATCTTACCTGTATTACGGTGCATTAAAAGCTTCCATGAAGGACGGTGCTTAAGTACGTCCGGCGTACGCTGGGCAGTCAGCCTCGCTATCAACCTTGCTGACTAGCTAATCTTTTTATCGCGGCGTGAGCTATCGTCGTATCGCCGAGAGAAGTCCTGTATTAAGTTGATATATCAGTTACCTTCCAAGGTAGTTTGGCGTTATGACACATAAAAAGTATTTTACTATACAACAAATCTATTTCCAGCAACAAAACGGAACAAAATAACAGTACAACCCACAAGGTAGGTAAAATAAAAATAAACCGTACGAACAATCCGTGCACAACCGAAGATGTTGAAATATGAGACAGAAATTACGTCGCGTTTATTTTATGATGCATTTCATTTTGTTCCCGTACTTGTGCAAGTCTCCCCACTGTTGTAACAGCATTCGGAATTGAAACTTGCAAGATGATGCTTTCGTGAAGTTCGCAATACAACTCCCGGCTCCTCCACTCATTAAGTTCATTAACAAGATTCAGCGTCAGTATTTTTGATGCTCACAGCTCGCTTTCAATATTTTCTATTCGTATAATTCACTTTGTGTTCTGCCCGACGTCTGTGTAAGCGAAAATATTCCAGAAACGCTTTGAATGTCGATGTTTTATGTTTGAGGTAAATAATTTAAGCACTTGTGAAAACTTCGTTCTCTTGATTAACGGGGCTCAATTAGGTACTTAAAGTTAAACACTTCCAACAACGCTGCTGTGTAATTGTTAAGCAATGTTCATCGGCTACTGAAACAAAACTCTAAGTACGACGCTTAAAATAATACTTAACTCTCCTTTATATAAGTCTGTAACATTTCAAAAAGGACCCACCATTTCAATCTGGCAAAGTGCATAATTTAAAGAAACCGTAACGCGAACACAGTAAAATGAATCTTGAAAAATCTTAGACACGTAGGTAATACAATGCCTGGATTTAGACTCAAATTTCAAGATTTTAAATATTACAATGTACTTCGTCGAACTGCAGTGCGGGCTCTGTAAATTCCATTTAGCTAAATAGCTTTTGAGAGAGATAAGAATCTACCATACAATGCTTGCCTGCTTCGAGCGGGAAACTAAGAAAATTGAAAAGAGAGTCGCCAAGTAAGACTGCAACGTCGATGGTCCGATTTCAGGAACCCGAGATTTCGAATTACTAACGTCGTAAAAATTGAGCGCCTGTAAACACTTGCGAAGTGAGGGTTGGCCCAAAGTTTTTGTCAGATGGGATCCTCGGTGTGGCAATCTTGGTTTTAATAAGTATATAACGTTCCTGAGATGTACCTGTGAGTGGGAGGATTTACATAATCATTACCATATCTGGCGCAGTGGCGCGCGTATTATGCCCGAGAGGTTAATAATGCTATTTTCTCGCCACGTTTTCACGTTGCTATTTCACGTTATCGACCCTCTTTATCTGCGTCGTCATTGTTACTAGCCACTGGCGGAACTGCCTTGCCCTCTAATGCTCCATGGGTAGGTCATATGCCGCTTTTACCTGCGATTGTACCTTGTTATGGTAATAATGGAATCGTTGTGTTATGTTCTGGTATAATAGTGTGTTTATCGCACAAGCCTCTAATGTTAAATCCCGTGCCGCGCGGGATTAGTTTAAATCAGATTTGCGCTTTTAATTATTGTAACTAACCGTAATAGTGTGGATTTGTTTGTAGCTGGTTGTTGTTTGTTGTTGTCATTGTGATCTCATTAGTTCGTAGTACATAGTTTTGGTTTATAGTAGGTGTATAGTAGGTTTTGGTAGTTAGATTTGGTTCTACATCAATAAATTATGATAATTGCTGCTAGACTTTTCGATAAGAAATGTAGTTTTAAAATAAAATAATGAGAAATAATAAATCAAGCCACAAATTTATTTATTGGCCACGTGACCAAACTTCTCATTTTATAACTAAGCAACGGGAAAATGAGATAACCTCTAATAAACTAATTCGACTTTTTTACAACGCCAACTAAATTTTTGGGCACCCCGACACGGATAGGTTAGGTTCGAAAGGGATGACGGGGGGTAGAGTGAGCGAGCAAAGCGAGCGAATGAAGCCCCCGTCATCCCCTTCGTGTTAGGTTACTTTAGACCCTGCAGACAGAAATAGGAGCCGCGCGCAGCGGGGCTCCGTCGACTCTTTTTGTTTTTCATTTGTTTTTATTGTGAAAATGAAAGTGGGTGACGAACAGTGGCTTATATAGAAGATAACTAGTGGCTAAGATAGTATCATTCAGACGCTCGTTAATTTTGGCTGACTTAGTGATTTAGAAGCCAATGTAGATTTTTAGTGGCGAATAATGCTATTAAAAAGAAGTCTGTTTAATTAGCACCCTAAAATAATTACATGAATAAATTTAAAAGTGAATTTTGAAGTTCTGGTTTTAAGTCAGCAATAAGTTTCAGTGTTGAGAATAATTCTCGTTATGTTGAGCACAACGCGACAAGACGAGTGAGGCGGTGCGTGCCGGCGGCACACATGCGCGGAAGTCGGCTCTACTCGCTTTAAGTCTATTTAACGGATCGCGGACTACGTTCCTTCAAAAATAGATAAGTAAGCACTCATGCGTCACACTACTTCAAATTACTTTTTGCATGCCACGCTGAATGGAGGAATTGAACCGATAAAACGAGCCCCACTGTTGCTAACAAATGTGTCATTTTCAGTTGAAATGTGAGCCCCGATCTTAATTCGCATTGTGCCTATTCATCATATGGTCCTGACATATTTTTAACCGCAAAATTTAACCGATACTTACGCAAAGATCATCAATTACAAAATTACTGACGACACGTTTGGTGCAGTGGCTAAGCGATTGGCTGCTGCGCTACGGGTCGTGGGTTCGATTCCCACACGGAACAAAAATTTGTATGGCCTACAGATGGTTGTTCCGGGTCTGGGCGTTTGTTTGTGAGATTTGTGTCTGTAAACGCACCCACGATACAAGAGAAATCTTAGTGTGGGGCAACGTGTTTATAAAAAAAAAAAAAAAAATTATATTATTAATCTCCGATATATCGGTCGCTCACCTTATTTTAGCCGTCAGCGATCTGTAATCATACAGATATGATTTAGTATTAAGAACAACTAAATGCTCCCGAGCGAACTTACGCAATGGCCAATAAATCTAAACTTTGGAAGAAAGTAATTTTGTTTCTATGCTTATACGATATTTCTGTCTCCAGAGATAACACTTGGTAATCTGCTGAATGTGCGACATGATATAATCGTACCTATTTGTTTTGTTGCTAAAGCCTTATTTTACTTCTCGCGACATAATGTGAAAACCATAGGCGTAGGTAAAAATCAAGTAAACTTTATTCGCTCGCAACAATACGGATAGTATCTCGTCGAGTAAACACAAAATCTCTTAGAATTTTCACTTGGATGGTTAAGAGCGTGCTTTGTCACTGAAATAGGAGTTTTTCAGTGGAACAGTTACCTTTATAAGGACTTAACGTCGCAGGAAACGGCCGTCTAAGTATACGAGCACAGGGGCGCCCTCTCGCAGCTGATAACAGAATTATCCGAATGACGCCATCTATCTTTTAAATGTGCACCTTACTTTTGGCCTGTGTACGTTGTTGGTGTCACACATACAGTATTGCCGTGGACTTTAAATATTCATGTATTGTTTGTTCATCAATTATTAAAACAGCGTATATTATGTTATTTAATGCCTTCCATTCGTTTAAGTTTGTGTAAATAATATATATTAATGTAAACTGCTTATTGATATGCGTTAATTGTTCCGTCGTTATCGCCGTAATTTGATCTTAATCAATCATCTCATTATAACAGCGTGAATGACATATTATCAATAATTATCGTATTAATCATGGCATGCAAATCTGTCTTGCAACATAACATAGTGATGCATTAAATCTAACAAGTGAGGTTTACATACAAAATTTGCTCACTTAATATCTTAAAATATTTGTTCATCTTCAGCTAAGTACACTCGCCAACACAAGAGGTGTCTCTGGTTAATTCGTACTAATATTTGTACGCTTCCATCTTGGTTGTAGTTAACCGCATAATGCATTAACTGATTACCAGCGCGATCCATCTTCCGATGCGTCGGACATGCTCCGCCCTTCGTCTTGGGAGCGTCGTTCAATATGCACTAAACAGTTTAGTGGGTCAGTGTACTCATTTATATCAAGGTAAATGACATCATTATATTGAAGGGGCGATGATTTATTTGATTTATGATACAATTTAAATATTTGAACGTTTATTTTGGTAGCATTATAATATCAGTTAGGAGCGCGTTATTGACACAATAAACAATATAGCTATTATATTAGAAATTCAGAGAATACGTTGAAATTGGCTAAAAGATTTTATCTAAAAAACAAGTTGGGAATATATCGTTAAATATCGGGTGTAAAAAGAGCCTTAACGATAACGAAAACCACATATTCTCATCTACCCATCATTGGGATCATTTTTTTCTACCAGACCATACCTGGGAAATCATTGGTTTTGGAGATATTGAAGGTCTAAGTATACATATTTTTTTTAGTTTTTTTCCAAAAACGTATTCTAAGTGATAATACAAAACTTTCTTTGAAACAACCGTATCAAAATTTTCAATTTTTCCTCACAAATTACGAATTTGAAATTACAAAAACGCAACGAATATCGAACGCACACGACCGCCCTGGCTCAGCTGTGTGGCCGCTGCACGCATGCAAACGCTCGGCATCGCCACAACCACACATTGCGCGCTACAAAAAAAGCGTTTTTTTATGCTAAAAAATAAAAGTCGTTTCCCAGCAATTATTTTTGGTCAATGTAGTTTAGTTTGATGTACAGGCTGCGTAGATTTCGGCTATGTGATGGGTCTTTTTACACCCCGTATAAAAAAAAAAATATATTTGCAGACCAAAAAAACATGGCGGCAAGTAAAAATCATAAGCAATCTCGCTGGCACAATGTAAACGCTCCTCAAACGTAGACGATAACGACCACGATAGTTATTTTACAGGAAGATAGGTGTTTCCATAATAACTTTAACGTGAGTTTAATTCGAACGTGGGTTAGGTTCGTTAGCGAGTATGTTGATGTATCACTTCTGTTCTCACCTTTACCATGCCCGTCCTACCGGAAATTTTGGATTAGTAAACACAGGCATTTGCGTTATTTCGGACTTTGTCGATTCGTGAGATGTGATACTTGCACTTTTTAACCCCCGATGAAAAAAAAATACGGTGGGTTGAAGCCTGTGTCTGTCTGTCTTCGTGTTTGTCTATGCCATCGTAGCTCCTAAACGGATGAACCGATTTCGATACGGTTTTTCTTGTATAAAAGCTGGTTTAATTATAATATAGACTATAACTATCTCAGTGACAGGCTATGTTTAATGTAAATCAGTTCAATGGTTTCAAAAGATCACCTCTCTTCATAGTTAGTGCGTGGATTTCAGCCAAACAATGGGTTTATCCACTTTCGCTTGTCTGATTGACTTGAAATTTGTAACATATATGCAAACCTAGTGAAATTATAATTTAAGGGTGAAAATATAATATTCCATTGAGCTGATCCTATTGAAGGTTTAAATCAGAAGGTTGTTAACACTACTTATTTAAAAATTGATAATAATCAGGCAGATCCATCAATTTGGTCTCATGACTTATTTTGACAAGAAGCATTTGAAGGGTCCACTGCAATAACGATGAATGTCCAAAGTTTCTTTAATTCTAAGTAAGTATGTCATTTGGGCACTTGATATATGTAGTTCGGTTTTAGTACCGGGATAAATACCTTTTTAAAAATCGGATACACGGCTAGAACGCTCAGCGTCAAAGGTTCTTAAAATAATCTTTAAATCTGAGTTTTCTTTCAAAATTCATAAGATTAAAAAGCAAATATCTTAAAACAAAGTAATAAGGGACTTTATCATTATTGCAGTGGACCCTTCATTTGGAAGGTGGCTCACGGTGGTGATCGGCCCTTCTCAATTACCAGCTGTAAAACAATCGTGTTTGAGCTCGTATGACTCGTGATAGAAAGCACTTTCTCACCGCATTAATAATAATCGCTAACAATAATCGGCAGCCGCATTACAAGGACGGGGAAATTCATTTTAAATTGAAGAGTTCTGATTTTATTAACACTGCATTCGAATTATGAATCGGAACAGTTGGCTAGAACGCAGTTCTTTAGCCACAACAATACCGCTTGCATTTCTCCTAATGTATTTTTTCTTCATATTTTACTTCAAATTATCATATTCTTTCCACAGCAGCCCTGTTCTTCAACCCTCGTATGCCAAACACACATTTGCAACTCCATTATTTATCCCCTTAAGACGATACAGCCAGTAAATATTGCGTTCTGTTTAAAGAAAAGTATGTTAAACACGCACGCGGGTGGCTTTTGTTGTTGAAAGACGTATCTGGGACGATGATTTCGTTTCGCGCCAATGAACACATTTTTTTCATTTTGAAGGAAAATCAAGAATATAAGAGCATTAAAAATCTCTTGCCTTTTTGTGTGTACCTTTATGGCTTGTGAAGAATATTTACGATAGAAAATATTCGTTGATGTTTTCTGATAAGATGTTTTTCTCATCTTTTACTCTAATGAGAATAAGTAGAGGAGGCAATAAATTGAAATTTATTTTCTTCGTGGAACGCTCACACACACCTACATAAATATTTATTACTTATTAAAGTCAGTAACAATTCATTAAACAGGTTTTACGAGTTATTCTAATGAGATTTATTAATCAGAAACGAGTAATATCGAGTTGTTTCTCGTAAATTAGATGAAGACATAATCGGGCTGTTACGATTGTCCAATTTCATCTGGTTTAACTGGATAACTAATAGAATAACAGGCGATCCCGGAGCGCACTACAAAAGTTCCGAGGAAGTTTTCTTATATTTAATAAAATGACTGGTGTTTGTGGAACTTTTCCAGCGCACAAATTATAAGTAGGGAACACAAATAATAGTTGACGTAGGGCCTGGGGCGGCAGGGGCCGCGGGCGGGGGCTGAGCAGGGCGCGCGGGGGCCGACGCGGTAATCAGCCCGGACAGTAATTCGGGAGCCTTAAGGGTGTGATCGGTTAGCGCAGACAAGGGTACCACCACTAGCATCCTTAGAGAGAAGAAATACTTTGGTTCAACATTTCCGATGTGGTTTTGTTTTGTAGCTCTTCGAGATTAGGCAATTTCTCAATAAACATGCGACCGAGCGGGCAGCTGCTATTGCTTAGTTTGCGAGACGTCTCCGGAGAAATTAATGTAATGTGGAATATAAGTTAGGGCACCGTAATAAGATTGGGTTCGATGTTTCTGTCTGTTTCATCTCCTAGTTCGTTTAGTGCGCGATATAATAGGCTAGTGCGCGGAACTTGTAATAAGTTGGCTTCACAATGCCGTCTCACCGATCTAACATTCGTTTTAAGTAACTTGTTGACGAATATGATACGTAAGCAGACATAGATTGAAATCCAAGTAAGGAAGAGCTCAAAAAGAAATATTAACGAGGCAATGGCAACAAAAACCGCAACTTTATCCCAATTAAGTTGGTTTGAATCTTTGAACGCACGAATGGTGGAGTAACGTCAGTCTACGTAACACTCATCGGTTTTGAGTACACAGCCGACCATTGAGGGTCCTTGAGCCCCTCTACGCGGTAGACTTCGGGTATCTTTGCACCTTAATTACACTCAACTTCGGTATAAGTACGACACGTATCTCCGACGCTTGCCGAAAAGAAAGGGAAATGAAAAAAAAAACGAAAATCAAGACCTTTCTGCATGAAAACCCCGAGAGCCTTTCACAGAGGATTTTGAGACATTAGAATGTTGCTCTCAAATTGAGAGTCGACTTCGATTAACTTTGATGTATTTTATTTTAGGCGACGCGAGGCAAAGACAAACGCTTCAGAATGCTAAACGTTTACAAAGATTTCGCATTTTGAATTCGTACTCTCACTGTTGTGACCGAATTTCGATAACGTGAGCATTTGAATTTCGATAGGTATATCTGTCGCTATGAAATCTCTAGGGATTTTCACGAAATCCCTCTTATCGTCATTTGCCTGCGACATATTTACACTTTTTTGCGAAATCTGGTTTATTATAAATTACTTATGAAATTAAGACAAGAAAAAGTAGCTCTTCCTAAAAATAATGGTATTTCTGAGTATATGCTTCAAGAGTAGACCTCTCGCAATCCAAGTCAATAGTTAACAAAATCTAGTTTTCCAGAAAAAAAATGAAGATAGGGTTTATTGCATAATAATATTATCTTTTATTTATCTGCCGTGGTTGGGGTACCGTTCTTTACACATCGATAGCTTGTAGGATAAATTCATCATCATCTTCATACGTCATTTCACCTTCTTTTTCTAGAATGAATGACCAAAAGAACTTTTTTTATTAATCGAGATCTTTTTAAATTTTGAATATAGAGTGTTTGAAAACAATGTGGCCTGTGACAAAAAAATGTTTAATGTAAATAGAAAGAAGGTGAAATGACGTACGAGGATGAAGATGAAAAAGTTATCCTACAGTACCGAAGGTGAAATGACGTATGAAGTTGGTGATGAAAAATGTATCCTACAAGCTAACCTCGGAGAGCACGTTAAGCCGTTGGTCCCAGGTGTCATACTTATGATAGTCGTTAAGGGTAGTCAGAAGCCCGAACGTCTGACAACCGGTCCAGCCTTATTATATCGCCATTGCCAAGTAGGTTTGATGGCAGTCGCTCCGTGTAAAATACTAGTATTCAGCCGCATCTGGGGGCCTACTAGGGCGTCCGTCAACGAAGTTAGTCGCCCGTCCGAAAGTAGCCCGAAACGTAGGAGTGAACAAAACAAGTGTCAAGTTCAACTTTTCGGAAGGGCAAAAACACATCGGTAGTAGGGACAACTGTCAAATCGTGTTGTCATTCATTCTTAGTTCGGGCCCCGAAATAATTGTATGTCCGTAGGTGATAGGGTGTAGGAAACGCTCGTAACTAAGGCCGAAACCACGGACTTCGTGCTTAGACCCCCTGGTTAGACTGAGGGCCAACCCCAACATAGCTGGGAAAAACCTAGGCAGACCATCTTTCATTTTCATGTTTGCTAGAAATATTTTTAAAACGTTTCTAACTAAAAATTAAATTCAGTGTAAATCATGCCTGTTCACATATTTACAGTATTCGGGATTTACAATATTGATTAAATCAATTATACATGTTAATCCAACGCAATGTAATTCATTATGGCTACAAATATTCTAAATTCATGTCGGTTTGAGCGCTATCTCTTGAAATGGTAAATGATCAGATAATAAACATTAGGATAACATAGGGTATTGTTGTATGTAAACTATGTTTTGACAACACATTTTATTGTGATGAAACAGATTTGTATTAAAAAACACTTTTGAAGACAGGATAGTTGTCAATAGTCGTGCTACCATGTTTTTTCTGTGTCTGTTTGTGTGTATCGTAGCTCCAAAACGGATGGGCCGATGTCAATACGGTTTTTTTTAATGCTTTTTTTATCGGGGTGGTTAAGAACCAAGCTATGTCTGATGATAATCGCTACGGCCATTTCAATGTTGGGTTTTTATTTATATTTTATACGTACTCAATAAAAAGTAAGTTCAAAAACTGAAACCCGACTACTGAAAAAATAAAGAAACAAGAAAATATTATTATCTGAAATAGTTAAGTGCAAACTATTCAATATTTATCGTTTATTAAATAAACAACTTACACGTAATATAATTTAATGTATTCATAGTGATGTTCAGAGGATAGCCGTGGTCCGTGGTCGTATACCACCTACCCTAACAAAACAATAGATTCTAACAGTAGTAGGCGATCATAAGCTTTAGGGTAAAGTGGCATACCCACCTTTTTGCTTCGCCGTAGTCGGGTAAAAGTTAGGTAATTCTTTCGATAACGAACGTAAAATATAATTGTCATCACGTTCGTCAAACAGCATAGAGGCCATCTTGTGTGTAGTGGTCATTTTTTCTAAACGCAGCTTCATAATCGCAATGTTTTACAGATAAAAATCTTCACAGATAAGGTATAATAATTTACACTGAAATATTATTATGCATCTCTGTTCACGGCTCATCTTCCGTGCGGAAGATGTCCGGTCTTTTGGAAGGCATACACGGGGACACAGATCCAACGCGCAGAGGCCCTTTTGAGAACTTTAATCTAAAATGGAATGGGGCACCAACCGATGACTATCCACGGTTGCACTATTGGAGTACAGTCATGGACCGTCCCAGGTGGGTGCAAAACTATTGTAAAATATGCTAAAAAATAGGTTCCCTATCCATTTGCATAAAATGATAAGACCTAATATAACTTAGCATAATTTTGTTTGGCATAATTATATTTTCGCATAATATAATTACGCATAACAGCTTACGCATAATTTTTTTAAGCATAATTTCTCTAACCATAATAATGATTAAGCATAAAGTTCTAAAGCATAACTTTTTTAAGCATAATATCCTAAAGCATAAATTTATTTACGCATAATGATATAAAAACATATTTTTAAAGGTATACCGTACGGTAGACGATTATTCGTCACCTACTTTCATTTTCACAATAAAAACGTAAGGGGATGTTTGTAAGGTTGAAGCTCCAAAGCAGAGTCGACGGAGCCCCGCTGCGCGGGGCTCCTATTTCTGTCTGCAGGGTTTAAAGTAACCTAACACGAAGGGGATGACGGGGGCTTCGTTCGCTCGCTTCGCTCGCTCACTCTAGCCCCCATCATCCCCTTCGAACCTAACCTATCCGTGTCGGGGTGCGCCTGCGACTAGATTATTAGACAATGGTAAAAACATTTCTGATTATCATAACTAACGTTATGCTAATAGTCATTAGGCCTACTAACGTTATGCGAATAAAATTTATGCCAAAACAAATTAGTCTTTATGATGATTATGCCAACATAAAATGTATGCCTAAAAAAATTATGCCGAAGTATTATTATGTCAAAACAAATTGTGCCAAAATCGTTATGCCGAAGTATATTAGGACAAAGAACATTATGCGAAAAGAAGGGATCCCTAAAAAATATCCATTATGCATAATTATTATAATTTAATATTGTCATAATCACAGAAAAATTACATCAAAAAATAGCATTTAATGATACTGGAACTTTTCCTAATTAGCATTCGACCGAATAAAAATAAACTTGAAAGTATTCCTGTATGAAAATTTAATATCATAATATATTATTCTAAAATTAGCGACCACCGCCGGCAAATAAAGGCTCTCTTTTGAAGTGACCGCCAATTAAATGCGTATTACTCATAAGTCGAGTTTATATAAGTTTTAATTCCAGGGAAAAGTAGAACGAGCGAAATTATTATGATTTTAACATAAATTAATGAGTTACTCGCAGAACCAAGTGATAATGTTCCAAGAAAACGGAATGTTTGGAAGGCAATTTGTAGTACAGTAAGTGTATCATCATCTGCCTAGCCTTTTCCCAACTATGTTGGGGTCGGCTTCCAGTCGAACCGGATGCAGCTGAATATCAGTATTTTACATGGAGCGACTGCCTATCAGACCTCCACAATCTAGTAACTGGGTAATACGATACTCTTGGTAAGACTGGTTGTCAGACTTTCTGGCTTCTGACCAACAGTAACGACTGTCAAAGATCTACAAATGACAACCGGGACCAACGGCTTTACGTGCTTTCCGAGGCACGGAGGAAACTCGCTATGGTAAATGGTCACCCATCCACAGACCAACCTCGGCAAGCGTGGCTTATCCCGGAAGATCGGTCTATGCGGCTGTAATTATTTAGCCACGAGCTCCTCTAGTACAGTAAGTGTATGTGCAACGTAAATATTGGTACAACATAACCTGTCCCAAGTCCTCGGAGCTCAGTTGGTAATATTCAGCTTTTCTGAGCGAGCGCCGAAGCCAAGTAAAGCCTGTCTTATCTGCCAACTTTTACATTATCTGCCGAACTCTTCCATAAATTTGAGCCCAACTCTACTTACGCTTATCAAGTCAAAACTACCTAAGCGTGTATTTATTTGTTTCTATTTTCCGGCTGATTGACTCTGCAACTTCTACGGAAGCGACGGCGGTATAGGCCGGCCTACCTTGCAAAACTTCCTCGCCCCTGATTCGAAATCAGTTAATGCAAAAGTTTATTTTTATAAGTAAGATTACACGGGAGTTTGGATAGAAGTTTGTAGGAGCAGCTTTCTTTCGGAAATCCCACAAAGTATGGAAGAAACGATGCTCGCGACTGGGTTCGAGGATTAATACTGAATTTAAAATGATTCTGGGACTCTTCCCTGTTTTGTAGATGTCCGCTAACTTTGTTACGTTGTATATCATTGGCTAACTTTAACTTTGCGAGTTTAACAAGATTTACAATCCTTTTGTTTATAAAAATATTCAGAAGTTTATGTCTTTGTAAGAAACGAGTATTTGGGATCAATAAACTGTAACACAATTCTGGTACTACAAGAGCCAAGTGTGTTAGCTGACTTTATGAATTAGTTAAACAAACATTTTGGCCACGATAATGTCATTTTAGGCTATTTCCAGCCACTTGTAAACAATTACGGGGCTTAATATGGTCAAACCATTGTATCGTTATCGTTTGTACACGTCCAATCGTCAGAATTTATGTACGCTTCCCGATGGAACTCATAAACATTGTAAAACTTCCGGCAGATGGCGGGCAGACACGATTATGTTGCTACGCGGCGCGTTGCTGCCCGCAATGTTATAATATCATGACTCCGACCTAACAATTGTAGGCATACGTGTAAAATTCAAAACGTATGTTTTGTTAAGCGGATTTTGAAAAACAAACAAAAAGTTTGTGAGCGCAATTGTTATCATCGCTTTAACTCGGTTTGGTTTGGATTAATATTTAATATGGACGCAAAGGTATGATGGAACATCCATTTTGTATGTTGTTATTACAGCTCTCTCATCTTCGACCTTGCGATTCATACTCGTTTTTGGCAAGCCTCCCTCATGATATACCATAATAAATAATAGGTATTATTGTAAGTGAAAATATTGCACTTGCTTTCTATGCAGGAAATTCTAAGAACTACCTTGACCCGTACCTCTGTGTTTTTGAAGGCATGAGAAAGATAGAAAAAAAAACAACACTTTTGAGACCTATCTCGGCCCGCATCTCTGTCTTCTCGGAGGCAAGGGTGCATTAGAAAAAATAAAAAGCAGTCATTGAATATGGTGAAGGAAAACATCGTGAAGAAACCCAGTCAAAGGACTCCAAAAAGTTTTCGATGGTGTGTGTAGTTGGTGGACAACTCGCATTAGCACAGGACTAGGACAGCACTAGGTCGGCGGTGGCTGAACACGTCTGTAACTCGGGTACGGCTCACTTCATGCGTTTTGATAAGGCTTCCGTACTAGCGAAGGAGAAATATTTCGTGCCGCGAAAAGTACGTGAAGCTATCGAAATCAGCCGTCATCCGAATTTCAATAGAGACGGTGGTTGGACCTGGAGACCAGCTCTGAAGTCTACGTCATATAAAAGTGAGTTAAGTCTGGAGTGCGACACAGTAAGCGCGGTATGTACCGGCACTCAGTATTACAACAACACGGACACGACAAAGTGACGAAGATGCACGAGCAATACCGACACAGAGCGCGCCCCTCTCGTCGCGGGCGCAACGCTACGCGGCGCGGTGCAGCGCTAGTTCGACTCGCGACCTCGCCGCGTGATCAGCTCATGATTAAGGACTCCGATTGGGTCCGAAACTAGTCGGGCAATCCCGAAAAATGCACGTGAGTAAACCGTAACTAATCATAATATGAATGTGTCTCACGAAAGTTATAATAATAAAACTCGCACTACACCAGCGAGGTGTACTAAAGCCTAAACCTGTCCCATTCTAAGAAGAGTTCCTTACTCACCAGTGGGTCAGTAATAAGCTAATATATACCGTGGGCCCGAGATACCCAAAAGATTTTAACCACGCCTTTCTGATGGTATTAGGAGTCAATAATGTTAAATTCAATTCTGTCAATTCAACTATTTTATTTTTCGGAACGAAATAAATCAATTATCTTTAGTACTTCCTTGTAAACAATACCTTAGGTTGAACTGGGACATTTATAAATTATCGTGTGAGTGGATATGATACTTCTCACTTCACAACCCTCCCCGACAAATCTATATCTATACTTCTATACTAATATTATAACGAGGTAAAATTTGTTTGTTTGTTTGTATGTAGGAGGTAGGCTTCATAATTAAGGTTGATTACGTACATGTAAAATGTTCTTTAAATTATTCGAATCGGACCTTTCGTTTAGAAGTGCTAAAAGTAAAAAAAATGCCGCGATGTCAGCGAACAGCCCAACGAACGTTCAGTCTATTAGTTAACTACACATTTATTAATCCGCGACTTCGTCTGCATCCGCGATAACCGACATTCACGCGGACGAAGTCGCGGGAAAAAGCTAGTAAGACATACGGCGAGAGAGGTATGGTATGACAAAAGTCGCATAGGACTTGTTACCATAGATATTTTTCGATTTGTGAATTTCCGTAAATAATGAATATCTCGAAAACTAAGCTGTATTCAACAAACTATATCCTAGCTTTTTTTCTCCAATTAGGCATCGGAATCGAAGGTTAAAATCTTTCGGGTACCTCGGGCCCACGGTTTACAAAGTAACAATTTAAAAAAGATTGAAGCTGAACCTTTCTAAAATTTGAAGCAAAAAATAACTTCGTTAGTTAAACACTCTATCAAAAATTAATAACCATCCTTCCTAACCACCAAAGACCGTGCTACGGTTAAAAATCTCGATACGGCCACATAATTTTTATGACATTCACTCAGTCACAATTCGCCATTAACGTTTGAGTGACGTAGCCTCTAATTCACGTTTAAAAGCCTGCACTCGACTCAAAGTCAGCTGTAATTTAGTCTTAGCCAGCAATACCCGCTAAAAATCTAATTTGTCAAGATGTTGTGGCCACTGAAATTATTATATGGAGCGATTACTAAGATATTTTCACGAGATATTAAGTCAATTTCACTCAGTGTTACACTAATGATTCAGATTCGCAAAAACGTAATTTTCAGCAGTTTTGAAATGAGTTCTGTAATTAGAAAGACGTTAGGTAGACATATTTCATGAGTGATCTTAGAGTTTTGCTGATCTGATAATTTAATTTGCTTACACAAATTTATTTTATTTTCATGTTTCGTGTGTTATGCTGAATTGGTTTTCAAAGAAACGTTATTTTATTTAAATTAAGCTCTATTTTGCTGAATCAAAAATGATGTGTGCTAATTCATTGAGTAATAATCGTTGTAAATCTTCTAGGACATAATTGAAACGAAGAGATACAAATAATTAACGATATAAGCGACAATTACAAAGTGGAGTGTAAGTGCGTAGGCAATGGATGGAAATTATTAATCACACCCTGTCAGAGACAAAGATAAAATAGACCTAAATAAATGGAGAAAGATTTGTTTTGCTGACTTTGTGATTCAACAATTTTAGATTACCAATGAACTGATAGCGAGCTACCGTTGGTTAGACGATCAATCTTTTCAGTAAGGTAGCTTATTATATAAAACTAGGTTTACCGCTACGTAAGAGGTCAAACGTAAAGTTGTCTTGGGAAAAACGGTAAAAGAAAAAATGGAGTAATATCTTCGCCGTTCGATTTTGTTAAGAAGTAAATATCGGAACTTGCTTCATCAAGCCAGCATTGTGATAAAATTAAATTCACTTTAAGGAAGCACGCCTTATCTTACTTAGATGAACTAAAACAAATCTCCGCTGAGAAAATCTAGTTTACTGTCTAGGAGAGAGTTCTATTTTAGAGCCACCTGATCTAGAATTTTCTAACTTGTTATCGACTTAGGGATAATAATTCTAGAACGGTTTATGCAATATGTGATATTGGCTATCAAAAGACATGGATAGTTTTGGGCCTAAACCGTGACAGAAATAAAAAATGGCTGATTTTCTTCGAAATTGGCATCGGAAATAAAAAAAAAACAAAATAATACTCATTTGGTCATAAAAACAAGGGTTTCTCCAATACTCCATTGGTGAATAAAATAAAACTAATTCTAATTAATACTAATATTAAATCATTTATTTCAAGTCACAAGACTCATAGTGTTAGTACAAGCTATGTTACTAAAGTACTATACAGGGTGTTAACGAATTCGTGTAATTCCTTAAAAACACATGATCTACTGGTGTAGATTGCCCCCGCCCGGGAATTAGCTTCGATAAAAATAAAAAAAATAAAAACTTTTTTTTTCACGCGTTTGGATTAAGTAATCATATCTAAACCACCTTTTAAGGATTCAGTAAAAAAATAAGTTTTTTTTTTATCGATCGAATTTCGGATTCGAACCACTATCGTGGTTGGAAAACGTGCGATCCGTCAGCCGAAACTGCGTAGTTCGATTTTCCGAGTAGGCCCTCAGGCCTCCACTTCTTCGTTGCCTTTAAATCTGGCCCTGCTAATATTATAAATGCGAAAGTAACTTTGTCTGTCTGTCTGTTACCTAATCACGACTAAACTACAGAACCAATTTTGATAAAAATTGGTACAGAGATAATCTGGAATCCGAAAAAGGACGTAGGCTACTTTTATCCCGAAAAGCGCGGAATATGCGATCTTCTTCTTTTCGTGTCGATTGACTCATATTCAATTTTGTCCGACCAGTATTGAGCAACCTGTACAGCTCTATCGTTGGCCTCGTTTAAGTCTTGAATGGTGCAGGTGGTTGTGCACGACGGGCAACTAAGGATGTGACGGTGCAGCGGTGGCGACTAGCGGGGTGCGCCTATAAAAGGGCCGGCACGCTGCACTTCGTCCTCTCTCACGCCTCAGCAGCCGCCTAGTTAAGTACTACCTACTACACCTGAAGACCCTGGACTCCTCGTATCGTATTCTAAGAACCACGCCCTGTAAACTAGTCTTTTTGTAACTATTATTAAAATATATTATTGTATGGTTAAAAGTGTTTTCCTTAATATTCTTATATTCTGATTTTATGTGCACCTGCTCGTTAAGGGTTGACTCCTCAAGCCACCCTTAACCCGCTAAGCGTGACAAAGAAGTGACGCGTCCTGTTCTTTTTCTTCTTTCGTTTCAGCACGAGCCATACGAAAATAGGTCATGCTGTGGTGAAAATATTAGCCAGTCAGCAAGGTCGGTAGCGAGGCCGACTGCCCAGGGTGCGCCGAACGTACCTAAGTATCGTCACTCGTGGAGGCTCTTTTCATGCACGCGTCCTGTGATTGTGCTCCACACTGGCACTGCGTTTGGGATGGAGGAAAAATCTGTTCTTTTTCTTTTTTTAAAAAACGTTGCCCCACTTTAAGATTTCTCCTGTATCGTGGGTGCGTTTACAAACACAAATCTCACATACACAAACGCCCAGACCCGAAACAACTATCTGTAGGCCATACAAATTTTTGTTCCGTGTGGGAATCGAAACCACGACCCGTAGCGAAGAAGCCAATCGCTCAGCCACTGCACCAAACGTGTCGTCAAAAATGCCCCATTTGGCCAAGATAGTTTTAAACTGGCTTCCCACGGTGCGTGGTAGCGCGCACCGGTAGTGCGTGGTATCATCCGTAAAATCACGCACCGTGGGAAGCCACATTATGGGGGTGCGTGATGTAGATACAGCGCACCGCTCCGCACGCGTCTGCGTTACCTCTGTCGTCAGTCTCTTTCCATGGTGTGTCGGTGTGAGCTCGTGCGTCGCGGTGCGCGATATCATACATCGTGGGAAACAAGCATTACAGGAATACGCGATATACCTGTATCCTGTTTGGTATATTCTATCACTTTTAATTAAATCATAATATTTATCTATTTTTAATAACAATTGTTTGCTGCACCGAACGACGTCATTACGTCGGCGCCGGCTATCGTTGAAAACTAGCGCTGGGGCTCTGTCTTGCATAGGGTCGCAGCATAATGCTGAGCGATAGCCATTTTGCGTGGATATGACGCATGTTTCGCTCAACCTTCTTATTTTTTGGTTTTTGTGTTTATATTCTTTTTGCGTCATGTTTACCGCAAATAAACGGATTTTCTTTCTTTCTTCTTTCGATAAACGACATACACCCGAGCGAAGCCGCTAGCGACCTCTAGTATCACTTATTTCATACAGTCTTAATCACAATACTTCCGTTGTAACTCCAATGGTTCTTAGTACACTAAAAGGCTCAAAATAGCCACCTACCCTCACAACGAGTCCAATTATCGAGAACATTGCTACTGAAGACAGTACAAGGCCTTACACCTAATGCTTTATTATGAACGATTTGTTTTCATGGTCTGCCAGAGACACGCGGGCCGTGGGTTGCGGGCCCTCACGCACCGTTGCACTGGACCTTAGGGAGCTATCATATGTTACTAGAGATAGCGGTTAGCGATTTTTTAGAAGATAGTTTTTGTATTAGGAAAATTTTAGAATTAAAAGTTGATGTTTGATGATTGTTCTTTTGATATAGGTACAAAATACTGATTGGTAATATTTTTTATTAAGAGCCAATACGCACTGTCGTCTGGTCCCCGGAGACTTGGTCTCTTGGCGACCAAAACATAAGCATGGTCGTCCGGGCGACCGGCGACCAAGTGCGTAAACACCTATTTAAACTATAGAAAGTCACAGTCGCGTTCGACCAAGTCTCCGGCGACCAATTGACAGTGCGTAATGGCTCTAATACACTATGTAAGCTTAGTACGTTCCTATTTCAGTGATGTTATTGTTAGTTTATAATGTTTACTCTTAAAAGTTAGCCTGATGAAACTAAAGACAATAAAAAATAAAACGTTTGCCTACGAAATATTTATTCCAGTTTGATCAATGAACTTTTACCATCATCACCAAGTTACATGTATATGACCCACACTCGGTTCCACTTATCTAAAGATCTTCTAAAATAGATACAGACGCCAGCACATCAAGCTACTACAATCTGTCAAATTTCATAAATAGATTTTCATCTTTATCGCGAAAGCGTTAGGTTCAAGGTTGATTGGGAAAATTTTACAGTTTCGGGTAGTTTGACCTGCTGGATAGCGTCTGTACAAGCGCAACGGTTATCTAGCCTATACTGTCCCAACGCTGGGCACGCGCCTCTTCTTAGAATAAGAAGCATTTAGGCTGTTGTTTCATGTCATTTTATTTTTATTCACTGTAACACTCAGACACAGTTAAACTTTTATTCATCTACTTATTTTGATATTTTGACAGCTTCTGACAAGTATACTGTCAAAACAAGTAGCATATTTTTCTTTATGATTTTAGAGTTATGGTTTAGACATGTGCATTTTTCGGGATTGCCCGACTGCACATTGCTCACAAAAATGTATCTAACTTTGGTACCTATATCGGCCATTATGCAAGTGAACCACTAAAGAATTCTCCTACTAAACAAAATAAACATCAGATAGCGAGTAGTAAGTAAGCTGAGACCACTAAAAACATATCCTAAGCAACAGTTAATGGGTTAAATAGGTGGAGACTTGTAACTGTTTCTCCTTTGAAATATATTTAGAAGTTCCACTCAAGTGATTCAAGCATAAGGTGGGTGTATATGTTTCTTCAGAAAGCTGGCTGAATATACCTACATATGTATTAAGACCTAAAATTATGAAATTGCTAATTAAATCGTACATATATAGGTATCTTCTCTCAACACATTTCTAGTTCTTCATGATATTAATACCTCATCTTCAACCTACCTTGTTTTTCCTTATCACATAATTATATAACATAATATTGTTTTTAACAATATGTATAATTTTATATGTAAGTACTAGCTTTCGCCCGCAGCTTCGCTTGCGTGAAATTTTGAACCCGTTAAGTGACGATTTTCCATACAAACTTTCATCCCCTATTTAACTGCCTTAAGGGTTGAATTTCGAAAAATCCCTTCTTAATGGATGCCTACGTTACAAAAGGAACCTACTGTCAAAATTTTAACTTTCTAACCCTAGCGGTTTAGGCTGTGCGTTGATAGATCAGTCAGTCAGTCAGTCAGCTTCTCCTTCTCTACATATAGATTATGTCTATGTATTGTGTGTAGTATATATTTTGCAGCAGTAAACCACGGACTACCCCCTATATCTTATTCATTGTCTTCCTGTTCATCCAAAGGTTGTCTGGTAGATATCGCTATCAGCGATAAGACCGCCATTGTACCCTCCAATATATGTATGATATTGTATAAGAGCTGTGTTACAATTTTGGTGTACAATAAAGTATATTCTATTCTATCTATACAAAATTGACAGATATGTACATCAGTTTTGTGTCTATCGGGAAGAAAAAGTTAACACATGACATAACCTGTAGCGTAGTATTCAGGTATTTTTTTGAAACGGAAAACATACAGTTAGGCTCAATTTACACCGCCACGGAATGGAATGGAAGCGACGAAATTGTACATAGCATAATGATCTTTACGTCAATTGCATAAAGTACAAACTAAATACGAGCCAAAAAATGTCGCCCGTCTTCCGGGGAATCCTCATAATTATACAAGGTTAGTCAGAAAGGGGGTACTAATCCGAAGCCCACTTATAGTATCACTGATGACTGTTTGAAAGCAAGTGTTAAAATTTCAAAATTCGATAAAAAAAAACCGAAATAAAATGATTTTTATTATAGTTTTTTCAAAAATTCTTCATCCCTGCTTTAGTTACAAATTCAGAAAATGGTGCTTCTAATTCATGACCCCAAATATGACCTAAAATGTAAACACAGCTGATCCTAACTGGGGATAGATAGATTTTAGAGATTTTTTTTTGAGATTTTTGAACAACTGTTTCTCTTAAACTATTGAGTTTTGGGAAAAGTTGTAGAACAAAAGTTATTCATTATTATGTGTACTTTAACACCCTTTCCGATTAGTACCCCCTTTCTGACTAACCTTGTACAATTGACATAAAGTTCATTATGCTATGTACAATTTCGACGCTTCCATTCCATTCCGCGGCGGTGTAAATTGAGCCTTAGCTTGCATGTTTCTTTAATCGTACGTACGTAACGTAACCAACATCAATCATGACAGTTGATGTGTCAAAAACAATATTCATTGCGTGGTACATAGTTGTGGTGAAGTCGGATTGTTAATACATACGTTGCTATTGAAATTGTTGACCTGTCAAAATCATAGCCATAGCGATTAAGAGTGTGTTGCGCAATTAAAATGCAGTTTTCAGTTATAAAACTGTCAAAATGTTGATTTTTTTTTCTAACATTACCCCGCACTTTAATTTCTCCAGTATCGTGGGTGCATTTAAAGACACAAATCGTCACATGCACAAACGCCCGGACTCGGAACAAATATCTGTTAGCGACACTACAATTTAATCGTTAAGGAGTGATTCTATCATTACAGTTATCGCTAATATTGGTATGTCAGGATTGTGAGCAAGGTAAATGTAGTAAATAAAACCAACATAGACTCTCCACCACTGAGAGTACTTGTATTTGGGTTAGTGTTAGTAACATGAACTAGATCACAATATAATACTTTAGATAATTATTACAAGGTCATAAAATAAGGACAAGCTAGTCAGATATATATAAAAGGTCAGACTTCTTCAGCTGATCTACACAGAATACTCTAGACGAGTGTTCCGTCGTACGGTTCAAGAAGCAATCCCCCGGGCGCACCGAGCGCGCCGGTCTCCTCCCTCCAACGGGCAGTGGTTGTCCGATGTTGACGTCACGGTTAGTTAGGTGGCGGACAACAGATGGCGCTCACTCCACGAAGTTCCCGACATATCTGTAGGCCATTCCAATTTTTGTTCCGTGCGGGAATCGAACCCACGACCCGTAGTGTAGAAGCCAATCGCTTAGTCACTGCACCAAACGTGTCGTGGATTTTGTTTTTGCTGTCAAATAATTTGACAGGCATTGTAAATGAAAACTGTATGATTAAAGAAACGTGCAAGCATGTTTCTTGCTTACGATTAAAGAAATGGGGAATATTCCACACCTTTCCTGCTTCAAAAAAATACCTGAATTAGCCTACTGTGCCAATGAAATTTGAGAGACGCGTGAGTTCCAAGAAGAGTATAAAAATAGAACTTTATTTGCTAGAGATAGGTAACACAAGTATATACAGGGTGTAAACGAATTCGTGTAATTCCTTCAAACCGCGTGATTTACTGGTGACACTGATTGACTCTTCATAGGTCTTTTTCAGAATCAACAAAAAGAAGTTTTGTTTCTTTTTTTTTTTTTTTAAAAAAAAAACGTTGCCCCACACTAAGATTTCTCTTGTATCGTGGGTGCGTTTACAGACATAAATCTCACATACACAAACGCCCAGACCCGAAACAACCATCTGTAGGCCATACAAATTTTTGTTCCGTGTGGGAAGACGAACCCACGACCCGTAGCGCAGAAGCCAATCGCTTAGCCACTGCACCAAACGTGTCGTCCTTTCGTGTAGTTTTCATAAAACGAAACATGGTATTTTGTATCTGAGTTATTTTGGCGTCCCTAGTTAACTGACTGCGTGGAGCGTGGTCGTGCCTGTCAGCTGTGTCGCCGTGCCTTCATTTATTTATGCATGGCATCGAAATTTTCTATCACATAAAATTTTTATTTAGGAAAAAAAAAGTTATTTTTTATTTTTAATCAATCCGACCGCGCGGGGTTTAATCTATACCATTAATAGATCATGTGGTTTGAAGGAATTACACGAATTCGTTTACATCCTGTATAAAAAAGTTTCCAACACATCTCGCCTTCAGTAGGCATGCGAAATCTTAGATACAATAATCATTGTTTTCACAAATTCAGTTATGCAACAATTATTTCATGAGTAAGCTTTATTTTTTTAAAGTTAAGAATTATTTTATAGTGTAGAAGCAATTTTCAATAAGTCGTAACGTTTTATTTTAAATTTTCTCTAAGTGAGCTCTTTAATTTCCTTTGGAATATGACTCATTATGAGGAAGAGACATTTTTTAAGTTATAAAAAACGAATACTGATAGTACTCATCCTTAACGATGTCGTCGTAGTTTAAATGTAACAAACGTTCACTTGTTGTAAGTGTCGCAAAATTGATTTTGTCATTATGTGTTTTTACGTCGACGGATTTTGTATTTTTTTGTCTTTTTATGGTCTTAAAAAAACATAAAAATTGGCTCGTAAAAGTACCTGTAACAGATTTATTTACAGAAATAAAAATCATTTATCATTTATAGTCCAGACATACACGAAGCCACAACCAAAACCATTGTTTTACGTATGTAGTCATACACAGTATGTCGTTAAAGCCAATGTGTTACATCTGGTCTCAAGTCATGCCAACGGCCTTAGGTTCGAATCCGTTTGGAAATCTGCCCACCCCGTAACGGATAACTACGACAGTAAAATATGGTACTAGTGAAAATATTTATACATACCTGTATGAGAATTGTGATATTAATTGCTTGTTTTCTTTCGTTTTTCAGGTAAGATTGATCTGCACAGAATTTGGTGAAATAAGGTAACATGTTATTTATGTTGACTAAGTACGGCCGTGCAAAGAAATGACCAAGGAAATGACAGTGACATTCAGGTGTACCGTTCACGCGATTGTGGAATAAAATTACGTAGATTGCTCAAGACTAGAAAGACTGGCGTTAAACAGACAAGGCCTGAACGTCGAATTTTATAGATGAGTATGTAAGACTGAATACATTAAATAGATAGATGACCTGCACTGAAAATCAAGAATTAGTCAAAAATAAAAGGCTAGATTGGCTACAGACTAGCATTAAAAGCACCAAAGGCTATATAGGCAACGTATTTTACATTATGAAGTCAGTTTCTGAATTAACCACGTAACCTGTCGCTCCATCCAGTGCGTTCAATCCACGAAGACGCATCCCTTTTCTTTTTGTGAGAGGTAGCCGCGGGGTGCGTATGTACACATCTCTTATTATTATCTTATATTAGTGTGCGTATGTACACATCTAACTATTGTGTGGCGATAGAACTAACACAATATATAATATATACAGGGTGACTGGATCTGGAACCGCCACAGCAAATTCGCATATAGAGAAGGTCATTTGCCAATTATTAGACCTTACTTTCCCTAACTAAAGTTTTATAGTTTATGAGATTATATCAGTTTATTTTCATACTTTATTGAGATTTTTCCAAAATTTGACATTCAAGCATTCATAACTTCAGTTTTTTTCATTATTTTGGTATTTTTTTTATTATTTGTGAGTACTCATAAACATTTGTGATTAAAATACGTCGGAACTTCCCTCAAAATTTTATATTTTGAAGTCAGTTTCCGGATTGACCGCATAGGCCAGCTCCATCCAGTGCTTTCAATCCATGAAGACGCGCCCCGCTTCTTTTTGTGAGAGGTAGCCGCGTGGTGCGTATGCACTCGTCTCTTATTATTTATCTTACATTAGTAGTGTAGAAATGTCGTGGTGGCCCGGAGGTTACAAACCCGCTTGTTAAGCACTGGGTTGCGTGCATGTACCAATGTGACTTTTTCAATGTCATATGTACTTTTTTACTTAATCTAAGACGCCACTGACATACGGTGAAGGAAAACATCGTGAGGGAATCTGGACTTATAATGTAATGGTCTGAAATCGCCAACCCGCAGTGAGCAAACGTGGCGATGAATGCTCGTTCCTTCCTTATGTCTTCTTCTTCTATCGTGTCGGCACGAGCTATACAAGAATAGCTCATGCCGTGGTCAAAAGATTAGCCAGTCAGCAAGGATGGTAGCGGGGCTGACTGCCCAGGGTGCGCCGGACGTACTTAAGTATCGTCATTCGTGGAGGCTCTTTTCATGCAGTTATAGGTTGATTTATTTTATATTTATTTTAGTGTGCTTATGAACACATCTATTTTGTAGCGATGGAACTAAAACAATAGCAATTTGTAATACACAGTTTTGCACTGTAGCGATTTAGACAAAGAAGGGGGGCGCGTCTTCGTGGATTGAATCATCTGTAGTTGTCTGAATTCGCAGCCTATAAAAATATAGAACGATCACTGCCAGCCCATAAAAATATTCTGTTACAAATTACCAATTCAGAATAGTTCTAGGCAAAAATTGTGGTATGTTTCATCTTGATAAGTTTATGTCATGAGGTGAAAAAAGTTATTGATGTCTATATATTTACATAACTATTGCCAATATGTTAATACAATTTTTTGTCTAGTATCTAAAAGAAAGAACCTATCTGAGTTGTTATATGAAAATATCTGTCACGTGTGGAGACGGGCTAGAATATAAAAGTTCTTCACCGTACGCTGGGAATAGACGCGTGGTGTAAGACACAGTACGCTTGGTGGTAGGATCTATTCGGTCCGCCTATGTAGCTATCACACACGCCCAGCGCCAAACAGTTTACTGTGTTCTGATGTGTGTGAGAGCCAGAGGAGTATAAGGGACTCCCTCTTTATGACCGTTTGTGTACCGCCGCCATCACCGAGAAACGAGCTTGTTTCGGACCGAGTTCGGAACGACGTGATGGCGATCGTGTGTCCACCGCGACCGATCTCGGTGGTTCTCAACATAAGAAAAAATCCGTGCACCGGCGCCATCAATCTCGGATGTAGTGGACAAGAGCAGACGCGTTTTGTATTGCCGGCATTTCGGTCCGTCACCATCTCGGTGGAGTTCTAGCGATAGCGCCGAACTACTCACAATATCGGTGGCCGAGATGATGGCGCTTGGATGACGGACGTGCGGTGGATACGCAGTACGCAGTCATAGTAATGTATGTATCACTACTTCGGCAACGTCATCTCGTTCTCGGTGACAACGGCGGTGGACAAACGGCCTAACTCTGGATTTTCTCTTTTACTTGGATTTGTGTGCTCCATCTTAGACTCTGTCTACACATACATTCAGGTGCGGCAGGGTCGAACGCGATCAAGTCAAATAGTTAAAAATAAAAACAATAATTTCCATGACCAATAACACCCAAACCAAATATATTTGAATCGTAACCTAGCAACACAAGAAGGAGAACAATTGTTTTGGGATCCAAATAGGAAAGTTTAATAATAATACCGCTATCATAATCACTAGTTTACAATATCGTTAAAGCGAATGTAACAATAGGCATGTAACACCATATCCGCCTTACTCAAAATCCCCAAACTATTGAATGTTGGTTAAATTGCTTTCACAGCAGTTTACGATAGCTAAAATACGATAAGCCGTAGGTATTATAATAAGCAATTTATTTTAAAATATACGAGTAAGCGCGTTATTACCACCCCTCCACATAAAATCCAATTTTCTAAAAATCCAATGAGCCTTTTCAATTTGAATTGAGCTTTTATCGACGCTTGTATTATATTATCTGATAATCTGTTATAAAAACAGTTAATTAAGATATTTTTTGATTGGATCAAATTATCTGACGTTGTCATTTTTTTTTTTTGAAATGAAAAGCGACAATTTTGACAACATCATTCCGAAATGCTGTCACCATTGTCGAAAGCGATTGTAATAAACGCATCTAACTCGACAAAGTCTGTACTCGTAAGAATTATATCATTCATCCTTAAAATGGATTCCAAAGGAGGGAAGCAATTTCATTTGTGAGAACCTGCTCCTACTTATAATCCGTCCGAGGTAATAACATTTCATATTCGTAATAGAATCATTTTGCGTCGCCCGGAAACTTTATTGTCTCATTTTCAGTGAAAGCGTTTAGTACGTATAAACTTGTAGAATATTTGATGCACGGCCGTAGCAAACGCGCACAATCTCCGGAGTCCCCTGTCTAACTAATCAACGCCGCCCTTGACAACAGTTTTTCATCATTGTTTAAATATTACAAACTGCTGTCGAAATTACAATGATTAATATTTTATCAGCAGTAAATAGTTAAACCAGTATTTCCTCGTTGTTCTGGGAAAGTTAAACTTAGTTGAGGTATAATATTCTATGCTTGTTACTTCAAGCTTGTTCTTAGAATCGATTGGAATGGACAGCATTAAGGCAGTGAGTTCGAAGGCTTGCCGCTATCTATTTTATGATGCGCTGTTCATTTACTACAACATATTTTAATTGCACATCCTCATAAAACTAATAGCTGATGTTGTTTAATAGAAGGTGTGACAAAATTAACCAGAAACTATAAGGGGGTTTGTTTAGGATCGACTACTTAATCGATTTCAGCAATTATTAAGATGAATTTTGTCAAAAAAGGGATGTGTTTTTAGTTTTCAATCAGTCAGTCGAAAAAAAGAACTTTCAATCTTATGTCAAGGCAACTGAACACTGAATTTTAAATGCAGTGAGCAATGATAAAGCAATATAATACGACACAAATAAAAAGTGTCATCGGCAAACTTCGTAAAACCGATCGCTTCCGAACTGAGCACGACTTCAATACCACGAACGTTTATTGTATTAGTACTGCATTAAAAAATACTTACATTACGCTTACGCAAAAAGTGTGAGTGGCGCAAAAAAGAGCGACTGGCATTGGTTATTCGATCAATTAAATGGGCCGTAAAGAAAAAGTTTAAAAAAAAATGACAAGAAGAATTAACTATTGTTGTGCTTTTAACATGATATTCTAACTAACCTTGTCCGAGGTTTCTGGTTAATTCTGTTACGCGTCGTATACGCTTAGAAAAAACTAAGGCGGTGCGGCGCCTGAGCGGTGCCGCTGCGACGTAATACATACAAATTTCCATGCCTACTACACGGTGCGGTGCGGCGCCGCGCCGCACGCTCGCCGGACCAAGACGAGAAGGGAGGGTGTATGCGCCGGAGAGGCACCGCTCCGGCGTCGCAGACCGCAGATGTGTTGACGGAGAGCCGTTTCACACGGTGCGGAGCGGCGCCGCTCCGTACCGCGTGGCTCTTCCAACGCCGCGTACTACGTGTGCACACTGATGCGGGAAAATGGTCGCCATGCGGCGGCACACCGCACCGCACCGTGTGGCTTCTACGGTCTACCTAAGAGCGGGGCACACGATGCGTTGCGGCGCCGCACCGCAAATATTTCACCGTATCAGCGGGCACACGAGCGATGCGGCGCCGCAACGTTGTTATGTCGCAGCGGCGCCGTATCATCGTTGGACAGTCTGTTAAGGACTAATGTTATGAGGTAGTCCATATCAATAACATATAGGTTGGTACTCATTTTTTAAAACCTCAATCACAATTTACAAAAAACTTAGAAAAAAAATCGAAACGAGCGAGCGTGTGTCCTTCCGTGTGACGAATAAACAACTGCGCGGTGCCGCTCCGACGTCGCAACGCATTCACCCCTCCCCGCCTCGTCTCGATGGTTGCAAGTCCGGTGCGGCGCCGGACGCCGCAGCGACACTGCTTCGGCGCCGCACCGCCGCCGCAACGCATCGTGTGCGCCTGCCGTAAGGTCACCTGAAAAGAAACAATATCATTATTAAATTTAAAATAATGCCAAAGGAATTACACACGCGTATCTACAGTCAAGTAAACAATGTTAACAAAATTGTTCTCTATAGAAATTCACGCAAATTCCTTTGAGCGTACAACAGTTTGTTTGAAAGCTTCGCACAATTGTTTATGTACCGCGTTTTATACGGCAATGGTGCTTAATGATAATTAATTGATGATAATTAAACGCAATGTGTATACATCCATTTTGCGAGTAAGCCCGGACACCTTTAGTCTTGTGAACCGGGATCCGTGTATGTATCAAGATGATGTATAAGATACATGTTGGATACATAGGTATTATTTGTAAGAGAGCTTTCGCTCTACACGGAGGTTGGTGGTTTAGGGAAACGATTTGTTTTATGCCTCAAGGTATCTTCTATGGCTATGGTGTAGTCATAAAAATCCTATTTTAACAACCGACTTGAAAAAAAGGACGGGAAGAACCCGTATGTATGTTTGTATGTCCGCTATTTTCTCAAAAACTACTCAATCAATTTTGATGATTGTTTCACTAACGTAATCTACATACTTTCAGGAAGATTTTAGTAGGTATACAATAGTTTATTTTACATTATGATTAGTAGTTCGAAGATTAATTGCCCATTGACGACTATTTTAATTGTATTATGTGACACAAAAAAGGATTAAATAAAAAAAAGTTAAAACTGACAATCAACCTTCAATTTGGTTCAGCGTGGATTAGCATCGACTTCGGAAACTGGTAATGTTAAAATATTATGGTAATTATTATACTCCTTTCAGTGTTTTTTTGTCGGTTTTTACTTTTTTCACTACTTGTTTCTATAAAAACCTATTAATTTAATAAACATGCGTCTCCATCCGAACCCCCTAGTCGCCGCAGCGGCCGACTACAGTCCCTCTCTCATAAGTAAAGTTCACCGTCCCAGGCACACACTTTTAGAACCCGATGACGAAATAACCCTCCTCCAGGAGGCGAGTAAATCGACCAGCACAATACACAACGTCCGCCGCCGTCCGGCATATCGTCCTCGCCGACGAGGCCCGTCGCGACGTCCCACCGCCACCGGTCACGATCCACCGAGCTCTCCCGTCGTAGAGCCGGTCGTCTCTTCAGACTCCGCAGTCACACCGATAATTCAGCCCTCATCAAGCTGTCTCCCTCCCCTATTTCCACGCCAGCAACGCCCTAAGCCGAGGTCCGAGTCCCACTAGGGGTCGCCCTTAGTGCTGTTGTTGCAGGTAGTCATGATGTTAGTGTAGTACAAGTAGTTAGCTTAGGTTAAGTATTTTACTTCCCCCCATTGGCTGGATACCCTTCAGGTCACGCCAATAACTGCCCGGTTACGTAGAAACCGTCCCCTAGGACGACCTACAGCAGTCAAATAGAAAAAAAAAAAAAACATGCGTACTGACCTTGTACATTTATGAAAAGTTGCATTTTAAATCTTTAAAGTCGTAAAATTAGGTACTTATCAAGTCTACAATAAAAGCAATTCTCCTTCTCATTTTTATAAATAATAATCAGTATCGATAAAACGTGAAAGATGCCGTCGTTTTGAAGGGAGTACATAATATTTCATATACCTGTAATCAATATAATTTTATGACTAATAATTCATTATAATAGCTCTCACGGACATATGGTTTACCGGAAATTGGGTCAATTACTCTGCTGCGTTACAATTAATTTTAGAAGATGTTGTAATGATATTAGATTTTATTGAAATATATATTTTGTACTTAATTGTTTTAGACTATGTGCTTCTTACTTTTAATGATGCTTATATTTCGTTCCTTTATTCATCCATAACACTTAGATATTACATTTTAAAATATTTCTCTCTAAAAAAAATTAAAAAAACATCCTAACTAGTATCATAAATGCGAAAGTAATTTTGTTTGTTTGTTACCTTTTCACGCCTAAACCACTGAACCGATCATCCTGAAATTTTGCATATACGTTAACAAGTGTATAGAAACGGACATAGGATACCTTTCATCCCGAAAAAAAATACTGTTCCCAAGGAAAACAACAATAACGATAATAGATGGCGCCACGTGTCATTCGAATCCTGATTGAATTATATTATTACAGAAACTTTAGTAGTAGTGTGTTAAGAGTTGATTGTCAAATTCTAAATTAACGCGAGCGATGCCGCGGGCAAAAGATAGTTTAAAAATATAAACAAAAATAGTAGCCCACCAGCAACGGGAACAAGGTCCATGTAATTAAGCTTACAATTATTACATTTTACATAAGATTCTAGAAGTTTATTTTTATTCATCTGTTTGTAGATGATCCTTGCAAACCATTTCTATGTAACCGGGCAGTTATTGACGACACCTGAAGCGTCTCCAGCCAAAAATTCTTGGTGTTTCCGACGGTCTTACCTACCTAAAACCCACAAATATCAACTAGTAGTAGAACTGTTAATTTAGCTGAACATTACTTAATATTTTAAAAACACAACCCTTCCGTCGCTTGGGGCGTCCAAAAATCTTAATTCTCTTCTAAAAACGCCTCATAAATAATAATAGGCTATCAGACTGTCGCTTAAATAAACAGCTGCATTTAAACTTGTACAATGTCTGTTCTAACATTCTTTTCAATCTGAATACAATACCTTCTAACATAAAGCAAAATTAATTAGCTTTAGGCATATAAAAATATACTTATACCTAAGTATATGTCACACTCTTGTGGTACACACATGACAAAGACTTTCCAGGAAATTGTTAATTAAATCCAAAAGCCGTAAGTAACGGTGGTTTTGCCATCATAAAACTTCCCCTATGAACATCCACGAGTATGTATAAGATCACGCTGAAAGTATTGTTAATCACAATGGATTATAAACTTTACATGGGAAACGTAAGGTGCTAATTTGCGTGTTATGTGTGTTTTTGTTTGTGAATCCAAACAGCACCTATTGTGATTATTGACTTGGATTAGTTATCTCGCTTGTTGTGACATGCACATGCTCTTTATCTATTGACTTGAGAACATTTGTCTAATTATGATAGAGGGTGGAATTTAATTAGATAAACATTGGTTCTTGAAGAGTATAGAAATCTGTTGTAAGGGTAATACGAGTACTAAATCTTCGTTTAAACCTCATTTCATAACAAAAACGTGCGTATACTTCTTCAAAGAAGTTTTATATCCTCATGAACAGTACGTTAACGTGTCGACAAAATAAAGAAGCCACTCAGGTGTAACTCTGTAAAGCGTACTTAGGTGCTAAGGGCTGTAAATTCGAATTTTTATCATTATTCGAGCGGGTGCGAGGAGAAATTCTAATTTGTTGTGTTATCGAATTCATCGGAGGGTGGGGAGTGCGTAGTTACCTCTGTAGAGGAACCGAGGTGAGCCGGCGCCGCGAGTTCCCGAGGACAAGATTTATGTAAGGACTTTTGTGTTTGTACGAGTAGTTAAGTAGGGGGCCGCGGGGCGACGGGCAACTCATCTACATTCGCTTTTACTCAGATACCTAACAAAGTATAGAGGGCCTCTTTTGTCTATCCTCTTGCATCCGCTACAGTTTCTTTAGCGAGAAGGAGGGAAAATACGGCTCGTTTTAAAATTCCACGCATACGTACATAGACACGTAGAAGTTACTTTTTCTTTTTTTTTGCAATCTCTCGCCATAGACACATCATCTGGCGTGGATGAGTTTTTGTTGGGACGTAGGAAGTTCCTTTGTCTCCGCTATGAAAGTCAGAACTGTTGTAAGGAATACCCAGCACGGAGTGCCGTATAGGCATTGTTTCGAGAAAAATCTAAGCTTAGACTTTTACACTGCAACGTTGCAGCGCTGCGTCTGCGAGCAACACGTGGCACTCGGCTCTAAGTAATGAAATCTACTCGAGTTTAATTAAAAACTCGTTACAATATAACCGTTAACCAATAAACTATTATACCTTTTTGCGGTAAAGGTTCCATCGGTTTAACTTCATCGTGATGTCGGGTGTTTTACGTTAGATATTAAACGTTATGAAGGAGAAATCGACAGTGGTTATTCAAAATACAGACTTGTGAGCCAGTTACGCATAAATTATGAATACTGTGTGCTGTAAAATACGTAGAATAATGTAAATTTCAGATAAAAAAATCCCATAACTATTTTAAAGTCTCAAGTACTGTAATTATAGACACAATAGATAAACAATGGCACTGACGAACCGGTTTGTCGGTCGGGCCGCTAGCGGTTAATATAATCTTAACATCGTATATATTTGCAAGTGATATTTTCTTTAATTTTTTGTTGGTCTGTGTCTCATATGTTGACAAAATAAACAAACGCTTAGGACTCAGAGCCTTAAATTCCTGTGCCATAGCAACTCATAGACAACTCGGAGAAATACAGAGATTTCTTGTAATTTTTATATAACATAATATCACGCCTTTATTCCCCAAAAGGTTGGGCAGAGGTATTTAGTACACCCTCATGTGTCATCAACTAAGACACAAATCTATACTCCGGTCTGCTACTTAGAAATTACAACCGGAAAAACACAATGACACTTTGCCCGACCTAGAGATCGAACCTGGGATCTCACGCTCAGCAATCGTGTTTACGTAAGTCAGCAGTAATTTTTATATCTTTGGTTAAATATCAAACAAAACTGACATTTAAAGACAAACACAGAGTGTCATTTGAGTCGTCAAAAATAGAGCTACATACACACATCAAAAAAGTTTGCGATCACTAGCATAATTATGTATGTGAAGATTCCGAATTCAAAGTCCAACTGAAATCTGATTTATATTTATCTAGATAACTATCAATCTATATATTTTATCATGATAATTATCGCTTTGAATCCCGATTAGAAAATTCGGTTTCAAAAAGGCTACATAATTTTTCAAAGTGATCGCATACTTTTTTTGATGTGTGTATTTGAATACTGAAATCAAAACATTAAAAATGTATTCTTTTAAACTCACAACTAAGTAATTAATTAAGATGAATGATAGTTTCTTAAGAAACGATCGTTGCACTACGGTGTAGTCTATCCCCAAGGATTTGAGCGGTCAGGACAATGTACCAGTCTTCGTGTTATTGCCTCAATTAATCATAACTTTGTGTTAGTGAAATTTCTCTAGTGGGTAGGCTATTGGTGCATGAGTTCACGAAGGCATGAAATTGGCTCGCAAAACCTTAGCGTCGGCCGCCCAACTAGAGCGGAGCTGATTTCGAAATTTTGACAAAGCGTACTTATTATAATAATATTTTGCCTAATTACCTCAGTTTTGTCCCAAGAATTAATGCTGTATAAGACGATTGTCTCAGTTATGACAATTTAAGTACTTAGCATTGTAATAGTTTGGCCTTTCTTTAATTAATTTTCATTTTATGCCTTAAATGTAATTTAATTAAGTAACGAAATGGAGATACCTTTGTGTTTTTGGATAATTTGTGAATTTTATGCGAAACACCGTTATACTATTAAAACAGACATTAAATTATACATATTATAATGTATCTTAAAAAATCCAGAAGATAATATTGAAGTTAAATTTCAAATACAATTAATTCTGTCTCAAATACCAAAATGTAAGTTTCGTATTAGTCCAGTCCATAGTTTAAATTAATAGCTGTATAGTGTAAAGGATGCATGGAATTGCTGAAAACAGAGCTAAGACCAGTTCCATGACAGAATGTTAGCTCAGAATTATGATAATAGTTTTAAGGAGTTTAACAGTTTAGATGCTCCAAATTTTCAGTTCGCGCCGTAGCAAGTGCTACGTCCGCGGAGGCCGACGTAGCGCCTGCTACGGAGCTACGCCTCTACACGTTTTATTTATGTGCTTGTAATAATTTTGCAAGTTTAGGCGACTTGGTATAGCAATAACAATTTTACCTGTTTGTGAAACAAAAAGTTAACTTTAATGGCTCACTGCCTGATGTTTACGGGAATTTTATTGCGGAAATATAGCCTTAACACTTGAATATTTTTTTTTATTTATTCCTGTACATAAATAATCAATTTCCTTTGCTTTGTGGAAATATCTCAAAAGCTACTAAATTGTTTAAAAATTTAATTGTTGTAGGTTTTTATGTTCTATTTTTTGGTTTAAATTTGGATTTTGTCTTTTCTGTAACTGAATATTTAATTATAAGAAATTTTGCTTTAATCATTTAATTCATTGGGCATGGCTTTGTCCAATCAACGCCTATTTATTATTATTACTGACATAGTTCGTAAGATTGTAACTAACCAAAATATGGATGTATCTTGTCCGAATTAAATAATTTGAATTGAATTTACTTTAATTTAATTTTAGAGGCTCTGAAAAGATATTTCTGATATCACTGCACCTTCATTAATTTTAAAATCACATTACTCATTAAACCAACTACGCGTAGCCAAATATTGAAATCGAAACATCAAATGTTTTTATAAATATTGGATAAAAATATTAAATTACTCAAAAAACGTTAGTGTTAATATAAAAAATCATAAATCACAAACATAGTTCGCAAATAAAGCACGAAATCTAATTTCGCTGCTGTGTTGGCGGGTTATCGGCTTTTTTTGTTGCATCTGATGTAGGTACCTTTTAAAACAAAAATATCAGGTATTGGCGTCCCTGATATTTATTACATCCGTAACGATTCTACAATTTTATATTTCGAATTTATTTGAGTTATGAATTAGTATAAAAAAAATATAAACTTTTTTTCTGAATTTACTCTAGTACAGTAAGTTTGTTTGTGGGAGGGTAATCTCCGAAACTACTCATCTGATTTCAAAAATTATTTCACAAATATTAAGAATGGACTTTCAGGATGGACATAGGCTATACAAGTTTAGTTTAAGTATACACTAAACCTGAAACTAGTTTGTTCAGAATCAATAGTAGAATCGATTGACATAGTTTTTACACCACATTATATTTTTCCTTTTTTTTCATAAGTTTCAATTCTCTTTCTATAGGTTTCTACGCATAACAGTGGACGGGAATAGACACCTTGAGGCTTGATACGGTCCGCTCGGTCAGTTTCCGTGTATTAGACAACCCTTGCATAGCACATCTCACACATTTCATACTCTACTGGGGAACTTAACGCAAGATGAACTAAGGCGTAACTTGAAGATTTATTAAAAAAAATACATACTCCGGTAATTCTGATTAAAATCTGGTTGGGATATCTCGGTTTTTGTGTATACTAAAAATAGTGTTGTATATTATCTACCACGCGAGCAAAGCTGCGGGCACAGCTATGTTTGAAAAATGAACAAAATTTAGAGACAAATAAAAAACAAAATGGAAACAAAAGGGTTTTATTATCATTTAACTTCAGTAAAAAGTTCCAATGCCATTGTAGTATGGCGCAATTAATTGGGATTAGTGTGTGAGGTCGTGCGTTCCATTTGCCACTTATTTTTCACGTTACGAAAAGTCGAGTGTCGAGGGCAGGCGCTCGCGCCGCCGGATTATTGAATTAAAGTTGATAAGTGTATTAGCCAGTGTTGTTGCTCCATTCTCTTGATTAATGGTCGACCGTTGCTTTTTCTCTCTCATTTATATGATAATGAGTCGGCAGCCGCGACCGAACACAATTATTATGTGTAAATGAATGTAGTTGGAGGTGAAATCGCTTTTTGAAAAACGACCACCTACATAGCGAATTCGAAATGATCAGTGCGCGCCCGTGAATACGAATACGTGGAATTTAAAACGTTAAATGTTCGATGTTTTAACTAAAATTAACTTTGCTTATTTTCGCAACGGGATTATGTTAATTAAGTAGCTGCCATTTCGACGGTGAAATTGTAATCGAAAACGCCTAATGTTTATTTACTTAATCAGTTTGTTTTGTAATACAATGACGAATTAATGAAATTAATTGAAATTTACATTTTGAGTGCCACAATATACATTTACGTAGGTAGCTATATTGATTTTACTTTTGACTCGTGAATAATAAAGGTTTGCGACAATTTATCATGGCGTATGAGGATAATAAAGAGCGAAACTGTCACGAAGATAATACCGCTCGAATATTCGCTTCTCTGACACTAGATGGCAACAAGCGGTGCAACAAAAACCGCACCACAAAAATACGCAGCAATTTTTAAAACACAAACAAAATTACTCGCACTCACGTTGGCTTATTTCAAAAAATAAAAATTGGAATGCGTGACGTAAGTACAACGGGCGCATTCGGTACAGAAGGTGGAATAAAGTGGTTCGTGCCCGCGTTGGTCGCGGATCGGTACACCGCACTGTCTGCTATTTAATTCTCCTTTGTTTAATACAATCTACAGGGAACACCGGCAGGGTTACGTTATGATGACATTTGGATTTGCTATGTGTAATATAGTGCGCTCGGGAGGGAATGAAATCCGGAAATATGAGTGCATCGTCGCGAGCCGTGAAAGCACTCCTTTCACCCGGAGCTATCCATGTTCCTTGGATATTAATGATGTCAAACGAAGAGCGTCTTTGTCTGAGAATTGACGAGTTTCCACGGAAACTACTTCATTTGTCTGAACTAGACGCACTTTGATAAAACCAGGGGATGTGTGCCTTGTGTTCTCTTGTTCCTTGTGTTTTGTAACTGCACTATGTATTTGTCAGATAGAGAAAATCATATAAAACGATTTAACTTTCTTTTAGGTGAAATCAATTATGTATATATGGACCAACTTCGCTGTGAGTCGACAGCGTCAGCGTGACAATGGAATGATATAAGATAAGAAGTGACTTTAATTAATTTTTTCCGTCTACACAGATAATACAATTTTATTTTACGTACTTTTGTTAAACTTTAACTAATCAATTGTTCGAAATGATGTTCATTGTTTTCAATACATACATACATACATGTTTTCTCTGCATCACCTTAAGGTCGACTGTTAGAAAAAATGCCTATGGCATTAAGTCCGCCTCTGTACAAAGGAGAATGGGCATATTTGTATGAAGGTTTGCCCAACCATTGTAGCAATACAGGGCATATGGTTATACGTTGCACTAGTTGCCCTCATCACATAAATGTATTTTTTTTTACTCTCAGCGACGTCAAAGTAATAAAAATCTTTTTTTTTTAATTATTTAAAAAATTGCATCTTTAGCAAATAACCTACTTGTAATAAAAATATATAAAATATCAGACAATAACCCACTAAGGGTTATTGTCTGATATTTTATATATTTTATTAATTATCATAATATTATATGTACTATGGAGTATGTATGTAACCTACTGCTGCATGCTATTTTATTTGAAAGTGGTAAGGTGAGTGAAGTTCAAAGGGGGATAAAAAATTCAAAAATAACATGTGCATTGATCGGTATTTTTATTTGAAACAACAATAATATTAGCAAAAACAACTAAGTATAACATTAAGACTTACACTTTTACCATATACAATAGAAATATGACACATATATTGCGTTATTATTAAACATTCTCATCATTTAAAATAATATATATATATATATGATCATGAATATATAATCTAGAAAACTTGCATTTGAAAATCATTTTGATGCCTTGCAAATCCCAACAACCAAACTATACTCATAATGTGAGCACAAGTTCCGATACTACCTACGACTTCCAGTTAAGCACAGTTATGCATTATAGTGACGCCATTTTGATTTGTATTATTAATACATGTGGTAGTTTTACGTGTCTCGGTATGATATGTAAAGTTCTTTTAGAATTGCTGACAAATACGTTAAATAGACCTAAACACTTTAATGTGATGTAAAGGAACTTTAAGCTCCTGTAACTTTTTACTGATGTAGATTTCAGCATCGCTGTCATACAACAAATTGTTTGTCTAAATTGTATCTTTCTAATGATATATTACTCAAAGTGCTACAATACTTGGGCAAGTCTGCCCATTCTCCTTTATGTGCGAAAGTATAAAAAAAAATACGTAGCCGAACTCGACGAATAAAATAAAATATAAAATAGTATATTCTTAAAAATGAGACCTTTCCTTTAGTTTGCCATTCAACATTACTTCCCAGAATTAGATTCTTATAAGCGACACTGTGGGATGGCGCAATAATACCGGATGCATGTTTTTTTTTCAAATCATTAAATTAAGTAGGTAGACAGTTTTAGTTTTTATCAAAATCAGCCCCAAGACATTTTTTGCTATTCCATATACTTTCGTGTTTGACCATCCACGCTCAGTTAAAAATTCAACCTGTATATTAATCAAAAGTTTTGCCGGTTCATGTTCTGTGCTTTACGCACACAAGTACGTACCTCAAAAATGCTCGCATACCGCAACCATCCACTATTTTGTATTATAACCTCCACGTAGGACAATACAATAGACGCATCTGACGGAACTTCAGTTTTTATCAAAGAGCGATATCTGACACTACAACAATGCAACGCTGTAAAATTCTATTTAGGCCGGTCTCAAAAACCTGTCAATCTGAGCGAGATGCGCCGACAGCTATCAACAGATAGCCGCGGGCTCACATGACAGCCTCCACGGCTCTACGGATAGGCGCAATCCGACAAAGGATCACCCAACAGAAAGGCTGCAACCAATTTCACCTGTCCATTACTCACTCATACGCTTGCCGTTTAGTCCATCACGTCTCAGAATTGAAAAGTCCAATATTTGCACTCAACCACAGACTCGTACGATCTCCAGTCCCATTTGACATCAAGTAACATCGCCATAGCAGAACTTCCAACCCGAATCCTTATTGAACATCGAAATTTATTAAGCGAAAACGGATGCCACCGGTGCTCCCGCGACCAACACTATCTAACTTTCCATAACAAAGCGCTAAGAAAAGACGAAAACATTCCAAAAAGTCGTTTCTCTACAATAGCGAAGTTTACTCCGTAGGTCGGAGGAACTGTTGCAAAAAATATGACGTTTGAAAAATTACACGCATTCACAAATCATGCGGGGCCCCTTTTGTGGAAACTTTCGAATCGCACAAAGGTCTCCCCATTCTTAAGAAGCTAAATTCTCTACAAATATACAGCACTATAGTTCAGTATTTGGTCGTCTAAAAATTAACTGGCTTTTTCCAAAAACTCATATTGGGCGGTAACTCTACAGGGGTAAAAATAAAATATGTCAAAAATCTCTCGTTAGGGCGTGAAGTAATAATAAATCACAGAGTCCATAACACACCTGAACAAGTGTACCAGGCCGGACAAAAACGACGAACGTTTTACGAATCGAAATACAAAATTCCATTTGGTGCCGTCGAGAGGAAATGAAGCAATTAATTCAGCAGATGGCGTCGCAGTGCGAGCATTAATCATCGACTAATCGTAACTGCAGTCTTCGATTTATCCGCGCCCATTTGCAGGGACAGCCAGAGATGCGCGTCTATCTCGCGTCACGTTTTATTATAACTATGTTTGCTTTCCAAATGTTCTGTTTGAACATTTAAAAGCTATCAGTTTGTCATCAATTAACGCTAATATTACTAAACTAAGTGTTCATTAACATTGCTATATTTTCTAATCTTTGTTTAGAATGCAAATTAGTTTAATAAATCTAATGCGCGACACTGAAAATGTACCAATAATTTGTTGAGATTGTCATCAGTGTACCCGTCAATTTTCAACTTCAAAAGCTCCAAAATAATTGATTCTATCTGCATTTAATAACATCAAACACAGATTTATATCTCGTCGTCAAACAATGTCGGATCATTTTGCTAATATAAAATCTTAATCCAGGAATTACGTCAATCAATGACAACGGTGTTCTTAACTCGGTTTTCTTTACTAAATTAACACCGATACAATCTATTGTCGCATTGACGGCCTTCAAACTTATCTCTGTAATTAATTTCTCTTTGAAAATTTAATAATGGTACAGTGAGAAGGCAATTAAAAATGGATTATACGTAAAAATGAAGCAAGTGGCGCGTTTAAGAGTCGGAATCGAACCGAAAGCGGGTAGATTAAGGCACTTGTCCGCTTGGGATTACCGCACAAGCTAGTGGTAATGAAATTCGCCCCGAGGAAATGGCGGGATACAGAGGCCTAGTTTTAAGCTCTGTCCAGGCAACCAGTGATTGTATTTGATGAGAGTTTTATCTGTTTTGTTCCATCGGCGGCGCAATCGTCGCGCAATCATTCCGATTTAACTTTGTTCGCCTTTGTTTAATTGTTGTTATTTCGGATTTGAAGTCGCGTCGATCAACTGGCTTAAGATTTGTTTGCGATCTTAATTATTGTTGCTTGTAGCCGGTTTTTAGTACAGTTTTATCCGATTAATTATTTCGGTCGCAGTAAATTTGCAATAATCGAAATGACGCGGTCCACTGGTTGTTTCGCACAGCTACACAACTGTACCGACTACAATAATAATTATGGGTTACGCCATTAATAGGCATAATCTTTTATCGACAATGATACCTAGATCAGAATTGGATTTTTCTGTATTTGACTGCCTCATCGTAGTGCTCACAAGCGCGACTGCTGATATTCTGGGTTCGATCCCCAGGACCTCAAGCTCTTAGGTTTTTCCATGTGGAATTCCTCAGTAGCAACCCGAAGTCTGGATTTGTGCCTGGTTTATGGCAATAGGCTCCCTCCATCGGACTTAAACATATCGGCGAAATGTGTTTGTACTAATCTACTACTACTACACTCTTCTGCTCAGCCCTTCTGGGAACAGAGGCGTGATGTTATTCTTCTTTATTGTTCTTCCTAAATACCGATTATTTTTTTAAATATTTGACATGGTAAATATTTGTATGTTTTCGCAAATACTATGTTCCCTATATTACAAAATACATACACTTGGGAGCAAAGAAATCGAGCCACTCCTTTTTCACGTGTCCTGGTTATTAGTTTTGGTTTCATGGATTATATACTAAGTTGACAAAAAACTGTGTTATTGGGTTTTTCCGTGTGGAATATCTCAGTAACAGCTCGGAGTCTGGATTTGCGCCCGGTTGATGGCAATAGGCTCGCCCCCTATTACATGGGACTTAAACATAACGGCGAAACGTGGGTGTTACTATACACCTCTGCCAACCCTTCGGGGAATAAGGCGTGAAGAATAAGTTGACAAAAAACGACTCTCATTGTAAAGGTTATCAAATAACCTTTTAGGCGATATATGTTTCGAATTGATCTGTTCCATAATAGGTAGGTACCAAAAATAATAACAATTATACGTGAAAAATAGAAGTGGCTCGATTTATTTGCTCCCAAGTACATTACAACTTCTTCGTTAAATATTCACTTTAGCGTTTTGCTGGGCGTATACATTATGGTTTTCAGGACTGTACACAATAAAATTACAATAATACAATTTAATGAAGTCGTGTACAAAGACCGCCATTGTCATCAATGTATGTTATTGTATAAGAGCTGTGTTACAATTTTGGTGTAGAAGAAAGTATATTCTATCTATCTATCTACAAAGGTGAGCTTAACTCAAAAATGAGTTTTGTAATAGCAAACCTTTGAGTGATAGAGAAAGATTGATAAATGTCTGAGGGCAAACTCCAGTGTACATCTGTTTTATTAATGTTATGTTAATTGATTTTTTTAATTAAAAATATGAAATTCGATTTTCTATAAAGAGAAATTCTTGCAAAAACGTTTCGTCAAAAATGTACTCGCAACAATTACGTTCCGTACTTTCAACACAATTACAACAAATCAGAATGTATTCACGCACGCTTACCGTTCGGTAAACTTTTCAGCACTGATTAGGGTGCTCACTCAAAACTATCCGAGCATGACATCGGGGCTCGGAGGAGACGTCGATTCTTACCGGTCCCTATAGACCGGCGCCGGAGCGTGCCGTACGTCTGTGCCGATTGTGATCCAATTAGGAGTTGCGCATCCTCTTACGTACCTATTTAACTGGACGGCACACAGATCGTTTTGCTGGTAGACACACAAAGGTCAGTGACAACCCTAGGGAATGTAGGAGTTGTTTATTGTTTTATGAGGTTGGTATGATTTGGGCTGAAAATTTTGGTTTAGGTCTATTTCAGAATAATTTAGAAATGGGTAGGTAAACTAAAATTAAAATGATTTTGAAGATAAAATGGCATATTGTTAGTATTTAGCTATGAATTGTGTATTTTCAAATCTGTAAAATTTTATTACTTATGTAATTATCTGCCTAGCCTTTTCCCAAAAATATTGGGGTCAGCTTTCAGTTTAACCAGATGCGGTTGAATACCATTACTTTAAACCTCAGACCAAATAAAAAACCAAGACAGAACGCTGCGAACAATACAATGAAGCAAGCCAAAACTACACCTGCGGTCTGTGCATACACGCACACACGCACACATTTACAACATTATTGAATCAACCTACAGTCAAACTACACCTCACTAAGTGCACACATGTTTACGAAACCGGCCTCACGTCACTGTTGACAGCGCTCTGTCTTGGTTTTTTATTTGGTATGAGTTTTAATCATAGCGACTGCCATCAGACCTCCGCAATCCAGTTACTGGGCAATACAAATCTGATTATGTGACTAAGAGCCGATTTTTCAATCGTAAGATAACATTTATCTATGGAATAAAAATGGCGGTTTGACATATTTTCTCTATAAAAGCTGGCAAACGACAAAATAATTCCAGAGATAAAATTTATCTGACGATCGAAAAATCGGCCCTAAATTTGTAACAATTACCAAATCAAAATTTCTATATGTAATAACCACACACTGTTTTTTACAATTTGTATAAAATCTATTTAAGAAAAAACATGGAATTTTATACGATTCTTTCATTTTGTAGAATAGAATAGATTATACCTACTTTGTTGTACACCAAAATTGTAACACAGCTCCAACAATATCATGAAGGCTACAATGGCGGTCTTATCGCTGATAGCGATATCTACAAGACAACCTTTGGATGAACAGGAATCAGGAATGTAATCAGTACAAAACAAAACATAACCTCCCTCTTTTTAGAAGTCGGTTAAAAACTCGCATAATAAAACAACGAAATAATTTAGTTAATTCTCCTCATAGTATCAACAAAGTTTAGTTAAGTTTAACTGACGATGACTGCAGCAATGTGCATCTTTACGTTTCAAACTAACTGCGGGCAACTGGTGCGCTAGACGTTTAGGAAAGTCTCGCCGTTTGCCGTCTTAACTTAGTATCACTTCCAAACCAGCCGTTTGATTTAACTGTTAATGAACGGTCGTATTCTAACGTGCGGCTTCTACTTGGTTACTTGCGTTTTTTTTTTGATTAAAATTGATGAACAAATATTGTGTATGAGGTGAAGGTTTAATATTTTTAGAATGAATTTGAAGTGTTTTAAAAAAAATGCGTCCTAATAATCATAATACTTATAAAAAATAATAAAATAAATGTTCATGAAAACAATTGAATATTTTCTGTAATAATTATTATATTAGTTTTGACTGCCTCGTTGGTTTAGTGGTCGCAAGCGCGACTGCTGAGCGTGAGGTCTTGGGTTCGATCCCCAGGTCGGGCAAAGTGTTATTGGGTTTTTCCGTGAGGAATTTCTAAGTAGCAGCCCGGAGTTTGGATTTGTGCCCGATTGATGGCAATAGGCTCGCCCCCAATTACATGGGACTTTAAACATAACGGCGACATGTGGGTGTATTATACACCTCTGCCCAACCCTTCGGGGAATACAAGGCGTGATGTTATGTAATATTAGTTTTTACGGGGATCATTTTGATTTCAATCAGAAATTAGAAAAAAAAATGAATTAATTTTTTAAAAAGCAAAGGATCTGCTCTTTTTTGAAATTTAAACCAAAATTAATTTGCTATAATGTTCTATACGAGATTAGATGAAAAGGGGGCGCTATTCTGAAGGCAACATTAAGTATCACTGATAACTGTTAAACCGCTAATGTTAAAATGACAAAACTCGTTAATTACCACCATCACTACATAGTATAAAACAAAGTCGCTTCCCGCTGTCTGTCCATATGTATGCTTAGATCTTTAAAATTACGCAAAGGATTTTGATACGGTTTTTTTAAATAGAGTGATTCAAGAGGAAGGTTTATATGTATAATACATTGCATCTGGGCGAAGCCGGGGCGGGTCGCTAGTACAAAATATAAATCTCTTAAATTATTATTTTCAGAAATGACAACCCTGATTTAATTACGAATTCAGGAAATGGAGCTACTGATCGTGACCTTAAATGTAATCTAAAATGTAACCATAACTGATTATGGTAGCTAATGATAGATATATCTTTTTTATAAAATCTTTGATCAGCGATTTCTCTAACCGCCATTTTCAATATCCTATCTATCGGCGGTTTGCCTTACTACAGATAGAAATTTGACATTACTTCTATGGAGCTTATGTCAAATTTCTATTTCTAGTAGGCGAAATCGCCGATAGATAGGTTATTGAAAACGGCCGTAAAACTTTTGAGTAAAGTTGTAGAACAAAAGTTATTCATCATAGGTACTTTAATACCCTTTTGGGACTAGTACCTCCTTTCCGACGTTCCTTATATAAATAAATAACTTTCTAAACATATTTAAAGTACAAAGTATTTATTCATATTAATAATATTAATATATTGCCCAACTTCCAACACCTGTCATAAATTACAACTAAACTTAAAATACTTCATCTCTCCAATGTTTTTTAGAAAATATGTTTATTAAATTGTGAGATACCAAAAATATGTTGGAAAGTGTAGCGATATAAAGTTTGAAGATGTTTAACGGAGAAAGTATCTGGGGAATATATTAAGTTCGCAACAACTTCAAGATAGGTGCTCCACGATAAGAAGCAAATAATATTGAAAAACGTGTAACTTTCCGTATCTGTATTACGAAATATGTTTGGAAAATGAAATATTTTGATATTGGTTATTTTTCTTGTTGATGCGACGCGACGGTAAAATTGTACAGTGTGTTGTTGATATTTTTTCGCACCATTACGATAAAATATCAAGGAAGGAGTCATAGCTGATGTGAAACTAGATCTTTTTGTGTGTTATTACGATCACAGAATTATTTTTTTCAACCTTTACATAAAAAACACCTACTGCACTTATGATCATACCAACATAACAAATTACTACGTAGTATAAAACAAAGTCGCTTCCCGCTGTCTGTCCCTATGTATGCTTAGATCTTTAAAACTACGCAACGGATTTTGATGCGGTTTTTTTTAATGGATAGAATGATTCAAGAGGAAGGTTTATATGTATAATACATGCATATTATAGTAGAAAAAAAGACGGAATACGCGATAAACGACAAACACGCGGGCGAAGCCGCTGGCGACTTCTAGTAACATATAATACAGATACTTCAATCCACGAAGACGCGCCCCACTCTTTCTCTAAATCGCTACAGTACCAATGTGCATTATAAATTGCTGTCGTGTTAGTTCTATCGCCACACAATAGTTAAATGTGTGCATACACACTAATACAGGCTGTAAGGGTAAACACCGTTATCCTTGAAACCAGTGGTTTGGTTTCATGTATAGAACGTAAAATCAATGTTTTTTTTATTTTATTTTTAATTTTCATTTTTCTACGAAAGCATTTCACCCTACGTGCGGGGGCAACAAGCTACGGGAGGGGGCGCGGGGAACTTGCCGCGTGGCCCGACGCACGGCTCCGCACAGTTTGCTACCCCAGTCAGTCAGCTATCTCGCTAGCGAGTCCGTGTACTCCGCGTCGTAGCGCCGCCGCGCCGCTCATTTCTCGCCCGTGTATACTTTTTTTTTTTTACTCGGTCCTATGTTTTTGTGTTCACGTCAACTATCAATGGTTTGAGTGATAACGGTGTTTACCCTTACATGCTGTATAAGAGATTTTATTTTATTTGGGAAAACAAACAATCGTACATTGTATATTAAATCTAGATACACAGTGTGCTATTATGTAAATGTACAATCCACTACGTTTCCACATGTTACTAGCTTACATTAGATACAGTTTTGAGAGATGTGTGCATACGCTTAGTGCATAAAAAGGAGTGGGGCGCGTCTTCATAGATTGAACGCACTATAATACTGGGGCACACACGTATAAAATGCAATTTACTAACAGCTCATACTTATTTAAAGTTAAGAAAGAGTAAGTAAATGCTATAAATAATGAAATATTGAATTTTAATATTTTATGAAAACGCGATTCATATGCACAGATGGAAACAACTTTATAATTTATATCTCCTTATGTTTTTATATTTAAAAAGTATCACATAACAAGACAGACTTAAAACTATCATTTCGTATAGACAGGGTTTATACGAATTCGTGTAATACCTTACAACTGCGTGATCTTTATGATTATTAACGGTTTACTCACGTGCATTTTTCGGGATTGCCCGACTAGTTTCGGACCCAAGCGGAGCCCTTAATCATGAGCTGAACACGCGGCGAGGTCGCGAGACGAACTCTTTGCGAACTGCGTGATCTATTACTGGTTTAACACGAAAAGCACGGGATTTTGATTGATTAAAAATTAAAAAATATTTTGTGTCTTGCTATTGTAGCTAATGGCCGAATCTAAACCATCTGATAGTATAGTAGTGAATATGGGCACGTCTAGGTATGTTTTATTGCACGTCAGGATGTTGCACGTAAGTATTTAAAGTAAATAAAAGGAACGCAATAAAAAATCATAAAGTTGTTTACACCAATATTGAATCTTCATGTGTTGTTATTAACTTAATTTCCTAACTAATATTATAAATGCGAAAGTAAGTTTGTTTGTTACCTTTTCACGCCTAAACTACTGAACCGATCATCCTGAAATTTTGCATATACATTGTCAAGTATACAGAAACGGAGATAGGGTACCTTTAAAAAAATACTGTTCCCGAGGAACAACAATAACGTTAATAGATGGCGCCACGTGTCTTTCGAATCATGATTGAATTATACTATCCCGAAAAATACGGAATACGCGATAAACGACATCCACGCGGGCGAAGCCGCGAGCAGCCTGTAGTGCAACTATAATTTTGGGAAGCGACGTGCCAAAAGCTATTAGACTATGAAAAAAAAAGAAACTGTTCTATGCTATGATGAACCACCAGCTAATCATTCAGTTCTTGTGAGCGACATTGCTATAGTGTCACGCAATGCACACCATCACGACTGTCAGTGTGCGAACCATACAATTAATCACGCTGTCAGACAAAAGAAACCTTTTACTGATGTAATACGACTTGAAACTGGTTTTTTGCGTTTTCCATCGATATTTTCTAATACAGTCTGGATGTTAATTACGGGTACTATGCAGTATATGTATGTAAAATCAGATATTCTAAAGTACACTCGGATTGCATTAAAAAAATAATTTTCCTGGACGAAAAATACTTTGTACTTTTTCTCAAACGTTACCTCTCTGCCCAATTTTTAATTTTATCATAATCGGCTTAGCAGTTTGTGCATGAAGTCCGTTATAAACAGACAGACCATCGGACAGACGGACAAATAATTTAACTTCTTGAGGGATAAATTAATGACTTATTTCATGAGAACTTTGCAGTAGGTACCTAATCAATGTCTTATAAAAATATACAAAATTTTAAAGTTTTGTTGTATGGCAAATTAAAATTACAAACCGTACACCTGAAAAAACGGCATACCTACTGAAAAACCCTTTCGAAGAACTTAGAAAATTATTGTAGCTAAAATAAAAACCATTAAATCAAGGTATCAATATTAATAATATGAGTATACTGGGTGTAAGGAACAGTTAACCAAAAAAATAAACAGTGAATTTAGCCCATTATTTAGAATTGAAAATAAGTGGAAACTTGTCTGGTACTTTTCCGAATTCACTGGAAATATTTAATTGACCTATAGCTGATTGTATTTCAATCAATGTTTCAAAAGGTAAATAAACTGCGTTGAAAGACAGGATACTGAAGTTTAAACATTGAGTTTAGACCGTTATTAACAACCGAAAATCAGTGGAAAGTATACCCGAAATTTCCCGAACATAACTATTAAAAAAAAAATGTTGCTACGGTGTATACTGACTAAAAATGAGTTCGACTGGCGACCTCGCCGCGTGTTCAGCTCATGATTAAAGGCTCCGTTTGGGTCCGAAACTAGTCGGGCAATCCCGAAAAATGCACGTGAGTAAACCGTAAATCATCATAATTAAACTGATAGAATATAAAACGGAAATATCGGAAAAAATACGAGATATATTTTCACTTATTTTCAATTCCGACTGATTGGCTGAATTCGCTGTTAAAATTATTGGTAAACCATCCAGTATTTTAACAATCCTCCTATACCTCTACTCACCCCTTTAATGTACAGGAGCGTGACGATCACAGTTCCGTATGTTAAAAGTAACTTTTAATATTCATACAACAGTACAGCAAGATTAAAGCCGTACCTATAATTGGGGCCTTCAATCCCTCCCCGATCTCAGGTAGAAAAAGCTATTATTTTTCATATCCCCAGCTGCTGCAATAGCCGTGTAAATAAATAAATAATATATGCTAGCGCCTAGGAATTATTTCGGTAGGGAAACATTGGATATGCATCGATATTTTTATGCATTGTCTTAATATTTTTATGTTTGAAGTCGAGGGTAGTGTTTCCATTCACTCGATATTTTCTATTGGTTCTATTTGACGATACTAAGAAGAAGGAAGTTACTTATCTCGAGAACATGTGATAAATTTTGATTATACAGTGTATAAACGAATTCGTACAATTCTTTAAGGCGATTAGAGCCGCGAAAGTGACGCGACTTCAGAAAAAAAGCATAATTTCTGTCAACACACAACATTGTTGAAATTTCTAGTGTACAACATTTTAGTCAAGTGTTGTAGAAATTTTCGAAAACTAAATATCAATACTAGATCTTCTGGATTCGAAGTTTTAGCGATAAGTACCAAAAACGGCCGTTTTTAGCATTAATTACTAAAACTTCTAACCTAGGCTGTCAAGTGTTGTTTTTTGGTGTTCTTAATTTTCTACAACACTTGACTAAAACGTTGTACACATGAAATTTCAATATGTTGTGTGTTGACAGAAATTACGTTTTTTTTTCTGAAGTGTCGCCTCTTTCGCGGCCCTAATCGCCTTTAAACCACAATCTATTACTGGTATAGAGAAACAATACACGGGATTTTGCTTGACTAGAAATAAAAAATAAAGTTATCTTTTTCGTCTTGCATTAATGGTAAGTGGTCGTATCTAAACCGAATGATAGAGCTTAAAAAAAAAAAAAAAAAATAACACTCGTGAAAAAAAAATTTTTGTGATAGAAAATTTCAATGAAATTAATAAATGCGATTCAGGATCGCGATCTAAATATCGTGATAACGATTGAGCATGTAGCATTCGCTTTTAAAACAAGAGTAATTCGTTCATTATATAACTAACACATCATATTTTGTATATTGTTCAGATTTTGTTATGCACCCTTTAGTTTATTTTGCTTATTCAAGTTAGTCCCAGGGGTTCACAGAAATATAACTAACATATTCAGTAAAACAGAGGGGCTGACCGGAATATTAGCGATATGCATTATAGATTATGTTAGGATGTTGGATGGAAACATCCTTTTATGCGGTTAGAACGACAAACTGTGACCACTAATCCGTTTCGGCACCATAATTGTGACCGAAAAATGGCAATAGGCTTACCACCTATTACATGGGACTAAATACGAGAGGCGAAACGTGGGTGTACAGACTCCTGTGCTAGGAAAACACCTCTCTTACACCTTTGGGAATTACGGATATGTATAAAGCACTAGCTTTTGCCCGCAGCTCCGCTTGCGTGAAATTTAGAGCCCTCGTTAAGCCCCTTGTTAGGTGCAGTTAAAAAATCAAAAAATCTTTCATCCCCTATTTCACCACTTACGGGTAGAATTTCCAAAAACCCTCAAACACGTGTATATTTATTTGTCACCAAGAGCCTACACTTTTAATTCCATGCTTCTTACTTCAAAAGTAACAGATTTCTCATACAAACTTTCAGAACTTATTTCACCCCCTTAGGGGTTGAATTTTCAAAAACGCTCAAATACGTTGGCTTTGTTTCTAACCAGAAACCTTAATATTTAATTTCATGCGTCTAACTTCAAAAATGACGAACTTACATACAAATTTAAATCCCCTATTCCACCCCCTTAGGGGTTGAATTTCGAAAAATCCCTTCTTAGTGGATGCCTACATTACAAAAGGAACCTACTGTTAAATTTTCAAGTTTCTGAACCCAGCGGTTTAGGCTGTGCGTTGATAGATCAGTCAGTCAGTCAGTCAGCTTCTCCTTTTATGTAAGATACATGATGTATAAAGCCGTCTTCAAGCGTGCTGATTATGGTGAATTTCTTAACGAATTTTGATTTAAGAAATCTAGTGCATGATACTACTATACAGGGCTTAATAACAACCGCGCGGATCATAAGAACTGTGAAGGTAAGCTGTGTTTGCCGCGGTCAGTCTCTGAGTGAACGTCCCGACCTGATATGTCTCGGAGAGCACGCTAAATCGTCCGTTTACGGAGGTTTGATACCAGTTGCTGCATGTAAAACCTCCTGATATTTCAGCCGCATCAGCCCTCAGATTCCGAACCTTTTCGATACGCAGTTGTTGACTGTTTTTTTATGAAAAACGTTGACCTACACTAGGATTTCTCCTGTATCGTGGGTGCGTTTACAGACACAATTCTCACATACACAAACGCACATATTCGGTTTGGTGTGTCGTTTCGTCTACGATTCTCGTAACTTTAGACACCTTTGAAGTTTATGTCAATGTTCTGAAATTTTACCCCCAGTGCGCCAAAAAAGAATAACTTTTTTTTGTTATTTGACTGCGTCACGTTTGACCCTACTCGCACGTGATGGTAAGTGTGAACAGGGTCTAAAATGAAGCACACGAATCCAAGTAACACAGATAAAGAGGGATTCCCTATACTCTTCTGTCTCTCACATACATACGACGGAACACAGTAAACTGCTAGGCGCGACTTTAATGTGAAGGCGGTAGCTAGCCAAGCGAACCGTACCTATAGATCCTACCATCAAGCGTAACTTCAAAAACCTTCCCGAAAAATCGTTCCAAAAATACAAAGTAGAGGCATTTTGATTTAAGCCCTGTACCTTAAATATGAAAGTGCTAGCTAGCCAGGCTGACCGTATGGATCCTACCAAAAAACGTAACTTCAAAAATCTTCACCAAAAAACGTTCCAAAAATACAAAAGTAGAGGCATTTAGATTTAAGCCTCGTACCTTTAAACGTGGAGATAGTACCTAGCCAGGTGTACTGTAAATCCTACCACCAAGCGTAACTTCAAAAATCTTCACCAAAAAACGTTCCAAAAATACAAAAGTAGAGGCATTTAGATTTAACCTTCACATTTCAGGCTTAAATCTAAATGCCTCTACTTTTGTATTTTTGGAACGTTTTCTGGGGAAGATTCTTGAATACGCTTGTGGTAGGATGTTTACGGTCCGCCTGGGGAGCTACTATCTCCACGTTTAAAGGTACGGGGCTTAAATCTAAATGCCTCTACTTTTGTATTTTTGGAACGTTTTTTGGTGAAGATTTTTGAAGTTACGCTTGGTGGCAGGATCTATACGGTCAGCCTGGCTAGCTACCACTTTCACATTTAAGGTGGTAGCTAGCCAGGCAGACTGTATAGATCCTACCACCAAGCGTAACTTCAAAAATCTACTACGAAAAACGGTTCAAAAATACAAAAGTATAGGCATTTAGATTTAAGCCCTTGCAGGTGGTAGCCAGGCTAGCAACCACCTTAAATGTGAAAGTGGTAGCTAGCCAGGATGACTTTATAAATCCTACCACCAAGCGAAACTTGAAAAATCTTCCTCAAAAAACGTTCCAAAAATACAAAAGTAGAGGCATTTAGATTTAAGCCATGTACCTTTAATCGGGCCCGCATATCCGCCGTGCTCAGGTAGACATGGCTATTATTTTTCATATCTCTGCTTCCGTGCCGCGCCGGCGATTACTTTTAATTTCAACCGTTGAAAAGCATGTTGTACATTGTAAAAACTGTTTGTGGAACATATTTTTTAATGAACGCCATCGAGTTAAGGCTTTGACGTGTGTTTTAGGTCGAGTTGACACGATAGTTAAATAGAAAAGCGTACCACCAATTTGTAGACAGTCGTTTGACTGAATTTATTATGGTGTGTTGGTATTTGTATTTGAAAAGTGTATTGGTGAGTTGTAGTCAAAGTTTTTTTAGAGTAAGTAACGGAAAAAATCTAGCTTTTGAAGTAATTGATGCTGCTCTTGTGTCAGCAAGAGCTATATGAAAACAGCTCAAGCTGTGGTGAAAAGATTAGCCAGTTAGCAAGGTTGGTAGCGGGGCTGACTGCCCAGGGTGCGCCGAACGTACTTAAGTATAGTCACTCGTGGAGGCTCTTTTCATGCACCCCAAATTAATGATGCATAAGGAAATAAGTAATTGATGATGCATAAGGAGATGTTGATGAAAAGTATTCTAATAGAAATTTTAGAACTAAATCGGTTTTTAATGTTGATATGTGTATACATATTATAAACACGTGACACCTGCCCCCTTCGCAAAGCACAAAAAAAACAACCCTATGGATATTGGCTAGCATGACGTTTATTTTTTAAAGTTTTAACCTTACAGAACTTTCATAGAGGTTAAAACTAGATAATAATATACAGTATATGTAGTACATTAAGTACTATAAACTATGTAATAGTATACTGAAACTGACCTCTATCAAAATAGTTGTTAGGTTGTATTTGAATTTTTAGGATTATTTATGTAAATCAAAACTTTTGAATCGGCCTACGAAACACTTTTATGATAAACTTGTTATAACAAATTAAAAGCATCAATTTATATTCATCAAAAATTGTGTTTGAAGTGTTCAAGATTGGCTTAAATCATTATTTTACTTTATTGTAGGTAAAGTTTATATTTTCTTTAACAATTCTTTCCATCCAATGATTGTATGGAAGAAATTAAATAAATAAGCTTATGAGACCGGCTTTTGTACTGCTCTTAATTTTGTGTATTCTTTCTTGTTTTTTTTTCTTTTAGGTTTCCTTATAGGTAGTATATGGTACTACTATCAAAGACTAGAAACACACTTCCTCAGAAACAAAAACAAAAGATTATAACGTCATGGGAATACGGTACCCAGCAACAAATTCCTTTCCTTAGCAGTCGTCATAATAAATGATTTCAAACAAATACAACACATTGTACGTGACATATTTGTACCAGATATTGCTTTATACAGAGTTCTGAATAGCTCAAGTGCTCCAACTTATTGTAAAATAATACAATGTTTCAAAGACCAAGTTTTATGTTTCTCGACTCTCTACTCCATATTACATTCGTCAGTGTCTTACAACTTTTATTGCAACGCATATGATGGATGTACACTACCACAATCTCGTCTCACGAATCACGATAGTATTTCTCATCTAAACTATAAAACAAAATCGCATACCGACCGCCTAAACAATTTCAAAATGGAACAAGGGTGGTCCGTACTTTGTATAAAAATGTCGAGACGTCAACCGTTTACAAATAACTCCCTTCCTTCGCAGGGGTAATTTTTGTTTTCCCGTTTACAGAAAGTTATGACACAAATATGAAAACATTAAATTTGAATCGCGGCCAAATATGTTAAGTTCTTGAGGTTATGCAGGACACGAGTGGACTGCGAATACTAATCGCTGGGCGCGCGCTCAGAAACCCTGCGTCCGATTTAGCTACGCCGTAGACACGTGCTACGCGCCAGGCTTGCTGGCTACGAGCGTACTTAGTTTTCAAACTGCCCTTGAATAATTTTTAAGTACGTTTGTTTTATTGATTTTTTTTTTTTTTTTTTTTTCATATTTATTGTTTAGTGCAATTTGGGGAAGTTCTGTGTACATTTTAGTGAGATAGATATGTAACCGTGCAAAACAGCTGATTTGTTTTTTTTTCTATTTTTATTTATTCTCAATATTTTTAATATTTAAAAAAAAAACATACATTATTTATGAAAATAAAATAATGTATTTTTGATAATAAATCGCATAAATTATTTTCTGGAATAAGGGTAGAGTGCACTTTCTAAGCAGTTCATTTATGACGATCAATCGATGCTAATTAGTAGGTGAGCGTTCGACACCAAGTTCCATAAGAATATTTCAGAGCCGCCGCGGTGATAAATCAAACTCGAAACCGTAATGAAAGCGAACGGATCGCGTCGCGAAGAGAAGGGAGGAAAAAATATCACGGAAAAAATCAGGTGCGTCCCCCGGTCGGAGAGAAAAACAGTCGGTCGGGCGTCGGGGGAGGTGGGCGGGGGTGGGGGTGGTCGGTCGATGCGGGGGGCGGGCGCTGGGCGGGCGACGCGTGCGCGAACCTGCCCCCGGCGGCGGGCGCGCGGCGCGCCGCCGGCGGCCACACTCCCAGCGGCACCGTCGCTCGTCGCTCGTCGCCCGTGTCGCCGTCCGCTCCACACTCCGCGCCGCCGCCGCTCCTCTCGCGCCGACGCCGGCCCGCGCCGCGCGACCAAACACTCGCGTGTCCGCTCCCACGTTACATGTCCAAAGTGCTAAAGTCAGTGCTTCCGATCGACACCGCGAGAGTGCTCCCGCAGCCTTTTTTCGAGACGGACCCGACCTGCACGTCGTTCAGGGTTAGTACCGACATCCGTGTTAAAAAGTGACCGGTTTCAGTGTTCCATGACGCATTGTAAAAAGTTTATTTCGGGAGTAAAGTTTGGTAAAGTTGAAGAGTACGCGCCGCGTCGGATGCACATTGCCCCAGCCGCAAGTGGTTCCTATCGGCTGGGCGGCGCCGTCGTGTCGCTCCCTCCTCTCGACCCTCACTAAAAACAACAAACAGATCAATCGACCTGTTATATTCATCCAGACACTCAAAATACAAATCTTCGTCCGGCTATTCGTTTGGCGCAAACGGATCCAAATTGACTAACAACAACCACAATATTTTGTTTTTATGCCTAAATATTGCGATAAGATAAGAGTCGCTACACTAATAGCTAGAAGTAAAATTGTGGAATCGCATGTAACGGTGATATTAGCTGTGAACGGTTCAAGTTTACCTACTTTTTTCTTAAATTAGTCGGTGGGCAATTTTGTTGAGAACTAAAATTCATATCATCATTGAGATCTATTTATATTGTTTTGTTATGGTTCGTAGGAAATTAGCGTGCCGTCAGAATAAATATTAAAAGTTATTAATGCCTGGAAATTAAAACAGAAATGGTCTAAAAATAAACGTGGCACGCATTTGGCTCACGAAATAAAATAAGCGCGGTATTGCATCCATCTGTTCAAGTTTTAGAGTTCGCGAAGTTCTCAGATTTATCTGGCGGGCAATATTTTGGCTGAAATTAGATTTTCACAATTTTGCCTGAAAAATTATCTAGAGCATAATAATATATTTCGTAATTTTTATAAAAAAATCTACAGTTTAAATCTCGTTAAATCTTAATAACAATTAATTTTATGGACTTTAAATTCAAATAATCATGCGAATAATGCCATTAAAATGTGTACAAACTTATTTTTTTCCAATAAAAACCAAAAATATTAATGTGTCAAAATTGTGTCAATATTTTTTCCTTGAAACGCAGTGTTCAGTAACATTACAATTATAATTCCCAAGATTTAAATGTAGGCCGTAACAATTAGGAATGTTCAAAATTAATAATCTATGTTTTCATGAATAATTATGATAATTGAAATGTAAAATTTGACAAATGTCCAGTTTAGAGTGGGCAGCTGCCTTCATGACACCTGTAGGTGCTCTAGTGCGTGGGTTCTGGCCAAACTTGCTTGACTGACTGTCGCTCGCTTATAAAATGTGAGCCGCGTCGCGATTTCGGCGCTTTTAACTCGTCTACTTCCCCGTTCTACCGTTATCAAATTTATAGATGCGCCACACTCTCGAGCATAAAAAATATCTACACAATAAAATAATTTGTTTCACGATTTACAATAATAAAAATAATTTATTTCTATAAATTGATGACAATAATTTATTTGAAGATGGAAATAATTTTAATAATAAATAATGTGAAGCAGAATTTTAGCACAAAAATGACCTATTAATTAATTTCGTTTCATAGTACTTACTCCAAAATACGCCCACGATAATATTGTTTGTAATAACGGAAAATCCTCTTAAATTTTTGGTATCGAAGTGAATAGGTAGCTGACAGTTGATTAGTTTCTTAATGAAATTCCTACCCTTCTGATTATTAATTTCGGTATAATTTTGCAGAAATACAAGTGCTATGTTAATTAAATTATCGCGTTAATATCGATGTTGTATAGAAAATGTACATATCTCAACGAATAATAGGGAAGCAATTATGTATAATAAAACATTATATACGCAGAAAATTCAACGTGTTTGATTTATTATTTTGTACCAATGTAATGTTAAAAATAGTAAACATGTCACGACAAGGTTTCCTAAAAGCTGCGAAAAAGTGAGAAGGAAATTAAGGTGTACATCTTGATACGCGAGCTGTTAGGAAGTTGAAAATTGTGAAAAAGTTTCAGCCTACTTGGTTGCAGAATGCTCAACGGCTAACAGCAAAGTTAATAACAATATTCTACTTTGTTTTGATTACAAGTATATCGTAACAAAAATTGTTTAGTACACATTAAATGTAAATTTGTAACTTTTGGTATGAACAAGTTGCAATTCTCGTTTTCAGAAATGATTTTGAAAGCCCATAGGGGCCGAAAATACTATCTGCATACCGTATTGAAAAAAAAATACTGTATTGAAAGCTATAAATAATTTTTTACTGTAATGCAGCACATAAGAAAAAAATCGTTTAAAACATACATTATTTTACAAATAAACGTATCATAAAAACCAGTTGCAATTTTATAAAGATAAAAATGTCATATAATAAATTCTGAGCCAGTAGAAAAAACCAGGACAGAAAAATTAATACGCACATTTAAATAAAATACCTGTAATTCAGTTACTTCATTATACTCACAAAAAAAAGATACAAATTACGTTGTTTACCACAATTCTGTCATTTCTGACTCTAAGTGATCGCACTTTGTTACACGTCCTCAAACTTCTACATTATAACAACTCTTTAACAACACTAAGTACCCCAAGTTCTTCTACTATCAAACAAAAATCGTTTACCTTTATCTCTTTATAAAGAGAAAAGATAAAATACATTGCAAGTTCCCTTGGAGCCGTTTGAAGCCACTTATAGCCGTAACGTATGGTTAAAAGGATGTAATAGTGCACACATAATTACGGGTTGCTAACCCATCGTCTGCAAGCACCACATTAACCCTTTTCCCTCAATTAACTCTTATAATGTTTGGGAAGATGAGCAGATTGTCCTTACTATGTTTTCTTAGAGAAAAAACATCGAAGATAGACCTACCTATACTTACATACATATATTATATTCACTCCGACGATGCCCGAAGGGTTAGACAGGGGTGTGCAGTCACACAAACAGCGCTGTAGACGGTATTCGGTCCAATGTGTTAGGGGGCGAGCCTATTGTCGTCTGACAGGCGCAAATTTTAATGCTGGAATTTATTTGGGAGCTGTTTACCGAGTTTTTTTTCATAACTATATTGTGGCGCTACCTTTAAATGTTATTATGTTATTTGATTTAATTTTTAATAATTGTAAACATCTTTAGTAGAGAACATTGACTTAAAAATACATGGACCGAGAGTCTAGTACAAAATTCTCGAAAAAAGCATCCTGAGTTTACACACACTACCAAAATGCGCGCCAAGGCACACCGCCATATAAACGTAGAAATACAAACAAACTAATTTAAATCCTATGTCTTCATCACAATGCCTAATTTAGCTTGTCACCGTACGAATATTCAACTGCACCCATGGATGTTACTTAGTCTTCTTTTACACGTTAGTCTACATTCGGTTCGGACATTTTTGAGCCGAGGTCCACGTGTTTCAAATTTGAGCTTCTATATATTTTTTTCCTCTAATATACAGATTGATATTTTCTGTACTTAATGCCAAATAAGCAGTTTATTTGCCATTAAGTATAGAAAATGTCAATCTTTGTATATTTGATATGATGATTATCTACGCAGTTTTCCATCCCATAAAGCTCAGCATATATATTTTATACGAAAAACAAAGCAACGATAATGCACAGTCGGCCTAATGACGTCATATATTTCTATAACCGTCTGTAATGAGTTATATGCGACCATCTGCAATATTTGTATGTCCATTACTGGCCTTGTAAAGTAGATCCAACTCCGTCATTCGAGTGGTACTATGAAAACAGTTTATGTAGATTATACAATTACATTTCCTCGTGTTATTATGACAGCTAATTTACGTTTTGCGTGATGCCCCATGAAAAAATGTATTGTGATACGATCCCTACTTTACATTGTTGCTTTACACTATGAAAATCAGATGTTAGTGAGATTGTAATAGTAGGATATGGGTAGTAAGTAATTGTTCAGGTAAATTGATTTTTGTAGTGTCAATTACAATTTTAGTCGAGGTCGAAACTAAAAAGTTCGATTAATAATGATAATGATTTAAATATGAATCATAAAATCCGACCGTTTTTATTCGTAATATTTACTGTATTTAAAAAAAGAGTCTGGAAATATTTAAAGTAAATTAAATAGTCCTTATAGTCATTATAAAATTCTGTGACCAACATTTAAAACGTGACAGAATTTTAATTAAATAAATTAAAAGTAGAGCTAAGAGAAGTAGTAGCTTAATCCAAAAAAAATACAATTGTGAAGGAAAGGACATCAAAGCACGTAATGACGCTGATATAAATGAAAAAAATAACTTACTACACATTAAAATTCACAATATATCACTTAATAAAGTTTACTAAGTTAGATATTTATTATTCACAGTCAAACATCAAAACTTTAAACACAACATATTTTTCTATGAAGGTTTCATTAAGTTTTCTGGGAAAACGTCTATCAAATACAGGTGTCATATATATTGATAGATACATTTATAGAAAGGTACTCCCACTTTTAAAGTTTTATATAAATCAAAGAACCAGGTACAAATGAAATAGTATCTGATATGAAAGTTGGTTTTTACATATAAAAATACAGCATGCTAGCATATTTTCCGTCACATATAAGTTTTAACAATCTACTAAAGCAAAATAGGACTGAATGTTGCTAGTATACGATATACAATATCCGTCGATCTTTTGCTATAGTCTGACCCAAACCGATTTGATACAAAGGTAAAAAATCTTTTGATGATTTATTAAAAAAAATAGGTAGACAAAATATGCCAGGTGCAAAAAAGCTACATACACACAATTGAAAACACACGCTGACATTTAATTGGTTGTTTTGCTAAAATTAAAATGAATAAAAAAACGTCATTGCACTTAAAAAAAACTCAAAAAAGATACCACCAAAGACACAAGGAGGGGACCTGCGCAGTCGGCGCCATGATGGTTCAAATTATTTGCCGGGAACTTTACCGCAATTGCCGCATGAGTACTTTAATTTGTTGTTTGAACACGTATGAGCAAAAATACTTTTTAAGAAAGCCCTGAATATTTATGAAAAAAATTTTGGTACTAAGCAATGCTCTACAAATAGGTTCATCCGAGGTTTGCCAAACTTTGACTAGAGATCTTTTCTTCAACCGCAAACTCCATTAAACCAAGTAAGAATCTACCTGTGGGATATGATCTCTCCTGGCCCACATTCTCAACTAACTCTGAATCCAAGTAGACTAATGCAGGCTCAATAAGAGCAAGTGGGTACCACCTATACCGACAAAACGGCGACTGGTTGTAAGTAGGTATGGTATTGACCCTCAAACAATGTCTCACCAATTGTCCCGCTCTTTCCAACATCTCCAACACGAGTGACTTCTGTGCTGCAGTAGCACAGATTGATGGCGTTGTCAGTAGATAACGCCATCGACTTGGAGAATTTTGAGTGCTCCTAATTTAAAAAAAAAGCCTGACCATCGTGTCGGAGACAAAAATTTTGTAGGTCATATTTACAGAGGATGTAAAACGCACTATAAATAATCACAAAATAAATCAAAGATTGGTATTTATTTCAAATTAAAAATGAAAACCATTTTCATAATATTTCTGCTTACAATAGTCAGTCGAAGTGCCAAGTAAAATATAAACAGACAAACTTGGCGTGTCCGTCTAATGGTTTCAAAACAGACAACTAAATACAATTTATATTTCAATAATAGATACATTTTTTGTCTGACCTTATTCCGACAAATGCGTTTTACGAAGATCTACGGTAGAAAGTGATGATGACTGATAGCTACTGACGTCACTACTCAAAATATATTTAGCTGTAACTGTGATTAAAAATAACATCTTGATCGAGTTGCCTTCCATTGCCGGACGCTATTAATGCATTTGCTTTTATATTTCTATATCTGTACCGATTTGAGTTTAATAAAAATATTGAATGGATGAACTACTTTCATATTGCCACAAATTAAAAGTGTTGATTGACGAAAATTGGTGAAACAATAAAAAAAGAACTACTTTAAAAAATTGCAAAATATTCCTACTACAAATGAGAACTTTATTTCAAATAATTTATTACTACGTACTTCACATATTTACAGAGAATAGCGTGTAAGTATGCAGAAGGCTCACGTCACAACAAATTGCATACATTTCCTTAACGTTAACAAAAGTATCAACATTTTTGCGCGCCGTATTTCTCGAAACAACTATATAAAGCTAAGGACACATATCAAGAAACTTCAATGAACCTTAACAGCAATATGGTGTATCTTGTCTCCAGGCAGATCAAACATGGCTAATGATTGAAGAGCGGGAGATGATGATAGATGAAACTTGACTGTCTACGCACATCTAACCCACTAACATTTGTTTGTATATATATATATGATATATTATACCAATATATATGTTTTGGTATTGATTACCTTTGTTGGTTGTATAAGTTTTGATTTCTGATAATTTGGGTGTAGGATTCCATTTTAGAAAAATGTTGAGGGAGGAAAAAATACTGAAGGATCATTTCGGAACTTGAAGTGAACTTAATAACGAAAATATTACGAAATAAGAAATGCTTTTATTAAAATAGACAGTAAATTTTCTGTGCTTTAATAATAGTAACAATGTAATAGAAAAAAAAAACTGGTAGAATAAGTTCAAACATAAGTTCAAAAGAAAGAAAGAAAATACATTTATTTAGCACAGACTAAAAAGGCACACAATATAAAATAAAGCAGAAAGAAACAACCAAAAGAAATTAGCATGAGAGTGTGCCTCACGGCTGCGCCAAAAAGGCCCAGTTCAGCAAAAATGCCAGACAACTAGTGCCTGACGCTGGTTTTCAACTGGACCTGAGTGGAGATGGATGGTGGAGATGGATTAGCCATTATGTTCTGCCCAGCCTTTACCCAGCTAAGACGGGGTCAGCTTCCAGTCTAAACAGCAGCGGCTGAATACCAGCATTTTACACGAAGCGACTACCATCAGACATTGGCAACCTAGTTACTGGGCAATGCCGATATCCTAAGGTTAGACCGATTGTCAAATGTTCGGGCTTCTGACTAGACGTAACGACTGTCATAGGTGTTCGTATGACACCCGGGACCGACGGTTTATCGTGCTGTCCAAAGGCACGAAGGGGTCTCGATGTTTAACGCACGGTCACCCATCCACTGACTGACAGTGGCAAGTGCAGCTTAGCCACGATGGCTTGGTCATAATTTAAAAACAAATCTACAATGTGTCCGGTTATGGACTAGCGATATTCTAGGTACTTATTTAGCAACTATTCTAGTACACAAATACACTACACACTAGGGTCCAATCCACTTTCCCGCTATTTGGCAACCATTTTGCTTTTTTGTTGAGATATTCTCTATCTTAAAGTTATGAAAATATTGAACCCGTTAAGTGACGATTTTCCTTACAAAATTTATCCCCTATTTATAGCCCTTAGGGGTTGAATTTCGAAAAATCCCTTCTTAGTGGATGCCTACGTTACAAAAGGAACCTACTGTCAAAATTTTAACTTTCTAACTTCAGCGGTTTAGGCTGTGCGTTGATAGATCAATCAGTCAGTCAGCTTCTCCTTTTATATGTATAGATAGACAATATTGTTGCCCTCCGAATAAGCGTACTTTTATCTCAGTAGGACCAAAAATTTGAGAGATATGACTTTTTTTGTACACACGTACAGAATATCTCAACAAAAAAATTACAGTGAATTGGACCCTAGTGTATAGTGTATTTGAGTACTAGAATAGTTGTTATATAATACCTAGATTATCGCTAGTCCATTACCGGACACATTGTATATATAATAATTACAAGCTTTATTGTACGTATTTTTATAAACAGTAAACCTCTCATCAGTCCATTTCCTAAGCTTACCTTTCAAACTTCCCATACGATACATACAACAGCCAAAAATATCGAAGAGAAAAAATAATAATCGATTACTTTATTATAAACTGCCGTCGACCATACTTTTGATGTTAACGGTCATCGCAGATAACAAATTTATGAATTAGATACGTTCCCGTTTCATACGACCTGCTGTTTACGAGATGCGAAGATCAAAAAGATGGAAAAAATTGGGATATTGAATTTTTTTTCGCTGTTATTAGAAGCTGTTTTAATATATTTTTAGATACATCAAAGTATGTACCAAGAAATTATTAAGTGGTAAAGAGTAAAGTCCAATCGCTTTTCACTTGTTTAAAAAATAGTTATTCTCTCGTGTCAGCACGAGCTATTTGAGAATAAGTCATGCTGTGGTGAAAAGATTAGCCAGGCAGTAAGGTTGACCAAAGGTTGACTGCCCAGGGTGCATGTGACGTACTTAAGTAACGTTACTAGTGGAGGCTCTTTTCATGCACCCAATGATGCCAACTCAGTGCTTTCGGCACTAGATCTAGTGCATTTCTTGATATTTTAGCGCTCATAAATCCATTACCCCAGTGCCCTAACTAGTGCATTTTCTAGAATCTGTAATTCTATGTCATTGATAAACCAATTCGCGTTCAGAAACACACTTAAGTAATACCTGACAGTCGCATAATATCTTATTCGCACTTGGTTTGAATAGTAGTAACACAAGAGAGCTTGAATTTCTACAGTACAAAAAATAGGTAATAAATGCAGTGTAATCAGTTTTGTTAACTAGGCTGTAAAAACTTTGAACAAACTACAACTGCGCCGACAACTGAGTGACCAACTAAAGATATTAAAATGTTAATTTAAGTAATAAACCTTCAAAAGTTATATAAAAAACCATTTTTTTAATTTTGATTTTTTTGTTTGATGCTCTTTTAACAGAATTAGCACAACCCTACTGCATTTTCGTGGATGGTTTAGCGCATTTCTTACGATAGCAATGGGCAACACTTGATGCACCCCAAAGTATAGTTAACGCAGTGATGGCTTAGCGGTTAAACGCTTGCCTTTTAAGCAGGAGTGTTCAAACCCAGCCCGCACCGCTGACTTTTCGAATTCATGTGCAATTCAGTTTGATTAGGTATCACTTTCGTTATCTGTGTAGGAAACCATCGTGAAGAAAACTACAAACCTGAGAGCGTTAAAAAAACCGGCCAAGTGCGAATCAAGGGTTCCGTACCATGTATATATCTATAAAAACGGCACAAAAATCACGTTTGTTGTATGGGAGCCCCCTTAAGTATTTATTTTATTCTGTTTTTTAGTATTTGTTGTTAAAGCGGCAACAGAAATACATCATCTTGAAAATTTCAACTATCTAACTATCATGGTTCATGAGATACAGCCTGGTGACAGACGGACGGACAGCGGAGTCTTAGTAATAGGATCCCGTTTTACCCCTTGGGTACGAAACCCTAAAAAAGAGTTATTGATGGTTATGTGGTCTATTAACATACAGCAGGCCAGCGTGGAGGACTAAGGCTTAAATCCTTCTTATTTTGAGAAGAGCCCCGTGCCCAACTGTGGGACAATAATGAGCTCATTATGCTCATGTTAAAGTCTATGAATGTTTTTAAACTTTCGCGATTTGTACACATTATAAATGTATAGATCGAGTCTACTAGCGTAATAAACTTTAAGAGGCACAAAATACCTGTTATCCCAATGTTTCGGCCGAATTGCACCGGCCGAATTGCACCGGCCGTGGTCACGGGTAGACTGAAGTGGCTGAGCAGTTGTCATCTTCGTGAAGCAAGGATATTTTCCTCTACCCTCACTCGATGAAAACAATGCTTCACGAAGATGACAACTGCTCCGCCACTTCAGTCTACCCGTGACCACGGCCGGTGCAATTCGGCCAAAACGTCGGGATAAAAGGTATTTTGTGCCTCTTAAAGTTTATTACGCGAGTAGACTCGATCTTTAATTTTATAAAGTCTATAGATATTTCAAATTCGATTAGTTTCTACTATCCAGGTGTGATTAAAAATTACCGCAAGTTAAGTCATTAAAAATTCTTGTAACATTAGAGGTAAAATTTTAATACCAGCAATTTCTGCTTGAAACTTCACCCGCTAACTTTTTAGTGTAGTTGGCTACCATTGTATACAAATCCTTCGAATTTTCTAGGTCGTTTCGTAGAAAACAACGCCGTAACAAGGTTGAATGCCATCTATTTTGATGGTTTGCAACGCTGTAACAAGTTCTTTACGAGCAAATTGACGCAGGAAAAGTTTGACGTAGAACTGCGTAAAAATCGCCTCACAAACTTATTTCCTCTTCGGCATACCGAGTTCTTGGAATAGGAAAAGAGGAATAGGTATTTACTTACTTTATACATCTTCATGTTTATTTCGTTTCCTTAAAAAAATATTCTAATTCTTGAAATCACAGATTCGGTCTTCCTTCTAAGTCGATTAGACTAATCCACATTAGTTTCGTCTGTCTGTTTCCATTCAAGTTGCAAATGAATAACTTAATAACTTAAAAGATAGAGAAATTAGTCTAGATCCGAACTTGTTTTCTTTGAAATCAAAAGTCAAAAAGTTATATATTTCAAGTAGATTATATTGTGGTTTCGAAAGATCAACACTAGGCGCATGGTTTCAAGTAGTAGGTCCTATAGAGAAGAGCCGGCAAGAAACATTTAAAAAAAATGGTTTGACCATTTCCATGGATAAGAACAATGTAGATTAATGTACTTTAAAGATAAACAACATGAAAAGCAATGAGAAAATTTGCCTTTTAAAACGATTGCCATAGCAGTTACGAGCTTACCAGTCCCAACAGTCAGCACTCGTTCACGAACACGACGCGGCCTCGCTCAGTTCAACCATGTTGCAGGGAACTGAACGACCCGATGCACAATGCCATCATCAGCAGGACTTTTTAATGAGCATGACATACTCATACGTATCATATATATAAGATTTTAAACTATCATGGTAACACTATCTTTAGCACTTCAAACTGGATGTCAACCGTGTTTTTAATTTGTCTTGAGTTTCCAATATTTCGGCACTGTTACAAGCGCCATGTTCTCAATACGCAATATTTTATAGCGTTCCATAATGAAACCGAACACATTTTATACGTGAAGTGCTAAAGATAATTTTATAAAGCACAATGCAATTTCCCAAAGAATTTATCGCTATAAATCAGAGTTGATACTTGATATCAGAACTTTCAGAACGCCGCTTCACTTATCGCTTCCGTAATCAGCTATCAATCAAATTACTTCAATTTACTACATACTGTTGACCAAAAGACTCGATGCGCTTTCCAAGAACTCTGTAAAGTTACATAATACGATCAATCAATAAAATTGGACATTAAATGTTCGTTCTCGATGGGCTCCTGGTTAATTAACAACCGCGCAGATCTGCAAGGTTAAGCTGCGTTTGCCGCGGTCAGTCCATGGATGGGTGACCCTTCGTTTTAGGTACATCGGGACCCGTCTGTGCCTTGGAGCATGTTAAAGCCCGGACTCCACCAAAGCGTACATGTCCGAAGCGGAGACGAGAAGAGATGTTTTTCAGCTAGGGTTCTTCTTTTTCTAATTCTCTCGTGTCAGCACGAGCTATATGAAAATAGCTCATGCTGTAGTGAATAGATTAACCAGTCAGCAAGGTTGGTAGCGGGGCTGACTGCCCAGGGTGCGCCGGACGTACTTAAGTATCGTCACTCGTGGAGGCTTCAGCTAGGGTGTATCCACCGAAACTGTGCGGAGATGCGTACTAGCTAAACTGTAGCTGAGATGTGTGCTGGCTTGGGTGGAGATGTGCGCTGACTAGAGCGGATCTGAGCTGCGTGCGGCGAGCGTTGGATGTGAACGCACAGTTTAGTGCGATCTGACATGAAAGGTAGACGTCCGCATCTGGGCACCGCTCACTGCACGCCGCAAACATCTCGTCTCCGCTGCTCGCCGCCGTCAGCTTGCGAGGCAAAGCTCACATATCCGCCTTGTACCGCGGCCCAGCTCAATCTCAGCAAGGAACAGCTCACATCTTGTCTTCTATTGCGCCATAAAAATATGATACATCTCCGCTCAATGGTATCCACTTAAACTGTGTGGAGACGAGATGTGGGAATAACGAAATTCAATTGGTTTTTTAAAACACATCTCCGCTCCGCTCGTCTCGTCTCCGCTTTGATGGAGTCCAGGCTTAAGCCGTCGATGCTGGGTGTCATACGAATAGGTACCTACGAGTATGACAGACGTTACGGGTAGTCAGAAGCCCGAAAGTATGACAACCGGTTTAACCTTAGAATATCGGCATTGCCCAGTAACTGGGTTGCTGCCAGTAGTTCTGTATAAAATACTGGTATTCAGCCGCATCTGGTGAGACTGGAAGCCAATCCTCACATAGTTGGGAAAAGGCTAGGCAGATTAATATCCGTTCTCGTTCAAAGATCATAAGTTAACATGAAAGACTAACAAGTCGTTTAACTAAATAGCTCGTATTTACCTTGTAATTGACCGCAGTTGAATATAAAACAACAGTCGACACTGCCTTGAGCTGTTTGACTGAATAATAGTCGTTGTTCTTGTTATAATTACTTAGTAGTTTGTTTTGAAGCTTATTATTATAGCGCGCCCACTACTCCCCGTGGGAAGCGAGGGTTCCCTCTACTTATTAATTCATAACTTCCCATGTTCGTTAAAGCCTCAATAATCTTCGATTTCTTTAACGAAATTGCAATATTTATTTCCACAGACAATATGATTGAATGACCGAATGTACTGAACGAAACAATTTTAATATTTTCAGCTTGATTAAAATTTCAACATAATTCTTGGAATTTTGGAAACTCATTTTCGCAATCATTTACTGTGTAATGAACACTTCAATATTCAAGCATTATTAATGCTATCATTATACATAAACGAAAGTTAAAACCAGGAAGATTTTCGGTTTTTGATTAAAGTTTTTAACAACAGACAAATCAAGAAGTTTTCATGCTTGCATGTTTTATTATAACTAACTTAATGAAAATATATAATACACAATCCAGCGAAATAATTAAAACTCCGTAGCTAACACAAGTTATTTAAACACACATTTAAAATATACATACCTGCAAGTAATCGCTTTAACTTATTTTAACTCAAATTAAAGTGAAACGCAAACACCTCTCTTGCCTCGATTCAAACTTTCATACTTATGTAGTTTCAATACCCGTAGTTGTAAAACTTTCTCTATGATGGTAGCACATTAATTACTAACCGTTGGCGGGGGTAAAGCCCAATAGGACGGTGTATTAAGTTTAACCATGTAGATTTACGATCAAACCCTTTCATTAAACAGGTATTAAGGAGACAGATAAGCCTGTACATTACGCACTTGTTCATACTATTTGGGAGTTTGCATGAAAGGTTTATAGGCACCAATGAAACTGGCCGACCCGACTGACTCAATACAACTATCCACCCTAATACATAAACGTTGCGGTTTAATTTATGTACGTACGAACTTTAGTTGAATACCTATTGGGGTTTCAATTCTGAGAAATCGAAATGGTTACATAGAAAGTCGAATGGTACATAGAAATACGAATGGTACATTCGTAAAATCAAAATTGCAACTATCTCGTCTCAGTGGATACGGTTTGAATGTAATTCAACTTTATCGTTCGCTAACTCTGAACTTGAATGTTCATTATCACTAATTGGTGTAGTTCGATTTACTGAATAGGGTTAAGATTCGTTTTATTTCTTAGTGTAGACGGCGGCTGCGCAATCGTAGAATGAATACACCGAAACCTTACTTGAAAAATATTTAAAACTAGCTGTGCCGTCGCGCTCCGCCCGCATATGAAGTTTTTTTTTATTTTTATTATGTCGAAAATCTTCGCACAAATACCAACAACAACTGTACAAAATTTCAAGTCAATTCATCGACTACTTTCCGAGTTTTGCGGACATAAACATACGGGTGCTGAGTTTTTGTATGCAAAGATAGTAATGAAAACCAGAGTAAAATTCATTCCGCAGTTTTTGCAAACAACTCAAACAGTAGTAACGTACAGACAAACAGAGTGGCCAGACAGTCAAACAGTATATTTATAAAACGGTTCATACATACAATATTACGTTCTCAATAATACCATTCCTGTGTCATAATTATTTGCACGACAATAAACTTTTACGATACAGTAACCACTACCTAAATGAACACACTTTTATCGCATATAAACGATGCATTTTAAACTGAACAGATTTTAACGAGATGTGAAGTTTAAGTGAACCGTATATAAATATAGCCTAATAATTAGTGAGTTTTACTGTTTATTTTAAAAACTAATGCAGCTCGCAATTTAACTTTAACGGTGAAAATTGTTGGATTAAAGTGTTAATTTAGCTGAGGTGTACGTTAGTTGCCAGCCCCTTGTTTCGTTTTGCACTTACAAAGAGCAATCGATTTTAAAGCTCGCTGGATTGAAAATTATATGAGGAGCCTTAGAGAGCGGGCGGGTGCGGGTTCGCTGTGTTCGTGAGCCGCCAATGCGCTTGTCTTTCGGTTCAGTGGGCTTTCTTTAAATTGGCGACGGCTCCGCCGCTGGCCGCTCCGCTTATTGCATCCCCCGCCCGCAGCGTCGCGACGTCCACGATATTGCCTCCATTCGACCTTTAAGCAAATAGAATTTCCCATTCTGTAAATAGGATAGCGTTATAGGTAAATCTTCGGCGTGTCCTCGCGTCGTTTACGGGTAAAAGGTAGAAATTCAATTTTTATCGACGTACTCGATTACGATCGCCCCGAGGAGCAAGTACTCTTAGTCGGGTGCCGGCTGCGCTCGTTCGTCTTCTCTTTAGCCGAAATTTGTGCGTGATGAAGGACAATCCTTCAACGCTTGCCGGGATATTGGCTCATTTTGGCGGGTTTCAGGCTTTCTATTCATATTCATGTTCAGGGTGGGCGAGGCCAACGGAATGCCATACAATGTCGTTTTTATACTGACGAGTGAACGCCAAGAAAGTTGCGTGCCGCGAGGATTTTCATCATGGGACCTATCAAATAATAACAAGGTCGTCCTTCTCCACCGGTGCTCCGCCCGATATCGTGGCCCGATCTATTCGGTAACAATCGTGGACCATCTTTTGTACTTTATGATAATACATGTCATTGTTATTTAGTCAATCGTTTTTGTATTCACTCATGTTACATAAAATATTACGCGTTGTATGATGATATAAATATATTGATCGATAGTATCGTGGGTTATAATAGTTTGAATGTTATGTCGAGTTAATATCAGTGTATCAGCGAAATGGTTGTGTTAATAGATGGTTGGACTCGCATCTGCAGTAGAGCTCCGGTCGACCGAGCTAAGCCTATTGTCGCGCGCACGAGGAGCCATCACGAATTCTGCCCACGAACTGCTCTTAGGTTTATTGTAATTTACAAAACTGACGGAGGTTTTGTTGCTATCATTTCGTTGAACATTTGTTTTGTTACCCCAGCTTTCCGAGGGATGGCTAGGTTTAGGATTACGCTTCTTAAACACACTTACATTTTTATTACGACTACTTAAACCAACACAAAAATATTTTTTTGTTTAAACAGTACTTTCCGTTGTCCAATTAATAATGGATGTCCCTCGTATAATAACAACGGCAAAAGAACAACAAAAATAAAAACAGAATTTGCAAAATTCTAATAAATTATATACGAAAACCTTTTGTAACCTGTGGTAAACAAATTCATCAGCTCCTACCCTTTGGTCTCAAATTATTTTCACGTACACATTATATATTTTACAGAGGGCGGAAGGCTACTAATGGCATAAATTGAAGAGCGAGCGCTAGAAGCAACCACAGGATTTTGCGTATTTGAAATTCAGTTACTCGTTGTGCACAGCGTGGCTACGCTTCGAAGCGATCGTTGTAGACCCCACGTTATATTTTCTATAGAACGAAGGAGATGGATCGCTTTAAAACTCGCTAGTGGAAACCAGAATTTGAAATTTGCATCCCGACGTATCAGGAGTAGTGAAACGTTGTAAGTGGTGTGCTTTGGAACGTGCTTGCGAAATTTTCACGGTTTGGTTGAAAATTCGAAGCGCAGTTTAGAGGTGTAATTACTCTATTTTTGGATAGATAGATTGGTTTTTTAGCCATCTGTTGTTTAAATAGATTGATAGGTGTTACCTACGATCACGTTGAAATGTATTAATGATAATTTTCTGATGCACATTGATGACCATGAACACACAAACACAAAACTTAGATTGAGTCATCATTCATAATATAATTAGGGAAATCAAAATATTCGCGACTTCAAAATAACATCAAAGAGCAAACCATGCCACCTGACAATATTGAAGCGACAATACTATAGTTATACTGACGGCGATCGCATTACAAATGCATCGGGTTGTCTAGTCGGCCGACATCGACGCGGCGGGGCAAGACGATGCTCAGTATAGCGTCATATCAATCACCATTGTATACCAGCCCGATCCCTTGGCACTTGGCCTACATTCCAAATTACACAAATTTACGTAGTGAGCCTAACCGCTGCCGTTAGCCTGCCGCGCGGATTAAGTCTGGAGCGCAGCTTACATCGGGTACCGCTCCCAATACCACGCTCAACCGATGCCCAATCTTTATACTATACTAAGTTTTTAGTTGTACAACATCCAACTTCCCAAATAAGCCCTTAATACACAAGTTAATAAGTAGAAAAGTTTGAATAAACTCATCTTAACTCGTCAATGTTGAGAGCCATCAGCGACTGTCTACTTTGGTGAAAGTTAACGTTAAGTAGGATTTGCGTTAAACTTGCGTTTCCTTGAAAGGATTAAAGTAATAGCGACGACATATTTAACAGATTGTAAGTTCGATTTTATCTTCGATACATTGATAGATTAGATCGCGGTTCAGAATGAATATTTGAACAGCAATTTGAGATCTGTTTCGCTGGAGCGATGCGTAATTTATAGTGTTTCGGGATGTGGGCGTACAATCTATTTGTTATGAATCGTTTTTGCCGCTTCCCGGCGTATTGCTCGTTGTTATAGTAAACACGCGTAATACCCTTTCATTTATAACTCCCGCTGTGGTTCTTGATATAGGCTCGCCCTTAATTCCAACTTAATTAGTGTCACGCAAGTTCCATAATCCAAGGCTTGAACATCGTACGACCGTTCTTAAAATGGAGATTAGTGCGGCAAATATCTCGAACTACACTATCCGTTCATAAAGCCACTACTCCACTACACCGCTTTCGGGATAAATATTCAGTTGGGGAGCCGTAAGGGTGATTTATCTGAGAAAAATCTTTGTGTATATTCTTACGTTCTTTGCTACTAATTTTAATGTATGCGGGGATTGAATTCTACGGACTTTGTAGGTATAGCGAAAGAAACAACATTACGTATTGTAATGCAAAAGATAAACTAAAAATTTAATAGCTCCAAACTTGGTAATTCGGTGAAGATTTTAAAGTATGTAAGTATATTTTGTGTTCACTGTCGCAACATGTCGGCACGAAGAGTCAACTGCGACGAGGAATTCTAAAAGAACTGAACATAAACATAGTATTTTGTGTACGGAAGTCCTGCCGCGGTCGTGTACAACGGATGTGCAGGAAAACGCTTGCATACTGAGTAGGCGTGCCTAAAAGACACTGCGGACTTTAGTTTACCTACAGCGGATTACACGAAACTTAAACATGCCACCTAAATCTGCGACAAACCGTTAGAACCGAAGCATTTAGCTCACTGGCTTTACGGCCCCGAGCCTCTAACTACGTGAAATTAAAGCCCAATTCTAAACACCGCCACTTCACTTTATTCTTCAGATTAATTCAATTTATGTCGCTCTATTTTTACAGGCTTAGTAAAATATAGGTTGGTGTGACTTTTGACACATTTCTAGGAAAAGCTCACTTCATTTTTAGTTAATCTCATTAAAATTTTAATCATAACCTCACATCGGACGTCATAGTATTATTTCTAGATTGTCCCCCGACATGTCAGTTTTATTTTTAACGAGACATCAAACATTATCGAGGGCCCCGCGAGGAGTTACTCAAGCGCCTGTTTACAAATAAGAAACGTTGAGGAGACGAGTGCGTAATAAATTTTATAACACGGCATCGATTCGGATTCGAACGTAATAATAATATATCGGCTGGAAATATTGGAATGTGTCGGTGCGCTCGGCGCAGATCTTAAAATAGTCCCTCATCAAAGACAAGCAGGTTTGCAGCTGTAAATCCATTTCAGTGTGGCTTGTCCGCATTATAAATTGGAGCGTACATATGTATGCGCGCAACTTTGTGTGACGTCTAAACAGAGCGGCGTGTCCTGCGACCTCGCGGTTCCATCTCATGTCGTACCAGATTCGTTTGGGTTTTCTATTAACGTGTCCCGTACACTATTAGGGCAGCTAGATGGATGTTGTAATTTGATTTTGTATACATTCGCCGAATTAGAGGAAAACTACTACTACATACAAAGACGCGCGCTGCCATGTTTTAGCATTAGGTAGGATTTGCAATTCCAATTTAGTACAAACAGAAAATGCAAAATTTATTCCGAGTTGGCGTTTATAATATAAACTGTATTTTATAGAGTACAATGTCAAAAAAAGTCGTAGTCATTATCAACAATGTGTCTCCGTTGACAAACTACTTGTGTATGATAATTTGAGTCATATTGCATTTGATGAAACGTGGTACGCGAGCCGGGGTTCGCTGAGCACTCTAGACGACCGCAGTGCATAGATTTGCATTTTACGGTTTTGATACGTTGAGCGAATATTCAGTGCGGTGTCGGCGTAGGTATCTTTTCAATTCGACGCGGCGGGCGCCGAGTGGCCGCTCGAGGGCGCTCGAGTAGTGGCGCGTGCTCGAGTGCCGCGCCCGATGCGCCTGCGCAACGCTCACCCCCTCGCCCCCTCGTACTCACCCGCCGCCACACTCCCCATCCTTCGAAGGTTATTACAATTAACTACAACGCTGAGTTAAGCCTCAATTTGGCACAAGTTACTGCTGTCGTTAGAGACTAAATGTGCTTTTTTAAACGAATTCTCTGATTAGATGTTTTACGTTGTAAAAGTAATGAAACGTAAACGTAAGGACCTAGGGAAAATATTCAAAGATCCCAAACGTGAAGCCTTTAGGGACGTGCCGTTATTCGTGGTCGCGTGGCACGGAAGTCGGCCATATTGCGGCGTGTCAGCTGGTCGCAAGCGGAAGCGTCGTCAGCACCACGAGTACAAGACGAACATTTAGCTAGTTTTATGTCTTACCACTCATAAAACTTGGTACATTTGTCCAGTACGTTCTGTCCGTCGATGTTCACTTAAACTATAGAGAATTACTAAGTTTTTATTTCGGTCAAGTACAAAGAGAAGGTACAAAATATGATTTACATTTAAAACGATAGACTACATTATCAAAACTATTTAACTATACAATTCTCACAACACTGCATCTAAATTGAATTCGTCGTCTGCTGTCCACTGTGAAATATTTTCATCTTTTATCTACCTTGAATTGTATGTTGCACTCCGAAATTCTGGACCACCGGCATGGAGAATAAATCATGCGTCAAACACACTGATCGGAGGGGGAGAGGGCGAGAATCTGTCGTATGGGGACCGGGGACATCGCTTCCGAACCATTCATTCATTCGTCCGAGATTCATCACGTCACCGACTCATAGGCCGGCCAATTAGTGACGCCGATTCATTTTCTTTATTTCTTCCTTGGAAAGAGATACGGGGTATGAAGTTAATATCGGATTACTTATTTTCCTTTTCCTTATTTTCCGGTGAAAAATCTTTTGGCCAAAATTATTCTTAGAGTCAGAATGTCGTTATATCGGCTAAGCTTACTACCCCCACAGCTATTTAGATAATAAAATTTTCATCTCATATGATATCCATTATTAAATTTCAAAGGAGATTACGATCTCGTAATCGTGAAGTATATCGTTTTCTATTTCACCAAGCTCGTTTGAGGAGGACGCTTAAAATTTATCGACTCTGGTCTTCCCTTGCTATAAAAGTGCAAAAGTTTGCCACGAAACGCACAATTTACAACGTTTCTGGCGAGTACAAACTAGATTTAATTCAGCTACCGTACATATAAGCAATATATTACATAGGTAATTATTTTGTGCAAAGTTTAATTCTGCATTGCGCCATTGCCGAATTCGTGTATGAATTAAAAAATATTGCACGATACCGATATAAATATGAGAATTTCTTTTTGCCTGACGATTATAAATATTATTTCAAGTATTTGTGTGTGTTTCTAAGGTATGAATAATTTACTGTCGTCCTTTGATACCACTTTCCAGACGTCTAATTTTAAATTCTATTTGCCATTCAACTGTTTGTGAAGGATATAATTTAACTAATTTCCAACATGTGTGCGAGAGGAGTAGAACATTTTCGTGAGTAGCAGAGTACATACCTTTTGTATAATTAAACTGCGGGCAAACCCAGTTTAAGTTTAATCCTATAGCCTCTTGACACCGCACTCCCGCCAGGAGGGGAGCTTATTTTGTTCGTCAACACTATCGACCGATGTGTAGACGAAAGCGCTCAACCGCGCTACAAGTGTCACTGGAAATACAACTGTTATACTTATGTAACACGGTTTGTTTTCCAATGTGCTGTTGCGGGGGAGCCGTTTTCTTTTTGTAGGGATAGAGAAAAAATATACGGCATATATAGAGTTCAGTCAGTTGGCTATCATTCACAAAGATTGCATGTTTTGTAGGCAGCCTCCGTCATAGCCGACAGTTGTTCCTGTAGTTTGTATTTATTTAGTCTTACGAATAGCTCCATACATTCGGTTGAGGGAGGGTTAGTGACGTCAAGTAGTTCGTCGTAAGGACATTTAAGTGATACTTACAATGTATTCGTATCACGACGTCGTCGAAGGAAAAGTGTTGTGTTACCCGAGGCATTACTTAGTCTGACATCAATTAAATTTTATGTACACATCAAATAGGTTAAGTGTTTAATCTTGACATGGTAAACAATATGTACATTTATCCTATTGTTTACGTGTTGTATTTATCTATATTTGGATGCACATACTACTCGTATATTCATTGCGAAATATTTAGATAGGTTTTAGGGATTATATGGTACAGATAAAAAAGACAATGCTTACCACGGTTACAGAAAATTCTCAAAAATATATTAGAAAGAACTACTATACGACTTTGTACTAGAGTTCAAAATATTCAGCCATTTTGAAAATACAGTTAGATTTATACATAAAAATATGTACCAAATTCTGTCCCAAGAAAACTCAGTAGCAGACAGATAAAACAAAATAATGTAGACACATGCTGCATGTTTCAAAACGTGTAAGTACAAAGTTTTCCTTAATACAAGTTCTTTTTACCACGACATTTATTGTTTATTTACAAAACAGCGAACCCACTGCGTAAAAGTAATAATAAATCCGAATGTAAAGTTCAAGTTTTGTTGAAAGAATGTCCGATTGTCCAGTCCCCCGGTGTTTTAATGAATGCTCTTGGCAACCCTGCGACGGCTTACAACATTTAGGTCCTTATTACGCATTCTCGACATTTGCTTAATGTATGAAAATTTGAAAGAACGAACCATGTTGATGGTACTCGAAACAAAATAATTGCTACGGTCGCGCGGTCCGGGATTCGGCCTCGACATTCATTATTCACTTTTTATTTCGCCCTCCCCTCGGCTTATAATTTGACTCGAAACATAAAATCAAGTTTTATTTGATTATGCGTAGCAAAAAAGAAAAATTCCAAGTATCTTGTATCCTTCACTTTTAATAGGGAGAGGAATCTTTACATTATGATTTACTTGAAAAAGTTCATTTGCGTTATCTTCAGCGGTATATCTCATTTTAAAACGGCCTGTTTATTACGTGTTTTCTCGAAACAATCCATAATGCTTGAACTTTTATCTTTATCTTTTGGCTATATTGTATTTCAGTCACGCAAAATTCAAATTTTATTGAACTGCTGACGATATACAAATATTCGATTTTGAATATTCAAAATGGTAGCCGACTTTCAACTACACATCCATCTTGTACACTTACATCACGTCTGCATACTTGAAACAAAGCAACCTCAGTCAATCTTACAATAGCCTAGGGTTGGTATAGGCACAGTTTTTGCATTTAGCAAGAAAGGGGAGTTAGTGGCAAGGCGTAAGCGTCCCGACGTCTCGCTTTCATCCACTCGCGGGGTTCTGCTACATAAAAGAAAGCACGCACACACACTAGACGAACGAACCCTTACATATATGCAGTTCTGATGTGTTCCGAATGGCTTTCGATGACAAGTGCACTGAGCCGGTTCACTTTTTAGGCGCCTAAATGCTGCTATTGTTTCCAGAACACTCATGCAAGCTTTTCTGAAGTATAATGTCAGAATAGTCGATTTTATGAGGGCTATAACTGTTATTTGAATGGTACAGTTTCATGTTTTATCTTTAGAAAAAAAGAAAATGTCATAAACAATCGAATGGCATTAAAGGCTGGCCGCCCACTACGTAGATATATTTAACTGTATAGAATGAAGTGGTCCTTTGTTCGCGCGTCGAGGGCTGCGTACGAGTAATAGGACGTAAAAAACTGAAAGAAGCAATATCCCAGCCTCTTCATACCTACTCCATCCGTTTCTTTCCACCATTGTGCGGATCCTCTTTAAATTTTTCATGGGCTTATCAACGCATCGATCAGGCGTTATTTATTCAGCTCACGATGTAATCCTAAGAAGTTTGTTCATTTACATGTATTCGTTTTTTGCGTATTTACTTGTTTGTATTCGTTTTATCGGATATTGAATGGAAACGTACATCGACTCCGAAAAATTTCATTTATTATGATTTATTAAATTCCATTATATACGATATTAGTTGTTTCGTTTATACAATTCCATTTCCAGTAAATTGCTTGATTTTTTATTTGCAATAGGTAGCCGGTGCACGTGCAGGTGTTAATTGAATAGAAACACTGAATCATTTCAATTTCACAACAATACTGGGTGGATGTGCGGCGGCGACTTGTTATTGTCGGAATTAACTAGTCTAGAGAGCGACAGACAGCGAGCATCAGTACGAGATAGAGATTAATACTGTGCAAGTGTCGGTGAAGCCGAGAAGCAATAACGTTTCGTTAATGTCTCCCATTTAGAACGTATGCGGTTAGTGTCTTGCGTCGCTTGACGTCGCACGCCACAACCGACTACGTACTTATTTCACGTCATGTCGCCTCCCCACCGAACTAACGAGACTGGCACCCTAAGCCCCAGGAATCACCATTTGCCATCCGTGTACTCTCTGTATTGTTACAAATGGTATAGATCTGATCGAAGGCGCCCCGTGCGGGACCTAATGAGCTGTGAAGTAGATAAGGTGTGCGACACGAGAAGACGGGATCATCCCTATCTATGCGAAATGCTCACTGCGCCGAGGCAAACGCCACCAACACATATTTAGATACAGTTATAATGTTGCCAATAAATAAGATAAACTTTGCATACAGTTTATACCGGAGCTTCATGCGTTATACGATTTTTGTAACAAGAATTTGCGCGATGGAATACCAGTTTGTATACGAAAATCAATTTTCGTTTCCACCAAAATACTTTCACCAAAGCTTTCGCCAAAAATCGCACAAAGTGGAGTGAACAAAAAATTGAACGAATGATAGGGAGGTCACATTCTATCCTGTGGGTGTAGTAATAATGAAAAATAGGTGCTTCAAAATACGCATTTATTCAGGAAGACAAAGAACAGACAAGCGGGCCAGAGGCTGTGGGCAAACAAAAATGAAATGCAACGTCAGCGTCGGGTGGGTCGGCCGACCTTTGTGCCCTCGCCTGCGCGACAATCCCCCCAAATTCTCTGTGTAAAAATTGATTAATATTGTCCCAACCGCCTCTGCCGCAATAAGTGGTTGGTATATTCACTCTTTCATGTTACAGAGAACTCTTGAAAGAAAATGTTTTCAACTGGATTTCGCTGGCTGTAATACTTTTTTTAGAAAGAGCGAAAAAGGTGTGCGACGCAGAGTGGATTTAAAGCAATAAAAAATAACTATTCGAAGGAATTGTACGAGTGCTGACGTTGGATGCATTTATGCGTTTACTTTCATGGCGTTGTCACGTTGCGCTACAAAACGGAATCCGTTCAGAATAAAAACATTGTACTGTTATATTTTACTTCCTTCTGTGTAAACGGTTGAAAAATGTATGTATGCACGTGTACGAACGTTTTAATTTTTCGACCGATAAAGTTTATGGCGTTTATTACCGAAAATATCGGTGGCGACATTTTCGGTGTGGTGCGAGAGCGTTGTTAGTTGGGAACGTAAAAATTTGTGCGCAGCGGGCACCGCAGTTGTGGCACATTATGAATTGAGTTAGAGCAACTCGTAAGCCGGCACGTCGCTAAAGGACGGTGGTCGTGCTGCCCGGCGCTCGTAATTGGTGTGTGTAGCTTTTTGTCGTGCTGCGGCCGTTCGGTGTTTGCCGCCCGCGGTCAAGTTAGTCTAAATTAAATTGTTGTATTTTTCACAACAAAATGACTGTGACGTACCCGGTTACTACCACGTCCTAACGAGAACGACGCTAATGTTGTTTGGCGGACGATGCACGTACCAACATTTTTGAGTCGCACACTGAAATGGGTATAGTTGAATTCAAAATAAACCAATTTTGTTTTTACAAACCTTTATCATATTTTATTGCTTGCTGCGTTTATTTTCAGTTCATTAAATGGACCGGTTTGCTTTCATAAGTTTGTAATAAACATTATTGAAAAATGTAACGTCTGTTTCATAAAAACATACAATTATGTAGAGCAATATTTTTACCGTGACAAGAAATGTTTATTTAAATGTTATTGCCTATAATACATTTGCCTAATACACACAATAAACTTAGGGGTGCACGTAATAGGCAGCCCTAACAATAAATACGAGCAATCAAAGGTAGCGCATAGCAATTTAGAGGCCCGAGCTAAAAATTGGATATGCGGTGAATAATAATTTTCCCAATGGAGTGAACTGCGTTGTCCACATTTAAGGTAATTGCCAACAGTTTGGGCTGACGTGGCGGCCGGCAAGCCTGACACTCGCTCCCATAGGACCACCCTTTACAATCCCATTTATAAATGCCGGTTAATCAAATTTTTATTTATCGCTCCCAGAGTATTTTGGTCGCATGAATCCGTGATTATAATATTCAAACTTCAAAACGTAATTATTGTTAATCAGTTTAATCAAAATTCCGTAATGATAATTTCGTGTATTACCGGTTGATATCAGTTTTATTCGATCATTTTGGTTATTACTCGATACTTACGTACTAAAATACGTTTGTTAAACGTATATAGGTAATACTATTGCGTTTCTTAGTATTGAATATAAATCTATCTTCGTATTTTACGGTCAAAAGGGTTGGATGATCAGAATGAACATTGCCCAGGCATTGCGGTTATCGATCAGTTAGACTGCCCGTCGTGTACATAAATAAAAAAAGTATGATCATGATACGTTTGCACCTTCTTTTTATAGCCTCTTCGCAGTATATCATTTATATTGAACAAGGAAAAATATTCCCCTAAAATTTTATACGTTCATTGGTTTCATTGGGGTTACGGCAGTAACTATAGCAACGTAATAATGATATAAAGGTAACTCACGTTGTTCAGGGTTTAATAAAAATATTTATGTTAGGAACAATTTTTGAAGAATTTCTCTTAGAAATGACTTGTAGGCATACGACTCCCTTTTTAGTGCAAAAAAATGTAATGTGTAAAAACTTAAAATGAAATGAGTAGGTATCTTAATCCTAACTAATATTATAAATGCGAAAGTAAGTTTGTTTGTTTATTACCTTTTCACGCCTAAACCATTGAACCGATCATCCTGAAATTTTGCAAATACGTTGTCAGGTGTACAGAAACGGACATAGGGTACCTTTCATCCCGAAAAAAAGTATGGTTCCCGTGGAAAACAACAATAACGTTCATAGATGGCGCCACGTGTCTTTCGAATCATGATTGAATTATATATAGAAACTTTAGTAGTGTGTTAAGAGTTTTTTTGACCTTAATGAATGCGAGCGAAGCCGCGGGCAAAAGCTAGTTCATAATAAACGCAACAATGTCCTTGATTGTTAAATAACACAGAATTTAATAAAGTATGTCAAGTAACATAGAGGTAATAACATTTTAGTTATTTCTGTACGGATATACTCGTAATCATAAAACGGTGTTGGTTACTGCAATTTCAGGAGTTTATTTCTCTTATTCCCAGGGCATTGAACCGGCCAATGAAGATGCTGTTTGTTTTGGCGGCTGCCCATGAAATGTTTACCTTACGATTTCATAGTATTTTTATAAACTTAGTTCGATTTTTTTCGAAGTACCTAATTATGATTGCAGCAGTTAAGAAAAAAAAATACCAAGCTGCTGAAATCTTGATAGTGTTTTGGTACGATTAAATCTTAGTTTTTTTTGTGAAAAATGTCTTGTCTTATGAATTTGTAAGCGATGATTATAAATCGCAAAAACAGACACCGCAAATTTAAAAAATAAAACTCGTAAAGTAACCCTCAAAAATTCACGAATAAAAATTATTTCAACTTTGGCAGCGTTCCCTAGGGCTGTATGTAGCACGAAAAAAAATTAAACAGTAGAAAAACGCGTTGATTCGGTGAGACAACATGACGGCGGAGCAGGCAAGCGTTGTCACACTTGAGATTTACAGGGAAAAGGCTGAAGGAAGGGCGCGGGGTGCGAGGAGCGCCACTTGGACACGTAGACCACCCCCGCCCCGCCACGCCGCACCCCCGCCATGCCACTTATTCATCATTTACGTACATTTGAGTGTGATTTCGTTTGGGATCGTCCCAGAACTCCGGCCCTCTTACTTACATTAGTTACATTAGACGTTACCGAATCTTGTTTTATTCAATTTCCACAGCGCTATTATCTTTCGCCACTCATAGTAATAGGGATTCCTTTCCGAGACGTAATATTATTTCTCGTTTCTAGTGCCTCAAAGGTTTAAGGGATCGTATGTATTATTATATTATGGCAATATTATTTATTTTACTTAAAACCCACTGAGCCGAATATGAGATTGTATCCTTGAGGTACAACCGCTGACAATTTATTTTGCCGTGTAAAGTATGTTTATTGTCGCACAAAATTTTGCTTATGATATTAGTAGGCGGAGGCTATAAGCATTTTAATTCTCAACGCTCAACTTTACCACCTGACATTATTCTATCAGGTTATACGAGTAAACTCTAACAATACGTGGAAATTGAGTCCACATTTCCAGAAGCGACCGCTGAGTTTGAAAAACGCCAACACAACAGCTCACAGGGGGTTAATTGTTTGACTTTTGTCGTTAACTTTACCGGTCATATGATACGTAAATGGTGGGTGAGGGTCCCTTTCGCCTACACGCGACATCTGCTAACTTTGTCGTGACGTCGTAATTATAGTATCGAGCTCAGCTCCCAGCCTCGTTACCGATAGGAAACCCCGTAAAAATCTCGACGACCATTGTTAACTTGACGCGGCATGCATTTTTTCCTCCGTTATTACCGCGCATAAATATTCAAGAAGAAAACAGGTAGCTCGCCTTTGAGATCGAGCCGTGCAACGATATTGACATTATAATGAAATCCCCCTTTAAACGTCTACGCTTTGATTGTTAAAATATGCATTGAATAAATAAATTAGCTACATATTCAGCGATCGTATTCATTGAGTTGTATGCACTGGATTTACGTTTAATAAGTCTAGAGGCGAGGGTAGTCATAAGTAAATCTGAGACGATTCGCAAAGGAATTATTCTCAGTCTGAGCTAAACAAACGTTTTTTAGTGAACAAGTCTGAACACGGTCCAACATTGTGGGTCTGTGGACGCTATTATCCCACAGAGCCATTTTGTATTATGCGTTCTTCAGAAATATCCCTGAGTAACCTCCTCTGCGGGAGGATTGCATAATATATTAACAGTAATTATTTTAACATTTCGCTCGCCCGCTGTGCGTTGCCTTCACTTTGCTTCCAATTGTTTTTACGTTATGAACTATCCGAACAAATTATGCAGAATCCCGACACATACCAATGCTCCCTTTTGTGCTTACTATTCATATAACCCGATGGTCATACACAAAAATAAATAAATACGAAAAAGCGGAATTCATTGGCAAAAAAAAAACTCGATAAAATATTTTATTTCGCATTTGCTGATAAAAGTTGTTTGTTTACGTGTTGATTCATCGTTATCATATTTTTGGTTTTGTGTTTACTGACTTTTATAATATTTTTTGCAGATGGTCACCAGGACAAAGAAGATTTTCGTAGGAGGGCTATCGGCACCCACAACGCTTGAAGACGTAAAGAATTACTTCGAACAATTCGGACCGGTGAGTACTCGCATGCTCTTCTATCAAATCATTAGCTTCGAATAGGGATTGTGGTAGCACGAGCTTTGGTATCTCCGGCCATTAGCAGAACGAATAGAAGCGTTTAGCCGACATATTCCACGCAACGTGGCCGCGTCGCGCGCGCAAAGTTGGCTCAACTTCGCTTGCGAAATTTAATTTACACCAAACTTTTTGGAAAAGTGTACTGAATTTGCACTGTCATGTCTCATTTGTTATTAGGCAACGCTAATTTTACCCACAGCTAAATCATTTCGTGCACATAATAATTAAACACGTTACCCTCAAATTTAGCGCGTCGGTCAAACTTGCAAACTGTGTTATTGTGATTATGTGCCCGCTTTACTTGTTTTGATGGAAATTCATAATACAACAGCTTAGTTCCGAGTGATTAAATTGTAGATGTACACTGTTTTTTTACTCCGAACGAACGCCATTATGTGAAATTGAAGCTTTCAACTAAATTAATGTTGTTTTAATGGATACTAAATAACAAAGCAGAGATTTAAATCAGGGAAACAATTTCTTTGTGCCGTTATTGTCTCAGGTCGATATTGAATAAGACTGTCGTCTTAGCACCAATCTATCGTCTCGTTTCTCGGATGGTGTCACAGGAAAAGGGATCTTTGTGTGACTATTTAAAGTTAATATTCGCGTGGCGATGCGCGCGTGCCTGTAAGTCTGCGATAACTTGGTCTTTGTCTGGCGGCCGCGACTCAGCGCAGGTGTCTATCTACAAAAGTTTCGTTGTAATTAGCCCCGTATCTAGCATGGATGCGGACTAAGGAACTTTTCAGAATTCAACATTGGCTACAGCCGGGGAGTCATTGTGCTAGCTCTCAAAGTAATCGGAGCAAGCCAGCCGGCAGCCGGCCGCGACGATCAAGACCTTCATTACCTATTATGAGAATTTAGAATAAAGCCAACGAGTTTTTCGGAGTGAATGTGATTGATGCCGAGCGAAGGAAATATCCCGGGAGAGATAAAAGGAATTTAATGAAGAGTCTTTAAGAATAATGATTAAGGGAATGGTTATTCCTTTTGGTAGGCAACCTAATGATGGGGTCTTTTGAATTACTTTTTGTGACTACGAAATATTGTGTAACCGCAATTGTTCTAATTAATAAAAGATGCAAAGGAAAATGGACGAGACAAATATAAATCTGAAGACTCCATTGATGGTCTGTCTCACTTTGATTAGTATAAATTGGAACACGTTGGTTACGAAAATAACTTTGTTACAACATCGAATGTACAAATTGTAAAATTCTCTTTTGAAAACATTTTACTTAAGCATTACTGGATTTATTTATTAAGGTACAATATCGTAGAATATTTACGTTTCGATTGATAGCTTTTTGTAATATTAACCAATTGAAGAAAATGACAGAAGCGATAACATACAGAAAAGAGAAGGAATTGGCTCTGGATAGATAAAGATGGAGATTGCTACACTGACAAGTCCCCAGCACTTAAATCTTGGATGAATGGATTAACCTAACTTTGGATCGTGAGAAGTTTTCCTAATAATTTTCATCAATCCATCGCTTCAAAGGGCTATAAATATGACCTAGAGTTTAAACGGACCTAAATGTTTATACATATAGTTATCCAAGGAAGCAAATTACGAAATACCATTATTACATTCAAGAACGCACACCGAGAATTCTGATTACAAATTAATTCAATAACATTGAAGCCGTGCACTGTGCTCCCGGGCCGGCGTCATTTCGTAAGGGTGTCACATTTTGAGCAAGTTTAATTAACAATCTAGTCGCTTTTGTAGGTGCCTTCATTAGTGTATTTGTGGATAAACATTGCGCAAACTCGACGCGTGCGTGTGGTTCGTGCGAGCCGAGCGAGATCTTACGGAGTTGCCCGATCACGTGCGTTCGTATTCACGATGAAGTGTTGTGACTGCTGCCGGCACGGTACGCACTACGCGCCGCTCCTGCCGATGTGTGCGTAACCGTAGTCCGTGACTTCGATATCCCGATACCGGCTCCCTACGTGCTGGCTTTTCGAATGCAAACTGTCTCAGAATATCAAATGAGCCACTTAAATACCGAACACAATGACTACGCCCACCTGAAGCAAAGGCCGCGGGGACGCATGCACGCAACGCCGTAAATGAAAGCCCGTCGGGCCGGGGGTGGGCGAGGTTCAACCCCGGTAACGATTTCCTTCAGATAATGGCGAATTTTCTGATGAAAGCTGCTCGACAGTGCCCTTTCAAGGATTTAGGAACCTTTGGATTTATGGGTCGAACGGTCTTCGCAAAATTTGTCCGTCACTACACAGCTTTGCCTATCGCATGCATAATAGCGATCTATTCGCGAGATTTCTCCGTGAGAGCATTCTTTCTTTGGGGAACTTTTAAGTGGGTCTGTCGGGGCAGAACTAAAGACTTATGGAGATAACGTGCCTTCGGTAGTTTAATCTGCACAGATGTGGCGAGTAAAAAAAGAACAGATTGCAGCGGGTTAATTTTATGGCGCGAGAACGCTTAAGCTAAAACAAACACGTACGGGAAATTACTTCCGGGCATACATTCTCTGAAGCAGTTTTAAGGTGAAGGTAATTTGCCAAATCCAGTTGTGTATGAAGCGCTCACGTTATTCTTATGAGGTATTCCGCTGAATATGAATATGAAGTTGTAAATTATATTTCAAAGTGTGAGGGTTATTTTACGGTGTGTTGTTAAAAGGTAATATAAAGAGCTTTATCAGCGATATAGATAAAAATATAAGTGCGTTAGCGCGTTATTTTAGAAGGTAAATATTATGAAACAGTAAAAGACTTAAAAAATCAACTATACTGTTAAAGTTCAACAAATATGAGTTCAGACATAGTTGTCAATTCGTAAATTGTAGCCGTAAGGAGACATCAAAAACCGTAAAATTTCTATATTATCCATGTTTAGTTTTATATTTAAATAATTGATATTTTTTGTATAGTTATCAGTTATCATATACTCGTATTCGGATGCATATTCACCTAAACTTGAGATGTTGGCTAATATGGAATGCGCTTTTGTATCGAAAAAATTCTGCGGTTCCGGGACAATTAAATTAATTTTTGTTTTTTTTTGTTTTATCTATAACATACTACTACTCTTCTTACACTCTACATACACACATACTTGCATCGGGGGTTAAACTTTAATTTTAAATAATTATGCAAGCCGAAAATCCCAGCTTTTTTTTTAATAAATCATTTTAAGAAGTCGCTTCCATACTATACACTTGACTAGATGCATTCCCAGTGTTCCTGGAACAACGTTTTTTTTTACAATAAATAGCTAAAAATTCACTTTAGGTAAATATACATCCGAATATCCGATCCCTAATGATAAAGTTTTGTAGAGAAACTTCAGGACTCACCTTACTTTGAAAAGGTACTAACTAACCTAATATTTAAAATAACAACTGTCATTTTTCAAACTATATCTGTACACATTCCAACTGCAGCCTGTATATTCGGTTTACAAATAACAATATCAAGTTAACAAGAAGCCTAGTCTAAACTGACAGATGTAATTATCATGTTACCCTCTCAACACATCAGTCGGAAGTTGGCAACAGACATTGAATCTAGTGGTCAAGCATCTCTCAAATTCCCTACGTATATAACACGAGAGAGACATTCGACGTCAAACGTTGAATCGATGCACAATTTGCACCTTTTTCTTAAACAAATCCTTACTAATATTACAAATGCAAGACTCTGGCAATACAATACCTTGTCGAAAGTCCGTGATATTGACATCTGCGAGTCTTTATCAAAATATAAAAAGATATTAAAACAACATTTGTAAAACAACTTCTCAACTTCTAAATTGTTTCAACTATTTAACTCACAATTTATTATTTATTAAATATTGTTGTAATTTAGCTTAGTCGAAAAAAAAATTGAATTTTGTAGCCTCCTATAATTGAAGGAGTACTCGGATATAAGGCTCATTCTATTTACCAATTTTTGTGATTTTCTGTGTATGTCCTTTGCTGGAGGTCCATAATAAATAAATAAATAAATGCGAAAGTAACTCTGTCTGTCTGTCTGTTACCTCTTCACGATTAAAGTACTGAACAGATTTTGATGAAACTTGGTTCAGAGATAGTCTGGAACCCGGAGGAGGATATAGGCTACTTCGTCACCCTCCGCGCTAACTGTCGTATCTAGCAATTGATAATTTTTCAGTAGTTGCGTTAGCTGTGGCTTTATTAATGAATTAATAACTTTTTTATATTGCTCTTGGCTTACTCTTGGCTTGGTTAGTAGTTGCCCTAAAGCCCTAAGGTATCTATTTATTTATTTCTATTCATTTGAAGCAGATACGTACCTCGGTGAGAATTTCTCTAAAAAATTATCAATTGCTAGTTACGACAGTTAGTGCGGAGGGTGGCGACTTATACCCCGGAAAATACGGAATAAGTGATATCTGACATATACGCGGGCGAAACCACGAACGACCCTTAATAAAATATAAGACAAAAGTTTTAAGATATACTTAGACCTGTATCTAGCAACTCTAAGAGCGATTACGCACTGCATCCGATCCGAATCCGTGAAAATACCGATCTAGAGTAAAAATCTCGGACTGAATTCGAATATCGCTTACGCACTTATCTGATCTCTGATCCAAATTCAAACAATTCAGGGGCCATCTTTGGCATATCCATTTGGCGTCCGATTTGAATCCGAGGTAGTGCGAAAGCGTTCATACAAACATTACTACGGCTACTTTGGTCCGTCAATATTTCTTCCGAATTGGAGACTCACGGAAGACGGATAGAAATCGGATGACGGATGCCGGATGTAGTGCGTAAGCTACCATACAAATAGTTCTATGGCTACTTCGGAACGTATTTTCACGGATTCGGATCGGATGCAGTGCGTAACCTCTGTGAAGGTGTATTTCAGTAACCTATCGATAATGTAGTCAGTAACTATTGACCAGATAAGCTAAATGTGACTTAGAAATATGACATCTATGTGTTCAATAATCTTATCATTATCACGCTTAAATTCACGGCTCATCTTCCGTGCGGAAGACGTCCGGTCCTTTGGAAGGCATACACGGGAACACAGGTCCAACGCGCAGAGGCCCCTTTGAGAACTTTGATCTAAAATGGGGTGGGGCACCAACCGGGGACTATCCACGGCTGCACTATTGGAGTACAGTCATGGACCGTCCCAGGTGGGTGCAAGACTATTGTAAAATGTGGTGAAAAATATCTGGTCTATGGGAAGGGGTGTTTGGTGGACTGATAACTTCTATTGCCGGAAGAAAATGGCGTCTGCTTTTCAAGTTTAATTTGAAATACATTGGCAGACGGTGACTCACTAGCTCACTAGCTGGGCTCCCTGAAAGGCCGCCAGTACTTAAGCGAAGGGGGCAACAGACCATTACATAAAAATTATTATTGTTATGTTCTGAAATGCAAATGTTAGCTATTGACAAGTTTAGAGACCGAATTAGCTTAATAAACTGTTAATGATAGGTTGGTGAAATACCCCCTTAGTATCTCTTAAAGTTTAGTCTTATATCAATTCGTTTTCCAATTCATGCTAAGTTTAAAAACTCAGCTATTTTTATCGGTGGCTGTACCTACATACGTACCCAATATTACGCCGTAAAATGATGTGTTTCTTCTCATAATTCGACTAAAGACAATCATTAAATCAGAACAGTATTGTTTAACCTTGCAGTTAGTTAACTAGAACCTACTGAACATGATGTCAATTGTTGGGTTCACGTTTACTATTAACGTCACAACCCGTCAATCATGGTCAACGTTTGACCACGCTTGACATTGTATTGGCATGTCTATGCGTAATGATATTAAGATGAAATACTTACTATCAATCTGGAGTATGGTTTGACTGTGTTGTAGTTACTGTAAATTGAATAGATTTCTGAAATGAGAGCTACACGTGTCTTATTCATTGTCTCCTTGTTCATCCAAAGGTTGTCTGGTAGATATCGCTATCAGCGATAAGACCGCCATTGTACCCTTCAATATATGATATTGTATAAGAGCTGTGTTACAATTTTGGTGTACAATAAAGTATATTCTATTCTATTCTATTCTACAAAACTTAATAAAAAAATCTATGTTACATGGATAATATAGCTATTTTACGGTTTTTGATGATGCCATTTACGCTTTTTCGATTGCAGTTTCCTTACAGCTACAATTTATGAAATGATCGAGCTGTCAGAATTTATCTTTGGGTAAACAGAGTATAATAAATAAAGGACGGCGTCTACCATTACCTTGATTTTAAACTCAAAATACATATTTCGCAGAAAAATTGTAGATCATATATGTCAAAAGTATAAACACGCGGTAGACCCAAGGAGACGGCGGGACGAGCTAGACTTCTGCCTAAAGTCGTTTGTCCACCGCCGCCGTCACCGAGAACGAGATGACGTTGCCGAAGTAGCGATAACATACATTACTATAGCTGCGACGAGCTAGACTTCTGCCTAAAGTCGTTCGTCCACCGCAACCGTCACCGAGAACGAGATGACGTTGCCGAAGTAGCGATAACATACATTACTATAGCTGCGACGAGCTAGACTTCTGCCTAAGGTCGTTTATCCACCGCCGCCGTCACCGAGAACGAGATGACGTTGCTGAAGTAGCGATAACATACATTACTATAGCTGCGACGAGCTAGACTTCTGCCTAAAGTCGTTTGTCCACCGCAACCGTCACCGAGAACGAGATGACGTTGCCGAAGTAGCGATAACATACATTACTATGTCTGCGACGAGCTAGACTTCTGCCTAAGGTCGTTTGTCCTCCGCCGCCGTCACCGAGAACGAGATGACGTTGCCGAAGTAGCGATAACATACATTACTATAGCTGCGACGAGCTACACTTCTGCCTAAAGTCGTTTGTCCACCGCCGCCGTTACCGAGAACGAGATGACGTTGCCGAAGTAGCAATCACATACATTACTGTGACTGCGACGAGCTAGACTTCTGCCTAAGGTCGTTTGTCTACCGCCGCCGTTACCAAGAACGAGATGACGTTGCCGAAGTAGCGATAACATACATTACTATGGCTGCGACGAGCTAGACTTCTGCCTAAAGTCGTTTGTTCACCGCCGCCGTCACCGAGAACGAGATGACGTTGCCGAAGTAGCGATAACATACATTACTATGTCTGCGACGAGCTAGACTTCTGCCTAAAGTCGTTTGTTCACCGCCGCCGTCACCGAGAACGAGATGACGTTGCCGAAGTAGCGATAACATACATTACTATGGCTGCGTGTCCACCGCACGTCCGTCATCCGAGCGCCGTCATCTCGGCCGCCGAGATTGTGAGTAGTTCGGCGCTACCGCTAGAACTCCGCCGAGATCGTGACGGACCGAAATGATGGCAATACAAAACGCGTCTACAATTGCTACATCCGAGATTGACGGCGCCGGTGCACGGATTTTTGTCTTATGTTGAGAACCACCGAGATCGGTTGCGGTGGACACACGATCGCCGTCACGTCGTTCCAAACTCGGTCCGAAATAACGTGACGGTGACGGCGGTGGTGGAAAAACGCTCATAGGATTGGCCTCAGATAGCAAAAGATTGAGAAAAATAAAAAAAAGCAAGGGAGACATTTGCCCTGCAGTGGGACACAACAGGCTAGATAAAAAGTATAAACAACAATAAAACTATGACAACGAAAGGAGAAACTTTTCAATTACCAAGTTAAAATAATAACAAAGCATAACTTGAAAGCACGTTTTCCCTTAACATGATCGGTTGTAAGTTGATGTAGAGACGTATTGACAGCTCATTGCTTTGATGCTAAAACAACCCTTATTTTTTACGAATTCCGTGAAATGACAAGCCACTGACTCATACAAGGTCTCTCTGTTACTTGAAAATCAGCGTGGGCAGCAAAACCGGAAGAAAACAGAACTCTTATAATATGTAAATCGTAGTCGAATTCACTTGAAAGTCGAAGCTGCCGCTCCGCAATGCCGACTTAAAAATTAATTAGCCGAACGACCGGTGTAATCACTGAAGCCAGCACCGATTAAGAGTTATCTGGGAGGGACTGCGCCCGCAATGTTGACTCCATCGTCCGGTGCGAGAGTGCCCTTTCCCTCGCCGGACGATTGCCGCTTAGGCTGTTCTTCCACCCCGCCCCGCACCCCCTGTCTGCCAATCTCTGCCCCCAGTCAACAGAAAACGCACACTTGGCCCTCACAATTTCACCACGGATTGCTTATATTTTATTTTTTTCTCTTCTCATGAAAATGTATGCCGTCTTTATCTGTCTATCTGCCTCGCTAAAGCGATCTTATATTTAATGTTAAGCGGACAACTTTATTCACAACAATTTTGGTCGGAATGTTTAAGTAAAAATGCTTTTTTCTCGGTGAATATTATTTTTAGATTTGGTAACGCGAGAAAAATAACCGATTATTTTCATCCGCCGACGTAATTGTTTCGTAACGTTTGGGGAAATTTACGTCAAATTACTTCCACGTTATTGTGTAGACGATATTAAATGATTAAAATATTATGATTATAATTTTAACAGACGAAATGAGTATGATTTCTATGTAGCTGTATTATAAAATTAATCAAAATGCAGTACTTTCTCGTAATATAACGCCTTATGCTGGTGAATGAAGGGCTCGAGGCAACGCTCAAGTTTCCCAACCAATATAAAGTTGTTGAGCGCGTTCGCTAAGCGTCGCACGCACAAGAGGGTGTCTTTGAGGAAGTTCCGTTGCATGCTTGATTCGCTATTGTTTTAGCCGTCGAGCGAGACCAAACTCTGACCGTCGCTCCGCCGATAACTAGTACGCAAGTCTTGCTATCCAACTTCCACGATTACTTGTTATTATCTCAACATACGCTCTTAACTTTGTATCGGCTATCGACATGTTCTCTTCGAGTCTTGACTGCGACTGGTGGCGGGAATTGCAAACATAGTTGCTCTGCATATGGTCGGGCGAATGGCTTTGTTCAAACAGTTCTCTAACATTTTGATTCGACTTAGTTTCTTTGATGGTTAATTTGATTTTAATATTATTGCAGCTCCGTGAAATTCAGTTAGAAAAATAAACGTAAGAACGAGAAAATATAAGTGACTGAGAGGAATACGGAAAACGTGTTAACTGCATACTTGAAAAGGGTACTTATGACGCGGAAGTACGTCTTATTTTTATTTGCAGATAATGTTATCGTAGGACATAAACCCCGTAGTTATTGCAAAATTCAGAGGATGTGTCGAGTGTATTTGACCAAAGCAAACAGTCGAAAAGCGATATGTAGTCAACTTTAATGCTCGCCCACTATCTAAACATCGTTTAATGTCAACAGTACTCGAACTGTAACTGAGGCGGGTCAGGAATTCGGTGTACGATAGTTACCTACGATATCATCGGAGGCCGTATATCAATCAGTTGTTACAACGCTCCACGGTTGTCGTTTATCTTCGGGGCCGCTCGGATCTGTCTGTCCAGATTCGTGCATTGTTCCGACATTAGCCGTGGCCGCCGAAACGGTGGATGTCTGAAATGCCAGTGCGGTAGTGGCGTTCCTGTTGCAAGCGCATCGAGCGCCCGATAGCATTTCCAATTTCCTGACTAAAATTGCACTAATTTGGTTATGTGCTGACGGTTGATCGAAGGCTGCTAGCGCTGACAACCGGTGACACCCGCGTTACGACATGTGATTTTAACATCAATTTAGAACATTTCAATTATTTCCTTCGTTATTTTTGAACTATTTTGAACATAGCTCCAAAAGCATAGATAAACTTAACAATTCTTGGGTGTCATGAGGTTACTATTAAGGGTCATAAAGATATTTAAATACTTGTCAAGAAACTTAACGGATGTTAGTTCTTTTTACATTAAATAAATGGAACAGAAAAATAAAGGTCATATTTTTTTCAATAGTTGTACAAATGGCTGTGTATTACCGTAATGGCTACCTAATTAAGGCCTTACTTCTACAATTACTATTTAAAAACTAGTTCTATGAGCACTGGTAATTTTTTACAATAGTACCTACTTAGTTAGTTTTAAACGCTAGACGGATTCAATTATGTCACAATAATTACACGATTTCAATTTATTACTCACGCTATTTTACAGAAATAATAAGCTTCAAGCAGTTTTTCTTTATTCAAAGAATTAGAAGAAAGTATTCAAAGAAAAATCAGAATTTTTTTTCAAAGTCAATCGAAAAAAAATATGAAAAAGAAACTATACGGCCTGACTGGTTAGTCACTTTACATCCAAAAATCAACTCTGCTCATCATTTTGTACAACTTTTACCATGGGACAAACGGTGAATTCATAAAAAAAAATCAGTTGTTCCATATAGGTATTTCATTACACGTTCAGGCGTATACCACCGGTGGAGCACGGAGTATTTGCTGACATGACGGGGTGTATTGTCACGAGAACCAATATGTGTACATGTAGCGAAATTCAAGTGAAATATTTTAAATGCCATATACAAGGTTAGTCATAAAGAGGGTACTAATCCGAAAGGGTGTTAAAGTATCCATAATAATGAGTAACTTTTGTTCTACCACTTTCACCAAAAGTCAATAGTTTAAGAGAAATAGCTATTCAAAAATTAAAAAAAATTGCTAAAATCTATCTATCGTCAGAATGACAGCTGTGTTTACATTTTAGGTCATATTTGGGGTTAAGAATTAGAAGGTTTATTTTCTGAATTCGTAACTAAAGTCGGGACGAAGAATTTTTGAAAAAAGAAAAATTATTTTACATGGAAATAAAAATTATCGAATTTTGAAATTTTAACACTTGCTTTAAAACCGTCATCAGTGATATTTTAAGTGGCCTGCGGATTAGTACACCCTTTCCGATTAACTTTGTATTCGTATGCATTCGTAGATACCTACTATGTAAACAATATTTCAAGCTTTCCATTACAACTCCTTCGTTAATGCAGTTTATAATTTCACTACGTGTATACATGTTGGTGCTCGTGACTGTACCACCGGTGGTCACGTCACACTAGACTTAATGTACTAATAAATTTGCGCCACTTATAATAGGCTTATTAGCTTGTTAGAAAGAGAGAAAATGCATAATTCGTGCCTATCCTTAGCCGTGTCCACCGGTAGCGCACCCCGCCCGGCAAGACTTGTGGTTTATGGGGCGCTGATGTACCATCGGTGGCCATAATGAAGATTTGCGCCGTATGATACCAATACCTACTCATGAGGTGCCGGTCTGGACGTGTTAAGCACATTGATTGTTTTGTAAGGAATAGCAGATTTGTTTTTCACGAATTATTATTTACTAGAGGTCGCCAGTGGCTACGCCCGCGTGGATGTTGTTTATCACGTATTCCGCGTTTTTTCTCTACTACAATATTCATGTATTATACATATAAACCGTCCTCTTGAATCACTCTATCTATTAAAAAAAACCGCATCAAAATCCGTTGCGTAGTTTTAAAGATCTAAGCATACTTACATAGGGACAGACAGCGGGAAGCGACTTTGTTTTATACTATGTAGTGATCCTATGATGAGCACTGTTCAGTATGCTATATATTAAATTTAATGAAAATATAACTATTTAACGATACCAAAAGTATCCGAATTCCTTAATTCGGACATCGCAATCCTACAAAATTATCTTACGATTGATATAACACTGAAGATTGATCGAAGATTGAATTATAGAGAGTTAGAGTAACAGATTGTCAACCCATAGCCGTAGGGTATGTTTCCCTTGACTCAATATTCGAGATAAAAGACAATAATGATAATTCCCTTCAATGGAATGTCAGTATCAATCTGTATTGATTTGATTTTAACTGTACACCATTTCATATAGGTACATTAGATAAAAGTGGTCCTTAAGTTTACGTAGTAACTGTTAATTTATCTGTGTACAAAGTACGAATATCTTTTAAACCTCATCTTGAAGTAGAGTTTCAGCTCATCTTGATTGACAGTTAAGGTTCATAACAGCTTAAAGGTACGAGTTCATAGCCGACTGCATACAGCAGCAGCAGACGTTGCTACGTGTCGCAGCGTCATGTCGCTGCAGTCAAGATTTCGAACCCAACAGCAGATGGCTGCAGCAGACGACACGTCGTATTCCAGTTAGTGCTGAATGTTCCGTGAAACAAGATGACTGACCTGTTTGGGATTAGCGATCGCGATTTACCTTAGTATCTTTTGTTTTTGTGAGATGCATCGTACAGTACAGGATATTGGGCCATCTGGTTTATCAGTTTTTCTTCCTCGGAATTGGAAAAACTAATTTTTTGAGAAATTCAACGTGTTGTCGCTTCAGCGTCTTTGGCACTACTGATCTGCGGTCGCGCGACACGTCGTCTGCGGTCGTTCTATGTGTAGTCGCGCGACGTGTCGCTAGCTACAGAAGGAATTTTGTAGAAATACATAGAAACCAATAGTTTCGGCAGCGACACGTCGTCTGCTGCTGCTGTATGCAGTCGGCTACGAACTCGTACCTTTATATTGTGCTGAATTCGTTCTAGAAGAAAACATGTTGCTTATTTGGAAATATTTTAATTTTTGGATTTGATTTTTATCTCGTTTCATCTACGATTCTCAGAGAAAAAGAGATAGCAAATCGAATCGTTCGACAAATGACTAATCAAATTGTTCTGCATAAGGGGGCAAGTCCGATTCGAAAAAATTTCACACTTTTCGAAGGCCATGCTATTCTAGGTGGACAAACACAAAGTTTTTTTGAAGTAACCTAAGAAAGCAAAGGCAGGTCGCTAATTTAAATTAAAGCAAACGAGGTCAAGAAAAACACATCGACTCCAGAAACTTCCAAAGCAAAGAAACCACTTCAAAAAACAGGTTCGTACTAAAATTACGGACACTTCTGACTCAGTATTGAGAGTCTCTTTTTTTTACACTGGAACAAAACGGTAACAGTACCAATATATTAGGGTAATGGGGAACTAATTACCCGCTCCCCACCACGGAATTATTCCTCGAGGAGCATTGAGTTTCTAAACATTTGTATACAGTTGTTTTTGTATCTTCCGGTTGAATAGCGACTTCGAATTTATACAACGTGTAACATAATAAACGGAAAACCTGAAAGTAGTTTGTTAAGAATCGGCTACTGAATCGATTTTTAATATATTGTTTTTCTTTTTAAACTTGCCTTTTCTTATCTCGCTTTTAATTGAGATAAAGAAGATTAAGCTTTATTCCAAAGGAATAAGACTGAATTTTAAATGCAGTTAACAACGAAAAGTAATTCCATTTTCTTTTTTTTTATTAGGTATATTTAAGCACTTATAAGTATTGAAATTATACTTATAAGTGCTTAAATATACTTATAAGTGCATTTATTGTGATTTTAATTGGAGTGTTTGCGTTATTCCTGTTACATGATGTATCACTACATAGTATAAAACAAAGTCGCTTCCCGCTGTCTCTGTCCCTATGTATGCTAACATCTTTAATGTTTCGCAACGGATTTTGATGCGGTTTATTTTAATAGATAGAGTGATTCAAGAGGAAGGTTTACATGTATAAATTGCACCCGTGCAACGCCGAGGCGGGTCGCTAGTAGAGAATAAAGATTGACCTACAACTTTGCTTAGTAGAGTCAATTTAAAGAGTTTTAGTAAGAATAATTTGATGAATTATGTGTAGTTTAGGGTTGTATGAGTATTTATCGTTAGTTTCTGCTAACTGGGACAGTTAAGTACAGTAAAATGGGGCTATTTGAGAACGACATGGGTAATTTTAATTTAGTTAAAGAACGTACTACTTAAACCATAAACCGACAAATTGTGACATTGTGTTTATTTTGTATTTTGTTGAGGCGATATACCTGACCTAAATATTTTGTATGCCTTCTGGCGGGACATAGTAAAGAGCAAAATTTTGTAAATAACATCTGTACCTGTGTTCACAAAATAATAAATTGAATTGAATTGAAAACGTTAAGGCCAAATGTGCTTTGTATTATGTATGTTATATTTAAAATTGTTTATAGTCTAATAATATGTCGACAAATCTCCCATGTCATGTTAATGTAAATTTTTACCAAGTAGTTCTGAAAAGCTATGTCTACACCAGGGTCCTTAGACAAAGTAACATCGCTTCGTAGCGAAACGATATCTAAATTCGTCATCGTCTCTATTGTCGCGATCGTTAATAGTTTCAATAACTACTTACAACGTTTTAACATTCGTTTCGTTATCTTTTTTGGCGATCACGATCGAAGCGAAGGCGAACACTGAAAGCGCTGCTTGTCTACGCATTTGTACGGGATAACCACGATAAACAAATCGTTTCTTTATAGTTTCGTTACGAATTATAACATTGTCTACCAACTTGCCTTAACGATGTCGAATGACCACGTGACTTAACGCAGCTTATGTCAATCCCATACATTTTAGTCTTTTCGAACTTCGTTATCGTTTTTAAATTATTACTTTGTCTAAGCCCCCTGTGCACTTTCATGTTCATCTTGCGTCTTCGTTTGAGACATGCGTGAAGCGCCATAGCGCATGCAATAGCGCATGCCATACGGTCTGTCCACATCTCCACGTCACGACGTCGTCAACGTGGAACGGTGCGGGGACGTGTCACGGTGCGTTGACGTAACGTACAAATTTATGTTACCGTATCGTAAAAATGCATGTCAGGTTCAATGTTAGATTTATCGTTGACCATGTAAATCCTGAATTTTAATAAGAGAAACAGTAAGGTATGGTTTTAAAACATCGAAGCACATAGACGGCGACTAACACGCGGGCGTGGAGAGTGCGGGCGGAGCGCATATACGTGTGCGCTTGCGGCTAGAGGCGCAACGTGTTACGATACGGTAACGTAAATTTGCACGTTACATCAACGCACCGTGCCACGTTAACGTAACGTTCCATGTTGACGACGTCGTAACGAGGAGATATGGATAGACCCTTAATACTAGTTCGACAAAAGCGCATACCTACCCCTAGCGCACGCTAATCCGTCTATTGTATGTCGACTGATGACTGACCGAGGCGCACTGGTGTAGACGATAAGCTGCATGCGTCTTATGGCAATCAATATTGCATGCGCTTGACGCAAGAGGAATTGAAAGTTGAAAGCGCAAGATGAACATGAAAGCGCACTGGTGTAGAGTTTGTAAACATACCAAAACAGCCCCATTTTACTGGCAATATTTGTCTTCATCGATATTTATTGTTTGCCAGCCCATTACCAGAGTTTTATGGAAAGTAATTAATTTTAAAATGAAATACTTGATAGCTTAGTTTGATGCACAATAAATGAATATAAACATCCACATATCAAAATAAATTATTAGACTAATACGATAAAAACTTCGGGATAAAATTCAATTTTCAAAGAATCCAATATTCTACAATACCAACCGAAGTACTACACCGTAAAATAATACATCCATATGAATTTAAAAACAATATCATTCAACATACTCTGTCCCGATGATACGACACATTTGTAATGTAAATTGAAGCGAAATTGTATTCTATTATGAAGGTACGTTGGGTTTATTTTTGTATGAGTGAAATGAGGGAACAATGATGTAATAGTTTTCTTCATATGAGGTATGGGGCGAGGTCTGGATTAGGGTTACCATTCGTCGGGACTTCTTCAGATTTATTGAAGTACTGTAATCGGGTATTGACACGTGAGATTGGCGAAAGCGATTGAATACTCTGATGTGCATATTATTCGAAATACGACGGACCAGTTGTCAAGTATTGTTATCTCGTCCCTTCTCATTTTTAGGGTTCCTTATTTTAAACTAGCTATTGCCCGCGGCTTCGCTCGCGTAAATTTAGAATTTGAGGTACAATAACGTAATTCAATCATGATTCGAAAGACACGTGGCGCCATCTCTGAACGTTAATGTTGTTTTCCTCGGGAACAGTACTTTTTTTTAGAATGAAAGGTACCCTATGTCCGTTTCTGTACACCTGGCAACGTTTATGCAAAATTTCAGGACGATCGGTTCAGTGGTTTAGGCGTGAAAAGGTAACAAACAAACATACTTACTTTCGCATTTATAATATTAGTTTGGATATGAATCCTATAATAACAACTGTCGTATTTTTATACAAATCCGTCAGGATGTTTAGTCAAAAACACATAAATACTATGTTTTTAGGTAAATCTTATTCTTCTCGTATTTATTTCAAACTATTTCCAAGACCTATTTCCTTCTTCCCATCTTTCTTTTGTCAGTGTCTTGTACATCGTTAACATCTAAACAGAACTACTCACCCACAAACAGAAAAAGGCCAAAGCATTTAAAAACACATACACACAATTCTCCCCAAAAAGCCCTTTTTTCCGCAACCGTCTTAAGATGGTAACCCTATTTCGGATAAACGCACCCCCGGGCGAGCGATTTGTATTAGCCGTCTAGTGCTGTACTCGTAATTGTCGATGCCGCGGGCATCGTCGCACACTCTACTCGTAAGAGGGGCAAATCCGAAAAAAGTAATGAGAAACCTCCAATCGATAGTCCTTTTCGATGTCTCGTTGGGAACTTAGGACTCATTATTTTATTAGAATGTTAAAGAATACGTATTTGGCAGTTTATTGAGCCTTTGTGGGTTTTTTTCGGGTTATGAGGAAATGTTAATAAAGTTCTAGCCATCTGAAATCTATATAAATAAAAAGATAAGTCCTGACTGACTGACTCATCAACGCCTAGCCCAAACCCTTGGATGTAGAAAGTTAAAATTTTGCACAGAGGTTTCCTTTATAATGTAGACAAGGAATAAGGAAGGATTTTTCGAAATTCAACCCCTAAGGGATATAAATAGGGGATGAAAGTTTGTATGGAAAATCGTCACTTAAGGGGTTCAAAATTTTACGCAAGCGAAGCTGTGGGTAATAGCTAGTGAAGATATATAATTATTGAGGGTTTTGATTTTTTGCGACTACCCACACGATGTAAGAAAACGACAGATATTTAATTATCGTTAGCAAAAAAAATACAAAGATACGTAAAAGTACGAAAAAATTATAAATAATATTCATATAAAAAAATACGTAAATTATACCGTAGTTATAGATTTTATTCAAAACATCAGCCATCATTAAATTTCACAATAACATTTAAGCCACTTCATTCAAAATCGCAACGCCATTATGCTTTTTTGACTGCATAAAATGTTTTTACAATGCTACACGGAATATAAATTTATAAACTCAATTGAAATGCTATAAATACAATTCACGCGTCAACTGCTTGATCCTGTTACAATGTCCGAGTTGATGGGCCGATATAAGCCGATCATTTGCAATATAAAAATAAACGCGAACTTACTGGCCCGACGGGAAACGGTTCTAGGTACCTAATGGAATTAAATTTTCGTTTAGATATACGATTTTAATTGTGTATTACTTTCAATTATTAGGCTAGGGATTTTTGGTGGCTTATTTAGATATGGGTGACATTTTTTTATTATTTATGGATGATTGTTTTTGTTTTGTTTGATGATTCTTTTGAATTAATTTATGTATTAGTAGCCGTGCCCGGGACTCCGTCTGCGTGGAAGTTTGAAATCAATATTGTATCGCAATAAGCATACAATATAAATGTAACGAAACCATATTAATATTGCGATTCAAAAATGGCTACAGCGAAACATTTCGATACTAACGCCATCTACTGAGTAAATATGATACAAAATATGCTAATTTCTTTTTGATAACTTTAAATTTTAATAACTTTTATAAATGATCGAACTGAAACTGTCGACAAAAACTAAATTTTACTCCGAGATACGCACAATATTTTTCTATAAAAGTCAACCGCATTAAGTCGATAATTTTTAAGTGATGCGTGCACAAACAAATCGCCAAATCGACTACAATAAACAGTAAAAAAATCGAAAAATCGAGATTGATTGTGTTTGTAATCCTTTAACATCGCCGCTATTTATTTATTTTTGGAAATATTTCCAGTTTTCAGACTCGCCAAGTCTACAGATTGATTAATTTATATTATAGATAGATGATGTGCCAATACTTACATTAACCACTGTAACTGCCAACAAAACATGTTTTACTTGTTATTTGGTTCAATATCTCATTTAAGTGAATGCCAATTCTTTTGATAAATCAATTTATCTTAAAACTGAAAATTTTAAGTGAATTTCCCAGAAAAAATTTCCTGGCTTTTATAACTTGTCGAAAATAATACCTGATAATTAATATTTGAATCGATCGAATTGCTTTTAGATATTCCGTTTAATCATGAACATAGTGCGTATTGTGGTTTAGTATAAAACGATACAAATTGTGATGCTTAATGAGGCCTAAAATCAATTTCATATGCGAGATGAAATGTGATTTTGCGATTATATGGACACATTTATTTTTAATTATCCTAGATGGGTGGACTAGATCATTTCCGGAAGCTCATAGTTCAAAATTGCAACCTTTAATTTTAGTCCGACGTTTTACGTTGACGTTTGACGTTTTAGTGCGACGACAGGTTTGGTGTAGTGGCTAAGCGATTGGCTTCTGCGCCACGGGTCGTGGGTTCGATTCCCACACGGAACAAAAATTTGTATGTCCTACAGATGGTTGTTTCGGGTCTGGGCGTTTGTTTGTGTGATTTGTGTCTGTAAACACACCCATGATACAAGAGAAATCTTAGGGTGGGGCAATATTTAAAAAAAAAAAAAAAGAAAAGAAAGTCCTGGAATACAGGTTCAGTCAGCTATAAATACTTATATCTGTATCCTTTCTTTTATAACTTCACTTTTCAGATCGTAAGCTATCACATGAGAGAGACAAAGATCAGGAAATCAAGTCTATTCTTCTTTTTTCAACATTCTGCAAAGAATTACCTACTACATTTTCTTTAAATCCATATACAAACTAGTTGGAAAGAGAGTACTAATCCGAAAGGGTGTTACAGTACCCATAATATTGAATAAGTTTTGGTCTACAACTTTCCCCAAAAGGCTATAGATATTAGATATATTATCTATTCAAAGATTTTATAAAAAATACGCAAAAACTTTTTTATCCTCAGATAAGATCAACTGTGTTTACATTTTAAGTCATATTTAAGGTCACGGATTGGAAGCCCCGTTTTCATTTCAGCTTCCATTGAAAATCCTAAAATAATAATCATTTGACATTGAAACAAAAATGATTGAATTTAGATTTTAAACACATGCTTAAAAACAGTCATTAGTGACACTTTAAGTGACGGATTACCACCTTTCTGACTAACCTTGTATCATCATTATCATTCAGCCAAAAGATGTCCACTGCTGGACATAGGCCTCCCCCTAGCATGTTGGGGGAAACAGTCTTATAGGCTAAATCAATCCCAGATACAGCATCCTGAATCCCATCCAGCAATAACACTAGCCCTTAAGTAAGTCATATCTAATTTTGAGTTAGTGTCATGCGTTCACGCGAAATTAATATTAATATCCTGCGTACTAACAATTATTATTATGATTATGGGAGATACGCAATCTGTATAACTTACTCGTAGAGAATTACTTAAGTTAATAACAAACCAACTCTTGTAGGATTGCCGTGTATGCTGTATGTAGCAATTTAACTTGTACTATCGGTGGGTGAACTTGTAGTTATGGACTGTAGGACAAGTTAGGAATTCTAGTATACTTGTAGATCTATATATATTCTGTAACGTTTTGGTCCCCAACTTAGCTTAATCGAGCTGCCTATTAAACTCAGACTGATTTATTTTTGAACTTTGGCTGTGAGTTCTAATTTTAAGGTATGTTGTCATCAGACAAGGTCACAGAATTTCCGTTTGGATCTAATTCTGGAAAGTTGTTGGTGCCGGACGTAATGAATAGCAATACCCCATCTCTTTCCATGGGTGTCGTAAAAGGCGACTAAGGGATTCACTAGAGGATGGGCAGCAGCGTTCTCTGAGTACTTTAATAACATACTGCGATCGCCAACCCGCCTGCCAAGCGTGGCAATTATGGCAAACTTCCTTTTGAGGGAGGCCTTTGTCCAGCAGTGGACTTCTTTCGGCTGCTTGGTGGTGGTGGTGATGGTGGTAGACTAGGCCTACAAGTTTCGTTGCTACAATTTTTTCATGTATGATTTGTGATTTCCAAACATACTTCACAGTGTACAGGTTGTAAACGAATTCGTTGAATTTCTTAAAACCACATGATCTATTACTGGTTAAACAAGAACGAAATTCAGCTTGTTAAAAAATAAAAATCTTGCGTTAATGCTAACCACTAGGGTTTAATCAAAAAATCAACAATTTTTTTAATGACACTAGGAAACATTTACCTAAGAACTCCACACTAGGTCGAGCCTGTCTCGTGGAGTCCTTGAGTGATATTACAAAATGCCCATTACGGCACATTATCGTTGGATCATTATTGTAACAATCAAGTATACCAAGTAAGTACATCTAGATGAATGATATAATAGCATTAAACAATTAGATAATGATTTTTAGATTTATGATTAGATATTATGTGATAGAATTTTTCGCTAACGAACAAATTAATGAAAGCACGGTGACACAACTAGCGGGCACGACTAGTGCGATATCGCTTCGCGCAGTCAGTTACTCGGGGCGCTAAGATGACCAAGGTACAGAACATCTTTTTTTTTTTTTTTAAATTATCTCTTACAGCGTCGATCTGTGCCGCAAGTAGATCACGCGGTTTAAAAAATTGCACGAATTCAAATACAGCCTGTAGACATACCTATCTATAGGTATAATATTATTGTAATATAATTATCTAACATTGGCATATGATTTCATTTCATGCATTCAAGCAAAATTAATATTAATATCCTGTATGAACAATAATTAACTTGATACAATAATATAAGTACGATGAATACGTTACGTGATCATTATATCGAATAATACATCGAAATTACTACGTTTCACTTATCTAGGGCCGACAAAAATGCGAGCGGGGCCAGTTTCCACTCCGGTGGAAAACTGGCAAGCTGGTCCTGCTCAAGAAGGAGGGGCGCCCCGCAGACTCACCGTCTGCGTACCGCCCCATCGTGTTGCTGGACGAGGTGGGCAAGCTCTTCGAAAGAGTAATTGCAGACCGCCTCGTCACGCACATGACTGGGGTGGGGCCGGATCTGGCGGACAGCCAGTTCGGTTTCCGCCGGGGGCGCTCCACCGTGGACGCAATCATGCGCGTGAGGGCTCAGGCGGAGGAGGCAGTTACCCGGGGCGAGGTCGTCTTGGCGGTGTCTCTAGACATCGCCAACGCCTTCAACACCTTGCCCTGGAGTTGCATTAGAGCGGCACTCGAACACCATCGGGTGCCGACTTACCTCCGCCGCATTGTCGGGGCCTACTTGACGCAGAGAGCCGTCACCTACCCGGGTCGGGGAGGATGGAGTCGACGAGAGATGTCGTGCGGTGTTCCGCAGGGATCGGTTCTGGGCCCGCTCCTGTGGAACATCGGATACGACTGGGTGCTTCGCGGTGCGTTCCTCCGCGGCGTCGGCGTGACTTGCTACGCCGATGACACGCTAGTCACGGCGCGGGGGAGGACGCACCGCGAGGCAGCCATACTGGCGACAGCTGGGGTTGCGCAGGTCGTCACAAGGATCCGGCGGTTGGGTCTCGAGGTGGCCTTGCAGAAGTCCGAGGCCCTGTGTTTCCACGGGCCCCGGAAGGGACCACCCTCGGGATCCCACATCACAGTGGGAGGTGTTCGCATCGGCGTCGAGTCGACAATGAAGTACCTAGGACTTGTCCTCGACGGCCGGTGGAACTTTGGGCCTCACTTTCGGCAACTGACGCCAAAGTTGATGGGCACAGCGGCTGCATTGTCGCGGCTGCTGCCCAATCTGGGGGGCCCCAACACCTCCTGCCGGAGGCTCTACGCGGGGATCGTACGGTCCATGGCCCTATATGGGGCGCCAATATGGGCGGACACCTTGACGGCGCGCAACGTCGCAATCCTGCGCAGACCACAGCGCGCGATGGCCGTCAGGGTGATAAGGGGGTACCGTACGATCTCCTTCGAGGCGGCGAGCCTCCTAGCCGGATCGATGCCCTGGGATCTGGAGGCGAGGGCCCTCGCGCTGAGATATCGTCAGCGCGAGGAGGCGCCTGAGCGGAGTGAGCTCCGCCAGATCCTAGTGGCCGAGTGGAGAGAACGACTTGCGCAACCCAGCGCAGGGCACGCCGCAATAGCGGCGGTAAGACCCGTTATGGAGGAGTGGCTGGAGAGGCGGCATGGCGCCCTCAGCTTCCGGCTGACGCAGGTGCTTTCGGGACATGGATGTTTCGGGAAGTACCTGTGTCGCATAGGCCGGGAGCAGACGCCCGGATGTCACCACTGCGTCGACTGCCCGGAAGACACGGCGCTGCACACGTTGCAGGAGTGCCGTGCGTGGGCGACGCAGCGCCGTGAACTAGTCGCGGCGATCGGTGGTGACCTCTCGCTTCCGGCCGTGGTTCTGTCCATGGTTGGGAGCGAGAGTGCGTGGGAAGCCGTCACCTCCTTTTGCGAGGTGGTGATGGCGACCAAAGAGGGAGCGGAGAGGGAGAGAGAGGCGACGGCCACTCTCCCTTCCCGCGCCAGACGCACCGGGCGCCGCCGGAGGGCGCGCGACGATCTCCGGCCACCCTAGTGTGTGGCCTGCGGGCGACGGGTTAGGGGACCCGTCGCCCGACCAGTAACAGGCCCGAGAAGGCGGCGCGCATGTGTTCCGTGCGCGCCTCTCAGGAGGACGTGGGGCAAGGCCCCACAGAAGGAGAGGTCCGCCAGGGGATGGCGGACCGAGGCCTGCCGGGGTTGCGGTGCATGCAGCTGCGAATCCCGTGACCCCGGCCAAGGATCAGGAGTAGGAACACCGTGGGTTTTTAGCCGGTAAGAGTCCGGCATAACCCTTCGCCTTCCCCAGGCGAAGGGTATCCATGAGGATTTTCCCACGATAAAAAAAAAAAAAAAAAAAAAAAAAAAAAGGGCCGACAAAAATAACGTCTTTAAAATGAGAAGATTTGCGAGCGAAGGCTTCTGAATGAAAAAACAGACAGTAGAGTCGTCTTCTTCAAAGATCCCTCAGAATCGAAAAAGGCTCGCTCCACGCATGTGTGAAAATTCACTCCGCGGACCAAGTTTAAATCAAAGCTGATTTGGGTCAATTATGTCCCTTATTTCTTTCCAACTGACGTTAATTAAAGTGTTTTAATTTCGCAATCCCCTATTCTTCGTGTCGTATATAATTCTTTGTTCTCACATCAACTTTTCCTATAAAAAAACGGCTTTGCATGTGGATCAAGCTGTTAAATTATTCCTAAATTTTGATTGCCTCGTAGAAATCCGTCCGGATTCTGCGGAGGGCTCTTCGTTTTTTCATTCCCGTTCTGAGGGACAATTAGGTATGCTAATTCATTTATTTTATGACGGGTTTGAGGAAAAAATTGCTGGAAAAAGATCAGTTTTCCGATGGAGATCACATTGTGGCATTTGTATTTTCGGACGAAAAAAGAATCAAAATTAAATCAAGTCTGATTCAAAACCTAAGCCAAAATACAATTGTGTTAATAAATCTCCGTATTTTGTTTATTTGTCTTCACGTTCATACATATTCCACTCAAATAAGCGCGCGTTATGTAAATCTCTGGGAATTGGCCTAAATGTTGTCACACAGTGCGTACTGCGAAATAATCAGTTCCTATAAACATTTAGAGGGGATGGAATGAATCCACGTCGCGTACAGAGGCAACGGGACACGGTAAACATAATTAGGCGAACGGCCATGTTGATTGGACTAGACGCGCCGACACTTCCCGGAAGAAATTGCACGTGAAAGGTAATATTTCACTCGGATGAGATCCTTTGATACGCACCTTGGTCACGGCACTTCTGTTTTATACATAAAATAAGATAAAATTCTACTAGACGTCACGTTTTTCCTCGTACACGACAAAATTTAATTTCTTATCGAAAAGCTCAGTCGCGTGAAAATAAGTTTACCACACGAAATAATCGTAACTTTGTCATAAAAAACCTCACCTGTTCCACTACCAAGTAACGGTTATTTTCAATAGTTAAATTCAAAACGGCCGGGGATCGACACGAACAATGTTTACTCAAGTATCTTCGCGCCGGGTTCATCCGGAACAAAGTTTGAATTATATTGTTAATGTTAACATTCTGTACGCAAACTATAGTAACTGGTGTATTGTTAACAAGTTTCTGTTTGTTTTATCACTTACGCATTATCCGGTGACGTGAGCAGGAAACTGCAAAAATAACAACAGGAACGGGCGGTGGGTGACAATTCAAAGTGTCAAATAATTCAAGGTGCGGCACGGCGTTTCTCACAATCAGTGAGATCTACAACCGTTGCGAGCGAGACACCGTACGCTCCTTTTTTCTATCCATTCGGTTTGTTTATTTCTCGTTTCACCTTATAAATATAAGAGTTCGGCATCTCTGCACGAATTCCCAAGATGAAAAGGTATTTTTCACGCGCGGAGTTCGGCGTGCCAATGTTCGCCCTGCAACGGCTAAACTGCAAAGCTTTTCGCTATCAATGCATGAATTATCTTTACATTTATTTCAATGTTTATATACTTACGTATACACTTGAGTTTGTTGGTTTAACATTATGCAAATTGCATAAATGTAGATTAAATTACTGCAGATATTTCCATAGTGAAGCTTTATCGAATTAAAACTGAACTTGCATACTTAATTGAACTATACTTCAAGATATTCTATTATACTGTCGTCGGCGATCAAGATTAGTAATAAGATTAAAAATAGCTGTTTGTAATTTTTTGATGTGTGTTTTATCGGCAGAAAAATGTTTGTCCTTAAATCATATCAAATAGTCGACCCATCACAACATTCCTCACTTGCGGTGTAATGTCGTAACATCGCATTTTAGATACCTATCGTAAAAAAAAACAAAAGCAAGCGTGCCCAAAGTAATAAAGCTACTCGATTTCCGCTATTCAGAACTGAGAGAATTAAAGTTCTTTTAAGGAAAGTTGATTTAAGTATAAGCGGAATGTATCCAAAGTAATAAGAATTCCCTAGTGGGGCGGTCCGCGCGGGGCAGGGGCAGGCACTTTGACGAAAAAACGATGATGAAGCACGATCATGTCGCCCAGATCCCCCGCCTAGCTGACTGACAAATTGTCGAACATTTTTTTCGCTAAAATTCCTTTCGTTCGAATCCAATTATTGAGCCTCACCGATAGAACACTTCGGTGTCTTTAGTTGTGCCTGCGAGAGGTTTATTTACTTGTTCCGCTCGACGTCTTCCCAGGTTTATTTTTAACCCTTGCGTCGCGGCCGTTGCGCTCGCTCACGGAAATTTTATGCATTTGGCGTTTGTTTTAGTGTTGCAAATATGAAAAAGACTTGGGGAGGCCCACAGAATATTGTCTCCGGCGGGCGGCCGGTAGGTCTGATGGAGTAATATTTCCAATGCAAACATGTTTTCGGTGCGCCTTAATTTTATTCTGCTCCACGTTTGGTACAATAGGATGTGCAATTTCGTTCAGCTGAGGCTGCCTAAATTGGTCTGTTATGCAAGCATCAAATAAAAGCGAGTGAGTGTAAGCATTCAGTGATATAATATGAGCGATGTTGGAATAAGCTTACCATTTCCGGAACAATTCAACGAATACGTTAGAATTTGTTATTGCTTGATTTGAAAAGCGAATCTAAAATTGCTTTCAGGATAGTGCATTTTACATTTATAAATCTGTTTTATTATAACTTTGTTTCACATGTAGTGCGCTGCATTGTTTTTGTAGATGAATCGTTATGGAAACACCGTGCTACATGCTTTTGCAGCCAAACTTTGTATAATATTTGAATTCCCCGGAATAAAATCCGTAGTAAATCAGACATTATAATTTGCTAGGAAAATAGAGACACACACGAAATCTTCAAAGCGTGTGACATTGTACAACAAAGTTATAATTTATTCCTGAGACGCAGAAGTAAGGCCCATGAAAACACAATCGTGTCACACACGGTGACAAAGCGCGGCCATCAGAATTTAACGTCAAACAAGTCTCGACAAACTTTCCCCAGATAGCAGGAAATGTGTTCCATTGACAGCTGTAAAATATAAACAAGCAGATAACGCAATAGCGCCCCGGCCGACCATCCCCCTAAACTGTGGGACCCACAACCAACACTCTAACTCGATACAAACCATGATAAAGGTTCGATTGTATGCAGTAAATAAAATATGACTTGGCCATATTTCCACTTTCGTTTCTTCTCGTTTTATGTCCTTTTTTTCTGGCCTCCCTGGGAAACCGTTCATACAAAATACCTTTCCGATATTGCCCAACTTTATTAGCATCGGGCACGTGTTTTTATATCTGAAATATCTTTCACTTCTGCGGCACTTCTGTGGAATAAAGATTGCCACATGTGCTCCGACATTATATCATGATATATAAGAAAAGTTATTTCCTTTCATTCCTGTAATTTATTATAAGTGCTATCGGTGTTGAGACCTGGGAAGTAGACGCGATTTCATTTGCAACTAACTTGCGTCGTTTATCAATACGAGAGGTCTACAAAAACGTTTTATTATAACAAATTTTACTGTCGGTTACTTTTTTGAGGGATCGTTTATTAGGAACTAGCTGTACCCGTGGCTCCGTACGCGTGGAAGTCGGAAACCAATAGTTTGTTACAATAACTAAACAGATTTCTTGTTGATAACTTGAAATTCTAATATATTTTGATTGAGCGAACCGATTACGATGAAATAAAAACGAAATGCTACTCCGAGATACACAAAATATTTGTCTTTAAAAGTCAACTGCATTAAGTCAGTACTTTTTACGTGATAGGTGCACAAACAAACCAACAAACAGATAAACAAACAAATAGGTATTCCAAAAATGATCAAAATGGATTCTAGTAGATAACCCAAACGCTTTTTTTATATTACCCCTTCATACAAGCAAGTCTACAGATTTATTATATTTATAGATAGATATTATTTTAAATACAGGTAATTTAAAGTGCGTGGTTCAGAATCGGGCGTGGATTGAGCTTACGACTGAAATAAATAGCGTCTTCGAAAGCTATCGTGAAAGCGAATTAGAATAATGCGCTGCGATTTGGCGTTTCAACAAACGAGAGAGCAGAACGGCCCTCGGTGGATTATTCGGGTGTTCGGGTGGGTTCGCCTAAATTTGGGTATAAATGGAGGTGTCGTGACTATAAGGGAGATTCACGATCGGCTGAGGAAGCACACTGTATCGGATAGTGCAAGAATCAATCGTGCGAATGTGGAACATTAGAATACATGAGGATTTCTTAGAGAAAACGAAATGTCTAGAAAACATAGATACTAAATACAAAAGCTTAAGTCGTACAAAATGCAGACGAAGCGGAAAAGGGGGTGGAGCAACTTTGTCTAACTGTGGGTATCAATTGTCTGTGTTTATCCGAACTAAAATTCTACTGGGAGACTACTATTCTTTGAACAACAATAATCATAGCTGCATATTTTGCTGCAATGTTGTGAATAAATACTTCAGTACATTACATCACACTAATACAGGAAATACTGACAAAGTTAGCAATGATAGTAACATTTTGGAGACATAAAACAAAAGTCATTCCGAAGAAAGCACATTATTATTAACATTGTTGCAGAATGTTACAAAGAACCGAAATGAATATAAAGGCAAAATATTAATCCTCCTTCACCACACAATAAATAGGTAATAGTTTCGACAATTTCAAATATTCAGTATCATAATACTCCATTAAATTTGAAATGTAATACACCGCCAAGACTTTGTAACATATATACAGCCCTTTATACCTTTAAGTCCCCACTATACTATAATTAAGTAACATTCAGTTTATATAAGTAATAATATAAACCACAAAAGATCTTTATAATATTCACCGTTATCCTCAGTAAAACCGCAGAGAAAATATATTTCATTAGAAGCATTAATATGTAGTATTCTAAGTATATAAGCTTGGTTTCGTGTCAGATCAAATGGCGACCTGCCCTCGATGCTAATGTTAGAGATTAATGGAATTACCCACGACGAGACCACTACGAGAGCAGACTCGCTAAATTCTTGTCATAATAACTTTGAAGTTTTGAGAGGATTTTTGATAAAGTCGGTGAAGATATTAATGTGACAGTTGTTACAAAATTTGGAGATTTGGAATTGAGGTTACAGTAACATCCAACTCTTCGGAAATTAAGCATAAGCTTGTATTAGATGATGACACCATTGAAAATTGCTGTCTTGATAAAACAGTATAAAATATAAGACTCTAAACGGAAACAAGGATGTCGGAGAACGAGACTAATGACACTATTGATCATGAGGACAAAGTAGAAGACTTTCTAAGCAAAAAATATATTACACAAAACAAATCCTTGCAAAGAAAGAACACAACAGAAAAATGTCTCGCAATACGTAAAAGCGTAATCTTCATTTCATACGTCTCGTCATAATACAAAAGATCGTAAATCAAGGAATTGCCAATAAATAAGTTGCAATAAACCATACCATCATGGTGGAGCTTAACTCATTTTTGAATTATTGGATGGTGGGGAGATCTCATACTGCGCAACATGTGTTTTATATCATCTCATCTCTGCTGTATTTCGTAACATCAAGCTAGAGAACGTACCAGATTGAAAACGGAGAAACTACATGGAGGATTCAATATAGCAAAGGAACGAGAAATAGGAAGCCGAGTTGCATTCATACATGTTGAAAAGTCATAATATGATTTCGAATCGAATGCGGCGCGTATGTACGTTTTTATGGTCTTTGTAAGTTCTTCGAATAAAATTTTATTCAAATGTAACCCCATCTTTATATATCCAGAGGCTTAGGGACGTACGTACGTTCATCTTTCGGGATATGCGATGATTTGAGTTCTCCATACATCCCTCGTGTACTTTATCTTTTCCATTATCTATAGCAAAATCCTTATCATCATTTACTTGATCCTCGCTCAAATTTTCAATAAGAACCTTCAAAGTATCAAAATATTCATTACAGGGAATCTTTTCGGTTATTTAATACTTCAGCGTTGAACGTACACAATTTCCGCAGTTTCGTCTTTTAAGAATTACTACCGAATCTAAAACTTTTTATTACCCAACACGAAGCTTTAAATACTTTAAAATGCCGTCCTTAAAATCAATAAAGGCGTACTTTCATCAACGTCCAAGTAATAAAACCTGCTTAACTGTTATCCGTGGCGATGGAATTAGATAATGTATCTTTGTGAAAAGTTCGTTTTACTAAGTTTAAAGCTGTAAAAATCTAATTGCTGTAGGCTATAAATATTTGGCGTGGCAGCGCCGTGTCGCCGTGAATGTCGATAGGGCAGGGGCGCACCGTAATGCATGTCAATAAGGATCCTTACAATTTACTGAGGTATCTGTGTAACCAAATTCTTGGCGGCATACATTTTGAGGGTTTGATTTGCTGTTGACGCAATACATCTTTGATTATTAAGGAAAATCACAACAATAATCCGGATGTAATAATAATGTGATCGGAACGTGCGGTCTCGGCAAAGAGACAATCCTATCAACTCTCGTGGCTGTCGCGACGAGCGACTAAGGAAAGGTATTATTAAATGAGCAGGAGCATCGACCTGCGCATTAGAAAAGTATTTTTTTTATTAAATTTCGCTTTGGCTGCGTATTGATTGTTGTTTATGGAAGTGATCGTGGAGAAGAGCTATTAAACCAAATATAGACCTTAATATGGCCTACAGCGTGAAAAAAATTATCAGGCCATGCAATGGCACACTAAGAAATATCAATAAAACCAACAAGTAAAGGTAGAGTATAAAAATAAAACCACAATAATCCGTGAAATTTCCGCGGCGTTTACCTTTATTCTCTGTGTCATAAACTGTCTGATTTGTCGTATCAACTCATATATCAAGGCATCGGTGGGCAAGATTTAGATTCGGGTATAGCTGTCAATCTGAAAAAACGTCACCGCTTTCGTGTCCTCGGCCAAATTGACACTATGACGTAGGTATAGCGGAAGCGGGAACCCTTTTAACGTCACTTGTATGGGTTTTTGATGTAACCCTCCCGGGGTAAGCAGATCTTGAAGTCTTTTGATGCGGTAGGAAGCGAGTTGGTTTAGATTATAATATAAGGTGCCTTATTGGAATAAGTTTTTGGTTTTTGATGAGTTGTTGACCTACTGCTGGCACTACCTTGCTTAGATAAACTGTATTCCCTTTGAGGAAGTCACGCAAAATACGCGCTCAGACTTGGAGTTGCGGACACCAGCCCGTTATACCTTATAGGTTATATTTCCTTTGGGGAAAACTATTAAGACATCAATGAGATTTTATTCCAGGGATAATCTCTTTCAATGTAAGCATTAAAAATCTGATCTTTCTCAAGATCAAACTAAAGTTACGCATAATCAGACACATGACGTATGAATCAAGGAAATGACCACATGATCAAGCAGTTTAATAATATGCGAACGACCAATCATAATTTACGTAAAGCGAATACTGAAAGCGATTCAAAATCTCTTTAAAGCTACAAAGAAGATCGTAACCCTCATTGAAATACAATATAAACGATACTAGAACTGCATTTATCAATAATAAACAAGAATAATACACTAACAACTCCATACATGAAGAAGACTGGAATACTAAAGTACATTTTATTGTCTCAATTACACTAAGAAAGAGTTTGAATCTCTTTGTCTTATAATAAACAGATCTAACTTTTGTTCCGGTTGGCTGACTCTGGCATTCGTCAAAGCGTTCCTATGAAAACAACAAATCTACTAGAGGTCCTTGGGAGTTTGCACGTTATTTGTTACATTTGTATTGGAGTATAGAATTTATTTGATTTAGTTCTGTAAATGGTGTGACAAATTTTGGGTATTTTATGATTTTAATGTTGGGGTACGTTTGGGTTTAAAATGAGAATGGAGGTGTATTTGTCATACGGTTTTAGCTGCGAATATGACACCGTTACCGACAACAAGGGGGTATTAAACTATCATATGTATATCTAGGATCATTGATATATCACAATGTAATATAGACATATGAATCATTTCGTGATATACAGGTATGACTCTAGAGATCATATTATAATTATAATGTAGAATAAGGAGGGATCCAAGAAGTGTGCGTCCTTGATAGCAGATCACAATAATTATACGTACAAAGCGTTTTGCGAACACTTTCATTGTTCACACAGCTAAGGAGTGAAATTCCCTGCCGGAGTCTGTGTTTCCTGATAGGTACAACCTTGGGGTCTTTAAGTCAAGAGTGAATAGTTTACTTCTAGGCAAGCGTGCTTCACCGTCGACCACATCATCGATTACCATCAGGCGAGATAGTGGTGGGACGCGAGCATATCGATAAATAAAAAAAAAATGTAATTTCAGTATTTTGAATAACTTCTAAAATTTTCTCAAAAATAAGAAGTTCATAGTTTTCTTATATTTAAATAAACGCTTAATAAACACAAATCAAAGCAAAACTCCAGTTTCTATAACAATTAAGCAAAATTAAAAATTGAAGCTAGTTAAAACCCGCATATTTCGCACGACCTTTAAATCTCAACCGAACAATTCAAAAGAAATCAAGTCCTGACTTCTTACCCTTAAATGTCGCTCGCTTTTAAAGAGACCATAAGACCGGGGGAGGTAAAAAACAAAGTGGAAGTAAATAAACATTAAACACAAGCACTTAGAACGTTTTCATTAGGGAGCAACATTGCATGGGCTGCCGACAGACAACGATTATTACAAGGAAGTACTAATTACGGATGAAACTGGACACTTTAAGTGTTATTGTAGTTATTTTTTTATATTTTTATCGATTTAGAAAGGAGTGTTATTGCTACTTATTCTTTAAGAACCCTTGAAACTATTAAACCTGTGCACATTGTTGTTTTTACACCGAGATTGTTGTCTAGCCGAGTCTTGATTTTTACTACGCATATTAAAAATCTTTCCCGAGAGATAGTGGAGTCGAATAGATCTAGCTGCTGTTGTTGCGCAAATTCAAGTATTCAAGTAACTATGTATTTTTAATAGATATTGTAAGATGCCTAGGTAACCACAGACTAAATATGCAAACTTGCGATAGATTACAAATTTAATCATAGTTTTTTTTTTTGCGTTTGGGTTGCCAGGCAATTATATGTTTTTTAACCAGATAACTTGTGTTAGAATTAATCAATTTTAAGAGTAATTATGTTTTAAATTTTATGTATGCGTGCGCGTCCGTCTGAGCATAAGATTTTTTTTTTTTTTTTCGTTTCTTTCTTTCTCCTTTTCTTTTATTGAACGACAAACTAATTTATTGATTGCTTATGGCTGATTAACAACCGCTAGGATCATGATTTGCAAGGTTAAGCTGCTCTTGTCGCGGTCAATCCGTGGATGGGTGACCACTCGTTGCACATCTAGACCTCTTCATGCCTCGGAGAGCACGTTAAGCTGTCGGTCCCGGGTTTCTTACGAACACCTGTACACGGAAAGTCTGACAACCGGTCTAATCTTAGGATATCGGCATTGACCCAGTAACTGGGTTGCGGAGGTCTGATGGCAGATCGCTTCGTGTAAAACATTAGTGCTCAGCTCACTAGTGGGACTATCACGCTTTTTCAATGCATCAGGGATGTTCGCGGAGCATAACGTGCCTGATTTTTACGCTCTTATGCGGACACGAATAGCATCCCTGATGCGGCGAGTGCGCGGTAGCTCTAACAGCTTGGTGGCTATCGTGGCTAAGAGAATGGACAGTCCAATGATGTGGCACTGGATGACCACTCACCGTGCGTCATTTAAATATATAAAATAAGGTTTCAGACTGTGTGTGTCTTTTCGTTTTATGTATGTATGTGTATGAATGTAAAATTGTCATCATCTGCCTAGCCTTTTCCCAACTATGTTGGGGTCGGCTTCCAGTCGAACCGGATGCAGCTGAATATCAGTATTTTACATGGAGCGACTGCCTATCAGACCTCCACAACCCAGTAACTGGGTAATACGATACTCTTGGTAAGACTGGTTGTCAGACTTTCTGGCTTCTGACCAACAGTAACGACTGTCAAAGATCTACAAATGACAGCCGGGACCAACGGCTTTACGTGCTTTCCGAGGCACGGAAGAAACTCGCTATGGTAAATGGTTACCCATCCACAGACCAACCTCGGCAAGCGTGGCTCAACCCGGAAGATCGGTCTATGCGGCTGTAATTATTTAGCCACGAGCTCCTCTATGAATCCTCTATGAATGTAAAATTGTAATGTTTTTAAATATGGACTTGGTCTGAAATAAATCTTATTATTATTATCAGCCGCATCTGGTTAGACTGAAAGCCGACCCCAACATATTTGGAAAAAGACTAGGCAGAACATAGTAATTTATTGATCGATACAACTTAAAATCCCAAGGAAACTTCTACATGCAATAAAGCTTCAACTTAATTGCCTCACAAACTGGTAGGCCGTATCATCTCTCAACAACGAAAACAACAATTACTGCTTCCTCCCTATCCCTGCTTACCCCGCGAACCGTAACCACGATAATTCAGTAAACAAACTATAACAATGTCGCAGTCACTGCCATTGTACTTTGTTTTGCCACTGTTCGCTTTTATTAGTGCCTTTGATAGTTGCAAGTGTCGTAGTTTTTATAGCGGTGCCAGCCAACCAGCTCAGTACCTAATCATTTAATATTAAACAAGCTCTGACCGCAAGTGTACTCTCGTAATATGCGATGTCAAAAGATGAAGGAAATTGTTATAGTCCTTGGTGAATTGGTGAGTGTATTTGGAGTGAACTGGAGTTATGGAGTAAGATGTGCTAGGTATTTTTGATTTAATATGATTGTTGTTGGATGTCGTGGTGGCCCGGAGGTTACAGCCCCGCTTGTTAAGCACCGGGTTGTGGGTTCAAATCCAGGCAAGTACCAATGTGACTTTTTCAATGTCATATGTGCTTTCTTAGTTAATCTAAGACACCACTGACATACGGTGAAGGAAAACATCGTGAGGAAACCTGGACTGATCGCCAACCCGCAGTGAGCAAGCGTGGCGATCAATGCTCGTTCCTTCTCTGCATGAGAAGAGGCCTTTGCTCAGCAGTGGGACAGTTGCAGGCTAATATTTATTTATTTATTTTTAATTTAATATTTATCATTGTTGTTAAACATGCATATACGAAAGCTAGAGAAAAAGGACGTTCTCAAAAAATTTTTTTGCCTAATATTCGGCGTCAAAACTTGAAGTACATTCGATAACATAATTGAAACCTACAATTGCGTAACGTAACTAACATCAATCATGACAGTTGATGTGTCAAAAACAATATTCATTGCATGGTGTTGTGGAGAAGCCGGATTGTTAATAAATATGTTGCTATAGAAATTGCTGACCTGTCAAAATCATAGTCATAGCAATGACGAGCGTGTTGCGCAATTAGAATGCTGATTTAGAAATTACCGTCTTTTTTAAGAGAATATAATTATAAAAATGATAGTTTTACTAGAAATTACACCTTCCGTAAATTTTATTATTAAATAAAAAAATGCACTTTGAAAAATGTCGGTTATTTAGAAATATGTAGGTACGAATCTGAGACTTCTAGGTAAACAAATAAAATTTCATTTAGATTAAAAATTTAAACGAAATGAAAAAAAAAACAACTATAGCGCAACTGCAACATGTTATGCATTGGGCGTGAAGCGTTTTAAAAATGTAACAACATATATGAAAGGTTTCAGAATAGCCGTAACAACACTTTTAGATTGTTTTGTTTTAGATTTTGTAAATGGAGAACGGTAGCCTATAGTTTTAGCCAAATAGACTTTTGTGTTAGTGTATTGCGTACACCGCGGCTTATTGTGCGCTTCGATTTAACACAGAGTAGAAAAATCTGGCGAAGTATCAAAGTTTTCGTAACTAAAAAAAAAAAACGATTTTTACTAGATAGTTGGTTACTGTGATTAGTACACAGGGAGTAATACCTGTTTTTCTGGTGGATATTATAACGTTAATACCTTTAACAGACAACTAGTCCTTAGAGATTAGTTATGTCAGAAAATATAGCTCTATTTGTATCTGATAAAATTACAGTTTTCTAGTAAGCTTGCTTTATACTCATATGTAGTAAAACAATCTAATATATCTTGTTCGAGTTCATTAAATGGAATCTGTAAACATAAGTGAAACGTTTAAGAAATAAAACTATTGTTAAAGTTTATAAAAAGTCGTACCCTCCGGGCGTATTGCGATCAATATCGTCCGGGGCGCACACCTGTACGCCGTGTAACACAAATAACCAAGGAGTCCTGATAAAGCTCCGCAGTCCACACATCGAGAGCGCGCCCGAGATTTATACGACGTTTTTATAGTTCGCCACGGACGTTCCTTGTTTTAATTTCGCAAGGATCAACGCTTCCCGGCCGCCAGAGGCTGTGGCGGCCCTACGCCCGGTGTCTAGCGCCCCTATTTTGCCGCGAGCCTAATGTCGCGAGGCGACGAAATTTATCGCGACGCTTGTAATTCCGCCCCGCGAACGCCACCCCGCTACGTCACCCGCGTCACCCCGTCACCCGACAACACACTTATAACGTTTTCTAATGAAATTGTCCACAAACTCCCGCTCGCCGCAACCCCCGGCCCGTCGACGCCGCCGGATGAACCGAAAAAAGTACAGCTCGCGTTACTAATGGCTTCATTTATCACAGTCACTAACAGTGATACACCGCAACGACGTTTTATATTTAATTTGGCTCTCTGCGGAATAAATTACAGCAATATCGAGCCCAGAACGATAGAGGACGAACGGCAGCGCTCTTGAGTTATCGAGACAGGTCATAGTACTAAGACGGTAATCTTCTTGGATTAATTTGTTCGTGGCTAAGTGATAAGTTAGCCGGCGGCGCACCCGCCGATCCGAACTTACGATGTCACACGACGAGAACACTAAACAGGCGAGTTGTTCGAACAATTACCGTTTGTTTTCTACTAATATCAGTCAGTGGAGCATGGAAAGTTAGCGAGACGAATACGATAACAAGGGAAAAGTCTTGAAAAGTTATTGAACGATAAAGATAACGTTCATGTGGACGTTTAGTGAGACGTGTAGTAAATTAAAACAATGAGGCGTATTGCACGCGTCAGCTCCGAGTCAATGGATAGCACGTACGAGCAAAAATGGTTGCAAAGACATCGAAATAAAGGAGTGTTTCTTGGCACTCAACGCAGATTGTGGTTCTCTTTAACAGGTTGGTTTATGCCTCCCGTGATTCAAAGCCCATAGAGCCTGACATATCGCAGTGGTTTACTACGAACGATAAACGTATCTGAACCGATGGGTGCGCTCACAGAACCACGTATGTTTTCTAGAAAGCAGTGTTAGCCTTATCTTAAGAGGCGTTCCTGGCACTGAATTAATGAGTGCTCTTACGGCAACTTTGCATTTGGCGTACCAAATAAACACGTGCATTTGCAAGACATGTTTAAGATTCCGCTTTATGTTAAATGGTACTATTTAATTCACACAACCTAACAAATCTCTGCACTGATTTCGAATCGCCTCTATCTATGTATCTACATAAAATTTCATCTTGAACGGCTTCGATGTCACATTAAATAAATAGTTTAAAAATAATCTAACTCTCAAAATAATCATATAATTCAAAACATATCAATAACATATACATGTATTTGACATGTCACGTATTTGAATCGTATAAAATCAAATATAAAAAGGCAATATCACTTTTTGTCAGTTTGAGTTAAGGATGCAGAAAATTCAAAAATACTCTAAAAAACTGCTTGTTCAACATATCATTACCAAACATAACCATATTTTTTGCTGTATCGTCACAAAGTCTCGATTTATTTCCTAAGACCGCAATCTTTCATTAAGGCAGAGTTGCTTAGTTTTTCATTTTTTCGTTTGCTTAAAAGTTGCTAAAATTTAGATTATCACCTTTGATTTTACATTCATTTGTGATTAGTTACGGTTTACTCATGTGCATTTTTCGGGATTGCCCAACGAGTTCACTCACGACTTCGCCGCGTGTTCAGCTCATGATTAAGGGGGTCCGAAACTAGTCGGGCAATCCCGAAAAATGCACGTGAGTAAACCGTAACAAATCATAAATATGAATCACGATAGTTATAATACAAAAACATCAATAACAAACCACAAGCTTTATAAAACGCAAACCCGCTAGTCGGGCAATCCCGAAAAATACACGTGAGTACACCGTAACTAGTCATAAATATGAATCACGATAGTTATAATACACAAATATCAATAACAAACCACAAGCTTTATAAAACGCAAACCCGCTAGTCGGGCAATCCCGAAAAATACACGTGAGTACACCGTAACTAGTCATAAATATGAATCACGATAGTTATAATACACAAATATCAATAACAAACCACAAGCTTTATAAAACGCAAACCCGCTAGTCGGGCAATCCCGAAAACTGCACGTGAGTAAACCGTAACTAATTATCAATAAGAATCACGAAAGTTATAACACAAAAATATCAATAACAAACCACAAGCTATGCAAAACGCAAACCCATCCCAAACCTTTAACTGCCAACTAACACAATTCGGGAAAACGTAGGCATCCACAAGTATTACCGTCTACATCGCGAGATTAAAGTAAGCCCACATTTAAACAGTGAACCGCGTAATTTGGCAACTGAGCTGTGATTAGATAGTGCTTCAGTCTCGTTAGCGTAATGAGAATGGCTTTGTTAACCTTTGCTTTAAACATTAAACAGATATCTCGTAACAGGTATTGTGATTACAGTGTCATGTGTAATCGGAATGTCGTTTTGTTTTGTTTATTGAGGTTTTGATGTGAATTTATTGCTTTTAGGAATTCCAACACATAGATAAACTCACATATTGGGGTATGCAGAAATTATAGAACGCCACATGCTACGAACCTTAAAAGGCTCACCTCCGGTTTCTGATTTGTGAATTCGGGATAAGCAAATACTTAAGTAATATTTGAGTACAAAGTTGTCAAAAAATGGTATAAAATCCGTAAATTTTTTGACAACTCCATACTCAAATGTTACTTAAGTATTTGCTTATCCCGAATTCTCAAATCGTATAAATAATAATTCAAAAATGGTATAAAATCCGTCAATTTTTTGACAACTCCATACTCAAATGTTACTTAAGTATTTGCTTATCCCGAATTCTCAAATTAGAAACCGGAGGTCAATCTCCAAAATAAAAATGTATCGCTCTGGTTTCTAAAATTTCAAACCTAAACATTTCCAAAACTGATTCGTTAAAATCGGGGCCAATATAAAAAAAGGCTTATTTAGACACCTTCTTTTTGAAACAAAAATGCAGAACACAATTAATACCAATATATAAAATGGACCAAGGAGGTCAACCAAATACGCTGATTTTCACTTCTTTCCCGTTCATACATCTTGTTATACATGCGCGCCGGTTAAGAGTACTTCGCACTAGTCTTTTTTGAAGAACATCACTAATAACATCGATGTATGTCCTTCTAGGGCATCCTCTAACTTCGTTTCCACTATCACCTGGCTTGTAAATTCCTTTTGTTAATCGCCGTTCACTCATTCTCTCAACATGACCAAACCACCTAAGCATACTTCTTTCAATTTTCATTATAGGAGATTCAAAGTAATACATATTATGATAAACTAGCTTTTGCCAGCACCTTCGCTTGCGTGAAATTTTGAACCAGTTAAAGTGACGATTTTCCATACAAACTTTCATCCTCTATTTAACTCCTTTAGGGGTTGAATTTCGAAAAATCCTTCCTTATTCCTTGTCTACATTATAAAGGGAACGTCTGTGCAAAATTGCAGCTTTCTAGGTCCAAGGGTTTGGGATGGGCGTTGATGAGTCAGTCAGTCAGGACTTTTCTTTTTATTTATATGTTTAGATATGGTAAGGCACCAAGTAAATTAAACGGTGAAGGAAAACATCGTGAGGATGTACACCTAGGTGCCAAATAGTTTTTGATTATGTGTGTAATCCGCCAATCCACACCAGGGGCCTAATTCTATTAAAATAAATCTTGATAAATCACAACCGAACCACGGCCGAACCGTTCATTCAGACAGTTTTCAATTTCAAAAGCTGTCGTATTGTTTGACACAAAAAACAAAATCAATCATTTTGAAAGTTTTCGAAAACAAAAACTGACTGACGGTTGTGGTTCGATTGCGTTTGGCAACAATTTATTTTAGGAGAATTGGGCCCCAGGCCAGAGCGTGGTGGAATAAAGCCTAAATCCTTCTCACTCTGAGAAGAGTCCCGTGTCCAGAAGTGAAACGGTAATGGTCTGAATGTAAATATTATGAAGGAAAATTTCTGTTGATAACTAGTAGGTTTGAAAGCTTTCTAAAACAAGGGCAGCACACCTAACAAAAAGCAACATAAATCAAAAAACTGTTCAGTACCTACGCAGTCCATTCTATTCCTAAATCTCAAATTACTTCCAGTAAAGTTACGAACTTGAACACGAACGCGAAACAGCTTTCTAAAAAACTTACACGACGCTCAAATCCACTCACAAAATTTCATACGCTATCAACGTGAAAACACGGAAAAATACGGAAAAACACGGAAAGCGTTACTCTTGGTTCTTTACATTCTTTCGTAAACACAAAATAGTTTAACGCATAGTCGGGTAGAGAGTTAGATGTGGAGCGAGACTTACATTTCGGAAGCAATGTAAATCGTCGCGAGCCACGGCGAAGTTCGCAAGATATCCGGCGAAAGGACAAGACGCTAATGTATGCGCAATCGTGCACTCCGCGTATTGTAGCCTAATGCCGAGTTTGTCGGCGTTTCTATTTAGACTTCGTAAGTCTCAAGTTCGTGTAATGTGCGCTCGGTGTAAGATGCGGCTTGTTTTTGGATGTTTAGGAGCCATTAAGGCGTTTACGATGTGTGGAGAGTTTATAATAAATTGTTGGTTAAATTAGTAGGAGACTGTGTTATTGTAACTGCTGGAGAAATATCACGGTCAGCAATGACAGTCAAACTGTAAATTATATCGAACTAGGTTACAGTGTACGAGTATTTCTTCTTTATAACCTACCTATAGTATACTCTGTTTTTAGTCGTCTTACAGCCAAAAACCAACTGAACTCTGCCGATCATTCTGTACAACATTTATTATGGGAACAACAATCGTGAAAGAAAATACTGCTGGTCCATACAAAATAATGAATGTTGCTCAACAAAATGTTTGAAACATCTGTTTTTTTTTTTCACGATTTCTGTTTTGATCCTATAGTAAACTAGCTTTCGTTTACGTTTACCCCTTTTCAGGTATCTTTAGTTGTAAAATCCAAAAAAACCCTGGAATAAGAATTTTCATACAAACGTCAACAACTCATTTCACCCGTTGAGGGGTGCAATTTTTAAAAACGCTCAAATACGTGTATGTTTATTTCTAATCAGAAGTCTAGATATTTAATTCCATGCTTCTTACTTCAAAAATACCAGATTTCTCATACAAACTTTCAACACTTATTTCACCCCCTTAAGGGTTGAATTTCCAAAAACGTTCAAACACATGTACATTTATTTCTAACCAGAAATCTTATTATTTAATTTCATGCTTCTTACTTCAAAAATGACGGACTTACATACAAATTTAAACACTCTATTTCACCCCCTTAGGGGTTGAATTTCGAGAAATCCCTTCTTAGTGAATGCTTATGTTACAAAAGGAACCTACTGTCAAAATTTCAAGTTTCTAACCCCAACGGTTTAGGCTGTACGTTGATAGATCAGTCAGTCAGTCAGCTGCTCCTTTTATATATGTTACGGCTAATAGCCGAAGTGTGGCTACACCTAGTTTTAGCCGGGTACAACTAGGTGTAGCCAGTAGCAGTTGGTTAGAACTAGGTGTAGCTTAAGTCGACGGAGTCCCGCAGAGCGGGGCTCCTATTTCTGTCTGCAGGGTTTAAAGTAACCTAACACGAAGGGGATGACGGGGGCTTCGTTCGCTCGCTCACTCTAGCCCCCGTCATCCCCTTCGAACCTAACCTATCCGTGTCGGGGTTCCCCTTAACCACCGGTGTGCGGCTGCACCTAGTTCTACCCGCTATGATGAAGGGTAAACCTAGTTCTACCCGAGGATAAGTAGGATACACCTAGTTCTAACCAACTGCTACTGGCTGCACCTAGTTGTACCCGGCTAAAACTAGGTGTAGCCACACTTCGGCTATTAGCCGTAACATATATATAGATAAAAGATAAATGTACAGAATGGTAAGCAGAGTTTATGGTTTTCTAATGCAAAGTTACTAACCAGTCATGCTGTACATCAAAAATGTAAATGCAATAACGCACCCCCGTATAACGCAACTTATTTTTGTCTAGTTCTGCGATTCATTGTCTTCAAGTCCGTGCTGTCACACGAACAATACCACGGCTAATTCCTTTGTATCTACACCTTTGTCTCGGCGCTATTAAAATACAAGCAAGCTTCCGGATTCTAGCTACTGAGGCCATCTCTTAGGCCCTTTTCGCTTAGTTAATTTAAATTAATTTATTCTCTACTCATCCTGCCTCGGAGTAAACTTCATTGTCGTATTTTAACCGTGAATATGACCCACCTACGAACCACTTATTTTCACGCTCCGCGTAATTGTTTGAATTTTGTAAAATAATCCTTTGTAATCTTTATTGTTTTGCTGTGTGTGTTTATTCTGTTGTTAATTGCGTTTTTGGCCACTAGAGATTGCGGAAGTAGAGTACATAAAACGCGCTCCGTGGCTGATACAATATTTAAAAGTAGCTTTAAGTAAGGAAACTTTACAAAGTCTAACCTCAATGCCAAAACAAATACACACAAGTATAAAATATCCATAAAGAAATGTAAATAGTTAAACTGTAACATCTATAAAAGAACCTTTACATTCGCCTCAAACAATCCGCTCCGCCGTGAGAATTTGACTGAAGAATAGTGTTTGTATTTCATTATCAACAAAAGCTTTGTTGAAAAGATGACGCTCAGCGCAAATTCGAGGTATAGCCGCCCACGAGCAAACTCTAGAAAAGCCGCACTCAGACCCGGCCCGAGATATTTCGCAGTCGTATTTACTCAGGCGTGCCTAAATTGTTTGCTTACATGTTTGACGCGCCGCACGCAACGCTCATTATGGCCAACGGAGCTTTGTTCAGACTTAGACAACATATTGTTACACCCGATGGAGCTCAATGTTGTTTATATATTTATTTTTATCATTACAGGTAAGTTCCTGAAGCGTTTGCGGCTCTTTAATGGCGGTGCGGTGAGCGTATCTCTTTGTGTTTACATCATTTTAATAATGTTGAAGTTGCATTTGCTCTTGTATCGTATTATCGTTACATTTTCAAATGTATTGGGAATATTTTTATCTAAGATACGAGTGGAAATGTGACGTAAAACGATCGTGTTCGCGTGGCGTCGTGTGACGGGACACCTCTAGAGTTTAACGATACAGACATTAGACATACCACTTAGCAACAGTAAACATTCATTACGTTTCTTCCCGCTCGGGAGCAGGTTGGCACACTTAATTGTTCATACAACAAGCCAGTCGGGAATTGGCTCTAAATGTTCCGTTGTCCGGACTATGGTCGTACCGCAAACGCGCTACGCGGTTGTAGTCCACGGCAGTGAGCAGTGCGAGCCAAAATCGACCGCGTAGTCTCATATCTTAGCTTGATTTTCGAGGGAAAGCCGAGCGGAACTCGAAACGAGGAGGGCCGTGATGGAAAGCGCAATAGACGGCCGTTTACACCTGCGATTCTTCTTCATCTTACCCTAAACTGGCGCGCCGCTTTACCTAAAGTAATTATGCCACATAACGTATTAGTCTTTTGGGAGCGAACACGTGTTGGAAACGCTTAATCACTTACTTTACATTTACGTACGCAAATAATCCGTTAATTTAATTTCGGTGGTGGTATTTATGACGCTTATTTAATTTATTATCATATCAAAGTGTAGGCTTTATTTAGCGGGTTATGTGTGCGTGCGAATAAACGTTAATAATGAAATCATGTAACAGTACACAAGGGAAAAATTTTAACGATTTCATAATGTTGACGGTTTAAGTCGTTTTTCTACATTGTAATTTGTATTCTCGGTAACAACCGTGTCGTTATTTTTATAACTTGCTTGTCGATGGCGGGGTAAAGTTTTCTGTTAAGAAAATTAAATGATATTGATCGTTTCCGAATCTCGGTATCATCTGTCGTAAAACGCATTCGGTCGCGTGTTTGTCCCCATCTCACTGAGATCGCTTCGAGCCCTCCTCACCATTGATATTTATGCTTTTTTCGGGATTCTTTTCGAGGGTAAGTTGTTTTGAAACTTTCCTTTTCGGAAGAAATGGCCGGGTTCACTGGATTAATGTAACTAGAGTGTTGTAATTGGTTGAGAAGTTATTACTTTTCTGTTTCTTTTCGAGAAAAACATAAAGCAATTGTGCAAGTTCTCCGGGAGTGATTTATTTTTATTCTGTGGAACATCTTTTCTGAACTTAAAAACAACGTTGAGGAGAGCTTTGTGTATCTTACTGATTTATTATTTATTGCGTTTTGGTTTGATAAAAAAACATTCAAAAAGTTTGGCTCCATAAATTATTTTTTGCTATATCTTTGCCCTATTTGGGTGAGGGACGTGTTTATCCTTAAAGTGTGTATTTAAAAAATTGAGCCTTCATTTTGGGAATAAATATAACTTTGGTCCATAAAAATAAAAGTAGGTATCCGTCGTCAAATATTTCTCAATATCTCTAAAAGTAAATCTATCGAAGCAGTATCGATGAAAACCAAAGCACCAAAAAATCTTCATCGCCACCAATTTATAACGGAACCAAACATTTGTTTCGAGTCTCCTGAAGGCCTTAAAAATATCCGGTCCAGAAAATAAATAACAAAAGCCATTTTATCTGACAGGACCTTGTTTGAAATCATAACAAATAGCCTTTTAGAAAACCGCATCCCAACCCAAAGTGTCCTACAAAAAGGGGTTTCGTAAACACATTACAAATCTTTGCCGCACAACGCGCAGTTAAGAGGGCTGTCAATGAAATCCCCCTTCTCGGACTATTCGTTATGTGTCTTAATGGATTACAGGGAATAAAGTAGGCATCGGCGAAACAAAAGGCGAACCTGCCCCGAAAATCTCCAACCACATAGTTTGCGGGCTAAAACTAAATTTATTACGTTTGACCTTAGTAATTCTTGCCAAAGGTTTTCTATCCTAAATGTGTAATAGCCAGTTACGGCTTTCAAAGGTGGGGCAGCGTTCGCCCGTTGCGGTTTTATACGCAACTAAATATTTTATGAGTTACAAAATAGTTGTGTAAAAGTTACAGTTTTGGTTTGATCCTATCAATAAAATACTTTTATATAACAATCATGTTGACGAATTGATATTTTATTTGTGTCGAGTTTTGTGTTGGCTGTTTAAATGTTAATATTATTCTAATTGTAAATTCTATCGTCATATTTACAGATATACCCCCTTAAAATCAAGATAATAAAGATAAAATATATTTTATTCTGTTAAAATGGGTTAAGCCATATTTTACCACCAGTGGGCATGCAAAATTGCAAAAAGGTTAGAACTGTACAGGTATATCTAATAAATTTAAAATAACAAAAACATAAAGTTTATATTAGGTAACGGTATACTTACTTATAAAAGGTAGTCATTTTTAAACACTGATTAAATTATACCTGTCCTGGTCGTTTGTATGCCAATGAATAAAGATGGCAAAAATGACTTAAAAGTCATTTTAGTTAAACAACCTTTAACCATCGCTTGTATGGGTAGTTTTCTTTAGCTGAAGTAGGTACTTATTTACAGTAAAACAGTGTAAAATAAAATAAGTACAAAGCCTTGGCCAATGAGAACAAATTGTAAAAAGACTTGCGTAGCAAACTTAGTTTCGTATTCAAAACTATATTCCTTTATTTTTGAAAATATCTTTCTTGGAAAAAACAGAGGTAATTTTAATGTAGTTCTAACCACTAACTTCTTAAGTAACTTGCTACATTAATAAGTTTTCTAAAATTACAAGTTCATAGATCAGACACTTTCAAGCGATAACTTTATTATGATAGATTCGTCTCTCGAGACTCCAAATTTTACACCCTTAAAATTGGGACTTTCATGAAAATTATTATAGTAACGAGTATAACAGGTTCTAAAAAATAAAATAAAATAGTTTAATTGACAATAAACACTTACAAATAGCACTATACGTAGGTAAGTTCTTGATCTATAATATGGATAGAGTCGGGTGTATTTAAGCGTTTGCCATACTGAACGCACATCGCGAGCGGGCCGTATCGTCGACGGGCCCGCGAGAGTTTTATTCAAGGGATGACTATGAAGCATGTTACACATGACCGCTGACTGACATCCGTGAAGCACAATGGTTCCAGACGAAAACCAGCATCAAGTACTTATAGTGCTTGACATTAAGCTGATCTGGACACCTTTTCGGTCCAGCCGTGAGACATACCCAAGACTTTTTTATTTATATCACACTTTTTACTGTTGTGTCTTTTTGTGCTGTGTCCAAATAAATTATTATTTATGTTTATCTTTTACATACATCCTTACTTATAAACGATGGTTAAAGCTTGTTTAACTAAAATGGCTTTTAAGTCTATTGCCATCTCTATTCATTAGTATACAAATGACAAAGACAGGTATAATTTATTTAGTATTTAAAAATGACAATCGTTCAAGTAAGGATGTAAATGCGAGCGCAGGCCTGGCGTTGAAACGACTTGCTCGAGCCCGTGTTTGGTGTGTCAAACGCTTAAATGATGCTTTCATCCATACATTTTCTCAACTACCTTTTACGATGTACTTTTTGGAACTTATAGGATGGTTCCTTTTTCATCAATTCGTCAGAGCTTATCACAACATAAAATCACATATGTACTACGTTTAAATAACGTTATCCATCCATAATTTAAGTGCTGGGCACTTGTCGGTGTAACAATCTCCAGCTTTCTCTATCCAAAGCCAATTCCTTCATTTCTCTGTATGTTCTCACTTCAATCTTTTCCTTCAATTGGTCTGTGTGAGGCAAATTCTAGAACATTTAGAAAGAAGAAGGGGGAAAATGATTGGACACTTTCACGACAGCTTTATAACCATCATTACAGAAGGTCAATTAGAGGCAAAAAAAAACCAGGTAGACCTAGAAGAAAGATTAAATAACAATTAAGTATAAACTTAAACACGACCAATAAAATTAATTGCTTTTAATTCCCTTCGTATTTAAATCTAAACTTACTCAAAATGATCGGCTTAACCCCATGGGGAGCACAACAGCCAACATAAACACATATTTTAGTGCAAACCGCATGCAATGGGATTGCACAGTTCGATGCCCATCACATCAAACTTATTTCTGCACCGATCGCTGCGATTACCTGTTCACGGGTCGTTTTGCAAGTTATACGGATGCGTTTCACTTTGAACGTGCTCATTTCGCGTCCTTTGAAGCTTGCACGTTTAGAAGCGTTTGATTTCAACTCTTTTGCCGTGATTCGCGCCCGAGCGACGCGACGCGTTCCGCCTTTACATTTGGAAACAAATGAAGAGCTGTACAAGGAAAAGTTTTTAATTCGCCTAATGCACACGGAGTACCTGTCTTTTCCTAACTAAAGTGCACTCTTATACCGCTTCGCGTCGGCACAACGTTCTGTCACATCGACTGTTGCATTGTGAGCAGTTTATTTTAGCTCCGTCTTGAATGCTTTCCATTTTTCTCAAGGCACACTTTTCACAAAAATGGAGGAGTTGTTTTTTGTAAATGTTGGAAAAGTATGTTGCTTTTTTTTAATGAATGTTGTGTAACTTCAATGTCATTCATTAGCTAGATGTTTAGGCTAATTCTGAGTGTACATTTGGTAAATACAGCCCAATTAGTCTATTGAAATAATCTTAGATGATGTTAACATAAATTGGGATTACAAAATTATGAAAAGTAATAAAATAAAATATATCTTAACGAGATCGAGCACTAATTATCTCTAATTAGTTATAAAAACAAAGAAACCATGCCAAGTGCGATTTGTTAGGCGCTTAATCAGACTTAATGATTACTTTGATTTTCATCTCTCGCCCGACGAAACGAGAAACTTAATGAAAAGTCAAGCAAACTCAGGCGAATACAAATTTTAGCATTAGTATGCAAGAGTAAAGTTTTTATTCAATATAACTTGCAATGTTTTATCTTTCGTTTGTCTTGCTCGCATCAGCAATGCACAAGTTATTGTTACTTACTAATGGTAAATAAAGTCTTCGGGATTTCAGTTTGTCTTTTAATTTCAATACTGTATTGAAATTGTTAAGTATACAATTACTAAGCGAGTTTTGAAATGTCTTATGGAGATTTTTACTACTTAGTAGCGACGCTTAGGATGTTTATTTCTACTTAGATGTGTTATCTTGTTTGCCTCTCAAACTAGCAACGTCTGCTCCGGCGCATCCTACTTAAAAGATTTTTAACTTTTGAATTATAAAATCTGCCTGACTGCCTTATCGGTCTAGTGGTCGCAAGCGCGACTGCTGAGAGTGAGGTCCTGGGTTCGATCCCCGGGTCGGACAAACTGTTATTGGGTTATTCCGTGCGGCATTTCTCAGTAGCAGCCCGGAGTCTGGATTTGTGCCTGGTTGATGGAAATAGGCTCGCCCACATTACATGGGACTTAAACTTAAAAGCGAAATGTGGGTGTACATACATCACATACATGCACCTCTGCCTAACCCTTCGGGGAACATGAGCGTGATGTTATGTTATGAATTTTAAAATCAGGCATATATTTTTCGAAATTAATTACTTTTCCTTTTTTTTAAGTTATCAACGCTTTACTGCGCCGCCGCGCCGGCTTATTCATCAGATGTATATTATCCTACACTTTGCCCCTCTACACGAGGAGCAAAATGTAGACTTTGTCTTCTCTCATATGCAAATTCCTCTCGATAAAAACTCCTAACGCAAAATCGTTGATTCAGTGTCTGGCTGTCAAGTCAGCAGACTTTGTTAGTTCCGTAGTCGTCTCGTCCTCGTCGCACGGCATCGAGTGTCGCCTCCTCCCGCCACCTAATTCTGATATGAATATGAAATTGTATGTAAATGTCGGCCAAATGTTACCGCGCAACTTGACAACTCGACAGCGCTGTAAATATACGGGTAACGTTGCACCGAGCCACCGACTAGGTATACCGAAACATGCGAGTTTGTAGTTTACGACTGTGACTGTTTGAATAAATTGTTTAGATTGTCGTCTATGTACATACTTACCGCAGGGTGCAAAGGTGCCGAGCCACAATCCACGCAAGCTCAGAATTCGTATAGGTACACAGTTAATATAATACGGAGTGCCCTCGCACCGCAACACTCTAACGAGAGCAATATCACCTAACTACGTTCAGCGGAAGCACCCCTTCTGTTTTAAACTAGAATCCATTTCACGACTACAAACTCCACAAATGTGCATTTTCTCGTGCCGAGCGCTCCGCCACAAAGTTAAGTTTTACCACTTGCTATAATTACCAATAAAACGTGTTCTTGGTGATGGCATGTCAACTAAGGCCGCATCAGAGTTATGAAGTTGCCGTCTGCCTCCGTGACACCGCATTATTGCTGACATTTTAGTCTGATTATCTTTAATTAAAAAGTTGTTTTAGGCCCCCACAAAATGCCAAGTTATTAAAAGAAATTGTCGAGAACCCGCGAAGTGGTAACTCAGTGAATTGTCATAATTAGATTAAAAAGGCCTTGCTTTACTAGGATTTTGGACAGAGATTTCTAAACGATTCTTTGGTGTTTTATAGACACTTATATCTAGTTTTTGCTTTTCACTATACTGCCGTAATAGAACGGGTTTAAACGCATCGTATGCTCAAAGAATATTGACAGATATGATCACTTCTCGATTGGAGCTCCGCCAACAATGTCTAGATTTTCTGTACGATTTGTAACTCGATACCCTAGCTTCCGTTTAGAATAGATGTGCCATTTTAGAGTGTTGCGTCTCTCTCGGGTTCGACATGCGTTCCTGAGATATTTACGACGGTATGCACTTCAAGTATTTCCATGATATATTCCCGTATAGTCGATTACACATGATTATAGTGGGGTACGATTGCGTGTTAGTCTTTGCGTGTAATTCGGATACCGTTTTTTATTTGAATTATGGAACGAATATTGTATTCATACAGTTTGAGTTTGTTTTAATATTGATGGGCGCGTTACATTGATACGTTTGAATATTTTTGTGGGGGCGCGGGAGAGCGGCGGGCGCGGGTGCGAGCCGAGCGTCATATGATTCCTTTTATTTATTTTAATCAAATGTGCCGCTTGTTGTTTTGATGCGGCGAGGTTTGCTGTCGTGGCAGTTTGCATGCTCCACATTCGCCCATGAATTCCGGTGTGCGGACCTGCGGATAGATGAATGCTTTAACATTTTACATATCCGACGAATGAATTCGTTCTCCCAACTGACGGTTTTTCATTTTATTCAGTTATTTGATACGTTTTTATTTATACCGGCCGGCGTGTTGTCTTTGTCGAGTTTACTCTGGGGTATTGTTACAAAAATAATAGATATAGGAATTCATACCCATGTCGTGCGTTAGTAAAACCTTTTATGCTGATAGCGGATTTGCTCTATTTACAAAACTGGTTTATATATACACGCGTGCTTCCCCATATTTTGTTACAATGCCAAACATTTAATTCACGAAAACGTTATTTGGTAAATTTAATTTATTTCTGCCCGTTTTAACATTAGGTATTTGGCTGCTTCGAAACACTTTAAATATTTCAGATGTACAGGATTTGTAACAATTTAAATGCACGCTATTATTAAACGTACCTAATGGCAGCAATGTCTAGTATTTTAATCTGAATAATTCGAGACCACAGCTCATTATAAAGCGTCACAGAGTAAAAAAGAACAGAGAAATAGCCGGGGATAATGAAAATCTCGGATGTCGTATTTCTTTTTGAAATTGGTTCACATTTCTTTGTAACTGTGCGTGCGGCAGGCTGCGGTCCGACAGTGCAAGAGCCAATCAATGGTTATGAGCGTGGGGTAGGCAGGGATCGTGGTACCCGCACTGGTTGGTGGGGGACAGTAATCATTTAAAAATGTTGCGCATCCAGTGTGAAACGCATCTCGACGATAGCCGTTTACGTTCTACAATCAGATCGTCCTACCTCCCTCATATCGACTTTTTCCACTTCGTTTGTTGCGCCCGGTTTGGGAATAGTTTTTGTTTCGACCGGACTAATCAACGCCTGTACATGGCCGCCCGACCGGGTTTTTCCATTTTGTTTCAGAATAAAATATTCGGGGTAGTTTATTGTACAATCGGTCATAATAGTTATGAAATTCAGAACAAACGTTACCTATTCATTTAGTGTAAGTTAACACACTGAAAACATTTTATACGGTCTGCAAATATTTAACGTTACAAAGAGAGAATTTAAAGTTTACATTTTGAATAATCCTTGGAACCGCTCAACTGTTTTAATCTTTGACAGCTAAAGGGAAATAGTATTTTAGTTATTAACTTTTTTAATAAAAGTGTTTATATAAATTTACAGAACAACATAACTTTTAATTTTGTGAATGCAAAAGTGAGAATGAATAATGGGGTCATAGGTACCTGAAACCAAAATTTGGACACTTGTTAAAACCTTGTCTAATATCAATTTATAAAAAAACATGTCTAAACAACTGTTAAATAAGATTTTGTGGGAAGGCAGTGAGTACATAAACCTATTCCTAAAATTCTGTCAAAACCTATAAAAATAGGAGTTGTTAGGTATCTTACAATTATTTTTCGACCACTTTTAGCTCTAAACGGGCAAAATAAATAATAGTAAATTATTAACCTTTTGACCGCCACGGACGTCTATGGACATCAAATTAAAACGTGCTCACGACGCTTCCAACGGCATGGCACGTTGAAAACACCACTTTTTTTACAGTTCAAAACGTGCACGGACGCCCATGCACGTCACACACGTGCATAGACGTCCGTGACGGTCAAAGGGTTAAAAAAAAGATAGAAGAAAAGATTACCTTACACTTGCGTTAACAGTGAAGGAACACCTTGACGAAACCTGCACACCTGAGAAGGCTCTATAAAGTTCTCGACGGTGTGTGTAGTTTACCAATTCGTACCAGGCTAGCGTAGTGGACTAAGGCCTGAATCCTTCTCGTTCTGAGAAGAGGCCTGTGCCCAGCAGTGAGGCAGTAATGAACTGATTATTTTTATGTTATATTAAATGTGATAAATTGGAATTAGTACCGGTCGGCTCCCGCACCTGATACCAAATTACAACCACTATATTACCCACATCTCAAGAAATTCCCAACTAATTCTACCCACAACTCACTCAACGGTCCAAAGCCCTTGAAATTACACAATTTACATAACATTATCAAATAATCATATCTGCTAACATTCCCTTACAACATTTTGGTTCTACAAGTGATTTCACAGGTACGTAGGTACACTGTATTTGCGGTTACGCGGTGCAAATATCGATTTACATGCCACTGTATAATTCACAGGTTGAATAATGTATTACCTTTCATTAGCACATTGGCCAGTCCCAAGGTGTATTTGCACATCAATTCGCTTACCCACACCCTTAAGGAATCCTTACGTGTGAACGATTGTCCTTTCGAGCGAGTATGCCATATAAATTCCCTTTTGTTTTTTATTAAGTTTTATTGTTGTTGTTTATAGGTTATTTATATCGATTTGTTGTAAAAAATAAAGTTACAATGACTTCTTGTTGAAGGTATGTTGTTTCATGAAAAAGATCCCTAAAAAGTTTCAGTTATCTGTGTGTTTATTTTTAACTAGCGACCCGTCCCGGCTTCTCACGGGTGCAATGTAATACACATATAAACCTTCCTTTTGAGTCACTCTATCTATTAAAAAAAACCGCATCAAAAACCGTTGCGTAGTTTTAAAGATCTAAGCATCATAGGGACAGACAGCGGGAAGCAACTTTGTTTTATACTATGTAGTGATAGCGTACCATATCAAATAACTCTTTTCGATGCACCTGATTCTTTTTCTCTGCATCACCCTAAAGTCGACTGGTAGAAAATGCCTCAGGAATTAAGTCCGCCTCTGTACAATTTTTGTTCGAAAGTATAAATAAACAAAAAGAAAACCACCAAAACAAAGCACTGATCCAGTATCTGACCCTACACATGGGCCACTAATAAGGCCATTGGAGACACAGTTCTGGGCCTCGGGACACTTTAGTAACTCGAGGCACAGTTATGAGTCGAGCTACTAAACTGTGTCCATAGCAACTAATGTTTCCGATCCCAAAGGGAAAAGCGGTCGCTCGAGCGATTAAGATGGTGTACCAAGCCACAGGACGGTCGCCCGAGCGATCAAGACGGCGGCTGTATGACACAAAACGATCGCTGCCGCTAAAAACAATTCAATTCATTTATTGTTTGTCACAGGTAAATACAGATGTTATACTTGTTATATATAATTTTTCGCTGAAACATACCCTTGGGTGTACAATATTGTTCATGCATTTTATTTTCATAACTACCTACATACTTCTATCATATTACCATCATATCAAGTAGAAATGTTAAATTATAAAATTTAACATTTCTACTTGCACCCTTTATCTTACCTACTTCGCAAAATAAAGTTCTTGAGGAAATTAATAATTAAACAAAATAAACAGCATCAAAATTAATTCACAATCATATAAACAAACATGCTTTCAACGGTGTCTCGAACAACTTACCGCCGTTTTCAATAATCTACCTATCGGAAGTTTCCCCTACTAGAGATAGAAATTTGACATAAGCTCCATAGAAGTAGGTAATGTCAAATTTCTGTCCTTAGTAGTAGGTTACTAAAAACGGCCGTTAGTGTCCCAACTGCGTTCCAACGCAAATAAAAATTAATATATTTGAATATAAAATCGACTATAACCACAATTCATTTTTTAAAAGCATTTAATTTTTCTCTGTTCGAACACAAAATATTGTCCTACAAACATGGACATAACATGCGGATGACCACACGCTATGTTCCGAACGCTGGCAACATTCAAACGCGGTGTTGCCAGGAAGTTAATTACATTATTTAATGATATTTTACAGTTCCACCCACCTGACTGATGAACCTAATGATTGACAATTATCGTCCCGATTTATAGTTCATACTATCATGTCGGCGTTTACGTCTGATGGGAAGTAAATTGTATTGAACCATGAAATAGGCTGTTACTGCACCCTCTGTGAGATACCACTTAGATTTGACTTACTATGTTGCTGATATAGTTATGTTTAGCTACTATAAATAAGAAAGTTTAGTTAATTTCCGAAAAAAATATAAAAAAGTACGTTACGTAATTTTCCGGTATCCACAAATAACGCAAGACAGCATTAACGGTGGTATTGGATATGTAATTTTTATTAACTGGAAAAGTTTTTATTTACACAAACAATATTCAAATAATTACAAATAAAAGTATATGAATATAAATAAAAATACATCGTACCAAAACTATAAAATAAAATAGGGCATCAACATATTCCTCCGGTCTGACTATTGTGCCCAGAAGACTGGCAGCATTGCCACGTTGTATGGCAATGCTAATTCTTTGACCAAAGTTGTCGACCAGTTGCCTTACAACATCAACTTGAGTATAATAATGATTTAATGTGAAAAATATTTTGGTATTAATTGATGGCAGCAGAGTTAATAAAAGTCGGTAGCATTCAGTTTTAATATTTAAATTCTGCAGTTGCGCAAACAATTAGCAATCCATTGTTTTTTTATGTCACATTCATAATATTATAATCATATTCTTTATAGCAATTATATCAAAAATACTAGTTGTAAAGTTAAAGGTTATCCAATTTATTTAAAGCCAAGTTTTAATTGCGCGTATAAAGGTAACGAGTTTTCACAATATACGACTTTATTACAACACAAAATAATAGCGAAATATTGCGGCGATACTTACGAAGTCCAATAATTGCAGGCTTAACGTGGCACGCGTGCTATTACCTCAGAAACGGTTCACCTCAATCATTATAATGCCCGTTTAATTATTATTCATTGCGCGACCACGCTCGTCTAGAGTCCGAACGATACCCATCTCTATTCGCGATCATTACACCGCAAAAACCCGTCTACAGACTACACCAACCCTCGAATAAAGAGTATTAGTGTGATCGATGTGTTTACAGTGTCGTTTTAGTTTTAATTAAGCTACAGTTGGACCGTTAAGCTGGACCGCGCAGTAAAATGGACTGCGCGGCGCGTGCGGTGCGTTAATAAGCCCGCGCGAATTTAACTCGCAGCGTTGACCGTAAATGAGAATCGCCAATAAATCGGGCATTATAATAAACATTAACGTTATTGTTTCCCGTTAAACGGGTCCCCCCGCCCCGCGCCGCAGGTGCCGCCGCAACAATCCGGTTGGAATTTCAACGACTTCAATTATTGAGTGCCTCGGATCCGAACCCTTTGGCTCCTCAAGGGGCCGGACTGTCCATTTCATCGGACGATAATGCCGCTTGGCACTCGGGATCTACCTAACTTAAATAAACCGGTATATTCCTTTTTGGATTTTTTCATGCGAAACTTGGTTTACAATTTAAATGGGTATGAAACTAATTAACACATTACTGTCCTTTGAGATTTTCCCTTCAAGTGTCAACCAAATCAAACTCTTATTTTTTAGAGCTGATTTTTCAGTCGTCAAATAACTTTTATCTCAGGAATGTTTTTTTTAGAGCTGATTTTTCAGTCGTCAAATAACTTTTATCTCAGGAATGTTTTTGGCATTTTGACAGATTTTCGATATAAAAGCTGTCAAAACTTAATATTTTTCCCTCCTCCTTTTTATAAGTTATCTGATGATTAAAAAATCGGCCCTTAGTGAAAATATTACTGATAATGCCCGATTTTACCAACTTCGGGTAGCATTTATCTCAGGGATAAGTTTTTTTTAATATTTTGACAGGAATTCTAGACAAAAGCTGTCAAAATTACATATTATTTTGTTTCTCAGATAAAAGTCACCCGATGTTGTTAAAATTGATCCTTAACCCTAAAATGATATTTTTTAAACTGAATACCGAACTCCTTCCAAATAATAATTAGATAAAGCTGTATTATAAACAACTTATTCAAATATTTATACTTGTAAACCGTCATCCGCCACATCATGAATATAAGATGTCCGGTGACAGGAAACCTTGATTCAATTGAAGATTTGCATAATTTGCATCGGATATAATCTCTTGGTGTTATTATACGCCGTGTTGTAAGTAACTGGGATAGAAAAACACTGACTTAAATAGGACATATCCCGTTTGTTTATAATTTACAGCTTTATTAAAATTACTAGGTTTTGCCCGCAGATTCGCTTGCGTTAATTTAGAATTTGATAATCAACTCTTAACACACTACTGAAGTTTCTATCACTACATAGTATAAAACAAAGTCGCTTCCCGCTGTCTGTCCCTATGTATGCTGAGATCTTTAAAACTACGCAACGGATTTTGATGCGGTTTTTTTTAATAGATTTGATTCAAGGGGAAGGTTTATAATACACTTCTCATCAAAAAAATCGAAACACTTCCGAAATTATCTTTGTGGCGACAATTAAACAAAAAACAAGCATTAATTCACTATAGAAAAAACATAATTTGGTAGCTGGAAGTTTGGTCTTTACAATGGTATACGAAACTTCCAATTTTTTTTTTTTCAATTTTTATCCTATAAATGAATGGAACATTGTTTTGAGATAAACGTGTGTTTAGAGTTGGAGTACATTTGTCGTGCAAAAAACGCAAAATAACGCATTACTTTAAAATTTTCTGTTTGTAATTTGTTGATTAGGCTCTGTGACGTCTGTTAAAACGTTTTTTTATAACACACATGCATACTTCACCCGCAGCAGCCGCCCAAGTAGTGACATTGCTGGATTCTGGGACTAGTCAGCGTGTTGTGGCTGCAAGATTGCATCTAAGCCACTTGTCTGTTCAAAGAGTGTACCAACGCTATCGGGAGACTAGTTTATTTACGCGCCATCCAGGATCTGGTAGGAATCGGGTCACTTTTGAGTGAGACGGCCGATTTATTGCAACCGTTTGTTTGCAAAATCGACGCCTTCGCGATTTTCAACTGCAGCAGCAGCTCCTTGTTGTTCGAAGGGGGACTGTAAGTAGCTCTACGATTTGAAGAAGATTGAAGGAACGTAGACTGGTACCACACAAGCCAGCTAATGGGCCGAAATTAACAACAGACCATCGAAGAGCGCGCCTTAACTTTGCACTTGTGCTCTTAAATTGTTCAAACCTACAAATGAGCAAGGATCATTATGGAACATCAACATAAGGAATTCTAAACCTTATGCTACCTACTATTAAATGGCATTTAGTATTTATTTTAAAAAAAAAACATGTTTTTCTAATAATCCATTCAAAACAAAAACTTGCGAGGTGTTTCGATTTTTTTTTGGTGAGCTCTTCGATGGTCTGTTGTTAATTTTGACCCATTAGCTGGCTTGTGTGGTACCAGTCTACGTTCCTTCAACCTTCTTCAAATCGTAGAGCCACTTACAGTCACCCTTCGAACAACAAGGAGCTGCTGCTGCAGTTGAAAATCGCGAAGGCGTCGATTTTGCAAACAAACGGTTGCAATAAATCGGCCGTCTCAATCAAAAGTGACCCGATTCCTACCAGATCCTGGATGGCGCGTAAATAAACCAGTCTCTCGATAGCGTTGGTACACTCTTTGAACAGACAAGTGGCTTAGATGCAATCTTGCAGCCACAACACGCTGACTAGTCCCAGAATCCAGCAATGCCACTACTTGGGCGGCTGCTGCGGGTGAAGTATGCATGTGTGTTAGAAAAAAAACGTTTTATCAGACGTCACAGAGCCTAATCAATAAATTACAAACAGAAAATTTTAAAATAATGCGTTATTTTGCGTTTTTTGCACGACAGATATACTCCAACTCTAAACACACGTTTATCTCAAAACAATGTTCCATTCATTTAAAGAACAAAAATTGAAAAAAAAAAAACTATTTTTTGGAAGTTTCGTACACCATTGTAAAGGCCAAACTTCCAGCTACTAAATTATGTTTTTTCTATAATGAATTAATGCTTGTTTTTTGTTTAATTGTCGCCACAAAGATAATTTCGGAAGTGTTTCGATTTTTTTGATGAGAAGTGTATGTATAATACATTGCAACCGTGCAAAGCCGGGGCGGGTCGCTAGTAATAATATAATTCAATCATGATTCGAAAGATACGTGGCGCCATCTATTAACGTCATTGTTGTTTTCCTCGGGAACATTACTTTTTTTCGGGATGAAAGTTACCCTTCTGTACACCCTGACAACGTATATGCAAAATTTCAGGATGATCGGTTCAGTAGTTTAGTTGTGAAAAGGTAACAAACAAACAAACTTACTTTCGCAATTATAATATTAGTTAGGATTAGTAAGGATAAACATAACATTACGCCTGTGTTCCCCGAAGGATTGAGCAGAGTTGTTAAGTACACCCTCATTTCGAAGTCCCATGTAATAAGGGGCGAGCTTATTGCCATCAACCGGGCACAAATCCAGACTACGGGCTGCTACTGAGAAATTCTACACAAAAACCCAATAACACTTTGTCCGACCTGAGGATCGAATTCAGGACATCACGCTCAGCAGACGCGTTTCGGACCATTAGACCAACAAGACAGTTTGAAATTGCCGCATTCCTGGTCTTTGGGCTTTGTTTTTTTTTCAATTTTATTTGTTTTCGTTGCTTTTTTGCACTTTACGTGACTAATGACTAGACTATGAAAGCCTCATAGGTATCTCTTATTTGATAACTTAAATAATTACATATCGTTAGTGAAGTTTTAACAGTGCGTAAATCATTTTGTAACAAAAACAGACAACACTGGGAAAGCCACAATTTTACTTGAATTGAATAAGTTTATTAGGATGTTCAAAGGTTTAAATCATCTAATAGTTGATTTGTAACGATAATTAAAAACAATATTGCGTTCAGGGCAGTTACGCTCCTCGTTTTAAATACATCGTTTTTTCACTCTCTTGTAAAGTAGCCATTTTTGACTTCCGCACTGTTAGAACTTCACTGATGATAAGGATAATAACATAATATTAACCAAATTTTACTATGTAGGTTATATATATAAACATTAAATACCGTATACAATAATTGTAAAACTGTATTGTAGTAGCCTTATTCAATTAGTTCAGCCTATCTCCGTCTACAACGAGACCATGTTCGTCTCCCAAGATCCACATTACTCAGTTCCCTTCCATCCGCATCTAGTTTACCGATACACCGATACTGCTTACTTCAGATCGTCCATCTGGCTGGGAAGCCTTTTTTAACTTTAATACTAAAAAACTTAAACAAAGTGTACTAAAAGCTTAAAATAGAAATGAACCCTCGAAAACAAAGTAACATTGAACGTTGCTATAAAATAAAACACAAAACAATCTAAAGGCAATTCCCAACTATGGCGCGGTTAAAGCATTATCGAAATTAAATTAGGGTGGTTACACACACGCGTCACGTTGTCCAATCTCGACTCTTAGCGCAATCTCGAGCCATTCCAACGAGAAAACAAAGCAGCCACCTTTCACGGGGAACAAAGAGGAAATCACAAAAGAATGGACTCGACGAATCGCTGTACTGCGAATTATCGGACCGGGTCCAACACACGTGCGAATGCCGTTGATCGCTCTTTAAAACGAACGATACAAAGAAAAACCGGCCAAGTGCGAGTCGGACTCACGCACGAAGGGTTCCGTACAGGTGTGTACCAGGGATGTTACGGAGGTGGTTTTATCGGAACCGAAGTCGGAGTCGGAGTTTTTAAATTTGGTTTGTCGGATTCGGAACCGGAATCGGAGTCGGAGTCGGAGGCAGATTCGGAGGTGTTAGCAGAAGAGAGATGTGTTAAGGACAGGCCTAATAAAATAAAATGGTAAATACATAAGTCAGTCAGCCTCTTTAATTTCAATTAAAAATAATAAACCTACATAATATAGGCGTAGACGATAGAAAAAATGTTTCGACCTCCTATTCAAACCTCCGATTTAAAAGTTACGGAGCAGAAGTCGGAACCGGAGGTGTAATATCAATCGGAAGTTCCGACTTATCGGAGTCGGAGTCGAAGCTCCGTAACATCCCTAGTGTGTACGGACTAAGCGTTCCAATGTACAAGTACGCATAGTCGGTTACGCGTACACAAAAACGCTTAGTAATAGTATGGAGGTGCCTGTCTTAAGCCTTGTACGAACTAAGCGTTCCTGCGTACGCGTTACCGACTACGCGTACCAATGTTCGCGCTATCCGTACACACCTTACCGTTATCTATAAAAACGGCAAAAAAATCATGTCTGTTTTATGGGAGCCCCCCTTAAATATGTGTTTTAATTTAATTATTTATTTTTAAAGTGAATATCTAACTAAATATTCTGTGAATATTTCAAGCGTCTACCTCTACCCCAAGTGTGAGTTTTTTACGTTACTACTGTAGCTGTTGCGTCACGCTAAAAATGTCAAACAAATTTTTAGTCACGCTATTCGCCACTAGAGGCGCTGCCTAAATTTTCATACATTTTTAGCGTGACGCAACTACAGTAGTAACGTAAAAATACTCACACTTGGGGTACTGTTGCCGTTATCAATATCGAACAAAAACGAGCAAAAAAATCACGTTTGTTGTATGGGAGCCCCCTTAAATATTTATTTTATTCTGTTTTTTAGTAGGTATTTGTTGTTAAAGCGGCAACATAAATACATCATCTGTGAAAATTTCAACTATCTAACTATCACGGTTCACGAGATACAGCCTGGTGACAGACGGACAGCGGAGCCTTAGTAATAGGGTCCCGTTTTAACCTTTGGGTACGGAATCCTAAAAAAGGCACTACACAATTCAAGTCGAAGGCACGTTTAACACAACGAAAGTAAATATCAGTATGATGCAACGTGTGGTCGAACCTTTTATATTTTCGGTATTTACTATGTGACCGCTTTGTGTAACTTCAGTTGCAGCGGGGCTTTGTGTTAAAGGTTCGCCCGTCTGTCTATACTAAACAGGGAGTTAGCCGGTGGAATTTCACCGACTTTTTTCTGTTTTATGATTGACAGCACACGGGCCGTGTTCGGTCGCGCGTTCCATGTCCAGCGGTCCGTGATCTGCTACTAAGAGACCTATCCACTCGCCGGTTTCCCACATCGTCACACGTTGCATAACAAAAATACTCTCTGAATACATTTATTACCAGACTCGAACCATCGAACTGCACAAAAGTCACCCTAGCAAAAAGCATACAATGCGAAAATACGAACAGAATCTCAATTCGCGTCTAATTACGAAAATTAAATCGCTGCTTTCAATGTGTGCCAAAGCGTAGAAAAAAATAGGTTCGTCTCGTTAAAACTTTCGTCTGCAAATATAAAATTCAATTTCTGAATGAGCACAAAAAATCTTCCACCTTGTTTTTCGCGTTCATTTTGCATCAACCGACGTAGAATCCTAATTATCTTTCCCAGTTAAGCTTAAGTGAATTATTCCAGCCGCCCACTGTGGCGCACAAACAAAACGGCACTGAGTTCGCAACCTCAGTCGAAAATACTAAAACATTAAAGAGCATTCCCGGCGTACGTATAATATCCGCTAAGTAGTAAATATATGCGGCGCATAAGCCCGCTATCTTGGCGGAGGTAACTGAGCTGCGCTTTAGCCGGCTCAACTTTTAATAACGCCCGCAAAATCATCTAATTAATCTGATTACGTACGGACCCGCACGCCGACGCAACACTCGGCACTAATGCTTACTTCTGAGCATTAAACAAACTTATTTGTCCCATGTAGTGCCACTCGGATTAGTCAGGCGAGCCTTGGCCTGTCTCCCTCGTAGATTAGCACGGGCTTTCTGAGGTCCCGGACAAATACTGCCGACCATCACTTTCATTTCAAATTACACGATGTTATTTATAAAATATGTAGCATAAAACCTTCTCTTTGAGGTCCTCATTTTGTAGCAGTGCCAGATGAGTCAAATAAACTAGAAAGTTTAATCATACTATGTTTTTATGTAAACACATAGAACAATATATGAAAATAGGATAAAACCGTAAAATTTAAAGCAAAGGAATCCGGTTAGAGCCCCGTGTTCGAGATTGAAATTGTTTTTACCTAGGCATTCCAAATATTCTCCCAAAAGATACATCCTCTTGGATAAAGTTGGGATACAGTCTTGCCCATACCCATTTTCCGGTTCAGTGCTTACCTCTTTACGACTTACTGCTGATAGAGATTTCCCTATTTTATTGTAACATGAAAATACAACGTACAAGTTGTAGCTAAGAAAATAGTAGACAACCAAAAGTAATGTTGGACATAACCTTTCAAGGCAAGTAAATAAGTAATTAGTGAAAGTGATGGTAAAATTGGTATCACATTTTCCGAAAGGTTGGCTAAAGAAAGTACACAAAGTTCCGGCTCCTTTCAAGCTTAAGATTAAATACAAAAATGCGGTAATTATCCGTAGCAGGACGTCAGTAAAGATGTAAGAGGCGAATATCAGATTTCAGGCGGGCTTGTATGTTTGTGTGCGCCCCCTATAAGTGTAATTACGTGGGCTCGAGACCGCTCCTTCAGCCGGCTTCACGCACACGATGAATGAGATCTGCCACTAATGGAGATCTTATCTTTACTCCAAGATGGAGTAAGGTGGCCGTCCTTAACAGTATAAACTTTGTTATGTATAATACAGGGACTTATCTTAGCCAAATAGGACAGCCGACTCCAGGTCATAAATAAAGCCCGGCTTTGATTTCTGAAGGTGACCCTCGCTTTGTACGTTCTTGGGGGTCGAGGTTCGTGAGATCCCTTTTAATAGTTTCCAAGGAAATCTTACTTAATTCGCATAATGATCACGTAATCCTTAATACTAATCGGGACCTCTATAAATTATGTACCGAAGTTCACATCGTGAAGACTGCTATCGGCAGTTTCTTGGCGACTTTGCGTTTTGTTAGTATTCAGGGTGTAAACGAATTCGTGTAATTCCTTAAAACCAAGGGATCTATTACTGGTATAAGGTATAGCTAGTATATTAGGATAGCCAACTGCACGGAATTTTACTTAAAAACAAAATAAAAAATAAAATTTTATTTTTTATAATCCCATAGTGGTCAGTGATCGGATCTGAACGACCCGGAAAGGATTCAAAAAAAAAATAAGAAAAAAAATGTGGTAGAACATTTCAATGACACGCATAAATAAGTGGAATCACGGCGACACAACGGGCGGCCATGACTTTTGTGCGATATCACTCCGTGCAATCAGTTAACTCAGGCTGCTAAAATGACTCACGCTAAGAAAAGGAAGTTAGAAGATTGAAAAAAAAAACTCATGCAGAATCAATCCGTGTTACCAGTTACGTAGATCATGTGGTTTGAAGGAATAACACGAATTCGGATACACCCTGTATACGTATTAATTTCTCAGCAATTACCCGCTAATCCGTTTTCTTCACAAATTAAATATTTAAGTCGGCAATTTGTGGCGCTTCCGCTTTACACAGCGCTGTACAAAGAAGAAAGGACTATTTGGCGAAAGTAATTTTCAAAATTATATTGTTACTTCGCCTTTAGATCTTGTAATAATTATCTCTGGTCTGCTTTAACAAGCGTTTAATTTGAGTAGGAAATTAAGACTCGCTTTACGTTAAATTGCTCTTGATAAGGAGCCAAACGATACGCGACAAATTATAATTCTGTCATAACGATTCCAAAACATACATATTTGAATACGTTGTTTGAAATTACTCATAATGGAGTCAAATTAAAATTACGTACGGTTTCAATACGAGAATATAAGTCTTTATGGAACACATTTTACTTTACCTTCTTGAACAATGCGATATGGAAATCAATCGGAACTCCATTCAACTTAGCTTTTCAAAAAAGAGCTCAGTGATTTCGATAAAAGGCAAAGCCTATTGGCAGAACGAATCGAGGGGCAGAATACAGAAGGAGGTTCTGTGCGGGCGCCGGGCGTCGGGCGGCGAGAGCAGATAGGCAGCTCGAGCGACACGAATGCGACATTTCAATTTGAGTATATATTATTCATGGTAATGCGTTAAAAGCGCCGGCATACAAGTCGCTCAGTGCGGCTGGCGGAGGCTGGCGGAGGCTGGCGAGGCTGGCGCGGGCGGCGAGTAATCGCCCCGCACGTGCGCTCGCCAGATACATAATATGTATATTCAATGTTGTGCTTTAAAATTGTCGTTTCGCGCCATTTGCAGTTGCCGCGCCGCCCGGCCCGATGTGCTTCGCTTATAAAGTAACTCCGCGAAATGTGGCACTCGTTTTTATTTATCGACGCTCTACGAAATCGCTTTTTACCTATCACTGAACAAAAGTTTTTGTTGTATAAAAAATCTGGTATAGTACCGGAAAGTACAAAAATGTATGGAAATGTTGCTGTACGTGATATGTGTCCGATTAATGAAATAGCCTGAGGGTTGGTTGCGTATTGAGCAGATACAAACAAGATATATTGAATACCGTACATAAATCTCGTGCGGTGCTATAGAGCGGAGTGAATCCGTTGCTACCGCAACATTACCGGCGTAAATGTTCAAATAATTCCTATGCACGCATTCCGAATCGGATTCCAAAAGTGAAATCTATGTGGCTGCCTAGCTTAGAGCGTAATTCAATTATTGTCGAAAGCTTACTCACTTAATTCATATGCTGAGCTTTTAATACTGAATTGTTGTTGACATTTAAAATAATGGATTTAAATGAACCAGTGTCCGCCCACAGTGGTCAAAATTCGACCATAATCATTTCTTATGATTTCGTTTCCAATTTTTTTTTTATTGATAATCCTTATTCTCGACACAAACAAAAGAGAAACTGATACTTAACTATTCTGTCTTTGCCTATTTATATATATTTAGATATTGCCCCGTCACAAAACAATAGCAAAAATCTTTGTCGTTGTTCAGTTAAAAGTTGTAGAGTTATATAACAAAATCCTCAGGTTAAAAACAATAATATTTCACCTGCAGATATTTATTACACCTATCTTTTCTCAGATATTATAAATGTGTTGAGGAATTTCGCAGAGAACATTTAAATTTATTTAAGGCTTACCTCGATATTGCCTTCGAGATAGTTTCTACGGCAAGAATTTAAAAGGGGAGACCCAAAAAATTAATCAATGGACGGTGGGTATTCCACAAATACGGTGAGGGTATAAAGATAATATTGTATTGGTGCAAACATGCTAGTGTGTTTAAGAGGTACAAGGGTAGTGTGGGTTAGTGTGCGTGAGGAGCAGAGAGGTCGAACTGTGGCCAACATCTATTATTCATCGTTGAAGACACGGGAACGAAATTTGTGTAAGTGCGTTGTGATCCAGCCAATCTCACAATCTTTATTTCATTCTCAATAAATGGATTAGGTTGTTCGCAAACCTTGTTGTGTGCTTACATTTATTTTGTTTATGTTTGCCAACGCGTAGCGTGATTATTTTTTTGAATTTATTTATAATACATTTTTCAATTTTCATCTCTGACACCGGTTTAACCTAGGATATCGGCATTGTCCAGTTAGGTTGTGCAGATTTGATGGCATAAAGATTTTTTATTTTTTTTTCTCTTCGCCTAATTGTTGCCGTTGACGACATTATAGACTTACGTATTAAAAATAACTCAAGATCATTCCAAAACATATTTCCGCAAGCAATATTGAATACTGAAGCAATTTTTATGTTCTTGAAAAATCTTTATCATAATATCAACGATTTCTTAGAAGACGAAATTATAATCTCATCAAGTAATCTTCATACAACTTCGATTTTCTTAAATTGTTATTTATTGCTTGTTAAGAAAAAAGGCCTTGAAGTCACGAATAATACTTTCACTGATTAGTTTATTTATCTTATGCAGTGTAAACACCTAGCCAGCGAATACCAATGAATTTGGGCTCGATACCCCTAAAAACCGAATGAAACCGGATTCGTTCTATATAAAGTTTAGTCAAATTCAACAAATGACGAACGTTCGTTGCCGTTCGTTCGTTAACTAGGTGTGTACGTTGCATTATATATATTTATTCACATTCATTTGTTTACTTGCCTGTCCGCACGTACGTATTTTTCACAGCGTCATTTGCTAAAACACAGATTTCCTAAATAAAAAAAAGGCTGGTTTGAATTTCGAACGCATGACATATTTTCGAACCACATCATTACACTCATCAATAAAACCGTTAGATTTAAAGTTCAACGTACATAATACCAACATTCGCACGAAAACGTCGAGGCGTTTGTTTGCGGTGTTGGCAGGTGCGTGCGTACGCATGCAGCGTGCTGCGGCTGTGTGTGATAGATGACAGCCGATATATCAGCCGCTACATGCTCCCCGGCCACCCCTCGCCTCATCTAACGAATATTAATCAAGTTTATACCCAGCCTTATATCGCACACAGCGGACCTCTTAATTTTCTTCAAGTACGAAAGCATCTATTACGTTATTATTTTTCTTCCTCAAGACGTGTGTAATTTTTTTCGCGTCTTTATCCGCCAGACGAAAACAATTCGTTTGCAGAAACAACCTTCTGATTTTATTTACGGGAGTTTCTCGACCTCGCTCGTGATAAAACTTGTACTTAACATACCCATCGAACTTCATAATTTATATGGAGGTAGTTAAGCAGTTAAAAGCCTGGAAACCTTTCCTCAAAGTCGTCTTAAAAAATTGAGGAAATTCCGCGGGGACTCACCTGTGACCCTCTCCGGTGCCATCGTTTTATCGGTACCCAGAGACATAAATTACAAGTAAAAGTAATCGTTGAAACTTTCCTGTAGCAGGCCGGAGGGCCAGAAGCTTGGAATTCGTGCAGAATTACCTGCCACTGGTTTTAAGACTTGTAATTTATCAGTGAAGGCCCCCGCGCCTCGATCGGCCGTAGGTCGGCGACCACCCGCCCGGAAAATGGCCCGTATCGTTATTCCAAGGATCTGCCGGAAAATATTAGTTTCGACGTACACATTACTTGTTACAAAAGCAATAAGCATTTAGATGCCTACTTAGCACGTTGCAAATCCCTAAATAAGAGAAGAAAATAAAAAAAATCTCTCAGAATAAAGACATTAGTTAAAGTACGGTTGCTGGTTTCTGCGTACGGTATCTAGAAAAAAGGCGGGTTTTGATTGACGCTGGTAATCGGCTTAATGTAACCTCGAGGCAAGTTTTGCGCGGAGCACAAACGACTGGTTAAATTCGGAGGTCGACGCAAAGCGACGCAATATCTCACACGTCACAACGAAGGAGCTTTTCATATAATTCATTTCCCTATTCATATTTGTCTTAGAAGCTGACTGGAGCACGTAGTAAAAAAACCCTAAAAAGAGGTTACGGAGTAAATTGATACTGTTTTGCTTTCGAGATAATTGAAAATATTTTGCGAAAATACGCTTTTCATACTTACGTATTCTATCCACATTCGGTTCCAGAAAATATTCGCGAACTAGATAATTATTCACAGAATAAAAGGTATCTCATAAAGCGTTTGATTGAAAAAGAAAAAAGGTACGCAATGTGAGTGTCGCGTGCCACGATCATTGACCTCTAGATATCCTCTCCCCAAATTCCGTATATCCAATAGGAAAACTTGTCTGCCTTATGGTTTATACTCGTCGTTCAAGTTTACGTGACTGGAAATAGTAAAATCGGATGATGATGTTGATAATGTAGGTCGTAATGGGCCATTGCCAATAAAACCTTATAGGTAAGCGATGGATTAAAAGGAACTAGGTCAGGGCAAGGCCCATGCCTTATAAAAATAACGCGCTTTGGAAGGTGCTCCCGACTACTAAACGTCGGAAGTGCCAATCGCGTTATCTATCCATACTGCCTACCTGCTTTGCAAACAATACGCAAACTAAACTCGCTTAGTAACCGAATACGTTTAGTTAGTGGACTACGTTCACCTTGAAACAAGTTCTAACAAAGTTTCCATCTAGATTAGGAGTTTCACGTAAATATGTAAGTACATCAAAGACATAAAACTTAATAGTTACAACGATGATAAAAGTATCTTTACAGGTAAAATAGTATCGGGCAAATGGAACAGCCAATCACACTAAGTTTCTTTTAGCTAGTACTTTAGTCTAAAAGGAAAGTTACATGCACTCAATAGGAGACCGCTTAAAAAGTTTCGTTCGGAAACGTCAATGGATAAGGCTGGGCCGCAACTTCGCAATATCGCCCACTTGTCCCGGCCGAATGAATAATTATTGAAATTTAAATTCTTATTTTGAGTCTCATTACGAAGTTTGAAAAGGGTCATGCTTTTTGTATAATTAAAGAGCTTTCCATTTTGTGACGCTAAACTTGAGATCTGTTAGGAAATTAATTGAAATATTTTAAATCGATTTACCTATCGGTTCGTAGTACCGCTACGTCGCTACGTTGCTACGAGGCGTAGAACATTTACGCAAATGAAACGAAATTTTCGTAGAAAGTAAGAAGCAGTAATAATTATTAATATTATACAGTGTTACAAATTAAATGGAAGCAAAATTTTAAAATTAAGATTTAGAGATCAATTTTAAGATGCGTTTTTAATATGATTTTTTAAATCATGGAAATTTTGAAAATTACATTCATTTCAAACATCCTAAATAAACTTAGTCACACGGAGAAGGGAAATTTGCGGCCATATAGTTGAGTACATACATTGTCAATTTTAAGTTATAAATATGTGTCATCTATTTCATTGCATGGTTCCAATTATCCACACGTTGTTTATGAAATAATTAAAAAAAAAAGTTTGTTATTTCGTAAATCGATTATATTATCGATACTGAACCACCCCTGAAAATTTGGCAACCCTTTGAAAAGTAGTACTGTATGTAATTGGCAAGTACGTAAAGCCGGCGGTGTGCGGTGTAAGGGGGTGTCGTGGATCGGACGCGGTCGTGTTTCGTGAGCGGGTCATTTGCGCCCATCGTTACCAACAGCAGGCGTCCCCCACACGCACAACGATCTCTTCATTTTCACACAGAATTTTACACTCATAGTAAACGTTAAAACTCATTTTCATGTTCCATTTTTTCGCTTCCACGATATATTGTATTGCCCCGTTTATTGCGACGACGAACAGATATTAAACATTAAATATTTACAACGGATTTTCGATTCCATCTATAGTTACTTACTAGTTTCGATCCTCAGACAGATACGGCCCTAAGTCAATATCGTAAGTTCCGGCCACAAACTTAGCGACCGCAGTGGCCGGTCGAAAGTTTCATGTGGCTGATAATTTACATAATAGAAGACTAGGTCTATCTACTATCGGGGTCATCCAGACTTCTGTGGATTAGAGCTTTCACGGGCAAGGCTTATCGGATTTTGAACGAATTTCGGGTAGCTTGCGATAGCGACGTCATTATCGATATCCGATTTATATGCAGATTGGGAGTGAAGTGGCTGTGGCGTGGCGTGGGCGCGGCGCTGACGTCACACGCGCGCCGCCGCCCCACTACACATAAATAATCCCACTCGCCGACCGCCGTCTTCAACTTTGTCTTATTTGAAGATTATACAATTAATCCCTTCCCTTTACATTCCCGTCGGAACTGAGATCCTTGTACAACTTTTGCGCACTCGACCCGACGAAGACAGAACCTCCATTGTGAGGATTTAACAATTTCACCCGCCTCGTTGCATTTCACAGAGTAATAATAAAACATCACAATGGATGTCAACTCTATTCAAGATGAGTATCCAAGATGGAGAGCGTCAGTGGCATAATTCAACAAATCAGATATGATGAAAGAATTATTTTCCTTGGGAAGGGCTGTTTCGGAACCGTAACAATATTATTATATCTTTATTCAATACGTAAAGACGGTAATAGGGTAAATTTTGTTATTGTATTTGTACTGTTAAAGCCAACAATGTAATATTAGAAATATAACTCGTGTCCCACTTAAAATCACAGTAGATAAAAATGTATGAGGAGAATTCTCATAATACACATTTTTCTACGTGTATTGGAAGTTTTTAGTTGGCGCACATTACGTTGGCTGCCAAGCTCTGCTACAAATTGCGTTCATCCCCACTATGACGAGTCTCGTAAACAATAAGTAATTTTGAAAATGAAGGCGAACGTATGAAAGCTTGGCTTTTCCCATAGGTAATGACTGGCAACAATCTACATAAGACTAACGAGTGAAACTTCAGTAGCGTCATTATGCTGGTAGCGATCGCTTGCGCGCCGTCGAACGCTCGCTCGATCGCCATTTTTCATTCGGTCGTATAATCTAGACCCTATTTATACTATCCGATACCGACCGACACAGTAAATCAATTAAGCGAACCTGCACAAGTTTCGGTTGCAATTAAGCTGTTTATATTAGGTATTAGGTACAGTTTATCAACGTTACAGTATGTGCACGTGAATAATTAAAGTAACACAACATTTGCAGCACAGTTTCAATCACGGACCAAGAATATTTACGGTGTCTGTCGGGCAGCACGCTCACTTCAATTGCAATCTAGTGTTTATGCCAATTAGATCTCTATTTGTGCTACGTTTGATCGTTTATTAATAACTTTTTGCTTCTGTGTATCGAATAATGATAGGCTATTAGATAAAAACCACTTTAGCTCCTATCACGATGGATGAGTCAAAACCGTGTGAAAAGAGTGCTCATTTATAACTCGTTTGTCGTTTAGAAAATGTTTAACGTCAAATTCACGTTGTTGTTGTTCAACAATTCATGTTTCCGTAAATTTCAACCGAAGTTTAGCAAAAAAAGGCAACTTGGAAGCCAACACATCATTCATCTTTCAACCGAGCTGTCTATTATGAGTTGCAGTTTTTAAAAAGTTGGTAATTAACACCGGCCCGCAGTCCAGGCCAGGTCCTAACTTTTGAAGTGTTCACAAAGTTTGGAAAATACCCCAATAATTAAAAGCTGGGGGCTTGGATCATGACTTTTTGTTCACTTTGCATGATTGGACGAGTCACGTAATTAAAAAAGAAGCGAGTACTTGTACTAAGTGACTTTTCATCATTACATTATTATTCGACATGGAAAATAATGGGAGCGAAATGTTTTCCTTCTATTTACTTTACTTATTCCAATAATAAAGAAAGCCAATGTTATTATGGCGTAGAGAAGTTCTTTATACAAAGCTCAATGTGCCTTTGATGTCGGAGACATCTATTCATTCAAGTCTATAGATAACAATAGATCTGTCTTTTGAAGTGTTTCAACTGTTTCGGGCACGCGGATTTCCAATCATCTACTGTGGACCTCATAATTATTAAATAGGAGAAAGAATCTAGTAAATGTATCCAATCGGGTTTTCATAAACTCAGATATTGAAATATTAGACGTTTTTCATAGAGAAGAAAAGAAATTATAATAAAGAGCTTTTATTAAATAAGTTGAAAGAAGCTCCTTGATCAACTCTCAAATGTATATTTTGTAATACAAATGTATTTTTCAATAATACATTTCTATCAAAAGGTATTCTTGTTAAAATGTTTACATAAAAAGTTGATTCAATAAACATAAATGTAGTGGTTTCTTTTCTACGGCGTTTCCTGTTTGTCTCACACTCAAGCGCAGGTTAATAAGTAATGAAGCAGATTTGGGCGACTTTTGTTTGTTAAAGTGATTATTCAAATACGAAAAACGATTTCGGGTTTTCCTAAACTTTCCTCATATTTTATTCACCGATTTTTTTACGGATCGTGGAATAAGTAATTTTTTTTTCTAAGTTTTGACGTTCGGAGTTTTTTATGAGCTAGATTGTAGTTTAGCAAATTGAAAGTAAGAAAGAAACCATAAGATGGAAATTGTGGAGAAGGTCGGTGTCGCAGTTGTTGTTGAAAATTGGATTTTATTTCTTACGTCTAACGGATGAATTTCAGTTGACACCGCGGCTATCACGTGGACATTATTTACATTGAATGGGCTATCTGTACATAACAAAAATATAGTAAGTAAGTACTCCGAGTAACCTTTCTTGGCACGTAATAAAAATAAATAGCGTAGATTTAGTCTGTCACTGCGACGTTTGTTTTTTTTGTGTACCGCTACTTTTTCACTGCCGGATTTTGGTATATTTATAATAAAAGTGTTTTCTCATGATGCCAGTTAACCGGTTACATTATATTTAACTAGAAAAACATGCAATACAAAAGTTTTAAATACTTTTTCCTTCCAACATTCGTTTTAACTTTTGTGGGCAACATTTTGTTAAATGGAAAAAAAACCCGTAAAGCTTAAAAAGTATTATAAAATGAATAATATTTTGGATTGAATTTTACATCTTGATTTAATATTATACGTACATTTTGTGACAGCCACGCTATTTTGTTTTCATGCAACAAACACAGAAAAATAAACTTTATTGTCTGGAGAATACTAGGTACGAATACGAGAGTTTACGCCTTCGCGGAGGTTAACGTCTGGAGATGAAATACTTGTATTTATCCTAGGATTAGGAAAACTTTACTGCCTTTTTTTCTATCCAAATCATAAATGTACATCGTAGTAAGTCTTTTTACACACCAATCAACATTCGAACAAGTCCAATAAAAGAAAGTTTAGTTTATCCTATAGTAAGTAACGTATGCAGTTCTGCAATATAAGACTATTAAAGGAGAACGATCAAAAATGTATGGGGCGTGTCCCCACCCAGCAATAACGGCAAGACTTATGTCGTCAGAAAGCTCTCATCATGACTATCATTTATTAATATGGCATTTAGTCCAAAACATTGTGTGAAAAAAAAAAAAGTTTTCCACACAAAAATCGTTTATTCGAAAAATTAAAAAATCACATTAGAGTGAAAGACAAATGAAAAAATCAATAAATAACATTGGCTTTGTAATATGCTACTCAAGGGCAGATGGGTTAGTAGGACTTAGTAAGACTTTTAATAAAACACGCTGTATAGCACACACATAATGACATCCTTCAAACGCTGCTGGAGCAACGAAAGGGCCTTGCGTATCCTATGTACCATATTATCGAAGTTATTTAGGTATTTTTACATAAAATCATACATTTTTTTTAAGCTGTAGCTTTTTTCACTGTGTTTTGGACTAAATGCCCATAGTAATAAATGATAGTCATGAAGAGAGCTTTCTAACGACATAAGTCTTGTTGTTATTGCTGGGTGGGGACATTTTGATCGTCCTCCTTTAAAAAAAAACACCCTCATCATTGTAATGTGGCTGTCGATCCTTGTAAGCGATATTATTAATGTGGTGAGAAAGTGCTTTCCATAACGAGTCATACAAGCTCAAACATCATTGCCGAGTGTCGATCACCACCTTAAAGTACAAGTCTGAGACGAGCTGCAGACCACAAACTGCAAAAGTAGTATCGCTTGCGGTGCGATCTGCGGCTGCGGTCTGCGGTTGCAGTTTTGCAGTCGCTGTCGGAATAGCACCTTTAAAGTGCACACCTTAAAGGCGCTATTCCGATGGCGACTTGCGGTCTGCGGTTGCAGTCTGCAGTTTGCAGTCGCCGGTGGAATAGCACCTTTAAGCCAACTTCCGAGTCCTAGAAAGAAAACGAAACACGTTTTCGTTTACGTATTTGTCGAAAGACTTCTAATATTTAATTACTGTTGTCCGATAAAGTATACTTAAGGGGTATGTTAATAAGGAAATGGCGAGTTCTCCGGGAAAACTTTCCTAAGAAAACTAATCCCATCCCGAGATTATTTCCAGCGGTTCCCAATCAATTCGCCTATAAAAGCACAAGGATAAAACGTTGGTATCCTCGGGGAGTTCTCTCCGCTGAGAATCATTACGAAAATACGACAAAATTGTAGACTGTCTGTAGTCGAGAAGGGGTGTTATTTATGAAGGGCAGAGGCCTGAGTGTATCTGAGTGGCTCTATTAGCTCAACTAATATTTTCTTCTTCAAGTTAATTGTTATGTCGCCTTTAAGAGCAGGTGGCTTGTCCCATTAGGCGGCCGCCGGCAACTTAATGCCGAGACACGAAACTTGAGCGCCACTGAGGGAACTCCGTACCCGCGGAAATATTTAAACAAATTAAAACTTTTTCTTTATGCCATTTCCCGAAGAGTATTCTTATTGTGATTCGTTTTTATTGAGTTTGTGGCCAGTTTTTTTTCGCGCAACTAAATTATGAAGCGTGTCCAGTAAGTAAGGTTATAAGGTGCATTTAAAAAAAAATGTTAATTAATGTTTCATCATCATCATCATTCAGCCGAAAGACGTCCACTGCTGGACATAGGCCTCTCCCAATTAATGTTTAATGTTTCGTTATTTTCACATAACATAAATGTATTTTTAAAGTTTATATACAGCGTGGCGCTACAGTGGCGACATTAATTTTAAATAAAGATAGGGCTAGTGTTCAGTAATCATTAAAAATCATAAAAATAATAGTTAAAAAAATAGATAATAAATAGAAAAAAAATACAGACAAATTAAGTAATAAATAAAATAACCAAATTGGTACCACTCTGTGCAACGGATTTATTCATACAGCTACTAAGGTACTGTTCGCCGAAAAAAGGCTATCTCTTTCCTGCAATTCACATGCCTCATGATAATTAATAAAAAAAATAAGTATTTCTTTTTGATTTTAATTTAACTGACGCAATGATTCGTGACTCCGACAGATGGCCTCTAACCCTACAGTTTTTTTACGTACAGGTTGCTCCAAAATGGTATTTTAAGAAATTGTAGATAATTAAATAAATAATAACGGTTAATTAAATTAAAATATCTCCAAAACCTCAAAACGCAAAACCGGATACGTGTGTCAATTTCATGTCGCCACAGAACGCAACGTTGTATAATTATACGTTGTATATTACAATTCCCATTAATTTGCTTGCTAAAAGAAACCACAAACAACAACTGTAAGTTTAAACAATAAGTTTGCACAGCCGAAACTTTAAACCAAAGAATACGTCGAAACTCGAAGCCCAACAATAAATACGTGTCAAAGTTCTCCAATATAACCAAAGTTCTTGCGAGGCTGCCTACGAACGGTCACGCCAAACCGAGAGCATTGTTAGCTACACGCCCTTGATTGACGTGAGGTTGACCACTGCTGGACCATCTCCTCAAGTCCAACCCAAGTAACAAGATGCATAGTTCCACAATTCCTTGTAACAACTGACAGTTTGAATTTCAAATATTAGTTGGAGAATGAGTAATGGTATTTGTTCAGGATCTAATTTGCATGGCATCTAAAAACAGATAACTTGTCGATTGGTTTGGTTGTAATGTAATTTGTGTACACCCTGTATTTGAAGGTTTTGGGTTTTTAATTATTCGGATGGTTGATATCAGATCTGTATGAAGAAGAGAAACATTTTTATTTCGTACCGAAAAATAAAAAACTTTTAACGAATAAAAGTCAATTTCATAACAGCATACAATCATTTTTCATCACAAAAATTATGAAAAAATCTCGAACAAATAACAAAAAAAAACTTTTTTGAAATTCAATTTCCGCCATATTGAAAGCCTCGGGGTAAACGTACGCTTGTATAAACACTGTATGTTTAGAAATACGTCACAGTGACGTCACGAGACACGCTGACAAACAAACAAACAAATCAGTCGCGATGCACACGCGCGCAAACATCGCGATTGTTCAGATATTAGTTCATCGCGTAATGTTGGCTGTGCGATCGCGATATCGCGGCGGGTTTGATGGATCGCGATACTAAATGTAATGCTTGAACTGTTTCAGTGTTCATTGTGTGTAATGACGTCACTCGATATGTTTCTAATGGTATGTTCGGATTTACCTTAAATTTTCTCGCAAATGAAAGATTAAAACAAAAAAATCTATTGATAGTTCGTAGACAGTCAAAAGGTTCACAATCTCTTTTTTTTGATTGACGTTTCCGGCCTATAATAACCAGGAGGCTAATTGATGTTTTTTTTTATGCGAAAATCCTTCAGGAAGCTTACAGTTTTGTTTTACAAAAACTGTCTCATTGTTTGACAACAAAAACAAACATTTAATTTTGACTATTAAAGAAACCATTTTATAGTTTATACAGGATTAAATTGTAAACACTCGTCAAACCGAAATGGGAGATTGTTCTCATCACTATGAACAACTTTTAGTATGAGAAGACAACTGGAAATCTCCAAAAAAAAACTGCTTTTCTCTACATTTTGACGAGTTATGCGAACGTAAATGTAGGGAACATCTATTTTTTTTTCGCGATTTCCGGTTTGTTCCCATAGTAAAAGTTGTAGGTACATAGTGATGAGTACAATCTCCCATTTCGGTTTGTCGAGTGTTTACAATTTCATCCTGTATATGTATATAGTTATGTACTTTCTTGTTGTATATTTATTTAGGTTTTTTATATTTTATGTAATAGCATAAATAAGTAAATATAAATAGGACAGTTGTACACTGGAGTTTGCCCTCTATCATCAATCTCTCTATATCACTAAAATGTTTGCTGGTAGAAAACTCATTTTTGAGTTAAACTCGCCTTTGTACATGACTTCACGAAATTGTACTTTTACATTGTAATTTTATTGGAACAATAAAGAATAAGAATAAACCTGCACGGTACCTGCACTTTTCTCGTTTCAAAATAATACCTGATTTAGCCCACAGGTTCTATTCAAAAGTAATTAACAACTTCGCCAAAAATTCTAGAATTATAAAAATCAGAAAAACTGAAAGTCGAGGCTAATTAGTTCCCAAACTTGCTTTAATTGGTCTCAGTCGAATTATAATTAAAATTAACGAGATATTTTAGAATAATTGAAAGTTTTGAATGATGCAATTTATTTCGAATTGTTTTTAGTTTTATTTCAACAGGCTTGAATTGCATTACAGTACGCTTGATGAGGATTGAAGGTTTAAATTAATATCTATGTAGCAATACAAATTGGCTAGATTTTTATAAATAAAATTTATGCTTTCGAATTCAATTTGTTAGCAATTCACCCAAATCAAATTATTATCTTTTTAGAGAGAGAAATTAAAAGTAAACTACTAAGGTCCAATTTTACCAACTTCAGATAGCATTTACTTGAGGAATAAACTAGACATTTTGACAGAATTTCTTTATAGAACCTGTTTAAACGTCAAATTATTCCTCAGATAAAAATGACACGACGTTAATCAATACCCAAAAGCATTTAATTAAACACCATTCACTGACGTCAATCGACTTCACGACTGCCGTTCGTTAAACAACCAATATATCAGTCTTCTACCTCTGCCACTTCATATCAATTCCCCCCTAATGTCCCCCACTAAATCTTACCAACAAAAGTAAAAAATAGAGGTGTACACATAGCGAATTACCGCGACAGGTATCCCTGGAGACCCACTCACGTCACTCCCTTAAATGAAATACTTAATAATAGAGGCAGCTTAACACAAACGTAGTAACATTAAAGAAAATTGTCCCTTTTGTTACAACTGCTACACTGATACCATTAAAGTAATAGTCACATATAGTTTTCAAGATATTTATCGAAGTTAATTATATTGTTTGGATATTGGATACATGTCATTTATTGATAATGTTGATCAAATAAAACTGTCGTTTAGTTTGCTTACCGTTGAAGTGTGTTTATTTAATCTATTTTAGTCTAGTATTCGACAATTATTATTACAACATGACCTCAATTGACCCACATCACCTTTTCAGTCAAGTCTATTAGAATTACGCGGTTGGTACCCCGTGATAAACTAAATTGTAGCATTTTCCTTGACCAAAAAGGGACTTGGTAATACCCGATATTTTCTCCACCTCTATCCAAGCATTCAGTAAATTCTGTATTTTATTCCCTCCATGTACGCTCAACTATAAAAATTCCGGCCGTCTACGGACATTGTCTCCAATTTCGCTCACTTACCCTTGCTTGTGAAAAATATTCGGCCAAGAGTGGAATTAGCAAAGTTGGTGGGATACCGTGTGGGCCAAACATCGGCCGAATATTAAAAGGCGAATTAGAGTGGTCACGCCTCTATGCGTTCATAAATGTTCTTATTTGGCCTCAAGTTGTTAGACCACTTGTTACGTGACGGTAGCTGGCTGTAAAACTGGGTTTTTACTGGGCCTACTTATATTACGTGAAATGTGGTTGAGACTCATATGAATTTTATCAAGTAGTGTTAATATTTATGGTTAGTTACCGTTCACTCACGTGCATTTTTGGCGGCGTGTTCGACTCGCGACCCCGCCGCGTCTTCAGGTCATGATTAAGGGCTCCGTTTGGATACGAAACTAGTAGGCAATCCCGAAAAATGCACGTGAGTAAACCGTTTCTAATCATAAAATATGAATGTGTCTCACGAAAGTTATAAGACAAGTAGTGTGTAATTCAAACTTACGCGCCTACCTACGCAATTACCCCGAAGGAAATAAACTAGATGATTCAAAAGTTTATATGCAATCAAATCCAGCAAAAAGAAAAGTCCGCTGGCTTTGAATCCGAACGATTTAAACCCTAGTACATATAAAAACAAACGTTCAAAACAAATTAAAACTTAAGTCAGCTGAAATTAAATCGATCAGTAATCAGATACAAACATTAACTCAAAAGACACCTCCGAGGTTCGCATTGATCACGGCCAAAGTTCGGTTTCACCGTAACGTCGCCCAAGGGAACGACCCCGACGGCAATACCCGTCCTTGTCGCACGCACTTCATCACAAATGCGAAAGAAGGTAATGACGCGATGTAGGCCTCACAAATTGACCGTAACAATACCGCATTAGGTCACAATCTATGTCGCAGGAATATACAGCATAATCTATTTTTTCCCAACAAATCTTTATTGATTCGGTCAAACAATGGACGATCGTATTATGACGAAATGTGTAACGATTGGTCTACTTCGCTGTCTCCTGACTGAAGTAATAAATTTCATCATTTATGTAAGTTAATAGATATTTATTGCGTTGCTATTTCGGAATATTGTCAGGCCTTGCCTAATTTGTTCGTGGTTTTTATTTTGTAAGCAGAAAACTTATTAAGTTCGGAATACCGTTACAAGAAAATTGTGTTCTGCTTCACTGTTAAATCAATGTATAATAAGTAAATTAATTGAACGAAGTAGGTTATTCTAAATATAATTCAGTACCGGGAAAGCATAATGTAGCACCTGCTTATTTTCCCATGCAAGTTGTAAGAGTCAACTGTGGAAAATGAGTATGTTAAACGTACCCACAGGCGATGGCACAAGCACTCCCATACTAGTTATGTGCTCTTTCAATCGCATGTAATATGTTTCCCATAGAAAACTGCAATAAAACATTTCGTTTTAGGTACTCAATCTTGTTGAAGACTACATTCAGGAGGTTCAAGGCTCTATTCATTCCGATATCGCTGCGATTTCGAAAGGTTTCCATTCCGATTCCGATAAATGCTCGAAAGGTGTAACAATGCTCTCATTGTTTCTTCTTAAGGAGTAGTTTTACACTTTGGAAATTGACCCGATACCTTTTTTTTATTATTTGACCTTAGTTGTACATGATAGCAAGCGCAGATAGGGTCTAAGATGGAGCACACAAATCCAAGTAACAGAGATATAGAGGGATTCCCCTATACGCCTCTGGCTCGCACATACACACGACTGAACACAGTAAAGTGAACATGTAAACTGCTTTGCTTGGCTTTTGCTTGACTTCAATGTGAGGGTGGTAGCTGAGTGGACCGTATAGATCCTACCACCAAGCGTGCTGGGTTTTGTTGAATCTTACAACACGCGTCTATTCCCAGCGTGCGGTGAGGTTGTGGCGGCATCTATCCACGCCACATGCGAACTATCCTGCATCGCGATATTAAGATTCGACACGCAGATAGTATACAGGCTGTAAGGGTAAACACCGTTATCCTTGAAACCAGTGGTTTGGTTTCATTTATAGAACGTAAAATCAATGAAAAATAACAAACTTTTTTTTTTTTAATTTTCATTTTTCCCCTTATGCATTTCACCCTATACGCGGGGGCAACAAGCTACGGGAGGGGACGCGGGGAACTCGCCACGTGGCCCGAGGCACGGCCCCGCACAGTTCGCTACCCCAGTCAGTCAGCTGTCTCGCAAGCGAGTGCGTGTATGCTGCGTCGTAGCGCCGCCGCGCCGCTCATTTCTCGCGCGTACATTGTTTTTGTTTTTTTTTATTCAGTCCTTCATTTTTATGTTTAAGTCAACTACCCATGGTTTGAGTGATAACGGTGTTTACCCTAACATGCTGTATATACAACCTCCCAACATCAACCGTTGGGCACTGCCCGGTTACGTAGAAATGGTCCCCTAGGACCATCTACAGCAGTACAATAGAAAAAAAAAACAACCGTTGGGCAGTAGCCCGCCAGGCACAAGACTCCGCCTGGTTGGAAAATCCTCCCTTTGGTTGGAAGAACACCACACCTCGTTCCTTCACAAGGTAAAAAATGTGTGTGTGAGATTTGTGTCTGTAAACGCATCCACGATACAGGAGAAATCCTAGTGTGGGGCAATGATTTTTTTAAGAAAAAAAAAACTTCAAAAATATTTTATGGAATCCAAAACACATTGAAGAAGGAGCGATAATGGCAGTGTGGTTTGAATGAACACTTACCTTTGTTTTGAAAGGTTCTACATCCTTGTGTAAATTCTATCCAAGCCCAGCCCTTCAAAGTACCCACCTACGTCGTACCCAACTACTTTTAACACGTGAACAAATAGGATCACTCCTTACGAAAATGATAAAGTTTGAGAAAAAAAAATAAACGAGATCCTTTACCTTCTCTTCAGACGGTATTAATGTCAAAGATAAATCAGTGTCCGTGTATGTCCGAAAATTAGGTGTTATTTTTTTATTCACCACAAAAGAGGGTTGCTCAGGCCGCTCGGCCAACAAAAGCGTGGCAATTCCCGCTCAAACAAATCACCACTAAACAAACGTTTCTACAGGTAGGAATAATTCAGCGAAAGGTCACCTGTTACGGGTATTCGACATCGATCATCGGGAGTGCGTCGTGTCGACCTACCCGCGTAATGTCGCCCTAGGGACCGGCCGACGCCGGCGACTCCGACGCCGAGACAAAACCCACGGGCCCCGGCCTGTCAAACCAAACTTGCCCGCTTTTGTATACACGCACATTTTTCAACGCGGGTCATTTCATACGACCGCCGTGTACCCTTCGCTGTACCGCCAAACATGACATATCTGTAACGCATCTGAAAAGTTAATAAGGAAAGAATTTATAATTAAGTCGTACGTACAATTACGTATGTGGAGGCGTCACGCGTCGGCGTCAACATGAATATTTACGATGCAATTTCGTTCCATTTCAGATTTATCACTGTTTTGTTGGCGGACGGGGAATTTTAAAAATGCTCCTTCGTGGCCAAATTTAGGTGCGAGCGAGTCGCGTTAGGCAAGCGGTGACAGCGCATCTCCGCTAGCGTGTATTGTTCGTGTCCTAACCGCCGACTTTCCATTTATTTCTCTATGAATACGTTATTACCTGCTCGCCCCCGCTTATCAAAGTTTATTTGCAGCGTGTGGTTTACTCTGTACCGGTGCTTATTCGTTATTACAACGGCGGAGTGTTTTATTGCCGGGGCGGGGCTCAAATCGCGCACGACGCCCTTGTTTTTCGCTATTTTTCCTCACAATTTTTTTCAGAATTTGAAGTTAATATTATGTCTTTTTGTTGCAGATCGAGGACGCCATGTTAATGTTCGACAAACAAACCAATAGGCACAGAGGTAAGTTGTCATTATTTTAGCGAGCGGATAATACAACAGCGGACCCTTATAAATCAAATCCCCAATACTGCCCAAGTACCTAATACTATAGAGGTACCTACAGTTATTAATGTCTTGTACATTAATAAAACTATGCCAATAATGGCTTTGAATAGATATTCTTGTGAGAAGGTTCGGGATTAGGGATTTAAAAATAATATCAGTACAAACAATAGCTTTATAGATAGATTACTAGCTGTTGCCGAAGATTTAACTCGCATCCTAGGGAAACTACACCACGTACTCGGATAAAAAGTATACTATGTGCTAATCTAGGACATGGTCTATCTATGTGCCAAACATCTAAATCCGTTCAGCCGTTTATGCGTGATTGACAAATAACCATCCATCCATATTTACAAACTTTCACATTTATAAAAGTAAGATTAGGTAGCTACATTTTGGATGTCTGCATTACCAAACAAAATAACAAAACTGAAGTCATTCCAAACAAAAATACCTCCCATTATAAAGTACAATAAAAAGTGAACGGAATTCAAAACTGTAATAATATTATTACTTTCCTAGCCGTAAGTTACACGAGGCAAGGCACGCACGAGCGCCGTGTCACCTTATTTTTCTTGACAAAAACAACGCAACTTCCAAAGGCTTGCATGTCACACACGGAAACATATCATTTTTGTTTGTCTCGCCTCATTTCTCTGGCCGTCTTCGCCACAAAGTCGTCACTGGTTAACTAGCAACGGATAAATATAGGCTTCGACCCTCAATGAAAGCTGGCCAACGTAAACAGACATGTCACAATCTAAAGAACCTCCTTTCTGATGTTGAGGAGGGAAGCTAACAGGAAAGGGAGAGAGTTCAGGTTATGATGGCGGCGCCGCGGCTGAGACGAAGCGGAGCGAAACGGAGGTGGCATCGTCACTAAACAGGCGCACCGTTTTCGGTATTGTGCGCCCTCCCCATGTTACGACTATTCCCGGCTAATAAATAACAAATCGACGCCCGGATAAAATATACGGTTTCCTCGGCAGGAGATTTTGTATTATTGTGAGGGTAAAACCGAAGTTACGCTTGAAATCTGCCTATTTCAATTTCGATGGTCGCGCTTCCACTTTTTTCGTGAATATAACACATCGTCATAAACAAGCCAATAAATTTTGTCCCAAAACACTAAAGTCCGGCTCACGTAATCAGTTTCTTTCATTATCCCCGCAACGCGTAAGATTTTAATTAAAATCCACGAAAATCGTATCAAGGCGAGCCATCTTTTGTTGCCAACGAAGGTTCCCTTGTAGCAGTTACAGCAAATACAATGTTAAATTTGCTTTTGTAATCCCCATTACACAAAAACAGGTTGACCCAAATATTCAGGCTCGGTGAAATATCGTTGCGCCGTCATTTATGCAAGTTCGCAAAAACGAATCCTGTTTCACTCTTCGCTGAGGGAAAAACAGCCCTTTCTTGTCGTTGTAAGACATAAAATAATTTACCGATGTTTTTCAAACTTCTAACTTTGTGCCCTTTGCGTGTCATTTGGATGATATTTTGAGATCCCTCTGCTTGTAATTAGATAAAAATTGAAATAAAACACGACAACGTGCCTAGAATGGCTTTGAATGTGGCCCGTTTAAACTTTCATTTGTCGGGGCGTTTACCTGCTAAAACAATTCGTTTATGTGATACGATTCGTGTAATGTCTGCGTACCTAAATATGAATAGCGCATATAATAATCTAATATAAATATTCCTTAGGCCTCCCCTAATACTACAGTCGGGTTATTATCCCCGGAACGTAATCAGTTGGGTCGGGTTATCCTGGCAAGAAATGTAAAAATATCCGCTGTTTATTTGTATCAAACTCGGGCAAGAGGCAACCCAAACGCGTATTCAAACTGAATATGAATGCAAACTGCCCCGGCGAACGGGCGGAATGGCGAAAATCAAATTAGGTATGGCGTGAATACTTCACGGCGACGGCGGGAAAAAAAATTGAAATCAAATATTCATTGACTTTCAACCGGATAAGCCGGCCCGCAGCCATTTCAATACATTTTATTATCTATTTTCGTTGCGAAGACCACGCCTCGGTGACGCGACCCCAGACGCACCAATATATCTTACTACCCCGACAAATCCTATATTAATAATTTAAACGTATTACTGATTTCTATGACACTTTTCCTTGCCAAATATTGGTGCTAAAGCCAAAGTCCTTTTTTCAATTCGATAGCTTTCTGTTATTCAAAATCTCCATGTTGTATGGTTTCTTTCAAGTCCAGAATAAAATGAGATCCCGTAAATTTGACCTCGGGGATGAAAAGGTCGAACTTTAGAGATTGAATTCTCTATATCTCTTTGTACAGAGAAAGCTAAAGGTTCACTTCTATTACTTTGAATGAAATCAGTCATCTATGTTTTAAAGAAAATACAAAAAATATGTCAGGAACATAATTTTTGATATGTTTAATATTCTTTTTCATATTATTTAGTTAATAAATCACGTGTTGAATGGAGACTTAATTCAAAGGGTGATTTTTATGTTAAGCTGTTGAATCTGTGAAAAATAAAAACCTTTTAGCCTTTTCAGTACATTAAATATGCGCGAATAATGCGTTTAATAGCACCCTTTACTTTTATTTACGACCTTTGCCGGTTGAAAAAATAATTAACGATGTCCCTTCGCAAAATATTTTCCATTGTCTCCCCTCTAATAATTTAATTTTTCAGATATAAAATACCTATGGGAATTAATCCTTTATTGTCTGGTATGAATTTGCATATCATAGTATTGAGAACGTAATAGAAAGCAAGATGTTTCGTAATCAACAGAGCGTTACCGAATATGTTCACGTTCGTTTGGCATTCAAAGTGTCAGCGGAGCTTGAAGTAAATGTCATTACACAAAGGTAAACGCGACATGTGAGAGACAAAGTTCATAAATATTAAACAAAAAAAAAAACTAGCGCAGGCAATCTCTGCGGGGTGGATTCCATTTGGTTGTGCGAACCACCTCACGCGCCTGAGGGACGCATTTCTACGAGTGCGTGCTAGCTACCGTGAAAATTTCACCTCTCACTTTGCATAAGAGTAGTGTCATCTATATTTCATTCCTCACAGTTCGTGATGTGTAAAGACGCCTATCGCGTGAATCATAAATGTCGATCGTTTTCTTTGAGTGCCATAAAATTTCTGAAGTCAAAAAAGTCACATCACTAGAGTATTTTTAAACTTCATGCCCTTCACGTACAAACGTTTCCACGCCCTTCCCTTTTGTTTTCACCGCCGTGTTTACGATTTTCTTTGATAAATTATTATTGTCGTAAATTTCCACCGCGTGTGTAATAAAAACGTTAACTTATTCTACAATTCAAATACAATAAATATTTACAGGTTCAAGAAATAATCTATTCGATAAAATGTCGGTAGATTTTTCGGTTGATTTTTATATAATCTTATCTGTATTCAATTCACTTCACGAAACACTTCAATTTCGCTATTTTTGTACATGTCGAGGCAATTCTAATACTGGCAAAGCTTCTGAAGTAGAGCTCTCAGACTGTGTAAGGCTGCAATCTTACTTAGCACCCCGGTACAAAGGAATTTGATCTTTATATGTATGGGATGAGGGTTGTTTGTTGGTTTGTGTAAATGTGTTCGGCGTGTGCTAAGTGGCTGCACGTGGCCTCGTCCCTGGAGAGAGACGGGAATACACAGGGTTTAGATGCATCTTGCGGCCAACCAACAGCCCCTGTTAATATTACGTGTATTACAATTAATTCAGTTAAACAATCTCGAGTTTGAGTGGACTTTGTTTATTCTAACAACTTTTATACTGTTGTTTGTAATTAAACTACAACGATTTATAGTTAAAGTTGATATTTGTTTGTCTACATATAAACGCAAAATAGTTTATCTTATTTACAAAGTTACTTTCAGACATAAGTTAGATTCAATGCATTCCATAACTCCAAACTCTTGATCAACAAATTCCCAAGATCCTACGCATTATAAAAGTTAACAAATTGTTCGAAATATAAACAGATGACAAAAAATATACCGGCCAGTAAGAAACATAACATGAAATTAATAACATCACAAACCAATGACAATCCAAGCTTTTATATTTATTTATTTACTAGCGACCCGTCCCGGCTGTGCACGTGTACGTTTTATAGCTTACCTTCCTCTTGAATCACTCTATCTATTAAAAAAAACCGCATCAAAATCCGTTGCGTAGTTTTAAAGATCTAAGCATAGATAGGGACAGACAGCGGGAAGCGACTTTGTTTTATACCATGAAGTGATACTTCTATACACCATAGTGGTGTATAAGGCGGACCTTATTAAAAAGAAAAGCATCGAAATAGGTACAAAAAAATCTCAAAAATCTAAATATATAAAAGCGAAAGGTCACTCACTCACTCATCACGAAATATCGAAAACTGCTAGACGTATAAAGATGAAATTTGGCAGGGAGGTGGTTTATAGTTAGTAGACGTCCGCTACGAAAGGATTTTTGGAAATTCTATCCCTAAGGGGGTGAAATAGGGGGTGCAAGTTTGTATGGAAAATCGTCACTTAACGGGTTCAAAATTTCACGCAAGCGAAGCTGCGGGCAAAAGCTAGTAGACTATAAATTCATAAGATAAATATTATATATTTAAATCAATTACTTTCCTAGTTGACGAGTCCGAAATAGGTACACCAATTTTAGCGGCAAACTATAACCTAAAATCCTAAGTTCACAGCACATCTCTATGACACGAGACCTAATTCCGTCGTTTACGAACGTTGGGTGTACGAAAATACTCTGTCTGCCTCTTCAGGGATTGTTGACAGTATCGATATTTGCAACTTTATCGAGTCCCAGTTCTGCGCCTCCCTAGAGATGCGGTTGCGAATGCATCTCGTGTGATGCATCGATATGAGAAAGTAGGATGGCAAACACTCGGGACTTCCCTATAATCACCTGTTTACAGAATGGCACTTCTTTCTACTTTGCAAGTAAACAAATACAGTACTTCGCTTTTATTGAATGCTGAACAGTCTATGTAAACAGAGACGGGTTTTACTGAGATTTTATTACATGCTAGTGATTGTGTTTTGTTTGTTTACTATTTTCATTATGCCTGTTAGAGTAGTGACTCAAAACAGATGCAATGTTTTTCTTTTGTCTCAAAATATCAGTAGATAGGTGTTGTGGAGAAATATGGGAAGGAGGTCTTTGCTCTGCAGTGGGACAATATAGGCAAAAAAAAGGAATTTGTTTATTTCTACTTCGAAAAAATACGAACATAATTGTAGTACTTAATAAAGAAACAGCTTTCGGCAACAATTGGTCCTCTTGTTGTAGAAAAATATGGGGATAGGCCTTTGCCCAGTAGTGGGACAATACAGACTAAATAAAAATAAAAAAGTTAATTTGTCTACTTCTGTTAATACGAACATATTATAGTAAAGAAACAGCTTTCGGCAATAAATGATCCCCTTAAAATCGAAAACAATAAATCATAAACATTACTAACATAGTAAAAACTTTTTATTTAATACGTAATAAGCTTCCCGCTCCTACAATTTCTCATTATTAATTAAACAGCGTATTATCATTAAGCCCAAAAACTACCATTATTCGTTAGCCTCATAAACCCGAATATATTATTAAAGGCTGGTTGCAATAAGTTCATTTAGACTTTGGTAGAGGATTCTAAACCCTAAGGGATCGCGGCTAGCAACGAGTGTAAATAATAGAAAATCATTTTGTATTCTTACTATTTGTTTGTGAAGATATATTTACGTGCTATCGAATAACTGAGTTTAGTTAATAGACTCGGCTTTTGTGTATGTGATGCGAAATGGACCAGCTTTTCATTGGTTAGGCACTGCCGTCTTCAATGTTGTTAAAAACTATCAATATCGGTTAAAAAGTCAGTGATGTATGCTATTATGTGCAGGCCCTAAGTGTAGCGTCACACCATGCCGAAATTACGCGACCGAACTTCGGCGTCTTTGTTTTTTATATGGGTAAGACGCGACGTAATTTCAGCCTGGTGTGTCGCGGGTAATTTAAAAAGCATTGCAGGCGTAATCACGCCGAAATGACGTCGCGTATTTTCCGCATGGTGTGGCGCTTCACTAATACGTAAATAAGTTCGTTCAGCCTTTTGCCAATTATGATGGAGTCAAGTTTCAGTCTAAACAGATGCGGCTGAAGACCAGTATTTTACACGGAGCGACTGCCATCAGATCTCCTCACACCGATAATTCAGCCCTCATTAAGCTGTCTCCACACCCTCCCCCCAAACCCCCGCCAGCAATGCCCTAAGCCGAGGTCCGAGTCCCACTAGAGGTCGCCCTTAGTGCTGTTGTTGCAGGTAGTCATGATGTTAGTGCAGTACAAGTAGTTAGCTTAGGTTAAGTATTTACTCCCCCCCCCCCCCCCCCCCACTGGCTGGAGACCCCTCAGGTCTCGCCAATAAACTGCCCGGTTACGTAAAAATGGTCCCCTAGGACCACCTACAGCAGTCAAATAGAAAAAAAAAACATCAGACCTCCTCAGTTACTGGGCAATGCCGATATCCAAAGTTTAGACCGGTTGGCAGACTGTAAGGACTGTCGTAGGTATTCGTATGACACCTGGGTCCAACGGTTTAATGTGGTCTCAATGTGTAACGAATGGTCACCCATCCACGGACTGGCCGCGGCAAGTGCAACTTAACCTTGCAAATCATATGATCCTCGCGGTTGATAATTAGCCATTAACCCTCCTAAGTGGGTATACATAAAGGAAGCAGGTAACCAGCACCCGTGTATTCCCAGCGGTTCCGTTGAAGTTGTTCCATGATGGAACTACTGGGTTTTTCTTTCCCAGAGGTTCCATTAACTGGACCAATGGGATTTTCATTCCCAGAGGTTCCGTTAACTTGAGTACTGGGAACTTAATTTCCCAAAAGATAAAACTAATTCTCTATCATACTATAACGACGATTTTCGTCATTTTTTGCTAGGGTAATGTACTCGTTTTTTTGCAAAAAATAAACAACAAAATTCAAACAAATCCGGGTCAACGACGTAGTTAAAAGTGTCAGTGAACCTCTGGGAAAGAAAAACCCCGTAGTTCCATCATGGAACAACTTCAACGGAACCTCTGGGAATACACGCCAGCGCCGACCTACCAGCGCATATCGGTACTGGTCCGTGCAGGTAACCGCTACATTAAGGAAACGGATAGAAGCAGGGGCTGGCATTTTTTAGCAAAAATACGCGTGGTTTCCTTGCAAATACAGCAACAAATGACGGCCTAGCAGCGCTGATCGGGGCAGGTCGGAACTTATCAGCGACGTTCGGAGCTTGTCTGCGCTGGTTCATCATTCAGCCGAAAGACGTCCACTGCTAGACAGAGGCCTCTCCCAATCCAAGTTGGGGGGGTTTGCCATAATCGTCACGCTTGGCAGGCGGGTTGGCGATCGCAGTATGGGTGTTAAAGTACTCAGACAACGCTGCTGCCTATCCTCCAGTGAATCTCTTAGTCGTCTTTTACGACACCTTATGGGAAGAGATGGAGTAGTGCTATCCTTTACGTCCAGCACCACACGGAATAACTGCGCTGGTTCGCCACACAGTATATGTAGAGACTATCTGTGCTGACTAACTACGCGGACCAGCACCGACAACGCAATACGTAAATAAGTACAAAATCCAAACACAATAGCCCTCATTATTCGTTTCATAAAGACATCAATATATGGCACACTTTTTATTCTCAACCTTAATTCCCCTGTTCACGTAATTCAACCAAACTAAATCACATTCCGTCCGAGTCTCAATACGCCCAATAATTCCATTGGAACCAACAACAATAGCCCCTTAAGAACGGATAGCAATAAATCGAAACCACGACCATTGATCGTCAATAGAGCATTTAGGAGCTGACACTTTTACAATATACATTAAGAGTGTGTTTCAGCAAATCACTTCCTGCAAGCCGAGCCCAAAAAAGGATGGTTAAAAAAAATTGTAAGTGCGGGAAATGACACAGTGAAAATCCATTGACGACCTCCTTGCCCGCCTTAAGGTAAATAAAGTGCCCACAATTGAATAGTCATTCTAAGAACGGTAGAAATTGTCCGCAGCGTTTACATTGTCTGCTGCTGAACAATAAGCGAAGCACTCGGTGAACAAATACGTCAATGGTGTTGTAATTATTACTGGGTGTTAGCGTAGTGTCGTTTATCGGCGATTTTCATTGTTATTACTTACATGCTTCGGGCGCGCACGCGATAATAACTTGCCAGTAGATTCACAGTAATTCTGATAGTAAAATGTACAATTAACTGAGGTTTAAAAAGCTGTTATTTCACGATACGCGTTGTACGTTTTTTAATTTAACTTTTACGGTGTATTTTATTTGTCGTAATTTTTTTTTTGTTTAGCTTTTTCGGTGTACATTATTTTCGTAATATTTTTGATTTTGACTATTACTGTCTAAGATAGGCAGATAAAATAAGGGTACAAAAAAATTTGGTTGTTTTTATCGTTGCCAGTTCAACTGGTTTATTCTGAATTTAATAATGGTAGAATCACTTTTACGTCTGAAATATGAAGCCAAATATATTCAATATATTTCACCCACCTGCACTCTCAAACTAATACAACAAAATTCTTGCCCAATTTTAATCCTCGTCAAGCGGTTAAATGTAATTCAGTTAATAGGCAATTTCAGCGTGCCACCTATCCGTGTCCGTAGTTCTGGCTGACAGGATGCCATGCAGTAACCCTCGGGACACCCTTCGGTAATTATTTTCTCTTACTCATACCACTAGTGAGGCACTTCGATTCAAAATTGGATTTTATACCCAACTGTGACATGACACACGTGATGTACTGTAAACAGTTGAGTATACTTTTTTGTTGTGGACTTATAGGGGTGTCTATTATTTTACCGAAACTTTTTATGTCGATTTTTTCGTCGCCGAAAACTATTTCACGAATATCATTTCACATAATGTTTTGATTAATATAGTTTTCAATTCATACCTTTTATATAATCGAACGTTTCATCAAAATATCGACAGCTATTATATTTATTAGAATAAAAAAATAGTTTGATATTAAAATTTAGAATTTGTTAAGCATCACAAACAAGTGCCTTCATTAAACTTGCACGCAATGCAAAGAGTTTTTGTGTTCTTTGTAAATACAAAAAACCAATGAGACGTTCCTAATAAACATTAATAAAACAAAACCTAACAATGAACAAAACGCAAATGCAGTTAAAACATAGTTTAAAGATTCTTCAGTGACGAGCATCTTAACTAACTCTAAAACAAGCTGCGTCTCATTAAAGGAGTGATATCTCCGCGCTGTATAAAGTAATTCCACCCAACAGTTAGCAAGTTACACTCTAAAACATAACCAGAGTCCTTCTGCCGCATTAACACGAACGCTTAAGTGCAAGTTATTCGCCCTTGTTTTGGTTATATTAAAGGATTCCTGGAATAATTATCACAAAGCGACTTACGCACCCATTTATTAACCATCTTAATTACTGAGGCAAAGTTAATTACACCGAGTAAAACTTAGCGCCTAAAGAGCGCTATCCCGTTAATTTACTACAGAGTAGCTTTGCGGAAATCTCTTCATGTCATTCCTCTGTGCGATATCGCTAAAGTTGCGTCGGATAATATCAAATAGGTAGGTTTAATGTCCTCAACTTTTGTGTAATAAAATTACGGAAAAATTCTTCGGCTGCTTTTAACATTTACTTTTATTTATGACCCTAATAATTTACTGTCACCTAAATTAAAGCAATGCTTGTGATATAGGACAAAAGCACCTTTATTCTTTGGCGGATTTTCGAGACTTCGGTAACGTATTACTGAGCTGGGAATGAGGAATGACTCTCTCTTAAGATAACACACAAGGTCTATTGTAAAGGACATCAGTGGACTTACTATGACCTCTTATGAAAACGTTCAAATGCCAGCCAGTCAACTTTCGTTCAAAAGTAAGCCTGCTTCTGAATCGCTAAAAATTGTACCATGACAGTACTAAAGGTAAACGACTATTGAACCAAGTTGAATGGTAATGCTTGCTTGTGAACGGATTTCGTAAACGTCAACGTAGCAGGCCTGCCGCAGGCCTGCTCTAACGATGTCATAGTACAAAAAAGCAGGGCAGTTCAACTTCCAGGCAACTTCTGTCCTGCTTTAAGAGGTCATAGTAATCCCCCTGGAAAATTTCATAAACAACTAGTTCAAAAAAAAGTTGCATTTCCTGACCTAGAACTATATCCAACAGCTAAGTTGTATACATGCCATGAACAGTTACTATGGACATAACGTTGTAACTGCATTTCTTGAGCTTTATCGACGTACGAAACAATAATTTATTATAATGTACCTAATTATTTTTCAATATTTTTGTGATTCAATGATTTCTGATAGAAATAAAACCAAGAAATATAAATATTTATTCGCAGGAGATATAGTATACATAGTGGATGTTACAAAAAATTATAAAGCTTAACACATCTCACCTGTACAAGGTATGCGAAATTGAATTACTTACTTGGTAAGTAGGTGCTCAGTGAGTTTACAGTCTTCTCTCGTGTCAGCACGAGCTATACGAAAATAGCTCATGCTGTGGTGAAAAGATTAGCCAGTCAGCAAGGTTGGTAGCGGGGCTGACAGCCCAGGATGCGCCGGACATACTTAAGTATCGTCACTCGTGGAGGCTCTTTTCATGCACCCCAGTTTACAGTTATTAATATATTTTATAGTTAAAAAATTAGCTTAATCTATAAAAACAATTTTCTATCAGCCATTGTCTTAACTTTGTTTTAAATTTATTTAAAGGGAGTTCTATATTGAGCGTGGGATATTGTTGAAGATTTTAATAGACATCATGTTTATTTATATTCATCAGTTTTTATTTTAATCGTCAGTTTGCAGTATAACATCTTCCAAGCTAATTTAATCATTTATTTTCTAACAGTTCAGGATATGTAGTTACGATGTTAAGTCTATAGTTAAATTTCGAGGATGCTAGGCCTATCTATTGGAAATAATTATACATCTGGCCGCGCAACTTCTTCTTTTTGGACCAGATTTCCTGTTGTCCTTTATGAAAAAGCAATAACTAAAATCAATTTTGAACGTTTTTGGGTGTTATTCTGATATTTACATTAACTGATAAGCCAACTATTTACGTGCCAAATGATATTTATCTCTGCTGGTTGCCAGTGGACTCGTTGGCAATCAATTTATGTCATACTTTACAAGCGGATATGAAAACTATCAGTACAAAACTCTATAGACCTCAATGGGCTTATGTTAGTGGTTTTAAATGTATTTGAAGTAATTTCCGCGATGAAATTTCATAGCCAGTGGGTTTGCATTGTGGGTAGTACAGGTGTTCGGACAATGAGAATGCGGCTGAGCACAGAAGCCCATCTCCCATCTCATTACCTGACTGACCGCAGTTGAGTAATGATGCGCCGAACACACAGTCACGCTGCCAGAGCTCACCGCCCGCGCTTTTTGTGGCTTCCACATAAACAAAATGCGAATTCATAATACATTATCCCATTGTTTATTCGAACGCGAAAAATTATCTCTGATTTATTGTTTCATGTTTCTGCTAGTAATCATTCATCTACAAAGGATAATGCGCGCTTCAGTCACTAAATATATACGATGAATTACAATACCATACCAACCTCACCCCAATATGAACAATTAACCTGATACGATCCTTTTGAAATTTTTACTTATGGCTACTTACACACGCATTCTGTAACGATTATAAAAAATCAATGCGGGTCCATTAAGAAATTATAAACACAAAACGCGTCCGGAATACTTTGAATAGTTACATAAAATAATTATACAATTCAGTCGTTGATGAAATTCCGTGAGTTCCCAGCATACGCTATTTCAATCGGCTAGAATGTGGGGTGCGGTCGCGGTGTTTCGCCTAGCGATCGCACAATTGCAATCAGCCTAATATGTTGAACTGTAGGTCCATCTCATTACCATGGGCGACCACAGGTGAATGATGGCGCCGCGCTAGTGCCCGAGGCCGTTTTGTTTGTGGTCGATTTAACGCCGACGACAAATTGCGTGTTTGCCATTTGGCCGAGAGATCATCCCCACTTCTGAACGAAATAAATCCACTGATTACTTTTGCGCAATTTGAAATATTAACGTGAATTGTTTCGCGCGCCGCTGGCCCGCTGTATTGTTTAATTCTGTACTGTGAGTGATAGCATCGCATTTACTTTTGTGTTGAGCTCGGTTCAAAGTTATCAGCCAATTGTATCGCATTCTAATGCAACTGCGTTTATTAATGGTAAACCATAAAACAACAAAGTTGGTTAAATATTTTACAATTTGTTGATGTGGTTTTGTTATGGACGAAGTAGGTAGTGAAAATGCATCGTACCTACGCTTGGATCCGCAAAACAAATTTTGAAACTCCTTAAATGGCATTAGGGTTGCTAGTGATGTAGCGCTGCCGGGAATAGTTATTTTCTCGGAAAACAAAAACTACAGTACGTAAAAAATGGTAAATGGTTACGAACTACAAATGTGCTGGCTTATATAAATCCGCAGTTAGGTAATGACTGTAACTGTATCCTTACTAAAATATTTACAGTAAAAGTTTACCAGCTAAGAAATTTTCCTCCATTTGGCCGTTTATTCTGAAATAGTGTAATAAAAGGCAGCTAAAATGTTCGTACCGTTATAAAAAGAAAGTACCCTAAAAAAGTTCATATTTATTTCCTTGTAGAAAACGAACTAACTCTTGTTTTCATCCTCTTAACAAGAAAGTAATCTGTCGACCTACGTCGCGATAACGGGATTTTTATGTAACAAACTCGAGTCGCGCCTACCCTCACCTAGCCCGGGGCTCTCTCGAAAAATCCCCGCATTGTCAGATTCTACTAAGGATTCGGAGTAATATACATTTTCCCGTGTTGGAATTACAGCTGTATTTTGCTCATGCTACATAAAATCGGCGTAAAGGCGACGCCCATGAAAAAGCCCGGGTGAAAACCTATAGCCTTTATTTAGTTGGCTCGAATGTAACAATCCACTGAAAGTTTTAGTGTCGGCAGTTCGGGCGTTGGTCGTTTCATAAGCGGGACACAGTAAACTGTAACGGGGTATAACGCAATGCACCCCGGGCAAGACAAATTCATACGCCACCGGCAGGCGAACGAATCGCGATACGTCGTGTCGGCGTCGATGCGACTCGCTTGTTACCTTTCACTACAATTTAAACCACACGATACATTTCATAGAAAACGAGAAAAGGTATATGAACAGTATTTTTATGCTGTACATTTCAATGTGTAAGTATTCTTTCCACTAACATGCAATTTAATTTAAAAAAATATTATGTATTCCATTTCATTAAAAAAACTATATCATCTGAAAGGTAAAACGCACCTCAACATGTTTTTGCGTCGTTATTTTATGCTTATTTTATATTTTTCACAGTTACTATTAGATATGATTTAAATCATAGTAGATTCATTGCTAAACACCATCTCGAATATGTATTGCAATAATTACTTCGTTTGTGACCGCTGGATGTAATTAGGATCTATTTGTAGCCAAAACCTTACGTATTGTTTCAATAATTATAAAACTTCTACTTATTTCGTATCAACGAAGCTTCTTTCGAGCTATTTGAGAATAGCTCATGCCGTGGTGAAAAAACTGGCCAGTCAATTTTGGTAGCGGTGCGGACTGCCCAGGGTCCGCCGGACGTACTTAAGTATCCTCGATCGTAGAGGCTCTTTTATAGCACACCGAATATTCTGAAGCTCAACTAACTTAACTTAACAAGTAACTAAACCATTAAAGTGATATCTTACAACTAAACTCCACTAAAAACAACCTTCACTCTAAAGTATAAGTACCCAAATGCGTAATATTACTTAACCGCTCGAAAATTATATACAAGCGGCGCGTACGGCTTGTAACACGTATGGCACTAAATTTTAGTTAAAGTCGTTGGCGGCAACAGGTGTGCAGGATGAGCCAGTCGGAGTCTCGTAATTATCATGACTCTGGTTTACGCTTCCGGTACCTAACAAGGTACCTATACTTGTCTTGTATATAGTCCTGACAATCGGAAAATTCGATTGGATATCCAAAAAATTGGACGCATTGTGTAAAGTCTACAACGGTGCGGCCGAATTCGATTTTTGAATTTTTGTGCCGGGAATTAGTTTTGGGTTGGATATCAAATGCCTATCGATAGAATGTCGATTGGCTTTGAAAATTGTAGTACCTACGTGTTATAAACGAGAAATAACTCTAAGCATATTTCTTATAATTTGTTCCAAATCTTCAGATAAGTAATAGACTATAAATAATCATACAATAATAACTGATTGACTTGATATGAAAGCTTTAAGCGTAGACCGAACAAATATAAAAGCCTATTATTCCAAGACATAATAAATTAGCTGCCAATAATACCAACTACGATGATAAACGACAACAAACAAAAACGAGTACGTATGTTTAACATTTGAGGTTGTAGTTAATACGCAGCAAAAACATTGATTCAATAACCGCAGAATATTAATCTCTTTTAAACATACAGTTTATTAAAACAATTTTAATTAACTAGATTCCGTCGAACGCGACCGCCGATGAACCGCCCTTTAGGTGACCAATTTATATTTGTTTTAAGTTTATTTTGCTGACAGATGTCCGGGGCACACGTTGGGCAGGGCTCAATGTTCCAACAACAGCGCATCACATTTTATTCACTTGTCAATTAAATGTCACACGCGATTCGGTGCGAATTTACTCACTGGCTTGCGAATATCAACCGCCCAAATGGAAATTTGCATAAAAAACACATAGGTATACACACAGCTTTACATCGAGTGCGTATCATTTAGTTTGCGGAACTGAGGTCCTTTGCTCTCAAAATTCAATCGAAACTTGTTCTAGTTTTAAAATAGTCAATAAACTATTTGAATAGGGATATTTTAGTGAATTTACCGGCCGATATTGATAATTTGAATATTTATTCGAACTGTTTAAATAAATTGGGTTTCCATAATATTTTAATATTGTGATTGTGCTTTTGATGCGATATTGTATACATCTCAGCAATTTCCGTGTGATGGAATTATAGAATTTTTGAATAATGCCATTCAAATTTCGAATATTCAACATTCTTTTTTCGAAAATAAAAATGAATGTTCGAATGACGCATTTTGGGGAATAAGCTCGTAATTTTCGTGGGTAATAATATTTATACGTTTTATTGCAAGACGGTGTATTTTGGAAGTTTTGATGGAGCCGTAAGGGACGAAGGCTATAAATCCGAGGCAGAGTGAAGCACGCAACGAATGTGTGCGGCGAACAGATTTATACGTTTGTCTTGCTCCGCGGTGCATGTCCACGAACAGACAAAAATATTACTGCCTACGAGTACACTGTACCTATGTACACTGCCGTGCAAAAAAATTTCCTGCAATTGTTATGTTTCATGTAGTTGAAAAATTAACTATTAAAATATGTTGGTTGAAATATAAGTAGTATGTATTGTAAATTGCTTTGATAAAGAATTTAATATTGACAAGAATCCTGGCCGTGCTAGAAAGAATTTAAACTTGATAACATTACAAATTCAATATCATTTACTTGTGAGAAAGCTGTAGTTACCCAAAATAATCATTGTATGACAGAATTCCTACTGAACTCTTGACAATTTAAAAATATAAATGCTTCCCTCCCACTCCAGAAGATTGCTAAACAAATAGTAACATAGAAGTCTCGAGGTATCAGGAATAATTTCCGTTAGAAACGACTGAAAAGCCTGTCGCCATAATTTTTTTAAAATTTAATAAGTAGATTTTCTTCTTCAAACTCAAAATTAAACTAGATTGAATCAATTCTTTTTGAATAACAAATCAACATTAAATCAAGTTTCAACATTTGTACCCGTCTTAATAATCACGTACTCCACCTCTTAATTCTAATTAACAGTGATTCAGAAAACCCAAAAATGTAGATTTTATTTACTGTGAAAAGGGTCCTAAATGTATTTTAAAATCACAATATTGGATAGATTCTGATGTGTCAATCGAGAATTAATTTAAACTTTGCCGGCCAAAGCGAGCAGCGAGCTACCCAAGGGACCAAACGGGCATCAAATCGAATAGAAGGTTATAATTGACTGCCGCTAACGAACAACAACCGACACGATCCTTATTAATCAATCAAATTTAGACTCTAAAAGTGGAGTGTTAGAATTGAGAATGGCACGTAACATACGTTTGTTGGGGAACCATTTTCGTGTGGACACGAGTAAGTCGGTGTCGTGGCGAGTCCAACACTCGCTTAGTACGTGTTCCACAAAAGTAATTTGCAAGGCTCGTGGCCGATCATTTAGATCTTCCCGCATTTACATAGTTAATTAACGTTTTCCCATATTATCAACCCGCCTATTATTAGTATCACCAGCACATGCAAAACATTGGGATCGCAATTTAGACTCACCGATAGTTAGGCCATGTTGCCGTGTTATTTGGAGGTTTGATCGCAAATGTTACATTAAATTATCGATAACTACAGGTCGCCAGCGGCTTCACCCGCGTGGATGTTGTTTATCGCGTATTCTGCGTTTCTTTCAACTATAATATGCATGCATTATACATATAAACCTTCCTCTTGAGTCACTCTATCTATTAAAAAAACCATCATTGCGATTTTAGTCACTTGCGGCCTAGTCGAATTGTCATTTAGACGGTCGATTTTCGCCGAGAGCCCGTGTAAATACCTTATAGCACTACTTGAATTGCAATCAAGCAAACATATAAGCGCTCTTCCTCTTTCCTACTAAAAGATGCTGTGCTCAACAGGACCCATAATTGATCCCACAGTCTACCACCCGTTAAAATTACTTTATGGAATGTAATAAAGTATTAAGTTTTGAGTACCTACTTTTTACCTTTATTACGTGTAGGTATGTCCGGAATGCATGTCTCTTCTTGTCCTCTCAATTACACTAGAATATCACTACATAGTATTAAACAAAGTCGCTTACCGCTGTCTTTCTGTCCCTATGTATCTTTAAAAATACGCAACGGATTTTGATGCGGTTTTTTTTAATAGATAGAGTGATTTAAGAGGAAGGTTTTAAGCTATAAAACGTACACGTGCAAAGCCGGGGCGGGTCGCTAGTCTTCAACAAACAAGAGCAAAATACATTCTAATCAGTAACAGACAACGCTAATTAAAAAGTAGGCAAGTATGGAAAACAGATCAGCAGAAGCGTGTTAAATAAAATTATCACCACAGTGAGAATCACCTAGTGCACCCCTGATAATTATTTGTATAATTAAACCCGTTGTTTCGCTAAACGGTTGAATACTACAATTACTGCTGTACCTACTAGGTTATACCGGTAATTCTAAACTTTCATTATTTTAGGTTAATTGTCAGTAAAACCGTGGATAGAATTAAATGGAATTGGAAATTGATTCAGTTTTTCCCAACTCATTTATTTAGATTTCATTCATAATATTTTGGTAGAAAAAAAATATACAGAGCTGTAAAAAGTCAAGAAGTGAAGTAAAAAAAAAAAAAACAATTCTGATAACTTCACCTCATATGTATTTCGACGCTTGAAAGGCAAAAATTACCAAGCGATATATAAGCAAATTTACACTAGAGCATTTTAAAGTTTTATTTAAGTTCATAATCTTTAAATTCCAATTAATTAAGCCTTAAAGGCTGCATTTAAAATTCGTTGGAATCAAGTAGATATGACAAATAGGTGAATTTTTACGATATTTTTTCCAAAAAAAAAACTTTAAAAAATGCTCTAAGTAGTGTAAAGTTGCCAACATGTCGCTTGGTAATTTTTGCCATTCAAGCGTCGATTTGAAAATACCCAATGTATGTTCCGCGATTTTTTGTAGTATCTTTTTAATAATATTATCGAGAAAAAAAACGCGTTCGGCTTTTGAGTTGAAACGATTAGAATAAAAATGCTCATGGCTCATAATATTTATAATCGTACTGCTCTAATACTGAACCAATATAATTCTAAAGAGCATAAAGAAAACAAAATAAACAACAACAATACAACATATGCAAAACGAACGATGAAGTTAAAGTACAGCAAGTTCTCCATTTTAAATCAAAATCCCAACAAATGCAATTCCCAAGGTGAATCAAAAACAAATAACTCACAAATCCAACCCTCTAACGCGAACTACTAAACAGCAGACCACGAAACTATTAACTTGAACACAGAACAACGTGCCCCGAGGAGCTGGCCATCTCCTGTCTACGCGTGACAGCCCAGGCGCCTCCAAGACTTCAACCCTTCACTTCTACACCCTCTGGTGGCAAATTAAAAACGTCAATCAGCATAGTAGCTATTACTGATAAATCACAAGCGCCATTATTCGTGCCTATTAATTGCATTCGGCTTAATAGAGTTCATTCATTGTGTAGAAATGTTTCATTGTACGAAAATAAATGAAGCACTTTGATTGTGCGGTCGCGTTTGCGGGTTAAGACGTAAATTTTGAATTAACACTATGGTCTATTAGAAATTTGCATATCAAGTCTATCAGATTTTAATGGGTTTATGGCGTTACGCAGTTCCATTTAAACTTTGTTAGCGTTCAGACTTGAATCTGTTGAAAATTATTATTTGTGGTTGGGATGAAAATTTGATGAACATTGTGACAGATTTTCAGAATAAAAACAAACTAGTGTACAGATATTTTTTAATTAATGTACAGCTGAACCCGAGTATTGTGAATATTTCTTTTTTTATAAATTTTAATAGCACTTGTTTTTTAATAAAATAAATTTGAATAAAAACATTAATGTAAATTCAAATACAAAATCCTCATAATCGTTTTTCCACTTAGTAAAAAATAACTCCACAAAAACTTGTATTAAACGAAACAAATTAACTTTCCAATTTTATAATAAGTCAGATTCTTTCCCAATAAAAAAATATTATAGAGTGAACTAGCAACGAAAACATTTTTCAAATTAATATCAATAAAGCGATGAATTTTACGGTAGCCGAGTTTAAAACCCTTCAATCTACCCTCCGTATTTTAAGGTGTGTTGTTCGTGTAATAAAAATTAACATTTACTTTGTAAAACCTCTTGTAATCATACCTAACAATGGCTCGGGGTTGTTTTGATGTCTGCAAAGGCTCTCGATTAATTTTGCTTTTTAATAAAAAAATATGGAACACAATACTAAAGGCCGTTCAAGAAAGGTTAGCCATTTAAAAAACTGGGCAGATGTTGTAGATTTATGGACGTATTATAATTTCTCGGATATTAAAATATTTGCTTAGTGGCTTTTGACATGAACTGGGCGGAAAATGAGAGGGATGGTGAAAAATTGCGCGATTAGCAAAAAGTAAAGAAAAATGTTAATAGCGATATAATTACTTCGCTTTTAATTTTTGCTGTGTAGCTGCGAAGATGAGCACGTTTCCTGGGAATATCATAGCAAGCGATTATGAGAGTATGTTAGGTAGAACTTCAGATACTTGTATAACGGATAATACCTACTACAGAACAATATTCTATATTGTGGAATCTTGTTTCCTTGAATCTAAATAAACGTTCTTAGATAAGATTAATACTAAAATACTAAGTATAACTAATTCTCTATCAATTCAATTTACGATTCCACTTGACATCTAAAAACAAACCTTCTTTGTTCATGGCTAATTCACTAATTTCCAAAGCTAAATAAACCTTAAAATATGTCCAATTTATATTTTTAAATATATTTCTAATTACATACCTAAATAATTTCACGAAACCATATAGCCTTGTACCAAATACTTTGTGCGCATACATTAAAAATCAAACACTCTGATTCTGTACATTTAATACATTATTCATTAATAAACCATGTTAAATGGCGATTTGATTTCATTATAAACCAAAAACCGTAACTCTACGCAAGCGAAATCCGACCAAATCAAATTTGCATTTAGTGGATATTAAAATCTAACCGCACACATATTATGTTATTAAAACGATTATTTAAACTGTTTGGTGCACGCAACACCGGTTTTAAAACGTGGCAGACTAGTTATTTGCTGTGTTAACCGGTTTTTTTAAACTATCTAATAGTCATTTATAAAGATTGAGTATTAAGGAATGTGGAGGAAGAGGCTTTCGATGTGTTTCGAAAGATTACTGAAGAAATAAATCAAGCTGATGGATTTGAAGACGGATATATTCGGACTGCCGTATAGTCAATATCCCTGACGGTTGCGGATAAAGTCTTATGCTTAATAACGAGTCTTCTTCTTCTTCTTTCTTCTCTCGTGTCAGCACGAGCTATACGAAAATAGCTCATGCTGTGATGAAAAGATTACCCAGTCAGCAAGGTTGGTAGCGGGGCTGACTGCCCAGGGTGCGCCGGACGTACTTAAGTATCGTCACTCGTGGAGGCTCTTTTCATGCACCCCTAATAACGAGTAACAGTTCAATAATATGACATAATCAGCCCACTGCTGTCCTACTGCTGGGAACGGTTAATTTCTCAGAATGAGAAGGATTTAGGTCTAAGTCCAAAATGCTCGCCTGGCGCGCATTGGTGGACTACACACAAAACAGATTTTTTTTGGAGCCTTGCCTCTTCTGTATCACGGCTCATCTTCCGTGCGGAAGATGTCCGGTCCTTTGGAAGGCATACACGGGGACACAGGTCCAACGCGCAGAGGTCCCTATGAGAACTTTAATCTAAAATGGGGTGGGGCACCAACCGGGGACTATCCACGGCTGCACTATTGGAGTACAGTCATGGACGGTCCCAAGTGGGTGCAAGACTATTGTAAAATATGGTGAAAAATATCTGGTCTATGGGAAGGGGTGTTAAGTGGATTGGATAACTTCTATTGCCGGAAGAAAACGGCGTCTGCCTTTCAAATTGGAGATTGAATTGTGTTGAAGCCTTGCCTTATTGTTAAGTGACAGGATTTAAAAAATCGTCGGCAGACTCCGGCTCACTTGCATGAGACCTGCCTAAATAAGTTGATAGGCATAGAATTATGTTTTAATTATGTTTAGCGCTAATTGCATTTAGTGAACCGCGTGCAAACGGGCTTAAAGTCGGAAGTGTGAATGAATGTGAATGAATTATTACTAAAACAATCACCAGTTATTCTTGAAATAGAAATAGTTTGAGAAATAATTATCAAACTCCATTCGATGAAAGGTGGTTACTGCTGCTTATATCTACAGCACCAAGAGGCTTGCTGATGCGTTGCTATCCTTAGAGACAAATTGGAAAATCTCATGTGCTTGTAAATTCACAGACACCCATACCCTTTAAACTGGAACATACCAATGATGCTTGGCGGCAGAAATAGGTAGGGGGGATTAGTCCAAAACCGGGTATGGAGGTAAAACCGGGACAAGGCAGTATAGCCTCTTACACGTTTCAAATTTAGACGCGCGTTCACTAGCTGCATTTGGACACCCTGATCAGTTTGTCAACAAACTTTCAATGGCGCCGGTGCGTGCTCGACAACAATAAATAAGAAAACCGCTTTTATGGTCAATTGATCTAACATTCTTTGGAATTAAAAAGTATATCTTTATACTCGCGAAGGAGAGATGCATGGTGCAATGTTTTAAATGTAAGAACTGGGCCCATGAAGGCTGTACGGGTTGGGAAAGCGAAGATGATAAGGACCAAAATCGGGTATAAGATTTGGGTATACCCGGTTTTGGACAAGGTGCAGGGCAAAACCGTAAAAACATAACTTTTATATATTGATTATTTTTTGTTATTTAGAATAAAGTGATCTCAAGTGCTAAATATGTGATTTATAAACTAAACTAAATATAGCCTATTAAAATTGATTTAATTTTCTTCAAACTTGTGTTTTATTGAATTTTTGCCATAGCGTCCCGGTTCTACCCCACTTTACCATACGGCGGTAGTTCTTCCCCTAACAAACTATTAAAGTTGACTTACAAGTTTGATTCGGTATAAACCAATTGACTTATCACTTATAAACAACAAAACAGTACAAACGTCACCTGATAAGGACGTACCAGCTACCTGAATCAACGTAGAAATTATAATACTACGTGAATACCCCGAATCCCCCGCGGGACTTGTTTCATGCCATAATACTAGGTAACAGAACCCTTGTTTTAACAGTTATCAACATTTTGACCAGTGATTATAACGTAATTACCAACCTTGCTTACTTTACACGAGTTTAATTGTAACAAGTTTTGTTACAAAATGGTTCTAATAAAATCTTTCATGTTTTAGTTGAGTGAATATTTTAACGTGTAACGATGGAATAAAAGGGAGTATTGGAGAGTGGTGAGATAGATTGGAATATTTTATGTTCTTTTTAGATACTGTTTTATCGAGATTAAAATACTATATTACTAATAGCTAAATTAATTGAAGTTGAAGTAAGAATTCTGTAGTTTAAAAATCATATCATATAATACGACAGCTCAAGAGGCGCAGTTGCTCAGCGATTAGCTTCTGAGCTACGGGTCGAAGGATTCGAATCCCAAAAGGAACAAATATTTATATGTTTGTATTATAACTTTCGTGAGACACATTCATATTTATGATTATTTGCGAACTCTCGTTCGTCTCACGACCGCGCCGCGTGTTCAGCTCATGATTAAGGGCTCCGTTTGAGTCCGAAACTAGTCGGGCAATCCCGAAAAATGCACGTGAGTAAACCGTAAATAATCATAAAGGAATATAAATATTTATATGACCAATAAATAGTCTTTCCGGGATTGGGCGTTTATGCATGCGAGATTTTTGCCTGCAAACGCATCCACAGTACATGAAAAATCCTTTATACTATAAAGAAACGCCCGATTCAGAACCTCCGCCTCTTTCGAAGTGGGTTAAAAAGAATATCTATATAACTGGCATGATGACGTCATGCCTTGTTTATTTTCCTGTTCTTATGAGTCACAAGAATAGATACTTATAAGAACTAATGAGAAGCGAAACCATTTCCTCTTCGCTGACTGCATTGTCTTTGATCATATCATCTTGCAATGTAAGGTGTTAATAGAATTAGAGCTGCTTGCTTACACCTATGACCTTTTTATGCTTGTAATCTGCACACACCTTTACTGGCAGAACGGGTCTATAATCACATAATTCAGTATTAGATATATTCTCAGTGTTAAATATTAGTTCTCAAAATATACCAAAGTGTTCGCCACCAAAGTGTTTCAAGGTTTTTCATTGTATTTATATTATTACTCACAAGATGTCTTCTGTTTGGATTTTCGATAGTACTACGGTTAGCAAAGACTTAGGCCGGCCATACACGGGCAGCTTGAAGCAGTCAGAATCGACTGCTTGAAGCTGCAACTGCATAGTAAACTACAGCCTTCTACGTACGTACATACACGGACAGCTCGAGCAGTTGCAACTGCTTCGGGCGGTTGGCGGCACGGCGTGCGGTCAAGCAGTCCACTGACTGCTCGAGCTGTCCGTGTATGTTTATCACTGGCTAACTGCTCGAGCTGCCCATATATGGTCGGCCTAAACTTTGATTTCACTTTCATTGTGAAAATCGCCAAACAGTGGAATGCGCTGCCTGAGTGGGTGTTCCCCGACAGCTGCAATCTGGGTGTCTTCAAGTCACGAGTGAATCGGTTTCTTCTGGGCAAGCGTGCTCCATCGTAGACCGCATCATCGCTTAACATCAGGCGAGTTGGCGGTCAAACGCAGGACAAATATCAAAGAAAAAAAAATTGTTTTTTAAAATGTAATTGGTAGGCGAACTAGCTGACAGTCCACCTGATGGAAAATAGTTACCGCCGCCTAAACAGGGATGAATTTTTCAACTGGACATGGATGGCCAAATCCGAAAGTATAGGGAATAGCAAAGAATCTTACAAGAGTATCGGGGCCGATTTTAATCCTTAATAAGGCAAAGGGAACATAATTTCCCATCAACTTTTTTGGATGACGTCGCGGAAGCCTCTTTCTTATATTTTTATTTAAACCTGGCAATTTAACATTTGTTTATTATTTTCTTGAATAAAAAACAAAAATGATACTTACAAAAAAAAAACTTTCATTTCTTCTTTTTGATTGTTTATAAAAATGCCATTTTTTTGTTATTTACTTTTCTTAAAACCGTATGTCTCGATTAAGGATTAATACAAACTCAAACAGTTTTTACGATTTAAAAAAAAATATATTTTTCTAGATGGGAATGCCCAGTTGAAAAATTCAGCCTATATTCGTCTAAAACACCAAGAGGATTGCCGATACGTTGCCAACCTTATAGACCTTATAGGAAAATCTTAGGTATGTGTGCAGAAACAAACGAGGTGGTACTGCCCCGGATGAACTCATCCGCAAAGAGCTCGACCACTTTTAAAAGCTCTATTATTTAGAACTAGCTTTTGCCCGCGGCTTCGCTCGCGTTAATTAAGCTCAAAAAAACTCTTAATACACTACTAAAGTTTCTATAATAATATGATCCAATCGCGATTCGAAAGACACGTGGCGCCATCTATGAACGTTGTTGTTGTTTTCCTCGGGAGCAGTACTTTTTTTCGGGATGAAGCGTACCCTATGTGTGTTTCTGTACACCTGACAACGTATACGCAAAATTTCAGCATGATCGGTTCAGCGGTTTACGCGTGAAAAGGTGTACGTGTACAAACAAACTTACTTTCGCAATTATAATATTAGTTAGGATTTCCGAAAAGAAAAATGGAAAACTCTTTTTCCGATCTAAAAATCGAAGCCTCAGTACACTCGCACTAATAACGGATTAAAAATATTAAATTACCAATGTTAAAACGCTTAACCAAATTTAAATTTCTCCACATAAAAGTCCCGCAACGTGTTTTAGCGGTCCAAGCTGACAGCCCTCATTATAGGTAATATTTCAATCCCTGTCAGTTCGGACAATATTTCATGGTTTCGATAGCAAAATGAGACCAATATGTCGGAGAATTTTCCGACAATTTTTGAAGCACAAAATTATTTAATATTTAAATTAACGAGTTAAAATTAAACATAACTAGTAGATGATCGCGGCTTTGCTCACGTGGTATGTCGAAAAAACTCCTCTGTCCTTGTCCGGATTTCATCCGATCCCTGCCAAGTTTCATCAAAATTAGTTCTATACAAGATTAGTGTGTTAAAGTACCTATAATACTGAATAACTTCTGTTACTACCACTTTCCCCAAAAAATAATAGTTTAAGAGAAATAGCTATTTAAAGATTTCATGAAAATACGCTAAAATCTATCCTTTATCTATGTAACCTATGATCTGCTGTGTTTACATTTTAGATCATACTAGAGGTTGCCAGCGGTTTCGCCCGCGTGGATGTTATTTATCGCGTATTCTGCGTTTTTCTCTACTATAATATGCATGTATTATACATATAAACCTTCCTCTTGAATCACTCTATCTATTAAAAAAAACGGCATCAAAATCCGTTGCGTAGTTTTAAAAATCTAAGCATACATAGGGGCATACAGACAGCGGGAAGCGACTTTATTTTATACTATGTAGTGATGTGGGTTCACGGATTTTGAAGTCTCTTTTAAAAAACTAAAATAAAAATATTTTTGCGAGGAAATAGAAATTACTGAATTTAAACATTTTTTTACTGTTTTCAGTGATTTTTTAAGCGGCCCCGGATTAGTACCCCCTTTCCAGCTAGCATTGTGTATCGACAAAGAATATCTAAAGTCGTAGAAAAACACTTTTTATTGGTACTTAGGCATGTGTAAAAATAACATCTTAAGTGGCCAGCAGTTCAGTTAAGTACCTATTACAGTAAAAGCAGTTAAAAGTCATCACTTTAAAATCGGATCGCGAGGTGCACACGTTCGCTCACTGCGCGTCTCATTAAACATTTACGCGTTTGAGATAACGTCCGTTTTTGTGTGTGCAAGTTTTATTGCAGTTTTATTGTTCAATGATCCGATCGGACACAGTCTCAACTTACTTGTAACTATGACTTCACTCGATAAACAATCCGTCATTACGACGAGTAATCGCGTTTCAATACAGATTTAACCTTATTTTCACGCCCTTAACCCTTAATCGGGCATGCGGTTTTTAGAAAAGGAAATAACAAATAATTTGGCATATTTTAATAAACAATAAAAAGATGAAAAAATGTTTTTTGTTTATCATTTTTATTTTTTATTGAAGAAAATAGTAAAAGAAATGTTATTTTGCCAGGTTTAAAAATAAAAATATAAGAATCTATATATTTAGATATGACACTATTGACCAAATGCTCAAACGCTACTCAATTTTAAGTTGCTTTTAAGGCTCAGTTGCATCAGCTAACTGTACCATATTTACGTCAAATTTGTACTGATTTGACAGAAATTTTGGCAATGTTGACGTGACGTGGGGCTAGGCCCCACAGTAGAAGAGGTCCGCCAGGGGCTAGCAGATCGAGGCCTGCCGGGGTCGCGGTGCAGCTGCGAATCCTTGTTGCGTTATATGTATCCAAACTTGTGTTTATTTTGCTCGTCTGTCAGAACGCCTTCATTTATATTTGTAGTGCTACTTCCTTTGTTATTATTAGTCATTTGCATATTTGTCCGTTTTCCTAATCTTTTCAATTTTTCATTTAATGTAATCTTTATTCTGATTGGGAATATGGGTCTTTCGGTGATAAATTGCTCATTTCACCTAAACTACAGCATACACTTTCGGAACTTATTGCTCACACAAAATACTCAACTATCACAAATTACATGCTCATACATCATACACATTAAAACTATTTACATTCGATTAATGCGCTCAATACACATTACACACACTTTAAATACAGGCCTTATCTATTTATGCACACTTAAATCTATTATAATTAAAAATACAACCCTTATCTATGTATGTACACCTAAATCTATCTTAATTAAAAATAAAACCCTTATCTACGTATGTACACTTAAATCTATTATAATTAAAAATTTTATCAGAAGTATTCATATACCTATGCAATGCCTAGTAAGGAAAAGTATTTGAAAGTTGGCTTCCTTAACGCGGGTTCCCTAGGCACAAATCACGATGAGTTCGTCTCGTTACTGGAAAACCATTGTTTCGACATTATTGCAATAAATGAGACATGGCTGCGGCCGGGGGAGGATGGTCGCGCACCAGTTGTGCCGGGCTACCGTTTGCGTCATTTGCCGCGGCCGGCGAGCGTGCGCTCGGGCCGCGGTGGGGGCGTCGGTTTCTATCTGAGGCGCGGTTTGAGTGCGCGTACATGGGCTGTCCCTGTCGATATCAGATATGAATCGGTCGAGCAAATGTGGCTGACGATTACATTAAACGGTAAGAAAATCGCGATAGGCACAGCATATCGTCCGCCTTGGCTCGACCTTGACCTTTTTTTGGACGCCGTTACTGATACTATTAGCACTTTGGGAAAATGCGATCACTATTTGTTAATGGGCGATTTTAATGTTAATATTTTACAAGGAAACGATTCCAAAACTAAAAAAATTATCGAGTTCCTGGGATACCTTACTCTCACTCAATTGGTTACATCTCCAACTCACTATACTGACAGTAGCGAGACATTAATTGATTTGGTATGTACTGATCTCAAAGAAAGATACATAAGTGTTGAGCCTTTTGCATCGATGCGTGGTCATTGCCTAGTAAGTTGCGAGTTAAATATCAAGCGGGAATGTTTTAAGCCATTTTCGGTCAAATATAGACCTTTAAAAAATATTTGTGTGGAGTCATTCCACACGGACCTCGTGAAATTGAACTGGGACATTATTCTTTCCCTTGATAACATAAATGATATGGTAAATGTTTTTAATCAATGCTTGGTCTCGCTGTTCGATGTCCATGCGCCTTTTAAAACGTGCCTTATAAAAGAACAATCTTATCCTTGGGTAACGGACACCATAAAAACTATGATGCGATTACGGGACAGGGCGCTTACTTCTTATAGGGATACCAAGTCAGATAGTAAAAAACAATATTATAAGGAATTAAAATCTCTTGTGGTCAGTTCGATACACAGTGAAAAACGTGCATATTTTAATTTTAACATTAATAATAAAATAAAAGATCCTAAATTGCTATGGAAAAACCTTAAAAGTGAGTTAATACCTTCTCAACAGAGACAAAGTCAAGAACTTCCGGCACATTTCACAAATCCTAATTACATAAACGATGAATTTCTTAAAGTCCCTGGTAAAACAAAACCCGCTATTTCTCTACTGACCTATTATGAATTTCATTCTTATAGCGATGCAATGTTCAAAATAACATCAGTTGACCAAAAAACAATTGCGCGTCATATTCGAGGGCTTAAATCGAATGCCGTAGGATGTGACAATATTTCACTCAATATGCTGACTTTGTCTCTGCCCCACTTGCTTCCGCAAATAACTCACATAATTAATCACTCCATAGAAACATCCCTTTTCCCTGATAAATGGAAAATTGCAACAGTCAGACCTATAGCTAAAAAACCCAATCCTAGTAATGTTAAAGACCTTCGACCCATCAGCATTTTACCATGTCTCTCGAAAGTTATCGAAAAAGTAGTTTGTCAACAACTCACCGACTACTTAGAAAAAAACTCAGTCTTGCCAGTGCTACAATCGGGTTTTAGAAAACAGCGTAGTACCTCAACAGCACTTCTGGATGTGACAGATAACATCTTGTCTGCCCAGGATAGGGGAATGTGTACACTGCTGGTGCTGCTCGATTTCTCCCGGGCTTTTGATTGTATCGATGTTTCACTGCTTCTTTCCAAATTGCACTTTTACGGACTCGATAATACGGCGGTACGATGGTTTCACAGCTATCTTAACAACAGAAAGCAGCTCGTGGAATTGCGATCAGGTGATGGTAAAACCCGTGTCTCTGAACTCGCTACCCTGAATAGGGGAGTTCCACAAGGTTCTATCCTGGGTCCTGTCTTGTTCTCTGTGTACTGCGCGGATATAGTGAGTTGTCTCAAAACATGCTGTTATCATATATATGCTGATGACGTACAAGTTTACATCTCATTTAAACCTAATATGTATGAAGCCGCTGTGGCTCACCTGAATGAGGACTTGAAAAGAATTGTTCGATGGTCGGAAGATAACTGTTTGGTACTTAACCCACTAAAAACAAAGTATATGCTATTCGGTACAAAATATCAATTGAATGCGTTACCATTGTCACTTAACGTAACACTGATGGGACAGCCTATCGATGGGGTGAGCGAGGCCCGCAACCTCGGTCTATGCGTTGACAGTGCACTCAGGTTTGAGAAACATATTGCGGATTCAGTTCGGAACTGTTTCTACCGTTTGAAAGTTCTTTATAGAATGAGACCGTACTTATCTGAAGAAATGCGGGTGCGGCTTGTTGAAGCATTAGTTCTGTCTAAGCTTAACTACGCCGACACTGTTTATGGACCTCGCCTACTGGCCGGTACGAGTCGTCTCATCCAAAGAGTTCAGAATGCTTGCGCTCGTTTTTGTTTCTCAGTGCCCCCCCGTAGTCATCTCACGCCCTTTTTAAACCAACATTTCATGTTAAAAATGAAGCTACGTCGGAAGCTACACCTGGCGTGTCTACTATTTGGAGTGATCAAATACAAGGAACCATCATACTTGTACAACAAGCTCAACTGGGTCACAAGTCAAAGAGATTGCTTGGGTAGACGATGTGCTCAACAACTATCGATCCCACCACACAGATCTGCAGCATTTCGGGGTAGTTTCCGATATGCAGCGTCAAAAATTTGGAATAACCTTCCTCCGCCCTTAAGACAAATCAACAGCATAATAACATTCCGAAAGCGACTTAGGCATTACCTAATAAATGCACAACGTGAAGTAGGTAACGTGAATGTAAACATATCAATTATTTGATTGTGGTCTGTGTCTGTGTAAATGTGAATGTAGGACTTATCTCTTGGGCTTACCTTTCCTTTTCTGTGTACTTTTATATTAACACACACATATGATGCACATACATATAAATACATTCAGCATTCAGGGCTTATTTCAGTCATGCTGCCTCGCACTGTTGGAACGATCTTCCACCACCAATGAGAACCTGAAAGCAATACATAGTTGAAATGCTAACACAAGTTTTTTTTTTTTTTTATTATTTTATTTTTTTAACATACTATAAAGTAGTTCACTGTACCTCCGAGGTCATGGCCTTCAGGCTTTGGCTTTGGATCTCCAACGGTGCGGGCTGCTTGCACCTCGGTTTCCAGTACCATGGTGCTGCTTTGTGGGATGTAGGTAGTGTGCTGCTGCTCTCCCCATTTATATTCATATTAATGTACGCCATCTTTTTTTCCTGAAAAGATGGAATAATCCCAATTATTTTTTATTAACTTATACCTACATAATTTAACAATATAATAAATCTAATGTGATAATCTTATAACTAATACTATTTTCTGATAATTTTATTGTTTATTTAATATAATTTAATTAATGCGTTTTTTACCCAAATATATGTAATTTCCTACCCATTCATATTTTAATGTTTAAATAGTAACAATACATACTTAACTAATTTATTTAATTAATTATTTATTGAAAGTTTTGAAGTTTCTTCTAGTCCTTACCTTTGTTCTTAGGTACTTGGCCTGGGATTGATATTCAAATAGCCATAACCAATATATTTGTCATATCTAAACACCTCCAAACACAAAGTTTATGAACACAACACACAGTAATGTAGAGTTAAAGATCCATTAGACAATCAAAGACACCATTATGAAATTTCTGATTACTTAAATTGCATAATATTATTTATTTACAGTATATTATCTGACAGCTGCGCGCACAGATAACGTATGCCTGCGTGAGCGACGATGTCGACGTAACAAAATGTTGCCATATTAAATATTATAATTATATTCCATACACTTTTAGTTTGTTCCTTATTTATTGCGTATCTATTTATTTTCCTTCTTTACGTACACTACACATATACACACATACATGTTAGTTTAAGTGAACGGGCATGACCGCTGACTGACATCCGTGGAGCACAAAGGTTCCAGACGAAAACCAGCGTCAAGTACTTAAGTGCTTGACATTAAGCTGATCTGGACACCTTTTTGGTCCAGCCGTGAGACACATACCCAAGACTTTTTTATTTGTATCACTTTTTTACCTGTTGTGTCTCTTTGTGCTGTGTCCAAATAAATGATTCTTTATCTTTATCTTTAATCCCGCGACCCCGGCTAAGGTTCAGGAGAAGGAACACCGTGGGTTTTTAGCTGGTAAGAGTCCGGCATAACCCTTCGCCACCCTAAGGCGAAGGATATCCTTGAGGATTTCCCACGACAAAATGAAATGGTTATAATTAGTTGGTGCAACTAAGTCTAAGTGTCCAAACACACTGTGCCGAAGATACGCGATCGAAGTTCGGCATGATTACGCCTGCAATGCTTTTTAAATTACCCGCGACACACCAGGCTGTAATTACGTCGCGTTTTACCAATATAAAAAACATAGACGAAGTTCGGTCGCGTAATTTCGGTATGGTGTGGCGCCACACTAAGTCTCCTGCTGTCACTGTCACTTTAAGACGAAGTGACTGTCACAGCACGAAATTGACGGCAACTGATAATTGAGTAGTTTTTTGGGTATTTGACCATAATTAGATATACAAGGGTAGTCGGAATAGGGTACTAATCTGAAAGAGTGTTAAAGCATCGATAATAATGAATAAGTTTTGTTCTACAACTTTTCATAAAAGTCAATCATTTAAGAGAAATTGCTCGTCAAAGATTTCATAAAAATACGCTAAAATCTATCAGCTATGATCAGGTGTGTTAAAACTTTAGGTCACATTTACGGTCACGGATTAGGAACTCTATTTTCGTAATTCGTAACTAAAGCAGGGATGTTTTTTTTTTTTTTTTGTAAAACTAAAATAAGAATCATTTTGTTTTTTATCGAATTTTGAAATTCTAACACTTGCTTTAAAACAGTCGTGGGCCACTGGCGAACGCCGTTACTACAAGAAAGAACTCGCTGACTACTCCAAGGGACGTAAAGCTATACTGACTCTTATTCTATAAGCATCTTATTATTGTTAAGTACACTACTAGGTAATGAATGTTCTACGCCATTCTTTACAACTGGTGTAGCAGACAGGAGCTCCTGGGGCCGTCTGTTACATTACAGTCATCAGTGGCACTTTAAGTGGCCTGCGGATTAGTACCCCCTTTCCGTCTCACCTTGTATAATTCCAGTAAGCGTCATAAAAGATCACGTTAAAGAATTATCAAGGATAATATTGTATTATATTTACATAGCCTTCCCTGCTTTGCTTTAAGCTGTAACGAGCGAAGCTATCACGGCCCCTCTTTGACTTGTTGGAACACAAAAAGCAAATGTTTGTTTTACCTGACCAAATTCCAGATTAAGCCCTTTCAACTTCATGTAACAAAAATGCGGTTGTTTGTGTCAATATGGAGGGAAGTTGGCATTGTATTACATATTTTCTACGTCAACCATTCTTAGGATAAGAGTGGTCGTCGGATAACAAACAACACAAAAGGCGAAATAATGAATAGTCGAGAAAAACGACGCGGCTCTCGTTATGAGCTACATGCATAAATGATACGGCGAATCTGACAAATGGAACGGCAGAGTATAACAATGCTAGTGCCTCCAAGTGGCCGTTCAATTATGCAAATAGGCTGTGCGATGTTCGTCCGGCAATAATAAAACTGTTTAACAGCTGACAAGCGCGCGTCCGCCCGTTCAAACATTTTTGTATTCAGTCACCCGTCTAAGCAATAAAACAAAGGCAGGTACATCATCCATATGACGAGTTGTCCCCCGTTCATATTAAATTAGACCGCCGCTGGTCATCCACTTTATTTTTATTTGAATCCCATGAAAATATGAAACGTGTTTGCTCGTCCACGTTTCGGGAGTACGAGTCGCGCCGTTTTATTCGCAAGTCAATGTTTATGAATTTGTTAATAAACACAGCCGGCTTCATGCTGTTACCTTTGCAATTTAGGTGTTGAAAAACTCGCGACAAAAGTTTCATTCGCGCCGCCACCGACCGTAACTGTTATCGCTAATTATCCGGAGTGGGTTATTCTACTGAAATAAAAAGTAATCCGATAGTAATTTGGATAAAAGAGTCTCTCTTTACGAGTTGTCGGGAGTAGATTGGCGTAGGTACAGTCGTCTTTAAGGGGGGTTATCATGCAAGGAGCACATAAATGCGACTGCGAGTCGTGTGTCGCGGCGAAATGTTATCGGGGCATTGCTTTGACTCAATGTAGCCAGAACGATGTAATGAATAATTTATAAACGCTTCAAAACGAACTTTATCTAAATTACTATATGGGTAATTAGTTTGGATAAGTACTGCTATTTAATAATGAGTATATAATTATGAATTTATAAATGATGCTTAATTTTTCGTCGGTAACTCCTCATTAAACTGATCCACTGGGTACTTCATCACTCAGTCAAATTGCGTTTCGCTTAATTTTCTTTCCCCGGCAGGTGTGTTCGACAGCGCAATTATTTACACCGTCAGCCGTGACGTCACTCCCCCGCGCCCCTCCCCTAGTGTTTCCTCCGAGAATAAAACTTCGTATCGTTGTCTAGATAGTTACAAACTGTTAGTTATTCCCTTTTAAGTTTCCCTATTTTGTTTTCTTGACAAACGCCTATCGCGACTCGTAAAATTTCGCGTGCATCACTGGATCCCATGAAAAGTTCGTCTCTTTCTTTTTCAAGAAAATCAAGAAAATCTTACTTTTTAATTACTCTACAATATTATAGTACGTCATTAATGGACTTTCGTTCTTTCTTCTACTTCCAATTACACCCTAAACGTCACAAAATATCTGTAATGTATAATTTTCAAAGCACAATGACACCTTTTTATCTCAAATTACTTAACGACGTAACAGAAATCTACTCATGCCTAACAATAGCAATTACAATCCGCAATGTCACTCAATTGAATGAAGAACGTCGTATGTAACATAATGACGTACAGTCGTGATGCGACAACCCTTCTGCTTCTCAACATTAGATTCAAGGTCGCTTAAATACTTGAAATGTCAGAACCATTTGTTCCCCTCATGTTTAGAAATGTCAGTGCGGCAGATACGCCTATGGTGTAGTATCTCTAATTTGACAGTGACACATACGATTAAATTAGAATGTCATGCTACGCAGAGAAAATGAATTTGCTCGGATTGAGTGGCTTTCATTGTTGTTTTTGGTATAAATGATCCTTTAAGTACGTGTCGCGTTGGCTTGAATTATGAACAGGATAGGCCTATGTGCCTTTGCGTATGTATGCGTATGATTTGATAAGTAGGTACAGGGACGAATAGACTGCTCATTATTACCTAAACAACTAAAGAAATTAAACTTTATCTCAATGGAATTAGATTCTTGTCAGAATGACAGTTGTCCTGCACTGTGTTCATTCCGAAACACCTCTTGTATAATTGACATTTAGTTTAATTTTCTTAGTTGTTCAGATCATTTTAAACGCTGTTCGTCCCATTATATTTGATTCTGACTGTACAGTGTAAGATAACAATTAGTTTTACAAAATGTAAAGAGTATTGTAAAATCCCGAAGCTCGCATAGAGAACCTAAAATAAAACCGCACGTTAATAGTTGCGCGGTATTTTTTTTTTCGTAGAAATATCTACTCAAGCCTCAAAATAAATATACTAAGGATACCCCTGAAGGGGTAGCCCTAGCCTACCTACCTATCATTCACTGTTCATTGATCTCAATCACTAGATAGATACTAATTCGGTCTCAAATCTTTTAAAAGCTAACATTTGCATTTATCCACCATATCAAGAGTGATAATGATAAGATTATTGAACACATAGGTGTCACATTCGCAGTTCACATTATCTTATCTGGTCAATAGTTATGAACTACTTATTGATATTAGGTTGATGAAGAAAATCGTCACCCTCCGAACTGTCGTAACTAGCAATTGATATAATTTTTCAAAGAAATTCTCAGAGTGACGTATCTGCTTCAAATGAATAGAAATAAATAAATAGATACCTTAGGGCTTTAGGGCAACTACTAACCAAGCCAAGAGTAAGCCAAGAGCAATATAAAAAAGTTATTAATTCATTAATAAAGCCACAGCTAACGCAACTACTGAAAAATTATCAATTGCTAGATACGACAGTTAGCGCGAAGGGTGATGAAATCTCTTGAAGAACTAGTACAACTTATAAACCCCCATCCATGTAAAAATCAGCTGAACCCACATGATATTAATATAATTCCCGATAGGAAACAAGAATCGCCGAACAGTTAAATGTTGACTAACATTATTCGTACAAGCTTGACGGCTGGGTAAACCGTAGCCTCCTGACATTTGAGCACGTGAGCTCTTGACATTTAACTAAGCGCTGTACTGAGACACCAACAATCGATACGCCTAAATAACCTTTTGCCTATAATATTCCGTATTTTCCGTCACGCAACTTTGCTGATAGCTTTTGTGTTGGGGGATATTTTCTACAGGTAATATCGTTGCTTTGATTTGATTATGAGGTCATAATTATTATTTTTGTTGACAATACTTGAATAGGCATGTTAACAGCATCAATAAATTGCAAATCTAATTAGTCCGCCAGTTAGAGTTTTGAAAAATAATGGACACGTATTTTTTCTTTTGTTAAATCTATGAATATTTGGAAAGATAAAACGCATCAAAACACGAGAGTGGGGGCTTGTGACGTCAGAAACGTGTCAGAAACAAGTAAAAATTGTACTTGTTTGTGACGTTTTGCCAATTTTAAAAGTGTCGTATCTTCGTCAGTTTTGGTTTACGTAACAAAAGAAAAAATACAGGTCAAATATTTTTTGATAATCTAACTGATGGACTAATTAGAATTTTTTAGTCGAATACCCTATTGTAATCTATTTCCGGCCCTCATAAGCCTTTTTCAAGTATAATCATGTTCTCCGCCATCGGCATATACTAACATTAATGGCCGATTTTATTAATGTCAGATAACTTTTATTTGAGGAATAATTCAGACGTTTTGACAGAATTTCAATACAAAACCCTAAAAACGTCTTTTGGTATGTCTACACCAGTGCGCTTTCATGTTCATCTTGCGCTTTCAACTTTCAATTCCTCTTGCGTCAAGCGCATGCAATATTGATTGCCATAAGACGCATGCAGCTTATCGTCTACACCGGTGCGCCTCGGTCAGTCATCAGTCGACATACAATAGACGAATTAGCGTGCGCTAGGGGCATGCGCTTTTGTCGAACTAGTATTAAGTCATGAGCTATTGCATGCGCTATGGCGCTTCACGCATGCCTCAGACGAAGACGCAAGATGAACATGAAAGCGCACTGGTGTAGATATAGCTATTATTCTTCAGTGATAAAATCGGCCCTAAAAATTTACAAAAATAGTGCTTTAAAAAACATAAATAATAAAAATACACAACACATTACTTAAAAAAAAAAAATATCGTTAGAAAAATATTTTTCAGGATGTAACCTACATAAATCTGATTATTAAAATCCATTATAATATCTGTGGCTGGCGTGAATATGTTGACATCTCCTGGAATTGGAAAAAAATTGACAACTCGATTTATGCATAGGTGCTAGAGTTACCTCTAGAACTTATGCATAAAAATTGTTTTTCCTATAAAACCATGTCGTGGGAAGCGTATAAATAAATAACAAAAAAAATGTATATCGCAATGTCAACATATTCACGCCAGCCACGGATATTACCGTAGTGATAAAACAACTAGCTGAACTATTTCACTTTGAAATACTACACGTGTCTAAAAAATCCGCACTCCTTCTCGTGTTCTTTAAATAAACACTAAACTCCAAAAGGTCAACGTTTACATTTAACTGAAATGTAAAATTAATTTAGTAATGGGATATAATTTAAGCAGCCTAAAATAACTTTACTTATTAAAAACAAAACAATGGGAAAGGGCTGGTTCAGACAATACGGATTCGACTTTCGGACTTCTACCTTTACAAAAATGTGGTTATGAAGTCAGGTTTAATCACCGGTCTCCTTCAGTCTATTTAATAACTTATAATTACATTTGTACTTTCATACTTCCGTTCAGTTGAAAATTAACAACGGAAGTAAGTACAGGGTTTTTTTTAATAAAAGTTTTTAATAAACCTTAATAAGTAAGGCATTATTATCAGTGTAAAGTGCAATCTCATCATTTTTGACACATAAAAGGTAATAATATTGCATTTGAATATAGAGGTTATAATTTCGAAACGAATAATAATTCTGTCGTCTTAATCTTTAGATAAGTTTTATCCGTGAAATAAATGACAAATTTTTACATATTTTCTGTACAAAAAGCTGTTAAACGTCAAACTTATTTGTGAAATAAAAGTTATCCTACGATTGAAAAATCAGTCCTTAGTAAAACTTATTTGGACATTGTAATCAGGAACTGTAAATATCCATTCGACAAATCTTAAGCATGAAATAATATACACAAAATCACCATTAAATTCATTAACAAATTGAATATGCAGAGAGCATGCTACACCCGTATCTATGTTCAATAAACAAACTAGTATTTTAATGTAATAGTCTACTAACCACACCAATAGTGCAATGAACAGCGGTCGCAGGCATTGCCTCGAACGCAACCGTTTTATAATAAATTCTCCAGTTCCGCACCCACAGGGATTAATCGTCTTACTTTTCTCTCTCGGCCGTAATCCTCACAGGGAATTGTGTGGCCACGATCTACTGTAACCACTACCACTTTATCACTCGCGATGGATACGATGCATCTGACAAAAGATTTAACATGTGGAACTATGCTACCTAGATCCTCAACTGCCGATAACACCGAAATCGACTTTGGAACGAAATGAAATTCTCGAATTCCAAAGTCATTTATTTAAAGCGCGAATTCTACATCTTAGTTGAGTAATAGTTTGATTATTTTTACAGTGATAAATCGACTCAGTTTTAAGTAATACGAATTTTATACTTCAACGATTTTAAAATCGAATCTCGGCACCGAAATTATATCCAACTTCAGACAGTTCGTGGAACTCCTGTTATCGTTCGCCAAAATCTTCGCAGGAAACAATTTAAGTTCTGGCCTGTAGTAAGAGCTCAGGTTTCAGAGACGTAAGAAGGGATAGTTGCGAAGTGTACTCTTAGGATTTACTGCATCACTAGTTGCTCGCAGATAACTATCGTCCGTAACGCTTTAACTTATGAAATGGTCCCTTTGTACCGTACGTCTCCGTCTTTGTTGACTGAATGCGAATAATTGCTTTCGTTACTGTTGGAATATGGATGGTGTAGTTTTAACGTAATGGGACAGTTTGTGTTCTTAGTTAATGGCTTTGTGGACTGACAGTTTCTTTGTTGTGATAAAAACCTTTAAACGTAGTTAGGTCGGTGACGTGAACGTTTTGTGATACGTTACCCAAAAATAACGTGCACGAATTTTTCGCGAAACGAAAATGACTAAAACAACACTAGACGAAAATGAAGAAAGAAGAAAGAAAGAAAGAAAGAAAAAGTATTTATTCTTATGCCCAAACAGACGCACAAGCATACTTAAAATTATTACATAATTACACCTACATATAATTAACAATTCCTTAATTTAAACATATAATTGCCTGGCAACCCAAACACAAAAAATAAAAATTAAACTGTGACTTAATTAGTAATCTATGCAAATCACGTTTGCATATTTAGTCTGTGGTTACACTGGTTACCTAGACATCATAATAACAATAAAAATACTTAAATCAAATAATGAATACTTGAATTTGCGCGTCGCATGGCACATAAGAATTTAGGTCGTTGCTCAGCTTTATGCTGTGACTTTAGACGAGCCTAATGCCAACAGCGCTGATTTTCAGCAACAACCTTCGAGTGACGTAATGAAGCACCGCGAGGGAGAACCAGAAAAATAAAGTGAGTACTATTATAACATGTACCGAACTGTTTGTAAAATAGAATAAAAAAAAAAAAACTGTGTAATGTGCTGTGTCAAATATAATACATACAAATATTGTTATTAAATAACCAATTAATTGCACTTCATAATAAGAACATAATAAAACATGACAGACATCAAAACAAAAACAATAAAGTGGTCGGTGCCCATTGTTGCGTAAGAGCATCGTAACGGTAAACGACACCGACGCTTGCGCGTCTGTCACGTGATTAGTCCCGTTTGAAATGCAAGTGCGTACACCAATCGAGAAGTGTAATAATATAAATAAATAAATTGTAGCTATTTTGTGTAGCGAAGCTAGTGTCGATGCCTTTAAGTACTTGACCCAATTAAAATTGTTTCAGTGATTCAAGAAAACATACAGATTGTTTGTAAATATCAAATAATTAAAATAAACCAAAATGACTTGAATAACAGAAGCAGCAGAACAGACACCTTGGGAATCCTGCTCAAACTTGCTTTAAGGCCATGACCCCTTAGGTAATCCTTCATTTTTGTGAGAAATCTACATTTCATTTGCAATTACTTACCATCAACCTAGTATGTGTAGCATCCTTATTTCCATTTTTCAGGACTTAAAATGTTATTTTTGAAAACAAAGTTGTTTGCGATGTCAGTGAGTTGACAATATTAGGTCGTAGGCAGGGGTTCCCACCTGATGGGTTTACCGTCGGCAACAGGGTTTAGTTGGTGTCACAATCGGCCGCCACTGGCGCTGCAGAATTAACCACCGCGCTCGGCCCGCTCTAAATGTCACTCTTATTATCGTCTGACACTTCGGGATTACCTAGGATAAATTGTTTTAACGTTTTGGAAGCGGCCATTTCACTTGACGCTGACGTTTGTTATCTTTCTGAATTAAAACTCCACTCGCTGGATCTATTTTCATTCGAGTTCTAGCGGACCTTTTCCAACTTTGTTTATCGCTCTTAATTTGGACTCCTGTGCGGAGCGAGCGAAGTCAATTTAGTTCGTGTTTGATTGGTTGCAACAATCACTTACGAGCAACACTGTCAACTTTGACGAACGAATGAAGTTTCACGGGAGGCTGGGCTGCACAGTACGTCTGCTAATACCATTTTCCGTTTGGCTAATAAGTTTAGCATGCGCTATTACCAATCTACCGTCGAGCTTGGCGCCAGCCGAGCGCCTCTGCAGCAATCAATTTGTTTCATGTTCGGACGTTTTGATTCTCTGAATTTCACTGGAACACGGTGTGCGCTCGTTGCGGCGTGTCTTCATTTGCAAGTTTATGTTGTTTTGTTTGCGTAGTCATGTAACGTTACCTTTACGATTAAGCGGTGCGTTTAAATTCTAGTAAATACGAATAGAAGCCACTTAGATTGTCGTAACTCGCTCCCTAACTTTACTTGGAATAGTCTGATTGTTAAACATCTCACGGCGGATTTTCCATCTCCTAATTGTTATCGATACAAAATCGCAATATGTAAATGATGGGTCGGGCTCTTAGCAGCGGTACCCGAGCCCTGAGGGTCTGGCGGTGGTGCCACTCGGCTTCATTTGACATTCGGATCACGAACGCCACGAACGATGTCTCCCATCTCGACTCGCTCGCGCCGATTGCATTAATTTTACCATTTTATAAACGATTTAATAGACAATCTTCAGATTTGGCTATTTGTAAACCTCTTAAGACTAAACGTTGTATATTTTATTACACTATTGCTTCGAAATATCTCGTATTTCAAATGCAAGGCAGATACAATTGGTCGTATTATTAAATTGAATGTTGTTGCCCTATTTTCATTTTGTTTAAATTGAACGTTCGCTCATTTTTGATGGTCAAAGCGAGGCATAATTTATTCATTACGCCGCATTTTTCTCGCTAAGTCTCGCTCACGGAATGAAAATCTCTGAATAAGAATGCGGTTTGTCATTTTTCGCTAGCCGCCTTCGATATATCCTCGAGAGTATTCAAATCAATCTCTGAACATTTTCAATTTATTTCAGTGTCCTTATCTGTGACAGGCTCGGCGCTGAATTAATCTGAGCGGACTGGGCCGCCCCCTCGCGCCGCGCCGCTCCCTCTCACCGGAAATTAAACGAATTAACGCCATCCAAATGTACATTTTTCACTTTGGGACTCGCGCATCCTATCGATGAATCTCCAGTCTTTTTCATCGAAAAGCAATCGGTGGATCTGTGCGTTTATCTGTCTTCGCTTAGATTGAACAATTGATACGTCAGTGATGTACGTAGAATTGTAAATTGAATTCGCGTTATTGATTCGTCTACGCTCCATTTATTTGGAAAGCGATTTGATTAAACGTAGCGACGCTGTTATATCTTAACTAAGCGTGGTTTGAATATAATTTTATGTGTGTATAGTGGTAATGACTAGGGATACACGTTTAGCATACGAATACTTGCGATCGGATCGATTGTCTTCGAGTTTATCCTCTTTTAGAGGGGCGAGTTTCTATTTTCCTGTTGAGAAGTTTCTATTGTTTCATAAAGGTCGGTATTGTAACATAAAAGCTGGGAATGTGTGCGGTCAATCGCTCAAGCGGTTCAACCCCCATGTATTCCGTAACTTAATGGCGCTGTAAAGCCGCATGCACACCTGGCGCGCTCCGTATAAAGCGATACCCGCTAATTAATTCCGCACCGGCCATTACTACGAATGCGATACCTACTATTACTGCGTCGTACCTCTAAAACAGTTCATTATTATTTTAAGTTATTTGACTCCCAGCTAAAGGGTGAAATGTTACACAAACTTGAATGAAAAAGCAATAAATTATTCTTTGATACCTCTAAATGAGTTGACATAAATACACATTAATTGAATGAAGACTACATTCAACTAGATGATGATAATTGATTGCTGAAATAATGACAATCTAAATCAAAATAAATACACTCACTTTATACTAATCAATTTAAATCAAAATGCTAAATAAAGACAGCTTTCCAATTAACAAAGTGACATCAAAAGTTTAACTCCAGTCAGAGTAATAAACAAATATTATCGTGTAGATGAAAATATCAAAGATCGAAATGATTGTTTACATTAAATGGGACGCTCGCACATAATTTAAACTGAGAGCTTTACCGCTCATCCTCTTAACGAGCTCCACTGTCCAATAAATTGCTTCAAACTATGTACATTCTGATTAATAAAACTGATTATGTTTATCGCACGCTTTAAATTTTAAATTCACCGGCTTATTACTCATTATATTCAAAATGCATTTGTTATCGCACGCAATATCCTGCGAATTGCAAAACGTTTTCCCGTTGTGTTACAAACCTATATAAATATATTGGTATGTTGAAAATGCTGAGAATAAAACTTGTGTTTCAATGTACCGGAGGAAGTACAGTAAAACACCTTAAGTGTTATCGTCGGTCGGGAGCAGCTGCCCCGCTAACTAACCGTGATTGCCCCCTCCCCCGCGGGCAACATCCGCACCCCCGGCGTGTATCATTTTTTCAACCCTCTCCGGAGGACCGGCTCAACGTCGTCTTGAGATTGCTATACTTAGCATTAAATTGTGAGGCTCTTATAGGGCATTTCGCGTGGATTACGCGGGGTGCGGCGTCTTTTTTTCATTGCTCCCGTCTAGATTGCGCGCGCTTAGCTGCTTTGTAAATACCTTAAAGGTATCGGTTGGCATAAACTGGCCCCGGATCCGTGCTGACGTTAATGAGCCGTCCCTTTCGCTATCTCGGAGACGTACGGTTATAACGGTTGAAATTCGCGATACTTAAGAATTATCTCGGTCCGGGCCTTTTTTCGCTCACAATTTTTGCAAACTCCCATTTAGGGAAATCAGTTCTGTAATGGGGTAGCCGGTTTCATATTCGACAACATAATGCCCTCTCATCAAGTAAATTATGACTTTAATCTCATAGAAAGTTCCGCTGAGAATTTACCCGACTTTACTTTTAAACTTCTCCCTCTCTGGCATTCAGCGCTCGGTGATTTATGAAAACTAGAAAATTCTGAAGTGTATAAAGTATTTTTCATTGCTTCTACTAACTTTGTTGTCATGGTTAAAAGAGTTTCAATATTTAAAAGTTGTAATTTAAATTTAATTTTTGATGCGAGCGGATCGGGGCGCCTAACAAACATTTCGAGTTTTTTGATTTCATTTTTACACATCGCAGCTGCAATTCAGACAGGCTGTATTTTTTATAGAGTAAAAAAATTAATCGGTGCTAAAACTAGATTACTTTACGCAAACACCGATTTCACTAGGATTTTTATAGGTTAACGCTAAAATCTTCACCCGTGAGTGCCACGCGATCGTACCAGGCGGGGCCCAGTCTGCGATCGAACATTAACATCGGCCTATTTATTTCGTACGAAGCACTTTAGACTTATTTACTCTTCTAATATCGTCTATTTAGGAAGATAAAAGAAGTTAATTTTATAAATGGGCCATTCCCGTATAGGTAGGTAATCTTGCGTCGGCGGCGTTATCGGGGTCCAATCGGCCAAAGACAGATAGCGCGGTCGACACGCGAACGGCGATTGATTAGCCGGGCCCGCACTACCCTGACGGGTTAATAAAGCCTCCTGCTGCCCGCTGATTGCCTTGTAAGCTACCCATTCTGCTTTCCGCCCGAATTCCATGAATCGATTACTTTATGCAATCCATCATATTACAGAGAAATTGGGAACATCGGAGAAACGGAATTAAAGTCCGGACACGAGTTTCGTAATTGAATATTCGTAGGAGTATGCGGCTCTGTGACTTTGCTCTGTGCTTAGGTACAAAATATAAAAGAGCGGGGAAAATATCATCATTTTAATCTTCGCAGCTGCAAATTAATGAGTGTACGAGCGATGTGTCGTAATTAATGGCCCTCTGTGTATCTATTCACAGCTAAAACATTGAGACGGGTGACATTGGCAACCAGCGCAGCTAAAGTATCGCCACACTACTATTTACAGGCCATCATTTCGTAGACTAAATTGCCCACATGAAAATAAAAATAAAACCACGTTTCTAGTCTGGTGAGCAATTAAAGGGTGTACATTATGGCGAAAAAGGTACATACCCGTTTAAACGCCCTCTAGATCATAAGTCCCACTAGTTCGTCGCCCCGTCTTTCTATACTATTGTTTGAGTAAGCTTCAATCACGTTCATCGACTTATTGGATTAGACTTAGAGTAAGTGAGATAAACTTTAGTGAATAATGTTTATATAGACGACTGAGTGAGTAGTTATAACAAACAAGTATCTGTTTCAGATTAACAATCAACTTTCAAGGGTGGCGTATTTATAGGGATTAGGTGGGGCGAAACAACGGTTCTGTTTTAGCGTACAAAACTTTATTCCTGTGTGCGGTGTAAATTAATCAAAGTGTATCGTATTGTATAGTAGGTCATTATACGGAGGGCGGGTGACAGCGGGCGTGGGTGGCGGGAGTCCCGTCCGGCACAACTTTGGGTAACAATTCTGGTCCGCGGATCGGATTAGGCTGCGGGGCTGCTCGCGGTCACTAGCAGGTCTCATGAACACGGTATACGTTTCACAAAGTTCTTCCCGCTAGCGGAATTAGAAAGTCACTCACCAACAACAAATCTGGATTTACTTGGCGCTCTGGAAATGACATTTTTAAAGTCCCGTCTCAACGTCGGTCGGTCCGCACGAGCTGCGCGCATTAGCCGAAGGCGGAATGGGATTCGCGCGTTGCGTGGGATTATGCAACAAAAAACGTGCGTTAAACCAACCCTTTTTTTGAGCGGGTGCGTCGATGTGACGTGGAGTTTCTTCCGCTGAGCCGCCGCGGCCTTGCGACCGACGCGGGCTCGCAGCCTAATTGTTTGACGAAAATAAATGATTCCCAAAATAAAAATAAACGAGAGTTTCGCGTTTCGAATTAATTTTTAACGTTACATTGCCTTTCACTTGTACAGTCAGCGACATAAGTAAGTAAACAAGTAAAAGACAAATTAATCACAGCTAAATGAATATTCCATAAAACTACCTTATACCTAATTTCAAATTGTAAAAGATTCTAGATACAACTCTGACCTTCTGTTTCTGAATTGAGAATTCGGGACAAACAATACTTAAGAAGTATTTGAGTACGGACTTGTCAAAAAAATGCTTTAAAATCCGTCATTTTTTTGACAACTCCGTAATCAAATGTTATTTAAGTACTACTTATCCTAGAAGTCTCAATTCAGAAACCGGATGTGAATACATCTTAAAAAAAATATTTTAAATGAATTAAATTTGCAATTAACGCCAAGTTCAAACATTCAAATGTTCAGTTACTTTTGTCGCTTACTGTACGTCGTAGGGCATGTTAATCAAGAACCCAATGACACAAATAAAACCATTACCTACGTTTCTTATCAACATCTGCCACGAAAAAAGTCTGGCATACCAACTTAATCTCATTGGGGTTACACGTGGAATAATTCGTTTCTATACATTTTTGATAGGCGCGCGCCGAAGTGACGTAAAACAAACTTTTTTAATTTGTCCGTTGACAATAAAATTTATTAAATGTTTTGTCCCCTACTCGTTAAGTGTTTGAAATGACAAGGAAACATTACAGCACTTAATAGAGCGATAACTTGTAGGAGTGGAGAGATAGAGGACACAAAAAATAATAATTACCATGTATATGTAAACATTAAACTGGTTTCAACCGTGATTGTTAGCACGCACGCCAACGTCCCCTGGCGAATATGGGTCAAAGCCTTTACCCTGAGTCTACGATTAATATTTACGTTAGTGAGTCGGCATAATTCTATCATGTTAGTCACTTAATTGCCTGAACTTCAGGAATCTTTACTGAAAAAATATTAAAACCATTAATTATAATGTTCGGCGGCGAGGGCGTTCACTCAAACATTAACGAACGTAAAAATTGCTTTTATAGATATGACTACTCAGTTTTAAATTAGGAAAAAATGATAAATGGATACGTGAAAGTATGTGAGTATTCATAATAAAACGTCTGGGTGAATATGTTGTTTCATGTAGAGTTAGCTTGGCTTTTTGCAAATAGAAACGGCAATATTAAAATAAAAATGCAATGAAAAGTAGTGACATGGAAAGAAGAAGAAAAGAAAAAGCACTTATTTCTACGTCGAAGCTGACGCACAACGCACACCTAAGACGCATTACGCACTGTCGACTGGTCGCCGGAGACTTGGCCTCTCGGCGATCAAAACATAAGCATAGTCGTCCGGGCGACCGGCGACCAAGTGCGTAAACACCTATTTAAACTGTAAAAAGTCACAGTCGCCGTCGAACAAGTCTCCGGCGACCAGTCGATAGTGCGTAATGGCTCTGAACATCAATTTTGTTAAATCTAAATACAGTACATATATCGCACCTTTAGAATTAAAGAGACCTATTCGAAATTTTAAGATTTCAACTTTTACTCATAGACTGAGCCATCTTCATTATCTCTTAATAAAATAGAGGCCTACTGCGGCGTAGAAATGTAATGCAACCGAATAATCTCCCGTTTCTACAAAATTTATAAATATACGTATATTCAACGTTTTCCAAAACCTTAGTTTTTTAAATAGGTCTCTTTAAATCTAAAGGAGCGATATATTTAAAACATAGCGGTTAAACGCTAGCCTTCGACGCAAAAGAATCTATGTTTGTTCCCGGTTCGTACCTACTTCTAACTTTTCGAATGAATTCATGTGTGGATCAGAATTTGATTATCACTTCTGTTAATGGTGAAGAAAAACATCCTGCATAAATAAGAGCTCAAAAGAAGTTCTTTATGGTGTGTTAGTCTGCCAACCCGCTCCATGCCAATGTGGTGAACTGTCTTAAACCCTTTTCATTCTAAGAAGAGGTTTTGCCCAACAGTGGGACAGTAATGGGCTGATTATGCTTATGCTATTAATGCAATAAACCTTCAACTTAGCCTAGCCCTATCCCCGTGTCTGTTTCCCCCGTGTGGAGACGGGCTAGAATATAAAACCTCCTCACCGCACACTGGGAATAACTTCAAACTTCAAAACTCATTTATTCAAAATAGACTGAAATTACTAAGTTCTTTTTGAACGTCAAAATTAGGTAGGTACATAAAAGACAGCCCCCAAAAGCACCCTCCCTTCACCGCTTCCTAGTGTTTTTGCTGTGAAGAAGAAACAGCGTAACAAACTCCCCAGCAAAGTCAAATAGACGCATGTTGTAAGATTCAACAAAACCTATCACGCTTGGTGATGGGATCTACACGGTCAGCCTAGCTAGCTGCCACCCTCACATTAAAGTCAAGCCAAGCAGTTTACTGTGTTCTGTCGTATGTATGTGAGAGCCAGAGGGATATAGAGAAATCCCTCTATATATCTGTTACTTGGATTCTTTAGCTACATCTTAGACCCTGTCTGCTGTTACCACCAAGTACTAACGCTACTAGGGACTAACGCGGCCAAGTAAGTAAAAAAAAAGGCTTTTGCTGGTCAACATCCGGTTATTTTACATAAAAATGTTCAGTAAAATAAAAATAAAAATGCTGCATAAAGTTTTGACAAAAGGATTCAAAGCATTCATGGATTAAATTTTGCTTTTTCACGTGGATTTTTAGACTAAAGATTTTTTGAGTCCATATTGTCTCCTAAATTGTGTTAGGTACACTTCAACAATACTGGGATAGTCAAAATTCCATAGGGATGAATATTACTAAAACTAAACTGAAATATATTTATGATGGTTTACTCACGTGCTTGGGCGAGGCCTATGTCCAGCAGTGGACGTCTTTCGGCTGAATGATGATGATTATGATGACTCACGTACATTTTTCGGAATTGCCCGACTAGTTTCGGTCCAAAACAGAGCCCTTAATCAACTTCAATCAAATTCGACTCGCGACCTCACCTCATGTTCAGCTCACGATTAAGGGTTCCGTTTGGGTTCAAAACTAGTCGGACAATCCCCAAAAATGCACATAAGTAAACCGTAACTAATCATAAATATGAATGTGTCTCACGAAAGTTACAGTGAAGTTACATATTTTAGTAAAAGTTTCATTACAATAAAAAAATGTACCAGGTTTTGAATTCACAACCATTAAGGCAGTCAATGCCTTTAGCTTTAGCTGTAAGTACAATAATACCTGTGATTATGACGCATAAAGATAAAATTTACACACTTGAGCTTTCACAACCACAACAACCTTCAAATTACGAACAATCTAATACTACATTTATTACAAGCATTAGACAAAAGTGGCCCACCAAGGCATACCATTCCTTTAATTAGAGTTTCAGCTCATCTTGATTGACCATTAAAGTTTATACAAACAAAATACTGTGTTGAATCTCTGCTAGAAGCAAACATGTTGCTGATTTCTATACATTTCCTTGCTAAAATGTACACTTACGCAATGTGCATACTGGTGAGGAAAATAATATCTGATCAAATTCAATCGGAAATAAAACTCATACAAAAACTTTTCATCATTGCCTAAGAAACACCAACAAAATTAAATTAAGACCTCACAGAACTGATTATGGTAAAAGAAATATTACGTATGAAGGAGCACAATTATATAATAATCTACCAAAGAATATCAAGGACAGTCAATCAATTCCTGTGTTTAAAACTCGATTGAAAAAACATATCTAAGACACCATCTTTTAGAACCGTTCGATCTCTGTAATAAGTTTATACATTGTAATAGCTATTAACACGTTATTAGTTAGTTATTAGTTATAAATTAGTAATCTAAGCTCATTGTAAGTGAACTGTGTTCTTTATGAGTAATAAATTCATTGAACCTAAATGGTTCTTATTTGTCTATTGCTATATAAAATGGAGTATACAGTTTCGCAAAACGCAATATTTATCCAAGTAGGTCCCCGCCGTGAGCCGTGAGCCTTGTAAAGTCACGCGAGGTTAATCTGTCTTCATTTCCTATCTATCAGAATACCGGTCGAGTCCGCGGTTGGAACCACCTAGTGTAAAGCATTACCCACTATCAGGCGACTTGGTTCTTGAAAAATGATATTCCACCACACCTTGGCGTTGTCTCCTTGCTATATTTCAATGTTTGCTTTTATTTATAAAGGTTAGTAGTTCGCGTGCCTACCTTTCACCTTTCTTTTATTTTACTAATGTACTTTCTTTTGATTCCAGGTACGTATCGCGATAGATAAGTGAGTAATGCCTTCATTAGTCCGTGACGTCACTCGCCAGTCCAGCATTTTGTACTCGTAATTTTACCCAGGATGTTTATGAACAGCAAAATGAAATTACGTTTGAAAATTTTTTACATGTTTGAATTAAAATTTTGCGGCCGTTTGATGTGTTTGTCAAACAATTTGGGCGCTTGACGTGTTGGGGGAAAGGATTGAAGGTTCTTTTTTTTATTAAATGCTTTTATTAATACACGCTGTTTGCCTGAATCTGAACGTAAGGCCGAGTTTTTGATAAACAAGCCATTTAATCCTTTAAAATGATTTTGTGCTCGTTTCAAACATATGCACCAATAAAATAATATAGGTCGGCAGAGAATCCTGTAATACTTTCAATGATTTCCGATGTAAGTATATTAAAATTTCATTACGCATGGATAAGCTCATATTTGCGAATCAATAAAACTCTCATCTAATAAAAAATAAACTTTAAAAAAAAGTAAAAACCGACTTCAAAGAAATACTAAAAGGAGTAAAATAATTACCATAATATAAAATTAACAGTTTCAGAAGTCGGTGGCTTCTATTTGCTTCAGTGTAGAGTTGCACCGACTTCTGAAACTGTTAATTTTATATTATGGTAATTATTTTACTCCTTTTAGTATTTCTTTGAAGTCGGTTTTTACTTTTTTTTAAAGTTTATTTTTTATTTAATACGTTTTAGTGTCATAATTTTAACCCCCTCCTTCATAACAATTCTTTTTGGCATTGACGTAGTCGGGCATAAAAAGTCCTTTCAAATGATACCTTACACGATATAATGAAAACATTCCAAAGGGGGGGAGGGGGGGGGACACGCACCCCCTCCTCCTTTCAAGTAGTCAGTTCCCAACAACAAATATAAACAAAGCAATACTAGTAATTTGAGAATTTTGCTTTGGTCCGATGAGGAGTTCCGTTCCATATCTCTGAAGTTCATGGTCTAATCATAACAAAATTTAAATGGGACCAATCGGGAAGTATACCCTTTCGAACAAAAAAAGATTTTTTCAAATCGGTTCATAAATGACGGAGATATGAGGTAACACACATAAAAAATAAAAAAAAAAAAAATAAAAAAAAAAAAAAAATACAACCGAATTGAGAACCTCCTCCTTTTTGAAGTCGGTTAAAAAGAAACCCGGCACAATTGAAGTACCTATTGTTGAAGAAAACGTAATTTACGTATCTCGTTATTTCCAAGAAGTGTTTTCCGAACGCGATACTAGATTGTTTAAAAGAAATCGCTCCGAGCGCTAAGAGCACCCATTAAATCACTTTATTGTTGTTTAATTCGAACAAAGCTAGTTTTAACAAAATTCTTTCAACCCTATTTCGTTGTACGTAATTTAAATGGGATGAAACTCTGAGAGCAACGTCGTACATGGCAAAACAATAGAATAGTTATCCCCGGTCTCTCCAACTTAGTCGGGGACGGATGATGTGAATTTTAATTACATTTTTATGATACTAGAGCGGGTGGAGTACCTACTAGAGGCGAGACCCCCCGTCATTCAAGCTGACTCTTCCGTTCACACATAAAAACCATAACCCCGACTTAAAAGCGTCATTGAGACGAACACAATCCCACTAGTCTGTTGGATAGGATCGATCCTACATAGCATTTGATATGAAAATTGAAAGTGCAATTTAATAACACTTCACTAGTTTTACGTTACATAGATTGCAGAATATTCTCCTTAAAGTATATATTGCTCCTTGCTTGATATATTGAACCTTTAGAGGATTTTTATGTTCAGAGCTACTCACCATCCAAATTCTTCAATAAATCTGTTTTCTTCACGACATCGTTGCTATAATCTATTCTTGTACGTAGATACTGCAGAGTTATGCTCTGATTTATTGGCTGCATACTGTAGAAAACTTCAAAATATTATTTAGAAGCCATAAATTTTGTTAAAATTTTTAAAATTCCAAAGAATAAAATGTTCCTTTCGGTAAGTATCTACTTACTTCTCTAAGTTTCGAGAATATAATACCGAGACGATTGAATATGATATCGGACCATATTTCACTTAAAGATATACGAGATGGTTGTAAAATCCGAGATTCTATGTGCAAGCGTCCATTTATATCTTATTTCGTCCATTCGGTTTTACGTCCGAATGTTTTACGTCCACACGGATAGACGTGTTGCCGATGCAAATAAGCGATATTTTCCGGTAAATCACGTCAGTTTATGTAAGGACAGCACGGGTATTATCCTTCTTCACAAAACAAGAGAATTCTTGGGCACGCATTAGTCTTCCGGCGTGATCTATTCGCTGCCGAATACGTACGTGGAGTGCCCACAGCGGTGACTGCATAAATCAAACATCACCGGAATTAAACGCGTCGGTAGAGCAAACCGAAAAACAAATCATTTTGTAGGCACCGACGATCACAAAAATACAATAAATAGAAAAAAAAATTAAGCGTTAAAATGAAAACCGACAACAACAATGAAACGTGGCTTTCCATAAATAACGGTGCAGGCTTTCGTTACGGATGTGGGTAGATTTTGAGAGTTTATATAGCAGCCGAAGCGTGGCCGGTAAACAACAAGAGAAATTTGAATTATGAGATTTAACATTGAAATTGCTTGCTTCTGTTTTATTGTATAAAGATTTTGCCTTTCGAATTATTGGGAAGGGTCCTGCGGGCGTTTCGCCGATACCAATATATATTGACCGAGGAGAATTAGTATGCCCACCGCGCTCTTGTTTTTGCTCGGTAAATTTTTGCAAAAAGGGAAATAATGATATCATAAGTCAAGGGGAGATAACCTAAGCGTGCCGTATTGTTTATCACGTCCCAATTGAGATTTTACGCTTTACAATGGGACGTTGATGATGTTATTAATTTCGCGTCGTTAAAACGTTGGTATCTGATGTTTTCGTGTTATATTGTCAGGGTTACGTTCCCAAAGGGTGCCAACGGGACCCTAATACTAAGCCTACGCTGTCTGTCTGTCCGTCTGTCTGTCACAGGACTGTAGCTTTTGATCCGTATTAGAACGACTGATGAAATTTTCATAGTATATCGGGTGTAAAAAGACCCTTAACGATAACGAAAACCATACATTCTACCCATCATTGGGATCATTTTTTTTCTACTAGACTATACCTGGGAAATCATTCATTTTGGAGATATTGAAGATCGAATTATATATACATTTTTTATGCCAAAAAATAAAAGTCGTTTCCCAGCAATAATGTCTTTTTACACCCTGTATGTGTTACTATAGCTTCTATTATGGCTTTTTACCATCATAAAAATAGTAAAAAGTCAATACCCAAAGGGGATGGGGAACAATCCGTACAAAAAACCTCGAAAAAACGCATTTTTTCAACGTTTTTTTTTTCCTGCTTTATCTTAAAAACAGTAATACATAAAAGCGTGAAACTTGCTAAGATTGTAATGCATACTTTAAACTTAAATAATAAAAACAGTTATTTCATGAACACGATGTTGGTACGGAACTCTTAGTTCACGAGTGCGACTCGCACTTAACCGGATTTTTATTATTTATTTAAATATGCCTATCTCTCTCCTCTTTCGGTTTATTGACGCGAACGTTGATACGTCACGAGTTATCGCCGAGCTCACTTACTAAATGTAGAAGCTTTATGCGAAGATGACAATGGCTTTATGAATTTTTAGCACGTAATCGGTTTACCTTGAGTTCGGGCAGACAATGAGGGTTCATAGCGTATGCGTGCGACCGGATGCGAGTCGCGTGGAGAGGCCGGTCCTTCATACATAGTTGAGTGAGACACCCTCGCAGCGAATTTAAAATTCACCCCGTAACGACGGCAAAATGAGGCTCAGTGTTTGGACGCGATCATCGTGATACTGAAAGCTACACAACATCGGAAAGGTGTCGTATCTTATCTTTGCGGCGCGTAAATCCGCCATGTTTCTTCTGTCTCCTTATGTGTCCCCGGCGGGCAGTAATAATCTGCATTGTCGTTTACATGGGCGATATTTTTTCATTGGTCGCAAAACATCGGTACGTAGAGCTCGCGGCGCTTGTTATTATTACAAATATTTTTTGTTCACGATATGTTTGTTGCAAGCGTCGCGTTTACATTACTTTATTATCAGATTTACGTCTGTTAAAAAATAGGAGGTGTTTTATCTATGCTAGCAGGTAGCACAAACTGTCACGTTGGTCATAAAATACAGGATATTTTTAGAGTTTACCGCAATGAAATACCTCTATTCAGCATCTCCGCTCACTCAAGGGAATAAAAATATAAACAAGGCAGCGTCCTTATTTTAGATCCATTATATTAAAAAGGTCGATGAAAATTTATAAGCAGAGAATGAGCTCGCAAAATGATATAAGCTGATAATCCGGTTGAAAATCGATTGCGCCACAACAAAAGAAACGGCGAATAGAATGAAAAGATTAAAAAAAAAGTTGGGAAACTACATGGAACGATTACGGGCAATCGTTCCGATCGTCACGAGCCGCACACGGGGGCGATCCGGGAGATAGCCGCAACATAATATTACCGCTATACCCGTATCCGGCTCTTATCTTTTGTACGGTGAGCGCTGCATTTGATCCAATTTGCCAATACAATCGGATCTCGGGTATTGCAATGGCATTATCTCCGACAGTCGTGGGCCGCGCGGTCTCTAATGCGATCTGTACTAAGAACTTTCGTTTGCTTCCACCGCCTACCACCACTTACCTAGCACCCCCACCCCTATCGACAATTAGTTACATCTACTAAAATGGCTGTCTCTCTGAACTAGTTCTGCACTTTAAAATAAAACTTACTCGACTAGTTTTAGATAGAAATATAAAACGTATTTCTTTATTTCTAAATGCTTGTAAATGTAGGTATTTAGGTTAAATGGCTATGTAAACTACTAAGGCTTAACAATAATGTAATACATATTTTGTTTGCCGACATTTACTTAAATAATGGAGTTATTTACGTCCAAGTTGCCTCATGTTATTCAAAACATACTTACATATGTAAATTATACTAAAACGCGCATAATCACAAAAGTAGACATGTACCGTAACGCGACCGGCACAAATAAAATATTCAATTCCAAATCCCAACGACGGACCTCGGCATAACCCCTATAATTCCGTATAAAAAAAAACTCCGACGTTAAAAAATGTAAATCTTTTGCCGGTCAAATACACGCATAATAATTTGAAATCCAATCGGCTGCCGGCCTCGGCGCCCTGGGAAATCCTCCAAGGTGAGAGGGCGCCGGACAGTGGAAAATCTTTCCCTCTTCCCTCCCTGATAAGATTGTCCAGTGCAACTCCCAAAACGCAGAGGGATTGAAAACTTCTACCGAAACGAAACCGAACATAGTATCCTGGGGGATCAATACGTTCGGAAATATAATATCTGGATAGTTTGCGCTCGACTTGAGATTCTGACTTTTTGCAATATTTTTTTCTGCTATATTAGTTTAGTGCCCGCCCTAACCCTCGGCGCCGAGTTGTTCGAAATAAAAGCTCGCATTATTCCAAAAAATAATGTTGTTAAGAATTAAAACAAACACTTATTATAATAAATATCAGGTAAAACTTATTTTAATGTTCGGGAATCTTTTGAATGTTGAAAAATATGCAAAAATATTCTGAACTTTTTAACTATAATGGAATTTATTTGAAATCTTAGTACCGTTTCTTTTCTTAAATGTTTGAGTTAGGAGATATTACTTGTACAGCGGTACACTAACCTAATTTGTTGGTACATTCGAGTACGTTCAGTACATGGTACGACGCTGTTACGTCGTCGCACTGTCACTGTATACCTCTGAGACGTAAATAAGTGGGTTTGCGAATTTTTCCTGGTAAAGTTGAGCGGTTGTTTACACTGAAAGCGGAGTCGTTTACTTTGGGGGCTAGGGACGGGGATCACTAACGTAATTAGCGCAGTTTGTCGCCGTCTGTACCGGCGTCAACTAACTTAATCTTCAGAAAAATGTATTGAAACAATCAGAACTTATTAGTGCAGTGCTCGCATTGAAAAGGGAGTGAGAGCGCTCAAATTGAAAGCAAATCGAATTTCAATTGTCTTTGTAGTCTCCCCATCTCGCGTCAATTGTTTCACAAAGTTCTTAGGGGTATTCAAGACTGAGACGTTCACGCACTTATCTTTAACGTGCAAAAGTAGCTTTTGTGATACTTCAGTGATTAATAGAGAGGATTATGAAGATATCGTAATCCTTATTCAGTAGTAGTGGAGCTCTTTATGATAATGTATGCTAGACTGTAAGCTGACCCCGACTTAGTTGGGAAAGGGCTTGGCTTAACAGTAGAGCTCCTTACGAAAATGTATCCTAGACTGAAATCTGACCCCGACGTAGATGGGAAAGGGCTTGGCAGAACAGTAGAGCTCTTTATGAAAATGTATCCTAGACTGAAAGCTGACCCCGACGTAGTTGGGACAGGGCTTGGCAGAACAGTAGAGCTCTTAATGAAAATGTATCCTAGACTGAAAGCTGACCCCGACGCAGTTGGGAAAGGGCTCGGCAGAACAGTAGAGCTCCTTATGAAAATGTATCCTAGACTGAAAGCTGACCCCGACGTATTTGGGAAAGGGCTTGGTAGAACAGCAGAGCTCCTTGTGAAAATGTATCCTAGACTGAAAGCTGACCCGGATGTAGTTGGGAAAGGGCTTGGCAGAACAGTAGAGCTCCTTATGAAAGAGTCTGTCAAGTAGCATTGCTATGTTCGTGTTCGAAGAGTATGAGTGCAGGTGAAATTACAGGCTCATGAGATTTTTCAACTTTGTCTCTAACGTTGGCAACACATCAGCAATCATCTTGATGTTGCAGGTGTATACAACTTTATTTTTAGTTTATACAAAAACCGAGACACCCCAACAAGATTTTCATCAGAACTGCCTGAATGTGTGTGTTTTTTTTTTAATAAATCTCCAAGTTACACCTTAGTTTATGTCGCGTTAAGTTCCCTAGTAAAGTGTGAAATGCCTGAGATGTGCTATGCAGGGGTTGTCTAATACACGGAAACTGACCAAGCGGACCGTCTCAAGACTCAAGGTGTCTATTCCCGTCCACTGTTATGCGTAGAAACCTATTGAAAGAGAATTGAAATTTATGAAAACAAAAATAGGAAAAATATAATGTGGTGTAAAAACTATGTCAATCGATTCTCCTGGTGATTCTGAACAAACTAGTTTCAGGTTGAGTGTATACTAAAACTAAACTTGTAGACGACGGTTACCGCTTTCCATCTACCGGCGCTTTGTTCACCAGCCTATAAAGAATTTCTCGTGTAATATCCATTTCTTGGACCATGAATTACATCCCTCTTTTATGATAAAAGCGAGACCGTAAAATCAATTTTCCGTTATCAACGGAAGCCGAAAAATCAAAGCACGTTGCATTACGCACAAATGGATACAGAACCACATCGATAACATACGGCGAGTTTATTTCTGCTAGAGAGAGACATTCGATTATACCCCTGAACGTTTCTAATTTCCTGGTACTGGAATGTGGTTAACGCAATTTCCGAGACTATGTATAAGGTACCTGGGGACGGGACTTGCTTCTGGGGGCCATTATCGTAAAATCAAATAGAGTCTTTTCAAATTACACGATTGAGATGAGCTGTGTGAATAAATATAGGTTTTATTTAAGTGTGTGTTACGAGGTTTTTCTTTAATATGAATGACTGACTATAGCCTCCGCCCGCGACTGTGCCCGCGTGAATTTTGAATTTCGTTCCCGTTATGGACTGAGTTTTGAAAAACCGTTATTTAGATCTTGCTTGAATTATATTAAACTCTGTGCAATCAAGTTTCCAGACCCAGCGGTATAGGCTGTGCGTTATCTGTCAGTCAGTTACGGAACTGTGGTATATACAGGGTGAAATTGTAAACAGTCGACAAACCAAAATGGGAGATTGTACTCATCAATATGAACAACTTTTACTATGGGACCAAAACTGATATCGCAAAAAAAACAGCTGTTCCCTACATTTATATTCGCATAACTCGTCAAAACGTAGGGAACAGCAGATTTTTTTCGCGATTTCAGGTTTGGTCCTATAGTAAGAGTTGTTCATAGTAATGAGTACAATCTCCCATTTCGGTTTGTCGACTGTTTACAATTTCACCCTGTAAAATGTTTTATTGTATAGATAAATTGATTGATTTACAGATACATCAGTTATATAAACTAGTACTTTGCGTTTCAATCGTTTCACAAGTACCACTTGAATCGTGCATTCTGCTCGATGTAGGTACTTGCGATCGCGGAGGTCGTGGGTTCAATCCTGCCTTGTTGAACTATTGTACTTCAACCACTTAGAACAAACATGTTTAAATTTAGTTGAAATTGTTAACAGAAATATCCTAACTAATATTATAAATGCGAAAGTAAGTTTGTTTGTTTGTTACCTTTTCCCGCCTGAACTACTGAACCGATCATCCTGAAATGTTGCATTACCTTGTCAGATGTACTGAAACGGACATAGAGTACCTTTCATCCCGAAAAAAAGTACTGTTCCCGAGGAAAACAACAGTAACGTTCATAGATAGCGCCACGTTTCTTTCGAATCCAGACTGTTTTACATTATTATAGAAACTTTAGTAGTGTGTTAAGAGTTTAACGCGAGCGAAGCCGCGGGCAAAAGCTAGTTGAATATAAGTACCGTATATAAAAAATATATGTTTTATTGTATAGATAAATAGATCGACATTTACCTGTCAATGTAGTGGTTTTTTGCATGATTGATTTTAATTGTAAAAATTTAATTGAAGAGTGACGGATTTTGAAAATTTTATGCATTATTATTATAGATACATCAGTTATATAAACTGGTACTTTGCCTTTCAATCGTTTAACAAGTACCACTTGAATCATGCATTCCGCTCGACGTAGGTACTTGCGATCGAGGAGGTCGTGGGTTCAATGATGCCTTGTTGAACTATTGTTACTAACCACTTGGAACAAAAATATTTTAACTTAGTTGAAATTGTTGACAGAAATATTGATTGTACGTACTGTACGAGTATATAAAAACTTTTAATATAAACGCTTTTGCTGGATGTAAATGAAACTTAGCACGCAAGTATCGTGTAGTGTCGGACTTAAAGAATAGCACTATCCCATCTCTTCCCGTGGGTGTCGTAAAAGGCGACTAAGGGATTCACTAGAGGATGGGCAGCAGCGTTCTCAGCGTACTTTAACAACCATACTGCGATCGCCAACCCGCGGCACCAAGCGTGGCGATTACGGCAAACCCCCCCGTTATGGGGGAGGCCTATGTCCAGCAGTGGACGTCTTTCGGCTGAATGATGTTGATGATGATTAGCAAGCAAGTATACTATGACCTGGATTAGGACGTTGGGTACTTTTAGGTACTTTTTATTCGGCAATATCAAGTAGTTGCCCTAGTCTTCTTTTAAAATCGAAAGAATGATTATTATCAATCATTATTATGTAGAGAGTGTAAACGAATTCGTGTAATTCCTTCAAACCACATGATCTATTAATGGTATAAATTAACGCCGCACAGGATTTAAATTGATTAAACATAAAAAACTTTTTTTACTCAATTTTTTTTTTATGTGATAGAAAATTTCGATGCCATGCACAAATGAATGAAGGCACGGCGACACAACTGGCGGGCACGACTAGTGCGATATCGCTCCACGCAGTCAGTTAACTCGGGACGCTAAAATTACTCAGATACAGAATACCATGTTTCATTTTGTTCAAACTTTTTTTTGTTGATACTGCAAAAACCTATGCAGGGTCAATCAGTGTCACCAGTAGATCACGCGGTTTGAAGGAATTACACGAATTCGTTTACACCCTGTATAAAGATTATTAATAACGAAGTTAAGTATTAAGTCAAAAATAATAGTTGTATTTTTTGTTATCCTATGCTGTCCCACTCCTGATCAAAAGCCTCCCCCCTCTGTCTAAGCGAAGGCATTCAGGTCTATCTTTAATAAAAAAACAAAACATTTCTTCAACTAAATAGTTTCAGTACAAATGCTTCTATTCAATAAAACTTCTTTATTTATTTTATTAAGACGAAAATTGCGAAATAACGTGCAAGACACAAACTCCTACATTCCAACATTCCCAGCTACAGAATATTGACATTGTTAAGAGAAAAAGATAAATATTTGACAGTTCTCTTGTAGAGAAATGTTCCTTAGTGAATGATTGACAATACACACTAAGCTTTTTGTCGAGTTACGCTTCTAAATCTCAAATGTAGTTATCTTATATCGTTGAGAAGTTTTTCATAACGCGTCAATACTTTTATATTGACTTTTTATCTGAATTCTTGTGACTCTAAATAGTGTGTCCTGGATAATGTTCATAGACGAAAATGGGTGAAGCTAGACCAGAAATAATAAACTTTTTTTTTTTAATGTAGACAATAGGCAATTTGGGCATTTGTTTGTGAGATTTGTGTCTGTAAACGCACCCACGATACAAGAGAAATCTTAGTGCGGGGCAACGTTTTTAAAAAAAAAGAAACGAAAAAAAAGGTATTAGAGTCTTCAAATATGTATGGAAGCTGGTGTAGGAACCAAGAAGAAAATAACCTATCCTTACCTAACTTAACCTAACGTACTAAACGTAACTTTATTACAAGCATAGTAGTAGTTATTACAGTATATTAAAAAATACCTATCTAATGATATAATAATATGTATGGCTGTTATTGGTCATGTAGACCATTTTGAAACTTGTTTTTTATTTGATGACTGTGTTTTATGGGTTGCTTTTTATTTGCAAGATACAACATCAATTCTTAGCCATCATTATCGTTTTTATTTAAACGAAACACAATTCAAAAACAGTTTAAAAAAACAACTAAAAAGGTGATAATAATTCTTGTTTTTTCTTTTTTATTTCGTCGCTTTATTGTGGCCTAGTATCACCCATTCTTCATGTCTGTGCACATTATCCATGGACACACTAAAACTACGTGATAAATAAATCTTTAGGATACATTAAGATAGATACTAGGTACACTGGAGAGCCAGACTACGGTAGTGAATCCAATGTACATACGGCTACAGCTGATTGACTAACGTAGCTTGGTTACGGCCGGCGAAATGGCTACGCGGCTACGAAATCTCGCTACGAGAATGTACATCGAGAGTTACCTGCCTAAAAAGGTTTCTTATTTAAATTTGTAATACCCCATTGACCATAGTAGCAGAGCTATTTAGCTAAGATAATTTTATTAGAACATGCTCGAATTAAATAATTATAATTTAGTAAGTCAGTTTAGTAATTTTTCAGTAGCAGCCTCAGTATTCTCGTTTGATGGCAATAGGCTCGCCCCCTATTACATGGGACTTAAACATTAAGGCGAACTGAGGGTATACTATACACCTCTGCCCAACCCTTCGGGGACTACAAGCATGATGTTATGTATGTAATTTAGTAAGTTTGGACATTATTGTCAGTTAGATATTCATCACGTCATAACGTCTGAATTGACTTGGCTGGATAAAATTGTAAGCATCCCGAGATTTCGTATGAAATTTTCATGCCTAGGGCCGCAGTTCGTTTTTAGGGTTCCGTAACCAAAGGGTAAAACGGGACCCTATTACCACAATCTACCTTTATCGTAGTCCTTACAGTCGGTCAACGTAGAACATTGTCTCAGAGCAATCGTGCGGGGGGTTGCGGGGTGAAGGAGCGGAGGTTATGTCCCGAGTAGCCATACTGCATACCTGGGACATAACCTCCGCCCTTATATAATTTTGACATTTCATAGGATCTGTCAAATGTATGGGCGTTGACCCACTGTATGTATTAAGTAGGTACACTGTGCTATTACTAAGACTCCGCTGTCCGTCCGTCCGTCTGTCACCAGGCTGTATCTCATGAACCGTGATAGTTAGACAGCTGAAATTTTCACAGATGATGTATTTCTATTGCCGCTATAACAACAAAACTAAAAAACAGAATAAAATAAATATTTAAGGGGATTCCCGTACAACAAACGTGATTTTTTTGCCGTTTTTATAGATAATTGTACGGAACCCTTCGTGCGCGAGTCCGACTCGCACTTGGCCGGTTTTTTATTTTTTTATCAACCTATCGCCCCCTCGCTTCGCAAGACAATTTTTAATTTTCAAATTCACTCCACTCAATCGACGGTGGCACTCGGTATTCGTCGTCATTTATCATTAGCTTCATTTATTTTTGTGCCTCGAGGAGATATGATTTATCACACCAAGGCTACGAACGTAGGTCTGTTTTTGCTGCGCCGCGAAGATATTAATCGTTATCGTGCGCGTGCCACGAGTCGTTTGTTTTCGTTACACTGGCACAACCCATTAATTATCAATGAACGTCCGGCCGTACTATGATGAAGGTACCGTTATGTCCCAAGCTTTTCCAGGTGACAGGCGCCTCGCTATCAACCCTTTTTAAGCCTCAGCATTTAACGCCGAGTGTCTGATGTCATAAAAGTGTCCGAACCGGGAACGTGCCGCGGACGTTAAATTCGTGATTAAATTGTTCCGAACGGCCCGCTTTCCGGCGTAATAAAAAAATAAAGATCATCTTCTACCGCGTTATAAAATGAGGCTTTATTTTCAATGAATATATTAGGCAAATTTCTTAGAAAATTTAATTCGTGATTATTTTTTATTACTTCTGTTTTGGGTATTTTAATATGTTTTGTGGAATTTTTGGCCGTAAATACTTTGAACCGCCTTTAAAAACCGTTTGTGTTTTTTTTTTGTAAATCCCTAGGCGTAATAAAAGAACCGGATTAATCAGATTATCTCTCTGTAATTAATTCTGTTACCAGCATTATTATTATTTCAACTATGTAGGAACAAGTTACTAAAATTGATAGATTATTTCTTAACCAGAAACAGCAATTTCAAAACTAATAAATTAAACCAAATTGCCCATAAACACGGATAAAGAAGTAGTATAGGTATCACTTGCCGAAAATTGTTTTCTAATTTCTCTTCGGGCAGTGCTGCCATCTGGCGTGGCGCGTCGTCCGCCATGACACATTGATAGATGGCGCTAGTCATACGCCTGATTGATCGTTGACGTCTCTGCGAGTCTGGCGTTCCTATCATAGCTTCACTATACATACGGACTGAAAATTAATGCCAAAAAATATGCGCATTTATATTGGCAACTTGAAAAAAAGTATTGAATTTCCAGGTGCTTTAAAGATGGCGCCTTAATTAAAAAATTGGGCTTGAAAATATCTCTTTTTACAATTTTCTTAATCTTTTGTTATTTGAACTGTTAGTTAACATCATTATTTATATAACATTTAAAAGGAATAACTCAAACACCCCAAATAGAATATTTAGTTAAAATCATAATACACACACTGAAATTGAACTTTCATGTGCATATTTTATATGTATATTGTTTATATAAGAAAATAGTATTACAATCCATTGTTAACTGTATTTAAAATTCAGTCTTATTCCCTTGAAATAAGGCTCAATTTTCTTTATCTGAACTAAAATAAAGACAAGAAAAAATCACGTTTCAAAAAGTAGACATACTAAAAATGGCTGAAATCGATTCAGTAGCCAATTCTTAACAAACTTCTCACAAAAAATGCAAACCCTTTGCGTTCATTTATTACACGTTGTATAATTCATTACTATTAAGTAAAGGTAAAGTCGTACGGTTCATCCTTTTACAAACATACGATAACCGCAAATATAAACAAACCTTAATAGGTACATTTCCCTAAGTTATTCCTCGCAGCCCCACTTTAAATCAAACTCTCGACGTTAACGCAGAGGTACCAATCGATTCGATTGTAATAGTAAAGTTTGTTTCTAATTGAAGATTCCCGGGTCGCGAGGGTCGAACGCAATTCCAACGATTAATGATGCGAGCTAATCCAACTAAGCAGAGATGGAGGGCATCATGGGATTCGTCAGCCCGGCTTACCATTTGATCTCGAATAGTTGGACGTTCAAATTATGTTCATGTTTGGTAATTAATTGTGGGGTTTATTGAGGAAGATGTTGTGTGTTTCGACGTGTTTTTGGAGGAGTCTTAACGGCTCAATAAAGTAAACTAAACTGTTTATTTTTAAAATCTCAGTAAAGAAGTGTTAGCTGTTTGGTTTGAAATTAAATTAGAAAGGTGTTAAAAACTATGACTTTAAAAATATTTAAAATAAATATTATATTATAAGGGATCGATACAAAAAGCGGTACTTCTGGACTCGGCGCGTATTATTAGGAAGTTCATCTCTCTGAGGCCCTGACCACCGGTAGCTTGGACCCTGTTCCCGTCGCCTGTGCGCTACTATTTATTTATATTTTTAAGTGTATATTTTTTTAGAAGATATGTATTTATAAAGGTAATTCATAATGTTTACAACGTGTCACATAATAAACGCAAACCCTGAAAGTAGTTTGGTAAGAATTGGCTTTTTACAGATCAGTATTCTAAGTGAAATAAAGAAAATTCAGTGGTATGTCAACGACTTATGACTGAATTTTAAATGCAGTGAAAAATAAAAAGTAAAATAATTTTCTTTTAAAAAAACAATATTTTAACACATAAAATTCAAATTCCAGTGCATTTTTTTATGATTGTAACAGAATATTCTAAGTTTTCACGTTGTATACAATGAAAAAAAGGAAATAAAATGAAAAATATTACGTACAATGTTTTTTAAAGCATTATTTAAAGTCGTAGGCCTGTATAACTTTACTAAAGAAAGACGCTGCTTAGAAAACACTAACAATTACTGCGTAAAGAACTAGAAACGTCACTATCATGGACGGAGGCACTATTCCCTCCCTAATGAGACTTAACCAGTCCCTTCAAGCAGACCAAATTCTAAGCTAAACATTACTACCAAGATTAGAGCCACGAAACTCGAACTAACACATGAACGTCACCGAGTTACCGTAGTACCAGGGGACCGCTTCATTAGCCCTACCGTATCATCTCAAGCCTTAATCATTTCACGCTTCCCTTCAGCGTTTCGACAACTTTGATGGCGGGAGGATCCTGTAATCATAACGTGAGTTACGATTAAACTTTCGGTTTTATCTTTCCCGTTTGTTGATTAACCGCGTTCAACTTCCGTTCAGTGTACGTTCTAATCGATACGCAGTTAAACTCTTTGGAAATTAAGTTATAACTTCGATTTGTTTGCAATTGAAGATACGTTGCAATGATACGAGGTTGGTCCTTTTGCTTTTATGGTCTAGATTGTGAGTTTGAAAGTTTGGATTGGTTGAGTATGGTTTTGATTTCCTTGCGTAGAAGAAGTTTTTAATAAAATTATCTAGCATAAGTCGTATAATGTATACATTTCTTCTACTTATGGCCGCTTTTTCAATCGTTAAATAACTTTTATCTGAAGAATAAATTTGACATTTTGACATACCTATACAAAAGTTGTCAAAACGACAAACTTATCCCTTAGATAAAAGTTGGCTGATGATTGAAAAATCGGGCCTTATAAAACTCTAATACTGATTGACTAACAGACAACATACAGCTTAAACTGGTAGGTCTAGAAGCATGAAAATTTTCACAGAAGTTCCATATAAAGCATCGGTGAGCGCTAAGAAAGGATTTTTAAAAAGTCACCCCCCTAGTTGATTTAAACAGGGGATGAAAATTTGTACCCAGAAGTTCGTCATTTTGGAAGTATGCGAAAGCCCATCGGTCACATGGCTACTCAGAAATAATTACTGATATCTTTATAAGTAAGTTTTTTTTTTTTGTAATTTTTTTTCTAGTTTTCTTTTCAATATGGTTTAACGTAATTTATTTCTCAAAGATGTACGTAAATATTATCACTTAAAGGAAGAAATGTTACAAAATAAGTTTTAACTAATATTATTACATTCCAGAGAAACATAAAGTACTAAGTTAATAAATCGTAGGTAGATTAGTAATGTATCCATCGGCGCGGGCGATGATTATTAAGATATTTAAACTAAAATGTCATTTTAAAGTTGCACTTTTGATCGAACAAAAACAACACAACAAAAAAAACTTACGACTTGTATGCACTAGCTCAATACCAAAAAGTATAAAAAGACAAGATTGCTAAAGTTGTAGCTATTTAAAATTTTCATTTGTTTCATTACAAATGTTGACTTAAAACGTTTAAATTCCGCCGCTACCTCTCAAATTACACATGAAATAATTCATGAATTCTTAGAACCTTATTCAAAGAAAACTGTGAACATATCTCTTACAAGCTTTTCCCTAAACCGTGTAGTATGTACATTTGAAAACGTGAAATTACGCTTATATTTACAAATTTAAACATCACATATTCACTTTGTTCATTTACGCACACTAGCTAATCCATGTGTTACGTATTCATCTGAATGCGTACGAGAGAAATAGCTAAGTAAATGGGTAAATGTAAGAACAAAAGCAAATTAGCGTTGTACCTACTAAGAGGAACGCTAAAACGCGTGGGAAGGACATATCGCGTGCAGGTGATTCACCGACGTATTACTTTATTTGCTTACTCGCGTTTAGATACTATAATCTCCGTACTACGAGCAATGTACGACGTATTAAGGCGAATACGCTTTTGTCGAGTAAACCTTTATTTTATCCGCGTATCGTGAAGTATTAAGTCTTTTTTTCGATTACGAAGTACGTTGGCTGAGTTCTCGGAATGCCTCGTGTAATAATGTCTGTAGAATGACGACGGAATGAAGCGATGAACTGAATCGCTGGAATTTTTTATTTTGCTTTTTTTATTTACTAATAAGCATCTAAAGAAATATTCGCCTATCCTCTCGGAAATTCGTGTTGTCTCCAAAAAGGTATTCGGTGTATGCTGTAATTTGTAAATTAAATTTCTGAGAATTTATGCGAACATACTAATTAACATAAAAACATTTTTCATGTACAAAATAAACGGAATACCACTTAATGATATCATTAAAACCATTCTGACTTCATTTTAAAGTACTGAAACAGTAAAATAAAATTAAAACTTCTCAAAACTAGTGTACGTACAAAATGATATTCCAGCCAGAATCACTTAAAGCTTACACGTCTACGAAGTGCTACGTAGCTACGTGGCGTAGCGTGTAGCTACAAGCTACAAGCCGTAGCCGCACTGCGTTACCTACGCGGCTCGTATAAATCTCACTCGAGGATTACACGGAATCTCTTACAAGTTCTTGGTACCTATCAAGATATTGCCAAGTACACTAAAAGTACCGATACGGGCGAATTTGCCATGATAAATTGTTTATCGCCACTTAAGAGCTCCTAAATAAGGCTGAAGCCAAATATCTCGTCTTGCAATTTATTTTTACAATGAATCAAAAAAATATAATAATTATTCTTAAAAATATGAGTGTAAGAAAGTTTTGCCCTTAATTGGTCCAATCATATTGTACTAGTTCTTTAATATCGTCCATTAAAATGGACTTCCAAATTGACCAATTATTTTCAATTCAATGACTAACGAAATCATTTTAATAACTCTGGCCTGTTATGTATACGATTTGAAAATTCAATTTACAGAATTTGATATTATTGCATATAAATAAAACAATAACAAATAATAAAGCATTCTGTTCTGATTACTACGTTGAAAAGATTTTGTTTTATTTTTCTTTTTGTATATAAATAATATGTTATATCTTAAACAACTACATCAAATGTTTTTTTTTTCTTTTACTTTTATTGCTTTTGTTCCTAGTTGCACCCAATGGTAAGCGCAGACAGGATCTAAGATGGAATACACGAATCCAAGTAACAGAGATAAAGAGGGATTCCCCTACACTCCTCTGACTCTCACATACATACGACGGAACACAGTAAACTGCTTGGCTTGACTTTAATGTGAGGGTGGTAGCTAGTCAGGCGGACCGTATAGATCCTACCACAAAGCGTGCTAGGTTTTTTTTAAATCTTAAAACGCGTGCGGTGAAAAATAATAGGTGGTATTTCATTGCTATACATAAATAAAAGAAAAAATGTTAACTCTGCCCTCCATTTATGAATTAGAAATAGCCACTTTTGTTAAGAAAAACATAAAACTGTTTAATTTTGATAGGAACGAGCGCCGCAAAACAAAGTTAATTCTTCCAACCTAGACTACAAATGTACAAAAATAGCCCAGAATACCGAAGCATACAGATATATAATATATTACCTGAAAATATACGGTCCACCAAAACACTATGTGTATTTAAATGTAGGTTAAAATCACTGCTCTTAGAAAAATGCTATTATAATATCCAAGAATTTATGGAAGATAAAAGTTAAAATAGTCCAAATATATGTATGTGTCAATTATTATATATTTTCCTTTTTTATGTTTAAAGATAGATATAAGTTTTATTAATATAATAGTTTATAATATTCTGAAAGTTCCTAATCTACAGCATATTTGCAAAAAAAAAATTTTGCAATCTGCAAAAGAGTTTTAAGTCACCTTGCCGTACCCTAACAGGGTCATGTACTCAATAGTTTTAAGCCTAGCTGTAACATTGTGTACATTGTGCATTAAATAAATAAATAAATCAAAATCATAGTTAAAAATCATACTCAGATTAAAACAAACTTTCTTACAAAATCTCAAAGGAAAAAATATAATAACCACAGTGCAAATTAAAGGCCAGTTACTAACAGCAATCTTGAGGCTCAGTTATTATTTAACCCGTCGTCCCTTCAGCGTTAATGGAGTCTTCTGTCAGATACATCTTTAACCGTAGACGGTTAATGAGAATCTTACGGGTACAGCTAGAAGTTTTATTTGATTTTTATGTAGTTGTGTTTTTTTTTTATTTTACTGAGAAGAGTTACAGAGGATAAAATTAAATATTGTTATTTATTTATTTGACTTTCATTAAAACGATCTTGGACCAATTACAATTACTAAATTTTAATTATATTGCGAAGAATTGCAGAGGATAAAAATGAAACGTTGTTATTTATTTCACTTTAATTAAAACGATATTGGACCAATTACAATTAGGTACTAAATATAAAGACAAACAATACAATTGAATGAAGAAAATAGAATAAAAATTTAAATAACAATTAGAGATATTATCGTATTATATACACATTCATCCAAAACAAAAGAGGATTGTTCTTTTTTTAAATCAACAGAAATACAATATTAATACAATTCACAAAATGATGGTTAGTTAGGTAAGAAGACATGTTTTACAAAAATAATTTTAGTAATTTTACTTTTACTTGGCAAGAAATGTATATCTAGGAAATACATCACACAATTGAGTGAGTAATGTGAGTACATTCGCTTATCAAAACAACTTCATTGCACACAAGACACTTTAAGAAAACAACGGATAATTTATATTCATGTTTTGCATTTAAGGGTAGTTGTATATACAACGTGTAACAGGAATAACGCAAACACTCAAACACCCCAATCAGAATATCTAGTTATAATCAGAATACAACATACACTGAAACTTTACTTTAATGTGCTTAAATATTGTTTATTTGAGAAAATAGTATTATTTTTCATTGTTAACTGCATTTAAAATCCAGTCATATGTCCTTCACATAAAGCTCAATTTTCTTTATCTCAATTAAAAGACAAAAAAAGCATGTTTAAAAAATGTACACCTTAAAAATGGCTGTTGATTTAATTGTCAATTCTTAACAAACTACTTTCAGGATTTGCGTTTACAATGTTACACGTTGTACGTAGTATTTTTAAAATAGGCTGCGTTATCACAAAATCGTTTTTAACTGTTGATTACATTAAACGGAGCTTAAAGATATTTTAATGTATAGAGTTTGATGTTACGCTCGGTTTTAACAAGAGTCAAACACGTTTGTAGTACGCCCCAGTATACAGGGTGTAAAAGAAAACAAATAAAAAAGTTTTTTTTTTTGTTTTATCTCTTTATTTCCCATTCCGGGTCAATCTTAGTCACCAATAGACCACAGAGATTTGAAGGAATTACACGAATTTCGATACATCCTGTATTAGTTAGTATATTTTGTATATCAAAGGGATTGTTGGATCATGCCTCATTGGAATTACCAGGGGCGCAGTAAGTAAGAAGAGGTCCTCTATTTGGATTATAACACTATGGTCTTGGGAAGGGTCAGGACGGATAACTTCTCTTAATCCTAGGCTCCGCCGTAATAGCTGGTATTGAGACACCGATAAACCGACGCGTTAGGACCGAATGAACTAGAATATTCTAAGATATTGTCCTCAAAATACGTAGGTAAACTGGTATAATATGCTACATAAAGTAAAGGTGGAAATTATTCTCAATTAAATTAAATAATATAATATTGTTTATACAATATACTATTATTGAGCTGGGAGTTAATTATTATTTGAAAAATAAAGTACAATGAGTGAAAGACTTTAATATATTTATTACGTTAACGTTTCAAAAGCTTAAATGCGATTTTCGCGTTATGGAATAATGAGTTATTATGAATTAACGTAAGCTTGTAGCATTGTTAATAAAAATGCAAATAAAAAAAAAACCATTTACTGTGGATAGTTTAAATTTTTGACACTTGTTTGATTCAATGGCTTATAGCACAGTTTACCAACACAAGAACATCATACTAAACATTAAAATTAACCCAAGAAAATCGTACTAACCATTTAAAACAATTAACCATCTAAATATTTGCTAATTGAGTCGTAGTACGTATCAAAACACACCCATGTACAATTTCACCATTAAATAGATTATTTGGAATCTTCATTATTAACATTTTGGCAAACCATAATCCCTAAAATAGAATATTAGACCAAAACGTTTAGACCGAAGGTGTTATAATATTAACAAGAATGTCTTTGATATTAGTTTAATGTTACAAGTGAGTCGAGCTCATAAATTTCAGTTAATCAACCTTAACCGCGTCTAAACTAACGCTCACAAGCGTTCTAAAGAGAGCTCGTTCTGCAACTACACAGAGGCATTGTTCTCTAAATTTTACATTCACATTAGACGGAAATTTCGTCTCGTCCTGATTTACGATCGGCCCTCGAGGAAGGAGCATCTAACAGCGAGATTATTTATTCCCGCCGCTTGTCTAACACTCAGCCGACGGCGTGAGCGGCGGGCGGAGCGGGACGCGCACGCCGAGGCGCCGCCGATTTGTTTATGCTAAACAACCTGCAACCGAACTCGAACGGCGCACACTCAAAAATAATTTGCATATTTAAATAAAGAAGTGCGACACGACAACTTGTGCTAATCCGCCGGCCGCCCATAAACTTGTTAATTCTGATTAGCCGCGGCCCGCTGTCATTATTTTTGTAGATAAATCACTGCGAACGAGGCGTGTCCCTTATTAATAACTCGGCGCCGGGCGAAAGAGTTAACGGCGTTCCGACACGATTGTTACTAAACCGACGGAATTTTAATTCGTCTCGGAGTTTATTAAGTGCGTAAAGTTTTAGCGGGGCTTCAACACGGGCGGTAAATTAAGTGAATTTGCTCGTAGGCTCGAGGGGAGGCCGCCCGCGCCTCTCTCAATCTGATCACCACGATATTAACAATTTTAATTGCAGTCTGTCATTTTGTTTTCTGTTCCTCCTCACTTATACATACATTCCTTTGTTACAGGTAAGAAACGAACTCGAATGACATCACTAATAACACAATTTACATCCACCGTAAACGCTATTTTGTATTCCGAGATATAGAGGTCCTGCATAAAAAGGTAGGTAGTAAAATGGAGTGAAATGAGTGAGACCCGTAAAACTCTTTTCATACAATATTCAATAGAAGATATTTTATTATACTGAGATTTCCACAATTTACCGATAAATTCGTGCTATATCTCCTGTTTTATATCCTTCTGCAGGGCAAATTTGTTTCTTTTTCACGTGATACAGTTATAAATCTAGCTGTATGCGTACGCTTCTTTGGTTACGAATCTATTTTATGACCGCACACGCCGAAGGTTAACCAATAAAACCTTTTAACAGCCGTAACTATTTCGTTATAAGTTCCGAGTACGCAATAAAAACGGTGAAACAGAAATAAATCTGGGGGCACAATGGGCGCAGAGGGCGGCGCGGGCGCTCCTCACTCGCGCAAGAAATCAATCACGATCCGGCGCGCGCTTTAATCGTTCCAATTTAAGTTTTTCCTTTCTTGATAGAACAAATTGATGGAAATAGTTGAACGTTAAATATTGCGATTCGTCGAGCGCCAGTGTACAAACTTCCTCTTACGCGCGTTTACGGGCGGGCCAATAAATCTCGACCGCTTTGTACCGTCTCTAGCTCAACATCTTCAACCATAAACGGCACGTGCGCTGTTATCTGTATTTCTGTAACGACCTGCAAGTGAAAAAATGTTGTTAACGTCGCCATGTTGTTGTTCCGCTATTGTATCACCGCGACACAGGTATTGTTTAGTATCGGACGATATTTTGGCTCGTTTCCACACAACTTTGCGAGTCATCGTTTTTATTCAGTTATTCGTCCGCAACGCTCTATCTCTGTTTCTTAAAAAGCGTCCCTGAATTAGAAATAAGCCGTCATCCGCTACTAGTGCTGGAGATGAGCTTAGTTCCCTAAACTAACCCAAAGATAAATTATTCCAGAACATTTCTCATCACGATCCATTCTTTTCTCCGTCGACAAAGCGTCAGTGAATCCCAGGGACATATGAGCGTCCTTATCCACAAAATAAAATGAAGTCTGGTGGCGCGCAGTTACTAAGTAGCGTCGCCACATGCTCTCGTAATGTTTGTACGTAGTGAATGTGCACAGTTAGGTACGTAGCGCCTATATTGTCGTTGTGTATACAACATAAGTATGAATCACAGCTGATAAGCATGGCGCGCAGATTTGCAGGATCGCGCGACCGCGCGTTCGTTGCCAAGTTTCTTGTGCCACGCCTACACATTTGCATCATACGCTGTACGTACATAACATATACATATATATTATCTCTCCATGCAAGGACGTATCAGCTACGATTCGTTTGTTGCAACTACTGGGACACATTACTATAATTTATAACACAAAGTCCTTATCGTGATTCACGTGTCAAATCAACTCAAATTAATATTAAACGGTGGCATAATAATTATGATTTTATGTAGCTAAATGCGGGAGGCAGTGGTCGAACCGTGCCGGGCGATAAATCAGCGTTTGTTGCGAGCGTAAACAACCACAACCCGGTTGCGCTCAGTGTCCAATCATTACTCAAAGCATTCGAGTGCAGCAAAAAGCGGACTAATTGCGCTCTTGAAGGGCAAGGACTACTCCGCGCGCTCTGTCGCAAATGTACTTAGTCACGTTTAGTAGTTTTTCTGTCTTCCAAGGATTTCTCCAGAGGCACGCTTACTCCGCTCTTCGGCACTCAATGTAATCCCAATTTACTAATATTGAAATCACAAATTGATTCGCGCTATCTCATTGATTCTACGTCGCGACTGGGTACTACATGCAAAATAAAATGTAAGTAGATAATAAGGAAAATGCGACACAAAGAGCAAATAGGGGAGAACCGGTAAACAGAAATATAGGGACGAAACGTCGCAGCAGAAACTTCAATAAATAAATATAATACGAACGAAAATTATACTTTTTATTTTTAAAAAAGTTTTGTTTTTAATATTCTTCGTGTAACCTGTGAAAAGATTTCGTGAGGGTAGACTCGTTTTTGTGTAGAGGAAACTTGTTTGCAAATATTTTTCCAAAAGTTGGTTAATTTCGAAAAGAAAATTCTCTGGTAGCGAGCGAGAAGAGGTTTAAGTTTTCGTTCACATCGGCCCGTAGTCGGCGGGCCGGAGTAAACACCTCGCAACTTGCCCTTTTGGCGAGTTCTAAGAAATTGATTTTTAAACTGTGCACAAGTTAGGACGGAAAAAAGCGCGAAACATGATAAAAAAAACTATTCTAACACGAAAGTTTGGAATGAAATTAGTTTTAAGCGACAAGTTCATTTCAGTTTTTTACCGGCGAGCCGGTTCTGCAATTGCTCGGAGATTCCCGTGGAAAGTTTCCCAGTGCAGATTTTGATTACACACGCTCCTTCAAGAAGTTTCCTGCCGGATAGGAATATTAAATCTTATTTAAGTTAGACATCCGCAGCGGTTCGCGTTGTTATTTCGAATAAGGTGCTTTATAAACTCTGAGTGCGCCGTTGAACTTGCCGCCGAGAACATTTTAACCATTCTGTCGGATTCGTCTTAACAGAATGCCGCTTTTTCATATTCTGTCGCCTTGACAATACTTAATTCACTCTGTTTTGTAGCCAGCATCGGGTTTCATTCTCTAATGGCTTTATGTTTTACCTAGGTTTTACGTCTACTCCGAACTGATATTAAACGCAAATATTTGCTCCTCTTTTCGTAATATTTATACTTGGTTGTAACATTTACTTCTGATTTTAGGAACAACCTTTTAGGGTGCTCGCCACGCTCCGTCGAGATGAAATAGAGTACCGTACAATCTTCCGTACAATTTTAGGAACGCTTAAATTTTAATTGTGTAGTAAAAGTACGGTTATATAATAATTACGGTGAACAATACGGAGGAGAGCGGCGCGTCCCGCTGCCGACTTCGCGTTACATGGTGCATTTGCCTAATTACAGCTCAGTTCACTGGTGTGACAATTCGTGATTACCGAAACGGTTATTTCAGGAGACATCCACTCTATTCGGATTACGTTTTACAGAACAGCTCAGACATCATCCGCCATAATAGGCCGACCTTTATTATTGAATAAAACACCGAACACTACGTCGTCCGCGCCTGTAATACGATATGCAGCCGAAAAAACCTAAGTGAGTCGGCTCGTCATGTAGGTATCATTCGTCTGAAACATTTCTTTCGAATCTCTCCAGGGCTCTTACTTACTTATCTCATATTTCTAAAAGTTGTCTTTAACAAGTTATGAAGTTAATATAAGTCAGTCGTACGGCTGGCAGGGAAAAGGAAGTCGAAAAATAGAGTTAGTGCAGAGGGTGGAATGGAAGGTTGGCGCCGCGGTGGCGGCGGAGCCTCCTCGTGTTCCCGAGTATTTTGGGAAACAGCGGAAAGTTCGGCGCGTCTCGCCCGATGCATTCCTCGACGTTGAGTGACGCGACGCCTACCGACGCCGCACTCGAGGTGCCCCGCATTTCTCTAACTCCCAGAGACAGGCCCGCCTGATATTTACGTCCCAATCGAACCGACACAACAATCGAATAAACTCCGAGACACAACGTAAATAAATTCACTCTTACAACACAGTTTGAGCTTTAATGTTTAACTCACTCCGATGTTAGAACTTTAAGTGATTTTAGTGATCTCACGTCACAACTTCTTGAAGAATTATTATTGTCGTCGCAACTTCTGAACTCGGTTTATTTACTCGTAAATAGCTGCTTTCCAATGAAAGCTCACAGTTTTTCATTTCAAATCCACTGACTGACGGAGATGAATTAAGCGTTTTTCTGAGACGAGAAAATTAGAATCGAAATACTGTTGCAGAGCTACCGTAAACATCGAAAAGGCCCTCTGACATTTTAATTTTATTAAACATCTCCCGGTGCCCGAGATAAAGTAGATTTCTTTCGCTGCCAAGTAAGAATTTCGACTCGTATAATAATTTAGATTACGTAGCAAGCAGTGAGCGTTCATTATCGTTCTTTTGTACCTGATTTCGTGGAGATCTCATTCGGATAGAGCGGCAGTCCGCGGGCGCGGGCCTCCTCTCCAAATGGAAAGTGCGAAAATGAAATTATAAAGCCCCGCGATAAAAATAAATTAAATCGGATTTCGCATTTGCCAGTAGCCAGGGTGAGGAGCGTTTTGTAGTCCGCGGATTCCTTTCTCTTTTTAAATATTTGTTTTAACAGTTGATTTGTGGCGTAATGAGAAAATTCTCACTTGGCAATTTTTCCCTTCGCCCTTTGTAATAGTCGGATATCTTTTTTTCATTTTTCCTCATAATATCTTTTAATGTGGAGGAAATTTAGTCGTTGTTTTTAAATTTAGATAAAACGTACATGAATCTTAAAGGCATTAGTAGTGGTTGAAGTTCTCTGAGAGCGGTGGCGCGCTGCGGCAAATCACTCTGCATTCTCACCAACGATTATTCAAATTAGGTAACGGTACGACAAAGACGAATGGTACTAATATCGTTCGCTTCGCGATCGCCGAGCGCGATAATACGCGCGCTACGTGCCCTACACACGCGCAACAGATCTCGTCCGCCGATAAACACCGATTGATCCCCACGATACGCTTTTTGCGTAAATATCCAACCAAGGTTTATGCAGCCCGCGAAGGCTTTGTGTTCACCATACCGGCCCACATACAACCCACATACAGCCCTTAATTAAAATATCAATATACATTACGCCACATGGAATTCTAATAGCCTTAATTGTTTGAACGACCCACATATCATAGCCAGAAATATGAGCACCATTTATATTTAAACTCAATAAAGTAACAAATAGGTATCCTGAACTTAATATAATAGGTTTGTTAAGCATTAAAATAAATAAGTACCAAGAAAAACCCAAAACTGTCGCTTCTGAGTATTTTAAATAATACGCTATTTTGTTATAACGCTCCCAAAAGTGTAATTTAGTACCGATTTTCTATTCTAAATACGTAATTTACTCGCCTTTTTTCCTTACATTATTCGTTAATTCGGAGTAAAACAATGTAATTATATTTTTATTGCTCATTCTATGTCCAGTAAATCGGGGTTTGAAATCCCGGAGGTCGTTTTAAGTGAACCGACCCTACTTAATAGTCGTCCTCTAGGCGGGGGTCAGTTGTGCGACACTAGATGCTTTTGTTTATACTTTGTGTCCCCGTTGTTATGTAATCATTAGTGTAATTGTTGGGATTAAGTTTTCTCTCATATAGAGCCTTTTGCGATTAGGCTTGGAGTTCGTCGAGTGTGCCGGCTAAGTCCTCAGTTCAATTTGCGACAGCGGATAATAATAGTGGGATAAATGGACCGTGCGGATGCTGTTACAACAAATACATACATTTTTGTACGTTGTCTTCTCTGAATAGAATTGACTAGAGTAGACAACTATAATACTTTATCTACGATTTACGCATAGTGGTATGTGAACTGCCGAATTAATTTGTGATAGTTTGGGGAAAGTTACACGCGGTGAAAGTAACATAACATCAAAAATGTATCTTCGCAGTACGATCCCACTGTTGAAGAATACTTATTAACCGACTTCAAAAAAGAGGGGATTATCAATTCAATGCGTATATGCGATTTTTTTAAATATACCTATATTTACACCGGTTTGTTCGAGATTTGTGGACCAATTTGTGTAATACTTTTTTTAGTTGGTGCGGAATATTTTCCAATTGGTTCCTTATGAATTTCATTAAGTTTGGTTAAGTAGTTTTTTTATACAATATTATTGGTCCACAAATTCGTATACTATTGTGAGTGTAATTTGTGGCTCCATAAAGTTTTAAATAAAAAATGGTAATAAATAAAAACTTATTTAAAATCATTTAAAATAAGGTATTATTTTTTTACTCCTTTCAGTTTTTTTTTCGATGAAAACAGTGCTTGTGATATCTAAGATAAAAGTACATTACTAAATTGCTTTACCAACCCTATTAGCGATGTCGTAGGGTGACGGGTGACGGCTCGAAAGTCATTCAACGAAACAGATGACACCTGAATTTTATTACGTATACGCCAAATGTAACACGCACGCTTTTTATGCATTTCCAAATGTTTGTAGTTTTATTGAATCTCATATAAATATGTAGATTCTAGCAATTGCATGTTGTTTGTTCGATTTAAGCTTTGGTCGGTAAAAATTTACGATTTTTAATAAACTTATTCATAGATTGAAAAACGTTATATTTTTCACACATATTTTTAAATCAATCAAAATTGTAATAACAAAAAGTTTAGGCTAACTTTCCACAAACACAATGTGCACAGTACACATATCAAAACAGCGCATAAACTCACAATTCCGCTTAACCAAGACCTTAATTCCAAATATAGCTCGCGAAGAATGGCGTCGTGCCGCGCCAAGAAAGCGTGCTCTCTTTAATCTAGCGACAAAAGCGTCACCTGATTCAGCGACCACGAGTACTCTCTACACACAAACGTGGAGGAATGAGGTGGAAGAGTGGCAGGTACTTGGAATTACTTCCTAATGAAAAGAGTCTAGGAGTGGGAGACAGGGGCTCGTCACGCGGCCGCTAACGAACGCGGTGGGGCACTCGACTCGCCTCGAGTGGTCGCAGACGTGAGCCAGCGCTCGGCTTATTAGTGCGCACCTACAGGAAGATCGAAATAGACGCAAATTGTGCCAGGTTTTAGGATTTAGATAGACCGAAATGTTAGCAAAAAGGAAATTTATGACCTACATTATTTTGTTGTGGCTAATTGTTTGGTGATCGGGCTCAATGAAACTGACTAAACGTTAGATATTAAGTGGACTGTATTTCGATTCAATTAGCACAATGTACTATACTATTTTTATATTAATGTATAAAAAGCGGCCAAGTGCAAGTCGGACTCGCGCACGAAGGGTTCCGTACCATTATCTATTCTATTTTTTAGTATTTGTTGTTATAGCGGCAACAGAAATACATCACCTGTGAAAATTTCAACTGTCTAACTATCACGGTTCATGAGATACAGCCTGGTGACAGATGGACAGACGGACGGAGAGCGGAGTCTTAGTAATAGGATCCCGTTTTACCCTTTGGCTACGGAACCCTAAAAAGGAAAAGATCAAACTGCACCATCGCTGTGGTCCACAGATAATTACATAGTAATCTAAGTGTTGCTAGACAAAAAATAATCAAATTAAACATGTTATTTTTTGTGTAGAAGGTGAATATTCTTAATACCTTATCTTAATATCAAAAATTATTTGACTACCAATAAACTCGAACTGTTTATTGCTAATCCTGGCTTCATTATTATGACAATCAAAAGTTTTTTTTTATTTTTTATATCGTATTAATCTACATTGATCTGCCTAGCCTTTTCCCAACTATGTTGGGGCCAGCTTCCAACCAGATGCTGCTGAATACCAGTATTTTACACGTAGCGATTGCCATCAGACCTCCGCAACCCATTTATAGGATGCTACGTCGACCCATGAAAATAAAAATTACTTTTTTTAATCATATAAACATTTCTTAAAAGCTAAAAATCATCTGTTCCAAATAAGAATTGTCGCAAAAACTGGTACAGACCCCCAAAAACCCGATTCATCTACTATCTCTCTCAAAAACACGTACCAGTCCGTACTTCATTTGATACGAAATTTCCATCTCCTCTATAAAAACGTAGGCACATTTTCTAGGCAGAACTTAAAAAAGTGAGATAGACAGAATAAATTCCCCTCATCTCTATTACTTACGGTACGTAGTTTATCTCAAAACGTTTACCTTAAAAAGGTTTTACTACAAGATATACTATTTTATTAGTAACACAGGTCACGACTAACTGAAATTTGTAGTTAACTTACAACGGATAGAGAACTAACTTAACTACGTATTTTATTTGTGTTGGTACCTATTATTTAGTTTATAGTGATCTAAAAAGAAACTGAAACATTCTTAAATTTCTTTATAGCCGTACATTTTATGTCATAGGGCCTATAGCAGTATTTAGGTTCATACTTGCTCCATGGAACTAATAACAACATTATTTGGATTTGAAGCATTGTTTTCAATTACCAATCGTACCTAAAGATTAGTCGGAAAAGAATCACTGATGCCTGTACAACAAAATTCGATAATTTTTATTTCCGAACAAAAGGTTTATTTTTATATATTTTCATCCCTGCTTTAGTCATGTATTCAGAAAATAGAACTTTTAATCCGTGACCCCAAATAGTTATGACCTAAAATATGCAACTGCAACTGACCATAGCTGACCATATGATGACACTAGCTTTTGCCCGCAGCTTCGCTTGCGTGAAATTTTGAACCCGTTAAGTGTCGATATTCCATACAAACTTTCATCCCATATTTAACTCCTTTAGGGGTCGAATTTCGAAAAATCCTTCCTCGCTCCTTGTCTACATTATAAAGGGAACCTCTGTGTAAAATTTCAGTTTTCTAGGTCCAAGGGTTTGGGCTGGGCGTTGATGAGTCAGTCAATCAATCAGTCAGTCAGTCAGGACTTTTCTTTTTATTTATATAGATAGATATGATTTTAACGTATTTTTGAACTAACCGTATAGATAAGTGATAATGACCAAGTGATGAACACTAAAATGGACAGCAGCATAACATTCAACAAATTGGAAAACTATTCATCTTAATTAAAAAAAAACAGCAAAGATCAACATAAAAGTAGATAAAAAAACTCACTACACTGTAAATTATTAATTAACAACATCCTCTTATCAATTCAATCGTGTTCCCTTAATTCCACTTAATAATCCCACCTGTACACACAGCAAAAATGTTGAGCGAAGCTGTGAACACACACACTCGCATATTCGCACAATTTTACAGTATTCACCTATTTTGGTCAAACACTTTCAGATGGAATCGTGGCACATTTGCATTTCAGAAACACCGGGTGTTTTAAACCCGATTAGTACTTAGATTGTTTGTTTGAAATAATAAAAAAGATACAATCTAGAATCGAATGCGGGATTATTTGCGAATTGAATAAATATTGATATTTTTTTTGCATTTTAAAATCTAGATTTATAAAGATTTTGACTAGAAAACATGACGAAAAAACTAGGTACTCTAAATCTGCGTTCTCGCCTCTATTGCCAGAAAAAAAAAGCAAGAACGAGCCAAAAGTGGAAGCCGAGTGATATGTTTGAATCGTCTGCTGTTCTATTAAAAATATTTCACAAAAAATAAACAAAAGACGCACAAAAGTAGCGAGAACTGTCAAACAAAAAAAAAACGTAATGCCAGACGCGCTCAACCTTCTTCTCTCCACTACATTCAAAACGCAATCAAAGAAACTCAATCACAAACATAAAACTCATAAAAGACAATAAAAATTGAAAGCTACACTCACAGACCACAAGTATAACATATGGCGCGCCGATCCGTTTGTAATGATTCGAATATCGTTCAACTGCATAACTGGTGAGATCAAACATTTTTATTTGTTTGCCCATTCAACCACACGACTGAAACTAATGAAGAGGAGTTTCGATTAAATTAATACGTTTTATTTCCTGTTTTTACCCCTGCCGGTGCCGACGGACGCGAGAGGTTTTTTTCGTCGGCGGTTCGCTCAACGTTTCATAACTATAATTGATAAAATACGCTTCATTAGTTCCGATTTGCGTTTGTGTTTCGATTGCACATTTTGTTCCTCTCGATTTTATATCGGTATTGCTTGTTTTTGGTTTCGTTTCCACGTGATTTTTATTCGGTTTAACAGGTAGGGTTGTGTGAAATAACTTTGTTTAGATCTTTAGCGGAAGCAATGTATGGAGAGGTTGTTTCTGGAACTGCTCTGCAGTGTCTTGTGGGAATGTATATAACCTGTTGCAAGGAGTTCGTTCTACGCGATTTTGTTTAACTTGAATGCAAAGATTTTTGTATACATTTTCTAGCTACATACCTCGACAAGTTCGTATATCTTACCTATTTATTATGTAGATGTCAGATCATTCACGAAGGAATTTGTCATGCGTTTGCTAATGAGCACACGAACACTTCCTTTGAGAAAGACCAAGAAAACGCGAGGGGAGAAAGACATGAAATATTACATAAAATACACTACAGCCTTAACAATACAAGTATAACTGACGCGTGTATTTAAAATATTAATCTATACAACGTGGTAAAGAAATTAAGCAAAAACTAACGTAAAAAAATATTGATTTGCAAACAAAACATTTTTTTTTTTATTTGTTTGGAAAGTAATAAAAAATACTAAAATTTCGAAAAGTTGTTCTACTAATGTTATTTAATTTCGGATACTAAGTTACCGAAAAAACAAGCAAAAAAAAAATTAAGAAAAATTGAAACAAAATTATTTGAGTTATTTTTTTAACACTATATAACCTATTAAACCTAACAATAAAAATGAGTTGATTCAATTTTACTCTCAAATCTACACAAACCACTTCCAGTTATTGCATTATTTCAATACCACGCTGTATATTTTTTTTTAAAACGTTACACCACGTAACTAAACCTCACATTAAATCACCGCGTCAGTTCAAAAACACAATAAATGCAATTTAACGTGTTAATTAACACAAAATCAATGATACATTGTGCCCGCATACGACACTTTTTCCCATACAAATTAACAAATCAAACAAACATATTGGTGGCTGTAATTGCGTCATTTACAAACCGTACGAGCGTGTGTCATGGATAATAAAGCTTTTGAATTTAAAATAATGCAACTAACGACTGCAATTCAAATTTTATGTGTTTTTACTAAATAATTATGTCGTTTTGTCAGTGAAATACGACAGTTCAGTGAATATTTATTAATGTTGGGCTTGTTGCCTTGTGCATTTTATCGGTTACTATTTAATAAATATATGTCGTGGTCGAGGAAGTTTAAAAGTAACGCCAGTCAGAGAAAAGTTGAAAGGGAACCGTTTGTCTTGGTATGGGCATGTGAAGAGGAGGGTGAAACGCATGTGACCAAAAGAGTTATGAATATAAATGTGGATGGATGGAGAGGAAGAGGGAGGCCAAAGAAAAGATGAATGGATGATGTGAAGAATGATATGAAACAGAAGGATGTCAGTGATATCATGACGATTGACAGGACGGAATGAAAGAAGAAAATGTGTTGCGCCGACCCCAAGTAACATGGGATAGGGGCAGGAAGATGATGATGATATCGTGATGGTCCGCTTGTTAAGCACCAGGCCTAAACACCTAAACGCAGGTTAAGCACCAATGTGACTTTTTCAATGTCATATCGTTAGTGAAGTTCTAACAGTGCGTAATTCATTTTGTGATAAAAACAGACAACATTGCGAGACCCACAATATTACTTGAAAAAGATTTTTAGGATTTTCAAAGGTTTATTAAATTATCAAAGAGTTTATTCGTAATGATAATTATAAACAATATTGCGTTCAGCGTAAGTTACGCTCATTTTAAATAGTTTTTTCACTCTCTTGTAAAGTAGCCATTTTTGACTTCCGCACTGTTAGAACTTCACTGACGATGTGTACTTAATTAATCTAAGACGCCACTGACATACGGTGAAGGACAACATCGTGAGGAATCCTGAACTTAATGGACACAAATCGCCAACCCGCAGTGAGCAAGCGTGGTGATCAATGCTCGTTCCATCTCTTTATGAGAAGAGGCCTATGCAGTAGGACAATTACAGGCTAATATATTTTTTTAATTTATTTATTGTATTATTGACTACCTAGTTCGTCTAGTGGTGGTTGCAAGTGCGACTGCTGCGCGTGAGGTTCTGAGCTCGATCCCTAGATCAGGAAAAGTGTTATTGGGTATTTCCGTGTAGAATGCCTCACTAGCAGCCCGTAGTCTGGATTTATACCCGGTTGATGGCTCACCCCCAATTACCGGCGACTTAAACAAACGGTGAAATGAAGGTGTTCTATACACCTCAGCCGAACACTTCGGCGACTACAGTCGTGATATTATGTTATGTTATTGTATTTTTATAAATATTCCTATCTCGTGTAGGCCCGGACTTAAATAATAGAACTACCCCATCTCTTCCCGTGGGTGTCGTAAAAGGCGACTAAGGGATTCTCTAGAGGATGGGCAGCAGCGTTCTCTGAGTATTTTAACAACCATACTTCGATCGCAACCCGCCTGCCAAGCGTGGCGATTACGGCAAACTGCCCTATCCTGCTGGAAATAGGCCTCCACCAAAAGGGGGGGGCCCTTTTGGTGGAGGCCTATTTCCAGCAGTTGGACGTGGAGGCTGAATGATGATGAGATATTCCTAAGTCAGGAAGTAATAATGCTTACCTATACCATCAAGAAAAAGCAATAAAATAGATTAGAAAGCGTTCTTATTGCAGGCTTACTTGTAGAACTTAGATTCACTTACGCTCTAAAACCCTTTCCAATTCCCGAACTTGCAAAACAGTATCTTCAAAACGATTCAAGTTTTAATGAATACCTTGTTACAATTAGTTCGCTATCAAAATACAGAGCAACAGAACCACAAGATGCACAAACGCGGTATAATTTCAAGGTAAAACGAAGTTTAATAAGCAACAACCACCGATATTCCGCGTTCATGTTAAGTTTCAGACTACAGTTAACGAGGCTATGTGCAACACGGCATGTTTTCAACTGCTGTTAACGCGATAGAGTTATCCGTAACACTGTTATCGTTTAAACTAACATTGTTAATATTAATATTGGTGTTATTCGTGTGTACTGTTTAGTTTGAGTTTAGAATATCCTGTGTTAAAGGTTTAATGATTTTGTATTAGTTATTTATTGGTGGAATTTGTTTTGCTTTTCATTTCCGTAAAAGAGAATATTTCGCTTTACTTTTAGCTGTACCCAAAGGGTAAAACGAGACCCTATTACTAAGTCTTCGCGGTCCGTCCTTGTGTCCATCTGACTGTCCGTCCGTCTGTCACCAGGCTGTATCTGTATGAGCCGTGATAGTTAGACAGTTGAAATTTTCACAGATGATTCTGATTTCTGTTGCCGCTATAACAAGAAATACTAAAAAACAGAATAAAATAAATATTTAAAGGGGCTCCCTTATAGCAGACATGATTTGTTTGCCGTTTTTATAAATAATGGTACGGAACTCGTGCGCGAGTCAGACTCGCACTTGGCCGGTTTTTTTTTATGTCAGGGCTATACTAACTCCTATCGCGATTAATTAACGCATTAAGTGACAAGAATGCAAGAGATTTGTGCGAATGCCTGCGTTAATTAACGGTGTTAGGCGGAACTGGCCGCAGCATTACGGGACACCTAATCACCAAAGTCCATTTGCTTTAATGATTTAAGATGACCTACATTCGATGAAACTTCAATCTTTCGTAAATCTACAGGCAGGAAAATCGCCCACAATCATCATCACCTTTTTTAATTGAAACCGTAACTTCTTGTGATTCGGACCGCCATTCTAAGGATATCTAAAGAGAATCAAATCTTACGACGTTGGGTAATCGTGAAATCAACCACGTTTATAAATCTCATTAAGGGGGAGTACCTACAGTTGGCGTCCTCGATTTCATTTGCCACGTTTCAAAATGATTCAATCGTACGATGTGTACCTAGAATTAAAATTCTGAGTGGCTATTACGTAAATTGCGATTGTTGGACGACTATTGAACGACTTTTGAGCCGGATCATCGCGTTGAAGTTGCTTTTGATTAAATAGAAAGTTGAAAGTTCTTAATTCATTGTTTAATTCGCAATATGTTTTGTGCTTCTCACAGCAGATACGGTAAATTAAGATATAGCTTGTTTAATTAAATGTATAGCAAAAGCTAAACTATGTATTTAATTGGAAATTAAAATTCTAAATTCAAAACTTCTGCATTTAAAACTAAGAACACAACTTCAATTCCAACTGTAATGTTATACGTGTTATATTGTGTGTGTTTATTTCTATGTTTTGTGCATCTCACAGCAGACACAAATACAGCTTGTTCAATTAAATATATAGTAAAATCTAGGTTGTATTATTTTTTTCAAATTAAAATTCTAAATTCTAAACTTCTGCATTTAAAAATAAGAACACAACTTCAATTATATAATTAATGTGTAGTAAAACCTTAGCTATAAATTTTTTGGAGATTAATATTCTAAATTCAAAACTTCCGCATTTAAAAATAAGAACACAACTTCAATGATGTAATAAATATATAGTAAAACCCAGGCTGCCGTTTTTTTGGAGATTAAAATTCTAAATTCAAAACTTCCGCATTTAAAAATAAGAACACAACTTCAATTCCAACTGGAATGTTATACGAAAATCAAAACTTCACAAAATATGCAAAAAACTTTTAGTTCAAAATTTCAATACTCTGCAACGCAATCCCAGTTGTTCGGAACTAAGACACGTAATAGCCCCGCGTATCTTTTGTTCCGGCAATCTGAAGGGGCGCGGATACGACAGATCGATCGGATCTGCCGGAACAGAACGAATCGAACAGTCGTTAATGAAACTTCGCCCGCGCAATTAGGTAACCGTCTTGCTTTTATTAAATTTAATCAAGAACTTGTGTAATATTACGCAGATTGGGCCAATCGAGCCGTATACAAGTTTCGATAACACCGTAGTTGGAAACTAATTTGGGAAATAAGCGTAGTTATCTTGGTTTCTACTCGATCGCCTTATAAAAAGGGGATCAATGTTCTTTAACAAGATTAGTAGATAAGGCGGTGGTGGCGCCAAGGGGGACTGTGTTCTTTCTGTGTAAATATAAACGAGTTTGTGGACGGTTCAGTAGCTCCGTTACTGCGGGATCATGATCATAAGATACCCATCAGATATTCACGTTGATTTATGAAAATTCATACTCGCCCATATTTTTGGCAATGATTTCTAATGAGGGGACTTTCCCTGTTATTAAAAAAATATCGTTCAAATCTGGAATAATTAATATTCAGATGAATATAATTTTATTCATGCTTCTTTCTCTTTACGCTACCTATTGGTAAATTCTATAACAATGAAAATACGAAAAGATCGTTGACGAAAAAAATTGGATTACGAGTAAAAAATATCACAACATTTAACTTAAATTCCGAACATTAAATACGAGATTAATTCTAAAACAAAAAAAAACGATAAAAAGACCAAAACTTTTTTTTAATCATGTTCTTCTTTTTTTTCAAACACCTAATTTATTTTAATCTACCAACAAATTGAAATAAAACCCACACCTCTAACATAAACAGTCTTGCCTACATACTCGTATTAACAAACACGTAAGTGGGTTAAACCGTCCATACGCCGGTCGCCGGTCGTACGGCGGCGTGCGGCGTTATCGCCGTGATAAGCGCCGGAACCCGCCGGCGACGGCCCGTAGCTATCTGCCGCTGCCCCATATTGCTTTCACACTTCTCCTTAACACTTGAATTTTGGTACAATTTAATGTTATTTTGATTAGTGTTTTAGCTGATAATTTAAATTTTAAGGGGATATTTCTGCTTAAACTACAAAAGATTGCGTATTATTTCTGGATTCAGCATAATATAGTAAAAAAAAAACTGCTGTTCTATGGTCTAGTTGCCTCACAAGATGTATAGAACAGTAGATTTTTTTGTCACTAACTCAGAATTTGTCCCAAAAGTTATACAGTTTTTGGATGTAAAGTGACTAACCAGCCATGCTGTATAATATCAAAACTTTGATAAGAATAGTAATTTGTAAAATGCTGATATTGCAATTTAAGGTATTGATTAATCGTATGTAAAAACATTGATATCCTAACAGTGGTGAAGGGTGAATTTTCTTAAAAGGGAAGCCGAACCTAAAAATGCTAACCTTGCTCAAGTGTGATGCGTGAATTCCAGTAACTACTCGTTTCGAAAGGGAAGCCGATAGGAATCGAGTTTTAAGGAGCCTTTGCCACTGTATCCTAAACATATTAGCAATTAGGAAAAACATTTTATAAAGAAAAGAAACCAAGAATCTACCTACTCAGAACATTACAAAAAACAGCAACTTTAAAAAGATTATCAGTTAACCAAACAAAGATTCAGAAACTCGCTATTGTGTTGCACCTGAAACCACGGAGGTCGTAACCAACAAGTACCGCACAGTTTTAAACAAAGCTATAGAGGTATTACCATAAACTGTTGGTAAGGAAATTCCTTTTTTGAATCCACAATGTTAGTATTAGGCGAAAAAGTTGAATAAAGGCTAAAGACGGCACGTAATCGGGAGTAGAAGTTTGTTCAGTGCAACCGAGTCACCGTGTTTACGGACTCCCTGACTCGCGTGTGACTCGACTCGACTCAGCTCCAAGATTAGAACTATTCACGTAACTTTAACCAAACTTTTTAGCAATTCTACTACTGGCACTTAAAAGTATAGTTATCGCTTGCGAAGTAAACACTACCCACTTTCTTATTCATTCATGAAAGTTCAAGTGGAATCTTGAAGATATAGTAGCAGTGCATCTTTGATGGAAGCTTCCCGCAATAATTTTTAAGTTACAATGTAACTGTGTTAATGGTGTGGTTACTTTGAGAGGTGATAATGGAATCCAGATAATAGCGAATAGTCTTCAATTAGAACAGTATGATGGAACATGGAACAAAGTGTAAGATTCTAATGAGATCATCACTATTTCAATTTTGCAAAGCGGACTCTAGAATAGGTCTAAGTGTGCGTCCTGAGTGACGGCGCACGGGCGTATTGCGGATTGTAGAGCGGCTTTACCGTCAATACCTGCCCGTAGTGCACGCGGGAAAGTTGACGCGTACACGCCTGTTTAGTGTTTCGTTTATTTTACTTTACGTTTTAATAATGTCGATATCAAAATTCAAACGTTTTGAACATTTATTTAATGCGCCGTTCATTCTGCCTGCGCGTTGCGCCGTCACTCACAACGCACACTTAAGAAGTGTCCACACCAACCAACGAACGCCAACGAACGTTCGTCTTTTGTTGTATTGGACTAATCTTTGTTGAATTGTTGAGATTGAATTTGGTTTCATTCGAATTTTTTCGGTATCGTTTATCACTTAAGATGGATAGGAAATGGTTGTGAGATATTAATATTATTATTTTCTAAAGGATTGACAGTACTATCTTTCTAGAATCACGGGTCATCTTCCGTGCGGAAGATGTCCGGTCCTTTGGAAGGCATACGAAGGACATAGGTCCAACGCGCAGAGGCCTCTTTGAGAACTTTAATCTAAAATGGGATGGGGCACCAACAGGGGACTATCCACGGCTACACTATTGGAGTACAATCATAGACCGTCTCTGGTGGGTGCAAAACTATTGTAAAATATGATGAAATATATCTGGTCTATGGGAAGGGGTGTTAAGTGGACTGGATAACTTCTATTGCCGAAAGAAAACGGCGTCTGCCTTTCAGTACTATCTTTATTATTAATTCCAACAATCTGTTAGTTTTCGTCTCTCTAGCACGAGCTATATGAGAAAAACTCATGCCGTGATGTGTAATTAATCAGTCAGGAAGGTTGATAGTGAAGTCACTCACGGTAGCTCTTTGAATGCACCTCAAACAGTAGTGGTTTAAAAATAATAACATCATACAAAGTTATGTATCGTAATACTTGTCTTGATAATACCTACATTAAATGATTTCCAAACTGTGCTGGTTGCTCTCTATTTCGCCGGAATACAATAATCACTTCAAGTGGAAACGACATCCGTATTGGTTCAGTGGTTTTCTATCAGTAAACAAGTAACCCACATACTAACAAAGACAGCTACCGTTTACGTAGATGTTGTTCAAAACAGTTGAGAGACTTAATTGGATCACACATTCTACTGAACAGGCGAGCAGACCATACGAGAAGTAAGGCGAAATTTTGATGCGAAAATCCAAAATAGGTGACAATATTTTGAAGAAAAATATAACTGCCGATGGTTTTAGGAACTAAATCAAGGAAAGCTTTCAAATTTGGCAAACAGTACAATATTAATTTGATTGAACATGCGACAAAGAAAACTTTCGCGGAATTTCAATGCGAGTACGTGATTTCATACTTCATGAAATAATTTCCAGTTGCTGGCAAAGTTGGATTGTACAAGAGACTTAACTAAATTCAAATTCATCTAAAGATACCATACGAAAATATTTGCGAAATACCGATTCGAAATTTCAAAGAACGGATTTTGAGTATCCCTTAAATCATGAAAAAAAAAACCGGTTCGCCAGTAAAGTAGGACACTATAAGAATAGGGTGCAATGTACATAAGCTATAGGCGTATTACACCGGAGGCATATTTAAGGCCGTTTGCGTTAACGCCCGGAACAGCGATGTTCCGCGCCGTATCGGGCGTGCGTGAACATATTTTATCTAACATCCGCTTTCCACAGACCAACGGCAATTATCGGCGTGCTTTGCGCTCATAACAGACCCGTGTTCCCCTACACCCCTTACAAATATCTAGATCAAAGATAAAAAATCCCGTGTAACATCATTAATCCACCAACGAACTGTAATTAACGCTTCAACAAATCACTAACGGCGTATCGTAGATGGTATCATTGTAGCGTAGCGGAATGAGGGCGAGTAGGTCGCTCAGGGTCATGTATGAGACAGTGGCACGCAACCGCTGATTTTACTTTTATTGTTCGGCTTATCTGGAGTGGAAATAGCCTCATGAAGACAGCTTACATGCCATAGATTTTGCGTAGGTTTACTTAAATAAATGTGAATAGAAAGTCGTTGGTAAAGGAGATGTTTCAGAAATGTATGGAGCCTGGGCTAGCACCATGTACACTATAAGTAAATATTGCTTTAAAATAAAGTAACCGTTTTTTAATGTTAATTTTCTATAATTTTATTTCGTTTAATTGTACATTCAAGATATTTTGGTCAAGGAGAGCAACACAACACATACAAAAATGGTGGATCGAAATTACGTGAAATGTCATTTTGACAACTGTTGACATGTCATAGCGATGAAAGGATAGGTTTATGACTGTCAAAGTTGTCAAACTCATGTCAATGTCAAACACAACTGTCATGGCTACCAGAAAAAAAGGGTTAACATATTAAAAAACGTCCCCAAATAATAATTCCAGTACAAGAGTACTCTTCTTCAAATTAATTTATTGGTATTTTTATGGAAATCACCTATTTTTTTTCTATTTTTCTATATACTGTACATAGTGGTGGCTCAAAATCAAACATCTCCTTTCTACATTTTATGAAAGGTAATTTTTTTGCGATACCTACTTTTTCGGGCAGGTTGGTTTTTTTGGAAAACCTGTTTCAGTAGGATTGTGGTATAGCGGGGTGCATGAATGAGCCTCCACGAGTGACAATACTTAAGTACGTCTGGCGCACTCTGGGCAGTCAGCCCCGCTACCAACCTTGCTGACTGGCTAATCTTTTCACCACAGCATGAGCTATTTTCGTATAGCTCGTGCTGACACGAGAGAAGAAGAAGAAGTAGGATTTTATTGATAGTATTGCAGGACCTAGATGCTATAGTTTGAAGGAAAGATTAGGAGTTGAGGGAAGCAGTTAAATACTCAGTCGAGGATAAAAAGCTGTTGATTATTTATTTGTAATTTTTTTCACCTACTTTCGGACAAAATTTGTACAGAAGCGGACTTGCCTTAAGCATTTTCGATCAGTAGACCTTAGGGGTGATGCAGAGAAAACATGGTATGTGCACTAAATAGGTTTATGTACGTGATTCAATACATAATTAAAAATAAACACAAAGATAACCGTAAAACATTTTTGCCAATAATATTGTTGTTGTTAATGATGAAATAGCTTGGTAATGTTCAAATATTTAATTATTGTTTAACTAGCTTTTGCTCGCGGCTTCGCTCGCGTTAATTTAGAATTTGACAATCAACTCTTAAGTCACTACTAAAGTTTCTAAGCATAATTCAATCATGATTCGAAAGACACGTGGCGCCATCTGTTAACGTTATTGTTGTTTTCCTCGGGAACAGTACTTTTTTTCGGGATGAAAAGTACCCTATATCCGTTTCTGTACACCTGACAACGTATATGCAAAATTTCAGGATGATCGGTTCAGTGGTTTAGGCGTGAAAAGGTAAGAAACAAACAAACTTACTTTTGCATTTACAATATTATTAAGTTAGGAGTTAGGATATATTATATATATCTATGTTAGGATATATATAGAGTTAGGAAGTTAGGATTAGGAAGTTGAGATTAGATAGTGCAGTATAATAGCAAAAGCAGGGATAGTCCAGCGGTTGAACGCTTGCCTTACACGCAGGAGTTCGTACCCAGCCCGCATCTTTGATTTCTCGAATTCTGAGACAAAAATAAGTTCACAATAGTGTGTATTGTCCGCCAACCCGTACTAGGTCAGAGTAGTGAACTAAGGGCTAAACTTATTCTGAGAAAAGACGCATGCCCAGCAGTGGGATAGTAATGTGCTGATTATGGTGATAGTGACAGCCAAGTAGTTGCTTTTTTCTTGACTTTCTGACGTTTTAGCGTTTTTTCCAGCAGTTTTTCCCACTAAGGGCGTATACATAAAGGAAGCGAGTAACCAGCGCCGACCTACCAGCGCTTATCTGTACTGGTCCATGCAGATAACCGCTACATAAAGGAAGCGGGTAGAAGCAGGGGCTAGCATTTTTTAACAAAAATATGCCTTTTTCCCTTGCACATACAGCAACAAATGACGGCTTACCAGCGCTGTTCGGAGCACGTCGGAACTTGTCGGCGCAGTTCGGAGCTTGTCGGTGCTGGTTCGCCGCACAGTATAGAGACTACCTGCTCCGACTAACTGCGCGGACCAGCACCGACAAGAGCTGACAGATCGGCGCCGACAACCCGCTTTCTACGTGTATACGCACTCGGTCGTTACAATCTTAAGCGGTCAGACATTACCGATAAATAAAAGGAAAACACAATTAGAACTGATTTGTTACTTATTGCGTTATTAACAATCGGATATCATATTTTCCAACAACACGAGCATTTTCCTCATTATTTTATTGGAACTCATAACAATCGTGCGGTCATCTTATTAGTAAATAATATCTTGATATATATACGAGTAAGGATATAATTTACATTGCGAATAATTAAGATGTTTTCGCAACCTTCCTTTGAAACGTAAACGATTTATATATTATTATTATGGAGGTCAGAAAATATCTATTACGTTATTATGTTCATTAGTGGTTTAATGGGAACCGGTATCCCGGTCTAGCAATTAGGGAAAATAATTGTTTACATAAATACACGGATTTGCCAATAAATGTACATAAAATATTGAGTGGAAAGCAGTTTGTAGGGAGCTGTTAACGTAATTGTTTCATGAGGATTATAATTATTATTATTAAGATGGCATTTAAACCCACGTGGTGTGTGACACATATAATTGTTTTAAGTGTTATTGAAAACTGTATTGCACTATTAGTGTAAACTGTTACATATTGCTCTGTAGTAGTTTTTAAATTATCTATATTTATAAGAAAATATTTAGATACCTTATGTTTATATTTATAAAATACTAGCTTTTGCCCGCAGCCTCGCTTGCGTGAAATATTGAACCCGATATGTGACGATTTTGCATGGAAACTTTCATCCCCTATTTAACTCCCTTAAGAGTTCAATTTCGAAAAAAATCTTCCTTATTCCTTGTCTACATTATAAAGGGAACCTCTGTGCAAAATTTCAGCTTTCTAGGCTCAAGGGTTTGGGCTGGGCGTTGATGAATCAGTCAGTCAGGACTTTTCTTTTTATTCATATAGATAGATATGTAAATCTTTAAGTTATAATATGAATTTATACTCAGTAATTTTGTTGATTCCCGATTTTTATTAGGTTATATATTTGTACGCTGCAAACTGCCCTATAAAATATATTTTCTTAACCATTCTTTCCATCCTATGGTTGACTGGAAGAAATTGCTTTAAGCGATAAGACCGCCATTTGTACTGTTCTTAACTATGTGTATTCCTTCTGTTTTATTTCTTTTAGAGTACAATAAAGTATATCTATATATATTTACATGATACGTAGTCAGGAATTAGTGTCTTCACAGATATCGTTTCGCTTTGGGTACGTTTTTACTTCGATGCTTTTGTTTCTGAAACTGACTTTATGTTGAATTGATATAAATAATATCATCTATCCATAATTTAAGTGCTGGGCACTTGTGGGTGTAGCAATCTCCATCTTTTTCTATCCAGAGCCAATTCCTTCACTTCTACGTATGTGATAACTTCTGCTTTTTCCTTCAATTGAACTGTGTACTTTCTTCTTGTTCTACCTCGTTTTCTCTTTGCCTCTGATTTATCTTCTATGATGTTGATTATTTAGTTTAGTATCTCTTTGGAATCACGGCTCATCTTCCGTGCGGAAGATGTCCGGTCCTTTGGAAGGCATATGAGGGACACAGGTCCAACGCGCAGAGGCCCTTTTGAGAACTTTAATCTAAAATGGGGTGGGGCACCAACCGGGGACTATCCACGGCTGCACTACTGGAGTACATTCATGGAACGTCTCAGGTGGGTGCAAAACTATTGTAAAATATGGTAAAAAAATATCTGGTCTATGGAAAGGGGTGTTTAGTGGATCGATTAACCTCTATTGCTGGAAGAAAACGGCGTCTGCTTAGTTATTATTATTATATTAAAGCTGCCGTGTCGCAGTAAGTGACCAATCATTTCCCCCCTTCTTCTTTCAATATATTATTATATTTTAGATGTAATCGATCTTATACTTTTATCGTACTTTATTTGTAATTCGTTGATTGACGTTCTTCATGTCGATTTATTTTCGACTGCTTGGAAAAGATCGATAGTTCAGCTCATATAAACAACACGTTTATAAATTTTACACATAAACCTTCCCTGAGAATCAATCTATTTTAATCGTGAAAACTAGAACAAAATCCGTTTAGTGGTTATGGAGAAAATCGCGCACGGAGACACGTGCGGCAGGGGATTTTGTTTTATAAATATGTATTCTAAAGTCTTAAAAATGATTACCATCAGCCACAGAGTTTTTATTAAAATACTAGCAAAACGTTTTGCTTAGCACTATAGCGTTTACATATAACATGCAATCGTTTCATGCTGCATTCAAAAACCTATCAATTCTAATTAAAAAAGAAACTAGCTTTAGTCTTTTGTCTTTTTTTTTAAATTAAACGTTGCCCCTCACTAGGATTTTTCCTGTATCGTGGGTGCGTTTACAGACACAAATCTCACATACACAAAAGCCCAGACCCGAAACAACTATCTGTAGGCGATACAAATTTTTGTTCCGTTCGGGAATCGAACCCACGGGTGTAGCGCAGAAGCCAATCGCTCAGCCACTGCACCAAACTTGTCGTCATGCTAACGAATAAAAAAGGTAATATCCATATTAAGACATATTTTTACCTCAAAATAAAAAAAACACCCACCAATACCAAGCCTAACGAACTCGAAACGTACCAAGGCAACATAAAACACATAACGATATCTGTAACACAGATGAAGATGTTTATACAGAGTGTAAGCGGTGAACAAATTGTTGGCGTCTCTTTACCTGGCCCCGAGTTTTCATAACACCGCGTAGCCCCCGGCAAGGCGACAATTTGTAAGACGCAACTGAGGATTTGCTGACGACCTACAGCAAATAATATATTCTTGCTTTATGAAGAACTCGGAAGTTTGTCGAGGATTGATTAATTGTGGTTATGTGTGTGTGTTTGGGTGTTCAAGGATCTTACCAGTTTGGTTCGTAAAAAAAATCCACGCGTAATTTATTTTTATTTTTTCCACTACATGTAAAGGTGTATAGAAAGTTTTATATGATAGTTTCTAACAGACTTTGGAAATCGACATCACTACATAGTATAAAACAAAGTGGCTTCCCGCTGTCTGTCCCTATGTACGAGTATGCTTAGATCTTTTAAACTACGCAACGGATTTTGATGCGTTTTTTTTTAATAGATAGAGCGATTCAAGAGGAAGGTTTATATGTACAATACATTGCACCCGAGCGAAGCCGGGGCGGGTTGCTAGTTGTAAATAAACAAACTTTAAAATAAGGTTCGACAGAAAGGGGGTACTAATCCGCGAGCCCTATAAAGTATCACTGATTACTGTTTTAAAGCAAGTGTTATTTCTAAATTCGTTTTTTTTTTCTGTACGCTCTAAGACTTTCAAAAATTCTTTATGTCTGCTTTAGTTACGAATTCAGATCATGGAGCTTCTAGTCCGTGACCCCAATTATGACCTAAAATGTAAGCACAGCTGAGAATAGATAGATAGGTTTTATCGTATTTTTATGAAATCTTTGAACAGCAATTTCTCTTAAACTATTGACCTTTAGGGATATTTGTAGAACTAAATTTATTCATTATTATGGATACTGTAACACATTTTCGAATTAATACCTCCTTTCTGACTAACCTTGTATAGTTGGTTGAGTGTGTATGTAATGATTTGTGTCTGTAAATCTAAATCCACGATACAAGAATATTCCTAGAGTAGGGCAACTTTTAAAAAACAAAACATAATATACGTGTTACATAATTCCCCTTAAAAAGAAAATATTAATCAAGTAGTCTTTTATGGTTGTTGTCATTTACCTCTCAGAGGAAATTAGGTAAGAATGTAAATAACTTTCTGGGTAGTCTACTCTTTAGTTTTATGTTTTCAGGATTGCTTTTCAGTGATGATTTTATTTTATGACATTTTATTTTTTAAGGGGAATTATGTAATTGGGTGTTTGTGCATGTAAAGATTTGTGTCTGTAAATCCATCGATACAAGAATGCTCCTAGAGTGTTGAAACGTTTTTAAAATACAAAACAATCATCCTTCTAGTTTCACTAGTCCTAATTATTAGTTCTGCTTGCTTTGAAAATTCGAATCGATTGCTAACTATCCTAAGAGCGGTTACGCACTGCATCTGATCCGAATCCGTGAAAATACGTTCCGACGTAGTCATAGAACTACACACATCAAAAGTGTCTAGGGATCAACATATATTTTTGCAATAACTTTTCTCCTGATTGATATTAATTAAAATTTTCTTTAAGGATTCATCAAATAAAGTGTTTTCGTTTGTCACAGTAACGATAAACCAAGTCACCTTTGCATTAATAAAGAAATTTGCCATTTTCCTAATAAAGGGATTTTTGACATTTGAACCATTAACACAAAAGTTCGAAAAAAAGACTGAAATAACAGTTTTCTTTAAAATTTTATTGGGTAACTTAAACAATTAATAATCCGTGTTTCTACCGCGAACACTAACAACACAAGAACATCGGTTTGGCATACTCAAAATGAGTTCATCCAAATCACGCTGTGGAATGGCCGCCCATGTTCGTTGCAACAACAAAAAAAGGTCTTCTTGCGACTGGATACCCTCCATATTCGGCAGAGCTCTTCTCTGTAGCATATCCCATGCATGCTCAATCGGGTTCAAGTCTGGCGACTGAGCAGGCCAGGGCAGGACATTGATGTTAGCTGCGGCGAGAGTCTGTCTTACAACTCTTGCGGTGTGCGGTCGTGCATTATCATGCATTAACTGAAATAAGGGACCGATTTGCGCTTGTAGAGGAACGATGACGTCTGATACAATCGTCTCAGCATAAATTTGAGCGTTGAGGTTGCCTCTGATCCAAATCAACTCAGTTCTTCCGCCGATCCAAATACCCGCCCAGATGGTTCCACCACTATAAGGATGGACTTCCTGGCAGGATTTTAATCGCTGTTGGCGTCCAGGGGTTCTCCAGTGTCGTATACGTCTTGTATCCGGTCTCATACCAAAACGAGACTCATCAGAAAAGCACACGAAACGCCATTGTTCTTCTGCCCAATTTCTGTGTCCAAGAGCCCATTGATATCGAATCCTACGATTGTGCATTGCTATAGGTGGTACCCGTAGCGGTCTTCGGGAATGAAGGTTCACTTCATGCAAGCGGTTTCTGACTGTTTGGTCGCTAATTAAGTTCCCTGAAGAGTGATGAAGCCTCACGGCTAACATCATGGCGGTTATTGTTGGAGCTCTTCGAGTTAAGATTTGAATGTATCGGTCTTGTCTCCGTGTGGTGCAGCGATACCGTCCTCCATGGCGCTCAGCCACGGTACCAGTGCTTCGGTAACGTGTCCAAAGTCGACTGATAACACTCTGACTTGTATTCAGAGCTAAAGCCACAGTACGTTGCCGGGAACCAGCTTCTATCATTCCCACGGCTCTGAGCATTTCTTCCCTGCTTAAATGACGTCGCCGCTCCATAATAACGTTGGTTTTAATCAGTAGTAGGGAAACAGTAGCACTAATAATGTCTTCAATGCGTTGTATGTTTTTATAGGGAAAATATTGACAGCTGATTTTCATCTTTTACTCGAATTTGATTCACAGTTCCTGATTCAAATTATGAAATGCACCAAAAAGGATCCATATAAATTTATAAAATCATAAATTTATTACAAAGCCACATCTCAATCTCAAGAAATCCGCATAAAAATGCTTGATCCCTAGACACTTTTGATGTGTGTATTTGTATGGTAGTTTACGCACTAGATCCGACTTCCATCATCCGATTTCTCTCCGTCATCCGTGAGTCTCCAATTCGGAAGAAATATTGACGCACCGAAGTAGCCGTAGTACTGTTTGTATGAACGCTTTCGCATTACCTCGGATTCGAATCAGACATATGCCAAAGATGGCTCCTTTGCTTGGATTTGGATCAGAGATCGGATTAGTGCGTAAGCAGTATCCGAGTTAGGTCTGAGATTTTTAGACTCTAGATCGGTATTTTCGATGTTGATGTTGTGCGAAAAGTAATATCCGAATTTGGTCCGAGTTTTTTATATACGTATTTTCACGGATCCAAATCGGATGCAGTGCGTAACCGCTGTAACCGGGCGTAGTTCCATTTTCAAAACATTCGGAGCCGAATTTTACCTTTTGTATCAACTTTTTCGGCATGATGCATAACATGTGTACTTTCCCACATATAACTATCAAAATTTAAGAAACAAACGTGTTACAGTGCAGTATAATTCACTTTATTTAGCATGCAATGTTGAGGTGGGGTCCACAGATGTTTTAGTTTCCACACTATAAATAAATAGAGGTGTTATTGAGGTAATAGGCAGAATGTAATGGCTGTAGTGTGGTAAATTACCATGGAGGTTCAATTATATTTTCTTTATTTACCATTATGAGTAGTATGACCATTTTGTATATAGAGTTACTTTAAATAAACTGGGGAAAATTCACAGGATCACTAGGTATCATTAATAGAACACACGTACGTCATTTCAAAACGTTAGTTATCCTTTTGACCGCCACGGACGTCTATGGACGTCAAAACTTTGAATTGTAAAAAAGTGGTGTTTTCGACGTGCGATGCCGTTGGAGGCGTCGTGAGTGCGTTATAATTTGACGTCCCAAGACATGCGCGCTCTTCGCTACTGTAGTAGTTACGTATATTATCATCTAATTTATTTAATTGTTTTCTTTTATTTAAATGTGAATTATTAATGACACCTAGTCACCCTGTGAAATTTCGCTAGATAATTTGAAATAACCCTATATTTCATGACGTGTACAGTCGTGGACTTGAAATGTTCACCACCCTAAGGTCTATAATTACTTGCACATTAATTTTCATAAGGTCTTTCAGTCGCTCGCAAAGAATAGACAGGGCAAAGATATTTTTTTCTTTATTGACACAAAAAGGTTAATTTAAAAAGGCTGTATACTAAGTAGTGTTAAAGTGGGACATGGGAGCGTCAATGAAACAAGCGTGTTGCGCTAAGACTGAGTTTATTCTCCCTTTCTTCCTGATACCCACATACACAAATATAATATTTATTTTACAAATACCGACAATCCCTTTCTAAAACAATTTAAAATCTAATAACACAAATACAATTTCTCTTGCAACATTATAAATTAATCATCTAGTAACTTCTTAAGCGTACACAATAACACACTTAACTTCCAGAATACATTTATCAAATATCTATATTCCCCAATTGTAAAACATAATTTTAATACGATAATCTATTAATAATTTATTAATATTTATCAAAAGATAATTTTTAATACCTACGCTACAAAATAATTTTAATATAATTATAAATATTTATACATTCATAATTTAGCTCTTCATTATTTATTACATATAAAGACATTAACTATTAAAAATACAAAAATACAAACAGTAAAAATACAAGACATTATTATATTTATACATTCATTATTTAGCTATTCATTATTTATTACATTTAATCATCTTTCCTATTTTTATAATTTCATGCACTACATTATTATATTTATACATTCATATTTTAGTTATTCATTATTTATTATGTATTAATCAACTTTCCTAATTTTATCATTTCATGCACTACATTATTATATTTATACATTCATTATTTAGTTATTCATTGTTTATTTCTTAATTTTATTTACAATGTTCTCAAAAATCTCTTCTTAATACATTTTTATAACCCAGAAGTCGGAATCCCAAGTCCGGAGTATTCCCAGCGATCAGGAGGCCTCACTGTCCTGCCAGAACGAGTTTGATAATAGTTAGTATCATTGCGTAATTGTGCTTGTGTTGAATTTGTTTGAGGAATACTGGAGCCATGATTCAATTCTATAGGCGTTGAATAACTATTCGAGTATGCTCGTGTCGCATCTACATTTATATCGTCATAAGAATAGTTATTATTGCCACTATTAAGCTCATCATTTAGTCTTTGAGAATCAATAATAATATGTCTTCTATTACGTCTTAAAATACGCCCTGTATTCAATTTAATTAAATAAGATCGACAACCTAAAACGCCTTCAATTACTCCAGGAGTCCACTGACTATTCATTTTTATTTTAACTTTTTGTTTCAGTTGTAAGGGTTTTAACGGCCTTGATCCCCTATCAAAGTATTTTTTCTGACCATCTTGACGCTTTTCTAATTTATGTGTAACTCCCTTTTGTATCTTAGGCAGTAATAATCTAGGCGGACATGGAACAATACTTCGCAATTTTCTGTTATATAATAATTCAGCAGGAGAGGCTAGTTCGCTGCTGATGGGTGTATTAAGGTACTCTAATAATGCTAAATCAAAATCTGACCCATTGTAGGTAGTTTTTCTCATAATATTTTTAATCGTTTGAATAGTACGTTCAGCTTGACCATTTGATTGCGGGTACCTGGGGGAAGATGTTATGTGTTCAAAATTCCAGCTTATTGAAAATTCTTGAAACAACATCGATGAAAATTCAGGACCATTATCTGACATGACAATTTGAGGTATGCCGTGTCGCCCAAAAATATTTTTTAATTGTTTTATAACCTCAACCGAAGTGCTCGATCGCAATTCAATTATTTCAACAAATTTACTAAAATAATCAACAACAATTAAAAACGACTTCGTACTAAAATGAAATATATCGGTCCCAACCTTATACCAAGCCCTGCCAGGTACCGTATGGGATATAAGCGGCTCCTTTGTATTTTGTTTTCTATAGGTTAAACAAGCCTGACAATTTGACAGATAATCAGTTATTTGTGAAGTCATGTTTGGCCAAAACATTATTTCCCTAGCCCTAAGTTTACATTTTTCTACACCTAAATGCCCTACATGTATATTTTTTAACATTGTATTACGCATGCATTTCGGTATTACGATTCTATTTGCTTTCCACACTAAGCCATAATTTACAGTTAAGTCTTCTTTACTGTCCCAATATGGTTTTAGGATATCTATCATTTCACTTTTATGCGTAGGCCAACCCCGCTTTATAATCCTAATTAATTCCTGCATTTCTTTATCTTCCTTAGTGTACTTTTGTATTTCTATAAAATGAGAATCGGTGAGTGGATTATCAGCTGATACCGCACACACTTGCGCCTGCGCTTCCAGATGGTCGCGCGGCGTCGTGTTGTTATCGCTGCTCGGTGCAATTGCCCTTGAAAGCGCATCAGCTATGTATAGGTATCTACCTGGCTTATACACTAATGTGAATGCATACGGTTGGAGTCTCATTAGCATTCTTTGTAATCGGGGCGGAGCATTACATAACGGTTTATTTATTATGTTTACCAACGGTTTGTGATCAGTTTCTATAGTTACATCTTGCCGTCCATAAATATACATGTAAAACTTTTCACAAGCAAAAACACAAGCGTACAGCTCCTTTTCAATCTGGGCATAGTTTTGTTCAGTTTTAGATAATGCTTTTGAAGCATAACACACCGGCAAATTATCCTGCATCAAACATGCACCTAAGCCATTTTTACTCGCATCTACCGATAAAACAACCGGTTTTTCTAGAGTATAATATTTTAACGTAGGAGGATTACTTAGTTGATCCTTAATTAATTCGAAACATTTTTCATGTGTATGGTCCCAATGCCACGCAACGTCTTTTTTTAATAATTCCCGGAGTGGGGCCGTTTTATCAGAAAAATTAGGGATAAAGTTGCTTACATACGTTACAATTCCCAAAAATCGTTCCACCTCTTTTACACTTTTGGGTTCAGGCATGTTTTTTATTGCTAAAATATGTTTCCTGTCAGGATAAATACCATCTTTTGTTATTCTGTGTCCTAAGTAAGTAAGTTCACTTAGGCCTATTTTACATTTTGATTTGTTAAGCTTAATATTAATATCCCGGCACTTTTGTAACACTGCACGTAGTATTTGATCATGAATCTCTTTTGTTTTTGCATATATTAGAATATCATCTATGAACTGAATCACGCCTTCTATATCCTCAAAGTACCCACAGAGTCTTTTATGAAATATCTCCGACGCAGAGCTAATTCCATAAGGCATACGTAAAAATTTATATCTGCCATATATGGTATTGAAAGTACATAGCTCAGAACTACTACTATCCAATTTTACGTTCCAAAAGCCCTGTTTTGCATCTAACGTACTAAAATATTTAGCACCTGATAGGTTAGCTGTTATTTCCTCAAGACTGGGTAACTTAAAATGTTCACGTTTTATTGACTTATTTAAATCACGGGGGTCCAAACAGATGCGAATATCACCATTGGGTTTTTTCACAACCGTCATGCTATTGACCCAATCTGTGGGTCCTTCAACCTTCTCAATAATACCATCTTTTTCCATTTCTACTAATTTATCTTTAACTTGTTCCTTTAAAGCAACTGGTAATTTTCTAGGAGCGTGTACTACCGGTTGCGCATCATTATTTAATACTATCTTATAAGAACCCGGCAAACAACCAATACCCACGAATAAGTCAGAAAATTCATCTAAAATACTTGAACTGTTCTTACATACTTCTGTTACTGCCATTATTCTTTTTATTAATTTTAACTCCTCACAAGAACTTCTACCTAAAATTGGAACAGATTTCGTATTTACAACCACAAATTGCAATATGTACACGTTATTTTTATGTATAACTTTTAAAAAACATTTACCGACAACTTCTATATTACTACCTGAATAACCCTGTAATTTCATAGTTGTTTTAACAAGATCCTGCTCCAATAAATTAAGTTTATTTAAATAATATTTTGGCAATATATTGACATCGGCTCCCGTATCCAACTTAAAATTGATATATTCTTTATTGATCAACAATACCACCAACCACTCATTATTACAAGAACAATTATTGTTAATAGTGTTTATTACCTGATCGCTTGAACTCCCCTGAACTTCGAACACCCGACACATTCTAGCATAGTGATTCATCCTTTTGCAAGAATTACATCTTTGTCCATATGCCGGACAATTGAATTTCCTATGACCCGATCCACACTTTCCACACGTCTTGTTGTTCGCGTACCCATGGTAGTTAGGCCGACTGTTTGTATTTTCCCTCGAAGATGGCCGGTTGCCCTCATATGGGCGGCCATCATTACTGGCATATTTTTGATGAGGTGTCCGCCATTTTGGTTGACTCACTTTTGCACCAGATGATGTACGTGGTCTAGTCCCTTTAACGTAATGCACATGATGTTCTTTCGATTGTTCAGACGTAACGATTTCATTAACATGATGCTCCTGCTTCTCTTGTTTTATATTGTTAGCTTGAACACGCGATCTTTCCGCTAACGTACAAATATCCACCGCCTTAGATAAAGACAAATCCGTTTCCCTCAATAATCGTTCCCGTAAGGGTCCATCTCTTATTCCACATATCATTCTATCTCTTACTAAGTCACTGCATAATTCCTTAAACTCACATTTTCTTGCAATTTTATTTAATTCAAATACGTACTGTTCTACTGATTCAAATTCCCGTTGCTCTCTTGTAAAAAATGCATGCCTCTCAATTGTTATATTCCTTTTTGGCAGGAAAAATCCATCAAATGCTTTAAGCAACTCTTCCAACGTCCCGTATTCGCCTTTAAACTGCTCATATACTTCACGACACTTTTCACCTATAATGTGCAACAATATGTTTATCTGCACTTTTTTCTCCTTTCTATTCAATTCACAAGCTTCATAATAAATCATAAAGGAACTTTTCCATTTTTCCCAGTCCTTACTTAAATTTCCAGAAGTAACGTTCGTCAGATCATTTTCAAAAACGAACGGTTGAGGCGGTTGCAACATTGACTCCATTTTCGAGGTGACACACTGTGCTTCTTGATAAATTTCGCATTCACTATTACTACTCGACATTGACTATTATTCAAACTGCCGAATCCTTATGGCCGTTGTATTTATTCTACTTAATGTTTCAAAATTACAATTGGTATCCTACCGACTGCGCCATGTTAAAGTGGGACATGGGAGCGTCAATGAAACAAGCGTGTTGCGCTAAGACTGAGTTTATTCTCCCTTTCTTCCTGATACCCACATACACAAATATAATATTTATTTTACAAATACCGACAAGTAGCATAGAAAAAGAAATCAACCTATTTAGTAAATTCAATCAAGTTCGCTCTATTACAACTTTTGACTAGACACACATACTTACCTAAAACGGAATTCATAACATCAAAAATGGTTAATAGCCTTTTTACTAGAATCGACGCTTCACAATTTTAAAAACTGATATCTACTTATGTAAGTTATGAAATCTTGAACCTTATTGCGCACAGTGTGAAAAGGAATCGAATTTGAAATCTGATAAACATTTCGAATCCACGGCTGTACAGGCTGATATGATAATAATGATGATACCATCACATATAGGCGTTATTAAATGAGACTGTGGTAGAGATCAACTATAATAATAGGCACGACATAAAAATGTGTGAGATAGAATATTTACAACGTGTCAATCATTCACTTTAATTATGAACTAGTCGAGCAATAAATCTACTAAATACAGAAATGCAAATAAAAATATCTAGCTTTAATTCCGCTGAACAAGATTCAAATTATGAATGGATCCATTCGCGTCCTAGCGGTTGAGGAGTCAACATATCCTATGGATGCCCCGTGCAGGGGCGAAACACGTGTCGTGTATTGGTTTGGTTGCATGTTGCATTATTTTTTCACTCTTTCTCCATGTGCATAAACTTGTGGGCGGGAGGGTGGTGCTGCATACTGCATCCAAACTAGCGATCTTGTTCAGCGGAATTAAAGCTAGATATTTTTATTTGCATTTCTGTATGTTATGGATTTCCGCAAAGTAACGCCTGATTCCATCATTTAATCTACTAAATATCAAACACAAACATGGTGACTCATTGGCATACCTACGCACACACACATTGAAGACAGTTATTGCAGGGGCGTGTCATGTAATCGTAGTTAATCTGTACCAAACATATATAACATTTGATTATTAAAAAACTCTGGAAAAACACTTCCTTGATCATCTATACAGGATGTAAAAAGACCCATCACATAGCCGAAATCTACGCACTCTGTACATCAAACTAAATTACGTTGACCAAAAATAATTGCTGGGAAACGACTTTTTTGTGTAGCGCGGAAATTATGGTTGTGGCGATGCCGCGCGTTTGCATGCGTGCAGAGGCCACACAGCCAAGCCAAGGCGGTCGTGTGCATTTGATATTCATTGCGTTTTTGTAACTTCAAATGCATAGTTTGTTAGGAAAAATTGAAATTTTTGATAATGTTTGTATGGAAGAAAGTTTAGTATTATGACTTGGAAATCGATTCTGGAAAAAACTAAAAAAAAAAATGTGTACTTTGACCTTCAATATCTCCAAAACCAATGATTTCCCAGGTATGGTTTGTTCGAAAAAAATGATCCCAATGATGGGTAGAGTACGTGGTTTTCGTTATCGTTAAGGGTCTTTTTACACCCGATATAAAATTTGATTAAGTATTAAAAAACTCTGGAAAAGAAACTTCCTTGATCATATCTTATAAGAATGTAAAACTTACGAATTGCATCTATGCTTTTGTACTAAGTGCATTGCAAAAATATATATAACAAAATATACGGCTTCGAAATCGTAAACACGTTCAAATATAAAATATTTTACGTTAGATAGACATTTTAGCACCTATCCCAATACTTTTGACTCAGTAACAAATACTAAAGTTAAAGTTGGCAAGACTTCATCGTCAAATGACGTCAACTCAATATTGAAAAGAGGTTCAAAGTTTTCATGTACGTCCTTTATATAGATTTCTATCCTAATGATTGGATTTTGATGTGATATTAGTTTCCCTAAGGGTTAAAAAGGTTAGAGGGGCGGCAGTAAACCCAAAAACTTGCCATTTGAAGGGAGCAACTGGGAGCCCGCTTGCTAATGAAGACATCATTTCTTTGTAGGTAATGGCTAAACGTTTTGGTAATAGACAGGGAAATACTAGGAAAGAATAAAAAGGTTGTAGTCTTAAATTGTAACTGGGGCTCATGGCTAACTAGCTTTTGCCCGCAGCTTCGCTTGCGTAACATTTTAAACCCTCGATAAGCCCCTTTTTAGGTGTAGTTTTGAAATAAATAAAGTCTGTCTTTTGTTATTTACTTTGAAGATTGTTTGTTCCAAATTTCAAGTCATTGAAATAATAATTTTCTCACAAACATCCTAACTCCGAAAAAAAAATTCATCCCCTATTTCACCCCTTGGGTAGAATTTCCAAAAACGCTCAAACACGTGTATGTTTATTTCTAACCAGAAGCCTAAATATTTAATTCCGTGTTTCTTACTCCAATAGTACCAGATTAACAACTGCGCGGATCACATAATTTGCAAGGTTAAGCTACGCTTGCCGCGGTCAGTCCTTGGATGGGTGACCGTTCGTCACACATCGAGACCCCTCCAAGCGGCGGAGAGCACGTTAAACCGTCGGTCCCGGGTGTCATACGAATACCAATGACAGTCGTTACGGGTAGTCAAAAGCCCGAAAGTGACAACTGGTCTAACCTTAGGATATCGGCATTGCCCAGTAACTGGGTAGCGGAGGTCTGATGGCAGCCGCTCCGTGTAATACTGGTATTCAGCCGCATCTGGTTAGACTGGATGCTGACCCCAACCTAGTTGGATAAAAGCTAGGCAGAATATTCTTAAACTCTAACCCCTTTATTACAAAAGATTATCTAAGAAAAACCTGGGTTTTAATATAGCCCCATCTTATTTTGTTGTTTGACATAAGAAAGAGATGGGTATATTTTAAACCTGGATTTACTTTAGTCTTGGTTTAAACCATCTTTTGTAATAAGGGGGTAACTGTCTTACATCAAAACCGCGTTCCAAAACTAAACAGAGCTTTAGACTTTTAAGCAGGTTGGGTCACAAATCGTGGATCAAACGAAACAGAGCGATAGTTGGGGTTATTTGCAGTGAGAAATATCTGTGTGGCAGAGCCCTAACTTGATCTCCTTAAAGTTATGACTATTTGAGTGTTTTTAAGAAAATACCAAAATTTGTAATAAATAGGCACGTAGAGTAAAATGGGTACCTATTTTAAGACGATAAATGGTTTTTAATTGCGTGAAAGTGTTTTTTTATGACAGTGGGTATCATGATTTATGAGTATTGGTATTTTTTTCAATATTTTTTACGGCTCAAGAAAAATTGTTTTGTAACTTCAGAAACTTAATGTAAAAAAAAAAATTACTACCATGAAATGCTGCAAATAACCCCAACTATTGCCTATTTCGTTTGATCCACGATTTTTTACCCACCTTGTTGTATATGGAGTTTGATGATAGACACGGTTTTATCAAGTGACAAAACTTTTGTCGTACGACGGTTTTAAAAGAATGTACTATAATTCTCATTATTAAAATAATCTTTGGAATCGACGCTTGACTTATCCTTTAAGCCACCGTTTTTCAATAACCAAATATTATAAGATAACGAAGATTTAGCAAAATATTTCAATAAAACTTTATGAAGCTATAATATGCAAAATAAAATACTTGATCGCGTGGAAAGCTATTGAGAGGTCGTGTAATTCGCTTGTGGGGTTCGCTGAGCGCCTCATTTTTCGTTCATTAGTTATTCACGTAGGGATCCTCAACCAGACGGCCGAATTTGCGAACTACGCAGAAATGTTGCAAGAGAGAAAAATGCTCACTTACCTACAAGTTTTGCGAATTGTTGGCAATATTCACAAGTTTTTACGATGTTTGTTCTCACTCCCCCGGGTTGGATCAGTTGGATTCGTCGCATCTGCGTACCATTTGAGCGGTCATGTTTTATCTTACGATATATATTCGTGCTTAAAATAAAATTTTAAAATGTACCGTTGTTACAAGAGATATAATTCAAAAAGAAAATACGACCGTAAATGGATGTTCGCTTGATATTGTTATTTTAACACTACAACGTTTTCTTTGAGCGTTAGTTTTCTTGATAAAAAGTTGTTTTAAAGGTTGTTGATGTAAGTAAAGTATATTGCTCGGTAAAATGTTGTTATGATAAATAATTTCTCATATCTCTCGCAAATAAGAATTTATTTTATACTGTGGAATGAAAATTACTTCACAAATACAATAAATATCTCTTATAAAATTGAAGCAGCGTAATTTTTTACTTCTAATAAATATCATAATATAAACGACTTCTGAAACTATTATTTTTATATTATGACAATTATTTCACTCTTTTTAGTTTTTTTTAAGTCGGTTTTTCCTTTTTTTTAAGTTATTTCATTTATCCATTTTATGTGGCATAAACAATACACAGACATGCAATTACAGCAATCTCTAGTATTTTGCTGTTATCCATTGAAGAGTTCCATTGTCAATTTCCGAGGGTCTTCATCAGATCTTCACCAAATCTATATGGGACCACCTCGGAAAAATTATCTTTCAAACAAAAAAAGAATTTTGCAAAGCCTCTATATATGACAGAGTTATGCTCAAAAATACATAAAAAAAACATATACAGGGTGGAATCGTTAAGTGTCAACAGACGATTATTCCGTCAGTTTAGGAAATATTTCAGAATTTATGGCTAATATCAAAACTAGGCCGCCTAGTAAATAAAATACATAAATATTTTTGGAAAAATAACCGCCATATATCGAGAATTTTGATTTTACCTACTTCCGTGCATTTAGTATGGCATTTTTGTTCATGAGATATTCAAGAAGCTTGTAAATTTTTTGCATTTTATTTTCGAGCTAAATTGTTTACTGCATAAGAGGATTAATAAACACTCAATAAAAAAAAAAAAATTGACAAAGTCGGCAACATTTTTTGCTGAAACGAAAAATAACCAGATACAAAAAAAAAGGTTACGGAGCATTGAGTTCCAAATTCAAAAAAAAAAGTTGTTTTTATGGATTTTGAATGCCTTTTCCCTTAAAACGTAGGCAGAGGAGTTCTGTTATACAGCCACAAGTACGTCATGACGATATTAAGCGGCATGTAATGAGGAACATTGTCATTGAACTATTAGTATTTTTATTAGCTAAACAAACTGGTTGCAATATTATTATTATTTATTAGACATGAAAATAATAGGCTATCGCATTAAGTAGGCAATCTGGAACTACAAACTCTGACTGTTTTCTGTTCGAAATTCTGGGTTTGATTTAGGTAGTGCTCAGGAATCTGGTGATATGAAGCTTTATTACAGAGATGACTAAGATAGACCAAAGCCGAATAAGGCTAACTCCGCCGCCATATCAACAGTAAGGAAGAGAGAGATTACGTAGATATGATTGGTATGATCAGTTGAAAGAAATTCTCATACTAAATGTATGGAGGGAGCGAAGAACAAAAATTTAATATCTAGTTTTTCTTTTTCATGAAGTTATTTATATTATTTTACTCTCCATGTAGCCTAGTTTTGATAATAGCTTTAACTTTTTAAATATCTTTTAAATTGACGAAAAAATCGTCTGTTGACACTTAACGATTCCACCCTGTATATACATACATCCTAATTGAGAACCTCCTCCTTTTTGAAGTCGATTAAAAATAGACTATTACCCCGGAAAAGTCCTGATCATTTAAAATTCATAAAAAATACGACAACTTCACTTTTAGACACCTAGTAGGGACCATAAACAGATCGACGGCACACATTTTAGAGGGTGCATTCTTAAGAGCGATGGTAGGAGTGACAGGGAGGGGCTGGGAGGCTTTGTGGCCGCACGAGACTTCATTAGGAGCGACCATCGAGCACCGAGGGAATGCAACGTCACTCCTCCCCAGCAAGGAGGGAATCGGACCCGCCACTGGACCGCAAAAATTAATGATATGAACAATATGAATACATTGTTGTATCATTAAGTAACTTGCGGGGACGTACTTATTTTAATATTGCATTTAGACTAGTACGGAGTATGCAAATATAAAAGCGTTTTAGATAAGGTATTAAAAAGTAAATTACACTCGTCTACAAAAACAGTTTTTGACAAAATAAATGTAAGTTTTGTACAGTGAAATTTTAGTTGTCTTAGCACATATTATGTCGATCACTTCATTAAAGCCACACACACACACCACACATTTAGCTATACCGGACGACTATTTTTACCGTCTGGAAAAAAATGGGTAGGTATAATAAATAGGTGAACGGAGTAGAACCCCATGGTATTGTTTTTTTTTTAGAAAGAAAGAAAGATAAAGTATTTATTCTCACGCCCAAACCTTACCTTTAAACCTTACTTTTACCTTTAAATGCCTTTGATTAAATTTATCTATCAATACTAATAAAAACAGTTTGAAGTAAATAAGTCGATGAAATAATGTCTACATTCGAATTATACACACCTACATATGATTTGAGTTTCTGTAGTAGGTATCTAAAGAAAGATAAAATTAAGAAAAAAAAATGAAAAAAAATTGCCAACCTCTTCTACTCCTTTTGCCTATAATATCCATTTTTTCCAGACGATAAAAATAGTCATAAGTATAGAAAGACATATTACGATATATTTTCTAAGATAATCTTTAAATGACCACACACGCGTTATAATAAATTACTTTTTCATCAAATATTAATAGCGCAATATATTTTGGCTTGTTAACATATAAGTATTATAGCTACGTCTGTAACGGGCTTCATTCAAAATGCACTGAACGCAATGCCAATAGTATAATAAAATACTCAGAACATTATAATCATGGTACATTTTGTAACAACAATATTCCAAGTCGTGTCGTTTGACATGAAATAACTTAAAGTATGGACAGAAAAATACAGTGTTTCATTAGTCAAACAAAGTTGTGTTTAAGTATTGCACTGCTAATTAGGTAAGTGCAGTGTCGACGCGAAAGTCAAAGCAAACTGAGGTATTACTTTTTAGCTTGTTCGTTCATAGCTTTATACTTGCTCAAAGTACGTATGACAAACTAGACGTTATTAAACTTGAAATGTTTGACAAGAACAACTGAGCTTTTATATAGGTTGTTAAAAAAAATACTCGAATAATTTTATGGAGTTACTCGGTGTAGGAAATTGAACAACTTTTGTAGAAGAACTTTTCTAAATTTGCGTATTTTTTTATTACTTTCAATATTTATCAAAAAAAACATTTGATTTGATTTGAAAGTTGTTCAATTTTCGATACAAAGTAACCTCACAAAATTCTAAGGCTGAGCGCAGACTTGAGTCACGATAGTTTTAAAACAGACTATTGCTTTACAAAACATATGAAGATGCGCAAACTTCAAACAAAACGTCTCATAGACAAAATCGTCTAATACCTACAAGAACAGCACGGCGACAAGTCTGACTAACGATTGTCGGCTTCCCGTTTGAATGTATGCGGGCGCGCACATCAACGACAAAACAGTCAAGCGACATACCCCCGGTACCTCTTCTCTTTTAGTCCCGTCCGAGCGTTCTGAGAGTAAGCACCCAATATTTGCGCCTACGTCGTTTTGCAAGTGCACGCGTAACTAGGACGCTTACTTTAACAGTATCGATGAAGTCCATTTTGATACTGAAAAAGAATTGACGCAGACGGTGTGTGCCGCGTCGTCGTAGTAGACAAAACAGTTTCGTTTTAGGTGTGCGACGTGTCATAGGCAAAACAGTTTCGTTTTAGTTTTAAGGCAGACTTGTCTATGCGAGGAAAATCTGTCTTAAAACTGTCGTGACTCCAATATGCGCTCAGCCTAAGAGTTCATTTTCTGCTACCATGTAACTACAATACTATAAAAATGTTTACACCGAAAAATAAGCCATAATTCAAGTTGTAAACAAATAGTAAAAAGCTTTTTTTAAGTAGTTATTTGTTTTTAACATGTAATGAAGATGTATAAAATCTTTAAAAGAAATGCTTTAAAAATATACATACATGTAGCGTGTAATTTACAGAATAAATTTTTGTACCTTGCCGTACAGGAGGGGTAACAGTGATGTTTTCATTTCAATAATTTAAGCTCCTTTCATCTGAAACCCCATAAAAAACATTCCCTTTTTAATATCACTCTATGATTACCTCTTTTCAATACACATCCTACGCGTAAAATAGAGACGAGGAAATATAAAAAACAAGAACACAACAAATATTCCACAAAACAAAACACCCCAATATTTTAGTACCTAAACGTACCTACCTACTGTACGAGCATCGTCACATAATTTGTATAGTTTTACTTTTTACATGATTGCGCTGTAATAATTATGTGCTGAATCGACTATCATGCCTTACACGCGTAGTCAATGTAATTTAGGGTAACATTTTATACTTTAGTACAATAAACTCACCGCACCAAAACGGACACAAAACAGTGGTTTTTACTTACTGTAAACATCCCGTTCTTCTGCAAAACCCTACCACAACACATAACATCTACAACTACAGTGTACGGGTAAACTGCTCGTACACCTACTGTATTATCTTTCCATTTTTCTTGATCTAGGCGTCATTCGGCTTCAAACTCAGAAACAAAACCTCTCGAAATATCTGGCTATATAAAATAGAGAGGTGAATTCTCTGTGTTATTTTTTACAAAGCGTTTTTTGTACGAGTCCTCCCCTAAGACTTATAAATAAAAAGGCTTTAAGAAAAAGCAGAAATGTGTGCGTGACCACGCGTAAAAAGAAAGATAAATATTGTGGCGTAGTTAAAATCTGTAAAGCCTTATGCTGTATCTCCCGAGATGCATCATTATGGGGGTGTGGCGTGCCGCGGAGAGTTGAGTGGTTGCGCTAGGGGCAGGTTAGAGACGAAGCGGAAGCGATAGCGGGAAAAACTATTTTTTTAAACATTTGCTAGCTTATTTTCTATGTCTCAGTTCTTTTTTAAAAGCCTTAACTATTACTTAACTTGATTATTAAATCAAAATACAATAAATGGTGCCTAACAAACCTAAATACCGAACTAAATATGAACCTTTTACATGAAAGCAAAATAGCGCAAAAGCATTTTCATTTTCACTACAATATAGGTAAACTAAGCTTTATCTTGATTAGAAAACATAGTCTAGTTGTTATTTATCACACAATATTACATGAAATAAATTAAAGTCATTAGAGCAAGACATAAGCGAGTTCGTTATTATTTTACTCCGGTTTGTTTTTAGTTTAATTAGCACTCATTAATTTTAGCTTAACGCAGTTTGTTATTTGGAAATCTAATTAAGATTGTATTATACGATGAAAAGAAATGAATTACTAACGTCTAGAAATTTTATGAAAACTGTCCGCAGTTCGCTTTAATATTCGGGTGTTTTTAAGTTTTCAGCTGTCCGCTTTGAGTGTAACCACAGCCTAATATCTCATTTAAAGGTGTGTTTACATAGTGTACCTACTCATCGCGAGGCTACGTCTTTGCCGAAGTGCATACACGCCACGTCTTAGCATAAAGGTTTTGAAAAAAGTTTTTTGAATACAAAGATTATACACTTCTTTAAAAAAAGACACCTTTCTACGAAATTCTATGCGTAGTTTTTAAAGATTTGGGTAGTTCTTCAGGGACAAAATTTTCGATTTCTATGGGTATATTTTTGTAACCAACTAACGAAACGGCATGTAATTTTTTATTAGTACAGTTTATCTTTATCCCTTACTGGGACAAATTATATTTTTTAAATAATTGCTGTCTAAGTACAAAATAAAAATATTTAAAGTTTGTTCTTCTGATTCATATAGCGCGTCCGTTTGCCATTTTCCGGAACAAAATGGTATATGTCGCATTTTCCCTTTGATACATCAATATAAATTATAGTTATATCGAAAGGAGATGAATTGTCCTCTTACAAAAAAAATGTGTATTAGTTATAACTACGTTAGTGTGTTTATAAATAAGTAAATAAGAAGTGTCCGGCGTATAATACTGATTAATGTGGCGTAAGCTGCGCTTGACCGTACTTGGTCGGGTAATAATAATGAGGGTCTGGCTTCCCGCATGGGGAAAAGCCAGTCCTGCAACGGACGAGCTAGAAGGTGGATGTACAGCTGATTGGCTTAGATCCCGATGTTACGAAGGTAAATGTCTGATTCATCTGTGTTTGGTTCAGGTGGCATTCTGATTACAATGGCTACTTTATAAGATTTATTTTATTGTTTTAAAACTTCTATCTGTGTTTCGTGTGATGCTTTTTGGTTATAGATTCGTGTAGAAAAATGACAAAAATGAAGTCTGTATGTATAATGAGTTATGCATGATTGTAGGCAAAACCCTGATTCATCTGTGCCTGATTCGTATGGTCAAAACCCCGTATGAATCATACCATAGAAGACATTAATAAACAACAGACAGGTGTAGACGTCAAATCTGCGAATAAAATAAAGGTGACATCGAAGAAAGGTACATGCAGCTCTTTGATCAAACGTAGCCAAATATCTGCTACCGAAATTCAGACTGGAAAAGATTCGGATACAGCCCAACAAGACCTCGACCTTCCCGATGATGACAGCTTTTGGATGGAGACTTCGTCAATCGATGGAAACTTGTAACTCCAAAATTCACCAGAGATGTCCCATCGACTCTTCATCAGAAAAGACATGAAGACATTTTTACATTAGTTTCTAAATATTTTTGTACGTCTATACCTCGTTGGATAGCTGATTAAATAAGGATGTTTGTCTTGCATTTTGTTCACTTACTGTCACAGTAAATTTTTGAGATAAACATCATTGTTTATCGTGTACCTCGACGATTTTCTAATACACTTAATTAACTTTTAATGATTACTTTCAATTGAATCGTCATTAAGAACAGTTAAATACGCAGAAAGCTTTGTAAAAGTATCAGCTACAAGCTAATATCAATAATCAAAGCCAGTCAATTCGATATTTTAGAGATAAATAGTGTTTAAGAAGGAATTCTGGGTATTATTCAAAATAATACAAAAATTTCAATATAACGAAATTCATTGACTTTCGGTAGAACATATGGGGGCTTAAATGTGTTGTATTTTAGCCCCCCAATAACGTAGTGCAAGGTATACGTCAAATTACCAGTAAACCTGTATACTGGAGTTTCAAAAATGCTTTACCAGAATTATTGTTGAATCCACCAGATTTTTTCCGTAATATATAATACTGATAATTGTTTTCATAAAAACACATTATTGTTGTTGTTAAAATATGATTATTTTCTTAATACAGAGCCCATCTACGCAAAGTTTTTCATTTTTATTTCTGTTTCTGATTTTATCTGTAACAAATTCTGATTCATCTGGGCACAAAATATTCGAACGTCGATATCTTGAAAACTACTTTATAAAAACGAGTCCCTCATTCAAATACATGTTATTTGACATACCTATTTTCATATGAACATGTGTTGCAGAGCTGAAAGTGAAATTCAATTTTGGCCATATGAATCAGTCGAAGAACCAAATTTCGAAGAACTACCCATTTATGTATTTCACGTGTTATTAGCGTATGTTAGGCATACATACAAAAACTTAGCTGAAATATTTCTTTTACTTAGAAGACGTATTTCATTGTTTTCGTGAGCGACTGTTTTGGTACTTTTCCTACGTTTTCACCTCTCCAAGGCTACGTCGAAACGACTTATTTGACCTTATTTACACCTGTTATTGCGTAAATATAATTTCGAACACAGTTTCGCCAGCATTATGATAATCCTGGTAATATAGTTACAAACGTCAACATTCTGAATGTGTGAAACATAATATTATCTTTGACAACAATAATGTTAGTTTGACACCTACTAAGCTTAAACATTTATGATTTTACCTATAATTTTCTGAAATTGACAGTGGTGCCGATTCTGTTATGGACAAATTAAACTTAATTTAGGCTACTGCCATCTTTTTCACTCTAATAAAATAAGAAAGAGACATACGTAAATAAGAGCTGTCAAATTTAGTTGAACTAAAAGTTCCATACAAATTTAGACGACATTTAAAACGTGTCGACTAAAAACTCGGTGAAGTTCAAGGCGTAAACTAATTTGACATCTCTAACTTAGTTGTTGTCTATCACCGTCCTTTTCTCGCGCTATCTGTTAGTAAAAGATAGCAATTCTCTAATTTTAGTTTAATTAGTGAACAAGAGAATCGGCACCAGTGTCAAATTATAAATACACCAATATTAAAACAAAACACCATTCTAAAACAATTTCTATAACTTCAACGCAAAACCCAACCTGTTACATGCAAATCATCGAAATGAAAATGGCGGAACCCTGGCTAAATTAAACCGAAACGCTCATCGCCAACTTATAATACGTTCGTCGTTATACCGTGTATGCTATAACATGCAAGCTTCGCGTTATTAATATGCGCAAATCATGCAGATGGCTTCTTCGAGACGAGAGCATCCCCAAAGCCTTAATGACTCGTCCGTGACTCGAAACAAGCACATAATAATGCTGGCTTGACAGTGTGTGACTAAGTGGAGTGAAGTAATAGTGTAAGCCATTGTTTAAAGAGGTGGGGGAGGGTCTGTTAGGTTTTTAGGGTACCTTAGATGAGATTGGACGCAAGGACTTGATTTTAGGAATAGTTTTGGTAAGTTTTGGAATGATCGGATAGTGTCGATTCAGGTGTTACCTAATTAGAACTCAACTGAAAACCACAACGTGCACTAATATGTGTCATCAACTATGAGGATACGTATAAGATCCCACTACACAGGGTATCCTAGTGTGGGGTCTAGGGTTACTCCATTGCACACAAATTTGTTTTACACTCCAATCTTGGTGCTTTTAGATTTATTTTGTGCTTATTATGACTGTAAACTTGTTCCTAATAAATGTATTATTATTATTTCCTTTATTCATTGAAAAACATATAAAATTACATTTTTAAATATTTTCACCTACAAAAAACATATAGGTAAAAATATAGTAGCCCACCGGCATCGGGAACATTATTTAACATTATTATTATTTTAATGTAGACATTCAAAGTGTGATATAAATTCAAAATTCAAAAGTCTTTATTTCGAATAGGCACAGCATGCACTTAGAAAACGTCTTGACAATTTAGTTGCACGGTTCCAAAAAGTAGGTCCTATAGAGAAGAACCGGCAAGAAACTTCATGGGCATGAAACAACATGAAACAAATTGTGACTGTTGTATGTAGATTGTATGATATGAATCAATATGAATGTGGATGGTTATAAAAGTAGAGGAAGACCAAAGAAACGATGGATGGATAGTGTGAAAGATGATATGGCTAGAAAGGGAATGACTACTGAGATGACGCGGATAATAGAAATGTATGGAATAAGTAGACATGCTGCGCGGACCACAAATATGTATGTAGATTGTATGATACTTTGGCTCCAACACTAGTATAATTTTTAAGTGAAACTTTGATTTAGCAACTTGATATGCAAGATTGATTAGTGCTGTTGTGTTTAATAATAATTATTAAGTACATACTTTATTAATAAAAAGCAATATAAGCTATAACAAGTTAATATATACAAAATCTCGGAACATTTTTGTTCTAATCACGACATAAAAGGTTATTGGCATTCGAATCAGCTCAACAGCTCTTCAAAACGTCGAAAATTCAAATAGAATCATCTCGAATATTCTAAAAACATCCGACAATTTCTGCGTAAATCTTGACCTAAAATAATGAGACGCGACATTATGTATCCTCCAATTTTGTTATACATCTGTCTCAAAATTTAATCCCATTATTCCCCCGTCTAAACATGTTTCACGTGCTGGAAGTACACTCTTGAACAAATGTACAATTGTAATGCGAATTATTTTCACATTTGATACATTAAAACGATGTTTTAGATCATTTAAGTAGGTCACATTCTTACATGTTTATTGGAGCGAATAAATATTTGAAACATGTTCTTGTCGAGACTGCATTTGTCTTATAATGAGAATTAAAATTAGTTAGTAGTGTAATTTTCGCAGAAATGTGTCAAGTTTGATAGAATCATAATCCTAAAACTATGTTCATCACACTCGCAGCCTCCGAACACGCCTCAAACTTAGACGAACAAAACTTAAGATCAATTATTAACCGCGTGTAACCAAATAGCGAATTACCATCTCGAAACTAGATCTCGCGGCGTAACGTGCTCTCGTGTGGATTATCCAACGTCTCCGCCGTATCGGATGCGGCGATAACCAGCCACGTCAATCCTATCCTAGTCATTATCGTAAATGTTAATGACCACGACAATTACTGGCAGCCTCCAAGCTTCATCGAGAGGCCGCCCCCGAAATTGAACATTCCCAATCTATCGGCCGCCGACCGATTTGTCCCTCTATAAACTCCTTCCATTCGAGCGGCTTTAATTAAAATAGTTTCACGGGAAAAATAGTAAGGGGCTAACTTCATTTATTCGCAGCCGTCGATTTTTTCCAGACAGTATTTTTATGGGTGCCTATTATGGTTTTTTCGCCTCCAGCAGTCTATATTGGATTGGTTTCCAGTTTCCTAGATCCCCTAAGTTTATAAACATTACGACAACAGCGCAACGCATACGATCGGTGCTCGCATTTGATTGGAACTAGTTTGAGCGAAACGACGCGAATGGAACAGATCCACACGACCACAATCGCATATGCCGACTGTGCAATTCGGTTATGCCTCCGCACATATGATTATTATCTGTGCTTACGCAGCCGTTTTCATTATTATGTATATTGCGCATAAAGCCTAAATGTAACCGGAACCTAACGCGTGTTATGAGCCGTGCCGTTAAGTGCAGATACCCCTTTATATTAACAAACATCTTTAGCGTTCATTAAATTCAATATTATACTTAATTTTGGTACTTTCCGATGTAAATGGGAAATGGCGCTATAGACCCGAAATCGGGTGACGCGCCTGAGAAAATTGGACGACGCAATATTTTTGCAAAGTAAAACTTTTGTGTAAAGGAAATGAGTTGTTCGTTTCCGTGGAGAAGTAGACGCATAGTATACAAAGAGGCGGCCACTCCAGAGACAATGGACGGGCGAGTAACTTTCAATATTAATGATGCGCCGAGAATGCACACAGAGGCTGGCGAGTTTCAAAAGCCTCCCATTGATACTCATTAACTATTGATTCATAAGTAATACCCTTTTACCGACCGGGTCGGACGCTCACCGACAACTTTTCAAATTTAAATGTGAAAGAGGATTCGATTTTTAAATGAAACAGCGGCCATTTTAAATCTGATAGATGTTTGATTTTATTCGACGTGTAGTGGATGAGATTTTCATCATTCGAATAAAATATTTACAATTTTTTTGCTTTTAAAATCATTTGTAATACCTAGTCGAAGAGTAAAGTAACTATTTTGGTATGTCGAGAAAGTTTTTGTATTGTAAATAAATCACTACATAGTATAAAACAAAGTCGCTTCCCGCTGTTTGTCCCTATGTATGCTTATATCTTTAAAACTACGCAACGGATTATGATGCGGTTTTTTTTAATAGATAGAGTAATTCAAGAGGAAGGTTTATTATAGTAGAGAGAAACGCGGAATACGCAATAAACGACATGCACGCGGGCGAAGCCGCTGGTGACCTCTAGTGTTATATAAAAAACATTAAACTATGTTAAACAGATTCCAGTAATGGATGTTAATATTATGAATGTTAGTAATGTCTAATACACAGTCACATTTGGGGATGTAACCCATAAATTTAGTCGTAACATCGTTGATGATTGCCATAAAATATACATAACAAAGTTTCCAGTCGCAAACTGAGCCACACCGAGAGCATTAAAAATCAAAATGTAACCCTACCGCGTACCGGTGCGCAGTTGTTTCATAAAATTCTAGTTGAACACGTCTCTAAACCTTTAAAACATAGATTTCGACAGAATAACAAGTAACAACTCTGCACAATACCCGGGCGTCTCTTTCGGGTTTATTGTTCTAACATCTGTCGGGATATGCAAAGTCGGACTCGTAAAACAACGTTTCGGCCCGCGATTACTTCGCGCAGTTAACTCTCTCTTACGTTCATCTTTATTGGTCGACCTACCTGTAAATTTGTAATCTGATGCCCTCTTAACGACTTTGATTAGATGAGCTTTACGAGCTTTTAGTAGACCGTGAATCGGATTGGAACTTTTTTGCGATTAGCATAACACTCAAATAGTAATAATACTGTGATCCAATTGGACTGTAACGGCGCACTGCTTTAGAAACAAACCTTTTTTTTCACAATAGTTTTTAAACAAAAAATGTAACTTTTTTATCGTGTAATCGGAACAGTCGTTAAAATCATTACGTGCTTCAGCTCAACGCTCAATTTTAGCTCGGCTGGAGCGACGCGTAATCGCGCTACGCAAATACGTTCAGCACTTATTGCTCGCCACTCGAAACAGGTGCTCTGTGTGTGTTCAAGTCCTTATCTGAACAAAGCGCCGGATGAAGCGTTGATGTGTTGAGAATCGACTTAACCCTCTATACAGGTGAACGATTTTTCGTTAGTTTTTCTGATGGGTATATGGACGAGTGATGCTAAAGATTCTAGGTGATTAGTTACATGGGAGGACACCTTTAAATGTAATACCTTGAAAACCTTCATCAAAAGCATTGTTGTCACCTTCAAAATAAATTTTATAGCAACCGTATGTTAGATTATGACTCATAAATTGTTGATAAATATAGAGCGCGTTAAAGTTAGGTCACCTTGTGTATATCGGTGTGCCGCCCTAACGACTGCCATCTAGACATAATTTAATAAACGACTGACATAAAGCAACAGAAAAAGAAACCTAAGTGATACGACGCGTACTTTATCGACGAATATATTCGGCATCATTAGGTCTCGGTAAAGAAAGCTCATCGGCAACGTCGCATCTGTTACATCTATTTATTACAGAACGGATAAACCTCAATAATCCAGCATTGAGATAACAAGAAAGTGCATCGTTTAGACTAAGTCCATGATGACATGGACCAGCGCGATCCAGCGATAGACAAGGCTAAGAAATACACTTTGTCTCCGGTTGGAAAGAGACAAATTAAGGCTTCCCAACTCCGTCCTCGCCCGGCGCTACTTGAAGAAATGTCGTGAATTGCGACGTTGAGTGGACGCTTTTATTACTAGATTTACAGACTCCGTTGACAATACAATTCGTATGCTGTTTCTGACTTTATTATTTGATAAAATTTATTTCCAAGTTAATACTTCGTAGCTTACAGTAGTTTAAAACTAAATCTACTCTCAGGAAAAATTGTATTTGAATTACGTACTGACCGTTAAAGTACAGCTGAAATACAAACAGAAAATGTTTCATTTCATGAGATAATAACAATAAAAAGTGCGCAACAATCGTATCATGGTTGCAGTCGCCTCGTGACGTGGAACACGGAATATTGCCAAAATCACCACGGAACAGTTCTGTAGTGCTGTGCAAACAAGGTCGGTCCCGCAATAACCCGGACCGGTGCGAGACTGGTCACTCGAGAACTCAAGCGGGGACAGCTCAAAATACAACCCTCGTAACTTTACCCACCAACTTCAAGATGGCTCTTTTTCGAGTGCAAAGTTTTGTATTTCGGATGCAATTGTAAATATTTGGTTTTCTCGCTGCGGTCTTCTTAACAAGTGAACCGTGGCGTACGTGCGGCCTCTTCATTCTCAATCTGCGCAAGTCCCGGCTGCGCCGCTCGCATCATAATGTTGCCTCTCCCTCCGCCCGCTCGATTCACTCCTATTCGCAATTAAAACGATATTATCAGAGTCATGCACTCGCCCTCGTCATAACTTTCACATTGAACTTTTTTCTCGGAGCAATCCAATATAGAATATTATAACTTTGAACGAGTGGAGATTCCCGCTGTTATTGTGTCATTTTCTCCTATTGCGGTATTTAAGTTTAAGTTTTAACCAACGTTGTAGAAACACGGAATAGTTTTTAATAACACGACTATCTGTCTGCAAATAAACTGAATCGTTCGTTGAACAATATAGGAGAACATCGAGTAGTGTTGTAACCACAACAAGGGTATTCCCGTCTTGTGTCCGATGATCCCGCAAATCCCGTCCCTCGCGTCTCGGGCACGTCGCCCTCCGGGATTACGCGCTCACGGGACGATCTTGTCGCGATGCCGAATGACCGCAACAATCATACCGGACTACCTCGGATACCTTCTATGTAATCTTGGTGAATTAAAAATAAACGATCGGGATAATCGATTATTTAGAATTTGAGAATATTTGGAATATGATTGAACAGTGTTAGAAGATAGATATAAGGACCTCACTGTTTCATACCCCTAAAGTTGTAATTTTGTAAAAGAGTTACGTAAAGTTTAAATGTTACAAATTAAATTTGTTTAAATGTTATAAAATGGTCTCGCGTAGTGCCGGACTTAAAGAATAGCACTACCCAATCTCTTCCCGTGGGTGTCGTAAAAGGCGATTAAGGGATTCTCTAGAGGATGGGCAGCAGCGTTCTCTGAGTACTTTAACAACCATACTGCGATCTCCAACCCGTCTGCCAAACGTGGTGATTACGGCAAACCTCCCCTTTTGGGGGAGGCCTATGTCCAGCAATGGACGTCTTTTGGCTAAATGATGTAATGGGTTTTCAGGAGAAGCAAAAAACAACAAAAAAAACGAATTTTCGTTACAATTATGTGAAAATGTAATTATGCCAAAAATGTGCTATACGCCCATTGAGCCCAGAGGTATCGATATGGTTGAGGAGCCTTGGTCTAACTATTGATTAATAATACAAGGTGTTAAAAAATCAACTCTAAGAATTTTAATCGGTATCAGAAATCGAACAACTTTTCGAAATTCGCATATTTTGTTATAATTTTCCATACAAATCAAAAAAATATTTTAACTGATTTGTATGGACAGGCATAAAAAATGGCGAATTTCGAAAAGTTGTAGAACGAAAGTTGTTCAATTTTCGATACTGAGTAACCCCACAAAATTCAAAGAGTTGATTTTTTAACACCTTATATAAACAATATTACGATATATTTGAATTAATGAAAATGTTGAACAGCTCGGTAAACCTAGTTTTACTTTTAAATTCATGATAATGTGATCAAGTGTACTCGTAACTGTCAGTACAGTAACGTAAAAAGTAGCAATACACTCGAATAAAATTTGCCATTGCAATCTAATTACGCGTGGCGCGAAAGTAATTAAGTGTTCGCTCTATAATGGCGATACCTCTTCGTTCTCGATATATTGTCGCTTTGATATTATTTTGCTATATTATTAATTAAGGACTACTACCTACACAGGGTTTTAACGAATTCGTGTAATTCCTTCAAACCGCGTGATCTACTGGTGACACTGATTGACCCTGCATAGGTAATTTACAGAATGAAAAAAAAAGTTTTCAAAAAATGAACCATGTATCTGAGTAATTTTATCGTCCCAAGTTAACTGACTGCATGGAACGATATCGCGCTAGTTTTCCCGTCAGCTGTGTTGCCATGCCTTCAGTCATTTATGCATAGCATCGAAATTTTCTACCACATAAAAATTTCATTTGGGAAAAAAACAGTAATTTTTATTTTCAATCAATCAAAATCCCGTGCGGGGTTAATCTATACCATTAATAGATCATGTGGTTTGAAGGAATTACACGAATTCGTTAACATCCTGTATAAGGTTAGTCGGAAAGGAGGTACAGTCAGCTGCACCAACTGGTGCACCTCTCACGAACCAGTTTGTTCTCGAGAGGGGTAACCAATATTGCAGCTGACTGTACTAAACTGAAAGTGTATTAAAGTTACCATAATAATAAATAATTTTTGTTCTACAACTTTTCCCAAAAGTTAATGGTTTAAGAAAAATGGTTGTTCAAGATTTCATGAAAAATACGCTAAAATCTATCTATCGTCAGCTGAGTTTATAGTTTAGGTCATATTTGGGGTCAAGGATTAGAAGCTCAATTTAATGAATTCGTAGCTGAAGACGAAATGAAGATTTTTTGAAAATAAATAAATTGTTTTGCATGAAAATAAAAATAATAGAATTTTTAATTTTATTTTAAAACAGTCATCCGTGATACTTTGGGGGTGCATGAAAAGAGCCTCCACGAGTGACGATACTTAAGTACGTCCGGCGCATCCTGGGCAGTCAGCCCCGCTACCAACCTTGCTGACTGGCTAATCTTTTCACCACAGCATGAGCTATTTTCGTATAGCTCGTGCTGACACGAGAGAAGAAGAAGAGTGATACTTTAAGTGACCCGCGGACTAGTATCCTTTTATTAATCTTGGATATTTTATTTTATCACGTGTGGACTAATATAAAATTTCCTCACCGCACGCTAGGAATAGACGCGTGTTGTAAGATTCCACAAAACCCAGCACACTTGGTGGTAGGATCTATATGGTTCGCCTGGCTAGTTACCCACACATTAAGACCAGTGCCAGCATTTTACTGTGGGCCGTCGTGTGTATGTGAGAGCCAGAGGTATATAAAAATACCTCTATTTTCGTTGTAACTTGGATTCATCTGCTCTTTCTTAGACCCTATCTGCGCTTACAGACAGGTGTGAATATAACCAAACGCGACCAGAGAAGAATTAAAAAAAAAAACCGGCCAAGTGCTAGTCTAACTCGCGCACGAAGGATACCATACCATTATCTATAAAACGGCAAAAAAATCACGTTTGTTGTGTGGGAGCCCCCTTAAATATTTATTTTATTCTGTTTTTTAGTACTTGTTGTTATAGCGGCAACAGAAATACATCATCTGTGAAAATTTCAACTGTCTAACTATCACGGTTCATAAGATAAGATAGATAGATAGATAGAATATACTTTATTGTACACCAAAATTATAATACAACTCTTATACAATAACATACATTGAAGGGTACAATGACGGTCTTATCGCTGAAAGCGATATCTACCAGACAACCTTTGGATGAACAGGAAGACAATGAATAAGATAGGGGGGGTAGTCCGTGGTGTACTGCTGCAAAATATATACTACACACAATAAATAGACTTATTACTTACATTTAAAATTATATATATATAGATATTGTATATATGTTTTATAATAATATGTGACAGGGAAAAACAAGGTAGATTATTGATGATGAGGTACTGGTATCATAAGGAATTAGAAACGTGTTGAGAGAAGAAATGGTCTTTAACTAATTTTTTAAAAGAATCCAATGACTGAGCTTGTCTTACTGGCATCGGCAACGCATTCCACAAACGTACAGCCTGGACTGTGAAGGATTTGTCATAGAATTTGGTAGAATGCGAGGGCATCGAAAGTCTCAAATTTTCCGATGATCTTAAGTCTCTAGTATGAGTGTCATGTAGGAACTTAAAACGTTCTTTGAGATAAGAGGGGGTTGCGGGATTGAACAAAACACTATAAAGCAATGATAAGATATGAGCATTCCGGCGAAGGCGGATTGGCAGCCACTTGAGCTTAATGCGAAATTCTGAAACATGATCATATTTGCGTAAACCAAATATGAATCTGATGCAAAAATTTTGGAGTCGCTCAAGCTTATCTAGCTGCACTTCAGTAAGATTAGGATAGCTAGCACCGGCATAATCAAGGAAGATAACAGCCTGGTGACAGATGGACAGACGCGCGGACGGACAGTGGAGTCTTAGTAATAGGGTCCCGTTTTATCCTTTGGGCACGGAACCCTAAAAAAAAGTAGTCTTGTCCTAGATGCTGTTCTTTAATATGGAAAAAATATCGGGGCTTGATGGATATACCTACGTAAATTAAATCCGCGAATTAACCACTGTCTACAATTAGTACCTACTTAAACCGTTTGTTTACTAAACATAACTATTTGTGAAAACTTGTAATTGGCCATATTCATGTTATTAACAAATTACCTACTGTGTTTGCTAGCTGTAAGTTTTCCGAAAATTATAAAATAAATAAATAAATATTGTTGACACCCGTTACATGCAAGCGGAAGCTTGATGGATGTCAAACAACGGATCTTACCTTAAAGTACCGGTATCTCACCCTAAGTTCTGTGTTGCAGAAGTTGGACGGTAGTTACTTTATGTAAAATACTGATATTCAGCTACATCAGCTGCAGTCTAAATACAAACAGGCCCTAACAGACTCGACAAAGATACCAGTTTTATTTGTTACTAGCTTTTGCTCGCGCTTCGCTCGCGTTAATTTAGAATTTGACAATCAACTCTTAACACACTTTCTATAATAATATAATTCAATCATATTTCGAAACACACGTGGCGCCATCTATTATCGTTATTGTTGTTTTCCTCGGGAACAGTACTTTTTTTCGGGATGTAAGGTACCCTATGTCCGTTTCTGCACACCTGACAACGTACAAAATTACAGGATGATCGTTTCAGTGGTTTAAGCGTGAAAAGGTAACAAACAAACAAACTTACTTTCGCAATTATAATATTAGTTAGTATTAGGATTATGCACTTTACAAGCAATTAAGAAACATCTCGACAATTTAGTTGCACTGTTCCAAAAAGTAGGTCCTATGGAGAAGAGCCGACTAAAAATTTTATGGATACTCTTTTAAAATATGTAGTTTCAAGTATAATCGGATATTGTTACAATGTAGTATTCCTCTTCTTCTTCTCTCGTGTCAGCACGAGCTGTAAGAAAATAGCTCATGCTGTGGTGAAAAGATTAGCCAGTCAGCATGGTTGGTAGCAGGGTTGACTGCCCAGGTAATATTTAAAAATGTAGTATTTAAAATTATAGAGTGCTAACAAAGGAACAAACACATGCCATTAAAGACTGGTATGCACTTCAATGTTAGAAAGGGGCCAAATCCGAAAGGGTATTAAAGTACCCATAATAATGAATAACTACTGTTTTAGAAAAATAGCCATTCATAAATTTCATAAAATTCGTAACTAAATCACTGTTGTCGAGATTTTTTGTACGGTAATAAAAACGTAATTTTAAAATTTCAACACTTGCTGTAAAACAGTCATCTGTGGGTTGTTAAAACAAAGAAACTACCAAGAACAAGACAGGAACTCCCTATCGTGGCTGTAACACATAGCTTACTTAGTAAATTGTTTCACCTAGACTTTCCCGACCCATCGTAAAACAATGTTTATGACGTTCATAGAAAAATTGGTCCCCGTTCAACAATGTTCCATTTACATTATTATGTGCTATAAATCGCAAATTCGGGTTATGGTTTAGTATAAATTCATCAAATTCTTATTGCTTCATTCCGTGCGACAAACGATCAAGTTTACAATTTTCCGTACAATATTTTTGTGACTCAAATAGGTAGTGTTTTTGTAATTTTACATACTGAAACCTCATAACCTTGGCCATTTCTGTATATTTACGATCTGCACTAAACTCCTGTTTAGGTAGAATGACATTTCAATCCAGTTCAATACTAACCACCGATGCTTTTGTGAACATGGAAGCTAGGCATGGAACGATCTGGGGATAAAATAATAAAAATACAATTGCTTATTTTTAATTTGTCTATTTATTTTTCGATTCCCACACGGAACAAAAATTTGTATGGCCTACAGATGGTTGTTTCGGGTCTGGGCGTTTGTTTGTGAGATTTGTGTCTGTAAACGCACCCACGATACAAGAGAAATCTCAGTGAACAACGTCAACGTTTTTTAAAAAAAGAAAAAAAAAGAAATTAATTTGTTAATTAATTTATATATTTGTTCGTTTATTTATTTGTTAATTTATTTGTTCATTTGTTAATGTATTTATTCATTTGTTTATTTATTTAAATTTTTCGCACACAATTTGTACAGAAGCGGTAGGCATTTTCTACCAGTCGACCTGAAATAAATATTAAATACCATATTCATAATTATGCAAACATAAATATGACGCGAATCAAGACGCTAAGAATGTACATTATTCTTCTTCTTCCCTCATATTCAATTTGAGCGGGTCAGCAAAGTTGATAACGGGGCTGACTGCCCAGGGTGCGCCGGACGTTCTTAAGTATCGTCACATGTAGAAGCTATTTTAATGCACCCTCAATGTACATTAACACCATGCATGCGCCTGATAGGCGGATCGGTAATCGTAGTACGATATTATTTATTATATTTTATTTATTAAGGACAAAAAACAGTCATATATTACAACATTACAAAAATAATGTTAAGTTAACTTAAACTTAGCAAACATCTAACCCACACCACACCATTGTCCACGAATTAAATTAAGAGAAGAAAGTAGAAAAGGAAACAGATAGTGTTTTACTCATTTTCAAAAATCCGCGACTTTTATGTTAAGTGTTACACAGAATGAGTGTTGAGACACTAACGATCTCTTTGACGAGTAATGCGAACATAAATGTAGGGAACAGCTGATTTTTTTTTCTCGATTTCAGGTGTGGTCTCATAGTAAAAGTTGTTCATAATGATGAGTGCAATGACCCCTTAAGAGATCGTTAGTGTCTCACCAGTCATTCTGTATAATTATAAGTATAATAAAAATGTTTAAAAAAAAAAAAAAAAAATCACAACACTACTAGAAACTACGATAATACTATACTTTTACGATACCTCCTCAAAAAGTCACAAGGCAGTCTTTTCAAAGTCGAATCAACACAGCCAATTAAATCGCATTCATAGAACAAAACAAATATGTACTCTCACATCCTAACTCCGGTCCCGCAGTGTACCAAATTCGGTATCCTACCAAACTTAATACAATCGATTGCCACATTTCAAAGCTTTACAATCTATTACGACAGGGTCAGGGATATTCACTTACTCCAGTACAAATTCCGACACTATAAAAAACAATGCGCTTACGCTGCTACCAGGTTGACATCACGGGCCAAACAGTGTCGTAAAACACACGCGAATAAAAAGGACGGAATCTTATTAAAGTAAATATTTATGGCATTGCTATCAACCGATTGGACGAGGGTACCGTCGCCCTTGATAAATTGTCCTGCCCGCTTGCGGCGTAACGGCCACTCGCTCAAATATTTCTCATGTTACTGATCGCTCTAAAACATTTTTTCGATGTATTTGATTTATGACATAATTTCCTTTCACGCCTTTTGATAAGTTCTCAAAGAAATTCTCTAGTAACACGTTAAGTGAACATTTTTCTGATGTATTATATGGGCTACCCACGTTAGATACGTCACTACACTGTAGTGTACTTGTATAAGAAATAATGTTGCGAATTCCTCGCCAAACACTACGGGACGAGTCCGAAAATTCTTTTTGTGTCAAAAGCTTTAAAACGTTTCTGAAGCAATAAAACAACTTGGACAAACTTCGGGATTTTAAAAGTTGAACATCTTGACGGAAAAAGCATCGTAGGAGCAGTGTTTCTGTTTTACTTACCTGAACGTAGACAATAAAGGTGTCTCCACACAATCAGCGCGTCTAGCAAGTTGATAGTTCGTGTCCCATTCAACTTAACAATAGAGAAAATGAGGATGAGCCAATTCTTTCCAGCTTTTATTTCCCATTTTCTTAGCTTGCCGAAAGTTTACATTTAGACTTTGCACCTCGCTGCGAATGCATTAGATTCAGAGCGTATTTATATTGGCACTGAATTCGCGTATTATTTTGATGCGGCTATTACGATCAACTATTTGAATCCTCAATAGATTACTTTATCATACAGCAGAGTAATGTATGACTGTTGTTTTTACCTACATACCGAGCAGTTTGAAACAGAAATAAATATCTAATAAGAACTTCTATGAAAGTGCGATCAATCATCCATTAGTACAAACTGGAGTGTAATACTCTTCTGTAATGTTGATAAGAAAATAACTTAAAAAGAATCGTTCCGTTCTGCAGTTTCAGCTTTAGTGTGATTTATAGACATAAAATTCGGATTATGTGCTTGAGACTTTTATGTGTTATATATTTTTTTACCTCATCCACGCGCCGCGTCGCCATATTTTCCTGTGATTAATTGAACGTAAAGAAAAACTGATTGGCACCGATTCGATGCCCAATAGGCGTGAGTCGAGGCCGTCACTTGCTTTCACACGTTAAATACGCTAAGAATGAAATTTTTATACGAAGGGTAGGTACTTGGGTAAGCCACATAGAAACAAATGTTCGACTAATAGGTTTCTAATAAACATTGATCGCGTAACAGCGCTCGAAGGAGGCAATTCCGTTCTTATAACCTAGTCCTTTTCTCGATAATAACTATTGCGATTAACTTGTTATTATTAGCGGAGCTCAGAAGCAATCCGGCAATTATTTACGAAGCAAACATTCTGTCACGATGAGAGCCAGTTGATAAAAGTTTCGGCCAACTATGACGTCAGAGGGGGCGATAGACGAGGATCTCTTAATTATTGTGCCGCGTATTTCGTATTACAATAATGAAGCGAAACAATAACAAAAGTTGTGACGTCGAGCGCCGCGGCCACCGGCCAACTCCACTGATCATTTGAGAGCTTGTTGAGCGAGCTCGTAATGAAAACTTGGTAGTTATCGCCGACATACTACATTACTTTTATTCTGTACAAAAACAAACAAAATTGACGCTACAATGAGTCCTGTTGACTCACTTTCTCTGTAACAAGATACTGTTTTATTAACTTGTATACAGTTGTTGTTGTGGAAATATAGCTAGGAAAGTATAGCTATGACTACAGCGCGATCATCCATGCTAAATTCAAGTACCTATTGATAGGATCGATAGAGAATTAATCTCGTACGTGAGCCACGTTCTATCCGCGTTTTGCACCATTGAATTTTTCGCAGCGCAGGTAAATATTTATTTTCAGTAAAGGAAAACATCTTGAGAAAATCTGCATGTCGGAGAGAAAATTCTGCATTAGTGTGCCAACAAAAATACGAATCGGAGGCGAACTAGCGTGGTCTTATTTAGTGTATACCTTGTTGTACCTTTGCATAATTTATGTACTAATGTAATATTCAATTAGACAAATGAATACTGCGGGAATTACATTAATGGGAGATATCGCAATAAATTCCATTATAGAATCCGGGAGTGCGGAGGTAACATAGAAAAAATGTGGTAGAGCCTGGAGCGTCGGCGTGGCACAAAGTGGAGGCCTAAGGTTGTATAACGTCCGTTATCGACGCCTACAATAAGTCGCGTTTTATACGGTTATTATAGCGCCATAAACGCCACCGGCCGGTGTTTCATACAGTGGCGGGGCAGATTATACTGCCTATGGCCCCGATTCGGGGGCAGGGGAGCGTTTGGCAGGGCGGGGGTGCTGCGGGGCGGGGGAGCCGCCCACTGTCAGCTCCACGTGCCGCCCGACAGATGTGTCGAGATATCCGATATCGAGAGACACATTCATAATCTTTGCCTCAACCTCTCGCTTCTTATATTAAAATAACGAGCGCCGCTATCGCAGGTGCGAACTCGATGGGAATTAATAAAAATCCCTCACCGTTTACATAGATATGTAGTTCACGTATTTGACAGGATAAGGAGGAGGGAAATAGGCCTATTGATACCGGAGACATTGATACAAAAATGGAAATAGGTTACTTTGGAAATATTTTTTATAAATTATATTTTATACACAGTATTACTCACTCAAAGAAATATTATCACAGACAGTCTTTTGTGTGAAAATTATCTAGATTTTCCTGCAAATTCAACGAAAAGTCACAATTCGACGAAAAAAGTATTTACAATTTTCACGTAAAGCTGAACGAAGTGATGTGAATTTAATTTAGCAAACAAAGTAAAGGACCAATCAGTGCACAGGGACGCAGATCACCTATAAGCCGCCAGATTTAATTAAAGTATTCCGCTTAAAAAGTAAAGGTACCCGGTGTAATTGAAGTCGGAGAAAAATAAAGTTAATTCCTGAAGCGACCCAGGAGAACTTTCATTAGCGTTTCACAGCTACAATTGCGAGTTCAAATAATTATGTTTACGGAATCCTTTTCTTACGCAGAGATTATTTATCTTCGCCATTGTTACGAGAAGTGACGCGGACGAATTTCACGAAAATACCCCATTTATCTAGAGCGAGCACACAAAGGCAACACGAAACCCAAAACTTTTTACGTGGTCAGTGACAATGCTATTTCTCCTTTTCTCTTAACGTTTCATCTACAAACTTTACGGGTATTGTATTTATTTGCACAGTTTGTGTGTATGGCAGAAAAACATCGACGATTTTAACGTCGCTAATTCATTTAGAAGAAGTTAATTGAGTTTGATCGTGTGGTCCGATTTCATATTTGCTCAGCCATCTCGCCCGCAGATAACTTTACTTGGCGGCCGTCGACGTCGGTTGCTTCCTACTTTATTCGGTTTGCGGACCCGCATAAATAAGGGGGAATCGGCTCCACTCGGCACGCAACTACATAATATCTGTCCTGCGCGCCGGCTCTCTGCCTCGCTTATAATATCTAAACATCAAAACAATGTTTTATCAAGTTCCCTACTACTTTCCCGACACCATGTTTTATGTAAGTAGGGATTGTTTCCAATCGTTTTTATTGGGAAAGCAATAACGCAGAAACGATTCACTTGATATACCGCACCGACCTTATAATGCATAAAGAAAATACGGTCATCTAACGGAACTCGATTGAACCCCTATTTGCCTTTCCAGGGTGTTACTATCTTTGCCTCGATTCCTACGCAAAGCCACCCGGCCGCGCGTGAAATACCAAGTACGCCCTAGTTTCGGGTCGAATCGTGCTGTTTGTTTAGGGCAGCCAAAGTCGTGAAAGGTGATGAACTAAATATGAACAAAGAGCCGCACTGTCAGATTATAAGTATCAGCTCTGGCTGTAACATTTACAAGGGTATCGATTAGCGCTTCGTCGCTGAGGGCTATTGTCGTACAAGTTCAGTTTTGAAACTGTTCGGTATAACTTTTGGGATTGGCGACGTTGATCCCGTGTCATGAAGATGTATGTCGCTCACACGTGCCCATATCAACACGTGGACATGGGACGAGCAGAAAGTTGTTGCGAGCGATACGGGGCCGGTGTTCGTGTACGTGTCAGCATAATCGCGGCGCCACCGACTGTTTGCGGAGCGGCTCGCTAATGCTATTTGTCGTCGTGGGTGGATACGTCACGTGTGTGTGTCTTAATCGTTAGCAGGCAGAAACACGCCTGCTCATCGCCTTGTTTTGTTTGCCACTTTAAGCGGAAACTTGGTCTACGTCAGGTGATTGCGAATCGGGGAACACGACGCGCCGAGCGACGTGTTTCGAACTCGATGGATTTATTTGTGCGACAGATTGTAAGCTAGGATGTAAGTTGTCGCATGGAATCGTGTAAATATCGGAAAGCGATTCGAGTGCGAAACTCAAAATTGCAATTTGTAATTCATGAATCGTGAGGGGGCGAACTTGAACGATCTTTTGAGTCGGACGGAGAACATATAGGCGAAGTTGGTCGTTGTTGCGGCCACGTGAATGTCTAGGAGCGTTTAAAGGAGGGTGTAGGTATTGTTTGGTTTGTCGCTGGTATGCGCAGGTGGCGGCGGCGGGGACGCAAGTTTTATTAAATTGGCGAGTACAAAGACGGCGCGCAGTGCCTGCCTGAGCCAACCCACTACAATACTCTGATAGGTGTTGTCGAAAACTGATTGACGCGCCTTTTGAAATTAACTTGACGCGAATTGCCTTTAATTAAAACGATATCAAAGCCTGACTCTTAAGGTTCTCATAACTTGAAACGACGGTAAATTCGAAAAGTTTTTAGCCTGAATATCTGGGGTTTTGAGTTGTATTCTAAATTCCTATACAACTTGATTGTAATTAACGTTAAAAGTACGAAGTATAATAAAAACTTGTTTAGGATGGATTATCTTGCTTGTTTTATTCCATTCCTGTATAATGGATATACTTTTATTCTGAAGGTAATCGATTATTACTTATCATAAAAGTGATAGCCTAGCAGTTGAACGTTTGCCTTACATGGGTCTGAGTTCAATCCCAGCCTACACATCTGACTTTTGGAGTTCATGTGCGTGTCATGATTTATTCATCACTAGCGTTAACGGTGAAAGAAAACATCGTGAGGAAATCCACACCAAATAGTTCTCGATAGTATGTATAGTCCGCCAACCCACACTAGACCAGCGTGGTGGGCTAGTGCCTAAACCCTTCTCATTCTGAGAAGAGATCCGTGCCCAACAGTGGGACAGTTACGAGCTGTTTATTATGCTGTGTATTTACTATAGTAACTAATATCAATGTTTATTTGTTCCAGGTTTCGGTTTCGTCACGTTTCAAAGTGAAGACATAGTAGATAAAGTGTGCGAAATACATTTTCACGAAATCAACAACAAAATGGTAAGTAAATTATAATTTATTACTCTTCGTCCTAGGTGGTGCAGTGCGTTACATTGCATCGAGCATCGCGTCGCGAAAATAACAAGCGATGTCTTCTATACTAGTGGCCTACGTGAGCAGTGCATCTAATAAAGCAACGTGTATAGTTTGTTTGTAGCGGTTTGACTGCGGCAGAAATTTGAATTTAGCTTTACTCAACAAATACTATAAGGGCGCTTTCAAATTGGACGGTTGCCGTCGAACTGCAGCCGTGCCGCAGCCGTGCGGCTGTCGAGCTGCAAACGAGCGGTTGTGTTTTTACATAGGCGCCATCTCCACGAGCGAGTGAATCGCGGCGATATTCTCGCTGTGCCATCAAATTCAATACCAACTATCGCCGCGATAACATAGCCGTGTGTAGACACGTTCTAAGAGAGAGCCGCGATTCTCTCGCTCGTGGAGACGGCCCCATCATACAGTTGACGCGATAAGAGAGCAGTGTGATGCCCGACCTGCTGCCGTGCGTGCGCGGTACCGACGACGAACTGCTCTCAGGCCGCGTCAAATGTGTGAAAAAACACAACCGCACGTTTGCAGCTCGACAGTCGCACCGCTGCGGCACGGCCACAGTCCGACAACAACCGTCTAATTTGAAAGCGCCGTAAAGACTGTATTAAAACGTAGCTGCAAGGACACGTTGACTGCGTCGTAAAGAACAGCTTTAACACGCACCGCACTGCCCGACGCAACGCAATTCTACCCGCTGCCCAAGTAGGACAAAGCCTTGATATGACTTTTTTTTTCTATTGATCGGCTGTATGTCGTCCTAGGGGACCGTTTCTACGTAACCTGGTCTCCAGACAATGGGGGGGGGGGAGTAAAATATTTAATCCTAAGTTACTTGTACTACACTAACATCATGACTACCTGCAACAACAGCACTAAGGGCGATCCCTAGTGGGACTCAGACCTCGGCTTAGGGCGTTGCTGGCGGGGGCTTGAGAGGGGGGAGACAGCTTCATGAGGGCTGAATTATCGGTGTGACTGCGGAGTCTGAAGAGACGACCGGCTCTACGACGGGAGAGCTCGGTGGATCGTGACCGGCAGCGGTGGGACCTCGATATGACCATAGACTTTTCAACTTTGATAATAATGGGATTACTGTCACTCTCTTGATATAATTTTACAACTAAAAGAATAATTTAGAGCAATGTTACAACTTCTTTTTGTCTCATATCGGCCCGGGCTATGCGAGAATAACTCGTACATACCGTGGTGAGAAGATTAGCCAGCCAGCAAGGTTAGTAGCGGGACTGACTGCCCAAGATGCGCCGGACGTACTTATCGCCACTCGTGGAGGCTAAACCTTAAATAAACTAGAGAAGCTTTATTGTGCTCTAAATTTTGATAAGAACTTTACAAGAAGTATATTTATACCATTTAAACCATATATTTTGTAACCTACATACAGGATGTCCCAAAACTCAATTTCAAGCCGGAAACAAATGACAGGACAGATTAAGAAAGCCCAGAAAAATGTAAAAAAAAAAAACCATAAACAAAAATTTGCCTCATATATATAATTATTAAATAGTAAACAACTTTTAAATATTATTTACATAGTATCTACGAATGCATACGAATATATGGCATTTAAAATATTTCGTAAATCCAATCGGTATTTAGGGAGAAAATCATTTGTATTTCGCTACATGTATACATATTGGTGCTCGTGACTGTACATGGTACACCTAGCATACAAAAATAAAAATTATATTAAGATGAACAAGTATCATAATAATATATGACAAAATAATATTATTATATCATGATGAATACGAGAATGTCAACGCCCATACTACAAAATGCAATAATAAAAAAACTCCAAACCAAACTCCAACATAATAATTCCTTATACCTGCCACAAAAACTTCCAATCCTACTTTACCGATTAGATGTTATCCCAAAACTTTGTGTGTTAGACAAATAAGGAAAAGTTTCGAGTTATAACTTGAATCGTTGCACAAGAAGTAAATTATCATTCCTTATTTATTCACGTTCACTTCCTGCAAGAGTTAGATATTCATTTGCACTCATAATGCATAAGGAGAAGGGTTGTAAAGTTGTCTAAGAGAATTAAATTATTTACGTTCATTCTAAGGTGTGAAACGCCTAAGAAGGCTCGTGGCTAAATTAGAATTGAGCGAATCGTACGATCTGCGAGGTTAAGCTACTGTTGCCGAGGTCAATCTGTGGATGGGTGACCGTTCGTTACACACCGAGTCCTCTCCGTACCTTGGGGAGCACGTTAAACGACCGATCTTGATTGTCATAGGAATATTTATGAAAGTTCTTATTGTAGTGGTAGCTACAAAATTGCCCCCAGTCGCGTTGTGCGTTGCGGCCCGCACTGAATTCAAACATACGGCGTTGTATGAGAGCGTTTACGGAAAAGCGATTTTACACGCGTTTGCTTGAAATGCAGGCGGAGCCCGCGGATGGCATCGCCGCGTCGCACGCGACGTTTATCGCGGCGGCGCACTCAGCGTTGCGACCAGCTATTCCTGCAATTCTCCGTCCACTGTAAAACGTAGCGTCAACCGCGGCGGGGCCCGCGGCGTCGCACGCGCCGCATCTTCATAAACAACATCGTACATTGCCATATGTTTGTGTTTGCGCGTGTGATGATGCGGGCCGCTGCACGCGCCGCCGCTCCGTAAACAGCAAAAATCGTATGACGCGCCGCGAGACGTCACGCCGCACGCCCGCATCTCCGTAAATGAGGCCTTAAAGAGCAACGCCTTCGATGGTACGGACATGTGTTACGCCATCCAGAAACCGCATGGTGCGAGTAGCCCTTAACCTGCCGACAGTGACGCGAAATCGCGGAAGACCCCCCGCCACCTGGCAGACAACAGTCCAGAAAGATCTAAAGGAGAGCGAAATAGACACCGCAACCGCTCTGGATCGACGTAAATGGAGAAGGCAGATAAGGAGAGCCGACCCCAGATAATGGGACAAGGCAAAGTAAGAAAAAGAAGAAGTCAGAAATCCAAAAAATCTGACAACTTGTCTAGCCTTAGGATGTCGTTATTGCCCAAATAGTCGGGTGCCTCTGCACTCAGTCTGATGGTAGTCGCTCCGTGTAAAATACAAACCGCATCTGGTTAGGCAGTCGAAAAATTAGAAAGTAATTATCCATATCAGTAAAATAAATCATTTATTATAACTTGGATAATAATCTTACAATCTTATCTGAAGTTCAATCAATATGTCAATTTTGCTCAACTCTAGGTATTTCTCAATTCGCAGCACTATTCTGCAGACTTTTGATATTGATGCAATCATATAGCAAGCAGTATCCATTTAATTTGAACCCGAGTTGGAAATGTCAGCAGAATATTACATTTACCTTCATAGAAATCCCTATTTAAACGTGGTAGATGCAATTTCTGAACATTAATTTGAAATACGTGTCGTAATTATTTGGTACGGAATGGTTATTCATGCTATTGATACATTAAAATTTTTAACGTAAGTTTAGATCTAGAAAATGACATGAAAAATAGATGTATTTTTTCTAATTTTACTGTAACAAATCTAAGCTAATATAGGGTATCGAAATATTCCTCCGCATCGCTGTCGACTGGAAACGTACCCAGAAGACAGGCAACATTGCCACGTTGTATGGCAATGCTAATCCTTTGACCAAAGTAGAGGCCAGCCTTCGGGTCACGATTATTTTTCTTTATTATATTCCTTTTATTTGTAATTATACAGGTGTAAACGAATTCGTGTACCTAATTCCTTAAAACCACATGATCTAATACTGGTGTAGATTGGCCCCGCACGGGAATTAGACAGATTAAAAAAAAAAAATTAAAATCTTTTTTTTTTCATGCGGTCCCTACCGCAAACTTATTTAAAAAAAACAAAAGTAAGTGATCGTATCTAAACCACCTAATAAGGATTCAGTAAAAAAATAAGTTTTGTTTTTTTTTGCAAAAAAAAAATTTTATGAGATTGAACATTTCGATGCCACGCATAAATGAATGAAAGCACGGCGACGCGGCTGGCGGGCACGACTAACGTGATATCGCTCTTTGTAGTAAGTTAACTCGAGGCTCTAAAATGATTCAGAAATAGAAAACTAAGATTTTATTTTGAATTTTTTTTTCAGTTGATTTTCAAAAGTTCCCTTTTAGGGTTAATCTGTGTCACCAGTAAGTAGATCATGCGGTTCGAAGGAATTACACAAATTCGTTTACACCCTGTATAATACTATAGAAGTCACCCTCGCCCGCGTGGATATTTCGCGATTTTCAGGTTAAAAGTAGTTTATGTCCTTCTTCGGGTTCCACACTATCTTTGTACCAAGTTTCATCAAAATCGGTTCAGCAGCTTAGGCGTGAAAGCGTAACATACAGACAGAGTTACTTTGTCATTTATTATATTAGTAGAGATTTTACTCTAGTTCTAGTATTGCCACAAAATCGTTGTTGACAGATGAAACTATACACAAAACACTTGTCTACAAGAAATCTAAGTACGTAAAGTGAACGTTTTCGGTCAGATATCAATTAGAGGCGAAGGAACAGAGCTGGCGGGACTCCAAATGGAGCCAATAAAATGCCACTAAAGCCAGCTTTTACTGTGTTTAGATTTTTCCCCACCACGCGGGAGGGGGCGGCTCTGTGACATGTGTATTCCAGATGTAGCCATGAACTTTGCTAGCACTGGATAGATTAACGGCTTAATTGCAGTAATTAGCACTTTAGTCCGTCCGGTTTGTCCGTCTATTCGCTTTGAAATTACGTTAGACGCATTCAAACTTTTAACAATGCATTTTATTCCTTCGATTTCTAATATCATTAAATTTAGTAACGAAAGTCGCTTCTCATGAACGTGAAATAAAAATAAGTTGAGGAAAAGTTTGAAACAAAAATGTGTCTTTTTATTTGGCTTACGCCATATCGTTTAGCGTCGTCCATTTGTCGTAATACATTATACCAGTCACCCTTTACAAGACTATTACAATCATGTGCACCCATAAAGCTTGCCCCCGATTAACTTGTAGCCGGCTACGACACGCACACAACATATCTTTTGTCTTCCTCTAATGCCACTTTATTATTTTAATGTAAATTTCGGGACATAATCAAATTACTGTGGTCATCCACGCGACGTTTGATTGCACTATAAGGAATAATTAAGCAAACATAAGCTAGTCAACGCTGAATATCAATTGTTTTAATTCCACGAAATATTTCCACTTAACATGGAATTTAGTGAGGCCGTTTCTTAACTTTGAAGTGTTGATACAAATTGTGATAATAAACTAAACGGTTGTTAATTATTATAATGAGACGTTGTCACGTTAACAATTCTTTTGTCTGTGAGTGCGAGTGATATTAAACAATTCAATCACTCTTGGTTTCTCGCTGAAACAATGGGACCCTACATACTAACACTGCGTAGAACAGAGTGCGCAGAAAAAGTACGAAAAATCGGCGCCACGATGCCTATACCTATTCGAGCCATTACCATTGTCTTTGTCGCTTGAAGTTTCCACCGCCATTATCTCTCGTCCCCGCTGAAAGGGCTGGGGAACAGATACCACCCTTTCCCGTTGTCGATGCATATTCCTGATTATTAATGCTTGTTTTTTGTGTCTTGCCCCATTGTTTCGCACCTAATGGCTGTACGAAACTCATGGCATGTGTCGGGCGGAATCGCAAGGGTGATGCTCGCCCTAAGTGGAGCAAACAACGAACAAAGACATCAAACAAATGGGTAGTGTTTTAGAGTAATTACGGTTCGCTTCCGTGCGAAACGAGAGGTGTGCATGAAGCAAGCTTTTCTCCCTGCGATCCGCGTAATGTATATACGACGGAACGGGAAACTAATCGCTTATTATTTCGTCCCTTTTTTGTTGCGTGTCGGAGAAAATGATCAATGTTAGAGCCTCAGTTTTTACACAGTTCTTGTAAACAACGTGCGACGTTTGAGTCACAAAGTAAAGAGGAGACAGTGTTTGTTTAACGCACACTTGACAGTCAGAGTATTAAGGTTACGATCATCGGTTATATAGAGTGTACACTGTACGTGACTCGTAAACGATTCCGGCCATTAAAAATTCGCCTTAGCATATCATAAACACATCTAATAGTTATATTTACGTACGCAATAAAGAAGACAGAGGCGTCACGTCAGCGTCAACGTTTACGCTATGGGTAGCTCGCCCTCGTAAATTTAATATGTCATCTCTTATATTAAAATGGTCGTTAAGCTAATAGCTGCTCCGCCTTCCCGCACGAAGTGATAGGGTGATACCGCGGCTCACTTTGAATAATAAAAAATATCTTTATTTCTGTGACGGTTTTTATGTTTAATGACCGAGGAGTAAATGACACAGATTTAAACGGCGACGCTGAATTGTAATTTTGTTTTAAATTGTCAGCACTTTTTAATATCAATGTACAAAGTAGACAATGGCTTTTGGATCTCGCTAATACGATTATGCTTTTAGAAATCCCACGAAAGCAACTCTATATCCTACAGAGGGAAAGAAAATCTTTCTTTTACAAATCAATGTTTAGTCTCTTATGGTGGTGCGTCTTTAGTAGTAAATGTCCAATGCCCATTAGTACTTTTCCAAGTTGTTTATCTGCCTAGCCTTTTCCCAAATATGTTGGGGCTAGCTTCCAGTCTAACCAGATGTAGCTGAATACCAGTATTTTCCACGAAGCGACTGCCATCAGACCTCCGCAACCCAGTTACTGGGCAATACCTATATCCTAAAGTTGGACCGGTTGTCAAACTTTCGGGCTTCTGACTACCCGTAACGACTGTCATAGGTATTCGTATGACACCCGGGTCTGATGGTTTAACGTCCTCTTCGAAGCACGGAGGGGTTTTTTTATTTTCCAAGTGTGAACTATAATGAAATTAAAGACTTAAAAACTTTAAAAAAAAGTAAAAACCGACTTCAAAGAAATACTAAAAGGAGTAAAATAATTACCATAATATAAAATTAACAGTTTCAGAAGTCGGTGGCTTCTATTTGCTTCAGTGTAGAGTTGCACCGACTTCTGAAACTGTTAATTTTATATTATGGTAATTATTTTACTCCTTTTAGTATTTCTTTGAAGTCGGTTTTTACTTTTTTTAAAGTTTATTTTTTATTAAATACGTTTTAGTGTCATAATTTTAACCCCCTCCTTCATAACCCTTCTTTTTGGCTTTGACGTAGTCGGGCATAAAAAGTCCTTTCCAATGATACCTTACACGATATAATGAAAACATTCCAAAGGGGGGGAGGGGAGGACACGCACCCCCTCCTCTTTTCAAGTAGTCAGTTCCCAACAGCAAATATAAACAAAGCAATATTAGTAATTTGAGAATTTTGCTTTGATCCGATGAGGAGTTCCGTTCCATATCTCTGAAGTTCATGGTCTGATCATAACAAAATTTAAATGGGACCAATCGGGAAGTATACCCTTTCGAACAAAAAAAGAATTTTTCAAATCGGTTCATAAATGACGGAGATATGAGGTAACACACATAAAAAAAAAAAAAAAAAATACAACCGAATTGAGAACCTCCTCCTTTTTGAAGTCGGTTAAAAAAGATTTAATGGCGAGATAAAGACCCCATTACTAAATACTTAATTCAGTTTTAATAAGACACTGCAGTATAATTGCGTTACAAATGATTGTTATAATTATTAATGCAAAGAGACAGGAAGGCTCTGGTGCTGCATTTTGAAACATAAATACAGGCGTCCATTAAAACGCTGGCAACGAATTCCCGTCACTCCATTACGTCCTTACATATTACACCCTTAATTGCTTCCGCTTACCATGAATTTTAACAACAAAGCACCGACGCGCCTCGAAATGGCTAAAATATAGTGTAGTTTAGATTTCACCTACTAACATCAATTTCTATTTGCCGGATTTAACCGTCCCTGGGACGCGTACACCTGTGCTTCTTTACGAGGTCACACCTGTTAAAGTCATATTGCTACACGATATATGAGGGTGTACGCATCAAGTTTGGTCCCAGAAATTTTCTACTAAATGTCCTGATATAGCAAGTTTTGTCACACTGCCTTCTGTCACGAATACCGTTAAATATTTAGTTTCTTGGGTCCTAGTTTCATACAAGTTGGGCCTACAGTTAAAAGGTGGAATGGAATAGGAAACCATAAGTTTTATGGAACATGTATCGCTTAAAGTTGGGACAGCAATTTATAAATATGAATTCCCGAATCTCGTGTCATATTGGGCGAGAATTTATTTTTGAGTTCCGGAAGGAAATTTCAGTAGCTATTACGGGTGAGTTACAAGTTGGTGTAGATTGCCCAAGTTCCGCGTATACCGAGCGTTGTAACGTAAACCACACTAGTGAACACGCCTGGCTCGGTTTTATTTCACGAGCTACACTACTTTTTATTGAACGTTTAACTAATGGTTTCCCAAAACAACGTGACAGCAGGACCCGATGATTCATACCAAACTTCTCTTTTTTAGCCGCACGCACTCGCAACGATACACGTTTTAATATTTTCGATGTATATTCTCGTATTTTCAGATGCATTCCGCAAAACGATACAAACGAATATAATGGTGCAAATGCACTTCCATCCGAGCAATCTCCTCGCATAAACACTTCTGAGAAATACTCGAGTATTGCGTAAATTTTTCTCCTCGATCGTGCATGAGGCAAACAAATGGTTTCCGTTTAGGAAATAACACTAAAAGTAGGCACATTTGAAACTGCCACTTAAATCTTGGGATCCTCAATCGCCATTTCTCTTGGCGTCTTAACAGGCCGTAGGGCTGGGAGTCGCACCCTTGTCGTTACTGCCGCATTAAAGAATGGATACACACCCACGCGTAAAGGACGCGTCGATAGATAGATAGATAAGAGGGTTTTCTATTGCACACAGTCACGGGTGCCATTAATAAATAGTTTCGGCGGGCACGTCCGCGAAAAGGTTAGCTAACGAAAATTATACTTGTACAACAAAACACGTGTGGAAGTACGTAGTATAGTGGGCGTGGGACCCGGGCCGCAGTAGGTCGCGTCCAACAATCAATCACGAGTTCCTTCGCAACCGTGATTACCATAAACTTCCCGTTTTAGCAGAACCCAGCGCGCTTCTTCTAAGCTTTATCGATTCGTCCGCGACCATTTTTGCGCCTTCTATATATCAGTCGTTTCGTGCGACCGTCCTTTTTCATTGAAACTTGCAATTGGCAAGTTGTGGGCCCAAGATTTGGATGGATTTTGTCTAGTCCTTTTCTAACTTTTTTATTCAGAAAGAATGTAATGATTGAAGTATAAAAAGGACTTGGTTTGAATGCCGAAACTTGAATATAAGGCAGCGGATTGATATTTTGAAATGAACGTTTTCACTTTTTGTCTTTTGTGGAGTAAGTAGAATAGATTGAAATCCATTTTGTTCTTTGCGCTACTATTGTTTGCGGTTCTTTGACTTTTCTTTGATAAAATTTAGATTGTTTTCATTAAAGAAAAGCTTTAGAATTAAGATTATGGTTGCCACTGTTGCCAGCTGGATTATCTTCTCTTACCCAGCTTTTATAATTTTAGAATTACATTCAAATCCGACTTTTACCTATACAAAACTTCTCTTTTTCATGCACGCACGCATATATGCACACACACATACACACATCCTTCTGACACACACAACAATAGTAGTCTATTGCCTCTTGCCCAACTTTTATGACTTTGGGATTACATTCAGATCCGACTTTTACCTACACGCCAAACTTCTCTTTTTCATGCATGCAGACACACACACACCCATACACACACCGCTTTGACACACACAAAAATAGTACTCGTCGACATAACATCACTCAAAGGTTTAAATCCATTTTCTTATATATAGGTATTTTTTTCTTTTCTCTCATTAATTAAACTTCCGTGTAATAAAGTTCTTTAAAAATGTGAGAGCTCCTTGATTCCCATACTACAAGTTCTACGTAGTTTAGAAGTCAAGAGTTTAATTAAATGAGAATCAGTGTATTTGTGTGCAATAAACATTTTTTTTTTGCGACCCGTCAGTTCGTTTTTACTGGCAACATTAATATCTTATTTTTTAATAATATTTTTATAATATTGGCAACACAGATATACTTTTGTAACTAACAGAGGGCGAGGCTTCGTTTAGTGACTGTAAAAGTGCAAAAAAATTGTAGTGAATAAAAAGTGATTTGCTTTGTGATCGGCGCACCTACTATTTATTATACAGTCCACTGGGAAAGAACCCTACATATTTTGGTCTTCGACAATCTATACATATAATAAAATCATTCGAATGAATTGAGATCCTCCTTCTTTTTGAAGTCGGTTAAAAAGTAAGTACCACGCATCCTAGAAACGATACTGATGCCAGAAAATTAGTTTTTAAAAAGTTTGTCTGTTCGTATGTTTGAGCTCCACGCCAATACTACTAAATAGATATAGTTGAAATTTAACAAAAATTTCACGCACGCTGTTAAGTGTGAGTGATGAGCAGTAGTAACTTTATTGGATATAAATGCAATTAGATTTAAAAAAATGGAGTACATACAGTGTGAAATTGTAAACAGTCGACAAACCGAAATGGGAGATTGTACTCATCACTATGAACAACTTTTAATATGGGACAAAACTTGAAATCGCAAAAAAAAAACAGCTGTTCCCTACATTTACGTTCTCACTCGTCAAAATGTAGGGAACAGCAGATTTTTTTTCGCAATTTCAGGTTTATTCTCATAGTAAAAGTTGTTCATAGTGATGAGTACAATCTCCCATTTCGGTTTGTCGACTGTTTACAATTTCACTCTGTATACATTGTTTAGTTGTTGCAACACAATGTTGTTTTCTGACTTCCACGCGGATGACGGGCACAGCTAGTTACAAATATAAAGTTTTTCCTAAATTTCAGTCCTAATCCAAAATTTAATTATCTTCTAACAAAAATCCAACAAGATTAAACCACCAATTGAGATACAACGTAGAGAGACATCCGGCACATGTGTCGTCTTGTCATTAATAATACCCACGATGCATGTCCTAGATGCACTACTGTTGTTAACGACATTTTCCCAACGTTTCTCTTGAATTAATTTAACTTGTTCGAATAAGGTGTTTCGGGCAGCTTTATAAACTAGTACGATATCATCGTTTTATTGTACAACAAGGAAAGTTTTGATTGTTTAGTAGAGATATTAAACTTTTGGTATCAGTTAGATTTTATCAGATTATAAGTTTAGAATTATTAGTTGGTGTTGCACTGAAAGTTTGTATCTAGAAATATTTGTTTCAAAATTGCAATTGATATTTTTTGGGTAATTAGGTCAAAACGGAACGCTAAACCCGAATGCAAAGAGGCTAGACTTCAGTGTCATATGAATAGTATTATTTATCACTCACAACAGGTGTTTACAAAACATTGATTGGTTACACTCTACTCGTAAACACACAAATTATATTTAAACTAGCGACCCGTCCCGGCTTCGCACGGGTACTATAATATGTATGTATTATACATATAAATCTTCCTCTTGAATCACTCAATCTATTAAAAAAAACCGCATTAAAATCCGCTGCGTGGTTTTAAAGATCTTAGCATACATAGGGACAGACAGCGGGAAGCGACTTTGTTTTATACTGTGTAGTGATATAATAGTGATTGAATTATAAAATCTCAATAAATTCATCATCTGCCTAGCCTTTTCCCAACTATGTTGGGGTCGGCTTCCAGTCGAACCGGATGCAGCTGAATATCAGTATTTTACATGGAGCGACTGCCTATCAGACCTCCACAACCCAGTAACTGGGTAATACGATACTCTTGGTAAGACTGGTTGTCAGACTTTCTGGCTTCTGACCAACAGTAACGACTGTCAAAGATCTACAAATGACAGCCGGGACCAACGGCTTTACGTGCTTTCCGAGGCACGGAGGAAACTCGCTATGGTAAATGGTCACCCATCCACAGACCAACCTCGGCAAGCGTGGCTTAACTCGGAAGATCGGTCTATGCGGCTGTAATTATTTAGCCACGAGCTCCTCAAAATCCCAAAATCTCAATAAATTGTCTATTTAAATTAGAGAATTGAAATAAACATTTCTACCTTACATGTCTGTCGGTATGTCACGGACTTTTTTCTCAGTAACTACTATTACTATCAAAATTTTTAATTTCTTTTCTAACACATAACTGTTCGAACGTATTATCGTAAATGCTATTTTCGATCCCACACGGATAACAGATTAATTTTACATTAATAACACGAGTAAAATAAAAAATAATAAAGCTTAATATTTTCTAAGGTAAAAATTTACAAGTTAAGATCATAATCTGACGGCAATCAGTATTTGAACAACTACCTAATTTCCTATGTACGTATATAAATTTAATGGTTATAAGGCACACTGCACGCAATTCTCAAATGACGCAAGTAGCTAAAGTCGAACGAAAAGACGTAAATTACAGCTCAACAGGCCTTTCCGGCCGTTAACGATTTCTACTTGAATTTAAATTTGAAGCGTGAAAGAAATTTAATTAATCACACGTGGTACCGGCTAACGATCGACAGAATTTGTGTTTGAACCGTGTACACACCGCCCATATCGAGGGACCACACAATAAACCCCCCGCACGCCCGCACACGCTCTATACACACCAATAATCTCGGCAATCATGTTATAATTACTAATCTAACCAAAATGTTCGAATATTGAAACAACAAAATTTTACAATTAGATTGAAATAAATTGATGATCATAAATGATCCATTCATATCACATTTAACTCGACTAAAACATATTAAAATCTGCAAAATTTTTCACCTAATTTAATCGAGGTCTAGTAATAAAATTATTAACACATTAATCACTCATATTCAATATCAACCAGTTCGTAATCCATCTTATTCCGTGATTAATTACCCATTCACCAGACCTCTTTGGATAGTAATTAAACCCAACAAAGAGAGTCGAGAGATACTAGGACTTCATAGAAGCATGTGTTCGGTCTCCGACAGCCGTAAAGTATCGTAAGAAGCGTCGCCTAATTGAAACTATGCCTGCGTAGGGTGACAATAAAGTTGTAACTCTGTTGAGGGCGCGGGTGTCATCAATAAAGGCCATACGTTAAGGCAGGCCGGTTCATTACTGCGCTCGGCGCGTCGTCTCCACATTCCCATTACGGGGGAGTTAGGAGACGCGAGCGGCGATAAATAGCGGCCGAGAAGCCCTGCTTTATTTCTTGCACACAATTTCATTTACATTAGAGGTGCTGAACTGAGTCTCCTCCTGAGAGTCATATGAAAGTCGCGTACAGATTCATGCAAAACAAGTTACGAGCGCGGAGCGGCGGGACCGCGTGCCGGAGACCTTAATCTAGTCGGTAGTGTGACAAGGCAAGCGGCGCCCCAACCTCCAACCTACTTAATTACAACTAATTGCTACAGCTTATACATGTACGTGCGTCATAAACTTTCTCGCGGGCTGTTATTAATTCTGAATATCACCTGAATTTGTCTTGTACGTTTTGGTTTATATTTCCTTTCTCTGATGAGCAAGTTTCTGATTTATGTTCATTTGTTATTACTATTCTATTTAAGCGAAATATCTCGTTGTAAAATTATTACTTCGTTGCTTTAGCGAAACTCAAAGTGGAGATGAAAAATCAAAAACAAATTCTCATCCATATTCAACATGTATCCATACAAAAGACATGTAGATTTTTAATTAAGAAAGCAATGCTGTTTGATGAATAAAAATAGCCACTTCGCCGTGTATTCAGCATCTAATTTTGCAAATTGAAGCTGCGTGAACACAGCGCGACCACAAACGGCCGACACTCAACAATTACTTTAATGCAAACTGCACTCATACGCCTCTAACGTCGCTCTCACAGAGCCAATACATCGTTTGCAATTTTATTTGAATTTCGTGGAGGAATTTTTCGTGGCGTTCAATTCGTACATGGAAATACTTTTACAAGGTTTTCGTTTGGCCATTTCTGAGCTAATAATAATATACAAATTTCATTATACGTTTCAATTGGGCAAACTGCGGTCGCCGGACGTTTAAATCGTTATATTCTTTTCCCTTCATGTTCGAGTGGGCTCTTAGCCGTGATACGAATTAGTTAAGCAGCGAGTGGTCGGTAATCGTGTGTTTGCTTACAATTGCAAACGCCGCTAATACCGCTGAGTATCTGCCAATATACACTTTGCTCGTTTTGCTTTCAATTTAATTGGTATTTTGTTTGTTCAACTATTAAATTGGATTATGTTAGAAGTTATCCAAGTTGTTTGTCGTTCTGCGCTGCAACGACTAGCGGAACTGTTTAAAAGTTTACATAGTTTTACTTTTTTTAATTTTGCGCTGTAGATTCTAAAATCGAGTAGTTTCTCGTTAGACGTTGAGTAAAATGTTGTATTAAATGTGAAATGCAACATTTTAACAAAAGCGGGTGTACACGATATTGTAGCAATAAAGCGTAGTACGATGTAAAACGTCTTGGTGGTTTCGCGTAACAAACTCGTCGGTGCCATCGACTGCAATCGATTTCCCAGAAATAGCCGTGGGCGTTTGACAGGCTTCCGCGGCGCAATGAATGTTGCACGCCGCGCCACCCGTGTATGCCACCCCTTAATATTTAATGTCTAACTAACATTTCGATGACGGTGAATGTGCGGTTGTAATTTAAAATTCAACATGAATGTGACATGAAGTATTATTTTCTATGTCTTTGATTGCATAGCTTGCATGCACTCGATATTTATGCAAGCAAATTTTATTCGCTTCATTTAATGTCTACTTTGTGGTTGATATGTTAAAGTGAATATCAAATGTAATACAGGTCTTCGATAACAGTAATTTATTGCGTTTAAGTCTATGTAAGGTTTATGTCGTGAAGAATGTCTGTAGCACGTCATAAACATAGATAAACAGAAACATATTTTGCTATTTCATCGACACGTTTTATCGAATATTTTAAAGGGCATCGGGGTAAAATTTTGCGTTACATTTGAGAATATCGTATCGTTATAAGCGTGTGCAATACGGTATCGGTCGGGGCGAGGTAACGCTGCAGGTAGCGTTGCCGCTTATCGACGCGACGCGACGCGACTCGATCGCTTATATCTGATTTGAATTTCGCGCATTACGGCCCATCGAACGTTCCTCCTCTTCACCCTCTCAGTAAACACTCCAACACTTTAAGTAACCGTGCCGAAATTCAACGGAAAACGTCGAGTCGCGCTTATCTTATTTCTTCGAACAACAGTTACGTAAATATGGAAAGAGCTCCCGGGGTGCGGCAGAGTATTTCATTATCCGTGACCTGTTGAGCGCAAGATTTGTGACTCATCTCCTTTACGTAACGTCGTACGTTGGCTGTAAGATTTTTCTTTAGAGCTATCTAGTTATCTCGAATATTTGTGTCTTAGGTATTTTCCAGTCTCTTAAATGCTAATGCACAATATTTATGCCAAATTTAGAACAAGACCGTTTTAAAAACTTTCATATTAAGATTTTATACAAAAGTAAACTCTAGTTTTATTGAGTTAGCTTCACGTGAACGTATTCTTAGAATTTTTATCTTGGTAAATATGTAATTCTGGAGCTCTTACCTTGCCTCCGGTTCCCACGCTCCGGCTTCCGCTTAGCGGCAATCAGGGCCAGGCTTGCGACGCTCTGTCAATACGAAGGCGAGAGGTTTCCCTGATAAACTTATCTAGCGAGCACACCCCCCGCCCCCCTAACCCTTCCCCCTGTCGTCTCCGTTTATCTCTCACGTATGTTCGTACGCTACGCCCGCACCGCATTACTCTCCAGCAAAGTTGCTTGCTTAGTACTTTCTTGACTTTTTATATCTGCTGCGTTAGGCCGCTAATATGAAAATCGTCTCACATTTTTAGAAGAAAGTCTCTAGTCTCGTTTTATCAAGCTCGTTTCCGAATTCAAATCAAAATGCCGCTCGTTCATAGCGCCAATTTATATTCGTTTAGGAAGAGCTGAGATATTTTATCCTTTTATAAAGTTGTCTATTTGGCCGGCTGCCCGTAGTCCTCCACAAGTATTTCAAAGTAAAAAGAAATAAAGATGCAAAGAAACAAACGCAGAATCTTATAAAATGCATTTAACGTCAACACACATGCGAGTCGTTCCGAAAAGCGTGTAGTTTAGAACTGTCTTTATTTTGTAGTTTCTTGAAGGAAGGAAGCGTCTGGAATTTGGAATAATGTCCACGGTGGAGTTTTGTGTGCGGGATCGGGCACAGGCAGTGAACCATACCCGCTGTGCAATAGGGTTACCAACATCCTTTATTTCTGTATCGTTTTACAACACCGTAGCTTAATCTATGCATCTTTGTTCCAAGGGTCCCGCCAGGTAATAACTCATCGTAACCCACAATATTAAACACCACAATACCTATACAAATGAATGAAATGGTAATTCCGTCTTTTATCTCTCGAAATGTAAATGTTTTACCTGAAGAGTTCTAATATTTATTTAACTCATTTCTCTTACACTTTTATGTTCAATTAAAGTTGTTCAGGCAAACGTGAACTAAAAACTTCTACATTTTTCCCGCAACAGTAACAAGAAAATTTAGATTGATTGTAAGAAACTTAATAATTTATTAGTGTACAAACACTTCGTACCTTTCTATGAAATACAAAATCAATGTTCCTAAAAGGTAGGCACGATTCTTCTCCGTCGAATTTATTGACATTACTGTTTTACCTTAAAAGGTTTTCACTCAAAATCAATCGAGCGAAAATTTAATGACTGCTTTCAGATTCGTATTAATTCACGTTTACGTGCGAATGTTCAGCCGAGGTGGTGGAGCATAAAACGCTGTGTTTTCTCGCGAAACAATTAAATTCCTCATACATCGATGGGATTAGGAGCAGGTTTCCGCGAGGTGGTTCGCTCGGGCCGCATTAAGCCACGCCGCACTGAAGCACATCTTAACTCCGCTCGGTTAAACCGAGATCTTCGCGTCGGTGTCGAATACTATTCGATCCCGGTCGGATCGATATATCGACGGGAGGGCGCGCCTACCTAGCGGGGGCTAAATACAATTTACCTTTGTTATTTTTCGTGTCATTAAATTGCGTCGCGATCTCGAACGCTTGATCGGGATTGCGAACTCCGATGCGAATTGTTTGTGAGCTTTTGTTTCCCACTCCGCTCGCCAGCGACGCGACATCAATTAACGTCGGATCCCCTCGCTGAATTTTCTTCATGGCTGTTCGTATTATTGTAGGTAGATTTAAAACGGAATCATTTTCCGCTGCTGATTACACAGAACAGATTGTGTTTTCGTGTTTCGTCTCGACTTCTCCATTCAATTAGATAGACCGTGTTACACGGAGGTGCATGTGACAGAATAACAAACGATGTTTCCTATCTGAGTTTTAAGTTAGGCTGGCATTTATCTGGCATGTCCCCTTGGTTGCGTGTTGCCGAACAAATGGGGGGTGGCCACGGCGCTGGCGGCCGCTGCTGGCGTAGGCGCCTGTTCATTTGTAAAGCTTTATCGCTCCTGACAAATGGCGACACTCACTATTTTTATGTCGCGGACGATCGAAGAATACCGTTTATGCTACGGGACGATTTAGCACCGATATTCGTAACACAATTTCCACTGTTTTTAACACAACACTAGTTTAAACATTGTTACTGTTCGTTTTAGAGTGACATCTCAACTTTTTTACATTCGCCGTATGTCTTGGAACGTGCTTTATTACGTGCCGTCGTAATCTCGGTCCCCAACTTTAATATTACGTGTTGATTATTCAGCCTTATCTAGGCATAAAACTTGGTGGAAAGACACTCAGCGCTGTAAAGCCTCGCTCACTCACTTCCCCACGTTAATGCAAAGGCACGTAGTTCCATGTCGACGCAGAAAGTTGTGCAAAGTGCACAAAGTGCGCGAACGGCGTGGCAAAGCCTTCATTTGTCGGCTTGTGACGGCCGCGTGACAAATGTGGACGCGAGTTTATGTACCCCCTCCCTGCGCCAAACGGGGACACGTCGCGATTATGCACCACTATGAAAAATGTAACTCTGGCGAGACTTTAAATGTTCCGATCTGTTCTTACACCATCATTTTTTAAATCGTCTCTGAAAAATGAACAACGCCCGAGTCATTCATTTGGCGGGCTTTAATTTAAGCCTATATACTTTTCTGTAATGTCGGCGCTCCGTAGCGAAAATTCTATTGCTAGAGGTTTAGGTTAGCGTAGATTGGGTAATTTATACTTGCCTCCAACCCTCCCGCGCGGGGCGGGGGAGGAAGATACAAGCACTGAAGAGAGCCATACTGTTCGTTAAAATTACTTAATGGATCGATTAAACGTAGGGTTTAATTATGAGGTACATTAATTTACTTTGGTTTTCGTAGCCCGTGGTAGAGCGTCGGGATTACGTTGATGCTTTATTTATTTATAGCCTCGCTTAATTTTGCCGATACTTTTCACAGCTTAATCCACTTATCGTTGAAAAATTTGTGTATTTTTTTAAATTCAACATCAACAGGTCTCGTCTCAGGTTTCTAGCAAACAAGTTGTAAGATTCGACATAATGATAGCGAATAATTACATCGGAGCTCGTAAAATTTGTCGTGCTGTATAATAAGTATTCAATGATAAGCTCCTTGACTTGGTAAAGCAAATTAAAATTCAATTTGTTACTCGAACCGTGAAGCATAACGGATTGTCGACCGATTTCGTCGCCCCTTTTCTTCCATAATTTTGCGAGTCACCCGGTCTTGAAGATATTTGCTTCATTCTGCTGACTCCAGTTATAGCTGATAATACAAACAATGAATGGGAAAGGACTAAAACGATAACGAAAAAGAAATAGATGATGAATTGAAAAGCAAATCACTGATTGTTTTTTTCTTTTTAAGTAATAATAATTATCTTCCCTTAGACTTTCTTAGAGGACTTAAGTGGTTCGTTTGATAACTGTGTATGCTTTCTATAATTTCTGACTCTGATAGTTGTTAGAAGTACTTATTTATACATACGCTGTGGTATGCCCACAGAAATCTAAATATTTTCTTTGGATTTCTATGGGTATGACTAATATTTTTGCCATTTTGGTACGCTAATCCAAAAACCTTTGGTTTTACGTTTGCATTCTTAATTAATGTATACTCGTTTTGTTACAGGTGGAATGCAAAAAAGCACAACCGAAAGAAGTCATGCTACCAGCGAACTTGGCCAAAACGAGAGCCGCCGGTCGCGGCGCGTACGGTGAGTTGCTAGGTAGCGGCGTGGCCGGCGCGGGTGGCGTGCGGTACGCGCCGTACCCGGTACATGCGCCCGCTCAGCTGCTGGTCGGCGCGAGCGCAGGCGCGGGCGCGCCCGGGGCCGCCGCGGCCGCCTACCGCCGCGCGCTTGCCGCACTCCGCCCGTCCCCGCGCCCCCCGCGCCCTGCGCTCGCGCCTCTTGCACTCCCACCACTCACTTACTCTGTCTCCGAACTCCTCAACGCCCATGCTCTCGACATCCAGACCTTGTACTCCCCCCTCACTCACACTACGATACCGACTCCGCTGCCCCTCTGATCCGCGATCCTCTTTCAGCAACATCCGCATCACCCTTTCTAATTTTTTACCCGCTAGGGCTTCTCTGATCAAAACCTTCAAATAATTCTTTATTGCATTCCTGTATGCTGAAACAGCTTTCCTGTCCATTCCTAGCTCTTTCTTACATTCCTATTCTTCTCCTACCAAGCCAAAGTGACAATTTTAATGTACTTTAAGGAAACTGATAATATCCAAAGTGTCTTATTTTTAGTAATTGCCATTAGAGAATCAGTTAGTTAGCAGATTTTCGAAATGTGTACCAAAATAATTAGAAGAGCTATAGAATCAGTTCTTATACAATAATTTATATAAATATTCATACATTTTGAGGAAAAGTAGAATGAAAAACTGGATCAATTTTACGTAGGGTTGATAGAGAGCAATATTTTTCTACCAGGTAGTAGGTGCTTAATACGATTTGATTTACAATACTTACATAGTTAGAAGATTTATAGTTTTGAGCCTGGTATTTTTCTGATTTCTGAGTAGCTTTTTAATATGAAATATTTACGAGGAGCTTTAAGGCCTCGATGATTCTTGCCAGTTTTGCTACACATCCATCCATGAAGTAACTAACCTTTAGCACCAGAGCATAGTAATGTCATGAATTGCGGACGATTGACGATGTTGTTTGACAATATTTTCATAAATGATATATTAAATTCTTTAGCTCTACCATGAATAGCTTTACAGCTTGATGTCGGCTTTTCAAAAATGTTGTCAGTGGAAGGAAAGAGGTACCTATTATGTGGATGTTACTTATCAGTTTTATGGAGATCATTAGACGTTTTATTTATTTTTGTTGATTAATTTACAATATTGTTTTGTAAAGAAATTTTAAATTAGGTAAATCTAAATTTCCATTAAATTATTGTGTGTCCATAGTACTTGTGATAAAATTAGGTAATATATTTAATTTGAATCCTTACTCTTTACATATTTATTTATATTATTGTGCAATGCAAATTACGACTAAACATATGTTCACTATTAGTTTATATTTTAGTTGTATACCTTCCGATTCTTCATGATTAACTGTTAATGGTTTAACAGTAAGATCTATCTTGATACTCCCAATATTTGTATTATGATACATAGCTCTCGTAAACTAATAGTATTAATTGTACTTATTAACTTATTAAGTAGGTAATTTTGGTAGTATTTAGAATTAATAAATTCATTTCTAAAATATTTAAAAATGTCTGTTTGTTTAACATGTTTAGTTCTAGACTAACAATGTGTAGAATAGATTAACATTGTCAAATGAAGGGACATCATCTATTATGATGATCAAGTTTACTAACATACCCCATTATTTGGAACCACTTTAGAAAATGTTTGAAAGTAGTCTGCCATCTAGAAATATAGAATGCTCTTTATATAAATATATAAATTAGAATTAGACATAATATTTCACCATTTATATACTCAGTACTCGTAAGCTCTAAATTTTTCGCCAAGCAAAATAGTGTCTCAAGGCACACTTATCACTATACTATTCAATAATTTATATTAATATCTATAATAAAAACACACATATACTCGTATAAATGTAAGGTGTAAGAATCGATCGATTTATGTAAATGTTTTTACATTTCTAGATTTCATGTGGTCATTGGGTGCCCTTCCTGACGGTAAGTTGATTCACATTATATTATGAACAGTCACTTCATATGCTATAACCCTGCATCTGTCAGACCATACCTCACTCTGAAGCGTTCTATGTTAACGACATTCGTAAGCGGACTATAATATTGAAGTGCTAATCGGGGGTACATGCCAAAACGGGTGATGGCAGTAATTAATTAACTGACTAATTCAGTTAAAGTGTTGGTTGGCGGTGTAGATTCAATCATTGGTAGAACGCGCTCGCTGCGCGTTGGATGCGCGTCGTCCGGCTGCACGTGATGGATCACGGCGCCTGACAGATACACTATTTTGATTGGCAATAATATGATAAACGATCCGGTATAGTAATCATATCAACCGTGGACCGTCCGTCCGGCCATCATTCATTTTACATTTTATATTGAAGTTCATTTTGTTAACGAAACTCATAGTACACGCCACGTTGAACCGCCCGCTGTACTATTTGTTTCACATTAGAGTTAATGACATGTTTTTAATAGAGTAGCATTTGTTTGTTGATAATTCAGTAAGTTTGTTAATGAAACACACTAGGTATCTGTTACGGCAGTATGGAGCCATCGTTAGTCCACTTATATTGTGCTACATTAAACGATGTTTACAAAATATCATCCGCTGGACATTGTCCAAAGCAATGTCGTACCGAGCGTGTGCGATATACTTGCCTGCCTTTTATGTGACGGCTCTATTTTAGAATTGGGCCACCGGGACACGTGTTACATACAGAATGCTTATATCGGCCAATGAATCACTATCGGCGACGCAGTATTTAAAAAGCAACGTTTGAAACGACATAACGCCGAATGAAAGCATGCGATTCGACGATTAACCTCCGCTTCTCACCACAACTACTGGCAGCGGCTGTGTAACAACATAATAACTTGTTTTTGTTTGTTGTGCAGGTTTTCCCGCAGCGTACGCCGCCTACGCGGCAGGACGTAGCTATTCGGGCTATCCTAGCTTCGGGCTGCCATACCCTGCAGGTAATCCCCTGGCGAGCTTGCACCACCAACTGTCCGGCAATCACTACCACCACCTGGCGACTCTCCTGCCATACCACCCGCTCGAGCTCAGCGGGGTTTACAATGTACACGCCATGCATCTGTGAACTTGCGCCGCGACAATGCATTCCACTAACCGCTAACGTCTATCTCGCAGTCGACACCGACCCGCTTACAACTGACATGCTGCTCATCTACAAACTTAACTACGCATACGCTAATTTTCGTAATCTGCTGTGGTGACTATGTCCTAACTTCCCATTTCAACTAACTCGCCGAGGCAAAAGTTCGTGTGAACTCTCACTAACAACTTTACTAACAAGTTAACACCCCTAACAATGACTGAACCATCTAGATAAATCTGCCACGCCGTCAATTACAAGACGTCCATGTTTTGAGAAATGCTATTTATTGTTTATCTTCAGAATTTTGTCGAGACAATCCGGCCAATTGCGAGCGCGTCGCTCCATGTTTACAGACGATTCGCCCTAACGATTCTCAAATGCTACGCGTCGGGCAAACAAACACTAGCGCAAATACCAGCTCGCCTTCGCTCAGGCTGCTGGAGCGGGGCGACCTCGCCGCTCCCGCTCCCCCGCCCCGCCTGCTACTAGTATCGCACCATCGCCCGCTCCTCATTAACAGCAAAAGCTTTTAAAAGAGATTTAAACAGATTCAAACAAAAGTACTGAAAAAGTGACGTCCTTTTTGTGGTGACTTCTATGTAAATCTCGGGACGGACGAAAAAGAATTCCCACTAATTAAAAGTAGTCCACGGGCTTCCAGTCGATCCCGCCGAATGAGACCAGAATGTTAATTTTTATGCGGTTCTTATTGTTCTTTCGGGATTAGTTGGTCGCGTGCTCGGGGAGAAATAACACTAGAGGATGGAATAGGCCGTGCGGCGGACAGCGGGAGCGGGCGCGAGCGCGAGCGCTAGGTGAGTGCGGAACGCAGCTGCACAAACACTCTTCTCGCTATTTGTCCACACTGCGTGTTTGAGCTGCCTCCGCTCCGCCATAATTACGCCACTAAGCTTTGGCTTTCCACTTTTTCCCGGCCGGGGCGCACGCCGCTAGAATTTTTCGGTTGGACGCAGACAGAATCTAGAAACGCGAACACTATTGGAAATTCTAATTGAGCGCAGGACGCGAGTGAGGTCGAACCCTCGCCTCAGTTGGTGAACAACGATTGATGTTATCGCAGCGGAGCCGGTCACCGCGACCGGTCAACTTTTTCTTCAGCATTAGCTGTACAAATCGTTCCACGTTAATTACTTTTCAACCATTTTACAACACGCGAGACAGTCCCATCTCCTTGTCGTTAAAAAAACAATTGTGGGCAGTCGTTGAATTGTAAATATAATGGGATAGCGGAAGAACCCTCTAATTACTCTGTCCGAATGAACCGTTCAATTTAATGATGTTCTCGAATTCAAAACAACCGTATAGCTAAACAATCCTCGTGCCAAGTTTTGTTCTATTAATCTTAGGGTTCTTTGAAAATCTTTTTCAAGCTCTTAAGTTAGTTAACATGGGAATATAGAGTACACAAAATCAGTATCTCTGTCTCGCTATGTGTAGTATTTGTGCGTGCACTGTGCGCCGGCGCGGCCGCTCACAATTAATGTGAGCCATTTCGCCCATTAGCATTCCTCAGCCGACGCCGCCACCGGCTTATTGGCAACGTCATCTACATCACCAATATTTAGTCGACCATAAATTATCAAACCGCAGATATCCGGTCAAGAGTCGGTTAATTAAATTTCACGATTTGAATGATAATATTTCGACAGCGCAGGCATCGCATCGTTCGCCCTTAATATAATTTTATTAATGAAGTAAAACGCGGTTACATCCTTTGATGCAGCAGATGCTATGACAAAGTGCCGCGCCGCTGCGATCCACAACTTCGTCGCGCGCCTTTAATATAAACTAGTCGTTTCCTCCAACTTGGGAAACGACTGCACGTACGGCTCCGACGAAGACAGTTTTCGAACGTATAAACAACTTTGTTAGTCTCTAATGGGACGGAATTAATGTCAAATAATTTGTGGTACTGTAGTTCCGCCGCGGCGTACGAGGACACTTTTCTGTAATACATATTTGTTTACAAATTTCGGAAGACAACCTCGTTAAACACGTCCCGAGAAAAGATGAAACCGCTAGGGCATAGTTTACATTATAGTTTCACTATGCGGCCAAATAACTCGACGAACACTTTCTTCCCTTACTTGAAGTTCATCGGACGAGAAACGTTCGAGAAAAAGGTGTAAACCTCCATCTTCTGAAACTCAATTACAAATACCGTGATGGCCAAGATAATTAAAGCATTTAAGCTTTACAAGCCGAAACAAATAAGATCATAATCTAATTTGCATATTTATTGAAAATCGTAGTCCGGACTAAATTATAGTAATCTCGGTGATAGACGTGTAATATTAGACTCGTTTAGATGTTTTAACTTCTTCCTCTCTATTATATTAGGTGTAACAATGATAGCGGCAAATAGATGTAGAACTTTATTAGCATCAGTAATCATATATCGATATCCTCTACATAGCATGCTGTAGTGAGTAGCGTTTGGATTTCTATAGGACATAGGTAGGTATGGACTGAACACAACGATTAAAATAACATCACACGTTACCCCAACTCTTACAAAATATTCCGTTTCAAGTAAAAAGGTACTATTGAAAGCAATAAAAAGTTTAATAGTGTTACTCTATCGCATTATACGGACAATTTATCGTCAATTGTAAACAAAACTAAAACTCGTAGTAGGGAAAGCCCGAATCCCCCACACATGCATACGAAATGAGTCGGAACTCGTATCGTATATAACAATAAAATTAATAACAAGTAATTTATCTTTATCTTTCAACTATCCATGTATTGTCTGACCATAAATTCAAGGAGTACCAATAGTTCGTAATAACATGTATAAATAATTAATAAAACTTTTACGTGTGACAACGAGACTGACGCATTTCAACGTATACGTAACAAAGTTATTTATTCATACTCGCTGGAGTGAATAATAACGTATTTATTCAATTTTTGTTTCTCAAAAACAATGAATAATTGAATCCGTATTCAAGTGACGGGTTGGGACGTCTAGTGTTGTGTTCAGTCGTTACGTTATAGTATCTTTATATTATCTAAGAGTATACTTAATAAATATAGACAGATAAGAATCGTAGCGCAATTAATTTTGAAAATTACTAAGTTTAGAGGATGAAAACTAACCGACATTTAGATTTTTATTTGCATAGCTTATCACGGTTTAGCATTAGTTTAGATTCTTATCTATGATTTTACTCATTATAATGATAAAATAAACAATACATCGAGCTTGAAAAGTGTTATTTTACTAGTTTATTGAATATTCGCTATAATTATATTGTAATATATGTATGTATTTGATTTTAATTTTAAAGTTATTTCTCTATTATATTTTAAATATTTACACTGCTTAAATGATAATGTTATTGATACTAATATTTATTGTTGTTGTTGTATAATATTTTTGGATGCATCTATTTTACGCTACCTTCTTCGTGTTATTGTTATTATAAAGCGGTTCAGTGTATTTGAATAAAGCTTAAAGGTGCAACCTTCTGGGACTCTCTTGTCTCCGGTCGATCTAAGTAATCATCGAAGTTAATAGCAATAAACCATTGCTTTATAAATCACCACACCTCGCAATAATTATTTGTCAAAATTAAGGTATTTTATCGAAATTATTACGTAACTATAAGTTAACATTTGAACATTAAATCGCTACGTGTGCGACCGTCCTTATCGCCATCCTCTAAACTAGTCATACATAACGTAAGCTTGAAATATTATGTATATCGCGTCGTGTAAGTGTACCCTTAACGTGTGACCACCACATTATTTACCATTACTCCAACGAACTCGTTTCTATATCTTCATTGAGCAAATGACCGTATATTCTGATACGGCAACTGTAATCGTTATTAGTGCTCGGGCATTAAAATTGACGTTTCCCCTTTACGTGATCCATTGCGTGTTTAAATATACTAATACAGAATGTATTATTCAGTGAATAACACCATGTTCTTGATACAGTTTTGATGATGGAATCAATACGTAGGTATACACGTAATGACCGCGGGGGCTGCACCGTCCGGGTGCGGCGGCGGCGCCCGTGCGTGCAGACAGGCCTCCAACAACATTAATAAAGCCAGTCCATCATTTCGTGCGTGCAAACAATTTTAAATAGCCCGAAAACAGTAAACAGGAAACTATCAATTCCAAGTTTCCCCATAAAGATTCGATGAGTGGAGCTCAGGGCGATATTCTTCCTTCTTTACTCCTCGCTGTAATGATATTTTTTATATCTTTTGTTTTTCCCCTTCATGTTAATTTTTGAATTAGTCTATGAGTTCTTATCAGGGTTCCGCGTAACGTTTTTCCTTTCATGTGGAGTGTTTGTTTATTTAAGCGCGTTTCTGTTGGCGGAACCCTCGTAGCTCCGTAGCCGGCTTTGTAGCTTTTTTTATTTTGTTGCCGCAGGTGTAGTGGGAGTTATACCACCGGAAAGTCGTCTGTTGGTCGGTGCGGAGTACGTAAACGCGGGCGTGCTCGGCCAGAGCTCGTAGGCGCGCGCGCGCCGCCGACGCTCGACCGCCAGGCTTCGCCACGCCTTTACACCTCTCTAACCCGGAACACCCGCTAAACGGCTCCCGGAAATTCTTACGAACATAAATAAATCTTTTCTCAAGCGAATAGCTCTTTGGTATTAACGCCCCACGTTTCCCTCTCGAATCAAGGAATGCAATGTCGCAAAAACAAATGTTTTTGTTAAAGTAAGGCCCGATTTCGCAGATGCGTGTTACAATCGCCCGACTAGGTTTGCCCATATAGCACGATACAAATACTCAGATGTAAACAATTTTAATATTGAATCATTTCTATTCACTGAGTTGCGGTATCCCTCAGGAAGTAATTCCAATATCTTAAAATAAAATACGTAAATTAATTAGTTAGGTGTCGTTCATAATGCACAAATCTTTCATGATTGTAATAATTGTAACCCATGTGTCAAATTCTTTATAATAATAATTAAGTCTATTTTATAATCATAAGTTTATAATAGTACTTACTGTTCTTATTGCTGTTCCGACATATCGTCTTATATCATTATTCGTAAGTTTATTATATTGTGAAGCCGCTATATTTTAAAATAAAGGAAATTGCCGTTGTATAAGCAAAACGTTTTATCGTTTATTGTCCAATTGAACGTTTATAAATCGAGGTCGATCAGTGCCTCAGTTATTTACCATCGCATATCGATTGCGACCAAAATAAACTGGAAGAGATAGTGTGTAACCGTGGAGTTGGCTAGCGTGCGGTCAACTTTGATAATATCCCCTCAAGACATTGATAGGCCGTCACAGCCGGGTCACAAACGTATTTTAACGTTGGCATTTCGTTTTTCTGACTCATCCAATGCGGCACATGCAGCGTGGTGCCCGCGCCGCGGCCCTGCCCAGCAAGCCGGTAAGCGAGCATGTGGAGCGGGGGCAGGCACCACCGGCTGCCGGCGTCCGGCTCCGGCGCGGTGGTGCTTCCCCCGGGAGGCCGGCACGCGCGACCGCGGCCGCCCGCGCGCCGCCGCCGCATCGCCAACATTCCTCACATTCAACACGCTCGCCCTCAGAATGCAGCCCGCGAACCAGACACACCCACACAACTATTTTGCATAGTTCGATGCTCACTTGCACTCTTGCCCGACCCGTGAACATTTAAATGCCGAACAAATCGCGCTCCGTATCATTCCAATTCACCGTTCGAAACGGGTTCGAATCGAGTTAAATTAGCAGCTCCTCCAACACAAAGTCCAAAACAAAAATAAGGAAACGACGTTACTACAAATTAGCGCCTTGAAACGAAATTCCTTGAAGGGTCACACGGCCGTCGGTTCGAATCCAAATAATTAGCTGGCGAGGCGGCGAGTGGCCGCGCGTCGCGAACTGTGCCAACTCCATTTGTAATTTAAGATATTTGACCGTTAATTGTGTTAGTAACTGTTACGTTTAGTGCTTGTTGCTTAGGTCGGAGTTGAGTGCGACCTCGTTCCGCACTAACCTCTACAGCACTTGTTTAGATACTCATGTAAATACCTAGTTGATAGTGTACCTCCATAGCGCTCAGCGGCCCACGCTGATTTAGCATTACGAGTGCTGTGTTTGGATGGGTCAGAAATTTTTATTTCTTTACTTTTATTTACTAGATAGATTTTGTTTTATGGATGCCAATAGATTTTGACTATAAATGCGCTAGTCTAGCGAGCTCCATCGTCCATAAATTTTTATTGTAGAATTCCACCGAATTGGAGTGTGTCCGTGAGTCCATAATGGGCACTATTAGCATACTAATCTCTTCTAGTTAGTGTCGTATTGAGCGCACAAATCCTGCGCAATGTGTCCGGTGTACGCACAGTAAGTCCTTCCTCCCCTGCATGGAGAGCACTGCGTGCGTTAGCTGCTCGACCGCTCTAATAGCCCTATAGTCGTGTCCGCATTCACCAACGAGCCGATACACTCTCTAAACTGCTCTGAACGGGGATAAAGGATTTACATACACACAAATTGTGTAAATACCTACCTAGTACCTATACCTACCTACGCACTTTGAGTGCTATCAAACAAGTTTGTGATGACCAAGAGAACTGCAGTTCGCCAAAGGAGTGTGACGTCCTCTTCAACTCTAGGGCGAGTAATTTTGATTTTGAACATTACAGTTTGGTCACTATCGTTGAACATTAGAATAGTGTAATCATGTGTGTAACATTTGGAAGATTTTGAATAAAAGTAAAGACTGAAGTGTGGTAGACATTTCATAGTGTTTTCGGAGTTAAGAAGTAAATTAGATCAACAGTAGTCGAAATGTTAAATAGACTCTAGATTAGAATAAGAATTAGACTAAACAGAGCGTTATCGCGTAGGCTGTCTCCGTAGTACTTTCTGGCCGTCTAATAAAATTATAACTAGCCGAATTCCCGATAGTCTAGCCTAGCTACTTTAAATTATTACGGGCGATTTTTATTACTTATTGTAAATTAGAGGAGCTTCAAATTAGTGTCGACTTACAAGGTTTTCTGTGAAAAAAAATAACATTTTTAAAGCTGGAAAATTAAATTGCTTTTTTCTTTGTACAAAGGTAGCTATGTAAGCGACTAGAATAGTAATTGGTGGTTAAACAAAATAATGTGATTGGTGGTGCAAACTTTCTATAGATGTATTTATTGTTGTTTAGTTTTAAGAACTTATTCTAGAATAGTATTAATGTAATTTTGTGATTTTTTGCCTTAGGCAGCGAGTATGTATAACATAGTTTTTCAAATTGAAGTGTTAAAATCCCTAAGATAAAAACGCTGTTAGAATAGAAAAGAAAATATTTTTGATCAATAGAATAGAAAAAAAAACATTGTAATTATTTAAGCAGTAGTTTATTCTGTAGTTGTAAGCGGAACTAATCCGCAAGTAGGTACATTATAATTTGACTACATGGGTAGTAATTTTAATTGAAGATTTTTAGTAATTCGTAGAGAGAGATAATTTGAAATTTTTCTAATTCCATAATCTGTGTGTTTTATGAAGATTCATATTTCTCGAGTTTCTTTTCGCTTCTTTAATGTCGCTTTTCGTGTTATCTCGGACTAATCCCATTCTATGGCTGAACCACGGAAGCGCGTGTAATGGTTACTCTGACAGAGTAAACACCTTATTGAATGAGGCAGCGAACCGCTATAAAAGGTAGACTCGAAGACTCCTGAGATTTAGAGAAAGGACACGGTTCCTTCTTTGAATTACAAATGTGAGTGAAGCGTGCGTGCTGCCCGACAACACCCAGCATAGAAATTCGATTAATTTGCAATTGAGATAAGTCCCAACGGCTAAACGATCGAAAACCCGCAAAAGCGTATCATCTTCACGGTGAGTTATTGATGGCACCTATTAAATATACGTTTTGGGCGAGACGTGTGCGAGGATCTCCGGTAAACGCTCAAATAAAACATTTCAATCGCGCCAAGTGGGAAATGAAGTATTACGATCTTGTAGGTGAGGGATGAGAACTTCCTATTTTTAGTTACCACAGTATTTTTGCTAACTTTCTGATATTTTTAGACAAAGTTTAACTTATACGTCACATAATTTTAATTTTTGGCAATCTAATACAATATGAAAACAACCAAACGTTAAATTATTATATCCTCAGAAATAAACATAAAACATATTGTTACTGTAATGTTTATACCTTCATAAATACTCTACACTCATTACAGAATAGAAACAAAATATTGCAAAGCTGTAATATACACAAAAGAATATTGATTCAAACTTTTCCATTTCTTTGTTATTACTTCCATGAGTAAAGCTAATAAAATACTTACTCCCACCTTAAAATTCGGAGCTGATTTTCGAAGCCGGGGACATTGTAACACATAAAAACTCCCGCGTAATATAGTGGATTCAAGGGCGGGTGTTACGTCGGTTGTACGCTCCGTGAATATTTCGTTCGGCCGTCATCCTACTTCTCAAGAAGAATTATTAAGTTTGCCCAAACTTCGCAATTATGAAAGTTCGAATAGCTCTCGCCAGACGGCCTCTGAATTTATAGATGAATGTGTGCTCCGCGCCCCAACCAGGTGAGACACACTACCATCTTATTCGCCTGTAAAAGATAATTTAGATGAGCCACTTATTAACTAGAAAAAGTAACTAGGTGAGCGAACAAAGAGTATGCCAACGATTTGGAACACCAAGCTTGATAGCCGAAAGTTTATCAACGAAGAAAACTCCGTAATTACACGTGCATCGACTTTTTGAACTTTAAACTTTGTTGTTCGCGTCTCCGTTTCTACCTCCTCGGTTACGTTCAAAGCGTCAAGAAACTTTAACTATTACGCACAAATTACATGGTGAACATGCGTTAACATGTCTGTACAAACTATCTATTAGCTGGGAGCTACGTCCGACACAGATATGACCGCTGTAGATAACTCGTCTCTCGCCGTTCGCATGTAAACTGAATTGTTTAAGTCGTAAATTATTTGAGGTCAGGAACACGCTTCGCACCCAACTTAGTTGGACCTGTTTGTGACTTTGTTTGCTGTGAACCGACCCGTGAAGTATGATTGAAGCGATAAACAACGTTTAATAACAATAAAACCGCCGCGCTTTTACAGGTTAACTGATGACACTTTTACTTTACAACTTACAGATGAATCAGTACTTTCTTATAGACTACTGTAGTCTTTTTATTTCTCGAAGAGACCTATTAGGTATATATCATACTCCTTTAAATTAATGAGTATAAGGAGCGGATGGTCGAGCGCCTCGCTGTAATGGGAAAAGAATGAACTAAGACCGATCGACATATTAATGATCCCGAGACGTGTCTGCGCCAACACTCGAATTCTTATTTATTACACTGGGCCCTCAAATAAATAGCCTCTCACATCGCAAAGTAATGTTATTAAAATGTGTCAGCATTTTAGTACGGCGGGCGCGAACGAGCGCAGGCGCGCTCGCGAGCGCGGGAGTGGGCACCCGAACGCCATCTATCATTCATCCTCCATTACTTATATTGTACTTTTTTCGCAAAGTCACTCGCAGGCCGGTAATCACCTGGTGCGACCGCGGACCTCCATTTTTCACACTAAATCATAACTCGCGCATCTGACAAAAATAAAATTTGTCGTACAAGCCAATAGGGGTAAATGGTGACACTATGAGCAAGCAAAAAATGTGGGACGAATATTAATCTAGTTATTGTTGAGATGTCGGGTTACGTTTATAATGAATCTACAGCGTAAGTTCCTTCAGATTTTACTGAAATTCAATTTTATAGAAGAACTCGTAGAGATTTAAGAACAGAGTACTTGTAGGTACGTATGGAGATTTGCGATTGGAGACAGAAGTTTGTGTAACTCGGTTACCGTTCTCGTCGTTATTTATTCTACGGCTTAGGTCGGTTAAATACGCGCGTGAGAGCTGCGTGCGGCGGGCGTTTCGCAGCGGCCGAACGTCGTCGGCCGGGCGGTGCGCGTCGCAAGTCGCAAGACGCTGCGACGTGCGCCGTATGCTAATGCCCTTCCCTATTCAATAAGCAGACCGCCGCGTGCCACCGAGAACTCACGTCGGATAATTTACTGGATATTTTGTAAAAGTTTTTTCGCCCTCTGTGATTTATGCCCGCGAAACTTCGAGCTCTCTTTTTCATTTGAATGCACGTGACATACGTGATATTTTTTTGTTCCGACATAATCTGAGCCCGGGGAGTCTTCTCTGTCCTCATTCGTCAGCTCCGCATCTGTCTCCAACGGTTAAATTATTCATGCATTTACGCGCTTCAACTTTATCCGCGCTAGAAAACTTTAATATTGAGTTGGGATTACATAGATAGTCACTTTACCGTTCAATATGCTAAATTGAGGAAAGATGAGGTGTAGCCGAGGCGGTGGAGGGAGTTTTTGAATTTCAAAAATTTCGATGGTTCAGTCATGAATGTGTGTGTGTGCTATCACTAACGAGTGTGTGCGTCACTCGTGTATGTGGAGCGGATGCGAACCGTGTGTATGTTTGCAGTTGACCTGACCAACGGCCAACTGACACCGAACAACAACACACCGCTGCTCGCGCAGGCGCTCTCAGGTGAGGACGCCGACATGCATTACCTCTGCACATCACTACACATTGAGGGTGTACATCAACTTGGGGCTCTACCATAAACTTTCAATTCCATTCATGTTTCACCTCATTTCCGCGTTTAAGCGAATAAGCTGCCCTCAAACAGACAAGCAATAAGAGTTAATGGTAAGCCCCTTGGCCCATTAACATCATGCCCTGACAGGACACACTTTTTATCATTCCACAGAGCTTCAACATGAAACTTCGGGACCACACACAACTGTATATATTTCATACTGACTGTATACTTGACACCAACATCATTCATCACTCATGCCGGTGACAAGTCATCATAACATTATTTACGAAAATAAGCGCTTATATTACTGCTTTGTGTACTCCTTGTTCATTCCTGTTCTCCTAGTATGGTATCAGTGAACGGTGCTATGTTTTGTTATGATAAAATAGTTTTAAGTCCATTCCAATTAGAGTTATATTTGTTGAGTGTTGACTGCGTTACGTATATTGTCCCACCAGTACCAGAATTGGTAGATTTTTCTCAAATAATTTTAAAGTACAATTCTATAATAAAAAAAGCCTAATTCTACCTGGAGCACTGGTATAACAGAGTTAAAATTACACCTTGGAATTGGAAAAGCGTCGCCCAGTGATACGAAAAAGGCTAGTACGAATGGCACAATGTTTCGCATTTTCGCTGGCTGAATAAACTCGTGGCTCACTGTCTATCTCGCTTCCGTCACTGAGCCAGTGAGCTTTGCCCAGCGGTAGCAAGCCTGACTTAAACGATTTTTACTCTTAAAATCGCATATTCGGTGTTTCCAGAAGGGAATTTTTCACCGAATCTGAAAATATTATGGTAGTTTTTAGAGAGAGGATTTTCTATTAGGATTTGACGAAAATGGCTGATTCGTTAAAAATAAAACCTTCATCGGTGGAAACTTCAATGTATGTATGCAGCATCAAAGAGGACGAGGTCCTGTATGATAAAAAAGATATTTTTGAAGTTTCTTTTGAGAGGCCCATTTATAAAAGGCGATCCCCAAACCGATGTAAGAAAAGGAAGAGTTGCCTAAGAAATATCCAGCGCCGACCCAAGCAGACAAATAGGCTGATAATAACGACGTAACACACCCTAAGTTTAGGCTATGTCATGTCCCCAGTGATGAACAATTACCAAGCAGCAGCGGCCGGATTCGGCCCTCCGGCGTCGCCGCACGCTGCCGGCGGACGAGCGGGATTCCCGGCGGCGAGCTCGCCGGGACCGGCGCTTGACGTGTACGGTTCGGCCGCCGATAGCGTTGGCTACGTGCAAGCCGCAAGCCCGCAACCCTCTGGATTCCCGGCGATCGCTGTCAGCCGTGCGCCTCTCAATTACACCCCAGTAAGTGGAACTACAACTTTACGATTTCAGGTCAAAGTAGCTATCACAGTCTACCTATATCTTACTCCTTACAGTCGGTCAACGTAGAACATTGTCGCAGAGCAATCGTGCGGGGGGTTGCGGGGTGAAGGAGCGGAGGTTATGTCCCGAGTAGCCATACTGCATACTTGGGACATAACCTTCGCCCCTACATAATTTTGACATTTCATAGGACCTGTCAAATGTATGGGCGTTGACCCACTGTATGTAGTAAGTAGGTACACTGTGCTTGTATGTTATGTGTACGTTGCTACAATATTTCTTGGCTTATGAAGCTATGACGTCAGCTTGTCAGGAGAATAGGTGATTGCAGTATGATATTATTAACACGTACGTAGATGCAGTTGTTGTTCCTCTTGATATAATCCTTAGGCACCTGTTGCTAAACTCACGGCAAGTGAAATGGTATGGTTTATATTCGTGGCAGCTATTTTGTTGTTGTATTATTTCGATGTGTTCGCTTCAGGCTTTAGAATCTGGAATGAAAATTAGTAAATGAAATTATATTAATCTTAGATATAAAAAGTATTTTATAGAAAGAATGTAAGAAAAGTTTCTCATACTTATTTTATTTCATGATGAATGGTATAAAGTTAATAACTTTTGATTCTAACTTTTTTCATTTATTACGTCATGTTCAAAATGCCTTCAGTAACGCCCAAATGAAGGCAATTCCCAAAATTGTCCTTGTTCGAGAACTTTCAACTGTCACAGCATTCAAATTAATGTTTGTTCTGTTTTGTTTTTCTCCAGGACGTTTGATTCGCGTTCTGTGATGTTAAAATTCATTTTTGCATTATTCATGGTAACAGGAAAGAAAAATAACTGTGTGTTTACACGATCCTATTTCTCCGGAACTGTAGTAAATTTGGTGTGTCTAGCCGGTGTAAGAATTTCATTAGCAGTTAGTCATCGCGGGATAAGGCACTAAGTGCGCGGCGGTGTCGGTGCGGTGCGGTGCGGTGCGGTGCGGCGGCGTAGGACGCGCGGGGTCGCGGGGCGCGCCGAGCCTCCAGACTCAGACGCAATTAGCAGCCGACGACACTCTAAAATTTTAGCGAGACGGTCCAATCTCATTATGGAACCGATCTTCCTTGTCGCTCTTAAAGCGTAATCACCATAAGTTAGCGAGCGAGTGAAGCGTGAGAGATGCGATTATAAAGTGTTCCGAAATATGAGCGCGGCGGGGGGCGGGGGCGGCGCAATCTACGCGGTGCACTGCCGCGGGTAATGGCTTTTTAAAACTGCGACCGCGCTCCATAACTGCTTCCCTGAGACGCCATCAGTCTTCATTGCTTGTCGACGCCCGCCAGCTACCGCGCGCAGCCACCGCCGCCGAGATCTTAACTCCTCACGTCGGACTATCTTGAGACATTTTTCAAACTGCACTCGAAAGCTGCTTTAATTTTTACACTTACAACGCCAACTTATTATACGGTCATGAATATGAACTTTTAAACGAGCAAGTGAACCCGCTCTTGTTTTAGATAGAACAGCGACTAATTCGAGGCGTCCTCCATTGATGAAATAATCGGGATACATTCAATCTACAAGGGCCGCAGTGTAATTAAATGTAGAACAGGTATTGGACACGAGCGAGCTAACTAATTGTTACCCGAGGCTTAATTTGAGTCATTCGCTCGCGGCGCTACACTGAGCTACCCTTCCGTTTCAGGCGCGTCATATATCAAACGGGATATTAACTCAATCGTCCGTAATCGCCGGGGCAAAACAAATACGTCGCTAATGAGAGAATGAACGGTCCAGCCGTCGGGCGGGCCGGACCGGCGGCGCATGTGGTTCCCGGGTGTAAAACGGTCTTATTAGGTAACGGGAATGCCCCCACGGGCAATAACCGTAAATCAAGGAGAACAAGCGGTGTAATTACCGTTGCCGAGCGGTCGCGCGCGTTGCTCTAACTCATCCACTCACTGTTTTTATTTTGTTGGCCACCGAGCTGGCTACCACTCTATCGACTGCAAACACCAAACTTACTGCTTTTAAATCTGCCCCCGGAGAGGTTAATGTTCGCCTGAACGCTTTATACTTCCATTCAATTATAACCTCGACTGCATGCCAATAATTTTAGGTTGGGCACTTCTGCTATCTAATACTGACTCTTGTTTTTTTCCTCTTTTCAGGGACCCCTGATTCCTGCGGCGTTTACCAACGGTTATCATTGAAAGTGTTATAGCACAAATATTTTACGTGAGTATTACAGTGTTTTTAATGTGCTTTTGCGTTCCACTCTATTAAAATGTCGTTACGCGGAATAAAAACGTCGGCGTGTGTTCATAGCTCCGCTGAAAATGAACACTTGTATGGCAATTACACAAAATGTTTTTTAAATGGTCTTGTGAGACTTATTATAATGGTTAGTTCACGAAGAGAGTGTTTCATTACTTCACGGACTGGACTTCATTAATAGTTTCTTACTAAAAACTATTTTGTTAATGCATCCGAAATGCATCTTGAAGCTCTCCTGCGCAGACAACACGAAGAGGGATTTTATTCCAATAATTATCACATTTCCACCAGATTTAGATCAACACCTCCAATAAAACCATCACCGCAGCAATAAGTAACATGTACCGTGTTGACGCAGGTGGCGAGCGGTGTGGCGGCGCATAGCGTCCCCCGAGTGTCCGGCCGCCGCGTGCGCCGCGCTCCTGGCCCCCCGCCGCCCCGCTGCCCGCCCGCGCACCTCCAGCCCCGCGCCACCGACGGAGCCACCGGACCCTCCCCTCTACATCACTCCGTCAACCGCGGCGTCTCACCTTCCCCCAACAATCCCAATCTCTCCTCATCCTCATATCTCCTTATCCTCATTCTTCCCCTCTCCCAAAACTCTCCCCCCACCGACCCGGTCTTCTGACCCCGTCTATTGTAAATAACGATAATCTACTTTTTGTCGTGTGAACGAGAGATAGTCTATCGATTGAACAGGTATTTTTTCAAATTTTTCTCGCTTTCGACTGTACCGTAGATGTGTTGTCAGAGTAATAAACGATTTAAACTACAAAAAAAAATACATTTCATAATTATATAAAGTGCATCTAGACGATTTTATTGCAGGGAGGTATATCTTAAAATATTTTATTATTCATAGTTGAATTACAGCGTAAGGTGTAAATGGTCCTCGACGCGCGGGACTTAGTAGTGGAAGGTGTTATTTCTTTGTGCATTGTATTCGTATCGTTGGGTGGGCTCAGCGCGCGTGTGTGTGTGACTGCGCCGGCGCAGGCGGGGGCCCCGCGCATGCGCGCACGATGCCGGTGACAATAACGCGACCGCCGCGCGCCTCCCCGCTCGTCCACCTACACATATTTTATTCTATCTATTTTTAATATTAATGTCAAATATTAACATAATTATTATACTACTATAATTATATTACGCATATTTTACCTATGAATGTAATTATTTTCGCCTAATTCGAATTGTATAAAATCACCTCTTTGAACGGCTGTTCTGTTTCAGTAGCGATCAAGTTTCTCGATTACTTCCGTATAAGACTACGTTAGTTACGCGTATACATACTTTCTAATATTATGTATTATGATATAAAATTTTATCCTAAGGATAATATGATCATATTTACGATTCATAAGGACGTTTGGAAAGCTAAGTCGGAACATTTCAGAATATCTCTCATCGCGTTAAGATAATTCGTTTCTATCTTGTACCTTTGAACGTAGGTATTGTAATTATAATAAATAACAATTTTGTGCATTACGTAATAAATATTTCATTGTTTCTTACATTGTATTTACCGTAATATAAGAACACTGTTGAGAAAACACGCGGCTCCACTTGGAATGAGGAGTCACACCGTACTTAGTTATATTTAAAATTTTAATCAAAATAATAATTATAAACAGTAATGTTTCGTACAGACGGTATAGTTACACGACACAAACATTTCAATAAAATAAAGACAGGGATATTAAAAAATTACAGCCAAAGGCGCAGGTTTGAGGTAATAGATTAAAATATGAAGTCAATTCATTAATCATATTCGTTAGGTACTGGAGACATTTTTATCGACCACTACGTCTAGGTTGCAGCAGTTAGGGAGCTACGCGGGCTGCGCGCGTAGCAGTTGCTGTAGCGCAACGCTACGACGTAGCGCCGCGCTACGACCGGTTGCTAGACGCCCAAACCGCGCAAGCGTTCGCCGCTCGCTATATACATGCACTCAGTTGCATTCATTCGTTATTTACTATTATTATTAATCATTACCTACATCAATTAAACATTAATATTATAAATCTAGGTATTAAATTTTAGGTAATAATAATAAACAATCTTTTAAAGCTATTATTATATAAATACGTTATAAATATAAATGTTTCCTGTTACAAAAAAAAATATTGAAAATGATACGAAATAAATCAATATTCTTTTTAAAGGTAATTTATTACTTATGAGTATGTAGTTAATTGAATAATGGAGTGTTAGATGGAGTGCGTTCGTCGCCGAGCGGCGCGCTCGCTTCGCGTTTTATGTTCGTTCGTGCCGAATTCGTTCGCTGAGATGACGTCAAGTGCGGCAGGCGTCGTACCGAGGCCGAGCCGAGGCCGCGCCGAGCCCACGCCACGCCGCACACACCGCAGGAGACGCGACCGCGATTATGTTGTTAAAACGTTAGCTAGGAAATTGATAATGAAATCGAAAGGTGTGAGTCTTTAGGACGGTCGGAATATCGATATCATACCTAACAAATTAACGTAATTATTTGTTTTATATTTACGGTGTTATAGGTATTTAAGACATTTTTTCTTAGAATATTTAATTAATTACGATGAGATGTTATAATTGTTAGGCCCGGGCCGGCGGCGGAGCGGCGCGCGCGCACCACACCGCCGTCGGCCGTCTCATTCACTCTCACATCCTCACTATAATTATATTTTCTTACCGACCTTTTTAATGTAGGAGAAGCGCACACGGCCGCTTGTCCCCGTGCGAGTACGAGTACAAACATACAGACAAACATATAGTGAGAGACGTTCGTTTCGCCGCGTTCGTGAGAAGCCATCGGTTCGCCGCGATTGCATCGAGACGATACATAATGACAATTATTGTATATACATAGTTAGCCGCATGTGTAAAAAGACGTTTAGGTAGACGCCGAAGTGTGGCGTGTAATTGTATGCGACAGATGATGCACAAGCGCAGTGTACCACCGCGCTGACCATCGAGCCGACGAGTGTAACACCACCCTAATATTATACGTCATTTTGTAACACCAACAACAACACACAAACACCAAATTCAAAAAAAAAAACAATTTACGAAAAATCTCTTAAAACCAACAAACACCGGGTTTGGAAACTGCATTTATCACATCAGAAAAGTCACACAGATTTCACTTGAAATTTTAACGCGAGTTCTCAAACGACAATAATCGTATGTTCAAAAACTTTTCCGGGCGTGTGTTAAAAAATGCGTTATAATGTTAGTCTGGCGACGCACTGAGTTACCATCTGGTCGATATTAGATTCATTCAGCAATCAGGGTTAGCTGACGGATATTAGTTTCATTATTGTTGTTAAGTTGTAATGTTTGTGAGTTTCGTTAGTATCACCCTTAGGGCTTCTGTTTGCGGACCATGTTATATACCGGCTCTGTCATATCATATGTATTTTAAGTACGAAAATATATATATTTTCTCGTTTTCTTCAATTTTAGTTAACTTTTAGAAAATTTAAAATATCATTTTTGTTAAATTCTTTCGTAAGATTTGATTTTTTTTAACTTACATACGTACTAAATATTTTGAATTATCTTTAGAATTATTTGGTAGCTAATATGGCCCGTACATCGGAAGCCACTCCTTCTAAGCGTGGTCATTTGCGGTGACTGTACAATCTTCTCGCGGTAATCCCGCGGTCAAATCGCGGTGATCCCGCGGTCATCTCGCTGTCACCACAAACGCCACGCGTTCTCTCTCGCTTGTTCGTATACGCGATAGTTGAGTTACTTCAGTCACCATTTAGACGTGTTCTATATCAGAATAAAGACTACGTAATAATAAGCGAGATCTCAAATTTATTTTAAAAATTCGTTATGTAATCCTAATATTGCGACTTATCGTATATGTATGTATGTAATAAAATTAAAAAGATAATTTATTATATTTTGTATAACATTCTACGTTTATTTACACTCGATCTACTTTATATTAAAGATAATAATTAATTTTAATCTAATAATGACAGACTGGTAAAGTTCGTAGAGTCGCCGCGGCGGCCATAGATCAAGTAGCTTTGCATATTCGGCGATGGCCAACTAAGAGTTTCTTGGACCAAAGGTATACTAATTCGCGTAGAACCGGAGGCGCATTGGCTCCGCACGAACCCCATCCGACCCGAGCCGAGCGGCCGATCGGTCGTCAGCAGAGAGCACCGGGCCCGCGCCCGCGCACCCCGTCCCGCTCCCGGCCCCCCACCCCCGCGCAATGCCGCCCGCTTGGTTTCGTTCTCGCGGTTACTTCTCGATTGCGTGCTTCGCGTGCTGACTGATTTTCTATAGCAATAAAAATCAATTACCTAAGATTTTACATTAAAATAAATTTGGATTTATATACGTTCGAATTTGGTGTCATGTACATTTAAAATATTAGAGAAAGGAGATAACGATAGGCGAACGATCCGCGACTGTCCCGTCGCGGCGTCGGCGCATTATTTTCGTCATTTCTTCGTGTATAATATGTTACATGAATCTGTATACAATATGGATATAAATCGTAATGATGAATAAAATTAGTTTTTACGGCATCTCTTTATTAAAATAATGATAATATCAAAACGTTTTGTAAAAAGCGGTGGGTATGTCCGCCGCCCCGATTTCGTGCACCAATGCACTTTCTTATTGGAATATTACATTATATAACGTACATAATACTATGAGATATATAATCATACAGCCTTTCGGGGCGCGCGTGTATGGCGATGTATGTATACACATTGTGCAATGTACATATACCTTATATAATACAATGATTTAAGACAAGGTTCACATCGTGCCGTGTGTATGTGGTAATAAATATAATATGGACATTGTTCAAACAATAACCAGTTGTTTTATTTACTCTGTTAATAATCTAAACCCAACCCAATCCCAGTGTGCATATTTAAATTAATTGATTAATTATACATCAGTAATCATACGATCATGAAATATTCAGTAATGTTGGCACTTACTGAATAACAGCATGATGCGATAATACATTCATGTTTGTTTATATTACAATCAATTATCTATAGAATAATAAACACTGAATTGTAAAAAGAGCATGAACATTTACTTACAATTATTAATCAAACTTAAGTTTGAGACTTAATTCGAGAGCAAAATGTAAAATCGAAATCAGAAAAAATGTAATCTCCATTATTCCAAGAGGAGTTTGATTTACAAAAAACAAATACATATGTAGTCTTCTTCTTCTTCTCTCGTGTCAGCACGAGCTATACAAAAATAGCTCATGCTGTGGTGAAAAGATTAGCCAGTCGGCAAGGTTGGTAGCGGGGCTGACTACCCAGGGTGCGCCAGACGTACTTAAGTATCGTCACTCGTGGAGGCTCTTTTCATGCACCCCAAACATATGTAGTAAAAGTAAGTCACAACAAAGAAACAGCAAACTAAAGCAAGCAACCTACAAATATGTATACATTGTGAGTAAGATACATAGAACTCAAAAAAAAACCTAACAAGGCTATTCAAAAAATGAGATTCAGATCATACTAACTACGAGCCCAAAACCATGGATTGGAATGTAAGTATTGGTGACATTCATCTACTGAATCACCCAATCCTGAAAAGACGACTTCATAGAACAACAGTCGGCCTCTACCAATCAACTGTGATGTTCGTGATGCATAAGGAAACAGTATCTTCTACTTTTGCTTTGAATATTCGTAAGTATGCTAACGTCTCGTAAGTATGTTGCATTGGAACAAATCCGTATAAGGGGTAAACCCGGTCAAATAGATTTACCGTAGGATGTGATGATATTTTTAATTGTTGGCAAGAATAAAGTGCGACTCCAGTTTTCTGCTTCTCACTTCAGTCCACGTCGTAATATTTTGACGACACATTCTACGGCAAATTCATTTGAACGAATTCATCCCATATTCGGAATTGCCCCAAGAAACCTTATATTTTAAGATCTATGTTACTGCGATTAGCTAATTTTGAGAAGGATAGACCTCCATTTGCAATTGAGATATGATTGGCAAACTGATAATGAGACACAAAGATATAATAAATGATTGTATCCGAACACAAGAATTAACTGTCATCCGATGTCTAAGATCGGTGAACGTTTTAGACACTCGTAATGTTATTCAGATATTCATTAGACATAATGAAAGTATGAGTAGGGACAACACAATGCACACAAACTCGTAACTTCATGAAACAATTAAATTTAAGGAATTCAGACAGTGAATTAGGTGTTAGTGAAGGTTTTGCATAGGTACTTAGCAGTCAAGTTCACAAACAACCAGTTGCAGGTTGTCTGGCCAGAAAAATCTAGCTGCGAATAGTAGAAAGTTCGAAACCGTGAACGTCATTAGAAGAGAACAATCATCCATCATTTTTATTAAGGGTACTAAATAGTATCAATTTATTACTAAATACTAATTAATACAGTACAACACAACTAATAAGTTACATCGATGTACCTGATCGAACAACCAATCGCATTCGCTCATTTTCGGGCTATTCACACACCTATTGCGTCAGCGTAAAGATCATTTTTTACTGCAGTACTAATAAACATTCGTGGTCTTGAAGTCGCACTCAGATAAGAAATGATCGGTTTTACGAAGTTTGCCAATGCAACTTCTTAGTTGCCACACCGACAATTCAGCCCTCATCAAACTGTCTCCCTCTCAATCTCCCGCCAGCAACGCACTAAGCCGAGGTCCAAGTCCCACTGTGGGTCACCCTTAGTGTTGTTCCTGCTAGTAGTCATGATGTTAGTGAAGTAGTTAGCTTAGGTTAAGTATTTTACTTCCCTCCAATTTGCTAGATACCCTTCAGGACCGTCAATAAGAAATCCATTAGAATAAAAAACTTATTTGTGTCGTACTGTACCAATAAACAAGGCAGAATCTTGACGGTCACTAGAAACTAAGGATTGCATATCAAAGAAGCGAGCCTGTACTCAAAAATTAAAAGAAAGACGATGCCATGACCATAATGATAGTTTGAATCTACAAAATTTTCATTTCACTAATCCGTATACCACCTATCACAAAAAAAAGAAACGTAGGCAATTCCATATTCAATAATAGTCAAACTAATAACACAATACCTGAATCTCCATTACTTCTCCAAAAAAATAATACCTCGGTCCAATATACCTCAAAACGACCTTGTACAGGCGAGCAGTAGCTAACAGGTGTTACAAATCGACGTAATACTGAATAAATATATAAAACAAATATATAAGGGTAACCGTGTTTTTCTATGCGATAAGCGTCCCCTCACTAATATGTATGTCGGGTTAGGTATTGTATCAATATTTAAAGCAAATATGATATTGTTTTGAAATGCAGCTTGGCATAGAATAGCTCATGCTGTGGTGGAAAGATTGGCTAGTCAGCAAAGTTGGTAGCCAGGCTGACTACCCAGGGTGCGCCGGGCGTACTTAAGTATCGTCACTCGTGGAGGCTGTTTTAATGCACCCCACGACTGGACAAAGTGTTGACGACTCCGAACGCCATATTTTTCTATGAACCGTTTACTACTTACTACACCAATATAGTGTCATCTAGTTTCGTAAGTAAACGGTACGTACTTAAGTATCATCACTCGTGGACTACACCCTCTAACCAACTGCACCCAAAAGCAAGTTTGATTAGAGGCCAGAAATATAAAAAAAACGGGAATTTTATATGAAAAGTGAGTGAACTTCTGAGTTCCTTAACGAACTGAATTAATGATGACGTAGACGATATTGCTTACAGTATTTTTATTTGTTTCTATATCTACATACTTTTTGCATGCTGTTAGGATATATACGATTCGCCTGGCTAGCTACCACCCTCACACCCTATATGAACTTCTGAGTTCCTTAATGAACTGAATTAATGATGACGTAGACGATATTGCTTACAGTATTTTTATTTGTTTCTATATCTACATACTTTTTGCATGCTGTTAGGATATATACGATTCGCCTGGCTAGCTACCACCCTCACACCCTATACCCTGTCCGCACTTACCATCAGAGACGACTAAGGACAAACGCGATCAAGCCAAAAATTTAAAAAAAACTTTTTTATCCTAATATTTGTTGACCTATCGGCCTGTCATATCAACACTTCTTAAGAAAAACTTAGTTGAAATCTTAAAAATACAAAATTTTCAAAGCATGATATTGGCAGTTCATGCATGAACGATGTACTGCTGCCCATCTACATAGTGAAATGAAATGAAATGAAATCGTTTATTCTGCAAATTGGATATTTAAAAATCACTTTTACATGTCGGTTTGTTTTTTTTTAAAGCTTGATGTCGTCGGCGTTTCCTATCTGACTACCTCTGAGAAGAAAGGCCGAAACAAACTCAGGGGTCAAAGTCTCTTTTAAAGTCCAGACATATTTTCTGTAGCAAATATTTGTGTGAGGACAATGCAGTGCAATGCCTGGACTGGCCTTTTGAGGAAAGTTCCAGAGCAGTTTGAGAGGACCTGTCCCAACAGATGGCACGCATGCATCAGCCATCGTGTACCTCAACCGTACCTTAGGGAGCTCAACGACCCGACTAGTTATGTATTTTAGTCGTCCTCTTACAGTAAACATGTTAATAAGTACTTGAAATGACATGTTGTTAGCCGACGGTTACATATCAATTTGCACGTTTAAACCTAATTGTTAGTAAACGATTTGTCATTTTTTGTTATCTTTTTCTTCTCTCGTGTCAGCACGAGCTATACGAGAACAGTACCCCAAGTGTGAGTTTTTTTCGTTAACTACTGTAGTTGCGTCACGCCAAAAATGTATGAAAATTTAGGCTGCGTCTCTAGGCGCACCATTCAATTAACGCGCGAATATTAGTTAGTGAACGGTGCGCCTAGAGGCGCAGCCTAAATTTTCATACATTTTTGTCGTGACGCAACTACAGTAGTTAACGAAAAAAACTCACACTTGGGGTACTGGTCATGCAGTGGTGTAAAGATTAGCCAGTCAGCAAGGTTAGTAGCGGGGCTGTCTGTCCAGGGTGCGCCGGACGTACTTAAGTATCGTCACTCGTGGAGGTTCTTTTCATGCACCCCATTTTTTGTTATTGTTACATTACAATGTTATCATTGACGTAACATGGACTAAGGGGTCTTGTACAAAATTCACGAAAAACGTGTTCTGAGTTTACATACACCACTAGAGTGAGCACCAAGACACACCGCCATATAAACTTAGAAATACCAACAAACTAATTGAAATTCTATGTCGTCAACACAATGCCTAATTTAGCTTTTCACGAAGATTCGACTGCACCCATTGACGTAAATTACTCTTCATTTTTGCATTTGAGTCTACATTCAGTTCAGACATTTTTGAACGCTGACCTGAGCTGCATGTGTTTCTAAGTCAATGTATATCATGTTAGTATTTGTTACATAGTAATATGTCTTCATAAAATGCACAAAAATCGAGCTCGAGACGAGCTCGTGGCTAAATAATTACAGCCGCATAGACCGATCTTCCCGGTTAAGCCACGCTTGCCGAGGTTGGTCTGTGGATGGGTGACCATTTACCATAGCGAGTTTCCTCCGTGCCTCGGAAAGCACGTAAAGCCGTTGGTCCCGGCTGTAATTTGTAGATCTTTGACAGTCGTTACTGTTGGTCAGAAGCCAGAAAGTCTGACAACCAGTCTTACCAAGAGTATCGTATTACCCAGTTACTGGGTTGTGGAGGTCTGATAGGTAGTCGCTCCATGTAAAATACTGATATTCAGCTGCATCCGGTTCGACTGGAAGCTGACCCCAACATAGTTGGGAAAAGGCTAGGCAGATGATGATGTGTACACACAGCGAATCTGAAAGCGAATTTGTTTCAGAGAATAGATTATAATTAAGAAATATTCGAAACCATAATACGTGTGTATTTGTAAAAACGATGTGTATAATATTTTATAATTCTAATAGATATTTTTGAAGGACATCGCTTTTGAATTTCGCTATGTGTATACATATTATTACATGACTGTATGCATACACCAAGTATACATGTATATACGGCCTACTTATTAATATGTTGGTGAAACACCCCCTAAGTGGACTTACTAGTGTTTCACAGGCCACCAAACTAAGTATACATCTAAAATGATTCAATCTCGCAAATGAGGCAAGACAAAAAAACCAACGCCCACACATAAACAAGAAAAAGAGAAAATCTCATAAGTTGAAATTGAAATTCAGTTTCAAGACATGTGTTTCCGTTCGTAAAGGCAATTTCGCTCATTCGTTCAGCCTACTGGCCTTTTATTCGAGCCAGCCCACGCCTGTTAACAGAGTCACCTTTGCCTGTAATACAGAACCTTCTTATACGTTACGTGACTCTATTTAGAAAGCAACCGACCTCGTTCTAGCAATTTACCTCCGCCCAACTAAAATCGACCAATCTGTTAAACCATTGTGATACCATATACAATTTGTGCAATGTTATCCTAAGTGGTCAAAAATCTCGGATTGAGTACTAGCAATTACTTTAAGTATTATTCGAGTATGTAACGAGAGGGAATTAAATTGGATACGGGGTCAGACGTCCAATTATTAGGAAATTCTATACAAAACGTGGACGGTTGTAGCTGACTATTAGATTCAATTTCAATAGGTTCCGTGTCGCCGCTGAAAATATCGGAAGCTGTAGAAATATATCGCTCGGGTTTTCTATAACGTGAATAAGCAGAGCTTCTGATAGAATATGACGTCATATGGATGGAGGCTTATTGTATGTATAGTGTAATTGAAAATGTAGGTATGAATTTGGGAAATGAATATCTCATATGCATTTTGAATAGGGTAATCTTTGCAAAAGTTAAGTTTGTCATGTCGGGCTAAGATGTGCAGTGTGAGATAATATTGTCGTTAAGTGTGTAGGTTAGAAATGTAAATAATATCCTTGTATAAAAATATTTTATATTGAGCATAATTAAAAAACAGTTACATTATTTTTGAATTTCAAAGTTACTATGAATAAAATGTTGTCGTCAGATTATCTCGTACCGAGGCGAGATAATGTATGGCTTATCAACGATAAGGGCGTATACATAAAGGAAGCAGGTAACCATCGCCGACCTACCTGCGCTTGTCGGTACTGGTCCGTGCAGGTAACCGCTGCATAAAAGAAGCGGTAGAAAGAAGCGGAAGGGGCTGGCATTTTTTAGCAAAATACGCCTTATTCCCTTGCAAATACAGCAACAAATGACGGCCTACCAGCGCTGATCGGAGCAGGTCGGAACTTGTCGGCGTAGTTCGGAGCTTGCTGGCGCTGGTTTGCCACACAGTATAGAGACTACCTGCGCCGAATAACTACGCGGACCAAACTTCAAACTTCAAAACTCATTTATTCAAAATAGACTAGAATTACTTAGTTCTTTTTGAACGTCAAAATTAGGTACATCAAAGACAGCCCCAAAAAGCGCCCACCCTTCACCGCTTCCTAGTGTTTTTGCTGTGAAGAAGACACGGCGCAACACACTCCCCAACAACACATATCTGTCTGTCAAGTGAATAAATTAATTGAGTCTATACAAAGCAAAAGGTAATATTAATTACAATAGTGAAATTATGCAAAATGCGGATTAGACAAAGTATAAGTAATACAATTCTGGTTGAATTGAAAACAAAATTACCTAAAGTTATCTAAACAATATAGATAATTCAACATATTAAAGGTATTTATGATTAATTACGGTTTACTCACGTGCATTTTTCGGGATTGCCCGACTAGTTTCGGACCCAAACGGAGCCCTTAATCATGAGCTGATCACGCGGCGAGGTCGCGAGTCGAAGCTCATGATTAAGGGCTCCGTTTGGGTCCGAAACTAGTCGGGCAATCCCGAAAAATGCACGTGAGTAAACCGTAATTAATCGTAACTATGAATGTGTCTCACGAAAGTTATAATACAAAAATATTAAAGGTACACATAATTGTATACACTCAATATATTTAATTCAATACAATCATATTACAATAATGTGAGAATAATGTAGGTCATTGTCAGAAGTACAGGAATAATAATGAGAAAGTGCCTAACAGCTGCCATAGTAAGTATGAGCCGACCAGTCCCGACAGACAGCACCCGTTCACGAGCATGACGAGTGCACCAGCGTCGCTTAACTCAATCATATTGTAGGGAACTTGACGACCCGATACACAACGCCACCGTCAGCAGGACATTTTAGTGAGCATGACAGACTCAAGCCACCAGGCAACGGGCAGGTTTATGTAAGAGTAAGTACCTACAGTAAAACATAGTAAACAATAATGGCAACATGATACCAGCGCCGACAAGCGCTGACAGATCGGCGCCGGCAACCCGCTTTTTACGTGTATACGCACCAATGCGACGACAAAATAATGTCTCGCTGCGCATGCTAGAGGGTGTTTCACCAACCTATCATCAACTCTTCATTAAGCTAATTCGTTCTCTAAACTTTTCAATAGCTAACATTTGCATGTCACCACATATCAATAGTGAAAATGACAAGATTATTGAACACATAAATGTCATATTTATAGGTCACATTTAGCTTATCTGGTTAATAGTTACGGACTACTTATTGATATGTTAATGAAATCGCCCCTTAAGGCTGGACATCTACCAGAGCTGTACCAGAAAAATGTGCGGTGCGAAAATGTGTAGCGAGCACTAAACAAACACTTCCACACGATAGGCATAACGGACAGCCCTCTGTGCAGAGCATGTATGGGGGCCGAAGAGACGGTCGCACATTTGCTCCTGGAATGCACAGGGGTTACCCGAATACGAGAAACAACCCTTGGCGCACCGAAATCACTCGCAAATGTTCTGAGCGGACTGAAAGCCCTAATCTGCTTCTGGAAGGACGTGGGCTGGCTGGAATGATGGCCCACGTACAATGGTCCACTTAAAGGACTAATTGCGGAAACCACATCTCCTAACATAGAACATAGAATGTGTAGCAAGGATGTGAAACAGTGTGACCTTTCCACCAGAGCTGTGCGAGGAATGTGTAATGCGTAATGTGTTAATGTGTGCAGATGAGCGGTGCAAGGATAGGTAGCGGACTCTTTTCGAATATGAGGGTGGTGTGGCGGGAGCGGGAGGGGGGCTGCCTGCCCCGCTCGCGTCAGTCTCAGTGGCTTGTTTGTGGGCGGCGGGCAGACTTCTCGCTCGTCGTTATGTGGTCCAAACACTACACACCTCTTCCAAACACCATCTATTGACTGACTGGTAGGCGCATATTTTCAAATCTTCGCACACATTCCTAGCAACACATCCCTCGCTCGCATTTCTCGCTTGAAGAACAAAAACCTCGCTCCGCTAAGCCCACATCCACCAGAGCTGCGCAGAGCGAAGCTTGGTAAATGAAGTGATTCTATTGGTGCTTACAAAACACATTCCTCGCTACGCAGCTTAACACAGCTCTGGTGGATGCTCAGCCTTATGGTATTCAAAATATTTTGTTTATTTTTGAAAGCACAGTTTCTGATCTAAATAGCCTAAGCTATTAAACAATATTTGCCACTTCACCTCCTACAATTACTAAAATAATAAATCAAACATCCACAAATAAAACCAACCATCTCTATTTAGCAATATCACGATCCTCCATCAACTTTAAGCCCACCGTTCTACCAATAAACTAATACCGATAATGGATACCACAACGAAATCATCCATCCATACATCAACAATACATTCTATCCAAAATATCAATCTAACATTCCTACCATACAGAATATCGTTGAAAACTCGTATAAATCGCACGATTCGCACCGCAGACGATTTTATCAATTTCATTCATGATCTGTTCCTGTTCAATAAAGTAATCTGATTTCGCGTATCGTATTGTCGGTCGGCAGCTGTATTAAAACGAATACATTCTGCATTTGGCAGTGGAAATAATCTTCACACTCGAGTGAACCCGCCGGATAATTAAAGCGATTGGTTCGGCGACATAAGTTGGCAATTACCCTACAGTACGCTTGTCTGGATTAAGGTGAGAGTGCTACAGTTACCTTGTTAGTTTACACTATGTATTGGAAAGGCTTGTTTTGTTGCGATGAAATATATTGTGTGGCACGGAGTTTACTTAACTGATTAGGTAATTAGAAAGGATCTGAGTACGTGTAGGGTTAAAAGCGTATTTTTCTGTCGTATTGCCAGTGTGTGCGTTATCAAATAATGAATCTGTTTTTGTAAAAAGGTAAGTATAGAATCGTTGAAGATGCTATCATCATAAAAATATGTTACTAACTACTCTTATGTAGACACAAAATATTTGAGAATAGCTCATGCCGTGGTTAAAAAATTTGCCAGTCAGCGAAACTGGTAGCGGGGCTGACTGCCCAGGATGCGCCGGACGTCATTTGTGCCCGGTTTCAATAGCAAAAAACGAATCGTTTTGCTTACCAATGGTGGTAACATTTTTTATTGACAAACTGGGTACAACATAAAAACACTCTTAAGCTAATTTACCTGTGATAGCTACTAACGTGTGGGAGGGTCTGCTATGCAAGGCTATGGGGCTCTTTGCTTCATTATTGTTCATACAAGAGTCTTAATTATTAACTGATAACGCATGAAGGAATCGACATCTTCTCTCATATTAAAAAAAATATTACTCGAAAACTATAATATTAAAAATCGCGGAACATACATGTATAGGGGAGATTGGGGTACCTCTAATGATTGTTTCCCACGGTGCGTAATATCGCGCACCGCGACGCACGAGCTCGCACCGACGCACCATGGGAAGAGACTCGTCCGTGGTAACACGGACGCGTGCGGAGCGGTGCGCTGTATCACGCACCGTGGGAAATAAGCGAGCTCTCTTTCCCGTGGTATTTTGGAATGAAAAAATAGCTTCGAATCACGCACCCTGGTAATATAGCTTCCCACGGTGCGTGATTTTACGGATGATACCATGCACAGCCGGTGCGCGCTACCACGCACCGTGGGAACCCAGCTTAAGGATGTTCTAGCTCCGGACTTCCGCTTGACACAATTTTTTGGGACACCTTGTATATGTGTGTCATTTGTCCGGGGTAAAAAAATGAAATCCCGTATTTTTTTGCCAAATTGAGCATTTATTCGAAACAGGCTCAAAAAAAACTGGCAGCCCTATCCCTAACTTAACGTACATACAATACATGTGCTTGCATTTGCATCTGCACGTGGATTGTTAAGTGATTTATCGTATAAAGAATGTATGTGTTTGTTTTGTCGGGCTGCCGATCTCAGTCGGGACGATACACTGAGTGTGTCAAGAGATTGTTGCTGTCTTGTCAGATGTTGTATGGTTTAATTCTTTAAGCATGTCTACAGAAATAAAGAAGCCTTTACTTTAATAAAATTCAAATAATGCATTAAGTCGAGTTAAATATTTATAGTTAAAGCTGTCTCACACGGTACAGATACTGTAAGATATTTATATTTGAGGGCATATCTTACTTCACCCTTCACAGAATTCACACACGGCGCAGATAATATATATTTATCGTTAAGTATCTAAGATAACGACCGACGTCAGTAAATTCTGTCAGATCCAGTTTATTATTATTATTATTCAGCCATGATCGTTCCACTACAGCGCAAAGGTTTTCCTATCCTCCTTCCACTTCTCTCGGTTCAACGATTTCTGCGGCAAATCTTTCCAATGAGTGTCTAGTTCGTCCTGCCATCTCCTTCTGGGCCTGCGGCGATGTCGTCGAACATTGTGTGGGCTCCACTCAGTGGTGAGTTTTGCCCACAATTCGTCCGACATGCGGCAAACATGACCAACCCAGTTCCATTTTAAACTTGCGGCTATTTGACTAACGTCGGCGATCTGAGTTTTGGAGCGCAGTACTCTATTCCTTATACGGTCTAATAACCGGACTCCTAAGATACTGCACTCCATGGTTAGCTGGCAAACTCCGAGTACAAACTTTGATTGTTCCGCAGATACGAATTTTATTAACTAAATGTATCGGTTTTCATATACCTAATATCGCATCTTTTCCGTGTGTGATATTATAAGTTTTATACGCAGATAAGTACTCGCAGATTAAATACAAAAAAAATTAATTATCTGTACCGTGTGTGACGGCCTTTATTCTCACTCACATACAACGAATACGATAAAACAAATAATTTAAGCATCACTAAGTTATTTTAATCTCTTAAGTAAAAACACCGCATCGAAACAGATACACAAAATCTATTACAACATAAATTCTAAACTAACCACATTCTCAATACAAACAATTCGTTAGATTAAAACAACTGAAACATAAAATATTTTAACTGAATACCGATATCTGGTATATTCAATTAAGCTTCCTAAGCATTAATATAAATCTAATCAAATACCGTGCTTACCGCGCAGTTGCAACAGTAATTTTAATCTAAATCAAATAACATTAATGTGTTTTGTATAATCCTATCAACCTATTAGGATTCCACGGATTCCGGGGCTAATATAGACAATAATTGTACTGTATAATTTGCTATCATTAGGTAATTGGTATTGCATTCTCATTACGTGTACTGGAAAAATCTCATTACCGATTTTGGAGGTCAGATGGTGTTTAGCAACTAGTTTGCACTTAATAAGTAACTTGTAGCCAATTCAATAATAGAAACGTTAATCAATTGCAACGGAACTGCAAGCGAACCGTTAATTCAGACAGTTTTCATTTACAAAAATCATCGAATTGTTTGACAACAAAAACAAACGTTTTGGCAGATTTCGTAAACTTAACCAGCATTCTAATTGCGCAACACACTCGTTATTGCTATAGCTTTCATTTTGACAGTACAACAATATTCGATGCGTGGTACCTACATTATTGTGAAGAAGTCGGATTGTTATTACATATATACGTTGTTATGTAAATTGTTGACCTGTCAAAATCAAAGCCATAGCGATTACGGATGTCTTGCGCAATTAGAATGCTGACTGAAGGTGGTAGTTCGTTTGCGTTTCAGCAACAAGTTTTTAAGTAGAATTGGCGAGCGGTACACATGGCTACATAGCAAGGTAGACATCGCACTGATAATACAATACTGTAGTAACTCAAAATGTGAAGTTTTTCTGAATTGACGAAAAATTGATTATTTCTTTTATTATATATATATATATATATTATAATCCTATTATAGATTATAAAAAAATGAATACTTTACATTAAAAGTAAAGTTAAAGCATTGTTTTTTTTTATTTATTTTTTTCTTTATTTGTTTTAGGAACTTTTAACAATATGTTACGCTAGTTCCATCATAAACTAATCTAATTACTAACAAACTTACAAATTAACCAATGAATATACCAATGCAGCTTCTGGCGACATTGGTTTAGCTAAGATCATATTAAATATACCTACATCTAACTTATTTATGTTTAGTTCACTAACTAACGCATTTCTTTCAGGCCCATTCCTGACACACTCCACCAAGAGGTGATAAACATCTTCTACTTTACTATCACAGGCTAAACAAAACGGAGATTCTACCTTCTTCATCAGAAATGCAAAGGATCTTAGTGGCATGTGTCCGGAACGAATTCTGAAAGAAGTTACCAACGTTCTACGGCTAACTTTAAAATTACTAAACCATGGGATCCGAGGAGGCTCACTTTGGATGGTTTTGTACCATAGCCCTTTGTCTTTAGATTTGAAATATTCTTTCCATTCATTATAACAATAAGTTTTGAATTTGGCTAAAATTTCTGAGAAAACTGGTAAAACATAAACCTCTATTCCTGTAGTTGCTGCTATCCTAGCTAATCTGTCAGCCTCCTCGTTTCCCTTCAGGCCAATGTGTGACGGAATCCATTGTAAAACCAAGTTAACATTATTCAGCAGAATTGTATTAATTTTACTCAAAACAGCAAAGGCTATCGATACACCTCTCTGTCCAGAGGCGCATCGAGCCAAATGCTGGAGCGCGCTCTTGCTATCTGTGAATATAACTATATTAACGTGTTGTAATGTAGCAACGTAAGACAACGCTTCAGAAATAGCATACAACTCCGCTGTCATTATGGAAACCTCAGATACAAGTTTAAAACATTCGCTATTTTTAGTGGTAGCATCATAAAAAGCGGCTCCAATCTGAGAACTCTTAGAACCATCGGTAAACAATTTATGCCACCCATTGTATGTGTAATTTAATTCTTGCAAGATATCGTTTCTCAAACAGTTACTCTCATATGATTTCTTAGGCCTGTTGACAGTTTCTAAATTAATTTTAATAACATTTTTCACTGATATATAGCTACACCAAACATTTAATTTATACATATCTAAAGGGTTAGATGAATATATATTTTCTTCTTTAGTAATATTATATGTATCCATTAAGACAGGTATTTTTTTATTTGACCAATACCTATGGGTTCTAAGAGCTCCAAGATCAGATAAGCATTTACTTGACACACAGTTGGTACAAGACTTAACTTTAAGACAAAACTTAAATGCTAAAAATTTACGTCTAATATGTAATGGGGGTAAGCACAACTCGCTCTCCATCACATGTATAGGTGTAGTTTTAATGAAGCTACCTACAATTCTCATAGCCTTATTTTGAATTTTCTCTAACTTACATAATCGAGACTTAACACTACTATCATAAAAGACACAGCCGTAATCTATTCGACTTCTAATTAAAGATATATACAAAAGCCTCAACTGTAATGGATCCATACCCCAATTAGCGCCAGCTAATACTTTTATAATATTTACCATTTTCTGACATTTTTCATTAAGTTCATTAATATGTTTGCCCCATCGAAGTGAAGGGTCCAACCAGACACCTAGATATTTAATACTATCAACTGGTACTAAAGGGATATTATTTAAATATAATTGAACAGTTTGCCTTCGATATCCTCTACTGAATAGGCAAACTTGTGACTTAGACGTTGATAATTCTAAACCTATATTAGATAAAATCTCCACAATATAATTTAACGATAACTGCATGTTGTGCACACTGTCACACATCTTTTTCGAACTAACAAAAAGTACAAAGTCATCAGCATATTGACATATTTTGATCAAATTACTGTTGTTGATATTTTTACAAATTTCAAGTGTTGCAATATTAAAAAGCAGCGGAGAGATTGGGTCTCCCTGTGCCAACCCCCTATTAGTCCATCTTATGATATCACCCTTCCCATCCGTGTCATCTTTAACAATTAAATGTCTTTCCCCAAGAAATTCCCACAAATAGTTACATATTCGACTGCCCACTTTGAGATTATCTAATGTTTTAACTACACTGTCGATTAAAACATTGTTGTATGCGTTCTCAATATCTAAAAAACACGCTAATGTGGTCCAGTTTTTAGTAAAAGCTACCTGTATATTGGTTATCAACTGTGCAAGTGAATCTAAGCATGATTGGCCTCTGCGAAAACCGGTAGTACTGGGAGATAACACACTGTTATGTTCAATAAACCACTCTATTCTTTTAGTTAGCATCAAATGGAAAATCTTACAAGGACAAGAAATTAATGAAATTGGTCTAAGTTTGGAGTTATTCCCCACTTTAGGTATTGCAATTATTTTAAATTGATTTTTTTGTAATCTATAATAGGAAGTGAATAATCAATTTTCCGTCGATTCTGAAAAAAGTCACATTTTGAGTTACAACGGTATTGTATTATCAGTGCGACATGTCTAGTATAAGCTGAACTCTCATGGTAAGGAAATCTATATAATGCGAGTTCAGCTCATACTGGAAACGTTTAGTTTGATAATTATGTAGGCGAGCGTACAGTACAGCCGATTTATCTTGGCCGCCTTGAACTTCGTGCAGGTGGTTACGTAGTAGTTTTTTTTAGGAACAAAATGGCTTTTATTTATCATTTAAATAAAATCTTAGGATCAACCATTAGTTAATCAAAGTTTATTGAATAGTTTTACAATAGCTTATCCCTTCCTGAGTTTACATGCGCGAGAGTTCGGAGAGCCTATGTTCAGGCGTATGTGTATGTCTAATAACTAACCTCATTACGATTAGCTTTCTTTTTTTATTACTATCGTTACTCTCAAGATATCTTTATCTTATTTATACAGTGATTTTCTTTGTAATGTGTTTTGATGACAATTAACCATGTCAGTTATTTTATATAGTTTAGCGTCCTTTTACCTTTTGTAAATGTGAGAGCTTTTTAGACTTACTAGAGATACCTGGATACCTATTTAATCCTTGACCATATTTTTCATAATATTTTTTTTTGTGTGTGGTTCCTGCTCTTAAGTCTACATTGCTCTCTCATAACTATTCTAAGTCATAACTATACCCACTCAAAGTTTTAAAGATATAGATTTTAAAAGAGTAACCATTAAGTTTCTTGCCGGCTCTTCTCCATAGAAAACGACTAATTGGAACCGTGCACCTAAATTCGACTTTTCATAAGCGCCTGTAATGGTTTATGTGAAATAAAAACTTTTTATTTTGATTTTGTAGCCAAGATTGGCAGTGCTCTAAATTTCTATTATTATGATGAACATTCCTTTTAAAATTTATTATATCAACTGATTGTTCAGAATGACGAGTGAGATGAATATGAACAAAGTTTGGAAAGCCTTATTCGCACTTATTTTAATTAATTTTAATAGCGAGTATATTATTTACCAAACATGAATAAACATAGTAGCGATTTAATCGAGTAGATTACCATTTTTTCATTCCCATACAAATCTACTACCACTCGAATAAATTACAAGCTAGCAAGTTCGAACTCGGCTTAAATTACAAGCCAGCAAGCAGCTAGCTAGTCTGAACTCAGCTTTTAGGATAATCAAGTTTACAAAATATTATGACGTTATCAGTGTAATATAGACTATACATTAGACTGTATACAAAATTAAAACTTTACTTGGTGTCTGGCGGTTAGAGCATGTCATGCTCACTCAAATGTCCCGCTGATGGTGGCGTGTGTGTTGGATCGTGCAGTTCCCTACAAAATGGTTGAGCTGAGCGATGCTGATGCATGCGTCATGTTCGTGAACGGGCGCCGTCAGTTGGGACTGGTCATCTCTAATCTGCCATGGCAAATGAATTGTAGGTACTCTTATTAGTATAGCATATCTTACATTGTTCTCACATTTATTTTGTTATTCACAATGTAACCAAATTTTTGTATAAATATCAGATGAAAAAGAGTAACCATGGAGTTTATTGCCCGTTCTTCTCCATAGGAATCTACACTTTGGAACGCGGCGGTAACTTCTTTTTATTTCTCGACAATTCAAAAGTGCCTGTAAATGGTCTAATTGAAATAAATGCTTTGACTTTGACTTTGACATTCAAAACATTACACATTCATACATTTTGACCATCGGAACCATTAATGAGATAATATTTTTTATAGTTTGATATTATCAGTATACGGTTTGATAGGTACCGAAGCATTTATCTGCTTATGCCTGATTCCTGTATCTTACCAACTATAATTAGTTGAGAATAACACTCGTATCTCTTTAAAACTTAGCATAAAAGACAAGTATTGTCTTTACTGATGACCAGTTAGGCATTACAAAAAAGAAATATTTATACCGACCGGCTGACCGGCTAATTATAGGCAGAAAACAGAGTACAACTCTTTTTCTGAAAGGCTCATACTGTATGTGTCTTAAAATATACAATGCAATACCAGAGCCCATTAAAGTCCTTCCTGTCAATAGGTTTAAAAATAAATTAAAAGAATGGCTCCTGGAAAAATGTATTATAAAATAGATAATTAATTGAACAATTATCAATTAATGTGACATGTTATTATTATATCTATGCTACACTTGACAATCTGACATTACCCTGATTAATTAATTGTATTGGTAGTTTATTATTTAATGTAACTAGCTGTAAATTTATGGCACTATTGCCAAAATTTCACATGTCTATCTAAGACAAAGTGGGCTGAACACTGTATTACCTTAAGACCATAATGTACCCTATTTTATGTGAAATAAATGAATTGAATTACTAAATGCTACGGTTTGTAGGCTAAATGATCCGGTTTAGGTCTTGAGCAGACGACGGACTTTTAGTCCGGTAGACTACCGCGGCCAAGAATGAATGTGGTTGGAAGTTGTTGCCAGTGAAGACACTAGAATTTTAACGACAACTACCGTTGAGTCCGTACCGAATGTCACGACGGGCAACAACTACCAACCACGCTCATTCTTCTTCGCGGCAGTCCGCCGGACAAAACGTCCGTTGTCTACTCAGAGCGTTAGAATATTACTGGACATTGGTCGCCTCTTGAAACCTCCACAAATAATAATGATGTGGATTACCCAATGATATTAGATAGGTACAAAAAGAAGTAGACATGTCATTGACGCGCCAAAAATGAGTATTCAAAATTACACCAACTGTTGTAATCAGAAATAGCTATCTCTTTCACTCTCGTATTTATTTAGTTTCTTTGTCTTACTCATTAGAGCGTTTGTCCACCGCCGCCGTTACCGAGAAACGAGATAATGTCGGACCGAGTTCGGAACGACGTGACGGCGATCGTGTGTCCACCGCGACCGTTCTCGGTGGTTCCCAATATAAGACAAAAATCCGAGCACAAGCGCCGTCAATCTCGGATATAGTGGACAAGAGCAGACGCGTTTTGTATTGCCGTCATTTCGGTCCGTCACGATCTCGGCGGAGTTCTAGCGGTAGCGCAGATTTACTGACAATCTCGGTGACCGATATGACGGCGCTCGGATGACGGACGTGCGGTGGACACGCGGTCATAGTAATGTATGTATCGCTACTTCAGCAACGTCATCTCGTTTTCGGTGACGGCGGCAGTGGACAAACGGCCTTAGAGATACTAGTGAAAATAATGCAGGGTCGAATTTTAAACGCCATGTTCTATGAACGTGACATATCTACTTCTTTTTGTATATCATTGGGATTGTCATTGGGATTACCCGTATCTCAGTACCTTGAGTACCTACACACGATATACCTGCTAATATTGATCAGCAAGAATCCTACATCAACATAGAACCTCCAACAAAAAAGCTTATGAGCAAGCCACAAAATAAATTACCTTCATTTAATACCTCTACATATGTACTAGTGAATTTAATCGATTGTAGTTCTATCTATCGGTCGGTGAAATTGTTTCAGTAGATCCAAGATAATCTCCTTCCCGCCGTGTATCGTCGAGTCCCGCGGTTATCCGGTTAAAACAGAATGTTATTGCAATAATAACTGAACTTGCATTACGTTATATCGAATGGGGATAATCTCTAGATATATAATGATGGAATTGTTTGTTTTTTGCTGGAGATGCTTTTATGGTATGTGGTTAGATGGAGAGCAGATAACCCTTCTCTTCTCGCGGGTACTGTAAAAGTACAAAGGCGCTGTTTCAAGGAAATGGACAGGAACTTGACCCAAGGATGTAAGGCCTGCGCAAATCATGTAAATAGCTATGGATTCTTGCCAAGGCTACGTCATCAAATGGGAACTTCCCCTTTAATGACGTAACTTTAGAAAATTGATATGGGCAGGAAATACGCCTATGTAATCTGATATACAAGGTTAATCGGAAAGGAGGTACTAACCCACGGACCACTTATAGTACCAGTGATGCCAGTTTTAAAGGAACAGTTAAAATTTGAAAATTCGATAATTTTTGTTTCGATACAAAATGATTTCAATTTTAGTTTTTTCAAAAATTCTTCACCCTTCCTTTAGTTACGAATTCAAAAAATGAAGCTTCTAATCCGTGACCCCAAATATGACCTAAAATGTAAACACAGCTGATCATAACTGAGGATAAATAAATTATAGCATGTTTTTTTAAATGTTTGAGCAGCTATTTCTCTTAATTTATTGAGTTTTGGGGAAAGCTGTAGAAGTAAAGTTATTCATTATTATGGGTACTTTAGCACCCTTTCGGATTAGTACCCCCTTTCCGACTAACCTTGTATAAATATTTTTAAATACTTTTCTTTTATAACTGCATTTAGAACAGTAAATTGATGGATTGAACGCGCAATAAATATCACTATCCAGAATCACGAACCAAATATCGTAATAAATATTGAGTGTGTAACATTTGCCTTAGAGTGATCTATGAGGGTGAATTAATTTTAGAAGCTGTAATATTTTTTTATAAAATTCTTATAAGTTGTTAAATTGTGCGACCTTCAATAAAAGCGTTACCTTTAAACAATTCAGTATTTTAATTAGTTTTCCATGTTCTACAATGCAGGATTCAAACGAATTCGTGTAATCCTTAATTTAAAAAAAATACCTTACGGTACTTAATTTTATGTGATGATATTGCGATGTAGAGATGTGTAACTCAGGAGTGATTAACTCAAAAGATGTATATAGCTATGTCTACACCAGTGCGCTTTTAAGTTCATCTTGCGTCTTCGTCTGAAACATGCGTGAAGCGCCACAGCGCATGCAATAGCGCATGCCTTAATACTAGTTCGACAAAAGCACATGCCCCTAGCGCACGCTAATCCTTCTATTGTATGTCGACTGACCGAGGCGCACCGGTGTTGACGATAAGCTGCATGCGTCTTATGGCAATCAATATTGCATGCGCTTTCAACTTTCAATTCCTCTTGCATCAAGAGGAATTGAAAGTTGAAAGCGCAAGATGAACATGAAAGCGCATTGGTGTAGACATAACATATCTCTTTTCTTCTCAGTGATATATTCTGCGCATGTCTATTTCAATGCACGGTGACACAGATGGCAGGGGTTGGGTTCAGAATGTCTAGATTGTAAAACGTCTATGTGGGCGAAATGTCTGAATTGAAAAAAAGTCTACATAGATAAAACGTCTTGGTTGCAAATGGTCTTGTTTATAAAAATGTCATGGTTGTAAATAGTCTTGAATGCAAATGGACTTTGTTGCAATTAGTCTAGGCAGGGAAAACGTCTTCGTTGTAAATAGTCTTGATTGTAAAAAGTCTTGGTTGTAAAAGGTTGGTGTAAAAACCACTGATAATTATTTGTATCAGTGTAGAATATAGCAAGTTTGAGTTTGCTTTATACATAGATCTAGTCCTTTTGGAAATTTTAAAGCGACTACTATTTATTTATTAATTATTGCGGCAATCTTGGTTGAGGCCGAAAATTAATTTTTGGTATGACTAGTGCAATATCGCTCCGCGCAGTCAGATAACTCGAAGCTAGAATGACTCAGAAAACAAAGTAATTTTATTGAATTTAAAAAAGTTCCATAAGGGTATATCTGTGCCACCAGTACTTAGATCACGCGGTTTGAAGGAATTACACGATTAAAGCCTGTATATTTTATACGTAAAACATTGTATAAGTTACATATGCCAACACATTAGCGTCAGATTGATGTGGGCCCGACTTCCGGTTTGAGTTTGAGCACAACTTTATGTGTGCGAACGTGCTGTAATCTGCGAGTGTGTGTGTAACTCGAATTATCTTCTACTTAGACTTACTAAGTGGGTATGTTCTTATCTGGGTAATCTATCCTTAATGACTTAGGAACTTCAGATGACGGGTCACCTTCGGCTTAAAGTTTTCTTGACCGAACCGTTTAGTTTAGATTAAGGCCTTGAAATATTGAACTTTACTATGCCTTAGCACTATTTTGAAGCGTTAAAATAGCATCCAAGAGTGACGATACTTAAGTACGTCCGGCGCACCCTGGGTAGTCAGCCCCGCTACCATCAACCTTGTTGACTGGCTACTTTGGCTTTACATCACACCATGAATTCTTCTTCAGCCTAGCCTTTTTCCAAACATTTTAGGATCAGCTTCCAGTCTAGCCAGATGCAGCTGAATATTAGTACTATACACAGAGCGACTGCTATCAGACCTCCGCAACCCAGTTACAGGGCAACGCTGATATCTTACGGTTAAACAGGTTGTCAGACTTCGGGCTTCTGACTACCCCTAACGACTGTCATAGGTATTTTGTATAACACCCAGGACCGACAGCCTAAAGTGCTAACCGAAGCACGGAGGGTTCTCGTTGTGTAACGAATGGTCCGACCACGGACGAGAGATCCACGGAATGACCGCGGCAAGTGCAACTTGACCTGTGACCTCTACTTTCGAATAATACCGACACGAGAGAAGAAGACTGTAGAGAGATGAATACTCACTATGAGCATTTGGCCCGCACTGACAGCTCACGCCCTGTCTCAGCATGAGCTGACTGTTTATATCGAAAAACGTTTTTAGTGTTTACGCCTTTAAAATGGATAGTAGTGAAACTTTTTTGTACGACCTGGCCCGCAGGATTGACTTTTTTTTTTAAATAACGTTGCCCCACACTAAGATTTCTCTTGTATCGTGGGTGCGTTTACAGACACAAATCTCACAAACAAACACCCAGACCCGAAACAACCATCTGTAGGCCATACAAATTTTTGTTCCGTGTCGGAATCGAACCCACGACCCGTAGCGCAGAAGCCAATCGCTTAGCCACTGCACCAAACGTGTCGTCGTTACTTGAATATGTGATGTTGAATTCAGTTGCCTTTAGCGTTCGTAGCGTGGCGTTCGTAAGCTTTCAACAACTGAACAGTCTTTAGCGGATGCTGTAAAAGGCGACTGATGGATATAATGCAAATAAACAATATATAGACCCGTGTGGTGCCGGACGTAAAGAACAACACCACCCCATCCCTTCCCATGGGTGTCATAAAGGTGACTAAGGGATTCGCTAGAGTATGGGCAGCAGCGTTCTCTGAGTACTTTAACAACCATACTGTGATCGCTAACCCGCCTGCCAAGCGTGGCGATTATGGTAACCCCCCCCCCCCTTTCTTGGAGAGGCTGCCGGCTCGCTCCGTATTACATGGGACTTAAATAAAAAATAAACTTTAAAAAAAAGTAAAAACCGACTTTAAAGAAATACTAAAAGGAGTAAAATAATTACCATAATATAAAATTAACAGTTTCAGAAGTCGGTGGCTTCTATTTGCTTCAGTGTAGAGTTGCACCGACTATATAAACAAAGCAATATTAGTAATTTGAGAATTTTGCTTTGATCCGATGAGGAGTTCCGTTCCATATCTCTGAAGTTCATGGTCTAATCATAACAAAATTTATATGGAACGAATCGGGAAGTATACCCTTTCGAACAAAAAAAGAATTTTTCAAATCGGTTCATAAATGACGGAGACATGAGGTAACAAACATAAAAAAAACAACCAATTTGAGAACCTCCTCCTTTTTGAAGTCGGTTAAAAATAACGGCGAAATGAGGTTGTTACTCTACACCTCTGTTTAAAAATGCGGGGAATACAGACGTCATGATAATTACGACTTTTTTTTTCTATTGGACTGCTGTAGACTAGCTGCTGGTCCTAGGCGACCATTTCTACGTAACCGGGCAGTTATTGGCGAGACCTGAAGGGTCTCCAGCCAATGGGGGGGAGTAAAATACTTAACCTAAACTAACTACTTGTACTACACTAACATCATGACTACCTGCAACAACAGCACTAAGGGCGACCCCTAGTGGGACTCGGACCTCGGCTTAGGGCGTTGCTGGCGAGGGCTTAGGGGGGGAGACAGCTTGATGAGGGCTGAATTATCGGTGTGACTGATAATTATATCTGTTCTTACTTGGATATTTATTTATTATTGAGCATTTATTATCTTTTTAATACTTATCCAGTAGGTGTTTACTATTCCGCGTGTCCATCTCTAGATGTATGCTTTCTAACACAGTGACATATCTTACGACTATTTTGTTCAAGTTAAACAATATACAGCATAAGCTAATATTAAAAATAAATGTAAGTAAGTTGCTTACTCTTCAAATGTAAAAGTTAGAACAGTAAAATATTTTACAAGCCAATGGAAAATACAGTTTTAAATATATTAAGATGATAACTCATGATCTATCTTTCACGTCTTCCTAGTCGATCCAAAGGCTATCTGGAAGATATCGCTATTAGTGATAAGAACGCCATTGAACCCTTGTTTCAAATTGTTTCTGTTTTATTTCTATCCTAAGTACATTCTTTCTGAATCGTTTTTTAAATAATACACAAGGTTATTCGGAAAGGGGGTACTAATCCGCAGGCCACTTAAAGTATCACTGATTATAGTTTTAAAGCAAGTGTTAAAATTCGATAATTTTTATTTCCATGGAAAACGATTATTATTTTAGATTTTTCAAAAAAAATTGACCTCTGTTTTAGTTACAAATTCAGAAAAAGGGCTTCTAATCCGTGACCCTTAATATGACCTAAAAGTAGGTGAGGATAGACAGATTTTAGGGAGTTTTTATGAAATCTTTGAACAGCTATTTCTCTTAAACTATTGTTTTTTGGGGAAAGTTATAGAACAAAAGTTATTCATTATTATGGGTACTTTAACACCCTTTCGGATTAGTACCCCCTTTCCGACTAACCTTGGATAAGGATATGAATCCAAAAAAAAAAACTAATCTATGTTCAGTTATTATTTTATACCTATTATGTTTAAACCTTTAAACAAAGCACAACCAAAATAAATAACTATAAAATTAAATAAGCTATACATTTAACACCTGCCTCTCGAAATAACAAACAATATTATAAATGTTCTTAACTGTAATATATAGCAACAATAGCCTGACCCGAGACAAGAAATTACTTCAAATTAATTACAATTTATAACCTAAATGATATTAAATACCAAGATGGTAGACCATTCAAATTATTACACAATAAGTACCTGCTCTAATCTGTAGAAATATTTTAATTTCAATAGGTGCCGTTGATTTACGAGGTCCATATGAAAGAGCTGTGAAAACCACCAGTTTATTAAGATCTCGGAATTACCCCTCTATAGTATATTATTGTAGATGAGTGAAGGGAATTAGGTAGGTCATTGATGGCTGGTGCTATAACTGCCACCCTAGTTCTGTTCCATAAGTTATATTAGTTTAGCTATTCATTACGAAGCGTGAGAGTGTGTTATCTAAAGTTAAGAGTCTTAAACTAATTCGAACAAATATGTACTTATAAAGTACCTAATGCGTGGATATATCGCTCTTAGTATAGTTTGAATACGGAAATGTTAGAAGTTAGTTTGTGTTTAAAGTAATTAAAATTATCTATTAGATCTTCGCTGATTAGAAATAATTTATTCTGCGTGAATATTTTTTATAGTTAGGTATGTTATGAAAAAATATTCAATATTTAATATTGTACATTTTAACACTTAGGTCTCGTGTAGTGCCGGACTTAAAGAATAGCACTACCCTATCTCTTCCCGTGGGTGTAGTAAAAGGCGACTAAGGGATTCTCTAGAAGATGGGCAGCAGCGTTCTCTGAGTAGTTTAACAACCGTACTGCGATCGCCAACCCGCCTGCAAAGCGTGGTGATTACGGCAAATCCCCCTTTTTGGGGGAAGCCTATCTCCAGCAGTGGACATCTTTCGGCTGAATGATGATGATGATAATTTTCAACACTTTATTTTGAAAAACTGTTTATGTAAAATGAAAACCGTACTACAAAACTATAAACCCGATGATTTTTTTTTTTTTTTTTTATTTGTTACTAGGCCTGCGTTTGGCCGCCATCTCGCCTGATGTTAAGCGATGATGCGGTCTACGATATATTTATTAGATGTGTTGCTAATAACATAACATACAAATGTACTCTTAATTGCTGATGCCTCTTTGGTCAAGTCGCAAGCGCTACTACTGAGCGCGTCGGGCAAAGTGATATTAAGTTTTTTCGTCTGGAATTTTTCAGTAGCAGCCCGGAGTCTAGATTTGGGCCCGGTTGTTGGCAATAGGCTCGCCCCCTATTACATGGGAATTAAACATAAGGGCAAAATGCGGGTGTTACTATACACTTGTGCCCAGCCCGGGAGTACAGGCGTGATATCATGTTTATGTACTCTTTATTAAATATTCAATAGTAATTTTAGTAGTACGAACTATGTGGTATTTGATTGGAATGTCCAATATTTGTTTATAGATATATTTTGATGATAGATCGAAAACAGCCGTTTCAAAATTTAAAGACCCAATCTCTGACATTACGACTTTATACAACAGCACTAACTTTCACCACAATTAGGGGTCGAGTAAATACTTGAAGTTTGAAGACCCTTCCCGTAATCCACAGCAAGGTTTGCTAATAAAGACCGTTTTCAAGTAATACGCTTTATAATGCACAAAACTATTGAAGTAGGTGCAAGCAGACTGGTCCAGACAAGTTGGCGAACACTGCGCACTCTGGTGGATTAACCAACTTCCTCGTAATCTTCCCGAACGGCCAACTTAAAATTCTAACATCAGTTTCGGGAATTAAGGGATTCACTCCATAAATTTATAAAGCCCGCTTACTCCAACTTAATCTTGTTTGTTTATTCCTAGGTCTATTAGCGGATAAATCGAATAAGTTATTCTCTTTAGTAGCTCTCCTTTGATTAGGGACGGCTCGCAAAATAGCCCTGTGTAATTCGCTAATTATTGTGGAGTAACAAATTACGTTAAGTTTTCATCGCGGAGCTTTACAAAAGCGTAAAGGGTTGAAAATGCAACGTAAAATAAATAATAATAAAATGTTACCGGCTGACAGTTGAGTTTTAAAAGAGTTTTTAAGAAGAAATGTTGGGGAGTCTGTTGAGGGTTGCCGAAAAATCTATTATGGCGGTGTCTAATTTCCCCTGGAGGTGCAGTACGGGCTGGGGTTGAGGGTAAGCCCGTAAGGAGCCTGTACATCATGCGGGCGCTCTGGCGTGACACGAGGCTTTGCGATATGATAAAGCACCTGTTCACATATTTTATCGCGCGCACATTGAGCCAAAATGTATTATAAGATGCGTGTTAGGAAGATTCATTTTTGTAGCAATTTACGAACTGCGATAGCCTGCTGAATTGTCGCTTATTACGTTAGCAATTGTGGAGATTTATAAAACATTTTTGAAATATAATGAGTTATAAGTATGTGCGAAAAATAGTATTATAAAAAGTAACAGTACCTTGTAAAGGGTAAAACTCAGAAAATAAAGATAATTCCACACTTAGTGGTCAGAAATCAAATTTTTATATAACCTTATATAGGGAATCTTGAAACTCAACGTGAAGCCAGGAACAAATGATAAGGAAGTACATAAAAGTTCAGAAAAAAAAATATTTTTCTCCTAGTCTTTTCCCAACTATGTTGTGGTCATCTTTCAGTCTTACTAGATGCAGCTGAATACCAGTATTTTACACAAAACGATTGCCGTCAGACCTCCGCAACCCAGTTACTAGGCAATACCGATATTCTAAGATTAGACCCGTTGTTAGACTTTCAAGTTTCTGACTACCCGTAATGACTGTCATAGGTATTCATATAACAAAAGAAAAAGAGAGAATTTGAAAAAAGTCGTTTTCGAAAAAACACAGATTTAATAGACTATAGATAGAATTTTATTCATGACTAGCTTTTACCCGCAGCTTCGCTTGCGTGAAATTTTGAATCCGTTAAGTGACGATTTTCCATACAAACTTTCATCCCCTATTTAACTCCCTTAGAGGTTCAATTTCGAAAAATCCTTCCTTATTCCTTGTCTACATTATAAAGGAAACCTCTGTGCAAAATTTCAGCTTTCTAGGTCCAATGGTTTGGGCTGGGCGTTGATGAGTCAGTCAATCAGTCTGTCAGTCAGGACTTTTCTTTTTATTTATTTTATTCATGATAACTTTGAAACTCAAAAATGAGGAAACTTTTTTTATCTTTCTTGGTCTACATATCATTTGTTTCCGACTTGACGTTGCGTTTTGGGACACCCTCAACACAATTAAGAGTGTACTCAAATATAAATAACACGTCCATAAAATCCAAAAATATGTTCTTCAAAGTTAAACGCAACTAACTTTTATTTATTTGTTCTCAAAGAAACTAAGTGAAGCTAAGGGCTCTTACAACTTTGGTACACAGATTTACTTGAGATCGATACTACTAGACAAGTACAGTTCAGCGTAATTTGAATGTACTTGTAACATTACTTAGGGTACTTGAGTCTTGACTAGAACAGAACATCATTCTACCCGGTGAATTTTTAACCGACTTCAAAAAGGAGGAGATCTCAGATCTCCGTCATTTATGAACCGATTCGAAAAAATCTTGTTTTGTTTGAGAGGGTATATTTTCCGTTTGGTCCCTTATTAATTTTATCGAAATTGATTCAGCGCTTTTTGAAAAAATCAACAAAAACTAAAAAATATACACAAATCGTATAAAGACGATGTTTTAGTTGTAGTAGTGGTCCGAGAATTTATACACTATTGTAATTGTAATTTGTGGCACTACAAAAAGTAAAAACCGACTTCAAAAAAAAACTAAACGGAGTAAAATAACTATCACATAACAAAATTATCAGAAGTCGGTGTAATTCCACGCTGAAACAAATTGAATGCACCGACTTATGAAACTGATAATTATTTTACACCGTTTAGTTTTTTTTTTAAGTCGGATTTTTTTCTTTTTTAACGTTATTTTATCTAAAAGAGATGATATCGAGCACATACGTAATCAGCCGATTACTGCACTACTGGGGCCCAATTCTCCTATAATAAATCTTGATAAATCACAACCGAACCAAGGCCGAACCGTTCATTCAGACAGTTCTCAATTTCAAAAGCTATCGAATTGTTTGACACAAAAAACAAAATCAATCATTTTGAAAGTTTTCGAAAACAAAAACTGACTGACGGTTGTGGTTCGATTGCGTTTGGCAACAATTTATTTTAGGAGAATTGGGCCCCTGTGCTTCTCGAATCCAGCAGATTCCCGTGACCTTCACCACATCATCGGTCCACTTTGTGGGGGGCCTACTTACGCTGCGCTTACTACTGCGAGCTGCCGTACTGAAATAGTTATCCGAGGAATACTCTATCTGCCACCCCAGGAAAATTTTACCACTGAACAAAATGATACATAAGTACAAAAATATTGTATTAGAGCTGTGTTACAGTTTTGTACAATAAAGTATATTCTATTCTATTCTACATCCTCCAAACAAGGTTCATATTGTCACATAAACAAATATATTTAGTTAAATGTTCAGAAAATTCCTCATAGCAGCCCTTACTTACCTTATAGTTGGCCCATGGATGTCACTTTTTCGAATAGAGATTACTAAGTATGGCTTGAAATATTAAATAACAATAAAAAGTAGGTATACACCGTCTGCTGTGGTTCTGCTAACATATTTAATGAAGCCTGACCATAAACTATAAACGGTAAAGGTCATTCGAGACTCTAATTTGTAACTTTCCAGCAAACGCGGTTCCATTTTAATATTTTACATAAAATAGTGTAACACCTGGTGTTTAAATCTCCTGTTTCATATTGCTGACTCTGGATAAAATGTATTCTATTTTACTTCCTGCTGCAGGATAGAAATAATAATAAAGTCCTTATTCTTTAAGATGCTATGATTTTCAGGAACTATAGTTTGTTTCCTTGATTTGTTACAAAGTCATTCTGAAAGGGGGTACCAGTACGCTTGCCACTTACTTAAAGTGATGTTGTGAAACAAGTGTTAAAATTTCAAAATTCTATGATTTTTATTTTAGTTCTTTCAAAAATTCTTCCCTGCTTTAGTTACGAATTCAAAAATGGAGCTTCTAATCCGTGACCCCAAATAATTATGATCTAAAATGTATACACAGCTGATGATAGATAGATTTTAGCGTATTTTTAACTGACTTCAAAAAGGAGGAAGTTCTCAATTAGGATGTTTTTTTTTATGTGTTTTCGGGCATATCTCCGTCGTTTATAAACGGATTTGCAAAATTCTTTTTTTGTTTGAAAGAATATTCTTCCGAAATGGCTTCATTTAAATTTGGTGAAGATCTGATGAAGACCCTCGGAGGTTGACAATAGATAACAGCCAATTACCCGAGATTACTGTAATTGCATGTTTGTGTATTGTTAATGCCACTAAAAATCGAAAAATAAAATAATATTTAAAAAAAAGTAAAAACCGACTTCAAAAAAACTAAAAGAGTAAAATAATTACTATAATTTATAAAACTAGTTTTAGTTAAGTTATTTTATTGATGAAATCTTTGAACAGCTATTTCTCTAACTATTGACTGTTGAGGAACGTTGTGGAACAAAAGTCATTCATTATTATGGGTACTTTAACAGCCATTCAGATTAGTACTCCCTTTCCGTCTAATCTTGTATACATGACATTACGCTATTTCTAATGAAGGTAGACAGTAACAACAGTACTGCGTGCGTGTGTTCTATAATAAACTAGCGACCCGCCCCGGCTCCGCACGGGATTAATGTAGATTCTCGCCTTTTCTCTACTATATTATGCATGTGTTATACATATAAACCATCCTCTTGAATCACTCTATCTATTAAAAAAAACTGCATCAAAATCCTTTACGTAGTTTTAAAGATTTAAGCATACATAGGGACAGACAGACAGCGGGAAACGACTCTGTTTTATACTATGTAGTGATATGGCATCTTGATTTTTTATGTATACGTAATGTTTGTATCTCAAGGAATATAAAGACCTTTGCCAGATGAACGCTAATATCTTGTAAACAAGCGAACCTAAAAAATAGGTCAATAAAAGCCTGTAAGTAGAAGAAAAAACCGATAATCTAATGATATTTAATCGAAGGCAAAATGCTGAGAGGTTAAAGACGTATATACCAAGTACTATCTAAGTATATATATCAAGCAGATTGCCAGTACCTCTCAGAATAAGATTGCATTAAAGGCGAACGTTCAATATCGGAATATGCCGACTGTGCAGCGTATGTGCCAACCTGCACCTTTCTACAATGTACCTACTAGAACATTTTATAAAAAGTCTTGTTTTTCTTCAAGAAATAATACTGGTTGTAAATGCAATCACATTCAATTTCGTAAAATATCAAAGTTGAAATTGCCTCAGGAATAGAAAAATAATAAAAAAGTAAGAAAGATCCGTCTTTTATGAATTATTAGATTAGATTCATCTTTCATGTTTTGTTCATCTTTCAGTAGAGGTATATCGGTACAACCTACAAGTTTAGTTGTAATCAAGCCATTTTTAACTCGTATAAGTGATAAACAAACGTTTAACTGTGAAAAAAAGTAAAGCCACAAAATAAAATAGGTACGGTCAGCATCAAAAGTAGCTGAACATTTGAGTTTTTAAACTTTGCATTAATTAGATAACTAATTGATAGGAAGCAAAAAATTTAAGGCATACTTAGAGCTATATCCAGCAGCTCTAGGTATCTATTAAACTTTTTGTTTTAAAACAATTCGTTTTCTAATTAATGCCAAGTTTAAATACTCAAATGTTCAGCTACTTTTGATGTTGACCGTACTTAAAAAAACATTTTTCTGTAAGCATCCATTCATTAAACACAACACACACATTTTAGAAAACCTTAACACTTATTCTTCAATCGTTTATAAGTGTGTATTTTATTAAATGATTTTTATGCAATACTAGCGACCCGCCTCAGCTTCGCACGGGTACTATAATATGCATGTATTATACATATAAACCTTCCTCTTGAATGAAACTCTATCTATTTAAAAAAAACGCATCAAAATCCGTTGCGTAGTTTTAAAGATCTAAGTATGGACAGACAGCGGGAAGCGACTTTGTTTTATACTATGTAGTGATGCATGTGTCGCGATTAAAGGTTTGTTTACCTTTAATATAAAATGTTAACAGCCTGACTATAAATAAATTAGACCTTCTGTAACTAGTACACAGGTGAATGTTACTGTTATCTTATTACCGAGTTAATTACCTACCCTTAAATTGTTTATCAGAGTATCAGACAAATTTTTATATTAGTTCGATTTTCAATTGTACTCAGCGGAAAAACTCATAATTGCCACTTGTGTTAAATTTAAAACAGCAGTTTTTAAAACTAAAAAATTGCTGGTAATTTTATAAACTAAAATTCCACGCTTGCACCGATTCGGAACTATTAACAACTTCAATAAGCAATCAACATCACACCGCGTTCCGACGCATAATGAATAGCCACGAACTAATTCTACGTTACCAACATGAAAAGGCGTAGTTATAGTTCCATCGACTTGTAAACTACCCTGCCCCCCGCTGGCTAACTATATGTAGGCGTCAGAGGGGACCGTCATATTAGTTTGAAGCTCCAAATTGACAGGACGCACGCACGGACCGCTCTTTCATATGGACATCGTAAATCAGCGGCGCCTACCGAAATTAAAACCAGGGTTGCTACGTGTATTAATTTGCAGTGCAGCTCGAGCACGGTCGGCGGGCGACGTCGACAGATTTCGTGGTATTGTAAGGCTAGAAATTGAGACGAGGCCAACACCTGGCCCGCCGTCCAATATTGTTACGCAAAATATGCCCCCAATGACTTTTGATGTGAATCGTCGAAACTCTGCGAGTTATTCGGCGTGCAAGGTAAATGAATCTGGAATTTTGCGCAAACAAGTCGCATACCTATATTTTCACAGGGAGGATGGTGCAAACATAAGTTTTTTTTTGGCTACAATTCTACGTCAATGGCTGCAATGAATTTTATGGTAAACAGAAGTAGATTTTTTTACAAGTGCTTGTGATCGTATAATCGAATTTACTTTTATTTCATGAAATGCTTGAAATCGAATTCAAGCTAATACTTTTTAGTTTGTTGTTTTTAGCAGTTTGCATAACAGAGTACAGTCATCAAAAACATGTTGTTTCTTAAACATATGATTGTATAACCTACTAGTGTTCATAATTATAGTTTCCATGGAATTCAAGAAGGATTTGACGGGATATCTAATTATGTATGTCTCCATGTTAACGGGACTATTGGCGGAGACGCTTACCGCTCATTAGCAAACGCTCACAAGTCACTTGATTTTTCTCATTAACGTACACTGCGATATTCTCAGATATAAAATTAACCTTTGAAAATTCCTGCTATGAAAGATGGAATTGCTTCTTTTATTTTTTTCTGTTGGACCAATTCTACGTAACCGGGCGTTATTGGCGAGAACTGAAAGGTATCCAGCCAGGGGGGAATTAATTCTTAACCTCAGCTAACTACTTATACCAAGCTCCAAAGTCTTGAGCATCGGCGCAAAGTTGCCAGTCTATCGGTTTTTTATCGGACACATTTCGGAGAGTGTGCTTCAGATCTGCATGATCTAATACCCCCCTGCCCTTTTTTCTATCGGACGGCCAGAAGCACGAAAAAGCGCCATCGGTTCATGGTTGATATACCAAAAACCCGAACGAAGCGCTTTGATTCCACTTTCATTGTGAAAACCGCCAAACAGTGGAATGCGCTGCCCGAGTGGGTGTTCCCCGACAGCTACAATTTGGGTGTCTTCAAGTCACGAGTGAATCGGTTTCTTCTGGGCAAGCGTGCTCCATCGTAGACCGCATCATCGCTTAACATCAGGCGAGATGGCGGCCAAACGCAGACCTAGTAAAAAATATAAAAAAAAAAAAAAAAAAACCACACCAACATCAGCACTACTAGCAACAACAGCACTAAGGGCGACCCCTAGTAGGACTCGGGCCTCGGCTTAGGGCGTTGCTGGCGGGTTACCCGTCGCCCGACCAGTAACAGGCATGAGAGGGCGGCGCGCAGTGTTCCGTGCGCGCCTCTCTGGAGGACTTGGGGCTATGCCCACAGTAGAAGAGGTCCACCAGGACCCGGCGGACTGAGGCCTGCCGGGGTCGCGGTATGTACAGCTACGAATCCCGCGACCCCGGCCAAGGGTCAGGAGAAGGAACACTGTGGGTATCCGGTAAGAGCCGTAATCGCAATAATCCCTCGCCTTCCCCGGGCGAAGGGTTATGCTATGAGGATTTTCCCACGATGGCGTTGCAGGCGGAAGATTGGGAGGGAGATATGGGCTGAATTATCAGTGTGACTGTTGTGTCTGAAGAGGCGACCGGCTCTACAACGAGAGAACTCGGTGGATCGTGTCGGCGGTGGAACGTCACGACGGACCTCGATGGGAGTATTGTTCTTATTTTTTAAATCAGTGGCCCTGTACTTATTTTTTTGTCTTCTGCTTCTCACGTGTCGGCACGATTAACGTTAAAAGCTGATGCCGGTATGAAAATAGTAATCATTAGTCAGCAAGCAAGGTTGGTTGTGGGCCTGACTGCCCAAGGTGCGCCGGACTTACTCAAGTATCGTCACTCGTCGAGGCTCTTTGAATGCTTAGCACATGGTGACACATACCAGTCTTGCAAGGATCGAACTTTCAACCCTTAGCAAAATGAGTTAATCACCATACCACTACACCAACTGCCTAAATGACGTCACTAGTACATTTCACACTAAATAATTCATACAGCAACTGGGTGAAAACGCCACAACATTATCCGCATATGTATTTCAAAAATACTTAATAAATTGTTCGGTTTATTTAGTCAACAGTAATGTTTGCCAATGCGTTGATGGAGTGTTGTTGGCACAGAGCTCATTTGGACCAAAGTTATAATCGTTAGCTATGTAACAAACTGTACGTTCACGTCGGCTTATCGCTGTTGTATCAACTGAATTGTTTATCATTTGTTCTCTTTACATTGGCTGTAATTTTGAATGGGTTCACGGAATTATTGTCGATGATCAGTGGATCAGATTTTCATTAAATAACCGTTGCCTGTTCTTAACCACGCTTCTTTTCCTTCAACTTTTCTCTATCTACTGCTGGATAGGCCTATTCTTCAGCGCGCTATTTTTAAGCAAACCCTAGAGAACCATTTTTCTTGACATAAAATATCATCACGCCTGTATTCCCCGAAGATTCAGGCAGAGGTGTATACTACACACTCATTTCGTCATAATGTTTAAATCCCACGTAATAGGGAGCGAGTCTATTGCCATCAACCGGACTCAAATCCAGACTCGGCTGCTACTAAGTAATTCGACACAGAAAAACTCAATAACATTTTGGCCGACTTAGGGATCGAACCTAAAATCTCACGAACAGCAGTTGCGCTTGCGACCATTAGACCAACGAGGCGGAGTAGATTATATTTCAGTGCGTTACACGAAGAGGACCGAATAATTTTTCAAGCGCATTGGTCAAGGTTTGGTGTTACCTTCCTTTGAAGGAGAGATTATTGCCTAGTACAAGGCTGCTAACCCTATGCCCGCGGGCCCTTAAATGGCCCGTGCAAACCTGAAAATACCCGTCAAGTTGAGAGTCCGTGTACGGTGTACCTACGCGTCGTGATCGGTTTGTATACGTACCTACGGCGTAGGTAGGTACGTAAGGTGACCCGCCAGAAATATCGGAATTGTCCGTTTGGCCCAACTGATAAAAAAGTTGAGCAGCCTTGGCCGAGCAGATCATTTTGCCTGTTAATGGGTTTTTCCGTGTGCAATTTCTTAGTAGCGGTCCGGAGGCTGGATTTGTGCCCGGTTGATGGCAATAGACTCATCTTCTATTACATGGGACAGAAACAGCAGAAATGATTATGTTATATAATCCACAAAACTTGCTTCCTTATTTTATTTTCAAAAGCAAGTCTTAATATAATAATACCTAGCCACACTAACATTTTTCTTGCGATCATAACCCGTTATAGCAACACTATCTGACGTATGCACCTATCGCACGTAGCACCGAGAAGATTCCCATTCGTCAAATGGACGGCTTTATTCAGAGAGTCCACAGGTGCCTGATAAGCGCGGCTGAGATCACCCGCCCGTTCTGTACTTGATGGAATTGCTGTCTTGCTTGCATTGTGCATAATACCATCCGACGTAAACTCTCTTTTGACCTAGGTACATGTGTTTATTTCGTTTCTAGGTTTTTATTTTGTTTGTATTCGCTTCGTAGAACTTAATGCAGTTGATTTTAAATAGGTATTCTTGCAGTGCATATTGCGTAGTTAGTTCATCCGGTTTTGTACATTAATGAATACGTATTTACTAAAAAGGATACGGGAAATACAAAAGTATAAAAATATTAATTTCTCGTAGCATTTCGTAGCAGTTCTCTACAATATTTCGTAGCAGGTTTTTTTAACTCTGCCCCTCTTTACGATTTCTCCTGTATCGTTGATGCGTTTACATACACAAGTTTTCACAGGCACAAATGCCCAGACCCGGAACAACTATCTGTAGGCCATACAAATATTAGTTCCTTGCAGGAATCTAACCCACGATCCGTAGCGCAGAGGCCAACCGCTCAGCCACTGCACCAAACGTATCGTCATTTTTTTTTACAATTTATGCTAAAATTTTACAAAAAAATAACAACACATACACATTTATACTCACGCCTTTTCCCATGGGAGTAGGCAGAAATTGCAGAACGCCACATGCTACGATCCTTACATACTCATTTCGTTTCATCCACGTTCATACATCTTGTCATACACGCACACCAGTTGAGAGTACTACGCACCTGTCCTTTTTAAAGAACATCATTGTATGTCCTTCTAGGGCGTTTTCACTGACATCCGACGCCTTAAAAATTCCTTTTGTTAATCGCCGTTTATTCATTCTCTCAACATGACCAAAGCACTTAAGCATACTCCTTTAAATTTTTGTCACAATACATCACCAATTTTGTCTTTAACAATACATCTAATCAACTAACGCATTTACATCACCAAAATCATTCCATCCAAACGTACCAAATTGTTACGCAAGTAATGCAATCGCAATCCCCCGATAGCAATCACAAGTAATAACAAGAAGTCCACTTCTACATACATGAGCTGCCGTACATCAAGAAGTTTGAATGAGGGTACCTCGCGTCGACGCACTGACAGCAACAATCACGCAAGTAAAACGTCATTACGAAGACTGATACGTTACACTTATTACGTGTGCTGTTGCTATTGCTAACGAAATATAAAACTTATAAATAGTATTTTGTTTATGTACGTATTTAGCCAAAATGTAGTTATATCTCTGAAATATATTTAAGGAAACAATCTTTCAAGCTCACGCTCGACTTGCCCAAGCAATGCTATTGGTAAAGGTCGTGCTTTAACGTATACCAGCGTAATGTCCGCGAGATGTAAACGAATTGGAGTATTGAAAGTCCCAAGTCCATCAGCAAATACCTCTGGAAACTCATTCCTTAAACTTGCTACTTCATCAAAGCTCCCTTCAGATATGTTATGACATCTAGTGACATCTAACTGTAACCGACGTATCCAAGTGCGATCCATTAATGGGGGGCCTCTTTTATCAAAACTCTCAATTTGACCTCAGACCATGTTCTTCTTCTATCGTGTCGGCACGAGCTATAGCTCGTGTACAAGAATAGCTCATACCGTGGTTAAAAGATTAGCCAATCAGCAAGGATGGTAGCGAGGCTGACTGCCCAGGGTGCGCCGAACGTACTGAAGTATCGTCACTCGTGGAGGCTCTTTTCATGCACCCCATGTTAAAAATAATTTTATCCTACCGACTGCGCCAATGAAATATATTTAAGGAAACAACCGTGATCGCAGAATACTTTTTAATTTCCATTGACAGTAAACAACGTAGGTACACAAAGGTTATAAGAAATAATAGGTTTTAATACAAAACACTACAATCTCGTTACAAATATTAATTATAATATTTGTCGGGAAGTTCTATTATGTTTTAGACGACAATTTCATACATCATGGCTGGTTACTCGTTTACATATGAAAACCATAAATTCTGCTCATCATTCTGTACAACTTTTACTATAAGACAAACTTTAAATAGACTCTCCTAGTACCCATTGAGGAACTAACGGCCTGTCCACATCTCCACGTCACTACGTCGTCAACGTGGAACGGTGCGGTGACGTGGCACGGTGCGTTGACGTAACGTGCAAATTTACGTTACCGTATCGTAAAAACGCACATCAGGATCATTGTTAGATTTATCATTGACCATGTAGATCCTAAATTTTAATAAGAGAAACAGTAAGGTATGGTTAAAAGCATCGGAGCACATAGACGGCGACTAACTCGCGGGCGTGGAGAGCGCGGGCGGAGCGCATATACGTGTGCGCTTGCGGCTAGAGGCGGAACGTGTTACGATACGGTAACGTAAATTTGCACGTTACGTCAACGCACCGCACCGTTCCACGTTGACGACGTTGTGACGTGGAGATGTAGACAGGCCCTTAATCTGTATCTGCTGATCAGTGCAAAACTAGTTCGTACAACGCAAAGTGGTCTTAAAAAGTTTTGGAAGGAAATAATGAAGAAGCTAACGTATAGGAATTTAATATTACATACATAGGTACATAACATCACGCCTGTATTCCCCGAAGGGTTAGGTAGAGATGTGACACCCTCATTTTGCCGTTATGTTCAAGTCCCATTAATAAAGATCAACTCCATCCAATAAGAATTTAATATTAGTGGTCGAAAATTTTCAATTTTTCGAGTCCGACTTCCATGTTTATGATTTACTAGCTTTCGCCCGCAGCTTCGCGTGCGTGAAATTTTGAAACCGATATGTGACGATTTTCCATACAAACTTTCATCCCCTATTTAACTCCCTTAGGGGTTGAATTTCGAAAAATCCCTTCTTAGTGGATGCCTACGTTACAAAAGGAACCTACTATCATCATTTCAACTTTCTAACCCCAGCGGTTTAGGCTGTGCGTTGATAGATCAATCAGTCAGTCAGTCAGATTCTCCTTTTATATCTATATCTATACTTCTATACTAATATTATAAAGAGGTAGAATTTGTTTGTTTTTTTTTTTTTCTTTTTTCTTTCTTTTTTTTTATAAAAACGTTGCCCCACACTAAGATTTCTCTTGTATCGTGGGTGCGTTTACAGACACAAATCTCACAAACAAACGCCCAGACCCGGAACAACCATCTGTAGGCCATACAAATTTTTGTTCCGTGTGGGAATCGAACCCACGACCCGTAGCGCAGAAGCCAATCGCTTAGCCACTGCACCAAACGTTTCGTCGTGTTTGTTTGTATGTAGGAGGTAATCTCCGAAACTCCTCATCCGATTTCAAAAATTCTTTCACCAATAGGAAGCTACGTTATTCCTGAGTGCTATAGGCTATATTTTAGTATCAAAAAAATTAGGGATCCTTAAATAAATTACAATAATGTAACCCAAGGTATCAAAAATTGGCTTATCTATACTTCAATTAAAAGAGGTAGAATTTGTTTGTATGTAGGAGGTAATCTTAACGCGAGCGAAGCCGTGGGCAAAAGCTAGTGTGTAGATAAACACGAAACTCGGACGATAACGTGAAAAAAGCGGAATGATAGAGTAGAACTCTACAAACAGCTAAGTCTTAAAAAGTTGGCATAATACGAAGGCCTATACATAGCTCAATATTCAGCTATTCAGACTTCATCTATTCGAGTACTTGCGTGTGGCTCATAGCTGTGGGCTATCGTAAAACTATATAGCTACCATAGATACTCATATCATAAAACTTTTTTTTAGTCTGTCGCTCTATTTCAGCTAGACTTGCTAAAAGGCCACACGGCCTGTACATATGTCTACAATGAAACTACAAGCGCAACCAGGTTTTATTTTGTGGTACAACTAAATAAACTTGGCTACATTCGATTCGAACCGCAGTTTTTTTAGATATACGCAAAACAAATAAAATACCGCTACATTTGTAAAACTAAAACATGTTTGTTTTATACATGATGTGTCGAAACTCAACGTCAAGTCGGGAACAACGGATATGACAGTTATATCAGTTCAAAAAAAAGTTTAATCGGATTTGAGGTTCAAAGTTACAATGAACAATTTTTTGTGTCATAAATCTAACTATTAAAGGTCTTGTATCACCCAATACTTTGTATGAGTCATCGGGATCTGTAAGGAACTCTGTAGTGTTGTCCAATACAAGGTTCAAAAGAGGGTCATAAACTATAACAATAAAAGGTGTCATAAAAAAAAAGTTCAATACTGCATCATTTGATTTGAGGTGACATTTTGATTAAAACACAATGACGTTGAACTCAAGACTGATTTATCAAATAATGTAGGGAGTAAGAAATACATAGATTTATTAATTTAACTAATGGAGGCACCATGTACATTACAGTTCCCGGCTTGACATTGCGTTTCGGGACAGCCTGTATATGTAAACTGTCACTTCGAATGCTATTCCATAAAATAAATGCAAATGCCAAGTTCAATGCCTAAAGGTAAATGAAAATGATGAAATTCGTATAATAAAGCTGGATACTGGGAATTCTCTATTCCGCAAACCTTCACATCGAGTTAGCACATGAGACAGGCGTCCTGAAACTTTTGACACTACAAATTCGTGAATTCTAGAAAATCTGGATGACATCATCTATTTCAATAGAACAGCTCAGCTTCTGAAAATCATTTCCACGTCAAGTCAAATAAAGTCATTTTTTTACAACTTTCGGGAAAAGAGCTGAAAAGGAAAGAAATGGACACTTTAAAAAAAATGATTTTGCATTCATACAAATACAGATTAATTTATATGAGATAAATAACATAAAAATCAATGATAAGCTTTTTACAACAATAGTTTTAATAAGCTTATCATTGATTTTTAATCTATATCAATTAGCAGCTGATTAGTACTAACAGACAGCACCCGTTCACGAGCATGACGCGCACATCGGCGTCACTCAACCATGTTAGCACTCGTGACAACACCCGTGTCGCTCGCTCATGAACCATGTCAATTCATGAACGAGGCCCGTAGTAATAATCTAATGTGTTCACAATGAGGCTATTAAACCTACGAGAAGCTTGAACGAAGGAAACTGTTTTATTAACAGCTGGCCCATGCCTACAAACTGGAGACAGTTCAATATTAAAAATATGTTGTCCGAGGCAAAGATACCTATGCTCTATTTAATTTATCAGACATATAAAACCCATTTTAGCAAGGGCATGTTTAGAAATAAGCAACATGTTTGCTTCGTACAAGACTAAGGACTACGTTGACGACAGGGATGTTTGGCATTAGTTCCTGCACATGTGGCTTCTCTGGAACCTCATTAACTACGTATGTGTATTAACTACCCTCAATTATGTTTTTATTTTTATTGCCATCTCTCAAGATATCTTTTATCTTATTTTACAATGATTTTTTGTCTAAGTTTTGATGACATTTAATTATGTCAATTGTTTTATATAGTTAAGCTTCATTTTATCTTTTATAAATATGAGAACTTCGTGGACTTGCCTTTATATAATAATTGTGTAAATTACTATTATTCATATTCTGCATTTTTTTTCTTTTTGGTTAATTTTTGTACTCAAGACTTGGTATTACATTACTCACAGGTCTGTGGTCAAGATTACATTGTTCTCTCCCTAACTATCCTAAATCATAGCACGGTATTTAATGAAGTTGTTAAAGATATTCTTTTTTAGGGTTCCGTACCCAAAGGGTAAAACGGGACCCTATTACTAAGACTCCGCTGTCCGTCCGTCTGTCCCGTCTGTCACCAGGCTGTATCTCATGAACCGTGATAGTTAGACAGTTGAAATTTTCACAGATGATGTATTTCTGCAACAAATACTAAAAAACAGAATAAAATAAATATTTAATAGGGCTCCCATACAAAAAACGTGATTTTTTGCCGTTTTCATAGATATGGTGGTACGGAACCGTTCGTGCGCGAGTCCGACTCGCACTTGGCCGGTTTTTTTATTAAAAGAGTAACCATGGAGTTTCTTGCCGGCTCTTCTCCATAGGAAACGACTAATTGGAACCGTGCACTTAAATTCCACTTTTTATAAGTGCCTGTATTGGTTTATGTGAAATATATTTTTTGATTTGATTTGACTTCCAGCAGGGATTCAACGCAGTTGCGCTTTTATGAACCTTAACGGTCAATCAAGATGAGCTGAAACTCTACTTGAAGAAATGGTTCAAGAGATATTCATGCTTTCGTGGACCACTTTTCTATTTTTATATGAAATGGATTATAGTTCAAGATTCGTAAGTAAATTCAAGTGATGTTTTTGGCACGAACTGCAATTCCTCGAGAAGTGCGCCACAGGAAGAATATGACCACGATTTGAAATATATAGATGACATACAGGTACAGAATGATTTTTTAATCACCATCCAATTTTTTTCTAAGCATTAGGCATTTAGTATTAAAAGACCTCAGACCAAATAAAAAACCAAGACAGAGCGCTGTCAACTGTGACGTGAGGCCGGTTTCGTAAACATGTGTGCACTTAGTGAGGTGTAGTTTGATTGTAAGTTGATTGAAAAATGTTGTAAATGTGTGCGTGTGTGCGTGTATGCACAAAGCGGAGGTGTAGTTTTGGCATGTTTCACTGTATTGTTCGCAGCGTTCTGTCTTGGTTTTTTACTTGGTCTGAGTAAAAGACTCCATTTTTGAAGAAACAAGAGGAAAATGACATATTTTCACAATAAAATAATTTTCCCGGAAGAATTATCATTTTTAAATATAAATACTACGCTTATTGCGCATACACTGAATAAGAGAAAGGGGCTCTCTAAATCGCTTGGACTGAGGCTGGCCCTGCATCAGAGTAAGTGGACTAACCTATTTTTTTTTATCCAAATTTCTGAATAATACCTATTGCATAGGTTTTTTTTATGGTTATTATAATAATATAAAACATTCTATACAGGGTGTAAACGAATTCGTGTAATCCCTAAAATCACATGATCTACTAGATTGATTAAAAATTTGTAATTTTTTTATGCTGTAGCGGTAATTTACCATGTTCAAACCACCTAATAAGGAGAATCAACAAAAAACGATAATAAGGAATCAATAAAAAATTTGGAAAAAAAAATTTGCATTTTTTTATTTTTCTTTTAGTGATCATTTCGATGCGTATATATTAATGAAAGCACGGCCACACGGCTGGCGGGTATGACTAACGCGATATCGCTCTTTGCAGCCAGTTAACCCGGGGCTCAAAAAAGACTCAGAAATAGAATACCAAGATTTTTTTTTTCATTTTTTTTTCTGAAAATACCCATTTAGGGTTAATCTTTGTCACCAGTAAATCACGTGGTTTGAAGGAATTACAAGAATTCGTTTACACCGTGATACAAAAGTAAGGCACTCGATAGCAATAGTGACTGCCAACACGCAATAACGACGTGCCTATGATTAATTCCGAGCGACCGGCTGACTCGTGCTCAATCGCCATCTGCTCTTATTAATTGCCTTGTCAGCCGTAATCGTGTGTCCTCGCTTTACTGTCCTGTTCTCTATCGACGCTTACGCAACCTGATAAAATTGTTTTCGACATAGCCGTTACATTCAGTAAATAGATTTTGTAGAGAGGTATTTGCCTTCATGTCTTATGACAGGTTGTGATTACACACGTCATGTGCTAGGCTTTGGAGATGTTGGATGGAACCGGTGTTTGAGTACTGGATTTATTGGGCTGTAAGTTCTTTGCTGGTGTTCTGTCATTTGATTTTGATGGTTTTGTAGTTTTAAATAAGGTATTTTATTCTTAAAATACGTATAACTTGCTGTTGTCTGTGGTTTCACTTGCATCCAATGGATACTTCTTCATGTACCTGGATAAAAAGCATCATATGTGTTAATTAAATTATTAATTTATTGAAAACATAGCCATACAATTTTCTTAAACTAACAAGGCTTAAACTTATCCTCCCTTATTACAAAAGATGGTTTAAACCAAGACTAAGTTAAACCCAGGTTTAAAATGTACCCATCATTTTCTTACGTCATATAACAAAAAGATACGGGGCTATTTTAAAACCTAGGTTTTTCTTAGACCATCTTTTGTAATAAAACCTCATCAAGGCTATTTTTAAGATAAGTTAACGAGGATCTGCTGACCTCCAAACCAGGAAAAACCTGTATCTTGGAGGTCAGTAAGTTTTCTTTCTATAGGCATAGCCCGTGTATAAACATACTAAACCATTTAAACCATTTATATTTTTGCCACACACAAAAGATATTATATAAAACAAGAATAAAACACATTTAAAAGATATAATCGTTGTGTGGCAAGGAATACAGCTCAGTATTAGTGTTGCAAAGGACTCGAGTCTTCGAGTCGTAATTTTAAAGACTCGTCTCAATTATGCAAGATTCTGAATGCTAAAAAGGCTCAGAGTCTAGAGTCAAGCCGAGCCCGAGTCATTTAAAAACGACTCGAGTCTTACAAAGGACTCGAGTCTTAAAATGAACTCGAATCTTCAAGTAAAACTCGGAGCATGAAGGCTCATCATTCGAAAAGACTCGAATACTCGTAGGCGGTAAGTTTAAATTAGTGGTTACGAAACTATGCCTACGAAAAAAAAACTAATAAGATATTACAAATCAGCAAACAAATAACTTCTAATCTAGAAAATAAAGATCCGCGACTAGCCGCATAAAAAGGACTCGAGCGTACAAAAAGACTCGAGCTCTCATGTAACATTCAAAAGCTCGTAAAGACTTGAGTTCTCTAGTCTTGGAGTCCTGTTGTAATGAGTCGAGTCTTGTAATTCTTCATCCGAGTCCTTTTATACAGCATGTAAGGGTAAACACTGTTATTACTCAAACCATGGGTAGATGACTTAAACATAAAAATAAAGGAACGAGTAAAAAAAAAAATATAAGCGCGAGAAATGAGCGGCGCGGTGGCGCTACGACGCGCCGTATACACACTTGCTAACGAGACAGCTGACTGACTGGGGTAGCAAACTGTGCGGGGCCGTGCGTCGGGCCATGCGGCGAGTTCCCCGCGCCCCCTCCCGTAGCTTGTTGCCCCCTCGCATAGGGTGAAATGCTTTTGAGGAAAAATGAAAATTTTATAAAAAAAAAAGGTTTGTTATTTTTCATTGATTTTACGTTCTACAAATGAAACCAAACCACTGGTTTCAAGGATAACGGTGTTTACCCTTACAGCCTGTATAGAACTCGAAGACACGAGTCCTTCAACACTACTTAGTATTCGCTGTGCGTACAGCACAGCACTGCCACTGACCGAAACATACTATTTGTCTAATAAGTTTTGTGTTTCTAACTATTGTTTTAAGTAACATGCTAATAATGCTGTCAATGCAGAACATGGCCTTTCTGTGTGCCAAATTTCATCCAAATCCGTTCAACAACATGCATGATTGAATAACAAACATCTTCACAATTTATAATATCAGTGGGATTTCAACCGAAACTTCACACTTACATTTCTGTACAAAATGTACGTACAGCAGAGACCCTCACATAATTAGATGACATCCATTGCAATTAAGATCTAATCAGTTCCTTCATCCGTGATATTGCAGGTTTCTGATTAAACCCGAAGCAAGTAAGCTAGCAAGGAATAGTGCTAGAAGCCGTAAGACAGAACAAATCATAAAACTGTCTTACACCAATTTTCAGATCTTTCAGTTCCTCAAACTGGTTTTTTTAAGGCTTTGGATTAAAAAATGACGACTTAAATATACTTGGGAGCAAATAAATCCAGCCACTTCTATTTTTCACGTAGGTATTATTGTTATTATTTTTGGTATTATGGAACATATCAATTCTAAACATATATATCGCCTAAAAGTTTATTTGATAACCTTTACAATGAGGGTAGTTTTTTGTATTTTGAATTATACATATAATTCATAAAACCAAAACTAATAACCAGGACAAGTGAAAAAAGGAGTGGCTTGATTTCTTTGCTCCCAAGTGTAGTTATGCCTGCCTCGTTGGTCTAGTAGTAGTAGCGCGACTGCTGAGCGTAAGGTCCTGAGTTCGATCCCCAGGTCGGGTAAAGTGTTGTTGGGTTTTTCCATGTGGAATTTCTCAGTCGCAGCCCGGAGTCTGGATTTGTGCCCAGTTAATGGCAATAGGCTCTCTCCCTATTACGTGGGACATAAACATAACTGCAAAATGAGGGTACAATATACACATCTGCCCAATGCTTCTTTGAACACAGTCGTGATATTGCGATATTATTTAACATAGTTAATTTTCACAACAGTCATATCCAGTACGTAGTTTCTGTCAACTAACTTGTATATTAATAACGTAAATAAATAAAAAAACATATAAGTAGTTATAAGATTATTTAATATTTTATTGTTAATTAGGATTATGTAACTGCGTTGTGTGCTCGATTTTACTGTGTTCAATTGAATAGTGTGAAGAGGCTTGTTCGTTCTATTCAAATAAATAAATAAATAACGATCATCTGCACTCGGCAGGATTTAAATGAGGCAAACGATAGAGCCGTCCAAGTCACTACATATTTGTCGAAGAACAATTCGCACTAAAAAAAGAAAAAGAAGTAGCTACAAAATGTAGCTTTTAAGTAATTATAACTTAACTAGCTTTTGGCCGCGGCCTCGCTCACGTTAATTAACCTCAAAAAACTCTTAACACACTACCAAAGTTTCTGTAATAATATAATTCAATCGTGATTCGAAAGACACGTGGCGCCATCTATGAACGTTATTGTTGTTTTCCTCGGGAACAGTACTTTTTTTCGAGAGGAAAGGTACCCTATGTCCGTTTCTGTAAACCTGACTACGTATTTGCAAAATTTCAGGATGATCGGTACAGTAGTTTAGGCATGAAAAGGTAACAAACAAACAAACTTACTTTCGCATTTATAATATTAAGTTAGGATTGGCGCAGTGATCGTCCGAATTCGAAGTCCGATTCCGATATATGGCCACAGATTCTTGTTCCAAGTCTGTAATAGTCCTGGTCCGTCTAAAATGTGCCTAAAACGGCCATTTTAAATTAAATGCAGTGTCTCGTTCATCGTTCATAATAAGCAATGATAGCCCAGCTGTTGAACGCTTGACTTCTAAGCAGGAGATTCCGAATTTGATCACGGCCCACATCTCTGACTTTTCGAACACATGTGCAGATCATTATTTAATTTTCACCTACGTAAACGGTGAAGGGAAACATCGTAAGAAAACCAGCACACCTGAGAGGGCTACATAAAGTTCTCAACAGTGTAATCCGCCAAACCAGACCAGGCCAGCATGGTGAACTAAGACTTCAACCCTTCTCATAATGAGAAGAGACCCGTGCCCAGCAGTGGGTCTGCAATGGGCTGATTATACTTATGCTCGTTTATCATAGAAAGAAAGAAAAGAAAGTATTTATTTGCGCCAACAACATAACGCACAAAAATTCAAAAACTATACACAAAACCACAAAGAAACTGTTGGGAAAATATGCGTCACATTCACGCAAAACGGCCATCGCTCAGCATAATGCTATGACTCGTGCGAGACAGAGCCACAGCGCTGGTTTTCAGCGAAAGCCGGCGTTGACATGATGACGTCCACCGGTGCAGCAATTAAAAAAGATATAAATAAATGCAAAACAAGTTTTTTTTAAGTACGCAATAATTAAGGAAAAATAAAATAGTTTTAAATATGGCAACGTTTTGTTGCATCGACATCGTCGCTCACGCAGGCATAAGTCGTACTATCGTATATTGTCTATGTCGTGTATTATCACAATTTAACGTAAGTCATCCTTAAATTATTTTAATATCTATACCCCTTGACGGCCCATAAATCATGTATTACTGAAGGCTATTAATCTCGAGATCACGCCTCACCTATTACTACCTAATTATATCAGTTAGACTTGTATTTAGGTGGACATATACATAACGTTCGTTTTGACTAATGACATGTGCAAGGCAGATCAACAGATGACAAGCAATTAAGTAAATTAATTGCAGCCGGTCCGGCCGTCCGACAGTACAGGGAAACCCTCCAATGAATCCTTACCGTGTCCTGGATGACAGACCTCAAATAAATTGATTGGGCACTCGACCATTACGTATTTACTATAGTTTGTCTGTTGTCTGTACCAATAACAGATCAGAGAGCTAAGCTGTGTCCTTAGATAGATCAGTATTAAACGAAATGAGAGCAAACATTTTTCTCGAATTGTACTCGGTTTTATTAAGCGATTTGTGGTATTAAGTAATTAGGTTTAAAAGTTTCTGTGGACTTAATGTTATAAGTATAATATAATAAATTATGTAATTATAGTGGATAAAGACGAAATGTTAAGATGGTTATTAGCAAATATTTTTCGAATGTAAGATGATTCCAGTAGTTACATATAAAAGTGAAATATTTAATAGCGTTAGAAACATTGTAAAGATGAATTTAAAAATAAGAAAACGTATAGTCACAGTGTTAAATCGACGAAGAAGGGAAAGTAAATTTAATTAAAAGTAAATAATTATAACGGTGAAAGTACTCGTAGGTATACTGCCTTGGTTATGTAATAAATAATTATAATTCTTTAACAGAAGACAACAAAATAAAATGTTAAATGAGATTAAAGAGAAAAATAAAGGAGTTGTTAGGATCATCATCTGCCTAGCCTTTTCCCAACTATGTTGGAGTCGGCTTCCAGTCGAACCGGATGCAGCTGAATATCAGTATTTTACATGGAGCGACTGCCTATCAGACCTCCACAACCCAGTAACTGGGTAATACGATACTCTTGGTAAGACTGGTTGTTAGGATAGTGTGGAGTTGTTAGGATATCCTGGTAAAATAAAATTGAAATAATTTTAATATGAATAAAGAGTTGGTAAGATACATTTAATAATAACTTTGTAATTAAGCATTTAAGTTTAACTATGTTAAAAAGAGCAAATATTCAACAAACTGCATAAGCAGTTTGGCGAGCAAAAAATATTATACCATGTAGCCATGTAAATGTCCTGAAAAAATACTATAAGATAAAAAATAACCTACTCTAATCTAGCATTAAAAAAACACCAAATGCATAGATTCCTTAGAAGCTTTACAGAACATATTTAATTAATTAAAAATTCTTTGTCAGTATTCAATACTAAAAGCTTTTAAACAGACACCATAACACAACATCTGCATTTTTAAATTGATTTTCCTTCGCTGACTTAATATTTTAATGGGCAGCACCATCGCTGTGGAATATAATACATATTATTACTACCCTTGATTACCTCGCCCCGTAGGGCTCCACAAAATTTTACCAGCATAAGGTTATATTGTTTTTGTGCGGAAATCGGATCCCTACTGGTAATTATGTATTAGAGATATGTATTCCCATATTCCCTTAGTGAGTACGTTGTGGTTCGAGGTTCGATAGATAGCGGGAATCGGTAAACATAAAAAAGCTATTCTGCTATTTCAATAGTGAAGCATGTTATGTTTTCAAAGAATAAAAAAATGATAATACCCATTCATGCAGAGGTCGGAAATTGACTAAAATATTAGTCGCCGTGTAAAAGCATAGGTTTCAATATTTCAAACAAGAAGCATTTACACTATATCGATGCGTACTATTTTAATAATTATGCAGAAATAATATAAAGTGTGAATCTCCATGAATGCACATACTTAATGAAATTGGGTGAACATAATTTTATCGACGAAAATAATAATAAAAAAATTTTTATAGACGTTAACTTCTTATTGTTAGTTTTGAACAAAGCCGTCTATCAGGTTAAAACAAAAACAGTAATGATTGTAAATAACAGGAATAACTATGAAATACAACTTAAACCAAATTTTAAAAAGCCGTAAACCCGTCACTTAAAAATAAGGAAGAATTTACGGAAAACCATTTTTTTTAGCAGCTGTTCACGAAAATTGTAAACCAAGTTTTTTTTTTGTTCTTTTTATTTTTTCCCGTCGATATCATTATGTCTAATTTAATTTCACTCAATTTCCTACGTGCACTTTATGGAGACTCATACTGTATGTATTAAAACAAGAAGGCTCCAAGCAGTATTTTCAATCTCAACCAAGTATAGCGAACATAACCTATAAATCTTAAGTTAAACATTTACGCTTATGTAATTACATACACCTCACTACACAACATACAACTTAAGTATATATTACACCCGCTCCCGCTCCGCCCATGCTTAAGGGCTTCGGTTGCGGAATTACAGTCAAAATCAATTATGTGGCCAGGTACTTATACCTGCCATTAAAAGCACTTCATCTCTTTAGGTATTCAGAGCGATGGTTCGGAAAAAAGAAAATTTCGAATTTATTTCTGGGGCAATGTTTCAGCCTGTATAAAGCCGGTGTGAAAAAAAAATAGTGAAACCGAAGTCGGTTTTCCTAAAAATATAAAGAATAGACTTCTGTTTTTACTACGACCGTAATCTGTATTGGAATTTGTTAAAGCGTTTAATGAATTTTATTATGGCATTTAGGTACTGGGAATATTTGTCCTCCGAGGTCTCTCTTCTGTAACGTTATACTGCGCATAGCAGGGTGCTCCGGACAAAGAGTCACCAGGGATGGTCCAGCATTCTAAACTGAGCAACACACTCGTAATCTCTTTGATTTTGACAGGTCAACAATTTCCATAGCAACGTATGTATTAACAATCCGACTTCTCCACAACAATGTACCACGCAATGAATATTGTTTTTACACATCAATAGGGTACGAGTATTTGACTGAAAAAACCTAATTAGTCCCTCAGTTAGATTATCAAAAATTATTTGACCCGTATTTTTTCTTTTGTTACGTAAACCAAAATTGACGAAGATACGACACTTTTAAAATTGGCAAATCGTCACAAGCAAGTACAATTTTTACTTGCTTCTGACGCCACAAACCCCCACTCTCGAGTTTTGATGCGTTTTATATTTGCAAATATTGATAGATTTAACAGTATAAAAAATCGTGTCCATTATTTTTCAAAACTCTAACTGGCGGTCTAATTAGATTAGCAATTTATTGATGCTGTCAACATGCCTATTGTCATGACTGATGTTGGTTACGTTACACAATTGCCCTGCAGGTTGCTTACTGTATGATGCCATTCCGGGCTCCTTCCAAGTGAGGGACGCTATTGACACCAAGTGGTTACCTACATTGTCCCAGGAAGGCAATCGGTGGCTCCTATTTTCACTCTGCCATCCGAAACACTTTCTTTGTCTCTTTTTTTGTGGTTCGCCGGTTTGGTTCTAGAATCTTCTTTCGTGGTTTAGTCAACACACGAACAATTTTTTTTCTCATAATCTGACAACTTTCTGATTATGCACAAAACGATCTGACTGAACCTTTTAAAACCAGATTCACAGACCGCTATGTATAAGTATCAAATGACTGTAATTTATCAACATTTTCATTCGAGTATTTCCATGCTAGCTCAACTTTTGTAGGGTTCCCTACACAGAAGGTGCCAACGGGACCCTGATGATGATCTTTGATCTTTCCGACCGTTTTCGGCCATGGCGACCTCTTCGACTCCTAGTCAGTCGGGCGCTGGTGCACCCGAAGATGGCTTATATAAGCCATCTCGAAGTATATACTTAGCCGATCTTTGCAGCAAACTCCCGTGCACAATGAGAGCACGTGAGTACGCCTCTTACATAATTGTGTCACTTAACCGTTAACGTCCCGACTGACGACCCGGGTCGTCAATGCCATTGTTTATCTGTTGTGTCTATAATACAGTACTTGAGTAATACTAAACTAAGATAAATCCACTGAATGCAATTTCGAGATATCTGACAAAAAGCGATTTTGAACAAAATTAATAACTTTATAAAAAAAAACTGTTATAGGTAATAGGCAATAAATAATCAAATTAAACATTCAAATTGAAACTCATTCGTCTCATAAACTCAAAAAATGCGTTTTTAGTTTGGATTTACCTAATTTTGATGTAGCATGACGAGATTTACCCGTCAATATGGGGAGTCTCACGATTTGCACCGAATTATCCATTTATATTTGACTTTTACACGGTTATACGAGTAAAATATTGGTGTACCGACACGACGAGCCGTTGAAGATTCAGTGACAATTGGCAGCCATATTAAATAAATGTAGCTCGCTCATTGGTTCAAATGGATTTGCCTTCGTTAGATGAAAACAGTTTGATGGATTTGTCTTAGTTTGGTAAAATTTTTTGATTTTATTCGCATTTCTTTTAGAATATGAATGGATTTATCCTTAAATGTTTAAATGCATATATAGTGTTTTTCTTTAGCTTTCACGTCATACCAAAATGTCAAATATTTCATATGATGGATTTATCCACGTTTGAAGATAAGCGACATAATTGTAGTTGTTGGCGGCGGGTGGACGGGCTCACCACGCTTAGCGTCGAGGTCAGCTTTACGCTGATCCTATTACTAAGCCTACGCTGTCTGTACGTCTGTCACAAAGGTATATCTCGACAGTCGTATGAAGAAGCCCGTTCAAATTTTCACAGATTGTTTTGTTCTATCACAACCAAATCCGAAAGGGAGACCCCCATTCAAAATTTCTCTAATATTTAGCAATTTTTAACGATTTATGTTCCGAATTTATCTCTAATAGGTTATGGCATTCGAATTTGGCTTGATTATAAGTTATACTCTACAGTTAAACGACAAATACAAAAAAAAAAACGTTACTATCCTTTTATTCATTGGCACGAAACCATGTGTGCCACACACGCACTTGACCCGTTTTTTTATTTATCACACATTTGCTACAACTACCAACTCATTAACTTATTAATATACGTAAAATGATACACAATAACACTGGAGTGGTTAATAGGGCATTAATCGCAACGACATTGGATATGCATTGTTTAGATTGTCACAATGAAATAATGTTGCTCCACAATACCGATATAAACTGGGTTGTCAGCGGCAATTACCTTTATTGTATCTAACGGGTAAACAATTATACGAGTACTTACTACTGTGTCATCTGGAGTCGCTTCTCATTAAATGTTTCAAATGGTAAATAGTTTTGGAGGGGTTAAAGACAGAATAGGGAGAATATTCTGGCTGGTAACTACGAATTTTAATGTAAAACAATTTAAAAAATAAAAGTTAGTTCTAGTTATGATTAGTTACGGTTTATTCACGTGCTTTTTTCGACTCGCGACCTCGCCGTGTGTTCAGCTCATGATTAAGGGCTCCGTCTGGGTTCGAAACTAGTCAGGGAATCCCGAAAAATGCACGTGAGTAAGCCGTAAATAATCATAAATATGAATGTGACTCACGAAAGTTGCAATACAAAAAAAAGTGAGTTCTATTTTCAAAATGACTTTAATATTTAAATAGATATTTTCAATTTAGGCTCTATGCGCATTGTTATTGTCCGTGCTGTGCGTCCGGTCCGTGCACGATGCTAAAAGATAGCTTAGGCTTGCTAGATAGCAAAGTCTTGCACCCACTTGGGACGGCCAATGACTGTACTCCAATAGTGCAGCCGTGGATAGTCCCCGGTTGGTGCCCCATCCCATTTTAGATTAAAGTTCTCAAAGGGGCCTCTGCGCGTTGGACCTGTGTCCCCATGTATGCCTTCCAAAGGACCGGATATCTTCCGCACAGAAGATGAGCCGTGAGTAGATAACGGAATAATGTAGTGCTGTCACCAATTTAATTATCATATAAGGCTCAACCCCATTCAGAAAAGAGGCTTATGCCCAGCAGTGGGCTAGTAATGGCTTGATTAAGTATGCTTTTGCTATGACCAATCAATTTGACAAGAACAATGAACGATAGTGAGGGAAATATTATAATTATCATTGCAAAAAAATTATTTTAATAAAAAAAAAACATTATATTATTATACCGAGACATTTGGACCGAAACACAAATTGCGACTACGGTGTGGGACACCTGTGTCGCAATCTCTTGAAGAGCGGGTAGAAAGATTTAGAAATATGTATGTATATTCTTTTAGGTAATACTTGCAGTACATACTAATACATTAGGGTAAAAACTAAAACGATGCGTGTTTTTTTTAACTACATATTATTAGTACCTAATATCAATGAGTTAAACAAAAATTTTTTTTTGTTCTGCTGTATATGGTCCTACGGGACCGTTTCTACGTAACCTGGCAGTCATTGGCGAGACCTGAAAGGTCTCCAGCCAATGGGGGGGAAGTAAAATACTTAACCTAAGCTAACTACTTGTACTACACTAACATCATGACTACTTGCAACAACAGCACTAAGGGCGACCCCTAGTGGGACTCGGACCTCGGCTTAGGGCGTTGCTAGCGTGGACTTAGGGGGGGGGGAGACAGCTTGATGAGGGCTGAATTATCGGTGTGACTAATTAAAATACAAATTGCTAAGTAATTAATAGTAGTTCATGAAACTGTTACATAATAAGGGTTAATAAAACACGAGTGTGAGAAAACTCCTTGGTCGGTCCGAAATTAACTTTAACTATAACAAAAGGTGGTCTAAGAAAAACCTAGGTTTTAAAATAGCCCCGTCTCTTTGTTATATGACATAAGAAACTGATGGGTATAGTTTAAACTTGGCTTTACCTTAGTCTTGGTTTAAACCATCTTTTGTAATAAGGGGGTTCAAGTTTATAAGAGATGCACGTGAATAAAGTATGTCATTGTGCTATTTTTGAATTCATAATATGGACTGTACGATATGAATATAGATAAACTAATACTTAAAAGTCACAGAAAATTAATAAAACTTACGAGCAGAACGGCCTAAAAGTACAAAGAAATATTTAATTAGAATTAACTCAAATTCTATTTCTGTATCAAACGTAAGAGGAACACGAGAGATAATCAAAATGAATGTGACATGCCTTTACGATTATTTTTAGATCATAACTTGTATGTACTTTACTTTATCTAAACGGTCCGCCCACAATAACGCCCACTTCTATTTTAAATTGCTTCATCACGCCCTTCGTTAAACTTTTAAAACAAAATTATGTTACAAGGAATTACTATAAATTATAACAGAGTTCGTGTCTGTCCGTCGAAACGTACAACCTAATCTCTAAAACTCTTTAGCATACTTATTTTGTACTTTTAGCCACAATTTAGAATATTTATAGACGACGGTTTAGTGTAATAATCCTAAACGTATAGGTACTAAGGCGTGCTAGTTGCAAATAATCTATAATTTAACGCAAAATCTTCCTCCTACTAGACTTTTTTCCCCACCTACGTTGGGGTCAGCTTTTGGACTAACGTGAGGGCCTACTTACTCCATAAGTCCGTCAACGAAATTAGTCGCCCGTCCGAAAGTAGCCCGAAACGTAGGAGTGATCAAAACAAGTGTCAAGTTCAACTTTTCGGACGGGCAAAAACACATCGGTAGTAGAGACAACTGTCAAATCGTGTTGTCATTCATTCTTAGTTCGGGCCCCGAAATAATCGTATGTCCGTAGGTGATAGTTAGGAAACGCTCGTAACTAAGGCCGAAACCACGGACTTCGTGCATAGGGAGTAGACCCCCAGATGCGGCTGAATACCAGTATTTTACACGGAGCGACTGCGATCAGAACTCCGCAACCCAATTACTGGACAAATGCCGAAATTCTAAAATGGATTGTCAGATTTTCGGGCTTCTGACTACCCGAAACGACTGTCATAGGTATTCGTTGACACCCGTAAAATTTAACGCAAAGTACAGAAACAAAATGTCACCGTGAAGCTATATTTAAAACACCTACCGTACAATCTGCGATTCAAATCAACTTTATCATCCGAGAAGGCAACAAAGCGTGTGTTGGAGCGACCCAAGTTTTCCGGGCCTGTGTCACACCTGCTACTTTCCCACAAATTGTAACCGGTTTCAACTCGCAAGTCGCCCCGTTCCCGCCCGCCAACTTGGCCTTCTTCTCTTCATAATTAATTCTTCATTCGAAACAACTTGGACTTGGACAGAAGCGGGCCGCGTAAGCACTTAAATAGTCTAAATTGTGTCGGAGACGCGCCTATTTTTAATTAGTTCAAAAGAGCTCTTCAATTTTTAATGACCGTGTTTCCAAGTTTTGTTGTTAATTAAAGGTGTAATCAAGCCGCTTCTGGTGAGGTGCCTGCCGCGATTGCAACCTCTAATTTTAATAGAAACAACACCGTACCAACTTATAGCCAGGAGCCACAACCTCTCGAGAAAAGTGATCTTAATTTGATTGAAGTTTACTCACAATGAGAAATGCTTATTGTTTAACAGTTCGCGGTTGATTGAGATCTCTTGTTACTTCAAACTAATAGCAAAATATGATTTCTGAGTAGTTTTCTTAACATCAAAGGTTTCAATGAAAACTTTAAAGTAGGTACGTAAAGAAAATTATAAATTTTCTCTAAATATTACAATATTGAACAACCGACAGCTCTTGATTGAGTGACTTGAACATTTGATTAGTTCTTTTATTAACCATTTTATCGATATAAAAACGTCTGGTTCACTTCCTCTGATCAATAAGGTTTGTCATCCGAAAACGCTTTACAAAAACCTATTTTAATTTTGGTCGACAAATAATTTTCCCCTACTAATTGAAAACTGGCTCTAATTCATTTACACATAATGATCGAATATCAATATCCAAAAAAACGATATTGCACCTACCTTTCTGGCCTTAAGTATACTGAGCCGCATAAGTACAGCCTACTCAAAAACCAGACATTTTATTATTATTCATAGGTATTGTACACTTCCCAACAAAACCCTTATCCCCAACGAAAACAATTCAAAACACGCAAATAAGCTAAACAATTAAAACTATCAATGTAACATACCGTTTAAACAATGGGGCTGACAAATCAATCCGTATGCGAGGCCTGGGCCCGACAGGCTAGCTGTACAGGCAGGCACAGTTTAAGTTCGTTATGTCCGGATGACAGATGGTTATCCCATTGTTCGTTACGCTCAAGCGTTTGTAATATTCGGATTAGTTTGACGTGTGGACTCCTTGTTTTTGGAGCGTTTTAAGTCGAGCTTGATGCGGGTTTTGAAATTAGAAGGATTTGTTTTTGTTTTTACTTGACGTTGTATTAAATTCTGGAGATGAAATTGTGTTTCTTATTTTAAATGTTCTTGTATGACTATGTCCCGCCGCTGATTGTGATTTTTTGTTACGGTGACTTTTTGCTACCTACTAAAGTTCGTTTTTTTAATCCCTGAGACTGTATTGACATGCGCGAAACGTCAAATTTGAAAAAAATGTTCCTAAAATTTACTAGTTTCACATTTGCGCCTGTCAATTTTGTCTCAGAGATTTTGAAACGGATTATAGATATGTATAGTGGAGTGCGCTCACTATGGTGACGTGACATTACGGTGACAAATATATATTTTCATAGAATTCGACTTGGTAAAAAAAAATCACTGTGACAAAAAATCACAATGAGCGCCCGGCCTAAGCTTCATAAAAACGTGTCATCTCAGATGTCTATTATTGCTGCCTGCAATTATAACTGTCATATTTTTACATGAAAATTTTGGGGGTGCATGAAAAGAGCCTCCACGAGTGACGATACTTCAGCACGTCTGGCGCACCCTGGGCAGTCAGCCCCGCTACCAACCTTGCTGACTGGCTAATCTTTTCACCACAGCATGAGCTATTTTCGTATAGCTCGTGCTGACACGAGAGAAGAGGAAGATGAAATTTTTTGAAGACTTTATTGCAAGCAAAAAGTGACGTAAATTGGGGCGTTCTTGTTTATAAGATGTCTTAAAACTTTAGCTTTAAAAACAAAATTATAGCGTTTTAAAAACCATTCTTCACCATTTCATATGACTTTTAGCAAAATAAATTCCCCAGTTTCAGAGTAATCTCAGTATAATTAAATGCTACTGATGAAGTAATGAATTTTCAAATTGCGTGAATAGAAGCTATGAACTAATCATATAAAAGCCGTAATCAAAACTGAATTCGTTTTAAATTCTCACTACTCCGGGAAGCTAAATTAATTTGACTCCAACTACAAACGACATCACATTGTAGGTATTAGTTCTGCAAACACTATTATTTTTTTCTGATTTATAAATACGGCTGCAAGCATCTTGCAAAGAGATATACAGTGCGGGACAATTAATTAAAAACAAGTATTATATTGTAAGAAAGTAAAAGTTTAAAACCTATTTATTCTGTTTTTTAGTATTTGTTGATATAGCGGCAACAGAAATCTGTGAAAATTTCAACTGTCTAACTATCACGGTTCATGAGATAAAGCTTGGTGACAGACGGACAGATGGACAGACGGACGGACAGCGGAGTCTTAGTAATAGGGTCCCGTTTTACCTTTTGGGTACGGAACCCTAAAAATCACCGACTATTGCTGATAGCTGTTTTTCGCGCTATTATCGCATCTTCACTTTTCGTAAGTATATTAAATAAAAAATAAGTATGAAAAAGAAGAGTGGCTCGTCCATACATGTGAAAAAATAGTTTTCGCTGATGATTTAAAATGCTCGAGCACTAAAGTTTGCAACGCTGTCTATCACTGCAAATTGCTCGACTCTACTTGCAGTGTAGAACAAAAGCCTGAATCTCGGAAAACTAAACCACATAAGGATATGGCTAATTGTTTCAGTTACAAAAACAATTCCTTTTCAGGGAAAAGCCACACGATGCGGTGCGGCTCCGGCGCGGCGCCTGAGCGGTGTCGCTGCGGCGTAATACATACAAATTTCCATGCCTACTACACGGTGCGGTGCACGCTCGCCGGTCCAAGACGAGGAGGGAGGGTGTATGCGGCACCGCTCCGACGTCGCAGACCGCAGATGTTTTGACGGAGAGCCGTTCCACAGAGCGGGGGCACACGATGCGTTGCGGCGCCGCACCGCAAAGATTTCACCGTATCAGCGGGCACACGAGCGGTGCGGCGCCGCAACGTTGTTATGTCGCAGCGGCGCCGTAGCAAAAAAATCGAAACGAACGAACGTGTGTCCTTCCTTGTGATACATAAACAACTGTGCGGTGCCGCTCCGATGTCGCAACGCATTCACCCCTCCCCGCCTCGTCTCGGTGGTTGCAAGTCCGGTGCGGCGCCGGGGAGCGCATCGTGTGACATGCCACAGATATTTCTATGTAATACGACGCAGCGACACCGCTCCGGCGCCGTACCGCCGCGCCGCCACAACGCATAGTGTGCCCCCGCTCACACGGTGTGGTGCGGCGCCGCACCGCAGCGCGTGGCGACGCCGCGTACTACGTGTGCACGCTGATGCGGCAAAATGGTCGCCGTGCGGTAGCGCACCGCACCGCACCGCACCGCACCGTGTGGCTTCTCCCTCAGGGCCGTTTAGGAACGGCCCTGAAAAGCAATTGTTTTTGTATCTAAGTAATCTAAGGATTGAAATATTCAAATTACGAAAACATGATCTGTATGTAATTTGAACATGACTTAATTCCGCGTACCGGAAGGCGCAGAGTGGGTAAAGTGGACCGATGACCTGTTCCTGGAATCCGCTGAATGAGAGATGCCTGTGCTTCGACCGGTCCTGTGACCCGTCGATGTGGTGATGCTTGGTGGAGGCCTATGTCCAGCAGTAGACGTCTTTCGGCTGAATGATAATGATGTAGCTGTGTTTCTGGTATAAAAAAGCTTTATTTTATCTAATGCTTTCTATTATAGGGTATTTGACTGAAAAAATCTAATTAGTCCGTCAGTTAGATTATCAAAAAATATTTGACCCGTATTTTTTCTTTTGTTACGTAAACCAAAATTGACGAAGATACGACACTTTTAAAATTGGCAAAACGTCACAAGCAAGTACAATTTTTACTTGCTTCTGACGTCACAAGCCTCCACTCTCGAGTTTTGATGCGTTTTATCTTTCCAATAGATTTAACAAAAGAAAAAATATGTGCCCACTATTTTTCAAAACTCTAACTGGCAGACTAATTAGATTTGCTATTTATTGATGCTGTCACTATGCCTATTGAAATCGATCTAGCTCGCATGTCTCACATTTTTAGAGATTTATTTTATCGTTAATGACGAGCAGTACTCGTCGTTTCTAATTATACAGCCACAACTGTATGTCCAGCAGTGGACTAAATTGGACTGACTTAAGGAAATATTGTAGGAAAACTGCAGCGGCGTATGTAGAAAATTCTACATACAATAATGGTCAATGCAATGGGGCAACTTCGCTTGACACTTAACCTTCCCCACATCCACTTCACACATACTTTATAATTATGCGCCGACAATATGTAACGATAATATCGGATATAATCACGTCATTTCACTCCATGTGCATAATTCACTCGGTCGCTTCCACAATAGAGCAACGCACATACACCGCGTTGGCATTACGCATATTAATCAGCCAATTTCAATGGCTCTAATTAGGCCTGACACTGACAGAGTTACACTAAGCGGTGAACATTACACATATGCAAACATAATACTCCCCTCACTAAAATAAAAGCCGCGCGATTATAATCTCTATATCAAAGATATAAATCATAATTTTCTGCAATAAAACGTATGTCTAAGTTGGTGTGAGCATCAGTGACGCCTACGAATAATATTGGTTTATCTTCATTATTTTATTCGGATGCTAGTTACATTAGAGGGTGAATCGACGTAATAATTTTTGCGATGAATGATCGCGCTAACCGAATTGAAAGTCGATATCATTCGAGCATCGATGTGACGGGGATTCAAAATCCGAACGCAAAAAAAATTCGTTGTCCATTGAGCGAAAAATAGTAATCCCCGCAAACAAATCCGCAACTAAACAGTCAATAGTAACAAACAGTGTATTCCGTACGACAAAGCGGCGGGCACAATGGCGGCGGCACAATGAGTGCGGCCTGCACTACGCAAACACTGTTCGTTCTGTCACTGTCAGACCTAATTAGCGTCGCCATTCAGATTGTCTGATTATTATGCGCATTGTTTCCTTCCATGGATGGTACTCTCGCTAAATGATAGACTTTTTGTCGAAGTGGAACGACTTAGTTGCTGACTTAGTCGCACAAATAGAGACCGAAAGGTATGGTAAGTACCTATTCGGTCGCTGTTGGTCCAAAAGTGTTCAAAATTGAGTAAAAACCACTTTTAAAAACCGTGATAACTAGTGGCTTGACGAATATTGCCAAAACGGTAATTAGATATCCAGCAGGCCTGTCGTCGGATTATCTCCTCTCTCGGATCGGCATGTGCTGCGTATGCTACCTTACTTGTTGACAAATGAATACTTCTATAATCTTTTGTATTAAATATCAGAGTTTTACAGACTAAACCTAAAATATCATTAATTATCAATACTATACAGGGTGTTAACGAATTCGTGTAATTCCTTCAAACAGCGTGACCAACTGGTGACACTGATTAACCCTGCATAGGTTTTTTTCAGAATCAACAAAAAAAAGTTTTCAAAAAATGATTCATGGTATTCTGTATCTGAGTAATTTTAGCGTCCCAAGTTAACTGACTGTATGGAGCGATATCGGACTAGTCGTGTCCGTTAGCTGTATCGCCGTGCCTTCATTCATTTATGCATGGCATCGAAATTTTCTATCACAAAAAAAAAAATATTTGGGAAAAAAGAAACTTTTTTTTATTTTTAATCAATCTAAATCCCGTGCGAGGTTAATCTATACCATTAATAGATCATGTGGTTTGAAGGAATTACACGAATTCGTTAACACCCTGTATAAACTAATCCCAAGTCTGCCTTACTAAAAATCATGTTCAACTGTTGTTTACACTAAACAGGGCTTGAAAACCTTTTTTATGTATAGAGTTTCACGTTAGACGTTTAACAAGTATTTAAACTTTTATAGTACGACCTATTGCAAACTATTACTTACACACATTACTTACATTATTACTTTTCTTTAGCATCTTGGAAAATTGTCACAACAAAAAAAAACCTTTCACTATTCTATTTATATTTTATTGTTTATATTTACTTGAACTAAATTTTCTATTTTATATGTTTTATGTCTTTGTAATGTGTCTTCGTGTGGTAAATAAACGTTTTTTTCTCTCTCTCTCTCTCTCCATTATGTCGTGTTTACCAACATGTCATAATCATACAAATCGGTTCTTATAATGTTGTTTTTTTTTTCTTATTCTGTAAAATATAAACTTGTAACATAATGAATAAATAAATAGCGCTAAAACATAGCCTAATGACTGTGAGGTCCAATTCCTAACTGACCTAACGGCTACTGCAATTTTTTTTTTAAATGGCTTATTCACCGTTCTTTCTACACTATTGAAGACTTTTTTGCATACAAACCCTAATTTAACAATATTGTGAAATATGCATACCTAAATAATGACTGTGACATGTTTATGATAATATACAACGTGTTACATAATTCCCCTTAATAAAGAAAATATTAATCAAGTAGTCTTTTATGGTTGTTGTCATTTACCTCTCAGAGGAAATTAGGTAAGAATGTAAATAACTTTCTGGGTAGTCTACTCTTTAGTTTTATGTTTTCAGGGTTGCTTTTCAGTGATGATTTTATTTCATGATTTGTCCAAATTTTTTTTTGGGTCCTACTTTTATTTTAAAATACTTCCAATAGACTCTTTACAAGAGACCTTTTAATCCCCTTTTTCGCTTTGGGGGTATTTTTGTAACACGTTGTATAATTGGTCATTGTAATCTAAAAATTCGCATGCAAGCAAAAAGGCAAGATTAGAAAAAAAACGTAATTATCCTTGAATACGATATCTTGTGGCGAATAAATGTATTGTGTTGTAATAATAGCAAAAGCAAGTCAGTAATTAAAGGCAAATTGCCATAAATAGTACAATACTAAGTATATATCGTATTCTGAAAACTGTCCGTCGTTGTACGAGTATGATATCGATTGCGATCTATTTTCGTCTTCGAACACAATGCGACATGCAAGTTGTACCACTATTGTGACATTTGTAAATTGGTTTCAATTTTCTATTGGAAGTAGATGATTTGAAATGCATAGGTGATTTTATGGTCTTAGAATAGAATATAAAAAACAAACAAACAAAAATTATTTGTTTTTTTTTAGTTACACTTTTCTTATGTTCGACCGCCGTATCGAGAACGCCTGGAAGAGCTACTGGTCCATGAAGTCGTTGATAAAGGAAGACCGACCTCTATCTCTGAAGCGCAAACTTATCGACATGTGCATTCTGCCCATCCTAACCTACGGTGCTCAAACATGGTCCCTGACTGAGTCTCAAATCCAAATTCAAGGTTTTCCAAAAAGCGATGGAGCGTAGCGTATTGGGTATTAAGCTCAGTGACCGAATACGTACTCGTAATACCACGATACGCTCCAAAACAGGAATCGCCGATGTGGGCCATAAGTCTGCAAGACTGAAGTGGGATTGGGCGAGCCATGTATGCAGAATGCATAAAGACAGATGGGCCAGAGTCGTCACGCAGTGGGTGCCGGAAGACGGGCGTCGTCGCCGAGGGAGGCCTAGGAAACGCTGGCGTGGTGACTTAGAGTCGTTTATGGGAAATTGGCCAGAGAAGGCAATGCATAGAGATGAGTGAAAGGCTATGGGGAAGACCTTTGCTCAGCAGTGGGAAAATATAGAATACCGCTTTAACGAAAAAACACGAACATTAAATTTAATTGCAAAATCATTTGATTTTAACAATACCTTAATTTTTAGTTAGTTTTAGAGACCAGACTAAAAAACTTTTTTATAAATTATTTCTGGCCTGTCTTTAATTCTAAATTCACTTCGAATAAATTGAGTTGATAATAGAAATTACCTACTAAAATAAGATCAGTGATCCCCGATAAGTACTATTTTATATCCGTAGGCACCACCAGGTACTGCCTTTTTGAGAGACCTAGTTGTGCTTTGCCATGCCAAGTTGGTGACAACTTGTTTGTAGAGAAGCTGTACTACCGTTAAGAAAAACTAATCTATTTTACTTTTTGTTTCAAATCTATATAAATAAAAAGAAAAGTCCTGACTGACTGATTGATTGACTCATCAACGTCCAGCCCAAACCCTTGGACCTAGAAAGCTGAAATTTTGCACAGAGGTTCCCTTTATAATGTTAACAAGTAATAAGGAAGGATTTTTCGAAATTCAACCCCTAAGGGAGTTAAATAGTGGATGAAAGTTTGTATGGAAAATCGTCACTTTCAAAATTTCACGCTAGCGAAGCTGCGGGCAAAAGCTAGTAATTTATAAGTAGAAACGCAGAAAAGCTTCAATTATGAATAATATCTATAGAGAGTGTAAACGAATTCGTGTAATTCTTTCAAACCGCGTGATGATTTTTTTCAGAATAAACAAAAAAAAGTTTTCAAAAAATGAACCATGGTATTTTGTATCTACTTAAGTAAGTAATTTTAGCGTCCCAAGTTAACTGACTGCGTTGAGCGATATCGGGCTAGTCGTGCCCGTCAGCGGTGTCGCCGTGCCTTCATGCATTTATTCACGGCATGGAAATTTTCAGTTAATAAATAATTGGGAAAAAAAGTTATTTAGTATTTTTAATCAATCTAAATCCCGTGCGGGGTTAATCTGTACCATTAATAGATCATGTGATTTGAAGGAATTACACGAATTCGTTTACACCCTGTATGCTACGAAAATCAGAGACCAATAACACAATATACTATATAAAATATGTGTTCGTTGTCGATGGATTCCGGCTGTCACTAGCAATGCATTATTTTTTTTTATTTTTTTATTTTTATTCAATAGGTACAACAAACAGCTACAATATAAAAAACAGGAACAAGAAATACACAAAACATATAGACAATATTGCAGCCCACAACGCTGTACACAGATTAACTAAAGAATAGATTACAGTGAATATAATGAAAATAATCGCTAGGGTAACAAGAACAATTTTTTTTTTTTTTTTATTTTTTTTTTTTTTTTTTTTCTAACTTATACTGTGACACTCAAAAGATATCCTTAAGTATAAGACTTTTGAACCTATAGGGAGCACATGCAAAAATGTCTATATGTTCAAAAGTCCTATTGTAGGAATCAACCATTCTGCGAACAGGCGAACGCAAGCCAGAGTTGGACTTGCAAGTACCCACTGAAAATAATCTGCCAGCGCGCACCTTTCGCTTGTGGACCGTCCTAGGAACTGCATAGCATAACATGTTGGAGAGTTCAATGCAATCAAATTTATTTCTAACAATACTATATAAATTCATTGCTTCTAAGTACTTTCGTCGATTTTCAAGTGTTGCGAGCTTATACTTTGCAAGCAAATCTTGGTATGACAAATAATATCCATAGCATCTATAGTGCATGGTACGCAGGAATTTGTGTTGAACACACTCAATCATCTCAACGTACTTTTTGTAATATGGACTCCAGACGGACACGGCATACTCCAGTTGCGAGCGAACTAGAGACTTATACAAGCAAATATAAGAAGAAGGCTTTTTAAAATCGACTGTTGATCGCATTACAAATCCATATAATTGGTACGCTTTACTAACAATCTTTCCTATGTGTAGGTCTAAGCAAAGCTTACAATCAAGGATAACACCGAGATCACGAATAAAGTCCACTTTAAGTAGGGGGGTATTGCACAAAGTGTATGTATAGTTTATTTTTGTTTTATTTTTTGTGAAGTTTAAGAAGTTACATTTGGATAAACTTAGTTGCAACTTATTTTTCTGGCAATAATTGGATAGTCGATCCAAATCCTGTTGCAGCAGAAGGCAGTCATTTGTTTGTCGTATGGCTCTGTATACCTTGAGGTCGTCGGCATACAGTAAAAACTTGGTATTGCGAAAGCATTGGCTGATGTCATTGATATATAAGATAAACAAAAGGGGACCAAGTATAGAGCCTTGAGGCACACCAGAGGTCACCTGTGCGATGTTAGATCGGTGACCATTGATTACAACCCTCTGACTGCGATTGGTTATATAAGAGGTAAACCACCTCAGAAGATTACCACGGATTCCGTTGAACGCTATTTTATTTAGTAGTATTTCATGGTCTACCTTATCGAAAGCCTTACAGAAGTCCGTATACACTGCATCCACTTGTTCACGGCTGTCAACACAATCAAACAAGAAGCTGGAAAATAATAATAAGTTAGTATTTGTCGACCGCCGTTTGACAAAACCGTGCTGTTGTTGAATTATGACGTTGTGGAGTACAGGATAAATTTCGTTGTGGACTAACCTTTCAAAGAGTTTCGACAAGGCAGACAAGATGGAAATGGGACGATAGTGTTCTACGCTGCGTTTGGATCCACTTTTGTGAACGGGTACAATATACGCATGCTTCCACAGCTCAGGTACAACTCCCTCAGATATGCATTTATTGTAAATAATAAATAGAGGCACGCAGATGGAAGTCGCAGTATTCCTAAGAAAGTAAGGTGAAAGTCCGTCAGGTCCTGGGCCTTTCGCTGGATCTAGGGATTTAAGCTCCTTCAATATGTTCTCTTCACTAAAAGAAACGTCGCAAATAGAGACATCGTGTAGTGCGTTGTTGTCCTGCGGAGGCTTCCAATGAGGCAACGAAGGAGATTTCGGTTCATATACCGAATAAAAAAAGTCAGAGAACATATTACATACCATATTTGGATCATTTGTTTCAGCATTTTTGTATTGAATCTTAGACGGGATTCCAGGTTTGTCTTTTCGATTAGAAACATAGGTCCAGAAGTGTTTTATGTTTTTACTTAAATTATCCTCCACAGAACCGATGTACGAACTGAAACACTTAAGACATGTATCCTTAAACTGTTTTCTATAGTTTGAAAATGATTCATAATCAGAAATGTTATTATATTTCTTCCACTTAATCCATGCCTTTTGCTTCCTTTTAGAAATAGTTATGAGAGCACGAGGGAACCATATGGGATAACTAACTGATCTAGGTCGGGCCAGCGGAGTGTCTTGTTTAATAATATTATCAATCTCAGTGTAGAATCTAGCCAGAGCCTCATCAGAATTCATAGGACATAGCAGATCAGGCCAGTTCAGTTGCTGTATATTACGATTAATGTTGTCAAAGTTGGCTTTATGAAAACAATATTTGTGAAGAGGAGTTTTAGTCATTGGCGTGATTTTAACGTTTAAACAGCTCTCACACGCTAGGACAGGATGGTAGGTGTCAATCGGAAGTAATGTAGTTGATATACGAGAAACATTACACGGGTTACTGGAAATGACTAGGTCAAGAATTTTACCTTTGTCATTTACTATGTTGTTAAATTGAGAAGCACCCAGAAGTGAAATCAGGATATTTAAATTTGCGCAGGCCGAGAGTCCTCCAGAATTTGATGTAGCAATGTTCGAGATATCAGTTGCAGAGGATACCGGCCAATTAGCTTCAGGGAGATTATAGTCTCCTAAAACAAAGAAACTATCAACACTAGGATGGCCTAACACTTCTTGTAGCAATTCAAAGTGCTTCTCATACACTAAAGTAGAAGTCTTAGGTGGAATGTAAGCAGCACTCACAATGTGTATTTTATTGTTGACACTGCTGGGTAACTCAACCATAATGTGTTCAATATGATTGTGTGAGAAATCCCTATTCTGTGTTAAAGAGAGACCCAATTCAGAAGGTTTTAAAGTGCGCAAAACAGCAATCAGTACACCTCCACCATCCCGTTTATTAGTAGCAGTACGATCACGATCACAACGGTACACACTATATCGCTGGTCTATGAACTCACTGTCATAAATTTCAGGTGTTAGCCAGGTTTCCGTCAAGATAATGATATCATATGTATTCATAAGGATATTCGTGAGTAACTGGTGTAATTTCGTGCGAATACCCCTGCAATTTTGATAGTAAATGGTGATATTTTTATTTGACATTGTTAATATTAAAATATAAATGTGTATTCATGATAAGAGTGTGTTCAAACACCAAGTAGAACAAAAAGAAATAAATTAAAGTAATGGAAAATAAAAGCGGTTGAGGTAGAAGGCAGTATAGATCACAACACTTTATAATAACGACAGTAATATAATTCATAGCAACAGTACTCATAATTTTAAATATTATTAACAAATAGGTTGAATTTATTAGGTATGAGATCAGAGTTGTTTCACGATATATAACATGGTAAAAAACGGTACACAATTTACGAACACAACAAAACATGCACAGTATAGATAGTGAATTAAATAGCATACCTAGGACAGTCAACACAAACCAGTAGTGATTACAATTATTGGGTGAACAAAAACAAATGCAACGATCAGTGAATATTGATGTCATTAACGACAATATTACCATCACTTTTAACATTACTATTGATTTTAGCGATATCTGCTTCTGATCTAATGGCAAAAGCTGCATCGCCGTCTTTCTTACGGACAAGAATGGTGCAATTTTTGATCCATACGTAATTAAACTGGTGAAGCTTTGCCGCTTCCTTGCATTTACGAAATAATAATTTGTTTTTTAAAGTTAAATGTTCGTTAATGTAAATATTTGATGAAGACCCAGCTATACCTATTTGATCTGTTTTCAGTGACTTAGCCTGCCGAAATGCACTAAGAACATTATCGCGCAAGATGCGCGTGGAGAATTTTACAATGATGTTCTTTGGCCGGTTTGTTTGTTGGTGGGCGTGTGGTACTCTGTGGATGGATATTATGTCTTTTTGAGGTATGGGAAAGCCAATTACATCTCCAATCGCCCCCAACATCTGCAAAAGGTTTTCGCCACGCTTGTCTGGTACGTTACAGATTTCTAGATTGCATTGCCTCGCTTGCTGTTCAAGCGCTTCAATTTTGGATGACAAGAAGGTTGTGGAAGTGGCTGATTGTTCTGCCTGCAAGCGTGCAATGTCTTCAACTCGTCTGTTGAGGTCAATCTGTTCGCTCGCGTGGAACTGAAGCGAGTGTTTGAGACTGGATATGTCATCGTTCATTTCCTTCACATCCATTTTCAGGTCAGCTTGGGCAGCGCAAACAGAGCTTAGCTCCTGCTTCATATCGGCCAAACTGTTTTTAACACTTTCGTGGTACCTGAGCATGCTGGCTTCCATCTCATCGCGCCAATCCTTCAAAGTGTTTTTAATGTCTTCCTTAAACAATGTCATAGTACGATCCATGTCAGATCGCCATCCTTGTAATGTTTTGTTCCATTCTAGGGTAAAAGACTGGATTTGGTTGTCTGCAAGCACCGATGTGGAGTTATTGTCAACTCTTGTAGAAAGTGACGTGTACGTACATGGTGGAGTGCGAGGCGAGGGTGGTCGGTGTTCTATGTTATCGCACGACATATTCATAGAATTGTCTTCATATGGAACCTGCGTGCTAGAACGAACGGGTGTGTCCAAATTAGGACGAGTGCGACGCGTAATGTTACAGCACGGGGGACACTTCCAGCCTGTCTTAAATTCATGCGTCAGTGCCATATATTGGTGCAGAGAAATGTTTAGGCACTCATGATGATATCTGCCCTCGCACAAATTACACATCAGGTAACCAGCATCAGATGTCAGCACATTGTTACATCCATTGCAGTTCATCTTGAATAGGTATTCAAAATTTCAAATACTTGAGCAAATTATCAGGCAACGAAGGTAAAAGTGGCGCCACCCGACGTGAGAACCAGGAAACTTATTGATCGATGGCTAGCTCGATTCACCGCAATGATGAGTACAGCCTGGACGCAACGAGATATATGTAGCGCCACCTATCATATGACGATAAAGTTCGATGAGGATCAATCAGTCAGTCAACAATGCGAGTTACACAGAAGCTAGGTAACTGATTCCAATGCTGCTACACAGTAGGTTGAATAGATGGCGCTGATTTAAGATTTATTGTCTATAGAATGACACGGTAGAATTTGAAAGCAGACCCTTCCCACAAAAATCAACAATAAAGACACTATATTGAAAAAAACGTTCCAAAGTTCAAGATTTATAATGCAGATCCTGTTAGCACAGTCCTGATTCGCCGATTTTGACACTTCACCACTAGTGTAATGTTTGCAATCAATGTAAACACAATATATTTTGCTCCCGCAATAACACTGATTTTAGATAACAGATCGTAATGACTCCAATTGTCAGAAATTATTATGTATATTTCTCACTACTAACACGCAATACACTGAACTTTGAGTACATTTAAGATTTTTTTATAATTAAATAGCACAGCGAATAAAGTTAAGCTAGTTAACACATACAGCGCCACCTAGCGATTATGATTATAGCTGTCATTAATCCCACACATTATTGCCATACGTAGCTTCGGCTATCAATGCATCGCTTAATGACGTTAATAGCTCCGCTCATCTTGTGTTGATCGAGGCTATTCTTACGTAATAATTATTATGTAGGCAATATTATTATGTAGGAAAAACAGGTTAGTTTTCATGGATATTGTGAGGCAACATCCATGAAACAAACATTGAAACATTGCTCGCAGAACAGATGGCCGATGGGGCCGGAAGGTTCTGGAGTAGCGACCGCGTACCGGAAGACGCAGCGTGGGTAGGCCTCCCACAAGGTTGACCGATGATCTGGTGAAGGTTGCTGGAAACCGCTGGATGTGACAAGCACAGGACCGGTCGATGTGGCGATGCTTGGGGGAGGCCTATGTCCAGCAGTGGACGTCTTTCGGCTGAATGATGATGATGATGTGAGGCAACAGATTCATGTGAAGAGGTTAAGCATTTACAGCATCCGCTGAAACTCTATTTCTACACGGTGATGTGGAAGCGATGCGCATTCTTGGTCCGTAGGGTGCGGGGCAGCGCCAACAGTGTCCTGTCTATGGTAGCAAGCAGGCTTGATTATGCGTTTGTGAACCACTGCTGCAAAGTTTCGGCTGGGCCTGTCACCTTGCAGCAATGATGTCATAAACTGTTTCTGTTTTTGTGTATTACTAACGTAGTTTATAAGTATATTGTTACTAACACCACAGTCTACCTATATCTTACTCCTTACAGTCGGTCAACGTAGAACATTGTCGCAGAGCAATCGTGCCGGGGTTGCGGGGTGAAGGAGCGGAGGTTATGTCCCGAGTAGCCATACTGCATACTTGGGACATAACCTCCGCCCCTAAATAATTTTGACATTTCATAGGACCTGTCAAATGTATGGGCGTTGACCCACTGTATGTGGTAAGTAGGTACACTGTGCTAACACTATGAGTCTTGTGCTCGAAATAAAATTATTATTATTAATAGCAACGCTATAACCAGCATCCTAATTGCGCAAAACACTCGTAATCGCTATGGCTTTAATTTTGATAGGTCAACAATTTTCATATCAACTTATGTATTAACAATCCGACTTCTCTACAACTACGTACCATACAATTTTTTGGTATTGTCAAAATGAAAACTATTGAAATTACGAAAATGATACGCAATTGGGATGGGTTTGACACAAAGATAATTTTTTTCACAAATAACAGTTTTTATGTTAAGTAAACATTACTAGAATTTGGTATCATTAAATGCTTTGAAAATAACAACCAAAAAAATGTACCAGTAAATTCACTGTTCATTACCGAAAATATCACTTAACAGTTTATCACGGTCACAAAAAATGCATAAAATCGCCAAATGGACATTATTTATGGAAATAAAAAACGACCGGTTAACTGGCATATAAATAACGCCACTTAAAAATAAAAGTTAAAGAGAACGTAAATTAATAAAACTAGCGCTAATATCCTCATTGCTTACTTTTCAAACTGGCGAAGATAATTAATAATGTTGTAAAATATCTATTGTTGTATAAAAAATAATTTTAATTATAATTTTAATTCGTCTGAATGTATTTTTTTTTATGTTTGCTACGCGATATCTCCGCCAATTATGGAATGGATTTTGATGATTCTTTTTTTTTTGGTAGGCCATACTTCAGAGGTGGTTCCATATAATTTTTTGATGCAAAAGTTTTGATGAGGACTTTCAATCTCTGTTTTAACTGTCAGCACAGAAACATTAGCCAAGAACAAAAAAGATTGTATGTATTTGTACTCGTAAGGAGCCGTCATAATCATTATACAGACTGTAAGGGTAAACACCGTTATCCTTGAAACCAGTTTTTTGGTTTCATTTATAGAACGTAAAATCAATGAAAAATAACAAACTTTTTTTTTATAAAATTTTAATTTTTCCTCAAAAGCATTTCACCCTATGCGCGGGGGCAACAAGCTACGGGAGAGGGCGCGGGGAACTCGCCGCGTGGCCCGACGCACGGCCCCGCACAGTTTGCTACCCCAGTCAGTAAGCTGTCTCGTTAGCGAGTGTGTGTACACCGCCTCGTAGCGCCGCCGCGCCGCTCATTTCTCGCGGGTATGTTTTTTTTTTTTTTATTCCGTCCTATATTTTTATATTTAAGTCAACTACCCGTGGTTTGAGTGATAAAGGTGTTTACCCTTACATGCTGTATATTAATACCTATTCTTAAAGAAAACTACCTAGTTGCTGAACAGATTAATACGCAACCGTATCATTTAAATTTGTAGTCTTAAACCGTGTAATTCATGGCACTAAAACGTAGTTAGTAAAAAACTTGAAATAAAAGTAAAAACCGACTTCAAAAATAAATAAAAAGAATGAAATAATTAGCATGATATAAAATTAAGTTTCAGAAGTCGGTGCAATTCTACACTGAAACAAGTAAAACCCACCGACTTCTGAAACTGTTCATTTTAGTACATCACGCTAATTGTTTCACTCTTTTTTTAGTTTTTTTTTAAGTCGGTTTTTACTTTTATTTAAAGTTTTTTTGTTTCTTTGCTCACGGATTGAGTTTAAACTTTGTACAGTTCTTGTTGGCAATTAACGAAGGTTTCTGACATAAAAAAAACTTACGCGGGCGGAGCTGCGAGGCCACAGTTATACTCTGTTCAACGAAAGATGAGTCTTGAGTAGCCATTAGGAGACTGCTATCGAAAAAACGTAAACGACATCATCAAAAACCGTAAAATAGCTACTCCATGTTTTTTTTTTGAATATTTTATATTCTTTGTATAGTAACGCTTTGTAAAGAAACATCAAGGCTCACCTTACGGTGAAACGGTTGTTTTTTTTATTTTTTTGTTCCGTTTCAATTATCGTAATTTGGTAAATAGAGACGAATTGTTACTGCAGAGATGGTTACCCCGTTTCTTCTTTACCCTAGGGAGCTATGAAGGGTAACGTTTTTGGTTGCTGTCTTCTGTAATTCTAAAGGCCTTATCACAGTGACGATTTGCGAGCGAGTTCAAAGCGAGGCGAAAGCGCTGCAGGCTCGCCGCGAGCTCGCAGTAAGCGCGCCGCGAACTCACGAGGAGCCAAATGCGCTCTCGCTGCGAACTCGCGGCGAGCCAGCTGTGCTCTCGCCTCGCTTTGAACTCGCTCGCAAATCGCCATTGTGATAAGGCCCTTAGTACTACTTCTTTTCTTCTGCCTGGCTAGCTACCACCCAATACATCAATTAAACAAGGTATTCTCTTCCGGTGATGACCCGTATTACCCGACAATACGGAGTAATTGTGATATTTTCCAACAAATTTTGACAGCTAAAACTTATTACTTCATCAGTAACAATGAAATAGTTACGTACAGTCAAGTTATCTAGCTCTCACGGGAAGAGACTATCAAGGTAGTCTCTTGAAATTAATTAATTAATCTTTTATTATACCATACTCACATTAAAGCCCGGTGCCAAGCAGTTTACTATGTTCCGTCTTATGTATGTGAGAGCCAGAGGGGTATAGAGGAATCCCTCTACATCTCTGTTTGAATTCGTGTGTTCCATCTTAGACGCTTTTTTTTCCGTGTGAAATTCCTCGTGGATGCCCTTCACCCGGGGAAAGTGAAGGGGTATGCCGGACTCTTACCGGCTACAAACTCACGGGGTTCCTTCTCCTGACCATTGACCGGGGTCGCGGGATTCGCAGCCACATGCGCCGCGACCCCGGCACGCCAGGGGCTGGCGGACCTCTTCTACTATGGGGCCTAGCCCCACGTCCTCCTGAGTGGCGTGCGCGGAACACAGCGCGCCGCCTTCTCGGGCCTGTCACTGGTCGGGCGACGGGTCCCCTAACCCACCGCCCGCAGGCCACACACTACGGTGGCCAGAGATCGTCGCGCGCCCTCCGGCGCCCGGTGCGTCTGGCGCGGGAAGGGAGAGTGGCAGCTGCCTCTCTCTCCCTCTCCACTCCCTCTTTGATCGCCATTACCTCCTCGCAGAAGGAGGCGACGGCTTCCTACGCACTCTCGCTCTCGACCATGGACAGAACCACGGCCGGAAGCGAGAGGTCACCACCGACCGCCGCGACTACTTCGCGGTGCTGCGTCGCCCACGCAGGACACGCCTGCAGCGTATGCAGCGCCGTATTCTCGGGGCAGTTGACGCAGTGGTGACAACCGGACGTCTACTCCCAACCTATGCGACACAGGTACTTCCCGAAACAACCATGTCCTGAGAGCACCTGCGTCAGCCGGAAGCTGAAGGCGCCATGACGCCTCTCCAGCCACTCCTCCATCACGGGTTTTACTGCCGCTGTCGCGGCGTGCTCTTCCATCTTAGACCCTGTCTGAGCTTACCATCAGATGTGACTATGGCCAAAGTAGATAAACTCAAAGAATAAAGAAAACCTTAATTTTAAACCTGTAATTAATTATTTAATTGCCTTTATGTCCTCTAATAGGTACGCCTACCAAGGTAATAGCATGTTACCTACTTAATTGTAACATCGTACCTGTACGAGCCACTCGTACATTTTTATACGCTCAGCAAATTTCTATACTCATGTAACACAAATTAAATTATAACTTATAATATTGATGACTAGGCGGTCCTTACATACGTAGCAACAAACATTGTCATTTTCATAGCATTTAATAAATCATATATTTTTAGTGTATCAAGCGCACTCAAGCAGCATGGTTGTTTTATTCTATCACATCAGTTAGTTAGAACGCCATGCATATCATCAGACTCCAGCAACCTAACCTAGCAGGCATCAGCAGCCGCTATATAGCTCATATCAAGCATTTCGGTTGTTTTAATAGCAAGATTTAAAACACCGAGTTTATCTAACATAATCATCAGTCACGTCACAACGCAGGAAAACATTCCTACAATACCTGTTTGACAAATTAATAATTTTGAAATTGAATTTAAATAAATTCTAGATTTTCTCTCTTCACATTAACATAAATTGTATGTATGTTTCACATTAACTGAAAAACAAATTGATCGAGTGAACAAACCACTAAACGGACAAAGTAAAACTTTTAACAACTGGGGTAACGGTCGTCATAACTGACGCTCTGAAAATACGTTCGACGAAAATTACCACTTTTTGTTGATAAATGTTCCCTCCACCCTACGGGCTGCTGTTTATGTGCCCATTAACTTGAAATACTTACTTATTAATGAGTAATCTGTTATAATTACAATTATTGTAACATCTAAACGTGGTAACGTTTGCTGATAAACGTTACGAGTGTCGCATGGTCGCACATGTGGCCAAATAAATGTGAACAGTTTAGGAACGTTAATAACGCCAATATATTAGTTATAACACCGATGTTACATTGTAGGCGTTATTAATTTAAGTCGTATTGTTATATTTGATTTACGCTGTAAAAGTGGCTACTTTGTTGTAATTATAGCATTTATTTCTAATGGCTCGTGGCTAATTAACAATCGCGTAGATCATACGATTGCCGTGGTCAGCCCATGGATGGTGGCTGTTCGTTACGTTTCGAGAGCCCTCCGTGCCTCGGAGAGCACGGTGAGCCGCTGTTCCCGGGTGTCATAGGAATACCTACGACAGTCGTTACGGGTAGTCAGAAGTCCAAAAGTCTGACAACCAATCTAACCTCGGTAACGCCCAGCGTGGCCAGACGTCCCGATTTTGGCGGGACGTCCCGATTTTGAAATCAAAATTAAAAGTCCCGCGCGGGACAGGCTCAGTCCCGCTTTTCGGGGATTATAATTATATTCCTCTGAAGACTAAACTGCCTAACTATAGGGTAAACCAGACAGTTATTGTTAAAGTAACTTATTTTCAATAAAATACATTTTCCAGAGCTATTTTTGCTATCTATTGTCTTGTAAACATAATTTAAAACTCAAATAAAAAGGTAAGTGCGGTATTTAAAAACTACTGATCATATACGTTTTTTTACTATGTCCCGCTTTAGACGAAAAAATCCCGCTTTTTTACTCAAAAAGTTTGAAAATCCCGCTTTGCCAAAAAAAAATATCTGGCAACTTCAAACTTCAAAACTCTTTTATTCAAAATAGACTAGAATTACTTAGTTCTTTTTGAACGTCAAAATTAGATACATCAAAGACAGTCCCAAAAAGCGCCCTCCCTTCACGCTGGTAACGCCCCAACGTCGTCCCAGGACGACACCTGCCATTGTTTATCTTTTGTGTCTATATAAATGGTATTTGAGAGGTTAAGATATCGGCATTGCTCGGTAACTGGGTTGCGGAGGTCTGATAGCAGTGGCTCCGTGTAAAATACTCACATTCAGTCGCATCTGTTTAAAACATGACATAAACTACGCACAATATCTCCATCTACAACTACTCTACAAGGTTAGTCGGAAAGGGGGTACTAATCCGAAGCCCACTTATAGTATTGCTGATGACTGTTTGAAAGCAAGTGTTAAAATTTTAAAATTCGATAATTTTTTTTCCCAAATAAATTGATTTTTATTTTAGTTTTTTCAAAAATTCTTCATCCCTGCTTTAGTTACAAATTCAGAAAATGGTGCTTCTAATTCATGATCCCAAATATGACCTAAAATGTAAACACAGCTGATCATAACCGGGGATAGATAGATTTTAGAGATTTTTTTTTGAGATTTTTGAACAACTGTTTCTCTTAAACTATTGAGTTTTGGGAAAAGTTGTAGAACAAAAGTTATTCATTATTATGTGTACTTTAACACCCTTTCGGATTAGTACCCCCTTTCTGACTAACCTTGTATAAATAAATATAGTAGTATATTAAATGATTTATTAAATAATTTAAATGATTTGGTAATAGACTGAATTGAATCATTAAAGTTAAACGAATAGCGTTTAGTCTTTACAGCGGGAACTAGATCATAACAAAACCGTACGAGTATGTTAGTAGCTACTAAAAGCAAGTAAACAGGTTTTAAATTTTTAATTGTAGACCAGTAACAGGTCGCCAGTCTTCACATAAGAACGCCATAATAGTTTAACCTCACATAACCCTCGACTTCCGTAGATAAAGTTTTAGCGTGGTCTGGGGTTGAAACGTTACTTTTATTTCCATATCAAATAAAATAAAACTGTAATATCTTAAAATATTCCATTTTTTTCTCAATACGAAAATAGCTCATGCTCTGATGAAAAGATTAGCCAGTCAGCAAGGTTGGTAGCGGGGCTGACTGCCCAAGATGCGCCGGGCGTACTTAAGTATCTTCACAGGCTTAGGCTTGTTTCTCTTTCAGAGCTATACAACTTTATTTTTAGTATATACAAAAACCAAGACACCCCAACAAGATTTTCATCAGAACTGCCTGAATGTGTGTTTTTTTTAATAAATCTCCTTACACCTTAGTTTATGTCGCGTTAAGTTCCATATTAAAGTATGAAATGCCTGAGATGTGCTATGCAGGGGTTGTCTAATACACGGAAACTGACCGAGCAGACCGATCAAGCCTCAAGGTGTCTATTCCCGTCCACTGTTATGCGTAGAAACTTATTGAGAGAGAATTTAATAAAAAAAAGGATAAACATAATGTGTTGTAAAAACTATGTCAATCGATTCTCCTGGTGATTCTGAACAAACTAGTTTCAGGTTTAGTGTATACTGAAACTAAACTTTTACATAAACCAGTCCCTTGCATCGCAGGATACAAGATACTAGATAGGTACACATCAAGCTTTTTTTCTAGAGACTAAGCTAGAAATTACCCATTGTCCTCTCAACATTTTCCAACATAGGAAACCCGCCTTCTATTGGCTCAACACACTCGTAATCGCTATGCTTTTGATTTTGACAGGTCAACAATTTCCATAGCAATATGTATTAACAATCCGACGTCTCCACAACAATGAATATTGTTTTTGACACATCAACTGTCATGATTGATGTTGGTTACGTTAGGCAATTGCCCTGCTGCTGCTGTAGTGTATCTCTATTTAAAATATATCGTCAGTGAAATTCTAACAGTGCGTAAGTCATTTTGTGACAAAAACAGCCACAAAGAATTACTTGAAATGAAAAAGATTATTAGGATTTTCAAACGTTTATTAAATCATCAAAGAGTTTATTTGTAATGATAATTAAAAACAATATTGCGTTCAGCGTAGGTTACGCTCGCTTTAAATAGTTTTTTCACTCTATTGTAAAGTAGCCATTTTGACATCCGCACTGTTAGAACTTCACTGACGATCGTAAACACGGTCTCACACACACAAGTAGTGCAGTATCTGTCACTAATGTCAGTTGTCAGTCACCGCGAATTGTGGGAAACGTGAGAGGGTTAAGCATAGCCTGCACAAGGTACTTGAGTGAGCCGAGAGTGTGGTGAGCCAGTAAAGTGATCTATCAAGCTTTTATACGGGATTAAGAACCCAAAAGAAATGTTCGTCGTGAGCTTCAACAATAATGACGTTTGTCATTTTCTAGAATTTTCTTCATCACCGTGCGATATCTTCCAAAGTAGCACGATGTTGCGGACGACCATTATTGTCTAACGTCAGACGCCTAGTCGAGAACACCGTTAACAATTTTACGAAAAGCATACAGAAAACCCAACTAACAACGAGTCCATTTAGAACGTTACCAATTAACGCGGCGATTATAACCAGCGCTTTGCCGTCTAGCTATACCAAAAACCGTTCACCGATCGTAAGCGCGCGTTTCCACGAGTCACGACACGACACGGCTCGTATATTGGCTTGAGCTATACGAGAATTTTTCATGCTATGGTGAAAAGATTAGCCAGTCAGCAAGGTTGGAAGCGAACTTAAGTATCTTCACTGACTGTATTTCAACTGTTGTAATGCACCCCACGACACGCCAAAGTGTTTCATTTTTTATTTATTTAAATGCCTTTAACTATCATTACAGGTCTGTAACCTAATGTAATAGCCAAGTCACACACACAAAATTAAAATTAAAGTACCAAATACAATCTCGAGATCATTATTTGTGACACAGTCTAAGCAATAGTACTATTGCAGTGACAAAAGAGCACTTAGGTATATTAACGAATGTTTAAAAAAATAAAGTACATGTATCACCTTTTAGACGCGCCTGTACTTACTAAAAACGAATTGTTTTCTTTACTCTTTATTTTTCTTTTTATTATCTTAAATAAACCTGTTTTTTAAAGAGCCAAAGATTGGATGACATTCCTGACTAAAATTACATTTAGTGAGGAATAAAACTAATTGAATTACGTTAAATTCAATTCAAAGTAATTTATTCTTTCTTCACATTGGTTGCCTTAAAATGAACATAGTTTAAAACTAATGTGACTAACCATATTTCACCGCTGTAAGAGACTGGTGCCTGAAATAGGTTTCGAAACAAAACCTGTGGTACAGGTTACCAGCCCCCCCCCCCCCTTCCCCCTCTCCGCAGCATGAAAAATAGTTTAGCAAATCCAAGAACGACCTTATGCGAATAGGAACATGCATTGCGAAAGGTACATAAAGATAAATAATAGCCTTACCGCCGAAAGTTCCATGAGCTTTTTTGTAGCTCAGGACCACTTAAAATCCCTATTGCAACTTTATATACTATTGTATATGGCGCTCGGAGTCGTCAACATTTTGTCGTGTCGTGACGTAAGCAGTGGAAAAACGGCCCACCAGAATATTGAATGGCTACCTACTATCACCTTTTAGGGGTCCAGTTGAGCCGCAGTCCATCCAACGCAGCTAATCGGATTACTATGCATCCACCATGGCTGTAAATGTCAACAGCAAAGGTATATTGGTCAGTACTTCACAATTGCGTACAGATTCATATAGGAGTTCGTAACATCGTTACTGCGCGGATTTTTTGGTATAGACACTTTATGTGTTTCTGTTTGCTGTAAATATTGTAAAAACAAAGTTTAGAGAGGTTACTCTTGAAAAAAAAGTCGATGATTGGATCAGCATAACATAACATAACGACTGTATTCGCAAAAGGGTTAGGCAGAGATGTACAGTACACACTCATTTCGCCGTTATGTTTAAGTCCCATATAATAGGGGGCGAGCCTATTGCCATCAACCGGACACAAATTCAGACTCCGGGCTGCTACTGAGACATTCGACACAGGAAAACTCAATAACACTTTGCCAATAGAATCCTGGACCTCACAATCAGCAGTTGCACTTACAACCACTAAGGGGAGTCATAGGAATAAAAACAAAGCAAACAAAAATGCATAAAAATGACTAATAAAAAAAATGAAACTAGGTTGTGTGCCTCGTGGTTGCGCTAAATAGCGCCAGTTTAGCGTACCTAATGTCAGACAACAATTGCCTTCTGATCACGCTGGTTTTCAACTGAACGTTATGAGTTGACTCACGGACGCAAAGAAATGGACGTGGGGCAAGGCCCCACAGAAGGAGAGGTCCGCCAGGGACTGGCGGACCGAGGCCTGCCGGGGTTGCGGTGCATGCAGCTGCGAATCCCGCGACCCCGGCCAAGGGTCAGGAGAAGGAACACCGTGGGTTTTTAGCCGGTAAGAGTCCGGCATAACCCTTCGCCTTCCCCGGGCGAAGGTATCCATGAGGACTTTCCGACGATAAAAAAAAACGAATGCATAGAAATAATGATAAAAATAATATAACAACTAGCTACCCGCCCCGGAGGGGCTCTCCGGAAGATATTACCTATATTAAGATGAAAACCGTAACAAAATCCATTTAGTAGTTTAGAACAAGTAAGCGGACAAACAAATAGACGCGAAAAGCGACTTTACTGTATACTATTTAGAGATTAGAATTAAGCATACTGTAAATAAAAAAATGCAATTAGCAAAACGATGCAAGAGAACTCGGAATTACGTTGAGATCAGAGTACAGGTTATTTGATGGGACGAAAAACTATACCCCCTTTCTGCATAGGCATCACAAAATTCAAAAGACTAGAGTATTTTATTTATAATAATACAAACGACGTAGACTGCAAGAGTAACGAGAAATAGTTGTCATTTTGTTCACATGGACTCCAAACTTGAATGAAAACTTTAGTCAAACGTGGAGCACGGAAATTCAAAAGGTGCATTGAAACAGCGCACTTTTAAGTCAATTCGCAAAGAGTTACAAAAACTGAATAATCTTAATTTAATTAACACCAACTCCGTAGTTTCCAAACAAATGTTTTTTGCACATTGAGTAATTATTTACATTAATGCAAGACAGGATGAAAGGATTGAATATATTTTAAAGGATCCTGCTCATTTAAACAACTCTAGATGAAGTTTTTCTTGCGATCATACAAAGATTTATGAATGGGAGGGGCTCGTGTCTGTCTGCGAGGTAAAGCTGCGCTTGCTACGGTCAGTCCGAGGATGGGTGACCGTTCAGAGAGTAGTCAGAAGCCCGAAAGTCTGACTCTACTCTGACTACCAGTCTATCATCTATCATATATATATATATATAGATAGCAGTTGGTCCGTGTAAAATACTGGTCTACTAGTCAGCCACATCTGGTAAGACTGAGAGTTGACCCCACCATAGTTGGGAAAAAGCTAGGCAGAATAACAATAATAAGTTATCCATCCGTAAACAGTCTCCTTCTTCTCTGTGTATGTGTTGTGTGTGTGTGTGTGTGTGTTTTTGTGTGTGCGCGCTTGAACTTGAAGGTGTAAATAAACATTTTATTATTATTATTATCTCTAGTCGGTACATGGTATATGAGAATAGCTCATGCCGTGGTGAAAAGATTAGCTAATCACCAAGGTTGGTATCGTGGCAGACTGCCCAGGGTTCAAACAAAACTGCAAACAGTAACTTTGTCTACAGTAACTAATCAGCATCGTAGGAACAAACTCGTTTCGTCATCACTTTGACCGCTCGCCGTCGCTCGTCGACGTCCTGCCATCAACTAGTAATTTTACCACGCCCATATTTGATTGCTTTATTGTCTAAATCACCGCGACCGCACGCAGTCGGCGCTGTATGCACGGTATTGGTGCATACAGCGTGTATATAACCTAATCTCGATCACCTAAAAAACATACACACCAATACACATAGAACGCATAGGCACACATGAATAGAAATTTTCAAATGTCTACTTTAATAATAATGATAAAGTTGCCCAAGATTCAGGCTTAGCCTAGTTTGAGACCAACGGCAACCTATTGAATTGGTTAATTTTATAAGAAACTAGCTGGTTCCCGCGGCTTCGCTCACGTAACTTAGTTTTCTTTAATGTATAAGTATGTACACTTAACAGATCATCGTAAAATTTTGAGGTAAGTACAGAAAAGGACATTAGGTAGGTTCCTACGGGAATGCGGTTAGCAAACCGTTAATATAATGTGAACGCCTTAATTTCTCTCTAATCCAGATTCCGAAAGTTCCATTCAGCAATATAATTATGTAAATGTATCATGGTAATCACAACTTCAGTTGCTGCTAGAGCCTAATTAGTAATTTCCATATAGCCCGTGGCAAATTGCAGGGAAAATGGGTACAAAATGCAATATTGCTCGTCCTCCATAGTAAATAGCGTGATAATTTATACCCTATAACCTGACCCGACCTGCAGCAAATATGTTTTCCAAATATCAACAAAATCTGTCCAGTAGTTTCGGCGTGAAGCTCAAACATACAAAAAGACAGACCAAAATTCTAAAAACTCTCTTTTTGACATCTGCAGCGTTTTTCCAACAATTTGCACTTATTTTTCTGAAAAATATTCAATGTATAGATTATTTTTCTGAAAAATATTCAATGTACAGATTTTATTATATGTGTAGATTGTATAGCCCCTGTATAACACCCTGTGTACAGGACGTTTGGTAGAAGGACCGACACTATTTTTTGAGGGATCGTGGACGTCATTGGCTAATTATTACCCGTAGACCCCATGTCCGAAGTGTCATACATTAGATGTTTTTATTTTTTAAATTAACCAAATCTCTTCTTTAGGTCGTCATAACTTTTTTATTCGTAGTTTTAATAACACAAAATACCTTTTGTTATATTCTGCAATGGGGTAACTCTGTAGAAATTGATAGAGTATTTAAAGCTCAAAAAAAATGTATCCGAGCAATATGTGATGCCCACTATTTAGATAGTTGTAAACCCCTATTTAAAAAACTACAAATCTTACCATTACCCTGTCTATATAAATATATTTGAAATCTGTTTATTTGTAAGGAAGTATCCCCATTTGTTTGAAAAATTTAGTGATAATGTGAATAGCCGATCCAGACACAAAAACAGATTACGCATGCCCCCAATACATTTAGAAATATATAAAAGAAACGTGTACTGTATGTGTATTAAAATATTTAATCATCTTCCTCAAAGCGTTGCTCAACAACGCCTTACTTTGTTTAAAAAACAGTTACATAGTATATTATTAAACAAAACGTATTATAGTGTTAAACAATTTATGGACGACAACTGTATAAAATAACATTTTTGCAATTATATAAAACTGTGTGTGTGTTTATCTAGAATAGAATAGAATAGAATAGAATAGAATATACTTTATTGTACACCAAAATTGTAACATAGCTCTTATACAAAATAATTTAGTGAAGGGTACAATGGCGGTCTTATCGCTGATAGCGATATCTACCAGACAACCTAGGTATGTAATTTAAATATCAATTTAATTGTTAGGTCCTGAATTTATATATATTTGCACGCCGCATGTGGCAGAATATGTCGGAATCGATAACCTTGTAAGACCATTGTACGTACCATGTTCTAGCAAATAAAGTATTTGAATTGAATTGAATGTATTTTTATTCAAAATAAATCATTCCTTGCACCAAATCAAAAAAATGTGTAAATTAAATGAAAATTCGTAATGCATTGAACAAAAAAAAAATGTTGTTCTTAATTTAGCTTTAGCTAGCCAATGAGCCTAATCCCTAAAAAAATGGTGTCGTTCCTTCTACCAAACATCCTATATACTTACTAAATATAGTTTTTTACGTGTTTCAGTTCCTAACTATCAACTGAAATAGGTTAATTAATAGTATACGATCGCGGTTGTCCAATAACTAGCCTACTTATGTACTATTAAGATCCTTGAACGTAGAGATAGCGTGTAAAGTACATACATGAGGTCGAACTGTGCCAAAATACTCTGTGTTGATGTCGTTCGAACCTCTGATTGGTCCGTATAGGAAGAGCGCATGTAATCATTGTTCACTGTAGTAAAAGTAAAGTACTGTCGTTGTTTACTCATAACATTAGACAAATAAGATACATTTTAGCAAGGAAATGTAGAAATAAGCAACATTTTTATAACTTTCGTGAGACACATTCATATTTATGATAAGTTACGGTTTACTCACGTGCATTTTTCGGGATTGCCCGACTAGTTTCGGACCCAAACGGAGTCCTTAATCATGAGCTGATCACGCGGCGAGGTCGCGAGTCAAACTGTTCGACTCATAAGCAACATGTTTGCTTCTAGCAGCGATTCAACACAGTATTATGCTTTTATGAACGTTAACGGCACAGTATAAGCTAAAGCAACTCAACTTACTATAATCGCCTGAATTGACACACTTACACAGACACGCACTGTGTACTGAGTATAATGCACTTTTTGTATGTGACTGTATTCCGAATTTACCTTAGAAGTCTTGTTGCAGTGCGTCACAGACACGCCAGAAACGCGTGTGAATGTGTCAATTCGGACGATTGTAGGTAGTTGAAGTACTGCTTTAGCTTAAACACAACGTGTTACAAAAATACCCCTAAAGCCGAAAGGGGATTAAAAGGTCCCTTGTAAAGAGTCTATTGGCAATATTTTAAAATAAAAGTAGGACCCAAAAAAAAATTTGGACAAATCATAAAATAAAATCATCACTGAAACGCAACCCTGAAAACATAAAACTAAAGAGTAGACTACCCAGAAAGTTATATACATTCTTACCTAATTTCCTCTGAGAGGTAAATGACAACAACCATAAAAGACTACTTGATTAACATTTTCTTTTTTAAGGGGAATTATGTAACACGTTGTATATACTGTGTTAACGGTCAGTCAAGATGAGTTGAAACTATACTTGAAGAGCTGGTTCAATAGATATTCGTGCCTTGGTGAGTCACTTTTGTCTAATTCTATACACGGTTAGTCGGAAAGGAGGTACTCAGAATTTTCCGAGATCATTTTATTCAGTATCAGAATTATTAAAATAAGTTAAATTATAATTTGCATGCTGTGTCTTAATTATAGCTATGTTGATCACCAACATAGTTCTACCAACATACATCCAAAATGAAAAGAATATTTTTTTATGACATCCAAATATTAAAATACAAAAAACAATAATTATTAATGTATTTTTGTATTTTAATATTTGCATGTCGTAAAGCGATAAAATGTATCTGGCACTGATTGTTGAATTATCCATGTTTATGTAACCTACATTTTGTACAGATAAAGGTATTCTATTCTATTCTACTAATCCGAAAGGTGTTAAAATGCCCATAAAAATGAAAAACTTTTGTTCTACAACTTTCCCTAAAAGTCAATAAATAGTTAAAGAGAAATAGCAGTTCAAAGATTTCATAAAAAGTACGCTAAAATCAATTTATCCTCAGCTATGATCAGCTGTGTTTACATTTTAAGTCATGTTTGATGTCACGGATTAGAAGCTCCATTTTCTGAATTCACAACTAAAGCAGGAGTCAAAAGCTTGTGAAAAACTGAAATAAAAAACATTTTGCATGGAAACAAAAGTATCGAATTTGAAATTTTAACACTTTCTTTAAAACAATCATCAGTGATACTTTAAGTGGCCCGCGGATCAGTACCCGCTTTCCGACTGACCTTGTCAAAGTCAAAGTTTTTTATTTCAAATAGACCCAGATTACAGGCACTTTTAAAACGTCAAAACAAGGTGCAAAAGGTAGGTTCTATGGAGAAGCCGGCAAGAAACTCCATGAATACTCTTTTTAAAATAGTAGATCATGACAATTCCATTACAGTAGTGTGAGAAATAGAATGAGAATAATGCAGGTTAACGTAACAAATAAACTCACAGAATACTTAGTAACAAATAGAAAAATATGTAGAGGATTGCCGTTGCAGTTAAAAAAGATTGTATCAAAAGAGTATAGATAAATCAGATATTTTAAAATGCAATGCTAATTAAATATTTTGGGCCAGATTACTGTTGTTTTTGTACCATTTTCGATGCCTCTTTCAACAAAAGTTGAGTCGTAGAGCATGCCATGAAAGATACAGTAAATAGTAATACAAGTATTTACTACACAGGTAGCTAAAATATCTCAACGAACTGTCTAAACTTTTTAACCGTGCTACTAAAGTGTTCAACTATTTAACACGAAACGCTCAGTACAAAACCTACTTACGCTGAAGAATATTAGCGCTAAAATTTATGCTTTCAACACCATCGATTATTCAGCGTATATATGTACAACATATTCTGCCAAGACTTGGGACGTTCATTTACATGTTAATGGTACGCGTGTACCGAGTGGAAGTGCGGTACCTTTAGTGCCAGATAGTGTTCGTGGAGCACTCTTTGTTCCAAGACCCAGCTGAGAGGTTAATCACTCTATTGTTGGGTTGGAGTATGTTTTGGTTGTGGCTAGGAATAAACTTGGAAAGGGTTTTTTTGGGAATTGTAATTACAGAGTTTTGAAGGAAGTATGGCTTATATTTTGTGGTTACTTTTTTGTAATCGGACAATAGAAAGTGAAAACAATAGAAACTGGTAACAAAAAAATCCTTACTAATATTTAAAATGCGAAAGTAACTCTATCTGTCCTTCTGTCTGTTACCTAATCACGACTAAACTACTTAACCGATTTTGATGAAACTTGGTGATAGAGATACTGGAGAAGGATATATGCCTACATGCTTAGTTTTAGTGTATACTAAACCTGAAACTAGTTTGTTCAGAATCACTAGGAGAATCGATTGACATATTCTTACACCACTTTTTTTTTCTTAAATTTCTATTTTATTTCAGTAGTTTTCTACCCATAACAGTTGACGGGAATAGACACCTTGAGGCTGAAGACGGTCCTCTCGGTCAGTTTCCGTGTATTAGACAACCACTGCATAGCACATCTCAGGAATTTCACACTTTTTTAGAAAACTTAACGCGACATAAGCTAAGGTGTTACTTGGAGATTTACTAAAAAAAACACATATTCAAGCAGTTCTGATGAAAATCTTGTTGGGGTGTCTAGGTTTTCGTATAAAGTAAAAATAAGGTTGTATAGGCTGCTTTTACCCCAAGAAACAGGGAATACGCGATAAATGACATCCGTGCGGGCAAAGCCGCGAACTACCACTAATATGAGATAAATGTAATTGACGTATGTTATTGAAAAGTTATTTGTTCCTATTTCCAACTCGTTATATTTTATTGTCTTTTAAGGTTTTCACTTTTTAAAAGTGTTATTTTAATTTATTGATCATCAGTTAATCACACTGTAATCGACACGTGAGCTAGCATACAGTCGGCTGCCAAAATTATACAAACACACTCTTATTCATAAACGATGCGATGGTCAAAGGTTGTTTAACTAAAATGGTTCTTTAGTCTAATGATTCAAGAGCCATTTACAAACGCTCTATTCATTGGCATACAAATGACAAGGACAGATATAATTTAATCAGTATTTATAATGACAATCTTTTATTAATAAATAAGTGACTGATTAGCAGTGTATCGACCACAGATATCTTAATAATACTTATTATTTAAATTTCTGTGGTATAAATCGAAGCAACTCAAAGTACGCGCGCTGACTTACAATCAGGCATACTACGTTAGTAAATTAACAGAAGGTCTATCCAAGTTAACAGCTAACTATACAGCTATGCCTGGCCACAGTCTGATATGTTCAACAGTCCATTTAAATTTAATTTATTTTCCTGTAACACACCTAGTTAACACCTCGCCGTCTCACGGAAATTAATTTCTCTAGCAATTTGCTCTTGCTGTATGTAAATGTCCACTAAACTTGGACCTCTCCACCTCACGTAACGATCAACGGACATACTAAGTGTAAAAGATGGTGTACGGAAAACAGAAGGACAATACTACTAAAAAAACTTTAAATAAAACAGTTTCAGAAGTCGGTGCAATTCTACACTGAAACAAATAAAAGCCACCGACTTCTGAAACTATTCATTTTATATCATGCTAATTATTTTACTCCTTTTTTAGTTTTTTTTTAAGTCGGTTTTTACTTTTATTTAAAGTTTTTTATTAAATACGTTTTAGTGCCATAAATTACACGGTTTAAGACTACAAATTTAAATGGTGTCATTTGAATTTGTAGTCTTAAACCATGTAATATGTAATCATCAAAATCCATTTATAATTGACGGAGATATCGAGTAGCTAACAAACATACAAAAAAAAACTTTCGGGCGAATTGAGAATCTCCTTCTTTTTGAAGTCGGTTAAAAACGTTGTCAAACAACTAAACCGTACATTTAAAAAAACTGTCAAAATGTTGACAACAAAAACAAGCCAAATATTTTATCAGTTTTCGTAAACGAAAATCGGTTGAGGTTCATTTTCGATTAATGCACGATTCCTATACCCAAAAATGAATCGTTTTTACCAATGGTAGTTATTTTTATTGATAAACTGGGCATACAAAGAGATGTATAAGTTTATTTTTACCTGTGATAGCTACTAACGTATGGGAGGGGTCTACTATGCAAAGCGTGGAGGGTCTTTCTTCATTATTAGTAAAGATACAAGTCTCTTCATTTTTATCCATAACGCTTGGTAAATCATAGGAATCGGCCATTAGCGACAATTTTCTCAGTAGTTTGACCCCTTGTATCGCCGATTTCAGCCCATTATTAAAAATTAAAAATAAATGTAGTCTCGGAAATTGGGTGCATGAAAAGAGCCTCCACGAGTGACGATACTTAAGTACGCCCCGCTACCAACCTTGCTGACTGGCTAATCTTTTCACCACGGCACGAGCTATTCTTGTATAGCTCGTACCAACACGATAGAAGAAAAGTCTCGGAAATGTTCCGACTTCTCCGATTTATCTTATTCTATTAGAATCCATAAACCATATATTTCAATATTTATTTTAAACCGGAGAATCCACTAAAACTTCAATGATACTTTCCACTGAATTTTGATCAAAGTTGATTGAATTTACAGTTTCAGTTTTCGGTACACCATCCCTTATACTAATAATACACAATCATCACTCTTGGCAGGCAGATTGATTATCGCAATATGATGATACGTATTATCCTGATATTGTCCCCCATTCTACATCAAAATGATGGCACCTTATCACTTTCGGTGGGGGTCCTATATTATGTCGGCCATACTCATTTTTATCCTATTATTTTGTATATATAGCAGTACGACATAAGTTATGCGCTTCGGCAATCTTCGTGTTTCCGAATTAATACGAATTATGCGATCAATTAAGTGACCTATTCGGAATTGATCGACAGAGAACGAAGCCGGAGTTATATAAAATTATATTATTTACTAGCGACCCACCCCGGCTTCGCACGTGTACATTTTATAGCTTAAAACCTTCCTCTTGAATCACTCTATCTATTAAAAAAACCCCATCAAAATCCGTTGCGTAGTTTTAAAGATCTAAGCATACACAGGGAGAGACAGACAGCGGGAAGCGACTTTATTTTAAACTATGTAGTGATTTTGTTATGTCATGCAAATGGACAATGAGCTGAACTTATTTCGTAATAACATCTATTTTACCTACGTTCAAGCAGCTAAATTCGTTTAATTTCATTTCATATTACACACAATGAAAGATTAATCGGAATGTATAATTCGTACAAATTCGAAAACACGAGTATTGCCATAGTAGATAAATTATGATTACTAGGACGTCATGTCCTGTCGTGTCCTGACGTGATGTCGTAGTTATTGTAACTGTCTTACTGTTTACGAAAAAAGTTTACCAATCAACACAAGAATAAATATAAATTAAAATAAAACAGTCACACTTAACCTTACAGCCCACTAAACCATCTGAATTCGCATTCCCCTTCATTTCGCATTAACCACATCATAATAATATTTTTCTTATATCACTTGGGGAAAGAAAGCCTCTAAACACCGAGAAAGCAAATCGCTTTAGCGGTCCTGAGAACGCCTAAAAAAACAACTTTGCCATCTTATATCAAGTAAAGATAACAGTAGAATACCATAAAAATAAATACGCTACGTACGAATACATTTTGTGATAATAATTCATTTTTATTGTATCTTGCACGCTGTTTGCTGTATTTATAGCTCATCTAAGTGTGGTGCTTCACCTGTATAAAATATAATGTACAGGGTGTAGTTAATAGGTCGTATTTTTACACGCCGATTGGTACGGTGCGACTAAAGAGGATATTAATGTAACTATTATAGTTATAAGGGGTGATATTTCATTGTTGTAATGTTTGTGTTGGGTAATTTAGTTATAATGTTTTAAGTAGTAAAACACTAGCATAAAGAAAATTTAGAACACTGCTGTACAATAGGGTAAATGAGAGACTTATTATTCTGTAAAATAGTTTATAAATCATTTCAATAACTGATAAAAAATACACTAAAAGCATAAAAAATGCTTACACATCTTGGGTCCGAGGTACCCAAAAGATTACCCATCGATTCCGATGCCTAATTGGAGAAGAAAAGCTAGGATATAGTTTGTCGAATAAAGCTTCAAGATATTCATTATTTATGGAAATACACAAGTCGAAAAATCTTTAGGGTAACAAGTCCTATGAACACGGCGTTGCGACTTGTCATACCTTGGTCATACCATACTCCTCTCGGTATACGTCGTGTTTTGTCGGGGAGGTTCGTGAAGTTAAAAAATTTCTTTTCTACTCACACGATAATTTAAACGTTGCCAGCTCGACCTTAGGTATTGTATACAAACAAGTATTAAAGTTAATTGATTTATTTTGTTCCGAAAAACAAAATAGTTAAATTGACTGAATTGGACTTATGTTGAAATAACATTATTGACTCATAATACCATCAGAAAGGGGTATTTAAAATCCTCAGGCCCACGGTGTGTTAGAGTAATTTTAAGAATCTTAATGTGTTATCTACAAATATAATATTGTAAAATTTTGCATGCCTACTTAGCGAAATGATAAAACACCTATTACGTCACAAAAACATCTGCATCATACTCATTTCACACAAATAAAGTTATCTTTCTTTAATAATAAAACTACACTGAAAAGCGAAAATTTCAAAAGATAAAACTGTATTTAAAAGTAAATGTTTTAGTTTATCTTATTCATTAGATTTGTAACAGAGATTTTAATTAATATCAAACGTAGGCTTATTTGTATAACCATAATAAAATTAATTACACTTCGTCGCTGCATCCTCGAGATTTACATGATTCACTAGGTAGTACACTCCTAAATGTACTAGGCATCGAGTACAATTTTTAGAGATAAACTAAAATAATAAAAGAAATTAGATATTAAACGACTTCTGTGGTATCTGGTGGGGTAATCCCCTCCCGCCGCACCCGGCCCATCACGCCCGTTAGCTTGTCATTCGCTTCTTTTGTACAGGCATCGTTACATCTCTTGTAAATTATTTATTATAAAGTACAGTAAAATATAGTATTTTATACGTGTGTGTGTGCGACAATGGGAAGAAGGCGAAAAGAAGATGATCCAGACACCATAAAACGGAAAATAAGACGACTGGAAAAGCGGTTACAAAGACAACGCTCATTCAGCGATGACGGTAAGTTTATTTTAACTAGCTGAATATAATACTTAAAATATTTTTTCTGATTCATAGAACACGTTTCTTATCAGTTACTGAGATCAGATATATTTTTTTTCTAAGCGCTTTGTTATTCGCACACCTGCAGTATGACTCATAATCTCGCATTGTTGATGCATTATGGCAAATAATTATAAAAACTAATACTATCGGTATAATGTTAGATTGTTTTTAATTATTTTTTTTCGGCCTGTGGGTGTATCTACAAATTATTCGTTGGACGATTTGTACTGTGACGCGATTGCAGTCGTTCCATTTTACTTAAGCATTATTAAATAAATGCATATAATGTACATAGCGCATAGCAGGTACCGCGACGCGATTGCGGTCACAGCTCAGAGCAGCGATGTATGTATTGTAAAATACAAGTGTCGTGATGCGATTACGACCTAATTAAATGAGGACTAATGTTGTCAAGCGATTTGATGCGATCAAATCCTTTTATTGATTCTGGTTAAAACCAAAGATTGATAGTATAACGTTATAGTAGTCTCAACTATCGTTTCAGATCTTGATTCTGACCACTCACGACCTGCCTCCTTACTCTCAGACTTCGAATCCTCTGAGCATGATCTATCAGATGGAAGTCATACGAACTTTAGATCGGTGGTAACGGTTCCACAAACCGTTAACATAGTTTCAGACACTGTTGCTGGTGGTGCAAGTACCAGCGCCACAACAGAGATTATGGAGGCTCTTCCGGCTGACATATTGGAGATTCTGGGCGAATCTAAAGAAAAAGATGAGGTTTTCGGGCCCAAAATCAGAGAAGAGATCTCTAAACGTTGGGGAAAGATTATTATGGAAGGCCTAGGTAAAGAACAGAGGCAAAAGCTGTTCGAAAGTGCTTTGATCCCGGAAAACTTTCAACTCCTTAAGGCGCCGAAGCTTAACCAGGAAATATCCTCTGTTTTAACAGAGTCGGCTAGAAACAGGGATAAACGCCTCGAAAAGGCACAAAACCACCTGGGTATTGGTGTAGCGGTTATCACTAACTTGTTATCATCTGCAATTGACGGGAATCTGGAAAAGACTGAAATTATTAAAAAGCTCTCAGAGACAGCACAGATATTGTTAGATCTACATTGCCAAGATACCGCTAACAGAAGGAAGCTGGTTACATTCAGCTTAGACAAAAAATTCCTGAACATTGTTCAAGGGGTTAAGAGAGACGCTTTTCTGTTTGGAGAGAATTTGGGTGAAAAAATTAAAGCGTCTAAGACGGCTGAAAAGTCTGGGTTACAAATAAAGAGGACAGAGCCTCAGCCATCTACCTCTAACCGATCAGCGCGCTTTAATAACAATAATAATTATCGTCAGGGAAACTCGAAGCGCCCACTTCGCTACCAGAACCACAGAGGCAGGTCGAGTGGGCTCAGGACCCAGGCCTCCACCAACTCAGCCAGGGGGAGACGTCCGACGTCATCGGAACGTTACCATTCTGCGAAGACAGCCCCCAAGGCACCGCCGAGGCGCGAATAGAGGTAATCAAACACGCTGGCCGGCTACGACACTTCATATCAGCTTGGAAAAGCATTACTAAAGACACTGTAATCTTACAGAGTATTTCAGGTTACAAAATACGTTTTGATCGACCAGTTTTTCAGTATGCAGAACCAATGAATAAATCTTTTTCTCTCCAAGAGGTTAAAAATCTTAGTATCGAAATTTCTAAGCTTTTATTATCAGGCGCAATAATCGAATGTGAGGACATTCCTGGCCAATTTATTTCAAACATTTTTCTGGTACCAAAAAGTGACGGTTCTCAGAGATTTATTCTTAACCTTAAAAAATTAAACAAGTTTATTGATCCACAACATTTTAAGATGGAAGATGTTAGAACAGCTTCTAAATTACTATAAAAGTTTTATTATATGGCTAATATCGACCTCAAAGAGGCCTATTTTATTATTCCAATTCATGAAAAGAGTAAAAAATATTTGCGATTCAAGTTTTTAAATCAGACTTATGAATTTCAGTGTTTACCCTTCGGTTTATGCTCAGCTCCGATGATCTTTACTAAAGTAATGAAACCAGTAGTTGCATACCTCAGAGAGAAAGGGATCCTGTTGGTGATTTATTTGGATGATTTGTTGTGTATTAATGAAACATTTGAAGGCTGCTGTCACGATGTAAGAGAAATCACCGTCCTGTTGGAGAAGCTCGGTTTTGTAATAAATTCCACTAAAAGTGACTTAGTTCCCAGTCAGGTTAAAACGTTTTTAGGCTTTGAATTAAACTCAATGGACATGGCTTTAAAATTACCTTTAAAGAAACGTGTAAAGCTTCTAGAGATGGTTGATAAATACTCTAACAAACGCTTGGTATCTATCAGAGATTTCGCGAAGTTTTTGGGATTGCTTACGTCTTCGTGCCCAGCTGTTAACTATGGTTGGGTTTATACGAAGCGATTCGAAAGAATTAAATATCTTGCTCTTCAAAAATCAAATGAAAATTATGATGTTGATATGATTATACCTAAGTGGCTAGAATCTGATTTCTCATGGTGGAAGTTAAACATCATGAGTACATTTTGTCCGATTCGTCAATATAAATACCATTTAGAGATATTTTCCGACGCATCTCTAACAGGTTGGGGTATCGCTTGTAACGGTGAAACAAGCGGTGGTTTTTGGAGCACAGTTGAAGCCCAAAACCATATCAATTTATTGGAACTGAAAGCGGCTTTCATTGCTTTAAAATGTTTTGCCAGGGCACTTGTAGACAAGGAAATACTCTTGAGGATTGATAACACTACTGCAATCTCGTATATTAATCGGATGGGCGGTGTTCAATATACACACCTTAACAATATAGCACGTGAGATTTGGCAGTGGTATGAAGAGCGTCGTCTCTTCATTTTCGCTTCCTATATAAAGTCGAAGGACAACACGGAAGCTGATAAAGAATCAAGGCGCACCAATATTGACACCGAGTGGGAATTATCTCGTTCAGCCTTCCATGAACTAGTTCATCATTATGGCACTCCAGAGATTGACCTATTCGCAACTTGTTTAAATGCGAAATGTCATAAATATGTGTCGTGGAAACGAGACCCACACGCTTTCAATATTGATGCCTTTACTTTAAATTGGGGCGAACTATATTTCTACTCGTTCCCACCATTTTCCTTGATTCTCAAATGCTTACGAAAAATAATAGATGATAAGGCTACAGGAATCATTATAGTTCCGTATTGGCCCAGCCAGCCATGGTATCCGCTGTTTATAAGTTTACAGATGGCAGAACCTGTTTATCACGGACCCAGTAGTGACCTCCTTTTATCTCCTTTCAGGACGCAGCACCCCCTTTGGAGGCAGCTTACCCTGGTATCATGCCTGTTATCAGGGAAGCGTTTTCTAGACAATCATTAACTCCGGAAATAATAAAGAAAACAATATAACGTTGCTTATAAAAAATGGTGGCAATTTTGCCAAAGCCATAAAGTAGACTACTACGTTACATCTATACAATATCCATTGCAATTTTTGTTAAAAGAATTTGAATCAGGAGCCGGTTATTCTACGATTAACACTTATCGGTCTGCGCTTGGTCTAATTCTAGGCAGACAATTCAGTTCAAATGATAACGTCAATAGGTTTCTTAAAGGGGTTTACAGAATGAAACCAGTTTTTCCTAGATATCAATCCACCTGGGATACTAACGTAGTTTTAAACTATTTGTCCAATTGTTTTCCCAATGAAAATCTATCTTTAGATCAATTAACAAAAAAGTTGGTAACTCTGCTCGCGTTGTCGACTGCACAACGTGTGCAGACGTTATCTTTGATTCGGCTTTCTAATATAAATATTTGTGATTCAAACATCATAATAACAATTGATGATTTAGTTAAAACTTCAGCCCCTGGCAAACAAACACCTCGTTTGGTTATTCCGTTTTTTCCGAATAAAATTGAGATATGTCCAGGAAGGACGTTATGTTCATATATTAGCATTACGGATAAATTTAGGATTGATCAACACACTGAGAGGTTGTTGTTAACCACTAAGAGACCAGTCCACAATGCCAGCTCCTCTACAATTAGCCGCTGGATTAAACAAACCCTTACAGATAGTGGTATAGACACCACAATATTTAAGTCTCATTGCACGCGTCACGCGGCTACTTCAGCGGCTGGTCGTAGAGGTGCCTCCATTGATGTAATTAAAAAGGCTGCTGGCTGGTCTGGTAGTTCTTTGGTTTTCGGCAAATTCTATAACAGACCTCTGCACTCAGAGAAGGACAATGATTTTGCTCGGGCTGTTTATGAGGACAGCGTATTATAATATAAATACATACCTAATTAATAAACATTAAGTTTTGTACTATTACTTTGTTGATTTGATTAAATAAATAAAGTTATGTTCAAAAAATTATTACATTAATTTTTTTTACTTAATGGTGTGAATACCCAATCGGCTATTTATCCAAAAGGCTCCGAACATCTACCTAGTGAATCATGTAAATCTCGAGGATGCAGCGACGAAGTGTAATTAGTGGTTAAACAAACTTACCTGAAGTGAAGTTTGACCGCAATTACACGAGTCGCTGCATCCGAAGAGATTTACAAACCCGCCCAACCCTGCTTTGTAAGCAAACCCGATATCATGTTTTAGATAAATAGCCCTCTAAAAAGAATGACAAGCTAACGGGCGTGATGGGCCGGGTGCGGCGGGAGGGGATTACCCCACCAGATACCACAGAAGTCGTTTAATATCTAATTTCTTTTATTATTTTAGTTTATCTCTAAAAATTGTACTCGATGCCTAGTACATTTAGGAGTGTACTACCTAGTGAATCATGTAAATCTCTTCGGATGCAGCGACTCGTGTAATTGCGGTCAAACTTCACTTCAGGTAAGTTTGTTTAACCACTAATTTTAGCAACTACAGAATTTTATCGGTACCAGATATTAACTCAAAATAAGGAAGCCTTTCAAAATTATACTGAGATATATCATCAAAGCATATCTGACTATATTGTTTACTCACAAGTTATTGACAGCCTACGTAAACCAAAACAAACATACCTATCCACCTTCTTCTCCACTTTATTACTGAGCAATAAGGTTCATTTTCGGCTAGACTTAATGTCGAAAGTTTAGGATATGTGGCTGTCCGTGTGATCGTTTGGAAGGGGCAAGTGCTTCTGACAGTGGGTCGATTAGCGTACGGGACATGGGTTCAAAGACTGGCGATAACTTAGCGAGGTATCCTGAATTATGGTCATGTTAGGGCAGGCCCACACAGAGCCGATGATAAAGCGCTTAGGACTGGCATTTTTCGAATGTGGAATCGATTTTATGATAGCTTTTTTAGTTTAAATTCGTATAGCGGCCTTATACCAATGCCTGATTTTTCTAAGTCAAGATAAAACCTACGTTTTAAGGGTTCCGTAAGAATCCGCTGTCCGTCCGTCCGTCTGTCACCAGGCTGTATCTCATGAACCGTGATAGTTAGACAGTTGAAATTTTCACAGATGATGTATTTCTGTTGCCGCTATAACAACAAATACTAAAAAGCAGAATAAAATGAATATTTAAGGGGGCTCCCATACAACAGACACGATTTTTTGCCGTTTTTATAGATAATGTTACGGCATCCTTTTTGCGAGAGTCCGTCTCGCACTTGGCCGGTTTTTTAAATGCTTTGATATACTTAGCATAAATGAGAAATGTTTATTATTTTATTTAACACTAGCTTTTGCTCGCGGCTTCGCTCGCGTTAATTTAAGGATCCCTAATTTTTTGATCCCAAAATATAGCCTATAGCACTCAAGGATAACGTAGCTTCCTATTGGTGAAAGAATTTTTGAAATCGGATGAGTAGTTTCGGAGATTACCCCCTACATACAAACAAACAAACAAATTCTACCTCTTTATAATATTATAGTATAGTATAGATGTACATCTTTATATTTGTATAATTTACAAGTGTATATGTTACCGGCCAAACCCGATTTCAGGACAAACTAGTTTTGCCTAGGCTAAACTAGTTCCTCCTATACGCGGTAGGAGTAACTAGTATAGCCTAGTCTAAACTAATTTGGCCCAAGCCCGATAGGATAAACTAGTTTAGGCTAGTCCAAACTAATTTGTCCTAAGCCCGATGGGATGGACCAGTTTAGGCTAGGCCAAACTAGTAGATCCTGATATAAATACGCACACTCTAGGATAAACTGGTATGGCCTAGTCTAAACATTATAGTATATCTAGAAAGTCAAAATAAATAGATAAACTTGGCGACTAATAATGTTAGCACGGTGGTTAAGGGGAATCCCGACATGGATAGGTTAGGTTCGAAGGGGATGACGGGGGCTAGAGTGAGCGAGCGAAGCGAGCGAACGAAGCCCCCGTCATCCCCTTCGTGTTAGGTTACTTTAAACCCTGCAGACAGAAATAGGAGCCCCGCGCAGCGGGGCTCCGTCGACTTAAGCTCCACCTAGTTTGAGCGACTTAAGCTCCACCAATGATGTTTCTGAGATCACCTTTGCCTTCGTCAAATGACATGTATGCTCAATTACTTTCGACTCTGCAAATTTTTTTTGTTTAGACTAGGCCATACCAGTTTATCCTAGAGTGTACGTATTTATATCAGGATCAACTGGTTTGGCCTAGGCTAAACTGGTCTATCCTATCGCGCTTAGGACAAATTAGTTTGGACTAGCCTAAACTAGTTTATCCTATCGGGCTTGGGCCAAATTAGTTTAGACTAGGCTATACTAGTTACTCCTATCACGTATAGGAAGAACTAGTTTAGCCTAGGCAAAACTAGTTTATCCTGAAATCGGGTTTGGCCGGTAACATATATAACTATACATATAACTGGTTAGAATGCTTTACTGTTGTAAATCTTTGTGTTCATTTTTAATAGTGTATCGCATTAAATACATAACGGTATTTTGCACCTGCCATGTTTTCTTTGCATCACCCTAAGATTGACTGTTAGAAAATGCCTAATTCCGTCTTGGCCGGTTTTTTTTATTTCAAATAGACCAGATTTTAGGCACTTTTAAAACGTCAAAACTAGGTGTACGAATACTTTTTTGTTAATAGTAGTAGTTCATCACAATTCCATTAAGAAGACCTAGTGGTGTCACCATGTGCCACGCACAAGCGAAAGTACTTTGCCAGTAAATATTGCAAAAAAAAGCTCGTATCTCAGATTACAGATCAAGGTTGCTACTTGTAACAACGTAACGAGATCTCTCTTAAGCTGGCTTCCCACGGTGCATGGTAGCGCGCACCGGCTGTGCGTGGTATCATCCGTAAAATCACGCAACGTGGGAAGCCACATTATGAGGGTGCGTGAAGTGGATACGGCGCACCGCTCCGCACGCGTCCGCGTTACCACGGACGATTCTCTTCCCATGGTGCGTCGGTGCGAGCTCGTGCGTCGCGGTGCGTGATTTCACGCACCGTGGGAAACAAGCATTAGAGCGGGGGCACACGATGCGTTGCGGCAGCGGTGCGGCGCCGGAGCGGTGTCGCTGCGTCGTCTTACATAGAAATATCTGTGGCATGTCAAACGATGCGCTCCGGCGCCGCACCGGACTTGCAACCACCGAGACGAGGCGGGGAGGGATGAATGCGTTGCGACGTCGGAGCGGCACCGCTCAGTTGTCACAAGGAAGGACACACGCTCGCTCGTTTCGATTTTTTTTCTCTACGATTTTTTTGCTACGGCGCTGCTACGTCATAACAACGTTGCAGCGCCGCACCGCTCGTGTGCCCGCTGATACGGTGAAATCTTTGCGGTGCGGCGCCGCAACGCATCGTGTGCCCCCGCTCTCACACGCTATCACTTTAGAAAGAGATGGAATCACAAATGCCTAACTGATTACATTTAGGTTTGATGTATCACTAGCTTTGTAGGTATTAAAGTCCCTGTTCCTTCATCTGTGTAGCTTTTTGGTCACAGATGTTGAGTTAAATAGATACCGCAAGGGAACTCGTAGCTTTGCAAGGTTGATCTGCGCTTACCGCGGTCAGTCTGTAGATGGGTGACCGTTCGTTACACATCGAGAACCCTCCGTGTCTAGAAAAGCACATTAAGCCGTCGATCCCGGGAGTTATACGAATTCCTATGACAGTCGTTACGGGTAGTCAGAAGCCCGAAAGATTGACAACCGGTCTAACCTTAGGGCCTGTCCACATCTCCACATCATGACGTTGTCAACGTGGAACGGTGCGGTAACGCGGCACGGTGCGTTGACATAACGTGCCAATTTACGTTACCGTATCGTAAAATGCACGTCAGGATCATTGTTAGATTTATCGTTGACCATGTAGATCCTGAATTTTAATAAGAGAAACAGTAAGGTATGGTTTTAAAGCATCGGAGCACATAGACGGCGACTATCTCGCGAGCGTGGAGAGCGCGGGCGGAGCGCATATACGTGTGCGCTTGCGGCACTAGAGGCGCAACGTGTTACGATACGCTAACGTAAATTTGCACGTTATGTCAACGCACCGTGCCGCGGTACCGCACCGTTCCTTGTTGACGACGTCGTGACGTGGAGATGTGGACAGGCCCTTAGGATATCGGCATAATCCAATACCTAACTAGGTTGCGGAGGTCTAATGGCAGTCGCTCCGTGTAAAATACTGGTACTGAGCCGCATCTGGTTAGACTGGAAGCTAATCCCAACATAGTTGGGAAAAGGCTAGGCACATAGATACCGCAAATCTGTCAAATTGTATGAAAACAAGCGTATCACAATTTTTGTTTCAACTACCTACATAACGAGGACAATTGAGTGCTGAGAAGTAAACATTTCGGACGCCTCGCACGCCTCTTTGCAGTGAAAAGCAACCATTCGCGCGTGCAGTAGCGGAAACGGTCGAGAGAGAACTGACTTAGCAGCGTAACATGTAGGAGGATTGCTCCTAGGTAATGTTACGCAAAGTAGGTTAACTTGCGTTATCTATTGAATACTATATCTGTGTTCCAGGTACTTACTTTTGAAGGTAGGTATAGTAATTAAAGTGATAACATCTTACCAACTATCCGCCTACAAGTTTGGTGATTATGGGTTTATACGCAAGATTTCGTAGGAGTGGTCTTTATGGGAGGCGTATTTCCAAAATGAAATGACAACGGGCTAATAAAGGAATTATTTTTTTATCTCTTTGCACAAAACTGCATAGAGTCGAAAATCCTTAGGTATTTTTTTACTGTTCAACCTTAAGGTGGTACAGAAACAAAACATGGTAGGTGCATTAACAAAATATTGTCTTAATCTATATAATAAATCTACAGACTCAGCATGTCTGTACATTGGAAATTTTCCCAAAAAAATCAGGGTGGTTAAAGGATAACCGATGGAATCCAATTAGATATTTTTTGCCTGTTTATCTCAGTTTGTCTGTACGTCGGTTTGTTTATGTACGCATCACGTTAAAAGTACTGACTGAATGCGATTGATTTTTATAGACAAATATTATGCGAATTTCGGAGTAAAATTTAGTTTTTGTTTCATCATAATCGGGTAGCTAAGAATTTAAATATATTGAGACACAATATTAGTTTCCGACTTCTACGCGAACGGAGTCGCGGGCACAACACAGTTAAAAACAAACTTATCGATAGGTACATAACATGTTAAGCAATATACTACAACTTTAAACATACATTGTATTTCTAAACACAAGTTATAGCACAAAAATATATAAACAAAGATATATTTTAATGAACTCATTACCTGCACATGCTACCATAACCCCGTTTAATGTAATTGTAACACGTTGCCATCAAAACTATCTACTTGTTGAGCAAATAATCATAAAGTGCGCGTTTTACCGCCATCGCGTCGCGCGTCGCAGCGTTTTGTCGCAGTTTTACGCGACATAACTGCGCGACATCGGGAGAATGTAATTAAAGCCACTGTTCAACGTATAAACTGTTGCAACTCTTCAATTGTGTCTTACTTTGTCGCTTAAGTGTTGCGATTATTTTTGTTGCACTTTTGTTACGGCGTAAAAGGTTGATGGGAGAATATGAGATGCTGTGTATTCTTTGTACTCGCTGTAAGTCATTGTGGTCTTTCTGAAGAATTTCTAGAGTAAAAAGTCCTGTTACAAACTAGTGTTGCGTTTTAAACCTTTTTTCTTTATTCCCTTCAGGTAACGGAAACCAAACATTCATCTATATAAATAAAAAGAAAAGTCCTGACTGACTGATTGATTGACTCATCAACGCCCAGCCCAAACCTTTGGACCTAGAAACCTGAAATTTTGCACAGAGGTTCCCTTTATAATGTAGACAAGGAATAAGGAAGGATTTTTCGAAATTCAACCCCTAAGGGAGTTAAATAGGGGATGAAAGTTTGTATGGAAAATCGTCACTTAACGGGTTCAAAATTGCACGCAAGCGAAGCTGCGGGCAGAAGCTAGTGACTGATAAAACCATGAAAAATATCTTCTCTTTAAACCATGACTATACTCTGTTTAACGAAGGATGAGTTCTGATATAGCGGTCTTTTCGTAAATTGTAGCCGTAAGGAGAATGCTATCGAAAAAATGTAAACGACATCATCAAAAAAACCAGCCAAGTGCGTGTCAGGCCACGCACAGTAATAACACAGTAGACATATAAGCTAAAGCAGTACCTCAACTTATTATAATCTCAAGAATTTAAACATTCACACAGACACGCTCTGTAATAATAATAATAATGTTTTATTGGAACTAAAAACAGGTTTACAATAAGTTTGCGTACGATAATAGCTACATTAGTTATAAAACTGTGTCGCAGCCATTAACGCCCACCTCCAAGAGGTCAAAGGCGGCAGCGTTCCAATGAAATAAAAAGGTAAGTAAGGACTAAACATAAGACTAAAGTTAGGGTAAGGAACATTACGTTAGTGTAAATGGTGTATGTTTGCATTGTGAATGTTTGTTTATATGTGTAGTGAATGTTTGTTTGTATGTGTAGTGAATGTTTGTGTGTATGTGTAGTGAATGTAAGTTTGTGATTGAGTGCACATTTATGCGTAGGGATTTATGTCACGGGTATGTGAATTTCAACAGGTAGGATATATTTGGGATAAGAATTTTAGGTTTTAATAAATGATTCTAACTCTTCGTAGGGGAGGGTATGAAGCCAATTTCTCGTGAGCGTTTTGCATTCCCTTAACGTCCGGGGATAAATGTTAAGTTCTTTATTAACTTTGTTATATAGAATGGGGCTTAAAAAGTGAAACTGACGTCTAACTACTTCAGCTTTGACCATCTCAGTCGGACAAACTCTGTCAATCCTCCGTTTCTGTTTACTAAAGTCAGGGTCAAATGAGATTTGAGAGTGTTTGCGAAGTATTGTGTTCAAGAGAAATGAATGCCTAACTGTAGGTATTTTACATAGTGTATACAGTTCCGTGGTAGGAAAGCGAATGGGCTTATGTGCCATGACTTTCAATACAGCCCTCTGTGCTCTCTCTAAACGCAACATTAAGCACTTTCCAGAACTGCCCCAAGCCGTTATACAGTAGGTTAGAATGGAGTGCCCTAGCGCATAGTATACTGTCCTAAGTGTTGAAAAATCTGCAGACGTTCTCAGATTTTTAAAGACAAAAATGAGCTTTCTAACCCTGGAGACCAGTGACTCGACCTGTTCTTTCCATGTCATCGTACTATCAATCAGAACTCCTAGGTATTTAATATTATGTGTTCACACAATTTTTGGACAACTGCAGTCTGAAGATGGTGTTACACAGCAATTGTGCGCCGTTATTGTGTAGGAAGAGGCTGGTTGTGATGTTACCTTTGGTGCAAACGTAATGAACTTGGTTTTTACTAAATTGAGAGTAAGTAGATTCTTAGTCAACCAGTCCATAACAGCTTGCAAAGCAGATTCGGCATGCAAACGGGTTTCATACCAGTCATTCCCGTGGACGAGTATCGCTGTATCATCAGCATATGTTATAATTTTAGAATACGATAAGGACAGCTTACAGAGGTCATTTATGTAAATGAGGAACAGGGTAGGTCCAAGGACACTACCCTGTGGGACACCGTAAGTAAGCAATTCCTCTTTACTCGTGTAACCACCTATTTTGACGATTTGGGAACGGTCACTTAGGTAGCTCTTAAAAATTTGGAGAGACACTCCTCTTATACCAATTTTCTCCAATTTTTTGAGCAAGATGGGGACAGAGACAGTGTCGAAAGCTTTAGAGAGGTCAAGAAAAATAGCTATAGTTTTTACTTTATTATTGATGTTTTTTGCCACAGTACTAGTTAGTTCCAAAACCGCATCTTCTGTGCTTTTGCCTGATCTAAAGCCATACTGATTCTCAGCAATGATATTGTGTGAGTTCAAATAATTAAGGAGTCGTTTATTCAAGATTTTTTCAAGGATTTTGGACAGAATTGTTAGGACAGAAATGGGTCTGTAGTTGTTAACACTGCCTCTGTCACCATTCTTGTATATGGGGTGTACAAGTGCCTTTTTAAAGACGGCAGGGAAGACCCCTGTCGCTAGTACGAGGTTAAAGACATGGCAAATAATCGGGACAAGAATGTGTCTGGCAGCCCTAATCAGCACAGCAGAAATTCCATCCCAACCAACTGCACTATTCAGTCTGAGGCCAAGAATGATACCTTCGATCTCCTCATTGTCCGCCTCAAAGGTTGCCATGGAGTTAGGATAGGACACCGCTGCGCCAGAGTCAAAACCACTAGAAGCATCACTAGATACAATTTTAGATGCAAGGCTACTACCCACATTTGCAAAGAAGTTATTTACAGCGTCAACTGAACAAGATGGGTCCTCGTTTAGGGAAAGTAGCTCACTAGCGGGAGACTACGGCGGCTTTTGTATGGAACTGTATCCCGAAAATACCTTATTTGTCTTGTTGCAGTGCGTGTCTGTGCGAGTGTGTCAAATCGGAAGATTGTAGGTAGTTGAAGTACTGCTTTAGCTTATATGTCTACTGTGGTAATAGGGTTCCGTAGTTGCACAATAACGCGGACTAACCTACTTTACACAACTAACAACGTTGTCAATGTGACCTCTTAATCACCGTAATTATAGACACAATAGATAAAAAATAGCGGTGTCGTCCTCGGACGACACGCGGGACGCAACCGGATAAAAGTAATTTTTCAATGGAATTTGTACGAAATTTTTACTTTTATAAGTTGGTCGACTATTACTCGTAAAATTGTAAAGCCTACTTAGCTGTGATAGTTTTCCTTTTAATTTCGTTGTATATACTACTGCCGTGAATTTCTTCACGTATCTAAAACTTACCGTTTAGCTGGCAGGGGGGGACACTTGACTCTATCAAAAAATTGCACTTTGAAGCTTAATATTTCACAAACGGATCGCTTAATCGATTTTTTTTTTACTAACCCGCAACATTTTTGAAAAACCTATCATACAACACCCCACTAAGGGGTAGACGAGAAAAAAAAAACATCCGCACATTACATGTACAGGAGGTACCGCAAAAATATTTTTTTAATGGTTTTGTTTTACCACTTTGTCGGCGTGATTTAGTATATTTATGCCAAATTATAGCTTTCTAGTACTAAGACTCTCTGAGCTAAGCTGCGGACGGAGGGACAGATGGACAGACGGACAGACCGACGGACATGGCGAAACTGTAAGAGCGATTACGCACTGCATCCGATCCGAATCCGTGAAAATACGGATATAAAAAACTCGGACCGAATTCGGATATTGCTTTACGCACTGCATCCGATCCGAATCCGTGAAAATACCGATCTTGCTTATGCACTATTCCGATCTCTGATTCAAATTCAAACAATTCAGGGGCCATCTTTGGCATATCCGTTTGGCGTATAATTTGAATCCGAGGTAATACGAAAGCGTTCATACAAACAGTACTTCGGTCCGTCAATTTTTCTTCCGAATTAGAAACTCACTGACGACGGATAGAAATCGAATGACGGATGTCGGATGTAGTGCGTAAACTATCATACAAATAGTTCTATGGCTACTTCGGAACGTATTTTCACGGATTCGGATCGGATGCAGTACGTAACCGCTGTAAGGATTCCTTGTTGACTACGTAACCCTAAAAACGATAAAATAGCTATATTATACGTAATGTTTTGTTCTTTAAAATATTTGATAGTCTTTGCATTGTAACGTTTTGTAGAGAAACGACAGGACTCACCTTACTTACGGTGAAAAGGGTATAGGTAGGTAGGTTTTCATTGATTTATTGATTGACTAGCTTTTGCCCGCGAAATCGCTCGCGTTAAAAAAACTCTTAACACACTACTAAAGTTTCTATAATAATTCAATCATGATTCGAAAGACACGTGGCGCCATCTATTGTCGTTATTGTTGCTTTCCTCGAGAACAGTACGCTTTTTCGGGATGAAAGGTACCCTATGTCCGTTTCTGTACACCTGACAACGTATATGCAACATTTCAGGATGATCGGTTCAGCGGTTTAGGCGTGAAAAGGTAACAAACAAAAAAACTTACTTTCGCATTTATAATATTAGTTAGGATTTAACGGCCGTTAATAATTGAATATCCATTAAAAATATAATGACTATCCACTTTAGCCTTTCCATTTTCTTCATTACCTGACAAACACTACACAAGAGAAATTCATTAACTCTGCTAGTGACATATCGGTAGTATTGCTTGAACATTTGTCAAATACATGTGTCGCAAACCCTCATATATCTGGGACATTGTATTGTAATTAAACGTACTCCATTGCGCGTTATGTTAGGAGTAAACGCTTGACAATGTTACAGTGATTCTGTTAGCGAGATATGTATGGTGTAATAAATCTTTGAGCTGTTACGGCTACTGAATAGGGTCTGTTTGATATGTTTAAATGTCAAATAGGGGATACCTTCTTTTCGCATAACGTTCTTTGTCCTAATATACTTCGGCATAACGATTTTGGCACAATTTGTTTTGGCATAATAATACTTCGGCATAAATTTTTTAGGCATACATTTTATGTTGGCATAATCATCTTAAAGACTAATTTGTTTTGGCATAAATTTGATTCGCATAACGTTAGTAGGCCTAATCACTATTAGCATAACGTTAGTTATGATAATCAGAAATGTTTTTACCATTGTCTAATAATCTAGTCGCAGGCGCACCCCGACACGGATAGGTTAGGTTCGAAGGGGATGATGGGGGCTAGAGTGAGCGAGTGAAGCGAGCGAACGAAGCCCCCGTCATCCCCTTCGTGTTAGGTTACTTTAAACCCTGCAGACAGAAATAGGAGCCCCGCACAGCGGGGCTCCGTCGACTCTGCTTTGGAGCCTCAACCTTACAAACATCCCCTTAAGTTTTTATTGTGAAAATGAAAGTAGGTGACGAATAATCGTCTACCGTATACCTATAAAAATATGTTTTAATATCATTATGCGTAAATAAATTTATGCTTTAGGATATTATGCTTAAAAAAGTTATGCTTTAGAACTTTATGCTTACTAATCATTATTATGGTTGGAGAAATTATGCTTAAAAAAATTATGCGTAAGCTGTTATGCGTAATTATATTATGCGAAAATATAATTATGCCAAACAAAATTATGCTAAGTTATATTAGGTCTTAAAATGTTATGCAAATGGATAGGGAACCGTCAAATAGATATCAAATACATAAATACGTTGTATAGATAATTGTTTAACGAAGACAGAAATTTGGATACCTCCAAATATTTGTTCCGCTTCTGAATGCTTGTGAACCTATACCCGCATATACAGACAGACTAGATTTTGAATGCAAGCCTAAGGCCTCTTGTTCACGGCACGGTTTTTTAACCGTACGGTGTATTAGCCGCGTCGTAAAAAATTGTGTGAGCTTGTACACGACACGGCAAACCACCAGCCGAAACTGATTTATATCCATTTTGTAACACAAAATCAGCGTTGGAAAGCTGTCATGCAATAATTTCCCGTCGCGAAAACGTCTGGTGCCGTTAATAAACTCTCATATACAACACTAATGTAAATCAAACCGCGCGCAAATGAGGAGTAGCCACGGTGCTCACGGCGGCTCAGGCGTGCCGTTGAGCCGCCGTGTCCGTCAACAAACTTCTATATGTAGTCCATACAACACTGATGACCGTGCCTACACGCGGCGAATTAACCGTAGATTTTCACGGCGAAAAAACGTGTGTGAACAAGAAACCTTATAGCTTACACACCCCCACATACAAACACCAAGGACACACAAACGAATCACGGATAAAGTATTCTGTCAACAATGGCCATTAAGACTATCTGTTATCTCCTGTTTTTACTGTGTACTTCGTCATTGGCGTAAGTTTTAACTGTACTAAACTGTAACATTTACTGCTAACTGTGATGTTACCTTATACAACACTAGCTTTAGCCCGCCGTTTCGCTCGCGTTAATTTAGAATTTGACAATCAACTCTTAACGCACTACCAAAGTTTCTGTAATAATATAATTGAATCATGATTCACAAGACACGTGGCGCCATCTATGAACGTTATTGTTGTTTTCCTCGGGAACAGTACTTATTAAACAAACTTACCATCGCAATTATAATATTAGGATTAGGATATTTGGCTTACGTCAAAAAATCTTGGTGTATTTTTAAAGGAGCAAAAAACAATTATTCATCAATTACCTACTCTGACAACTTTAATATTTACCGAACAATAACTAACATAGCGTTATTTTAGGTAGTCCAAAACAATTGATTCATAATATTGCGGTTAAGCTATCGAATGGAACCATTTCATGAAACTAACCTATTTCTCTGTTCCATACCAAGAAGCACCCGTATTTGAGACTGATCACGAGACTTCAACGCTTTCTAGGATACCTGGAATGAAAACAAGGGCTCTCCTACCTTGGAAAGTAACTAACAAATAAGTAGTATCAGTAAGTGCTAAGTGACTACCAGTGTATTTTGGTTAACAGACTATCTACACAGAGTTAGTATTGAACACATTCAATGTCCATTATTGGCATACTAATTACTTAGATCCACATATACATAATATGTTGCGATGAACGTTGTAGTGTCAACAATGTAAGCCATTGCGTTTAGTTATTCTCACTTTATTTGTACATCATTGTCATTTTATTAAAGCCGCACCCAATATCTGCGAGGCTCTAATATGATACTTCACTCGCCTCGCTTTTTACTTCCCCAACATTGGCTGGAGACCCAGCCTCAGCCTCAACAGACCTCAGGTCTCGTCAATAACTGCCCGGTTACGTAAAAATGGACAAGGACCATCAACAGAAGAAAACGAGAAAAAAAATAAAAAAAACTTCTCTTATTGCTCACAATGAGCATTCGTTGTGCACGCTCATCACGAGCTGACTAATGTACGATTTCCACAAAACGGGCCGCGCCGGAGCACGGCGGAGCGCATTTCACACTGTGCTAAAGGAAATTCAGGCTTCCAATAGTTAAGTTTCATGTTTATATGGAATTTACACTGCTTGGAACTCGGTAAGATCCGCGCGTATGCCGTGGCAGCCGGTCGGCTGCGCTCGGACGCCGCGGCAGCCGGTCGGCTCCTCGCGTACGTGGACGGCGGCACTCGGCTGTCGTCGCGTTCGGTCGGCTCCACTCGGCCACAGCGCAGCTAGAAATTGACTGCGATAGCGAATACGTGAACGCGCGCACGCATGTGCCCGGATTCCAGCAGGGCAGCAGATTGTAGCCGTCGGGCAGACGCGGTATTCTTATTATATTTATATTCCATACATTTTGATTGTGTAAGTATTGTACTTTTGTACGGAACAGCAGTTTTTTTATATTTCAGTATGTTGGTCCCATAGTAAAAGTAGTTCATATTCATGAGTACTGTGATCTGTAGGAGTTTGTCCAGATATTTTGTTTGAACCTTGTATAGGATGACAGCGTTAGTAGCCATATGGTATGTCTACACCCGTGCGCTTTCATGTTCATCTTGCGCTTTCAATTCCTCTTGCGTCAAGCGCATGCAATATTGATTGCCATAAGATGCATGCAGCTTATCGTCTACACCGATGCACCTCGGTCAGTCGTCAGTCGACATACAATAGACGGATTAGCGTGCGGTAGAGGCATGCGCTTTTGTCGATCTAGTATTAAGGCATGCGCTATGGCGCTTCATGCATGCCTCAAACGAAGACGCAAGATGAACATAAAAGCGCACTGGTGTAGACGTAGCTAATTTCTGCTTGACAGATTATTTATTTAATGAGGAAACATCCTTTTTGTTTTGAAAATACTTACTTACTTGACCAAGGTAAGCATTATTTACTCCGGCTTCACTCCTACCAAACTTGACCCTTCACCACTGCAAACTAGCAAAATGTTTACTTTAAAGAATATCTGGCAGATAACAATTCAATCGATGACGAGAGATTCTAGAGTGTTATGCAAGCTGTTTCTATGTAGAAAATCTAGTTAGAACAATCTAGAACTGACAATTTGATTGCGAAATTCAATAACTGTACCCCAAGTGTGAGTTTTTTTCGTTAACTACTGTAGTTGCGTCACGCCAAAAATGTATGAAAATTTAGGCAGCGTCTCTAGGCGCACCGTTTAATTAACGCGCGAATATTAGTTAGTGGACGGTGCGCCTAGAGGCGCAGCCTAAATTTTCATACATTTTTGGCGTGACGCAACTACAGTAGTTTACGAAAAAAACTCACACTTGGGGTACTGATCGTAAAAGGATTTTTTTGCATAGAAAGATTGTATTAATGGCCGTTCTTCCTCCCTATTATTTATTGAGAATGTGACCAACTATGTGACCTTTGATATTAAAACAACGTTAAATTATACTCTGTTCAACTAAAGTTGAGTCCTGATACAGCGGTCATTTCATACATTGTAGCCGTAAGGAAACTGCTATCTAAAAAACATTAACGACATCATCAAAAAACAGAGATTGAAAGTCCTCATCAAAACTTTTACTGAAGGGAACAAACCAAAACGTCATCTAAGTTTTGTTTTTGTTGATTTTTTCAAAAAGCGCTGAATCAATTTCAAGAAAATTTATATGGAACCACCTCTAAAGTATGGCCTACCAAACAAAAAAAGAATCATCAAAATCCATTCATGATTGGCGGAGATTTCGCGTAAAAAAGAAAAAAAAACTGCTTTCATACGAATTGAGAACCTCCTTCTTTTTGAAGTCGGTTAAAAACTTAAAATAGCAATACTATCAATGTTTTGTCTTTTAAAGATATTTGATATTCTTTGTACAGTAACGTTTCTTATAGAAACGTCAGGACTGAACTTACGGGGAAAAGAATATAGTCAAAAACAATTTTATGTTACTACACAGTTAACCTAATAATGCCTGCAAACACCGCCAGTACATGCATACGCCAACTTCAATGTTAATATACTAGAGAAAACCACTTTTAAGAACATAAGAGATGAAAAATTCTACGTAAATATACACATATACCGTTATTCCATTCATTATGAACCTTAAACCTCATTATACTGAACAACAAAGCTTTGTTTTAGCCCCAAAAATATGAAAAACACTTGAAATTACGTCATTAAAACAAAGCGCACGCCGCCATTACAGTGAGGCCATAACAAAATTTAGTAAACACACCAAATTGAAATAATAACAAGTATTGTTGCAAACGACTTGTCTACATTGTCGTGAATTAGGCGCATTAGGCGAGCGGCCCCGTAATACACTGTGACAATGCGTTTATCCGTGATTATGCACCAGACCACTGGCCTTAAACCTCCCAAAAATAGACCTTACCACCTAAAATATACAGTCGAATTCCGTTATATATTTAGTACGCAGTTTAGGCTTCTTGCCAGTAATGCAGTCGTGACTATTTGTAGCAAGAGATAACAGCACACGAGTTGGTAGTGAGACCTGTTGATGATAAGCGCCGTCGTCGATAAGGCCGTCTGCTGATGGACGGGCCCAGCCAGAATTTCGGCGAATGCATATTTCATGAGTTGATTAAATAGTTCACGCTTTGAATTTCCCCGCACATACATATGTAGAAGGTATACTATACATATGTAAAGTCGGCACTGCAGTACGACGCTGAGGCGTATTTAGCATGCGTCGTGTGTTTAGTTGACAAAATGTCACCCGGAATGGGGTCAGGATGTTTTTCTTATGCGTCGGATATGAAACCTTTTATATGGTGATCAGAGAAAGAGTTTCCTACTATGAGGAAGATGAAAATGTGTGACATACTTGGAATAATAAACCTTATAGTTGTTTCTAAATTTAGTATCATTTATACATATTTTGATGAAGACTTATTAGAGTAGTAGATTTTGGGAACATCAATAGGTTATACGTTAACTTAAGTACGTCCGGCGCACCCTGGGCCGTCAGCCTCGCTATCAACCTTGCTGACTGGCTAATCTTTTCACAACAGCATGAGCTATTTTCGTATAGCTCGTGCTAACACAAAAGAAGAAGAATAGGTTATAGACATCTAGGTTTGTACTACAAAAGTTGTTAAAACCGTGTCTAACGTCAAACTCCATACATAAAAAGGTGTTTAAGCCTTGTTTAGCCTAAACAACTGTTTAAAACGATTTTGTGGTTAGGCATAATAAGGTTTTGAGGGCAGTAAATGTCACAAATGATCTTCAAAGGCTTATACAACGTGTAACAAAAGTCCGAAATAAGACTTCTTCTTCTCTCGTGTCAGCACGAGCTATATGAAAATAGCTCATGCTGTGGTGAAAAGATTTGCCAGTCAGCAAGGTAGATAGCTGCTGGGCTGACTGCCCAGGGTGTGCCGGACGTACTGATATATTGTCACTCGTGAAGGCTCTTTTCAGCACCCGAAATAATACTGAAGGACATGTATGTATAACAAGTAGAGAATCACCTTTAAAAATATTGAATACAAAGAACTTTTTTTCAAAACTAAGTCAAACAACAAGAATAACAAGACAATAATTATTTTTAACTAGGTGTTTAGTAGGTAAAAATGGAATGTCCTATCTGTGCCCTATTTAATCGCGTATATTCACCTTTCCAACTGATTTTTAGGGCTCTGTTTGAATGTTTTTGGTGAAAACTATAGCTGTGGTTTACTTAACTACTGTTAGTGGTCCGGTTCCAACACCTATGCCCGAGGATTGTTTAAAGGGTACCTCATACGTCCTTAAAGTATTATTTCGGACTTCTGTTACACGTTGTATAAACAGTGCTTACATGTGACATTAGGTATTTACATGTCAATATTGGGCCCGCCGCTGATTGTGATTTTTTGTCACGTTGACTTTTTGTTACCCAAGTCGAATGCTATGAATCTTTAAGGGAGTGCGCTCACTATGATGACGTGACATTACAGTGACAAATATATATTTTCATAGAATTCGACTTGGTAACAAAAAGTCACCGTGACAAAAAATCACAATGAATGCCCGGCCTTAAAATTCTTCTCTCGTGTCGACCTCACTAAGAGTGAATTTGCTGTAAAACGCCGAAAACAAACGTCGAAGTTTCGGATCGAAACGAAACCACGAACTCATAAATATACGATCATAGTATTATCAAAGAACGAACTACTAGATATCAATTAACATTTGGGAGTAGGGTGAACGAAAGACAAAATGTCAAATGCGAAAATCGAATCTATCGTCGGATCCGAAACATTTTCGTGGCTGAGAAACATGCGATCTGTCAGCCAAAATTTCGTAGTTCGATTTTCGGAGTGAACCCACAGGGGCCTAATTCTCCTAAAATAAATCTTGATAAATCACAACCGAACCAAGGCCGAACCGTTCATTCAGACAGTTCTCAATTTCAAAAGCTATCAAATTGTTTGACACAAAAAACAAAATCAATCATTTTGAAAATTTTCGAAAACAAAAACTGACTGACGGTTGTGGTTCGATTGCGTTTGGCAACAATTTATTTTAGGAGAATTGGGCCCCAGGTTTAACCTCTTATGGCTCGCTTGCCCAACGACTAACGGTAATTATACTCTTAATCCATCCCCCGACGAAATATTATTAACAACATATTAAAACATTATTAAAGTCAATACAACTGTTTTGACTGCCTCATTGGTCTAATGGCGCGACTGCTGAGCGTGAGATAGGTTCGATCCCCAGGTTGAGCAAAGTGTTATTGGGTTTTCTGAGAGCAATTTCTCAGTAGCAACCCGGAGTCTGGATTTGTGCCTGGTTGATGGCAATAGGGTCTCCCCCTATTATGGCGAAATGAGGGTGTACTAATACACCTCTACCCAACCCTTTGTGGAATACAGGCACGGTGGTGTTATGTTATGTTTATGTTACTACTGTTAAAACTACAAAGTAAAATAATTTCCTGCAACAACTTCTGTTCTTAACGTTTTAATCACTGTCTTCGACGCCATGTTCCCTGCAATCGATTCTTTCCTGATAATCATTAATTATTGAGGTACAGTCTATTTATACGACACACTGCTTGTAACAAATCAAGTTGGTGATGCTCACGCGATGTTGTATTACTGTGTAAATTGTAAACAAGTAAAAACCGGCCAAGTGCGAGTCTCGCGCACGAAGGATTCTGTACCATTATCTATAAAAACGGCAAAAAAATCATGTCTGTTGTATGGGTGCCCCCTTAAATATTTATTTTATTCTGTTTTTTAGTATTTGTAGTATTTATAGCGGCAACAAAAATACGTCATTTGTGAAAATTTCAACTGTCTAACTATCACGGTTCATGAGATACAGCCTGGTGACAGACGGACAGCGGAGCCTTAGTATTAGGGTCCCGTTTCACCCTTTGAGTACGGAACATAAAAAAACCCCTAAAAAGGATTATTGTACACTAGAGGTCGCCAGCGGCTACGTTCGCGTGGACGTCGTTTCGCGCGTGTTCCGCGTTTTCCTCTACTATAATATACATGTATTATACATACAAACCTTCCTCTTGAATCACTCTATCTATTAAAAAAAACCGCATCAGAATCCGTTGCTTAATTTTCAAGATTTAAGCATACATAGGGACAGACAGACAGCGGGAAGCGACTTTGTTTTATACTATGTAGTGATTATTTGACGACACGTTTGGTGCAGTGGCTAAGCGATTGGCTTCTGCGCCACGGGTCGTGGGTTCGATTCCCACACGGAACAAAAATTTGTATGGTATACAGATGGTTGTTTCGGGTCTGGGCGTTTGTTTGTGAGATTTGTGTCTGTAAACGCACCCACGATACAAGAGAAATCTTAGTGTGGGGCAACGTTTTTTTAAAAAAAAAGAGAAAAAAAAAAGCGCATTTTAAGGAACTAGATGGCCATTTTGTATGACGTGTACGCATGCTTTCACCATTATGCATCGATTCACCTTCGCATGAAACTGGTACAATGTTGTACAAGTGTAGCTAATGCTTCCGGACGCTGACGCATACTTAAGCATGCAAAACCATGTTTGCTCACCTGATCGGAGTCAAACAAATTACAAACACGTCACTGAAGATCCGTAAGCACGCTTAAGCAAACTTACGCATGATTTAGACTGCTTCCGCAGCTGAAAGCATACAATGGAAATGTATACTGTTATCGGTAGCGGGTAGCGCTGGGCAATATTGACAAAAGATGGTGGTCGTCGATTTGGATCAACCTACCCAATGTTCTAAAGGCGGTGGTCAGTTGACGAAGCGGAAGCATTGTGTGTTCATCAGCTGAAGAAGTCTGACCTTTTATATTTTCCGCCGCCGTCCGGCATATTATCGTCCTCGCCGACGAGGACCGTCGCGACGTCCCATCGCCGCCGGTCACGATCCACCGAGCTCTCCCGTCGTAGAGCCGGTCGTCTCTTCAGACACCGCAGTCACACCGATAATTCAGCCTTCATCAAGCTGTCTCCCCCCCCCCCCCCCCAAGCCCCCGCCAGCAACGCCCTAAGCCGAGGTCCGAGTCCCACTAGGGGTTGCCCTTAGTGCTGTTGTTGCAGATAGTCATGATGTTAGTGTAGTACAAGTACATAGTTAGCTTAGGTTAAGTATTTTACTTTCCCCCTATTAGCTGGAGACCCTTCAGGTCTCGCCAATAACTGCCCGGTTACGTAGAAACCGTCCCCTAGGACGGCCTACATCAGTCAAATAGAAAAAAAAAAAAAACGAAGCCGAGCATTCTGTGTTCATCAGCTGAAGAAGTCTAACCTTTTATATTTTCAGCCGCCGTCCGGCATACCGTCCTCGCCGACGAGCCCCGTCGCGACGTTTCATCGCCGCCGGTCACAATCCACCGAGCTCTCCCGTCGTAGAGCCGGTCGTCTCTTCAGACTCCGCAGTCACACCGATAATTCAGCCCTCATCAAGCTGTCTCGCCCCCCCCCCCAAGCCCCCGCCAGCAACGCCCTCAGCCGAGGTCCGAGTCCCACTAGGGGTCACCCTTAATGCTGTTGTTGCAGATAGTCATGATGTTAGTGTAGTACAAGTACATAGTTAGCTTAGGTTAAGTATTTTACTTTCCCCCTATTAGCTGGAGACCCTTCAGGTCTCGCCAATAACTGCCTGGTTAAGTAAAAACGGTCCTTTAGGACCATTTACAGAAGACAAATAGAAAAAAAAGATACGTTTTATATCTGACTAGCTTGTCCTTATTTTATGATCTTGTAACACAAACCATCCAGCTTTTTGCATATTGATGTGATTCGGTCCTAAGCATCTCACCACGCGGCCACGTTACTCCAGCGGATTGGTGAACGCTGAACAATAGCCGCAAAACAAGGTTTCTTGCGGTACTATCCTCATATTATTTAGTAAGAACAGAATAAAACGGTTACCCTGCAATCTGGCAGTAAACAATTCGGAGAAGTTGAATTATGTGCGCTTCCCGCTTCTAATATAAGCTACCATTTTGAACGCAGCAAGTTATCACTACATGGTATAAAACAAAGTCGCTTCCCGCTGTCTGTCCCTATGTATGCTTAGATCTTTAAAACTACGCAACGGATTTTGATGCAATTTTTTTTAATAGATAGAGTAATTCAAGAGGAAGGTTTTTTTTTTTTTTTTTTCTCAAGAGTAATAATAATAATAATAATCGTTCTCGAGAATGGTCATGTCACACTGTATTGGGATCGATCTATCATCACCGATAGGACTATTGTTGCCAATAAGCCTGACATCGTGGTGATAGATCGATTAGAACGCCGCACAATGATTGTTGACATCACTGTTCCGCATGACGAGAACCTCGTGAAAGCCGAAAATGATAAAAAAATCAAATATCTTGATTTGGCACACGAGGTTGTCGACATGTGGGATGTTGACTCAGCAGTCATTGTGCCGATAGTCGTTACAGCCAATGGCTTAATAGCCAAGAGCCTCGACCAACATCTGATGAGGCTCTCGTTAGGCAGCTGGATCAAGGGTTTGATTCAGAAAGCGGTACTTCTGGACACGGCGCGTATTGTTAGGAAGTTCCTCTCTCTGGAGCCCTGACCGCCGGCAGCTTGGACCCTGTTCCCGATGCCGGTGGGCTACTATTTTTTATATTTTTAAATGTGTATTGTTTTTATTTTTTATAACATATGTATTTAAAAATATAATTTAATATGTATATATACAATGAATAAACGAATAATAATAATAAACCCCCTCTGGGAAAGGCGTTACCTCACCATGAGATTAACGTAAAACCGGAGGGAACATTAGACTAGCTTTCTACAACCCCATCATATAATAAAAAATGTATCATGAGGTCTACTGAAAAGCTTACAAACCGCAGGGCAGCTTGTGGCGAGCTGTTGGTGAGTGGCGACACTGCGTACCTTATTGCCTCAGAGAGTCGGTCAGGGCCTCGTCTCCAGTTTGCCTTTATTGGCTGGCTGGAGTGGAACCCCAAGAGTGCCCGCAGGACTCTCAACTCTGGCTTGCCGTTATCGGCCGTCCAGAGGGGGGCCGCCAGAGCTATATGCTCGGGGGTGGAAGTGTCTAATGGCGTAATAGCGGGGAAACCCACTCCGGGTCTTTTAGACCCGCGACGGCGAAACCGGGGCCACACCTCTCTACACCCCTAGCCGCTCACACGTTTGTTGCCCCTTTCGCCTATATACTGGCGGCTTTTCAGGGGGCCCAGCTAGTGAGCTGGCGAGTCACCGTCTGCCAACACAGTTCAATTTTAAATGTTGAAAGGCAGACGCCGTTTTCTTCCGGCAATAGAAGTTATCTAGTCCACCTAACACCCCTTCCCATAGACCAGATATTTTTCACCATATTTTACAATAGTCTTGCACCCACCTGGGACGGTCCATGACTGTACTCCAATAGTGCAGCCGTGGATAGTCCCCGGTTGGTGCCCCACCCCATTTTAGATTAAAGTTCTCAAAGGGGCCTCTGCGCGTTGGACCTGTGTCCCCGTCCCCGTGTATGCCTTTCAAAGGACCGGACATCTTCCGCACGGAAGATGAGCCGTGACTACAGAGAGATACAAATAATAATAATAATAATGTTTATTTCCAATAATTAGTTAACATTGGTTACAAATACAAATAATATGATACAACATAATGTGCCAAATAGTATTATCTCCTGGCTCCCAAACTAGGTTTATAGCCTGTGACTTGGGGACCAGTGATTCCAGGGTAGATCAAAAATCTGTTTTCACCAGTAACGTAACTAGCATACTCGTAACAATACAATCATTATTTATTTATATGTACTTATAAAAAGAAGAGAAATTAATATTAATAACAACTACTGTAAGTGTTTGAGTGAGAGTGAGTGTAGTGGTAGGTGTAGTATGAGGTGTATGAGTCAGTAAATGTGAAATTGGGGAGTGTGTGTGAGTGTATGTGTGTGATATACTTGAAAGAGAGGAGATCTGTCTTAGGCATGTGGGAAGAGCAGTTTTTCCGTTTCGTCATACGATTTCTCAATCAGCCATTTCTTAACTGTGCTTTTGCATTGGTGATAATTTAAACCGTGGATGTGGAGAAATTTATTGGTTTTATTATATAAAATATAGCTGAGGTAGGTGAATTGGTGTTTTGCGAAGGTGGTTTTGTGTCTGACTGGTGGAAGGACAATATCTGCGCGACGTTTAGTAATTACTGTGAAAGGCAGTCGATGTTTCCTTAGTACACATTGTAACACATACAACCCTCTCACCGACAGAACCCCGCATTCCCTAAAAAGTTCCAATGTAGAGTATCTATAGGGCTTGCAGAACATAACTTTGAGAACTGCTCTCTGAGCTCTCTCTAATTTTAGAAAGTATGTTTTGCAAGCGCCACCCCAAGCCGGCAAACAATAAAGGAGAAGAGACTGACAGAGCGAGAAATAGACCATCATAAGTGTTTCTGAGTCAGCCGAACCACGGAGTTTCTTAAAGATGGAAATGAGTTTGCGCGTTCGGGTGACTAGACTATCCAGGTGACTATACCAGTTAAGATGCTTGTCAATTTGCACGCCCAAGTATTTTATACAAGATGTGTGTGTCAGAGAGGGACAGGTACAGCAGGATTTTCCAGAACAGATATGAGCTTTAATAGTAGGCGTTATATTTGGCTGAGTCTTATTACTTAAAGAAAATGAAATAAACTTCGTTTTTTCTGCATTCAAGGTCAACAGATTCTTACCAAACCAATCCATGACAATATCAAGCGCCATCTGAGCATATTTTTCTGTTTCACTGCAGTCATTGCCATGAAATAGTAGGGCTGTATCATCAGCGTAGGTAAATATGGAGCAGTTTGATAAAGAAAGTGAACACAGATCGTTAATGTAGATGAGGAATAAGGTAGGGCCTAGAATGCTTCCTTGTGGGACGCCGTATTCTATTCTGGCTTTATCGCTCATTACCTCATCCAATTGAACATGTTGGAAACGATTCTCCAGATAACTACAAAAAATGTCAAGTGCAGGACCACGAACCCCCATGCGTTCCAGTTTTGACAGAAGTATGGGCGCAGAGACAGTGTCAAAAGCTTTCGAGATATCTAGAAATATTCCAAGACACCGCTGCTTCTTATCCATGAGCTGAGTTACTTTTTCAGCGAACGCAATAACCGCATCCTCTGTTGCAACTCCGGCTCTGAAACCATATTGGTTGTCGGAGAGAAGTTCGTAAGTATTAAGGTATTTGAGCAAACGGTGATTCAATATCTTCTCCAGAATCTTTGAGAGAGTTGGTAGAATAGATATAGGTCTATAATTTCTGACACTGCCTCTGTCCCCTCCCTTATATATAGGGTGGACTAGAGCTGTTTTGAAGGTATCTGGGAAAACACCGGTGAGTATCGCAAGATTGCAGATGTGGGTGATATAGGGGACTAAAATTTTGCGCGTTAACTTCAATATGTGTCCAGAAATACCGTCAATTCCAGCTACAGAACTTGATTTCAAGTTAGTTATAAGTCGCTCCACTTCCGAATCGTCGGTTTCTAGGAGACACATTGAGTTACAAGTTGATTCGAAACTTGAAGAGTGAGCTGGCACATTCTGACACTGCCGTAGATTTGTAGCTAGGTTTTTGCCTTGATTAACAAAGTAATTGTTGACCCTGTTTGCAGATGCAAGTATATCAGGTTCGAGGTGCAGCAATTCTTTCAGTGGTGAGGCTGCAGATTTTGAGTGTGTTATGGATTTAATGAGATCCCATGTTGCTTTGGAATTGTTTTTTCTTTTCATAAATTCTGTACTTTTCGTAATTTATTTTCAATTTCCGTAGTAAAGAATTACAGAAGTTGCGATATCGAGAATACGTTACTTTGAGGATAGGGTTGTCTGCTTGTGCTTTTAAAGTTAGATGCATTTTATCCCTATTTCTAATACAGCGAAGTAAGCCGGGAGTGATCCAGGGCTTGATGTTACGGTTCTTTCGTGAGACTTTGGAGAAGCGAGTGTGTTTGTCAATAATTTGAGTTAATAAAGTTGTTAGGAAGTCCGCTGCTTCATTAGCGTTACTAGAAAAAAGGATTGGGGAGAAATCGGCACTTTCAATATCTTTTTGGTTTATATGTATAATACATACATAATATAGTAGAGTATAGTAATTCGCGATAAACGACATCCACGCGGGCGATGCCGCTGGCGACCTTTAGTACGTGATAAATTAGATACAAACTTATTCGATCTTTTTTTTTCTTCTGAATTTCCTCATGGATGCCCTTCGCCCGCGGAAGGCGAAGGGGTATGCCGGACTCTTACCGGCTAAAAACCCACGGTGTTCCTTCTCCTGACCCTTGGCCGGGGTCGCGGGATTCACAGCTGCATGCACCGCGACCCCGGCAGGTCTCGGTCCGCCAGCCCCTGGCAGACCTCTTCTTCTGTGGGGCCATGCCCCACATCCTCCTGAGAGGCACGCACGGAACACAGCGCGCCGCCTTTTCGGGCCTGTTACTGGTCGGGCGACGGGTCCCCTAACCCGTCGCCCGCGGGCCACACACTACTGTGGCCGGAGATCGTCGCGCGCCCTCCGGCGCCCGGTGCGTCTGGCGCGGGAAGGGAGAGTGGCAGCTGCCTCTCTCTCCCTCTCCGCTCCCTCTTTGGTCACCGTCACCTCCTCGCAGAAGGAGGCGACGGCTTCCCACGCACTCTCGCTCCCGACCATGGACAGAACCACGGCTGGAAGCGAAAACTTCTTCGATCTAAAATGTCCTATTCTGACTGCTCGTGACCTCAATTGTGGGCGCAAAATCAGATCAGAATGACGGAATCTCTTGCCATTATAACTACTAAGTTATTATCTTAAAGCACCATATCCAGTAGCAAATTAAATTGTGCAAGTTATTAAAACAAGCGCTTGCTTGCGTGTTTACATTTAAAGAAGGTATTGTTAAAACCTTGAGCGTCAAATAGCAAGTTTTGATGCGCAATTTGACTTACGCAACCGACTTTCAAACTGGACACACGCAACAAAATGACGCCGCAAGTTTATCGAATTAAGCGAGCAGTAAAGTGCAATAACTTGCGTATTAAAACGTGCAAGTGGTGTTAGCGCTTTACATGGGTAGCTTGCAGCAAGACAGGGAAGTCGCTAAAATTTCCAAAGTCGAATTGCTGTGAATGTGTGCAAGTCTTCTGCATGCCCTTATCCCAAGTTACTTGGGGTCGGCACATGTTTTCTTCTTCTATTCTACCCTATTGTCCGTCCCGTCAATTACTCCCTTTTCATATTCATAACTCTTTTAGTCACATGCTTTTCATCGCTCCTCAACACATACCCATACCAAGATAATCGGTTCCATTTGAACTTTTCTGGGTGTGTGCAAGTGCAAGACGGTTGCAGAAGTCAATTTATGAAATTGCGCGCTTGCTAAATTCAACGCTTCATACCGCCAATGACTCACAAACGTGTTATTATACGTCAAAACAGAATTATTTAATGTTATTTGAACCATTTAACTCTTTCGAACTACCACTATATTTCAAGTTGCGGTCTTACTAAGAAATACGGTGTAATTTGTAAGGTACAATATCTCAACAACTGCTGTTAGTAGTAATCAATAAATCACTGCGGGTACCTTTTTCAAAACGAATGTTAAACCGATAAACATTCATCTTCAATACATAGTTGACTAAACGGCGTTTCTAAAAAAAGAAATACGGTCTCACTTGAACGTGCGATTGGTACCCAGTTAGACCCTACTGTGAGTTTGAAATGATATCGGAGCGAGTTCAAAATGAGTGTTACTGTACAATTTTATTCAGAAAGGGGGTACTTATCCGTGGGCCACATAAAGAATCACTTCTTCTCTTCTTCTTCTTCTCTCATGTCAGCACGAGCTACACGTATTTAGCTCATGCTGTGGTGAAAAGATTAGCCAGTCAGCAAGGTTGGTAGCGGGGCTGACTGTTCAGGATGCGCCGGACGTACTTAAGTAACATCGCTCGTGGAGGTCTGATGACTGTTTTAGGCAAGTGTTAAAAAGTCAAAATTCCATCATTTTTATTTCCATGCAAAATTATTTTTATTTTAGTTTTTTCAAATATTCTTCATACCTTTAGTAGCTTTAGTAACGAATTTAGAAAATGGAGCTTCTAATCCGTGACCCCAAATCATATCTGAGGATAAATAGATTTTAGCGTATTTTTTATGAAATCTTTGAAGAGCTATTTCTCTCAAACTATTGATTTTTGGGGAAAGATGTAGAACAAAAGTTATGCATTACTATGGGAACTTTAACACTCTTTCGGATTGGTCCCCTACCCGACTAACTTTGTATATTGTAAAATGGTTTGGAGAAGACTTGATGACTTTGACTTGATGATTTGACTGCCTCGTAAGTCTAGTTGTAACAAGCGTGACTGCTGACCGTAAGGCCCTGGGTTCGATCCCCAGGTCGGGCAGTGTTATTGGATTTTTCCGTGTGGAATTTCTCAGTAGCAGGCCGGAGTCTGTATTAGTGCCCGGTTGATGACAATAGAGTCGCCTCCTATTACATGAGACTTAAACATAATGGCGAATTGGGGGTTTATTATACACCTCTACCCACTTCGGAGAATACAGGCATGATGTTATGTTATGTTGATAACGACTAGGTTTTTTGTAGAATTTAAGACGTTTTAAATTAGATACTGTTATATATAACAAGCAAGAGGTGAAAGCAGGTAGCTGGATAGTAGCTTTCGTTTGTAGACTAATAGAACTGAGGACAACTCTGCCGCGCTACAGAACTATTTATTTAATTTTATTATCTTTTATGTTTTATGTTCTTCTAGATATACTTAAAGTTATATAGTTATACATATTATATATCATCATCATTCAGCCGAAAGACGTCTGTAAACCGCAAAAATTAAAAAAACAAATGTTTAATAGCTAAGAAACTGTCAGACTTTCGTAGCCATTCAAAGCTGTTGTTTTACATTGTATATAAAATAACCAACTGTAAAACCTAATCAAATCCACACTACGATACAAAGGGGTAAGATTGTTCAAAATATATTCCACCAAAAACTAATTCTACGCGTATAAAACCGCTAGTTTACAAAGAGAAAGAAACAGCGTGCTACGTCGCCCGCGTAGCGGTTTGCTACGAAGTTGTAAGGAGTTACTAATACGGGTTTGTTCCAACTTGGATTATACTAACTTGGTATATATAGTCTAGAAACTTAGTATAGGGTATAACGGGAAGTGCTTTAATTATTGGAGTTAAGGTTTAAGTCCTAATAATTCTTACTTAAGACTCATAACACCTGCTGCTACGGAAAGCGTAGCAGACTTATTCTTCGTAGCATATCTACGAAGCTATTATTTTACGTAGTTTGTGTTTTATGTGCATTTTATTTAGTTATATGTGGGCATCCTTTTTTTATCGTGGGAAACTCCTCATGGGTACCCTCCGCCCTGGGGAAGGTGAAGGCTTATGCGGGATGTGCCGCTACCTCTCACAAAAAGGAGTGGGGCGCGTCTTCGTGGATTGAACCGCACTAGACAGATGTACGTTTTTTTTTTCTATTGTTCTGCTGTAGATGATCCTTTCGGACCGTTTTTACGCAGATAGGCAGTTACTGGCGAGACCTGAAGGATCTCCAGCCAATGGTGAAGAAGTAAAATACTTAACCTAAGCTAACTACTCATACTACACTAAAAAGACTACCTGCAACAACAGCACTAAGAGCGACCCCTAGTGGAACTCGGACCTCGGCTTAGGGCGTTGCTGGCTGGGGTTTAGGAGAGGACACAGCTTGATGAGGGCTGAATTATCGATCTGAGTACAGTTTTCCAGCTTTTAACGTCTTTATAAACTCGAAGTACCCAATACAAAAACCTCGAGAACAAATAGTAGCAGCAGTCGTCACTGAGCCTCGTGTGCAATAGGTAAGCAATGAATAAACGGTCGGCCCGAGTGCGACCGATAAAAATGATATATGCACCAACGTGGACATAGCCTCGCTACTTTGTTACTTGAACTCCACCGAAAACACAGCGAGGTTTTAAAAACAATATTTATTCATACCAAAGACAGTAAGCCGAATATTCGAGGCCGAATATTCGAGGCCGAATATTCGAGGCCGAATATACAGTGGTGGACATATAATTAGAAACACCAAGTCTGACTTTTATTTTTAGTACAATTTAACTTGATAATTAATGTTTTACTTATCATAGAGGGCTTATACCTATTTATCTACAATCTATCCACATCATGAAGTATTACTATGTCAGTTTTGGAAATATCATACAACCGTTTATGTAAAAACTGGTATACTTTATAAAATAAAATGAAGCAGCACAACGTATTAAGGTGGACAACTAATTAGAAACAGAAAAAAAACCTTATCATAAATATGAACAAAGTTAACGAAACATTAAATAATGAAGTTAAATGGTACAAACGTTTTATAATAAACAATTAATGTTTGGTTGGGAAGCCTCTGCTGTCGATTACAGCTCTACAACGACGTGGCATTGATTCTATGCATGTTTCATACATTTCTAGGGAATATTTCTCCAAGCTTCTACAAATTCGTCTTAAAGTTGTTGTAGTATGATACTAGTAGTAGTACGATATTAGTGATATGTTTATTGGACAATGTTTTCTTAACAATGTACCACAAATTTAGATTTGATTCAAATCCAGACTATTTGCAGACCAATCTAAAACCGACACTAATTAGTCTCTTAGAAATGTTTTAGCGTTGTTTCTTTGGTTTGGATTATTGTAGTGTCAGTGTTAGTATTGGTCTGCAAATAGTCTGGATTTGAATCAAATTTAAATTTGTGGTACATTGTAAAGAAAACATTGTCCAATAAACATACCACTAATATCTTACTACTACTAGTATCATACTACAACAACTTTAAGACGCAAATTTGTAGAAGCTTGGAGAAACATTCCCTAGAAATGTATGAAACATTCATAGAATCAATGCCACGTCGTTGTAGAGCTGTAATCGACTGCAGAGGCTTCCCAACCAATCATTAATTGTTTATTATAAAACGTTTGTACCATTTAACTTCATTATTTATTGTTTCGTTAACTTTGTTCATATTTATGATAATGTTTTTTTTCTGTTTCTAATTAGTTGTCCACCTTAGTACGTTGTGCTGCTTCATTTTATTTTATAAAGTATACCAGTTTTTACATAAACGGTTGTATGATATTTCCAAAACTGACATAGTAATACTTCATGATGTGGATAGATTGTAGATAAATAGGTATAAGCCCTCTATGATACGTAAAACATTAATTATCAAGTTAAATTGTACTAAAAATGAAAGTCACACTTGGTGTTTCTAATTATATGTCCACCACTGTATATAGTATACTAGCTGCTCCCAGCATGCGTTGCAATGCTCTTTTTCCTACCTACTGCCTACCTACTACCTACCTACTACCTACCTACTACCTACCTACTACCTACCTACTACCTACCTACTACCTACCTACTACCTACCTACTACCTACCTACTACCTACCTACTACCTACCTACTACCTACCTACTACCTACCTACTACCTACCTACTACCTACCTACTACCTACCTACTACCTACCTACTACCTACCTACTACCTACCTACTACCTACCTACTACCTACCTACTACCTACCTACTACCTACCTACTACCTACCTACTACCTACCTACTACCTACCTACTACCTACCTACTACCTACCTACTACCTACCTACTACCTACCTACTACCTACCTACTACCTACCTACTACCTACCTACTACCTACCTACTACCTACCTACTACCTACCTACTACCTACCTACTACCTACCTACTACCTACCTACTACCTACCTACTACCTACCTACTACCTACCTACTACCTACCTACTACCTACCTACTACCTACCTACTACCTACCTACTACCTACCTACTACCTACCTACTACCTACCTACTACCTACCTACTACCTACCTACTACCTACCTACTACCTACCTACTACCTACCTACTACCTACCTACTACCTACCTACTACCTACCTACTACCTACCTACTACCTACCTACTACCTACCTACTACCTACCTACTACCTACCTACTACCTACCTACTACCTACCTACTACCTACCTACTACCTACCTACTACCTACCTACTACCTACCTACTACCTACCTACTACCTACGTATCCTATGTCCTTCTCCTGGCTCTAAACTACCTCCCTGTCAATTTTCAGCTAAATCGGTTCAGCCGTTCTTGAGTTATAAGTGAAGTAACTAACACGACTTTCTTTTATATATATAGATTATAATGTAATGTGGTTTATGTCAGAGCCCTGATAATCTGGTAAGTTCGTTTTCGAAATGTATTTATAATTTGAGGTTTTTGCGATGAATAATTAATTAATAAGCTTTGTAATTAAACTGAGAAACAAATTGCATGAAAATATATTGAAGGTACCTACTTATGCTCATTAACGTGTGAAAAGGGCAATTATTATTATTGGTGTGATAGTCGTATGATTGAACGGTTTCATATCAAAATGCTACGATGGCTTACATATTGGGAATCTCTGGCTTAATAACTGGATCGGATGAATGAGGAAAAGGAATTTATAAAGCGCATGTCAGTGGAAACATCGATAGAGGACGCCCTAAAAGGACATACATCGATGTTATTGGTGATGTTCTTCAAAAAGGACAGGTGCGTAGTACTCTCAACTGGCGTGCGTGTATGACAAGATGTATGAACGTGGACGAAGCGAAAGGAGTACATAAGGATCGTAGCGTGTGGCGTTCTACAAGTTCTTCGTAACCCCATAGGAAAAAGGAATGAGTTTATGTATGTATGAGCATTCTCTTTGCGTGACTAACAGCTAGTTTCTGGAAGACAGATAAACGCAAAAACTAACTATGGGCCTATCCAGATCTCCACGTCAAGACGTCGTCAACGTGAAACGGTGCGGTAACGCGGCACGGTGCGTTGACATAACGTGCAAATTTACGTTACCGTATCGTAAAAATGCACGTCAGGATCATTGTTAGGTTTATCGTTGATAATGTAGATCTATGATCTGGGGTGCATGAAAAGAGCCTCCACGAGTGACGATACTTAAGTACGTCCGGCGCACCCTGGGCAGTCAGCCCCGCTACCAACCTTGCTGACTGGCTAATCTTTTCACCACAGCATGAGCTATTTTTGTATAGCTCTTGCTGACACGAGAGAAGAGAAGAAGAATGTAGATCTTGAATTTTAATAAAAGAAACAGTAAGGTATCGTTTTAAAGCATCGGAGCACATAGACGGCGACTAACTCGCGGGCGTGAAGAGCGCGGGCGGAGTGCATATACGTGTGCGCTTGCGGCTAGAGGCGAAACGTGTTACGATACGGTAACGTAAATTTGCACGTTATGTCAACGCACTGTGCTGCGTTACCGCACCGTTCCACGTTGACGACGTCGCGACGTGGAAATGTGGACAGGCCCTAATCTGCTGTCAAATCTCATATCAACTGCTGTGATTGTTGTTAGTATTTTGATCAACCAACCACATCGCTTGACATGTGATTCTATAACAGCTGAAATTGCATTGGCTTTCAAAAACTGGGAGTTAGTGGTAGAAGATCTTTGAAGATAACCCGTGATCGCGACACGTGTTTACAATGCATTCATGCCATTGTTGTACTTGTATTTGAATTTGATTTGTATACATGGTTGTTTTTAGTACACACTAAAGCTGAAACGAGTTGGTTTAGAATCACCAGGAGAATCGATTGGTACTTAATTTTAATTGATTTTGTTCGTAAATACATCGAGTATGTGATTTGTACACTGGTGGATTTATTTGCCTGAGACATACGCCATGAACCCAGTTCCCAGGGACTCGGGAGTCAACGATGACGCCGCTAACCCATCTCTGACGCCGGCATATATATTTTTATACAACGATATATTATTTCAAAAATAATATCATATTTCAACTTGGATTCAATAAGTTTCTACGTATATCTGTGAGCCGTGAATAAGATACATTATGGCTGGAGACGGTCGGCTCTGGAAGTTTCTGTGTATTAGACAACTCCTGCATAGCACACCTCATGCATTACATGTATCATGGAGATTTATAAAAAAAACATATATTCAGGCGGTTCTGATGAAAACCTCATTGGGTGTCTCAATTTTTGTGTATACTTAGAATAGCGTTGTATACATAAATGTAGAAGTAAATAGACCAATGAAATTTCTTGAAAACATCATTTATATCACATATATATACTCCTATCTACACAAACAGACTGCTTCTCAAGTCAAATCCCACACAACATATTTATACCACGTGAATTATATTCCAAGAAATTTACATAACGTCAAAAAGATTCCACGTTATTACGGATCCGAAGCCGTCGCCGTCCTAACTTCCAAAGAAAATTAATTTGAATAATACATACTACATACAGGAATGGAACCCGAGACATTGCATAACGGAAAAAGCTGCACCATAATATCTGATCATGAATAACGTTACGCGATGCCAAAAACTAAAACAATAACAATTGAAACTTACCGTTTTCTTTATAGCGAAACGTCAAAAAAACTATTTCGAAAGGAAGTTTGTAAGAAATAGAACGGGGACTTAAGGGGTGTGTTTCATCTCTTCTTCGTACAAAATTATGTTTCTTAAATCTCAACTCAATATAAAAAGGTTTTTGAAAGGAAATAAAATTTTGAACTTATGAATTTTCGTTGCACAATATTTCTGTCACAAGTAAAAATTCTATTAATCTAATATAGAGTGACGGTGTAATATAGAGTAATGGTAAAGGAAAACATCGTGAGGACACACCTGAGAGGACTCCAAACAGTTCTCTATGGTATAGTATAGTCCGCCAACCCGCACCTGGCCATTGGGACGACTAAGGCCTGAAACCTTCTCATTCTGAGAAGAGGCCCGGCCCAGCAGTGAGATATTAATGGGCTGGTGATGATGATGATGAATATAGAGTAAACTTTGATTTAATCAATTTACAATGGTATTAAACACTATTCGATTGTTTTTCCTTGCAATTACAATATGTAACGAAAAATAAATAAATAAGTAAACAAAATAGTAAAAGATTTCATTGAAATAAATGTGCCAATACTACTACTAAAGGAATGTTGTTTTGTATGGAGAAGAAACGAAACGCGTCTCGTTCAGTATAAAATGTTATAATTATGTATGTATGTTTGCTGATAGGAACGGAGAAAAATGAATGAGTCAGCTTTTTATCTTCACGTTCCAATGGAGAAAAACTACCAAAAAAGCTTTCTTTCCTTCTTTCTCTTTGTGTAGAATATGGCTTGGTATTATGACATGCCTAAATGGATTTTTGTCTGTAAATAGTATAAATTTAAGGTGATTTCCGCGTCTGTCTGTGTGTCCGCTTACTTGTTCTAAACTACTCAATGGATTTTAATTTGGTTTTCATCTTATTTTAAACTAGAGGTCGCCAGCCGCTTCGCCCGCGTGGATGTCGTTTATCGCGTATTCTGTCTTTTTCACTATTATGATATGCATGTATTATACACATAAACCTTCCTCTTGAATCATTCTATCTATTAAAAAAAACCGCATCAAAATCCGTTGAGTAGTTTTAAAGATCTAAGCATACGTAGGGACAGACAGCGGGAAGCGACTTTGTTTTATACTATGTAGTGATAATTTCTTCCGGAAGGTTTGGAGCTATAATACGTAGGTACCCGAGCGGCGCCGACCGATCGATAGTTGAACATAATACGGAAGCGCATTTATTGAACATAATAATAGGACCATAATATGGACTACCTAAACAATTTTCGGAACTGAATGTTGTACACGGTTCATTGGCTGGTTTCTATTTGTTTTCATGGATATATAAAGGTATTTACTTGATAATGATACACAAAACTAACGTAGTAAAATAATTTATCTATAAAACACCCTTTAAGCGAGGTAAAGTCAAGAAATATCTAAGTCGATTTAGACCCATAATTCCCAATGAACAAAAAATCTGTATTTTAACTCAATAATACATGGTTAGTCAGAAAAGGGGTACTAATCCAAAAGAGTGTGAAAGTACCCATAATAATGAATAGCTTTTGTTCTGCAACTTTTCCTAAAAGTCAGTAGTTTAAGAGAAATAGCTGTTCAAAGATTTCATCAAAAATACGCTAATATCTCTCCATCCCTATCTATGATCAGCTGTGTTTACAGGGTCACGAATTAGAAGCTCCATTTTCTGAATTCGTAATTAAAGAAGGGACGAAGAATAAAAAAAAAAAATAAGAAACATTCACTATGCATCGAAATAAAAATGACCGAATTCCGACTCTTGATTTAAAACAGTCATTAGTGATACTTCAAGTGGCGCGCGGATTAGTACCCCCTTTCAGACTTGCCTTGTATACTTAACAAAAAAATAACAAACGCATGCAGTATTAACATCAAAGTAATGCAGTTTCAACTCCCCAGCTCTCACAAAGCTCCCCAAAATCAGCTAAACCCCAAAAAACCCGTAAAATAAGCGAAATTTCCACCGTTTCTCAAAGTGTGACCGTTTATTTTTTGGCTAATGACCCCGTGCGGGCCGGAGGGACTTCCTGCCGATACCCCGTGCCCGAAAGGTTCGCTTTTCACACATTATGGTGAATAGTTATAAAGCTGTGAAATGAAATACTATGGTCTAATGTGGAGTTGATAACCGGCCGTGGTGAAGCCGCTATTGTGGGTCTTCGTGTGTTGTTAACTAAAGGTTTAGGAGATTACTTTTCGATGGTGTTTTGTGTTTTGATCGCGTTTCTATAGATACATCTACTTTGCTTATATAACGCTATCTCCATGGCTGTGATAAAATCCGATTGGAAAGGGTTTTTTTTATCAGGAATTATGAGCTGACTGCCTCGTTGGTCTAGTGATCGCAAACGCGACTGCTGAGCGTGAGATCCTAGGTTCGATCTCCACTGCCAGGGTTGCGGAATTTGCTCGAAAGAGTCACCGTGGCCCTGGAACGCAAAGGGTACTAGGAGGAACACGGATGGGCTTTAGTTAGTAAGAGTCTGACACTCTCTTCCACTCCGCCCAGAGCGGAAGAAGTTATTTGAAGAATTCGAAAGTTCAAAAAAAAAACAAAGATGGTTCGCTCCCCAGATTGGGCAAAGTGGAATTTCTCAGTAGCAGCCCGAAGCCGGTTTGTAGCCGGTTGATGGCAATAGGCTCACTCCCTATTACATGGGACTTAAATTAGCAACGAAATGATGGTGTTCTATACACCTCTGCCCAACCCATCTGGGAATGTAGGCGTAATGTTATATTATGTATTTTTAGCTTATAATTTTTTATGATTAAGCAGTGATAGCCTAGCGGTTGAACAGTTACCTTCCATGGTGGAGGGTCTGATTTAGAATCTGGCCCGCACCACTGACTTTTCGAATTCATTTGCGGAACAGAATTTGATTATCACTTTTCTTAACGGTGAAGGAAAACATCGTGAGGAAACCTGCACACGTCAGAGGACTTCATAAACTTCTTTACCAACATAAGCTTAAGTTTTATTACTAACATAAACTGTATTATTTAACATATACAAGATGTAACATAAATAAGTGTACAACCTCTTAAGGGGTCACTGTACTCATCATTATGAACAACTTTTACCATGGGACCAAACCTGAAATCACGAAAAAAAAAAGAGCTGGTCCCTACATTAATGTTCGCATAACTCGTCAAAATGTAGGGAATAGCAGATTTTTTTTCGCGATTTCAGGTTTGGTCCCAAAGTAAAAGTTGTTCATAATGATGAGTACAGTGACCCCTTAAGCGGTTGTACACTTATTTATGTTACATCTTGTATAATATATGTTAGTTTGTAAGATATACATATATATGTATGGGCCAAAGTAGCCTGAGAATAAATGAGTTTATTATTATTATAAAGTTCTCGATGGTGTGTGTAATCCGCCAAGCTGTTACAAGTCAGCGTGGTGGACTAAATCCTAAACAACCCTCCTCATTCTGAGAAGAGACACGTGACCAACAGTAGGACTGTAATGATTCTGAAGTCTGATTTGGTATAGCTACACACATCAAAAAAAGTTTGCGACCACTAGCATAAGCTCATATTATTATAATTTTTTAAATTGAACTTTATAAAGAAAAATTCTTTGTTGTGTGTTTTCTTGATTAAAAAAACTCGTGTCTAAAGAATCTAAAAAGAAGAAGAAATCATAACACCTGTAACCTACCGTAACAAAAAAGATTTCTATTTTTCAAAGTGATCGCAATCTTTTTTTGGTGTGTGTATGCATCTGCTCATTCCATTCATACTAGGCGGTTTCATAGTTAGGTTGTAGCGAGTCTTGTGTTTGTAATTTGTGTTGCATGTTATACCCACATAATACAAAAGAGTAATTAAAGCCATGATCCGTTTAATCTCTTAATTTAACAATATTATAATTACGTAAATCATCATATTATTTATGTTTCTGACTCAACGTTGAATTGCAGTACTGCAGCATATTATACGCGTCGATAATCTTCGTGTTTACTTTGTACTAATTGTGTGACCCAGTCTATCTGTCTTTGTGTGTCTTTATAAATAATATATCTGATTTCGACCTCCTACGATCAATTCCGGATAGGTCACTTGATTGATCCCATAATTCGTACAAATTCGATAGCACGAAGATTGCCGAGCCGAACTTATGTCGTAGTATGAAATGAGTGAATAATATTTATTTGATCATAGTACAAAGAGACACAACATAACAATCAATAATGAAAAATAGGAAATTAATAGAAACCAATATTAACATAATCATGATTTATGTTATGTCTTGCGGCTAGACCAAACATGTACAGTCGCGGATTTGAAATGTTTACCACCCTAAGGTCTAGAATTGCTTGCACATAACTTTTTCCTAAGGTCGCTCTGTCGTTCGCAAAGAATTGACAGGGCAAAGATATTTTTTTCTTAATTGACATTAAAAGGTTAATTTAAAGAAGATTTATGCAAGGTAGCATAGAAAAAGAAATCAGTCTATATAATAAATTCAATCAAATTCATTCTATACAACTTTTGACTAGACACACATACCTAAAAAGGAGTTCATAATATCAAAAAGTGGTTATATAATAGCTTTTTTGCTAGAATTGACGTTTCACAAATTTAAAAACAAATACTTATGTAGGTTGATATGACATCTTAAACCTCATTGCACACAGTGTGAGAAGGATCGAATCGAATTTCAAATCTGATTTAAAGATTTCAAGTCCGCGGCTGTACACAGGTCAGCTTTATCCCAAGCACAAGTACTTGGCGCTGGTGTTTATCTGGAACATTTGTACGGATATCCGTGAAGTACCGTTAATGTATAATATGTTAGGCTCAAAGACCAAAAACGCTCATTGAGCGAAAGAATTCGTGTTATGGCTCTTGCAAAAACAACCGGAATGCTTTGTGGCCAACTCGAAATTTACACTGGGTAGTGCCGCGACCATGTTAATGCGTTGTGGGTGATCTTAGGATACCACAACGCGATCTGATATCGCTCAATAATCGTTTCTTGGGTACCGCAGCCAAAGGGACCGTATCACTAAGGGCCAATTTCACCGATCGTCTCCAAAACTCCGTTCAGTAAAACTGCGTTTACACTAACTGAGTTTGGTATAAAGATTTGATCTCGATTAAAATCAACTGCATTTCACAGAGCAAAACGGACGTTCCGTTGATCGCGTTTACGAAAACCGAGATTATAGTATTTCAGAACGGCAACGTCGCGTTGCGTTTTGTCCTTGCATCGAAACTTGACAAAACGATGGCAATATTTGTGTAAAAATACGTGTAACAAAACGTATTTCTTTGGCTATCAATATTAATGTCATGTTAACTTCGTAAAGTGAGGTTAATTATATTGTTCGTTTTTCGTAGCTGTATTTTTCTGATTTGCAGTGCACGTAATTTAGTGGAAATGAAAAAAATGAGTAAACTCTTTTTATTATATATATCTCAAAATATTATGTGATTAAGCATTGATGTGATAGTTTTTGGATATCAAAACCAATTTTTTGATATATAATAGAAAAATATACGATTTTGCCGAAATATCCCTTTACTTGTTAATAGGAGACATCTGGCCTTTTCTAATAAACTGGTCAGGACAAATCTACCCATACACATTATAAAAAAAGGTCCGCAGGTCAGTTTTTGCTTGTGCCAGATGTTTCTTAATCGCGTTTAAGATCGCTAAACGGTCAAAATTGGGCGTTCAGTGCAGTAACTGCGTTTAGCACTAAACTAGTTTAAATACTGTCGGTGAAATGCCAAAACAAATCTTAAACTTAGATTAACATTAAATCGCCGTTTATGCTCAGTTGATCGCGTTTTATTTGGTCGGTGATAATGGCCCTAAGGGCCAATTTCACCGATCGTCTCCAAAACTCCGTTCAGTAAAACTGCGTTTACACTAACTGAGTTTAGTATCAAGATTTGATCTCGATTAAAATCAACTGCATTTCACAGAGCAAAACGGCCGTCCCGTTGATCGCGTTTACGAAAACCGAGATTATGGTATTTCAGAACGGCAACGTCGCGTTGCGTTTTGTCCTTGCATCGAAACTTGACAAAACGATAGTAATATTTGTGTAAAAATACGTGTAACAAAACGTATTTCTTTGGCTATCAATATAATGTCATGTTAACTTCGTAAAGTGAGCTTAATTATATTGTTCGTTTTGCGTGGCTGTATTTTTCTGATTTGCAGTGCACGTAATTTAGTGGAAATGAAAAAAATTAGTAAACTCTTTTTACTATATCTGAAAATATTATGTGATGAGCAGTGATCGGAGTAGGTAGATTGAATTGGGGTCATTGATCCGAAACGTATATATTAATATGGACATTCCTCCGGAATTTCGTAATTTTCGGAAAATTTCGGAATTGGATGATTATTAAAAAAAAAACGGAACTTAAAATGAGCAATATTATATTCTTTTTTTTTTTTTTAACGGCACTCTTTCACTATTTGACACAACCCAACGATCAATTAGAACAAAGGATCATGGGTGGTGCACCAACCGGTTATCAAAACAATGCATACGCTCGCCGCCGACATGCCAGGTAGCTGACTCGTTTACTTCGGTTCGTAGAGTGCATAAAAATGTATTAATGCTTCGATCGGAATTCGATTGTTTTTATTATTCAACAGATAATTACTAAATTAATTTAGTTTTGATACCTTCCTTTAAATTCTGAATTGAGTAGTAATAATTTCACTAAAAACATTAACATTATTTAATTTAATCCGAAAATACCGGAATTACTTTCCGGAAAAATGGCTTATCCATGTTATTCTTTCTGTGTGCATTTATGATACAAGTACCAAAAATCAATCTACCTACTCCGATCACTGGTGATGAGTGATCACTGATGTGATAGTTTTTGGATATCAGAACCAATTTTTTGATATTTAATAGAAAAATGTACGATTTTGCCGAAATATCCCTTTACTTGTTAATAGGAGACATCTGGCCTTTTCTAATAAACTGGTCAGGACGAATCTACCCATACACAATACATTTAAAAAAAAGGTCCGCAGGTCAGTTTTTGCTTGTGCCAGATGTTCCTTAATCGCGTTTATGATCGCTAAACGGTCAAAATTGGGCGTTCAGTGCAGGAACTGCGTTTAGCACTAAACTAGTTTAAATACTGTCGGTGAAATGCCAAAACAAATCTTAAACTTAGATTAACATTAAATCGCCGTTTATGCTCAGTTGATCGCGTTTTATTTGGTCGGTGAAATTGGCCCTAAGCTGTCTGTTTGTCCATCTGTCTGTCTGTGTGTCTGTCACAGGGCTGTATCTTTTTTACTGTAATAGGTAACTAGTTGAAATTTTAACAGAATTTGCGTTACTACGGCCTCTTAAAGATAATAAAACATTATATACCTATATATATATTTGATTTTAAATGTAAGCATTATCTCTATGTATTGTGTGTAGTATATATTTTGCAGCAGTACACCACGGACTACCCTGCCTATCGTTTTCATTGTCTTCCTGTTCATCAAAAAGTTGTCTGGTAGATATCGCTATCAGCGATAAGACCGCCATTGTACCCTTCAGTGTATGTTATTTCAATTCAATTTGGTGTACAATAAAGTATATTTTATCGATCGATAAAAAGTCAAAGAAGGATACAAGATACCTAAAAAAATGCATTTTTCAACGCGTTTTATTCCTGTCCATCTTAAAAACAATAATATATGCAAGCGTGATACTTAGCATGGTTGTAGTGCATACACTATGGTTAAACAACAAATAATAAAAATAAGAAAAACTATTGGTGGTACCCTTAGTACGCGAGTCCGACTCGCACTTGGCCGATTTTTTACTGGTCTTTGAGCCTAACAAACACACTTTGAAATATTACGATAGTATTAGTACGAAGTCGATACTCTTTCCATAGCGTGTAAGGTTATTACAACTGATCATAATTTGTGAACTTCCCCAACATTTAAACCAGTATGTTATTGGTTTTCGTGACTAGTATAAATATAAACTTGGCCTCCTACAACCGCTTGCATCAAAAGGGTACGGCGATTGCGTGATCGATACCTAACAACATTACATCATATTATTCAAATTACTATCGGAAAACCTTGTCGAATACATCGAAAAAGATGCTTTGTGATACTTATATTTAGCACCATCTGGTTACACTGGAAATCGATTCTCATATTCTGATGAACAAGGTAGAATAATGACGAGCATAATGTCATCGAAAGACTACACTTTCTCACTATTTGAAAATAAAGAAACAAATAGTAGATAATCTTAACTAATATTACTTATAAATGCGAAAGTAAATTTATTTGTTTGTTACATTTTCACGCCTAAACCACTGAACCGATCATCCTGAAATTTTGCATATACGTTGTCAGGTGTACAGAAACGGACATAGGGTACGTTTCATCCTGAAAAAGTTCGGGTCCCGATGAAAACAACAAAAAAGTCCTTATGATAATAGATGGCGCCACGAGTCTTTCAAATCATGATTGAATTATAATATTATAGAAACTATAGTAGTGTGTTAAGAGTTTTTTTTAATGTAAATTAACGCGAGCGAAGCCGCAGGCAAATAAAGATACTTTCAAAATGTATCTGCTACTTATCAGAAAAGTCGATTAAAAGTCATGGCACACTATACCGGCACCGCAACTGCACCGCTCCAACCCAGCAATTAACGTGTCATTCAAATTAGAGCATTAAATCGTAAATGTCGTATGAAATGTTCCGTAATGTCAATATGAAAAAGCCAACGGCGGGCAGTCAGCGCGCTTGACGCTGCCATACAACTCGACTCGCAGACAGCGCGCTGCAAGCGAGCGGACCGCGTGCTTACACAGCGCCGACTGCGTGCTTACGGCGCGCCGACTCCGAGTCGCCAGCGAATGCAAGTCCTAGGCGAGTTCAATCACAAATGTCATATAACAATTGTGTTCGCGGTGACAACGAGCTTGCACCTCGCGACCGGCGCGCGGACTGCGAGCTTGCACTTCGCGGCCGGCGCGCGTATTGCGAGCTTGCACCTCGCGGACGACGCGTAGTTAGCGCGCTGGCGACTAGCCGTAGCCTAAAATCGAGACGACGCCGTGCTGGAGCTGTGCAGTTGCTGTGCCGGTCTACTGTGCCATGACCTTAAGCCCGGTCGCACGCTTATAAGAAACTGTCAGAAAATTTCTAACGTGCGACTCTGCTCATACATTTTGTACTAGACCCCGCACACTGTAAGAATTTGCCGGATCCGGCAGCCTGTTGGCTTGTGCGGCTGGGCAAAGGTTAGGGCAATATTTATGCTAATAGCATAGTTAGATGGGTTGACTACTGTCTCTAAATAGTGCAATATATCAACTACTAGAGGTCACTCGCGGCCTCATGTTGTTTATCGCGTATGCCGTATTTTTCGCAATAAAAGTAGCGTCTATCGTTCTCCAGATTCCAGACTATTTCTGTACCAAGTTTCATTAAAATCAGTTCAGTGGTTTAGGCGTGAAAGCGAGACAGACAGACAGACAGTTACTTTCGCATTTATAATATTCTAGTAGGGTCTCGTGTAGTGTCGGACTTAAAGAATAGTACTACCCCATCTCTCATATGAAGTAGAAAAGAAGTGATTAAAATGTCGGATTTTGGCAGAATATGAGGCTCTATATAACCCGCTCGTTTTAAAAAGCATTAGAAACTATACCACCTAAAAATCCAACATCAAAAGATCACAATAAAGGTACAGTTGAATACAAAAGACGTCGTAAGTTAAGCTTATCGCCATTCTTGGCCCGTTAGCCACGAGCCGGCAATTGATTCAACTGCTCCACAACCCAAGATCTAGGATAAACCTACAGTTTTGAATATTATCATATTTTACGCTGTCAATTACAGGTGCTATGATTTTTATTTGCTGCAAGCTTGTCCCGCGGTAGTATAAATTGTTGCAATTTTCTCTTGATTGTTTGTAAAGTAGTTGTGATGAAGGAAAGAGATTGCTTAGCGCTTGTTTTGAATAAGATTTAGTTTGTTCTGGGCTAGACGTGGGAGAAAAACACTGTGTTGTTTTAGCTAGCATTATTTATAAAAGTTTGCAAAGAAAAAAACTGAATTTACAATATATTGTTGGATAAAATTACTTAACTTAAAATTACTATTATAATAGTATTCTCCAAAGGGTTGAGCAGAGGTGTATGAAACACCGTCATTTCGCCGTCATGTTTAAGTCACATGTAATGGGGGCGAGCTTATTGTCATCAACCGGGCACAAATCCAGACTCCGGGCTGCTACTGAGAAATTCCACAAGGAAAACCTCAATAAAACTTTGCCCGACCTGGGGATCGAATACAGGACCTCACGGTCAGCAGTCGCGTTTGCGTACGCTAGACCAACGAGGCAGTGAAACAATATAGAGAAAACATAATCGTAAACGTAAGTACGATAGACAATACAATTGATTAAAAAAAGCCATTTGTCAGGTCAATATGTTTGTATTAGCTAAAGTGAAGAAAAAAAAGTAAAAATGTGTACTTAGACAATTTTAAGAGATAACTGCTTATTCTTCTCTCGTGTCAGCAAGAGCTATACGAAAAGCTCATGCTGTGGTGAAAAGATTAGTCAGTCAGCAAGGTTGGTAGCGGGGCTGACTGCCCAGAGTGCGCCGGACGAACTTAAGGCGAGCTGAACCCTGGCGCGGTAGGTTTTGCTTGTTTTAGAACTCATTTTTGATAGGCAAATTAAAACATTTAGAACCCAAAATAAATTTATATTTTAGGATACATTCCTTCTCTATACCATGTACCCGTTCAATACACGATGCAATATAGTTTTCTCGATAGAAAAAAATACTGAAGTTACTTCGATTTGCAGTTTTTTACAAGCAAAATTTCATTTTAAACAAGTACTTACTATAATACATTTTTATAATTAATATTAATTTATAGGTAATTAATTTTGGAATCGATTCTACCCGATCGTTTTTTTTTATTACATTTATATATTTTTTATCGATTTTTTAAAGTGATTTTCGGCCCGCGCGTCGTCGCTTACCCGATTGCCGTCGCTTACCCGATTACCGCGCCAGGGTTCAGCTCGCCTTAAGTATCGTCACTCGTGGAGGTTATTGAATGATAAAATAATTACCATTCAATTTTATTGAATTTATTGGATCAATAATTACTATCAAGTATCATCAACTATATTTTTCACTTATCCGAGTAAGATGCTTATTAAGTTAACAAGTACATACGTAGCGTTCAATAGAATATTTTTCATAGATTTTACAAAATATAGGTATTAAAAATCAACTTTCTTTAAGGTAAAAAATAATTTCAATATATGTTTCCGTGACCAACACAATATTTAAGTTCTTTGTTTTTTAAATACAATTGAATCTTTAAAGTCGTCACGAATGTTGCGTAATCTGATTAAAGTATTTCAAAAGGTGACCTTTATGACCTAAGTTTGACTTCAAAAATACTTAGAGGTTATTTTTTGTCAAACTAAAAATAACAATGTCGAACTTAGCGAACAATACTTTTTAAAAACATCTTAATGCTGTAAAGGAATGATTGGCTTTTAGTTGAACAGTTGTTTATTTTATATGGTTTAAACTGGGATTACAATTCTCAGTATTTTTCGAACACACTCAACTCAATTCAAATAAATTGTCTATAATTTTGATAAAACAAAATTACGTAGACTAGCTGTGCCCTCGCGGCTCCGCCCATGTAAATATTATTCCATTTTTTTTTATTGATAACGCTAAATCTCGTCAATGCAAAGGGGTGCATGAAAAGAGCCTCCACGAGTGACGATACATAAGTATGTCCGGCGCACCCTGGGCAGTCAGCCCCGCTACCAACCTTGCTGACTGGCTAATCTTTTCAGCACGGCATGAGCTATTCTGGTATAGCTCGTGCCGACACGATAGAAGAAGATCTCGTCAATAGCTAGTAAACATAAAGAAAAAAAAAGAAAATCAGTTCACAAACAGAAGAGAAAATGGTAGCTACTTAACAATTTTGTCTTTGCCTATTTATTATATACATAGATATTCCAATGATGAAATGTAAAAAGAAGTAGGTCTTGTCATTGACGTCACATGAGTAGATAAACGGAACAGAGACAAAGCTTCATACAACCGCGCAAATCGGTTGCACTACTACAAGCACGCGGGGCATGTGTGCGTGACCACTGGCCGCTTGTCACGTACGCGGCGAGACTGAAAAAAACCGGTTTACGCTGGCACAGCCAGTTGACAATCTCAGGGTTAATGCGACACACGTTGTTTGTTGCTAGTTGGAATGTTTTAATGTAAAAACGTGGTACGAGTATTTCATTACTGATAATGGTTTTTTATTGTACTGTGTGTATGAATAATACTTGAAAAAATAAAAATATATCATACATTAACTATTACGGAGTAAAGCTGTGAGTTATAAATTAAAAAAAAAAGTTGTTCTTATGGTTTTTTTTTTTATTAATAAAAAGAAAACCGAATGCCTATTCCGTCAAAGCGAAGGCAGAGGAGTTCTGATATACAGCCACAAGTTTGTGATGACGGTATTTAGCGCCATTAAGGCCGTGGCCCCATGTCTACGGTGCGGCGCCGGCCGCCGTGTGACGGCGCGGGGCCGCGCACGGTGCCGTGTACGGCGCCGTATACGGCACCGCGTACGGCGACACAGCGCCGTGTAGGTTGCACGGTACACTGCTGGCTGGCGTGAATATGACATGTCTAAAATTGCAATATTTCAGGGCGGCCATTTTAAAGCTTTGACCTCTTCTGGTAAATCGGTAAATTATTTTAACGTATATTTTAGTGGTTTTAAAATATACAGGATGTTAACGAATTCGTATAATTCCTTAAAACCATATGATCTGCTACTGGTGTAGATTGTCCCGGCATGGAATAAGGCAGATTTAAAAAAAAAAAAAAATTATGCGGTACCTATGGCTAAGTGATCGAATCTAAACCACAGGATTCAGTAAAATACAAATGTAAATGACGTCAACGTCAAAATCCAAGATGAAATTTGCTGAAAAGATGCTGAAGAGGTGTCGTTTCCGTGGTTTTCGGGGGTGCTGATGACGAAAATGAGGTCAACGTCAAAATCCAAGATGGCGGCTGTGAAATTTTACAAGATATGCATCATGGGTGTCGTGTCCATGGTTTTCGGGGGCGATGATGACGAAAATGAGGTCGAAATCAAAATCCAAGATGGCGGCTGTGAAATTTTACAAGATATGCATCATGAGTCTCGTGTCCATGGTTTTCGGGGGCGATGATGACGAAAATGAGGTCGAAATCAAAATCCAAGATGGCGGCTGTGAAATTTTACAAGATATGCATCATGGGTGTCGTGTCCATGGTTTTCGGGGGCGATGATGACGAAAATGAGGTCGAAATCAAAATCCAGGATGGCGGCTGTGAAATTTTACGAAATATGCCGCCATCTTGGATTTTGACGTTGACGTCATTTACATTTGTATTTTACTGAATCCTGTGGTTTAGATAGGAAAATTGTCGTTGAACTATTCGTATTTGTATTAGTTAAACAAATTGGTTGCAATACTATTATTATTTATTAAACATGAAAATAATAGGCTATCGCATTACGTAGGTAAGCAGTCTGGAAATACAAAATCTGTCCGTTTTCTGTTCGAAATCCTGGGTTAGATTTAGGTAATGCTCAGGAATGTATGTATATGAAGCTTTATTACAAAGATGACTAAGATAGACCGAATTCGAGTAAGGCTAAATCCGCCGCCATATTAAAAGTAAGGAAGAGAGAGAATAAGTAGGTATGACTGGTATGATCAGTTGAAATAAATTCTCATACTAAATATATGGAGGGAGCGAAAGACAAAATTTTCACTATCTGGCTTTTGTTTTTCCTGAAATTACTTATATAATTTTACTCTCCATGTAGCCTAGTTTTGATAATAGCCTTAACTTTTTAAATATCTCTTAAATTGACGAAAAAATCGACTGTTGACACTTAACGATTCCGCCCTGTTTATACTATCTGCCTGTCGAATGTTGATATCGCGATGCAGGATAGTTCGCATGTGGCGTGATAGATGTCGCCACACTATCATACTGAATAATAAAACTATTCAAATGTTTAGTTTAATTTGTTTTGAACTATTGTGACAACCCTGCCAAAATAGGTAACAGTTTTGCACGTTCTTAAGAAGCTTTGTCTCTGTTCCGTTTATCTACTCATGTGTTGACGTGCCAGAAACGAATATTCAAATCAAAACTACACCAGTATGGTGTATTTGCAAATAGCTATCTCTTTCACTCTCGTACTTCTTCGGTATCTTCATCTTACTCATTAGAAATACTGATAAAAATAAAACAGGATTGAATTTTGAACGCCATTTTCTACGAACGCAACATTACAGTTTATAATATCATTGAGTTATTTATTGTTGAGTTCTTTGCGGCTACAAGATTCAAGTAGAAAATTTTAAAAGGATTTAAGTTTAATCTATCTGAAAGCTTGTATAGTTTTGGATATAAATATTGATATTTTGACGTTCTCTTCATTTCTCCAACTCGCAACTGAAATGATTGAGTATATTTAATATTTAAGTAGTATACTTTTTGAATATAATAATATTGTGATAACAAAAAGTGTGTTTTTTTACTGAACAGAAAGGCGTTTATTTCACAATGAATAAGTCGCATCTTAACGAAGCTACAGGAAAAATTAAACATTACGAGTCCACAGAATTTTGTGGTTGCAAAGGCTTATTAAGTATAACTCATTATTTTTACCGCTACTGGACGTGTGGTTAACCTAGTATATGTATAGGTTTACTACAAATTAATTTGTGAAACTACGTTTGCTAGCTGGGCATCGATAACATACCTAGATTTCAATATAATTTTATAAAAGAATACAGGTATTTAATTTTTGTACCAACTAGGTATAGTTACAGTTTGGTGGTACGCTACGAGTATCGATTATAGTGTTGACTAATATAAATAATTATTTTTATTTGTAATATAGACTGAAACCCAGTTTGTACATAAATACTTCGCCTAGTACCCATTAATAACTCACCTTGAGTTAGAAAAATATTACATATATAAATATAATTTTGTGCTAATGATATTTGATAACTAATTGGAGTTACATAAAATTGTATAAAGATAGAAAATAGATAAAAAAAAATCAAATCAAAAGTTTTTATTTCATAAACCATTACAAGCTCTTATGAAAAGTCGAAATTAGGTGCACGGTTCCAATTAGTAATTAACCATATAATATATTTGCATTCCATGCAAATGGTAAATATGCTGAACTTGTATTGTAATAGCATATATTTGTACTCATATTTAAGCAAATAAATTCATGTTATAAAATTAAGTAGATGAGCTTTTCCGTACATCTTGCGCTCCTTTACATGTACTATTCATAAAAACGCATATTTTTTTAAACTTCTGATATAATTTGCGCCTTAAACACAAACATTATTTTCACAGTTACGTCACGCTATCAACTACAATGACTAGAAATACTTAAGTCAAATTGAATATCGGTAAGGACAGCCCAATTACCGGCCGTACCCTTCCAAGAAGTAATACCTAATGCGACGTCATTGTGCAAACACTACATACTCACATTATCTACATTCCTAAAACACGAAAACTTGACTCAACAACAAAAATAATGAGTACAATTTTGCGTCAGTAAACTTAAGAGGTTAAACTTATTGTGTATAAAAATAAAAATAACAAGAAAGATTTGGGCGAATAAAAACATAAAAAGAGAAAGGTGAAGAACCCAACATAATATTAGAGACGCAACGAATCGATTCGCGGCGCCCACGACGCATTTACCTGAGGTACGGGCCATAATCTCTTCGGAAATGGTCGAGCCCATGAAAAATATGACACGGGGAAAGGGAAGCGAGCCCTGTAAGCCTTTTATGAAATCGTTAATGACCTACTTGATGGGCCACAATGAGCCTTTTTCGTACTATAACACGATTTTTGTATGCGTTTCTAAGCGTTGTTACCACATTGGGGATTCATACTCTTACATTACGTGGCAAATTGACTGTATATATCTTTGAGGAGTACTAAAATGTTTTTGCGTTAGTGCGCACCAATCTTTTTTTGATGTGAAGTTAACATGAATGTGTATTTTACTGTTTACATAAAAACAGTATTGATGCTTGAAGGTTATTTAGATTGTTGAGTTGATTTGCTGTAGGCTGTTCACAAATTTGGACTCAATTTTGGGACCTAAATGTTTTAATTGTTTGTGCGACTGGGTTTAAAAGCTAGGCCGTGTTTACTGGGACTTATTAGCATAAACAAAATTAAATAAAGCTTCAATGGTCCGCCTTTCGGAATGAAGTATCTATTTCGCTGTCGCATATTTTATTCCATCAATAAACAAAGCTGTATACAACGACATATTGTTTGTTTACGTAACAAATGTTTTTTGCAACTTCACTATTTTGAAACCAACGGTATTTGAAACTATAACTTAGATTTGACCCATATTTGGACTGCGCCGAAATTCTGCCAAAATTCGTCAAAAATGTTTGCGTTTTATGATCAAATAACTAAGGTAACAGATTGAACATGTTACTGAAACATTGTATGTAGGTTCAAAGTTCAAATTTTATTATTTCAAATAGGCATTCACAGCACAAGCACTTGAGAAATGTTATTAAATTTAGTAGCACGGTTCCAAAAAGTTAGTCCAATAGAAAAGAGCAGGCAAGGTGCTTTTACTCCTATTTTTGCTGTGCCCGACATATGCATCAAACATCTTTTGTAAAACCTTGTAATACATTGTGGAATGCAATAAAATATTGAGTATTGAGTACTTTCTATTATTCGATAGTAAGAAAATCACCATCCAATCCATCAATTGGCAAAACAAATTTCTGTGAATAAATCATGTAGTATTGTATACTATCCATGTGTATAACCCCTTATATAAAGAACATATGAAACCACAATTACTTGACGTCACTAGTGATCATGTTGGCTAAATTCAAGTTGGTGGTCGCGTTTGTGTGCTGTGCCCGTTTAAGGTCGATGCGTTTTTATCTTATGGGTGATCATTCTTACAACAGTTTCGATAAAATCGACATTAAAGTCAGACTAGTGGGGTGGTTACGAGCGCTGCACATACTTTCGTTTCTGCCTTATAAAGGGTTACGTCCGTGTGGCGCCGGACGTAAAGAATAGCACTACTCCATCTCTTTCCGTGGGTGTCGTAAAAGGCGACTAAGGGATTCACTAGAGGATGGGCAGCAGCGTTCTCTGAGTACTTTAACAACCATACAGCGATCGCCAACCCGCCTGCCAAGTGTGGCGATTATGGCAAAAAACCCCCTTTGGGGGAGGCTTATGTCCAGCAGTAACGTCTTTCGGCTGAATTATGATGATATATACAGGGTGTTAACGGATTCGTGTAATTCCTCCAAACCGCGTGATCTAGTGGTGATACTGATTGACACTGCATAGGTTTTTTTCAGAATCAACAAAAAAAGTTTTCAAAAAATGAGCCATGGTATTCTGTATCCGAGTAATTTTAGCGTCCCGAGTTAACTGACTGGGTGGAGCGATATCGCGCTAGTCGTGCTCCTCAGCTGTGTCGCCATGCCTTCATTCATTTATGCAAGGCATCGAAATTTTCTATCACATAAAAAAAAATATTTGGGAAAAAAAAAGTTTATTTTCATTTTTAATCAATCTAAATCCCGTGCGGGGTTAATCTGTACCATTAATAGATAATGTGGTATGAAGGAATTACACGAATTGGTTAACACCCTGTATATGATGTATGTAATAAATACTACCTGAGTTAAAACCCAACAAACAATCATAAAACTAAATCAACTCCCAACTAAGATACCTTACCTTTATTTGTTAGCATAAAATAAAAAATAATAAAGCTCGGTCTGGTAGGCACGTCACTTGACATTCGCAACTTTTAATTGCCACACTTGGCGGTAGCAGCGGTTTGAGTGGTCGCCCGTCACGACGACTAAGCTCTCACAAAAACTACTACATGTACACGTTTTAGTTGTAAACACGCCGTAGAGAGCCGCAAATGTGTTGGTTTAGATGTACTGAGATTTGGGTTATCACTGGTATTGTGGTCCGTGGGTAGGTACTGGGTTGTTATTGTTTTTTAAATGCTTTGATGTTCTTAGCATAAGTGAGAAATGTTTTTTAATACTAGCATTTGCCCGCGGCTTCGCTCGCGTTAATCAAGCTCAAAAAAACTCTTAACACACTACTAAAGTTTCTATAATAATATAATTCAATCGTGATTCGAAAGACACGTGGTGCCATCTATGAACGTTATTGTTGTTTTGCTCGGGAACAGTACTTTTTTTCGGGATGAAAGCTACCCTATGTCTATTTCTGTACAACTGACAACGTATATGCAAAATTTCAGGATTATTGGTTCAGTGGTTTAGGCGTGAAAAGGTATCAAACAAACAAACTTACTTTCAAATTTATAATATTTGTTAGGATGTACATCTTTATATTTGTATAATTTACAAGTGTAAATGTAACTGGTAAAAATGCTTTACAGTAATCTTTGTGTTCATTTTTAATATTGTATCGCATCAAATACATAACGGTAGGTATTTAATGCACCTTCCATGTTTTCTTTTTATCACCCTAAGATTGACTGTTAGAAAATGCCTAAGTCCGCCTCTATACAAATTTTATGCCAAAGTATAAATAAATAATTAAATAAATGATTTTTATTTCTGTAAATAAATGATTATTAAGACAAAATTTCGCCAACATTTCCTATCTTTCTCTGAGAAGAAATGCCGAAACAAACTCAGAGTTCAAGGTCTCTTTTAAATTCCAGAAATTGTGGTATAAAAACATTGCGAGTGTAACAATGTAGGCCAACGCCTGAAATCGCCTTTTGAGGAAAGACAGCTAAGATGTAAACACTAGGATTCCGTTTGCTATTAGTGCATTCGTAAATGAGCAAATGGTCGATGGTATAGAGAGTCTTGTATCTTAAAGAACAAGCCAATTTTTTATTAGCTCTGATTTAGAACAGGAGCGTCTGTTCAAAAGGTTATATTTAAATATTTAGAAAAAAAAGTTTTTTTTTCTATCAGTTTCGTTACATAAAAACATATCAAGTTAAGCAAGTAATCTTGTCCTAAACGCTATATTTGTCCTTAATAAACATCTCTAAAAATCATGATCCAGTACCCCAAGTGTGAGTTTTTTTCGTTAACTACTGTAGTAGCCTCACGACAAAATATGAAAAATTAGGCTGCACCTCTAGGCGCACCGTTCACTAACTAATATTCGCGCGTTAATTGAACGATGCGCCTAGAGACGCAGCCTAATTTTTCATACATTTTTGGCGTGACGCAACTACAGTAGTTAACGAAAAAAACTCACACTTGGGGTACTGATCAAAAAGATATATTTACATTAGATGTACACACAAAGGGTTCTTGTCAATGCTGCCGTTTTTTTCAGGTTTCCCAAATTTATTTAAAGTGCTGTTATAACCTTTTGAACAGACGCTCCTCTTTAGAACAGAGGATCTGATATTCTCTGTCTGTTGCACTTTTGTTCCAAAACCGTGCACGTTACAATAAAAAGGGGTCAAAAAGGGGTCTACCTCATAAATGCCCAAGGCCACGCTAACCTTATGAGCAAATAATGTGTGTGACGAACACGAATGTCAGGTCATGAGGGGAGCCTCCTGTCAAGGTTATCAATCTAAATACGTAGAAAGTATAATGTAATATTTTATATCAACGATTATTTATGGCCGATTCCTATGATTTACTTAGTGTTATTCTGTAAAATTAAGACTCTTGTAAGTTTACTAATAGTAGGAGGAGCTCGTGGCTAAATAATTACAGCCGCATAGACCGATCTTCCGGGTTAAGCCACGTTTGCCGAGGTTGGTCTGTAGATGGGTGACCATTTACCATAGCGAGTTTCCTCCGTGCCTCGGAAAGCACGTAAAGCCGTTGGTCCCGGCTGTCATTTGTAGATCTTTGACAGTCGTTACTGTAGGTCAGAAGCCAGAAAGTCTGACAACCAGTCTTACCAAGAGTATCGTATTACCCAGACACTGGGTTATGGAGGTCTGATAGGCAGTCGCTCCATGTAAAATACTGATATTCAGCTGCATCCGGTTCGACTGGAAGCCGACCCCAACATAGTTGGGAAAAGGCTAGGCAGATGATGACTCTTGTAAGTTTACTAATAGTGAATCAAAGACCCCACTTTGCATAGCAGAACCTCTCATACGTAAGTGCTTATCAAAGGTAAGTGCGTATACACGCAGAAAGCGGGTTGCCGGCTCCGATCTGCCAGCGCTTGTCGGTGCTGGTCCGGGCAATTAGTCAGCTTAGGTAGTCTCTATTCTGTGTGGCAAACCAGCGCAGACAAGCTCCAAACTTTGCCGACAAGTTCCGACCTGCTCCGATCAGCGCCGGTAAGCCGTCATTTGTTACTATATTTGCAAGGAAACAAGGCGTATTTTTGTTAAAAAGTGCCAGCCCCTGCTTCTACCCGCTTCCTTTATGTAGCGGTTATCTGCATGGACCAGTACCGATAAGCGCTGGTAAGTCGGCGCTGGTTACCTGCTTCCTTCCCTAAAATTAGCTACCGAGTCAGTATAATATCTATGCCACATTTGGCAATACAAAATGCTACCATTGGTAAATAAAACGATTCGTTAGTGGCTATAGGAACCGGGCATTATACAACATCTCAAAAACGCTATTAAACAAACATAAGTTAGTCTAAATGAAACTCCGTGACATTAAAAATAACCTAAAATGTAGCCGCAGCTTTTAATAGCTGATCTCCTTCTCTCGTGTCGACCGAGCTATTTGAAAATAGCTCGTGCGGAATAGCTGATGATAAATCGTTTTTAGCGTATTTTACCCTATTGCACGACAGCAAAAACGGACAGACACGCAGTCGGAGGCTACGTATGTTTTTGGTCAGTCAGTTTGAGAACTATACAACTTTATTTTTAGTATCTACAAAAACCGAGACACCCAAACAAGATTTTCATCAGAACTGCCTGAATGTGTGTGTGTTTTTAATAAATCTCCAAGTTACACCTTAGTTTATGTCGCGTTAAGTTCCATATTTAAAGTGTGAATTGCCTGAGATGTGCTATGCAGGGGTTGTCTAATACACGGAAACTGACCGAGCGGACCGTCTCAAGCCTCAAGGTGTCTATTCCCGCCCACTGTTATGCGTAGAATCCTATTGAAAGAGAATTGAAATTTATGAAAAAAAGGTAAAATATAATGTGGTGTAAAAATAAAAACTATGTCAATCGATTCTCCTGGTGATTCTGAACAAACTAGTTTCAGGTTTGGTGTATACTAAAACTAAACTTGTATAGTTCATAGAGAGCCTCCGACGGCCTGTTATAATTTGATAGCATGATTTTTTGGAAATCTTAATATATTTTCTAAATACTAGCCACTGTCTGAAGGATAAGATGCATCACTGCGGCAGTAATGGGCTGGTTAGAAGTACGCCTTGTTCATATTTTTTTTATTTTCTACATTTTTTTTTTCTTTTTTTTCGAGGCATTACGAGTAGTACACTGTTTTTACTATACAAGCCTCATATGTACCTTCTAAATGTCAACATCAGGGAACCGCGATACATAGCTGACGTTTTTTTTTTTTTTGTTTTTCTTCTGGCACGGATCCCATAACAGAGGAATCAATATTGGTCTCAATCTCAATGAACCTCCTCCAAAAAAAGCATCAGACGCTTACTTTCTACATCATGCAGTCGGGTTTTTATGCAATCTTTGAACATCTATTTCTATAAAACTCTTGACTTTTGAGGAAAGTTGTAGAACAAAAGTTATTCATTATGGGTACTTTAATACCCTTTCTAATCCCCTTTTCGAATTAAAATTGTAGTCAACCGCTTTTTCCCAATTGCCCTATCTATTCAACAACATATACGATAGGACCAGAGGGATTAACGGTTACAATAGTGCATAAGATACCTGGTTTAACGGCGGTAAGCAAATTAATAACAGGTGCTATCAAGGGTTTTAGTGTCGCTTGTAACCGCTTATCTGGGCTTGTAAGATGTATGGAGACATATCACCCGATTGAAATGTTTAGCACAATATGTGTGAGGTTTTCTGAGAAATAGAGGTTATTGTAGTATGAAGATTTGTTTTACAAAAATCTGTATACAAATTCGGATTGAAATATGTGGTTAATGATTACGTGTTTGACTACACTCCCCGAGGTGTTGGATAGAGGTGAATACACCCTCATTTTTCCATTAGTGGGCGAGTCTATTGCCATCAACCAGGCACAAATCCAGACTCCAGGCACGGGTGCATAGAAATTCCATACGAAAAAACCAAATAACACTTTGCCCGGCCTGGGGATCGGACCCAGGACCTCACGCTCAGTAGTCGCGTCTGTGACCACTAGTAGCCGAAACAGTCATGACTACGGACATTCTAAAGCCGAAAATAGAACGAGAACCGTTCATACTTTTCGAGAATACGTCACATTATTGTGATTACACAGAAAGTTTGATAAAGACTTTTTAAATCGTAAAAAATATTTTTAACTTTTGTATTTACCTACTTTACAGAAATGTACTAGAATTGTAAACCGTTATTTAACCAGAGAATTAATTTTAATGGACACCAGCCTAAGTGCGTATACACGTATAAAGCGGGTTGCGGCGCCGATCTGTCAGCGCTTGTCGGTGCTGGTCCGCGCAGTTAGTCGGCGCAGGTAGTCTCTATACTGTATGGTGAACCAGAGCCGACAAGCTCCGAACTGCGCCGACAAGTTCCCACCTGCTCCGATGAGCGCTGGAAGGCCGTCATTTGTTGCTGTATTTGCAAGGGAATAAGGCGTATTTTTGTTAAAAAATGCCAGCCCCTACCCGCTTCCTTTATGTAGCGGTTACCTGCACGGACCAGTACCGATAAGCGCTGGTAGGTCGACGCTGGTTACCTGCTTCCTTTATATATACGCCCTAAATTAATACATCTGCTTGAATTCATTTCTATCTTTAATACAACACCCATACATACAAAGCTCTATCAAGAAAATAAACTGATCGTTTACACCTGACCGACTTTGAATAACTGCAGTGTTCGCTATAACTGACTGAACAAAACGAACTACATGAAGAAAATAAAAGTAAGTTCAAAACGTCGATATAACATAGAACTACTAGGTCCGAGGCACGCATTTTAAAAAATGGCACAGCTTATGTTCCTGAGCGAGAGAGCGGAAGCGGGCGGAAGAGCCACCGAGGATGCGGCAGGGGGCCCGGGGGGGCGGGGATGGTAGTTTATGGACTGAACTGATACCGGGGACCCAGGGAAGTGCCCCAAGCTTACGCTTAGGATTTGTGTGCGCGACGAATTTACATGGAATTTTGTTTTGATAAAATGCGTGCCAAAATTATTGCAAGCCACGCTACTTACTCATTTTTATTTGGAATACCAGTAAATTCTGCAAAAATATGTCCAATATTAAGACTGAAAATGCTGACCTTTGGAATATTATCTTAACTTTCTGGCCTAGATACGATAGAAAAACTAGGCAATTTGGGGCAAAAGCTCAATCAAAAAAGAATCAAAGCGATATGACGCGTAATGTTACTAACATGTCATTAGGCACACCACTAATTAATGACAACTGACTAAAAGTCTTGCTTCGTCACTGATTAATCTGACCAGTTTTAGCCACTTGCCCGTTAAATTGACTATTGATCATACTTAGTGCGCGATAATCTTCAGGGTAGGGCGAGAAATGGTGCGGGATCGTCCGGGGCGGGTGAGGGGCGAGGGACGGGGGCGGCGGGGGTCCTGCGGCAGACATGACTTATTACAACCACCAGGATACAACCCTATTTCGGCCCTAATGACGACGCTTCGTATAGGAGCCTTAATTTCGACTCCCCACGATTTTTATTAACGCATTCAAGTAGCGCGCAATTTCAGACGTCTCCATTTTATTGTTACCGATGTCTGACACGATTAACTTGCCTTTCTTACGACACACTTGATTAATTTCTTTTGGGCATGTCATGAGAGCCACTCAATATATTCAACCACACACTCAACCTAGTTCTACAGAATATGTAATTACAAAAAAGGTTCGTAAAAATTCTCAGAACGTAAGCCCGAGACTTTCAGATACAAATCTATTGTGACCTCCCTTTAAGCTCGTACAAACTTCAAGAGAGGCAGAAAGGAAGCCTTTACCCTTTGCTCAACAAAAGATAGAAAAGTTACTTACATCACGAAACACATTTATTCTGTCCAGTAAATGTATATTGCGTATATGTTGTCTAAAAACAATTTTGCCACTCACCAAGTTTTTATAGGTCACAGAAATGTTATTCGAATTACGGGCCATTTCGCTTGTATTCCTTTATACACTCGAACCCTTCATAAAGGGCAGACAATGAGGGAGAGGTATACTTCCATTCTTCGTAATTTGAGCTCCATAACCGGCACTAAACCGTTTATGATGCGGCTCTCGGAAAGGTTAAAAACGGCCGGAACGGACTGCACGTAAATCAGTTACAACAAGCTCAATAAAATGCTAAAATGAAAATGTTTTTGCGACTACACTACAATATATGGAACGCGGTTTATTAGGACGTTGGGCCGTTATGAAGCCGTCGGCCTTTTAACTTTCATGTGTGTTATATTGACGAGAATATTTAGTTTAATATCGTTGTCCTTTGCGGTGTAGAGATTAATCGTGTGTCAGTTAGAATAAATGCTGTCTCAGCGAGTTTAGGTGAAATTTTACTGATGACATAAGAAATCATGACATATAATGCAAAAAAATACTATCGGTATTATACAGGGTGTAAACGAATTTGTGTAATTCCTTCAAACCGCGTGATCTACTAGTGACACTGATGGACCCTGCATAGATTTTTTTCAAAATCAACAAAAAAAAGTTTTCAAAAAATGAACCATGGTATTCTTTTTCTGAGTCATTTTAGCGTCCCAAGTTAACTGACTGCGTGGAACGATATCGCGCTAGTCGTGCCCGTCAGCTGTGTCGCCGCCTTCAATTCATTTATGCAAGGCACCGAAATTTTCTATCACATAAAAAAATATTTGGATAAAATAAAGTTTTTTAAAATTTTTAATCAATCTAAATCCCCGCACGGGGCGTGGTTAATTTATACCATTAACAGATCATGTGGTTTGAAGGAATTACACGAATTCGTTTACACCCTGTATTTTTTCTCGTGTATATGTTCTATCTCTTTATAATGTGTCTCGGTCATGTTAAATAAACGCTATTTCCTTCTTTCTTTCTAATTTGTCCCCGTTACTATCCCATTGCTATGCATGGGCCTCTTCTCATAGTGAGAAGTTTTTCTTAGTACGCCATGCTGACCTGGTGTGGTTTGACGGACTACAAACACGATTGAGTACTTTTTGGAGCCCTCTCAGGTGTGCAGATTATCATATGATGATTTCCTTCACCGTTGACGCAAATGATAATCATGTCGAAAAGTCTGATGTACGGGCTTGGATCGAACTCCGACGCTCCTGCAAGCAAGGCAAGCGTTAAACAGCTAGGCTATCACTTCTTCTTCTCTCGTGTCAGCACGAGCTATACGATAATAGCTCATGCTGTGGTGAAAAGATTAGCCGGTCAGCAAGGTTGGTAGCGGGGCTGACTGCCCAAGGTGCGCCGGACGTACTGAAGTATCGACACTCGTGGAGGCTATCACTGCTCTTTATACATACATAGTGTTATAACGTGGTGTATTTGAAACCTTAACTTTGATGTGTACTATAAATTAAAAAAATATTAGCCTGTAACTGTCCCACTGCAAGGCAAACGCCTCTTCTCATACAGAGAAGGAACAAACATTGATCACCACGCTTGCTCACTGTGGGTTGGCGATTTCAAACCATAAGTCCAGGTTTCCTCACGATTTTTTCCTTCACCGTATGTCAGTGGCGTCTTAAACCTTGTACAGACTAAGCGTTCCAATGTACGCGTAGTCGGTTACGCGTACACAAGAATGCTTAGTCCGTACCTGCAGCAACGCGTACACAAAGGGGACGTGAACGCTCAATTAGCCTGTACGCTTATTCAACATACGTAGATGACGCGTACATTGGAACGCATAGTCCGTACAAGGCTTTAGATTAACCAAAAAAGCACATTGCATTTGAAAAAGTCACATAGGTGCATGGGTTTGAACCCGCAACCCAGTGCTTAACAAACGAGTCTGTAACCTCCGGACATTAAAGTGTACTATGCTTCATAAATATTGTTCCAACCCGCTTCCAGTGTAGCAGATCTGTGTAAAAAAGTAACACATTACACTCTCGCCGACAAAAAAAGCAGTCTCGAAAATTAGATGCAACTCCCCGACACGTAATATGAGATAGCAAAAATTGTGCACCATAATGCTTTCAGCTAAAACAGTGTAACAACTGAAGTACATGACGCAATTGTCCACGTTATGACGTAACATATGAAAAATACTTTTTTTCTACGGCTTCCAAGTGAACCGGGTACTTTAGCGCGGCGTATGATGACAAACGCGGGCACAGTTGAGAACTTTGCATGCACAATTTAATTAGGGAGCACTGTAACTCCACAAAGTACGCCAATCCGTACGACAATGTGTTAAAAAGTGACGTAGTGGTTGTAAATTGGTTCATAATTTATTAAATTCTAGTTAATATACAGGGTGTTAACGAAATCGTGTAATTCCTTCAAACCGCGTGATCTACTACTGGTGGCACAGATTAACCCTAAATGGGAATTTTGGAAACCCAACCACAAAAAAAAATTCCATTTAAATTTTTTGGTTTTCAATTTCTGAGTCTTTTTATAGCCTTGAGTTATCTGACTGCAAAGAGCGATATCGCGTTAGTCGTTCCTGCCAGCCGTGTCGCCATACATTCATTCATTTATGCGTGGCATCGAAATGTTCACACAAATAAAAATATTTTTTTCAAAAAAAAAACCTTTTTTTTACTGAATCCTTATGTGGTGGTTTAGATACGATCGGTAACAAAGCCGCATGAAAAAAATAGTATTTTTTATTTAGATTTTTAATCAAGCGGGGGGGCCTGTCTACACCAGTAGTAGATCTTGTGGTTTTAAGGAATTACACGAATTCGTTAACAGCCTGTAGTTATGTTCACGGTTTTTTTTATAAAAATAAAAAAAACTCCTAAATCATTCTCGTGTCACCCCGGTCTATTACAAAACTGATAGTGTCTCTATTGGTAAATTAAATCTACAACCATGTTTTCACACGATATGGTAAGCTTTGATTATAACTACGCTACCGGTCTAATCTTAGGATATGCGCATTGCCCAGTAACTGTTGCCGAAGTCTGATGGCAGTTCCTCCGTGTAAAATACTGGTACGAGTATTCAGCCGTCCAAATGCCCAAATTACACGGAGTAGGAACAGTAGTGGAAAAGTTGGCCGAATGCGTGGGCTAGAATACCATGGGCAAAAAGTATCCTAGTTAAATCGACCCATTGGGATTTAATTTCATTAAAATGAAAAAAAGGGGTGAAATAAAACGTATGTATCAAAATATGGCGTATTCCTCGAAACGCACCAACGATGAAACATAGAGAGCATGAAAGGATAAGTAATAAATGATATCGATAGAAGTTTTAAAATTCAACTGTCCTAATTGTTTATTTATTAAAACTACCAGGAAAGCAGAAATGAACGGGAGCTAGGTGCTTAAGCTACTTAGCTCATTAATGGTAAAAATACAGGTTTTGAAATTGAATCAATCAATTTTGATACTTCAGTTTTATTTCGCACCTATTTTTCATTTTAATGAAATTAAATCCTAATGGGTCGATTTAACTACGATACTTTTTTCCCACGGTATTCTGGCCCACGCATTCGGCCAACTTTTCCACTACTGTTCCTACTTCGTGAAATTTAGGCCGCGGACCAGAGGCCAGTTTCCCCCTAACCCGAAAAACCGGCCTGATGTTGGTTGGTGGCAGAAATAAGAACAGTACGACACAACTAATGAGTAACATCGATGTACCTGATCGAACAGCAAATGACAGTCGCTCATGTTCGCGCCCCTCACACTTATCCCGTCAGCGTAGAGATCATTTTTACTGCAGTACTAATTCACATTCGTGGTCGTCAATTCGCACTCAATTCGGAAGCGACCGATTTTACAAAGTTAGGTGGTAATACTTCCTCAGACGAGCTCTTTCACAAGCATATCTAATATTACAAAAAACCTAATTTGTCTCAGCAACGCACCAAACTATAGCCAAATTAGAAAAAACCTAACCCATAATTTCATACTACCCGCTTTATTAATCAGCACCAGTTAATCCCAGCGAATGATACATCGAATATCCGCGAGGATACCGCGGCCTGTTCACATAATTACCGCAAGTGCCTCGATGATGAACCGTTAATCCGGTAACTAGAATAAATTTGCATTGTTAAACGCGTTTGCACGCATTCACCGTGCACAAGTGCGTTCAACTAATATAAATTCGCAAACGCAACGCGTTGCGTGCGTATATATATGATGAGTGGAGTAAAATAAAGCGTGGAATGCTTGCTAATATTATAGGAGGGTTGTTTTTCATCATAAAGATGTCATGCTTATTGCTGGATGACGGCAATTTGTTCTAAATTAGACATGTATGGTGAATGGTGGGAGTGATGGCGTTTCTAGTGTGTGTGACATTGCTTAGCAATGTTTAATTAGATAAAACGTAGGAAACATGAGAGTTGTGAGTAAAAGTAGAGCTACGTTACCTGAAGAAGCGTGTGTTGCTGACTAAGTATAAAGCCATGTAAACACTAGTAAACAAACAGTGTTTCGATGCAAGTTGCCAACAGTTTCTGAAACACCGTATAAATGTTTCTAGAAACGTTGTCACGGAGTTTTTGCCATCGCCGTTTTAACAGTCTAGTCAAAATGAACAAAAAATGCTTCAGCAGTTTAAGCTGTGCGAGTCTTAGATTAGGACTTGTTTTTTATTCTTTATAAAGATAATTTTTCAATTTTTTTAAGCGCTGTACCTGATTAATAATAATAATTAGTAGGAAAAAAATATGCAGACCTTTTTTGTAGAGAATCGCATAATCTACAACTTTGGACAAACTATGATGATGATAACGCTTACCGTTAAAGAGATATTTACGAATAACCGATTTTTTTGCCGTTTCACATTGAATAAGTTTTTTTTGGGGAAGCGGAAACATCGATTCGTAATTATGTATTTATATTCTCTACCAATTTTTATATCTAGCCGAACTATTCCGAAATTGAATTGCTATTTTGATTGGACTACGTAGTGATTACATATATCAACGATTCAGAAACATATGTTTCTGAAACATGTTAATAAACAGATGTTTGCTAGTGAATACATAGCTTAAACTGTCATTTACTCCTATTCTCTGATGACTAATGCAGCTATTTATTTCTACGTACTGGTCTTTGTAATATTATCATCTTCAGATGTTCATAAATATAGTTTAACTAACTGTGTCACAAAACCCAATAAACTTTAAACCCAAAAACGTTTTATTTACACATGTAGCATCAATATCGTTAAGTACATTACCACATTTAATTCCCTAAATACTTTACAAGCACAGTCGGGTAAACTTTTCTATTCTAAGTACATGTATTTGAAGCAAACTAAGTGAGCAACTGCAAACTGCCAGATTCCAGTTACCTTTACTAAAGTTTGCTAGGAAATTGTAAGCTACCAATAACTGCGCATGCCTAGAGTTGCCCGGAATTATATAGAGTAACAACAGCTCGCAAACAACTCTAAGGATATGGAAACCCGGTTCAATTTATACGTATTCAATTAACTGTTGTTTATCATAGGAATATTCAAAGTCAGTCTGAGAATTATACAAGCTTAGTTTTAGCACAGTGTACCTACTTACTACATACAGTGGGTCAACGCCCATACATTTGACAGATCCTATGAAATGTCAAAATTATGTAGGGGCGGAGGTTATGTCCCAAGTATGCAGTATGGCTACTCGGGACATAACCTCCGCTCCTTCACCCCGCAACCCCCCGCACGATTGCTCTGCGACAATGTTCTACGTTGACCGACTGGAAGGAGTAAGATATAGGTAGACTGTGGTTTTAGTATATACTAAACCTGAAACTAGTTTCTTAATTTAATTTTAAATTAAATTTAGGAACAGGTGGGGACCTGGTGACCTGTATTACAGGTGTTACTACCTATCACAGGCACCAGCGATCCACAAACAGAAAATGAAAAAAAAAAAAGTTTGTTCAGAATCACTAGGAGAATCGATTGACATAATATATTTTGTACACTTTTTTTTTCATAAATTTCAATTTTGTTTCAGTAGGTTTCTATCCATAACAGTTGACGGGAATAGACACCTTGAGGCTTGAGACGGTCCGCTCGGTCAGTTTCCGTGTATTAGACAACCCCTGCATAACACATCTCAGGCATTTCACACTTTACTTGGGAACTTAACGCGACATAAACTAAGGTGTAACTTGGAGATTTATTATAAAAAAAACACATATTCAGGCAGTTCTGATGAAAATCTTGTTGGGGTGTCTCGGTTTTCGTATAAAGTAAAAATAAGGTTGTATATCCGATAAATATAGAAACCTAAGTTATTATATCTTGTGGCGTCCATTTTACCAAGTTCTGTAGCTATTATTCGTCGTTCGTAACAAAATTTTTGGGTTCTCCTCTCGTGTCAGCACGAGCTATACGAAAATAGCTCATGCTGTGGTGAAAAGATTAGCCAGTCAGCAAGATTGGTAGCGGGGCTGACAGCCCAGGGTGCGCCGGACGTACTGAAGTATCGTCACTCGTGGAGGTTCTTTTCATACACCCCCAATCAATGAATCATAGGGTGCAATAGATAAATAAGAGCACGATGAAAGCATGTCTACCGTGAAAAATATAATTTTGTTAAATTTGATTCGACAAAATGACAATTTGGAACTGTTCATATTATGAATTGCACACATACGTTTAACGAACTTCCCCGCGTATACCACCTACGTACGACGTAAGTTATGCGCCTCGGCAATATTCGTGTTTCCGAATTTGTACGAATGATGCAACCAATTAAGTGACCTATCCGCAATTGATCCAAAGAGGACGATGCTGGAATTATAGCATATTATAAAGACACACAACGAAAGATTGACCAGGTCACATAATTCGTATTGCCGAGGTACATAACTTACGTCGTACCCTTAGTACGAGTTTGCAAGTTACGGAAACGGCAATGGATTTCGTAAGCTGACTAAACTCTATCTCTCTTAGACACCCGTAAGAAAAAAGAGACAAATATATTATTCAGTTTAGCAAGCTCACAAAATCTATCGCCGTTTTCGCAACTTGCAAATATCGTACTAAGAATACTACGCACGCAAATACTGCGCATGTCCATGTACTGCGTACGCATATTAGCAACTTAAACACGATTCAGTTACCATTAATTTCAAGTATGTACATGTTTCAGACTAGTTACACTTTTTACATACGACGCGTCTGTGTACTAGTACTTATAGATTCAAATTCTCCCCTATAACGCGTAACCTGTCGTCAAAGACTAAAATAATGTGAGCACAATCGATTCTCAATTAATTTTTCAATAAAAAATAAGAGTTTTTGTTTTTTTTTTCGAATTGAAACAGAACAAGTTTTTGGAGATTCGATCCTAGAATTTGCATTGTTTTGTGTCTACTATTATAAATTGATGTATTCTAAACCCACAGAAAGTACTTACGCATTTTTTATTTATTTTTTGATTATTTTATATGCAGTACCAAACATTACCATACTAAAAATTATCCAGAGAGCATGTACGTCGTTTAGACTGTCTGATTAATTCTTGCGATCCATTTAATGAACAGCAAAGAAATTAAAGGTGGGTTTAACTACATGTACTAATGTGTGGATGAATTCTAGAACAGTGATAAACTACACAGGCTGTCACGTAGGCATAAACTACGCGTGCTGGGGTATATTGGGTGTCAAGCTCAGAATATGATCGACACGCAATTAACTGCCATTACTTAGCAAGGGTGTGGAAACACGAACACTATCATAGATACACGTCACACTATTATCTTACATCCATAAATCAAATTCGTACATACTCGTACAATTACGCAATCGTACATACTCGAACAATCATATCACGAATTAGAATTCGTCTCAAAGCACTACCAAAAATCACGTTTGGCATACCTAACAAGTTAAAAGTTGATTACCAACCCATTAGAGATGTACTAGTACAGACGGCAAAAGATTTAAGTATGCAGCCAACTAATTACATCTGCATTTTTGCGCCGTGCAATGTCGAGAGGCACAGTCTTTGTCATCGTTCGTCTGAGCGTGACTTGAGTATCAAAAGTTATGACGTGCACAATAAAAATGACAGATGCGTCCTATGTAGATGTTAGTTAATTGCTACTTACTTAACTATTTCGTCGTGTGTACAACAGTCAACCATTCATTCGTTTTTTTTTTGTATATTAACTTTCTTGGGACACATTAATATTTATGATTATTTACGGTTTACTCGCGTGCATTTTTCGGGATTGCCCGACTAGTTTCGGACCCAAACGGAGCTCTTAATCATGAGCAGTCGACCCAGTTCGACTAAACTGAAACTAATCATAAACATTCCTTCTATACTGCCAGGTGAAATACTACTTAAATTCGTAGTATTTCCTTTGCTCAGATCAGCATGCACAGTGCCATAAACATAAATTCCTCCATTATCTCTGCAATCATTACTCCGTAACAGAACAAATTCTACATCTCGCAATTGTAGAACTAAACGGGCTCCTAACAAATCTCTATTACTGAAGGCGTAAAGAAAAGCGTGCGTCGGGTGGCAATGTTTTAATTGCTCCTGTTTATCGTCGCTATTAGTCTTTGGGCGAGGCTTGAATAGCACCCATACGTCACGGCTACCATGTAATTATTTTCCACGTGAAACACTCGAAAAACGTTAGAACAGCATCTTTGGAACGAGACTCGTTACTCTATGGGCTCTGTTTAATTTGTCTATTCGCCTTCATTAGGGCATACTTACAAAGGGCGTGCTCAAATATGGGCGGGGGTGATTTTGAACGTTACGGATGAGCTGATTTGGTGTGTTTTATTGAATGTAGTGGACGGGGTTTGTGAACAAACTATTAACTAAAACAGCAGGTTTCAAATTCACACACATACTGTATATGTAGGTACTCGTTGATAATCAAAGAACTGTTTTGCGACGACGTCCAATGTTATGAATTATAAAATATTATCATAAATAAATAAAAAGAAAAGTCCTGCCTGACTGACTAACTCATCAACGCCCAGCCCAAACCCTTGGACCTAGAAAGCTGAAATTTTGCACAGAAGTTCCATTTATAATGTAGACAAGGAATAAGTATGGAAGGATTTTTCGAAATTCAACCCCTAGGGGAGTTAAATAGGGGATGAAAGTTTGTATGGAAAATCGTCACTTATCGGGTTCAAAATTTCACGCAAGCGAAGCTTCGGGCAAAAGCTAGTCATAAATACTTTCAACAGTGATAGAACTCCTTATGAAAGGATTCTTGCAGGGAAGTCCTACCCATCTATTTCTGGCACCAATCAGCATTGCTATATTCTGGTTTAAATGGGTTCCAATGAATTTACAGGCACATGAGATTTTCCAACTTTGTCTCTAAGATTGTCAACGCGGCAATCATCTTGGTATTGTAGGTGTATTACAAGGTTAGTCTGAACGGGGGTACTAATCCGAAGGCCACTTATGGTATCACTGATGACTGTTTTATAGCATGTGTTAAACTTTCAAAATTCGACAATTTTTATTTTCATGGAAAATTAATTTGATTTTAGTTTTTTTCAAAAATTCTTGATCCCTGCTTTAGTTACGAATTCAGAAAATGGAGCTTCTAATCCGTGACCCTAAATATGACCTAAAATATAAACACAGCTGATCATGCCTGAGGATAGATAGAATTTAGCGTATTTTTATGAAATCTTTGAACAGCTATTTCTCTTAAACTATTGACTTTTGTGGAAAGTTGTAGAACAAAAGTTGTTCATTATTATGGATATTCTACCACCCTTACGGATTAGTACCCCTTTTCTGACTAACCTTATAAAGGCCTGCCAGGGTTGCGGCTGCCAGGGTTGCGGAATTTGTTCGAAGGAGTACCGCGGCCCTGGAACGCAAAGGGCACTAGGAGGAACACGGATGAGTTTTAGTCAGTAAGTCTTCTGTCAGTAGAAGTCATTTGATGATTTACAATCATTAAAAAAAGGTGTATGTAGGCGGCGGTAACCACTTACTATCAGGTGAGCCGTTGGATTATTTTCCAACATATTACTTACATTAAAAAAAAACGAAAAAAAATATATTTTTTTTGCTTCTATTTTTCTTGAATCCTTATTAGGTGGTTTAGATACGATCACTTATCCAAACCGACAGTTTTTTTTGTCCCTCTTTATCCCTTGCTTAGTATAATTATCTACATATACACCCGTAGTAGATCTTGTAGTTTTAACCCTTTTACAGTTAGAGGGAATATTTTTCTCACCGAGTTTTTAGGATGTCACGAAAACCTCCTTGTTATATTTTTATTTTTAAACCTACAATATAATGTTTTTACTATTTTCTTTTATAGAAAAAAAAAAGTTTGTTTTTAAAAAATTTCCAAATCATTTGTTATTTACTTTTTCTTAAAACCTTATAACCGTTAAAGGGTTAAAAAATTACATGAATTCGTTTACAGCCTGTACAAACAATATTTTATTTGAACACAATATTTTCCATGTCGAAAAAAAATACATATTTCATTAACTCAAGCATAAATTCATATTTTTCTTTGCCAGGACTTAAAATAAATACGTATGAATTCGTGCAACTATTTCGCTATACATTTTATCTGAACCTCGTATGAAATTCTTGCCGCGATCATTGTAATTTCGTTGATGCATCTGCCCAGTTCGAGTCTCGCTCGGTACCTAGTTCGTTCTCGGGTGTCCTATATTCCGAAAGTAAGCTAAAATTGGAAATAAGATCGAAGTTTCTAGATGTTTCTCGCGAAATGAACTTTTACTTACATGTGGAAGATGGCTTATGAAACTCTGGAGGTACTTAAATTCTTAGTATTTTATTAGGTTTAAAGTATAATGGTTTAAAGTATATTTCCTATAAATATGATAAAAGGTAGGCATATGGTCTTTCAAATAACGACTCCATCTCATCTGTCGTGAAGGAAATTATACACCAAAGTTCTTCAAAAAAACTTTAATTTCTTGGTGATGAAAATTGCGGGGAACTTTGCCATATTTAAGGTTATCGCAATCGCGACACTAACGTTAAACCAGAGCTAATGCGCAACTCAGTGTAACAGCGATGTACACACTACTACACTCGGTGTCGACACTGAGTGTCGAGTGTAATGTGTCGCCGTGTATCCTCACAGCTGATGACTAGAAAAACAAAATAGACTGTGTGTCTTAGAGCTCTTAGTTGCCATAAAGTAGGGTATTTAACTTTTATACTTTATTAGAAATATCGAAACTATTACAAAAAAATAAAAATAAACAACAGTGAAAAAAACAATGTTATATTTAATAAAATGCCCAAGTTATAAACGATTTAAAATTATTCACAAGACAGAGACAACACTACTTCCATATGACGTCATTCCTTAAAAACTTTATAGTGACTTAACATCGCTCTGTACAATATCTGTTTCGCGTGACAAGGACAGAAAATGCCTCCTCAACAAACTTCGAAATCTGTAACTCCCCTATTTTTTCATCGTTTATAGGGTTCGGTACCCAAAGGGTAAAACGGGACTCTATTACTAAGACTCCGCTGTCCGTCCGTCTGTCCGTCTGTCACCAGGCTGTATCTCATGAAATTTTCACACAGATGATGTATTTCTGTTGCCGCTATAACAACAAATACTAAAAACAGAATAACATAAATATTTAAGGGGCCTCCCATATAACAAACGTGTTTTTTTTTTGCCGTTTTTATAGATGTACGGAACCCTTCGTGCTCGAGTCCGACTCGCACTTGGCTGGTTTTTTTTATTTTTCACATGCCGTGGTCTCTATACTTTCTAGAAAAGAATACTAAATTGATGTACATTTTTGATAGTAATATAATATCCTATTTCTATTGTTCATAAAAAGAGCACAACCCATTTTTCTCAAAACAAAACTACGTTAATAAATTTTCCAGAATACACATACAACACGTGAAATTCTTGGTCTGATAACACGCAACAACGTACCCTCATGTAGCGTTATACCGGAGAACTCTTTACTCCTTAACAGTCGATACTCGTTGGCTTTATTGCAAAACTTTTGCGAGCATTCCTCTTTTATTACTCCAATTTTGTACGACTAAGCCTATCCAGCTAGGGGGGTGGTTCGCGATCTTTATTATTTAGATTTAGATCGTTTACCAACGCTCCGTACTATGGGTATCCCCTATGGCGCACTTCACAATAGCGATGAGACTGTCTCAAGTCAACAATCTGACTCGACACACTGTAAATATACTGCAGATTTGAATATACCTCTATTGTTATCATACTTTATGCATACAGAGCATACAAAATGTTTTCCCTACTTAATCCAGTCCATTATTGCCATGAAAAGATCTTGTCATAAATGTTTTATAACCCACTCTAATATTAGGACGCAAATTACATTTATAATGTTTAAAATTACCCCTAGAACGTGTACGTACATATTAAACCTCGCTCACAACTCCAATTAGAACGACGGAAGCAAATTTAATCTACTTGTTGACGACACAAAGAAGTATTCGCGGAAATAAAATACACACGATCGATTTTAACAGATTAACATGGTGAAATTTACTTCAATTACACCTGCCGTACTTGAAATAATTAATAGGTATTGATTACTTAGCTACGTAGTATTGAACGAGCGAGCTAAGACAGCGGGATTTAATTTAAATTCTACCAAAACACTGACGTGGTGAAACATTCGAAACAGGTCGAAACTCATAGAGATAGTTAGTCTGTGTCAGCGAAGGTCCAAGTGTGCCGTTACGGAGGTAATAGAGAGGCGAACGACGGTGTTCCTACCACAGTAGGTCGAAGATTGCAGCGTCGACCCGCTGAGCCCCGAATCGGGCATATTAGATTACGGATGTCGGCTGCCACCAACTATTTAGCGATCTACTTGAATCCGAGGCTGTGTTTCGATGATTGAATGTTGTGGAGAAGGCTTCTTCGTTGTTAGTTTTGTTTTAGAAAAGATATAAAATATCCCGTGAGTAACTGAAAGCGTGGATGTAAATGTTACAGTATTCTCAGAACCCAATCAATTCAATTTAGTGAGAACTTAACAAAGCTTTTTGTCTTTTGTTTCTTTATTTATTTATGTTAATTGATACGTATAGACTCAAGGTATCTCCAAATAAATGTAGCTCGAGTTTTAGCCGTGAAAAAGAAACTGGCTTAGCTTTATATCACTGTCGCACGTAAGTAGGTAAAACAGATAATCTATTTCCACCGTAGGCTATAATGTCTCGACATAAATTCACCGCCCGACTCCTCCGCTGCCTATAATCACCCAAGCGAGTTGACAAATATCTCGGTCACACGTATTTCTGTGCGAAAGCCGAACGATAAACCAGTTTTAACGTATACTTAAAAAAATAACCAGATAACGGCTTGTTCCCACGGCAATATCCTGTTTTATGCAGGAACAGTTTTTTGCAGGATTCCGTTTAGTGGCGGAATTATTTCAAGCGTTCATACGAGCATCTTGTTTGCGGTATACTGCAAAAAACTTGTCCCTTGGATTTTGCTATTCGGTTTTGTCATCGTACAGTAGATCCCCCCGTCCTACAAAAAGCAGGATCCAGTCATAGTGACACATATCTATATAAATAAAAAGAAAAGTCCTGACTGACTGACTGTTTGACTGACTCATCAACGCCCAGTCCAAACCCTTGGACTTAGAAAGCTGAAATTTTGCACAGAGGTTTCCTTTATAATGTAGACAAGGAATAAGGAAGGATTTTTCGAAATTCAACCCGTAAGGGAGTTAAATAGGGGATGAAAGTTTGTTTGGAAAAAAAGCTACTGTTTCTATACAATAATAATAGTTCATACGAGTGTCCCGCATAGAGTTTTTAGTTGGATGAAAACGACTGCGCGCTGCGCGTTCTATCCCGTAAAAACAGGATAGAAACTACTGCGTGTGAACACACCAATCAATTTTACGGGAACCAGTAAAAAGCCGTTCCTGCAAAACTGGATGTCCGCGGGAACGAGTCGTTAATCATTGAAGTCAAATCTAAATGCCCCAAATCGAGTATGGTAAAGCCGTGTCCACAAAATGTCCGCATTGTCCGTACAGGTATGTGACATTTCCTTCAGACACTGACATGGGTTGGTCGCTGGAGCCTCCCCCCCCCACACCCCCACCTTGATTATGATAAACGACTTATGAAATTAAAACGGTCTCGTACAACAAGTTGCCATTCAAATGAATACGCCCTTTGTTGAAATTCATTCCCTTGACAAATCGCTGGTCTGCACTCAGTATACATTGTCTGTTAAATTAAATGGGTCGACGGCTATTGAAATCGTTTCTACGAAGGCTATTCTGAGACAAAACTATAATACGTCAATCGTGTTCGCGTGTCCGTTCAATTCTAACATTTCTAACCTGAAATAGGCTGGTGAATATACAATGCCTGCGATATATCGATCTGGGTTACGAGTGGAGGCAATCTTACAAATGTCTGTCCTATTATAGCTCTTTCTTTAACAACCTTATACTGGACAAAGGCTTAGTGAACGGAGCTCTAGCGGTTTACCGTAGCTGACCGTTGTAGCTTGATGGATTTTTATAAAAACTATTTTCTGTCCTTAGGATTTTCTCTACTTTGTAATATGAGAAAAATTAGGTAAAAGCTTTTGAATCTTTAATTAAACTTTTTTTTGTATGGCCTACAGATAGTTGTTGGTCTGAGCGTTTGTGCGTGTGAAAATTTGTGTATGTAAACGCACCAACGATACAGGAAAAATCCAAGTGCGGAACAAAATTAAAAAAAAAAACAATTACACAACCTTACTTTTACTTTATACGAAAACCGAGACACCCCAACAAGATTTTCATCAGAACTGCCTGAATATGTGTTTTTTTTTAGTAAATCTCCAAGTTACACCTTAGTTTATGTCGCGTTAAGTTCCCTAAAAAAGTGTGAAATGCCTGAGATGTGCTATGCAGGGGTTGTCTAATACACGGAAACTGACCGAGAGGACCGTCTCAAGCCTCAAGGTGTCTATTTCCGTCAACTGTTATGGGTAGAAAACTACTGAAACAAAATAGAAATTTACGAAAAAAAAAGAAATGTGTTGTAAAAAATATGTCAATCGATTCTCCTAGTGATTCTGAACGAACTAGTTTCAGGTTTAGTATATACTCGTACTAAAACTAAGCTTGTATACAGAATGACTTTTTTTTAATGTTTCTGTATCATCAAATGACTTCTTCCGCTCTGGGTGGAGCGGAAGAGAGTGTCAGACTCTTACTGACTAAAATACATCCGTGTTCCTCTTAGTGCCCTTTGCGTTCCAGGGCCGCGGTAACTCTTTCGAACAAATTCCGCTTTATACAGCATAACTGGTTAGTCGCATTACATTAACAAAAAAAAATTCGTAAAAAAAAATAGCTGTTCCGACCATTTTGTTAAGCAACATTGATAATTATGTATCGAACAGCTGTTTTTTATAGGAATTTAGAGTTTGTTTCATAGTAAAAATTGTACAGATGGATGAGCAAAATTCATTCTAAATTTTTTTTTTTTTTTTATTTTTTTAATTTAATTTAATTAATAATAAATTGGTTTTCAGATGTAAAGCGACTAACCAGTCCTTCTCTATTTGTCAGCATTTTCGATTCAATAAGTACGAATAAATATTTGGACAGCTAATTGAACATACTTAATAAATTTAAACCTAAACAAATTGTTGAGATAGCACATTATTTAATGCGTCCTCCAACGAATAATTAATTGAAAGCTTTCAAACTATTTAGAAATTCGTACCGCGCTAATTGAGTCGCAGTAAGACAGTACGAATACTTACCACCGATATTAAAAACTCGAAATTAATTAGAGTGCCTTTGTTTGAGGGGCTGTATAGCTGAACATTACCAAAACGGCAAAGGTAGATAGTGCGAGCGATCTCTGACACCGTTCCAATAAGTTTGACACGACCCACGACGCTATCGCTCCTCGTCCTCTCCCGCGCTCGCTCCCGCCTCTCCCCCCGCCCTCACAAATTTTCGGCCGAAGCGGACTGTAGTTTGTTTTCTTTGTGTCATTTCCTTATCGCTCTGCCAAAATACGTTTCATGACTGTTACGTCAGCCGAAACATACTTCAGGTGAAAAATATAGCGTGGGTTTGTAGTCTTGGTGCTTTTATGCACCGAATTATGGTTAATTATAGTAATTTTGTGGAGAACGTACTTTTGTATAATATAGTTTTTTAAACTCTTCCTATTGTTATTTATGGTATATAGAAATTATTATCAGAGCGGTTACGTACTGCATCCGATCCGAATCCAAGAAAATACTTTCCGGAGTAGTCATAGAACTATTTGTATGGTAGTTTACGCACTAGATCCGACTTCCGTCATCCGATTTCGATTCGACCGAAGTAGCCGTGGTACTGTTTGTATGAACGCTCGCATTACCTCGGATTCAAATTGGACGCCAAATGGATATGCCAAAGATGGCCCCTGAATTGTTTGAATTTGGATCAGAGATCGGATAAGTGCGTAAGCGATATCCAAATTCGGTCCGAGTTTTTTAGACTCTAGATTCCTATTCTCAGGTATTCGAATGGGATACAGTGCGCAAAGCAATATCCGAATTTGGTCCGAGTTTTTTTATATTCTTATTTTCACGGATCCAGATCGGATGCAGTGCGTAATCGCTGTCACTGAACATACTATAGATATATTACAAGTCGGATATACCTACACAGTATTTAATACTTTTTCAAACATTTCGGCGGGAAGCTCTAACGTCAAGTCCCTCGTCCGTCACTCCGGTTGACGGCGACTAGTGTTGTTCCGTAGCCGCTAGGGATGGAACGCGTTGTAGGTTAACCGCTCATCACTATGAATATGAAAACTTCACTGCTTTGTACGGGTTTATTCATTGAATACATAAAAAAATACGCAAAGTCGCAGGCCGTTGCAGGTTGCTAGCGACAAATATTTCTCCCACAACTTCACGTACATATAAAACCGGGAACAATTGCGGAAAGTTGGTATAAAAATAATGTTCACATTTGCTAACACGTTGTTTTTGTTAAATATTCCGTGAAAACATAGTACGCACAAAAAGCTATTATTTATAAAAATCTCTTTGAACACCGCACAAGTGCTTGTCGCAGGTAACCGCAATATTACCAGAAATATTTTATGTTGTTACAAGCCCATCGCACTCACCCCCATATTTTACATTATTCCGTTTTATAACAGCTTGCAGTTTATTTTTAGCGTTAAATAAGTTATTTTGCTTTACACATTTTTGTTGCAAAGCGCGCCCGTAAATTATTGTATTATATTTACTAAGACTTTTACGGTTCATATATCTAGAACGTAGCTTTTATCGTAGGAGTCATTTGTCTGTCTGTCAGATAAATAAATATCTTGAGATCACTGGAGTCGAGAGTATTTCACGTTACAGAGTCTATTTGAAAATTACATGTTTCTTCTCAAGATCTAGATTCGAAAAGTAAGAATCATGCGGCTAACTGAGATAAAGACGACTTTTTCGTAGTTTTTCCATAAGAATTATGTTAATTTTCATAAAATTATTGTGTTTCCCGAAGGAGAAAAAAGCTTTTTTTAGGAATAGTTTTGTTTAAAAGTGTCACAGTTCCAAAACATCGTTTAGAATCGTAAAACACAACTAGCAATCGAGTATTTGGAAACCACATGTTACAAAACTGCAATTTCGACACTCAAACGTCGAGCGTTCTGTTAACCCAGTAAAGGAAAAGAGCTTCAAATATCCCAAAACAAACGTAGGTAACGTAACCATATACTTGCAGCTAAGATATTATCCACTAGTGTAACAATATCTTACTGCAAGTGTCAAGACGTGGTGGCCACACGTCAGCACGTGCATATGGCCCGTGCGACAGAGCGCCATGCAGCGAAACAACATCTATTTGATTCTTATCTCATCCCCCCGGCCCCCGCACACACTCCCACCACTATCCTCACCCCCGACCCCCACAAACATCCAAAATATAAACAGGTAAAATGTTTTCTTTGTAAAGAAAAAGTCCATTTCAAAGACAAGATCGTCCATCTATTTTCAAATAGATACAGGAAATTTTGTGACGTACTTTTACTTTACAACAAAAAAATCGATGAAATTTCTAACTAAACAGACATGTCTATACTCTAATAGGAATACAGATAGATACGAAAACAAATTTGAACTTTTATGCTTTACATTTTATGCGTTTAATTATCCCTCGCCCTACAACAATTCAAACAACAAAAACCATTATCAAGTTATATAAATATAACTAGGTGTGGCGGCATCTATCTCGCCACATGCGAACTAGCGAACTATCCTACATCGCGCAGTCAAGATTTAACACGCAGATAGTATATATACAACCTCCCAACATCAACTGGTGGGCAGTAGCCCGCCAGGCACAAGACTCCGCCTGGTTGGAGGATCCTCCCTTTGGTTGGAGGAACACCACACCTGGTTTCTCCACATTGGTGACCCCGACGTGATCGTCACAGACAGTGTTTCCTCACTGGTGACGTCACACACAACCTTCGCAGCCTCGGCAGCCACATCATCACTCCCTCAGCAGCTCAGCATTCAATCGAGCAGCAAGCAGCGAGTCCCACAGCCAGCCAGCATCCTCGGCTTCAACGGGTGATGTGACCACTAGCCTGCAGCGAACGCGCAAGCCTGGTCACGACCCTCAGCCCACTCCAGCATCATGGCGCATCATACTGCACTTCGGCCGGTCAACTAGCAGAGACACTTCTCTCCTGGTCGACGCAGTCCACAGCCACCACTCACAGTTTCGACCCAAAGAAACCCTTCACTGGCCCTGGCAAGTTCTCAAGACCCAACGACTGCTGATTCATCAAGACGATCGACCTGCGGTCTCAGGGGGGGAGTGATGTGGCGGCATCTATCTCGCCACATGCGAACTAGCGAACTATCCTACATCGCGCAGTCAAGATTTAACACGCAGATAGTATATATACAACCTCCCAACATCAACTGGTGGGCAGTAGCCCGCCAGGCACAAGACTCCGCCTGGTTGGAGGATCCTCCCTTTGGTTGGAGGAACACCACACCTGGTTTCTCCACATAGGTACACGATATTTATTCTGTTAGTAGTATCAGAGTTGATACAATTTTAATAAATTACGATAGCAAGTTATCTTGTCTCTATATTAAAAATATCAGTTTTTTTTAATCTCTCTTCTTGGAGTTTAATGGTTGAAAAGTAAAAAATCCTGTCGTTGTAGATAGCTTATTTCGTAAGCGTCAATAAAGTGGAAGTAAAGTCTAAACTCGCTTGAATAAATTACGAATTTTATAGAACTCATCTCGCAAAATGTTTCTAAAATCATAGCGCACAATAAAAGTTTTATTGGCTCGCTATTGTCTCGCGGCGGCATCGCGGCATAGGTGAGCGGGCGCGGCGCGGGTGCGGCTCGGGCGCGTACCGGGGACGGAAGCGACCGTTGCCGCCAAGAACCACTAACTTCCAAGTCGGCCCTCACTGGACACAAGAAACTTATAATTTTTGCGACACGACACGACCTTCTTCGAGAACAAAGTCGAACACACGCCAACTTCACAAAAATCGCCCTTCACCTGAACTACAATGACGCAATCCTAAACATACAATTCACCTTTCGTTCCAGAATTCATTACTGGAAAAAAAAACAAACAGAAACGAGTTTCCATTAAGTGCCGTAGTTTTATTATTGTTACAGTAAAAGTGGAGATGCCGAGAAAATTGCAGCTATTTCTATATTTCTCGGCGAACGCAGGCGGGCGCGATCCGCGAACTAAAAGAAATCGAATCTAAATTCATCGAATACAAATAAAAGTGTGGAACTGTGAAAGTTCTACCATGCAATTAAACCGCACTTTACTGCTACAATCCCTTGAAATAAAGAACTTTAAAAGAATGTCCTTTTTGTTCGGGCTCCTTTATTTCTTGCCGTGCACCCGTTGCACAGAAAATAGTGGGCACTGCAATAAAGGTGCTCGGTCCTGCACAATTGCACACGACCAACCCGAACACGTGGTTTTCCGAAAGTCTCGCTCCTTCCAAACAGCTTGTGATCAAGAAAATAATAATTAAGTGTTACATTTGCTAAAAACCTATACTGTTCTAGTTTAATTACGTTCACACGTCACGTATAAGTAAGGTGGTTTGCGCGTGTGTGCGCAACGGTTAATTACGTAGATTACGCGGTTTTATTGTTAAGCACTTCGGAAGTGAACCTGGTAATAAATAATTCTTACTGTTTGCCGTTAATAATCCCGAAAATCCGCACCGTGTTTTACTAAGGCCGCTTTGTATTATCAAATGGGCAGGTATTCAATGGTTTGAAACTTGGAAAAATGGAAAAGACATTTCCTTTTCATTGTCACAGTAACAAAGCGAGGAGGGCCCACGTCTTCCGGTATTTAGCTGGACTTTGTACTACGCAGCGTGTAATGTGTGCCTATTTCTCAACGTAGTGCAGCGCGGCGATATATTTAAAAGTTCCATGTAAAAACACCTACGGTGTGAGATTAATTAAATTTTATGAAAACTTTTTACACTAGCTCGGAACTTGGAAATGTAAAATGTTTTGTTACTATGTATTTTGCAAAGAATTTTACGATTCCACGCAGTGATTAATAACTTTTTATAAAAATATTAAACTTTTTATAATTTCAACTGGAAGCCGTTACCCACTGGCTTTGCGAAGGAGGCTTTAGTATGGCGTACTTTTATTAATAGAGAAGCGAAAGACGAGGATTCTTTATTGCATTATTACAGGCTCTAGCTCACAAGCCTTATGATCGCTTTGATCGCATTTGAATTGAAGTTCTTTTATAGTTGGTTGGTTCAAAGATTAATTTTCTAAGTTGACAAAAATTCGCTCGCTAAAAGAGAATTATGGCTCATAAGTTTCGACACTCATATCGCTTTTCTTCTTAGCAAGCTCTCAAGACAAGAGTGGAGGAGGGGCAGCTCGCATAAATATCGTATAATTACTACTCTCTGCGAACAGGGTCGGACTTAGAACAGCCGCAGTAACTACAGCGTAATATAGAATAGGGAAGTATCGTAAAGATTTAATTTATTTCTCCTTGGGGAGTTGGATCTCATCTTTGGGTTAGTTATTGTGATAAATACTTCCATTTCAATATATTGCCAAGATTTCTATCAGTTTTCGAACAAGATTTAAGATCTGAAAAGGTTTACTTTCCTACACTTAAACATCGTGGAAGCAGAATAAATCAAAAACACACACAAATATTATTCTTGTTGTTATTCTTAATTGTACACAAGAACATTACAATATAAAAGTACAATTTAGTGAGGTGAGTGTTTGACTTCTAATGGAATCTACTAAAGAGAATCTCGTGAGAAGCTGAAGCACGCGCGAGTTATAATTGCAGTAAAAAAAAGTCAATTACTGTCATAATACATTATGTATACGATCAAATTCTCTTCACACAAAAAACAAAATAAATAAACCCAAAAATCCAACATCTGCGTCTTATCCCCCGGAATCTCGAAACGTCAATTTTCCCTCTCAACATTGAAGGGACCCTTTGAACCGTTTCCTTCACATTAAAGTCTCGTTGTTAAGTACAGTCCTGGCCGCAAGCCCTAATCCTCGCCAACGAAACATCGCTTGCATCCGATACAAGTGTGGTCGAGTGGACCCTTGGTGAGGCATTGTTGCCAGTGGAACAAAGCGAAGGGCTCTCCGCGGCTGGCGTGACCTCGGTCTCCCTAGCTAGCGCGATACTCTTTGTGGTATCACGTTTTTAGGACACGACGACGTTATGAATTGACTGTGTTGATAACAAGTGTCGTGATCGGAGGTATAGAGATACTAAAATGTCATTTCGAGGTATTGGAATTTTGGTTTGTTAATAATAGAGCAGCGTTCGGTGAGTGCTGATCATTTTGATTGTTCCGTGAAATGTTTTGGTCGGGTTTCATCGATATTTCGTTGATTCAATAAAGCTTCTGTGAATTCCTGAATCAATTTCCCCCTATATTGTCACACTATCATCATTAGGATTGTTCAGTTTCCAACCCATATCAGGTAAATTTACGTTCATAGAAACGCAACGTAAAAACAATTCACGATCATTACGCTCTGTAAAACATTTCTCACCTTCCTTTAACAACGTTTCCTCCAAAGCTGTCTTACTATATGCAAGTGTTATTGTTAAATTCTTATAGGTGTCATCAAATAAACACATCGTCGCCACAGAAAGCAGACACTCCTGAACAAAGACATAGTTCGCACGCCGCGACCACTCGACGCCTCCCGACACCTCTCAAACTTACCTTGTGTGAAATTCCAACAACTTTTTGGCATATGACTTGAGAATTTGCTGGTTAAAATATTGTAAATAAAGCCTGTTTCTTTGTACTTTTAGTCTGAAGTTTGGTAAACGTTTCAACAAGACCAGATAAAAAAAAACGTATTTTTTTTAGGAATTTCTTTTCAGTTCTGAAGTGGCATTTTCTGCTTTGGCAAAAAACAATGCTTTTTTTTTCTGCTGATCATATAAACAGCGTTACGTTCATCTTCTATATTACATAAAATAAAACAGTAAAAAAACTGTCTGTACATTGAATATATTTAAAAAAAAATGATTGAGGGGGGTTTAGAAACAGTAATAGAGCACGAATCCAAAAAAAAAAGTCTGTCTGTTTGTCTGTTTGTTTGTACACGCTAATCTTCGGAACTACTGGACGGATTTGAATGTTTTTGTTTTTGTTGTATAGGTATTAAATCTGGGCAACACATAGACTATAACTTATCTTGGAAACTTGAACACCTGATGCAGAACCGCAACAGACCAGCTAAACTATAAGAGATACAAAAATGGTACCATAGCAGAAATTGTTCCACGTGATGAGCATTTTCTGTTGAGAGAATAAATTTGAAGATCTGGAACACCTGATGTGGAACACCAAGAGCCCAGCTACACTACAGGGTGTTAACGAAATCGTGTAATTCCTTCAAAACCGCGTGATCTATTGGTGACACAGATTAACCCTAAATGGGAATTTTAGAAAATAAACCAAAAAAAAAAATTAAAAAAAAATGTTTGGTTTTCAATTTCTGAGTCTTTTTAGAGCCTTGAGTTATCTAACTGCAAAGAGCGATATCGCGTTAGTCGTTCCTGTCAGCCGTGTCACCGTACTTTCATTAATTTATGTTTGGCATCGAAATGTACGCACAAATAAAATTATTTTTTTGCAACAAAAAAAAAACTTATTTTTTTATTGAATCCTTATTAGGTGGTTTAAATACGATCGGTACCAAAGCCGCATGAAAAAAAAAAGAATTTTATTTTTTTATTTTTAATCAATCTAAATCCCGTGCGGGGCCTGTATACACCAGTAGTAGATCATGTGATTTTAAGGAATTACACGAATTTGTTAACACCCTGTATAACATATTTAGGAATGACGTCTTAGCAAGAATTGTTCAGCCTGATGAGCACTCTCTGTTGACGTATAAAAACTGAAGATCTGGAACACCTGTTGTGGAATTCCAAGCGCCCAGCCACACTATCACATATATAGGAATGACGTTTTAGCAAAAGTTGTTCAATCTGATGAGCACTCTTTGTTGACTTATAAAATCGAAGATCTGGAACACCTGTTGTGAAACTCCAAGAGCCCAGCTACACTATAACATATATAGAAATGACGTCTTAGCAAGAATTGTTCAGCCTGATGAGCACTCTCTGTTGACGTATAAAAACTGAAGATCTGGAACACCTGTTGTGGAATTCCAAGCGCCCAGCCACACTATAACATATTTAGGAATGACGTTTTAGCAAAAGTTGTTCAATCTGATGAGCACTCTCTGTTGACTTATAAAATCGAAGATCTGGAACACCTGTTGTGGAACTCCAAGAGCCCACCTACACTATAACATATATAGGAATGACGTCTTAGCAAAAGTTGTTCGGTCTGATGGGCATTTCCTTGACTTATAAAAATCGAAGATCAGAAACATCTGATATGGAAATAAAAGCTATCACTAATTTCACTGTATAATTATAAAACAACATAAGCTGGGAGTACCTCCACGCGGTGACGGCGGTAACAGCTAAGGACTAATTTTGGATGACGATGGTATATCATTGAAAATTTGACTCTACTGGCCAAAACTCCCATTTATTTTGTTATTTTATCGAATAAATATGCCTTCCGGCTTATGTTATTTGAGTGTTTAATTTCCTTTTCCATTTATCTTCGTGACACGGTAGTCTACCCGGTAACGCAGGGGAGCAGTCACTTAGATTTTAATTGATCAGGTATCTTCACAATAAAACTATAACCATGCCTAGAAAGAGGTCAAATCTTTTCCAATGTTCCAAAGGAGCTAAAAGATTGAGGATCATAAGATCCCAAGAATCTACCGAAGAGCGTCAGGAGAGACTTGATGCTGTTCGGACATAAGGCTGCAACTCACTCCGTGGAAACCTCTTCGGATCGCGAAGCACGCCTGCGTTCTCAGCGTATTTACGCATCTACATCCAGGTCTCTAGAGACCAGTGAAGAATATGATGCGCGACTGACCGCTGATCGTGAATGTCACGCATCGTCTCGCGAGTCGGAGACGTTCACGGATAGAGAATTGCGCTTGAGTTCCAAGCGTATCTACGCATTGACTTCTAGGTCTCTAGAGACAAGTGGGGAACGTGATGCGCGACTGTCCGCTGATTGTGAGCGACATGCATTGTCTCGCGAATCGGAGACGTTTACCGATACAGAATCACGCTTCAGTTCTCAGCGTATTCGTACATCTAAGTACTTACAGGTCTTTTGAAACGAGTGATGAACGGGATGTGCGACTAACTTCTGATCGAGATTATCATACATTGTCCCGAACACGCACTCAACAAAATATTCATAATCAGTTAGAAAATGAGAGAGAAAGAATTGCTGGAATACGGCATGAAGAGACAGAAGAAGAGCGCAACGAACGTTTGAATTCTGATCGACTTCGACATTATCTGATTCTCTCTCGACAGAATGTCGATATCATCTGAAGAATCGGATGTGGACCAGCTAAAGTAGGTATAAGAGATATAAAAATGGTGCCATAGCAAAAATTATTCCACGTGAAGAGCATTTTCTGCTGTGAGAATAAATTTGAACATTTGGAACACCTGTTGTGGAACTCCAAAGCCCAGCGACACTATAACATATATAGGAATGACGTCTTAGCAAAAGTTGTTTAGTCTTATGGGCATTTCCTGCTGACTTACAAAAATGAAAGATCTGGAACGTCTCGAATCGTTTCGCGCATCCCTTTGTTTTTCTGTCCCCGGGCTCTTAGAATTCAACATCAGACGTTTCAGATCTTCGATTTTGACGACTCCGTTGTCGCTGGCATAAGCAACATGATCCGCGTACGAAGTCGCGGGCAGAAGCTAGTAAAGAAATAAATTGTAACAACAGGGGCCCAATTCTCCTAAAATAAATCTTGAAAAATCACAACCGAACCAAGGCAGAACCGTTCATTCAGACAGTTCTCAATTTCAAAAGCTGTCTTATTGTTTGACACAAAAAACAAAATCAATCATTTTGAAAGTTTTCGAAAGCAAAAACTGACTGACGGTTGTGGTTCGATTGCGTCTGGCAACAATTTATTTTAGGAGAATTAGGCCCCAGTATCATATTCATTTCAACCTAAAATTAAATCAAAAAAGTCCGAACAAAAAATATGACTACGAGAAAAACTAACTGTGTAACGTTGTACCAGCTACCCTCACTTAGCAAAGTACTTCAACATCTGTCGAAAAAACTTCGTGCGGCAATAAAAAATAACAAGTCTGCACATTTGATAAAACGCTGCGATTGTTACCGTAAAATTAAACGAAAACTTCCAAACTTATTATACAGAGGACACGAAACTTCGAGATTCGACAGTGTTGACCGGACAGTGACTGCAAGTACTTGCAGCAGCAGTACTTATCCAGAACTGCCATCAAGCGGAACAAAGAATCTTAATTATTTTAAGCTGAGCAAGCTCTCTCGTAATTTGTAGTTTAGTCCCTGAGTACTACTTATTTTATTGTATCGTCAGCTAGGGACCGGCTTAACTAGTGCTAGGGTATTATTTTACAGATTTTCACGGCGTCTGCACATCTGAAGAGCGGTAACAATTGCGCTTGTCTTTTAAGACCCATTCTTTTTTAAGTGCTCTCCATCGGAATTAAGTTATTCCTGCCTGTCAGCACGGTTTCGAGTTGTACAGTGTTTCTTGGTAACTGGAGAATACTCTACAATGATGTCTCGTTTCTGAATAGCACTTAATAAAACTCGGTGCGGTTGCGACTTTGAAACCTACATTGAATTTGTAATTTAAGTGTAATTAACGATGTTTGTCTCGCGAGTTGTTTGTACCGCGTCACGTGCAGTGCACGGTGGAATTCAATTAGTACTTTGTTATTCAATCATGGTTTCAAGTTGTAATATAGGTTTTAAAATATATTAATATATGAATTATTATTCTTGTGGTACCTTTATAATTGTTTTAGAGCTAAAGGTGCTTGCATAAAGAAGCGGATTCCCGGTACAGACAAGTCGGTACCGATTGGTGCAGGTAAAGTAGCCCCGTGTTATCTTATGTGCTTATACATAAAGAAACCGGTTGAAACTGGTTGGTACCGACTACCTGCCTCCCGATTCAGAACCTTCAATAAGCAATTGTCGACCGATTCGGTCTGTTATCTCGTTCCGTTTAATATTCTCGTAACGAGAGGAAAAGAGATAGGTTACCGAGTCGATCGGCAACTGAGTAATCGAAACTTTCTGAATCAGGGAGCTGGACCGGTTAATACGGGTTTAAGATTTACCTGATTCTTTATGTAGGTCGACCTGTACCAATCAGTACCGATACCGATCTGCACTGACACTTCGGAACCGGAAATCCCGTTTCATTATGCAAGCACCTAACCTAACATTCTGCTTAAAAGTAAAGATGTAACTACCTATAGCAACAAAAACAACGGCTTTAACAAGGTAAAAATATCATAGCGGTTAGTCGACATATAAAACAAAGCTTTAGTCAGAACCTGCAACGACTGCAACTAACAATCTTCATGGAACTTATTTGCAGACGGATCAGATTCTAGTTTTATTTGCTGCACATCTACATCATTATACCTTTCCAAGAACCACACGACACGACAAAAATGCTCACAAAACATATGAAGCAAAAGACCGACAAAACAAAATAAAATCAAAATGGCCGTACAAGTAAGACATCGGCCCATAACTAAGGGACCGTGCTGCTCGTTCGAGTGAAAATCTAAAAACCTAACATGTCGATCGAGCGCCAGTAAAAGATGTTTCGAGAAAGTTTTCCGACACTTACTGCAGTTAAGCGAAGCCGGGGCACGGACTAGTCCGACCCTCAGCCAACTCTCTGAATAACACATTCCTTTTTGTTTGTTTTCAAAAAAAATGCTAAAAATACCTGCTTATAAATTGAATAAGTTACTTTGACAAAACTTTGTAGTAAATTATTAAATTACCGACTGTCTTGGTCTTGTCTGCTTGGAATAACTTAGTTTTGTTATTTACTTAAGGTTTATAACGTTTGTTTTATAGTGAAAAAAATAAACATGCCATGAATATTCGGCATTTAAATGATATTCGGCTTTAACGTTTCACTGTTCGGCCTTGTTTCTTAATACAAATCTTTTTCAATTAAAACACAATTGTTTCTACTAAAGAAAGGAAAAAGTACCGTTTGTAAGTGTCTCAACTACAAAAGAAATATGCAAACCCGGCAGCAGAGTAGATTAGATGCGTATCTTTACGTGCAAATTGTAAGACTAAATAGAAGAAAATAAATGGGTTTAAAGGTAATGACATTCCCTGTGTTGTTCTAGCTGAGATAGACAATTTTCTTATCCCACTAAGGAAATCTATAGTAATATTAAATATATATAGCCATCCCTGCTAGCCTATCATACGCAGCGCAAAATATTTTTGTCGTCGAATTATCTCGTGCCGAGACGAGATAATGTATGGCTTATCTCATTTCGGCACGACATAATGCGATAGCAAAATTATCTCGTGCTACACATGTTAGCCTAGTCGTTCATTTCAGCACTCTATGTCAATAACTATAAGATGTATTATATTCTATCTGGATGCGTATTCGTCTATTCTGAATTAAACGTTATTGGCCTTATATTATCACAATGACCTAGTTTTTATGCCTAAAAAGTTAATCAGAGTTTCAATTTACATATATTGAAAGAAATAAAACAACTTAAATAGGAGTAAGAATTGTGTTGTAAGATGTATAGTGACAAGTTTCCAGCCGTCACCCTATCTACTAATAAAACAGTAACCCTCTCTCTATAGACAGACAAATGACTTGCGAGGGGTGATACATTCTATGGTTTCTTTAATAACTCTGTAGAAATGTTACTTTCTATTTTACTTATTGTTACTCGCATAGAAAAAGGAAATTAAGTGTATAGGATAATATGATCCAACAAAATTAGTCCGACATATTTAATTGTCTACACTTTCTGATCAGAATTAACGATTATTAATCCTTTATAGGGCAGAAACGAAGTACAGTGCTTGTAACCACCCCACGAATCTGTCTTTAATGCCGATTTTATCGAAACTATTTTGAGAATGATCACCCTTATGCTAAAAACGCATCGACCTTAAACGGACACAGCGCACAAATGCGACCACCAACATGAATTTAGCCAACATGATCGCCAGTGACGTTAAGTAGTTGTGGTTTCATATGTGCCTAAGAGTTCTTACACACCACGTTTTTTTCAGGCGCCGTTGACGAGCGTTTCTCTATCGCGCGTTGTCGGTGCTGCTAAACTTGAAATAGGCAGATTACTTGCGATTGCATAGCTGCAAACTCACGAGAATCGCGCTACAGACGCGCGTGAGCAACTCTCCTTGCAAAGTAAAACGCGTGCAGCACGCGCGCGAAGGAGCGTGTATCGCGCTACAGACGCGCGCGTGAGCAACTCGATTGATGCCATCGTAATACTGTAGGCAAGTAACCGATTAAAACGCGCTGTACGTATATGTTTGCAGCTAAAGAGACGCGCTGTGCTAGCGCGTCTGTATCGACGTAACTCCGCGCTACGAGCGCGTCGACCGCTCGCGAAAAAGTCGTCGTCTGCATACTACAATTTTATGAACGTGTGAATAGGTAAATTAGTTTGCAGCGCGTTATAGTTGCGTGCGACGCGCGTCGACAGCGCCTGAAATAAACGTGATGTGTAAGAGCCCTTAAGGATTAATAAAGCTAAAAATTAATAACCGAAATGGAATATCAAATGCTGCTAAAACTAAACACGCAATCACATTTTTTTCCATTTCAAATTGCCAAATATTCGGCTAAGCGGCTTATGAACCCAACTAGTATATAGATCGAATGTTAATATCACAGACCGAATACGTTTATTGCTTGCCCCATATCATAATCGCCAATAGACATGCTCTATTGAATTTTTACCTAAAAATATATTTCAAATAATTTGAGAATTACTGTTTTAATACAAACATGATATTTGATCTAATACACAGTTCGTATGTTTTACTGAATTCTGAACTTTTATTGTGAAAATAGATCGAAATAGCTTTTTCGCCAATATACAACGTTATTTTTACTTTATACGAAAACCGAGACACCCCAACAAGATTTTCATCAAAACTGCCTGAATATGTGTTTTTTTTTTAGTAAATCTCCAAGTTACACCTTAGTTTATGTCGCGTTAAGTTCGCTAAAAAAGTGTGAAATGCCTGAGATGTGCTATGCAGGAGTTGTCTAATACACGGAAACTGACCGAGCGGACCATTTCAAGCCTCAAGGTGTCTATTCCCGTCAATTGTTATGGGTAGAAACCTACTGAAACAAAATTGAATATTTATGAAAAAAAAAAAATACAAAAAAAATGTGGTGTAAAAAATATGTCAATCGATTCTCCTAGTGATTCTGAACAAACTAGTTTCAGGTTTCGCATATACTAAAACTAACCTTGTATTTTGAACAAAGTTTCCTTACAAAGTTTCAAATATGTATAAAAAGTTCTGAGATCTAATGTAGAGCCTCATTTATGAAGATACTATAGGTCGCCCGCAGCTTCTCGTTTATCGCGTACAAATTTCGATATTTTCGGGATAAAAGTAACCTATATCCTTCTTCGGGTTCCACACTATCTCTGCACCAAGTTTCATCAAAATCGGTTCAGCGGTTTAGGCGTGAAAGCGTAACAGAGGGGCAAAGTTACTTTCGCATTTATAATATTAGTAGTATTTTTCGGACTTGGCAATAACGCAGCATGAGTATTACTGTGATGCAAGATAACTTATTATTCTTAGCTTAACATGGTTGTGAATAAAGTATAAATAAATGTTAAATATGATATATTGTTCAGTATAGCACGTGCGTAAATGTTATTTTTATACATATATACTACCAGGTCGATGACAGCAAGTAAATATGATGTACCCAGAGTTAGTAACTACTATGGCGACAGAACTTTAAAAAAACGCGTTCCCTATTTATTGAACACTTTGCCTGCTGACATCAGACAAGAAGATAATAAAGTTAAATTCGCACATAAACTTAAAAAATATTTATTAGATTCTATGTAAGTATAGGTATTAAGTATTTATAGGTTATTGATATACTTGATATTATGTTTTACTGTAAGAGAGACTGAACGATCTCACAGTTAAACTGCGTCAGTAGTTTTGTGGGGCAATGTACCTAGCGTTAAGAAATTTTAAGTAAATAAAATCATTCATTCAATCATTCATTCATACACATATATTAGAGAACAAATTTGTAACACGGTACACGATAAGTCTAGTATATACAAGGTTAGTCGGAAAGGGGGTACTAATCCGCAGGCCACTTAAAGTATCACTGATGATGGTTTTAAAGCAAGTGTTAAAATTTCAAAATTCGATAATTTTTATTTCCATGTAAAATAATTTTAATTTTAGTTTTTTTCAAAAATTCTTCATCCCTACTTCAGTAACGAATTCAGAAAATGGAGCTTCTAGTTTGTGACCCCAAATATGACCTAAAATGTATACACAGCTGATCATAAATGAAGATAGATAGATTTCAGCACGTTTTTTGTGGAATTTTTGAACAGCTATTTCTCTTAAACTCTTGACTTTTGGGGAAAGTGGTAGAACAAAAGTTACTCGTTATTATGGGTGCTTTAACATCTTTTCAGATTAGTACCCCCTTTCTGTGTAACCTTGTATATTCTTATTTTGCGTGATTATTAAGTCCAAAAAATATTGTTTTTATTTAAAATGCCAGACTTGGCTTTACTTTAGATCACAGATTTTTTTACGGCAAAGACTCGTGAGCCTTGGCTTTTTTTACATGAATGTTTTTGATGGGATCTTGTTTGTAACGTGTTACATGTTACCTACGTGTAGGTAAAATTTCGTAACATGGAACCAACATAAAAAAATCTCTTTATGTATTTTGAAATCGCATATAAACACAAAGATGGTTTAGAAGTTAGTTACAGTAACAATACATTTAATAAAGACCGCCATTGTACCCTTCACTAAATGATATTGTATAAGAGCTATGTTACAATTTTGGTGTACAATAAAGTATATTCTATTCTAAAGCAATGGGTGGTACAAACAGATAACTCACTCCAAAAAGTTTGATTAAAAACCCGAATTTCGTACTAAGTGCGTCACATAAATAGACTAAGTTCATTAAACGAGGTAAAGGGGTAAACAGGCAAGTTGAGGCAGCCTCCTCAACTGTGGGCAGCATGCGGCCGACCTCCGCTGTTCCAACTATGTCCTGCAATCCTGCACAGAAAACCGCGACACTCAGAAGTCGAATTACGCGGTACTTGAATAAATGTAGCATTTTGTTTCATGCTTGTGTCTTGAATTGCATAGGATTTAGTAAACATTTAAGAGCATTAAATATTATCACCTACAACTTATGTTATACAGGGTGTAAACGAATTCGTGTAATCCTTCAAACCAATGATCTATTAATTAATGATATAGATTAACCTCGCACGGGATTTAGATTGATTAAAAATAAAAAAATGATACCATTTTTTTTTCTTGCGGTAGGTTTAAGTAATCGTATCTAAACCATCTCATAAGGTTTCTATAAAAAAATAAGCAAACGAAAAAAAATGTTTTATGTGATAGAACATTTCGATGCCACGCATAAATGAATGAAAGCGCGGCGACACAGCTGGCAGCCACGACTAGCGCGATATCGCTCCGTTCAGTCAGTTAACTTGATTTTCTGTTTCTGAGTCATTTTATGACTCAGAAACAGAAAATCAAGTTATTTTAATGAAAAAATATTTTTGGTGAAACTGAAAAAATCCATTGCTTGGTCAATCTGTGTCACTAGTAGATCACGCGGTTTGAAGAAATTACACGATTTCGTTTACACCCTGTATAGTACGCGTAAAATAACTTTGCCGGCGCTCTGAATCCAAGCTTTAAGCGTTCTGTTCCTCACTTCAAAGGGGCAAAGTTATTTTGGTACGCGTAAAATACTTTTTCTTTCAACTACGTAGTAATGTTATCATTAATCACTACAAAACTGATCTCAAAGGACGTATTTCTTGCTTAGAACCAAAACAGTGCAGAAATGTGTTCATTATTGCACTGTTTTCCATAAATGCACTGTTTTTTTATTTTTTATTTAGATAAATTTACCACAGATGTTTAATGTAACCCATTAAGTTTAATATAAAATGTATGCATTAGATCAAAAAGATACTGGCTGAAAATAAAAATCTGCTAAATAAAACAAAATTGATGAAAAAAATAAAAACAAATGGCGCGCATTTTGTACCATTGTCCAACTTTGATACTTACTTCAAGAAAAGTTGAAAAAAAAATTAAATGGATATTTTATCACGGTAGGTAGATTGGTAGTTGAAAGAAAAGTAGATTACGCACCTTGCTTAAGTGAGTAATTAATGCACTCGTGTTAATTTAGTGCCCTCGCTTGCGCTCGGGCACCAACATTACACTCGTGCATTAATAACTCACTTTGCGCTCGGTGCAACAATCTACTATTTCCGTTCTAAAACTAGGCTTTCCGCCTTTGTTTCTCACTTCAGAGGGACAACGTTATTTAATTCGTACTGTACCATATTTGTTAAATTATGATGACACATGTACAAGTTTAGTCAGAAAGGGGGTGCTCATCCGAAAGGGTGTTATAGTACCCATAATGTTATAATAACTTTTGTTCTAAAACTTTCCCCGAAAGTCAAAGATTTCCTAAAAAATACACTAAAATCTGTCTATCGTCACACATGATCAGCTGTGTTTACATTTTACGTCATATTTGGGGTCACAGATTAGAAGCTCTATTTTCTGAAATCGTAAACTAAAGCAGGGATGAAGGATTTAAAAAAAAAACAAAATAAATATATTTTTTCATTGAAACAAAAATAATCGAATTCTAAATCGAAAATCGAACACTGCTTTTAAAACAGTCATCAGTGATACATTAAGTGGCCCGCGGATTAGTACCCCCTTTCCAAATAACCTTGTATATTCAAATTATTAAGTTTTGCTGAGACTATATCAATGTAATAAACTAATCAATAATATAGACTACGTTGATACGTCACGGATAGAGATGTTGTGTCACGAATAGCAGTAATCTATGAGAATTATAGATTGCATTTGTGCATAAGCCTTGATGGATTGGTAGCCTGACGTTCTGACAGATTGCTGAAACATTTCCGTCTTAAGTAAGAAGGTGCATACACTTCACTATCCTCCGGTTTCTGATTTGAGAATTCGAGATAAGCAATACTTACAGCAATTACGCACTGTATCCGATCCGCATCCGTGAAAATAAGAATATAAAAAACACGGACCGAATTCGGATATTGCTTTGCGCACTGCATCGGATCCGATTATGTGAAAATATGAATCTAGAGTCTAAAAAACTCGGACCGAATTCGGATGTCTCTTACGCACTTATCCGATCTCTGATCCGAATTCAAACAATTCAGGGGCCATCTTTGGCATATACCTTAAGAATCCGAGGTAATGCGAAAGCGTTCATACAAACAGTACTACGGCTACTTCGGTCCGTCAATATTTCTTCCGAATTGGAAACTTACGGATCACGGAGAGAAATCGGATGACGGAAGTCGGATCTAGTGCGTAAACTACCATACGAATAGTTCTATGACTATTTCGGAACATTTTTCTCGGATTCGGATCGGATGCAGTGCGTAACCGCTCTTAAGTAACATTTGAGTACGGAGTTGTCAAAAAACTGACGGATTTCAAAGCATTTTTTTAACAACTCCGGACTCAAATACTACTTAAGTATTGCTTATCCCGAATTCTCAAATTAGAAACCGGAGGTATATCAGCTAGTAAAAGCAGTGTTCAGAAGGGCTCGTGGCTAAATAACGAACGCACGCGCCAATAGTATTATCTGCAAGGTTAAGCTGCGCTTGCTAAGGTCATTCCGTGGATGGGTGACCATTCGTAACACACTGACCTCCAGTTTCTGAATTGAGAATTCTAGGATAAGCAGTACTTAAGGCGCTTCCCCAATCGAAAGTGGCGCCAGTTCAGAAAAAAAGCATTATTTCTGTCAACACACAACATACCTATTGAAATTTCGTACGTACAGCATTTTAGTCAAGTGTTGTAGAAAGTTTCGAACACCAGAAAACAACTTAGGATAGTTAGAAGTTTCAGTAATTAATGCTAAAAACGGCCGTTTGTGGTACTTTTCGCTAAAACTTCGAATCCAGAAAGAAGCTCTAGTGTTGATATTTGGTGTTTGAAAATTTCTACAACACTTGACTAAAATGTTGTACGTACGAAGTTTCAATATGTTGTGTGTTGACAGAAATAATGCTTTTTTTCTGAAGTGGGGTTCCATAGTTCCACTTTCGGTAGGGAAAGCGCCTTAAGTAACATTTGAGTACGGAGTTGTCAAAAAAATTACGGATTTCAAAGCATTTTTTTGACAACTCCGTACTCAAATACTACTTAAGTATTGCTTATCCAGAATTCTCAATTCAGAAACCGGAGATTAAGAATTGCTTGTCCCGAATTCTCAATTCAGAAACCGGAGATTAAGAATTGCTTGTCCCGAATTCTCAATTCAGAAACCGGAGATTAAGAATTGCTTGTCCCGAATTCTCAATTCAGAAACCGGAGATTAAGAATTGCTTGTCCAGAATTCTCAATTCAGAAACCGGAGATTAAGAATTGCTTGTCCCGAATTCTCAATTCAGAAACCGGAGGTGAGATACCTCCGTGCCTCGGAGAGCACGTTAAATCGGTCTCGGTTGTCAAACGAATATCTATGACAGTCGTTACGGGTAGTCAGAAGCCTGAAAGTCTGATAGCTGGTCTAACCTTAGGATGTCGGTATTGCCCAGTAACTGGATTGCGGAGGTCTAATGGCAGTCACTAGGTGTAAAATACTGGTATTAAGTCGCACCTGGTTAGAATGGAAGCCGAATGTAGTTGGGTAAAGGCTAGGAGGAAGTAAGCGGAGCCTGGACTTGTGTCCGATTGATGGCAATAGGCTCGGCCCCTTTTACTTACTAACTACTACTAACTTAAACATAGCAGCGAAATGAGGGTGTTACTATCCACCTCTGTCCAACCCTTCGGGGAACACAGGCGTAATGTTATGTTATGTGAAGAAAGAAAGAAAGAAAATACATTTATTTAAGTACGCTGGTACACTACTAAACATAGGCTATCATAGAAAAGGAGGCACAAATTAAGTTTAAACGTAAGAATGGACGTTATTTTAAATCTCAACTTCTGCATGCTACAGTGCTGCAAAGTAAAGCCACTAGTTTCTCTTAAAAGTAGATGAAATACCACGTAAATGATTCTAAAAACAATGTTTCGGGGCTTTTGCCATCAAAAACTGTTAGTTGTTTTTATCGAAACATCTTTCAATGTTTCAGAAACACGTAGATTCTTGTTTCTGATACAGTGTTTAAAAACAAATGTTTAGAAATGAATAACATGGCTTAACAATTCTAAGATTCCAATATTAGTAATAAACAATGTTAATGAAACCAAACAGAGCCACACTTCGAACAGAAATTCGGCGATTCAATATTACAATTTAACATTTCATCCAAAATATTCAGCGTAAATACCTACATTGTCCGTCGGAGCGTCGGAGCGAAGATACCGAGGTTCGATTCCCGATGCAAAGCGATAAAACGCGTGAAAGATTCATCACAGCCCCCGAGGGCCCGATTCCTCTTCAAACTTGTAGCCAACCCTGCCGCGCACTCTACCCCCGTTATATCATATTTTTCAAAAATTCGCCTCAACTTAGTTGTGAATTTTCCGGCCAGTACGCCGGCAACTTTTGACATTGAATTGAATTGTCGATTCGTTTGATGTCATCTATGCGATAACTTACAAACTATATTGGGGGCGGTTTTTGTGTGTTCCGTATTTAAATCTCGTTTTCGTCGCCGCGCCGCTGCGAATATTTTGTTTGTGTGGGTGTGACTTTATCTAGTGTCCTCCCTGACTTCTGTTCGCCTGGTATCTGTGGCAGAGATTAGATGGTTCGATTTCGTTTTTATCGTTGTTTCCTATGATACGCCTAAGCCTTAGCATAATTAACCCTTTTAAAGACCTATCCGCACACAACAGTGCCGGCACAGTGCCGACACGTGCCGATCAGCAACGTATAGATCAGTGTCAGTGAAATATGATATTGTACCATACATTTTGTGTTACGCTATCCGTACTCGTCAGTGACAGTGACTTTCAGTGATGTCAGTGCTGCGCCGACATTCGCCGGAACGTCACTGTCACTGACGAGTACGGATAGCGTAATACAAAATGTATGGTACAATATCATATAAGGCAACTGAGGGATTCATTAGAGTCTAATGAATCCCTCAGTTGCCTTTTACGGCACCCATAGGACGAGATGGGGTAGTGCTATTCTTTATGTCCGGTACTACAAGGATGCGATTATATTCTTAGTATTAGATAACTCCAAATATACTACTTATTCAATCGAATATCCCGCAGGTATTAAAATATCCACTGAAATTCAGAACGGTTCTTAACAAAAAATCCAATAGCTTGCAGTAGGCACCTATACTGTTCACTAAAGTGCATTTACGTGTTGCATACACTGCATTTAATTAATGCTGAGCCAATGTCCCGGCTTTCAACTGTCGAGCCATGCCATATAATCCGTATTAACATACATACACACAGCGTGTCTGTCTTCGTGTCGTACTAACTAGCCGTCTTAGTGGGCGTGCAGACCGACTACAATCGGACCGACAGTAAATCGGTGAAAATAGAATGTATGACTTGTGATATTTAACACAAATCTTCTACAAAAAGCAGTCTCGCGAAAAAAGTATTTTTAGCTTTCGACGATTTTCACTGACAATCAAAGAAAAGGTTATAAGATACAAATGGATACACGTAAAAACAAGACAAGTAAGCTTATACGACAGCAAGAGCATTGAGTCGATGTGAAATTTGTTGAGTTCACGCGTTTGGTGCAGTGGCTAAGCAATTGACTTCTGCGTTATTTGCGCAAAATTTGTATGGCCTACAGATGGTTGTTTCGGGTCTGGGCGTTTGTTTGTGAGATTTGTGTCTGTAAACGCACCCACGATACAAGAGAAATCATAGCGTGGGGAAAAGATTAAAAAAAAAAAAAATAACAGACATCGACTTCATTATCACCATCATTCAGCCAAAAGACATTTACTGCTGGACATAGGCCTACCCCAAACATCGCCACATCGACCGGCCCTGTGCTTCTTACATCCAGCGGATTCCCGTGACCTTCACCAGGGGGCCAATTCTAGTAACTTTTATCAATTGCAACTGAGTCGTTCATTCAGACAGATTTCGTTTACGATAACTGTCAAAATGTTTGGTTTTGTTTTTGTTGTCAAACAATTTGATAGTTTTTGTAAACGAAAACTGTCTGAATAAACGATTCAGTTGCAATTGACAACATTTCATATTTTTAACCTGCATGTATTATTACGTTACATAAAAGTAAATCCAAATCCAGGGCACCCGTATTTTTCCGTTTTTCGAAATTATGTACTTTTCATTCATAATTTCAACTTTGAAATTCGGCGTATTCTAAAAAGACGTATGCGCCAAATGACGTCATACATACGGTGGAATGGCGATCTAACCTTTGCTTTACTGCGAGCCGTCAAAAAAACTGTAAGTTAGATGTCACTGTCATATAACACTTGTCTTGTATAACTTCATACGTGACATTGACATTGTCTTGTTTGACATTAAATGTTTTAATTTAAAATATTGGAATGCATAGGCAAAGGTAACTCTTCATTCCACCGTTTATGTGACGTCATCACATGTTTTTTGATTTTCATTATTTTTCTCAGAAATGAAGAAATAAAAAAAATATAAAAAAAAAATTTGAACTCAGGATACGAAAATAAAGAAACGGTATTTTTGTTTTAAGGTCGTGTCAGTTTTGAAATGTTGTCATTCTGTTAGTAGAATTGGCCCCCAGGTCATCGGTAAACCTTGTGTGAGGCCTACCCACGCTGCGACATCGACTTAGGCCTGTAATATGTATTTATAGGTAATTGACTGATCTATGACAGGTAAAAATGTCAAAAGCTTCTAATTTGATATTTCGTGGCTGTCAATTCATTTTCCAGGATTGAAAAACAGACTTTAAGTTGGTGACCGGTAAAAAGCGGTCGTCTGCGTTAGATCTCAAGAAAAATTTATGCATTAATTTTTTACAAAACAAAACAAACAAACGTAGGTACAATATTTATAAACGAGCGAATGAAATATTATCTAATGACGTCACGAGTTGGTGACGCAAGCAAATGACGTAGGTAGCGTGAAACGTTCTTTGCGCAATATTTTTTTAATGTAATAATTCATGTTTATAATAAGAGGTTTTCAGTTTAGTGTTAAACTGCTGTAATTAACGGTAGGCAGTAATTTTCTGGTCTAAAAATTATGAGTTATTGGTACATACAACGCATCGGGATTATAAATTAAAAGAAAATTGTAAGTGTTTTTATGTGTAGCTAGCGACCCGCCTCGGGGTCGTTCGTACGTTTTATAGCTTAAAACCTTCCGGAAGATTTTACCTAAATTAGAACCATTACGCACTGTAGTAGTTTCAGTAGATGTAAACAAGACGTATTACTAATCATAAAAACGTGTAGTACATCTTGTTTACATATTTTCCGTCCTTATTTTTTATTTTCTACATAATTTCGTTTGTCTTGTTAGTTCGCTTTTTATTTAATTTTATTATATACCTAATACACAATTCTTATGAAAACTTATTCTTTCAGCCACCTTAGGTTTCAGCTGAAAACCGGTAGGTACCGTAGTCTTAATGCAGCATATGCCTGGTCTTTCAGTCACGCAATACCACACCGAGCCTAATTTAATGTCATACCTTTTGTATTGTGTGATTTATTGTGATGACCAATAAATATTATTATTTCCTTGTTTCCTTCACTATTGACTATTGCCCTACAACTGTACGGTGGCACCATACAGTAATAAAGCAATAGTGGACATTTTTTTTTTGGATACAGTTTTCCCCACACTAGGTTTTCTCCTGTATCGTGGGTACGTTTACAAACACAAATCTCACATACACAAACGCTCAGACACGAAACAACTATCTGTAGGCCATACAAATTTTTGTTCCGTGTGGGAATCGAACCCACGACCCGTAGCGCAGAAGCCAATCGCTCAGCCACTGCACCAAACGTGTCGACAATTACATTACATTAGTGGATAGTAGTGGACAGTAGTAGACTATAGTGGACAGTAGTGGGCAGTAGTGAGACACTCATAGAAGCTATCCGATAAATTACATTAAATACATATTTTATAACATGCACTAACTTTTTTACAGAAATACCATTACGTTATGATTATAAAAACTATTAGTTGTGAATTTATTTAAGTCTATGTTGTAAAATGTGATCAAAAAATCCATTTAAGATTTCGAAAATTATAAAATTGCTACCTACTTTGGCCTTTACTAGGGTCCATCGTTTCCAAGCAGAATGGAATATTCCTATTCCATTCAAAAGTAATCGTAAACCATAAACGTCGTCGGTAACAGAGACATGTCACCGTAGCTACAGTCCTAGATATAATTTGGAATATTCTGTCTTGATCTAGTGTTGTGAGAGCCAAATCCCCAGAGCTTTAATCATAGTCGTAGGCTTCACACGAATCTATTATCAAATTGTGCCGCCACATTACTTGACTTGGTTTGCCTAATACCTGGAGGATTTGATGTAATCATAGCTAAGAAGATTTAGTGTTAAAGGGTATTTATGATTGTTTATGGTTTATGCACGTGCATTTTTCGGGATTGCTCGACTATTTTCTGAGCTGGACTTGCGATGAGGTCGCATGGTTAAGGGCTTTGTGAGCTAATTCAGGTATTTATTAAAACAAGAAACGTGCTCAAACCTTTCCAATGTCTTTAATAGTGCAGTTTTTGTTTACAAGAACTATCAAATTGTTTGAAAACAAAAACAAAACCAGATATTTTGACATCATTCAGCCGAAAGACGTCCACTGCTGGACGTAAGCTTCCCCCAGGCATCGCCAGATCGACCGGTGGTGCTTCTCTCATCCAGCAGAATCCCGTGACCTTCACCAGGTCATCGGTTCACCTTGTATACTGTTAAAGAAACCAGCATTATTCCTGCAAGTGTCCCGCTTTAAAAATATACCTGAATGGCTTAGTGTTTGGGCATGAAACAAGTCAGGCAACCCCGAAAAATGCACGTGTCAAAACGGTAAACAAAAAAATATAAATGAAATAAGGTTTATTTCAGAATCTTGTACACTTTTGCAGTGAATCTTACATAGGGACCTCCTTTTAAGTAAAAAATATACCTGTGCTAGTAGACCCCCCGCTCTTGAATATCAAATTATAAAGTGTACCAAACAATCATCAGTAAGTATGAATGTGTCTCACGAAAGTTATAATACTTAAATATTAAAATAATAAAAATTAATACGGTTTTAAATATTATTTAAATAATTTGTCAGTCTAATCTAACAACAAAAATAAATTAACTGGACTTTGGGCAAGTAAGTACACTTTTTATACCTAATAATTATTATGACGCTATTTAAAATATAGTTTATTTATATAAAATAAATTGAAAGGCTTATAAATATTATTTAAACAATTTATCCGTCGAATCTAATTACAAAAATAATTAAACTGGACTTTGGGCGAGTAAGTACACTTTTACTTAAAATGACGCTATTACGTTTAATTAAATTTATTTCTTTAGCGTCACTTTTAAGTTGTACGCGCTCCGTTTACCCTTTATTTTTGGTCTGAGGTTAGCGTATGCTGCTGCAACGGATGCTACTAACATAATAACTCGGTCGGCTCTTCCTGACAACGACTGCGGAAATTTTACTTATATACTGTTCTCTTATAAGAGCTAAACGACATTTCGTTGGAGCCTGTGGGCAGTTATAACTTACTCTAAAAAACCGATGTAGTCGGTCTTAGTTCTATGCATGTTTTTTTTTTTTGTATGTTCCCCGATTACTCAGATATTTATTGGATCGAATATTTAAAACCGAAAATGCATTCACAATTTTTATGAAATTGTGAAACTCCTGAAAGAATAACCCGACGGTGTGTCAACTGACTTATCGTAATAAGATTCTGGGAGCCTACTCCCAAAAACGAACGTGAAAATTTCTGATAGAAACGAAACAACGAATTTATAAATATACGATCAAAGTATTGTCAAGTAAACAACGAACTAGGGTGAACAACGGACAAAATGTCAAATCGCGAAAATTGAATCGATCGTCAGATCCGAAACAGTTTCGTGGTTGAGAAACATGCGATCCGTCAGCCGAAGCTTCGTAGTTCGTTTCTTGTAGTAGGCCCGTAGATCGGAAGGCGGATCCTCTTCCAAATTATTCTGAAATGATTTTTTACAACATAATATTAGTTTTATATGGTGGGAGCTTGTAACTCAGACAGATAAGCAATGGCTGTGTGCCATCCATGCAACTCTATGACGGGTTGGACAGTCTTGGACGTGTTCGTTCTATTAAACTTTTATATCTCTATATATATGAACTTTTCTATATTTTTCGTGTAAACATTTGATAGCTTCCGTGAAAAGAATTGGATTTTTTAACGTGTATTGTAGAACAAACATAATACACCGGAACAAATGATATAGTTTAAGAAAGTTCAGAAAAAAATATATATACAAGGTTAGTCAGAAAGGGGGTACTAATCCGAAAGGGTGTTAAAGTACACATAATAATGAATAACTTTTGTTCTACAACTTTTCCCAAAAGTCAATAGTTTAAGAGAAAAAGTTGTTCAAAAATCTCAAAAAAAAATCTCTAAAATCTATCTATCCCCAGTTATGATCAGCTGTGTTTACATTTTAGGTCATATTTGGGGTCATGAATTAGAAGCACCATTTTCTGAATTTGTAACTAAAGCAGGGATGAAGAATTTTTGAAAAAACTAAAATTAAAATCATTTTATTTGGAAAAAAAAATATATCGAATTTTGAAATTTTAACACTTGCTTTCAAATAGTCATCAGTGATACTATAAGTGGGCTTCGGATTAGTACCCCCTTTCCGACTAACCTTGTATATAAACATGTATGCTTTCATTTTAAAGCACATTTCGTAGTTCGATTTATGAGGTAAAAAATTATTCATGGTAACTTTTGAAACTCGAATATCATTAAACTTTAATGTTTTTTTTTCTGAACAATCATAAACTGCCCTATCATTTTCGTGATGCGAGATGGCGAGCCTATTGCCATTTTCCGGGTGTATGTTAGATTTATGAATAAAATAGTAAATGGAATGAAAGAAAGATGTCTTTTACCAAAATTAATCTAACCAATCGTTTTCGAATACTAGTATAGATTATGACAAGAAACATGAACCGAGGTCCTGTTTTAAGTGTTCAAGAGTACCGAAAACACTAAAAACGTCAAACAAGAGAACAACAATACTCGTTAAGGCTCGCCGCCGGCTTTGCCGCCAGCATTGCCGCGCGACTTGCCGGCGGGTGTTTAACCAGGCCGCCGGGTATAACGCCTATTGACTTACACCCGCGCGGCAATAAGCCGGCGGCAAAGCCGGTGGCATGTATGTAGAAGCCATTAGGTGCAAGTGACATATTTTCAGTATTATACAGAGTTAGTCGGAAAGGAGGTAAAAAACTGAAAGTTAGTTAAAGTACCCATAATAATGAATAACTTGCCGCAAAAGTCAATAGTTTAAGAGAACTAGCTGTACACAAAAAATATGCGAAAGTCTCTCTATTCTCCGCTATGATCAGCTGTGTTCACATTTTAGGTCATAATTGAGGTCACGAATTAGAAGCTCTATTTTCTGAATTTGTAACAAAAGCAGGAAGGCCGAACTTTTTTTTAAAATTTACTAGTTGTCTCGCCATTGTCCACTATCTCACCTGATGGTAAGCGATGATGTGGTCGAAAGTGAAGCACGCTTACCTAGAAGTAACTTATTCACTCTTGACTTAAAGACCCCAAGGTTGTAGCGATCAGGAAACACAGACTCTGGCAGGGAATAAACTTCAAAAAAACTAAATTAAGGCGATTCGCACACTGCACCGCAACACGCAGCGTAGCGCAGGAGTGCGTGTTCTTATGTTGTTTGTAAGTATCTGTATTTGTATAGAAAACACGCATAGTGCAACACACTGAAAACGCATTCACGCGCAGTGTTTTCAGTGTGTTGCTATGCGTGTTTTCTATACAAATACAGATACTTGCAAACAACATAAGAACACGCACTCCCGCGCTACGCTGCGTGATGCGGTGCAGTGTGCGAATCGACTAAGAATCACTTTGAATGTTAAATTTTTTTTTAAATGTAAATGAATTTTGAAATTTTAACACTTGCATTAAAACAGTCATCAGTGATACTATAAGTGGCCCTCGGATTAGTACCTCCTTTCTGACTAACCTTGTATAACTTTCTTCAAATATTTTTTTGGTCTACTATTAAATGCCCGAATTATTTAACATGAACAATGTGCATTATGCACAGAATCCATACCTAATCATAACATCAAACGGAATATACAGGAAGTGTAGATGATATCGCTGGAAGCCAAATTGTGTAATGGCGTTTATGGATCATACCTACACATATTATTGATACCTACACATATAATAATATGACTAGCAGTGAGGCTAATCGTTCACGAACCCTCTAATGCATTTTCCCATTTCCAAAAGACAATTTGTCTAGAGATGGCCTATCATTTCAAAATTATTATTCAAATTCGTATTAGTTGAAAGGGAACCGTTTGTCTTGGTATGGGCATGTGAAGAGGAGGGATGAAACGCATGTGACCAAAAGAGTTATGAATATAAATATGGATGGATGGAAAGGAAGAGGGAGGCCAAAGAAAAGATGGATGGATTGTGTGAAGAATGATATGAAAGAGAAGGATGTCAGTGATATTATGACGATTGACAAGACGGAATGGAAGAAGAAAACGTGTTGCGCTGACCCCAAGTAACATAACAACATTAGAATTTCCCTGGGTTATTGCTATGATCCTCATCTGTAAGATAGTTTGTTCCATTACCGAATAATTTGCAATTTTTCTATAGTTGAAACAACGTCATTGGTTCAACAAATAATCAACAAGTACCTTACCATCTATTGCTGATTTTGCAACATATAAACTACAATATAATATAACATCAGCCTGTAACTATCCCACTGCAGGGCAAAGGCCTCTTCTCATACAGACAAGCCATGCTTGCTCACTGCGGGTTGGCCATTTCAGACCAGTACATTAAAAGTCCAGGTTTCCTCACGACATTTTCCTTCACCGTATATCAGTGATGTAGTAGATTAACCAAGAAAGTACATATGACATTGAAAAAGCCACATTGATACTTGCCTATACATCAGCCACTTTAAAGTGATAATTAACGTGCTTTGGGATTATGAACCTTAATTCAATGATTAATAGTTCAGTTTCCATCACATTCAAATTACTTTTAAGCCCTTTTAAGTAATTTTTGTCATTATAAAATTAACTTAAAATCATGTTGTCAAAGTTGATAATTGCGTAATTAGTAATAATGTTTATTTCTCTTTCCATATTGGCTTTACTATAGGTTTGAAACGTTTATTCCCGTGTGGGGACGGCCTAGAATATGAAACTTCTTCACCGCACGCTGGAAATAGACGAGTGTTGTAAGATTCAACAAAACCCAGCACGCTTGCTGGTAGTATCTATACGGTCCGCCTGGCTAGCTACCCACACATTAAAGCCCGGCGCCAAGCAGTTTACTCTATTCCGTCGTGTGTATGTGAGAGCCAGAGGGGTATAGGAGAATCTCTCTATATTTCTCATTACTTGGATTCGTGTGCTCCATCTTAGACCCTGTCTGCGCTTACCGTCAGGTGTGACTAGGGTCAAGCACGAAGAAATAAAAAAAAACGCGTCCCTTAAACTAAAATCCCAAAATTATCTCGACGTAAACAAGAAAAACTTCTAGTCTTTAATCCTCGGTTCCATCTTGACTACCAAGCAAGCAACAACCAAAATCACAGACAGGACTACTCAGACATACTTTTCGGAACGCAATATAATCGATTCCGAAGCTAATAAACTAATAGAAGGCAATCCTAGGCCAGTCGGAGTGAACGCAGCAGTAACTAGACATTAGTACGAACGCCACTCAAATTGGCCTCCTCTCCTTGATTACAATTAACTGGCAAGTCGTAGCCGCCGGCCACAAACTGCCAGCCGAGGATCATCGTGTGAATTTAGGATACAAGTGTCTTGGTGCATGAAACTATGTAATTGATGGGAACCTAATTGGTGAAAAATTAGATTCAATCCCCCTTATTACAAAAGATGGTCTTAAGCTGGGTACTGACCGGCGTTACGGGGCGTAATGTAACGTGTTACATAGCGAGCGTTCATGCAGTCAGTACGGGGAAACAAGGCGCTCGTAACGAGCAACGAGCGGCTCGTTGCTCGCTGCGAGTGCTCCACCCCGGTGTCGGTATTTTGGCGAATCCTTTGAGTGTTACGCGTTTCCGTCAGTACGTCGCAGCGAGTCGTCTCGAGCGCATTGTTATTAACGACAAACCAGATACGTTTTTGTTTTTAAACAAGTTTGATATACAATAACGTTTCTTTTTTTTTCTTCTTAATTTAGATTAAACAATAATTGAGTAAAATCAAAGATCCCAACACAACTTCGTCGTCCGACATCTTAAATACAAGTGGCAACGAATCTGGAGTTCGGGCGAGCAAAGAGTTCGAAACGAGCGAGTTACACGGAGTTTAGAACACGGCGTAACGTAACATGCTCGCTGCGAATGCAGCCCATAACACCGGTCAGTACCCACCTTAAGAAAAGCCAGGGTTTAAACACATTCAAGTCCACCACATTTTTCATAGAGCTCATACGCCATGCAGCCATACACTTGATTAGTGAACCTTCCAGGAGGGTCCTCGGCATTTCGTTTGCGCTAAGAGTGAACCCTCGAGGAGGGTTTTTGGCATTAGGTTTAAAACTATAAAACACGCTACAACGTAGTAAAATAGTGTTTACAGGGGTCTTGTTACTTGCTTTACGACGGTATATTTTTTAAGAAAAACCTACAATTAAAATGAGCCCTCCACGAGGGCACCCGGCATCGCGAATGCGACTAGAGGATGCCCTTCTGGAGGGCATCCGGCACTGAACGTGTTAAAATAGCCTCGTCTCTTTTTGTTATATGACGTAAGATAGTGACGGGTACATTTTAAATCTGGGGTTACCTTAGTTTTGGCCATCTTTTGTAATAAAGGGGAATTTGTTGATGAGGAGATAGTACGAAAATTCGGCTATTGTAACGAGATGCTACTCGTATTTAGATTGTTTCAGAACTTAAATTGATATTGGAATTCAAACTTGGCCGCCTGCCCTTGTAATTCACTAACAAGCAATACATGAATCTGAATGATAGGATTGCCAAACATCTACTTAATAAAACTCTAACACTGACTGACAGACAGCGCACAGCTGGGTTAAGCTGGCTTCCCACGGTGCATGATAGCGCGCACCGGCTGTGCGTGTTATCATCCGTAAAATCACGCACCGTGGGAAGCCACATTATGAGGGTGTGTGATGTGGATACGGCGCACCGCTCCGCACTCGTCCGCGTTACCACGGACGTCTTCTTCCCATGGTGCGTCGGTGCGAGCTCGTGCGTCACGGTGCGCGCTATCACGCACCGTGGGAAGCCGGTATTATGGGAAACATGAAATTGTACACAAGGTTTCCTCATATAACGTAGGTGAGCACTAAGGAAGGATTATTGAAAATTCATCCTCTTAGGGTATTAAATAGGGGATGAAAGTTTGTATGCTAGTTCGTCATTCTTGAAATATGGGAAATCCCGTCCGGCACACGGATACTAATGAATAGATAACCAGACCACCGTTTAACACTTTCCCTTTTACAAGCTTATACGTATGAAGGCAGGATTGAGGAATAGAAATTCAAAGCACCGGTTACCATGTGTCCATACGCCGTCAAAGTCAAAGACTTAATTCAGACTACACTTACCAAAACAGCTACCGAATTCCCGGGAGCAAATATTGAAACAAGAAATCATACGCTAGTACTAGCCACTTTCAGCGACAGATTATTAGTCATTCAACTTCCGTTGCAGACAGCTTTGGTAAAGACTAATATTATTCTGAAACGCTCTGGACCAGTAACCTTGATAGCTTCAAGTGGGACAGGGCAATCGAATCACACGTTCTACACATTTGTTTTGGCAAAAGTTCAATAAATGGACCAACTGCGGACAGACAGCAAGTTGATTCAGGACAATTTTGGAGATTTTTTATTGGTTCTAGACAAAATTGCTGGCGTAAAAATATGTAAGCACCGAGTTGGATGCTACATGTGGTGCTGTATTGAAAATGGAAGTAAAATGTTGCAGGGTAAAGACCCTATCTATAACATTTAGATACCGACTAAAAAATCAGCTGAAAGTGCAAAAAACAGAAGCACATTTTAGATGATATGGGTCATACTACAAAAGTTTAAACACTTGTTAAAACCGAGTCTATCGTTAAAACACTTTTTTTTATTTGGTCTTGTCGCTTTTGGCCCTAGTCGCCTGATAATAAGCGCACACAGTGTCTTAAATGGAGTACACGAATCAAAGTAACAGAGTTATAGAAGTCTTCCCCTATACTCTTCTGGCTCTCATATACACACAATGGAACACAGTAAACAGTGCTTGGCGCTGCTTGGACTTTAATGTGAGGGTGGTAACTAGCCAGGCGGACTGTATAGATCCTACTACCAAGCGTGTTGAATCTTACAAGACGCGTCTATTACTAGCGTCGTGTGGAAGTTTTAAGTACATTCTAGCCCATCCCCACACGGAGAAAAACATATTAAAAAGGGTATTTAGTCCAAACAACAGTTAAACACGATTTTGTGGTAAGTCAGACTGTTTGTAATAAACTACATCAATCAACGTCGAATTACGATAAATTATATTTTATTCAAACCACAGACAACATCTTTTGCGAATCTATGTTATGGAAATATTAAGTATTTTTAACTCCTATCCAATCAAAAATATAAGTTGCCAACAATTAAATAAATACATAGAAAAAAACAAACCAAACGCAATTACAAAGCACAGAGAAACTTCTTGCACCTCTTTTGAACTTTAAAATACATTCGTTTTAATACCTTTGAACCAAAACTCTATTAATAAAAACTAAATCTTTTATAGATAAATCTTAGGTATTAATTTCAAACTTTAATTAGAGCTGTAATAAATGTTCAAACTTTAAATGGAAAGATAGAGCAACCTTTTTTCGTTATTACTCCATTTCTTTAGATGGATTGGACCTACTAGGTTACAGATCCTTAGTGATCCACTAGGCTATCCGATGCGATCTGTAGTACTATTGGGTATAGTGCAAAAACTTCAAATTATCGAAAGAAGATCGTCCAGAGCTCTCGTCATTAAACATACAAATAAAATTTAAAAAATTGATGATAAATGATGGTTTGATGATTGTTAGCAACAATAAAAATATGTATACAACAAAAAGTGTGTTCGAAACTCAATCAATATTCATACGATCTAGGTATATGTTGTCTAGAATTGTTTCATCGGCAGTTCTAACAGCATACCATGGTCACGTTACTCCTCTATTAATGTATGGTATTATGTTCTGGGGCAACTCTACAGAAAAGGAAATGGTTTTTAGAGCGCAGAGGAGATGTGTTAGAAAAAATACTTAGAATGAAACAAACTGAGAATTGTAGACTAAAAAAAAAGTCTAAATGTCCCTTTTTGTCCTGCATAACTCGGAACAGGCTTATGAATTTACTAGTCAAAATTAGTAATCATTGCATTAATTTTGCTACAATTACATTAATTATAGTTAAACTACGTCAGAAATTACAAATTCAACCTACAATAGAGCTTCAAACTCGCCGCGTATGCTTTCTAACATTTACAGCGTACATTAAACAATACATATTATACTAGTGAGTGTGATTAGACACCACCACAGGCGAACACAATCAAATTGCTATCCCGATGCGCAGTTTAATAAGCATACCGGGCTTAAACTAATAAATCAAACTGATTTGATTATTTACTGCCGACTATACCGAACTGTTTGATGTATGATTACATTAGGTATCTTGCAGGTTATGTAATGGAGTTTAAAAGTAAGGAAATACATAGTTTCAGAGGACTCCGAAAGTCGAACTACGAAGTTTCGGCTCACGGATCGCTCGTTTTCCAACCACGAAAGTGTTTCGTATCCAACGAGCGATTCGTATGTCGCGATTAGACATTTTGTCTTTCGTTAACCCTACTCCCAAATGTTAATTTGACATCTAGTAGTTCGTTGATTGGCAAGATGTTGATCATATATTTATAATTCGATGTGAAATCAAAAACATTAATTATTGTAATAACCAGTTGCCAATATATTTGCCAAAAATTTAAGTTTGCCAATCATAAAACTGTTATAGTCGTATAGTAGCATCGATAGAGATTTCTATGGTATCCACCATACCCTTGTTTCAAACAATTGAGTTTCTATATCCACCCTCAATTCTTTCTACCAGAATATAGCGTTTCTACACAATTTTACACGGACTATTACTTTTCTAACGGAAACTGTTAGGAAAACTAGGTTCTTGGAATTATATCAGGGTTCTCGTGGATGTAGCTTCGTTCTAATCTATCCTTAAATCGCTTGTTACGACACTTACAAAAAAGATACATAGATATTTGTTATTCCAAGCTTAAGACGTTGTTCACCAATATAAATTCTCTTGTTAAACCGCTGTTTATCTTAAATTCTAGCACACTTTTCGAGTAATCAACTGATTAACCAGACAATTAATGTTTGTTAATACTAGCCTTAGTCAAACATGCGATAATCATGACACTTTTTATGTTTACAAAAATACGTTACGCCCTCATTTTTCAACGACTGATTAACGAAATAATTGTCATTGAAAATATTTTCGCGACGTTTTTATGGACAAAAAATGCTACAGTCTAAAATAATTTCGTAAATTAAATCCACACAATAAACAACTAGCGAATAATAAATAGGTATATCTCAGTTTCCTATGACATTTGCGTACAGCGAACAGCGTACAACGATGAAATCAACTGAAAGTCTGTAGCAAAGGTGACAGGAAGCGGGGTGCAACGGAGCGCGGCGAACACCGCTGACTCAGGATAGAGATACCTCTATCAGCGAAACTCGAATTTAAACCTCGAATTTAATGTGACGTGATTTTGGCTCGAGCTAATCGTAATCAGCCCATTAATGTCGGTCTGCTGGATACGAGCCTCTTCTCTCTTTCTCTTCTAGGCCTTATACCACATGCTGGCCTGTTGCGGGTTGACAGACTACATACACTATTGAGAACTTCATGGAGCCCTCTAAGGTGTGCTGGTTTCCTCACAATGTTTCCTTCACCGTTAACGCAAGTGATAATCAAATCATGATCCGTACATGAATTCGAAAAGTAAGAGGGGTCAACGGACACAAAGTCAGCGCTGTACATCGGCGGCCACAAACATGAAGTCGAGAAGGTGCGCGGAGTCAAGTTGCGACAAGGCTTCACCGGGTGCATTAGAACATAGTCAATGGCAGTTATTGGCGAGACCTGAAGGGTCTCCAACCAATGTTTAACCCAATTCATACAGAATTGATTTATATACTTACTTTATTTTTAATTTTTATTTTACCTGTAATTGCATAATTTTATTATTGTAAAAAATTTGATGACTTTCGTTATAAAGAGTCAATTAATTTATTCACTTGACAGACATAATTATCTGTGTTGCTGGGGAGTTTGTTGCGCCGTTTCTTCTTCACAGCAAAAACACTAGGAAGCGGTGAAGGGAGGGCTTTTTGTGGGATGTCTATAATATTGTAATAACTAACGTTCAAAAAGAACTAAGTAATTCTAGTCTATTTTGAATAAATGAGTTTTGAGTTTGAGTTTTGAGTTTGAAATGGAGAGTCACCCGTCAAAATACCACTAACAGCAGCAAGGAGAAACACACATATCGGTGTTTGTCCCGTCGACTAGAAACATGTACGAAACAAAATTAACCACTGTTTTATACCTGAACAGAGAACAATAATCATACAGTGTTTAAGAACAAAGACGGGCCGAGATCGAACTTGGACTTTCTTTCATGGAAGGTAAGCGTTCAACCGCTAGGCTATCACAGCTTGGGGTGCGTGGTCAGAAACCTCCTCGAGTGCCTGGTGGCTGCTGGTCCCTTATGGATACGTCCGGGGGGAACAGCAGTTACTCGGGCCGGTGCACCCTGGGCACGGGCAATAGCTCTCGCGAGCTATTGTCTGTGGCGAATTCTGACCAAGGGAGGGTGGCCAGTTGGCCACGGGAAGGCTCTTCCCCGCCCTCTCATCTAGGAGAGGGCGTGGTAGAATAGAGCCTTGCAGGGGCGACGGGTTTGTCAGCTGGCAATAGTTGGCTGGCAGACACGGTCTGGTGCAGACCACCGCTCGGCCCGACCCGTAATCCTCATTGAGAGGACCGGGGGTCTTGGCTTAATCGCCTGGACTGCGAGGATGATAAACTCTATAAATGGTTCCCTAATCCCAAGCTGCGACGCATGGCGAGGGGATGTATGGCTGCAAGGCTGGCAGTTCCAAGTGCGGGTCCCGTTAGAGTACCGGCCGACCCTCTAACGTAACAGGCTTATCCGGGCACAGGGGGCCCTACCCGGATGGACGGTCTATCCCCCATACTCGTGGGATTTGTTATGGATCTTAATAAACTAAAAAAAACAAACAATGACGTTAAGGTGGGTGCGGTGTCAGAGAATGATACCGCATCGAGGATTACGAGAGCGGCAGCTCGTAGAGAGCATGCGGAGAGGGTGGATGTGGTGTCGGACTCTGACATCGCATCGAGTGTGACGGTGAGGTCGTTTGCCGAGGAGTCGGTAAAAAGTAAGTTTTTCCGCAAACGGCCTCGACAGTCTTCTCGCTCGGGATCGGACTCGGTCTCGAGCGAGGAGGAGGCACCGGCCAAAAAAGTCGGTGCCGGCAAGGGTGGCCGAGGGCGGCCACATTCAGCAGGCCAGCACGTTGGCCGGGCGGAAGCAAAGGCGGCATTCGCGGCGGCGCTACGAGCAGACAAGCTCGAGGAAGAGCAGCGCCAGCTCGCCAAGACCCAAAAAGTTTCCGTCGGTCGGGTCAATCGGCCGTCGGGGTCGTCCTCTGCAGCTGAAATGGAGGCCGAAAAAATGACCGCCGTGGAGCTGCAAGCAAAGCTCCAAGACGCCTTGACGGCAATTAAAAAGGTCGCCAAGGTGTCAAAGGGCCTAAAGGGTACATCCCAGAAGGCCCTTAACGAGGCGACCGGCTCTATCGCGGAAGCCGCGGACGCCCTGCTGAAGCGCACCTCTTCGGACGAGACGGCCAGACTCCAGCTGGAGAACGCCCGCCTGGCGGCCCGGCTCGACGAGCTCCGAAAGGAGCATGACGAGCTCCGAGCCGAACTGATAAAAGACCGCCAGGAGCGCATATGCACGATGGCGGGTCTTACCACGCGGCCGTCCGAGACCGAGGAATCTGAGGTGGTTCGCCTCTTCAGAACGGAAATGGCGAGCCTTAGTGCTCGCTTCTCCGTCCTGGAGGGAAAACTTCTGCGTCCACCTTTGGCTGGCGATTGCTGGCGAGCTGACCAAGCTCCGCCAGTGACCTTCGCGGCTAAAGCCGCAATGCCGCGTCAGTCAACGCAGTCTAATCAGCCTGCCACCGCAGCCGCGACCACTTCGGCTGCTTTGGCCACTAAAACCAAGGCTACCAAGGCTACGAAGGCACAAAAGGGCAAGGGAAAAGGCAAGAAGGGGTCTACAGCTGCCACACAGGATTCCTCCGCCCATGCATCGTCCACCCCGGCCTCGACTGCGACCGCCCCGGTGTTGTCTGCGACCGCCCCTTCTGGCGCTCAGCAGCATCCTGCGGCTCCCAAGCCCAACCAGGGTGAATGGGAGACCGTAGGAGCCAAGAAGAGGCAGAAGAAGGCTGCCAAGAAGGCGGCCAAAAAGAAGGCGGCTGCCGACAAGAAAGCGGCGCAGTCCGCTAAAAAGGAGGCTGCGCGGCTTCGCGCTCCTAAGTCCACGGCTGTGGTGCTCACACTGCAGCCGGGGGCAAAGGAGAAAGGAGTGACATACGCCGGGGTCTTGGCGAAAGCCAAGGCCGACATTGATCTCGGTAGCCTCGGGATCCCGGGCATCCGGATGAAGCACACGGTCACCGGTGCCCGCCTGCTCGAGGTTCCCGGGGCCACCAGCGGCCCGAAAGCGGACGCCCTCGCTGAGAAGTTGAGGGCGTCTCTGGAGGCAGAGGAGGTCCGGGTGTCCAGGCCAACCAAATGTGCAGACTTGCGCATTTCAGGCCTGGACGACTCGGTCACGGCCGAGGAGGTCGTGGCAGCCGTCGCAAAGGTCGGCGGCTGCCCTCCGGAGCAGGTGAAGTCGGGCGCTATTCGCTCTGGCTTCACCGGCCTAGGGACAGCTCTGGTGAGCTGTCCCGTTGCGGCGGCCCACAAAATCATGGAGGGCCGTCGGCTGCTGGTCGGGTGGGTTTCGGCGCAGGCGAAGCTGTTGCCAGCCAGGCCACTGAGGTGCTACCGGTGCCTGGCGAACGGGCACACAGGAGCGCTGTGCACCTCGGAGGCCGACCGCAGTGGAGTCTGCTTCCGCTGCGGTCAACCCGGGCACACTGCCGGCACGTGTGAGGCCACGCCGCACTGCACAATCTGTGCCGCTGCAGGCAAGCCGGCGGAGCACCGGGCAGGGAGTAAGGCCTGTGCCGAGCCCACTAATAAAAGGGGCAGAAGAGGGCGAGGCCGTGGCAAGAATGCCGTGGCCAAGGCGACTTCACAGCCGGTTAACCAACTGGCTGCCGAGAAGTCGCCGCAAAGCGGAGAGGGGGAGGCGTTCATGGACTGCCAGTGATGGCCCCACACCTGCGCCTCCTCCAATCCAACATCAACCACTGCGCCAGAGCTCAGGACCTTCTGCTCCAGAGCATGGCGGAGTGGTTGATCAACGTGGCTGTTGTCGCCGAGCCGTACTTCGTTCCACCCAGGGATGATTGGATCGGGGACATGGACGGCTCGGTGGCCCTGATAGTCTCGCGGGCCGCCGTTGGTTCTCCGTCCATTGAGAATATCACTCGTGGGCGGGGATACGTAGCGGCCCTGCTGGAAGACTTCGTCGCAGTGGGAGTGTACTTCTCTCCTAATAAATCTCTCGCCGACTTTGAGGACTTCTTGGGGGAGTTGGCCGTCGTCGTCAGTCGCAGCCATCCTCGCCCTGTGCTGGCCTTCGGGGATTTCAACGCTAAATCCACGGCTTGGGGTTCCCCGGCCACGAATGCACGGGGTAGGGTGCTAGAAGAGTGGGCCCTCGAAACGGGTCTACAGGTCCTCAACCGGGGTTCTACCAACACGTGCGTGCGACAGCGGGGCGGATCCATAGTGGACATCACGTTCGCTACCCCCGCTCTAGCGCGCTGTGTCCAGGGCTGGCGCGTCATGGAGGAGGCGGAGACGCTGTCGGATCATCGGTATATCCGATTCGACGTCTCCGCCCAGACCTCAGGCGCTCCTTCCCGAACGATCCCGGTTGGGATCGGTCCGCGTTGGGCTCTAAAGCGGTTGGACAGAGAGGCACTCCTGGAGGCCTCGATTGTGCAGGCCTGGGTGTCGGCACCAGATAGGCCTGCCGATATTAACGAGGAGGCGGAGTGGTTCCGGGAGGCCGTGTCGCATATCTGCGATACGGCGATGCCTCGAGTCTAGACCGCGCCTGCAAAGCGCCAGGTGTACTGGTGGTCGCAGGACATAGATTTCCTGCGCCACGCCTGCGTGGAAGCGCGACGCCAGTACGCCAGGCTCCGTAGGAGGCGTCTTCGCGGCCCGGATACGGCAACCGCGGAGGCGGAGCTGTACGAGGGGTACAGAGAGGCGAAGATCGCCCTCCAGAATGCTATCTCGCGGGCCAAAATTGCGGCTCACGAGGCATTGCTAGAGACTCTGGACCGAAACCCGTGGGGGCGCCCATACCTTATGGTACGGGGCAAACTTCGTCCGTGGGCCCCCCCACTGACCCAGAGTCTCCGACCTCAGCTTCTGGAGGGAGTGGTGAGCGCTCTGTTCCCTTCGAGGGCGGAGCACACGCCACCGCCAATGGTTCCGCCTTCATTGGCGCCTGACGCGGACGACGACGACGACGTGCCTGAAGTGACCCGGGTAGAGCTGAGAGCGGCGGTGAAAAGGCTTCAGGCCAAGAACACCGCCCCGGGGCCCGACGGCATACCTGGCCGTGCATGGGTCCTGGCTCTCAAGGCTCTCGGGCCCCGACTGAGGGGGCTCTTGAGCGCATGTTGCGAGCAGGGCCAGTTTCCACTCCGGTGGAAAACTGGCAAGCTGGTCCTGCTCAAGAAGGAGGGGCGCCCCGCAGACTCACCGTCTGCGTACCGCCCCATCGTGTTGCTGGACGAGGTGGGCAAGCTCTTCGAAAGAGTAATTGCAGACCGCCTCGTCACGCACATGACTGGGGTGGGGCCGGATCTGGCGGACAGCCAGTTCGGTTTCCGCCGGGGGCGCTCCACCGTGGACGCAATCATGCGCGTGAGGGCTCAGGCGGAGGAGGCAGTTACCCGGGGCGAGGTCGTCTTGGCGGTGTCTCTAGACATCGCCAACGCCTTCAACACCTTGCCCTGGAGTTGCATTAGAGCGGCACTCGAACACCATCGGGTGCCGACTTACCTCCGCTGCATTGTCGGGGCCTACCTGACGCAGAGAGCCGTCATCTACCCGGGTCGGGGAGGATGGAGTCGACGAGAGATGTCGTGCGGTGTTCCGCAGGGATCGGTTCTGGGCCCGCTCCTGTGGAACATCGGATACGACTGGGTGCTTCGCGGTGCGTTCCTCCGCGGCGTCGGCGTGACTTGCTACGCCGATGACACGCTAGTCACGGCGCGGGGGAGGACGCACCGCGAGGCAGCCATACTGGCGACAGCTGGGGTTGCGCAGGTCGTCACAAGGATCCGGCGGTTGGGTCTCGAGGTGGCCTTGCAGAAGTCCGAGGCCCTGTGTTTCCACGGGCCCCGGAAGGGACCACCCTCGGGATCCCACATCACAGTGGGAGGTGTTCGCATCGGCGTCGAGTCGACGATGAAGTACCTAGGACTTGTCCTCGACGGCCGGTGGAACTTTGGGCCTCACTTTCGGCAACTGACGCCAAAGTTGATGGGCACAGCGGCTGCATTGTCGCGGCTGCTACCCAATCTGGGGGGCCCCAACACCTCCTGCCGGAGGCTTTACGCGGGGATCGTACGGTCCATGGCCCTATATGGGGCGCCAATATGGGCGGACACCTTGACGGCGCGCAACGTCGCAATCCTGCGCAGACCGCAGCGCGCGATGGCCGTCAGGGTGATAAGGGGGTACCGTACGATCTCCTTCGAGGCGGCGAGCCTCCTAGCCGGATCGATGCCCTGGGATCTGGAGGCGAGGGCCCTCGCGCTGAGATATCGTCAGCGCGAGGAGGCGCCTGAGCGGAGTGAGCTCCGCCAGATCCTAGTGGCCGAGTGGAGAGAACGACTTGCGCAACCCAGCGCAGGGCACGCCGCAATAGCGGCGGTAAGACCCGTTATGGAGGAGTGGCTGGAGAGGCGGCATGGCGCCCTCAGCTTCCGGCTGACGCAGGTGCTTTCGGGACATGGATGTTTCGGGAAGTACCTGTGTCGCATAGGCCGGGAGCAGACGCCCGGATGTCACCACTGCGTCGACTGCCCGGAAGACACGGCGCTGCACACGTTGCAGGAGTGCCGTGCGTGGGTGACGCAGCGCCGTGAACTAGTCGCGGCGATTGGTGGTGACCTCTCGCTTCCGGCCGTGGTTCTGTGCATGGTCGGGAGCGAGAGTGCGTGGGAAGCCGTCACCTCCTTTTGCGAGGTGGTGATGGCGACCAAGGAGGGAGCGGAGAGGGAGAGAGAGGCGACGGCCACTCTCCCTTCCCGCGCCAGACGCACTGGGCGCCGCCGGAGGGCGCGCGACGATCTCCGGCCACCCTAGTGTGTGGCCTGCGGGCGACGGGTTAGGGGACCCGTCGCCCGACCAGTAACAGGCCCGAGAAGGCGGCGCGCATGTGTTCCGTGCGCGCCTCTCAGGAGGACGTGGGGCAAGGCCCCACAGAAGGAGAGGTCCGCCAGGGGCTGGCGGACCGAGGCCTGCCGGGGTCGCGGTGCATGCAGCTGCGAATCCCGTGACCCCGGCCAAGGGTCAGGAGTAGGAACACCGTGGGTTTTTAGCCGGTAAGAGTCCGGCATAACCCTTCGCCTTCCCCAGGCGAAGGGTATCCATGAGGATTTTCCCACGATAAAAAAAAAAAAAAAAAAAAAAAAAAGGCTATCACAGCTTTTACTTTTTATGAAATACTGCTTTATATTTATTCTTCTCTAGTGACCAATAAATAATAGCTCTTGCCGTGGTGAAAAGATTAGCAAGTTAGTGATGTTGGTAGCGACGCTGAATACCCCCAGGGTACGTCAAACGCACTGAACTAAAGTCACCCACGCAGGCTCTTTTAATGCACATCTTGTGATTACGAGTACAGAAAGCAGGCATAAAATAATCTTAAATATTAATACGATAATTTCAAGTAAGTACCACTCGATGTAGGCTTTTTTTTCAAAGAATTCCCATTTCATCTACCTCCTCAAGTCCAAACTCCTCAATCCTCTTCAGTGTTCTGTGGTAGTAAGGTAAACTGGCAGCAAATAAATCAAAAGTTAAAAATTGACAAAATATCGCGTCCAACATTCCTCCAATTTGGTTAAAATCTCCTTTAATTTATTCACAATATTCACCCATAAAATGTATGAAACAAATGTTAGTGGTGCGGAGCCGCGAGTAAGCGATTTGGCACATTGCGCCCGAGAGCGGGCGGGGGCGAGCCACGGCATAATTACGTACCTACGAAATGTGAGCTGTCGTTTAAATCTTGCACTGCTTAAATTTGAAGCGAACTTCACTGAGGCCGTGTTATTAATTTAATTTTGTTCGCCCCAGCTCGTGGAACACGGCCATTGTGCTCTAGCTCACACGTGCCGCTCTGTGACCGCCTCTAAATCACCCCAAAAACAAAATCCCTTCGCAATTTAGATACAATTTCTTGAAAAGAAAAGGATATTTATGCTTTAGGCCTTCACAGATAAAGTCGCCTCAGCACTTATCAGAAATCTCACCAAAAAAACACAATATTTTACCCGCAGCCGAAAGATTTCGACTTTTCGAGAGCAATAACGCCCCCACATTCAAGATGAAAGTGGACGAAAGTAGACTATTGCCGGAACGCATTAGACTACCAAAGCTGAACAATTTAATGACGATTGACTATTCATACCACATTCAAGCGGTTGACCGCTTTGCTACTCTTGATTTAGAGTCTAATTATTCTGCGATCTCAGCCGTAGCGGACGCTTGCAGAGTACGTAATGAGAGGGGCGAGGCGGTGCGGCGGGGGGGGCGGCGGGATGCAAAATGTTGCAATTGCATTTCCCCGTCAGAAAAACAGCTTACACTAGCAAAAATAATTAAGAGTATTAGTGGAGTCGGCGAGCGGAGTGTCGCGCAGTAAATAGTCTGCTAAATACCCACCTACATTTATTGGCGCAGGGACTTTGGGAAGGCCAGTGTAATGGCGGAAACAATTTTGCCTTTTAAAACATTGGGCGGCTTTGTTTATAAACGCTTCCGTTGAACCAGTACATAACTGCGTGTTTTACGTGATTTAAAGTGATGTCAAAGTTGAAATTGAGTAGACTCGGTTTTCGTATTAGTACTACCGTAGTTAGATCGTTACTTAGCTTTAGATGAGTGCTCATTAAAGAGGCTTTGTAAAAGTCGTACTCGTTGGTTTAGTGGTTGCAAGCGCTACTGCTGAGGGTGACATCCTAGGTTCGGTCCCCAGGTCGGACAAAGTGTTATTGGGTTTTTCCGTGTGAAACTCAGTAGCAGCTCGGAGTCTGGATTTGTGCCTGATTGATGGCAATAGGCTCGCCCCCTATTACATGGGACTTGAACATAACGGAGAAATGAGGGTGTACTATACACCTCTACAAGCGTGATGTTAAAAATCTAGTATATTGTCATGTGTTTGTCAGTAACTAGTTTTATCAGCTATCCCACCTATTTCAATCGGTAGCGAATACCAACGGTATACAAGGTGTAACACAAATGAGTGTACAACCACTTAAGCGGTCACTGTACTCATCATTATGAACAACTTTTACTATGGGACTAACTACTATAACTTAATAAGGGGGGGAAAAAAGAAATCACAAAAAAAAAACAACTGTTCCCAACTTTTTTTTTTAAACTCTGCCCCACTCTAAGATTTCTCTTGTATCGTGGGTGCGTTTACATACACAAATCTCACAAACACAAACGCCCAGACCCGAAACAACCATCTGCAGGCCATACAAATTTTTGTTCCGTGTGGGAATCGAACCCACGACCCGTAGCGCAGAAATCAATCGCTTAGCCACGGCAATAAAAGTGTCGTCAATATAAATTTTGACGAGTTATGCGAACATTAATGTAGGGAACAGCTGATTTTTTTCTGGCGATTTCAGATTTGGTCCGATAGTAAAAGTTGTTCATAATGATGAGGACAGTGACCCCTTAAGAGGTTTTACACTTATTTATGTTACACCTTGTATAACAAAACGTGGTTTTCCTTATAAACGACCGGTTTCCAAACGAATCTTAGCTTTTTATAGGAAAACGCTAGTTTAGAACCGAAAAAGAGACTATTTATGAAACAAAAAACACTTTACCAAACGACTCCCCAATTTAGCGACACCATGACACATCCCTAGAGACCATTACTACGATATTTTCATGCTTATCACCTGCCTACAAGTTAACTGGCGTACATTAAACAATCGGCGATGCATCATTTGTCGTCTGTCGACATCGCCCTTGACAACGGTCCGTCCCTACCAAAGCGGAAAAAAGATAATCCTCCAATTAAATTGAATCACTACCCATGAAATTGTTTACCTTTTGAGGTAAAGAATTTTTAGAATCGGAGAGTAAATTTTACTTGCAGGGTAGTAGGAAATGTTTAAATGTAAGGTAGAGAAATGATGGCAGTGTATATAGAAAATAATGAGCCGTCTTAGGCGCAGTTCAGATTATACTACAATATAATAGCATATAGCAAATATTGTATAGCACAACTATATCGCTCAGCATACATTTTATATGGACTCGTTCACACAACGCTATGATATAAAGTATTGGCTTGCTGTACGCGATAAATTTGAGAGATTCTCAGAGCTATATCGCACGATTCTTCGGTCCCCGCCTCGCCTCACTTCTACCCCGTCCGCCGCCCGACGGTTCACCGTCAAATAGGTAACTTGCTATGCATAATAGACCGGCTTATGATATTTTATAGCGTATAGTGTGAACGTCATACTATACAAGGTTGGTCAGAAAGGGGGTACTAATCCGAAAGGGTGTTAAAGTACCCATAATAATGGATAACTTTTGTTCTACCACTTTCCCCAAAAGTCAATAATTTACAAGAAATAGCTGATCAAAGATTTCCTAAAAAATACGCTAAAATCGATGTATCCTCAGCTATGATCACTTGTGTTTACATTTTAGGTCATATTTGGGGTCAGGAATCAGAAGCTCCGTTTTATGAATTCGTAACTATGAATTCGTAAAGTAGGAATGAAGAAATTTTGAAAAAACGAGTAGGTATGTACAAAAATAACGTTGCATGAAAATAAAAATGATCGAATTTTGGAATTTTAACACTTGCTTTAAAACAGTCATCAGTGATGCCTTACCTACTTACTATAAGTGGCCCGCGGATTAGTACCCCGTACCCCCTTTCTGATTAACCTTGTATAGTTATAGCTTATGACGCAATATGCTTTACTATACAGGGTGTTAACGAATTCGTGTAATTCCTTAAAACCACATGATCTACTACTGGTGTAGACAGGCCCCGCACGGGATTTAGCTTGATTAAAAATAAAAAAATAAATTCTTTTTTTTTCATGCGGCTTTGTTACCGATCGTATCTAAACCACCTAGGTAATATGGATTCAGTAAAAAAACAAGAAATTTTATTTTTGCAAAAAAATAATTTTATTTCCGCGAACATTCGATGCCACGAATAAATTAATGAAAGTACGGCGACACGGCTGGCAGGAACGACTAACGCGATATCGCGCTTTACAGTCAAATAACTCAAGGCTCTAAAAAGACTCAGAAATTGAAAACCAAAAAAAATTTTGGCATTTTTTTTGGTTGGTTTTCGAAAATTCCTATTTAGGGTTAATCTGTGTCACCAGTAGATCACGCGGTTTGAAGGAATTACACGATTTCGTTAACACCCTGTATCGTGAAATAGTATAGCGTAGTCTGAATCTGAACTACGCTTTACCTTATCTCATAACCGTAAAAAGAGTTGAAAATTAGTTAGGGAAAATGATTGCATCATTAGGCAAAAATCTAAATCTTCCTAGGCTTTTGAAAGTAAGACGGCCGTCGTCGAGGTTAACCCATAAAAGTCGCGATGGATGAAGGTGTCACACTGATAAAAAACTTAAAAAAAAATCGCATTTCTATATACCTAGATATAAATGCGCGTTTGTTTTTGCCAATTTATGACCAGTTTTTTGTACCTAATTAGAAATGAAATGTGTTTCGTCCATAGTCAGACTAACTACCCCATAATAAGGATAGGTAACAGTTAGATAGCTGTCGCACCTCTTCCTTTTAGCATATGCTCAACTATGTTGGGGTCAGCTCCAGCCTAAACAGTACCTGAATACCAGTATTTTGCACGGAGCGACTGCCATCAGACCTCCTCAATCCAATTACTGGGCAATGCCGTATCCTAAGGTCAGATTCGTTGTTCGACTTCCAGGCTTCTGGCTACCCGTAACGACTGTCATAGGTATACGTCTAACACCTGGGACCGACGGTTTAACCTTTTGACCGCCACAGTCATGTATAGTCAGAGGACAAAGCAAAATATGTCCAGCATAACACAAACATGACAGACTTATAGGAAGAAATCGCAGCTTGGCGCCGAGAACACGCTTTTGCTTTTTTGACGTGGCGGTCAAAGGGTTACCTAGTTCTCCGAGACTCGGAGGAGTCTCGATATGTAACGAACGGTCACCCATCCCCGGACTGACCGCGACAAGCCCAGCTTAACCTCGCAAATGTATGATTCGCTGTTATTAATTAGCCACAAGCCGCTCTGTAGCTATACCACCTATTATCAGAAATTAATTATACCTAAATCCAAAACTGGAAAAAGAAGATCCAAAACCAGGAATTCTAGGTATCTATCTAACATCAAAACCTCGAACAAAACAGCAATGGAAGCAAGAAATTTATATCCTCCACATATGTTATACCGAATCTAGTTTCGCTTTTAAAAGATCGATCTAGTCCTTGAGGTTTTTTATCTGCCATCAATTCATCAAGAAGCGGACGTGTCCGGGTGTCTGGTCGTCCGGGAACCCGGACACACGACAATAGGTGACGGGGACCCGCGGACGAAACCCATCGTCAGCAAACGTGCTCAAATTGTAGAACTCCCTGTTATAAATTACGATTCGACGCTAATGTCCGTAATGGAAATGTATAGTGTCCGCAATGGAATGTTTTTAGTGTTATTTGGGTTTCAAGATTTTCTTATTTAAATAAATGATAGAACCAACATATTTCACGTATAATTATCACGACAAATCTTCGTAGTTTTTGTTTTAACATACCAACAGCAACGACCGTAAAATGTTATATGTAACTACTTAGAGTACCTAGTCAAAAGCAGTACCTATCTAACGTGCGATCGTATTTACCACCCGAATGAAAGTTAGAATCGTACCGATCTATCAAATGAATTTGTAACTAGAAATTCTAGCTGTTGGCTGCTTATCTTCATAAAAGTAGGGCAACGCGTTTTGAATCCTATGAAACGAGGTAGTTACTTCACTTCGAAAATACTTTTTTCCTCCTCATCTCCGAAAACCTAATTAGGTCAAACATTTTAAGCAGATTGGAGACGTATCGAAGAATTTATTGTAGGTAATTAGTCCGGTCCGAATATGGGCACATTTACGGGAGCGAGTTGGCATCGGGGCACCGCTGGCTGCCTCCCAACCCTTAGAGAGAAGTGGTCACAACGTTTACCGCCAGCATTTGGCAGTCTTTCACTGCATAGTAATGTGCGTTCAATTCATGTTGCATCATTATAGGTTTTGAATAATTTTGTGTCTACTTTATCTCTCATGAATTTGGAAGATGAAAGTTATGTGTTAGTTCAGGAGTCGTACACTCCTCGATTTATCGCCTGCAATATCGTTGTAAAAAATTGCAAACGAGTATGGTACAATATTGTGCCCAATTACTGCTCGAGTCACCAACCCAACTTGGTGATTATGTGGGCATAGCATGCTTGGGAAGGGCCAGCAGTGGAGTGGGAAAGGCTGATGATGATAATATCTGATAATATACGATTTTTTTTGGGTATTTTGTAAGGTACAGGGAAATGGTGGCCCTAACATCTACGATGATTAGTGTTATAAAGTTTACAATATATTAGATAGCGATTATTTTTAATAGCTTAATTGGATAAAAACAAATGAATGACCCCAGGAGTTCCGTGTGGTACCGGACGTAAAGAATAGTCGTAAAAGGCGACTAAAGGATTCACTAGAGGATCAGCAGCAGCGTTCTCTGAGTATTTTAACAACCATACTGCGATCGCCCGACCCCCACTATTGGGGAAGGCCTATGTCCAGCAGTGGACGTCTTTCGGCTGAATCTTCTTCTATCTTCAATGAGCCCAGAAATATTTATATTGTTGGCTTTCGTCTCTTGTATCGGCACGAGCTAAACGAGAGTAGCTCGCGCCGCGGTGAAATGATCAGCTAGTCAGCAAGGTTAGTAGCGGAGTTGACTGCCCAGAATGCGCCGGACGTACTTAAATATCGTCACTCGTGAATGGACAAGAGCGTTTGTCCACCACCACCGTCACCGAGAAACGAGATTATTTTGGACCAAGTTCGGAACAACATGACGGCGATCGTGTGTCCACCGCGACCGATCTCGGTGGTTCCAAATATAAGACAAAAATCCGTGCACCGGCGGCGTCAATCTCGGATGTAGTGGACAAGAGTAGACGCGTTTTGTATTGCTGGCATTTCGGTCCGTCACGATCTCGGCGGAGTTCTAGCGGTAGCACCGAAATACTCATAATCTCGGTGGCCGAGATGGCGGCACTCGGATGACGGACGTGCGGTGGACACGCAGCCATAGTACCTAATGTATATATCGCTACTTCGGCAACGTTATCTCGTTCTCGGTGACAGCGGCGGTGGACAAACGACCTAATGAAGGCTCTTTTAATACATCACTATCATTGGTTAAAACAGACTACTTGTACGTATTATTGAGACTTCGCGTGAAGGGGATAACTCAATAATGCAATGACATGGTGCTATTTAATAAAACATGGTTGTAATAAAAAGGCTTTATTAATAATCAAATAAATACTTACTTAGGTACTTAATTACAATTAAATATAATCTGAATCGATGGAATGTATGTAACTATATAATATTATTGTGAAATTATGATATGTATTTGTTTTAATATCATTTATTACTATTTATTGCTTTATGTTCACTGTTTAAATAATTTAAATTAGAAACATACACTGTTAGGAGGTTTTTTGAAGAGTGCCCTGCTATAACGTTGATTATAATAATAATATGGCTTATGTAGGCAACTCTTCATAAAATAAATAATTTATAAACAGAAGTCGATTCGTCCAGAGTTACTGCTCAAAATAGGAGCCAACCTCTTATAAAATTTGCTAGAACAATATAAGTCTATAATGTATTATAATACGCAGAGCAACGCAGTCGACATGACGTCGATCGCGTTGATACTATATATGGTATAACAATTCAACTTAGGTTTTATAACAAAACTTGTTCGATCTATGTCAACAATTTCTTTAAGATCTAGGTTGGAATTAAAAAAAGTTTTCCAACCAATCATGAATCTGAAAACTTAGAGCCCAAATACACGTCCGATACTTGCCCCCCATAAGTCGGTTCCGATAGTCTGATCAGACTATCTGAAGGTCTCCGCGTCATCCATTTGTTTGAACATGAATTACACGTACGACCAGACTATCGGATCGGATGTCAGAATCGTGAGCATCGTCCAGGCGTCGTTCGTCGTACAGAAAAAATCGGACACGAGAATCGTACGTGTATTTCGTGAATCCGATCAGATAGTGGGATCCGGCTCCCGGAAGCAACTATCCGAAGTGTATTTTGACCCTTACCAGCATACATAAACAATTGCTAATAAGAACTAATGCTATGCTGAAAATAATTGACATATTTAAAAAATATATAAATAATATCATAGCTGCTTCATAGTGGTCTAATAATTCCACTTATTACATCATTAGAAGCATTGAGAAATTCCTTAATTAGTTTATGTATAGCAAAACAAAATTCGCAAAAAAAACAGCACATTTCCACATTATTTCCACGTCAAGCAATCGTTACATTATATTTAAATTGTATATTTTTCTAATAATTAGTAATTGATTAACTAATAAAGAAAATAATCTAATATTTAGAATTTCGATTTAGGTACATTTTTATATATCACAATTTAGTATAAACATTGCCAATTAAGTAATGACTAATGTTTTTGGCACTATACTAATTACAATTTTGTTACTCTTCCATATAAATGCATTACCGTATAGATTCCAATCCAAGCTTTTAAATAAATAAATTATGTAATAAATAGCATTCAAATAAATTCTCAGTACCTAGATGGCGCTGCTAACGCCTGGCCCTCTCTAAAACAAATAAGCCAATGTATATTCTGTATAAAATTTATTCGTTGATGTAAATGGACATTTTCTTACTCATAATAACTTGTTTGTGACGATACTATAATATGAAGAAAATGTGATCGAGAATGAGTAGATAATACGAAGAAAATCCGAGTAGGTTTGCGACCGTAAAAAACACTGTTAGTACAACAATTATTATGCAAAAAAATAAATTAAAAACATTCTCTATGTATAAAAATTAAAAGACTTGAGCAAAAGCGTCGACGCGGCATCGGAATCAAACGAATCACAACAGCATAAGGAGTTTACAGTCATGACGTAATACCGATATTAAAAATAAAAATAATTCAACATAAACATTTGTCGATTTAACTACACGTTGACAGATTTCTTGGGCGGAGGCACACGCGGTGAATTCGAGTAGATTTTCTTGAATAACTCTGGTATATTGTTTTCAGGGAACAAATTCGTTAACATTGCTGAAAAAAAGCCAAATTAAAGTTTTAATAATTTTTAGGAAACGAAATGGTAAAAAATGTATGTTGCCTGACTTCGGTCTTAGATTTTTTTAAACATATTGGGTGAATTGTTATTATTATGGTCCATAGCTTCGAATAAAATATGCCACCTTTTGATACGGATGTAGTTGAAGGCGACCAAATCAGGTAAATGGGCAAGAGAATAAAATCTCAAGTAAAAAATACTCGATAAACAATAAAAACTTTGTAAATACTCATTTTTACTGTATTGTGTTTATGAGTATTTACTCGACCTGGACCATGCGAGTAAGAACTTCTCTCAAGTTTTAATAGTTTGTATGGCAAAAGATTAGGACTAAAGAATCGCCTCGCGTAACATTAAAACCCTACCTTGGGGCTTACCATGACCTCTTATAAAAACGTTCAAATGCCAGCCAGTCAAATTCCGTTCAAAAGCAGGCCTGCTTCTGAATCGCTAAAAATCGTACCATGACAGTACTAAAGGTGAACGACTGTTGAACCAAGTTGAACGTAACCGTTCAACTTGGTTCAACAGTTTGCTTGTTCATGGTACGAAAAGTCTATACAAAAAAAAGGTGAATGGGTTTCGTAAACGTCAACGTAGCAGGCCTGCCGCAGGCCTGCTCTAAAAATGTCATAGTACAAAAATGCAGGGCAGTTCAACTTCCAGGCAACTTCTGTCCTGCTTTAAGAGATCATAGTAATCCCTATTGTCTGTTAAGTCTACGATAATATTCCATTAATTATAAACTTACTTTCAAGCAGTACAAATATCAATCTCCTATTGATCTCCTGATTTTGGAACAGATCGAATACCGTCAGCAAACCTCTTCTAGCCGTGTCTGTTCCAACTATGTGTCGCAAATCATCTGGAAAACAATGTTTGAATTAAAACACACTTCTAAAGGAAAACTGTTAGTGAAATATCTTCTATTCTGGAAAAATTGCATCACATGGGCTCGTAAATGGCTACTACTGATAACACCATGCCGCGAAAACGTAATGGTAATGATGTAACGGTAACAGCTTGTCGCAACCAGTGCGGTACTGCACAGAGCGGGTCGAATTTCCTGCTGCGTCCTGCTGTACCAGTTACGTCACTGTACGTGTCCCGGTTGCATTACTCTCCAAAGGTCGCGGAGACTGTAGAGTATATCAGCATCAAGACCAAGCTCACTTTGAGGGTCGAGCCGTTGGAGTCTCGCCACAGCGTGAATTTCAATTCGTTTGTGGTGAGGGTGCCGACTGAACATCTGTCGACCTACACGAAGGAAGAATTTTGGGCGAGAGGTGTAGTGTTCCGGCGATTCAGAGGCCGGATACCCGACACCGCGCGACACTCGTGTGAAGTAGTTTTTTAGATAATTTTATTGTTTATGTATAGTATTTTATTGTTATATGTATTTTCTATGGACCTTGATACCTAATCAATTTAAAAAAATAAAATTTAAAAAAATGCTTTTTTTTTAGTTGTGGACGGACGTCGAAACGATAAAACTCGCCACATTATAATCAAAAAGATATTTCACAATCATTGACTATCGAAATAAGTACGCATCAGAAAACGTCTGTGACACACAGACGGACGCATGAGTGATCTTATGAGGATTCCGTTTTTCGTTTAGAGGCACGTAATTCGAAAAAAGAGCCAATGCTTATGACTGTACAAACAGTTCTTTGAAGCAAAGCGGAACTTGGGAATATGCTGAGAAAATGCGATATATATGCGAATAAGTAAGAAGAAAAAGCGAAATGATGTAGCATTTACCTGAACATGCGGAAAGCAAGGCAACTTTAGCGGCGACTCTTGTTCTAGCTTTGGTTGCAGCGTCTCTGTTGCCATAACTCGAACCGTTCCGACTAGTCAACCATTGTCTAAAACATCATTTTTATTATTAGGCTCACTCCAAAAACAATTAAAGTATCTTATGTGTTATTAAAATCATTAATGCTTACTTGAATGTCTTCAGATATTGGACCACGTTCCGAGGGGAAGTTAATGACGACACAAATTCTAGCACCTTTCTGCAAAATAAATACAAGTGTTGGAAGACCTTGGTGTAATTACATAAATTAATCTATTACTATAGAGATTCATATTTTACTTATTTATTTACGAACATAATGACATTTTATTCTTTCAAATATCAACTTTAATTACAAATAAACTAAGTTGATTTCAGAATGACAAAAACTATGGAAAAGATCAGGAAACAATTTAAGTTGCAATGGGAATTGAGCTATGCACCATGGAATTAAGGTTTCTAATCCTGAAGCATGTTAATTCTTAATAAAAAATTGCTGAAATATACATACTTATTAACTCTATCTGCAATCAATGTCCTAATAGGAGCAAGCAGTCGTCTTCTGAGCCATAAACCTCTAATACCTAATACTTCTTCGAATAATTTGAGAGCCACACTTTCGTCGTTTTCCTGTAAAACAAACCAAACTAAAAATAACCCTTTTCATGCCAGAAATAGGTCTTAATTACGTTCTTTTATTTTATTTTACGGGATTCACCGACTATTCAATCATAATATTATGAATGTACCTCATGAAAGTTACAATACAGAAATAGTTCTCACCTCTTGTCCATCAGAAGAATTCCCACTTTTAAACCCGTCGTAATAACTTTCGTCACTCTTGCCTTGAAATACTTTTGAAATACCTGCAATTAATTATATGTCTTAGTGGCTTATCCAGTAGACCTAGCACCTACTTACGTTACATGACATGTGTCACGAATTTCGTCGAACATCTCAAAGAAGATTCGACAAAATTCGTGATTGAGTCATATCGCGCATTGGAAAAGTTTAGAAAATTAAGCGCCAATATATTTTGGCCACATGCAACACGGTGATTTCTTTACTTTTAACCAGAAACTAAATGTTACTCTGTTGTATTCAATATGGGCGCAAATAAAAAAATTTACGACACGTTTGGTGCAGTGGCTAAGCGATTGGCTTCTGCGCTATGGGTCGTGGGTTCGATTCCCACACGGAACAAAAATTTGTATGGCCTACAGATGGTTGTTTCGGGTCTGGGCGTTTGTTTGTGAGATTTGTGTCTGTAAACGCACCCACGATACAAGAGAAATCTTAGTTTGGGGCAAAGTTTAAAAAAAAAAAAAAAACTCAATATTAAATGAGCCAACGGAGCGAACAAAATAATAACTACAATTAGCTCTTCATATAGACTTACCGTCCATAACCCCGTCGACGGTGTTTGCGAACTGATCAGGCATATTCTTCAACGTCCTCATTCCAGCTTTCAGGGAGTTCACAAGTAGAGCATCAAGCTGAGAAAAGGGTTGAAAATGTTCGTATTAATTTCACACAGTTTTATTCATAAGAGGGCATTTATGAAATCATCATGCTTGTAAGAAAAATTAAGGCGGAAAAGCCAAGGACATCACTGCAGCCTTTGGCAATTGAAGGGTATAAGCAAAAAACCGGGAATATAACTTTTTTTAAATCTATGAATAGCAGCACTTAGCTTGCCTATTCTACAGTCTGTTTTTTAATCTCGGAGACTAAATTGACAGGTACAAATGTCAAACTTATAAAATGATGGTCTATTATTTTCAAATTTTACATTTCGTGCCTGTCAATTCAGTCTCTGAGATTAAAAACCGAACTTTAGGTTTATTTCCATTCATATGTTTCACTAAAAACCAGTTTATCTTCAGAAAATTTGTAAGTTATAAAGTACAGAAGAGAAAAAAAAGGAGGAAAATTGCAGACATGCCAATCTTTGATTGCGCTTTTCTCTAAAAAGATGAGTTTGGACTATCCTGATTTTTGCCTGCACCCTTGTTTTTAACTATCTGCAACCTTTAAAATATCTTTAAAAAAGCGGGGAAGCCATCGCAAGCGTTCAGAACTCTTATCCTGTTCTAATAAAATACATTCATTTCAATGGAACTAGTTTTGTCTTGATCATAAAAGGACATAAACGATACCAATTTGGGAGTGATTCAAAACCCGGTTACCTATGAGATCCGTAAAACTAGTTTCATTTTAGTATGTATAATTGTCCAAACACACTATGCCGAAGGTACGCGACCGAAGTTCCGCGGCTGATTTTACGTTCCGACGTATTCGGTTGATATGACACACCATAAGTGCCGAACTTACGCGGCAGAAATTCAGTTGCACAAGCTTGTGGGCGGACACGCGGCGCGCGGGCATGCCTGCCTCCCGCTGCTCCCCGCCCTGGAATTTCGTCGGCAATCGAACCGAATTTTGGTCGCGTATAATGTGTGCTCTACTGAATACGTTGCCGCCGAATTGTCGCTGAACTTACGCCCGGCCGAAGTTTGGCTGTACACTATAACGCAACGTAATTTCGGCATAATGTGTCGCCAGTAATTCAAATAGCATTGCAGGCGTAATCATGCCGAACTTCGGTCGCATACCTCCGGCATAGTGTTTAGACACTTACGCTCACTCGCAAAAGTATAAGAAATAATTAATTCAATACTAATTCGAGTAGCTCATTACCATTTGAGGAGTTCATTGAAAAGATTACCTTTGTACGTCAACTCCCTTTTACACAAATACTTATTATTTATTGCTTACCGTATTACTATGTTTTTCAGCCTGATTCTCAGGGCTAAGGAACCCCCCCAAATAGTCCGGAGATAACAACGTCATATACTTGGAGTCTCTCGCCAAACTTGCCAAGGTTTGTAGATAGCTATTCAACATTCGTTTCCGACTTTCTAAGACTGTACGAGATGTATTCTGGAATGTTTTCTTTCCTGGGAATGGGACACTGCCTAATTCTGGCCACTGTAAAGGAGTTTGAAACTTATGAGTATGTATTTAAAGTTCAAAGTTTTTATGGCATCATTTTATGAGTACCCCTTACCTTATCCTTAATAGACGCGTGTAAATCATAAAAATCGCTGTATCTTCTGTATATGTGCCAAACCTCATTGTCTGATAGCCTAGTAACCGCTATGGCGTATATACCAAACGCTCGCCCTTTGTCTTGTACTAAAGCTAAAAAGAGAAAGGAAATAAACAACCATAACAACATTCAGACCAGATTCTCCAGTCCAGAAATTAATTAAACATACCAGTTTCAATAATACACGCTGACAAGGGCGACATTAAGTTTTTCGCGTTCCGACTGATTTCTGAGTGAGACAGAGATAGGTTGCTACTGTTCGCTGACGACAAGTTGGAGGGACCTGGAATTGAAACAGTTAGAACTAAGTTTATGTTTATTATGATAAAGCATTAATCATTGCTTGAGGCATTAAGTCCGCTTTTGTACTCATATTGTGTATTAAGAATAAATAAATAAACATGTTTTAAAACTTCGCCGCTAAACAAATGACGTCATATAAGACGCTGCCAATGGCGCGATTATAGTGTCTTGTACTTTTTCTTATGCAAGCTTTTTCGAAATTACAGAAATGGAGATTGGTAACCTGCACTTTCATTGATCATCCTCTGCGCCAAATTGCCAACAATATCTGACCTGGACCGATTATGCCTTGCTCCCGGTACTGGTAACATATCACCTGGAAATTTAGACAGTTTTATAGTATACGTTGATTTTAAAACGACTAATAAATAATACTACGCACACATATACGTGCGTACGAAATAATCTGAAGAACTACACTATCACATTAGTTCACTATTAAAGTTCAGGAAGAAAATGAGGTTCTGTTGCTGGCGAAGTAGCAGAGGAAAGGACTTGTTAAGGGTGATTTTACAATATTTCAGCGATACACAAACTGTGACTTGGTAATTCAGAGTTGCTCACTGAGTTCTTAATATTACGTAAGCGAAACCCGAAACAAAAAAATACGAATGTATAAAATATCGGGAACTCAATACGGAAACAAATCACGTAAAAATAAATCATATTAGTATTGGTAGTGCTAAACAGTGGAAACAGGCGTTACTTTGCGGAAATCCAAGACATACCAACAATATTTAGCTTTAATTCCCCCAAACTAGATCGTTGTCTTAAATGCAGTATGCAGTACCACCCTCCCGCCACAGTGTGTGCATATATTTGTGTCTCCAACTACGCCGTAATTACGGTAGACCTACCGTAATTTTTCTAGCTCCACCACCTACCGCAGACATGTTATTACGGTGCCACATTCTACCGTAATTTCGTCCGTGTCCTTATTTCTATAATGGCAACACTTAATTTAGTTAAATATTACTATTTCATTACGGCAACACTGCAATGGGGAATAGGGGAGTCCCCAAGATTTGACTTGTGTACAATTTTGAGTGTAATTATCTGTGCTATTAAAATGAGTAATTCCAGTTATTCAAGTGACGCGAGTGGAGGGCCTTCAAAAAAAAAGAAATGTCACTAAAAAAACCTCGTACAAACAAAAATTTCGAGCTGTGACGCAAATGCGAAGTGTGTGCCACACACATCGTGTCGTATCGGTTTGGGTTGCATGTTGTATTAATTACACCTTCTGCACATGCATATACAAGGTTAGTCAGAAAGGGGGTACTAATCCGAAAGGGTGTTAAAGTACCCATAATAATGGACAACTTTTGTTCTACAACTTTCCCCAAAAATCAATTAATTTAGAGAAATAGCTGTTCAAAGATTTCACTAAAAATACGCTACAACAACCCTATCATCAGCTGTGTTTACATCTTAGGTCATATTTCGGGTCACGAAACAGTATGTGTACAAATAAAAATGGCCGACTTTTCCCCTCGCAATTGCAACTTTGTAAGATTACCTTACAAAGTTGCAATTTAAACGAACAAAAAAATTGCGCAGACACGACAGTTCGCAATAGTATTGTACCTAATAATGCTCTGCATCTCAGCGTGTTTTGTGTTAGCGCTGTTAGACCAATATTTTATCGGCTTATTATTATTAACAACTGACTAACCTGAAATTAAGGTTCCCTGTACCTACTTACTTAGAATATCTGTATTAACAGATGAAGAACCGTCAACTTGTCTATCAAAGGCTTGGATCACAAAAGCACGTAATTATTATTATGCTCTATTCTACATTAACAACTATTCCGATGCATCAGCAGCCAGTACAATAAGTAAGTTAATATCACAAACAATCCGAACAAAACAAACCTTCAAAATTGACCAATAATCTTACCGCACGATGTCGCTTCTGCAATACGTGGTCTGTAACGCCGACAAAGAGACGCCGCGGCGCCAGCGGCAAATTCAACTAGACTCTTTGTTCCGGCCGCTTGCCGCTTTAGTGTTGTGCAAAACTCAATTTTATAATTTTTTTTGGGAATGCGTACATGTTAAAATTTATTGTAAAACGTAGACCTGTGTCAGTCATTTAGTAAGATTAACAAATTAATGATTATTATCGTACGTAATAAACGTGTGTGTAGGTACTAAGAAATGTACCTATGCACTATCTTTTGAAAGCGCATGAACTCAACGAGATAGATTTATCGATTTCCGTAATTGACCGTATTTCATAAGTTATTTTCCTTTTTGATAAAAACTTTGAGAGCATTTAAAGTTTCATCCTCTCATAATAAATCAGTTTTTTCAGCATGCTATTGCTAACCTAAGATCTTAGGCTTTAAATGTGTTTTCGAATCCCATATTATTATGACGTAGTGATAGATCCCCGTGACAGAAAGACACAAAATTCAAGGAATTTAAAAAAGTTATTGAATTTGAATCAATTGTCAAATTCTCCGGATTATCGCGGGATTAAGTTTTTGGGATAACGTTGCACAACTCTAAAACTTTTATAGCCTAAACATTTTATGCGTTATTATTATTGTAGGTAAGATTTCTTAGGCTGAGATCTATAGACCCAACTTGGACTTTGCTCAGACTTTACTTTAGACTTATGACAAAGTCAGTATTTATAGAGCCGCCTTTGAATTCATCTGAGTGCGTGCTTAGCAAATGCTTAGCAAAGTCTAAGTTCACAAAATCGACGACTTAGCAAATACTTAGGTTACTATTATCCTAACAAAAAATAATGGTCCAAACTTTACTTTACCATCATTATATTTACACAACTTTTTAATTTTTTTGTATTATCAAGTGACCAGACTCAACTCAGTAATACCAGATTAGAAAAGATTTCCTTGATGTTGATAACTAATTCTGAATTAGTTAAGATAAAAACAATTAGGTATTATAACATCACATAAAAAAGTTTTTCTAAGTTTAAAATGTATAAAAATGAATTAAAAGTTACTTTTTTTCGACAAATTGCAGATGTCAAAACGATGCGATCCGTTTCAATGAATATAATATTGTGTTCGTATATAAAAAAACAAAAAACACTTATAAGCATGCCAATTTCTGCTTATTCTTATAATAATAATACATAGAAGAAATATGAGCATAGTTCTAGATTATTTACATGTTATTATTGTTAAACATTTATAAAGAAAAATCAAGAATGTAATGCTTGAAACGAAACATTAACTTGTATTTTGACATCGGCCGTCTTAGCGAATGCTTAGCCTAAGCTCAGCATTGTCTCAACGTGATACGTCTATAAATTCCAAATCTAAGATTATGCTGAGCATACACTTAGCAAAGTATTACGTAAGTAAAGTCTGAGCAAAGTCTAAGCTAAGTCCAAGTTGGATCTATAGATCTCAGCCTTAGTCGCTTGCAACACTTCCCGGAATACAGTCGATAATTTTGATTGTTTACGCGAGTCGTGCTTTAATTTTTGTTGTTTTTAACACGGAGGTTGACGGAGTACCAAATGAGGAGTGTTATAACATGGTGATGTGTAATGATAGTTGTGATGCCGTGCTTTCAACAGGCCATGAATTGTCCGGCAAAGGTTTTCGGTCTAGTATTCGAGGATTGTGTTGTGATCCAGCTATTACTTTTCTTTTCGCTCGCAGCCGTAGAGCGTACTGGGATCAGCAGTTCCCCATGTAGATCGGACGTGGCGTTCCTGTAGCCTGGCCTCCTCGCTCACCAGACCTGATTCCGCTGGACTTATTGTGGGGTCACGTGAAGTGTATGGGTTACGCTGCGGACTACAGCAATGAAAACGAAATGGGGTAAAGTGTAACATCTGCGTTTGAGAGCATGAAAGACAATCCGCAGATAGATGTTACGTAATGCGATCGCATCCGTCCGTAGGTACCTACCTACATCGCCACGCGTCTTTGTGCATCACGCGATAAGGGCGGCAGATTGATCCTATTTTGTTTGTGATAACTAAAAGTGCTTCTTGTGTTCCAATTCGAAATGAACCATTTTCGTAGTGTCCGTGGTGATAGATTCATTTGTAGGTATTAACGTAAGTTCATAAAACTAATAACCGAACGAAAGTGCTTGTTCCATTCAGAATTGAACCCTTCTTGTAGTGTCCGTGGGGATACGGGGGATACATCAATTCGTAGGTAGGTTAGGTACCTACGTACTTACATAAAACATTAATAACCAAAAGTGTTTCTTGTGTTTCAATTTAAAATTAAGACGACCCGTGTGTGACATTCTCGTTGGCAGAGAACAGCGCAGCGTCGACATCAGAAATGGTAAGTTTCTAGGTAATAATCATAATTATGTTCAAAAACTTCCGCTACACGCACACATACACAGTATCATAGTAACCTACGATTTCGGCGGCAGTCGTAGGTACAGCTGGCGCTTTGTATTTTACCGCCGCGCCGCACCGAACCGATAGGCTTCTAACAAACTTAGGGTTGCGGAGTTTTTGAAATAAATAATATTTATTTACTTTTGTATGGAAATAAAAACATACGAATTTAATTTTTTTAACACATGCTATTAAACAGTCTTCAGTGATACTATAAGTGGCTTTCGGATTAGTACCCCCTTTCTGACTAACCTTGTATTTGCGGACAGGAGGGTGGAGCTGCGTTCTGCATCCAAGCTAGCGATCTACTTTGGTGGAATTAAAGTTAAATATAATATTTGCATATTTGTAGTGCAGTTAAAGAATCAACCCTTTTTCGGTTTGCCCCTAAAAGTCACAATATGCATCTTGCATAACAAAGCACGCATCGTCACGAGAGCGGCATAAAAAAAGTTGAGTATCGTTGCATACAGATTAATTATATCTCATATATTATTGGAACACTTCACTCGCAACAGAACCCACACACAACAGAAACAGAGTGACTGAAAAGAAGATAGAGGAAAAGGTATCTAACTAGCAATAATAATCAAGTTGCCGATGCTAGGATCTATAATACGCATACAACTATGTGGTAGGGTCTAGAACTTCACTTTGAAATGTAATACCAAACGCATGGCATTTAGGTAGTGTGTGGTTCTTGTTACTTGGTACTCTTCGTGTGAGGGACCGGGGAAACGTTGAGGACTTGTTCGGCAGATCATACTTGTATTTCGACTTGAAGAACAACTTTGGCAACTGATTGAGACATGACTTCACAATTTTCTTGCATTTGTCTGCACATTTTGGATGGGTTTGTATGGTAAGTTGGGGCAATATGGACATTTAGAAAGAATTGATTTTAGGATTTCGATTGTGTAACTTACCGCTGTATTTTCTAGCGTCTGCTTTTTCGTCCTTTTTTGTATCACTGTAACAAGATGGGTAACGTTTATAGTAATTTCATAAACAATTATTCAAAATGACATAATTAAACTCGAAGTAATAATTACCTATTTCTTTCAGAAACATCTTCTGTGTCCATCATATAGTCGGATTGCCATGAGGGGTCGTCCTGTAAAGTATTTCTGTATATTTACTCTGTAGCTGATGACTGATGCAAGAAGCTTATATTCAAGACATAATTTTCATCCATCACTGCTAATGGACGTGCACTTAGTTCACCTAAGATTGCTTTGACAAACAAAAGCTCGTGTTTGACGGATAATTGCTGATTACTCTTACCACACCCATTACCTTGACAGTGACTGTCACAATGACCACATTTTAAAGGCCTCTATACACCAAAGCCGCGGGTTATTGCGACCAACTAAGCGAGCGAACATGACGCAAAACAATTAGTGAGGTCCGCTAGGCTTGTTTTGCGTCATGTTAGCTCGCTTAGTTGGCCGCAATAACCCGCCGGGTGAAGCCGCCAGGCGACGGCTTTGGTGTGTAGGGGCCTTTAGGGTTCTAACCCCTAATATCACCCTACATGAACTTTCTTATTTCCCCTCAATGCTATAAATAGTTGCCATTCCAGATATCCAACTTCTATATCCTTTTTGCTTACCTCTAAAGCATCACAAACACACTTTTGCACATCATCGAAGCAGATTACAGGGTTATTGGTGAACTCCTCGCCTTCCGTCGTGATCTTCCTTACGAGTTCTCCGTAGCAGTTCTCCGGTAGACCCATAACGGCCGGTCGGTTGGGGGCTAGGTAGAGATCGCACAGCTCTAACGCGGATGAGCGTAAGTTGTCGAGGACGGCCTTTGACGTATTGGGTGCGTCTAAAAAAGCGACGTTAAGTTGTAACTTTAGAGAGTTTAGGGAAATCGAATAATGATCAACATATTTAGCAGTTTTGCACATTTCAAGTAGCGATAGCTGATAAAGCTATATTTAGTAGTGTTGAAAATTAAACAGATAATACTACGAAACGAAGCTACTGCATCCAGTCAACGGCAGACAATCAGATGTAAAGGATCGTCTGACGTGTCAGGATTCCACCCATCGTATTGGCTAAACTCCAGGCAAGGATCCCTAGTCCGAAATCCGAACTTCATTTGTCCGGAACTCCGACCATAGAAGCATCGTTAACTAACGAAACACGTCATCGATATCTCTTTTTCATAAATAATAATAAAACATTATAATATTAATTACCAGCTTCATTCAATTCGATTTCCAGTAGATACTGAGCATTCGATCTCCACGCCGTAGTTGCTCTTAGAAACTTCAGTGACCTTGATACTTCTTCCGAAACTTTATCTGTATTAGTACTGTGGGATAACCCTTCTTGAGGTCCTAAAGTAGCCCTCCTGGCTTGTATGATACGAGTCAAGTATTGTAAAGAGGATAGCTTTTGACGGTCTTGCAACTCCCATTCTCCTGCACTGTCTCTGGAGTGCTAAAATACGAAATATTACAACTAGAGTTTAATTTCAGTAATCCATCACCGTCATTGATACCTGAGTTCCAAAGTGAAAGAAGTCTGAATGTTGGGATTGAATTATAATTGAGGAAGTGTTCCAAAAACGAAACTTTGCCAGTTCCGAAGACTAACAAGGCCGAAAGTACCTTAATCAATTTGTTACACCCTAATCTTTGTAAAAAAGGGCTTTCGTGAAAAATAGTGTTAGTGAAAAATGAACTTAATTCTTACGTACTCAAAGTCGACATCTGATTATTTCATTATTGTAATTTTCACGGAACTACTGAAGATCACGGACTTTAAAATCGGAAAGAGACTGATGACAAATGAATAAAATATTTTTTACACTGACACTGTTTTTCACGGAAGGCCCGGACCCGGATATGACGTGTGGTCAGCCCTTTAAGCACAGTGTACCTACAATCTATTTTCATAATTATCTCGTAACTAATGTTACGCTTTGGTACTGAGGTTTCAGCTCGTAAATGTCTACTGCTGAATAATGGTTTCTTGACGGTCTGTTGCTGAAAGGTCACAACGTTAAGATTCCACAATCACCACACTTGGCATTCGGATTGGTGATCTCCGATGGCCTCCTTGATCTAAGCGCAAACCAGCATGCTACTGCGACCACCTTCAGAAGGCGTCGCATGACCACCGCAGACAAGGGTGTTGTCAACGGAACATTTGACAAAATAACATAAACACAATGCCAGTGCCATTTTGTCCATTCTACAGTCAACAAAATCCGTGTCTACAGCGGCCATGCTACGCCTGTTTTATCTATACTCTTTATTATGTTTCACAAAACAAATCAATAGATTACTTACTAATTTCTGTATATCCTTTTGAACAAGTTCTACTGTGGCGTCTAACTCTTCGGCATCGGTGCAGCAACGGATGACTACCAAAAACAGCTCCGATGGCAGACACGAGTCCCGGCAGCACTGACAACCCAACGAAAACAAAATTATTCGAACTGAAAGCCCATAGGCTGGATTACCTTAATGAATTCAAAGTATCAATTCAGTCTATGGCACATCAATATTTGTTAGATTTACCGTGTTTTCAAAAACCAAATTCATAGGTAAACCAAACAATCTTGATAAACCTCCTCTCTTCCTCCTTGTGTCGCGTCTCGTCGTGAGCGCAACGTTATGAGGCGCGGTGCAACGCTAGTTCGACTCGCGACCTCGCCGCGTATTCAGCTCATGATTAAGGGCTCCGTTTAATCATGAGCTGAACACGCGTGCAATGCGCGTGAGTAGACCATCACTAATCATAAATCTTGATAAACTTACACTTCTAATAATAGTCCTATTGATATTATCAGGGTCGCTCAGCAAGTTGATCATCGGTCGTAGTACAACAGCTGATAGCAACTCGATTAGTATAATTTTTAATGCGTGGCATCGCCAAGCCTCTTCTGGGGCAACCAGGTACAGCACAGCCTCGGAAACTTCGCAGAGCAACTCTATAAAAACATTTAGATGATGTCATTCATGATTGCCAGACGAAAAACACAATGGCAATCTCATTAAGCATAACAAATTGTTTAATAAAAGTATAACAATATCAGTTCCATTTCACTGTAGCTCGCCTTCTCTTCGTGGAAAGGGCTAGAGGAAATTTAAAAGGGGTTATAATAAGAGGATAGTCACCCATATCCCCCATTGAGCTAATAGCAACATACCGAGATCACTAATCCGTTTGTCAAGCACGATAATTATGTCAACACAGAGACAACCAGGTTATCAAAAACTTCTGATGAAACGCACGCAGCTGTCGCACGTGTCATTAGGCGGAGATCTACAACACTTGCACAGGTGATCATCTACTTGCTGTGACTCGGGCTCGAACTCATACTTAAAATATTAGTCATGCATTGAGTCATGCCTAATTGTGCAATTTTATTGTGTTAAAATGATAGAAGGACGAAAAATATAACTCACAGAGGTGCATTAAGCCTGGCGGTGATTACAGCCGAAACGCGTCGAATCGAGTCGAGTCGCATTTGTTCCGTGCGAGGCGAAACGGTCAGTAATCGCAAGCCGTTAAAACAGAAATTCGCGTGACAACCAATGCGCGCGAGTGATGCGACTCGGCGCGTCTCGGCTCGTTGCTGATCGACGCAGTTTTAAATGTTTTTAAACTTTCGCGATTTGTACACATTATAAAAATATTGAATCGGGTCTTCTCGCGTAGCAGGCAACTGCGTACTCCAAAGGATGTTATTCCTCTTCAGACACCTGACGTCTACAAGATTGACTGCAGTTGCGGTAGTTCTTATATCGGGCAGACCAAAAGAACGATCGCAGAACGGGTTAAGGAACATATCGCCGCAGTCAAAAACCGCCAGATAAATAAGTCCGCAATAGCCGAGCATCTTCTGGAGTCCGGTTCCAATCACTGGATAGAATTACATACCTAGTCCAAAAATCCTCTCCACCGATCGTCACTATTATCCCAGAATTGTGCGTGAAGCGATTGAAATTAAAAAATACAAGAATTTCAATCGGAAAGATGGATACAAACTATCAACATCATGGAATCCGGTCATCAGCAAGTGTTATCGTCAACGGGACGGTTTAGGCGAGTGTAAAGACGTCGTTAGTGTGGTGTGTCGAAGTACCGACGATAACTTTATAAAAAATCAAGATCAAGTGAGGGTAGATGAAAATGCCCTTGCTTCACGAAGATGACAACTGCTCCGCCACTTCAGTCTACCCGTGACCACGGCCGGTGAAATTCGGCCGAAACGTCGGGATAAAAGGTATTTTGTGCCTCTTAAAGTTTGTTACGCGAGAAGACCCGATTCAATATTTTTATAACGACGCAGTTTTATGGTAAACGTATAGGAGGCGAATTATTGCGATTCTATTCGACTCGACTCGGCGAGCCTAGTGGACGCCAGCCTATGTATGTCAGTTTGGCGACACTGGTTCTGTACTAAGGAAGTATAAGAGCACTTCCACGTGCTTTATCTATAACGTGAATTAAACCATAAATTGATCTGGCTACTTACCATATTCTTTATCAGCATCCATACAATAAATATCACGACACAACTGTCTGTTCTCTATAGAGCATTCCAGTTCGAAAAATATATCCTTGAGTGTCTTCCCACTTATGTTCTCTGAACTGTCGTAGAATTTCGACTTGCCAAATGTTTGTGATTCTGCAAGTATAATAACATGCACATTTTTATACAGATTACACGCAATAACATTCTCTTATCGGTAATTTAAAAATATCTGATAAAAATTCAAATGGGACTCATCAATTGACAGTGAACCTTATGGGGAATTTACACGGTTCGATTTTAGCCGTACGGCAAGTCACAGTCGCGTCGCTTGTAAAAATCGAATCGCCACCCCATTTACACCGGTCGACAAAAACTGCATGCGACTTGTTCGGAACAACACAGGGCAAAACACACCTTATGCGGCGGGCGATCGCCTGCAACTAACCATTTACACGGTCGATTTTAGTCACCCGCCGCATGCGGCTTGTCGCCACACGGGAAAAATCGGATGGCACCCAACTTTGGGGCTTGCAATTTTAGTCACTTGCGGCCTAGTCGAATTGTCATTTAGACGGTCGATTTTCGCCGTGCGGCCTAGCCATGCGGCGAAAATCGACCCATGTAAATCCCCTATTATAGACCATATCGAGGGCTTCTTAACAGAGAGGCGTATAGACAAAAGTGCAACTTCACAGAAGAGACAAAAACTAAAATAAAACCAAAACCAATTGACGGTTAAGGCTGATATTTGACATGTTTCAGTTTCTAGATAAAATATGGGGGTTTAGTTATATTATGAGTGCTGTAATAAACTACCATAGGCAGCAAAAACGAAAAAAATGCGGTTTTTGCGTGTACGCCCTTTTGTTATGAAGCTCTCATATCTATATTATTAAATTATCCTGATATAAATATACCAGGATTAATGGGGTACTTGTAAAACAGAATACACAATTTTGTTATATTTCTAACAAAGAAAGCATCCATCTAGTGTTATGTCAGACTTTCAGGCTTGTGACTAACCGTAACAACCACCATAGGTTTAAATCAAATAAAACAGTTGGTCCTGTAAAATAAGTAGTTAATACAATAAGGATGTGCAGAAGAGGTTGGATGCATCCCAAAACACGTCACCGATTTGCGCAATGACCTTATAGAGTTGCGTAAAAAGGTAGCAGTAACTAGGTCACCATCGACTTCATCGAACATAAACACGCGTCGCGGAGCGAACCTCGATTTATCGGGGGCAAGTTTCGCGTCAGCAGTTTTAACTTCGCCGACATCCGTCAAATGCTGAGCCTGCAGAGTGCGGACCGTGCGCGCCCCGCAAACCCTCTCCCGCCCCTGCGGCTCCTCCCAGCACTGTCGCACGTGCTACCCGACCCTCTGACCGACCCACTGCCCGTATCTACCGTGTCAGCGAGAAGTAGAGTTCTCGCCAGCGTCGCCGTGAACACTCTCGACGCTACTACGAAGCCCTTGCTTGATAAAGCATCGAAGTGGGCTGATGATGATGGTTTTGTGACGGTGCAAAGGAGGACGGCGTTTCCTCCTTCGCACCGCAAAGAACCCTCAAGAACAGCTGCGGCACGACTCCTGTGGAGCCCAACATAATTATACATGCCGCGAAGCCGAACACTCCGGTGTACATCTCCCGCCTACACTACACCACTGAGGTGGAGGACATCGAGGAGTACGTGCGCCAAAGGACTAAGAACACGGTGAGAATGCAGCTGCTGGAATCGCGCCGCAATGTCAACTTCAGGGCATTTGTGGTACGAGTACCAACTTGACTTCTGCACCTCGTCATGTAAGAGGACTTTTGGCTACATGGAGTGGTGTTCCGTCGCTTCCGCGGACAAGTGCCACACGTTCGCACACTAATGACATAATGCGGAAGTGAACTAACATAGGCTTAAGTTTTATTACTAACATAAACTGTATTATTTAACACATATGTTAGTTTGTAAGATCTATGGGCCAAAGTAGCCTGAAAATAAAGAGTTTATTATATTATTAATAATTACCTGGTGGCCATGTTAAATCAGTTTCACTTTTATTCCTCCTGTGAGTTTTCTTTTCATCTTGTTTCTTAGGACTTGGCTTGGATGTTCCATTGGACACATCTTTGGCACTCAACAAATCTATGTGTTTCAATCTCACTCTTGACTGTTTGAACAATTTTAAATGAGTTGTCAGCTCCTCTGGAAACCGGGTGGCGAGAAGGTGGATCCAATCCACACACTTGACTCTGAAATATGAGATATTATGTAACACAATATCTAGATAAAGAGTCTTCGTAAAATGTATGTTATGTTTATGAGAATAATAATTATTATTCTTATTAAAAACTAGCTGTCCCGGCGAACTTCGTACCGCCATTTTTTTTTCGTGAAAGTTTTTTAATATTTTCTTTTACGCAAACCTTGTCCTGACAATAACAAACACACAAAATAAAGAATTATCCAATTTGGTGCAGCCGTTCGGAAGTTATGTGCGTACATACATTTCGGCGATTCATTTTTATTTATACTTAGATAAAATAGATTGAAGAAATTTCAAAAATAAACTGTTTACAAATTATTGCTCTACAACTGGCTATGAATGAATAAACTTTCGTCGAAAAATTGTAAACAATAATAAAACTGTGAACTATGATCAATAAACTGAGAACCTACATTACTGTGTGAAATAGACATATCAGCAATATTACTGCTGGTATTCTTTTACTTTTCTGATTATATCTAATCAAAGGGATCTTATAAAAATTGTTATAAAAAGATACATTTAATTATTTTATTTTTACCTATTAGCTACATTAGCACCAGCAGCCAGCACCAATCGTTTAATAGTATGATCCGTAAGCTCCTCGTCACTGGTCAGAATCTCGTACCAGGGAGTCACATAGTCATTGATGATGATAGTAATTATCTCATTAAGAAACGAATCCACTGTCTCACTACCCGTGATCCGATTGTCATATTTTGGTAGTGGTGTTTCTTGTTGAAATAATTCCAAGACCTGAAATATTGACACAGTTTAATAGTGAAGAGGTTATATAAGGCTACTTCAAATGAACTGGGAGGAACTTCACAGGGTTACTAATGTCCTACAAGTACTTGTGCGACCGTCCTATGGGGCAACAGACGTTAGAGGGATGCAGTAGCACCTAGTAACTTGTGGCGTAATGCGTGCATTTCCCTTCCCCACTGCATCGCTCGCACCCGTTAACATCTAGAATACTGTTTCCCCCCAATGTCTGTCACTCCATAGAACGGTTGTCTTCAAACATGTCATACTGTAGGTGCCTTTAATAGAACATATCCACATTAAATAACAAGATACCTAACTAATACAGTAGTGAAGAGCATGCAAGATGTATCTTTTTATCTCACTAACTTAAGTTTCGGTTTTTTTTATTTCAATGTTCTATTATGCCAGGGCCACTATATCAAGTAACTCTGTGAAGCTTCACCAGTTAATTTGAAGTAACACTATATTTATAAACATGCAAGAATTTTTAATATCTATGCTCGTATTAGAAAGACAAAAATAAACTGAACCTTATTATTTTATTTTACTTGGGGGCAAATAAATCGAGCCACTCCTTTTTTCACGTGTCCTGGTTATTCGTTTTGGTTTCATGGATTTTATACTTAGTTGACAAAAAACTACCCTCACTTTAAAGGTTATCAAATAACCTTTTAGGCAATATATGTTTCGAATTGATCTGTTCCATAATAGGTACCAAAAATAATAACAATTATACATGAAAAATAGAAGTGGCTCGATTTATTTGCTCCTAAGTATAGTTATATGCAAAATAAACAGTTTACACACTTCCTTATATTGGATGAACTTACCTTTGGTACTTGAATAGAATAGTTTGACTGTTGTAATGGATCATCCAGACAGTCCAAGTCAACAGAGAATATCTTTTTGCTATCATATGTGCAGTATAGAATTGTAATAATCCTGTAACATAAAAATAATTCTAATCAAAAATACATGTATAATTAAGCAACATGTAATTTAGTATACTCTGTTAAATGCTTGGATAGTTTTAATTTTATAAAGAACCGGATCCTTGTGCGAATTTCGCTGACATAACTTGTCGAAGAGATGTCCTAACATACCGAAAGTTATTTAGATAGCCTGTCCACTTTCCACGCTCTGAATCCAGTCTGAGTTTCCACAAGAATGCTCGGCGATAATAAAATCATAACAGACGAATATCTAACAATATTATTATTATTATAAATACTTATTACGCCTTCTTATCAACTTACCCAGCCAGAAAGGAGACGATGAATGCGACAAGTGATAAATACAGACCAATACCAAACAATCCAGTGATAATAATGGTAACTAGACCGAACCAACCAAAAATTCTAATAGCCATGTTTGTATTCTACAGTAAAACAACTACAATTTACAATTTAATAACAAAATAAAAGTGAAAACAAACTTCAACGCCTCAACTCTTGACGATTTATTTTTGTAAATCTGACACATGACAATTGCCACCTGTCAAAAAGTTTTAGTGATGTGGTTGCACTATATGTGGATTATGGGTGGCCTAATATGATAGTATTTTATCATACCTAAAATAACAGTGACAAAATGAAACATCTTCTTTTTTTTGTGTATTTTGCCAACAAACTTTTATAATATTTAACTCTTTCATTTTTGTAAATATCCCTTTAAAAGGAATTATCAATAAAAGCGCGAAATCCAAGAGCATTTTTTTATGCAAGTCGTGGCACGTAAAACTTGCAGAAGTTGACTTGTTACTGGTGTAAAACTTTGAAAGTCGGTTGCATAAGTTGGGCAGTAAAACTTGTTATATTGATTTGGTGCTTAAGATCCCACATTTTTTTTTTTTTAGATGAATTTTATTTTATACGCATCATTAATTAATTCAGAAGAAGGTGAGCCTGAGAAGATAATCGTAACTGTTAAAATTATTTCACTGTAAAGAGACTTAGTTTTCAAGTTAAGTAACAATTTGTAGTACTGAAGAAATCAAGTAGCATACACCTATTTTTAAATTATTTTTAAACTATGATAGCTGTGCAATAATATATGACAACTGCAAACGGTAAATAGGTAGAAAAAATGAGTGTGGAGTGTTTATATGTGGGAGAGTGTCAAACTGTCAACGCGCCGCTGTGAGTAGCCAATTTTGAAAAATGAAAATCACTTTTTTATCTTTAATTACATAACAGTGAATTCTGATTTATACTTTTTATAACTAAGTCAAGTTATTACCAATGTTAGGTACATCCCTAACTTTTACGTTACATTGACGTAAAAGGTAAGTTTACAAGGTAAGCTTCCTAAATCCTACATATCATAGAATTGTTCCATGAGGTTTACAATGTATATTGTTATACCGTGCTATTCCCCCGGCATTTCCTAGCTTACATTACCTACAATTATTCCTAAAAGCCAGGGCGTATTATGACCATGAAGAAAACTATAGAGAAATGGCACCCTTTTTTTTTTCTATTGGACTGCTGTAGGTCGTCCTAGGGGTCGGTTTCTACGTAATCGGGCAGTTATTGGCGAGACCTGAAGGGTCTCCAGCCAAACAATGGCACCCAACGTGTCCCAAGTAAGGGCCGTTTTACTGTGACGCAGGCTCGTGTCCGCATGCGTGAGTCACCCGCACCCGTGGCGCCTGAATTTCACCTTTTCATACATGTATTTATTGTGATGCATAAAACACGCACGAAAAGGTGAACTGCGAGCACCACGCATGCGACTGACGCACGCACCCGTGGCGCCTGAATTTCACCTTTTCAAACATGTATTTATTGTGATACGTGAAGGACGCACGAAAAGGTGAACTGCGAGCGCCACGCATACGGGTGATGCACGCACGCGGGCACGAACCCGCATGACAATAAAAAGGCCCTAAGGACCCTAAAGATGTGATATCAATGATATTGTATACAAAAAGAAGAAAATGTCATTGTGTGATTTAATATGATGAAAGATGTTAAGAAATAGAATCTTATATGAATATTAGTATATTTCGAGAAGCAATAAAGGAATATTTTCTTGTACATTAAAGCGATGTATGTTGCATGTTCAGCATATTATTAGCAGCATTAGGGTTACCAGCCCTCCCAAAATTCCAGGATTCTCTCTTCGGGCTATTTCAAAACGCATTCTGTAAATAATCGGGTCATACCAGGTTATACTAAATTAAAACAAGTTCTGCATAACCGCTTTTTGATTTATTGAAATACAACACAATCACATGAACTGTTTATACAGTAGGTATAGATAAAATAGTCTTGAGACTACCTAATAATACTAGTACAATAATTTTATTGTCAAACATGTCAAATAAATAATTTAAACATGGTGGTTCACTACATATTTGAGGCCATTTTCCTCAAAACGATAACTGTGGAATATTTTAAAATTAAATGCATCTCAAGTAAGTTTTTAGAATTTTTAGGCAGACATAGACCACGTACGTGGCGCTGTCTTAATTTAAAAATGAATGTATAGAATAGATAAAATTCACAAGACTAAAATAGTAGCGAATTTCAGAAAGTGCGTTAACAATTTATTACTTATCAAAGTTATCAATAAGTGCATAAAAATACAATTTAAACATTCATTGCCAATTCCTTTGCCAATAATTTTACAGTCATACAGTTACTTACAGTTTTTTACATAGAATGCTTCCCAATATTGATTTTAGTTACCCACTCGAATTAGGTGACCATATTTTATCTAAATTGTGAGATTAAACACATAAAACTTCATAGTTGCGTCGAACACTTCTAAAATACATATAAATTAATTATATGAAAAATAACTGGGTATATGAAGCACGCAAGTGGAAATAGTAAATCAAATATGCAACAAAAAAGAAGTTTTGAAAGATTCTAAAGCATGGTTAAGTAGAATTACGTTTAAGTAGTGTCCTTTGTTTACTGTAATCACTGACTAAACATTTTATAGAATTTATTTTTTAATGTTTGTTGGTTATAATAATTACATACAAGCGAAGCGTTTTATAACAAAGTCAAATACCCTAGCATATATTTTACATAATAGGTAATTTTACTAATTTAAACAACATTCAATACACAACCTTTTTATTATTAATGTGTGTGTGATTATAGGTATGTTATGTGTGTGGAATAGTATTCCATCATAAATATTAACACAAATGTCGAAGCAATGAAGCATCTAAGTTTCTACAAAACATTGCAAGCTTGTGATATTTTTATTTTAAAACAATTTAATAGCAAACATCTCCAGTTGCAAAATTTAATTTAACAATATTTGTGTTTCTAATACTAGACTATAATATGGTTAACCTACTTTTTATCGAGTGAGTGCAAATTGGACACCTGCTATTTTCACAAAAGATTACACAGGCTTATTGATAAGTAAGTTTTATAGCATGTTGTATAACTTTTGGGTCAAATAATATGAGTTCTAGGATAATATGAGACATGTAACAGTACGTAATTATAGACCCGTATACCTGAAAGCGGACGAGCGTAATTTACACCCCGCAAAGTGAGACGCGTAATTTACTCGAAGGATTTAAATAACTGATTTTGCGTTGTCGTGTAGCACGAATCGCAATATTGTCGTCACATGCACGGCAAACTTACAACTCTTATAATGAGGTAAAGTTACGAATGTACGTTTATTTCTGATCCTTGTAAAATATTTAAACATCTGTTGTTTGTATCTTAAAAAGATAACATTTTGTGTACCAAATGTACAGACGCCAGCACATCACGCTACCCGAAAATGTCAAATTTTCCCAATCAACCTTGAACGTAATGCAATTGCGATAAAGATGAAAATTGATTAAAGACATTTGACAGTGATATTAGTAGCTTTATGTGCTGGCGTCTGTACCACAGTACCGATAGGCCAATCACAAAAACATTTTTTTAATGTCTCTTTTCTTCAATACCCATCCATGTAAATTGCATCTTTTGCAGATTCGTAAGTTTGCCGTGGTTATGACGTATGAAACCGAACGTCATCGATTTTACGCGCGGCGTAAATAATGCTCGTCTGACCTTATCCTAAATAGCAAAAAGTAAGGTAGTTGGTTAACTGAATTTAAAATTCTTTTTATCCTGTGACCTTCTTGGGAAGCAATACCGGCCCTTATTAGTACCTATCTCTTACAACACGATGTAATTATTATCACATTTTTATAAGAAACTGGAATTCCTTTAAGTCATATTACTTAAGATACAAATAATAATTGTGAAACATCAATAAGTATCTATATATTTTTTGTGCATTACACCGCTGTATTTAATTGACTATGAAATAGCTCAGAAATATGTTTTACACAGACATTGAAGGTAAAAGCATCCATACTATAACATAGTTTCATTTTATATGGTTTTGAACACTTTATAAATTAACATTCTCATTACCCAACTGCGTTTTATAAATATGTATCAGCAATGAGGATTACAGATTATAATGAAACTTTGGCAACTACAATGTTTTTTTTTTCCCACAAATTTTCTTTTGAACTTGTATCAGACACTTCTACCAAAAAGTTTTCTCTGAATAAAAAAATAAGTAGTGTTCTTTTAAAAAGCAAAACATTTATAGTTGTATAATTTGACGGATATTTTCTTACAATTTGATTCAAGTATCAAATATCTACCTGTATCATATATTTTTTATAAATTAGTATTTTCGTTAAAGTATGGCGTTACAGACAAAAAATCGAAGCTTTATTGCTTCAAGTTACTCGTTTTATAAATCCCTTAACTATACATTCAGATCTATTTATTAATATAGAAATAAATAACTAATTAAATAATTTTGCTGTATTATGCACTTTGTTATAAACCCTTTGAACAACACTGACTTGATTATGTATTTTATTATAATTTTACATAATTTAGCGAAGACAAGACGAAATAGGAATCACACCAATTTTATCAGTATATCCCAACTTTATAAGTTTATTTAAAAAACCATACAAGATTATAAAATGGTATAATATAATAAACATAAATAAAGTTACGCACCAGCGTCTAATCCACCTAAATTCAAAGGGTCAAACTTCTTAGAATAGCCTCTCACTACAGAAACAGAAATGTTAAATAATACCGCACGAATTAAAACTCGTAATTAAAGACTTTGGACCAACATTCTGAAATGGACTTTATAGCTACGACGTAAATACCATTATCGTACACAAGGGCTATTTGAATATAACTTTGCACTTACATTTTAAACGTTAATTTGTTAGCCTGTAGAAAATATTATTGCTTTGTCGTATCCTACAACACGTTGTGTACATTACTCTAACTAGAGCCATCCGGTCGGCGGTTAAACTGAATGAAAATTGAACTAAGCGTGCTGCGAATTTGAGCTAAGTATTCACTTCCATTTGAGGACATAAGGTGGATGAACTTTGTTCATTTGTCCTCAGATATTTTGCAGTTATTAATGGCCAAAGGATGGCTTATACTGTGCTCTCTATTTAACTAACTTAAAATTCATCTACATAAATATTCTGACTTCAGCCAGCAACAATTAACTTACGATATAACCATCAACATAACTCTTAAAACAAAATCATAATCAACATAATCTTGTCCATAAATAATGTAAGTAGGTAGTGAAAATAAATTAACAAATACTTAATTCTCCTTGTCTATTACTCAAAATATACACTCATGGCAGACCCAAGATTAGTTTCCCTATAGTTAGTGTAACATTAATTTCTATACATTATATTACATCATACTCAACAAGAATATCAACAATGGACTCAATAACTATAACTAAATAAATACATGTACTTACATACAATTGTTTTGTATATAACGCATACCTAGAGGTATAATTATAATGCTTACATACACTTGAGAATTAGGTAACATTCCGGTAAGTAATATTTAGTTAAACACCATGGAGGCAGATCTTGATCCCACTGTGAAATCTTTGTATTGGGAGAAGACGCATAGCTGAAAAGATAAAATTTATTGTTAGAAATAAAACATTGCTCTAAGGCTGTATTATTTACTTAACGAACACTTACTTCACTACATAATATAAAGCAAAGTCGCTTCCCGCTGTCTGTCCTTACGTGTGCTTAGATCTTTAAAACTACGCAACGGATTTTGATGCGGTTTTTTTGTAATAGATAGAGTAATTCAAGAGGAAGGTTTATATGTATAATACATGCATATTATAGTAGAGACAAACGCAGAATACGCGATAAACAACATCCACGCAGGCGAAGCCGCTGGCGACCTCTAGTTTATAATAATTGTAACTTGGACATATGAATAGGTATAGGTACATACTGGGGCCTAATTCTCCTAAAGTAAATCTTGATAAATTACAACCGAACCAAGGCCGAACCGTTCATTCAGACAGTTCTCAATTTCAAAAGCTATCAAATTGTTTGACACAAAAAACAAAATCAATAATTTTGAAAGTTTCGAAAACAAAAACTGACTGACGGTTGTGGTTCGATTGCGTTTGGCAACAATTTATTTTAGGAGAATTGGGCCCCAGGTTGTCCAAAAACTTAACGTCAAACCGCAACAAACGACGATGAGGGAAGATACGAAAGATCATAAAAAAAAAAAACGTTTTTCTATGTTACCATGAATAAAATTTTACCTTTTAAATAAAACTATTAAATGTGTTTTACAATCGTTTGTTCCTGGCTTAACGTTTCAGGTCATTCTGTATAGTAAAATATGTAGACACATTTTTATTATGAAATTTAAGGAAAACCAAACTTCAGTGCCTGCTTTATTTATTTATTAAGTTTGATGTTGATGACTGATAAATAGCTTGATAATTGGCTATGACTTATCGTTGAGTAATGTAATACATTATCTTAAACACGCCAATAAAATTAGTAATAATCTACAATTTCGCTAATTTATTAATATAATAACGGTGAAACACCGAAATCTTATCATTAAAGCTATATGCTTGTCACATCACGTCAAAAAGATAAAAATCTGATTGTATAATTTCACTTCCCATACCAATAGATAAAATTTTGTTTTAGCTCTTGGTTGTGACTAAAAAAAACTGAAGGTTTAAGGGAAGCAAATATTGACCAGACAATATTTTAGGTACCGAAAACCTTTGATAAGAATTTGCAGCATGTATGAACAGTAATAACAACAATTTCAAATATGTTTGAACTAAATATTGCTGTATCTTTATCAGATAAAAATATGTTTTCATATTGTATGAATGTTTCCTCATTACGTCATAGTCTATTGGGCTGATATTGATAAATTAGAAGGTTGTGTCGGCCGTTGACTCAATGACGCGAATTGAGGATTATATAAGTTTTATTTGTAGATAGATTGTATTTTTTCATTAAAAACAGTTGCGTGTAAAAGAACTTACGAAAAGTCTAACATTCTACATTATACAAGGCTAGTCGAAAAGGGGGTATCCGAAAGGGTAATAAAGTACCCATAACATTTTCCCCAAAAGTCAATAGTTTAAGAGAAATGGTTGTTCAAAGATTTCATAAAAAATATGGTAAAATCTATCAATCCTCAGCTATGATCAGCTGCGCTTACATTTTAGGTCATATTTGGGGTAACGGATTAGAAGCTCCATTTTCTGAATTCGTAACTAAAGCAAGGATGAAGAAATTTTGAAAAAAATATAAAAATCATCAAATTTTGAAATTATAAAGCCTGGCGTCGACTACAGCTGAAACGCATCGAATCGAGTCGAGTCGCATTTGTTACGTGTGAAGACGAATCAAGGCGAAATGGCTAGTCATAGCAAGTCGTTAAAACAGAAATTCGCATGACAAGCGATGCACGCGAGTGATGCGACTCGGCGCGTCTCTGATCAACGCAGTTTTATAGTAAATGTATAGGAGGCGAATTAATGCGATTCCATTCGACTCGACTCGGAGAGCTTAGTGGACGCTAGCCCTAACACTTGCTTTATGCTGGCTTCTCACGGCGCGCGAAATCACAAGTCGCGCCGCGCCGGCCGATTTGTACGAGCGAGCACGCGCCAACAGGCGAGCCCGCGCTACCCGTTCTCATGGGCGTGGTGCGGCGCGCGTTTGTCCCGCCGGCCACGCTGTCGACACCACAGTCCGAGACACGCAGCGCATCATGTCGCAAGAAGAAGAACGATCTCACCGAACTTGTTCACCCGCGCCAGCCCGCGCGCGCTCGAGTCGCCACGAGTGTGCTCGCGCCGCACCTTTGAAGTACCGACTCCGAGCGGATCGGACGTGCTTGCACGCGCCAGCCCGCGTCTCCTCGAGCCATTACCTTCACACGGCGCGTAGGCGCGAGCTGGCGCGGCGCGACTTGTGATATTGCGCGCCGTGAGAAGCCAGCATTAAAACAGTCAACAGTGATACTTTAAGTGGCCCGCGGATTAGTAGCCCCTTTCTAACTAACCTTGTAGAATCTCAAGTACATGCAACCTAGTAATTACAAATAATCAAGATTTGTTTTACCTTATCCTTAAGTTGTTGACACATATGGAGTGCTGCCGTTAACATGAACAACACATCACTCAGCCAGGGCACAGCGCAGTCCGCCTGACACGAGTCGATCCTCATTGTTCCATGTACTGAACTCAGTTGGTATGCAACAAATATAAGCTTGTGGGATTGTATGTAGAAGGATATTGCTAAGTCTTCTGGTAGATTTGGCGATAGGGCTTTCTGGAAACAGATTTTCATTATTAATTAACACAATAGGTATTTGAGTACTATTAAAACTGTATACCAAACTAGTATTATTTTATTGAAAGTATAGAAAGAAAACGATATGTAAAAAATAAATAAACTCGATAAATAATAGAGGAGACGCTTTCGACTTTGTTGAAGAGGCATTTTTGGTCATTGTCACGCGAAACAGATATTGTACAGAGTGATGTTATTATCACTATGAAGTTTTTAAGGTATGTCGTCGTTTTTTCAATGTTGCTAATTATTTATGTAAGTTTTGAGATTTTGAATAAAATAATACTGTCAAATACCATATTTTTTTATTTTTTTTTACTTTGTCCTTTACTAGGATTTCTCCTGTATCATGGGGGCGTTTACAGACACAAATCTCACATACACAAACGCCCAGATCCGAAACAACTATCTGTAGGCCAAACAAATTTTTGTTCCGTGTGGGAATCGAACCCACGACCCATAGCGCAGAAGCCAATCGCTTAGCCACTGCACCAAACGTGTCGTCGTCTATTATTCTATATCTAATTCTTTCTGCCACTCAACAGTGAAAGTGATTCATATTTCTGCATTTACTAAAATGTCTGTTAGTCAGACCAATGTGCGTTAGCTACTCAGATACTGATTACCCATTATCAGCCAGATATTTATTGTGTCTGTTTTTTGAAGCGATTTATCTCAATTGATTGAGTACAAACTTTTTGTTCTACACATCTAACACTTAATCAGTACAGTGCGACTATACAGTTAAATTGCACAGTTAAGGGTCAAAATACACGACCGATAGTTGCTTCCGGGAGCCGGGTCCGACTACCTGATTGGATTCATGAAATACACGTATGATTCTCGTGTCCGATTTTTTCTGTACGACGACGACGCCCGGATGATTCTGACATCCGATCCGATAGTCTGATCGTACGTGTAATTCATGTTCAAACAAATGTATGACGCGGAGGCCTTCAGATAGTCTGATCAGACTATCGGAACCGACTATCGGAGGCAAGTATCGGACGTGTATTTGAACTCTAAAACTGAATGGTGTGTACTTAAGAATTTAAAAATAACTTTACACACTAGATAGGAATGATTTTTGTCATATAACATACCATATTTCTACTCTTCATAAGCTCATCAATTGCTTTTTTCTTAGGCAACACTAAGGCTGTCCGAGCTCTTTGCAGGGAGCCAATGAGACATTGAATTATGTGAAGCACTTCTTCTGATGACCTGGAAATCAAAAATTACTTTTCATAAAATATTAATGTTTTTTTCTTTTGTTTTCTTCACTCGTCACGCAATCTGTCCAATGACTATGAGCAAATGTGTTGTCAGACTGTGTCATACATGTTGGGAATTGTGAGCTGGACCACCAGTGGATTTGTGTGATGTTGGAGATGCTTTTTATAAGTTTTAGCAAAAGATCTAATATTGTGTGTAGTGTGCTCAATTTCAGGTGATTGTGAACCTCTGAATTCTTTATGAACCAGGTAGCATTGGCTATTTGCTTCAGGATGGAATCTTCTGCTCTTTGTATTATTTTTATGTTGGAGTCACAAGCATTAATGAAAATAAATTATACTTAGTACATTGCTGGTGGTACAATCTAAACATAACATTTCTCTTTTTTTTTTGATAAGCTATTAGATTGCGATAGTTGCTACGTCATAGACATGAGCTGTTGGGAAGTATCACATTGCATCCATTTTGTTTTTACATATTTTTGTACTTATAAAATCACCCACAAAGTCATAAAATACAGCTCATGATAAATACTAATAATTTTATAGTTTGGCATCTAAAATTACTCCAAGAAATTATGTACCGAGACTGATGTCTACGTTAAAATTAGCATAACAGTTTAAAATACTTTACATTTATGGTAAACATCTTATTCAGGTGAAATAAATTTACATAACCTTGAGCTCTTCTGTCATGTATGTTGAGGTCATATCAGTGAACATGTGATGTTTTATTAAAAGGATGTTAGCAATTTCCTTTCATAGTAAAATGAGAGATAATGTGGTACAATATTGACTGCAGATTTTGTTTTGCAATTAAATGTGGTGTAGTTTATTTTAATTAATAAAGTTAGTTTTTTTATCTAGGGTACAAATGAACTCTACTTAAGTTATGTAAGTTAGTGGGAGATGGAAGGTTATTTTCATTAAAAAGGAGAATAATTATGGACTTTCCAGATTGTATTGATTGATTAAGGAAGAACTATGTTCGATGAAAGATTAATATTATGACAAATTAATTCAAATACTTCCTCATGCTTCTATCAGATTAAGACAAATTTAATCATACTTCTAAAATTATTTAAATGTGCATATTAAGCATAGGTACCTGAATACATAATGTTTGTCAACATTATCAATATAGCCGATAGCCTGTTGTAAATGATTGGCTGCATCCTGTATCTGTTGGAGCTTCCACGGACCATCCTGGTTGATGGACGTACGGCATATTGTGTGCATTTGTCGTAACACCTTGAAACTTATGTCCTGGCAACAGAATATTATCTTCTTATTAGAATCAATGTACGAAGGGCTTATGGCTAATTAACAACTAAGTTAAGCTGTGTTTGCCAGTCAGTCCATGGAGGGGTCACGGTCCATTACACTTTGAAACCCTGTGCCTCAGAGAGCACATTAAGCCATTGGTCTCAGTGTTGTACGAATACCTATGACAGTCGTTACAGGTAGTCACAAGCCCAAAAGTTTGACATTGCAGTATATCGACGGTGAAGTATCAATATCTAATAACTAACATTTTAGCGATTTTCACTTTAATCCATATTCCTAGGTAAAATATGAAAGAGCTTGTATTTACAATGTTGAATTGTTATTATTTATGATTTTATCGGTCTTGAATTGTTCTTATTCATGAAATATTTGCTTAAAAATACCTAATAACTATAGAAATGAAAGGTTTTTTTCGTCTCCTGTAAAATGACTGTTTTATAGTTATTAGATATTGATACTTCACCGTCGATATGTATAACTGGGTTGCGGAGGTCTGACAGCAGTCGCTGTGTGATACACTTCTTCTTCTTCAATCGTGTCGGCACGAGCTATACAAGAATAGCTCATGCCGTGGTGAAAAGATTAGCCAGTCAGCAAGGATGGTAGCGAGGCTGACTGCCCAGGGTGCGCCGGACGTACTGAAGTATCGTCACTTATGGAGGCTCTTTTCATGTACTGCAGTGTGATACACTGGTATTCAGCCGTATCTGGTTAGACTGGAAGCTGACACCAACATAGTGGTCAGAGGGTTATCTTTATAGTTGGAAAAAGGCTAGGCAGATAGATTACTGAACAAGGGCAATAACATTGAATTGTGTACAGGTTACCTGATTTCTATTTATTTACCTTGATTACTGGTACTGTATGTATTTAAGGAATAATACTCACAGCATGGGTTATACTGTCCCCAGTAAGTGTCACAATACATTTCAGTTGTTCAGGCTGTGATGTCAGTATGAATTTATCTTGCTTCTGGCCCTCGTTACCGTACAAGGGCACGGGAAATCTGTGAGCGCACTCCTAAAATGCAAATCTTGTCTCAAAAAACGTATCTTACAACATCATCACACATATTTAGAGTTTTATCTGTGACACTTACGACTAAAACAGAATGGAGCTGATGTAATATAGCGTGAACCTCTTCACGAAGAACCCATTCGAATTCCTCTTTCTAAAAACAAATTACACAGTATGAATATTATAATAACTAACGACTGAAACAATAATTCTACTCGGACGTTCGTTTCACAATAGATACAAGACAAATTGAGTGACAAACCAAATTAGCTGCTTCTTCTTTTTCGTTATCACACATTTCAGAACAATATTGGGAATTCAAATATTAAATATTCTCTCGGTTTTATCAGGCAGGGAACGTTGCCTATTGAATTCACGTTAATTCCACAAATCACAAATTGAAGGGGGTGCAAGAAACCTGGGGTGGGGCGAGGGGGAATGAAATGTGTGATGTGACTGATTTATCTTCGTCCAGAAATCATGATTGACACGACATGTTACATGTAACTTGTAAACACAGACTAGAGTGCGCGCAAGATAAGTCTGCGAGCGGCCGAAATCGGAACTAATCACGGTCCACCAAAGTGTGTGCCGTTTTATTAATTTTGATAGTAGAACTACCTGATTGTAGGAATATTTAACGGGAAAATTATGTTTAGCGATAAAAAAGTTAAGCCTAAAAAGCGGTAATTTGAACTTTTGCGATCATGGAAACGTTTAGCACGCCCTCCGTCACGCGCAGAGTTATCTTGCGCGCACTCTAGATAGGGAGTAAAGGAGATGGTTAAGCTTAAGATACACTACGTCAGCTGTCAGCAAAAATTCATAACACACAAACACAGACTAGATACCTTAGAGCATATACCTATGGAGGTAGCAATGCGCAAGTTCCCAAACATTTTATTCTGCCAAATTTTGGGGGGGACGCGGTAAACACGTACAGCACACATTTACAGCTTAACACATATAAATATCGTGTAGCTATGAACTCACACTAAAATAAAAGCCGGAATACAAACAAATAACACGCACGCTAACAATAACTTCGTCGTATTTATTTATGTTGACGTTTAACACAAACGCAAAATATAGTGATGTGGTATGATAAAAGACCGATAAACTGAATGATAAAGGAATGAACAAATAAAATATATAATTTCATCTCGTGGAAAACAATTTGTATGTAATTATTGTTCTTAAAATTAAAATAAAACAATTGTAAGCAGAATAACAATAATTTGTTTAAAAAAAGAGCTATGGAGCGCAGTATACTTGGTGTTAAATTAACTGATCGAGTTCGAAACACAATACTGCGCTCCAAAACTCAAACTGTCGACGTGGCTGAAAAGGCCGCCCAGCTGAAGTGGGACTGGGCAGGGCATGTCTGCCTGCCAAATGAGCTGTGGGCCCGTATAGCACAAGAATGGAGCCCTGAGACAGCGAGACGGGGTCGCGGCAGACCGCGCAGAAGATGGCGGGACGAGTTGGATGCCTTTCTTGAGGTTTGGCATGAAACTGCACAGAATCGCGACAAGTGGAAGAAATGGAGGGAGGCCTTTGCCCAGCAGTGGGACAGTACAGGCTAATAATAATAAACACCCTCTGGGAAAGGCGTTACCTCACCATGAGATTAACGTAAAACCGGAGGGAACATTAGACTAGCTTTCTACAACCCCATAATATAGTAAAACATGTGTCATGAGGTCTACTGAAAAGCTTACAAACCGCAGGGCAGCTTGTGGCGAGCTGTTGGTGAGTGGCGACACTGCGTACCTTATTGCCTCAGACAGTCGGTCAGGGCCTCGTTTTCAGTTTGCCTTTATTGGCTGGCTGGAGTGGAACCCCAAGAGTGCCCGCAGGACTCTCAACTCTGGCTTGCCTTTATCGGCCGTCAAGAGGGGGGCCACCAGAGCTATATGCTCGGAGGTGGAAGTGTCTAATGGCGTAATAGCGGGGAAACCCACTCCGGGTCTTTTAGACCCGCGACGGCGAAACCGGGGCCACATTTCTCTACACCTCTAGCCGCTCACACGTTTGTTGCCCCCTTCGCCTATACATATACTGGCGGCATTTCAGGGGGCCCAGCTAGTGAGCTGGCGAGTCACCGTCTGCCAACGCATTTCAAATTTAAACTTGAAAGGCAGACGCCGTTTCTTCCGGCAATAGAAGTTATCTAGTCCACCTAACACCCCTTCCCATAGACCAGATATTTTTCACCATATTTTACAATAGTCTTGCACCCACCTGGGACGGTCCATGACTGTACTCCAATAGTGCAGCCGTGGATAGTCCCCGGTTGGTGCCCCACCCCATTTTAGATTAAAGTTCTCAAAGGGGCCTCTGCGCGTTGGACCTGTGTCCCCGTGTATGCCTTCCAAAGGACCGGACATCTTCCGCACGGAAGATGATCCGTGACTACAGAGGGATATAATAATAAAAATGAGTCTTATATTATTTTCGCTAAAGTTAGGTACCATTAAAAAATATTAAAAAAAAAACAACACTCAACTAAAATAATAACTAAATAATAAATATTTTAAAATCACGGCAATCAACTTCCGCAATTTAACTTACAAGTGGATAAGAACTACAGTGTTTTCATATTTTTTTTAATAAAATGAAGAATAGTCACAGAGACTACAGCAGAAACAAAAAGTTAAATAGGTACCGGGTGAAAATAAATATTAAGTACTATCGCGGTATCGCTACGCGTGGTCTGTCAATTCGAGGAGCTTAAATGCCTCACGTTAAGAACACCCGTGCGTGGCTGCCTCGTTAACATGGTCATCACACCTGTATTCCCTGAAGGGTGGGGCAGAGGAGTATAGTAAACCCTCGTTTTGCCGTTATGTTTAGTTCCTTTCCCTTGTAATAGGGGGCGAGTCTATTGCCATCAACCAGGCACAAATCCAGACTCTGGGCTGCTACTAAGAAATTCCACACGGAATAATCCAATAACACTTTGCCCGACCTGGGGCAAAGTGTTATTGAGAAAAATTTCAAAATTCGATCAGTTTTATTTCATGCAAAACGATTAATATTTTGTTTTTTTTTTAATTCTTCATTTCTGCTTTAGTTATGAGTTCAGAAAATGGAGCTTTTAAACAGTGACCCCAAAATATGACCTAAAAGATAAACAGCTGATCATAGCTGGTGATACATAGATTTTAGCGTATTTTTCATCAAATCTTTGAACAGCTATTTCTATATAAAATATTGACTTTTCGGGAAAGTTGTAGAACAAAAGTTATTCACTATTATGGGTTCTTTAACAATAACACCCCTTCAGATTAGTACCCCCTTTCCGACTAATCTTGTATAGATGTATTTGAGAACATTTTAACCACGATTCAGTCGATTGTGTTCGCTGCACACGTAATGGGGTTTAAATATGAATTTAAGTTAAATTTCTTGATTGAAACTTAGTTCTATCATTGTTGTTGGAGGCAAAAAAACCTTTTATTTTTTGTTAAATAGTATCAACAAGGCAAAATGAAATAAAATCAATAACAGAGAACATTATGAGAAGCGGTAAACCTCTTTGTAATTTTCGTTCATTCAATTATATTCACATTGTCCCGTCACTGCCTCTCGTTTTAAAATATTTCTGTCAATTTCTGTCACAAAAGATGACAGCTAAGACGTGAATTATATTTTTGAAAATAATGCAAAATGTATACATGTTTGCCGAAATAATGCTTATTAGTGACAGAAAACTCCATGTTTGAGGAAGCAGACCGCTTTTTGCACGAAAATACCGAAGAATTAACCATTTTTACGAGGTGTGTGTCGTGACACGGTACGATATGAAATGGCCAGATATCGCGAGAGAACTAGTTTTTATAATCGTCTATGGCCATACGTCACGGGGGTACGTCAGAGGGGTAAGCGTATTCTTGCTCCCTCCATAGGTATATGCTCTAAGCTAGATACGGATACAATCACACAAAGTAGAGCCAACTCAGCAAATTAAGACAGCAAATAAATAAAAGAAGCCTAGAATTAGAATTTAGAAACACTTTCACTGGCTACTGTGCTAAGCTACCTTGTTTGTAATGTAAGGCACCGATTTTAGAAAATGTTTTATGATAAGGCTATTGTTTGATGCTTTTCCGAAATCGGTTTTTTAAATGTTTATTTTATTTTTCCGTCTTGAGTGGATAATAACTCTAAGAAATCGGTCCACAAATCCCGAAGAAAGAAATCGTTTTATATACATAAAAATAAGATAAAAAAAACATACGCATGGAATTGATATATCCTCCTCTTTTCTCCCACCTTCGTCGAAGTCAATTAAAAATACCGAAGAGTATAAAATAACTACGCAAAATACAAACTAAAAGAAAAAATTATAACGTCACTTTTACAGTCGTCCGACAGTTTTGTTGGTATTTATAATTGCTAATTAATTCAAAATGATTTTCCCAAGGAACCTGAAAGCTTATTACGAAAGATTAGAAAAAGTTTTTTGGGACGCTGGAATAATTGCAGGGTATTCCTTTATGCTTTTAAACTTTCGCAATGCATATTATTACTAAACGGGAATAAATGCGAATTTGTGATCCCGATATTACCTACATCTGATTGGCATGAGCAGTGCAACCTGCAAGCCTAATAACGCGAGATAATTTTGTCGTCGTATTATATTATTCTCGCATCTAGCGGATTCCCGTGACCTTCACCAGATCGTCGGTCCACTTTGTGGAAGGCCTACCATATAATTATTATACTCTTTGAGGTCTACCCACGCTGCGTCTTCCGGTACGCGGTCGCCACTTCAGAACCTTTCGGCCCCATCGGCCATCCGTTCTACGAGCACACACCCCGCTCACTACCACTTAAATTTGGCAATTCTTCGAGCTATGTCGGTTACCTTGGTTCTCCTGCGGATCTCATCATTTCTGATATGCTCACGTAGGGTAACTTCGTTCGATGTGGCGATGCTTGGGTAGGGTTACCATCCGTCCGGATTTATCCGGACATGTCCGGACTTTCAGGCTTTCATCCGGACTTCGTCCGGCTTTTTAATTTGTCCGGATTTTTGACATAGATGGAATAAATTCAATTAATGTGCAATTTTCGCATTAAATTACTTAAAAATAAAACGAGTATTAAATCAGTCATCAATCTTTATTAAACTACATACTAACACTACATACAACTAGTTAATCAGCCTCATCTCAATTTAAAACAATAAATTATTTCATTTTGTCTTTTTGAAATGTCCGGACTTTTTGGAAAATGTCCGGCTTTTTGTCCGGACTTTTCAAATTTCGAAATGGTAACCCTATGCTTGGGGGAGGCCTATGTCCAGCAGTGGACGTCTTTCGGCTGAATGATGATGATGATGATTATATTATTAGATAACCCATACATTATCACGTCTCAGCACGAAATATCTGACAGCGAAACTATCTTGCGGAGCCCAGCTGGTCGAAACATCGGGCGTATAAAGGTAAATTAAATTCGTGTTTATTCCAGCTTAGTAATAATAATAATTAATTAATTACCCAGCTAGTGAGCTGGCGAGTCACCGTCTGCCAATATATTTCAAATTTAAAGCTTGAAAGGCAGACGCCGTTTTCTTCCGGCAATAGAAGTTATCAAGTCCACCTAACACCCCTTCCCATAGACCAGATATTTTTCACCATATTTTACAATAGTCTTGCACCCACCTGGGACGGTCCATGACTGTACTCCAATAGTGCAGCCGTGGATAGTCCCCGGTTGGTGCCCCACCCCATTTTAGATTAAAGTTCTCAAAGGGGCCTCTGCGCGTTGGACCTGTGTCCCCGTGTATGCCTTCCAAAGGACCGGACATCTTCCGCACGGAAGATGAGCCGTGAACAGAGATACATAATTATTATTTGTTATTCTAAATATTATTTAAAATGTAAAATGTTTGTAAATAAGATGAATGAAAAGGAAAAATATAACTTGCAGGGTGATCTAAAAATAAGTAGCGCAGGTTGGTATATAATATTCTGCAGTGAGTACGCTGAGGCCATGGCCATCATCAGTCGTAAATCATTCTAATGATGATGAATCAGAAACTATTATTGTGCCTATATTGACAGGATAGGGTATTTCATCCATTTTCGTACTCTTAAAATAGTTTTTATAATGTTTTTCAGGAAATCTGGTCGTCACATGAAATTCCCATACACACTTTCAGCGAAAATCGCACAATTTCCGGTATTCTTTTACATGAAAAATAATTGGATCTGGATGTATTGGCCATTGGGTATATTAGGAGGCTTCTATGCTTTCTATAAAATACATAGATTGGTTAATTCTCCAGAAAGTAAGAGAAGCTGGGCAGAATCCCAAAGAAGAGCTGCTGAAAAAGAAAAAGCAAAACATCAATAATTTTTTTGTCAGTTTTTATTTAGTATTAACTTCAATGAAAATTAGAAGTTGATTTGGACAAGTGATTTCAGATATAAATTATTCAGGACCTTGGTGATGATGATACCTTTAAAGTAATAAACGCTATTACTCAACTACACCAACAATATTGCTTTAAATTTTCAACCGCAAACATTAATGCAATTTGCAACAACCAACTTGGAGTGTTTGTTTATACTAGGTACTTCGAAAGTATAAGCATAATTAGCCCATTACTGTCTCAATGCTGGACTCGGGATAAGGGTTTTGGCCTAAATTACCTAAGCCTTAGGTTTTGCAGGCTATATTATATACACGCTATCGATAACTTTTGGAGCCCTCATTTTTCGGTTTCCTCACGATGTTTTCCTTTACCGTTAGCACAAGTCATAATCAAATTTTGATCAGCACATGAATTCGAAAAGCAGGAGTTGCCGGCCGTGAATCCAAAAGTCCTGCATGATTGTATCCCTATCTAGTCTGTGCCTGCATGGAAGCCAAGCGATCAACCACTAGGCTATTACTACACACACTTCGATAATGTCTGTGGTTCAGTGTGGTCTGTGCGTTACAGCTGTTAGTTATTTCTCTGAGGGCTCTAGGACGTGGAGCGTTTCCACAGTTCTATTCTACAGAAATATTGGTGAACAAACATGAAAAAAAAAACTCTAAAATGTATCTTTGGGCCATTACCTAACAAAACCAGATAACAACATTAAATCGCAAAAAGCTGGGTGGTTTCCAATACATTCGCATCAGGCTTCGATTCATTATTGCCGACCGTTTGCTTTCAGCTGTGAAAATATGACCTCGTTTACGTCTAAAATAAAACATGTACCTATTCTACACGAATCACTCAGGTCTTATTTGAAGTTATTTGTCTGATGCTTTATTATATGGAATGTAGGTAGGTACTTCAGACCTTTACACAATCGTTTAGAAGTTGTACCACAACTTGTTTTAACCCTCGACGCAAAAAGAGGGGTGTTTTAAGTTTGACCGCTATGTGTGTCTGTCTGTGGCACCGTAGCTGTTAAACAGGTGAACCGATTTGGGTGCGGTTTTTTTAGGTGTAAACGAGGGGTTAATATGGAATCGGTTTGTAACATTTCTTCATTGATCATTCACTTTAGAGCTTGCGGCACATCCGCCTCGACTCTTCGCCCTTTTTTATAACGTTCAACAGTTGCGTGGAATGCTTTACAGCCGCTTTGGACCTATCAGCCGCATCTTCATGGACGAAAAAAAGTATTAAGTACCTACCTCTTTGTAGTCGCTGTGTGACATGTGGAATCCAGCATTAACAGTTAATGAAAAAATATATTTATACGTTACTTAAAGAATCCTCAATATCTATCGGCAGCTTAGAGCATGTTCGAAGATCGGCAGTGTGTTCTTCACAGCACAAACACTAGGAAGCAGTGAAGGGCGAGCATTTTTGGGGGCTGTTTTTTGTAACATTGACTTTCGAAGGTCTGTCTAATGAAAACTGAGAATGAAAAATGATGGCACATAAAAAAAAAGGTTTTGTATCCCCGGGTTAACTAGGAATAAATGTATTTGATAAAACTGCAAAGTATTGCGATGCGCTGTTTCTTTTACTGTGGACGGTGGACCCATCAGCAGCAAGTTGACTTCTGGAAATTTTTATAAGCAAGCCAAGCATTTGCTTTTTGCTTCAATAACTGGCGCAATTTACTTGCCAGTGGGTTCAGCGCTAAAAGCTCGTATTCCAAATACAATATCTGATAAATGACATTATCAAAATTAAAAACAAATAGTGTCAAAGTCAAAAGATATTTTGTTGTTTGTGTGTCCTCTGAAATTTCTGTTTAAAAAAATATTTCGATACATTCAAAGATGTTTGTGATTTGCAAAAATTAACTGCTGTGCTGATCGTAGACTGTTTTTAGTAAAGTTCCGAGATGTGGGTTAAACCTCAAGAAATTTTCTTAAAAACTGCGCTGTGGTAATTATGTTTACGATGGCCGCTTATCTATAGCATTTAACTTGATTGCGAAATTGTGTTAATATTTTCGTACAACCCTTAGGGATACCGATGAAACGACTTTGTACTTCGTTCTACAAAGGAGGAAAGGGCATGGGAAATCGAAAGGGTTCTCCTCGCTTCTTGTGGGTACTTTAGATAGCGTCAGAGATACTAAACCAGCGCCCTATAGGATTTTACATCAGACACCTAATTCAGAAGTGTATTATGGTAATCTATATTTATCATTATTTATATTGAATTGCTTATTTTAGAATATTGTAAATAATCATCCAAGTTCATGCATGTATACTAGAGTTGCCAACCGTCCTGTTTTCCCAGGACATGTCCTGGTTTTTGTAGTGTCCTGGGATGTCCTGAATAGTTTTTAAGCAGCGTCCTGGCTGTTTAAAGTGCCCTGATAAGGTCATGTATTTTAAAATTTGCTTTTTCAACCCGTATAAGTTTATTCAAATCCTTTTTTAAAAAAATATGATTATTTTTATTACTTGAATTTCATGTAACCTATTTTCAGTACCTATTAATTTAACTATTGCTACTCTATTACTGCGCCCTGTTTTTAAACTGAATTGTCCTGATTTTTCGAACTTCAGATCCTAGTTTTTTAAATTTGGGGTTGACAACCCTAATCTTCTTCTCTCGTGTCAGCACGAGCTATACGAAAATAGCTCATGCTGTGGTGAAAAGATTAGCCAGTCAGCGAGGTTGGTAGTGGGGCTGACTGCCCAGGGTGCACCGGACGTACTGAAGTATTATCACTTGAGGAGGCTCTTTTCATGCACCCTAGGCACCCATTAGGGTTGCCAGTTGGTATACCAGAGTTATGTGTAAATAATGCTGGAAACTTATAAAGAATAACTCTAATTTTTAAAGACTCGTTTAAAGTCCAACTCTGCTAACAAAATTGTTGCTAAACTGCAAACGAACCACAACTGTCAAAATGATTGGTTTTGATTTTGTTGTCACAAATTTTTACAGATTTGTCAACAAAAACTCCAACTAATGATTTGGCTTCAGTTTGGTTGAAAACTTGCAATAAAATAAAAAAAAAATGTTACTTCTATTTTACTTCTAAATAAACTCAATTTTCTTTTTAAGAAAGCATTGTTGTTATAATAAGCAAATAAATATTTATTAAAACTACATAAATTCTTCCATTCAGCTTAATAAGTTACACAGTATACATATAAACAGCAAAAAATGTAATTCTGATAGGATATTTTGGTAACTGTTTAGAGCTGCATTGCTGGTTGTTGAGGCCAAACCTATGGTTATGGTGAATATTTATGGTATTATATTCCTCAAATACAAGGAGTAAATGCTGCATTTGTGAGGAGACCTGAACATCTGTTGAGGATATAGGCGGGTTTGTCTTTAGCCCATACATTTTACCTTTTATAAGACAGTGCATTGCCACTAAAATATTGATTTTCGCCACTAACTTTTTTGGAAGGTGTTGCGAAAGCCTCCTTGTTTTTGTTTTTAAGCCTTGCATATTTTCTTAACTAAAAAATAAAATTCATTTTTTTTATTGTTTAATAAAAACTGCCAAATTGTTTGTTATTTACTTTTCCTAAATTCTTGTGTCTTATAAAGGGTTAAAGAATGTGCTGACTATCAATATGCATTGACCGTAAAATATCAATCTACATCCAAGCCTGATATGAGTGACACTAGCACAAATTTTAAATATTTATTTAACAAGTTTAACCGTTGCGTACCGCCTGTCGTCCCAGGACAACACTTAATTGTCTTATCTATTGTGTCTATAATTACGGTGATTGAAAGTTTAAAACATTACAGTAATAGCTACAGCATTAACTGAGCAAGAAATACGCCTGGATTGGCAGTGGTTGTTTGACAATGTATGTCCAACACTTCATTCATTCGACACCGAGGAAGAAGTGACAGAGTTTGTGTGCTGTAAAATTAACTCTATCATTGCAACAGAGCAGGAGACTTTCACTGAAGGTACTTTTTATCTTTGTATTTTGCATTATCCCATAGGGCTGGCATAGCCACCCAGAATGGCTGAAGCTTCGTAAAAAAAGACGAAAAAAAAAAACTTTGTTTTATTGCAAGCTGTTGCTGTATGTGGCTTCTGCAGTGGCGTAGCAAGCGGAGTGACACCCATCATGGGGTGACACCCAACCGCAGTAAAAAATATAAACTTAAAAGGTTAGTCAGAAAGGGGGTACTAATCCGAAAGGGAGTTAAAGTAACCATAATAATTAATAACTTTTGTTCTACAACTTTTTCCAAAAAACAATAGTTTAAGAGAAATAATTGATCAAAGATCTCAAAAAAAGCTCTAAAATCTATCTATACCCAGTTATGATCAGCTGTGTTTACATTTTAGGTCATATTTGGGATCATGAATTAGAAGCACCATTTTCTGAATTTGTAACTAAAGCAGGGATGAAGAACTTTTGAAACAACTAAAATAAAAATCATATTGCATTGAAAAAAAAAAACCGACCGAATTTTGGAATTTTAACACTTGCTTTAAGACAGTCATCAGTGATAATTTAAGTGGCTTGCGGATTAGTACCCCTTTTCCGACTAACCTTGTATATTGATTTAATTATTTTCTTCTTTGTTGTGTTCTGAGCAACATTATTTCTTTATTTTGATTAACAATCAGTTCGGGCCCCCGGAGTAGGTAGAGTATTGACACAAATATAATTGACAGTTGCGGCCACTTGCAACTTAAACGCGGTTGGTTGGGTGCAACTCAAAAAACTTTACCCCGCATTTACACAGTCGTGTTCGCCATTCGCCTTGTCACTCGACGAACATTCGATGAAACATTCGTATACGAGTGCCGTCGCGAACTACTGTTCACACATTCGCGGAGTGGATTATTTTGACATTCGCACACGAACATGGAGGACGTGTAAACAATGGCGGCATGCACGCTACATCTATTGAGTTTATACAATTATTTAGATATCAATTTGAATTTCCATAAACATCTTCTGCTGCCATACCCGATTTGATAGACGATTTCTTCTTTCGAAGATGTGTACGAAAACAGGCCAATAATGAATTCTTCTTTAATTTTAAGTTGCTGACTGGCAATCCCATGCTAGTTGATATACAGTTCCATGCATCGTTTATCTTTTGTCTATTTTTACGTTTGCAATGTTTTGGATTCCAAACAAGCTCCTCCTTTTGATAAAGTTCTAGGAATTCTAAAATTCGCACTTCACTCCACTCCATTTTGTCTACACGTCCTGTTGGGTCGGGTGCTAGCTGTCAACTGCGAATGTGTAAACAGTAAGTTCGTGTTCGCCATTCGTGCCCTTTGATTCGCGTCCGAAAAACCGCTACCAACGCGAGCCCGCGAATCGCGAGGCGAGGCACGAGGCGAATAGCGAGGCGAGGCACGAGGCGAATAGCGAGCGCACTGTTTACGTATGCGTGTTCGTTATTCACCTCGCTATTCGCACGAATGTGTATGCGGCTTTAGAAAAATCAAGTAACAGGTGACACCACCAACATCCGCACCGGGTATTACCCATGCTAGCTACGCCATTGAGCTCATGTATTTATCTTATGTAGTAAAGAATTTACCATTATTAACTCCATTATTTACCTCATCCAGATGAAGATACAGTCACATACAAAAATGTGGACTACGAGTTCCATGAAAGATTCCGAATGCCCAAAGACGAGAAGTTGGTCTGTTACTACTCCTGTAGGTAAGTTACAGTTTTATTGTCATTCATTTGACCGTCCTCAATACTAATTGGAATTAATAACACAATGAATTTGATTGTAGTGTATGTTTTTAGGATGATTCATGCTAGGTGGTAACGACCAGACGAACTGAGCGTGGCATTGGCTGTACACTTATACACAAATACATATTAGAACTTGTGCACGCAAGGTTTATCCCCGGTTGTTGATTCAGAATTTGGTGAATCATACTTTATAATTAACATTTCTGCATTTCTTTTCATGAATATGATATTTATATTGCTTGCAGATATGATTTTCTACCAAATCTGTTCTCCCTCTCCCTAAAATGTTTATTAAAATTATAAGTGCCTTAAAAGATCGTAAAAATGTATAAGTGTAAAGAAGTTTTAACAATTCGTTAGTTGACAATTCCTTAAAAAGCCTTTCTCAGAGACAAATTTTAATCTCACAAGCACCCAGACCCCTTACAACTATCTGTAGGCAATACAAACATTTGTTTCGTGAGGGTATCGAACCTGCGATCGCGGAGCAGCCTAGAGTTAGTTCAGCCACTGCGCCAATCGTGTCGTAAATATAATAATATTGTTGAAATTACTTAGCATTATGTGCTTTGGTTATGTAATACAACAATATACACGTGTCAATTTTGAGGACATCCTAAAAAGACTTCTTTTAAGGGTTCCATATAGGGTTTTCGCGTTCCCGGCCTATTTGAGTTCCCGGGAATCGGGAATTTCTTCTCTTAATTCCCGGGAATTCCCGGGTACCCGGGAATTTGCATCTTTTATGTATAAATATAGTTTTTCTCGTATATTTCAAGATTAAACTTGTGTATGTACTTTAAACATGACGAATTGATAAATTGTCTAACATAACAATGGACTTTTCTTATTAAAATAAAAAATCTTACACTTATTCCACTTATTTAAAAAATTTAACTAGTAACAGTCATTTATTGTGCGACGTCGCGAGTTTCTTTAATGAAAAAAAAGTCTTCTCTTCATATAATACGGCAAAAAATTACGGAATAACAATATGACTATAAAGGGTGTTACTAAATTCGTCTAATAACATAAAACCACATGATCTACTACTGGTGTAGATTGTGTAGAATGACCGAGCACGGGATTTAGCTTGATTAAAAATAAAAATAAAGTTTTTTTTTCTTGCGGTAGCGATATGTGATCGAAACATAACAAGCTAAAAAGGTAAAAATAAAAAATTGCTAAGTAAATATTTTTTTTATTCTTTGGAACATTTCGACGCCACACATCAATGAATGAAAGCACGGTGACACAGCTGGCTAGCACGACTAGCACGAAATCGTTCTTTGCAGTCGGTTAACTCGGGGCGCAAAAAGGGCTCGAAAAAATAACTTTTTTTATTGAAAATAAACTAAGTATTTTGTATTTAAAATAAAAACCATTTAGGGTTAATCTGTGACCAGTAGATCACGCTGTTTGAAGGAATTACACAATTCGTTTACAATTACACAAAAGAAAGCATTGTGAACAGTTTCTACAAATGAAACATTAAAAAAAAACAAGCGTTTAGAATCTGTTTACTAGACAGAGACAACAGTACTGTGTGCTGACATCACGATACTTTTACCTCATTCTAAGTTCACACCACGCAGTACAATGCCCGTTTCACGCGAGAGAGACAGAAAATGCTCTAAAATCTTCGGAACCGTGCAGACCCTTCCTTTTTCATCATCAATTCTTCATTTCAAATAATTCCCGGGTACCCGGGATTCCCGACAAATAATTCCCGGGTCCTAAAATTCCCAAATTCCCGGGAATTCCCGGTTCCGGGTACCCGGGGCGAAAACCCTAGTTCCATACCTAAAAGATCGAAACGGAACCCATATGGTGACACTTCAGGAAAATAAAAAAAAGAACAAACAAAAAACTTAGCTACAGTTTCCGAAATTAAATTAACTTTTAATTTTGGAAGACAGTCTGACTTACACTTGACCGGTTTTTTAAATGGTAGTAAGTCCAATCTGATCCCTTCACTTACGAAGATACTTCATCCCCATAAAAATACAATATTAATCGTCGTATTACAGTTATTGGAAAGGGAAGATGCCTCGCCAAGGCTGGATGTACCTATCCGTTCACTACATGTGCTTCTACTCCTACATATTTGGACGTAAAACCTCAATCAAGATCCGCTGGGCTGACGTCACGGAACTGGCTAAGACCAACAGTCTTGTGTTTCCTGATTCAATCAAAGTGGTTACCAGGGATGGAGAGCATTACTTCACATTATTCCTAAGGAAGAATGAGACTTTCGCTTTGATGCAGCAGTTGGCAAATATAGCCATGAAACAGTAAGTAACTTTGCATATTAGTGTCCAAACACTATGCCGAAAGTACGCGACCGAAGTTCCGCGGCTGATTTTACGTTCCGACGTATTCGGTTGATATGACACACCATAAGTGCCGAATTTCAGTTGAGCAAACTTGTGGGCGGACACGCGGGGCGCGGGCATGCCTGCCTCCCGCTGCTCCCCGCCCCGGATCTTCGTCGGCAATCGAACCGAACTTCGGTCGCGTATATAATGTGTGCTCTACAGAATACGTTGCCGCCGAATTGTCGCTGAACTTACGCCCGACCGAAGTTCGGCTGTACGCTATAACGCAACGTAATTTCGGCATAATGTGTCGTCAGTAATTCAAATAGCATTGCAGGCGTAATCATGCCGAACTTCGGTCGCTTACCTTCGGCACAGTGTGTTTAGACACTTAACATTAACTTAGTCTTGTGTATGAGGTTGGGTAAGCTAACAATGTGGCACATCAGCCCCCCGATTCAGAATGATTCGATTAGTCAGTTGTCAAACGATTCGGGGTAATCTATCTCTTTTTCTCTTATTACAAGAATCGTAGACGGAACGAGATAACAAACTGAATCGGTTAACAACTGCTTATTGAAAAGGTTCTGCTAAATCGGAGGGCTGGTTCTCCGTGTTCGGCAGCTGAACACCAGCTGTTTTTTTTTCACTTTTGTTGAACAACCCGTGTGATGGTTACTGCCTCCTGTATACAACTAAAACCACAAGAGGATTGCTGATGCGTTGCCAACCCTGAGACAAAGTTGAAAATTCTCATGGGCCTGACTACCAAACTAAATTTCGGCAAATCATTTTACGACAAGATTTGACTTCGACACTATGGAGCTCCGACATTACGGTACGTCTACAATTATGGAACTTCGACACTGGGGTTTAAAGTAACCTAACACGAAGGGTATGACGGGGGCTTCGTTCGCTCGCTTTGCTCGCTCGCTCTAGCCCCCATCATCCCCTTCGACCGACATAACCGTGTCGAGGTGCCCCAAATTAGGGTGTCGAAGTTCCATAATTGTCGGAGTAGCGTAATGTCGGAGTTCCATAGAGTCGAAGTAAAATCTTGTCGTAGAACGATTTGTCGAAATTCAGTTTGGGAGTGCCTGTATTTTCATATCATCGGCACCCATACCCTTCATACCGATACACAGTAATGTTGCTTGGTGGTGGAAATAGGTATGGTGGCAATACTTCCCCGGACGAACTTATTCACAAGGAGCTCAAAAATCTTCCATTTTTGTGTAAAAAAAATCGCATCTTTCATGATATCTATCTAATTAGTTTTTCGTCGATGTGCGACAGTCCACCTCTTCTGACCTTTAGGTTGAAAGTGACACGGTTATGTTTGGTCGTTTTCACATTTTGAAGGGCAAAAAGGGTGTATTTTAATCCTTTATAATGCCCAAGTGTATAGTACTAGGGTGATTACGGTTATGTGAAAGTAATTTGGTATTACACATATACTTATGCATGTAATGTGAGGCTTTGACGGGCGTTCAGTTAATCCTCATGGCGATAATGTTTTGTGTATGTTGGATTAAGATACGTAAGTTGTTTGAAGAGCAGACAGGAACATAATGCTTGCTGATGTCATTTGCACTTTAGCTGGCTTATGTGAGCACAGTTGCACCACTATTGCGTTCTTATCTGTACATTTTGAACCAAAGTGCCACTGTTACGCATTGAAGGCGAATAGGTAATAATGTTAATAGAACAGATCCTAGACATCGAGATTCGATTCACAAATTCCGTTAGTTGCGTCAAATTCGTAATCGAGAACTTAATTTGATCATACCTACTATTATTATAGTATTACTAGTTGACCCGGCAAACTTTGTCTTGTCATACGAAAATCCCATAGAAAAAGAATAATCAGTTTTTCCCGAATTTGCCAATTTTCCGGGCAACTTTTAAAATGTTTCTTTCTATAAAAACCTAACCAGGAGAACGAAGAAAATAAAAAAAAGGCAAATCTGTCCAGCCGTTCTCAAGTGATGCGCTTACCAAGGAACAGCATTTAATTTTTGATTTATACAAGGTGTAACATAAATAACGCACAACCTCTTCAGGGGTCACTGTACTCATCATTATGAACAACTTTTACTATGGGACCAAACCCGAAATCGCGAAAAAAAATCTGCTATTCCCTACATTCTGACGAGTCATGCGAACATTAATATAGGGAACAGCTGTTTTTTTTTTCGCGATTTCAGTTTTGGTCCCATAGTAAAAGCTGTTCATAATGAAGAGCTTGAACTGACCCCTTAAGAGTTTGTGCGTTGTTTAAGTTACACCTTGTATAGATATTTTGTATGTACAACCTGCGGAGAGTCACTAATTGCTCTGATAAGGAAGTCAGGATCATCCACATGTAACATTGAATTGTCTTTACCATGTATTTTTACTTTAACTTATTAGTTGTGTAAAAAAATGAGACTAATGACATGATGAGTGGTTTTTCATACAAACTCTAATGACACGTGTATAGGTACAATTGCTACATTGTATCGTTTATCGTTCGCTCGTACACAAGAAGACTACTTAAGTACTTAGTAAGCTTCAAAGACCAATAAAAGTATAGATATAGCTCAATAGCTATCCATCAATAGATAATGTAACTGTCAGTTGTTTACAGAAGCTATTACATTAATAAAGACCGGGAAAACTAATTGTTAAAGAATACATACTTGTTTAATGGCGTAGGAATATGAATACATACTGATTCAATGCCTTACGAATCTGAATACAATACTAAAAATCATGCCTAGAAGGGTAGCCTGAGATTTATTACTGTAAAGAAATAAAGAAAACTACGGGGTGTAAAGGAATTCGTGTAATTCCTTCAAACCACATGATCTATTAATGGTATAGATTAACCCCGCCCGGGATTTAGATTGATTAAAATAAAACTTTTTTTTCCCAAATAATATTTTTATGTGATAGAAAATTTCGATGCCATGCACAAATGAATGAAGGTACGGCGACACAGCTGACGGACACGACTAGCGCGATATCGCTACACGCAGCCATTTAACTCGGGACGCTAAAATTACTCGGATACAGAATACCATGTGTCATTTTTTGAAAACGTTTTTTGTTGATTCTGAAAACAACATATGCAGGGTCAATCAGTGTCACAGTAGATCACGCGGTTTAAAGGAATTACACGAATTTGTTTACACCCTGTATACATGTACTGTACATCTCTGGCCAGCTGAGAATAAAGCCGCTGAATTGGGGGACTGATTTTATTCTTACGTTTGGGGGGCAGAGGGTTATTGAGTGTCCGGCTGTTAGGTAAAGTCAATCACTAGTAAACAATGTTTCTTACAAGTTGCCAGCTGTTTCGGAAACAATGTTTCGCAGTTATTGTCGTCTACATCAGTAAATTGCTTTGTCTCATTGAATTGGCTATAAATTTAAAAATCTTTTTGTTGTCCCGCTTTATCTCCATGTTTATGAACAAGTGAAACACACTACCACTCTTGTATTACTAGTCTCGTTAAACAAGATAACATTTGCTGCGGAACCGCCAAAAGGGATAGCAACACCGCGAAACAAGATGAAACATGTAGATTCGCGTTTCTGAAACAGTGTATACAAACAAATGTTTTCTAGTGAATTTATGGCTTCACCTATCTGCCAGACAAATAATAAACCTCTGCCCTGCCTGGGAATTAAAGTCAGCCCAAGATTCATAACCTTTTTGATAATCAGTTGACAGCAAATTCGTTTAGTTATCTCTTTTTCTCGTACACAAAAGAGTACAAGCAAAACGAGATAGCAAAACAACTGATCTCAGATAGACATTTATGGCATAGTTAGGTACAATCGGAAAGAAAGGAAAATTACTTGCTCTTCTAATATTTATGACTCAAACACGACCTTGGCATTACACAGCATGCACAACAAAAGAGGTGTGAATAGCATATAATTAGACTAAAATGATAATTTTAATTTCAAGATACGCCGAATACAATACCGTCTGTTTATGAATAGTGTTATCGACAGCTTGATAGCAATGTGATTTAATTTCATTGATTTGAAGTTATTTTTGTGTTGAATATAAATTATCTAAATATGGGATGGCATGATATCAATATTGTTTCGATAGATCTTGTGCATGATCTCTGTTTTTTTTTTTTTTTGTGGTATGGTCAGAATCCTAGAAATATTTAATCAATGATATAATCGTTACTGGACTTACCGATGTCCAGTTTCTGACATTGCAGTTTAAGTTGTGCCGCCACTTCAATACCCGGTTTTACGCCTTAAATTAAAGCAAAATATTTGCTCTGATACAAGCAAATAAAACCAAAAATCTAAACTTATTATAAATTATGTTCATATTAAATTTTTATCATGATATAGTTGGACTTTTATTTTGATGACATTAAACATTTAACAAAATAATAATAAAATGAGCTTGTAACTGTCCCACTGCTGGGCAAAGGCCTCTTCTCGTACAGAGACGGAATGAGCATTAATCGCCACGCTCATTCACGTGGGTTGGCGATTTCAGACCATTAAGTCCAGGTTTCCTCGTGTCTTAGATTAACTAAGAAAGTATATACGACATTGAAATACTACTGGTACTTGCCTGGATTAAACCTGCAATCTGGTGCTTAACAAGCGGCCCGTAACCTCCGGGCCACCACGACTTCTTTAAATAACAATATGAATTATTTTTCTTTGCAGACTAATTGACGACAAGTCAGGATCCTTCAACATTGACAAGGATCTCTTGACAAAACTCAGCAAAAACGTGCCAAAGAAACCATCGTTCTTAAAGAGAGACTTAGACGCAAGGAAACAGTCCAATCTCTTCACCCTAAGATTCAGGTTACCGCAGAATGAAAAGTTGGATGGCACTGAAGAATGTACTCTATGGACTCCTTATAATAAGAGACATAATTGGGGAAGACTGTACCTTTCACAGAACTTCATTTGTTTTGATAGTCGGGTACGTACTGTTTTGTTTTATTAGGCTTTAGTCACATGAGTAAATACTTCACTCATGTACTTCAACGAAGTGTAGCTCGTATTTCAGCAAGTAGTAATATATTTATCAGTCGGTACATGCTCAGATGTAGTGAGGAGAGTTTTGAGTATGAATGTCGATGGCTATAAGAGTAGGGGAATACCAAAGAAACGATGGATGGAATATGTGAATGATGATATGGTTAGAAAGGGGGTGACTACCGAGATGACGACTAATAGAGAAGTGTGAAAGAAAAAGACATGTTGCGCCGACCCCAAATAAATTGGGATAAGGGCAGGAGAATGATGACACATGCTCAGATGTGTAGCTAGGTCAGCAAAGTCGACTTTTGGTCTCAAAGCAAGAGTGTAAATTTTTTAATAGAATCGTAATTTAATATGATCGCAAATAATTAACCTCAATGGGTTCTCCATACCAAACTGCAGTTTAAAACGTAGGTTATTAGAATAAGGTTGTAAATAAAAGTTAGTTTGTTCCTGTTTGCCATATTATTATTTTGTGCAAAACCATATTATTACAAAACTTTACCAAACATTATCGTAATACAGTGGGATCAATACAATCATCAGACCTCCGCAACCTAGTTACTGGATAGTGCCGATATCCTAGGGTTAGATCTGTTGTCCGACTTTCAGGCTTCTGAATACTCATAACGACTGTCATAGGTATCAGTAGCGAAGGGTGAATTTTCTGAAAAGGGAAGCCGGACCAATTATTTGTTTAAATAATAATTGAAAATAATAGATACCATATTTCGAAAGGGAAGCCGATAGGAATCGAGTTGTATCGAGCCTTCGCCACTGATAGGTATTCGTATTACACCTGGGACCGCCGGTTCAACGTGCTCTCCAAAGCACGGAGGGCTCTCTATGTGTAGCGAATGGTCACCCGTCCACGGACTGAACGCGGCAAGCGCAGCTTAACCTTGCAAATCATAATGATCCATGCGGTTGTATTAGGGCCTTATTACAGTGGCGATATGCGAGCGAGTTCAAAGCGAGGCGAGAACGCAGCGTGCCCGCCGCGATTTCGCAGCGGGCTCGTCGCGAGATCGTATCGAGCGCACCGTGACGGCTTTATCATAGGGGCTGTCTCCACGAGCGAGAGAATCGCGGTGATATTATCGTCGTGCCACGTATTTCTATACACTCTCTTAGAACGTGTCTCCACACGGCGATTTTATTGCGGCGATAGTTAGTATTGAATTTGATGGCATGGCGAGAATATCACCGCGATTCACTCGCTCGTGGAGATGGCGCCATAGTGACAATTCGCGAGCGAATTCAAAGCGAGGCAAAAGCGCAGCGGTCTCGTCGTGCGTTCGCAGCGACAGCGCATTTGGCTCTTCGTGAGTTCGCGGCGCGCTCGGTGCGAGCTCGCGGCGAGCCCGCAGCGTTCTCGCCTCGCTTTGAACTCGCTCGCAAATCTCCACTGTGATAAGTCCCTTAGAAGTTAATTTAAATTATGTATTATATTAGATATTGTCATTACATTGTTAATAGAAACTTTTTAAACATATAGAAATTTGATCTTGGACTATTTTGATAGCAGATCAATAAGTACAGATAACAATTCAGATACAACTTCAGACAATGCTCCATTCTATTATAAAACAATAATAGTAGGTGTTAAATACAATCGCGTAATTATTATTATGAAATTAATTATAAACTTAAACTCCGCTTTCACACGCAATTATCGACCTTATATGAAGTTAATAAGGCTTAAATAGTTTTGCTATGATATTGATATTTGTGCAAATAGTTACGGGCTATTTATTATACCTAGTTTTGTTATCATTGCGTTTCTGACTCACGAAGTAGTGTTTATGTAACCTTTGTTGTTCTCATTATCGTGGTTTAATATTTAATAGGTTTTGTTGTTATTGGTTTAATGTTTTAGCTCGTTAGAGGAGTTCATCTAATTTAGTTTAAATAACTTAAGCCATTACGTAACAGCTTGTAGACCGCTACCAGTAAAAAATAACCTAAGACTGTTTCAAAAACAGTTAAAATGAAAGAAAGAAAATCGATTTATTCAGCTTGCAAAACGACACACTATAAATAATGCCAGAAGGAGCAACCATTACCTAAATAAAAATAATATCAAGCACCGTGTACAGTACACCTTAAGTGTGCGTCCTGAGTGATGGCGCACCACGCAGGCGGAATGAACGGCGCATTAAATAAATGTTCGAAACGTTTGAATTTTGATATCGACATTATTAAAACCAAAGTAAAATAAACGAAACACTAAACACGCGCGTATGCGTCAACTTTGCCGCGTGCACCAAGGACAAGTATCGACGGTAAAGCCACGGTAAAGCCGCTCCGCAATCCGCAATACGCCCGTGCGCCGTCACTCAGGACGCACACTAAAATATTACTAGATGAGTTTATGGTGGAGGAGTTCGTTTAGTATTTAAACAGCAAAGGCAAAATGTATGCAATCGAAAATTATTTTCTTCACAACAAATTACCTTCAAAACAACACTGGCTTTGAATAAATACGGCCACTTTATGGAGCTCTATCTGATCGATCCGGCCCCTATAAACAGTCCGGTCAAGTTAACTCAAAAAATAGGGGTAGGTTAACAGAAATTCGCATAGAGCTGAAAATTGGTACGAATGTTCGGAACACCATTATAAATCAAATGTAAAAAGTCCCCAGCGATCCCACACTTGCAAAAAAAAATATTCAACGTCAAAGTTCGTAAATATGGGTTTTTTGCGTTTTTTAGCCAAACGGTAAGTTTTATGATAAAAATAGATCAGACAAAAATTATAGATTATGCAATTCTCTATAAGAATTGTCTACAATTTTTCTCCTAAACGTCACCGTTTCTGAGATATAATGGTTGAAAAAGTTGTATTCTTTATAATATGCGTTTCCACGCCACCTGGAAGGTAGTGTACTTGGCGCGTTTTTTTAACATGGTTTCTCCAATAGGCCTATTCCACAATCTATTGTGATCCTGTTTAATTCAATACTAATTCAAAATATATAAAAACTGGTACTATTGGAAATGATGAAAGCCGTATGAATTCTAAAAAATTAGGTCAAATTATCCGTCTCATTCATAATCATCTGATAATTCTGCTTCCTCTTCTTCTTGTTCGTCTTCTTGTACTTCTTCTTCTGCTTGTTCTTCTTCTTCCTGCTGGGTGTAAGTAAATTGGTCTAACAGCGATGTATCAGATGTCTCCTCACTGATATTGTACGAATCATCTTCTGATGGTGATTCAACATTGGAGCACGACTGACCTTGACAACTGGTACATGTTATTCGCCATCAGAAGAGGATTCGTACGATATCAGTGATAAAGAATACAACTTTTTCAACCATTATATCTCAGAATCGGTGACGTTTAGGAGAAAAATTGTAGACAATTCTTATAGAGAATTGCATAATCTATAATTTTTGTCTGATCTATTTTTATCATAAAACTTACCGTTTGGCTAAAAAACGCAAAAAACCCATATTTGCGAACTTTGACCTTGAATTTTTTTTTTTGCAAGTGTGGGATCGCTGGGGACTTTTTACATTTGATTTATAATGGTGTTCTGAACATTCGTACCAATTTTCAGCTCTATGCGAATTATTGCACTTTGAAATGTCTAACTTGACCGGACTAAAGATGACAATCTGAATGTATGGGAATGTCATTTACGGATAACGGAAGAATTACGTTTACGTTACAAAAATTATATGACCCGTACATTTCATTGATTTTTTTACAACTTGGTGAACGTGGATTGTCATATTTTGTGAGAGAGCTGATGTCGCTTTAGTTTCAACCAATTCGGTATATAAAGTGTTTTTTTGGTATTTTTTAAAATATTTTTTCTTAAAGATTAGGCTATTTAAAGAAACCAATTTGAATATTTTTGTTTTCTACACAGTAGTTATTTTTTAAAATATTTTTAAAGTTTTTCTAGTGATGACGTCACGCGATAGGTAAGGTTACCACCATAGATAAAGAAACCAATTCTTTGTCTACACCAAGTATAATACCATAGAGTTTTCCTACGTCACGAAAAAGGAAGATAGTCACTTAGAAGTCAAATAGATGTCAAGTGAATTCATGCATTTCTGCTAAAATAAACACCATCTTATAATTTGAAGAGCTAAAAATTGCAAAATAAGGTTTACCAAACTAAAACCTCGAAACGGTTTTGGAATCAGCATAGATTAACTATTGCGTCATATAGGACGTACATGACCATGACATAATCAGCCCAACAATGCCCCACTGTTAGGCCTCTTAGAATGATAAGGGTTTGGTTTAGTCCACCAGGCTGGCCTGGTGCGGAGTGACGGTCTACACACACCATTGAAAACTTTATTTTTAGAGCCCTGGTATGCAGCTTTCATCACGTTATTTTCCATCACCGTTAACGCAAGTGACAATCAAATTCTGATTCAAACATAAATTCTAAAAGCCAGAGGAGCGATCGAGATCGAACTCAGACACTCTTGCATGGAAAGGAGGGTTTAGACTAAACGAACATAGAACCGGAGCAAGAATAAGAGCATTATTTTCTTGATGTTTTAGTGTAAACATCAAAATAATATTCTACCGCCATTTACAGCTAAGAAATAACGAACGAGAACAATAGGACTAGAATTCGAGCGGATCAAGTCGGTAAACCACCCAACTGTTCGCACCAACTCGTGCGCCATATAACGAGCGAGCATTCTTAGAACATTCCGTCTCCGCGAACAACGAAAGAATGCTCTGTCTCTGTTTACACAAAGAGAATTTGGTACAGTGGGAATGAGTATTTGCTCGTTTGGTCTAAACCCACCTGAAAGCAAGCGTTCAAACGACGGACTATCACTGTTTTACTCATGCAGTAAGGACTCAAGATTACATTTTCTGGCAGGTACGCAACCTAGTCCGTCTTACCATACCTCTTCGCAACGTCCACCAAGTGGAACGGGCAGATTCTGGAGGCACTGCCAGTTCTTCAGGCGACTCCGGCAGCATTCTCATCACGACTGCACACCACACCAGCTTTCTGTTCGGCAGTATATCGGATAGAGACTTTTTGGTGCATAAGATATCGGAACTGCTCGCTAAGTTGCCGAAGTAAGTTATTTTCAAGATACTTGCATGTCTCTGACTAATATTGGTAAGTCATGCTCTGAAACTGCCATCTAAGATTTTATTTCGGGATTAACCTTCTCAGTGAAATAAATTTTCTTAAAAATGTGTTGGATGTTGTACGATTATTCTACAATCTGTTTCTATTAGAATGAATTGATATATTTTCCTGATTTTTAATAATGGGTTACTAAACATAATTTTAAATTATGTCATTTATACTAATTCTGAATATGTGTTGTCTTCCATTTTTTCATGTTTGGCAAGCCAAGATGTTCCTGTATTCAAAAATTCTTTTACTAATATCTATATGAATTTTATCTGTGTTCTGTCTTTGCAGTTTTCCAAGCATCTTTCTTTAACAGGGAGCTTCGTCTAACTCAGCATGTTCCAGCCATCGCTAACATCGGTTTTCGACTTTGGGACTTTACATTTAAGGTTTATATTTCCGTGTACTAATTTCAATGCGTGAATATGCAGTGATGTGTACAGGGAGAAGGTGACTAAGGCAGTGGCCCAGTCTGATGGCGAGGGTTGGACGCCGCAGCCGCCACTCATGACGCTGTTCAGAACTCACCAGACGTCGCCTATCAAACAAATTCAGCAGAAAAAGGTTCGTCGAAATTTCTTGTTGGTCCAAAACTATGTAGTTTAATTGTCAAAGGTCAAGTTGACACGTAACAACAGGTCAATTATTTAGTGATCATGATATCTAAGAGCAATGTGTTCGGATTCGGGCTATCAGAGTGAGATAACACTTTAATGACAGTTAAGCGTTAGAAAAAGAGCCAACAGTAAAATTTCCGTATTTATTTGACTTAGGGTCCATTATATTCGTCATATTCATATTCAAGTTATCTGACAATTGGAAAATCAGCCCTTTTTTAATTTTATTATTTAAATTAATCGCGTTTGATCCTAGTCAGACTTGAGCGCAGATAGGGTCTAAGATGGAGCACACAAATCTAAATAACAGATAAAGAAAGATTCCCCTTTATTCCCCTGGCTCTCACAAACACACGACGGAACACAGTAAACTGCTTTGCGCCGGACTTTAATGTGACGTTGGTCGCTAGCCAAGTGGACTGTATAAATCCTACTAAGAACGTGCTGGGTTTTGTTGAATCTGACAAGACGCATCTATTCCCAGCGTGCCGTTGAGGAAGTTTTTTATTCTAGCCCGTCCCCACATGAAATCTCACCCTTCGTTTTTTATTAGTTCACGAAATTCCTAGTCGTTTCATAAAATCGGTAATACATTTCTCAAGTTATATTCTAGACTATGAATTAATAGTCAAATTTTCCCTTGTAGGAAAAGCAATGGGAAGATCACATGGCGGAAGTAGGCCGCGGTGTCAGTATGTACCAAACCACAGAAGGAAGTGAGCTAGTCGTCAACGGCATACCAGAGTTATTACGAGGAGAACTATGGAGCGTCTTCTCAGGATCCATACTTCAGAAGGCACAGAACAAAGGCTTATATGAACGGCTGGTCAATAAAGCCCTGTCTACGAAGAATCAAGCGAACGATGAGATTGAAAGGGATCTGCATCGGTCTTTGCCTGAACATAGAGCATTCCAGAATGATGTTGGTAAGCGTTTTGATAAATGTTACACTTTTAAAGCTAAAATCGAAAGTCTTTTCAAATATTTTCGTAGGTAAATAGGTAATCTTTCACAAATCATATACACAAAGTCCCAATCTATGATTTGTCAGTGGACTACTATATCCTTGTTTGCTCCGATTTAAGAACGCAATTATGCAGGCATTTCCGTTGCATGTCAAAGATTTTCCTTCTCTCCTTCCACTTTTCGTTCCTCATTGCTGCAAAAGACCAGTCTTTTTGGAAGGAATCCAGCTCATCCAGTCATCTCCTTCTAATTTTGGTTGCAAAGTTGAAGGGATAGACCCATTGAGTTACATCACAACGTATGCTGGAACGCAATGCGCAACCAAAATATAGAAAAGCAGTTATTCCACCGTTTTGTCGATTCGGTTGACTTATCACAAAGAAGAAATTTTACCAATTTAGCTGCAATTACACTTTCTTTTTTTTTTTTTTCTTTGATCATACTAAGCCTATTTCTGAACACAACATGTTTATTTCAGGTATCTCAGCGCTCCGTCGCGTCTTATGCGCGTACGCGTTGAAGAACCCTCAGATAGGTTACTGCCAAGCTATGAACATCGTAGCATCAGTGTTACTAATATACTGCCCTGAAGAACAAGCCTTCTGGTTACTAGCAACGATATGTGAGACTTTGTTACCAGATTATTATAATACAAGAGTTGTTGGTGCTTTGGTAAGAAAATTTTATATTTATAAGACATCATCGTTTTATATTGTGGTCTTGCCGTGTCTTTATTGGATTTCCCCTTGCTGGCAAGTTGAATAGACTCAAATGATAATATTTGCTACCTTTTTATAATATCTTTCGAAGCCAGATGTAAAAAGGTCATCTACCTTTATAACTGTTTTAGAAAACATGTGTCATAAGTTTTCATTGTTACGCATGACTAATTAGAACGAAAATATAACAGTGTTTACAGACGTTAGCAATATTAATGAAGCCTTCTTATAGATCGTGCAAAGTACGTTAGATAGGGATTACACCACGACTGACAAACGAATAACTGATGGCAGAATATCACGGGTGTTTGACTACTTCTAAAAATGTACAAAGATTTAATATTATTTTAAAGAAGTTATAGACAGAAATGTAAACAAACGTCGTAAAAAAATAAGAAGCTACGTTTCGAGTATTTTGAAGGAGGCATTGTTTGTTCTTGTCGCGGGAAAGGGACATTGTATTGTGCGTTAATGTGTTGTGACATCAACGTTTAAAACGCATAAAACTTGAGCTTTTTTTTTATTTTCAATGTTGCTTATTTTTTCTGTAATAGTTTAGAGATACTGAAAGATCCTCATCTTTGGGCAGTCAGTCAGGCTCGCTACCAACCTTACTAACTGGCTAATCTTTTCAACACGGCACGAGCTAGTCTCATATAGCTCGTGGCGAGAGATAAGAATATCCTCATTAAAAACTTGCAGGTGGATCAAGGCGTATTAGAAGAGTTAACAGAACTCCACCTGCCAGAATTACACGCTAAACTTGACGAGTTGGGAATGATGAAGATGATCTCCTTATCCTGGTTCCTGACGCTTTTTATCAGCGTCATGCCTTACGAGTGTGCTGTTAACGTCATGGACTGCTTCTTTTACGATGGCGCTAAGGTTATATTCCAGGTTTGTAACCTTTTTGACAATATTTTTAAATGAAGAAGTTTTCTGAAAGGCTCAATACTCAATTTAATATGTTGTCTAGTGGTCCACCAAAATACTAATCACAGCATGACATGAGTTCTAACAGCTGATTAGTACATTTTTGCGTTGATCTACCTTTCTAAAACCGGTGCGTAGAATTAAGCGATATTTCTCCATTTATCTTATCATGGACTAGCAGCCAAATATATGTCACTTCTCTTCAGCTTCTCAGATTGTGTCATAAGGGTCTTTTATTCTATTCTATGCTCTTAGGAGCATTTAGATGCAAACAATGTAATACCTACTTTTCAATAGGGTATTTGACTGAAAAAATCTAATTAGTCCGTCAGTTAGATTATCAAAAAATGTTTGACCCGTATTTTTTCTTTTGTTACGTAACCCAAAATTGACAAAGATACGACACTTTTAAAATTGACAAAACGTCACAAGCAAGTACAATTTTTACTTGCTTCTGACGTCATAAGCCCCCACTCTCGAGTTTTGATGAGTTTTATCTTTCCAAATGTTCATAGATTTAACAAAAGAAAAAATACGTGTCCATTATTTTTAAAAACTAACTGGCGGACTAATTAGATTTGCAATTTATTGATACTGTTAACATGCCTATTATCATTATTGTATTGAGTAAATGGCAGCCCTTAACAAAAGAGTTGTCAGAAAAGAGGCCAGTAGTTTGTTTTCATTTACGTAAGTTGCATAATGAACCCAAACAAATTAACCATAAATATTTTAATTCTATTAATCTACAGGTGACTCTCACGATACTTGATATAAACCGCGACAAACTACTCAAATGTACTGAAGACGGCCAGGCTATGCAAGTGTTGAACGATTATCTGCAAGGTATCTACAATGAGGAAGCTATGGCTTTATCTACTGAACCACGAACTGCTGAAAAGGTACGGTCCATATTTGTATGTTTAAATTGACGTCAGAACATTGAAGAACTCGTTTGAGTAACATATTACGTCTCATCACGTCGACATACAACAAAGTAAAACGTAAATGACTGTCACGACTTTGAGTTAGCAAATGACTGTATTGGGTGTAAGGGACGGTGTACCCAAAACTGAAACAGTGAATTCAACCCATTATTCTAAATCGAAATAAGTGGTTTTTTTTCTCGGAATTTTCCGAATTTTCTGGAAATTGCTAATTTGCTTGTTATTTATTGTTTTATTTTTGCAACGTCCTGTGTCCTAATAGGATTGCTTATTTTACAGCAGAGAAATGTAAAATTTCTGAAAAGAAAAATCGGAACAATCTGAAAATTCCGAGCAAAATTTCCACTTATTTTCCATTCAGAATAATATATGATATTATCATATATTATTCTGAATGGAAAATAAGTGGAAATTTTGGCTGAATTCTCTCTTTCAGTTTTCGGTACACCGTTCCTTACACCTGGTATATTATTTTCAAAATGTGTGAATGCAGATAGAAATTATTCCAAAAGTAAGGGGTGGTCTTCTAAGAACGTTTTCCTGTACCTACAATGGTTAAGGTAGCTGCCCTTCATCTCCTATCTCAAATTACCACCTTGTGTAATAAATAGATGGAAAATGACAGTGTAATCTGTAAAAAACACATTTAAGAGCTGTTTAGTGACTTGTTGTAAACTTATTTAAATGGGATGCATGAAAAGAGCCTCCACGAGTGACGATACTTCAGTACGTCCGGCGCACCCTGGGCAGTCAGCCTCGCTACCATCCTTGCTGACTGGCTAATCTTTTCATCACGGCATTAGCTATTCTTGTATAGCTCGTGCCGACACGATAGAAGAAGAAGAACTTATTTAAATCTCTAATTCCTGCATGTTTTAACAGCAAATACAATACGGCCGACGTATCTTGGCGAGTTTGAAGTTAGCTGATTAGCTGCGCAGTAGACAATTTCGTTTATAAAAGATTCATTGCGCAGCCAAACAACTAACTTCAGAGTCGCCAAGATACGTCTGCCGTATTGTACGATCGTTCGGACTGCGCTTAAAATAGCATCACCCTCGCTTTGGTTTGTTACCAACTGAATGCTCACAGGCAGCATGCAATACTCGCTACTTAATTTCTAAAACACTCAATTATTTCGCAGACAATAAAAATCCAAGAGCTGATATACCAGTCATACCGTTCCTACGGCAGCAGCGTTTCCAGCGAAAACATTGAACATTTACGATTGAAGCATCGGTTGAGAGTTGTAAGACAACTCGAAGACAGCTTAGAAAAGAACACGCTTCGAGCACTGCAGCAGGATAAGTTGCTCGAGCTAAACGAGCTGCAGGTGAGTTTGTTTACGGCGTGATCCATTAAAACACCAGTTAAAGTAGTAAAAACAAGCAAAGGGGATTTATCAACCTCATCAAGCATCTTCCAAAAACAATATTTCTTCCATTGTCTTCTGCCTATCGCAGTTAAACTCAGACCTCCTTATTACAAAAGATGGTCTAAGAAAAACCTAGGTTTTAAAATAGCCCTGTCTCTTTTTGTTATATGACATAAAAAAGTGATGAGTATATTATAAACCTGGGTTTACCTTAGTCTTGGTTTAAACCATCTTTTGTAAAAAGGGGGAAAGACATGAGCACTTAAAAGTCGCTTAGATAAGTGGGTTGACAACAGCACAGCCAACCTCTTCGCATTGGTAAGGGAACTACTACCTAGCACCGGTCTTGGTTAGGTAATTAGTCTGGCAAGTTGAAGTGTTATTTATGCCGTGTCAGTCGTCAAAAGCCTTGCAGAGCTCAGAACATTCTATCATCATCTGCCTAACCTTTTTCCCAATGTTGGGGTCGGCTTCCAGTCGAACCGGATGCAGCTGAATATCAGTATTTTACATGGAGCCACTGCCTATCAGACCTCCACAACCCAGTAACTGGGTAATACGAAACTCTTGGTAAGACTGGTTGCCAGACTTTCTGGCTTCTGACCAACAGTAACGACTGTCAAAGATCTACAAATGACAGCCGGGACCAACGGCTTTACGTGCTTTCCGAGGCACGGAGGAAACTCGCTATGGTAAATGGTCACCCATCCACAGACCAACCTCGGCAAGCGTGGCTTAACCCGGAAGATCGGTCTATGCGGCTGTAATTATTTAGCCACGAGCTCACGAGCTCAGAACATTCTAAGTAAATAAATATTTCTATTCTATTCCTATTTGGTCAGCAACTAGTTGCCCTACGTCATAATCATCGTTATCATTTAGATTTTATCAATCCCACTACTGGGCAAAGCCTTCTTCCTTGTACATATATCATTCTTCCTTGTTTTGCACCAAACTTATTACAATAAACGTTTAGTAAAGATGTTTCTTATGCACTTATCAGTACCGTTCAATATCACAACGCCTTTGAATTTAATATATTTTTTCCAGGAGTTACTCAGCGCCATCCGCGAAGAACTCCTCTGGGCTAAGCGGGTGCCTTGCGAGCGGTTAGAAGCTCCGTATGAATCGTACAGACTGGACTACACGCAATTCAGGACTTTGTACTTCGCGCTATCACCTTGGGCTAAGGGAGACTTCGCTGAGGCCATCACTGCTAGGATGTTTAAGGTGAGGGTTTAGAACAGTATAATAAACTACTATATACACGGAATGGTACATCGCCCTTTATATTTCCAACTTTTAATTTATGCGTTACATGATATAAATAATAAAAAAAGATTTTAATATCATAAAGTCGACTGCATTCAAAATCAAAACGTGCTAGCCCTAGTTTTATGTCCCGAGTTACCACAGTGCAGATTGGGACAGGCGAGATATGCTAACAGAAGTCGCTCACATAGAGCCGTGGTCGGCTTGCATACGCCCAAACTTCACATTCATGTGAGCTTGACGAGATTTAACAAACTTTTTAATATTTAACCAAAGTTGTTTTCTCACTAGCTAATGGACTACGACGACGATGGCTTAGTAAGCGCGCGAGGCCTCAGCGTCGCACTAGGGCTGTGCTGTCGCGCGGACGCAGCACGTCGATTGCGGGCTTTATACGCCGCGCACTCGCCACCCCTACTGCCCCGACGAGATCTGCAACCAACACACTTTACTGACACCGGAGAGGAATTAGCTACCGATGCCATATCGTTCTTTGATAGGTAAGTGACAAAGTGAAAACTGCTTCAGTTGATCTCTGAATTTCTTAAAGAGTAGAAATGTCAACACTTTGTCCTAGCTGGGCAGTGCAGTACGTTGCATTGCGTCGAGCATCGCGTCGCGAAAATAACAAATGATAATTATGCCTTCTAATAATGACCTACACGAGCAGTGCATCTAACACGGCGGCGCCTATAGTTTGTTTTTAGCCGTTTGACGGCGGCAGTAATTTTAATTTTACCTTACTCATCATATACTATTATAGTTACCGGCACGGATTTTGAGCGCTGACCTTGATGCGCAGTAGCAGTATCGCATACAAAATCAACTACTGCGCAACAAGGTCAGCGCTCAAGATCCGTGCCGGTAACTATACAACACAGCTGCTAGGACACGTCGAATGCGTCATAAAGGGCGCCGCACTGCCCGATGCAACGCAATGCAACGTGTTTTGTGCATTTATTTTACTACGTACAGCAAATGGCTACTTTTCCAGACCTACACCAATCGCATTCACATTCGATTTCTTGTTCCGGTGCACTTTTTTCACAGGTTTTTCTGTTGTCACTGCAGTATGTTTTTATCTTACAGTGCAGAAGACGAACCGCCAACACCTGAGCCAGGGCCTCTGCAGAGGTCAATAAGCGAAATGTGTGGAGACGGCGCACCGATGGACAAAAGTGATTCCGATAACAGCCAAACGGGTAAGTTAATGGGTTAGAGAATTGGGGAGCTTACGGCGACACCATCGTTAATAACTGGATAAAAAATGTGTTTGATTTTACTGATAATGTCAATTTAGTTCTGATTGGTTGTGATGATTTACTTAGTGATGCTGCCATCGGCTATCGTTTTGCCTTCGCCTGCCCGTTGTAACAATGTGCAACTTTTATTTACCTCAGACCTAGAAATTCCTGTGAAGCGAGTGCTATTTTAAGTACAAAACATGAATACGATAGGTCCAACTTTGGAACGCAGCACATAATGTTGTGCCAAGTTGGAGATGAGTTGAATTGTAATTTAGGCAGATTCAAATTACTTTAAAAACAGAAAGAACAGTACTAGAATGACTTTCGGGCACATTTAGCGCAAAACTGCGTACAAAATAGCCTACATCATTATTTTTTATTTATTTTTCAGGTTGCAGCAACTACATAAGCGCAGAAAGCGTACGCGCATGCGGTCTAGCCGGGCTAGCAAGCGGGGCGAGCACACCGGGCTGCATGCCGGCCGCGCCGCCGTTACCAAGGGATCACTTCCTGCAACTATTAGCTGTGCTACACGATCTCACGCAGCGACAACATGCGGTGTATGAGGCAGTTGTGTTGGCTGGTGAGTACTAGGACAACATACAATGTAAGGGGAATGTTAGTGCCAGCAAACTAGCCGCTTCCTGCGACGAGTGACTTGTTTCAAAGAAATAGGGTGGCGTGTAGTGTGAGGAGAAAGCGCTCAATACTTAGCTTCCCATCGAATCAAGTCGGAGACCAAGCCCTGCTACTTCCTTAGTAACAGTCGAATCACTGCGCTGTGTTGCAGAAATAGTCGAAAAACGCTCTGTTAAAAAAAACGAAACCGAATCTGCTCCCTCAGAACTATTCGATAAAGTAGTTGTCATTCGGTTTAGATCTCTTTATCTCTCCTTACCAGAATCGTAGACGAGACGAGATAATAAATCGAATTGGTCGACAACAGCTTATCGAAAAGGTTTTTAATCGAGGAGCTGACGTCGAACGAGATTTCCGACTGTCTGAATTAACGCGATCCTTCATTACATTATAATAACATTACCTTAATTATCAAAAAATGTATTTATCAAATCACCAGGTACTCTTCTACTGCAACTGGGCGAGCTGAACCACCGTCCGCTACTGGATCGCGAGATCTCACAAGACAGTCTATTCTTAGCAGCTGCCGCTAAACAAGCTGAGGTACAGGTGAATATTTTATTACAAGCACTATCCGTATTTTGCGATGTAAGATTTTAGCAAAATCGATGACAAGCACGTAAAAACATAACCTTGTCTTTGCTGTTGCGCAGTCGGGTAAAAAGAGGCTTAGGCTGCTTTTCCACCAGAGATGTGCTATGCAACGTTGCTATGGATGCGTTTGATATCTACTAATCATATTCATTGGTCCACATAGCATAGCACTGGTGGAAACTGATTCAACTAAACTGCGTTTATTACATGGAAGGATGCGTGCTATGCATGGTCGCGAGAGGTGTAGCTATGTGCCTTTCCTATTGTCGATATGTCGCATATCTCGAGCTGCGCATCGTCCTCGCACTGCTACCTTGCGGCGGCGCATTTTCATAGCACACCTTACTCGCTCCGCTGCATAGCTTAGCATCAGTGGAAACGGTCACATAGTTTCGTAGCTTAGCTTTTACAATCTCGCAGCATAGCTGCATAGCACATCTCTGGTAGAACCCTTACGGTGTTGTCGTATAATTCGACTAGGGATTTTCGACAAAAGGATGGGAAGCTCATTCTTCTGTGTTTTACTAGCCACATACTGCAACTACCAATTAGTATCCTAACATATCGTGAATTTTGTATGACCGTGACAGGGGTTTATAGACTTCGGTCTCAGGTTGGTCGAAGCAAGGAAAACCTGCAGGTGGAGATTAGCGGATAACTCAAACCTGGAGTGTAAATGTGGTGCCGTTCCGCAAACTATGGCACACTTAACATCGTGCCGCCTGCCCTGTTACCTGTACGCCACAAGAACTAATGGACGCTACGGATAGTGTTAAACTCATTGCTGAGTTCTGGGCCGACACCACATGAGTAGATAAACGGAACAGAGACAAAGCTTCATACAACCGCGCGAATCGGTTGCACTACTACAAGCACGCGGGGCATTTGTGCGTGACCACTGGCCGCTTGTCGCGTACGCGGCGAGACTGAAAAAAAACGGTTTACGCTGGCACAGCCAGTAGGGATGTCGGAAGTGGAAAAAAATATCGATATTTCGATATATCGATATTTATTAAAATATCAATATCGACTTCGATATCACGAGGAAAAAATATCGATATATCGGTCAAATTTTCAGAGATTTTCGGTTTTAAATAATAATGTATTTAGTTCAGTCTGGCTCAATAATAGGTAATAGTATTTTTTATACAAAATGCACATTATTTTAATGTATGAGAATCTTAATAAAAAAGAAGGTAATTCAATCATTATTCCTTTTTATTAGGCAAAATCGATACTTCAGTACGTCCGGCGCACCCTGGGCAGTCAGCCCCGCTACCAACCTTGCTGACTATCTAATCTTTTCACCACAGCATGAGCTATTTTTGTATAACTCTTGCTGACACGAGAGAAGAAGAAGATTAGGCAAAATTAGAAAATATCAAAAACTAAATAACAAATTTCTAATATTTTTAAGACCAATTTATTATTTCAGGCAAACCAATATTTGTTCGGTAGCGAAAGTAGGAAAACTCTGCTCTTTACATGCTCCATTGTTACTATTGTCAGCCTTTACAGATTTACGGCAGAAACTACTCTCTCTGAAGGCACAGAGGAAGCCGTAGGTGTCAAGTATTTAAGTGCCAGATTCGAAAGAACTGGGATAAGATGTCTCGTGTCTATCCAAATTTTATCGGGTTTTCCTTGCGGGATAGATTTGGAGCATCTAGGAATTGCTTCAACGCGTCCGGCATTCTGTTACTATGGGAGGCTAAATTAGCTGCATTGTTACTGGCTGCAGCAGATAGTGCCAGTCATAGACAACACAGTTCCTTTTTTCCGTTCGTTCTTATCTTTTACGTCTTTTTTCTGCTAAATATCCAGGTACAAAATTAAATTTGAAAAAAAATATCGTTTTTGATACGATTTCGATATTGAATATTTTGTATCGATATATCGATGTATCGGATTAAAATATATCGGGTAAAAATATCGATATATCGAATCAAAAATATCGATATTTCGATATATCGATATTTTTTCAACAAGCCTAAGCCAGTTGACAATCTCAGGCTTAGTGCGACGCACGTTTGTTTTGTTCGATGCAACTTTGAATATTTTAATGTAAAAACGTGGTATTTTATTATTAATAATGGTTGTTTATTGTACTGTGTGTATGAATAATACTAGAAAAAATAAAAATATGTTTTGTTTCTATCATACTGAATAATAAAAATATTTAACAAATGTTTTGTTGAATTTGTTTTAACTTATTGTGACAACCCTGCCAAAATAGGTAACAATTTTGCACGTTCTTAAGAAGCTTTGTCTCTGTTCCGTTTATCTACTCATGTGCCGACACGGTGTAGATTGTCATCGACACGCTAAGAAGAAGAGGGGGTTTATTTGGTTAGCCCTGCTTTAAACGATGTTGCGCAAATCTGCGTAAGTGTGTTCATTAGGCCAATAGTCTATCATGACTTCATTGTAGTGGTCTATAAGGAGTATTAACAGGTTTATTGTAGGGTATTATATTAATTTTCCATTTATTAAGGATTATTGTCACAAGTATACTACTTACATTAACATTACAATTGTAATTCTAGTTGGACCCCAACGGCAATGCAACAGAGTCTGACCAAGAAAGCCAGAAGGCCTCCCCGTCGAAAGAGACTGAACCTGAGGGCGTCTGGTCGATAACCTTGGAGCAATTCCTGGCCACCATGCTGGCCCAGCCTGCGCTCGAAGAGTTCTTCAATGAAAATGTGTCAATCTTACCGCAGTTAGAACTCCTGAGACAGAGAGACAGGCTTCAGTCGGTTTCATAGTTAATGGAGATAGCCGGGTTGCTTGGAATAAGCCTGTAGACCCTGCTAATAAAGGTATGTTCATGGAAACCTTTTCTGGTAATGTTGGGGTAAAATAGATCGTCACGATTTGTGCGCCTGCGACGATTCAGTTGGTCAACATTTTTCCGGTTCTGCTTATGTGGTTCTAAGTTAGATGTATTTTCAACAACGCCTGCTATATTTTGTTTAACGGAAAAAGTGTTTTTTTGGTATGGATTTTTTTACTTAAAATGATTTATTAAAATGTTCACTCAGCTCGCATTGTTGTAGTATGTTTAATCATGAGGTACAGTGACGTTTGAAAAGCACAGTCGCGAAATTTTGAAAGACATGGCCTTAGTATATATGTTTAGATTGTATACATTCACCTAACCTGCTATGTATGTACCACGCAGTTATTGTAACTCGCTAATTTCTATGTAAACACTGTATATAGCATGTAAGTAGCCATAAGTGTAGTTATTGGTTTATTTTTAAATTCTTGTCTGAAATAGGAAATGCTTGTTTGAATTTTTTTATTCCAAAAATTGATATGAAATTAAAATCTTAGCAACACTATGAAAGTTTCATAGTTTAATGTAGAGAATTATATTTTAAATGCCTAGATTGCACCAAATATACAAGGGAGGATGATTATAAACTGTTTTTAAAACGTATACCTAAAGTAGGTATTATCTTCCAAGACCAATGTAGCGATAGCATATAATAGCCCCTTTGTAAAGTAGCTATGGAATTTGAAAACTCTATATTGTGTTCATAAAAAAACTTTTCACATTGCAACTATGCTAAGAATTTCTCAAGGCAATCATTTGACTTAACATTCCAAAATAAATATTTTAAGTGTTGGCGATGATAACATTTATACTAGTGCATTTATCGATTTACCATAGAACTAGAAATGGGTAGATATGTCACTTGCGTAAAAGATAATGGAATAAAATCCACGGAGGCAATCAACGCTCATCCACACTTCATATACTCTGCTGCATATTGAATAAGCCTCTTTTTCCCACACTGGTTTCATCCAGTCCTTAGTTGGCTCAAATATAGAATTAAATAGATAACGCTAGTTAGTACTTTGCGTGTCATTCGTTAGGAGTAATCCTCCCACATGTTACCGTGCTCTGTCAGTTCCCTCTCGACCGTTTCCGTAAGTGCAAGTGCGATGCGATCACCTATAGTTAAAACAAAAAATGTAACATGCTCGTTTTCATACAATATGTCAAACTTGTTGTATCTATTTAATCCAACATGTGTGATAAGGTATTCCTATTTTTTTGGATTTTTCATTAAACAAGCAAATAACGAGGTATATTGCTCTGAGCCTGGCTATTCTTAATAAAATTATGTTTAACACCATTTCAAAATGTCTGTCTACCCATTACTAGTTCTATAGACCGATAGAAGAACTAGAGTCTCATCGTTTCCAAAAGCAAGTAGTTTATTTTGAAAATAAGTAGCCATATTATTTGTAAGTTAGTCTGTAATCTAACAATAGTTAACCTTTGTACCTAATCTATAGTGTATCGAAACAAATTTCTTAAAATATATAACACTAGGTTTAGTACAAAATAGCATTTTCTGTATAATATATAGAACTAATTCTAATACCATTTACTTTTCTAGTTGGTAGCTTCGCTTCCAAATAAGTTATTTTTATGAGCTTTAAAGCAAAATTAAGAAAAAAAATAACAAAAATAGATCTTCTTGTATTTATTATGTATGTATAGAAGTTGAATGTACTTTATAATAAGAATATAAAAATGTATGTACATAACAGTGCCTATTATAGAGTCTTAGGCATGATTGTAACAGTGCTTCAGTAAATGGTGCTTGCAGAGTAATGTGCTTGACTATAACGAACATATAACAAAAAGCAATAACATATATATATTATACATAACCTATTAGATCATATGCATATAAAATTATGGGCGATTTTATTAAGTAACCGATGCAATTTATCATCAAAACTCGTAGATGTTTGGCAGTCAAAAAATTACTAGTTGTATAAAGCGTTCTATGATTACAATACTAAGTAAAACCTGCCCATTAAAGTTATCCAATCAGTAGTGAATATACAGGGTTACAGGGAAAGTCGTACTGAATTTATAGGACGTTATTATTCAGGTCATTTCTGATGGATTTGATTCTTAATATGGTGTCCGAAACTTAACCGTTCTGGAGATATTGAATTTTAAAGATATTTTTTAAAAAAAGCCTTTATTTTTTGAGCCTCTAGGGTCCGTTTTATATGTAATCTTGTTAGAGATGTCAATTAATAAAAATGATTAACAAAAACTGAACCTACTACTAACAGCTTAAAAAGACTGCTCGACAGCGGTTAGAATTAAAGAATTTTCACTAAGTGTTTTTAACATACAGCGTGGAAGGGACATCGTAACACAAACTTCGTGAAAAGGTTCCTCATAAAGCCTTAAATTAATTTACGTAAGTCATTAATATCACAAATGATAGGTTACAGATGTTGTCATTTTTAAGCGCGCAATGTACTGCGAATGCAAACAACGAGTCACAATCACAACCGCAAGCCATTACTCCGCTAACGCGGTACCGGTGCGCGGCGCGGCGCGGCGGCCGTACAGTAAGTACAGTGCCTACACGCATACGCACGCACACATCACAAGTCTGAGTTCGGCACGGAGTCGCGTTGCCGCACAACGCTTTTGTAAACGTGAAAAGTAGCATACCTACGTTTACACTACTGATAAAGAAATCACCTAACAAACACATTGATAAACCGAACTTGAAATTTAGTTCAATTGACTGATTGCTTACAACAAAAAACAAAACATTGCTCGTTCGCTCATAAAATAACATAAGTAGGTACCTACCTAATGATTCCGATGAGGTACCTACCTACCTACATGGCAATTAGTTGCAAACAAATTAACACTCACCTTAATCTCTCTTATTAGGAGTGAGGGACTCCTAATAAGATAGGGTTCAAAGTGGCCGCCACCAACTTGCTCACAAATCCTAGCGCGGCGCAGAGTTTCAGCGTGGACACGGGGCAATAAGGTGGGGTCTCGGACATACTCCGCACGGAGCGTCGCAAGCGATCTCGCATTTCTGCTGCCGTATTGCACTCCGTAACAAAGTCCCTATCTTGACCCCACAGACAAAAATCTAGTGGGGTCAAGTCTGGTGATCGCGCTGGCCAGCGTTGTGGATCGAACCTCCCAATCCACTGGTCACCAAAAGTCTGTCGCACTGAAAGAGTCACGTGTGGGGGAGCGCCATCGTGTTGGTACCACGCATCCCGGAAGTGGGCCACCGGCATCTCTAGTTACGGGCACTAAACGTATGGTTACGACTGTTACGTATCCGAGGCATTTTCGTTCAAAACACACACAGTACAACACAGACAAAAAAACAACTCTACTGATAATAACTAATACGCTCAAATCCAAAATCACGAAAAACAACAACACAACCGTTTACAATGAACGCAAATCGGAAACTGAACTGATCAAAAATCGGCGAAATTCAAAATTTTACTTCCTTTACAATTTCGCCGACAAGCCGCCATAGACTCGTAGGCACCTAGATCATGCACAGACCAATAAAATGATAGACTGTGCCAACGCATTAAGTTGTACTGACAAAATAATAAACTGCGAAAATAAAGGTTAAAATTTACTAAAGATCAGATTACATCGGTTAAACAAAGGTGTTAATGCAAAAACAAATGTTTATAACAAAAATTGAATAAAAAAAAGCTTAATTACTAAAAAAACTTTTTTTTTTACATTCAATTTATTAAAATTGATAACAGTGTTGGACATACTATTAGAGATCATTAATAATCCCAGATAAAAAGTCTAAATAAAAGTAGTCCATCTGATATTAATTTACGTAATAACGCATCTGTTAGATTCATAGGTACTGGCCGCTATAGCTTTGTCGATACCGCGCGTCGGCGCAGCGGCATGTCGGCTTCTTTGAGTGAGTAGGCAGGAGCGCGCGCCCAGTGACTAGTTGCCTACACTGCCTACTTTGTTGCACTCACTTACTTTGTTGCGATAACCTCGGTTCGTGAACTTTACCAAAACAGCTGATCGGGAGCACTTTTTAAGTTTGATTTTCATTGCTGTTTTACGTGAAAATTGTGAAATAATTGTTTTTTTCTTTTTTATCGCATTGGGATGGAAAACAATAATGATTTTATACACTATAAATTAAAAAAAACTGCAAAAAAAATCGTAAAAATTAAGAAAAAAGCGACGAAAAATTCCAACGCTGGGGGGTTCAGAATCATGTACTGGATCCATGGTACACGTATACGTTACGATGTCCCTTCCACCCGGTAGATGCGCTTTTTAAAAAAAATATGTATGGAACTTATTCTACCAATAATTTTAAAAACTTTTACGTCTCATTAGCTATTCAAAAAGGTATAACATCGACTAGGTATGTTCATAAAATCTTAAAAAAATGTTATTTGAATAGGCCCAAGTGTGTTGTGTATACACAACACAACAAATATCTTTGTAATAATAAACAGTAACAAATATTCAGTACGACTTTCCCTGTAACTCTGTATATACAGAGAATATTATAACCAAGTTAACAGCTGTAAAATAATATTTACACATAATTTTGACTTTATCTGGTCGCTTTACGAATTTTTAGAAGAAATAAGATTATTCAGACAAAGTTAATGTATCTTAAAATTGCTTAATTTGTAATGCTGGCAGATTATGGAATTATACTTATAAATAGTCCAAATAAGCAATATATTACCTAAGGCTTATAACAAGTGTATATCATATTTATTTTTATATGCCACGATATCTCATATATTATGAATATTGTAACGAATTTTGGGTACATAATTTATCTATAGAAGCTTTTAGGTAGATTCGATTCCAGAAGAGAGAAGACCGTCCTTAGATTTATTTTCATATTCCTTTTTTTTGGTAGGTTAGGGTTACTTGAAAATATACTTCTCACTTCTGTAAGAGACTACATTTAAATATTTTGACAATACACATGTATTTTAACATTTTTTTACCAAATTCCAGCATAAGCTAACTTTTAAAATGCCTTCACTATGTATTTTAATATAAGCTTTCCAGAAATTTTGTCTAATAATATATAAATAGTTTAAATCTGCAACATTTATTCTGAGTTTTCGGACTTTATAAAGATGTATTCGATGTTGCTTAGCCAAAACATCAGATCAAGAAATGAAAACATGAATTTCACTCACGAAAGTTGTTAATAAAAATCTCTAGTAATCTGAACGAAAAATCTTCATCTATGTATGGTAGATAAGTCGGACCAAAGACGGCATTAACTCTCGATATCTGAAAGGCTGACCAATTTAATCTATTGTCAAATCTGATGTTAACTGATGTGATTCGTTGCCTAAAATACTAACAACCAATCACAATAATTGACGTAAGATTTGACAGCTGATTAATTAATTTTTGCGTTAATCAGCCAATCAGAAGCCAAGAAGGTTTGTAGCAGCAGTAGCCGTTTGAAGATTTTCAACTGATTATTCTGTTTCTATAATTTATCTGTACATTCAAACTTACACTAAGAACTTTAGTTTTATATACAAATGTAATATCCTACATTAAGCTTCTAAGCACAAAATGTTATAAATATTATTCATATTTTTTTTATTTGTAAGATTAACCATGTCCATGTAAGTAGAGGTACTGAATATTAAAAAAGTTTAATTGAATACACTTGTTTGACGTTATATGCAGTTTTAATACATTACATTTCCATTACTAAGGCTATACGGAATAATAGAGCTAAAGCCATAATTTTACTCAATAAATCTAACAGAGTGCGCTAGGCCAAGTTATGGGATTCCGCCAAAATCAGAAGTGGAAAAAACACGCCAATTTGCTAAGGCCAATATGAAACTTGGCAAAGAACTGCATTTTTTTTAATATTTCAGCGTTATTTAGGCCTTGGACATACATTTTTGACTATGATATTGCACTACCCAATATAATATGGACGTATTGCCAGCCCTAATGCCGCTAGTAACCGTTAACATTCTCAAGCTTCTTTTAAAATTATTAGAAAGAAGCATCTTGATTGAATTCCTGCTTTTTGTCATTTCCCAAGATTGGTTTTTGGCCAAGATAAAACTTTGCAAGTTTGGTCTTGGCCAGGAACTTTGCATAATTTCTACATTTCAGTTATTTTTTCCTAGGGATCTTCTTCCTGGCGTTATTCGGCCTTGGGCATGTTGTTCTATAAAATTGTACTAAACATGGGCGTATTGCCAGCCCCAATGTTGCTAGTACCTTAACCGTAAACATTCTTAAGTTAGTCATAATAGTATTAGAAAAAAGGTTCGCTGCACTAAACAGTGCTTGAACGATTGGCTTTCTGCTTTCTATCATTGGCCAAGACCAAACTTGGCAATTTGGTCTTTCGCCTAGATGAAACTTGGCAAGCTTGGTCTTGGCTGGGAACTTGGCATAATTTCTAGATTTCAGTTATTTTTTCCTAAGGTTATCTTCTTCCTAACGTTATTTCGATCTTGAGCATGAATATGTATAAAATTGAACGATTGGGTTTCTGCTTTTTGGGTCTTGGTAGTTCCCACATCGAACAACTATTTGTATATACCTAGCCTATAGATAGTAGTTACAGGTGTCTGTGTGTTTGTGAATGTGAGATTTGTGTCTGTAATCGGTTTTTATTAATGTTTTTATTTAACAAAAATAAAACCACTGATTTTGGTAATCTAATTTATTTCAAAGTAAATTTAAGTGTCCAAGCATGGCTAGATTTGACGGTAGCCTTCTCCGGTAACTGTATCTCAACCTCTCCATTAGTTATTTTCCACTGAAACAAAAATATTCTTGTTATAGCCAGACTTGCATACGCATGAGATATGTAGCTAGTTAACTTGCGTAGTTAGTGAACTTCATTGAACAATAGGAAGTATCAAACAATACAACCTTGTGTGGGAATTAAGTTGTAAGTTTAATTCTACACCGCGCATCGTAAACAAAATCAACGAAATAAAGACGTTTCGCTAGCTAACTTATGCATGTACTGAACCAGTTCAGACAGTGCCGTATACATAGCAGTGAGTTAAGTTAGCGGGATGCGGAAGGAGAGGTGCGCGCTTAGCACTTAATTCGCCGAAAAATAGGATGACAGTCTATTTATCGACAACTTATTACTTAAGCCAATATGTGTCTAATGAGGACACTACATAACTCGCCTTATCGGTAAGTTAGCTCGCTACCTAAACATAACATAACATCACGCCTGTATTCCCCGAAGGGCTGGACAGAAGTGTATAGTACACCCTCCCGTTACTTTTAAGTCCCATGTAACGGGGGCGAGCCTTTTGCCATCAACCGGACGCAAATCCAGACTGTAGGCTGCTACTGAAACACTCCACACGGAAAACCCAATAACACTTCGCCCAATCTGGGGATCGAACCCATAATCTCATGCTCAGCAGTCGCGCTTGCGACCATTAGACCAACGAGGTAGACACACTGCTTACGTGTGTGTTAACGAGACAGTGCAATATCAGCTTGCAGAGTTTAATGAACTTTATGAATATCCAAATATTTATTAATACATAAAGAGCTACACAATATAGTTATCAACAATTGCATTTTAACCCACAAACATTTACTTACAGTCAAGTATTGTCCTTCATTGCCCAACATCTCCACTTGATAAGTGCCACTGTGCAGATAAGATGTTACATCTCTAACCCTGAGCAAACTGTTCTCCGGCCACTTGAGTAAGACAGCATAGATTGCAGTTATTGTATCGGCCTTGGTAGGTGGATGAGTAGGGTGAGTAGCATTGTATGCTGTCTTCGTGCAGGTATACCAAACGTCGCCGTTCAACGTGTCGTTTTGAGAATGCCAGGGTGAGCTACTGTATATGGCTTCGCCGTTTATAGAGAGCCATTCTCCTAGCGCTAACAGGCGCTCCTGGAAGACCGGTATTATTGTACCCTCTTTTGTTGGGCCTACGTTGATTAGGGCGTTGCCTGAAACATGTAAGGGTGATTAAAATTTACTTTACAAAATAACCTATCGATAGTTAGGAGCCTATGTCATCGTCCTAATCAGCGGGGGTCGCGAGATCGTGCCATGCGATGTTGCGAATGCTTAATTAAATTACTGATTATGAATAAAACAATACATACATGGCCCTACAAAGTTATCGTAAAAGTTTCAATTAGATTATTACGACGAAGATTGAGGTATTGAGCATTCACACAATCGCATCAAACGATCGCGCGACCCTAGTACCGAGTATGCTCAAACGTACTGCGTTTGAATACGGCTCTGTGATTGGTTGGATTCGTACTCGCATCATAAAGCTGTACCAATCACAGAGTTGTATTTAATGCAGTGCATTCCAGCACTTCCAACACACCACTCTGTGAGACCTCAGAGTACTGTTTGTGCATATGGGTGTTAGGCCTTAGTCCACAGAAGTTAGGATTAGATAACGAAATTAGTTTTTACCTCCACAACTGACTGTAGATACAACTTGGTACAGCAGTTCATCAATAGATAAAATTTGATTAACTTGCATATTCCTCCTGTATCCCCAGGACTTACTATCCACCGTGAAAGCATTCTCCCATTTGTGCTCCAGAAGTTTACCTGAAATATAAATACACTTCTCATCAAAAAAATCGAAACGCTTCGAAAATTATCTTTGTGGCGACAATTAAACAAAAAACAAGCATTAATTCATTATAGAAAAAACATAATTTAGTAGCTGGAAGTTTGGCCTTTACAATGGTGTACGAAACTTCCAAAAATTTGTTTTTTTTTTTCAATTTTTGTCCTTTAAATGAATGGAACATTGTTTTGAGATAAACGTGTGTTTAGAGTTGGAGTATATTTGTCGTGCAAAAAACGCAAAATAACGCATTACTTTAAAATTTTCTGTTTGTAATTTGTTGATTAGGCTCTGTGACGTCTGATAAAAAGTTTTTTTTCTAACACACATGCATACTTCACCCGCAGCAGCCGCCCAAGAAGTGGCATTGCTGGATTCTGGGACTAGTCAGCGTGTTGTGGCTGCAAGATTGCATCTAAGCCACTTGTCTGTTCAAAGAGTGTACCAACGCTATCGGGAGACTAGTTTATTCACGCGCCATCCAGGATCTGGTAGGAATCGGGTCACTTCTGCGTGAGGCGGCCGGTTTATTGCAACCGTTTGTTTGCGAAATCGACGCCTTCGCGCTTTTCAACTGCAGCAGCAGTTCCGAGTAGTTCGAAGGGTGACTGTATGTGACTCTACGATTTGAAAAAGATTGAAGGAACGTAGACTGGTACCACAAAAGCCAGCTAATGGGCCGAAATTAACAACAGACTATCGAAGAGCGTGCCTTAACTTTGCACTGGTGCACTTAAATTGTTCAAACCTACAAATGAGCAAGGTTATCTTTTCTGATGAGAGTAAAAATTATGGAACATCAACATAAGGAATTCTAAACCTTATGCTACCTACTATTAAATGGCATTTAGTTTTTTTTTTTTTTTTAAAAACCTGTTTTTCTAATAATCCATTCAAAACAAAAACTTGCGAGGTGTTTCAATTTTTTTTGGTGAGCTCTTCGACAGTATGTTGTTAATTTTGACCCATTAGCTGACTTGTGTGGTACCAGTCTACGTTCCTTCAATCTTCTTCAAATCGTAGAGCCACTTACAGTCACCCTTCGAACAATAAGGAGCTGCTGCTGCAGTTGAAAAGCGCGAAGGCGCGATTTTGCAAACAAACGGTTGCAATAAACCGGCCGTCTCACTCAAAAGTGACCCGATTCCTACCAGATCCTGGATGGCGCGTGAATAAACTAGTCTCCCGATAGCGTTGGTACACTCTTTGAACAGACAAGTGGCTTAGATGCAATCTTGCAGCCACAACACGCTGACTAGTCCCAGAATCCAGCAATGCCACTTCTTGGGCGGCTGCTGCGGGTGAAGTATGCATGTGTGTTAGAAAAAAAACTTTTTATCAGACGTCACAGAGCCTAATCAACAAATTACAAACAGAAAATTTTAAAGTAATGCGTTATTTTGCGTTTTTTGCACGACAAATATACTCCAACTCTAAACACACGTTTATCTCAAAACAATGTTCCATTCATTTAAAGGACAAAAATTGAAAAAAAAAACAAATTTTTGGAAGTTTCGTACACCATTGTAAAGGCCAAACTTCCAGCTACTAAATTATGTTTTTTCTATAATGAATTAATGCTTGTTTTTTGTTTAATTGTCGCCACAAAGATAATTTTCGAAGCGTTTCGATTTTTTTGATGAGAAGTGTAGTTTTGGAGAATGTAATAAACAAACTGAAAAAGATTTTTATTACAACAACTCTGCTGTCGCAGTGCTTAAGGGATTTGCTTGCTTAAAAGATTTTACATACCCTGATTGTGTTTTCGGGGTAATTTTCGGTATTTGATAAATACATAATTCTTTACTTATTTACTTTGAAGAGTATTTGTGCTAAGGGATGGTTTTCAGGGAAAGTTTACCCTTTTAGTTAAAATCAACACCAGAGGAGTTCCTCACTGGTTAATTTTCGAAAAATCGGCAAGTATGATTTTATAATTTGTTGGTCTTACTATAAGTTATATTTGGTATAAGAGTTTTACATTAGGACATGTCCTTTTATACAGGGTGCCCCGAAACTCAATGTCAAGCCAGGAACAAATGAAAGGGCAGATAACGAAGGGTCAGAAAAAAAAGTTTTATCGATTTCGAGTTTCAAAGTTACCATGAATAAAATTTTACCTTATAAATAACATAAACTTCATGCTTGCATTCCCCAAGAGTTGGGCAGAGGAGAGCCGTTTTTTTTTCTTGACCATAATATAAAATATAAACTGCCCAACATTTGTCCTGTTTAGCAGAGTCCTGTAGAGATAACTATAAAATACATAGAACACTAACCAGGATTATATCTATCAGCATAATTGAAGAAGTCTCCATGATGGCCAGGGATGCCTATGCCCCATCTATCATTTACAACCACTTCATCTTTAACCGGGCTGTCATTGTACAACCACGCTAACAGATCCGTAGCCCTCCAGTAACTGTCATGAGTCTCCCAGTCACCATCGGACCATATCACCGATGGCTTATAATCATTGACCAGTTGTTTAATATCTGGCCATAACTTAGTATCCGTGTATATTTGAGTTTTAAAATTAGCATTTTTGTCTTGATTATAAATAGGGTTGTACCACTCATACAAGGAATGGTAGACGCCAAACTTTAAGCTTTCATTCCTCACTGCGTCAGCAAGTTCGCCTACTATGTCTCGTCTTGGTCCGACATCAACTGAATTCCAACTGAATGAACGCTTTGATGGGAACAGGGTGAAGCCTTCATGATGTTTACTTGTTAAGACGATGTATCTGAAAATTGAGAAGTGTATAAATTAAGCAATTAATATAAAATAAATATAGGTAATTAATTTCCAAAAAAAAATATATTGAAAAGAATTTCTGTATTTTGCTTGAACCAATTTTTTTTAAATTAAATTCTAAAGATTTGTTATTCAATTTAACTAGCACCTTGCAGTGGCTCTATAAGTTCAAATACATGGAAATAATATTAAATAAAACTAAAATTATATTATTAAAAAAATACTTTGCTCCAGCTTTCGCAAATAATTCCGCCCAAGCCTGAGGGTCAAAAAATTCAGCTGTGAACATAGGAGCAAACTCTTGGTATGTGAAGTTTGGTGGATAGTTTTTTTTCATGAATTCTATGTATTTCTGGTTGTCTTTTGTTGCTGAAAAATAAATACATGGAGCTGTTTAACACAAACAATGAAATAATTAAGTATTAACTGAATTACTAGACTCTAACAAGGCATAATGAATTTAACAAATTTATTTTGATTCTATCTTTATATTTCTATAAGTATTTTAATTTTAAATGGAAATAAAATAAATACCTTTCCAGTTTGCCCAAAACCATTCAGACCCGAAACTAGGCACACAGTAGACGCCCCAGTGAAGGAATATGCCTATTTTAGCTTTATCATACCACTCGGGCAACGGCCGGGTATCCAGGTCGCTCCAGCTGGGCCGATATCTTTTATCTGAACCAACATCCTTGTCAAAATAGCTGTTGATTAAACTAATTTCTCGTATCTTAGCATACGCTAAGCAGGTTAATACTGAGAGTATTAATAATCTGATCATTCTGTAAACAAATAATGTAATATAAGTATTGCCGGCGCTGTCTTAAATGTGTGCTGCTAGCTGTAATCAGTCCAGCTGACAACTGACAAATCAGGGTTGGCAGATATGATTTTTCATTTCTCCCCAACTTTGAATTTTTCCTTCTCCAAAATTACATTATTTTTATAAGCTTTAGGGCTAATTTTTCAATCGTCAGATATCTTTTATCTGGGGGATAAGTTTGACGTTTTGACAGCTTTCGTATAGAAAATATGTCAAACCATCATATTTATTCCTTGGATAAAATTTATCTGACGATTGAAAAATCGGCCCTTATCCAAAGGAAATAAAAATTGTATTGCTGAGCACGTAACCAAGGGATAGTATCATAAAGAAAACAATTAATGCATGAAAAAGAGTAACGTAATGTGTCATTTAAAAGTTCATGGCACACTTTTTCTTTTACGTATTGAACTAAAACAATCTTAATTATTATACTATGGACTCGGCCTAGTGTCAAATGTCATTGATTATTTGTCAATTGTAGTCAATGAGTTCTTGTTGCAGCGTTGCCAGATTGGGGTTCTTTTTTCTCCAAATATTTAATTTCTCCAAGAGCAACATTTTTACCCAGAATTGCGAAAATCCCCCAATCTGACAACACTGCCGAGGAAAATGAAACCACAAATTACGGGGAGTCGATTTGAGTTGGGAACTTGGGAACTTGAGAGTAGTTAGGTATAATAAAGTTTATACTTAACGTGGCTAGGGTCTTAAGCGCCCAAAGCAAGAATCAATTAAACGCGCCCTCCAAAAAAACACGTTGAATAAAAAAAGGCACTTAATTAAGAATTTCGCTAACAAATATGGCTTTAGAATTTTTGTCTGATTTTGTAGCTCTCAATCACCAGACATAATTCATTTGCATTATTCATAATTCGAGATTTGCTACTGTCTTTTTCAGTTATTATGTAGGTACATAAGTATTCAACGGCCCTTTCTTCTGTGCTACTGACAGCCAGCCCCAAGGAACTTATTTATATACCTATGCATACGTTCCTTGGCCAGCCCATATTACGACATTATGTACCAACATAATATAGCGTGGAATTGTATTTGAATTTTTAATGGAAAATTACTTCATAACATCACGCCTGTATTGAAATAGGGTTAGGCAGAGGTGTATAGTACGCCCTCATTTCGCCGTTATGTTTAAGTTCCATGTAACAAGGGGCGAGCCTATTGCCATCAAGCACAAATCTAGACTCTGGGCTGCTACTGAGAAATTCTACATCTACCTAATAACACTTTACCCAATCTGGGGATCGAACCCACTAACTCACGCTCAGCAGTCACGCTTGCAACCACTTGACTAACGAGTAACGAGGCAGTTTATTTGTTATTCGCGATTAGTACAATAGGTATCTGACTGAAAAAATCTAATTAGTCCGTCAGTTAGATTATCAAAAAATATTTGAGCCGTATTTTTTCTTATGTTACGTAAACCAAAACTGACGAAGATACGACACTTAGCCTTAAAACGCACTAGCGGCCAGCCGCAATACGGCGTGCCGCTTGCGGTTGGCCGCATATCGATTTTTACATGAAACCGCATGATCTCAACGCACTGGCGCACGACGGCTGGCCGGAAATCAGTGCGTTGAGATCATGCGGTTTCATGTAAAAATCGATGTGCGGCCAACCGCAAGCGGCACGCCGCCTTGCGGGCTGCGGCTGGCCGCTAGTGCGTTTTAACGCTTAAAATTGGCAAAACGTCACAAGCAAGTAGGTACAATTTTTACATGCTTCTGACGTCACAAGCCCCCACTCTCTAGTTTTAGCGTTAAAACGCACTAGCGACCAGCCGCATACGGCGTGCCGCTTGCGGCTGGCCGCATATCGATTTTTATATGAAACCGCATGATCTAAACGCACTGGCGCACGACGGCTGGCCCGAAATCAGTGCGTTGAGATCATGCGGTTTCATATAAAAATCGATATGCGGCCTGCCGCAAGCGGCACGCCGTATTACGGCTGGCCGCTAGTGCGTTTTAAGGCATAATGCGTTTTATCTTTCCAAATATTCATAGATTTAACAACAGAAAAAAATACGTGTCCATTTTATTTTTCAAAACTAACTGGCGGACTAATTAGATTTGCAATTTATTGATGCTGTCAACATGCCTATTATTGCTTATCGTATTCACTTTGCTTAAAAATAATTTAAAACTATACCTAAGTTGTAGGTACCTATTATCTGGACATAACAACGATGTCTTTGTTAGGCCGTAATCTATTAAAATGTATCGCATTAAAAGGCAATTTTGTCGTCATTAGTACCTACTGTGTTTTTCCCCTTTACCTACTTAATTACCTAAAAACAAAATTTAAAATAACGTCCTAGATTTTATTCATTGTTATAGTTACCCACATAATTTAACGGTTTTATTAGAAGACAACGCTAATATAGGTACAGGCAGGCAGAAGAATGTACAGACGCTAGCACATCAACCTAGGTACGGTCAGCAACAAAAGTAGCTTAACATTTGAGTTTTTAAACTTTGCTTTAAATAGATAACTAATTGACAGGAAACAAAAACGTTATGACATACTCAGAGCTGTATCTAGCAGCTCTAGGTATCTATTAAAGATTTTGTTTTAAAACATCTAGTTTTCTAATTAATGCCAAGTTTAAAAACTCTAATGTTCAGCTACTTTTGTTGCTGGCCGTACCCGACACTATCAAATTTTCCCAATCAACCTTGAACCTAATGCCTTTGAGACAAAGATGAAAATCTAATAAAGAAATTTGAGAGATTGTACCTAGTAGCTGTATGTGCTGGCGTCTGTACCTAAATAAATAATACTTATTGCTTTTACTCATCTACTTGAGACTTAACTGAAATATATAGATAGTTAACTGTTCTTATTTCTATTGTACTGTACTTTATGTAGTTTCCTGTTTATATTTTTTACATTTTCCTCCTAAATCGACTTGATCATACTATTTAATTAATAAGTACTTTTCCTCCTAAATCTTCTTGATGAAGTGATGTAGAATACAATATTCTCTGTTTAAACGTATAGACAGATAAAATAATTACATATGTAGGTACCTACCTATTGATAGACTTCCAAATTAATGTTCCGACACAAACGCACTAGACCGCTGTATAATGATCACTGACCACAGAACATCAGAACACTATTACTCCTCTGAGCAACAGCGAGTAAGCGATGTCCACAAACATTACAATAATGCGGCAAAATATGAAACTCTGTAGGTATTAAATACATACTTCTATTTATCGTAATCATAACGTATCACATGTTTACATATCCATTAAAACTCGATTCTGTTGAATGTGTTTGGTATTTCAGATTGTGACCATATTTAGGAAGGTACCTACTTACCTATTCAATTTTGTCAACAGCTATGCAGCTATGGTTGTCATCGTTTTTTTAGAAGTACAGGCCAAAATTAAATAAGTAGGTATGATGTATATTATTATGGGTATTGGGTAGGCCTCCCACAAGATGGACCGATGACCTGGTGAAGGTCGCGGGAATCCGCTGGATGCGAGAAGCACAGGACCGGTCGATGTGGCGATGCTTGGGGGAGGCCTTTGTCCAGCAATAGACTGAATATTATTGTAAAACTCAAAAATGCTGATGACAGACTCGGAATCTTTGATGAATATAGGTAGGTAGTCCTTTTAGTCCCTTTCTAACATGTACCCAAGGAAACTGCAAACATAGGACCGTTTGCGATTGGGACCATCAGCGAATGAGACGATTTGCGAATGGGACAGTTTGCGAACGGGAGCAGCTACGAATGCGACTAAGTAATTGCGAGTCCATGAAGAGTTTGCGAGCGGGACAATTTGCAACTAATCAGGTTATTCTCTCTTCTGTTCCTAGTAATTATTCTGGATTCGGTACTAGCGCAAAATTTTACCCGTCATATTCGTACTTCCTTGTTGAACCCGATCGAGAACTATAAGTTCACTGTGAAGCTGGATTGATACTTAAACAATACAAAAAAAAAAAAAAAAACCGCGACTATGCCAGCTTTCAAAGTAAAAAGAATCCCACTGTAATCTGTTCTCCAGTTTGGGAGCTAGGTGCCATAAAAACAGAGACATACACATGGTTCTCACACAGATAATTCAGCCCTCATCAAGCTGTCTCCCTCCCCATGCCCCCGCCAGCAACGCCCTAAGCCGAGGTCCGAGTCCCACTAGGGGTCGCCCTTAGTGCTGTTGTTGCAGGTAGTCATGATTTTAGTGTAGTACAAGTAGTTAGCTTAGGTTAAGTATTTTACTTCCCCTCCATTGGCTGGAGACCCTTCAGGTCTTGCCAACAACTGTCCGGTTACGTAGAAGGGGTCGCCAAGGAGGCAAGGCCCATCTACAGCAGTACAATAGAAAAAAAAAACACATCGTTCAATCAGTAGGTTCTATTGAACTATGATAATATCCCTCTTTTTGTACCGTGGGTAACATAGACTACCTACATCAGCTCTTCAAATATGGCAGCACTCAGACGCTATAATATTTAGGGTGCTGTTCACCAACATTACTCTGGTTAAACAATGTTTTACTCCAAGTGTACTAGAATGTTAGGTAAACAGTTGTTTAAACAGAGAATTAATTTCGGTGAACATCAGCCTAAGTAGGTATATCTAACATGCAATTAAAATTAATTACCTAGCTTATAGGTATTGAAAAACCTCATTGATTTATTTTTTATTAATCTAGTAATTACTTATTTACAATTATTTCGTTGAGATCGAAGTTTCAATATCGGCATAATATACAATAGAAATTAAACATATTATAAGTACTTATTCTACACTAGCTGTGCCCGCGACTCCGTCCGCGTGGAACTCGGAAAACAACATTGTGTCGCAGCAACTAAATAGTGTAGGTATATGTATGTATTCCATTTATTATAATAATAGACAAAGGTGTCCCACCAAGGCACTTATATCTTTTAAACCATTTCTTTAGGTAGAGTTTCAGCTCTTATTGATTGACCGTAAAGGTTCATATAACCATAATATTAAAAACGCGGTGCTTATTTCCATACATTTCCTTGCTAAAATGGATTATAATTGAATATTGATATTTATTGTGATAATGTAACGAAACCTTATCGCGATACAAAAATGGCTACAACGCCATCTAATTACAATCGGCGAACTAAATCAAAATATTTTACGCAGTGCAGTCTATAAAATGATTTCATTCGAGGTGTGGAATAGGAAAGTACTTTAAATATATAAAAATTTCACGTATGGAAGACTTCATTTTATTTTTATAAGTTATAAATAGGTACTGCTTTCAAAGATTTCAAAAAGTTTGATCTGGAAATCGAACCAACCCAAATGCGAAAAAATATCATCTGTATTTTTATTTCACCAATCGATAGGATCAATAATACGGATCAAATCGCTCCAATAAACATTGTGTCTGAAATTGATGGAAGACCATAAAACCAAAATTGACTAACTTATATACATTTAAATTCAAGCACTTATTAATTGTTGTTAAGTAGTTCTTATTTTTTCCACTTCGTTCAATTTAAGACAGTGTGTTTGTTGGAGAGTTTTGATCCTGATTATTGACCATAAAGATATTTTCAACAGGTGCCTTTGCAGATGGTATAGCTTTGTCAGTTTGATTCCCGGTTCAGGCGAAAAAATCAGTAAAGGCGATATTTCTTACTTTTAAAAATAAAATGAAGTCACCTTTGAGTGAAATTTGCAATTTTTAATATTTAAAGTACTTTCCCTTCATCGTTATGTGTTTTGGGACATTACCTAAGGCTTAAATAAATAAACTTAATAAAACGGCGACGACAGGCTTTGAATAGTCCTGACAACAATGAACAAAATAAAATACATAAAAACATTCCAAAAAAATTACAAAAAGTGTATTTTTTTAAAGTGAGGTTTTAACGCAGGACACTGAGCCAGCGACCGTTCACTGCGGCACTTACTTCAGTCTACAGCTTATACTACGCAGTATATGGAAATAATGTTCTGTTGCTCGGCATCTATGAGCAATAGCGTGATAGTTTATATACCAGCATAAGCGCAGGCCCATCAAAATCGATTCACACGATTTTACGATCCGAATATTAAGCCTATACTTCGCAGTATGTGGAAATAATGTTCCGCTGCTCGGCTCCTATGAACAATAGCGTGATGATATATGTAGCAGCAAAATTGTCGCTCTTTACGCAACACATCAGCGAAAGTCCCATCAAAATCCATCCACGGGATTTTACGTGATGTCCGGACGGAAAGACAAACAGACACAATAATTCTAAAAAAAATGTTATGGTATCTTTATCGATAGTATAGTACCACCGAATCGAAATTTTGGAAAAATATTTAATTACAGACAAAGTGCACTTTGAATTTTATTAATAGTAAATAGATTTATAAATACATATTTAAGTATTCATAATAAAATATATGAGTATTTCAAATTAATCTATCGTATTGCCTTGCACAATTAAAAATTTAGAATACCTACACTTGCTTATGAAATTGAATGTATTTCTCTTCCACTGCCATTCAGATAGATAGGTACCTTATAAATTTTAAATAACATTATCCTCGTTTTTTATAAAAGCTTAGTTAGTACCTTCTTCGAATAACATTTCAATAGACCTTCCGTAGACTGAGAATAGTAATATATTCGTTGATTATATTTCCTCACAACGTTTGGCTGGAGACCCTTCAGGTCTCGCCAATAACTGCCCGGTTACGTAGAAACCGTCCCCTAGGACGACCTACTGCAGTACAATAGAAAAAAAAAAAAAAAAAACCTCACAACGTGATTTGATACACGTAACACCATCTATTGAAAAGAAATGGTAAGTATACACAAATACATGCTAAGTTCTTTTAGAAAACTTAAAATTCGCATAACTTTTGATTGCGTGAACCGATTTTGATGAAACAAAAAACATATGTTACGTGGAGATAAGCACAATGTTTATTTATAAAAGTCAACAACATTGGATCAGTTGTTTTTATGTGATGCTTGAACAAACAAACAGATAAACAGACAAACAGATAAACAGACAAACAGACAAAAAATCCAAAAATGTTAAAAATGGGTTCTATTCATTGATATATTAAAAAACCCAAGATACACACTCAACGTCTCAAAACCGTCCGCATAAAATGAGCGCAACATTCGAAATTGTGCGCTCATTTCAAATAGTCTCGCGTCACTCGCGTCTAGGTGCACTCGTTAAAAATGCCGAAGTGTTCTTTGAGAAATTGTGGAAATATTACGTCAAGAAGGTTAAAAAAGGATGGGATATCGTATTTTCGGTAAGTAAAAGAGTTTATTGATTAGTTTTTGTTATTTTTATGACTGAATATAGGAAGCAATATGTGATTTTGATTTAATTTGTCTAAAAACTTCATTCAACGGTCAAAGTATAATACGGCAAATTTCAATGGCCGCTTGTTCAGTGTAAGAACGATACATTACAGCTTCCTTTTTATTTTAGTCGCGTAATAAAAATGATCCTGTTCTTGTTCAATGGAGTCGATTTTTTTTATTGTGTTTATTTTTTTAATTAATAAGTCAATGTACTTTTGAACATTTTTGAATGTTGTTTTTGACAAATATGTTTACGTTATATAATATAATATAATATAATATAATATAGGAGAAGTAGTTAATTTAACGATTTTTTTTTAATGTTTGTAAATATGTATTATAATCTTTATCGATTAACTTATGGGACAACTTATGAGTTCGCGACATGCGGCATGCTAATGACAGAATTGTCGCGTAGTCTGCAAGTGTCGCTTTGGCGCAACACGTCACATTAAAAACTTATTGAAACCTTCTAATTTTTATATTTTAGTTTTCCTCGTGATCCAGTACGATGTGGAGAATGGACATCAATCGTCAGTCAACAAAGGCGTGAAGATTTTTTTAAGCCGAATAATTCAAGCGTCGTTTGTTCAGAGCATTTTTTGGACGAAGATATGTATGTCACTTCAAAAGGAATAAAACGTCTTCGTAAAACGGCTGTTCCTAACGTAGTGGTAAGTAACTCGTTAGCAAGTAAAATGAATTTGTCAAATACTCGTAGTATGGTACCTTCATTCAAATTATTTATTTTAATTATATTTATTTCTTACAGGATATCACACACACACACAGACCACACAGGTCACAGGACCTTGAGATTGTAAGTAACTGCGATAAAGAACGAACGGAACCTAAGTGCCGCTGTATTTTAAAATATTATTTGGTATGCTAGTAGATACTTATAATTTTGATGTTGCTTACAGATTGAAATACCTGATGATGACGGTGATACTGAAGTGTGTCGTCCGAGTTCAATGTTTGATTTAGAAAATGAAAATAAATTCAAATCTCCTACTACTTCTCTAAGCATAGGGTCAATTTTGGATACACCTCGAAAAGTTCGCATAAAAAGTGAACTTTACAAATGCCGCAAAAGGTTAATTAGCAAGGAAAAAGTTATTAACAACTTAAGGAAAAAAAATTCGAGACTTGTTAAAAAAACCATTTCACTAAAGAATGCGTTAAAAGTTTTAACGAAAAGATTTAAATTAGACTCTAATTTGTGTCAAGACCTATCCACATATATTAAACCAACTGAATTGTTTAATTCTAGTTGTTTAAACAGTCTAACAAAAAAGAAGAGATGTTTTAAGTATCCTCCCGTGGTCAGGAAATTCGCATTAACATTACACTTCTACTCACCAGCAGCTTACAAATATCTTCGAAAAATGTATAACACCTGCCTACCTCATACAAACACGTTGCATGATTGGTATAAAAGTGTTGAGGCAAAACCAGGCTTCACACAAGAAGCACTTGATAGGCTTTCAGAAAAAGTTCAAACCTCAAACAAAATTTTACTATGTTCTTTAGTGGTTGATGAAATGTCAATTCGACAGCAAAAAATTTGGACTGGAAAGCAGTATGAGGGCTTAGTTGATATAGGTATAGAAAGTAACGACTCAAATCAAATCGCTACTCAGGCGTACGTGTTTTTATTAGTGTCAGTAAATGAATCCTGGAAAATTCCCATAGCTTACTTTTTCATCAATAGCTTTACAGCCGAAAATAAAACAAATCTAATCAAAATTGCACTTACAAAATGTCACACCGTGGGAATAAAAGTAGTATCATTAACATTTGATGGATGTAAAACGAACTTATCTGCTATGAAACTGTTAGGGTGCAATATGGATGATGCTCACAATTTAAAGCCTTTCTTTAAACACCCCACAGCTGATTACGACGTTTTTGTATTTCTTGACGCATGCCATATGATTAAATTAATGAGGAATTTATTTGAATCAAAAAAAATAATATACAATAACGATAATAACCAAATAAAATGGAGACTAGTTGAAGACCTGCATAGAGTTCAAGAAAAACATAAATTACACTTAGCTAATAAATTAACGCAGAAACATATTTGGTTTAAGAATTCCATTATGAAAGTTAAACTAGCAACTCAACTTTTAAGTCGCAGCGTGGCGAATGCAATTACTTTCTGTGATACCGATTTAAAAATTCCAAATTTTATGAATTCTGGACCAACTACTGAGTTCATACTAGTATTAAATAATTTATTTGATATTTTAAATTCAAGGAATTTCAACTGCGGTGGTTTCAAAAGACCGATAAGTAACATGAATTCAAAAGACGTATTTAGGTTTTTCCAAACATCGAAATCTTATTTACTATCACTTTTCATTATAGTTCAAAGAAAACGCACCATCAAAAAGAAGGGAGAAAAAAGAATAATATTTTCTGAAGAAAAAGTATATGTATACAATTGCCAAGCAAATACAGGAATTGTCGGGTTACTTGTTTGTATTGAAAGTGTGCAACGTTTATATACTAGTTATGTGGAAACAGGTTATTTAAAATACATATTAGCCTATAAGTTTAGCCAGGATCATGTTGAGCTCTTTTTCGGCAATATAAGGAGTCAAGGAGGGTTCAATAATAATCCAAATTCCCGTCAATTTAAATCCGCATATAAAAAACTTTTAATGCACCTGGAGCTCGGTTCCAAATTTACAGGCAATTCTATTCCCTTGGAAAATGTGCCTATTCTGAATTGTGGCACAACTGTATCAAATATTAACAATACTAGCGTTGGATATCGTTTTGATATAGAAAACGAATATTTGTCAGTCGAAGATAGCAGTTATGAGACATATCAAAATAATTGTGATATTCTATCAGATTCTCTAAATAATTCCAACTCTGAATATGTCTGTCAAATTGTTGGTTATATTGCGGGATTTGTGGTCAGACATCTATTAAAAAAAATTAAATGTGACATCTGCAAAGATTCTACACTAGCACATAATAAATTATGGTTTCACAAACTAATAGATATAAAAGATTTTGGTGGTCTGTGCTACGCGAGTGAAGATGTTTACACTGTATGTAGTAAAACAGAGGAGATTATAAGACGAGAACAGCGCCTAAATGGTCAAAAAAACACAACCAAGGCCTATTTGTGTTCCTTAGTTTTAAAACGCGCCTTCCATTTAAATATATTTTCTAGTATTGACATACATTCTCGTCAACAACCTGCTCTATTCAATCACAAAATTAGTCTTATAAAAGCTATTATAGAAAAGTTTATAGATGTTCGTTTACATTACATTGCTAAAAAAACAACAGAAGAGTTAAAATCTAATTCAAAAAGACAACTCTACAATAAACTAAACTTATTTCAAGGAAATTAATGTTTTTCCTGCTGTTGAGTTTGAGTTGTTTTGGTTTGAGTTTAAACTTATAAATATATAATACATAACTGTTTTAATTATTTAATACCTTTTGAACCAAACATTTAAATAAACGATTTTAATACTTAATATTTGTTTCATTGATATATCCATGTCCTACCCAAAAACATATTTATGCTCCAATATTATGTGTTTAGAACACAATCTAACAAACTCTTAAAACACTAACTAAATGTCTTACGAAAAAAAAAATATAAAAATGTTCGTCTCCACTCAATGCCTTGTCCTACCGACCACCGCCGGTCGTAAAATTTTATTGCTTTTCGGTACACTGCATTGTAAGAACCACTTTAAGCAATTCGCGTAAGGTTGAATTTGCAAAAATATATGCTTGTTCTTAACTATAACTACGTAGGTATGATTGGTGAGTGTTTGGCGACACTTTCGAGCGTTACTTTTGTTCGAAATTGTGCATCTTGGGTTTTTTAATATATCAATGGTTCTATTGGTTATAGTTTAACACCCCAACCAGGTTTTTTCAAAATATTTGCTATGTACAGACACGCCATGTCTACAGATTTATTATATGTATAGATAATGTTGGCCATGAAATATCAACTGATATTTCATGGCCAACATTATGTAGAATAAGTTAAAAGAAGAATTGGTTAAAAACAATTTTGTTTGTTTTTCGAACTACCATAAACCAAAAGTTTGTACCTAGTTACAGGATACTATTAAAATTCTGATGTTAAATCAGGCCTTCTCACTGGAGTTTACAATTCAGTTTGAAAACTGAGACGTGGGAGGGGAACGCGTAGCCAATCACCTGTTGGCCGCCAGCAGCGATAGATAATAGTGGACTGGCTAATCGGTCGAATCATTCCCCTCCCGCGTCCCGCAGATCATCGAGAGGGACAAGCTTACTGCGGTTTACGTATACGGGCGTGTCCCTAAATGACTTACAAATAATAGGCCCAAAGGTGCAAGATTCACTATTATCAATAGTGCTAGGACTTCGTCTACAAAAGTACGTTTGGCTGGCGTTATTGATAAGTTCTTCTGCCAAGTCCATGAATAAGACAGAGAATACAGCTAATACTGTGACGCGAAGACCACACCAGAATAGATTATTCGACGGGCTCTTATTCGTCTTGTTGGACTAAACCGGGCTCCGAGTAGGTTCTCGAGTACGATTACAGTGTTAATTATCGTTCGCGCCACCCTAGCAACTCTAGTGACGTGCAAACACCACACGCGTTTGCGCTCCATCCGCTCGAACATAGACGATGGTCGCGTATTGGTAAAGGGGATAGAAGCTTTCTGGCATAGCCCCCCCGCCGCCAAATTATTTTATTTGAATAGAATCTAAAGGTACAAGTCCGAGACGGGCTGCAAACTGCAGACTGCAAATCACATTGGTTTGTATGAACCAGTAGTGTCGCTTGTCTACTGTCATCTGCGGTTGCAGTTGGCGGTCGCCGTTGGAATACTACCTTTAAGGTGTGCACTTTAAAGGTGTTATTCGGACGGCGAGTTGCGGTCTGCGGATGCAGTCTGCAGCCCGTCTCGGATTTGTACCTTAATGCATATAAAGATGCAATTAGTTTATTTTAATGATAGTCATTGTTCTCATATCCAAATATCATGGCAATGTGACACTTTAGGGCATCGTTTTGCTGTCATTTTTCGTTTGTTTAATTGTCCTCTACCCATATATACCAACGAGAAAGTGGGCCGCAAAATTGAAAAAAAAAAATGCGGCGGGGTGTTACGCCAGCTTCCATTGAAAAATGTTCGAATCCCTTTAGTGTGAACCATAATAACTGTAAAAATATGTACTACTTTAATAAAATACCAGTATAACTTCAAAAAAAGTTAGAAGACAGTTAGAGGTAAGGTAGATACCTACTTGTTCCTGATCAAACAATTGATTTTATATCCAAAGTTGATTTCATTGTTAGTTTTTGCTAATAAAAAAGCAATATAAAGAATGACTAGACAGACAGTCCCAAAATGCATTAAGTAAAAAATATGTTTTAACCTAAACAAACTAATAGCTAATTTATAATATAGTAAAATACATAAGAACATTATTAAAATAACAGTGCATCATAAAATCATAATACAACTGATTTTAGATAATTTACTAAAACTTATTGCCACAGAATCAAAAGAATGAGTGAGCAAATTAAAAGTAGGTACAAATTATTCACTATGAACTTCATCAACTGTGATTCTACTGCAAAATTCTAATTTACTTTTGCCCAAGTAATGATTAAGTTCTAAATTCTAAGAGGCTAGTCAGTGAAAAATGTACTAAGAATCTGTCAAAATGATGTGATTGGTTGTTTGTATTGGTCCACCAATCACATCATGTTTTAACAGTGATTTCATAAAAACTACTTAATAGTAAAGGCCCTAGACTGATCTTACAAAAAAGGCCACAATTTTAATGCATTATAATTCCACTAACAAAATTGATGCCAAACCATAAACAGACTACAACTGTCAGTCTGTTTTTATTGACAAAAAGTTTCAGAATGTTTTCTTTTGTTTTTGTTGTCAAACAATTTGTCAGTTGTTGTTGTTGTAAATGAAAACTGTCTGAATTAACAGTTTAGCCCCCCGATTCAAAACCTTTTTGATAAATAGTTGTCAAACGATTTGGTTTTTTATCTTGTTCCATCTACAGTTCTTGTAATGAGAGAAAAAGAGATAGGTTATCAAATTGTTCAACAACTGACTAATCTAATCTTTCTGAATCAGGCACAGGTTCGGTTTCAATTGACCAACATTTCTGTTAGTAGAATTAGCCCACAGATGTTAAAAATCTAACAAACAATTTTGTTCTATTAAGATTCCCTTAATTACTTATAGTGTATCCTTCATTCTTATCCACTTCCTCACCCGGAAGTGGATGACACTGCTATTGGGTGTCAACTTTGAAATTTGAGTAATGACATGCACCATTTATGATTATTTCACTGATTCCCGTGGTGGGAGGAGTGTGGGACGCTGACAATGGTTCTATGTGGGCAGCAGTTGTCATTACCGGAGTTGAATATAACTTGCTATTGTGAATTGTAGTGTTGTGAGGTTGCGTTGCGTGTGTAAACACAGTACATAATGGTCCTTGCTCAACTCTCGGATCACCTATCATTCCCATCTTTACTTCAAATATGGCATCTTGTATTTTCTTTTTAGCAACAAGGAGGTTCTTCTCCCCTTTCAACGACCGCAGCTCATTTGCTACGTATTCACCAAATACTGAGAATTCGTCTCTGGGCCTGGGTATTGCTGAGTAGATGACTTCTGGTTTGACTGGCACCGGTGGCTCTGTTCTGCAGATTTTGTGAGGCGGTGACAGGCTAGAAAGCTTACAGTCACTCACAGCATTGTCTGAGTGAGATGACAGAATACCTATTTCTGGATTGTCCTCCTGAAATGTTAGAATTAAGAGTATTAATAAATGGATATTATTTATTTTTATTTTCTTAAGAAATTCAGGAAATTATCAATTAATTGCAACAAAGGATTGTTTTCTTAATAATAAGCCTATGCCTAATGCAGTGGATGTAAACCAAATAAAAAGATAAGCAAACAATTGTAAATAAAAAAATAAACTTAAGTAGAACTGCAATTTAAGATGCAATTGTAAATAATTTTGATTTGTTTTAAACAATACTCTAATTTTTAATAGCAGTTTCATTCATCAGAAACAGATCTTTTACATTTTTATCTAATTGTTTTAGTAGGTACAGGATATAATAGAAGCTGTTTTATGACATTGAATTCAATACCAAATGTTGTAGTGGTTTTCCAAAATAATTTAATACACAAAGACGAAATATAATTATGCAAAAGTAATATACTGACCGACTGTAAAACTCTGTACGGTTTGCTTGAGTCTTTCAAGAAGTGTAGATACTCGAACGCGTACCAATTACTGACATATCGCTCGCTAGGCTCCTCTGCATAAGCCCGCGCTTCCCGCGCCCATTCCCTGTTGTACTGTGTTCGAAGATGCTGGATCTTTTTAGTAGTATCCGGCACAGATATTTCCAAAATATCTGATATCAACCGCAACTCCTCCCGGCGCTTCTGTTTGTCTCGTCTCGTTTCACACAAAGACGGGTTCCAGAGGCTAGCATTCACTTGCAACAACTCGATCAACTTTAGTGTCCTGTCTTTCGACCACTCCATCGCCCGATTTGTATAACTGCGCTCGAATTAAAACATAAACACTATAGATTCAGCGACCGATCGTTAGATTATTCACTAAACTGTGTGCGAAAGCTAAAATTACAACTCAGTCGCTTCGCTCGCTCGTCGGTGTCAATGTGTCAAACGACAAAACGTCAATATTATTTCCAATTTCATGGTATAATCAAACAAGGTATTCTCGTCCAACAATGACCCGTACTACGTCACCATTGTTGATATTTTTCCACCAATAACAACGAAGTTTGACAACAGAAGTCGAGCTGATTGGTTCATGAAAAGCAATGACGTAGTAAGTGGAGTCACGTGATCTAGCTGTCACGGGAATAGACTACCTTCTACCTTGTTATAAGAAACCATGTTTAATTTATTCTTTGTCAAAAACATGCGCGAATGTTCGCAGTTGTATCAGAAAAAGATAGACATTTTGACCATAATGCTCAATCCATCTCTTTTACGTATAATGCAATGTACTATAGTGTTATCATTGTCCAACTCTTCTATGCTTGAGATATTAGAAATGATTACAATGGACATTCAAATTTCAAGGTTACCAGACTGACCAGGATAGTCTTGTCAGAGCTGAAATAATTTTAGATTGTTTTATCCCAAATATTTCTACAAAATATCATTACCGTTTTTAGGGTTCCGTACCCAAAGAGTAAAACGGGACCCTATTACTAAGACTCCACTATCCGTCCGTCCGTCTGTCACCAGGCTGTATCTCATGAACCGGGATAGTTAGACAGTTGAAATTTTCACAAATGATGTATTTCTGTTACCGCTATAACAACAAATACTAAAAAACAATAAAATAAATATTTAAGGAGGCTCCCCTACAACAGACTTTTTTTTTTTGCCGTTTTTGTATTTATGGTACGGAACCTATCGTGCGCGAGTCCGACTCGCACTTGGCCGGTTTTTTTATGATTACGATACTTACTTTATTCACATGCATTTTTCGAGATTGCCTGTATATTTTCGGACGCAAACGGAGTCGAAAAGCGTAACTAATCATAAATACGTATGCGTCTCACGAAAGATATAATACGATAATCATGACCGGTTTTTAGCAGTTTCAGATTGTTTTTATTCTTGTGGCATTGGAACTCTAAACTAAACGTCTGCATTCTTAGCTTTGGGAATGTTCTTGATTTTCGTTAAGGTTCTCCGAAGAATTACCCTTTTTATTAATTCTGTAAGGATTTTCCAAACGGTTGGTGGGATGGTGTAACGGGGTGTGGGACTTATTTGTGTCACCAAGGCCCGGAGCAGACGACGGATTTTTTGTACGGCGGACTGCTGCGTACAAGAACAAACGTAGTTGGTAGATGTTGCCAGTGAAGACACTAGAGTTCTAACTCCAACTATGGACAAAATGACCGTCATGTTCGTTGAGACCGCGCCGAATTTTGCAACGGGCAACAACTACCAACCACGTTCATTTTTGTTTGCGCCAGTCCGCCGGACAAAAAGTCCGTCGTCTGCTCAGGGGGCTTACTATGACCTCTTAAAGCAGGACAGAAGTTGCCTGGAAGTTGAACTGCCTTGCTTTTTCGTACTATGACATCGTTAGAGCAGGCCTACGGCAGGCCTGCTACGTTGACGTTTATGAAATCCGTTCACCTTTTATTTGTATTGATTTTTCATACCTTGAACAAGCATTACCGTTCAACTAGGTTCAATAGTCGTTCACCTTTAGTACCTACAGTCATGGTACGATTTTTAGCGAATCAGAAGCAGGCCTGCTTTTGAACGGAACTTGACTGGCTGGCATTTAAACGTTTTCATAAGAGATCATGGTAAGCCCCCAGGGCCCAAAAGGGGTTGTTTATACTCAATAATCAGTGTTGCTATCTTGATACGTTGGTAGGTTGGTGGGGATGGCATCAAGCAAGGGATAGACAGCTAATTCAAGTACACGGAATGGCTATAATTAATATCTTTATAATTTGTAATCTTTAAACTGTCTCTAAGTACTTCACCGTTGTGATTATTATTCTCTTTGGCTCACCTTTTTATTAGGGTTCCGTACCTAAAGTATGCCAATTGGATCCTATTACTAAGCCTACGCAGGCTGTTCGTCCGTCTTTCACAGGGCCGTATCTTTTTAAGCGTTACGGTAGCAAGTTGAAATTTTCACTGAGTACGTGTTACTAGCGTTTATCATGGCAAACAAATACCTAGTCTAAATCCAAAGGGAGTAAGTAGCCATAGAAGAAATAATATTACTGAAACAAAAAAAAACCTTTTTTGTTCCTGCTCTATCTCAAAAAAGGTAAAACATAAGCGTAAAACTTGGTATTACCACAGTCTACCTATATCTTACTCCTTACAATCGGTCAACGTAGAACATTGTCGCAGAGCAATCGTGCGGGGTGTTGCGGGGTGAAGGGGCGGAGGCTATGCCCCGAGTAGCCTTTGCATAATTAGGACAACCTCCGCCCCTACATAATTTTGACATTTCATAGGACCTGTCAAATGGATGGGCGTTGACCCACTGTGTGTAGTAAGTAGATACACTGTGGTATTACTGAAGTGCATACTCCATAGTTAAACAACAAATAATGAAAACAGCACGGACTAGAAAAAAAAGAAGGACTCCGCGCCACGCATATCAAAAGTGAAGCACCGTACCGATCTATGTGTGCGTGATTTGAGGGATACCAGATAAATGAAAATTTCCCCATTTTTTTTAATATTTTGAAAGTTTCATTTCTTTAAATGAAGCCATATAAGAAGTCCGCTTACATTATTTAATTGGAATTACAAACATATACTTAGTTAAAACTTAAAATTAAGTATTTATTTTGTACGAGTGACAAGAAAAACGTTTTCGACGGAATTCAATGTTCTTCATCTCTGCAGGCTCTTATTATTTTAATCCAATCATTATTCCATGGTTGATTTGCTGTAGGTAATCTATAAAAATAATCATATTCAATACTTGCAAAAAACTCACAAAGAACACAAAAAAATGGATTACCCAATCTCTCGGGAAAATTACCCATTTATTTTCCGACAGCACTTCTATGTCTTTTGAGGTTTTGTGTTCCAATAGTAATGATTTTAAAATATCAAAAATACAATAAATCAACAGGTTAAATAAGTGTCTTACTTGTGAATGTTATTCCTTGACACTTTTTCTGGGATGTAGAATTATTTTTAAATCATTTCACAACACAAGCAGGCATTATTTTATTTTATTACTTGACGTAAACGGTACCTACAATGACGGCGCGGTGCCGCGTAATGGCGGCCAGTCGGCACCTTATGATGTGAATGTGTGCGTGAGGCATGTTTGTACAAACGGTCCGGCATACTTATAGATGTCCATTTCAACCGCGCGGCCAAGTCATAAAATTTGATGAAATTTTGCCAGGAATTAGTGGTAATTTGTTACTATACACACCCCTTTTCCTGAATTTGTTGCAAAAAAAACTAAGATGCTATGACCAAAAATAGTTGGCCGCTAGAACCGCCACTTGCCCTACTCATCTCCTGAGATTTCACTGAAACTAAATAATGCAGATTGGCGAATGATGCATCAAAAGAAAGGTCTTTATTTGTTGTATTTGTTGCAAAAATAAAATACCTCAAAACGTAAATATACAAAAAGTTATACAATATTTGGTTTCCAGGTTAAGGGTAGGTAGGTATCTCATAATAAATATCGAAATAATAGAGGCTAATGTGTATGGACAATTAGTTGCTAATTTGTTGCAGCGAATAAACAAGAAAAAGTACTAGAAAATAGGTTCAATAATTTATTAGAGTCGATTTTAATTGGCCTCTCGGACGGCAATATGCCTAAAATACGATGGCGTTTATTTCGTTATTAAAAGTAGGTTCAAGCTTAGTTATGGTACTGATCGACAGGTAACGTAACCTAGTTTGGATAAATGTGGCGAAACTGGCGGTGAAACTCATATTTTAGGAGATATTCACTAAAATATAGTAGTATGAGACTGTATTAGAGTAGTGTGACCATGAATTTTCACAATGAAGTGAGACTGAAGCTTGATTTTTGGAATGTTCGATAGCCATATCTTAATTTTTTAGGGCGAGTGCTTGTATAAGATACACTTTACTTTAGCATACTTTATAAAAGTAAAAGGACAAATCGGTTAATAGTACATTATTGCAGAGGCCGGGAAATAAGCAATTGCAGGTCGAGTATGAGTTTGAAGGCCGAGCCGTAGGCGAGGACTTCAATAATACGAGACAGGCAATTGCCATTTCTGCCGAGGCATATACAGTGCTTTTCTCAAAAGAATGCAGGGAAATAAAACGTACTTTTTATATAATCCTTTCGTTAATATTAAAAGTTACATGCGAAGTATAGAATTACGGACAAAAGAAAATCCAATTTATATCAGGAGCGTTTTTCGAATTTGGAACATTGCAAATCTACAACTCTCCAGCAATGTTGTATGAAACGGCGTGCTGGGGTTATTAAATACTCTTTGATTGTCATTCCTAAAGCGTTGTAATGTACCAAATTCAAAAAACTTTCTTTGTCCGTAAATTAGATACTTCGCGCCGTCTTTTTTCGAAATAATGACCATATTTCCATGCATGTTTGAGAAAAAGTTCTTTATTTAAAATCAACCCAAAGGCAAAAAATCAAGTAATAAATGGTTATTACTTGATTTTTTTGTCTACATTCTGTGTCTTACATATAATGTTGGGCGTTATAACATATAACAGCTAATATAATTCATTATATATTTATAATATTCTAACCATTATTTATTTGCAACAAAGACTGTTATAATATATATTATTGTCTATAGGTAGTAGTCGCCCGCCACTCGCGTCGAGTCGTTAAGTCGGCCGAAAGCGTCACACAATTATGAACTTTAACCCACAAATAACAAGAGCAAATTTTTACCACCGTTAAAATAACATAAATATTTATATAATATTAGTGTGAACTTGTTTCATATTACTGGCAAAATAATATTGTCGTACTTCACATCGTAGTAAAGCGTCACACAATTATGAACTTTAACTCACAAGTAACAAGAGCAAATTTTTATTACCATTAAAATAATATTATATTATATTAGTGTAAACTTAGTTTCATATTACTGCAAGTCTTCTGCTCTATTGATAATTTTAGTGTTCCTTCAATACAATACAATATAATATATATTACAACAGTTAAAAACAACAGTTTGAAAATTATAATATAATGTATAATGCATTAGGAAAATATATCAGTTACGCCCAACATTACTTACATATTATAAATATTGTGTTAGTTAAAGATTATAGATTTATCTTGTTGACTATGGAGTCAACAAGATAAATCTATAATCTTTAACTAACACAATATTTATAATATGTAAGACACAGAATGTAGACATATTTTCTTACAGGTACCTACTTAATTCAATTTTAAAAGAATTGTCGTTACGTTTTTAGGGTTCCGTACCCAAAGGGTAAAAACGGGACCCTATAACTAAGACTTCGCTGTCTGTCCGTCACGATTGGGGCCGCCCCTAAATCTGGCCGCTCTAGGCCCGGGCCTACCGGGCCTTAGGGTAAATCCGCCACTGGATTTTGTTGCCCTCTTTTGCTCGATATCAATAATGGCAACAGGTAGACACTTGAAATATTCACAAAATAAGAAAGAAAGAAAACATTTGAGAGTCTTTACTTTAATAATAAATAAATAAATTATATTAAAACAAATACTTAATTTATAAATTATATTAAATAAATATTCACCATTTTTGCCTATTTTTGCTCGATATCAATAAATGGTAATAAAAAAGGTTACAATATGATATTCTTTTAAAATTGAATTAAGTACCTGAAAGAAAATATGTCTACATTCTGTCTTACATTCGTGTCAGTTAATATTATAAATATAATATTGTGTTAGTTAAAGATTTTATATTGATCTTGTTGACCATGGTTATTACTTGATTTTAAAATAAAGAACTTTTAACCGATTGTTTCCTTTTACTTTTATAAAGTATGCTAAAGTAAAGTGTATCTTATACAAGCACTCGCCCTAAAAAATTAAGATATAGCTATCGAACATTTCAAAAATCAAGCTTCAGTCTCACCTCATTGTGAAAATTCATGGTCACACTACTCTAATACAGTCTCATACTACTATATTTTAGTGAATATCTCCTAAAATATGAGTTTCACCGCCAGTTTCGCCACATTTATCCAAACTAGGTTACGTTACCTGTCGATCAGTACCATAACTAAGCTTGAACCTACTTTTAATAACGAAATAAACGCCATCGTATTTTAGGCATATTGCCGTCCGAGAGGCCAACTAAAATCGACTCTAATAAATTATTGAACCTATTTTCTAGTACTTTTTCTTGTTTATTCGCTGCAACAAATTAGCAACTAATTGTCCATACACATTAGCCTCTATTAATTTGATATTTATTATGAGATACCTACCTACCCTTAACCTGGAAACCAAATATTGTATAACTTTTTGTATATTTACGTTTTGAGGTATTTTATTTTTGCAACAAATACAACAAATAAAGACCTTTCTTTTGATGGATCATTCACCAATCTGCATTATTTAGTTTCAGTGAAATCTCAGGCGATGAGTAGGGCAAGTGGCGGTTCTAGCGGCCAACTATTTTTGGTCAGAGCATCTTAGTTTTTTTTGCAACAAATTCAGGAAAAGGGGTGTGTATAGTAACAAATTACCACTAATTCCTGGCAAAGTTTCATCAAATTTTATGACTTGGCCGCGCGGTTGAAATGGACATACTAATGTAATGTATACTAATGGACATACATAGTGCTTCACTTTCGATACACGTGGCGCGGAGTCCTTCTTTTTTTTCTAGTCCGTGGAAAACAGTTTATTTTACTGATATGCGTTGTGGTACGGAACCCAGTGCGCGAGTGCAAATCGCACTTGGCCGGTTTTAATAACATAACATGGGAGCCTTTAATTATAAGATTGTGTAGATATTTAGTAATTCATAGGTGTATAATTATAATTTTTCGTCAATAAGTTTGAGATTGTGAGTCACTAATTTTAATGTAAACAGAGTAAATTGCAAACGTATTTCATTCAATTATAGATGACAGTAGGTAAAATTATGTGCGTAAGGAGTGAGGGCCATACTTAACCGTGAATCGAAAAAATGGTGTTATCAAATTTTTGTGGTCAAACTAAAATGTCCCTATCCCTACTATTTTAGAAATAACCTCCTGTACTAAGGAAAACAATAAAACACTGCCTCTAATTCATTCTCATTTATTTACAGACTATTATGTGAAAGACTATCACATTGTAGAACAAGTGTTTATAATTATATTTACAATATTTACATTACCATTTCCACATACAAATGCATTTAAGTTTAGTAAAATATACATTCAACTCAAAAATAGGAGACTCCATCCATATCCAGGACAATAATATTATTATCATTTAATTATTAAAGGAACCAAATAACAATAAAAAGGAACACAAAACGCGTTCGGAATCATGCGATCTTAAAATTAAATTATTTAAAAATAACTTAATAGCACAGGGGTACAGAAATATGTACAGAAAAACAATCAGTTCATTTTATAAACCAACAGTGATTAAATTAATACAAGTACATTTCTGTGTAGATTTCATATTTTACTTTACATATTTTAGGGAGTTAGATATTTTTTACAGTTGCAACACTGGCTGCAGCAATTCAAAAGTACCAGACAATGTTTGCAATTTGCAACCAATGTTGCAAAAGTATTTTTGTATTTATTACTGTACATATTGCCTTTATTTATTACAAAAATAATATTCACAAAAATGATGTATTTCTATTATTAACTGGGGTGAAAAGTGAAATAAAAATAACATTAAATTAAGTTCACATAAATAACAACAACAATAAAAAGAATAAAACAAAATTAAAGAATATAATACAAAGATGGGATTAATTAAATTAATGTTTGAGTATAAAATATAGCAATAGCGACAAACTTGTTGATTTCTTATGAGATTCAATTCAAAATTATTACGGACATTGTGTAAAAATTTATACATCGGGTAAAATTACATAAAGGTACACAGGCAGACTTCTTAAATGGAAGGTATACTTACAGAAGGTATTGGTGGTTTAAATTACAATTTATTAAAAAGACATTATCTACTTGGAGGTACACCCAGTCATCAATAAATTCAACATTATAAAATATAGAAGTCTCTATTTTCAACAATTGACAACAATTTGTCTATTTGTTACATCTGGTGGTCATTATAATTTTATCTAGGTACCTAAGTATATCTATTTCAAAAGTTACAGGGACTGAAACTGTATTTGGACATTTCCCAAAAGGTCAAGTCTCTTCCCTTTAACTTTGTTAATAAACAATTTCCATCTACAATAATTCGCATCTCAACAACCCCAAAGCAAGTAGATAGATGAGCACTACACTAGTCTCGTTTACATTAGGCCTACAAGGACTTTTCATTTCACTCCTTCACACGGGTTTAACATTCGTAGTAACTAAATAAATACTAGCTACCTATTACTGTACAAAGTCCGGCAAAGTCTATTAAAACACACATTTACGTGACGTCGAGCGGCCGGTGCTCGCGAGACCTAAAGAACCCCTTCTCGGTGCGGCACTCGCGTATCGTGACCGTTTGTAGGTTGACGGTGACGTCGGTGATAAAGATCTGGTCGGCGACGGGGGAGCGCGCCATCCAGTAGGCGGCGCCGCGCCGGGGCGCCGGGGCAGGCGGTGGAGGCGGCACGGCCACCGGCGCCTCGCCCCACGAGTCCTCTTCGTCCTCAGGTTGCGGCGCAGGCGGTGGTGGTGGTTGTGTGCCTTTTGGTTCCGCTGGAGCCGTCGCAGTCGGTTGGGTCTCAGTGCGTCGCTCGCGCTCCGGAGGAGTATGAGCATCAGCCTCCTCCGGGGAATGTGGGGCTCGTCTCGGCCCCGTTCTAGGCGCGGCGGCCTCTGCCGCAGGTGAGGCGGGTGCGGCAGCTCCACCGGGCGGTGCTGCTAGCGGAGGTGGTTGAGCCACGTGAGTCGTGTGTGCCGCGTGCGCTGCGTGCGACGTTCGACCACCGTTGAGCTTGGAGGAGTCGTGTCGTTTGGAGGCGGGCGGGCTCATGGTGATGGTGACGCCGATCTTGCCCGATTCGCGGGACAGCACTTCGGCTTTGCGCTTGCCGGGAGTCGGGTGGCGCTCCTCGGAGCCGCTGCGCGCGCGCTCGGCGGGCGAGTGCTCGCGCTCGCGCTTCCTGCCCTGCCGCCGGAGCTCCTCGCCGCGCTCGAAGCTCTGTATGAGTCGCGGGTCCAGGATGTTTTCCTCCGGCTCCCAAGTGTTGTGCTTCGGCTTCCACCCTTTCCATTTCACGTAGTACTCCACTTTGTTCTGAAAAGAGAGAACGGGACGGTTAAAAACGTTTTTTCCATTTATAATAGTGTAGTGGCCGGGTGTGTATCCGTTCGCAGACGTGGCGCGACTGCCGGTGGCGTGCACAACGACGGGAGGGTTGCACATAGCCTTGCAGATTTTATTCGATGATAATATTACGGCGAAAACGGATATTTAGGTGCAACATCGCTTGCTCGTCGCTTTATAAATGCAATTGAGATGGCTTATAAGATTGTTGACGGCGAGCTCGTGATAAAACATAACGGAGCGGGTAAAGGTAATGTTTTGATAAAAATAAAAAGAGTTGTATACGGGAAAGCGTGCGAAGTCTGAGTGCAGCGTTCACAGTTCATTTGGGGCGCACCTGCCGGGCCAGCTGTCGCGCTATCTGGCGGGTTGCGCCCTTGCTGCCCGGTGCCCGCACATGGGCACCGTTAGCACGAGCCGCGAGTCTTGCGCCCGACATGCACGCCACACAACGAAAGCGACAAAGGCCACACCAATTATCTAATTACCAAGCAATGTATCGTGCACATGAAAAGAGATGACAAGCGATTTCATGCGGTGATCTGCGATGGTTTACATTAAGTATATTGATGAGTGTAAGTACTGTAACTAAAGTTACAGTCATAACTAAAGTTCAAGACGAGATTGGTGCGCTTTCATGTTCATCTTGCGCTTTCAACTTTCAATTCCTCTTGCGTAAAGCGCATGCAATATTGATTGCCATAAGACTCACACTAGTATTAGGGCATGCGCTATGGCGCTTCAGGCATGTGTCAGACGAAACCGCAAGATGAACATGAAAGGGCACTGGTGTAGACATACCAATGGTTGTTCATCAAATTAATCTATGGGTACCTACCTACACGATCTACATACCTAGGAACTTTTTTAGTTACATGAAAGAACATACCTAATTCTTAAAATTCAAATGTTTTGAATGGAAAAAATGAATTCAGTTGTAGAGAAGTGATTGATTGAATTCATGTTACACTTAATTACAGACACTTGAAGGGAAGACTAGCGAAGAAAATAGACTTGACACGTGTTTATGGAATTGTGTAATTGTACTTAGGTTGCTGTCACACTGGTCAGGCGACAGCGATGCGACGACGAAGAAAAAGTGCTTATTATTAATCAATTTTAGTTTGGAAAAGATGACGATGCAAATGACGCTTGTTTGTGTTTTTATACTATTTTGGTTTGAATAAACATAATTTTATTATTAGTTATTATTCACTTGATGGGGTTAATCATTTAATAAAAAAATGTCGACTGTAAAAAGCGGTGTATTGGAATGTACGTAGACACATACACAACAATAACAAATAACTACAGGTTGCAGGCTTCACTGACAGATGATTTTGTTGGCGTCGTTATTTGTAGTGTCTACTGCGCATGCCCAAAGGTCCCTACGTCACGGGAAGGCTAGTAGATAGTTTGTTTTAGTTTGCCATATTTTGTTTAGTGTATTGAAAAAAGAATAACAAATTATAAGGCCATACGATTCGAATAAATCAAGTTAATTGAGAAAGATTAATTTCCTCGTATTTTCCCCGATCGTGGAATTTGTTAAGAAGAAACGTATAACACCTATAGATTCTCAAGGACAAATTGAACTCGGTGTCCTACATACCTATTGAAGTATTAAACTGACATCTAGACTTACAAACTTTATGTGTAATCGGTTCATAACATAAACAAAAGTGCACGGTATGCTCTATCGCCTCTTATATAAATAACAAATAATTAATCCTCACTGCGAAAGTGAACTACAGTACCTATTTCGATGTAACTTAGCACAGAAATAGCCTGAAACCCCGAGAAGAACCTAGGATTTTCGCATATCGTTTTTATCAACCATAGGGCCTGTCCACATCTCGGTAACCTGGCACGGTGCGTTGACGTAACGTGCAAATTTACGTTATCGTATCGTAAAAATGCACGTCAGGATCATTGTTAGATTTATCGTTGACCATGTAGGTAGATCCTGAATTTTAATAAGAGAAACAGTAAGGTATGATTTAAAGCATCGGGTCACAGACGGCGACTAACTCGCGGGCGTGGAGAGCGCGGGCGGAGCGCATATATACGTGTGCGCTTGCGGCTAGAGGCTGAACGTTTTACGATTCGGTAACGTAAATTTGCACGTTATGTCAACGCACCGTGCCGCGTTACCGCACCTCGTGACGTGGAGATATGAACAGGCTCTGAATATTTCTTCACGACCAAACTACAGTACCTATTCTGATGTAACTTAGTACAGAAATAGCCTGAAACCCGGAGAGCGACGTTGCGGATGTCAGCAAAGTATTTATAATATAAAACCGCTGTAAAAATCGTATTGCCTAAATGATTTGGCTAGCTATGAGGGTATGTTTTGCTATTGGTAGATAGGGACTTCGATGAAAGCCATAGGGAGCTGTATTTGAGCGGCTTAGAACTTAGAACCATTTATTATGGAAGTCTAGGGCTGAAGCTGAGCGCGCGAGCCTTTTGTCTACTATATGTCCAGGAGTGGATGTTTTACGGCTGATATGATGATTTAGCTATGGGGGATTGTAGTGACGTCTTATTAATTTGTTCTTTTCTATTATTACGTAAATATTTTCTTCCACTATTCACTATGTCGTCACTGTCGTTTACCAGTGTGTTCTCTACCTTATAAAAAATCGGTAACGAGATAATTCGATAACAGTAGGTATCTAGTAAGTGTTTTCGTTTCATCGGGTAAATGGACTTATACATATAAAATAAACTGTCACAAAAAAATATGCTTATAATAATAAATCAATTAATACATTCGAGTCCACCACACTTTTCATCGAGCTCATACGCCATCCCGCTACACATATTGCTAGTGGACCTTCCAGGAGGGTCCTCGGCATTACGTTTGCGCTAAGAGTGAACCCTCGAGGAGGGTTCCTGGCATTAAGTTAAAAACCTTGAAAATTACGCTACTACGTCGTCAAATAGGTGTTTGCTTGTTTCATGACGGTGAATTTTCCTAGAAAAACCTGCATTTAAAATGAGCCCTCCACGAGGGACCCGGCATGGCGAATACTACAGGGTGCCCGCCTGGAGGGCACCCGGCACTGAACGTGTTAAAGAGTGAGGTAGATAGTATTTAGCAATCGAAATAATAGGAGAACTACTTCTAGTACCGGAATTAAAAGTAGCCTATGTGTTAATCCAGGATACGGTCTATCTGTGTTCCAAATTACAACCAAATCTGTTCAGCCATTAAGACGTAATTGATTCAAACATCCAAATTCACAAACTCCCAAACAAATGTTTGGACATTAAATAATATTAGTAGGATAGGATTAGTTAGTGTGATTACGACAGAAGAATCAACTGATAAATTATTAGCCTATGAGAGGACAAGTAGTGCATGGCCAATAATTATAGTCTATAATAATCTCAGAATCATAATAATATTACCTACTACTTACTACACAAACCATTGTTAATTTTGGCTAACAACTCAATAATACCACATTCATTAAAAAAGTTGTGTCTTCAAAAGTTTTGACGATCGACAAAAACATCTGTGGCGAAGTCATAACACGACGATATTCCCCAATATGAAATAGCATATTTTATTACGAGCCTTTCACCTTAGGCACTTAATTTGATTAATGTAAACACCGCAAATTAGACCTTAACCGTTAAGCAATAGAGTGTTAAATAGTTTGTAGCGTTTGGTGTTTAGGGCGTTTCGCAATTGAAGCGGGGATTTCAGACCCTCGCGTCTTATTGGTTTTGCAGACGGAGGGTGAGTGAAAACTGTTCTGCACGCGCTGACTTTGCAGCGGCGTTCTGTGGGAATTTAAAACTTTTAGAATTGTTACTATGCTTATGTCAGAATACTTTGATGAGTATATGATACTCGTTCTAAGAGGTTAAGTGAGATGGTAATGTTTGGAAAGCAGATCATTTCGTAAGTTTTATTGTTTACAGGTAGGTACTTCAGCAAATAAATGTAGCTGTAGTGGGTATGCTTTTTAAAATGTTACGAAAATCGAAGCACTAAATAAATAAAGCATGTTTTCCCAAACCTATTTTAGGGCTTCATTAGCTGATTTTAATGAGACCAAGAATACCATTCATTAAAAAGCACCTGATTATAATAGAATAACTAAACTTGAAGACAATGACATAAAAAAAACAACTTTGAAAACGCCAAGTTTCTTTCTTACACCACAGCCAAAAAAAGAATAAAACATTACTCAAACAAAAGCCACTATTGTATTCACTAATACTAATAAATACCCAACTCAACAGTCAATTTAAACTACAAAGTCAGAAACCAAACAAAGACATAATCGTTAAAAAAATAAATAAAAAGGATCCGCTGGGACGTGTGGGCAAGGTGAGGTCGTTTGGCTGTCGCGCGGTGATTGGCCGACACGCGGGGCGGGCGGGGCGAAGGGAGAGGCACCCCACCCCCGCTTCGTCTCACTCCACCCCCGCGCGCCTGTGCCGACCTACAACTTTACCTATATCGGCAACATGGCCCTTAGACGGACGAGTTAAGGTTGATTTTGGCCTGTTTAACGAGTATATGGTTAATGGGAAGTTTGATGGTTGTAATCGCGCCATGGGCGGACCGTGTCTCGGAAGCACAGACGCCAATTAGCGTTGATCGGAAGCCGCGTAGCAATTAACGCGAATAATTAACGATAATCCCTATCAACGCAGGTGATGAGATGTGTCGATGAGATCACTCGTGTTGATAAGCTAGTGTGTTGATTGAGTGACAGGCGAGGCTGTTGGACGTAATGAGTATAGACACTAATGTTCAGCAAAATGTGGATGGACTACTATTTATTAGAATCGTATCTACATTGTCGGAAGGCTTACATTAGCTTTCCTTAGTTAATTAGCTTTATAATCATGAATATGAGCATTAAGGGTTGAGGAACGAGTTACCTATCGCAAAGTAGAAAAACGGAACGAAGTAAACAATCTTGGATTAACTCATTTCAGGTGCTAAACTTAGTACTGCGCTCTTTTGTTCGCAGTACCTTAAATTAAGGTTTTTCAAAAGAACTCGTTGCAGACATTATAAGAAAAGCATTTCAGTAAACAGAAAAGCCAGCTTAACTATCTGGAAATTTGAAAGCCGACCGAGGAACAGGGGTTTACTCTGCGCAGTTATCAAGAAATTTCTATCTAGGTATAACAAACTAAGCTCTCATTCAAAATAGAGTTCTAAGCGATTGCCAAATACGCGAATTTGCTCGTTTCCTCAGCTGCATAGGTAAAGAAGTAATGCTTGAACAGACCGAATGCACCGCATCGATGCAAAACCTTCTGAGTTAAAGTTTCTTAGAATATTGTTAAGGTTCCGCGGAGTCATCAAGGAATTTTTATCTACCTATAAAAAACCAAGCGCTCATTTAAAATAGAGGCCCCAGCGATGGTCAAATGCGAGAATTTGTTGGTTTCCGCAGCTGCTTAGGTAAAGGAGTAGTCCTGAACCGAAAGAACGCACAGAATCGACGCAAACCCTGCAGAGCTACACTTCCTAACAGCTAAAACCTACGGCATTAAGTCCGCCTCTGTACTATTTTTGTGCATAAAGAATAAAATAAATAAATAAATAAAACCAATCTCAATCTAGAATCTCTGGATTGGTTAGGTTTTTGACAGAAATTCAATAGAAGTACCTAATGTCACTAAAAACTAACATCAATCCAGAGATTTTGGATTGAGAGATCGGTAATTCGTTTCGGTCGAAAGAATATTGAAAACCATATCCCTAATTTTTCCAAAATGGCTATATAACTTAAGGCATGTTTAATTCGTCTTTTTAGGCGTTGATGGTTTTATTTATTATTATTCAGTCATGATCATCCCACTGCAGGGCAAAGGCCTTTCTACCCCTCCTTCCACTCTTCTCGGATCTAAGGATTTCTGCGGTCAATCCTTCCAGTAAGAGTCTAATTCGTCCCACCATCTTCTGGGCCTACTGCGACGTTGTCTAACGTTCTATTTTCATTAGTAAGCGGGTAATCAGCACCTTTTATATTAGGTACCTATGGGTTCATCAGAAGCTGTTTACCGCGGAATTGTGAGAACAATACAAACGAAACTGACTGACTGAGTATTGATACCCAAAAGTCTTCAAAAAGGTCTTCAAAAGAACCTAATCGACTACGTGTTTATAGATCAAAGGAAACAGAAGTAAATAGGTATTCCAAGATCTTGTGACGTCATGATAGAGCTTACATACTCGTATTATTGGTTTTTCCTTTTCAACTGATTGAACTAACTAATAAATGCAATAAACACTCCAACTTCCAGTTCGCATTTATCTGAAGATTTTCATTGAAACTGAGTTTTATATATTTCTGTTCAAAATAAAGACGTCTAGAGATCATGCGGTGATAAGACTAATCCCCTCTACACTAAACTCAAGGTACTATTCCGAACTGAGCTGCCAACGGCAACTGCCGACTGCACGTGCAGCGACTGCATGAAGTCGCATCACGCACGACACTCGCCACACCAGCGTCACCTCTAGCCGCTGCACGTGCTGTCGGCTGTTGCAGTTGGCAGCTCGATTCGGAATAGTACCTTAAGTCAAAGCTTAACTAAGAAATTCTGAAACCAAGTCCATTCTTTATATCAAATTCATCTGTACCAACTTGATTACGTAAAGTTACTCCTACATTTGATGTTACCTTAGTAATTGAATGAAAGACTGAATGCGAGAGATAGTTAAATGATTTGCTTAGCGCTAAGATTCGACAAATCGGTGTCGCAAACTTAGGACATGCTAAGCATTTAGGCAGTCGCTTAAGGTTAGCGCAACGCTTTTTTGTGGCTAATTGCGATCCAGAGAGCTAGAGCGGTTATGCACTGCATCCGATCCGGATCCGTGAAAATACGGATATAAAAACTTAGACCGAATTCGGATATTGCTTTTCGCACTGCACTCCTCATTCGAATTCGTGAAAATACGGATGTAGAGTCTAAAAACTCGGGACTGAATTCGGATATTGCAAATCCAAGCAATTCGGGGGCCATCTTTGGTTTATGTCCGATTTGAATCAGAGGTAATGCGAAAGCGTTCATACGAACAGTAAGTAACTACTACGTCAATATTTCTTCCGAATTGGAGACTCACGGATGACTGAGAGAATACGGATGACGGAAGTCGGATCTAGTGCGTAAACTACCATACAAATAGTTCTATGACTACTTCGGAACGTGTTTTCGCGGATTCGGATCGGATGCAGTGCGTAATCGCTCATAGGCATGAACTTATTGTCAAAGTTTTATGCAGTTAAGTCATTTGAATTAAAAAGGAATTTCACGATAACATCGTATCCGATTGCTACGAAATCTTGATCCTGATAGCCTAAAATCTTTAGATTGTTGTATGGCATAAATAGTTATCAATAAATATCAGTTAAGTGCATATGATTAGATCCATGTGCACACAAATTATGTGCCCGCATATTCAAATTAAGCAGTGATTGTAACGAGGGTATAAATCATTTAAACATTGTACGACAACTTATGGAGGTTAAGTGGGACTCGTAAGGGTTATTATAAGCTATTTTGGTGGAGAAGACAAATCTTTGCACATACTAGCTATTTAATAATTACTATTGTTTACGCAAGTTCGCAAGCGTGAACTCCTGCCCTTCTCGCCTAATTCCGAGGGAAAGCAGACAGAGTTTCTCGGAGAGATGCGAATTTAAGTCCTCATAACGCGAATTCTTGTAGTGTCCGCGAACGCGAATCGTATTTTTTCAAACTCACAACTTATACATCAACCACTTTAAAGTGATAATTAACGTGCTTTCGATATGAACCTTAATTTAATGATTAATAGTTCAGTTTCCATCACATTCAAATTACTTTTAAGCCCTTTTCGGTAATTTTTGTCATTCTAAAATGAACTTAAATACACGTTGTCAAAGTTAATAATTGCGTAATTAGTAATAACGTTTAATTCTCTTTCCATATTGGCTTTAGCACATCATCAGAACTCCAAAAATAAATCAAACTTAGCAGCTATTGGGAACTTTTTTGAAATAGAAATGTCGGGACCAGTGGCGTAGCTACCGTAGGGCTAGGTGGGGCAATGCACCGGGGCCCCGAAGCTCGAAGGGCCCCTCGGCCTCTCTGAACGACGTTCGAAAAAGTTATATAGGTACCTAATATTCTAGTTGAACAAAGAATTCTTGACTATGACTTTTTGGCCCTAACCAACGACTTTTACGTGAAAGCGTGACAAACAAACAAACTTTCACAATTATAATATAATTAGGAATTACGATTAAATAATAGGGAATATGCATGTCACTTTTTTTTTCTCTTAGGGCTGATTTTTCAATCGTCAGATAACTTTTATTCGATGAATATTTTTGACGTTTTGACAGATTTTCTTTATAAAAGCTGTCAAAGCGTGATATTTATTCCTCAGGTAAAAGTTATCTGACGATTGAAAAATCTCAATAAAGCACATTAATATAAATAAACCCAAGAAAAGTATTAAAAGTCAAATGTTAGTAGGTATTATTTCTTGCTCAAAACAATTATTAAACTTCAACAATTTTCTTCTACAGTTCAAACGTCCTTTATTGTCGCGGTCATAATGTGACGTCATAATCCAAGATACTGCTTTGTTTACATCTCTTTTTTAGCCACAAATCATATAAATTAAATGATTTATTGTGCTTTATTCAAGCAGAAATCGCACTTACTAACTTAACCTCAGTGAGAAATCAAACAGTTTGCCAAGAAAAGATTATTTAAAGATTTATTCATCTGGATTTTGATGTCACTTCCGGCATTTTCGAAGACGACGCGTTTCGAGATAGCGTTCCGTTCCACGAAAAAAAGGAACATAAAACAATGAATTGTAAAATAAGTAAGGAGTCAATTTTTAAAAAAAAAAATGCAATTTGTGTCTTGACTCATAAACAATGTATATCTAAATAATGAAAGAGTTTTGAATTACATGCATATTCTCTGCTGCGTTATACATAATGCTTACGAGTAAATAGCTTTGCTTTATTATGCCCTGCAGAGGGCGATAAGGAGCTGATGATGAAGTAGTTTTGCACCTTCAAAGTATTTAGTTTAGGTTAAATAGAGCCCCAATTTCATTTTTGTCCCGGGGCCCTTGGTTACAAAGCTACGCCACTGGTCGGGACTTTCATTGTTCTCTACAAGAAACTTGTTTTCTTAATTATGGGTTGCACTTACGTCCCTACATATAGGTGTTTTTGTAGAGGCTTGTTTACCATCAGTACCTCGCAAAGAAAACCTGTAGCATGGTTCATTAAAGTGAAGCCAAGCGAACTGATTTGCGATTGATAGCGATTATTTTTGCGGCTACGGCTTGATCGTTATCCGTTTTAAGGACCGGAAAAATAAGCTTTAGCATTAATTTAGGTTCAATGCTATCGTTTATAAGGATATCGGCGTAAATGTTTATTAAAAAAAGCGTGAACAGAGTAGTTACGTCAATTATCTTTGTTTAGGTATTTTTCGCTAATTGGATAACGCAATTAATTTACAGCGAATTTTCTCTACTACCACGGAATTATGTTTTTGTTAGATTTTCTGTAAACCTTTTCGATAGGAACTCGTCCGACGCGGTAAAAATATAAAGTGAAAGCAGTATCAACCACGAAGTCCGTGTTTTCGGCCTTAGTTACGAGCGTTTCTTACTCCCTATCACCAACAGACATACGATTATTTCGGGGCCTGAACTAAGAATGAATGACAACACGATTTGACAGTGGTCCCTACTACCGATGTATTTTTGCCCGTCCGAAAAGTTGAACTTGACACTTGTTTTCTTCACTCCTACGTTTCGGACTACTTTTGGACGGGCAACTAACTTCGTTGACGGACTTAGCGAGTAGGCCTCCTGAATCGTTCATTCAGACAGTTTCTGTCTGAATGTTTGGTTTTGTTTTTGTTGTCAAACAATTTGATCGTTTTTGTAAACGAAAACTGTCTGAATAAACGATTCAGTTGCAATTGATAAACGTTTCTGTTAGTAGAATTGGGCTCCTGATATTCAGAGTATTCAGACGCCTTGAAGCAAGACGCTGTGTGATAATCTGGTGAGGGCAGCGTAAATACTCTTTGGGTTTCTGTGACGCACTTCGAACCGAGCGCATTGCAAACCAGGAGCAGGACAAAGCCGAGCTTATCTTTTTATTTGTACGCGTTGTCCTCTTTTTAACGTTATCCCGTCTCCGATTTCGTCTAGCTTTCACTTTGTCGCGAAACCGTCTCGGTCTATCATTTTCCATTTATTTGGCTAGCTTTGTCATAAATATGATAGGGTCGCCTTCCAGTCTAGTAAGGCTAGTTGTTAGAATGTCGGGTCTTGATTCTCCGTATTGACTTTCATATATATTCGCATGAAAACCGGGACCGTGTTTAACGTGTTCTGCAAAGGAAGGGGACTCGATGTGTGAGGAACGGTCAACCATCTATGGGCATGTCCACATCTCCACGTCACGACGTCGTCAACGTGGAACGGTGCGGTAACGCGGCACGGTGCGTTGACGTAACGTGCAAATTTACGTTACGGTAGCGTAACACGTTCCGCCTATACCCGCAAGCGCACACGTAGGTACCTATATGCTGTCCGCCCGCGCTCTCCACGCCCGCGAGTTAGTCGCCGTCTATGTGCTCCGATGCTTTAAAACCATACTTTACTGTTTCTCTTATTAAAATTCAGGATCTACATGGTCAACGATAAATCTAACAATGATCCTGTCGTGGATTTTTACGATACGGTAACGTAAAATTTGCACGTTATGTCAACGCACCGTGCCGCGTTATAAGCACAGTTCGACGTTGATGACGTCGTGACCTGTGCCCCAAGTGTGAGTTTTTTTCGTTAACTACTGTAGTTGCGTCACGACAAAAATGTATGAAAATTTAGGCTGCGCCTCCAGGCGCACCGTTCAATTAACGCGCGAATATTAGTTAGTGAATGGTGCGCCTAGAGGCGCAGCCTAAATTTTCATACATTTTTGGCGTGACGCAACTACAGTAGATAACGAAAAAAACTCACACTTGGGGTACTGGAGATGTGGACAGGCCCTATGGACTGACGATGGCAAGCGCAGCTTTGCAGATCTATCGACACGCGCAGTTTGTATGTAGCCATGCTCATTGTTCATCCTTTTAGATTGTTTTCACTATTCGGTGCCGTTGCACGGTTACAAGGGTGACAATGCGTTTTGACGCGTGATATCACGCCAGTAAATTATGGCGATTGTGTGCATTAGTGTGTGTTGGAGGACTTAATATGCGTGTGGAGCATCTGCGCGATACCGTTCGACTATTTGAAGTACTTGAACCGAATCTTTGTCACGCTTAGTGGAGGGAATGTGGCGATATGTCGCAAAGCATATTATTATCTGGTATCTAGTTTACCTACACGAACGTGTAATCTACATGTAAGTAGTGATAATTTGTTACTTAAATATCGATAATAATGTACGTTTAAATATAAGTTTAGTGAGATTAGATTAGCAGTAAAAATAGAAGCAAAATATCGCTTGTATGATAAGATAATAAATATTTGTTTTATTTCGGAACCAATGGCATGAATACTGTTGGGTATAGCGCCTATTCACGCCATTGTGTTCGATACCCTTCCGCTTGTTCTCGTTTCGATGCATTTTTTTATTGGATTTAGTTAGATAAAGGAGCAGTTTTCGCAGTGGGAATCCCTTGGCTGTTTCTCTGGTAATACAGTTCACCGGTTTGACAAGAACTGCTATAACAGTACCTATTATGACAGAAGTAATGCGCCACGGCAATTAAGAGTTTCTGAATTTCGAATGAATTACCTATGCGACCAATTAAGGTGACCTATCTGGAATTGATCTAAGAGGACAAAGCCGGAGTTATATAATAAGTAGGTTTTATAAAGATAAAGACACACAAAGAAAGATTGACCAGGGGGGCTAGTAACCTCGCTTCCGGCCGTGGTTCTGTCCATGGTCGGGAGCGAGAGTGCGTGGGAAGCTGTCGCCTACTTCTGCGAGGAGGTGATGGCGACCAAAGAGGGAGCGGAGAGGGAGAGAGAAGCAGCTGCCACTCTCCCTTCCCGCGCTAGACGCACCGGGCGCCGGAGGACGCGCGATGATCTCCGGCCACCGTAGTGTGTGGCCTGCGGGCGGCGGGTTAGGAGACCCGTCGCCCGATCAGGCCCGAGAAGGTGGCGCGCAGAGTTCCGTGCGCGCCTCTCAGGAGGACGTGGAGCTAGGCCCCACAGTAGGAGAGGTCCGCCATGGGCTGGCCCTGCCGGGGTCGCGGTGCATGTAGCTGCGAATTCCGCGACCCCGGCCAAGGGTCATGAGAAGGAATATCGTGGGTTTTTAGCCGGTATGAGTCCGGTATAACCCTTCGCCTACGCGGGGCGAAGGGTATCGAAAAAAATAAGGGGTCTAGTAACGCCGGGTTTGGTGAAACATATTTCGTTTGATATTCGTACCTAATCATAACTGCAACCGTAAACGTAGATATACATATAGTCAGTGCAACTGCGTGACAACTGCCGACTAGATGCACTTGTAGTTATAATTTTGAATATGAAACGCATTTCATGAAACGAGCGTCATTAGCCCCTCTGGTCACATAATTCGAACAAATTGGGAAACACAAGGATTGCTGAGGCGCATAAATTAGGTAAGTCGTAGTACTGTACGTGCTTTACCTTATAAGTATCACTGTTTTGTACTTTGGACATTATTGGCCAAATACTCAATTTTAAGTAGCGCGTTAACGCGGCGTCCTACGTGAGCGTTCTAGAAGCGAACGCGAAGCGGCGCGGCGTGACGCGAAAACAACAAACAGTCGATATCTATTGAAGTGGCCTACGTGACCAAACGCACGCAAATGCGGTGCGGGCGGCGCGGCACGAAGCGATCAGTTGGCTTGATATTTTCCCGTGAACCAGATGTGGTGCCGTACAGTGCTACTGAAAGTCGGTGCCGCGCGCGGGCGGTTCGCGAGCTCGTAGGACAAAGCCGCCGCTTCGCACCGCATTGAATTCGCGTGTCACCGCATTGGATCGCTTCGCAATTGCGCTCGCTTTGAACCGCCTACGTAAGACGCCGCGTAAGTCTTGTGCTGTCACTGTCACTTCAATGCGATGTGAGAGTGACAGAACGAAATTAACGGCAACGGTATTTGGCAATAATTCTCTATTAAATATTTGAGCCCTATGTCCAGCCTGGGCTATGACTCTACAGCAAACCGAGTGGTAGCAAACAGATCACATGACAGTATCTAATAAAAGCCCATAACCTATCACTCATACATAACGTGACCATTATTATTTTCCCTCAGAACAGGACGCCTTCAAAATATATTTTTATAAGAATGAAACACATTCTCAAGGAAGATACAAGTAAGTATACCTATTTGAAAAAAAAAACGGAAATAGGAACTAATCTTGTGTAGACTGTTGGGCTGGTTCTATATTTTTCTATGGGCAATTTGCTTTAAAATAATTTTGGTATTTTGATACGAATGTGGGCATGACTTAATAATAATGTTATTCTTGGTTATCAAAATGTTTTCTGAAGCGATTAATAAACGTGCGCCCGTTCTATAATGATTTCATTGCCTCGGATTGCCTTTTTATCAAAACAGGACATTTCTGTGTTTTTGGGGACAGCGGGACACATAGCTCAAAAGCAGGACTGTCCCGTTCAAAGCGGGACGTATGGTGACGTTACTCATACACTCCTCCTATTTCCCTCACCCTCACAATTATTGCAGTGTAATCCCAAGCAGATGTCACATCGTTTTATTTCTTTCTCCTCAATACGACACTGCGTTCTGATAATAAAAACGAACATTCCCCCTTTATTTTAATGTGTAACAATAATCTTTTACTTCGATTCAGAATGTCTTTTAATATTGTGCGAAGTAGAGACGTTCTCAAAAGGAATAGAGGGGATGTGAACATTGAACAAAATATTAGTAGTGTTGGCACGAAGCCAGAGTCCGTCCGTGTATACGACGTGTCTGCAGTCAATATAGCGCATTGAAGTGAGAGAGAAAATGGCAGAATAAATATCATCGAGAATCCGACTACAAGTATCGATTATTCGCGTATAAGTATCGAATATTTAACACGTGTTTGTTTGATGGTCTTTTAAAAACGTGCTTTCTTAGTTATTTCAAAGCAAGCTCTGTGTCGTGTGGTGCCGGACGTAAAGAATAGCAATACCCCATCTCTTCTCATGGGTGTCGTAAAAGGCGACTAAGGGATTCACTAGAGCATGGGCAGCAGCGTTCTCTGAGTATTTTACCAACTATACTGCGATCGCCAACTCGCCTGTCAAGCGTGGCGATTATGGCAAACCCCCCCAACATGGAGCACAGGACCGGTGGATGTGGCGATGCTTGGGGGAGGACTATGTCCAGCAGTGGACGTCTTTCGGTTGAATGATGATGATGAAGCTCTGAAAAGTTGGGATACTTTTTCTGCAAGGCCACGATCGATTATTTGCGCATATATTATTTAACACGTGTTTGTTTGATGGTCTTTAAAAAACATGCTTTCTTAGTTATTTCAAAGCAAGCTCTGAAAAGTTGGTATAATTTTTCTACTAGGCAAGTAGACCGCGCTTGAAGCTTTAGAAATGCAAACAAAATAAGAAAACACGATTTTTAAGACTTGGAACGAAACCTACTTCGTTAAAGTTGAGAAACTTAACGTAGACTTGGTACACGAAATAAAAATAGCGACTTAAAGGCTTTTAAAATTTCATAGCCATACATTTAAAATTCAAATGTAAAACCAATGCAGAAAAATCCTTTCAATACTATAACTATTTTCAGAACATAGGAGTCTCTCGTTGTGACAAAGCCGAGGCAAAACGGACGTGGGCGATCGGAAAATCGTGTTAATTCGGCCTTTGTGAACACACAGGTCTTGTTGCTACAAATTTTATGGGATTGGATTGCTAAAAGATACAGAAGGCTTGTTAACATTAAAACTACCCAAGAGTGCTGTTTTGGGAAATGTGTTGTAAACTTATTTTATTTGTTAACGAAGAAGGTCGACTCTGTTAAGAAAACCGTTCACGAAGCTGCCATAAGTTGTTTTTTGGGAACCCTACGAGATTTCACTATTGCTTACGACACTTAAACTTCTATCAAATATCGATGCTACTCAGTTTTGTGATTAAGCTATGGGAAATGATCTATAAAATGACTTTAGACGTGTTCCGAAACTAGAATGCACGGTACATCAGACGTTTTATCCCAAATCGATATAGATACTCTGTGAGTTTCGTAAAATGAGAAGATACATCAAACTCAAAACTCACATATTCAAAATAGACTATTCTAGTCTATTTGTTGAGTTGTACTTAGTTCTTTTTGAACGTCAATGTTATAAATTACAATAGACAGCCCACAAAAAAGCCTTCCCTTCATCGCTTCCTAGTGTTTATGCTATTCTATCCTATTAAACGATCCCACTACCCTATTGCAAACAACTTAAATTTTTCAAAATAATATCTAAGAACTCTGTACTGCACATCACATCGTTCATCAAGCAATCGCAAACTGTCCTTTAATACCGTATGAGTTTCATAAAAATGAGACACCACTTTACTACTTCAAAAAGATCCCGCCACACAACTGCAAACAAACTAAATTGCTCAAAGTAACAACTCCGTACGACACATCGGATCGTTCATCAAGCTATCGCAAATTGCTCCGAGCTCTACTACCGGAGAGGTTGCCGGAGGGGTCGCTGGGGAGGGCCAGGGGAGGTTAGATTAATGGTTCGAGCCCAGTTAGGTACGCCACCCGGGACCGATCAGGCGTTTAAACATGAATCCTCTCAAATTGCCCGGACGACGTCTGCGGAACCGTGAAAGGGTTTGTTTGCCTAAGTGGACTGTGTTATGGAGATGTTTGCTCATTTGAGTTGATTATGTTTTTAATTAAAAACTTCATTGACAAATACTTTCACGAACACATAGGTACGAAAATTAATAAGCTGAATTTTGAAATAAAGCTAGAGGACCATGTTCCAATAGACAAATAAAAAAATTAAAATGTTGCGGGGGCTTTACAAAGTATCATAACATAAGGTAGGTAAAGTATTTAAAGGTTAACGGAAACACAGTGACAATGTAATTACTTGTTCACGACAAACATTCTAATCGTTCCTTTGGTGATTCTTAGGACAGCAGTGCAAGTAACATCATTAGGTATTATCTATTATAATAATTGCATTTGAGACACTTACACGCGCACACGCTTTGTTATGATATTTGTCAGATGTGTGACAAACCTGCGGTTTCTGAATTGAGAATTCTAGGATAAGCAGTATTTAACGATGTGACGGATTTGAAGCATTTTTTTGACAACTCCGTAATCAAATACTACTTAAGTATTGCTTATCCCGAATTCTCAATTCAAAAATCGGAGGTAAATAAAATACTCCAACGCTACTCAATTTTAAGTTGCCGTTAACTCTCGTGTTGTCACTGCCAAAGTCTCGTGCTGTCACGGCGAAATGACAGTGACAGCAAGAAATTAATGGCAACTTAAAATTGAGTAGCGTTTGAGTATTTGGCCATTAAATGCGTCTGTCTATAGACTTCTTATTAATCTGAGCGTACAACTCTTTATATTAAACCACAAATCCATTGTTCAATCATTATGAATGCGAGATCATTTTGGGATGGATACTATATATAACATTTCGCTGTTAATTTATATTAGCGTATTTTACATCAGTTTGAGCTCATTAGTCATAAACCACAACTAGGGCTTTCAAATACCGGACTTTTTCAATACCGGTATCAATACCGGTATTAGTGTGATCAATACCGTGATCACGTGATCACGGTATTGAACACAAGTTTAATTAGGACATTAATAAAACCTCTAAAATACGTGTTTTTATTTTCAAATCAGTCTTTATTATGGTTACTTTCTGAAAATAATAATACAAAACACTCTTAGTAGTATAACAATTTGGTATTGATTGATTATAGGACTAGGAATTAAGAACGTAACGTGCGTGCAAAATGACTAGATTTATTTTAAGTTTTGAACTTAAAATAAATCTAGTCATTTTGCACGTAGGCATTTCACATAGACTTTATAACGTATATATAAGTACGTTTTGGGAATCAGCTTAGGCGGGGCGCGGGAGGGTGAGATAGAGATAAGAGCGGGCGCTTGCGCTGATGAAAACATATATCCGTTTAAATAATTTCGCTGACTCCCGTAGACTCATCCCCGAACGGTTCGGTTTTCGAAACCAAGCACTGTTGCATTCGGCAATTGCACCGCATGTTCGAACACATTAGCTCCCGCTTCATACGCTCGTACAAAACTGGCATCATATTCTTTGATGTAGCGAAAACCTTTGACAGGGTCTGGAACAACGGTTTATTACACAAACTGTACCAATTCAACATCGACCGTCTCGAGCCCATCATTCGAGACATTTTGTCGGATCGCACCTTCCGCTATCGCCTAGAAGGCACCCTCTCGTCCCCTCACCCCATGCGCGTCGGTGTCCCTCAGGGCTCCGTGCTATCGCCCCTTCTTTTCACGCCGTACACCAGCGACATTCCCAAAAGTGGCTTGGCCAAGTTGGATCTCTTCGCCGATGACACGGTCATCTACTATTCCGGTAGGAGTATCGATAGCATCACTCGAACCCTCTAAACCGCAGCCGTCACCCTCGGGGTCTGGTTCCGGTAATGGAGAATAGAGGTGAATCCCGAAAAAAGCGCAGCCATTTTTTTCGAGAGATACGGTGACTTCCACATGCATCCGTCCCGTCCTCATGATCGGCAAACAGATCCCTTGGGAGATGAAAGCTAAATACCTGGGGCTTATCCTCGACAACCGTCTGAAATTCATGGACCACATCAAAACGGTGTGCGCTCGCGCCGCTTTTGCTGTCGGTCGCATCCACCTCATCCTTAGAGCGCGCAGTAAGTTGTTACTTAGAAATAAGCTGAGAATCTACGTGACATGCGTCCGCCCCATCTTGACTTACGCTAGCGTCGTGTTCGCACACGTTAAGCCTTCCCGCTTCAAATCCTTCCAAACCCTCCAGAATCGAGTGTTGCGCAGAGCCGCGGCTGCCCCGTGGTTCATGCGTAACGATCAACTCTATCTTGATCTAAAAATGCCAACCGTCAGGTAATACCTCAAACGCGTTTCCAAGCGTTACTTCGACACTGCCCCCCGTCATCCGAACCCCCTAGTCGCCGCAGTGGCCGACTAAAGTCCCTCTCTCATCAGTAAAGTACGCCGTCCCAGGCACACACTTTTAGAGCCCGATGATGAAATTACCCTCCTTATGGAGGGAGGCGAGTAAATCGGCCAGCACATTACACAACGTCCGCCACCATCCAGCTTATCATCCTCGCAGACGATGCCCGTCGCGACGTCTCACCGCCGCCGGTCACGATCCACCGAGCTCTCCCGTCGTAGAGCTTGTTGTCTCTTCTGACTTCGCAGTCACGCTGATAATTCAGCCCTCATCAAGCTGTCTCCCCCCCCTAAGCCCCCGCCAGCAACGCCCTAAGCCCCGTGCTCGTCCCACTAGGGGTCGCCCTTAGTGCTGTTGTTGCAGGTAGTCATGATGTTAGTGTAGTACAAGTTGTATAAGTAGTTAGCTTAGGTTAAGTATTTAACGTAGAAGGGGACCGCAAAGACCACCGAGAGCACCACAAAAGAAAAAAAATGGCGAAAACAAGTGTGAAAGTAACATCACATCGTAAATTGTACCACATAATACAATTTCTGACTACTTATTACAACAAACCGCAATAATATATATTAATGTTTGTAATACCGTAATCACGGTATTGGCTCGTCAATACCGTGATTAAAAAAAGACCAATATATATCCGTGATTACGGTATTACGGGATCCCGGAATACCGGTATTGAAAGCCCTAACCACAAACCCATAGTTCCATAGCCAATATAAATGACAATGCGTGACCACGCCGCCCATTTGGGATACATTAAACCATCCAACTATACAGCAGCATGACTGGAGCCCAATTCTACTAAAAGAAACGTTTATCAATTGCAACTTAGTCGTTTATTCCGACAGTTTTCATTTACAAAAACTATCAAATTGTTTGACAACAAAAACGAAACCAAACATTTTGACAGTTATCGTAAACGAAAACTGCCTGAATGAACGATTCAGTTGCAATTGATAAAAGTTTCCCTTAGTAGTATTGGCCCTCTGATTAGTCGGTTTACATCCAAAAACGATTATCTCCGCTCATCATTCTGTACAACTTTTACTATGGGACAAACTATAAATTCTTAAAAAATATCGATATTCCATCATCACTAGATAGATACATAGTATAAAACAAAGTCGCTTCCCGCTGTCTGTCCCTATGTATGCCGCCTAGATCTTTAAAACTACGCAACGGATTTTGATGCGGTTTTTTTTTATAGATAGAGTGATTCAAGAGGAAGGTTTATATGTATCTTTTTTGCACCCACACACACATTGCACCCGTCCGAAGCCGGGGCGGGTCGCTAGTACAACATAAATAATCAATGTTGCTTAACAAAATGCAAACAACAATTTTTTTTTGCACGAAATCATATTTGTCTCATTGTAAAAGTTATACAGAATGATAAGTAGAGTTTTCGGATGTAATGCGAGTAACCAGTCATACTGTACATACAATTCTAGAAGAATCTATGGTTATTAGTCATATTAATCCAGAAATCCAGTTTCAGTAGTATTGCCCACAATATAAATGAGAATGCGTGACCGCTTGGGGACGCATTGCTTGCCCAGGAGAGCGTGACGCGTACACGCACGACCTACGCTTTGACTGCTCATTAACGCCCTCCTTGCTACGGTACCTATGCTAACAGGACTGGAATTCTTGGAGACACGTCTTAGCTCGAAAACAGTTCTAATTTTGACAAGAATATGTAACAAACTGAAATTAAACCATGCTTGTCGCGTTAACAACTTATCGCGTTGCTAGACAGAGTTAGAATAAGAATTAGTGTTAAGGCATTCATGAAATCACGTCGAGCATGAATACAATGGATAGCTCGTGGCATGTCTGCAACTAATAAACAATAATTTTTGCTTCAGCTAACTCCGACTTGCGCTGGATAATTAGCAGGCGTTCTATCCCTTTTCCCTCCTCAACTACCTCGAATAATGGGATATTTGAGACGCATTCTGATTGCCTCGTGATTTACTCGCCGTATTCACAATTTGTATAATGCATTGTCGATAAGGCAATGCTCACTTCGGCTGTATTAAAATTCAATATCATAGCACTTAAGAGACTAGTTCACGGCAAGGAATAACAGCCTCAATATTTAAGCTCCCGATGGTGTAGATTCGAATATAATTCAATTGCTGCGTTTAATTTCGTAGACCGGGGGAGTCTCGAAGCGTTAGAAGGGATGGCGGGATCCGGAGTGCCCGGGAGGGTGAGGGTAGGTGGAAAAATGACAGGATGAATCTCGGGTCGCGAGCCGCGGGCGATTGGCGCAATAACGATGTCGTGATTCATTTTTCAGAGGCGTTTGGAGATGATTTGTCGATTTCTATTTGATGCTAGCTTGCTGTTTGTGTACTTTGGAATGAAGATTTATGAGTGTTGTCAGTGTCTTGAAAGTTATCGCCTCAATTATGAAGAGAGTGGGAAGTCATTCAATTATTTGTTTCATAAAGCGTCTTACCAATATCGTAATTACTAATACCACAGGCAACAAGGAAGTTGTAAATGGATTTTAGGTACTTTTAATCAGTAGATACTGTAGGTGGATACGTATCGATACTACTTTATGTAAGTTCATTAATACATAGAGCGTAGGATCGTTGGATAACAGACGACGTTTTATTGAGCAAACAATTAGCTTTGATAGTTAGTCGTCGTCGGCCTCGCGTCGAGCATTACAAACGGGTTAAATTGGACGAGGTTCACACCCCGGACAACGCTCGTGTTAATTCAAACCACGTACGGACCTCCGCAGAGCCGGACGTGACGTACCCATCAGCGTCCATTTGCCATGCATCCAAGATATGCCAACCTTTCTGTATGCGTACGTCGACACCGCTAAACAGATTACTAGACACTTTGAATAGACGAATAAATCTACATTTTATGTAACTACGATTTCGTACTGAATGACATCATAAAACCATTAACTTCACAAAACAATGAGGCATTAACCATAAAGAAAAACAAGTTTTCTTTGGACGCAAATATAAAAAATACAATCAATGACATAAGAATACAATTTCAAAGGAAGAAGTTTTTTTTCTCTCTCGATTCCGCTCAGCGCAATATCGCGCGTATTCTTTCGTAACTCAAATACCAGGAGCACAGAAATGCTGAACAGTGTACAGTTGAAACCAGAGCCGAGTGTGCGAAGAGAAAATTGATATGTCAGACAAGGTAAGCAAGTCTGCCGGCCGGCCGGTGAAACGGCGGCATCGGCAAACACATGAGACAAGCCCGTCAGTCGTCTCGCGACTATGCTGCGATCCGGACGTATTTTATTCCTTTCTCAATGTTTACTATTATCGTTCTCAATGGATGTAATAATAGTCATTCTTTTTATACGAAGGAGGTGTGAATTGAATTAGTTATGGTTGTGATTACGGTCGCGCTTGATGAGAACGGCTGATATGTCGAGAGTGTTTCAATTTATGCTCCATTTTTTTTTGTATAAACTATTATAGTGTTGTAGAAATTATATTCTATTTTTTACGAGTATTTCCTCTACCGAAGCTGAAGAGCTTGCATTATTTGAGTGTAGGATATATATCATAATTATTTTAGTAGGTATATGTTTACAGTTGGCGTTGTATAGTAGAGCCACGTGCGCTACTTTGTGATTCTGGTTCCAGGAAGTATTTTCAACTCGCATGGGAATTGATTTGAACTGAAATGAGGTTATTCTTTTGCTGCTTTGGGTAATACACAGTATTACACTACAATTATATCGGTATTATAAAACGGTTGTTTAGAACGGGGACTGCGCTTAGCGGTCGCACGGTCATCGACTCAGGGACAATTAAATCGACGTACTTGTCAAGTACCGAATGTCATCGGCTTGTTCACGCTTATTGCTAGAGAGAGAGAAACTACTTTAAAGAAAAAAAAATGGATTACCTAATGGTCAAGCAATGTCGGTAGAATACATTTCTTGCGTCCTGCGAATTGTACCAAATGCCTATTCAGCGTTTCTGTAATACACCTATACTTATTGAGGGGATATTTGAACAAATTACTGGTTCTGGCAAGGTAAGCAGGTCCCTCGTTTGACACAAAGGGGCTTCCGACCCTCGCCACTTGTGGCCAAGTCGGAGAGCAAACACTTGTGACTAGTTTAGATGAGGGGCAGCGGTGAGATTTGGCTAGTGAGGGCTCGATTCGTTAAATTCGACATCGACTGCCAAATTAGGCGAATTCATTATTTAGAAGGAAACTAAAGTATTGATTTCAAATGTATTTCGGTAGTCTTCCAAAAAACACAAAGGAAGAAGGATAATATAGAATGAAAGGGTAAGATGAAAGATACATTCGTTATAATCCCGTAATAAATACGTCAGTAATAACTCAATTAAGTGAGATCACACCCCATGCCGGGACCGCGATAAGGGTTCCGAGCCAGATAAGAAAAAAAAACACAATGATGACGAGCGGGTGGTTTTGGCATTGGGGTGCCGCGGGGAGACAACAAATATTTTCTGATACCCTGACCCTCGTCTACCCTTCATAACAGCGCCGAAACTGATTACATTCCATTGTTATTTAACGTATTAAACAATGTGCAAATATTGTTGTTATTCGACACGAGTCGCGTTTGCACGACAAGTGACATGAAGCACCTACCATTATTTGGATTACTCATAAATTAGAACGCGAAATAATCATAGGCCTCATGGCGTGCTGCGTTCATTGATATTTTAACGAGCGCGATTTCACTGTCGAACAATGGCTAGAAATGTAGCATCACGTGGGAACATCTCACCTGCGGCGCCGTCCCGCTATATCCTTCACTAATTACCATCCTTATCTGAATCAGATAAAGGTATACAAAAAAACCACCGTCCTTTCCTTTTCGTTATACATTTACATAATAATGCGTGGGGCATAACGACCGGCGGCGAGCCAACAGGCGCATTATTATAATGACACCAGCGGAACGCCAAGCGCCAACTTGTCTCTACGTTTTTATGTGCCTCCTCACTCCTGCAACGGTGTCCATATTCAGTATAGTGCCGACGCCGCGCCGTTCACTAGTTTCAAAAATGGTACGGAGGTATTAAAAAGCTAAGATCGGTGTCGGAGATAAGTATCGTGTTTCAAACAGACAATCGGAATAAAATCGATTAGAGTGGGTCTGTAAGGCGACTCGATAGAAGCGATTTTCATTTGGCGGCGTTTGTTTTATCATCACCTGATCGTTAGTTCTCAACGGAGGCATTCGATTGTGGTGTAACGGAACGCGAGCGTGCATGAGACAATGCAGACTCCGCTTTAATTGTGTGGGGTCCCCATATGACGCTTCCCCATTCACAGTTTAATATTCGGAGCGTACGTGCATGCGATTAAGTATGCTTTCTAAATATAGGGGACCCTTCACATAGGAACGGTTTTATATTTTGAGGGGTGGATTGTACCTACCTTGCTAATACATAGGACCGAAGTTATGTTGAACGATGCATGACAACGATATCCATGGAGTAAACGTATTATTAAAAATGACAGTTTAAATTTTGATCTGCTACTTTTACAAAGCCAAAGTTACACTCCATCAGTGTTTTGAAAACAAGGACGCTAACGAACGAGCAGGATTTCCTGCATGCAACTGCAGTCTTTATTGATAGCCGCCAGGGTCAGCTAATACCGGCAACGTGTCAGTTGTTACGGACAAGTGAGCTTGCCCCTTCGTCCTCATCTTTACGCAAAATTTCTGTAAGTCTCTCAGTGACTACCCCGCAATATGCCTGGGGTTTCGCACACACGTCGTCTCGCCGGAATGTGTAAACTTTACTTTTGTATCGCCGCAAGAGACATAATCATCGAATATCGGGTACTTGTTTGCGTTGCTTGGTGTAGACTACGAAGAGGCTAACAACTTATATTTTTGACCAAACTCAATTCGTAGTTATAAACTAACCCCCGGTTTCTGAATTGAGAATTCGGGATAAGCAATACTTATGTAGTATTTGAGTACGGAGTTGTCAAAAAAATGCTTTACAATCCGTCACTTTTTTGACAACTCCGTAGTCAAATGTTACTTATGTACTGCTTATCCTAGAATTCTCAATTCAGAAACCAGATGTATGACATTCTAACATGTTGTTATGCGGAGAGAAGAAAGTCTTGTTACCAGAAGCGTGTTAAATATAAATGTGGATGGATATACAAGTAGAAGTAGGTTAAAGAAAGGATCGATGGATTGAGTAAAGGATGATATGAGTAAGAAAGGAGTGAGTACTAAGATGACGGCTGATAGAGGAGAATGGAATGGAAGAATACATGTTGGGCCGACCCCTCCTACAGTGGGATAAGGGCAGGGAACTAACACATTCTAAACCAAGCCTTCTATGCTTCTATCCTTGATGTTTGCCTGTAGCTCAATACCTAGGCCTCCATTGCCTTAGCTTTGAAACATTCAAAATATGTAGTGCTTTTAGTAGTGATTTTGACCATATTGTGGGTTTGTAGGTTCCTTCTCTACAACTTTTACAATCCACAATTAAGTCAATGGTCGATAAATCAGAAGTTCATCGATGAGTTAAATAAAAATAACTATAAAACATGACAACTCCACAGATAGCTCTGTTCGTGAGCACTTTTTTACTTCATTCCAATACAGGGATGGATAAAATTACGGTAAAGCATTGTGAAGCGATTATTTATAGAAAATTTGGTCGCTTTGTGTCGCTTCCGAGTGCACACTCCGGACGAGTTTCGAATTATTATCGGCACCACACCGCCGTGACCCTATAACGGCTTATTTTTTGCGTCTTGTTAACTTTTTTATATAAATTTTAGGAAAAGGCCGTTACAACTATTAGATGGTATGGTTACCAAACTCAAATTATTTCTCACATGAATACCTTTTTTTTATTAGACAAATTATAGGGAATATAACAATTTTCTGCTGTTGAAACATCGTGAGGTATGAAATTTTGAATGGTTCCTTGTGCGTTTAGTTTCGCGGTGTTTCTAAAATTAAGCTACAGTATGACTTTACACAGCGTTTTTTTTGTTAAATCCATCAATTCCTTTATTTTAATAATTGCAAAATAGCGCCATCTAACAAATAGCCTTGGAACTATGTTGTACGACACTTGGCTAGCAGAGTGCAGGGTAAGAGCCAAACAAAGTAAATGTGGCGTTCGTACTAAACTGGAAACTTTTCACATTTTATAAATTCGAAATATTTTATTGGATATAAAAGAAAACTGTCTCAAAATACCTTTGCTTGTTACAAAAACAAAGATTAATTTGTATCGCTGCATATCACTACGATATTTTTCCCGTCCGGATTATTGCTCGACGCTGATTGGCTGAACGAAACGGCGGGGAGCATGCGCAACTCGATGGCTGCTCGGTCGAAGTCGAATACTGGCGCGTTCGCTCCGAGATACCAGGGCTACAGAGCTCTGTAGGAGTTTCTATGTTGACGCCTGGTACTTAACCGACTTTACGCTCTATGTTCGGGCGATAAAACACATAATCCCTTGTTTCAAGATGTTTCGTTTATATTAGACCACGCTGGCAGATAACAAGGCAAGTAAGCGTAAACGAAATTGGTCTTTATTCAGTTATCGATAGAGTAATTTTCTTTTTGCTTACAACTTGTTTTGATATTAAGTAGTTTCCTAAAATTGACACGGGCGCTAGTAAGCGGGCGTTGGAAACTTTTGGCGGCATCATGAGACCTATCATAATAATGGAATGGAGTGAAATTGTAGTCGTGACGGACTAATTGATTGTGCTTCTTGTAATCTAATGAATCGTGATTTATGATAACGCGTTGCACTTAAAATAAACAGAGAATTATTCAAGAAACATGCTTCAGTTATTATGCATTTCTATAATGAAGCAGAATAGAGTATGTTGGACTAAAACGTGCTATTTTAGGAGATGCGGTAAAGGCGTTAATAAGAGCTAAAATAACTTTGCCGGGGACTATGGAACTATGGAAGTCCAAACTGTGAGAAATATTTTAATTGCTAGTGAGATTGGGAACCTCAAGAGTTTAAGATTTGTAATGAATGCGTTAAAAGCACCCATGTGGGATTTATAGCTCAACGTGGGTGGGTCAAATTGGGAAGAGATAGTAGAACTATGGTATAATGAACCAGCTCTCACAATCATGGGTATTGTCATTGAAAATGAGTGTTCAAGTGAAAATACATATTACATATTATATGGATGACCTTTTAGTTGCTCGTGTTATCCAAGAGAAAAGGATTACAATTTCCAAGCGTCCACAGGATTTACTTACTTGTTATTTCAAAACAAAATACATTCGTAAGGCACTGAAAAGTCTGTTGATAGACTTTGTAATACATTTCTCTGGTTAGTTGCCATTTTACTTCGTGGTTTACAGGAGTAGAAGTGTTTGGGAAAGCATGGCAGGCTTGTCCTAATTAAGAATAAAGACTTTCTAATAAATCAATATTAACGATTGTAAAATCGACCAACAAAACATAAGTTTCTTAGAGCTGATTTTTCAATCGTCAGATAACTTTTAACCGAGGAATAAAATTGACATTTTGACACATTTTCTATACAGAAGCTGTCAAAACGTCAAACTTATGCATCGTATAAAATTTACCTGACCATTGAAAACCTGCCCTTAGGACAAGTAACTAAAAGAATCCATATAAAATGTTTTAAACACTTGAGATTTTGCTAATGATTTTATTAAAACGGTTCCTTCATTATGTCATCGCACTATCTCTCTAATTAGCATCTGTTTTACACGTTCTGTTTGTAGTATCGGCTCACATGAAGAACCCCAACGATTTTTTATATTGAGCTACACGTTTAGTTAAATCCTCAACACTTGTTCCAAAAATATTCACTAGATGTCGGGACCGACCCTCTAATTCTCGGAACGAAATTCTTTTTTAGGATAGATTCGATTTCAAAGAAAATTGTGAATGTTTTTCACAAGAAATGTTAAGATATTCGTTCAGAAAGAATGAGAATTTTCATTTGAAGTTTTATAGGAATATACCTACATATTATACATTACATACATTAATTGAAGTGATTCGTGAAATGAAAGGATGGTTTTCTTAAAAAAATGTTGTTATTGAATTTAGGCCTTCCAATATAGTTTTTTTAACACTTAAATTTTATTTTGCTTGAAGAATCTGGATTTACCTTTGCTCTAGTGTTCAATATTAGAGTCGATATCTAAGAACGTCCTAGGCTTAAATAATTGACGTCAAAGTAATATTTCTTTGAAACCTTTTTGTTCAATGAATCTTACAAGACATCGTTTTTTTATCTTAATAGTAGGTACTGTCTGAATGTTGGTGTCTTTACAACTAAATTAACAGACTGTGAATGGAGCAAATAGATTGTAGATTGATAGAATGAAGCAAAAAGAGCTGAAATTTTTATTAGGTACAATGATTAAGTAATTAGTGCAAAGATTCAGAATCAGGTTTTGGATTTAGATACAAAATTTCTCATGTTTCTTTGTCATTATCAAATGGGTCCTATTTTAATCGAATTTTAAAGTAGCTTGGAATTTAATTACATGCAATGCTTCCAGATTTGATCTTACGGAAATTGATTTGTATATTACGGGTAAATACTTAAGTAATCTATATATATAAAAGAAAGTCGTGTTAGTTACTTCACTTATAACTCAAGAACGGCTGAACCGATTTAGCTGAAAATTGGCAGGGAGGTAGTTTAGAGCCAGGAGAAGGACATAGGATACTTTTTATCCCGTTCGACATCATGTAGGTAGGTAGTAGGTAGGTAGTAGGTAGGTAGTAGGTAGGTAGTAGGTAGGTAGTAGGTAGGTAGTAGGTAGGTAGTAGGTAGGTAGTAGGTAGGTAGTAGGTAGGTAGTAGGTAGGTAGTAGGTAGGTAGTAGGTAGGTAGTAGGTAGGTAGTAGGTAGGTAGTAGGTAGGTAGTAGGTAGGTAGTAGGTAGGTAGTAGGTAGGTAGTAGGTAGGTAGTAGGTAGGTAGTAGGTAGGTAGTAGGTAGGTAGTAGGTAGGTAGTAGGTAGGTAGTAGGTAGGTAGTAGGTAGGTAGTAGGTAGGTAGTAGGTAGGTAGTAGGTAGGTAGTAGGTAGGTAGTAGGTAGGTAGTAGGTAGGTAGTAGGTAGGTAGTAGGTAGGTAGTAGGTAGGTAGTAGGTAGGTAGTAGGTAGGTAGTAGGTAGGTAGTAGGTAGGTAGTAGGTAGGTAGTAGGTAGGTAGTAGGTAGGTAGTAGGTAGGTAGTAGGTAGGTAGTAGGTAGGTAGTAGGTAGGTAGTAGGTAGGTAGTAGGTAGGTAGTAGGTAGGTAGTAGGTAGGTAGTAGGTAGGTAGTAGGTAGGTAGTAGGTAGGTAGTAGGTAGGTAGTAGGTAGGTAGTAGGTAGGTAGTAAGTAGGAAAAAGTGCATTGCAACGCATGCGGGTACAGCTAGTCTATATATATAAAAGAAAGTCGTGTTAGTTACTTCACTTATAACTCAAGAACGGCTGAACCGATTTAGCTGAAAATTGGCAGGGAGGTAGTTTAGAGCCAGGAGAAGGACATAGGATACTTTTTATCCCGTTCGACATCATGTAGGTAGGTAGTAGGTAGGTAGTAGGTAGGTAGTAGGTAGGTAGTAGGTAGGTAGTAGGTAGGTAGTAGGTAGGTAGTAGGTAGGTAGTAGGTAGGTAGTAGGTAGGTAGTAGGTAGGTAGTAGGTAGGTAGTAGGTAGGTAGTAGGTAGGTAGTAGGTAGGTAGTAGGTAGGTAGTAGGTAGGTAGTAGGTAGGTAGTAGGTAGGTAGTAGGTAGGTAGTAGGTAGGTAGTAGGTAGGTAGTAGGTAGGTAGTAGGTAGGTAGTAGGTAGGTAGTAGGTAGGTAGTAGGTAGGTAGTAGGTAGGTAGTAGGTAGGTAGTAGGTAGGTAGTAGGTAGGTAGTAGGTAGGTAGTAGGTAGGTAGTAGGTAGGTAGTAGGTAGGTAGTAGGTAGGTAGTAGGTAGGTAGTAGGTAGGTAGTAGGTAGGTAGTAGGTAGGTAGTAGGTAGGTAGTAGGTAGGTAGTAGGTAGGTAGTAGGTAGGTAGTAGGTAGGTAGTAGGTAGGTAGTAGGTAGGTAGTAGGTAGGTAGTAGGTAGGTAGTAGGTAGGTAGTAGGTAGGTAGTAGGTAGGTAGTAGGTAGGTAGTAGGTAGGTAGTAGGTAGGTAGTAGGTAGGTAGTAGGTAGGTAGTAGGTAGGTAGTAGGTAGGTAGTAGGTAGGTAGTAGGTAGGTAGTAGGTAGGTAGTAGGTAGGTAGTAGGTAGGTAGTAGGTAGGTAGTAGGTAGGTAGTAGGTAGGTAGTAGGTAGGTAGTAGGTAGGTAGTAGGTAGGTAGTAGGTAGGTAGTAGGTAGGTAGTAGGTAGGTAGTAGGTAGGTAGTAGGTAGGTAGTAGGTAGGTAGTAGGTAGGTAGTAGGTAGGTAGTAGGTAGGTAGTAGGTAGGTAGTAGGTAGGTAGTAGGTAGGTAGTAAGTAGGAAAAAGTGCATTGCAACGCATGCGGGTACAGCTAGTATTCAATAAAAATATGTATTACGGCAGAATTAAATTAGCATACAACATTATCTTAAGCTCGCCATACAGCTAATTTCTCGCACGTAAGGAAAGGACCGCAGAAATGTCTAACAAACAAGCCTAAATATGCTAGCAGCATATAATTATGTACTTTCCAAACAAATTGAAATAACATTGACAGACAGTTACTAGGACGACAAGTTAAGACGGTGTATGGCGGGTTCAATTTATCTAGTGCCACCAAAATGCCCAGTGTGGCCATCTCCACCTGGCACACTGACACAGCCGGCACTGAATATATTAAACCCTTAAAATTAAAGGAGGCCTATTCTATTATGTTTTGAATCGTCTTTGAACCACAATTTAACCACTGCAGTTTGAGCGTTAACTTAATAAGAAAGCCGTGGTTGAGTTGCAGTTGGTTCGCGTCTTATAACAATTTTATTAGTAGTATTGGCCTGTACACAAAGATCTAATGTTAGCTACACTTCAACGTACCGTTCCGTTAATGTATGAGATGTCATTCAAAGTAGCTCTCTAGTCAATAATCTATTAATTAGATTGTACGTAAAAATGTACTAGCAATAGTCTTTGTGTACGGGTGTCATAATATCAATGAGTTAAATTTTAACACAGGAAATATTTGCCATTTGTATTGCACTGCTCTTGTTCATTCAAATACGACATCAAATGCTGAGTAACGTAAAAAGTCTTCAATGGAATTTTTCTCATGTATTTCATCATGTAAATTAAAGAAAACAACCATGAGTCGTTGATTTGTGTTTTGACAAGGATTAGTATTTAAAAATTTAATATAATTTTTAAGACCTCCTATGCAAAATGAGTAGTTATGGTACTACAAGGAACTGTAAGTCAAGAGACATTATCTGCTAATGTCTCCCGCAGTGCGTGCAAAAGATTACATTGTTCATAATTATTTTGATTAGGGAAGCCACTAAAAAGGCAAAGGAACATCTTCGCACACCTACTAAGATGTAAAGGCCATTGGTTCGGACTGGTATTGAATTTATAGTAGGTACGTGGACAGCAGTTAGTCACAATCTTCGCTTTGGTTAGAGACCGACATCGAAAAGTCGGGAAATATACTTGGTCTTTTTGGGAACACATCTCTTGCAACCAACATTGAACATTAAAAGAGAAAAGAAAAGGAAAAGATAAGAACAGAAGAAATGTCCCTAAAGTGAACTCTTGCTATTTGACAATGGATGCTAGAAGTGAGGAATGTAGGAACAATGTCTCATATCAACATTATTCCGTAACATTAAATATTTTCATTCTATCTGCAACCTATGATTCCGTAATGGCAAATCTTTCCACATGATTGACTGCACTTACCTTATTACCAGCTCCTTGTCTTGGCGGCAAACTTACCTTCGCTGGCCGCCGTGTTGTTGTTTTATACAGACAATAGTGGGATTCATTTCAGTCAGTCGATATTATTCTATTGAGATGTTTTTAATACTACTTAGTGACTGCTATTGTGATAATTATTTTTGCGAGTGAAATAGCTATGATGATATGCCGTCTAATAAATTTACTTCCTATTTCAAAAGACCCGTTACGAACACTATCAACGACTGCATATGAATCCCCCAATGACCCCAACATGCTGTTAGGATAAAGCAAATAAAAAACCGAACCCAAAAGCAGAATTTATTGTTATCAATATAGGGATCAGGTTAGTAACGGGGAACGACTCTAAAAAGATAATGAAAAAAGGAACATTACAATATGGCAAGGTTACCCCTCACACGGCACTTCCAAACTTGTTTACTGTCAAAAACTTTATGTAATCTTACGAAGGGCACAGATTATAAAGAAGTATTCAGTTTCTCACTGCGGCCCCCAGTCTATACAGACTTATGTAAGGGGAACCCTGATAATAATAAGCACCGAAATACACCCGTGAAAAGGAACACAAAACCCTTACGATAATTTGTGAACAGCTGCCGTCACCTCACAATACTGGGATTAATAAACAAAATGTAAACTACGATCATGCACAGCGATGCATTTTATATAAAGCGTTATAAAAGCATGTTTTGAAATTCGGTGCAAGCAAAAACAATCAAGCGTTCGCATGTTGCGAAACAAGCAGTTTACAAATAAAGCCACCAATCGAACCCGCCACTGATATGTGATCTCGCATGCAAGTTTCGCAAGGTTAGAATCTGTTACGGCAATGTTTTGTAAAGAAATAAAGCTCACCTTTCTAATTCTCTTCTTCATGATACGCTCAGCGGCGTACACGCTGTCACCGAGCTCCATCTTATGCATCCCCAGTTTGATTGTTGGAAAAAATGCAAAATCCAAATCCAAAATCACTGCAATCCAAGTATTGTGATCCAAATCACTGCATCCGTTTGGTAGCGCACTGCAATCCGATACACATTCTCTGTCACAACACACTCTTCAACACTGTCACTGTTCAAAGTTGCCGCGCGAACGATCCTTTTTCGCAGCGCGCAGCAGCGCGTCCTCTCCTCGTAACGTCACAGCCGAAACTGAAGTAGGGGGAGGAAGCCCCTGCCCCGCGCGTCCCGCCCGGCTGTACTTCGCTCCTCGCCGACAGAGCGCGCCACGAGTCCGCCAACACCCGCTCGATATTCTGTAAACAAGTTTTATTTTCATCAGTTTTGTGTTTTCAGTGCCTATACTTATTATCTTTCGATTAATTAGTATTGTAATTAAAATTTTAGAATAAGACCTGGTTTTATCAACGTTTTTACTGTTTAGGTATGTATGAATACATATCTATATAATACATAAAAAAGTATATAAGATAGTATATACCACAGTATATAAGCAGTAAACAGTAGTTAATTAGTATGACAAATCTAGAACTAACCCTAAATATTTAATTGCAAATGCAAAGTATTATCGTGATTGAGCGCGTTGTCGTGTCGATTGTAGGTATATTGCGTTGGCAGAGCGTAGTGAATGCGTCTCGCTCGAGTCGGTGGCGGCTTGGCGGGCGATTCCCCGCAGCGACGCGGTGTGTCTGTGTGCGGCACGGGAGCGCGGCACGCGGTCGCCGCGGTGGAGGCACAATACGCCGGCGAGCGCGACGTTGCCGCTGTGCGCCAGCTGCGAGAGAAAGACCGAGCGCCTACCCTATTATTTACGCGCGACGTTGCCGTTCCGAACGGCCTACGTTGATTACGAGGACACCGCTTTTACGTTCGATCATCCGGTACAAAAATACTCGTTTATCTCACGATTTTCAACAGATATCGAAATTCTAATTTCACCACCCGTATTTTTACATGTTAGGGATTAGCCGTACATATAATTTTAATTTATACCTGAGTTAATCAGCTGATGGATGTCAACAACTTGAAGCGATGCACATTTCGCGTAAAAACCGGCTGTACGTTCAGAGTCAACGAGAGCGGTTTGTTATTATTTTCGCTGGAAACGTCAGCGAAAGCGACCAGTCAACAGTGCGCGCGTGAAGTAACTAAGGCATTTTCGGTCGTATCGAATCGGGTTGGCATTCGTGAAAGGTCGGTATTTTGGGCCACGCGGGGCGCGGGACGTGTGAGACAAGATGGATTATGATTGGTTGTGGAACTCAGGCGGCGGGCGCTGTGTGTATCGGGCCAATGGCAGAGCGCGACGCGGCGCCACGCCCGCTGCTGATCGGCCGTCGAGTGCTTCCGTCCCTTTCGCACGGGTGCTCGGTCGATTCAAGCGTTGTTTTTTACTGAGAGCGGCTCACATAGAAAAATAAACGGACATTTTGGAATGGATTACGTGCGTGTAGAAGGGTCGCCGGATCCGGGCTCCAACACATTTATTTATTTTGTCTGTATTGTTGTAGGGAGAGATATGGCGCGATAAATAGATACAGCTTGCGTCGTCGACACGTCCAACTAGATAGCGAGGTTTTATTTTTAAAACTGTCACGTTTGATGCATGGGCCGCGGATTGAATGGACTAGGTATGTTGTTCGTAGAACTGATAGACTTGTCAAGTTTTCTAATGATATTTTTAATTGAAATATTGATGGAGCTTCTTATAATGTAACGTCTTGATGGTTCTCGGTTTATAGTAGTTTTGTTTCAAACTTTTAACATGCAAGACTGGTGAACGAAACTTGGAATTGGGTAGAGGTGGAAATTTGTTTTACTATCCATCATTATGTACGTTTTGCACGTTTTCTATACATTTGTACCCTACCACCCTTACTCAAAGAAAGACTACAAAGAATTTAAAGCACTCGCACTGGCTGAAATGCTTTGAATAGAATGAAAAATGCAATAAGCGAAATCAATCCATTTTTGACGTCTCGATATCCTCCAGTACAGCAGCGGCTTAAATTGCTTACGATGTGTTGTCACTGCTCTTTTGTGTTTATTTGTAAATATAATAGTTAGATCACCTAGGCCCGCAACGCTTTCACAATGACTCGTCAATTGCATAAATATGTTGAAGTTGATAAACACAGAATGAGATTTTAAATATGTTTAGCACTAAATGTAGCGAGTCGTCGTTGCAAGCGGACTCTAGAGTAGGAATCGCCTAAAGTTCGTCGTTCAGGGTATGGAACTAGGAGCAGTGTTTCGGTCTGATATGGTCTCGCCCTATTCAGGACTGGACAATAGAAACATGGCTTCAGCAAGAGTAAAAAGTGCCAAAAGGTATTTATAATTCAATATCTATTTCTTGACGTTAGTTAGCAACAAGCGGCAGTTGCACACTAAGGGCGTTTGTCCATAACCGCCGTCACCGAGTACGAGATGACTTTGCCGAATTAGCGATACATTCATTACTACGGCTGGGTGTCCACCGCACGTCCGTCATACGTTGCGTCATCTCGTCCGCCGAGATTGTGAGCAGTTAAAGCGTTTTTCCACCGCCGCTGTCACCGAGAAACAAGAATATTTAGGGCTGAGTTCGGAACGGACGGCGATCGTGTGTCCACCGATCTCGGTGGTTCTCAACACAAAACAAAAATCCGTTCACCGGCAACGTCAATCTCGGATGTAGTGGACAAGAGCAAACGCGTTTTGTATTGCCGGCATTTCGGTCCATCACGATCTCGGCGGAGTTCTAGCCGTAGTGCCGATTTACTGACAATCTCGGTGACCGAGATGACGGCGCTCGGATGACGGACGTGCGGTGGACACGTAGCCATAGTAATGTATGTATCGCTACTTCGGCAACGTCATCTCGTTCTCGGTGACGGCGGCGGTGGACAAACGGCCTTAGGCGCTGGAACTCGGCCTGAGATCGTGACGGGCCGAAATGCCGGCAATACAAAATACGAATCTCAATTTGTCCACTGCGCCCGTGATTGTTGGCGCCGGTGCACGGATTTGCCAGATCAAGTCTCAACCACCTATATTAGTCGCGGTGTGCACACGGACGCCGTCACATCGTTCCGAATTTGGTCCGAAATAATCTCGTTTTCGGTGACGGCGGCGGCGCATCGGTCGACAAACTCTTTGACTTGCTTAGGCCGCATTACCACGTCTCACAACGAAATGTTTAGACGACTCCGAACGCCATACATTCTATGAACCGTTTACTGCGCCACTGGTGGTGGCGTGTCGTTTCGTGAGTAAACGCTCCATAGAAATATATGGCGCTCGGAGTCGTCACCACATTTTGACTAGTGAAAAGCCGTGAATAACTGTCGTCTTTTCAATGAGGTTGATAGGTGCTGTGCTGGCGGTTCCACACACCCGTAAACAATAATTTTGCTGTGCGGCCACCATGCTGCAACCGCTCTTTCTTTCAACTTTATGTGTGCGTCCTGAGTGACGGCGCACGGGCGTATTGCGGATTGCGGAGCGCCTTTCCCGTGGTTTTACCGTCGATACCTGTCCTTAATGCACGCGGGAAAGTTGACGCGTACGCGCGTGTTTAGTGTTTCGTTTATTTTACTTTGGTTTTAATAATGTCGATATCAAAACTCAAACGTTTCGAACATTTATTTAATGCGCCGTTCATTCCGCTTGCGGGATGCGCCGTCACTCAGGACGCACACTAACCGAATACTCAAACATTGTAGAATACTCAGATCATCTCTCTAGTAGGACTGGAGTTATGAAAGTTCCGGATTCTTGTAAATGCCCATAGGCACGCCAACAACACCTACGCGCAACTACTAACACACAACTTATACCTAGGTGGAAGTTGTTCCTACCGCTATCGCGCGGTGAATAATATACCGAATAGTTACCCGTATGAATATCACAATCCGTGGCGGTGACGGATACATCTTATTCTGAATAAGCTTAAAGTGCGTTGTCTCTCTTGGGGTGCGTACACATCTGACGAATGCGTCTGTTTGCGAAAGATTCGCGAGCTGTTCGCGTGGATTACGTAGTGCGATCCGTTCGCGCGCTGCTCTTGCACCGCTCGCGAGCAAGCTAGGCGCCGCGTGTGAACTGCGCTAGTGATACCTGCATGCAGCACTCGTGCTTGCTTAGTCCCGCCGGCACCCGTATCTCAGGGCTCACCCAATCAGTTTGTTTCTAACTACAACTGAGGGGTATTAAAGAAAGCGAACTGAACTGCAAGCGGGCAGAACGCGCGCAGCACACGTGAAAGGCGTTCGCCAGATCTGTCCAGACCCTTACGAGGATGCAGGAGCCTATTTAGCTTACACCCGGCAGCGCTTTAAAGCGCAAGGCACATTGAGGGCGTGTCGGCCGTAGAAAAGTTATTCTTTGTATGAAACACGGTCCGGCTCTAGCACGACCTTTGTGTGATTTGCGCTTAAGTCTTGTTATACTTAAAAGCATTACAGAAGAAACGGTTGAAGATTGGCTGCATGAATCCGGAATCCTGCTACCCGCATGCTACAGAAAGCGCTTTTAGAATAGCTATTACGAACCTAAAACTACGCGTGTAGTACCTAATTCTAACACTGTAGATTCCCCAAGTTGTATCCTCCAATACGCTTTGCGTGGTTATAGGTGATATGGGGTGTGACATATGGATCACATCCGCATCAGAATTCAGATCGAGAACGTCAAACAGCTGAAAAGGCATTGGACCGGCCACATTTGTTGCATATCAAGTGAGCTCATAGCCAAAATTACCAAATAAGTCCCACAGAACGTTTAACGGCATCTCGGCAAATTCAGCAAAGATGGGGGAACGCGCTTGACGCCTTAGAAAAAAATTGTCCAAAGCCTAAGACAAAACGTATGAAAAAAAGAAAGGTACAAGGCCTCTGTTTTGTTCCGCAGTGGGAAATCATGCCTTTCATGAATAGGCAGCGGGGTGGTCTTAGTCATTGGTACCTACCTAGCGTCCAAATAACCGATAACCGATGGATGGAGTGGAAAACGAACGAAGACGAGCTAGATAGTTTTAATAAACAAACTAAGAAAAATGAGACCCTGCCAGTAGTGATAATTTCCTGGACGATTGGAGTTGACTATGTACTTTAAAATTGTATTTTACTACAAGTCATTATAATATATTATTTGGACCGAAAGTTTCAGAGCGATGTTTGGGCGATTAAATACCTTCCGTGCTAATCGATACTGCGAGGTTAAACCGGGTTTGCCAGGATCATATGTTAGATGGGATCCGTGTATTGTAAAGCACGTTTTACCGCCAGTCTATTTTGGCAAACGAATAATAATGATATTTGGCCGTCAGAACCGGGAAAGTCTGACAATTTGACTAACCTAACGGTATTCCCCAGTACCTTACTTGGGCTACGGAGAGCACATGGCAGTCGCTCCGTGTAGAACAGGCGCATTTGATTAGATTGGAAGTCAAGCCCAGCTAGGACACGCTTATAGCCTTCTTGAGGCTCATTCATTATTGACACCCTCACAAATAGAAAGACTGAAGTGATCAAGTGATGAGGCAGTGGCGATAGCGAATTATGTGATAGCCAAGTTACCGGACGAAACACCATATTTATTGTTTGGAATATAGGTTAGGTACTCTATAATTCGAAAAATTACAATCACCACTATTGTATTTCGTGGCGCTATGGTTGGAGTGTGACTCGTTTTCCTGTAATTACCGCTTGAATACATTAGTTAAATTTTTTAGTGATGAAAGTCGTGAAATGAGTCCGAGAGGCCTTTGCTCCCTTTTTAAAGCTTACTTTCATGTAGCGTTATCTCACTCTGATAACCTAAACACGTAGTAGCCTTTCAAGTGCTATCGCAAAATTATCCTCAGGTTTGGTTCAGTTGATCGTGCGGCATCGCACGGATGATTCTCTGAGCATATTTAGATTCAAACAAGCAAAATTCGGCGTTCACATCTAAACCAAGCCAACCTACAGGAACTTCGGACTCCAGGGCACCAATTCTACTTACAAGATCGTTGATCAATCGCAATCGAATCGAAGGCGAACCGTTCGTTCAGACAGTTTTTGCTGTCGAATTGATTGACAAAAACAACAAAACCAAACATTTTAATAGTTTTCGTAAACGAAAACTGACGTACGTACGTGGTTCAATTGCGGTTTGGCAACAATTTTGTTAGTAGAATTTGCTCTTAGCAGACTCAGACTGGATTTTTTTCAATGGCTTTTAATTAGGGCTGCCAGCGTTAAAATCTTTAAACCAGGACAAGACGTTCGAAAACCCTGGACTTGTAACTGTCTTCGTTTCGCTTAGCATCGCGCTACATACAAATTTTCATGCGCGGTCTCACGACGTATATTTTACGTGGTTACGCAAAGCGTAATTGTTTATAGGGCCTAGAAGTTTCACGCGCATAGAGTGAAGCCACACTGTTCCGTTGTGTTGCGTTGCGACGTCGCAGCACTAGATTTAGAATCTATAGCGTGAAGCCACACTGATCCCTTGCGTTGCGTTGCGACGTCGCAGCACTAGATTTGGAATCTATAGCGTGAAGCCACACTGTTCCGTTGCGTTGCGACGTCGCAGCACTAGATTTGGAATCTATAGCGTGAAGCCACACTGATCCCTTGCGTTGCGTTGCGACGTCGCAGCACTAGATTTGGAATCTATAGCGTGAAGCCACACTGTTCCGTTGCGTTGCGTTGTCGCAGCACTAGATTTGGAATCTATAGCGTGAAGCCACACTGATCCCTTGCGTTGCGTTGCGACGTCGCAGCACTAGATTTGGAATGTATAGCGTGAAGCCACACTGATCCCTTGCGTTGCGTTGCGACGTCGCAGCACTAGATTTGGAATCTATAGCGTGAAGCCACACTGATCCCATTGCGTTGCGTTGCGACGTCGCAGCACTAGATTTGGAATCTATAGCGTGAAGCCACACTGGTCCGTTGCGTTGCGACGTCGCAGCGCTAGATTTGGACCGAGCGATGAGACGTCGCAGCGCTACATTTGGAATCTATAGATTGGTCCAAATCTAGCGCTGCGACGTCGCAACGCAACGCAACGGAACAGTGTGGCTTCACTCTTACTGCGCAAGATACGTGACGCAAGGTACACTAAGTGTGTTTTGGCACTTATGCGCAGGCCCGGGGTTTAGGGCCCTTCAGACTCTATGTCATATCTATAAATTCATACTTAGTCATTCTTACAAAGTGCTGACACTAAGGAAATTTGTCTGCGGAGAGGATCCAACTTCAACGGTCGTTCGAACTGCACCGGTCCTAGCTGAACGCCACCGATCTTGCCTGAAGGACACCAATCACGGCAGAAGGGGTGCGTGCGGTTCCCACTTCAAGTCGAACTGAAAAGATAGATAGATAGATGGTTTGATAGTGAATTAAAGTTGTTTGGTTTTAGGCACTTACAACAACGCTTCGTTCTTTATGTAATTGAACATTGCTGTTTAATTTTATTGTTGCAATTTCGGCAGTGCAGTTATGCCAGAAGATGTTTTTAGTAGGGAAAGCAGGTTCACATTGGAACTAGTATTGTCATACTTATCATAATGTTGATAGGACAAAGTCGCAGCGCTCTGCGCAAGTGCGGAGCAGGACCTAGCTAGGTATATTATATTTCTACGTAGAACTTAAAGGTACGTTGTAGTAGAACCGATTGTACTGTAACAACTCGTAAACGTCCTCCGTTATAATGAACGACATTGAGAGAAAGTTTGTTCAACAAAGAAATCGATGACGTCAGAATGCTTTAGTTTGCGTAAAGGAAGACGCTGTTCGTTCTCCTGTTATAATTCCTTTAAACCTTTTACGATACCTACGAAATGAAACGGGACGGCATGTTATTTTCGGTACAAAAACTGATACTAAAATTAAATGAGTCAGCATTACAAGGAACCTAAAAGGTGTACCATAAATAGTTATGGAGCGCAGGACATATCTAAATATAGTTTGTTGGAGATGATTGGTCAACCTACCTGTAGGTAGAGATCGGGGTCGAGGTATAATTTGCAAAAGCAGCTGCAAGATATTTACTCCATATTTTTCTTTTATTCTCGTATCTTTTCTTTGTTTTGAAAATATTTTTGAATGTGTTATTTTAACGACGTTACTTTTAGCCCAGCTGCACATAATAAGAAACTAGAGGTCGCTCGCGACTTCGCCCGCGTGGATGTCGTTTATCGCGTGGATGTCGTTTATCGCGTATTCCGTATTTTTCAGTTTATCCGTATTTCTCCATTTTCGAGACTTCTCTGTACCGTCCGCGAGGTCTAAGCTGAGCTTTGCATTTGTCTGAGAATGAATGCAGACGCGTCCTTTGCTTGGTTAACCGGTTTATACTTATTTTTGGCAATCGATTCTATGTGCACTCACACAAATGCAAAGTTCAGCTTACGCCTCACCAGTTGTACCAAGTTTCATCAAAATCGGTTCAGTGATTTAGGCGTGAAAGCGTCACAGACAGATAGAGTTAGGTACTTTCGTATTTATAATATTAGTAGGGATTTCTGCCAGATTTTTTTTGACATGTGCGTGATGGCCTCTCTGCGCACACATTTTGTACTAGAGTCCGCAAGCTGCCGGATCCGGCAAATTCTGAGGTGAATTGCCTGTCATTGTAGATTGTACATGTCAAGTCCGCTATGTTGTTTTCCTCCACTGACAAGCATTGAAAACGTGTCATGGTCTTTGCAAGACTCGAGGTTAGCGAAATTATTAGAAAAGGAAACAGTAACATTTCTTCCATTACTAATATCATACCTACTACTAAATCTTGGTTTTGTATTCTGTGCAAGGTTGTGGAAGACAGACTCATTTCGCCTCTCTTAATCTTAATACTGAAATATTGCTTTATACACCGTGTCCCAGAAAGTAGTGTCAAGCGGAACCTCTGGACTTCCGCTTGACACTACTTTCTGGGACACGGTGTATAATATGATTTACCGAGCGTTACTGGCTAAAATTAATACTGTTGTATATATGACCAATAATGCAGCAAATACCTCATAGCTTTTTATAGTAAACCCTTCAGTACGTTAGTAGCTATCACAGGTAAAATTAGCTTAAGAGTCTAATTATATTCCCAGATTGGCAATAAAAAATGCTCCCACTGCTGGTAAGCAAAACGATCCGTGTTTGGCCATAGGAACCGGGCAAAAGAGGTTGCTTTGAGCAAGATTGGAAGAGGGCTGGAATAAAGAAGAAGTTAACACAACAGGTTTATGGGCATGACCATTAATATCCCATAAAACCTTTACTGTAGTGCCGTATGAGGAAGCTCGACCAGTATACAATTTAAGGTATAGTCCAATATAAGCATCGAATTCGATGATAATTCAAACGGCTTTTTACAAAAACCTGCTACATTAAAATCCCCAAACACATTTTAATACATATGCTTCTCGAAGATTAGTTAGGAGGGTATCAAATGTGCGCGTGGGCAGGTTGAGATCGTTATCGAACCTTCCCGATGTTGCCCGAGCGCCGACGAATTAATCGCTTAGAAAATTCGTAACGACTGTTTTTGAACGAAGTAATAAAAATAAAATTTAAGCCTTTTTATGATGGAATTGATGTCCGATGATTGTGGTGTACGGAATGTGTAGGTTTATTTATGATTTGATTGACCTTTTTAACTTTTAAAATTGTTTAAAATTAATGTACCTAGAGACGCTGTAGGTGAACTACCTTGTTACTTCATGAGGTAGAGGATATGCGTAGCGATAAAAATGGACCTAATTTTAAAATATTATGTGAGTATATCACGTTTTTTGGCAAATATTTTAATGTTTATTGGATGAAAGACAAATAAAACGGTACGAGTGTAGGTACTTATTATTTTTTACTAAAATTCATTTACAAACCCCACCAACGTAGTTGGTTCTACAATAGTCCTCCAAATTCTATTAGATACAATAATAGCATACAACCATTTGCATCAAAAGTACAACAAAACGAAAAAACAACAACGAAACGAAACAAAGATCAAAAAACATTATCTCATCATCTGTAATTATCTACCGGGACCAACTAATCATAACATAATGGCACGCCTTTACCGTCATAAATAAATTCTTTATGATCCTTCACCAAACTGGTTTTCACAAAAAATATGTGCTTCAACAGAAACCAGAAAAAAAAAAACAAAAGGTGCCATTGTGTAAATACCTAATAGTCGGGATTTCAATTTCGGAGGCAAACGAAAAGGTTCTCTTGACAATGAAACTGAAAAATCCCGAACACCTTTCTATTGAACCTGTCGTAAAGCGTGAAGCGCTTCAAAGATAGAGAGGTCTAGAATAGAAAGCAGAACAAAAGCGATACAGCGCTGTCGAAGTTGAAATTGGAGCTGAGGCACCCGGAGCGAAATAACTGGGGTATCCCATTGATCCCTGCAATACAAAAGGATCCAAACGAAATTCAATCTTGTGACATGGACAATAGAGCAAAATTTTGATTGTGACAATGTTGTTTTGTAATAACCCTGGCTTACATAAAGGGGATGTGAGATCTGACAAAATTGCGCGTTGTAATGACATCCCGACAATAGGCATTCTGGGAACCGACGCTGTTTTTGCCACGTCTGTGCAAATTTGCGAGCTTTCGGCTTCGCATGTGGCTGCACTGACAAAGGAACGAGTTTCTTGATAATTATGGCAAGAAACGAAGAATTCTTGAAACAATGGCTTTGACTTTTGTTCCGATGAAATTATACCCATTTCAAAAGCTGTTTTAGTCTAATTAGCATGCTTTCGGGTCTTGCCATTAAAGCAGATTGGAACAAACTGATAGGATCGAAGACAACTGTGCATTTTAATGATAAGCCGCAAAGTCTTAATCAATCATTTGAAAGGGAAGGTACAATTTATGATTAAGAAAGATTTTATCTAAGAAAAACGAAAAAAAATATCATAATAAAAAGTGCAGATGATTATCAAATTTTTGTTCTTATTGTTTGCAAAATCCTCAATGTTTAGAATATTATGGTTCAAAGCTAGTGTATCGAAGAATTCTATAGCAAAATGTGTCATTACTTTCATATTAAAGGAAAAACCGAATACTTTCTAACTTTAAAAGAAGGAAGACTTATCAGGAGGGGGTTAAAGAGAATTGGAAATACTTGGGCTTATTTACATACTTTTATCCTTAAAAGATGTACAGCTTTTGAAAGGATTCACAATTTCATTTAAGTTTGTTGATACTTGTTTTCCTTGTTTGAAAGTGAGGAATAAATTGGGCGAGTAAGTTTATGGTAACCATTTTCCACCTTAGCTAGCGTATGCCATGTTCACAAAATGAAATAATCCTACCCAGATCGAGACGAGACGTATCCCTGTATTCGTAATTATTCATTACTATCTTATCTGACGGATCGGTGATTATAATGTTTAAAGGAGTAGCAGATCTTTATAACATATTCTGTTAAAAATAAAGTCCCCAACGGCTAACTGAAAATTTCTGATACTGAGTCCGGTCGTACAGATTTTTGCACCATCCTCTCTGCTCTGAGTTTGCTACGATAGAAATACAAGAAAGTATACAGCGTCATTTACTTCGTGTAGGTACCTACCGAAGCAGAAGAAGGTGGTTTTGACAAACGGTATTTTTCTGAAGATGCTGAACTAAATTTGATTCAGATAAGATTGCATTTAAATAGGAGTAAGGACATGTAAAACAAGGGATTTCTGGGATAGACTGGATGTGGAACGTGGAGAAACGAGAGTGGTGGTGCAAATCGGGAAAAGTATATTTCCAGGAGTTGATTTCGATAGACTGAGGTTATTATAAAGACATATTTATAGAAAACAAAATTAAATTCTTACCTTTATGTTTCTCGCCTCAAAATAATTTTTGCACACTCAATCGTAAGATCAACGAACAAACTTTGCGATTTAAATATAGATCGCCATTTTATTAACTGACAGTTTAAGCTTCATAGATTAGAACTGAAATCAATACATGCCAGTTATTTCAAAATGAACCAAGGAGGATAATCACTCGATCGTTTAGTAGGATTAAAATTACTGATGGCATCGAATTTATAAAGCTTAAATCTATAAGTGGAATACTGTTTCGTTTCTGGATTGAACTCTTCTTGAAGTCGTCTTGTGTCTTAACGTTATTGTTATCTGATGTCGACTTTGATTTGATCATATAAAGGTTGTAGATATTGGTCATACACACGGACTAGAAGTCATACAGTAGGTTTTCGGCAAATACAGGCTATTGTCGATGTTGATAATAAAATAATGCGTCTTTAAGTTTACTTAAAATGATTGTTTGATCTAAGGTGATATTTTTGAAAACGCTGGGATGAAAGACAGACTAAATAAAACTTTCAGGATTTTTGTCACTTTCAGTAGTTTTGCATTTATTCATATCAATAATTTCTTGCTTAGCTATAAAATATTTTTGTAAGTAGGTACCTTTTTCCGCCAAAATATAAGTAGATTTACAATCTCAACATTCTATTCGAAATACTGTTAAGAAAGTTATAAAACAATCTGTAAGCCTTTTAAAATCCCCCACACGTATCATCATGCATGAAGAGATAAATATTCAGAGGCAGGAGAGAGCGGCGTGTTTTTAATAAAATTACCCCGGGGCCGGGGTGGGGTGGCACGGAAATTGAAAACATCGCTCGCCGCATCCACCCCCGGTTATCTGTGGCACTCAGCAGGGATCGAATGGATTGCCTAGCGATATTATTTAAGTGAGTGGTTATAATATTTGGAAGATATTTTTTGTTCGAGTTTTGTTCCTATAGATACCAAACGATTTGGTATTAACAAAACAACTGATGAATTTAAAATATTTTTGCATTGATTTTTTGGAGGTCGTTTTAATAATACTATGCGATTTACAGACCGAATCAAGCTCTTACAATACAAAGACCATTTTCTAGAAGGTATTTACACAATCTTGCATGTTGGATACCATGAATTCATTAAGTTTAATCACTTAAATCAAATATGTGCACTTAACGATGGCTGTAGGTTTACTGAATGCTACAGGGTAACGAAATTCTAAAAGTAATAGTTAAACACAATGTAAAAACATTTATGTTGCCAGATGTTTACATAGAGAGGGGGAGAAAGCGGTGTGAGTACCCCTCCCGTGCCTCATGACTGCCTCAACAACACTCGCGATTGCGTCAACTGCTTTCCCTTAAGGTTGTCTTGCGTATTACTTGTTTTATTTGGCTTAGGCATTGGAAATTTGGGAGCTTCTGATAAATTGGAAGCAGCAAGGAACACCACACGAAGAACCGATAAATCCACACCCATCTTCTAAATAAATCAAATCTAAGCTTATTTCTTTTATTCATTAAAATACATATAAAACTACATTTTTAAATATTTCTATATAAAAAAAAAAACAAAAACATTTAAAATATAAAAATACAGTAGCCCACCGCCATCGGGTACAGGGTCTTAGCTACCGGTGGTTAGGGCCTCAAAGAGAACTTCCTAACAATACGCGCCGTGTCCAGAAGTACCGCTTTTTGTATCAAGCCTTTGATCCAACCGCCCAACGAGCGCCTCTTTAGATGTTGGTCGAGGCTCTTGGCTATTAAACCATTGGCCGTAACGACTATCGGCACAATGTTTGCTGAATCAACATCCTACATGGCGACAACCTCGTGTGCCAAGTATATATTTATATATAAGCATACATAAATATATTTAATTTCTTTATCTTTCTCGGCTTTCACAAGATTCTCGTCATGCGGAACTGTGATATCAACAATCATTGCGAGACACTCTGATCGATCTATCAACACTATGTCAGGCTTATTGGCAAAAAGCTTATTATTATTATATTCAGCACTAATCGTCCCACTGTTGAGCAAAGTTTTCCACCCTTTTTTATTGCTGGCCGCTTATCGTCATTGTTTATCAAAGGCGTCGAGTTCATCTCGCCACCTTCTGCGAGGTCTACCGTCGTCTATCTAATCTTATAAATGGTTAAATTTCCTGACCTGCTCTAATAAAATTTGGCAGAAAGAGCAAATTGAAACCCGGTAAAAGACACTTTTACGGTACTTTTGTTACGGGATATTTTAAAGATTTATTGTGGGTAGGTCGCGGGTACAGCTAGTACGCAATATGCACGCAAATGAAGAAATCTAATCAAACCTTATCTAATCTCTGATGTTAATTGAGTTTTGTTCATTAATTACTGAAGTGCAAAGATCAAGAGCAAGGACAATCATCGTGATAAAAAAAATCAGAACGTTTTTGACATCGATTTTAATACTGTGATTATGATCAAAACGAAATGCTATCACGAAACTCGAAACCGGATCCTTTGCTTCGTCAAACAGTATACCTATGTTGCCTAGAATTTTCCATAAAGCTGCTATTTACCTAAGTTTATGTACAATTTGTGTAGACCGTGGTGTAGACCGACTACATGGATCTTTGGATATGACCTTATCTACAACAACGCCTCACTATAGCAAACGACGTATAGACAATTCAAATACGACATGTAACAATGTCATTATTTCTCAAACACGCCATATCTGTCAGACAAATCATTGCTATCTTACCACTAGAACGAAATAATGACTAACAACGATCATCAGACATAGTCCCGCATTGATGTAGCGCGTCGCTTTCACCGGCGCGCGCGCATACAATCGCCGGCTAGCGCCATTGTACAAGAGTTATTACTGTAATAGCTGTGTGGTCTGATGCGGTGAGAGAACGCGGCCGATTGTGTTTTATAGTCTTGAAAACTTTTATATAATGGGTTAGAGAATTAGATGCTGTATTTGATTTAATTTCGGTTTGGGATGTTTCTCATTCTCTTGTTGGTGGTTCGAGAAAGACGACTGATGGCTCTCATTACGGTTTGAGATGTAGAAGATTATTGAATATTTCGTCAAAAAGGTGTCGACCTTGTAAGGTACAGTTTCGAGGGGACGAATGAGAAGCAGGTACATAAAACAATTTAAAACTAGGTAAAGCGTTTTCTAAAGGTCGTGAAAATCAATATCTGAGAACAGATTTTGAGATTCGTCCAAACTTAACTCACATGAAATTAGAAACAAAATTGCAAAATGATGAATTGAAAGTTTCAGAATTGAGCAATTCTACTAGTGTTATCAAAACTCATACACATTTGGTTTCCCTTGAAGTAAGTGGATATCCGTTAAAGCCTTCATAAGTTGATGAGTACCCATTTACAGGTACTATCTCTTTTAATGATAAATTAATTGATAGGATGAAATTGGAAATAAATTGATCTGTAATGCTGCAAGAAGTAGACGACTAGATGGGTGATCTCGATGGAGGCAAAGGTAATTTCTCTGTAAACTTTTTACGATCAAACCTATAAGGTCGATCCGATCGTAAACATTTTACGGGCGAATACGAGATATTGCGAAAAAGCCTAAGACATTAGATTGAAATAAGATTGCTTTATTGTCACTACAGGGACCCAGCAGAATACCAGCGTTAGGTAATAAACACCCATTTTAAAGTAAATTTTGTAAGTAAATGCCAAAAACTGTTATTTCGTTTTCTTTTTTAGCATCTTGCAAAATTATCGCCACAAATTAATATTTTATTAGACTAAGGGGGTATTTCACTAACATATCAATAAGTAGTCCGTAATTATTGACCAGATAAGCTAAATGTGACCTACAAAATGTGACATTTATGTGTTTAATAATCTTGTCATTATCACGTTATCTAGGTACTCACGGCTGATTATCCGTGCGGAAGATGTCCGGTCCTTTGGAAGGCATACGGGGGACACAGGTACAACGCGCAGAGGCCCCTTTGAGAACATTAATCTAAAACGGGATGGGGCACCAACCGGGGACGATCCACGGTTGCACTATTGGAGTACAGTCATGGACCGTCCCAGGTGGGTGCAAAACTATTGTAAAATATGGTAAAAAAATATTTGGTCTATGGGAAGGGCTGTTTAGTTTAATGGTTAACTTCTATAGCCGGAAAACGGCGTCTGCCTTTCAAGTTTAAAATTTAAATGTGTTGGCAGACGGTGACTCGCCAGCTCACTAGTTGGGCCCCCTGAAAAGCCGCCAGTACATAGGCGAAGGGAGCAACAAACGTCATTATCACTATTGATATGATGGTGAAATGCAAATGTTAGCAATTGAAAAGTTTAGAGACCGAATTAGTTTAAAGAACAGTTAATGATAGGTTGGGTGAAATACCTCCTAAATCTATCTTGACTCTTGAGTGTATGTTCTAGGTTTTCCTAATGTGTCTTGGTTGTGAAATGAACGTATTTTCTTTATTTTTTTATTTTTAGCTCTGTCCGCATGAAAACGGGTGGTATTTTTTGGGGTAAATGCTCGTCCTTTTTCGGGTTTAAAGTCACCTTTCAGCATTAAAATCGATTCGGTAGTTAAGCGATAGCGGCGAACAAACAAATAGACACAAGCGTCCTTTCATATTTACAACATTTTAGTGAGAACTTAAAAGAAAAATATGCACAACATAATAGAAAATATAAAAGGTATTCTTTAGATCCAGCGGATCCTGAAATAGATCATTAGAAGAAAAAGTATAGATTTTATTCATATAATTGACTTCATATACATTAAAATAAATAAACATTTTTCTTACAAATGTTTACACGTGTTGGAAACCGGTCTGTCTTATTAAAAATTCAAGATCTTGACATCAAGTTGACACCGCACTCATTATGAACACGGTAAACTAAAACTCATGTCTGTGTATTTTTTCCTCGTGTTTTCTATGTTAGAATTGAATCCAAGGTTTCTGTTATAATACGATATTTTAGAAACAGACTCAATATGAAAGGTTTTGGAATAACATTTAAAACAAACACCAGCAACTCTACTAAGATTATCATTTTAAAAATAATCGTTTGTATGTGGTTATTAAATTAATGTTCTTGAATATTCATAATATTGTCATCATAATATGATTGACTAGCTGGTGCCCGCGGCTTCGCTCACGTAACTTAGTTTTCTTTAATGTTTATGTATGTACTCGTATACTTAACAGATCATTGTAAAGTTTTGGGGTAAGTACAGAAAAGGACATTAGGTAGGTTCCTACGGGAACGCGGTTAGCAAACCGTTATTATAATGTGAACGCCTTAATTTCTCTCTAATCCAGATTCCGAAAGTTGCATTCAGTAATATATGTAGGTAATTATGTAAGTTTATCACGGTAATCAGTGCCGGATTAAGACAGCGCGGGGCCCGTAGCAAATATGAAAGGGGGCCCTTGAGTTGCATTATCTACTTATTAATTTTACTGTTATAAAACAGTGGTATTACACTGATTTTGTATTAGTCCAAAGCGATCGAGCGATCGTCAAAACAGAAATAATGACACAAAAGCACGTAAAAACTAAGAAACTAACACGAAAGAAAAAAGGCCGGTAAAAAAATACACGCCTGAAAAGTATAAATTAGCATTTAAGCGTTTTTTTAAAATTACCTTTTCATTGTCAGTTAAGTTTTAGGCTTAATTTCTTAAATAAATAAACGTAATGAAATGGTTTGTTTGAATATACAAAAAAAATAGTCGAGTGGAGCAGTTCATACAAAGCGTAGCAGCAGCGCGAGCGTAGCGAGCGCGTTTTTTTTTTCGCATTTTTGGCGATCGCATGATGTCATTCTAAGTGCATTTATAGCTTTTGGCTAAATTCACAAATGTTCAATTTTAAGTTGCCGATAAATCTAGTGCTGTCACTATCGTTGGACTCTCGTGAGAAGTTTCACTCAAAAAATTACGCTCAGGCTGAGATGAGTGGCTTTAAATACGCGGAGCCCCCTTTCGCGCGGGGCCCGTAGCAATTGCTACTCTTGATACGTGGTTAATCCGGCACAGATGGGTAATCACAACTTCAGCTGCTGCTAGAGCCTGATTAGTAATCTTCTTTCGTCTTTCTATCAATCATCGTAGTTTGTTATTTACAAAACTTGTGCTTAAAACCCCTGAAAAGTAAGTTACCATTATAAGCGTATTTTTTTTTAATCGTTACCTTTTCATTGTTATTTAAGTTTTTTAGGCTTACTTTCTTAAATAAATAAACGTAACGAAATGGTTTGTTTGAATATACAAAAGAAAATAATCGAGTGGAGCAGTTCATACAAAGCGTAGCAGCAGCGCGAGCGCAGCGAGCGCGATTTTTTTTTCGCATTTTTGGCGAAAGCATGACGTCATTCTAAGTGCATTTATGGCTTTTGGCAAAATTCTCAAATGCTCAATTTTAAGTTGCCGATAAATCTAGTGCTGTCACTATCGTTGGACTCTCGTGATAAGTTTCACTCAAAAAATTACGCTCAGGCAGAGATGAGTGGCTTTAAATACGCGGAGCCCCCTTTCGCGCGGGGCCCGTAGCAATTGCTACTCTTGATACGTGGTTAATCCGGCACAGATGGTAATCACAACTTCAGCTGCTGCTAGAGCCTGATTAGTAATCTTCTTTCGTCTTTCTATTAATCATCGTAGTTTGTTATTTACAAAACTTGTGCTTAAAACCCCTGAAAAGTATAAGTTAGCATTATAAGCGTGTTTTTTTTAATCGTTACCTTTTCATTGTTATTTAAGTTTTTTAGGCTTAATTTCTTAAATAATAAACGTAATGAAATGGTTTGTTTGAATATACAAAAGAAAATAGTCGAGTGGAGCAGTTCATATAAAGCGTAACTGTAGCGCGAGCGCAGCGAGCGCGATTTTTTTTTCGCATTTTTGGCGAAAGCATGACGTCATTCTAAGTGCATTTATGGCTTTTGGCTAAATTCTCAAATGCTCAATTTTAAGCTGCCGATAACTCTAGTGCTGTCACTTTCGTTGGACTCTCGTGATAAGTTTCACTCAAAAAATTACGCTCAGGCAGAGATGAGTGGGTTTAAATATGCGGAACCCCCTTTCGCGCGGGGCCCGTAGCAATTGCTACTCTTGCTACGTGGTTAATCCGGCACTGATGGTAATCACAATTTCAGCTGATGCTAGAGCCTGATAAGTAATCGTCTTTCGTCTTTCTATCAATCATCGTAGTTTGTTATTTACAAATGCTTGTGTGTAAAACCCCCTGTGTTTAAAACCCTCTTTCCGTGGTTACAACAATTTAATCTACTCTGATGACACGTAGCGATGTGGAGTTTTATATTAAGACTCGTATATTATTTAAGTACTACCAGAACTGTAATTTTGTGTTATTAAGCCATTATAAGAAAAAATAGGTGATGTGAATTGGTTCTAAAACATAACTATAAATCCACATAAATGTTTAGGTAACGACCAAAATGTTATTAATTTTAGTTATATTCTAAAACTTCTCTGTAAACTACGTTCGTTTTGCCCTCGGTAGTTAAAATGTATAGAGATTCAGGACTGGTGACGCGAGAGCAAGCGACGTACAGTTGTCCGAGTGAGAAGCACCTCGTCCTGAGGTCGACACCTGCAGCCGTCAGTGTCTGCCCCTGCGACTTGTTTATGGTCATAGCGAAGCATACGCACATAGGAAACTGCACGCGCTTACGGCGCGACTCGCCAACGCCACAACCCGTTAGAATTTCCGCCTCAATGATGTTCCTCTGCAAAGAAACGACTTTTACGGAAGTTTTAAAGAAACGACAGATAATGTCGATATTTTTCCCACAATAGAACTGTGATGGAGATTCCGCAGAACACCAACATGACGCAAACAAATGTCGCAGACGACTGGGACTGTCACTAACGCTGGCCTCCTCGAGAGTGTCATCCCAATGTTGGTCACCGTCTAGAAGGTGAAGTGCTACGCAGGCAGCGCGGTATGTGGGATACTCTACGCCATCAACTGTCCTCAAGAACGAAAAAAAATGTTTTTGCCTTTTGCCTTTTATCAATAAATACCGTGATAATTTACTATTGTTATAAAATTACTTCGGAACCTGAATTTTGTATTACAGACACTTTTATAATACTAAGCAAGACTGCAGCTGCAAAATGAAACATAATTAACCGACTTTATAAACTGACTTAAAAAAAGGAGGCTCTATGTTCGACCTATATGTATGTTTGTATGTATGTATGTTCACAATTTTCTCAGAAACGACTGATTCGATTTGAATGGTGTTTTCGCTATTCGACTGCATATTTTTCTTATCTGATGAAGACATTCAGAGATAGACAATAGACCTCTTTAATAAATGACAGCAAAATTTCCGCGACTATTACAATCGTATGTCTGGGTGTTGTTTACACCATTCCATTGCAAAACATCACGGCTGTTTGCTTTGGAGGGATAGGCAAATGTGTAGGTACTGTAAACTCTCTTTTCGAGAGTTAAAACACTTATGATTGCTGTTGCCACTGACGCCAACGCCATCTAGTTAGGTTCAAGGAACTATTTTGTTTGAATATATTTTTATAACCGAATAGCGTGATAATTTATACCCTATAGCCTGACCCGACCTGCAACAAATATGTTTTCCAAATATCAACAAAATCTGTCCAGTAGTTTCGGCGTGAAGCTCAAACATACAAACAGATAAACAGATAAACAGACAGACAAAAATTCTAAAAACTCTCTTTTTGACATCTGTAGCGTTTTTCCAACAATTTGCACTTATTTTTTCTGGAAAATATTCAATGTACAGATTTTACTTCGTTACGATTTTATTATATGTATAGATAACGATCACTAAATATAATAAACTTTAGATATAATTTTAAAATAACTAATTTTTATAAGCATAACATACATTGAATATAAAATCGTTCGGTATATCACTCAAATGACATAAAATTTATTTAGCCTATTAGGAGCAAATATATAAAATCAACAAAATCAGTTCCTTCTAACCTAACCCAAGCTAATCCATTTCGTCGGGGTGCCCTAACCTAGTAATTGGAACCAACTTGGATGTAGCGCTCGCCGGCCGCTGCCGCGGCACGCTCGCTTCGCTCGCTCGGCTCGCGCGTTGGTGGTCACAGTTCTAACCTAACCTAACCTAACCCATTGGTCGGGGTACCCTAATCTAGTCACTCCGTCCTACTTGCATGTAAACATGCAATGAGTACGCGTTAGTTCAAAAGAGTTTTATATTAAATGATTTTCGATCAGATGAACGTTATATCTAATAATATTAGACGAAATGAGTATTCAAGTATATAAATGTTATATTTAAGGAGATTATATCAACAGTTGGTATAACTCACGTTTAATAAATCTTGTGAACGTTATTGAAATGAAAATATACCAAATACCTTTATATGACATGAGACGCACCCAGTTCAAAGCGATCGGGCGATCGTCAAAACATAAATAACAACACAAAAGCACGTAAAAACTAAGAAACTAACACGAAATAAAAAGGCCGTAATACACGCCTGAAAAGTGTAAATTAGCATTTTAAGCGTGTTTTTTTAATCATTACTTTTTCATTGCTATTTAAGTTTTGAGGCTTAATTTCTTAAATAAATAAATGTAATGAAATGGTTTGTTTGAATATACAAAAGAAAATAATCGAGTGGAGTAGCACAAAGCGTAACAGCAGTGCGAGCGAAGCGAGCGCGAATTTTTTTCGCGTTTTGGCGAAAGCATGATGTCATTCTAAGTGCATTTATGGCTTTTGGCTAAATTCACAAATGCTCAATTTTAAGTTGCCGATAAGTCTAGTGCTGTCACTTTCGTTGGACTCTCGTGATAAGTTTCATTCAAAAAATTACGCTCAGGCAGCGATGAGTGGGTTTAAATATGCGAGGCCCCCTTTCGCGCGGGGCCCGTAGCAATTGCTACTCTTGCTACGTGGTTAATCCGGCACTGTTCACCGCCTTAATGGTTGAATTTACAAAACCGTTCAAACACGTGTACATATATTTCTAACCAAAAACCCTATTATTTGATTTCATGCTTTTATTTTCGAAAAAACTTTAATCTCCTATTTCACCCCCTAGGGGTAGAATTTCCAAAAACCCACAAACAACTCAAACTTACTTCAAAAGTACCAAATTTTCTCATACAAACTTTCAACATTTATTTCACCCCCTTAAGGGCTGAATTTCCAAAAACGCTTAAACACATGTAATTTTGGTTTCTAACCAGTAACTGTATCATTTGATTTCATGCTTTTAAGTTTAAAAAATCTTTCATCCCTATTTCATCCCTTAGGGGTAGAATTTCCAAAAACCCTTAAACATGTATATGTTTATTTCACACTTAAAGCCTACATTTTTAAATCCATGTTTCTATCTTCAAAACTACCAGATTTCTCATACAAACTTTCAACACTTATTTCACCCCCTTAGGGGTTAAATTTCCAAAAACGCTGAAACAACTTCATTTATTTCTAAGCAGAAACTCAAGCTATTTACTTGGATAAGGATTAATATCATGATAAGAATGTCTTCAATTTTCGATTCTATCCGTGTTTTGATCGACTAATTTGAACAAAAAACAGTTGATATGTCTTAACTATAATAGTTAGACATATACCCACTCGGACTTTTTTTTGGATAATTAAGTGTACTATAAACATGTCGTACATTATTTTTATGTTATCAATAGTTTTCGCAGCGCACGCCAAATAATAACTTTTATAAACAAATTTTTGATACCTTGGGTTACATTATTGTATTTTTCTTACGGATCCCTAATTTTTTGATAATTAAATATAGCCTATAGCACTCAGGGATAACGTAGCTTTCTATTGGTGAAAGAATTTTTGAAATCGGATGAGTAGTTTCGGAGATTACCCCCTACATACAAACAAACAAACAAACAAACAAACAAATTTTACCTCTTTATAATATTAGTATAGATGAGATTGTGGGGTGAAATTATTAAAACTAGCATCCCTTGTAATCAAAACTCGACCATTATTTTACCTGCCTTAACGGCAAAATTCACATTTTTTTTGTGCTCGTCCATTTCACAATACTCACGTTTCAAATTATATAATAAGTTTCATTCATCTGTTTATAATAAATACGAAAAAAATACGTCAATTTTAGATATTCACTTAATGATATAATGATTTCTATCATAATCTGAAGAAAAGTCTTCAATTTGTTGAAAACAATCAACCCAACATTTGTCGCTAAAGCGAACGAACCAAGATGATAAGCGGTTTTTTTTGCTCCCTTTTTTTAATATTCTTTTTAAATTGTTTCAATTAAAATATACCAAGTGGATCCAAAGAAATAGAAGGGCGCTTATCGCGTATGATTTGCGCCGCCCGCGATGTGTACAAGTGTAACGTGTAACGGAGTAAGCATATAATAAGTGGTGGTGTGACGTGTGACATTCACACCGATAATTCAGTCCTCATCAAGCTGTTTCTCCCCCAATCCCCCGTCACCAACGCCCTAAGCCGAGGTCCGAGTCCTACTAGGGGTCGCCCTTAGTGCTGTTGTTGCAGGTAGTCATAATGTTACAATCCGCGAGGCCTTAGCTGAGCTCTGCATTTGTGTGAGAATGAATGCAGACGCATTCTTTCCTTGGTTTAAACCGGTTTACTTATACTGCTTTTTGGCAATCGATTCTATGTGCACTCACACAAATACAAAGCTCAGCATAGGCCTCGCGGACTGTAGTGTACTATAAGTAGTTAGCTTAGGTTAAGTATTTTACTTCCCACCATTGGCTGGAGACCTTTCAGATCTCGCCCATAAATGCCAGGTTACGTATAAACGGTCCGCAAGGACCACGTAAAGAAGCCAAATAGAAAAAAAAAATGTGACACAATAGTAGATGGAGAAGAGACAGAAGCCGTCCTTCAATTTCGTTGTCGATTGAGACGTCACACAGACGGAACTGCCGTGGATTCCAGGTTTTGACGGTAGTTTCATGTATAAGAAACTAGAGAGTACTTATTGTCTTCGCTGTAAAGGGGTTAACCCTGGTGTGACCCATTAGTAGATGGAGAAGAGACAGTAGCAGCCACCATTCTGTGTCGCGATTAACGCCTCATGTTTTTGACGATATTTCATATATGCTCTCTTCGCTGTAATGGAGTAAGCACGTGAGTGGTGGTGGGACCCAGTGGTTGATGGAGAAGAGACGGGACCGGCCATCCAATTTCGTTGTCGATTTAAATGTCACTCAGACGAGATCGTTGCAGGTTCTCATGATTTGACAATAGTTTCATATTCTCTCTTCGCTGTAATAGACTAAGCACATTCAAGTGCTGGCGGGATCCACTTGTTTATGGAGAAGATACATCCATCATTGCTGTCCTTTAAAATGTTCCAGGTGCATTGATGATCTGTGGTCGCCTCACGTAGTAAGTATCTCGCTACTGGCTTCCATAGAGTAGGTAGAACTTTAGAACCGAGCAGGGAGAGGAGAGAGAGGCGCGATCCATCATTGTAGTAGTCCGTTGCCGCTGCTTTGTGGCCGTCACAGAATTGACTGTAAATATTATTCTTTCGAAAGATGAGCAGGGTTTTGAGTGTAGCATCAGTGGCTAATGGCTCTTGAAAACGAGTCTTCTGTACCTGTTCATTGGCATTCATTCATCATTATATTTTAATGCGCAGAATGCAGCGAGATCACCGCTTTAAATATAATTAGGTACATACAAATTCTGCAGCGCGTCTGTGGCGTGGCCGCGCGACATCAGCGCTGCAACTGCTACTGCTTTCAAACGAATAATAATTGATTTGACAGTACCTCCTAATATGTAATATACCCTAGCGCCGAATGGAAATCTCTAAATTAGAGTTGCTAGATCCGTTTTTCCAAATACCAGGACTTTAATGTAAAAAATGCGGGATGGTCTAGAAACACTGCTTTAAATCTACATCTATTATTTTGGTTAAAATAGATTTAGACTGTCATTATTTCATGACGACAAATACCTAGACACAGACCAGGGAATCGAATAGCCTGTAGCAATCAAATAAATAAGTTAATTTAAGTGATGTGCCCTGAGAAGATGTGTGCCTAAACCATCTTTGTTTTTCGCTACGCCATTAAAACTTTACTAACTTAATCTCTCGATAGTGTCATTTAATTGCCAACCAATAAAACATATGTTTTTACAATGTTTCAAAGACTTCTCGGTATCTCTCAAAGATAATAAAATAGTCTGTTTAACGATCTGTCTGGCGTTGTATTTAAAAGGAAGGCTGTATCTAACATTCCTTTCCATAAACATAATAATTGCATCTAAGATACAACGATTCAATTTAAGATTGTAAATATATAGCTGTCTTTATTTTATTAACGAAGATATCCAACATCTTTGCAAAGATATCTTTTAATGTCAAGCATTATCGTAGTTTTTTTCTTAGTCTTTTGTAGTGTTTTCGATTTAACCTAATGTAGTTTGATATGAATTGTATTTTAGACGGAATGTCTGCTTAACATTGTCCCTAAAATTGCCTCGTGTTTGGAAATTTCGATACTGACTGTTATAGAATCCTATAGCGGTTCTGCTTTTGATATACAAAGTTATTCTTCCTGTGCATTTAACCTGAGACTCACTTGTTGAGAATCACCAGGAGAATCGATTGGTGTAGATTTTATACCACGTTTTATTTATTTCAAAAATTAGTTTACGTTTCAATTTGGATTCAATAAATAAGTAGGTATCTCCGCATATCAGTGGGCCGTCATACCACTAAAAATAAAAAATAAAAAAAGCCTTTTATTTCTTGCTGTATGACTTACAAAAAAATAATTTAGGTACTGCATGCGAACATAATTTAACATTCATATTATAATTTTTATACAAAACTTCATAACAAAAAATATACATTGAATAAATTTAAAATGTTTCTTTATAACGATTCTTCACAATATTTAACAATTCCTATTATTCATCATTATACATATAAAATTACCTAATTAACTATTTATTATTTAGATTTTTAAATTATTTTACAATAAAAACGTTTCAATTCAATTTTTCTTTATAGCAAGAACCCCTCTTAGTAGAAGGTGAAGGCCTCCTCCAGGGATGACCAGCGGTCTCTATCCTTTGCTGTACGCATCCAGCTAGCGCCGGCGACTTGTACAACGTCATCCGCCCAGCGCGCCATAGGTCTACCTCTTTTTCTTTGGCCTGATGGGCCTGGCCATGACGTCATCCTTGTAGTCCAGCGGTCGTCATTGAGTCTTGCAATATGTCCAGCCCATCGCCATTTTAGTTTTTGTGAATAGTTGAGAGCATCTATAACTTTTGTTTTGTGTCTTATACAAGTATGGGGTATCTTTTGAATTTTTCGTATGTTCGTGATGCTCCTTTCCATGCTCCTTTGACAAGATCTTATTTTGTTTTTTAAACGTCGGGTAAATTTCCATGATTGGCAAGCATACGTTAATGAGGGCAGTAGGCAAGTGTCCATAACTCTTTTCTTAGTTCTTATAGGCATATCACTTTTGAGTATTTCTTTAAGACTCCAAAACTTTTTCCACGTATTTTTGACTCTCCTTTCGACTTCCATCTCATTATTGTGCCGGTCAAATGAAATCTGTTTTCCAAGGTAAATGTAGCTGCTGACATAAGTTAAAGGTGTGTTATCGACATATATGGGGGTTTCGATGTGATTAGTCATGATGTTTGTCTTGCTTAGGTTTATCTCCAAACCTACCTTTCTGCTTCCTTCGTTTAGTGAGTTTATCATTGACTGCAGTTGTATTATATTTTCTGATATCAACACTATGTCGTCTGCAAATCTGAAATGGTTTATATACTTACCATTTATATTTAAACCGAGTTTGCTCCAGCCTAGTTTACTGATGATTGATTCCAACACCGCTATGAAGTCATACCACTACTACTCCGAAAATCAAACTACGAAGTTTCGGTTGAAGAATCGCACGTTTTCCAACCCCGACAGTGTTCGTGGTTGGAAAGCGTATCGGATTCGACGATCGATTCGATTTTCGCGATTTTATATTTTGTTTTTCGTTCACCCTATTCCCAAAATGTTAGTTGACGTCTGTATCTGTGCAGTTCATTCTTTGACAATAATTTGATCGTATATTTACAAATTCGATGATCGTCGATGTTTCGTTTCAATCCGAAACTGCGACGTTCGTTTTTCGGAGTAGGCCCCGTTGTACGGCTTTATGTGTCGGTCGGCTCGGTAAGTGCATTAGATAACTCCTGCATGGCACACCTCACGCATTCCGCACCCTAATGGGTACCTTAACTCAACATAAACTTGGAGATTGCATGTAACTTGGAGATTTATTTAAACAAAGTATGTATACAGCGTGTGGCGTAAATAGTGGTCCAACGTTAAGGGGTCGAAACACCGTATATTCAGCTATCACATACCACAATTTGAACCATGTTTTACCTTAGGCCTGGGGGGTTACCACGATCTGTTAGAGCAGGAATGTTTTAATATTATTCAGAGAGTGGGAAAGTGACAGCGCTAGACAGCTCTCTAGCGCCATCTCTTATCCACTCTCGTAATAATATTAAAACATTCCTGCTCTAAGAGATCATGGTAACCCCCCTGTTTTTTTTTTAAATTATCACCTCGTGTTACTGTAATTTTTACAAACTACATTATTTTTCTATTTTTGTTTATAACTGCTGAATACATGTGCTATCATAATATGCAAGTAATAATAGGAAAATAATGTTTTTTGTTGAACTTACAGCCAAATTAGTAACGCGAGGTGTTAATTTTTCGAAAAAAATAAATAAAATGATTTATTCTGAGACCTATGGTAAAAAATTGTTCAAATTGTGGTATGTGATAGCTGGATATATCGCGTATCGACCCCTTAACGTTGGACCACTATTTACGCCACACCCTGTATATTCAGGCAGTTTTGATGAAAACCTTTTGGAGGTGTCTCGGCTTTTGTATATACTCGGAGATACTAAAACAGCGTTGTATAACGTCACTAAAGAAACCTTTTTTCTTAAACAATGCTCTCTAGCCGTATATTAAACTATTAGTACCGAAGACAATTGCCATTGTTACCACAAAAGCCCGTAATTTGCCAGTTACGGTGTTACTGGCAACGTCTTTACGCCATATGCCAGACATGTGGCTGGCCACAATGGCGCTCTATCATTCTCTATGCCTGACCGCACGTTTGAGGTTAAAGAGTTTCAAGCTTAATTAGATGATTAATTAATACGTTTTAAAAGGAATTTAGATAAAATATACGCGTGTAAATACTTATTAGAAAATGATGGGGCACTGTTTTTTGATAGTGACTTGGTGGTCCGTATTTATTCGTAAGGCAGTTGTCCCACCGCCGGCGAGGAAGCGACTAACTATCGGCTATTTTCTCGCTCAAGTAACGTACAATAGATATACTTTCCGTGTAAACAAAAGAGATGCATATATTAATAGTCGATCGCTGACTGTTCACACTGCCCGGCGAGGACTCGCTCCACTAGTTTGTCGCTGAGCGAGAAGAGCTATCAAAGATAATACTCGTTCAGCGATGCTCGCTTCGCGGTCAGAACTCACGCCGAGAGACTAACCAGCGGTCATTTGCGAGTGGTGCGAGTAATCGCCCGTCGCTCTCGCACACTCGCATATAGCCCAGCGACAAAACTATCGGAACTACACACTCGCTTCTCGCTGCTCGCCAACTCGTTTCTAGTTTCTAGCTCTACTCGCTGCTCGCTCGTCGTTCGCGGTGAGACAGGTGCCTAAAAGCTGTTGCTCGCGGTTTTACTCGCATCCTAAGAGAACTACTTTAGGCGAGCATCCACCAGGGCTGTGCTAAGCTGCGTAGCGAGAAATGTGTTTTGTAAGCACCAATAGAATCACTTCATTTACCTAGCTTCGCTCTGCGCAGCTCTGGTGGATATGGGCTTAGCGGTGCGAGGTTTTTGTTCATACACAACAAGCAAGAAATGCGAGCGAGGGATGTGTTGCGAGGAATGTGTTGCTAGGAATGTGTATTATTCTCCCTCATATTCGAAAAGAGTCCGCTACCTATCCTCGCAATGCTCATTTGTACACATTACGCATTACACATTCCTCGCACAGCTCTGGTGGATAGGGTCACACCGTTTCACATCCTCGCTACACATTTTCGCACCGCACATTTTCCTCGCACAGCTCTGGTAGATGCTCAGCCTTATGTACCCGGATGAAAAGTATCCTATGTGTTAATCCAATAACAAGCATCTTCACAAACTTTCCCATTTATTAGCGGGATATTTCATCATTCAGACACATTTATCATGAAGTTGTATAGCTGCCCCCTTAATAGCCTCTGATTCAGAACGTTTTGATACTAGAATCGTAGAAAAAATCAGATAACAAACCAAATCGGTCGACAAACTAACTTATCGAAATTAGCTTATCAAGATAGTCCATAAAAATGAGAGGGCGGAGTATAAAGAATTTTGGATCGTTTAACCCTATACCATACTATAATATCACGCCTGTTGTCCCCGAAGGGTTGGGCAGAGGTGTATAGTATATTCTCATGTCGCCGTTAGTTTTAAGTCCCATGTAATAGGGGAGCCTATTGCCATCAACCGGGCAAAAGTCCAGATTTCGGGCTGCTACTGAGAAATTACATACGGAAAAACTGGAAATAACACTTTGCTCGACCTGGGGATCGGATCCAGTGCCTCACGCTCAACAGTCGCGACCACAAGACCAAAGAGGCAGACTAACTCTATGTTTCATCTTATCTTATTTCGATATTGGTGCCAATTCTGTTATGGACAAACTAAACTTAATTTAGGCTATTGTCATCTTTTTCACTCTAATAAAATAAGAAAGAGACATGTAAATAAGAGCTGTAAAATTTAGTTGAACTAAAAGTTCCAAACAAATTTAGACGACATTTAAAACGTGTCGACTAAAAACACTGAAGTTCAAGGCGTAAACTAATTTGACATCTCTAACTTAGTTGTTGTCTATCACCGTCCTTTTCTCTCGCTATCTGTTAGTAAAAGATAGCAATTCTCTAATTTTAGTTTAGTTGGTGAACAAGAGAATCGGCACGATTGGCCGGAAAAAAAATACTGAGGGATGCTATAGGAACTAGTCTGTTTCTTTTGTACTTCTTTAAATGTTCTTTGCAATCAGAGAAAAACCGATTTTGACATTTCATTAAAGTTCCTTGTTGTACCTCCAGATATTTCTGTCACGTATTAACAATTAATAACTCAATAAAACCATTCAGCATCACTTATCTACCTACAGTAATTCTACCAGATACAATCATTTAAGTCCAACCGTGAACATTCCTACCAAACAAGTCTCGAGACTCGGCTGTTAATTGTCAACTATTTCTAATAGTCCTTCACACATTGACAGATAACATACATACAAACACATCGACGTTTAACACACACATTTATGTCAAAACATTTGGTGGAATAAAGACGTTAATTGAATTATCTGAATCAATGTAAGTAGTTGAAACTTTGCGACCATTTGACGATAGTCCAGCGGTGGGCAAACTTTCATCAGGGGCCAGAAAAATGCAAAAAAAATTGAAGGGGGGCAGAATATAAAAAAAAAAAATGTTCTAAAACTGAAGTTTTTGGCTCAAACAATTAGGTTTTTTGTTATGGCGTTTTATAATTATCTATGTATTTATTTTATACCAATTTGTGTCGATGAGGCTGCAAAAATATATTTCCGAGGGCCACACACTCTTGCGCGGGCTTGTAGTTTGCCCTACCTTGCACTAGTCCATTTACAGTTTTTACTTTTGTAATAATATATTCAGTTATGAAATATTTCTAGCGAAAAAAATCCACTGCAGGCCGAATTTCAATTGTCCAATAACTTTTATCTTAGTAATAAAATAGATGTTTTGACAGTTTTTGTATGGGCAATATGTCAAAACATCAATGACGGTTGAGAAATCGGTCCATAGAGGAATTACTTAAAAAAAAAAACTAAACACTAAAGTACTTAGGTCTTTTTTATTCTCAGAGTGCAACACATGGGTCAACTCACACACATGCAACTTGTTTGTAAAGGCACAGATACTCGCCGCTAACGAGCTGCGCATACGCAAGCGCTGCGCCACCTAAGTGCGTAATTCGGAGAACTTACACTTGACATTTTTGGAACTGGTATTTGCTTCTTGGATGACTGCATTTGGAAGTATGGTCTTTGGTTATATCCGTGTGTTCCTTGGTCTTCTGCTTCTGTTTACTCTTTGTGATTAACTCTTTTATTTATTTTAAATGAGTACTCTTGGATCCTGGCCAATACCTCTGACTTTTCCTATTCATGTGCGGGCCAGAATTTGTTTATCACTTGTGTTAACGGTGAAGGAAAACATCGTGAGGAAACCTGGAATTTGAGAGGGCTTCAAAAAAAAAGTTCTCAACGGTGTTTGTAGACCGCCAACCAGCACTAGACAGCGTGGTAGATTGCGGTCTACACCCTTCTCAGTATGAGAAAAGGCCCGAACGCGACAATGGGACACTAACGGGTTGATTATGATTATTCCTCCAGCAGTAGCTTGATTCTCCTATTATGGGTAGTAGATTAATTGCTGGTTGACTGTTGATATTATATCCCATTTTGTGATAGACTTTTGTCAGCGATAGGTCCTGCAGAGCTGTTAGTCCTGTACTCATAATATTTACTTTTACGCGTAATTTTAAATAGAGTTCGGGAGAACTTTGGTCTGTGTAAACCTTTATGTGGATTTCAGGGTACTTGCATTGATGTATAATACGGCCGACGTATCTGGGCGAGTCCGAAGTTAGCTGATTAGCTGCGCAGTAGACAATTTCGTTTCTAAAAGATTCATTGCGCAGCCAAACAACTAACTTCAAACTCGCCAAGATACGTCAGCCGTATTGTGGTTAGTACTTTTGATAGTAGCAGAGCTCGTTAAAGAGTTCGCCGGAGGAAGTACTAACACTATATCTAATTATGCCGCCAGCAGTATTGCTGTATTTCGGTTTAAAGTTATAGGTGTCAATGAAATTACTGGTACATTAGACTTTCCAACTTTGTCACTAAGATTGGCAAAGCATCAATAATCCTATGAGCGTTGTATGTAGGTACGTCGCTCGTAGGCTTGTTTACCAACGTATTACATAAAAAAAAGAAATTCGGGTAGGTTTGCTTCACTGCTGTAGAAGCACTTCACACCTATTCTGGTAGTTTACTTTACTTTTAATCAAGTCTACCAGAAGCATTTTATATGAATAACTAGGTAGAGGTCGCTCGCGGCTTTGCCCGCGAGAATGTCATTTATCGCGTATTCCGTATTTTTTGGGATTAAAGTAACCTAAATGTCCTTCTCCAGGTTCCAGATTATCTCTGTACCAAATTTCATCAAAATCGGTTCAGCGGTTTAGGCGTAAAAGCGTAACACAGACAGACAGACAGAGTAAAGGTACTATTCCGAACTGAGCTGCCAATGGCAACTGCCGACAGCACGTGCAGCGACTGCATGAAGTCGCACCACGCACGACACTCGCCACACCAGCGTTACCTCTAGCCGCTGCACGTGCTGTCGGCAGTTGCAGTTGGCAGCTCGATTCGGAATAGTACCTTTACTTTTGCATTTATAATATTAAGTAGGGACAGAGCCAACACCTAATGGGTCTCATTTGGAGCTATAGTCAATCAAGCCTAACTAATTTAGAAATTCGCATATATTTTGGCTGCAGTTTATTCCTACATGTAAACAACCTACTTATACCAAACTTGCAAGTGGTCTATGTTACAGGGGGTCTACTCCCTAAGCACGAAGTCCGTGGTTTCGACCTTAGTTACGAGCGTTTCCTACTCCCTATCACCTACGGACATACGATTATTTCACACGATTTGACAGTTGTCCCTACTACCGATGTGTTTTTGCCCGTCCGAAAAGTTGAACTTGACACTTGTTTTGTTCACTCCCACGTTTCGGGCTACTTTCGGACGGGCGACTAACTTCGTTGACGGACTTAGGAAGTAGGCCCCCAGTTTAGGATGTTCTTCAATTTGTATGCCATTCGTTTCCGCGTGTCTTTGTAAGGCTTCGACTACAACTATAGACTAATGATTGACAATCCGTCCATTAGCAATCTTAATTGGTTGTCTACCTGACATTTCCTTGTCTAGCCAAGCCTTAGCCTAGGTTTAAAACTTGACAGTTTTTGACAGTAGTAAGCACATAATTGGATTGATTTACATTTCTTTTTGGTAGAACGCTACCAGTATTTAGTTCATGAATAAGGTCGTATACATAAAGGAAGCAGGTAACCAGCGCCGACATACCAGCTCTTATCGGTACTGGTCCGTGCAAGTAACCGCTACATAAAGGAAGCGGGTAGAAGCAGGGGCTGGCATTTTTTAACAAAAATACGCCGTGTTCCCTTGCAAATACAGCAACAAATGACGGCTTACCGGCGCTGATCGGAGCAGGTCGTATCTTGTCGACGACGATTGGAGCTTGTCGGCGCTGGTTCGCCACACAGTATAGAGACTACCTGCGCCGACTAACTGCGCGGTCCAGCACCGACAAGCGCTGGCAGATCAGCGCCGGCAACCCGCTTTCTACGTGTACTAACTCGTAAGGGGCTCGTGGCTAATTAACAACCACGCGGATCATATATTATGATTTGCAAGGTTAAGCTGCGCTTGCCGCGGTCAGTCCGTGGATGGGTGACCATTCGTTACACATCGAGACCACTCCGTGCCTCGGAGAGCACGTTAAACCGTCGGTCCCGGGTGTCATACGAATACCTATAACAAGCGTTACGGGTAGTCAGAAGCCCAAAGGTTTGACAACCGATCTAACCGTAGGATATCGGTAGAACCCAGTAACTGGGTTGCGGAGGTCTAATGGCAGTCGCTCCGTGTAAAATACTGGTATTCAGCCGCATCTAGTTAGACCCTAAGCTGATTTCAACATAGTTGGGAAAAGGCTAGGCACTTCGATCGTACAAGTAAGTATTGGTATGTCTACACCAGTGCGCTTTCATGTTCATCTTGCGCTTTCAACTTTCAATTCCTCTTGCGTCAAGCGCATGCAATATTGATTGCCTTAAGACGCATGCAGCTTATCGTCTACACCGGTACCTACGCCTCGGTCAGTCGACATACAATAGACGGATTAGCGTGCGCTAGGGGCATGCGCGTTTGTCGAACTAGTATTAAGGCATGCGCTATGGCGCTTCACGCATGCTTCAGTCGAAGACGCAAGATGAACATGAAAGCGCACTGGTGTAGACATAGCTAATAGGTAGTCTGATTTATTTGTCGGATATTTCATGAATGACTAGGTTTCTGTACGAAAGCATTATAGTGATTTATAAAAATACTAGAGGTCGCCTACGGCTTCGCCCGCATGGATCTCGTTTATCGCGTATTCCGCGTTTTTTGGGAAAATAACCTGTCATTCTCTGGAATCTGGAAGATCGTCTCTGAACTAAGTTTCATCAGAATCGGTTCTGTAGTTTAGTCGTGATGAGGTAACAGACAGACGGATCGACAGACAGTTACTTTCGCATTTATAATAATTCGATGCCTCCCACGTAAGTTGTTGTAAGCCACAAATTGCACTTTTGTGTTTTCACGTAAAAGTGTCTAATTTTATGTATTCCAAATCGTTTCCAAATTTAAAAATAGCAAAAATATACATAGTTTTTCGGTATTTTTATATTTGGAACAGATAATATACATAAAATTAGACACTTTTACGTGAAAAACACAAAAATGCAATTTGTGGCTTATAATAACTTATGTGGGAGGCATCGAATATTAGTAAGGGTATTTCATACACTGGAATATTAATGTCAGCAGCTATCATCGCTGTTAAATACCTATTTTTATTTCGTTACTTTTGAGGAATATTTTATCGTAGGTGTCTACCTATTAAATAAATATAATGCTTATTACATAGGTACTTATAATCCTTCCTCTACCTTTAACTTACATTGAATAAACAATGTAACAGGCTTTAGACAAGGTACAAACAGCCGTCACAAATCCAAGACATAAACAACATTTCATCCAACATAATACGCATTCACGTCGTCGAAGGAGGGATTAAATTCTAAACGCATAAATAATAAGCGGACAAGTTCCCACGTCGCGTCGTTTTGACGGCTTTATAAACCATTCACGCACTTGACCCTTTCAGCATTATACCGACGAGAACCAAGAACAAAATTATCAAAACGAATAAAACGTAAACCCTCGCACCGCACGCACACATGTAAACCGATAACCTCATTCGAACGTATCAAATGTTTGAAAACATACTCACACTAACATAGAACCCTCGTGTTCCACGCACACTGATGCAAAAACCGAATCGAAAACACGAATTTCGTTTACTCACACATGTTTGAGTTCGTGTGGCTTCGTATTTCAAACGCTAGATCGTTTCGGTGCCAGAGGCGGCCTTAGCTTGGAGTCGTTGCGCAGTGCGATTGTCGCGTATATTTTTAGCGCTGATGTGTTTTTGCTGAACGATGTTTGTTACGCATTACCGTTCATTCGAAGTAAAAATGCGCGGGCCATTCGTGCGCCTAATGAGCGCACATATTTTAATTGCACCATGTATGGTAATGTCAGTTTTTGCGTGAATAGACCTTTACCGTACTTATATTAATTGAGGACATCTCATTTTATTTTAATTGAAGGGCGAGAGTTATTGCATTCTCGTTTGAATGCAAAAGATCTTTTGAATTTTTCTAGCCGACTTAAGAATTGCTACCAAAATTATTTTTCTTAATCCATTTTTGTAACCAGTTCATTAAGAAATAAAACGAAGAGATCACAATTAGAAATACTATTACACCATTACCTATTCAGCATTTCGCTACCTACAGTATTTTTCATTTTTTTTTGTCAATTTTTCCCATAGGTAAGTAGTAAGAATTTTAGAGCGCAAAGGTAGAGCCGTGAGCGGCATCACTAATTTGAACAGTTTCGGGAACATTCCAGTGAGAATAAGTTCTTAACGAACTTAGCCTATAACTCAGCTCCGAGTTGAAGAATCTTAAGTTATGCAGGTCACATTAATTCGAGCCTCAAGCTATTTAACTGCCTAAAACCGATTAACATTAACTTAAGTTTCACCAAGTTTCGATCCTTGCTCGTTGGCAATGGGAATGGGAAATTACCTGCCTAAAACGCTGGGAAGGATATATATCCACTTGGACAATCTGGCAGGACCTACTACATACAGGGTGTACTAAAATTCAACGTCAAGCCTGAACAAATGATAGGGCAGTATATGAAAATAAAGACTTTTAATTTATTTTAAAATTTGTGTTCTTTGTTAAAAAAAACACATTTAATAGTTACTAGCGACTCGCCCCAGTTTCACACGGGTACTACCTATAGTATGCATGTATTATACATATAAACCTTCCTCTTGAATCACTCTATCTATTAAAGAAAACCGCATCAATATCCGTTGCGTAGTTTTAAAGACCTAAGCAGACATAGGGACAGACAGCGGGAAGCGACTTTTTTTATACTATGTAGCGATATTTACCTACGAGGTAATATTTGATTCATTTATAGTAACTTTGAAACTTGAAATCGATTAAATTTTCTGTTCCTTCATAAGCCTTCTGAACATTTCATCGAGCCATCAGAGAGTCTTTCACCTGGGCACGCGTTGCCGTGGCCGATTTGGAAGACTTTAAACAGACTCCGCACCCTAGTCGGCCGCAGTAAAGAGAATCTCCTAAGGTGGGGTTTCGCAGATGGCACCAATCTTCAGTGCCTATGCGGCGTCTCTCCGCAGACTATGACCCACCTTTTGTCTTGCGCAGCGTGCCCTGTCACCTGCACGCATGAGGACGCATGACTGCGTCAGCGGATGGTGTTGTCGTGACTGAATTTTGGTCCAAACAATTTTTTTTACAAAAATTCTACTATTTATATAGTACTTAGTATTTACGTATATATTTGCCATCGATACGCTAAGAAGAAGAAGATCCTTCATAAACTGCCCCATTATTTGTTCCCGGCGCGGCTTGACTTTCAATTCCGGGACATTTTGTATGTGTAGTTTTAAAGCCTCTTCTCTTCTTTAAGCAATATCATCAATTGTTGATTTAAAGTTTTCCACGTCACGAATATGCACTTTTGTTTCACTATTACTTATCGGTAAATCTAAAACGATGCCATAGAGCCGTAGTGGCCTCTACAAGTCATAGGTGTCAGTTATTTCTAAAACCCACTAGACAACTTACTAATGACAATTTCAGTTTTATTTAAAGTATTTTGGAGACTGAAAAGATGATGCGTCTGAGTTTTATTAGATATTTTACTTATACATGAAACGATTGTTTTGAGATCTCTGTAGGTACTGTTGGTAAACCTCGTGGGGAATAATTTTATATGATTGATCAACGAGAATCCCTTCTAACTTTTCCTTATCTTCTTCTTTGTTTCGGCACGTGCTTTAAAGCAGAAACACCAACTGTTGCCGCAGCAACATAGTTATAATGATATCATAATAAATTACGTACATATCTCTTTATTAGTTCATTGAATTGCTTACGATGTTGGACTTTTTCTTTGCAATAGCAGTAATAAATTTTATTTCTCTCTTGATAAAGGTTGGCTTACAATAAATATCTTAGAATCATGTAGCGTATTAGGAGTATGCTTAGGTGGTTTGGTCATGTTGAAAAAACGAGTGAACGGCGATTAACAAAATGAATTTATAATTCGGATGTCAGTGGAAACGTCGGTAGAGGACGCCCTAGAAGGACATACATCGATGTTATTGGTGATGTTCTTCAAAAAGAACAAGTGCGTAGTACTTTCAACCGACGTGCGTATATGACAAGATGTATTGAAAGTGGACGAAGCGAAAGGAGTAGGTATGTAAGGATCGTAGCATGTGGCTTTCTACAGTTTCTGCCTACTCCCATAGGAAAAAGGCGTGAGTTTATGTATGTATGTAGTAAAATATGTGCAATAAATATTGCATTTACGTGGATACTTAGAGTTTCTGCAATTCATCTCACGATTTCGCGTTTGTTACTTTGGAGACGGCGAGGACCGATCTACCTACATGTAATACCTAAAGTGTGAAATGGAAAAGATACCTACTCAGAATGCGGTTTTTAGGCTTTCAAATCACGTGCAACGTCATGCGACTAAAGCGAATCTGCGTCATGCGGTGCGTCATTTAAAGAATGATGCTGGCGTCATCGATAAAAACAGATTTGGAAACAACACGTTACTTGTAGGTATTATATATTTAGTAGCTCTGTGTGATCTTAAGAGTTCGTTTGGGGAAGTACTACCACCACCTATACCTATTTCTTGCCTACAAGCAGCATTACTGTGTTCCGGTTTGAAGGTTATGGGTACCTATGGGTGTCGGTGAAATTATTGGCATATGAGACTTTCCAACTTTGGCAACGTACCAGCAATCCGCTTGGTGTTAGTAAGTGTATATAGGCGGCGGTAACCACTTTCCATCAGGTGGGCCGTTGACTTGTTTTCCAATCCATTACATTAAAAAGTATGCGTAGGTACCTTGATAGTCCGTAGATAGATACCAGCCCCCAGAATTCTGAATCAAGGTTCTGACCTTCGATAAGCAGTTGTCGACCGATTCGGTTTGTTATCTCGTTCCATGTAAGATTTTCGTAATAAGAGAGAAAGAGATAGCTAGAATCGAATCGTTCTGAACCAGGGAGCTGGTTAGATATTCTTCTTCATCTTCTTGGATGCAAAGGTTCATACCTCTTCAATAAATTGCCATTCACTTTCTAAACAAAATAGCAGTTCTCTGCTGGATATTCCTGCGGCATGATTTCAACGCGTCGTTTGCGAAGTTCTCTCTCAATCTCATACCAAGCTATATAAAGCAATAGCATAAGAAGATTAGGTGTGTTTATTATGCATATAAGCGCAAGTACAAAACATCTTGCTTTTCTTCACTTTCTATTATAGTTTTGATGAGTACGCAGGTTCTCTAGACGGGATGGAGCACTTTGAAAAGGAAATAGGGCTACTACTCCTAAATTCCAGAGCCCTTAACTCTATTCTCTGTAATTAGGTATTTGTTCTTGCTTCGTACGTCATTCGGCACTTCTGGCACAAGTATAAATATAATAAATTACTTTAAAATGTGGCAACACGCCAGGAAACCGCTTGTAAGCAGGTACATAGGTATGTAAAAACAATATGAAAAAACAACAATATAATATCGGATACTGCAGTAGGTACGACATATGTGTAAATACGTGGGTTCAGAAGGTTCCACAGGATAATTAGCTCAATGATACCTCGCGAGTCAAAGATCAGCTCGCGTGTGACAAAATCAAGAGAGTTTTTGAAAATTTGCGGTGGCCGTCGTCGTGACGAAATTGAATTAATTTATAACCCACTGCGGTTATGTTTTCTTATGATGATTAGCCCAACAATATGAATAATGCCTGGATTTTTTAGAGAATCAATTAAAAGCCCGTAAGTAGGAGGGGCGGAGGTTATGTCCCAAGTATGCAGTATGGCTACTCGGGACATAACCTCCGCTCCTTCACCCCGCAACCCCCCGCACGATTGCTCTGCGACAATGTTCTACGTTGACCGACACAATATGAATAATGCCTGGATTTTTTAGACAATCAATTAAAGGCCAGTAAGTACGGTGGTGTTGTGTGGATTCCGGCAAAAAACTTTACTCGTGGTTGTCGTAAATGGCGACAGGGCGACAGGCATCTTTTCTGCTTATAACATAATAGGCGATCACCAATGCGTTTGCCCAGTGGACTGATTATGGAAATCCGGAGAGAAATCTAAAGTTGGGCAGTGGACTGTTACTACTATTAGGCTATTAGTAAATAGTTCTCGTTTGTCATTTTGATATCATTTGAGGTGCTCAAAAGGTGAGGTGATAAATATACTAAAACAAAAAAAGATGGAGGCAAATGTAAGAAATTCAACATTATGACGGCTCTTCGTGGGAGTCTCCACGCAGGTCGACATGTTTTTTTTTCTGTTTCTTTAACGTGTTCCGCCCAAGTATACCGAAAACGGTACGGCCGCCATTGTTTATCTATTGTGTCTATAATTACAGTACTACACAGGTTAATGTATTTTTATACATTAAGTACATGCCAATTCCATCGTAACCTAAGGTAACAATAACAAAATAAATATAAACTACTTAATTCTACTTACTACATAATGATGGGGACTAAAAACCATGAACAAGTTTTTAGATGCTTCAGATAAAGGTTTTGATAATAGATCATGAAACATATCTATACTTAGTCTGTTCAGGTTAAGAATCCTTATCAGAGACTCTCTGTGCAACAACAGGTCGTCATGTTGAAAGAGGTTTATTATCAATGGACTACAATCGCGCCGCGCTATCCCGAGAGTACATTTTCACGTATCCGATTAGCCATATTTATTCTATTAGAGCGTATGAGCTTCATTAAGCCTACCTTAGCCATGAAGGTCTTCTGTTACTGATGTACGGAACTGGAAATTAAAGTACCTATCTCTAACATAGGCCAATCCATATTGAAATAGCTAAATAAAAAAAGTTGCGTGTTTCCCGGGAAGTCAGCTTCCTCCTGTATAATTTTATCGTCATCCGTTGTTCCGTCGATACGTGATTGAGTAACAAACTGACACATTTCCGTATTTCAAATAGTTGTTGGCTAGTAAAAGAGATTGTTAGATACCTATTTACCCATAGCAACCGTGGTCAGAAGCCCGTAAGTCTAACAATCAGTCTAACCTAAGAATATCGGTACGCGCCTTATGTTGGATTACGGAGATCAGTAGATGCTTGGAAATACTTCTGATCGATCGATTTTGAAATTATGATACTTTTGAATCCAAAATTGGCGACAAATTTGTTTAATATTGAATGTTCATTAAATGAATTAATCAAAATGTGTACGGTATTGTTTTCTAGACGTTTTATTTCAATAGTTGGATTAAGATCGGAATAATTTTCAAGAGTATCTTCCCCGATGCTCGACTCTTCGTGTAAAATACTGTTATCTATTCAGCTTCGTATAGTTCGGAAGCTAGTTTTGCCTAGATTTTTCTTAACTATGATGGGATCAGCTTGCAGTCTAACCAATGCGGCTGAACACAAGTAATTAACACGGAGCGGCTGCCATCAGACCTCCGCAACCCAGTTAAACGCAATGCCGATATCCTAAGCTTAGACCGGTTGCCAGACTTCGGAAGCCGACAGCATAATTGGCAAAAGATGAAGCTGATGCTGATCATGACGACCTAGATGGTAATTTGGTACATCAATACCCGTATAATATAAAATATTCTCTACTCTGCCGCGATCGGTCCCACTAATCTCTCTTTTCGTAACTTTACCGAGTATCTCGGAAATCATTTATTTGATTTTTTTACAGTTTTAATCACCATTTGGTATGTTTTTTAAGGAATATTCTGGTGTATTAATCATGTGTCTATCTTTTGTGATGACTGAGTAATCGCAATTTTTTGAGACACGGAAAAGATTTTCAGCCGCTAGGCGCGTTTCTAAATTCTGATCCGTAGATGAATTCGAAAAGTCAGAGTTGCGGGCCAGGGTCGAGCTCAGACCACCATCCAGCATGGCGGCAAGCTTTCAATTGCTATAACCTGAGGAAATGTATATTTTACTTGTCTAAGATTATGCTTGTTTTTGTTCGTAGATATTTTAGCTTAAGTTATTCTTGGTTCTTCTTAGATATCTGTTTAAGGTAGTTTCTTGTCTAACGCTCTTGATGGGATGTTTACCTTTATGAGTGTAATTCAATAGACTTTGGTTTTTGGTGTCGGGAAACTGAATTGGGCTTTGCCGGTTTGAATTTGATAATACTGAAAGAAAAGCGATTTCAAATATAAAAACTAATATCTAAAGCTGAACTCGGATTATATTTGCGAAACTAGATATAACATGTGAAGCAGTTATGTTACTAGAACTAATTTTAATGTATGTTATTAGAAAGCAAAAGCAGAAATGTTTAATAACATGCTAAATGACCGTGTTGATATAAATGTCTTTACAGCAACACAAAAGAAACTTTAAGAGCCACAACAAAGCGTTAGTACGACGATTTTGAATGACAATTGGTGAACTATCGTGTATCTATGCGAGATCACGATGCCCCCATTCACAGCGAGTATCAACCGCTGCGCTCGCCTCATCTGCATCCGCCATTTGAATTTGTAATCAGATTTGCGGGACTCAACTTCATCCATCATTCATTACCTCCTCGAGACGTTAACGACGGGCTTAAACGTCCCGACGATTCCCTTTAATCAATTAGATGAAGGTAAAATGATGAAATCGCCGGTCGAGACTCTCGCCGCGCCAGTAACCGCTCATTATTTCTTCTTACACGTTTTTTATTGCGGCAACATTATACGTGGGTGTGGTTGTAATTTCCTTTCACCGACGTAAGGGCACACACGCAATCTAAAAACTTCTCGAGCGATAATCAACTCTATGTTCTAAATTTCAAGAATTAAATTTGTGTGTGGTCTCGTTTCCTGATGAGAAGATGCCTGATAAAATATTAAGGCGTCCGTCCCTTTCCGTCCTACAAGGTTGTTCTCTGTCACTCGCGTTCAGAATTTCTGTGGATGTTTTTACGCGCGCCGGGGGGCAAAATGTACGTTGTTTTGGCGGCAAAACGCTTCGGGGACTTCGTAACTCAATAACGCGAATACTCAGAAGGGAGACAGCGCAACATGTTTTATTTACGGCTTTTGAATTGAACTGCGTTGGTTTTCCGAGCTAGTGATGTGATGAGTCAGCGTGTTTGACGCAATGTGTGCGTGACAGCGTGACGTCGACGTTCGAAGCATATTGCTTCGGAAAATAGGTTGTTTATGAGATTAGCTTCGTTGACACGCAATCGTTTTTATGATCGCTGATATTGATCTAGGTTGAGTTATAGCCGTTTTGGTACAGTATTGTCCCATTTATCGTATATAGTTTGCCCAAGGCATGGCCAAATTTAAGGATAGTATAATATAGTAAGTAACCAGTAGTCATTTTGGGTTATACAACACTGTTTTCGTTTATAGTAAAGAAATAACTGAAAAAAAAGCAAAATAACATGTTTTGTCAACTCAAATTAATCACAGTACTAACTAAGACACAACATGACCATCACACACGAGAAATTAAAACAAGCTAAACAAAATGCGACAAGGAAATCTCCGCTAACTAAAATAAATGGCTGCTTTGATCCCGACTCGTATTTTATTAAAATACGTACGAGCGTGCATTACCCCAATTTAAGCGTGCAATTAGTGTACGCGATCCCTCGGGGGTGGAAACGGGAGGCGAGACCCCCTTCTCCCTACAGTCGTGGGGTGGCTGGGGGATAACAACGGACGGCCTTTGTGATCCCCCTTTGTTCCGTGCCATTTCCACCAGACGCCGCGGACAACGGAAATGGAATTGGAAAATGATTTGGCTTTTAGTTGATTGCCTCGCACTTCGCTCGTGTTGAAGTTCGGAATTTGGAACCTTGTTAGGGATACACAATACTTTTTTTACTGTAGGAAACGACTTATCGTCATTTATCATCATTATCTGTGCTAGCCCCAAAAAGTATTGTGTGGATGGTAAACACTTCTCATCAAAAAAATCAAAACATTTCCGATTTTTTTTCTCTATAAGGAATCAGTCCTCTATTATAAATTTAAAACTAGGTACTTGAAAACTATTTTGTAGGTAGCGCAGATTCAAAGTTGTTGGATGGTACTTTCATTATTTTATATATCTATCTGAAGTTGAAATAGAATCTATTATAATATTCATTTTCAGACAAGTAGCAAAGAAGTGCGTCGAAGGTCAACAGTAGGTGAAAACTCTTGCAATAAGAAGAATAAATACACCTGATAACTGACAACAAAACTCGAAGAACGGATTGGATGATCGACCTTTCGACACAAACGCTTTGATGTAAACGATTTGAGATCTATTCTTATAGAAACCTTAAGTTCAAAATCACACCACAGAGTAGTTAGTCCAAAATCTTTCACACATGAAATAAAAAGCTTGAAGGAAATTGAAAGAACATAGAGGTGCGTGTTATTCAAAGGCTAACAATTGCAGTCTGCTTTCTCTGCATGTAAAGATAAAGTCAATTGATGGAATAGCAGATCTGTAGGTCGTCACAGTTCGTGCTTTGAGTGAGAAACTGTTACAAGTGATTGTCGTCCCCGAATCGCGTGAATAATCTGGTCGTGCTTTGTTTCTGTTTCACACAGGAAAGTTGGCACTCACATGAAAACACCTGGAGATCTTATCACAATTCTGATGCATGTCTACGCATTACTTTATCTATTTTATAATATATAAGACATTGATGGTAGTAATTTTAATAGCTATATAGTTGATAATAAGCAGTCTGCAATAAAACCATTACATGTAACGTAAGCATTTTCAAGTCTAAGAAAATCGATCACCGATTGCACCTTTTATTTAATTATACACCCATCAATTTCGGGGTCCACCTGCAGATAGCTAGTTAATTAAGTGCTAAAACAGCGAACGTATAAAAATTCGCGTCGCATAAATTTCGCCGTCATTATGCGTTGTGCGAAAAAACTTGCGCGCGCGCACGGGTGGCTGCGAGCTGTAATTTAGTGACATTAACGCACCGGTATGAGACGAGTAACTGTCTAGACTTGTGTACTGAGTATAATATAGTATCAGTTATGTGTCATTAATAGTGGAATACGTATAAATACGATCAGAACCAATTACTTCAAGATTTTCAAGACAGCAAAACATTATTATTGATTTGGGTAAGGTGCGAGGAATTAAAACATGAAACCAAGTAATGATGATGATAATAAATCAAGTATCTCCGCTGATTTTCCAGTTAAGTATTTCCTCATTTTCACTTGAAGCTTATATAAACCTTTCTGTCATACGGATGTGAATGCCTAAATGTCCCATGAACCTAGATGCTGCTAAATTAAAGCCCCTTACGGAGTGTCTCTCCATAACGGGCTCTTTATCGTGCTTTACCAAGAACATGTCATTACCAAGCACATTTGCTTGCGGTAATAACAGTACTTGTATCTGTCGTCTGCCGAGAAAGCCGTGATTGCTGTATCTTGGCAACATGCAAGTGTAATATCTTCATTTTAACATACAAATAGTCCCATTTATTCCCCTAAGAGGATTCACTCGGTCACTGCGTAATAGGGAGCGAGCCTATCTCCATTTATCGGACACAATAGGAATCCCGAGCTTGACGGTTGAAGAAATATCGTTAGATTCATTCGCCCGAAAATTTTGTGCGTCTCCGCCGAAAGTTTGTGAAGTAACTTTTTCAGAAAATATGTTTGTTCATCTTAGCATTTATCGGACAACGTGTAGCTGTTTGTGAAGGTTTTTAATTCAATATCATTGGTAGCGAGCTTGGTAGTGAACCAATATAGTTAGTACTAACCTATCAACTCATCAGTCTATTGCTGAACATAGGTATATCCCAAATATTGCCACTAGTGACGTTGTTCGACTTATTCCTAGGAGGATCCGCTTAAGTTCATAAAGTTCAAATTGTATAAAATGATATCGTTTTTGCTTTAAATTCTGATTGAAGAAATAAAGACGTTTCTGCCAAATAAAATAAGTTCTGATGAAGTTCGAATATTGATCTCGTTTAATACTGTCAAAACTTCTACCCTCGTTTCTTGTCAAACGATAACATCTTCAGACATCATCACTGGATCTACTTAATTATAATTTCAACTTTTAATTGTTTAGTACTGAACTCGGTATTCCTCAGATACTCAATTAAGACTTAGATATTATTACAATTTTTGATTTGGATATTGCCATTATCATCTTTATAAGGAGTGGAAAAAAACCATACTCAACACAAAAGAGGGGGGCCTCCGGAATCTCCGGTGCAACGCACGGGTGTTTCTCTTATGCTAGGCTTTTCGTCGTACCCCCAACAGCCCGTGATCACTACGTGCTGCTGTTGTCCCCAGGGTCATTAGTGATCGCAGTATGAGTAGGCACGACGAACACTGCTGCTGCTATCCGTTCTTCTAGTCGTACACCAATAAGGTTAACTAAATTAATTGATGGAGTAGCTATTTGTAGCCAAGAACGCAAAATGGTATTTTAAAAAGTTCATCGAGGACACACACAGTAATCAGATACCGAGAACTAGGAGATTTAACTGAAAAATAGGAGACAGGATCGATAGGGCTTGCTTATTTTCAACAGGGCGACAGGCTTGACTGAAGAAGAATTTAGATTTAAATGATAAATAGGCAGATGTAGATAAATAATTAATTGTTGCATCTATATTACATTACATAGAGCCTAGAGGGTACCTATTATATGTATGTGTGAGGCATGAGTATAATAATAGCTGTATTTGATTACCAATATAAGCCAGTGTAGCCAAGAAGGCCTAACACTAGACTCTTTGATGATAACACTACCTCAATTAAATAAATAATATTGACTGGTCTCTGTTGTGTTAAACACACCAAATTAAGACCAACCGATATTGAGACGAATCAGGATCCAGAGAAAAGGTTAAATAATGAAGACTGTTACCAGCAAAAACAACTTATTATCCGATTCTGATAGCATACTACTTAATATAATCTCCTGTTAACTAAAATGGCTTGCGTGGGTCATTAATCCGTTTTTCAAGCGTGGTGGCAAAACTCTCGTTGAATGTCGCGGCCAATTAGTAGGCATATGTATAGCATTGGATGCTTACGATCATCTATCTCTAATATGGTCGTGTTCAAATTAGCATGTTTAATTGAACTATGATTAGCATTAAACAGTTATTTAGTTACCAACATTCCTATTCTGAACATTTACATGCAAATTAGGTAATTTCAACACCAGCCATGTAGCACAAGTCGTTTTGTTATCGTAGTAAAAATAGCATGTTTCTTTGTTTTTGCCTAAGGTAAACCTTGGAGAAGAATGGTTCTGGAATGGCGAGAAACGGAAAACAGTGTCAGGGATTGTCTCGAATAGACAAGCTGGGAAAAGTAGTAGAGACCCGATTGTTATGGATGTTATTGGGTGAGCCCCATGTTATCATAATATGTCTTACGGAAGAAATAATGATGATGGTGATAATGAAACAACTACTGGAACTACTGGAAATATAAAAGTTGCTTCAGAATGGGCGGCAACATTCCACCAGTAAGTGACAATGATAACGTGACAGTAATGTTGCGACAAGATAAGATATGTTTATTTGTCTTCTCACAGAGCATGCAAGTTGTACAAATTTATTTAAAAGGTCAATTATATTAAGCCTCTGGGATGTACAAATATAAATTACAAATATTTTGGAAATGTAATTTATACTTAATGTGTTTAAATATTTGCATTGGGCAAATGGGAGTCTGGTGACGTGGAAGCAGAAACTTCTCATAAACATGGTTTCGGTATTCCGGAAGATGTTTTTGGACAGAAAATATATCCAGACAGTCTTGAACATTACGTTACCGATCTAAACCAAAACGAATCAAACGAGGCCACTATTAAAATTTTTAAATATGACATTTACCACAATGTAGGTAGATATTTCGATTCAATCGATTTCGAGTCGAATACATTAACGGATTACGACGTGATTAATTAACTATATGGCGCAAACTGGTAGATAGGCACAAAAAGCACGTGTTAGCCAATAGTTTGACATTTGTGCTTCGTGGACTATGTTCTTATGTCCGCACTATGTTCGTTTTAACGACATAGCCGCTATTGACTAACGTTTATGGGCCATAAAACTATTTTAATCTGTCCATTAGTATGCTAGCGGCGCTCGTCAATTAGGAGACCGGCGAATGTTGCCACATTTACTCCGAAGTTGCCATGTATGGAAACTTTTTTAACTTAATACCTATTTTATTTTAAATGAGAAAAAATAATGCGTTATGTCATTGTAATGGATTACAAATTGAATTTCGTTGGTTATTTTTATCCTCATTTGTTATGTAAAGGAATTTAAGTTCGTTGAAATTATAATTATTTGTTTTATTGTAATTGTTTTAGTAGAATGTTTTCCACGTACTCTGATGTAGATATAAACTTAATTCAGGTAATTATAGAACAATTCCAACCATGAAGAATTCGTTTGGATAAAATATTTTAACTGGTTACCATATCAATTTGTTTCTTCATTATCTTCAACATCATGAAGTTATCCGTATTTCCATTAATCACTAGATTACGTATTCGATCTAGTCACTTCCAATTTATTATCAACTTTCCAATTCATCAAACATTACTTACTAAGGTATCAGCAATATAATCTCATTCTTCCACCTCACACAACACCCCGATTCTCACATAAAAAACTCAGGGGTTGTAATAAATCCAATCGCCCGTAACTTTAATCTGGCAACCCAACGCATGCTCAGAGTTGCGCGCCGAAAAAACTCGCGCGCAGGCCAGTTCGACCTGTTTCGCGTTCGCAGAATTGACGCGAGAGCGAGAAAAAAAACAAATTGCCGGTGACCGGTGGCCCGAGCGACTGTCGTCAAGGATCACTACTTTTATATTTTAGTTTAAATATGTGGTAATTGACACTGAAATGTCAAATGTTCGACTACATTTGGAGTAAATTAGATGCGGCATAAAGATGGCTTTGTTAGATCATCTGTAGATGATAATTAATATCAGATTACTGGTATCCAAGGTATTGAGCCGGCTAAGAATGGACCGCTCTATCTCTTATAGTTTGTCCTGTAGAAGGCCACTTATGCTGATCACTGACGTTATAATATGAGATGGATGGATAGAAGTAGACTACGTGAAGATCTTGGATAGGATCAGTCGGCAGTCACCCTGTTTCCAAACAGAAACATTCCTTATCGTACCAGTATCGTAGGATTTCAATACGACATTCACAGAAATGACAAATTCTTGCGGAGACTAACAACTAACAATTTCGGCGTAAGTAATAAAATTAAAGAATAATGGTCCCGGTTCTGCGTTTGTTGATAAGTGTGCAGCCAATCCTTTAAAACAAGCCGACTTAAACAATGCGATACCATTGTCAGAAAGTGTTTTATAATAACAAAAATATCACTTTTAAGACACGATTCCATCAGGGACAGTACCTTTATATGACTTGGCTTGGCTTCATCTGCTTTTGTTTCTTTGATCAAAGCTTCCTAGACGTAAAATATTCTAAGAAATATCCCGAAAAATAATAGTGAGAAATGCGCGCGGCGAAAACTTATTTTTTTTTTTTTTTTTTTTTTTTTTTTTTTGTTTTTAAAAAAAACGTTGCCCCACACTAAGATTTCTCTTGTATCGTGGGTGCGTTTACAGACACAAATCTCACAAACAAACGCCCAGACCCGAAACAACCATCTGTAGGCCATACAAATTTTTGTTCCGTGTGGGAATCGAACCCACGACCCGTGGCGCAGAAGCCAATCGCTTATCCACTGCACCAAACGTGTCGTCTTTGTCGAATTTGTAGCAATGTTTACTTTCATAATTAATATTTCTTTAAAGTTCAAATAGGAGACCTTAGTTTGTGAATGTACTATAATAAAACTTTGGCTGGAGACTCTTCAGGGCTGGATTAAGCCTATCAGGGCCCCTGGGCAATCCAATTCTCGGGGCCCCTTTCCTTACCCTTTTCATACTTTTTAAAATACATTTTTTCTATTACAAAAGTCGAGTCGATTAGATCGACTCCTTTGGTATCCTGTTACTTCAATCTCTAAAAGTCAAAGTCTAACTCATCAGCCGACCGCGCGCTAGTTGCGTTCCGAATTAACGCTTACCTTACCTATATCGTCAAATACAGCTATTTTTAGTTCTAATATGTATGAAGTATTTCATCAACTGACAACATGCGTCGAAAAAAAGGAATAATATTGAAGAAGTATACAAAATTTAAGAAAAAAAAAAACGTTCGATGAAACGTTTTTTTTTCTTGGTGCGTGCATGGGGCCCCTAGTCGATGCGGGGGCCCTAGGCAGTTGCCTAATCCGCCTTATGGATAATCCGGCCCTGGGTTACGTAGCAACGCGCAACGGTCTGCAAGGGCCATCGTCTGCAAGGGCCATCTACAAACAGAATAATAGAAAAAAGGATGTAGAATTTTTTCCACCCACACTATAATAGGAATTTTAACTATGAAGTATCAAAAAATCAAGTTAGGTACATTCTCTTCCCTTATCAACTCTTTCAACGCTATCTTCTATGCGTTGTGCCATAATCGTTGGCGAAAACACATGCATTTCCAAAGGCGAAGCGATTTTATCGCTGAGGAGAACTGCCATTTATAAGTTTCTGCTTTCGGCAAACGACTCGATTCTTAACATTTCTGTATATGGCAGCTCGATGAGCTCATAAGGTTAATAGTGCTTTATATGAAATGGAAAACTTTAGGCTGAGAAAGTTAACGGCGATTTGAAAGTGCGATGTACTAATTATGCGTTACCACGATTTCTGATTTGTTAGATAGGTTAATTTATGTATTTAACGATTTTGTGCTATTCGCATATTCTATATTAAATGTATTTATAAATATATTCTCTTTTAAAATAAAACAAAACATATGAGTCTTAAGAACTACTTGGTCTTAATGTATATCAAAACGATAAGGCCGTTGTTAGACCATTTTTGGACATCAACACGGCCAAAGCTAGATTAAGATTCCTGTCAAAGCATAGAAAAATAGCTGAGCTGTAATTGGACGATATTAATCCATCATCGATCGATTATTAATACGATTTTGCAGTCAATTAAATTAATAAAGGTAAACTAGAAATATAATACCTACAAGAAACAAAATAAAGGCGCATTGTCGAAACCAAAAACAAATTATGGAAAAAATAACATATATTTTGAGGGAGCTAAATTGTATGTTTATATTAGTTTACGAGAAGATGTCAAAAAAAAAAACAATAAACATCTTAGAAGAACTACTTAACTACCTTAACAAACTATTACCATATACCTATCATTAAACATACCATATCATTTGCTTTATGTAGAATACTTGTGATTTTGTTTCCAATGTTGTACATGAATGTTAAAATGATATCTTTTAAGTGAACATGTTTTTTTATAAAAATATACAGGATGCCAACGAATTCGTGTAATTCCTTCAAATCACATGATCTACTACTGGTGTAGATTGACACCGCACGGTATTTAGATCGAATAAAAATAAAAAATCTTTTTTTTCTTGTGATCGGAGTTAGTGATCGTATCCTTAAACACGTGATAAAGATCCAATAAAAAAAAACCAAACATTTTTTTTGCGTAAAAACAATTTTATGTTATAGAACATTTCGATGCCACGCATAAACAAAAAATATTTTTTGTTACTAACATAGATTTAAGTTCACTGCTACTAACACAATATGGACATACACAGTCTGAAATAAAAATGAAATAAATAAATAATAAATAAACGAATGAAAGCACGGCGACTCAACTGGAGGGCACGACTAGTGCGATATCGCCCCGTGCAGTCAGTTAACACGGGGTGCTAAAATGACGCAGAAACAGTAAACTAGGTTTTTATTTATGAAAAAATGTATTTGCTGAATCTGAAAAAAAAACGGTGCTTGGTCAATCAATGTCATCAGTAGATCACGCGGTTTGAAGGAATTACATGAATTCGTTTACACCATGTATTTTTGCAACCAAAAGATATTTTATTTTAACAGCAGACTTTCATAGTCTGGGAACGTAAAGATAGACACAATAAAAGTGAAACATAAAATACGAGTACATGGAGTCGTGACTCCATATCCGACGTACCAAAATCACGAAATTCCGAATAGCTGTAAGGGGTATCTCGAGTTCAATATTCGATTCACGCGATTTGCAAGTAATTACACGTAGCAGTTTATCCGACAATTCCGAAATAGTCACGGTAATACGTTGATAGATTGGATCGTGTGTGACTGTCTTTATTATGTAATAGAAACGAGAATTTCAATACAATTTGGTAATACTTAACATAGTTACAACAAAGTAATGAAATACAACCGATTTTGGATACTAGCGGGCCGGTGCCAGCCAGCATAGATGGAAAAAAAATGAAAGATCGACTAAAAAAAAGCTGTTAGGAGTTAATTACCTTGTTATAAAATTATAGCTATGTCTACACCAGTGCGCTTTCATGTTCATCTTGCGTCTTCGTCTGAAGCATGCGTGAAGCGCCATAGCGCATGCTATAGCGCATGCCTTAATACTAGTTCGACAAAAGCGCATGCCCCTAGCGCACGCTAATCCGTCTATTGTATTTCGAGGCGCACCGGTGTAGACGATAAGCTGCATGCGTCTTATGGCAATCAATATTGCATGCGCTTGACGCAAGAGGAATTGAAAGTTGAAAGCGCAAGATGAACATGAAAGCGCACTGGTGCAGACATACCATAATGTACGATTTCCACCAACCGGGCCACGCAGGAGCGCAGCGCAGAGCATCGCAGCGGATGCTCGAGCATGCGCGCGTAGCCGACCGCTACAATCTGCTGGAACCCGGGCGCATGAGTGCGCGTGTTCTCGTATCCGCTATCGCAGTCAATTTCTACATGCGGTATTGCCGAGCGGACGCGATGACAGCCGAGCGCCGCGCGCCGCCGTCCACGTACGCGAGCACCCGACCGGCTGCTGCGGCATACGCGCGGATCTAACCGAGTTCCAAGCAGTGTAAATTCCATGCAAACATGAAACTTAACTATTGTATAGAAGCTTAAATTTCCTTTAGCACAGTGTGAAATGCGCTCCGGCGCGCTCCGGCGCAGCCTGTTTGGTGGAAATCGTACAAAACAGTTTCAAAAGTCAGTGCTAATCCACGCTGAACCAAATTGAAGGTAGCGACTTCCGAAACCGGTAATTTTATAATATGGTAATTATTTTATGCCGTGTGGTGCCGGACGTAAAGAATATCACTACCCCATCTCTTCCCATGGGTGTCGTAAAAGGCGACTAAGGGATTCACTAGAGGATGGGCAGCAGCGTTCTCTGAGTATTTTAACAACTATAATGCGATCGCCTACCCGCCTGCCAAGCGTGGCGATTATGGCAAACCCCCCCAACATGGAGCACAGGACCAGTGGATGTGGCGATGCTTGGGGGAGGCCTATGTCCAGCAGTGGACGTCTTTCGGCTGAATGATGATGATGATGAATTAATTTACAGTTTTTAGTTTTTTTAATTTTCTATTTTGTGTGGTATAAAACAATACATAAACATACGATTACAGCAATCTCGAGTGATTTGCTGTTATCCATTGAAGAGTTCCATTGTCTATCCGAACGTCCACCTCGGAAGAATACTCTTTAAACAAGAATTATTATCGGTTCACAATTTGCGTCGATATTGCTGAACAAACATAGGTACAACAAAAAACACGTATTGTAAACTTCCTTATTTTTTTGGAAATCGTTTAAAAATGTTAGGCTGTTGAAGATAATTTTGCTTGTTATTCAGAAGTAATGTCATCACAGGTATTGGACAACAACAAACGAATGCATTATCTGACTACCGTTTGACTTTAAATCAGCACTACGTCACAGTCACACGGCTTAAGTAATTCAAGTCTAATTGCAGCAAGGTACTGCGGAAACCAATTAGAACAAAATGTATGTCGCGCGTAAACTAGTGCGTCGACTACAACGCTTTGTTGTCTCTCCTAATGAGGTTGAGTGAGCGTTGAATCACTGCGAGCGGTGTTACTGTGGCGTTAACAAACTGTGGCTAGGGCTGGCATGATTAGATTATGGGGAGTATTTAGAACAATAATGACTAATTAACAACCATTAACTACTAACCAATACCAGAATTTTACTAATTAATTACAAATAATTACTGTTTTTAGGATCTAGTAATTACTAGTTTCTTTTTCAAACTCAAAACTCGTTTATTCAAAATAGACTAGTACTTATTACTTAATTCTTTTTGAACTTCAAACTTACATAAGACTGCCCCAAAAAGCGCCCACCCTTCACCGCTTCCTAGTGTTTATGCTGTGAAGAATAACGGAATTTTGCAGTACAACACAACTAATAAGTTACTTAGATGTATCTGATCGGAAAACCAATGGCAGTCGCTCATTTTCGCGTCACCCACACTTATTGCGTTAGTGTAAACTTTTTTTTTGCTGCTGTACTAATAAACATTCATGGTCTTGTCATCGCACTCAGTTCGGAAGTGATCGGTTTTACGAAGTTTGCCGATCCGACTTCTTAGTTGTGTCGTACTGTACTCGCTTGGCTTGCGCTCGCATTCCTCAGAATCCTAACAAGCTCTAATGCTGTGACCATCACCGTCATTAACCTCTGGTTTCTGAATTGAAAATTCGGGATAAGCAATACTTAAGTAGTATTTGAGTACGGAGATGTCAAAAAAATGCTTTAAAATCCGTCATTTTTTTGGCAGCTCCGTACTCAAATGTTACTTAAGTACTGCTCATCCTAGAATACTCAATTCAGAAACCGGAGGTTAGTAGCCCAAACATTGATAAAGAGGATTGCTCTTTCTCAAAACTGAGTCTAATTACCAGTATTTACCAGCATTATAACAGTCCCACATCTATTCTTTTCAACTACATATATCTACTCTAATTTTGTCGGTTTTTACATCCTAAACTTGGCTGGTCAGTTTTTTCACTGTCCAAATATCGTAAAGTGCTGCTGTATAGCCGCGTCTTCGGCTTGTAACAAAGGGCTAGTGTGCCGAGCGTTGAATGAGTAAATTAGACCTAACCTTAATTAAATAATTATAGATATCAATGAATGTAGCTCTTTGACATACTTACTATATTTGTGCAGTGACCGAATTTTAGCTCCGGATATGAGGAATTAAATGTGTCTCGCGCGTGAACGACGGAGCCATTGTTGCTTTTGTCGAAGGCGTTGTTAAATCACTGCACGCCGCGTGGTTGCAGAGTAGCAAGCGTTACAAAAAAGACAGGGCTGGCGCACTTATTGTATTACTTTCGAATATTCTTTTTTTTTTAATAATACATTTTTTATATTTTAGAATTATGTAGCTTTTTGTAGCGAACTCTGTTTAAAATTCTGGTTAAATTATGTTAAAAGCATGTGGTGTTTACCTAAAATCAATTGTAGATTTTTTATAAAATGTAAACTGTGTTTTGTTATTGTAAACCAAAATAATAAAATAAATAAATATATTAAAACATTCTACTTTTCTTACAAAAGTGTTTTTTATTTATAAGACTTCAGAGTTAATGAGGACTGGTTCTCATTACCGTGTATTTACATTTATGAAACTGCTGTGTTTGTAAACTCGCATATGTCCTTATTTAAGCAGCTTAAAAGCAAACGACACAACCAGAAAGTTTGCTTTCCCCCAAATAAAACTGCACAATTTAATAACAGTGTCTATTGTATGGCGCCTCGAATTTACAACCATCTACCTAAGGCTATATTAGACTGTCCTAATTTGGGTGCATTCAAATTTAAATTAAAACAGTTTCTTTTTAATAAGGCCTACTATAATGTTAAAGAATATCTTAATGACAAAATAATACCCTAAGCTAAATTCATAATAATAATAACAACATTTGACATTGTACTGATTTATGGACATTACTGTAATGATAATAATAATAGCATAATAATATAGTAACATAATAATAACATAATATAATAATAATCATATACCTAATAACTAACCTACACAAATATATTTGTATGTCTATATGGCAAAACATAGAGCACTAAGTATGTATTACTAATTAAGATCAATATTGTATCACCTATGTTTCACAAATAAATGATTGATTGATTAGCAAATGGGTAAGTACCGTGTACAGTGTACTACACCTTAAAAGTTTTTTTATCTTTAAGCCTGGAAATTCTATAGTTATCTTTAGATTGTTGCAACATTAACGTAAAATTATTATTAGAAATGGAAATATTTGTACACCGGAAATGGTAGAATATAAGATACTTTAATAGTTTGTAACACCTACTGCACTGTATTTTAACAAATAGACTGACTTTTCTTTCTTTTTGGCTTTGATTTTTTTTGAGCTGTGTAATCTTCTTCTGCGTTACTATTACTTAACATTTTGATAACCCCTAAGAGACAACGGTCCAACAAATTACAAATGAAATTGTCTTATATAGGCAATGTAGTATTTAAATGCATGCAAAAGAAAAACAAAACCGTTTATTACGAGTTATTTGTAAGTGATGAGTCTAACTTTTATTTCAATAGTCATAGAAAATGGAGCTCGTGGCTAAATAATTACAGCCGCATAGACCGATCTTCCGGGTTAAGCCACGCTTGCCGAGGTTGGTCTGTGGATGGGTGACCATTTACCATAGCGAGTTTCCTCCGTGCCTCGGAAAGCACGTAAAGCCGTTGGTCCCGGCTGTCATTTGTAGATCTTTGACAGTCGTTACTGTTGGTCAGAAGCCAGAAAGTCTGACAACCAGTCTTACCAAGAGTATCGTATTACCCAGTTACTGGGTTGTGGAGGTCTGATAGGCAGTCGCTCCATGTAAAATACTGATATTCAGCTGCATTCGGTTCGACTGGAAGCCGACCCCAACATAGTTGGGAAAAGGCTAGGCAGATGAGTCATAGAAAATGGCTTATTAAGTTTTTAGTGTCTACTATATGACCTTTAAATTACGGACCATAACTTTTGTAGTTATAACATTATTAACCTTAGTTATCCACTCACTCTTTACGACTTCTGATAATAAATACAATATTGCCTAGACATTAAGATAATATCATCATAGTAAAACGTCTTTATTATTTATTTATATTTAGATTTTTTTAACCTGCAAGTAATTGTCATTTTCTGTACACCTCTTCTAGATGTTTCTACTGTTTTATAGAATAATGGACGTTGATAATATGCCATAACCATTACAACGGTTACTAATGAGGGAAATTATTTAATTGTACAAACGAATAAAAAAGTTTTTTTTTTTATTTGTGAACCTCGTTAAATTTTAAGTGTTAATAATTAAGTTGTTATGTCTCGTAAACTTATTTTCCAAAGTCCACTTTGGCATTGGAATTTAAGTATTACGACCGACCACACTTGCGTGTTCAATATGTAAAGATAGAACCATTTCGCGCAACTCATTGCTTCGGCCATAAAACAGTTCGTAAAATTAACGAGACACTCTCCACAATAGTTTCAATTTCACACCAACAAACGGGGCCTTAATAACTGTAAGTAAAAGTAGAACTACCAACCTAAAAAAAACAGCTGGAGGAAAAAATATAATAAGTGTCATAAAAAGGTAATTTTTACAATGAGGCAGCCCTATAGTTAGCTAGCTAGCGCTATTGCGACTAACTACTGCTAATGGCCGCGAGTAGGTACTGGCGTAATTGTTTCCTTTCTACCTACTGGGTAATTTTAGTAGAAGTCGTATTTGGAAAGTAAATAGGTATAACGTGGTAGAAGCTCGAGTAAATGTTGCCAATTGGTTGATTATGCTCGCCGTGTAAGTGGAAAGAGTTATGTTCTCTTCATCTATACATAAGTAGTCTACCTATATGACTATTGAGCCTTTTACTTTTAGGGAATCTATCTAATCGTAAAGTCGGAAAGGGCTCACTAATCCGAAAGGGTGTTAGTACCCGTAATAATGAATAACTTTTGTGCTACAACTTTCCCCAAAAGACAATAAGTTTACGAGAAATAGCTGTTCAACGATTTCATTAAAAAATTGTGAAAATCTGTCTATCCTCAACTATGATCAGTTGTGTCAACATTTTAGGTAGGAAATATTCGGACTCATGGATTAGAAGCTCCATTTTCTGAATTCGTAACTAAAGAAACTAAAATAAACATTTTGCATTGAAATAAAAATGATCGAATTTTGTCATTTCAACACTTGCTTTAAAACAGTCATCAGTGATACGCGGATTAAGTGGCACGCGGATTAGTACCCCCTTTCCGACTTACCTTGTATGGAATATTCACTGTTGAACTTACCCTTCCCATATGGGTGTACTACGCCATATCGAATGCCAAAACATCGAATATCAATTGATCGAACACTATAAATCGAATGTTCCAATAGTCGAACGTTCATTACATCGAATGGTTAATAAATCGAACATTCAATAAATCGAACACTCAATACATCGAGTGTTCAAAATATCGAATGTTTGTTTGATCGAACGTTTAAAATATCGAATGTTTGTTTCATTGAACGTTCAATGCATCGCATATTCATTATATCGAAATATTAACATACTGACTACTTTTATATTGAATATTAGTATACAAAAATTACAGCTATGTCGAAGAAAAACACAGCTTATTTTTTTTTTTGTTAGTTATTAATTAAATTAAATGTCGTGTTGGCCCTGAGGTTACGGACCCCCTTGTTATATGCACTGGGTTGTGGGTTCAAACCCATGCAAGTGTTTTTAAATATTCAATATAATAAGTAATCAGTATGTTAATATTTCGATATAATGAATATGCGATACGATGAACGTTCAATGAAACAAACATTCGATGTTTTGAACGTTCGATCAAACAAACATTCGATATTTTAAACACTCGATGTATTGAGTGTTCGATATACTGAATGTTCGATTTATTAACCATACGATGAAATGAATATTCGACTATTTGTACATCCGATTTATAGTGTTCGATCAATTGATATTCGATGTTTTGGCATTCGATATGGCGTAGTACACCCTTCCCATATAGCTACAATAAACGATTAATAATCTGAAAAGATAATGAGAATTAAAATGGTATATGTGCAGATAAAATCCAGACGTCTTCATCATCTCAGAAAAAAAAACATGTCTTAATAAATCAATCCAACATGGTAATAAAACGTAACACAAGATAATTAACCACTAATTGAAAACAAAAAATATTAATAGCCGAAGAAATAATGAAGAAATTGACGTCCAGTGAAAGCCGAGGTGTCTTTAGCACGCGACTAAACAAATTGCTACATTCGCCATTTTTTTTACTACTCTCGGTGCGTGAATATTACTAATGTTGGTATTAACCCCTCCAATGCCGAGGCCCATTAAATAGAGCGTTGTAACTATTAAAAATGACTTAATGGTTAAACAATTAATGCGTTGCCTATCTATTAAGGCGTTATTATAGTGTAACACGTTAGTTATTATTATGGTGTTATGTGTTATTATTGTGGAAATGTATGTTGTATAGCCGGAAGCGTGTTGTGGAATTATTGCGTTGTTATCGCTGATATAGTTTGCGAAATGATACCCTGTATTTGTCAAGTGGAATTAACAGAATTTTACTCGATTCCTTACCAAAAATTAACATAATTTTAAGACAATTTAAAGATAATAAGCAAAGTTTTTTAAAATGCGTATAATTTTCAGCTAACAAATCTATGCATATAAAAGGAGAAGCTGACTGACTGACTGACTGATCTATCAACGCACAGCCTAAACCGCTGGGGTTAGAAAGTTGAAATTTTGACAGTAGGTTCCTTTTGTAACGTAGGCATCCACTAAGAAGGGATTTTTCGAAATTCAACCCCTAAGGGAGTTAAATAGGGGATGAAAGTTTGTATGGAAAATCGTCACTTAACGGGTTCAAAATTTCACGCAAGCGAATCTGCGGGCGAAAGCTAGTAATTAATATAGGTCAATTTTAATGTATTTCGTTTTGTATCTTATGTAGACTTTACCCAGATTTATGAGTGAACGAACGAGAAATAAATATCGTGCTGTCTTCCCCAACATGTTACGCGTGACAGCACCCCGGACGAAGCTTGTTATTTTTTTTTTGCATTTTTTTTATTTTTCTTCCGTTTCCTTCGTTTTGATTTATATCCTAATCAGTAGAAATTATTATCCATAACAATGAAAAATCGTCTGATATGGATCATACGGATAATTCATTGCCGAATGAAAAAGTCGCAACATGCGAACTGGTTTACGAGTTAAAAAGTGACAAGTGTGTTCAAAGGGTTATTATTATCTAGAGACCAACCCATTTTATAAAAAACATTGTCTAATAAAGTAATAGACAAGTTTCGCATCAGAGTGTAAGTTGAAAGCGTGCTGTTTCCTGTCAGACGTGACGCGGCCTCGGCGGAAATAGTAATCGAGAGGATTTAAAGGCGATTGTTCTACTATATACCTAACGTAATTATTTTTTAGCGAAAACAATATTATTAAAGCTGGTACGCCTGTTTATAATAAAAAAAACTTTAAAAGTAAAAACCGACTTCAAAAAAAAACTAAACGGAGTGAAATAATTATCATTTAATAAAACTACCAGTTTCAGAAGTCGGTGCATTCAATTTGTTTCAGCGTAGAACACCGACTTCTGAAACTGGTAGTTTTATTAAATGTTAATTATTTCACTCCGTTTAGTTTTTTTTTGAAGTCGGTTTTTACTTTTTTAAAGTTTTTTATTTTATACTTTTTAGTGCCACAAATTACAATTACAATAGTGTACAAATTCTCGGACCAGCACTACAACTAGAACGTCGTCTACATACGATTTGTGTATTTTTTTTTTGTTTTTGTTGACTTTTCCAAAAAGTGCTGCACCAATTTCAATAAAATTTATATGGGACAACCTCTGAAGCATGGGCTACCAAACAAAAAAAGAATCATCAAAATCCATTCATAATTGGGGGAGATATCGCGTAACAAACACACAAAAAAAAACAGACGAATTGAGAACCTCCTCCTTTTTGAAGTCGGTTAAAAATGTTGTCTAACAAATTAATTGCCAAGTTTCGTATTCAGTATGAGTTGAAAGCGTGCCGTGTTCCATCACGCGTGACACGGCCGCAGCGGAAATAATGATAGAGTGGATTTATTAGCGAAAGGTCTATTGCTAATTATTTATTTACAATGATAGAGCTGGGGTGCTTTGTGTGTGTAATTTCTATTTCATACACAAATTACAGACTGAATGATAATTTTGGGAAACCCAGTGGGGTTTTTAGCAAATTGTAGTTTATCATTTTTCTACTTCTGGGGCGATAGCATGACTTGCTGACGACTCGGACACAATATATTTGGACATAGTGGCCGAACTGACACATTTTAATTTCAATATTTTTTTCATTGATGATTCGGACAACAATAAAAAAGGCTGTTTTGTACAGTCAGATATAAAACTTCCCAAACGCCCAGTCTACATACCTATAGTTGTAAAAAAAAAACAGTTTTTACCCGGATTTTAACGAAAGCAGACATTTATATTAAAAAAAAAAAAACTGTCTACAACTGAACACCTTCAATAATTTGATGATGTCCGAATCATCAGTGAAAAAAATAATATTAAAAAGTGTCAATTCGGACTCTGTCCGAATATATTGTGTCCGAGTCGTCAGCAAGTCGATAACATAACTTATTTATTATTTATGTACACACAATATTTAGTACAAAGATACTGCTTATTTCAAAAGAACCTATGAAAGGAAAAAATTATAAAATTATATAAACAGTTGAATAAAACAAGAAACAGGATAAAAAACAAAATATTATGATGAAGATCTAAAATTAAACTAACTTATGAGCGATAACTTCTCCAAAGCCGTAGATTAGTATGTCTTCCTTTAATTTTTATATGTTTAGTTACGTTTGTATAACTAAAACTCAAACAAACGTAATTGTGAAAAGTTATTTCACAATTACGTTATGTTTAGGTCAAATCAAATGTGAACATCCATCAACTAATCCTTAACTGTTGAATGATCCATAATGCGTTGGAACAGTTTCAGTGAGAAATTCCGCATTCTCTGTGTGTTTTGAGCGCGCCGCGTCGTGTCACGTCAACCCTGAAATCCTCCCCACTCCATTAGTAGTCACGTTTCACGCGATCCTAGCTTGTTCACGCTGTAAGCTGAATGATGTGAAAGTGGATGGCCTTTTATTTTCCCATCTCGAGTATTTTATTGAGTTGGGATCAAGATGCAATTAAATCAATTGCATTTTAATGCTTATTTAAATAGGGTTATACTGCTATGCTAAGTGCAAAAGCGGTAGGTATCTCAAAAGAAGTCGTAAAGCTGATTCATATGGCATCGGATAGCTTAAAGAAATCCGCATCCAATGAACTAAGCCAATTAGCGGTATCTTATTTAAAAAATTCTCGCACAACACAAGAAACTTTTCAAATCAATAAGAGGATAAGGAAACTATATTTACAAAACTGAAATTTTCTCGATTACCGCTTTTGCGTTTAGCACGGCAGTATTGAAAATTCACTAACACGCTCATGGCTGTTATTTACTATCCTTAAAAGTAACAACACTTGTTCTGTGACATATCAAAACAAACTTTCTTCCAATACAACATTAATGATAAGCTTGACGAGTTTGTTCAGGAAGATATTTTTTTTGTATTTCCAAAAGTGAACCTGGTGAAGATCGCGGGTATCCGCTGGATGCAAGAAGCACATGACCGGTTGGGTAGCGATGCTTGGGGGAACCCCAATCATCCAGCAATGGATGCCTTTCGGCTGAATGATGATGATGATGATGACGACTCTACCAAAGACTGAAGTCGTGTGAAACGGGGTTTACTGACTAGCGTCTGTTATCTTTAGGCCAATTCTACTAACAGAAACGTTAATCAATCGCAACCAAACCGAAGCAGAACCGTTCATTCCGGCAGTTATCCTATACAAAAACTGCCAAATAGTTTGACAACAAAAACAAAACCAAACATTTTGACAGTTTTCGTAAACGTTCGACTGACTATTGTGTTTCATTTGCAGTTTCGCAACAATTTTCTAGTGCTTAACATAGCAACTGCACAAAGGCGAATGCGTGAGTGGGCACAACAGCGAAGGCGAGCGTTCAGTGTCCATCGCCATCGGTGAAAGACATTCGTACGCCTTTGTCCGGTTAGTCTGTACAAGGCATTATACCCTTTTCTACGTAACATGTGTTCTGAGGTTTTTCTACCAAACGTTACAGTACAAAGAACATCAAATTTATATTAAAAAAAAAGCCATAGTTAATTTTACGGTTTTTGATGATGTCGTTTACATTTTTTCGATAGCAGTCACATTAGGGCTATTATTTACGAAATTATCGCTATGTCAGAACTCGTCTTTTTTTTCTTAATTCTACTTTCACAAGACGTGGGCCATGCATTTGAACAAACCCTTCGCATCGTCGCCATTTGGTTGGGATAGAATTGTATGGAACATGCCTACACCAGTTCTGTTCAAATTCAGGGACCTTACTAAATTATTTCTACAGGACTCATATTGAACACATTCCATCAATAAATGTTGTAGGTCCTCGACAGCTTCACATTCCTCACAATAGGGTATTTGACTGAAAAAAGTTAATTAGTCCGTCAGTTACATTATCAAGAAATATTTGACCCGTATTTTTTCTTTTGTTAGGTACTTAAACCAAAATTGACGAAGATACGACACTTTTAAAATTGGCAAAACGTCACAAGCAAGTACAATTTTACTTGCTTCTGACGTCACAAGCCCCCACCCTCGAGTGTTGATGCGTTTTATCTTTCCAAATATTCATAGAACTAACAAAAGAAAAAATACGTGTCCATTATTTTTCAAAACTCTAATTGCAAATCTAATTAGTCCGCACTAATTAGATTTGCAATTTATTGATGCTGTCAACATGCCTATTGGGTGGGTCGTCTTTCGTTGAACAAAGTATAGAAGAAGACACGCACACGTCATTGCTAGACAAAACACTTCATTTTATACTGTTTAGGTGTGCCAAGATTATATCATTGTAAAGGGCCTTACTTGATAATAGGGTTAAGTACTTACCATTACGAGTCAACTGACCGAGGCAATTTAAAAGTAGTTAGTAATATATGCATAGCCATCTATGGCGACCATGGCCATACATATGCATGCGTCGACTTCAGAAGTAATGGACATTAAACTATGTATTTAGTAGTTTTAAATATTATGTGTTTTCTAAGAACAGATTTCACCTGGTATTAAATGGTTACCTGCTTATTTAACGGCTTGTATAATAAATCTTATGACGCTATTTCCTCTTTTATATCGTATCTATACACATAATAAAATAGTAACGAAGCAAAAACTGTACATTCAATATTTTTGGACAAAAATCATTGCTACGTGAATTAAAAACGATGCAGATGCCAAAAATACAATTTTTAGAATTTCTGTCTGTTTGTATGTCGGAGCTTCACGCCAATACTACTGAACAGATTTAGTTCAAATTTGGCGAAGATGTCCGTTAAAGAGCGGGGCTGGTTATAGAGTACAAGTTATCACGCTATTGAGAGTGCGTGGTGAGCTTGTTGGAAATAAATGTGATTAGATTTAAAATTACAAATACGTTGTTTAGTTGCTGCGACACAATGTTGTTTTCCGACTTCCACGCGGACGAAGTCGATATAGATAGATATATATTGGAAAATGATTGCTTCAATAACAAGTAATCTTCCGGGGAGATGTTCGAACATCGTCAGTACCTGTAGACCGCTTTAGACTACAAAAAAGGTCTTGGGTACTGCTGTTATCATCGTGCTTGCAGACTAGATTATAAATAGTTCATTCCGTGGTTTAGGTATGCTAGCATTACACGCCGCGCATTAGGATGCCTTTCCACTAGAGATGTGCTATGCAGCTATGCTGCGAAAATGCAAAAGCTAAGCTACGAAACTGTGTGACCGTTTCCACTGATGCTAAGCTATGTAGCTGTGCGAGGAAGATGCGCAGCTCGAACTATGCGACGTATCGACAATAGGGAAGGCACAAGGAGTGGCGGCGCGGTGTGTAGCACATAGCTACACCACTCGCGACTATCCTTAGCACGCATCCATAGCACGCATCCACAGCACACATCCTTCTATATAAAAAACGTAGCTTAGTTGAATCAGTTTCCACCAGTGCTATGCTATGTGGACCAATGAATATGATAGGTGGATATCAAACACATCCATGATCCATAGCAGCGTTGCATAGCACGTCTATGGTGGAAAGGCACCCTTAGTCAGAAAGGGGGTACTAATCCTCGAGCCACTTCAAGTATCAGTAATAACTATTTTAAAGCAAGTGTTAAAATGTCAAAATACGATACCTATATTTTATTTCCATACAAAATTAATTTCAATGATTTTTTTTCAAAAATTCTTCATTCTTTCTTGAGTTACGAATTCAGAAAACGGAGCTTCTTCTTTTGCTCCAAATATGACCTAAAATGTAAACACAGCTAATCATAGCTGAGAATAATAATAGATTTTAGTGTATTTTATATGAAATCTTTGAACAGCTATTTCTCTAAAACTATTGTCTTTTGGGAAAGTTGTAGACCAAAACTTAATTATTATTATGGGTACTTTAACACCCTTTCGGACTAACCTTGTATAAAGTTATTAGAAAAGATAAAAGGTGAATGCTGCTACTCCCAATTGCAGTATGATGATGCCACGTTTTCTCTTTTCACAGCCTTAAAAATCAGAGCAGAATAATAGGCAAAATGACAGCATCAATAAATTGCAAAACTAATTAGTCCGCCAGTTAGAGTTTTGAAAAATAATGGACACGTATTTTTTCTTTTGTTAAATCTATGAATATTTGGAGAGATAAAACGCATCAAAACTCGAGAGTGGGGGCTTGTGACGTCAGAAGCAAGTAAACATTGTACATGCTTGTGACGTTTAGCCAATTTTAAAAGTGTCGTATCTTCGTCAATTTTGGTTTACGTAACAAAAGAAAAAATACGGGTTAACTATTTTTTGATAATCTAACTGACGGACTAATTAGATTTTTTCAATCAAATACCCTATTGCATTATGATGATGTCTCGTTTTCTCTCTCCACAGCAATCAAAACCGGAGCAGAGTAATTGCATTACCCATTTATCCTAATCACCATTTACGACACTACGAGAAACAATAGGCTGGTTTATTTTGACGAAACTCGAAGGTACTTTAGAACAAAAGCAATAGTTATTGAACGGAAACAGAACAGACAGCTAGACAAACAATGACGGTAGCTACCATCGCCACCACTCCAGCTACCGTGCCCGCGGCGGCTGACTCAGCAATTATCGAGAACGGCGCCGACAAACTGACAGACACCTACTGTGAATGAATTTAGTTGAGAAATGTTTGGGATTTAATGAGGGGTTTCTCTTTGGGAATATTCTTTGTTGTCGTAGGTTTTATTTATGTTTAGTAAGAATATTTTTTAGTCAGTGCGGAAGTTTTGTTACGCGTAGCTCCTAGGTCTATGCTGAAAATATGTTAAAACTAGGTTTTTATTATCTACTCGCAGCGTTTATTAGAGTTCTATTGTTAACACGGAACCCTTTTTTGAGTGTAAATCATAGTTGCGAAGTTCATTACCGCGATGTACGTTACTGCGAATGTTCTTTACTGCGAAAATAAAATGACAAACAGATTCTGGCACTCGCTGGCCGCAGCCGCGGCACCGCTCGCTTCGCTCGCTCGGCCCGTGCGTTGAGTGATCACAGTTCTAACCTAACCTAACCTATCTTTCAGCTATCTGTTTGTCATTTTATTTTCGCAGTAACGTACATCGCGGTAATGAACTTCGCAACTATGATTTGCGGCCCCCTTTGAGTGTAAATCATAGTTTTTTGTCTGTTCGTCTAACCTTTAATGTCTGGTCGTCCGTTTGTTAAGAGAAATGTCGTGTTTCAGCTATAGATAAGTATTAAAATAGGTATAAGTTTTAAAATTTATATAAAATATTGATTTCCTCGATTTGGTTGCCGTTAATTTCGTTTTGTTACAGTCACTTCGCCTTAAACTGTCTGTAAATCTTAGTATTTGTCCATTAGTTATAGGGAAACTATTATAAGTGTGTTATAAACGGCATTTACTAGAATTTGATTGGAGCGTTTCGGTTAAAGTTACTTCGTTACCTGAACTTCCAATAATTATTAATATATTATTTTAGTAGGTTCATACAGTGGAATCTGCTTATTACGACGACGAAGGGACATGCGATATTTGGTCGTAATGAGCGGCTGTCGTTTTATGCATCAATCAATCAAACCATCAAAATAATTTATATAAAAATATTTTCGATTATACCTCCACAAATTGAATGACAATCGCCATTTATAACAACGATTTAAACGTAAGTAATGCCTTAAAGTGATGTTCATTTACTCACAAAATAAAGGACGCGTCTTTATAACCAGAAGTAAATTGTTATTTTCCCTTGAAATTACGTCGCCAAAAGCGGTTAGTCGCTATATCCGGAGTCGTCTGGTCGTTATAAACGGACTTTTCTCTTAACAATTTCAATGAAAACCAAACTAAATGGTGTTCGAAAGTTGCTGTAAGCGGTTCGTCGCTTTAAGCGAAGTCGTAATAAACGGATTCCACTGTATTTGAAAGACGTTTCGATTTTTGTATTATAACTTTCGAGAGAAACATTCTTATTAATTAATAGTTACGTTACGTTTTGACGACACGTTTGGTGCAGTGGCTAAGCGATTGGCTTCTGCGCTACGGGTCGTGGGTTCGATTCCCACACGGAACAAAAATTTGTACTTATGGCCTACAGATGGTTGTTTCGGGTCTGGGCGTTTGTGTATGTGAGATTTGTGTCTGTAAACGCACCCATGATACAAGAAAAGTCTTAGCGTGGGGCAACGTATTTAAAAAATAAATTAATAGTTACGGTTTACTTACGTGCATTTTTCGGGATTGCCCGACTAGTTTCGGAGCCAAACGGAGCCCTTAATCATGAGCTGAACACGCGGCGAGGTCGCGAGTCGAACTGGAGTCCAATCATAGACGTTTCTATGTACCGAGTTTAATCGATTTCCTATTTTTCTATTTCTTAGAGCCTTACGACTAAAGAACCCTAGTTTATCGTGTCCTACAGGCACTCGGCATGGATTTTATCGTGTAGTTTTTCAGTTTGTGTAATTGAACGCAATTTGCGACTTTATTTGGAAAACCGCTCATTCAGAACGATTAAAAGAGCGTTAAATCATACATTTATTTCAAACATCTCAATAGCTCCCAACAGCGTGCATCAAGGCTAAATATCTGCGTCGGCAGCTGCAGCGGAAGCCGATAACAGCTGATAGCGTTATCAGAGCGATAGCGGCGCTTTGTCGCTGCCGACACCTGGGGAGCCAGTTCAATGTTCGCGAATGAGGAATTGGATGCTCTTATATGTTATATTCGCGTTACAGAAGCCTATTATAGCTTTAATCGTTCATGGATGGATACCTTCGTATAGGCATGAAGGTAGATTTAGTCTAAATAAAATGACGCGTCTCTCCGATGTAGGTATTTGTGCATATTTCTGTTCTTTTATGAGGTGCGTTATTTTAGTTAAGACTATCTGTAAATGACGTTCATTATGTGTGTGTATTAGTATTTATTGTGTAATTTATTTTATATTTTTATATTTAGGTATAAGTGTAAATATTATTAGCAAAAATCCCACCGCATCACACACATTACTATTTAGTGCACCTACCATATTTTCCCTGCATCACTCTAAGGTCGACTGGTAGAAAATGCCTATGGAATTAAGTCCGCGTCTGTACTAATTTTGTGCGAAAGAATAAAAAAATAATAATATTATGACCGATTTTTAGGGCCATAATTAGGCATAGGCTACATAGGCTGGAGAAAAGGGGCCCGAAAAAAAACATTCAATTGCGAATCGGAGTCGCGCACGATGGGTTCCATACCATTATTTATAAAAACGGCAAAAAAATCATGTCTGTTGTATGGGAGCCCCCTTAAATATTTATTTTATTCTATTTTTTAGGCTTTGTTGTTATGGAGGCAACAGAAATACATCATCTGTGAAAATTTCAACTGTCTAAGTATCACGGTTCATGATATACAGCCTGGTGACAGACGGACGGACAGCGGAGTCTTAGTAATAGGGTCCCGTTTTACCCTTTGGGTACGGAACCCTAAAAATGGTAGCTGCTTGGACTGGATGCGGGTAGCGTTTAGAATGAGAAAATTGCTCTATAAACGAATTTCGCAAGATAATTTATCTCCCCTTCCTCGTAAGTAGAGCCCGCACCACAAGTTACCCTAGAAGTCTACAGATTGAGAGAGAGAGATTCCTATAATTTACCGAGCGTTACAGCGGTTACAGCGGTTACGTACTGCATCCGATCCGAATCCGTGAAAATACGTTCCGAAGTAGCCATAGAACTATTTGTATGGTAGTTTACGCACTACATCCGGCATCCGTCATCCGATTTCTATCCGTCATCCGTGAGTTTCTAATTCGGAAAAACAATCGACGGACCGAAGTAGCCGTAGTACTGTTTGTCTGAACGCTTTCGCATTACCTCGGATTCAAATCAGACGCCAAACGGATATGCCAAAGATGGCCCCTGAATTGTTAGAATTTGAATCAGAGATCGGAATAGTGCATAAGCAACATCCGAATTCGGTCCGAGATTTTTACTCTAGATCGGTATTTTCACGGATTCGGATCGGATGCAGTGCGTAAAGCAATATCGAGTTTTTTATATCCGTATTTTCACGGATTCGGATCGGATGCAGTGCGTAATCGCTCTTATTGGGTAAAGTTGCACTTGCATAGTTGCATCCTAACCAATAAGTAATGAAGCAAACCCCATAGTTTTAGGTAATAGAGTCTCGTAGCGTTAACTATCACAAGTAAAATTAGTTTATGAGTCTATTTATGTGCCCAGTTTGAAAATAAAAAATGCTACCTACCATTGGTATGCAAAACGATTCGTTTAGCCATAGGAACCGGGTATAGGACGATATCATGAAATCGTACTTAATTTACATCATTCAATCGAAGGACGTCCACTGCTGGACATAGGCCTCCCCCAAGACGTGTTGGGGGAGTTTGCCATAATCGCCACGCTTGGCAGGCGGGTTGGCGATCGCAGTACGGTTGTCAAAATACTCAGAGAACGCTGCTGCCCATCCTCTAGTGAATCCCTTAGTCGCCTTTTACGACACCCATGGGAAGAGATGAGGTAGTGCTGTACATGCTTGAAGTAAATTAGTACTTTAAAAATAAGATTTTTGGAGTTCCGTACGCAAAGGTTGCCAACGGGACCGTATTACCTACCAAACCTACGCGCCGCCTGTACCTACGTTCATCTGTTTATCACAGGGTTGTATCTTTTTGACCGTAATAGGTAGTTGAAATTTTCATAGAAAATGTGTTACGCGTCATCCTACGTGAGCGATCAACAAGCGACGCGAAGCGGCGCGGTGCGACGCGAAAACAACAAACAGTCGATACCTATTGAAGTGTCCTACGTGACCAAACGCACGTGGAGTGCGGTGCGGCGCGGGCGGCGCGGCGCGAAGCGAACGCTGTCAGTTGGCTTGATATTTTCACGCGAACTGGATGCGGTGCCGTACAGTGCTACTGAATGACGGCGGCGCGCGGCGAGCGGTCCGCGAGCTCGTAGGACAAAGCCGCCCCTTCGCACCGAATCGCGTGTTACCGCATCGCATCGCTTCGCAATTCGCTTCGCTTTAAACCGCCTACGTAAGACGTCGGTTTAGAGTGCGTCTCACGAAAGAAGTCCCTTCGGCGCTATGTTGGAACCACTGATTGGCACCATTGTAAGGGTCAAAATACACGTCCGATAGTTCCTTCCGGGAGCCTGATCCGACTATCTGATCCTGATCCTTCTTTCTCTACTCCGTGATCTGATCGGATTCATGAAATACACGTACGATTCTCGTGTCCGATTTTTTCTGTACGACGACGACGCCCGGACGATGCTTACGATTCTGACATCCGATCCGTAAGTCTGATCGTACGTGTAATTCATGTTCAAACAAAATGACGCGGAGGCCTTCAGATAGTCTGATCAGACTATCGGAACCGACTATCGGAGGCAAGTATCGGACGTGTATTTATGCTCTAAAAGCGTCCGAAACAATGGAAAGTCAGTGGTGCCAACATAGCGCCGAAGGGACTTCTTTCGTGAGATGCACTCTACTATGACCTCTTCTTCTTCTTCCTTTGTCTTGTCCCATTATCTGGGGTCGACTCTCCTTGTCTGCCTTCTCCATTTATGTCAATCCAGAGCGGTTGCGGTGTCTATTTCGCTCTCCTTTAGATCTTTCTGGACTGTTGTCAGCCAGGTGGCGGGGTGTCTTCCGCGATTTCGCGTAACTGTCGGCAGGTTAAGGGCTACTCGCACCATGTGGTTTTTTGGACGGCGTAACACATATCCGTACCATCGTAGGCGTTGCTTTGTAACCTTTATCGTAAAAAAATAAAAAAGGTTAAATCCAAGGGGTGTCCACAGAAAAGAAGACTTGAAAAAAAATGATCTGCTCTGTCTTAAAAACGGTAATACAAAGCGTGAAACTTGGTATGATTGTAGTGAATAATCTACAGTTATACAACAAAAATAAGGAAAACTAGTGGTGGAACGGAATCCTAATCCAATCCGCAATTGACCGGTGTTTTTAATTCTATAACATTGCTTCCAAAATAGCATGGCTATAAGGAGTTTCAAAGAATTCAAGGGAGAAAAGTAATACAATAAAAACCGGCAAAGTGAGAGTCGGATTAGCGTACTAAGGGCCCTATCTCACTAGGACACCATGGTGGCGCCCACCGGTCGCGCCACCAACAAAATGTACGCAGTTGTATAAAGGGTACCTCACCTGGTATCAGCTTGGTTGCGCAACAAAGTTGACGGCAACCGAATCACCCGCTGGTGGCGCTGGCGCAACCATTTTGTTGGTGGCGCGACCGGTGACCGCCATCTAATGAGACAGGGCCCTAAGGGTTCTGTATCACCACTAGTTTTCCTTTTCATTATTGTGTTGTTTAACAATAGAGTATGCACTACAATCATACCAAGTTTCATACTTGTATGTATTTCCGTTGTTAAGATAGAGCAGAAACAAAAAACATTGAAATTTTATGTTTTTTTTTAGGTTTCTTGTATGAAGGCTCCCTTTGCCTTTAGATTTTTTATGATATTTAACATTTGCTATAATAGAGGCCACAGTAACACATATTCTGCGAAAATTTTAACTGGCTACCTACTACGATTAAAAATATATAGCCCTGTGACAGACCGGCGGACGGACAGAAGGCGTAGACTTAGTACCTAATAAGGCCCCGTTGTCCCCTTTTTGGTACGGAACCCTAGAAACGTTCTAGGATGTAAAACGTAAATAATTAATTAATTAAAAGGCAAAAATAGAATATTTTCAATACCTAGATAAAACTTGTTACTTCGTTAGCTTAGTTTAACTTTTATGTTAGACCAAGTAGGTATAGATTCTTATCTGTATTTACGACCTAGTTAGTATCAAGTAGTAGATTAGTATTTATAACCTGGATTTTAATATAATTCTGGGTCATTTTAATTAGGTTCGGCATTGCCACACACAACTGGAATCTAGCCAACATATCAGACAAGGGCTGATTGTCCGAAATATTTTATGACAACCCTAGTGAGCTTCCACTGAGAAACAGGAATGTTCGAACGCAACGTGCTAATAATGTGTCACTGCGCATTATGGTTACTGCTGTAACCATAATGGCTTTAAAGGATGCATAAACATAATATACCTACTAATTGTCATTACAGTGTGTGGATTCAGCAGGTTTAATTAACAACACACATACACCTTATACGAGTGTTATTAAAAACTTCTGGCAAAAAACAAGAAGCTGTTTTTCATGACTACCATATATACCATAGGTAATCATAATCATAAATAATGTTCTCTAAAATGGTTTAAGATAAGACAAATATTTTTTATTATTATAATTGATACCAACTCAAAAAAAATATTTTTTCATTAGAATTTAATAATCTAAGTAAAAACGAAAAACTAATTTAATTTAAACTCGTATGTCAACAATGTCTAAGAATGTGAATTTCCTATGACAGCAAGTACTTTGGATAAGCACTCGCTGTATCTGGGTAAATAAGAAGAAAGTGTGCAATATCTTGAAGTAGTCCAAGCTTCAGATAAAGTTAGACTTCATGCCTAACTCAGTCCAAGAATAGAAACTGAAAATATTGCAACCCTTGTTTATGGATTGCTGACATTCTGCAATCTTTCATATCTAACAGAATATTTCGTGTTAGACGGAGATGTTTATTCCGAACAGAAGAAAATAAAAGTTGGAGTATTTCAAGGGAGCGTTCTAGGTCCTGTATCTGCTTTAATAATGAATCATGATATATGGAACGTGCGCAGCAGACTGGAGGCGTGTGTCGGACGCGCCGCGCATCATGCCGGTTGTCAAAAGCAGTACAAACCGGTGTAAATCGTGCGGGCGGACGCGTAGCGCTACAAGCCGTGTTTCACTGTTCACTATCGGTATGCACTCACACAATTGCAAAGCTGAGATTACAGCTCGCGAACCACCAATCTGTTTGCCAACATGATGATTATGACCAAACACGCTTATGGTCACGACGACTGTTGGTTTTAACTTCTGTTAATGCCACTTATAGGTATTTTCAACAATTGACGCAAATCCGTTTCATTGCGGCGTCAATACTGCGGTACCAGGAAATGTGTTAGTGGTAGTTGACAAAAGTTCACAGTCATGATAAATACGACGAACAATATGACCAATTGTTGAGGAAGGTATTTTGAATATTTTAATGGAAGTGTTCCAAGATTTCTTTGTAGAGAACGTTAAGAGCGTTTACGCCGTGCATTTCATACAAATGTTCAAGTCCTTATTTTTCGATATGACTGAACCGATTTTAATGAAACTTCATACCCATCAGCAGAATATATAGGACTAAAAAGTTAGTAGAAAACATATTCGAAAAATACTGTTACAGTTAAATAAGACCGATATTAAATTTTTCATACAAACAGAAATTTCCAATTATCTTTTTTTTAGTAAGACATTTCGAAAATGTTTTCTACTAACTTTTTAGACCTAAGTATCCTGCTTACGTGTGTGAAGTTTCATCAAATCGGTTCAGTCATTACGAAAAACAAAGACTTGAAAATTTGTATGAAATGCCGTACGGCGTACACGCTCTTAATACGGGTGGAAATACGACATTTACAATATCTGAGTCTACTTAATCATTTACTGTGTCATATTATGGTTCACTGTAAAGAATAGATCGCCTTCTGTCTTCTGTGCTACGGGTGTCGTAAAAAATCCGTGTCAAGCATTCCCATGTGCGCAACAATAACATCGTTCGCCAGTCCGTTGAATAGAAACATTCTCTTCAATTTCTGCTGATCATGAGACATCCCAATGATAGCCACAATGGGATCAACGAGGAAATTGCCATAATCACCACCTTTGGCAGACAGTTCAGCTGTCCCATTTCAAAACCTAGTAAGGGCTTAAAACGAAATTTTACAGGAGAACGCATAAACGTTAAATCGATCAGCTTTTGAAAAGTATTTATGTTAGGTAAAACCATGTGGTTAAAGTGACTTACTAGGTTTTAAAATGATCAGAGGCCGTGAATGGCACTTACTTGGCATCGATGCTTAAATATGTCTGCTTATTATGCGAGTTTTCAACGCTGGTGTTTTTGTATTTGGTAGAGACTTTCTAGGTTAGCAAGATAAAACGATTTTTGTAAAAAGTGTCCCTTACTAGCTTTTGAAATGGGACAGCCGACTGTTTTGGTGATCGCAGCTTGTTGTTAAAGCAGACATGAGGCTGCTGCTGTCTATCTTTTTAATGTAGTTTCTTAGTCGACACCTAGTGGGGAAGGGCAGGCCTATTTCACCTATCTTTGCTGTTAATTGTAACTACATTTTATGATGCCTATGTACAGCAGTTTGAAGTATACATTTTCCTCTTAGCCATGTTCTCCAACTATGTTGGGCTCGGCTTCCATTCTAACCAGATGCGGCTTTACCTACACCGAGTTTTACCTTTGAAATGGCTTGTTGTCTAAGCCTAGAATATATTCTGAGATTCCGGGAACGGCTTTTATTTCTTGACTGTGCGATGAACGTTTTCTATAGGTTTACCTTTGATGCTAGGAACGCGTTTGTGTTGCTGTGAGTGCATGAAAATTGCTTAGTTATTATGTTGTAATTTATAAGTTTTGTTTTGCAGTGACCTTCGCGTCGAGATGTTTTAAAGTTCTGCCTAGCCTATTTCCAACTATGTTGGGGTCAGCAATCAGTCTAACCAGATGCGGCGGAATACCAGTATTTTACACGGAGTGACTGCCATCAGACTTCCGCAAACTATGTTACTGAGCAATGTCGATACACTTAAGGTTAGACCGATTATCAGACTTTCGGACTTTTGACTACTGTCATAGGTATGATAGGTATGACACCCGGAACCGTCGGCTTAAAGTGCTTTCCGAAGCACAGAGGGGTTTCGATGTGTAACGAACGGTTATCCATCCATGGACTGACCGCGGCAAGCGCAGCTCAACCTCGCGAACCGTATGATCCGTGCGGTTGTTAATTAGCCACGGGACCCTCCTCCTACTCCTCCTCCTAGAGATGTTTTAAAGACAATATAAAATTATTGTCCTCTGGTTTTTCACTGCTGCTGCAACGTCACCTTAATGCTTGCTAAGCGTCTTGCAGCAAACGTTTTTATTTAAGAGACGCAAATATCCAGGAGTGTACTGTTAAAAGATGTTCATGAAAATGTTGATGTCTTCCAACTAATACAAGCACGCAATTACATTTCAAGTTTTCCTGCATTATAATGAGATATGAATCCATAACTGTCTTATTTGGGAGATAAGACAGTTATGGATTCAATCACAGATTCAATACAATTTATGTATTGTAGGTAACGGATTTCAACGACAAACAAGTTGTTATGGGTAAGAAATTCTGTAAAGATTTTTGTTATCTCAGTGCAATCGGATTTACCTGTAACTATTGAAGTTACCACCATGAAATTGATACATATAATGAACATTGATGAGCCTAAGACTCACTTGGTTTTTGTTTTATTGTGATATCTCAAGTGGTATCGGAGCTATGACGATTATTTTGCGATGTAGAGTATGTAACTCCGTGTATATTAAATCCTGAAATAGTTGAGATTCACACTTTAAAAAAATGTGTATCTGTCACTTCTTCTTTTTCTCTCGTGTCGGATGCGCTATAATGTGAATAGCTCCTGCCGCAGCCGTGGTGAAAAGATTAGCCAGCCAGCAAGACTACGTGGGGTACATCGGAAGTCCTTTAGTCGTCAGTCATGAAGGTTCCGTTATTGAAGACAGTATATTGGAGAAGAAATATCAACACTAGGCAGATGAAAAATATCGAATGGACGCTAAACGATACAAATTTAATATTATATCCGTTTCAATTCTTGTCTACGTTCCGTTAACTACTTACTATGTGATTTTAGTGGGTAGGTCTATATTTTTATCATCTAATTTAAGGTCGTTAACAGTTCCTTTATCTCTTATAATTACTTCATCTATTGGTTCCTATCGAACTATCTGATACGGAAGTACATATGTATTAGCATTGTACCCGTCATACAATTCTTATTCACCAATACTTAAAATACCCAAAAATTCTCAACTGAATACTTGCATGCATAGTTCGATATCATACGAGTGTCGGTGTCGCGTGCCGGAGTCATTGACTGCCGCAGTCCAGATTAGAAACGCGCCGCTTTCTACTAGAGGCGGCACTAGTTTGGAGTGCGAGGTTGCCGCTTCGCGTTGCGCGGGCCCAGATATTTAGCGTAAGGATGGGATGGGTGGAATGGGTATATAGATTTTTTGGTGTTTCTGATGTTTCGTGTACTGTATTCATGATTGGTGTAGGTATAATAAAGCATAATGTAGTCCATAAGATTGCATGCCATCTTGAACTGTTGAATAAGATAATCTGTAAGTATTAATTAATTAAGGAAGAAAAAAAGCAGCTCATTAAAAAAAAGAGTGAGAGAAACTATGTTTAGGATCTGAAGATGTGATGGTAATTTACCCAGGACTCTAGGCCTGATGACGAGGGAAGTTTTGGGTATTCGATTGTAGGATTATTTCTTGGAAGATATCGTCTAAGATTCTTAATAAGTAGAATTAAAAAGGATGTATTAAGAGCCTCCACGAGTGACGATACCCGCACACTCTAGGCATTCAGCCTTGCTACCAACTTTGCTAACTGCTTTGCTAAATATGCTCAAATAGCTCGGTCAGCGCGAGGGTTTAAAAAGAAGAATATTATTTCAAGAAGGGATCACGACACGATACCTACGATACGGATTATGATTTTGTAAAAGAAGAAACTACCAAAACTAAGATGAAGTCTTAAGCGTGAGAGTTTAAGGGTTAATTAAGACCGTAATCATTATCGGTAGCCCTTAAACGAATTTTTAAATATAAGTCTTCGTCAAGACCGTGTTTCTCCTCGCAGATCCTACGATCAACGCGGTTATTTCGGCCACGAGCCCCTCTTTCTCCACAAGAGGGTTTCTTCAAAACCGTATCGGTGTGTTGCAATTATTTCCCTGCTTGGAAAAGGTTTTGCTGATTGCAGTAGGTATGTGGTTATGAGAACATAGGCAGATGCTGATGCTGCTCCTTTAACACGAGATCTTTTAGTCACCGGGAGATTAGTTTATTCTATTCGTTTACTGTTATTTACAATTAATTTTTTAGTCTGCCTACTCGTTGCCGGGGACGACGAACGGCTCATTATCAATCCTTATACTAAAAACCCGTGAGAAAAGATTTCCTTGTCATGCTTTAAGAGTTCTGGGATTTCTATCAAATAGCGATTCACGTTTAATACCCAAAATAGTAAGATCGTTCTCAAATATAAACGTTTTCATGTCCATTCGCTTATTTGTTAAAAAAAAACAGAAAACATCGCAGTCGTTATGTAAGACTTGATTCAAATTACTGCTGCGTAGATGTTTCATCTTTTTTACACTTTACGTAGTCCAATCCAATTAATTAAAGTAGCAAAATATAATGTTGGCTCGAGGTCTTTTAGAAGTAGAGATATATTCATTTATAAGCCGGCTTTGTTTGCAAGCGTAGGAATCTTGACCAAAATGAATCTTGCCGGTCATCAATGAATGCTATATTTTGATAAAGTGTAGGCTGTAGTAGGTATAAAGAGTAAGAATGGTAAACGTGCAATACAAAAAAGAAAAGAGAATAGCCAGAACGGATACAGAGAAAACCTCTGTTCGGAATCCGCTGTGAAGAATACAATTATTTTAAAGAAATGGGATACCTATATCTAAATTTTAAAATCATCTCTTCCACTATGAGGAGTTTAGTAATATGTAACGAGTTAGTATTAGAATCTCTTTGCTTATTGATCAGTAGAAAATTGGGTTTGTGCTGTACGTAGAGTAATAGTAATTTCTTCACTTAAATAGGTATCGAATAGGTAAGTGTCGGTACATTAATCTGATTACTGTTATCATTTACGCACGTTTCTAGATTAGATTGTTGAGTTTATGTGTTTATCCAATGCATTATCTCGATTTGTTAAGTAGTTTCTACATAGCACTTACCCAGTTTACATGGTTAGGTACTGAAAGTATCGTCAGAAAAGATTTGAATGTAGAAAACACTGAATCTGTTCTTAAGGTGGATTCATTGCTTTCTTATGTTTTACTTCTAACTTTGGTTTCCAAATGATTCTTCTAATGTCCGGTTCCTTTACGTAATCGAATAGTTTTTTTTATCAATAGTAGAATTCAGTGATCCTAAACTGTTCCTACAAAAAGTTTCGTAGGCCAATTTGCCACGTATGTTTTTTAAAACGAGGCTACTCTACGGAGACTAGATTTCAAAGTCACCGTAGTTTTAACCTACACCAAACGGTTGGTAAGATATGCGAATTGAGCTTATATGTATCCTTTTGAAATATGAATAACTCTCTCAACTGGGTGCCACAACATCCGGTTCTCCGTCTTCCGAATCGTCTGCTTCAGGCTGCTTCTTTTCAGGTCGTCGGAGATGCTTGGATATACCTACCTATGAAGTTTATTGTGTTTTAGAAGAATGTATTTTGTGATTCTATTTTTTGTTAGTGAAGATTTAAGGATAGAGGAGGAATCTTTAGGATATTAAAGATAGTCTACGAAGATTTTTATTTAAAATCTCTGTAGATTTGAATTTAAATAGACGACAAGGTCGTGGGACGCTGGTGGTTTGGTTTTAATTTATTTATTGTTATTCATGAGTTTTAAAACTTATGCATTATTTAATTTTATACGTTGTTCATTGCTTAAAACTTGGCTAGATAGAATCTTTATGTTGCAACTTGTATCTAACTCATTTTGGTGACCTCTGGTGCTCGTTGAGTTTAACATTTCATCTGGTATTTCTCGATGATATTTTTCAACAGAGTTTAATGAAATGTCTTGAATTTCTTATTAGCTACTGACCTTACTTTCAAGAGTTTCAAGACTATAAATAAAGTATAATTTAAAAACCTGTTATTTATGTATGTCGAAGTAATTAATACAATCGTACAGTACGTGACAATACTTATAACAAGATAAGATCAGAAACCTCGCTAAATCACACTCCCACGCAGGTCCGTGAGAACACAGCCAACTATAATTGGTAGGTAGTTAACATATTCATGAAGTCTATATTTACCTTCGTAAAACCTTCACAGCTAAATTAATTATTAGTTGCGAAACCATTATCCAACTTAAGTCTGCCGTGCCGCGTATCGAACGAGCCAAACAACCTATACATAGCCACCTGGACGGTCACATAGAAAAACTGTTTAGTTACACACCGTCCTATATCTAAACAATATCCTAATCACAACCCTAATGTTAACAAAATAAAGTACAGAATAAAGTATGCATGGTAAATAGAACCTTGTCGCCCTAAGCGTCCGTCAGTATTCTGTTAGTATACAATAAATATTCGGCGCCAGTTGTGCCAGAACACACATATACATAGAGGAGCAACGTTGTGGCTTGCCAAGAGCGGCAACGTCGCATCGCTTGCCGGCGGATTCCAAGCTTGCTTCAATTTATTTTTACTAGTTTGACAAAGTTCTAAATTTTTACTACGGCAACAACACTGTAAAACGGGAACCTTATTTTGATGTTAATAAGGTTCATTCTTGAGCAGTTTTTGTTAAAGGACTTTGTCGTATTGAGGGGTATCGCGGCTGTGTCCGAGGGTAGCGGGACGCGTGGCGTTCTCGACGCATTGTGTTCGTTTTTTATGAGACGCGATAGAATCGATGTCAGTTGGCAGATTTTTTATTTTACCGTTTTTTGGCCTTGTTTGCCTCGAATAGATATAGACAATGAACACGGTGCAAAACAAGATTCGCTGTGGCATTGTGCTGTTGAGAAAAATATGATTTTATCCTCAAAATGTTTTGATCCAAACATCCTTTTGAATAAAATGAAAACAGAGATGTACTCAATAGCTTGAAAAGCCATGTTATTGAAAATAAAGTCTTTAAAATAACGAAATAGAGCTAATGAACCTTCTTTTTAGAATCACGTTTCAAAATCTTTGTGTTTTTCATCAATTTATTAAAGAAATAATCTTGATCCAAGATCACGCCATGTGTTTCATGTTGTATTGAGCTAGCTAAATTCAATTCTACTTGTAGATTTGCTGTATCACATCTGGTTCTTGAGATATCGCCTATTGATTGTTAAGACATCGAAACAAATTATTTTGTTGCTGCAAATTTTGGCCTTTAACGAAAAGAAGAAGCACTTTCATTTGATTTGACGATTCCATTATCTATTTCAAATACCCATTATAAACAATACAAAAGAGGAGGTAGGAGATCTTGGAGAAATTTGCTATAAAGAAGTCACTTTAAGTATTACAACATTGTGCCGTGGAGCATTCTTTTTAGAATGAACTCTACATTTTTCGTTGATTTGTTATACAAATTATCTCATTCATGAGTTACACCACATGTTTCCAATAGTTTTGGGTCCGCTAAATCTAAATCAAGTTACAGATTTACTCTATCACATCTGGTTTCTGAGATATCGCAGTTTGTTTATAAGGATATCGCAGACGATAGGAAATTTGTAGCCAATTTTAGCGCATAGCGACAGATAGAGGCATTATTATTTTGCCTGACGCCTTTATTTTGTTCTACCCACATGAATAAGATGAAGTAGAGGAGGTGGAGCATAATTTGCTGAAAGTGGCTGCAAAGAAGTCACTTTGAGCATAACAAAATATTGCCATTGAGTCTTATTTTTCAACTACCAAAGTCTTCTCGTTTTTCTTTGATTTGATGAGGAAATAATCTTACTCTTACATTGCACTATTTGTTCCTTTTAGACTTGGAGTCATCTGGATCGAAATGTACTTACGGTTTTGTTGTATCTCATCTGGTTTTTGAGATATCGCTGTTTGAATATTAGGACATCGGAACGTTGGAACAAATAATTCTGTTGCAGCGATATTGGCCTAATAACGAAAAATATACTCTTTTATTTAAAAACTTTTTTAGTTTTTCCTTCGTTTACTTTTTTAGATAAGAAAATAAACGGAGGATACCACGATAGATGCGAAAATTGGTCTCAAAAGAAATTTCTTTATCCAAGATCTCCGAAGTTCATAAGGAAAAACTAAAAATAGAACTAAAATTATGCATGTCTTGCGAAATTCCTCATCTAACATAAAATTAACTTGAACTTATAGTCTATTTTTATATGTTTGGTAACGTTAATAATTTATTTCCTTTCTGAAACCATATCACGTAAGTTCATAGAGTCTGCTTACGTTTAAAACAATTGCACTACCCGAATTTCGACACTACCCCGTGTTTTTATTTTATATTGAGTATTAGTTACCGAATTCTAATACCCTGAAGTAAGAACTTTCATTTCAGTAGTGTAATGAACTATGACTTCAGAAACAAATGAAATATCTGCAATAGTATGACTAGCGTTGCCGAGATTTTCGTCTACCTCTCAAGACAAAATGTGCCTATGTAACTATTAGTAATAATCTAAGTGTGATCTTCCATGAAACATATTTTTAAATAGTATATGATAAAGCTCTATTCTTGTAAGACAAGCTAGAGAAGGAGACAAAAATAACGAAGAAGAATGTCTTGAAATCCCGCAACACACTGTTGTCGTCTTTTATAAAAGAGCAGCTATAGAATTACGCAACAGAAGAAATATCTGGGCGAAAACATACGCAAAGTGATCAGAAATAGGCATACAAACATATATGTAATGTCTTTGCGTACATAGAAATTTGTATAAATAGGTCACTGATAATAATAGATAAGTTTTGCAAAATGCTATCACGACAAAGCAAAACTCGAGACGTCGCGTCGTGTCCTGTTCTGTTATTGAATGTTTCATTATAATCAAACGATGGTTTAATCTGATTCGGATTTAAATATCTATGCTATAATTTAAAAGGCAATTCTAAATCGGCTAATAGTCACTTTACCAAAGAAATTCTTGATCAGAAAGCTACACAATAGCATAATTATGCTCTAGTAAAGTAGACTAGAACATAATTATGCTAGATTTCTAGTAGTAGTTCACTAGAAATCTCGATTGAAAAACTTGATAATTAGGTATAACAGTTATCCATTTAACGAATTACGGCTTTTCTTTTGGTTGTCATCGTATTACCAATAAAAATTATAAGCTGCAAAAATTTTGAGAAACCCATCGGATTATCCGGTGAAAAATACTATTAAAAAGCAACGGCTAAGTAGTTTTAAGATTAATAGAGATACGAGTTTAGAAACAAATATAAATTATCATTATGATAGCATATTAAACCAAGCTAATAATAAACCTGTGTGCTATGTATTGACAATATCAAATGAATGGGCTACTATACAATGTCATTTCATTGTATCGAACGTTCATTCAATATTTCCTTTTTGTTGGATCCGGCGATTGAAATTGCGGTTCAAAGAATGGGAAATAATTGCATCATCATCATAATGTATAACTGTATAAGCATTTCAGAAATAAAATAGATTTTTCTCCATAGACTAGATTATTCTCCGTAAACTGTTTTCACGGCGGATGGTAGTCCTGAAGATCTGTTGACTAATTTAGACTTAAAGAAACGCAAAGGTTTCTGCTGGATTAAATCTATGTACTTCTTAACGTTGGCTGTGTCACGTGTTATTCTACTTCTCGAGTCAATGTCGCCAGTATTGTTAAACGAGAACTGGGCGTGACTAGATCTCTCGCGCCCCTGGCAGGGCAATGAGAAGAACTCGAAATTGAAGATCATTACTTTCAAGAGCAAGCGCATACGGATGGTGGTTCCTTTAATCACGATTTGTGCTTAAAACTTACAATGAGTGACTTCTCCGAACCCTGCAAAGCTATAGGTAAAATCTCTCTTTATTTTTTCTTGAAAGGTCGAATTGATGGCGATCGCAGTATGTAGTATGGACTTGGAGGTATTATATTATTACGGTTTTACATCTACGGTAGCATATTCTTGGATAGGGATCACACACTCTTCTCTCTTTATCTCTCTCTTTCTCCCATAGATAAATCCTGAGTGCCTCTTCTTTTTATAAATACCTTTATTTAAGTAGGTAAGTCTAGCAACAAAGACCGTATCAGTAAGGTATTTTTAGGATTACACACGTCAAAACGGAATCCTTGTGGTGAGATTTCGGTGTATGTCTGTCTGCATGTCGATGGGTCCTATGTATAAGGGCCGAACTGACATTTCAGTAATTTTCGATTTGAACGTTTATAATATGTAGGTAGATATATTTAGTTCACATTAGAAATTACAAAAATGCCACTTTAGCCATTATACATAGGACCCATCGATGTCACGACCGTTTTTCTCAATGCCGACTATTGCTTTTGACTTGAAGTTTAACAAAGTTACCGAAGTTATTTGCCTGCACCAATTCATGGAAAAAAAAAAAATTAATTAAAAACACATAACGTTACACTTTACATTACAATCGTATCTACGTTACGGAAACCAGTATTCGTTCATAATCATGTAATTACATGGAAAGTGATAAAAAAGCAACTCGTTAAGCGTTGAAAATATGTTTTTTCCTTATTTGTTGTTATTTGCGGTTTGTTTTACATTGTAACCAGTAATGTAGTTACCTAAGTTACTTTGTAGGTACTGAATTAAGTATGTTTTAGCACATTTTTACCCTGTAAGGTATTACTGTGACCTGCAGTGTAACGGTAATTATGTAGCCCATGTTTGGCTGTATAAATTTTCGGTCTGATATGATTATGACCTACCTACCAGTCTTTAATTAAGTTTGAAATGTTTATGAAACGTTGACTCAGTTTTAATTCCATTATCAAATTTATAACACTAATCAATATACCTACATAGTCTATCTTCTGTATGTATAAAAATGTATGTTTCTTTATTTATCCCGTAGCGTTCCTATAACATTAATCCGATTGCGATGAAATTTTGGTGAGATGTTGTGTGCACGAACGAGAAGGTTTCTGACATAGTAAAAAAATCTTCTTACGAGGGCAGAGCCGCGAGGGCGCAGCTAGTTACTTATAAAATATTTGATGGTGTTAATAAATCGGTAGATGCCTTACAAGACTACCGATCATATTATTGCATCGTGAGTATCGTAACTCGTGATCAAATCGTAAAATCGTGTCAGAAATGCTTTTAGGAATATTTCAGATATTTCTCTCCTGATAACAAATAATACTATAGGAACTAAATTTCAGTCAATGATTGTTATGAAAATCTTTAATAGAATAGGTGCAGTTCGGGCATTTAAATTTAAACAAACCTTTGTTCTTGAAACATAAATTTTGCGAATGAATATTGGAGAGATTAATAAGAGTAAATCATAATTATTGTTTGGTTCATATTGAGTGGATGGTTTAGTTATTATCAGTACTGTCTGATATGAGGATAACACAGACAAATCTATTGGAAAAACCAGCAGAAACAATATCAAACTCTTTGGAATTACCAGTTAGAGACATTCTAAACTATCAGATAAATAATCTGAAAACCGTTGTTTATGTCAAGCCTGTGGCTTTAGTGTTACCATCGACCACCACGATGCTATACAACCTTCATAGCTAGTACATATTGATGAAAACCAAGAAATAACGTTGAAGAGCGACATAGAAAACACAGTTTATGGTCAGAAGTCAATCGTGGTCGGTCCAGTCGTAAACTGTTCACAATGGCTCGTAAAAATGCTTTATTACTAGTGTTTGCTGCAGATTTTGTACTAAGGATTTTAGATTTTGAGTCGCTAAGGCGATGTGATATGTTTTCGAGGAATATTCGCGTACTTTGTGATAGAGGAACACGTTCGGAGACGTAAACAAAATTAGATAGAACAGGAAAGAGAACTAACTCATTGTAATACAGTCCGCGAGGCCTAAGCTGAACTTTGCATTTGTGTGAGTGCACATAGAATCAATTGCCAAAAAGCAGTATAAACCGGTTTAAACCAAGCAATGGACGCGTCAGCATTTATTCTCATACAAATGCAAAGCTCAGCTTAGGCCTCGCAGACTGTACTCATTTTTAATTAATTCCGAATCAATGTCAAACCCTAGAAAATTCGGAAAACCGCATTGAATTGCTTTTGTTACTCATGCAACGTAGAATTTACGAGATGCAACATGCAGAAACCATTTTATTTTTGCAAATTGTTGTAAATTATAAAAGAACCTGACGGTTACGCACACACATGATAAATTTTAATTTATACGATAAAACCGTGTTATCTATTGGTAACACGTTCTACAACTTTTATTAATTTACTTACTATTTCTCTGGTAATTTATTCATTGAAAGCAGTAATTTCAGGTAGCCATAAATGAGCTACGCAGTATGCATTAGACGTAGTCACATTATAAGTACCTTTTTACCTAAGTACGGTACATAATGTATTCTAAACGAGCCGTAAAATAAATGATGCCCTTCACGTATTCATTTAACCCTACCCTATAATGATGACGTGTTTAAAGGCTTTATTAATTAAGTCCTAATGCTAACAAAATGAAATTCGCTTTATTAAGTCTTTATTAGCAAGTGACAATATTAAGTTTTATGATCGCTATAACCTTAAAATGTTTGCTAAACACGACTCTTATTAGCAGGCGTATAAGTGACAACATTAAATTTTAATTTTACGATCCGTGGAATATCGTCGTAATATCGCCTCGCAGGTGGATTTGCTTGATTTGATATCATGTCATTTGGTGTTATTTAATAAAAGTCGAACTTTGCTGATTTTTATTTTGATATAATTACCCTTTATCATTTTAATCCGTCAAACTGAGATGGAACCGTAAAGGAAGAGGTCTCATCATTATTTTTGCTATGCCCTTTGTCACTTTAATCTGTCAAACTGAGATAGAATGGTAAATGAGATGTATCATCTCATCATCATTATTTTAGCGATTTCCATATTCGTTAGCCGGTTTTCAGGCTATCCGTATCCATTATTTTTTTTCAGAGTTTTATTTATATTTTTCATTTGTTATAGGTCTATCTTTCGAGTCAGCTTCCAGTCTAACCAGATGCGGCTGAATACTACTATTTTACACGAAGCAACTGCCATCAGATCTCCGCAACCCAGTTAGGTACTGCCGATATTGTAACGTTAGATCGGTTGTCAGACAGGGCTACCGACTACCCGCAGCGACTGTCATAGGTTATATCTATAGACTTCTTCTTCTTCCTGCCCTTATCCCATGTCACGCTTAGCCGGTTGAGGGTGGCTTGAGGAGTCAACCCTTAACGAGCAGGTGCACATAAAATCAGAATATAAGAATATTAAGGAAAACACTTTTAAGCATACAATAATATATTTTAATAATAGTTACAAATTAGTTTAGTTTACAGGGCGTGGTTCTTTACACAGTACGATACGAGGAGTTCAGGGTCTTCAGGTGTAGTAGGTAGTACTTAACTAGGAGGCTGCTGAGGCGCGAGAGAGGACGGAGTGCAGCGTGCCGGCCCTTTTATAGGCGCACCCCGCTAGTCGCCACCGCTGCACCGTCACACCCATGTTACTTGGGGTCGGCGCAACACGTTTTCTTCTTCCATTCTGTCCTGTCCACCGTCATGATATCACTGACTCCCTTCTCTTTCATATCATTCTTCACACAATCCATCCATCTTTTCTTTGGCCTCCCTCTTCCTCTCCATCCATCCACATAACATATTCATAACTCTTTTGGTCACCTGCGTTTCATCCCTACTCTTCACATGCCCTTACCAAGACAGACGATTCCCTTTCAACTTTTCTGTCACTGGCGCTACTTTCAAACTTCCTCTAATGTACTCATTGTAACGTAGTCATAGGTATTCGGATAAATTGTTAGAAGTATTTAATAATACAACATATTTATTATATACCTACCCATAATAGTTACAAATATTTTATTATTAGGTATTTTAACTATGGAACACTTAGACCGCAGAAATTATTTCGATAGTTTCAAATATGTTTCGAAATCCGTGACAGTAGAACAAGAGGATTACGTCACTCTTGAAAATAGGATGTTCTATTTCGTCGTGTCCGAGATCTCCGTGTAAAAACTCCATTAGCACGACAGGGTGTGACTTCATTGCGGAAATCGATGCGATCAAGTGAAGTCGATTCAAGTTTTTCATCTAAGGCGTGAGTGATGTCATGAGGATGTGAGGTAATGGAGGTTATGATCGCAATTCCGAAAAAAACTACTGTTTTTTATAGACAGACTATTGACCGTATGTGAAGGTTAATTATTATAATGTTAATAGGGAGGCTTTACTTGTCTCAATACCTACTTCTGATTTCTTATATGCTGTCGATACGAATAAAAAGACGCACATCATATTTGCGTAAAACACTCGTAATCTCTCTGCTTTGACAGGTCAGCAATTTCCATAGCAACGTATGTATTAACAATCCGACTTCTCCACAACTATGTACCACGCAATGATTATTGTTGTAGTGTCAAAATGAAAGCTATTTAAACTATGAATGTGATACGCAATTCGGAAGCTGATCTTTGCCTGCAGGGCTAACTTGCACAGCGCGAGATAATTTTGTCGGCGCATTATTCGGTTTCGAAACGAGATAAGTCATGTATTATGTCGTCACGGCACGAGATAATGCGACGACAAAACTTTGTCGCGTTGCGCATGTCATCTGGTAAACCAGTAAGCCTGACATGCGCAACACAATATTAAGCAATTAAGGATTGCTTAAAATTGGAGTATAGTTTTAGCAGCTATAACTTGCGCAAATGTAATTAATACAATGTTTTTACTTGGAATTTTGATATCAATAAAGTAGGGTTTGGTATATTAAATACTGTGGATACCGTTTATATTCCGCGTTTTTCTCTACTATAATATGCATGTATTATACATATTATAAACCTTTCTCTTGAATCACTCTATTTATAAAAAAATCGCATCAAAATCCGTTGCGTAGTTTTAAAGATCTAGGCATACATAGGGACAGACAGAAAGCGGGTAGCGAGTTTTATACTATGTAGTGATGCCCTGATGCCGATGGAGCTAACGTTTTCTATTAAAGTCGATAAAATAATGTCAAGTAACTAATAAACGTAAAAAAAATTACATTATTGTTATCTAATTATAAAGCGGTGTCGAGATATTATCGAGTTGTAGTATCGATAGTATCGACACGTTGATGTATTAATCATTGAATAGCTATTTGTTAATTTGAATTTTAAATTGGTGGATTGCAAAAACACCTTAATAGATACGATAGCGAAAACCGATAATAGCGCAAAAACTATTCAATAACAAGACACAATCATTATTCTCCTTATACTTATCACATCATATCAGCCTATAAACGTGCAATTCTAAGTACCGTCCTAATCGACAATGCAATAAACGGTCTACAGGAAATATTGACAAAATCACCACGCTTGAAAAACGGATGGGTGGTCGCAGTCAGCGGAGGTTGCTACCACTCTCTTGACACTACGATATTTTTCAAAGTCTTTATAAACCCTGCTGCACATTATAAGAAGTTTCTGCCAGAAAATTTCTGACGCGTGCGTGTAAACCCACTGCGCATACATTTTGTACTAGAGTCAGCAGGCTGCCGGATCCGGCAAATTCTGACCATGTGCGGGGTCTAGTATAAATGTATGAACAGAGTCGCGCGTCAGAAATTTTCTGACAGTCTGATATTGTGCAGTCGGGCTTAAAGGGCGTGTCATTTTGACTTTCTCGCCCGGTAATAACATTACACAACCAATACAAAGAGTACTCGTATCTACTGCAACAATTTAATTATAATATTTGGTGTAGAAAGATTACCGAATTATAATTGGACAGCGTTGCTACACCTTGAAGGACACAGATTAACAATATGGATATAATTATAATTTTTGAAATAACAATATCACGCCTGTATTCTCCGAAGGATTTGGCAGAGGTGTACAGTAAACCCTCATTTCGCCGTTATGTTCCAGTCCCATGTAATAGGGGGCGAGTCTATTGCCATCAACCGGGCACAATTCCAGACTCCGGGCTGCTACTGAGATATTCCACACGGAATAACTCAATAACACTGTCCGATCTGAGGATCGAGCCCAGGACCTCGTTAGACCAACGAGACAGTCATTTTTAGAAATATGCACTGTTATTAAGAAATTCTAAAAAAAATGTTACAAATGTGAACCCATGGTAAGGCCAAAATGACCACCGGACGACTCGACTACGTTGGCAATAACAATGAAGAGTTAAATAATAGGAAATGTGGGTCCGCTCGTAAAAATATACTTTTTATACTATTTTAATTAACTCTGACAGCGCCCTGATTGGTTTTGCTTCGAGATCATTGGCTAAGAATGATGGCTAGCTAATTAAATATGAAACAAATTTGCTTAATAATGTATTTTGTGCCGAAGAACATATACAAGGTTAGTCAGAAAGGGGGTACCAATCCGAAAGGGTGTTAAAGTACCCATAATAATGAGTAACTTTTGTTCTACCACTTTCCCTAAAAGTGAATAGTTTAAGAGAAATAGCTGTTCAAAAATTACATAAAAAATATTCTAAAATCTATCTATCCTCAGCTATGATCAGCTGTATGTACATTTTAGGTCATATTTGGAGTCACAAATTAGAAGCTCCATTTACTGAATTCGTAACTAAAGTAGGGACGAAGAAATTTTGAGAAAACTAAAATAAAAATTATTTGACATGGAAATAAAAATTGTCGAATTTTGAAATTTTAACACTTGCTTTAAAACCGTCATCAGTGATACTTTAAGTGGCCTGCGGATTAGTACCCCCTTTCCGACTAACCTTGTATATAGAACATTATGTGTCAGGTCTTATTTATTACACAGAAGATTTCTTTAGTGAAAATTGGCTTTACCAACTTAAGGGTGTTACCACGTCCACGCGACTGACGTCCATCGATTATCGTGGATAGATTGGTGGTAGCTTTGGCTGGTTATCTACCAACCATCGATCGACAGTTGACCAACTATCGATGAACATTTGATCGGTGAGCCGTTCGAGACGAGCGAGGATCAATCGATGGCAGATCGATAAAAATCGAGTAACTGGGCAAATCGATTTGGCGTAGTAAGAACGACGACGACGGTTGATCACATTTTTCTATCGATCGTTGATATTGCTCGACAATCAGAAACAAATTGTCGATCAATCAGAAAGTCGAGAATCAACTAAAGTAGAAGACTACTTAGCAGTGGCGAAGGCTCCATACAACTCGATTCCTATCGGCTTCCCTTTCGAAACGAGTAGTTACTCGAATTTACGCATCATACTTGAGCAAGGTAAGCATTTTTTGGTACGGCTTCCCTTTTAAGAAAATTCACCCCTCGCCACTGCTACTTAGTCAATATGCTCCTGATAAATATGAAAACAGGATTATTGGGTAGTATATAAATTGTTCGGGGTGTTCATCAGCAAAGAACAGGGGCTCCGACTGTCTTTCGAATCGTCCAGAACTTATAAAAATATATACGTTATCAACTGCACCAAAAACTGTCCTAAATTCTACCATTCCACTTTTGTTGGCGCTTAGAAAAACATATTTTAAACGCATTAACTTGTTTACAAGCAATAACATTGTAATTTAGTGACTCAGCGGCTATAAGTCATCATATTAACTATATATATCCTCATATTTATCGGAAGGTACCTAATAGGTAGTTCATCAAGGCGGCACATTCGAGACAGTGGTACGATAGCCTGTGACCCTATAGATATGCGCATACGCCAGTCTTGTCATCATGTGATGTCGGGAGCCAGTCGTGTATAAAGTAATGATAATAGATAGGATATTTTGTATAGTAAAACATGACTTTGATAGTGTATTAGAATGTATGGTATGTTGTCCGAGGTCCGGGAATAGATCGCGTTATCATAGATATTCTACCATAGTGTTGAAATTGAAATGCTTTCATTACATATAATGCTGCTAGTTATAGTTCTTCTGCTTCTCTGGTGTCAGTACGAGCTGAACGATGATAGCTCATGCCATACCATGGTGAAAAGATTAGCCAGGCGGCAACTTTGATCTGGGCTGGCTATCCAGGATGCCCCGGACATAGGTACCTAAGCATCGTCACTCGCGGTGGCTCTTTTGATGCACTGAAACTATTTGTTTATCTTTACGACGCGTGTTTACGGCGGCTTCCATTGTTTATCTATTTTGTGTATGTTTCCGGTAATTGATCAGTTGAATAGAAATTTCAATGTTAGGTTGAACGCTGGATTGCTACGCAGGAAGGTTTGTGTCGATCCCCGCCCTCACCTCTGGGGGCCTACTCCCTAAGTCCGTCAACGAAGTTAATCGTCCGTCCGAAAGTAGCCCGAAACGTAGGAGTGAACAAAACAAGTGTCAAGTTCAACTTTTCAGACGGGCAAAAACACATCGATAGTAGGGACAACTGTCAAATCGTGTTGTCATTCATTCTTAGTTCAGACCTCGAAAAAATCGTATGTCCGTAGGTGATAGGGAGTAGGAAACGCTCGTAACTAAGGCAGAAGCCACGGACTTCGTGCTTAGGTAGTAGACCTCCTGACTTCGAATTCATGTTAGATTATCACTTGGGTTAACGGTGAAGAATAACAATGTGAGGAAACCTGTAGGTACACCTGAGAGGGGTCCATAAAGTTCTCGGTAGTGGGTGTAGTCTGCCGACCCTCACCAGCATTCTAATTGCGCAATACACTCGTTTTCGCTTTGGTCTGCATGGTGGACTAAGGCGTGGTGCCCAGCAGTGGGACAATTATACTAAGCAGCCAGAGGGATATCATGGTACAGCCTGACATTATTAAGTGATACCTAAGTTAGTGATGGTTAATGTTAGTAGAAGGGATTAAAATAAGAATCTTCGTAGGTATGGATATATTGAATAACTTAGCTTAACTTCTTTTTAACGTAGATCTACGATGACAGACACTACACAATTTAAATAGGAAAACGGTAATGTTAAAAGATTTACAAAAGCAAAAAAGAAGATAAAATACCTATATTTTTTGCGCTGACCCAAGCGGGAAAGTTAGAAATGCCATTTACGCTACTGCTTCAGTAACCGTGAATTTTATGAAACCCGAAATGAGAACTACCATAACATCGTTAATGATATTGAGCAGCCAAGTCGAGATGATTTTGTGGAACACTTTAAAAGCAGGTCTATGTTATTTTTTATTTTTGATAAGAAGTAGGCTGGTCATACAAGCCGACGGTTTACCTGCTGGTAAGTGGTTACCATCACTCTTTACAGCTACAACACCAAGAGGTATGCTGATGCGTTGCCAGCCTTAGTGCGTACACGTAGAAAGCGGGTTGCTGGCGCTGATCTGCCAGCGCTTGTCGGTGCTGGTCCGCGCAGTTAGTCGGCGCAGGTAGTCTCTATACTATGTAGCGAACTAGCGCCGACAAGCTCCGAACTTCGCCAACAAGTTCCGACCTGCTCCTATCAGCGGTGGTAAGCCGTCATTCGTTGCTGTATTTGCGCGAATTTGTACTTGGAACAAGGAGTATTTTTGTTAAAAATGCAAGCCCCTGCTTCTACCCACTTCCTTTATGTAGCGGTTACCTGTACGGACCAGTACCGATAAGCGTTGGTAGGTCGGCGCTGGTTACCTGCTTCATTTATGTATACTCCCTTAGAGACAAAGTTGGAAAGTCTCATGCGCCTGTAATTTCACCGGCACCCATTGCAGTTCGAACTGGAATGCTACAATGCTGCTTAGCGAAATTAGAAATAGGTATGGAGACCTAGTATTTCCCCAGAAGAGCTATTTCACAAGGAGCTCTAATCCTCTTAAATGTCAGACCGATTTAATTACCCTAAGAACGATTACGCACCGCGTCCGATCCGAATCCGTGAAAATACGGATATAAAAAACTCGGACCGAATTCGAATATTGCTTTACGCACTGCATCCGATCCGAATCCGTGAAAATACCGATCTAGAGTAAAAATCTCGGACCGAATTCGGATGTTGCTTACGCACTTTCCCGATCTCTGATTCAAATTCAAACAATTCAGGGGCCATCTTTGGCATATCCGTTTGGCGTCTGATTTGAATCCGAGGTAATGCGAAAGCGTTCATACAAACAGTACTACGGCTACTTTGGTCCGTCAATTGTTCTTCCGAATTAAAAACTCACGGATGACGGAGAGAAATCGGATGACGGATGCCGGATGTAGTGCGTAAACTACCATACAAATAGTTCTATGGCTACTTCGGAACGTATTTTCACGGATTCGGATCGGATGCTGTGCGTAACCGCTGTAAGAAGTAAAGACAAACATACGAAAAAAAACAAATATGTTATTGAAACAGCTGTAGGTATTAATTATGGACCTTAATTAGGTAAACCAACTGTAAAATAAGGCTCACTTAGCAAATTTTTTAACGATAAAAATCCTCATGTCCAGAAGGCTGGTCGGTTACGCTGATACATGGTCATTATCATTAACCTACCTAGAGGCGATAACAATGTCATTAACAGAGATAATATGCCACAATTAATAATTTACGCGCGTCGGCGCGATAAAAATGTTTTACTTGTTATGCGATGCAGTTTTGCTGAAATTGTGGTATTTTGTGAATTTTGTCATGTTGGCGAAACGGCATTAAAGGAATTTTAGGGTGTCCGTATGGCTCCTCATGCCATTTTTAATATTTAAACGCGGACACTATCTCTACTTAGTATTAAATCAGCCGATTTAGTAGATTCAATCCTGGAACTTGAATTAAACTGAACTTTTAATATAGAAAGATTTGTACGCCATATTGTGGCTGGATATGCTAGAACCAATATTGTAACATCTACTGTACCATATTCTAACAAATAAACATTTTTGATTTGATTTAAAAGTCTTTAAAATGACGTTAAAGGTGGCTCTTAAAACAGGCAAAATAGTCAATGGATATTCTTGAAAATTAAGTATGATTTAGTAGTATTTTATGGTGAAGGAATAGATCGTAAGAAAACCTGAAAACCTGATTAAAAAAAACTATTCTCGATAGTGTGTGTAGTCCACGTGGCACTAAGGCCTAAAGTCTTCTCATTCTAAGAAGAGGCCCATGCCGAGCAATGGCGTAGTACCTAATGGGCTGATTAGTCGTCCGAAAATTAAAAAGCGGGTAATGCATTGGATACGGTACCTATATTATGTACTTATTGAACATTTTGTAGCAGCATTTTGTTGAGATTTCCCTTGATCTTATATTTTATCCGGACTATTATTACTATTTTTAAAATCAAACAAATGATTTAAAAGCTGAGCAAGTGGCTAAACATTCTCGTTTGGGTGTTTGGGCATGTGAAGATTTGTGTTTGTGAACGCACTTACGATACAGGAGAAATCCTAGAAATCCACGTTTTCCTAAAAAAAACAAAACTAACTATGGGAACGGAGTTACTTCAGAAATGATCTATACAAATGCCAAAGACCATCAGTGGAAAAATATGGAGATGGTATACAGATACGGATCCAATTCACTATGCAATAGACAAAAATGTAGTACGGTATTTAGTATGAATCCAGTATTCTGTAATGTAATTTACTTCGAAATCACGCCTGGTTTCAAAATAAATGTCGGATTTCCAAAGTTATTTTGTTAATATTTGAATATTTTTGTGTCGATTGCTAGTGATCTTAGTTATGAATTATGATCTTGACTATCTTGTTTATCAGATTTACATTTTTATCGAAATAGTTTCTCAATATAAAGACGGAACTGCTCGATGTTTGGCCGACATTTCGGGTTTATTGTTGTTTTGGGTTCAGGAATATTATTTACATAATTTTCTTTACTCAGCGTAACCCAGTTGAATCCCTTTTTATAATTCTTTTTGGTCTTCACCGCATCTACAAGATCATTGACTCTCACAGCATTCTTAAAAACAGCGACAAGATCGTCATTTCTAACAACTTATTTTGACAGTACTCTGTTGTCGTATTTACGCTTTGTTTTATTTATTATATAATTAATTATTTAGGATATCCGTTTCCATTTGGAAGAAGCGATTGATGCAGTACGCTGCGGTACATACTGATTGATTTAGGATTACTTATGCATAAATCCATTTACATCATCAAAATCTTAATGTTGAAAAATGATTGCATTATTAAAATACAACGGGATATCAGTCTTTCGTAGTCATCCGAAGTCCTCGTAATTAATGGTCGAGAACACAATGATTTCTCGTTTTAAGGAAAATGTATATGTTTTCGTTTGGATGTTTTTAAGCGTGGGTGTTTGATATATGAGTTTCTATTTGTACCTATATTTTTATCTAGCGAGGTTCATTTGGGTACACTATATTTTTTCGCTTTTCATAACATTACGGGCGTGTGTTCGTCAACGAAAAGATATAGTGTATCTAACTAAACTCCGGATGTTTCATAAAAAATATAATAGAAAATATGGAAAGATTTGTTCTAATAGATACCATTATAAGTGAACGTATTCTACAAATAATTTCTTACACAAACAAATTAAAAACTCAGCTACGCATGTCTGCCATTACGTGTTATGTTTTTCAGATAAGCGCATTACATGCGACAGCCATAACTAATACATGTTTCACACACGTCGTGTGTGCAAACATGTCCGCCATGTAAATGCCATATTCAAATTATCCTCCATTGCGAAATTAAATAAAGACAGAAACAATAAAAAAACTGCTCATAGCATGCTTCATAGCTCCCCACCCGCCCCGGGGTGTGCAGAATGAATAGACATGCACAGAAGGGCGCAACACCCTCCGCAATCAATTGAACCCTCTTCTATTACTATACGTCGTCCTACTCTAACACATACTTCGTTGTATTTTCCTTCTCTTTCTTAAACACGATTAGATTGCGAAAAACTGCGAGCGATGCCTCGGGCATCGTCACGAGTTTTGAAAACAGAATTCTTGTGGTTGTTTACAAAGTCAATTTTACCGTTGAAAAAATGAGATTTCCACTTTATGCTGAGTGTTATAAGGATGAGAATTAATTAATTAAAGTTTTTGAAAGGTGCTTTCTAATCTGGCAGAATACACGATTGATGTAGGCTTCGCTGTCGATGATGACAGACAGATTAAATCGCGTTGGCGCTTTGGGCGGGAAAATGGAAATTAGTAGGGAAAAGTTTATTGCTCTGAGTGTCAAGTCGAGAGAAATGTCACAAACAAGACGAGACATTGCTTACTTTCTAAAAAAAAAAATACTAAAGTAAATAGGGCTTTTCAAGACCCTTATGAAATTATTATGTGTACTTAAACCACATTGAATTTAGAAAATTTGAAACCTTGATTTTAGAAAGAATTAAAATAGAATCATACTCAGTAGGGTTGCCAACATTTTTTTGTCTGAATATAGTATTTTTTTTAAAAAGCCATAAAAAAATATAGTACGCTTCAAAAAAATATAGTATTTTAGTAGGGAAGAATAAAAAAAAGACATAAGTTATATATTTTTTCAAACTCAAACTCTTTATTGAAACACTAGCTTTCGCCCGCAGCTTCGCTTGCGTGAAATTTTGAACCCGTTAAGTGACGATTTTCCATACAAACTTTCATCCCCTATTTAACACCCTTAGGGGTTGAATTTCGAAAAATCCCTTCTTAGTGGATGCCCACGTTACAAAAGGAACCTACTGTCAAAATTTCAACTTTCTAACCCCAGCGGTTTAGGCTGTGCGTTGATAGATCAGTCAGTCCAGTCAGTCAGCTTCTCTTTTTATATGTATAGATAAATTAGTTTGATGTTGTCAAGTTTGACATTGACGTATCAATTAGGAGCGAAATATGACAGGGACGCGTTCGGTTACAACTTAGAATAAGAACTAAAGTACTTATTCTAAGGGTTACAAGCACACGCACAATACTTCTGTCGAACGAAAGACGCGTTCGAAAATTGCAGGAAGTTTTTTTTATTTTAGTATTACATTGAGCTACCTATTGTACTGAAATATAGTATTTTCGCGTACTATATATTTCTTCAACAGTATATAGTACGGAGACCCTAAATACAGTACAATACTATATATTATAGTACGGTTGGCAACCCTAATACTCAGACATATTTTAACTGTAACGTTGTATTGTATAACAACGAATGGCGAAAGAAACTCCGAGTGAGTTCTATTTTTAATATATTATTTTAATAATTGTAGTTGTTTAGTAATTGCTGTGGATTACTTGTTAACATGAACAGTTTTCTACGAAAAAAAAAATTGGTTTCAGCTAATCTTTATTATAATATCCTCCCTGTCCCTGCGATAATTTTCTTATAACGTAGATTTATAATTAATTAAATGGTAAATTGTCCGAACTAAATAAATAACCAGGAACATAATATAAAAACAAAATCGTTTCGTAACTAAAACGCTTCATAAGATTAATATCTTTTAAAAAATCCATAAGGATTTCTCTTCTGTGACATAACAATTAAGTGTACGTCAGTCGCTGTCAAATAATGCTTTTATATTAAACACGGATGGCCGATGGGGCCGAAAGGTTCTTGTGTGGCGACCGCGTAACGGAAGGCACAGCGTGGGATGGAGAAGGTCGTGGTAATCCGCTGGATGCGAGAAGCACAGGATCAGTTGATGTGGCGATACTTGGGGGAGGCCTATGTCCAGCAGTGGACGTCTTTCTGCTGAATGATGATGATGATGATGATAATGACGAAATGGTAGCTACGTCAGTACTGTTTTATTTTTTCGACATTAAGAAACAGTTAAACTTAACCTACTGTGTAGGGCACAGATATAAGCACTGGTAACAACTGGATGGAGGAGGCCGAAGTTCGATTTCACTGGCGGGCGTGCTATTGGAGAGGTCTATGTCCACCAATCGGACTAATATGGGCTGAAGATAATAAGCAAGTGAAGTCACTGCAATGAGATTAATGATTATCCTCGACATGTTAATTTAATAAGTCGAGTTATCTGCGTAGGTACTGCTTTATTCGAGCATTATGTTCAATTCTTCAATTCGACTTTATGTTGGCAACGAAAACCTTAAGTAAAATCAAATCATAAATCTATTATGTTTTAATAAGATTACCTATATTGGATTATATAATATAAATTATTCATCAAAAAACATTGTAGTACATGATAACAATTTACAGAATCGTTTATGGTGTACAAAGACTACAATAAAATGGTGGGTGAGGTGCTGTATTTCTAGCTAGGTTATTAGATAACCTGTGTTACGGAGTATCCGACAAGATTAAAGGTCCCTATCCTATATTGAACAAAAAAGTAAAAAGGGCTCAACAATGAGCCTTTTGGTACGCCCACTTTGCACTAGAGTCTGAAGATATTATTATACTATTTCTGAAAATAAATGTCAGTCTTTTAGAAACATTTCATAAATAGATAGCGGAGTTCTTGAAACTCGGCTACATATTTAGAAGTGTCTTAATTATAAACGAGCGTATTGTGATTTACTCTATTAAAAACCTTCGAACGCGCGAACGATCAAAAAACATGCCAAAAACATCCCGTGACCTTTTCAGACTGTGTAAATTCAACATCAAATGCACTTAAAACCTGTGCAACCGAGATGTACCTAATTGGAACAGCTTCCCATCAATAGATGAAACCGTAAAAGGATATATAAAACAATTTTAATAACCTATATTGATATATGGAACAAAATATTAATAGAAATGTTAGTGCGCCATTCCATTGGCAAGTAAGGCTTTAAGTGACCATATGTTAGCCTATATAAGGTTACCCGTATCACGTGTCGGTTCGTAGTATATCCTATGCTGCGTTATAGCAGATATATAAAGGTATTTATGACAGCTATATGATATATATACAATCAAAGTTATTTAAAATATAGCCAACACGCTACTCTGTAGAGTTCTCAGTTTTCAATATTTGCTTGTCGTTTTTTTACAGTAATACCTACCAATTTTTATATACGGTTATTTTTGGATGTATTTAAAAAAGTCTCAAGACTCGTGGCTAATTAAAAGGTAAAGCTGCGTTTGCCGCAGTTAGTGCGTGGATGGGTGTCCGTTCGTTACACATCGAGACTTCCGTGCCGTTGGTCCCGGGTTCGGTACGGGTAGTCAGAAGCTCGAAAGTCTGACAAACGGTCTAACTTTAGGATTGCCGAGTACCTAACTTGCCTGCGGAAGTCTGATGGCGGACGCCCCGTGTCAAATACTGGTATTCAGCCGCATTTCGTTAGACTGGAAGGTGACCCCAACATAGTTGGGAAAAGGCTAGGCAGATAGATAAAATAAAAAGTATCAAGACATTTAGAGTTATAGTTTTTTTTTACTTATTTTATACTTGTAGCGACATTTACGAAGTTTTAAATTGGTGCTAGATATTTTCAAACAAGTTAAGATCCAGATCTTAAAACAGGTTTAGTTTAAAACAGAAAAACAAATATGATACGTTTTTTTATAAAAACTTAGCGGCATCCGTCGGCATTAATATTTATTTGCTCTCTAACTATTTTAATTAATTGGTCTATTTGCATTTCTACGTCCTACGAATACTTCTATAATAGCAAAAACTAGGTACGCAATGGTTAAATGTTTTGTATTATCAATATATCAGGTATCACACCTGTGCTAATTGAAATACATTTGCATAGTAGGTACGGCTTTTTTGACTTCGATGCCAGTTTATCTACGTCACCTGCCAATGCTGGCAATGTTCAATTTATATTTTTTATTTCATTGTGTTTTTGGTTAGAGTTTTAAAAATATAATTGCATGCAACCAACCTAGTAGTAATGTGTGGTTACGTGGTGGTATAAACGTGGCAGTATAATCAAACGAGAAACTGTAGAACCAAGTTTTTCTTCATAACAATGGAAAGCATGCGACTGTGTCCTCCTCTAGCGGATATTTGAAATTACTGTGGGCCGTCGAGCACCGCGCCACCTCGACCGACACGCAAGCGATCTCAGTTACCAGGCTCTCAGAACATCGTGAGAGTTATCTATAATATTCCGTTAATGCTGTCTCGCTCGCGCTATCGACGACCTCAACCTGATGGAACGAGGCAAATGGCCTTCTCAATTCCTTCTGCACACAAAATAGAATCGTCCGCTATTGAGATAAGACCCGTTCTACAGTGTTATTCCGCACATCGCTCAACTTTAATGATCCCCATCGAAACCTCCATTGTGCTACGAAAATGGAAACGTTTTCTGAAACACGTGAAGAATTTCTGTTATATTTCGTTGGCTTATGGTGTCCTAATAACTTCGATGCTTACGGATCATTTTGGCGTGGTTGACATTCCTTTTTTGTACCGGAATGGAGAATGCTTTGAAGCAACCCGAGATCGGCGCGGTCGTGTCGTGTCTGTCTGATAAAAAATAAAGTGGAGGAAATTATTAAGCGGAATGTTTGGCTTGGCGATGGCTGCGTTGCGTCGGTTTTTATCAACATGTTGTCGGTCGTTCTCAACCGTCAGCGTATAGCCCTCGTAGCTGCCTCGTATCTTTGTACTCGCTATTCAACTGTGGGATTTATTTTTATTTACCCTTTTTGGATCTTCATTCAGAATAAATAATGAATGACGTTACACACTTAGATACAAATGGACCTCGAACTGTTTCGACCTTCGTATGTTATTTTGGAATTGATCACAGAACTCCATATCTGTGGAACTTATAATATCAATAAAAAAAAGATATGCAATATCAATAAATTTATTTTGTGTAGCATTTCTGCCATTATGTTTGTCATGTTGTTTCATGTTGTTTTAAAAGACTGCTTTTTGCATTAAGTACCTAATGAAATTTAATTTCGAGAAAAATAATAAAACGTGACGCTTGTCAAGACCGACTCTCCTAAGTCGGTAATCAAGCAATACCAAGGATTTTGTTACACTGCAAATTATTTCTGTTGGTTCTAATCTTGGCAGTATTCGGAACTAGATTATCAGAACTACGCTGTACGCTGCTAGTCCGATCACTGATGCAGTAGAGAAGATGGCGCGTGCCGCGACATAGCGGGCGATGTTACTAGGACAGCATGAACCGCCAGAGGCAAACACGCCGCGCATTCCCGCGCCATGCACTAGCACAGTATTTTAATATTCTTTATGACTCCGCATGCGATGGACTCTACGCTCTTGCTATAAGGAGCAATTTAGTGTGATCTTAATTGCGAGTATGTGGGTAAGTCAAGGGGAATGTGTCGGATAACCGCCTCTGCAGTATGCTTCCCGGGTGATCAGCGCGCACTGCGCAACTCCCCAGACACACGACGTCACGCACGCTCGTCGCACACACAAGGCAGGCTGTCGGTCGAGGTATTATGCAAACAATACCTATCAGACCGGCTCGCCATCGTGCCACCACTAATAAAAGGCAAATATGCCATGTTTATGCGGAACTTGTTAAAGCATCAGTTGGCATTTGTTATTTAGATAACCGAGCGCCTTAATGTAATCACTAGTGTTTGTTTGAAAATAATTTATATGATGATGTGGTGTTTTACATATGTATAGGCAGTATAGGTAGGTTTTGTAGGTACTGTTATATTAGTGACATTTAATTAATAAGTGAATGTGAGGGTACCTGCATAAGAGCTTCCAACAAATGGACAACTACCTGAATGTTAGTCTGAATTACCAAGTAAGTATATAACAGTGGCGAATGTGGAAAAATAGATAAATATTATTAAAAACCAGTGAAAAAGTAGTGAAACACTGTGGATACAATGGTGGATATACGATTTGAGACTTTTGATATAAAAAATGGGGATTGGGAGTCCTATAAGGAGAGATTTGGATTTTTCCTAACAGCACATGGGGTTACAGAACCAATCAAACAAAAAGCTGTGTTTTTTGCATCTTGTGGTAGTGATCTGTATAATTTAGTGAAATCATTAGTGTTTCCCAATACCGTGAGCCAAGTTACATTAGTTGAGATAGAAACTAGGTTAAATAGTCACTTTAGTCCGCGGCCAAATGAGATAGTAGAATCATTTAAATTCCACAATAGGAAACAGGGTAGAAATGAATCTGTGCAAGATTACATCGCAACACTTAGAAAAATGTGTAGATTCTGCAACTTTGTTGATTTGGAAAGGACTTTGAGAGATAGGCTAGTCTGTGGGGTAAATGATACAAAACTGCAAGAAAGTTTACTGAAGAAGGCCAACCTTACTTATGCAACAGCTGTTGAGTTGGCTTTGCAAGCGGAGAAGTGTGTGGAAGACCTAAAAGTACTCAAAATACCGGCAATTGGAGAATCTTCAAGCAACTACCCTGCAAGCACAAGCAGGGATAGTGAAGTAGAACCAATGGAGGTGAATGTAGTGGAGGATGTTATGAATAAGAAGTTATACTGCTACAGATGCGGAGGAAACCACTTGTATCACAAATGTAAGTTTGTTTCTGCTAAATGCAACGCGTGCAGCAAAATAGGCCACATAGCAAAAATGTGCAGAAAAAATAATAATAGAACTGGTGATGTCAAAGAGATTCAAGAAAGGGAAGAAGAATACATGAATGGATTATATTGTGTTGAAGGAACATTCCGTGAACCAGCAATATACACAGAACTTAAATTGAACAAGAATTTGGTTAAGTTTGAGATTGATTCGGGCTGTTCTTATACTATCATGTCCCGGGAACAGGCAGAATTGATTTGGCCCAATGGATTGCATTTGCAGGAGTGCAATCTGAACCTGCACACCTGGACTGATGCTAAGGTGCAGGTGCATGGCAGAACCAAAGTTTTTATTGAATATAAAAACTTTCAAGGTTATCTGCAAGTAATTATTGGACAGGGGCGAGGTAACCTTCTTGGCAGGAACTGGTTCAAGCCTCTGGGGATTTCAGTTGAAGGGATACACAATATAAATTCCAAGGAAAATGTTAAGCATGAATCTCTGGTAGAATTATTGAAAAAATATGAAATGATTTTTCAAGGACTTGGTGAGTACAAAGGGCCGAATGTTGTTATTAATTGCAAGAAAGATGTACAGCCGAAATTTATGAGAAGCAGACCGGTACCATTTGCGATAAGAGATAGAGTATGTGAGGAAATAGATAGGCTAGTTAGTGTTGGGGTACTGGAACCGATAGCTTATTCGAATTGGGCTACACCTGTGGTTCCAGTGGTGAAAAAAGATGGAAGTATTCGACTGTGTGGAGACTATCGATTGACTGTCAATTTGGCAACAGAAACAGACACATACCCACAGCCAACCATTAACGAGTCCCTATCTGAAGTTGCAGGTGGAGTAATTTTTACCAAACTGGATTTAAAAGAGGCTTACACACAACTTAAAGTGTCGGATGAGACAGGTATGCTTCTGACAATTAACACGTTGAAAGGCTTATACAAAATGAATAGATTACCCTATGGTTTGAAGGCATGCCCAGGTATATTTCAACGGGTTATGTCAACGACTTTGGCAGGTATTAAAGGAGTGACCGTTCTGCTGGACGACATATTGATAAGTGGAGATGAGAAACAACATAATGCAAGACTGGAGAAGGTATTGGCACGTTTAAAAGATGTGGGACTTAGGCTTAATCGCAAGAAGTGTGAGATTGCAACTGATAATGTGGAATTCCTAGGATATGTTGTGGATAAAAATGGTATTCATCCAAGTGACAAAAAAGTTAAATTGATAACCAATGCGAGGAGCCCAAGAAATGTTAAGGAGCTCCAAGCTTTTTTGGGATTGCTGAATTTTTATGAAAGGTTTGTGAAGGATAAAGCTACTTTATTAGAACCACTGCACCGGCTTCTAGATAAAGATGCTGAATGGAAGTGGGGAAAGTTAGAAGCGGAAGCATTCCAGAAAGCCAAATCCGTATTGTCTAGCAATGATACCTTGGTACATTTCGATAATAACAGGAAAATTACACTAACTTGTGATGCTTCAGAATATGGAGTAGGAGCCGTGTTATCTCATATAATGGATGATGGATCAGAGAAACCTATAGCTATGGGATCCAGAACTTTATCGAAACCGGAGCGTAACTATGCACAGATTGATAAAGAAGCGGCAGCCATTATGTTTGGTTTAGATAAATTCAATCAGTATGTATATGGGAGACATGTTGTAATATATACTGATCATAAGCCTTTACTGGGAATTTTTAGCCCAAATAAAGCTGTGCCAAAAGTTCTGTCTCCAAGAATGATGCGATGGGCTTTAAAACTGAACTCTCATAACTATGAACTAAAATATAAATGTGGTACCAGTATTGGTAATGCTGATGCCCTTAGTAGATGGCCAATAGAGGCTGAAGATTGGAAGCCTAATACGGATGACGTGGAGGATATTTTATTACTGTCAGAGACACCAAGTGCAGTGCAGTATTCAGCGAAGGATATTGCAGAACAAACTGGGCGAGATGAAATTTTATCTAAAGTGAAGTTCTGGATATTGCATGGATGGCCAGATACCGTAAACGACGGTAATCTTAAACTGTACTGGCTGAAAAGAAAAGAACTATCGATTACCAATAACTGCATTATATGGGGCACCCGAGTGGTCATACCGCCGCCGATGCGGCAACATATGCTACAGGCTTTACACGAGACACATGATGGCATAGTGATATCAAAATCAATTGCACGAAGCTATTTTTGGTGGCCAGGGCTGGATCATGAGATTGAAGCTTTGGTGGCAAATTGTGATAGTTGTCAAGTAAATAGGAACATGCCAGCAAGCACTGCACATTCCTGGATCACACCATCCAACCCATGGCAACGTTTACACATAGACTTTGCAGGGCCAGTCGACCGAAGGGTATATTTGATTGTTGTTGACCCCTACTCGAAGTGGCCAGAAGTAAAAATAGTGAGATCTACGTCGAGTGAATGTGCAATTAAAGCTTTAAGAGAAATTTTTGCTGAACAAGGGTTGCCAGAGGTGGTAGTATCGGATAATGGTACAGCCTTTACATCCGAGGAATTCCAGAGATTCATGAAATGCAATGGCATTAGACATGTACTGACGCCGCCATATAGTCCATCCTCCAATGGTCAAGCTGAAAGATTCGTACAAACAGTAAAACATAAATTGCGAAGTTTGGAGGGATATGACATGGATATTAAATTGCCACGTCTTTTGTTTGGTTTAAGAGTGGCTCCAAGTTCTGTCACGGGAAAATCGCCGGCGGAAATGTTAAATAAACGTCGATTCAGAACGCGTTTTGACATCATACATCCTTTATCCATAAAACCGGTTGCTGAAAGACAAATTGAAAGAAACGTAGAAGTACCGGTGAGAGCATTTAGACTGAAGGACAAGGTGTGGCTGCGCAACTACACAAGAGGGGAGAAATGGGTTAAAGGAGAAATATTTCGAATCAAAGGTCCTGTTCGGTTTTTAGTGAAGATTGAAGATGGGCCCATAGTAACCAGACACGTAAACCAATTAAGGCGACGTGATTCGGATGTAGTTGCAGGTCCTAGTGAGGAAACACGTGACATACTCGGTATACCGGGCTATGCAGTGGTAACATGCGAAGAAACAATGTTGCAAACATAATGAAATAAAATAATGTGTTGTAAATATTAGGTTATATATATATGTTAGAAAGAGCAGTGAACTTTTGATTAAGTATAATAAGTAAATGACTATAGGGGAAGGTATGTGGTGTTTTACATATGTATAGGCAGTATAGGTAGGTTTTGTAGGTACTGTTATATTAGTGACATTTAATTAATAAGTGAATGTGAGGGTACCTGCATAAGAGCTTCCAACAAATGGACAACTACCTGAATGTTAGTCTGAATTACCAAGTAAGTATATAACAGATGAAAAAGGCAGGCATAACATTAAAAATGATAGTAGAAAAACACTTATTCCTGAAATATTCATGGAAATAATAATTTATAGGTACTTACACAATATTATTCAGACTTAAATAAAAAAAAACGTAAACCTTGGTCCCGTAGTAGTTACGCTTGATGCATCATAATCATAACAATTAAAATTCATACATTAAAGCATGTAGCGACAGAATTCCAAAGAAAATACAAAATGAACAAACAGCAAAAACACAGTTCGCGCGAGTGTTTGGTTACATTCGGAAAATGAATAATAGACAGAGTATCTATTTAACCACAATACGGGTTCTGTTATGCACACAGTTACAGTTGAGTCGCTTATGTACTAACGTCCACTCAATCATGATCTCTACGACCGTGATCAACGTCCCTTTTCATCATTCAATTGTAATGTAAATGTGGGGGCAGGGCAGGTCAACGTAACTGGTGATACTGTACGAGAGATTTCTTGATTCGTTCTGCGCTCCTAGTAAGCTGCGTACAGTGCGGCAGGTTGCGACCGCATCGTCGACCGTGGCGGCAGCGGCTGTAGCCGTCGAGCGGGGCCGCCGCGGGCCACACGGCGCCGACCCGCGCCGTGGGAGGGTCCCTTGACAACAGGGCCCCTCGGCCGTCGTCCCTAGTCGCTGTGCAAACATCACTAAGTACCTACACATACCTACTACCCACGGCCACTGAATGTTTACTGCTGTTAATAACGCTACTAATAAAACACGATGGATGAGACGCTTTAGTGCGTCGGCGATTGTTTGAATTCGTTTGTTTGTTCTACATATGGGTGCCCGATAGTATCAAGGACTTTATATCTTTTTGATTTTAATTCATTAGTTCCATAGCCTATTTGGTAGCTTCAAAACAAATGAAAAAATAAATTTGCTTGGTCACAGTTAAAAGATTGCAATTCTATTATAATGGATTCATGCTAGATTGCGTTTCCAATTTTTCTCAATTTGATTTGAAATCGATTCGTTTAGCTTGAAGATTAACGGTTGTAAGCATTTTTGTTTAGTTTTGCATCAGCATGTTTGTAGTAAATTATAATTGCTTCATGTTTAACTTTACCCTGGCCTTAAAATAGGATTTGCAATTTTTGTTGAGAATATTTCACAATGAGACGAAGAATGTAGAGAAGAGTAGAGACATATAATAATGGAAACATAATTTGATTGACAGATCCTTTTATTATTCCACATTGATTGTTATTTATGTGAACAGCGGAATTCAACGAAGGAACGAAGCTGAAGTAAAATAAATATCCATTGTTGGCTGAGATCCCTATACTACTACGATGTTGTTATTAAAACTGCTGAACCGATTTCAATAAAAAATAGCCTATTCAATGCTATAACCATTCCGATTAAACGAGCTTTAAAACAGAAAAACCCTTGTTGAAATCGGTTCATCAGATTATGAGCTACGATGCCACAAACATACACACAGACAAAGATTTCAGACTTGTAACTTTTTGCGTCGGGGATTAAAAATAATATAATACATAGTTACTCGCATGCAAAATACAAAAAGTAAGATGATCTTCTTCTTCTTCTATCTTGTCGGCACGAGCTATACAAGAATAGCTCATGCCGTGGTGAAAAGATTAGCCAGTCAGCAAGGTTGGTAGCGGGGCTGACTGCCCAGGGTGCGCCGGACATACTCATGTATCGTCACTCGTGGAGGCTCTTTAGATGATTTAAAATGTGTAATTCATAAAATCGACAGTTGATGTTTTTTCGAACAAATGTGTTAACAACACATTTCATTGATATTTAAGTTTAAAAATCTAGAACCGATAGTTTTGTTTAAATAATTAGCTAATATCATTAAAGCAAGTCTTAATAATTTCACGAAAAATTTTACTATGCTGAAATATATAAAAAATCTGTTGTATTTTAAAATGTAAACAGACGAAGTAAACACATTTCATCACCAGTCAATATTTTGTTTTCGTCATTCCAGAAAAAATAAGGTGTGTTTATTAAAACATTGTTTAGTGCCTAAAATGTTAAACAAGTTTTAATAACTTTGATAATAATAATTGAGTTGTTTGATACAAAATTTGCATTTTTATTGTCAACGTTACTTGGTTTTATGTTAGGAATTTGAATGTGAAGTCGTGTGCGGAGCGATTTACTTTACAAAAAATGATCTTTGATTATTTATGATGCTATTTCTTATGAATTATACGAATTACTTATTTTCATTACTTTTTATTACGTATGGATACTCCTACTACCGATAATGAGGTAAGGGTAATTTACATTAAAAATAGTAATAGACCTGGTTTTAATCTTTTTTTTCATTTTTCTTTAGATTGTAAGCATTTCAAAGCTTTCTTTTCTTAGCTTAAATTATTACAATAATTAAAGGCTAAATAACTGTGCAACAAACATCACAAAAATATGGTAAATATTCGCGTCCACCAGGGCCCACTGTAATAACATTTTGCATTATTTTTATTTTTCTTGCTTCTGTCATATTATAACAAACTTATTATGCGGGTACATCGTAAACTTATCTCTAAAAACAGATAAAAAACACAAAAAGTACTAAAACACTGTCAGGCGAACTTGTTTCCCGCGGTTGTTCCGTTCGGGTTTCTTCGGCTGCCAGCCGGAAACAGGCGAATGGCAGCATCTCTTTCTAAAGCCATGTGTTAGACAAGGAAAGATCGCGAAATTCGACAGCTGCGTTGCGTATTACTGTTTATCTGCACATTTGATGGACAAATTTTATTTTTATTTGTACGAGTATTCGTGAAAAATAAAATGAATGTCAGAATAACGAGAAAATTATTCAGAAGAGGTACAAGGTACCGTATTAATTACTATGCGGGTTTTGTAGGCCAGTCTAATTGGTAATTATTTTGTTTTTGCTATTATTATTTTTCTTATAAATTCTACATTAGGTATTCATATAAGTACGTTCTCGAGAGGCAAAAGATAGCAGATACAATTAGGGTTTTAACTCTAAAGTAGTTTAAATTATATTGCTGTCAGGTTAAATTGATCTGTATAAAGAGTGACTAATAATAAGACTTATTGTTTTCAAGGCGTGATAGCGTGTTCTAAATTATGCCACAAATTAGCACCCCATGTACACTAGGGGTGAATAGATTTCAAGAAATTGGTAGGAAAGTATGGGATGTTCAAGCAGGATTTAGAGAGGGAATGGGATGTATGGATCAGATCTTCTCCTTAATGTGCATAGCCGAGAAACATCTGGCAAAGCACAAGAAAGTGTACAGCACTTTCGTTGATTTGGAGAAGGGTTATGATAGTGTGTGGAGGGAATAATTATGGTCAACACTATCTATGTATGGGGTGGACTGGCGCTTGGTGCGGGCTCTGAAATGCTACACAGAACAAATTGTACAGGGATTCCAGTGCTTGTATTAGGATAAATGGGGCGTTCACAGACTGGTTTGGCATCTCAAGGGGTGTTAGACAGGATTGTGTAGCGTCACCATGGCTGTTCAACCGTATACATGGATAGTTGTTTGACATATTTAAAAGGGAGTGATTGTGGATTGAAAATGAATGAGTTGCCTGTCAAATATCTTCTCTACGCAGATGATTAAGTTTTGCTTGCATCATCAGTGGAAAGGACATGGTAACTGTGATGAACCAAGCATGAAAATGAATGTAAGCAAGACGAAAGTAATGGTTTTTGAAAGAGATACAGGTGTATCTGGGTTTAAAGTTAAGATTGGAGATGAAAGTATTGAACAGGTGAATCAGTTTGTTTATTTGGGAAGTATGTTTACAAGAGATGGTAAGATTGATGAAGATGTGGAAAGGAGAGCAAATGCAGGAAATAAAGTGAATGGTGCTATGCATGCAATTGTGGCTAACCAGTCGATGTCCAAAAAGGCACGGTGTACCTACTGGTACCAACGCTTATGTATGGAAGTGAATGTTGGCCGTGGAAGAAAAGTCATGAAAGTAGAATAAATGCCGTGAAAATGCATTCCATGCGAAGTATGTGCGGTGTAACTTTGAATGATAAATAAATAAATAAATATTTTGGCTCATTTTTTTTTTACACATCACCGTCTAGTCCCAAACTAAGCAGAGCTTGTACTATGGGTACTAGACAATGGTTATAATACTTATATACTTTTTTTTGTAAATAAATACTTATAATACATAAGAAACATCCAGACCAACACAAACACTTATGTTCATCACATAAATATTTGTGTCCTGTGGGAATCGAACCCACGACCTCGTGATCAGCAATCCGGCACTCGAACCAATAGACCACAGACGTCGTCAGATATGTAGATAGATAGATTGAAGAATGATGTGATAAGACAAAGTTGCGGTTTAAAAGATGATGTAGTGACAAAAATTGCAAGGAGTATGCTCCGGTGGTTTTAATATGTTGAAAGATTGAGTGAACGGCGATTAACAAAAGGAATTTATGAGGCGGATGTCAATGGAAACGCCAGCAGAGGACGCCCTAGAAGGACATACATCGATGTTATTGCTGATGTTCTTCAAAAAGGACAGGCAGGTGCGTAGTACTTTCAACCGGCGTGCGTGTATGACAAGATGTACCTATGACCGTGGACGAAGCGAAAGGAGAATCTAAGAATCGTAGCATGTCGCGTTCTACAGCTTCTGCCTACACCCATGGGAAAAAGTCGTGAGTTTATGTATGTATGTAAATTGGTAGGTATTTTTTAATTTTTTAACTGGATTCTTTTTCTTTAAATATATTTTATTAAAATTTAATTTGAATGGCTTTAATTTCCATATTAACTTGTAACTAATAGTTTTACAAAGCTTTCTAAGTATTCAAATCAAATAGGAAAGTATACCAACTAGTTAAAACTAATAATTAAAAGTTGATTAAATATTTCAGGATATCATTCAGGTACCTACTTACATGTTCAAGAATAATGTTTAAATCATAAAGTTACTATAAAATTGTTTCGTAGCTAAAATAGCTCATTAACATTGTATGAATGTACCCAGGTAAAAAATATAGATATTTAGAAATTCTTGTTTTAATTTGTTGACAATATGTACTGACTAAGGTGGAACACGAAGATTGTTAGGAATCGCATAGAGAAACACTAATTAATACATGTATACTTACCTAATAAATTCTTTCAAGATTTTATTGTTACTTAGTAATTCTGCGCTCGATACAAGCCCAGATTCTTTGCGATAGTTCGCTTTTCGTGATTTCTTTGGCATTTGTGTGAAAATTTCTAATGAAGCCACCTACACCATTGTTGAGTAGACTGTCTTTTATGCACTCCAAACATATGTCTGTACGAGTCTTTCACTGAAACTGACAGAAAGCCACACTAGTGTTGCCTGCAGTGCGAGCACGGATCTTTTATCGAATCGATTCGAGAATTTTATCTATTCTAAACGTCAAATTTGATATAAGTTATAGATAAAACGACAACAATTGACATATTGTTGACAAATTTGACATACGTTATAGATAAAACGACAACAGTTGTGGTTTTATCTATATCTTATGTCAAATTTGACGTTTAGAATAGATACATTTCTCGAATGGACTCGATAAAAGATCCGTGCTCGCGCCGCTAATCCGTTTTTCCAAATACCGGGACAGCGGGACTTAAAAAGGAAGCGGGACTGGGACGAAAGAATAGTGACGTAGAAAAAAGCATAACCATGGTTAAAATCCTTTAATTCTAATAAAACTCCCTAAACAAATCACTGACAAAAATGAACTTTTTTAAAATTACACCGCCATACTACCTACTTAGGTGAAATAGCGGGATTTTAGGCGTACCACTCAGGGTGCTGGCAGAACATGTCCTGAGTCTGAGAGGGTTGAAAAACGGGACAACTGGCAACACTGGCCACGGCCTACAGTATTCCATGGAGTTTAATATACATAACGGGATGTCGGGAAGCCGGGCTGTTGCATTCGATTGGTACGTGAACTCGTCAGTACGGGAATCTATGGTAGGCGCTAAACTCCAGGAAACGTTAAATAAGTACACGGTGGCGTTGACTTTTCACTATTTTAATCACACAGACATTTTAATTGCGTACACGAATCAGGATTACAATGATATGGAGCGATTTAGAGCCAATGGGTTTGCGAATGACCACCGCGTACGACAGCTATCAATCAAGAAGACAAGAAATGAATAATCAAAAATGACATGACGTTCGCCCGCTGTGACAGACGCAACTCCATTCGGTGTTACCCGCTCTTAATTACTATTTAGTCGAACACAAAACAATTAATCGTTAACAAAATAAATATAATACTGAAATCTAACTGATTTTCATGACTTAATAATGTCACGCGCCGTTATACATAATATACAAGGCTACTTAGAATTAATTGGTGAAACTACACGGTTACCAGATGTCATTGATATACTCGTAACATTCAAATAATAAAAGGTACCTAAACTTAAGTTAATTAGTTTACAAGATACCCAACTAATACAGTAGCGAAGAGCACGCACGTTGTAGGTATCTTTTTATCTAATTAACTAATGTTTTGCACCTCTTTTTTAATTGAATCTTTATACTAATGCTAGTAGCCCTGTGAAATTTGGCGAGTTAATTTGTATATGATACTAAGTAGCGCTGTGAAGTTTCGCGATTTTTGTATAACCGTCAGTGACTTCGGTTGCGCAATAAATACGTTAAAAACAAATTGGTGGTGAAATTTTTCCTGAAACTCACTCATTGATTTCGAAAATAGGTCCACGATTTTTTTCGTTTAAACTTATTGAATAGCACATCAACCCTTACTGCTTAACGGAGAGCTTACAGCCGAGTAGGCAGTACTTAGTACAGTTTCTGTTTTACTGACAATAACACATAATAAGGCCATAAGGCTGGTGTTCCACTTACCAAATAGGTAGTCCAATGTTCGTTGCATTTGATCAAAGAAATTGAATGATTTTAATTAAGAATTTCAAAGAATAGAAATTTGATTAAATATTGGACATCGATATTGGACAAAGATATTTGATACCAGCCTTAGTACTGTCCTACTCGCACCACACGGCTCTTCTTCGATTGAGAAGGGTTTATGACTTAGTCTACACGCTGCCTTGGTGTTGGCGGAATACATGCACCATCTAGAACATTTTGGTGCTTGTGCAGATTTCTTTACGATGTTTTCTTTCACAGTTAAAGCAAGTGATAGTCAAACTGATAAAATTGATGATCCGCACATAAATTCGAGAACTCGGAGGTACGGACTAACAATGCTGTACTAATATCATGGCATGTATTATCATAAAACTCGTACTTACCTAATAAAAATAAATTATCTACATAACTCACGGTAGGTATCCAATGTTGTTCGGGTCATTCTCTCTTCAATTATATTCGAGAATATTTTTTACAGAAGGAAGTGTTACAGAAGTTAATAAAAAACCCGTTAAGATAATTTGAGACTCGTGCGCGAAAAAACGTCGGGCGATATTCACCACAGATGCACTATTGTTGATGTCTTCAGAGAATTGTATAAAATGTCTTTTACTAAGTGTCTAAAATGTCTTTTATTAAATGTCTTTTACTGTGTAAAATGTCTTTTACTAAATGTCTTTTAGTAACTGTATGAAATGGAATCAAAAAATTACGCTTTTACGTTGATGATTTTAAATGTCTGAAATGACGAGGGAAATAAAATCGCGATAAAACTCTAAAAAACACTTGTTTATATTATTTACTTTTAATTAGAAAGTAATTGAGGTTTCTTGCTCTTTTTCGGATTAAAGCTGAAAATTATTATTTTTAGTAATGTTGTGGCACAGTGTCATACGAACATTCGTGGCGGGTTATCGTGACAACGCGAACATTCATCGAATCCCGTCAATGTGCTCCCGGGAAATAGTGAAATACGATGTGACGAACTGCTTAGCCAAACATTAGCGACGACGCGAACATTCGTGGAATCCCGCCAATTTGGCTTCGGGGTATTAATACTTTAGTACCCCTTATTAGCTACAGCATGCTTAGCTACTTCTGAAAAAATCTATTTATGTTGTACTTACTAGATATTGTACAGTGTACACATTATGTGTGTAATTAATGATTATGAGTATGTTATTAAGTCATAATCATTAATTACACACTTAATGTGAAGTTGGGCATGTGGCGGCATCTATCACGCCGCATGCGAGCTATTCAAGCCTACATCGCGATATCAAGATTTAACATGCAGATTGTATATAGTACAACCTCCCAACATCAACTGTTAGGGCAGTAACCCGCCAGGCACAAGACTCCGCCTGGTTGGAGGATCCTCCCTTTGGTTGGAGGAACACCATACCTGGTTCCTCCACAGGCATGTGAAGAGGAGAGATGAAACGCATGTGACCAAAACAGTTATGAATATAAATGTGGATAGATGGAGAGGAAGCGGGAGGCCAAAGAAAAGATGGATGGATTGTGTGAAGAATGATATGAAAGAGAAGGGAGTCAGTGATATCATGACGGTTGATAGGACGGAATGGAAGAAGAAAACGTGTTGCGCCGACCCCAAGTAACATGGGATAAGGGCAGGAAGATGATGATGATGAAGAATATAATTAAGTTAGTATAATTATGTTTTCTGCGTTCGCGGCGGCTCGTGGCTAATTAACAACCGCGCGGATTATACGATTTGCAAGGTTAAGCTGCGCTTGCCGCGGTCAGTCCGTGGATGGGTGACTGTTCGTTACACATCGAGACCCCTCCGTGTTCGGAGAGCATGTTAAGCCGCCGGCCTCTGGTGTCATACGAATATCTATGGCAGTCGTTACGGGTAGTCAGAAGCCCGAAAGTCAGACAACCGCTCTAACCTTAGGATATCGGCATTGTCCAGTTACTGGGTTGCGGAGGTCAGGTTCAGGTGGCAGTCTTTCCGTATAAAATACGGGTATTCAGCTGCATCTGGTAGAGTGGAAGCTGGCCCCAACATAGTTGGAAACGGCTAAGCAGAACTCTACAATTAAAATTAATAGATACTCTATTAACCCAATTAGAAATTGTAAATTCGTATGGTAACGTGTTATTTATGTGTTACATTTTGATGTATTATAGATCAAAATAATACATCAAGCTTACAACTTTTAATACTACTTTCAGGTTTCAAATAGATCTCGAGCATACTTTTCGTAACTATTGAGATGCTTTTTTATTGAATGGGCTTTGTCACCCACATAAAAATAAAACAAGAAAATCCACCCCTTACATATTTCGTGATACAAACAGTTCTGTTTTTATCCAGCAGGTATAATACTCTGGCTACATCCGGCAGTGGATCAGCCAGAACACTGTTGCAACGGCCGGCCTACAACTATTGCGTTTCAAAAGTGGATCTCGGGTGCTGTTTTGCGCGGACCCATAGCCCGACCAGTAACAGGCCCGAGAAGGTGGCGCGCATGTGTTCCGTGCGCGCCTTTCAGGAGGACATGGGGCAATGGCCAACAGAAGGAGAGGTCCGCCAGAAGCTGGCGGACCGAGACCCGGGTTTGCGGTGCATGCAGCTGTGAATCCCGCGACCCCGGCCAAGGGTCAGGAGAAGGAACACCGTGGGTTTTTAGCCGGTAAGAGTCCGGCATAACCCTTCGCCTTCCCCGGGCGAAGGGTATCCATAAGGATTTAAAAAAGATAAAAAAAGTTTGTTGTTTTGCGCATTAGATAAGCAAACTTATTTAGTGGAATAACAGTCGCAATGACATCAATCCATGGAGAACTCAGGGGGCGAGGCTGGATTTTATAAACAATTGTGAACATTAGAAGACGTTTCATAGTCAAAGCATTAATTTCAATTAGACCATTTACAGGCATTTTAGAAGTGTGAATAAAAAGAAGTTACTGCCGCGTTCAAATGTGTTTTTTCTATAAAGAAGAACGGGCTTCATGGTTACTTTTTTGCTTTTTTCATCAAATATTTACATAAAGTTGGTTACATTGTGAATAAGAAAATAAATGTGAGAACAATGTAAGATATGCTATGCTAATAAGAGTACCTACAATTAATTTGCCATGGCAGATTAGAGATGACCAGTCCCAACTGACGGCGCCCGTTCACGAACATGACACATGTGTTAGCATCGCTCACACACGCCATCATCGGCGGGACATTTGAGTGCATGCATGACAGACTCTAACTGCTATATACACAGTTTAAACTTTAATAGTTGAGAACAGTTTATTTTATACGGGCCTAAGGTCCAATGCGGGAATCGAGCCGGTTCGCCACAAGAAGCAGTAAAATCATCACTAGACATTTCAATATATTCAGCATTCTAATTACGTAACACACTCGTAATGCTATGGTTTTGATTTTAACAGGTCAACAATTTCCATAGCAATGTATGTATTTACAATCCGATTTCACCACAACTATATACCACGCAATGAATATTGTTGCATTGTCAAAATCACAGTCATAGCGTTGACGAGTGTGTTGCGCAATTACATTATTGCGGGCTAATAGATATATAAGTATAATAACAGAAACGTTGATCAAAAGCAAACGAACCGAAACCGAATTGTTCATTCAGACAGTTTTCACTTACAAAAACTGTCAATTATTTTGACAAGAAAAACAAAACCAAATATTTTGACAGTTCTCGTAAACGAAAACTGAATGACGGTTGTGTTTCGTTTGTGTTTTGGTAACAATTTTGTTAGTGGAATTGGTTCCCAGGTTTCATTCAGCAGATCGATATGCATCAGAAACTGTAGGTAGGTATATAATTTTCTATTTTAAGATCAAAAACAGAATACTTCGGCAAGTGCCTCATTTAGGTTTAAAAGCCTATTACTGCCGATCGTGACCGCACAATAAGAGGCTTCTGTGTTTTACTTACAGTTTATCGTTTAAAGTGCAGGGCAAGTGTTAATTGGTCCATTTTGAATTTTTGCATGCCTCAGGTAATGGTATACGAGTGTTAAATTTTGTATAATACTTTTTTGTTAAGAAGGCAGAGATGAGATCACGTACAGTAAAAAGAGAATTTTTCTTAAGTAAGATGGAATATTTGAAGGGCAACCTTCCGGTAACCCTGAAACGTAAACTCATCGATATGTGCATCCTGCCCGTCCTAACCTACGGTGCTCAAACTTGGTCACTTGCTAAAGAACAAAAGTCCAAACTCAAGATTTGCCAACGAGCAATGGAGCATAGTATCCTGGGTGTTAAACTAACCGATCGCGTTAGGAACACCACCCTGCGCTCCATAAGACAAGTAGCAGATGTTGGAGGAAAGACGGCCAAGCTGAAGTGGGAGTGGGCGGGCCATGTCGCTCGAATGCACCCGGACAGATGGGGAAAAATCGCCACGCACTGGACGCCTGAGGCCGTTGGACCACTGCCGCCGTCACCGAGAACGAGATGACGTTGCCGAAGAAGCGATACACACATTACTATGGCTGCGTGTCCACCGCACGTCCGACATCCGACCTTCGTCATCTCGGCCACCGAGATTGTGAGTAGTTCGGCGCTACCGCTAGAACTCCGCTGAGATCGTGACGGACCGAAATGCTGGCAATACAAAATGCGTCTGCTCTTGTCCATTACATCCGAGATTGACGGCGCCGGTACCCTGATTTTTGTCTTATGTTGGGAACCACCGAGATCGGTCGCGGTGGACACACGATCGCCCTCACGTCATTCTGATCTCGATCTAAAAAAATCTCGTGTCTCGGTGCAGCTCGGTGGACAAACGCTCAGAAGGAGGACATCGTCGCCGAGGTCGACCGCGGTAGATGGCGTGACGATTTAGACGGGTTTGCGGGGTCAACATGATCAGAAACGGCACAAAATAGAGATATTTGGAAGACAAAAGGGGAGGCTTTTACTCAGCAATGGGACAATAAACAATATAGGAAAAAAAAAATGGAATACTGACTTTTTTCGTTTGCTCTTTTTGCTTAAATTACATTTGAGTGAGTGAGGACCTCGTGGCTAATCAGCAACTGCGCGGATCTTATGGTTTGCAAGGTTAAGCTGCGCTTGCCGCGGTCAGTCCGTGGATGGGTGACCATTCGTTACACATCGAGACCTCTCCGTGCCTCGGAGAGCACGTTGAACCGTAGGTCCCGGGTGTCATACGAATGCCTAAGACAGTTGTTACGGGTAACCAGAAGCCCGAAAGTCTGTCAACCAGCCTAACCTTAGGATATCGGCATTGCCTAGTAACTGGGTTGCGGAGGTCTGATGGCAGTCGCTCCGTGTTAAGTACGGGTATTGAGACGCATCTGGTTAGACTGGCACCACGCTTTTTCCTAATTATGTTGGGGTGAGCCCAGTCATCATCATCTGCCTAGCCTTTTCCCAACTATGTGGGGGTCGGCTTCCAGTCGAACAGGATGCAGCTTAATATCCGTATTTTACATGGAGCGACTGCCTATCAGACCTCCACAACCCAGTAACTGGGTAATACGATACTCTTGGTAAGACTGGTTGTCAGACTTTCTGGCTTCTGACCAACAGTAACGGCTGTCAAAGATCTACAAATGACAGCCGGCTTTACGTGCTTTCCGAGGCACGGAGGAAACTCGCTATGGTAAATGGTCACCCATCCACAGACCAACCTCGGCAAGCGTGGCTTAATCCGGAAGATCGGTCTATGCGGCTGTAATTATTTAGCCACGAGCTGCGATACTGGGGTGAGCCCATTTACTTTGTTATATTTGAGAGATATATGGCCAAATACTCAAATGCTACTCAATTTTAAGTTGCTGTTAAGTCTCGTGCTGTCACTGTCAGTTTAAGGAGAAGTGACAGTGACAGCACGAAATAAACGGCAACTTAAAATTGAGCAGCGTTTCAGTATTTGGCTAATAAGAACGCGACTTTCATATTAGTTTATTATTTGTTTCTATCATCTTCTAATTAAAAGCAGGCAGCAAGACTTTCAGAGGTTTAATGAAATGCTTATTGAAACAATCCCCGATTAATTTTTTTGGACTTTCCTCCTTCCTAATATTTTAATGCGAAAGTAACGCTGCGTCTGTATGTTTGTTACTTCTTTACGACTAAACTACTGAAACGATTTTGATGAAACTGGATATAGGGGTAGTCTGGAACCCGGAGAAGGACATAGGCTACTTTTGTCCTGAAAAACGCAGTATACGCGATAAACGCGAAGAAATTCACGAGGGTAAAGCTGCGGGCGACCTCTAGTAGTTACTATGAGTTCATATACCTAAGGAGTATCTTCTTTGTGTTCAATGAGAACATGGGGATTTCAATCTTTTTCCAAAAAAAAAAGTAGTTTCTATTCATTCTAAATCATTAAGAAATGTGTTAATAAGTTGTCTCATCACGAAAACCTTTAGATGCACAGCAAACTAGAAATAAAGACATTTCAGATAAGGCCAACATTCATCAACACATATTTGTTCCTAAATACGTGGCTTTTGCTTGTTATTTCTTCAAGGAAAATACAAAATTCTACTCTACATAAAGTCTATTAATAAAAAAAATGTACCTAATTTATTTATTTTAACAAATAAGTGATTTGAATTTTCCTCCAAAAATATCGTACACTCCAGTTTAAGCCCGCCTTCGGTCCAAAAGTACTCGAGTACAAAGACCCAGCTTCGAGGGGACAGGGTAGGCAGTACGGCAACATCGCACGACCGGTATATCGATCCACCGTAAATACCTCCCAGCGGATCTAGCGCTCTCAATTTAATTCCTTTACTAAACAGCAAATAATTTAAAGCCGCTGTAGCTGCTTCGAAGGTTTTTACAAACTGTTTCACACATTTGTATTTAGAATAACAAACAGAGTGCCTCAAGCTATTGTAGCGCTTCAACTTTTTTATACGCTAAACGCTTGTATTTCTTACAGCACTTTAACCGCTGTTGAATTCATAATCTTATTACGCACACATTCGTCATTTGAATTTCAAGCAGTGTAGTGCTGTAGGAATTTTCCGCTGCTAGACGTTGAGATACAATCGAGCGATGAAGCAATGTTTGGTAAAATAAATCTTGTTATTTTAGTTGGTTATGTGTGAGTGAGGGATGAAACAGGGTAATTTACAGAGGGTGGCCGATTTCTAGAGGATGAAAGTCTCAGGTGAAGACAAAATTTACCTACGCAAACGCCATATAGGATTTAACTGTGGATTTCTTTATAAGGAAACGAGGTCCGTGGTTTGTTAACTGCCATATTTGGTATGTAATTGTTACGCTACAAGTATAGAACATTAATCATATCTAAGCTGTAAAACTAAATATGGAGGTAAAGGAAACTTATACTAAGAAGCCTTTACTTTAGCAAGTACTTTGTGATCGAAGTAACTAGATAGATCCTGTTTTGCATAGGTCTGTTTATTTCCCGAAAAAGAGTAGACCAGACCAGACCTCTCTCATTATCAGTAAAAGGCGACTAAGAATGTCAATAGGAGTACCATCAGCATCATGTTGTCTGTTATTAACAAGAATGGGGTGCATGAAAAGAGCCTCCACGAGTGATGATTAGGGCTTTCAAATACCGGACTTTTTCAATACCGGTATCAATACCGGTATTAGTGTGATCAATACCGTGATCACGTGATCACGGTATTGAACACAAGTTCAATTAGGACATTAATAAAACCATTAAAATACGTGTTTATTATGGTTACTTTCTGAAAATAATAATACAAAAGTCTCTTATTAGTAAGTATTTCATTTATTTAGTTAAAGCCTTTTTTTAAAAAAAAAATACAGATTACTTAACAAATTAAAAAAAAAACATGTTTTCACTTTATATTTTCTGTGTGCCCTTTGGCAAAGGCCTCCTCAAACCTTTTCCAATTTTCTTCTCCCATCCTAGTCTAGTCCAGGTTTTTCCAGCCGTTTTCACTATTTCATCTTCCCATCGCTAAAGTGGTTTTCCTTTCTTTCTCTTTCCCTCTCTAGGGTACCACAGGGTTACCAGTTTATCCCACTTCTCTTCTCCTCTTATTAGTAATTTGGTATTGGTTGATTATAGGACTAGGAATTAGGAACGTAATCAAAATTGAAACTAAATCTAGTCATTTTGCACGTAGACATTTCACATAGACTTAATAATGTATATTATATACCTAATAAGTAACGGCGATTTCGGAAATCGGCTTAGCCGGGACGTGGGAGGGTCAGCTAGAGATAAGAACGAGCGCTTGCGCTGACCAAAACATAACCGTTTAAAGGATTTCACTGACTCCCGTAAACTCATTCCCGACGAACAGTTCGGTTTTCGAACCAAGCACTTGCATTCGGCCATTGCACCGCATAGTCGAACAAATTAGCTCCCGCTTCATGCGCTCGTACAAAACGGGAATGCTATTCTTCGATGTAGAGCTCATCATTCGAGACTTCCTGTCGGATCGCACCATCCGCTATCGCTTAGAAGGCACCCTCTCGTCCCCTCACCCCATCCACGCCGGAGTCCTTCAGGGCTCCGTGCTATAGCCCCTTCTGTTCACGCTGTACACCAGCGACATTCCCAAAAGTGGCTTGGCCAAGCTGGCTCTCTTCGCCGACGACACGGCCATCTTCAGTTCCGGTAGGAGTCTCGATAGCATCACTCGAACCCTCCAAACCGCAGCCGACGTCCTCGAGGTCTGGTTCCGGAAATGAAGAATAAAGGTGAATCACGAAAAGAGTGCAGCCGTTCCCATTCCCACATCCGCATCCGTCCCGTCGTCATGTTCGGCAAACAGATCCCTTGGGAGATGAAAGCCAAATACCTGGTGGTTATCCTCGACCACCATCTGAAATTAATAGACCACATTAAAACGGTGCGCGCTCGCGCCGCTTTTGCTTTCGGTCGCCTCCACCCCATCCTTAGAACGCGCAGTAAATTGTCACTTAGAAATAAGCTGAGAATCTACGTGACGTGCGTCCGCCCCATCTTGACTTACGCTACTGTCGTGTTCGCACACGTTGAGCCTTCCCGCTTCAAATCCTTCCAAACCCTCCAGAATAGAGTGTTGCGCAAAGCCGCGGCTACTCCGTGGTTCATGCGTAACAATCAACTCCATCCCGATCTAAAAATGCCGACCGTCAGGCAACACCTCATACGCATTTCCAAGCGTTACTTCGAGACTACCCCGCGCCATCCGTACCCCCTAGTTGCCGCAACGGCTGACTACAGTCCCTATCTCATCAGTAAAGTACGCCGTCTCAGGCACACACTTTTAGAGCCTGATGACGAAATTATCCTCCTCCAATAGGCGAGTAAATCGACCAGCACATTACACGGCGTCTGCCGCCCCGTCCGGCTTGGCGCGTCCTCACCGGCAAGGCCCGTCGCGACGTCCCACCGTCGGCGGTTACGATCCACCGAGCTCTCCCGTCGTAGAGCCAGTCGTCTCTTCAGACTCCGCAGTCACACCGATAATTCAGCCCTCATCTAGCTGTCTCCCCCTCCAAGCTCCTGTCAGCAACGCCCTACGGCGACGTCCGAATCCCACTAGGGGTCGCCCTTAGTGCTGTTGTTACAGGTAGTCATGATGTTAGTGTAGTATAAGTAGTTAGCTTAGGTTAAGTATTTTACTTCCCCACCATTGGCTGGAGACCTTTCAGGTCTTGCCAATAACTGCCCGGTTACGTAGGACGGGTCCGCAAGGACCATCTAGAGCAGTCCAATTGAAAAAAATGGCGAAAACAAGTGCGAGAGTAACATCACATCGTAAATTGTATCACATAATACAATTTCCTACTACTTATTACAACAAACCGCAATTATATATATTAATGTTTGTAATACCGTAATCACGGTATTGGCTCGTCAATACCGTGATTAAAAAAAGACCAATATATATCCGTGATTACGGTATTACGGGATCCCGGAATACCGGTATTGAAAGCCCTAGTGATGATACTTAAGTACGTCTGGCGCACCCTGGGTAGTCAGTCCCGCTACCAACCTTGCTGACTGGCTAATCTTTTCACCACAGCATGAGCTGTTTTCGTATAGCTCTTGCTGACACGAGAGAAGAAGAACATTAACAAGAAACTGCGATCACCAATCTTTCTACCAAGCGTGGGGATTATGACAATAGGTTCCATTTTGATCATCATTGTAACGATCCGAAGGAGTCCCATGTTCAGCAGTCGAAGTCAACGGGCTTATAGGCCGATTTCACGACGTGCCACGCCCGAAATGCCTGTTGAGCCAATGATATGAAAATTAACTGTTAAGATTACAAAATATATAAATATGACAGTTTTGCTTGTTTTCTTGTTAGTAACAAAATATTAATTAATATACGAAAATAGGAAAATACTTCTTTTGTTCCATAGATTACAATGGCAAAAGCCAAACAAAGGTTAAAAAATCACAAGATAAGTACACTTGGCAGCAAAGAAATCGAGCCACTCCTTTTTTCACGTGTCCTGGCTAATTTATATAATTGTAAGTTGACAAAAAACGACTCTCATTGTAAAGATTATCAAATAACCTTTTAGGCGATATATATTTAGAATTGATCTGTTCCATAATACCAAAAATAATAACAATTACTTATACGTGAAAAATGGAAGTGGCTCGATTTATTTGCTCCCAAGTATATTTTGCGCATCTGCTTGGTAAGAAAATAATGAAAATATCTTTACTCTTATGGCAACCGTAGGTTTAATGGCTGGTCTAAAATCTACCTAAATCAGAATTTAGGCAGATATATCGTGATCAATACAGCATCTTAATAGCAGAGGAAGGGATTACATCAGCTAGCCTGCCGCTACCACAAAGCAAAAATGACTTCATTGCTACGTAGAATCAGAATGTTCAAACCCAAGAAAAATTCCGTCAATTCAGGATTGAAGGACCATTGGCAATATGCTAAGCAAATCCTGAAACCACTAAATTAAAGATGGGGAAATAATTTAACTAGAAATAGGAATGGTATTTAATCAAGTAAAGCCTTCCAATCTTTTAAATGGTGAATTGGAGAGTAAAGACAGAAAGAACATTGACGAAAGCCTATGTTTTTGTCTAATTTACCGCATATATAAATAAGCAGATCGAGGAAGAAACTTAAATACTTATCTTCGTTTTAAGTTTAGCAGTCGACGTCAACAGGCTAAAAAGTAAATGTCGACTTGGCTTTCAAATAGGTAAACTACAGTCTGGTTACCATTGTAACCAATATCATTAACACGATAAGAACACCTATTTTGGACACCTATTAATTCGATCGCAAAAAGCGATTGTCAACGGCGCTATTGAAATCTTTACATAAATCAAGCTACCTAACTGAAATAACTGGGATTATTCTAGAAACAATCATGTTTCTCTTTAAATTTATAGGGACTGTCGTCTTGGTTTGGATATCCTAGGCAAAAGTTGTGAGCACGAGCAAACTCCAAATACTTAACAAGTTAACAACACTAAGAAAGAAGCAATACGAAGTAGAGCAGTTACATATACTCGTAATTTATAATAAGCATGAGTTTACACGAGTAAACTCATAGATTCTCTATTGTTTGTTTTAAGAAAGTAGAGTCCTTTTTAAAGAAAATTGGATTTTCGATCATTTATTATTCAAAAAGCTGGAGTTTGGTTAGGATTCTGGAAGCTGGTATCTTTGAAAGATGTGGATGCTGGAACGCTCAGCAAGCTAATCGCTTTTTATTTATTGAGACATGGACTATGCTGCCAAAACGGCTCAGAATGATGAAGTTTAAAGTAAAGGTAAGTTATGGACAATTGAAAGTACATGTTTTTGTCATCAAGCAAAAGCGTTGATATTCAACAAGAGTACCACTGAAGTTACTAAGCTATTGGACATAACTTCGAATTTTAAGTGCGTAAAGTGCGCAGCGCATGCTTTTCGGAGTCTATTACTGGAAAAAGGCTTATTCAACTATTCTTAGTGTTGCTAATCTACAACATTTTTATCTACTGCTGCTCCCAAATTCAATTTTTCGGTGCATTTTGTTATTATTATATTATATTCTGAGAAGGCATGGACGTTACATTTGCCGTTTCTTGTTACTGGGTCTTTACTCGCTATTGGTCCGTTGGAAGACGTGATGTGCTAACTGTCACTTCAGCTCGTATATACTACAAGCTAAATCTTATCGGTGACTCCTGTTCTTTTCCAGGAAATCTAAAAGTGGAAGTTATACTTTCAAGCTGAAGAGAAAGAATCTCGCTTTGTAGGTAGCTCACGGATTTATGAACGTTATAAGTTTATGACGGATACGAAGTCGTTCTTCTTCCAGCTTTGGGGAAAAACGATTGGGCACATTATAACAATTTCTTCGGAATAAAATGTAGAAAATGAACTCGTGATTCTGAACGTTGTAAGACGTTGGTCGAATAAACTGCCCGCAATTGGCATTAGTTTTCAGCCAAATTCATAATTTGTGAAATCCCTTTTTTGTAAAAAGTTCTACATTTCATCTATATCAGATTTTTGCAGTATTTACTTAATAGTGAAATGTTTCAATACTTGCTCTTAAACCAATATACATACGACGTGTGTGAATTTCATCTTCATCTATATTCTAATTCCAAATCCCAACAAAGCAGTAACATCTTCAAATAATACCTAACAACACACCACAAACCCTTACAAACGGCTTTAATATCGCATCAATACATTGAGCTTATCTCCGCGAACCTCTTAAAATACAGCCTCCTTAGGTACGGCCCGTAGCAACGCTGTAAATTACTGCGTTTATTGCCCGGGCGCACTCTATACCCGCAAGCCGTAACACGTGAAATGCATGACCAATCAAAATACCAATGTCGGGTCACGCACACATAACTAGTATAAACAACGTTCGTGCGAACACGGCAGGTTTACGTGTGTGAGTGTGAAATGCATTAAAGTGTAGTTGTGTGCCGGCCGCACGCACGCACACATAGAACGTGCTCGGTGAGATGGAACACTCGTTCGAGGGATAACGGAGGGCTCACATTTATTAAGACGGATTAGTGTGGATGTGCTTACATTTTTTTATGTTTCCTCATTTTTAGAAGGGATCTATTTTCGTTTGTTAGATAGAACATGGATATAGAAGTTTCAACACGAAATACTTTTGTGCATGATCTCGATAGTCGTTAACTTGAATTAGTTGCTATTTCGATATGAAATCGATACTTTAACTGAGTCACTATCAAGTTATATCGCATTTATAACTGCGTAACGCAACGTGACAGCGGTTGTGGTTGTAACAGCTTGCGTAATACGTTGAATTATTAAATTACAAGCGAGTCAATTCTACGTAGGTATTATATAAACGAACCAAGTAAAGTGAGGAAGTACTGTGAGCTAGGTCAGCATTCTAGGTTATTTATTATCATAATGCAATGTGTTGATAGTGAATCATAATTATTGATTTATTTGTAATGTTAATTTGTGTCGGTGTCGTAATTTCTTTGTTGTTGGCTTGTATGACATTCATTAGAATTAATTGTGGCTGATATTAAATATGGCAACCTGTAATTAAAGACACGTTGAAACGTATAAATTACCATGTAATTAATATTCTTGGATGTTAAATTATTTCTGGCATCGAAGATAAATATTCCAGCAATATAATCATTGACTTAATACATTAGTTATTGCAGTTACAGGAGAATTTGAAGGTGTCTAGAGATAGATCACCCTCAACCTCGCAATATAAAATTATTACAGACAGACAGACGGTGGGTCAGCCAGGACTCCAAGGACCAACTCCTATTTGCTTATTGTTCGTAAAATTGAGTACTCTGTGAGCACTCGAAATTTTTTCACACTATATTGACTACATGACTTTTTTTTGCAGGGCTTCTTTTACCCTACTCCAAATAAATTGGTGATAAGTCCAGGAGGATGATGATGATACAACATTTACAACGTATTTTAAGATCTTGTCAAATTATTAAACAACTTATAGCCAAATACGCAAACGCTATTCAATTTTAAGTTGCCGTTAATTTCGTTCTGTCACTGTCACTCCGCCTTGAAGTGACAGTGACAGCACGAGAATTAGCAGCAATTTAAAATTGAGTAGAAAGAAAAGAAATAAAGAAAGAAAATAAATTTTGTTCAGCCAAGGACACAATGACAGCATAAACAATAAGAACATAAAAATTATTAAACATACTTACACATGTTATGCCGTCGAGCATGCTCATGCCGAAAGTGTCACTAACTCAACATAATAATATGCTGGGCGTCAAATACCCAGCGCTGATTTTCAGTTGGTACCCATGCAGTAACACACGGACGGAGTAGCGTTTTACCATAGAGTATTATTAACCTAATCTATCTCAAAAAAATATTCAAAACTAAATAATACTAAGTCGTATCCATACTACGAGGGCCAGGCGTCTCACGAAGCCCCCGCCCACATAAAAAATGACATCTAAATAAATCCATTAAGACCCGCTCTTCCTGCCCGAGCCCCTTTGTTGATGGCGCCCTGTTTTGACAGACACGACTTATGATTTGTGATGAGGAACATGCTATATTAACTCTGATGATATAAATATGTTGGGTAGGTTGTGAGAATGGATTTGATATTTAAGATATGGTTTGATGGACACTTTGTTTAATGAGAAGTGCGTTTTTCTTTTTTTCGTGAATCTATTTCTAGAGGAGAGGGGATTGTGATGTATTTAAATAAGTGCAGGGAACGAAACCAAATATGGATATTATTCCATATTTAGTAAGTTTCTCATACTCTTTGCCAATCTTGCCACTATAGGTAGATATTTAAATTAAATAAAAGTAAATTGTACATCAATAAAACTTAGAACAAACAAAAAAGCCTTTTCTTATTATTTAATTTTGTTGTCCGAATCTCAAGCCAAAAACGGCTGATTTTTAGAAAGAAAATGTATTTATTGGCACACAGTACAATAAACAATAGGTATACATGAACATTATAAAAAAATAGTGGCAAAGGGCCATCAGCTTAGCATAAAGTTAAATGGTAGTACTAGGTACTATCACCTAATGCTGATTTTCAACTGCAATCCACGATTTTCATAGCATCGAAAGTTACTAAGAATAATTTGAACTAAGAATGTTTATTGTAGATCATGTAGTGTTAAGAAAATGAAGAAGTTCAGATTAGGAGCGCTGTCGACCTTTGGGATTTCTGTATTAATAAATGATTCTCGAAAACCATTGTAACCCTTTGGATTGTGAGAGTAATGCCCGGTTTCTATGTCCTAAAACGGAACGTCATGCTCACCACGGCTGTCCCATTGCAAAACCTAGTAAGGGACACTTTTTACAAAAATCGTTTTATTGCATAGTCTTGCTAACCTAGAAAGTCTCTACCAAATACAAAAACACCAGTTTTGAAAACTTACATAATAAGCAGATATTTAAGCATCGATACCTAGTAAGTGCCATTCACTGCCTCTGATCATTATAAAACCTAGTAAGTCACTTTAACCACATGGTTTTACCTAACATAAATACTTTTCAAAGTCTGACCGATTAACGTATATGCGCTCTCCTGTAAAATTTAGTTTTAAGCCCTTACTAGGTTTTGAAATGGGACAACCGACCAATGGTAGCATTATTTAATGCCTAACAGGGCCTATGAAGACTGAAGGCAATTTTATCTTTAAACGTTTCTAAAAAGAATGAATCGTTCTCTTTACTTTCATATTGATGAAGATGGGAGAGTGTTAAACCGTAGGTCTCGGATGTCATAAGAATACCTATGACAATCGTTACGCGTATTCAGAGGCCCGAATCCCTGACAACGGGTCTAACCTTAGAATATCGGCATTGCCCAATCACTGAGTTGCGGAGGTATGATAGCAGTCGCTCCGTGTAAAATACTGGTGTTCAACCGCATCTGGTCAGACTAGAAGTCGACCCCAATATATTTGTGAAAAGGCTAGGAGGAAGAGATGAAAGAGTTAACACTAACGGTCTGTAAGATATGGGAATCGGGCACAATACGACGTTTAGGCAGTTGTCCCACCGCCGGCGAGGAAGCGACTAACTACCGGCTATTTTCTCGCTCAAGAAACGTACAATAGATACACATTCCGTGTAAACAAAAGAGATGCATATATTAACAGTTGATTGCTGACTGTTCACACTGCCGGCGAGGACTCGCTCCACAAGTTTGTCGCTGAACGACAAGAGCTGCCAAAGATAATACTCGCTCAGCGATACTTGCTCAGCGATGCTCGCTTGGCGGTCAGAAATCACGTCGAGAGACCAACCAGCAGTCATTTGCGAGTGGTGCGAATAATCGCCCGTCGCACTCGCACACTCGCTTATAGCCCAGCGACAAAACTATCGGAACTAAACACTCGCTTCTCGCTGCTCGCCAACTCGTTTCTAGTTTCTAGCTCTACTCGCTGCTCGCTCATCGTTCGCGGTGGGACAAGTGCCTCACTCCCAAGAAATCAAAAACCCGAAGAGACTGAACTTTACTTTGGCAATAAGCTAACGAACCATTAGGTAATGTGAAAATTAAACCATCAAATCCAGTAGTAGGTTTTATTGCGCAAATTGCAGCAAACGCTTGCTCAGTTTGTAAATCTTAAAATCCGGGGTATTAAAGTCAAGCCAAGCAGTTTACTGTGTTCCGTCGTATGTGTGTGAGAGCCAGAGGTGTATAGGAGAATCTCTCTATATCTCTGTTACTTGGATTCGTGTGCTCCATCTTAGACCCTGTCTGCGCATACCATCAGGTGCGACTAGGGTAAATCGCGAACAAGTCAAATAAAAAAATAAAAACTTGCAGAATTCGATGTTCGGCGGGTGTGTCGACAGTTTAAAAAGTCAACTTAATGGGTTTGGCGCTAGGTAAATGCTTGAAATAAGAAGAAGAAATTCATTATTGTCATATCCGCCTTATTCCATTTACTACTGGACATAGCTTAGGGCGCCTACAGATCTCCACGTCGAAAGAACAGTAGGTACACTCATGTTATGAATGGCTGATTCCTATAACTTACTGAGCGTTGTTAGTTAAAATTAAGACGCTTTTATCTTTATCAATAATTAAGCAAAGGCCCTAAAAGCTTTGCATAGTAGATCCTTTCGTACCTTTGTAGCTATCGAAGGTAAAATAAGCCTACAAGAGCCTATTTTTATGCCCAGTACGGCAATAAAAATTGCTACCTATAGCAATCAAATATGCTATTGGTAGGCAAAACGATTAGTTTTTCGGCATGGGAATGTGGGCTGTATCTTTTATCGCAATGACGTGGTGGTGGCGTATGCGGTGCGTTTGCCCATCTGGAAAGCTCAATGTATTTAGACACATAAAACATTGCACTATCCAGAATTCAAAAGATAATTTTATAGCGTCGATCTGTACTCCACAATGGTTTTTGGCTAGATTATCGGCGATTTCAGCCCAAAACCATTGTGCAATACAGAACTGCCGAGTTTCGTACCACGCAGTGGTTTCGGGAGAAATTACAAAAGCATTGAGTGGTACAGATCGCTCCGGTTCTGGATACTACAATGGTTTCAACGCAACCGGGTATAAATCAATAAAAACTTTGTTTCTTTCTAAAATATTTTACGCATCCTCCAACAGCAAAATATTACGAAGTTTTTAAAATCGCAGATTAATTTTAGGTTCTTTTGCAGCGAGCGCAAATAACGAATAACAGCTATGTGGAGATGAAACTAACAACATCCAAAGATAAATTTCATTCGTAAATAATATTTGGCTAGGTTATGATGAATATACCAACAGTTCCTAATTTTGTGGGAGCACATTGCCCAGTATCTACTAATAAGTTATTATGGATATCATCTATTTATTACGAATTTTCAAATCGGTCGGGATCAGTTCACACTGGTAATGTTGGCAAATAATATTGCCAAAGGTAATATTGTTAATGCTAATATTTCCAATGGTAATTATCATGTAGGTTTGCATCGGGATACCTACAACTTGAAACGCCATTTACAATAAACGTAAAACACCTGCCAATATCATTGTTTTATGTCAAACTATTTCCTAGAGTCTCAATGCAATCGACAATACTAGAATTTAAGATAGTGTGGTAAGATGCCTGTGCGTATCTAGCTGGAACATTCTTCAATAGCTTCATACAATGGGGTGAATTATTGTTCTTCGTGGCACACACAACTCCATACAGTTCCTTACGAATAGGTAATAGTATACGTATATTAACAGCAAAATGCTAGAATATAATACCAGCTACACATACGATCATTGCCATAATCGTCAATTTTGACATTCAATAAAATCTTGAATCTGTTGTAATATGTCGGACATCTACCTTTTCATTAAAGCGATTGAAAATCCCCAACCCACAGAATTGAGAGACAATAGATCGTTAGTTGTTTGGTGAATTACCGGCAAATGTCAGAGGGATCGCAATCCTATTACCTATCGATGTCAGGAACAGCTCGGGAACGGTCTACGTGGAGTACACCCGTAATCCGATTAAGGTATAAGCAGGATTTACATGTCAGTTCAGTAAGTCTTCGCGTTTATTGAGTATTTATTTCAATTTTCTTCAAGTGGTTTAGGTTTTGAGTCATCATTGCCGTTGTTATTTTGTGAATCATATTGTTAAGCTTCATTGTTTTAAGTAAATGTTAATTGTATGCAATTCGTATTGTATTTATGTATGTTTGTACTTCAATGATTATGGTGGGATTGATTTATTTGTTTTAAGAATTTGGTGTAGATACTTATTTGGGTGGCTTACAAAAAATTTGGTCCTTTTCTCTTGATCTTTTTTCGTCATCCATTTATTGGTTTCTCATAATGTTTCGATTTAAAGAAAGATATCTACTTCTCCTATGATTAGGTAAAATTCTGATGGGATTTTTATCCTTTGATGATCTTAGTGTTCACAAAATACCAATTAGACAAAAAGGTTACCGCTTACCGATCAGTACTAATACGGAAGTCTCATATTAAGATCTGGTATGATAATTTGTAGATAGTGAGAAAATTATTTATGATTATTTGATAGACAATGAGAGGAAAAATACTGCCATTGCTGACATATTTTTATTAAATCGGCATTAATGTTACGGCAACATGTCATTGTTAAGGCATTCTTATAAACAGGCAAATAAGAGTCCATATTAAGTCCATATTTAAAAAGTCAGGGTTATAAATCAATCATTTAGCACCGGCAGTCCACAGCTGCACAAATTCCTCCAAGTTCCGTCACAAAACCCGGTTTCTACTATGCTTACCTCACCTGCCTTTTTCAGGTCCCGAAGCACTCGTCTTGACTAAACGACAAGCCTTTTGAATATATCATTAACTTTAAGTATCCCCAGAAGAGCCCCAACATTTACATAATCCATTAAACATAAATTTCACTCACAAATGAATATTAAAAAAACAACTACGCAACAAAGGGCATGTACGAACGAAACCTCAGCAAATAGCAGTGTTCGCGCAATACTTGCCAATGCAGCACGCACTTGACCAGACAACGGTGACCTTCCCCGTCTCCCTTTACTCTAAGGTTTTAGATGATATAGGGGTATTGTAGATAATGTTGGCAGGTCTAGATTTTCTGGTTACTGTAGTAGGCAGTAATCTAAGCGCATTAGAGCGCGCGGCGTCGCGTGACGCGAAGTACATTGACCGCACCGCTCACTGTAAAGCAATTGCTCCATTAACAGGGCTAGCACTGTCACTGTTGTTTATTTCCTCCTACAATACTTTAGATGGATATTCTTGTGATCTTAATAAAGACGTATTTCTATGACGGGTATAAAAGTTGCATTAAGTATGGAAGGACCAAATATCGTACCTTAGGACCAGGAAAAAAATCTGATAAAATGCACTTAATATAAAACTAGCAATATTCTATAACAGGCTTGCTTCAAAAACATCGTTTTATTCACGTGGTAGCCCTGGCTATTAGTTGTACGAAATCTGTGAAGTGATTTGTAGTTAGTGCGCGAATACGGGGCCAACGACCGTCGGATGCAAACCACGATAACGGTCCGCGGCGTGCAGTCCGCGTTGTTTTGACGGCCCAATTGCCATTAGCCTAATGAGACGAGAGAGAGCGAACAGCGTGACATACATTGTGAGTTTGTGAGTGAGGATGGACATAAACAATTGATGTAGGTACCTTATAATAAATAGTAGCTTCACGAGGAATATTTTGAGAAAGAGCGTGACACATTTATTATTGATTTGGATGATGTGGCAGACATATTTAGATCTATTGATTCTTTTAATGGCTCAATTGCCATTAGCCGATAAGTTGAAAGTCGAGAGAGAGCGAGCATGACACACATTGTAAGTTTGTATGAACAATAGATTTTATATTTTAAATTTTATTTGGAATAATGATTGCAAGAGTGTTGTTGGCTATATAGCAATTAAAGTGAAGCCTAATGCAGAGACGAACAGAGAGGGGGAGAATGAAAACACGTAACAGATACTGAGTTTTAAAAGAAAAACAAAAGAAAGTATTCAAAATACAATGAATTTATAACATGATATATTTGTATCTACAGGAGCAACTATTGTAAAATGTTTGGGAAAAACTGGATGAAGTATGTTAAACACCAAGAAGAATGGCCTGCAAAGGAGGAGGCCTACACTTAGCATTGGGTGATAAAAGGTTGAGAAAGAAGAAGGAGAGATTGGGGCAAGAAGATGATGTTGAAGTGTTAAGCATGAAGGAGAAATTGAAATTAATTTGAAATTTTTGAATTATGAACATATCCTATATTCATAACTAAAACACCATGAATCTGGTGCACCGAATATACATGTCTAACAACAACAACCTGTTGTATCAGCGTGACATGACGCTCTCTACATAATTAAGCCACAGGAGACCCATTAAGACTGTAATGGCTATCGATTTGATTAACCAATAGTACTTAGACTAATGAATGGAAGTATTTACAGGGTCTCAAGGATCATTCGGATCAGAACAAGGTGGAAGCTCTGCTTCAGAAATAGAAGTTTGCAAGATGATGATTTATGAGCAAAATCACGTTTTTAAGACTGCCTTAAGATCAACAAAGAATAATGAGCCCTTACTTAAAGAGAAAGCGAGATACATATTATGTTACCACGAGCGTGTTTTAAAGGACAAGGATAAAAAATAAATTCTTATATTTTGAAGAATAATGTCTTTGTGCTACCAGCATCTACGAAACAATAATTAGATTTTTTGAAGCAAACGCTGCAGGAAGGTAAACAGCCTGTTACAATTTAAAGAAGATAGAAAATTAAGAATTGAATTGTTTACCTCCGGTTTCTGAATTGAGAATTCGGGATATGCAATACTTAAGCAGTATTTGATTACGGAGTTGTCAATAAAATGCTTTAAAATCCGTCATTTTTTTGACAACTCCGTACTCAAATGTTACTTCAGTGCTGCTTATACCCCTTTACACCCGAACTAAAAAGAGTGAGTTTCACTTTAAAAAATTCTGGCGCCAAACCGTTTACTTTCTGCGAACGCAACCGGCATCGATTGATTGTGAGGATGTCTTGCCAGCCTCACGATTGATCCATGCCGATTGCATTGCAGAAAATAAACAGTTTGGAGCCCGATTTTTTAAAAAGTGAAACTCACTCTCCTTTCAGGTCGGGTGTAAAGGGATACTAGAATTCTCAATTCAGAAACCGGAGGTTAATATAATTAACGCTGATTGTATTCTTAATGTAATTAATGATGTCGTGCCTTTCCTTTAACTGGAGACTTTTCAGTCCTCGCCAATGACTGCCCGAACAGGAAACAAGCAGTCCCATAGAAAAAAAAACGTGCCTATCCTCTATAAAGTATAAAGAACTCTCGCTCTAGTGATTGAACCTTTGCCTGCCATGCAGGAGGATCTGCGTTCGACCCTGCCTCGCACTTCAGACTTTTTGAATTCATCATGTTTGAGAGGGCTTAAAAAAGTTCTCGATGGTGTGTGAAGTCCACCAATCGGCACCAGGCCAGTGTGGTAGACTAAGGCCTAAACCCCTTCTCACTTTGAGAAGAGGTTCGTACCTAGCAGTGGGACAGTAATGGGCTGATTATGGTCCATTTCTGCCGGTTTCTGCTGAATTTCTGCTAGTTTTATCCGTGTGGACAATTTCTTAATACATAACATAGTAACAACAAAGCAATGAAATACAACTGATTTTGGATACTAGCGGCCGGTGCCCGCCAGCATAGATGGGAAAAAAGAAAGATCGACAAAAAAAAAACTGTTAGGATAGGAGTTAATTACCTTATTATAAAATATACAATTTCAAAAGTCGGTGCTAATCCACATTGAACCAAATAGAAGGTAGCGACTTCCGAAACTGGTAATTTTATAATATGGTAATTATTTTGCCGTGCGTGTGGCGCCTGACGTAAAGAATAGCGCTACCCCATCTCTTGCCGTGGGTGTCATAAAAAGCCACTAAGGGATTCACTAGAGCATAGGCAGCAACGTTCTCTGAGTATTTTAACAACAATACTGCGATCGCCTACCCGTCTGCCAAGCGTGGCGATTATGGCAAACTCCCCCAACATGGCTTGGGGGAGGCTTATGTTCAGCAGTGGACGTCTTTCGGCTGAGATGATGATGATGATGGTCCATTTTGAATTATGTCAATATTGATATTATGAATTCTATTTGTTTCAGCATGTAACCATCTACTGCTGGTGTAGGTCTTCTTATAACCGTGTTGTGTCATTGACCAATCTGGTTTACCCGCCTGGCGTTACTAATTCTTTTTAGGGTTCCGTACCCAAAGGGTAAAACGGGACCCTATTACTAAGGCTCCGCTGTCCGTCTGTCTGTCCGTCTGTCACCAGGCTGTATCTCATGAACCGTGATAGTTAGACAGTTGAAATTTTTACAGATGATGTATTTTTGTTGCCGCTATAACAACAAATAATAAAAAACGGAATAAAATGAATATTTAAGGGGGCTCCTATACAACAAACGTGATTTTTTTGCTCGTTTTTGCTCGATATTGATAACGGCAACAGGTAGACGATTGAAATATTCACAAAATATTTAGTAATATATTCAATTTTAAAATAAATAATTAAAATAAAACAAATACCTATTTAAGGGGGGCTCCCTTACAACAGACATGATTTTTTTGCCGTTTTTATAGATAATGGTACGGAACCCTTCGTGCGCGAGTCCGACTCGCACTTGGCCGGTTTTATTTACAATGGTGCGGCTAAAAACGGTTCTGGTCATTTTTCTTTGAAACAAGGATTTTTAACAATATTGATGCAAAGGTAAATTGCAAGGGCAATCAACAATATTGATACTGTGTTAATTGAGACTAAAAATGTTTTCATCGACCAAGCATTGCCTTTACTATCAAAAGGATAGGATCGCGCGTGATTCCCATTGTTAACTGTACCCCAAGTGTGAGTTTTTTTCGTTAACTACTGTAGTTGCGTCACGACAAAAATGTATGAAAATTTAGGCTGCGTCTCTAGGCGCACCGTTCACTAACTAATATTCGCGCGTTAATTGAACGGTGCGCCTAGAGACACAGCCTAAATTTTCATACATTTTTGGCGTGACGCAACTACAGTAGTCAACGAAAAAAACTCACACTTGGGGTACTGCACGCGTGTTGAATCCGTGCTGTGTAGTTCTCCGCAAAGAATTATCTCCCTCATTTTTCGTGTTTTTATTAATGTAATATTATGTAATGCACCACAGATCATGAGAGAGGTTTGTACTACAAATAATTAAAATTTAACACACCCCCAACGCAAAAAATTGCGTTCATTTAAAACGTTAAAAATTAAACTTTAAAAAAAGTAAAAACCGACTTCAAAGAAATACTACAAGGAGTAAAATAATTACCATAATATAAAATTAACAGTTTCAGAAGTCGGTGGCTTCTATTTGCTTCAGTGTAGAGTTGCACCGACTTCTGAAACTGTTAATTTTATATTATGGTAATTATTTTACTCCTTTTAGTATTTCTTTGAAGTCGGTTTTTACTTTTTTTAAAGTTTAATTTTTTATTAAATACGTTTTAGTGTCATAATTTTAACCTCCTCCTTCATAACCCTTCTTTTTGGTTTTGACGTAGTCGGGCATAAAAAGTCATTTCAAATGATACCTTACACGATATAATGAAAACATCCAAAGGGGGGGAGGGGGACACACGCACCCCCTTCTCTTTTCCAGTAGTCAGTTCCCAACAACAAATATAAACAAAGCAATATTAGTAATTTGAGAATTTTGCTTTGATCCGATGAGGAGTTCCGTTCCATATCTCTGAAGCTCATGGTCTAATCATAACCAAATTTATATGGGACCAATCGGGAAGTATACCCTTTCAAACAAAAAAAGAATTTTTCAAATCGGTTCATAAAAATGACGGAGATATGAGGTAACAAACATAAAAAATAAAAAAAAACATAAAAAAATAAATAAAAAAAAAATACAACCGAATTGAGAACCTCCTCCTTTTTGAAGTCGGTTAAAAATAAGACCTATCGTTGAGCACGATAATATAAGGTATGCTCGTTGAAATGGCGCTATAATGTCGCATCGGGGTACTGATGTTTTATCGGTAAATCGTTTACACGTAAACATATCTAAGCACCATCGCTAAAAAACCTGCTTTTAAATAAAAAAAACTGCACCTAAATCGGTTCACCCGTTTAAGAGCTACGGTGCCACAGACAGACACACATACAGACAGAAATACATAGCGGTCAAACTTATAACACCCCTCTTTTTGCGTCGGCGCGGCGATTAAAAAAATACAGTATCAATATTGGGGTGCATTAAAAGAGTGACGATACTCAAGTACTTCTGTCGCACTCTTCTTCTTCTATCGTGTCAGCACGAGCTATACGAGAATAGCTCATGCCGTGGTGAAAAGATTAGCCAGTCAGCAAGGTTGGTACCGGGGCTGACTGCCCAGGGTGCGCCGGACATACTTATGTATCGTCACTCGTGGAGGCTCTTTTCATGCACCCCACTGTCGCTCTCTGGCTAATCTTTTCACCACGGCATAAGCTTATACATGTATAGCTCGTCCCGATACGACAAAAGAAGAAGAAGTATCAATATTTCTATCTTCAAACAAAATAAGTTAATGCTTCCAACATAAACTTGCTTGCTTATAAAACGGTAGTATTTGAACTCTCAACCTCTTGATCACCAGCTAACCAGTCTACGGCAGCTTTTGATTAATCGTCGTTAATACATAGTGATTACATTGCCAATACATTCTCTACAATATATTGAACGACTGTTTAATAAATTGTTGCAATCGCGTAAATGGCGTGCTAAACACATAAACTACGCTAGGGCACAGATCATGCCATATGGTGATATTTATGTACATTTACTGCCATTATATACGACGGCCAGTTAGTCGTTGAACTTAGCTCGTAATAAATAAAGACATTTAACATGTTTATGGTTGTATGGTTGCCAACGGGCAATAGAACAATGTTCGGCTTTGGATCTGTTTACAGTATACAATGTTTCTAATTAGTGAATGTAGATCAGAACTACTGGTTACACAAAAGCTTCTAAAGATATATAAAAACAAGGAGAAGAAAATGATTGACATATTAATTATGAAAAATAATGTAAAAGGAAATTACGTACAACAAGAGGTCGCCCGCGCGTATGTCGTTTATCGTATATTCCAAGTTTTTCGGGATTAAAGTAGCCTGTATCCTTCTCTGGGTTTCAGAAAATCTCTATACCAAGATTCATCAAAATCGGTTCCGCAGTTTAGTCGTGATGAGGTCACAAGCAGAAAGACAGAGTTACTTTCGCATTTATAATATTAGTAAGGATGATGAAAAATTAATGAAACTTTTCCATGCAACCGATCCACAATCGTCGATATTGAAATCTATAAAGGAGGCACGTGGTGACACTGGATGCCCTAGTACTGATCTGTAGATGATAGAGGATTGAAGAACTGAGGGACAACAAGACTAATGTAACCAGTGCTCTTGAAGTCATTGCAAATCTGATTTTTTGTTGAGGGGCCAGTATCTACATTTATTACATTTTATACCTTACCTACTTACACAAAGCGGCTAGTACCCTTGACAAAATTTTGAAAGTCATTTTTGGTACGGATCGTGTATTGGTAAATTTTGTGGGCTATCATCCAGAAATAGCACCATAATCACATGTCCCAACACTCAAGATGATATGGGATGAGCTATACTTAGTTTAAAACCACACGGTGTAAGTAATAAAATTCTATGATTTACTAACCGCCATAATGTATTAAGACAGCCAGTTAGTAGTTGAACTTAACTTGCAATTAATAAAGTCGTATTTCTAGGAACATTCATAATGCTAAGTTATGGATTACGTGTTACAAAGTCACAGGACTTAAACAGAAGATATACTTCATGTTTATGCAGTATCAATATCAATCGTTATTTTATAGTAAAATTAGTATCTTGCTAATTTTCTTTATCATTTTCATCGTCATTCAGTGCCATTAACTTGTTTAACACAATTTTGAAACACCTCTTTTCGTGGATATAGGTACTGATGATGAAGATCCATCGTCAAAAATACCAAGGTATATAGCGCACTAATTTGAATAGCACTAATTCGAATTACACAAATAGGAATATGAATACAACATGTGGGATGTGGATTCGGCAAACATTGTGCAGTCGTAACGGCCAATGGCCTAATGACCAAGAGCCTTGACCAACATCTCATGAAGCTCTCGTTAGTTGGCTGGATCAAGGGCCTGATACAGAAAGCAGTCCTCCTCGACACGGCGCGTATTGTGAGGAGGTTCCTGTCTCTGGCGCCTTAACCACCGGTACCGGTAGGGTCCAAACCCTGCTCCCGATGCCGGTGGACCCCTTTTTTTATTTTTAAATGTTTTTTCTTATCTGTATTTAAAATGTAAATTACAATAAAAAAAAATAATAAAAGTGATAATAGGAATAGGAATACTGTAGGTGTGATTAAAATTGATGCTATTCAAATTGGTGCGCTAAATGGAATGCCTCAAAAATCCCTGCCAAATAACAAGACAGTAAATTATTTTAGCAACCATGGTTACACAGTGCTATTTTCTCACGAAACCTCAGTTTTTGTATCGGGCATCTATCACACGTTTACGGCTGCTGTCTCAATTGTCAGCATCCCGCACTAGCGGTGATAAATGAAGCATATGGACACGTTTTTGTTTCAGCTATCCATAAGTGTGCGTTGGCCCAGCTATTCTTTGCTGTAGGGTGAAAGTTATCACTGTAATTAAAGGGTAAGATAAGGATCAGTGCTTTAGAAAGATTTTATAAAACTCTTTAGATAAGGACGACAAATTATAACTCCCTTGTTACGCCGGAAGTTATCGTGATGATAGAACTTTTTCATTCACCGTCGTCCTACACTGTTTCAAAAGAATCCACTTTTTCGTTTATTACTATATTTTTTTACTCATTGTGTAACAATTTCTGCCTTTTTTAACCGACTTCAAAAAGAAGAACTTTTTTTGTGTTTGTTACGCGATATCTCCGCCAATTATGAATGGATTTTGATGATTCTTTTATTGTTTGGTAGGCCATACTTCAGAGGTAGTCCCAAATAAATTTTACCGAAATTTATTCAGCGTTTTATGAAAAAATCAACATAAAACAAAAAAAAAAAACATATACCTAGATAACGTTTTGGTTTGTTCCCCTTCAGCAAAAGTTTTGATGAGGACTTTCAATCTCTGTTTTAACTGTCATTAGTTCATCACAGAAACGTTAGCCAAGAACAAAGAAGATTGTATGTATTTTTAAGGAGTCGTCATGATAATTATACAATAATACCTACTCTTAAAGAAAATTATAGTTGCTGCAAAGATTACGCAACCGTGTCATTTAAATTTGTACTCTTAAACCTTGTAATTTATGGCACTAAAACGTATTTAATAAAAAACTTAATTAGCATGATATAAAATTAACAGTTTCAGAAGTCGGTGCAGTTCTACATTGAAACAAATAAAAGGCACCGACTTCTGAAAATGTTAGTTTTATATCATGCTAATTGTTTTACTCTTTTTTTAGTTTTGTTTTGAAGTCGGTTTTTACTGTTATTCGAAGTTTTTAATTCTTGATTTAATTCGGTGCCTTTGGAAGCTTTATCTATGTTTTTTGTCGTTGCACCTCTTTAACAACTCAATTATCCATTACATTCTTTCTTAACAACTTCTTTTTCTTCCTCTTAGCCTTTTCTCAATTATGTTACTGCCAGCTATGATGTTGTCAGCTTCCAACCTAACCAGATGCGGCTGAATACCAGTATTTTACATGGAGCGACTGCCATCAGGCCTCCTCTACTCAGTATTCGGCAATGCCGGTATCCTAAGGTTAGAGCGGTAGTCAGACTTTCGGGCTTCTGACTACCTGTACTACTACTGTAATTGTATGACATCCGCGACCAACGGCTTAACGTGCTCTTCGAGGCACGGAGGGTTATCGCTGTGTAACAAGCGGTTACCCATCCACAAACTGTCCACGACAAGCGTAGCGGTGGGTATGGATCGAATCGCTCTTTTTACGTAGAGGTGGGCTGTTTAAAGTACTAACGTCGATAGGCGTCGGACGCATCTCATATTGAAACACTTTAACGCCGATTGGCGTTTTCCACACATGAAAATGATTTCTAGCTTATTGTGACAGAATTTTATTTATTTTCAGTATTATTGAGATATGACCAGGGATTGTAAACCTTTATTGTATATTTTTAAGTTAAAAATACTTTTAATAATAGTTTTACTATTTTAAATGTACTAATTTTAATAAGTCGTTTTTTGAATTAGTAGTTGAAGGGAAGAGAGAACATCAAGAAGGGTTTTCATTTACATACTATTTCTAGTGCATAGTAATTTGTTTTACTTAATAATGACTTTCTCTTGAAGGTGAGGCTCCACCATTGCATCGTCACAGAGATTATTGAGAGCCGGTGTGAGATTTTCGATTTCTTCTAAGATCTAAGACAATTACTACATCATATAGACGTCACCACATGTCATAATTGTGCATCTATTTCTAATCCAATTCGGAGAATCAACCGTAGCGACATTTTTATTTGGTAGGAACTGTTATCAAAACTGGTAGATCACTGATTTGGCCGACCAGATTCTTTTTAATTCCATAAAATGTTTGAATAAATAATATTTAATAAAAATGTTTTCAATGTTGATAAATCTCTGGAAGACGCCGTTCGGCGTTTTACGCACCTGAGTAGAGTTTCATAATTTTTCTAAAATCATCATTTACAGAAACGCTGACTATAATACTGTTGTATGTATGTAAAACATGCACATATAAAAACTATACCCCTTTAAAATAGAATTTGGCCAAGTTATGACCAAAATATAATTTACGCCGATCGGCGTCATCCGCCTATGAATGACAATTAAAATTACGCCGATGTGCGTGCACCGCAACGAATGGGTTAACATCACAAATCATATGATCGGTTGTTAGTTAGCCATCAGCCCCTCTTTACAACTGCTACCTACAAAATAGTTTAATTTTCTATAACTATAACGAGCTCCATTTTCATTTTGTAATCAAATAATACACCAAGTGTTATAAAAGACCACCCAGTGTTATCACTTAAACTCACTTAAAGACATAATCATCTAGCCAGTGATTAAGATCTCTTCATTGCGTGAGGTGATATAGTGATGAAAAACACGCAGCCAATGATTGATGATCACGCAACAACAAGGAAGAAATATTGCTTCATCATTATTTGTAACACGTTCTATTATGGGGTGGTATGTGTGAAGAATGGTAACCAAATAGAATATTAATGAGGAAGAATAAGCATTAAAAACTATTACTTAAAGAAGTTTAGGAAATAAATAACTAATAAGGATTTCGTTGACGTAAATGTTTATCGATATTCACAGACAATCTGGGTTATCGAATAATCATGGAATACCTAGTGGAAGTCTCTATGATGTTGAATACAGTGGCATAGAACCGGAGGTACGTATTGTAGGGGTTTCTGTTAAGGTCACCCCTCTAATATTTATATATTTTTTATCTGGCACATCAACATCATAAACACAAACATGGACATTATGACATTACAGAGGTTAAGGTCGAGTGTTTACACCAATTAAAGAAGTGACTACAAAAAAAAATTGATAGTAAAACAAAAAAATGTGATATTAAAAAAAATTAATAGGTACTGTTTTATTATCAAATGAATTACATTTGATAGTAAATCAGTATTAAATGATAAAAAATAAAATTCATATTTCATAATAAAATGCAAAAAAAGAAATGCAATTAAAAAGACACATTTGAAAAATGAAATAAATTAGAAATTAGTATAATTGAAATAATATATATATTGATATAATAAGAAATATTCGTATGCCTCTTGCAGAGGCGGATGTGTCGGAAAACTAATTGTCTACCTACCTAACAACTTTTGTACCATATCCTTGGCGAATAAATATCTTATCTTATCTTATCTTAACAAATAATGAAATTAATGGAAATATAAGTATCCAACATTTACAAACTATTTTTTTTTAATAATTATTGGCATTTATTGTTTTTCTTTATAATTTTGTTTCTAAATCGTAATTTCGTATTAAGATGAGGGGCACGACACTGCGACTATCAATTTATTTGCCAAGCGTGATGATTATGGTAATTGTCTCAAACAATTGTTCATTGTACCGGTCATGTTCAGTTGTATACATTTATGGGCTGATAATGATGATCATGATTGTGTCATGTATGTAGCCTATAGCAGATGCATAGTCAGCCCATTACAGTCCCACTGCTGGGCAAGGACCTCTTCTCAGAATGAAGAAGGGTTTACCGGTTCCAGGAGAAGGCCTTAGCCCACCACGGTGGATCAAGATCCTTGCTTAAATAAGATGATGATTGATGTAAAAAAATCCGATCAAAATAGGTGGACAAACTTTTACAGATCACTGTACTCATGAATATGAACAACTTTTACTATGGGACCAATTCAGAAATGTAAAAAAAAAAAACTGCTGTTCCATACATTTTGATCGTGTAGGTATTGCACTTTTGTATGGAAAAGCTGTTTTTTTATATTTCAGAGTTGGTCCCATAGTAAAAGTTGTTCATATTCATGAGTACTGTGATCTGTAAAAGTATGTCCACCTATTTTGATTGGACCTGATATATGAATCGTTTTTTGCAAAACGTTACCTATTTATTTAAATTATATTGATAGTAGATAATTATAATATTTCCTCGGTACATTTTACAATATTGGTGGTAAACTCACGTAAGAGTTTTTGGTCATAGATCAAAAGATTTTATATTTTATGTAAATATTACATTCCAGGTAGATGCCTAGAATAGAGAGCCATTCCATCTTATAAGGTGCTTGACGCAAACAAACTAATTTACAAGTCTTTATTTGGAAAATTATACGCAGTACTACTTGCGTTCAGACCAGACCTTGAAACTAGAGAAAATGCACGAGAGGCCACAGCAAACTGGTTGACCAAAGTGTACACTTGATACAAAGTTAATCAATCACAAAAACAAGGAAGTTTCAACCTTATTTTATAAGAGAAAAGGGTGTAAGATAACGTAGAAAAAAGTTGGCAGAACTGTATCCCAGACGCCAAGAGCGAACCGTGTCACCGTCCTCAAATGTTGCCGCTTCGTAACGAGCGAGAGGGCGCTATCTCTGTAATTAATAAGAAAAAAAGAGATGCACAAAACGGGGACAATCCGAGTAAATTGCTTCATGATTGGATAATTATTCTATTGATACAGTTAAATGCCATTGTCGACGGACCTTAGGGTATGAATGGAGGGAAGAGCTGTTGTAATTTATGAGGACAAAAACTATTAGTGCTTTGTAAAATACGTTAATAATATTCATGAGTTGTTGCAATAATGAAACATGGTGTTAATTATATGATGCTATTTAAACTAAGTTTAGGGTTTACGATTTGTACTTCAACATTATAAAGGAGAGAATTGAGGTTTATTTCGCATTTAAATGAGACCTAAATTAAGCCAATACGATGTGAAAGTTTTAGAGTGCTTTCTGTATGTGTTCATGAATAATATACTAGGTTCTCTTTGTATTAGTCTTCCAAGCGATTTCCTGGCTGTTCTACCTAGCCTTTACCCAGCTATGTTGGGGTTAGCTTCTAGTCTGACCAGATGGTGCTGAATACCAGCCCGTGCAGACAAATGGCAATCGATGATCGCCAGAGAATAGATACGCCAATTAAATGTATGGAAATGACATAACAGATCGTTTGACCGGTCGAAAGCTTATGTCAATCCAGTACATCTCAGTGTCGTTTCTATTCTCTAGCGATCATCAATTGCCATTTGTCTACAGGGGCTAGTATTCAGCACCATCTGGTTAGACTAGAAGCTGACCCCAAGATAGTTGGAAACACGCTAGGTAGAACGGCCAGGAAATCGCTTGGAAGACTAATACAAAGAGAACCTAGTATATATTAAAGAACACGTACAGAAAGTACTCTACAGATGCAGTATTTTACACGGAGCGACTGCCATCAGAACTCCGCAACCCAGTTATACTGGGCAATACTGATATCCCAAGGTAAGACCGGTCTTCAGACTTTTGGGCTTCTGACTACCGGTAACGACTAGCATAGTTATTCGTATGACACCCGGGACCGACGGTTTAACGTGCTCTCCGAGGCATGGAGGGTTCTCGATGTGTAACGAATGGTCATTCATCCACGGACTGACCGCGGCAAGCGCAGCTTAACCTTGCAAATAATATGATCCGCGCGGTTGTCAATTAGCCACGAGGGCTAGGGGGGACCTCCTGGCCCAGTGCGTACTATTAAAAGAACAGGTCATGTGCTTAACCTCTGTGTAATGTGGTAAAAAGATAAGCCAGTCAGCAAGGTCTCCTGACTGCCCAGGATGTGCCGAACTTGAATATCGTCACTACTTGTAGTACTGTAGTAATAATGATAATAAAATAAAATCTTATTTAATATAAGGTTACTGCACATCCCCCACACTCAATAGCGTGATAATTTGTACACTACAACCTGACCCGCTCTTTAACGGATGTAGCCACCAATTTTCAACTGGATCTGTCCAGTAGCACAGGCGTGAAGCTCAAACATACAAACGGACAAGCAGACAAACAGACAACAATTCTAAAAACTACATTTTTGGCATCAGTATCGTTCACAGGATGCAATGCACTTGCTTTTTTAGATTTTATTATATGATAGATTTATTAGATTTTATTATATGTATAGATTATTATATGGATACATAAATATTTCAAGGGTATCGATGATAAAGAGTAGTCCTAAAGACACAGCGGTGTTTCTTTGATTATATCTAGGTTCTTTGTTTTTCCTAGAGATATCCACTACAAACTTACAATATTGCACTTACAAACGATTGTAAAACGATTTGAGAGAAGCAACAGGAATTGGCCGGTTGCCAAGTGAAACAACGCTCTGGTTGGAGTCGCGAAGTGTCTCTTTTAAAACATTCTTTAAGCGTTCTTCAACCAATTTCTCTATAACTACATTATTCCATCCCATTTTATTAGAAAACAATAGCATTGAAAAAATGATTTTGTCTTAAGGTATTTTTTTATTGGAACGAGGTTTTTTGCACAGTAATACTATTTGTATTAGCTATGTCTACACTAGTGCGCTTTCATGTTCATCTTGCGTCTTCGTCTAAAGCATGCGTGAAGCGCCATAGCGCATGCAATAGCGCATGGCTTATTACTAGTTTGACAAAGCGCATGCCCCTAGCGCACGCTAATCCGTCTATTGTGTGTCGACTGACGACTGACCGAGGCACACCGGTGTAGACGATAAGCTGCATGTGTCTTATGGCAATCGATATTGCATGCGCTTGACGCAAGAGGAATTGAAAGTTGAAAGCGCAAGATGAACATGAAAGCGCATTGGTGTAGACGTACTGGTGAAACTGGATGAGAAAAACTATACAACTAGAGGAATAGGGTGTTATGGAGAAGGAGACGAAAAAAGAAGAAGTCTACTGATGGTTATAGACCTCTCGCAAGTTGTGCCACTACACCTGTACTTAGTGTTTGACCTCTCGTAAGAATCGGAAATCTGGTGTCTTTAAAATGGAAAACAAATCAGTTTGATTTTACACTCGATCCCCCCGCTCTCATAGTATGTTTGTTAGAGTGACAATAAGTATACCTGCATAAGTATACCTGCATAAGTATAATAGCCTATTAACACATTGTACCTACTTACTACACACAGTGGGTCAACGCCCATACACTTGACATGTCCTATGAAATGTTAAAATTATGTAGGGGCGGAGGTTAGTCCCAAGTATGCAGTATGGCTACTCGGGACATAACCTCCGCTCCTTCACCCTGCAACCGCCCGCACGATTGCTCTGCGACAATGTTCTACGTTCACCAACTGTAAGGAGAAAGATATAGGTAGACTGTGCTATTACTATTACATCGCTGGATACGGGTCTCCTCTGAAGATTGAAGGGTTGAGACCTGACCAAGTTCGTCTGGTGCAGGTAGGGAGACTCCAAACAGCGTCAAGAATTATTTAGAGCCCTCTCAGGAGTGCCGGTTTCCTCGCGAAGTTTTTCCTTCACCGTTAAAGCAATTGATAATTAAATTCTGATCCGCACATGAATTAGCAAAGTCAGAGGTGCGGGCCGGGATCAAGCTCGAACCAACCTCCATGGAAGCAACCGTTCAACCGCTAGGTTACATGGTATTTTACATAGCCAGAAAGCCACCATCAAAAGTTTCGAGGCCATCGGTTTTTAGAATCTCAAAAACCGATGGCCGAAACTTTTGATGGTGGCTTTCTGGCTATGTAAAATACTGTGTCCCGGCAAAGAATAAGCAACATCCTCTCAAGCCGTGGGTGCTGTAAACCCTTGGGTAGACCAGATGGTATTATTTGCGTCTTTCGGCAAATAATAACATACTACGATCACCAATCCACCAATCAAACGCGGAAATTACCATATTCTTTATCACCTTTCGTTACATCGGTTTTTCAGAAGATTATCATCAGACATAGACATAGATCATGAGATCAGAATTAACGTGGAAAAGGTCGGACTCCATAAAGATGAGGATAAAAACAACAGTGATGGGATCCTTGAGATGGAATCCTACAATTAGATGATTGAGGCAAAACACAGACAATAGAAGACATGAAGAAGTTGTGATAATGATTTATTAATTTAGTAGTACTAGAGCGCCTTGTGAAAGACTTGGTCAGGGGAAATACTCCCACGATACCTACTTCTGCCGACCAGCAGCACTACTGCGTTTCGGTTTGGAGGGATGCCGGTAAAATTACAGGCACATGCGACTTTCCAACTTTTCCTTTGAGGTTGTAGGTAAATCATCACCTGCTAAACACCCAGAACCGGAACAATTATCTGTAGACCATACAAATTACAAGCTCCTTGCGGAAAGCAAACCCGCGAGCCGTTGTACAGCAGCCAAGCGCTAAGCCACTGCGCTAATAGCATCAATAATAATTATGCCATGACATGAATTAATTATCCAATGAATTTTCATTATTATAACTCACGACCAAAAACTTAGACGCAATGCTAGTAACAGAAAAGATCGTTAAACGGCTTATCCTAATGTTCTAGCGATTCAATAAAAATACCAAACTAGTTTACAATAAAAATAACTGGTTACCTAAACCACGTCATGCGAATGGTTCGTGCCTGTAATTGGTTTGGCCATATCTTATCAACGCTATGTGGTGTATTCTTATCACTGTGTTTACTTCAACTCTGACGTGTAACCACCAGTTATCGTGACCTTCCACCCCCCTCTCTATCCTATACAAAAACTTCTAAACGAGGTGCATATACAAGGTGCGAAAGAAGTCTATTTATGCTGGTCGCTATAATATTATTAGCCGATGTTTGTACAACTGAGGAAGAAATATTTTCATTTAGTCACGGCCGTTTCCTGCATGTTTTGAAACGTGGAATGTATTGGGCTTGCGCAAATTAATAACACCGCTCATGCTACCTACAAACAATGGTACTGGTTTATAAATATATACAGACAGACAGTTGATATTATCGAATGAATAATCTCGCATGCTGCCTGCCTCTATAATGACAATGTCCTTGTTTTCAGTAAGTAGGTATACTATGGAGTTTTTGCTGTACTGAAATTGTAGCATAGGTATGTGATGTTGCGCAAGAGTATCACATATTACGTCATCTGTTTATTGTTCAGTTAAATCAGAATGCAGAAATATAAGTACAAGTACATATATTGAAGCTGATACTTTTGTAGTTGGCAAGCTACAGCTGCTAGGTAGAATACAATATGTATATGCTTAATTGAAATAGGTAATACTTGAAACGACATTACAAATTACTGGATCCTTTGACTGCCTTTATCAACCTGATATTCTATGGTTGTCTTCTACAAATCCTTAGGCACCTTTAATTTACTCTTCGCTAAATACTACGCAAGCATAATCTTCTGCTTCTTCTTCTTCTTTAGTTCCTGCTCCACCATGGGGTGCATAGGATCTGGCTTGACCTGTGTCCTTGGGTCAAAAATAAAAAATATGGAGCGCTACCAGTTATTGACGAAGGCTATAAATTTTTCCGCTAGGCCAACTGTTCTATTCCGAGTGCCTAGGAGGTTTCTTCAAGATTACTGTTATCATTATCGTCACCGATCCATGACGATCATAGTTGTCGTGAGTTTTCTAGATCGCTACAATGAATGAAAGAGAATTATGGTAAAATGACTCTTAGTTCACAGTTTTGATTTTGTTTAACTTTACTCCTTGCATTTGTGGAGTTTTGTAGATCTGTGATCATTTGTGAAAACAAGGTATTCAACATTATTCAAATCCTCGATTCAAATTACGCCACGACAACTGGCCCATAGTCTTCCGCGTCTAGTCTACGTCAGCTATCACCTTCTTGTCCTCGTCGAGTCGATACATCTGGCTGGGTGCATTGTGATGCACAGCGCACCACTAGAAACATGCAAACGTGCTTCTTCGTCTTCTTGCAGGGCTTCTCCACTAATGAAGATTGGCCCGTCAGCGCGTATTCCTTTCTGTTTCTTGCCAGATGACAGTTCTGCAACGCTGGCGATGCCTGTCCACTCTCTGACATTTTGGAGCCACGAATATCTGCTTCTTCATAATTACAGAGACGCAAGATACTTTCGTAATCACCATGCTAACCTTTGCAACACCGATCAACATCAGGTTTTTTCGCTATGTGATGCTATCAGGAGACAGGCTCGTTCACCTAATATGACTTATTTCCTATTATATCAGCCAGCAGATGGATATATGGTGACCTTTTTCTAGAAGAACCCTCGAATACCCTCTATTTGTTGAAAAAACATAAAATAACTCATGCATTGAATAATAAAATATCCCCTACGACATCCAACATTCAAATATCGTAAGCCTTAACCTAACAGTACATTTGAAATGTCTAAAAATCTTATATTTATCGGCGAACGGCCAATTTCATGGGCCATTAGCGTTACGCGCAGTCATTTTACACTCCCGACTGTACCAACGGCTTGCACCTTATTCTGTTGCAGTAAGGTTTATTTTCGAATAGCAACCATTTCAATTTATCTTGGAAAATGGCAGCGCTGAAGCTGCGAATTCGATACGGTTTGAGATTGAACTGTGAACACTGACTGACTATAAGTTGCGCCATGGTATTTGTGGTAATTTGCTTAGTTTTAATGGCGGTTTATTACATGGTGGGATATTTTTGTGGCTGTTAATTGAAGAAGCTAATTAAAGAAATGGTTTGTTCAACGTGATGGACTACCAATACTATCCCAATATGCGTTATTGCCAGATTAATAATCCTCCATCGTGTGTGGCTTCTAATAATATTCATATTTTAAGTTTAATGTCAGTAGGTATTAAATAAATGGTAGAGATCATGCCGTAAAAACATAGTATGCAAGGTGTGCATGAAAAGAGGCTCCACGAGTAACGACGTCCGGCGCACCCTGGGCAGTCAGCCTCTCTATCAACCTTGCTTATTGGCTAATCTTTTCACCACGGCATGAGCTATTTACTTTGTGCCCACACGAGAGAAGAAGATAGTGTGTAAATATGTAGTTTTTTCAATTTCCCAATAATCGTTGCTTTACTGTCCCGTTTTCCTAGTATTTTATTTAGGACTGTACCTAGGCTCCTCTATCTTTTAATGCTTAGGCGTGTGCTCAGGAGTAGGTAAATTCACGACAAATTCCTTCATCTCTTCACAATTGACAAGATTTCTCTTTTATACGAAGCAACTTGTAAAAAGAGTACGATTTTATACTACCTATAACATAACATCACACCTGTATCCCCCGAAGGCTTGGGCAGAGGTGTATAGGTCCTACACCCTCATTTCGCCGTTATGTTTTAGTCCCATGTAATACGGGGCGAGCCTATTGCCATCAACGAGGTACAAATCCAGACTCCGGGCTGCTACTGAATAATTCCACACGGAAAAGCCCAATAACACTTTGCCTGATCTGGGGATCAAATCCAAGACCTCACGTTCAGCAGTCGCGCTTGCGACCGCTAGACCAACGAGGCAGCCAACTACTATGACATTATAAACATAATACTAACGTGCTACCGACTATCCGATTCAAATAATCTCTATAAGTACCCAAATTTCCCCAGTTTTTCTTACACCCCCCGAAAAACCTACTCCCCAAAACGTGAAAATCCACACCACCATTTTATCACCAGTTAAACAAAACATGTAACCCAATAAAAGGCGGGTTCTTCTCGTAAACAAGTTAAACCGGCGTTCAAAGCACTTCACCTGTCGCTAAGTGCCTCTAAATCAGATTACTGGCCATACCCCTGGGGTGAGCCATTGTTACACTTTCGTACCGACTCGCTAAGCCGAAACGAATTTGCACTGCGATTTTGTTAGAATTTGAAACGCGCTTGTGATTTTGTTGTTCGGATATCAATAGTACCTACAAGTAGGTTCTATGAGACGTTGTCAATATTTTAATGATCCCACGTTCAGTGAAGTGTGTTTTTTCTTGGCTTTCGACCGTCGTATCTTTTCTGGTATGCCTACATTTCATTCTAGAAACACAAACTCTCAGCTAGAATCCGTAAGTTCAAGATATGCAGCAGTTTTTTTTTGGCGTTTTTCGTCATTTTCGTGGGATCCATCTTTTTACATGGAGCATTTTAATACTGCGTAAACCTAGTTTCACTAAGGGGTTTGTCATATCATAGAAATTAAAGAAGACGCTCAATGAGTTAAATAATAAACTACTATACTCTTTTCACCCAAAGATGAGTCCTGCCAGCTTGGTTATTTCGTAAATTAAGTAAGGAGACTGCTATCAAAAAACCGTAAACGACATCATCAAAAACCGTAAAATAGCTATTATCCACGTTTTGTTTTTTTTTTTAAATATTTGATTGTCTAGTAGTAGATGGCAATGTTTTGTAGAGAAACGCTAGGAATCAACTTACGGTGAAAAGGGTATAGTAGGCCCTTGTTTCAATCCTATAGAAAAAAAAAAAAAAAAAAAAACACGGTCCATACTTATTTCATAATGCCTAGCTTTAGAAAACAAGAAGGCGCCAAAGAACATCTTTACTTTCCAAAATTTTACTATACCCTAAATTCCTATCTCAGATAATTTATGTAAACAAAGGGGATAACAGATCAAAAAAATATCTTATTAATGGTAATTCACTAAAAATGCCGGAAAAAAAGGTTAGACTCTCTTTTATGTATTGATTTTAGAAATAATAATTTAAAAAAGATCATACCGTAATTATTTTTATAAATTTTCAGTTTTAAACAAAGTTATTAAAAAAAGAAGATTTTCTGGTATAAAGTATTTTATGATACTGGTAACACTGTAGGAGTACCAAACATTTTCAAATTTCGTTTCACAAAATTTCAAAGTTGTTTTCTTAGCGTCATAACAATACATTCGTTTTCTTTTCCCGTTTTCGCTGCGTGTTTGTTAATTTTGTTATTGTGCTATATTATCATCGTGTTAAGTTTTTCATTTTGTTGTTGTCATTGTTTCATCTGATTCTGAAAGTGATAGTTATTCAGATTCAGACACATCATGAAAAAATATTTCATAATAGTTAATTCTAATCGAAGCTACTGATTTGAAATCAGATCTTGAATCAGATGTTTTATTTAACTACTTACATCTTCAACAACACATAACTCTCATTCATAGATTAATTTTGTAAGTTTAGCAAGTCTTGCCACATGTTGGATGAAAAGGACTGTAAACTGTTCCAAGTGGAAATTTGGTCCGATTTTGAGAAGTCTAATATTGGACTTAAAAGGACTGATTAAAATGATTAAAAGGCGCGTCTCCGACACACTACACAAGACATTGTTTGGCTACGGTATTTTGTTTGCATTGTTTTTATAATTCACTTTAATTTTTTAAATGATTACTTAGTAAAAATTTAATGATAAAATGTTTTGTACCACTAACCTGTCATTTTGACAATGACATTTCTTTGTTTACCTAAATTATCTGAGATATGGAATTAAGGTATAGGTAACTATCATTAATCATATTAAAAATGAGCATAACCCTCAGTCGTCGCTTACAGCCGGCACGTGCGGCCGCAACTACCCCTCTCACGTACCCCCGGCTAACCCGAGTCCCCCAGTCTCCCGCTACCTACTGCATATAATGAAGCTAATTATAGCAATATACCCTCGCTAACGGTAGCGGGTAGGTTGGTAAGCGTGATGATTTGTATTGGGAATTGATTATGATTAACGATTTTCAGGTTGATAAGTAGCTTTTTGGTGATAAGGTGCAACTCAAGATTTCGAAGCAGCTTTTAAGAGGATTTTTTAGAGTTATGAATACGATTTATAGTGCAATTTAACACTTCATAGCAGCGTTTCAGGGGATTCGTTATAATATGAATTCGGATTAAAAAAAGCGCTTACCATAGAAAAATCTTTTGGTGTGTCACTCAGAGCAAATTGGTTAATACGAAAAAAAATCTGGATGTCTAACGGAATTTAAAGAGGTTGAATAAAAAATGCACCCCCCAACCTTCGTTGATATTGTACCTACCGTACAAATAATCTATCCAACAATCCCTATTCCATCAATCGGTCGAGCGATTTTTACATAAATCAATTATCTAAACCGAAATCATAATACCCTGAGAACGGCGCCAACTAGCGCCACCTGTTACCCCGCGAATAAACAAACGGCGAGTCAGGGGAACATTATTGAGGTTGTAACTTGTATTGTATGAATTTGTATATGTCAACGTTTTGTTACAGTTAGACTGGCAGTATAATAAATAGGTTTACCTCTATCAATAATAAAGCAAAAATGAAAAAAAAAAATACGGAGGCCTCTGTGATTGTCTTCGGAAAGACTGTCCCAAAGTTAACTGCAGTACCACAAATATGTTCATTTTATTGACTCATTTTGTAACGTCGCCGCCAAAAATGCTAGCGGCGCAATAAATATGGATTTGAAGTTGAAGTGGTCAACCATTTATAGGAAATAACCAACAGGGCCTTGACACCTTTCTGAAAAAAATCTAATTGGAGAACGGTTTTTCAACGACAAAGTCTAGAAATCGAAATTTATTTGTTGTAAATGTTCTGTTAGTTTATGGTAAAATAAATAAATAAATCCTCATGTAAACATACCTAACATAGCAAAAGTCCTAAGGCCTTCACGAATGATGGTGCTTAATTATGTCAGGCGCCCCCTGGGCAGTCAGTCCTCCCACCAACTTCGCTGACTGGCTAATTAACCACGGTAAGAGCCATTCTCGAATAATTTGTGGCCGACACGAGCTCAAAAAGGGAAGAACATTCCTTAGGAGAGACTTATGTTTAACTTAAATAGAAGAAAACAGAATGCAGATTTAATTGCTTTAACACAAGATAAAAATTACAATCAAAATCACATTCGCGGCCGTCAAAGTAATTAAATAACAACAAAACGACGGTTAAACAACTAACAAAACATTTAACAACTATCAAACCGCTTTTTACAACATACAAATCACTTTTGATCCGAACAAAAACGTGTCAAAATGGCTGTCACATAATAAATTAAACCTGTTAATAGCCCTGCAAATAATACGTTATAAAGTATCGTTTTAATTAGCGTTCCCGCTAATTGGTGTGAAGCGGGACTGCCAATTACTGCGAATCCCGGCGTGAAGCCGAGCTGCTGTCATTGGCGCTGAATTTACGGACCAAAACAATCCCGATCACGGGATTATCTCTCCCGGGATTTTCCGTGACACTAGCGCGATCTGAGTTTTGGTTACGTGTGTATGCGGTGTAAGTGTTTAAATAATCATGAATAAAATTATGAGGTGTCTAAGTATAGGTGTGTATCGGACGATGCGGTAGGTATACCTAATTGTTATTCAGCTCGAAGTGGGAACGTGACTTTGCTGAGTGTTTATTGCATCTCATGTGTTATAAATTGACGTATGCCAGTCAGAATCACCTATAGTAGTCTGGGTTTATTACAATCAAGTGATGAAGTATGTTTTAGAATTGGTTTTTAATATTATTTTCAGCTAACGTTCTTCTACATCTATTTAGCATACTTTTTCTATCAATAAAAAATAACTCGTGACCTGTTCCCGACGCCGGAGGGTAATTTTTTTTTCTTTTATTTTTATTTATATAGACGTATGTATTTAAAAATGTAATTTAATATGTATTTACAATGATTATATAAGAATAACTCGAAACAACTTTTATCCACCTACATTGTTTCTTATACAGAAAGTATTCCAACTCTAAAAAAAATGGGCAGCAAAAATCTGTAAAAAAAAATACAATTCCTTCGTAAACCTACTTTTAAACCAGATTAAACGAAAGATTACTTTTCCCGGCGAGTTGCGGTAATTGTTGGACACCGCGCCTGATGTGCGGCGATCCCGAGGGATTAGGATGACGCCAATCGGGGAAACTTTTTCTTTCCCTTCCTGTTACAAATTTAACTTCTCTTATTCGGTATTTGTTAAACTTTTTCATTTGTATTTTATATACAAGGTTAGTCGGAAATAGGTTTCTAATCCGCGGGCTACTTAAAACATCACCGTAAAAATTTAAAAATTCATTAATTTTTATTTCCCTTCGAAAATTATTTTAGTTTTTTCAAATTTTCTTCATTTATGAAATTTGATTTTCAGATTAGCAGAAATTTTCTTCATCCCTGCTTTAGTTACGAAAATAGAGCTTTTAATCCGAAGACCCCAAATATGACCTAAAATGTAAACACAGCGGATCATAGCTGAGGATGGATTGATTTAAGCGTGTTTTTTATGAAATTTTTAAACAGCTTTTTCTCTTAAAGTTATAGAATAAAAGTTATTCATTACTATTGGTACTTTAACCTCTTTTCCGACTAACCTTGTATATGTAAACAAGTAACAAAATCAGTCACAAACATTTTAAGCAAATTAAACAAAATCAGTAACCTGCTATTCCCTACATGCAGTTGCAGAGTTCGTTGCGGTAATGATTGGAATCGGCGCCTCGTGTGCTACGCTCCCTAGGGATTAAGATCACGCCAATCGGGGAAACATTTTCATTCCCCTCCAGTTACTATTTTTATTTTGCCTACGCATGTCGTACCTCTTTTAGCTTAAATAATTGCTATCCCTGTGGCTTATTCGTCGAGTAAAGTTTTGAATTTTTTGGGATATAAAGAATCACATTTTAAAAAAACTTGCTCGCTTTTTATCCCAGTCGCACCTGATGGCAAGCCCAAACAGGGTCTAAGATGGAGCACATGAATCCAAGTAACAGAGATATAGAGGGATTCCCCTACACCTCTCTGGCTCTTACATGCATACGACATACGGCTCTTACATTACATGTAAACTGCTTGGCGCTGGACTTTAATTTGAGGGTGGTAGCTAGCCAGGTTGACTGTACCTACTTATAGATTTATAGATAATACCACTAAGCATTCGGGTTTTGTTGAATCTTTGTAAGATAGACACTAGGGTTTTCGCGTTCCCGGCCTTTTTGCGTTCCCGGGAATCGGGAATTTTTACTCTTAATTCCCGGGAATTCCCGGGTACCCGGGAATTTTCATGTTTTTTGTATAAATATAGTTTTTCTCGTTTATTTCAATATTAAACTTGTGTAAGTAAGTAATTTAAACATGATAAAATGATAAATTGTCCAACATACCAATCGAGTTTTCTTATTAAAATAAAATAATCTTACTTACACTTGTTTAAAAAATTGAACTAGGAACAGTTACAATTATTCACTGTGCGACGTCGCGAGTTTTTTAATGAAAGTTTTCTCTTCATATAATATGGCAAAATATTACGGGATAACAATAGGATGTATGACTATAAAGGTTGTTACCAAATTCGTGTAATACCTTAAAACCACATGACCTACTACTGGTGTAGAATGACCGAGCACGGGATTTAGCTTGATTAAAAATAAAGTTTTTTTTTCTTGCGGTAGCGGTATGTGATCGAAACATAAGCACCTAAAAAGGTACAAAAAAAAATTGCTGAATTAAAATTTTGTTCGTAGGAACATTTCGACGCCACTCATCCATGAATGAAAGCACGGTGACACAGCTGGCTAGCACGACTAGCACGAAATCGTTCTTTGCAGTCGGTTAACTCGGAGCGCAAAAAGGGCTCGAAAACAGTTTTTTTTTAAATAAACTATTTTGTATTTCAAATAAAAACCATTTAGGGTTAATCTGTGACCAGTAGATCACGCGCTTCGAAGGAATTACACGAATTCGTCTACACCCTGTACATTTTCATTATAAATCTCGAAATTACACAAAAGATAAGTATTGTGAATAGTTTCTACAAATGAAACATTTACAAAAAAAAAAAACAAGCGTTTAGAATTTCTTTACTAGACAGAGACAACAGTACTGTGAGCTGACATCACGATATATTTACCCCTTTGTAAGTTCACACCACCCAATACAATATGTCCGTTTCACGCGAGAGAGACAGAAAATGCTCTATAATCTTCGGAAGCGTGCAGTGCAGACCCTTCATTTTTCATCATCATTTCTTCATTTCAAACAATTCCCGGGTACCCGGGATTCCCGCCAAATAATTCCCGGGTCCTAAAATCCCCAATTTCCCGAGAATTCCCGGTTCCGGGTACCCGGGGCGAAAACCCTAATAGACACGACTATTATACACATATTGAAGTTGAAGTTATACACATATTCTAACCCACCCCCATACGGGATCAAATTATGCCCTTCTTCAGGTACCAACCTACAAGCAAAAAATCATTGCAATCTGTTCGGTAATTTAGCTGCTAAAATGTAGCAAAGACACAGATAGATACCTACTCATTTTTACATTTATTGAATTTGTGTGGATGAAGTTAAATCTTTATAGACACAAAAACATTTTGAACGGATTAAAAACAATGCAACTTTTTCCGACACGGAGACCGTTGCGGTAATTATTGGACACCGCGCGTGATGTGCGATAATCCCGGGGGATTAGGATGCCGCCACCCGGGGAAACTTTTTAATGGCTTAGAGGGGATTTTCTTGCTGTTTCGATACGATATAGATTGTTTTTTTTAGTACTCTTGCATCAATAAAAGAGTACCTTTGAATTTAGATAGTAAAGTACATACTGCAATAGGGTATTTAACTATTACTAAAAATGTAGGTACAACAATTTTGTATTATTTTAAAGAAAGAATAGAAAGAACAACGCATTTGAAAAAGAAAAAAACGATGATAAAATACAAGAGATACACGATTTCGAAGTTTGTGGAGGGGGCATTTTCTGTCCTTGTCACACGAAACGGATATTGTATGGTCAAGTCACTATGAAGTTTTTAAGGTATGACGTCATTTTTAAGTAGTGTTGTCTCTGTCTCGTGAACAATTTAAAATTGTTTATAACTTGGGCATTTTATTAAATATTTCTTTGATTTTTTCACTGTTGCTTAATATTTTTGTAATACTTTCGAGGTTTCTAATAAAAAAAAATGATAGCCAGAAACCTTATTCTTAAATCGCTTTTGATTTAGTTACTTACGTGTTTGGTGGCTGTTGTTATAAACGACAAGGTAAGGGGTTTATCTCTTCTCACAAAGTTTTTATACCTATTGAGAAATCTTCCTTCACGTAAGCATACGATAAATACGCATTCTATTCCTGCTAAACACTCCTTCTATATAAAAACTGAAGCACCTAGTCATGTCACTATGGACATTGTCTCGCAGTAAGCAAATGAGAAAGAAATTAGGTTTGATATTGATGCTGCATTGGGACTTATTCTCACAATGCCCAGTTTCTATCCAAAAAATAAAACATTTCGCTTACCGGTGACTACCGTTACTTGCTGTACATAAGAGCTCATTCACACGGGTTTCGTCATTGACGATTCGTCATAAAACACGATACGTCATGCTCATGACGGATGGACGTTCACATTGCATACGGAATCGTGTTTTATCACGATTCGACAAAATACCTGAATTGATGTTCACATTCGTTTCGTGATTCTTAGTCTTGGATGAACCATATACCTATAGGACACGATGGATACGTCACAAAAAAATCACGATTCGTGTTTTTTGACGAACGACGAACGTTTTTTTTTAAAAGACGATACGTGATTTAAGACGTGTCCGACATTTTTTACGATTCGTGATGCGTGTGAACACGGGCATTTAAAAAGAATAGCCGCAGTCAAAAATAAAACGAATCTTGAAAAAAGACGATAATTATGTCAAAAACGAATCGTCTTCGTGTGAATGAGCACTAACTGTTAAATTAATATTGTTTCTCTATAGAAATCTCTATAGAAATAAATTTTAACTAACGATGGCAAACTCGATTACGCTAAGATAATCACGCTTTATTATAACTGGTCAAATTTGCACGAGTTAATTTTAATCTAAGTACCTATTTATAGATAGTAAGATATTGGAACAACAAAAAGATCAATTCTTTATTTTGTTATGCTCTTTTTCAAATTAGGGTACCTACTTATAACGAATTCGTATAATTCCTTCAAACCGCGTGATCGATTGGTGATGCAGATGACAAAACAAAGAAAAAAAAAAACTTTTTTTTTCTATTGAGTAAAAAAACCTCGTATTCTGCTTCCGAGTCATTTTATCGCCCCGAGTTAACTGACTGCACGGAGCGATATCGCGCTAGTCGTGCCCGCCAGTTGTGTTGTCGTGCTTTCATTCATTTATGCGTGGCATCGAAATGTTTGCTTTTTTATTGAAACCTTATTATGGGGGTGGGTTAGAAACGATCACTAACAAGAACCGCAAAAAAAAGTTTATGTTTTGATATTTTTAATCAATCTAAATCCTGTGCGGGTTAATCTATACCTTGTTTGGTCAAGGAATTACACAAACTCGTTTACACCCTGTATGAGCCATATTGATATACTAGCCAAGCTTTTCTTGATTTGCGAGCCATTTCCAAAACTCCACTAAATTCCGAAACATTGAACACGAGCGCACTAAACAAACGAAATCTAAACGTAACAAGTTTTAGCACTTCGATATGCCAAAACTTTGTTTCGAAGTCGACAACGGGGGAAATGCAGTCAGTTTGGAACTGCGCGAAAGTTTAGCTCATTGGGGGAAGGGGCGAAACAATAATAAGTGATATACTTTGGTTGTTTCCGGGCCTTTTTAGTATTTTGGTCTTTTTGGCTTCTTTTAAAGGTATGCCGTATATTTGCGGACTTTGTGCAAAATATGGAAATACTTACAAATACAAATATTTTTATTGTAGAACGTAGGTAATGTGATGAAAACAGATATTATTCGCATTAAATAAAGTGAACGCTATGTCTAGTTGTCAACGGCGTACAAATATTCTATAACAACTTAACAAATATTGACTTTGATAACATTTTGACTTAAAGTTTCTGTACCAATAAAAGGCTTTAAGTATTTTGTACCCCCTTTTATGTTTGATGAACAGAGCAAGTCTATCAAGACTGTATCAGTCTATTGACTGATAGGGCAAAGTCAATTCATTATCGCTCGATGAATCTTACTCGTACTTGTCAATAAAATAGAGTAGCAGGACTTATACAAAACGTTTAATATAAGTTATGAAGAGGGAAAAGAAGCTGACAGATTCCCGAAATCGGACCAGCATCTTCTGCTATCAAATGTATAACAATTTATATTAAAAGAATATGTCCTAATTAAGTTCTCTCGTACAGCCCAGACGGCCTAGACCATTGAAGGAACTTGAAATCTGTACAGGTTTTTTCGAAAATGAACGTAAGGGGTTAAAAATGGGTGGAAAAGCTGATATGAAAAATCCATATCCTAGGTATGGTACCTCCAGGTATACTTAAAAATTGGCACAACTACTCTTCGAAATAAAAAAAGTGAGTTATGTTATTAAATTTCCAACGATTTTATAAAACTACGCCTAAAAGAGGGTGAAACGGGGTATGTGAAATAATTTTACGAGAGCGAAGACACGGGTACTGCTTGTTTACTAAAACTTCTTCTTAGTGTTATCTCTATCCGAGTCCAAAGTGTTTTCCAAGACATCGTATTCCATGCTCTTCTTCCTGGAACTCGATGTGTTTAAACGGTGACCCATCAAACACTTGAGCGCGGCGATATCGGGCAATCAGCATGATAGCCGATAGATAAGTACCCACAGGCTATACTAGCTTTATCAATTACTATAAAAATACAAGTTTAAAATAAATTAATACAAAAAACCTGTTCACTAACAAGCTCCAACAAGTTAACATAACTAGTTAAAGTATCGATATATATCTAATGAAGCCCTCCTCCGGGGTGGTCGTTACTCAGATATACTCGACCTCTGACGTCACACCGGTTCCTCTAATGGTAGTCGATGGATAGGTGTCTATTTGTACAAGTCAAGTCGGCTCGTGTGTGGTAAGTTCTGGAGGCGTTTTTTAATTGTTGGGCAAAGATTATGTAGGAGTAGGCAAGTAGATTAAAAAGATGAATTAAAAGTTGTTATTGGTATGTTGGTAATTACGGGATTTAATACAGTTGTGTGATATCGAGGAGGCAAGGCGAGATAATCATTTAACTTGCCAGCTTGAATCTTGAGGATATTAACGGGAATCAGCGATATCAGCGCGAGAGGGTTGCTTTTCCGTTACAAACTGGTGCCTACGGTCAATACCTTCTTTTTAGGAGAGGTCTGCGTCCAGCAGTGTACTGCGGTGAACGTCCACCTCCCCATGGAGGTCATGACCATTTGCATTTGATTTAACCTCAAAAAAAGGGAAAAATTCGTGTCCTGTTCGCGCTACACGGTTATAACCCGTGGACTCCTCTTCTCTACGTCTTTCTGGCTACTTTAGTAATGTAGTAAAGTCCCTTATTTTGTTTTATTTTTAATCTATTTTAGCTTTAGCCACGTAGCGCGCAATGCTATATACCTCGCTTGTGGAACAGTTACCGAAAGTCGAGATTGGACGTCGCACTAAAGTGGCAGATGAAGGTAAGCGGATGACGAGCTATGGGCAGGCAGGCGTCTTGGGAAGGCGGATTGATGGAAGGTGGACCAAGGCTGTCTCGAAGTCCACGGGAGGGACGACGGCTGTCAGGTACACAACCAACCAGATTGCCTGACAACATAAAGAGGATCGCAGGAAGGCAATGGATGCCATGACTCAACCCCGTGATCCAGAACGTTGGGATAAGTCAACAGCGATTCGGTTTGTTATCAATACTTGGGAGCAAATAAATCGAGCCACTTCTATTTTTCACGTTTATGTAATTTTAATTATTTTTGTTATCATGGAACAGATCAATTCTAAACATATATCGCCTAAAAGGTTATTTGATAACCTTAGGGTAGTTTTTTGTCAACTTGGAATTATATAATTCATGAAAATTAATAGGTAACCGTGATACGTGAAAAAAGGAGTGGCTCGATTTCTTGCTGCCAAGTGTAGTTTTGTCTACAATTTCTCGTAAGAAGAGGAAAGAAGATAAAAAACCGAATCGTTGGACTACTGCCTTATCGAAAAGTTCTGAATCTGGGGGCTGAGCTGGATAAGTTGGTATAAAGCAGAGGAGGCCTATAATCAGATAGATAGAAAGATTCCTAATCGTTCCATTGAACTTCAAAACACCTTCGTTGATGGCTATAAACCACACTATTGACAAAATATCTAAAGGCGCCGCTGTGTCAATCACAGCCGCGAGGTCCGTACAGCAATGAATTAAACATCCATAAAACGATGGTGCCCATGGAATATATACCAATTAGTTTGTTAGAAGTCGTAAACTTTTTTGTTCTTTAATGTTATGTAAATTAGACGCTTTGTATTTTATTTGAGTGGTCTTAATGTAGACGTCACGATTTTTGTACATAAAACAAGGTGAGTTCTACAGGGTGTTAACGAATTCGTGTAATTCCTTAAAACCACATGATCTACTACTTTTGTAGACAGGCCCCGCAAGGGATATAGCATGATTAAAAATAAAAAAATATTTTTTTTTCATGCGTCTTTGGTACCGATCGTATCTAACCCACCTAATAAGGAATCAGTAAAAAAATAAGATTTTATTTTTTTGCAAAAATATAATTTTATTTGTGTGAACATTTCGACGCCACGCATAAATTAATGAAAGTAGGTACGGCGACACGGCTGGCAGGAACGACTAACGCGATATCGCTCTTTGCAGTCAGATAACTCAAAGCTCTAAAAAGACTCAGAAAAGGAAAACCAAAAAAAAAAATTGAATTTTTTTTTGGTTGATTTTCGAAAATTCCCATTTAGGGTTAATCTGTGTCACCAGTAGATCACGTGGTTTGAAGGAATTACACGATTTCGTTAACACCCTGTATATCATGATATGACCCATTCTGAACCAGCCCGTAAAAGGATGCGTTAAAAAAAGTATCTAAGGTTAAAAACTAAAACCCGACAACTGAAAAATCACGCTCTAAAAAGTATGAAACAAGAAAATATTATCATCTGAAATTGTTATGTGCAAACTATTTAATATTTATCGGCTATTACATAAATAACTTACACGTAATATACAGGGTGTAAACGAATTCGTCTAATTCCTTAAAACCACATGATCTATTACTGGTATAGATTAACCCCGCACGGGAATTAGGTTGATTAAAAAATTCAAACTTTAATTTTTTTTCGGTTGCGTTTAACCCTTTCCCTGTCCCATGAACCACATATGAACACGTGCATTGTTTAACTATTGTGTCTGCTGTCTGGACAATGAACGTGTTAAGTAATATTATCTAAACCACCTAATAAGGTTTCAATAATAAAAGAAGCAAAAATATTTTTTGAAAAAAAAAAATTTTTACACGAATTCTTTTACAACCTGTATTTTAATGTATTTAATACATATTCATATTGATGTTCAGAGGACAGCCGTGGTCCGTGGTCATATGCCATTGCCCTAAAGCTTATGATCGCTTATTACTTAACTGTTAAAATTTATTGTTTTGTTAGAGTAGGTACGTGATGCGACCGCGGACGACGGCTCATCACTATGAATATGTATTAAATACATTAAAATATATTACGTATAAGTTGTTTATAATATGGAATAGTTTGCACATAACAACTTCAGATGATAATATTTTCTTGTTTCATACTTTTTAGAGCGTGATTTTTCAGTAGCCGGTTTTTAGTTTTTGAACTCACTTTTTATTTAAATTATTTTGGGGTTATAAATTGTATGTTTTTAAAATGTGCCAATTGAGCTCTTTCATTTGATAAACAATAAGGATTCAATTTTTTTTTCTTGCCTTTTTATCCTCTATACCTCGCCCTGTTCAATTTAATATGACGTCAATAGCCTTCAACCAGCGGACGATCAAGACGCTTCCAACGATTCCTCATTTGTCAAATTATAATAAGTAGTTTGGAAATTAGTAAAGAACAGGATGAACATACATACATACCCACATACATACTGGTTAAAATCATAACCCTCCGTTTTGCTTCGCCGTAGTCGGGTAAAAAAACCTCCAAGTAATGCTTTAGTACGCCCGGCGGCGCGCGGCGGTCGCTGGGCGTTCAGTCCCGCTGCCATTCGATACCCATTGAAGTGGCCTACGTGACCAAACGCACGTGGAGTGCGGTGCGGCGCGGCGCGAAGCGAAGCGAACGCGATCAGTTTGCTTGATATTTTCGCGTGTGAACTGGATGCGGTGCCGTACAGTGCTAATAAACGGCGGCGGTGCGCGTTGTGCAGTTCGCGAGCTCGTAGGACAAAGCCGCCGCTTCGCATTGCATCGCATTGAATTCGCGTGTCACTGCATCGGATCGCTTCGTAATCGCGTTCGCTTTGAACCGCCTACGTAAGACGCCGCGTAAATCTTTTCACAGTGGCATTAGGTATTCTCGTAATAACTCGTGCAAACACGACAGAAGAAGTCCTTAAACGGCGACTGAAGAACATGCACCTCCACGTAAACCGCTACAATAAGCGGCTTAATTCTTTACTTACCATCTATTGTAATATACCTACATTGACAAATAAACGATATTTGTATTTACTTATTCCATAATGTAGCGGTATTGTACCTTATTTATTACTCCTGTCGAGCAGATTGGTGAGTCTATTATAATGTTATTAGCACACATATAATCACATATTGGACCTGTTGTGGCAGCTGTAGGCACATGGTACAACTTTTTTGTAATTTTTAACATTTTTTTATTTCTTCATTATTGTGTCTGTAATTGAAAAGCTGAGAAGTAAAGTTAGCGTGGTATGGACTTGTTATGCAAAGGGAAGAAAGTTATGTTACCGAAGAGTGTTAAACATGAATGTGGATGGATATACAAGTAGAGTTAGGTCAAAGAAAAGATGGATGGATTGTGTGAAGGATGACATGGGCAAGAAAGAAAGGAGTGAGTACTGAGAAGGCGGCTGATAGAGGAGAATGGAAGAGGAATACACGTTGTGCCGAGCCCACCTAGAGTGAGATAAGGGCAGGGAGATGATGAATTTTGCCTGTCCTTCTGCGTTTTGTGCCAAATAAATGTTTTTTTTACATAAAGTTTCCGGAAAAGAAGGACCAGGAAAGCTGTCCTCACCAACGTGAGGTTAGACCAACAGATAAGAAATAAAATAACTTAAAAAAAAGTAAAAACTGAGTTAAAAAAAAACTAAAAAGAGTAAAATAATTACTATATTATAATACTAACAGTTTCAGAAGTCGGTGAAATTTTACACTGAACCAACTGTTAGTTTTATAATATGGTAATTATTTTACTCTTTTTAGTTTTTTTTTGAAGTCGGTTTTTACTTTTTTTTAGGTAATTTATTTTATTTTCTATTTTAAGTGGCATAAACAATACACAAACATGCAATTACAGCAATCCCGGGTAATTTGCTGTTATCCATTGAAGAGTTCCATTGTCAATCTCCGAGGGTCTTCATCAGATCTTCACCAAATTTAAACGGGACGACCTCGGGAGAATACTCTTTGAAACAAATCCATTTATGACGGTGTTACGCACGAAAATACATTTAAAAAAATATATTATGTATAAACATCCGAATTGAGAACCTCCTCCTTTTTGAAGTTGGTTAAAAAGCGAGAATGCAGGAAGTTGATGCTCCCCTTTATACTTTTTATAGTTATTGGTTGGTAAGCAGGCTGACGGCCCACCTGCTAGTAAGTGGTTAACCGCAGCTTATATACCTAGGAGCCAACGAGGATTTCTAGTGCGTTGCCAACCCAAAAGACAAAGTTGAATAGTATCACGTGGCGCTAATTTTCCCGGCACCCATACCCTTCAAACCGGAACACAGCAATGCTGCTTGGCCGTAGAAATAGGGCCGCAAATCATAGTTGCGAAGTTCATTACCGCGATGTACGTTACTGCGAAAGTTCTTTACTGCGAAAATAAAATGACAAACAGATAGCTGAAAGGTAGGTTAGGTTAGCAATGCTGTTGGCGGCAGAAATAAAAAAGGCATAGTTGCGAAGTTCATTACCGCGATGTACGTTACTGCGTAAGTTCTTTACTGCGAAAATAAAATGACAAACAGATAGTTGAAAGGTAGGTTAGGTTAGCAATGCTGTTGGCGGCAGAAATAAAAAAGGCATAGTTGCGAAGTTCATTACCGCGAATGTACGTTACTGCGAAAGTTCTTTACTGCGAAAATAAAATGACAAACAGATAGCTGAAAGGTTGGTTAGGTTAGAACTGTGACCACTCAAGGCACGAGCCGAGCGAGCGAAGCGAGCGGTGCCGCGGCAGCGGCCGGCGAGTGGCAGAATCTGTTTGTCATTTTATTTTCGCAGTAAAGAATTTTCGCAGTAACGTACATCGCGGTAATGAACTTCGCAACTATGACTTACACTCCAGAAATAAATACCTATCGGTGGTATTAGGTCCCCGGACGAACTCTTCCATTAGGAGCTCTAACTACTACTGAAGATTGTTACAACGTAGTTTTTTTCCTTTTTGGAGAGTCACAGTTATGGCTGCACTATAAATAAAAACTGCATATCGCTGTTCACTGACAGCGAAATGTTGCTTATTGTGATGAAGAGAAGACTGTGTGCATTTTGTGGTTTTATAGTAAGCGTGCTTAATGTACACATCGCCGCTTAATCATTGGACGAGGCAGTTGTTTAAAGTTATTTTAAGTCTTCGAGCAACGCGCCTACCGACGCACCCTTGGTAGCCGAATTGCTCTAAGCAGTAACCTGAAAAATTAATGCTTATTATGGGTTCCGTTTGACCTGTTAGGTACGGAACCTTAGAAAGGAATTAAAATTAAATAATGATCTACTAAGCCCGTGTAGGGACGGACTGAGACGGAATGGCTAGAATATAAAACTTCCTTACCGCACGCTGGCAATACACGCTTGTTGTAAGATTCACAACAAAACCAGCACGCTTAGTGGTAGGATCTATACGTTCCGCCTGGCTAGCTACCACCCTCACATTAAAGTTTGACGCCAAGCAGTTTACTGTGTTCTTTCGTGTGTATGCGAGAGCCAAAGGGGTATTGGGGTATCCCTCTATATCTCTGTTACTTGGATTCGTGTGCTGCTTCTTAGACCTTGTCTGCGCATGCCGTGCGACAAGGACAAAAAGCGACTAAATCAAATAATAAAAAGAGCAGTCTAACCTTTTTATGCAAGGTGTCCCAAACAGTGGTGTAAAGCGGAAGTCCAAAGGTAGAGCATCGTTAGAGGTACCCGAATCAAACCCATGTATGTTCTGCGATTTTTTGTAGTTTCCGAGTTACGATTTCTTTTGATGTTTTAACCAATCTCTGATTTTAATGATATTTTTATCATAGTCTCTTGAATCAGTGGCGTGCTTTCCATACAAGCCGAAAAACCCGGCTTTATAGCAGGAATGCGAGATTAATAAAAAAAAAAACAAAAAAAAAAAACACCTGTAAATTGTTATTGAATCATCATGTCTCAAAAGAACTGACAACCAATTGCAACAAAAAATATTCTTAATAATTTTGCAAAATTATTAAAAAAACACAATTACTATTTTCACCCTATTACTAAATAGGGTGAAAATAATACAATTGTACGTATAATTTCGCAAAATGACGAATTTTGACAAATTTTACAGGGTTTTTTTTTTCTAAAAATTATCGGGCCTGCCCTAACTTTGAACCCTAGGCACGCCACTGTCTTGAATACTTAGTTAAGACAAATGCGTGTTTTTTTTAAATTAGATTCTCTATTCGTCTAATTTAGAAAAAGTTACTATTCACGTAACTACAATAACTATTTACAGTTTCACTTCTACCACTACAGTTAACGGTACGCATTAGGTACCTACCATTTCCACAACAGTTAACGGTCCTACCATTACATAAGTCTGATATATTAATTGTGCGGCACATAAAAACAGAATAAAATTAATTAGAGCCACAAAATAAAGAGGATGTTGGCCACGGTGGTCGGTCTCCTGTGGGAAATGGATTTAATACGGTGTTAAAATATTTAAAGTACCTATGTCATGGTTCTGTAGGATTATTTCGGAGTTTGATAAATTACGTTAAACCTTGATATGACTTGTAATTAGAGTCGACTGTAAGGTGATTAGTATAAGGGAATAAGATATTAAGGTTAGTTAACTACATCTGGTAGTATAATATAGTTATCACGATGTATTATGTCGGATTTGACACCTGTCAAAATATTAGGTGTATTGTCAACACTAGTAATAATTTAATAACTCTAAATGCATGGCATTTAGTCTGTGGTTTCATTATAACAAAGTGACTTTCTTTAAAGGCGCGTTTCCATTATGCAAGTCTTGCATGCAAGTATGACGTCACATTTGCGTACAAGTTGCTTACATTGAAACATGTTTTCGAGAGTGTGCAAATTGCATGCAGGTTTTACTTGCATACAGGTGAAGATGTTCAACGATTGAGTTGGACATCATGGGGTCAATCACTCGTTCGCAATTCGAAAAGTGCAACTAACGTTTGCGCGTTCAATTTGCACGTCACTTGAATAAAAATGTACAAGTTCAAACTACTTCATACAAGTTGTAGTATTGTATGCAGGTTTGTTCAAGTTGTATGCAATTTTCAACTTGCATACAAGTAACTTGCCTAATGGAATCACGCCTTATGATCGAAGGCGTGCAACATATTTTTTGCTTTTATACAAACGTCAAATCTGATCCATTACGTTGGTCGAACTGCAGGTTGGTTTGCGCGTATTCTTCGGTCGTTTGAATATAATAGATCGATAGATAGAAGAATACCCAATATAGGATACCAATGGCATATCATATATTAGCAAATCATTGGATATGCTAACGAAGGCCGTCTAAAGCGTGTTTTATTTAATTTCCTATGGAAAAATAACCAAATCAATAGATTTCTTGATGTTCCGAGGTTCCGAACTAAGGTAAACAATGTTTTCATGCTTTTTAAAAGTTTTACAGCGATTACGCACTGCATGCGATCCGGATCCGTGAAAATAAGAATGTAAAAAACTCGGACCGAATTCGGATATTGCTTTGCGCATTGCATCCGATCCGAATACGTGAAAATACGAATCTAGGGTCTAAAAAACTCGGACCGAATTCGGATATTGCTTTGCGCATTGCATCCGATCCGAGTACGTGAAAATACGAATCTAGGGTCTAAAAAACTCGGACCGAATTCGGATATCGCTTACGCACTTATCCGATCTCTGATCCAAATTGAAACAATTCAGGGGCCATCTTTGGCATATTATTATCTATTTGGCGTCCGATTTGAATCCGAGGTAGGTAATGCGAAAGCGTTCATACAAACAGTACTACGGCTATTTCGGTCCGTAAATTTTTCTTCCGAATTAGAAACTCACGGATGACGGAGAGAAATCGGATGACAGAATTCGGATCTAGTGCGTAAACTACCATACAAATAGTTCTATGACTACTTCGGAACGTATTTTCTCGGATTCGGATCGGATGCAGTGCGTAACCGCTCTTAGTGTAAAAAGTAGATACGACTCCCAGGCTTAAAATGTGACTTCAAACAACTATTGATTCTCACAAAACTTCGAAAGCCTCCGTATGAATGTTTATTCAACACACATGAATATAATTTTAATGAGTTTCCTTCGTCTGTATATCACGCGTACGGATCTCTAAAAGTTAAATAAATTGCCGCTCTTGTGAAGAGTACAAAGCGCCGGCCTGCGTGTATTTCATTCAGCCTATCAATAGGAATGCTGAGCGGATTGTGCATCGTCGTGGATCGAAAGAATTGTTTTTTGAAGATTAATTTTGGAAGACAAAATGTTTGAGTTTTTTTTTTGGTATTGAGTAGTAGATAGCAATGGCTGGATGTTGTGAAAGACGATGTAGACTTCAAATATGCACTAGACTCCGAAAAGTAGAGATTAATTAATTAATTTAAACTTCTATGCACTATGGAGGTAGGTACATACTCGTAAGGCGGACTTATTGCCATAAGGCATTCTCTACCAACCTTCTTCCTTTCTAGTCAACCTTTAATCTAATTCTCCCGTTCTAATCTAGGTATCTAATCTCCCACAAGGTAGACAAATGACCTGGTGAATGTCGCGGGAATCCGTTGGAAGCGAGAAGCACAAGACCGGTCGATGTGGCGAAGCTTAGGGGAGGCCTATGTCCAACAGTGGACGTCTTTCGGCTGAATGATGATGATGAATGAAGGTATGTTAAATTTTGAAATTTAATAACAAGAATTAGCTAAACCTGTAAACAATTAACAGGTTAGCATTAAGCACTAGAGTTCATTCCATACAATGAGATTTCATACAATTCTCTACTCAAACCTTATCTTAAATCGAGATACATGACTGAGCATCGTTTTAGAGTACGGACGTTAAATTAAGATTGATAAAGCTTATTGATTAAAGGTTTTGAAGGAAGTAGGCTCAGAATACAGAAAAGTAGGTATGTCAGTCATAGTTTTATAAATTGATGGTGCAATGTTTAATCTCAGACCAAATAAAAAACCAAGACAGAGCGCTGTCAACAGTGACGTGAGGCCGGTTTCGTAAACATGTGTGCACTTAGTGAGGTGTAGTTTGATTGTAGGTTGATTGAAAAATGTTGTAAATGTGTGCGTGTGTGCGTGTATGCACAGAGCGGAGGTGTAGTTTTGGCATGCTTCACTGTATTGTTCGCAGCGTTCTGTCTTGGATTTTTATTTGATCTGAGTGTTCAATGTATAAAAATAAAATTCTATACTTGTTTAGATAAAAAAATATTATTCTAAACAACAACGATTCACCGATCCATTAAACTCCACGCGGCGTTCACAACTGGTTGTCGTGGGTGTCTAGGGGTATCGATTGATGTCAGAAAAGGACGGTGAGATCACCCCATAAACGTGCTAGAGGGAGACAGAAGACCAACCTTCCGAGAACAAGATAGCATCAAGAGTTACGCCAGGAAGAGAGAGACGTCTCAGGCGCACTCAATAAAAGGTCTTTTTATCATTTTTTATGTGGTACTTTTTCATTTTTTTACGATTGTTAAGTGGTTATTTATTCATAACACCTTTGTCGGTTTTTTGTCGCGCTCATTAACTCGAATTAGTTTGAACAGGCGTGCGGCGTTCCCCATAATGACTGGGTAATTATGACTTTTAATATTTGGGCTGTTAAATTTTAATTTTCGACCTCAATTATTTTGGAAGTGAAATATGGTATTGAATGTAAGAAAGAGTGATGATGATGACAATGGTGTTCATTAAACTGTGTTTAAGGAGATGATCAGCAATTGTCTGTTGCTAGCCTGCGTTCAAGAGAAAATTTTGTAGTTGTTATTAATGGAGTTTTTGAGAGATTTTATGCTCAATATACTAATATGCTATTTATGCTAATATATACCTTTATTTAAATCAGGTAGCACATCTGACCCCACAAACTTTAGACCTATTTCTGTGCTACCCACCTTTAGTAAAATATTTGAAAAATTAATCCTTAATCAGTTGCAAACCCACTTTAATAAAAATAAGTTATTACATAGGAAACAATTTGGTTTCACAAGAGGTCGCTCTACAACTGATGCTGGTGTTGAGCTTTTAGGTAATATTTTCAATGCCTGGGAGGATTCACATGATGCCTTAGGCATCTTTTGTGACTTGTCTAAGGCATTTGATTGCGTTTTTCACGAGACATTGGTCAGGAAACTACATCACTACGGAGTTAGAAACACCGCTCTGGATCTTCTTATTTCGTATTTGGGTAATAGGATCCAGAGAGTGGACGTTAATGGGAAGAGATCTCCGGGGTCTGTGGTGACAATGGGTGTTCCACAGGGCTCAATTCTTGGCCCATTCCTGTTTCTCGTTTATATTAATGACCTACCTTATCTCATAAAAGATAATCAAGAGATTGTGTTGTTCGCAGATGACACATCACTGTTATTCAAACTTAAACGGCAGCAGCCGGTTACTGTCGATGTTAATAACGCTCTCTCTGAAGTAGTGCACTGGTTTAATGTTAACAATTTACTTTTGAACGAGAAAAAGACTAAATGTATTAGATTTTTGACACCTAATGTTAAGCAGGTGAAAACCAGTGTATTAATAAATGGAGCCGAGTTGGATCTTGTGGACACCACTACGTTCTTGGGTATAACTTTAGATTCGAAACTGCAGTGGGGCCCACATATAAATAAATTGTCGAAGAGACTCAGTTCTGCAGCTTACGCGGTCTATAAGATACGCCAGCTAACTGATGTAGAGACAGCCAGATTGGTATATTTTAGTTACTTCCTTAGTGTTATGTCGTACGGCATTTTGTTGTGGGGAAATGCCGCCGACATTCAAACTATCTTTGTTTTGCAGAAGAGAGCTATTCGAGCAATTTATAACCTTAGCTTTAGGCATTCACTGAGGGATAAATTTAAAGAAATTAATATAATGACGGTCGCATCCCAATATATTTATGAAAATTTGATGTATGTTAAGAAAAATATTAGTTTGTTCTCTAAGAACAGCGACATTCATAGCGTCAATACTAGAAATAAAAATAAACTCATACTACCAATGACTAGGCTCCAAAAAATTAGTAATTCATTTAGGTGCCAAAGTATACGTTTCTACAACAAGATTCCAAGCAATATTCAGGAATTAAGTCTCAATAATTTTAAGTCCTTCATAAAACAGAAACTGTGTAATAAGGGTTTCTATAAAAAAAAAAAAAAAACTTTTTATTTCAGACACTTTTGGCCCATAACATTGTTAGTAGAACGACTAATACTACGACTACGACTAATAATACAACCGACAAAAATTTAATTTAAGTATTTGCCGCCCTCTGGGACCCCGGGCACTCGCACTTGTGCTTGAACCCAGTGCCCCAGAAGGGGGCTGTCCAGCTTGTGGCTGAGCACGCTCAGGATGGTGTTGGTGCTCCCACGCGTTCGGAACATCAGCGAAGCGATACGGCGCCGCAGCACAGTGTGAAAGCCGTCCGTGTGCGCGTGCGCAAACATCGCAGACGCACTACAGTAGCGTGGGAGCCCCACCAGCACCCTGAACGCGTTATTATATTGTATTCGGAGAGCGTTGATGGCCCGCTGCGTGTAGTTGACCCACAGATTGCAGGTGTAGAGAGTTTGGCAGAATGCTTTAAACAGAGTGATCTTTACCTCTAAACTACACCTCGCAAATCTGCGTGCCAACATGTTGCAGCGGACCGCCATCGCTCTCCTCTCCCTTTCTATGTCCCCATCGTCTTTCAAATCCTCGGTGACCACATGGCCGAGGTATTTAAACTCTTTCACTCTTCGAAGAGCAACAGCGTTAAGCAGCACAGGTGCCCCATCCCCCAGTTTACGACCCCTGGCTTGAAATATCAAGAGCTCGCTTTTCTGTACATTGTATAGGAGACCGTGTACCCTCGCATACTCCTCACACACGCCTATCAGCTTTCTGAGCGCAGCTATTGATGGGCTGAGCAACACCATATCATCTGCATAACTAATACTGTTGATACAGTGACCATCAATCGAGCATCCTACTCCGATGTTGCTCAGCTCAACAATCAGCCCGTTCACGTACAAATTGAAGAGTGAAGGAGATGTTAACCCCCCCTGTCTTACTCCACACTCCAACCTGTACTCATCAGAAAGTTCGCCAAGCCATTTGACCTGGTTAGTTTGGCGGTCATACCAATATTTAAAAATATTAATTAACTCACCCGGCACACCTGTATCTTTCAATTTACGCCAGAGAATATCAACCTAACCAGGTCAAATGCCTTGGAAAGGTCAAGAAAGGCTGCGTACACAGACGTGCTCCTATCTGTGTAATACCTGACAGTCTGCTTGAGAGACATAACCGCACATTCTGTCGAAAGTCCTGGTCTAAAACCGAACTGTGCATCGTTTAACTTTAGGTGTTCTTTAAGCTGTCTCTCAAGCAGGCCATCAAGCACCTTAGATGTGGTTGTAGCTAATGATATCGGGCGGTAGTTGCACTTGTCGGAATTATCTCCAGTCTTGTTTTTAATTATAGGCACTACCACCGTCTTCATCAGTTCACTTGACAGGTAGGAATGCCTAATACAGAGCGTAAATAATAGTCCCAGGAGCCTCGGCAGGTGTGGTCCCGCATGCTGAAAATGTTCGATGCTAAGGTCGTCGTGTCCGGGCGACTTTCCTCGAGTCATGCCTTTTATTATTAGAGCAATCTGTTTTGCTGTGACACGCTCAGGCACCGCTGACACGGCCTATAAAGTTAAAGATTATATGGACGATAAAAATGCTTGGAATTGAGCTGCTTGCTCTTATCATAGAGATATCACCACTCTGGAAAAGTTGTTTGAGTCTATTTGTTCCGAGTACAGGCATCTCATAATCATGGGCGACTTTAATACCGACCTCATGAAGGACACTCCAAGATCGCGTGGGCTGAGGGCAATCCTAGAGTCGACGAATATCTCGTGTCTTACTCTAAATCCGACTCATCAAAATGCTCACACCAATGACTCCTGGATTGACCTCATTCTCGCTTCTTCTGTGGATCTTGTTGCTAATCATGGTCAGGTCGCTGCTCCAGGTCTCTCAAAACATGATTTAATATACTTGTCTTATAAAATTAAGCCGCCTAAGCCGCGTCCTGCCATTATGTTTCTTCGGAGTTATGCAAGGTTGGATCAGGAAAAACTTGATAATGATGCACAGTCCATAGACTGGTCCAATATTCTCGAAGCGCCTACAGTGGATGACAAAGTTGCTCTTTTAAATAGATCTGTGTTACAGCTTATAAATACACATGCCCCACTTAAGGCTGTTAGAGTTAAGCGTCCACCGGCTCCCTGGATTACCCCTGGAGTTCGTATGGCAATGAGACGACGTGACAGGGCTTTCCGAAGATATAGAAGGGATCGCAGTGAGGAAAACTGGTGCCTGTATAAGTTAGCAAGAAATCGGTGTAACCAGATGGTAAGAGTGTCTAAACGCCGATACATTTGTGAAAATGTTCTTAGCTCTTCACCGGCTGACATATGGAAGTTCCTTAAATCACTGGGCATATCTAAGTCATCAAACAATATCTTACCTTCGAATTTAACATTAAATAATTTAAACCAACATTTTTCTACATCAGCCACTCTTACAGATGATGTGAGAAGAAATACTATTCTTGACATTAATTCCATGCCGATACTACCTCCAAATTCTTTCACGTTTTCTCCCGTGACTGACCTCGAAATCCACAAAATCTTTACATCACTAAAGTCTAAAGCTGTAGGCTGTGACGGAGTGAGCAGGAGGATGTTAACGCTCATCCTTAGCACCATACTTCCCGTTATAACACATATTATAAACTTTTCTCTTTACACTGGGATTTATCCTTTAATCTGGCGTAAGGCTTTCATCATCCCTCTTCCGAAAATATCTAACCCCAGTTTAATTAGTCACTTCAGGCCAATTTCAATTCTCCCTTTCCTTTCGAAGATCCTTGAAGCTGTTACCCATAAACAACTTTCCTCTTTTATCTACAAAAATAATTTACTATCCCAATTCCAATCCGGTTTTCGGCCTGGCCACAGTACATCCACTGCTCTCCTCAAAGTTACAGAAGACGTTAGGTCCGGTATGGAGAATTCGAAGATAACGGTATTAATTTTAATAGATTTTTCCAACGCTTTTAACACCGTTGATCACGATATTCTCCTGGCCCTCCTGACGCAAATTGGGATCTCGTCGTTGTCATGGGAATGGTTTTCATCCTATCTTCGTGGACGCCAGCAAGCAGTACGTGTTGATCAGGAATGTTCTGACTGGTTCAACTTGGCAACTGGCGTACCACAAGGCGGTATACTCTCTCCTTTATTATTCTCTTTATTTATAAATTCCGTTACTAACATCCTCAAATGCTCTTACCATCTGTATGCTGATGACTTGCAACTTTATGCTCACACTGATGTCGGCAGTATAGATGGTTGTATTTCCAACCTGAATGCTGACCTTCATTCGATAAGAGACTGGTCCAGGAAATTTGGAATTTCCGTTAACGTCAGCAAATGCCAAGCAATGCTGATTGGCAGCTCGTTCCATCTACAAAACCTAAACACTCTCCACATATTGCCGATTAGATTTAATAATTTAACTATTCCACTGTCAAACAATTTAAAGGATCTAGGTTTGCATATCGACAATAGGCTAAGTTGGAACAAGCAAGTCAATCAGGTCAGCCAGAGCGTCACATTCACACTGCGATCTCTCTATAGATTTAAACACTTTCTCCCATCTAGTACTAAACTACTGCTGGTCCAGTCTCTTGTGCTTCCCATAATTGATTATGCTGATGCTTGTTACTCTGATGTATCCCAAGAACTTCTAAACAAATTGGATCGACTTCTCAATAATTGTATTCGCTTTATTTACGGCCTTCGTAAATATGACCACATTTCCTTTTATCGTTCTCAGCTTAAATGGCTGCCTATTCGTCAGAGAAGATCCCTCAGATCTCTCTGTTTGCTTTTTTCCATTTTAAATGATCCTTGTGCTCCTGAGTATCTGAAAAGTTGTTTTCAAGTTTTAGGCAGTTCTCACAATCGTAACCTTCGTGCTTCTGAAAATTTGCTCCTTCAGATTCCTTCTCACCGTACGGGTTTCATTTCCAATTCCTTCGCTGTCTCAGCAATCAAACTCTGGAATGTGCTTCCCCTGGATATTAAAAAGGCTCCCAACAAAATTCTGTTTAAACGTAAAGTCCGTGAATACTACCTGAAATCGCTGCCTCCCTAGTTTGACATTTACAGTTTTCGTCATAATTATACTTATGTTCATACTTTAATGATATCATATTTAAATATATATATATATTTATGTATTTATTTATTATTTTATTATTAATGTCCTACATTTTTAAATTGTTTTGTTATGTATAGTTAATTAAGTCGCAAATATCCTTTTTTATATATTTTTTTTGTACCTCTTTTTCGATGCTGTTTCTCTCTGACCCAAAGGTTGACTGGTAGAGAATGCCTTGTGGCATTAAGTCCGCCTTATGTACCACCATTGTGCATTGAAGTATTAAATAAATAAATAAATATCATTGAAATTATTTCATATATTTTTTTGTTTTTTCTATTTTTGACATTCTGCATGATGATTTATTGATAATTATTATTATTGAATTTTTTTTTTAACTTGACATTTTGTCGACTATTATTATTAATATGTCGTTTGTTTTATATTATTTTTTATTTTATTAAATTGTGAATGTGAGTACTATGTAGGCTAGCTTTATACATAAATTTCGTAGAACTGTTTGGCGGTTTGAGTATTTTTTTTGTGACCTACGCAAATGTCCGGCTGATTGGTGTCGTCGTGCGTCGGGTCGTTGAGCTCCCTAAAATAAGGTTGAGCTACACGATGGCTGATGCATGCGTGCCGTCAGTTGGGACAGGTCAACTCAAACCTTTGCCGGGAGGACACGGCGTGGCACACGCTGGCAGAGTGTGCCGCTTGGGAGGAGCCGCGCCGTGCCCTCATCTCAGGAGTAGGCGGTGACCTGTCGCTGTCGGCCGTGGTCGAGTCCATGGTCGACAGCGAGGAGTCCTGGGACGCGGTGGTGTCCTTCTGCGACACGGTCATGTCGCAGAAGGAGGATGCGGAAAGGGTGAGGGAGATCACCTCCACTCACCCGGCCCGCAGCAGACGCACCGGGCGTCGGCGGAGGGCGGACAACGCCCTCTTCCAGCCCCCCTAAATGGGTCCAGGGGCGACGGACTTGGGGAAGTCTGTCGCCCCCCACACATCAGGACCCGAGGCGGCGGCGCGAAGTGTTCCAAGCGCGCCCCTCTTAGACGGCGCGGGGGGAGTCTAACACCTCACTCCCCCCGCTAACCCGAGGAGGCCCGCTGCGGCGGGCCGGCACTAGCCGGGGGTTGCGGAAGTGTCGTAAGTTCCCGCGACCCTCGGCGCAGGTGTGAGATGGAACACCGGGGTGGTTTTAGTCAGTAAGAGTCTGACAGACCCCTCCGCCCACCCCAGGGTCCGCCCTCGGACCTCGGACATCCATGAGGATTTCCACCCCGAAAAAAAAAAAAAAAAGGTCAACTCAAACCTGCTATGGCTCTTTCCTCAAAAGGCCATTCCAAACGTTGCCCTACATTGTTACACTCGCATAGTTTTTATACCACAATGTCTGGACTTTAAAAGAGACGTTGACCTCTGAGTTTGTTTCGGCTTTTCTTCTCAGAGCGAGTCAGATAGGAAATGCCGGCGCCATCTAGTCTTAAAAAAAACTTACATTGACTTGTAAAAGTGTCTGTAACAGATTTATTTACAGAAATAAATATCATTTATCAATACGAGTAGGTATATCATTTACACCTTATTTTACTACGTTTTTAATATTTTTTTATTTCAGAAAGAAAGAAAAGCAGATAAAATATTTATTCAGTATACAACGTATTACAAAAATACCCCTAAAGGGGATTAAAAGGTCCCTTGTAAAGAATCTATTGGCAATATTATAAAAAAAGGAAGACCCAAAAAAATATTTAATGGACAAATCATAAAATAAAATCATCACTGAAACGCAACCCTGAAATCATAAAAGTAAAGAGTAGACTACCCAGAAAGTTATTTACATTCTTACCTAATTTCCTCTGCGACCTAAATGACAACAACCATAAAAGACTACTTGATTAACATTTTCTTTTTTAAGGGGAATTATGTAACACGTTTTATAGGCACAGACAGCACAAAATAATAATACTCGTAATTATAAAACTAACAAGAGAGATAAGAAAAACAATTATAATGTGCTGTCTGCATGCCCATACCGAATGACCAACTCAGCATTTGCTGGGTATTGAAACACCCAGCGCTAATTTTCAGTTCTCACTCTATTGGATACACGGACAGAGGAAACATATAGATACATAATGTAGATATTTGAGTTATTTCAGATCTGACTGAGGGGATCTACGCATTGACGGATGATATAAAAAGTTGAATTTCAGCTGTTTTTGTCTTCCTCCCTTTTCCCTTCTTTAAGGGTCCGTGAGGCTGAAATTCAGTAATATGTATCTCCCTTAAAAAAAATTAAATTAAAAACCTAATTGAAAACCCGGTATTCAAATGGCCCAAAGGCTATTATCATCCCGATCCTCCTCCTCTCGAGTCGGCAAAAGCTCTACGACAATAGCCCATGCCGTGGTCAGCAAGGTTGGTAGTGCGGCTGACTGCCCAGGGTGTGCCGGACGTACTTAAGTATCGTCGCTCGTGGAGGCTCTTTTCATGCAACCATCCCGATAAAACCAGCTTTGTAACAAAAACAACCGCATTGAAATCGGTTTATCATTTGGGAGCTACGATGCCAGAGACAGACAAACGGTTCAAACATATAGCACCCCTGTTTTAGCACTGGGGGTAAAAATACCAATGAAATAGAAAAACTACAAAAATTATAAGTCTGTAGGCTCTGTAGGGGCTCTCATCTTAAATGAAAGACACTAAACATAACTACCTTTATCAAACGGATTAGAGCAGCTTGTAACCAAGGATTCCTCTTCATCTCTCCTGCTGGAGTTTGAAATACCCGAGTATATTCACTTCGATCTTGAAATCTCGTTTATAGCTATATTTCTTCTCTTAGGAAACTTGTCGCTAGAGTGGAAGGAGGAACTGGTTGTCTCTGTTATTTCATTCGTGATATGGTGAGAACAAAAAGAGAGCCATCATTGAAGAAAAAACGGGGAATTACGAACCAAGTACTTACTTACTACCTAAATGTTTATTTATTTATATACTTTTTATTATACATACACCAGGTTAACACAGTAAGGAAAATTATTTAAATACAAAAGGCACAACGACCAATTGTTTGTTGCAAGTATGTTTTCAACTATACACTATAACTATAAAAATAGCAGCAGAACTTATATTATCACAAATTTTCATTCATAGCAGCAGTTTTTGAAAATTGCTTTCTACGCAACAGTTCGTGATCAAATTACTTTAATATTAATTAAAACTACAATAGTAACCTTTAGGAGTCATGTTCACATAATTACTCATGTCAGCACCTGCATACTCGTGTAAATTCCTTAGTAATTAGAGACGGTATAAATGAAATAAAACTACATCAGCTGTCAATGCAGATTATTGATAAACTTGGGAGGTTTATCAATACGTCGAATGGTAAGATACTTATAGGTATCGAACAAATTGAAGATGATAATGAAGTAAAATTACTTCAAAAGATTTTAGGGAATAAAAAAAATACATTGTGGCATGGTCTAGCTAGATTATGGTTTCCCAACAAGTGGGGTGCGACCTACCTAAGGGCAAAAAGTCAAACTTTTAGTACACAACGGTGGTTAGTTTTTACTTTAGATTTATGTATACTAGTTTAGATTTATTGTATTTACAAAGTAATGTATAATAACAAAGATATTGTAGCCATTATCTAGTCTCACAGGTCATTCGCGTTGCTTCCTACACTTGCATCGCATACTAATATTCTTCCTGATACGCTACATTGTTCGTATCCAATGAATTGCATTATTTTACTTTTAATAGACATTTCCTCAACTCTATGCATTTCTACATTAACATAATAAAATATACTCAATGACTACAATTCAGTGTCACACAAAAACATTTACAAGATTAGTCGGAAACGGGGTACTAACCCGAAACGGTGTTAAAATAATTATAATAATAAATAACTTTTGTTTTACAACTTTCCCCAAGAGTCAATAGTATAAGAGAAATAGCTGTTCAAAAAATTTAATGAAAAATACGCTAAAATCTATCTATCCTCAGTTATAATTGTGTATTTAGTTTTTAGATCATATTTAGGGTCATGGACTAGATGCTCCATTTTCTGAATTCAGAACTAAAGGACGGGTGAAGAATGATTGAAAAAACTAAAATTAAAATCATTTTGCATGGAAATAAAATTATCAAATGTACTTTTAACACTTGCCTTAAAACAGTCATCGGTGATACTTTAAGTGTTAGTACCCCCTTTATGATTAACCTTGTATATACCTATGTAGTAAATCAAATATTATTTAGATTTCTTTGGTAATAACCATTGCATCTTTCAGTTGATAGGATTATTATACATCATACTAAAATACCGAGTCGTGTGGTGCCGGACGTAAATAATAGCACTACCCTATCTCTTTCCATGGGTATCGTAAAAGGCGACAAGGGATTCACTAGAGGATGGGCAGCAACGTTCTCTGAGTATTTTAACAACCATACTGCGATCGCCAACCCGCCTGCCAAGCGTAGCGATTATGGCAAACCCCCCTACATGGATAGCACAAAGAGAAGGTCGCGGAAATCCGCTGGATTCAAGAAGCACAGGACCTATGTTCAGCAGTGGACCCCTTTCGGCTGAATGATGATGATACTAAAATAGCGTCTATGCAAAAACTTGGTTTAAAGGGAATACGTATGCTTACTTAAACAAATAACACTGGGATGCTACAAGAGGCAGGAATCAATCGCCTGTCTACCAATGACTGATGATCTTACTGCCTGACAGACCTCACCCAATAAGCACACATTTATTTCCAAAACCTCAAAAATGCTCAAAATGCAAATAAATAATGCGACGTGTTCTAAAATCTAAACAAATTTTTACTTTATCACTGAATAAATTAAAAACGTGTCATAATAATAACCGAGACACGTGTAGAAAATAAAGACCGTAACTGAATCCAATCGTGCGCAGTGATGAAATGGATTCTAGATGCGATAAGACGTCTTGATTTCATGGTGTTCAACACTATTCACGACAAATCGTAAACTTTGATTAATAATAATAAAACAGAATACGTTTTCACTAAAGACGTAGGCGCAGATTACCAAATACTTAGTTGCTACAAAGCAATACTAATGGTATGACGTTAGAAGTTGCACACATTAGAAAAGAAACAAGGTAGTTATGTTATCTTAGATCTAAGCAGGAAATAACGTAAGCGATAAGAAGGTTACATAAGCAAAGAAAAAATATATACATTTAATTTGTTGGCTTAATAATACTATTGTCGCATGTTAAACAACTTAGTGCTAAAATAGCGACTGAGTGGAACCTTGGGCGGTTCCCACATGGTGACGCAAGATGGAGCGATACGCGTCGGAACGATTTTAGCATCGTACTGAATTGTACGGAGTCGCACGCAGCAGCTGTCGCATAAACGCATGTCTCTGTAGTACCTCTACCTACACACGCAGTTGTTGTTGCTTCGACTTGCGTCAGAACTCTTTCATTTAAAATAGACGAAGAAGAGTTAAGGCTCTCCCATATAAGCGCATTATTATCAGTCGATAATACCGCGGTCGATAATAATGCTGTGGAGACCGAAAAACGACCGAGAAGTGTCATTGTGGGGGAACGTCTTTACGGTCAGTAAACGGCAGCTCAGTAGACCATGCAGATGATGGCGCAAAGAACTCGACAGCTTTAACAAAAGGAGTGGAGAGAAATGTTCACCAACAGAGACCGCTGGAAGTCTGAAGAAGTCTTGGAGAGACTTCTGCTGAACATAGGGACAGTACCGGCTGAATATGAGAAAAATAAGTAGGTAAGTTAACGTTGAAGTCAAAACTATCGTCGTCCCATGTTCTAATAATTGTATGCCTAAAACAGCTTGCAATCGCAAATAAGGTATTGACGTGGAACGACTGTCAATGATTGGTATATCAGGGTGTTGGAAAAGAGCCTCAACGAGTGACGATATTAAGTACGTCCGAGGGACATTTTTTTTATCGCCTTAATATCCTCGTTGATTCCTCCTCGGTCTCCTCGGCCTCGGTCCGAAAAGTTTCTCCTTCTGTGGGGCCTGGGGCCCACTTCCTCCTGAGAAGCGCGCGGCACACTGCGCATCGCCTTCTCGGGTCTGTTACTGGTCGGGCAACGGGTCACGTCCGCCGCGCTACCAACTTTGCTAATTGGCAATTTTTTTAAAATTTGGAATGTGCTATTTTCGTATCTCGTGCTGACACGAGAGAAGAAGATATCGACGATATTCCTGAAATTATTTAAATACTTTCTATCTACAAAAATGGACACGTGTCAGTTATTTCGCTAAAATTATTCCAAAAACAATGCAGTGAACACTCATATAACTATCAAATACAACAATGTGGGAGCCACTCACGTTCACCACGCTTGACTAACGTGCTATAGTTAATTTTCACTTTACGCCGTGACCAAACTATTCCCATCACGGTTATCATCTTTATGACTTTCTTCTATAGATAAAATACGTTCATTTGACACGTTTCACGCGATAATTGTCAATTACGGTTTTATCTATCTATGCGGTCTTTTGATAGTTTATTACTATCTGCCAGGTGGATACACGGCAAGGCAGCGTATATTTTATAGATACCTTTTTTTAAGTGATGGCAAAAATAGGTTTCTTCTCAGATCTTCCTAGCAGTATTACTTATTATATATCAATGGCTTGGTCAGCTCCATTATCAATGAGTTGGTAATTTATGTTCCTGAGTTTACGCCGTGCATCGCTTGTCCACTGCAAATTTTTATAACGAAACTTCTAGGAAAACTATTACATATTTCTATTATATTCGAAAGAGAGAAAGGTGCAAATACTATTAATTAAATACATTAAGATAGACCCTAGTGAGCTAAATGAGCCAGAAACTTTATATTCTTGTAATCTGTTGCAAATTTGTCTCCACGGGACTCATAATATTTCTCCATTTTTAAAGACCCCTAAAACATGCCCAAATTAAGACGAAGTGTGACTCCGAGTTCTCTTTTATTTAAAGAAAAGGTAAGTAGGGCCTCGGGGTAAATTATTCCTTTGACGGAAATGCGCCCGGATCTCGTTGTTGGTTAAAAAAAAGTTCTCTTTGAGTTCATGCAAATTAATTTAACTATACATGTTGTATACAAATTCGTGTACTTAAGTCCTTTAAGCCTCGTAGTCTACTGGAAACACAGATTGACCCTGCATAGGTTTTATTTGAAAACACCAAAAAACAAAAAAAAAACAAAAATGGTGTTCTTAACGTTGGGCATTTTAGCTTCCCAAATTAACTGACTGCGCGAAGCGATACCGCGCTATTCACACCCGTCAGTTGTCTTGCTGGGCTTCCATTCATTTATGCGTGGCATTAAAATGTTGTATCACATATAACATCCTTTTTCTTTATTTATTTTTTCGCTTATCGGTTTCATCTATACCCGTAGTAGATCATGTGGTTTGAAAACAATACACGAATTTGTTAACAACCTGTATTATCTTCAATGTTATTTGTATCAATAACTATATTATCAGATATAGTTATTGGTAATATTGGTCTTTAACTGTATCTTTGGCATAAATGGCTATATTTAATAGTGCCTCCTTGCTTCGGAGAGCTTGTTAAACCAATGGTCCCAATTTTTATACGAGTATATATATATATATAGTAGTTACGAGTTCTCAGAATCTCGAAAAGTCTAATCTTACGTTGTCGGTGATGTCCAATTACTGAGTTGCAGGGGTTCGATAGCAGTCGCTCCGTAAAATACTGATAATATTCAGCCATATTTGGTAAAGTTGAAGCCGATTTTACAATTTTATCCGTATAGTTGGTAAAAAGGCTAGGAGGAAGGTGGAAGGACGGTTATATTCAATAGTACAAAAAGTGACATATGCTCATCATCGTTTCAATTAAGCTGCGTAACCTCTTTCAGTTGACTCATAGCTTTAAATACCATTTGATTATAATCAAATCAACCAATCAGTTCTCCTACCTGGACATGAGTTGCCTGGAAATCTGTAAGTCTATTTATTTATCTATCGAACTTATGTCAGTCGAATCAAGAAAAATCTGTTCAGGTAGAGATTCATAGATAACTCCATCTTGGAGTGTAGATTTGGTTCTGTTCCACAAATGATGGGGTACTTAACATCATATTCATCGTGTCCTGCACGTTAGATGAAATTATGAACGCTACTGAAAATGCTGTGCTCGAAACTAACTTGTTGTGGACTCACACTATTTAAATTGCCATCTACACGCTAAGAAGAAGAAGGAGAAGTTCTGCCTATCACATATTCCCCGCTGGATATAGACCTCTCCCAAGTCTCGACACAACACCCAATTTACAGCACTTACAACATTTCTAAAGATATTATTTCCTTAATTTCAAAGCAACTTCAAATGGTATTTCGCTATATTTGATTTATCTTCATCTAAAAAGCCCAATTATTTTAATGGCCGTCTTGAAATTGAAATATAATGTCAGTCGTGATATCTCAACTTCCGAGCAGTACGACAGGTTCTCGATTTATTATCACTTTCGAATCTTGAACAGATATTAAGTAAGATTACTTACGAGGCCGTTTATTTTAAACTCGATCTTCTAAATAGATGCTGTCTACAGACAAAGAAGTCATCTCGTTTCTTCCTCTGGGGGTCATAAAACAACTTGTGGCGGCATCTATCTCGCCACATGCGAACTATCCTACATCGCACAATCAAGATTTAACACGCAGATAGTATATATACAACCTCCCAACATCATCCGTTGGGTCCGGTCACGATCCACCGAGCTCTCCCGTCGTAGAGCCGGTCGTCTCTTCAGACTCCGCAGTCACACCGATAATTCAGCCCTCATCAAGCTGTCTCCCCCCCCTATGTCCACGCCAGCAACGCCCTAAGCCGAGGTCCGAGTCCCACTAGGGGTCGCCCTTAGTGCTGTTGTTGCAGGTAGTCATGATGTTAGTGTAGTACAAGTAGTTAGCTTAGGTTAAGTATTTTACTTCCCCCCCCATTGGCTGGAGACCCTTCAGGTCTCGCCAATAACTGCCCGGTTACGTAGAAACCGTCCCCTAGGACGACCTACAGCAGTCCAATAGAAAAAAAAAAAAAAAAAAAAAAAAATCATCCGTTGGGCAGTAGCTCGCCAGGCACAAGACTCCGCCTGGTTGGAGGATCCTCTCTTTGGTTGGAGGAACACCACACCTGGTTCCTCCACAAACTAAAGATCTATTCTCAAAATGTTGGAAAGCTGCACTCTTCTGCTAACTGCAACTTCTAATTCTTGCAGTTGTAACCTAACTACACAGTCTACACACGGTGCTGTCAGATCTCATTTCAATTTCAGCTTAAGCGCTAATTACGATTCTGCGTCATCAGGAATAATGGTTTCGTGAAATTGTAAGTATATACAGGGTGTTTGGCAGAACGTTGAACATACGAAAATGGTGGATAGGTGGGGTCATCTGCTACTTACTCAGCCCTAATTTATGTGGCCCTGGATACCGGATATTTAAAAAAAAATGTTTTTTCTTTCTTCTTGTTTCACCACTTTCTTAACTTTTTAATCTTTAATGTTGGCAGATTCTTACAAAATTATTGCTTTATTCAGATGTTAGCTAGAAAAAAAGTTATGAGTCCTCAAACTTACAGGAAGATGTAAAAAGTACTTAAATCTTAACTAAAACTTGCATTAAAAAAAAAACCTGTATGTATAATAATGAATAAATTATAATTATGCAGTATTAACATTTATCACAATGTAAACTCATTTTAAACTGGCCATGTGAGACAATGACGTTATTTTTCAACTAAAAACAACAACATAACGATGACATGGTATTTTTTTTATCAAGTACCATCGTCGAGTAAACAAGACATTAAAGATAATGTTCAACGCTTAAGTGTCTTGTACACAACGACATCGCTCAGTCCGTTTATTACGCAGGGTGTATCTGCGTCAGGATTTGTCCAGACATCTAGATTTTTTGGCACCTGTCGATTCCAGACAGAATTTGAAAATGTCAGGATGTTTGATCATTTAATGAAATATCGTCGGCGTGGTGCCGGGTATAAAGAATGGTACTACTCCATCTCTTTCCATGGATATCGTAAAAGGCAAATAAGGGATTCACTACAGGATACGTAAGTATGTCCGGCGCACCCTGGGCAGTCAGCCCCGCTACCAACCTTGCTGACTGGCTAATCTTTTCACCACGGCATTAGCTATTCTCGTATAGCTCGTGCCGACACGATAGAAGAAGAAGACTAGAGGATGGGCAGCTGCGTTCTCTGAGTACTTTAACAACCATACTGCGATCGCCAACCCACCTGCCAAGCGTGGCGATTATGGCAAACCCCCCCTAACATGGATAGTGGCGATGCTTGGGAGAGGCCTATGTCCAGCAGTGGACGTCTTTTACTTGAATGATGACGATGATGATAATGAAATACAGTATTTTTTTCCGAAGTCAAGAATCGCCCTGTACTGCAGCTGGATCAGGGCGATAAAACAAATACTAAACTTGCATTGGTCACGCTCGCAGTAATAACGTCAGGACGATTTTATAGAAATCTGGCTATTACCCTAAGCGTATACGGGGGCACAGTACCTATACAGGGTGAAATTGTAAACACCCGACAAACCGAAATGGGAGATTGTACTCCTCACTATGAACAACTTTTACTATGGGACCAAACCGGATTTCGCTAAAAAAAACTGCTGTTCCCTACATTTTGACGAGTTAAGCGAACATAAATATAGGAAACATCTGTTTTTTTTTTCGCGATTTCCGTTTTTGTCCCATAGTAAAAGTTGTTCATAGTGATGAGTAAGTATAATATCCCATTTCGGTTTGTCGAGTGTTTACAATTTCACCCTGTATATTAGGCTAAAGCAATACTTCAACTACCTACAATCGTCCTAATTGACACACTCACACAGACACGCACTGCAACAAGACTTCTAAGGTGTTATCGGAATACAGTCCCATACAAAGAGTGCATTATACTCAGTAGGTATACAGTGGGTGTCTGTGTGAGTATGTTAGTTCAGGCGATTATAGTGAGTTGAGGTACTGCTTTAGCTTATATGCCCACTTTGACGGGGGCGCAAGCCAGGCAACACAGTCCAGTAACAGTTTTATAATCCATACAAATGGGCAACGCCTTTAATATACGATATAAGGTACCGTTGCTGGCTAAACCTAGGTGTACAAGAGTATACCTCTGCCTACATTATGTGGCTTTTGTGAATAGGAGCTTAATAACAACTTCTAATTAACCAATAATAATTGACGATAATATCATACATAACTGGGATATTTTAAAGGCTCGTGTAAAGCAAGAGTCGATTATATCCGCCCACGATAATGTAGTCATGACGTAGTCGACTTATTGATTACGTCACGAGCCACCCCTCAATTACCGCGGGGGAGTAGTGACGATAAATGTTAATTGGAAATCGTAGCTGCATAATTGATTGACTTTTCAGTCCATTATTTTCGCTTTCCTTTAATAATGAATTTTTTATTCACTATTTCGTACGTAGTTCACGTTTCCGGCAGTGAATATGACAAAGAAACCCTCTCAACAATTTTTGTTTACATTTTATATAAAAACCTTTTAAAATAAAACTAATAAAAGACCTTTTATACTAATTTAATTTTAGCCTAATTATTCGATAATGCCACCTAAGAAGAGAGAACTCATCAAGCCCAAATCAAATAAGCTCAAAATCAAGGGGTTTCATCATTTGATTGTTGTGTTCCTGTAATATTTAATATCCCATTCACCTATGGTACCTATGGAAAAAGGGCATTAATTTCAAGAGGACATGCAGAAGCATCATCTTTTGCATTCATTTCAAGCGTGGTGGCCATGGTATTATTTCTTCACAACCGTAGAACCACATAATGAAAGAAGGTAAGCGGGTGGGTGACCTCAGCTAGCCCTCAAGTATTGGGGTGGTGCTGCTATCCATCACTCGTCATCATCATCGTTATCTCAGCCCTTTTCCACCCACTGCTAGACCCTCCATATAAATTTTTATTTCAAGTGGTTTTGAGTCAATTCCATTCAAGTCCTCCCAGCGACCTTCAGTATATCGTCTGTCATTATAATATAGTTAGGGGGACGTCTTACTCTCCGCTTCCCGGTTCATGGTCTCCTTTCGAGGACCTTCCTTCTCCTGCGGTTGTTGGTCTTCTGAGCAATGTGGCCTGTCCATTGCCACTTCAACTTGCTAACGCTAAGAGCTATGTCGGTGACATCTTGTACGGACTTCCTCATTCCAGATTTTGTCACGTAGAGAGACTCCGAATATTGGCTTTTATGGCCCGGTGAGTGACTCTGAGCTTATTTAAGAGGCTAGCAGTGAGAGACCGCGTTTCGGTGCTATACTAGTCTGTGTTATTTGGGCAGGTATGTTGAATAGAATCTTCGACTGTCGTTGGACAAACTGTTGTCTGTCAATGTCAGAATTCGCCGCAGATAAAGTTTATCTTTGGGGAAGCCGGGATTCTCAGAGTACAGAAAGAACCGGGATTAAGCGCTTATTATGAACGTTTAGAAGCAGTTCTTAACGATAATGAACCTTTTCATTCCTGATAAAGTGCCTATAAGCCTTCCCATCAATTTTAGTGCGGTAAAAAAATGCATGCAAAAAATTAAACTGTCAAGAGGACAATAAGACAGGCCAAGTGTGGTGATTATGACAGTGTTCCTTCGAGACCATCATGCATTACAGTGATATGGTGGTATACTAGAAGGCTCAGGTTCTCCAATACCTAGACATTTACTGATTAACATGATTAATCAATAAACTGTAGATAATAACGAACATGGGAAAATGGAAACCAATCAATGCCTCATAAATCTGATTGATACTGACAAATATCACATATTAATTCTTAAATTTTGAAGTCGTCTTTAGTTGATCGAGGTGAAACCACATCGCTTTCTATTCAAATGCGAATCACTCACAGTTGATCACGATCACGCGTGGTGACACATTTCTATTGTTTTACGTAAAATATGGGGCCATATAGTTTTCGGAAAAGAAGCTGGAAAAGAAAGCCAAAATCTCACTTCCCGGCCTGCTTGACTGTATAGTTTCCCCGTAAGGAAAAATCCAGCCGCTCACTCCTCGTCCGTCTGGTAAAAGGGATTATCTTAAGAGGACGGGTAGTCGCGTCCTCCCGTTTGCTAAAGAGGCCTGTAAACGGGCTACAAAAATTGCATCTTATTGGCAATTTTATTGACCAATACGAGTATAGCTCAGTATATTTGCAACTTTTACCCTTGCTGCAATTTCATTGTGCAATACATTGCCGAGTGTAGTCCAGCAAGATTCTGCAACTGTATTGCTGAGGACTTTTGTTTGTACACACGGAGCTATAATGAGGCTGGATATCAGCAGTTGCAAGGAGACAGCGGCGGCAGCGACAGGACGAGGTGGGGGGAGGCGAGCGAGGGAAAAGAGACGCACCTATACATCAGTGCAAAGACGATATACGGCGATATTGCAGTAAAGTCAAAGCGGGATAAATCATTTACAATCTAGCCGACTAGTCATTGAATACTTGCGACTACTCTGAAATATCTTGGCAATATCGCCGGGCTACACTGCAAGATTGCAGCAATTGTTGCACTGTGTTGAGCGATATAATCGGCAACTTGGCGGCTATAGAATTACAGCAAGATATTGTCAAAAATCTAGCCCGTTAAGAGCACCTTTATAACAACATACTACAAACAGTAGTCTATCTACCAAGATGTCATTGACCATTATGACCGATTTTCAAAGCGTTGGAGGCGCCTCAAATAGGAGGATTTTTTTCGTTTATTCCTTCTCGCGATTGGTTATGAAGGTCGCCGTCACAAAAGTCCAAGTCCACAGTCCATGATAGGTTGATTCTTAACTTCACTTCACGAAAGTCCGTCTGGCTTCCGACATTAGTAGTTCCATTCCATTAATGGAACCGTTCGATAAGACAACCTACATCGATTATAATTAAGTATGATGGCAATATAGTTATTTGTATCTTGCTATAAATAAATGAAATCAAGCACATATTGGACTAAAATTGAGTGTTCCATAGTAGCGGCATCCGAAGTGAAACCGCACCGCTTTCTACTGCGCCAGCGCGGTGTGCACGATTCGCGCGCCGCATTTCTATTAATCATGACGTCAACGTCACGACAGACGCTGTGCGCGCACGCCACCGCAAGTCACGTGTGCTGTTGGCAATAGCAATTTTAAAGGCATTACTTCACACGATTTACTGAAAGAGTGGAGTGAAATACACGATTTACAATAAGGAAGGTAGGGAATCTTTAAACATTTATTGTTGCAATTCAAAGTGAAATTTTACCAACAAGGATACAAACTACCTGGTTTTATACTATCAAACTATCCCTAGTCAGCATAACATAAGTTACAAAGACACTTCAAAAATGAAATTCTATCCTGTAAGCTGCCGTTATTTCGATTTGTTTTTTTTTGCATGTTTGTGCGTTGGAAAAATAGTATTAGGTAGCAGTGCGAGCCTCATTAGGAATTGTTAGACAGTAAGTCTTAAACGATTATACAGACTGACGTCAGTTATGTATTACCGAGTACTGAAAAATTTTACTATAAATGCTGAACCTTGACCGAGTGGCGATCAATACTCGATAATTGAAGCGTGGGATGTCTAGCAGCATGATGGTTAAACTACATATAAAAAATTGCAAGTCAGCCCTACTGTGATAAGCACATCACTATCCACTACAGCGAATGGGTTTATAAATAACTAAAGTTCGTTTATTAATCCCTGAGACTGAATTGACAGGTACGAAACGTAAAATTTGAAAATAATGTTCCTAAAATTTACAAGTTTGACATTTGTACGTGTCAATTTAGTCTCCGAGATTAAAAAGAACGGACATATACCGCTTCCTCTCCTTGTCTTGTGTCTGCACGAGGTAAACGAGAATAGTTCATGGTTCGTGGTAAAAAGATTTGACCATCAGCAAGTTTGATAGCGAGGCTGACAGTCCAGGGGGCGCCGGCCGTACTTGAGTATCGTCACTCGTGGAGGCTCATTGAATGTACCACGCTAGGCCTCTACTTATCACCAAATAGGCTGGTGATCTCAGTTTTAGTGCAAAGAAAGATGCTGTTGATCATCATTCATGACATTATACTTTGGTTGTGTTTAACGACATCCAGGATTGTATGTGAATAAGCCTTGTGTTCTTGAGTGAAGGTGACCTATTTTGTGCGTTCTTTGAAGTGCTAGTCGATTAGCACAGGAGCGAGGAAATAGGAAGGGGATTAGCCAGTAGGTCAATTTTCGCTGGATGGTGAAAATGATGGTGTCGAAAGAAACGAAGACAAGTTTTAATAGTACTTAGAGTTCCGTGTGGAAGAGTACGTCCGGGGAAGTGCTACCCCCATACCAATTTTTCCTGCTAAGCAACATTACTGTATTCCGGTTCGAAGGGTAAGAATGTCGGCGAAATTATAGGTACAATAGACTTGCCAACTTTTTCTCTAACGTTGGCAACGTAACAGCAATTTAATTTAAATTTAATAAAAGCGGCGGTAACCACTTATTCAGGTGGTCGTCGGATTGTTTTCAAAAGTATTAAAATGAGTGTTACATTGTAACTACTCTAGAAAAGACTACTCAAATTGACCTAGAATATGAATCCGACTGGAGAAGCGTCATTAATAAAAATACTTTGATTTGCAATAGCCGTCAATCGCTATGATACGTAACTAAAACCCAAATTATTTATTTCGATTCGGTCATTAAAAAGTAAGTATCAATCAATTTCTACACCCGATTATTTACATTACAAGAATATCACTACCAAATGATTTGAAAGTTATCGGTTCTTCTATGATATATTTCTGTTTCTTTTTTATGTATAAATTACACAATACGGGGTCTGGCTTCTAAATGTGAGCTATAAATAAATGAAATACGAAGAATGCGGATGGACGCCAGTTATGATCGCTATACGTAATCGTTCTATCAATATTGGATAACGAGCTAAGAAAAAGGAAATAAGTATTTTAAAATAATACAGTAGAATTTGCTTATAACGACGACAAAGGAACATGCGATATTTGGGCGTACCTACTAAGCGTTCGTCGCTATGAGCATCAGTGGATGTTCAAATACCGTGTAACTAATAATTTATATATGTAAACATTGTCCACCATATGTCTACAAATTGAATGATAATCGCCATTTATAAGTTCACCGATTTAAACATAAGCACATCACATCACAGTATGAGCTATTTTCGTATAGCTTGTGCTGACACATCATCCTCCGCGCTAACTGTCGTATCTAGCAATTGATAATTTTTCAGTAGTTGCGTTAGCTGTGGCTTTATTATTGTATTAATAACTTTTTTATATTGCTCTTGGCTTGGTTAGTAGTTGCCCTAAAGTCCTAAGGTATCTCTTTATTTATTTCTATTCATTTGAAGCAGATACGTCACTCTGTGAGAATTTTTCTGAAAAGTTATCAATTGCTAGTTACGACAGTTAGCGCGGATTGTGACGACGAGAGAAGAAGAACGTAAGCAATGCCTTGAAGTGATGTTAATTTACTAACAAAATAAAGGACTTGTCATTTTATCCACAAGTAAATCCATATTTTCCCTTGAAATTACGTCGCTTAAAGCAGTTGGGCGCTATATCCGGAGTCGATTGGCCTTTTCTCTTAACAATTTCAATGAAAACCAAACTAAATGGTGTTCGTAAGTTGCTATAAGCGATGATACTAGGAGAGGGGCTTATGGCTAATTAACAGTCAGGAAGATCATGAGATTTGCAAGGTTAAGCTGCACTTGCCGCGGTCAGTTCGTGGATGGGTGACCATTCGTTACACATTGAGAGTATTGAGACCCTTCCTTACCGCGGAGAGAACGTTAAACCTTCGGTCTCGGGTGTCATACGAATACCTATGACAGTCGTTACGGGTAGTCAGAAGCCCGAAAGTCTGACAACCGCTCTAAGCATCGGATATCGGCATTGCCCAGTAACTGGGTTGCGGAGGTCTGATGGCAGTCGCTCCGTGTAAAATACTGGTATTCAGCTGCATCTGGTTAGACTGGAAGCTGACCCCAACATAGTTGGGAAAAAGAACAGGTAGAACAGTTGAATCATCATCATCATCATCATTCAGCCGAAAGACGTCCACTGCTGGACATAAGCCTCCCCCAAGCCATGTTGGGGGGGTTCGCCATAATCGCCACGCTTGGCAGGTGGGTTGGCGATCGCAGTATGGTTGTTAAAATACTCAGAGAACGCTGCTGCCCATCCTCTAGTGAATCCCTCAGTCGCCTTTTACGACACCCATTGTAAAAGGTGGGGTGCTATTCTTTACGTCCGGCACCACACGGACGACACGAACAGTTGGATACTATGTTATTTTTATTATTTGACTTTTTTGCATTTAATCCTCGTCGTCCCTTGTCGGTAAGTGCAGACAGGATCTATTATAACAACTTAAAATATCATTTCTTCTTATAACTTACGATAATATATTGAAGCCTAAGGTCTGACTTGGCTAGTTCTCATATACGAATTATTATTAAGTATCTACTAAAACAGTCATGGAAGAGCCATATGTTCGATGGCTAGTTTCTACCAGCAACCAAAATTTTCGGAAGAATAAAATAAGAACTTACAGCTTTAGAACTTGCGAAGGCTATAATATAAATCGTATACAAAAACTAGCCAAGTCAGACTATAGGCGTCAATATATTATCTCAAGTAACCTACACATAAGAGGTAGTAATAATTAATACAAATAACTAATTGCAATTAATATGATAAGCTATGTCCTCTGTTACCTATGCCGAGAAAGATACTTAAAATGTTCTTGGTAGAGGCGGAAAAAACATCATAAATTAAAATTAGTCTAATATTTTTGATATTTAGAGGAACTGAAAATCATCTTATATTGTTAATGTCTCTCGACTTTAATACGTTCGGCACACATGAAGAAAAATATCGTAATTTTTTTAATTCGGTTGTTATATTCGGGAATGTATAAGAGAATAATGTACATTGGGAGTTTTTCTGTGAATAATAATGCTGTTTAAATTGTATACTGATCTTTCTTCTTTATTATATGAACACATCTGAAAATTATTTAACAGTTAAAAATTCTTCAAGAATACAATAACATACAAACAAAATCTCAAACAAAAACTGAAGAATATTACAAATATTGATAACATACTTTTCAGTAAATATGATATAATATTTCTCATATTTCTGTATCTAATAAAATCAGAGCAGAGAAGTTATAAGACTTATGAGAGAGTCGATTTGATATTTTCCCAAGCCCTAAATGTGAAACAGACCACACAAAGTGCGACATGATTGATCGACCGTGTTATAAGTATGACACGACACTACACGAGCGGCGCGTTTACGGAGAGACGCGAGTCGCGCCGCGTTCATCGCCAGTCGCGAGTCGCAGCGCGGCGCCGTAAATCATTGTTAACCAATGCAAATCACGACATCATTAATTTATTATTGACTTCGAATCAAACGTGTGTTGAATTTCAGTCAGGTAGATAAGGAGAAAACAGAATAACTTTTCCTTAAAAAAATTTGATTAGTTATACAAGGTTAGTTGGAAAGGGGGTACTAATCCGCAGGCCACTTAAAGTATCACTGATGATTGTTTCAAAGCAAGTACTAAAATTTCAAAATTGGTTTTTATTTCCATGTAAAATTATTTTTATTTTAGTTTTTTCAAAAATCCTTCATCTCTGCTTTAGTTACTAAGTAATTCAGAAAATGGAGCTTCCGATTCGTGATCCCCAATATGACCTAAAATGTAAACACAGCTGGTCATAGCTGAGGATAGATAGATTTTAGCGTATTTTTTATGTAATTTTGAACAGCTATTTATCTCAAACTATTGACTTTTGAGGAAAGTTCTAGAACAAAAGTTATTCATTATTATGGACACTTTAACACCGTTTCGGCTTAGTAACCCCTTTCTGACAACCTTGTATATTATGTTTTTTATTACGATATTTTTTATGAGACTTGCTATTAAGAGAGCTGGGGCCTAACTCTCCTAAAATAAATTGTTGCATAATCGCAATCGAACCACAACCGTCAGTCAGTTTTTGTTTTCGAAAACTTTCAAAATGATTGATTTTGTTTTTTGTGTCAAACAATAAGACAGCTTTTGAAATTGAGAACTGTCTGAATGAACGGTTCGGCCTTGGTTCGGTTGTGATTTTTCAAGATTTATTTTAGGAGAATTGGGCCCCTGGGGGGTAGGACAACACCAAGTTTAGTGAAACGTATTTCATTTCATAATAATAATTATATCTGTACGTGGGCTGCATATGCAGTCGGCAGTTGTCACACAGTTGCCCTTACTACATCCTAATTGCCTTCAATATGCATTTGGCAGTTGCACAGTTTAAGTTGCTATTTTGCCGGCGACTGAAAACTACTGCAACTGCGGACCGCAGCAACAGAAAGCACCGCAAGCGAATCTATGAACCAGTAGTTTCTTTTGCGGTGCGATCTGCTGCTGCGGTTTGCAGTTGCAGTTTTCAGTTGCCATCGGAATACCACCTTTAAGATGTGCAGCTTAAAGGTGCTATTCCGACGACGATTAGCGGTCTGCAGTTGCTGTCTGCAGTTTGCAATCGCCGTCGGATTACTGCGACTGGATGTGCAGTCTACTAGCAGTTATGATTACGAGGATCAAAGTCCAAAATAAAAATTTATCGTTCTGTACCCCAAGTGTGAGTTTTTTTCGTTAACTACTGTAGTTGCGTCACGACAAAAATGTATGAAAATTTAGGCTGCGTCTCTAGGCAAACCGTTCACTAACTAATATTCGCGCGTTAATTAAACGGTGCGCCTAGAGACGCAGTCTAAATTTTCGTACATTTTTGGCGTGACGCAACTACAGTAGTTAACGAATAAACTCACACTTGGGGTACTGGTCTCTAAAATTTCAAACCTAAATATTTACAAAACTGCTAGGTTAAAATCGAAGTCTATATAAAAATAGGCTTATTTAGACACATTCTTTTCGAAATAAAAATACGGAACACAATTAATATCAATATATAATGCACCAGAGAAGTCTACCATATACGCTGATTTTGGAGATCATCCCACGGGTATGGGTTGTGTACTTTGTAAAATCTTTTTGAAACTAGTATTTACTTTTTATTGAATATTAGAGGTACATAACTGTTTTGTAAAGTAAACGGAAAGATACACACAACAATAACATTTTCAATTAATCGTAAATGTTATGTTAAAGCGGTACAACAGCGGTAGTCGCAAGTCGCGGCAAGACGCGATAAATCACTGTGTTTACCAATATGCAAGCAGCTTATTACCAATGCAAATAAGTGATGATAATTAACGCAATTATTTAAATTTCTTTATAAAGTATGGATTGGTAAAGATAGTGTGAAATATAGAGGCTGGCTTACGAGTATTAACATGGTCAGATTACTTAGCAATTGCATTCATGATCGTCGGCGCGGCAACGTGACGTTAGCTCTTTCCGCGTCATGTAGCGTTACCTCTGTCTGTCATTCTGACAAAATAGCTTGCAAATGAAGGGTCCACTGCAATAATGATAAAATTAAATGTCCCTTTTACTTTGTTTTAAGATATTTAATATCTTAAAACAGAGTAAAAAGGACATTTATCATTATTGCGGTGGACCCTTCATTTGATTTTTAATTTTATAAATGGTGAAAGAAAACTCAGAGTTACAGATGAGAACACCTATGACGCTGAGCGTTCTAGCCGCGTATCCGATTTTTAAAAACGTATCTATCTCGGGATTGTAAGCGATATTGCTGAGTTTGTAAACGAGATTACGAACTGCATATATCAAGTGTCCGAATGACATACTTACTTAGAATTAAATAAACTTTGCACATTCATCATTATTGCAGTGGACCCTTCAAAATTTGCTTCAAATGCTCTTGCTTAGCTTAATGTAATAACTTTTTATAATATTAGTCCAACAAAATTATATAGTTTTCTTCCTTAGGAAACTGGGAATTTTGGCTCTATTAATGGTGTATCTGAATTCGTGTAATACTTTCAGGCTGCGTGATCGGTAACACAGGTTGACAAGATTTTTTCAGATTAAAAAAACTTTTTTTATAATCCCTTTGCTTGTTCGGAGTCATTTTAACGCCCTGAGTTGCGCGGAGCGATATCGCGCTATCTGCATCGCCGTGCTTTTATTAATTTATGCATGGCATCGAAATATTAGGTATCAGGTATCACATATTCGATTTTAAGTTTTTTTTTTATAAAACCTTTTTGTAAGGTGGTTATAATACTATAATTTCAACCACCCGCAATTATATTTTTTAATTTTGTAATCTGTTTAATTTCCATTTGGGATTAATCAATAGCAGTAATAGATCATGTGGATTTAAGGAATACAATTTACCTAAATAGAAGGCACCTACTAGTATTACATGAAAAGCTACAGACAACACAAACATGATTGATCATATGTTATGATATGACAGACAAGCGCTGTTGTCACGAGGTGTCGAGTCGCAGTTAATTACTGTTTACCAATACGCAAACCACATTACCAATGCAAATTACGATAGTAATCAATTAATTAACGAACTGTTGACTTTGCATTAAAGGCTAGTTAGGAAAAAGATTTAATTATGGAGGAAAAAAGGTTTTTTTCTTCCCATTAGTCGGAAGACACGGTAAGATAGTTTGATTTGGTGACTTTTTAATTTGAAACCACTTTACTGTTATTTTTCTGTGACTGCCGAGTTGATCTGGTGGTTGCAAGCGCGACTGTTGAGTGTGTGGTCCTGGTGTCGACCCACATGTCAGGCAAAGTGTTATTGGGATTTCCCGTGTGGAATTTGTCTTGACATGTGCTGTGGTCACTATGGGTAAAGTGTATGTAATGTACTTACTAATTATGCCTCAAATAAAATCATTTTATTTTTATTTAATTTATTTATTTAGCGTCCTGGGGACTAGATTTGTGCCCGGTTGATTGCAATAGGCTCGCCTCCTATTACATGGGACAAACATAGCGGCGAAATGAGGGTGTACTATACACCTCTACCTAACCCTTCGGGAAACAGGCGTGTATTATGTTCAGTTCCGTCTTTACCATAAGGGCACGGGAGGCACAAGCCCAGGGCCCCCGGCCTGATGGGGGCCCCGAAATGCTGAAATCCAATGCCTGTCCGTAAATCAATTTAAAAAAGCACATTGGTTTCTTAGTACAACCCAACCCAGATAGCCAGGGTTGCTGAGCAGAAGGTTCCTTTATTTGGGATAAATTGCTCCCAACTTCAGACTTTTCAACTTTTCACTAAGATACGAATACAACTTGAACCAATAAAGAATATGAATGAAAAATATCCAATAAAGTCACTTCACTTTTTTTTGGCTTTCTAAAAGGGCCCCAAATTCTATGTACCCAAGGGCCCCTGCAAGGCCTAAGACGGCCCTGGTTCTGGTTTTCTCTCGAATCTGCTGTATGAAAAAGTAACTCTACAGTCTACTTCTTCTTAATCTAACGTACCTACAATCTACTGAAGTAAATTGCATCTACTTATTTTACCTACCTACATGAAAAGTTTCAGACCGCAGAGTGTTATGACGAAGCGGCGCGGTTGTCACGAGTCGCGGCGCGGCGCGGTAAATCACTCTGTTTACCAATACGCAAGCGGGCACATTACCAATGCAAATGACGCCCTATTGAGCCCGCTTGGGGAGTAGCGATAGCATAATAATATTATGAAGTTATTTTATACAGGGTGTTAACGAATTCGTTTAATTCCTTCAAACCGCGAGATCTACTGGTGACACAGATTAACCCTAAAAGGGATTTTTTGAAAATCAACTGAAAAAAAAATTGAAAATAAAATCTTAGTTTTCTATTTCTGAGTCATTTTAGAGGCCCGAGTTAACTTACTGCAAAGAGCGATATCGCGTTAGTCTTTCCCGCCAGCCGCGTCACCGTGCTTTTCATTCATTTATGCGTGGCATCGAAATGTTCAAGCGCATGAAATAATCTCTTTGCAAAAAAAAACTTCTTTTTTCACCGAATCCTTATTAGGTGGTTTAAATACGATCACTTAACCCTACCGCATGAAAAAAAAAAGATTTTTATTTTTTGATTTTTAATCATGCTAATTCCCGTGCGGGGCCAATTTACACCAGTAGATCATGTGGTTTTAAGGAATTACACGAATTCGTTAACACCCTGTATACAGTATGACTGTTTAGTCACTTTACATCCGAAAACGATGAACTCAGTTCATCATACTGTACAACGTTTCATCATCATCATCATTCAGCCGAAAGACGTCCACCGCTGGACATAGGCCTCCCCCAAGCCATGTTGGGGGGATTTGCCATAATCGCCACGCTTGGCAGGCGAGTTGGCGATCGCGGTATGGTACGCCCGTTGATATGCAAAAAGTCGTCAAAATCACTTCCGTTACCGAGATTGAGAGACCAGCAAAAAGTGGTTTTTCAAGCTGGCTGGACACGTTTTCGATCGATTATCTAAGATTCCGTAGCGTTACAAATTCTGAAATAAGGGTGTTTAGCCGTCACATAAAGTGCTTCTATTGACCTAGTTAAATGCGAGCTATTTTGAAGATTTGTCCAGCCATCCTGAGTCACATTGTTAAAGTACTCAGAGAACGCTGCTATCATCCTCTAGTGAATCCCTTAGTCGCCTTTTACGACACCCATGGGAAGAGATGGGGTAGTGCTATTCTTTACGTCCGGCATCACACGGTAGGTACATACAATATACATACGGTATGTAAACGTTTACTAAGGGAAAAATTATGAATTCGTGAAAAAAAAATCTGCTGTTCTATACAAAATAATCAATGTTGTCTAACAAAACGTATGGTGCTCAGCTATTTTATTTTCACTAACTCGGAGTTTGTCCCATAGTAATAGTTGTATAGAATGATGACCGCAGTTCGTGGTTTTCGGGTGTAAAGTGACTAATCAATCAGTTATGCTGTATATTTTATTTAACGAACTCGATCCGCACCTTTAGCCGCGTACGCACGTACGAACAAATTTGTTGCGTTGCATGATACGCAACAACTTAGTTCGCACCTGCGTACCACTAACGATCATCGAACACTCTGTTCGTCAAACATGTATGCGGCGATCCTATTAGTATGTTCTGTATGGACGGTTTTCGAAGACTTTACGCTACTTCACAATCGACCACTTCCAACGGCGCCGCCATGGCTAATGAATGATAGAGTTCACGACTGTTGCGCGAGAAATCGATTCGAACTACCTATGTTCGCGTTCGTGTTCGAATATCGTCCAAACGTACGAACCAAACGTTCAAGTTTGATGTTTGTGTTCGCTATGTTCGTGTTCGTACGCATATACACGGCTTTTGACTTTTCGAATTCATGTACGGATTTATCACTTGCGTTAACGGTGAAGGAATATATTGTGAGGAAACCTGCACACTTGAAGGGGCTCCATAAAGTTCTCGATGATGTGTGTAGTCCGTCAACCTACACCAGGCCAGCGTGGTGGACTAAAGCCTAAAGCCCTTCTCATTTTGAGAAGAGGCCCGTGTCCAGCAGTCGGACAGTAATGGGCTGATAATATATACCTATTTATTTAGTGTTTCGGAGATGAGCAGGAGTCTTTCGATATATGTGGCAGATCACCGATTAATCCCTTGGCTTCGCTGGCCAATAGATATTTGACAAGAAATGATACCATATGAAGAAACTAAGCCTTGGATGAGGAAAAAAAACACACTCGCATTTTTATTAATACAGTATCGTATTTTCTACCGGTCAACGTGTGTTTCCTGGTACGGATATAATATGTATAATCAATAATCATGCGAAATTGAATTTAGTTTATTCATTTTCAAACATATACATTTAATTTAATTATTAATAAGCACTTTTAGAAGACTTTTTATTTTTTAATTAAAAATTACGCCCTTGAAAACACGTTTTGTAATTTACATATTTAGGCCCAGGTTTAAACGAATTAATTGGTTGTATTGTTTTTAAAGGTTTCTCGTTTTTTTGCTGACCTATTATAAGTCTATTATAACAGCAATGCAATTATTCTTTCAAGCTACCTATTTAGTTTATCACAAGTTTAAAACGATTAAATAAATGAAACGTATTTTTAAAGAAATTCAAATAAACAACTCTGTTTGCTGACCATACATAAAATTTTCGACAGCGTGTTTTGCTTTTGCGTGCCGAGACTATGTTTGTGTGAGTGACGTTTTAATGTACATACACAGACGGGGCTATACGTAAATACCACACACATGGACTAGGCGTCCAATGTAAAGTGACCTATCGCTTCCCCCACGAATGTAAGCAACGAGGGACTAATAAGAGGAGCTGAAGAGTCTTTGAGAGGTCATGAAGACTGGTTGTTTTAAATATATGCACCGTTCGATGTGTGCGTATGTCGTGATCGTGGTGTTAGCACTCGGCTCACCTTCGTGCGACCTCGTGTTTCGACACCGGCGGCCGAACAGCTAGTTATTGTTCCCCCGAAGGTTCGCGCCGGCGCGCGCGCAGACTACTGATGAGCTCTCAACGTTCTATTTTTAAACTTCGATACGAGTTTGAGATGTATGAATGTCGAATAAGGATTGTAACGCTTGTTTTAGTTTCTGCATACCCCATTGGAGGATGGGTGACCTCATTTATGTTACCTACTTGTATTTGATGCGTGATAGCCGTGATTTAATTACTTAGTAGGTACCGGTAAAACCGGCCATCATTGCCCTTAGCGGATATCTTTGCCCTAACACGAAAAATAACTAAAATCTTGAATTGCAAATAAACTTATATAGCTGACAACATTTTTTTACCTTTGGGGTAAACTTGAATGTTTTTCTGACAAAATGAAATATTCGTTACGTTGCTAAGTTCACCCAGTTGCCCGCCAGACATGTTGAAAGTAGAACAAGTGTGAGGTGGTGCCAAAATCTTGTTTTACGTTTTTACACACGGTCAGCGTACGACATCTCTCAGGCAACTTATTTCAAAACTAGAGTTATGATAAGTATCACGCTTCATATCTATGCTAGTTTGAGACCTTTATAACATAAAAACTTCAAGATAATGGAGTGGGCAATGATTCCCGAACTTCCTTGAACATAGGAGTGACAACATTGCCCACTGCAAAAATAGTGTTAGGGTTGGTAACCATAATTAAAATAATATTTTTTTAAATATTTAAATTTATTTATTGGAAAGCGGTTGTCATGTATTGGGCATGTAATGCAGAGGAATGAGAAACATGTTACGGGGAAAGTTCTAATATTTCAAAAGATTATTATTTATCACATTATGTGGCATCAACCCTAACCCACCGTTTTAGTTTGTATGAAAAAGTAGCTGGTGTGTAGTGTAACATTGCCCACAGCAGTAAAATAAATAAAAGCAATGTTTTTGACACATTGATCACGAAAGATGGCAATTTTGCATAATTCATTATAACATACCTTATTGCTAAAGCACGTCTTTTATCTGTTCTGTGGCTAAAGCCATAGAACTGATAGTTTCAGAGAAATTAAGGTTGAGCAATGTTGGACGGTTGTGTGTATAATTTTGCCCGGCTATTTAAGCGCCTTTTTCTAAGATTCTGTTAAAGCTAGAAGCACCACATTTTGTAATTTAAAGCCTTAAATAGTAATTGCTACCATGGTTAACTTTATTACGCGTTTTGGTGAATATTTTTTGCAAAATCTCAAAAATAATTAAAATTGCGGGCAATGATGCCCGGTTTCACGGTACCGTAAAACCGGCCATCATTGCCCACATTTTTACTTATTTTTGAGATTATGAAAAAAACATTCACCAGAACTCGTAATCAAGTATACCATGGTAACAATTACTATTAAAGGCTTTAAATCACGAAATGTGGAGCTTCTAGCTTTAACAGAATCCTAGAAAAAGGCAATTAAAGAGCCGGGCAAAATTATACGCACCACCGTCCAACATTGCTCAACCTTATTTTCTCTAAAACTATCAGTTCTAAAGCTTTGAAAATAAGGTATGTTTTAGTGAATTGTGTAAAGTTGCCATCCTTCGTGATCAATATATCAAAAACGTTATTTTTTTAATTTTACTGAGGTGGGCAATGTTACACTACACACCAGCTGCTTTTTCATACAAACTAAAACGGTGGGTTAGGGTTGATGCCACATAATGTGATAAATAATAATCTTTTTAAATATTAGAACTTTCCCCGTAACATGTTTCTCATTCCTCTGCATTACATGCCCAATACATGACAACCGCTTTCCAATAAATAAATTTAAATACTTAAAAAAATATTATTTTAATTATGGTTACCAACCCTAACACTATTTTTGCAGTGGGCAATGTTGTCACTCCTATGTTCAAGGAAGTTCGGGAATCATTGCCCACTCCATTATCTTGAAGTTTTTATGTTATAAAGGTCTCAAACTAGCATAGATATGAAGCGTGATACTTATCATAACTCTAGTTTTGAAATAAGTTGCCTGAGAGATGTCGTACGCTGACCGTGTGTAAAAACGTAAAACAAGATTTTGGCACCACCTCACACTTGTTCTACTTTCAACATGTCTGGCGGGCAACTGGGTGAACTTAGCAACGTAACGAACATTTCATTTTGTCAGAAAAACATTCAAGTTTACCCCAAAGGTTAAAAAATGTTGTCAGCTATATAAGTTTATTTGCAATTCAAGATTTTAGTTATTTTTCGTGTTAGGGCAAAGATATCCGCTAAGGGCAATGATGGCCGGTTTTACGGTACGTAATCTAACTGCGCATGGGCAGTACAGGTGGCGTGTTGAATGTATCCTATCTTATCAAGTAAATAATGAATGAACCATTTAGTTTGACTCGTATTAAATGGTTAGAAGGAGATAGTGGAGTGTAATTTATTAGTTGAATTAATTAACTATTTAGAAAGAGACATATGTCTACGATTGATTTAAGTCGGTTAATGCTAGCGTTTTCGTTGAGTATGGAATTGGGTGGGACTTCTGTTCCGAATTAACACACTGCCGCTCGGGATTTTGAATGCAGGCTATAACCGTAACCGTAACGGTTGAAATACCAAAGTTATAATAATATTAATATGAGGAGTAGGGTAGGGGTAGGGTACTACCGAATGTAGTAGGTTGAAACTAGGGCATGTATTATCTATATACCCGTTTTAATATCCGGATATTCATGATACATCGTTAATATAGCATAAGTAGATAATTATGTCCACACAATAGGGATTTTCAGACATCGGATTAATAAATTCGAATCACACCAACAATGTAACCAATTAATAGTCTTTATTGAGAATTAACTAACTTTCTTAAAATTCAAGTAAATAATGTTAATATATGTATAATATAAAATCTACAGCAGACAAACACAAAACTAAAAAATTCAGCATGACTTCAATTTAGAAACTCTAATCTTCCTACGTTTTAAAAATATAAATAAATAAATAAAAAAAACGATAAAATAGCATATTCACTTTTTCACTCTCGTTTAACTTAAAGAAGCTCAGGCTTTATTTTATTTTTTTGGAATAAATCATACTACTTTTATTTCGTGTACAAATAGCTCCATCAATACTTTAGAACGGTTGTCAGACTTTCGGCACAGAATAAATAGTACAAGTACTTTCGGGCTTCTGACTCCCCGTAATGACTGTCACAGTTATTCGAATGATACCCGGGATCGACCGCTCAGCAATGATTTGCGTTTTGTCTATACAAAACGGGTTTTTGTCTCGAGACTGTTTGCTTTTGAATTTCAGTATCCAGTCACGCTGTTGATTTGATTTGATTGGTCTATATTTTTAACGCGGGCTATGGCTCACTGATACGGATATCCTCCACCCCGAGGAAGTCATAGGGTTAAGTTCTGTTCTGCTTAGCCTTGTCTCAAATACATTGAGTTCTGCTCCCCGTCTATCATATGCGGTTGAATACCAATATTTTACACGGAGCGACTGCCATGAGACCTCCGCAACCGGTTACTGGGCAATGCTAATATCCTAAGGTTAGAACGGTTGCCAGACTTTCGGGCTTCTGACTGCCCGTAAAGACTGCCATAGGTATTCGTATGACACCCAGGATTGACAGCTTGACGTGCTTTCCGAGGTACGGAGGAAGACGTAGAGTCATATTGAACTCTTACCACCATCGACTAAAATAAACATGGTGTTCGAGTAACTATGGCTGGGATCGTAAGATTCGCTAGTGCATTCACCCCAACCCAGACAGGTCTTGATCCACTACTGGGTTTATTTATTTAATTATTTTGGAAAACCAACAGCTATAAAATGGAGTAAAAAAATTACAATAAGTGTCATAAAGCCAATTACAGGTTTTCACGATTAGCGATAGACTTTAAAATCAAAAAACTTAAAGGACACTTAAGCAGGACAACTAAAAGTTATGTTTTAAGTTAAGGTTATAAATTATCAAAAAACTTAAGGTTGAGCATCCTTCTTGCCGTGGAGCTTTTCATGACAAATGGATCAAAGGTGAATTCTTTGCATAACTTATTGAGATTCCTGCTTGCCCGCACGATATATGAGTTTTGCCTATAATTTGAGGAACAAGATCCTTCCTAGCATTTGATTGGTCTGACATTTTAAGAGTTGTCTCATGTCCGGTGGTGCCAAGTTTGGCTGATAATCGCAAGTTTCTGGGTTTCAGTTCAGGTGTCATATTTCCTCTATGCTAATCTATTTTTGAATGTACCGGCTTCCATGCGGTTATTGTCGATGGGCATAATCAGCGCATATCACAATGCAACTCATTTTTTCACAAACATTGTTCGATTTTTCTTGAATACAATGTTCTCGGCAAAGCTTTAAATATAAAATTCCAATACCACTATCTCGTGTTTGCCGATAAAACATAAAATAGATCATAAACACTATATCGTCTACTTTATATTCCACTCAGCGCTGAAATCAGTTTTATTTCCAAGTATAAATAAATTTATTTGCAAATGTTTGCATATGGGACCGCGGCGTCTGGTCTGGACAACAAGATAATACCCTTGGGAGAAACCTTTCTGTGAACAAAGATTGTGGTAGATAACTGCAGAATTGCGTTGTTGAACAAAACGACATTGGAATAAAAAACCTATCTATTGTTATGTCTTTTGAAGGTTTTTCCTGCTTTTCATATTGTATCACTACTGTTATAATCTATCTACACATAAAACTCGAAGTGTTTTCGTCTGTTCGTTGTGCTGAGTATTTTTTATTAAACGTATTTTAGGCGGCTTCTAAATTCAGTTCAGTCAGGTCAGTGAAGGGAGGGCTTTTTTGTGGGATGTCTATAATATTGTAAACCAGACGTTCAAAAAGAACTAAGTAATTCTAGTCTATTTTGAATAAATGAGTTTTGAGTTTGAGTTTATCCGTTTATCAAGGGAGGTTTGGGTCCGCGTTCGTTCCGAGTCGCGTTTGTTTTAAACCCTGCCGGCCTCGGCTCGGACTCTCGGAACTTCAGCGTATTATAAAACAAAGCTTTTGGAGACTCAAGTGTATATTAAGTTTGGGGTAAACTGAATAAGTAGGTATTTAGGGATTTGTTAGTTTTCAAATTTGCAAGAAAACTTTTTAGCCATTTTAGATCTCGGTAATGACAGAAGCTTATTACTGTATAGTGTATAGGTACGCTGCATTACATACATTGTATGTAAGTAGCATACAATATCAACAATTTATCACTACCATCTAAGTGTTCAAAGCGTGAATTACATAGAAACGGTGTAAGGCGCAGGCACGGCGCAGGCGCGTCGCTTTCATACGTTTTGTCGTGCCGCTTCAAATCTTTTTCGCAAAAAAATTATGAAAGCGACGCGCCTGCGCCGCGTCTTCATCTTACGCCGCTTCTGTGTAATTCACGTCTAAGGAGGCTGTTCGGAACCTCTCAAACACGCGGTGTTTTCGGTTTTCACTGAACGAAGAGCCTCCGCGACCAACCACTGACGGGATAGCATCCAGCCGATATAGGTATTTCCATCCCGCGAAATGTCAGCATCGCGGCTGCCCGACGCGCGGCATCGGCGGCGTTCTTTCTAGGCATAGACAATTTCGCTCTTCTTGGAAAAGAGAAGAGACCAATGTTGAGAACAGGATTGAGAAAGGTCATATAGTATAACTAAATATAAAAAATGGTTTTGTACAACGACTATCTATCGTATTGTTATGAATAAGCTTTATTAACATTTTCCTGACTACAATTCATCACCCTCCTGCCCTTACCCCAATTTATTTGGTTGTGTTGGCTAAGTTTTATGACTGGCCGCCTGCCTGATGTCAACCCTCATTGGGAATGCTTTTGTTGGTGTTGCTTAAAACAGATGAGTAACTCATATGAAATCAAGAATAACTAATAAAAAATAAACAAAAAAAAAATGGCCAAGACGTTGCACATTATAAATAAACACTCAATGGAAAACTGCCTATCACTGCTCCACGACTGACAACAATTATTGCCGTTACAATCTACAGGACTAAAAAAACAACGGTTCCAACATCATTTGCAGTTTGGCTGGAGTCGGATCAGGTCTGTACAATAACTGCCTGGCTACGTAGAAACGGTTCGTAAGAACTATCTACAAGCAGTTAAATAGAAAAAAAACCGGCCAAATGCGAGTCGGACTGGCGCACGAAGGGATCCATACCATTATCTGTAAAAACGGCAAAAAAATCACGTTTGTTGTATGGGAGCCTCCTTAAATATTTATTTTATTCTGTTTTTAGTAGGTATTTGTTGTTATAGCGGCAATAGAAATTCATCATCTGTGAAAATTTTCAACTGTCTAACTATCACGGTTCATGAGATACAGCCTGGGGACAGACGGACAGCGGAGCTTCAGTAATAGGGTCCCGTTTTACCCTTTGGGTATTGAACCCTAAAAAGGAAATATAATTTGCATCAAATAGCATAAAACTCACCGTTTTTTTTTTTTCGAAATAATACTACTTTGACCAGCATGATTGCTTCATCAGTTAATCAATTAGAACAAATAAGATGAAATAAACCAAACGGCTGAAACTGAGAAAAGGCCCTTTTAAATTTTTCAGTACTCATGTCCTTTGAAGCGAAAGATCAAGGCAGGTCAGCTGCATTCTCATGAACAATGAAAGCAAATGCTTACAAAAGCAAGCATTATACTGCGAAAATCTGGCTTTTCAAATGGAGACCGAAATCTCGGCTTTTTGGTGTAAAATCGCTACATTTCATGAATGGAGCAACTAGTGCGGTTGTTAATGAACAAACAGACAGTTCATTTAAAATAGCGGATCTTGGCGGCAAGCCAAAAAAACGCACGAAATAGATGAAAGAAAAATAATCTCAACTCCCACTTTTGGTCCACTTTAAACCGCTAACTCGATCGCCTGTCTTCCTTAATTCTGACCGCTGTTTTTCCAACCACTCTACACTTTTTATTTCTTTTCCTCTCAAGATTTCCCCGCAAATAAGTGCCTATAGTACTATATTTGTTTTTTACACGGATCTTTCTTTCAATTTCACGGCTTCCGCTCCCGACTTTCTTTGTAGTGAATAAATAATGTTTTCACCTCGTGTGTTTTGCTTTATTTTGCGGTTTCTGCCTTTGAGGGGATTTATTTCGTTTCGAGACGTGAAAAATGAGACGGGATAGATTCGTGTGATGTGTTTAGTTTATTTACGAGTTACGGTGGTTTGACTTATTTGTTTGGAGTAAAAAAGGTTGGATAATGCGATAATGCTATTGAAGCCAGGAGTTTATTTTTCAAGAAGTTTTTGTTTTGTGTCAAACTCTTCTTTTTATTTTCGTTTTAGGATTTGAGCTGTTTTTTCTCGTTTTACTTAATATCACTTTCTCATTACTTTAGATTACGAACAAACCATTAGTAAGTAATACGTCCGTGTGGTGCTGGACGTAAAGAATAGCACTACCCCATCTCTTCTAGTGGGTGTCGTAAAAGGTGACTAAGGGATTCACTAGAGGATGGACAGCAGCGTTCTCTGAGTACTTTAACAACCATACTGCGGTTATGGTTAATTCCCACAACATTGTTTGGGGGAGGCCTATGTCCAGCAGTGAACGTTATTCGGCTGAATGATGATGATGAATTAGTGATAGAAATTGTACAAAGTCAATGGGAAACAATAATATAGAAACACCCAATTTGTCAGCTTGAACACCTAAGACTGATAGGCAGTAGCGTCAATGGTGTGAGAAAGTTGGCTCTAAAGACATCAATTAACCCGATTGGATTGGGTAGTGACTATAACAGTCAGTAAAAATCTTTCAGTTGAAGCCTTCATCCAGCAGTACGCTGTGGAAAATGTATTTAGATGTGGACGAAGATAAGAAGCAATTTTATTAAACGTAAGTAATAAATAAAATTATAAAAAAGAGAGATGTAAATATCGTAAATCTACGGAAAGTGTTTCTGCATAATGAGTACCATGACTCGAAGAAGGTAGCTGGGGTGGATAGAGACATAGAAATAGACAGGTCGATAAATGTGTGTCTACGTGCCGTTTAGGGAGGTCTTTGTTAAGCCCTCTAAACATTGTCTATACGTGCTGTCCGTCCGTGCACGATGCACGATGCAAAACCGTAGCATGCATAGTCATGCTGGACAGCGAAATACATATTCGTATATGGTTTGCTGTTCAGCAAGCCAGCGCACTATCCTGGCCGAATAACACGAATGGACAATGAGTAGAACAAGGCTTTAGTTAGCTACCCAACTAACATTTTAGCGTTAAGACAAGCTGTAGTGGACCTGTATATCGGTTCTGCTTAGATATTAAGGTATTAGCGTAGATCTTACAAGAGAGTTATAGAGTGTAATAACACCTTTATATCTTCGATTTTGGCGCAAAATTTTGCAGGTAAAGTCTGTATAAACCCTTTACAGTGGTTCTATATAACCTTTAGTTGGTGTGTTTGAGAGGTGTTACAAGATCGTCGGTTTCCGCTTGAAACTTTATTGCACCTTTATAATGAAGTTAATTGATACCTTGAGTTACATAAAATATCTATATCGGTGTCAGATAGAACTTGGATCGGTATTTTGATACTTACCTAATAACACATTTGTAGCGTTTTCGGTGTCAAAAGCAAATAGCAAAGTCTTCAAATTATTTAATTTGTTGAGTTATTATTATCAACATGAGTGCTTCATTTTATCTGGCGGACATTGCAACATTTTCATCACGAAAAGTATTTTTGAATAACAGTATTCTTGAAGTGTAAAGTTAATTAGACATTAGTGCGCTTGCAAGTTTACTGTGATTGTATATTATGTTTCGCATCTCAAATTTGATGCGCCTTAAAAATAAAATGATTTTGTAAAAAAAAGGAAAACAATAAAAAATGCTAATAACCTAAAATAGTTTTTAGACACTCATTTTCAAGTATTGGTTAGTTTTAGTGATTGTATACAAAAAATATGTAAAATAATTCGGAAAATTTAGCTACTTCATTACTTAAAAAGTGATATTGTATTACTTAATACATTTTTAGGTTATGTTGACAAAAAGTGAAAAAAAATGGCAATTTTTTTATTAAAGCTACAGTCCTCTCTTAAGTCTATTATGACACCCGATGAACTACTACGCCGGTAGTTAAAAGTATTGTGCGGCCTTTGGTTGACATAAGAATTACAACTTATTTATCTAACACCAAAACCTTTATATCAGGATCTTACGAAACTGCTATAACTATTTAACCTATCATTGCCTTTAGTCTAACAGGTGTAAGCTGTATATTAGAATTATACAACGCATGCAGAGTTTGGTGTTATTACACTCTTAATTAACTCCGTTGCAGAACCGACGACGTTACTGAAGTCGAAATACAGCCTTAAGATATATAAGCAACTCCATTAGAGCAGATTTATAGCATTTAGAATTATAGGGAGTTTATGAAGATCTATGTACAGCTTTGAGCGCTGCAGGCCGGTACAAGCTTTAACGTCATAAGTATAAAAGCAGCCACTGCTACTACACTAACTGTAAAGAAAATACTGCTTCGTTGTTTACAGTTCTAATACATTCTGAAGAGCTAAACGTATTTCATAAGTAAACTGTATCACCTTTAGTGACAACTGAATCCATTATAAATTAATAGTAGCACTCTAAGCTTTAAAATGACCTGCAACCAACGCTTAATTGTTTGTTGGGTATGTAGCTTGGTATGCTACAGTGGCGAAGGGTGAATTTTCTTAAAAGGGAAGCCGGACCAAAAAATGCTTACCTTGCTCAAGTGTGATGCGTGAATTCCAGTAACTACTCGTTTCGAAAGGGAAGCCGATAGGAATCGAGTTGTATGGAGCCTTCGCCACTGGTATGCTAAGTTATCAACTAAAACTGATTCATCGTAGGTTGCTTACTATAATACTCTGTTCAACCAAAGATGATTCCAGACATAGCGGGCATTTCGTAAATTGTAGCCGTAAGGAGACTGCTATCAAAAAAACGTAGACGCCATCATCAAAAACTGTAAAATAGCTATATTACCCATGTTTTGTTTTTTTTGTTATATTTGGTGTTCTTTGTATGGTACAAAGAGAAACATCAGGAGGTGAAAAGGGTTTAGTCAGACGTGCATGAAAAGAGCGTCCACGAATGGCGATACTTAAATACGTCCGGCGTACCGTGGGCAGTCAGCTTCGCTACCAACCTTGCTGACTGGCTAATCTTTTCACCACGGCATGAGCCATATATTCTCGTATAGCTCGTGCTGACTCGAGAGAAGAAGAACTTGTTGATCGAGACGTTTATAAATAGAAGTATAAGGTATATCAGAAATGGACGGAGGCTATAAGGCTGGGGTAAGAGCTGGCTTCCCTTAATAAATTATACTACAAATCTTGCTAGTTGAACCTGGTGATAAGCAGCAGGGCAATTGTGTAACGTAACCAATATCAATCATGACAGTTGATGTGTCAAAACCAATATTCATTGCATGATATATGGTCGTAGAGAAGTCGGATTGTTACCTAATACAAACGTTGCCATGGAAATTGTTGACCTGCCAAAATAAAAGCCCGCGATTACGAGTGTGATGCGTAATTAGAATGCAGGACTAATTAACAAGCTGAAAAACAAGTGACACCCTAGCGGTATGAACGTTTGCCTTCCATGTGGTTGTGTCTGGGTTCACCTGCGGGTGTTGCAGTACGTTTTTCTTTTATTCTCACATCAAAAGTAGGACTTTTGAGACAATGATCGTCCATTAGTATTATAATTGCACCTTCCAGATTAAAAAGCAAGATATCTTCTAACATTTTGACATGTTTAATTCCAACTTCCAAGCAAATAAGTGATCAATCATCTAAGACAGCAAACAAATTACACTCAATCTCTAATTGCAACTCGAAATTATAATTCTCGTTTGTGTCTCGAAATACACCTGTACATGAAAACGGCGCGAATCGACCGAACTTGTTCGTCGCCGACGCCGATTCATTATCGGACTTCCAGACCAGACGAAACATGAATATTATTCCGGTAGAAAACTCAATGTCATATTACACTCTATTACACACAGCTTAAGGTTCTTAATCGTATGTTAAAACAAAACCGATAAGACAAACTGGAATCGGACATCGAATGATTACTAGTCTCGCGTGTTTGAATTTGAACGTCGTATTCGTTTCGAATGCTAATTAAAATGTAACTGTAACGCGTGGTGATAAGGTTAGTTTTCCAAAATTTTATGAGCATGTAGGTTGTTTTAGAAGCGTGCTTCGGCGAAGCAATGAGAGAGGGCGTGCGATAAATAACCGCCTTTGTGCCGTCACCGGTCGGCTAAATAACGGCTATTAAAATGTGTTCCGAGATTGCTCATGTTTTTTTGCGACTTCGGCCTCAGGATCGACAGGTATGCGGTTCGGACTTGGCATTTTTGGGAAAGAATTTTGTTAAGGGTGCTCATAAATAATGAAATTATCTGTGATATGTGATGATCTGATTATGGGTTGTTGAAAGTTTGGAATAGCTTAGATTTTCTATCGTCTAATAATGGGTCGTAGAACACACAATGGTTATTTTAATTAATATAATAATTTATTAAATTCATAATAAAAATATTCTCATAAATTATAAGCAATGTTCTAAGAATACTATTAATACACACAGCTAGGTAGAAAAATAAAATAAAGCAATTAAAACGTCATTCAACCTCCTTGGAGTTTTCCTCAAGCGTTTCGATGGTGTAACTAGCGCCATCTGTGGTCAAAATGCTTCTCGATTCGTTTCGTTTTAAGATTCTTTAGCACGAAGTAGTTGTACAAGATACGATATTGAAGTAAAATAAATTAAAATGATTAATTAGTACACATCTTTTTCTAATATTTCGTGTAGGTACATTTTATTTTTATTAAGGTAATTTTAATTAGTAGTATAGGTACTACCTAGCAGTAACTTAGCTTGTATCTTTGAAGTTGCCCCTTAAACCCTTAAAACGAATTATTAATTAGACTAATAAGAATATTAGCTCCGTTTGTAGAAAACAGCTTTCTAAAATCTTCTGCAAGCCTAACAAGCGCAGCACGTGATAATTTTGTCGTCACACTACATATTTTAGATAAGCCATATTTTATCTCATGTTGGCACGAGATAATCCGACGACAAAATTATCTCGCGCTGCGCATGTTAGCCTGGACGCGGTGCACTTTGCCACTGAACGACAAATAATTTCATAGGAATATTGAGTAAAAAAATTGAAGTTTTAAAATAAAGCCCAAGTTTTTAGTGTCTGTATTCAACTAGGACTTGTTTACCATACTTGCCACTTGACTAGAACATCTTATAGCTGTACTGAATACGGAATCCTACACTGTGCGTGGTCTAACACGCGCATAGCCAGTTTTTTTTCTAAGAAATACGTCTTTTTAGTGTTTTCCATACAATGACACGTTGCGAAAAAAAGCGTCACATTAATTACCAACCATAGCATGGCCTATTACAGTCCCACTGCTGAGCATGAAAATTGGTTGATGAAGATTGGGGTGCATGAAAAGAGCCTCCACGAGTGACGATACTTAAGTACGTCCGGCGCACCCTGGGCAGTCAGCCCCGCTACCAACCTTGCTGACTGGCTAATCTTTTCACCAAGGCATGAGCTATTCTTGTATAGCTTGTGCCGACACGATAGAAGACTGCTGAGCACGGGACTATTCTCAGAATGAGAAGAAATGTAGTCCACCACGCTGGGCTAGAGCGGGTTGGCGGTCCACACACGATTGAAAACTTTATGGAGCCCTCTCAGATGTGCGGGTTTCCTCGCGATGTTTTCCTTTACTGTTAATGTAAGTGATAGTCAAATTGTGATCTGTACATGAATTCGAAAAGTCAGAGGTGCGGGCTGGTATCGAAATCGGATCCTCCCGTATGAAAGGCAAGCGTTCAGTCTCTAGGCTATTGATACAACAACATATACCACATATGGTCACCCTCCGCGCTAACTGTCGTATCTAGCAATTGATAATTTTTCAGTAGTTGCGTTAGCTGTGGCTTTATTAATGAATTAATAACTTTTTTATATTGCTCTTGGCTTACTCTTGGCTTGGTTAGTAGTTGCCCTAAAGCCCTAAGGTATGTATTTATTTATTTCTATTCATTTGAAGCAGATACGTCACTCTGTGAGAATTTCTCTGAAAAATTATCAATTGCTAGTAACGACAGTTAGCGCGGAGGTTGACGATATTTGACAGCACGTTTGATGTAGTGGCTAAGCGATTGGCTTCTGCACTACGGGTCGCGGGTTCTTTTTCCGCACGACAAAATATTTGTATGGCCTACAGATAGTTAAGGATTTGGGCGTTATGTATATGAGATTTGAGTCTGTAAACGCACACCCACGATACAGGAGAAGTCCTAGAGTGGAGTAGCGCTTTCTTAAAAAAACAAAATAAACAACCATATTTACGAAATTGTGTTTTTGAATGATACTAGAATAGAATATTTACATATTAAAATAGACAAAGCAGCAAGGCTACACTAGTTCGTAAGATTCAACAACTTCTATCTACACGCTGTGTTAATTAAGATCTTTTCCCAGGCTGTTTATCTGTGTACTTAGGCTTAAAGTTGTGTGCAACGATAGCGTATCATATCAGGTTTAGTGATAAGCAGTGAACCTGTAGTGCCTTTACTATAAAACACAGTGGGAAAGATGAATAAACTAAAAAGATAAAATGCGATGCTACATTGCGCCTTATCAAATTAACTTACACACATCAAAAAAAGTTTGCAATCACTTTGAAAAATTATGTAGCCTTTTTGAAGCCGAATTTTCTAATCGGGATTCAAAGCGATAATTATCATGATTAATATAGATTGATAGTTATCTAGATAAATATAAATCAGATTTCAGTTGGACTTTGAATTCGGAATCTTCACATACATAATTATGCTAGTGATCGCAAACTTTTTTTGATGTGTGTACACATACTCAGCTTATAGACCGGCTTAATCTAGACGAGTCATGGAGCCGCGAAGGTCACAATGACAGTAGCTCCGTGTGAAATTGCAGCTGATATTCAACTGTCTCTGATTAGATAATAATATGATTAGAACAAGAAGCCATCCATATTCTGCATAACGCGCAATTGCGCGGTAATTCATAATTGCTGTTAATTGCAGGCAGCAGCGCACACAAGCCCGTATTGAATGTTTTATATTAGTAAGTAGTAGCGAAATACATTCAAAATGATTAGTTACGGTTTACACACGTGCATTTTTCGGGATTGCTCGACTAGTTTCGGACGCAAACGGAGCCCTTAATGCGGCGGCGGAAGCGGCGAGGTCGCGAGTCGAACTCTAATCGGGCAATCCCGAAAAATACACGAGATTAAACCATACCTAATCATTAGTAGTAACGAACCCCTCGTGAAATGGTTCGTCCTCGGAAGTACTACTGTTTCGGTTTGAAGGGTGCTGGTGAAATTACAGGTACGCGATAGTTTCCAGCCTAAGAATGGCAACGCGCTGGCAATCCTTACTCTAGGTATTTCTAGGCGACGGTAATTCCTTTCCATCAGGTAGCCGCAGGCCTGTTTGCAAACTTACTTACACAAAAAATAAATGAAGTAGTCGACCACGTATCTATTGATTATGTGTTTCAGAAGTAACCAAACTACATTGCAGAGCACACTGGGGAGCAGCTCCTGTTAAAAATGATAAATACTTACTTCCAATTCTAGTTTGTCTGTTGCGTAGGTCACATGACCAAAGCTCTAGGCAAGCCGGGCAAACCGAAATATGCATTTGAGCTGTTGTTGGTACATCTATGAAGGTTGATAGTGTATGCTTAGAGGAAAGGAACTATATAAACATTAATCTTCTGAAGAATCTATTTACTGCTATAAACTTTTCTTCTTTTTTGCAACATAGCCGCACTGATGGTTATATGGATGAGGACAAAATTAATCTATGAGCGATGGGCCTGGTAAAATATGGATTTCATGAGTTCATGCCCACATGTCCCGTGGTCGTCATAACCCATTCCCAGCTCTCTTTTCCTCAACTTAAAGTGGATGAGATGGCTGGATACCTGCAAACCTTGAAGGTTTCTATCGTGGATTCATTCACTCTTTTATCCTGAAAAAGGAGGACCATAATAGTCTGACTACAACTTCAAAACAGAAAAGCGAAAAAGAAAAGAACCAGGGATAAATAAATCTGCAGATAAACCTCTTTCAACACCGATTCGCTACCATCAATAAACTAGGAGCTAACCCTATCCAATATCGGGGCTCATCAATCGAAGCGTGAACATTATCCAGCGGATAGTGGGTAGGTAGGGTGACAGGTGGTAAATCACAGAGAACGACATTTTTTCCGCCGTTCGCTTCGAGTTCGCCCCCGCTGTCGAGTGCTGTCTCGAGAGATATGCTAGGTGAGGGTCTGCAAAAAAAGTTCGATTTTATTTTTTGTTTTCGTGTAATTGTGATGGAAGCAAAAAATGCAACGGTGTTTATAGGAAATTTAATGGATTCTTTATACACTTCTTTTTAATAGTCTAATAAGTATTATATAGCGGTTCCCTGATGGCGAATTATTTATTAGGACCTATGGGGATTCCGTAGTCACGAAAAGTGAATAAAGCCTCGAATTAATTTTTCGTAAAAATTAAAAAAAAAACTTTTATTTTACTAGAGACCACAATGAAACGTCTCTTCCATACAATTATTGGACAGACAAAATAAATTTTAAAAATGGAGAACGAATTTATCTAGATGTTTTTTTGTCCGTTTAATCTATCTATATACATAAAAATGAATCCCTATTGCCCTTGGTCACGGCATCACGCGTGAGCGGCTGGACTGATTTCGCAATTTTTTTTTTGTTTTATTCGTAATTGCCAGGAGAAGGTCCTAATGAAAGAAAATTTTGAAATTTTAAAAAAGAACGAAATGTTGTAGTAGGTAGGTAGTTAGTAGGAAAAACTGCATTGCAACGCATGCCGGGTACAGCTAGTGCCTGATAAATAACACTTGGCTTTACAAATTCGAAAAATTACTATAATCATAAACAACTTAGCGTAGCGCGCGACGCTAGTACAACATTCACCCAACATGTATGCTGGATAGAAGCTAGTATACTCGTAATATCAATTTCACACGCAACATAATTTGATTATAACAGTAGCCTGAGACAGACACGACAGGAAGACTAATCGTTTTCGTTTATACTATTAATTCTGCATAATATAATAATTATTTAATGGCTTAATAATTTTGCAGACATCCGCAAAACCATTAAACCATTATAGCTATTAAATTAAAACCAATTACAGTCGTCGGTATTAAGAAATTACGTTTAAAATACATTCTTGTATCCTTACTAATAGGTACCTATTTTAATGCGGAAGTAACTCTGTCTGTCTGTTTGTTACTAGTTCACGACTATACCTACTACTGAACCGATTTCGATGAAATTTGGTACAGAGATAGTCTAGAACCCGGAGAAGGACATAGGCTACTATTATCCCGAAAAACTAAATTCACGATAAATGCGGGTGACCTCTAGGAATTAATTGACAAAATAAATTACGTTCGCAAAATAAGTGCACTAAAAAGCTGACGCTTTATTTTAAATTAAAAATAAAGAACCCTTTAAAATTATTTAGTTTTTTTTGCTATCGGTGCATAGTGAGGGCGTGGCATCGTCCTCATTATTTAGATATTAATCCAGCACTCTCCCTCGCTATCCTTCGTGCACACGAGGGTTGCGGGGGTGCGGGGTTGCCTGAAGCGGGGAGAGGGTGGCGACGCGTCGTCTCGTTTTAATTAATATACGACACTTGTGGGACTTTGAATAGTCCCACAGTGCGATTTTTGGACTTTACATTTATTTGAGTTTGTCGAAAGTTTCGTATTCCGAGTTTTTGAATGTAAAAGTTTTTCTTTGGGAAAAACTTTTTCATAAGGGTAATATTTCATATTTCAGTAAAGGGATAGGCTGTACTTGTGTTGTCATAAGTATTTCAAAACTATGTATTTAATATTTGTACAAGGTTAGTTTGAAAGGGGGTACTAATCCGTAAGGGTGTTAATTTATGTACCCATAATAATGAATAACTTTTGTTCTACAACTTTCCTCAAAAGTCAACAGTTAATGAGAAACCGCTGATCAAACATTTCATAAAAATGTGCTAAAATCTATCTATCTTCAGCTATGATCAGCTGTGTTTACATTTTAGGTCATATTTGGGATCATGGGTTGAATTGAAGGCTCTATTCTCTGAATTCGTAAGTAAAGCAGTGATGGAGAATTAAAAATCGTTTTTTGTGGAAATAAAAATTATCCAATTTGGACATTTTAACACTAATTGCTTTACCTACAGTCATCAGTGATACTTTACGTGGCCTGCGGATTAGTACCCCCTTTCCAACTAAACTTGTTTTAAGTATTTTATCTACCACATGAAAATTAAAATAGCATCATTTCTCCATTCTTAAAAACAATCTTGTTACTCGCATTTTTTTTATTTTTATTTTATTTATTTGGGAAAATAATTTTAGGTGCATCAACTCAATTACTTTTTAACATGAGCTCTACATTGATTGAATTTGTTATACCTAGTCCTAAAAACTTCTACTGGTGACGGTTTTATTTGATTCTACGTATAGAATTAATAAATTACTATCATAGAGTTTAACATAAAATATAAAGTGACATGAATGTAATGGTACCTAGTCGAAAAAATGGCACTTGCGTATAATTTTTCGTAACTGTAAAGTGGTTTTGTGTGGTCCACTTTCTAGAAGCACATGACCATTAGGAAGCAGGATAATTAAAATTGGGGCAATCAAATAAATAAATAATAAGCGTGTATACCAAATTTCAGCTCAATCGGTTAAAGATAACTGATTTAAAATTCAGTTGCAAGATTCCACCCGGACAAATATACATACATTGCAAGTTAAATAAAAGCTTGTAAAAAACGTAATACTAGTATTTTTATTTGGTCTTAACAAAAAAGTTTCATAAGGGTCCAAGGTTTTTCTTACAAAATTGTTACGTTTGTCTGCTGTCAAAAGTGGCCCTTAAATACGCCAAGTTTAGTTCACTTTTCAATAGGTAGTGGGGCGTAGGGAGAGTTACAAGTATGACGAACGACTGCTGTAATATTCGCCAAATTGACCATCCGTCGCCGGTAGAAGGGAAGAATCTCTTCCGCTCTTTTCTCGACTGTTCATATAATAGGCATGTTGACAGCATCAATAAATTGCAAATCTAATTAGTCCGCCAGTTAGAGTTTTGAAAAATAATGGACATGTATTTTTTCTTTTGTTAAATCTATGAATATTTGGAAAGATTAAACGATCAAAACTCGAGAGTCAAAGCTTGTGACGTCAGAACCAAGTAAAAATTGTACTTGCTTGTGACGTTTTGCCAATTTTAAAAGTGTCGTCGTATCTTCGTCAATTTCGGTTTACGTAACAAAAGAAAATATATGGGTCAAATATTTTTTGATAATGTAAGTGACGGACTAATTAGATTTTTTCAGTCAAATACCCTATTCTCTTGTCTGAAACATACGGCTCTATACAAAATTCATTTGAGATTTTAGAACTAGTTGAAGTAGAAAGGAATTAATAATCACAGGTAAGTATATTTTCTTCAATTTCACCATTATGTGCAAATAATTCAAGAACATCTTAGATTTTAATTATTACAGTGATCTGCTTGTAGCTTGATCTTTTAGTATGCCCGTCAATTCAGGAAAACTAAGCCTTCGTAAATGATTGTATCTGCTTATAGGTGGATGTTTATTTTCTATCTAATTACCTACATAATCAAATCCCTTATTTCCTTTCTGCCAAACCCACTGTAAGAGACAACATTAAATTCTATCTTGTATCAGATCAGATATCAAAAAACTAAAATGTTAGATACAAATAAAAATTTGCTACTGGTTAAAATTTTCAAAATCATATCATAATCATATCAAATCATATCATAATCATAGCTGTAACACCCAGAGTTAAGTGGAAGTCATTACGATATCAGCATCAAGCGTAATATAAACAGTAGCTTAATTTATAGATAATAGATTCGAAGCCGACTGACAACACCGACAATTGTAGTTATTGTACGCAACACGACCGCACGTGTGGGGGGCATTAAATGAGCAGTCAGGACTGGGGTTCAAAATATGCAATAGGATTTCCATTAAATGATTGAAAAAGAGATAAGAATTGAATGAGTTTGCTTTGCAGTTCAGAGTCGTTTCGTATTAATCTATTGTCAGATTTGTGAGAATTTTATAAATATTTAACAGAAGTTGTCTATTGCTGCATTATGTACGATTTCCACCAACCGGGCCACGCAGGAGCGCAGCGCAGAGCATCGCAGCGGATGCTCGAGCATGCGCGCGTAGTCGACCGCGTCCGCCCGACGGCTACAATCTGCTGGAACCCGGGCGCATGCGCTCGCGTGTTCGCGTATCCGCTATCGCAGTCAATTTCTACCTACGGTGTGGCCGAGCGGAGCCGACTGGACGCCATGACAGCCGAGCTCCGCCGTCTACGTACGCGAGCAGCCGACCGGCTGCCGCGGCATACGCGCGGATCTAACCGAGTTCCAAGCAGTGTAAATTCCATGCAAACATGAAACTTAACTATTGTATAGAAGCCTGAATTTCCTTTAGCACAGTGTGAAATGCGCTCCGGCGCGCTCCGGCGGAAATCGTATATTAAACCTACTTTCGAAGCTCTAATTTTAATAAAATAGAAAGATTTAATGTAATTTAATTTCAAGTAACGTAACTAGAAACTAATCTAAAATGTTACTGTATCTTTTGAATTTAAATTTATAAAACGAATGGTCCGTTCGCATGTTCCTATACTTTTTCTTGTTATATCGGGAAACCTATTGTTAGCCATACAATACTATACATATTTTGTAACATATTTTAAGAAAGGCCAAAAGGCGTCCAAAAATAAACATGAAAAGATGACGACGGTGATTTATAAGAAAACAAATACTAAACTGGAAGTCATTGAGCAAACAGCATGATAAACAGTAGCTCAATTTATAGACTCAAAGCCGACAACACCAACACATGATAATTGCACACACACAACTCAACCGCAGTCTGCGGGACGCGAGACATCGCATAAGTAACCAGGATTCCCAGTACTATTTGTGGGATACGAAATTAATGGAAAGAATTTAAGTTTTGAATTGCTACAGCAGTCTATAATTAAAAGCTATTCAAATTAGAGTGGAGATCTAGTCAATAATGAGATTGGAAATCAATAAAACGGAAGTCTCTGAGCTATCGAAACGATAAAAAATTAGGTTAATTTTTAGAGTTGGATAACATATTGATCACAACACAGCCGCACGCGCATCAAACATGCAGCCAAGGTGAAGGGTCATAAAAGTTACATTCATTGACATAATATTAACATTTGTCAAAAGAACAGCAGGATCCCAAAATTTACTCATCTTTCACTCATTTTCTCACATTATTTTATCTCATTATCTATACAATATTTACACAAACAATATTAACTAACTAATCTATGTATATAAAAATGAATCCCTATTTCCCTTGGTCACGGCATCACGCGTGAGCGGCTGGACCGATTTCGCAATTTTTTTTGTTGTGTTCTTATTTTTCAGGAGAAGGTAAGAAAGAAAATTTTGATATTTTTAAAAAAAACGAAATTATCTCAGTATGTCCATATTCTTCATTTGTTTACCGCATGCATGAAAATGGTTTTAACTTTTTGTTACTATTTTGATTTTGTTTCTGAAGGTAGGTAGTAAGTAGGAAAAAATGCATTGCAACGCATGACACGCAGGTACAGCTAGTTAGTTATAAAAATTGTTTCTATATGTAGGTAAAAGTTAAAACTGCCACTATTTACTGTTTATAAGCGGAGTTAGGTTGTACTGGTGATGTTTATCCATTTTTGCTTTAAAAAATCTAAGACGTTAATAATAAATGCTTATTGTTGAGTTTGCTGCAATTTTATTATTACTAGCGACACCTACAAAAGCCGGTTATAATTATTTATACGGGAAATTAATTCCAGCTGTGAATGCGTCTATCTATTAAGATAATGATATAATACAAAATCTTACGGATAAAAGCCATCCATTCATTACTAAATGGACGTTATTATGCAATCAACATCAAAAGCAGTAGCCTAAATTGATTAATTCTGAACCGGTTATACGGAACGCAACAATACCGCACGTGGTATTGACGTAACGTATCGGTAGCCAGCCTTTGGGTGGATAATTACGGGATATAAAGTTAATAGAATAATTGATTAATTTTACTCGACCGGTGTGTTGTTTGTGCTGCATCGAAGATTTGTATTGTGATATGTTTCAAACGTTTGCTGTCACGCTATACTTACGTAAGGAGTTAGCAGATCAAAACCAAAATACAGGCTGTTAGGGTAAACACCGTTATCCTTGAAACCAGTGGTTTGGTTTCATTTATAGAACATAAAATCAATGAAAAATAACTTTTTTTTATAAAATTTTCATTTTTCCACGAAAGCATTTCACCCTACGCGCGGGGGCAACAAGCTACGGGAGGGGGCGTGGGGAACTCGCCGCGTGGCCCGACGCACGGCCCCGCACAGTTCGCTACCCCAGTCAGTCAGCTGTCTCGCTAGCGAGTACGTGTACGCCGCGTCGTAGCGCCGCCACGCCGCTCATTTCTCGCGCGTGTATACTATTTTTGTTGTTTTACTCGGTCCTATGTTTTTGTGTTCACGTCAACTACCCATGGTTTGAGTGATAACGGTGTTTACCCTTACATGCTGTATAATGCCAATTTTGTAATAACTACGTAATTAACAAAGTGTATTATGATTTTTTATTGTTCCGTTTACATACAAAATTCCATTTACTTAGACTCAGATTGGACTTAATTTCAAGATTCCAGGTTTGTTGGAAGTGACCGAACATTTTGTTTATAATAACATTTTGTAAATATCATGTCTCCCTATATAAACTCCCTTTGTCGTGCGGAAAGTTTTGAGTATGCCCCCTCCCCCTCCCACCACTGAGATGACGACTAATAGAGATGTATGGAAAAAAAGACATGTTACGTCGATCTCAAATAAGTATAATAAGTTGGGATAAGGGCAGGATGATGCTACAATAAAGGCTATAAACGTTAAAATTTTCACCAATACAGAGCGTTATTAGTATTAGTAATCGTACTCTTATTGTTTAGCTGCAATAATATTACATTTTCAATTTGGTATCGTTTTCTGGTTACATGAATATTTCATGTGCTCGGCAGAACTGCAAAACGGATCCAGTGATGCATTATGAATTATGACTCCCGGCGCTACTACGATACAACTCACTCAAAGTGGTAATGCGATATGAATTTGAATGTAACTGATGTACAATTTCGTAGAATAAAATTCATTTATTCCTCTACCTTTAGGCCATTTTCTTTTGACTCGCAATTTGTGTCAGTAAACATGAGATGAGTAATGAGAAAAAATAAGACCTATAGATTGTAAGTCTTATAAAATAAAACCAGAAGGCATTACTTTTTTTAAATTGTATATTTGACTACATGGTTGGTTTAGTGGTAGCAAGCGCGACTTCTGAGCATCCTGGGTTCGATCCCCAGGTCGGGCAAAGTCCTATTGGTTTTTTTTTTTATGTTGAATATCCCAGTAGCAGCCCGGAGTCTGAATTCGTGCCCGGTCGATGGCAATAGGCTCGTCCCCTATTACACGGGACTTAAACATAACTGCGAAATGAGGCTGTACTGTATACACCTCTGCCCTATCTTTCGGGGAATACAGATCCGATAGTGTAGATTTTAAATTCTATTCTGCAAGCAATCGAGAAGTTAGGTTTTCAAGAACTTTGAATAAAACTTGACATCAGTTTGAAAACTCTAATCTTATATTGATCTGGATGTTCATTAAACCAAACATAATACGGAATATCCTGTTAATTTCACAACACGTGGCTACACAACAGCGCCCGAGGGCGTCTATCCCCATCTCGAGTATTTATTTGTCATTTAATTGGTCACATCTAACGCGGTCCATTTCATTTGTTCATCGGCCCGAGATAATACCCTCGTGTTTACTCTGTAGAGGAATTTTACACGGATGCCGTTGTTAAGAATATTAGTCAAGAGAACTAGAAGGCACATAAAAATAGTTCGTTTCAATTTGGCGTGTACGTTGGAAATTTGAAGTAGCGTTAGAAATCTATGATGACCAGCATTCTTGTTAAGTAATACACTCGTAATCGCTATGGCTTTGATTTTGACAAGTTAACAATTTCCATAACAACGTACGATTCGACTTCTCCACAACTTAGTATACAGGGTGTAAAAGAATTCGTGTAATTCCTTCAAACCACGTGATCTACTGGTGATACAGATTGAAATGAAACGGGTACTTATTACAAAAATCAACTAAAAAAAATTCTATTTCAAATCTTGGTTTTCTATTTCTGAGTCATTTTAGAGCCTTGAGTTAACTGACTGCAAAGAGCGATATCGCGTTACTCGTGCTCGCCAGCCGTGTCGCCGTGCTTTCATTCGTTTATGCGTGGCATCGAAATGTTCATTCAAATTAAATTATTTTTTTTGCAAAAATAATGTTTCTTATCTTTTTACTGAATCCTTCTTAGGTGGTTTAGATACGATCGATTACAAAGCCGTATGAGAAAAAAAATGTTTTTTTTTTATTTTTAATCAATCTAAATCACGTGCAGGCCGGTGCAGGGCTAATCTACATAAGTAGGTAGTAGATGATGTGGTTTTAAGGAATTACACAAATTCGTTTACATGTTATACCACGCAATGAATATTGTTTTTGACATATCAATTACTGTCATGAATGATGTTGATTACGTTACGCAATTGGCCTGCAGGATGTGTCCCTTTTTGCACGTTATACAACGGTAAATAATGGCACTATACTTATATTTGAAAAGCAGTAAAAAATAGATATAATATTAAATTAAAATGCTCCGGAGATGGTTTTAATTTGCGGCTGTGCCCGACGTAGTAACATCGTCGGGGTAACCCTCGGCCTCGATATATCCCTTTGTTCCGTGTTTTATTTGTCATTTAACTGGTCACTCCTAACGCGTCCCATTTCATTCCCCTTTGTGTCGCGGGATTATACTCTCGTTTGCATTCCGTTTTCCGTATAGGAATTTAACACGAATGCCGTTGTAAAAAAAACTATGAACAAGATGACTACAAAAGAAATTTGCTGATCTTTTTAGCATAACAAACGTGGTTTATTCATATTGGCATTAATTACAATATTGATGGATTTACATAAATATGGAGTGACATCTACAAGGGAGCTCAAACTCTAAATTTATGCCATAATGACGCAGATATGTTTATGAATGATATCAAATATTTGTAAGATAACAAAAACCATAAATAACAATGAAATCAGATTCTTCAATCGTATCGGTATAACGTTCTATCTATACACTTTTCCCAACTATGTTGGGACCATGCAGCTTCGAGTCTAACCAGGGGGCCTACTCCCTAAGTCCGCCAACGAAGTTAGTCGCCCGTCCGAAAGTAGCCCGAAACGTAGGAGTGAACAAAACAAGTGTCAAGTTCAACTTTTCGGACGGGCAAATAATAGGGACAACTGCCAAATCGTGTTGTCATTAATTCTTAGTTCGGGCACATGAGTAGATAAACGGAACAGAGACAAAGCTTCATACAACCGCGCAAATCGGTTGCACTACTACAAGCACGCGGGGCATGTGTGCGTGACCACTGGCCGCTTGTCACGTACGCGGCGAGACTGAAAAAAACCGGTTTACGCTGGCACAGCCAGTTGACAATCTCAGGGTTAGTGCGACACACGTTGTTTGTTGCTAGTTGGAATATTTTAATGTAAAAACGTGGTATTTCATTATTGATAATGGTTTTTTATTGTACTGTGTGTATGAATAATACTTGAAAAAATAAAAATATATCATACATTAACTATTACGGAGTAAAGCTGTGAGTTCCAAATTAAAAAAAAAAACGTTGTTCTTATGGATTTTTGCCGCGTACGGCGACACGGCGCCGTGTACGGCTAATGTAATGGCTAAGTGATCGAATCTAAACCACAGGATTCAGTAAAATACAAATGTAAATGACGTCAACGTCAAAATCCAAGATGGCGGCTGTGAAATTTTACAAAACATGCATCATTGGTATCATTTCCGTGGTTTTCGGGGGTGCTGATGACGAAAATGAGGTCAACGTCAAAATCCAAGATGGCGGCTGTGAAATTTTACAAGATATGCATCATGGGTGTCGTGTCCATGGTTTTCGGGGGCCATGATGACGAAAATGAGGTCGAAATCAAAATCCAAGATGGCGGCTGTGAAATTTTACAAAACATGCATCATTGGTGTCATTTCCGTGGTTTTTGGGGGTGCTGATGACGAAAATGAGGTCGAAATCAAAATCCAAGATGGCGGCTGTGAAATTTTACAAGATATGCCTCATGGGTGTCGTGTCCATGGTTTTCGGGGGCGATGATGACAAAAATGAGGTCGAAATTAAAATCCAAGATGGCAGCTGTGAAATTTTACAAGATATGCATCATTGGTGTCGTTTCCGTGGTTTTCGGGGGTGCTGATGACGAAAATGAGGTCGAAATCAAAATCCAAGATGGCGGCTGCGAAATTTTACAAGATATGCATCATGGGTGTCGTGTCCATGGTTTTCCGGGGCGATGATGACGAAAATGAGGTCGAAATCAAAATCCAAGATTTTATCTTGTAAAATTTCACAGCCGCCATCTTGGATTTTGACGTTGACGTCATTTACATTTGTATTTTACTGAATCCTGTGGTTTAGATTCGATCACTTAGCCATAGGTACCGCATAAAGAAAAAAGTTTTTTTTTGTAAATCTGCCTAATTTCCATGCCGAGACAATTTACACCAGTAGCAGATCATATGGTTTTAAGGAATTATACGAATTCGTTAACATCCTGTATATTTTAAAATAACTAAAATACATCGTAGTTATACTAATTTACCGATTTACCAGAAGAGGTTAAAACTTTAAAATGGTCGCCCTGAAAAATTGCAATTTTAGACATGTCACATTTACGCCAGCCACGGAACTAACATGCGGTGCACCGTACACGGCACCGTGCGCGGCGCCGCGCCCTTTCACGGCGGACGGCGCCGCACCGTAGACATGGGGCCACGGCCTTAATAAGGAAAATTGTCGTTGAACTATTCGTATTTGTATTAGTTAAACAAATTGGTTACAATACTATTATTATTTATTAAACATGAACATAATAGGCTATCGCATTACGTAGGTAAGCAGTCTGGAACTACAAAATCTGTCCGTTTTCTGTTCGAAATCCTGGGTTACATTTAGGTAATGCTCAGGAATGTGGTGATATGAAGCTTTATTACAAAGATGACTAAGATAGACCGAAGTCGAGTAAGGCTAAATCCGCCGCCATATTAACAGTAAGGAAGAGAGAGAATAAGTAGGTATGACTGGTATGATCAGTTGGAAGAAATTCTCATACTAAATATATGGAGGGAGCGAAAGACAAAATTTTCAATATCTGGGTTTTCTTTTTCCTAAAGTTATTTATATTATTTTACTCTCCATAAAGCTTAATTTTGATAATAGCCTTAACTTTTTAAATATCTCTTAAATTGACGAAAAAATCGTCTGTTGGCACTTAACGATTCCGCCCTGTATATACTATCTGCCTGTCGAATGTTGATATCGCGATGCAGGATAGTTCGCATGTGGGGTGATAGATGTCGCCACACTATCATACTGAATAATAAAACTATTTAACAAATGCTTAGTTTAATTTGTTTTGAACTATTGTGACAACCCTACCAAAATAGGTAACAGTTTTGCACGTTCTTAAGAAGCTTTGTCTCTGTTCCGTTTATCTACTCATGTGGTTCGGGCCCCGAAATAATCGTATGTCCGTAGGTGATATGGAGTAGGAAACGCTCGTAACTAAGGCCGAAACCACGGACTTCGTGCTTAGGGAGTAGACCCCCAGATGCGGCTGAATACTAGTATTACACGGAGCGACTGCCATCAGACCTCCGCAACCCAGTTACTGGGCAATGCCGATATCCTAAGGTTATACCGGTTGTTAGACTTTCAGGTTTCTGACTACCCGTAACGACTGTCATAGGTATTCGTATGACACCCGGGACCGACGTTTTAACGTGCTCTCCGAGGCACGGAGGGGTCTCGATGTGTAACGAACAGACTAACCGTGGCATGCGCAGCTTAAACTTGCAATCATATGATTCGCGCGGTTGATAAGTAGCCACGAGCCCTCGAATATCATACTATATAACAACTACTGAACTATTTTACTTTATAGTTTTACTAGCGACCCGCCCCGGCTTCGCACGTGTACGTATTACAGCTTAAAATCTTCCTCTTGAATCACTCTATCTATTAAAAAAAATTGCATCAAAATCCGTTGCGTAGTTTTAAAGATCTAAGCATACATATGGACAGACAGCGGGAAGCGACTTTGTTTTATACTATGTAGTGATTAGGATATATTTTTCTTTATTTGTATATAGTTTTATTTGTAATTATGTAAATATTGTTTGTGTAAATATTAACTGATTTAAGAGATTAATTAAAAAGGAATTAATTATAAGGGGATAGCTCGGATAGGTACACAAAAAAACAACACAGCATCTTACTGTGCTTCAATTGACAATTGACAAATTGCAATATTTGCAATCACCAATGCCACCCGTTGTAAGTTAAGTAATTTGACCATTTATGTATGTTGTTTACGGTGTACACGTACTAAATAATAAATAAAAATCTCAAAAACCATTAAAAACAAAAATTATACGAACACAAATTCTATAAAATTACTATTATCATTAACACATTTATCACCCGTCCCGTTATTCCAATGATTCCATCCTATCCCGATATTTGTTATTAATAATAAAGCGTTCCATTTAATTTTCCCACTGCCCGGGAATGTCCGGGAATGCCCGGGATTATGCTCGCGGTTACAACCTGTATAGGAATTTTACACGGATAACGATGTGAAATGTGCAAAGGTAGCCTAGCAACGGGCTCAAAGGGAAATGGACCTGTCTTTTACAGTGGATGTGCGGTTTTATTACTGAAACGGATTTTTCATTCTAATGTATTACTTACGTAGTTTGTGGTTTTTTGTTTTGTTGGAGTTAGGAATTCTGTAATGAGATGGTGACCTTATGTGGTTTTCCGTGAAAAGTTAGTATTTATTATTCATTTATTTTCACAAATATAAATGATGAATGGAACATTTAGATTATTTCATCAAGTTTCTTCCGACAACAGACTAACGACAGAAGAATTGAGAGAAAGATTAAGATATTTCAATTTTAGGAAAACGTTTTGAATTCGTGATTTTTGCGTTTTTGTAGATGCTGATTTGTAAATTAATGTTTGTGGAGCCAAGTCCTCAAATATTCATTTGCTTACATTTGAAAAAGATCTGCTGGTGTCAAAATATTTGTTTAATGTTCTAATACCAGCAAAGCAAACTACGGCTTTGTTCAAATTTTCTTCTTTAGCCAAGATCTTAGTTCAATTATTTCTAATAAGTATGGTTTATCTATTCTTTGGAAATAGTGTTTGTTTAAAACTTTGTTTTCAAACTCCAACGTGTGGACGTTGATAAATTACGTTCAGATGAGACGCTGCTTATGCTATAAACAGGACACAAATTTACGATCAACTTTGATGACTTTTACACAGCACGTGTTCATCGTTAAATGTTTATTTCACGCCTGATCACTACGAGTCCTCTAGGTTGTTAACCGATCCATCTAATGAGAAGCATACTGTTTAAAACATTTAAACTTCAGTTCATTATTGGTATTCATGCGTGAATTACGCGATAAATATTACATTTCCGGAGGTACGTCTCCGTTTTGTACTATCGCCCCGCGCTTTCACTTTTGATCGCAGTTTGTATCTACTTAGCCCACTTTCAACGAAGGCGGCTCAAGCCCCGACAAAACTTCCTTTGTTAATACAAGTGGCGCTAATAGTCACTAATATGGTTATATGGTTCAGCTCTTTAGCCTCTTTAGCGCCTTGAAGTCAGTGCAATGCAACGCAAATGCACGCGCTATCGTTCCGGCTGGCAACGTCGCGCGTCTATTATTACGTAAGCGACGTTGCCGCTCCGCCAGACACCGGTCTCGCCGCTCTCGCCCGGCCCCTCAGTCTCGCTAGAGCGCTTTCGATATTACAACGTCAATTTCGACAAAGATGGATTCAAATTCGAATTCATACGATATGTATTCTCCAAAAATAGAAATTGATTCGGAGAGTGAGAGCTCGTATTCGAGGCGAGATCAGAGTTTAAAATTTAAAGTGCACTGGAACTCAGAGAACACTATGAAGTTGATTGAGACCATGGAGAAAGAGTGTAGGGAGTTGTGGGACATAAAGAATCCGTTGAATAAAGATCGGAACGCGAGGCAGTCGAGGTTTGAGTATTTGGCGGATATATTCGGGACACAGGCCGAGGAGATAAGCAGAAAGATTCATAATTTGCGGACACAGTTCAATAATGAGCTACGGAAAATAAAGCGGCGTCAGGTGACGCGTAGTGGGTGGGAGTATTTTGATGCCCTCTCGTTCCTCATGCGTGCGCCGAACGTCGACCCTCTCGAGACTGTTGACGCAGTTAATTTGGAGGTACGTCATGTATTACTGTATTACTATCGCTTACTAGTATTTTATCACGACATCGGTATTTTTAAGTTCAGTTTGGTGTTGCGTTGACAGCGAAGTGTCAATATAAAGTTATAAAGTATTAGGATTTTATCGCCTTGCTGTTGTCAAAAGCATTGTGTTCGATGCGGATTGTTATTTTATTTGATTGACGGACGTTGGAGAATTGAAAATATGACGAACATCCATGTAAGTACCTACATTCACATACTTATTGTGATTGCAAAATATGTTTTCATCTCGTTGCCATTGTTTGATGTTTTACCATAGATTAATGACGTTTGTTCCAGGGACAGATTACATGAACATAAACAATCGTTATGAAAAAAGGTTTTGTCGTTATACCCACCTATTTCATCGTGTCAATTCTCAATTTATGAGATTTATGTTTAATACCATACAATGTCATTATTTATAATATGTTATTATTTTGTTTGAAATAAATAAAAATAAAGGTAATAGTTTAAAATAATCACAAACTAACTGTTTTGTCTTTGACAGCCCTTGCAGTAAAACCTTTTAACTTTCTTTTAACCAAGTTTATGCAATATATTCGAAGATAGTTCTGAGTTAAATAATATCATACTGTAAACCGATATTATTTATTCACAAAATGAAATAGAAAACTCTTGAAAGCGAAAAAGATACGCCTATCACTTGTGACATGACCGGCTTCTTTATTTATTCCAAGAAATAAAACCTATTCCGCACAGAAACTGTAGCATCTGGAAGTTATCTTTATCTTTAACCCCACAAGGTCTAAATTTGTGTGACACTGGAAATGTAATCAGTGGCTTCAACGAAAACCATGCGGCGACTGACAACACTACAATTCCAAGCAAATTGAGACCGTATAATCATAGCACAAAGTTTATTTTTAAGGGACACGACCTCTCACCTGTTCTGCTTCCGTGCAATCAGTGTAATGTTAGGCCTAATACGCAACCGTGATATAATTTTCAGATAAGGAGTATTATAAATAGAAAAATGCTTGTTTCAAAATTAAAATAAGCCATTGAACAGCAAAAATTAAGAGATAAATAGGTATGACAAGGGCTGTTAGATGTAGTTTTTTTTAATAAATAAAAAGTATCTTTGCAGGTATTATAACTTTCGTGAGACACATTCATATTTATGATTAGTTACTCACGGTTTACTCACGTGCATTTTTCAAGCGGAGCCCTTAGGTTATCATGAGCTGATCACGCGGCGAGGTCGCGAGTCGAACTCAAATAATAAGTACATATCAAACAAAACAAAGATCGAGGCATTCCATTTAGCGCACGAATTCGAATTAAACCAATAGTAGGTATTCCAATTGTTTAAGGTGTGATTCGAATTGGTGCTCTTTAAATTGGTGCGCTACATGGAATACTTCCAATGAATGACTCGGCTAGGCAACGTTCGGGAAACTTCGCAATATTTTTTCGCTAATATTACAGCAGTGCCTGAAGACAAGACGAAAGTCTTCAACCAGAGTGTGTCAGCAGTGATGACACATGGCACAGAGACGTGGTCGCTCACTATGGGCCTCATAAGAAAGCTCAAGGTCACTCAGCGAGCTTTGGAGAAAGCTATGCTAAGCTATTTCTCTACGAGATCAAATCAGAAATGAGGAGATTCGTAGAAGAACTAAAGTAGCCGACACAGCTGAAGCGATTAGTAAGTCAAAGTGGCAGGGGGCAAGGCACATAGCTCGTAGAACTGATGGCCGTTGGGGCAGAAAGGTTATCTAGTGGAGACTACGCACCAAAAAACACTGAGTGGTACGGCCTACAGCTAGATGGACATATGACCTGGTGAAGGCCGCTAGTAGTCGTTAGATGCAGGCGGTATGCAACCGACCGTTGTGGAAATCTATGGGAGAGGCATTTGTCCAGCAGTGGACGTCCCTCGGCTGATATGATACAAAAAATTGCCTTAATTTACAGTAAGTACCTACTGCCCAGTTGAGGATAACATGCCACCTTATATCTGGCCGAATCTGATGTGATTTAAAGCCATAAGTAAAGGGCTGCACGAATTGCCCAGATTATCTAATGTGCCAGCGGCAATTCCCATAAATCATCGTCTTGGGGTCGTAGGAAGCAGAATACAGATTGCTCTTAAATTTCCTATTCAGCCCAATGTTTGACAATGTACACCCTGTTTCAACTGGGCATTATTTGGCACTTGACAAAGATTATAAATAGTATTAAATTTTTTGAAATAGTGCTGTTTTCTATTTAACTTCAATTAAGGTAGTCATTTCACCATTGGCTGGAGATGCTTTTGGTCTTACAAGCAGCCTAAAAGAAAAAAAAAAGTAATAATTTCAAGTAAATATTGAAACTGACCTTTGAATGCGACTATCGCCGACTATCGATTACTGAACCTCGTCCTCTTTCAAGTTAAATAACATCACACGCTGCTTCGGTTTTTACATCAGCCTTCTCCAGATCCAGAGTGTGCCCAAGTTCAATAACAGTCCTTATAACGATAATTAACTGTAAAATTTCCCCTTAGCTGGCGGAATTCCAAGCTGATGAAGAAGAGGAGTTCGGAGCGGCTGCACGGGCGCATGCGGCTCTGATAAACGCGAACAGCAGCAGTCCCAACCGGTCGCGGGCGCACAAGCCACTCAGGGTTGCAGCATCTGCCCCGCCGCCCTTACCACCAAGTGCCAATCCTCTTATGTGGCCTGAAGAACCAACTCCCAGGATCAGGCCAGGACTAAATGCGGATGAATGCCAGGTAAGGAAACATAGAATTTAGTCTTTGATTTCGATATTTGTCTCATGTTAATCTACATACTCGGAAGGTTCTAGACGAAATTAAATTTGGCAGCATTGGTCTTTAGAAGTCAAACCTGTATCCACAGATGAATAAATGATCAAAGATGTATTTGTTTATAGGTCATAAGATTCATGTTCAGTATTATTATGCTGTTGTTGATCTATGGAGACTAGGATAAGCCGATATGAGGAGGCCAGGATCGTTTTCTTGAAATAGTTTGATTAGTTACATTATTTTTTTGAAGTCGTAAACATATAACCCCTAATTGCAAGAAATGGTTCAAACGAGGGGTGAGCAAACTACGGCCTGCGGGCCAACTCTGGCCCGTGAATAGTGTGAATCTGGCCCGCCAACCCTCCCCTTCTCGAGCAAAAGTAGATGGCCATAACAAATAGTCATAATTATTTGAGTCAAAAATGTTAGTTTTGGCAGAGAAAAATGTTTTTTTTTTGGACCATTTCACTATTTTTGCGTTTTTCTGGTCCCTGATGAAAAATGTTTGCCCATCCCTAGTTTAAACCAAGACTAAGTAAGGTAAACCCTGATTTAAAATATACCCATCACTTTCGAACGTCGTTTAACAAAAAGAGATGACGCTAATTTAAAACCTGGGTTTCATTTAGACCATCTTTTGTAATAAGCAGGTCTGAGTCATTTTTACTGTCATCAATGACTACAAAACTTTTTTCAACTACAATGTTGTGGTCAGCTTCCTGTTGTTAATACGTTTTTACCGTACCGTTCTCGATATTTTCTTGCGGTGATCTTTATCGGTATCTGCGCAATATCGATAATGCAAATGTTTCATTGTTTCTGAAGCGTGAACATGACGACATCGCCGTTAAGGTGCGAACTGCGAATGGAACCTTGATTTCTTGAACGAGTCTTAATCATAGGTTCTCATTTCATAACTTAAAATGAAAACGGACTTTTAGATTTTTTTAATTTCACTCCTCATTTGATTGTTCCTTGGCATTCAATCATTAATGAAATCTACTTAATTATTTCTTCAAGGAACTCATTTATTGGGTTATTAGTGTAAATAACATAACAATATAATCGTTCAGGGGTGATTCTATCATTACAGTTTTAGCTAATATCGGTATGTCAGGATTGCGAGCAAGGTAAACACAGTAAATAAAACCAACATAGACTCTCCACCACTGAGAGTACTTGTATTTGGGTTAATATTAGTAACATTAACTAGATCACAGTATATTACTTTACACAATTATTACAAGATCATAAAATAAGGACAAGCTAATCAGATATAAAAGGTCAGACTTCTTCAGCTGTTCAACACGGAATGCTCCCGCTTCGTCGAATGACCACCGCCTTTATAACCTCGGGTGGGCCGATCCATATCGACGACTACCCTCTCTTGTCAACATTGCCCAGTGCTACCCGCTACCGATAACACGGCCCTCCTGCAAAACACACGTCCTCGTGTGTTGGTGGTTGGTGGTCGACGCACCATCAACCCCATCGTCAAGATTGTACATCAAGGCCTAACTTCAGTGACACCTCTGGACCTTAAACAGAAACAAATAATACAGTACACATCTCGGCCACACCTGATCTTTGACCTCGTCATCTTACTCATGTCTTTGACCAAAGTAAAATGAAAAGCATCCAAAGAATGTTTGAATCGATTAGAGCTTGTTATCCCATCGACGGCCAACAAGCTCATCACCCATGACTTAAACTAGTTGATATTCATTCAGTATCAACCTAGTTCTATATTCATTCATAACTTCTCGTATCTTACAAACATCCACACATTAGATTTCCAACATTTTCACAATAAAATACTATCTCAGATGCCTATTAGACAGTTCTAGTTTGGTTAAACATCAAATTATAATTATTCAATAAATCATATTAAGTACATAAATACACAATCTCATCATACACAAACTCATAAAATCATTTAAATACATTTACAATGTTCTTCAGGGCTAAATATCTCAAAGTTTTTCACAAATTCATAATACATAAACACTTAAAATATTTCTTTCGTAAAAATCTCATAATTATTCACAAAATCATAACATAATATCTCAATAATTTACAAACTCATAGTACATTTAACACTTAAAATATTCCATGATTATAAATCTCAATTATTCACAATTCATTTTACCAGCATATAAACACTTCAAACTCATAGTACGTTAAACACTCAAAATATTTCAAGATTAAATATCTCATTATTCACAAACTCATAGTACATATCAACCCTTAAAATAATTCACGATTCAATATCTCATTATTATTCACAACATCCTACATTCTTAAATATCTCAATTCTTCACAAAATCATAAAACAAACATCCTAAATGTTTCATGGTTAAATATCTTTAAATCTTTAATCATTATTCACAGTATCATAGTACATAATTATAAACACTTAAAATATTATCTCAATTATTCCCAAAATCATAATACTTAAGTATCAACCTTTAAAACTTTTCAGGATCAAAATAATATCTCAATTATTCACAAACTCATAATACAAAACTGACATGATGTTGTAAACATAATATTTCTATAATGCGCTAATAATACAACCTTTTTACAACAATACAATACATATTATACACTCCTTTAATGAAAATAAGTCAAATTATTTCTTATTTAAAAATGAATTTGACAAATTAATCTTTAACGGAAGCCGTCATAATAATTATCGTCAATAATAAATACAATTTCCTGTTTTCGTCTACAAAAATACATTTTAAACCATAAGTAATAATAACAAACTACTTTTTAATTTCAATAAACTATTTTGTACCATTCTACAACACGAATTATAACAAAACGAATAAAAACAAATATCAATATTTTCAAAACTTTTTCAAAACATTAATTCAAAACAGAATCTCATTTTCACTGCATTTTCATTTATCAATTAATAGCATCACCCGCCTTGGATTTAGCCAACTCATTTGGCATCACCCGCCTGGGATCCTGCTTTATCAACATGGCATCACCCGCCTTGGATTTAGCCATATCATGGCATCACCCGCCTTGGTTCCAGCCCTATAACAATTGCTTCGTCATGTTAAAGTTTCAGCTTTCCCCAGGCGAAGCCTTTGGCCAACCCCGGTTGGCCAAACCGGGCGGTGCCAAAGATCAACCCTGGTTGCATCTCACCACAAACTCTAATACGACTTGCAATGTATTTTCCTACACGAATAAATACAGATGCCGTATTTATTTTCCACGAATAAATACAGATACCATCATATTTATTTTATACGAATAAACACAGATATCATCTCATTTATTTTACACGAATAAATACAGATAACATCTCTTTTATTTTACATGAATAAGCAAAGTTATTATTTATTTTACACGAATAAATAACCTCTCTTATTATATTTCCTTCATCAAACTTCTTTCACACATAATAAAATGGTTGTGACTCACCGGATTTATCACATTTTTTTCGTTCTCGCACTTCTCACCATTGTAATGTCAATCAAATAATCAAGTTTTTGTCAGTCTGTCTACAGGGGATTTTATCTAGCAAAATATTTACATGTGGGTATACAATCATAATGTGGACTGGTTTTTTCTTGTTCCACTTCTGATGTAAATAACATAACAATATAATCGTTCAGGGGTGATTCTATCATTACAGTTTTAGCTAATATCGGTATGTCAGGATTGCGAGCAAGGTAAACACAGTAAATAAAACCAACATAGACTCTCCACCACTGAGAGTACTTGTATTTGGGTTAATATTAGTAACATTAACTAGATCACAGTATATTACTTTACACAATTATTACAAGATCATAAAATAAGGACAAGCTAATCAGATATAAAAGGTCAGACTTCTTCAGCTGTTCAACACGGAATGCTCCCGCTTCGTCGAATGACCACCGCCTTTATAACCTCGGGTGGGCCGATCCATATCGACGACTACCCTCTCTTGTCAACATTGCCCAGTGCTACCCGCTACCGATAACATTAGTTACGCTATGCTAAGGATCGAATAATTAAATAAAAAGTGCACAGCATAAATGCATAACATTATTTAGCCAACCTTTGGCGATATTTATTGTTTATTTATTACTAACTCGATTAGATTTCGAACTGGCTAAATATGTAAGCCGTGTTATGTTACAGTGGCCATATTTTTTAATTTTTTTATAAAAACTTTGTCCCACCCTAGGATTTCTCCTGTATCGTGGGTGCGTTTACAGACACAAATCTCACATACACAAACGCCCTGACCCGAAACAACTATCTGTAGGCCATACCAATTTTTGTTCCGTGTGGGAATCGATCCCATGACCCATACCGCAAAAGCCAATCGCTCAGCCACTGCACCAAATATATATGTCGTCGAAATGGCGAAGACGACGGGCCGAATCACATCGATCAGCATCAATTCGCAAGAAGCTGGATAATTTCCAGCCGCCGCCGCCATCTAACACAGCTTGCACACTAATGAGCATACATTTTGATCGTGTGCTTTTAGCTGCGCAAGTATGCCTAAGCGCGTTTACGCATCTCCAGTGACTCGTATGCGATTAGTTCGATTCTGGTCAGCTGCGTAAGTCACGGTACCGTCCGGAAGATAACTACAGTTGTATGCTCATTCAGCTCATCAATTTGATTAAGAAATATGCACTAACCAACAACATAGTACAAATTTTGAACTGCACGTAGGTACAGTGTTGGCTCGGGACTTTTCAATCATCTAAATCTCAAGTTACATGAAATGCAACTTCCCGTGAAGAGCGGCACACCCGCACTAACCAACTAACCTATGTCATTGTCATCAGATATTCGGCGACTTCGTAGCTTCAGAACTCAGAACGCTCCGCTCCCACGAGTCTCGTAAGAGGCTGAAGCGGATGATCCAGAAGGCCATCCTACAAATCGGCGAGGAAGAGGATGTCAATATTATCAGTGGATGACAACGAAGACTGTCACTCGATTCCACCGAGTAATATGGACTGTAGTGTTGGGCTACACTTTTCTTGGAATCTAGTGATAAAAGTCTCGAACAACTATTATTTCTTCAGTTAATCGTGGATTATATTGAGATTACACAGTGGTCACTTCGTTTTAAGAGTGCGGAAAAAGTATACAAAAGTTGGAAGCTTGTTTATTATTTTTTCTTGGTCCATTAATCTGCGCTTCTCCAAGTTTATGCTTTTAGACACTAGACATGGAATAAAGGGCGTTTATCTTATTTTATAAGAGATTGTTACTTGTAATACTTGTGCAATATGTTTAGGAAGTAATACTCAAGGGTGATGTCTTGCTGATTGTGTGCAGGTTTTGAAACAAAACCGACTAGTTTTGATTTTATACAGGTTTTTGTATTCACTGTGTCCTTAAATAATGTGCACAAACGGAAATGGGTGAAATTCGAATATGTTGACAAAAACGAGAAAAAAGAAAAAAAAAATCTAAAACATTAATTTAATTAATATTGAATTGTCGGCTTTTTCATTATTAAAAATGTATGATGTTTTATTCATTGCGCGTATTTCGTTCAAATAAAAGAAACCCTTAGCAAACAGTCGAGAAACAAGTTTCATATATAAATTGTGTGATTTTTTCAAAATCAAATAAAACATAATTTTTTTTTTTTGTTATGTTTCTAAGTTTTTTTTCGATAAATTGTGGTCTAGTTTCACCCATTTATACTAAGTCGGTGGAGAATCGCGTTTGTTAATCCAAATTTTCGCGACCACGCGCGGTGTTTCGCGAAAAATTGAAATAAGATATACCTACTTAGAGGTATTGTCATTATGCGATCTTATTAAACAGATATAGTATTTTTTGTGGAACAATGACAATGATGGTTACTTTTAAAAATGTGTAACCATCATTTACAGTATGTAAACGTCTTCACGAACAAAGTTATATATGAGAGAAAGTTTGTGAAGTAACTTATTAAACACATCGCCGCCTCTCTCTTAACTAGACCGAACAAACGAAATGATGCGAAGCTGCACAGTGGTACTGTCAAGTGTGGGAGTTGACAAAGTAGTTATCTGTGCCCTTTCAATGTGTATAGATATGAGTAACTATATGTTTAGTCATATACACCATACAGGTCGCGGACTCGAAATGTTTATCAGATTTCAAAGTTGAATTCTTCTCATACTGTGCGCAATAAGGTTTAAGATGTAATATCAATTTATGTCATATCGACCTTATGAAAAAGTAATGTGCAAGCAATTATAGACTTTAGGGTGGTAAACATTTCAAGTCCGCGACTGTACATACAGGTTGAAATAATAATTGTAAACACTCGACAAACTGAAATGGGAGATTGTACTCATCACTATAAACAACTTTTACTATGGGAACAAATTGGAAATCGTGAAAAAAAATCTGCCGTTCCCTACATTTTGACGAGTTATGCGAACATAAATGTAGGGAACATCTGTTTTTTTTTCACGATTTCCGGTTTTGTCCCATAGTAAAAGTTGTTCATAGTGATGAGTACAATCTCCCATTTCGGTTTGTCGAGTGTTGATTTCAACCTGTCTACTTATGAGATTCGTGTGCTACTAAATATATGTCGCATTTTTTTATATTATTCGGGGTGGAAACGTTAAGTGTCAACAGGCTAAAAAGCTTTGTATTGACAAAATAATCAAATAAAAACCGCGTTTTTACATGATGTATGGGTGTAGGCGTAGTAAAATCAAATTGTGGACATAAAGCCATTTAATAAAAAAAAGATTATAGTGTTATTTTGTTCCTTCGGCAACCTAGTTTTTATATTGATGAAATAATCGTATGTTGATACTTTATGTTTCCGCTCTGTATACTAGGCAGCACCGCCCATGATAAATGTCTGAGTTTCCCGGGATGAAAACTGAGCGTTCAGATGGAAAATTATCATTGTACTCTATGTTGTTATAACTTATAAGTTAGTTCCTTTTAAGCTTCGTAATATAATTGTAGCATTGTAGGTTACAATATACCGTATCATATCTAACTGATGCTGGTCACTCATATGCAAATATGTTTTAATTTTACAACTATACCTTATGGGGCCATCTATAAACTACGTCACACGAATTTCATGATAATTGGAGCCCCGCCGTTCTTGTCACAGGTGGTCACATACCTATTTTGCAAATTTTTATTATTTTCCTTAGAGTTGAAGTTTAGAGTTTAATACTTTAGATTTATACATGTGACGTCACGAAGGTTATGACTCGTCCCCCCCTCTTGTCACACGATGTCACACTTTGTTGACCCCCTCCTCGTTAACGTGTGACGTAATTTATAGATGGCCCCTAATGTATTTAACTCTGTATTAATAATATAAAAACCGTGTGTTCTGCATGATAACCTGATACTTAAATAAACAAAATATTATATATCATCGACGGTTTTTTATTTCGGATGTGAAATAATTTCCTTTTCTATACGTAAAGGCGAATATGAAAATGATCTCACGCAGTTTTGTATAAATTAAAAACACACCTTCAAATTGGTATTATAATAATTATGAATACATTAGTTGGCAGAAAATAAATATTTAAATATGGGAAGCTGAAGTCTTAAAATTTGTAATTTATTCTAATTATGAACTCATCAGGAAATGTATTTCGATACGATTTCCAGCGTGTACGCTGGAAATCGTATATTTAATTAAAATTACACTTACCGCCGTAGTACCTAATGACAAAATTATTTGAAATAAAATAAGTAGTTGCCTTTGAATATTTCTATTAGGTGCGCAACATACAGGGTGTAAAAAGACCCATCACATAGCCGAAATCTACGCACTCTGTACATCAAACTAACCTACATTGACCAAAAATAATAGCTGGGAAATGACTTTAATTTTTTGGCATAAAAAAACGCTTTTTTTTTTATAGCGCGCTATGTATGGTTGTGGCGATGCTGCGCGTTTGCATGCGTGCAGCGGCCACACAGCTGAGCCAGGGCGGTCGTGTGCGTTTGATATTCTTTGCGTTTTTGTAACTTTAAATGCGTAATTTATGAGGAATAATTGAAAATTTTGATAAGGTTGTTTGGAAGAAAGTTTAGTATAATCACTTAGAATAAGTTTTTGGAAAAAACTAAAAAATAATAATTATACTTTGACCTTCAATATCTCCAAAACCAATGGTTTCCCAGGTATGGTCTGGTAGAAAAAAATGATCCCAATGATGGGTAGAATATGTGGTTTTCGTTATCGTTAAGGGTCTTTTTACACCCGATATTGTCATTGACAGTAAAAACCTAAGTACTACGGTTTGAAGCGTGAGACGAGCCTCCATTTCACACACATAATACAAGCTCGATTATTTAATTTCGGGGGTTAAGTATAGGGAATCCAATATAAAATTATGTCTAGTCTGTTTTTGAATCGGAGCAACGGACACGAGCAATAGGGTATTTGACTGAAAGTATCTAATTAGTCCGTCAGTTAGATTATCAAAAAATATTTGACCCCTATTTTTTTTTGTTACGTTATCCAAAATTGAAGAAGATACGACACTTTTAAAATTGGCAGAACGTCACAAGCAAGTACAATTTTTACTTGCTTCTGACGTCACAAGCTCAACATACTTTTATCACAGTTTTGTCTTTCCAATTATTCATAGATTTAACAAAAGAAAAATACGTGTCCATTATTTTTCAAACCTCTATCTAACTGGCGGACTAATTAGATTTGCAATTTATTGATGCTGTCAACATGCCTATTGTAATACGGATAATACCTTCAAGGTTTTCAGTGGGAAACTTGATACCGATGATCATTACCTACTGAAAGTAACGATAGTCAGGTAACGATAATTATCAATGAAATATATTATTCGTATAAAACAAAATCCTACTGGAGGGAACGTAACCAAATGGAATAGTATCCCTAATATGGAATAACAATAAATTATTATTATTCTATTTATAATTAAATGGTTGCATGTTGTCGCTCGCATGACTAAACGGTTCTATCTCTGTATTGTCAATTGTTCAGGACAAGCGTATTGCGGTTACGACATTTCTTACTAACATAAAATATGAGATACGTTGCCGTTCAAAATAGTTATATTTTGAGATCCAAATAAAATAGAAATAGAAAAATGTTGTGGTTTTAACTCAAAATAGCTAAAAAATGAGATAGGACTTTTAGTCATGCGAGTGACGATATAAGGGATGCTATTCCATATTTGGTGACTTGCTCTGTATTCCGCTGTTGGGCATAGGCTTCTTTTCAGAATGAGTAGGGTTTAGGTTTAAGTCCACCCTGCTGGCCGCACAAGGTTTACTACTAACACGGCGGTCTGCACACGTCATTGAGAATTATTTGGAGACTGGGTGTGTAGATTTCCTTACGATGTTTTCCTTCACCGTTAACGTAAACTAACTGGCTTGCGCATGAACGCTCGCAAAAATTCCTTCACAACTTCCTTTCATTCCTACATAGTGTTCGTTTTGCGTAAGCAATAAAATATGACGCAAAGTTTCATTACTAACCCTTTTTCTTTGAATCGCGATTTAGGTAATCGTTTTAATCTTCTATAGGGTCGGAACGAGCTAAACGATAATAGCTCATGCCGTAGTGAAAAGACGAGCTAGTCTGCAAAGCAGCGAGGCTCATTGCAACAGCTCAGGGCGCACCGTGTTCCACGCACGCCTCTCAGGAGGACGTAGGGCTAGGCCCCATAGAAGCAGAGGCCTGCCGGGGTTGCGATGTATGCAGCTACGAATCCCGCGACCCTAGCCGGAGGGCAGGAACATCGTGGGTTTTAAGCCGGTAAGAGTCCGGTAAAACCCTTCGCTTTCTCCGGGCGGAGGGTATCCATCCACGAGGATTTTACCACGATAAAAGAAAGAGCGCGCCGGGTAAATCATCACACGTGGAAGCTCTTTTAATGCAACCCCATTCACCGTTCTAATGAAAACATTTAAGACAATAAACGTACCTGTTTTCTATGCTTATGTGAAGTAATTGAATTACAGTGTATAATGTAATCGCTTACATAAAATTATAAGTACCACTATAAACGATCGCGATTAGCATCCCACCAGACCGGTTCTGACGCTATTGGTACTACTAGATCGACGTTTAACAGACTATTGTGTCGTTTTAATACTTACTTAAGTAGAAAAAAAAATACTAATCTAACGATAGACACAACCATGCTTCAGTGTGGTTCTGAAACTTTTCTATGGGCCGCATTATACCTACCTATAAGTTTGATAGCCGTAGAAGACGTTCATTTCCCGCAGGATGTGTCAGATATTGAATGTTTTAACTGTAACAGTAAAAAATTATAATGAATATTCTATTGTCAACATAATCATTATAATTTTTCCAATTTTGCAAGACGCGTGAACTTAAGATGAAGTAATATAATTAACGATGTTATTACACATTGATTTTAAAAATATATAATACACCAGAAAATAAAGTTGAACTTGTGGGTAGATTCGAGATATTCGACAAAAAATTAAACAAAATATTTGCAATATAATTAAACTGGTCTTTCATGTGTAGTAAGTAGGTCCCTCATTTTATATCACCAAAAGCTTTAAACATTAAAGAATTCACAAGACAGGAGCACTATACGTGTTTTATTGATTCCTTAACATTTTTGGATCTCATCAAAAAGGACGGAAGGCCCAACATAAAGCCGAATGGGCCGCTGGTTGAGTGCCGCTGGAATTTTATCTTTAGTTTACACATGGATAAACAGTTAAACACTCATGCGATCATTAGGGGTTCCGTACTTCTGTAGTCAAATATGAAACTCTTATCAATTTGAAGCATACTTCTTTTATCTACTCTACATGTTATAACGTTAGAGATATGCAGAGTTTAATACCAAACCTTGAGCCCGATTAACACACGCATAAGTAGGTGGGTTGAGTAAAATTAATGATCAAAATTAATGGTAACTTTTCTATTAATTTACTTAGGTACCATTAGGTAAAATTAACAGTTTCAGAAGTCGGTGGCTTTTATTTGTTTTAGTGTAGAATTGCACCGACTTCTGAAACTGTTAATTTTATGTTATGGTAATTATTTTACTCTTTTTAGGTTTTTTTTGAAGTCGGTTTCTACTTTATTTAAAGTTTTTTTATTAAATACGTTTTAGTGCCATAAATTACACGGTTTAAGACTACAAATTTAAATGACACGGTTGCGTAATCTTTCCAACAACTAGGTAGTTTTCTTTAAGAAGAGGTATTAATGTATAATTATCATGACGGCTACATACAATTGTAAAAACAACAAATGTACAAATTTTGGTTTACGTAACAAAAGAAAAAATACGGGTCAAATATTTTTTGATAATCTAAGTGACGGACTAATTAGATTTTTTCAGTCAAATACCCTACCTATTGCATAGATATTTATCCTAGCCCCAAAAAAATGTGACGTAGCAAGACTGTATCGAAATAAGGTCGGTAGTGTGAATTGACACAGTTGCTGCAGTGAGCGCTGGACACTCGAAATAAATCGCGTCACACCGACACACAACAGACCCTCTCGAAATAACACGCGCCGTTGCCTGTCACCCTTTCAACCGACTGCACACAAGCTGAATATGTTTGCGTTTGCTTTTCTCTTAGGCCTCATGACCGATCTACGAGATTAAGAAACGATGAAACAATGATGCAATCAAAGCTTACAAAAGTAAACACAAGCTATCCTTCTTCGTGCTGCGGAATTTGTTCGAAAGAGTTACAGCGGCCCTGGAACGCAAAGGGCATTAGGAGGAACACGGATGGGTTTTAGTCAGTAAGAGTCTGACACTCCCTTCCGCTCCGCCCAGAGCGGAAGGAGTCATAATTATGATGAATTCCCATCCATGAAAAAAAAGGTATCCTTCTTCGTATAACGTTTTAAAAAGAAATGTGAAACATAACATAACATTACGCCTGTATTCCCTGAAGGGTTGGGCAGAGGTGTATAGTACCTAACATCCTCGTTTCGCCGTTATGTTTAAGTCCCATGTTACAGGGGGCCAGCCTATTGCCATTAACCGGGCACAAATCCAGACTTCGGACTGCTACTGGGAAATTTCAGACGGAAAAACGCAATAACACTTTGACTGACCTGGGGATCGAACTCAAGACCTCACGCTCAGCAGGCGCGTTTGCTACCACTAGACCAACAAGGAAATCCAGTATCAAACAATGTACTTAGTAGATTTTTGTAATAGCGGAAGGCCGATAGGAAGACGTGCTATCAGCAGGTTGATTAAAGCCCTAATAGTTAGAATCGTTATCGTTAGGTACCTTCAAAAGTTTGGTAAAAAAAGTGATATTAAACAGTACTAGATCGATTCAATAGAAAATAAATGACCTGGAAATTATCAAGACAGAATAGGTAAGAAAAGAAGTCTCAAACTGTGGAAGATTTATGAAATAGTGGAGGGCCGAGCAACAAGTGGTGATATCGACAGGCTCAAAACCTTTACTGAATCATAACATAACACACTAAACGCTTACTAAAAACAATTTAATAGTAGACAAGCTTTTCGAATAATTAACGGTTTCTAAAGAAAATAAAAGATTTAGCTCGAGATTGACCAGAAAAGAGTGGGTGTAATTTGTCCTAATGGGCAGGCTGTCCCACTATTGGGCAAGGGCTTCTTCTCTGAATGAGAATGGTTTTGGCCTTAGTCCACCACCCTGGCCTGGTGCGGGTTGGCTTACACACCATCGAGAACTATGGAGGTTTCCTCACGATGTTTTGCTGCAATTATATAATTGCATAAGGATGAAAATATACAAGGTTAGTCGGAAAGAGGGTACTAATCCGATAGATACCGATAATAATGATTAACTTTGTTCTACCACTTTCCCCAAAAGTCAATAGTTTAAGAGAAATAGCTGTTCAAAAATGACAAAAAATATGCTAATATCTATCTATCCTTAGTTTTGATCAGCTGTGTTTACATTATAGGTCATATTTGGGGTCACGAATTAGAAGCACCATTTTCTGAATTCATAACTATAATAAGGATGAAGAATTTTTGAAAAAACTGAAATAAAAATTATTTTACACGGAAATAAAAAACATCGAATTTTAAAATTTTAACACTTGCTTTAAAATCTATCATCAGTGATACTTTAAGTGACCTGCGGATTAGTACCCCTTTTCCGACAAACCTTGTAAGTATAGTACTACTCGTATTAAATGTCCCATCTTATTCCTATCCAATACATACATACATGCTAAATGATACCGATTCTAAATCACAAACTATTTCCTCTACATGCAATGAAGCCATATCACGGTTTAAAATAACAGTATAACCAGAACGAGCCGTACCGAATTATTTCCGCCACTTGACTACGAATAACGAACGGTAGTTTCAATTGTTCGTCAATCACAATTTTTGGTACAAAGTTCAATCGGTGTCAACTCGGTGGCCCTTCAATCGATTTTACCCCTATATTCGGTAATGTAAGGGTTGAATGTCAATTACTGTGTATTTTTAATGCCATGGTAAATTGACTAATGGTTGTTTTAGATGACAATATTTTTTGGATGTTCTGCTTAATTATACCAAAAAGGAATGTTTTTTGGAATTAATAGTAGATTGTTGCATCGAGCGCAAAATGAGTTATTAATGCACGAGTGTTTTGTTGGTGCCCGAGCGCATGCGTCGGCACTAAATTAACAAGAGTGCATTAATTACACACTTAAGCAAGGTGCGTAATCTACTTTTCTTTCAACTACCAATCTACCTACCGTGATAAAACATCCATATAACATTTTTTTTTAAATTTCTTGCTAAATATGAAGTATCAAAGTTTTTCAATTCAAATTCAATGGTACAAAATGCGCGCCATTTGTTTTTTTTTTTACCAAAACGGTTTTATTTAGCTGATTTTTATTTTCAGCCAGTATCTTTTTGATCTAATGCATACATTTTACACACATCAAAAGTGTCTAGGGATCAAGCATTTTTATGCGGATTTCTTGAGATTGAGATGTGGCTTTGTAATAAATTTATGATTTTATAAATTTATATGGATCCTTTTTGGTGCATTTCATAATTTGAATCAGGAACTGTGAATCAAATTCGAGTAAAAGATGAAAATCAGCTGTCAATATTTTCCCTATAAAAACATACAACGCATTGAAGACATTATTAGTGCTACTGTTTCCCTACTACTGATTAAAACCAACGTTATTATGGAGCGGCGACGTCATTTAAGCAGGGAAGAAATGCTCAGAGCCGTGGGAATGATAGAAGCTGGTTCCCGGCAACGTACTGTGGCTTTAGCTCTGAATACAAGTCAGAGTGTTATCAGTCGACTTTGGACACGTTACCGAAGCACTGGTACCGTGGCTGAGCGCCATGGAGGACGGTATCGCTGCACCACACGGAGACAAGACCGATACATTCAAATCTTAACTCGAAGAGCTCCAACAATAACCGCCATGATGTTAGCCGTGAGGCTTCATCACTCTTCAGGGAACTTAATTAGCGACCAAACAGTCAGAAACCGCTTGCATGAAGTGAACCTTCATTCCCGAAGACCGCTACGGGTACCACCTATAGCAATGCACAATCGTAGGATTCGATATCAATGGGCTCTTGGACACAGAAATTGGGCAGAAGAACAATGGCGTTTCGTGTGCTTTTCTGATGAGTCTCGTTTTGGTATGAGACCGGATACAAGACGTATACGACACTGGAGAACCCCTGGATGCCAACAGCGATTAAAATCCTGCCAGGAAGTCCATCCTTATAGTGGTGGAACCATCATGGTATGGGCGGGTATTTGGATCGGCGGAAGAACTGAGTTGATTTGGATCAGAGGCAACCTCAACGCTCAAATTTATGCTGAGACGATTGTATCAGACGTCATCGTTCCTCTACAAGCGCAAATCGGTCCCTTATTTCAGTTAATGCATGATAATGCACGACCGCACACCGCAAGAGTTGTAAGACAGACTCTCGCCGCAGCTAACATCAATGTCCTGCCCTGGCCTGCTCAGTCGCCAGACTTGAACCCGATTGAGCATGCATGGGATATGCTACAGAGAAGAGCTCTGCCGAATATGGAGGGTATCCAGTCGCAAGAAGACCTTTTTTTGTTGTTGCAACGAACATGGGCGGCCATTCCACAGCGTGATTTGGATGAACTCATTTTGAGTATGCCAAACCGATGTTCTTGTGTTGTTAGTGTTCGCGGTAGAAACACGGATTATTAATTGTTTAAGTTACCCAATAAAATTTTAAAGAAAACTGTTATTTCAGTCTTTTTTTCGAACTTTTGTGTTAGTGGTTCAAATGTCAAAAATCCCTTTATTAGGAAAATGGCAAATTTCTTTATTAATGCAAAGGTGACTTGGTTTATCGTTACTGTGACAAACGAAAACACTTTATTTGATGAATCCTTAAAGAAAATTTTAATTAATATCAATCAGGAGAAAAGTTATTGCAAAAATATATGTTGATCCCTAGACACTTTTGATGTGTGTATATTAAACTTAATGGAAGACATTAAACCTCCGTGGTAAATTTAAATTTATCTAAATAAAAAATAAAAAAACTGCATTAATGAAGAACTGTGCAACAATGAACACATTTCTGCACTGTTTTCGTTCTAAGCAAAAAGTGACGTCCTTTGTGATCGGTTTTGTAGCGATTAATGATAACATTACTACGTAGTTGAAAGAAAAAATATTTTATTAAACTAACAATCTCATGAACCTATTGTAGTCCACTGTGCTGCTCATAGGCTTTTCCCAAATTGCGACACGTTACATTTCTATTTTAATTCAATTATTAACCTATCTAATTGACGTAATAGCAGACAGGGTGAGAGTCATATTTGTGCAGGTTCAAGACCACAGAAAGGACTCACATGCTAATATGCAACATAAGCTATCTGAGCAAGGATTTAAAAGCTGTGTTAGCGGTACTCCCGCCATCTGTCGGTCTCTTGTGCTTCTTTTACTTTCAATTCACCGTGGTAGTGGTAAATTCACGTAGTATTTAAGTTTAACTTTGCTTTAGTGCATAATATGCACTCTAGTGTCATATCTACGTACTTGATTTTTATAGAACCTATGTTCATCGTGTGAGTAAGATTGATAATATCTGACTCTAGTAGAAGTAGGGAACTCCGCACAAAATGTATGGGTAAAGCCGTTTGGACGATTTAGCTGAAACATTGGAAAAATATAGTCTTTAATACGTTGATTGAAAGCAAAGTTAAATAATGGTTAGTTTTAGAGATATGGCCATTTAATTTTTGACAAAAAAAAAAACTATTTTTGCGTCTATACGGACTTTCGATGAAACACGCCACAGAGTGTATTTTCCCAAATTTTAATAAGAAGGAAGAATTTAAAAAAAAATTGCATGCTTTCTAATCTTAAATAGCTCATTAAATTAGTGATTCCAATCTATTCCCCATTTATAATGACTTCCAAACAAATGTCAGGCATCGAAAAGTTCCCAAATTAATCATTCTGTACATGCCACGCGCAGGTGAGAAGGGTTCGCTTGTGTCTACCGCTGAACCCTAATTGCCGTATTTCATTTGACGTGTGTGTGTAAATAATACCGCGTTATCTAACTTTAGTACCTACCTATTTATGGTGCAGTTTTTGATTTTTAAATGAGGTTGTACCAATTGCAGTTCACATGATCTTGCCGTGATGGATTTCAAGGATAAGAGGAAAGTGAAGGACAATTACAACGATGGGGGCTCTCCCCACCACCATAGGATTTACAATCAAGAAGAGAGGTGGCGTGAACTAGATGAAATACTTAATAGGTTGGGGAAAAAGTTTCTTCGCATTTTTTAAGAAAATTCAAAACATTTTTAATATAGTTTATTTACATTTAACTAAAGTATGTTGGTACCATTTTGTTCGATAACTTTTTGCCATCTTGTAGGTAGGGACATGATCCCATTGCTATAGAAATTTTGGGACTTCTGATCAAAATACCGCGACAAGTGGTTTTGGCAGTCCTCTCGTGATGTTAACCTGACACTGCCTAAAGAATTCTGAAGAGACCAAAACAGGTGGAAATCTGAAGGTGCAAGGTCAGGACTATACGGCGGATGCATTAACACCTCCCAGGCAAACTCTCTTAATTTTTGCTGAGTAGCTAAAAAATGTGTGAGGTCTAGCGTTATCATGATGAAAAACCACACCCCTTCTGTTGATTAATTCCGGCCGCTTTCTCTCAACTTTTTGCTTTAATCTCATCAGTTGTTCGCAGTAGAGTTCAGAATCGATGGTCCTGCCTGGTGGTAACAGCTCATAATCAATAATGCCCTTCCAATCCCACCACACACACAGCATCACCTTGTTGCGAGTTAACCCGGGTTTCGCCACGGTCTGTGAAGCCTGACCGGCCTTTGACCACGACCTTTTTCGCACGTTCTTGTCGTACGTGATCCACTTTTCATCACCAGTTATCAGCTTCTTCAAAAATGGTTCGGTTTCATTACGTCGTAATAAAGAATCACAAATGAGCACACGGTTCATTAGGTTTCTTTCAGTGAGCTCGTGAGGTACCCAAATGTCGAGCTTTTTTGTGTACCCAGTTTTTTTCAAATGCGTCAAAACTGTTTTGTGGTCAATTTCGAGTTCTTCAGCTACGTCGTAACTACTGATATGCCGATCTTGCTCCACTTTTTCAAAAATGGCATCCATTTTATCTGTAATAGGGCGACCAGAGCGACGTGCATCTTTGACATCAAAATTTCCGGATTGAAAACGCTTAAACAATGGACACTTTGGACTAGGAAAAAACAGAAATTGTTCCCGAAATTGTTCCGAATTGTTTCCCGAGATGAAACTGTCACTATATTAGTGCATTGTTAGTGTATTTATTGGATATCTTCGTTTATTTTTAAAAGATGGGGAAATATAGATAATCTTATTTTAAAAATACTATTTTATTTATCAGAACGCTGTATAAAATATCTAACTTCGAACGCATCCGTAATTACTTACGTTACTAGAGAAGTCCATACTTTTTCTAGTCTATTATGATTTTATTTCATAAATCGAAATAAAATCCCAGGCAATGTCAACCGTATAAACTCACATCAATATTATACTAAGCCTAGCCGCTAATAGAATTTGATGTTACTTCGTGGTAAATTGTTTTAATAAAGCCATGAATTAGATAAAAAACTAATGATTTTACATCTAAAAATCGATACTGTCATAAATCGATTGATTACGTCCCTTCCTATTCTTGACAAGTAAAAATAAATTGACGGTTTTCTGTAGCTAGCTACTATTAACTAATCTGTGGTTTTCTGCGCTGACCGTGTCCATGGTAACCATGTCGTTGTAGTTTCGGCGACGACTGTGTTCTCCTCGCTTATTGTTACAATATTCTTTGGTGTTCTGTGCGATTTTATATTATTTTCCCATGGACGTACAAAAAAGATCGGACGGAACTCCCGCTAAGACAAAACTGTGTCCCGTAATGGCGGCGGCTATCTAAGTGTGAATGAATTTAGGGTTGTCATGTTAGCCAAATTTACCCATTTTTTATCATTTTATTTTAAGACAAATACAGGTTGGCAGACAAATTTCTTGGAAATGTCGGCAGAATTATACCGTGCCATTTGAAAAGGTTAATGGTAAGAACCAAATCTCCCTATGAAAATATCTGCAAAATAAATGCCATGTTAGCTTAGATTGTTAATTTACTCAATACTCAATACTCAATACTTTTATTGCATTCCACAATGTGAACTTAGGTGGTAGGTACATATGGAATATACATACAGTAGTTTTAGGGCATTGTGGGCCCTGTCGGGCATAACAAAATACAAATTAGGAGGAGGGCTATTATAAATTAATATTAGTTTACAACTTCAATATTTATCTACTCGTTCGTTTTGTGAAGGTAGGTGGGCTTACAACTAGGTACATAAATTGTGTCATATAATTTTTACTAGGTACTTATATTATGGATTTATACATTAATATTTATTTAAATTATACATGTATTATTATTATTGGTATTATAGATTATTATTGCGGTTTTTTTTTTTTTTTTTGGTATTATTATTTATTTATTAAATTTATCATTTAAATATTCGTGTACATTATAATAACATTTACGGATTAGAAATTGTTTTAATTTATTTATAAATATATTAAATTTTTGTTCATTTTTAATTTCATCGGGTAATTTATTATATATTTTAACTGACATTACTAAAGTGCTTGTGGAGTGTATTTTTAGCTTAGAAGCTGGCTGATTTAATCTATTTTTGTGTCGTAGTGTGTAGTGAGTCTGTATGTTTTCACGTGTAGTGAAGAGTTTTTGGTTATTTTTAACAAATTTACACATTTCCAAAATATATATACAAGGTAGGGTTAGAAGTTTATGTTCTTGGAAATGGGGTTTGCAGCTGTCTGTGCTATCTATATTGGCTAGTATTCTAATCAGTCGTTTTTGTAGTATGAAAAGTGTTGGTGCGTCTGTACTATTTCCCCATAATATTATGCCGTAGTTTAACCACGCGTATGCATAGGCATAATACGTAACCAGAGCAGTGGAGAAATTTGTTGATTTTTTTATTTCACGGAGGGCATAGGCAAATTTTGACAATTTTGACCTGATTTTTTTAATATGTGATTTCCAATTTAAATGTGTATCTATGGATAAGCCGAGAAGGTTGAATTCTTTTACTGTTTCTATTTTTGCGTCATTGTAAATAAATGTTATGTTTAAAGGAGTTTTCTGATGTGGATAGAAGGACATGATTTTAGTTTTATCAAAATTTAGTTCAAGATTATGTTCTGTCATCCAAGTTATTATTTTGTTGAGTATACCTGTAAGTATTTCGGTTAAGTTGGTATTGTATTGTATTTACATTTTGAGGTACTGCATATGTAACAACACACCGGAGTCCTCCTTTAGTTGTATTATATATCTCGTTAGCTTCAAAATGTAGACTGCAAATGACACTGTATTTGTTTGGAATTCAATCGTTTTCACCGTTACAATTTCTCATTTTTTTAATCCAATTATTTCTCCATACTTCATTTTCTTTAGGAAATCTAGTAAAAAAATATATAAATAAAATACCTATACCCTAATTCCAGAATTCAGATAATTTATGTAAACAAAGAAATGTCATTGTCAAAGTGACAGGTTAGTGGTACAAAACATTTTATCATTAAATGTTTACTAAGTAATCATTTAAAATCAAGTTAATTTTAAGAACAATGCAAACAAAATACCGTAGCCAAACAATGTCTTGTGTAGTGTGTCGGAGACGCGTCTTATAATCACTTTAATCAGTCCTTATACGCATTCATCACCATAAGTTTTTCTGTGGCACTCTTAAATGTTCGAGGCCGCTTTTTAACAGGCGACAAAAAGTCGGGGGCGGCTGCCTTCGAGGGCCCCGGCTGAGGCTCCATTTGTCAAATAACAAATAAAACTTAACAAACGAACTCAACAAAAACAAGGAATTATAACAAACACCAACAAGATGAAAAACTTAACACGATGATACTATAGCACAATAACAAAATTAACAAACACTCAGCGAAAACGGGAAAAGAAAACGAATGTATTGTTATGACGCTAAGACAAACAATAAACAACTCTGACATTTTGTTAAACGAAATTTGAAAATGTTTTGTACTCCTACAGTGTTACCAGTATCATAAAATACTTTATACCAGAAAATCTCCTTTTTTAAATAACTTTGTTGAAAACTGAAAATTTATAAAAGTAATTACGGTATGATATTTTTTAAATTATTATTTCTAAAATCAGTACATAAAAGAGAATCTAACCCTTTTTCCGGCATTTTCAGTGAATTACCATTAATAAAATATTTTTTTGATCTGTTATCCCCTTTGTTTACATAAATTATCTGAGATAAGAATTTAGGGTATAGTAATAAATAAATTGAATTGAACAAAAAACTATAAATTTCCCATATTTAGGGTAATTTGCACACGTGAATATTGACAACACTGGCCTTGTGACAGATTCTTTTCTTCTGGTGAATACATTGATTTTATTGTATACAATTGGGAATTAAGTGATTGAATTATTCATTGACCTATGAAACGTGATTCCTGGATTTTTTTTCTTCCGATCACTACGGTTTTTACACCATTTCACCACACAAGACATGCTATATTTTAATTTTTTTTGCCGTTTTTGTCCCGACTCTCTTGACGTTTACGCGTGTAATGACTGACTTTTTTTGTGAATGTGTGCGTGCCAGCCTGTACGTACAGCAAACTGACTGACTCTGAGTGACACAGTTTTTTGTTAGCGAAAATCTGTCCGATCTTTTTTGTACGTCCATGTATTTTCCCTTTTTTTTATATTTTTGCATTGCTTACAGACTCCGGTTGATCTACTACTCTTGTTGACTTGGCATTCGTTTAATGGACTTGGAATTGCATCACGTTTTGAATCTGTTAATGGAAGTGGCAAAATATCTTGTCTCCCCGATCTTTTAAAAATATATTGAAGGCTGTACTTAGTAATATTTATGTAGGCGAATGAAACGACATTATGTTTCATCAAGTTACGTTTTGTTAGATTTTACTAGTCCAAGCATGTTAGCCGAGTGATCATTGTTCTTTGTGCTACTCTCACAGACACTGCACTAGGTCCATAAACATCGCAATTTTTTTTCGCGGCTTGCGTTGCATTTTTACCTTTTTTGTAGTAAAATTTTAAAATGTATCGAATTTCTTCATTAGTTTCACTCATCTTGACGGTACGAAAAACAAATGAAAATCACACATTTTCCTAATTTGAATTTGGAATTATGTTCTTTAAAATTTAAACTTTCAATGATACCAAAACCAGCCAGATACAAATAGTATAGCCAAAGAGATTTTATTACAAGCTCATACATACTATAATGCGAAAAGACTTTTTCCCCAACCTAATATTATAATAAAAGTTTATTATCGCCTGGTTTCAAAACTAAAATAATCCTACATTTTCTCCGTTTCAATAGATTTTGAAGAAATTTAACCCATACTAAATGGTATTCTATGAAAACAGTGCGTGGAAGATTAATTTCAATTTTGTTTTTGTATTTTTTAGAGAAGGGTAAGGTAATATAAGTTTAACGAAGCGAATAAAAGGGCGAAGTAGACTGACTTCAGAAAACGGAGAATCGGGTTTTCGGTTCGCAGCTTGGAAAAGGACTATGACCACTTGTGGATTTCAGTAAGCCGTTGTGTAAACTAAAGTAAGTGCCTGTAGCAAAAACCAATGAAAATGGTGAAATAACCTGACCTACCACTGATTCAGAACATTTTCATAAGTCTGTTGCCGACTGATTCGGTTTGTTATCTCGTTTTATCTACGATTCTTGTAATGAGAGAAAACGAGACAACAAATCGTTCAACAACTGACTCATCGAAAAACCCTGAATTTTAGGGCAGGGTGTAAAGAAGAGGCTTCACGAGTGACGATGCTGAAGTACCTACGTTCAGCGCACCCTGGGCAGTCAGATTGGCTACCAACCTTGCTGACTAGCTTATCTGTTCACCACGCTATTAGCTATTCTTGTAAAGGTCGTCATGATACGACAGAAGAATAATCCTACCTATTGTAATGTAACAGACGGCCCTAGGATCTCCTGAGAGCACGTCTGCTACACCAGTTGTAAGGAATGTGACGTTATCAGTGAATCCTACCTATCTATCCCTAGTCGGGCAAATAAGGAAACACTTAACACACAACAATTTTATAATAAGATAATAAAGAAACAGTCGGTAAATCCGGGAGTCACACGTAAATGCACTGTAACTGTTGGAACACACAATCAAGTTTACACTCGGTAATGCGAGCACGAAATGAGGTGAAGGGTGGTGATTACGTAGCCCGACAACCAGACGGAGTGCTTGTAGCGCAACAGCGTATCAGTGCCGGAGGCCCAGCAATGGCCTACTCGGCGGGGAGCTGGTAGTTCAGCAAGCAGCAATGCCGGAGGCCCAGCAATGGCCGACTCGGCGGGGAGCTGGTGATTCAACAGCGTAGAAAAGCCAGAGGCACGGTAATGGTCCACTCGGCGGAGTCCTAGTAATCCGCCGTCCGGCAGTCCGTCCGTACCCTCTCTTGTTCCTTTTCGAGTCCTTCAAAAACACCTTGCATTTTTCTTTTCGAATTTTTAAATTTATGTATCGAGTGTGTTCCAATAAGTGGCCTGTGACAGACAAAGAGGTTTATAGTAGTACATTATAAAAGTAAAAAGGAGGTGAAATGTGTGAAGTGAATGATGAAGATAAAGGTGTGATCCTACACTATATAACATAAACTCACGCCTGTATTCCCCGAAGGGTTGACAGAGGTGTATAGTACACCCACATTAAAATTTCGCCGTTATGTTTTACGTCCCATGTAATAGGGGGCGAGCCTATTGCCATCGACTGGGCGCAAATCCAGACTCCGGGCTGCTACTGGGAAATTCCACACGGAAAAACCCAATAACACTTTTCCCGACCTGGGAATCGATCCCAGCAGAACCTCACACGTTCAGCAGTCGCGCTTGCGACCGCTAGACCAACGAGGCAGTAATCCTACCTAATTTTGTAAAAAGGTTTCATTTTCTGCAAATAATTTTCTTTCGTAGCAATATTCTATCCTCTGTAATTCGAATACAATATTCATTTGAATACCTCTCACCTTTATTTTGGAACAGGAAAAGCCTTTGATAATACCGCTCAACATGACTACCTACCTCGGCAGACGGTAGGTATCGTTCCGCCCTTCCTATTGTTTACTTATTAAAGCCATTAGGGTAGGTCGGGCAGGACATTAATTGCCCTTTCATGGGTAGAGTAACATTATAGGTTTTCGGGGAAATTAATTGTGTGTGGACGAGTATTTGTCTTGTGTAGGGATCTTCTTACATAAAAGGAGCTTATTGTTTGGTCAATAGTAAGTAAGTAGGTACAGGTCATCTTAGAATTCTAGGATATTGTGAGTTTCTGCTGCATTTCGGAGGAACTACTGTCAGCCATTCGCAAGATTTTTGAGAAATTACAATTATACAGTTGGTGGCTGCTGCCTTTTAATTTCAAATTAAAATTTTATATTCTTCAAAAACTTAGAAGCCTGCGAGATGAGTCGGCGTGGCCAATCCAATCCAGCTACCAGTCTTTCCAATCAGACATGAGCAGACGTCGAAAGTAGATGAGATGATTAACAGTAAGAACTTGAACTCACATCAACACAGAGCAAGTCTCCTATACAGGGTGTTAACGAATTCGTGTAATTCCTTCAAACCACATGATCTATTAATGATATAGATTAACACCGCACGGGATTTAGATTGATTAAAAATGAAAAACAACTTTTGTTTCCCAAATATTTTTTTTATGTGATAGAAAATTTCGATGCTATGCATAAATTAATGAAAGCACGGCGACACAGCTGACAGGCACGACTAGCGCGATATCGCTTCACACTGTCAGTTAACTTGGGACACTAAAATTACTCAGATACAGAATACCATGGTTCATTTTTTGAAAACTTTTTATTGTTGATCCTGAAAAAATCCTATGCAGGGTCAATCAGTGTCACTAGAAGATCACGCGGTTTGAAGGAATTACACGAATTCGTTAACACCCTGTATAGATGTCTATGTATGATAGATTATTTATAAAAAACGTTCTCCACTTTACGTGTACAGGAGGTACCATAAAAAAATCTTTTTCATGATTTTATTGTACCACTTTGTCGGCGTGATTGATATGTATATCCATGCCAAAGTATCACCTACCCCGGATACTGCAGTGGTCCACAGCTTACAATAGTTCTCTATGCAAAAACAATAACACTTCATTATTTTTGCATATTGAAGAAAAACATCTAATTAAAGTCTCGGTTCAATTACAAATACTTGATTAAAATACGATTATATCAGACAATTATGACGCCTAAGTAATTTATAGCCTAATTAACATATTTCTTATTATTTCAACAAGATAACTTCACACGCTATCGATATATATTATTCATTTACACAAGAAAGAGCACCTAATGAGATTTTACTGTTTTTATATCCCGGAACAAACTATTTAAATTTAAAGTCGAAAACCCTTGAATTTGTGTCAATGGCTATTTCTTTATTGCTATCAATAGTTACATAATTTTTATCCCAATTCTTCCAGGCCTTAGAACGGATATGCATAAGAAAGAATTTACGATATGTGGCACATTTCTAAAACTCCTGCTAAATCTCTTTAATTGTGCTCTAGAATTCACTCGATGCTTGTAGTAGGATACCTGGGCCAGGTTTCAGTAGTTCGTCATAGAACGGAGATGTGAGGTACACCATTATAGTTCAAGGAAGCGCATACCGAATTTGAACTCAAGAGCAGTCAATGTGGCCGAATTTGAGGTAGTTCAATGTCGTTATTCAGCAATAGATGGCGATTCTTCCAAGAATAGGCCTCTCCGCTAATCGATCAACAAATAGCCAGCTGAACTGCTTGAACAATCCTAAAGCAACGCTTAAGCTAATGCGCTAGAATCATTTCCACGAATTCCAAAATGGTGAAAACAGTAATTATAAACATTATGTGCGCGTGTGTTATCGTCGTTGCTCTACGAATTGTTTCCACGAATTCCAAAACGGTTAATATATGGCAAACACAATGGCCAACGTTAACCATAGGAATTCCAGGGTCAATTGTTTCATTTCGCATTTACTTATCAATTAGCTCCCTCTGTTTATTCCCGTTGTTTAGACGAAGATGTTGGGAATAGTAATTCTACTCATCTTTTATTCACTTTATGCTGTCCGATAGTTATTATTTATGATTCTGCATCAGTACAATACCAATCGGTTTACCTTGCTTCTGTAATTCTTTCTCGGTCATAACGTTTTGTTGTTGTAGTTTTAAAATAAGTTTTAGTTAGATATTATGACAAACCAAAATCAATTGTCTTCGTAAACCTGTCTTTTATACACTTCTTCTTCTCTCGTGTCGTCACGAGCTATATATGATAAGCTCACGTCGTTCTCATGTTGAAAAGATTAGCCAGTCAAGGTTCCTAGCGGGGCTGACAGCCCAGGGTGCCCTTTTTTTTTTGTTTTTCTGTTTGTGATCCTTGCGTACCATTTCTACGTAACCGTGCAGTAATTGGCGAGACCTGAAGGGTCTCCAGCCAAGCCAAGGGTACGCCGAATATACTTAAGTATCATCACTCATGGAAGCTCTTTTCATGTACCCCAACTTGCACACAACTTTTTTACAGCCTAATGACTATCTGTCATGCTTAACAGCCATTTTAAATAACTCATCTATTGACGGTTCATCCAACTAGAACCTACTACTTAGATGGAGCTTATGTCTAATGTCTATTTCTATTACGGCAAACTGCCAATAGATAGTTTATTGAAAATGATCATAGGAACATGTTGCTAGCTGGTTCGATTACCTATTGTAAGTATGACGAGATTCAATAAGGGTTGCCCAAGAATCCTAGAATTTACAGAGTATCTAATATTCTCAGTTTACATGTAGATCCTCCTGTCCATTGAACGGATATAATCCCTCGTTCACAAGGCAAAAGAGGGGATGTGCTATTCTTAGTGCTAGTCGGACACACACACACACACGCACACCCTAAGCCAGACACGGGAGGTGTACCTAGTACATACTACCTACCTTTATCCCCTACATGTATTATTTTCTTCAGATACACAGTAAGATACCTACATAGTGTCTCCTACGTCTTAATAAGCGTATTTGTTGCTCCTAGGTCTGATCGAATAATGATAAAAGACTTGGTTTGCAGAGATTGTAGTTGTGTGTGTAAGATTCCATGTGTGTGTTCTTGAAGATAATTATATTGGGTAGAGGTATTTCCTTTGGTTTTTCATCCACATTTTGCGGTTGAGGGTATTAAAATCCGGGCGTCAAACTAGTCAGAAAGATCTGGTAGAACTTCAGTCGCAACATCTTCTCTCATGTCAGTACGAGCGACATGCTTGCTACAAGCTACAAAAATAGCTAATGCCATGGTGAAATGATTAGCTGTTCTGTAAGGTTGGTAGTGGGGCTGACAGCACAGGATCCGCCGGACATATTTAAGTATCGTCAGTCGTGAAGGCTTCTTTGATACATCCGAAACTGGTCAAAACATGACGTTTGACTGATTACAACGCAGTTCTTCATCTTCTTTCAGTGCCATCTCTTTTTTGACATATTCATTTGGGCTATGGGTATTATTGAATTTGTTAGCACTTGTTTCTTCTTGCTTGACATGAAAATCTCCTGTGGATTTTGTGTCAAGTAAGAGAAGAATGGGAGATTCCTTTGTCCAAGGGTGGACTGCGACAGTCCACCTTTGGATGGTCGCATGGTTAAAAAGACAAGAGGATCCTCTAGATGTCTGACATCTTGCATGGCTGAGTTTTATCTGTTATAATCGAATACTTCTTTATGAATGGTTTGCATTTTTCAACTCCAGTATTTAAGTGGCTTTGATTAATAGGAGTTCTTCAGGAGTAAACCTTCGCCCTTTACATAAAACATAAAAATGCAGGTACATGGAATTACAATAGATAAATCGTCAGCCTGTTAATTCAAAAGCAAATCTTCAAAATTCTTTTAAAGGTGTGATTGTATGTCAAAATAATGAAGCCCGTTCCACGACACTGTTTAAGAATTGATGTAAATTTTTACAGGACGCCGGGTACAAAGAATTAAGACCCAATTTTTACTTCTTTCTCCAACTTTTCGTTCGCCTACTTTAGTTAATCGATAATGCTACCAGTTCTTATTTGTACAGGAATTGTTCCCACAAATTTTCGGCCTACACTCGTGCTCCAAGCAACTTCTAAGTTAAATCGAACAAAAAGCACAAACCGTGTTTTACTTTACGACCGTATTTGCCAGCACTTCTCGACTACCTCTCTTGCTCTTGCACACTGAATTTGATATGTCGCTCCCTATCGCACGGCCGTCGACCCGACACGGCACCATTAGCCCGCACGGTAAAAGTACATACAATCATACAGAGATTGGATTTTATTATTGGACACGTTTCATTGGACATGATGCAGTTTCGGTCGCATTAGTGTCCTCTGTTTCTATCCTGTTACTCATCCTCTTGAGAAAGATTAGTCCTTCGAAAAGCACTTCCAATGATAAATTACTGCATTTAACAAAAAATCATAGAATGAAATTGCTACTTGGGGCATTTAGTAGAAGTTTAATATTAGAAGTACAGTTAGTTAGAAGCAGGTTGTTTACGCAAAAAGTTTCTTCAACAGAAACAAAATTAGCGCTACACGATCAGGAAATCATAAACCAAGAAGAATTATTATTCCCCTTAACTCCAACATTCTAAGAACTAAACGAGCGCTCATTCAATTTAATTTACAAAGAATGCGCCGTGAATTATGTTCTGAATCCGTCATTCATTTCAACAGCACTCGAGTTAAACACCAGGAGCGCATGAGTGCCGCGGCGGTGAAGACAAGCTCTTCCTGCGAGGACCTGCGATGACAGATAGACATGCTAATTGCGCCCGGCTGTCGCTAACGCCATGAATATTTAGCAGACACTTAAAATGTGACGCACTGAGCCTTGGTCATGTTTGGTATGCTCCGACGAAGTGCTGATAGATAACGATGCCCAAGAACTGAAGCTGTTTTGTTAAAGACACTGTTTATGAACAATATTAAACTCATGTCTCCAAAGACCACTCGAAGCAGATTAAAAAAAGCTTTCATATTAAATTCAACATGGTGGTATTATAAAACACTCACGTTTCAATTCTTCAGCGTAATATCTTTATAATGAATGTTGGGAGCACATGTGACTGCGGTATGTAAACACATGTTTCAGATATTATTTATTACTCGAGATAAAAGACGGGAAGGATCTATAAAAACCAAATCTTTTATGTCTTAATAGCTTCAGCTATTTCGTGTTTAAGAATCACACGATGGACATTTATCAAATGTTTTAGCTTTGTAACGTTATTTCTACTGTTTGCGTCAATGGTATTGGGTGTTAAGAATTTCACAGTTGGGAAATGGGTCCAGCTTGGGATTGGAATTGTGCCCAATTAATGGCTATTGGATTACCCCGGCCCATTACATTTGGACTGAATGCATTCACTGAACACAGAGCGGGCGAAAATACATCACTGTCTGTGCGTTCGGCGATCTTATTCACAGTCATGTTGGTTATATTATACTCATCATAGTAAACGTTCCTTACTTTGCAATATTTCATCTGCTTGACATCAAATTAGAAAATAAGCTTATAAATGTTGCTCCAATACACCTGTACTAAACCTACGTCGATTCTGGAAAGGGGGTCTAGATAACATGGTAATCTTCGATCGCCAGGGAATAGATGCGCCAATAAAATGTATAGGAATGATATTAGGTACAGCATCCGAATTTCGTATCACATTCGTTATTTCAATAGCTTTCACTTTGATAATACAACAATATTCATTGCGTGGTACATAGTTGTGGCGAACTTGTCAAAATCAAAGCCATAGCGATTACGAGAGTTTTGCGCAATTAGGATCCAGATCGCGTGACTGGTTGAAAGCTAATGTCAATCCAGTCTCATTGATGTTTCTGTTCTCAAGGGTTTGGAAGTTGTAATAAGTATCTACCTACAGCACAGATATAATAATAGCACGCTTATCAGTACCTACCTATACATTCGCGTAATTTATTTCTCCAATACCGATGTTCCCGAAAGCATCTTGTTACATATTTTATTTAACTCAGGTTATAATTGCATACCGACCTTTGATAAACATAATGTGTTTTTCATACCATTGATGTTCGAATTGGGGCGCGCCCTTAATCGAGTTTCTCGAAACTTCAACATCACCTCCATGCAGAATATGTAAACCGAACTGACCAAAGAGACTAATGACTGAAGATTTTAGGGATAGTCATCTAATTTCCAGCCATAATTCCCAAGGCTAGTGACCGCCAAATCTATAGCAATAGCAACTTCATCGATGTGGAAGTGCAGACTCTCAGCTTCATCCAGCATAGTGACTCCAGCATTACCTTGCTTTTAGGGAGATGCTTATACTGCAATAGTCTATACAAGTATCAAAATTTGATATTTTATTATGCCTATATCGTATCCTTTTTAACGTCTACTGAAAACTGGACGAGTCCTATTTTTTTCGTAAATTTCTGATCTCAAAATATTAATCTTTCTCGTCCATTAAATGGGTTGTTTATAATATAATAAAATCTATGATATGTATAATATTCTAAAGGCAAAACTTTTAACGTCAATCACATTAACGGCTGAACAGATTTGGAATAATTTCTGCACAGAGATAAGAACGCATTCTGTATTAAAAAAATCCCGTACTTTTTGTCTGGACTTCTACTAGTGTTAGATGAAGGTTTCTAAATATTGGACGTGGATTCTATAGTTAAGTAATTTTCAAGACCTAAGGTTCATTTTCGCCGTCCCCAGGGAATATAATGGTATTCGCAAAAACTCAACTTTTCAGGAAAATATAAAAACAGATTTTTGACGATTGCTTGCATAAGTAGGAGCTAGAAAGCTTAAATGAACGTACATTTAAGTATTGTCATAGTTTTAAGAAATCATTAAATATATCTCCCAATTAGATGATATTAACAAAATGAGATATTAGTAATTACTTATTAGCGTTAAAAGTTATTATTGTCCGTTGTCATTTTATTCTCGTTTCGTTCAAGCGAGTAGGTATGAATATTGCAACAATATCTTAGAATTCTGTTTTACAACGTCGAGTAGCAAAAATAAGACTAACATCATTTTCTTCTGGTCAATTTTCGTTCGATGCCATACAAACGTTACTACTAAAGCAATGTTAAAAGATGATTGTATACATCTTGTTACGAGAATAAAATGATAATATCTATAGTATTGTTTAGCGAAATCGCAAATACGAAAACATTATTTCTATAGTTTTTATGATTTGATGAGTGACATAAATATTTTATCGAAATTTTCTGTAGATTTTATTTGCGTAACCATTTACGGCGGATAAAACTTCGAAACAAAATACATTTTTTATTAAGCAAAAAGAACCTGATAAAAATGGGTAGCTGTATGGGATCAACAAGTCTCAAATATGGCATAAAATTAAAATAAAGATAATAATTGTTATCATTTTGTTCCCCGGGGACGGCGATTTAAAGTCTTACAATTTTTTCCCCACCTAACCTTGCTTTGAGCTGCGTGGGAGTACATTACCAAGTACAGCAGGAAGCTGATACTTATCTGCTTCCGCCATTATATTTATTTGAAGCCTGATTTATAGTACGACACATAGTTCATCATTCGCATTCAGACATTAGGCAAAACAACAGTTCCCTAATGTCTAATGTGTGGATAAAATTTGTAGTCTAAGGGAAACAGCTTTCATTATCAGTGTCCACACTTGCATTAGCATTTCTGTCGTTTTTGCGAAATAACCTTTTAATTATTAGCCCAATATATGTTTCCAATTCGATAATGTGATAAAGACAACCTAGAATAGGGTCGGCCTAATTGGTATCGGACTTGTCACAACTGACGGCATTAAATTGACAGCGCTTTTGAGCCCAGCTGGCCGGACGAGTGGTCGGCAAATCCTGAAGGGACTGGAATTTTGTTCGATAAATAGCGATACGCTTGCCTTCTTGTAGGAAGGTAATACTTTTAACGTCAGGAAAATGTTAATAGTTACTGATATGTGTTAACCGTTATGTCTACTTCTGGATTTTGTGCAATTTCCGGTGGTTTCTTTAATTAACCTAGATATATTTTGCGATCTCATGCTTTTCGGGTCAATTTGTTGTTGATTCTTGTTATTTCAAAGTTCGGTACTATGAAATCATTATTCATTTTGAATAATTTTAAGTAATATTTTAACGCGTAGTAGATTACATTAGGTTCTTTTGATTGAGTGATATTATTTCAATTTCGAATAATGTTGAAGATTATTATCCCATAAAAATGATTGATTGCATACTTTGAAACCTTGACTTATAAAATTATGATAATGTACATTGTTTACAGAATGAAATCATTCAAATATATACTTATCGCGAAGAGTTGGAACTCGAATAGACTTACCTCCGGTTTCTGAATTGCGAATTCTAAGATAAGTAGTACTTAAATAACATCTGAGTACGGAGTTGTCAAAAAAATTACGGATTTTATGAAAGCATTTTTTTGACAACTCCGCACTCAAATACTACTTCAGTATTGCTTATCCCAAATTCTCAATTCAGAAACCGGAGTTTACAGTTACATGCTCGTGAAGATATCTATTTGCTTTTTTGTGAAATTCAGTGTTTATCCATTGTGGTCTATTGAATGACTCCACATTATTTAAAGGGTTTCAAAACCCCTTTGCGACTAAAAAGCTTTTTATTTGCCTTTGATGTTTTCACACAAGGGATTTTTGAAATTACTGAAAAAATATTATAGTACTAATGAGTTTCACAAAGTCTCAATTAGCACCTTAATAGTTCTTGCTAGAACAATGTCCAACATTTTGCAAGGCTCTCGAGCACAAGCTGCATGCATGTTGACTGTATCATCATTCAACTTCCCACTAGCCTCATGTTACGCAATTACAGCTTTTTTATTATTTTCATTCATTCCAATGTTACGGCGCATTTTAATCCGCTGCCGCAGCCATTCATTTTGTTCGGGACCCGTCAACCGAGACGCGCTTGTGTAATGTTCCGGTCCTCTACCTCTCTCTTTCACACTTCTACTAATTTCTATATTTTGGTCCTTTTCTCCGCACCGCATGGTTCCTTTGTACCTTCAAAGGCGATCAGGGGGACTTGGCACGCTCCTGAGAAAACGGCAGATGTTGAAAGTTTGTTTGCTTCGGTGACAGAAACTTTTGATAATATTGGGATTAGAGCAGTTTTGAAGGCTTAATAAAGTGTTTACGGAGGATGTTGAAATAATAATGTGGCGTACAGAAAGGAACAGTCGCAACTTCCTTTACATCTGAAGGTTACGTTATTTCGATTCATTCTCTGTTTATATTTTTATGGAAATTAAGAGAAGGATTACTTATAACTGCTTATTTTAATTTCTTCCTCCTTGACGTACTTATACAAGGTTAGTCGGAAAGGGGGTTCTAATCCGAAAGGGTGTTAAAGTACCTATAATAGTGAGTAACTTCTGTTCTACAACTTTCCCCAAAACTGAATAGTTTAAGAGAAATAGCTGTTCAAAGATTTCATAAAAAATACGCTAAAATCTATCTATCCTTAGCTGTATTCAGCTGTGTTTACATTTTAAGTCATATTCGGCGTCACAAATTAGAAGCTTCATTTTCTGAATTCGTAACTAAAGCAGAGAAGAAGAATTTTTCAAAAAACTAGAATAGAAATCATCTTTAATGGAAATAAAAATAATCGAATTTTGAAATTTTAACACTTGCTTTCAATCAGTCATCAGTGACACCATAAGTGGCCTGCGGATTAGTACCCCCTTTCCGACTAACCTTGTATACTTTTAACCATAGTGTTTGAGGCAGTGGGCACTAAAACAAAATTAACATCGTAATAAATCAAACAAAATTTGAATCAGAAATCAAATAAATATCAAAATAAATTAGTTTTACTACTATGAATACGGAAAGAAGCAAACCTATCACTGACCTTATTCCCAAAATACATAGGAACCCGTACATTATATAGTTAGGTATACAAAGTGCGAATCAGTAATCAAAATGATTCGTTATAAATAAAGCTAAATGCCACGATAGTAAATTAACGCCTCCCATTCACAATAATGGTACACCGCCCACACGCTGCCGATCCCCCTCTCTGCAATTTCACGGGATTCCAAGAAGTCCAAAACGTAAAATGACTAATCTGTTGATAATTAAAAATTGCGTGGGCAACGTACGTACCTATCATAACCATTTTACTCCATTGTTCAAAGAAATGTCAAACAATAGCAGTAAAAATACCTACAGTTTCCAAAGTAAATGATAAAACCGTATGAAATGATTTTTCAAATGTCTCTCAATTCTTGAATCAGCGAAAAAAGTTAATTTAAAAATAAATGTTTTGCGCTCATCTCCACAGTTATTTGCAATATTGTAAGTATGTTGAAATTCGAAAAAGGCTTCGAAGATTTTTTTTCGTATGTCTTCGAAATATAATTCCATTTTGTTCCACAGTGTCGTTTATTTTGTAGCGACAACAGATAAATTTGTGGATTGAACTCGGCTATCTACAGTTTTATCGTGTGTGTGTGCGCTTGGCAGTAATATAGGAGAGACATTTCCCGGCTTCCGACGGCCACGCGCCGATCTTCCTCGTGCGTTATGCGGCTCTGGTACTTGTCACCAGTTCCGATTGAGCATTTAACGCGCCAGTCTCATTAACTTCTTTCAGTAAATAAGAAAGTTTACCGATTTTAATTAAACTTTGTTTTATCGTCATCTTGACAATTTAATTTCTTGTGGGTTTAGTTTTTCTGTCGAACTGTATTATTGGTTTTGTCATTTAGATCAGGGACTGGCAACTTTGTAACTTTTTATGTAAATCTTTTATCTCTCGTTTTTTGTAAGTATTTTTCTTCGAAAAGAGCTCGGCTTCCGAAGGCTTATTGACTTACAAAAAGGGACACACCTACGTTTTGGTCGTTATTGTTGTACGTAGAATTTTATTTTACTTATTTTCCTCAGTTTATATTATGATGCTATCATTGTATAATTTATTATTGATTTTAGAACCAATCCAAATTCTGATCTTTCAAATGATTAGCGAGATGAATTCATTCCACAAAACTTCTAGATCAAATCTAAACTGTTCTTTTACGACTATAGATCTTTTATTGACACTTTAACGTCCAAAGTCAACATTTTAATTAAATTTTCATTCGTGCAATCAAAATGCAAAATACCCAAGTGCTTCTATATTAACTGCTTCAAGTTTGTCACGAACAAACTTGGCATGGCAAACACCATAAATTGTTCCCTCGTAGAACTTTGCAGACTTCCCATAGCCCGCCATTATGGAGTTTTGTTGGCTACTGCCATTTCGCAGTTCCTGGTTCCGCATTCAGTGCTGACTGTGTATTTTTATGTTAGTATGGAATTCCGTTATGGGTTTCGGAATACGAAGTTTCTTGCTTTGTTTTCAATGCCTGATAAATTTTTGGGATTTTTTGTGGTTGAATTTTGTGTGGTTTAAGTTGGAGAAAAACTTTTTTCTTGTTTTTAAAATTTTTGTTCTAATAATATTTGTTTACGTCGAGCATATAATGCATGTAGGAGTAGATGTTTTCTCCTTGGTTGTACTACATTTGTAAGTAAATAATTTAATATCTATAGAATTCTCTTCCAAATGCAGAAATGTTGAAAATGCACTTGGTTCTGCGTTTTAAGCAGCTGTAGCTTAAGGTTTCTGCAATGAAGTATTTACCTGGGCTTTTATTGTACATATATCCACACAAGATGGAATGGGAAAAACATATTGATAGAGTGGAATGTCTTTATCTTCATACCATCGGTTTTCTTTATTACCTATAAAACCATATATTAGTGAGAACAGGTTTCATTGCCACTACATGATATTTACTTTTTATGGACCTATTTTGATTGGTTTACGATTATTTATTATTGAAAAGCATCTAATAGAAGTGGCTAGATCATAAAAACCTTAATCTTCATCTCAACCAATTTCATTTGAACTCGTGTTAAGCCACCAAAATCTTTAAACCAGGAATGTGGTATTACTCCGTTGAATCCACAAGCGGTATGCTGTCCCGTAATCGGCGTTCAGATAAAGACGGTAATTGACGTCCACGGTTGCTCGCTGTGAGACATTTAGCTCACTCGTCCACTTCTGTTACTCCACGAACTTTGTTTCAATGAAAAATAGACTTAGTATCCATCATTATAAGCTTGGGAATTGAGGGGTGAGGTTTACTTGCGCCATTACGCGCCGCAGAGGTAATTTGAAGCCGTATGGTTAGGAGCGAACAACATATGATTTATGTCAGAGTGTTCCAGTGTGTATGGACGGATGGTTCCTATGTGTGTGTGCGTTCAATATTATGAGGCATGCGCAGTGTTAGCTACCGCCATCTGTTGACAGCCACGTGGTATGGCGCGTTGAGCGCATGCGCGACCTCATCGATCGTCACCTTGACTGCTTAATAAATTCATGTACACGAGCACGTTTTGTGAGTAAGAAACGCATTTTATGACTGAGGTGACGTTTGGTTTGGTTGGCGTCATTGGGTGATTTGGTCTTGTGTGCCTAACCTTAGGTTGAGAGGCACCTCTATTTATTTTATGGGTATAATATCCGCATTGCGATAGACACACCTACACAAGTATCCACATTTATTATCTTCATCCTTTCAACTGTAGGTACTTTGCAATAACCACGTCTTGGTTTAATTCGTATTAAAAAAAATCTAGTGCTCTTTTAAGGCTAGGTTGATTTAACGCAAACTTAGCTCTGTTTACAATAACTTCTTGTTTGCAGACTCTGCTTTCCTGTTACTCAAATCTTAAATATATTTTTTACGGGAACAATATCATCCCATACTCTTGTTAGCCTATAGAAATACCCTCATATCAATAACGTTCATATACTTTTAATGCCAATAATGGGATCCTCCGAAAACCGATACTCATAGGTTTAAGAAGAATTAATAATTTTGGTTATTGCAGAGAGAGTGTCAAAAACGAAAATAAAGCCTTAGTTTGAGAAACTGTTTATAACGATATGCTAAGTCCACGCAGCAGAAAAGCATAACATAAATTTAGAAAAACGGATAATAACCAAATTCTGAATCTGTGTAGAGAATGCCTCGTCTGGGCAGATCTCGTCAAATAAATCCAACATCAATATTATAATTTAAAAAAGTTAGAAAACGATTTTCCTGATTTTGCGGCATAGGAAGCAAGTTGGTCATTATCATCTATGCCTTTTTCCGAATACCTATGATGAAAGTGACTGGCTGCCGGCTAGCCCAAAACAGTTGAAATCAGTATTTCTCAAGAAGCTACTCCCACCTGATCACTCCATCCGTGTAAATGAAGCTCCGGAACTCTGAAGCTAGATATGAAAATTTCCAAACATCTCACTACCTGTGGCGACTATCATCGCATTATATCCGGGATAACCAATTTCATTTGCTCTTCGATTTCTGATGGTTGAAGAACGGCTCCTCTTGGCACAATTCAAGCAAGGCTTCTTAATTTCTATCGTCATAAAACAAACGTGACAAAAAGTTCCTGGGTAATAAAATTCCATCACACGTCCTAAGTACTATTTTCTGAGAAAGTACAGCCATTTCCACTACGAAGTTACATTGACATCACTGACAATGGCGCCTCCTATCAAATTGTCCAGGTACCGCCGCATGATGTGTATCACACTCCATAATATTAGTTAAAGAGTACGGGGGACAGAATAAATCCCTGGTGGCTCATTTAATCCATCACCAAAGGCGGAGTCTTCTAAGGGAGTGCAATCCGTCTTGACGGCGTCGTGGCTACTTATAAAGCAATAACCTCCATATGTTATGCATAATTATGGTGTTTAGGAACGTTCTTTCCAGCCTTCATTGTCCATAGTCGTTAGATAAGTAAATTACATTTTATAATTGATACACGGTACTCCCTTTCTTCTCCTAAAATTGTTTCTCCGAAAATCATTATCCGTAATACGTTTGCCATAAACTTCAGTAACCATAATGTTCAAGAATTCGAAATTTTGTTTTACATAATATTTTTACTTCTAAAACTATACTGTCATAATATCGATTACTATAATTGAACCCCTAACTTTGCATGAAATAAAGTCATATGTCCTAAGTAGTGTATTATAATATGATGTGTATTAATCTGAATGTTCATTTATTCTAAAATTGTTAGTCCTAAAACGTTTGCTAAAAATTAGGTTATAATGACAGAAACGAATCGCTGTTAATCCGACTCCACGCAGTCTTGTCTGCCCTACCCCTAGAATGTAATTTAGAATCGCATAGGCGCAGAGGGGTGAGGCGGCCCGCGAGTTGTGGAGCAGGTGGTTGTAACACTCGCCGCAGCGGTTGAGGCTGGCTGGTGAAGCCGGCCAGCAAGAGGAAGCTGCGGTGGTGAGCGTTAAACCATCTGCGACGATAAGCTCGCGTGGTACCACCGGAGCCGTGACAGAAACCATGCCTGCTGCATGTTGCATGCTCGCTTGCAAGCTGCATGCTTGCGTGCATGCTACATGTTGCATGCTTGCTTGCATGGTGCATGCTTGCTTGCATGCATGGTGCATGCTTGCTTGCATGCTCGATTGCATGCTGCATGCTTGCTTGCTTGCATGCTCGTTTGCATGCTTGCTTACTTGCATGCTTGCTTGCATGCATGGTGTATGCTTGTTTGCATTAATATAAATAATTTGAATTTAGGACTTATAACTTTTATTGAAACCAGTTTTAAGTCTTTTATATATTATTGATTGTAATATTTATGACAAAAAGATTTAGGGCATATTGTATTTAGAGATTTTAATTTTATGGCATTATATTATGTGACATTTAGTTCGGGCAAATTATCATTCGGACAAAAAAATATCGTCGCTTAGCTAACAATACCGCTCAAGTTAAAATATGACGGTTTTTATATTCATTGGATAACTCGTTTTATCACGCATCAAATCATCTTAGTGAGAATCACCAGAGTCTTATTAATATTACAGTTTGTACATAATAATTATAGCACATATTACAGATACAGCTTAATTAATTATAAATTCAATAATTTAGCACTTTTAAGACCTTTCTGAAAATGTATTAAAAGTTTGTTGCGCGGTATTGTTAGCTAAGCGACGATATGCTACTTTAGATTATGGATAAAAAATTGGGGAACACAATAGAGAACCTTGATACACATATAGAATCAAGAAAAATCTATACCCTAATGTAGTTAAGAAAGCAGAGCCAGGACCAACTGGGTTGGATAAAGGAGGAATAAAAGATTTTGGTATACAGCAGGCGTAGCATGACCATCGTAGAAAAAGGTTTTGTCGACTGAACAATAGACAAAATTACATAATTGCTATAGTGATGTCATTTTTTTATTCTTTGTGGACTTTACGGACGTCATGCCACGCTTGCAGGTGTATAGAAGACACATAGATTTATAAATAAACGTCAAGTAACATGAGTCGAACGCCTTTGTGGAATCTACAAAAATGTTTAAGAAACCTATAACTAGGTGTCGGGAAAATTAATGCAAAATAGTAAGTACATCATAGTCATTGCCTTTTTATTTTTCATTAAATAAGTGTCGGTGTATCGCAATTACAAGAAAATAAAATTCATTATTATGAACAATTAAAAACTGCAGCCGGCCTAGTTAGTACACAACAAATAAGTCAACAATTATTTTTTTCGCACGCTTTCTTCACTTTTTTATTAATTTCGCTGTCAGTAATTCTATCAAGCCTGTTATTTATTATTTTAAGCCTTATAGCAATAATAAAAGAGATAGCTTAAACAAATTGGGCCTATAAATATTAATAAGAACTTAAATTACATTCAAACCTCAAACAATTTTACGGAAGATCTTTATATGGTTCAGTATTTTAGTTATTTTGACGATAATATATTCATCTAGTCTAATATGTGATTTATTTCGAATCAGAGGTACTTAATAGTAGATTAATTATCATCGAAAAAGCAAACTAGAAGGTGATAGATGTGAAAATTGAACTTGATTACAGATTTATTAACTTTGCAATCTAAATGATAGGCTCTTGTGATGAATTTCTTCCATTAATCTTTTAATAATAAGTATTCGCTTGTGTGGCTGTGTCTATTTCTAATAGGTAGGTACTCAAATGTTCTTTTATTTACAACCAAATTGCTTTATTTAATCAATTTTCAACACAAGACGACAATATCTACATGTTTTTAAAACCCTTCTTAGTCGCCTTCTTATATTTGTCTATACAATTTTTATTTTCAAAATCCATCTTATCCATATCTACCTAAGGATTGTTATTTTTATTATTTACAAATCTTTAAGCAGTTTTATCATTCACATGATATAATTTCATAAAACTAAACTCAAATTTAAAAAGACAACGCCACCCGTCGGCCCGGATCATTTCTCCCGCAGGTAAGACTGACGTCAAGGTACCAGGATCGCATAAGTTCACAGTGGTGTATTGCTGTCTCACCACTTGTGGATGGACACGCCCACGCCCCTTCTATCCGTCTCGCTCTAGCATTAGGGCCGGGGATACTGTGAGTGTGTACGTGTGTAGGTTTGAGTTTTTGAATAGGGATAGGGACTGGAAGTTGTAAAGGTTTTGGTGTTTTTGTTATCTATTCTATCTTTTGTGCTTATCTATACAGTGTCTAATGTCGCAATAACTTTTATGTGTTATCTATTTTTGTAGGCCTGTTTTTTGGAAGACAGGAAACACGCTGTTAATTTTTCTGCTACTGTAAGCATGTAGTATAATACTTACCTATTACGTACAATGTGAAGAATAATACCTTGTTATTACACAAAGATTTTATGCAAGCAGTTACACTTGGGTCAGAAAAATATAAAGATATGAGACACGTATCGTAAAACACTAAATAGATAAAAAGCAGCATTCTTGATTCGTACCTAGTATAATGACATAACTATAGTAAGAAAACTTCTATGTCAGATAATAGTCGCTCCGCTTTTAACCAAAAACTCAAGTTATACCAAGTACCTATACGATAAAACAAAGCAGACTAAAGCAAATCAGAAAGAAACAGATTAAATAAACAAGATTGCAACAGAAAATAGCGCCAAAAACTTGCACCGCCTAAAACCATTCAAATGCCTATGGAACGGCTTCCTATCAAAGCGAGACGCTACGAACAGCGCCACCTATTGAGAATACAAAACTAATAACGAATTGCTTGGTAACCAATCCTAGCGTTTTGGTTCTACAAGCAGTAGGTTCGAAAATTATAAAGACTTAGCGCAAATATATATAGCTGAAAATCATAGTAGACGGTCCATAGACCTCTACTTATGTTTGAATAATGGAAATACCACGTCGCAGGAGTAGTTAGGTACAATAAATAGACAGGAAACCTCGCCAGAAGAAATGACTATAATTAATGAAGTAAGGCCACCTTGAGGTATCCTAAACCATTCAGGTGTAGCGTAGGACGAATAGTAGCTGGGAAGAAAAAAATGGGAATTTGGTGAGACCGGCACGGGACCGGAATGACTGGCAAAGACGAAAGAATGTTTATTACGCAACGGCGGGTAGCTGTTTTCGATGATTAATATGGGTATTTCAGTTGATATAAGTAATAAAGAGTCTTCAAAAAAGACAAGCCTCCTGCCGTAACTGCTGCAGCACACGAATCTGTGTTCTTACAGCGACGCCAAAGCAACTGATCGGTACTTAAAAAATGCACCGGTGATAACTTTGCCTTCAAACACGTTTCGCGACTGTCGTCGAAGCAAAGATCTTATAGCACGAAGATTCGAGAATACATCTGCACTGCATGAAAACGAAATCAATCGGCCAGGTTTCATTGGCCGATGGCAGTTTCAGTGGCACCGATTTTAAATCGGCACATTTATTGGATCGCATACACACCGTACATGAATCACCTGTGGTGAAGCTGATCGATTATGTCGTCACTCTCTATACACCGTGGGCCCGAGGTACTAACCACGCCTTTCTGATGGTATTATGAGTCAAATGTTATATCAACAAAAGTCCAATTCAGACTTTTTTTTTTGTTTTGTTTTTATTAACATAATAAATCTATTAACCTTAGTACTTCCTTGTAAATAATATTTTAGGTTGAAATGGCAATATTTATCATCATATCAGGTTCACACAACTCAGTACCTACGCTTTATTTATACATGCGGGATCCCGCAACTACCGAGTACACGCGGGATCAAAAATCATCGATCCTGCAAATTCCCAGATTACAAATTACATGCGGGATTGGATGCCCTAGCCTCAACATTATGAACTACGTGTAAATTAAATCAAACAAAATACCAAAAATTCATCATTATTATTCATTACGGCGATAACCAAGCGGGCCCTTCCGGACTACCTGAAACAGATAAAAACTACAAAGTATTAACAGTTCATAACCATTTATCACCAACCTACATTCTAACCCTTGCCAACGTCGGCAGTGAGCTTTCTAAAAGAGGTAGAGCACGCCTCCTAATCCAGGCAAGACAAAGGTACGGTCAGCAGCAACGATTTGTGCTTATAATACAACGATTTGTGCTTATATACATCCCTACAACGATCACCACTCCGTTTGCAAAGCAGGGTGATTATGGCAATACCCGTATTTACGGCGATAACCAAGCGGACCTTTCCGGACTACCTGAAACAGATAAAAACTACAAAATGTAGAAAGTTCATAGCTATTTATCATCATATTCATCATCCTAAATCCTAACCTGTTTTCTGAAAAAGATAGAACACGCCTCTTCATCCCATTTTTAGGGTTCCGTAGTCGACAAAGAACACTTATAGTTTCGCCATGTCCTTCCGTCCGTCCGCAGCTTAGCTCAGAAACTCTTAGTACTAGAAAGCTATAATTTTGCATGGATATACATATTAATCACGTCAACAAAGTGGTAAAATAAAATCATGAAAAAGTTTTTTTTTACGGTACATCCTGTACCTACGTGTAAGTGGGGATGTTTTTTTTTCTCGTCTACCCCTTGGTATGGGGTGTTGTTGGATAGGTCTTTCGTTTTTCGAATTTTTCGATTAAGGGATCCGTTTGATACATATTAAGCTGCAAATTTTTGTTAGTCAAGTGTCCCCCCCCCCCCCCGTCCCCCCCTGCCAGCTAAGCTGTTCGTTTTGGACATGAGAAAAAATTCACGGGCGTGGTATATACAACGAAATGAAAAGGAAAACTATCACAGCTAAGTAGGCTTTACAAGTTTACGAGTAATAGTCGAAAAATTTATAAAAGCAAAAATTTCGTACTTTCATTGAAAAATTACTTTTACATATATGTATAAGAGCTATGTCACAATTTTGGTCTACAATAAAGTGTATTCTATTCTAACGTTGTTTGTTATGTAAAACCAGTTACGAGTAGTCCGCATTATTGTGCAACTGCGGAACCTTATTAGGTATTGTGCGTGGCCCGACCCGCACTTAAGTATATTATTTGTCTCACGGTAGCGTTTGACCCTAGTCGCACCTGATGTTACGCGCAGACAGGGTCTAAAGATGGAGCACACGATCCAAGTAACAGAGATATAGACGGATTCCCCTATACCCCTCTAACTCTCACATCTCACACGACGCGGCGACGGAACGTGTGCGGAGAGCGAACTGACCTTCATGTCGGCAAGAGGGGCAGCAGCATTTAGGTATGAGTTAATAACAAAATACTGCGATCACCAATCTATAAGTGTGGTGATTATTGAAATATCTCCTCACTATCGCTTATGTAGCAGTCTATTAGTCCGTGCACAGAAAAATAAATAGTACGACGTACCTAACAAAACTTCATTCCCTCTAGGTAACTAAATATCTACCTACCTACAAAAATGTCCTCCGCGAATATGAAATTAAGCGAAAGAGTTCCGCTCTGTATTCGCGCATTATATTTCGTTTCGATCACTTGGTTCGGTTTCCTTTAGTGTTCCACTCTGGAGTTGCAGCGGCGCGTAAACATGTTTTCATACCTAAACGTGTGAAGTGATACAGGCTCGGGGGCTAAAAACGTCACATTTGGTGAATTATGTTTCGTTTCACATTCGTAATTTGCAAGAAGACTGCACATCCAGTCGGAACTGCAAACAAGCAATTGCCAAATGCACCTTGAAAACAATCAGTATGTAGACAGTGCAACTGCGTGACAACCGCCGACTGGAAATGCAGCACACTTGCAACTATAATTACGAATATGAAAAAAAAAATTGATTCACCTAATGTGACGTCATTAGTAATATTAGCCCTCAGGTTGGGGTGCATTAAGAGAGCTTCCACGAGTGACGATACTTAATTACGTCCGGCGCACCCGGGGCACATATTTTAGATATATGATAGATAAATAAGTTTATAGGAAGACTATCTATACCTACATAATTACGACCTCCACGCGGATTGATCGATCTGTTAAGATAGGTAAGCACGTTATCGCGTTCCGTGCTTCTAACTATCTACCACATTGTGGCATGCAGGCGGCGGGTTAGGGGACTCATCGCCAGACCAGTAACAGGCCCGAAAAGGAGAAGGGACGTGTTCCGCGCCCGCCTCTCAGGAGGATCTGGTGCCAGGCCCCACAGAAGTAGAGATCCGCCAGCCCCTGGCTCGCGGTGCATGCAGCTGCGAATCCTGCGACCCCGGCCAATGGCAGGAGAAGGAACAGCGTGGGTTTTTAGACGGTAAGGCACCCGCATTTCCCTTCGCCGTCCCCGGGCGAAGGGAATCCATACGGATATCCAGCTGACAAGAAAAAGGTATCTACCTCCATGGTCCTAGCTTTATGGGGGTAGGGTAGGCATTCGTATGAAACATAACGCCTATGTGCGGTATTTACCTAGTCTTACATGAAGGCCGATATACACGGCAGCCGCGTCTAAACCCCTTCAAAAGAATAGGTATCAAAATTTTACCTAAATGCCTTTTACTGGAAGCCCCACCCTAAAAATGTACATACCTATCGCGCTTGCCATAACACCAGAAATACCTAACTAGGTACAGGTACATGAGCCTATCACATCCACATCGAGAATCGAACGCACGACTCCTAGGCCGAAAGGCTGACGCTTCACTTTTGCGCTGTTAGGGTTGTCATACTTATTTATGAAATCTTACAATAAAAACTATTTTAGATCACATATTGCACCCAGGAGAGTTAGTAGGTGATTAATAAGTACTTAAAGCGTCTTCCCTAACGGAATAAACTGAGTGGTTTCGGAATTTGTTCGAAAGAGTTACTGCGGCTCTGGAACGCGAAGGGCACTAGGAGGAACACGGACGGGTTTTAGTCAGAAGAGTTTGACACTCTCTTCCGCTCCGCCCAGAGCGGAAGAAGTCACTTGATGATTTCCCATCCAACAAAAAAATAAAGCATAAACAGGTACAAAGCGATCAATCTATAAAGTCAATGTTATTATTGCCAAAAATGTTTCAGCTAGCTTTATGTTGCTTTTTAATAGTGTATCGCATCATATAAGTCTTTTCATTGCACATATCATGTTTTCTCTGCATCACCCTAAGGCCTGCATTACACAGAAACAGCATAAAGCGCAGGCACGGCGCAGACGCGTCACTTTCATACATTTTTCGTGCCGCTTCAAATTTTTTTCGCACAAAATTTATGAATGCGACGCGCATGCGCCGTGCCTGCGCCTTATGCCGTTTCTGTGTAATTCACGCTTTAGGTCGACTGGTAAAAAATGCCTAAGGAATTAAGTCCGCCTCTGTACCTACTAATTTTGTGCGAAAGTATAAATAAATTTCAATCAGTTTAAGGCAAATAATCTGGGGCCATGCCTATAAAAGTGCCATTTACAGATCAACCAAGCTTTTGGCTATAGACCCTTCAGGTCTCGCCAATAACTGCCCGGTTACGTTGAAACGGTACACAAGGACCATTTACAACCTACCTACCTAGGTAGTCCAATAGAAAAAAAAAACAATCAAACTCATTTGCAGAGAACATGTCCCCCCCCTCACGTAGTTTGGCCATATCGCCTCCCTGTCCCTTTATTAATAAAACAAATCTCTGTGTATAAACTATAAAGATAGAACTTTCCTATTGTGGAGATTCCATAAACCTGAATTCCTCAAAAACTGCTAGCAGTATGAATACAACATAAGTTCAATCTCACAACGTTCAAACCGGCTACAAAATTAAAATGACACCGTGCAAGCAATAAGCATTCAATTAACCAGTAATTCTAGCAAAATATAAAAAAAGTATCTTAAGTACCGAAGTCTAACAAAACACGCAAAGTATCAAAAAGCCCTTCAAGCGATCTAATTTTAAACAATCAATCCATTAACACCTTAACCCTTCAAATTCCACAACAGTATATTACTCTAAATCATCTCACCTCTACTCAAAACTTCAAAATCACATCAAACTTGTAAAATCTATTCACTCATTTGCAGTACCTTGCCGAAGGGCCGGAGGGCGGGGCGCGGGGCGGGGCGAACGGCACGCGCCGCCCCCGGGAGTGGCCCTGCGCCTGCGCGGGCGTGCGCGCTTCGCCTTACGGACCCCACCGCTAGATTGGCACCTTGAGTGTACCATACATTATGGGGTTATAGGAAAACATTTGTTTAATTTCTGTGATAAAAATAGAAGGAAAATGTTAATTCGTTTAAGAGTTACTTTGCCCATAAGCCTTGGTTCAACAGTCGGGCTTGCAATCGAGAGGTTGTGAGTTCGGACCCCACTCGTAGCACCATTGTGATACACCCACTCCTGCACGAACTTGTTTAGTTGGAGGGTGAGCAGGAATACACCTTCGTTTGAAAGACACGCCCATTTTTTCATCTTTCAACAAACGTTGGGTTGATGGTTAGCAGTGAATTATTTGAACACGTTTTTATAGCATTGTGTATTAATGGATGGGTTTAAAGCTGGATGAAATAGGCCGAGAATCGAGCTCAGTGGTGTCTAATTGGAGAGACCAGCCCAGTAGTGGACTGCTAAAGACTGATGATGTAGATGATAGATTTAAATTAGGGTGCTCATTATTTAATTAACAACAACGATTTGATCGATGCTCATCGGCGAAAGAGGGTTAAGTTAGTTTAAATTCTTTTTAGTCAAACCTAGAGATGTAGGTTCTTAGATCTCTCCGAATAGGAAAATGGCAAGTTTTCGAAAAATTTCACGCAAAAAAAAATAATATTTTCTAGTATCATAGCACCAATTGATAGTGTTGTTAATGAAGATTGAATTCTTCAAAGGAATGTTATGTGCCAAATAAAGAAAAATGACAAATTTAGAAATATAGCTTTTATTTTCATTAATTATTATCAACATAACATTACATCACGCCTATATTCCCCGAAGGGTTGGGCAGAGATTTATAGTACAGCCTCATTGCGCCGTTATGTTTAAGTCCCACGTAATAGGGGGCAAGCCTATTGCCATCAACCGGGCATAAATTCAGCATCCGGGCTGCTACTGACAATTTCCACAAGGTAAAACCCAAAAACACTTTGCCCGACCTGGGGCTCGAACCCAGGATCTCACGCTCAGCAGTCGCGCTTGCGACCACTAGACCAACGAGGCAGTCAAATATAATTATCATCACATGAGCAAAAGTCCATGACCTCTAAAATGAACAGCCAACGGTGAAATTTCCATAATTACCGAACTTGACAGACGAATTGGCGACTGCATATCGTTTTTATTAGCTGAAAGGAGAACGCTGCTCATCGCCTTGACGAAAGGAAAAACAGCACCGTTATATGGATCCTTTTTTTTTTTGCTTTGTGAAATCCTAATGTATACCCTTCGCCCGGGGGAGGTGGAGGATTATGCCGAACTCTTACCGGCTCAAAGCCCACGGTGTTCCTTCTCCTAACCTTCGGCTGGAGTCGCGGGATTCGCAGCTACATGCATTGCAACCCCGGCAGGCCTCGCCAGGGGCTGGCGGGCCTCTCCTTCTGTGGGGCCTTGTCCCAAATCCTCCTGAGAGGCGCACGCGGAACACGGCACGCCGCCGCGCCGCCTTCTTGGGCTTGTTACAGGTCGGGCGACGGGTATCTTTGCGTGGACCCTGGTCCAAGAAGCTATATAGATACTAATTACTACTATGCCTTATCTAAGTGTTGTATATTGGGACTTACAAATCCCGATGCTTATGAAAGTCGATTCATGAAAAAATATGTTATTATGCGGTAAAAATACAAAGAGTAAATAGCCAGCATTATTATTATATCTCGTGTAGTGCTGAACTTAAAGAATAGCACTATCCAATCTCTTTCCGAGGGTGTCGTAAAAGGCGACTAAGGGATTCTCTAGAGGATGGGCAGCAGCGTTCTCTGAGTATTTTAACAACCATACTGCGATTGCCAACCCGCCTGCCAAGCGTAGCGATTACGGCAAACCCCCCTTTTTGGGGGAGGCCTATGTCCAGTAGTGAACGTCTTTCGGCTGAATGATGATGATGATCCTTATTATATACCAATACTATATTACTATCATTTTCTTTTTTTAACCCCGTAGCAAAAAGAGGAGTGCTATAAGTTTGAACCCTCTGTCTCTCCGTGTGTCGGTCTGAGTCAGTGTAGCTCTAAAACGGATGAACCAATTGTAGTGCTTTTTTTTATTTGAAAGCTGGTTCAGTGTGGATGGTTCTTAGCTATGTTCGTAGCATTGTAGAGTACCTACCAACTGAAAATCAGCGCTGGGTGTTTGGCACCTGCATATTTCATATTTGATACCAGTTGGAGACCGTTTCGGCATGGGCATGCCCGGTAGCATAAAATGTGTATGTTTTATTCTTTTATGTTTTTATTATGTCCTTGGCTAAATAAAAGTTATTTCCTTTCTTTCTTTCTACATTATGTTTAATATAAAATGACTCAAGCCATTCAAAGTTATGGGGTTAAAAAACTGATATCTCTCGCTCTGCTCTATCGCTTAATATTCTTGTTCTATGCTTTTATCGGTTTATGCTTTTAACGGATGTTTACGTCCAACTGCACCTTTTACGATATATCTAATTCCGATATACTTAATTATTGTGATGTGATACAATTACGCGATAAAGGCGTATGTCATTATGTTGCGTCAACATGAAATTACAATCATCGTAATCGGATCAGAACATAATCACTTAACTAATACAATAATTGTAGAGAGAAAATACCTACTATATCGTTACCCGAGCGATATCGTACTTAATGTAGGTTTTAATGCGAATTTTTGTGGTTTTAAAAGTCTAATTTGTATTTATGTGTTACATGATACCTACTATGCACTATAGCACCGATACCGCGGAACTCATTTAAATTAAATCTTATCGGTATAGAGAAGCATAGACTAAAAAAAAATAACGGCTATGCCGGACATGTTGCTTCGATAAATATTTAGCGATAGATATCGTTAGCCGCACCATATCTAAGAACCCACGTAACAGCCCCGTCTTTTTTTGTCATAATGTGTTAAAAAGTAATGAGCGTATTTTTAATCTGAGTTAATTTACTTAGATTAATTAGTTTAAACGAGCTCTCGTAATACGACGGACAGAGCTACATTATTGGTCTTTCTTGATAAGTCATTTTACTTTCGCACTATGCGGTCAAAAATTACTGATAGGTTTACAAAAACTTCTTTAGTGCCAATGCTTCCGTATCGGGGCCACAATTTTTTTTGTTTATTATCTTTGTGAAATGAACAGGGCAGTAGATACTGAAAGAGTGAATTCTCTCATAGTTCCATGAAAGTATTTTATTGGAGCAACGATATAGTAGATAACCAGTATCTGAGTCGATATCGCTCAGATAACGATATCTGTTTACTATAGTTTAAAAGTTTGATTTAATCCTTTATTGGCTGGTATAGGCTTGAGGTTGATTAACAACCGCGCAGATCATACGATTTGCGAGGTTAAGCAACACTAGCCGCGGTCAATCCGTGGATGGGTGGCCATTCGTTACACATCGAGACCCCTCCGTCCCGCAGGGCACGTTAAGCCGTCGGTCCCGCGTGTCTTAGGAGACTATGACCGTCGTTACAGGTAGTCAGAAACCCGAAAGTCTGACAACCGGTCTAACCTTAGGATATCGGCATTGCCAAGTAATGTGGTTGCGGAGGTCTGATGGCAGTTGCTCCGTGTAAAATAATGGTATTCAGCCGCATCTGGTTAGAATGGAAGCTGGTCAACTTAGTATTGGAAAAAGGCTAGGAGGTAGAAAAGCCTGGTATGGTCTATTTTATTGTTATAACTTTCGTGAGACACATTCATATTTGTGGTTAATTGCGGGCACTACTAGTCGGGCAATCCCGAAAAATGCACGTGAGTATACCGTAATTAGGTAATCATAAATATTATGGTATGGTCTAATTTGAAATTGCATATTTAATAATGGTTACAAGCGCGTCCACCGTGTGCTATGTCCGGGTTTTGACCGGACAAAGTTTATCTAGGTTTTTCTGCCTGGAAATCCCACTTACAGTTTCGGCGTTAGATTTTTTCCCGGAAAATAGCGATTGGCTTATTGCTTTTAATCAAATTACCTACGTGTTCAGCTCTCTGTTTACCTATATGGAAGTAGGTATGTTCGTAATGTTTCTGTTATGACTTAGCTATAGCCCGATATTATGAGTTGATTAATGGGTATTCGTTATTAAAACTTTTAATACAGGAAAAGAGATTTTAAGTGGTTAAGCAATAATAAGGAAAAAAACATAATTACATTACAAAACAACGACTTTATTATTATATTTATACGGTGTTGTTCTACATCAATAATTAATTATAATAATTATAACCAGACTAACGCTGTTAGCTGGCTCTTGCCGTGAAGCGTTAGATACGCGAAAGCTAAATCACAACAAATCTGTCATTATCTATAAGACTATTTCGATGAGGTTTTATCCTTTTCTAACTTCATGTGCTTTCGTATCCTTGTTTTTCTTATCTGTAAAATTTCGCTCTTGTATCGCTAATACTCGCGAACCGCTGTTACACCTACACCGCGGATCGCTGCAGCGTCGCGCTGCCGGCTTTGTTTGGATAAGATTTCGCTGTTGTTTCGCTTGTCGCGGCGGAAAGCGGAAGTAAGCAAAAGCCGTTACCTATACCGAAAAAAAGTTGGCTGCCCATCTTTTAGCGTGGGTAGTCTGTCAAAAATGCGACTAAAGAGTTAGAGCGCTTACACACGAGCGGCAAGTTCCCAACGTCAGAGGTAACTGCAGCCGTCGACGCGCGTCGGCGGCAACCGTCGACGCGTCGACGGCTTCCGTTGACGCGTCGACGGCTTCCGTTGACGCGTCGACGGCAGCCGTCGACATTTCAACTTCGAAGATCACCGGCAGCGGCAGCAACTGCAAGTGTCGCTATAGGTCGACGGTCGACCGAACGGTCGACGGTTGCCGCCGACGCGCGTCGACGGCTGCAGTTACCTCTGCCGTTGGGAACATGCCGCTCGTGTGTAAGAACGCTTATCCATGCCACGGGGGTGGGAAACAGTATCCTCCTTTAAGGCCCATTTAGATGGAGAGAGTTTCTCGAACGTTTCTTGGCGAGAAATCGTATGCTACTATCGCAAGCAATAATCGCCATAAGATTATTGTATCATAATGTTTACTTATAGGCAAGAACTAAATTCTCGCCTACGATTATGTCATACGAGATTCGCAAGTAATTTTTCGCAGGCGATAAATTACTGTGACTGTTTACACAGCGAAAATTATAGTAAGAAGATTCTTGCTTACGAGTTCTCGACTTGTATAAACACGATCTCGTATGACATTTTTTCAAGTTCATACGAGTATCGTACAAATCGGTTTGAACCGTTTTTGAGTGCGAGTTTTGCCATTCGAGTTCAGACTTCAGTGATTAAGTTCTGTTTACACGGAGACAGATATATTCTATTGCGAGGCGATTGTCGCCCAAGGGGAAGGGCGATAATCGTGAATGTTTACACGAAGAAACTTTTTAAATGTTCTTTCGATAATCGTATCTTCGAGTCGAGAAACTCTCTCCATCTAAATGGGCCTTTATTCCGTGTTGTTGACGGAAACGATTTTGAGCACCCCATCCCTACTCTTGGGTACCTATCGTAAAAGGCAACTAAAGGATTACGTCAAGAGGATAGGCAGAAGTGTCTTTCTGCCAACAACAATGCGACTACCAATCCGTTTACCAAGCATGATGATTAAGTCCATTCCTCATTTGACTGTTCATTGTAGAGGTCATATGGGATCAAATCAAATACTTTATTTGTGAACGTAGGTCATTATAGAATGGTACAAAAATACATTTTAGGATCGCCAATGTCCTACCATTTATATGTTGTACAAACTTTTATGATACATATGTAGGAATAAGTACCTAAGTAAAGTAAATTAAGTAAACATGTCAGGGAATGAATATAACAAAATTAGAATTAAATAATCATTTTATAAATTTCAATTGATTGTATCACTTAGAAAGTTTTAAACAGAATATTACGTTTTTTCAATTAGAAATGATCGTAACTTTTTTTAAATACATCAATACCTTCTGTTATTATGTGAGGATATTATGATCCTTCTATACACTTATGACCGATCTCTAGGTACCTTTTTTTTATTTATATTTATGTGACAGGTTGGCAAACAATCCGGCCCAACCGATGGGAAGTAGTTACCGCCGCCTCTACAGCGTGTAAACGAATTCGTGTAATTCCTTAAAACCACATGATCGATTACTGGTGTAGACGGGCCCCGCACGGGATTTAGGTTGTTTTTTTTTTCTTTTGGTTTTGGGAAATTATCGTAGGTATCTTATCTTACCTAATAAAAAATCAGTAAAAAACAAAAATTATATTTCATTTTTTGATGTCGGTGCTCGTTTCGATGCCACGCATACATTAATGAAAGCACGGCGACACGGCTGGCGGGCACGACTAACACGATATCGCACTTTGCACTCAGTTAACTCGGGCCTCTAAAATTACTCCGAAATAAAAAACCAAGTTTTTTTTAATTTTTCTAATATATCCATTTAGTGTTAATCTGTGTCACCAGTAAATCACGCGGTTTGAAGGAATTACACGAATTCGTTTACACCCTGTGTACACGACAAATTAAAATTAAATGCAATGCATCATGTCCATATTTATATAAAAAATCAATAATCCGTTTCAAAGGAAGTTCGGTTTGGGATTCTAGGTAGATTTTGTAACCTAAACCCACACCTTTTTGCGGCTTCTTTACCTGCAAAGTAAAAAACAACCTTTGAACGGTTGCAAGAAACCATCTTTCAAATGAGTTCATTGTTGTTCGCTGCATATATTATACGTATTTATAAATCAGTGGGAGGGGAATAGTAAGAGGTTGACTCACATGTCAAATTTTAAAAGCGGAGAAGCTACCTTCTGTTTCAATAAAGGATTTAGAACAAAGACCTAAATGAGATAAACGCTGAACAGGCATTGATAACATCAAAGCAACCGTGCAGAGTATAAAAACAGCTTTTTTTTATTCCTTTCGATGGTCGCATTTGACCATCGTCGCACTTGATGGTAGGTAAGCGCAGATAGACACACAAATCCAAGTAACAGAGATATAGAGGGATTCCCCTATACCGCTCTGGCTCCCACATACATACGGCGGAACACAGTAAACTGCTTGGCGCCGGACTTTAATGTGAGGGTAGTAGCTAGCCAGGCGGACCGTAAAGATCCTTCCACCAAGCGAAAGTTGTCACCTGATTGGCACCACCCAGGGACCACGTGTAGGGTTTAGAACTAAGGGTGCCTTCCCACGGACGAGGGTGACTCGGCCCCCAAATCAGCTAATGTAAAAAGATGAAGAAAAACTGTCTCAGATATTGATGAAGATCTTGGAACTGACGATAAAATAGAGGTAGATGCGGAGACAATAGAATATAATTTTGGAAGCCTTGTTACTCTTTCATCAGCTTCTTCTGATAATATATTCGTTCGTATGGTGGATGTTGTTAGACGCGACCAAGTAATTATTTCAAGAGAATGGTGTGCAGAATCAGAGATTTCTGAACATTCGTTATACATTGAGCCCCTCCTTGCCTACGTTATACCGCCGGTCCCGGGTGTCATAGAATCTTTACGGGTAGCCCGAAAGTCTGAAACCTGATTTGACCTTAGGTCATTTCCAAGTAACTGAATCGTTGAGATCTGATGGTAGCCGCTTCGTGTGAAATACTTGCATTCAGCTGCATCTGGTTATTCTGGACTGACCCTAACATAGTTAGAAAAAACGGTAGGTTCAGCAGCATCTTTTTATGCGTTATACTCTTCGTAAGCTTTTTTTTTTTTTCTTCTTAAAGTTCTCATGGATGCCCTTCGCCCAGGGAAGGCGAAGGGATATGCCGTACTTTTACCGGCTAAAAACCCACGGTGTTCCTTATCTTGACCCTTTACCGAGGTCGCGGGATTCGCAGCAACATGCATCGCGACCCCGGCAGGCCTCGGTCCGCCAGCCCCTGGCAGACCTCTTCCTCTGTGGGGCCTTGCCCCACGTCCTCCTGAGAGGCGCGCACGGAACACAGCGCGCCGCCTTCTCGGAGCTGTTATACTCTTTTTACCCTAATATAAGTTTTGACAGCTCGATTATTTCGTAAATAGTAGCTGTAAGGAGACTGCTATCGAAAAAACGTAAACGACATCATCAAAAACCTTAAAATATCTACAGGGTATTAACGAATCTACTGGTGACACTGATTGACTCAGCATAGGTTTATTTCACAATCAACGAAAAAAAGTTTTCAAAAAATTAACCATGGTATTCTGTATCCGACTAATTTTAGTGTCCCAAGTTAACTGACTGCGTGGAGCGATATCGTGCTACTCGTGCTCGTTAGCTGTGTCGCCGTGCCTTCATTCATTTATGCATGGCATCGAATATTCTATCAAATAAAAAAAACAAAAGTGTTTTTTTTTTGTTTTTAGTCAATCTAAATCCAGTGCGGTGTTAATCTAAGTATACCATTAATAGATCATGTGGTTTGAAGGAATTACACGAATTCGTTTACACCCTGTTTTTTACCCATGTTTTTTTTATCATTATTTCATATTCTTTGTATGGTAATGTTTTATAGAGAAACGCCAGGAATCATTACGGTGAAAAGAGTATAGTTACAACAAAATCCCGTTGCCAAATGCAGTGAATAAAGCAATTTTATTTCTGTCTTTCATCGGATTGATATTCTGCAACAAATGGCTGCGGGCATCAGCCCGAATTCACCATAATTATGAAATTATTATTATAGTGACGCTGTCAATCTTCGACATGTGATGAAGACTTTGTAATAACTACCGATTGTGTAAGATTTTATCTCTAGGTGAGGTAAAGTTCCATTCTTCTAGTCCATCCAAATCTGGAAGAGATCGCCTTGCGCGATAAGACCGCATTTTTGTATTTAAATTGCTTTTCTTGTTGTGTTAACCTGGTGTAATGTACAATATAGAGTATATAAATAAATAAATTATAAATTAAGTTGTGTTTTTCTGTAAGGAGATTCTGAGTTGCAGCTTCGGCGAATATTAGTGCTATCGAGATGATACAAGAAATGTATTTACTTAAAATATTTTGCCGAATGTGTTGGGCACTTTAGCCCTGACATTACGTTCTGAATGATTTGTACATGTCTTGTTCGGTTAGATTCTTAGCGCATTCGTAAAGCGTATTTCGGATCTGGTATGGATACTGGATGTGGCACATTGGTCGCAAAGGTTAGTTTTTAGGCAGTACGATCGACCTGTAGACCAGTTTAGGTCTTTGTCTCGACCACTTTACCGAACGTTGTTAATTGTACAATGAATTTGGTTGATTGTGATGTTGTGGACTTTTTTGGCGCCAACTTTTTGTTCGCTAGAACTAAAAAAGGTAAATAAGGAGAAGATGTCTGCATGTCTGCAATCTAGATGAAAATGAACAACCTCAATTTATTCAAAATGACAAACTCCTTTCACAATTTGACGAAAAAAAAAGCAATTTAAATAAATCAGATTAAATAAACGTGATTATTTTTCATGAAATTCGCTTCATTACAGCGTCTAACGATTGTAATTCAAAGAAACACCCACAGGGCCCCACGGCTAATCGCCCACGTACCTACGCTACGAGTAATGTTAGCTGAAGGGCGTCTGCAGAGGGTGGCGTATCGACCGCGGGGATTACCTCCCACTGGGCGGGTGAGAGGCTTTTAGACTATACGATTTCTGAAGATAAATTATTGACGTGACGGTGTCGTCGCGAGGTCGTGACGGTGTCGTGACGGCTTTACAAAGAATTGTTGATTTGGATGTTGGACAGCGATTAACTAATTGATGCGTCTGAGAATGTTAATAATCAAAGATAATGAGAAACATGATGGGTGACGTCACTATGTAGGTACAGGTTAAAACGTTACCGTTTCGGATTTAGACCACATTTTAGTAGACGATAAATTAATAGCGTAGCTTATGCGTGGCTGAGCTGGAATGGTTGGTAACCAATCAGTAATGTAAATAGAAGGGTCTTCGAAGGGTGGCGTATCGACCGCGCAATTCGCTTCCTATGCAGCATGATGAATCAGAAAGATTTTAGACGGGACGACTTCAGTATGTTTAAATAATTGATGATAACACCTATCGGGGACTAGTCGTTAGGTCGTGACAGAGTCGTAAGGAATTTTAGGTTTGGGTATTAGTTAGGTGACTTGGTATGTAAGTAATACTTAGGGTTGTCTTAATGAATTGCAATTTTTGGACGAAGAGAATCTGAACAGCAGATGCAGATTTAAAAAACGTAGCAATGATAATACGAGTATTGTGTGGTCAACATTATGGAAAACTGAATTCATTGTTAGGTATACCTATTATGTTTGTAATAAGGATTGTTTCGTGAGCTGCTGCTAGCTGCGTAGTGTTTACTGCATCAAAAAATTATAAAGCACGTTGTGACAACTACACAGTACCACAAGGCCTTGTAGTAAATACATAATGGTTAATGTTGTTTTTTTTGCACTGCTCTTAAGCATTGCCTGAATTTGAATTTACCAGTAAGGTCATGAATTTTAATTATTTCTTACATTCATAATTGTTATTAAGTACTAGCTGCGCCCTTGCAGCTCTGCCCGAGTGAGAAGGTTTTTTTTTTACTACGTTTGAAACGTACACGCTATTCGGTATGTAAAGTAAAAGTAACCTATGCGGATTCCAAAACCATTTCGAAACCTTAGTTTTCTAAACCTTATTTCACCATTTCCAGCTCTTGAAATTATAAGATGGTGCTTATTTTTACAATACGCTTGACATCTATTTGATCTCTAAATTTCGTCACATATTCAGCGGAATGGGCTAAATACGTTCGATTCAAAGTCTTCAATATAAAAACAAGTTTTTGAATATCAATTTTAATCAATGTATCAACTTTTTAACCTCAAAGCTAAAAACGAACTCTTTTAAATGTTGTAAAAGAAATCAACATTAAAACTATTCAGTGAAGTCATAGAATAGGATCACCAGCAAAAGTTTAAAAAATAATTTAAAAAATAGTTACCGCGTAGTAAACAAAAATATTCAAATTAGTTTTTTTTAAATAGCCTAATCTTTAAGAAAAAAAATAAAAAATAAACTTTACTATTAATACCGAATTGCCAACAACAATTGTATAGAGTTTCAACTCAATCAGTTAAACGATGCGCGAACGCATAAAATACGAACACACAATAAAACATTAATTTTAAATTAAGAATTTTTTGTGTTCAGAATTTAAACGCGTGAGTACAAATCAGATCGAACATGTCACGCCATCTATAATGCTAGATTCGAACTACCGATGCGATTGTATAGTAATACATTAACGTTCGGCTATGTTTAATAATTTCCAAGAATTTTAGATAAGAAAATAGGTACAAGCATGAAAACAATGTTGTTTAATTTCTGAGTTATAACGCGTAGAGTAGGTACTAGGTACCTACTTGGGCATTTCTTTACAATTAACAAAATTTCATGTGTCCTTTGCTGATAGTTCAGGCTTTTGTAACACGATATCATCAATACAATAATATCGTGTCACGATCGATCGTGACGACTAAAATGTCGTCAATGTGAAAATATTCTTTGTTCATTACACTTTCTCTAATCCAATTTCATGATTATTTTATGGTTGTAAGCAAAAATTTTAATTACTTTATGTTAACAAGATAAAAATGTTTGTTTATTAAGGAAAATGTACAGAGTAATTGCTTACGTAGGTATTTTAGGAGATCTTAATAACTTAGTTATGCGTTTTTTTTTATTAAAGCTTTGTGACTACAGCCCTTGTAAAGTAGTAAATTAAGTTGATCCGTAGTATGAAGCTCTACTTTAATGCTTTACGTATCATAAATCACTACATAGTATAAAACAAAGTCGCTTCCCGCTGTCTGTCCCTATGTATGCTTAGATCTTTAAAACCACGCAACGGATTTTGATGTGGTTTTTTTAATAGGTAGAGTGATTCAAAAGGAAGGTTTATATGTATAATACTTTGCACCCCTGCGAAGCCGGGGCGGGTCGCTTGTAGATCATAATTAATAGACAGATAGATCATAAACGTAATGTTATTGTGATGTAAGTGATCATCTCCCTGCCCTTATCCCAGTCTAGGCGGGGTCGGCACAACATGATGTATTCCTCTCTATCAGCCGTCATCTCAGTACTCACACCTTTCTTACCCATATCATCCTTCACACAATCCATCCATCTTTTCTTTGACCCAATACTACTCTGTATATCAAGTACCGTGAAAAGATCCAATAATAACACAAAATGTTAGTTATTCATCCAAAGGAGAACGAACAAAAATTTTTGGGGCGTGTCCCCACCCAGCAATAACGGCAAGACTTATGTTGTTAGAAAGCTCTCTTCATGACTAACATTTATTACTACCTATGGCATTTAGTCCAAAACATTGTGAGAAAAAAAACCTCTGCTTGTTCCATCCACATTCATATTATACACTCTTCTAGTAACTTGATGTAAGTGCAATGCGTAACGCAATGCAAAATAAACATAAATACATATATAAATAGAATCTCTTACCTTTTGATCATAAATAGGTGTTATTTAGGGAATAAGGTAGATAAATACAATACGGCCGACGTATCTTGGCGAGTCTGAAGTTAGCTGATTAGCTGCGCAGTAGACGATTTCGTTTCTAAAAGATTCATTGCGCAGCCAAACAACTAACTTCAGACTCGCCAAGATACACCGGCCGTATTGTAGCTTTGTATAATAAACAACAGGACAGTAAACAAACCAAAGTATTCATTCAAGGTATTGCCTATCTTACCTGCATTTTTCTTTTCATTAATAATAATGCTATGAAAAAAATTGTCTTATCATTATAGTTTAAAAAACCAAGAATGCATTTAAAATTTATTTGTCTCTAATAAAATTCATATTTATTTGAAAACGTAATCTTTCAACAAACTATAGGTAGTTTGTTGAAAGATTACGTTTACAAATAAATATGAATTTTATTATATTAACCTAGGGGTTAGGTACAAAAAGAAACGAACTACTTAAGTCCATACAAAATAATAAAAATACTCAACTTTTTTTCATCTCTATGCGGAACCCTAATTATAATACCTAGTTGCACAAGAGATAAGGCCGTGTTCAACAAAGTTTAACTACGTGTCGATCATCCCTCATCCCTCCGTACAACCCTCCGAGGGGGTGGCATGGTGTTATGGGGGCTACGGTTTAGTAATTAATATTTTACAATATGAGATATTTTGTTTGCTTGTGTGTGGTAGGGTAAAAAGGAATTTGCATAGTTTGAAAAGTCGGGTCAATCTCGACTATGAACTTGTATTATTGAAATCTCTAATTTTCATTAATGACGGATACCTCCTTTAATAACATAAACTCTTGGAAATTACATTTTTAAATATCTACATATTATAAAAATACAACATCTATGGATCTATTTATAAATATAAAAAATAGTAGCCCATCCGGATCGGGATCATGGTTTATTATTAAAACAATATCTATTATTATTTTTCATAGTGTTCTAACTTAGGTAGGTATGTCCTTAAATATTTATGAAAATACTTTAATACATTTTTTTTGGAGTTTAGTTCACCCGTCATACATCACACGATTATAATTTTGTAGATAAGTACCTAATTTAGTATTAGATACCTATATCAAAGGGGCTACTATCCAATAGCATATCACTAAAATCGCTGTCGATCAGTGTCTTCATCATTGTAGTGAGGCTAATTCGTAATTTTAATACACCGGTTCTGAAATTCTCTAAAATTATAAATTAATCTTACCTGACCTTAGATAACGTATGACAAAAGCTCTCTTCATTCTATGAACCTTTGTCTTCTGTACAAGGAAGTTCCTCTCCACTCCATAAATTCTCTTTCGATAAATTTCATGACAGACTTTTACTTCCAAGTATACGGTAGCTTCTGTTTCTCGATCAAAACAACTGCCGTGTCCACTCTCTCGTCATCTTTGAGTGTGCTTGTCTAGTGACGTTTTTCAAAGCCACCTGCAAAAGAATTTAATACTTTTAAACATGTTGTCTACGGCTCTAAACAATTTCTATCCATTTTTCCCCATGAATTTTATAAGAGCGACGCAGGAATTATTTCAGTTAAATGCGCAGCACACGGCACCCCTGACCTTTATTTATTGATATCTTAGTTATCCTATATCTTAAATATTTACTTGATCAAATTGCGATAAATCTGATTGAAAAATAAATACAATATACCTAATAGAGAAACACGTCCTCGAAATAAGTCCTATAATTTGTTTGCTTTCACAAACGCGGGGCTGTTTTCTTTTAGCCTAGGATTCTGCTGGAAAAGAATATACGTGATATAACACTACATCACAATGAAAAAAATACACAATAGTAACATTAGCCGACAGTCTATTGCAAAGAATCGCTATTGACTTACTAAAACAAAAACATTTACTTAGCGATACCTCGAACCAACTCTGAATGGACATAAAAATTATGGGAATTGCTATGGCCTCTAAAACACTAAAAGAATTAGTAATTTTATACAAATATGTATGCGGCTCTTTAAGTTAGTAAACGATTTTAATTATTTTACTGGATTATTTATGATTATTACAATAAATATGTAAACTACGTAGACTCTAGTTGAACGGATAAAAAGAAATGGCACTCTGCTGAAATTATGTTTAAAATCACAAGAAAAAAGTATTGTAGATAGAAGAATAAAGGAAATGATAAAAGATAGGCCGATGGGGGTATTGCAGGACGAATTGAACCATTGGAAATTTTAATTAAGACGACAGATCCCCATCCCCGTTAATAACTTCTGAGTTACGGATATTATTATTAAGTATCAATATAGCTTGAATCACTGCTTATCCTGCTCCACAAAATAAATATAAGACGACCACTTTGTCCTTTGTGACTCCAATATCAACAATAATTTTAAAGAAAATAATATTTTTATTAAGTACTTACAAAATTTCTGCTTCAATAAAATTCAAAACTTTCCGACTCTATCGGTACAAAATCGTTATTATGATCCCAATATTATTCCTAATTCCTTATTACATCTGTTTAATTCCACTATTGTATTAAAAACAACACAAAATCCCATTTGGTAATACAATTTTAGAGTCGAATCGTTCCCCTTTGAAACGGGCGCCCTACGCTCACTCGAATATTTAGGCCTAAACGGCGGACTGGCGAATTCCGCGCTCCGCTGTTAGCCTAGTACTTATTGTTATAATTATTTCTCTATTATTAACCATAATAGTGTTATACTATGCTTTATTAATAATGTTACTTTGAGTAATAAATTTAATAATGATAAGTAATTATTGCCAGTTAAAATTATGAATGATCTCTGCCAAGAAACTCGGTAATCCTTTGTTTCACTTATTTTATGTTTACTCCACGTTATAAAGTAATAAATCTTTATGATTAATAAATGTATGGTGGATAAAATGTCTGTCTAATTAAAAATATTTATTGCAAAGACAAAACGGTATAAAGTAGTAAAAACAAAACGGAGTAACTCTATAAGAGTTACTCCGTTTTGTTTTTACTACAAAGTAGTTCACCTAATTCATCGGCAAACTGTCAATTTTATTACTATTTGTTCTGGCAGGATATTATCTATCGCAAGTAAATAATAGTGATTAACTAAAGACTTCTGACCCAATTCATGGTATTTCTCTGATTAATAACTAATGTAACGCGAATCATAATGAAATTGCTCCTAAAATTAACCACATCATTTAGGCCTAAAATCATACACGCACGAAACTATACATCAAAGTTGACAGCCTTCGTTAAAGATTGCAGTACTTGAATTGAAGGAAAAAACTCACTTATTGCTTTCTAATTTATTCTTAAAAATTCAGCTTGTATCGGCCGCTTTCTCGCGGGTCACGACTTCTCAACATCCGTTCTCTTCTGAATGCACAATAGGAATGTTGACATCTCCTTCTAACGCTTTCATTTGCACTATACTTGTCTCTTTCCAGCCGTCACGCGACGTTGTCAATCCTCCGTGCCGTATGCGGTGACCTTGTCGCGGTGTTCACGATACAAACACTAGGTATAATTACTGAAGATTTATAGTTTAATTTACGACCGTACATTCTTTCTACTCGAGAATGAAATCCTGTTGATTATGTGTGACGCAATTGGGCAATTTGTTATAATTTTTATCATGTTTTGGAAGTCGTGTGACTAGATAATGTTGTAATCGTGACTCGTGACATGCTGTGTAAGTTTTAATTAACGCTAAGTGAACAACAGCAATAAGTTTGGATATTGATACGGTTAGATTATGACTGATAGAACTAGTTCAGGAGACTGTATTTGAATAAGAAAATGTGAATGTAAATGAAAATGATATTACATTCTATAATTGAATTTGAGAATGGCAAATTGTGAAATAACAATGAGAGAAAGTAACAATGTCTACTCTTCAGTTAGTTTCAAAGACAGATTATTGGATAGATTTCAAAATAACAGAAGCCATCTGTTCGTTAGCTAGCTTTCTTTAAAATAAAAAAAAAAACTTGTAAAATCATGAAGTCATTCATCATTGATCTTGCGCATGCTAGTGCCACAGGACCTGGAGAAAGACAGAGACAGATCGGGAAAACATATTAATGTACGAAAAGAGAAAAAAAAAACTAATCAATACTACCACCATTGTTAGTAACGCTTCGACAATAGATCAAGAGCGAGAATTGACAAAACATTCGACATGTTTTAGTCGTTATGGAGTAATTTTGATAAATTAATGAAATAGCTAACAATCTTCTAAATTCATATCGTTATAAGTTTTGCAACAAGAATATTCATCCTTAATACTTTTGAGGAATAGATACCTGTAGACACCCCTAGGAAGAATAAGGTAGGTAGCGTTAGTAGATTGATTTGAAAGAAAAGGGTGTTAATGCTAATTACCAGCTGATGATTGAAAATACGAAATTAGTGAAGAGAAGAAAGATTAGTCGGAGAGTAGACCCTAATCCACTTCGGAGACCAGGCTAGCAGAATGAGTGTAAATTGCACTAGCAAAGATGATGCTTGCGAAAGAGGTTGCTTTGCTGCGTTAATATTAGGTATCCTATCCTTTTATCTTAAACTACGATATGTATTTTACAATGTGCTAAGATTTTTGTTTTAGGTACTAAAATCAATCAATCTATCGATTATCATTGTCCTCATTGAATAACTCCAAAAACTTTATAATATAATTAGATGAACAAAAAGATTTTTTGGGATGAATTTTGTCACCACTATTTCCACGTTGTTGCTATATGATTATAAATACGGGATTATTTTAAGTAGATAATAGACGGCTGATGATATGCTCTCACTTGGTAAAAATTAGGTTTCTCTGAGGATGGACCTGAAATTCCTCGTTAATCGTGGATAATAGACTTAAAAAAAACCCTAAAAGATATTGTTTGTTTGTTAATAAAAGCATTACCAACTCCTTAACCATAGAAGACTTTTGCTACAAGCCTAAAGTAAGCACTGCAGAAGAAACTATAACTCCATAAACTACTCTTATAAGAAATTCAAGAGCAATTCCAATAATTTTATGGCTGCTCATTCAAATTCAAATGGAGTGAAACCCAAATAATCCGGCAACGTATTATTATCAGTGGCCCAAAAAAGCTCGCGTGCGCTGCGTTATTTAAAACCTACTGCTGAACACGTCCTGGGAATAATTTCTTCTGCCGACATGTAAACACGGATGCTTGGCATACATAAAACAAAACAACTTAAATCCACCCACAATTCAATGTGAAAGAAACTCTACAACATCAAAGTTAAAGTTGAAGATTGATTGAAGGTTGTCGGGATATATTTGGTAGGATCTAAGAGTGCTTGTATTTATTCGTAGTCTATTTTTGGCTGCGGTAGGCGGTCGCTCCAATACATCTTGATTTTTTATATCTTTTTAAGGGCCTTTTTGTAGCCCGAGGCTATGTCTGGATTTAGTCCGTGTTTCCGGCTATTGTGCTCGAGTAATTTTCAATTAAAAGTCCTTGATTTTGAGCTTAGGGTGTTATGGGTGTGAGTTTCGGTAATTCACAAAGAGTTGTTAATGATTGTTGTAGTTTATATGTTATAGTAGCAAAAATATGTAAAATTCTTGGGAAAACGTAGGGAAATTGGGACAGACGCGCTTACAATATTAAGAATCAGAAACTCATTGAACTGTAAATATTATAACTTCTTTAGAACTTTTCACTAAATCCTAATCCTAAACTAATATTATAAACGCGAAAGTAAGTTTGTTTGTTTGTTACCTTTTCACGCCTAAACCACTGAACCGATCATCCTGAAATTTTCATATACGTTGTCAGGTGTACAGAAACGGACATACCTTTCATTCCGAAAAAAAGTACTGTTCCCGAGAAAAACAACAATAACGTTCATAGATGGCGCCACGTGTCTTTCGAATCATGATTGAATTATAATATCCCGAAAAATACGGAATACACGATAAACGACATCCACGCAGGCGAAACCGCGAGCGACCTCTAGTGAAAAATATTTTTTTATAGTACTTACATTACGTTCCTTCTTAAAGACTATAAACGGAGCTGAAAATACTTCGATACTTTATTTATCTCCTCGTGAAAATACCGAGTCATTCCAGATGTCTGAAAAGAAATACAACTGTTAACCCGAAAACTTTATCTCCGTCAAGAAACTTCTAAACTATAATAGAAAACTTCTTCTTTATGTGTCTTTCCAACTAGCGAAGGTTTGCAGTCAGCTTCGCTAATGTCCTGCGGTCCCTCGCGAGGCGAGAAGGTTGGCCAGCTCTCGAAACTCCGGTCCACTCCCGAAGGTTTCTCAACCATGTATTCTTTCTGCGGCCAACGATTTTGCCCCTCATGATCAGTTGCAAGGGCTGGTATCTCTCGTGTCTAACCGCGTATCCCAGATACGCAACTAAAAAATACAAATAGGAAAAGGAATTCTAGAATGGAAACTGTTGGGGTAAACCATAACTACCAAAACTTTAATTCGGTGATTACATTACCTACATCAATTATAGTGATAGGGTTATGAGTTTTGGGTGTTAGGACAGGCCCGAACTTGGCGAAGCGTAGTGCAGGATGTTTTGATGACACGCTACACTGCATTTCTGTAAGCTTGCTCCAACTTTTCGATCCGAAACAGCCATGTGCAACTCTAAATAAATTTATTACAAAAGAACAGACATTAATAGGTAGAAGGATCACGAGCATGGACACCCCAACAGACCACAATAACGAACTGCCGTGAGCAGAATATTACCGGAAACACTAGTAAACGGATTGATGAATGCGTATGTTAAGCGCATTGCAAATCAGAAGACGCAAAGTGCTGCCCAACCAACGATATCCATCACCATGACAAACTTAACCTAAATCTGGATAAGAGTATTAAATAACTGCTAAAAGCCTGAGGCGAGGATATTGGCAGACTTAAGCCTAGCGCCACAGTTAGGCTATTTTTTCACAGCTCAAGACACCACACGACCAAAAATGGTGACGACTCCGGAGGCCATATATTATTATTTCTATGAATCGTTTCACTAGTAGTGTCGTTCTGTTTAACCTTTTCTCAACTATGTTGGGGTCAACTTCCAGTCTAACCCGATGCAGCTGAATACCAGTATTTTAAACGGAGCACAACCCAGTTACTGGGCAATGCGGATATCCTAAGGTTAGACCGGTAGTCAGACTTTCAGGCTTCTATACCCGCAACGACTGTTATCGGTATTTGTATGATACCCAGGACCGACGGTTTAACGTTCTCTCCAGGGCACGGACGGGGTCTCGATGTGTAACGAACGGTCACCCATCTACGGACTGACCGCGGCAAGCGCAGCTTAACCTTGCAAATCGTATTAGCCACAAGTCCCTCATTAGTAGTGTCGTGTCGTAAATAAACGGTTCATAGAAATACATATAAGGGGCTAGAAGCCATCACCACAAATTGTCGCATCGTCTTGTGGATCACGGAAAAACGGCCTACGGGTATTTTTTTTACAACTTGCTATAATATTTTATCGAAGGCTATAAAAATGTCCTTACGCGATGCCATCTCCCAGTTTATTGGTTACGGCCCCATTTCAATACGCTCGAGAATTTACGTATATTCGTGTTTATTTTTCATTCCATCGGGAGTTTATTTGATTACTGCGCTTTTCATGTCATCAAGGTTCTGCATGATTGTCGTTGCCCATGTCGTTATTCTTGGTAATTACATAGACTTATGGGTAATACCAAAAATGCAGTCGCCATTAATTCAAAGAAAAGTTTAGTTTGGTAATTAGTTGGGATTTCAAAAAGTTGTGGTATGCGGCGTTGTTAGTATGAAAATCTATTTCGACCGAACAATAGTTAGAGCCGTCGAGTTGTTTAATTAAAAGTTTCTCAACGCCATTGATACATTGCAAACTATTCCGTTTATTCATTTAGATACATTTAGATAAACCAGCTCAGATTTACAATCTGAGCTGGTTTAAAACATCGTTATTTTTATATTGATGTTATAAACTTATAAGCTATTTCTTTATATACGACATGTTTATTGAGCTAGTACCTATGCCTTTGTAAGTTTTCAATCATTGCTTATAGTTTTCGGTTCTTCTGCAAACTAACCAAGGACTAATTACTTAATTAGGTATTATCTGCAGTTACTCTTATTCTATAAACGGTATCTCTCATAATTTATGTAATCATCCAAAAATTAAGTGCTGGGCAGGGGCACTTGTCGATGTAGCAATCTCCATCTTTATCTTTCCAGAGCCAACCTTCATTTCTCCGTATGCTATTACTTCTGCCTTTTCCTTCAATTGGTCTGTAATTCAATTTATGTAATACCAGTAAATAATTAGGAGTTTTAAAGAAGAGTTTAAAAGCAAAATCCACTCCTTAAAAACTGTTGAGATAAGACTTTCTCAACAATTTTACAAGATAATTGAGGCGCGGATGCGCAAGCGATGCTCTCACGTCTCACGTAATACTACGTGACATATCAGATAAGAGGATAAAGATACATCCGCGTAACGGAGAAGGTAGATACGAGTGTAGGTACGTTCTACATAACAACAGCTTAAGAAGAGATGAAAATTATTATGTTGTACATCAAAATTACATTTACGATCACAGGGATCAACCCGGAGTTCAACAAGGTAAGTCTGCGCTTCGGGATACATTTAACAATTGCGCGGGGATGGTACCCCGTTGTAAGATTTTGATGTTCTTTTACTCCAAAATCAGCATGATTTTCCGTGTGGTGCCGGACGTAAAGATAGCACTACCCCATCTCTTCCCATGGGTATCGTAAAAGGCGACTAAGGGATTTTCTAGATGATGGGAAACAGCGTTCTCTGAGTATTTTAACAACCATACTGCGATCGCCAGCCCGCCTGCCAAGCGTTGCGATTATGGCAAACCCCTCCTATTGGGCGAGGCCTATGTCCAGCAGTGGAAGTCTTTCGGCTGAATCATCATCATCATCATATCAACCTATTGCCGTCCACTGCTGAACGTAGGCCCCCAGAGATCGCCAATCACTCCGGTCTTGGGCAGCCCACATCAGCATGATGGGCTAGTAATTCTTTTAAATACCAATAAGCGAGTCAGGCCTAAAAACATTTTAAGCTCAATGTAAGTAGGTACAGAACTTATGAATACTAATATTTGCCACGATAAAATAATGCTTAATATTGTAGAAGGTGAAGGAATTAAAGTTCTATTTACCGAATGATGTATAGCGTTTAAATACTGTCTGGTTTTCTGTTGATGTTGCGTGCTTAGAGGTGAAATATAGTAGCATTTTCCTGTACATTAATAATAAAAACTGGTGGTCATTGCCAGCAATTACAAGTGGTAAGTGATTCAATAGTAAAAAGGTAGAAAGTCACCTTGGATGGAAGGATTGAGTAGAGTTTGCAGGTGAGTACTCAACTAGTTTCATACAGCCAAAATATTGAATGCTTCATCAGAGAAACGTGAAATAAAACACTTAAAACGTTTGAAATTAGTCAGTTTTATTGGCGATGATGATAATATAGAACGATTCTGTTAACTACTGTATTATTAGGAAATATTATTACTAGGGCTAGTATGTCGATTAATGATGAAATAATATGAGTAAATTAAAATTCAGTCCTGTGTAAGTGTTACAGAAGCACCCAGTTTTTTCATTCCACAAGGAGTGTTGTTAGGGCCAGTGCTCCAATTGTCGTATCCCAGCTACGAAATAATATAGTTTCATATAATTCTCATTTTATTGGGTTTTTATTACAAAACCAGGGTATCTTTAACTTTTCATAATATGAAATAAGAATGGGAAATATACTTAGGTACTTAGTATGTATGATACAAAAGTAGAATAATAACTATTCTAGTGCATGTTGTGCATGCTACATCGCGTATAAACTCGTAATTAAATCGCTCTAACAAAAGCCGATACAATGAAAAGGTCAGAATTCAATTGATCTTGCCAAGCGTGCATTCCTACACGAACACGTCTAAACAACAACACGTAGCGCCATCTGTTAGAATATATGCGAACTACGAAGTCAGCGCGTGTCGCTTTCCATTGGACGAAAATGACGTCGTCGTCACCTTGATAGATGAGACAGATGTATAGGACGTTGAATATGTTAGAAAGAGAAAAAACAATAACAAAGAGGCATCGATTCGGAGGTCAGCCGCGCATGTCAAGTGCATTTCGATAAAAATAAATTGAGTTGCGACTGGCTGCTCGAACATTTCATATTGGCAGATAAGAAGTCTCGGTATGTTGAGACGTGCGTGCTGATACTGCAACACGTGTGGATCAGTAGGGATTAGATTAAAAATGTAAGATATTTGGAGCAAGTATTTTTATGCACATTTTTGTAACTCCGCTTTGAATTACAGAAATTCTCTTTCAGAAAACATGTATGATAAATATGATAATACATAAAAAACCTCAACCAGGATTGAATTTGCGTCTTGGCTTTTTTACTAAATAATAATTGAAACGTCATTAATAACAAAATACAACCAAAATGACAGTTATAGAATGAAATAAATGAAACATTCACTTAATAGAAGCCTGTCAGAGGTGTTTGTCTGGTCATAAAAATAAACCAATTTGGAAGACAAAGCCTAATCAGAGCCAACACATTCGCAAGTACAATGAGATTCATCTCTACGAAGTAATGGTTACTTAATGTTGGACGTGGTGGATTGTACAAATAAAGATAAGTCACGGACCCATTAGTACCACACAACACATACCAAATTACTATCAGAGTACTTCCATATATCACCGTCCCTGTCTATCTAATACGCATATTGTATTTCCATCTCTCTCGCACAGTTTTCACTTATCCTCAATTAACAATTACGAAGGATAGTTGTCACTCTATTTTCAGTCCTATGTGTTAGTCAAAGAGTTACATTTTTACTTGGAAATCTTTTTAGGACTGATAAAATATTGTTGCGCTAATTTCAGTGTGTGAGTGTTTAATTCACTCGTACAAATGAAAAGAGGGAAGTAACTACTAATGGAAACAATCTCGATAAAATGAGATTTCTCGCTTTGCAATATCACGTGTCTCTTTTTCCAATATTAAATTAGACACGGAACAAGATAGGACGTTTTGGGGGAGAACCCGATGAGTTTGTGCAGTAAGGTTTACCCTTAAGCGCTCGGATCGATCTTTTTCAGCTGCAAGGTACACACGGTATAAGGTTTCCACAGATTTGGATAAAGGGACTATAATAATTTTACATGAAAATGCTCAACCTAAGGAATATAATTTAACTGGAATGTAACGTCAGACCTAGACGACAAAGAGTAGATGGAATAATAACTACTGATTGATATTCTCTCCCTCGTGTAGTCTCGTGTAGTGCCGGACTTGAAGAATAGCACTACCCCATCTCTTCCCATGGGTGTCGTAAAAGACGACAAAGGGATTCTCTAGAGGATGGGCAGCAGCGTTTTCTAAGTACTTTAACAACCATACTGCGATCGCCAACCCGCCTTTTTTTTATCGTGGTAAAATCCTCATGGATACTCTTCGCCATCCCCGGGCGAAGGGTTATGCCGGACTCTTACCGGCTAAAAACCCACGGTGTTCCTTCTCCTGAACCTTGGCCGGGGTCACGGGATTCGCAGCTGCATGCACCGCAACCCCGGCAGGCCTCGGTCCGCCAGCCCCTGGCGGACCTCTCCTTCTGTGGGGCCTCGCCCCACATCCTCCTGAGAGGCGCGCACGGAACATTGCGCGGCGCCTTCTCGGGCCTGTTGCTGGTCGGGCGACGGGTCCCCTAACCCGTCGCCCGCAGGATCGCCAACCCGCCTGCCAAGCGTGGCGATTACGGCAAAACCCCTCTTTTGGGGGAGGCCTATGTCCAGCAGTGGACGTCTTTCGGCTGAATGATGATGATGATGATATTCTCTCCAAACTACAGACAACTAAGCCGTTTATTTTTCTTTCTAGTTCTCTCAAATTATCCTTTCAAGGAAAGGACAAGTACTGCAGGCCTAGCATGACCACCGCAGACAAGAGTTTTGTCGACAGAAGAATATTGAATGACATATTGCCATAGTTTTTATGTTGTTTTGTCTATTCTTTCGTCGACTAAACCCTTGTCTACGGTCATGATACGGACTGCACAATAGGCAACCTGGGGCCTAATTCTCCTAAAATAAATTGTTGCCAAACGCAATCGAACCACAACCGTCAGTCAGTTTTTGTTTTCGAAAATTTTCAAAATCATTGATTTTGTTTTTTGTGTCAAACAATAAGACAGCTTTTGAAATTGAGAAATGTCTGAATGAACGGTTCGGCCTTGGTGCGGTTGTGATTTTTCAAGATTTATTTTAGGAGAATTAGGCCCCTGGTGCAATGCAAGGACGAAGCAATATATGGTATGTCTACATCCGTGCGCTTTCACGTTCATCTTGCGCTTTCAACTTTCAATTCTTCTTGCGTCAAGCGCATGCAATATTGATTGCCATAAGACTCGAACTAGTATTAGGGCATGCGCTATTGCATGCGCTATGGCGCTTCAGGCATGCGTCAGATGAAAGCGCAAGATGAACATGAAAGCGCACTGGTGTAGACATACCAATACACACATGAATTTGAAACGGTTCGGTCAACAACACGAAAAAATATGGTGTGTGATATCAGTTCAATGCTAAGAAGTGATTTATGGCCGCGAATGAGGTTACATGAAAATGACGGGATGAGCTAGACTAACTGCAAAAAGACTGGTCCTTTGCAGCAATCGACTGAAAGAAGCGGAAGAAGAGTAAGAAAACCTTTGCTCTGCAATTACACTTCAGTCTTTTAATCCAATCAATCCGAACTGCTGCTATAATCAAGTAGATCATTGTAGTCGCTCCGGCTATCAGAGCAATTACAAATTGAGGCCAATTCCGCCATAGAACGGATAACGGATCTGATAGTAGACCAAATCGTAGGTATTATGGAGAACTTTATTGAGATTATTTATCTATTTAAGTACACTACTTCAAGAAAGAGGTCAATCGTTGAATCCGACTCGGCTGGGCAGCGTTCAGGAAGCTACGGAATATCATTTCGTTCCAACTCTCGCAGTGTCTCAAGACGAAAGTCTTTGACCAGTACATGTTGCCAGTGATCACTTACGGCACTGAAACGTGGTCGCTCACAATGGGCCTCATAAAAGGCTCAAGGTCACCCAAAGGGCAATAATGATATCCGCAGGAGAACCAAGGTAACCGACATAACTCGAAGAAGTATCAAACCTAAGTGGCAGTGGACGGAGCACATTGCTCGCAGAATGAATAGCCGATGGGGCCGAAAGGTTCTGGAGTGGCAACCGCGTACCGGAAGGCGCAGCGTGGGTACTGGGTAGGCCTCTCACAAGATGGACCGATGATCTGGTGAAGGTCGCGGGAATCCGCTGGATGCGCGAAGCACAGGGCCGGTCGATGTGACGATGCTTGGGGGAGGCCTATGCCCAGCAGTGAGAATGATGATGACATTACCTAATTCAGAAAATGACAAATCTTAGTAATTATTTGATATCTTACTATATGCTGATACCTCTATATATTTCGCCACACATGTTAAGATACGTCGTGGAAATCATCACCCCGTGTGCACAGCATTTCATTTACACACACAAAGAAAATCTTCCCTACACACACCCTACCTCACACACCAACAACACACACAAGCACACTTCCATGACGTTGAACTTTGCACACACATACAAAATCGCATGCAATTTCCAACCTTATAGCCTCGGGGTTGCTCTCAATGTGTCCTACATTTACCGATCCCTTAGATAACCTCAAAATTTGAGTTTTTGATCCGGACAGATCATGTTATCGACTATGCATAGTTTCTTTTGCATTCAATCCTTTAGTGCTTCGAAATATACGTAGTTTTTTTTATTTATACTCTGTGTGTGTGACTTTGTGTCGTGGGTGTGTATTGTGACTTAGATTTGGGACATTTCGGCCAATATTCGGTTGTGTCTGGATGTAGACAGTTGTAGGATGTGGTGTGCAGTGCGAGCGTCATTTATCCTCGTCTTATGATAGTGTTGGGTCTTGATTGAATACATGACTGGCAACGGTTCTTGTCGAAGAGAATGAGCGTAAGTACTAACCTATTTCATTACTTATTTATAATTATAAACTTTTTTAAAAACTTTTATTTATTTATATGCAAGCTTATTTATCAATTTAGTATACATTTTTTAACAATTTATTTTTATAATAAAGGTGACTCCTCAGTTCACAAAAATATACATTATAGATATATTTATATTTTACTTCCCCCAAAATTGTTACGAGATTTTCTCTATCGGCACCTCCCCTTCTTCTCTGACACTTGCCTTTTACATATTTATTATATTTTTACGACATTTATAGTGACGGAAATACGTTTCCTTTTATCTCAGTTCAAGGTAACGTTATCAGTTGATCGTGAAACTAAATGCATGAGTGACCATGGTTACCATATGGATTCGCTTGAATACAAGTATTCGGTAATCAGTTCCGATAATAACTCTTTTATTAGTAGACTTTTATCAGTTTTTGGAAGTACTTTTGATTAAATTATAATTGGCTTTATTATGTTAATAGCGGGATACAGAAATCGTAAGAGTTGAATTTTAAGATTATGCCCAGAGACTTGTAATTTTGAAAATCATTTTTATTCGATATAACATCATGCAAGTGTCCCACTTAATGATAGACGTGAAACGTTTGGTGTTCGTCAATCAATCCTTAATCCTCAAACACGCACTTGCACACATGATGCACATTAATTGGTACCTACTTTTAATTCCGGAAGTCCAAGAACTTTTTCAGAAGCATGAGAACAGTTCGATTTGATTTAAAATAAAATACCAAGTACTTATTCATGAAAATGGGAGGTCATGACAGTTTAAATAATTCAGCAACGCCCTAGGCCGAAGTTTGGGTCCCAGTAGGGGGCGCCCTTAGTGCTGCTGTTGCTAGTTGATATTACTGTATAGTTAGCTTAGATTAAATATTCCCCCAATGGCTGGAGAATTTTCAGGTCTCGCTAATAATTGCCCAGTTACGTAGGACTGGCCTAGCCCCGTAAGGACCATCGTGAAAAAGTCCATAAGAAAAAAAATATGTGTTGAAAGTCACAAAAATATAAGTTGTAAAATGTATAACGTTAACGAACACTGACAGTCTTTTCAAAGTGAAAGGTTTTCAGTAGCTTACCCTGCAAAGCTCTGATTTTACTTTTAACTTCGTTAACTTTTAGATTTACCTTTTACTGTGGACGTAATAACACAAAAAGGATCCAATCCACACAAAGTCACTTTAGAGATATTGGTGCCGATTCTGTTGTGCATAAACTAAACTTAATTTAGGCTATTGCCATCTTTTTCACTTTCATCAAATAAGAAAGAGGCAGACGTAAATAAGAGCTGTCAAATTTAGTTGAACTAAAATTTTCATACTTTAGACAACAGGTTGGAACGTGTCGACTAAAAACATAGCGAAGTTCAAGGCGTAAACTAATTTGATATCTCTAACTTAGTTCTTATCTATCACTGTCCTTTTCTCGCGCTGTCTGTTAGTAAAAGATAGCAATTCTCTAATTTTAGTTCAGTTGGTGAACAATAGAATCGACGTTTGAAGTTTTGAAGAATTTTGACGTGCCGTACATATTGGGTTGGTTCTGAGGTTGATAAAAAGTGATAGACAGTTGTTTTTGATTGTATCTTTTTTACTGGCCGATAGTATTGATATTCAGCATCAGTTTGGCGCACTAAGTGCTCATTCACACGAAGACGATTCGTTTTTTTGACGAATCGTCTTTTTTCACGATTCGGTTTTTTTTGACGGCTTCTATTCTTTTTAAATTCCCGTGTTCACACGAATCGTGAAAATTTCGGACACGTCTTAAATCACGTATCGTCTTTTAAAAAAACACGTTCGTCAAAAAACACGAATCGTGATTTTTTTGTGATGGATCCATCTTGTTCGATAGTTCATCCAAGACTAAGAATCACGAAACGAATGTGAACATCAATTCGGATATTTTGCCGAATCGTGATAAAACACGATTCCGTATGCAATGTGAACGTCTATCCGTCATGACGTATCATGTTTTTAACCGACTTCAAAAAGAAGGAGGTTCTCAATTCGGTTGTTTTTTTTTATATTTTTTACCTCTGATTTCCCTCATTTTTGAAAAGATTTGAAAAAATATTTTTTTGTTCGGAAGGATATACTCCCCGATTGGTCCCATATAAATGTTATTATGATTAGACCATGAACTTCAGAGATATGGAACGGAACTCCTCATCGGATCAAAGCAAAATTCTCAAATTACTAATATTGCTTTGTTTATATTTGTTGTTGGGAACTGACTACTGGAAAGAGGAGGGGGTGCTTCCCCCCCCCGATTTTGAAATGTTTTCATTATATCGTGTAAGGTATCATTTGAAAGGGTCAAAGTCAAAAAGAAGGGTTATGACGAGGACGGGGTTAAATTTATGGCACTAAAACGTATTTAATAAAAAATAAACTTTAAAAAAAGTAAGAACCGACTTCAAAGAAGTCCGAAGTCGGTTTTTACTTTTTTTTTAAAGTTTATTTTATGATGAATCGTCAATGACGGAACGCGTGTGAATGAGCCCTAACTCATTTTTGACCATGTTGTGGGTGGGATCGTTTTTGCGCAACTACGTCCAGTTTATCCTAGATTTTGTATCCGTTCCAACGCTATCTTTTTCACTAGCGTCTGTGTTATGTATACAGCAGTGGTGAAGGCTCCATAAAACTCGATTCCTATCGGCTTCCCTTTCGAAACGAGTAGTTACTGGAATTCACGCATCACACTTGAGCAAGGTAAGCATTTTTTGGTCCGGCTTCCCTTTTAAGAAAAATAACCCTTGGCTACTGGTATACAGCTGTAGTTCCGGCTTTGCTTACGAAAACATAAGGTTACTTCTCATCATCCACACTTAATAGCATGCTAATGAATATACCGGATGACTTTTTCTTATCGTCTGGAAAAAATGGGTATAATAGGTGAACGGAGTAGAACTCCATGGCATGTTTTTTTTTAAAATTGCCTTTTATGAATTTTATCTAACAATAAATACGACTAATTTGAAGTAAATTTTCAAACTAAGTAAATCAATAAAAACAGAAATTTTGAAGTAAATAAATCGTTCAAATAATATCTAAATTCAAATCATACACACCTGCGTATGATTTGAGTTTCTATAGTAGGTATCTTTAGATATACAGGGTGTGTCGTAAATAGTGGTCCAACGTTAAGGGGTCGATACGCGAATTATTCAGCTATCACATACCATAATTAGTTTTTTTTTTACCATAAGTCTCTGAATAACATATTTTTTTCGAAAAAATTACTTTACTAAAAATTAAAAATTACTTGCACATGTATTCAGCAGTTATAACCAAAAAAACAAAATAGGAAAATAATGTATTGGGTTGAAATTACAGCTAAATTAGAAAAAGGAGGAGAGAATTAAAAAAAAAACTGAGACCTAGGTATGGTAAAAAATTGTCATATGTGATAGCTGAATATATCGCGTATCGACCCCTTAACGTTGGACCACTATTTACGCCACACCCTGTACATATGAATTTCATAAAAAGTTAGTGAAAAAAAACTATGCCAAAGCCTTTTCTACTCCGTTCACCTATTAAACCCAATTTTTTTCCGGATGATAAAAAAGTCACCCGTTATAATATTTTTACAATCGTTTTTTTCCCCCTCGACGCGACGAGGTTACAATAAGTCTACCTATTACGGTAAAAATAATATCGAATTATTCTTCTTCTGCTATATCCACTTTATTTCATTATCAAATAGACGTTAGTTGACTTGGGACAGTGAGATATCCTCATTTGAGACATAGCAGGCCAGACAGAATAACGGTGTTTGTCATTTATTTTTCGTTTATTTATTTTAGACGAAAATCAGATCCGAAGAAATAAATCTGCTTATTGGTATCTGTTCTGAAGAAATACGTAGGTATGTTTTTCTAGGTAGGTTACAATTTACTTTATTTATTTAGACGAAATATCTTTAAGCTCCTTCTAATGGATTTAAAATGAAACTAATACCCAATGTGGCTATACTGTACCCCTTCAAAAGCGATCAGTTAACATATTTTGAAAAAATATTTAATATCAAAACAACGTATATACGCACCAAACAGTTAAATAAATTAGCTATTAAAGTTACCACAATACCAAAAATATGCTCGCAATCATAAAATAATACATTAATATTATAACGGATGTTAAACCATTGATATCTTAAATCAACATCCATCATATTATGTTATACCTATTTTATGTACCTACAGTTTTATCAAAACAATACAAAATTATTTTTCATTCATGTCCACAGAATCTTAATAAGGTTATAGAAATGGCATCGAGAACATTTCATATGAAGACCGGTAAAGTGGTGTCGTCAAAGTTACACTTGCAATAAATAACACTTTTTACGTAAAATAATAGTTATATTTATATGCAGGGTGGCCCGAAACTCAACGTCATGCCGGGAACAAATGATAGGGTAGATTATAAAGATACAGTATTTTTTTAAAAGTTTTATTGGTTTTGAATTTCAAAGTTACCATGAATAAAAGCTTACCTCGTAAATGTAACTATTAAATGTGTTTTAATATATTTTTTTATTAAAAGAAAAAAAAGATTTAAAAAAATTTTGCTCATTCATAATTTACCCTGTCATTTGTCAGGCTTGACGTTAAGTTTCGTGACCCCTGTATTTGAAATTATGTTAAACCCTTCAAGGATAAAAAAATCTAAATTAATAATTACAAAATTGCAAGAAAATAATATTTTAACATAGTTATTTCCACTGGAACCTATAACTGGAGAGATCATTGAGGACACGATGAGACGACAACACGCTTTACAGTACGCGTAAAATAACTTTGCCGCTCTAAAGTGAGAAACAGAACGCTGAAAGCCTGGTTTCAGAGCGGCAAAGTTATTTTACGCCTATCAAATAACTTTGTACCTCTGAAGTGAGGAACAGAACCCTGAAAGCCTTTTTACAGAACGACAAAGTTATTTTACGCGTACTGTTGGCTAATTCACGCAATTTCATGATTCGCCGATCGATTTGCAATGACGCTGCAGTTAGGTTCATGCGAGCGCATCTAACAGCGATTGCCTATTAAGAGAATACGAAAAGCGTTGTTTTGATCAAAACTCATTAACTGCAAATAAACTTCTTTAGTAAAGTGAATCAGGCGCGAGTAGGTACGCGAGTATGCCACTTCTATTTCATCTGTTAGATTCCTGTGGCTCGTTTATTTGACCTCGGTTAACGACAGTGCCAATCGTAAAACATCCGATTACAACGGTTAGGTTAGATTACCAACAAAGCGTGTTTATTGCCTCTAAGTACTTTAGACAGTCCTGTTCAACACGCAATGTAAACGTTAGTCTTATAAACGGTTATGGCTTCGGTAAATTGTTTTCAGACTAACATTCTATTTAATATTTGCTAGGCAGTGCATATATACAAGGTTAGTCGGAAAGGGGGTACTAATCCGCAGGCCACTTAAAGTATCACTGATGACGGTTTTAAAGCGTGTTTAAATTTCAAAATTCGATAATTTTTATTTCCATGTAAAATAAATATTATTTTAGTTTTTTTAAAAATTCTTCGACCCTTCTTTAGTTACGAATTCAGAAAATGGAGCTTCTAATTCGTGACCCCAGATGAGGATAAAGAATAAAATCAATGTTTATTTTATCATATTCATCAGGTTTTATTTATTGACGATATATTTGTTTGGATAATTACATCTTCCAGGTTATTATTTTAATTAGATATATTGATATTGTATATATATTAACAGCTCAGGAATTGTAGTTACGGTGTCAAGTCCACAGTAACGTTTCGAGGTTTCCGTATGACCAATCTATTGCAAATACTTAATTCTAGATCTAACCGCGCAACTTTCTTGTTTTGGGCCAGGTTGCCTGACGTCGTTTAATAAAATTTCTTCTGAAAAATTATAGCCTCTTTCAGCGTTTAATCCCTGTCTTTTATTTTATTATAAATATATGAGGCTTAAGCAATATAGGTATTTTTCGTAGGCAGGTACTTCGGGTTTAGTCTAAATAAAGCGTCCTTAAAATTCTCGGCAGAATGATGGGAATTTCCGGGAATAATCCGTCATAATATTGCTGTAATACCTTTCGCTACATTTTCTTTCATGAAAAGTTATTTTTTAGGGCACGGCCTTATCACCGTAAAGCTTAAAAGACAGATGTGATTGATGGTACTCGTAAAAACAAAGAGTTATAAAAAAAAAACAAAAAAAAAGTTTTTCTCTTTTTTCTAATCTTTTTAGGGTTCCGTACCCAAAGGGTAAAACGGGACCCTATTACTAAGACTCCGCTGTCCGTCCGTCTCTCCGTCTATCGCCAGGCTGAATCTCTAGTGAGAAGCGCACGTAATGGATATCTTGTTGGCTAATTATCTAAAGTATAAGTATGTGGCGGCATCTATCTCGCCACATGCGAACTATCCTACATCGCGCAATCAAAATTTAACACGCAGATAGTATATAATTATACAACCTCCCAACATCAACCGTTGGGCAGTAGCCCGCCAGGCAGAAGACTCCGTGTGGTTGGAGGATCCTCCCTTTGGTTGGAGGAACACCACACCTAGTTTCTCCACAAGTATTTTGGGTTTCGTACAAAAATGGTAAAAAAGGAACGCTTATGGTGCGACTCCGTCCGTCCGTCCGCCTGCATGTCACAGCTGTTTATACCAGCAACTACTAATGCTATCGAATTCAAATTTGGAACAGTTTTAAATAATGCTTATCCATCGATGTAATGGTTGAAATAGTTGTGGCGGCATCTATCTCGCCACATGCGAACTATCCTACATCGTGAAATCCAGATTTAACACGCAGATAGTATATATACAACCTCCCAACATCAACTGTTGGGCAGTAGCCCGCCAGGCACAAGACTCCGCCTGGTTGGAGGATCCTCCCTTTGGTTGGAGGAATACTATACCAAGTTTCTCCACATAGTAAACACTCGGCAAACCGAAATGGGAGATTATACTCATCACTATGAACATCACACATCACATCACATCACAACATACTACGGGACCAAACCGGAAATTGCGAAAAAAAAAACAGATGCTCCCTACATTTATGTTCGCATAACTCGTCAAAATGTAGGGATCAGCAGATTTTTTTTCGAGATTTCCGGTTTAATTGGTCCCATAGTAAAAGTTGTTCATAATGATGAGTACCTACCTACATTGACCCTTTAAGAGGTTGCACACTTATTTACGTTACAACTTGTATATTGCATTATAGGATTGGAAAAATATTTTTATTTTCATTACAACAGGGACCGACAGAAGTGGGGGATCGAAATTTAAAATGGGGTCACTAGGACAAGTGTGGTATTTTCATATTTATGAAAGTGTTCATTTGCTTCAATATATTGTTTTCATTTTAATTTATGTCGCAGTTTTGACTTATGATGAAAAATGTCTGCAAAAATACCATTCCCCCCTGCCCCCTTATCTCCGAAATTTGCAAAGTGAAAAATCTGGAATAAATCGAGTTGATAAAAGTTTATGTATAGATTACAGGAAAAATAAAACGATGTCTGTTACTAGCACAGTTTTTTCAGAAATTAGCAAAAATCCGATACAAACAAATTAAGAAGAGAGGTACACACGGCTACACATCAAGCTATACATTTCCAGTATTAGCTGATCTCGCATTGTATAAGATTTCCTTACAATGAGAGGTCAGTATAAACTGGAAAAATATAGCTTGATGTGTAGCAGAGAATACCAAAAAAAAAAAAGTTCTTATACCTACGTTTCCTTCCAAAGTGTGCGAGTTCGACTCGCACTAGGCCAGTTTTTTTAATTGAATGTCTTCTACAAATGATAACTTGTAACCCAATGAAGTTTTGCCAGTTAATTTGAAGTTACCCTTTATACCTATTTACATAACTACTACTGCTCTAAATTCTAAGTTCTAAATTACACAAGATACTTCCATAAATATTCTATGGAGCAACTGTCCCTAATTCACGTTCAAACAAGGGTCCTGTCTCAGAGAAAAACAATTCACAAGCTCAGCAGTGACCCAAGACGGTCTTACGTAAGCCCAACAGTGGGGTACAGAATGACAAATGAATCGAACACACACTTGGTATGTTTTTTTGGTTCGTATTGTTGTTGAATATAATGGATGTTGGATAAATGTATAAATTCACACCATTATCCCTTGAGGGTAGGAAAAATTACTGAGTGCCACGTCACGCGTGCGAACGATGACCCTTACTTGAATGAAAGGGTCGTCCTAATACATGAAACTTTTTCATTTACGAGTATTCATAAATATGCGGCCTGTCACGAGTATGGAGTATTTTTCTTCTTTTTTTTCTTTACCCGTATGGTGTCTACTCCCTAAGCACGAAGTCCGTGGTTTCGGTCTTAGTTACGAGCGTTTCCTACTCCCTATCACCTACGGACATACGATTATTTCGGGCCCGAACTAAGAATGAATGGCAACACGATTTGACAGCTGTCCCTACTACCGATGTGTTTTTGCCTGTCCGAAAAGTTGACACTTGTTTTGTTCATTCCTACGTTTCGGGCTACTTTTGGACGGGCAACTAACTTCGTTGACGGACTTAGGGAGTAGGCCCCCAGGGGCTTAATTCTCATAAAATAAATCTTGATAAATCACAACCGAACCAAGGCCGAACCGTTCATTCAGACAGTTCTCAATTTCAAAAGCTATCAAATTGTTTGACACAAAAAACAAAATCAATCGTTTTGAAAGTTTTCGAAAACAAAAACTGACTGACGGTTGTGGTTCGATTGCGTTTGGCAACAATTTATTTTAGGAGAATTTGGCCCCAGTTTACAAATTACGAAAACGGAAGTTTCCGTGAGGTTGCTAAACTCTATCTTCCTACACACCTGCATGAAAACAAGGTGGAATATACATATTAACGAGCCCGCTAAAACTATTGTCGTGGTCGTTATTTGTAAACTCGTACTTGGTACAGTACTGCAAAAGCTTTTGAATATTATGTCTTACGACTATTAAAACATAATCATTTTCCGTGTGGTGCCGGACGTAAAGAATAGCACTACCCCATCTCTTCCCATGGGTGTCTTAAAAGGCGACTTAACACATTCGAGTCCACCACACTTTTCATAGAGCTCATATGCCATCCCGCCATACATATTGCTAGTGGACCTTCCAGGACATTTCCTCGGCATTACGTTTGCGCCATCAACATAAGATTGAACCATCGAGGAGGGTTCCTGGCATTAGGTTAAAAACCGTAAAAATATGCTACTATGTCGTAAAATAGGTGTTAGCTTCTTTCATGGCGTTGCATTTTCCAAGAAAAACCTACATTAAAATGAGCCATCCACGACCCGGCATGGCGAATGCGACTACAGGGTGCCCTCCTAGAGGGCTCCCGGCATTGAACGTGTTAAGGGATTCACTAGAGGATGGGCAGCAGCGTCCTCTGAGTATTTTAACAACCATACTGTGATCGCCAACCCGCCTGCCAAGCGTTGCGATTATGGTAAACGCCCCTATGTCCAGCAGTGGGCGTCTTTCGGCTGAATCATCATCATCATCATCAAATAAAAGAAAAATTAAACAAGGATTACGTATTTTTGCATCTAACTTTCGTGAGATACATTTATTTCTATGGTTGTTTACGGTTGACTCACGTGCAATTTTTCGTTTAATTTGACTTTTGTTTTTAAAGCACGAAACTTACGTGATTCTTGAATCGGAAAGTTTTCGTTTACAAAAATTGGCAAATTGTTCGACAGCAAAAACAAAACCAGACTTACGTGTGCCGTGCCGTGTGGTACAGTTTGACAAACTGTTCGATTAAACAAATAAAGCAGCAATTTCCCGCTTCAAAAAAATCCCTGAATAAGCCTGCAGCTCATTATTAAGAACTCCGTTTGCATCCTAAACTAGTCGACCGATCTCAAATAAATGCACGGGAGTAAACCATAAACAATTATAAATTAGAATCATATACCCTAGAACGGGGTTACTTTGATAAATTTTTTGAACTTCATATTTTGTTTGTATCTTATTTATTTTCGCTTTTAGCTGTTACATCAAAAATATTTCATATAGACTGAATTAACTGAGATATATAAAATCACATAGACTAGATAAAAAAATCACAGAGCATAGTTTTTGATAAAAAAAGGAGAAATTTTCCTCATCAAAGTCGGACCGTAGGCTTTTACTTTGATAATCCCTGTTTTATCATTCAGTGTCACAGTAGCCCCAATTAAGACTCGAATTTTGTACATAATCAAGGGTGTGATTTAGTATTTTTTAACTTCGCCATCTAACTTCGCAGACACCACAGTTTTTTTACCATACGGCAAAATAGGAAAACTGTCAATGTTGCCTATACAGTATAAGTTAAAATGCATAAGTTCCATTTTTACATTGATATATGAACAAATGCAATATTTTTAGTAACTATCAATGTCGCTCCTTGATATCAAAGTAACCCCAATCGCTGGTACCTATGATAGTTTTCTTACATTTTCTGTGTCTTATTTTTTACTTGAACTGTTTTCAGCTTCGGTCCAACTTTGCTTACCAATCTACGTGACGTCCTGTTATTATAGGCTGAAATGCGGCCAAGCGGCCATCACGATAATATAATTTGTGCGGGACAACTAATTATTTAACATGTGCCTAGTGTTTTGATTAGTGTTCACATTCGCGCTCCGACGCTCGCTGAGGACGGACGTGCCGCAACTCGCGCTGCGTACTTTCTCGACGTGCTCGCTCACGAATATCGCTACGCCCCGCCGTAGTGTTCTCCACTTCACGACTATAAGTTCAAAAGCTGCCTTTTTCAAGGCGGTGGCTGAACGCCTATTTCTTTGTTAAACGCGTGTGTCCCTTCAGGGAAAATCCACAGTTTCGTGGTCCTCGGCTGATACTTTGCAGTGTTAACGAAACCGAGCGGGTGTTGACCCAATACACCAGCTGCGCCCCTTCAGGGCAAGGCGAAAATTGGAAGGAGTTAGTACCACCGGCCTTGGGGGGTCTCCTAGTCGACGCTAGCTCTAACCCCGTTCTCTCCCATCTAGCACTCTCTAGTATTGCACCTCACTAGAGACTTAGGAACCCGTTCGCACAATAAGACTGGCGACGGGATTACAAGCTTAGGGCTCACCAATAGGCACTCAACCTCCCTGTCTATACCCGACAGGGAGGGTTTTCACACACCCCCGGGCTCATCCACCCGGGGAATCGCGTTTTTTAAAAAATTAAATTGTTAGGACTTATAGGCCGTTACTAAAAATAGTCGCGTACTTGTGCGCGCCGCGTTTTTATTAAGCCTAATTCCCATTTTTTACACACGGCTCAGGCATCTTTTCCGAGATGTCTGACGCTGTGTTATTAGCGTTCTTCCGGGAACTTTTAAAGGACCCCGAATTTCTCGCTAAATATGGCGCTCGTATTCCTAGTAGTGGGCCCATAAGGCACACTACTAATCCGTTATCGCCCACCTGCGATACCGACTTTGATTATTTCGGCGAAGGAGAGCCATTGTTCGACGAGAACAATGGCATTCCAAGCCTTTTATCGCTTCCGCCTTTCTCTCCCGGTCCATTGTCTCCGGAAACAATGGAAATTTCGCACCTGCACTCCGCAGCCGCGCCTTCCGCTAATTTAAACACCCCTTCCCCGTCCCTCCGACATGCTCCAGAGATGACGTCATCAATGGACACGTCAGAGCCCTTAGTCCCCGATTCCGATATTGAGTCCGAATCCTATTCGTCGGCTTCCTCTTCCTCAGAAGGCTACACTACCGTAGTCGGTAAGGGGAAAAAGCGTGCCCGCAAAAATAAGGCGACCTCCTCCAGCCAAGTCCCGGCTAAAACCCCCAAGACAAACGTTGCGACCCCCGCGTCGGCTGCTTCCCTTAGTCCCGTCCCGGCTACCTCCCCGCAGGCCAGTCGTCCTTCCTCCCCCCGCCCCGTCACCGGCTCGAAAACCTCGACTCCGAGGAAAGAGCCCTCTCCTCCGCCTCTGTACATTCAGGACAAGGCGAAGTGGACCGATGTGTCCAAGATGTGTGTTGATCGCAAGATCAACTATCTTAGTGCCCGCACCACCCAACAGGGCATTAAAGTCATGGTCCCCACGTCAAAAGACTTCCGCGATCTCACGCGTATGTTAAGGGAAAAAAGCGTGTCATTCCACACCTTTGCCCTTCCCGATGAGCGACTTATCAGAGTCGTTATCCGCGGCATCCCCAAGGAGATTGACTCCGACGCTATCCTCAGCGACCTTAAGTCGCAAAACATCCCCGCCTTGGAAGTCCACCGCATGCACCGCGGCCGCGGTGGCACCCCCTACGACATGGTCCTCGCAGTATGCGAGCCTTCAGACGAGTCTAAGACCGTCTTTAATATTAAGACCTTGTGCCACCTGTCTGGCATAAGCGTCGAGCGCCCCAATAAGTCCGGTCCGCCTGGTCAATGTCACCGTTGCCAGCTTTATGGCCATTCACAGCGTAATTGTTACGCGAAACCCAGGTGCGTCAAGTGCCTGGGCGACCACGGCACTAGCGACTGTGAACGTCCTAAAGATAGGTCCCTATGTCTCGAGCCTCCCAGCTGCGTTTTATGCGGCGAGTCTGGTCACCCTGCGAATTATCGCGGGTGCGCTAAAGCGCCAAAACAGCGCAACCCTAACCTAGCTAAACGCTCAGCCGCCCGTCATCAAAGAGAGAGTCCTTCCACGGCTCCCCCTCTTTCTTCCCAACTCCCCGCCCGCCTAAGTCCCCAAAGGCCGTCCCCATGGAACGCGCTGAACCATCAGCAGGCGTTCCCCGCCTTAAGGCCCACTACCCAGTTGCCCCAGCAACAGCAACAAACCACAAGACCCCCAATCCCGGCTATCCCCGCCCTGATGAGCTCCACTATCCCCGCTCCCACTATAGTGCCAGCTGCTTCACAGGCTGCACGTAGTCCCCCAACATCACAGGCTGCCCCCGCACACACCCCCGCACCCGCCCCCGCACTCGCTCCCAGGCCAGCGCCGACAGCGGTTGCTCCCTCCACTTCCCTCTCGTCCACTAAAGTGCTCCTTAGGGACACGATCCCCAGCCTTATCCAAACCCTCTCCTCCTGCAATACGCAGTGGGCGATCAACATAGTCTCCGCTTGGAACGCCTCTCAAGGCGATCCAATCGCTCGCATCAATGTCCTCTGCGAACTAGATGACATAGTCATTTTCCTCATCCAATAAATTCCAATGGATACAGAAAGCTGTAGAATTAAGCCCCGATCCCTTAAATTAGGCTTCTTCAACGCTAACAGCGTTAACGGTCAACGAGATGAGATCGCAATCTTTTTGCGTGATCATCAAATTGACATCTTCCTAGTGCAGGAAACGTTTCTCAAGCCCCACAACAGGAACCCTGGAATTGCAAACTATAAATTAGTTCGCAACGACAGGACCCGTAGTAGGGGCGGTGGTACTCTCATCTACTACAAACGTTCCCTGTACTGCACTCCCTTAGACCCTCCTCCTGGTCTCCAATTCCTGGAAACTTCCATATGCAGACTAGGCATGACAGGACACCAGCCGATCACAATCGTCTCGGTGTATAATCCTCCCTCCAGTAATAAGATCCAACTCCGGAGCGATCTTAAAGCCCTCTTTGACCTCGGCGGAGGTTCCGTTATCATAGCGGGCGACCTCAATGCCAAACATCTCTCGTGGAGCTGCAACTCCAACAACCACGCGGGTCGTAACCTCGAAGAGTTGAGCCCGGAGCTCGAATTCGACGTTATCGCCCCGATGTGTCCCACTCACTACCCCCATAACCCTGACCATCAGCCCGATGTCCTTGACATAGCGCTTCTAAAGAACGTAAACCTCGGTCTACGCTCTATAGAGACGCATGAAGAGCTAGACTCCGATCACCGCCCCGTAGTCCTTCACCTAGGTCCCCGGGGTGGTCCCCCGGATCCTGGACAACCCGCCCCGACCAAAACTGTCACGGACTGGGGTAAACTAGAGGAGCGCCTCAAGTCTTCCTCGTCCGTTCACTTAGATTCCATCCCCGACGATATCGTTACGATTGCCGACACGCTGGGCGCGATCGACTCCCTTACCAGTCACGTACAGTCCGTGGTGAACGAGTGTTCACGGCAGGTTCCAGCGGTGGACGAACACCGCTGGAAGCTGCCGGACGATGTGCGTGAACTGCTGACGGAGAAGAACGCATCCATCCGTGCCTATGACACTTTTCCCTGCGAAGCTAACCGCGCCCATATGCGTTCTCTACAGCGTGCTGTAAAGAAACGTGTACGGGAGGTTCGGGAAGCCCGCTGGGACAAGATGTTGAGCGACTTAGAGCCATCCCATCTGGCCTTCTGGCAATTACAACGAAATCTAAAATCCGATTGTGTAGCTTCAACTCCCCCTCTCAATCGTCCGAACCAAAGGCCGGCCTTTGAAGATGACGAAAAGTCCGAATGTCTAGCCGACAGTCTAGAAGCCCAATGTACTCCCAGCACCCAACCCGCAGACCCGGTCCATCTTTCCAAGGTGGATCGCGAGGTCGAACGTAGGGCCTCCCTCCCTCCCGATGAAGACCCCGACGATCCCTTACCCCCCATCACCGTAGACGAGGTCCACACGATAGTGAGGAATCTCAAACCTAGGAAAGCCCCCGGCTCAGACGGTATCACCAATAAGGTGATCAAACACTTTTCCGCCCCGCTCATAGTCCTCATGACCGCCATCTTCAATGGCGCTCTGAGTAATAACATCTTTCCGCAAGCTTGGAAACAAGCCACCGTTATCGGTATCCCCAAACCCGGCAAACCCAAGAGTGAGCCCACTAGTTACCGCCCCATCAGCCTTCTCAATGTATTTGGGAAAATCTATGAGCGTCTCATTTATATCCGTTTAAAAGATTTCGCTGACTCCCGTAAACTCATCCCCGACGAACAGTTCGGTTTTCGAACCCAGCACTGTTGCATTCGACAATTGCACCGCATAGTCGAACACATTAGCTCCCGTTTTATGCGCTCGTACAAAACGGGCATGCTCTTCTTCGACGTAGCGAAAGCCTTCGACAAGGTCTGGCACAACGGTTTATTATACAAACTGTACCAATTCAACGTGCCGGACCGTCTCGTGCTCATCATTCGAGACTTTCTGTCGGATCGCTCCTTCCGCTATCGCCTAGAAGGCACCCTCTCGTCCCCTCACCCCATTCGCGCTGGCGTCCCTCAGGGCTCCGTGCTATCGCCCCTTCTGTTCACGCTGTACACCAGCGACATTCCCAAACGTGGCTTGGCCAAGTTGGCTCTCTTCGCCGACGACACGGCTATCTACTATTCCGGTAGGAGTCTCGATAGCATCTCTCGAACCCTTCAAACCGCAGCCAACACCCTCGGGGTCTGGTTCCGGAAATGGAGAATAGAGGTGAATCCCGAAAAGAGCGCAGCCGTTCTTTTCGAGAGACACGGTGATTCCCACACCCACATCCGTCCTGTCCTCATGTTCGGCAAACAGATCCCTTGGGAGATGAAAGCCAAATACCTGGGGGTTATCCTCGACCACCATCTGAGTTTCCGAGACCATATCAAAGCGGTGCGCGCTCGCGCCGCTTTCGCTGTCGGTCGCCTCCACCCCATCCTTAGAGCGCGCAGTAAATTGTCACTTAGAAATAAGCTGAGAATCTACGTGACGTGCATCCGCCCCATCTTGACTTACGCTAGCGTCGTGTTCGCACACGTTAAGCCTTGTCGCTTCAATTCCTTCCAAACCCTCCAGAATCGAGTGTTGCGCAGAGCCGCGGCTGCCCCGTGGTTCATGCGTAACGTCCAACTCCATCTCGATCTAAAAATGCCAACCATCAGGCAATACCTCAAACGCATTTCCAAGCGTTACTTCGACAATGCCCCCCGCCATCCGAACCCCCTAGTCGCCGCAGCGGCCGACTACAGTCCCTCTCTCATAAGTAAAGTTCGCCGTCCCAGGCACACACTTTTAGAACCCGACGACGAAATAACCCTCCTCCAGGAGGCGAGTAAATCGACCAGCACACTACACAACGTCCGCCGCCGTCCGGCATACCGTCCTCGCCGACGAGGCCCGTCGCGACGTCCCACCGCCGCCGGTCACGATCCACCGAGCTCTCCCGTCGTAGAGCCGGTCGTCTCTTCAGACTCCGCAGTCACACCGATAATTCAGCCCTCATCAAGCTGTCTCCCCCCCCCCTATGTCCACGCCAGCAACGCCCTAAGCCGAGGTCCGAGTCCCACTAGGGGTCGCCCTTAGTGCTGTTGTTGCAGGTAGTCATGATGTTAGTGTAGTACAAGTAGTTAGCTTAGGTTAAGTATTTTACTTCCCCCCCATTGGCTGGAGACCCTTCAGGTCTCGCCAATAACTGCCCGGTTACGTAGAAACCGTCCCCTAGGACGACCTACAGCAGTCCAATAAAAAAAAAAAAAAAAAAAAAAAAAAAAAATTTGATTAGTGTTATTGTGCGGGACAACTAATTATTCAACATGTATATAGTGTCTTGATTAGTGTTATAGTTCGTAAGCATAGTTTGTTAGCATAGTTTGTGTAACTTTACCTTAGTATACGTAAGTACGACTGATAATGTTTTGTTAAGTTTTGTTATTGTTTACATTTTTCTTATATAAGTAATAGGTTTCTAAGCATAGAAATGTATAGTTTGATAGGATTAACTTAACTTAATCGCTTTAAAAACGCATAAAATGTGTCGCGGCTTACGTTACGGTAAGGTTTCGTCGTAGGTAAGCGTCTGCGCCGGAATCTTACCAAAAACGTACTTGAATCTTATTGGATAAAAATACTTAGCTGTGATTGGTCGTCCAATAGCGAATTTAGATTTTTTGTTGTTAAAATTGTATAAATTAGGCGCAAAATTGCGCGCTCGAAACAGTCTACAGGCAGATATTGTAATAGAAGCAACAATAAAGAAAACTCAAGAAGTACTCGGCGTTTCACTCTACAGTCACCACGCAATCCAGTAACAGTCAGTGTGCTATACTGCACATTTAATGGTCCTTCGAGCCGGATCTACGTGGTCAAGAATCGCAAGCAGCCTCTTCGCGTAAATTACGTATCTACAGGAAGAAAGAAGAACGGGAAGCACCTCAAAACGTTACGTAAATAATTACGTGAAGATAGAAGAACGGGAAGCACCTCAAAACGTTACGTAAATAATTACGTGAAGATAGAAGAACGGGAAGCACCTCAAAACGTTACGTAAATAATTACGTGAAGATAGAAGAACGGGAAGCACCTCAAAACGTTACGTAAACAATTACGTGAAGACAGAAGAACGGGAAGCACCTCGAAACGTTACGTAAATAATTACGTGAAGATAGAAAAACGTTACGTGAAGAAAGAATAACGTAAAGTGCCCCATTCTACGTGAACGTGCTACAGAAGAAAGAATAACGTGCCCCATTCTACGTGAACGTGCTACCGAAGAAAGAATAACGCGCCCCGTTTCAAGTGAACGTGTTACGCGAAGAGAGAATAACGTGAAGCGTCCAATTTTACGTGAACGAGTTATACGAAGAATTTTGTTGCAAAATGCCAGTTACGCGCTCAGAAGGAAGAGGCCGCAAGCCACACGCGGAACAGACACCGTCATCGTCCGAGGACACTGCCGCTACCTCGGCGACCGACACCAGCGCGGAAACGGCCACGGGTTCTACAGTCACCGGTACTACCGCCACGGAGGACACAGAACGTACTCAAACAGCCCCCTCCGTGACGGCGCAACCGTCCCCCGCGACCGCAGCCGCCACCGCTCCTTCTGCAACGCCCTCCGCCGCACCGACACTGCCGATCGGCGCGGAACAGAAGCAACCGATGAATCCACCTGTAGCTGTCACCGATACAAGAAGAGATAAGGATGCGGAAACATCCACAGTGAGAAGAGTGAAGAGGATCATCGCCAATCTGCCAGAGCCGGGCAGACCATCGCCACCCCGTCCCCCTAGCAAGAAGGGGGGAGGGGGGGGATCCACTCACAGCCGAAATAAACAGTACAAGATAGCCAAGGCAAAGGAAGAGTTGCTGCGTCTACAGGTCGAACTAGCTACGGCACGCCTAGCTACGCTCGAGACAGAAGACACAGAAGATGAAGAAGATGACGGCTCCGAATACACCAAGTTAGCAGCTAACGAACGTGTCGACGACTGGCTGGAAAACCAAGTGACGCGACCCGTGCTAGCGATCGCCGACGCACCGCACCGCCCAACAGAAGCGCCGGTAGTCATCAGCACGGAACAGAATCCAGTCAGATCAACAGAAGGACGTCATCAACAGTCACAGCGCGTACAGGAAACACCGGCGGGAGTACAACCGGACTTCACGGTGCTAGCGGAAGCTATTACGCGCGCTGTAAAGGCAGCTCAACGACCGAAGTTCATAGAGCTACCTACCTTCAACGGGTCACATCAAGAGTGGCTACCCTTCCGCGCCGCCTATTTCGAAACAGAAGAAATGTTCTCTATGGTCGAGAACACGAACCGCCTAAGAAGAAACCTAAAGGGAAAGGCGAAAGAAGCAGTCGAAGGTCTTCTGATCACCAGCGCGCACCCTACAGAAATTATGAAGACGTTGGAATCAAGATTTGGAAGACCGGAATCAATCGCCATGATGGAAATGGAGACGCTGCGCGGACTACCACGCTTAACAGAATCACCGCGCGACATATGTATCTTCGCTACGAAAATCTCCAACATCGTGGCGACTCTGAAAACATTGAGTTGCATGAACTACATGTTCAACCCAGAAGTATCGAAGACGCTCGTAGACAAGTTTACTCCGACGCTACGCTACAGATATTACGACTTCGCTACGACGCAACCGAAAGAAGATCCTGACCTGATGAAAATAGAGAAGTTCCTCAAGAGAGAAGCGGAGCTGTGCGGACCATACGCACTCCCCGAACAAGTGGTACCACAAACCACGGCCACCACACAGAGAAGACCACAGAAGGTTCACAACGTCACCGAGAAGACATACACGCCGAAGTGTCCGGTGTGTGAAGAAACCGGTCACGCATCGACAGACTGTGAACGATTCAAGAAGCTGGATGAAAACGCAAGATGGGACATGGCCAAGTCCAAGCGCCTCTGCTTTCGATGCCTTCGCTACAGAAACAACATGCACAACTGCAAAACGAAACCGTGCGGCGTCAACAACTGCAAGTACTTTCACCACAAGATGTTGCACTATACGAAGACTACAGACAAGCCGCAACCGAAAGAAGACAAAGAGAAGACAGAAGTCATCAACTCCGCTTGGACCAGCAAGAGAAAGCAGTCCTATCTGAAGATCATACCAGTACAGGTGAAGGGGCCACGAGGAACAGTGAACACATTCGCGTTGATGGACGATGGATCGACGGTCACGCTAGTCGACGATAGCGTGGTCACTACAATTGGAGCAACAGGACCCATCGACCCACTGAAGATAGAAACCATCAACGACATGAAGACATCAGAGTCAGCATCAAGAAGGGTCACCATACAGCTGAAGGGGCCCAACAACCGTGAAGAACAAGTACAGGCGCGCACAGTGAAGAACTTGCAAGTTTCGTCTCAACGGGTCTCAAGAGAATTAGTTGAAGGATGCAAGCACCTGTCAGATATCCGCGAACACCTTACGTACTCAAACGTGAAGCCTCAAGTATTGATAGGACATGATAACTGGCATCTTCTGCTGACATCAGAAGTAAGAAGAGGTGACAACAACCAACCTGTGGCATCTCTCACGCCGCTAGGTTGGGTGCTCCATGGTAGCCAGACGCGGACCATGGGACGCAACATCGACTTCGTATCACACGTAACAGAAGAAGCAGAAGATAGCCTAGAAGACCTCATGAAGCAATACTTTGAAGTGGACGCGCTCTGCATCAACCCCAAGAAGCCGAAAACAGACCCAGAAGAGCAAGCGCTGCGCGTACTAGAGAAGACCACGACTAAAATAGAAGACAGAAGATATGAAACCGGTCTTCTCTGGCGTAAGGAAGACATCACCCTTCCTGACAACTACGATAATTCGCTGAAGCGACTCTTCAATATCGAAAAGAAGATCGACCGCGACCCGAAGCTGAAACAGAAGTATACAGAACAGATGGAAGCGCTCGTCGTGAAAGGATACGCGGAACTCGCTCCAAAACAGAAGACACCGGGCAAAACTTGGTACTTGCCACACTTTGGAGTGATAAACCCCATGAAGCCAGAGAAGCTACGAGTTGTCCACGACGCAGCAGCCAAGACGAAGGGAGTAGCTCTCAACGACATGCTACTCAAGGGACCTGATCTTCTCCAATCGCTGCCAGGCGTAGTGATGAGGTTCCGACAGCACGCGATCGCAGTGACAGCAGACATCAAGGAAATGTTCATGCAGGTGAAGCTGCGCGCTCAAGACAGAGATTCCCTGCGATACCTATGGCGCGGGGACCGACGAGACGACCAGGCTCCAGAAGAGTACAGGATGACGTCGCTGATCTTCGGCGCCTCAAGTTCCCCTTCAACAGCGATATACATAAAGAACTTGAACGCCAAGCAGCACGAAGACACTCACCCTGAAGCCGCAGCTGCGATCGTGGAGAAACATTACGTCGACGACTACTTGGACAGCTTCAGAAGCCTTGAAGACGCCGTGCGAATAACCAAGGGCGTGCGAGAAGTGCACGCAGACGCCAGCTTCGAGTTGGAACAATGGAAATCCAACTCACCGTCGCTACTAGAAGCACTCGGGGAAGACGAACCCACAGAAGAGATAGAACTCTACAAGACAGAAGAGAAAATGGAGCGAGTACTGGGCGTCATCTGGAAGCTCAGCACAGACGAACTCACGTTCAACCTCAACCTCGCACGCCGCACCGACACTGCTAGAAGGAAGAAGACCTACGAAGCGAGAAGCGCTAAGAATAGTAATGTCGCTCTTCGACCCGCTTGGTTTCGCCTCACCTGTAACCATAAGGGCGAAGCAGCTTCTGCAAGAAGTATGGCGCAGAGGAACAGCATGGGATGACAAGATCGATGAGGACCTGACCGAACAGTGGGAAAGCTGGATGACGCACCTCAAGAATCTCTCCAACGTCACGATCCCGAGGCGATATCTACAGTACAGCGACGCCACTTCACTACAGCTGCACATCTTCACCGACGCGAGCGAGTCCGCCTACTCCACAGTCCTGTTCTGGAGGACGGTGGCACCGAACGGTGAAGTCGGCCTATCGCTGATCATGGCCAAAGCGAAGGTGGCGCCACTGAAGCTTACGTCGATACCGAGGCTGGAGCTACAAGCGGCGGTGATGGGGACAAGACTGGCTGACGCAGTAATAGAAGAGCACGAGAAGAAACCAGAACGAAAGGTGTTCTGGACAGACAGCAGGACAGTGCTCACGTGGATACGGACGGGGTCACGCTCATACAAACCGTACGTGGCTCACCGTCTAGCTGCCATAGAAGAAACAACGAAAGTCAACGAGTGGCGCTGGGTACCGACGAAGATGAACGTAGCGGACGACGCCACACGCGACGTCCCGGTGGACTTCAACAGAAACCACCGCTGGTACAAGGGGCCCGACTTCCTCTATCACTCGGAGGAGTCGTGGCCAACAGAATCGGCGACGCCAGCGGCAGAAGAACCCACCGGTGAAGAAAGAATACATCACGTGAAGGAAGACGCGAGACCGAAATTATCAGAAGGCCTGCCTGAAGTGTCCCACTTCTCCAACTGGGACAGACTTCGCTACACGACCGCGAGGGTGCTACAGTTCATCCAGCTCTGCAGGAGTCCTAAGCAAAGCGTCAACCACAGAAGAACAGCGAAGAATAAGGAAAAGGACCCGAGCTGGAGGAAGATCGGCAAACCCGCAACAAAGCAACAGAAGAAGACGTTGAAAACAGTACAAGGCAGAAACTTCCTCCCGGTCTCCGCAGAAAACCTCAAGAAAGCCGAGGAGCTCCTCATGCGTTCCTCACAAGAAGACTCCTTCACGGAAGATATCGAGAACCTGAAGAACAGAAAACCAATAGAAAAGGAGAGCCGATTACAGCAGCTGAGCGTCGAGTACGCCAACAGAGCCGTTAGGCTGAGAAGTCGAATTCAAGCCGTGCAGAACGTAACAGAAGACTTCAAGAGTCCGATGGTGCTCGACGGGGATCATCCAACGGTGAGACTCTGGGTGCAGTCGATACATCGCCGACTGCATCACGCCGGAGTGGAGGCAACAGTAAATGAATGTAGGCAACAGTATTGGGTGCTGCGCGTCCGTCCCATCACACGCGTCATCCTGAGAAGATGTCTGTTCTGCAGAATGAAGACGCAAGCGCCGCCCCACCCGAGAACAGGAGACCTACCAGCGTGTCGCCTAGCTCATCACAAGCGACCCTTCACATTTACCGGGGTAGATTACTTCGGACCCCTCTCCGTGACAGTCGGACGCACGCGACAGAAAAGATACGTGGCCATCTTCACGTGTCTCACCACGCGAGCCATACACCTGGAAATAGCAGGCTCGCTCAGCGCCGACTCAGCCGTACTCGCACTGCGGAGGATGATCGCCCGACGAGGATGCCCCACCGAGATATGGTCCGACAACGGGACTAACTTGAAGGCGGCCGACAAAGAGCTCCGACAGGCCATCGACGACGCGACGACCGAAGAAGCTGCAAAGAAAACCATCTCCTGGCGTTACATACCGCCCGGAGCGCCATTCATGGGAGGAGCATGGGAGCGCATGGTCCGCTCAGTCAAGACAGCGCTCGCAGCGACACTGCACGAGCGCCATCCGACAGAAGAAGTCCTCGCCACTCTGCTCGCCGAAGTGGAGTACACAGTCAACAGCCGTCCGCTGACACATGTCTCTGTCAGCGCGGACGACCCGGAAGCCCTGACTCCCAACCACTTCCTGCTGGGAGGGCCAGGACTAGTGCCGCAGCCAGGCACGTTCACCGACCAAGACGCAGCCTCAAGATCCAGTTGGCGCTGCGCGCAGCGACTGGCAGATGTCTTCTGGACGCGATGGGTGAGGGAGTACCTTCCCGACCTCCAACACCGGCGGGAGCCACACGGACAAGGGCCAGCTGTAAAGGTCAACGACCTTGTCCAGATAGTCGACGGCAACCTACCCCGCAACGTGTGGATTCGTGGAAGAGTCATCGCGACGTACCCAGGCCCGGACAACATCGTGAGGACAGTGGACATCAAGACCAAGGGAGGCGTGCTGCGGAGGCCGGTGAGGAAGCTGGTGATCCTGCCCCTGCCCACAGACGACGTGCCCGCACCGAAGACTGATGCGACGTAGTCACACGGCGGGAGAGATGTGCGGGACAACTAATTATTTAACATGTGCCTAGTGTTTTGATTAGTGTTATTGTGCGGGACAACTAATTATTCAACATGTATATAGTGTCTTGATTAGTGTTATAGTTCGTAAGCATAGTTTGTTAGCATAGTTTGTGTAACTTTACCTTAGTATACGTAAGTACGACTGATAATGTTTTGTTAAGTTTTGTTATTGTTTACATTTTTCTTATATAAGTAATAGGTTTCTAAGCATAGAAATGTATAGTTTGATAGGATTAACTTAACTTAATCGCTTTAAAAACGCATAAAATGTGTCGCGGCTTACGTTACGGTAAGGTTTCGTCGTAGGTAAGCGTCTGCGCCGGAATCTTACCAAAAACGTACTTGAATCTTATTGGATAAAAATACTTAGCTGTGATTGGTCGTCCAATAGCGAATTTAGATTTTTTGTTGTTAAAATTGTATAAATTAGGCGCAAAATTGCGCGCTCGAAACAGTCTACAGGCAGATATTGTAATAGAAGCAACAATAAAGAAAACTCAAGAAGTACTCGGCGTTTCACTCTACAGTCACCACGCAATCCAGTAACAGTCAGTGTGCTATACTGCACATAATTATATCTTATCAATATTATATGAACTCAATATACCATTTCAATAAGCGATCTCCAACGATATTATTTAATATGTTTCATATTAATTCCGGTTGGAGCGTTTTGAATAACGTTTATAGATGTGAAATAGAAGTTGATTGCAAAAGCTATCGCTTCTCTATGTTTAAGATTGCTTTAAAAAATCAATTTGTCACATTTTTTATCAAAATTTTGATCTGAATACCCTATTTCTGATATACGCAATATTATAATAATACACGGTAAAGTAAGTTCTGGGTCGAAGGCTAACTTGCTAACAATTCTGAGTAATTACATTAGATAACTATAAAATCAACATTATTACACTCAAACATACATTACCTACTTATGTAATTTCTACGAATAATGTCGGCGTATTTCTCGAGCAAATTGAGGGTGAAATGACGCACACGCTAGAGGCTAGACGTGGGATTCGATTCCGTGCTATTAAACATCAATTGCCAAGCAATCAATAGATATATACTTATATATAGAGTAGTTTATATCTATAAAATATTATATGATAGACAGATAAGTATTAATTATCTACAGTTACCATCACTAAGCTTAAACACTGTCCCCCATATTACAAACGATGGTCTAAGAAAAACCTAGGTTTTAAAATAGCCCCGTCTCTTGTTGATATATTCTGTTAGGAAGTGATGAGTATAATTTAAATCTGGGTTTATCTTAGTCTCGGTTTAAACAACCTTTTGTAATAAGGGGGATTAGGTTTAAACTAGATAAAATAATATTGATGGATAAAAATATCGAGGATCGAGTAGGTAGAGGTCTCAGCTAGGTAGGTACTCGAATTTTAAACGTCTTTAGTCAAGACTCGACCGTGCGAAGCTACATTTTTATGAAAGACGGTCCGAAGTACGAATTTCCGATTGAGATTGTACCTCGTGCCGGTTTGGTTCTGATTAGAAGCAAGAATATGTGAGTATTTACATATTTATTATTAGAACGATCTAAAATTATTTGTATGACGTGAATAATCCTACAAGAAGTTTATACGTCAATTTCGACAGAAAAAGGCGATGCGGAGAAACATCGCGTAAGTTTTACGGCGGAGTCGGTAAAGGATGATGACTCTTTACGCATACAGATGTCCCTGCCCACTATTTTATTGAGAGGCATGCTTTTACCACACACGAAATTCCACGTATTCAACGTATGCAATGAAAGTGGATGATTTTTAAACGAACTCGGTCATACGCAACGCAATGATGTATAATAATGTTTCTAAATCATATTTTAGATAGGTATATTAGAAACATTCTTATGTATGTAGAGAATAGGGTTGACGATTTTTATGCGATACTGAGGAAAAGTTTATGGACCGAATAAGGAATACAAAAATGAAATTGTCAGGGCTGTGTATGACTGCTATAAATTAAATATTTGTAATTACAAATTAATATTTACAATACAATAATTGTATTAATTTGAATAATTGAATAGTAATGTTAATGTTGATTTGTATTGTGTAATTATTATTAATTTGATTCAATTTAATTCAAGTTAATTCAGTTTAATTTCATTTAATATTGATTTTATTTGTTATAATTTTGTGTGCACTATGGGTTATTACCTGAAATAAATGTTTTTTTTATTATTATACTTTCCAGCGGCCAATTTTACAAACAGAAACGTTGATCAATCGCAACTGTACCGAAGGCGAATCGTTCATTTAGATAATTTACAAAAAACATCAAAATGTTGGACAACGAAAACAAAACCAAACGTTTAAACGTTTAGTGAGTTGTAGGTTGTAGTTTGCTTGAAAGAAGGAAAGAAAGAAAATACATTTTATTCAGCCAAGGACACAATGACAGCATAATCATTTAAAACATAAAATGAATTAAACATAGGTACACATTTAGGCCTCTTGTTCACGGCACGGTTTCTCAACCGTATGGCGTATTAGCCGCGCCGTAGAAAAATCGTGTGAGCTTGCGACACGGCAAACCACCAGCCGAAACTAATTTATATCCATTTTGTAACACAAAATCAACGTTGGAAAGCTGTCATGCAATAATTGCCCGTCGCGAAAACGTACGGTACCGTTAACAAATTCTCATAGACTGTCATACAACACTAATGTAAATCAAAACCGTGCGCAAAAGAGGAGTAGCCACGGTGCGTACGGCGGCGCAGGCGTGCCGTTGGGCTGCCGTGTCCGTCAACAAACTTCTATAGTAGTCCATACAACACTGATGACCGTGCCTACACACGGCTAATTAACCATAGGTTTTTACGGTGAAAAAACGTGTGTGAACAAGACAAGAGGCCTAATGTCGGGCGTCAAATACCCGGCACTGATTTTCAGTTGAAACCCTTGTTTGCGGTTTGGCAAAACTTTTGTTAGTAGAATTAGGTCTCAAATGTCACATTAGATACGTTGCATACGTGGCATCAGTCTGACTTCACCTTATTTTAGGTTTATACATTACTAGCTTTTGCCGATTTATTGACGATTAGTGACGATTTTCCATACAAACTTTCATCCCCTATTTAACTCCCTTAGGGGTTAAATTTCGAAAAATCCTTCCTTATTCCTTGTCTACATTATAAAGGGAACCTCTGTGCAAAATTTCAGCTTCCTAGGTCCAAGGGTTTGGGCTGGGCGTTGATGAGTCAGTCAATCAGTCCGTTAGGACTTTTCTTTTTATTTTTAAAGATAAAATACATACGGGTCGGTTTAATCTATAGAATAATTATGTAGTAAAGGAACTCGAAGCATTCCCCGTGTTAAAATAACTAAGCTCCTGTTTAGTGCCTACAATAGCCGAGCCGATCCCCAAGCTGAACGGTACTTATTGGCATTAATTAAAGGCTTCAAAGGCGTGCACACACCTAGTTTTAAGTTTAATTAACACACAAATGGCCAAATACGTATGTCGATATATAGTAACGCATATTGCATCATAAACTATAACTAAATAGCACGACAATCACACTATACGCTATATCGTAAGCCGGTCTACTATTCTGCCGTCATAAGAAAAAAGGACGTAATTGCACAAAACGAAGTAACCGAAAGTAAACGGAGTAAGATAATAACTTAAGATCGGAAATCGGTTACTTCGTTTTGTGTAATTACGTCCTTTTTTCTTATGACGGCAATATTTAAAGCAAGTTATTTAACGGCGATCAGTTGGGCGACGGACGCGATAGAAGTGAGGTGGGGCGGGGATCGGAGAATCACACGATATTGCTCTGAGAATCGTTCAAGCTTATCGCGTACAGCAAGCCAATACTTTACAGCATAGCGTTGTGTGAACGTGTCCATATAAAATGAATGCTGAGCGATATCGTTGTACTATACAATATTTGCTATATAGGTACTATACAACGTTATTTTTAGTATATACAAAAACCGAGACACCCCAACAAGATTTTCATCAGAACTGCCTGAATATGTGTTTTTTTAATAAATCTCCAAGTTACACCTTAGTTTATGTCACGTTAAGTTCATTAGTAAAGTGTGAAATGCGATAAGCGGGGGCTGTCTAATACACGGAAACTGACCGAGCGGACCGTTTCAAGCCTCTAGGTGTCTATTCCCGTCAACTGATATGGGTAGAAAACCTATTGAAACAAAGTTGAAATTTATGAAAAAAAACTGGTGTAAGAACTTTGTCAATCGATTCGCCTAGTGATTCTGGACAAATTATTTTCAGGTTTAGTGTATACTAAAACTAAGCTTGTATATTATAGCGTAGTTTGAACTGCGTTTAAGGCGAAGTAACAGTGACAGCACGAACTTACGGCAACTTAAAATTGAGGTGCGATTGACTATTCGGTCATAAGTTACTTCTTCTTCTTCTTCTATCGTGTCGGCACGAACTATACAAGAATAGCTCATGCCGTGGTGAAAAGATTAGCCAGTCAGCAAGGATGGTAGCGAGGCTGACTGCCCAGGGTGCGTCGGACGTACTGAAGTATCGTCACTCATCGTCAGTTTTCATGCACCTCGTCATAAGTTACTGCAAAAAAATTATAGCTATCAGAAATAAGTGCGTAAATTAGTATACTACGGAATCTAGATGAACACATGACCTTGCCCCTCAAAATGCAACATTAAAAACTCGACAAGAAAAAAAAACACCAATAATTCTAAATTCAAAAATCAACAGACAAGGAATCAATACAGTCAATCTAAATAAACACAATTACTTTGCCGACGGGCCCCTCTTCACCCTCACCAGTTGAATGCGACATTGACCCAATTTGACGAGGGGAGACACGGGAGAACTCGACCCGCGCTAAAAATGAAATTTTATGGAAATGTCATTTCTTTTTACTTTGCATGCATATTGGGTGGATAATAGAATCTCGCCTTTCAGTTGAGTGATGGGACGTAAACTATTTGAATATGGAATGAGTTTTGGGTTTGTAAATTGGAATATTATTACCATAATAATTCTTAAGACATCACTGTTATTTTTTTTTATTTTATTTCCGAATGGCCTGTTTACTATTTTTTTTAATGAAGTCACTTTTTTATTTACTATAAGTAAAAGCAAAGTAGGTACCATATTATTATGCTTTACTATACAGGGTGTAGGCGAATTCGTGTTATTCCTTCATTCCACGTGATCTACTGGTGACACAGATTAACCCTAAAGGGGTATTTCCGAAATCCAACTAAAAAAAACTCAAGTTTCCTATTTCCGAGTCATTTTAGAGCCCCGAGTTAACTGACTGCAAAGGGCGATATCGCGTTAATCGTGCACGCCAGCTGTGTCGCCATGCTTTCATTCATTTATACGTAGCATCGAAATGTTCACTCAAAAAAATATTTTTGCAAAAAAAAAATTTTTTTTTTCACTGAATCCTTATTAGATGGTTTAGATACGACCACTTACCAATATCGTATGAAAAAAAAGTATTTAATTTTTAATCAAGTAAATTCCCTAGCGGGGCTAATCTACAACAGTAGTAGATCATGTGGTTTTAAGGAATTACACGGATTCGTTTACACCTTGTATAGCGAAATAGTATAGTGTAGTCTAAACTGCGCTTTAGTAGAAGAAACCAAAACAAAAAACAAAAGATTGGTTTAAAACAATGGAATGAAGATCACTATCCACTGTACTGATAATTTTAAGCTCGCTTATGAAATCCATGTTTTCGCAACCGGCTGGGATCGGCAAAAATAATGATTTAATTTCCGTACCTACCGGGTTCAATTATTTTACGGCTTGTATTGCAGGCAAAAATTCCTCAGATAGTGATTAAACATATTTTCCTGCCCAAAAATCTTATAAATCAGACTGCGATTAAATTAACAATTTACAAGTATGAAAGAGTCGCCGCTTATGTCGGGTACACACGGTCATAACATGTGCATGGGAATTTTCAGAGTTCAATTCATTTTTTAATTTTATTAGTAAGTATGTGGGCACTTAGCGAGGTATTTTCACTGTATAAGATCTTATGAAATGGTACAAATTCTCAATGTTACCATGACATCTCTAAAAACATTCTCGAACTAACCATAACGAAGCTTCTAGCGACACGAGCGGCATGCCCTGAAATTCACAACGAACATTTTCACTGAAACTTTGGCGCGTTACTCCGAGGGCGCGCGGTAGATGGCGTTAGTATCGGATTTGCTTGTTGAATAGACGTTTTAGATACGTAAAAGGTACTTTGAAAAATTTAACATTTAGAAAAACTACCTAACTAAAATTATTTCTGAAACTACCTACAAAATTAACAAAAATTGTAGGCACGTGTTATTATTTTCCTTTCGGTCACTGTTAGGAAAAGGAAAAATGAAATGCCAGGGAAAATGTTTAATAAGGGTCGAGTTTTCAATTGTCAGAATTTTTTTATCTGACGAATCATTTTGACATTTTGACAACTTTTGTATGCAAGGGACAATTTTACTAAGGAACCAAATACGAAATCGCGAAAAAAAATCAGCTGTTCCCTACATTTATGTTCGCATAACTCGTCAAAATGTAGGGAACAGCTGATTTGTTTTTTCAAAAATTCTTCATCCCTACTTTAGATATGAGTTCAGAAAATGGAGCTTCTAATCCGTGACCCCAAATATGACCTAAAATGTAAACACAGCTGATCATAGCTGACGATAGATAGATTTTAGCGTTTTTTTTTTTGAGATTTTTGATCAACTGTTTCTCTTAAACGATTGACTTTTGGGGAAAGTGGTAGAACAAAAGTTATTCTTTATTATGGGTACTTTAACATCCTTTCGGATTAGTACCCCCTTTCAGACTAACCTTGTATAATATGTCAAACCGCCATATTTATTCCTCAGATAAAAGGTCGATTGAATTTGAAAGGAATTGAAATGAGAAAGGACAGACGATTGAAAAATCAGCCCTAAAAAGAACAAGACGCACCTTCCGTGCAACAAAGTCACAATTCAGTACACTTTTTTTTTTAGCTGTTGTGATTTTGTTGCACCGAAGGTCGTGAAGAGGTCATGAAAATTCACATTTTATTTTCAACATTACAGATTTCGTTCTATTTTTTCGTGATCGCATTCACGTTAACAGTCACGTTAAATGCGTCATGGGTAGATGGACAAATCGTTCATCTGAAAATACATTTTTTCGTATAGCCAATATTTTTGCGTACTTACCTATTCTTCGGAATGAATGTCGTTGTAAGCTGTAATAAATGGTATATATTTTTTTGACTTCAATCGAAAAACAATGAAAATAATGATCGTAAGTACCTTCTTTTTGTTTCTAATAGCCGACTATAGGTATCATGTTACCTGCAAAGCGTTAAAATAAGTGCCGCCGCCCGCGACACAATGTAATTACTTAAATAATTATTCAAAAATATAGTCGTTGGAAGAGGTATATATAAAGTTCATCTAAATCTGCAATAAAATTGGGTTGCATGAAAAGAGCCTCCACGAGTGACGATAAGTACGTCCGGCGCACTCTGGGCAGTCAGCCCCGCTACCAACCTTGCTGACTGGCTAATCTTTTCACTACGGCATACCTATTCTCGTATAGCTTGTGCCGACACGATAGAAGAAGAAGATCTAAATCTGAATCTGAATTGCGTATCACATTCTTAATTTCAAGAGCTTTCATTTAGAGAGAGAGGGTGCCTTTCCACCAGAGATGTGCTATGCAGCTATGCTGCGAGAATGTAAAAGCTAAGCTACGAAACTATGTGACCGTTTCCACTGATGCTAAGCTGTCTAGCGGAGCGAGTAAGATGTGCTATAAAATGCGTCGCCGCAAGATAGCTGTGCGAGGAAGATGCGCAGCTCAAGCTATACGACTATCGACAATAGGGAAGGCACGGGGAGCGGCCGCGGCGCACTATGGAAAATATAGGTGCTTTGCTGATTAAAAATCTGTAACTTTTTTATTTTCAGTCATAGTAACTTCAAATTTTGCACACATATAGAACATAGTATAAGAATTTTACTAATAGTACTTTTAATATGAACTAGTGGTAGGTCGTGGTTTTACTCGCTCTTTATTTTAAGAATCCGTAAAAACTTTATTCAAATGATTGAGTTTGACTTCAATATGATATTTTAATTCTTTTTAAATTTCAGGACAACTAAACAATACAGAGTAAATTAAAAATAAAATATATTTTGACACATTTTACAATATGTTTATTTAAATTTTTATTACTAAGTAAAATTTTTTTTTTATTATTTTAATATTTACACTTAGCTTTAGATAGTGAACTGCAGTAATAATTTCTTCTGGATGGCACAAACAACAAATTCAATATTTTCAGATGGAACATGACGATTTTCACGTAAAAACGTAGACAGAGCGGGCACAGTCTTATCGTTTTCAATATAGAAAAGTATTATTTCACACCTCGAGCAACTGAATTAGTTCATTGTTATAGTTGTACTAATTGCGGATTGCAAATAATTAATGTAATGAAACATTTTTTGTGCTTCACTTTCTAAAGGAAAAACAAATGAGTTTAGTGTGCATCATGTACCGACTTTTATCATAGATTTCTTTATTCTCACATAGAGCGTGTGCAAAACCATATTTACGCCGATAATGTATATTAAAATCACAGATATTTGACCAAAGATAAAAAAAAAACTTTTATCTATCAATTTGCCACAATTATGCATTTTGGCACCTCTGCCACATATTACTTCATAACTTCTGAACGCGCAAAAATGCGCAGCTGATTCTTTACTAAAATATTATTAGGTATCCAATGAACGTAGTAATACCAAATTCAGAATGTAGGCAAGTGTAGCTAACAGTCAAAAGTCTCGACGAAATTTAAGAATTTAATTTTTTCCCATCTTTGACGAAAATATTTATAGCAAAAATATTACTTCACATAATTAAATAAAAACTACTGTTTTTAAATCTATAATAAACAACCTTTCGAATGGTATGTAACACTATATGAGGTTCTTTATAGAAATAACCAAAATTCGACTCTGTAAGTCCATGATTTTTAAGGTATATTTAACAGAAATTTCTAAGTGTCGGAAATTAACGTTTTTACGCAATATTTTACGTGACAAGTTATTGAAAAACAATTAAAATATGAAAGAATGACTCCTTATCTAAAAAATAAGACCAAGATTATGTCTAATTTGCATCATTCAGAAAAAGTATTTTTGATCAGCAAAGCACCTATATTTTCCATAGTGCGGCGGCGCGCTACTCCCGACCATCCATAGCTTGCATCGATAGCACGCATCCATATAAAAACGTAGTTTAGTTGAATCAGTTTCCATCAGTGCTATGCTATGTGGACCAATGAATATGATTGGTGGATGTCAAACGCATCCATAGCAACGTTGCATAGCACATCTCTGGTAGGAAGGCACCCTAAAGGTCAGGGAATCAGGATATTAATTTCCATCGCTAATAGATTAAAAGCCTATTGTTAAAAATAGCGTGGGTACTTATAACAGGAAAGGTCAATTTTAAAAGCAAGCACGTTTAAAGGGTTATTTATATCTGAAAAAAAGGTTAAATTGAGTCTTAACTAATACCTTTTTACCTTGATCGACGAATTTTTTATTTAGAGCGTTAGAGCGATTACGCACTGCATCAAATCCGAATCCGTGAAAATACCGATCTAGAGTAAAAATCTCGGACCGAATTCGGATGTTGCTTACGCACTATTCCGATCTTTGATTCAAATTCAAACAATTCAGGGGCCATCTTTGGCATATCCGTTTGGCGTCTGATTTGAATCCGTGGTAATGCGAAAGCGTTCATACAAACAGTACTACGCCTACTTCGGTCCGTCAATTTTTCTTCCGAATTAGAAACTCACGGATGATGGATAGAAATCGGATGACCGATGTAGTGCGTAAACTACCATACAAATAGTTCTATAGCTACTTCTGAACGTATTTTCACGGATTCGGATCGGATGCAGTGCGTAACCGCTGATAGCATCAATAAGTGTTTATTTAAAACGAATAGTCTAGGAAGATATGCTTTTTTTGGAAATCGGATACCGTCTTCAGTCAAAGATTTAAAACATGACATAAAAGATGGGACTCATAATGTTGTTCAAATCCGTCCAGTCTATTTGACGGGATACGGATTTGAACACGATTTTAATACGAATTTAACATAACATAAATCACGCCTATTTAGCGTGTTAAAAATCAACTCTCAGAATTTTGTGGGGTTACTCGATATCAGAAATTGAACAACGTTTGTTCTACAACTTTTCGAAATTCGGCAATTTTTTTATGCCTGTCCATACAATTCAATTAAAATATTTTTTTTGATTTGTATTGAAAGTTATAAAAAATACGCGAATTTCGTAAAGTTGTAGAACAAAATTTGTTCAATTTCCGGTACCGAGTAACCCCATAAAATTCTTAGAGTTGATTTTTTAACACCTTGTATTTTTCGAAGGGTGTGGCAGGGGTGTATCGTACCTACACCATCATTTCGCCGATATGTTTAAGTCCCATGTAATATAGAGCAAGCCTGTTGCCATCAACCGGGCACAAATCCAGCCTCCGACTTAGGCCGCAAATTCAGAGCGGTGGGGCGTGCAGCGGGGCGTTGAAGCGTTGTATTGAGCGTGCATACATTTAGCTGCACGCTAGGAACGCAGCTGCGAAGACACTTCAAATACTAGTCTGTATGTTAAGTAACGCCCGCAAAAACGCCCCGCTGCACGCCACGCCGCTCCGAATTTGCGGCCTTACTGAGACTGCCTCGTTGGTCTAGTGGTCGCAAGCGTGACTACTGAGCGTGAGGTCCTGGGCTCGATCCCCATGTCGGACTGTATTATTGAGTTTTTCCGTGTGGAATTTCTCAGTAGCAGCCCGGAGTACGAATATAATATTAAAATAATGGTTAAGCATCATTAACATGACAGCGTACTTATACAAGCTGTAACACAAATAAGTGTAAAACCTCTGAAGGGGTCACTGTACTCATCATTATGAACAACTTTTACAATGGGACCAAACAAGAAATTGCGAAAAAAAAACAGCTTTTACCTACATTCATGTTCGCATAACTCGTCAAAATGTAGGGAACAGCTGTTTTTTTTCGCGATTTCCGGTTTGGTCCCATAGTAAAAGTTATTCATAATGATGAGTACAGTGACCCCTTAAGAGGATGTACACTTATACAAGGTTAGTCAGAAAGGGGGTAGTAATCCGAAAGGGTGTTAAAGTACACATAATAATGAATAACTTTTGTTCTACAACTTTTCCCAAAACTCAATAGTGTCAGAGAAACAGCTGCTGAAAAATCTCAAAAAAAAATCTCTAAAATCTATCTATCCCCAGTTATGATCAGCTGTGTTTACATATTAGGTCATATTTGGGGTCATGAATTAGAAGCACCATTTTCTGAATTCGTAACTAAAGCAGGGATGAAGAATTTTTGAAAAAACCAAAATTAAAATCATTTTATTTGGAAAAAAAATATATCGAATTTTGAAATTTTAACACTTGCTTTCATCAGCAATGCAGTCATCAGCGATACTATAAGTGGGCTTCGGATTAGTACCCCCTTTCTGACTAACCTTGTATAAGGTCCAATCAAAATAGTTGGACAAACTTTAACAGATCACAGTACTCATGAATATGAACAACTTTTACTATGGGACCAACTCTGAAATATAAAAAAAAATATCAGCTGTTCCATACAAAAGTGCAATACCTACACGATCAAAATGTATGGAACAGCTGATATTTTTTTTAATATTTCTGAGTTGGGCCCCAAAGTAAAAGTTGTTCATATTCATGAGTACTGTGATCTGTAAATGTTTGTCCAACTATTTTGATTGGACCTTATATATCTTACACCTTGTATAAATACGTTTAACCGAAATTTCTTTGATGAGGGGTTAAAGTGTACATAAATGTAACTGTGTAGGTATTCTAATAGAGGTAGGTAGTCTCATATACAGAGCAACAACCGTTAATATTCAACACGAATGAGCACTTCGCACACACGATTCGACGACCGTACTTTAATTCTACTAGATCCAGACGAAATTATTATTTTTCGTCACTATGGAATATAAATGGGAACAAAATTAACAGACCAAGTAAAGATTCGATTATAAGCTATGTGACAAGATCCGGAATGGGGAAGTCCGTAGAAGAAGCTCAGCTCCATTAATAAGATAAAAACAACGCGATTTGCTGCCCTCATCTAGACGCCCCAGGGTGCAAGCTTAGTCGGCTTTGTGGAAAGTCCGCCTCTGCTTCAAATTAGCATGTTGAAATGGCAATGTCCAAGCAATATTGCTTGGAGGACCAACAATCGTTGGGGAAGGAAGATCCTCGAATGGAGGCCAAGAAGCGAGAAGTGGAGAGGAGTGAAGCCACACTGTTCCGTTGCGTTGCGTTGCGTTGCGACGTCGCAGCGCTAGATTTGGACCAATGTATAGGTACATTCCAAAAGTAGCGCTGCGACGTCGCAACGCAATGCAACGGAGCAGTGTGGCTTCAATCTAAGACCGCCCCCAACTAGATGTACAGACGACTTAATCAAGGTCGCAAAGGGCTGTTGGATGGAATCAGCTTAAAATCGTTCAAAGTGAAAGTTTATAAGGACGACACATGTCCAGATGAAAAGGCTGATATGATGAACGATTCGATCGAGCTTATATCAATTGAGTATATTTTATTGACGATTCTTCTTCAAATAGTATCATCTTGTCAATCAATCAGCGATAAAACGAAACGTGAATTCAATAATTCTGAGAAATAACAGATATCGGAGTAAGGTATCATCCCGTTTACGTAGAGGGACGTAAACGGGATGTTACCTTACTCCATTAGTCGGATCCGCCGCTAGCTGTTTGCGCCGCCATCAAAGTGTCGTTTTTCAAAGAATATATAAATCTCACGATAAAACGCTCTCCGTGTAACGCTTATTTTATTTGCCGGGTATAATGGACAACCTTAAAAATCTTAGGTGGGTGCTGGTTTTTATGTTTCTTTATTTATACTGGGATTTTCTATACAGTAAATATTATTTGTAGAATGAGCATTAAGTACGTCAGGGTTTCTGAATTCCTCCTAGCCGTTTCTTAAGTATGTTGGAGTCAACTTCCAGCAATGACTTTTATAAATAGACGCGTCTTATACCGACATCATTGCATTAGAAAACAGCGCAAATTTTACGATAGCTACATACCATTACATGGTGCATGAAAAGAGTCTCCACGAGTGACGATACATAAGTATGTCCGACGCATCCTGGGCAGTCAGCCCCGCTACCAACCTTGCTGACAGGCTAATCTTTTCACCACGGCATGAGTCTTTCTCGTATACCTCGTGCCGACACGATAGAAGAAGATTACATTTAAATATACAGTACAAATCATACAATTATAAGTAATTATACAGTATAATTCGTAGATCGTCTGTAAACATAAGATGAGTTTTTTTTTTTGCAAAATATTGCTGTCCTTACATTTTATAGGGACGTACAGCCGTTACACTAGTTGTTAGGTGATTAAGCGAATGTCGGGCAATTACCTTGCTTTAATTTTGCCAATATTGAGCGCGGGCAACTCATCTATAGTTTATAATATCAGTCTAACCATATGCGGCTGAATACCAGTATTTTACACGGAGCGACTGACGTCAGACCTCCGCAACCCAGTTACTCGGCAATGCCCATATCTTAAGGTTAAGCCAGTTGTCAAAGTTTCGGCTTCTTGTTGCCCGTAATGTCAACTGTGACTGTCAAAGGTATTCTTATGACACCCGGACCGACGCGGCGACGGTTTAAAGTGCTCTTCATGGCACGTAGGAGTCTTGATGTGTAACGAACGGTCACCCATCCACAGTTAGACAGCGGTAAGCGCAGCTTAACCTCGCAAGTTGTACGATTCGCGTGGTTGTTAATTAGCCACGAACCCCACCTAAAGTACAAACGCCAGAACATCAAGCTACCCGAAACTGAAAAATTTTCCCAATCAACGTTGAACCTAAATGCTTTTGGGATAAAGATGAAATTTGACAGATGGATGGTAGTAGCTTCATGTGCTGGCGTCTGTACATCATAGTTATCATCATTATTAACTACTCAGAGCCCTCCGGCTAAATATAGCGCTTTGTTGTTTAACACCGTTTTGCCCAGTCTTGTGCTAATCTTATCCAAGCCCTATACATTGTCTTATGATGTCGACCCATCGTGTAATTGGAGCTTTTTTTGCTTTACTTCGGTCAAACTTGTTCTCGACTCACTCCATCTGCCATCACTTCGTCTCGCTTCTTCTTCTTCTCTCGTGTCAGCATGAGCTATACGAAAATAGCTCATGCTGTGGTGAAAAGATTAGCCAGACAGCAAGGTTGGTAGCGGGGCTGACTAGGGTGCGCCGGACATACTGAAGTATTGTCACTCGTGGAGCCTCTTTTCATGCACCCCATCGTCTCGTTATATCCCACCTATCTCCACTTAATTCAATTTTGATCTGAGATGCAAAATAAAATGTGTTTGTGAAACATGGGTTAATTAGCGAAACTTTTGAGGGTCCAAGACTAAGTTTTCAGACGATTGCCTCTTCAGACATACAGCTAGATGAATAATGTATTAGGCTACTGTTGGTTTGTTAAACAAAATACTTCACAATCACAATAGTGAAGACCAACCGGCTTTAACAGAGATAGTTCACTTGGAATACCTTAGTAATGTTTATTAAATGTTTTGTTGTGTTTATCGTCACCCGGGAGTGAAAACCTCGAGAATGCATTTGGTCATTGTACGGTTCCTGTGGGCTTTCACGCGGAATAAGTCCGGGGAAAAGCTAGTCAATTATATTTATTACGAATGTTATATACCCAATACAGTCTAGTTTCAGTGCCTACAAACTAATTTCACATAGAGCGGCTCTCTTATAAGATATAGTACCTACTAGACTTGTGTAACTCATGAGCGAGTAGTTCAGATGAACTGCTCACTTTATGTGAGCTGAATGAACTAGTTCACCAGTGTGAAGCGTTTTAGGTCAGTAGTTCAACTAACTCCCTCCGCGTTCCGAGCCACAGGCTCACAGCGAGCGGTTGAGGTTAGCCGGGAGCCGTGAGCCGAAGTGAACTACTGAGCCGTGGGCGAGACTCGATTCGTCAGCTTTACTCAGTTACTCACACACATGACCAGACTTATTTATCATTATTGCTTTCTCGGCGAGTTGTCTAAGTATGAAGGGAAGTCGATTTTTTATATTTAACTATTATAGCATGTAATTAAAAATATTGCGCTCAGTAATAGTCATCAGCATAAATATGTAGTTCCTCAAAGCAGTTCAGTAGTTGCATTTCGTTCTCGGCTCTCGCACAGAGTTCAAGCGTTAATAGCTCTTGAACTCTGAATTAATTTCGTACTGATTCAAGGAGCTAAATGAACTATTGAACTACTTTGATGAACTATTTCACTTTACTGAGCGAGATTTGGTGAACTATTTCAGTAAAGTTAACTCGTTTGCCCAAGCCTAGTACCTACACGTGGTGATAAAATAAAAATGATCAAATTGCATTTCCGAGGTTTTCACTCCCGGGCGACGATAAGCAGTTGATAATGATCTACTACATTCTTAGGCTGAGATCTATAAAGCGTCCTTAAATTTTGCTGAAACTTGACTTATTCAAAATGGACCATTATATTTGTTTGGCTTTTAGTCTAAGTTTTTGTGATAAATCAGCGATTTCGTAAACTTAAGAATTTGCTAAGCACGCACTCAGACGGATTCAAAGATTGCTTTAAAAATATTGACTCTGATTTAACTCGAAAGTAAAGTCTGCGAGCTAAGTCTATAAGTTAAATCCTCATGGATACCGTTTGCCCTGTGGATGGCGGAGGTATATCCGGTTTCTTACCAACTTAAACCACCGTGGTACTTCCTAAGACCAATGGCTATTCACTATTCATCACGTCTACTGAGATCGGACAATTCGTCTTTATACACCGTTATTTTTAGTATATACTAAAACCGAGACACCCCAACAAGATTTTCATCAAAACTGCCTGAATATGTGTTTTTTAAAATAAATCTTTAAGTTACACCATAATTTATGTCGCGTTAAGTTCCCTAGTAAAGTGTGAAATGCCTGAGATGTGCTATGCAGGCGTTGTCTAATACACGGAAACTGACCGAGCGGACCATCTCAAGCCTCAAGGTGTCTATTCCCGTCAACTGATATGGGTAGATACCTAATGAAAAAGAAATAAAATTGAAGAAAAAAAAATTGTGTGTTGTAAAAAAGATGTCAATCGATTCTTCCAGTGATTCTGAACAAACTAGTTTCAGGTTTAGTGTAAACTAAAACTAAGCTTGTATGTAGGTAAAGAATTTTATTTGTTGATGTTATAACATTTTCATTTATATTATCTGTGAAGTCAAACGTTGCCATTAACATCGTACCTGTCGCACCCTGCCCTGTGTATTGTGTAGTGATCATGCATGAAATTTGTAAAGTATTACCGGTCAGACTGAAGCATAAATACATTCTCGCAACCAATAACCATAGCAGTCAGGAGCATAATTCACCATTAATAAGTGTGTGTAACAAGCACAACACCCGAGCGATGTCATCTGGTAAATATGTAGTGCCGAGGGTTAATAATGTCTATGGAGACCGTACATTACAAAAGCGTATCCCATATTTACTTAACAATTTACCCGACGGAATCAAGGAAGAAAAAACAAAAAATATGTTTAAGAAAAAACTTAAAAAATATCTAATTAGTACACTGCCGTAACATGTCTACATACTTTCCTAATTATTAATTAATTATCATTATTAAATTTTCTGCATTAGTATACTAAAATAACCATGTGCTGTAACGTCTATATTTAAACTGCGATATTAAGCATATTATAAACTACTAATAAATATAGTTCGCAAGATTTAATTCTACATATCATGATAATATCATAAATAAACTACTTAATAAAATAACTACTATGTATTATAATGTAATAAAAGTTACATTAAATTGTTAAATAAGTACTTACATTTAATATTAGTATCTGCGATCCAACAGACAAACCAGGTAGGTATATGGTTTTGTTGGACATTTTATTGTATTATAGACCTTAATATGTACCTTTTACTATATAATAAATAAATAATAAATTTAAAACATACAAGAATCTCTATAATATCTTTTAGAAACGAAACGAGCTCCTATTTCTCTTCTAGCTACGTCTATAGACTACAAAACAATAATTGCCCCACCCTACCTATACCCACGGACTGCAAAACAATTAGATTTCCCGCGTGCGATCCCCTTACGTGTTCCATTAAAGTTTACAGATCCGTATCATAGTACGGACTTCCTGTTCCGATTGTACCGCGACATCCGTGGGACATCTGATAACATGTCCGGAAAGGTGAACCCTCTATTTGTGGCCACTTGTTGCCAATTGTTGGGAATCAACGTTGACTTTTGCGGTAGAATCGAAAATACGTGATTCCTAAAGCCATGTTCATAGAACTGGCGAGGCGTGAGCTGAGCTTTGCATTTGTGTGAGTGCACATAGAATCGATCACCAAAAAGCAGTATAAAGGATGATTCACGTTACACCGTGCCGTGTTAGGGCCGGGACCGGGCTGGAGCTCAGCGTCGCATATATTTTTTACCGAAACTAGACCCCCGTCGTTCAGTCCTGGTCATTAAACATCAGTAACCAGCCCGGAAGCGACGGAGATCCTGCTTTGGTACAAAATATATGCGATGTTGAGCTCTGGCCAGGTTCCGTCCCTGGGGCCTACTCCCTAAGTCCGTCAACGAAGTTAGTCGCCCGTCCGAAAGTAGTCCGAAACGTAGGAGTGAAGAAAACAAGTGTCCAGTTCAACTTTTCGGACGGGCAAAAACACATCGGTAGTAGGGACAACTGTCAAATCGTGTTGTCATTCATTTTTAGTTCGGGCCCCGAAATAATCGTATGTCCGTAGGTGATAGGGAGTAGGAAACGCTCGTAACTAAGGCCGAAACCACGGACTTCGTGCTTAGGGAGGACCCTCTGGTCCGTGCAGGTAACTGCTACATAAAGGAAGCGCGAAAAATACGCCTTATTCCCTTGCAAATACAGCAACAAATGACGGCCTACCAGCGCTGATTGGAGCAGGTCGGAACTTGTCGGCGCAGTTCGGAGCTTGTCGGCGCTGGTTCGCCACACAGTATAGAGACTACCTGCGCCGACTAACTGCGCGGACCAGCACTGACAAGCGCTGGCAGATCGGCGCCGGCAACCCGCGGCCTCCGTGTGTATACGCACGATGACTGTCCTTACTGATAGTCAGAAGCCCGAAAATCTGACAACCGGTCTAACCTTAGGATATCGGCATTGTCTAGTAACTGGATTACGGAGGTCTGATGGTAGTCGCTCCATGTAAAATACAGCAAAGCAGCTGGCAGCTGACCCCAACAAAGTTGAAAAATGCTAAATAGAACGTTAGCATAGGTAAACAAAGTGTGTATGATTTAATTTATAACTTCCACGAGTTGCCGGGAACAAACAAATAAGGAAAACGGAACAGTTCTCGTACTTCTTTCTTTAGAGGAAAATTAAACTGTAGAAAGAAAATTAATCATACTTAATATTATTGGGTCTCCCCTGTTTCATCGAAAAAAAAAATGACAAATTATCACTTCCCAAACAAGTTTCCGCATTATTTCATTTGCCAAATTATCTACTACTTAGCAAATGAACTCTTCACATATAATTGTAACGCAAACCTAATGTTTAGCATGTGAACGTTTAAACAATAACTTGCTTACCAACTAATATTTTTACCAATTTGAATGTAGTCAAATATTTCAGTTGGTATACATATTTTACACAAAATAAAATAAGCCAAATATTTAGTGTCGTCTTAACTATTCTGGTAGTAGTTTCTGGTTTTACATTCAAAAATATGTTTCTGGCACTCGCCGGCCGCTGCTGCGACACGCTCGCTTCGCTCGCTCGGCTCGTGCGTTGTGTGGTTAGTTCTAACTTAACCTAGCTGTTTCGATTTAAAAAAGATATAAGCGTGTTACAATAATTTAACTAAATGTTTATTGTCTAAAGATTGTTTGCTGTAATAAATCATTTGATTAAAGACCAAATGCCTTAATGATATTTATTATCCTTGGTAATATTCTGCGGAGTAAAAATTTGACTAAATGAAAATGTGCGTAATAAAATCATTCCAAACATTGGTATATAAAAAAAGGTTGCTAAAATGCGTTTGGGTAATGAAATGCCAAAATAATTTTGGCAAAACGGCAGGCTCCCTACATTACTATTGCATGTTTTAAAAAGCTTTTCTTTTACAAATATACCGTATTTATCGTTCAGCATAATAAACAGCTATGGTAAACATTAGTTGTTTATCAATAGTAGAATTAATATATGGGTCCGGGACCCGGATGCGGAAGTAAACAGGTAAACAAAGCTTCAGTAATTAATCAATATTGGACCAAGCTCCTACATGTAGCTATTGTGATTGGTGATAAGTTCGGGAAAATTTTATTTAGAATTGTAGATCACTCATTATAATAAAATCCGCATTCGGCCTCATTAAAAAATCTTGACGGAACGGTGGTCAAGAGAAGAGAGAACACTTTGGACGTCCTGCAGCAAGATGGGTTGAGGGTTACTCTTGAAAATAATTCCGATCTCAATAAAGCTATGCGAGCACGGATCTTTTTATGGAGTCGATTCGAGAAATTTATCTTTTCTAAACGTCTTTGACATAAGATTAAGATAAAACGACAAAGTCATAGATAAAACGACAACAGTTGTCGTTTTATCTATATCTTATGTCAAATTTGACGTTTAGAATAGATACATTTCTCGAATCGACTCGATAAAAAGATCCGTGCTCGCTCCGCAGTTTCGATTTCAAAAGAAACATTATGTTCTCTTGAAATTTTGATTAATTAATTAAAAAAACTTGATCTTGAAATTAAAACAATTTTGCATTGAAAAGTAGGAACTGACATAATTCGAATCTCGGTCGATCGGAATACAGAGATCTAAATATTTAGATTTCTGTGGTCGAAATTATTCTCAAGAGTAATAACCTCACTGTGTCGACTAACATGGGTGCATCTGGTACAGGATCGGTGTGGGTGGATGCGAGAAGGCGGAGGCTTTGACCTGCAGTGGGATTGTAGATTAAGGCCCCAAGGGGTTTATCGAGCTTGAACCCCTACCTAATTTATGCTAGAGTGCTAGAATCACAAAGCTGACATATGTATTGGTGATGGTAGTGTTTTGTTATTAGTAGACAGGAAGACAGTCTGTCGTTCGTGTAGTGCCGGACGTAAAGAATAGCACTACCCCATCTCTTCCCGTGGGTGTCGTAAAAGACGACTAAGGGATTAACTAAAGGATGGGCAGCAGCGTTCTCTGAGTACTTAAACAACCATACTGCGATCGCCAACCCGCCTGTCAAGCGTGGCGATTATGGCAAACTCCTCCCAACATAGTTTGGGGGAGGCCTATGTCCAGCAGTGGACGTCATTCGGCTGAATGATGATGATGATGAGACAGGAGGATGCTGCTTGGCAAAATTCCATACTTGGGTACAGTCCGCGAGGCCTAAGCTGAGCTTTGCATTTGACCCGTCAGAGTCATAAAAGGCGACTACAGTCCGCGAGTCCTAAGCTGAGCTATGCATTTGTGTGAGTGCACATAGACAGAAAGCTAGAAGAATATAAAAAGCAGTTTAAACCAAGCAAAGGACGCGTCTGCATTCATTTTCTCACTGGTGGAGTGGAGATGAGGTTCTTTGCAGGAAACCCAACGATGTCGACACGATAGGGTGGTCTATTTATTGCTGTTGCCATGATCACACGCAGATTAGTAAGGTTACTTTTAAGAATAATTCCGACCGATCGAGATACGAACTATGTCAGTTCGAACTTTTCAACGCAAAATTGGTTTAATGTAGAGTGTTTTTTTTAATAAGTTAAACGCAGTTCAGAATACTCTATTATATACAGGGTGTTAACGAATTCGTGTAATTCCTTCAAACCACGTGATCTACTGGTGACACAGATTAATTCGAAATGGGAAATTTTGAAAATCAACTAAAAAAAAATCAAAAAAAAACTTGATTTTCTATTTCTGAGTCTTTTTAGAGCCTTGAGTTATCTGACTGCAAAGAGCGATATCGCGTTAGTCGTGCCAGTCAGCCGTGTTGCCGTGCTTTCATTAATTTATGCGTGGCATCGAAATGTTCACACAAGCAAAACATTTTTTTTGTTAAAAAAATAAATTTTTATTTTTTTACTGAATCCTTATTAGGTGGTTTAGATACGATCGGTAACAAAGCCGCATGAAAAAAATATAATTTTTTATTTTTAATCAAGCTAAATCCCGTGCGGCTAAATGCCTGTCTACATCAGTAGTAGATCATGTGGTGTTAAGGAATTACACGAATTCGTTAACACCCTGTATAGCTTATAGTATAGCACAACGATATCGGTCAGCATATATTTTATATGGGCACGTTCACATAACGCTATAAGTAAAACAAAACGCTATAGAGTACCTATGGGATTGCTCAATATGCTTTACTATATAGCGAAATAGTATAGCGTAGTCTGAACAGCCCATCAATCAAAATTTAATTCATTTCAGGCTGTTTCTTTTTACCCGACTACGGCGATAGAAGCCAAAAGGAAGTGTAATGATTTTGGCAGTCTATGTAGGTATGTATGTTCCACCGTAGTGCCTGAACTACTGAACCGATTTTAATGAATGAGGTGTCAATAGATTCGTAATAATGACCCGGGTAACATAGGCACAGCGGGCTGGATTGAAATCAGAATTACTTTAACTAGTAACCCTACAGCAATCCTAAATCTCGCAATATTTTACCTCAGTGGAATTTTATAATAATTTCTTGGAACAACCTTAGGTACGTAGTAATTTCTCGTATGGCAACACTTAATCGCTTCGGTGAGCACATACTTGCACGGAGTACCTACAGACATGCCTTTGATGTTGTCACACATCCAGTTATAAGCTGATACCAGGTATTCACGGAAACTTCAACTATATTACATTACTGACAGCGGATTAAAGGTCAGCTTTAAATTTAATATCTTTAAAGGTTATGTTTACATATGTTTTCAATTCATTCAGAAAAAAAAACACAGTGATAGCCTTGCGAGGGTCCGAGTTTGATCCCGGCTCACACCTCTGAATTTTCAAATTCAGCATTCTAATAGGCATGTTGACAGCATCAATAAATTGCAAATCTAATCAGTCCGCCAGTTAGAGTTTTGAAAAATAATGGACACGTATTTTTTCTTTTGTTACATCTGTGAGTATTTGGACAGATAAAACGCATCAAAACTCGAGAGTGGGAGCTTGTGACGTCAGAAGCAAGTAAAAATTGTACTTGCTTGTGACGTTTTGCCAATTTTAAAAGTGTCGTATCTTCGTCAATTTTGGTTTACGTAACAATAGAAAAAATACGGGTCAAATATTTTTTGATAATCTAACTGACGGACTAATTAGATTTTTTCAGTCAAATACCCTATTGAGCAACACATTTGTAATCGCCTATGGCTTTGATTTTGACAGGTCAACAATTTACATAGCAACGTATGTATTAACAATCCGACTTCTCCACAACTATGTACTACGTAATAAATATTGTTGTATTGTCAAAATCAAATTAATATAATGCAGATATTGATTATATATCAGTTGCGTAATTTTGAGTGCGAGATTTGCCATTCGTGTTCAGTGATTAAGTTCTGTTTACATGGAGACAGATATATTCTATTGCGAGGCAACTGTCGCCTAAGGGAAAGGGCGATAATCGTGAATGTTTACACGAAGAAACTTTTTAATGTTCTTTTAATAATCGTATCATCGGCATCGAGTCAAGAAACTCTCTCCATCTAAATGGCGCTTTAACGGTGGAGGAAAACATCGTGAGGAAATCTGTACACCTAAGAGGGCTCCAAAAAGTACCCTATGGCGAAGGTAATCCGCCAACCAGCACCAAGCCATCGTGGTAAGGCCGAAAGTCTTCTTATTTTGAGAAGAAACCCGTGCCCAGCAGTGGGACAATAATGGGCTGATTGTGCTGCTTTGCTCGGCTTCCATATACATGGTGCAACTGCTATGTCTAAGGAGTAGAATAGTGAGAAACAACAGATGCTTTAGTGCGCATAGACAGCAAAAACACGAGGAAGCGGTGAAGGGAGGGCGCTTTTTGGGGCTGTCTTTGATGTAACTAATTTTGACGTTCAAAAAGAACTAAGTAATTCTAGTCTATTTTGAATAAATGAGTTTTGAAGTTTGAAGACGTAGAAAGCGGGTTGCCGGCGCCGATCTGCCAGCTCTTGCCGGTGATGGTCCGCGTAGGTAGACTCTATACTGTGTGGCGAACCAGCGCCGACAAGCTCCGAACTTCGCCGACAAGTTCCGACCTGCTCCGATCAGCGCTGGTAAGCCGTCATTTGTTACTGTATTTGCAAGGGAACAAGGCGCATTTTTGTTAAAAACGTCAGCCCCTGCTTCTACCCGCTGCCTTTATGAAGCGGTTACCTGCACGGACCAGTACCGATAAGCGCTGGTAGGTCGGCGCTGGTTGCCTGCTCCCTTTATGTACCTATACGCCCTTAGGTATTAGACCTACAATAGGCTTAATAATATAGGCATAATGCAATCATAAATATGGATGTCAGACACGTCCATATTTTTATGATCAGTATTCCTATTTCGATGCTTTTCTTTTTAACTCAAAGGTTGACTGGTAGAGAATTCCTTATGGCATTGAGTCCGCCATGTACCGCCGCATATGTACCACCATAGTGCATAGAAGAGTAAATAAATAAATAAAAGCTTTTGTATAGAAAATACAGGGTGTAAACGAATTCGTGTAATTCCTTCAAACCGCGTGATCTAGGTGACATTGATTGACCCTGCAGAGGTTTTTTTTAGAACCAACAAAAAAAGTTTTTATAAAACGAAACATGGTATTCTGTATCTGAGTAATTTTAGCGTCCCGAGTTAACTGACTGAATGGAGCGATATCGAGCTAGTCCTGCTCGTCAGCTGTGTCGCCGTGTTTTCATTCATTTATGCACGGCATCGAAATTATGTACAACAAAAAAAAAATACCTATGAAAAAAAATTTTTTTTTCAATCTAATTCCGTGCGGGTTTCTATACCATTAATAGATCATGTGGTTTGAAGGAATTACACGAATTCGTTTACACCCTGTATATGTCAAACCGCGACATTCATTCCTCAGATAAAATATTTAGGTATTGATGTTGCACTGGATAGGGATAAATGGAAGGAGGGAAGGGAGGCCTTTGCCCTGCAGTGGGACAGAAATGGATGATAATAAAAAAATGAAATAAAAAAATGATGTTGGAAATAGTCGTCGCAAAGGGTCAGCGTGATTCTAATTTTAACATGAAAGAGGATTTTTGGTGTTAATAAAATTTGATAATAAGTATTTTAAAATTAACATCATCGCAACTGGACCGCGTCGGGTTATACCAAAAAATTAATAATGCAAAGTATAACTTCCTGCCTTTGACGTTTTATTGAAAAATTCCAAAATTTGACCCAATTTGAGGATCGACCCTTGTCCCTCTCAGAGTAAAGAGGTTTTTCATCAAAGTGATCCTTCATAGTCTATTAATTTCTTTGACTTTGATGTCAAAAAATTGATAGGAAATAACACCGACTTGAGTAAAAATGGAGAAATAAAGTTCGTCACTGAACTTTCGAAAGTGAATTTGACAGATATTTTGAAAGTATTGAAACAGATTAGGTATATACCGAACTTGTTAAGCAGAATTTCAGGGTAAGATTAATTAATTAAGTTCGAAAACTTTGATAGAGATAATTCATTTTACCGAGTAATTAAATATTAATAACATATTTTTTATACACCGTTTAATCATTTTCCAAACATTATAAACTATATTTTTAAATACATATTATAAAAAAACAATGTAGGTACATTGAAAATATATAAAAATAGTAGCCCTCCGGACAGGGTCCACGCTGCTGGTGGTCAGGACTCTAGAGAAAGGAACCTCCTTACCATGCGTGCCGTGTCAAGCAGTACCGCTTTCTGTATCAAGCCCTTGATCCAGCTGCCTAATGAGAGCCTCATAAGGTGTTGATCGAGGCTCTTGGTTATTAGGCTAATCGCCATAACAACTATCGGAACAATGACTGCTGAGTCCATGATCCACATGCCAACAACCTCGTGTGCTAAATCAAGATATTTTATTTGTTTTTTGCACTGTAGCACTCGCTCCACGTTTAGCGCTTTTTAAACAAAACTGATTCCCACCGAAAATATTTTTATATTATTCACTAGCAACCCTCCCCCGACCCGTCTCCCGGGTACTTTTTATAGCTTAAAACCTTCCTCTTGAATCATTCTATCTATTAAAAAACCGCATCAAAAACCGTTGCGTAGATTTAAAGATCTAAGCATACATAGAGATAGGGACAGACAGCGGGAAGAGACTTTGTTACCTATATACTATGTAGTGATACCTAAGTATTATCATCCATAGTTTTACGTCACTATGTGACTATTCGTGTGTGTCATTAAAACTTTGGCGCCTTTTACAAAAACTAGTTAGACAAAATTTCCAACTTTGCTTCCGACGCAAACTTTCAACTTTAAACTAACGAAATCTCAAATGCTGCCTCTGAAGAAAGTGCTGAGTACACTTATATTAAAACGAGATTAAATGCTGACACTGCGCCGAGATGGCGTTCTCTGTTATGTGATTGGCCGTCTGTAAAATAATTCTAATGAAAAACTGTATTCCATATCTTTTACCACGTGTTCCAGCCTTATGTCTGGTAAAGGGTCTTCTTCTTCTTCGCTCTCGTGTCAGCACGAGCTATACGAAAACAGCTCATGCTGTGGTGAAAAGATTAGCCGGTCAGCAAGGTTGGTAGCGGGGCTGACTGCCCAGGGTGCGCCGGACGTACTTAAGTATCGTCACTCGTGGAGGCTCTTTTCATGCACCCCAAAAAAAAGGGAAAGGGTAATAGCGTAGGTACTCCATAGTAGACTACCTTTTCATGGATTGCATTAAATACACCGTTTATAAATCCTTACTAATATTATAAATGCAAAAGTAACTCTGTCTGTTACGTCACCACGACTAAACTACTGAACCGATTTTGATAAAACTTGGTACAGACATAGTCTGGAACCCGGAGAAGGTAATAGCCTGCCCTGAAAAACGCGGAATACGCGATAAACGACATCCACGCGAGCGAAGCCGCGAGCGACCCCTCATCATCATCATCATCATCATTCAGCCGAAAGACGTCTACTGCTGGATATAGGCCTCCCCCAAGCATTGCCACATCGACCGGTCCTCTGCCTCTCGCATCCAACAGATTCCCGCAACCTTCACCAGATCATCGGTTCACCTTGTGGGGGGCCTTACCCACGCTGCGTCTTCCTGTACGCGGTCGCCACTCCAGAACCTTTCGGCCCCATCGGCCAGAAGGGACGACGGGGCGGAAAGCGAGCGACCCCTAGTACCCTATAATTGTATCAATGTATTAAGAGGAGGTATAGCACTGATAGCCTAACGGTAAAACGTTTTTTTTTTTCATTCACGAGAGTCTGAATTCGATCCCCGCACACACCTTCCCACCTGAGGGCGCTAGAAAAAGTTCCCAGTTTTTTAACAGTTAGTTATTCAGCTTCATTATACAGCTTCTCGACCACACGACTATAGTGAGAAGACTCAAAAGAACAAAACCATTCGAGCTAGTGTTTAGTGATAGTGACTAAGTATAATGTAGTACAATTGCTACACATAAAGAACACATGAACAAAGTGTCTTCGCCTTAATATAGACAATAACAAAAGTGCTATTGGACACATTCTTAGTAAAATACAATTTAACAGTTTAAGTTATAAATAAATTACTCATTAGCCTAATTATAAGGCTAGATTGTAATAAGATTAGGGCGCATATCGTCACGAAACGCACTAAGATAGGAAAAAAAAAGTTAGTTATTGCATCGCATCTTGCTACCCATAATAATTCCTTATTCTTCTTCTATTGCAGCAGATGGCGACAGACGATAGCATGAGCGACGACGTGTTTGAAGACGACACGCTGCGTGCGCCTCCGCAACCCGCACAACGAAGCACCCCTTCCCCTACCGGATATAGGGATTACCACCCGCCAGCTGCTACACCTGCCCGCACAGTGGAAGATGATGATGTCATTATACACAAGGTTAGCAGACAATTAAAAGAATTTATTTATTTATTAAGGTACACCAAAATTTATTTTCAGCAGGGTTGGAAAAAAAAGTTTTTTTTAAATTTTATAAAACAAACAGTTCAAATTGTTTTAAACAAGTGTTTTTTTTGTTCTTTTTAATTTAGGACATTATTTCAAATTAATTCGATCTATAACGTTTCATTTCTAGACTAGATATTTTCAAATTCGCCATAGTAAATTAAATATTTATAAAAAACTATCAATGGATAAACATTTATGTTGAGTAACTTTAATAATACTGAACGCTTTACATTCACCCTGTATGTTCTAACCTTCTAACTAATGTTGATTTTTAAACTGGGCGACATAGGGACCTTCCTAACGGCACTATACCGGCGGGGAATTACCTATGAACTATGAATTCTGTTATTTTGATTTGAAACTGAAATTTTGAATATTCTAATGCACGTTTCAAAAATAGGTGTCATCTTGTCCCATATAAATCCTGGTACTTAGATCTTTGTTTGATTGAATAAATTACTTATCACAAAAATAATGTTTTATTTAATTACAATGCCAATAAAAGTTCCAAAATATAACATAGCAATAGCATAGACTCAACTGGTTTTACTTCAAACTATTTAGACTCATAAATATTAATTTATTTTCATTTTATATCCATTCATTCGCCATGAAAAGTAGTTTTAAAGCTTGTTTTTTTCTTATTGTTTTATACAATGCTTAAAACTTGTTTTAATCTGTGTTTTTAAACGTGTGATAAAAAACACGGTTTAAATTCAAACTGTTTTAAACATGTGCTTTAAAACAACTTGTTTTAATCATGCCAACCCTGATTTTTAGTTAAAATTTAAGTGACAAGCACAATTTGCATCAGATAAGAATAACGTTCAATTTATTTAAATATGATGTGCTTAACGAGTATTTCTGATTCAAAATTCACTCCCATTATCGTAACGTGTAACAACTACCTATACGTCACAATATTCGTGCTACACCTACAAATGGACAAAAACACGGGATGTAGGTGGTGACGCAAGCCAATTAGAACGTGAAATATTAACTATTGAAGATATAGGTCGCGGTGATTAGAATAGCATAATATTGATTATTAGTATGCGTGACTAAACACCCCTTCCCTCACAAGCTATAGACAATATAGACAGAGAATATTCTGTCGTCAGAGATGCTGAGTGCAAGTTAAATAAAGACTTGAAATGCGCAGTGAATTTACTGTTCATTAAAATGTATTTCTAGAAAAAAATCACAAAGTTCTACAAAGATTATATTTTCAGTTTCTTGCTCAGGGCAAATACTAAAATAACATTATTAAAATGATATTCGTCGAAGTTGCCTGCTGCATTATTCGCAATGATTTAATTAATTAGTGCATTTACATATTCAAATAAATTGAGAAACTCATGATCAAAAAGTGTCATTTACACGTTTGGCGCCACGCGTTTTTTTTCTCATTGGACTCAAAACCTCACATTTTATCAATTTCTGAATAGATTTCGTTCAAAAAGTGCCATTTTCTAAGATCAAATTGCATCTCCAAGTCTCATTCTGATCAAAAAGTGACAATTACAAGGCAAACAGGCCGACTCGTTAAAAGTTTTTTCTGATTTTTGAACAAAAACGAAAAGTGAAATTAACATTTTTTGTTCCTTACCTCCTCAATTGGTATGTCTACACCAATGCGCTTTCATGTTCATCTTGCGCTTTCAACTTTCAATTCCTTTTGCGTCAAGCGCATGCAATAGTGATTGCCATAAGACGCATGCAGCTTATCGTCTACACCGGTGCGCCTCGGTCAGTTGTTAGTACAATAGATGGATTAGCGTGCGCTAGGGGCATGCGCTTTTGTCGAACTAGTATTAAGGCATACGCTATTGCATTCGCTGCGGCGCTTCACGCATGCCTCAGACGAAGACGCAAGATGAACATGAAAGCGCACTGGTGTAGACATAGCTAATTACTATTATTTATTCTAAAAACGTTTTTTTTTTCTATAACATACATTTGTATTCTAAAAATATTATCTTTTATTAACTGCCTAGCCTTTTCCCAAATAGTTGGTGGTCGCTTCCAGTATAACCAGATGCGGCTGTAAACCAGTATTTTACACGTAACGATTCCGGACAAATACCGATATCCTAAGGTAAAACCGGCTGTCAGACTTTCGGGCTTCTAACTACCCGTAACGTCTATCATAGGTATTCGTATGACAACAGGAACCGACGGCTTAACGTGCTGTTCAAGGCACAAAGCTTCTTTTATTATCATTTCTAATCTTATAAAAAACAGTCAAGTTAATAAAAAAATTGGCTTTACTTCGTAAGCCTTAATCATCTTCAAAGGAGCACCACAAAGCCTTGCTAGCCTTAATGAGGCAGTAGATGTCTTATTATACCTTTGGAGTCAAGTTAAGCTGTCAAAATGTCAGACAAATAGAGCTCTTTTAGGTTTCCAGGAATAGTATCCATTTTTGAATTATTCTGAAATCTCTAAACAAACAGTAGTGTTTGTTTGGAGATTTCTAGAATCTGAAGAAATGATCAAACTCTTCTTCTGTCTTACACGGATTAATTTAATTATATGAATTAAGAAAGCCGTGCCTCGGAGACCACGTTAAGCCTTCGGACCCAGGTCCCAGGTGCCATAACTATGACAGTCGTTACTGGTAGTCGGAATCCCGAAAGTCTGACAACCGGCCTAACCTTAGGATGTCAATATTGCCCAGTAACTAGGTTGCAGAGAAAATAATGGTATTCAGCCGCATCTAGTTAGACTTTAAGCTGACTCCTACGTAGTTGGGAAATGCCTAGGCAGAACAGAATTGAGAAAACCACTTTTTTTTTCTATTGCCACGGGATACCATACACAAATAAATAAATTTTAATATTAGCCTGTAACTGTCCCACTGCTGGGGAAAGGCCTCTTCTCGTACAGAGAAGGAACGAGCATTGATCGCCACGCTTGCTCATTCCGGGTTGGCGATTTCAGAACATTAAAGTCCAGGTTTCCTCACGATGTTTTCCTTCACCGTATGTCGGTGGTGTCTTAGATTAACTAAGAAAGTACATATGAAATTGAAAAAGTCACATTAGTACATGCCTGGGTTTGAACCCGCAACCCGGTGCTTAACAAGCGGGTCTGTAACCTCCAGGCCACCACGACATTTTTAACTGACTTCAAAAAGGAGGAGGTTCTCAATTCGGTTGTATTTTTTTTTTTTTATGTTTTTTACCTCATATCTCCGTCATTTATAAACCGATTTGAAAAATTATTTTTTTGTTCGAAAGGGTATACTTCCCGATTGGTCTCATATAAATTTTGTTATGATTAGACTATGAACTTCAGAGATATGGAACGGAACTCCTCATCGGATCAAAGCAAAATTCTCAAATTACTAATATTGCTTTGTTTATATTTGTTGTTGGGAACTGACTACTGGAAAAGAGGAGGGGGTGCGTGTCCCCCCCTCCCACCCTTTGGAAAATGTTTTCATTATGTCGTGTAAGGTATCATTTGAAAGGACTTTTTATGCCCGACTACGTCAAAGCCGAAAAGAAGGGTTATGAAGGAGGGGGTTAAAATTATGACACTAAAACGTATTTAATAAAAAATAAACTTTAAAAAAAAAAGTAAAACCGACTTCAAAGAAATACTAAAAGGAGTAAAATAATTACCATAATTTAAAATTAACAGTTTCAGAAGTCGGTGCAACTCTACACTGTAGCAAATAGAAGCCACCGACTTCTGAAACTGTTAATTTTATATTATGGTAATTATTTTACTCCTTTTAGTATTTCTTTGAAGTCGGTTTTACTTTTTTTTTTAAGTTTATTTTTACCATACACACACAAAGAAAAAACATTATTATCAATATAAGAAATCAAAATAAATAACAACACAATTCTAATGTCAAAAAACAATTACTGCCACATCATCAAAACTTAGTTCATCAAACCAGATAATTATCACACAAACATCACACGTTTTTTCTCCAATATTCAAGGAATTCTAATAAATCATTAGCACTTAGAACCGTCATGTATCAAATAGGTGCATGGTTGAATGACCCGACTTCGGTCATCAGCGTCATTGGGATGAGATCATTCTATTTGTTCAGGTCGTGTACCTGTATTATAGCAAGCATATGACGTTATGTATCTAACAAAAAATATAATGGAATGTATGGGCCATGTGTGACCTTATTGTCCCATACACAGAATGCTGAATGAGGCACATGACCGTAGGATATTTTTTTGTGCGGCCCATTTTGTTTTACAAAGTTTACCTAACTTGTAAAAGTATGTTATGTGTGTTTTGGTATGCACATTTTTACCCGACTACGATGAAGCAAAAAAGAGGGTATTAAATAAGTACCTAAATGGTAAAAATAGTAAATAAGAAGTATTAAAGAACTAACACGTAATTTTTAATGTATTTAATTCATATACATAGTGATGTTCAGAGGATAGCCGTGGTCCGTGGTCGTGTGCCACTTTGCCCTAAAGCTTATGATCGCTACTACTGTTAGAACCGTGTATTGTTTAGTTAGTGTAGGTGGCATACGACCAGGGAACAAGGCTATTCTCTGAACATCACTATGTATATGCATTAAATACATTAAAAATTACGTGTAAGTTGTTTATTTAATAGACGACAAATATTGAATAGTTTGCACATAACAATTTCAGATGATAATATTTTCTTATTTCATTAATTTTTCAGTAGTCGGGTTTTAGTTTTTGAACTTACTTTTTCCCGAAAAAGGTTTTAACGATACCTAATTAAAATTACTGACCATAGATAAGATAAACTATGCCATGGGCTTTTACTCCTTTCACCTATTATATACCCAAGATAAATGATTTAATCAGGCGTTTGCGGATATCCATGACATAAAATATGCAAATACAATATCTAGCTTTAATTCCGCTGAACAAGATCGCTAGTTTGGATGCAGTGTGCAGCACTACCCTCCCGCCCACAAGTATATGCACATGCAGAAAGAGTGAAAAAAAAACATGCAACCAAAACAATACCTACACGACACGTGTTTCGCCCCTGCACGGGGCATCCTCAGGATATGTTGACTCCTCGACCGCTAGGACGCATCCTAGCAGAATTAAAGCTAGATATTGTATTTGCATATTTGTATTATACCTACCCAATTTTGTTCCAGACGGAAAAAAACGACATCTGGTATATCGTATTATTATTCTTATGCTTGTAGTTTCAAAGATAGTAAAAATACCTTTACACTAGGTACGTACTTTACCTACTAAAGTTTTATCAACCCTGTTGATGTCATATTTTTCATATAATCAATACAATTATGTACTTACCTTCAGCCTATACCGCTGCCTTTGTCTCTCGCAAGCTTCGCTAGACCGCAGTGATTGTCTGCTAATCTTGTTGGCTCAGCATACAAATTAATTGAAGTCTGCTATAGAGTTATATGGAGTTATGGGTCTATTGTTCGAGTTGTTCTATGGTTTTACACATACACACACACCCAGAGAGAGAGACACACACACAAGCAAAATGGATGTTTCACGATTTTTTTATTTATCTAGGTTGGTTAATATCGTGTATTTCCTTCAAACCGCGTGAGCTACTTGCTGGTGACACAGATTAACACTAAATGGGTATTACTGATCATCAACTGCAAAAAAAAACAAAAACTTGGTTTTCAATTTCTGAGTCATTTTAGAGTCTCGAGTTAACTGACTGCAAAGAGCTATATTGCATTAGTCGTACCCGCCAGCCGTGTCACCGTGCTTTCATTAATTTATGCGTGGCATCGAAACGTATCTACTCGTACATACAGTCGAATAAAAATAAATTGTATTTTTTTTTTCTTTTTTTTTTACCGATTCCTTATTAGATATGATCAATTACCGATACAGCATGAAAAAAAAAAACATTTTTTTATTTTTAATCAAGCTAAATCCCGTGCGGTGCCAATCTACACCAGTAGTAGATCGTGTGGTTTTAAGGAATTACACGAATTCATTTACACCCTGTATTTGTATTGCCATTTTCCGAGTAAAATGATGTTGTCAGGGTCCTCACCTGTTACGACTCGCTTGTCCAGCGACGGAGAGGAATTATTTTCTAAATCCGTCTTCCTACGGAAAACCTTCTATACAAAAATGTCCAGTAGGTATAATCCCTAGGTCCGTTTTCATGACTCCCACTCCTTCCAATTTCTCCCTTATTTTATTACACAATTAAAATCTACTCCAAAAATGTCACAGGCAAAACATAAAAATAAAAGCCTAAAAAAAATATTTACATCAGATTTGACCTTTTAAAGTGTGGGTTGGCAATATTACGAAAGGTTATTTAAAAGCTCAGAATACAGAAAGACCCAGAAGCTGTGATCACGCCTAATACTGAAGCATCAAAAACTACTCTTAATCAGAGTAGTTTGACGCGGAGTCGATCAGTTACTATGGGGACGTCTTAACGACTACATGTATTTACCGGTGTCAAATTAAATTAAATTATGTCGTTTTGTGTCGTTCGAACCTATAAAAATGCAGCGGGCCTAAAAACAAAACAGGATGGGATCACATTTCACGTTTAAGTAGCACATTCAGATATCGTCTTATTTAATTAATCAATAAATTGTTCAGTTTGTAATTGTCATAGGGAATGATGCATCCATATTGTTAGTGTTGTCAGTATAAGAGTTTTGATTTTCCCTTCTTTTTATTACCTACTTAAATAAATTAAACGTTTTTTATCTAAAATTCCTATCAGACCTTCTCTATTTCTTGAGATTATCAGGTACAGTCAGCATCAAATAGGTATATCGCGACGAACAGACTGTTCATCATTACCTAAACAGCTAAAGAAATTAAACTTTATCTAAATGAAAATAAATTCTTGTCAGAATGCCAGTTGACCTGTCCTACGTTCATTCTGAAACGTCCCTTGTTTCATTGACATAATTATACAGGGTGTAAACGAATTCGCGTAATTCCTTCAAACCACAAAATCTATTAATGGTATACCATTAATCTATAGATTAACCCCGCACGGGATTTAGATTGACTAAAAAGGAGATGGTCCATAATGTATGGACCAAAAACCTAGACTCGATTGGGACTAAATGGGTACCAGTAGTTTCATTGTTATGCACAATTTACTCCAACGAAAGGGCAATGCCGAAATCGATGGGGTATAGGAGCTATAGACTGATGAAACAATCTTGACTAACAAGTGTTTTTTAAAAGTGTATATAAAATCAATACTATATTAACGATAATACTGACAGGATTACTGTAGTATTTATTACTATCAACTATCAACCATTTGGTAAGTGATTATTACAAAAAAAAACGAAAAACCTGGATTCGTATAAATAATATAACTACAAGGTGTAACATAAATAACGTATAACCTCTTAAGGGGTCACTGTACCCATCACTATGAACAACTTTTACTATGGGAGAAAAAGTGAAATCGCGAAAAAAGAACAGCTGTTCCCTACATTTACGTTCGCTTAACTCGTCAAAATGTGGGGAACAGCTGTTTTTTTTTCGCGATTTCACTTTTTCTCCCATAGTAAAAGTTGTTCATAATGATGAGTACAGTGACCCCTTAAGAAGTTGTACACTTATTTATGTTACACTTTGTAGTTATATTATTTATACGAATCCTTGAAAAAAGTTTTTTTTTTCGTGTTTTTTATAGTAATCGGATACCAAATGGTTGATAGTAATCAATACTACAGTAATCCCGTCATTATTATCGTTAATATATTATTGATATTGTATAAAATGGTAAAAAACACTTGTTAGTGAAGATTTTTTCATATATTACTTTATCAGCCTATAGCTCATATACCCCATCGATTTCGGTATTGCTCTTTCGGTGGGGTTAATTGTGCATTATAATGAAACTACTGGTACCCATTTAGTCCCAATCGAGTCTGGATTTTTTTTGGGACATCTCTTTTAAAAAAAAAAACATTTTTTTTTATTTCATTGAAAATTTAGATGCCATGCATAAATTAATGACGGCACGGCAACACAGCTGTCGGGCACGACTAGCCCGATATTGCTCCACGCAGTCAGTTAACTTGGGACGCTAAAATTACTCAGATACAGAATACCATGGTTCATTTTTTGAAAACTTTTTTTTTTATTCTGAAAAAATCCCATGCAGAATCAATCAGTGTCACCAGTAGATCACGCGGTTTGAAGGAATTACATGAATTCGTTAACACCCTGTAGTTTTGTTCGGATCATTTTGAACAGTCTGTTCGTCCCTATATATTTGACGCTGACTGTACCTACTCAGATATAAAATATTGCCTATATAGAAAAGCACAATTTTGATTTTATTATTATCTTACCTCCAATACTCAACGTTTTCCCCAAAAGCGGGTAAACAATGTCTGAGCTAGCAACATTACGCGGGTGGGAAGTGAGACGGGCGCGGGACGCATGCTTTGATTTTGGACACAGCGTAAGGCTTGCAATTACTGTTGAAGGCGGATTCTGTTTCTTTCTGTATTCTGAGTTTAAAAGTATGGCGATTTACTGACGGCAAAGTTAAATAGATGGTTGCTATTTACATTTCTATTAAAAGTCAGTAAGTAATTACGTTTTGATAAGTTTATTTACAGGTAATATGTTTATTTTTATTTAGATTCTTTTTTTGAATAACATAAAATTTATTTTGATGTTCTTTTTATTGTTTGTTTTATTTATTCATGGTGAATTATGACAGTGTTTGGGTTGTTAAGTCTTGCTAATAATAAGTAGAGCCGTATGTGTCACAAGTTAGTTTGATATAGGTTCCTACGGGATATATCTACGCTAAAAAAGGTTACCTCATAATGCTGCACATTCTGAAGTTTCACCTTTGGAGTATCTGTTATGTCAGAGCTAATTGCGGATCTGGTTTTGACTACCTACGTAAAAAAATGTCATGATGGTGATGGCTTAGCTAAAATAATGCTGAGGTGCTCCTTGCCGAAATCACAAAGATATTATGCCAGTAAAAAAATCTTAAAAGTTGATTCAGAACTTTCCGAGAAAATCGGAAACGTACTAAAAAACAGGACAAACAAAGATCTCTAATTTTTGAAGACTTACTGAAAGAATGAATTGTTCCTAGGATGCGTAGGACTTACTTTTTTCCAAAAATATTGAATGTACCGGTCTATCATCGTTACGATTTTACTATACGCTCTACTATTGTGGCAGGTTGACCAGGAGGATAAGTACTACTTGGTACTACTACTACTGTCTCCTAAGAAAATTGTTTAAAATCGCAATCAAACCACATCTCAAGCACGGTCGCTATATTTTTATATAAAAAAAACTAATTGTTGTGGTTTGGTATGGTGACAAGGATGTATTGACCTCCTGAGCCTGCAGTGCAATTCTGTAAGAATCTCACCTCGATCGCGACTGTTAATTAGACACTTGTCGTGACACAGCGTGGTAACAAAACTACGCGTTATTGATTATACTGTCGATTATCTGTGTGTTATTTGCTTCTATTATCCATACTGTGACATTATGGACCGATAACCCACCTCAATATCGACGGTTAGCTCGATAGCTAACCGTCGATATTGAGGTGGGTTTCTTACAGAATGACACTACTGATTCACCTAGTAACTAAAGAAGTGCAGTTGCAGATAAGTTTCGATCAAAACAACGTTTTTCGTATTCTCCTAATAGGCAATCACTGTCAGGTACGCTCATCATCATTCAACCGAAAGACGTCCATTGCTGGACATAGGCCTCCCCCAAAAGAGGGGTTTGCCGTAATCATGACGCTTGGCAGGCGGGTTGGCGATCGCAGTATGGTTGTTAAAGTACTCAAAGAACGCTGCTGCCCATCCTCTAGAGAATCCCTTAGTCGCTTTTTACGTCACCCACGGTAAGAGATGGAGTAGTGATATTCTTAAAGTCCGGCACTACACGAGACATATAATACACTAGCTTTTGCCCGCGGCTTCGCTCGCGTTAATTTATAATAAAAAAATATAACATTTGTAATATTGGTATAAATGAGAAAAGTTTGATACCTTGGGTTACATTATTGTAATTTATTTACGGATCTCTATTTTTTTATTATTAAAATATAGCCTATAAGCACTCAGGAATAACGTAGATTCCTATTAGTAAAGAATTTTTGAAATCGGATGAGTAGTTTTGGAGATTACCTCCTACATACAAACAAACAAACAAATTCTACCTCTATAAAATATTAGTATAGAAGTATAGATATAGATTAAAAAAAGATTAATATTCTGTGCTCAAATCCTCTTACACAAATACTACGAGTATGCACAGTACGCGATGTGCCGTTATTAAATTTTGTCAGCGGTCGAGCGGCCGGCAAAGAGCTTTCATAACCGGGTTTATCCTTTGAGGGACAAAAAGCTGAGTAACTCAGTTGCATACTGTGAATCCTGAATCTATACTAATATCACAGTGTACCTACTTACTACATACAGTGGGTCAATGCCCATACATTTGACAGGTCATAAGAAATGTCAAATTTATGTAGGGGCGGAGGTTATGTCCCAAGTATGCAATATGGCTACTCGGGACATAACCTCCGCTCCTTCACCCCGCAACCCCCCGCACGATTGCTCTGCGACAATGTTCTACGTTGACCGACTGTAAGGAGTAAGATATAGGTAGACTGTGCTAATATTATAAAGAGGTAGAATTTGTTTGTTTGTATGTAGGAGGTAATCTCCGAAACTACGCATCCGATTTCAAAAATTCTTTCACCAATATGAAGCTACGTTATCCCTGAGGCTATATTTTAGTATCAAAAAATTAGTGATCCGTAAATAAATTACAATAATGCAACCCAAGGTATCAAAAATAGGCTTATCTATACTTCTATATTAATATTATAAAGAGGTAGGTAGAATTTGTTTGTTTTGTATGTAATCTCCAAAACTACTCATCCGATTTCAAAAATTCTTTCACCAATAGGAAGCTACGTTATTCCTGAGTGCTATCCTAATCATCAAAGTAATTTTGTTTGTTTGTTACCTTTTCACGCCTAAACCACGGAACCGATCATGCTGAAATTTAAAAAAACGGACACAGGGTACCTTTCATCCCGAAAAAAAGTACTCTTCCTGAGGAAAGCAACAAAAACGATAATAGACGGCGCCGGCGCCACGTCTTTCGAATCATGATGGAATTATATTATTATAGAAACTTTAGTAGTATGTTATGAGTTTTTTTTTATTATAAATTTACGCGAGCGGGCAAATGCTAGTTGTTGAATAAAATGATTAAACTGAAACCAGATACAGCTCTGTTTCCTGCAACTCAAGTCCGATGCTAACGTTCCGACCTTCATGAGTGTTCTTAACTTCTGTTGCTAATTTTAAAATACTTTTTTCAAGCTGCCTCTTTGGTCTAGTGGCCGCTAGCGCGACTGTTGAGCCAGAGGTCCTGGGTTCGATCCCCAGGTCAGATAAAGTGTTATTGGGTTTTTTCGTGTGGAAATTCTCAGTAGCAGCCCGGAGTTTGGATTTGTACCCGGTTGTTGGCAATAGGCTCGCTCCTTATTTTATGGGACTTAAACATAAGGGGCAATCATGATTTTTTGACACCCCCCATCCTTGTCACAACTGGTCACATTTGTGAGCCCCCCCTGTTATTACATCTAGAATTTGTTTTGTTTCCATTTAATACTTAGATATATTAGATTTTGAAGAGGGATTAGGGAGCTCAACGACCCGTTGCACAACATTACCTACTACCAGCCAGGACCATGAAAGTAGGCCATAAAATACTCAAACCGCCAGACAGTTATGAAAATACTGAGAGTATTGAACCTGTATAATACTCACACTCACAATGTAAAGCATTATTACAATATGTGAGGTACAATATGTAAGATGTACTATACACCTCTACCTAACCTTTCGGGGAGTACAGGCGTGATGTTATGTTGTTTCAAGCTTGGCTGGAGATCCTCGTGGTTTCGTGGCAGTGTGTTCCTGTATAATCAGCCTGTAACTGTCCCACGATAGGCACGGGCCTCTGCTCAGTATGAGAAGGGCTTTATCCCACCACATTGCCCTACTGCGGGTTGGCGGACTAAGGCCAAAGGGACTTCTACGAAAATCGAACTACGAACTTTCGGTCGACGGATCGCACGTTTTCCAACCACGAAAATGTTTCGGACACGACGATCTATTCGATTCCAGCGATTTCTTTACTTTGTCGCATTTGACCCTCGTCGCATCTGATGGTAAGCGCAGACAGGGTCCAAAGCTGCGTCTACGCTAGGCGAGCAGAGCACGAGCGGATCATGAATTTGCGTAGCGTAGACGGGTTTAGAAATCTCGAGCGTTTGACTGCGCTCCGCCAACTACCGGGTTTTTGACGAACAAGAAGAAATTTGCGCCGCGCACAAGAATTTGTTTGTTGTAACCTCGTTTTACATCCACAATAATAATTGACGCCGTGAACAGAACGGCTCCGCTCGTGCTCGGCTCGTCTAGCGTGGATGCAGCTTTAGATGGAGCCCACGAATCCAAGTAACAGAGATATAGAGGGATTCCCCTATACCCCTCTGGCTCTCACATACACACGACGGAACACAGTAAATTGCTTGGCGACTTTAATGTGAGGGTGTTAGCTAGCCAGGCGGACCGTAAAGATCCTACCACCAAGCGTGCTGGGTTTTGTTGAATCTTACAACACGCGTCTATTCCCAGTTTTTTTTTCCTTTTGGGCTGCTGTAGATCCTAGGGGACCAATTCTACGTAACCGGGCAGTTATTGGCGAGACCTGAAGGGTCTCCAGCCAATGGGGGGAAGTAAAATACTTAACCTTTTTTTTTTTTTTTTTTCGGGGTGGAAATCCTCATGGATGTCCTCCGCCCTGGGGCGGGCGGAGGGGTCTGTCAGACTCTTACTGACTAAAACCACCCCGGTGTTCCATCTCACACTTAGGCCGGGGGCCGCGGGAGCAGTACATTCGTCCGCAGCCCCCAACTAGTGCCGGCCCGCATATGCAGACCTCAATCGCGGGGGGGAGTGAGACTCCCCCTGTGTCATCTAGGAGGCGCGCGTGGAACACTACGCGCCACCGCCTCTGGTCCATTTGGATGGGGGAGGCGGACGTCCCCAAGTCCGCCGCCCCTGGATCCGTTTACGGGGGTTGGAAGAGGGCGTTATCCGCCCTCCGCCGACGCCCGGTGCGCCTTCTGCGGGCTGGAAGAGTGCTTGCACTCTCCCTCTCCCTTTCCGCAGTCTCCTTCTGCGAGATGACACTTTCGCAGAAGGACATCACCGCGTCCCAGGACTCTGCACTGCCGACCATAGAACAAACCACGGCCGGCAGCGACAGGTCGCTCCCCACCTCAGAAACAAGGGCGCGGCGCGGCTCCTCCCATGCAGTACATTCTGCCAGCGTGTGCCGCGCCGTGTCCTCTCCACAATGGACGCAGTGATGACACCGGGCGTCCGGCTCCCTGCCAATGCGACACAGGTACTTCCCGAAGCAACCGTGCCCCGAGAGCACCTGCGTCGCCCGAAACGTCAGGGAGCCGTGCCTCCTCCCGAGCCAGAGATCGAGCACCGGCCGGATCGCCTCAATGGTGACGAGGCCGGCGGTAGGGCGTGAAAGCCTGTCCCGCCATTCCGCCACTAAGACCTGACGGAGCTCTGACCGACGCAGCGTGATCTGTCGCTGCACCAGTCTTTCGCCCCGCGTCCGCGCCTCCTCGCGCCACCTGTGAAGTGACGCAAGGGTTTTCGCCTCCAGGTCCCAGGGCGGGGATCCGGCCAGTGCACAAGCCGCCTCGTAGGAGATCGTGCGATAACCCCTGATGACTCTGACGGCCATCGCCCTCTGCGGTTTTCGCAGTATTGCGATACTGCGGGCCGTCAAGTCGGGCGTCCACACCGGGGCGCCATACAGGGCCATCGATCGCACGATCCCCACATACAACCGCCTACAGGCGGTGCTCGGGCCCCCCAAATTGGGAAGCAGCGTTGACAGCGCGCCCGCCGCGCCCAATAGCTTGGGCGCCAGCCGCCGAAAGTGGGGGCCGAAGTCCCACCGGCTGTCGAGCACCAATCCTAGGTACTTCATGGTTGGCTCGACAGCAATTCGAGCCCCCCCGACCACGATGTGTGATCCCGGCGGCGGCGCCCGTCGGGGGCCATGGAAAGCGATGGCCTCCGACAAAATACTTAACCTAAGCTAACTACTTGTACCACACTAACATCATGACTACCTGCAACAACAGCACTAAGGTCGACCCCTAGTGGGACTCGGACCTCGGCTTAGGGCGTTGCTGGCGGGGACTTAGGGGAGGGGAGACAGCTTGATGAGGGCTGAATTATCGGTGTGAAATCTATTCCCAGCGTGCGGTGAGGAAGTTTTATATTCTAACCCGTCCCCACACGGGAGCCGTGTCCAGTCTCTTGCGTTCACCCTACTCCAAAATTTTAATAGCCATGTCCGTTGTTAGAGAATACTTTGACCGTGTAATTATAATTTCGATGTTTGTCGTTGTTTCGTTCTTACGATCCGTAATTTCGACGTTCGGTGTAGGTCCCCTGAACCGAGTTAACCTGTATTGTGTATGTAAACTGTATTTTGATTCATCATCATTCAGCTGAAAGACGTCCACTGCTGGACATAGGCCTCCACCCAAAAGGGGGGGGTTTGCCATAATTGCCACGCTTGGCAAGCGGGGTGGCGATCGCAGTATGGTTGTTAAAGTACTCAGAGAACGCTGCTGCCCATCTTCTAGTGAATCTCTTAGGCCGGCCATAAACGGGCAGCTTGAAGCAGTCAGGATCGACTGCTTTAAGCTGCAACTGCATTGTAAACTACAGCCTTCTACGTACGTACATACATGAAACAGCTCGAGCAGTTGCAACGACTTCGGACGGTTGGCGGCACGGCATGCGGTCAAGCAGCCGCCTGACTGCTCGAGCTGTCCGTGTATGTTTATCACTGGCTAACTGCTCGAGCTGCCCGTGTATGGCTAGCCTTAGTCGCCTTTTACAACACCCATGGGGTAGTGCTATTCTTTACGTCCAGCACCACACGGACGTATTTTGATTGCCATCATTATTTTACTAAAACTACGTCTGGTTTTTAATGGAAAATCCCTCCACCAATTTCCGTAACGGACGGTTGGATTGACGTTTAGATTCGGTCTAGGTACTCCACCAGGCAACGCCCCGATTCAAAACCTTTTCGACAAGCCAGTTGTTGACTGTTACCTAGATTTGTAGAGTAGGGCTGCGTTCATACATGCGCGATTGTTTTCGGCGCGAAAGCGCGCTCGCTTCGCGTAAGAATCACTCGGGCCTCAGAAACTTTGGAATTTAATAGTTAGTCCCTTTTATTAACGTACATTTTCTATCGATGTAAAATACAGCGCCCGAATAGCTATTGCGTATTACACGCGTCGAAATCGCGCAGCGCCCGCGCCGCCTCCACCCTCCCGGCTAGGATGGCAAATGCAATTTGAGATCTATTGATGTGTCATAAAACTCAAATTATACAGGGTGTTAACGAATTCGTGTAATTCCTTAATACCACATGATCTACTACTTGTGTAGACAGGCCCCGTGCGGGATTTAGCTTGATTAAAAATAAAAAAATAAAAATTCTTTTTTTTTCATGCGGCTTTGTTACCGATCCTATCTAAACCACCTAATAAGGATTCAGTAAAAAAATAAGAATTTTTTTTGCAAATTTTTTATTTTATTTGTATGAACATTTCGATGCCACGCATAAATTAATGAAAGTACGCCGACACGTCTGGCCGGAACGACTAACGCGATATAGCTCTTTGCATTCAGATAACTCAAGATTCTAAAAAGACTCAGAAATTGAAAACCCAAATATTTTTTAATGTTTTTTTTGTTTTATTTTCGAAAATTCCCATTTAGGGTAAATCTGTGTCACCAGTAGATCACGCGGTTTGAATGAATTACACGATTTCGTTAACACCAGTATACAACAAATTTCAAAGCGAGTTAGACTCGGGTGCTGACGCGAGTGGCGTATGCTTAGCGGGCGTGTGTCATGTGAACGCGCGCTAACGAACGTTGTAGCGTACGAAAAAAACGAGACAAACCGAATCGGTCAACGATTGACTTTTTGAAAAGCTTCTGGGGGCCTACTCTGAAAAACGAACGTCGAAGCATCGGATCGAAACAAAACAACGAACATATACGATCACAGTATTGTCAAATAACGAATTACTAGATGTCAATCAATGTTTGGGATTATTCATCCAGAATGAAAAAGAAATTGCGAAAATCGAATCAACACTTTCATGGTTGATAAACATGCGATCCGGCAGCCGAAACTTCGTAGTTCCATTTTCGGAGTACGCCCCCTTTTTCACAATCGTCGGATAACTCTTTTCTGGGAAATAAAGATATGGATCAACGATTCGGGGGGCAGGTCATCTTGTTTGAAGGGTTTAATGTGGTGGCCACTCGAAAACTATTACCCCCGTTAGGTACTAACTGTTTTAGCTAGCTAATTAGTAATTACGAACACCCTTTTCTCTACCCCAGCTACCTTTGCAAAGTCGACGAAAACATTCACCGAATAGCAAAAATATAAATTCTTTTTAACATTTCAAAAATTTGCGCTAAGAATCGTTTCTTTCAAACTTCAGCTATAACAAGGGACCGGTTAATTAAAATGTTGCGATTAATTAACTTTTTCTAAACAACAAAAAGTAACGAATCATCTCACAAAAAAAAACAACCTTCGAAAAACGGGCGATTTTATTGAGATGCTAGTAACAAAGAGAATGGAAACAAATATAATGGGCAAACTTTCAATCCTTTGTCTACTTATTCATTTGCAAACAGAATATAAAACAAATTCTTGGAATTTGTGAATACTTTGAATACATTTTTGAATATCTATCAAATTGTTTGTTGAAAAACATTTCTATGAAAAACGAGTGTTTCTTTTTCCCCGTTATCAGCTGTTTGTTTCCATAACGACATGGTAATGAAACAAAAACATGACAAACATATTGGCTTTTCATTTTGAATGTGGGAGTCAATTGCGGAAAACGATGTTACCATGGTGTTTCAATGTTATTTAACGAGATAAAAATCCAAAAAAATAAAGGTGCCGATTTTTTATGATAAACTAGCGACCCGCCCGGCTTCGCACGTGTAAGTTTTATAGCTTAAAACCTTCTTCTTGAATCACTCTATCTATTAAAAAAAGCCGCATCAAAATCCGTTGCGTAGTTTTAAAGATCTAAATTGTACATAGGGACAGACAGTTTTTTTTTTTTTTCTATTTGACTGCTTTAGGTCGTCCTAGGGGACGGTTTCTACGTAACCGGGCAGTTATTGGCGAGACCTGAAGGGTCTCCAGCCAAGGGACAGACAGCAGGAAGCGACTTTGTTTTATACTATGTAGTGATTCGTCAGAACGTAGTACTTATTATACAACCATAATTTTTATCGCGTGCGGGGATGGGGACGGACTGGAAAATAAACCTTTCTTACCGCACCCTGGGAATAAACGCGTGTTGTAAGATTCAACAAAACCCAGCACGCTTGGTGGTAGGATCTATATGGCCCGCCTGGCTAGCTACCACCTTCGCTTTAAAGTCATATGGGGTGCCAAAGAGTTAACTGAGTATAGGGGAATCACTTTATATCTGTGTTACTTTTATGTGTACTCCATCTTAGACTGCATTTAGCATCAGCCTTAGAGCATGCAATTCTGTAAGAATCGCACCTCAATCGCGACTGTCAATTAGACACTTAACGTACACAGCGTGGATAACAAAACTATGCGTTATTGTCTGATTATACTGTCAATTATCTGTGTGTTATTTGCTTCTATTATCCATACTGTGACATTACGGATATCAAGTTAACCGTCGATATTGAGGTGGGTTTCTTACAGAATGACACTACTGGTGGCGACTAAAGTAAAACGCAGTCCGAAAGAGAAAAAAAATACATTCTCCTAATGGTGAAGTTTGTAAAATAATTGTAACACTATAAAACTATAAAATTTCGATCACTTTTACATTTTGTTTAGGTTTCTGGTTACATGTTATCTCAATGTAGGGGCACCATAACGCAAAAAAATATCGGAGCAAGTTAGAAGGTTTCGGCAATGTAGAAACAATTTAAACTGACAGCTTTTAAGATCTATGTACATTATGTATGCTGTTATAATTAATCTTATATACATATTTTTATACAGATACGGAATGCCAGTTCTGTTCATAAGCACAGTTCTCCCGTCAGTTTACATTAAAAGCCTTTCAATATCAACCAATTATCGGAGCGAGCCTGCTCAAATTATCAATCGTATTCCTATTCACAGACGATCCTGCTCGGTGACAGCGGAGTGGGCAAAACCTCTTTATTAGTGCAGTTCGAGACTGGAAAATTTCAAGCTGGCAATTTCTCTGCGACCGTCGGCATCGGCTTTACGGTGAGTGAACGCATCAGTGGTGGTAAATTCGCCACAACACGAACGTGCCGATTTCGAATTGTGGTTTGTAAATCGTTCAAAATGTGTATTAAATCGAACGCACGTCGTCCTTGTGGCGAAATTATAAATTGATTGATGCTTTGTTAGATTTATTTGTTTGAATATTTTTGGATTTGGAGGATATTACACAAGCCAGTAGGTATAAAAAAAAAAAAAAAAAAATATGAAGCCAGCGAATAGCTTGTACTTGGATTAAAATTAGGAATAGCGTGTCTGGTTAGGCAATTTACATCTGAAAACCATGAAGTCTGTAAATCTCCATATAATAAAAGCTGAGATGGTGAGTACAATTCATGGTTTTCGGATCTGAAGCGACTAACAAGTGTGTCGTTCACTGCAAAAGTGGTGCAACTCCATATTTTTAAAATACATTTTTATTTGCATAATTGTATCACATTCAGTCATATCTTTCAAAAGCTTGATATTTTAAAATTCACTTTTACAAGGAGATAATTCACTTTTAAAATGAATGACACAAGTCATGCTGTGTACAAAGGTGAATTTTGGCTTACTGTCCCCGTGTTCAACCAATTTAAGTAGTGAATGTAATGATTTGTAAGAATTTGAAGAAAATATGCCACATTACGCGTTACGTATCGAAAATTATTTATGTTGAATTCTTAAAAATGATCTTAATGTTATTATGGAAATATTGAATTGTTGCACCGCCGTGAACTTATTGATTGATCGGTTTTATAATTTTATTTTCAGCATACCTACTATGTGTCATTTACTCTTTACACAGGCTGTTAAAAAATAACTATGAATTTTGTGGGGTTAGGGCGTTTGTCCACTGCTGCCGAGAACGAGAACGAGATGACGTTGCCGAAGTAGCGATACATGCATTACTACGGATGGTTGTCCACCGCACTTCCGTCATCCGAGCGCCGTCATCTCGGTCGCCGAGATTGTGAGTAGTTCGGAGCTACCGCTAGAACTCGGCCGAGATCGTGACGGACCGAAATGCCGGCAATACAAAACGCGTCTGCACTTGTCCACTACACCGAGATTCCGACGCCGGATACTAAATGTTACAAAGACAAAAAATCAATGGGCAACATAGTCCTAGTGTCAAAATGTACAAATTGCTTAGTGCCAAAATGTCATTATGCCCAATCGCCGCTATAATAGAATACAATAAAGCTGTAATGTTCAATTGTACAAATTGCCTAGTGCCAAAATGTCATTTTGCCCAAATGCCCGTTGGTGAAATTCAGGCTATAAGAACCAACTAACACGCAGTCGTTTCCTTTTTGGTCTTTGGAAAAAATTAAACTATTCTCCTCCATTGTAACAAAATGGGTTTGGAGAATGATTGACACAGAACAGAACAAATGAAATGACATTTCAATCATCTTTTTCAAGGATAGAGGAGGAGTATTAATTTATACTCAAAGAGATTAGATAGAGAAGATATTTTAATTAGATATCTAGTGCAGAGAAGTAGGTATGTTGATATCAAGTAAGTAGCAGATAGGTGTATGTAGGCTCAGTCGTTAGTGATCCTACCTTCGAAGCCCAGGTTTGCGGGTTCGAATCTTGACTGTGTGACAATTGGACCACGATGCATTTTGGCACAATTATGTTTTATCTTTTGTACATTTTGACAATCTAACAATTAGACCCTTACGCATTATTGATTTTTTGTCTTTGTAATATTTAGTATCCGGCGTGGAGATTCCCGGCGCCGGTGTACGGATTTTTGTCTTGTGTTGGGAATCACTGAGATCGGTCGCGGTGGACATACGATCGCCGTCACGTCGTGCCGAACTCGGTCCGAAATAATCTCGTTTCTCGGTGACGGAGGCGGTGGACAAACGCTCTTACTCGGTATCGGAAATCGAACAACTTTCGTAAAATACATTTTCGAAATTCGCATATATTTTTTACTAGCTTATGCCCGCAGCTTCGCTTGCGTGAAATTTGAACCCTTTAAGTGACGATTTTCCATACAAACTTTCATCCCCTATTTCACCCCCTTAGGGGTAGAATTTCCAAAAATCCTTTCTTAGCGCACGTCTACTAACTATAAACTACCTCCCTGCCAAATTTCATCTTCAGACGTCGAGCGGTTTTCGATATTTCGTGATGAGTGAGTGAATGAGTGACCTTTCGCTTTTATATATTTAGATTAACTTCCATAGAAATGAAATACCTCTATATGAAGCCGGCTTTATTTGATCTTGTTTATTTATTTAAATTTCGATATAAGACGCTACGTGTTCCTAGATTAACCTTGAACCTAATGCTTTTGCGATAAAGATGAAAATCTATTATACAAGTTGAAATTGTAAACACGCGACAAACCGAAATGGGAGATTGTACTCATCACTATGAACAACTTTTACTATGGGACCAAACCGGAAATAGCGAAAAAAAAACAGATGTTCCCTACATTAATGTTCACATAACTCGTCAAAATGTTGGGAAAAGCAGATTTTTTTTTCGCGATTTCCGGTTTAGTCCCTTAGTAAAAGTTGTTTAGTGATGAGTACAATCTCTCATTTCGGTTTGTCGAGTGTTTACAATTTCACCCTTTAGAAATTTGACAGATTGTAGTAGCTTTATGTGCTGGCGTCTATACATACCTACAACAAAATTATTTTAACGGTCATTAGGTATACTTCATTATAATACATGTACGAGCCACTCGTACATTTTTATATGCTCAGCAAATTTGTAAACTCGTGTAACACAAATTAAATTATAACTTATAATATTGGTGACTAGGCGGTCCTTACATACGTAGCAACAAACATTGTCATTTTCAAAGTATTTTAATAAATCATATATTTTTAGTGTATCAAGCGCACTCAAGCAGCATGGTTGTTTTATTCTATCACATCAGTTAGTTAGAACGCCATGCATATCATCAGGCACCAGCAGCCTAACCTAGCAGGCATCAGCAGCCGCTAGCTCATATCAAGCATTTCGGTTGTTTTAATAGCAAGAGTTAAAACACCGATCTTATCATAATCACATATCATTCACAATGCAGGAAAACATTCCTATATTTTCACTAGTTATTAGCGCGCGTAACGGTGCTGCGTTGTCACCGCTTGCGTCACCAACTTGAAATATGATAAACTTGTCGGAATATTTTCTGCTTGACGATTTGAACTAAATTGCGTACCGACTGTTGTTGCTCTTGAAAACTGCACCCTTCATCTTGTACCAGGCGTTTTAAAGTCATCATCGCTAGAAATGGTGCTGACTTTGTACCGTATGTGACGGTAGTAAGGTGGTACGATTGTAGTGGTTGATCTGGCGCATCCCTCCAGATGACTTGCTGATATTGCTGATCTGCTTCATCCACCATTATCTGCCTGTACATTTTTTCGATATCTGACGTGTAAGCATAACGATATTGTCGCCACTTCAGTATCAGTTCTTGTAGATCCTGTTGTAAATTAGGACCTTTATACATCAGGTCATTCACACTGTATCCGCTTGTCGTTCTTGCTGACGCGTTAAACACCACCCGTAGCTTTGTAGTAGCTGATTCTGCTCGTTGCACGGAATGGTGCGGCAAGTAACACGATAGCGCTTGTTTGTTTTTATTGCTGTAACTAGGCATCATATGTCCTAAGGCTATGTACTCACTAATGAATGTTTTATATTGTTCTGCTAGAACAGGTTTTTTGCTAAATTTTCGTTCCAGATTTTGGAACTGTGCTATTGCCATCTGTTTAGATGAACCTAGTTTTTCATTTATGTCTGCTTTTATTGGCAATTTTACTATATATCGGCCGTCTTCGCGACGTTTTGTAGTTGATGAATAAAAATCGACACATTCTTGATCTTCTAATGATATGTTTGAATTTTCGCTTATATCCTCGATGTCCCAAAACTGCTGAATATCGTGGATATTATTCATGATCACGTTACACTGTAGTGATGCTATTTGGCCACCACCGTATATGATCCACCCAAGCTGTGTTTCTTGCAACACTGGTTGATATACACTCTCTCCTCGGATCAATCCTCCCTTTAATATCAAGCCGTTGACTTGAGCGCTTAGTAATAAGTCCACTGGACGGCTAATGTTAAAATATGGATCAGCTAATTTAAGATTTTCTATGTATGACCACTTCGATGTGTCAAAGGATTTATATGGAATATCCTTAAGTATGTTGTTCATGACAAGTACGTCAGTGGTAAACGAAAAGTCGTTGTACGTTGAAAAACAGCTTAGTGTGACCACACCATTACAATTATGTTCGACTTCACCTACTCCGCATATCAATCCATTGAATTTAGATCTACGTAATCCTAATTTCTTTGCTGTACTTTCCTTTATTAAAGACACTTGTGATCCAGGATCAATGAGAGCCCTTAAAATGTGACACGATCCATCCATCGCTTCTACTTTTATAATATGAAATCTGTCAGGAATAATTAATTATATTAAGACCCATTAAAACAAGTTGAATTATCCAGTACCTTGGATTACCCTGGGGTCGCCAAGTAATTAGTGTAATTCTGCAGTGCTTTATTTAAAGTCCACATCAGTTTAACATGTTTCATAGATTTAACAGATTTTCATACAATTTTCTTGTAACTATGTTAAGCAATCATTTATAATTATATAAAAGGAAAACAAACGTTTAATAGTAAACTTTTTTTTTAAATCGTTGCCCCACACTGCGATTTCTCTTGTATCGTGGGTGCGTTTACAGATAAATCTCACAAACACAAACGCCCAGACCTGCGCCACGACCCGTAGCGCAGAAGCCAATCGCTTAGCCACTGCACCAAATGTGTCGTCCATTATCGTGTGTCGTCAAACATTCAATCCACCATACTTTTACAAACTCATTTTGAGAAAACCTTATTACTTATTCGTCAAAAGTATCTATTTTATACGATTCGTAAAGCAAAATGAATGTTTCACGACCAAATGTTTGTTAACCTTTTACATAAAATTCAAATTTCCGGAATAAAGCAACGCTGCGCAATATAAAAATGTGTATTTTAAACAAATAACATTTATTTTACTTTTGTTTGGGTTTCACGAAAAAAATTGTACACGAATTGATTGCCGTTTGGTATAAAAAACTTCCAATTCACTCAATTCGTGCATACAAAACTGTTTTACAGATTTTTCTTGTACAAAAATACAAACGTGCCATGCCATGCTATCATCATTCAGCCGAAAGACGTCCACTGCTGGACATAGGCCTCCCCCAAAAGGGGGGGTTGCCGTAATCACCACGCTTGGCAGGCGGGTTGGCGATCGCAGTATGGTTAAAGTACTCAGAGAACGCTGCTGCCCTTCCTCTAGAGAATGCTATGCAATCATGCTACGTAATCATTAAAAAATACAATATTCCACCAAATCAATAGGTACCTATGTTGACAGCATCAATAAATTGCAAATCTAATTAGTCCGCCAGTTAGAGTTTTGAAAAATAAATGGACACGTATTTTTTCTTTTTCTTTACTATGAATATTTGGAAAGGTAAAACACATCAATACTCGACAGTGGGCTTGTGACGTCAGAAGCAAGTAAAAATTGTACTTGCTTGTGACGTTTTGCCAATTTTAAAAGTGTCGTATCTTTCTCAATTTTGGTTTACGTAACAAAAGAAAAATACGGGTCAAATATTTTTTGATAATCTAAATGACGGACTAACTAGATTTTTTCAGTCAAATAGGTACCCTACTGTCACTGTCCCTTTCATACATACATCATCAGCTCATTACTGTCCCACTGCTAAGCATGGGCCTCTATTCAGAATGAGAAGGATTAGGCCTTAGTCCTCCACGCTAGCCAGGTGCGGATTGATGGATACACATCATCGAGAACTTTCTTCTTATGGCACTCTGAGTTGCGTAGGTTTCCTCACAATGTTTTTACAATTGAGAACCATCAGGAGCACTCTCAGGTTTGTGGGTCTCCTCACCATATTTTCCTTCACCGTTAACGCTTGTGGTCATCAAATCAGCACATGAACTCGAAAAGTTCAAGGTGTGTGATTGAACTGAGACCCTCCATAGCAAGCGTTCAACCCCTAGGCTATCATTGTCTCTTAAAACCGTACAATATCATGACTACGAAAATATAATCAGCATATAACTATCCCACTGCTGGAATATTCCGGTCTGTCCCCCTGATCTGTCACCTTCGGGGGACAATCAGGAATAAAAAAATCGATCTGTTCCCCTGTCACCAAGACGAACGGACAGATCGAACGAATTATTTCTGGTCTGTCCCCTGCTGTTACCGACGAGGGGACAGATCAGGGGGACAGACCGGATAAGCACGGGCCTCTTCTTAGAATGAGAAGGATTTAAGGAATTAGTCCATAATTAGGAATAAATAGAAGCGTCAAGACATAGGATAAATATTAAATAGGAAATAAATAGAAGAAATAGACCTATCATACAGACATATAACAGTAGCAGAAACAAAAAAAATGGATTTTATTTTATAAAAAATACCTTATATAAATGTAAAGCGTAAAATGATACAAACAGCCCATCGCAAAATCCCTACGTAACCTGTATAGCACGGGCTCACGCCGGGGCAGGAGTGTGGTTTTAGTCAGTAAGAGTCCGACACTACCCAAGCCATCTCATCCGTGAGGTGGCTTGGGTGTTCATGAGGATTTCCCACTCCTGCCAAAAACAAAAAAAAAGACCTTATTCCCCCACGCTGCAGCACCGAGAACTTTTCTTTTTCGGGTCCTCTCACGTATACAGGATTCCTCACTTTGTTTTCCATAACCATTGACGCAGTGATAATCAAATTATGATCCGCAGATGAATTCGAAAAATCAGAGGTGCGGGCCGGGTTGAAATCAGTCCCTCTTGCATAGTAGGCAAGCGTTCAACCAACCGCTTGGCTCTCACTCACACGCAAATCGAGCAAGGAATTTTTCAAACAGCGATTAAGGGCTTATTCACACGGGTTCCGTCATTGACGATTCGTCATAAAACACGGTACGTCATGACTAGGGTTGCCATCTCTAAAATTTAGCAACCAGGACAAGACGCGTGAAAACCATAGTAGGCAAGCGTTCAACTGTTTGGCTCTCACTCACACGCAAATCGAGCAAAGAATTTTTCAAACAGCGATATAGTTCTCATTCACAGGCACATTCATTGACTATTCGTCATAAAACACGGTACGTCATGACTAGGGTTGTCATCTCTAAAATTTAGCAACCAGGACAAGACGCGTGAAAACCCCGGATTTTAGAGCCCAGAACCCGGACATGTCAACAGGTTTTTTTAAACATAGTGTAATAAAAAACAGTTGTTTAGCGAGTCGGTTCGTCGGTCAGTGCGTGTGTCGCGACGGCCCAAAACTTTAAATTTTTAAACCCTGACTACATATGAAGCCCCGCCCGGACGCTCCCCGGATGCCCTCTAAACTAGGACAAATCCGGGGAAACCCGGACGGATGGCAACCCTATTCATGAAGGATGGACGTTCACATTGCATAAGGAATCGTGTTTTATCACGATTCGGCAAAATATCCGAATTGATGTTCTCATTCGTTTCGTGATTTAAAGTTTAGTCTTGGATGAACTATCGAACACGATGGATGTGAATACGAATCACGATTCGTGTTTTTTGACGAACGTGTTTTTTAAAAGACTATACGTGATTTAAGACGTGTCCGACATTTTTCACGATATGTGATGCGTGAGAACACGGGAACTTAAAAAGCACAGCCACCGTCAAAAAAAAGAACAATTCGATTTTTTGACGAATCGTCTTCGTGTGAATAAGCACTAAAGTCGCTAGACCGAGAATAAAATGAAGGCCAACAAAGAACTCGGTCAGCTATACACTATCTACGTAACATAAGGGTAGCTACTACCCTTGTGCATTCAATATAAGCGACCAGGCATGTCGTACACACCCCCTGCCGACTGGACATTGTATCTACCTACATAGCTAGTTGTAAGTAGTTGATATGGTACATGCATTTAGAGTAATAAAATAGTACGGTCATATGATTTGATTGTTGTTTGAGTTAGTAGTTTGTTTGGCTTTTGAATTTAGAACACGTGGGTGTTCGAAGTTTGAATGTCATTTCATCATCATCGTAACCTGCATCCGAATTGTGTACCACATTCGTAATTTCAATAGCTTTCATTTTGACAATACTACAAAATTCATTGCGCGGTACATAGTTGTGGAGAATTCGGATTGTTAATACCTACAAATGTTGCTATGGAAATTGTTGTCTTGTCAAAATCAAGTCCAAAGCGATTGCGAGTGTGTTGCGCAATTAGAATGCTGGTCACCAACATAAACCTTAATTATCTCGGACACTAAGAATGCTAGCTTATTCAAATAAAAAGTATTATATAGACATAAGCAAAAACGCAATTCATATAGGGTTTGCCATCCAGTTCCCCATAGAACCACTGTCGCACAGCGACACTTTCGCGTTATTGGTAACTTTCTGTACAATATTATTAACAAAAAATGTAATATTTACTGCGCAAATAGGTTCATATGCAAAAGAAAGGTTTCCAGCTGGCTAATGGAACAATGGAACTTAACTACCAACAAACAGAAAACCTTTTGAAATTGACATAACACCTTGCATCACATTAATCTTACTCTCGATTACTATTACTATACATCTTACTGACAACTGCACACTTAGTAACCCCCCCCCCCCCCGTTACACACACGTACACACACACACTCATCTCACACTCACTCAAACACACTTTTATTTTATTTTTTTTATTTTATTTTAATTTTTAGCACTCTTTAAATAAATTGGTATTTTCCTGATGAACTGTACAATCAAAATTACAATGTGAAGCGGTCTTTGGTGCCCATAACACAAGTTTAATCTTACCATGGGTACCTGAGTTCCGCTATTCTATAATCTGTTATATGGTGATGTCTGAGTTGTCCATGTCCATTATTTACTTAAATAAAAAAATAAATTATTTTTTAAAATTATTATAGACTATTTAAGAAGTTTTATTAATTTAATTTGAGTAGTATTAAATATTCTATAAATTTTTTTTTTTTTGAATAAGATATCATTCCTAGTTTCCGAGATATTAAGGTTTATGTTGATAACCTGGATTAATTGCTCCCGAGTGTTCAATTATTCTACCAAGAGATTTTCCTGAAGAATCGTCACGCTGTTTTAACTCATTAAAATCTCACTGCACTGACTAATAAATTTGTTGGAGTAGTCGAAGTTCCACTTCATTGATTGAGCTGTAAAATCACTTTAAAGTTAAATTGCTCCCATAAATTTCTTCTACTTCTTAAGAGGCCTGTAAACGGGCTACAAAAATTGCATCTTGTTGAAAATTTTATTGACCAATAAAGCTCAGTATATTTGCAACTTGTAGGTACCATTGCTGCAATTTAATTGTGCAATACATTTCCGAGTGTAGTCCAGCAAGATTCTGCAACTGTATTGCTGAGAACTGTATCACCGGGCTACACTGCAAAATTGCAGCAATTGTTGCACTGTGTTGAGTGATATAATCGGCAACTTGGCGGCTATACAATTGCAGCAAGAAATTGACAAAAAACTAGCCCGTTTAAGAGCACCTTTAGACTTCTTAACCGGTAACGCCCCACCGTCGTCCCAGGACGACACCCGCTTCAAGCGACTTTGAACTCTAATTAAAACCCAAATTAGAGTTCAAAGTCGCTTGAAGCGGGTGTCGTTCTGGGACGACGGCGGGGCGTTCGGGGCGTTACCGGTTAAGTCATAAACACTAGGTATCCATAAAAAAATACTTTTTTTCTTTACCTTGGGATATTCCTCATAGATGTGGACTCTGACCGGCTAAAAACTCACAGTGTTCCTTCTCCTGACTTTTGGCCAGGGTCACGAGATTCGCAGCTGCATGCACTGCAACCCCGGCAGATCCATACATACCTACGTTAAGACAGAAGTGACCTACGGTTTATCGGGGCCAAACGGACAGTTCAACCAGTAAATCACTTACTTGCAACTCATGAAGTCATTTGTAATAATCAAATGACTCAGTGAGTTACGGAGCCGTCTCTTTTTGTAACAAATTCAATTTGTTCTGATCATTTATTTACTTGTTAGCTTACAGATAGAGTTATTTCTGCGAACGGTAATATAGGTACTTACAGTTTATAAAGGAATTCGTTTAATTACTTGAAACCACATGCCGTATTACTGGTATAGATTACCGAGCACGGGATTTTACTTGAATAAAAAAATGAAAATTTTTATTTCAATGCTATGCATAAATGAATGGGCGCCCTTTGATACAGCTGGCAGGCACGACTAGCTCGATATCGCTCCGCGCAGTCAATTAACTGGGGGCGCGGCGCTAAACTGACACAAGTAAAAAAAAAAGTTTTGTTTTTTTTCTTCTTTTTTTTCTTTTTACTTCCTTTGCTGGCTCAATCTGCCTATGTCGCCAGTAGACTGCGAGGTCTGAAAGAATTACACGATTTCGTTTACACCCTTTATATTTACTGTATCAAAGACGCTGGAAAAGTACTTTAAGCTATGTCTCACCAGTGCGCTTTCATATTCATCTTGCGTCTTCGTCTGAGGCATGCGTGAAGCGCCATAGCGAATGCCTTAATACTAGTTCGACAAAAGCGCATCATGCCCGCACGTTAATCCGTCTATTGTACGTCGACTGACGACTGACCGAGGCGCACCGGTGTAGACGATAAGCTGCATGCGTCTTATGGCAGTCAATATTGCATGCGCTTGCTTGACGCAAGAGGAATTGAAAGTTGATAGCGCAAGATGAACATGAAAGCGCACTGGTGTAGACATACCAATACGAATTTTTGATCAGGCAATAATTACATAATTCAATATTATAAGAACATACTTAAATAGAATATTAAATTAATTGTGGCTCCAATTTGAAATTATGAAAATTTAAATAATATGTCGGAATTTAATTTCAAAACATCAAAATAGTGAAGATTAGGTTACCGCAAACATTTTATACCAAGAAATTCATCAAAAGCATCCACCAATAACTAACATTTGCTGGGAAAACCTGTTTTCCCCAGAAATATAGAGAAATCGTAAGCTAGATACCGAGAATTTAATATCAATATACTTAGCAAAGTGCTGGAAGAACTCTAAGATAGAGAAGGTAGGTAGTTTACAGAGTTATACTTTAATAAAATTAATTAATTAATTAGCAGTTGTATTTCAAACTTCAAGACTAATTTATTCAAAATAGACTATAATTACCTACTTAGTTCTCTTTGAACGTCTGTGTTACATAACACCGCCAAAAACGCCCACCCTTCACCGCTTTCTAGTGTTTATACTTCTTCTCTCGTGTCAGCAAGAGCTATACGAAAATAGCTCATGCTGTGGTGACAAGATTAGCCAGTCAGCAAGGTTGGTAGCGGGGCTGACTGCCCAGGATGCGCCGGACGTACTTAAGTATCATCACTCGTGGATAGTGTTGCCACTTTTCTCTGGGACAATATAAAAGTATGTTTTTGTTTCGGGATGGCAAAAATAAAGTACGATTTACAACGTTATTTTTACTTTATGCGAAAACCGAGACACCCCAACAAGATTTTCATCAGAACTGCCTGAATATGTGTTTTTTTTTTAGTAAATCTCCAAGTTACACCTTAGTTTATGTCGCGTTAAGTTCGCTAAAAAAGTGTGAAAAGCCTGAGATGTGCTCTGCAGGAGTTGTCTAATACACGGAAACTGACCGAGCGGACCATTTCAAGCCTCAAGGTGTCTATTCCCGTCAATTGTTATGGGTAGAAACCTACTGAAACAAAATTGAAATTTATGAAAAAAAAAAAACAAAAAAAAATGTGGTGTAAAAAATTTGTCAATCGATTCTCCTAGTGATTCTGAACAAACTAGTTTCAGGTTTCGCATATACTAAAACTAACCTTGTATAAAAAAAGAGTACTTTTATTTGATGTTTTAGTTACTATACTTGAAAACTTGTCAAGAGGAGCTCGTGGCTAAATAATTACAGCCGCATATACCGATCTTCCGGGTTAAGCCACGCTTGCCGAGGTTGGTCTGTGGATGGGTGACCATTTACCATAGCGAGTTTCCTCCGTGCCTCGGAAAGCACGTAAAGCCGTTGGTCCCGGCTGTCATTTGTAGATCTTTGACAGTCGTTACTGTTGGTCAGAAGCCAGAAAGTCTGACAACCAGTCTTACCAAGAGTATCGTATCACCCAGTTACTGGGTTGTGGAGGTCTGATAGGCAGTCGCTCCATGTAAAATACTGATATTCAGCTGCATCCGGTTCGACTGGAAGCCGACCCCAACATAGTTGGGAAAAGGCTAGGCAGATGATGATGAATATAAAAGTATGTTTTTGTTTCGGGATGGCAAAAATAAAGTACGATATATAAAAAAGAGTACTTTTATTTTATGTTTTAGTTACTATACTTGAATACTTGTCGCCGTTGCATTCAGAATTGCGCGAATTTTTCAATCACAGCGAAAGACCTTAGAGTTATAAAAGTATGCCACAAAAACCCCAAACTAGTGGGATGAGAATCAAATGAAAATGGTGTCAGGTGAAAAGAGTATTTTAGCGTACTTTATTACTGTCGTAGATTATAAAGTACGCCTACGTGAAATAGAGTAGGTACAATACTCTATAACATAGTACGGGTGGCAACCCTACCGTGGAGGCTCTTTTCATGCACACTCGTGTTTATACTAGGACTATGCTATTTAATCTTCTTCTTTACTCATCACGAACTACAGGAGAGTACCTCATGTCTTGGTGAAAAGATTAGTTAGCCAGTCGACAAGGTTGGTAGCGGGGCTGACTGTACTGTGTGTACTGTATTGAGGTACCTACTTAACCGAGTATCGTCACTCGTGGAGGCTCTTTTCATAGGCCCGAGTTGTATTATTCATAATACAGAGCGTAAACAAATTCGTGTCATTCCTTCAAATAGATTAATCCCGTACGGGATTTAGATTGATTAAAAATAAAGTAAAAGTTTTTTTTTTCATTTTTTTTTATGGATTATTTCGATGCCATACATAAATGAATCAAAGCATGGCGACACAGCTGACGGGCACGACTAGCGCGATATCGCTCCACGCAGTCAGTTAATTTGGGTTGCTAAAACTACTCAGATACAATACGGCCGACGTATCTTGGCGAGTCTGAAGTTAGTTGTTTGATATCGCGCTAGTCGTGCCCGTCAGCTGTGTTGCCATCCATGCTTTGATTCATTTATGCATGGAATCGAAATAATCCATAAAAAAAAAATGTTTCAACCATGTTTCGTTTTATAAAAACGTATTTTGTTAATTCTGATAAAAACCTATGCAGGGACAATTAGTGGCACCAATAGATCACGCGGTTTGAAGGAATTACACGAATTCGTTTAAACCCTGTAATATTTTAATTTGATTTCAACGTGGCTGTAGGTCCCATTAAAACAGCACTGCAACATTTTACTGTTGCAGCTTGTACTGAGATGGGTTCCATTTTAGGCTGTGCATAGCTTTTATTTTATGTATTATAGCGAGCCATTTGGCGTCGCTCGGGTACGTTTTATAGCTTAAAACCTTCCGGAAGATATAACCTAAATTAAGATGAAAACCGCATCAAAATCCGTTCAGTAGTTTAGAAGAAGTAAGCGGACAAACAGATAGACGCGGAAAGCGACTTCAATTTATTTTATACAGGGTTTTAATGAATTCGTGTAATTCCTTCAAACCACGTGATCTAGGTACTGGTGATACAGATTAACCCTAAATGGGAATTTTTGAAAATCAACTAAAAAAATATTCAAAAAAAAATCTTGGTTTTCTATTTCTGAGTCATTTTAGAGCCTTGAGTTATCTGACTGCAAAGAGCAATATCGCGTTAGTCGTGCCTGCTAGCCGTGTCGCCGTGCTTTCATTAATTTATGCGTGGCATCGAAATGTTCACACAATTATAACATCTTTTTTGCAAAAAAATAAATTCTTATTTTTTATGAATCCTTATTAGGTGGTTAAGATACGATCGGTAACAAAGCCGCATGTTTTTTTTTTTTTTATTAGTCTAAATCCCGTGCGGAGCCTGTCTACATCAGTAGTAGATCATGTGGTTTTAAGGAATTACACGAATTCGTTAACACCCTGTAGATATTAAATTTTCTGTTTTTGATTAATTCCTTTAAGAATGTTTTTTGCTGAGTGGAACCAACATTTTATTACTTTTTCTTCATCAGTGTCGAATTATCATTATAACAATTACGAACATTTCTCATTACGTGCTTCGGTATCCGTAAATTACTTAATAAGGATGTTCCATGTCTGGCATGACAAATATTATATCTGAGTTAACAGGCGGATTTCGTCGGGAGTTGTAAAGTTAATTAATTCTGTATATAAATGTTACTCTCGTTGTTAGTACTGTACTTTAGAGGATTATTTAAAAGCCCTGAGGATATACGTTTACTGCGTTTTATTTAATAGATAATTTTACTTTTGTATAAAGCGAGCCTTTTTAAAGGATTATAAAATTAGTTCAAGTTTTTAGAGATCGAGAATCTACATTCGTTGTATGATTCCTTTGTTTCTTTAAATGATAATTATACATACACACATCAAAAAAAGTTTGCGATCACTTTGAAAAATCGAGATCTTTTTTGTTACGGTAGATTATATTATGATTTCTTCTTCTTTTTAGATTCTTTAGACACGAGTTTTCTTTATCAAGAAAACACACAACAAGTTCAATTTAAAAAATTATATCAGCTTATGCTAGTGATCGCAAACTTTTTTTGATGTGTGTATATCTGCCTAGCCTTTTCCCAACAATGTTGGGGTCAGCTCTCAGTCTAACGAAATGCAGCTGAAAACGAGTACCAGTATTTTACACGGAGCGACTGCCATCAAACCTCCGCAATCTAGTTACGTACTGGGCAATGCCAATATCCTATTTTGTTAGACCGGTTAGTTGGTTAGACCGGTTGTCAGACTTTCGGGTTTCTAACTAACCGTAACGACTGTTAAAGGTATTCGTATAACATCCGGGACAGACGGCTAAATCGGAGACTTAAGACGGCATCGACACCCTCCGTGAGTCCCCGAAGAGCCACGGAGGGGTCGCGATGTGTAACAAATGGTCACCCATCCACGGATTGACCACGGCAAGCGCAGCGGTCAGGGGCCCATTTCTCCTAAAATAAATCTTGATAAATCACAACCGAACCAAGGCCGAACCGTTCATTCAGACAGTTCTCAATTTCAAAAGCTGTCGAATTGTTTGACACAAAAAACAAAATCAATCATTTTGAAAGTTTTCGAAAACAAAAACTGACTGACGGTTGTGGTTCGATTGCGGTTGGCAACAATTTATTTTAGGAGAATTAGGCCCCTGTTTCGTTAAATGATAATCACTACATAGTATAAAACAAAGTCGCTTCCTGCTGTCTGTCCCTATGTATACTTAGATCTTTAAAACTACGCAACGGATTTTGATGTGGTGTTTTTTAATAGATAGAGTGATTCAAGAGTAAGGTTTTAAGCCATAAAATGTGCACGTGCGAAGCCGGAGCGGGTCGCAAATGCTAAATAAACGTTTCTTGATTAAAATTGCTGAAAACATATGGTGGGGTTTACTCTCAATAAATTTTGACAATGTGAGGTCTATTCTGTATGAATTTTATTTGAGTAAAGGCATTCCCCATCTATTTTTGACGTTGTTACGTGCATCTATTGTGCGAATGGACCGAATAATGACAATATTTATTGATAGGTATTGAATGTCCGATCCTTGCCTACATGTAACTCTTCTGCATTAATAACCTAATGATTAGAAAGTCGACAGTAAAATGTAAGACTACCTACATATGGCTATGAGGAAAGATGAAAAAAAAGCACTCGGAGCGATTCTCAGAAACATAACTTTTCCATACATTTCAAACTGATCTGAGGTGTAATCTGAAGATATAACATGTGCAATATTTCACCCATAACCTTGGAGAATGGACTCTAATAATTTTCCTAATAAACATGTCAAAAAATGGTGCCAGAGACACTAATTTTAGTTCAGATAAATAAATATGACGCTGTTAAATCAAGTAATCAAGAACTAATTCAATCTCGAATCGACGAGATTGCTATCAATTTATTTGTAAAGGAAACTGAGGCATTATTTATCCAGGCCCCTGGAAGCCAAAGTAAATTATTTACGAAAATATTCGATTCGGCGATGAGTTTACGAAATTGAGTAATATTTGGAAGCCTATTAATTTTACCTGGAATAAGTTTGGTACGTAAAGTTTTTATAAAGTTTACGATTTTTGATGGGATTTTGTTTTGTGATAGATTAAGGATAAAATATAGAAAAAATAAAAGAAGTGTCTTGGTACTCTACATTCATATGTTATCTTTTTAGGGTCCCGTAGTCAACAAGGACCTTTATAGTTCCGCCATGTCCGTCCGTCTGTCTGTCCGGCAGTCCGCAGCTTAGCTCAGGTACTTTTAGTACTAGCAAGCTATAATTTGGCACGGATATACATATTAATCACGCCGAAAAAGGAGTAAAATAAAACCATGAAAAAAAAAATTTTTTTGGTCCCTCCTGTACTTACACGCAAAGTGGGGATATTTTTTTTTCTTGTCTGCCCCATATTTTGCGGTGTTGTTGGATAGGTCTTTCAAAATTATTGCGGGTTTGAGAAAAAAAAAACGATTATAGGATCTGTTTTTGAAATATTAAGCTTTAAAGTGCTAATTTTTGGTAGAGTCAAGTGTCCCCCCCCCCCCCTGCCAGCTAAACGGTTAGTTTTGGGTATGTGAAAAAATCACAGTAGTAGTATATACGACGAAGTTAAAAGGAAAACTAAAGGGCGCCGGAGTGCGCGCGACGATCTCCGGCCACAGTAGTGTGTGGCCTGCAAGCAGTGGGTTAGGAGACCCGTCGCCCGACCAGTAACAGGCCCGAGAAGGCGGCGCGCAGTGTTACGTGCGCGCCTCTCAGGAGGACGTGGGGCAAGGCCCCACAGAAGGAGAGGTCCGCCAGGGGCTGGCGAACCGAGGCCTGCCGGGGTCGCGGTGCATGCAGCTGCGGATCCCGCCACCCCGGCTAAGGGTCAGGAGAAGGAACACCGTGGGTTTTTAGCCGGTAAGAGTCCCCCTCCCCGGGCGATGACCATCCATGAGTACTTTCCCAGAGCAGCAGCTAGTTTAATATGCAATATTTTGATATACCTTGTTGATAGAACTTTCATCATGGCAATTACTAAAATCCCTTCATATTTTCACAATTTACGATCCACTTATTCACGTAAAAGGCTGCTTTAAAAAATCGTTCCTTTCATGATACTAAGTTCCAAGCAAATCCAGCTTTCCAAGCAAATCCACTTGAAATGAAACGCTTTGATATTAATTTGAAACAGAAGTGTCTGAATAACTGTACCTACGTGTACAGTCGCGGACTTAAAATGTTTACCGCCCTAAGTTCCATATTAGGCATGTTGACAGCATCAATAAATTGCAAATCTAATTAATCCGCCAGTTAGAGTTTTGAAAAATAATGGACACGTATTTTTTCTTCTGTTAAATCTATGAATATTTGGAAAGATAAAACGCATCAAAACTCGAGAGTGGAGGCTTGTGACGTCAGAAGCAAGTAAAATTGTACTTGCTGGTGACGTTTTGCCAATTTTAAAAGTGTTGTATCTTCGTGAATTTTGGTTTACGTAACAAAAGAAAAAATACGGGTCAAATATTTTTTTGATAATCTATTTGACGAACTAATTAGATTTTTTCAGTCAAATACCCTATTGCTTGCACATTACTTTTTCATAAGGTCGCTCGGTCGCTCGCAAAGAATTGACAGTGCAAAGATATTTTTTTCTTAATTGACATAAAAATGTTAATTTATAAAGGTTATTTACTAGGTAGCATAGAAAAAGAAATCAACCTATTTAGTAAATTCAATCAAGTTAGCTCTAGATAACTTTTGACTGGACACACATACCTAAAAAGGAGTTCACAACATCAAAAAGTGATTAATAACCTTTTTACTAGAATCGACGCTTCTCAATTTTAAAAACTAATACTTATGTAAGTTGATATGACATCTTGAACCTTATTGCGCTCAGTGTGAGAAGCAATCGAATTTGAAATCTGATAAACATTTCGAGACCGCGGCTGTACATTATATACTAACTAAGTACCTATTACACCTGTACTTTGAAGTAAACGTAGGCAATATATTCAAATAAACGTGTTTATGGCTTGTTAGACCCGAATCTTATGCCAAAGTAACACTCGTTTCTTCTAGAGTATGAATTTTAGATGAACATTTTATCAATCTTAATGTATGAGTATTCCAGTCTGTGAAATTTCACATTCGGAATATATACCGACCTATACAGGCTGAAGGGCTGAAGGGCCGTGGCGTAGTAGGTACTTTGTATGGATGATCATTCCAACCGTTTCGGCCATGGCGACCACTTCGACTCCTAGTCAGTCGGGCGCTGGTGCACCCGAAGATGGCTCATGTAGCCGATCTTCGCAGCGAACTCCCGTGCACAATGAGGGCACGTGAGTACGCCGCTTACATAATTGTAGTTGATGGCGGCGGGTGAATGGGCCTTTAGCTCATCGCACTTATACGGGTTGCAGACCAAGAGCTAAGCTAAGTTAGTTTAGCTTAGCTCGCATAGCTGACGCAGTTTTTCATATTTGTGTGCAAACTGCAAACTATGAATAACTGTATGAAAAACAGCGTCAGCTATGCGAGCTAAGCTAAACTAACTTAGCTTAGCTCTTGGTCTGCAACCCGTATTAGTGTCGAGGTCAGCTTTACGCTGCTCCTCTTTGTATGGATAGCCAGTAGACTACTATAGTTGGACTTTTAATTCGATACAGTAACTTGACAGTTCAAAATAAAACAAAATAATGTTACCATACTAAAACTAATAGTGTTGGGGTAGTGAACAATTTTGCGATATGAACGAATAAGATTTTTGTTTCAATTTTAATAATTCTCTACTTTGTTCGCAATATAAGAATAAAGGAGGAAGAGGGTATTTATGTTAAAAATAATGAAATTAAATAATTTACATTATTGTTATATGTGTTAGTATAAGATTTAATCAGAAGCTGAAAAACGTCAAGCGGTAAACATCAAGCCAGTATTCACTAGTGGTTTAGATTATTTTTAATAGTGTTTTTGATCGTGTTTGTGATCTTTATTCTTTTTTTTTCACCTGACTACCTTTTTTTTTGTCAAAATCTGCTATCCCTCCAACTGTCATTGACAGTTGACAGTCTGTCAAGTTACTACATCGAATTAAAGTGCAACTTTAGTACCTACTTTAAGTTCTAATAAAAATAATGCAATATCTTAGAAAAAAAAACATTAAATTTCAGACCTATCAATCGTATTGCCTTTAAAGAGTTAGCACGAACTGTTATTCAAATTTTCATGAATAAACTATCACTTTATAAAACCTTCCTCATTTTTCTTCCACTTCATTCTCGCATATCGGTAACATTGAAAAAGTTCCACCTTTATAGCTACATTTTATTAATAAATAATGATCATAATTATAGGCATACATAATTGAAATACCTATGCATGGCATGATTGAACTGTCACAACTTATAATGAATTACCTTACATCAACACCGTCTCACAACTTCATCCACTTCCAAGTAGACAAGAATCATTTTCTTATAACTTTTTTATTAATTTAGATGGTAATTAGACTAGCTGTGTCCACGACTTCGTCCGCGTGGAAGTCGGAAAACAACATTGTATCGCAACACCTAAACAATCAAATTTTTACTCCATTTTTTAAATCTAATCATATTTATTTTCAACTAGAAGTCGCCAGCGGCTTCGCCTGCGTGGATGTCGTTAATCGCGTATTCCGTCTTTTTCTCTACTATAATGTGCACGTATTATCTAATCTAAATATATAAAAGCGAAAGGTCACTCACTCACTCATCCCGAAATATCGAAAAATGAAATTTGGCAGGGAGGTAGTTTATAGTAAGTAGACGTCCGCTAAGAAAGGATTTTTGGAAATTCTACCTCTAAGGGGGTGAAATAGGGGATGAAAGTTTGTATGGAAAATCGTCACTTAACGGGTTCAAAATTTCACGCAAGCGAAGCTGCGGGCATAAGCTAGTACTGTATAAGCGAGTGAAATAAATAAATATCAAGCTGTATATTTCCAGTATAAGCTGATCTCGCATTGTATAGACTTTGCGTACAACGAGAGGTCAATTTATACTGGAAATTATATGATATGTAGCCGTAATATAGGTACCTACGTCTGTTTGTCTTCTATGTGTTTGCGCATCGATCATCAGTTGAAACTTTATACAGTTGTTGTTGGCATTTACGCGAAGGTTTCAGACATAATAAAAACAAACTTCTTTCGCAGACGGATCCGCGAGACCACTGTTAGTTGGTTTATAAAAATAGTAAAACCGGCCAAGTGCGATTCGGACTCGCGCACGAAGGGTTCCGTACTATTATCTACAAAAACGGCAAAAAAATCACGTTTGTTGTATGGGAGCACCCTTAAACATTTATTTTATTCTGTTTTATAGTATTTGTTGTCATAGCGGCAACAGAAATACATCATCTGTGAAAATTTCAACTGTCTAACACGGTTCATGAGATACAGCCTGGTGACAGACGGACAGCGGAGTTTTAGTGATAGGGTCCCGTTTTACCCTTTGGGTATGGAACCCTAAAAAATACTTATATCAGACAGAGACAGAGCAGGGGCCCAATTCTCCTAAAATAAATCTTGATAAATCACAACCGAACCAAGGCCGAACCGTTCATTCAGACAGTTCTCAATTTCAAAAGCTGTCAAATTGTTTGACACAAAAAACAAAATCAATCATTTTGAAAGTTTTCGTAAACAAAAACTGACTGACGGTTGTGGTTCGATTGCGTTTGGCAACAATTTATTTTAGGAGAATTGGGCCCCAAGCTAGGATATGAGGGCCAGTTTGTTACAATAAAGACCTTGTATGAGATCTAATTCCCAATAACTTTCTACATAATACAGTCCGCTCAAAGTATTATAAGCTTTACGGCCAGTCCTTGGTTTTAATAAAGATACTTTGTGTAAATACCACAAGCATGTCACCACATTTTTGCTAAGGGTCGAGATCCTTCATATTAATATTGTTAGTACATTTTCTAATAATGTTCGTCGAAGAACTCTGAAAGTGCTGTGAAGAGCGCGCTCAAAGGGTTGGATTTCGACGAACCACTCTCTATCTATAAATTTTATAAGTACTCAGAGTTATTAATGGTTACGTATCATAATACCTACGTTTATTCTAACTATTTTCAACTTAACTACGGTCAAAAGACCTACCGTTTAAAACACCTAAAGATCGTTTCACCTATTTTTGTAATAACTAATGGACGAAATCCATAATGGAGAATTCATCTACGGTTTATTCGACTACAATTAATTCACCTAACGTTGATTAAACTAATGGACGATTCACCTACTGTTGATTTATCTGTGGTCTTGTGTTTGTCTTACTGGTGATTTTGTATATGTGACAACATTTCTGCGAGCAACTTGGAAGTAGCGCTCGCCGGCCGCTGCCGCGGCACCGCTCGCTTCGCTCGCTCGGCTCGCGCGCGGTTTGTCACAGTTCTAACCTAACCTATTTCACCCAGTTCAAAATGACGAATCATACAATCTGCCGCAGAAATGTTTTTACCATTGTCTAATTATCTAGTCGCAGGCAGATTGTATGATTCATCATTTTGAACTGAGTGAAATAGGTTAGGTTAGGTTAGAACTGTGACCAACCACGCGCGAGCCGAGCGAGCGAAGCGAGCGGTGCCGCGGCAGCGGCCGGCGAGCGCTATTTCCCAGTTGCTCGCAGAAATGTTTTCACCATTGTCTAATTATCCGTTAAAAAGAAAGTTAAGAAAACACAAAAATCTTTGAATCATAGTTTATTTACATATAATTAGGTCATTAAGTTGAACTTAAAACAGGAATTATTAAAGAAAAGTAAAGGTGTTTGTTAAAAGTTAAAAGCGCTCAGTATTAATAAACTGTAGGCGAGTCGTCCATTAGGTATTTCATACATAGTTGAAATATCCAATATCTTAAAAGATCATTAGATTAATCGTTCGTTAGTGCAATTAATTTTAGTTTAATCAAGATTAGGTAAGTTAAACAGTAGTTGAGTCGACCAATATGCATTATGAACATATGTGAATCAACCGTAGTTATCTTGAAAATAGTTATAATAAACTTAGGTATTATGATACGTAACCTTATTAATGTACGCTATATGGAGAAGATATTTACAAATATTGATAAAATAAAAATGAAACACAAACTAGACGCCGATTGAGATCATCTTGGGATTAAAAGAAACTCGATGTTGTAAATCAACCGATCGTTGATGACGATAATAGTTCCCTTGCTGATGGGGCATCGTTGCTAACTTCGATCAACAATTGGAACGTTGCTAAGTGTTTATTTAATCTGAATGAGTTCTTGCTCCATCCCAATCTAGTGCCCCATCCCTTGCTGATGGGGCATCGTTGCTAACTTCGATCAACAATTGGAACGTTGCTAAGTGTTTTTTTTATCTGAATGAGTTCTTGCCCCATCCCAATCTAGTGCCCCATCCCTTGCTGATGGGGCATCGTTGCTAACTTCGATCAACAATTGGAACGTTGCTAAGTGTTTTTTTTAATCTGTCTGAATGAGTTCTTGCCCCATCCCAATCTAGTGCCCCATCCCTTGCTGATGGGGCATCGTTGCTAACTTCGATCAACAATTGGAACGTTGCAAAGTGTTTTTTTTTAATCTGAATGAGTTCTTGCTCCATCCCAATCTAGTGCCCCATCCCTTGCTGATGGGGCATCGTTGCTAACTTCGATCAACAATTGGAACGTTGCTAAGTGTTTTTTTTAATCTGTCTGAATGAGTTCTTGCCCCATCCCAATCTAGTGCCGCATCCCTTGCTGATGGGGCATCGTTGCTAACTTTGATCAACAATTGGAACGTTGCTAAGTATTTTTTTAATCTGAATGAGTTCTTGCCCCATCCCAATCTAGTGCCCCATCCCTTGCTGATGGGGCATCGTTGCTAACTTCGATCAACAATTGGAACGTTGCTAAGTGTTTTTTTTATCTGAATGAGTTCTTGCCCCATCCCAATCTAGTGCCCCATCCCTTGCTGATGGGGCATCGTTGCTAACTTCGATCAACAATTGGAACGTTGCTAAGTGTTTTTTTAATCTGAATGAATTTAAGCTGGCTATCGCTTGCTGTGCACATTCGAGTCCACCACACTTTTCATAGAGCTCATACGCCATGCCGCCATACATATTGCTAGTGGACCTTCCAGGAGGGTCCACGGCATTACGTTTGCGCTAAGAGTGAACCCTCGAGGAGGGTTCCTGGCATTAGGTTAAACACCGTAAAAATACGCTACTACGTCGTAAAATAGGTGTTTGCTTCTTTCATGACGGTGCATTTTCCAAGAAAAACCTACATTATAATGAGACCTCCACGAGGGCACCTGGCATGGCGAATGCGACTACAGGGTGCCCTGAGGGCACCCGGCACTAAACGTGTTAACGGTGAAGGAAAACATGGTGAGAAAACCTGCGCGCCTGAGAGAACTCTAAAAAAGTTCTCGATAGTGAGAGTTAGTTCATCAATCTGCACAGGGCCGGTCAAAAGCTTTCTCATTCTGGGAAGAGGTCCACGCCTAGCAGTGAAACAACAATGGGCTGATAATGCTGTGTTTTTTTGCGAAACGTGGCAGTATCTCTCAGGAACTGTGATCTATAGTTGCTCTAGAATGACAACTAAAAAAGTTCGACTCGCGACCGCGCCGCGTGTTCAGCTCATGATTAAGGGCTCCGTTTGGGTCCGAAACTAGTCGGGCAATCCCGAAAAATGCACGTGAGTAAACCGTAAATAATCATAAATATGAATGTGTCTCACGAAAGTTATAATACAAAAACTAAAAAATCGGCCAAGTGCGAGTCGGACTCGTGCACGATGGGTTCCGTGCCTTTATAAAAGCGGCAAAAAAAACACGTTTGCTGTATGGGAGCCCCTTTAAATATTTATTTTATTCTGTTTTTTAGTATTTGTTGTTATAACGGCAACAGAAATACATCATCTGTGAAAATTTCAACTGTCTAACTATCACGGTTCATGAGATATAGCCTGGTGACAGACGGACAGACGCACGGACAGCGGAGTCTTAGTAATAGGGTCCCGTTTTACCCTATGGGTACGGAACCCTAAAAAGCGATAAACATTACAACAATGTAAAAAGTTCCATATAGAGTTTGAAAATATTACACGAACTCCCTATAAACAAGCGACAGGAAAATGAATTTTCCCTGAAGTCGACTTAACTAATTAAAATATTCTGTTTAACGCAAAATAACCGTTATTTGCTCGATACCATTACCTAAATTCGATTCTCCTCGATACCTTAATCAAAGTATTTTCATACCGTCACACGAGTTGAAACCGCATCCAATTTGTGTGGGGTACAAAGGCTAGTGGCTCAATGCCGTATCCAGAGCGACAGGATATAACAAGAAAGTTGAGAAAACCCGCTCATGACAATGCAGGAAAACAACCTCATAGAATGTGCACGGTATAAACAGGGCCACTCTCGCAATTGCACGCACTTTCGCGATTGGATTAAAGATACGATCATTTATTTGTAACTATCTGAACCGACTGACGTTGTCCTGTTTAATTACTCAAGTACTGTAAATATAGACACAATAGATAAACAATGGCAGGTGTCGTCCTGGGACGACGGCGCGGGGCGTTACCCGATTTCAATTATGGTTTTGAGTTGAAACAAAAATACCATAGAAAAAAGAACGTTCAGTTTGTCCCGAATTTGCCAATTTTTCGGGACCAATTGTTTTCTATAAAAACCTGATTCGGACGATTAAAAACATTTTTTTTAAATAGCCGCCTCTTTTCCGCCTTTCACAAGTGAAGCACTTAGCAACAAACAGCATTTAATTTTTATTTATATAAATAGATTGTATAATTATTACATGTCACAATAATTATTTACAATTCAAATATCAACAAAAGTAAATAAAATCAAATACATAAATCGAATAATATACCTACATCGTCAATCAAAGTTTTTTTAAAGTACCTACGTTCATTAGATGTCCTTCTATTTTATGGAATAAATTCTGCGACGCTGTAAGAAGCCATGGCAATGAAGAAGGGCTTTGTTTATAAACCAGTTTTGGTTTTAAAAGTCTTATGGTATATCTACACCAGTGCGCTTTCATGTTCATCTTGCACTTTCGTCTGACGCATGCCTGAAGCGCCATAGCGCATGCCTTAATAATAGTTCGAGTCTTATGGCAATCAATGTTGCATGCGCTTGACGCAAGAAGAATTGAAAATTGAAAGCGCAAGATGAACATGAAAGCGCATGGGTATAGACATGCATTATACGACGAATGGACTCCGGAATAGGATTACATGCTTTTACACCAACAACACGAGTACCTACACTTGATTGTTTTAGTAAGTCGGTGTCTCGTTGGCACTAAGTTAGGAGCGTTTCGTGTAGCTTCGCATGTACATCTTTGTGCTGGTGGAACATTTCTATATTCCTGTACACGTATAGGCAGACATGGTAAATTATATAGGGCATTATTGTCATCAACCTGTTCCCTCCCTGAGCGTCTATTAGACATGTGGATCCTATAAGACAGCTGGCTTCTCAGCAACACTCAGCAGACAATAGCAACGTCTCTGAACAAATCTGCTGAATCCATACCATTATTCATTTTAAATATTACATTCAGATATATCCAATTCGTTTACCAAGAGATGCAATCGTATCAATAGTCCTTTGATCATTTATTTAGATAAATTATTTCATGGATGTATTACCTTGCTTAAAAAAGTAAAATAACCAACTTGTATTCATGCTTTTGACATTTAAAAAGTTTTCTTAGCTGTCAAAGACAATAGCAGTAGTGCATTCGAACCTTCAGGATTTCTGTTTTTAGAAGGTAGTGAAACATTTTATGGGCTGATATAGCCCTTGGACTAGACCTTCTGTTTCTAATTATTATATGGCGGCAGCGGGAGGGGATGTGCCCGGGTCCCAGCATCCCTCCCGATGGATCTCGAGCAGTCGAGACGGGACAACGGGCGCGCGTGCTCCCGCCATTTTTAAGCGGGAAAATCGCGACAACTTTTCGCACCAAACTGGCGGTTACCGTTTGAAATTCGAATGTAATAGTGCTGCTTTTTTTCGAGTGCCAGGATTTGTGATTTATTGCAGTGTGTATTTTTTATTTTAAATATGGCGGTTATTTTTTACGTGTGAAAATGAGTTTCCAGGAAAATTCAAACGTGATTACAGATCCATCAATTAATGAAAGTGGAAACTTTTACTGATAGGTTATTTTTAGTTAAATACAGAACCCATAGGTTGCATTATTATTCAGGAACAAAATAACTATAATCTCTGTAACAGGCAGTTAATTACAATGGTTACTAAAATCCTGTTCTGTATAACGTAGTTATTGGAAAAAGGGAAGAACGTGGGTTTAACTCAATTACTATTATTTTTAATAGCACGCGTAACAACTTTACATATAAAGCATCCGTGCAACAATAGCTCATTGATTCCAGGATTACTAGGGAGGCACTCCAGGATATTTACCATCTCTACGATCCATTTCGCTGAAAGATTAAATCATATTTGATGTCATGTTCATACAGTCGCTGTTTACTTTGGAAATACACGTCGAATGTTGTATGTCGACAAGTAATCTGTATGCTTATAACCGTAGTAGTCGTTTCGAAAATTATCGAGTTAATTCGCGAAATCCGGCATATAGAGTGCCTACAGGGCGCTCTACTACGCAATACCATTTAATATCTAAAACAATAAGGAAAATTCTTTATTCATCATGAACGTTGCTTTAGGCACGACTCGCAAAAATATTATTTTATCCATTTTTCTTTAATTGTATTTGTAAATATTGTTTGTTAATATTCTGTAAATTACTTAGATTGAATTAATAAAACTCGCTAAATACAATTAGCGCTAAACATAATAACAATGTCATTGTGTTTCTGTCAATTGTTTGACGTTGATAGAGACAGAATGTTTTAATTAGAGTATTCTATTCAACGAAATATGAATCCTGACATTGAGGTCATTTTGAAAATTGAAAAAACGTAAACGACATCATCAAAAATTGTAAAATAACTACAGGGTTTAACGAATTCGTGTAATTCCTTAAAACCACATGATCTACTACGGTGTAGATTCGGATACGGGCCACCGCACGACATTTAGGTTGATTAAAAATAAAAAAATAAAAAAACTTTCTTTTTCATGCGTTATCGGTAATTGATCATACCTAAACCACCTAATAAGGAATCAGTAAAAAAAGAAAAAAAAATTGCAATTTTTTTTTCTTTGATTTATAATTTCTATTCCACGCATAAATTAATGAAAGCACGGCGACACGGCTGGCGGGTAAGACTAACGCAATATCGCTCTTTGCAGTCTCTATACTCGGGGCTCTAAAATGACTCAGAAATAGAAAACCATTTTTTTTTCTTTTTCTTTTTTTTTCTTTTTGCGTTTGTTTCAGAAATACCCATTTAGGGTTAATCTGTGTCACCAGTATAATCACGCGGTTTGAAGGAATTACACGAATTTGTTTACACCCTGTATTATCCATGTTTTGTTTTTAAAATATTTGATATTCTATATATGGTAACGTTTTATAGAGAAGCGTCAGGGCTCACCTTATTTATACACCTCAGGATTATGCCCTGACGTTGAAAAGGGTATAATCGTATTTGGTGAATTTTGTCTATGCATAATCGTGCATGCGGGTAGCTGAACAATACTGAAAATACTTATCACAATGATAAATCGCTAGGTTAATTCAAAAACCAACTAACTGCCCAAATCGTGACTTTGAGTTATGGCGTTTTGAAAGTTTGTGCCCTAAGATTTCATATACTACCTTAGATAAGACTGTATATGAAATTTTAGGACACAAAGGAGAATGCCCATTTTTGTATGGGGATACGTACCAACTTGCGTCAAACCAAATTTACTCTCAAGAGTCTAGTTTGTATTTAACTTTACACTACCAACAAGATTTTGTCAATATTTAACCACATTTTCGAAATAATAAAAAAAGTTAGAAAACGCCTGATTATATTTTTAGCAATTTGTAGTAATCGTGATTACGATTATTTATTTATTATACATATAGGTATGCGTTTTAGGCCGCATTGCTGAGAAGTGCAATGCATAATATTAAATATACTACACGTGCGCGATAAGTTGAGACCCGGACTACTTCGCCTGCGCCCGCACGCTTGCCGTTCTCGCCTATATTATAACGTTACGCGCTCAGGTCTCAACTTATCGTGCACGGGCAGTATCTTCAATCGTATATTTCCATCCTTTTTTAACCATAATATAATATTTCCATCAATCGTTTGAAATAACGCACTCCTTCTGTTCATATTTTCACGGTTGACAAAATCTGACAAATGATTCGGGAGTAAATGCCTGGCCTTTGCAAAACTGGTGCTTCTGGTGGGTTTTCAATGAGCTTGTGGTATTTATTTAATAGCGCACAAGCTATTTTAAAAATCATCCATTAAATGTCTACCAGCTCTGTTATTATAAACTTCAGAGTCACTAATATCTCGATACGCCACGACACAAGAGTCTCAACACTGTCAACAGTTATTATGGACGTAGTGAATTAATTAAGTATTCAATAAAACTACCAGAATGACTTAAACGCAGGAAAAAAACATACGTCGATACAAATATCAAAACGCCATAACCAAATTGACATTGATACTGACAGTCATAGACTATATGTGGAACTGACAGTTCCATAATTCGGCGTTCCGAAACTCCTTGACTAGGTGTTTTGAATAATATCTGAAATACGCAATGTTTTTTTAATAAAATGGTGACATAAAATAAAACGATTAAATAGAATTAATTATTTTCTATTGTGCAATCTTGTAGATTTACTTACCTAGATAGCGAAAACAATTGACAAAAGTAATCGGAACGAAAACGTTTTCGGAAATGAACTTTTATTATGATGGATATGCCATTTTTGCGGAAGTAGATAATTGTTAATAATTTATTATCTTTTATTTGATATTTTTTTAATGCGGTTAAAAAAGACGGTTAAAAATCAGTACATTTTACACATAAATAAAACATTATTTTCGGTGTTAATGTATTTGTGACGCTATGTGGAACGGGATATGGGCATTCTCCTTTAGATAACATAGTATTTGAAATTTTAGGACACAAACTTTCAAACTGCAAGAACTCGAAACCATGAGTTAGGCAGTTAGTTGGTTTTTGAATTAACCCGGCGAAATATCAAATGCACTACAGTGCATTTGATGACGTGTACAGTCCAGCGATACAACTAATTTACTAATGCGTTCTGACATCTGACTACAGCCAATACAACGACACAAAACATTTCAACCGCTTTGTCTTGCTCACCACCTAGATAAAATTTCTAAGTTCTAACTCATGTAAATTATTAGATATTCCTTGTAGAAAATGTTCAGTAGCTGTTCCGTGTTTGTTGCCCCGTCTATGTATTGACAAACTTAGGTTCTACAATAGTCTCTACTGCGCAATCTATTGTGAAATACAGTACTTACTTCTTATACATAAGAATAATCACCATCATCATCATTCAGCCGAAAGACGTCCACTGCTGGACACAGGCCTCCTCCAAGCATCGTCACATCGACCAGTCCTGTGCTTCTCCTATCCAGCAGACTCCTGCGACCTTCACCACTACCGAAAGATTCTGGAGTGGCAACCGCGTAGCAGAAGGTGCCCCCATGAAAATAATTTGAGCCGGTTCTCAGTAGCGCAAAAACGTTTTTATTCAATTTTTTTAAAAGCTTCTGTTTATTTTGCTGTGTTTGTCTGATTTCTGGCGAGTAAATTTTGGACCAGTTCCTGTTATTCACTTAACAGCCTGAATTTTTGCTTACCTTCACATGTTGTAGTTCTGATGAAAACAGCAATATTTTTACTATTATGATATTGTTTTGATTGATAACTAAAAACTTCGACTCGCGATCTCGCCACGTCTTCAGCTCATGATTAAGGGCTCCGTTTGGATCCGAAACTAGTCGGGCAATCCCGAAAAATGCACGTGAGTAAACCATACGTAACTAACCATAAATATGAATGTGTCTCACGAACGTTATAATACAAAGATAACTAAAAAGTAACAAATGCAAGCTTTATTTTACCGGCTCTATAACGTGAACTGAACCGGAGCTGGTCTATTGACCGAGAACCTCAATCAACACAGGCAAACTTCGGGCGAGATTGATTAAACCCGATGCATTAAAACTATTTTCAATTCGAAGCTTCCCCAAACCTCGAACACTGCTAATTTGTAAACTGAAACTATTATAAACTAACTAAAGAAGGTTGTGGAAACTGGTAACTCATTTTCTCCTATTTTGAATAGAGTCTTGAGAGTTTAAGTTAAGTTTATTTTATAAAGGAGACATTTTTTTGGGCACACTAGTAATCGTAACGTATATTAATCATGCAGGCCCACCACAAATTGTGGCATATGGTAATTAAATGCATGTTGGTTCATTAGGGTTCCGTACCCAAAAGGTAAAACGGGACCCTATTACTAAGACTCCGCTGTCCGTCCGTCTGTCCGTCTGTCACCAGACTGTATCTCACGAACCGTGATGTTGAAAATTTCAACTGTTAAACAGTTGAAATTTTCACGGATGATGTATTTTAAGTTTAAGTTGCCGCTATAATAACAAATACTAAAAAACAGAATAAAATAAATGTATAAGTGGGCTCCCATACAACAAACGTAATTTTTTTGCCGTTTTTATAGATAATGGTACGGAACCCTTCGTTCGCGAGTCCGACTCGCACTTGGCCGGTTTTTTCCTTATAATCTCTAGATGACAGTGGTATTATTAGCAAAACTTTATGTAACCGGAATACTGTGAAATACGACAGTCAAAACATGATTCTCACAATAACCTAATGTGAGCCTTGCTAATATTACCACTGCAATCTAGAGATTATTAGGAATAAACCAACATGCATTTCATTACTATACGCCACAATTTGTGGTAGCCCTATTCCCCATACAAAAAAAATGTCTCCTTTGCGATTTGGTACATAATGGCTTCATTCGCAACGAAATTATAGACTTTCTATGTAATAAATAAGGGTGAGATTCACAGACAGAACTTAGACTTTACTATGCTAAGTAAAGTAAGCGTTTCAACCGATTATGAACATTATTTGTATCAGATTAATGTTCATATTCGTATGAAACGCTTTACATTTGCTTAAAAAAATATGAACATTATTCGTATATTAATAAGGTAACGGCCAATTGCTTAACAGCCAAGAGCCTCAACCAACACCTTAAGAGGCTCTTGTCGGGCGGCTGGATCAAGGGCCTGATACAGAAAACGGTATTTCTCGACGCGGCGCGTATTGTTAGAATGTTCCTTTCTCTGAGGCCCTGACTACCGGTAGCTTGGACCCTGTTCCCAATGCCGGTGAGCTACAATTTTTTTTATTTTTAAAATGTTTTTTAATATTTTTATTGATATACAAGGTTAGTCGGAAAGGGGGTACTAATCCGAAGCCCACATATAGTATCACTGATGACTGTTTGAAAGCAAGTGTTAAAATTTCAAAATTCGATAAAAAAAAAACCAAATGAAATGATTTTAATTTTAGTTTTTCAAAAATTCTTCATTTGCTTTAGTTACAAATTCAGAAAATGGTGCTTCGAATTCATGACCCCAAATATGACCTAAAATGTAAACACAGCTGATCATAACTGGGGATAGATAGATTTTAGAGTTTTTTTTTTGAGATTTTTGAACAACTGTTTGTCTTAAACTATTGAGTTTTGGGAAAAGTTGTAGAACAAAAGTTATTCATTATTATGTGTACCTTAACACCCTTTCGGATTAGTAAGTACTCCCTTTCTGACTAACCTTGTATTTAAAATTTTTCAATAATAAATTGTATTAAATAAATAAACGATGCAGATGTTCATATTCGTTTGAAACGCTTACTTTACTTAGCAAAGTAAAGTCTAAATGCGGTCTGTGAATCTTGCCCTAAGTTTAATTTATCTTATAAACTTGCGGTTCGATAGAGAATAGCTTCATTCGCAACGATAGTGTAGTATTTATTTGTGACAAATATGAGCTAATCCTAGCTTACAAAAATAGCAGTGATGAGAATATGTGATAAAAGGAATTCCCTCTGCATTTTCTCGCCAGTTGTCAAAGACGTTTTGTATTCGGAGAAAAAGGTAAGAGTCCTTAGAAATCCCTCTTCGACGGCATTCGAGACGTTCCTATAAGCGCTATTTGAGCTTTTCGCAAACTCCCATCGGGGTTCCGCTCGTCCTGAGCATAATCCGACCTCGTTCATGAGTCGATGAAAAACGCGTCCAACAGTCAAACATGACCAAACAATCTCAAGGGACTGTTTTGTGATATCCACTCTACTGCCAGCTACACTGAAAAATTATACTGTAATACGCTTCAATAACACATTAAGCCAGGGGTGGGCCAACTCTGGCCCGCGAAGGGTGTTAATCCGGTCCGCCAACCCTCCCTTTTAGAGCTAGAGTTGGCTCTCGGAAATATATTCTGTCAGCCTCATCGACATAATTAGGCATTATCTATACATATACATATAAAAGGAGAAGCTGACTGACTGACTGATCTATCAACGCACAGCTTAAACTGCTGGGGTTAGAAAGTTGAAATTTTGACATTAGGTTCCTTTTGTAACGTAGGCATCCACGAAGAAGGCCGGTCACGATCCACCGAGCTCTCCCGTCGTAGAGCCGGTCGTCTCTTCAGACTCCGCAGTCACACCGATAATTCAGCCCTCATCAAGCTGTCTCCCCCCCTATGTCCACGCCAGCAACGCCCTAAGCCGAGGTCCGAGTCCCACTAGGGGTGGCCCTTGGTGCTGCTGTTGCAGGTAGTCATGATGTTAGTGTAGTACAAGTAGTTAGCTTAGATTAAGTATTTTACTTCCCCCCCATTGGCTGGAGACCCTTCAGGTCACGCCAATAACTGCCCGGTTACATAGAAACCGTCCCCTAGGACGACCTACAGCAGCCAAATAGAAAAAAAAAAAAAACACGAAGAAGTGATTTTTCGAAATTCAACCCCTAAGGGAGTTAAATAGGGGATGAAAGTTTCTATGGAAAATCGTCACTTAACGGGTTCAAAATTTCACGCAAGCGAAGCTGCGGGCGAAAGCTAATAATCTATACATATAAAAGGAGAAGCTGACTGACTGACTGATCTATCAACGCACTGCCTAAACCGCTGGGGTTAGAAAGTTGAAATTTTGACAGTAGGTTTCTTTTTTAACGTAGGCATCCACTAAGAAGGGATTTTTCGAAATTCAACCCCTAAGGGAGTTAAATAGGGGATGAAAGTTTGTATGGAAAATCGTCACATAACGGGTTCAAAATTTCACGCAAGCGAAGCTGCGGGCGAAAGCTAGTACATAGATAATTGCATTTAAGTAAACTAATTTAAAAAAAAACTCTTTTTGGAATTCTTGTCACCTAAAAAAAAATCTTTCATTTTTCTGGCTTCTGATGAAAAAAGTTCACCCACCCCTGCCTTAAACGAACAGCGATTGACCAGCTCTCCAAAATTCGGCTCTCGTTTATTCATGTACGTAAGTTTGCCGGCGTGCGCGCCGATGCATGGCGTCATTGTTTGAGCGCAGCAGCGCGAGTAAATCGAGCGTTGTCGCGTGAACTTATTAGTTTTATTACTTTGCTTATCCTCGCTGAACATACGCGTGGCTCGGTGGATAAATGGAACTCGTAAATGGCGATATTCACTTAGTGATGAAGCCAGTCACCCTTTAGTGCCCTTGGATGCTGATGCTAGTGTATTTGGTAATATAGTTGATATTGAATAAAATTTTGCATATTCCCCGAAAGATGAGCAAACACGTACTGTGGTAGATACAACCACATGTTAGTTTATTATAATGCTCTGTACACTCGGGAGCAACGAGTCCGGATCACCAACATAAACCTTAATCTTGGAAACTAAGAATGATAGATAAATATGTTCGCATAACTCGTCAAAATGTAGGGAACAGCAGTTTTTTTTTTCGCGATTTCGTGTTTTGTCCCATAGTAAAAGTTGTTCATAATAGTGAGTATAGTGACCCCTTAAAATGTTGTGCGTTATTTAAGTTACACCGTGTATTATTTTTTTCCAATACACGATCTCATGTTTGGGAATCGCTACTAACAACGGTTTCCAAAGAGGCTGAAGTGATCAGTTGTCTATTTTATTGGTTGTCTTTGTTACTCTTCGTATTTGGTAAGGAGATTGCAATATAGTTAAGTGTATTACTGTTAAGGCGATTAGGGAGGGAGAACATTAAGGGCCTGGTTACAATAGTCAGATATCTCTGGTTAATACTATGTCAGTTTGGCAGATTTGTAATACAAATACTGTCAAAACGCAATGTTTATCCCTCAGTTAAGAGTTAACCGGCGATTTTGAAACAGGCTTTAAGCAGTGGCGTAACTATGTAACCACGGGCCCCAGGGCAAAAATGAAATTGGGGCCCTATTTAAACTAAACTAAATACTTTGAAGGTGCAAAACTACTTCATCATCAGCTCCTTATCGCCCACTGCAGGGCATAATAAAGCAAAGCTATTTACTAGTAAGCAGTATGTATAACGCAGCAGATAATTATTTTATCGTAATTCTTTATAATATTATAAATGTGAAAGTTTGTTTGTTTGTCACGGGTTCACGTAAAAGTCGTTGGTTAGGGGCCAAAAACTTACAGTCAAAAATTCTTTATTCAACTAGGATATTATATAACTTTTTCGTTCATGGAGGCCGAGGGGCCCCTCGAGCTTGGGGGCCCCGGTGCACTGCCCTGCCTAACCATACGGTAGCTACGCCACTGGCTTCTGATGTTCACCAACATTAATTACCTATTTGGTTAAACAACCGTTTACCTAAAAATCTAATACATTTTTGGACTAAACGGTCGTTTAACCAGACTATTAATGTTGGTGAACACCAGCCTAAGTTAACGAGTGAAAAAGATTAAAATTTAGAAAAAAAAACGTAAAATATTATTTAGGTAAATCGGTCCTACTTATCTATTCGGAAAATTTATGGAGCCTAGTCAAAATGGCCGGTGTATTCTGCTTGCAATTTAAAACGTAAACTTAATTTAACAAATCTGCTGTTTGAAATCAACCTAACGCCCTCTAGCGTCAAAATCCAAAATCGATCGGCAACATGAGCCGTACAGGCCGTTCAAACTTTTAACACACGTGATGCCTTTGTGCAAAATTCTAATCAGTTTGCGACTTTCGGGCGGATAAACCGACATCGGCTAATTAGCGGTCGGACTAAAGAGCCTATTTTCGAAACCCTATTATCGTTTGCGAAGCTTTAATAAACACGATTCCACGCTAATTTTCAATACCCTTTTTTAATCCCCGAGGCGTAACAAGGGGTGTTGTTATAAGTTGGAAAACTTTGTCTGTCTGTGTATATGTTACGGGTAAAAGCCGAATGGCGGTTACACCTAGGTTTAGCCGGGTACAACTAGGTGCAACCAGTAGCAGTTGGTTAGAGTCGACGGAGCCCCGCAGAGCGGGGCTCCTATTTCTGTCTGCAGGGTTTAAAGTAACCTAACACGAAGGGGATGACGGGGGCTTCGTTCGCTCGCTTCGCTCGCTCACTCTAGCCCCCGTCATCCCCTTCGAACCTAACCTATCCGTGTCGGGGTTCCCCTTAACCACCGGTGTGCGGCTGCACCTAGTTCTATCCGCTATGATGAAGGGTAAACCTAGTTCTACCCGAGGATAAGTAGGATACATCTAAGTTTAACCGCATGTGGCCGGCTGCACCTAGTTGTACCCGGCTAAAACTAGGTGTAGCCGCACTTCGGCTATTACCCGTAACATATACATGTCTGTGGCCTATTAGCTCTCAAACGGATGAACCGATTTCAATGCGGTATTTTTGTTTGAAAGCTGGTATGTTTGGGATGGTTTTTATTTTAGCTATGTTGATGGTAATCACTTCAGCCATGTCAAGATCATCAGCTCATAACACAGTTAGTCTAAGAAACTTAAGAAAAATGATTTTGTTCACTCTGTGGTTTTTTTTTTTTTTTTTTTTAACTTAATTATGTGCCGACGCCAGCAGGTCAAGCTAACTGAAACTGCCAAATTTTCCCAATCAACCTTGAACCTAATGCTTTCGCGATAAAGATGAAAATCTTTTAAAGAAATTTGACAGATTGTAGTAGGTTGATGTGCTGGTGTCTGTACCTCATTTTCTGTCGTGTCATGTCGGCACCAACTATTCGAGAACAGTTTTATGCCGTGGCGAAAAGATTAGCCATACAGCAAAGTTTGGTAGCGGTGCGGACTACCCAGGATACGCCGGGCGTACTTAAGTATCATCACTCGTGGATTTAATGTACCTACCCTAGGATGAATGACTATATGACGAATACAAGATATCGTCAGTGAAGTTCTAACAGTGCGTAAGTCATTTTGTGACAAAAACAGACAACACTGCAAAAGTCACAATGTTACTTGAAATTAAAAAGATAATTAGGATTTTCGTAGGTTTATAAATCATCAAAGAGTTCATTTGTAATTATAAGTAAAAACAATATTGCGTTCAGCATAGGTTACGCTCGTTTTAAATAGTTTTTTCACTCTCTTGTAAAGTAGCCATTTTTGATTTCCGCACTGTTAGAACTACACTGACGATATGAGCGACAGTATACCGAATACTGAAACAGCGAATTCATCCCATTATTCTGAACCAGCTGTATCTGTGTTTTTGCCTACGGAAACATAGGTGATTGGACCCTCCAAAAATCATCCAAAAAAGTCAGTGAAAGGACAGCTTTCTTGGAACCTCGTGTATAAACATTAGAGAGATCTTATTTCACTGCTTGGCAACGTAAATTACTTTTATTTCTTGTTCGTCTTAGGTTTTTTCCGGCCCATTTTCTGGGTCCACTTGGCTTATAGGCATTGGTCACGAATTCATTAGCTAGCACACAAACAAACCCCTTCATACATTATGGCGACATTCTTGTTTTACTTAGAAGAGCTTGTATACAGAAGATTGCAGGACACTGTTTTTTTGTCCCAAATTTTTTGAAACGCAATAATTATTAATTAAAAATAAAAACTAAATATTATGCACAATTATTTTTGAGTAAATAATAAACACGCATACAATATCAGCCTTCTCAGGTGTGCAGGTTTCTAAATCAAATTATGATCTGCACATGAAAATTTCACTGATGTGGGCCGGAATCGAACTCAGATATGCATGTTGCATGGAAGGCAAGTCAACTGCTAGACTATCACTGCTTTTGCATAAGTACTTTGTACTTTTTTATCCCGTTTGGGGATGGGCTACATAATAAAACTTCCTCACCACACACTGGGATTAGACAGGCGTGTTGTAAGATTGAACAAAACCAAGCACGCTTGGTGGTAGAGTCTATACGGTCCGCCTGGCTAGCTACCATCCTCATATCAAAATCTGGCGCTAAGCAGTTTACTGTGTTCAGTCGTGTGTATGTGAGAGCCAGAGGGGTATAGGGGAGTTCCTCTATAGCTCTGTTATTTGGATTCGTGTGCTCCATCTTAGACCCTGTCTGCGTTTACCATCAGCAAAAAGGGTCTAACGCGACCAAATAATAAAAAAAAACTTCTCAAAATATTTATTTTCATATTCTTTGTTCACCGACGACGCTTTCCAACAATTATATCATGGCGCAATAATAAAATCTGTGTGTACCATTGACGTACTCATAAAACTAAGTAAGTATGTACAGCTTTGTTATTTTCATAAGAGATTTCAGTACTTCTTATATCGTGATATGAGCAAAAAGATTTAATATCATCCGCTCGCTGTGTCTTGTAATTAAGTTTCTAAAGCTTTTAAGCCGTTTATAACAATGTTGCATGTCCCAACAAGGACTTCGAGTCGGACGGATTAGGATGTTAGAATCACTAATAATAATAACATTGCTCTAAACTTGTTACACAGAACAATAAATAGTACAGAAACCTGACTCGAATGAACGAATGCGTCAAAATGGGCTTTAGCTCTAGACGATAGCGCTTCTATTCCGTTGTGCGTTCGTGCTCTTACTACATTTCAGTTTGGTCACTCACTAATATTCGGTTCGGCTTTCGTTTGTGTTTCACTCCGGAGGTGATACGAAGCGTTGTGCGAGTGATACAGGCCTGCGTACAGATAGGACGTTAGAATCAATAATGACGTTATTAAACATTGCTATATTTTATCTGTTATTCGATAAACCGATAACGCCTATGGTGTTAAGCCACGGTGTAAGGTGTGGTAGAACGAGGTTTACTGTTCCCTTGCCGAAAAGGACGATCATCAAAATATACAGCATGACTGTGCATGCTGTTGCATACAAAACAATCAACATCGCTTAACACATTCGAGTCCACCACACTTTCAAAGAGCTCATACGCAATGCCGCCCTTGCCGACCTTCCAGGAGGGTCCTTGGCATTCTGTTTACTCTTAGAGTAAACCCTCGAGGAGGTTTCCTGCCATTAGGTTAAAAACCGTGAAAAATACGCTCCTACGTCTTAAAATAGGTGTTAGCTTGTTTCATGACGGTGAATTTTCCAAGAAAAACATACATTTATAAAATAACTTTAACAAAAAGTAAAACCGACTTCAAAAAAAACTAAAAAGAGTAAAATAATTACCATATTATAAAACTAACAGTTTCAGAAGTAGGTGCAATTTTACACTGAACCTAATTGAAGGCACCGACTTCTGAAACTGTTAGTTTTATAATATGGCAATTATTTTACTCTTTTTAGTTTTTTTTAAGTCGGTTTTTACTTTTTTTTAAAAGTTATTTTATTTTTCTACTTTTAGTGGCATAAACAATACACAAACATGCAAATACAGCAATCTCGGGTAATTTGCTGTTATCCATTGGAGAGTTCCATTGTCAATCTCCGAGGGTCTTCATCAGATCTTCACCAAATTTAAATGAGACCATTCCGGAAGAATATTATTTCAAACAAAAAAAGAATTTTGCAAATCCGTCTATATATGACGGAGTTATGCCAGAAGATACATAAAATAATTACATCATCCACATAGCAGTAATCAAAAAAAATGCTCACAAAATAAAAATACCTGAACCAAATTGGATGAAATTTTTATGGGACCAAATGGCAAGTATACTGCATCGAACAAAAAAAGAATCACACAAATCGGACTAGAAACCTCGGAGTAATCAGTGTACATACATAAATTAAAAAAAAAGAAGCGAATTGAGAACCTCCTCCTTTTTTTGAAGTCGGTTAAAAATGAGCCTTCCACGAGGGCACACGGCATCGCGAAAGCGACTAGGGTGCCCTCCTGGAGGGCACTCGACACTGAACGTGTTAAAAAAATGTATGGAACAGCAGATTTTGTTTTCACAAATTCTGAGTCTGTCCCACAGTAAAAGTTTTACAGAATGATGAGCAGAGTTCATGGTTTTCGAATGTAAAGTGACTAACCAATCATGCTGTAGGTATAATTTAATGAGAAATAATAAATCAAGCCACAAATTTATTTATTGGCCACGTGACCAAACTTCTCATTTTATAACTAAGCAACGGGAAAATGAGATAACCTCTAATATACTAATTCGACTTTTTTACAACGCCAACAAAATTTTTGGGCACCCCGACACGGATAGGTTAGGTTCGAAGGGGATGACGGGGGGTAGAGTGAGCGAGCAAAGCGAGCGAACGAAGCCCCCGTCATCCCCTTCGTGTTAGGTTACTTTAAACCCTGCAGACAGAAATAGGAGCCGCGCGCAGCGAGGCTCCGTCGACTCTTTTTGTTTTTCATTTGTTTTTATTGTGAAAATGAAAGTGGGTGACGAACAGTGGCTTATATAGAAGATAACTAGTAGCTAAGATAGTATCATTCAGACGCTCGTTAACTGTGGCTGACTTAGTAATTTAGAAGCCAATGTAGATTTTTAGAGGCGAATAATGCTATTAAAAAGAAGTCTGTTTAATTAGCACCCTAATTTAATTGGATGATGACAGTTCTGTCTATTTCAAAGTTTAAAAACCCAATTGATATTTTATAGCTATGTCTACACCACTGCGCTTTCATGTTCATCTTGCATCTTCTTCTGAGGCATGCGTGAAGCGCCATAGCGCATGCAACAGCGCATGCCTTAATACTAGTTCGACAAAAGCGCATGCCCTAGCGCACGCTAATCCGTCTATTGTATGTCGACTGACAACTTACGAGGCGCACCGGTGTAGACGATAAGCTGCATGCGTCTTATGGCAATCAGATCAATCAGGCAAGAGACATTGAAAGTCTTTCAACTTTCAATGCCTCTTGCGTCTCTTGCGCAAAATGAACATGAAACCGCACTGGTGTAGACATACCAATGAGAATGTGTTATTACAGAGAATTCCCATTTTGAACACTCTGTTGGCCTGGAATTCAAATTAACTTGATCGGCAGCTGGGTTAAATACACCAATAAAGCAAATATGTTATTCGATATAAAATTATATTATGGGGAAAATAATACGGAACTGCTAGCAATGAAGTTCTTAATTCATCAAAAACATGTTGCATGACTAATCTTTCGACAGAATAATACATGTACAAATAATCACAAATTACAATTGTTGCATTATCAAACTATAGTTAGACTTTAATTCGATGTAGTAACTTGACAGTTCAAAGCAAAATAATGTTACCATGCTGAAACTAATAGTGTTAGGGTAGTGAACTGGGGCCCAATTCTCCTAAAATAAATTGTTGCCAAACGCAATCGAACCACAACCGTCAGTCAGTTTTTGTTTTCGAAAACTTTCAAAATGATTGATTTTGTTTTTTGTGTCAAACAATTTGATAACTTTTGAAATTGAGAACTGTCCGAATAAACGGTTCGGCCTTGGTTCGGTTGTGATTTATCAAGATTTATTTTAAATAAAATAGCCTAAAATAGTCAGTTTATCTGTTCGTCGGTTTGTTTGTGCACGCATCACGTAAATACTACTCACTCAATGCCGCTATCAAATTGTTTGTTGTTTGTTTACATTATTCTTATATTTGTGTTGTCGTAAGACTCGTAAGATGATTTAATCCGAAACCAAAAAAAAACGTCACACGTAAAACGTCAAATCAGTATTTACTAGTGATTTAGACGATTCTTTCTTTGTTTTCTTTGTTTTTAATAAAAACGTTGCCCCACACTAAGATTTCTCTTGTATCGTGGGTGCGTTTACAGACACAAATCTCACAAACAAACTCAAAACTCAAAAATTCTTAATAGTGATAAACCGTGTTTTGGTCGTCAAGTTATTAAATTCAATAAAAACTTTGCACATCAGTACATTATTAAGTTCAATCCGTTTCATTCATTCTCTTTTTCACCTCACTATCTTTTTTTTGTTAAAAACTGGTATCCCTCCTGTCAAGTTATTGGATCGAATTAAAAGTTGGTAATTCGCTTTAACAAGCTCAATCGTTCGGTTAATATGCGTCTGCATTTTAAAAGATAAGCTACATAAACTATTATAGTAGTTTCGCTCCATTACACGCCAACAAATTGCTTTACAACCATTCTTTAGCTATAAACTAGCTACTAGTTAAAAGTTTATAGCTAATGGTAAAGCAACCGAAGAATTTAACGCTTCAAAAGTCTGCAACAAGTGCACTGTAATCTTTTTTACAGTGTCTAAAGAAACGCTGTAAAAGAGTAATTGAATTTAAAGTCAAGTTAATTTAATTTTCTATAGTTACCTTAAAACTTTTCAACTTTCGTGTTGCATAATAATTACAACTAAACGTAAACCCTCTTATTGCAAGAGATGATCCGTAGTTGGACTTTTAATTTGATGCAGTAACTTGCCAGTTAGTGAAAAAATGAATGAACTTAATAATGAACTTGTATGCAAACTTTTTTTGAATTTCAATAACTTCACGATCAAAATACGATTTATCAGAATTAAAAATAACCTAAACTACTAGTGAATACTAATTTGACGTTTACCGTTTGACGTTTTTTCAGCTTCAGATTAATTCATCTTACACTAACACATTGGGGATAATGTAAATTATATCATTTTATTATTTTTAATATAAGTACTATCTTCCTTCTTTATTCTTATATTGCAAACGAATTTGAAGAAATTTATTAAAATTTTGTTATTTTTCTCATTCGTTCTTTTCGCAAAATCGTTCACTACCCCAACACTATTAGTTTTATCTATATCTTGTATCGAATAAAAAGTCCCACTAAAAGTAAAACCTAGGTTTTTTAATAGCCCCGTCTCTTTTTGTATTTGAAGTTAGAAAGGTTACCTGAGTCTTGGTTTAACATGTATTTTATTTCGGTACCGATATACCTACTTTGAATAAACCGCGCGGATTGAAAGCAGGCTGTGTAACCTGTCGACAAATCGAACCATTAATAAATATACTATTTTCCACCTTTGAAAAATTTACTGCATCTGCCGTAGTCGTTTTTTTTTCGGTGATAACAATTTTCGTAATAAGGTGGATCATGTAGTCATTTAGCTCGCGACCACGATCAGCGCAAACTAGTCAAAACGTCAGGCGAATAAAGGTAAATTCGCATTAATTCCCATGTAATTAATTATAATTATTTATTGTACCTTTATGGCTTGTGGAAGTAACAGGTGAGCAGACAATGTAGGAGCCATAATCTGCAGGATTATAACGCACTCACACTCAGACGAACGTGACAGGTATATCGCCGGATATAAAATGTACTAGGACTAGAGTTGCAACATTGTAGGGTATTAGCACAGTCTACCTATATCTTACTCCTTACAGTCAGTTAACGTAGAACATTGCCGCAGAGCAATCGTGCGGGGGGTTGCGGGGTGAAGGGGCGGAGGTTATGTCCCGAGTAGTCATACTGCATACTTGGGACATAACCTCCGCCCCTACATAATTTTGACATTTCATAGGACCTGTCAAATGTATGGGCGTTGACCCACTGTATGTAGTAAGTAGGTACACTGTGGTATTAGGTAGTATCCGACTGAAAGCCAATTCTTGGCCGAGGCCGAAGCCTATTCTTCAGTTCTTGCCATAAAATTCAAGAATTTTTGTTCAAATCTGAATAAAAGTAGGTACTTGTAAAATATACGCTTTTTAATGTTAAAGGGTGTTGATAATAATTGTAAATGAATAAATTATTGTTGTATTATACCTTTAGTGAGACACGTTCATGTTTATGATTAGTTACGGTTAACTCACGTGCATTTTTCGGAATTGCCCTACTATTTTCGAACTCAAACGGAGCCCTTAATCAAGAGCTGAACGTGATGCACGTGAGTAAACCGTTACTAATCAGAAATATTAATAAATTATATCGCACCTTTGTGAAAATGATAAACTAAGTTTCATTGTTTATTCAAAAGTGTGCATGATATCATAATCACATGTTATTTGATTAGTAATCTGCATCATTCGTAATTTCAATAGCTTTCATTTAGACAATACAACAATATTCATTGCGTTGTACATAGTTGCGGAGAAGTCGGGTTGTTAATACATACTATGCTATGGAAATTGTGGACATGTCAAAATTAAAGCCTTAGCGATTACGAGTGTTTTGTGCAACTAAGGTGCTATTTGTTATAAAATAATTTGTTTGTTTTCGGCATTTGGATATAAAACTTCGGCCACGCAAAAATCATTGGCTTTGCTTGGCCGAATCCGAATGTTATTTTTGGCCGAATGTGACCGAAGGCGCAGGTTCGGTAAGACCCTAGGAAATCTCGACGTTTAAGGGTCATTAAAGTAGATAGTCGACTTTTGTAAAGGTCGACAATTCTTAGTTCGATTTCAGAAGACCAGGCAGGCACTGAACTAAGATTATATGAATATTGTATATACATATATGTATATCCTATCTATCACATCTCACCAATTTTATTTCTTACTAGCTTTTGCCCGCAGCTTCGCTTGCGTAAAATTTTGAACCCGTTAAGTGACGATTTTCCATACAAAATTTCATCTCCTATTTAACTTCCTTAGGGGTTGAATTTCGAAAAATCCTTCCTAATTCCTTGTCGACATTATAAAGGGAACCTCTGTGCAAAATTTCAGCTTTCTAGGTCCAAGGGTTTGGGCTGGGCGTTGATGAGTCAGTCAGTCAGGACTTTTCTTTTTATTTATATAGATAGACTAGCTGTGCCCGCGACTCCGACCGAGTAGAAGTCGGAAACCATTATTGTGTCGCAATAACAACCTAAATTACATGGTTTAACGAAACACTATCGAGATTTAAAAATGGTTCTAAACGTTCTAAGTATACTACCAACCATAGCGGTAATAATTATTTACCTATCAACTTATCATACCTAAAAAGGTAAAATTGATTACGCTATTCAACACACACTCATACACGTAACGCCATCTATTGAGCAAATTTGGTACAAATGATGCGTATTTGTTCTTAATAACTTTAAATCCTAATATCTTTTGATGGAGCGAACAAAAACTGAATGTACTCCGAGATACGCACAATATTTGTTCATAAAAGTCAACGGCATTGAGTGAGTAGTTTTTACGTGATGCGTGCACAAACAAACAGATAAACTGACAATATATTCAAAAAATTTGGTCGAAATGGATTGTATTGGATATCCAACACAACCTTTTTTTTTATATTTTTTCTGTTTACAGCCACGCTATTTCTACAGATTTATTATAATGTAGAATAGATAAAAGATACATATACCTAGATAGATGTGATATGAAGTCAAATACTTAAGATATTTTTGTAAAGCTAGACAAGATAAAATCTAGATACATAAATATAATAAATCTGTAGATTTTTCGTGTCTGTACCGACAGTGGAAATATATAAAAAAAAATGTGATTTAAATGTTAAATAATGTTAATTTCTCGTTTCGATGATAATTATAAAGTTATAATAATTACATGGTAATAAAGTCAGTAACAGATTTAGGTCACAATAATTATTGAAACGTAATTTGTATTTTAACTGAGTTACGTTATATGAATAATTTGGACTAGTAAAATTGTTCCTAGTATTTTGCAATAACAAACATGACTCCAACCGAATTTCCGATCAGTTAATTTTATAATAATATAACTGAATTTTGTTGTGGTTGGCATTTCTATAATTATAATTGGAAATTGGTTTAATTTACATTTTACCGTTATTACCTACGACTGCAATGTAGTCGTAGGTAATAACGATACTAAAAAAAGGAATGCATGAAAAGAGCCTCCACGAGTGACGATACTTAAGTACGTCCGGTGCACCCTGGGCAGTCAGCCCTGCTACCAACCTTGCTGACTGGCTAATCTTTACACCACAGCATAAGCTATTTTCGTATAGCTCGTGCTGACACGAGAGAAGAGAAGAAGACGATATGAAATCCAAAATGTAGTCACTACATACCTATTGGATTTATTTAGTGACTACCTATTTGGGGTAAGTAGAGATTGATGGTTTTTGAAGCGGGAAAAGTGCAGGCAGCCAATTCGACCAACAAAATTGTTGCGAAACGAACCATAACTGTCAGTCAGTTTTTGTTTACAAAATCTGTCAATATGATTGGTTTTGTTTTTTGTGTCAAACAATTTTACAATTTTGAACTTGAAAACAGTCTGAATGAACGGTTCTCTGTCTTGGTTTCTTTGCGATTTATCAAGATTTATTTTAGGAGAATTGGGCCCCATGAAGCTTTGCTTACAGATTTCTTTTACGAAAACTGTCAATATTTAAGGTTTTGTTTTAGTTGTGAAACAATTTGATACCTAGTAGGTATTTGTTAACGAAACTGCACCATTAAAGAAATCTTTTTTTTTATTTTATTTAGCGATAGGATCGCGTTTGACCACTATCTCGCCCGATGGTAAGCGAAGATATGGTCGACGGTGAAGCACGCTTGCCTAGAAGTAACCTATACACTCTTGACTTAAAGACCCCAAGGTTGTAGCTATCAGGAAACACAGACTCCGGCACGGAATTCCACTCCTTAGTTGTGCGAACAATGTAAATGTTCGCAAAACGCTTTGTACGTATGAGTGGGATGTCCACCATGTACCGATGGCGCATTGCCATACGGCTTGTAGTCCGATGATGGAAAGGGCCGGGCGGATTCAAACCTGCAGGAACCCTGCTATACCCACTTCAAAAACTTGAGTTGGCTTACTGCCCCCCGAACCATATAATTCCATTCCGCTAGCGAAGAAAATATTTTCCCAAAATCTCGTATTTATTGAAAAACCAGTTGTTGATTTATCTGCCAGCACTTTTGTATTTCTGCGAAATATCGACGGTCAAGCCAAAACCTTTTATACCCAGGAATTAAAAGGATTTCGCTCTTTGAAAAGATCTGTTTGCAGACTGGTATTTTTTTTATTGCTTTGTAATTTAGTCTATATGTAGAAATAATTCAGGTATTTTTTTGAAGCAGGAAACGTGCTGAATGTGTCCAGGTTTCGTTAATTGTACAGTTTTCTTTTAAGAAAATTGTCAAAATGTTTGGTTTTGTTTATGTTGTCGAACAATTTAACAGTTTTTGTAAACGAAAACTGTATCATTAAAGAAAGCTGCACGATTCCTGAACGTTTGCTGCTTCAATGACATACCTGAATTTATCTTCATAGGTACATTCTACATTTTTTTTCTATTTTTGCGCGGCATCGCCATTAACGAATCGTTTTACTTACCAATGGTACAATTTTGTCAAACTGGGCATATAGACTAGTAGACTAGTCTTACCTGTGATAGCTTCTAAGGAAAGAAGGGAGGGTCAACTATGCAAAACAATGGGGTCACCATACAAACATCCAAGAGTCTTAATTTTAAGCAATGACGCTTGGTAAGTCATCCTTATCTAAATTACGCTACCAGCAATTAATATCGTCCCATTCTGCGACAAATCCATTTGCACGAACTTACCCCATCCGGATGGATCGGACTTACCCCAACGCACCGAACTGAAAACTCGCTTTAACTCATAACATCGTATGAAACTGTAATCGTATCTTCCCCAAAAGTCGCTAAAAATGAGAACACTGTCATACCCTTTTATTCGTTCAAAACATTTTTCGTGTGCCGGGGTTAATAAACAAACCTGACAGGCTTGACATCCTCGGATGTCGTCGCAAGCCTGGAAAAATACAGATGCAACGGGGAGAAACTCAATTTAGGTTTTAAATACATTTGAATTTTTATGCAAAATATACTTCCACTTTTTGAGTAAGAATCACGGCGCGATTTAAAATATTTATGCTGATGTAAAAAGGAGGTCAGTAATTTCTTGATTTCCTTTTTAAATAGGTTAAACTCAGACGACCGCTTAGAATAGAATAGAATCATTTATTTGCTAAACATAGGTATTTACATTGAAGATCTTCAATACATAGTTAGATAGCTACTAACTGGTTACCGATTTGTGTTTGTTAACTGCCTATTATCGGTGATCAATTTTCAATCGACTCAACGCACATGTCCTACAGCTGCCGACAGTTTCCTTTTTAGGATACGGTCATCATACGTATCATCTTTTCTGCACTTCCGCAATCAAATTCGAGATACAGATTTTTGCGTCCATGTTACAGATAACATACGTACGCATTACAGAGGTGTGAGCCGCTGACTTATGTCTGTCGTCTGCGTTAGCGCGTGTTCACTAGTAGATCTATCTTTCCCTCCGACATATCGCCAAAAAACGGATCGGGTCGATGAAAGTCGATCATACTTTCATCGACCTTTTTTCCATCGGACGGCCAGAAGCACGAAAAAGCGCCATCGGTTCATGGTTGATATACCAAAAACCCGAACGAAGCGCTTTGATTCCACTTTCATTGTGAAAACCGCCAAACAGTGGAATGCGCTGCCCGAGTGGGTGTTCCCCGACAGCTACAATTTGGGTGTCTTCAAGTCACGAGTGAATCGGTTTCTTCTGGGCAAGCGTGCTCCATCGTAGACCGCATCATCGCTTAACATCAGGCGAGATGGCGGTCAAACGTAGGCCAAGAATAAAATAAAAAAAAATTAAAAGCTTGCTCCGATTTCTGTAGGACCGATTTTTTTGTGGGACGTTTGCGTTAATGTTTTATATGTCTTGTATTCTAAATTAACCGACTTTTGTCGGACAAATTATATCTAGTTAGTAGGTCATCTGCGCTGGGCCTTAGTCTGCATCTTTCAACGGATGCAAGTTAATAAATCTATGAAAGGCCAGATTTTTTTCCTTTTGTAGCGATTTAACATTCCCCAGCCTTCTTCGCTATTTATGCTAAGATTTTGTTCCCCCTTTTAATAACATTCTCAGCATAATGATATCAATTTCCTGCTATTAATCGGTTCCGATCGACGAACTGATACTTGTAAAATTATTCCCGGAAGGGAGAAAAAGGAAAATGAAACACGAAAATTTTATGCTATCAAAACTTCCCGGGCAGTTCCGTTTGTCCATTAAGTTAGCGCAAAATGAACTCTGTGTGCAACGGTCAGTTTGGACAAGTTGGCGAACAAGTGTTCTTTTTTTGGTATCCCAATTAATTACTTTTTCGGCATCAAACGGCAGGTGTCGGTGGGGAGATATAGATTAAAAAAACAACTGGATGTTTTTGATAGGGTTCCCCGAGGGTTTACTCAGATTTAACTTTGAAGTGCTTTTTACACGTCACGTTTGTCATTTTTGATGTGTACCTAATGCCGATGGAGGAGCTGCTATGGGACAACTTTTTTTGTATGGATGGGAATTCAACATATATATGACTCCTTCCGCTCTGGGCGGAGCGGAAGGGAGTGTCAGACTCTTACTGACTAAAACCCATCCGTGTTCCTCCTTTGCGTTCCAGGGCCGCGGTAACTCATTCGGACAAATCCGCAACCCTGGCAGTACTATGGGACACCTACAGTATGCCTTTGATCTATTGTTGTAACAATGCTGGCAAGATGCCATTCATGCGTTTCAGGTAGACGGCTGACCAAACAAGCAGTTTTTTTCTTCTATAAGTCTAAAATTAGACTAGATTTGTGATTTTCCTATTTTTTTTCTTTTTTCCTGCTCTCAAGACAACATTGCTCTCTCATAACTATGTTAAATCATTATTGTATTTACTCAAATTGTTAAAGATGACTTCAAAAGTAACTATGGAGTTTCCCTATGGGCTCTTCTCCATAAGAAACGACAACTGGAACCGTACACCACATTTCCACTTTTAATGGATTTAAGCGTTTTTATTTCTTGATTTTTATTTAATTCCTAAACTATTAATAATGAATAATATAAAACTGGAAGAAAATAAAATATCTATGTTTATTTACAAAATTTCCAATATTTAGGCGTATATTACAGTGCCCCAATTCAAAAATTGCGAGGAGACCCTCTCTTTTAGTTTCACCACTGCTATGATCAGGTTTTTGGTCTTATTTGATAGGAGACGTAACTTGATCGTTTATCAAACATATTTTCCAAATCTTGGGCTGTAACTTATAACTGAAAATTTCATACTACGTAAACCAAATGACGATTACGCGTAGGAATCGAACACCTCTCTCTCACACAAACACACTTGTTTAGGTACTCGTGGAAAACCCAGGATTTCATCTGGTTGCTAGTTGCGCTTGCGTCTACTAAACAAATAGTGGGACTTAAATCTTTGTAATGGTACGTATACACCAATCCAACGAACGTCTGTCATTTGTTAATTTGATCCAAACATTGTTTATAAAAAATCCAGTTTCATTTAGATCAATTGTTTCGATCCTCGTTCATTGATCTTCTTAGGCTTGGTATGTACGCAACATAACACGAACTATTCTCTGAAATACCTTTATGTTAGTCGAACTTTGTCTATAGTTCGACGAGTATTATGTTACCGTTAAAACCCATTTTCAGGTAAACGCGTTTTAACTCGTTATAATTTAGATGATACCTGAGTACCTCTGTAATTACATTCGCGAGGTATTCGCTATGTATTTCTAAATAAAGTTTACTCAAGTATAAATTCACGGGCTCATCACTATTCCTGTTTATAACAGCGGAACGAGTGGGTGAACTTTGAGTGAATGAGAAGTATTGTTCTTGTTCAACGGTTAGCTTTGAACTTTGAACCAACTTTGCGTTGCCAACTCTCTATTATTAATGAAAAATCTGATGAGTTTCTTATATTTACGGTACTTTTACGTATAAAGATGATGAAGGTAGATAAAATAAATGAAGTTACCTAGAAACTGTGTTTTTTTTTTGGTCTCCGTCTAAATTAATGTCATCCATTTCTGTAGTTGACGTAAGAAGGGACAAATGAATCTAATAACTAAATACTAAATAATGATTTAGCGAAAACCCAACTTTTTTTCAGATATTATGTCTGTATTTCGTAAAGCTCGGACATTTTTCAAATTGTTCTACTTGTGAATAAAAAAATACTTAAATAACACACCTATGTACAGGTTATCCTTTTAATTAATAATCTGTTGTACCTACACCTTCCATTTTCTGAACGAATTTTTCTTTGACGAACACGACTTACGCGAATTATTTAGTCTTCAAAGAAGTCGGCTGTTAATTCCACTAATAAGCTTGAAAATGTACCAATGAATGTGGAGCTTCAAGCTATATGAGATTTACGTCCATCCACGTACGTCCGCTTCGTTAATTAACGCAAATATCTGTAATTAATCCACCAAAAGGCCTCGAAAATGCTACGTCAAGCTCACAGAAGGCAACGTAAATTCGCCAAAATTAAACTCCGTTCGACATTGAAAACAGTATCTACAAATTACAATGTTAGCAGTAGCAATAACGAAGTTGTCTCATCATAAAACAGTTTGTTGCTTGTTATTGCCACGCGTTGCCGGAGTATAACTAATTTGCTAACTTTGCAGCAACACAAGGGCTGTCACCCGACCCCAATTCCGGATAAACACCTGAGTTCGGGGAGTTTGAATTAATTCGTCAGGTAGATCTGTTTATACTGAATTTTAACTTACTGGAACTTAATACTCCTTCGTTGGTCTTGTAGGTATGAAGGCATAGATAGAAGACATGGCGCGTCCAACTTAAAATGTTAGCAATCTAATAATCTACCAAACAAAAAAGCTTCCATGTAATGGCTAGCTAGAGGACCCGATTGATTAGCCTTTAGTGCGACACGACTGTCCCATTTCAGAGACACTTTTTACAAAAATCGTTTTATTGCATAATCTTGCTAACCTAGAAAGTCTCTACCAAATACAAAAACACCAGCGTTGAAAACTCACATTATAAGCAGATTATAGGTATTTAAGCATCGATGCCTAGTAAGTACCACGGGCCTAATTCTCCTAAAATAAATTGTTGCCAAACGCAATCGAACCACAACCGTCAGTCAGTTTTTGTTTTCGAAAACTTTCAAAATGATTGATTTTGTTTTTTGTGTCAAACAATTCGACAGCTTTTGAAATTGAGAACTGTCTGAATGAACGGTTCGGTCTTGGTTCGGTTGTGATTTATCAAGATTTATTTTAGGAGAATTGGGCCCCTGATCATTTTAAAACCCAGTAAGTCACTTTTACCACATGGTTTTACCTAACATAAATACTTTTCAAAGGCTGACCGATTTAACGTTTATGCGCTCTCCTGTAAAATTTCGTTTTAAGCCCTTACTAGGTTTTGAAATGGGACAGCCGTACAGGTTGCAGGTTCGATTCCCGTACGGAGTACATTAAGTAATTAGGTATATCTGCGTGGCCTACGGATAATTGTTTCGGTTACGGGTGTTTGAGAGTGGCAATGTCTTTTCAAAATAATAAAAAATGGAAGAGTGAACTATTCATTGCTAGCTTAAAGTTGAAATATGGACTAGTTAAAAGGTGGGACAAGGCCAGCATGTAAGTGGCGGGCCATAATCTGCCTGGGCGGACGGTGAATGCGCAAGCGAATCCCGCGCCCCCGACCCAAAGATACACCGTGATGGTTTTAGTCGGCCAGAGTCCGGCATGACCCCCATGGTCTTCTCCAGGCGAAGGGAATCCATAAAATCCCTAAAAAGAGGGAATAGTTAGGTTAGGTAAACTAGGAAAGCTTAAATTTTTGTATGCTCTTTGGCGGGACACAGCTCGGATCTTATTTATTATAACATCTACTTTATGTACCCTGTGTTCACGAAATTAAATGAATTTGAATTTGAAATCCTGTCGAAAAGCCAACAACCTCATTTTTCAAATTTGAATCTTTCTGCAACTATTACTACTCGTATACTGGGTGTAAGGGACGGTGTACCGAAAACTGAAACAGTGAATTCAGCCCATTATTCTGATTCGAAAATAAGTGGCTTTATTTCTCGGAATTTTCTGAATTTACTGGAAATTGTTAATTTGCCTATGTTTTATTGTATTTCAATAAGTGTTTTGGCAGGTAAATAATCTAGTTGTAAAGGACAGGTTACCAAAAGTTGACACAGTGAATTTAGTTCATTATTTTGAATTGAAAATTCGTGGAAAATATCAACGAAATCTTTCGAATTTTCTAATTTATAAAAAAATACATTTTATTTTTGCAACGTGATGTGTGTCCTAATTGGATTGCTTATTTTACAGCAGAGAAATGTAAATGTAAAATTCCGAGCAAAATATCCACTTATTTTCAATTCAGAATAATCTAAATATATAAAAGCGAATGGTCACTCACTCACTCACTCACTCACTCACTCATCACGAAATATCGAAAACCGCTAGATGTATGAAGATGAAATTTGGCAGGGAGGTAGTTTATAGTTAGTAGACGTCCGCTAAGAAAGGATTTTTGGAAATTCTACCCTTAAGGAGGTGAAATAGGGGATGAAAGTTTGTATGGAAAATCGACACTTAACGGGTTCAACATTTCACGCAAGCGAAGCTGCAGGCAAAAGCTAGTAATTATGATAATAGGCTGAGTTCACTGTTTCAGTTTTCGATACCCCGTCCCTTACATCTAGTATAGAACTCATAGCAGCCTTAGAAAGAAGTAAAGTTGAGTAGTTGCGATAGGAAGATGGCGCAATGTTACCTGAGCGTGTTGGTGCGATAATAATTAAACAACTTCGAACGCGTTTTGCGTTCTTCAGAAAATTGAGAAAGATTCAGGGAAATGTTGTTTACTGGGATTCCTTTTTATGAGTTTTTTTATGATTAAAATGAATTGCTTACCGAAAGCTACCAATTCCAGCTCATTATTCTAATTGAAAGTAAGTTTTATTTTCCGAATAAGTATTCCATTATTTTTTCAATAATGTTATTATGTTAATCAGATGCAAAACAACTCATTTTATAAAGAAACAACGCACGTTTTCAAAGGTTGTCTGGTAGCGATCACTTGCAGCGATAAGACCGCCCTTTGTACAACTTCTTTTACATATTGTTTTCTATTTAATATGTGTGTACAATAAAATACATTGTATTGTGTATTTTCTAAAATAAAATGTATTGTTTTTATTGCATAAATTCTGAAATCTTCGGGCATACTCTCCAGTGATTATCAGTCAACTCAAAATATGGGCTGAATTCGCTGTTTCCGTTTGCGGTACACCGTCTTTTACAACCAATACATATAGACGCATTTTAATCAAAAACTCCAAAAAAAACCGCCATTCATTACATTTCCCAGATTTTTTCTTAATCCTCAAAAGGCAAAGGGCGTTCGAAGTTTAATTATCGCACCACACGCTCAGGACGAGCATGATAATCGTGTGTGTTTACAGACAAAAAATGGCTCACTGAAGAGTTATAAAAGGTGACAATGGGGTTTAAGGTACGAGTTCGTAGCCGACCGCATATAGCAGCAGCAGACGACGTGTCGTTACGACACGTCGCAGCGTCATATCGCTGCAGTTATGATTCCGAACCCAACTGCAGATGGCTGCAGCAGACGACACGTCGTATTCCAGTTAGTTCTGAATGTTCCGTGACACAAGATGTGTGATGTTTAGGATTAGCGGTCGCGATTTACTTTTGTATCTTTTGTTTTTGTTAGATGCATCGTACAGTGCAGGATATTGGGCCACCTGGTTTATCAGTTTTTCTTCCTCGGAATTGGAAAAACTCATCATTTTTTGAGAAAGATTCAACGTGTTGTCGCTCCAGTGTCGGTGGTACTACTGATCTGTCGGACGACACGTCGTCTACGGTCGTACGACGTGTAGTCGGGCGACGTGTCGCTAGCTGCGGAAGGTATTTCATAGAAATACATAGAAACCAGTAGTGTCGGAGCGACACGTCGTCTGTTGCTGCTGTATGCAGTCACCTACGAACTCGTACCTTAAGTCCAGTCAACGGTAGTTTTGCTATCCATTTTTCAAAATACTGGGAATAAAGGTACAAGTCCGAGATGGGCTCATCATCTGCCTAGCCTTTTCCCAACTATGTTGGGGTCGGCTTCCAGTCGAACCGGATGCAGCTGAATATCAGTATTTTATATGGAGCGACTGCCTATCAGACCTCCACAACCCAGTAACTGGGTAATACGATACTCTTGGTAAGACTGGTTGTCAGACTTTCTGGCTTCTGACCAACAGTAACGACTGTCAAAGATCTACAAATGACAGCCGGGACCAACGGCTTTACGTGCTTTCCGAGGCACGGAGGAAACTCGCTATGGTAAATGGTCACCCATCCACAGACCAACCTCGGCAAGCGTGGCTTAAAGTCCGAGATGGGCTGCAGACCGCAAACTGCAAAAGTAGTATCGCTTGAGGTGCGATCTGTGGTTGCGATCTGCGGTTGCAGTTTTGTAGTCGCTGTCGGAATAGCACCTTTAAAGTGCACACCTTAAAGGCGCTATTCCGATGGCGACTTTGCGGTCTGCGGTTACAGTCTGCAGTTTGCAGCCCATCTCGGACTTATAGCTTTAAATGAAAAAAAATGCGGAACTGGGACGGAAAAATCGAGACGTAGATGAAAAACATAACAATGATTAAAATCCTTTACTTCTAATCTTCTGCCTAGCCTTTTTCCCAACTTTGTTGGGGTCAGATTTCAGGCTAACCAGGGGGCCTACTCCCTAAGTCCGTCAACGAAGTTAGTCGCCCGTCCGAAAGTAGCCCGAAATGTAGAGTGAACAAAACAAGTGTCAAGATCAACTTTTCGGACGGGCAAAACACATCGGTAGTAGGGACAACTGTCAAATCGTGTTGTAATTCATTCTTAGTTCCGGCCCCGAAATAATCGTATGTCCGTAGGTGATAGGGTGTAGGAAACGCTTGTAACTAAGGCCGAAACCACGGACTTCGTGCTTAGGGAGTAGACCCCCTGGTTAGGCTGGAAGCCGACCATAATATAATTGGGAAAAGGGTAGGCAGAACTGTTTCAGGTCAAAATTATAGTCAACTTCACCAAGTTGACGATCATTTTGACTTCTTTCCTTTGTTTCTGTATTGCCTGTTCAGAGTACACATGCAATATTAAACAGGTATACATAACGTACGTATGCCTGTATGTTGGTATGCCAAGTTTAACGGAGCGCATTTTACTCGTAATTAATTCACAGTTCGGCTGCATCCCACCCATCCCCCACTCCGGCTGCGATCAAAGCAACATAGTAACAACCATATTCGGTTTACCTTGCTGTAGCAATCTGTATAGATGAGACAGCCATTAATTTACGTGGACTATTGATTATGTGTTAAACAGGATGTTAACGAATTCGTGTAATTCCTTCAAACCGCGTGATCTACTGGTGACACTGATTGACCCTGCACAGGTTTTTTTTTAGAATGAAAAAAAAAATGTTTTCAAAAAATGAACCATAGTATTCTGTATTTGAGTAATTTTAGCGTCCCAAGTTAACTGACTGCGTGGAGTGATATCGCGCTGGTCGTGTCCATCAGCTGTGTCGCCGTGCCTTTATTCATTTATGAATGGCATCGAAATTTTCTATCACATAACATTTTATTTGTGGATTTGGGATTTGGGAAAAAAAAGTTTTTTTTTTTTAACCTATGTAAATCCCGTGAGGGGTTAACCGGTGTCGTACCGGGTGGCACACCGGTGTGCCGACGCTTTTTTTTTTTCTTGTGAAATTCCTCACGGATGCTTCTCCCGGGGAGGGCGAAGGGGTATGCCGGACTCTTACCGGCTAAAAACCCACGGTGTTCCTTCTCCTGACCCTTGGCCGGGGTCGCGGTTCGCAGCTGCATGCACCGCAACCCCGGCAGGCCTCGGTCCGCCAGCCCCTGTAGAACTCTAGTGTCTGCGATGGCAACAACTACCAACTACTTTCATTCTTGTCCGTGGTAGTGCGCCGGATAAAAAGTCCGTCGTCAGCGCCGGGCCTAAATATTATCTTTCGTGAACCGCACGTACAATGATGATGCTTGAGAAAATTCTTCTGGCTTGTGGATTCCTTACATTATAATAAATACAAAATGAAATCGTTACATTTAATATAAACATAAAAGTCAGCAATTAATAATTGCGTGAAATGTTTTACGTATTTCATTTAACTTTAAAAGAATAAGTACTTTCATGGTTCATATGTCAATAACAGAAAGCTTTTGATGTTACATTGATATTCTTATAAAGATGTTTGTTAAAAGCTTTTTCTTCGCGATTTTAAAGGGGTCGGTCAATATAAGAAAATATTAAACATCGTACATCAAATATATCGGGACGATTATACCTACTATTCATAACTACCTAAAAAACTATAGAAATTAAACTTTATCTCAATGAGATAAAAGTCTTGTCAGAAAGACAGTTATCCCTCGAAACGTCCCTTGTATCATTGAGATATAGTTTATTTTTCTTAGTTGTTCAGATCATTTTGAAAATTTGAACAGTCTGTTCGTCCCGATATATTTGACGCTGACTATACGTTTGGGCGCATACTTAAAGGAAGCAGGTAATCAGCGCCGACCTACCAGCGCTTATCGGTACCGTAGTGCAATTCTGTGAGAATCTCACCTCGATCGCGACTGTCAATTAGACACTTGTCGTGAATCGTGACACAGCGTGGATAACAAAACTAAGCGTTATTGATTATACTGTCGATTATCTGTGTGTTATTTGCTTCTATTATCCATACTGTGACATTATGGATATCGAGCTAACCGTCGATATTGAGGTGGGTTTCTTACAGAATGAGGTAACCGCTACATACAGGAAGGGGGTAGAAGCAGGGGCTGGCATTTTTTAACAAAAATACGCCTTGTTCCCTTGCAAATACAGCAACAAATGACGGCCTATCAGCGCTAATCAGAGCAGGTCGGAACTTATCGGCGACGTTCGGAGCTTGTCGGCGCTGGTTCGCCACACAGTACCTATAGAAACTACCTGCGCCGACTAACTGCGCGGACCAGCACCGACCAGAGCTGACAGATCGGCGCCGGCAACCCGCTTTCTACGTGAATACGCACTTACATAGGTACAAATCATATTTTATTTTTTCGTGGCTCGACGCGTGTTAACATCCACTCGACTAACAACTAAATAGGTTGTTTAAACAAGTCTATGTTACGACATTTTAGTAACCATAAACTGGAGGCGTGTAAATAAGCCTTTATAGATTTTACTTGAAGCATCAGTGGCTTAGCGGTGGGATGTAGAGGCTTTTTTGGGTAACGAAACGAAACTTTCTCATCATCATCATCCAGCCGAAAGACGTCCACTGCTGGACATAGGCCTCCGCCAAGCATCGCCACATCGACCGACCTTGTGCTTCTCGCATCCAGCGGATTCCCGCGACCTTCACCAGATCATCGGCCCACCTTGTGGGAGGCCTACCCACGCTACGTCTTCCGGTACGCGGCCGCCACTCCAGAACCTTTCGGCCCCATCGGCCATCCACTCTACGAGCAATGTGCCCCGCCCACTGCCACTTAAGTTTGGCAATTCTTCGAGCTATGTCGGTTATCTTGGTTCTCCTGCGGATCTCATCATTTTTGATGTGATCACGCAGGGCAACTCCGAGCATAGCCCTCTCCATTGCCCTTTGGGTGACCTTGAGCCTTCTTATGAGGCCCATTGTGAGTGACCACGTTTCAGTGCAGTATGTAATCACTGGCAACATGCACTGGTCAAAGACTTTCGTCTTGAGACACTGCGGTAGTTGGGACGAAAAGATTCTACGTAGCTTCCCGAAGGCTGCCCAGCCGAGTCGGATTCGACGAAACTGTCTATCGAATATCAATAGCGGATTTGAAACACTATGTGAATCGTGTTACCGAGTAAAACGGCTACTTAGAAATAGATGGTTTAGTCGGACTGCAATAACCCGCTACCCGTCATTGTATGACTAGTTTTTGCCCACGGTTTCGCTCGCGTAAATTAAGCTCAAAACTCTTTACACACTACCTACTAAAGTTTCTATAACAATATAATTCAATCATGATTCGAAAGACATGTGGCGCCATCTATGAATGTTATTGATGTTTTCCATGGGAACAATACCACTTTTTTTCGGGATGAAAGGTACCCTATGTCCGTTTCTGTACACCTGACAACGTATATGCAAAATTTCAAGATGATCGGTTTAGTGGTTTAGGCGTGAAAAGGTTAACAAACAATCTTACTTTCGCGTTTATAATATTAGTTAGGATTTAATAGTTTGAATAACTGGTTACGTTACGTAACGAACCCTACAACTTATTAGAAAAAGACAATACCTAAATCTAAAAAATATATTTTCTCTATAACAGAATCCAATACAATAGCCTCGTATTGTAAGTAATAATTGCTAAATCAATAACCACAGCTTAATTTCCCGATTTTCAATTAACACACAGCCTCTCTCCAATTAAACGACCACTTAACACTTAACCATCTTATTTAAATAAACCGTTCTGTTAACAACCTTGTAATCTGTGCTCCCTAACCAATTAGCTGCGTTGAAAGCGTAATACCTCCCGCCCCCACATTAATTCACACAAAACCATGGCCCATCGATTTCCAATACCTTTACAAGAAATGGAGTATTTCGCGTGTTTGTTTTTGGTGCAGTGCCCTTTGTTTTAGTAGTTAAAAACACCATACTTTTGCTATAATAATTTCATAAGTGATAGAAAGAAAGAAAGTTTTTTTTTTATATTCATCCAATTTTGGCAACGTTGGTTTGGTGCCGATCTGTTATCAAATTACAGTGTTCGACAACCTTTTATGGTCAATTCCTAAGATTTGCTGAGCGTTGTTAGATAAAATTAAGACTTGTATCTTTACAAATAATGAAGCAAAGATCCCATAGCTTTGCATGGTAGACCCTTCCATACGATAGTAGCTTTCACGGGTAAAATTGGCTTACGGATCCGTTTATATTAGTAAAGAGCTCGTCCGGGGAAGTATTACCACCACTCCTGTTTCTACTGCCAAGCAGCACTGCTGTGCATGTTTGAATGGTATGGGTGCCGGTGAAATTACAGGCATATGAAATTCTCCAACTTTGTATTTTTTCTAGCAACGCATCAGCAATCGTCTTGGTGTTATAGGTCTTAGTTTAATAGTCCACGATACTTATATTTTGCAGAGTGCCTTAGTGAATGCTGAACATAATGTAGGTCGGTATTAGGGTTTTCGCGTTCCCGGCCTATTTCAGTTCCCGGGAATCGGGAATTTTTTCTCTCAATTCCCGGGAATTCTCGGGTACCCGGGAATTTTCATGTTTTTTGTATAATTATAGTTTTTCTCGTATATTTCAACATTAAACTTGTGTAAGTACTTTAAATATGATAAATTGTCTAACATACCAATCGACTTTTCCCATTAAAATAAAAAAATCATACACTTATTAAAAAAATGGAACTAGGAACAGTTACAGTCATTTATTGAGCGACGTCGCGAGATTCTTTAATGAAAAACTTTTTTTTTCTTCTCTTCATATAATATGGCAAAATATTACGGAATAACATTAGAGTGAATGGCTATAAAGGGTGTTACCAAATTCGTGTAATACCTTAAAACCACGTTATCACTGGTGTAGAATGACCAAGCACGGGATTTAGCTTGGTTAAAAATAAAAATAAAGTGTTTTTTTCTTGTGGTAGCGATATGTGATCGAAACATAATCAGCTATTAAGGTACAAATAAAAAATAAAAATGTCTAAATAAAATTTTTATTCGTTCGAATATTTCGACGCCACTCATCAATGAAAGAAAACACGGTGACACAGCTGGCTAGCACGACTATCACGAAATCGTTCATTGCAGTCGGTTAACTCGGGGCGCAAAAAGGGCTCGAAATCAGAACTTTTTTTTGAAAATAACCATTTGTATTTAAAGAAAAAAAAACATATCTGTGACCAGTAGATCACGCTGTTTAAAGAATTACAAGAATTCGTTTACACCCTGTATATTTTCATTATAAATCTCGAAATTACACAAAAGATAAGCATTGTGAATAGTTTCTTCTACAAATGAAACATTTACAAAAAAACAAGCGTTTAGAATTTGTTTACTAAACAGAGACAACAGTACTGTGTGCTGACATCACGATACATATACCCCATTCTAAGCTCACGCCACGCAGTAAAATGTCCGTTTCACGCGAGAGAGACAGAAAATGCTCTAAAATCTTCGGAAGCGTGCAGACCCTTCATTTTTCATTTCTTCATTTCAAATAATTCCCGGGTACCCGGGATTCCCGCCAAATAATTCCCGGGTCCTAAAATCACCAAATTCCCGGGAATTCCCGGTTCCGGGTACCCGGGGCGAAAACCCTAGTAGGTATCATTCAAAATTAAATAAATTGTATATTTATTTTATTTTTTTGTCACCGTTTTTTAATAAATCAATCATTTGATTTTCTTACTGATTTTATTACTTACTGGTTCTCTAATGGTAGCATGCACGGATGTTAATATTACACTTAAAATAACAAGTAAATTAACTGATTGATTCATAAAATTATTTTTTAACAGAAAAGGTATTTATACCATGAGATTTATTTATTTGTGGTACGTACATCATCCTTGCAAAATATAGTGGATTAATTAAATAAGACCTTATTTAGGCGGCCGTATACAATTTCCATCAGGCGGACCGTCTGTGTGTGCCAACGTATAACACAAACAAATCTACTACAACTTTGGATAACTTCATTAGATTCATTAAAATAAAACCCGAGTAAAATTAATTCTAAATAATAAAATTAATCTTAGAAAATATTATTCATTTTCATTTATTTTAATGGTGCTTTGAAATGTTTACTTAGGCCATGAATTAAAACATAATTTAGAATTAATTAGACGCGGTTTTGAATATAAAGACTTAGGTTACAAAATTAATAAATCTTGAGGAAAATTATTTAAAAGTTTATTATTTTTGAGTTGAAGGATTGTCTTCAATGTTTGGTTTTCAGGTTATATGAGAATAGCTCATGGTGTGGTGAAAAGATTAGCCAGTCAGCAAGGTTGGTAGCGGGGCTGACTGCCCAGGGTGCGCCGGTCGTGGAAGCTCTTTTAATGCATTTTATCATTTTATCTCTATACGGTTCATTTATACATATCCTTGAATTTGTTGCTGTGGCTTTGTTACTTAATCTTCTATGTATATAAAAATGAATCCCCATTTCCCTTGGTCACGGCAACACGCGTGAGCGGCTGTTCCGATTTAGCAATTTTTTTTTTGTTGTTTACTTAATTGTCATGAGAAGGTTCTTGTGAAAGAAAATTCTGATATTTAAAAAAAAAAAACGATATTATTTCATTATGTCCATATTCTTTATTTGTTTACCGCATTCATGAAAATGGTTTTAACTTTTTGTTACTATTTTGTTTTTGTTTCTGAAGGTTTTACCTAGTAGGTAAGTAGGAAAAAGTGCATTGCAACGCATGTCGGGTACAGCTAGTCATTAATATTAATGAAAAACGAATATTTAGATACTCGTAGACACTTTACCTAATCGTCAAAAAGAGAAAAGAATTTAGGATTGAGATAAAAAAGTATTGTGTGGGTATTTTTGACTGCTTCGTTGGTCTAGTGCAATAGTAATAATATGGTCTAATGGTCGCAAGCGCGACTGCTGAGCGTGAGGGTTCCCCAGGTCAGGCAACATGTTATTGTGTTTTTCCGTGTGGAATTTATCAGTAGCAGCCCGGAGCCTGGATTTGTGCCTGGTTGATGGCAATAGGTTCGCCCCCTATCACATGGGACTTTAACGTAACGGCGAAATGAGGGTGTTACGAAACATCAAAAAGAAGAAAAATAAAATACTTACTCAAAAATCACATAACTGTTATTTTTGAGTTTTTTATTATTTAGTTCTTCGGCATATTCCCAAAAAAGTCCCAAGAAGATAATTTACTGTTGTACAACATCAGATGATCATCAGATGATGATCATTTATCAGTATCGGTCATAAGTGGAGTAGCAATCTCACAAAGCAATAGATTGACACTTCGGTTTAACTTACCGTCTTTTAATAAGTAACTTCAATACTATAGACACACACACTCACATTCCTTTGCAGATGAAAAAAGATAAACGGTACATAAATGTACATAATTATGCATCTTTACCGTTTATCTTTCTAACCTTTTTCTATCCTTGTAAAGAAACTTTCCTGTTCACTACAATACGATTATTTACTACCTTCACACTTCAAGCCAATATTAGGTATATTATTATATGTATATCTTCTTTATTCCACCGTTGTATTTGATCTATCTTTTCCTTTATCTTTAACTTCCGTGGTAGCCGTTTCCCGCAAATTCGGCTTTTACGGCTTCACTTTGAAAATGCCTTTCAATCTTTTCCTTTTGATCATGGCAACCATCAATCTGATGGTGTTTTTTTACGTTTTTCTGTGTTGTTTGTGCGGTAGCTGATGTGTATCGATGCTTTTTCTGTTTAAAGAGTGATTGAATTTTATATGGAAAATAAAGTACTTACCGAAAATCAATCTTAATTCTCGTTTTGTACTGACTTTTTTAAGGTTTATGTTTGATTATCAGCTTCTGTACCATCCTCGGTAAATCTAAGCTATAAATAAAGTCACAATGTTTATGATTTGTTACGGTTTACTCACGTGCATTTTTTGGGGTTGCCCGACTAGTTTCGGACCCAAACGGAGCCCTTAATCATGAGCTGAACACGCGGCGAGGTCGCGAGTCGAACTCCGACTAGTTTCGTGGGTTTGGAACTAGTCAGGCCATCCCGAAAAATGCACTTGAGTAAACCGTAACTAATCATAAATACAGGGTGTTAACGAATTCGTGTAATTCCTTAAAACCACATGATCTACTACTGAAGTAGACAGGCCCCGCACGGGATTTAGCTTGATTAAAAAAAAAAAAAATTTTTTTCATGCGGCTTTGTTATCGATCGTATCTAAACCACCTAATAAGGATTCAGTAAAAAAATAAGAATTAATTTTTTTGCAAAAAAAAATGTTTTATTTGTGTCAATATTTCGATGCCACGCATAAATGAATGAAAGCACGGCGATACGGCTGGCAGGCACGACTAACGCGATATCGCTCTTTGCAGTCAGATAATTCAAGGCTCTAAAATGACTCAGAAATAGAAAATCAAGATTTTTTTTCAGTTGATTTTCATAAATTTCCATTTAGGTTTAATCTGTATCACCAGTAGATCACGTGGTTTGAAGGAATTACACGAATTCGTTAACACCCTGTATAAATGTGTCTTACGAAAGTTGTAGTACAAAAACTCTTAAACACAACATAATGGTTGGAACACATTCCACGTTGAGCAAGGTAACAAACACTCCACATTCGCATGTTTCTATATCCTAACTAAGTATCTAATATAATACTAATACCTAAGTAATAATACAAATACAATATAATTATCAGCCTGTAAGGTGATTAACACACGGCACCGCGCACCGCCGCGGTAGACGGTGAAGCGGACCTCAAGTCTTTTTTGTTTTTGTTGCAATTTTTATTCAAAATCACACTATCTACATATGTACTTGTTCGTTATTATTTTTATCTGACATAATTTATTTTATTTAAGTATACAGACACACGTTGCAGTACACTGACTTACACATCCGTCACCTCACGCTTCAGGTCCAATTGAAAACCAGCGTCAGGCACTATTTATCTGGCATTTTTTGCCGAACTGGGCCTTTTTGGCGCAGTCGTGAGGCACACTTCCCTGCTAATTTCTTTTTTTTGTATGCATTATTCTTTATTTTATATGGTGTGCCTTTTAGTCTGTGTTAAATAAATGTATTTGCTTTCTTTCTTCTTTCATTGGTCTCTATGAAATCCGCTGATGCCTAAGACACGTACACAGACCGCCCGACCGCGAGCTCGGGCTATGTACGTGTGAGAGATATCAGCGGATTTCATAGAGACCAATGCGACTTGAGATCCGCTTCACCGCGTACCGCGGCGGTGCGCGGTGCCGTGTGTTAATCGCCTAACTATCCCACTGGAGCAAATGCTCCTTCTCATACAGAAAAGGAACGAGCATTAATCGGCACGCTTACTAGTGAGTCTGGAATGTGAATGTGGAATGTGAGAATGAATTTTTCAGACCATTAATTCTAGGTTTCCTCGCGATGTTTTCCCTCACCGTGTGTCAGTGGTGTCTTAGATTAATTAAGAAAGTACATTTATGACATTGAAAAAGTCACCTTGGTACTCGCCGGGGTTTGGACCCGCAACTCATTTCTTAATACCTACTTACGAATAACAAAAATTGAATAACCCTGTCGTGCAAACGGTTTAGCCACAGGGGGTGGGGGTGAAACTGAGTGACGTCAGTGACGTCACTCAGTGTTATGTGTCACAACAGTGCATGGCGAATGGTTAAACATTGGGTGCATTTCAAAAACATTATAAAATATTGAATAAAGCTAATTTTGTGCTAAAAGTTAATCCATACCTTTCAAACTCGAACACAGCGATGCTATTTGGCGATAAATATAGGTATTGTGGTAGTGCTCCCTGGGACGAACTCCTTTTTTTTCAAGTAGCTCCATTACTACTAATCTCGTTTATGTGTAATGTATTAAGTTATTTGATTAAATACTGCGTTTGTCACGTATAACGCTATAAAATGACATACAAAAAAACAACCAATATTGTAACTAGCAAAAACCCAGAAATTTTTCATGCAAAGAAAAAACCGCACAAAATTGAGAGAAAATAAAATTTTAGGGCTGCTATCGTGTAATAGAACAAGAGGGAAGGTAGGTAACTATCGCAATTTGCGCTCAGTTTCAAAGTTGGAAACTGATATGCCATTGTGATGTGTCACTCACCTCGCCTGCCTCGCATCACTCTCGTACCTCGCGTCACTCATTTGCCTCGTGACAGTCCCGTGGCTCGCGTCACTCGTGTGCCTTGCTTTTCTCGCGTCATTCCCGTGGCTCGCGTTACCTCGAAGCTCTATTGTAAAGCGCTGTATACCTGTCGCTACCTACCCGGTTGTTATTTGATTATTTATAACGCTGCGTGCATGCTATGAATTTTTTTATATACTACCTACTAGTACTAGTATTCAGTTTGACGTCCTTTGTTGATTTTTTACTCAGCTCTACGAATATGGTAGTTTTGAGGAAAATGTATTGAAAAATTGTTTACGTTCCTTGAATACACGGATAAAAAAATATTTCTGGTTTAGGTGTGATACCAAAAACATTCAATTTGCAAAAGCTATTTGTATGGTTTCTAAAAATAAGGATGTGAATTTCATAAAATATATTAGGTACACAGATCACAAAACATTTTCCCGAGAGTCTGCAAAACTCAACAGCAAAACTCGATGAATATATGGTATTTTGATATCACATATCGTAGAAACCAATCGTTATCCAGGATACCTAGCTACGCTCAGTGTGCTTGCAGCGCAGACCTCACTACATAAAAGACAGGTAAACCATTTTTCACTACATTTTCCTCAACACTACCATATTCGTAGAACTGACTAGGTACTGCGCTGCTCATTTTTCATCACGTTACGCATATGCATCGTGCTACATATTAATTTTCCTACGCGGCCTTACCACGCGTAAACATACCTACTTAGCGTATCTTGCACCTGCACTTGTACTGCGCAAGGTGTGCTTAAGTTTGGCTGTAGCCGCTGAAAATACGCCAGATATAGTTAATATTTAATATGACAAAAGCCGTAGGTAACTAATATATTTGTCAAAAATGAGTTAAATACAGATTCGGAATCAGCAATAAAAACATTACGTTTAAGTCTATGCAATAAAGCTCAATTTAGTTTGTATTCTCAGAATGCACACCAGACTGGCTGACCTTTTTACGCAAATTAATAATATTCGGCGTATTTTCAGCGGTTACAGTTATACTTGAACGTATTTTGTGACGCATAACTTACTCCACGCAAAATGAGTCGCGTAATCTTTACATTTCCAGTAAATTACGCTACTCACTTTGCGCGGCGTAAATTACGCTAGTAAGGGCCCCAGCCTTGGGGTAGGGTAATCAAGAAATCTGTTAAATTATTACAAACTACATTAATTAAAACTGATATTCGATATCATTCGAACATCCGAATGTCAGGGATGTCGATCTGGAGCACTGAATAATAAATACTATAACATTACAGCTGAAGCAACGGAATGTACCTAGATCTCGTTAGTATCACTGTTTGCAATCCTGTTGAAATAATAATACTGACTGCAAAATGCACTGTTGTATTTCAATGAGAAACTGTTATAATAGACAAAATAACTAACTCGTATTAAAAGAGAGTGTATTGAATATTTTGACGTAAAGTATCGTAAACGTAACGTTAACGTGAGTGTATTTTTAATTGGAAATACTCGTTTCGCACATAATAAGTATTTAACTAAATTTAAAAATTCACATTAGGTACACTTAGGCACTATACGACACAACAATCGTGCTAGGCATAGTAGGTCGGACTTTCTCAAAAAAAAAAGACCATACAAAGCCATTGACAATCCTGTAGAGATTATTTACGCCTACAAATAATGCGTGCAGATGTTACTATTAAAAAAATCACCTTTTATAGACCACCACATGTATGATTTAAATACCACACAGAACAATAAAATACCACGCGATGGCATTTTAAGGGTTAACATTCCGGTTTTAATTAATCTGGAATTCGGTTACATGAGAAATATGCTACGTTAATAACTACTAAAAATCCGAACACATATTTTTTATCTGTTAAAAAGCGTAGGGTTGACTCTTGATGAAATTCATCATCATGGAAAGTTTCAAATAAATAATATAGTTTATTCTAGAAGTCACTTGCGGCTTCCCCCGCGTCGTTTATCGCGTATTCCGTATTTTTCGGGATAAAAGAAAGAAAGAAAGAAAAAATATTTATTTGTCACAGAGACACACACATAATTATTGTTAAAAAAAAAAATGGTCAACTGCGACAAAAAGGTGACCACTCAGCATAATGCTGTGCAATGGCGTGGACCACAAACACAGCGCTGATTTTCAGTGATCACCTGAATGACGTGCGGATATTAAGCCAGTTATATGACTTATATATGTACAATACTTATGTAATTAAAATAAAATAAATTATAATTACACCCCTTCCAAAATAAAACAAGAAAATAAAAAAAAAAAAAAAAATTAAACATAAAACACACCACCATCAGTTTACATATATTATTTATACAAAATACTTATTTTAGGTAAAAGTAGCTTCTCCAGGTTCCAGACTATCTCTGTACCAAGTTTCATTAAAATCTGTTCAGCGGTTTAGGCGTGAAAGCGCAACAGACAGAGTTACTTTCGCATTTATAATAAGAAGGGGTTGTTCTCAACCATGAAATCTATAGAATCTATACACGCTGACTTTTAATTGGTTATTTTATTAGAACAATTTATTAGTCGTCTGTGGTCTAGTGGTTCGAGTGTCGGACTGCTGGTCACGAGGTCGTGGGTTCGATTCCCACAGGACACAAATATTTATGTGATGAACTTAAGTGTTTGTGTTGGGCTGGGTGTTTCTTATGTATCATACGTATGTATTTACAAAAAAAAAGGATATAATTAGTATTATATCCATTGTCTAGTACCCATAGTACAAGCTCTGCTTAGTTTGTGACTAGATGGTGCTGTGTAAAAAATTTACCAAATATTTTAAATATTTATTTATTTTTATTTAACAAACGTTGTTCAGACCATGGTCTACTACAATCGTGAAACAACAAAAAAAATTTTAAAGAAAAAGAAATCTAAGTATGCTTTTTTAAAAAGTCTTGTTGCTCAAACGTGTTCAAAACATTAACCGTAACACTAAAATACTCATCACGGCAATCGCGGTAAAGTTCCCGGCAAATAACTTGAACCATCATGGCGCCGACTGCGCCCCCCCTTGTGTGTTTGGTGGTGTCTTTTTTGAGTTTTTTTGTAAAGACCAACTAAGTTTTTTTTAGTTGATGCATTTTATTTGTAATACACCATGGTCTAAACAACGCTTATTCTAGTAAAACAACCAATGAAATGTCAGCGTGTATATACATATACAGCCTCAAAATGGATAAGGCGTATACATTCTATCTAAACATTTTCGCGTATCTCTTTTTCTACTTAATTCCTGCAGGGCTATAGATTTAGACTTGGCCGCGTTTGAGCATAGTCACACCAGATGGTACGCAGATAGGGTCTACAATGGAGCAAACGAATCCAAGTAAAAGAGATATAGAGGGATTACCCTACACCCCTTTGGCTCTCACATAAACACAACGGAACACAGTGAACTGCTTGGCGCCGGACTTTAATGTGAAGGGAGCTAGCTAGACGAACCGTAGATCCTACCACCAAGCGTACTGGGTTATGTTGTATCTTACAATACGCGTCTATTCGTAGCGTGCGGTGAGGAAGTTTTATATTCTAGCCCATCCACACACAGGATAAAATTAATATGAATATTGTTCAGCAATTCCTATTTGCTAATTAGAATTGAACATGAATAGATCCTCTTCGAAGACAAAACAAAAATAAGTATTCAAATATCTCAAGTTTACTGAAATATATTTTGCCATTTCTGTTTGTTTAGATAACAACAACAAAGTTTTGTAATTAAATAGCTGCCCATAATTAGTTGAGTCTTTAAATTGACTTGAACTTTATTCATTGTTAAATAAAACAAAGATATTTGCCGACACGATCGGCGCAGTGGCTCAGTGCTTGGCTGCTGCGCAATATGTCGTGGGTTCAATTCCCGTGTGGAAGTATTTGTATGGCCTACAGATAATGGTTTTGGGTCTCAGTTTTTGTGCATGTGAAGATTTGTGTCTGAAACAAAGATAGAATAGAATATACTTTATTGTACACTAAAATTGTAACACAGCTCTTATACAATATCATTTAATGAAGGGTACAATGGCGGTCTTATCGCTGATAGCGATATCTACCAGACAACCTTTGGATGAACAGGAAGACAATGAATAAGATAGAGGGGGTAGTCTGTGGTGTACTGCTGCAAAATACATACTACAAAAGATATTATTTACCGACGTCCGTTCTTCCCTTTAAGTGTCGGTAAGACTCGCGAGTTCGCCGCATGATCAGCTCATGATTGAGGGCTCCGTTTGAGTCCGAAACTAGTCGGGCAATCCCGAAAAATGCACGTGTAAATCGTAAATATAAACGTGTCTCAACGAAACAATAGTACAGAAATGAGTCATAGTATTTATATTTTCTACATAGTTGGGACATCATAGGTTTAGCAGAAGTACGACGCGAAGGTGAAAACACAATAGAGCGAAGTAACAACATCTTTTATTACAATGGAGATACCAACACAAACTACGGGGTCGGCTTCCTCGTTTCCAGTCGCTGGAAAAATAATATAATGGAATTTGTCGCCTATTCCAACAGAATCGCCGTACTCAAGTTTCGCATTACTGACTCAAAAAGATTAACTGTAATCCAGGTACATGCTCCAACATCTTCGCATACTAACGATGAAATTGAAGAATTCTACGATTTGCTAAATAAAGCCTGCGATGACAATAGAGGAACATGGACATTAGTTATGGGCGACTACAACGCAAAAATAGGACCCAGAACAACTTCCGACAACTCAAATATTCTAGGCCCACATGGCTCGGGAGGCCGAAACGAGCGAGGTCAGCGTCTTTTGGAATTTGCTTTTGGTCAGAGCCTAAGTGTGAGCAATAGTTTTTTCCACAAAAAACCCCACCGTCGTTGGACATGGTTGTCTCCCGACGGACATACAAAAAACGAAATCGACTTTTGTTTGTCTTCCAGTAAACAAATAATAAAAAACATAGAAGTTCTTAACAAAATGAAATTCAGCTCCGATCACCGACCACTCCGTATTGATGTACGTTTTGAACTAAAAATCCACCGTAACAAAGTTATTCAAAATTCAATAAAACGGTTGGATAAGACCACATTAATAACAAATAAAGAAAGATTTAACCTATGTATCAAAAACAGTTTTAGCTTATTAGAAACAAAACTCTCAGAAGATGCACAAACACAGTACGATAATATAAAACACGTTATAAAAACTGCGAGCCAAAACATCAAGAGCCTGAATAAAAAACAGCAAAAACTGACCGATAAGACAATTCATCTTATCGAAGAACGACAGACAATGAACTTCCAGTCATTAGGCTATAGAGAACTCGACCGTAAAGTAAAGAGAAGCATTCGAAAGGATATCAGGAACTACAATACCCAACTCGCTCATGCAGCCCTAAGAAACAACCACTCCCTGAGAACAGCAATGCGAGGTATGGACACAGGCCGGCCCACAATCACACACATTAGGGACAGTAATGGTGTGAAACAAGGAGATAGGACCAAAGTTTTACAATTATGCACCCAATTTTACAAAACCTTATACTCCGACAATACTACTCCCCAGCTCTTAGCTGAAACATACACATGCCCGGACGATATACCAATAATAACTGGATTTGAAGTTCATCAAGCTCTCAGCGGCATGAAATACAATAGATGCCCTGGTGAAGACGGTATCACCACTGAAACACTTCGAGTTGGAGAGCCAACCTTATTACCACATATCAGCAATATTTTTAACACCATTCTTAAAACAGGTACCTTTCCTAGCAACTTTTGTCACTCCAACATAATCCTTTTACACAAAAAAGGCGATAAATCTGATATTGGGAATTACCGTCCTATCAGCTTGGTCTCGCACCTATACAAGGTTTTCATCAAAGTCCTTGAAAACCGCATATCAGGAACATTGGACCTCCATCAACCTCCTGAACAAGCTGGATTCCGCCGTGGCCTCTCGACTACCGATCACCTACAGTCTCTAAATCAAATTATCGAAAAACACCAGGAGTTTAAACTACCGTTGTACCTCGCGTTTGTAGATTACTCGAAAGCGTTCGACAGCCTAACGCATAACGCAATATTTTCTGCACTTGGTAAACAAAAAATAGAATCCACATATGTACAACTACTACAAACAATATATCGCAATAGCACAGCAGCCATACGACTCTCTACTACAGGACCAGTGTTTCCCATTCAGAGAGGAGTCAAACAAGGCGATCCACTGTCCCCGAAACTCTTTACAGCTACTCTGGAAGAGGTATTCCAAAAAATAAACCCACTCTGGCAGCACAAAGGTGTTGTCGTCGGCGAAAGAAGATTAAGGAACCTACGTTTCGCCGACGACATTGTTCTCTTTTCTTCCTCGGCAGCTGAGTTAGGCCTAATGCTCGAACAGTTGAGCCACGCCAGTCTTCAAGTCGGACTTTCAATGAACATGACCAAAACGAAGCTGATGACGAACAGTACCAAGCGCAAAATAGAAATTGGGGGTGTGGCGATTGAATATGTCCATGAATACATATACCTCGGCCAAATAGTCTCATTCCAGGCACGACAAGATAAAGAAGTTGCCCGACGCACCGAGAATGCCTGGAAGAGCTATTGGTCGATGAAACATCTAATGAAAGGTTCTCTCCCTCTTTCACTCAAACGAAAGCTCATGGACATGTGCGTTCTCCCCACCCTCACCTATGGAGCGCAAACTTGGTCGCTTACTAAACGTCAGAAGTCCGCACTTGGAGTCTGCCAACGAGCTATGGAGCGAAGTATACTGGGTGTCAAACTTACGGACCGCATCAGAAACTCCATACTTCGCTCCAAAACACAAATAGCCGACGTTGGCCTTACAGCTGCTAGGCTAAAGTGGAACTGGGCTGGTCATGTCTGCCGCATGTCGGAGGAGCAATGGGCTAAAATAACCACTAAGTGGATCCCAACTGGCAGAAAACGACCACGCGGCAGGCCCAGAAGAAGATGGCGGGATGAGCTGGACTCATTTTCAAAGGATTGGCCTACAACCGCACTATATCGCGAAAGGTGGAAGGAGGGAAGGGAGGCCTTTGCCCTGCAGTGGGACAACATGGGCTCATAATAATAATAATAAAACCCCTCTGGGAAAGGCGTTACCTCAGCATGAGATTAACGTAAAACCGGAGGGTACATTAGATTAGCTTTCTACAACCCCATCGTATAATAAAAAATGTAAGATGAGGTCTACTGAAAAGCTTACAAACCGCAGGGCAGCTTGTGGCGAGCTGTTGGTGAGTGGCGACACTGCGTACCTTATTGCCTCAGAGAGTCGGTCAGGGCCTCGTCTCCAGTTTGCCTTTATTGGCTGGCTGGAGTGGAACCCCAAGAGTGCCCGCAGGACTCTCAACTCTGGCTTGCCTTTATCGGCCGGCCAGAGGGGGGCCGCCAGAGCTATATGCTCGGGGGTGGAAGTGTCTAAAGGCGTAATAGCGGGGAAACCCACTCCGGGTCTTTTAGACCCGCGACGGCGAAACCGGGGCCACACCTCTCTACACCCCTAGCCGCCCACACGTTTGTTGCCCTCTTCGCCTATGTACTGGCGGCTTTACAGGGGGCCCAGCTAGTGGGCTGGCGAGTCACCGTCTGCCAACAAATTTCAAATTTAAACTTGAAAGGCAGACGCCGTTTTCTTCCGGCAATAGAGGTTAACAGATCCATTAAACACCCCTTCCCATAGACCAGATATTTTTCACCACATTTTACAATAGTCTTGCACCCACTTGGGACGGTCCATGACTGTACTCCAATAGTGCAGCCGTGGATAGTCCCCGGTTGGTGCCCCATCCCATTTTAGATTAAAGTTCTCAAAGGGGCCTCTGCGCGTTGGACCTGTGTCCCCGTGTATGCCTTCCAAAGGACCGGACATCTTCCGCAAGGAAGATGAGCCGTGAATTCAGACGAGATAATAATAATAAATAAAAATAGATCAAATAGTGGTGAAAAGATTAGCAAGTCAACAAAGTTGGTAGCGGTGCTGACTAACCGTCTAAACGTCGCAGCTATTTTATTGTCCTTGCCTTGCCCTCACAACCATTCGTTTTAGAGGTCTATAAAGAACAAGAAATAATGGTCCCACTCTTTGATGAAGCCCATGTACAGAGCTTGACAATTGGTTGATAAGATGGGAAGACATAACACAGATAATCAGTCAGACAATCTAATTTGTTTTTGGCAAAAACTTATCTTGCACAATTTATGTTATTGGCTTAGTGACAGTATTGAATTAAAGGTGCAATTTGCTACATGAAGCTTTAATCTAACACGCTGGACTGCTGCTGATGGACGGACTACACGCATTACCGATAACATTTCGAGCCCTCTCAGTTCTGCAGGTTTCCTCAAGACATTTTTCTTTTACCGTTAACGCAAGTGACAGTCAATTTCTGATCCGTATCTACTTGAATTTGTTAAAATAAAGGTGCGGACCAGGGTCTGCTAACTAACGAAAGCTCCGATAGAGTATCGATAGAATATTTTTAGACATTAGTCCAGTGGCTTTCCACTGACTTTCCATTAAGCTGTCATTGAATTATTATTTCAATAGAAAACATTGAAGTTTTAGCAGAATATCTAATCTGTCACAATCGTAATGGAATCTCAATAGGGTGTCGGTGATCGAAACTAGCAGACTTGACCCCTAGGGGATCAGGTTTGAACTCAGACCCACCAACATGGAAAGCTGCCGTAAGCTTCTTTGTATATTCCACAGCTATTACGTAATATCTGAATTTGACGATTCAATTATCAAGTAAACCGTTTCAAGATCAAAGGTTTTCCTCTCTAAAATATTATGATTATGTTCAAAATAAGTTACTTAAGTATACAAGCAAGTCAAAATAAAAATATTCTGAATAAATTAACGATGCACGAACAAAGTTGGAAATATTCCGAGGCAACAAGTTCTTGGAAGGCTCCGGGCTATCGCAGTGACTTTGAAGCTGCCTTTGCGAAATGATATAACTTTTAATTCTGTGTTTAAATATGTAGGTATATAAATAAATACTTACTTTATAAAGATTATGAAAGACTTGTTTTGATTGTACACATAGACAGCAAAGAAGATATTTTTTAAGCAGAGTTCAGTCTACGCTATAATATATTTATAGCATATAGCAAATATTGTATAGCACGGCGATATTGCTTAGCCAGACATTTTATGTGGACACGTTCATAGAGTTGTACGCTATAAAGTATTGGCTTGCTGTACGCGATAAAATTGCGCGATTCTCAGTGCTATATCGTACGATTTTGCGGTCCCCGCCCCGCCTCACTTTTACCCCGTCTGTCACCCAACGGATCGCCGTCAGAGAACTTGCTATACATAGTAGACCGGTTTGCGATACAGCGTATAATGTGAAAGGCATGCTGTATAATTATAGCTTATGACGCAATATGCTTTACTATATAGCGAACTAGTATAGCGTAGTCTTAACTGCGCTTAATTATGCACTAGCTGTGCCCGCGACTCCGTCCGCGTGGAAGTTGAAAACCAATATTGTGTCGCAATAATTAAACTATGTAGATTACAAAACCATATCGCGATTAAATAATGGCTACAAACATTATTAGTACCTATAATACCAACATAGATATAATAATTAATAAATAAATAAATATTTTTGGGACATTTTTACACAGCACCATCTAGTCCCAAACTAAGCAGAGCTTGTACTATGGGTACTAGACAATGGATATAATACTTATATACTTTTTTTTTGTAAATACATACTTATAATACATAAGAAACACCCAGACCAACACAAACACTTATGTTCATCACATAAATATTTGTGTCCTGTGGGAATCGAACCCACGACCTCGTGATCAGCAGTCCGACACTCGAACCACTAGACCACAGACGTCGTCCATCGCCAATTACTTATTAAGTTAGCATACCTGAAAAAGATACCATTGATTACGCGTTTAACTATACTCTCATACACGTCAGGCCATCTATTGAGCAAATATGGTACAAATGATGCTAATTTCTTTTTGATAACTTCAAATTCTAATATCTTTGGATTGGGCGAACCGATTACTATGAAATAAAAACTAAATATTATTCCGAGATACGCACAATATTTTTCTATAAATGTCAACCGCGTTGAGTCAGTACTTTTTACGTGATGCGTGCACAAACAAACAGACAAATCGACAAACAGATAAACAGACAAATATTCCAAAAATGATCGAAATGGAATCTATTCGTTATCCTTTAAAAGCCTATTTTTTAAATATTTTCCCTAATCCAGACACGCAAAGTCTACAGATTTATTATATGTATAGATATAGATTACACCATCATCGTCACGTACGTGTGATATGAACATTTATATTCACATGCGCGATTATATGTAAAAAATACTCATTTAATTCTAACATAGTAGCAGCCAAATACTTCCAAAACATCCAAATTAATTGAATAAAGCTGTATAATAAAAGATTCTAGTATACAAATGCCAAGTTCGGCTTCGCTACACAAATAGAACTCAGCGGGGTGCCTGATATGATCAAAGTGAATTATCACGTTGTTCCACTGACAGTGTCACAACACTGCCGAGGTATTTTTGGGTACCGTTATTCATACTTAATGTAGTAGAATAGAAACTAGAAGAATAAAGTACATTTATAGGTACTCTATTTCATATAACATTAGACCAGGGCTATTACGGCCTGCGGGCTAGCTCCAGCCCGCGAAGGGTTTTAATCTGGCCCGCCAACCCTCCCTTTTAGAGTAAGAGTGCACAACAAATGCCCGTAATTAATTAACCCAACATTTTTAGTTTTGGCAGAACAAATTACATTTTTTTTTTATTTTGGCCCCCTGCAAAATTATATGCGTTATTGTGGCCCCTGATGAAAAAAGTTTGCCCACCCCTGGATTAGACAAATAAGACTTATTTTAGCAAGAAAGGTAGATAAATAAACAACGTATTTGCTCCCAGCAGAGATTCAACTCAGTATAATGTTTTTATGAACCTTGATGGTCAACAGGATAACCTGAAACTCTATTTGAAAATGTGGTTCAAAAGATATTCGCGCCTTAGTCGGCCATTTTTTTCTAAAGTTATATGAAATGGAGTTTAAAATGTTTAAATCTTTTTTTTTGTTGTATGTTGTTAAATCCCGTTCAGGATCAATCTGTGTTATCCGTAAATCACGCGGATTGAAGGAATTACACGAATCGGATACACCCAGTAGAAGTGACATTATGGAGACAGAAAAAAAAGGTTAAAAGAAAAAATAAGTTCTCGATGGTGTGTATATTCCACCAACCGGCACCAGGCCAGTGAGGTGGACTAAAGCCTAGACCCTACTCTTTTTGTGAAGAGGCCCATGGCTTGCAGTGGGACATGAATGGACCGATTATTTATATGCTCTAACTCTTCAAATTTGAGGATGTGCAACACCTTTTAGTGGAGTGTGTCAGGAATAGGGTTACCATCCGTCCGGATTTATCCGGACATGTCCGGACTTTCAGCCTTTCATCCGGACTTTGTCCGGCTTTTTAATTTGTCCGGATTTTTGGCTTAGATGGAAAAAAATTGAATTATTGTTTAATTTTCGCATTAAATTATTTAAAAATAAAACTAGTATTAAATCAGTCTTCAATCTTTATTAAACTACATACCTACGACTAGTTTATCAGTCTCATCTCAATTTAAAACAATCAATTATTTCTTTTTGTGACTAACATGTCGGGACTTTTTTTGAAATGTCCGGACTTTTTGGTAAATGTCCAGCTTTTTGTCCGGACTTTTCAAATTTTGAAATGGTAACCCTAGTCAGGAATGAATAAAACTACAAGGGATGAAATAATTAAGGAACTAGATATAAATAGGTTAGACTTAGGTGTATTTCATAAATTTCTAGCAAGACCTATGTCGCGCGAGGCTATGATGATTTATGCGTTAGTTACTTTTTAAAGATAGTATGCTTGTAAATTGTGATTACGTACATATTTGTTTTTTTTTGTGTGATTTAATTTACGATTAGGTTTATGATGGAACTGACATGAACTGTGTTCAAAAGTTCCAAATAAATAAAGAAAAAAAAACTCTTCTAATTCACTTAGCAAATCACACCCCTAATTAATGCAATATTGTTTAGACTACTACTGTGGTAGACTAACCGCCATTTTCAATATCTTATCTATCGGCGGTTTGCCTTACTAGAGATAAAAATTTGACATTACCTACTTCTATGGAGCTTATGTAGGCATGAAAATTGCCGGCAATATTGCGAAAGTTGCCAAAACTGCCGCGAATGTTTCCAATCCTGCCGGCAACATTGGCAAGAAACGTGTAAATAGAAAACGTATTTTACTTTATATAATTGCATAATAGGATAAAATTGCGGTTTGCAGGGTGCTAGTTTTTATACTTGCCTACATTATCCAACCGAAAATTTTTGTTTTTGAATTTATTTTCTTACTGATATACTAAAGAAAAGAAACAGGCTATCCACGATACTTCGTTGGTGATGAAACCATAACTATTTTGGAGAAATGATCTTTTTTTTTCTACTTTCTATATGAAACCACACTTGTATGTAAGAAAGTATAACATTTATATGTATACATCTCTGTATGTATAACAAGGTCAAACCTTGCAAGACGATTTGATCAGCAACAACAAGTTGATGTTTTTAACTGACTTCAAAAGAGGAGGTTCTTTATTTGACCCGTATGTATTTATGTCCGCGATTTTCTCAAAACCTACTGATCCGATTTAGAAAATTCTTTTAACGACACGATTTTTCAAGTGGCTAAGCGACTAGTCTGGGGTAACGTACTAACGTAGTATTCAACATTCAAGTTATCGTAAATCAAAATAAGGGTACAAGGGGAACATTCGGTATCAATGTCCTCTGTATTTGTTTATAAAATTTATAAGTGAAATTCTCAAAAAACTATGGGTTCAGCTATCATGAAGTTACCAGTGTCCTAGTTTAACTTTATCTTCACATATTTGCATTGATAATTAGAAATTAAGTATAATTAACAATATACCATACAGGCTTACTAGTAATACGTATAATTACACCATTACATAAAACCTCATGAGCGCATAAACATTAAAAATGGCATTTGAAAAAACCTATGTAATCTGGCAATTTTGGCAACTTTCCGGCAATATTGACCAATATTGCCGGGAATATTGGAAACTTTCCTAGTAAGTTTCGGAAACATTCCGCAATTTTCATCCCTAAGCTTATGTCAAATTTCTATCTCTAGTAAGCGAAACCGCCGATAGATAGGTTATTGAAAACGGCCGTAAATCGACTAAAGCCTAAACCGTTCTCATTTTAAGAAGAGGCTCAGGCTCAGCAGTGTGGCAGTAATATGCTGATTATTTTATATGCTAAAACTCTTTAAATTCATGTAACAAATTATAAACCTTTATTGTTTAATCATCTTCAATGCACAAGGTAAGTTTTTATCCTCACTTCGCACGCCTTAATAACTTAACAAGTATCAGAATGATCCCAAAGCTTGGCTTGCAAACTGGCTTTTAGCATTTAAAGTGGTTAGTATCAAGCGATAGCCCTTAGAGATTTGAAACGAGAGTTTCGACCTAAAGCGTTTAAACTCTGCCCATTGGGACTAAAAGTTAGTCTATTGTAGAAAATTCAGTATTCAGAATCATTTCGTACTTATCTGTTTAAACTTTTAAGGTAAATTTGTTTTAATAAGGATTATAATCGCGTTTATCAATCAGCCGTTGAGTGACTTGTCTCGTAGTTTTGGATGTTGCAATTTAGCTGCTGCCATTGGATCCGTTATAGCACAGTATCTATTTATATAAAAAGAAAAGTCCTGACTGACTGATTGACTGACTCATCAGCGCCCAGCCCAAACCCTTGGACCTAGAAAGCTGAAATTTTGCACAGGAGTTCCCTTTATAATGTAGACAAGGAATAAGGAAGAATTTTTCGAAATTCAACCCCTAAAGGAATTAAATAGGGGATGAAAGTTTGTATCGAAAATCGTCACTTAACGGGTTCAAAATATCACGCAAGCAAAGCTGCGAGCAAAAGCTAGTATATGTATATGAGCTAAAGCAGTACTTCAACTACCTAATCGTCCGAATTGATACACTCACACAGACACGCACTGCAACAAGACTTCTAAGTTATCATCGGAATATAGTCAGTCACGGCTGTCAAAGAGTATATGACAACGAGTGCATTATACTCAGTATACAGTGCTTGTCTGTGTGAGTGTGTCAATTCAAGTGATTATAGTAAGTTGGGGTAACTTTAACTCATTTATCTCCTGTCGTTAAAGTGCTTTTGACATTATTCTAAAGTTAGCACCTTTTAGAGTATTGTAAAGGAGACGTATTCCACATTGGGCACCCGCTTTTACGGCACCCAAGTTAATGGCACCTGAGGTATTCCATATTCGGCACCTATTGGTATTTTTCGCAGGTGCCATTAGTGGAACAGTTTATTATTTAAAATTTTATCCCACTTTCGGCACCTACGAACCAGTAGGTACTAGTGATGGGACGTTTACTTTTTATAGGACGTTAAAATTAAAAATTCGATTAAAATCAGTAGAGTTTAATAACATGATAAAAATATATCGGCAAAAGACAAGATCGGACCAAAAAAGAAAAACAATGTGGAATATGACACATCCGAACGGTCTGAGTGCTGCGAGTGATCTTAGTTTTTGCTGCCATTTTTTTAATATATTATTGTAATACAATATATTACTAACCAATTCACTAGAGCATATATCTTTTGAAAAAAGAATTGTTGAAATAGCATTAAATTAAATTGATAGAATTTAAATAAATAGGTTAAACATGGTGCTATTTTTTTACAGCATCATTCATTCATTTTAATAAAACAAAAACATTCAGACGATTTGAGAACCTCCTTCTTTTTAAAGTCGGTTAAAAAGTAATCAACGTTTCCACTACACAAAAAATGAAGTGACTTTATATGTTTTTTTTAGAATTTTTATTTTCATTGATTCGGAGGGAAAAGGTTTCAGACTGACTTTTACGTCGCTCTTGTCCTTAAGGGACAAACTTCCTTAAGGGTTCGTAATTGTAATTCTGTAATTTAATACAAAGTGACCGCTGACTTTACATGAAATTTTACTGAACTTTACATAAAACTCGGCTTAACCCCGACTTACCTAAGCTACTTAAGCACTATTGAATAGCCTATCTAGAACCATAACTCTTATAAAGCTATTAATCGCCATCTAAGCGTTATCCGACTATAAATTTGGAATTGGAACAGTGTCTGTACGGCTTTCCCAGTGCAATCTATTGGCCTTTCGTGTTGTTAAGTAACTACGGCAAGTCACAACTCACAATATAGGCATTCAGAGACTTGGTTCTAATAATATGGCTGCGGTTAAACGCAGCAGGAACTTATCATGTGCACGATCGCTGTCAACGAGATGTCATCTTAAATTGAGTGGTACTGAAGCCACAACACTAAATGACAATCCCAGATTTGAAAATAGATATCTAGAGAATCGCTTAGAAACTCTTACAACGGCTTGGTATGGGGTGTGATAAGGATGTGATTAAGAGAGTGAATAATATAAATGATCTTTCTTTTGTTTCCCTGGATTGTGTGAGAGATGATTCCAATAAAAAAGGAGTAATGATAGCGGGACGGCTAATAGGGAAGAATGGAAGAAAATATTTTGCGCTGACACCAAGTAACTTCGAATAAGGGCAGGATGAAGTAGAGGAATCGCTTGGAAACACTAAAGTGTGTAGAAGTATTTAAGGCATCTACATACGCGAAATTAGCATACCTAATGACAGAGACTAAAGTCTCAAACCTAAGCTAAAGGGCTTATGAAGTTAGAAACTATTAATTTACTAGATATTTGGGTAGGTACTAGGTACGTCACTCGTTGAATATACATAATGTGAATTATTATATCCTAGCTGTTACCCTGACAAAATCAGGCTTCTGCTGAAATCAGTATTCTACACGTTGCAACTTCCATCCGACCAACACAACCCAGTACTTTTGGGCATATGACTGCTACTATACAACACTATTTTTACTATACACAAAAACCGAGACACACCAACAAGGTTTTAATCAGAATTACCGGAGTATGTTTTTTTTTAAATAAATCTACAAGTTACACCTTAGTTTATGTTGCGTGAAGTTTCCCAGTAGAGTCATGTGAAATGTGTGAGATGTGCTACGCAGGGGTTGTCTAATACACGGAAACTGACCGAGGTCTCAAGCCTCAAGATGTCCATTCCCGTCCACTGTTATGCATAGAAAACTAATGAAACACAAATGAAGTTCATAAAAAAAAATGCTAGGTTTAACGTGGTATACTGGTAACTATGCCAATCGATTCTCCTAGTGATTCTGAACAAACTAGTTTCAGGTTTAGTGTTTACTAAAACTAAACTTGTTCAATAAGATTAACAAGCGTAAGCAGTACTTCAACTACCTACAATCGGCCGAATTGAAACACAGACACGCACTGCAACAAGACTTCTAACGTATTATCGGAATACAGTCACATACAAAGAGTGCATTATACTCAGTATACAATGCATGTCTGTGTGAGTGTGTCAATTCAGGCGATTATAGTAAGACTAGCTTTCGCCCGCAGCTTCGCTTGCGTGATATTTTGAACCCGTTAAGTGACGATTTTCCATACAAACTTTCATCCCCTATTTAACTCCCTTAGGGGTTGAATTTCGAAAAATCCCTTCTTAGTGGATGCCTACGTTACAAAAGGAACCTACTGTCAAAATTTCAAGTTTCTAACCCCAGCGGTTTAGGCTGTGCGTTGATAGATCAGTCAGTCAGCTTCTCCTTTTATGTATATAGTTAAGGTTTTGCTTTAGCTTATAATGTCTACTGTGGCTATGCCGCGCTATCAGAGACACCCATCCAAGATAAATGACCGCAATAGGCACAATTTAACTTCCAGATTGATTGATCTTCGAGGCAACCATTAGGTTTACAATATGTTATTACCAGAGATCGGAATAGGTAGAGTATATTTACCTAAACTTCGAGGAAGGAAGTAACATAGAGTGGATAATAACCTCCTCTAAAATCCCGGAATAATTATAATGACGTTTTAATGCCGGAATTTATAAATCACGAAGCATTGTTATTCGAAGCACAAGTTTTGAATAAACCAGCCAACTTAATTTTATTTGACACAATTGACAACAATTTGTCACAATTTTAGTACGGAACCCTAAAAAATGTTACATGATTTTTCAAATCAATAATTTGTGTCTATAAGTAAATGAAGTCCAATAAATAATTCGTGATTTTTAAATCCCGGGATTAAAACGTCATTATAATTATTCCAGGATTTTAGAGGAGGTATTATCCACTCTATGTTACTTCCTTCCTCGAAGTTTAGGTAAATATACTCTACCTATTCCGATCTCTGGTTTTTACGCCACTATTAAAATCAAATAATTAAATTCTAAATAACATTTAACTAAATAATCAAATATTAAAATAACATTAAAAAACAGATGTTCCAAAATCAAATTTTAAATTGGTTTCATTCAAAATTAATGAAAATATTATCCAATTCGCTTTAATATTACAAGTTCAAAAGATTTAAGTAAATTAATATCTAAATATATTAAAGTCCAATATTGTATATCACAATATCTAGCATGCAGATTAACTTAAATTAATCAACGATTAAGGCAACTTCGAAATACATTATTAAGTCAAATGGTATCTATTTTATTTTGATACCTATTAAATATTTATTAGTACGATAAATGAGATATTAAAATACCAAACCTCTTAGCGAGGACGCCCACTTATTTTAAAATAAAGCTATTTATTATGAAGGCTGCAGACGATTTTAGTCGAAGAACTCGCTATTTAGCTTTTGTTATGCCAATTATACTTAATTGAGTCTATTAGTTTTAATTGAATGGTAAATCTTTATTAATGTGGTATTATTTGACTATTGAAATCAATTTCATGATATAAATTAGAATACATCGATGAATAAAAAATGTTTAGTGATCCATATATCGGTTTTATGAGTTTTTTAATAAGGCAGTCTAGTTTGGCCCGAACCAATTTAAAATAAAGGTAAACAATCGTTTTCGGTTTAAAGAATTTAAAGAACATTTTTCATAGTTTACTGAGAAACATAACTAATTTGTTAAAATTAACTTAAGTACAAAAAGATGTGTATGATCCACCATAGTTACCTACATAATAGTTAAAAAAATATCCGTTATTAATTAGGTACACTATGAATGTCTTTTTTTTTGGGTCTTTTCATCTAAAACTGTTATCAAAAATTAAGGTATTGTTTAAAATCAAATCAAAATATTTCTAAATGTGTTCTGTTTGCAGTTTTTTTTTTTGTTTAATCACTTTCCTAACAAACTGTTATGTTTAACACTCTCCCTGCCAGCAACATAAATTAAATTTCCAGAGTTTAGCAGGCAGGTGTTGCAGCGACCCCCATTAAACGAGTATAAGGTCTATATATTCATACACGAAATATTTTAAGGGATACATCTATAAGTGGTAAAGATGCCATATAAATAAAAAAAAGAAAAAATAAGTAATTTTTTAAAAATTAAATAATTTAAATTTACTTGATACACGTATCAAATACTAGCTCATAACTATTTTCAACATCCATTACGCTAGATTATAAGTAGTATTTATTGTCAAAGAAGCGGGTTTTTTTTTCAAATTTATGCAAAATGTCTCAAGCATTATTACAGTTTATAATAATTACGTAAAATATCCGCTCACACGTTTGTAGCCCCCTTCGCCTATGTGCTGGCGGCTTTTCAGGGGGCCCAGCTAGTGAGCTAGCGAGTCACCGTCTGCCAAAGCATTTCAAATTTAAACTTGAAAGGCAGACGCCGTTTTCTTCCGGCAATAGAGGTTAACAGATCCACTAAACACCCCTTCCCATAGACCAGATATTTTTCACCACATTTTACAATAGTCTTGCACCCACTTGGGACGGTCCATGACTGTACTCCAATAGTGCAGCCGTGGATAGTCCCCGGTTGGTGCCCCATCCCATTTTAGATTAAAGTTCTCAAACGGGCCTCTGCGTGTTGGACCTGTGTCCTCGTGTATGCCTTCCAAAGGACCGGACATCTTCCGCAAGGAAGATGAGCCGTGAATTCAGACGTAAAATAATTTACTTATAAAAAAAAACACTTTTCTTTGGCTTCTTGACCACCTATATAGATGTATGTACTTATCCCTTAAAATATTTCGTGTATGAATATATAGACCTTATATACAACTGTTGCAGGCCACGACATAACTTGAAAAATTGCCATGGTATCCGACCGCGGAGGCCCGCTAGCAGACCCCATGGCAGGGAGAGTGTTAAATACTTTTTTTTTTATATCCAAATGATTAATTATCTTTTTTCAAATTGATTCCAGCCCGAATATACATGTTACGGTGAAAGACTTAATTACAGTCAAGTAGCATTTAATTGCCTAATGATTGATGTGCTTGCCCAAAAGACCGAAACGTTTTACTCTCCCGGAGTTTGATTGGCCCATTACAGTCAATCCTAGGAGGGAGTGAACTGGGGTCACACACCAAATTAAAGGGTAAATGTTTTGACCTTTGACTCAGTTTCATTGTGTGTTGCCCTTTACCATACGCGTAGGCATCAGCACCTACCCACCGAATGGAATTATCTGTATGTCGCAGTATCGTAGATAAAGCCATAATATAGATATATCAATAGGGATATCCCTATTGATATATCTATATTACGGCTTTATCTATGATACTATGTTATGTTATATTATATGTTATGGTTTACAATTATATAATTGTAAACCATAACATAGTTATACGAAAGCTATTCATTACTATCTTACGGTCGCAATCTAGTAATACGTTTATCTGACTAAACTAATATAGTTATAGTTATAAATCTACCATAGAATAAAAAAAACAAAATATTTGTCGCAGTAACATGGTTATAGCCGTTACACGATAATATGCCTAGCGATATGATCATATAAAGCGACGCTTCGTTACACTTCGACACTCCTCCATGATTAGGAGAGCACGTTAAACCGTCGGTCCCGGGTGTCACACGACTACCTAAAACAGTCATTACTAGTCTAAAAGACCGCCGGATACTAAATGTTACAAAGACAAAAAATCAATGGGCAACATAGTCCTAGTGTCAAAACGTAGAAAAGTCTTAATGTATATGAATGTGCAAATGACAAAAAATAATTGTGATATAATGCCTAAGGGTCTAATTGTTAGATTGCCAAAATGTACAAAAGATAAAACATAATTGTGCCAAAATGCATCGTGGTTCAATTGTCACAAACCTGGGCTTCGAAGGTAGGATCACTAACGACTGAGCCTATACACACCTATCTGCTTCTTACTTGATATCAACATACTTCTCTGCACTGGATATCTAATTAAAATCTCTTCTCTACCTAATCTCTTTGAGTGTAAATACTCCTTGAAAGTTCGATATCCTTGAAAAAGATGATTGAAATGTCATTTCATTTGTTCTGTTCTGTGGCATTTGGACAAAATGACATTTTGGCACTAGGCAATTTGTACATTTTGACACTAGGACTATGTTGTCCATTGATTTTTTGTCTTTGTAACATTTACCCCCAGTTTCTTAAAGCATAATCAATTGAATCTGTTGTCAAATCTCACGTCAATCGATCTGATTGGTCTACCAAAATACTAACAACCAATCACAGCACTTGACATGAGATTTGACAGCTGATTAGTTAATTATTGTGTTAATCAGCCTTTCAGAAACTGGGGGTTAGTATCCGGCGTCGTCTAAAGCCCGAAAGTCTGACAACCGGTGTAACCTTAGGATATCGGCATTGCCCAATAATGCATTGTGGAGGTCTGATGGCAGTCGCTCCGTGTAAAATACTAGTAATTAGCCATATCTTATAAGACTGGAAACGACTGCAACACAGTTGGGAAAAGGGTAGACAGAAACCTACATATTTTAAAAACACTATTTACATTCTTCTCACATTATTATAGTCTTAATATGGGCACTTTATTTATAGCCGTTCAAACATTTTATCTTACTCCATATCAGCATATTAAATTAAAATACACAGCAAAAAACTTGATTTATTAAAGGCTATAAATAATAGCATAGCTAATAGAATAAAAGCTTATGAACTAAAAGCTATTAGTGCTTGTTATTAATTCCGTTCTCGTTCACGCGGGGACAGCACTGAGCTAAAACGGTAAGGGATCTTCCCATTCCGAAGGGTGACTATGATTATGTTTAGTGTGGGACATGCTAATTAGATTACAATACCAATGGATAGTTGCTATTGTATGTTATAGTTTTTGTGAATTATGCTAATAATTAAAAAATGAACTTGGACGCTGTTCCGACGTTTAATATTTTTAAATGTATATTTTTTTAGATGCGTTTATAAATGAATAAGGAAAAAAACTAAATATTTTTTTACATATCGTCCCACACCTTTTTATTGTTGCTAAACCTACGTGGTGACATTAGCACCTTAAACTACATGTTCAGTTAAAAGAATTAAGAAAATAGTTTTTTTATTTTGTCATTTGCCATGCGTTATTTTATGTAGATAGGTACTTTGTTGCGAATTATTTCGCAAAATTTGTGAACGTTAGGTAATTTAAAAGAAAACACCAACATTGCAAACACTCAAACAATAAAACATGAACGGGTAATAAAACTAAAAATACCTATCTGTCGATAGCTCTAGACTCTAGCCAAACTGGTTGGGTACAAATCGATTCGGGTGTTTGTCGTAAAACAACTTTGACTATCAGCAACGCGCAATGTTTAACAATTCCGTCGAACGCCTATAAACTGATTATATCGTGAACGCCAAAACAGCGATGACAGCGAAGTTTATTAGCTTCCAGATTTTGTTCGCGATAATGCTCAAAATTGAATGGTCTTATTCTTCGTTGTGATGAGTTGAAAACATAACTTTATATAAAACTAGCTTTTGCCCGCAGCTCCGCTTGCGTGAAATTTTGAGCCCTCGTTAAGCCACTTGTTAGGTGTAGTTATAAAATCAAAAAAATCTTTCAGGTAGAACTTCCAAAAACCCTCAAACACGTGTATATTTATTTTTTACCAAGAGCCTACATTTTTAATTCCATGCTTCTTATTTCAAAAGTAACAGATTTCCCATACAAACTTTCAACACTTATTTCACCAAAAATGCTCAACCACGTGTAGCTTTATTTCTAACCAGAAACCTTAATATTTAATTTCATGCTTCTTACTTTAAAAATGACGGACTTACATACAAACTTAAATCCCCTATTTCACCCCCTTAGGGGTTGAATTTCGAAAAATTCCTTCTTAGTGGATGTCCACGTTACAAAAGAAGCCTACTGTCAAAATTTCAAGTTTCTAACCCCAGCGGGTTAGGCTGCGCGTTGATAGATCAGGCAGTCAGTCAGTCAGTCAGCTTCTCCTTTTATATACATATACAGGGTTACAGGTTAAGTCGACCTAGATCCTTTAAGAGGTTTTAGTTTTCATCATTCCTAGCTGATTTGACTATGAAACACCCCACCCCAAACCTAACCCATATTGAAATATTGGATTTTGATTATTTTTTAAATAAAATGAAGTTTTTTTGTGTAATTGTCCTTTTTTTCGGATTTTGTGCCTCTAATTGATAATGTTTTTGCTATTTTTGTGTAGTAGATTAGTTTGTTTATTACTCTCAACACAAAAAATAACATGTTATTGAACCAACTGGGTAGTAGTCGACGATAGAAAGTTTAAAAAATAAACAAATTTGTAAAAACATTTTTTTTCTTTTAAGAATATTTCAAAAAAAGTCTATGACAGTTATGCTGCAGATGTACTAAATAAAATCTACGTTTCTTTAGCTATCCAACAAGGTATAACAAGCTATGGTATCATCATGATATTCAGAAAAAAACTGTGATGTAATGCTCTCAGGCAGTAGTAAAAAATAACTGTACTGGACAAAGTTATCACTTTGGTCAGCAAACGAAATAAAACAAACTAAATAGCTAAAACAACATTTATTATTATTTTTACAATTTATGTTCCACATGTCCGCCTCTGTTTCGCACACATAATCGCATTCTGTGCCTTAGTCCACTTTTAACCACACCAGTCGTTAAGCCTCTTCTAATTTCGTTTGGCCGCATCGATAATTTTCTGTCTTAAAACATCAACAGATGAGATTGGATGAGGTTCGTTATAAACTAAACTTTTCATATGGCCCCATAAATAAAAATCCATGGGGGTCAGGTCGGGACTTCGGGCTGGCCACGGTATGGGTCCACCTCTTCCAATCCATTTGTTGGGGTAATTAGTGTCTAGCCACTCTCTGACACTTCGTCGGTAGTGTGCAGGGCAACCGTCATGTTGATACCACATATCTCGGATTAAATTGAGGGGTAAATCTTCCAGTAATTCGGGTAAATCGTTTCTTAAAAAGTTTTTGTAATGTTCCCCATTTAAATTGTCAGGCAGAAAATATGGCCCAATCAAATGGTTTGAGATTATTCCCATCCAGACATTCAAACTGAACCGTCTTTGTGATCCTTTTGGTCGCTTTTTATTGGGATTTCTGTCTTCTTTCGGAGCCCACTAATGAGCGTTGTGGTAATTGGTGATGCCGTCTTTATCAAATTTTGATTCATCTGTCCACAAGATGTGTCTTAAGAATGCTGGGTTTTCTAAATCTGCGTTGAGCATGAATCTGCAGAAATCAAACCTCCTCACAGGATCTCCTTCTTCGATAACATGTACCGGCGTGTAATGGTAGGGATAAAGGCCTGCAGTATTCACTGTAAACCACACTTTCCACTGCGATAGTCCAAGTTCTCGGGCAACAATATTAGTGGAAGTAGTTGGATCCGATCTAAACCGTTGCACTATTTCATTGTCTTGCTCTTCATCGTCATCATTAATACGAGGTCTGCCTAGGTCTGATCGTCGCCTCGAAACAGAGCCAGTCTCTCTTAGTCGTCGGTAAACTCCGTCAAAGACACTGACATCCGGTACTCGGCGCCCGGGATAACGTGCAATGTATTCATCCCGAGCTCGCGCGGATACACAGTTGCAGTACCCGTAACAAATTAAAATATCCGCATATTCCTCGTTCGTGAAGGTCGTCATCGTCAACAGTTCCAAATCAGAAGTACGTATCGAAGTCCAGTTAACAAGCACAGTCACAAATCGAAGGGGAAACAGTCCAGAAACACAAGCCAAGTCGAGTATGAATCCAAGAGCACTAAGTATCACATCTACTACGGACGAATCGCGTAAGCAGACTAAAACCAAACAGAATAACAACAAAATGGCCGAAAATAATCTATCTCCCTCACACCTACATAAATCGTCCCGCTTGCACGCACCACAGCTCCATCGAAGAACAATAGTACCGTAATTTTTGCTACTACCTGGGACCCTTTTATGAAAGTTTTTTCTAAGAATTTTGATAATACCCTAGCTTGTTATACCATGTTGGATAGCTAAAGAAACGTAGATTTTATTTAGTACATCTGCAGCATAACTGTCATAGACTTTTTTTGAAATATTCTTAAAAGAAAAAAAATGTTTTTACAAATTTGTTTATTTTTTAAACTTTCAATCGTCGACTACTACCCAGTTGGTTCAATAACATGTTATTTTTTGTGTTGAGAGTAATAAACAAACTAATCTACTACACAAAAATAGCAAAAACATTATCAATTAGAGGCACAAAATCCGAAAAAAAGGACAATTATACAAAAAATCTTCATTTTATTTAAAAAATAATCAAAATCCAATATTTCAATATGGGTTAGGTTTGGGGTGGGGTGTTTCATAGTCAAATCAGCTAGGAATGATGAAAACTAAAACCTCTTAAAGGATCTAGGTCGACTTAACCTGTAACTCTGTATATACTCGTATAGATATAGATATAGATTTGCAAGAATGTTCGAGTAATTTTATAAGGTGAAAACCTGAGGCATTCCATTTAGCGCACCAATTTGAAGAGCACCAATTCGAATTATATCAATAGGAATAGGTGTGATTCGAAATAGAGCTCTTCCAATTGGCGCGATTATTAGAATGCCTGGAAAATCTCATTGCAATGAAATCGCGATAGTACATTATTACACCGTAAACTGTCAAGTAAGCTGTCAACTGTCAGCTGGCACCAGCTGTGACAGTCAATACAAATTATCTTAATGCACATTTCGCACCTTCAAAACGACAATGACGTAAGTGCGAAAACATAATTTTCGAGATATAGGTACGCTTTAAATAAAAAAAACACTTTCACAGTTTTTTTTTTTTCGAATTATATTTACTATTGTATTTTTTACACTTCCGTCATTGTCGTTTTAAGGGTGCGATTTGATTGCATTCAACGGTCATTGCTGCCATCCGAGACTATACAGATGCTCAGTCCAGTGCTCAATTATTTTTCGGGATTTTATAATAAGTTAACATCAAATTTCAATCCAATCCAATGATTGAATGATGAATGTCAAACCATTAAAGAAATGGTCAAGAGATTTTTTCTAATAGAATTTATCGTTCCCTTTTCACACAAAATATTGAACGAATTTTTCCTAATAGAATTTTTCGATCCCTCTTCCAACGACTTACTTACAGGCCAGACAATATTAGCTAGATGAAAAGCTATTGACATGAAACTAACACAAACATCGGAAAATCTTCCCAATTTGAGGGTCCAAACAAAACGTTGCCTAAATAAACGCAGCATATGTGGGCTCCAGTAATTGTCTCACTTTGTCCGCAAAATTATGGTGACCGCACTTAACCCTTGTCTGGCTAAAAATAGCCCATCGCATGTATTCATTCAGCCAATTCAAGCGGACTTAATTCTTGTTGCTCATGGAGGCTTTCATCATAGCACGGTGTAATGGAAATGTTTTATTTATATATGCTTTTAGCCTATTTACGTATGTACTATAAATGTTGGCTAGTTAACCGTAGACCAATCATTTAATCAGACCTCATTATGAATTTATAAGTATGACTGTACATAATTAGAGGAGCTCGTGGCTAAATAATTACAGCCGCATAGACCGATCTTCCGGGTTAAGCCACGCTTGCCGAGGTTGGTCTGTGGATGGGTGACCATTTACCATAGCGAGTTTCCTCCGTGCCTCGGAAAGCACGTAAAGCCGTTGGTCCCGGCTGTCATTTGTAGATCTTTGACAGTCGTTACTGTTGGTCAGAAGCCAGAAAGTCTGACAACCAGTCTTACCAAGAGTATCGTATTACCCAGTTACTGGGTTGCGGAGGTCTGATAGGCAGTCGCTCCATGTAAAATACTGATATTCAGCTGCATCCGGTTCGACTGGAAGCCGACCCCAACATAGTTGGGAAAAGGCTAGGCAGATGATGGCTGTACATAATTACCAGGGAACGGAATCTTATGGCAAAACAATTGGAAGGTGATAGAGATGGGTCATTATTTTTTATCGATTATTCAAGCTATCGATACTTTTTAACAGCTGAGAATACAGACGGACGGAAGAAATATTAGCCATTTTTTTGAAACACAAAATAATGGATCAACACGAAATGTCAAATTGAAATAGTTATGACGTAATTAATTTTTCATTCTGATTACCGTACTATAAGTACCGTAAAACTTCCCGAGTCGCGGTAGTTATGACATTTTTTTGATATTAAGACAATGTTTTATTTATTGTCATTAAAGATTATTTATGTGTAAAGAATGAAAGTTAAAAGTATTTGTTAACTTATCAAGTACTGTAATAGACACAATAGATAAACAATGGCAGTGACGATCCGGATCGTCGCGCGGGCCGATAGGTACCGGTTAATTAAGCAATAAAGTTCAAAACTAAAAACTATCGATAGTTTGAATACTTGATAAGAATAATGACCCATTTCTATCACCTTTCAATTGTTTTTCCATTAGATTCCGCTCTCTGATAATTACATAATATATGAATGTCTTCTATGAAAATGTATTATTAATGATAACTACTTTAAAAGCAGACATGGCAAATACATTCGCAAGCAATTATGATGATACCATTGACTTTGTACCAGACACATCATCACAATGACATGTCATATTCTTTATTCCTTTCTTTCAAAATGTATTTGAAAAGGTGATTTTTTCGTGTCTAGACTTTTGGCACGTGCGATCCTTCATTATATCTAATAAAAAGGGTTTCAAACTTCCAAAAGATTTTTCTGCGACAGATCAAAAGAATGTCTCCTTATTCATTAAAATAAATAAAAATCCAGGCAATAGAAAGGTCTTTAATAAAAAAAAAACTTACAACGTGTCTAAAATATGTATGAGAAGGATTTCGAACAGGTTGTTCGTATCCGAACACACAGACACACACAGGTAGATAGAGTTTTTAGACTAAATAAAAAATATATATATTAGCCTGTAACTGTCCCACTGCTGGGCAAAGGCCTCTTCTTATACACAGAAGGAACGAGCATTGATCACCACTTTTGCTCACTGCGGGTTGGCGATTTCAGACCATAAGTCCAGGTTTCCTCACGATGTTTTCCTTCACCGTTTATCGGTGGTGTCTTAGATTAACTAAGAAAGTACATATGAAATTGAAAAAATCACATTGGTACTTGCCTGGATTTGAACCAGCAACCCGGTGCTGAACAAGCGGGGCTGTAACCTCCGGGCCACCACGACCTTTTTTAGCCTCATAATATAAATAAAGTACAATTAGTTATTTACAATATTCTGTAAAACCTTTTTCTCGGTAGCAGCCTTGATTCTGGATTTGTGTCCGGTTGTTAGCAATAGGCTCGCCTACTATAGAACTTAAACATAACGGTGAAATGAGGGCGTACATACACATCTGCCCAACCCTACGAGGAATACAGGCGTGAGGTTATGTAAAACCAAAATAATATTAAAAATAGATACAAATTTCTAGCATATTCAGATTTCCCTAGGGATTACGGAGGTCAGACAGTACTCGGTCTGTTTCAAAGCAGATTAGAGTTCTCATCACTAAAGAAAGTAATCGTGAAATTCATAATTATTATAAACGCGAGGGCATTTCTTATAATATGCTTTGTAGGTTCTCACAAAGTGTCAAGAAAACTCCAACCCCCTTATTACAAAAGATGGTTTAAACCAAGACTAAGGTAAACCCAGGTTTAAAATATACCCGTCACTTTCTTATGTCATGTAACAAAAAGAGACGAGGCTATTTTAAAACCTAGGTTTTTCTTAGACCATCTTTTGTAATTAGGGGGTCTAGGACCGTATGATTAAACCACTGTTATGTGTCATACTTAGGATGGTGTTCACCAGCATTTCCTCCGAAAATGCACTAGAATTTTAAGGGAAAGGTTTGTTCAACCAGAGAATTAATATTGGTGAACACCAACCTTACTCAATAACGGAATAATCTTAAATGTTGTACGTAGTACATATTAGGTACTTCTATGTCTGAAATACACTTTTGACAACACTTAATGCTGATTTGATTAATAAACAACTAAGAAATTAAAATGGCTTTCACATTTCGACAGCGACTCTCGGGTGTGTTCTGAACCGACCCCATAATCCGCACCCATTTGTGGGCTTCGCTAGGGTTGAGGATAGAAAATTATATTTTGTTATAAACGGATCCCTATTGCCAACCCATCCCAGTACAATATTCCCAACGGATTCTTGTGAAACAGACAATAAAGGAAAATAATTATACATATAGTACATTAACTAACGAAAAGTGTTCCCGTTAACCAGCAACACTATAGCGTACATACTAAAAAAATATTCACAAACAAAATAAAAAATGAAAAAAAATATCAAAGTATCGCAAAAAAATAAAAAAAATGTTAAGTAAAAGCAACGCTTACTGTACATGCTCACTTGTCCATCAACGTGTCAAACACAGCAACATCACATTTAACCTATCTACGCTACTATATTGGTTTTAAACAGGCCGTTCCGAATTGTTTTTCATTTTTATTAAAAAAAATCGAATTTTTTTTTGCTTATTTTTGTATTTTTATTTTAATCTATTAATGATGTATATTAACGGGTTTTAGGGAACGCCCTCTGTTATTTTACATACTGTATATTATTTATTCTAATTATTATAATTCGACTGTATATGATAATTGTGATTAGCCTGAGGTCTGAGCTCTTCGACTTGGATATGGTAGCTTAGAAGTGGAAAGTGATCGCAATTGTTATATCGTTCCGAAGCGGAATGCTGAGGACATAATTTCAAATCCCGAGAATTTATACGATACAGACACAGACAGCTGTACATACTGTCCTATGAAACTACACTACGGCACGAGTTGAACCAACAGACTTTAGCAACAGACCTACAGACACAGAGCTGTTGTCCGCCGGAACTACACAACAACACGTGTTCAGCCAACAGGCTCCACCAACAATGGCAACAACCTTAAATACTGCAAACGTTCCATAAATTAATCCTGGCATTGACAATAACATCCAAAAACAGGATGTCCAACTCATCTCGTTCAATTCCCTTTATAAAAGCAACAAAACTTGTATAGTAACTACACTAGTTTGAAAGCTCCCCAGTTGTCACCCCGTGGATGGCTTTTATTCACAAATTGGATTAATTATCGCTTACGAACGAACAACAGCGGGGATCGCCTATTGTGGTCCTGTTTATAGACTTTTGTTATTGGGTTTTGTGAAATCGGCTTGTCGCTTTTCGAGGTGGAGGTTTTTTCTCTAATTGACGAAAATTTAAGGGTTGGTGGTGATTTTAAATTGAGTATTTTTGCTCCTGTTCGCGATGATCAATATTCGAGATCTTATAATGTTTTTAGTGGATTACGATTCTATTGAGAACTTACATACGATGTTGCAGTGTACCTAAACATGGGCCAGTGCGGGATTCATTACGAGGAGGAACACGGTAAAAACAGTACGGTTGAATGTACGGAGCATAGCATAACTGACTATACTTTCCCACTGATAAAATCACCAGACAGCAACAGCAAGATAAACGAAAAACAAGTTTAATTATTAATAACATTATAAAGAAATGCAGAAAAAATACAATTTCATAAGTAAGCATAGGTATACTTCATCAAACATTCACGCACCAATTTGAATCACACCAATAGCCAATAGTAATAGGAATACTATACGTGTGATTCCAATTGATTGATGCTCTTCAAATTGATGCGCTAAATGGAATGCCTCTACTTCATCATCATCTACCTCCCAATTTATTTACGGTAGGCGCCACATGTCTTTTTTTGGTACATCTCTATCAGCCGCCGTCCTTCGAACTTCCTTCTTACCCATATTTCGTCTTATTAAGAAAGATGGTCTACGAAAAACGCAGGTTTTAAAATACCCTGCCTCTATTTGTTATATGTATGACGTTCGAAAATGATGTGAGATTTACCTTAGTTTTGGTTTAAACTATCGTTTGTATAATTGTATGAATTGTGTTATAATTGCATTGCTATCTGAGAATCCCGACGCGTCACATTTCCACGATCCTTATTTCTTTCCGCTTACGCAAAGTTCTTCATCTGCGAGAATTCAATACGTATCACGTATCTGTCGTGACACCTTATAAATTGATCTTCAAGATATACTTAACTTTGTCGGGATATCCGATTTATTGATTCATTTGTACGAGCGAAAAATGTTATGGAACGTTTTTATCGGTGTTGAGTTATTGCGTTTTTAGGAGCGATAAGAAAAAATGTATTGGTACATAATATGACATAATTCAATTGGTTCCTTGAAATCAATTAAGAATTAATTACAATCACAAGAAATGTTCTGTGCAAACGTTTTATGACGACATCTTTCCCAGAGACCATCTTACCTTTTAATTATAGAAATGAAGTAGGTAACGAACTAACCTTCACAGTACAGCAAATATTTGACTTCCCACCTGTCAATGACCAAATGAATTCAGTTTTAAATCAAAATGCTTTTCTATGCAATCCGAAACAAAAGTATTTGTTTGATAATCTGAGAAATTGTTTTGGATATTGTTCTACCTATTTGTATATTAAGTATTATTTTTGTCAGTTTGTTAAACAAAAAACAAAAAAAATAACTAAAATTCATGGAACAGTATTTTCGGAACAAAAAAGTCGTAACTCTTTGGTAATGACGTCCTTTTTTGACCACAGTGTAAAAAAATGAGGTGAAAAGTTTGCGTTCACGACACCCAAGTAGGGTTACCATTTCGAAATTTGAAAAGTCCTGACAAAATACCGGACATTTCTAAAAGAGTCCGGAAATTTTAGTCACAAAATTAAATAATTAATCCTACGCGCAGCGCATTAGCTAATGTACACACGTTTTATTTTTAATGCTAAAACTAAATATTCATTTTTTTTCCATCTTAGTCAATAATCCGGACAAAAAGTCCGGACAGAAGGTCGAAAATCCGGATATGTCCGGACAAATCCGAACGGTTGGTAACCCTACACCCAAGTAAGAAGATAAAAGGAAATTCAATTTGTATAAAAAGTATTACATTTCGCACTCAGAGCCCACTAAAGTTGTTTAGTAGCTACCTGGCTGAATCCAGTTAGATTTAGTGAGATTTCATTTTGTCCAACAAAACAATCTTGAAATATAAACATAGTCGTATGTTGATCTCAGTTCAGATATAACGTTTATTTTTATTTTTTTTTATATTTCGTCTCCTTTTGACTGCCATCTCTTCTGATGTTAAGCGATGATGCGGTCTACGATAGAGCACGCTTGCCCAGAAGAAAATGTGATAAGAAGGTGATAATTCTGTGCCCCCAGGGGAAAAAGGATATAAGTCCTTATAAGTACCCTTAAGGTATGAGTTCGTAGCCAACTGCATACAGCAGCAGCAGACAACGTGTCGCTCCGACACTACTGGTTTCTATGTATCTCTATGAAATACCTTCTGCAGCTAGCGATACGTTGCACGACCGCAGAAGACGTGTCGTCCGACCGCAAATCAGTAGTGCCAAAGACGCTGCAGCGACGACACGTTGAATCTTTCTCAAAAAATGACGCTCCGACGTGTCGCTACGACATGTCGCAACGACACGTCGTCTGCTGCTGTTGTATGCAGTCGGCTACGAACTCGTACCTTTATAAGGACTTAAACCCTTTTTCACTAGGGGCATAGAATTATGGCTATAAGATATACAGCAAGACCGGTTAGTCGCTTTACATCCGAAGACCATAAACTCTGCTCATCATTCTATACAAATTTTAGTATGGGACAGACTCTAAATTCGTAAAAAAACTACTGTTCGTAAAAAAATGATTTGAAAGAACATTTCGATGCCACGCATAAATGAATGAAAGCACGGCGGTACAGCTGACAGGCACGACTAGCGCGATATTGTTCCGCGCAGTCAGTTAACTCGGGGCACTAAAATAACTCAGGTTAAAAACACCACGATATCTGGGTTTTTTTTTTTGAATCTGAATAAAATCCCTGCAGGTTCAATCTGTGTTACCAGTGATCACTAGGTTTGACGGAATTACGCGAATTTGAATACACCCTGTATTTATTATACAATAGCAAAGCGAAATTAAATACAGGAGAAATCGCGCAATAATTCAGATCCTCATTCCGCCATCTTTAAAATACGCGTCATAAACATGAAAACACCGCGATTTTAATAAAGGAACGTCATAAATTGATATTTCTGTTTTATTAAAAGTTTCTCAAAGCTGTTTCCAATTCCGATTGCGAGTTTTGTGAGCAAAACGTTGATTGTTTCGCTTTGTCAAGCGCTAGCTTTTCAATATTTTGCCTTTTGAACTGTGTACCTGCGACAAACGAACGTTGTTATAGCAAACGCAAAATGCAATTAATATCGACATGCTACTAGGATTTAGCAGACTGATTGATTAGTAGAACGATTGTATGAATAGGTAACACAAAAAAGCGGTAACCATTATTAAAATAGTCGTATGTATCCATTTGAGAGATTGTAATGCAAAAAAATAAAAACTTAAAAAAAAACCATCCAAGTGCGAGTCGGATTCGCGCACGAAGGGTTCCGTACCATTATCTATAAAAACGGCAAAAAAATCACGTTTGTTGTATGGGAGCCCACTTAAACATTTTTTTATTCTGTTTTTTAGTATTTTTTATTATAGCGGCAACAGAAATACATCATCTGTGAAAATTTCAACTGTATAACTATCACGGTTCATGAGATACAGCTTGGTGACAGACTGACGGACAGCGGAGTCTTAGTAATAGAGTACCGTTTTACCCTTTGGGTATGGAATCCTAAGAACTGAAAGGAGTACAGTATCCTTATTGCGCAAAACACTCGTAATCGTTATGGCTTTGATTTTGACAATACAGCAATATTCATAGAACGCAGAGTACCTACAGTTTCATGCGCCGGTGCCTTCAATTTGTTTCAGCGTAGATTGGCACCGACTTCTGAAACTGTTAAGTTTACAATATGATAATTATTAATTACTTTACTCCTTTGAGTTTTATTAAGTCGGTTTTTACTTTTTTAATTTTTTTATTTTAAACCTTTTTATTGCCACAAATTAATTGGACGTGGACCACTACTACAATCAGAATGTCGTCTATTATATAGGTAAGAGCGTGTCCACATCTCCACGTCACGACGTCGTCAACGTGGAACGGTGCGGTAACGTGGCACGGTGCGTTCACGTAACGTGCAAATTTACGTTACCGTATCGTAAACATGCACGTCAGGATCATTGTTAGATTTATCGTTGACCATGTAGATCCTGAATTTTAATAAGAGAAACAGTAAGGTATGGGTTTAAAGCATCAGAGCACATAGACGGCGACTAACTCGCGGGCGTGGAGAGTGCGGGCGGAGCGCATATACGTGTGCGGTTGCGGCTAGAGGCGGAACGTGTTTTACCGCACCGTTTCACGTTGACAACGTCGTGACGTGGAGATGTGGACAGGCCGTAATTCATTTTTAAATTAGTAAGTATTCCGCACCAAATAAAAAATAATTACTCAAATCGGTCTACAAATCTCGGAGAAATCGGGGTTCATAAATAAATAAAAAAATCCCCATCAAATTGATAACCTACTTCTTTTTGAAGTCCATCGGTTAGTAATTAAACGTAGAAGATTTTGTTTTATAGCTCCAGCAATTTTAAAAAGTAAAGCAGCAATTTCATAAAAACCGGCCAAGTGCAAGTCGGACTCGCGCACGAAGGGTTCCGTACCATTATCTATAAAAACGGCAAAAAAATCACGTTTGTTGTATGGGAGCCCCCTTAAATATTTATTGTATTCTGTTTTTTAGTATTTGTTGTTATAGCGGCAACAGAAATACATCATCTATGAAAATTTCAACTGTCATTGTCAATTAACACGGTTCATGAGATAGAGCCTGGTGACAGACGGACCAACAGCGGAGTCTTAGTAATAGGGTCCCGTTTTACCCTTTGGGTACGGAACCCTAAAAAGCACCTACAATCTAATTTCAATAGCAACATTTCATACATGAAGTATTTACACGATGTCAATTCTCTTTATTGCATTGCAAATTGCACTTCCATTCGCTCCGGTGTGCTTCGCCAGGTGTAAATCGTATAAGTACTGTAACTGCTGCAGTAGGTTACAAATCATATTATCTATCAGGCTCAGGTGTTTTACATATATTACAGAATATAGACAGTTATAAGACATACAGATAATACACCGTAAGTAAAATAAAAGAGGGCGTTAACATCATCAGGTAGGTATATAAAATTAATCCCTATTTCCCTTGGTCACGGCATCATGCGTGAGCGGCTGGACCGATTTCGCTACTTTTTTTTATTATTTTCGTAATTGTCAAGAGAATTACCATATAATATTGTATGAAAGAAAATTTTGATATTCAAAAAAAAAACGAAATAATTATCTCAGTATGTCCATATTTTTCATTTGTTTACCGTATGCATGAAAATGGTTTTAACTTTTTGTTACTATTTTAATTTTGTTTCTGATGGTAGGTAGTAGGTAGGTAGTAAGTAAGAAAAAGTGCATTGCAACGCATGCCGGGTATAGCTAGTTATTAATAAATAAAAATACAAAGATAAAAATACAAAGAGCAAAAAAAAAGAAAAAGAAAAACTATTCGGAGCAGTTTAAAACAAAATAGTAGCGAAGATAGATTAAACGCGATGTTGCCGTGTTTGATATACAAGTGCGCATGTACCTATAGTAAGCGTTGCTTTTACGTATCAATTTTTCATTTTTTGTGTTTTTTTTTTGTTTTGTTTCGGAATATATTTTTTTAGTATGTAGGTACGGGCGCTATAGTATTGCTGGTTATCGGAAATGCCTTCCGTTATTTAACATGCTGTATTATAACTTCGTCGGAGAGCTCGTTAGAGGCAAAGATGAGAGAATGAACAGGTAAATCGAATAACTTTTCAATGTTGAATTGAAACGCGCTCCGGCCATTATTTTTTGTGCTTCAAATGTATATTGGAAGCAAAATAGGATAAAAACAATTTAGCTTTATAAGTTCGGCGTGTCAAACCTTTTTCTAATTAAACGTTTTATCACACTGTTTTCTTTGACTTCTCATAATACACTTTTTTATTTAACATGAATAAAAATCTTTTTTTGTTGTTTATCTAGTACCTACTGGCGTGAAGCTCAAACAAGCAAACGGACAAAAATCTAAAAATGACAATTGTGGCATCAGTATCGTTTCTGGGATACGTTGTACTTACTTTTTTCCGAAAATATTGAACTGTACAGTTTTAGAATTGTTACGATTTTATTATATCTATACAAGGTTAGTCGGAAAGGGGGTACTAATCCGAAGCCCACTTATAGTATCGCTGATGACTGTTTGAAAGCAAGTGTTCAAAATTCAATATTTTTTTCCAAATTAAATGATTTTTATTTTAGTTTTTTCAAAAATTCTTCATCCCTGCTTTAGTTACAAATTCAGAAAATGGTGCTTCTAATTCATGACCCCAAATATGACCTAAAATGTAAACACAGCTGGACATAACTGGGGATAGATAGATTTTAGAGTTTATTTTTTTGAGATTTTTGGAGAACTGTTTCTCTTAAACTATTGAGTTTTGGGAAAAGTTGTAGAACAAAAGTTATTCATTATTATGTGTACTTTAACATTCTTTCGGATTAGTATCCCCTTTCTGACTAACCTTGTATGTAGGTCTGCAAAGTGACTAAAGTATTCCCTTCAATTCCAGCCATATGTCAAAAGTAAAAATGGGGCTTACGCTCCGCCGTGCATGATAGACGTCACGTTGTACACGCACACAGAACCGTGGTAACTGCCATTCAGCGCTGACAAGCGTCCATAACATATCCATTAAGCATGATGGCGTATGTGAGCCCTTTAGCGAAAAACCAATAAAAAAAACAAATGCAACACCATACCAATCAGAAACAAATAAAACAAAGTTACCAACAACGGGAATTAAGCGTTAACAATTTGTACTAACAGGATTAGCCGTCATCTCGACGTCGAATTGGCTAGCAACGACGTCTATTTGACTTCATTACCTTGACGTTTTCGTCCCTTCCCTTTCGATCCCCGTCCATTATTGCACGTTTTTTTCCCTCTTTTGTCTTCGGGAAGTCTTTCTAGTGATGAGGGAAAGGGATTGGAAGAGAATAAGCCGTGCGATTCATTAATGGGTATTGTTATTTCTGTGTCGCGTCCGGTGTTTCAGTGTTGATGCAATTTTAATGTTTTTGTGTAACAGGTTTTTATTTTCCAGCTGGTTTCTGCTTGATTACATTATGGATTACGTACAGTACAACATAACTAATAGGTCACATCGATGTATTTGATTGAACAACCAATGGTAGTCGCTCATTTTCGCGCCACTCACACGTTGCGTCAGCGTACAGATCATTTTCACTGCAGTATTTTCAATAATATACCGCAAAAATCGAATTTATCGTTGGATCCGAAACACTATCGTGGTTGCAAACGTGCGATCCGACAGCCGAAACTTCGTAGCTCGATTTTCGGAGTAGGCCCTCTGTTACCGAACAGCCGGAAATGCTAGTGACATTATTCGTAAAACTTATATAATATAATATAAATAAATGCGAATGTGAGTTTATTTCTTGTTTACGCCTTAACGGCTAAATTGTCGATCCGATTGTGATGCAAGACAAAAAAAAACTTGAAACCCAAAAAGGACATAAGGTAATTTCATTCCGGAAAATTAAAAAGATTAACCGCAATCCCAGCCGCAGGCACTGCTTAGAATTAAGTAAAGTACCTTCAACTCATAAAATTTTGACTGAGTCAGCTTCAAAAGTCCGTCTATTCTACTTTACCTATAGGCGTATACTATATGGGCGCAGTGTAAATCTAATTTCGAACATTATAGCGATTTAATTTCGTTAAAATATTTATGTCATTTGATCCCGTAGGCAAGTTAGTTTTGGTACAGTCATATATGTATCTATGATTATTATAGATCTATGAATCATAGTTATATGACAATGTTATATAGACACATGAATCATTGCGCCATACAAAGATATGACTCTAGAGGTAATTTAAGAGATATGATCCTAGATAATGATAATATAATAGAATATCTCCCTCACGAAGTCAGGTGTTGTGACTTTCATGTCTCTAAAAATATTGTTGGAGCTTGTGATCAACACTGCCATAGACTATACACTATAACACAGCATAGGCTGAATGGAACACATATTTTTTTTGACACCTGTCATCTGTCATAACGTTAGAATATGCACTTGCTAATTGTTTCCCGCCAAAAATATAAATAATAAAATTGTTCCCGCTAAATTAACACCGCATTAAAATTAATTGTTCTTGCACTGAGTATTCCTGCAGTTATTATTCCACTAAATTCCTTATAATTCCCGTACATGGTCCTTCGAGCCGGATAACGTATAATAAAGAAGATCAGCGGTTATAATCAAGGAATTAAGAATTGTATTATCCACGCGTCGTGGAGGTTTGCCAGTGGATTGGATTGATCTCGAGCAAGCTATTAGCGGTGTACGGCGTTTATAATTAATTTAATATCGTCACCCAACACTCAGGTAGTATAAGTAAAGTAAATATTCATAAAAAGGTTAGTATATTACCTATTGTATTGTGTTAGATGAAAATCATTAGGTACCTACTTGTTGCATTGTGATTAGTATTTTATTCAACAGCCAAACTAAGTTTAAAATTATACAGATTACAGTATAGTTAGCTTATTTGCTACATCATTTAAACTTAAGTTAGGTATAAAGCTGTAACTAATTCACATAATTATCTACTTAACAGTGTTTGTTAAGTGTTAGCAGGTATCTTAACATAATACATGTAAGTTGAGAGTGTTCGATATTAGTGCAAGTCATTGTTAAAAATAGTATTCAGGAAGTGTATAAAACACAGTTTCAGGTTTTTATTAAGATAATATTGTTCGTTTTATAATTGTATTCCTGTATCAATTTCAGGTTGACATCACTCGTCTCCCAGTATGTCCGAGGAAAGGGATTTAGTTAAAAAGCGAGGTAGCTATAAAGGTCGTTTGACTGCGTTCATCAACTTTCTGGACTCACTTAAGGACAAAGAGTTATCAAACTGTGATGTGTCGGAATTGGAGTTGCGTATGGGTAAGATCGAGTCGTTGTACGAGCGGTATGATGAGGTACAGTTACGTCTAGAATGCATTGTAGATGATCTCAAATTACAATACTCTGAGCGTTCTGATTTCGAGTCTCTTTATTATCAATCCTTGTCCAGAGCACAAAATATTGTGAGTGATTTTAATAAAGATAATAAATCGATGGAAAGCTGTAAAAGTACACATGCTGGCATGCATAAGCCAGTTAAATTGCCAACGATTCAGTTACCAAAGTTTGGTGGATTATATTCTAATTGGCTAGAATTTCGCGACACCTTTACTAGTCTGATTCATTGTAACGACGACATTGACGAAATCAATAAGTTCCATTACTTGAGAGCATCTCTTGAGGGAACTGCTGCAGTAGTAATTAAATCCATTGAGTTTTCTTCAAGCAATTACTCTGTGGCATGGAAGGTGCTATGTGATCGATTTGACAACAAAAGATTATTGGTGCAAAATCATGTGTCCGCATTGTTTAATATTGAGTCCATCCTAAGGGAATCTTCTGTTGCAATAAAAGGTTTAATCGATCACTTAAATAAAGATTTGCGTGCATTGGAGTCGTTAGGGGAACCTGTTAAATTCTGGGACACACTTTTGATTTATATTGTTACTCGCAAGCTTGATCAAAGGACCTATCGTGAATGGGAGGAGTACAAAGGTAGGATGGATAAAGACAGCACGATCACGTTCGACGCATTTATGCAATTCTTACGTAATCGAGCCGATCTAATTGAGACCTTAGAAATAGTTCGCAATAATAATTCCCAAACGTCAGGTAAATCAGGCCCTAAGATCAAGTCTATGGTAGCAACACAATCTCCTAACGGTTCTAGCACTGAATCAGCTCCTAAAGTATGTCCTAAATGTAATAACAATGATCATATTTTAAACAATTGTCCACAGTTTCTCGCATTAAACAATGACGATCGTCTCAAACTACTGCCCAGTTATAAAGTCTGTTTCAACTGTTTTCATTCAGGTCACTATGCTAATAAATGTAAAAAACCAGGTTGCAAACTATGCAAACGTAGGCATAACACACTAATTCACATAGATTCTAAAGGCACCATTGCGAATACACTTCGTGATAATAACAACTTGTCTGCATCGTTTTCTTCACCGTCTACCACTACTGATACAAATACCGTAGCCTTGTCAGCTAACATTGCATCTCCCCGTGGTCATAAGCAGCAAGATGTATTGTTGTCGACCGCCCTGGTCAAGCTGCGGGACCACAACGGCTGCGTGCATCTCGCTCGCGCGGTTCTTGATAGCGGTAGCACCTCGTCATTTATAACGGACAGGTTGTGTAAACAACTCAATCTAATAACTAGCCAAGTAAATAAATCTATTTTAGGCATCAACAATGTCACTTCGCATGTAGGCAAAACTTGTCGTGTTAAGGTGACATCATTAGATGATAGTTTTGTTTTCGAACTTAATTGTTTTGTTCTGCCATACATTACAAGTAACGTACCGTGCCGTAAAATAAACATTTCTGATTTCGAAATACCATCGAATATTATTTTAGCTGATCCTACTTTTTATAAGCCCGCTAATGTCGATTTATTAATCGGCGCTGACCTCTTTTGGGAGTTGTTAGGATCGCAAAGACTAAAGCTAGGTACCGAAAAACCAATATTATGTGAAACCCGTTTAGGATGGATAGTTTCCGGTCCAATTACTCAAAATTATATTTCACTGCTGTCGAATGATGTAAATTGTAATTTTTCTAAAATGGTTTCCGATGGCGATAGTGACTGGGAAAGGCTTAGAACAGAATTGACAAAGTTCTGGCAATTAGAGGAGGTGAATGCGAAATCTTCCAATTCTTACATGCCAGAAGAAAAGCTGTGTGAGGATCATTTCGTTAAAAATACGACACGATTGTTTGATGGTCGTTTTTGTGTTCGCATACCCCTTAAGAAAGATCCTTCAGTTCTGGGCAATTCTTTTAAGAAAGCTGCACATTGTTTACAGTCTTTAGAGCGTAGGTTAAAGGTTAAGCCAGACTTTAGTAGAATGTATCACGATTTTTTGTTAGAATACGAGTCACTTGTTCATATGACAAAAATTAATAAACCTAATTTGTGTACTGGTTATTTTATTCCTCATCACGGAATATTACGTGAGTCGAGTAGCACGACCAAACTTCGTGTTGTCTTCAACGCAAGTTGTCCTACTTCGACGGGAGTGTCCTTTAATGACCTGCAGATGGTCGGTCCTACTGTGCAGGACGATCTGTTGTCTATAATTCTTCGTTTCAGGTTCCACAAGTATGTATTATCTGCGGATGTGGAGAAGATGTATAGACAAATAGTCGTCCACCCGTCTGATAGGTATTTGCAACAGATTGTTTGGCGTGACACTGTTTGTGAGCCGATTAATGTTTATGAATTAAACACCGTCACGTACGGTACGGCTAGTGCACCGTTTCTCGCGACACGATGCCTTAAACAAATAGGACTCGATTGTAGGAACCCTAAAATATCTGATATCATCAGACATGACTTTTACGTTGACGACTTACTGACAGGAGGGAATGACTTAGACGAAGCAAAATTCATTCGCACTGAAGTTACGAAAGCGCTTGCGTCGGCATGTATGCCATTGAGAAAGTGGAAGTCAAATGAACCTCAACTAGTGTCGGATTGTGTTCCTGCGTCAGGCAACTTGCCGGCGTCATTAGACTTAAACATTGGACCTAATGAGGCTGATAGATTGCTTGGTCTTGGATGGTATGTCAGTGCTGATGAGTTACTTTCCTGAGTTCCTTTATGTCTAACTAAGTCCTCGAATGGGTATACTAAGCGTGATTTGCTATCCGTGATTGCGCGAATTTTCGACCCCTTAGGTTTGTTGGGTCCTATTGTTATCACTATGAAGGTATTGTTACAGAAATTGTGGTTAGACAAATTATCATGGGATCAACCATTACCTAATGAGATTTGGAAACCATGGGATATTATAATTAAGTCTTTGCCTCTTTTAAATCATTTCCGTATTCCGCTAATTGTAGTCTGCAATTTATATACGGAGCTAGAACTCCATATTTTCACAGATGCGTCTGAGGCCGCATATGGTGCCTGCGTCTACATTCGCAGTGTTAGTGATAGGGGTGAGCATTTGGTTCGTTTATTGATGGCCAAGAGTCGAGTGGCTCCCATAAAGCCTACAACAATCCCGCGGCTGGAGTTGTGTGGTGCAGTAGTCGGTTCTCGTCTCTGTGAGAAAGTGATGAGCTCACTGCGAGTGAAGATCAGCCGGGTCTATTGTTGGACTGATTCAACCGTCGTGTTGGGATGGCTACAGATGATGCCTACCAAACTTCAGCCGTTTGTACGCAACCGCGTTGCTGAAGTTTTGGATAAGACGGGTGACTGTACATGGCGGCACGTCCCAACCGATCAAAACCCAGCAGATCTCATATCTCGTGGGGTGGATATCTGTGTTCTGCAGGGATTGGATCTGTGGTGGCATGGACCAAAATTCTTAGGACTAGACCCGTCTGGCTGGCCTTCACAAATAAAGTGTCCAGGACTGGAGTCGTTACCGGAGACTCGACCTAATGTAGTGTTAAGTGCTGTCATTAATGATTTAAAAAGTGAGGTTTTGATTGATTTTAGTCGTTACTCTAATTACTCACGGCTGATACGTTCTATTGCTTATCTATTGCGATTTATTAAGTCATGCAGAAAACATTATCCAAAGGTTAATTATTTGTCACACGATGAGTTACAAGATGCACTAAATGTTGTAATTATTCAAAGTCAGTCTCAATCATTTCCCGAGTACGAATTACTTTTAAATAAAAGGAGCTTACCTAAAGGGAGCGCCCTTCTTAAGTTCAATGTTTTTTTGGACGACAAAAATATTATGCGAGTAGGAGGACGTCTCAATAATTCTAATTTTGCTTATAGTAAAAAGCACCCTATATTATTACAGTCCACTCATAAGTTAACAAAAATATTATTTCATTTCGAGCATAGAAGATTGATGCATGCTGGCCCACAATTATTGCTAGCTTCCATTAGGGAATCTTACTGGCCGATAGGAGGTCGCAACTTGGCAAAGGTCTGTTATCACATGTGTGTTTTGTGCCACCGTATGAAGGGTAAGGTCGTAACTCCGTTAATGGGTAACTTACCACAAGAACGCCTTCGTCCAGGTTATCCCTTTGAGAGCACGGGCGTTGATTATGCTGGCCCAATTATGTGTGCAAGTCGTCAAGGTCGTGGATGCAGGCTAGTAAAGGTGTATGTCGCAATTTTCATTTGTTTTACAACCAAGGCCATCCATTTGGAGCTCGTTGGCGATTTAACTAGCAATAGCTACTTACTGGCTTTGTATCGTTTTATTTCTCGGAGAGGTAAACCCCTTGATATATTCTCGGATAACGGTGCCTCATTTGTCGGTGCGTGCAACGACCTTTCTAAATTTTTAAAATTAAATAGTTCGTCCTTGGGTGAAAGTGCAGCGAACGATGGAATAAGGTTCCACTTTATACCCGCATATACCCCGCATTTCGGTGGACTCTGGGAGGCGGGTGTCAAGTCAACAAAATACCACCTTCTAAGAGTGTTGGGAAATTGTAATTTGACTTTCGAGGAGCTGTACACCGCACTAACTAAGATTGAAGCCATTTTGAACTCTCGTCCACTGACGCCGATTTCTTCAGATCCTGCAGATTATACTCCGCTTACGCCAGGACATTTTCTTATTGGGCGGTCTCTTACTTCCTTACCGCAACCTGACTACCAGGATTACTCTGCCAACCATCTATCTCGCTTCCAACGAATCGAACAACTCCGCCAACACTTCTGGAGCAGATGGAGTAAGGAGTATATTGCAGAGTTACAAGTACGGTCCAAATGGCGTTCCTGCAAAGATGCTCTAAAATTAAACTCGTTAGTCGTGATTAAGGAGGATAATCTTCCTCCTCTGAAGTGGAGACTTGGACGAATTGTGGCTGTGCACCCGGGAACAGATGGCATCGCTCGTGTAGCTGACATCAAGACCTCCACTGGAGTCGTTCGGCGGGCATTCAACAGAATCTGCCCATTGCCCGTGTCTTCGGAATCTGGTTGAAACCGTTGCTTTCAACGCCCGGGGGCATGTTGGAGCTTGTGATCAACACTGCCATAGACTATACACTATAACACAGCATAGGCTGAATGGAACACATATTTTTTTTGACACCTGTCATCTGTCATAACGTTAGAATATGCACTTGCTAATTGTTTCCCGCCAAAAATATAAATAATAAAATTGTTCCCGCTAAATTAACACCGCATTAAAATTAATTGTTCTTGCACTGAGTATTCCTGCAGTTATTATTCCACTAAATTCCTTATAATTCCCGTACAAATATAGGGTTCAATTTCGAATGATTTAAAGGACTTCGTGAGGTAGAATATCTACATCAACTAACAGTTTTTTTTTCATATAAGTAGGAATGTAAAATACAAAATAATCAACTGTTGACACTTAACGTTTCCAGCCGGTATTTTACATTTTAAAATGCTATAAAACGAACAGCATATTCCAATCACTGTTTTAAACTCAAAAGTTAAAGTTAAAACCTTATAATATTTACCTGTCTGAAGAACTTCCATCGATATAAAAACTTTATTAGAAATATTTTGATAAATTTTCATTATGCTAATAATATTTATACAAAAACTAAAACTAACGACTTTATAAACTATTAACGACTTTAACTTAAGATTACTAAACTTTATCAAGAGCGTCAGCATAAAACTTTTAAAAACAGTATTAGGTACTTAAGAGTAGATGTTAGGTACATTTTTTATATAAAATTCGGCGTAGTTAAAGATTTACGGTTTTTATGTAAAAAATATTTTAACATTGGTGTTAAAAGAGAGAACAAGACAAACTTTGTTGTAAAATAAGTTTTTTAGTCCAAATTTTGTTCCGAACATTTCAGTTCCTCATTAAATATTTTAATTTTTTTTTTCAATTGTGTTAATGGGTGTATAAGTATTAAGCTGCGTCTACGCTAGGCGAGCGGAGCACGAGCGGAGCACGAATTCGCATAGCGTAGACAGACTTCGGAGCCTCGAACGAGCACGCCTCGAGCGTTTGGGTCGTGCTTGTCGGATAACTTTTTCATCATCATCTTCATACGTCATTTCACCTTCTTTCTATTAATTATATTAAACCTTTTTTTTATTCTCGTTACCTCTCGAATGATGACCAAAAGAACTTTTCTTTTTAATCGAGAGCTTTTTCAATTTTGAATATAGAATGTTCGAAAACGATGTGGCCTGTGATAAAAAGGAATATATTAAAGAAAATGTATAATAAAAACTGTGATAAAGAAAAGAAGGTGAAATGACGTATGGGGATGATGATGAAAACGTTATCCTACACGCTCAACAGCGCTCCGCCATTTGTCGGTTTTTTGACAAACAAAAGGATTTTGCATCGCGTAAAGGAATTTGATTGTTGTAGAATAGAACGGCTCCGCTCGTGCTCGGCTCGCCTAGCGTAGACGCAGCTTAAGGTAATCTGCCTTCTAATGGGAGGCAACATTATAACTATTAATCTCAATATCCCAGTGATATCTGCATGTGGTGGGTAAGCAGCTTATTCTTTGAAGCAGTGACCACTAATTTTTTTTATTGCTTGGCTTACATCATCAAATTATCTTTGGTGATTATTTTCCATAATACTTACTTTCCAACTGTCATAAGAATACCTATGACAGTCGTTACTGGTAGTCAGAAGCCCGAAAGACAACCGGTCTAACCTTAGGATATCGGTATTGCCCAGTAACTGAGTTGCGAAGGTCTGATGGTAGTCGCTACGTGTAAAATACTAGTATTCAGCCGCATCACACTGGAAGCTGAACAAAATATAGTTAGGAAAAAAGCCATTTAAGGGACACTTTTTACAAAAATCGTTTTATTGCATAATCTTGCTAACCTAGAAAGTCTCTACCAAACAAAGACACCAGCGTTGAAAACTCACATTATAAACAGATATATTTAAACATCGATACCTAGTAAATGCCACTTGGGGCCCAATTCTCCTAAAATAAATTGTTGCCAAACGCAATCGAACCACAACCGTCAGTCAGTTTTTGTTTTCTAAAACTTTCAAAATGATTGATTTTGTTTTTTGTGTCAAACAATTTGATAACTTTTGAAATTGAGTACTGTCTGAATGAACGGTTCGGTCTCGGTTCGGTTGTGATTTATCAAGATTTATTTTAGGAGAATTAGGCCCCTGATCATTTTAAAACCTAGTAAGTCACTTTAATCACATGGTTTTACCTAACATAATTACTTTTCAAAGGCTGACCGATTACGTTTATGCGCTCTCCTGTAAAATTTCGTTTTAAGCCCTTACTAGGTTTTGAAATGGGACAGCCGAAAGAGAGGTGATTATTTTCCATCTTTCTTTTTCGAATCGATGGTAATAATCTTTTTTTTTTTGCAGTACTTTGGTCTAATATGTAGCCACATTTACTGCTAAGAGGAAGCTCCTTTCTTGGGGTGCAAGAAACGAGCCACCCCGAGCGGCGTTTTCTTAAATCGTATTGCGATTCCGAACGTCCGGCGCACCCTGGACAGCTAGCACTCGGTAACGCAGAGTCTACTCTTAACTGACTAATCCTTTCACCACGATGGTAAATCCAAACGGCTCTCCTCAGAGCCATGACCAACGGCCAAATAACAAAAATGATTATTTTCCATCAAGGCGGATATAATAATGTTGTCAAATAACAATATTTTCTGGGAACCCGTAACTTTTATAACAAGTACATATCGAACTGAAAATAGAAGCAAAACGTATGTACATACATATATCAGCTGGCATGACGTCATGTTGTGTGCATGTGCATGACAATCTAAAGGGACATTTTATTTGCGTTACATTTTCCCTGTAAAATGAAATCAAGCTATAGGGAGTTCGTTTACATGTATAGTTTTAAATTTGGTTACTATCTTTTGGGTTTGTTTTTTATATTATAATTTATACAGCTGTAACAGGGATAACGCAAACACTCAAACAACCCAATTAAAATATGCAGCTATGATCACAAATATTTTTATTTGCATATATCGGTGTAAAAAAACCCTTAACGATAACGAAAACCACATATTCTACCCATCATTGGGATATTTTTTTTCTACCAGACCATACCTGGGAAAACATTGGTTTTTGAGATATTAAAGGTATACATTTTTTTTTTAGTTTTTTCCAAAACGTATTTTAAGTGATAATACTAAACTTTCTTCCAAACAACCTTATCAAAATTTTAAATTTTTCCTCACAAATTACTCATTTGAAGATACAAAAACGCAACGAATATCAAACGCACACGACCGCCTTGGCTCAGCTGTGTGGCCGCTGCACGCATGCAAACGCGCGGCATTGCCACAACCACACATTGCGCGCTACAAAGAAAAGCGTTTTTTATGCCAAAAAATAAAAGTCGTTTCCCAGCAATTATTTTTGGTCAATGTAGTTTAGTTTGATGTACAGAGTGCGTAGATTTCGGCTATGGGATGGGTCTTTTTACACCCTGTATAATATTATTGAAAATAGTATTACTTTTTAATTGTTAACTGCATTTAAAAATTCAGTTTTTTGAGCTTGACATGAGACTCAATTTTCTTTATCTCAATTAAAAGAATGATTACAAATCAGTCTTTAAAAAGCAAAGAAGGATGGGCACAAATGTATGGAGTCTGGTACTGGCACCAATCGGAATGAATGATGCACCGTTGGAAATGTATTTTTGTGTAGATTATGAATAACCATGGCGCTAGTTCCGATTCACTGTCCAATTGAAGTAATCCTGCTTGAAAGTTATCTATTTTTAACCGACTTCAAAAAGGAGCAGGTTCTCAATTCGTGCCCGACTGATGATGCCCGACTACGTCAAAGCCAAAAAGAAGGGTTATGAAGGAGGGGATTAAAATGATGACACTAAAACGTATTTAATAAAAAAAAAACTTTAAAAAAAGTAAAAACCGACTTCAAAGAAATACTAAAAGGAGTAAAATAATTACCATAATATAAAATTAACAGTTTCAGAAGTCGGTGCAACTCTACACTGAAGCAAATAGAAGCCACCGACTTCTGAAACTGTTCATTTTATATTATGGTAATTATTTTACTCCTTTTAGTATTTCTTTGAAGTCGGTTTTTACTTTTTTTAAAGTTTATTGTTACATCCTATTAAGTACACATACTTTTATTGTCATTTTTCTCGCGGTAACTCTTTCGAACAAATTCCGCAACCCTGAAAAATTCCGTAAGCCTGCGTTCCTGGTCCCTGTCCTCTGATTCAGAACGATTCGATTAGTCAGATATCGAAAGATTCGGATTGCTATCTCTTACAGCGGTTACGCACTGCATCCGATCCGAATCCGTGAAAATACGTTCCGAAGTAGCCATAGAACTATTTGTATGGTAGTTTACGCACTACATCCGGCATCCGTCATCCGATTTCTATTCGTCATCCGTGAATTTCTAATTCGGAAGAACAATTGACGGACCGAAGTAGCCATAGAACTATTTGTATGGTAGCTTACGCACTACATCCGGCATCCGTCATCCGTGAGTTTCTAATTCGGAAAAACAATTGACGGATCGAAGTAGCCGTAGTACTGACTTGTTTGAATTTGAATCAAAGATCGGAATAGTGCGTAAGCAACATCAGAATTCGGTCCGAGATTTTTATATCCGTATTTTCACGGATTCGGATCGGATGCAGTGCGTAATCGCTCTTACGAGATAACAAACCGAATCAATCGACAACTGCTTATTGAATGGGTTCTGAATCGGATGGCGAGTTTGATTAGCTCACTCGATATTATCTATTCCGTCTCTACGATTAACTGAGTGACTGACTTCTAACAAAGCTTAATAGGCATGTAGTTGATACTCGTGGCTTCATCCGCATGGATATTGCTTTTATACTTGACTAGTGACCCTTCGCTCATCCACATGGAATTAAAATACGATATGTCTATTTGGAATCCACCTTCCAACAGTAAACCAATCCAATCGAACTCTCCAATATTTCCAAGAAACACAGAAGCTTTTTGAACTTCCGATGAAAACATAACTCCTTAAAGATTATGAAAATCGTTTTAACGATCCTTTGTTTAATCTAACCATAGAAATCTAATTTTCTTATTATTTAGATTTCTGCGAATCTAACCTTTGGTATAATTCGTTAAGCCTCAGAGGGTAACAAAGCTATGGTTGCCAAAAATATAGTAGAATAACTAAACCCAATAACTTTTTGGAAAACATGGTAGATATTTTACAAACGTGTGGAGAAGTGAAAATACAGGGTGTAAACGAATTTGTGTTATTACTTAAAACCACATGATCTACTACTAGTGTAGATTGACCCCGCATGGGAATTAGATTGATTAAAAACAAAAAAAATAAAAAATACATTTTTTCATGCTGTAGTGGTAAGTTATCGTATCTAAACCACCATAACCCTTCGTGTGTCCAAAAGGATTCAGTAAAAAAACAAGATTTTTTTTTGCAAAACAAACAGTTTTTTGAGTCAACATTTCGATGCCACGCATAAAAGAATGAAAGCACGACAACGAGGCTGGCGGGCACGACTAACGCGATCGCTCTTTGTAGTCACTTAACTCGGGGCTCTAAAATTACTCAGGAAAAGAAAACCATGATTTTATTTAACAAAAACATCCAGCGAATCTTTTTGATCTTGTAATCGCCAAATTAATGTAATTTACACTTTTGATAATACTTTGGCCTTTCGAGTCTAGAACATACATACTTTTTTCGTAAGTTTCAAGCTTTCAACAACGATCGCTCTTAGTTTCTAAACTAAACCTAAAAAAGTGTTTTTCGTAGACAGGACGATATAGTCCTCCAGTTTTTTGTTGAAGAGCCTCAAGTCCTACACAAAACCAAAATACAGTTCAATACCTACCGTTTTATATTTTATTGTACTTACGTTTGGCAACCCTAAATTAAACAATTTAATTCTGTGAAGGGAATTTAATTTCACACTGTTTGTAAACAGAGCCGGGACAGTCGCGAATTGTTTAACATGCCCTTGGTTTTGATAATCGAGTCCATAAAAGGTTAATTAACAGGTAAAGTGGTGGCTTTTAGCACAATTTTTGAACAATAAATGTATTAAATTATCTGTTTTTGATTGGTTGGTAGGTAGCCATTCTGTGGTTGCGGAATTTGTTCGAAAGAGTTACCGCGGCCCTGGAACGCAAAGGGCATTAGGAAGAACATGGATGGGTTTTAGTCAGTAAGAGTCTGACCATAGATATAAGAAAGAATAATGCTAAAATAATAAAAAAATGCTTAATTTTATATTTCTATGAGTCTGACACTCCCTTTCGCTCCGCCAAGAGCGGCAGAAACTTATCATCGTTAAAAAAATGAAAAAGGTAGCCATTCTGTAACTTTTATCAGATCAAGTACCTATAACATAACATCACGCCTGTATTCCCCGAAGGGATAGGCAGAGGTGTATATAATAATAGTACACCCTCATTTTGCCGTTATATAAAATGTATTTGAGTCACAAGTAAAAGGGGGCGAGCCTATTGACATCAACCGGGAATAAATCCAGACTCCGGACTTCTATTGAAAAATTCCACGCGGAAAAACCCAATAATACTTTGTCCGACCTGGGGATCGATCCCAGGACCTCACGCTCAGCAGTTGCGCTTGCGACCAATGCACCAACGAGGCAGTCCAATGCAAGTTATTATTGACTTTATTTGCAGATAGTACTTACTGTATTCATAGTTAGGCTTATATCGGGTGTAAAAAGACCCTTAACGATAACGAAAACCACATATTCTACCCATCATTGTGATCATTTTTTTTCTACCAGACCATACCTGGGAAACCATTGGTTTTCGAGATATTGAAGGTCAAAGTATACATTTTTTTTTTTTTAGTTTTTTCCAGATACGCATTCTAAGTGATAATACTATGTTCCAAACAACTTTATCAAAATTTTCAATTTTTCCTCACAAATTACGCATTTGAAGTAACAAAAACGCAACGAATATCAAATGCACATGACCGCCTTGGCTCAGCTGTGTAGCCGCTGCACGCAAACGCACGGCATCGCCACAACCACCACACATTGCGCGCAACAAAAAAAAGCGTTTTTTTATGCCAAAAAATAAAAGTCGTTTCCCAGCAATTATTTTTGGTCAACGTAGTTTAGTTTGATGTTCAGAGTGCGTAGATTTCGGTTATGTGATGGGTCTTTTTACACCCTGTATATTAGGTAGGTATACTTTTCAATTTACTCAGTGAAAGCGCGATAAATCGTATAGGCAATCGGGAAATGACGTTTACCACGCAAATTCCTTAATCTGTTTAAAAATGACTTTACTCATTCGAATGGGTCGAACCCAGGATCTCACGCTCAGCAGTCGCGCTTGCGACCACTAGACCAACGAGGCAGTCATCAAGTATAAATCATTATTAAACTCTATCCCATTTATATCAATTGCCCTATCACAGATTGCTATACCTATAACAGATAATCCTAAGGGAGTGCCTCCGCTGCCGGCGCCGATTGCCATTACGAGTGCCGGCGCCGGTTGCCAAACTGGCTGCCGGCACCGCGCCAACTACATACGCTGTTTTTATACACCTTCAAGGCCTCTTCAAACTCTTCATGAGTCGATTATCCGTCACCCACTTTCATTTTCACAATAAAAACGAATGAAAAACTTAAGGGGATATATGTAAGGTTGTTTGGATTTCCAAAGCAGAGTCGACGGAGCCCCGCCGTGCGGGGCTCCTATTTCTGTCTGCACGGTTTAAAGAAACCTAACACGAAGGGGATGACCCCTTCGAACCTAACCTATCCATGTCGGGGTGCCCCAAATTACAGAGCTCGCTTCGCTCGCTTGCGAAATTAGTAGTAGTTGGAAAACAAGTTACAGTTTTTGGCCCAAAATCTAACCTACCGTTCAACTAAGGTACCTACCAAACAACTTATTATCGCCGCTGGTGTCCGTTTTCGTGCCGGCAGCCAATGTTTTTAATCTCGGCTGCCGGCAGTAATTTACCGCCGGTTCCCAATGGCGTTATTTTTGGGTGCCGGCGCCGGCAGCGGAGACACTCCCTAATCCTAATTATAGGCATATTGTTTTAACCACTAGCTAAACGCCACTAGCTAGCTAGACGGGTAAATTAATGATCTAACGTATCAGAAAAAAAGCAGCCAAGTGACTAACGAGGTAAGACTGTAGGACACTTATCACATCGCATCATGTCGCACATCACTCACAAAGCTTCGTAACATGTTATCGCCGTCATAAAACGGGCCTCACAATAAAATCACATAAAACTGAGGCAAGTCACGGGAACCAATTGAATTTCTTTGGTCTTAGTCCTAGTAGTACGGCATAATAAAATAGATAGATAGATAAGGCATTTATTTGGCACATACAGAAAACACAACACACAAAAGCACAATTACATAAAACACTAGCTTTCGCCCACAGCTTCGCTTGCGTAAAATGTTGAACCCGTTAAGTGACGATTTTCCATACAAACTTTCATCCCCTATTTAACTCCCTTAGGGGTTGAATTTCGAAAAATCCCTTCTTAGTGGATGCCTACGTTACGAAAGGAACCTACTGTCAAAATTTCAACTTTCTAAGCCCATCGGTTTAGGCTGTGCGTTGATAGATCAGTCAGTCAGTCAGTCAGCTTCTCCTTTTATATGTATAGATAATACTAGAACATAGAAATATTAAAATAAAAACACGTTAAAATTAAAAGACAGTGTAAAGGACGCCGAGCAACAAAGAAGTTTACGTAATAAAGATCGCGTATTGTAAAGAATGTAATTACGTAATATTATGAAATCAAGTAGGATAGTTAGTCGAAATAGCGAAGTCCGATACAAATGTAAGCAGGTCGTAACTTGTCGAGACAGGTTCCGACCTGATCTAGGAACCAAGGCTATTGGGGGCGGGGCATGCGAGTTTAGAGAAATTTATTGGTCAATCAACCTATTCAACCTCGCATACCCGCGCTACTTGTACCCCCCTAGCCGACTATAAATATAGGGACGATTTCCACTCAGGTTGTAGTCCGGATCCAATTCGCAGTACAAGAAGTAGTCAGCAAGTAAGGTTCTATGTGTTCTCTAGTAATTGTTCTATGTGTTCTCTAATTGTTCTATGTGCTAAAGTGTAAGTTATTGTGTTATTATTTCTATGTGTTATTGTTTCTATGTGCTATTATTTTTGTGTGTTACTATTGTGTTATGTGTATTAAAGTTCTGTGTTGTAAAATATGTGAAGTATTATTATAAAGTGCCACAGTCAAATAGTCAGCAAGATAAACAATTATAATAGTGAAAGTTTAAGTGAGTTTTATTTGAAGTAGTGAAAGATCCCCGAAAATATACAGTCCACACCCTACAGTTTCTGGTCCTTCGAGCCGGATTAAAGGAAGGAAGAATCCGTGACCACAGAGAACACAGAGTAAGTACAAATAAGGTGTTACCTGCAACTCACCGCCGACTAATTTTGCTAAAGTTACTGTGCACCATCTACCGAACGCGATGGTTGTCACCCGGAGTCAAAGTGACTTAGCAGAATTGGAGGAACAGAAGCGGGCCCTAGAACGAAGGGACGAAGAGTTGTTGCGTCACCGTGAGGCGGAACGCATAGAACGCGAACGACTGCGAAGACTATCAGTGAACCCACCAGCGTCACCTCAGGTTGGAAGTATGATAGGGCCAACCACCGTCGCGGACCGCGCCACTGCAGGACCATCGTCAGAACGGCAACAGACGAGGTCACCGCCGCGGTCAGTGAGGTCAACGACCAGTATAGCGACGCGACTACGACTGGTTGAACTTGAGGCGGCCGAGAAGCTGGCGGCCATTCGAAGAAAGGAGCTTGACCTTGAAGCAGAACTTGTCAAGAAAAGGTTGGCTGCCGAGGTCTCCGCGATCCAGGATGACCAGGAGAGCATCCACGAAGATCCACTTCGAGAGGAGCACCAGCACCAGAAGGTGGACCAATGGCTGCGCACTAACCCCCTCAGCTCACGGGGGGAGGGGGGTGTCAGCGCAGAGACCAGGGAAGATCCGAAGCGGCTACGCTTCGAAACGACACGCGGCAGATCACCGACGCCAACGAGAGCCAGAAACAGCATTGAACAGTTAGCTGCGACCCTGGAGAAGATGGCCAGACCGCGACTACGGCATACAGACTTGCCGACCTTCTCTGGTGCTATCAACGATTGGTTGCCGTTCAAGGCATCCTTTTACGACACGACGAACATGTACAGCGTGTCACCAGCAGAGAACCTACAGCGTCTGAGAAATTGCCTGAAAGGCGAAGCACGAGAAGCAGTATCAGCTCTTCTACACACGGCCACCGAACCAGAGGCAATTATGAAAACTCTGGAGCAGTGCTTTGGTCGACCGGAAGTAATCATCGATAAAGCACTCGAAGACCTGAAGAAGATGCCGAAACCCAGTTCCTCAGCCAGTGAACTGAACAGCTTCGCTATTAAAATACACAACACGATCTGTGTATTAAAAACAATAGACCGTAGGGGTTACCTCCACAATCCCTTACTGACCCGGGAAGTGCTGGAGAAACTTAGCCCACATCTTCGATCCCGGTGGTGCGACTTCGCCTATGACAACGAAGGGACGGCAGAGCCAGAACTCGTCATGCTGTCTCGCTTCCTGATGCGCGAAGCAGATAGGGCGTTACGATACACGTACGCCCCGCCGACCAGCAACGCGACCACGAACCAGAAGAAGGAGACCAGGCCTGCCGTGACCTTAAAGAAGAGGCCACCTGCAGTATACACCACGACCGAAGATGCTGAAGAGGAAGGGTGCCCCAGCTGCAAGCAGAACCACGGGTTGACACAGTGCCCGAAGTACAAGGCGATGACCGTTGACCAGCGCTGGGAGTTCGTCAAAGACCAAAAGGTATGCTTTAAGTGCGCTAACAAGAAGCACCGACGCATCACGTGCAAGGCGAAGCTGTGCGGTGTGAACCAGTGCCGCCGGCCTCATCACGCCACGCTGCACCAAGACAGGAAGGAGTCACCCGAAGTTAAGTCAGTGACCGATAAGAAGACAGAAGAACCGCTCAAGGAGGAGGCCGTCATGTCGGTGGCTACCCGATCAGCCAACGGCCCGAAGACTGTTCTCCTCAAGGTATGCCCCATCGTCATCACCGGTCCACGGGGGGAGGTGAAGACGCACGCGCTCCTAGACGAAGGAGCCACCATCACCCTCATCGATGAGGACCTGGCGGCGAGCATCGGGGCAGAAGGGATGTCGCAACCTCTGCACATCCACGGCGTCAACATGTCATCGCAGGACATGGACAGCAAGATCGTCACGGTGCAAGTAAAAGGGATCGGCGAGGGCAGCGCACCGCATCAGCTTCGGGCCAGAACCATGAAGGGCCTGAGGCTTCACCAGCAGTCAATACCTGACACGCTGCTGGAGTACGAGCACCTGCGCGACCTCCCACGAGAAGAAGTGTGCTACGAACCAGCACGCCCCGGACTCCTGGTGGGGACAGACCACTGGGAATGCATCGTGTCACGCAAGCTTAGGATCGGCGGCCCCAACCAACCAGCTGCATCCTTAACGCAGCTCGGTTGGGTAGTGCACGGGACCGCACCACGCAGAATGGTCATGAATGAAGACAACGTGTTGCACCTGTATGAGCAGCACGACCACCAGCGGCTTCACGACTTAGTGGAAGCCCACTTCAAGATAGAAGCACTAGGCGTTGCGCGAGAACCACGCGTAAGCGACGCCGACCAGCGAGCGATGGCCATCGTGGAACAAACGACGAGGAAGATCGACGGTGGCTACGAGGTCGGACTGCCATGGCGACACGACGACGTCACCATGCCACCCAGCTACAACGCCGCGCTCCGCCGATTGAAGAACATCGAGCAGAACATGGACGCCGCGCCTGACGACGCCACCCGATTCACCGACGCGCCGATCAGCGCGACCGACCGATGGTTCCAGGGGCCTAGCTTCTTGCACCTACCAGAGGAGCAATGGCCCCGGAAGGCGTCGCACGAGGAAGATGAACAAGAGGTCCTACACATCGCCGAGGGCCCACGAGACAGCTGGCTACCTGATCCTGCCCGCTTCTCGAAGTACGAGACACTGGTGAGGGCCGCGGCCAGGGCACTCGCCTTCATCGACATGTGTCGACGCACCGCTACGAGGTTAGAGCACAAGCACATTCAGCGCGCCGAAAAGGAACTCCTGCAACGAGCGCAGCAGGAAAGTTTCGGCGAGGAACTGAAGAGGATGCAGTCGGCTCGTCCCATCCCTAGGACGAGCAGGCTATACAAGCTCGACCCAACGCTAGAAGACGGCCTCCTGCGGGTACGAGGTCGCATCGAAGCAGCCACGGCGCCCCAAGAAACAAAGCGGCCAATCATTTTGGACGGCCGCCATCGACTCACGAAGCTCCTGGTGCTTCGGGAACACTGCGCAGCGGGACACGCCAACCGCGAGCGCGTGACCAACGACCTAAGACAGCGGTACTGGGTCATTCACCTGCGACCCACCGTACGTGCGGTAGAGAGAAACTGCGCTCTCTGCCGGAAACTTCGAGCTGCGCCACAGACACCAGCCACGGGAGACCTGCCACGAGCCCGCCTGGACCCGTTCCACCGACCGTTCTCCAATTGCGGCGTGGACTACTTCGGGCCGATGATGGTGAAGATCGGTCGAAGACGAGAGAAGAGGTGGGGCGCACTATTCACGTGCCTCACATGCCGGGCGGTACATCTGGAACTCGCCGCATCCCTCTCGACCGACTCAGCAATAATGGCGCTGCGACGAATGGCGGCACGCAGAGGATGGCCGCAACTGATGTATTCAGACAACGGCACGAACTTCAGAGGAGCCGATCAAGAGCTCAGGGCAGCCTACAAGGAGTGGCTGCCAGCCCTGAAAGACGTAGGGCAACTGCATCGAATGGAGTGGCGATTCATTCCCCCTGGCGCGCCAAATCAAGGAGGCGCCTGGGAAAGGATGGTGCGGTCAGTGAAGACCGCTCTCAGTGTCACGCTACGAGAGAAGGCGCCGTCCGAAGAAGTTTTGAAGACTCTGCTCGCTGAGGCAGAATTCTCCATCAACGCGCGCCCCTTAACTCACGTCAGCGTGAACCCACATGATCCAGAGGCGCTCACCCCCAACCACTTCCTGCTGGGGTCCTCCATGGGCCTGCCAACGACGGGGCCCTGCGACGAAGCGGACCGAAGAAAATGGCGGGCAAGTCAAGCTCTCGCCGACGTATTCTGGGCCCGATGGGTCCGGGAATATCTACCCCTGTTGGTGCCACGCGGCGAACCACAGAACACAGCGCGACCACTGCAAGACGGCGACATCGTCCTCATAGCGGACGGCACCCTCCCGCGGAACGTCTGGCCGATGGGAGTGGTGGAGCGAACACATCGAGGACCGGACGGAGGCATCAGGGTCGCCGAAGTAAGGACCAAGACGGGGACCTTCCGACGCCCCGTGAGCAAGCTCGTCGTCATTGTGAAGAAAGAAGAGGCTACGCAAGCTGCGCCGGGGGGAGAGATGTAAAGGACGCCGAGCAACAAAGAAGTTTACGTAATAAAGATCGCGTATTGTAAAGAATGTAATTACGTAATATTATGAAATCAAGTAGGATAGTTAGTCGAAATAGCGAAGTCCGATACAAATGTAAGCAGGTCGTAACTTGTCGAGACAGGTTCCGACCTGATCTAGGAACCAAGGCTATTGGGGGCGGGGCATGCGAGTTTAGAGAAATTTATTGGTCAATCAACCTATTCAACCTCGCATACCCGCGCTACTTGTACCCCCCTAGCCGACTATAAATATAGGGACGATTTCCACTCAGGTTGTAGTCCGGATCCAATTCGCAGTACAAGAAGTAGTCAGCAAGTAAGGTTCTATGTGTTCTCTAGTAATTGTTCTATGTGTTCTCTAATTGTTCTATGTGCTAAAGTGTAAGTTATTGTGTTATTATTTCTATGTGTTATTGTTTCTATGTGCTATTATTTTTGTGTGTTACTATTGTGTTATGTGTATTAAAGTTCTGTGTTGTAAAATATGTGAAGTATTATTATAAAGTGCCACAGTCAAATAGTCAGCAAGATAAACAATTATAATAGTGAAAGTTTAAGTGAGTTTTATTTGAAGTAGTGAAAGATCCCCGAAAATATACAGTCCACACCCTACAGACAGAATAGGGTATCTGACTACTATTAAAAATGTACAACAATATGGTATTATTTTAAAGAAAGTGTAGGAAGAACATGGTTTGTTTTTCATAATAAAAAAAATATATACGGTAATGGAATTCAAAATCCTCCATGTTTATTATTTACGTTTTGGTTCGGTTGATTTGTTACGACTTACCCTTCACTTTGTAGACTACCTAATTATTTTATTTTTTAATTAATGTGTAGGCTTAGAGCATATACCTACGTGTAGGATAACTTTTTCATCATCATCCTCGTACGTCTTTTCAACTTCTTGGAGCCTCCACGAGTAACAATACTTAAGTACATCCAGCGCACCCTGGGCAGTCAGCCCCGCTACCAACCTTGCTGATTGGCTAATCTTTTCACTACAGCATGAGCTATTTTCGTATAGCTCGTGCTGACACGAAAGAAGAAGAAGAATTTCACCTTCTTTCTATTTATAATAAAACTTTTTTGTATCACAGGCTATCAGGCCAGGATTAGTACTTACCTAACCCCTTTCCAACCATCCTTGTTAATCTTCTTATGTAATTGAATTATAATTCATATGGGAAATAAAGATATTTCAAACATTAAAAAAGCGATTGCTTAATACTTTGATACTTTGACTGTTCTATTAGGAAATTCTTGGTTATAAATCGCGCTAAGCTCTCTCCCTGCCTTCATGGACAAAATGTGCTACGTTATTATAATTAAAAATACAAAAACAAATCTGTCGCACTTCTAACGGCCTTGTGTATAGCTGATGTGCCCGGGGCTACGCTCGCTTGGAAAGTTTTAATTTTCCGGGTTCAAGTTACCTCTCTGCCTAATTCCATCGAAATTAGTTTCGCAGTTAAGCCGTGAAGGCATAACAAATAGGAAGAAACTAACTTTAACATTTATATATTTCGATAATAAATGCTAAAATGCTTTAGCATTTATATACAAGGTTAGTCAGAAAGGGGGTACTAATCCGAAAGGGTGTTAAAGTACACATAATAATGAATAACTATTTATTGTTCTACAACTTTTCCCAAAACTCAATAGTTTAAGAGAAACAGCTGTTCAAAAATCTCAGAAAAAAATAATCTAAAATCTATCTATCCCCAGTTATGATCAGCTGTGTTTACATTTTAGGTCATATTTGGGGTCATGAATTAGAAGTTACATTTTATGAATTTGTAACTAAAGCAGGGATGAAGAATTTTTGAAAAAACTAAAATAAAAATAATTTTATTTGCAAAAAAATATATCAAATTTTGAAATTTTAACGCTTGCTTTCAAACAGTCATCAGCGATACTATAAGTGGGCTTCGGATTAGTACCCCCTTTCCGACTAACCTTGTATACATATAGTTAGATTATCAAAAATGTCATTATACCTAGTATCAATTTACGACTACAAATCGGACATTTCTAGTCTTCTCACTTAGAATTCTGCCTACATAATTTCTGAGAAATATCGTGTAACTAGCTTTTCCCCGCGGCTTCGCTCACGTTAATTAAGCTCATAAAAACTCATAACACACCACTAAAGCTTCTATAATAACATAATTCAATCTTGATTCGAAAGACACGTGGCGCCATCTATGAACGTTATTGTTGGTTTCCTCGGGAACAGTACTTTTTTTTAGGATGAAAGGTACCCTATGTCCGTTTCTGTACACCTGACAACGTATAATTATGACAATTTCAGGATGATCGGTTCAGTGGTTTAGGCGTGAAAACGTAACAAACAAACAAACTTACTTTCGCATTTATAATATTAGTCAGGATTAAAACACATTTTCCCAATAACTTTTAATGATAATTTACTTAAAACAATCTGATTAACAACAGTGGCTAGACTCACAGACACACATTTACGTTTTATATAGGTACATACATAAGTACGTAGTATTTAAATATATCTCTATTGTGATTTCGCGAGCCTCTGGTAATGACATGACAAGTAACCCTTTTCGACTGTCAGGTACAAATTATTTACTTAATTAAACAAAGGTACAATTGCTTGTATTTATAATGGAAACTGTATCAAGTCAAAATGTTTACAAAAGATAAAATTCATTTGAAATAATAATTGTAATTGGAAACTTTATCCATGAGCTAGCAGAATTTTAATTATTTTGCACAGCGGGTTATTGTTATTTGGTCGCAACAGTTGTTTTGTCATAGAAAATGTATTTGTAAATTGGTCACAGGTACATGTATTCTGTGTAAATTGGTCATAGCTTATTTTATGTTAAAAAATGTGAAAAGTACAGACAACAAGAAAAGGTAGTCCTTTATAAAATAACTCAATATTTTTAATATTTTCTTTTTAATGTAAGAAATTGAACTGTGGAAATACATTCAAATGCATGGTACGTCGTTCGCTCCTTTATCCCCCAACCCTGCCCCGCGTAACTGAAACATGTATCACATATTATATTGCTGTCTCGCTACAATATTTTAAATAAAAATAAAAATTAAAAGAATCTAATCCGTTAAACTGTGATTTAGACATATTTGCCATCGCATTATCTAATTCAAAAATTATATTATAATATATTTATTTAACCAACGATATTGTTGCCGTCTGTGACGAAATTACACAAACCTGTGACGAAATTACACAAAATAAATTACTAAATAAAAGTACCTACTTGTGACCAACTTTCTTCAATGTATGGAATTTTCAGAACTGTGACGAAATTACACTGTGACCTAATTACAATAACTCTGCGCAGCAGTCATTAAAACAAGATGTATGTAAGTCGAGATCAAGATATTCTTATCGAAAATGAATAAGAACCACAGGAATAATGGTATTAATGTTGTATTTTTTATGAAGCCTTAAGTGAAATGAAACAAACAAAACACATACGTAGGTACACTGAACATTCTCAACTTATTACAGTTACTTTTTGGCTTTCCGCAAATATCAAAAAATATACAGAAGCTATTTTTAAACCCACAGCGGAAAACATAAACGATACAACGAACGTAATTATAAAAAATGTAGCACGATATTCCATAAATTCAGGTCATATTGAATTACACCATACACACTCGCAATTTACTTTGAAAGCTTTTTTACTGAGCTCAAAATGTACAAAAAAATGAGCAATACAAAGGAATTCTTAAATAAATTTAAGCCCGGAATCAGGCCGGAGGGTGTCGGGTGACAAAATATGTACGTCGTAATCAGCTGATCCTGAAATTGGGATAACAAGCGCGTTAAATATGCAGATTCGCTGCGAGAATTCAATAATGTATTCTGTAATTTCACAGATTGCGTACTTGTCCTTTACGAAACGTGTAAAGCGTTTATTATACAGAGTGTAAACGAGTTCCTGTAATGCCTTCAAACCGCGCGATCTACTGATGACACAGATTAACTATGCACTGGTTTTTATCAGATATAGAAAAAAAACCTGATGTTCTGTTTCTGAGTAATTTTAGCGCCCCGATTTAAATGACTGTACGGAGCGCCATGGTTTCATTAATTTATACGTGGCATCAAACTGTTCTATCACATAAAATTATTCTTTTGCAAACATTTTTTGCTTATTTTTTATTTGAAAGGATTACTTAGTTGGTTTAGATGACTCAACCCAAATCAAGTTTCTTTTAATTTATAATCAGTTTAAATCCCTTGCGGACTTGATATACAGATACTGATCATGTGGTTTTAAGGAATTACACAAATTCCTTTACAGCCTATATAAGACGTGAATATTTCAACCGTTAATGCACAAAATATTTAGACTTATTCAAATAAAAAAAAACGTTCTCTCTCAAATGGTCTCTCTCAAAAAAAAACGATCTCTCTATCAAGCTTATGGACCTGTACCCCAAGTGTGAGTTTTTTCGTTAACTACTGTAGTTGCGTCACGACAAAAATGTATGAAAATTTAGGCTACGCCTCTAGGCGCACCGTTCAATTAACGCGCGAATATTAGTTAGTGAACGGTGCACCTAGAGACGCAGCCTAAATTTTCATACAATTTTGTCGTGACGCAACTACAGTAGTTAACGAAAAAAACTCACACTTGGGGTACTGTTATAAGAAGTCTGATTTTAAACCTAAATGAATGAATATGAACACCTTGATGAGCATTTATGTACTTTGACGGACTTTTTGTTTGTTCTCGGGGAGTTTTACAGGCAGGGGTGATTCAGGCAGGGGCGATTTGACAAGTGACACGCGTATTAACTTAATAATAAGGGGTCTACTGGACAATGAAACAATAAAAATGTTTTCAAAAAATCGTAACTAATTAAACTAGTATCATATGGCTATTTAGGTACTGTTATAATGTGGAGTGTTTGACTCGTCGATTATACAGAATGAATATTTAATTACCGTCAAATCATTTTTGTAAAAAAAATAGGTTCACTCCATTAATAAATAACATAAAAAATAAAAATGCTTTATTTCAGACCTTGATCCATATGACGTTAGTAATACACACTTCTATACTATGTGAGTAAGTAACAAATGTAGGTAAAACAATTTTTAATTCATGTATCTGTTAATGCAAGGCCGACCCTACCACAGGGCGAACGAATCAGGGTGCTCATTTTGTTCAAACAGTCCGAAGCGGTTGAAATGGTAAGAGAACCCCGTTCTCTCATTCAGTGCATGCTGAGACAAGCATAGTACCTATTTAACTGCGTAAGCACGCTGAATTGAGAAACCCCCCCCCCCCCATTGGCTGGAGACCCTTCAGGTCTCGCCAATAACTGCCCGGTTACGTAGGAAGGGTTCCCTAGGAACACCTACATTTACATTTTATTCTCTTTGCCTACAGCAGACCAATAGAAAAAAAAATGAATTGAGAATTATTTCGGGAAAATTATTTTATTGTGACTTTCTTTAAAAAATGGAGTCTTTTTCATAATGCCGAGAAAAATATCGGATGGTGATTAAAAAAATACCATCCTGTTTATATACCTATACTCGACGAGTGAAACACTCCACATTAGTAAATAGCCATATGTACTAGTTTAATTAGTTATTTGTTTGCTAGTACTACATTATTCAGCATCTCCGGTTCAGAATCAGATATAGGTTCGCAATCATTTTGTCCAGGATTACTTGGGTTCCAATATTTCTCAATACTACGATTTATACCCGTATAGCTAGATACAAGGCTTATTACTCTCCTTTTTGATTCAAAGCCTTTCGCAAGGAATATGTTTCATAGCCGGGCGAGTCTCCAATCTAGTGCTTACGCGATCCCTTTCAATATCGCGACAAATTGGTTGAAGGCTTACTGTCTTCGTCCTCGCTATTGTCTTGTATTTGCAAGTCTACCAGATTTTAACCGACTTCAAATAGGAGAAGGTTCTGAATTTTTCCGTTTTTTATGTAGGCATGTAACCTCACACTAACGCCATTTGGAAACGAATTTGAATGATTTTGGTTTCTGTTTTGTATGTATCAGTGGCATTTGGAAACGAATTTGAATGATTTTGGTTTCTGTTTGGTATGTATCAGTGGCATTTGGAAACTAATTTGAAAAATTTTAGTTTCTGTTTCGTATGAATCAGTGGCATTTGGAAACTAATTTGAATGATTTTGGTTTCTGTTTTGTATGTATCAGTGGCATTTGAAAACGAATTTGAATGATTTTGGTTTATGTTTGAAAGGATTACAACGCACGCTGGAAATTAACGTTTTGTAAGATTCAACAAAACTCAGCAAGCTTGGTGGTAGGATCTATACAGCCCGCCTGGCTAGCTACCACACTCACATTAAAGTCTAAGCACTTTACTGTGTTCCGTCGGTGTATGTGAGAGCCAGAGGGGTATAGGGGAATCTCTCTATATCTCTGTGACTTAAATACGCGTGCTCTATCTTAGACCCTATCTGCGTTTATCATGAGATGCGACTGGAGTCAACGGTGACCATAAAAAATTGCTATGATATGATGAAGAGAAGAAGACAATCAAGGAACTCTTCAACGACGAACAGCATACGTGCATGATTGGGTGATTGTAATTAGTATCAGGGGGCCTACTCCCTAAATCCGTTAACGAAGTTAGTCGCCCGTCCGAAAGTAGCCCGAAACGTAGGAGTGAACAAAATATATGTCAAGTTAAACTTTTCGAACGGGCAAAAACACATTAGTAGGGACAACCGTCAAATCGTGTTGTCATTCATTCTTAGTTCGGGCCCCGAAATAATCGTATGTCCGTAGGTGATAGGGATAGGAAACGCTCGTAACTAAGGCCGAAACCACGGACTTCGTGCTTAGGGAGTAGACCCTCAGGAGTGATTGATAGATTTCCATTAACTCACTATTAACTTCGTATATATTAATGTTTTATTAAGCTACGAAATGAATCCAGTGAGTTATCTCGTCGAAAGTTTGATTGATTAACTATTTGATCTCCAACTACAGAGACCAACGTTATTGAGAAAAGGTAATTAATTTCTGTAGGTATTTAACGATGTAATTAATATATTATTATGTATTAAATGTGAATTCAGTTAACTCGTTAGCTTAATTATAGTGATTTATTATAATTAAGCCAACGAGTTAACTACTTCTACTACTACAACCTTTGTTACTGATTGTCAGCGGGATATAATTAATAGTTTCTTAATTCCCACGCGACACTACGGTATTAATTAACAATGAGAGTGAACACCTCTCATTATTTGAAGAATCATTCATAAACGAAACTAACGTATACCATTTATATTTTATTTTGAAATTCTCACATCGTATATTCTATCTTCTCTAGTACAACTGATACTGATTGATTGACAGACACGCACAGCTTAAACCGGTGGGTTTAGAAGCATGAAATTGTGCACAAGGGTTTCTCATATAACGTAGGTGAGCACTAAGAAAGGATTTTTGAAAATTCATCACCTAAGGCCGCAAACGCATTGAGCGTATCTTGCGGCTCATGTTTCGTCGCGTTACGCGTATGTATCGCGCTACAACAAATTCTCCTACGCGGCCTCACCACGCGTATTTTAGGTCGTTATGCGAGCGTATTATGGCCTAGAAGTTTCGTGCACGCACATTACTGCGCAAGATACGCTAAGTGTGTTTTGGCACTAATAGATAAAAGTTCGTATGGAAGTTCGACATTTTTGTAGTTAGATATCGTCGCCCGGGAGTGAAAACCTCGGGAATGCAATCTGGTCATTTTTATTTAACGCGACGTATAGGTACTATATCTTATAAGAGAGCCGCTCTATGTGAAATTAGTTTATAGGCACTAAAATTAGCCTTTATTAGGTAAATAACATTCGTAATAAATACAGTGTGTTAACGAATTCGTGTAATTCCTTAAAACCACATGATCTACTACTGATGTAGACAGGCCCCGCACGGGATTTAGCTTGATTAAAAATAAAAAAATAAAATTACTAATTTTTCATGCGGCTTTATTACCGATCGTATCTAAACCACCTAATAAGAATTCAGTAAAAAAATAAGAATTTGTTTTTTTGCAAAACAAAATGTTTTACTTGTGTGAACATTTCGATGCCACGCATAAATTAATGAAAGCACGGCTAAACGGCTGGCACGCACGACTAACGCGATATCGCTCTTTGCAGTCAGATTACTCAAGGCTCTAAAATAAGTCAGAAACAGAAAATCAAAGAAAAATTAAAGAATGTAAAAAAAAAAAACAGTGTATTTAGCGGTAGGAACTGCACATAACTGGTGAAAATATTGTACAGTTATTGACATGGTGTTATGTTTCATATATTGCATGATGTTGTATTTCTAGAATACCAGTTGTACACATAGGTTAGTAATTTTTTGTTCTTTTCGACAATTAGGTAATTAATATCCAGCTGTGGAGGCTTGTAATTAGCAATTAGATTATTTAATTTTGGTAACTATTACTACATTAGTCTGTAAGCCTTCTTAAAAGTAAATAATAAAAAAAAAAAAAAAAATATGAAAAAAATGATTTTATTTTGTTTTCAAAAATTCCCATTTAGGGTTAATCTGTGTCACCAGTAGATCACGTGGTTTGAAGTAATTACACGAATTCGTTAACACCCTGTATAATTGACTAGCTTTGTGAAAGCCCACAGGAACCGTGCAGTGACCAAATGCTTTCCCGAGGTTTTCACTCCGGGACAAAGATATATAAATGATGTTTAAGGTACAAGTCCGAGACGGGCTGCAAACTGCAGACTGCACGCAAATCGCCATCGGAATAGCGCCTTTAAGGTGTGCACTTTAAAGGTGCTATTCCGACAGCGACTGCAAAACTGCAACCGCAGACCGCAGCCGCAGATCGCACCGCAAGCGATACTACTTTTGCAGTTTGCGGTCTGCAGCCCGTCTGGGAGTTGTACCCTTAAGCTTGCCGTTAAGAAATTCAATCGGGCACACGGCTAGTACCTAAACTATAAATTCTCAAATAAAATAAGTTTTAACATTAATCTAAATTCCACTGAGGTATTAAATATTTTCCGCTCGATGTGATAGCTGCCTGACGGATAAAATAGCCTACAGAGTTATTATTTCTACATTTTGCTAAAATATAGCTAGCTAAATTCTGTTATCTTTAGATATTACCTACAACTGGAAATATTTGTTTAAGGTTGTGCTATTCGTAATAATAACGATCAGATTTATTATACTGAATAAATATAAGGACTAACCTCATTAAAATATACTGAAGTATTATCAAGTGGTATGTACGAATCTAGGAATAGAAACGTACTACATGAAAATAAATGTCTTTCTCCCAGAATCAATCGTGCATTAAATTAGGAGTTTTTTTACTCGTACAGCATGGGGTTGTCCATTAACCACGTCGTGTTTTTTAGCAACTTTTGAACCCCCCTCCCTACCCAAAATCACGTGTATTTTTTTGGTACAAAGTGTCTTAACATTTTTCAGAATATTAGGTATCTTGAAGTATATACAGGTATAATATAATTTAATTCTGGAAAATTAGCACTGTGGTAAAATGTGTAGGCAGACATTTAGGTTGCAGAAATCGTTACCTGGCAACGGCAAGTCAAGGTCATGCGTAATTTTTCGGTATAGAAATCGCGCGCCAAACGAATAAAATTAATACACGTGACATCTCACTACACCCCCCTTCCCCCTTCTGATATTTCGTGATTTTTTCCGAACCCCCCCCCCTCCCTTTCTAACCTCACGTGATTAATGGACGATCCCCATGTTCTGTGTCCAAAATCTATCTATATTTATTAGTTTACAAAATATGTACTCCAGAGGTTGTAAAGTCGTCATCCGAATTGCGTATCACGTTCGTAATTTCAATAGATTTCATTTTGACAATACAACAATATTCATTGCGTGGTACATAACTGTGGAGAAGTTGGATTGTTATACATACGTTGCTATGGAAATTGTTGATCTGTCAAAATCAAAGCCATAGCGAGTGTGTTGCGCAATTAGGATGCCATTCGCTCAAATAGTGACGGTACAGAAACGTCATGCAGAAATTTAATGTTATAAAACAGGTGGGCAGTATTTTTATTTAAAACTAGCTGTACCTGGCATGCGTTGCAATGCCACTTAGAGAAAATAAGTGTGACACTAATTTGCATTTTTAAAATCTAAATATTCGATGATCCGAATGTTGTGGATATATGTTGTCGATTCGAAACCCATAATTAATACGTGCTTTAATTTGAGGGGACCCGAGTTTACCGTACCGACGGCGACGGGACGAACATCAAATGTTTGACAGCTAGGAACAGTTTGTATGGGAAAATAAAATTGTTGTTATTACTATTTTCCTCGCAACTTTTCCGTATTTTCTCACCACTTAAACCTTCCCTGGACTTCCACAAATATTTCAAAACCAAAATTAGCCAAATCGGTCCAGCCGTTCTCGAGTTTTAGCGAGACTAACGAACAGCAATTCATTTTTATAGTATATGTATAGATAAACATTTATACTTTACACTATTCTTCATCACTAGAAGTTTCCTAGGATTCACCACTTATGCTCGCGGCTCCCTTATCTTGGATATCCGTCATCAACAACTAAATGAAGAAAGTTCAAATAGATGTCTCGATGATCAAGCACAGACATGTTTGGACAAGAATGACAAGGTGAGGCGACCCCAAATGAAATAGGACAAGGCTAGGCAAAGAGAGAGAGCCTCTTGCGTGGCACTATTTTAGCAAAAGAACAGACAAGAAAGACAGATTTCTCTAATAGGGTATTTGACTGAAAAAATCTAATTAGTCCGTCAGTTAGATTATCAAAAAATATTTGACCCGTATTTTTTCTTTTGTTACGTAAGTCAAAATTGACGAAGATACGACAATTTTAAAATTGGCAAAACGTCACAAGCAAGTACAATTTTTACTTGCTTCGGACGTCACAAGCCCCCACTCTGGAGTTTTGAAGCGTTTTATCTTTCCAAATATTCATAGATTTAACAAAAGAAAAAATACGTGTCCATTATTTTTCAGAACTGTAGTTGGCAGACTAATTAGATATGCAATTTATTATGCTGTCAACATGCCTATTGTCTGTCACAACCCTTAATATTCATCTCGATGTCTACACCTACTTCTACCTACCTTCCCTGTACCTGTACAAAGTCCAAACATAACTTAGTAATCCATTAATATGCTTGTAACCGGACCCCAGAGACTTACGTTACAACATCAAACAGATCAGTCCGCTATATCAGTCATCGCGCATAATTGGCTATAATCAATAGACGGGATGTAGATAGTGGATATAGGGTTGTCCCGGCTCTATCGAAGCGTAAAGGTATTGCAAACTATCGGTTCGGGTATTCTGCGGGTACGCTCTCAAACCAGTCAACGTAAAATAATTCCTCGTTGAATCGATTCATTTATATCTCGTATTAGACCCGAAGCAGCTCGACCGGCGAACGGTTGTGTCTCAACTCTCAAGTGGTGTTCGCCCGAACGCTTGCAATTGACGGCTTGGTTGTGCGGCGTTCCGTGTAGTATTTTCATCTCACGAAGACGCGTCGTGTGAATTTTATGTCAAAGACCTTAGGTTCATATTGCAATGATTTTAAGAGTCTTCGTGAATTATTGCTTTCTTAATTTAGACTCATCTCTATACGGTTTCATACATTTTAAAACGCATGCAGTTGACAAGCAAAAATCGCCAGTCGACCTGTGCTCTGGCCCTTGCCAATCCCTGTATGCACCCGTAAGCAGTTGTAGATTTGTAAGTTAGCTTCAACTACTGGCGGTCGAGGCAAAAAGGACCGAAACTAATACATTGTTGTAGTAATTACATTACCTACCCCACAAACTATGACTCCAAGCCTTCTGTTTGTATCGCACATTGTTATTCTGAGGGTATAGTGACCCTTATAATAAAATAAATCTGGTAAACAAAGATGGCAATAACTGGATATTCCATATTAACAATATTGGGACCGTGCGTAAATAGCTATAGGTTCTAGGTTAGTTATTTCTCAACCAATCGCAATCTATTGCTTCTGTATGTACCTCTCGGTCTACTGAAGGTTTGCTGGCGCCTCGGTTGGGCATTTATTCCACTGCTGGACATAGACAATTAGGGCTGGACGGTAAACTTCTTTTCTTTTGCTGTCATAAGTCGATATAAATAACCGATTTCTAAGACTTATCAAGCGTTTTTCGTTAAAATGAAGACTCTTGTATCTTCCTACTATTAACCAAGGTGCAAAAAAAAATCAGCTGTTCCCTACATTTTGACGAGTTATGCGAACATAAATGTAGGGAACAGCTGATTTTTTTTTCGCGATTTTATGTTTGGTCCCATAGTAAAAGTTGTTCATAATGATGAGTACAGTGCCCCTTAAGAGGTTGTGCGTTTTTTATGTTCCACCTTGTATAATACTACTAGCTAAACACTCGCAGCTCCACCCGCGTAATAAGTTTATTTTTATTTTTTCAGAAATTATTTTGCGTCAGAAACATCTCAAATGCCAACAACAACTGTACAAAATTTCAAATAAGTCTATCGATTGCCTTTCGAATTTTGCGGGCACAAACATAGGAAAGCAATTTTTTTTAATATTAAGATTTACGCGAAAGTTGGGATTTTTGTGAGTCTATGAATTTGGATGTTTGTTAATCAATCACGGCTTAACGGCTTTACTCGAATTTGGATCAAATTTAGGTACCTTGATTAGGTCATAGGAATATCCGGGTGAATGAAGTAGTTCCATTAGGATGCGGGTGAAATCGCGGGCAATAGCTAAGTAGTTACTAATAAAATAAAGCACAGACTCCAAAGCTTTCTATAGGTAGTTAGACACTCCAATACGTTAGTAGTGATGACAGGTAAAGTTCGCTCACGAATCAATTGACAATTGACGACACGTTTGGTGCAGCGGCTAAGCGATTGGCTTCTGCGCTTCGGGTCGTGGGTTCGATTCCCACACGGAACAAAAATTTGTATGGCCTACAGATGGTTGTTTCGGGTCTGGGCGTTTGTTTCTGAGATTTGTGTCTGTAAACGCACCCACGATACAAGAGAAATCTTAGAGAGGGGCAACGTCTTTAAAAAAAAAAAAAAAACAACATTTACCAAAACGATTTGTTTTTGTTTAATAGGGTCCGAGTATTCGTATCGTTTTTATGTCGTCATTATGTCGTCACTCATTAGCTTTTAGATCAGGGATGCACAGACCGCGGCCCGCGGGCCGCATCCTGTCCCTCCGTCGATGTACATGCGGCCCGCCAGCGAATTAAACTCTTTTATGCGTTTGTATAAAAATACTGCATTCTATCAGTAATGGCCAGCTTTACCTTCTGAATAAAGGTTTTGAATTTTTTGCAAAAGCCCACACTTCGATACTTATATTTTTTAAGATCTCTAATTTTAACTTTTTTATTGCCGCCTTTAGCTCATAGTCCGCTCGAGTGGCCCCAAGTCCTAATAATAAGTCTGTGCATCCCTGTTTTAGATGATTTTCAATTGTTATGTTTTCTGCAATCAGGTCAATGATTAATTACGTGATATCGACATATTAGATGCCTAATGCCTATAGTGTTCGATTATTTGAGGTAATTACGATATAATTTCGTTACTAACACTTGATTAATAATGGAGTACTATGGATAGATCATGTAAGCTGATTAGTTTAACATTGCTGGTATTATGTTGCAAAGCGTAGGGATGTGACATTGCAACATTCGATTAACTAAACATTAATTTGTTAACATTTAAAGCTCGTTTAAGTCGTTCCTTATTATTCATTATTGGGATCTAATATATATGTCGCAGAGCTCGCTCGTTATAACTTTGAAATGTCAAGTATCATTGTTTTTTTGTTAATCCTTATTTTTAAGTTATTGCTAAACACACTACTTAATTTTTTGGTTGTGGCGCGATGACAGATATCGGCGTGACCCGTTATCAGATGTGGGTTATTCGATTTAGGACAAACAGGCTGATGAAGCATTCTGTGTCGAACCCTCGTAGAAGTCTAACCTGCATTATTTGACTAGTTTGTCCTCATTATTTTATGACCTTATTTGAATTATATTGTGTTGTGACCTAGCTCATGTAACTAACAACTAATCTGAATACATTACTCTCAGTGGTCGAGGGTCTATGTTGGTTTTATTTACCATGCCCACATTGCGCCTGATAAGCAGATGTATCGGTTTGAACTGTAATGCTATAATCACTGCTACCTAATTCTATAACCGATTGTCTGCGACATATAATTAATTTGTAATGTATAGTCAATATCAAAAGTATGTGATGATTCTTTGTATTATAACTTTCGTGAGACACATTCATACTTATGATTAGTTACGGTTTACTCAGTTCGACCCGCGACCTCGCCGCGTGTTCAAGGGGTCTACTCCCCAAGCACGAAGTCCGTAGTTTCGGCCTTAGTTACGAGCGTTTCCTACTCCCTATCACCTAAGAACACACGATTATTTCGGGACCCGAACTAAGAATGAGTGACAACACGATTTGGCAGTTGTCCCTACTACCGATGTGTTTTTGCCCGTCCGAAAAGTTGAACTTGACACTTGTTTTGTTCACTCCTACGTTTCGGGCTACTTTCAGACGGGGCGACTAATTTCGTTGACGGACTTAGGGAGTAGGCCCCCTGCTCCGTTTGGGTCCGAAACAAGTCAAGTATCTATGTTCTATGTTAGGAGATGTGGTTTCCGCACTTAGTCCTTTCAGTGGACCATTGTACGTGGGCCATGGCGGCCATCATTCCAGCAACAAGTCAGGTAATCCCGTGAGTAAACCGTGACTAAACCGTGACTAATATATGTATACATATAATAAAATCGTAACGAAGTAAAATCTGTACATTGAATATTTTCCAGAAAAAAAAAGAAGTGCAAATTGCTGGAATAAACGCTACAGATGTCAAAAAGAGTTTTTTAGAATTGTTGTCTGTCTGTTTGCACCTATGTTTGAGCTTCACGCCGGAACTATTGGACAGATTTTGTTGATATTTGGAAAACTTATTTGTTGCAGATTGGGTCAAGTTGTAGGGTATAAATTATAACGCTATTTATTATGGAGGACGAGCACTATTGCATTTTGTACGCATTTTCCCTGCAATTTTTCGCGGGCTATATGGCAATCGAAAGAAACGATACAGTATCTTATTTTAGAGAAAGAGGTAACTGCAGGTTTTTAAATTCTAATGTGAATTTAAAGTGTTCAAGAAGTAAAATAACACACGCAATTCAGTTACTTGCAACACCATCTTACGACTAAAAATAGAACTAATGTTGGCAGTTGAACTCCATATTCGATAGATGGCGTTATGCATACCTATATAATGATGAGGTTATTCATGATATATGATTTAAAAAATGGTGAACACACACATCACATAATTGTTTGGTAGTTTCGACACAGTGTTGTTTTCCGACTTCCACGCGGACGAAGTCGCGGGCACAGCTAGTTATAAATATGTAGTTAAGTGATAATTGCTGAAATTCAATTTTTTTTCATAAATGGAAACTTGCCTATCATACAAAATATTCATCGACTTCACCTGTTGACTTTCAGTACAGATATCAGATACTTACAAATATGTACCTAATAAAATAATAGGTACCATTATATCTATCGCCTTTATCATATTGACATTAAATTGACCTAATACATTTATCGGAGAACAGTACATTTCTAACTAACCAACAAGGTATTCTAGACTCTTGTCTCATTTAATACGATACCAACAAACTTACTTAGTTTTTTTGATGTAATAGTACAACTATAGCGAGATAGGGCCTTAATATCGAACAACATGTGAAAACCATTTAATGTTCATTCTTTTGTTAATAAGTTTATGTTGTGGAATAATAAAAATAAGAGAGTGCCTCCGCTGACGGCGCCGGCACAGAAGGTGAAGGTGTAAAAAAACAGTGTACCTATGTAGCCGGCATGGTGCCGGCAGCCAGTTTGGTAACCGGTGCCGGCAGTGGAGGCACAGGGAGTGCCAATCAGTGTCACCGTAGATCACGCCTTACACCCTGTATTGTTCCACATAGAACGGCTGTTTTTTTTTCACGAATTTAGAGTTTGTCAGTTAGTAAAAATTGTATCAAATGATGAGATGTAAAGCTATCAACCAGTCATGCTGTATATTACAATTTATTTTTCAATCCTTTAACTCGATATTCGTTTCCCTGTAACAGCGACTAACGTAGTTGCGTCTCGAATCTCGGTCTAAAGCATAATCGCTCGCTCCACCGATCGATTCATCGACGACACTGATTCGATTTACTTTGTGCTCGTAATATGAATATGCAACTAGATACCTAGTCAATAGATTTAACAGTAATAAGCTGGATATTGATTCTCTGTGGTTTGGGGTTGCTAAATGTTTGGTTATGATATTATAGCTCCTCTTGGTATCACGCCTTTATTTCCCAGAGGTAGGCAGAGGTGTATAATGCACCCTCAATTCACCGTTATGTTGAAGTCCAATGTAATAGGGGCTAGTCTATTGCCATCAACCGGGCACAAATCCAGACTCCGGGCTGCTACTGAGAAATTCCTCACGGAAAAACTTAATAACACTTTGCCCGACATTGGGGATCGAAACAGGACCTCACGACTCAGCAGTCACGCTTTCGACCCCTAGACCAACGAAGCAATCAAAGGCTTCTCGAAGATTTATCTTCTTAATTATTGCTTGTGTCAATATATAGAGGAGCTCGTGGCTAAATAATTACAGCCGCATATACCGATCTTCCGGGTTAAGCCACGCTTGCCGAGGTTGGTCTGTGGATGGGTGACCATTTACCATAGCGAGTTTCCTCCGTGCCTCGGAAAGCACGTAAAGCCGTTGGTCCCGGCTGTCATTTATAGATCTTTGACAGTCGTTACTGTTGGTCAGAAGCCAGAAAGTCTGACAACCAGTCTTACCAAGAGTATCGTATTACCCAGTTACTGGGTTGTGGACGTCTGACAGGCAGTCGCTCCATGTAAAATACTGATATTCAGCTGCATCCGGTTCGACTGGAAGCCGACCCCAACATAGTTGGGAAAAGGCTAGGCAGATGATATTGCTTGTGTCAATATGTAACTTAGTTACCTCGTAGCAGCTACTTGAATACCGTCGCCTTAGAGTGAAAACCTCGGAAATGCATTTGGTCATTGCTCGGTTCCTGTGGGATTCCACGCGGAAGAAGTCGCGTGCAAAAGCTAGTCAATTATATTTATAACGAATGCTATATACAGCATGTAAGGGTAAACACCGTTATCACTCAAACCATGGGTAGTTGACTTAAACATAAAAATACAGGTCCGAGTAAAAAAAAAAAAAAAAGAGAAATGAGCGGCGCGGCGGCGCTACGACGCGGCGTACAAACACTCGCTAACGAGACAGCTGACTGACTGGGGTAGCAAACTGTGCGGGGCCGGGCGTCGGGCCACGCGGCGAGTTCCCTGCGCCCCTCCCGTCGCTTGTTGCCCCCGCGCATAGGGTGAAATGATTTTGAGGAAAAATGAAAATTTTATGAAAAAAAAAGTTATTTTTCATTGATTTAACGTTCTATAAATGAAACCAAACCACTGGTTTCAAGGATAACGGTGTTTACCCTTACAGCCTGTATACAGGGTGGTAATTTGAGATGGGGCATGAAGGGCAACTACCTTAACCATTGTAGCTACAGGAAAACGTCCTTAGAAGACCACCCTTAACTTTTGGGATAATTTAAATCGGCATTCATAGATTTTGAAAAAAAAGTACAGTCAGCGAGAAAAAGGGCTGTTTTCACAAAACTTTTTTATGATGCCAATCGATCCCATTTCCCATAAGGATCAAAAGACTCTTCCGGACTAACTGAGGTTGGAGTACTAGAAAAGTCAGAAATCGCAAAAAACTTATTTGAGATGGGGTAGTAATAGGGGCAGCTACCTTAATCGTTGTGGCTAGAGGAAAATGTTTCTGAGAGACTATCCATGTTTTTTGAAAATATTTCGAACTGCATTCACAGATTTTGCAAATAAAATAATTTATTTTTTCAGCCTTAACGTCACTTTTAACAAAATGTTGTTTTTCGTGATTTTTGACGTTTATAGTACTTTTACTTCAGTAGGTCCGGAAGAGTATTTTGTTTCTTATGGGAAATATGATCGATTGGCATCATAAAAGAGTTTTGTAAGAACTGACCATTTTTTTGCTGACTGTACCAAATTTTTTTTTCAATATCTTTTTATGCAGTTCGAAATAATGTCAAAAACTATGGCCAGTCTCCTATCAAAATTTTCCTGTAGCGACAACGATTAAGGTAGCTGCCCTTATAACTAACCCATCTCAAATAGTTTTTTGTTATTTCTGACGTTTCTAGTACTCAAACCTCAGTTGGTCCGGAAGAGTTTTTTGATCCTTATGGGAAATGGGATCGATTGGCATCATAAAAAAGTTTTGTTAAAACAGGCATTTTTCTCGCTGACTGTACTTTTTTTTCAAAATCTGTGAATGCCGATTGAAATTATCCCAAAAGTTAGGGGTGGTCTTCTAAGAACGTTTTCCTGTAGCTATAATGGTTAAGGTAGTTGCCCTTCATGCCCCATTTCAAATTACCATCCTGTATACTCGTATATACCCAATAAAGGCTTAATATCAATGCCTAGGTGCCTACAAACTAATTTCGCATAGAGCGGCTCTCTAATAATTATAGTACCCGTAGAATAGAATATACTTTATTGTACACCAAAATTGTAAAACAGCTCATAATTAATAAAATATCATACATTGAAGGGTACAATGGCGGTCTTATCGCTCATAGCGATATCTACCAGACAACCTACCGTAATACCTCGTGATAAATTAAAAATGGTTAAATAGGGTATTTGACTGAAAAAATCTAATTAGTCCGTCAGTTAGATAATCAATAAATATTTGACCCGTACGAAGATACGACACTTTTAAAATTGGCAAAACGTCACAATCAAGTACCTACAATTTTTACTTGCTTCTGACGTCAATAGCCCCCGCTCTCGAGATTTGATGCGTTTTATCTTTCCAAATTTTGATAGATTTAACAAAAGAAAAAATACGTGTCCATTATTTTTCAAAACTCTAACTGGCGGACTTATTAGATTTGCAATTTATTGATGCTGTCAACATGCCTATTGTATTCTCGAGGTTTTCACTCTAAGGCGACGATATGTGGCATCTAATTTCGGATTACTGGTACTTAATCATACCATGGTGAAAGCGTTAGCCGGGCCAAGCTGGACAAAACCAATATAGACTGGCAATCATTTGTGCAAACCCATGCGGACAGGAAATGAAGGGGGAAGGCTTTTGCTCAGCAGTGGGGTGTTACAGCCTAACAGTAATCATACCATCTAATATCTGATCAAAATATTCTTATGCAAAAGAAAATAATTTTCTAAATCAGGAAGGAAATATTAAAATATGGTTATGTTTCTATTATGAGATCTAAATACCTACCCAATTACATTGTTTCATCTTCGCTGTCGGTGTTATTGAAAATAATGGATTAATAAAGGCCCAAGAAAGCTGCCCTGCGGCATTCCATAAGCTTTGGTTCAATATAATTCTATGAACGTTATACTTTTATTATACAACGTGTAACAAAAGAAATAATACTGAAGGATATCAACTAGAGAATCTACTGTAAAAATATTGAATACAAAGAAGCAAACCAATTTCAAACTACAAGAATCACAAAACAATAAATATTTTAAACTAGATGTTTAGTAGGTAAAAATTAAATGGCCCATCAGCGTCCTATTTAATCGCGTTTATTCACTTTTCCAATCGGTTTTTAGGGCTTTGTTTAAAACTAGAAAACTATCGCTGTGGTTTACTCCACTACTACTGTTAGGGGTTCAGTTCCAACACATATGCTCAAGGATGTTTATAGGGTACCTCATACGTCCTTATAGTAGGTATTATTTCGGACTTCTCTTACACGTTGTATATTTTGCGTAACTTTTTGTACATCTCAACATAAATATCACAAACAACCACTATCAAATTGGCCAAAGAATTAGCGTTGTCATTCAGCATGGTAACGCTGCGTCTTTTGGGCACGCTCCCAGATGACAGTGATGTCGATGAATACTTCGACGTCTAAGTGCACCTTCTACGTGTTTTATTTTAGAACTAAATTTTTTCCCATTCTTCTTTTGTACTTAAAGGTAGTTAGTTTTTACTTTAGATTATGCTATGTAGTTAATTTTTATATTGTATATACAGGGTGGGACAAAAATCGTGGATCAAACGAAATAGGGCGATAGTTGGGGTTATTTGCAGTAAAAAATATCTTTGTGATAGACCTAGGGTTGCCAACCGTACTATAATATGTAGTATTGTACTGTATTTAGGGTATCTGTACTATATACCTACTGTTGAAGAAATATATAGTACGCGAAAATACTATATTTCAGTACAATAGCTCAATGTAATACTAAAATTAGTAAAATAAAAAAAACTTCCTGCAATTTTCGAACGTGTCTTTCGTTCGACAGAAGTATTGTGCGTGTGCGTGTAACCGAACGCGTCCCTGTCATATTTCGCTCCTAATTGATACATCAATGTCAAACTTGACAACATCAAACTAATGTTTATTTATTCTAATCTTGCTTGCCTTTTTCGTTTGTTTTGGATTTCGTTAATTTTATTGAGTTAGTGGAGTTAATACGGTTTTAGTAGTTTTAGTCCTGCATTAAATTAGGTAGTAAAATAATGGAAAGTTGTAGCGATAGCGAAAGTGTCCCACTGACACCCACTAAAAAGAGGAAAATACAAAAAAGGCTCCAAAAATATAAACCTGAGTGGGAAAATAATAAAATAAAGAATTTGAGTTTGAAAAAAAAATATAACATGTCTTTTTTTTATTCTTCCCTACTAAAATACTATGTTTTTTTGAAGCGTACTATATTTTTTTATGGCTTTTTTAAAGAAATACTATATTCAGACAAAAAAATGTTGGCAACCCTAGATAGACCCCTAACTTGATCTCCTTAAAAGTTATGACAAATTCAGTGTTTTTAAGAAAATGCCAAAATTTGTAATAAGTAGGCAATTAGAGTAAAATGGGTACCTATTTTAAAACAATAAATGGTGTTTAGTTGCTTGAAAGTGCTTTTATGACAGTGGGTATCATGATTTATGAGTATTGGCACTTTTTTCAATATCTTTTAAGTCTCACGAAAAAAATTTTAAGTTTCTTTAGAAACTTACTGTAAAAAACAACTGTCTAACTATCATGGTTCATGAGATACAGCCTGCTGGTGACAGACGGACGGACGGACAGCGGAGTCTTAGTAATAGGATCCCGTTTTACCCTTTTGGTACGGAACCCTAAAAATGTACTACCAAAAAATGCTGCGAATAACCCCAACTATCATCCTGTTTCGTTTGATCCACGATTTTTAACCTAGCCTGTATATTAGGATAAATACAATAACGTACAAATATCTAAAACACGTTAAAAAAAGTGGCACCATTAAATAGAATAAGTACCCTAATGAACTTCTCACGATTTTATTTCACCTTTATACATACGACAAAGCCTTGTTTGGCCATAAAGCGATGTTTTAATGGCTTATCGGGGATTGGGTCTCCGGCTTTCTTTAAGGCTGCATAAACCGTCAAGTTAAAAGGCTTCGTATATGAATATAAACAGCTTAGGGTAGTTTCTTAGGGGTAAACGGGAAATCACTACGATCTAGTTATAAATTTATGCGGCCTTACCCTTTTAGATGACAGAGTGAAATAAGCTCTTTTCTTGGTAGGTACAATATATTATTATAATAGAGGAGAGCTTACTTATAATATAAATACAGTCAGTCATTAGTATTTCGTAGAACCTGACAAAAGAAACATCTATACGTACTTAATTAAGCCTTCACAATTGGAAGCTCTATAGGGACGGTGGAAAACTTGAATTTATGGCAACTGAAGAGGTTGCTACTGGTTATTGGATAATTGCACAGCTACTTTGAAGCTACGTATGATTTGAAAGTACCAAATGTTTTAGCCTTTTTTAACATAATTATCTGTTTTCAGATTTTATTTTATCGTATCTTTTGAACTATACTCGTAGAGACACATTTTTTTTCTAAGGTTGGAAATGTGCACGATGATCAATAAGGAGGTTGCGTTTTTTTTAAATTAAATGCAAGGTGTAACATAAATAAGTGTACAACCTACTAAGGTCACTGTACTCATTATGAACAACTTTTACTATGGGACCAAATGAGAAATCGCGAAAAAAAACAGCTGTTCCCTACATTAATGTTCGCATAACTCGTCAAAATGTAGGGAACAGCTGATTTTTTTTCGCGATTTCGCCTTTGGTGCCATAGTAAAAGTTGTTCATATTGATGAGTACAGTGAGTGACCCCTTAAGAGGTTGTACATTTATTTATGTTACACCTTGTATAAAACGAAAAACTAGAAACATAAATTCGATCTATTTTCCTAATCCAATTTAAACAATAACCCTGCAAACCCCATCATCATATTTCTGCCCTGATCCTGACTAGGTGGGGTCGGCAAAACGTGTATTCCTTTTCCATTCTCCTCTATCAGCCGTCATCTCAGTACTCACTTCTTTCTTACCCATATCATTCTTTACACAATCCATCCATCGTTTCTTTGACCTACCTCTACTTATATGTATATACAAGGTTAGTCGGAAAGGGGGTATTAATCTGAAAGGGTGTTAAGGTACCTTTAATAATGAATAACTTTTGTTCTACAACTTTCCCCAGAGGTCAATAATTTAAGAGAAATAGCTGTTCAAAAATGTAATACAAAATGTGCTAAAATCTGTCTATCCTTGGCTATGATCAGCTGTGTTTACATTTTAGGTCATATTTGGGGTCACGAATTAGAAGCTCCATTTTTTGAGCTCGCAAATATAGCAGGGATAAAGAATTTTTGAAAAACCTAAAATAAAAAAGTAATAATAGGTATGGAAATAGAATAACCGTATTTTGAAATTTTAACACTTGCTTTGAAACAGTAATCAGTGATACTTTATATGGTCTGCGGATTAGTACCCCCTTTCCGACTAACCTTGTATCCATCCACATCCATTAACCCTGCAAACCCATTACTATAATTCGTAATCTTGTTCACAACAGATGCCAATAATATTGACACATGGATTTCAACTACCTAGGTAAATAGCAAATCTTATAAGCTGAAAGCATAAATACAAATACCGGATTATAAATAGCGGATATTATAACTCCCGTTGAAGTTAGCTACAGTAAATAAGAACCTAAGTAAATAGATGACGAATACTCGTGAGGGATACTTCAGATTAAACAATGAACGTAACTAGATTAATATCAAGGGGAAAGAGACAGGTAATGGGTTAATGAATTCTAAATATAACTGTTTTAAGGTTTAAGGTATAACGGGCTGGTATCCGCAACTCCACGTCTAAGCGCGTATTTTGCGTGATGGGTGGTAAGTATAATTACTCGATTCACCCTAACTCCTCGAAAAAGGCCAGCACACCCTTGATGTTACTGGTGATCTCTCGAAGAGTACCTGGGTTACCGAAGTACTTGGCCCTGTATGTGGCGACCTCAGGGCAGTTTAGTAGCACGTGGGCTACCGTCTCGTCCTCCTCCATGCATGCTCTGCACAGTGGGCTGTCTGTAACTCCAATGACAAAGAGGTGTTTGTTAAAAGAACCATGGCCAGTGATGGCTGCTGTGACTGTACGTAGTTGTTGCTTTGACAGCCGGAGGGCTTTTTTAGTGAGACGACCATCAATGGCCATCAATGGCGGGTATATAATATAACTGTTTTAATAATAAGGGGACAGGTTAGCGAGTTAACGAGCAAGTACCTCCCCAAGTTTTTTTTTTCTGTTTGCTACTCGTAAGTATGTGATTTTATTTCTTACATTAGCCTGCATTATTCTCATTCTGTTTCTCACACTACTGTAATGGAATTGTCATGAACTACTATTTTGAAAAGAGTATTCTTGGAGTTTCTTGCCAGCTCTTCTCCACGCAACCTACCTTTTGGAACCGTGCACCTAGTTTTGACGTTTTAAAAGTGCCTGTAATCTGGTCTATTTGAAATAAAAAACTTTGACTTTGACCTATGGTTGTTTAGTTTCAAGATAAAGTCACGACGTAACAAATGGTAATGTTGGCTAAACTCCAATATGTATTGATGGTTTATCATAGCTTCACGGATCGTTTGTGGGTACATTAGATACAAACAAACCATTTTTGGAAGCTAAGGAACTTTTAACTCTCATTAATTGTTGATTTGTGACTACATAAATAGAGAAAGATAACATAGGAAATCCTAAAACATAAGAATACTGAGAAAATAATAGGTAATATTTATCGAACGCTTAAGGCGTAGATAGGAAAAATATCATAACAATTAAATCTTTTGATTAAAATTGAACTGTGGACCTAACTCCGCAAACAACGTCGTTTATTTTTCTCAATAAGTCAACATTAGTTTATCCGCCGTAACAAGTTTCCCATAGCGCAATTGTCTTTATAAGTTTCTACAAGAATATCTAGTTCTACTAATAAAATTAAAACTACAACTTTAAAACTGTGATTGCTACTAAAGTTGTTCTGTAAAACTTATAAATTGTTATTCTGTCTGTCTCTATTAGGTTTGTACTTGAAACTTAATTAATTTTGTTCCTAGACAGTAAAAGTTTCTTTGAAATTTTCCGTTGATTACTTCTGATCGACATTGTAGTTTATTTAAACAAACAACATAGATAAATGTTTTTATTTTGTTCGGCAATGTTTTATCTTTAAAAGTTGCGCTCAATAAATAACTGTCATAAACAGAAGAATTCAGTAAAACAACATAAATAAAAAACTCGAAAGACGAAAATAGCAAATTCATTCTCCTGGAAACTCATTGGTCTGTGCTCTTGGGGCAGTATTTTAGAAACATTATCTGAAAGCGATAAAAAGGTGACTTTTCTGTGAACAAAATATTGACATTAAAAATGGACTATTCATAAAATATTCGAAAATACTAAACAGACGAATAAAAAGCGAAACAAAAGAAGATTAACTACAAGTGAAATACGATTACAAAATAAGATTTTTATGTAATGCCCTAAAATCTAAGCCCAAAAATGTGGAATCCAAACGCCATGGACAACAGGCAGATGGAGAAACGAGTTGTGGTAGGCAGAGTGAGGCCAACATGGGCCAGGAACCTGCCTGAAGCTAGAGAGGATGATGAGAAGAGTGAAGCCGAGACTGGAGTGATGCCGCACAGTGAGCCTCCATCACCTACAGACACCTGGGAACAGCATGCTAAACACGATGACAAATACGATGTTTTTGGAAAAGTGAGTACAAAACTTTTTTTTTTGTATTGGTAGAGATACATGTTTCAGGTTCGTAAATTGATTGGATCACACAAAAGAAATTGGTCTCACCGACTTTGCTTTTCTATAGCTGAAGTTTTTTTTCTTCTAATAGCTTCTAAAAGCGTTTGTCATAAGGAACGTACGTACACACATCAAGAAAAGTTTGCCATCACTTTGAAAAATCGAAATCTTTTTTGTGACGGTAAATTATATTATGATTTCTTCTTCTTTTTAGATTCTTTATTTATAAATATAGATTTAGAATATAAAACAATAAAACAGTTCAATTGTTGATAATGTTCAATTTAAAAAATTATATCAGCTTATGCTAGTGATCGCAAACTTTTTTTGATGTGTGTATTAGTATGAATAAATTCATTTTTCGCGTAGATGATAAATATTTGTGTTTCACAAATTAAATTAGTGTTGATTTTATCTTTATTACAAAAAAAATGTAGCCAACAGAAATGATAAACTTCAGACTGTTTACCTACATTGAATACTAATTTTAATCCAGATTCTCCTACTTGATGTATAATTTTGTAGATACTTAAATACATTTACTTACTAACCGTTTGAAGGTCTAATTAAACATGTGTCTTCAGTTTCTCGAGCGAGCTTTAGAAGCCCCGAAACTTACTTAACTAATTAATGAAAGCTCTGTTGAAAGCTCCCTAACTTTGCTTGTGACATTTCGATCTTGTTCTTAGTGTGTAACTACCTATTAATTAGTTACCTTAATGTAGCTTAAGGCGCTTCCCCCAGCGAAAGTGGCGCCACTTCAGAAAAAAATCATTATTTCTGTCAATACACAACATATTGAAATTTCATACGTACAACATTTTAGTCAAGTGATGTAGAAATTTAAGAACACTAAACAACAACACTTGACATCCTAGGTTAGAAGTTTTTGTAATTAATGCTAAAAACGGCCGTTTTTGGTACTTATGGCTAAAACTTCGAATCCAGAAGCTCTAGTGTTGATATTTTTTGTTCGAAAATTTCTACAACACCTGACTAAAATGTTGCACGTACGAAATTTCAATATGTTGTGTATTGTCAGAAATAATGATTTTTTTCTGAAGTGGCGCCACTTTCGGTGGGGGTAGCGCCTTAAGGACAAATTTAGTACCTAGGTAACTATACCTTTTTCTTTATTGAGTAGTATTTAGGATTTTGCACCGACATTAAGTGCAGACAACAGATTCAGCTGAATATTGATTTATTTTAAATACCTACCTATGTTAATGTTACCTATCTTCGCCTAACAGCGGTTACGCACTGTATCCGATCCGAATCCGTGAAAATACGTTCCGAAGTAGCCATAGAACTATTTGTATGGTAGTTTACGCACTACATCCGGCATCCGTCATCCGATTTCTATCCGTCATCCGTGAGTTTCTAATTCGGAAGAACAATTGACGGACCGAAGTAGCCATAGAACTATTTGTATGGTAGCTTACGCACTACATTCGGCATCCGTCATCCGATTTCTATCCGTCATTTGTGAGTTTCTAATTCGGAAGAACAATTGACGAATTGTTTGAATTTGAATCAGAGATCGGAATAGTGCGTAAGCAACATCCGAATTCGGTCCGAGATTTTTACTCTAGATCTCTATTTTCACGGATTCGGATCGGATGCAGTGCGTAAAGCAATATCCGAATTTGGTCCGAGTTTTTTATACCCGTATTTTCACGGATTCGGATCGGATGCAGTGCGTAATCGCTCTTAGAGTGAAAACTTCGGGAATACATTTGGTTATTGCACGGTTCCTGTAGACGCGGGCAAAAGTTGAATTATATTTATTACGAATGTTACTACTTACAAGGTTAGTAGGAAAGGTGGTACTAATACGCAGGTCATTTAAAGTATCACTGATGACGATTTTAAAGCATGTGTTAAAATTTCAAAATTCGGTAATTTTTTATTTTCATGTAAAATGATTTTTATTTTAGTTTTTTTTTTTTTTAAATCTTCATCCCTGATTTAGTTACAAATTCGGGAAATGGTGCTTCTGATACATGACCCCAAATATGACCTAAAATGTAAACACAGCTGATCATAACGGGGAATAGATAGATTTTAGCGTTTTTTTTTTTTGAGATCTTTGCTCAGCTGTTTCTCTTAAACTATTGACTTTTGGGGAAAGTTGTAGAACAAAAGTTATTCATTGTTATGGGTACTTTAACACCCTTTCGGATTAGTACCCCTTTTCCGACTAACCTTGTGTCTACCCAATAAAGGCATAATTTCAGTGTCTACAAACTAATTTCGCGTAGAGTGGCTCTCTTATGTATAGAACCTTATACCATAAACCTTATACCATTAAAATGACCATATTGCATTCCCGAGGTTTTAACGCCAAGGCGACGCTATGTGTATTATCGTCAGTGATCGGAAAAGGGTGAGCTAATTTACCTAAACTTCAAAGAACAGACACAAAAACTGGAGACTTCCTTACGACAAAATTTTTTTTTCGGGTGAATTTTCTCGGAGATTGTCTTTCTTTTGTTTTCAAAAAATAAAAGACAATCTCCTTTTTTGAAAACAATAAACAATCTCTTTTTTAAAAACAATGAAAAACGTGTCATCTGGTTTTGTGACAATTTTGGGAAACAAAAATAGGAAACGAATTTAATTGTTTTTTGTACTATTATCATTAATATTAAAATGTACTTTAGTGATGTCCCGAAACCCGGAATAATTTTCACAAAAAACAAATGTTGTCGTAAGGAAGTCTCCAGTTTTTGTTTCTGTTCTTTGAAGTTTAGATAAATTAGCTCACCCTTTTCCGATCACTGATTATCATGCATTGTTTCATTGACAATCATTGTTATAAACTAGGTAGGTATTCTGAATTTGAAACATCCTAACATTTAACTACATCGTTATCTTCGCAGGTAATGCTTCTAGGCGACAGCGGCGTCGGCAAGACTTGCATGCTAGTTCGCTTCCGGGACGGCACATTCCTCGCAGGAAACTACATATCCACCGTCGGCATCGACTTCCGGGTACAATGACTCACGTTGCACGTGCCGTCTGCAATCTCAATAAGTCTTTACATACCTACCTACCTTCCTTTAGCGATGCCATTTAGCAAGACCTTTAAATAAAAAGAAACCATTAAAGTCGGCGTTTAAAATGCTCATTATTTTCGACAAACTTTTGATACTTAATTATTTCAATACCAAAATTCAATTAAATATTCCACCTACCTAATAGCATTATTACAAGCACGAAACGTCAGAAAAAGTTAACATCCAATCTTCCAATATTCAACAAAAAGGTTTTAACAAGTTTTATTCAGCGAAACGAGACGCAAAAAGTTCCGATATCAATAAGCAAAAAGTTTATAATGCTATTATTATTTTTAATTCTTGCAAAAAAGGTAATTAATGACCGTCAAGGGTTCCAAGTTCAAATGGGCCAGTGAGTGGCTGCACGCGAACGGTTCGCCGCAACGCTATTGGTGTTCGAAGTTTGGCGCGCTTTTTCCGTTCCCGCCCCTTGCCCATGACAGCTGTGATTGAATCGACTGCTCGCCTGAGTGATTTATTCGTCAGTGGAAAGGTAAAAAGACTAAAGCGCCACTTTTGGTCAAAATGAGTTATATATACAGTTCGACTGCAATTTTTTTTCTGCGTCGATTGGTCTAGGTCTCGCGGTGATCTGAGCACTTTTTTGGCGCTTTAGCATTCCAAAATTTTGCCTGTAAGTACATTGATGAGTGACTAAAGCGACGTTTTTTCGATGTTTTATAGGTTGACGTCGCTTAAATACTTTTTATCTAAGTACTTAAGAGAAACGATGGCTTATCAGTATTATTCGATTTCTCATTTAAGCTAAATAATGTTTATTAGTAATTAATCCTTCAGACTAAATCCATTTCAGTGGTTTGTTAGTAAATGTGCATTATTGTGTCGTAGTATTGTTGACGTTTTAGTAAAAATCGTTTTATAAATATTTGTAATGAATGGCGGTTAAGTAACAAAAATATCCCAAAATTCAACAAGGAAGTCTATTTAGTAGTCAGTATGAGACTTTATTTAATAGTGCGAAAGGCTATACGTCTCATTTAACATAATAATGATACTTAAATTTAACTGAAAAAATTACATTTTTAAATATTTCTCTAAAAAAAACGTTCGTAAATATAAAAAAATGTATCCCACCGGCATTGAGAACAGGGTCCAAGCTACGTGGTCAGGGCCTCAGAGAGAGGAACCTTCTAACAATACGCGCCGTTTCGAGAAGTACCACTTTCTATAACAGGCCGTTGATCCAGAAACCCAACGAGAGCCTCTTTAGGTGTTGGTCGAGGCTCTTGGCTATCAAGCCACTCCTCGTAACTACTTTCGGCACAATTACTGCTGAATCAACATCCCACATGTCGACAACCTCGTGTGCCAAGTCTTGGTATTTAATTTCTTTATCTTTTTTAGCTTTCACGACGTTCTCGTCGTGCGAAACAGTGATATCAACAATCGTTGTGAGACGCTCTGATCGATTTATCACCACTATGTCAATAATTAAATTTTAAAATCCCCCTTCTTTGTAATGAGGCTGTCGATCCTTCTAACTGATTATTATTATTGCGGCAAGAAACTGCTTTCCATAACGAGCCATACGAGCTCAAACACGATGGGTCTACAACTAGTAATTGCGGAGGGCGGATAACCTCCCTGAGCCACCTTCAAAGTCCTTCTTATCAAAAAAACAAATGTAAACGTGGCAAAATCGCTGAGTCTGTCTAATTATTAGCTATTTCGAAGTAAGTAATGAAATGAAATTATATTTATTTCTGTAAATAAATCTGTTACAGACACTTACAAGTCAATGTAATGTTTTTTTTAAGACTAGATGGCACCGGCTTTTCCTATCTGACTAGCTCTGAGAAGAAAAGCCGAGTGTCATGATGACACGATGAAAGTAGTGTTAACAACCTTCCAAATCCTAACCAAAATCAGCTCAATTGTACCCTAAAATTGTCACTAGGTTTGCATAAATGTAAGTCAATCGGACAAGCGACAGTCAAAGATACGAGTAGATATCTATTGTTTGGTTGAAATCTCTAAGAGAAGAGAGCCCTTTGCGGTGTTGATCGAGGCTCTTGACTATTAGGCCATTGGCCGTAACAACTATCGGCACAAAGACTTTTGAATCCACGTCCTACATGTTGACAACCTCGTGTGCTAAATCAAGATACTTGATTTGTTTATCTTTCTCAAGTTTCACGAAATTCTCGTCATGAGGGACAATAATATCATCAATACATCAATACAATCATTGTGCGACGCTCTGGCCGCTCACTTATCAGGCTTATTGAGAACAACAATCCTGTGGGTGATGATAGATTGATCCTAGTACAATTTGACATTCTCAAGAACTGAGTTGGATATACTTGAAGTTGTGGTACACGATGTAGAAGATTGTGTTTCAGAGCAAGTTGCTGGTGAATAATTTTGGTCTCCACGTTATGTCTGTGCAAATAATCGCCGTTAGTAAGACAAGAACAACCAGAGATAATGTGTCGAATGGATTTTCCCGTACGGTACTTGTTCGTCATTATAAATTCGTTCACAATTGCACAACATACAATACCTTAGAGGTTGTCTGAAAAAAATAGCTAGGACACGAACGCTTGCTTTGCCATACTTCTTTGCGGTCATTGGTGCTATGTATTGTAGGTTTGCGAGGGGTATTTGCGTTTAAAAAGTCTCGATCCCTATTTCACTTCTGCGGAATATTCAGCCACATCACCGACAAACGGAAGTGATGCATTCCGATATACAATAAGCAGTGCATGGACCATTTATGCAAGGCATCAATAATCGTTTGCGTCCACTTGAGTATGTCAAAGGATCCATCAAGACCGGCATGACCCAACCGTTAAAGACCTTGTTTCCGCCCGATTAAATATTTTTCAGAACATATTCAGGCGGCCAGGTGCTCTCCTGCAACGATTGCTTCATATCGGTCTCCCTAATGCCTATCACCTAGATATACTCAATTCTGTGTAGGTTTCAGTTGGAGCGAGGGATCTAAGTTATTTGAAGTCCCTCGGATCCCACAATCTTCCCTCACGTTTCATGCATATTCACAGCAGTCCACAACAAATTCAATACTGACAGAATTCCTGAAGATTTCAGTTACCTTCAGAAACTCCATCAGTCGCAAATCGGTGGGGGCATACAGTTTTGAGTCAACCATGTAAAGGAGTTGGGATATTACTTGACCTTTTCTCCTGACCTGGTAGCCCAGCAGTGATTTCTTCAGCAATGTACTTAGAGGACTTAAGGCCAATCAAAACCACAAGGAACATTAGCCCTAGAATATATCATACTCGATCCTGATCGGTTCTCCACTCCTCAAAAACTGCCGATATCCTGAATAAGAAAGTTTGAATGGTTGAATTTCTGCATGGAGCAGCCGACGTGGTTGTGTTGCACAAAATCATTAAATCCGTTGTTTAGGTTTTAACAATATTTCTGCATTGATATTTAAAGGTTTCTCACATCTCGTAAAGTCGTAAAAAAACTTAATGTCTAAGTAAAATTACATGCTAGTAGGTAATTAAATAACATTCAAATAAAAAAAATAACTATTTTCAGTTTTAGGAATGGTACCACTAACATGAAACTTTTTGCGCTTTAGTTATTTTACTTTCCTGTGTCTGTTAATCGAAATGGTATTTAATTAGTAGTAAGTAATTTTACTTGAACCAGATTAAATGTAAATATTCTTGTTAGTGATTTATGCTTTCCATTTTATGCAACACATAGAACCATAAGTATATTTCCTTGGTAATCTTTTAGTACTTGATGGCTTGTTAGTAATTTTCGATTGTGAGTACAAAAGCATCTAGGGTAGATTAGTATTTTGACCTTACCGAGTTATTCGAAAAGATTAGTGAATATTGACTAAAGCGACATCTATCTCACGAACCAGTAGAGATAGAAGCTTCATTTAAAGACCAAAAAATAGCAAAAAATCACGTAACATCGGTATATAAGTTTCATTAAGATACCTCTTATAGAAAAGTTATAATGAATTTTTTTCTTCAAAAAAAAACTTTAAAATGCTCTCCTGTAAAGTAGGTATATTGGCGCTTTAGTCTTTTTACCTTTCCACTGACGTATTGTTACTAAGGTCTTTTTTTATGCCTGTTCGGTTTTTGCAGTTTGATTTATTGCAGCTGTCTTTGTTGGCTAGAAAAAGTGGCTGAGTAGCCAATAACAAGTTTATATCCTACTTTTTATAACGCGAGTAAAAAGGAAACTTATTATTTAGTTTAATTACATAACTAGTGACCTAACTAACCTACCTAACTAGTGACATAACTAGTGACCATCCATTAATTTATGTGGTACCTATGTCCAAAGCATGTGACATACCTACTAATTACATAAGAGTATTTCAAACATTGTTTTAATTTTAGATAGACTTATAATTGTGTAGTACTCTAGATACGTAGTTTACTACAGAATGTGGCATATTTTCTTTATTTTCCTCGATTGTAAAACTATTCTTCTACCGACATTTCAACTAAACGGCTCCTAATCCAATGTAACAGAAATTATAAAACTTAAAATGTTGTACAACTAACGCCATCTGTTCGCAGAATAAGGTAGTGACTGTAGACGGCATCAAGGTGAAGCTTCAGATTTGGGACACGGCTGGGCAAGAGCGCTTCCGTAGCGTAACACATGCATACTACAGGGATGCACATGGTAATACTTGTTAATTAATTAATAAGGCTAAACAGGAAAGCCTTGAAAATATTTTCAGTATTTATTTTAAATTATATTTTTTTTTTTATTTTTGTCTACGAGTCAACTGTCAATCCCAAACTAGTAACGCCATCTATCGGCAAAACACTGTAAACAAATTCCGATTCGTCTCATGACCGCTGACTTCCACATGGCACGCACGGCATCGACTTCTGAGAACGCTGCGCTGCGCACAATGTCATTAGGATTTCACTACGGATGTATACTGCGATAAAATTCGATTCTCACAAATCTAGAATTGTTTGGTCCAATATTGTTTAGACCCTGAAGTAGGTATACCTATGCTATGAAGATTACCTAAGTACTTACCTAATTAGATGACAGGAGCATAGAAACTGCCAAGGCTTGGCCTCGACCCGTTTCTGAGACGGCAAACCGGATCACGCATTCGCACACGTGTAGAACTAGATTGGGCCACACTCAACCAGTCACAGCATGTCATTAGTCTGGTGTCCTTATCGGGCCCGTTCTTAATTGATTCATGGTAGGCCTATTTTTGTGTCGTAAATGACTGCAGGTATAGGATTTAGTTTTCATTTGGTTATGAAATGTATTTCATCATCACGCTTGTTCGTGTTTCGAGACTAGCAGTAGATAATTGGCTTCGAAATGGACCAGCACCAGAACTTCTGATATTAAAAATAATTCTTAAAGCATCGCTAGATCTTGATAGTGTAGAAATAAAATGTTAACAGGATGTTTAGGATAGGTCTAGGTTTACCCAAGATGCATACCTTATGGCCGGATACGCTGATTAATGGAGAAGAACGTAAGGTATTTATATTTACATATCGCTACGTAAGTTACCTATAATATCCCACTCATTGTAAAGAGTCAAAGATAGGAATATGTTATCGTCATCATTAATAGGGTACCTATTAACGACAATTAATTAAGTATAACAATATAGATACTTAGTTGAACATACATAGCACTAGTCGAAACCCTGCTATCCCATGACTGATCACGGAGTTTTTTCTGGTAATGTTGATACCGCATTTATTTTAAAATAAGAAAAAAAAAAGTTCTTGCACATTGGTCTAGGAGTACCAACCTAAGAATGTGACACACCTGCTCGTCATCTCGCTCACATAGTGGCATTTAAAATAAACATGCCAAACACGGTTTCCTTTTAAGTCTTGCTTTGGAGCTTATTGCGTGCCTACTAGCACGCAGAGCCTGACTTTGAGAATGATAGTTCCTGGTAAAAAAGAAATCTTACCTGTTTGCGCCTTGTGAAGTCTAATATTTGAAGAATCTTGATATCTACCTAATGTTGCAACTTAAAGATATCATTTAAACTGACTATTTATTTATTTGCAAGTCAATCTCTTTGTCCATTGCTAGGAATTACCGTAGGTACCTAGATCTGTCCCCTCTAATTCAAAACCTTTTCGATAAGCAGTTGTCGCCCGATTCGGTTTGTTATCTCGCTCCGTTTACGATTCTCGTAAGGAGAGAAAAAGAGATAGCTTACCGAATCATTCGACAACTGACTAGTCGAATTGTTGTGAATCACGGGGCTGGGGGTTACGTCTCATTTGGTGAAGCATAAAATACGGCCAACGTACACACATCAAAAAAAGTTTGCGATCACTAGCATAATTATGTATGTGAAGATTCCGAATTTAAAGTCCAACTGAAATCTGATTTATACTTATCTAGATAACTATCAATCTATATTTGTCATGATAATTATCGCTTTGAATCCCGATTAGAAAATTCGGCTTCAAAAACTGGCTACATAATTTTTCAAAGTGATCGCAAACTTTTTTTGATGTGTGTAGGTATCTTGGCGAGTCTGAAGTTAGTTGTTTGGCTGCGCAATGAATCTTTTAGCAACGAAATTGTCTACTGCGCAGCTAATCAGCTAACTTCAGACTCGCCGAGATACCTACACACATCAAAAAAAGTTTGCGATCACTTTGAAAAATTATGTAAGTATAATAATTATGTATACGGCCGTATACTTATATCGTTTCATTTTCGTTATCAAAACTACAAGTTTGGACCGACATCCTACGGAGCAATTCGTGGCACGTCCAGTCGCAATTGCAAATTATGCGACTGCTAAATGCAGCTTGAATGCATTTATGATCTAGTCAGTGTAACTGCGGGACAACTACCGATTGTATGTGCAGCTCACTTGCAGTCATGATTACGAATATGAAACAAAATATTACTTACCAAATATGACGTCATTAGCCTCCCCGATACAAATGATTTTACTGCTTATGATTTAAGAAATCTGCCGGAATAATAATTGTTAATCTTATAATTTGGTCCACCAGCGCTGCTGCTCCTGTACGACGTGACGAACAAGATCAGTTTCGACAACATCCGGGCGTGGCTCGGCGAGATCCGCGAGTATGCGCAGGATGACGTCGTTATCATGCTATTAGGTATTCATCAGTATTCTATTCTTTCCCACCCTTTTCCTATGTCCTCATCCAACTCTTCACAACTAAAACACCTCTAATTTAACTAGAACCGGCTGAATATCATTGTTTGACACGGACTACCGTCTGACTATCGGCCTGTCGTTTGTGGAGATAGGTCAGAATTTTGCCTGCTCGAAGTCGTAAAATCAGACTTCTGGGTCAAACGTATTGTCTCACTGTGATTCTACATTGGGCTGAGCGCAGTTGAAGCAGGAAATCGGATACGGAAAAACAATACTGGTTCCTCATGGAATAAGTAAATAATAAAAGTTGTTTTAAAAATTTCGATAGTCTTCTGTCTCGTGGAACTCTCTTTTGCGAGGTTGCATATTAATATCCTAAGAATATGAATTTATAACAGCCACTTGTCACGATTTTGGTTCATTATAAATCTCAAAATCTCATTTAATCCTTGTTTATTTTTTTATTATTTAAATCATTCCAAATATGATAAACTTTACAAATATAAACCTACTGATTTAAGAGCATTCCAAATAAATTCTGTAACCAAAGCTAAACATGCTTCATCCCATGGCTGCATGGTTCTGTAAACAAACTACAAGCCTAATAATGGTCACAAAAAATCCGGTAGTCCCTCAATTCTCACCAAGGTCACATGAATGGAGGTTGTGTAACATTATGCTTGCAGGTAACAAATCTGACAGCGGCCTAGAGAGGGCGGTGAGGCGGGAGGAGGGGCAGCGCTTAGCGAGAGAATACCAAGTCGCGTTTATGGAGACATCAGCCAAAACCGGACTGAATGTCGAAGCTGCCTTTGCCCATGTGGCACGCTCTCTAGTAGCGAAAGCGAACCCCGTCGACCCTTCGAGGCTGGCGGTGCGCGCGCAGCCAACGCCGGAACAACGGTCTTCGTGCCCGCCATGTTCATAATTTCGCGGTAAATTCAAATTCAGAATGTGTTATTTTTCGAAGTGGACCAAAGTTCATGAACTTTTATCAGTTGATGAATTGACGTTGTGTGGTGAAGACGTTAATATTGAAGTGTGTGTGTACGAAGATGCTTTTTTAAAAAGCTGAAAACATCGCAAGCGTTGGACAATGTTTTATGAATGTGAGAAATATATCTTTAGTATAAAGTACCGACTTCTATTGTAATTTTTGATAAGGTACTATTGTTTATAGAGGAATGTATTATAAAAAGGTGTTACTTACACACCTAACTGTAATTTTCTTCCTATTTTCCCTGTTAGTCTGAGGCACATAAAGATAAACATAAAAACGTTAAACGGTGTCCGCTTCATTTACTTATTCATATCGAAGATAAAAATATATTTTTAATTTATAAAACGGCTTGTAAAATGTACTTTTATAATAATATATTTATTGGAAAATATTTACAATGGTAGTTGTTTAATCAAATAATAAGATATCGTATTGTTTATACCTACTTAAAACACGTATGGTATTGTTTCCCGGAAAAGAAAAATAACCAATAGCGGCAGCATATTTTCTCACGGAAATAGTACTATTGGCATTTCCATGAGATATAGCGTTTATAAATAGGTATCAAGTAAAATGTCTAGTAATAATTCCATATTCACCTCAAGGTGGATTTATAGTTGTTTGAGAATGTTACCAACAAATTCCAAGGGGCTAAAAACGTCACATTTGGTTAATCATACTTATTTCGTTTCACATTCACACATCCAGTTTCAAATGCAAACTATGCAACTGCAAACTATGCAACTGCAGCTTGAAGGCAATCAGTACCTAGGCTAATTAATTCACATGATGACGGATCAAGTTGCAGTGATGCTGCAGATAAGTTCACGCGAGAGCGTATCTGACAGCGATCGCCTATTATGAGAACACGAAAAGCGTTGTTTTGATCGAAACTTAACTGTAACTATATTGTTTTCACGATAAGAAGATTAAAATGACACATGTCAATAGGAGTTGCTAGACATGTGACTGTAGTCGATTCAACTATCGATAAAATATGTAAAATTTCAGCGAGAATTTGACAAATTATTGCAATGTGATTTTATGTACATTTCAAATACTTGTGATTTAAGTAATTAGGATTAAGTCAATTAGCATGCATATCTTCAACAATAGACGATTACGTGCTGATGTGATAATGAATCCAGCAGGTATGGGATGAGTGAACATAAATGTTTATTTATCACCAATAATAAGCCCAGTAGCCGGGTCGCGAAAAAGAGGTTTATCTTGCGAAAGGTTCGTCGGTCCTGAATTTTGGATGTGTTATGGTAGGTGTTTTTTTATGAAAAGCCCACAAACAGACACACAGACAGAGAGAGAAATAGACAGCCAAACAGAAAGACAGACATGGGCTATGAAATACCTCTGATTTTGAGTCTGGAATGAAAAATAAGAATTTAATTTTCTACAAAATTGATGTGAATAATTTTTGGCATAAAACCCCTACGGAGTTATTTAATAAAAACTCATTTTTGGGTTCTTTAACCCAAGATGGCAGAGCGCGCAGAGGTCACTCAAGGTACAAAATTTGTAATTTTTATAAGAACACATATCCGTATCACGTATCCAAAATTTAGGACTGACCGACCTTTTGCAAGGCAACTGGGCTATGATGAGCCTTATTTTAATTATTCAATCAACTGAGCCTATCGTCTATAATTATTACGACAGTCAAAATATTCATTCTGTTAATATAAATTTATCGAAATTATTTTATCGATACGCACGTCTCTGGCAACTGGTACCATCTGACGCAAGTTTGAAAACGCGTCGGGGTTTTTTCAAAATCATTTATGTAATATATAATTATGGCGTTAAACACATATAACTATATTATTTCTATGTTTCTGATTTTAAAACAACCTTTTGGGTAAGGCTTTATTAATATTTTAAATTGATTTAATACTTTTTGAATTAAATTGTCATACACAAGCGCCATTAAGGTCAAGGTGGGTAAGTCCGTCAACGGGGGAACTTCGTACACCGTCTCGTTGGACGCTTTTTTAAAAAGATACGACGATGGCAGGTTGGTCGGTAAAGCAGAGTCACTATTTAGTTCTACCTTTAAATTGTAGATGGCGATATGTTACGTTCAGAAGAATAAAACGGCCATTTCTTTTTTTGTAGTTGAGAAGTTGAGACAAGAGTGAGTTGTGTCGTGATTTTACATTGAGTTGTAAGTAAATTTCAAAGGATTTTAATGTTTTGTAGTGGTAAGTTTCCAGCTTGTATTACGTTTTATTACTTTATTCTATTCAAATATAATATAGACTGTGTTATACGGTAATATTTGTTGTGATGTAATCCTCACCTTTAAATCCATTATTGGGGAAAGACCGTCTAGTATTCAAGGGAAAGTTCGTCTTATGCCGATCTTGCCCCAAGTCAGATATTGTAAACCTTTTTAGGTTTACCTTTTTTAAATTTTGTTTTCCTATTGCATTATACATCTGTTACATGTTTAGGAAATCGAATTTTTGGTGTATTGTGATTCTTTTAGTATCGTTTCTTCAATAAATATACATCATGATAATATTTTAGGATTCTTATTGTCATTAATAAAAAGTTATTTATCTGATTTAAAACAGTTGGTGTTGTTTTATTTTTCAGGTATATTTTCATAAAATGACTCGAAATAACAAAAGAAAATCAGACAAATCGTCTGATACCAAACAAAAATTGCTAGACGCTCTGCAAGCTGTCCGGAATGGGCAATTAAGTGGATATAAGGCTGCTCGTATTTATAACATACCAAGAATGACAATCATGGATCATGTCAAGAATAAAAGGTGCAAATCAACTACTCTCGGGAGGCCCACAGCCCTTACAGTGGAGATTGAAAAAAAACTGGCATCATATCTTTTCGTTTGGTGAAATAAGTATATTTTTAATTCTCAATGTTGATTTTTTGAAAGGTTTATTTATGACATGACTGATTGATTTCGATATTTTTGTTTTTTAATTATTTTATTAATATGGTATAGAAGTTATGGTGTTGATTTGACAAAGATTTTCGTTTTGTAACTATTTACAGAGCATTTACTTATTTACGTAACGTTCATGGTGTTACATGATTGTTTTTGTTTTTTATTACTTACATTAAAGGAAAGGTAACCTTTAAAGGTTGTTACATCAAGTAAATAATATGAACAAAGCGAGTTTTTATTCATACCTATCATTAAAAGTGATATCCATTCAAACAATAAAAATATAGGTAACCAGGTGTTTGTTTCTTACGATTTTTGTTTTTTCATGGTATTTTTAAAGGTACTCCGGATATGGTTTGTGGTATTAAAATATCATAATTTATAAAAATCCGCATTACATTCTAGTAGAAACAAACAAACATACCTTCACACTAAACTGTAGGTACTTCAAATACGTCTATATAGTTTATAATGATTTAAATGTTGACAACCCCTTCCCTTTCGAATGTGCCGGACTTACCCTCCTTCATAGTTTTACCGCCATAGATTGTGACTGCTACCTTATATCATGGTGTGTAAAGCACATTTTTGGTCAACATTCATTTTTAAATATTTATTGAATACGGGTTGGGCAATATTCTATCAAATTACACAAAATTAATGCTGATGACGGATTTGCCCCCCAGATTCGGGAAAGTCCGTCTACTTACTACATTTTTAAAAACATGTGTATTTCCAGTTTGATGATAGTTACATTGAGGTTTGCAGATGTAACTAATAAATAAGGAATTTTTAGTCATCATTAATAATCAAAACATGTAATTAAGTTAAAAAATCAGCCATATGGTGTTTATCAAATCGAACTCACAATAAACTATGCCGGACTTCGCCACCTTGACCTTACAATTTATTTTCATGTCATGAACTGACATCTGCCAAATTAATCAACTTACCGTGAAAGCAATATACACCACAACTATGCTTCTTTAGCGTGAAGTCACACTGCTCCGTTGCGTGCGCGATGCGACGCGGCGACGTCGCAGCGCTAGATTTGAACCAATGAGACGTCGCAGCGCTACATTTGGCATCTATAGATTGGTCCAAATCTAGCGCTGCTACGTCGCAACGCAACGGAGCAGTGTGGCTTCACTCTGTGAATTAACCTACAATGCAACTGCGTGACAACTGCCATTCCACTGGAAGTGCAGCCCACTTGTAGTTATGATTACTTACAATTAGAAACGAAATAATTATGTTTCACCAAACGTCACGTTATTAGCACCCGTGATTGCTGCTCATTCATCTCTCATAAACCCATGGAAAGTCTGGAGTGACCCTTTTTTTGTATGAGACCTCATTAATATCCGCATCTATTGCTAATTAAGTTGCTGCTAAATTGGTTTAAAACTTGGTACTGTGTTGGTTCCTCGAAGCATTTTTATTCTGCCAAAGAGTAGTCTGCAGAATGAAAGAACAAAGAAAAAAAAAGAAATAAAATTGTAAGTATAAACCGCTTTTCATGTTTTTCATTGACTCAAACATGTGCATAATTCGGCTACTCTAACTTGGCTGAGTTCTGAATCAACGCACTCTATACCTACATAAATGAGTTATAAATATAAATTAGAATATAAGTGACAAAACCCTTATCCCTGTGATAACTAACATATATACGTGTGTAATATATATCGCATTACATATCGAAGAAAATTACTCGAAGAGAATCTTAATCTCGTATTGACGAGCTTTTTGTTGTACCTACTTACATAATACGAAAGTCATGGACATGCTGGATATAATAATCTTTCTTTATTGTATATGCAAAGGATAATCTTATCAAGGAGCTGAGGTTAAGGAACGTAGTGCGATGAAGCATAAAACCCCGCTTGCGCAAAGACGAGTCTGACAGGTGATAATGTCAATAATAATGCACTCTGTCAAACAACAATGGAAAGGACCTGTCAATTTACTCCAGTGAATTTAATAATCCTACATTAATGTAAGCATTGAATTTTGACAGATGGAAACATTAGTTCACGCTTAGGGTGAGATCCACAGACCGGACTTAGACTTTACTTTGCTAAGAAAAGTAAGCGTTTCATACGAATATGAACAATATTTGTATTATTATATGGTTTATATTCGTAGGAAACGCTTACTTTACTTTAGCAAAGTAAAGTCTAACCTCCGGTTTCTGAATTAAGAATTCATTGTTTAACATTTTATTTTATATGGAGTCACAATGCGTTCTGTTTTGCCCTTGATAAGTGATACCAGTTTCAAAAAGCTTTTCTTACTAACTAGTTCTAACTTTTGTAAAATCACTAACTAAACGAAACAATTTCAACCAAGATAAACGATATTAGTTATTGCGTTTGTTACAGCGCGAATTGATTGTGCTAAATTACTGGTAATTTCTTCGTGATATACCTATTCAAGTTATATTATTATCTGTAAATGACGATAACAAACACAATTAACATAAAAAATAATGTATTAGTAAAGTTGTATAATTCTATTGTCGTTGCAGTTTTGTTTAAATGTTGTGTGGCGTTGAATGTTGCTTGTGCAGAAAATAATAAATAAATACAATGAATTATACATTTTGTCTTATTTCTTTCCCCACGGCTCCCAAGTTTAGTTCTTAATTGTGAATTTGATATTCATTAAATAAACATCGCTAAACAACCTATTAGCTGCTATCAAGTCGTAAAGAATATTGGGAGAAAGAGATGATTATTATTTCAATAGCTAGGTGAGAACCCAAACAGGTACCTACTTAGCTTGGGCCAGTGATGGACACTAAGGTCCACGCAGCGCAAGAAGACTAAGCACTAGTCACCAACCTGCTAGCCCAGCAAACGGGCTTGTAAGATACGGTGTTTGTGACCTTTATTTCTTGGAGAAGCCTACGGGCGAGATTCAGAGACGGCAGTTAGACTTTACTTTGCTAAGTAAAGTAAGCGTTTCAAACGAATATGCAAATTATTTGTATAAGGTTAATTTTCATATTTCATATGAAATGATTGGTCACACTCGTTAACACAAATATGAACATTATTTGTATAAAATAAGTTCATATCCGTATGAAACACTTACTTTACTTAGCAGAGTAAAGTCTAACTCCGGTCTGTAAATCTCGCCCTAAGTCTTGCTGTGGGTGGTTGAGAAAGTATGATATTTACAGGTACAGATATACGTATATTATGTTATACGCGACAGCTAGCAACTTGTAACTACATATTTAGTAGTGGACTGTGTCCGCGCTGAAGAAATGGTGGAGTAAGCCTAATTATTAATAAAATTAGCTGAATAGTCGACTCATCAAGGCCTAAGGGGCCTACTCCGCAAAACGAACGTCTAAGTTTTGGGATCGAAAATAAACAACGACAAACGTCAAACTTATAAATATACGTTCAAAGTATTATCAAACAAAGAACTACTAGATATCGATTAACATTAGGAAGTAGGGTGAACGATATTAAATCGCGAATATCGGAAACACTTTCGTGGTTGGAAAACATGCGATTCGTCAGCCGAAACCTCGTGTTTCGATTTTTGAAGTAGGCCCCAAGATGAAATATGTTTTATTGTGTTTGGGCAGAAGGTTCTTCACGTAAGTTTTATGATGTGATGAAGGTACTACCGCAGATAGATTACCTATACCTGATAACTTGGAAGTTGGCGAAAGCTACGACCACAAACTATGCCGAGGCAGAGCCAAGGGAAAGCTAGTAAGTATTAGGTAAGTATCCAAGTAATACTTATAAAAAAAGAAAGGGCAACTGACTGATACATCAACGCCCTGGCTAAACGACCAACTTTAGAGAACATGTACCTAACTTCTACGACGTCATTTTTGCTAGCATTAAAAAAGGGGGTGCGAGGGCCAACCACATGTTCCAAAGTCGCAAGTGAAATTTAGGCTAGTAGGTACCTATTCTCTTCCAACGATGACCCGTATACATTAAGTCAAAATTTGTGAAATTTTCTCGCCAATATCAACAAACTTTGACAACAGAAGCCGAAGCTGTTCATTAGTAGCTATGACGTAGATAAATAATGGAATCAGGCGTTACTTTGCCGAAATTCATGACATACAAATTCAAATACAATATAGCTTTAATTCCGCCAAGCAAAGGAGATGGACAAAAATTGTATAGGCCTGTACCCCAGAAGCTACAGAGATGAAATCTATGTAATTTAAAAGTACACTTCGTCTATATGTATAAAGAATTTGAAAGGTACATAAAGCTCCGCAGATTTGGACAAAAGCTAATAAGGTTTAAAAATGTTGATTTTGTCACTCAGTGTTTACTATGATTTTCCTATTACCATTCTTTTGTAGACTGAAACAGACTGAAAATAAAACAAAGTGCACTATTTAATTAAGTTACATTTCCAGGTCTAGAACAGTCATATCAGGAGGCAATGATGATATCAAATGTCGCTGGATGCCAAAAAAAATCAAATTGTTTGGCGGAATAAAAGCTAGATAATGTATTTGCATATTTGTAAGACGTAGATAGGTACAGTCACGTGATCTAGCTGTCACGGGAACTGACTAATCTATCTCAGTTTAATAAACCACTGTCTACACTCGCGACAATCTAAGAAGTTCGATTTGACACCTGTCAAAATACTAGGAGTAATGTCAACACTAATAATAATTACTCCAATGCGTGGCGTTTAGTAAAATTTTATCATGGGTGCGCTATGTGCAGATAATAAGAATGCGACTTTCTTTAAGATCGAAGGCGTTCAACTTCCGTACACATTTATTTTGTGCATTAAAGCAAACGTCAAATCGGGCCTATTAAGTTGTCCGAACTGTAGTTTAAAATGAAATCTTATCTATCATCACATACCCACGTTACGCTACAAAGACCATTCAAAAGGGGATCAAAAGACCCCAAGACAGGCGCATCTACAGAACCCCAGTGAATAGACACCCTATTTGTTAAAACCGGACCAGTAATTTAGACGCAACGACTGTAACTTGAGGGAACGGCCATACTTAATGCTGTTAGTCGAAGACGCATTTTGAAAATATATAATGCCGTAGCGTTATAATATCTTTTTAGTTGGCTAAGATTTTATACAGCCTAAACGGGCGCTTAAAAAATAAGTAGTAACGGTGCTGGTGTACATGTATACAACGTGTTACATAATTCCCCTTAAAAAAGAAAATGTTAATCAAGTAGTCTTTTATGGTTGTCGTCACTTACCTTTCAGAGGAAATTAGGTAAGAATGTAAATAACTTTCTGGGTACTCTTTACTTTTATGTTTTCAGGGTTGCGCTTCAGTGATGATTTTATTTTATGACTAGTCCAATTTTTTTTTTGGGTCCTTCTTTTGTTTTATAATATTGCCAATAGACTCTTTACAAGGGACCTTTTAATCCCCTTTCGGCTTTAGGGGTATTTTTGTAACACGTTGTATACCTACAGCAGGGTATAAACCAAAGAGAATAAAACCACGTGGTTTTATAGTCTTTGGTATAAACGAATTCGTATAATTCCTTCAAACTTCATGATCTAGATGACACAGATTGACCCTTCACGGATTTTTTTCAGATTAAACAAAAAAAATAATTCAAAAAGAAAATAATTAAGGTTTTCCGTTTTTGAGTCATTTTAGCGCCTCGAGCTAATTGACTACATACGCGAAGTGATATCGCGTTAATCGTACCCGCCAGCTGTGACACCGAGATTTCATTAATGTATGCGTGAAATATAAGACAAAAAAGTTTTTTTTATATTGTAACCTTATTAAATGGTTCAGATACTTACGATCAATTAATTACAACTACCGCAAGAAGAATTTTTTTTTTAATTTTTTTACTCAACCTAATTCCCGTGCGGCGTTAATCTATACCAGTAATAGATCATTGTGGTTTTAAGGAATTACACGAATTCGTTTACACCTTGTATAGTAGGTAGGTACTAGGTACTAACCTATAGTTAATCGTAGTTTAGTCTACAAGTTTTCTAGAACACAATACCTACATAACATAATATCATCAAAGCTTATAATCATCGCAGGGATGACCCTCATTTCGCCGTTATGTCGTAAAAACCAAAAATCCGTAAGAATCTGGAGAAACTAGTACCTAAAAGAGCGAAGTATCCACGAGCGTTGGACACTTCGGGTTCTGACTGGTCACTAGGGTGACTGGTAATTAGTGACCGATACTTTAACACATGATTGTACTCATGATAACAAACAACTTTCCCTAAGAAACATTAATTATAAAACAAAAAAAAAAAAACCATATTACGAGCCGCGTCCATTCCGTAACGGTTTACTAATAAATTTTAAATGAAAAAAATAAAATAAAAACAATGTTTCTTAGGGAAAGTTGTTTGTTATTATGAGTACAATCATGTGTTAAAGGATCGGTCACTAATTACCAGTCACCCTATATAATTGCTGCCAGGGGCGGATTTCCCTATAGGCCAGGTAGGCCCGGGCCTAGGGCAACAAAATTTAGGGGGCGGCAAAATTGGGAGTTTTTTTTCATAGTCTCTGCTTCAGTGAACCTATCCGCCAACTCTAACTCCATAAACTCAACTCAAATGTAAAAACTCGGGTGTAAAAACTGAAAAAGGTGAACATAGCATCTCGCAAAAAGATTTTACACGTATGGCGATTACGATTATTAAAAGTTTGGCTCATCGAACAGGATCTTTGCTTACTAGTTTACTCCAAGTTCAAGCGTATCATTTTCATTTTGCCTTACTACAAACTACAGATATTAGTACTGAGTTATCTGGTATTATCGCTGCCACTAGTATTAGTTTTCGTACACGGTGGAGGAGAGGTATAACCGTTCCCAGGATCCGTCATATCATACACACGGGTAATGTCTATTTGATCGGAATAAAACTTATTAGACCACCAAGATATGAGTAGATCACGAAATTAATACAAATATTTTAGCAAATCATTTACAGCGAGTAGGGGGCGGCAATATTTCATAGGCCCAGGGCAGCCAACGTATCAAATCCGCCCCTGATTGCTGCTCTGTATAAATAGCTGAATTGAAAAATGTTATCGGATTTTTACTGGGCAAATCAGGCAAAATGCGATCTAAAATTATTCCATTGACAATTTTAAATATCGGCAAATTCTAGAAACAAAAAAAAAGATAGGTACAGAAAAAACCGGCCAAGTGCGATTCGGACTCGCGCACGAAGGGTTCCGTACCATTGTTTATAAAAACGGCAAAAAAATCATGTCTGTTGTATGGGAGCCCCCCTTAAATATTTGTTTTATTTTCATTTATTTTTAAAGTGAATATATAACTAAATATTCTGTGAATATTTCAAGCGTCTACCTATTGCCGTTATCAATAACGAGCAAAAAAATCACGTTTGTTGTATGGGAGCCCCTTAAATATTTATTTTATTCTGTTTTTTAGTATTTGTTGTTACAGCGGCAACACAAATACATCATCTGTGAAAATTTCAACTGTCTAACTATCACGGTTCATGAGAAGCGTGGTGACAGACGGACAGACAGATGGTCAGACGGACAGCGGAGCCTTAGTAATAGGGTCCCGTTTTACTCTTTGGGTACGGAACCCTAAAAAAAGAAAAAAAATGTAGATACAGAATTTCAACTAAGTAGATAAACTTCCAGCTGTTCCTGAGAAAAGAGTCTTGACTTGACGGACAGATAGGCGGATAACAAATTGATCATTTGTAATAACGGTTTCCGTCCATTCATAGTGAGGTAATACGGAAACGGAACCCTAAACACTGAAAATAGGGTTTAATATTCAAATGACCTTACGTAAATTAAATTATTCGTAAGGGTTTAATGATAGGTTTATAAAGTTTTTAAGAGTACCTACCTAATTGTTGTGGCTTTTCAATAATGGGTGAATAGAACTTAAACGAGACCGTAGAACCAAAGTTAAGTAAATTGTTACAGTACTTTCTTACAATTTATTTGCATGAGCGTTTTATTTATTCTCGTCTGCGAGGAAATAAAAAACTTAAATTGAATAAAAACTCAGCTTTTTACTAAGGATTTGTCCTAGTGTATTTTTTACCTAGAATTTGTCTAGAATGACATCACAATTAAATATAACGAACGTAAAGGGTCAATGACCTAATTTTGAACTCTTTTTCTTCAGGTATTTGACGTATAGTAAACCGCATTTACGATTTCATTCATAATTTTATCCTCCCCACCTTTCTATGAATGAACCAAACTAATTTCTTTCTATTCTGTTTGTTTAATAGACACGCATAAAGTTGGCACTACCATATTTTTACGACCACACAAGATTTTTTAACCTTTTTTGAAATCTGTGACTCTATTATTAATTGGTAAACGTATGATGTTTGATGCTTAATTAAATTTATAGTTATATGTAACTTTAAAAACAAAAAGTATAATTTTATAGAAATGAAAAAATGAAAACAAAAACAAACAAAAGTCTGAGTTTTGTAATCTCCCGCCATTACGAAACTAGAGCGAAGTTAACCGAAGTTTGAATCTGCCGCTTTGCCTGTACTGGTTTAGAAAGAGATAGAATTACTTTTGTTACACGATCCAGAGAACGTAAACAATTTATAAGTTTAGTTCACCATCTGCTGTTCCAACATTAATTTATTTTATAATTGCGTATTTTTAAGGGCTGATTTTTCAATCGTCAGATAACTTTTATCTGGGGAATAAGTTTGACGTTTTAACAGCTTTTGTATAGAAAATATGTCAAACCTTCATATTTATTCCTTGGATAAAATTTATCTGACGATTGAAAAATCGGCCCTAAATAAACCAAGTACTGCATTCGTATGGCATTTTTAAATATTCGATACCTGTGTAATGTTTAAAGGAAATATATATTACACTGGTACTATGAATTAAAACAACATTAGAAAAAAATAAGAATAGAGGTTGCTTTGTAGTATTTAATATGTTGAAAAAATTAATAGAAAAAAAATGTGTATAGAAGGGTTTTTTTCTTAAAGCTAGCTAGCATATTTACAGTAGCACAACATACCATTAATTTTTTTTGTACAAATTGAAAACTTTGTAATAGGAAGTCTCAACTACACTTATTTGTCAGTTAACGAATGATACTTATTTAAGGGCTGATTTTTCAACCGTCGGATAACCTTTATCTGAGGAATAAATAAAGCGGTTTGACATATTTTCTATACAAAGGCTGTCAAAATGTCAAAATTATTCTTCAAATAAAAGTTATCCGATGATTGAAAAATCGGCCCTAATTATTATAAAATCGTACAATACGAATATTACTAAAAGGTTTGTGAAGTCTGAGATAAACTACATTTTGTGTTTGTTATGTTGGCCACCCTGACGCAATTTTACGCGCACATGCGCAGAACGACAGGTGGTCGCCGACTCGAACCAGCCGTCCCGACCGAACCTATCGACTTCTCATCCTCATCATCAGCCGCTTTCGTGCTCTAGCAAGAACGATATGCAGTGCTTTGTGTTGAAGTGCTCGTGGTGACATGGCGTCCCTTTTTTAAAGATTGTGGAAGGTGTTAATACTTTCAAAATATCGTTTATTTACAATGAATGTGAACTATGATCGTGTTTGTAGACTGTGCTTGTCATCTCGAGGCGAATTACTGCCGATTTTTCCTACCACCAGTTCGGATGACTCGGAACCTCCCGTCCTCGCTTCGAAAATCAAGGATTGTGTGTCCGTACAGGTATGTAATGTGTAAAATAAGTGATACAGTGAAGTTTTGAGTGAAAGTAGACCCTCGGCATACGTGAGAACTCGTCATCCGCCTCGGTTCGAGCAATGACAGGCAGCGCGTTTAGGTGGAGATGTCGTAAGATCGTCCACCATTTTGTAATGTTCCACGGCTATCGTTCGGCTCGTGGCCGCGTCGCGTCGCATTCCGTGCAGCCGGCGAGGAATGGCGCGTATCATGAGGGTCGGGTTGGCATTATTCCCGGGGGTCATATCGGGAGGGGGCTGCGTATCGCTAGGTATGGGTCGCGTTGGCTTGGCCGTCGGCCGTATTGATTTATCGGACGAGACCAGCCTGCAGCTCGTCCCTCGAACGGGTCGAGCGTCGGTGTCGGCGTGAGTGCGCTATACTTGTGTGCGTATATCGAGCGCTAACCCTCGAGGGGCTCGCTGGCTGCCACTCGACTCGCTTCTACTTATTCGGTCGAGGAGTAGCCGCTCGCCGGCGCTCGGTTATACCTACGCCTACCTACTTAGTTTCTCCTCGCGTAGCTATCTATACACGAGGCGCGGTTTCGCCTCGTTCGTTCTGATGAAACGAGCGCGTCGTGGAGAGCGCCTATTTGCCCACCGTGCGATGATTACGTATGATTGTTTTTTCAGATAAACGAAAATGATGACCTGCCCACTAATGTCTGCAGGAAATGCATGGACAATGTCAATAACTGGCATATATTTAAAAATGTATGTGAAAGGACACAAAACAAACTACAGTCTCTAAAAGATGGCAGCCAACTAGAAGAGGTGGGTTTATCTTTCTGGATATTTAAGCTTGGAACTGTCAGTTAGCATTTTGAGACTGTTGTTTATATGGTGGAAATATGTTTTTTCAGGTGAAAATAAAAAGTGAACCATTATCTGATGAGGCTTATGATGATGGAGTGGTCATTGATGGCTCATATCCTGTCATTGAGGTATGTATGAGTCAGTATACTTGTAGCTATGATAAATGCTGTTATCTAGTAGTTATGTCAATGCAGAGGGAGGTCATGAGGGCTTCTGGTCAGCTCAATACATACCAAGACATATTGCTTCACATTGGTGTCAAGGACATGTGAACAGTTGTCAAGCAAATTACACACAGGGAACTTGTGTGAAATGATAATGAGTTAGCTATGAATGCTGTGTGTTTATGATAAGTCCAGAATGAAATTTAGATGTTATTGTGTATGTTTTCCTTATAAGTCCAATTTATGGGATTGAGTATTTGTTGCATTAGCTCAGTAGGGTTTTTCTAGAGTTGTTCTCTAGTTTCATGATTCCATAAATCAAATAACCTTCACTCATCATTGTGACATTTGGGTTTTTTATAAACTTGAAACATGGTATTGCATTACGCTGTGTTGAAAGTCTTTAAAGTTTTTAATATGTTACTGAATTCTGAACATTCACTTAAATTCTTAAAATGAAGAAAAAAAAACTAGTTACAAAGTTTGTCCTAATTCCTTCTGAAAAGCTTTTAAAATAACATACATTAAACTTATTTAAGCATTAAAAAAAAATACTACATTATAATAATGTGTATTTGTTATATTTCAGAATGCTGGCTTGTCAAACAAAGTGCAACCTGAAGGTCCCCCAATCTTGGCTTCATTGGGGCTCACGCCAAGGAGTGATAAGGTAAAGATTACATGTCCAATATAGTTTATCATTGAATAAAACAAGCGCTTGTTTTGTATCATATACTCCCATTTAATTTGACACTTCAACTCACTATAGTTTTATATTATTAATGTTAAAATTAAATACAATTGTTTTTTAAGTTTCTTAATTATAACTTAGCGATTTGATATGCAATGTTGTGGCCAATTTAATATGTGAAGAGTACCAGTGCGAGAATAGTTCAATTGAATTAATTTCATCCACAGAAATGTGTGGATCCTCGAATGGATTGGCTTCGGGTCCATGCTATTTTGGACATGGTTCAAGACAATGAGGTGATTGATTCTCTACAGTCAAAGGAAGAGTGTGATGTTTTGCAGCACTCTGATCATGACTCTGACACAGAAGCTGAACTCCAACCAGAAATTGATGATGATTTTGTTGATTGCAAAAGCGGATACATATGCAAAAATAAAAAAGTTATATCGAAAATTCCAAAACTATCAACTTCTGTAAATAATGCTAGAATTAAAGAAGCTTTCAAACTTAGAAAACGTAAATCCGATTTTCGTAAACATTGTTCACGACCTAAAAATGCTTGGCAGTTGTTATTCACTGATGACCTACTAGAATTGATTGTCGCTTCAACTAATGAAAATATTGTTACAAATGTGAAGAGTTTCTCGGAGACTACAAGCGTCAGCGAAATTAAAACGCTTATCGGTATTCTGTATTTGCACGGCATAATGCGGCCGACGCATCAGAAATGTAATGACCTTTGGAACGGTGAATGTGGTGTACCTTGCGTTAGAAATGTCATGAAATACGAAAGGTTCAAATTCCTACTTCAAAACATCAGTTTCGATAAAGAGGACGACGACAGCATAATACAGTTCGACATAATGAAGCGTATGCGTAAAGTATTCGAAATCTTCGCCATGAATTGCAGAACATCTCACGAGATTGAGAATATTGCGGTTATTGATGAGATCATTGTGCCAGTTTACGGACCTTGCCCGTTTCGATATGATATTGATAAGAAGCCACTGAAGCGGGGTATAAAAATGGTATTGCTCGTCGATTCATCTACATTCTATATAAGCAATTTGGACGTCATCACTGATCCTTATTTCGGCGCCGAAGAGATAACGAAAAAGTTGGTTCAGCATTTAGCTGGAACTGGTAGATCTATTGTTATGGACAGTTGGTATACATCCTCTTCATTGATGGAAAGTCTTAAAAATGAGTACCAGTTGTTTTCTATTGCAGCCTTGAATCCGAAGAGCGATATGATTCCACCACTATTTCTTTCACAGTATAGGAAATGTCGAACTTTCATGTCTGGATTTATTGATCATGAAGTATCACTTACATCTTATGTCAATACTGAAGGGAAATCAGTTAACGTATTGACTAATGAGCCTAGATATTATAGGAAAGGTCATATAAATCATACTACAGTTGTATCGGTGTATAAGAAGAATCAGTCAGCGGTAGAAGTTGTCGATGTTCTCATGAATTACTACACTACAATGCAGCATACCAACAATTGGACATTGTCTTTATTCTTCACTTTGCTCAACATTGCCTCCGTTAATGCTCAAGTGGTGTGGTGCTCTCAAAACTCAGGTGTAACGCAGCGTCGGTTATTCATCAAAGATTTGGCTTTAAGCCTACTGGAACAAGATGAGGAAAGGATTTCAATATCGCCTATAGACGATATTGAGGAAAGGAAAAACAAATATTCTCTAGTGCGGAATGTGCAACCATATTATAAGAATAGAAGGAGATGCAAGATATGTGTAAAAACAACTAAACGGGACAGGAGAACTAAACAGTTCTGTGTCAAGTGCGGTCAATTTATTTGTAAAGAGCATTCTGTTAATATTTGCACTATGTGTGTACATTGAACTATATTTTAAAATGTTATTTGAATTACAAAATAGGTTTACATACAGTTAAATATATCGGGACAAACAGACTGTTCAAAATGATCTGAAGAACTAAGAAAAATAAACTATGTCCCAATGAAACAAGGGGTGTTTCAGAATGACCAAAGTACACAACAACTGTCATTCTAATGAGAATTTTATCTCATTGAGATAAAGTTTAATTTCTTTAGTTGCTTAGGTAATTATGAACAGTCTGTTCGTCCCGATGTATTTGACGCTGACTGTAAGTAGATATGTATTCATATTCAATGTTAATTGTTAATTTTTGTATTAATTGATTGTACGTTTTGTCGAATAGTTGAGAGTCTATGGAGAATATTTCATATAATTATGATAATCTTATATTTTTTCTTAGTAGAAATCAAAATTTATTATTATGTTACATAAACTTAGTAGATATTTTTTCTTAGAATAGTTTATTATGTTTAACATCTTAAAAAAGTTTAGTAAAGTTAGCTGTAGATTAGTTTGATTTTGTTAATAACTTTAAATATTTGAAATGTATTTGGTTGAAGTGTCACATTAAATGTTAGCTTATTGAAATGATTGTTTTGAAAATAGATTTTGTTTCATAAATGGTGCAATAAAGCTTGTTTTGTTGATTTTCATAGCAAAATTATTGTTGTTGTATTGTGAACTATTTCGCATTTTGTCATTAATTACAGGGGGCGGAGAGTGAAAACAATGAAGAAGACGAGGAAGAAATGAATGAACCCGCACAAACATTCCCAAAAATGCCCCTCATGCCGGAAGTCTCCATCACAGTCATGAGGCCTACTGGAGAAACTCTGCACGCTCGCCAAGGCATTCACCAACTCGCTTCCAAAGACTGCCTCGTCTGCGGACGCTCCTACAGGTACTCACACAACGCTCGCAGACATGAACTTACTGCTCACAGCTTCGACAGATATACAAACAAAATAACCCCCAAGAAAACCCTCACTCACCTACAACCCAAACTTAGACCTAACCCATTCAATCCCAAAGCACGGATGATGCCGAATCCTATTAGTCATAAGATGCAATTCATGAACAAGAACATGCCAGCAAAAATAATGCCCGTAAACAAAGTTATAACGCCACAGAAGCCCATTCCAATAAAGTCGTCAAAGTCATTACAAAATAATCTACCTTATCCTCTACGCATTAAAGCGCTCAAAGATTTACAAATAAAGAAAAAGGAGCCTCAGATTCTAAAGACTTTGTTGACCTCTAAACCTGAAGTTTTGGTGTCTGAACCCGAAATATTAAATTCTGGCCCGGAAAGTCCAGAAACATTGATATCTGAGCCTGAAATTGCATCTTTTCAAGTTGAAGCTATTCTTACGGAACCCGATGCCGATGCTTACGATCCACAGCAAGGTGACGAAGAAGCCGATGAAGAATTGCAAAACAATCAAAGTCAAAACTATGATACAGTTGACATGGACTCTGAAAACGAAATTGAAATAGCTCGTCAGCAAGCCATTGAACAAGAAGGCGAGGAAAACGCTGATGGGGAAGAGAATATGGACCATTGTGATGACGATAACAATATGGAAGGCGCTCAGAGTGACAACGAAAAAGATGCAAATGACGACACAGTAGAAAGTCAAGAAAACATGGAAGAGGATGATAATTTTGATATTAAAGCCGAGGGTGAAATGAAGGACGACGAAGGCCACGAGGACAGAGACAACGAAGAAGTTGAGATGAATCATAACGAAAACGAGGAGGAAGATGAAGACGACCTTCCGATATCATTGGCCCCTGTCGTCGAAATAAGTGAGGGTCTGCAAGCCAACTCGTTTAACAATGAAGTGAATGAAGAAGAAGAGGAACTTGACGAAACTGCTGATCCCAACGAAGCTGTCGACGAGGAGGAGCAGGTCAAAGAACTTGACCCTGACAAAACATACGTTACAAAAACCCAAAGAGACTTCATCCATAAATATCGCGACATTATTCAGCAAATCAATACGAAGCGTTGTTTATGTTGTGACCGGGAACATCCCCGCAGAAAAGCTGTCATACAGCACTTGCAGAAGAACGGACACAAAGTCCCAAAACACACGTGCTATAATTGTGTGATCACATTCGGACACATTGGTGCCCTACTCAGCCATATGAGGTCGAACTCATGCACTAATTTGTGGAAGATTATTTACAATGAGAATGGCATCACTGATGACTTGGTTCTAGAAGATGAGCCAAAAGAGGTCAAAGTACAATATAAAGATATTTTCAATGCTAGATCTTACGCATGCAAGCTCTGCCCAGCTAAGTTCCAACTAAAACAGTTTATAATGAAGCATGTTTTGGATACACATGAAGATGGACAATCCAGGGTGCCACTCTGTTGTGTTCACTGCCGTTCTAGGTTCAAAGATAAAAGTCTACTAAAGAAACACATTCGTAAAGGTGAATGTACAGTTTATATTGCTTGCGATTTATGCTCAGAAAAGTTCGGAAACATGCAGGACTTCAACGACCACGCTTTAGCTGTCCATGCTGGCAGTTTTGATCAGTCTGATAATCAGAACAAATGTGTTGATGGTCGACCAACTGACTGTCCATTGTGCGGAAAGAAAAACAGCAGCTATCCGAATTTAGTGAAACATTTGAAGATCATACACAGCGAGGAGAAGCCGCATTACTGCCAGCATTGCGACTCTAAATTCGAGCAAGCTACTGATCTGAACAAACACATTTACATGGAGCATTCTGATAGGACATTAGGCATGTCGACCGCTGAACCGGATATGTCAATTGTAAAGGAAGAAGCTGAGGAGTACCATTATTCGTGTACAGAATGCAATGCCATATTCGAAACTGTCGATGCTTGGACTGATCACCAAGTAGCTGAACATAACCAAGTGGCCCACCACTGCGACCAGTGTGAGAAGAAATTCCTCCGGCCTTCCGAGCTTGCAGAACATAAGAATACTCACTTGAGGGTTAAATTCTATCCCTGTAGTGTATGCCCCAACTCCTACAGCACTCCACAGAAACTGTCAGAGCATGTGCAGCAATCACATCCTGGAATTGGCGCAGTTGCGGCAGCCGAGACGGAATTCTTTTGCGACATCTGCATCAGATCATTCAAAAGTCGCCAAGCGTACTCAAATCATATGCGCATTCACGCTAAAATACCTACAACTAACAGGAAACCAGGCGAAATTAAAGGGGGATTTGCTCCTCAAATTATTGGAAAACCTATCAAACATTATCCTGTGGTTCAACCTGGTTTTGTCACATTTAAACCTAATTACAATATCCCTAACGCTCCATATTCATGTGACATTTGTGGTAAAGGATTCATGCACAAGAAGAACATATGGAAACATAAGAAGGTGTTGCACGCTGATATTTTAGTTGATAGACATGATAGTGAAGAAAATACTATGCAAGCTTCCACAGAAGAGGAAGAGTTTAACCCTGATGAAAACGGCGCCGTTCTCTCGACGCCACAATTTAATAGTTTTAACTTTACTAACTTCCCGAACAATGCACAACAAACGCCACAAGAAACAATGCCTTACTCGTGTGAATTATGCTTCAAACGATTCCCGCTTAGGACCAGTTTGTGGAAACACAAACGCGCTAAACACGGAATTGTTAACGCTAGCACTAGCGGTAATGATGCGTCCACGCCATCCGCTAGCGGCGAAAGCAGCAGTAGATCTAGTTGCACTATATGTAGAATCACGTTTTCAGACAAGAAATCGTACTATCGCCACCGAAAGAATGTCCACAAATCAACTGTTCAAATGTGCAAAATATGTGGTAAACCTCTAAACTCTACCTTGGAGCTATACGAGCACTTGAAAGCCGCTCACGCAAGAGAATTATTAGGCTATAACGCTAACCAAGGCTCCAGTAAGTCTCAAGACATTTCACAAGAAATTGAACCCGATTATGAAAATGATCAGGAGTCTGTCGATCCCAGCGTCGATTATCAAGCGCGTTACCCTTGCGACACTTGTGGCAAACAATTTGTTGGTTTACTTGCATTACAGAACCATCAGTGCATCAATCAGATACCATCACAACCACAGACTTTTGACTGCGAGATCTGTCACAAGAGCTACACATCAATATCTGCGTTAAAAAGCCATCGTGGGTGGCATTTGCGTTCACCAGATGGAAAAGCAGCCGCAAATAATTCTGGGCTTTGGATGCCTCAGCACAAAGTTACTAGCAAGATAAGCAAACACGAAGTCGTCGACCCGTCACAACTTGCTAAGGTCACACATACTCCCGTTGCCCCTCCTGTTGCCGCTACCGTTGCGAAACGAAGATTACCGCCAGAGGTTGAAGTGACAGTCGTTAATCCAAACAAGAAATTGCGCTCAGATGATTCGATTGAGGACGCGCAAAATGCGGGTGCTATCGAGGATAGGTACTGTACGATTTGCGACAAAGAATTTACCAAACGAGCGGCGTATCAGCGCCACATGGACGAAGTGCATCAACCGAATTCCGTGTTTTGCCCGGTCTGTGATAAAAGTTTTACAAGGAAGTCTACATTGCTCATTCACATGAAGAAGCACTACGAGAGTGGTGAGGGCAGTTCCTCTGCTACTGGTCAAGGGGATGATGATATGTTCTCTTGTGATTTGTGTGGCGCTCAGTATGACAACGATCAAGCGCTGCGAGCGCACCGAGTGAGGCACCACGGAGAAGATGAGTCGGGAGAGGAGAGTGACGACGGCAACGTTCCAATTGCTCCTCCCGGAGAATTCACATGTGCGCAATGCGGCGATGGCGTCGCTACCCCAAGAGACCTCATCGCCCATCGCACAATGCACGCTACTCCCACCAAATTCTTCTGTAACATATGCAAAGTGTACTTCGCACGGGCGCTGGACCTCTCCTCGCACACTCGAGCGCGACACGCTGACAACGAAAAGGTATTTTTCCCGTGTGCCATGTGCGACAGATTTTACATGAACAAAAAGAGCTTACAGCGGCACATCGAGATGGCTCACTGATCTTCACCTGAGTCGAGTGATGACTCGCAACTAGTAATAATTTAAAGTGAATGAAAGCGATGCGCGTTTCTACTCGTAATTTTAATTACTTATTTCTTTTGTGGTGTCAAAATGACTTCATACGGTTTTACATTGTACATACATTTGTTCTTTACAGACTCACGATTGATACAGCTCGGCTGTACTAAAATGATATTCTGTTTTCATCATTATAATGATGTCATTCCTTGACTTTTGATTTTAAATGAGAATCAAGTTTTTATTTTTCATTATTTGTTCTCGTAAAGCCTTTGCTCACGAATTGTGTTATTTATTATTACTATTCTGTCCATAGTGATATGAAGACTGTTACAGATTCAATTTGATGTAATGGTTTATGTGGACTCACTTGGACACTTATGTCTATACCTAGATTTGTAAGTACTTATCATGATTTACTAAATAAATTATGATAATTAAGTAAGTAAATAATGATAGCAAACTATTCTATTTTTGAATATTGGAATCACGGGCCAAAATTGTGAAACATAGTCAAAATCAGTCAACCAGTGTTTACTTGTGTGTAAGAATTTGTTTCTTATAATGTATGATTATTTTTAAAATCGACAAATATATGGTCTTAGGCGTTTTTCTTTAAATTACGTTTAGTTTCTTATCTTGTAAATATTAAGTAGTTATTTTAATTGTAATTTTGGGATTCAATGAGTTATTGATTTGGTATAAAAATGGTAAGGTCATTTGTGTTTCACTAAAATGTACTGATTATTTTTAGTAATTTTAATATATATTCTATGTGAACCACTAAGGGCATATCTCCTCATCTATGGTAACAAATTAGTTTTGTAAAAGTAGTTGGTGATAAAGGCCTAAAAATCTGGAAATATAATAATATGTAAAATACTCTATGTATTAAGATTTATCTAAGATTTTGGATACTGTTAATATTATCTTTATACTTTTACAATGAATGTTTCTGTTTCCGCTGTCAATCAGTGCCAAAAACCTTCCGTTTTCCATTTAAATACATAATTGAAAATATCATAAATAATAAATAGATATAAAATGTTCCTGTAAATTAAAAGTGTTCTTCAATTGTACACTGTAAATATTCTTCATGATACATTACTATTTTAATATGTTCCATAGTCAGTAGTACCATAGCATCAACAGGCTTATTAAAGTATCAAAATCGAATTCTTTTCACCGCCACGCTATAAATTATGTTCTAAGAAAATATTTTGTCATTTGTCAGTAGAATAAAAACACGAGCTGCATTAAGTGTAAATAGTTAAATTGATGACTTTGTTTTTGGCGGTTATGTCCCTCAATAAAATGTATTTTTATATAAATTCAAGCTTCTTTACTTCACATTTCTTGAGTAATGTACAAATTAAGTGATATGAGCAACTGAAGAAGGTCCTTCACGGATTGTTTGCGATTTTATATGAAAGTTAAAATTTATTGATAAATAGTCAATTGTCGATCGATTGAGACGCCGTGAAATATAAATATAGTCATTATCTTCAAATTCTTCTAAATGTTTTTAAGTAGTTATTTTGTCCAAAGTTATTTTGTTGTAGAACGAATGCCAATTTAACGCGTATTTTTCTGACACAATCTTAAAACAGTTGTTTGAACTAAAGGACTTAAAAATCAAATGATATCAATTATGTGTTAAACTAGAGTAGCTAAGAATTCAATGGTTAATTTAATTAACCATTTCAATTGATATTGAGTCATAGACTGAATTACAAAACACTTACCATAACCATTCATCATCCTAAGAGCGGTTACGCACTGCATCCGATCCGAATCCGAGAAAATACGTTCCGAAGTAATCATAGAACTATTTGTATGGTAGTTTACGCACTAGATCCGACTTCCGGCATCCGATTTCTCTCCGTCATCCGTGAGTTTCCAATTCGGAAGAAAACTTGACGGACCGAAGTAGCCGTAGTACTGTTTGTATATGAACGCTTTCGCATTACGTCGGATTCAAATCGGACGCCAAATATGCCAAAGATGGCCCCTGAATTGTTTGAATTTGGATCAGAGATCGGATAAGTGCGTAAGCGATAACCGAATTCGGTCCGAGTTTTTTTAGACTCTAGATTCATATTTTCACGTATTCGGATCGAATGCAGTGCGCAAAGCAATATCCGCATTCGGTCCGAGTTTTTACATTCTTATTTTCACGGATCCGGATCGGATGCAGTACGTAATCGCTGTTATTATTTTAAGATTTTATTATGTCAGAGTATTAGGATAATACCTTATTTGTGGTTGATACTAGCTTTTTGTTATCTATACTAATATTATAAAGAGGTAGAATTTGTTTGTTTGTTTGTATGTAGGAGGTAATCTCCGGAACTACACATCCGATTTCAAAAATTCTTTCACCAATAGGAAGCAACGTTATCCCTGAGTGCTATAGGCTATATTTTGGGATCAAAAAATTATAAATTAACGCGAGCGAAGCCGCGAGCAAAAGCTAGTTTTAGATAAATTGACAAGTTTATTTTTAATCTTATTCAATAAATTATAATTGTATTCTTAATCATTTCAAAGCTACTAGCATCTTGTACAAGGTGTGACATAATTAATCAGAAAACTGTTTTTTTAGAATCGACTTCGTAATGGATTTCCGCAATTCATGGTATATTTAAAAAAAATAACTTCGCAAATCAGACAGTAAATCCAGATAATGAAAATTAAGACTTATGTTAAGCAATTGGACTGAATTTTAAATAAATAAACAATACCAATATCTAAAAAATATGTTAATGTGCATTAACTATTCTATTCTAATTGGGGTGTTGGAAGGTTCTGGTTATTTCTGTTACACATTGTATCTGTATATAAAACTGCATAATTATGTTCTTGTATTTGACGGCGTCTTGATGTGTTATAATTGTCCATAGATGAGGTTCACTTTTGTCATCTTTGTGGTTTGATAATAAAGTGACTTAATGATTATTATCTTTGTCTTTAATTTTATACTTACCCAGAATTCATTATAAGCTGCCATTTACCAAGTCTCGTCGACATTAGGTACTCTTGCTTAGAAGATGCCTATGTCAACTTCCAGATTGATTGAAGTCAGGGTTTGAAATGATCAAGATAAATATTCCCCTTGATAATTATCGCGATAATTATCATGATAATTATCCGATAATAATTATCAAACAGATATAAGCCTAGCAATCCTTTTTTAACTGGTATTCCATAATATTAACATTTACTATAAAAGCAAGTAGTTAAGTAAATAAATTATACCTACAAATTTTACAATCAAGTTAAGAGTGGAATATCCATCCTCATCCATCTCAACTACGTTAACTGGATGGCGATTATCTGTATCTAAAGAATTGAAATTCAAAGTCCAACTAAATCTGTGTTATTAATGTTATTATTCTCAGTTTGCTGATTGAAGTATTTAAAAGTTCTAGTACACGCAGTCGTTGAAGTTGAATGCTACAAATTAACCAGTGGAAAATATTGATTATATTTATCAAATATAATTACCAACCTATATTTATCTTGATAATGTCAATGATAATTATCACTTCGAACCCTGATTGAAGTTATACGTTGCGAACTGCCGATCTGGCTGCGTCATTCAAAGATTATTATTATGTTGTGGATGCCAGAATGAGACTGAGGGTACCTAACCAGAGGTCCCCAGATATTCTCAGAAGATAATATTGGGGTTGTAATAATACACAGTATAGATTGCACAAAACATTTTAATATAAACTTAAAAAGTCGTACAACAATATGAAAAATTATTATTGACTAATTATATTAGCGGACATGGAGAGCCGCATTTACTATATTATGCAAATATTATATTATCTTTAACACTTCCATCGAATATATCTTACAAAAGAAAGAAAAATAAAAAGTATCTTTATAATAAAAAATCTCATTACTCTAAGTTGTATTATTATTAAACTTACATTATAGATTTTATCTACAAAATACTGTAGCATTTCGGTCAGTTTCTCAATCGACAATCATACCGATATTATTACATTATTACGTAATAATTTAATCATAGGGCGTTAATAAAGTACATGTTAAGGTTGAAATCATACAACTAGGCTTAATTCTAAATCAAAATATAAAAATAGTAAAAAATAGTTGTACATATCAGTTTAGGTACAATATTGTGAGTGTTGTGCATGGAACCTGGGCGTGCAGTGTGCAGTAATGTACAACACTAGCCGCATGCACCTGCATGCCTGCCGCTGCACCTACACCACTACTGACCTCCATTGAAAAACTGAACCGACCGCCAAGTGAAATATAAAAAAGATAAATAACACATAGTATTTATTTTTATGAATTTGCATGCACCCGTTATCTTAATGAATTGAGAAATATTTTTTCTATCATTTATTCATGTCTTTTATAACAATATAAGTATACCATACACGCTAACGCCGGGCGCCGCGACGCGGTCGACCGGCAAATGTACACAAGGACTAATATCTTCTTAAAAAAATACTGTTAGATTGAAACGTAGCTAAACCTATAATATATTATGTATAGTATTATAATAATTATTATTATAAGGGTACAATCGTACGAGTGATGATTACACTATGTGAGATCTCCGACGCCTTCGGGCGGCCCGCCGCCGTCCGACCACGTCCCACCGGATATGCAAACATTTATTACAACATACGAGTACAATACATAGGTACTAGTACACTATAATAGTAAGTATGAATTATCAATTTCAATATTAAAAATACGTAATTTCTCTATTGGCCTCGTTTCCACGTGAAAAATTAGACGATTATCGCGTACGAATATATATTATGTATACATATTTAAATATCAGTATTTCTCTTAGATCGGAGGACGTATGTATACAGGCTCGCTCTAGAAGGTACGTCGTCGTAAGCGCACGCGGCCGTTCGGCCTCTCGCTCCCTTACACCCTACGAATATATCGATATCGAACGAAGACATCAAAAACTTGACTCAGCATTAAATATTACGAAAATAAATCGCCGGCGAGTCGCGCGGCAGATTATTGCTCCTATCGATAAATTTACACATCGACGTAACGAACGAGAATACAAAAAGTTATGGAAAATCGTACGGATATCACAAGCGGCGGGCGGCGCGGGACGCCCCCGCGGAAAATAAAAAAATAAATCGCGGCGCGCGTCTCTCTCGTAAAAAAGTAAAGACTCTATGAGCGGGTCGCGCGGTGCGACTAGCGCGCATGCGCGGCTCAGTTGGCTAGCAGAAGGTGCGCCGGCGCCGGCGGGTAAGGGGGTGCAGAAGAGGGGGCTGGTTCGCGCCGCGCCACGAAGTACGCCGCGGGGTCCGAGGCGGGCGATAGCGCACGCGCCGCCATCTGCTGCTGCATCGCACGCTGCTTGATGTAGTTGCTGAACTCGGTGGGCGACATTCGGTTCGCACGTTTGCTGCTCGTCTTCAGCTTCGTACTGCCGAACTTGGTTTGCGCAAAAGTCGCTGTCGTGAAGGTGAGGGGTTGCGCGCGGAATGGAGGCGCCGGAGAGAAAGCGGCAGGCGCGGGGGGCGAAGGCGCTGCGGCCGGTTCCACGGGTCGGAAGCACTGCGCCTCAGGGTTGAACGCGCGGGTCACCTGAAACAACAACGTCACACATTATAATCCACATCATCAATCTATCGTTTCACTGCTGGCCAGACAATACCCAACCCAAAAATCGCTAACGTTAATCACTTGCACCGATGACGATGCTACTCTTCACTAATTACTGTCGTCAGAGCCTCGTCTTAGTTGCCTTGGTCAGTGCCAAGTTAACCAGGTAAGGAGGGGAAGCTGGATGTTTCCCCCTTAGAAATCCACAATAGTCATGCCAAAACCATCGCATACGCACGTTGACGTCTCGATACATGTGACATATGAGTTATTTATCATTGATAACTGGGTTGCGCCACCTGACGTTTCTTCTTTATTGCCAAATCACATAGCCAGACAGCATTAATTAATTCGACTATTGTCTTCACGAGCAATAAATGTTATTTAATTGTTTCCACTCTGCGAAATGTTTATAATTGTTGTCGTTGTTTGTGTACCTATTACTTCTATTTGAATGTCTGGCCGGGATCAGCTACAGCCGTGGCAGAGCCCCAGAGCCCCTGAGCAAGTACATAAAGGGCCTTGATAAAAGTCTGAGCATTGATCAGAATAAAATGATAATTCATAAAGAGCTTGATTATTTGCTTCCTCGAGGCCCCAGTGGCTCTAGCGACGGCCCTGTCTGGCCCATATTGAAAGTCATTAAGTTTGATATTGATTCTTACCTCTCTATCGGTCCTCTCATCAGCAGCTCGCTCGTCGCTACTGAAGAGCACCTTCACCGCGCCTTTTTCACCAATGCGGTATGATACTTCGCCTGAAACAGGAGGAAAATTTCGTCTTTATTTCATGCGTCATTCAATCTGCACTCAGCCTTGTGAAATTGTGTCAGGAATCATATTACGTTTCGTTTCGATCTTTTTCGGGATTGATTTCGGGATATCGGTTTCTGTTTGAGTACACATGTACACTTTGATGTTTTTACAAAGTCATACCAAAGCGTATGCTAGTGTTAAAGTTCTCTAGTTATACTCGGGACTTGCCGCTAACTTTTTTGATTTGTTTCTAGAACAATGCTTACAGTAAGACTTGACGGCAAGAATCTAGTTCATAGTGGAGATTGCGGTCCATTTGCATCTGACGTTTGTTGTACATACATAATTTATTATCGTCCTAAGTACTTGTCTGTTTATCGACCTCGTCCGTTTTGCGCATTATGCAACGCACTAGCACTTAGGCGAGTGTTTACCGACATTAATTCTCTTGTAAAACAACCGTTTTCGAAATTTATTAGAAATGTAGTTGAACGGCTATTTAATGTAGGTTAAAAATTATTAGGAAAACCTGTTATGTATTCTTTTACTTAACGCTTAATCTAATCTCTTTGTTTGTTTATAAAACATGCATGCTTTTAAATTATCATCAAACACATGAAAGTCAATTAAAATTCCGGGTCGACTGATGGTCATTATCAGCTATTACTAGACATACCTATCGTTCTGTAACTATTAGTATCTAATGACGTGCGTAAAAAGATCAGTTATCGCTACGGCGACATAATTAAAACTATAATGGGAAACGCAGGTAATTTTATCTCGACAACGGACGAAGTTAGCCAGTTGTGATGATAATACTTGCTCTACATAGATTGTGTGTGACGTCACATATTTGGCAAACGATGGAGCCAAGCGAGGCGACGCTTGGATAACGTCAGAACTTCATAGATAGTGACGTTTGTCAAAACTTTCCCACAGCAAAACAGGAACAAGCAACTGGGTAACAATTCCAAGTTTTGACAGCGTTACTTTATTTGGGACAAGTTGTTTCTGATTTCTTTTTCGACAGAAATAAAGTTTTTTTTACTCTTTTCCAGTTTTCGGTGGTCTTTCTTATATCAGATCAGTAAGTCCTCGTGTAAGGCGCGGAGCTTAGCGCGGCATGTGATGCGGATGCGTGGCGTTAAGCCGACAAAAATTCAGACATTGAATATTTATTAAATTAGAGCGTTTACGTACATATAACAGATGAGGAGCTCGTGGCTAAATAATTACAGCCGCATAGACCGATCTTCCGGGTTAAGCCACGCTTGCCGAGGTTGGTCTGTGGATGGGTGACCATTTACCATAGCGAGTTTCCTCCGTGCCTCGGAAAGCACGTAAAGCCGTTGGTCCCGGTTGTCATTTGTAGATCTTTGACAGTCGTTACTGTTGGTCAGAAGCCAGAAGGTCTGACAACCAGTCTTACCAAAGAGTATCGTATTACCCAGTTACTGGGTTGTGGAGGTCTGATAGGCAGTCGCTCCATGTAAAATACTGATATTCAGCTGCATCCGGTTCGACTGGAAGCCGACCCCAACATAGTTGGGAAAAGGCTAGGCAGATGATGATGACGTACATATAACAGATATGTTTTTTCGCGTGTATTGATTGAGTTGTAGTATGTTATAATATGCAAGAGTTTAGTCTTACCTGGATCGACCCAGACAGCGAGATCCCGCGGTAGATGTTCTAGCACATCCCGGACTGGTACTCCGGATTCTCTCGCCGCTCGCTCCAGCACTGGATCCAAAGGGCCGCCAGTCTTGAGGCACCGGAACGCCGAGCCTCTACACGGCCTGTCGGGGTACCAGTGCCCCCTGAACTTGTCTTTCAGCGCCTTCTCCAACTCCTCACCGAAGATGTTGACGCGCCGTCTTGGTAGCTTGTTGTACAGGTAGGATATGACAAAGTTAAGGGCGACTTGCACTTCAATATGCATGTTTGGTCTCTGTGGACAAAAGAAAAAAAATATAAGCTTTGGATGATCATTCTACGTTTAAAAATAAAATAAATAGCTCCTACCAACTTTAAATTAGGAACTCAAACAACCGTTTACGAAATCAATGATCGAGACATGGATTTTAGATTTTATTTACTCGTAAATAAATAAACATTGGGACGTTCACGATGACCTCCGGATAGGGCCGTGACAATGAGAACAAACGTACCGTAGCAACACAAATAAATATCTACTTAAAAATACGTTTCCGTACTCGACAGCTTTACTGAAACAACTCACAAATCGATTTTGTTATGCAAGGTAATCGATGAAATTGAATCGATTTACTACTCAGAATAGCCACTACTCGGTGATTTGCAAATCTAATATTTAAATGACGATTAGTTTGAAGAAGATTCTGCGTACTCTATCAATCGATTTTTAGTGCATTATAAAGACGTTGAAAGAAGTTAATCGTGGGTTTTTTAAACGTTTAATTGGAGTAATTAAATGTGACCTTGATTACTGTGATATGTGTTTACCTACCTACTGAATATTTAAATGGTGATAAGCCAAAAATACAAATTTTTCGTCGCGAAACGAGTATCGTTACGGTGGTTTGTTATGATATCCGGTCGTCGATCCCCGGTCTGGATGTTGGCTAACGTTTCCGCACTGAATTAACTTTGGCCTTCCGAACGTGTCGCGACTCGCGAGCGACGAATAGTGTTGTAACTACACTTACGACATTTTACTAATCTATAGTTACGAGTTTCCTCATATGATACGGACTTTTAGATTTTTTACGATTATTTCGAAAGGAAGACAGATCGGAACGAATATAAGATAAGCAAGTATTTATAAAAAAGATTAACATTTTAAATGTTTGATGTTGTTCTTCCTGTCTTGGTGCTAAACATCGAAGTCCTTTTAAGGTTGTATCGTCATTGTTGACGGTACATGTTCACTAGTTTACACTCTATATTTTTTTTACAAGGTAATTGGTATGTATATATTCATGTTTATACTACCCAAATACAAATCTACTCCAAAACACCGAAGAGTTAAATTTAAGGAAAAGTTCGTAAAATATTGTATCTATCTCTTGAGAAATTTATAAATAATTACTGCTCACCACCCACATTCAATAGCTTGATAATTTGTACCCTAAAACCTGACCCGCTCTATATCGGATATTTTTGCCAAATTACAACTAAATGTGTTCAGTAGTGTTGGCGTGAAGCTCAAACATACAAACAGATGAACAAACAGAAATGATCAAAAGTTCTGTTTCGGCATCAGTATCGTTTCAATATACCGTGAACGTAATTTTCAATATATAGTTCTTGCTTCGTTACGATTTTGTTAAATGTAGGTATATGTAGATGCCGATGAAAAAACCGGCGCAACTTACAAGAGACTGTAACTTTTAGGCTAAAACTTACTACCTATAATCTATACCTAGTTACGTAAACACACTAGGAACAAAGTTATAAATAAAAATACTACAGTTTACGTGGGAGTACAACAGCAAGGGACATCCCGTGTTTATTATTGCGTGTTGAAGTCACGTGCGGACACGGCCGTGACTGTCGCCGTGGTTTTTTCCTACAACCGACTATATTTTAGAGAACTATCTCCTAGAAATACTTATTATATCTTTATATTTTTGTTGCTTATGTTTTTTTTTTTGATATTTATTTTCCGTCTAGTACACGTGAAATGGGCTGTTTCACGCGTAGAAAAACATAAATACACAAAGCAATCGATTAAAAAAGAAAAAAAGCGTAGTAAACATAACATAACATCACGCCTGTATTTCCCGAAGGGTTGGGCAGAGGTGAGAGTTTAACTCCCATGTAAGTAATAGGGGGCGAGCCTATTGCCATCAACCGCACACAAATCCAGATTCCGGGTTGCTATTGAAAAAATTCACACGGAAAACCCAATAACACTTTGCCCGACCTGGGGATCGAACCTAGGGCATCACGCTCAGCAGTTGCACTTGCGACCTAGTGGTCTAGTGACCAACGAAGCAGTCAAAGCGTAGTAAAATCTATTGATAAATAGTTTGATAGGACTATAAAGAAGTTCGAGGCAGTAGATGAAATTTTAATTTAATCAGCGTTATTAAAAACGTAAACCTCTATACTGTGACCAATTTGCTGTTATCAGAAATTTCACCAAAAGAAAAACCCTCCTTCATAATAGAGACTTATTAACGACTACATCATGACCTATCATGACGAACAACGTAATTTTTAACTGACACGCCAATAAACGGTTATAGAATCTAGTATCGAACCGATAGTTAACCTTCAGACTTCAATTTTAGATTGATAGATAAGTTTGACAGGCGTATATGTGCTATCTATACTCGTTACAATTTAATGGCACACGGCAGAGGGTATGATGCCATCACAGACAATTTATTATATTAATAGAGTAGGTGTGGTCTAATAACAGGTCACCCTATTTAATGGTCATATGGAAAGATGAAGAAATTAAATAATCGCTTTTAAAAATAGCACGTCAACGTCTACTTATTACTGAACACGTCACATTCGTTCATATCAGAAATGGATTTGTAAGGGCTCCAGACAGACCGACTGCATCCCGACCGCAACTGCAACTGCCAAATGAAGCTTCAAGGCAGCTAAGATGCAGTCAATGTAACTGCGTGACAACGCAACTGGATGTGCGCGCAGTTATGATGTGATATCAATAAACAAAATATGATTCACCAAATGTGATATTATTGAGCCCCCTCTATGACACCGCAGTCGTGAGGAAAATATTCCAGAATCTTCAAGTTATAATTCACTTGTAAACATTTGCATATAATGCTTGTATAAAAACTGTTTTAGAAACAAAATTCTGTGTTTCTAAAACGTTGAAACATGTTGCGATCATCGTTTCTAGAAACAATTAGGTACGTGGTGTTTTAAAACGGCTGGTAACTTGTATCCGAAACATTGTTTATTAAAGAATACACGGTTATAACCAGTGGCAGACTAGCAGTCTTTGCCACCCTATGCCGTTGTACACACGGCTTCTATCTCATACTGGAAATGTGCAGCTTGATGTGCAGCCGTGTACACCAGCTGCCTCCTTTTCAGCTCCATTATTAAGCGAAAAAAAAAGACCGCGATTGGCCGCCTCTAATATTTGGCCGCCATAGGCCCGGGCTTAGTCGGCCTTATAGAAAGTCCGCCTAAAGGCCTCTACACACCAAAGCCGCCGGCACCGGCGGCTTAACCCGGCGGGGTATGCCGCCGGGCTTGTTTTGCGTTATGTTCGCTCGCTTAGTTCGCGTTAGTTGGCCGCCGGCATAACCCGGCGGGTAAAGCCGCCGGGCCGGCGGCTTTGGTGTGTAGAAGCCTTAAGGCTATAAGTAACTGAGACATAAACATGGCCGTTTGACAGTTCCTCTATAGAAAATCTGTCAAGCCGCCATATTTATTTCCCAGATGAGTTAACCGACGACTGTGAAACAGAAACGTCGTAAAACAGCTGCAGCTGCAAACTACATATATCCACAAACTAAATTAACACTACAAAGCCTGTCTAGTAAACTCTGCATCGAATTTATAACTCAGCACAGCAGCTTGGAATTGTAAAATGCATTGCAACTATCTCCCCCATGTTTATTACATACTACGTTTATCTAGTGGATAGGTACTATTTCGTAGTTTAGCCGACAGCTCGAAAGTTCTAGACGGTTCCAGTACATTTTTCAGTCTTGAAATGTCGCTAGATATCTCATTCGTACGTGATTGTGGTACATGATATGGTGTGAATGATCATTGTATGATGCGGTTAGTAATGTATTTATTGTTATTTAAAATTTTATGGCAATATAAAATCTATGCTGATGGTATTTTTAGATGGGTGGTTTCTTATTGGTAGTCTGAATATTACTGGTCAGTGATGCACGCTCTAGTCAAAGTGTAAATAAGCCTATAAAACCTCTAACCATTATTAGTAGAGGAGTAATTAGCGTGTTAGCTATAATTCTATTTATCACGATATTCTTTCGTGCTGAGTTCTAGAAAGAGAAACGTTTACTAAAGTCTATATTTTTTAATAATCCAGCTGCTACATCAATCAAGCCATAGTTTGGAATACTAATCATTTTCTCAAATCACGATTTCACTAATAAAACTAAGTTTCAAAAATAAGTCAACGAAAAATACCTAGCGCTTCCAATGTTAAATTCTCGAATTCTACAAACGTATAAACATAGCCTAGCACAGCTCTTTTTATTTATGTACATACACACGCATATTTACGGCCATACGTTTCGCTCGATAAAGATACACAACCAGGGGATATAATAAAAATATTGCAGAGACAGATTGGGAAAACAAGGTTGCTGCAAAAAAAATATTTTTCCGTTTGAGATCAATCGACGATACGCTTCGGAGGAAAACAAAAATGTTTGTCTACACGACGAAGTTTATTGTAGGCAGTGCGATAGTGGATTTAAGTAACTGCATTGTTTATTTAAGGCATTCTGCGTCATCGCCCGTTTTACAATTTTCTAATCACGCAAAGTTACGGTTTGAAAATCAATAAATAGAGCTCTTTTGCGATGTTCCTAAGTTTATTTTAAACGAAGCTAGAATGGCCTGACCTGTAAGCTTAACATGCGAAGCGCGACATAATTTTGTCATCGTATCATCTCGTCACGATCTAGACGTGGCTGCGAGGCTTGCATTGTCAGAAAACGCACAAAATAGAGATGTTTGGAAAGCAAAAGCGGAGCTATTTGCTCAGCAGAGGGATAGAAGGGGAAAAAACTCGTCTCGGCACGAGATAATGCGACGAGAAAATTATGTCGTGTTGCGGATGTTACCCCGGCTGGTCGTGAAAATACCAACTATTTTGTAACGGATTCTAATCATTGAATTCATATTTAACGTGTTGTTTTTGACGTAGCCTTTTACGATAACGGCAAGAAAAACTCGAAATGCTTGATAGTTTCTAGTATATTTTCCGAGATTTTCCTCAATTTCTACATTAGAGTCTTCTCTGGCACCGTACTGAACTCCCGCGACCTAATCAGCTACAGGCGACTTTAGATAAGGCGCAAACAGACGGTCTCTACAGAATAAATGAAAGAGACCCAAACCCTTTGAAGGACACTCCAGAAATTCGAAGTACCGAGATAAGTTGGCTTGAATCGAATGACATTTGTCGAGTAAACTTCCAAGGAAAAGAAACGATTTAACATTAACTTCTTAAAGGAGTTAAGTTCGGCCATATTTGCTTAGGCTTGAGGGTTGACGTCTGGCAATATACATATTGCCTTCAGGCGACTTTTGAAAAGATATAAAAAGATCGTAAAATATCTACGGCACAGAGACCAATATCTTTGAATACTAATCAATATTATCTTGTAAGTCGATGACATTGAGCGGCTTATGTTAAGGACATGTTTTATTTAATTTGTCTGTGGGTACAGGGGTTCTTTATCGACGGATGGAAGATTCAAACATGAAAATTAAGTTGAAAATTTACTTTCTACTTTATCTCTCTTTTGGAGGGGTACCTACCTAAGTACGTAGTAACTAGTTAAGATACCTAATACCTATACAAAACTGTATATTGTTATAGGTACCTAGCTATATGTATATTATGATATTGTATTATTTTGTATAATATACCTATGTATGTATTTTATTGTTATTATCTTATGAATTTTGACCGTTCATTGAGCACTTTTTTTTAAACATTTTCCCACACTAGGATTTCTCCTGTATCGTGGGTGCGTTTTCAGACACAAATCTCACATACACAAACGCCCAGACCCGAAACAACTATCTGTAGGAGGCACATTTTTTTTTTGTCAAATCATATTTTTTTTGTACCTATCCCGATGCTTTTCTTTTTAATCCAACGGTTGACTCGTAGAGAATGTCTAAAGCATTAACTTCCCCTTATGTACCATCATAGTACATAGAAGTATAAATAATTAAATACACAACAAAATTAAAAAAAACTTTTAAAGCTATTTTAACCTACATTCCCATAAACTAAAACTCTCTCAACTAACTCATTTTTCGAAACTGTTCCACTATGGGGCAAAGGCCTCAGGCCTTTGGTCGGACTATAGCAGCGTGCTGGACACAGTGAGGTCCCCTTCTAAAATGCAGGGTAAGGCATTTCTCTGATTATTTCTGTGGGATGTAGAATGTATTTTTGTATTTAATTAGTTTTAGATGTTGAAGTAGTGTTGCAATCAACTTTTTAAATGGATCAAGTAATTGACTACAATGTATGTATTTATATTATTTTATGTTTTAATCGTTACATGTTATGAAGGATATTATATTTAAATATTGTATTTAAATATTGGAGGAGCTCGTGGCTAAATAATTACAGCCGCATAGACCGATCTTCCGGGTTAAGCCACGCTTGCCGAGGTTGGTCTGTGGATGGGTGACCATTTACCATAGCGAGTTTCCTCCGTGCCTTGGAAAGCACGTAAAGCCGTTGGTCCCGGCTGTCATTTGTAGATCTTTGACAGTCGTTACTGTTGGTCAGAAGCCAGAAAGTCTGACAACCAGTCTTGCCAAGAGTATCGTATTACCCAGTTACTGGGTTGTGGAGGTCTGATAGGCAGTCGCTCCATGTAAAATACTGATATTCAGCTGCATCCGGTTCGACTGGAAGCCGACCCCAACATAGTTGGGAAAAGGCTAGGCAGATGATGATTCCCATAAACTAAAACAGTAACACACTTAAAAATAAATTCAACAGTATCACGGATGCGACAGCGACAATAATACAGCACAAATATCTAGGTTACGTACTTGCCAACATAATACAGAGGAATGAGGCTTCCAGGCACATTTTCCAGCTAAATGGTTCCCACCATTATATCTCAAACAAAGCCACCCTTGTCACGAGGAAGGTCATGATGAGAAATGGCGGCCTATGTCGGTGGTGCAAACGTGAGCGGAGAGCGGGTTGATGCCATAATATTTTTTAAGGGGTTTTATGTTTTTCATTTCATAACTTTTTTGAAAGAAAGAAAGCAAGAAAGAAAGAAGAAAGAAAGAAAAAAAAATGCGCCGACATGACGCACTTTGCTGCGGAATACTCTGTTTGAATTTTAGACAATGTATTATCGTGGTTTTTCTACGATTATGGTGAAATAACTTATTAATTTACAGCGAACATGAGGGAAAAAAGTAAAAAAAAATGCGTAAATTAAAAAACATGTCTTCATTAAGTCCCATTTAAAGTGCCTACTTGTTAATATAGTGACTCGTAATACTAAGTTGTTACGTATTAAGTAATGTAATTAACAATGACGAATAAACATCTTCTCTACGTTGTTATTCAATTGAATGTAAGTATAATTAATTAATTATTTATCATCAAAAAGTTCACCTACAACCAGAAAAGCAATATTAATATATCTTCCATAAACCAGCAGTCAACAGACAAAAGTTTTATTAATAAATGAAAATCACTTCTCTAAACAAAATTGAAAATTATAAACCCGCTACCACTTATACTTTAAAACACACACATAGCGGTTTCCCAAGCCACGGCAGTTTGCCTAAACATGTGAGCCGTGAAGTATGAAGGTCGGGGTAATTAATTTACCTAAGATTAATCACATCGTGCCGTTGATTCGCGATTAAAGCCTCCACAAAGCCTTTAGGAAGCGTCAGTGCTTTGGATCAAAGGGGTATATTGATGGGGTTGGGATCAACTTTATGGAGTTGAAGTATGGCTCTTATATTAGAGGGTTAGGTTAGTCAGATAGGAAATGTCAGCGCCATCTAGTCTTAAAAAAAAACATTACATTGACTTGTAAAAGTGTATGTAACAGGTTTATTTTCAGAAATAAATACAATTTCATTTCATTTATCTACGTGAGTATTTGGTAGAATATTTTTGGGGAAAATTTAATAGCTGTTTTATTTGGGTCATTTCGTAGTAATTCTCTCTCGCCGTTTGTGACATGAACTCGCCCTCTGTGACATGGGACTTTATACAATGTCAGAGAAATGTGATTGTACTGTGGTACATCTCTGTTAACCCCTCTGTGGAGCACAGGTGTGATCATATACATACATTCTTTGATTATATACCTGTATAAAGATATACCCTCACGTTTCTACATGTACTAGCTAGGAGTGAGGCGTATTTATCGTAACAGTTATTTAAAACAGGTATCATATATGATAACAGACTGTAACTGTGACAAACAAACTGAAAAAGCAGTTCCTGTTCCACGAGCTAACATAATCCCATTAATGACAGTCACAAGCTTTTCTCTATTCATGCTTATGACTGTTACCTTAATTAGAATAAGATAGAAAATGTTACTGTTACTCTGTGACACCCTGTTACAGTCGTCACAAGCTGTTTCCTTTTCTCGCATAGGTTTAACACCTTAGTTTGAAAGAGAAGTCCTGCTGTTACGTAAACAGGTTAAACGTTGCTATCTGTGGTAACAGAGAACACACAATAGTTTGTTCCTGCATAGTATGAAATAACAGACTGTTATTTTGTAACAGGTTTTTGGAACTGCTATTTACGTGTAACGGGAACAGGCGTAACAGATACGTGATTTTACCTCTTACAACCCACTCCTAGTATTAGCTACCCTATCTATGACAACCTGTAGGTACATTTTGTACCTACGTAAATAAACCCAAGCTAAATATAATATTGAAGCTTATAGCCACAACTTATTTGTTGGAAATTTTAATAGGTAGGTTCCCCTGAACAGAAAGTGTTCGTGCCTCAAAATATAATAGTTTCTGTATAATAAACCTGTCACATCGGAATGGAGTACTTAAAATCAAATTGCTGTTAGTAGGTCAAGACTCAAGTGTTCCGGAAGTCGATTATTTAGCTGCAAGTTTCTTGAATTAACATACTGTTTCAAATGAACGACTTGTGAGGGTTGGCAGGGGTTCAATTGTACGAGTATCAACCCTCGTTCATGGTATTGTGATTAAAGAGGTTTGTAGAGTGATTTTATTTTTATGTTTATGTTGTATGGGGTCGTTCAATGAGATTTTTCTAAAAGTCTTTCATGTCATTTTACGGTACATATCTTTTATATCATTATATTAATATACGTGAACATCGGAAATTGTCGCACTTTTTTTTGTAGTGATTTTAAGAGGAGGGGAATGAAACTTTATCATTTGAAAGAAATACTGTGCTATAGATGAGCAAAAAAAAAACATGTGTGTATGTTGCCGTTAAGGCAGGTAAAATAATGGTCGAATTTTGACCACAAGCAAAACATACTAGTTGATATCACTATATAGTATAAAACAAAGTCGCTTCCCGCTGTCTGTCTGTCCCTATGTATGCTTAGATCTTTAAAACTACGCAACGGATTTTGATGCGTTTTTTTTAAATAGATAGAGTGATTCAAGACGAAGGTTTTAAGCTATAAAACGTACACGTGTGAAGCCGGGGCGGGTCGCTAGTATATTATAATTTAAACTTACGTAGTGTCACAAAGAACTCGGAGGATGATAGCAGTATTTGCGTATCTATTAAAAAGTAGGTACGTAGTGTACATCACCAATTGCTAGCGTGCTATGGGTAATTAATTGGGCAATACACCCTGAGGATCGCTCGTTGTAGCCACTATCGAGCAAACTCAACCTAAAACTGAAGAACTCATTTATAAAATAAACTTTAAACGTCATTATTGCAAAAGAACCCCCAAAACCGCGCGATGTTCACCGCTTCCTAATGTTTATGTAGGTAGTATACACTAGAGTCTAATATTTAGTAGTACAGCCAGCAAAAGAGTTAGGTATACAGACAAACAACGAATATCAATCAATACATTCAGCAGGCAACTGTCATCGTAATTGTGTACCTACGTAATAGCTTTTTAAACAAGTCACGCGCATACAATCGATGGCAAAGAATTAGCCACTCAATACACGCATAACTCAGTTAGAATACGGATGTAATTAGTTGTCTATACTTATCACTTTTGTTGACTGTACCTAAACGTTTACGAGCTGATACAGTCCGCGAGGAATAAGCTGAGCTTCGCATTTGTGTGAGTGCACATAGAATCGATTGCCAAAAAGCAGTATAAACCGGTTTAAACCAAGCAAAGGACGCGTCTGCATTCATTCTCACACAAATGCTCAGCTCAGCTTAGGCCTCGCGGACTGTACAGCGATGACTAAATTCAGAAATAGATTAAAGTTTCTATCAAGCACTTTTAAAAATAGATGACGTATCTATTTGCTCACAAATACCTCCAATTCTATCAGTTAAATTAAACCGTTACGTAAATAAACGTTAAAATCTGAATACAAAACGTAACATTTCGCATATACGACCATTAAAAGGTAATGTATTTGACGTGATAGCGACGTGTCACGCTATCTGTGGCATTAGATAGTTTGAACACAATAACACAATGTTTTAGCTGTATCAGCTATTTCAGCTAATTTACGATGTGTGACTTTATTTGGTGGTTTGTGTGTTCATGTTTTTGGCGTTTTATTTTGTAACACGTTGTCATACATTGTTACACTCGCATAGATTTTATACTACAATACTACAATGTCTAAGGCATTAAGTCCGCCTCCGTACAAATTTTGTGCGAAAGAATAAATAAAAAACTTGTCCTCTGTGTTTGTTTCGGCTTTTCTTCTCAGAGCTAGTCACATAGGAAACGCCGCGACGCCGTCTATAGTCTTAACAAAAACATATCAAATTAACTTGTGAAAGTGTCTGTAACACATTTATTTATAGAAATTAAAATCATTTATCATTTAACAATTTTATGCGTAATGTATGTGAATCGCTTAGTTCTTTTTGAACGTCAATGTTACAAAAAACAGGCCCCAAAAACGCGCCCTTCACCGCTTCCTAGTGTTTAAGCTATGAAGAAGAAACGGCAAAACAAATTCCCCAGCAACACAGATCTGTCTGTCAAATGAATAAATTAATCTACACACAGAAAAAGGTAATATTAATTATTATATGATACTGAAAACTCGTTAATGACCTTCAGGATATAAGTGGCGGTTATGTTAAAGAGCTGCAGACACTGCACTATTTAAAACAACAGATTATGATGTGTTTTGAAGTTAAGAAAGTTGCGTTATGTAGACTACGAAAGATATCCTTTTAGTTGTTATACTCAACTTCCATGGTACATCCTCTATGGATTAAGGAAGTTATATGAGAATAAGATTATATCGCACTTAAACTTTGTTACGGCTCCATCCCTCCCCTACTTCTAAACTTAGCAGTTTTGCATAATCTCCGCGATAATGGAATCAAAATTTCCACATCACTATCTCCCTTTACAATCCAAACAACATACGGAGTAAATTTAAGTAGGCCAGTTCTAAGTCTGTTCTCGATATTATAACGGTACTACAATCGATTCGTATAAACGAAACCGAACGTTTTGAGGACATACAGCCTTAAGTTCGCCCGTCCTATTTATATCGGTAACCCGGTATCGATCTGTCGCCCCACTAGCCGACAACCCTCTATTCTTACACACGCGATTTTATCACTTAACCCAAAGCAGTTAAGTCTGAATTCCTATGTGGGGCAACTTACATGGGTTTGAAATAGCCGCGGCGAACTTCTGTTGATTCGAATATTATTCTCGGTGTGTAGGTTTTGTTTTTCTTGTTTTTGGTCGGGAAATATTGGACGCGAGGATTATGTTGTGACGTAAATAGAATACGTCATCGTGGAAATAAGCATTTTATCGCAGCTCACTTCACATTACTTTGCTAAGCTTGCAAATAAGACCCGTTTTAACAAGGAAATGTATAGAAATAAGCAACGTGTTTGCTTACAGCAGGGATTCAAAGCAGTATAACGCTTTTATGAAACTTAGCGGTCAATCAAGATGAGCTAAAACTCTATTTGAAGATATGTTTCAAAATATATTTGTGCTTTGATGTGCTATTTCATCTAATGCTATATTAAATGGTTCTTTATATGTTTAAGTGCTGTATTCAAAGTCATCCTAACTAATATTATAAATGCGAAAGTAAGTTTGTTACCTTTTCACGTCTAAACCGCTGAACCGATCATCTTGAAATTTTGCGTATACGTTGTCAGGTGTACAGAAACGGACATAGGGTACCTTTCATCCCGAAAAAAAGTACTTTTCCCGAGGAAAACAACAATAACGATAATAGATAGCACCATGTGTCTATCGAATCATGATCGAATTATATTACTATGGAAACTTAAGTAGTGTGTTAAGAGTTGATTGTCAAATTCTAAATTAACGCTAGCGGATCCACGGGTAAAGGCTAGTAAAATATATAATATTAATTTAACATAAACACAAAGTTAATTTAATATCAGTCCTTATATTTTATAAATTCATCGTAATATAAACTCAATAAACATAATTAATAGGAACTCCATCGAACTGGAAGACATTACGTGGGCGCTTAATAATTTCCATTCTATTGAAAATTGAGGAATTATCTCGCAAAAAATTGTTCCAAAAAGCCTGGCATTATTCTCCGCGAATTCTTCGATCCATCCAACCGTTTCTACTCTTTATCGGAAAGAGATTTAGGTTACCCCAACTATGGATACGAAGCTCTACAAATTCGCACCCAAAGAGATTATTTTCTACTTTATTAGCTCGAGTCCGGGTCATTTAACAACGAACAAAAAGATGTAACATTGAACATAGACAGTTATAGTTAAGTTATCGTTCATTTCTCACGGTCTGATGGACCTTGTTAAATTAAATAGAGGTATTACATAAATCTCCAATTATAATAAAATTGGAACGCTCTATTTTTGTCCGCAGATGATAAAAGTATGCCCTTTATGAAAAACTATCGACTTTGAACTTTCTTGTACCAGATGAAATATAAAACCTTTACAGAATAGCAGTGCAATTCTGTAAGAATCTCACCTCGATCGCGACTGTCAATTAGATACTTGTCGTGACACAGCGTGGATAACAAAACTACGCGTTATTGATTATACTGTCGATTATCTGTGTGTTATTTGCTTCTATTATCCATACTGTGACATTATGGATATCGAGCTAACCGTCGATATTGAGGTGGGTTTCTTACAGAATGACACTACAGTTCCTAAAATATCTTGAAATAAACAATGTTTCAAAATAAATAAACATTTTTCTAACTAAACACTGAAGGGTTGAATTTTTTGTCTAACCTTCAACTCTTCATTACCATTAAATAAGGCAGACAATAGAGCCAGTAACCAGCAGTCATGGTCATAAAATTCAGTTATCCTCGGCTAGATACAAAATAGACTATTTACACGAGACGCTGCTGCGCCGGAGCACCTATTATTGTTATCTGCAGAAAGTGTTGCGATCATTTACAGAACGTGCTGAATTATGCTGCGGGCAAGGTGTTAAGTGGTAGCGGGAGCGACTAAATTTTATTTAATAACTCCAAACGGCATTTTTCCAACTTTTTGGAAAAATATTCCTTGCTAGTCTTCAAAGCTTGAGTGAATAGGTTTTTGCTGAGTAAGCGTGCACTATCGTCGACCACACTATCGCTTAACATCAGCACAGGTAGTATGACCACTGTGGACAAGGGTTTTATCGACGGAAGAATAGACAAAATGACATATACACAATGGCAATGTAATTTTGTCTATACATCTGTCGACAATACCTTTGTCTACGGTGGTCATGCTACGCCTGCAGGTGAGTAGTACCCAGTAACCCATTATCGATAAAAAGAAAAAAGGAAAACTCGAAACCATTAGTAGACATTATAGAATAGTTGCAATGTGTTCTGAGTTGCATAGGAAGTAATTACTATTTAATAATTAATTCGTTATCTATAAAGCTCATAACACCGTTAGCAGCTAAGCCATGCCTTGGATTAGTTATCTGGCTGGTTAGTTTGTTATCGAAATAACAATTCTCCTCAATATTGCTTCAGTTTCAGTACTTTTAGTACTAAAACCTACTACTTCAGGCTGTAACATCGCGCTGTGATATCGAATATGTCCCCAAAGAAAGCAACCTTGAAGATAACATAAAAAAATCGAGTACATTCTTTTTACATCCAATTCCGCTGCCGCCCATCACTTAGACCGTCCCAAAACAAATGGGCTGCATTCATCTACGTTACTCGCCTCTCACACGTAATAGCCTGATGTATTGTAACAGCTTAATAATCTTTCAACACCTTCCAACGTCACATCTATCGGTATTCTCCAGTATTCTCCAGCATAAGACAAAGCAAGTTTAATGGCCGTCCGATCGGCGATTTTTCTTTGAAAAGCTTTTAAAGCTAAGAGTAAATTGATTGTAAAAATGTTGGGTCTTATTGTGAATAAGTAAAAGTTATGACCAGATCGATCAACCGTGAAAGAGTGCCTTCTGTAGGAAGTTGATTTTTATGGATGGGATGAAAAGTAGTGTTCAATGAAATGGGGTGCTTAGGTACGCACAGCTTTATAACCAGTATGAGCTGATCTCGCATTGTATAAGCTTTCCGTACAATAAGAGGTCAGTTTATACTGGATATATAGCTTGATATGTAGTCGTACATACGGTCAATTTGATACAATTTGGACTCTAACTTAAATCGTATAACGTACAGTTCACAAAATTTAAATATAAGATACTTCTGGTTGTTACAGAATTCAGTGCAAGATATATTCCGGTAAAATATACGTAAGAATAAGCGCATTCGTACGATGGAAAGCTGACGTTTTTGAGTGAGGAGGAGGTGTAGCGACATCTCAATATCATCATCATTTCACTCTTAGTTTACCAACAGAAAACAAAGTATATACCTACGCAAGAACATAGGGTTGAAGATGTTATTGAACTATCCCTACACATATACCCATCTTTTGTTTCATAAGATTTAACGGTTCGCATAAAAGCTGCCACCGCTATCAATATCCATCGTTTGTGAAGCAAAATAGCCCATAATAGTGTACTGTTAGACTGTAGACACGTCAAGAGAATTTATTTGACGATACGGGTATCGTATCCTTCAATTATCTACGTTGTATAATAATGATATCTCGATGTGGTGCGGGAAATTAGACACAATTTTAATGGTTATTTAGCCAAAGACGTCCACTGCTGGACAGACCTCCCCCATAGGTTTGCCATAATCGCCACGCTTGGCAGGCGGGTTGGCGATCGCAGTATGATTGTTAAAATACTCAGAGGATGCTGCTGCCCATCCTCTAGTGAATCCCTTAGTCGCCTTTTACGACACCCACGGGAAGAGATGGGGTAGTGCTATTCTTTACGTCCGGCACACGGAACCCAATACATTCCTATATTTTACTAGCTTTCGCCCGCAGCTTCGCTTGCGTGAAATTTTGAAGCCGTTAAGTGACGATTTTCCATACAAACTTTCATCCCCTATTTAACTCCCTTAGGGGTTGAATTTCGAAAAATCCCTTCTTAGTGGATGCCTACGTTACAAAAGGAACCTACTGTCAACATTTCAAGTTTCTAACCCCAGGTTTAGGCTGTGCGTTGATAGATCAGTCAGTCAGTCAGTCAGCTTCTCCTTTTATATGTATAGATTCCTTAAGTATGTACCAGGTTAGTCAGAAAGGGGGTACTAATCCGAAAGAGAGTTAAAGTACCCATAATAATTAATGACTTTTGTTCTACAACTTTTCCCAAAAGTCAATGGTTTAATACGCTCATACATATACAAGGTGTAACATTAATAAGTGTAATGTAGGGAACAGCTGTTTTTTTTTTCGCGGTTTCAGGTTTGGTCCCATAGTAAAAGTTGTTCATAATGATGAATACAGTGACCTCTTAAGAGGTTGTACACTTATTTATGTTACACCTTGTACATCTATCCTCAGCTATGACCAGCTATTTACATTTCAGTTCATATTTGGGAAGTTCGCAACTAAAGCAATTATTGAAAAACCTAAAGTAAAAATTCTGCATGGAAATAATAGTTATCAAATTTTAGAATGTCAATACTTGCTTTAAAAAAATAGTTATCCACTGATAACAACTGATAACTGATGCGTACTAATCCGCGGGCAACTTAATGTACCACTGTACATTAAGTTGCCCGCGGATTAGTACGCAAGTACATACGTATATTTTAGGTATGATAAATTAAAGACCTGAAAACATTAGTCAGTTATTTCAGGTTAAAATAATTTTATGTAAGGTAAAAGGGTAAACAAAGGTAAAAAAGATAAAAATATAAAAAGGTAAAATGTTAGTAAGTCTTTTAGTACCTTCACTTGCCTATATTTTACGTAATACAGTTTTTCATATAATTATAAAACAATTTCGTCAGAGTTTCGTGTAGCGTTTCTTTATTATGAAACTTAAAAATATTTTTATGTCAACCACCAACGAAAAACCTTCTAAAGTATATAATTTTACTTAAATGCTTAGACATAATCGATCTTCAGCCAACATTCAAAGTATAAAACTTTTAAATGGAAATTATAAGGGTCCCTTGACACGAATTCGTGTTACGTTTTACATATAAAAGGACCTAACTCATGTGAAGTGTTTACTCGGTTTATTGTGTAGTTCGTCCCTTAGACGCCGTTACTATATTTACATATGTATTGTCTAGAAGTGTTGTATGTACAATTGTCTGAAGTTATTTATGTAGGGTGAAGGTACATTTTATTGGATCGACGCCAGTTAATTGATTTAAGTTTGCTTGTGGAATTTGGGAGTTAGTAAGTATTAATGAAATACTAAATAATATTCTCTAAAATTTATTTTTCAATCTTTATTAGAATTTACAAGAACAGGTTAAGGAAAATATTGAAAAAAAAATAGGGAAAGTTTTTGAAGCAGATTTTTTTTCTTAGGCAAGAATAAAATTAAGTTGTAAAAAGTTTCTACTTAACTTTTTCATTATATTTTTGTTTTGTTAAACTTCTGATTATCTTTAACCAAATTAGACCTTAATTAAAAAATATATGCCTGGATAAGTTACAAGTACATGAAAAAAATGCCTTCTACCTGAAAATATCTTTGCTCTACCACTTGCTTACAAGTTTAATATTGGATTATAGGATTAAATTGTTATTTTATATCGTAGTCTATAGAAGACTTTTAATATTCTTAAAGGCTTCCATTGGAGGTAATATAAACGTTAAAATTACGTCACTCACATGATATTGCATTAATATTATTATTGGATAGCTTGCAATATGCTACTTACTTCATTCATATTGCAAATGTACTAAAATATTTTGGTCCTTAGAGACGGATACTAAAATATAAAAAAATGCAATGTAATGTTTAATTCCAATAATAGAATGTTTGTTTATCAAACGTTTAATTAACTAACACCTTTATTTAACACGTAGGTATTTAACTTACACCTATAATAGGGTACTCACATAAAACATAAATTTATTTATTACATCTAATATCCGATAACCTACACGTGTTTAGTATGAATATTCTTATTATTTACGCCATAACTAGAAAAAAAATCTTGTTTTTTCTTTGAATCACTACTGTAACTAACCTCATAAAAGTAATAAAAACTTTATCGTATGTTTAATTAATTAATTGTATTTTTTAATTACTTATTTACGACCTTATTAAACCCTGCGATTACGCTATGGCTTCACCTCTAGTATTTGTAAGGCTGACCAATTGAATGACATGATGACCTGCGTCCACAAGGTTGTATTTGAGAGCAAGTTGCTGGTGGATAATCCTAGCTACGAGGTTGTGCCTGTACAAATACTCACCGTTAGCAAGACGAGAACAACCAGAGATAATATGTCGGATAGATTCACCGGGACAGTGGCATGCCCGATAGGAATGTCAACCGTGCCGTCCTTCACAATATATTTTCTATAATTGTTTAACGAATACTATTTATTATTAATGTTTAAGTATTACAATATTCTAATAAAAGCATTGATGTCGATTCTGTAGTGTACAAGCTAAACTTAATTTAGATTATTGCCATCTTTTTCACTCTGATAAAATAAGAAAGAGACGGACGTAAATAAGAGCTGTCAAGTTTAGTTAAACTAAAATTTGCTATTAGACGATACGTCAGATCATGTCGAAGTTCAAGGCGTAAACTACATAGTTTGACATTTCAAACTTAGTTCTTGTCTATTACCGTCCTTTTCTCGCGCTGTCTGTAAAAGACAGAAATTCTCTAACAGTTTAGTAAGTAAACAAGAGAATCTAAATCAATGTTCTAACTATTGTAGTTGCCTAATTAATCAACATAGCCTTTAACAAGGCTTCACCTTAAAATTCACTAAGTACATAAAACCATTAATTAGAATTCTAAACACAAATGGGCACTTTAATAAAATCTACATGTTTTCTATCTAGGTGTTGAGTAAACCCTCCATGCCTAATTCATGAATATTCAACCCGCACTGATTGTAATTCTTGTTCGTATCGAGGTTGACATGAGTTTTGGATGATAAACACTTTTTGAAAAGATAAAGCCTTCGATTTGTAATCACGTATAGCCTACAACGGTTAGGCATGGGTGAAGGTTTTATTTTTTGGAGGTTCAATAATTAGGGCTTGACATGGTCATCATAGCCTTCATAAATAAAGTAGCCTTGAAATATTTAAGGCAACTTAAATATTTGTTTTTGGGATCGTTGTTGAGCTGTTTAAGTCCTATTTTTGGGGTGTAATTATGTATACTCAATTTAATGAAACATTAGACAAACGTGGCCCACTAAGGCACTTCAAGAAATTCTTAGCTCATCTTGATTGACCGTTAACATTCATAAAAGCATAACACTGTTATGAATCCCTGCTGGAAGCAAATGTATTGTATTTTCCCATACATTTACTTGCTAAAATGGGTCTAACTTATTTAATGTTATATTAAACTAGAGGTCGCCAGCGGCTTCGCCCGCGTGGTTGTCGTTTATCGCGTATTCCGTGTTTTTCTCCACTATAATATGCATGTATTATACATATAAACCTTCCTCTTGAATCACTCTATCTATTAAAAACAACCGCATCAAAATCCGTTGCATAGTTTTAAAGATCTAAGCATACATAGGGACAGACAGACAGCGACTTTGTTTTATATTATGTAGTGTGTTAGTGACAGAGGACACACACCAACCCTCTTATTTATGATTAGATTGTCATTTTTAAACACTGATTAAATTATACATGTCCTTATCATTTGTATACCAAAGAATAGAGATGCCAGTAGACTTAAAAGCTATTTTAAACCTTTAACTATATTTCGATTTTAAGAGGAAAAACAAAACAATAGAAGATTGAAATAAGTTATAAATCTTTGGCTCAAGAGAGAGCCAACCGAGAGAACTATTGCATGTTACGACTTCTCCAATATTGTTTAAACTAGCAATATTGCAGAAGTTTTGTAGTTTATAGGTCATTCATAGACCTACATCGCTTTGTAGCTACGGACATCAATAACTAGTACTCGAACGTAATAACAATAGAATAACGACTGCTTCGACCTATTGTTGACGTTGTGTGAGGATTATATTCAACCCTTTGAATGAATATACTATAAATATACTTTAAAATGATATTACAATTTATAATTATTTAGAGCTAGCTGTACGCGGTTTTATTCAAATCCTAGGAGAACTACTCCATAAACACGGATAAAAAGTTCTATGATTCCTGCTTTAGTTACGAATTCAGAAAATGGAGCTTCTAATCCGTGACCATAAATACGAGTATGACCTAAAATATAAACACATATGATCATAGCTGAGGATAGATACATTATAGCGTATTTTTATGAAATCTTTGATCATCTATTTCTCTTAAACTATTGACTTTAGAGAAAGTTCTAGAACAAAAGTTATTCCCTTTATTCATAGTAAACAAATCAAATATCTTGATCTAGCACACGAGGTTGTCGGCATGTGGGATGTGGACTCAGCAGTCATTGTCCCGATAGTCGTTATGGCGAATGGCCTAATAGCCAAGAGCCTCGATCAACACCTCATGAGGCTAATGTTGGACGGCTGGATCAAGGGCTTGATACAGAAGGCAGTACTCCTTGACACGGCACGTATAGTGAGGAGGTTCCTTTCTCTGGAGCCCTGACTGCCGGCAGCTTGGAACCTGTTCCCGATGCCGGTGGGATACTATTTTTTATATTTTAAAGTTATTTATGGGTACTTCAAAACTCTTCTCAATGGATTAGTACTCCCTACCAACCTTGCATAGAATGGATGATCATTCTATCCATAGTCACATAATTATTTATTCTCGTGGATTGGGTCAGATAGCTATTATTGACGGTTTTAAATCCGTCGGTAGTCCGAGTCTATTTTGTTTCCGAAAACTTTCATACAAGAACCCACTCTCGTAAAATGTAATTTAATTACGAACGGTGTTATCTCAAACACATCAAGAATAACAATAAACGACTTTATAGCAATTAAATCAAGGATACTAATGGTTTGTCGCAATCAGTCATGGCCGATGTTTATCTGTGACAATCATCGTTGATTTGCAGTCACAGCTGATTGTGGGTACACCCTATGTATTATTTATGAGGACGCGTTGCGAGTTCGTTTTGACTTTATGATTGAATCAGTTAAATGGCTGCAAGCTACCTATTTTGGGGTTGGTTTCAAAATTGTTCCAATTGTATTTGGAAAATTGATGTTCGAAAAAGGACCGTTCAGAGTGAATATAACAGTAGATGTAACAAATTGGAAACAGTCTAAATGATGTCTTTGCCTAACCGATAGAGTTGTTGTTGCATAAAGTATGTTATGTTTTCGACCATTAGAAGAGTCTTCACGAGTACTCAAGTATACTCGATTACGCCCGGTGCAATCATATCCTGCATTGTTCTCATATAATTTTAAGCACCACAATGTAGTAATACCCGATTGTATATGAAATTATTTGAAAAGAGTATCCATGGTGTCTCTTGCCGGCTGTTACAGTTCTCCATAACACCTATTTTTTTGGAATCGTGCAACTAAATTGTCGAGACGTTTCCTAAGTGCATGTAATGTGTCTCTTTGAAATAAAAATCTTTGTTACAATTTTGGTGTACAATAAAGTATATTCTATTCTATTCTATTCTATTCTTTGTACTTGAATTTTAATCATCCTCATTACAACCTTGCTGACTGGCTAATCTTTTCACCACAGCATGAGCTATTCTCATACCTATAGCGAAAAAAACTCTATGAAGTATCCACATAACATAACATCACGCCTATATTTCGTGAAGGGTTGGGCAGAGGTGTATAGCACACCCTCATTTCGCCGTCCCATGTAACGTGGGCGAGCCTATTGCCATCAAATATCGCCACAAATTCAGATTCCCATTAAGTATTCCTAGCAAATTTTCATCAAAATCATCCCTAAAACATGTTCTCATGCCATTACAACATTTTTTGGAACATAAGAACGGTTAAGTACGACCTATATTTCCTTCTGTCTATCTGTCAGACCCGCTTTTGATTTTATCGCCGAGAGGGCTCAGCTGTGTAATAGTGATTCATAAAATCCTAAATCTAATCTAGATTTGCTGGTTTTATTCGGTCCTTCAAGGCTTTGTAGTGTGACTGACGTAAGCATGATTTCTTCGGTCTCTAGAAAATAGGTTTTTCTCGGTTTTTGGAAGAAAAAGTTTCGTAAAAGTTTAATTTAAGGAGGTCGTCGCCCCAATATGTCTGAACCTTGTGATAAATGGTTCTGGCTATTAATGTTTTTGTAAAATTGTTGTTTTTATTTTAGTTTTGTGTTTTGTATAAATAAATTCTAGATTTAGTTTGAAATAAAAATGTTTTTTTTTTGTCAAGGACTCGAACTGACACCGAGTTTTATGTTTAAAATGATTCTGCTAACTTAAGTTGTTGAATTTTCATAAACATATAAATCATTCCTCCATTTTATAACTGAACTAGCGACCTGCCCCGACGTTGCTCGGGAATAAATCACCTAAATTATGATGAAGACCGCATCAAAATCCATTGAGAGTTTAGAAGAAGTAAGCGGACAAACAGACAGACGCGAAAAGGAAATGCAATTTATACTATTTAGAGATAACGATTGAAATGACAAGGATCTTAAATGGCGATATTACACGGTTCTACCAAATTGATTCACTTTGGTTGAAAGGTGCAAAATGAAAGTGCACCATAATGGTGATATTACACGGTTCACTTCTGCCTTTCAATTTGGATGAAGCAACCAAATTGAACCATGTAAACATAAAGGTGAATCATTCAATATCATTGATCAATAGCAAATGCTTTCATTTTTGCACCTTTCAACCAAAGTGAATCAATTTGGGTGAACCGTGTAATATCGCCATAATAGAAATATAATAAACCTTTTTACTCTCAATTTTCCGCCTACCAGGTAGCTTCCGTTTCTGGAGTAGTTTTGAACGAAGCATTATATGTCTGCTCCTTTCTGTTCAGAACGGAGCTCATATTTCGATCCTTCGTGATAACCTTCCGGAGTTGGTCGGGTTCGACGTTTTACTATACAATGGTGACTAAAACATATTGCTATATTTTATTAACAAGCCAAACAAAAAGAGATGGAACATGTTTAGAGCTTTAAAACTAATTTATTTATTGAACATCACTGTGATTTTAGACAGCATACGCTGAGGTGTCGTCTACATCTGTTTGGAAATTTTGACAGCTCTAATAATCTTCCATCTCTTTCTAGTTTTATGTGCTAGAAAAGGATAGCAATATTTTTAGGCAAGTTCAACAGAATCGGGGCCAATATACAGAAAAAAAGTTGATAGTCCCAGACATCGGTTACGAGTTCATTCACTGTAGTTGGGCTGTAAATACTAATGCATCGATTTACACCGCACTAGTTCGATTACTTTATTACAAATGCAAATTTTCTAGGCTTTGATGTCTTAAATATACTTTTCACAGGCAAAATGAAGTCAGTATTGATAGACTGTTTGTTGTGTCTTATTCTGTGAATTTAAATTTTTAATTAAATAATAAAATGAATAAACGGATAATAATGTTCTTTATTGTCAAAAGGTTTTCTTTACACGGTTAAAAATAGGATTGTACTATTTAACTTATTACTATACCTAGTCTCGTGTAGTGCTGGACTTAAAGAATAGCACTACCCCATCTCTTCCTGTGAGTGTCGTAAAAGGCGACTAAGGGATTCACTAGAGGATGGGCAGCAGCGTTTTCTGAGTACTTTAACAACCATACTGCGATCGCCAACCCGCCTGCCAAGCGTGGCAATTACGCTAAATCCCACCCCTTTTGGGGGAGGTCTATGTCCAGCAGTGAACGTCTTTTGGCTGACTGAATGATGACTATACCTAGTTGAGAACATATTAAAAATATTACGAAAGACTTTCTGTTTTAGGCTACGTCAGTCCCGCAGGAAGCTTTATATATTTTTTTTACTACAAAGGTATCGGAAAATATAGGATTATTATTTTATTTTGAATGATTCTAAATGTTTTTTAATGTCATCCTTGGGTGAATACTCGAACTTCCTTAAAAAAAAATTAACAAATCTTTGTTCTCCTTCGTTGTAAACATTAATATTAGTTTCAGATTGTAGGTATTTATTCTTGTCTTATTGCTTGACGGCAGTGGTAATAGTTTGATTTTTCCTTATTATAATTGAAGTTTGAAACATCTGCATTTAGAACTTTCTGATGATGGTAATGACGTTTTTATTTTTTACAAACATTTTTCGAATAATCACTCCCTTGGGCCCGTTGATTCTATTAAATTATTTGGTTATGATTAATTTTAACCCCATGACAACAAACTCGCCATCGTACGTCACATCAACTTAATCTAAATAACTTCCCATCCAATTATCACGCCATAGAAACACAATTTTATGACATACATTTGTAATATCTATATTACCATGCATGCAATTACTAATTGACGTCATAATCCGCGGTGTGGGTAGAGGAAATGCGCTATCAGGTACACAACGATGTTACACTATCAGTAACTATGCAAATTTTGCTCATAAGTACATACTTTCACAGGTTTCGGGATAAATGGTGATAGTCAAGTAGGTTATCGGGTTTACAACATGTTTTGAGCTGATACGAAACCCGTATCACCGGTTTAACGAGTAAGAGCGATTTCACTACGTTTTTGCTAACTAAAAACATTTTTGTTACGGTTTTGTGAAAAATTACGTATTTTAATTGTAATTTATAATTGTATTTTATTTTTTAAATAAAATATTAGATAGAATATGCGTATCTAAAAAAAATAGATTCTTGGAATTGTAAAGGTGCCCGATAAATATCATCTTATCACAAAAAATTGAGATCCAATGACAAACTGAAATTTAGTTCTACTTACCTCTTCTAGGAATCCATTAGAAAAATCGTATAAGAGTAAATATAATTAGGTAATTATTTATAAATAAAATAGCATGCATAAAAGCTCGATAGAGATTTTCATTCATTAGATTATATTATAGATTCATGGATATTTTATTTATATATTTTTTATTTTTTATCAATAAGGGAGATAGAGTACCGATTGCAAATACGAAAAGACTCAGAGTAACAGGAACGCAGCGACAGAAAAAACAGGTTAAACAAATAAATGAAATCTAGCAAAACAACATTTTTATCCCTTGTTGCGATTGAATATAAAATCTATTGTTTCATAAAGCTTGCTTAGCAAATAAAGTGAAACATTTATATTATCAGAAAAAAAAACATAATGAAATTAGCCTTGCTCATTCTCGGGATCGTTTTTGTCGTGTTCCCGGAAATGAAATGATGCATGTATTGATGCGATGTATTTACCGGGAATTTCTGGAATTGGGATCCTGCGAAATTAACCCTACTGTTCATTAAAGATTTGTGTTATTAATTAATTTTTCTTTTAGAAATTATATAAATTAGCTACATTAGGGCAACTTGTAAGCTTTTCTTATTACGTAGGCTATTAAATCAATAAGTTTCCACGTGGAGACCTTGAAAGTTTAACATTTAAGCTTATGTATTGTATACATTCGTGTACGAACACGTGTATGTAAAATACACGCCATGTATAAATAATATATTGCGGTTTGTGTTAAGCTTTCTAATAAGCGAAGAGATGGATATAATATATTTCAGATGTTTCAACAGATTCACGTCGAATTTAAATCAAATTTATTAACATTTAGGTCTTTATTTTACTTTTTCAATCTACACTCTAACATTTGGTCATACTTATCGAAATGATTCAAATATAAGTGGGCACTTATATTTGATTCGATTGGGTAATCGAATCTGCGTCATTGGGTAAATGTAGGTGCTGATTGATTTTACGTGCATCAGTAGCATGTACCTATTAGCAACTTTTTTATATCTAGCCGGACTTCGGTATATGTTAACAAGCAAGGCTGAAAGAATTAGAAGCTAGTAGAAGATTTTGCTCCAAATAAAAACCTCAATTGTACTTAGAGTTATAAGAACTATGAAGAAAAAATATCTATTATTCTTAACAAATTTTCTCGCTGCAGGCTGGGTCATAAATCATGTTTTGTTGTTTTTTTTGTTCACGCTCACACGTTTTATTGCCGCACCTGCAGCGAAAAAATGTGTTTAGTACCTATACATATGTTTTATAAACTAAATAAATAAACTACAAAATGCATGAACTGAATAAATGCGAGGCTGAAGATACCTCTGTTTTTCACACAAAAAACTCGAATTTTCTGTACAATGTAATTCTTTAGGGCCAAAGAAAAAAGTTAGGAACTTTGGGTCAACCTAGGATCACTATTGTACTTGTTCAAGTTGTTCATTCTCAGACATAGAGACCCTTTGGGCGCTAGGAAACCTAATCTTTGACCTTTGACAAGTTGATACAAATCTGCTTCGGAAACTACAAGAATGGGTTTACTTTTTTTTTGATCCTTGATTCTAGTGTTATCCCGCTTTAAAAACAGGACTTTGTTTAATGGAACTTATGGTATCTTTTTCAATGGGTCATAAAAAACGTAGTTTCATTGAAAATGTTTGCATTATCAGTTGCCCAAATGCAGTTTTTTTTTTACTTTTTTATAACTATCTAGGACCAATTACAATCAAAACCAGAATAGAAGAAACATAAAATAAAAATGAAAGATTTTTTTCCTATCGATTTTGCTATACCTGGGGGCTTACTATGACCTTTTAAAGCAGGGCAGAAGTTGCCTGGAAGTTGAACTGCCCTGCTTTTTTGTACTATGACATCGATATAGCAGGCCTGCTACGTTGACGTTTACGAAATCCGTTCACCTTTTTTTTTGTATCGACGTTCGTACCATGTACAAGCATAACCGTTCAACTTGGTTCAATAGTCGTTCACCTTTAGTACTGTCATGGTACGATTTTTAGCGATTCAGAAGCAGGCCTGCTTTTGAACGGAAGTTGACCGCCTGGCATTTGAGCGTTTTCTTAAGAGGTCATAGTAAGCCCCCTGGTGTAGGTCTATGTCCAGCACTGGATGTCTTTGAATGTTCTCTGAATGATGATGATGATGTCGATCGCATAACTACGTTGTATCCGTGGGATCACTTTGTCTCTATGACTGTACCTTAATACATCAACCACAGATGGTCTTACTTCGCAGCCGCGTCCTACATTATTAATTCTACTTAAAGCAAATAGCTTACCTAATCCTAGTTACATCACATGTTATCTTAAATGACGCAGTTCACGCGTATGACTGGCGCAAAACTGTCACTAGGTAAGTAGGCGGTATTGGGGTGACGTCAAATATATATAACGTACACAAAATATATAAAATACGTACATAGCAGCTCAAATATTGTGACGCTGAAAGCCTACGTCATAAAGGAATTTTCATTTCAAGGTTTTGCCCGAATAGTACATAAAGCTACATACCAAGCTTCACATTTCCAGTATAAGCTGACCTCTCATTGTACGGCGAGTCTGTACAATGCGAGTTCAACACTTAATGGAAATTTATAGCTTAATATGTAGCCCTGCCTACCTACAATTATTTATTTTGTGCCCAAACTTAATTCAACTATATGTTAGACAAATAAATTAAGACGCAGTTATTTTGAATTCACAATTTAAATTAAGTTTCAAGATAAGAAAATACTGAATCGCGGTGTTAAATTTTCTAGTAATTCTTTTTAAGATGAGATGATTTGTTGCTTCAATTAAATTATTCGTGCGATGTTAATTACTTTTTAAATATTATAAGAATTAAAGTTTTAGCTAACAAAGCTTTCTATTTCACATTCTGTAGCAATTAGTAGCTGCACTACAGTGTGTGTGGATAATGTGCCCAGATGAAAATGTGTGAATTTAGACAAAAAAGTTATCGGAAAAATAATAAATGAAAAGATATTCTAAAGTGAATTTGTTTAATTAATATCGTTTTTTTAGTTTCACTACATAGTATAAAACAAGGTCGCTTCCCGCTGTCTGTCTGTCCCTATGTATGCTTAGATCTTTAAAACTTCGCAACGGATTTTGACGCGGTTTTTTTTAATAGATAGAGTGATTCAAGAGGAAGGTTTATATGTATAATACATGCATATTATAGTAGAGAAACAGACGGAATACGCTATGAACGTCATCCACGTGGGCGAAGACGCTGGCGACTTCTAGTTTTATTATAAAAAGATATTTTTTTCACGAATTTAGAGTTTGTCCCATCGTAAAAATTGTTTGGGTGAGGCCTGCCCATGTCCAGCAGTGGACGTCTTTCGGCTGAACGATTATGACGATAAGTTGTTTAGAATGATGAGCAGAGTTCCAGGTTTTTGGATGTAGAGCGAGTAACCAGTCACGCTGTATATGTTTGAAGAACCCTCCTAAGAATAGATCTTCTCGGAAATAAAATACAATTATTTATTATTCTATCATTAATATCTTCTACTACTTCATCCTTCAGTACTGCGCCTAATGGAGCATAATTTATCAAAATCACGTATGCCATTATAGGCGTTATTATTTTCACGTAAATACGATAATGGCGTGTGTCATTACGGCAGATTGATCGCGTGAGAGTTGTCTCTTTATGTTTGAGTTATGATTTAACATATACCTATCTACTATTATATACATATATGTCGTATTTAGGTACTTAGATTTTATATTCGAGACTGCTTGCTGTATTTACATTGACCAAGTTATCCGCAATTGTAAATATGTATGGAAACCAGTATCTTAAGCCGGCAATACATGCTGGCCATAGCTCGCCGAGCGAAGGCGAGTACCAACGTATAGACAGCCCAATTGTCTAGCCTCGCCATTTGCCAGCTCGTCGTCACTCTCCTAGCTGGCCGAATGCAGGCGAGTGCCAACGTGTATACGGTTCATTTGGTGTGCCTCGCCACCCCTCGGGATCGCTCGCTACGACTCGTCCCACTTCGGAAAAGTGTCGGTTTTTTTGCACAAATCAAAGGCGGCTCGTCTGCACTCGGCCAGTCGTGTCCACATGTTTTTCGACCTTGTTGGCATTGGTTTCGGTCGAACCTGACCAACATGTAGACTGTAACGCTCGCCTTGTATCAATTTGTCTATGCTCGCGTTGGCTGAGGCTTGGCCAACATTTGCCGGCTATACCGGCGCCGATTCTGTGTGCCAACAAAACTTACTTCAAAATAATGCTATCTTCTACTAGCAAGTCAGACAAGAAAGAGAAAGAAAATCTTTCAAGCTGTCAGACTAGTTTACCTACTTGGTGAACATCATTATGTTTTTAGGCGGCATATGCTGAGCCTGTTTGGAAATTTTAGTTCAACCTTATTTGACAGCTCTAATATTCTTTCAGCTCTCTCTTGTTTTATGTTCAAGTAAAGGTAAGCAATATTTTTAGTTACTTAAGTTTTGTCGGTGCCACTGTCAACAAAGTCTGCTGGCCTGTCACTATATTCACAAACTAAATCTTTAAATCAACATGTCTGAAAATGGGACACTACCATTTACGTAGGTACTTGTTTTTAACCAAATCGTGAATTATGCTTGTCATCGTGGAATGGAACATACTAAAAGTTGTGAAAACTTGAACAAAACTTGTAAAAGATACTAAAAAAATGTGTACCTAGAATACGTATTTTTTGGACGTGTGATATTAAAATAATCACGGTTCTGTCACAATATACATGTATAGTAAGATGAAAATGTTTTGTTCCGGGACTTGCAAAATGCGAAGCTGTTCTATGATAAATATACTTTCATGTTTGTACTTTCTTGCCGCGTAAGTACAATACGTATAATAGGTATGTAGGTAAACATGGGAATGTTTCATATGCTAGGAATAAAAAGTATAATTTCTAGTATATTATCTAGGTTAGTGTCTTTCGATTTTTTTATTTATTAATTCATTTAAGGCTCGTGTTCACCAACATTAATTCTCTGATTAAAAAGCTGTTTAGGTACTTATAATTGTAGTACGTTTTTCGAGAAAACGGTTTATTAACCAGAGAATAAAAGTTGGTGAACACCAGACTACTGCCTAAGTGTTAAATATTGCTTCAATCGTAACTAATTTTCGCTCTATTTGGGTATTCTTGAAAGAGTTCTTGGATTGAAGTTTCAGAGAACTATTTGAGCTGAGTCTCTCCCAATTGTAAGAGTAGGCAGGGTCTAAGATGGAGCGCACGAATCCAAGTAGCAGAGATATAGAGAGGTTCCCCTATACCCCTCTGGCTCTCATAAAAACACGATGGAACACAGTAAACTGATTGGCGTCTAACTTTAATGTGAGAGCAGCTAGCCAGGCGGACCGTGATCCTACCACCAAGCGTGCTGGGTTCTGTTGTATATTACAACTCGCGTCTATTCCAGCGTGCGGTGATGAAGTTTTATATTCTAGTCCGTCCACACACGGGATTGCGAATGTTTTTCACAATTAAGGTGCTCTACATATGACTCCTTACCCTACTTAACATCGCCCGGGAGTGAAAACCTCTTTGGTTATTTTATTTTATCATGACTTATAGGGACTAAATCATATAAGAGAGCCGCTCTATGTGAAATTAGTTTGTAGGCACTGAAACTTGCCTCTATTGGGTTTATAAAATTCGTAATAAATATAATTGACTAGCTTTTGCCTGCGACTTATTTCGCGTGAAAGCCCACAGGAACTGTGCAATGACCAAATCCCACGTAAGTTGTTGTAAGCCACAATTTGCATTTTTGTGTTTCGCGGGGCATCGAAATGCATTCCCGAGTTTTTCACTCCCGGGCAACGTTATGTAAGTTGGCTAAACGCTAGCGTAAAATATAATACTACGCTTATTTACATTTTTAGTGTTTTGCGTTCTAAGATAATGGAGTTAGTCATACTGTTAAATATTTATCAGAACATTAAAATATCTAGATAAAAGATGTGCCTGGATATGGCCTTGGTACAGTTAGGTACCAGACGCTAAGTAATTAATGTTTTAATAATATTATTCGTAGGATATGAACTATGGAAAGAAAATTCTGGTAAGTATTGGGTGACGTCAGAGATCTGAAATTGTATTAATTTATAGTAAAGTATCTAATTTATTGTTGTTCTATTGGGTAATGTTTACGCATATACCTATTATTTTTAGCAATATGCGCGTTTAAATAATGTTATCGGTTCGTGAAATATCGCATACAGGGTGTATATATATGTATGGTACTTAATACGTAATTTAACAGAATAAGAGAATCGTATGTACCATCCAATTATGCTTTGGCATGGGTACATATAATTATGATGAAACTTAGAACAAAAATGTTTTATTAAAAATTGTGTTATTAAGTTCTTAATTTATTTACATACAACACTTAATAAAAAATAACTTAATAACATAGCGTACAGATGCATGTTTTAAATTACAGTGGTTTAATATTAGACACCTAATAATACTTCTTGAGACGTGTTATAAGCCTGAAATACATATGTATATGTATGAAAATGTATGAAATATATATGTACTGTCCGAAACATATGTTTCAGCATATGTAGCACATAATCTTACTAATTTCAAGCAGATGTTATTTAGAGTAATGTTCACCAACAATAATTCTCTGGTTAAAACAACCGTTTCCTCTAAAAATTTACTACAATTGTAGGTAAACAGTAGTAGAAAACAATTAGCACGTGTAAAAGAATCTAGCATGCTTAAAAAAATAGGAGGGCATGATATAAACGAGCACACCCTTAGTAATATAAGGGCATAATACAAAAAAATAGTTTTTTTGTGAAATCTCGTTTAAAGATTCTGGATTCCTATTCCAGCATATTACACTATTTCCCAAAAAACTACTATTTTTTGTATTATGCCCTTATATTACTAAGGGTGCGATATAACCAAACATGCTTTTTAATAACATACATTCTAATTACGCAATACACTCGTAATCACTATGGCTATGATTTTGACAGGTCAACAATTTCCATAGCAACATTTGTATTAACAATTCAACTTTTCCACAACTATGTACCACGCATTGAATATTGTTTTTGACACATCAACTGTCATGATCAGTGATCGGAATAAGGTGAGCTAATTTACCTAAACTTCAAAGAACAGAGATAAAAACTGGAGACTTCCTTACGACAACATTTTTTTTCGGGAGAATTTTCTCGGAGATTTTCTTTCATTTGTTTTCAAAAAATAAAAGACATTCTCCTTTTTAAAAACAATAAACAATGTCTTTTTTAAAAACAATAAAAAACGTGTCATCTGATTTTGTGTCAATTTTGGGAAACAAAAACAGGAAACGAATTCAATTGTTTTCTGAATTAATAACATTAATATTTAAATGTACTTTAGTGATATTCCGAAACCCGGAATAATTTTCTCGAAAAAAAAGGTTCCGTAAGAAAGTCTCCAGTTTTTGTCTCTGTTCTTTGAAGTTTAGGTAAATTAGCTCACCTTTTTCCGATCACTGGTCATGATTAATGTTGGTTACGTTACGCAATTGCCCTGATAATTGTGTATTCCATGCTAATAAGCCAGTAACTGACAGTTACGTCAAAAACTATATCAAAGTCAAACTCACAACCCAACGGTTACGCAGTCGAAACAAAACGCACGTTTGTCGTTAACGGAAACAGACAGTTAATGCTCACGTGAGAACTGTAGTACTAGCAATAGAGACGATTTCAGTCAAGGTCGCTATAATATACGCATTGTCTCATAGTACAGGTTTCAATGCAGTTATGTCATGTCGTCGAGGGAATTATAGTGGAACTGCGTGTTCCTGGATCTAGAATGTTCTGGTATTCATGTCAAGGTCCATTTTGCGTTGTTTGATTAGGTAGGTCAACGTTTTTATAGTTTATAGCAAGCACATGACTGTGTATTTGTTTTAATTTTGACAGTTTTGACCTGTCAAAATGACTATTGCACCGTATATTTTGACATGCTTCATCTTAACAACTATGCATCCCGCAATGAATATTGTTTTACTGTCAAAATCAAAACTATAGCGATCATGAGAGTGTTTTGCAATTACGATTCTGTTTTTTGTTTACCCATTCTAGAGCATACTGGGATCCTTTGAACACTAAGGTCCGATTTTACCACCGTCAGATAACTTTATCCGAGGAATAAATTTTACGTTTGACAGCTTCTGTAAAGAAATTCTGTTAAACCATCTAACTCATTCCGCAGATAAACGCTACCCGACTTTGATAAAATTGAGCCTAAGAAGATAGGTAAGTATAAAAGCAGTAACGTTCTTCTGCCTTCACATTCTATTTATGCAATTTGGTATTGATCAATATTAATTCTCTAGTTAAACAACCGTTTACTCGAAAAGTGTTCTAGAATTTTTAGTAAACGGCTGCTTAACCCGAGAATTATTGGTTAACATCGACATTATTGTTTAGTGACATTCATGAGAAATTGCGGCGTAGCCTATTAATTATTTAACATCGATGTGTATAAAAATATTAAACAGAAAGGTAAAAATAAACATAATATCCATTTTCAGTAGGTACTTCATCATAATAGTACAGGCATTGAGCACAGAAATGTAAATTTTGTTTTATTATTTAAATTTCTTAGGCATTGACCTTACAGAAATAAAAATATATACGTAAATGGAATTCCATAAATCAGTAAAATGTCAAATATAAATATGAGATACAAAAACTTGCAGGTGAATACTTTTTCATACGAATACCTCTATCTGAACTTGCTCAAACAAGTCTTATAAAAGTCAGACATTTATATTAATCTGACATCGAATACACGTGTAATATATGATTATTTTTAGCAACATTCGGTTATAGTAACATATATATCATGTAAATGATTGATTACACCTTATCACAAAGTTTTGAGACAAAGATTAAGCACCTATATTCATAGATATTCGGAACACAGACAGAGCTACAATATTTACAACAAACGACATTGATTGATTGATGTAAAATCAATGATAGGATGTAAGACGTAGTATTTTACCTATCTGAACGATTCATCACGGATTGAACGTGCAATAAACATGTAAGAATCGATTGGATTACCTACTCGACAAATCTGTTACGGTTTTTGATTGATCTATGAGAAACAATTGTAATCGATTATATTGAGACAAACCTCATTGTGGAATGACGTTGGAATTACATCTGACATGTATTGTTCTCGGTATTCATAGATTTCCAAGGACTTTATATAGAACTGGACCGAGATCTTGGCAATTTATATTATCTAAAATAGACTTTATATGCAAGACATAAGACATAATATGGCTTGGCAAACATTACGGTACACTTGAGATAGCAATAATTGTACCTTGTGTCCCTGTCTAATACACACTGTGTGTTGTCACGTAAATAGAAAATGCATATTCCTAAATTAGTAGAATTTTTGAACTAAATGTACAAATTCATAAACCAACTTTTTTCATCTTAATTTATCCCAAGAGACGCGATACAACTATCGGAACTTTTGTTCGTCAACGATTCGTTGTAAGAGGACTTTTTTTCGTCAACGTAAGGCCAGGAGGCGATTTTCATATAATGTGCTTTTATCTATAGTTTTTTGACAGCTTGATATTAAGTCAACGCATTTATTTCAATTAGACCATATAAAGACACTTTTGATTTATTAGGTATTTATAATAGGAAAAAAAGAAGTTACTGCCGCGTTCCAAAGTGTAGATTCCTATGGATTAAAACGGGCAGTAAACTACATGGTTACTCTTTTGCATCAAAAAAAAAAAATTGGCATTTCGACACATTGTCCATAGAAAAGCTGTCAAAACGTCAAACTCATTCCTTACATAAAAGTTATCTGACGATTGAAAAATCAGCCCTAAATATTATAAATTAAACGATTTGATTGGTACCTATAATAAATATTTAATTACTAATTTAACAAAAAAAAACTAGGTATTCTCTCTATCTGACTCGTAATGAAGATAAGAGAACTCGGTTTGGGCTTTTCTATTTAGCTTCTTCTCAATGGTAGTAAAAAAATACAAATGCTGATAACCCCATTTGCATTGACGTAAACCGATAATTTGAATTAAAAATAATTAATAATTGGATTTATTACACAATTAATTTGGAATTTGCGTTGTAAATGCTTGCAAAAGCGAATATTACCCGGACTGTGGAATATCTTTTCACAGAAAGGGTTTTTCATTACTTGAATTTTCTTACCGTTAGGGTGACCATGATACTTCTAGTAGCAGTACATACAAAATCTAAATGTCTAATATGGGATTATTTTTCAAAGATTTTTATTATTGTAACTCTAAGACCGCAATGATACTCATTTTCAAATTTAAATCAAGGCATTGATACATTATTTAATAGCTCTAAAAAGCAAAAGTTTCACGTTCAAAAGACCTTTGTGACTCTAAATAAAAGAAACAACGTGGTTATGAACGTACCAACGTGGATTAGTTTTGTCAACTTTTTTTAGCGCGTAAATTTAAAAAACATCTCGAGTTGTTTTGTTCCCCACTACATCGATGTAGTTATTAAATACTTTAGTTAATGCAGTTTTAAGTGTTTTTTTAGGTAAATTTGTTTCCGCAGCGTGATATTCTGTCATCATTCAGATATCTGTATCACAGTCAGTCGATCGAAGTTGTCAATGAAATTGTAAACTAGCATTTCGTTGTGATTTCATACTTTATTGTGAATCCTGTTTCAACAATGTCGTACGTTCGTTTACTTACCTTTATCAAAATATCGAATTAAATCTAGGCACATAGTCTCAGTTTTTTTTATTAAAATGTATATAAAATGTGATGCTTTTATTTTTAGTGAAACACAAACAAGACGTCGCCGTCGTGTTAGTATGACCAAACTGCTTCACCTTCGCTTCAATTTTAAGTGGGTCCTCACAACAGTTTACCTCTAATAACAAAAACAATGTTGAATAAGCTCGTAAATATTAACTTTTTCAAGATCGCTTATTTTGACATTACAGCCGCTCAATATACACTCTGCTGCTATCAAATAACACATCATGGTATGAAAACTATACAAAAGAAAAGGTGAACGGATTTCGTAAACGTCAACTTAGCAGGCCTGCTACAGGCCTGCTTTAACGATGTCATAGTACAAAAACGCAGGGCAGTTCAACTTCCAGGCAACTTCTGCCCTGCTTTAAGAGGTCATAGTAAGCCCCCTGACCCAAATAGGAGCGGCGGCGCGGCGACCTATAGTCCCAGCCTAACATCTGAATATAATTACAAAATGTACCTAAACAAAAAAGGAGTAGTATGTACCAGGGATGTTACGGAGGTGGTTTTATCGGAACCGAAGTCGGAGTCGGAGTTTTTAAATTTGGTTTGTCGGATTCGGAACCGGAATCGGAGTCCGAGGCGGATTCGGAGGTGTTAGCAGAAGAGAGATGTGTTAAGGACAGGCCTAATAAAATAAAATAGTATTTACATAATTTCAGTCAGCCTCTTTAATTTCAATTAAAAATAATAAACCTACATACTTAGTAAAGGCGCAGGCGATAAAAAAAATGCTTCGACCTCCTATTCAAACCTACTAGGCCAATCAAATTAGCTAAACCTGGACATAATTCGATAACTCGTTGTTTTTATTATTTTATTGGATATTGATATTAAGTATCAAATATTAATTAGATATATGATGTAAAAAACCCGCGGTGGTAACCGTTTATTTAAAAAAAAATGAGATTTCGTACACTACTTAGTTTTTTTCTAAAAGCAAAATAGGTAACCCAATACCTTGTTAGTATAATTTTGAGGGGCATTCAAATGCTATCACCTAATAGCAAAATTAAACTGAAACCAAATTCGTATGTATGTTTTTCTTCAAAGTATTCATCTGTTCTCAATATCTAGATAAGCAAAAATGGTAACTATGGTGGTTGTATCTGATTAAGCTTTATTGCGTCTTTTTAGACATTTAAGACAAAAATTAAACATTTATTTCTTACGTTTTAATAATAATGTTTTTCTCAGTAGTTAAAAATCGAAACTGTGAAATTTTTGTTTAATAATAGGTTTTTGTGTATTACAATCATATCTTCATCAAAATTAAACATGTTAATGTTACGCTTTTAAAATTGAAAATATTATTGATGATACGCGCGAAAAAGTATTGGAGCGGGATGCATGCGGTGGGTGCGGAGCGGGGCGCGGCGTCAAGGGCAAGATGTCTTATCGAGTTAGTGAGGCCGTACACCAGAGATTCATTTGTATTACAATAATTGCAGCGCCACATTTGAACCGCGACACATTTATCGACCCCGTATATTTGTATGTAAACCCGCACATCAAGGACACAGTTGTAGTAGGTGCAGTTTGTGGTGAGACGTTTGCCGCGCTTTACAAAATTGAAAGACAACATTGAATTTTACGTTGAGTTTATTGCAGAGGTTGAATTTAACCCTATTTTATATAATCACACGCTCACTGTGTATAGCAACAGATGGATTACAGAAATGATATGGACTAAGATCGGCGAAAAATCTAATGAAAGGAAGTAGGTACCTACCTATACCTACCTAACCTATACAATTTTGATTAAACGGATGAACCCAATAACGTCTATTTTTTCTCATTAATCGCCACACTTCAGTCAGTGACCAAGTTTGAGCACCGTAGGTTAGAACGGGCAGGATGCACATATCGATGAGTTTACGCTTCAGGGTTACCGGAAGGTTTCCCTTCATGTGTTCTTTAAGGGACCAGAAGCTCTTCCAGGCGTTTTCAATCCGTCTTTCGACTTCTTTCTCTTGCCGGTTTTTAAAAGAGACTATCTGGCCCAAGTAAGTGTACTCATCGACATAATGTAATACCTGAAGACTGAAGAACAAAAGTCCAAACTCAAGATTTGCCAACGAGCAATGGAGCGTAGTATACTGGGTATTAAACTAACCGATCGTGTCAGAAACACCACCCTGCGCTCCATAACCCAAGTAACAGATGTTGGAGAAAAAACAGTCAAGCTAAAGTGGGAGTGGGCCGGTCATGTCGCTCGAATGCACCCGGACAGGTGGGCAAAGACCGTTACTTACTGGACGCCTGAAGGAGGACATCGCCGCCGAGGTCGACCTCGGCGTAGGTGGCGTGACGATCTAGACGTGTTTGCGAGGCTAGCATGGTCAGAAACGGCACAAAATAGAGATGTTTGGAAGACAAAAGGGGAGGCCTTTGCTCAGCAGTGGGACAGTCAATAGGCTAGTAAAAAAAAAAAAAAAAAAAATCGCCACACCAAAAAATCCTCGTCCTCAGACGATGATGCCGACATTCTGTTGCTAGTGCCACGTTACAACTGTGTTTCCGATGTGCGCATACACGATACATTTGTCGCCGCGTAAATTTTATCGCAATAATTGTGGCGCCCTAAATGTATGTTAGGTGTAGCTTGTGGTGCCGGTGTGCGGCCTCACTTAGGGATGCAGGAAGTCCCAAAAAGTATCGATATAAATCAAATTAATATTTAAAAAAATATGTTAATTTCAAACTCGATACATCGAAAAGAACAATCGATACATCGCTGAAATTTTCAAAAAAATATGTGGTTATGAAATTCTATTGTGTTTGTTTTTACGAGTCTAGTTCAATAAATATTTCACTATTACTATTCGTATAAATACCTAACTAGGAAACTTGCTATTGAAAATAAATCGTATTTGATACATTTTCGATACTTGTTATTTTATACAACGTGGGCCCGGCTGTTTTCTCAGTTAAGATAAGTAGCAAATTTACTTCCATGATCTTACAATAGCTGCAACGCCGTACAATGCACACCTACCTAACCTAACTGAGAAAACAGCTGATAATTACGCAACGGCTGAACCGATTTCCATCAAACTTATAATGATGATGATTAAACCAGCTTGCTGAGCTGCTATAACTGAGTATAGATAGACTTTAGCGTATTTTTTAAGAAATCTTTGAAGAGCTATTCCTCTTAAACTATTGACTTTTGGGGAAAGTTGTAGAACAAAAGTTATTCATTATTATTGGTACTCTAATACTTTAGTGCCTACCCCCTTTACGACTAACCTTGTATAATGAGTTTTATTTGCTGTTATACATATACCGTACCATACTGCGATCGCCAACCCGCCTGCCAAGCGTGGCGATTATGGCAAACCCCCCCAACATGGATAGCACAAAGAAGAAACGGCCCCTAGTCCCCGGCGGTACTGCTAGCCCTGGTCAAGGTAGCGGCCTAGGTAACGGCAGGGCGTGGGGTGCTAAGAATCCCCGGCAGAGATCCGGCTACCACAAACAACGACGACTGGACCTGGCAACGTACAACACGCGTACACTACAGACCGACGAGAAGATTACCGAACTCGCGGAAGAATTGAGCAGGTTACGCTGGGATATTATAGGGTTATATGAAATCCGAAGAGAGTCCCGGACTCGATAATCCTCAAATCCGGTAACTTGCTCTATTTCCGGGAGGGCGATAGACAGTCCCAGGGTGGTGTCGGGTTTATCGTTCACAAGTCCCTTGTGAACAACGTGGTGAAGATCGAGAGTGTGTCGACCAGAGTGGCGTACCTTATACTCAGAATATCCAAAGGGTATTCGTTGAAGGTCGTGCAGGTATACGCCCCGACCTCGGCACACTCCGACGATGAGGTGGAGATCATGTATGAGGATATCTCCAGAGCCATGCATGGCTCTAAAACTCACTTCACTTTTGTCATGGGGGACTTTAACGCTAAACTGGGCAAGCGAGACGATGATGAACTGCAAGGGGGGCAAATTGGACTTGGAAGTCGCAATCACCGGGGCCATCGACTAGCCAGCTTTGTGGAGAAAGAGGGGCTCTTTATGATGAACTCCTTCTTCAGAAAGCGTGAGCATAGGAAATGGACCTTTTTTTTTTTTTCGTGGTGGAAATCCTCATGGATGTCCTCCGCCCTGGGGCGGGCGGAGGGGTCTGTCAGACTCTTACTGACTAAAACCACCCCGGTGTTCCATCTCACACTTAGGCCGGGGGCCGCGGGAGCAGTACATTCGTCCGCAGCCCCCAACTAGTGCCGGCCCGCATTTGCAGACCTCAATCGCGGTGGGGAGTGAGACTCCCCCTGTGTCATCTAGGAGGCGCGCGTGAAACACTACGCGCCACCGCCTCTGGTCCATTTGGATGGGGGAGGCGGACGCCCCCAAGTCCGCCGCCCCTGGACCCGTTTACGGGGGTTGGAAGAGGGCGTTATCCGCCCTCCGCCGACGCCCGGTGCGCCTTCTGCGGGCTGGAAGAGTGCTTGCACTCTCCCTCTCCCTTTCCGCAGTTTCCTTCTGCGAGATGACACTTTCGCAGAAGAACATCACCGCGTCCCAGGACTCTGCACTGCCGACCATAGAACGAACCACGGCCGGCAGCGACAGGTCGCTCCCCACCTCAGAAACAAGGGCGCGGCGCGGCCCCTCCCATGCAGTACATTCTGACAGCGTGTGCCGCGCCGTGTCCTCTCCACAATGGACACAGTGATGACACCGGGCGTCCGGCTCCCTGCCAATGCGACACAGGTACTTCCCGAAGCAACCGTGCCCCGAGAGCACCTGCGTCGCCCGAAACGTCAGGGAGCCGTGCCTCCTCCCGAGCCAGAGATCGAGCACCGGCCGGGTCGCCTCAATGGTGACGAGGCCGGCGGTAGGGCGTGAAAGCCTGTCCCGCCATTCCGCCACTAAGACCTGACGGAGCTCTGACTGACGCAGCGTGATTTGTCGCTGCACCAGTCTTTCGCCCCGCGTCCGCGCCTCCTCGCGCCACCTGTGAAGTGACGCAAGGGTTTTCGCCTCCAGGTCCCAGGGCGGGGATCCGGCCAGTGCACAAGCCGCCTCGTAGGAGATCGTGCGATAACCCCTGATGACTCTGACGGCCATCGCCCTCTGCGGTTTTCGCAGTATTGCGATACTGCGGGCCGTCAGGTCGGGCGTCCACACCGGGGCGCCATACAGGGCCATCGATCGCACAATCCCCACATACAACCGCCTACAGGCGGTGCTCGGGCCCCCCAAATTGGGAAGCAGCGTTGACAGCGCGCCCGCCGTGCCCAATAGCTTGGGCGCCAGCCGCCGAAAGTGGGGGCCGAAGTCCCACCGGCTGTCGAGCACCAATCCTAGGTACTTCATGGTTGGCTCGACAGCAATTCGAGCCCCCCCGACCACGATGTGTGATCCCGGCGGCGGCGCCCGTCGGGGGCCATGGAAAGCGATGGCCTCCGACTTGTTTAGGGCCACCTCCAGGCCTAGTTAGGAAATGGACCTGGCTGAACCCTGATGGTGCAACTAAAAATGAGATTGACTTCATTATGTCGACTAGGAAGCAAATATTCAAAGATGTCTCTGTGATCAACGCGGTGAAAACCGGAAGCGATCACCGCATGGTAAGAGGCACATTGAATCTAAATATCAAACTGGAAAGATCTCGACTGATGAAGTCTACGCTCCGTCCTGCACCGATCCAGGTCCATAACCCCGAGAGCTTTCAGATTGAACTTCAGAATCGTTTCGAATGCCTAGGGAGCTCCGTGGACGATTACAACGATGGGTTTGTGGAAACTGTCCATACTGTCGGGTCTAAGATCTTCAAGACCCGTCGTAGAAATAGAACCGAAAAGCTCTCTGACCCTACTCTTAAGCTCATGGACGCAAGGCACGAGATGATTCTGCAGTCTCCAGATGACGCGCTTATGTACCGGCAGCTCAATAGACGGATCTCTAAGTCCTTGAAGTGCGATCTACGCCAATTTAATACAAAGCGTATTAAGGAGTCGATTGAGCGGAACAAGGGCTCCAAAGTTTTTGCAAGATATTTGTCTATTGGGCGGAGTCAGCTTACGAAATTGAAGACCGATGACGGCAGAATCGTATCCGCCAAACCAGAGCTTTTGAGAGAGGTCGAGAAGTTCTATGGACAGTTGTATACTTCAACAAGCGAACCCGTTGCGAATCTGGCAAACGACCGAAGAGCTAGATTGATCCGACACTATACCGAAGACATCCCGGACGTCAGCCCGTACGAGATTAGGATGGCTCTGAAGTACCTTAAAAACAACAAGGCGCCGGGCGATGACGGAATTACGGCCGAACTTCTGAAGGCGGGTGAAAAACCGGTCCATAAGGCCCTTCAGAAGCTACTTAATTCCGTCATACTCGACGGGAAAACGCCACAGGCATGGAACAGAGGTGTGGTGATACTTTTCTTCAAAAAGGGTGATAATACCCTATTGAAGAACCACAGGCCCATCTCACTTCTGAGTCATGTCTACAAGCTGTTTTCAAGAGTCATCACGAACCGTTTTGACGACTTCCAGCCTCCCGAACAAGCCGGATTCCGAAAAGGCTTTAGTACCGTAGATCACATACATACGCTGCGGCAGGTTATACAGAAGACCGAAGAATATAACCTGCCTCTTTGCTTAGCGTTTGTGGACTACGAGAAAGCTTTCGATTCGATCGAGACCTGGGCTGTACTGCAGTCTCTTCAACGGTGCCAGATTGACTATCGGTACATCGAAGTGCTGAAGTGTTTGTATGAAAACGCCACTATGTCAGTCCGATTACAGGATCAGACCTTGAAACCTATCCTTCTGCAGCGAGGTGTGAGGCAGGGAGACGTCATCTCTCCGAAACTGTTCGCCGCTGCACTGGAGGATGTCTTCAAGGTTCTGGATTGGAAAGGGCTAGGCATCAACATTAACGGCGAGTACATCACTCATCTTCGGTTTGCCGACGACATAGTCATCATGTCTGAAACCATGGAGGACCTCAGTACAATGCTCGATGACCTTAGTAGAGCTTCCGAAAGAGTGGGTCTTAAAATGAACATGGATAAGACAAAGATCATGTCAAATATCCATGTAACACCCACTCCCATGAAGATCGGAGACTCTACACTCGAAGTTGTCGACGATTATGTTTACCTAGGGCAAACTGTCCAGTTAGGTAGGTCCAAATTCGAGAAAGAGGTTAATCGTCGAATCCGACTCGGCTGGGCAGCGTTCGGGAAGCTGCGTAGAATCTTTTCGTCCCAACTACCGCTGAGTCTCAAGACGAAAGTCTTTGACCAGTGCGTATTGCCAGTGATTACATACGGTACTGAAACGTGGTCGCTCACAATGGGCCTCATAAGAAGGCTCAAGGTTACCCAAAGGGCAATGGAGAGGGCTATGCTCGGAGTTACCCTGCGTGATCATATCAGAAATGATGAGATTCGCAGGAGAACCAAGGTAACCGACATAGCTCGAAGAATTGCCAAACTTAAGTGGCAGTGGGCGGGGCACATTGCTCGCAGAACGGATGGCCGATGGGGCCGAAAGGTTGTGGAGTGGCGACCGCGTACCGGAAGACGCAGCGTGGGTAGGCCTCCCACAAGGTGGACCGATGATCTGGTGAAGGTCGTGGGAAACCGCTGGATGCGAGAAGCACAGGACCGGTCGATGTGGCGATGCTTGGGGGAGGCCTATGTCCAGCAGTGGACGTCTTTCGGCTGAATGATGATGATGATGATGATGATACATATACCTACCAAAATTTACAAAAAATTGGAAAACAGTACCTATCACAAAACAGTAAAATCATCATAATACCTCATCCTGAACAATTTAGTTATTATCGATCTAATGAACACAATATTTCAATAAATTTCGGCCCTAGTCGAAATTGACTAGGTCGAATTATTGGTTGACTAAAGATATAGCATTTATTTTAACTATTATTAGGGGTGGCCACTGGGATTTTTACTGACCAACATTCCCGTTTGCCACCCGGAGGTGGCGACTGGGATATTTTTTTAGAATAATTCCCAGTCGCCACCGGAGGGGGCAATAATGGCGGTGGCGAACGGGAATAACCGATCCGCGGTGCCACGTGTTCATAAAAGTTTGACAATCATTGACTATATAGCCTATCGAATTCTTACTAGGTATATCTATACTAATATTATAAAGAGGTAGAATTTGTTTGTTTGTTTGTATGTAGGAGATAATCTCCGAAACTACTCATCCGATTTCAAAAATTCTTTCACCAATAGAAAGCTACGTTATCCCTGAGTGCTATAGGTTACATTTTAAAATAACGCGAGCGAAGCCGTGGGAAAAAGCTAGTAATATTATAAAGAGGTAAAGTTTGTTTGTATATTGGAGGTAATCTCCGAAACTACTCATCCAATTTCAAAAATTCTTTCACCAATCTAAGCTACGTTATCCGTGAGTGCCATAGGCTATATTTTATTATCAAAAAATTAGAGATCCGTAAGAAAATTACAATAATGTAACCCAAGGTATCAAAAATTTTCTTAAAAAAAAATATTATTTGGCGTGCGCTGCGAAAACTATTGACGATACATAAAAATAATGTACTACATGTTTATAGCACTCTTCATTATCCACAAAAAAGTCCGTGAGGGTATATTATGTCTAATTATTATAGTTAAGTCACATCAACCGTTTTTTGTTCAAATAAGTCGATCAAAACACGAGTAGAATCGAAAAATGAAGACATTCCTATCATGATATTAATCCTTATCCAAGTAAATAGCTTCATAATCAAGGTTGATTTGATTATGTACATGTAAAATGCTCTTTAAATTATTCGAATCGGACATTTCGTTTAGAAGTGCTAAAAATAAGAAAAATGCCGCGGTGTGAGCGAACTGCCCAACGTTTAGTCTATTAGTTAACTACACATTTTATTTTTTGTAAAGTGGAAACAATTGAATAGTAGTATATAATCTATACAGGTTGTCCCTGGAAGTATGGATCAAATCAAATAGAGGCGTGGGCAAGGTCATTTCAAAACTGTAGTAGTAAAAACTTGAGTAAAATTTTTGCCAGACCAAAAAAGCCTTTGCAGTGAATATTTTTTCTTATTTAACACATGTTTTCTAGCTGCGTAAAAGTACTACAACAAGAAAAGCCTACTGTTCGCCAAAACCCTAAAAAAATGATAGCTCCTGATAGTTTTTTTTATGATTTTTTCTATGCATACCTAGTGATTGAAAAAAAAAACAATAATTGGTCATAACTTCTGAATCGTAAAAAATTGCACCGACATTCTCAGGAATCTCAGGGTTACAAAGTTTGGAAATGACATTGCCCACGCTCCTATTCGATTTGATCCATACTTCCAGGGACACCCTTTATATAATTAAGAAGAAGATTGCTCGATCCCTAGGCACAGAATAGTAACCTAGGGAAGGACAAAGGCTAATTTTTAATTCGTGACTTCGTCAGCATCCGTGATAATAACCGACATTCACGCGGTCGAAGTAGCGGGCAAAAACTAGTAATAAATAGTGAGATACAAAAATCGCTCGTTACTCGCGATAGCACGGTCGGGAAATGGGACACAAAGAAATTACGACCTTATGCTACAAAGAATAACGTTTATATTGAAATGTAACAAAGAAAAAATATCAATAAATGAATAATCGTGAACATTTATTGTTTAATTTGTTTACTAAGGTACTAAACATATTTTGAAGGCATGAATTAAACACTTTTGAAGGAGTTATGTATTTTGGCATTCCAAAAATTACAAATATTTGTGACTTTATAATTCCGCAAAGAGAATCTGTTTAATTTTTAATAATTTATTAACACACATGTTAAACTATGCAGAATAAACAGTTGAATTATAGTTATCTATAATTTCTGGTAAGCTAATGCAAAAAATCTGTAACTTACTGAACCTTCTTCATTAATGATAGTCCCGAATGATTAATTAGTTTAATTTAGACGTTTTTTACTGGAATACAAGCGTCATATCATAATAAAGGTACTTTTACAAAGTTATTTATTATGCTGTACTTACGAAATCAAAATGTGTTGATAATTTAGTTTTTCATTTTTTTTACACTGACGCGGACCTTTAAAGTGTTTAATTCTATTTATTTTAACTATAACTAACAATACTTTATGTCATAGAAAAAGAAAATTACAGTTATCGAATTATGTCCAGGTTTAGCTAATTTGATTGGCCTATACGATTTAAAAGTATCGGAGCCGAAGTCAGAACCGGAGATGTAATATCAATCGGAAGTTCCGACTTATCGGAGTCGGAGTCGAAGCTCCGTAACATTCCTAGTATGTACAATAATCGTGTAAATGTTAGAAGACATTGCTAATTATGGTTATATCTTTTTCCGATTGGTTTAGTTAACTTGCGGTATAAAGATATTGTAATGCTTTAAAGGACATACAATATTTAGTAATACTAGGCAGGACTTATTACACCATAAGTCTGCCATATGGTTACCCTTGTGTTAGAAAGTGACAAGGCGTACACTTATACCTATCTCACGTGATTCGCAGAAATCGACAAGTACTCATTCCAGTTGTACGTAGTACTTATTACTTCTATGTAGATTTCTTATTGGAAATCTAAGAAAAAAACATTAAATGCAAAATGCCAATAATGTCAGAAATAAAAAGTTTTATTTGAGCTACTGACAGCTAAAAATCATTATTACTATCACCATTTTTATTTATCTTCTTTTCGTAGTTGCGACAACAAAAGTTCGACCTACAACCCCAGAGAAGAAGCCATTAAATCGATTTAATACAATAAAGAAGAAAACTTCAATGGAATGAAAAACGGCGTTTGATTTGACAAAAGAAAGAAATAACCGAAGAATCGAACATTTGATCAATTTTAAAATAAGAACTAGAAGTTTCTGCTTTAACGTCAAATTGCATTAAAAGACTGACTTTTAAAAGATTTCTTATAGCACGAAATTGTTTTATTGATAAAATGCTGCTTTTTATTCAATTACATTAAAATTTTAAATATTTTTAAGGGTCTCTATTATGTGGAGCCGACATCAAAAGTAAAATAATAAGAGTGCATTTTTATTAATGCAGGGATATTTTATAATTTTTGTTTTATTTTTATGACAAGCAATTTTCACTTGTCATTTTATCAAAGTCTCGTCATGTATAATTCTAATTAAAAGTATAATTTTATTAAAGGATACCTAATTATTAATTAGACGCACATCAGACATATTTTTGTGATGTTCAAAGCACGTACCGCAATCTAATTTTAAGAGCTGCATGAACTCCATTAAAAGGTATTAAAATTATCATAAAACAAACACGAACGCATGTGTTTAACATGTGAACTCATACTAATTCATTGTCACAGCGACAGCGGACACGGTCAGTACAGACGACGTAAATTATGTCTACACAATACATCGCCGGTTCGAAATGACAATGGTATCGCAAACTATAGACTGAGGCAACCATGTCAAGGCGTTTCCCTATTACAGTTTTGACACGGACCAGACATAGGCAATGAATTGACCTGAATAAAAGTAGGTGTCATATTTATGTGTCATACGAAAGATTGATTTATATATATTTAATGTGTGACGTGTGTTTTTATTTTTTTCTGATTTCAAATCTATGAGGGCTTTCCAACTGACTGTGCGGAAATATAGTTTGACTTAACTAAACCTAATCTAATTGAATGGATAAGTTTGAGATATGCTTGTCAAAAATTGATTGATTTATCACTGACTCATGTATAGTTGTGAAAAACATGAGTCAGATAAAATAGAACATAACAGCTGGAGTGTGGCAGTAAAAAACAAATGGCGATGAACTGGGTCTCTAGCAACTTAGGCTAATGTTCACCAACATTAGTTCTCTGATTAAACTGGTGCATTTTTCGAGTCAACGGTTGTTTAATCATAGCATTAATGTTGATGAACACTAGCCTTAGTGGCTCAGTATGGTCAGCCTAACAATAGGCTTAATTCCAATTACTGTGAACACTAGCCTTAGTGGCCCATGTGTAGTCTACCAAGAGACTGGATTTCAATTACTTAATCATTCACATTAACAACTAAAGTTTTTCCGCTTTAGTAAATTATTCTTTATTAGAAAAGAAACAGGAAAAACACAATTCCATCGCGATTGTAGTCACGAGTTTCGAAAAATCAGAAATCGAAAATCACGAGACATAATAAATTATTTTCAGTCATACTCATAATCTATAGGTATCCTTAGCCATATTTGTATATACTCACGTGCTAGCATTATATTTAGGTATATGATTGCGTACTTCATGACCATCTTGTTAAGGTAATTTACATATCCACAGTACTTGCTAACTGTCCAATAGATAATAGATCAGACATAACACACATGTTGTTAAGTCGTTGTTACTAGCTTTACTACATAATATTAAGGTGCCGCTACACTTCGGCTAAATACAACAATAATTCTGTATTATTAATACTAGTCTTTAACTGTCCCACTGCAGGGCAAACGCCTCTTGTCACACAGAGGAGTGGGGCGCATGAAAAAAGCCTCCACGAGTGACGATACTTAAGTATGTCCAGCGCACCCTGGGCAGTCAGCCCCGCTACCAACCTTGCTGACTGGCAAATCTTTTCACCACAGCATGAGCTATTTCGTATAGCTCGTGCTGACACGAGAGAAGAAGAAGACACAGAGAAGGAACGAAAATTGATCGTCACGATAGCGTGACGATCAATAATTTTCGTTCCTTCTCTGTGACTTAAATCGCCAACCCGCAATGAGATAGCTCATTGTGGGTTGGTGATTTAAGTCTAGGTTTCCTCGCGATGTTTCCCTTCACCGTATGTCAGTAGTAAAAACACGTGGACCGCGGGTCAGCGCTCCGAAATATCAGAACCGAATGTACTTAGATTAGATCGCGTATTAATTTACTTCAATAGGTGCAATCGAATCTTCGTATGGTGAAACACTAAATTAGGCATTGTGATGACGACGAAAGGTTTAAATTAGTTTGCAGGTATTTCTAAGTTTGTATGGCGGTGTGCCTTGGCGCGCGTTCGACTACCAAACTGAATTTCGACAAATCGTTCTACGACAAGATTTTACTTCGACACTATGGAACTCCGACATTACGCTACTCCGACAATTATGGAACTTCGACATTGGGGTTTAAAGTAACCTAACACGAAGGGGATGACGGGGGCTTCGTTCGCTCCCTTTGCTCGCTCACTCTAGCCCCCGTCATCCCCTTCGAACCTAACCTGTCAGTGTTGGGGTGCCCCAAATTAGGTGTCGAAGTTCCATAATGGTCAGTATAGTCAGTCATAATGGTCAAATATCGAAATTCAGTTTGGTAGTAGTTTCTACGTCAATGAAGAAGGTACATAATATGATAATGAAAAAGTCACGCGTCTGCAAACTCATGGCCTCCACGATTTCCAACCTAGAAACACCCAGGCTAAGAACATTTCTACCAAACTGTAAGCGACAAGGAGATTTTCAAGCAATGCAAAGTTCCGCCCAGTTTGAAGTAGGTACTATTGTAACTTATGCAGCTCAGATACAAAGACTCTCTTGATAAAACTTAACTCACAACTTACTTGTCAGTTCGTGGTGTGACAGCTGCTTTATGTTTGCGTTTCGTGAACTATTATTTTGCGTCTGTTAACACTTGAGTTTTTTGTGTTATGAAATGCAGAGTTTTAAATTCAGAATTCAGAGTTAGGATCGGCGGCGGCGCTATCTCAGTTGAATCACTCGAGCTAAGATATCAATCAACATCGGATAGGACGTGCGATTGAAAACAACAAAAACTGGTCTCAATTTCAGGTGCAACTGTTTTCTGCCCTTGAGCGAGTAATGTTTAATAGTTTCCATAAATAGACTTTTTTTCAACGAACTTTATAGTAAAAACACCATTTCAGGCGTTTGTGCGTGTTTCCATCCCATTTTAAAACAAAAACTAATAAAAACAGAGTTCCACGTTTATGGTAAACCGAAGCACGGTTTAGTAAAACTAGTAATGTGGGACACTGACGTCAAAGTTTTCGCATTAGGAACTTTACTAGGTCTCGGTCGGCGGTCGACGCCGTTGACGCGGAAATGACACTTATGTAATGTAACAAAAGGATCAATATCCCATGAAAACAACTCTCTAGTGACGTAAGAACTACTATGAAAATTAACCCTGTCTGCACCGCATGCATTGTATCAGATGTGACGCAAATTGTTCAGCAAACATGCTTCGCGTTTAAGTTGGATTGCATGGCTTTGGTATTTAGGTTAGTGAAAATAGGTGTAGGTAAAAATTCGCAAAGATTTTTTCAAGATAGCGCTTTGTACTGCATAGCCAGTCTAACCTGGAATCTGTTATTATGATTTTAGATAATAATCAAGATTACAGCCCTATTTTTACTATCTTATCTCAATTTTCTGTTCCTCTATGTCTACATTTGGGCCCACTTTGGATAGATCAAACAAGTAGTACCTAAACAAACAAAAATTCCTCGCAAGCGAAGCGCTTCGAGCACTATACAATGTACACGACATTTTTAAATGAGCAGATTCCTGCGTAATATTCCCGGGTTGGGTTGAGTAATTTATTCCAAAACTCTAGAACATGTTTGGAGAAATTTCTCAGCCACCCTGTTGGAGGGGGTGGCTGGATTATGGTGACTACCCTTAATGGGTATACTTACGTTATTGATTAACTGGTTTAACGTCATCGTGGTATTAGGAGTCGATTGTAACCTTTCTGTTTCATTGTACTTTTAAGTCGGACTAAAATTGGTTTGTAATCTATCTTTATTGCTTGCACTCGATTTTTTTATTGACGCTTTAAGCAGAAGATTAGAGTAATTAATGGGTTTGGGACCGGAATTCTGGTCCGGAATTGGGGCATGGTATAGTTGATTTATAGTAAGTTTTACGTAAAAACAGTAGTGATTTAGTTACAACGTCCGTTTTGAATCTCGTAATTTTGATTCTTATCTATCTTACAATTGTTAAGCTTTTGATTGGCAAGGTTAAGCTGCGCTTGCCGCGGTCAGTCCGTGGATGGGTGACCATTCGTTACACATCGAGACTCCTTCGTGCTTCAGAGAGCACATTAAACCGTCGGTCCCGGGTGTCATACGAATACATATGACAGTCGTTACGGGCAGTCAGAATACCCGAAAGTCTGGTAACCAGTCTAACCTTAGGATATTGGTATTTCTCAGTAACTAGCAGTGGCGAAGGCTCCATACAACTCGATTCCTATCGGCTTCCCTTTCGAAACGAGTAGTTACTGGAATTCACGCATCACACTTGAGCAAGGTAAGCATTTTTTGGACCGGCTTCCCTTTTAAGAAAATTCACCCTTTGCCACTGGTAACTAGGTTACGGAGGTCTGATGGCAGTCGCTCCGCGAAAATTAATGGCATTCGGCCGCCCCTGGAGGCCTACTCCCTAAGTCCGTCAGCGAAGTTAGTCGCCCGTCCGAAAGTAGCCCGAAATGTAGGAGTGAACAAAACAAGTGTCAAGTTCAACTTTTCGGACGGGCAAAAACACTTCTATAGTAGGGACAACTGTCAAATTGTGTTGTCATTCATTCTTAGTTCGGGCTCCGAAATAATCGTATGTCCGTAGGTGATAGGGAGTAGGAAACGCTCGTAACTAAGGCCGAAACCACGGACTTCGTGCTTAGGGAGTAGACCCCTTGGTTAGACCTAAACTTGACCCCAACATACATAGTTGGAAAAAGACGCAGAACATCTATCTCAAAATTTATAGTTTCGCAACAAATATTCAAATATCAAATTGAACATTGAGTGATACTTGTCTAGTAGTAACCGCAGACTAAAATATAAACTTTAGTTAATTAACTATCTGGGCTAACTATTAATAATTGTTGTCCTTTTCTGTCAATTTAGACTTTGCACTAAATTAAGCCATCGACGACATTTATTGACTTTGATATTAATTTGAAATAGTTTAATTAACTGCCAGCGTAGATTTTAACGGATTACGGTTTAAGACTTTGTTTTCGGCAAGATTTATGTTTGTTATTGACATTTAAACTTTAGTGTCAAGGAATAATTTACTGTAAAGTGGCGATTACGCTTTGAACGTTTTGTCTCCAATGAAAAATATTATGAGAAGATTTTATCAATAAAATAACTCTGCGTCGTAATAAAGCTATGAAAAGTACAAAAAAATATTGATGAAGACTGTACAATATAAACAACATCACGCCTGTATTCCCGAAAGGGTTGAGCAGAGTTCTATAATGCACCCTCATTTCTTATGTTAAGTCTCATGCAATAGGAAGCAAGCCTATAGCTATGTCCACACCCATGCGCTTTCATGTTCGTCTTGCGTCTTCGTCTGAAGCATGCGTGAAGCGCCATAGCGCATGCCTTAATAATAGTTCGACAAAAGCGCAAGCCCCTAGCGCACGCTAATCCGTCTATTGTATGTCGACTGACCCAGGCGCACCGGTGTAGACGATAAGCTGCATGCGTCTTATGGCAATCAATATTGCATGCGCTTGACGCAAGAGGAATTGAAAGTTGAAAGCGCAAGATGGACATTAAAGCGTAAGGTGTAGACAAACCATATTGCCATCAACCGTGCACAATTCCAGACTTTGGGCTCCTGAGAAATCCCACACGGAAAAACCCAACAACACTTAGCCTGACCTAGGAAAAGAATCTACGAATTTGCTTTATCATAACCGAATAATATTTTTATTTACAATAAACTATGAAAATACTTACACTCTGGAAATTAAGTAAGGCCATACTTTATGATAAGGCTTTCTACAAGGTTATGTACCGAGATCATCTCTCAGTTATTACATGTGCCAGGGTGATCAAGATTTCATGCGTTTTAATATGCGAGAAGCCTTAATGGACTAAGGCGTTCACGAACATTAATTCTCTGCGTAAACAACCGGTTACCTAAAATTCTGGTTCATTTTTCGAGTACATGGTTGTTTAGCCAGAGAAGTAATGTTCGGGAACAATAGCTAAAAGTCATTGAAATTCAACCTCCATAGATACACTTTCTCATTTTGTAGTCGCTAAAACCAAGGCCTGGTTACGGAAATTGAAAGAAATGCTGAAAATTGTATACAGGAATCCTAAAATTTTGTGTAAAGATAGTTTGAAATCATTACAAACACCTTATGCTGGCCAAAAGATGATAAAAATTCAACCTCTACAGATGCACTTTAGAATAGTGTGAACCAGCATGAATTCTGTTTCCTTAAAATTCTGATACATTTTTCGAGTAACCGGTTGTTTACGCAGAAAATTTATGTTGGTGTACACCAGTCCAAGTGTATCTATAGAGGTTGAATTTTAATCATCTTTTGACCAGCTTATGGTGTTTGCAATGATTTCAAACTGTTTTTACACGAAATTTTAGGATCCCTGTATACAATTTTCACCATTTCTTTCAATTTCAGCAATCATGCCACTATTTTAGCGACTACAAAATAAGAAAGAAATCCAAAGTTACAATAGGCGTCAATGTCAACACGAAAAAATCTAACTAATCCGAGATAACAGAACAAAAATATATGCGTCCTAAATCGCGTCCCAGATACAACGTATCTAATGTTATATTCATTAGCACATCGCATTGGAAACCGGCGAAAATGGAATATTTTCGATTTGACACATTGTCATAAAACATGGAAACATATGGCGTGAGATATCTTTAGGGATAAAAGCATTGGGAAGGCCGCAGCGTCCATCTATAATGATTAATGCTATCCGTCTATATCTCGTACACCCGAGGGATAATGGAAAGAAAAACTTGATTGATGAAGAGCCGAGGGTTAGTGGGTAATATTTTTCCACCATTTCCTCTTCCGAATGTGGGTATGTGGGTTATTGGGCTTATTTATTTGTTGAGAGAGCCAGTAGGGTGACGCGATTCACCCGATCAATAAGATGATATAGCGATTTCTGAGATGACCTAGAAAGGGAACGGAAAAGTGTATGTAAGTACAGTTATATGTAACTTTTTACGTAGGTACGCGTATATTTCCAGTATAGGACCTCTCGTTTCACAGAAAGCCTATAAAATGAGAGACCAGCTCATACTGGAATAGTATAGCTTGGTTTGTAGCCGTGCGTATATACGAGTAAGGTCTTATTTTAATAATCCACGACAGTATAGTGTCTTTGTAAATGCTAAAGATGAAATACGTATGACAAAAAAAACTGATGATATCATTTATCTTTTTTTTTATCGGCATGCAAAAATATTAATGAGCAAGCATGTCAAACACGTTAAATTAATATAAGAGAGAAAGATAATTTAAACTTACACGATTTAGTTATTCTTAACTACATTAGCAGTCGGAAGAGAAGAGTCCTTTTCATTAAAAAAAAACTAAAATATTATAGTATACTTTTCTGTTAAAAAATAATTTATGAATAAATCAATTAATTTAATACAATATAATAACATCCGTGCACGCTACCTACCAATGAGCGCGTGGCCATTTTTTTTAAATGCACGGGTGACACTACAAATAGAACCCGTAAATAATTAAATTATTAATTTACCAAAAATTTATGACCAACAAAAATACAATTGATTTTATTTTTAGTGACATCAGCATAATCTCCAGCATTCATTAAGGCGCTATGCAAAATATCGTTAAAGTAAGACCTTATATATAATACACTACAACCTGTGGTCTTTTACGTACCTAACTTTGATTACAAGTAATGTATTAAGTACACTGTGTTTCCAAATTAAGCTACATTAGGACTGCCATAATTTTGGGACTCTGTAGACTTAACACGAATGTTGTGACGTATTGTAACGTAAACGTAACGTTAATGTAAGTGAATTTTGAATTGGAAATGCTTACACGTTTCACCCATAACGTTTAATTAAATTGAAAACTTTATTCATATCTATGTATGACACAAATTGTGCTTGTCACATAAATTTAAACTAAAATGGATAGTTGTACTTTCGATTCAAAATTCACTCATATTAATATTACGTTTACATTTACATACGTCATTTTTCATAGGGTGCATGAAAAGAGCCTCCACGAGTGACGATACTTACGTAAGTCCAGCGCACTTTGGGCAGTCAGCCCCGCTACCAACCTTGCTGACTGGCTAATCCTTCACCACAGCATGAGCTATTTTCGTGTAGCTCGTGCTGACACGACAAATGAAGAAGACCAGACGTCATAACATTCGTGCGAGGCCTACTAATGTCTCGGTTGTCATCAGTCGTCATCAGTGTTATACAAAGAGTACCTTCATTGGGTTTGAAAAGTCAATTCCTAGGTTTGACAAGCAGCCTTGGTCAAAGTTCAAACATTTAGGAGCGCCTAAGCTTTAACCTTTGACTTTAACATAATTATACATTACCTAAACCTACGTAATAAAATAATGTGAACCACATTCAAGAGAGGACCAGAAGATAAATACCTAGCGACGTATTTACACAAAACTTTAGGGTTATTTAAAATTTCCCGATACTTTCCAGTTTGTGCCCACACAGACTTGTAGGTCAACCCTCCCGTGGCCATGGGCGCTGAAAGGCCTCGAAAATACCGGAGAAATTTAAACACGAGGTATTTATTATTATTTATGTTTAGTTACTTGGTTTTACTTTAGCGAATATGAAAATATTAAATTATAATGACGTAGCGAGTTACGTGGTATGATTGGTTTATAAATTGTTTATAAAATTTATGTAAAGTTCGTTTTTTAATCTCTGAGACTGAATTGACAGGTACGAAACGTCAAATTTGAAAATAATGTTCCTATTTACAAGTTTGACTTTTGTGCCTGTCAATTTTGTCTCAGAGATTAAAAAACGGACTGTAGGTATGGTTTATGAACACTTATTGCTACTGTGTTAGTTACGTATCTTATTACCTAAATAACTAAAGTCTATGTATTTTTTTAATTGAATGACATGTATTCTATTAACGGTACCTTGTAACCCTGTGAAGTTACGCCAATTAATTTAAAGGAACCCAGTATAAATGTACACTCATTTTGTTTACTGTGGTTTTTATCCCCAAAAACAAAATGACGTCATAATTAAGGATGTGTTAAGAATACAATAAGGTCTTGATCTTCACAATAGTGTTGCTCATAGCTGACTTGTTGATGTTGACATCAAAAGATCTGTTGTTATGAAACATCCTTCAGCGAATGACAACTTTGAAGTCTTTTTGTAAAATGACACATTACTGACGGCCTTTAGACCAATGGATCAACCATACTTCGATATGGCTGCCCAGAGTGACGGTTTCCAAACAGAAAATAGATCCTTTAAAAAAAATAAGGTCACATTGACGTCAACCCGTGTTCTCTCGTGTCAGCACGAGATATACGAGAATAGGTCATGCTGTGGTGAAAAGATTAGCCAGTCAGCAAGGTTGGTAGCGGGGCTGACTGCCCAGGGTGTACCGGACGTACTTAATCGTCATCGTCACTTGTGGAGGCTCTTTTAAGCCCGTAGACTTTTTTAATAACTTGTTTTAATCATATTTACTAACTCTGTAGCTCAAATTTTGTTTAATATTGTAATATGTAACCGTTTATTTTCCCAAATAAAGGAAATAAAATAAACGTCCTCTGCGGAGCGTATAGGTTTTTTACTAGGTCGTTAAAATGAAAGGTCATAACGAGGATATCACGACATAGTATAAAACAAAGTCGCTTTCCGTTGTCTGTCTCTATGTATGCTTAGATCTTTAAAACTTTTTACTAGACTTTTTTTACTTTTTAATAGATAGAGTGATTCAAGAGGAAGGTTTATATGTATAATACATGCATATTATAGTACCCGTGCGAAGCTGGGGCGGGTCGCTAGTTGCTAATATACACCACTCTTGCCTATCAAACTGGTGATCGCCGAACCTATATCTCTACTTATCCTAAATCGCCTACTACGTCATCCACGGCGAGACAGAGGGTTGCCCTTTTTATTATCCGGAAACGGGTCCATAAAGGAACACAGATATCAAAATTAAATTAACACCTTTAACCCCTATTAATGTCATTGCTTAATTTTGGGGGAAAGTTGATTAATTAAATTGATACGGCTCGAGCTCTGCTCACTCCAAAAGGGTAAAGGGAAAGGACGCAAAGATATATGAGTCAATCTACTGAAACAAGTCGGAAATGACAACGTAATATGCTTCCTGAAGCGTGAAGAGGATTAGGCTTCTGCCACCCATCCAACTGATGGCCGGATTAGGTGTAGCTTAACGACGTCAATCGCGATCTATATGTTGGCATCATGCTATTTACGTAAGTATGTAAGTATACAAGGTTAGTCGGAAAGGGGATACTAATTCGCAGGCAAACTTAAAGCATTACTGATGACAGTTTTTAAGCAAGTGTTAAAAATAAAATTCGATAGTTACTATCTCCATAAAAAAAAGTTTTTTTTTTTAATCTTCTCATTTGCTTTAGTTACGAATTCAGAAAATGGAGCTTTGATTCGTGGCCCCAAATATGACCTAAAATGTAGACACAGCTGATCATAGCTAAGTATAGATAGATTTTAGCGTATTTTTTATGAAATCTTTGAACAGCTATATCTCTTAAACTACTGACTTTTGGGGAAAGTTGTAGAACAAACGTTTCTCATTATTATGGGTACTTTAACACCCTTTCTGACTAACTTTGTATAAAGTGTATTTGAAATAAATATATAACATTAGGTACATTGTTGGTGGTATTCGCAATAAAAGCAAATACGTACATAACTATGCTACGTACATGAAATTCCTTTTCATCAACCTGTACCCAATAGAATAGTTTTCATATTGTTAAATAACACGAATTTCAGTCAAACACGATATGCAACAATTAAAACCAGAGGGATATGTTTGGTATGGCACGCTTTGTCATTTACGGTAATGTTGTCGAATTCGCAATTACCATAATGAGAGAATGAAGTTATTCAAAACCGCTTGCAAATTGCTGCATCATTATTAAAACCTTTAGAAATAATTTCCGTATAACATTCACTCACTCATTCTAAACTCGCGAGCAATGAATCTGGCGCACCAAATATCAAGCTTAATATCTCGAAAACTAAGAATGATAGCATATTCAAATAAATAGTATTTTATTGACTATTTAATACCTTAAAAATCCTAACTAATATTATAATTGCGAAAGTAAGTTTGTTTGTTTGTTACCTTTTCACGCCTAAACCACTGAACCGATCATCCTGATATTTTGCATATACGTTGTCAGGTGTACAGAAACGGACATAGGGTACCTTTCATCCCGAAAAAAAGTACTGTTCTCGAGGAAAACAACAATAACGGTAATAGATGGCGCCATGTGTCTTTCGAATCGCGATTGAATTATAATATTATAGAAACTTTAGTAGTGTGTTAAGAGTTTTTTAATTTAGCTTATTAACGCGAGCGAATCCGCGGGCAAAAGCTGGTACATAATAAATCAGCCTGTAACCATCCAACTGCAGGACAATGCCTCTTTTCATACAGAGAAGGAAATAGCATTGATCACCATGCTGACTCACTGCGGGTTGGCAATTTTGGACCGTTAGGTCCAGGTTTCCTCACGATGTTTTCCATCACCGTGTATCAGTGGCGTCTTAGATTAACTAAGGAAATAGGTACATATGACATTGAAAAAGTCACATTGACACAAGCCTGGATTGGAATCCGCTACTCGGTGTTTAACAATCCACCATGACATTTTTTTAATATCATTCAAATAAAATTAATAAACCTTCTTAAATCGTCTATAAAATTCTTTGTTATTGAATCAGATAGCATTCTTAGTTTCCGAGATATTAAGGTTTATGTTTGTGACCCGCATTTATTGCTCGCGAGTGTATTCATGACCATTAAAATGTAACTTAAACCAACTAAAACTTCAAGGTTGCCACGCTCATGGATTATACTATTTATCGAAAGCGATGCGAGCCAAAAAACTTCGGTAACCTACAAAGTAATTTGCTAAAAGCGGACTATTAACGTCCTTCTTACCTATTAGAACTGTTAGAAGCCTCACAAAAGTATTATCCCTTCTAATGAGTCGGCGAAAATAGGGCCGTGATTAACTAGATTAGTGAGATTACACGTTTTTGGATGAATAGAGTATTCACTTGCTTATAATAGACAGCCCTATTCAAAAGCGTTGAATGTGTTATTAAAACGTTGCAACGCCAGAATTGTAGCCTGAAAACTGGAGTTTAGAAGCTCATTTTAATGATAAACACTTCTATCTTTGCATTCATTAAAGTTACAGTTAAATAAATTGTTTGTATATGAAAATTGGAGCCTGATTTGCATTGCAACTGAAACGGCGAAAGCAAAAATGTTTTCATGAACACAATTGAACTGATTGACCTACAAAATATTATTACATGCATTATGTAAATGTTATATACGTAATTACGGTGATGAGCGCTCGATAAACAAGAACATCAATGATGAAACAACAATAACGACAAGCTCCACTTCGCTTGACCACACAATAGGTAGTGGCCCTGACATTGACGAGGTCAGCCCAGCATTGTATAGCGAAGAAGACAATTCAGCCGTACTATAAAAATCTAACACTACGCCTGCAACGACACATAATAATACGTCACAAGGCCATGGAAATTATACAATAGTAGTAATTAATTATGGACTGTATGTGATCACAATAAAACATGTAACGTATGAAACATTACCCGACCTTCGTTACTAGAGGTCAGAGTAAGGTCGTCTTTGATTAGTGCTGGGGTCTTAATGAAATGCAAAGTGCGTTATGAAAAAGTGTTTCTTGTCTTAGTTTGCGGCATGGGGGAGGGGATTAAATAGAGGAGTTGCTAGTTTGGTCTTGAGCCGGGTTGTGGAGGAGGCCCACTCAACCTTGAGGGGACTATTTAACTACTTGGCTGGGAATTGTTTCCGATCGCTCTGAGGTCTCTTGTTTATTTATAGAGGCAAGTTGCTGCATTGTGGGATATTGTGGTTATAACAGCTTTAGTTCGTGTGTTGTGAAGGGATTTTGTGGTTTTATTTGAAGAGACATGTAAAGCATTTAGGGGAATAAACTGTTTGGGTATAATTTATAGGCACAACTTAGCTTATTTCCTTCTAGAAATAACTTTTATTAGGGCCTTCGATTAAAACATATTGTACTGCACTGTATTTTTCTATTATATTGCTATTTTAAATCGTATCACGCCCATCGTTTTTGCAAAACAGCAATCTGTTATAATTATTGTTAGCGATTGACTCGTACAACTGTTAAAGAAAATCATTGACTGCCATTGATGACGTCACACGCACGTGAACTGCACAATGTCACGGTGTCCATTCATTGGCAAGACAGGGTTGCCAACAGAAAAAAATATTAAAACACATCATCAGTAAAATTGGTAGGCAAAGTGTCACAATATTTTTTTTGCAAAAAAGATTTTAGAGTTTTGGGATACATGCCAAATTAATGTGACAACGAGATGCGATATAACAATAGTGTGTTGGATTGGATATCGTAAGAGCTGTTGCAATGAATAGTGATTTTCAGAACTCAAAATTATTAACGTCATCATATTTTTTAATTCAATTTAAGACGGCTAAAACATCTTTCAACAAATTGAAATTAAAATGCGTTTCGGTAGCCCTAAACTTGGCACGCACTCATCGTCAGCGGTGCGTGGCACTTAGGGTTTCTGTTTTCTCGACAAATTTTTTTTCTCGGGTCTCGAGAATTCTCGAGCCCTATTTCTCGGGTTTCTCGGGTCTTTCGAGAAATTTTTAGAAATCTAAAAAAATCAGCTTACACCCGTTTTCTGGGGTACTTTTGAACGTAGTTTATCTGTTCGATAGCGCTATTATTTCGATAAACTGACTCATTGCGTTTCTGGACACTCCAGTCAGAAGATAATCCTAGTTCAAACTTCAGAGAATTTATTTTTTTCTGATATCTGAGGTACCCCTAAACGTAGTTTATCTATTCTACCGCTATTGGTTCGATAAACTGACACATTGCGTTTCTGGACACCTCAGTCAGAAGATGATCTTAATTCAAACTTCAGATAACTTATTTTTCCGGCTTCTGAGGTACTCCTAACCGTAGTTTATCTAGTCTACCGCTATTGGTTCGATAACCCCACACATTGCGTTTCTGGACACCCCAGTCAGAAGATGACCTTAGCTCAAACTTCAGATAACTTGAGTGACCAATTTGGGGCGTTAATCGGTTCCAGAACTTTATTGTTTTTTTTTTTTATATCATATTATAACAAGACTATTTCGAGTTTTATTATTAGTATTTTATTTTGAATAGTGAGTTTTGGACTCCCAGCGAAATGAACTCAAGTCATCGGAGTCTGATTTGGAAGTGCTGGAGGCTATTTCAAATTATCAGTACCAATAAAAAGGCATCGAAGAAATGCATCCGAAATGTTCACGGATGAAGAGTTTAACACGAGATATAATTTTAACAAGGGCACTATGATATACATTATACCTTTGTGAAATAACCAATCCTGCCATTCATTTACACCACAAATAGGTACGTTAGCCTAGTTTTTTTTCAGATATAAATAAACTTTACTGCCCAATATTATAAATTACAATAAAAAATTAAAATCCTACTTATTTTGTTGTAATAGTTTTATTGTGTTTTTGCTGTGATTAAAAAACCAAGAGAAAATATTATGATTAATTTTTTTTATTCGTGTATGTAATAGTTCGTTTTAAAATCATTGCATATAACCAGACGAGATTTTCATTTAAACTTGGGGACTAACTGCAAAAAGATGTAAAGTTTAAGGCGAGAAAAGTATATTTAGCTGGGCTTTAAAAAGAGACCCCATCTAGTGGTCAATTTACAAATTTACTTATTGTTTGGATAGTTATCTATTCGTCGATTTTGTATTCAGAAACCCAACAATAGATGAACGGTGTTTACCTTACAGTTAATATTTATTTGACGTTTTATGTCACATTATTTGTAAGCAGATTACGTGTCTGTTCGCTTGCCTCGCTTACTCGTGCCTAGGAAAACGATCAGAAGCCAGAATGCAGAGATAACATAACTTTTAAGCCAATATTACAGTAATAAGAGAAAATATTTGATTTCTCGAGTTCTCGAATTCTCGAGGCATTTTTTCTCGTCTCGAAGTTGGCATGATTTCTCGATATTTCTCGACTCGAGAATTCTCGAGCAGAAACCCTAGTGGCACTGTTTTATTTCTATTCATTTTTTCCCACGTAGCGAGCGCGACCGCAGGCTAAGACTAGTCCACCGGAAAGCCCAAGGTACACCGTAGAGAAAAACTAGCTATTCATGGCAAGTGTGCTCATGGCCGAAACTTCAAAACGACTACCGCAAAAAAAAAAATTAAAGTTTTTTTTTTTGGTTGATTTCATTTTTAAATATTGCTTGAAATTAGAAGGAGATTGTTTTTTTTTTTTTTTTTAAAAAAACTTTGCCCCACTCTAAGATTTCTCTTGTATCGTGGGTGCGTTTACAGACACATATCTCACAAACAAACGCCCAGACCCGAAACAACCATCTGTAGGCCATACAAATTTTTGTTCCGTGTGGGAATCGAAACCACGACCCGTGGCGCAGAAGCCAATCGCTTAGTCACTGCACCAAACGTGTCGTCTAAATTCTGTGTAGTGTGTGCAGTCTAATTGTTTCTGATGTGTTTAAAAGAATATAATCCATGATGAATATTAATTAATCTGTTTAAAATTTTGATGAGATTGGATTTCGGGGGCATCTGTTTTTGACGTTTTAAGTTGTTTTAAGTGCATTACCTTGGATTGAACTTTCAATTCATTCTTTTATTCTAATAGAATTAAATTAATCATTCCAACGTCTACTTCATCAAACGAGCTTGAAACTCGAATTGTATGATGATTGAATTTAGAAATTTTGGTACGAAAGCGCTGCGTAATATCTACCTGCAGTAAATACATAGGTTTATATTTGTAATTTATTACGACCTTTCAAAGTTGATATAAAGTTTAGATTAACTTATGAAAATTTAATATTGTATTAGACGTTGGTACTAAATTTTATAACTTCTTCGAATATGTTTCATTAAACACATCAATTATTCTCAATGTTAAGAAATGACTCAGTTTAATAAACATTATAATCATGAAATAATAGTGCTGACGACGATAAGTTTGGTGCAGTGGCTAAGCGATTGGCTTCTGCGCTTCGAGTCGTGGGTTCGATTCCCAAACGGAACAAAAATTTATATGGCCTACAGATGGTTGTTTCGGGTTTGGGCGTTTGTGTATGTGAGATTTGTGTCTGTAAACGCACCCACGATACAAGAGAAATCTTAGTGTGGGGCAACGTTTTAAAAAAAAAAAAACTATTATTATGAATTTTTGTTGCATGAAATTGAAACGGTAATTTGAAAGTCGATAATTATAAAACTAATATTTAAATTAATGGATTAAATATTTAAACAATTTGAGTTTTACATGTGTCCAAACAATTGACTAAAAACCTTTCGAAAGTGTCTAAAATAATTAAATAATAGACAATGTTTATAAATAAGGAAATTATTGTGCAGTATTCTAAGTTTTTTGCATTTTTACTCTTTGGAAAACAATCATTAGTGCCATTCAAACCGCGTGATTAAAATCGCCTACTTTGCCTCAAATTACCATATATCAAATCACGCGCATGATTCAAAAGACCTATACTATTAATTATATAAATCTAGTCATATAATGTGTTGACAGAGGACTCGTTTAGCGGATGGAGAGCGGTCGGGCCTCATCATTCAATATCCTTGTTAACTGGCTACATCTGACTACAGCTGACAATGTTTAGACGCTAGATTTTACGAGTTCCTTGCACTGTGGCATATATATATTTTTGTATCGGATGGTTTGTTCATACTGAAGACGTGAAATATTATTGTGGTAGTAAAATGTAGGTATATTTATGCATAAATGGGGTTAGCAGATAATGGATTTAAATGAATTTATGTAATCATCCTTACTAATATTGTAAATATATGTATACATACCTTTTTGCGTCTAAACCACTGAATCGATCGACATAGGGTACCTTTCGTCCCGAAAAAAGTACTGTTCCCGAGGAAAACAACAATAACGTTTATAGATGGCGCCACGTGTCTTTCGAATCATGATTGAATTATATTATTGTACCTAAAATTCTAAATTAACGCGAGCGAAGCCGCGGGAAAAAGCTAGTGATATAATATAATTATACGGGCAGTTTATAAAATAGGAAAATTCCGTGAAATTCCGGGGAAAATTTTCCACTGATTTTAATGCGTTTTAATTAACAAGGTAACATGCCTTTAATTTTATGTGTAAGTATGTTATTTCTCTAGACTCTAGAGCACGGGTGAGCACAATTCTCATCAAGGGCCAAAAAGAACAGAGTCAATCTTCAGGAGGCCAGAATTTTCATGACTGGCAATGTAGTTTTCATAGTAATAAATATTGTTTTTGTGCCAAAATTTATCTTTAAATTGATTTATGTCGACACAAAAAAACCCTGTCTACATTTATTTTCGAGACTATTCATAGGGCTCCTACGACTACGGCTCTAGAGTTGCTCTAGAGCTGGGGAGGGCAGACTATTTTCATTAGAGGCCGTAAAAATGCAAGACATTTTGAAGGGGGTAAGAATTACAAATAAAAAAATGCATTTTGCTGCCAAACCAAATTTGTTGACTCAAATAACTACAGCTATTTGTTATAGCCATACAATTTTGCTCTAAAAAGGAGGGTTGGTGGGCTGGATTAAATCCGATGGGCCGGAGTTGGCCCGCGGGCCGTAGTGTCCCCACCCCTGCTCTAGAGTGTAGGTAGAGCATTTGGGAATAACATCGAAATAATAATTTTAAAAAAGATATCTTTCGTAACACACATTCTTATTTAAAATTAGTTTCGGTTTACTCACGTGCATTTTTCGGGATAGGCGGTCTCGCCGCGTGTTCAGCTCATGATTAAGGGCTCCATTTGGGTCCGAAACAAATCGGACAATCCCGAAAAAATGCACGTGAGTAAACCCTAACTAATCATAAATAAAAACATGTTCTAATTTTCAAAACAAAATTTAGCTACAACATTTTTTTTTGCGTCTGTGAACCGCTATTTGTTTTGATTCAATTAACTATTTTAAAACTAAAATAAATGTAATAATAAATAACAAGCTAGATAAACAATACATTTAAGAGGCGATTTTTGAAAGAATATCATGGCAGATACGGCTCTAAAAGAACTTTCTTGGAAGACTAATTGTTTAAGTAATATAAAACGAGTTCAAAGAATTTTTATTACACCCAAGGGACGATGAAAAAATCTTCCAACTCTTGCGATAGATTCTTTTGAAAGAAACTGATACAAAATTTAGTAGTTTTTTTAATTTTTATTAAAGTTGATTGGAGTTGTAAAAGATATGTTCAAGTTTGTTAATTTATTGTTTGTTCAGCAAACTGTTTTTCTTACATACATAACATCACGCCTGTAATCCTCAAAGGGTTGGGCAGAGGTGTATGGTACTCATTTTGCCGTTATGTTAACACGTTAACTGTGCGTGACGCATCGATGGTGCATTTAGAGCTCACATCGTACGTGTATCCATGGGGCATGAGTCCAAACAAGTTTATAGTCTTTTAAATTTGTACACATGGAAGCTTATTTGTTTTTATCGACGACGTATGAGAATTTAACGAAATAAAAAAATAAAAATAAAAATATCATTCAGTCATAAAAATTTTGGGAGAAAAATAAAACAAAAACATTTTACGATTACACGTATGGGGTAGTTAGTACCCATAATCCTAGCTACAGAGGGAACGTGTTAAGTCCCATGTAATAGGGGGCGAGCCTATTGCCATCAACCGGGCACAAATCCAGAATTCGGGCTGCTACTGACTTATTTCACCAGGAAAACCGAAATAACCGATCAAAATCCTCACTCTCCGTATTCGTACTTGCGACCACTAGACTAATGAGACATTCATGTGTAGTGCAATACTGTGTAAGTTATGAAAAGAAGAGTATTCAGTTATATTTAGGTGTATTTTTTTCAAACAGGCTACGTCAGGCTGTGGGCTGAAGTTTAATTCTAAGTTCAATTTCTGGGTAGTCTGGAAGAGATCATCTCGTGCGATAAGACCGCCTGTTAACACAATATCCCCGATATACACTGTATATCGGGGATATTGTGTTAACGTTGGTTTTTCATTTTTTGTTTACCGGTGTTAATCTATAAAAATAAAAAGTAAATGCTGTTCGTTGGTAAGCGCGTCATTTGAGAACGGTTAGACCGATTAGGCTAGTTTTGTTTTAAATGTTCGTAATAGTCCGAATTAGGTTTTTAAGGAAAGGAAAATTGGAAAAGTTGGCCGGAAAATTGACAAATTCAGGAAAAACTGTAAGTTCTTTTTTCTATGGGATTTTTGTATGACGGGATAACGTCTACCCGGTAAGCTAGTATACGTTAAAGATAAATAGTAAAAATATAAATAAATCTCTTTATAAAATCACAACACGCTATTGCTTTCATCTTGCACAGTGTCACAACTCAAACGTCACAGTCGATCGATGTTTGCGTTCGTACCATCTGTCTCAATAGTTATAGCAATCCGTTTCAAATGATCTGGAAAACAGACTCCTTGATTGTGTGTAATGATATCACAGTTGTTTGTGAAACGCGTAAACACCACCTGGGGCGTAGTATTTATAATAGGCCTTTTATGTTTTATTGAAATAGACTTGTTTATTTTTAATTAGATTTTATCGGTGTCTAGACTTTTTATTAATTGTTGATGATAGCAAATAATAAAGGCTGATTTACACAAAGCCAGTTTCTTGAAGCAACTCTCATGCTATCTCTGTTTTTTCGCTGAGAAAGACAATGACGGAACGAATCTTGCTTCAAGTAACTGGCGTCGTGTAAATCAGCCTTAAGTTAATTTTCTTGGGTAATGATTAGATTGTGCAAGAAAATGATTACAAGTCGAACATTTTTGACTACTTTCAGTCATATCATTACATGTTATATGTCATATATTTTTAACAGCAGAAAAAATGACATCTTGTTTCATTAATGAAATTATAATGTAGTTATAAGTTTGGTTATTATAATGTAATTACATGTGCATAATAAACAATTTTCATAATTAGATAAAATATTATTACTTTATATTCTTGTAGTAAACACTAATGCACTTTTAATGAGTCCAGTATTATTTTATCAATCAAATAAAATTCTACTTAACCCTTCATTGTCCCATGTGGTTTTAATTTGACCTAAAATTTATGCGAGTTTTTATACGAGCTAATAAAAATATATTTTATAGAGTGATGTGATTATATTGGTCTATAAAGTTTAAATTCTTACTATATAAAATTATAACACTTAAAGTTTTATACACGGAAGTAAATACGAACTAAAATATTATCGGAAGTGCTTACTATGACGAAATATCGTATGGAATTTTGAACGTCTGCCAGTTTCGAATAGGAGAGTACAAGCGTGTCTTATGGTTTTGGCATAAAAATTTCATTGTGACCTCAATAGAAATAGGTGAACACTTTCCAGCTATAATATTAAATTATAATAAATTATACATGCTCGTAGGTAGTTGAATTGTTACGATTCGTAAAATGCTGACCCAATAACCTATATATACAAAACACCGCTAAATATGTAAATATAGATAAGTACATAATCTTTTTATTGAAAGAAACTCTAAAACAGAATTAAATACGCTTTACTAGCTCACATGTTTGACCCTAATTTTCATTTTCAAAGATGGCGTCGCACGGTGACCTCAATATCACTAATTATGCCAAAGTAAATATAATTCTATTAATACTCCAAGTAAACCGTGAGATAGAGATAAAATATTTGCAAACATAACTTGTTTGTATGGAAAATAGTCTATTAATATATTTAAGGACAAACTGCAGTAAAAACGGAAAACTGATTATCATGATGTTTTTTTTCTTGTGACCTTGTATTTTTATGGTAATTGTATCAACTGATTATTAAGAAAAATACTATGTGGGTTTGGTGCACGTTTTTTAAAAGTTTTTCCGGTCGTGTGATTCTTGAAGCCGAAAGGAAAATAGTATTTTTTTCACATTCGAGTTTTTGCGAAAATAATGATTTATAATCAGCTCTTTTTTTGCTGTGCTAGCTATAGGTAGTTAAGATTAACATCATTAGTTATGGACCAATTCAAGTTTTATTTTGAAGCCTTAGCTATATGTATACCTGACATATTTAAAGTGCAGTTTGACTGTACTGTCGATTAATATTTTAGAATTTCAAAATTAAATATTTCAGCCGTTAATTGATGTCTAAATTCATTACAATGTAATTATTTAAAGAATGCGCATTAAAAATATAATAATTGGAAAGTTTTCATACATAAAACAATTTCAAAACTTTCAGCAATCATCCATCAACCACTTTAATTGCTTCTGCTTTACTAAACAAGACGTAAGTTTTAGTAAAAAATCATTTTACATGATTTACACATTTTACATAAAACATATTCAATCTACGTTTTACACAAGTCTCTCATTAATTCTTGCATAGTATTATGTCTATTTACGAGTTCGTCTTAAGCTCCAAACTAGTGTAGGGTTATTTATGTCCTATTAACTGCAGAGGTGAAATATAGAAGGGGAAAGTAATATAGTTAAGTAAATAGCTTAGTTAAACAACTTTTAGTAGCGGCTGATATCACACGCAGTGCCTGCGTAATATGGATTAATGATCAACCCATCTGGAGCGATGTAGTTGAATTATACCGCTATGAGTATTCGTTGTAAGTGATTTGCAACTAATTTTGTTTTAAATTTGGAAGTCATTTTTTTAATATGGTTATAGAATATTCGGAATAAAAGTGCATTTTTTTTGGAATAAACCGTTTTTTTACGGAAATTAAATCAAAATTCGGTAAGAGCATTTTGGTGTTAGGAATAATGGATTGTCAAGTTCCCTCGTATATTTTTGTCCTTTTAAAATAAGTACGTTTTCATCTCATACCTGATTTTCTGATGGGTATTATAATTACTTACATAATGAGTATTTGTTCGGTGTTTTTAGACTGATTGTTATGTAAATGTGCTCATTGCGAGCTTATCTTTTCATCAATCTTTCGTTAGTCGCCATTTGTTATGGTGACAGCTAACAACGAGGTAATTAGTCCGCGCAAGATGACAGTTTAAAATTCCAGTTTGTTAAAACTATAGTCGTTATTAGATATTTGAAACTAAAGATTTATTTTGTTGTGAATTTTGCTGTTTCGTTTTTATTAAATGTTTTTTATCTACATTATACCAATATTATTCGTGATAAAAGGTATACTATCTCCTTTTACGTATGATATATAAAACAATATCGCTTTAAAATACATGTAGTTTTATAGGTATATTTTACGAAACCAATATTCACAACGACACATAACAAATATTTGAAGTTGGTAAATTGCAGGTTTAACATTGTAATATTAACATTTCAATCTCACATTACAATGAAATCGTTTGATAATGTAAATAGAATACGAGGCTTGAAATAGTTTCTCCATTTTAGTCAAATATCGACCAAATTTCGGCGCAAGACATTATTTATGAATGCCAGTTGGGCTCGGCTGTTCCAAATTTAAAACAAATTAGGGTAGGTAAATAAAGTGAAAGATAAAATATCTTTTGTAATATATGACGAAACATAAATCTAAATAAACGCAGATTCTAATATTTCGGTGTTTTAGGCACCTTTTTTGTAAGCACCTTACTATCTTTTCAAGATGAAATATGTTGTCATAAATCAAAAAGAAAATACTGCATCGTAAAACTTTAAACTCTTACATAATTGAAATTTGGTCTCGTGATGCTGCATGTCTAGATTTTGGCAATCTCATATCTCTTGTATTATGTCAGACTTGGCTCATTTTCACACGCCAAGTATTAATTATTAAGTTCTAAGTGCTTTCAACTACTCGAAATAAAATTAATATCATAAAGTGTAATTTATGTTTGAAGTTCAGTCAGTAGATAATGCTGTCGTTTCATATTAATTACTTTTTCATTTTAAAAGGGACCCGAGTAATGGCTCGGTTTCGTTATATTTATGCCTAATTTGGATGTACCTGAGCTAATGAATATTTATGTGACTGAGGCGAATTGGATAATTTTCAAAGGATATTTGCTTAAGTCAATGGATGGGTGACCGTTCGAAACACATTAAGATCTCTCCGTGACTTGGAGAGCTCGCTAATCTGTTGGTCCCGGGTGTCATATGAATACCTATGACAGTCATTACGGGTACTCAGAGGCCTGGAAGTCTGATAACTCGCCAACCATAGGATATCGGCGTTGCCGAATAACTGGGTTGCGGAGGTCTGATGGCAGTTGCTCCGTATGAAATAATGGTATCCAGCCGCATCTGTTTAGACTGAAAGCTAACCCTAAAACAGTTGGGAAATGCTAGACAGATCATTTGCGTAAGTCAGTTTTTCCTAAGTCCGTCAACGATATTAGTCGCCCGTTCGAATGTAGCCCGAAACGTAGGAGTGAACAAAACAAGTGTCAAGTTCAACTTTTCGGACGGGCAAAAACACATCGGTAGTAGGGACAGCTGTCAAATCGTGTTGTCATTCATTCTTAGTTCGGGCCCCAAAATAATCGTATGTCCGTAGGTGATAGGGAGTAGGAAACGCTCGTAACTAAGGCCGGAACCACGGACTTCGTGCTTAGGGAGTAGACCCTCTGTTTAGACTAGAAGCTGACCCCAACACAGTTGGGAAAGTCTACACAGAACATTTGCATAAGTCAGTTTATCCAGATGCACGAGACGAGACGTATCACAAAACTCTTGATAACAATAAAAAATAAAAAGTCCTATCGTAATTTCATTGAGTAAATAGCTGTATTGCGTGTTAATCTCTCAATCTAGAACGTGTTTATTAAAGGCACTTCCAACAATGATATTTCGGTCACGTAATATTTCGTAACGATCAAGAAACAATTTCTTTGACCGTTACAGAAAAATACCGGCACGAGTGCTTCAATAATCTTCCTAAAAGATTGTTTTTGAAACAGGCTGAACGTATTTATGTTCAATTATAGAATAGTTTCGTTTCGTATTACTTTCGCTACGGCTTGTACGTAAATAAATTGCCGAAGAAAAGGAACGTTGGAAGGAAAACAAAAAGTAGTACCTATTTAAGGAAAAGGCCTCCAATAACGTGATTGCGTGACCTGCCGAGGTAAAACGAAGGTGGTATAAGTTAGGCCGGCGCGCACAAAACTGTCATAGAAACAACATGTCATCGGGAGGGTTAACTTAACCTTGTCTCTTCAAGGTCAAATTATGGTTCCGAAAAACAATTAAAATCTCAATCATGGATGTACAGTAAAAGTTAATTCAACAAAACTAATTAATGTCTTTGGACGAGTGATAAAACTTTTTCAATTATTTTCAACCAACATTTATTAGAATCTATTGAACAACTTTTGCTTGCGCTAACCCTATTAATAAGTTGGAGTTACATCAGAAATTGAAATCAGGGACGTCTACTGAATTATCTTCATGAATTTCGATCTTCATTGTAGTGGTAATATGTACCCGAATCTCGGTCGTGTCCCAAATATTTTTAGGTATATATTTTTTCTCTCGCATCGTTTTTGCTCTAACGACATCATTATGTAGATTTTGGTCTATATATCTACCGTTATCATGCCTATCAAATGCAAAGGTCGCTTATTCATCGAGTTTGAAAACCCGACTGGGACCTGTGGGCAATCTTTATTCCTCGGATTCTGTAAGTGACATCCCTTCTAGATAATTGTCAGTTGAATGGAAAGGGTGGATCTATTTCCAGTTGGGATTAAAGCTGTTATAATAACGTTCTATTATCGCACATCAACTCGCCGTTCCCTCAGAAAATGGGCATTTTGAATTAACAGGCGTACGCACGTTTTAACTTCTTCACATCGATTCAGCGTTGGCATGCTTCAGTACGGCTACGTATACGTACAAATGCTTTCATAAACAGTCAAAATCTTTTACAGGTAATGAGTTTAAGCGTGTATAAAACTGTCCAAGTTTTGCGAATTGATGTGGATTAATGTGATTAATCCCTTATTCTAAAGAATGAGAAGGTATAGAAGTTGTTATAGAAAGAATTATTTGAAACTGAAGTGCTTATAAATTTTGTTCTGCTATTAATGAAATTGAACATAGTTTCTAAAAGGTAGCTTCTAATAAAGTCCAGTACAGTTAAAATGAATTTCATCAATAATCTAAAGTAAGAATAGTTAATAATTGATGTCATTAGTTATATTATAAACACAAAAGATTATATTTGTCTGAAGTTATTTTAACTACGGTAAACAATATCATTATATTGTTATTATTTACCCAAATTAAACATTGAACTGTTAAAAGTTTACTATAAAATGATGAAAAATCCGAATTATTTGGCGCGATGTCCGTAACGAATGTGCCTTTCACGGTAAATCGGTTACGTTCGAGAGGTTCAAGTTAAACTCTTATAGCGAATTAATTTACTTACACGTGTTTTGGTAATTAACTGTTATAGCTCGTAGGACGTAAGAAATAGTAGAACTAAGATTAATCTAAGCTTTGATTAATGTATTTTTGCCATTCGTAGTAGTACCTATTGTATTTTTTTGTAGAGACTCCTATTATTCTATATTAACAACAGTTTATCATTTTTTAAACTGCGCCGTAAAATAAACCTATTGAATTATATTTCCTAATTTAATATAATAACATATACTTATGTTCAAACCCAAGCACGTACTGATGTGATTTTTTTAATGTCATAATTATGTACTTTGTTAGTTACAATAATCTAAGACACTACTGATATACGATGAAGGAAAATATCGTGAGGAACCTGGACTTAATGGTCTGAAATCGCCAACCGGCAGTGAGCAAGCGTGGCGATCAATACTCGTTCCTTCTCTGTATAAGAAGAGGCATTTTCACTGCAGTGGGACTGTTACAGGCTGATTTATATCTATATACTATGTTCCTATCTTTAAACGAACTATTAATTTAATCACATCCCCAAATTTGGCCGCTTCAAAGTAGCCAATCGATCTGGCAGGCCCTATATAGATGCTATCTGGCGTTTTTGCTGGCATTTTGGCGTTGCCATCGGTCCGATGATGCCAGATGATTCGTGACGACACCTTGACATTAATACTAACGTTGCTAGTTCATTGAAGTGTCGTATGATATGTAGTGGAACAGAGTTTGAACTCGTAATGTATAGTGTCAATTTAGTTTTAAGCTTTGGGTCCTATAAAATAAACTAAGAACGACATAACTTGTAAAATGACTCTTTTGTAATAATTATAAAATGTCATGTTTGAAGTAGTTCAAGTTATGTTAGTCTTGTATAAGATTTAAGTTCTAAAATTGAAAATATTTTTTCCCTACAGGTTAGGGTAACACTTAAGCGAAAGTAGAGATATAACTAAAGACTGAAAAAGACATCATTCGATTGAGTTTTTCAAAAAAACTGTTGGGTAGATATAATTATAAGATGTAACATAATGACGTTTCGATTAATTTATTTTATCGATAAGAATTTAGGTAGGACTAAAATTGTAGTTATTTTCTTGTTCTACAGTCTAAATAGTTTTGGTTTCGTGTTTTCGTTTAAGGAAATCAGATAAATAAACAGCTGTTTATGTTTAAGTATCACGCAAATATTAACTTAGTTTTAGTATTATTTAATTCAAGGTTATGTATTAAATAATTATTACATATTCGTTTGTTTCGGAACTATGCTTCGTAGGTAATATAATGTAAAGAATCGTTGTTTTCCGGTCTGTTTGTCTATGAGGTAAATGGTTAAAACCAGATATATACTAAAATTATGATATCTTCATTATCAATTCGGAAACATTACTTAATAAACGTGTCATTTAAAGAGTGGAAGAACTAAAGAGAATAACGTTACAACATCAAAATATAACTATATGTATAGAAATCTCTCAACTATAATATATAAATTAAACAACCCGTTAATTAGTCACGCAAGGGAAATATTGAAACGACGTATTTAGTCGCTTTTAATCGCCATTAACATTTCATTCTCTACTAATCTTGCCAAAACTATTACGTCAAAAATCGACTAATGATCCTAAGGGCTTGTTGCTATGTTTTCTGTTACCAACTGTTGACAGTTTTCCACCAATCACGTGCCTGCGTTACTAGAATGTTATTAAACAGACCCATTTGATTGGTCGCTAGTTACATAACGTAATGACGTTTTTTAGTATTGTGCCATTATTACAGCTTTATTTACTTTTCAATTACGAGTCGATTTATTTTTCTTTATTAGTTGGTATTGTTTTCTTATTATTTGGGTATTGGGTTCAATATAATTTGGTCCTATTTATCTCTTTGGGCGAAGAAATGTAATTGGTATAATGTTTCTTTTGTTTTTTCTCAAAAAGTAATAAAATTTAACGATAGTTTTCTTTATGATCCCTACTTAACTCTTTTTTGCGTTTCATGGATTTATGACAAATGTTTCTCATAGTTACATAGCCAACTTGCTGCAAACTTTTTAATATTTGTATGCATAATTACTTTATCTAAATTTGAACTGATACTTGAAAATAAACTAAAATTTATAGCTCTCACAGCAAAAAGATGTCGAGATATCCTTTTTGTAATTCATGAGTGCCTAAATCTCTATCAAAATAAAGCATCATTTTCATACATAACGTTCGGGGGCGAAGCAAAATATTTACATGAAATGAATATGTATATTTTGTGTATATTTTGAACACTCGTCGACGGAAAGCGATAAGAATTCAATAGGAACGTTATGAGATTGGGAAAAAGCAATTTGTTTAACGAAAACTATACAGTCCATAAAATTTGCGAACCTATAATGAAGTAGATAGTATGTATACACACACACATATACACGAGGATTGTGACGTCACTCTATGGGTGGGTTGTATTTTTTTCTAGAACGTTAGGTTTTTATTGTCTTTTTACGCCAAAATGAACGTACATTAATTTAATTAGAATCCAATTTTGTATATTTTATACCTAATTTGGTTATGTTTAAATGCATTATTGCATCAATGGGTTAATAATATTACGATGTTTTGTTGCACAAGTATTATTTTCTTAGTTTGTTGGTTTTGGATGGAATTATTTTTTCTTGCAAAAATAAAGCTAGAGTCGGAGTAATACTGGCACAAAATTGGATTTAAGTGATGTATTTTTTGTTCTTCGTACTTTTAGTTTTAATTTTCAATTTATTATTTCTATGATTAGGTTCATCATTTGAGTGAGTTAATACTAAGAATAAACGGAATATTTAAATTAAAATTTACGTATTTTAAAATTCATCTATTAACATTAATAATATCGTCGACTTTGCTCCGCTAATAGTCATGAACCGTTCTGTTATGATGTAATGAACACAAACATTCGCACATCGCTTGAATGAAGCCCTGTCTGAACGACTGCCAGATCGCGTATCAAGCGGTCAAATTTAGTGCCCACTCTGTAGGTCATGATCATCTTCATGATCATATCACTGAACACCTGGCCCTACTTGTAATACGAAGATTATTAAGCACTTTACAGGCAGGTAAGGAAAAAGTCACCTTCAAAATTTACCGCAAACACTGCACTATCCTATTAAACATTCTACTTACTTCAGCACGTCTGTTGTCATACAACAATAAGAAAAAACTTAATGCTCGTCGTCAACCGCACCACAACCTTGGTATTAACAACGTTATCGCATTACTTATTCTAAGCACGCGCCCACCACCGTAGAACCGTGAAAACGATTCGTTTTCCTCCCGAACTAACCGCGTGATAACAGATAACATTGCATACGATCTAAACAATCGATCAAAACATCAACGTAAACTGTACATCGAACGTATACGCGGGCGCAAACAAACGCGGCCTTGAACGCTAAGCAGATCGCCTGAAAATACTTGGCGCGTGGAAATAGCCGCGGTGAAAATACAAGCACGTGATGCTTACGTACCTCGCGAACTGTCGTATGGAGAAAATCGATGGTGCTTGCCACTCGGCGACCGGCGGCGGACTGAGCCACTGTGTCAGCGGAACGCGCCCCACCCGAGCCTCCGCCCGCCTGACTCGCTATCACAGTTTACTATTAAAAAAAAAATACTTTCACCGTTTTCGCACTTTACAAAAATACGGATGCAACACTTAAAATATTTTGATCAGGCGGCGTCTGTGAGGTTGTGTGTTTGTTCGCGATCATCCGCGGCGTCGGGTCGCGGCCGGCGCGTGCTTTCAGCTCGGAGTGGGGCGTTGGACTGATCGGAGCAGGCAGCCAGCGAGTCGACGAGGTGCCTCCCTGCCCCCGCTGTGACGTCGGCTACAGCCCGCGATGGTGGAAATTAGCAGCTTCCCGAGCGAGGGTCGTCGGATGTAGGTCACGGGGACTGGGCCTGCACTTGCCCACTCTACCGTACTGATACACTTGACAAGTTTAAGGACATAACTAGTGATTAGGCCCGATGCATACTCACAATAGTACGAGTTACTTTTAATGCGAGCTACGTATACTACGTATTCTCGTAGCACAGGTTATCGTAGGCGCGTTCGAGCGCGCTTTTGTACTTCAAGAAAATGTAACAGTAGTACGACTACGTATCTACCTAGATATAGGGAGGCGACAAATTTCCTTCGAAATAAGAATTGGAAAAGTTTTGAAACCAATTTTTTGTGTAAACTTTCGTTATCATCGACGTTACGCTTATCAAATTATTGCGTCCACGTGTAAGTATTTTTGTAGATGTTTTCTTTTTTGGGTATCAACAATACAAAAGGAACGTGTAGTCTGGTTAGTATCGAGTTTTTTTCTATAATTGGGGTCTTCAGTTGGTACGTATGCGTAGGTAGAGGCATGAGAAAAAAATATATACGCGTAGCGAAATAAAGGAGAGTTTTTTTATAAATGCTGATTGAATTTATAAAAAGTTCCAATATTATTCGGCTGTCCCATTTCAAAATCTAGTAAGGGCTTAAAACGAAATTTTACCGAAGAGCGCATAAACGTTAAATTGGTCAGTCTTTGAAAAGTATTTATGTTAGGCAAAACCATGTGGTTAAAGTGACTTACTAGTTTTTAAAATGATCAGAGGCAGTGAATGGCACTTACTAGGTATCGATGCTTAAATATATCTGCTTATTATGTGAGTTTTCAACGCTAGTGTTTTTGTATTTGGTAGAGACTTTTTAGGTTAGCAAGATTATGCAATAAAACGATTTTTGTAAAAAGTGTTCCTTACTAGGTTTTGAAATGGGACAGCCGTATTATTTGCATGTTTTCGCAGATAGGTCCTTCTCTTTCTATTGATATGACAATAGGTCATCTCCACGAGTGACGATACTCAAATGCGTTCGGCGCACCCTGGGTAGTCAGCCCCGCTACCAACCTTGCTGACTGACTAATCTTTGCACCACGACATGACAGCAGATAGGTACTTTGCATACAATATCTTAATGGTTTTCATAATTACTCCTTTTTAAATTCACTTTTCAATGACGCTACTTCTATAAGTTAGGTTAAAAAACCAAAAACGCTAATTGAGCGAAAAAATAATACCAGAACGTGTTGTGGTATCTTAGATGGCACTGGCAAAAATAACCAGAACGAGTTGTGGCTAATCCTAACTAATATTATAAATGCGAAAGTAAGTTTGTTTGTTTGTTACCTTTTCACGCCTAAACTACGGAACCGATCATCCTGAAATTTTGCATGTATGTTGTCAGGTGTACAGAAACGGACATAGGGTACCTTTCATCTCGAAAAATAATACTGTTCCCGAGGAAAACAACAATAACGATAATCGATGGCGTCACGTATCTTTCGAATCATGATTGAATTATATTATTGTACCTCACATTCTAAATTAACGCGAGCGATGCCGCGGGCAAAATCTAGTCTAAAATATGCCCAAAATTGCGATACATTTAAACTTTCCGTTGTGCATTGTAGTATCACCTTCATAGTCATTCACCTACCTACTGGCCATTTTTATATTTTATATTTTTTTTGATAATGACAGATAGGAATTCTATTTTGGACTTTTGATTGGTTTTTTTACGCCATGGCGATTTCTTTTGATACAATTATTTTCTGTATAATTTACATATTGATATAAATATTATAGATTTAAATCTGTGACCGTTTAATTATGTGGCATGCCACAGCAACCCACCTTGAAGCACAATATTTGCCTGGGGGAGCTTACTATTTGTGTGTCCGTCTCTCATGACGACGTCTCGTACAGGTCTGTCTTCTCATAGATAGCCTGTAACCCAAGATGTGCCTGCACGACGCTGGGACTGTGCTGCCTAAGCACTCTCGCCGTGTATCTAGCCGTCAATACGCGCTTGCTGCCGCCGGTTTCTGTCAAATGGCTGTGTGGGCCATTGGCGAACGCCGTAACTTCAAGAAGGATCTCGCTGACTGCTGCAAGGGACGTGACGCTGTCCTGTCTCTTTTCTCTAACCATTTCTATTTTTTTGTTATTTACGTACTAGGTATTGAATGCTCTACACATTCTTTATAACTGGTGTAGCAGACGTGCTCAGGAGACCCTGGGGCCGTCTGTTACATTACAGCATAATTTTTAGAGACCAACCACAACGCGTTCTTGTCATCTTTTTGGTTCAATGAGCGGTTTTGATCTTTCAGCCTAACATATTCGTACACATATTTTCTATCATGACTATACATACTAGTTGATTTATACAAGCATCACGAACTTCCTTAAAGTGGCGCCGAAGCGTTAATCAAATTGTGTGGGTGTCTGTCGATCTGCGTCCATCGTGATTGTTCGTTAACTAAATAACAGCTAATAGCCAGGGGAGTCACGACTGAGATTGCCACGCTACAGAAATTTACATATTCTTACTGTTTCATGGCGTTCGTTTGTGAGAATGGTTTGATTTATTTAGTAGTACGCTCTTGATGAGGAATTTATATTCCTGCTTTCTGAATGTTGAGTTGCAAATGTTTGTTGGATTTTGCAGCGAATTTTTGTTTATGTACGGTCGCGAACTCGAAACATTTATCAGATTTCAAATTCGATTCCTTATCATGCTGTGCGCAATAAGGTTTAAGATGTCATATCAACTTATGTCATATCGACCTTATGAAAAAGTAATGTTCAAGCAATTATATGCCTTCCTTAGGGTGGTAAACATTTCAAGTCCCCGACTGTAACCTATTCTCGGTTTTTTCCCATGGGGGTAGATCATTTTTATTTTTGCAGTGAGTTTGGGTTTTGTGTATAGAAACGATTACGTACTAGGCCAGACCGGTTTTTTTTTTTGTCTAAGACTTCCTTTTAACTTTGTGGGTCGTTCAGAAGTTAAAATTTTCGGTCTCATTATCTGAATGTGATCTTCTTCTTCTATCGTGTCGGCATGAGCTATACAAGAATAGCTCACGCCGTGGTGAAAAGATTAGCCAGTCAGCAAGGATGGTAGCGAGGCTGACTGCCCAGGGTGCGCCGGACGTAGCGAAGTATCGTCACTCGTGGAGGCTCTTTTCATGCACCCCAATCTGAATGTGATTATCATAGTATAGAGAAAAATTCTCCGTATTGGTGACCCCGACGTGATAAAGGTACTGTTGTCGGAGGTACTCTTCTGTGCCAAGTACTTATGCTGGGTGTAAGAGACGGTGTACCGAAAACTGAAACAGTGAATTCAGCCCATTATTCTGAATCGAAAATAAGTGTCTTTTTTTCTCGGAATTTTCCGAATTTTCTGGAAATTGCTAATTTGCCTGTGTTTTATTGTATTTCAATAAGTGTTTTGGCAGGTAATTCAACTGGGTGTTAAGGACAGGTGACCAATACACAGTGAATTTAGTTCATTATTTTGAATTGAAAATCCCTGGAAAATATCAACGAAATCTTTCGGATTTTCCGATTTATAAAAAATACATTTTATTTTTGCAACGTGCTCTGTATCCTTATAGGATTGCTTATTTTACAGCTGAGAAATGAAAAAGTTGTAAATAGAAAAATCGGAAAAGTCGGAAAATTGCGAGCAAAATTTCCACTTATTTTCACTTCAGAATAACTTATGATAATAGGCTGAATTCACTGTTTCAGTTTTCGGTACACCGTCCCTTACACCTAGTATTAGGTATACTATGTTGACCGATTCTTTCATCAAATACGATGACTACAACAGTTATCAGCATCATATCAGCCGCAGGAAGTCACTGCCGAACAAAGGCCTCCTCCATTACTTTCACAACAGCGGGTTACATGCATCCAGCGACTCCCAGCGACTTTCACCAGGTTGTCTATCCATCTGGCTGGAGGCCGTCAGACGCTGCGTTTTCCGGTGCAAGGTGGTCCATTCGAGAACCTTCCTGCCCCACTGGACAACACTTCTATGAGCTATGCTTCTTGTCTGTGGACAGCGTTCGGTCAGGAAACTTCGCAACGTCTTTTCGGCAATATTACCGCAGTGCCCTCAATTGTATTATAGTGCAACTTCTGAACTGAATACAGATGTTTAACGGGATACCAAAAAATCATTAATTATCAGCAATTTTGAGACTACTGAACTATTAGCACAAGATTCAATTTCGATTACAAAATTATCGTGCAATCAATAATTACGGAAATTAGTGCATGCTAGATATTTTAGTGCGTAACGGTATTAGAAAGGTCAATAAACTCACTGTTTTAAGCGTAGATGAATTAACTAAGACTTTCAGGTGTTACGAAGTAGAAATAAATTGAAAATTTTCCGACTTTTCTCGTATAACTCTTAGCTCTAACTAACGCTAACTAGGAAAAGTTAGGTCAGTTACCGACAACTTTCCTACCTAGAAAAGTTTTGTGTCATTTATGTTAGCTCCTGTTTTACGTAGTTTTTTTTAAATACCCATTAATGGTACAATCTATGGACCCGGCCTGTACCTTTGAATTTTCAAATTGATTACTTGCGTTAATGATGAAGGGAAACAATATGAAGAAACCTGCACACCTGAGAGGGCTCCAATCCAAATAGATCTCGATGGTGTATGTAGTTTGCCAAACCACACCAAGCCTTAGGTCTTAGTGGACTAAGACCTTCTCCTTCTGAGAAGAGGCATGTATCCAGCAGCGGGACAGCGATTGGCTGATCATGCGTATTAACTTTATATCTGCGTTTAGTTGTAGGTACGTCATATATCGTGTGTAAAAAGACCCTTAACGATAACGAAAACCACGTATTCTACCCATAATTGGGATCATTTTTTTCGAACAAACCATACCTGGGAAATCATTGGTTTTGGAGATTGAAGGTCAAAGTACACATTTTTTTTTTTAGTTTTTTCCAAAAACGATTTCCAAGTCATAATACTAAACTTTCTTCCATACAAACATTATCAAAAATTTCAATTTTTCCTAACATGTTACGCATTTGAAGTTACAAAAACGCAATGAATATCAAACGCACACAACCGCCTTGGCTCGGCTGAGTGGCCGCTGCACGCATGCAAACGCGCGGCATCACCACAACCATAATTTGCGCGCTACAAAAAAAAAGCGTTTTTTGTTATGCCAAAAAATAAAAGTCGTTTCCCAGCAATTATTTTTGGTAAATGTAATTTAGTTTGATGTACAGAGTGCGTAGATTTCGGCTATGTGATGGGTCTTTTTACACCCTGTATACTTAAAAAACTTGCTTTGGCAGAGGGAGTGGTGATCGCAATAATAATATATTGTTATAAGCAGACTAAAATAAAAACCGTCTAAGTGCGAGTCGGACTCGCGCACGAAGGGTTCCGTACCATTATTAAAAACGGCAAAAAAGTCACGTTTGTTGTGTGGGAGCCCCCTTAAATATTTATTTTATTCTGTTTAGTATTTGTTGTTATAGCGGCAACAGAAATACATCATCTGTGAAATGTCTAACTATCACGGTTCATGAGATACAGCCTAGTGACAGACGGACGGACAGCTGAGTCTTAGTAATAGGGTCCCGTTTTACCCTTTGGGTACGGAACCCTAAAAAGCTAGCGCGGTGGACATACCTTCGGTTTCTGAATTGAGAATTCGGGATAAGCAATACTCAAGTAGTATTTGAGTACGGAAAAATGCTTTGAAATCCGTCATTTTTTTGACAACTCCGTACTCAAATGTTACTTAAGTACGTACTGCTTAACCTAGAATTCTCAATTCAGAAACCGGAGGTAACTCCTTCTCATTCTGAGAAGAGGCGCGTGCCTAGCAGCGGAATTACAATTGGCGGATCATGGTTATTAAATTTATTAAATATATGAAAGATTAGCCAGTCAGCTAGGTTGATAGCGGGGCTGACTGCCCAGGGTGCGCCGGACGTACTGAAGTATCGTCACTCGACGAGGCTCTTTTCATGCACCCCATATATCTGCGTTTAGAAAGGTATACGTCATGCATCTTAAAAATATGTCTTCGTCATGCAGCCCGTAAAAGTCCACCGCTTAACCGCTTTAACAAGGCACCCCAATGACCGTTAAAATTATATCAGCACGTTTGGCAGACGGATTATGATGACCGCAATACAGTGTGTCCCTGGATAATGTACACAGACTAAAATGGGTGAAGCTAGATCATACGATATAGAAAAAAAAGTAGGCAAAAATAAAAAATTGAAAAAATGACGTAGTTTTTTTCTTTTTATATCCTGTTTTTAGGGTTCCGTACCCAAAGGGTAAAACGGGACCATATTACCACAGTCTACCTATATCTTACAGTCGGTCAACGTAGAACATTGTCACAGAGCAATCGTGCGGGGGGTTGCGGGGTGAAGGAGCGGAGGTTATGTCCCGAGTAGCCATACTGCATACTCGGGACATAACCTCCGCCCCTACATAATTTTGACATTTCATAGGACCTGTCAAATGTATGGGCGTTGACCCACTGTATGTAGTAAGTAGGTACACTGTGATATTACTAAGACTCCGCTGTCTGTGTGTCCGTCTGTCACCATGCTGTATCTCATGAACCGTGACAGTTGATCACAGACGATGTATTTCTGTTGCCGCTATAACAACAAATACTAAAATACAGAATAAAATAAATATTTAAGGGGGCTTCCATACAACAAACGTGATTTTTTTGCCTTTTTTATAGATAACTAACTTCTGCCCGCAGCTTCGCTTGCGTGAAATTTTGAACCTTGATTAAGCCCCTTTTTAGTGAAATCCAAAAAGTCCATCTTTTATTATTTACTTGTTGCTTTGAATTTGCTATGCAACAACAATTCGTAGCCATCATTTTTGTTTTTAGTTAAATGAAATAAACGCAATGAATAAAAAGTTTTTTTTTATAATAAGTTAAAAATATAAACCGGGCAAATCCAGATTCCGTGCTGCTACTGAGAAATTGCACACGGAAAAATCCAATAACACTTTGCCCGACCTGGGGATCGAAACATACGGACTTCATGCTCAGCATTCACGCTTACGATCTAGTAGACCAGGGGTGGGCAAATTTTTTTCATCAGGGGCCTGAAAAACGGATGAAATTTCGAAGGGGGCCAGAATGAAAATGAATTTTGTTCCGCCAAAACTAACATTTTGGCTCAAATAATTACGGCCATTTGTTATGACCATTCTTGCTCTATAAGGGTGGATTGGCGGGCCGGATTAAAACTGTATGCGGGCCAGAGTTGGCCCGCGGGCCGTAGTTTACTCACCCCTGTAGTAGACCATCGAGGCGGTTACCATCATAATATCATTACTTGCTGAATAAAAACCACATCATTGCGAAATTTCCACTATAATAATCCTAAACAATGATAATTTATTCTACCTTGCAGCGACTAAGTTTTTATATCAACACCTTTTGTGTAGAACATTTCAGTTTATTTAAATAATTAGTATAATTATATGTATAGCGTAACCTGTGACATGTCAAAAGTTATGTAGAATTATGCCATATTTATGTGAATTATGTGAACCTTATTATGAGAGTGTTTGTTTGATATTCAAGCACTTGGCCCGGTTTGGAAGTGGAAAGACAAACTAACACTTGCTAAGAACGCTGTTTGTATTTTCAGGAGATTGTTCTACAATGTTTTAAGATGTATAGACTAGTAATTTTGTACAAAACCTTTGATCGCGAAACGTTCATTTTGCTTTTAACTATACACATTTTGTGAAAATCATTTTTAAGGTCCCGTACCAAAATCGTTAAAAAGGAGGGTTCATGGTGCGACTTCGTCCGTCCGTCCGTGCGTCTGTTTGTCGCAGCTGCTTATTTCAGGAAATAAAAACGCTATCGACTTGAAATTTGGAATAGTTTTAAATAATACTAATTTTTTGATTTATGATGAGAAATGTTTGTAAAAATTCAACGCATTCACATTAAAACAAGACCACACAACAATCCTTTATCTTTGAAGATTGCAAAGCTAAAATCCAGAATAAATCGAGTTGATATAGATTTATGTAAATATTACAGGAAAAATAAAACGATGTCTGCAACTAGCACAGTTTTTTTAGGAGTCAGCAATATCCTTTACAAACAAACCAAGACGTGCGTCCCAAAAAAATGAAAATTGTACTTTCCAAGGTACGGAACACTCGATGCGCATGTCTGACTCACACTTACGGGGTGTCCTGCGTAAGCGACAAACGCGACGCGATGCGACGCCAGGCGACACGACGCGATGAAAATACAAGTAACGTCGCGTCTCGCCGCAGACTGCTACGTAGGCCGCCAGCAGAGAATGCAATTGTTTTGATCGCGTTCTTCGCGTTCGTAGCATCGCATCGCATCGCCTTTGTCGCTTACGCAGGACACCCCGTTAGCCAGTTTATTATGTGTATGCGTAAATTTGTATACCTTTCGAGGAAACTCGGTTGCAAATCCATGACTTCATTTTGGATACACAACCTTTTAAACAAACAGTACTGCAGGTTGTTCGAATCGTGTTTTCTCTGATTAGGATTGGGTGCAGTGCACCATCGTTCTTACATCATCGTAGATTTGCTTGATGTCACATCATAATATGAAACACCGCGGCTGTCCTATTTCAAAACCTAGTAAGGGCTTAAAACGAAATTTTTCCGGAGAGCGCATAAACGTTAAATCGGTCAGCCTTTGAAAAGTATTTATGTTAAGTAAAACCATGTGGTTAAGGTGACTTACTAGGTTTTAAAACGATCAGAGGCAGTGAATGGCACTTACTAGGTATCGATGCTTAAATATATCTGCTGACTCGTATTATGTGAGTTTTCAACGCTGGTGTTTTTGTATTTGGTAGAGACTTTCTAGGTTAGCAAGATTATGCAATAAAACGATTTTTGTACCAAGGGTCCCTTAATAGGTATTAAAATAGGAAAGACGATCTTGTTTAAAAACAGCCATACAACCACCGTATTATTTGACTAGATACCAATAAGAAAAAGCGTGAGTACGTACCTAAGTAACACAAGATTTGAACTTCACAAATAGCACATGTCTCACTATATTAGATGACACGCGGAAGTAGGACGGCATGTCTTAATTATCAGGAGCGAAAAAGAGACAAGCATATGTTTAGGTTAATTAGCAAAGTTTTAACGTGCTCACGGAGCGCTTACATCCTATCTACGCTCTTTATTATCATTGCCAGGTGCTATAAAATCAGATAAATAAAATGTCAGGTAAGATTGATTAGGAAATCATATATTTATATTAGCTTTGATATTTAATAAGTAAATATTTTGTCAGCTGATGTTGAAGGATATTCAAATTCGGTTGTTATTCAAATAAACAAAGTTCTTGTGTAGGTTTACGGAACTTAAGATCTGATAACTTGCTAATAATACTTCAAGTAGATAGAGGAACAATGTTTATTCAATTTCCTAGTGATAATCAACACGGTTGATGTCAAAATCTTGGGTTTTCCTGCAGGCTAAATCTTTGTTATACCAAAAAATTAAAACTCTTTTATTTAATATGGTCTGAATATACCTTTTAAACTTCAAAGTTACAATCATCTACTGAATGATGTGATGGTGATAATTAGCTTATATTTGTTCGAAGAAATTGCTCTGCACACAGGAATAAGACACCGTAAAAAGCACACAGGTAGATTCTAGTGCTCATTCAAGGTAAGAAAAGAGGTGTGTCTTATGAACCATTATACTACCATACGGCAATACCATAACTGCTATTTACATATTTGTTTTGTTAATGTAATCGGTTGGCATATTGGCCGACGGCGACGAGCCACCAGATGATCAGTGGTTACCGCCGCCCATATACAATAAACCCACAACCCCAAGGGATTGTTGATGCGTTGCTAATCCTAGAGACAAAGTCGGAAAGACTGTAACTTTAATAGCACCCTTTTGTGTTCCTTCAAACCGGAACACAGCAATCCCCATTGGCTGGAGACCCGTCAAGTCACGCCAATAACTGCCCGGTTACCAAAGGTATGGGACCAAAACTGAAGTCTGGAAAAAAATCAGCTATTCCCTACATTTTGACGAGTAATGCGAACATAAATGTAGGGAACAGCTGATTTTTTTTCGCGATTTTATGTTTGTTCCCATAGTAAAAGTTGTTCATAATGATGAGTACAATGACCCCATATCGAGGGGTACTGGGCTATTTGGTTTAAGCGACATTTTGGGTGATATTGAGTTATATATATATATTTGGAATCAGCGAAGTTTTCTCATTCCAAATATATATTATATAACTCAATATCACCCAAAATGTCGCTTAAACCAAATAGCCCGTTATCCCTCGATATGATATCGTTAGTGTCTCACCAGTCATTCTGTATAAGTATTTTACAGTTTTTGATGATGTCGTTTACGTTTTTTCGATAGCAGCCTCCTTACGGCTACAATTTACGAAATTACTGAGCTGTCCGGACTCATCTTTGGGTGAACAGAGTATAGGTAGTATTTCTAAACATTATCTTTATATCACTGTGGAAAACTTGGAAAAACTAAACATAACACACACAAAACAAACACGTTCACTGTCCAGACAGCAGACACAATAGTTAAACAATGCACTTGTTCATATGTGGTTCATGGGACAGGGAAAGGGTTAAAAACTACGAACTACTTTCCAAATCCTCTTTGGTTCACTCATAAAACTCTCAGCTAATGAATTTTCTAGAAAACATCACTTCAGACATTTTTCATTTAGAAAATTTGTCACTACTACAAAACTTTTCGTCTGTAGTGCATTAGTGTTTATATGAACTTGCATTATGGTCATATGAAGTCCCGACTTTAATTTAAAAGTTTCTGGTACGTACATGTGAGTTCATTGGCCGGTAAACTGTAATTTTTGTTTCTGTCACATAGACGGCTGTGTTTTTTTACTGTTACCACAGTCTAACAGCGTTGCGTATGAAGTATTTGATGCACTGTGTTTTTTTATTCTATAACTCTTATTTTTTCTCGAAAGCCATCAATGGAAAGAATTAAGGCAACGTAAGCAAATATGGAATAGTACACCTAATATGGAATTATAAATACCCAAGTAACACAAACAATTAGCTGTACAAATCTGCTGTTTGATAGATGTATAACGGCTATACAGCTGCCATAACGCTAATTTGAGCACAAATTAAACAGCTTTGGCCTTTTTAATAGCATTGCTAGAGAGTTATAATACAGTTATGTAGGGTAATTAGGTATAACAAGAGCCGTATGTATCGTTGTGAAGAAGATTCGAGTTACCTGTTAAACCTACTAAGTAATCTAAAGGGCCCTTAATACACTTCTCAAAAATACTTAGTTCACAAACAGTACACAGTTCGTGTCATTTAATGTTTTAATTCGTTTTGATTGTTATTCCATATTAGGTATACTATTCCATATTTGCTTACTTTTCTGTAACAATGAAACTCGTAAAGTTGTCTGGATGATGATTGGTAATACGTGTATTATTTATTTCAAACTCTTCACAAGTTAAGTCATTCCATTTAACAGTCACCATTGAGCGTTTGTCTCAGGCCGTGGGCTGACGGCGTTTGAGAGAGACCATATAGTGGTCTCTCTCAAACGCCGTTAGCGTACATTTCCATAATAAGCATTTATCGGTAGCATACATCGTCACGCCGAACGCAGTGTACGGCGTTTGTAACAGACTACGGCCTTAGCAAGGCATGCGAACTATTAGGTCTATTCGAGAATTTCTTATTTCGAGGCAGAAGCTACTAAATCTTGCATAAAAATTCAGTCCTAAACTACAGAGAGCAAACGTTATAGTACTACTGTTTCAATTAGTCTGTGTCTAACAGTCACTACTAAAAGTACATAAATATGAATAGGTACTTTACCCAAGATATTCGAAAAATAAGATTCAGTTACGAAACCGTCTACATTCATCAATAACATCTATCTATCGATATCTTAACCAACTCTCCAGATAAAATGATAATTTAACTTCGATGATAAGAGATACAAACAGCTGTATTTATCTCGATTGAGATAAAACAGATTTCTTTAAAGGAGCCACATCACGGAAATATAGGATTATTTTTATCTTCAGATATTTTTCAAAGAGACACGAAGTAATTTGAGAACAAAAGAACTGGGGCTTGTGCCAAGGGTTAACTCTTTTGTTTTGAAGCTGTGGAGCACAAAAAGAAAATTTTAAATGATGTTGAAATTAACACCAGCAACAACCAGGCGACGTCACAAAATCTCGAGAAATTGTTGAAGAAATGAGACAAGAGAACTACATATAATTTTGTGTCCGAGTAAGTTCTTTTATGTAGTCTGTTTCTTTAAGGAACGATTTTTATCATTTATAACTTTTATCAGAGGAATAATTTTGACGTTTTGACATTATACAGGGTGTAAACGAATTTGTGTAATTCCTTCAAACCACATGATCTACTAATGGTATTGATTAACCCCGCACGGGATTTAGATTGATTAAAAATAAAAATAAACTATTTTTTCCCAAATTTTTTTTTTTTAAGTGATAGAATATTTCTATGCCTTGCATAAATGAATGAAGGCACGGCGACACAGCTGACAGGCACGACTAGCGCGATATCGCTCCACGCAGTCAGCAAACTTGGGACGTTAAAATTACTCAAATACAGAATACCATGGTTCATTTTTTGAAAACTTTTTTTTGTGATTCTGTAAAAAACCTATGCAGGGTCAATCAGTGTCACCAGTAGATCACGCAATCTGAAGGAATTACACGAATTCGTTTACACCTGTATTCTTGTAAGTGTAAAAAATATGTCAAACCGCCATATTTATTCCTCAGATAAAAGTTACCTGACGATTGAAAAATCGGCCTTAACATAATAATTTTTCACATACTCCATTTCATAAAACATTAGACAACCCACCCAGACAAGAATATCTTTTGAACCATTTCTTTAAGTAGACTTTCAGCTCATCTTGATTGACCGTTAAGGATCATAAAAGCATAATACTGTGTTGTATCCCGACTGGAAGCAAACATGTTACTTATTTCTAATGTTATATTAAATAGAGTTTCATGTATGCACATGACAGTCTCATCACTAGCATCTTAAACTAACTTAAAGCAATTACTGCGCTGATCTAAATATTATTACAAAAATCACGTGAAGCTTTAATTTTGTTTTATTCTAAATCATCACAAATAATAACAACAACAAACACTTAGTAAGTATTAAGATCGTGATGGGACCATGTGAGACTTAAAAATCAAAGGTGGCGATCTCACTTATTAGCAACTTTTGAGCAAACGAAAAAAAAAGATTTTATTAAATTTGAGCTAATTCTGCTGTGTTCCCATTGCGATTTCAAATTGTAGCACAGAACAATTATGATATTTTGAGAGTCAATATTTACTTGTGATTGTAATTTAGAGAGTTGTTTATGTACGAAATATCCAATATGACCAACTTTAACTGTAACAAATAAAAATAGCCGCTTTTGACGCCAATTAAAAGAAATTAGCATTGTGCTTAATGAAAACTTAACCAACTCTGCCCTAATGGAAGATTGCCGTCTTTTGAACTAAATCGAGTTTTTGTGTCGATTTAGCAAAGAATATGGCCATGTTTCTTTATGATATGTTAACTCAAAAGTGCCAAAAAGTGAGATTACCACCTTTGGTTCTATATGACTTATGTTTGAATATGATAAGATCATAGAGCAAGGCGGCCACCAACGCGGGCACCGATGAGTCATCGACCGCGTTGCTTTAAGAGATAAGGTGATATACTTAAGAATTATGTTTAGAAAAATAACATGATCAAGTATCGACAAAAACATCAGCCAGACAAGATAACACCATAATATATAGCTGTATAAGTCCTACGTAGTACGAGTATCGATACATGACCATTCCGATATTCGATACATTTCAGTCCTGTCCAAAATCGATTTTCAATACATTTCGTCTGAGGACCGCCGCGAGGATTCCGGGCTAAGATCCTTGAAATGCTCTTACCATAATGCTGTTTTCACTGTCACAGTTACGACCACCTAAACAATATCCAATAACCATTGTTTATGCTTAGTTTAACGTGTACTTAGTATGCTTGTTCTCTGTATTTAGAGCATGGAGAATTGTGGCCTATTGACGTACACTTAGGCCCCTTTTATCGTGTGTATGAGGGCTTAGAATATTATATTATTCATGCGTTTTAGAGTATTGCATTAGTGCTAGCTTTGAGCTAAGTAAATGGACTAGCTCTACTCTGTACTTAGAAGTTGTCCTGCAAGTTGGAAATCAACGGAGTGGAATACCATAAATATATTATGTTGTAGGTGCATACTTCTAACACGGCCGTCATAAGTCACGCCTGTGTAATATCTGAAGGTTTGTAGTTGGGTGTATAACAGTTTATCGTTGATGGTATTAATTCCTTTATGATATGACATAAGGCACTAACTAATATGCAGTGTTTAAAATGAAAGAGTAGGCTTAGAAAACCTATAGGAAGTTGTTAATGGTTGAGTAAAATTGACGTCAACGTGGGACTCATTATTTAGTGTAGAGCCTATTTACTGGTGGTGTCCACTACTTAGCACCAGGACTTGTAAAAAAGGAGGTTGTTAATGCTTCATGCGTCTTTAGTCATGAAATACAAGAATACTGGGCGCACAGTCTTTATCATCTATACAATATATTTTATCTACGACTGAACGTACGCTTTTCGTCGTCGCTCTCATTATACGAATACTAAGAAGAACCATGTTAATAAAATTATCTATGTAGCAAGGAATTAAAATACTATTAGTAAGAAAACCTTGCCTGTAATGTATACACATACAGAGGTTATGTCTATAGTCACCACCTACGTTTTTTTATTTCATTATACATATATAATAGGTAGGTTATCAAACAAGTCGACGACCTGATAACCAGTTGTTACTTACAACACCAAGAGGATTGCTGATGCGTTGCCCACCAACAAAGACAAAAATTGGAAAATCTCATGTGCCTGTAATTTTACGGGCACCCATACCCTTCATACCGTATAATAATAATATCGTAATACCGCTTGGCGGCAGAAATAGGTGGTAGTTCGAACTAGGACAAGCTCGTTCACATGGAGCTCTGCTACTACTCTGTCGATATGCTTACGCTTCTGCCGTAACGAGCTCATTATGGCCCGGCTACACGCTCCGTCTTGCCTGCGAGCATGCCTGCACAAACCAGTTTGCGCAGGTAAGATCGCACGTGTGTACGGCAAGACGGCTCGTGCAGGCCCGAAAGCGCGGCTTGCGCAATAGTTGACATGCTGAAGTTTGGACTGCGCAGTCTTGGACTGCGCAGTTTTGGATTGCAGCGTGTGGCCGGTCATTCAAGCCGTGCTTCAATCCTCCAAATTTATTGGCATTGAGTGATGTAAGAAGTTGCACATCGTGATGTGATGAGCTCTCAAAACACTATGAGGTTTGCACAGTCCAGTTTGCACGATCTTACCTGCACGTGTGGCCACTGTACGGTATTCCATCTTTTTGTAGTCATGACTACAAAACATTTTGACATTTTGAGTCCAAAACTGCGCAGGCAAGACGTAGCGTGTAGCCGGGCTATTAGGCCCGCTAGGATCATTTATCCTTCCTAAATAACCATCGGTCAACAGAGCCTTGTTAGTAATTTTCCCTTGCACTTTCCCGGTTTGATAGAAACGTAGTGCATTCCGCAGTTCCACAATATTGGCCGTATTGAGCTCATACGTCAACGTCATAATTATAATTAATCAAAACGAATGGGCTTACGTAATTTATGTTAATTAATTTATTACGTAGCCACATTGATTTATGCGTCAATTATTTGCATAAGATATTTATTTATTACAGTAATTTTGATATAATCATCATCATCTCACGAGGTGAAAGCCATTATTTACAGATAGTATCGTACCTACTGCAAAAATATTATATTTTCTGTGCATAGCAATTTTTTTGTCGTACGTCACAAATTATCAAATATAGAAAACTCACGATATACACTAACGATCGGTAGAATCTCGCAATAAAATTGATTTTTAAATGTATTTTGTCGAGCTGCGATCTATGAAAACTTACGACAAAATCGATCGCTAAAATTGAGCGAATCTGTAGGCAGATTACAGTTTGTGGAGATCAATCGACAATCATAACATAATCAGCTCATTACTGTCCCACTGTTGGGCATGGGCTTCTTCTTAGAATAAGAAGTGTCTAGGTCTTAGTCAACGCCATTGGCCAGGTGCGGTTTGACGGACTACATACCTACACCAACGATGACTATATATGGAACCCTCTCGGGTGTGCAGATCGCCTCACGATATTTTTGTCAAATTCTGATCCACGCATGTATTCGAAAAGACAGAGGTGCATGGATAGAATTCACACCCTCCTACATTGAAGACAAACGTTGAACCGCTTCGTATTAAATCCCACTCACAAAGAGACTCACTTATCATCATGGTTGCAGGAACTTATGGTACGCTTGCTATATTTTGCTCAAGGAAAGATCAGTCCTGACATAGCGGTCATTTCGTAAGTTGTAGCCGTAATGGTATGTCTACACCCGTGCGCTTTCATGTTCATCTTGCGCGTTCAACTTTCAATTCCTCTTGCGTCAAGCGCATGCAATATTGATTGCCTTAAGACTCGAACTAGTACTAAGGCATGCGCTATGGCGCTTCACGCATGCTTCGGACGAAGACGCAAGATGAACGTGAAAGCGTACTGGTGTAGATATAGCTTTAGGAGACTGCTATTGAAATACGTAAACGACTTCATCAAAAATCTTAAAATAACTATAATATTATCCAAGTTTTGTTTCTTTAAAATGTTTGATATCTTTTGTATGGTAACGTTTTGTAGAGAAACGTTACCATACAAAGGATATCAGGATTCATCTTACGTTAAAAAGGGTATATGGTATGTCTACACCCGTGCGCTTTCATGTTCATCTTGCGCTTCAACTTTCAATTCCTCTTGCGTCAAGCGCATGCAATATTGATTGCCATAAGACGCATGCAGCTTATCGTCTACACCGGTGCGCCTCGGTCAGTCGTCTGTTGACATTCAATAGACGGATTAGCGTGCGCTAGGGGCATGTGCTTTTGTCGTACTAGTATTAAGTCATGCGCTATGGCGCTTCACGCATGCTTCAGACGAAGACGCAAGATTAACATGAAAGCGCACTGGTGTAGACATAGCTATAGTTATAGCTTTCTTTTACACAAGCCTGACTCTACAACATGTAGAAAAAATGCTTCGATGGTACAGAAGAAGTTTTAATATAATATTAGGTGAGTAGTTTTCTTATCGGAGTGATTTCATGTGTAACAGGAAATATGTTCCTGACTTGTCTTTGACGAAGTTCCACGCGTGTCTTCATACTTACTTCCTGTTTCGGAACTTTTGTAATCATTAAGGAAATCTTGGAGGTGTATACGAGTAACTGGATTTATTTGTGAACAAATAAGTATAGAAAGAAAGAAAGTATATATCTTTGGGTAATTTGTACCTCTGATAATATTAATAGCTCGTCTGATAATAATATTAATAGTTAAGGTGCTCCTTCCTCAAATTTAACACCATGTACACTTGTATTGTTTACTCACGTTTTACAAAAAAACGATATAATAATATCTTTATATTCTCATCTATAGCACGCGTAAAATGAGTTTGCCTCTTTGAAACCAGGCTTTGAGCTTTCTGTTCCTCACTTCAGTGGGACAAAATTATTTCGTACGCATATAATAACTGTACCGCTCTGAAACAGGAATTCAGCGTTCTGTACCTCACTTCAGAGAGGCAAAGTTTTTTTTTTTTTTTATTTGTTACTAGGCCTGCGTTTGGCCGCCGTCTCGCCTGATGTTAAGCGATGATGCGGTCTACGATGGAGCACGCTTGCCCAGAAGAAACCGATTCACTCGTGACTTGAAGACACCCAAATTGTAGCTGTCGGGGAACACCCACTCGGGCAGCGCATTCCACTGTTTGGCGGTTTTCACAATGAAAGTGGAATCAAAGCGCTTCGTTCGGGTTTTTGGTATATCAACCATGAACCGATGGCGCTTTTTCGTGCTTCTGGCCGTCCGATAGAAAAAAGTTAATTTACGTGAACTGTTATTGTCTTATATGCAAACATTATCACATCAATATAATGAGTGTTTTTTTTAGAAATTTTAACACTTGCATTTGCATTTAAATCTGAATTGCCCGCGCATTAGTACCCTCTTTCTGACCTTGAATTACCAACTGAGGCTGTTAACTTAAGACTTCTAGAATCATCTTCATGCATTGCATTTATTTAAATCAAATCTTTTGAGACAGGTGTGCTCACCGTTTAAGACAAGACAGGACTGTCATACAAAAGAAGGATTATCTCTCAAGCAGATACCTGAGTATTCAAATAAGTAAAGCATTTTCCATAAATACCTTCATTGTGCAAAGATTAAAACACGCAAAACCTATTAATGTTTTCATATAAATGTAAATAATGTTAAACCTAAGGGAATATCTTTTATTATCGGCCGATCATGAATCAATCCTGATTTTGGAGCAAAAACCATTGGTATTTAAGTTTAGGTTTTTTTATGGGTCTGGACAAATTATTGACTTTTTTATCATCATTATCATCTCAAAACCGCTGGAGTCGTCCATGTTCAGCGGTAGATGATAACAATCTATTTATTTATTTGTTATTATACAGGGTGTTAACGAATTCGTGTAATTCCTTCAAACCACGTGATCTACTGGTGACACAGATTAACCCTAAATGAGAATTTTTGAAAAGCAACGAAAAAAAAATCTTGATTTTCTATTTCCGAGTCATTTTAGAGCCTTGAGTTATCTGACTGCAAAGAGCGATACCGCGTTAGTCGTGCCTGCCAGCCGTGTCGCCGTGCTTTCATTAATTTATGCGTGGCATCGAAATGTTGACACAAATAAAACATTTGTTTTTGCAAAAGAATAAATTCTTATTTTTTTACTGAATCCTTATTAGGTGGTTTAGATACGATCGGTAACAAAGCCGCATGAAAAAATAATAATTTTACAGCGAACTTACCGTTACAACGAACAGTCGTCGAGATTATTTCAATCACCACGTTAGGCGAATGTATTGGTGATCACAGTCAGTTGTTACTAGCGGACCTAAGCATCCTCCTGACATATAATTAGAAAGAAAAAAATCTGTTGTGCGTATAAAATTAAATAAATAGGTACCTTAAACAAAACAATAGTAAGACAAAAAAAACTTGCAACACACACACAGTGTCCGTAATACTTCATAAAGTAATACCATAATAATTATATTTACATTAGATTTCTTTTGATTCAATAATTAAATGATGTAATTGTGTAGCCACCTGCCATATTTCTCTTCGGACGTGAGTCCAAAGAATCCCTAACTACACCGTTACAACGAACAGTCGTCGAGATTGTTTCAATCACCACGTTAGGCGAATGTATTGGTGATCACAGTCAGTTGTTACTAGCGGACCTAAGCATCCTCCTGACATATAATTGGAAAGATAAAAATCTATTGTGCGTATAAAATTAAATAAATAGGTACCTTATACAAAACAATATAAAACAAAAAAAAACTTGCAACACATACACAGTGTCCGTAATACTTCATAAAGTAATACCATAATAATTATATTTACATTAGATTCCTTTTGATTCGATAATTAAATGATGTAATTGTGTAGCCACCTGCCATATTTCTCTTCGGACGTGACTCCAAAGAATCCCTATGTAAAACAGTAGTTTAGTGGAATCCATTACTTCTTTGAAGCGTTACAAACTAAGCTCCCCAGCTTGTTCAAATTTGCATTCACTATTCCTCGCTCTGTAGCCAAAGAACTGAAGTTTTATAGCTCCAACTTCCAGCGAGAAATAAACTTTCAAATCATCGAAACCGCTAACAAACTGGTTTAGTAATTATTGAAAAAAGCGCGGACTGACGCCTTGATGAATACTTTATGAACACTTTACCTATAATAATTATACAGGATGGCAATTTGAGATAGGGCATAAAGGGCAGCTGGATTACCTTATCTGCTGTAGCTACCGGAAAACGTACTTAGGGGACTGTCCACACCACCTGTTTAAGGTAGGTGCCCTTACTGCCCCATCTCAAATTTCCACCCTGTGTAATACGTTTAAGCGGCTCCTGCAACTTCTTATCTTCTCTTGGCCGAAAAGGCAACTAAACGACTAATACAAAAATTTCGATAGCAACATCCTTAACACGTTCAGTTCCGGATGCCCTCCAGGAGGGGGCATCCTGTAGTCGCATTCAAGATGCCGGGTGCCCTCGTGGAGGGCTTATTTTAACATAGGTTTTTCTTGGAAAATTCACCGTCATGAAACAAGCAAACACCTATTTTACGACGTAGTCGCGTATTTTTCACGGTTTTTAACCTAATGGCAAGAACCCTCCTAGAGGGTTCACTCTTAGCACAACATAACACGGAGGACCCTCCTGGAAGGTCCACTAGCATATGTATGGCGGCATGGCGTTAAGAGTTCTATGAAAGGTATGGTAGACTCAAAAGTGTTAATATGTTGCTAAGCGTGCTGAATATTTAGCAGTTGTAGAGCTTTTTGTGAATGACTACGTCCGGTAAAGTACCTACTACTAAAATACCTATTACTGCCGCCAAGGAGCGTTGTTTAGTTCGGTTTTAAGGGCTTGATGTATAATTTAAGTTAAAATGAAATTACAGACACATGAGATCTTACAAATTTATCTCTAAGGTTAGCAGCGCATTAGAAATACTCTTGGTATTATTCACTTCCCATCAGACGGGGTGCCGGGAGTCAGTCCCTCACTGTTTACGTCGCAGCTGTTTGTATACAAATAAAATAATACTTGGTATGCGACAAAAACTCTAATAAGCAGCCATAAAATCCCCACCTTTTGTAAAAAATCACAATAACACCCCGATATAAAAGTAACCCCTAAATATTCTTTCGTAAACAGCCATTACCCCAATTCCTCCTACAATAACCACTCGAGTGTTAGTCTGGGAAACCGTTAAAATTAAACCAAGACACGAAATTAATTCACCCACAAAGATTCCCCGGGGATGTTTTAGGGTAAGATTGCCAAACGCCATGGCAAATGTATACAAGGAAGCCGTAAGCGTCAGCCGCTTAAGTTTGGCAAATAAGATTTTTTTGGCACTTTTGTTTAGGTAAATATTTGTAAAGCTGAGTGTATAATGTTTGGGATTATATTTATCGGATTTTTGGATAATTTAAAAGGAAAACAAAATTTATTTGTATCCGTAAGTGTTTTTGTTTTTATTACTTTAGTGTTTTTTGGCAATCAAATAGGACAATTGGCAGATGGTGCCTACTTCAATTTCAGTTCGTCTTAGTTTATTTTTAAGGTATAATAATACTCTTTATCAACACAATTAGTATTTGAAGCTGATAGGAAACGTGTACAAGGCTGTAAGCAAGCAGATTACGACAAAAAGTCAACCTTAAGAAATCTGAAAATGTGTAGGTATTCATCAAAAAATTTAAGTTCATGTTGCCCGCCCCCATTGCGAAATAGTTACACAATATTACGGCAATCACTTCAAAACTTTAATTATTATTTGCTTTATGAAATTGAAAGGGTTCACCTTTCTTTGTATTTTATAGAGTAGGTGAACTCGACCTATTTTTTATGTATAGTTCAGCCATAAAAATATTTTATAAAAGGTAAACAAACAAAAGATCTTGAAAAAAAAACAATATTCTTTAATCCATTAAACGTAACACATTATAAGGAAATTAATTCAAGAAAAAGTGCTCAAGTTCTCTAAAAATGTGTATGTTCAATGGATTCTTAACGAAAACCGAATGTGATTAGTTACGGTTTACTCACGTGCATTTTTGGGGATTACACGACTAGTTTCGGACCCAAACGGAGCCCTTAGTCATGAGCTGATCACGCGGCGAGGTCGCGAGTCGAACTCTAAACTGAATGTTTTTCTACCAAAAGTTTGTTTACTGTTTATACAAAATTGGGATGGCTGGGCTATAATAACTTCCCCCAAGACCCATATTATATGGGGAAGGAAACGACATCAAAGTTCATTTGGGGCTTTTTACCATAATTGACACGGCTATTTTTATAGCCGTCACTCCCTTCCTTAGGGGTGGAAAACTGCTTCTATTAGCCATAATTACCTTAAGGAATAAAAGTAATAATTATGACGTAATAGTTGCTTCGTAATATCCTGTTGGCGTTGTAACAGTCAACAAGGGTGAATTGATTGCAATTAAATTAGTTATTTAGTTATCTTTGATTGTTTAAAACTTGTGTAAATTAGGCGACTGATTCTATATTAGAAGAAAATATAAGTTTATTGAAACACTTTGATCCATGTGACGTCTGGTGTGAATAGGTCATTCAGTGGACAAGGCTCATGATAAATGATAACTTCATATACATCAACTCGTAGACAAACATAGCGTTAAGGCATTTTTTTTTCTTTGTTTTGCGATGCTTTACACCACTTTTCGTGACTATGGAAGCTTCATAGGTGCCTTCTAAGGGTGTGTACGGACAGCGCGTACATTGGTACGCGTGGTCGGTTACGTGTACGCAGGAACGCTTAGTCCGTACAAGGCTTAAGATAGGCATCTCCATACTATTACTATGCGTTCCTGTGTAAGCGTAACCGACTACGCTTACACAGGAACGCGCAGTTCGTACACACCTTTATATGTCCGCTACACAATTCCACCGCCACGGATTCCCACAACAGAGGAATCATTGACGCTTCCAATTAACCTCCTCCAAAGAAAGCATCAGCCGCTCACAAATCTGGAGAGCGGCTGATGCTGCACAAAAATGTGGAGCCCCAATAAAAAATACTTGGCAATGCTCAAAAGAAAAGTCTTTTAATCATTGAGATCGTACACTTCCAAAGCACAAAAAACCCTAGCAATAGGTATATTGGTAGCGATAAGGATGATATAAGAAAAGATGGATGGGTTGTGTGAAAAATTACATGGGTAAGAAAGGAGTGAGTACTGAGATGACGGCTGATAGAGGAGAATGGAAGAGGAATACATGCTGTTCCGACCCCATCTAGAGTGGGATAAAGGCAGGAAGTCGACTACGGTAACGATTAGGTTAGGAAAAAAAAGCAATGGCCCAATATTACTAATCCCGCATGATTTGTTTTTCTTCAAGGAATTCCTAACGTTAATTGAACGCAGTAAGTTTTTTCTCCGTTTCCGCGGTAAACAACAAACCGATCAAAACAGACCTAGTGCAGCAACCACGCCGCGTGTCGCTTCCAGAACTTTACCACCAAAAAACATTGCACTAAATAGTAGGCTTATCAATGTCATCTAAAAATACCCCTGCTAACCGGGGTGCAAAATATTGATTTTCCATTGAGATCGTACAACCAGTTCCTAAGCACAAAAAGACCTTAGTAATAGGTAAATTGGTAACAATTAAGACAAGAAAAAGAAGCAATGGTACACCATAAAATTTTTGGAGAACTCTAATCCCGCACAATTCCTTTTTCTTCAAGGAATTCCTTACATTAATTGAGCCCAGTAAGTTTTTTCTCAGTTTCCGCGGTAAACAACAAACCGTTTAAAACAGACCTTGTAGCAACCACGCTGCGTGTCGCTTCCAGAACTTTACCACCAAAAATCATTACACTAAATAGTAGGCTTATCAATGTCATCTAAAAATACCCCTGCTAACCGAGCTGTGGGGTGCAAAATATTGATTTTCCATTGTTAGGGCCTTCAGGAGTTGATAAATTGCTTCGGCATGACGATGCAAATCAGTGTCGGCCTCTGTTGCCAACGGCCGTGACTAATTATAGTATGTATATCAACAATTTACAGGGTGTTAACGAATTCGTGTAATTCCTTCAAACCACATGATCTGTTAATGGTATAGATTAACCCCGCACGGGATTTAGATTGATTAAAAATAAAAATAAAAACTTCTTTTTATCTAAATTTTTTTTTTTTATGATAGAATATTTCGATGCTATGCATAAATGAATGAAGGCACGACAACACAGCTGACGGGTGCGACTAGCGCGATATCGCTCCATCCAGTCAGTTAACTCGGGACGCTAAAACTACTCGGATACAGAATACCATGGCTCATTTTTTGAAAACTTTTTTTTGTTGATTCTGAAAAAAACCTATGCAGGGTCAATCAGTGTTAACAGTAGATCACGCGGTTTGAAGGAATTACACGAATTCGTTTACACCTTGTATACAGGGTGTTAACGAATTCGTGTAATTCCTTCAAACTACATGATCTATTAATGGTATAGATAAACCCCGCACGGGATTTAGATTGATTGAAAATAAAAATAAACTTTTTTTTCCCAAATAAAATTTTTATGTGATAGAAAATTTCGATGCCAGGCATAAATTAATGAAGGCACGACGACACAGCTGACGGGTACGACTAGCGCGATATCGCTCCACGCAGTCAGTTAACTCGGGATGCTAAAACTACTCGGATACAGAATACCATGGCTCATTTTTTGAAAACTTTTTTTTGTTGATTCTGAAAAAAACCTATGCAGGGTCAATCAGTGTTACCAGTAGATCACGCGGTTTGAAGGAATTACACGAATTCGTTTACACCCTGTATATAGTATAAAATATGCAACGCTCTGTTTTGTGTACTCACAGTACATTTTACAATAGCCTGCAAACATTGTTTACGCATCTTTTGTGCGTAGAATGCTGATTCATGGGATTCTAAAGGTGTATTTGATTTTGTTGCAAGGTAAAGTACTTTATTGTTGTTTTTTTTTTCAAAGATACGTTTTCCGTAATCTATAGTACCGCATTTACTATTTTGGAATATGATATAATTGAAGAATTACTTAGTTCTTTTTAATCGTTATCATTACAAAAGGCAGCTCCTTAAAATACCCGCCCTACACCGTTTCCTAGTGTTTATGCTGTGAAGAAGAAACGGCGCAACAAACTCCCCAGCAACACAGATCTGTCTGTTAAGTGAATAAATTAATTGAGTTTATACACAAGCAAAAGGTAATATTAATAACATTAATTGAATTATGTGCATTGAGGATGATAAACAAAGTATATACTTAGACTAAAATAATGCAATTTAAACAGAAAACGAATCGTAACATAAATATACAAATACAATATAATGAAAAAGAAGTACAATTAACAACAACAACCAAATTCCTTGGTGTACACATAGATAATAACCTTAAATGGCAAAGTCACATAGAATTTGTATGTCAAAAATTATCACAATCATCATATAGCCTGCACATGCTAGCAAAAAAAGTCAGCCTCCCTACATTACTGGTGGCCTATCATGGATATGTTGCTTCTAGGCTAAGATATGCAATAATTTTCTGGGGAAACGCCACTAATTGCGATAAAGTGTTCAAATGTCAAAAGAGGTGCATCCGTGCTATGTGTGGTCTAAAAATAACTGATAGCTGTAAGAATTTCTTTATAAACTTAAAATTACTTACCTTACCCTCACTATACATATTTGAAATGGCTATTTTTATCAGGTCTCATCCATCCTTGTTTACACTGGAGCATAGGTCTCGCAACAGAAGTAAATTATATAATAACCTTAGTAGACGATATAAAACTAGCCTGTATGAGAATAGTGTGTTTGTTATGGCACCAAAGATTTATAACAAGATCCCTAATAGTATTAAGGAGTTTAGAGACATTCGTGTTTTCAAAAATAAGCTGTTCCAATTCCTCATTGAATATTCATTCTACTCTGTTGACGAATTCTTAAAGTGTTAATGTCCGATTGAATCTACCTATATGATTATAACTTTTTAATGAATTATGATCTTAAACTATTTTTTTTATGACATTTGTATGCCCATGAGGCTGATCACAGCATGACCTTTGTATAAATAAGACCTAATTATTACCTGTGAATCACAAATAAATGATTTGATTTGATTTGATTTAGACGAGTTCGATTAAAGTATCACTGGTGTAAACCGACATAAAAAGATTACGCGAGAAAAAATAATGCCCGTAAAATAGTTACGATTTTTTATTGAAATTATTTGTGTTCGAAAAGTCATTATAACAAAGCGATTCTTTAAAAATATTACCTTTATTCAAAAGATCTATTAATATTCAATAACCTTTACACTGACACGTGTTATATTAAAAATTGCTCCAATGCGAGGCTTCGTGACCTTTAGTTCCTTTGATATTCGAGATTAAACCTGTCGCAAAGACCCCCTCCCCTTACCCCTTCATATATTATTCAATACCCTACCTTTTGTTTTCTACGCCATTTTTCTTGGAAAACTATGTAATAGTTGATATTATGTGTCTGTGGTGGGACAGAATTGGATCTGGGTTTGCCGATTTTGCCAATTTTCGTTGAAGACGCGGTAAATGTTTTGGGCTGGGAAAAGAATTTTGTGTTTATGTTACCTTTTATGTTTTTGTTTTTAGGTTACCTCGTTTTTGGTAAAACAGATTGCAGAACACGAAATGTATATTATATACCTACACTACAATATATTATTATACAATATATTTGCAAATGAAGGGTCCACTGCAATAATGATGAATGTCCAAACTTTCTTTAATTCTAAGTAAGAATTTCATTTGGACATTTGATAAATGCAGTTCGTAATCTCGTTTAAAAACTCAGCATCATCGCTTACAGTCCCGAGTTAAATATGTTTTTAAAAATCGGCTACACGGCTAGAACGCTCAGCGTCAAAGGAGTTCATCGTTAAATCGGAGTTTTCTTTCACTATTTATAAAATTAAAAAGCAAATATCTTAAAACAAAGTAAAAAGGACAAAATCAATCAATCTGCCTAGCCTTTTCCCAACTATGTTGGGGTCGGCTTCCAGTCGAACCGGATGCAGCTGAATATCAGTATTTTACATGGAGCGACTGCCTATCAGACCTCCACAACCCAATAACTGGGTAATACGATACTCTTGGTAAGACTGGTTGTCAGACTTTCTGGCTTCTGACCAACAGTAACGACTGTCAAAGATCTACAAATGACAGCCGGGACCAACGGCTTTACGTGCTTTCCGAGGCACGGAGGAAACTCGCTATGGTAAATGGTCACCCATCCACAGACCAACCTCGGCAAGCGTGGCTTAACCCGGAAGATCGGTCTATGCGGCTGTAATTATTTAGCCACGAGCTCCTCTCTAAAGTAAAAAGGACATTTATCATTATTGCAGTGGACCCTTCAAATGTTTTCATGCATTTTGATCTAGGTCAAGAAGAATTAATGTTGACAAGCGGAGGATGGCCATTCATGAGTGGTGGCCTACAACAGACAGTCGCGTAGTCGTAGCGTGGGACGTCTAAGAAAATCGCCGACGGGAACTGGTTAAAACCAACTCAGGATAGAAACGGTTGACATTATCGAAAGGAAGGTTTTAGGTCACTGAGGAATCAGTGTAGTGTAGAGTAGTCAGAAGCAGAGGACGATAATCATAATGAAAATGTTTTTTTAATTTAAGAAACGCAGTATTTATCTGAAACGTTTTATGAGTTATAATTATTAATATCTACTTCATCAAAATTTGAATTTAAGCATTGATAAAAAACTTCCGTTCACAAAATAATCATACCATATCACTTCATACTTGCGTAATTCAATTTATTATTCCGAGAAGTCCTTAGGCTTACCGTATTATTTGGAGCAAAGTATGTAAAGTTAGATGCTCATAATCGTGCTTGATTAGTTCGTAGCCAAAACGAAAGAAAGAAAGACGGAAAGGAAACTTTGGATTTTGATTTTGGAGTATTATTAATCCCCTCTTCACATGTGGCTGTCGTGGAAGATAATTGAGAATTTATATCAAGAGGATGGGCAGTTCTCCTTGGTTCTCCTCAATTGGTGATTCCAGTTGATTAGAAGACCAAATCAACATACTGGAATCACCAATTCATGGAGTTTATACTAATGCAGCAATGTCCCCTAATGTGATTGTTCCTTCTAGCGGTGATTAACACGTCCGCCTCAGTGGATTGGATATCTTTTTATAAATAAATGCTTTTTCTTTCTTTCACATGAAAAAGTTTTAATCGCAAAAGGAATAAAGATCACCTTTGCCGTCGTTTTCTATCTAAATATCTTAATAATAAATGTAAGGTCATCTAGGTATATGCTCTAAGTGGTCATCAGATGTGACTGTGATTAAACAAAAGCTTTTCTCTGAATCCCGAAATAAAAATCTATGTATTTTACCTTTGTTTATGCCTTTTATAAGGTTTATTTTATTAAGCTTTCGGTTTGTAGTCTATTGTAAAATTAAATGTCAGTTTTTTCCTAGAATTTTTACAACACAGAAAGGTATTAAGCTCTGTTCATATTCATTCTTTTGTTTCGAAGTACGGATTTTATAATTTGTTTACAGCATTTATAAAACCATACTCTTTTTGCCAGGCGTGATTAATTCACATATTACAGCGAAATCTTTTCCACGAAACAGACCTTTGAGGTGATCATTACAATTAAAAAAAAACAGCTTACGCGTTGTCTTTATTTACCAAACTTCAAAGCAGTTGATTGTCGGTAGCTCTTTGCATTTGAATCCCTAATATTACTAGCTTTCGCCCGCAGCTTCGCTTGCGTGAAATTTTGAACCCGTTAAGTGACGATTTTCCATACAAACTTTCATCCCCTATTTAACTCCCTTAGAGGATGAATTTCGAAAAATCCCTTCTTAGTGGATGCCTACATTATAAAAGGAACCTACTGTGAAAATTTCAAGTTTCTAACCCCCGCGGTTTAGGCTGTGCGTTGATAGATCAGTCAGTCAGTCAGTCAGCTTCTCCTTTTATAAATATAGATAAATGCGAAAGTAACTATGTCTGTCTGTGACGCTTTCACGTCTAAACCGTTGAACCGATTTTGATGAAACTTAGAACGGAGATAGTCTGGAACCCGAAAAAGGATATAGGTTACTTTTATCCCGCGAAACCGCGAATTATCTACGCGATAAACAACAACTACGCGGGAGAAGCAGCGAGCGACCTCTAATAAGTCTATAACTCTTATAATTTCTTCCTGTACTTATAATAAAGTTGTCAGTTCTTTAGGCGACTAAATCTAGAGACTAAAGGTAGAGAAGACTAGGCCAAGTGTTTGTTAGCACTTCTGGAGCTTATCTCCTGGGTCATGGAAATTGCTTCGGCTGCATGTTTTTGTGTATGCAGTAAGACTATGGTACACACGGTGCCCCAAGAAAAGACTTTTGGGCTTGAGCAAAATATGCGGCATTCGATGTTCATTGTGCTCAGAATTACGCAGAAAGCTTGGTGATAGGATCTATACCGTCCACCTGACTAACTACGACCCTGACATTAAAGTTCAGCGCCAAGCAATTTACTGTATTCCGTCGCCTATGTGAAAGCCAGAAGGGTATACGGAAATCGCACTATATCTGTTAGTTCGTCGCGTGTGTTCCTTTTAATACCTTGGCCGCGATTACCATCAGATGCGACTAGGGTCAGACGTGACAGAGGAAAATAATAAAAATGAAACTAAAACGTCACTGTGGTGGATTTTTATCTAGGGGCACCATGTGTACCTAGACTGTGTCTCTTGGGAGCGGTCTATCTCCAGCAATGGACTACGATAACCTGAGCATATTATTATTGTTTGATAGAAGACTGTGTAATGGAATAACAGTGAATTGAAGCTTCCAATTCTATTGAGTTTGCTTAGCCAAGCCCGACGACAGTTAGGGTTAGTTAGCTTAATCACCAGGGAATAAATTAAATCCCAGCTTTGCCTACCTTACTGTACAATATAGCTCTGCAGTTTCCTGTTTAAATTAATACATGTTTTACCAACATTAATTATCTAAATGAACAAATTAAGAGAAATAGCTGTTCAAAGATTTCATAATAAAATATGCTCAAATCTGTCTATCCTTAGCTATGATTAGCTGTGTTTACATTTTCGGCTACATTAGAGGTCACGCATTAGAAGCTCCATTTTTTGAGTTCGAAGCAGGGATGAAGAACTTTTGAAAAAACTTGAATAATCCTCAATTTGCATGGCAGTAACAATTATCGAATTTTGACACTTGATTTAAAACAGCCATCACTGATACTATAAGTGGCCTGTGGATTAGTACCCCCTTTCCGACTAACCTTGTATAAAATGTGAGTACTTTTTTTTAAGTACCTTAATTGTTGTTTAACGAGAATATTAGTGTTGTGAACACATTAAAGGAATGGATTGACACCTGACGATGTCAAGAGACCAGATGGCATGTCGTTGATGCCATAGAAGATGGGTAGGCCCCTGGTATGGGACGCAACGTGCATCGATACCCCTGCGCCATCCCATCTTCCTAGCTCCGCAGGCTGTGCTGGCGCTGCTGCTGCAGCTGCGGAGGCCCACAAGCGGAGAAAATATAATAACTATATTAGTAATTATATTTTTGCGCTGTTTGGGGTCGAAACACTCGGGACGTGTTGCAAGGCGGCTGGTCGATACTCCCCGTGACCCGAAGGCTGACCTCTACTTTGGTTAAAGGATTAGCATTGCCAAATAACGTGGCAATGCTGCCAGCCTTCTGGGCACGTTACCAGTCGACAGCGACGCGGAAGAATATTTTGATGCCCTATTTTAGTTAATAGTTTTATTGGGGTATATTTTTCTTTATTTGTAATTATGTACATATTGTTTGTATAAATAAAAAAAGGAATAAAATAAGTAATGCAGTTTCCCGACGAAAAATCTAAATATCTCGAACACTCATACGCAAACCTATCGTAATCATTAGCTCTTTCAATTGTTACACTGAACCGTGTATTCGCTTATGTAATTTCAAGCTATTGTTACTAGTAACAGATTACGTAACAAACCAATGTTTATGAGCGGTAATAAAACGAGAAAACCGTTATTTCCTTTACCTTAATTGTTGGTTTGATATGCGGTTTGGATAAGTATAGATGACATAATTGGTGACACGAGGATTGTTAAATTTATTCAGTGTAAAAATAGGCAGGAATAAAGAAGATAGGTCGCTTCGTGTATGTATAATCGGCCCATTACTATCCCACTGTTGGGCAAGGTTTTAGCTCTTAGTCCACCATGCATGCGGGTTGACGGACTACACATGTGGTCGAGGACTTTTTGGAAGTCTCTCAGGTGTGCGGGTTTCCTTAAGATGTTTTACTTTACAACATTTTGATCTGCTTATGGATTCAAAAAGTTATAGGTGCGAGTGACATCGTTACTTAGACCCTCCAGTATGGTAGGCCAGTGTCCATATGGAAGGCGATCACTGCTTTTGAAAAAGATTTTTGTTTTGTTTCTATCGTCCGTGTCAAATTTTGGTATTCAGCAGCCGCATATAGTTAGAACTGGAAGCCGTCTGTTTGTGAAAATACTTTTAATATAAAATTAAATAATTCTATAACTTGAAGCGACACAAGCGATGGATATTATTGTTCATACATTTATTTGATTTGCTATTAGTACTTCCTTTATTATTGTATTTTTATCGTTGAAAATTGTGCTCTTCGTTATGATATTATTAATTATTAACACATTTGCTAAAAAATAAAACAGACTGATTAAATATTAGTAGCCCTTATCATTAAAATAATCTGTTGACTCTTAAGCCTTCTCTGACACCGTTCAGCCCTAGCTGCGTCTCCCGTACATTATTTGCTGCTTCATTTTTATTATTAGGGGAAGGCACAGTCACAAAGAATGGGCCCCTGTCTACTCGTAGGTGTTTTAAAGGTGACTGGAAGTCCCAAGAGTTCCACACTCTAATGCCAGTAGCTTTTTCCTACTCGCTAAATCCTTCTGTAATGACCAATTAGTCTGCAAAGCATGGTCACGCAGGATTATTGCATAGCTTCTTCACGAATATTAATTGATGTCATGATGTTCAGCGGAGGATATTTACGGGCTAATAATAATTATTAATTGTTTTATTTCCGTGCCTCGAAGAGTAAGTTAAACCGTCGGTCCTGGGTGTCATACTAATACCTATGGCTCGAAAGACTGACCACCGGACTAACCTAAGATAACGGCATTGCTCAGTAACTGTGTTGCGGAGGTCTGATGGCAGTCGTTTTGTGCACAATACTGGTATCCAGCCTGATCTAGTTAGACTCGAAACTGACCCAAACATAATTGGGAAAAGGGTAGGCAGAACGAATAGTTATGAAGAAGAAGATGCATAACAGATCAATTTGTGAACTAATCTATACATATAATAAATCTGTAGACATGGCGTGTCTGTACATAGCAAATATTTTGAAAAAATCTGGTTGGGGTGTTAAACGATAACCAATAGAACCCATTTTTAACATTTTTGGAATTTTTGTCTGTTTGTCTGTATGTCTGTTTGTCTGTTTGTCTGTTTATCTGTTTATCTGTTTGTTTGTTCAAGCATCACGTAAAAACAACTGATCCAATGTTGTTGACTTTTATAAATAAATATTGTGCTTATCTCCAAGTAACATATGTTTTTTGTTTCATCGCAATCGGTTCACGCAATCAAAAGTTATGCGAATTTTAAGTTTTCTAGAAGAACTTAACATGTATTTGTGTATACCATTTCTATTCAATAGATGGCGTTACGTGTATCAAATCAAGTTGTGAGGAAATATATGTATTACTATTCTCAGTCTACGAAAGGTCTATTGAAATGCTATCCGAAGAAGGTACTAACTAAGCTTTTATAAAAAAAAACTAAGAAATTGTTATTTAAAATTTATTAGGTAGGTACCTAATAAATTTTAAATAACAATTTCTTCGTTTTTTTTTTATAAAAGCTTAGTCACTGCCATTCAGATAGATGGGTAGGTACCCATCTATCTGAATGGCAGTGGAAGAGAAATACACTCAATTTCATAAGCGAGTGTAGGTATTCTAAATTGTTAATTGTGCAAGGCAATACGATAGATTAATTTGAAATACTCATATATTTTATTATTAATACTTAAATACGTACCTATTTATAAATCTATTTACTATTAATAAAATTCAAAGTGCACTTTGTCTAATTAAATATTTTTCCAAAATTTCGATTCGGTGGTACTATACTATCGATACAGAAACCATAACATTTTTTTTTAGAATTATTATTCTGTCTGTTTGTCTTTCCGTCCGGACATCACGTAAAATCCCGTGGATGGATTTTGATGGGACTTTCGCTGATGTGTTTCGTAAAGAGCGACAATTTTGCTGGTAAATATAATATCATCACGCTATTGTTCATAGGAGCCGAGCAGCGGAACATTATTTTCACATACTGCGAAGTATAAGCTTAATATTCGGATCGTAAAATCGCGTGAATCGATTTTGATGGGCCTGCGCTTATATTTTACGCGTCCAATACAATAATGCATTCAGGGTGTTGTTGCGGTTGCCGCGGGCTTGCAGCGCGTCAGGCATGTTTGCGGACGCGCACGTCGACGGGTTCCACGCCATACTGCGCAAGCGGAGCGCCGCCACGCTCTGCAGAGTCCGCGCCAGCACTAACAACATCCTGGAGATGATAGCGAGCAGGCTGGACAGTCGCTTTAGTAGGCACTGGAACAGCCTGCACTTGAGTGCGTGCGTGTATACCTACTAACATAGAAAATAAGTTATCATATACTAACAAATGTTGTTTCTGTTATTTTAAATTTGTTGCGTGTAACTTTTATGGACCGTAAAGGTCTGAATTAAATGATTTTATTTATTATTATTATTATGCTGGTATATAAACTATCACGCTATTGCTCATAGATGCCGAGCAACGAAACATTATTTACATATACTGCGTAGTATAAGCTGTAGACAGAAGTAAGTGCTACAGTGAACGGTCGCTGGCTCAGTGTCCAGCGTTAAAACATCACTTTAAAAAAATACACTTTTTGTAATTTTTTTGGAATGTTTTTATATATTTTATTTTGTTCATTGTTGTCAGAACTATTCAAAGCCTGTCGTCGCCGTTTTATTAAGTTTATTTAAGCCTTAGGTTATGTCCCAAAACACATGGCCATGAAGGGAAAGTACTATACTTAAATATTAAAAATTGCAAATTTCACTCAAAGGAGGCTTCATTTTATTTTTAAAAGTAAGAAATATTGCCTTTACTGATTTTTTTGCCTGAACCGGGAATCGAAAAGGTTTCGTTACATTATCACAATAAATATCAATATTCAATTATAATCCATTTTAGCAACGAAATGTATGGAAATAAGCAACGCGTTTTTAGTATTATGGTTATATGAACCTTTACGGTCAGTCAAGAAAAGCTGAAACTCTACCTAAAGAAATGGTTTAAAAGATATAAGTGCCTTGGTGGGACACCTTTGTCTATTATTATAATAAATGGAATACATATACACTAGGTATTTAGTTACTGCGACACAATGTTGTTTTCCGAGTTCCACGCGGACGGAGTCGCGGGCACAGCTAGTAGCATAATAATAGTGTGTTTTCACAAAAAAAACCTTCCATGTTCAGTTAAGTTACGGTAGAGCCAACACTTTAATTGTTGTTTACCGGTTCTTAATGATGATGATAGTTTGTTTGTCTGTCAAACCACTTGTGCGTGACAAAATCAATGCATCGCAAGGACAGAGATGCATTTCCTACTTCCCAATTCTATTCCGTGTGAAAAACGTGCAGTTAAAGAAGTAAGGGCCTCGAAACCAATGGCGCGAATAATAGTGTTATAAAGAAATCGTTTCCCGATTAAACTGGATAAAGGCGCCATCTTTTTGTGGTTTGTGCCATATTTTGTGCCCTTTGGTGCAGGAAAAAAACTTATAAGTACTATTCTTTTTTTAGTTGGCCGGCTTCGTTTGTAAAGCCTTCGGCATTTGGAAGTTTCCTACTGAGTTTACTTCTCACGATAATATACAACATTGTTAGAAATACGTTTCTCGTGTAAGATGATCAGATGAATTTGTAACGTGTGGTGCTTAGTGTTAGGTAGTAGCTACTACCTAACACTAAGCACCACACGACCATACTACATAACACTAGTGTTATGTAGTGTGTGGTAGTAGGTTAAGGCTGCCTAAGGCCCGTTTAAAAAGACGCGGCATCCACTGCGCACTTTTTCCGCTGCGTACGGTCATACATACAATCAAAACTCAAACAATACGTGAGAAAAAAGAGTAAAAAGAAAGTTAATGAGTATCCTTCTAATTTCTTGCCGGCTCTTCTCCATAGGATCTACTTTTTGGAACAGTGCAACTAAATTGCCAAGGCGTTTCCTAAGTGCATGTACTGTGCCTGTTCGAAATAAAAAACTTTTAATTTGAAATGCGTCTCCATAAATGATCCAATACAACGCCCTGCAACACGCGTCGCGTTATGTTCCACGTCTGACGAGGCCTAATGTTGTCGACTCATAAGCAAGTGCTTCGGAGATGTTTGCAGTAGCACACATGTCGATAGTTTCAATGCGATCACGCGGAACAAGGCAGCGTCTCTGTTGCATCAGATTCGGGGCCGCTCCTACAGCATCGTGGGAGCGATAGCCGAAATTGAAAATTGTCCGCTGCTCAGTTATTTAACAAGTTTTTAAAGTCAGTAAGGCCAATTCACGTAACTAAAGAAGTTCAGTTGCAGTACAGTTGCAGTTAAGTTTCGATTTAAACAACGCTTTATGTATTCTATTCGTAGACATATGGCCACACCGAAGGTAAGTTTGGCTGTCGTACAGTTGACGCACAGTTCTCGCGCAGTTTACACGCAGTTAAAATAATATAACAAGAATATTATTAAGCACTAAACTTATTAACTGCAGCGTCATTACAACTTGATCGGCGCGTTTTGAAATTCTATAGGTGCTACACTCACTCTCTACTAACATCGTTGTAAGAGTTTACTAAGAAAATGGATCTATATGGGAAATATAAGCTGTGAAATTGTAACGGGAATCAATTAAACTTTAATGTCCATAAGATATGCGGAGCCAAATGCTCGGATTTCTAATGGTGACCATTTTAGACATTGATTTAAAAGTCAGTGGCGGTAGGAGATGTGGTAAAATGAGGCTGGTGTTCACCAACACCAATTCTCTGGTTAAACAAACGTTTACTCGAAAAATGTAGTAAAATTTTGGGTAATCTGTTGTTTCTGAACAACTAGTCTAAAACCTTAAAGTCTTCGCTAGTCTAAACACTAGAGAATTAATATTGGTGAACATCAGTCTAAGTCGCAGACTTTTTGTGTACGAATATTGAATGCAATATTTATGCGGATGCATTATTATAATGGAAACGCACGAACACAACATGATTCGATAGCCATTTTATTTCCGAAACCATGAAGTCTGCTCAACATTCTGAACTCCTTTTACAAGGTGAAGAACTATGAATTCTTGAAAAACTGCAGGTTCATACATTTTGTTACGCAACATTTATTTATTTAATTCAGGCATCAAGGCCCATAGAAAATACATATTACAATACAATAATATAAAATACTATACATAAACAAGATAATTATCTTAAAAACTATTTCACACGTAAAGTCGGCGTCGTGTGTCGCGTGGTCTCGGGTATCCGCCTCGGAATCGCCGGAACACTACACCTTTCGCCCAAAATTCTTCCTTCGTGAAGGTCGACAGATGTTTAGTAGGCATCCTCACCACAAACGAATTGAAATTCACGCTGTGGCGAGACTCCAACCGCTCGACCCTCAGAGTGAGCTAGCTAGAGTGAGATTTATCACAACTATCATTACAAGATATTCCTAATGCGGTAGTATGGTCCTAAAACTATGCAAAACATAACACATAAAATGTAATTTTTGCAAATTCATTCAAGAGCAGGAAAACAAATCAATCCTCTCAGCAACGTCATTGATACGAAAGGCGCACGTCATGGGCGCTTTGCCGAACATTGATTATTTTGTATGAAACAGCAGTTTTTTTTTTACGATTACAGAGTTAGTCACATAATAAAAGTTGTATAATATTATGATGAACACTGTTCATGGTTTTCGGATGTAAAGTGATTAACGAGTCATGCTGTATAAGAATGTACCTACCTTAATAATTAAACAACATATTTATGTTGCACATAGTTCAGATAATGTAGCAACCTCAGTTATTTTTATCGCTCCTATTCTTGGTTCCGATAAAATAATCTCCGGTATTGATATCGCGAGATCCAGATAAAGATATGAGGAAACAGTCTCAAGAACTGTTATGATGAAATATTATTTTAATAATATAATATTTGAAAAAACTATTAGGTACAAAAAGTACTACGACATAAGTTATGGGGCTCGGCAATCTTCGTTTTTCCGAATTTGTACGAATTATGCGACCTGTAATGTAATCGAAACTAGTATTGCTCAAGTTTTTACTAAACAAAGTATCTTTATCTTTTTGTTTCGATGATATAATATAAATCCAACTTCGTCCTCTTTTGGATCAATTCCTGATAGAACACTTAATTGGTCGGATATTTCGTACAAATTCGGAAACTTTCCGATACGCAGAACATAAGTCGTGGTACAGTACGTAACGTAACGTTTACATACTCGTATTCTTTATTTATGCCATTCAGAATACTGGTCCTGCTTACAAGCGCATGAAGAACAACCTACGACGTAGTCCACTGCTGGACACATGTCTCTCCCAAATTGCAACATAACTCTTGATTCTAGATTTAGGCCACATCAGCTACCTTCTTCTAATTAGTTGGCATACTAAGCCCCTATTTTTTTCTTTTAATATTTATTGCTCTGATTACTCAGAGCGTTTTTGCATACTTAATTATCGATTCCACTAAGATGTCTGATGATATTTAAAAGAATTCTTGTCTCAAACGGGCAAGCTTAAACTACCCTAGATGAATACCCAACGTAAATTGTTGTGTAGAAGAGTCCACGTCCGCTTTATTCAAATAAATCTCGTTACCCTGAACCTTTCCATTTTAATTATTTTGTTTAGTGGATCTAATTAAAGTCTCATTACGCGAAGCTTCCCCCGTTACTGTCAATTAATGCAATTCTGTAGGTATCAGGGTAATTACCCTTGAAGTATTGCTGATAAGATCTCGCTCTGGTGTAAGATATAAACTTTTATAGGGACATTCTTGGCGTGTTGATGTTTAATCAAACTTTGAGGGTACTTTTGAAACGAAGGCTGAAAATCGACCTTGTCGTAATCTATAGATAGATTATATTTTTATAGAGGGTGCAAATGAATTCGTGTTCCTTAAAACCACATGATCTATTGTTGGTATAGATTAACGGCCGTTTTCAATAAGCTATCTATCGGCGGTTTCGCCTACTAGAGATAGAAATTTGACATAAGCTCCATAGAAGTAATGTCAAATTTCTATCTGTAGTAAGGCAAACAGCCGATAGATAGGATATTGAAAATGGCGGTAAACCGACACGGCTACATAGTATAAAACAAAGTCGCTTCCCGCTGTCTGTCCCTATGTATGCTTAGATCTTTAAAACTACGCAACGGATTCTTACGCGTTTTTTTTTAATAGATAGAGTGATTCAAGAGGAAGGTTTTAAGCTATAAAACGTACACGCGCGAAGCCGGGGCGGGTCGCTAGTAATGAAAAAAAATAATTGCGGTGGGAGTAAGTGATAATAGCTTTATTCACCAAATAAGGAAAGAATAAAAAAAGCAAACATTTTTTTTTGGTTGCTACCATTTATTTTTATTGATCATTTGTATGTCACGAATGAATGAATGAAAGCACAGCGACAAGCTGACAGTCACGACTAGTGCGATATCGCTCCGTACAGTCTGTGCTCGGAGCGCAAAAATGACTCAGAAAAAGTACACCATGTTTTTTTTTTTTTTGTACAATTTAACAACGTCCCATGCCGGTTCAATCTGTGTCACTAGTAGATCACGCTGTTTGAAGAAATTATACGAATTCATTTACACCCTGTATCTCGACCTCGAATAATGATGTTTTAATGTTACACCCACGCTTTGGTATTGTCATTATACTTTACGACTCTTTTCTATCAGAATGTAGAACTAGGCTTTTATTATTCATTTTCCGTATCGATATACCTAATTCTGAGTTCCTAAACGTTATCTATTATTCCCATTACATGGAGGCTAGGTCAGGCAAGTAAATAACAAAGGAACAAAACGATCACAGTACGTAAAGGCTTTTGGTAATATATTATTAATATTGCCTAACATAGGGAGCAGAAGACAAGGTCAGGCAATTATCGTTGTAATTAATAATTCTGCTGAATTACGCTAAAGCCCCCTATCTCGCTTTAATTATGTTGAATAAAACAACGATTTTCGTTGCGTGGTAACAGTAACTGTTGAGTGAACGTGTGAATAGAATATGTTTGGCAATCGATGTCGGATTAGTTTTGTATATTGTTTTATTTTCTAATTCCTTCTGGGTTTTTGTTGTGTAGAAAATATCGTAGTTTTGTTCTTAATAATCGATTGATGAAATGTATTATTTTAACATTAGACAAAACATAACTTAAATTAATCCTAACTAATATCATAAACGCGAAAGTAAGTTTGTTTGTTTGTTATCTTTTCACGCCTAAACCACTGAACCGATCATCCTGAAATTTTGCATATACGTTGTCAGGTGTACAGAAACGAACATAGAGTACCTTTCATCCCGAAAAAAAGTACCGTTCCCGAGGAAAACAACAATAACCTTAATAGATGGCGCCACGTGTCTTTCGAATCATGATTTAATTATATTATTATAGAAACATTAGTAGTGTGTTAAGAGGTGATTGTCAAATTCTAAATTACCGCGAGTGAAGCCGCGGGCAAAAGCAAGTACAATATAAATCTAAACTAAATCTAAAGTAAAAACAAAGTAAAATTATATCCTAGACTAAATCTACCAATACAAACTAAAGGAGTGCATCAAAATATCTATAAATATAAAAGGAGAAGCTGACTGACTGACTGACTGATCAATCAACGCACAGCCTAAACCGCTGGGGTTAGAAAGTTAAAATTTTGACAGTAGGTGCCTTTTGTAACGTAGGCATCCACTAAGAAAGGATTTTTCGAAATTCAACCCTTAAGGGGGTAAAATAGGGTATTTAAGTTTGTAAAGAAAGAAAGAAAATACATTTATTTAACGCAGACCAAAAGGCACACAGTACAAAACAAAGCATAAGAAAAAACACAAGAAAAGAAATTAACAGGGAAGTGTGCCTCACGGCTGCGCCAAAAAGGTCCAGTTCAGCAAAAAATGCCAGACAACTAGTGCCCGACGCTGGTTTTCAACTGGACCTGATGTGTGAGGTGACGAATGTAAGTCAGTGTAGGTACGGCAATGTGTGTCTATAAACTAGATAAAATAAAATAAATTGTGTTAAATAAAAATAATAACGAACATAATTATGTAGATAGTGTGACTTTGAATAAAAAATGCAACAAAAAACAAAAATAAAAAAACTAGTGAATAAATTACACAATCTATAAACAAACAAAATTTTATTAAATTTAAACACCCAATAGCCTGGCAACCCAAACACTAAAAATAAAAAAATTGTATGTTAGTCCGTCATTTTAGGAGTAAGAAGCATGAAATTAAATATTAAGGTTTCTGGTTAGAAATACATCTACACGTGTTTGAGGGTTTTTGGAAATTCTACCCGTAAGAGGTGAAATAGGGGATGAAAGATTTTTTTGTTTTTATAACTACGCCTAACAAGGGGCTTAATGAGGGCTCAAAATTTCACGCAAGCGGAGCTGCGAGCAAAAGCTAGTTAATTAATAAAATTAGACTGTTGGCATAATTATTTTTAAAAAACTTACTGACAATTTGTTTTATTGTTCACAAGCGCATGAGGTCTTGGTTTCGAGCCCTAGGTCGCGTAAAGTGTTATTGGATTTATCCGTGTAGAATTTCTCAATAGCAGCCAGGAGTCTGGTTTTGTGCCCGGTTGATGGTAATAGGCTCGCCTCCTATTACATGGGACTTAAACATAATGGTGAAATGAGGATGTACTATACACTTTTGCCCAACCCTTTGGGGAATACAGGGCGTGATTCTATGACTTATGTTACTTAAAAAAAAAGTTTTTTTTTCTCTCAATGAACTTAAGGTTCTCGTGATTTTATGACTTATGTTAATTAAAAAAAAAAGTTTTTTTTTTCTTAACGAACTTAAGGTTTTTTATTAAATTGCTAATGTAAAAACCTAAAAAGCAATTCAAAAGGGTATAAAATCAAATTTTAGTTTAACGTTGGTACTAAAAGGTTCGCTATTGCTATGTTCTATAGCTGTAATTACACAGAACCGTTGCTTAAAATTAAACCAAATCTGTTAAACAGATTTTACGGCTCCTTTCGGCCCTTTTTGTGGTCATGTTAAATAGGTAGATGAGGTAGGCTGAATTGTTGAATATTTAACGTTATTCGTAGAATGAAAGAAAGTACCTACATAGACATACCTACATTTTAAACAGTGTGGCAAAAAAAAAATCTTCGCCCTCGGATAGAATAGATCTTCTCGTTACTTTTACTTTCCTTTTTTTAGGATTCCGTATCCAAAGGGTAAAACGGGACCCTATTACTAAGACTCCGCTGTCTGTCCGTCCGTCCATCTGTCACCAGGCTGTATCTCATGAACCGTGATAGTTATACATTTTCACAGATGATGTATTTCTGTTGCCGCTATAACAACAAATACTAAAAAACAGAATAAAATAAATATGTAACTTATCGAGTACTGTAATTATAGACACAATAGATAAACAATGGCACGAACGATCCGGATCGTCGGTCGGGCCGCTAGCGCTTAAGGGGGCTTCCATACAACAAACGTGATTTTTTTGTCGCTGTCCGTCAGTCCTTCTGTCACCAGGCTGTATCTCATGAACCGTGGTAGTTAGACAGTTGAAATTTTCACAGATGATGTATTTCTGTTGCTGCTATAACAACAAATACTAAAAAACAAAATAAAAAAACATTTAAGGGGTTTTTTTTTCTATTTTACTGCTGTAGATCGTCCTTGGGGACGGTTTCTACGAACAACAAACGTGATTTTTTTGCCGTTTTTATAGATAATGGTACGCCACCCTTCGTGCGCGACTCCGACTCGCACTTGACCGGTTTTTTTTCCTTTAGAGGCGACTTAAAGTTACGTCCGGAGTACAGGCAGTATAGATGAATTTTTCAACTGAGCATGGATAGCCAAATTCGAGCACATAGGGAATAGCGAAAAATGCTCAAAGGAGTCTCAGGGCCGATTTTGATAAAAACTAAAAGTGAAGGCGAAGATTTACGAAAAAAAAAGCTATATTCTTGGACGGAAATTGAACAGGTTTATTTTGAAAAAAAAAAACGTAACCTGACTTATTACACCGTTTAAAAGTGTCGCTTTTATGGATCAAATTCTGGGAAGTCATGTAAAATGGCAAACTTATAGAAAGGCCAAATTTTTTAAGAAAATACTATTTTATTTATTTTTCTAATATTAATTAATCAATTTCGATATGATGCCTAGTGTTTTCAATACATAGCCGGCCTCAACGAAAAATTCAACATGGGGAAAAAGAATTTTAAAAAAGTATGGACAAGTACTACGAAAGTACTAAGAAATCGGTTCGGAATATTTAGATTAAAAAATATCAAGTCGTTATTTACAACAATTTGTTAGCACCGCACAGCTAGGCACCTTCATTACTCGTATTCCTTTTAATTACAAGTTTTATGGAACGAAAAATGGTATCCAATATCTATTTAATTAATTTATGTAATTATCAATTTATTGTAATATTCAGGACGGCACAAAATAAAATCAAGTTAAAATTAAAACGTTCCGAAACATTTTTATATTAAAATACCAAATTACGTGGTCTAGACGAAAAGGTCCGTTTTACCTAATACTGACTTTTTCACGTATTTAATTATAATAAGGGTAGGTTTCGTTATAAGTGACTTCAATTTTCTGTGTAATTCTACGCAGCATTATTGAGATAAAAAGAACAGGTAATTCAATCGATTGGGTGCTAGTATGTTTATTTAGCATTTCAGGGATGTAGTTTTAGAGGTAGTGATAGTTCTTCTTCTTCTCTCGTGTCAGCACGAGCTATACGAAAATAACTCATGCTGCAAAAAACAACACTAGAGCTTCTGGATTCGAAGATTTAGCAATAATTACCAAAAACGGCCGTTTTTAGCATTAATTACTAAAACTTCTAACCTAGAATGTCAAGTGTTGTTTTTTGGTGTTCAAAAATTTCTACAACACTTGACTAAAATTTTTTACGTACGAAATTTCAATATGTTGTGTATTGACAGAAATAATGCTTTTTTTCTAAAGTGGCGCCAGTATCGGTGGGGGAAGCGCCTTAACGCACACGCAGCCTACATATCAAACTATAAAATGAGCATAGTCAAGTGTCGGAAATTGTCCTGATTTCGTTTATGTGCGGCCAGACTTAATCAACAGGTCATAAGTGTACTAGTTAGCAAGAATATAATAGCAGCAGTAAGTATGTACTTCGTTTTTCCGATGTTGCAAATTACGAAAACGCGCCAATAGATATTTGTCTCTTTTTGTTGCGGGTGTGTAAGAGAGACACTACGCTCTCACAAAAACTATTGCCGTTTTAGTTGCAAACTCGTAATATGGTCCTTTCCAAACTCAACGTTTAAGACACAATTTCTCAAACGAACTTTGTACCATAAATATTTTCATTTCGTTGCCTTACCGAGGCTGTAATCTTTAAAAATTTGCCATAGCTTGTTCATTGCATAGTTGTATAATGTGCGTTCGACTATTTCTTATCAACTCGTTATTCGTACTTGCGCAACAGTGTTGACGTTCTCGCCTTTATGTAACAGTACCGTACTTGTTGCTAACTTTATAATAGGGGCCTAGTTGCCAATCAACCACACATTCTATGGATTTTTCGTACAGTAATGATGAAACTCCAAAAAACTTCAAAACTTATTTCTGCAAAATAGACTACAATTACCTAGTTCTCTTTGAATGTCACGTTACAAAAGACAGTCCCCAAAATCGCCCTCCCTTCACCGCTTCCTAGTGTTTTTGCTGTGAAGAAGCAACGGCGCAACGAACTCCCCAGCAACACAGATCTGTCTGTCAAGTGAATAAATTAATTGAGTCTATTCTATAGGTACTATGAGTTTTCATATTTTTCTATTGATCAAATTTATCGTGCCTTTTCTTTGCATTAGCAAGGCGAGCAATGCCATATTTATCAACGCATTCAGTTTCTGGCTCGACATTTGAGGAAATTATCTTTTGTACTCACAAAAGTAATGTGTAAGTTTAATTTTACTATCAGGCCGAACGTGTGTGTACCTTAGAGACAAGTAACTCTTATAATGTATACTAATCTGTATACCTCAGATGCCTGGGATAATAGAGCAAAAAGTCGCAATTATAAAAACTTCTAAACCTAGGGAGTAATATATACATTGAGCTTTAAAGTTCTTCACTTTGGGTCCAATTCTAACAGAAGTCAACAACGATGACACAGTTTAGACAATAAAATAGTGTCTAATACAATAAAACTTAACAAAACAGCCCAATAGGTCCTATGGGATAAAAACAAAATTTTGAACATCACCGGCTCAACAATGAATATTTTACATCTGTCTCTCTCAAAGGAACGTTATTTCTCGGTTGAAATGAGTTTAGAAATTAATACCTCCAGTCATTTGTTTTAATTAACTCATGAATATGAATGAGAATTACGCAGATGACATAGGTAACGTGCTAATTTAGTTTGCTAGCGTAAATTTTGTTGGTACGTCACTATTTGGGAATGATTTAGTAATAAATTATGTGTATGTCAGATTCAAGTTTGATATTTCAGCATTATCATGTGATGAATGTTCCTGACTATTATTACAGGTGGAAATACGGAGATTATGTTGGCATGTACGCTAAATAGGATAATCGCTTCGATATAAACAACATTTTTGATCAAAGAGCGTTAGACTGAATGTAATTTTGGATTTCGACTCGACTTAGTTTTTGAAGTCGCTAAGAAATGCTGTTAAGTTTATCCCAGTCTGATCACAGATTAGTTCGCATCAAAAACTTTAATCCGGCCTAGTCGAATAATCTTTCAGCTCTCCATTGGTTTATATAAACTGAAATTTTAATACAAAATAGAGAAGCAAAGAGAATTTTAAGAAATGAGATATAATCTCCTTGATCTTAGATGCAACGAAAACAAAATCTGAAAAAAATAGATTACTTCATGGAACTCATAAGTACAAAACTAGTAAGACGACTTGTTTGGGTTGCTTTAGGTAGTTATATTATTTTTTAAATATTTGGCATCTTCTGCTATGGTTTCTATTTCTAATAATTACGGCATTCGCTATTAAAATTCTGAAAAGAAAACAGTTACTCATATAGAATTGAAATATTACAAATTAATTCTAAATATAAAATTGTAAAAGAAAGAAAAATCGAAGAAATTAAACAGACCAATTGAAGGAAAAGACGGAAGTGACAATATATGGAGAAGTGAAGGAATTGGCTCTGGATAAAGAAAGATGGACATTGCTAAACCGACAAGTAACCCAGCACTTAAAGAATGGGTAAAATTATGAAAGCCTAAACTGTTTTTGCTATAACTAAAACAGATTTCCGAGGTAGGCAATCGTATCTTTTGTCTTTTGCAGACATTGAGGCTTAAATAGAAAAGATAATAGTAACAACCTAACTGTGAAAATTGTTATTGTTTATCTAAAATCTTCAAAGCAGTTATAACCAGAAAGTGGACCAAACGTGTTAGTTAGTTTAATTAATATTCCTAATGAGTGTAACAAGAAAGGACTACAATAACCCAAAAAGATATTAAGTCCAAGAAAACAAATTTAGTTTTAGAACTTAACATTTCGAAATAGAGGCGAGAATTCCTTGTACATAATTGGTTCTCGTCGAATCAGTTCCGCTCCAGTCTATTCCAAGTTTGCTTTCGGACCAATGATTTCCAAATCTAGTTTGTTAGTTTAGGACTTTAGATATTCGTCTGTAGTTTCCTCAAGTTTTACTTGTATTGCGACACAGTTTGGCTTAGTATATCTAGTTTACTGTCAGCAATAAAATCAATCTTCTCCTGGCGGTGTCCCTGGAGGTCGCATTTCGGAATTAAGGCGTCCATAATTTTGTTTCAAGTACTTCGAGCTCCATTTCTCGAAGCTCAGGTGGAAGACTTACTGTTCCACTTAAGGTGTCTGCAGAATTGCCAGATTTTGTCCACTGATTTTGACGATCGACATTTTCGACGTATGTGTCCATGGAAAAGATTTGTCGATTTTTTGGAGCAAAGTCGACACCACATAGCAAAGCAAAGTCGACACATAAATATTAGCCTGTAACTGTCCCACTGCTGGGCAAAGGCCTCTTCTCATACAGAGAAGGAACGAGCATTGATCGCCACGCTTGCTCATTGCGGGTTGGCGATTTCAGACCGTTAAAGTCCAGGTTTCCTCACGATGTTTTCCTTCACCGTATGTCAGTGGCGTCTTAGATTAACTAAGAAAGTACATATGAAATTGAAAAAGTCACATTGGTACATGCCTGGGTTTGAACCCATAACCCGGTGCTTAGCAAGCGGGTCTGTAACCTCCGGGCCACCACGACGTTTTCGACACATACTCTGTTTAATTTAAGAAAAGCCCTGATATAGCGGTAATTTCGTAAATTGTAGCCGTAAGGAGACTGATATAGATAAAACGTAAACGACATCATCAAAAACCGTAAAATAGCTATACATGGTGTAAACGAATTCGTGTAATTCTTTCAAACCGCGTGACTTACCGGTGATACTGATTGACCCTGCATAGGTATTTTTCAGAATCAACAAAAAAGTTTTCAAAAAATGTAGCATGGTATTCTGTATCTGAGTAATTTTAGCGTCCCTTTTTTTTTTTTTTTTTTTTTTTTTTTCTGGGTGGAAATCCTCATGGATGTCCTCCGCCCTGGGGTGGGCGGAGGGGTCTGTCAGACTCTTACTGACTAAAACCACCCCGGTGTTCCATCTCACACCTGCGCCGAGGGTCGCGGGAACTTACGACACTTCCGCAACCCCCAGCTGGTGCCGGCCCGCCGCAGCGGGCCTCCTCGGAATTTTAGCGTCCCAAGTTAACTAACTGTATGGAGCGATATCGGACTAGTCGTGCCCGTCAGCTGCGTCGCCGTGCCTGCATTCATTTATGCATGGCATCGAAATTTTGTATCACATAAAAAATTATTGGGAAAAAAGAAACTTTATTTTTTATTTTTACTCAATCTAAATCCCGTGCGGGGTTAATCTATACCATTAATAGATCATGTGGTTTGAAGGAATTACACGAATTCGTTAACACATGTATTATCCATGCTTTGTTTTTTTTTTTAAATATTTGATTTTCTTTGTATCGTAACGTTTTATAGAGAAATGTCAGGACTCACCTTACGTTGAAAAGGGTATAAGGGTATTTTTTTGGAAATCAGAGAAAAACGTATAACTACATTGTTTTGTTCAAGATTGTCCTGTTATGTTTCGGCACAAATTGGCAACGATTGAACCTTTAATTAACAGCGCGCATATTGGAGCTGAGTTCGGTCATATAACACAACCCTTGTAGCATTGTTATCTACAAATCCAGGAGTATGTATAAGTAGACAATTACATATAGGCCGGCCATTGAAATGTTGTCGCAAACCCTTGATCGTGGAACATTCGTTTTGCTTTGAACAATCCATTAAACATACACATTTAAAAAAAACCTTATTCTTCTTGAAACGAGATGAATGTTTCTCGATTAAAGGCTTGTTTACCAAATATGCAAATTTTTCATGGCCGGACTATACCGGATGTTAATAATTAACTAATTTTTATAGGGATACTCGGTATCGGAAATTGAAGAACTTTTCGAAATTCGCGTTTTTTTTTTGTTACTGTACATAAAAAAACCTTTTTTTAATTTTTTGTGGATAGTAATAAAAAAAACGCTGAATTCGAGAAGTTACTGTACGAAACTTATTCAATTTCAGATAAAAAAAACACACAAAATTCTTCATTTTATAAACATTTGCTAGTTTTTTAACATTCTAAATGTATTTTTGTACTTAGGTATAGCGTTATGTATGTGTAAGATACTATATATAGTAAGCTATGTGTTTTGATACAAGCCTACGTAAGCAATATCTCCAGAGATAGGTACGTTATTTTAGCGTTGACAATATATTCAGGGCGAGACGCCTGGTTTATCAGACTGTATTTTATATTATAACACACAGCTGTAGTAGGTACCTGTAGGTTCACCCAATAATGTGGAACCTTACCTGCCTTACCTTATTGTATTAGTTTAGGCAACACTATCCCTAAATCTGTAAACCTAGATTTTGTTGGGTAAACTCATATAACTACAAGGTTAGTCGGAAAGGGGGTACTAATCCGCAAGCCACATAAAGTATCACTGATAACTATTCTAAAGTAAGTGTTAAAATTAAAAAAAAAATGATCATTTTTATATTCCATGTAAAATAATAAAAAAAATTTTTTTTGAAGAAAAAAAATCTTCCTTTCTTTAGGTAGTTACGAAATAAGAAAATGGAGCGTTTAATCCGTGACCTCAAATATGACCTAAAATGTATATGTTACGGGTAAAAGCCGAATGGTGGTTACACCTAATTTTACCCGGGTACAACTAGGTGCAATGAGTAGCAGTTGGTTAGAACTAGGTGTAGCTTAAGTCGACGGAGCCCCGCTGGGCGGGGCTCCTATTTCTATCTGCAGGGTTTAAAGTAACCAAACACGAAGAGGATGACGGCGGCTTCGTTCGCTCACTCTAGCCCCCGTTATCCCCTTCGAACCTAATCTATCCGTGTCGGGGTTCCCTTAACCACCGATGTGCGGCTGCACCTAGTTCTACCCGCTATGATGAAGGGTAAACCTACTTCTAACCGCAGATATGTAGGATACATCTAAGTTTAACCGAATGTGGCCGGCTGCACCTAGTTGTACCCGGCTAAAACTAGGTGTAGCCACACTTCGGCTATTACCCGTAACATATATACAGCTGATCATAGCTGGAGATGAAGAGATTTTAGCGCATTTTTTATTAAATTTTTGAACTCTTAAACTATAAAGTTGTAGAACAAAAGTTATTCATTATTATGTGTACCGTGGAATGGGGTTACTTTGATTTACGGGGTGACTTTGATAAAAACTTAATAATTTTTTAAAACCGAAATTTCTCCTTTTCTAAACGCAAGCGTACGATTTTAATTCTTGGGTGTGCATCACTGAATGTCACTGTTTGTCAATGCCCAAGCGCTGCACGTACAAACGGATCGATATTGGAGATTTTCATAAAAAACTGTGAGTATTGCATTTCAACTATTTCAAAGGCTTAAATAACTTTACGGGTACCGGATTGGATATGAAAGGTGCTAGATTTTTTTTTAGTTTATGTTGATAAGTGTTTACTTAGCTTGAGAAAGACGTCATGCTTTGTATTCTAACCTCAAAAATTTCGTTCACTGACGGTTTTTCTTTTTTGCGGGGTGTCATTGATCATAGGCATGGGGTTTCTTTGATCATTGTTCAATCTCACCCAAACCTAGCAATTTTGCTGTTTCTGCCATTTTTAACATAAACTATCAATATGTTTTCAATGATGACTGCTTTATATACTTTTTTTTACTTTCAGCGCTCTGCCAAGTACCCATACAAAGCGTCCAGACGCTCGCGCCTATCGAAATTTTAATGATGAGATGTTGGAGCGAGCTGTAACAGCTGTTGCAGAAGATCTTATGGTTTTCAATAAGTCCCATGGAGTATAATAAAGAATTTATAATAAAATTGTTTTTTTTTTGAAAAGTTATTTTTATTGCCTTGATCAATGTCACCCCCAAACTCTTAAAAATGTAATAACTTTTTTTGCACTTGACCGATTTTTTTCGTTCTTTAGAAAAAGTGTCGCTTAAAAGGGTTACTTTTAGTTTCCGTGAAAAAAATAGGGGGTATCAAAGTAACCCCACTTACGGTTTAACATTGATCACTCACATTTATATTTTTCTTCGACATATTAGTCATTAAAAAATAAATCTAATTCATTGTATCGATTGTACAGTAAAAACCGATATTCTAATTTTTTTTTCGTTTTTTTTTCGTTTATATTTTAGAAAATATGGCCATTTGAATTTCGAAATTGATCAATGAAACCCCATTCCACGGTACTTTATCACCCTCTCAGATAAGTACCGACTTTTCCGACTAACCTTGTATAAAAAAGTACCAGGTATTTCATCCATCCCTTTTGATTGAAAGTAGTCTAGGCAAAGACAAACTTTATGAAATTTTTGATACCAAAACCAGGTCCTGCCAAAGTTTTACGTAACGGGTATTTATATTTAAACGAGAGACAAATGTTTTAGGAAAAGCTCACAATTTTGGCAGTCAAATTCTGTTTACCAGCAAATCGTACCAAACTAATTCCTACATAAAACAAAGTCCTCGACCGTGCCTATGTATATTTGTTTTGGGGTAATCTGTGAGATTCTGGGTGAAATTAAGTGTATGTTTGAAACCTTTCAAGTTAAAATAAATGAATTGGAATTTGATTATGTCTTCCGTTAACGGTGAAGGAAAACATCGTGAGGCGAACTGCACAAATTAGAGAGCTTAATTGCCCAGTAACTGGGTTGCGGAGGTCTGATAGCAGTCGCTCCGTGTGAAATACTGGTTTTCACCCGCATCTGATTAGACTGGAAGCTGATCACAACATAGAAGGGAAAGGGCTAGGCGGAAAAAAAAACAGTTCTCTATAGTGTGTAGTCCACCATCCCGTACCAGACCAGCGTGGTAGGCTAATACCTAAAACCCTTCTAATTATGAGAAAAGGCCCGTGTCCAGCAATGAGACAATAAGGCTAAGCGTATGCTGAGACGCAGGTGACGCAGCGCAGCACAGTACAGATTTTGCCGCGCAGGGCAGGCGAGGCAGACATAGGCCACGACCGCATGCTGCGACGCAGCTCGAAGACACATTTGAGTTTTAACTAGTACAAAGAATAGACGCGTTCGAGTTGACGAACGTTTTTTTTAATAGTCTGGATGATTAGTATCATACAAACAAGGTTTACAACGCACTAATTCAATTAAATGTTCTGTCATTGCAATAAAATTCGAATTAGCGGTAAAAAACACACGTCGACATGCACGCGTCGCGCAGAAATCTGTGCCGGCACTACAACGAGGCGCAGAGCAGGGCAGACGCATGTCTGCGTCGCACGCGTTTGCGCCGCAGCGTACGCAGCTCTTACGAGTAGTACGTTCATACATGACAAAATCTGCTCTGCGCTGCGCTGCGTGCACCTGCGTCACCTGCTTCTCAGTATACTCTTAGCCTAATGGGCTGATTATTTTTCCCGTGTCGAGACGGGCTAGAATATAAAACTTTTTTACCGCACCCTGGGAATAGACGAGTGTTGTAAGATTCAATAAAACCCAGCACGATAGGTGTGTAAAGTGCAAAAAAGAAGTCTAGTTTTTACGTTTAAATGTAAAGTTAATTAAGCTTTTACACGTTACTAAATAAATCAACCATCACATCACATGTCATTCAATTCAGAGAACAGCGTGGCACGTGATGCGATGGTGATATAAGATAAAGTTGGGGTAGATATGATGTTAAATTAATAAGATAACGAGAGGTTGCCGAATAGACTCGGAGAGGGATCGAACCTCTGGATCAAGTACCTCTTGGTGGTTGCGCCGTCAGTACAACCACCAAGAGGTCCTTGATCCAGATGTTCGATCTTCTTAAAAGTAGTAGTATACACTACAGTTGGTAGGATCTATACGTATTTATGATTATTTACGGACGAACCAGTTCATCTCGCGACCTCGCCGCGTGTTCAGCTCATGATTAGGGGCTCCGTTTGGTTCCGAAACTAGTCGGGCAATCCCAAAAAAATGCACGTGAGTAAACCGTAAATAATCATAAATATGAATGTGTCTCCGAAAGTTATAATACAAAGATCTATATGGTTCTCCTGGGTAGCTACTACCCTTACATTAAAGTCCTGCGCCAATCAGTTTATTGTGTTCTATGTTGTGTATGTGAGAGCCAGATGAGTATAGAGGAATCACTCTATATTTTTATTACTTGGAGTCGTGTGTTTCATCGTAGACCCTGTCTGCGCTTACCATCAGGTGCGACTAGGGTAAAACGCGAACAAGGGAAATAAAAAAAAATGCAAGTTAAAAACAAAACGCACCTAACAACTTCTTAAGTAAACCTAATAAAGGAATACTTAAACTTCTGTGGCTGACATTAAAGTCCGCCCCTTAAATCCCCAACGCACCGATCATTATAATTAAGTGTAGTGGTGGCAATCAAATACCATTCAAATGGTTTTTTATAGAACCAGTGAAACCCATTAACTTGGAAAAGCGTGTTGGTCTTGACCTAAAGAACAACAGGCTGTAATATGGTAGGGAAAAGTATTTTTTCTGTTGATGTAGAGTTTATTCTGCCTAGCCTTTTCCCTACTACAAATGTTGGGGTCAGCCTCCAGTCTAATCAGGGAGCCTACTCCCTAAGTTCGTCAACGAAGTAAGTCTCCCGAAACGTAGGAGTGAACGAAACAAGTGTCAAGTTCAACTTTTCGGACGGGCCAAAACACAATGGTAGTAGAGACAACTGTCAAACCGTGTCGTCATTCATTCTTAGTTCGGTCCCCGAAATAATCGTATGTCCGTAGGTGATAGGGAGTAGGAAACGCTCGTAACTAAGGCCGAAACCACGGACTTCGTGCTTAGGGAGTAGACCCCCAGATGCGGCTGAATACCAGTATTTTACACGGAACGACTGCCATCATACCGCAGTAACCCAGTTACTAGTCAATGCCGATATTCTAAGGTTACACCGGTTGTCAGACTTTCGGGCTTCTGATTACCCGTAAAGACTGTCTTACACTCAGTTGCAAGAAAGGTCCATTAAATTTTAATGCTCTCATTAGAATGTTAATGCTCCATTAACCTCTTCTGTCCATTGCAAGAAGCTAGATTTAATGGAATGATTAACTATCCATTAAAATTAATTTTTGATGTGTCAAACTCCCCATGATTTCAATATATGATAATTAGAAAATGAAGAACGAACTACGACCTAATTAGTGTTCATGCAATAGCCATTAATTTAATGGAAACATTATTCTTAATGACGGATTAGTTAATGATCACCTAATGGTATCTTTCTTGCAACTCAGTGATAGTTATTACTATGACACCCGGGACCTACGGCTTAACGTGCTCTCCGAGGCAAGGAGGGGTCTTGATGTGTAACGAACGTTCTCGCCGCGGTCGGACCGTGGATGAGTACCACGGATCGACCACGGCAAGCCCCATTTAGATCCGCGTGGTCGTTAATTAGCCACGAGCCCGTCGATGTAGATTTTATGGGTTGTATTCAAGAAGTAAAACAAATTGGATCGAATAACTAACGACCAAGGGATTTAGCGGGACAGTAACTTCGACCTGTGCAATAAATCTTATTCCCTTAGAGCGTTTGTGCGCTGTGACCGATACGAATCCGAGAAAATACATCATCATCATTCAGCTTAAAGACGTCCACTGCTGGAAATAAGCCTCCCCCAAGCAACGCCACATCCACCGGTCCTGTGCTTCATGTTGGGGGGTTTGTCATAATCGCCACGCTTGGCAGGCGAGTTGGCGATCGCAGTATGGTTATTAAAGTACTCAGAGAACGCTGCTGCCCATCCTCTAGTGAATCCATTAGTCGCCTTTTACGAAAACCATGGGAAGAGATGGGGTAGTGCTATTCTTTACGTCCGGCACCACATGGCACGAGAAAATGCAATCCGAGGAAACTCAGCTGCAAATCTATGACATGCGGATCGGATGCAATACACAATCTTTCATAGAATATAGTACTGCGGCTTTATCGGATCATATCTTCTCGGAATCCGATCGGACGCAGTGCAAAAGCACTCTCAGAGTAAATGGTATTAGACTGTACCCTATAAATTATCATCATCATCATCAGAGATCGGAATAGGTATAGCATATTTACCTAAACTTCGAGGAAGGAAGTAACATGGAGTGAATAATACCCCCTCTGATTAAAACGTCATTATAATTATTCCGGGATTTTAAAGGAGTATTATCCACTCCATGCTACTTCCCTCCTCGAAGTTTAGGTAAATATACTCTACATATTCCGATCTCTGCTCATTATTCAGCCGAAAGACATCCACTGTTGGAGGTACGTAGGCGTCCCCAAAGCATGGCCTCATTAACCGGTCCTGTGCTTCTCGCATCCAGCGGATTCCAGCGACATTTACCAGGTCATCGGTCCGCCTTGTGGGAGGCCTACCCACGTTACGCCTTCCGATACGCGGTCGCCACACTAGAACCTTTTGGCCATATCGGCCATCCGTTCTACGAGCAAAGTGCCTCCCACTGCCACTTATGTTTAGCAATTCTTCGGGCTATGTCAGTTACCCTGGTTCTCCTGCGGATCTCATCATTTCTGATGTCAATAAATTAAAATACCCTATTGCTTACCACTTCGTCATTCCGTATCTACGTAGCTCCGGTTTCTGAATTGAGAATTCGGGATAAGCAATACTTAAGTAGGTAGTATTTGAGTACGGAGTTGTCAAAAAAATATTTTAAAATCCGTAATGTTATGACAACTCCTTACTCAAATGTTACTTAAGTACTGCTTATCCTGGAATTCTCAATTCAGAAACCGGAGGTTAGTCTTTCCAAGCCACTTATTTTCAGTTAATTAAAATGGTTGCTAGTCGCTTCTCAAAAATCAACTCATCTAGGCTCTCGTTTCAGCTTTCAAGTAGTTCCTTTAAACAGGATTGTAAGGCTTACAATTCCAAGCTCTACTTCCACAAATGATATCTCGCGATCTCGTCTTGCCAACAAAAAATACGTTTTATTTTTACTTTTCTCCTTTTGATTTTACCCTGAATCAAATAAGCATATGGAATACGATACAATATAAAGGTGAGGTTCATGAATTATAAATTTCCTGGGTCTAAACGAGCTCTATTGATTTCTCATAGTGGTTTCATATAAAAATAGAGGAGGAAGAAATGGAGCGCTTGTGTGGGTGTACGACTCATGTGACATGTGGTATTAGCAGTTAATAGTTTGCTATGATGACATGCAAATATCGTAATCTTTATTAATAGAACGATTAATCTAAAAATATTCACACAAACAATATTTACATAATAACAAATAAAAGAATACACAAATAAAAAAAAAATCCTAATAAAACTATAAACTAAAATAGGGCATCAAAATATTCCTCCGCATCGCTGTCGACTGGTAACGTGCCCAGAAGGCTGGCAGCATTGCCACGTTGTATGGCAATGCTAGTCCTTTGACCAAAGTAGAGGCCAGCCTTCGGGTCACGGGAAGTGTCGACTGTTTATTAACACATTTTTATGCCCAAAAGTATGCAGCACAGCAGCGGACTTAATGCCTTCGGCATTTTCTATCAATCGGCCTTAGGGTGATGCAGAGACAAAACATGATAGGTGCATTGAACAGCATTATTTGGATACGATCAATACTGAGCGATCCACGGAACTGAGCCCTCTATCCTGTAGGCGTCTTACTGACTTAAGATATCACGAAATAGCGATCATCTCACGACACGCCTAAATTCAACTTTTAAAATAAATATCTAATATTATGTGCATTGGCATTCCATTTCTTATTACTCCGTGCAACATACGACTTATCTATGTATTTTGTTGTGAACATGAATATTTAATCTAACATTGGACATTTTATTTGACCACCTATTCACTGTCAAGGCTATACGAAATAACAAATCTATTTTTGATTTGGATATAAATCCATCAGCATGTCACAAAACACGGTGTATCTACGTTGTTTGCAGGTTTTTGTGTGTTTAGGTACATTTCGATAGTAAATCTTTTGCTAGTTGTCCTGTAGGTATGAACATACTAATTTCTTTTCATAAGTCTGTTGGTTTATTCATTTAGAGACATGTGAAAATTTTATCAAAATAGCATTGCGAATTTGTCAATGTCAGATTCCCATAAAACGCTATTGTGTTTTTTATGTTTTAGTATGGCATATATAGTAGCCACCGAGACGGCCCCCCTGATAGTACCGTAAGTGTTTACCGCCACCTATATACACCAAGAGAATTGCTGATGCATTGCCAACCTTAGAGACAATGCTGGAAAGTCTCAAGTGCCTGTAGTTTCACCGGCACCTATACCCTTCAAACCGGAGCACTGCAATGCTTCTTTGTGGCCGAAATAGGTATGGAACACGTGGAAGTAGAACTTCTCTGGACGAACTCTTTCACAAGAAGCTCTACTACCCTTATGTTTTTGAGATTTAATTTGAATTGAGGTAAAGAAAAATATACCTATCCTAATAAAACTATTGACTAAAATAGGGTATCAAAATATTCCTCCGCATTGCTCTCCACTAGTAACGTATCCAGAAGGCTGGCAGCATTGCCACGTTGTATGGCAATGCTAATCCTTTGACCAAAGTAGAGGCCAGCGACGGCGACTAGAGGCGACGTCATGGGAAGTGTAAATATTTTGATGTCCTATAATTTTAGTTTATAGTTTTATTAGGATATATTTTTCTTTATTTGTAATTATGTAAATATTTTTGTGTAAATAAAAAGTCAGTGAGATATAATTTTACCCTTCTTTTGGTTCTTTCGGTTGTTCCAAAGTAAAATATTATGAAAATTTATAAAACTCATATATCCAGATGAATTATCAAAAACATCTCTTTATGAATAACATGTCAATAGCGGTGTTTCCAATAGGTTATAAGGTTGATATAATATAAATCTATTCTTGTCTTTGTAACCTTGTTCCTTCATTGATAGTCTGACCTTTATAGGATTACATACAACCCACAGGAATCATCTTCAAAGGTTGCTATATGTTCAATATTGGTTTAGTTAACATGTTATAAATTATGTTATTACCAGCAAACAATGAACTGAAAATTGATAATTAGATTGGCGTATTAATTAAGTCTGGGCAAATCCTTAGTAGGACCTTGAACCTTGACGAGAAATCCTAGTGTGAGCAACATTTATTTTTTAGAAAGTAAGAATTTAGCCCACATTAGTCCTCTGCTGGGCAAAAGTCGTATACAACATGTAAATAGCCGTTTGGGCAAACGAGTTACTGATTGGCGATCCCGAGTCACCAAAGTTAACTAATCTTGGACAATTGTGAATTTTATAGTTGAACTAGCTGTACTCCTGGCTTTGCGGGAAACATGAAGGTTACTTGTTCATCACCCACACTCATAAGCATATGACATAGTGCTTAAGTGAAGTTTTACTAACATAGGCTTAAGTTTCTATACCAATACAAATGTAGTATTATAATATACTGTTAGTTTGTAAGGTATATATCTATGGGCCTAAGTAGCCTGATAATAAAGAATTTATTATTCTTATGTTATTATAAGCGTGATAATTTGTACCCTATAATTTGACCCGGTCTTTGACGAATGTGGCTGCAAAAATTCAAAGTTTTTTTTGTACTGTAATATAATACTCATTAACTTACTCTTCTTAAAGGAGACCTGCGCCAGCAGTGGGACGTATATGGGTTGTTGATGATGATGATGACCCATTAACTGGCAAAAAATGAATTAATATCTCTATCACATCGTCACTTATTACTATCTTTTTGGTTGTGGTCAAATGCTTGTCAATTTTTAACAAATAAAATGTACCAAAACATCCTATTCGCGCTCGATTTTGACTTAACCGCCATATAATAAAATAAATCGTACCCCAATAGCTTTCGTATAGCATAGGTTTTACAACTGTTGTGGGGATTGGACCAGGTCAAATACATTTTTGCCCATGGTCCTTTCAACTGGGTTTGTCCCGTAGCTCTGGCGTGAAGCTCAAACATACAAACAGACAACAAATCTAAAGACGACATTTTTGGTATCAGTATCGTTTTTAGGACGCATTGCACTAATTTTTTTTCAAAAATATTTAATGTGTAGTTTTAGCATCGTTACTATTTTATTATATTATGTATAGAATAATATGTATAGATAAGATCAATCAGAATTCTGAAAAACAGAAGACAATAATTTAGGTGTATAATATATATATGTATATAGTCGCAATCGATTAATTATTTTGACATAACTATGTAGGAATAGGTTGGTCACATAATCGTTTTTATAACATCATTATTAGATAGACAATACTAACGGGATTAGATTCCAAATTTCTATTTATTTCCTTACGCAAATAGTCAAGTATTCCGAAAATATGAATGAATAATACCTAACGATAATACGTTGTCAACATGTGGGATGTGGATTCAACCATTGCATTTGTTGTTGGCCGATAGTCGCAACGGCCAATAGCCTAATGGCCAAGAGCCTCGACCAACACCTCATGAGGCTCTCGTTAGGTGGCTGGATCAAGGGCCTGATACAGAAAGCAGTCCTCTTCAACATGGCGTGTATTGTAAGGAGATTCCTGTCTCTGGAGTTCTAACCGTAAGTAGCTTGGAGACCCCGCTGCCGATGGCGGTGGACCCCAATTTTTTATATTTTTAAATGTATTTTTTTTTTATATAATAGATAATAGATGTATTTAAAATGTAAATGATAAGAATGAAAATGAATAAAGACGATAACTTTTTCTATAGAAAAGTAAGCGAGAACTGTTTATTTATTAAATACCTCATCTCGTTGAAAGAGTCACTTAGTTATTCCAGATGTTCATTAAAGTAAACATTTTTTCAGAAAAAGATAATAAAATATTTCGAACTCAGTTTCTTTTTACACTAAATACTTCTTTTAACTAATCTTTTAAGAGCCAAATTGATATTTGAAACCAATCTAGAGAGGTTTCGTTAAGTTGTTTTATTATTTGAATCAAAACGAGGGCTCGGGGGACTACTTTACGTACCTGGATAAAAAGTATTATGTGTTAATCCAGGATATGGTCTATCTCTGTGCCAAAGGAGATGGTATCATAATTGACCCAGAAATCGATACGAACAAACTGTATGCCGATCGATTGCTTAGAACGAGCGAAATAACCCTACGCAAGTCACATACCGCAAATTCATGGGGTATCGGAGCTATAGGCTGACTGTATGCATGCGAGCTGTACATGAAAACTTATTATCTACTTAGGAAACGTGCTGTCAACTGGACACCGATATTATGTTTGGTGTCTTTAGTATCGATAGCTTGTATAGTGTCATTACTGTGTCAGTACAGTCGACAGCATGATTGCATTTGGTACTAGAGTTAAGAAAATCCTTAGTAGATAATGATTATTCATGCATACTTTGTCAGCCTATATCTCCGATACCCCATGAATTTGGGGTCTGCGACTTATGTAGGGTTATTTCGCTCGTTATAAGCAATTGATCCGCTTATACAGGGTGTTAACGAATTCGTGTAATTCCTTCAAACCGCGTGATCTACTGGTGATACAGATTGACGCTAAATGGGAATTTTTGAAAAATAAACAAAAAAAAAATATATAAAAAAAAAAATGGTTTTCTATTTCTGAGTCATTTAAGGCCTTGAGTTACCTGACTGCAAAGAGCGATATCGCGTTAGTCGTACCTGCCAGCCGTGTCGCCGTACTTTCATTCATTTATGCGTGGCATCGAAATGCTCACAAAAATAAAGTATTTTTTTGCAAAAAAAAAAAACTTTTTTTTTTACTAAATCCTTATTAGGTCGTTTAGATACGATCGATAACAAAGTCGCATGAAAAAAAAAAAGAATTTAATTTTTTTATTTTTAATCAAGCTAAATCCCCTGCGGGGCCTGTCTATACCAGTAGTAGATCATGTGGTTTTAAGGAATTACACGAATTCGTTAACACCCTGTAGTTAGTTCGTATCGATTTCTGGGTGTTTGACATTTTGAACCTTCTCCTTTCATCTAAATCCGTTTGGTGTGAGTGCTTGAATAACAAACATCTATACATCTTTACAAACTTTCACATTTATAAATAAGTGTGATGTGATTGTCTTGATTAATCCTCACCTTTTCGACACTGAAAATCAGCGCTGTTAATGTTCCATGTTGGGAAAATTTGTCCTAATGCACGACACAGCATTATGCTGAGTGATGACCCATTCACATACGAATGCGACGCCTTTTTGTGTTTTTGGTCTATTCATAGTTTAATTTAAGGTGTAATAAACACATTGCTTGTTAAGTATTTTTATTGGCATTGTGTTATCGATAGCGGGTAGCACTGGGCAATGTTGACAAGAGAGGGTAGCCGTCGATATGGATCGGCGCACCCGAGGTTATAAAGGCGGTGGTCATTCGACGCAGCGAGAGCATTCCGTGTTGATCAGCTGAAGAAGTCTGACCTTTTATATCTGATTAGCTTGTCCTTATTTTATGATCTTGTAATAATTGTGTAAAGTAATATACTGTGATCTAGTTAATGTTACTAATACTAACCCTAAATACAAGTACTCTCAGTGGTGGAGAGTCTATGTTGGTTTTATTTACTGTGTTTACCTTGCTCGCAATCCTGACATACCGATATTAGCTAAAACTGTAATGATAGAATCACCCCTGAACGATTATATTGTTGTGTCATTTACATCAGAAGTGGAACAAGAAAAAACCAGTCCACATTATGATTGTATACCCACATGTAAATATTTTGATAAATAAAATCCCCTGTAGACGGACTGACAAAAACTTGATTATTCGACTGATATTACAATGGTGAGAAATGTGAGAACGAGAAAATGTGATAAATCCGGTGAGTCACAACCATTTTATTATGTGTGAAGGAAGTTTGATGAAGGAAATATAATGAGTGGTGATTTATTCGTGTAAAATAAATATTAAATGATATCTTTGCTTATTCATGTAAAATAAAAGAGATGTTATCTGTATTTATTCGTGTAAAATAAATAAGATGATATCTGTGTTTATTCGTATAAAATAAATATGATGGTATCTGTATTTATTCGTGGAAAATAAATACGGCATCTGTATTTATTCGTGTAGGAAAATACATTGCAAGTCGTATTAGAGTTTGTGGTGAGATGCAACCAGGGTTGATCTTTGGCACCGCCCGGTTTGGCCAGCCGGGGTTGGCCAAAGGCTTCGCCTGGGGAAAACTGAAACTCTAACGTGGCGAAGCAATTGTTATAGGGCTGGAACCAAGGCGGGATATGCCATGATATGGCTAGATCCAAGGCGGGTGATGCCATGTTGATAAAGCAGGATCCCAGGCGGGTGATGCCAAATGAGTTGGCTAAATCCAAGGCGGGTGATGCTATTAATTGATAAATGAAAATGCAGTGAAAATGAGATTCTGTTTTGAATTAATGTTTTGAAAAAGTTTTGAAAATATTGATATTTGTTTTGATTGGTTTTGTTATAATTCTTGTTGTAGAATGGTACAAAATAGTTTATTGAAATTAAAAAGTAGTTTGTTATTATTACTTATGGTTTAAAATGTATTTTTTGTAGACGAAAACAGGAAATTGTATTTATTATTGATGATAATTACTATGATGACTTACGTTAAAGATTAATTTGTCAAATTTATTTTAAATAAAAAAATAATTTGACTTATTTTCGTTAAAGATGTGTTTAATATGTATTGTATTGTTGTAAAAAGGTTGGATTATTAGCGCAATATAGAAATGTTATGTTTAAAACATCATGTCAGTTTTGTAATATGAGTTTGTGAATAATTGAGATATTATTTTGATCATGAAAAGTTTTAAAGGTTATTAATTAAGTATTATGATTTTGGGAATAATTGAGATAATATTTTAAGTGTTTATAATTATGTACTATGATACTGTGAATAATGATTATAAGATATTTAACCATGAAACATTTAGGATGTTTGTTTTATGATTTCGTGAAGAATTGAGATATTTAAGAATGTAGGATGTTGTGAATAATAATGAGATATTGAATCGTGAATTATTTTAAGGGTTGATATGTACTATGAGTTTGAAGTGTTTATATGCTGGTAAAATGAATTGTGAATAATTGAGATTTATAATCATGGAATATTTTAAGTGTTAAATGTACTATGAGTTTGTAAATTATTGAAATATTATGTTATGATTTTGTGAATAATTATGAGATTTTTACGAATGAAATATTTTAAGTGTTTATGTATTATGAATTTGTGAAAAACTTTGAGATATTAAGCCCTGAAAAATATTGTAAATATATTTAAATGATTTTATGAATTTGTGTATGATGAGATTGTGTGTTTATGTACCTATTATGATTTATTGAATAACTATCATTTGATGTTTAACCAAAGTAGAACTATCTATTAGGCATCTGAGATAGTATTTTATTGTGAAAATGTTGAAATCTAATGTGTGGATGTTTGTAAGTAAGTAAGTTTGATACGAGAAGTTATGAACGAATATAGAACTAGGTTGATACTGAATGAATATCAACTAGTTTAAGTCATGGGTGATGAGCTTGTTGGCCGTCGATGGGATAACAAGCTCTAATCGATTCAAACATTCTTCGGATGCTCTTCATGTTACTTTGGTCAAAGACATGAGTAACATGACGAGGTCAAAGATGAGTGATCAGGTGTGGCCGAGATGTGTACTGTATTATTTGTTTCTGTTTAAGGTCCGAAGGTGTCACTGAAGTTAGGCCTTGATGTACAATCTTGACGATGGGGGTTGATGGTGCGTCAACCACCAACCACCAACACACGAGGACGTGTGTTTTGCAGGAGGGCCGTGTTATCGATAGCGGGTAGCACTGGGCAATGTTGACAAGAGAGGGTAGCCGTCGATATGGATCGGCGCACCCGAGGTTATAAAGGCGGTGGTCATTCGACGCAGCGAGAGCATTCCGTGTTGATCAGCTGAAGAAGTCTGACCTTTTATATCTGATTAGCTTGTCCTTATTTTATGATCTTGTAATAATTGTGTAAAGTAATATACTGTGATCTAGTTAATGTTACTAATACTAAACCTAAATACAAGTACTCTCAGTGGTGGAGAGTCTATGTTGGTTTTATTTACTGTGTTTACCTTGCTCGCAATCCTGACAAACCGATATTAGCTAAAACTGTAATGATAGAATCACCCCTGAACGATTATATTGTTGTGTCATTTACAATTGTGTTATGTAGTGTGTCTATTTGCAAGCTGAATTTGAAAATGATTTTCTTTTTTTCTTATTTCTTTCCTTTTCTTTCCTAACCCAGATAAGTCAAGAAAATACACGTGCAATTATACTAATACCACAGTGTACCTAATTACTACATGCAGTGGGTCAACGCCCATACATTTGACAGGTCCTATGAAATGTCAAAATTATGTAGGGGCGGAGGTTATGGCCCAAGTATGCAGTATGGCTACTCGGGACATAACCTCTGCCCCTTCACCCCGCAACCCCCCGCACGATTGCTCTGCGACAATGTTCTACGTTGACCGACTGTAAGGAGTAAGATATAGGTAGACTATGCTAATACTACTTACAAGTAGAGCTAAGAAATACTAAGACGATTAAGAAAACAAATTACGTATTCCTGAAATTCCTTCCCAAAATTAATGAAACACCCTCCCACAGACGGAAACGTACAGGAAAAAGTAATTAATAATAAAACAGTGCGATTACAACGAGATAACTCCGTAACTACAAACTCCGGAGATTTGAATCTTGATAATTAAACCGACCAAATTGTAGACGTACCCGAGGTCAACTAAACTAAGATAAGTTCTGTACATCCAACTTTAGCATGATAAACTTCTGTCAGATCATTCGCGGTGTCTTGTTAACTAACTTTCGTTGATTTTATCGCTGTAATTAACGAAGGGAGGTATAGTTCAAGTAATACTTGAGACAGGTGGAGACAAACTGTTAGGTATTGTTCTGTTTGAAAATCATTATTACTTTGGGTGGAATATCAGACAGCAGCAGCAGACAACGTGTTGCTGCGACACTACTGGTTTCTATGTGTTTCTATGAAATACCTTCCGCAGGTAGCGACACGTGTCGCCCGACTACACGTCGCAAGACTGCAGACGACGTGTCGCCCGACCGCAAATCAGTAGTGCCACCGACGCTGGAGTGACAACTCGTTGAATCTTTCTCAAAAATGAGTTTTTCCAATTCCGAGGAAGAAAAACTGATAAACTGCAACCATCTGTAGTTGGGTTCGGAATCATGACTGCAGCGACATGTCGCAACGTCACGTTGTCTGCTGCTGTCTGCAATCGGCGACGAACTCGTACCTTTATTGAATAAATGCATACTGCATAATAACACATAACACATCACGCCTTTCGCCGTTATGTTTAAATCCCATGTAATAGGAAGCGAGCCTATTGCCATCAACCGGGCACGATTCCAGACTCTGGGCTGCTACTGAGAAATTCCACGCGGGAAAACCCAATAACAGTTTGCCCGACCTGGGTATCGAGAACCCAGGGCCCCACTTTCAGCAATCGCGCTTGCGACCTCAAGACCAACGAGGTATACTGGCATACTGTTTTTGGCATTCGTAATTGGTTGTAGCGGTTTACGCTACTATTGGTGGTTTGTTTTAGCTAATTCATTGGCACTAATTTGGTTCCAACCACATAATAATGTTAGTTAGGAAGAAGCATGTGAGTTTCAATGTAGAATATAAATATGTAAAACCGAAAAAAAAAACCTTTTTTATTTGACTTGATAGCGTTTGTCCCTTGTCGCATCTGATATCTGATAGTGTAAAGCTAATACCGACTTAATTATGGCAATATTTCCTTGCCACCGTTCTTTTAAAGGTTTTTTTACCGCCTATGAAGGTCCAAATCCGGGAATCAAATACTACGGCCTATAAATCAAACACTACTAAATCTACGGGCCATAAAATTACACACACACACACATTCAGCTGAAAGATGTCCACTGCTGGACATAGGCCTCCCCCAAAAGGGGGGGTTAGCAGTAATCGCCACGCTTGGCAGGCGGGTTGGCGGTCGCAGTATGGTTGTTAAAATACTCAGAGGACGCTGCTACCCGTCCTCTAGTCTATCCCGTAGTCGCCTTTTACGACACCCACGGAAAGATAGGGGTAGTGCTATTCTTTAAGTCCGGCACTACACGAGACGATAAAATTACATAAAATAATTATAACTTTGTTAGCTATTCAAACTCTGCAAAAAAATCAAAAAGTTTTAACACCAAAAATTGTAATTACTTAGCCCTATTATTGAAAACAAATACCAATAATTTCCAATCCGTGCCGGGACCTATATCAGTTAAACCCTCTGTTCACATTATACCAAAACCCTAAATCAATAATACTCACCATTTACTAATAAATTACTAAAGGATTACGTGGGTCGCCCTAGCCCCTGATATTGGCACATTCAATGTTATCTCGACCAATTTATCCCACGTACACATCAATTCATACGGATGATCTATTCAAAGATAGAGGAAGTTCCCTAAAGGTCAAAGAACTGACGAAACCTTACAATTAGGATGAATCCCATAAAGGCTGGCATATATGAGGCGTTGAGCGTCTGTACAAAACGGGTGATGATTTCACAGACAGCTTATGGCTCAGTTCAGTTCAATAATACAAGGTGTTAAAAAATCAACTCTAAGAATTTTATGGGGTTATCCGGTATCGGAAATTGAACAACTTTTGTTCTACCTACAACTTTTCGAATTTCGCGTATTTTTTTATAATTTTCCATACAAATCAAAAAAATATTTTAATTGATTTGTATGGACAGGCATAAAAAGAATTGGCGAATTTCGAAAAATTGTAGAACGAAAGTTGTTCAATTTTCGATACCGAGTAACCCCACAAAATTCTTAGAGTTGATTTTTTAACACCTTATACACATCATTAGTAAATATTGTATAGCACAACAATATTGCTCAGCATACATTTTATATAAATACGTTCACACAACGCTATGCTATAAAGTAATAAACTTCAGCGATTCTCAGAGCTATGTCGTACGATTCTCCGGTCCCTGCCCCGCCACTTCTACGTCGTCCTTCACCCGACGGATCGCCGTCAAATAACTTGCTAGGTATACATAGTACACCGGCTTGAGATATAGCGTATAATGTGAATGTTATACTATACAGGCTGTAAGGGTAAACACCGTTATCCTTGAAACCAGTGGTTTGGTTTCATTTATAGAACGTAAAATCAATGAAAAATAACAAACTTTTTTTTATAAAATTTTCATTTTTCCTCAAAAGCATTTCACCCTATGCGCGGGGGCAACAAGCTTCGGGAGGGGGCGCGGGGAACTCGCCGCGTGGCCCGACGCACGGCCCCGCACAGTTTGCTACCCCAGTCAGTCAGCTGTCTCGTCAGCGAGTGTGCGTACGCCGCGTAGTAGCGCCGCCGCGCCGCTCATTTCTCTCGCGTATATTTTTTTATTACATTTTTACTCGGTCCTTTAATTTTTATGTTTAAGTCAACTACCCATTGTTTGAGTGATAACGGTGTTTACCCTTACATGCTGTATAGCATAACTAGCATAAAAAGTAAGCTGTAACTATATAGTTACAGCTTACGAGGTAATATGCTTTACTATAATAGCGCAATAGTAAAGCGTAGTCTGAACTGCGCTTAAGACTGGAAATCCACCAGAGCCGTGCGAGGAAAATGTGCGGTGCAAAAATGTGTAGCGAGGATGTGAAACGGTGTGACCCTTTCCACCAGAGCTGTGCGAGGAACTTGTAATGCGTAATGTGTTAATGTGTACAGATGAGCGGTGCGAGGAAAGGTAGCGGACTCTTTTTGAATATGAGGGTGGTGTGGCGGGAGCGGAGGGGGCCTGCCTGCTCCGCTCGCGTCAGTCTCAGTGACTTGTTTGTGGGCAGCGGACAGACTTCTCGCTCGTCGTTATGTGGTCTAAACACTACACACACATCTACCTCTTCCAAACACCATCTATTGACTGACTGGTAGGCGCATATTTTAAAATCTTCACACACATTCTTAGCAACATATTCCTCGTAACACATTCCTCGCAAAACATCCCTCGCTCGCATTTCTCGCTTGTTTTGTGTGAACAAAAACCTCACTCCGCTAAGCCCATATCCACCAGAGATGCGCAGAGCGAAGCTAGGTAAATGAAATGATTCTATTGGTGCTTACAAAACACATTCCTCGCTACGCAGCTTAGCACAGCTCTGGTGGATGCTCAGCCTAAGGGTGCTTTTCCACCAGAGATGTGCTATGCAACATTGCTATGGATGCGTTTGATATCCACCAATCATATTCATTGGTCCACATAGCATAGCACTGGTGGATGGAAACTGGTTCAAGTAAGCTACATTTTTTATATGGAAGGATGTATGATGTGGATGCATGCTATGGATGCGTGCTATGGATGCGTGCTATGGATGGTCGCGAGTGGTGTAGCTATGCCCGCCGGTCCTTCCCTACTGTCGATACGTCGCATAGCTCGAGATGCGCATCTTCCTTGCTCGGCTACACAGCTTAGCATCAGTGGAAACGGTCACATAGTTTCGTAGCTTAGCTTTTACATTCTCGCAGCATAGCTACATAGCACATCTCTGGTGGAAAGGCACCCTAAGGCTGCACTTCTGTTAGCCGCCGCGGTTGAATTTTCTTTGCCATTTAATGCGTTTTAAAACCACCAGTGTGTTCGGTTGTATTGATTTCTTTGCATCACAAAATCATGCGGGTAAATACGATACGATTAACCGTAGTGCGGCCTTAGGCTTACATTGATGTATAAATAAGCGGTACTTGTCTCAAAACGCGCGCTTAAGGTACAATTCCGTGCATCGCGGCCGATCGCAGCCGCGCGCGTTCTGTCGCGTGCGGCTGACGCGCGCGGATAATGTGTCAATAGTTGTGTCTACAATGTAGAGTGCGCGCAAGATAACTCTGCGCGCGACTGAGGGCGTCCTCAACGTTGCAATCATCGCAAAAGTTATAATTACCGCTTTTTAAGCTTATATATTTTTATCGCCAAACACATTTTTCCCGTTAAACATTCCTACAATCAGGTAGTTCTATTCAAAATTAATAAAACGGCACACATTTTGGTGGACCACGATTAGTTCCGATTTTGGCCGCGCGCAGACTTATCGTGCGCGCACTCTACTGATTAATCTGTCGTTAGCCGCACGCGTCTGTCACAGACTTCGGAAACGGTGCCATACATTTTCATACTCTGACTATTGACGCATTAGCCGCGTGCGTCAGCCGCACGCGATCGAACGCGCGCGGCTGCGATCGGCCGCGATGCTCGGAATTGTACCTTTAATGTGTACTGTACACGTCTAATAAAATCCGGTAACCTGGGGGCCTACTCCCTAAGTCTGTCAACGAAGTTAGTCGCCCGTCCGAAAGTAGCCCGAAACGTAGGAGTGAACAAAACAAGTGTCAAGTTCAACTTATCGGACGGGCAAAAACACAGCGGTAGTAGGGACAGCTGTCAAATCGTGTTGTCATTCATTCTTAGTTCGGGCCCCGAAACAATCGTATGTCCGTAGGTGATAGGAGTAGGAAACGCTCGTAACTAAGGCCGAAACTACGGACTTCGTGTTTAGAGAGTAGACCCCCTGAAACGCACGTTGTTAATCACTTCATCAATCGTGCGTTCAAAAACGCCGCGTATGTACCTACAGCCTACAGCTATTATGGAATACATACAAAATACGGTTGAAATCCAATTCTTAGAAACAACATTAATTTGCCGTGTATCACATGTAAAAGAAAAAGAAATCACGTTAACTAATGAATGGTAACAAAAAAAGAAGACCGACAAAATAGTGATACATTTATTTTATTCGCTAACGATCATGTTACAATATCGCGTGGGTTGCAAGTAATGATGGGAAAAAGTACGTTTCTGAAAATAGTTATAAGGCACGGTTTACAACAAAGTAACTCTCGCTCACAGTCAGCCGCCGAATGTGAGCTAGCGTTACGCGGATTCCTGATTTTTCATACATTTTCAACTTTACGCTCACACCAAACTCACAATATCGCTGACTTTCGGCAGCCAATTATTGTACTGCGTCAATTTGCACCTCGGACGCGATGCGGCTCACGTGGGAACTTAAAAAAACCGATTTTTCCCGTTCACATTAGTAGCGCATTGTAAAATTGCTCTCTTTTTTCTTGCAAATCATTTCCATCCAAAGGTTGTCTGGCAGAAATCGCCCAGTGCGATAAGACCACCCATTGTACATCTCTATTTTTTATGTAATGTTTCTTGTTTGTTTTGTGTATAATAAAGAGTGTTGTATTGTGTATTGTATTGTAAGCTACAGCGTATTGTCAGCATAGTATGACCGGAATATAATCTGACTTCACGTTCATACTGAGGCTCACACTCAGCCTGCTCACAGTCGGCGGCTGACTATACGTCTGGTGTGAACTGTGTCATAGACAGGATAATCGCGAAACGGCACAATGTTTTTTTCCTTCATGAAGATTATATTGTTGTTATTCATCCTGTTTTCCTAGTTAAATACGAAATTTGTATTACTTAGTATTCTGAAAGCGAAACGCGTTGCTGAGTCCTTAACATTCTCATTTTCTTTGCGCTTCATTTACGACAGAATCAGTGTCTTATCTTTTTGAGCATGTCGTAAATAAAAGATAAAAGGCAACATTATAGGCACAGTTTTGCTAACCCGTGTTTGAATAAGCACATTGTAGACTAGACATTTAATAATGTGTAGCTGTGTAATGTAAAGGGGAGTGCACAACATTAAGCTTGCCCAAAAAACACGCTGTTGTTGACCGACAAGGCTTTGATGAACACCAGACGACACAAGCCAAGCTAAAGGCCGGTACCCAAACCGAAGAGGAGATTAGAGATCCGTCAACCAATAGGATTGCGTTGAAGCTAAGTAGAGTGAGGTGAAATTAACGTCATACTCTTAATTGTTCGAGACACTTCTCTCTTCTTCACTACAGTGAATACCGGCCCTAAATACTCCAAGATAGTGACTAGTTATAGTAGTATATAGAACAATTCTCGTAATTTAAGTACTATCCTACTAATATTATAAATGTGAAAGCTTGGATGTATGTGAGTTTTTGAATTTGGATGTTTGTTAATCAATCACGCCTTAACGGCTTAACGGATTTAGATGAAATTTGGCACAGAGGTAGTACATGACCTGAATTAGGACATAAGTTCCGGGTACATGCAGTAGTTTCTCTAGGATGTGAGTGAAACCGCGAGCAATATCTAGTATAAAATAATTGTAGTAAATAAAGTACTATCCCTAACTAATATTGTAAATGCTAAAGTAAGTTTGTTACCTTTTCACTTCTAAAGCACTGAAATTTTGCAGATACGTTGTCAGATGTACAGAAACGGACATAGGGTACCTTTCATCCCGAAAAAAATACTGTTCTCGAGGAAAACAACTATAACGTTCATAGATGGCGCCACGTGTCTTTCGAATCATCTTCTCTCGTGTCAGCACGAGCTATACGAAAATAGCTCATGCTGTGGTGAAAAGATTAGCCAGTCAGCAAGGTTGGTAGCGGGGCTGACTGCCCAGGGTGCGCCGGACGTACTTAAGCATCGTCACTCGTGGAGGCTCTTTTCATGCACCCCATGAATCATGATTTAATTATATTATTATAGATACTTTAGTAGTGTGTCAAGAATTTTTAGAGCTTAATTAACGCGAGCGAACCTGCGGGCAAAAGCTAGTAATGAATAAATTAAACTCTCAATCACCGTAATTATAGATACAATAGATGAGACAATTAAGTGTCGTCCTGCGACGACGGGCGGTACGCAACCGGTTAAAGGCCTATCCGCACACAACAGTGCCGGCACAGTGCCGACACGTGCCGATCAGCAACGTATTGATCAGTGTCAGTGAAATATGATATTGTACCATACATTTTGTATGACGCTATCCGTACTCGTCAGTGACAGTGACGTTCCGGCCAATGTTGGCGCAGCACTGACATCACTGAACGTCACTGTCACTGACGAGTACGGATAGCGTCATACAAAATGTATGGTACAATATCATATTTCACTGACACTGATCGATACGTTGCTGATCGGCACGTGTCGGCACAGTGCCGGCACTGTTGTGTGCGGATAGGCCTTAAACCTGTAATGTCGTACCTACCTTTCCACAAATCTAAACAACAATACATTTCTATTTATATTTCCCGAATTAAAGCAGCAAAGTTATACGTGATTCGGGCCCGTTGTTTCTCTTCGTAATAGAAATTATAAATCATTCCGTGCCTGTTTTCCATACCTTCAGAGCACAAAGCTCATTGTTGTATTAACTTGTGGTTTGAACACGAGTTCGCAGCCATGTTCGTGAATTTAAGTGGATTAAATTCTAAGTTGGAGGACTCCAGCCAAGTGTTTATAGTTTGAGAAATCTTTGGAAATTATTCTGCTGCTACTTAGAGTTTGAAAGGTATTGTGGTATTAATGTTGAGTAGTAAATGAATTTGTCGTGAAGGTAATACCTACCAAAGATTGAGAGAACAGTAATCTAATTGTGCAGAGCGCTTGTAATGGCTCTGGCTTTGATTTTGACAATACATCCATGGGCATACCCAGTGGGGGGGCAGGGGGGGCCGCTGCCCCCCCCCCTGGAAATCTCGCAGAACATGTATGAACTCGCTTAATTACCAATCAAAGTGTAAATGGGGCCTTATGCTCTAACTTTTAAATAAACCGCGCAGTAGGCACTGGCAAAATGCACGGTGCAATTACCAAAAAACCGCGCGCGACATTTTCGGCTGTTTGCCCTACACACTACACTACATATACCTAATGTTTCATGTAGGTGTGTTTGTGTAATGTGTATGACAAATCCAGCCGCGAACGATCCGACCTAAAAAATCTGACTTGCCCCCCCCTAGGCCAGAAGCTGGGTACGCCCATGAATACATCAATATTCATTGCGTGGTACAAAGTTGTGGGGAAGTCGGATTGTTAATACATACATTGCTATGGAAATTGTTGACCTGTCAAAATCAAAACCATAGCTATTACAAGTGTGTTGCGCAATTAGAATTCAGATCATTATCGGATCAGATCTACTTATATGTAAAGTGTAGGTATATTTATTTGTATATTTAATACTTTGGTATACAATAGTGGTACATAAGGCGGACTGAATGCCATGAGGCACTCTCTACCAGTCAACCTTTGGGTCGAAGAGAACTGTTCACTGCTGCGGCAGTTCCATACGTGGTTTCATGCATATGCTGACAATGTGAGGCTGAAAAAACATTGCTTCTGTAAGAATACCGCTCAAATACCATGTAGAAAATATGCAATACTTTTAGTGATAAAACAAGCTTGAAAATTAATGCAAAAGAAAAGTTGTGGCCAAGTCAAGAAATTACTCTAACTCTAGTACCTACGCTTGAATCATGAGTGATATAGTTAGAGCGGTTACGGACTGCATCCGATCCGGATCCATGAAAACACGGATATAAAAAACTCGGACCGAATTCAGATATTGCTTTTCGCACTGCATCCGATCCGAATTCGAGAAAATACGGATCTAGTGTCTAAAAACCTCGGATCGAATTCGGATATTGCTAACGCACTAATCCGATATCTGATCCAAATACAAGCAATTCAGGAGCCATTTTTGGCATATGTCCGATTTAAATCTGAGGTACCTACCTAATGCGAAAGCGTTCATACAAACAGTACCTACTACGGCTACTTCGGTCCATCAATATTTCTTCCGAATTGGAGCCTCACGGATAATGGAGAAAAATCGGATGACAGAAGTCGGATCTAGTGCGTAAACTACCATACAAATATTCCTATGACTACTTCGGAGCGTATTTTCACAGATTCGGATCGGATGTAGTGCGTAACCGCTCTTAGTGGCACACTACGTTGGCAAACATAGGAGACAAAAATCTAAACAATCGAAAAAACATGACACCATACCCCTTTTTACCGTAAAGCAAGTCCTGACGTTTCTCTACAAAACGTTACCATTCAAATATTAAAAAAAAACAAAACATGAATAATATAGCTCAGTATTTTACTATTTTTGATGATGTCGTTTACGTTTTTTCGATTGCAGTCTCCTTACGGCTACAATTTACGAAATGACCGAGCTGCAGCACTCATCTTTCGTTGCACAGAATATAAGCAAAGTGAGCAGGATTTATTTAAAAAACAGAAACCAGCAACAGGCCCAAAAACAATTGAAGGATAAACAAACTAAGACGAAGACTTTTCCTTTCAAAAGAACTCACGTGACATAACATAGTTTCGATCGATTAATCTCGGAACCGATTCGGTTTGTTATCGGGAAGGTTCACAAGGCCACTGCAGACCGTCACGACAATGATAGATGGGCACACACTTGATGAATTGCTGATGACGTATTCTGAGAACGAGATGGCGGTATCGAAACGATAACGAAGTTAGAAAAAGTGTTTAAACTGTAAAGCGACGTTGGAATTGTGAGATATTCGGATAAGTCGAATTTATTCGATTTATGTTGACAATGTGTTATTGGAGTTTTCAAACCAAAGCAAAAATATGTTTGAAAATTGATGTGACGCTGATAAATTGGAATTTTTGTTAGTGTTTGGAGGTTCACTCACCTCGTAAAATACAAAGCGTCTATAAATCTGTACGGTTCAAGATATTGAAAGCTTTTTATTTAATATGTTCTGGTAATTTTTTGCCGATATTAAAACTCTTTGTACCTACTATACTCGTTTGTACATGAAGACCGTTTCCAAGAATCAATCTAATATGATTTTTTTCTTTCGTTACCCCAACCTTTTGCTCCGTACTCTTCAGTGCGTCTTCATGGGCAATTTCACGCAATGTACGTTTCATTATCGTTTCCCAGAATCGGCCCAATGTCGGAGATTGTCCAACAAAAAACAAATTGATCAGAGATGAGCTCCGACTTTTTATCGTTTATCTTGAAAACTGTGTCGAGATTGTTACGAGATTGATGCGTTCATTCTTCCATTCACTCTTTTAATAGATTTTAAGTGATCATTTGATTTATAGTTATTTCGGAATGGCCTTGTCTGGAGTTTGTCTGTTTTAAGTTGTTTGGGAAATAATTAAATTGTCTGTAAAATGTTATCGTTAAGTTCGGTAAAAAAGGAGTGCTAATTGGTACGCGTTTAGAAAAGATGATAGATTACCATGCGATATTAATATCAAGCCAGTAGGACTTCAGTATTACTACAGCAAAGTACCAACAGCATAATTTATCCTTTCAACTAAACTAAACTGAGATATTCGGGATCGTCGCGAAGTTCGTGATGTTTAATAAATCAACTGAACACTTACACGTATATTCTAAGTCAGCGATTTCTAAAAAGTGGTCTGCGAAACCCTGGGGTTCCGTCAAATGATCACAGGGGTTCCGCGGTCTGTCCGAGAGTCAAATAAGACGTTTGTATAAAAGACTCATACCTTACTCACACTCTCACTCCCACTTCATTCATAAGCTCCAGATCTTTGCGCTCAAAGCGTCAGACATGAAGCCTAATTTTAGTGCTTTTATAAGAAAATATGTAATAAAATATGATTCTTCATATTAAATAATTACCTACTTTGTATTTCTTTGTTACTACAAACTACAAGGTAAACACTTTAGTTGTCAAAATAGCAAGCTAGGGTTCCGTCCGCCACAAAAAGTATGATCAATTAGGGTTCCATGCCCAAATTAAATTGGGAACCTTGTTCTAAGTAACATTGTGGAGAAACGAGGTGTGGTGTTCCTCCAACCAAAGGGAGGATCCTCCAACCAGGCGGAGTCTTGTGCCTGGCGGGCTACTGCCCACCAGTTGATGTTGGGAGGTTGTATATATACTATCTGCGTGTTAAATCTTGATTGCGCGATGTAGGCTAGTTCGCTAGTTCGCATGTGGCGAGATAGATGCCGCCACATCACTCCCTCCCTGAGACCGGAGGTCGATCGTCTTGATGAGTCAGCGGTCGTTGCGTCTTGAGAACTTGCCAGGGCCAGTGAGGGGTTCCTTTAAGTCGAAACCGGATACCGCGTCATTCCAGTGAGTCGGAACTGTGAGAGCGATGAGTGGTGGCTGTGGACTGCGTCGACCAGGAGAGAAGTGCCTCTGCTAGTTGACCGGCCGAAGTGCAGTATATATGCGCCGAGGATGCTGGCTGGCTGTGTGACTCGCTGCTTGCTGCTCGATTGAATGCTGAGCGGAGGGAGTGATGATTTTGCTGCCGAGGCTGCGAAGGTTGCATTTGACGTCACCAGTGTAGAAACACTGTCTGTGACTATCACGTCGGGGTCACCAATGTGGAGAAACGAGGTGTGGTGTTCCTCCAACCAAAGGGAGGATCCTCCAACCAGGCGGAGTCTTGTGCCTGGCGGGCTACTGCCCACCAGTTGATGTTGGGAGGTTGTATATATACTATCTGCGTGTTAAATCTTGATTGCGCGATGTAGGCTAGTTTGCTAGTTCGCATGTGGCGAGATAGATGCCGCCACAACATAACATTCACATTGGTTTAGCATGAACACCCATATTTCATCACACATACATACAATACATTCATAAACTCACGCGTTTTTCCCATGAGGGTAGGCAAAAACTGCAGAGCGCCACATGCTACGATTCTTACATACTCCTTTCGCTTCGTCCACGTTCATACACCTTGACATACACGCATGCCGGTTGAGAGTACTACGCATCAGTCCTTTTTGAAGAACATCGCCAATAACATCCATAATTTTATCATTATACCTACAATACATGTAGGGTGGGGTGGATGACCGAAATAAAATGTTTTTTCGTCTTCAAATCTTCTTTTCATAACTTAAAACATTTTTCATCTTCGACTCGTCTTAATCGTCTTTTGTTAGCTCGCCACACTCCTCCTTCTCGCTCTCACCCATGCTCTCTCTTCCACACATCGCTGCATTTATGCACAATTACTTTTATTTAAATTATGATGCGTTCCGAATTAACATCCTACATACATCACATGAATAAAATGCAAACGGAATGCTTTCAACACAGTAATAGTTTTTCGAAAATCAACCCCTACGAGAATGAAAAGCTAAAATTGAAAAATAAAACTATTTACGCGGGCATAGCCGCGAGAGTACGATGTAAGTACAAATCACACACTCCTGAGGCAGCGAAATTATATTTTTTCAATCACTTCCACTCCGTCGGATCCAAACCTCATAATTTTCCTCGCGATTGAAATGAAGACTACATGCGGCATCTTATTATACAAGCTTCGCCCGGGGCTTCGCTTAGTATACGCCACAAAAGTGGTTAAGTAAGTAGAACTTACTGAACAGCTCCACAGTTCTCTTGCGTATACAGCGCGTTCATTTCTCGTAGACTAAAAGTCAACCTAGGACCTCGGGTCGGCGCTCAAAAATATCCGAACCGAATGTAGACTAAAAAGCGAAAATGAAACGGCAATGGGCACAGTCGAATCTTCGGATGGTGTGAAGCTAAATTAGGCATTATGATGATAACATAGGATTTAAATTAGTTAGCTGGTATTTCTAAGTATACAAGATGTAACATAAATAACGCACATCCTCATACGGGATCACTGTACTCATCATTATGAACAACTTTTACTATGGGACCAAAACTTTAATCATGGGACCTTTTTGACGAGTTATGCAAACATAAATGTAGGGAACAGCTGATTTTTTTTCGCGATTTCAGGATTGGTCCCATGATAAAAGTTGTTCGTAATGATGAGTACAGTGACCCCTTAAGAGGTTGTGTGTTATATAGTACACCTTGTATATGGCGATGTACCTTGGCGCACGCTCGGGTGGGGTGTATCTCAGAACATTTTTTTCTTGAATTTTGTACTAGACCCTTGATCCATGTCTTTCTACGTCAATGCTAAAAGCGACCTTTTTTTTTCTTTTAAGTTTCCCCAAGGTTTCCCCAAGTCCTAATGGATCCTCTTCACCCTGGAGACGGAGGAGTATTATGTTGAACTTTTACCGACTAAAACAGCCATGGTGTTTCTCCGAAGAACAATGGTCGAGACCGCGGGATCAGACTCCAGTAAATATATCTCTTTAAGCAACCTTAGCATGGGTGACGATACTTAAGGTACAAATCCGAGACGGGCTGCAAACTGCAACCGCAGACCGCAAATCACATTGGTTTGTATGAACCAGTAGTGTCGCTTGTCAACTGCTGTCATCTGCGGTTGCATTTTGCGGTCGCCGTTGAAATACTACCTTTAAGGTGTGCATCTTAAAGGTGTTATTCGGACGGCGAGTTGTGGTCTGCGGATGCAGTCTGCAGTTTGCAGCCCGTCTCGGAATTGTACCTTAAAGTACGTCCGGCGCATCCTGGGCAGTCAGCCCCGTTACCAACCTTGCTGTCTGGATAATCTTTTCACCACAGCATGAGCTATTTTCGTATAGCTCGTGCTGACACGAGAGAAGAAGCAACCTTAGCATGAGGGTTGGTGATCATAGTTAAACAAATTACTGCAAATAAATCCGATTCAACTGATTGGCTACCTCCACTTTGCCTGTTTAAAGTCTTTTTAGAAGATAGCGTGCTAACTTTCCGCTTTAATGGTGTAACAGTTCCGACAGACAGACACAGCCGCGCAAGCATTTAAAAATAAGCAAAGAAAATGTACCACCGATTGAGATGTTTTTCTCAGAAAATTCGCTCCATTTCCTTAAAGGATATTAAAGAAAATTATTTTCTATTCCAACTCACCTTATAAACGTGGAAAGTGCTAACAATCTACATAAATTAGGAAACTCTTCACCTCCTAAACTGAAATTCAGATAGCGTCAAGTGAAGTTAAATTTATTAAATTCTCTAAGAAATACTGCGTTGATTTCAGGTTATTTAGTGGCGTACTCAGGAGTTGTGCCGACGAGCGGAATGAGCGAAACATAATTTAATTTTGATATAAATTATTTAGTTGAGACCTCGTGTGATGAGTCGCTTGCGTATTTTACCCTCGAGCTACGATAGGAAGAGAAAACTATAGTAGTGTTTCAAAAAGTAAATACCTATTATGTAAAAATTCTAAAGCGCAGTTCCAACTAGGCTTTAATATATAGCTTACAGCAAATACTGTATAGCACAGCGATATCGCTCAACATACATTTTATGTGGACACGTTCACACAACGCTATGCTATAAAGTATTGGCTTGCTGTACGCAATAAATTTGAGCGATTTTCAGAGCTATATCGTACGATTCTCCGGTCCCCGCCCCGCCTCATTTCTACCCCGTCAGTCGCTCGATAAATCACCGTCAAATAACTTGCTAAACATAGCAGACCGCCTTGCGACATAGCATATAGTTTGAAAGTCATGCTGTATAGTTATAGCTTACGCCATATGCTTTATTATATAGCGACATAGTATAGCGTAGTCTGAACTCTGAACTGCCTTAATATTTTTTCTGTGTCCCAACACTATTTTCTTGAAAGGATTCGTGTAAACGTGTGAGAAATGTATGTCTACGTTCTTTTAAGCGTAAGTGTGTGAGTACGCAATGAGCAGATTCTTTTACGGGAAAAATATGGCGTAACGCTGTGGCGTTTTAAGTGCTAAGACGGTGGTGCACTTTTCAAGGTTATATTTCAACTGGGTTACGGTGTAAAATACTGGTATACAGCTGCATCTTGTTAGACTGAAAGCTGACCCCAACATAGTTGGAGAAAGGCTAGGCAGAATCTCCTAAAATCTTTTCAGCTAAAATTACCACCAAACTACTTACTTACTTATACCTCCGGTAACTCCGGTTTCTGATTTGAGAATTCGGGATAAGCAAATACTTAAGTAATATTTGAGTACAAAGTTGTCAAAAAAATGCTTTAAAATCGTTCATTTTTTGACAACTCCATATTCAAATTTTACATCAGTATTTGCTTATCCCGAATTCTCAAATCAGAAACCGGAGTCTATTTGTGGAAATACATTAATATGTAGGCATTTGCAGAGCTTATTTTTTTTTTCTCATAGCAATATACTCTTGGTGGAGCTATATTAGAACTATATTCGTATCAACACTATCAACATAGCAACGGTTCTCCCTCTGAACGACTCAAATCCATATTTAATTCGCACTTACTCAACATCAATCGAATGTCAAGCTTTTGCCCTAGACTTTTAGGTTCGTTTTTGAATATTTCGGAGATAATGGTGAAAATATAGGGTATGCGTATATATATTCAATATCTCGAGATTGACAGTTCTTATTACGTCAGATGTCATAAAAATCACAATTCTCCCAATACATAACCATATAAATATTTATGTCAAATCAAATTCAGAATTTGATTATCACTTGCGTTAACGGTGAAGGGAAACATCGTGAGGAAACCTGCACACCTGAGAAGGCTCCATGAAGTTCTTGATGGTGTGTTTAGTCCGCCAACACGCACCAGGCCAGCGTAGTGGACTAAAGCCTAAACCCTTCTCATTCTGAGAAGAAGCCCGTGCCCAGCAGTGGGACAGTATTGGGCTAATTATGCCATTCTAAGTTATGCTACCATAAATAATAAAAATATACATACGGTATTATTGCGTTGATAACTATACAAGGTTAGTCGAAAAGGGGGTACTAATCCGAAAGGGTGCTAAAGAACCCATAATAATGAATAAAGGTCATGGCATATTATACCGGCACCGCAACAGCACAGCTGCAACACGGCGTCGCCTCGAATTAAGGCTACAGCTAGCCGCCAGCGCGCTAACTACGCGTCGTCCGCGAGGTGTAAGCTCGCAGTCCGCGCGCCGGCCGCGAGGTGCAAGCTCGTAGTCCGCGCGCTGGCTGCGAGGTGCAAGCTTGCTGTCACCGCGAACACAGTAGTTATATGGCATTTGTGATTGAACGCCTACACTTACATACGCCTAAGACTTGCACGTTTTCATAACGACTTTGTTTCGCTGGCGACTCGGAGTCGGCGTGCAGTAAGCACGCGATCCGTTCGCTTGCAGGCTGCGAGTCGAGTTGTATGGTAGCGGCAAGCGCGCTGACTGCCCGCCGTTGGCTTTTTCATATTGACATTATAAAAATATAATGTACGACCCACGATTTAACGCTCTTTTAATTTGAATGACAAGTTAATTGCTGGGTAAGAGCGGTGCCGTTGCGGTACCGGTATAGTGTGCCATGAGTTTAAGAGAAATAGCTGTTCAAAGATTTCATAAAAATATGCTAAAATCTGTCTATCCTTAGCTGTGATCAGCTGTGTCTACATTTAAGGTCATATTTGAGGTTACGGATTAGAAGCTACATTTTCTAACTTCGTAACTAAATCGGAGACGCAGAATTTTTGAAAAAACTAAAGTAATATTAATTTTGCATGGAAATAAATAAGATTGAATTTTGAAATTTTAACACTTGCTATAAACAGTTATTATTGATACTTTAAGTATCCTGCGGATTAGTACGTACCCCCTTTCCGAATAACCTTGTATAAAAGAAAAGTAAAAAACTGTAAGTCAGTAAACAGTAAAATATATGTTTTACATCTTTTATTAATGAAGGTGTGAGAACAAAGTAAGTGTGGCCACTTCACAGCACAAAGCGGCTTAGGCCTTGAAATATATGTGAAGAAGAAAAGATTAAGGACGGAGGCATATACAATGCTATTTTTAGTAGAGACACCCCGACAAAGTGTTCATCAGAACTGCTTGAATATGTGTTTTTTAAATAAGTCAGATGGCCGATGGGGCCGAAAGGTTCTGGAGTGGCGACCGCGTAACTCAAGGCGCAGCGTGGGTAGGCCTCCCACAAAGTGGAACGATGACCTGGTCAAGATCGCGGGATTCCGTTGGATGCGAGAAGCACAGGAAGTATGTTTAGGGGAGGCCTAAGTCCAGCAGCGATCGTCTTTCGCCTGAATGATGATGATGATAAATAAGTCCCTAAGTTAAATCTTAGTATTTGGTTGCGTTTTATTTCCCAGTAGAGCATGAAATGCGTGAGACGTGCCACACAGGGATTGTTTAATACACGGAAACTAACCGAGCCGACCGTCTCAAGCCTAAAGGTTCTATTCGCGGTCAATTGATATGCGTAAAAAGGTATTGAATCCAAGATGAAAAATGAACGTTTTTTTTTTAAATATCTCATTTTTTCTTAACAAACTAGTTTCAGTTTTTTTTTGTATTATAACTTTCGTGAGACACATTCAGTGAGGCGAGTTCGACTCGCGACCTCGCCGCGTGTTCAGCTCATGATTAAGGGCTCCGATTGAGTCCGAAACTATTCGTGAAATCCCGAAAAATGCACGTGAGTTAACCGAAACTAATTTTAAACTAGCTTCAGGTTTAGTGTATACTAAAACTAGCCTTGTATAGTATTATAGAGTGTTCTTATTAAGGCTTTTGCAGAGCTAAGACTAACACTCGACGAGTATTATGACGTCATAATACGCTTGCTAGAATGCAGCAGGTGTTACAGTTACTCTATGCACTCACAGCACGTTTTCTTTAACATTTCTGTTAGGAAAGTAGCAATATCGAATTGCTGCGGTATTGGTAATGGTCGAACCACGGCAGCCAAGTCCTGTGTTACAGGATTGAACCCTTAATAGGGCAAAGGCAGTTTATTTACCACCAACTTTTACACCCACTCACACATATACACCACACCACACACCCCTACACATTCCACTCTCCACACACTCTCGCACATATACACTATTCATACATCTCAGCACCACATTTCTACACACACACCCAGCACCACCTAAACCTTTTGTCATTAAATTCCCTTTTAACAGCAGTGAAATTTTAGTTTTTGATCACATTATGTAACATTGTTATTTTAGTTTTTTCATATTTTATAAAAAAAAAGTCTTTGAACGCTAATTATAAGTTTACGTTACTTGGGAAGAGACTGGACCCCCCGACACAGGGAATCCTAGTGTGAGGCCCAGGGAAATTGTAAAAATTTAGCTCTTAATGTTCCAGTACTTGTATCACCCTCCTGACTGACAATCCTGAATGTGATGTGTTTGCGAATGAATGGAATAAAATGATGCATGTATGTCTGGCATTCTGTGAGAGAAAGTATGCGAGGGTGTCCACTGTTCCATGTTAGTTTTTAATTTAATTTTACGATGTAATTTACATTATTATGTTATAACCTACCTATATTTTGTCTCCATGTTAGTTATTGTAATTGGTATTGTACCGTTTTAATTAAATATAAATAAATAAATAAATCACATTTTCAATATTGCACCGTGTTTTTTTTTGAACCGAATAATCATTTTATTTACTATTTAACTTTTTTGGAAAATGTCGCGAACGCCTCCATATTATATTTTATTTATAAATATGTATTTTTTTTCTAGTTGATTCAAGAAAAACGTAATAAAACATTTTTCTATTTTTATGATACAATTTTGTGTTATTTACTTTTCCTATGACCTTATAAAGAGTTAAGTGTATATTGGGTTTTAGGTCAGGCAAAGAGTGTAATATGTACAAAATTGAATTAGATTCAATTCCACAGCAAAAGCTATGCGGCATTATACACCCCTTAAATTACCTCATGCAGGGCCTAATTAGCCTTAGAGGCTAGATCGGTTGAAGCCAGGGGGCGTGACGAGAAGGTCGGAAGGGTAACGTGACGTCGGCAAAAAACATTTTGAAAGTCTTTTCAAACAGCAAAAGGCCAGCTTTAGCAAAAACAAAACCAGGGCCTGCCATATCATAGGGCAAATGGAGCGGCTGATGCTGACGTCGGACCCTTAAAAATGCATTTATAATGATGGCGATATAGCAAAAATTTCTCATGAGTAAGTATGATGTTTTCAATGCTAACTAAACAAAAAAAACAAATGAGATATAAAAGCCATGATTTTTTCAAAAAATATATACACTCGGGTACAAAGAATTCGAGCCACTCCTTTTTTCACGTGTCCTGGTTATTATTTTTGGTTTCATGAATTATATAATTCAAAATACAAAAAACTACCCTCAATGTAAAGGTTATCAAATAACCTTTTAGGCGATATATGTTTAGAATTGATCTGTTCCATAATACCAAAAATAATAACAATTATACCCACGTGAAAAATAGAAGTGGCTCGATTTATTTGCTCCCAAGTATAGTTTGATTGTATATTGATATATTCCAAGTTATCTAGCATTATTTAATAAAATGCCTTTTTTAGTGTTTTTGTCCGTATTTATTTATTAAACTTAAGCCATTACAAACGTGCCAACTTAGTCAGAAATTATTACGTTAAAGGAATGTGACAATGCTGCGCAAGTCGTTATCGATAAAGGGATGCTGCTCGGACCAAACAATATTTTGCATTATTTCCTTAATCTCTCCCTCATTATCTTTTATCGACTATCGACAAAGCCTTTTTTACTTTAACACACAACACAGGGCAGTTCCATAAGGCCTATAAGTGCGAGCTAGAGGTCCGATAAAAATGATGTAGGTATGACTCAGTTCGCACGTTTGTAATGGCTTAAGTATAGTGTACACGACAGTTTACTAGCGAGGACCTGTAATTGTCTGAATGGTGCGTTATTATATTTTTGCTAACTTAATTACTTACAACTGTTGGTCTTCTAAGGGCCGATTTTACTAACGTCGGATAACTTTTATCCAAGGAATGAGTTAGACGTTTTGACAGAACGCCTATGCAAAATCTTACAAAATGTCAAATTTTTTCTTCAGATTAAAGTAATCTAACGTTGGTCGTCGGCTTTATGATATGCAAATAAATTAATAGTACTAAAAGTAGAAAATATACTTCGAACATCTGAAAACTATTTCCCATTAAAAACATTTAGATATTTTACTACCGTTTTAATTAAAATAAATATAAGGAAAACTCACCGCAGTCTTGAATGGCATTTTGCGTTACCCCCTCTCCTACTTGCAGTAAGCTGAAGCAATCATTTCACCACTGAATCCATCAACATAAGCCCGTGATCCTGAATTAGAACTCTTTGGTATTAAAGGATTCAGTGGGAGGATGGGGAGGGGGCTTGATGGTTTAAGAAATGAGGGGATGTGGAATTGAGCACTTCAAGTTCTGGTATAGGTATTGGTAAGTTTATAGTAATTTATTTTATACTAGGGGAGAGTCTGAAGGATTTGGATTTAAAAATAAAAAGTCCAAGTGCTTAAGAGTAGGTAAAATGATTCTGAAAACTAAATGCAAGTGTTAGGAATCGTTCATGGAGATACGGAGCTTAGCGTGGCACGTGATGCGGAGTGTATAGTGACCAATTGGACTGAGTAATAGAAACGTTAATTAATTGCAACCGAACCGAAGCCGTTCATTCGGACAGTTTTTGTTCAAAAAACTGTCTAATCGTTTGACAACATAAACAAAACCAAATATTTTTACAGTTTTCGTAGACGAAAACTTTCTAACACTAACTAACATCCTTCTCACATTTCTAAATTCACAATACTTGTATTCATTTTCGACTAGGAAATGAACGGTTTTGTTGTACTCGTTCTATTTCGCCACAAAGGCCGATGTTAAATTTAATACCTCTGTTTTAAATGTGTATATTTTTTCTTTGAGTTGGTCTGATATAATATTTTGGACCTATGTGGCCCGAATTACAAATGACAAAGAATAAATTGTGTTAAAAAAAAAAACTAGCCACATATTGCCAAAATCTATGAATGCAGTTAGCAATTTCTACAAAAGTTATAGACATTCTCCTAAGAACGTTTTCCTGTAGCTACAACGGTTAACGTAGAGCTGCCCCCTACTTCACCATCTCAAATTTCCACCCTGTGTATTCCGAAACTCCACTTCCACAATATATTTTTTCCCAGTCCCTCTCAAAAACATGAATTACGACTACACTTTAGAAATATTTACGAGAATTTCATTGTTATCTATGACGTATTCCGCTTGGTGAAACAAACAAGCCGACAAGTTCAAGGTACCTTGGGTTTGCAACATAAACATGGCTGGATTAAATAATCATCGTCCGTGTATTTGTCTGACGGAACCTACTGTCTGCTCGGGTCAAGTCTGAGAGGTACGAAGGAATTCACAGAAAAGTATCCGTTACTTTGGTTGCACTGCTGTAAATCTTTTTTTGGTCCTTTGGTCTGGGACCAAAGGACCAAAAAAAGATAAGCATGTTTAAGCTTTGTGTTGCAATTGGTTGAGGCTTATGTCTAACAGTGGGTTGCGGTAAGCTGAGTTGACTGCAGCATTTTTTTTGGTCCTGTCTCCCGATTTTTAGATGAGTTAAGAGATAAGTTTGATTGCAGTTCTTATGCAAGGTTAATCGAAAAGGAAGTACTAATCCAAAAGGGTGTTAAAGTACCCATATTAATAAATAACATTTGTTCTACAACTTTCCCCAAAAGTAATAGTTTAAGAGAAATAGCCGTATTTCTAAAAAAATTGCTAAAACCTATCTATCTAAGCTGTGTTAACATTTAGGGTTACGGATTAGAAGCTCCATTTTGTGAATTCGTAGCTAAAGAAGGAATAAAGATTTTTTGAGAAAAAAAAAACAATATTTCACTACATAGTATAAAACAAAGTCGCTTCCCGCTGTCTGTCTGTCCCTATGTATGCTTAGATCTTTAAAACTACGCTACGAATTTTGATGCGCTTTCTTTTAAATAGATAGAGTGATTCAAGAAGAAGGTTTTAAGCTATAAAACGTACCCGAGGAACGCCGGGGCGGGTTGCTAGTTAATCATAAAATGGTCGAATATTTCAATTTAAAACAGCCATCAGCGATACTTAAGTGGCCAACGGATTAGTACGCCTTTCCGACTAACCTTGTACTAGAAATTTCTCAGGATCTCAACTGTCTATACCAATATGCGGCTACCAAAAGATTCGACATGTAAAAAGACCCATCACATAGCCGAAATCTACGCACTCTGTACATCAAACTAAACTACATTGACCAAAAATAATTGCTGGGAAACGACTTTTATTTTTTGGCATAAAAAAAACGCTTTTTTTTGTAGCGCGCAATGTGTGGTTGTGGCGATGCCGCGCGTTTGCATGCGTGCAGCGGCCACACAGCTGAGCCAAGGCGGTCGTGTGCGTTTGATATTCGTTGCGTTTTTGTAACTAATGCGTAATTTGTGAAGGAAAATTGAAAATTTTGATAACGTTGTTTGGAAGAAAGTTTAGTATTATCAATTAGAATACGTTTATGGAAAAAACTAAAAAAAATGCATACTTTGACCTTCAATATCACCAAAACCAATGGTTTCCCAGGTATGGTCTGGTAGAAAAAAATGATCCCAATGATGGGTAGAATATGTGGTTTTCGTTATCGTTAAGGGTCTTTTTACACACGATAAATATACATCACAAAAAACAGTCATTAATAAATGCACTTTGACAGCTTACCCGTACACTTTTAAAAAGTTTAAAAGCATGTTGTTTTTTAAAAGCTACTGTACGCTGTCACTCTATTCAATTACCAGCTCACATTGTTTATTAAATGAAAAAGGTACCAACCTTGAAAAAGGCTCATTTGTTTCCAGTAGGTAATACAATATTTTGCCTGCCCTCGTTTTGTTTCTACGATCCGGGACGCAGATTAATATTTTAAACGCGTACCTTGATTTGGAACGCTGCCTACAAAGGGAGGGTAGGCTCAGAAATATTAAACGTCTATAAATCTAGAAGATTTTGCATAGTTACGACGAAAAATGTTTTACGGAGGTTTGTGAAGGCATCGGGTGATATTATAAAGTCTGAGGAATTTTGTTGTTTTGCGGAAATTGGAGAAAAAGGGGAAGGTGATGACGATAAACATTACAGTATAAATCCATCTAGTGGAGCCGGAAATCGTATATTCCCCGGTTGATTGTGGTATACCAGCAAATAAACTAGTCTGTTCTGCTTGGCCTTTTCCCCAACTAAGTCGGGGCCGGCTTCCAGATGTAGGATAACTTTTTCATCATCATCCTCACACGTCATTTCACCTTCTTTCTACTTTTTTGTTTCACAGGCCACATCGTTTTTGATTACTATATTCTAAATTGGAATGCACTTGAAAAAGAAAAAGAAGCAAAGTTGCTTTTGCGGGTCATTCTAGAGGCAACCAGGAAACTGAGCGGACTGGTGTTAACTTGAAGAAGACTGTACTGCTGACCTTCCAGCACTCCGCCTAGTCACTGTACTACTGAGCTCCCGGTCACCCAAATATCACTCACAGAAATTTCGTGTATCCATTCCAAATTTTAACGTGTGCTATTAGGGACTATCAGTGTTTTTATCCATATTACAGAGGTTGTCTTCTCTTAAAAGCGTTTTCCTTGTTTTCCTTGTTGTCCGGCTAGGGGTAGGTAGGATCCCTTAGTATTCAACCTTCTTCATAACTGGTTTAGCAGACGTGCCTCTAGCTCAGGAGATCCTGGGGCCGGCTGCTACGTTACACAGTTTAACCAGATGCTGCTAAATACCATTATTTTATACGGAGCAACTGCTATCAGACCTCCTCAACCCAGTTACTGGGCAATACCGATATCTTAAGGTTAGATCAGCTTTCTGGCTTCTGTACTATCTTCTTCTTCTGTCGTGTCAGCACGAGCTTTACGAGAAGATATTGTGACGAAAAGATTAGCCAGTCAGCAAGGTTGGTAGCGGGGCTGACAGCCCAGGGTGCGCTGGACGTACTTAAGTATCGTCACTCGGACTCTATTCATCTTTTCATGAACTCTCCGATAGAGCGGTATCGAATTCAGACCCTCTTATGGTATGTCTACACCAGTGCGCTTTCATGTTCATCTTGCGCTTTCAATTCCTCTTGCGTCAAGCGCATGCAATATTGATTGCCATAAGACGCATGCAGCTTTTCGTGTACACCGGTGCGCCTCGACCAGTCGTCAGTCGACATACAATAGACGGATTAGCGTGCGCTAGGAGCATGCGCTTTTGTCGAACTAGTATTAAGGCATGCGCTATTGCATGCGCTATGGCGCTTCACGCATGCTTCCGATGAAGACGCAAGATGAACATGAAAGCGTACTGGTGTAGACATAGCTTTACATAGCTGTGTGTAAGCGCGGTTTTTATTATGATTGTAAAACGAAATTCATACACCAGAAAATTCGAAACATTCAATAAAACAAGAGTTTCTTAAATACATACGTACATATACATACATAACATTAAAAATGTAATGAGAAAATATTATATCAACATGAGTACGCATACATTGCAGTGACGTCACACGTTATAATATGGCGCCAACATACGTCACAGTTATTAATCATCAGATTTTAATTTGTGCGTCCAGTATGAGCCGGCTGATTGAAAACCCGAATAATCAGTAACAGAAATGGATATATTTTATTTTTATACCACTGCTCCATATTTGTAAGAGGAAATATGGGAAATGTGGTGTTTTAAACACAGTGATGAAGATATAACACGGTATACGAGTACGTTTTATAGCTATTGTCGCTTCCGGCGCAGAATAGTTTACCAGTGTGGAGGCACGATGTATGGTGTTCCTTGTAATGTAGCAGACGGCCCTAGGGTCTCTTTAGCTAGGGACACATCTGATAAACCAGTTATAAAGAATCGCATTGAGCATTCAATACATAACACAGATACATAACAATAATAAAATGCTACCCTTCCGATGTTAGACTGCCCCCACGGTACAGCTGTCAAAAGTCAGCGTCTGTTAAGCTGGACCGTGGGGACAGTACGTCATCGTCGTTTCCCGCTCGCGATATAACGCAAAGTTTAGCATAGTAAAGTTTTGTGTATCTCGCTCAAACTTGGACAGATTAAACTAGAGAAAAAAAGACAGAAATAAAGTCCAGAGTGTTGACATTGTAAAAAGTACGGTTGACAAGTAATGGACGTCACAAAAAAAGTTGCGGCGTTAGTCCGCCATTTTGCTCGCGCGCTGTAAGGTCGTGTCGTGTTGTTTTGTGTTGTGTTAATGCATTATTCATGTTTTTGTGTGTATCTTTGTGCTAAAATGTGCCTGAATAAGTGTTGTTTGTGTATCAATAATTATATTGTGAATCTGATAAGGATTTCTATGCGAAATCTCAAAATGAACGGCGCTGGAGGTCATGTTTTGGCGCGTAACGCGGCGCATGACGAAACATTATCGGTAAGTTTTTTTATTAAAATATGTTAATAACCAATTATAACAATGTTTATATGTATCGTCATATTGATAAATAGGCATTATACTGTATTTTTTTCAAAATTCAAAAAATTACATCTGCCCATCTGTCAAGCTGTCCCCAGGGGGCGTAATTTTCCGTAAAATTGATCATTTTGATTGTTGATTATCTTTACGTATTTGTTAGGCAGCATACCTTTTTTTGTACTTAATCAATTCGTAAATATCTTCAAAATGTAGAATGTAACTTTATATTTTCAATTTAGTCAACATAACTTGAACTGTGATCCATTGTTTGAGAGAGTGTTTTGCGCTCCTCGTGTTCCCGTGTTTGTTTTGGTTAGTCGGTACTAATTAACTAAACAATTATAACAGCCGAGACTATTGTTTACGATAAGTATATGGACCACCCATTAGTATAAACAAAAAACCCAAGCCACTTCGCATAAACACTTCTCCGAATACAAGTCGTAAATCGACCTTTTTTTTTGTTTACAACGGCCCACCCACAGCTGTCGGCACTTAACTGATAAGCTTCTAGTATCATAAATATTTGTTACGAGTGCTGTTCTTTTGTTTTATTAGTGTGGAATAAGGTGTGTTTATGCATATAAAACAATATTTTGTTCAATAATGGTTTACTTTTATTATGTTTTTTTTTTTTGTTATAAATTTCGCGGAAATTTCCGTTACAGGAAACCTACACGACAATTACTAATACATTATAAGTCTAATTATACTAATCTACATATCACCGGATAGGTAATTTAATAACAATTCCAACGACGTAACTTGTAGAGAGCTAGCTATCGTAACTTAAGAGATATCGACGTTTTAATTAGCCGCGCCGTAATAAAATAATTCGCGAATCAAAGCGCGAATTAAAGACTAACAGACGCGCACTTTGCGTCATTTGACGCGCCACAGAGGAAGGGTAGAATAAGAGGCAAGATAGCTTTACGTGCCTTGGGGTAGTCAGCAAATTCCTTCTTGTAGTTACGGTGTTTGCCGATGGCCCACGCAGCCATTTGATAGAAACCGGCGGGAGCAAATAGTCCGGCTGGAGCTCATTTAGTCATGACGGTAAAGAATAGCCAGGGAGGAGCTCGTGGCTAAATAATTACAGCCGCATAGACCGATCTTCCGGGTTAGGCCACACTTGCCGAGGTTGGTCTGTGGATGGGTGACCATTTACCATAGCGAGTTTCCTCCGTGCCTCGGAAAGCACGTAAAGCCGTTGGTCCCGGCTGTCATTTGTAGATCTTTGACAGTCGTTACTGTTGGTCAGAAGCCAGAAAGTCTGACAACCAGTCTAACCAAGAGTATCGTATTACCCAGTTACTGGGTTGTGGAGGTCTGATAGGCAGTCGCTCCATGTAAAATACTGATATTCAGCTGCATCCGGTTCGACTGGAAGCCGACCCCAACATAGTTGGGAAAAGGCTAGGCAGATGATGGTAAAGAATGGCCAGGATCCGAACTCGTAAGTGTAGTCATGGCAAGGGTAAAAAAAAGGGAGAAGGGGTTGCCATCGGACACCGGGATATGTCTCACTTTGGTATCAGGGGGGCGCAGGTTCTTCAATAGAATGTGGATGCTCAGGTTATCCAGCTCACATAAAATAAATCCTCGGAGTCTCACGTAAAAGCAGGTGTTGCATGGAGTAGTGTACAGAGGATGGTTGATGTGGCATGCTACATACAATATATAGACAGCCAGTAGTTTTAGTTTTCAATATTATTTATAGATACAGACAATAATTATATAGCACTTTTATCAAAATCTCTTCTTCCGTGTCAAAATTGAAAGTCCCAAGACCATCAAACCTATCAAATTTCGAATATAAAGAAAGGAGGTGAGGATGATGATGTAAAAGGTGATATTACATCCTCCAACAAAAAGGGAGGATTCGGTGTAGGCTCCGCTCGCCCCTTGGATCTTGCCCCTGATTGCGTAAGTGTATCTACTCGCCCCCTTGAATATTAGATACCCCAAATCGCCCCCGATTGTTAGTAAGTTAAAAGTACAGTCAGCACTCTAAGGTTTTATTAAGTATTTAAATAATTATTTTTTTCTTAAAACTTCAATAGTGTCTTCTTGGGATTTAATGAAAAAGATTGAAATAAAACTGCACATGTAGTTAAAAAAGGGTAATTTGGAATCTAATCACGTAGGTATATACTTACTCTTTTCAATGTTTAACACTTTTTGGTTTATAAATGGATAATTAAATAAAAATCACAGATCAAAGTTATGGAATCAACACTTATATGACTAAAAAAACTGTACAAAATAATCAAAGATTAGAAGAGAGATTAAAGACTACGGTTTTGTACAAAAACTATTTATCACCAGAAACTCTAAAAAGCTATAAAATGTATCACACCAGCAGATCATTATGTTAAGAGCCGATTTTTCAATCGTCAGATAACTTCTAGCTGAGGATTACAAATGAAGGAAATGCCGTAAATTGTTCATCCCTAACTTTGAAACAGCTCTGCATGTCAGTTTGTAAAATTCACAAAATAATTGCAACAAGTAAAATTTATTAAAAATGCACCAATTATGACAAAATGAAGCAAAATTCAGTAATGACAGATATTATGAAGGTGCAGTAGGTAGGTACACACAAGTAAAAAAAAAAGGCTTCGACATAAGCGTCACTAATGAGAAATTATTGACGCTTATGTCGACGCCATTTTGTTAGATTTAGATTAGATAGTTACATTACGATGATACCTTTGAAAAGATAGATACAGATATCTATCTTTTCAAAAGTATCATCGTAATCTAATGATTAAAATGATGCCACTTATAATTCTAGAGTCGGCAGACTATGGTTTAGTCTGCCGAATCTAGAATTTGTTTTACGAGTACTCAAAAACTCAAATTGTATTTGTGAATAAAGCGTACTCGTACAAGGCAAGAGTAGCAAAATTGTTTTATATAATATTTGTAGCGATGTAATAAAACTGATACCATACAGAAGTAGTAGCCAAACACAATTATTAGAATATAAGGCGTTAGCTTAATATCTAATTTAACAAAAAATGGAAATTCAAGTGTAATAAAAACTTACCTTAACTTCCAATCAGGAATTACACTCACAATACACAGGAATATTTCACCTACTTAGTTACACATGGAGATAAGTACTAAATTAATTAGCAAATATCGCAAAACGCATCCCTTCCACATTATAATACGAACATAGAAAGAGAAAGCATTATATTATATAATATAATGCTTTCTCTTTGATTATACGAATTTCTCAACTTAAAAAAAAACGTTTGTTTATTGGACCTATAAAAAAGTTTCCTTTGTTATAATAGGTAAGTCAGGAAGCAAAAACTGTCACAAGTGTCACGAGTTGGTGAAGGTTATAGATAGAGATAATAATCAAACATGGCGTTATTCATAATGTGTGCATTTTGCTGTCTAACTGTACCTTTTTTGGTTAAATTTCAAAGGAAATGCCGCAAGGGGCGAATCGATACACCAAAATAATTATTTAAATGTCAATTTTCCACTCGCCCCTTCGGAAGGGGCGAATCACTACATCAAAAAAATAAAATACGGGGCGAGTTGAACATTTTAATCGAAAGGGGCAAGATCTAAGGGGCGAGCGGAGCCTAAACCGAGGATTCTCCAACCAGGCGGTGCTCAACGGTTGATGTTGGGCGACTGTGTGTATAAGTTATCCACGTGTTACATCTTGATATCGCGATGAAGGATAGTTCGCTTCTGGCGTGATAGATGTCGTCACACCTGTATCTTTCCCATGCGCAGGCCTGTCATTCCACGGTTTAGGTACGAAAATCAGCTAGTACATACAAAATAATCAATGTTTCTTAACAAACTGTATGGAACAACTGATTTTTTTAACGAATTCAGAGTTTGTCCCTTAGTAAAAGAAGTCAAAAGAAAGTCACCTTGGTATTGTTTTAATTAATTTACTCACAGACAGATCTGTGTTGCTGGGAAGTTTGTTTCGCCGTGTCTTCTTCACAGCATAAACACTAGGAAGCGAAGGAAGTAAGAAGGAAGGGCGCGTTTTTGGGGATTGTCTTTTGTAACATTAACGTTCAAATAAGTCTATTTAAAATAAATGAGTTTTGAAGTAGACTAGGTAACTAGTCTAATACTACAATTAATTATAGCATTGTATTCATCATTCAGCCGATAGACGTCCACTGCTGGACATAGGCCAAGCATCGCCACATCGACATTCGGATCGACATTGCGGATTCCCACTTCTCCAGGTCATCGGTCAACCTTGTGGTAGGCACATTGTATTGCGTTGTATTGTGACGTCATTGTCGACGATCATATTCTGTGGGGAGTTGACTTATTGTATCAACTAATATCAAGATAATGATGTGTGACCTTTCGACCCTTCTTATCCCTCTATCTATAAAAGCAAAGAGTTATATATATTTCATATTACAAGGAGCTCCACTATAAAAAGCGTGCGAGATGTGTGTCAACGCATAAAATATATACAAGCACACATACCAACAGTTCCCGACGTTATTGCCGTTACGTCCCTACATTTTGTCTTCAGGCGAATGAAAATGAAATTCCATATATTTTTACCTTGTTGCATGTGTAAAAGACATGTGTGTTTTGTGTTTACTATATAAGTTTTTGTTTCGCAGAATTCCGTGGAATGTACTCAAAGAGACATGTTACAAGTGGCATAATAAAAGAGTTTCAGTCTTCAAAAATTTCAACGCGGGCCGGACAATTTTGCTGCGATGATAAAGATTAAGGAATCCTATGCAAGAATCTATACGCAGGACAAAACGATCGCCGGTCAAAAGGCCGCTGGTGCCCGGCGGTCACCGGCGGATAGGACGGACCACGGCCGTTGAATCACACGAAATGGTTTGTAAAGGCTAAAGCAGACGGCGGCGGCGGTCAGTTTCGTCCGCTCAGCGTGCTTTCCTAGTGATGGAATCCTCACTAGAAAGTCGCGGTAAGATTGGGTGCCATGTGTTCGTGGCGATCGTGCTCGTCGGCAACAATGGGCAGAAGCGGTCATTTAGTCCGCCTGACAAAACAACAGCCGGCTGTACAGAGCCTAATGGAAAAGAAAAGGCTGGCTTATACATATTCTACTTTATCACATAAAAAACCTAGAAACACACCTGTACACTCATCGTATCATAAACATTTTCTACCCATAGCATGGAGGCATAATAGTAGTCTTTCTACCCTAAGAAGTGCAAACTCGAACTCAAACTTATTAAGATTTCTGCGAACAAGGTCAATACTACGCGAAACCGTAGCAATAAACTATGAAAAGGTTACAACGCAGAAGAAGTATAATGTTACCGTGAATGTCCGAAGTGCATACACTGGTGTATGTGTATAATAACCATCAAGCTGACTGGTGAATGTCCGTTATTTATTATTTTCATGACGATTTCGGTCATACTCCAAATTATACACCACTAGAGGTCGCCAGCGGCTTCGCCCGCGTGGATGTCGTTTTTCGCGTATTCCGCGTTTTCCTCTACTATATTATGCATGTATTATACATATAAACCTTCCTCTTGAATCACTTTATTTATTAAAAAAAACTGCATCAAAATCCATTGCGTAGTTTTAAAGATCTAAGCATACATACATAGACAGCGGGAAGCGACTTTGTTTTATACTATGTTGATGACGACAAGGTTTATCTTTATTTTGAGATTTATTATGATTAAATTTTACACCCGGATAAGATCCAAGAACGAGCGAAGCAAGCTCGGAAACATAGGGCACCCCGACACTGACTTGGTTAGGTTCGAATTCACGGAATCGTCTTGGTACCTATAACATTTTTTTTTTTAAACTTTGCCCCACTCTAAGATTTATCTTGTATCGTGGGTGCGTTTACAGACACAAATCTCACAAACAAACGCCCAGACCCGAAACAACCATCTGTAGGTCATACAAATTTTTGTTCCGTGTGGGAATCAAACCCACAACCCGTAGCGCAGAAGCCAATCGCTTAGCCACTGCACCAAACGTGTCGTCTTATTTACTGGTATATGCCCGATTTAAAAAGATTGATTAATCGATTTTGGACTTACACCCTCAAAATTGGTGATAGTCGACATAGTCCGGTGCATATTAAAATTTACCACCTTTGGACATTCACAGTAACTCAATTACATAAAGAATGGGATTGAAAATGGCGGTGCTATTATTGTTATTTGCGTCTTGCTCTCACACGTAGTCTCTGAGCGAAAGGCGAATAATGGATACGTAATTTCTAATCCCATTCTTTAAGAAATCAAGCTATACGCTTATTTAAAAAAATACTGATTTTCTTTCCGCAATTTCATTTAATGTGGCGAATGTTTGGCTCTCAGCGCATCCCCAAAACGAATGCCATCTGTGTCAAGTGGCGCTATCTATCAACGCTTCCACGACATTAAATTCGTTTGGTTTTATGACGTGAATGTGAGCGTTTCTTTACGACGTTTCCTTCATCATTGAAACCAGTGATAAATTGTGTTTTACGCCCCTCTTCCCTTTTGTTCATTTACTTTCAAAGTAACCACAAGAAGTTGAAAATTTTAAAGGAAGCTTTGTGGCCCTTTTGTTTTTCTGCTAACAAAAGTCAACCTACAATACCCTATGGTGTGAGTGTACTAAGTGTCGAATAAGATTGTTGAAGTTTGTTTAGCTGCATCAACCACATACCACTAAACCTTGGGAGCTATTAACATCACATTTGATGAATCATATTTCGTAATCATAGTGTAGCTAGCTAGTGGACTGCACCTCCAGTGAGCAGTTGACACGCAATTACAGTGACTGCATCTGAACTGCTTCAAGCTGCATTTGGCACTTGCATAGTTTATTTATTGCATTATACATTAGTGAATGACAAAAGTCTTGCAACTGCTCATGATCTCACAACCAGTGACCAAAAGTAAATCTTAACTTCCTTATAAACTGTAAACACTGCATTCATCTTCAATACTTCATACATCGCTCCATTTGCCATCAAAACATAATAAACCTTTATCGGTCGAAAACATCTGCGAAAAAACTGAACCGTCGATATCGTACTATTGGGGGCGTTTCACACTGAATGCGCGGTAATCCCAACCCGGAATTCCGGATACAACCCTAATACGTACGTGCAGTAAATCAGGCGATACCGCGGATGTAACGAAAGTTATGGTGGTACCATAAATTGTGTGTATTGACTATGGGTTGACCCATATCTGGGATTGAGTTTAGATACGGTCAGTTTTTGTTAGAATATTGTGTCGTTTTGAATTATTTCCTTCCTGATTTGGATGTACAGCGGAGTCTGTTACGACCACAAAGGGACAAGCGATATTTGGTCGCGTTATAAGCATCATCAGATGTTCAAATGCCGTGTATAATATTTTAGTAAAATTTACTAACAAAATAAAAACGCGACAATAAAACCTGAAGAATATTCTTATTTTCAACCGACTTCAAAAAGGAGGAGGTTCTCAATTCGTCTGAATGTTTTTTTTTTTGTATGTTTGTTACGCGATATCTCCTCCAATTTTGAATGGATTTTGATGATTCTTTTTTTGTTTGGTAGATCACTTCAGAGGTGGTCCCATATACATTTTATCGAAATAAATTCAGCGCTTTTAGAAATAAACAACAAAAAAAAATTTACTTAGATGACGTTTTCGTTTGTGGTTCTCATAAGCAAAAGTTTTGATGAGGACTTTCAATCTCTGTTTTAACTGTGATCACAGAAACATTAGCCAAGAACAAAGAAGTTTGTATGTATTTGTAAGGAGCAGTTGTGGCGGCATAGGGCGGCATCTATCGAACTATATATACATTAATACCCATTCTTAAAGCTAATTATCTAGTTGTTGGAAAGATTACGCAACCGTGTCAATTTAAAGCCTTAGACCGTGTAATTTATGGCACTAAAACGTATTTAATAAAAAACTTTAAATAAAAGTAAAAACCGACTTCAAAACAAACTAAAAAAAGAGTGAAATAATTAGCAAGATATAAAATTAACAGTTTCAGAAGTCGGTGCAATTCTACACTGAAACAAATAAAAGCCACCGACTTCTGATTTAAAGTTTTCCTTATAATTATCGCTATATCCGGACTCGTCTGGTTGTTATAAACGGCCTTTTCTTTTAATAATTTCAATGAAAGTGAAACTAAATGGTGTTCGCAAGTCGATATAAGTGGTTCGTCGCTTTGACCGAAGTTGTAATAAATGAGTTCCACTGTATTTTATTGGGTACACTTGGTCAACAAAAACGGGAGTTAATTGTCATAATCAGTCCGTCTATATATGTGTCACAGCACAGTCCAATAATTTTCCCTGCTATCAAACTTGTAACTTCTTCTGTCTTGCCTTTACCCAACTATGTTGGGTTCAGCTTCCAGTCTAACCAGCTGAATACCAGTATTTTACATGGAGTGACTGCCATCAGACCGCCGCAACCTAGTTACTGGGCAATGCCGATGTCCTAAGGTTAGACCAGTTGTCACAATGTCGGGCTTCTGACTAACCGTAACGATTGTCATAGGTATTCGTATGTCACCCGGGACCGACGGTTTAACGTGCTCTCCGAGGAACGGCCCCTCCGTTCTCGATGTGTAATGAACGGTCACCCATCCACGTCTAAGGAATATTCCGGTCTGTCCCCCTGATCTGTCACCTTCGGGACAATCAGGAATAAAACATTCGATCTGTACATTCTGTACCCCTGTCACCAAGACGAACGGACAGATCGAACGAATTATTTCTGGTCTGTATCCTGCTGTTCTTTAGGGGGACAAAATAATAGAAATAAAAAGTTTCGATCTGTCCCCCTGTTACCGACGATGGGACAGATCGGAATATTCCGGGCTGACCGCGACAAGCGCAGTTTAACATTGCAAATCGTACAATCCCCTCACTAAGTTGAAACTTGTAACTATGAATCCAAAAAAGTTATACCACGCACTTTTGATCTGGGAGGGATTAAAATTATTTGTACGTATTATGTTCTATTAATCATACTGCGTAGGTTGTAAATATAGTCTGAGGGAAACTTTAGCCTACTAGATAGGCAGTGTGCTAAAAACCTGACATGATATATATGGCAAACGTGTTTTCTTGCCCCATTAACGTCTCTTAATGGGGCTTGACCTGCGAAAGTCCGCTTCATGGACTTTCGTAAATGGAATGTAACAATTTGAGTGAGACATTCTATTCTACAAATAAAAACTCAAACTGACAAGAGACTTGCTTTGTTAGTTTAGTGATCGACTGCTGAGCGTGAGGTCCTGGGTTCGATCCCCAGGTCGGGCAAATTGCACAATTGAGGAGCGTCTGTTCAAAAAGTTATAACTGCACTAGTAAAATTTAGGAAAACTGGAAAAAACGGCATCATTGACAAGAACCCTTTGTGTGTACATCTAATGTAAATATAACTTTTTTATCGGTATCACAATTTTTAGAGACGTTTATTATGGACAAATATAGCGTTTGGGACAAAATTACTTGCTTAACTTGATACATTTTTTTATAGAAACAAAAAAAAAAAATTTAACCTGTTTATTTAACCTTTTGAACAGACGCTCCTCAATTATGATCAAGGTACACAGTTTACTTAACTGCTTTACCTTTAACTTTAAGGTAAATAAGAGGTTTTGAGATTAAGATGCTGCAATTTATTGGTAAGAAAAAAGGTAAATGCCTGAATTTTAAACAAAGGACCTCGACTCTAGACTGCCTCATTGATCTAGTGGTCAAAAGCGCGCCTGCAGAGCATGAGGTCCTAGGTTCGAACCCCGGCAGTGTTATTAGGTTTTTCCGTATGGAATTTCTCAGTAGCAGCCAGGAGTCTGAACTTGTGGCATGGCAATAGCATGGCAATAAGGTCGCCCCTATAAAGCTGGCTTCCTACGGTGCGTGGTAGCGCGCACCGGCTGTGCGTGGTGTATCATCCGTAAAATCACGCACCGTGGGAAGCCACATTATGAGGGTGCGTGACGTGAATACGGCGCACCGCTCCGCACGCGTCCGCGTTACCACGGACGAGTCTCTTCCCATGGTGCGTCGGTGCGAGCTCGTGCGTCGCGGTGCGCGATGTCACGCACCGTGGGAAACAAGCATTACATGGTGTAGGATCACACCTTTGATTATTTACCTGTCTAGATAGAGAGTTCGAGCGTCTAAACGCCAAAAAAAATATCAGCCAACTGTTGGCTCATAAACTCGTTCCGTCAGATCAGTGGTGTCACTGTCATTGTACGGTAAACATGTGTTCTGTGGTCTACAAAAATGACAATTTGCGCTATAAAAGTGTGCAGGAATTACAAAGGACGATTGAAAACAACTAAAAAAGTTACCTATCATCAGTAAGTAAACTGTAAATAACTATAATATAAAGAAACAATTAAATTAATAAAGTGTTATTTCATCCAAAGATGTGACACCATTTTGACGTCATGTTTACAGGGTTGCCTGTATGAATGTAAAATTTCCCATGAACGTTAGCTGATTTAAAAAATGTTTAATCATGATCCAAAAAGTATATTTCGAGATTTCAAGCTACCATTTAATTGTAGTGCTGGATAATATACATTTGTAATATATTACACGCTGAAATTTTAATGGTTTTCCCGCGGCAAAACTATTAGCAATCAGTACTATCGAAACATAAAGTTAAACTTACAAAACAATGTTTTTTTTTTCAAATAATTAAATTAACATACTGTGAACTAACCCGAAGGATAGCTAATAAAATAACATAATTTACAAATAGGATTAACAGCTTTTCTGGGGCGTTATTTATTAAAAACAGGATGGTACATATGAACTGATTCCTTTATTACGATCAGTTATTATTCCAATGAAGGAAAATCAACCACAGTCATAATTCCAATCTTTAAACATAACAATTATAACTATTGTGAACGTCCGTCCGACCCAAAGGTCGCAGCAAAAATGAGGGGCGAGTACCACACCGCATACTCTTTATAGACCGTTTTGACAGATCGTGAAGTAAATATGTCAGACTACCGCCATGACGTCTTTAAATCTCTAACAATACACACATCAACTCACGCCTTTTTCCGATGGGGGTAGGCAGAAACTATAGAACGCTATCTGCTACGATCCTTACATACTCCTTTTGCTTAATTAAATAATAAAAAATACGTTTTTAGGTTTCGTGTTGCATTAAATCAGCTGATTGATACGCGAAGGGCAACTACCGCACGGCCCGAACGCTCGCGTATCATGGACTAGCTCCATGATACGCGAGCGTTCGGGCCGTGCCACTATTGGTTTGAAGGGCGGGCGTGTTACTATTGGTTTGAAGTTGCTTTCGAGTTTTGTTTATTTAAAAATGTATTTGATAAGTAATGTTAAATGAATAAACGAAATAATAGTGTTGATTGTTAAATAATTCCAAACTACAATACCTATTATTAAGAATAAATAACCTTCAATAGCAATCTCTTTTTAATTAAAAATATATTTTACCTATTACAATATGCACAAACTCCTAATATGTGAAAAAACATAATTAAATGAATTGTTTAAAATAAATTATAGATAGGTACTTCAAAATCAAATCATTTTTTTTCCCCTCTTTTTATGGGTAATATTCAAGGGCTGGTATCACTCAGTACGCGGACCCGTGATGCGCGCGCTTGTTAAACAGTAGTAAGCTACGCTTACTTGTGTGTGTAATACGCACACAAGCGCTTCAAATCTGGCCTGTTGTTTTTGTTGCGATGGCAGCGCAACACTCTATCTAGACAGGTAAATAATCAAAGGATCACACCTTTTTCATCATCATTCACTTCACACATTTCACCTCCTTTTTACCTTTTACAATTAAACCTCTTTCTCTAAAAAAAAAGTTTTTTTTTTTTTTTTTTCGGATTTAAATTTATAATATTTACCTATATCAATAAAAAATAAAACAGACATTCGTATCAAAAGCAATCACCATCGTGTAAAACAATCCAAAGTCAAGTCCGCATTTTAAATTGCTATCTGTCATCCATAAAAATATCAAATATAAAAATGGCCAGTAGGTGAAGATGACGATCATGAAGGTGATACTACAATGGGACTTAAACATAACGGCTAACGGCGAAATGAGGGCGTACTATACACCTCTGCGCAACCCTTCGGGGAATAATGGCGTGAAGTTATCTTAAAAACTCAAACCTAAATGAAATTAACGTGAGTCTAGTAACAATTTAATCTCTGTTCCGACCATGTTATCTAAGATCATCATGGAAATAACAAAGAAAATTAAAAAATAACACAATCTTCCCTATCTTTGTACACGTAAAAGATTATTGAATATTTTGCTCCGACGATATAAATTCGGTATTCATTGCCTATGTTATATTATTTAAGGGAAATAGGGTCAGAGGCGAAGAAAAATAAAAGATATCTTTAGCTTCGGATAACGCTCGCTGGATACTAAAGTGGCACATCTCCAAATTTCTTAAATTCCAAATTCTTTATTTACGTGGTACACTAAGAATTTGTTATTTATCTAAGGGCCGATTTTTCAATCGGCAGATAACTTTTATTTGAAGAATAATTTTGACGATTTGACAGCTTTTGTATAGAAAATATGTCAAACTGCCGTATTTATTCCTCAGTTAAAAGTTATCTGACGATTGAAAAATCGACCCTAAGTAGAACAAGTTATCTCCTTTTATTCACGGCTCATCTTCCGTACCGAAGATACCCGGTCCTTTGGAAGGCATACGGGGGACATAAGTCCAACGCGCAGAGGCCCCTTTGAGAACTTTAATCTAAAATGGGATGGGGCATCAACCGGGGTCTGAACTTGTTATTTAATAAAAATCCCTAGGTCGGGCAAAGTGTTATTAGGTTTTTTCGTGTGGAATTTCTCAGTAACAGCCCGGTGTCTGGATTTGTGTCCGGTTGATGGCTATAGGCTCGTCCCCTATCACATAAAACTTAAACATAACGGAAAAATGAGGGTGTACAATACACCTCTGCTCAACCTATCGGAAAATACAGGCGTGATGTTTTGTTATGTTATATGTTATCAATAAAAATCGGACAAGAAGATGATAATTCTAAAAGAAAATGACTGCTGATTGTATCTAGTCCGCATTGATTTCCAATCCTAAACTCTAGTCTGTAACACGCGATATCTTAAAATCACACTTTTTTGACATGTGCCACTATAGTACTTGAAAGGCGGTATCAGGGTTGTTGAACCTTTTTGCATGAGCTTCAGCAATTTGTATCTAACATCGAAGGCACGAAACTTTTGATGACAACCTTATAGTTTCTGGATATTAATAAAGCCTATAAAGTTTTAAACCACATTGTTTGTTGTAAATTATAATGTGGATTCATGTTATTATACCATCGGTGGCCAAATTATTAGGGACAGTACGCATAGAAATGTAATTTCAAGTTGAAACGTTATTTTTAAACAAAGGAATATATTTGTATTGGGTTTTTTAATTTGATAATACTACTGGTATTTTTATAATGTTTTTGAAATGTGACAAAACTGTGAGACCGCGCTATTTTTTTTTAAAAGTGACGTTCTTCTTTTTTTATTGACTTTTGTTGAAAATTGATCTTGTTTCGTCAGTGTAAAAAAATACTTTTAGTGATATTGCAAGTTTTTTTAGCTAACAGTACGTCAGAACGTAAGTATTGTTTCGTATAGCGTCACTATTTTTAAATTTTATAAGTGAATTTTAATTTCGTTAAAGGAATAACGTGAAAACCTCAAAATTTATATTTTTCTAGTATGGGCAAGGCTTCAGACACGTCTCCCAGAAAATGTAGAGAAATGCAAACATTAATACTGCACTCTACATATTTCCAAAGATATATAGCAACAATTGCAGGTGTTTCTAAGTCAGTAGTTAACAGAGTAAAAATAAAAACTGACAACAATAAACCTCTGGAAGTAAACAGTGTAACAAAATGTGGCAGAAAAAGGATCACCACTCTTCGTATCGATCGTAAAATCAGAAATATCTGCCTTGAAAATCGTAAAACGAGTGTTGCCCGTCTGACTACGATGATGAACGATGAAGGAATAGGAGTTTCCGATAGGACAGTACGCCGGCGGTTGGTCGAAAAGAACTTGATAGGTCGTCGGCCAACAAAGAAATCACGCCTCACCGAGGCCATGAGGATAAGACGACTGCTATGGGCCAGACAACACCGAAATATGACTGTTGCAGACTGGAGTCGGGTGAGAATATGTCTTTAAATATAACAGTACGTTATTTTTATCACTATATTGTGATTATGTAATATTTTTCAGGTATGCTTCTCCGATGAATCGACATTTCAGATTTTGGTCGACAAATGTTCCTTTGTGCGGGGACGCCCTGGAGAACAGTTCCGTGCTGACTGTCTTGTGGAGAGGGTTAAATACCCAATTAGTATCATGGTGTGGTCTGTGGTCTCATCCAAGGGTATGGGGTGCCTATATGTTGTGGAAGGGACCATGAAGCAAGACCATTACAAGCGATTCCTAGAGATTCAACAACTGCCGCAGCTCGACGAATGGTTCCCTGGTGACGAAGAATACATTTTATGCACGATTCTGCACCGTGCCATAAAGGAAGGAGTATTACTACATTTTTGGTTGAAAAACATATTAATGTTTTGCCCTGGCCAGGTAACTCACCAGACAAGAACCCTATAGAGAACATGTGGGAGCTTACCAAACGGGCGATTGCTAAGGAAGTGATCACCACCAAGCACCAGCTGATTGCAGCTCTCATTAAAGAGTGGCATCATAATCAAAACCTACAGCAGAATGCTAAAATGTGTATAGAGAGCATGCCACGTCGACTAGAAGCTGTCATTACAAGCAAAGGGCGGCGTCACGAAAAACGGAGATAAATATCCAATTTCAACCTATTAACGCTTTTTTTTTTTCAAACGTTATTATATATAGTTTCGCCCACAGATTTGTTGTTTTTATTATCTCAATTAATAAAGTCTATAAATAAAAAATACCAGTGGGGCCTATAACAACTCATTTGCCTGAAAAAATATTTTAACTAGAAAATACAAAAATCTAGGCACTGTCCCTAATAATATGGCCACCCACTGTAATTAAGTTGGTGTCTGTTGGCATGATGTTCGTGTTAAACACGCAGTTTAGGGCATCAATACACCGTGGGCCCGAGTTGCCCGAAAGATTTTAACCATCGATTCCGATGACTAACTAGCTTTCGTCCGCAGCTTCGCTTGCGTGAAATTTTGAACCCGATAAGTGACGATTTTCCATACAAACTTTCATCCCCTATTTAACTCCCTTAGGGGTTGAATTTCGAAAAATCCCTTCTTAGTGGATGCCTACGTTACAAAAGGAACCTACTGACAAAATTTCAACTTTCTAACCCCAGCGGTTTAGGCTGTACGTTGATAGATCAGTCAGTCAGTCAGCTTCTCCTTTTATATAAGTATGTATAGATTGGAGAAGAAAAGCTAGGATGTGGTTTGTTGAATAAAGCTAAATCTCCGAAATGTTCATTATTTACGGAATTTCTCAACACTAAAAATCTCTAGGGTAACAAACCCTACGAACGAAGTGTTGCGACTTTTGTCATACCATACCCCACTTGCCTATGTCGTGTTTTGTCGGGGAGGTTCGTAAAACGAGAAGTTTCTTATCCACTCACACAATAATTAATAAACGTTGCCAGTTCAACTCAAAGGGACTACAGGAGCTAAAACCATGTTTTATAATGTCTTAAAGTACCTATATGATCCACTGCAGTAAAAAAAAACAGAAAAATATATGATATTCTACAGGATACATAGTAGTTCGATAGTGTGTTGAAAACATAATGCTACAAATTTGATACGATAGAGAAAAAAACACAAAGATACCTCTAAACATTTCGTTTAACGATTAAAAACCATACTAATACACAGGCAATCAATCTGATTTTTTGTCAAATTATTCTTCAAGCAACATAGTAACGTAATAGTGTTTTAATTTTTTAGTCCAATCAATAGATTTTTTGTAAATCTTGTATTCTTATTTCTGAGCATAATACGTACGCATGTGTGCGTAAACGCCTGTGTACCGACAGTGATGGCCGAGACCTAATCCTATACTTTATTGTTTAAATGTGTGTGTGCGTCACTCAAGGTCACTTAGCTCTTGTAGTCCTCTTAAGGTATTGTTTACAAGGAAGTACTAAAGTTATTTGATTTATTTTGTTCCGAAAAACAATATATTTTAAACTACTGAATTGGACCTATGTTGACTTAACATTATTGACTCTAATACCATCAAGAAGGCGTGGTTAAAAATTTTCGGGTACCTCGAGCCCACGGTGTATATGAATATTGTCGTGTGTTTGCTTTTCCGCATGGATTTTGGCGAAGCTTTACTTCGAAAATCGAAGTACGAAGTTTCGGCTAACGGATCGCCCGTTTTCCAACCACGAAAGTGTTTCGGATCCGACGATCGATTCGATTTTCAAGATTTGACATTTTGTCTTTCGTTCTTTTGTTTCGTACTTCCAAATGTTAAAAGACATCTAGTAGTTCTTTGTTTCGTTTCAAACCGAAACTTCAAAGTTCGTTCTCTTGCCTCTTCTCGTTGACGTAAATCGTGATTAAGGGGTCAAACTAGGTATATCAGGATGCTGTTGTAATAGCTTGTAATTAGCGTCAAGTATATCGGGATGAACAAACTGCTCAAAATTACACAAACAACTAAAGAAATTAAACTTTATCTCAATGGGATAAAATTCTTGTCAGAATGACAGTTGTCGTGTACTGTGTTCATTATGAAACAGCCTTTGTTTCATTGAGATATGATTTTCTTAGTTCTTCAGATCATTTTGAACAGTTGTTCGTCTCGATATATTTGATACTGACTGTATCTACATTGTTAAAATTTTCTTCGGTTTTCTTTGTGGCGAAGATTTTTGTCACGGGCATTTTTATTAATACCATTTTTCGTGACAATCTTTCTACAATATTAAAGCGACTAAAAAGTGTAAGTATTAAGCTAATTTTATAATCAATCTAACATTATTAACTTAACATCATCAACGAATTCTGAAAGCAAACTAGGTATGTAATTAATTTCCCTTTTAGGTTTCCTAATTTCGAACACCCACACACAAACTCTCGGTTGAACAAAATTTTGTTAGCACGGAAACTTTTGTGTATCGTTCATTTATAAATCTTACTGAAACTTACTTCGTTATTGTGTAGAAATTAACGTACCATATAATTTAATTTTAACGAAAATGTTGTAATAGAAGTCAACGTGGGCCAAAATTACGGGTTTAGTAGAAGAAGATTTTATGTTTTAACACTTAAATAAGTCACTTTAAAAGTGTGTATATTTTGAAATTTTTTTTCAGTTTTTTTCAGAATAACCCATTTAGGGTTAATCTATGTCGCCATACATACAGACTACTAGTCTGTTAATATTTCGATATAATGAATATGCGATGTGTTGATCGTTCGATCAAACAACCATTCGATGTGTTGATCGTTCGATCAAACAACCATTCGATATTTTGAACGTTCGATCAAACAAACATTCGATATTTTGAACACTCGATGTATTGAGTGTTCGATTTATTGAATGTTTGATTTATTAACCATTCGATGAAATGAACGTTCGACTATTTGGACATTCGATTTATAGTGTTCGATCAATTGACATTCGATGTTTTGGCATTCGATATGGCGTAGTACACCCATACACCTCTGTCCAACCCTTCGGAGAATACAGGCGTGATGTTATGTTATGTTTATGATACCTACATGATACACAATACAAATTACTTACTCTATATCAATACGCATGTCTTCATTATGGTTACTATGCTTACAACAATTAAACATGTGTATGTGTATTTATTTAGAACGTATCCAAGTGATATATGAAATGAAATAATAACAGACACAGAAATTGAAATTGTGATAAATATGGCTCTGTTTGTAAATTGTAATGACTTGCCTTCGTTAACGAGGGAAATAAAACATTAGAAAACTGGTTAATTAAAGCCTGTTTCTAAGCTACATTAGGAGCGACAAAACATTCAAGTGTCTTCCTAATTTTGAAGTTATAGTGAACTTTCATTTTTGTTCACTTTAAAACGCAGTATGTCATAAACTAGAATAATATACAAACTATACAATAAGCAAAGAAAAAAATTGAACAAGAATTGTAGGGAATTTAATGAACTATTTTTAGCGTCAAACCCATGGATAAGAACTTACTCATAAAAAATTATATTTGGGGTCTTTAATCCAAGATGGCGGAATGCGCGGAAGTCTCACAAGATCGAAAATTTAAAATTTTCATAAAGACACTTAGTCATAGCACACCCAAAACTCAAAACTACCCGACCTTTTACAAGGTAAAACTATGCGGCGACGGGGCTATGTATTGATAAAAAAAATATCGCGACTATATCTTTCAAATTCATATGAATAGGGACTAACTTGTTCATTCCAATTAAATTATAATTTATTGAAACTAGACTGGAATCAATTATTGCTTTTTGAATGTCAAACAATTCAAACTCAAACCTCATTTATTCAAAATATTTTTTTACAACTTTAAAACGTCAATACAATATACAGCTCATAAAAAAACCTCCCTTCACCGCTTTCTAGTATTTATGCTGTGAAGAACGGCGCAACAAACTCCCCAGCAACACAGTTCTGTTTGTCACGTGAATATAATCATTGCGTCTATACAAAGAAAAACAAAAATAATATTATTCACAATAATAAAATTATGCAAATTAAGGAAAAGAAAAAGTAATTTAAAAAAAATACATAAAATTGAGACAAAGTCATAATCGTATCTAAATAATATAGATACATACATAAACCAACACATAAAAACTATTGGTTTCCAGGGAAGCCACATGTCCAAAAAAGAACTAGCGCCACACGTCCCTATCGTCAAAAATAAAAGACAGCCCCCAAAAACACACAAACTAAGTACACAACCAAGACACACACAAGACATAATACACACACAAGACATAATACATACAAACTAAGTTTTATGAAGTAGGTACAATACATACCCTTGAGTCTAAGCACATAAGTTACATTTTGATGAAAATCTTTTTAAAGTAAACTCGTGTCTAATGCCGAAATACATCGTAAAAATAAATGTACACGGCTAGGCTTTTAAAATATCTTTTTAGAGGCTTTTAGTTTTCGATGAGAGTCCCATAAAACGTGTTAACGAATAATCTCGGTGTCTTGAGATGTATTTGTTTTTATAGTATGAATTTAGCATTTAAAATAGGCAGAAGACGTTTATGATGTGAATTTATTATTTAAATATTACCCAAAAGACCGGCTTGAAAAGTAAATCTAGGTTTTATTTAGACGGCTCATTAAAACATCTTTGTAAGTTAATAGTCGGTAAAGTGTCATCGACGCCTTGGTTAGGGTGCTTTTCCACCAGAGATGTGCTGTGCAACGTTGCTATGGATGCGTTTGATATCCACCAATCATATTCATTGGTCCACATAGCATAGCACTGGTGAAAACTGATTCAGCTAAGCTATGTTTTTTATGTGGAAGGATGCGTGCTATGGATGCGTGCTATGGATGGCCGCGAGTGGTGTAGCTATGTGTAGAGCAGCACCGCCGCTCTCCGTGCCTTCCTGCTGCACCTCTTCCTCGCACAGCTACCTTGCGGGGCGGCACATTTTCATAGCACATCTTACTCGCTCCGCTATATAGCTTAGCATCAGTGGAAATGGTCACATAGTTTCCTACCTAAACTTTTACATTCTCGCAGCATAGCTGCATAGCACATGGGCGGCGGTAATCGCTTACCGTGTGTTAAACCCTTATATTCGTTGCCTAATCTATTATAGAAAAGCTAAATTATCTATTATTTTCGCACCCGCAAAACTAGTGAGTTTCAGAAATCTTAATAAATAATATCATGCACGAAAGACATTACCGTATACTTTGATTATTTGCATTCTTGAAGCTCGTACTCACAACATACAGTACACGTAAAATAACTTTGCCCATCTCAAGTGAAGAACAGGACGCTCAAATCCTGGTTTCAGAGCGGCAAATATATTTTACGCGAATCAAATAACTTTATCCCTTCGAAGTGAGGAATAGAACGCTGAAAGCCTGGTTTCAGAGCGGCAGTTATTTTACGCGTACCAGTGGCGAAGGCTTCATACAACTCGATTCCTATCGGCTTCCCTTTCGAAACGAGAAGTTACTGAAAATCACGCATCACACTTGAGCAAGGTAAGCATTTTTTGGTCCGGCTTCCCTTTTAAGAAAATTCACCCTACGCCACTGACGCGTACTAAATAACTTTGCTTCTTTTTCTTCTTCTCTCATGTCAGTACGAGCTATACGAAAATAGCTCATGCTGTGGTGAAAAGATTAGCCTGTCAGCAAGGTTGGTAGCGGGTCTGACTGCCCAGGGTGCGCCGGACGTACTTAAGTATCGTCACTCGTGGAGGCTCTTTTCTCTTTCCTCTGAAATGAGGAACAGAACGCTGAAAGCCTAGTTTCAGAGTGGTAAAGTTATTTTACACGTACTGTTCAATACATTGAACAAATAAGCTTTACAAATATTTATCTGGATGCAGAGAAGACCAACGCTAAAACATAGGTTCATTGACTGGAGTAATCACAGCGAGCACAAGAACATAAACGAAGATAATTTGATCCTTGTAATTATGATCCCAGAACTGAAAAACAATTTAGCAAAGTTATAACTCCTTTGTAAGGTCGACATTTAAACACCCACACTCTCGTACGTGAAGCGATAGAGTCATATTCTTTCATGAAGCTAAAGGTTAGACTCCAATATCGGTGTATCTTTTCTATTTAAACAAAGTGATTTATCACAAAATCCTGCTTGACTTTTGTTTAAACAGCGCTTACGCCTTTTTATGATGGTGTGGCGTTAGACACGGTTTTAACAAGTCTCTAAACTTTTGTAGTACAACCTAATATTTTATGTATCGAGATTACCGTTTTATTCCGTTTTCACTATTGACATTTGGGGTAAAATATATTCCATAGTTACCCCAACTCATTCTGAGGGTGTAGTAACAACGAACTGAAGAAAAACACACACACACAGAACACCAAAATAATAAGAAAAGACAAATAAATAAATATTAGTAAATCTTTCATGGCGTCATATTGCATCAATCAATCAGCAGTGCTGAGCGGGCAAAAGAAGGCGTTACAAAAAACAAGATTCGCACATATTTCGCCAGGTAATACGCGAATAGCTTTGATGTTTCAATGACTCCAAAGGAGAACCCTTGAACCCTTGTGGCCATGCGGCCATATACAGGGTGTCCCTGGAAGTATGGATAAAATTGAATAGGGGCGTGGGCAATGTCATTTCCAAACTTTTAACCCTGAGAATGTCGGTGCAATTTTTGCGATTCAAAAGTTATGACTAACAATTGTTTTTTTTTTACAAATACTTCGCAAAAAAAAAATCATAAAAAAACTATCAGAGCTATCATTTTTTTTTCAGGACTGGCGAACAGTAGGTCTTTCTTGTGGTAATACTTTTACGCAGCTAGAAAACATGTGTTCAATAAGAAAAAACATTTAATGCAAAGGCTTTTTTGGTCTGGCAAAAATTTTACTAAAGTTTTTACTACTACAAGTTTTGAAATGACCTTGCCCACGCCCCTTTTCGATTTGATCCATACTTCCAGGGACACCCTGTATGGCCATGTATGTGTAACAGTCAATGTGTTCAATACCTTAACTGCGTCATCCCTATTATCAGAGGAAGCTGCACACTGTAATTAATGAACAGCAGAGCTTAGCCACTAATTAAATTGCAAGCAAATAGCCGGGCATTATACGAACTGCCGGACGCAGTAATTATAATTATAGCCATTGTGTGTTTGTGACGCACTATGTATCAACTAGGGTGTTATTAGATATTCCTAAGGTGGGTAGTTAAGGAAGATTGAATTTAGTTGACGTAGAATCTTGATGGGACTTTGCTCCCCGTGTGGGGACGGGCTAGAATATAAAACTTACTCACCGCACACTGTTGTTAGGTTCAACAAAACCCAGCACGCTTGGTAGTAGGATCTAGGCTAGGTACCACCCTCACCTTAAAGTCCGGCACCAAGCAGTTTACTGTGTTTATACCTATGTGAGAGCCAGAGGGGTATAGGGAAATCCCTCTATATCTCTGTGACTTGGATTTGTATGCTCCATCTCAGCCCCTGTCTGCATTTAAGATCAGGTGTGAAAAGGGCAAAAAGCAGACAAAAGAAAAGAAAAAGGAAGCGCTGGGAATTTGTGTCGGGAACTTCGTGGAGTGAGCGCCATCTGTTGTCCGCCACCTAACTAACCATGACGTCAACATCGGACCACCACTGCCCGTTGGAGGGAGGAGACCGGCTCGCTCGGTGCGCCCGGAGGATTGCTTCTTGGACCGTACGACGGAACACTCGTCTAGAGTATTCTGTGTAGATCAGCTGAAGAAGTCTGACCTTTTATATCTGACTAGCTTGTCCTTATTTTATGATCTTGTAATAACTTGTAATAATTATCTAAAGTATTATATTGTGATCTAGTTCATGTTACTAACACTAACCCAATTATAAGTACTCTCAGTGGTGGAGAGTCTATGTTGGTTTTATTTACTACATTTACCTTGCTCACAATCCTGACATACCAATATTAGCGATAACTGTAATGATAGAATCACTCCTTAACGATTAAATTGTAGTGTCGCTAACATTTGCATGCTATTTATAATGGGTAAATAGTTGGTAATAGTTTCTTGGCTTACTGCAAGCTTAATACCTAATTTCCTACATCCAGTAATGTGATTCCTAGTTTTATGTAGCATGTGTAAACGACACAAACAACATAATCGTTCAGAGGTGATTCTATGATTACAGTTATAGCTAATATCGGTATGTCAGGATTGCGAGCAAGGTAAATGTAGTAAATAAAACCAACATAGACTCTCCACCACTGAGAGTACTTGTATTTGAGTTAGTGTTAGTAACATGAACTAGATCACAATATAATTTACACAATTATTACAATTACAAGATTATAAAATAAGGACAAGCTAGACAGATATAAAAGGTCAGACTTCTTCAGCTGATCTACACAGAATGCTCTCGCTTCGTCGAATGACCGCCGCCTTTATAGCCTTGGGTGCGTTGATCCATATTGACGACTACCTTCTTTTGTCAACATTGCCCAGTGCTACCCGCTACCGATAACACACGACTGATGCTTATTCCTCGCCACACACACACATACAACCACCATTTTGTTTAACCTACATACAAATGTATTTCTTAATTCTCACACTAACATCAAAAGAAATTACACCAACAAATAACCGAAACACGAGAACAAATAAACGAATCAACGTAAACAATTACAAGATTAAGTGCACTCCACACCAAACAAAGAAAACGAAAGCGCCCTACACACCGACCGAATATGCCCCATTTACCGTATTTTCCCGATTTCGTAATACCCTGTTAGGTACCTTAGCACCGATAATAGTGGTCGTATGTTACCAATATGGGTGATTTGGGTAAATTTGGAGAGCAAACGGCGTGATAAACTGTGACCCGAATATGGGAGAGCTGGTTGATGTATGGGGGATTCTTTTAGCGATTACAGTGTTATTATGTGTGTTGTCTTTAAGAAGATAATATACAAGGTTAGTCGGAAAGGGGGTACTAATCCGAAGCCCACTTATAGTATCGCTGATGACTGTTTAAAAGCAAGTGTTTAAATTTCTAAATTCGATATATTTTTTTCTAAATTTCTTCATCCCTGCTTTAGTTACAAATTCAGAAAATAGTACTTCTAATTCATGACCCCAAATATGACCTAAAATGTAAACACAGCTGATCATAACTGGGGATAGATAAATTTTAGAGTTTTTTTTTTTGAGATTTTTTAACTGTTTCTCTTAAACTATTGAGTTTTGGGAAAAGTTGTAGAAGAAAAGTTATTCATTATTATGTGTACTTTAACACCCTTTCGGATTAGTACCCCCTTTCTGACTAACCTTGTATATGTAAGCGTCTAAATATGGGTCGCTTTTTTGTTAATACAGACATCCAAACTGATTTTATAACATAACACCACGCTTGTATTTCCCGAAGGGTTGGGCAGAGGTGTAAGTACACCCTCATTTCGCCGTTATCGTCTATTCACATCAACCGGGCACAAATTCAGACAACAGGCTGCTACTGAAAAATTCCAAATGATAAAACCCAAAAACACTTTGCCCGACCTGGGGGTCGAACCCAGGATCGGGAACACTATACCACGCTGTATCAACGAGGCAGTCAACTGTTTTCTTTTTTTATTCATTCGTTTTTACGTGTAATATCTAAATACAGTAATATCAATTAGTTTTGTTATGCTGCTATGTATCAAAAGAGATTGCTATTCATAAAATACATAGCTTATATCAACTCTATGTATCTAATTGAAAACCTGTTCGGAAATAAAATTCAGCATGTAAGGGTAAACACCGTTATCACTCAAACCATGGGTAGTTGACTTAAATATAAAAATATAGGAGCGAGAAAAAAAAATTATATACTTACGCGCGTTAAATGAGCGGCGCGGCGCGTCGGCGGCGCTATGACGCGGCGTACACACGCTCGCTAACGCGACAGCTGACTGACTGGGGTAGCAAACTGTGCGGGGCCGTGCGTCAGGCCACGCAGCGAGTTCCCCGCACCCCCTCCCGTAGCTTGTAGCTCCCGCACATAGGGCGAAATGCTTTTGAGGAAAAATGAAAATTTTATAAAAAAAAAAACGTTATTTTTCATTGATTTTAAGATCTATAAATGAAACCAAACCACTGGTTTCAAGGATAACGGTGTTTACCCTTACAGCCTGTATAATTATGTGTTCAATACCAAAACTTTCTTTCAAATCCGACTCAAACTTCGCTCCCTGTTCATAATTCTGTTAAAAAATACAAACAAGAACTGAATGATCATGAAGACACATAGTTGTGCAACTAATTACGTAGCGAGTGGTCACAGGGTTGCCATCCAATCTAAAAACTAACGGATCTCGAGCTGTCTGCGCTCTGCTCGCCGCGTCTTGTTGTCGAGATGGTTTGTTCCACTTTGTAACTTAAAGTAACAACCCAGGAAATTATGTAAACAAAAAAAAATGCTGCTAAAGAACTTTATATATATTTTTTTTCTTTTACCGGAGACATAATAGAAATAACGTTAAAAAGTTATTAGCTTCTTATCCTGTTTCAGTCCTAAGTCGATTGATGGAAATGGTAACCTGTAATATAGCCATAGTATACAACTTGTAACATAGTCAAAGTGTTTTTTTTTTTGTACGTGCTTTTACTAATCTGTATTTAATTGATATAAAAAAAAACTACACTTATGTCAAGGCTATTAGACTGTTTTCTTTTAATTCAGTTAACAATTGAAAAGTAATACTATTTTATTATACAGGGTGTCCCTGGAAGTATGGATCAAATCGAATAGGGGCGTGGGCAGTGTCATTTCCAAACATTTTAACCCGGAGAATGTCGGTGCAATTTTTCACGGTTCAAAAGTTAATGGCCAATTATTGTTTTCTTTACAATCACTTCGCATAGAAAAAATCTAAGAAAAAACTATCAGAGCTATCATTTTTTTTTCAGGACTTTGGTGAACAGTAGGTAGTTGTGGTAATACTTATACGCAGCTAGAAAACACGTGTTTAATAAGAAAAAACATTTACTGCAAAGGCTTTTTTGGTCTGGCAAAAGTTTTACTCAAGTTTTTACTACTACAAGTTTTGAAATGACCTTGCGCACGCCCCTTTTTGATTTGATCCATACTTCCAGGGACATCCTGTATATTTAAGTAAAATTTCATGTTAAACATTATGATTATAACCGAATACTCTAATTGGGGTGTTTGAGTGTTTGCGTTATTAATGTTACATGGTGTATATGTAAATAGGTACCTATTTAATAATAATGGTTGTTTGTGCATTTCAGACTTGTGTCTGTAAGTTGTATACCATTTTTAGTCAACAAAAGAATACAGTTTGACGACGGCTGGGTTACAATATGCAATGATTATTTATATTATGATCATTTGGTAATCGAAACACGTCAGAGGTAAAAAGCGTACCTACGAGTATAAAGGTAGGTAAGTGAGATTTTTTTCCAACGCATAAATGTGATGAATGGGACTTTTGGTGGTGTCGAAGCAATTAGTTCGGAAAAAACAAGTGCGAAAAACAGATACAAAAATATAAAAGTCCACTAGTGGTGCCATTTCAAAAGGTAGATTTCGATGTTCCATTTTTTTTGTATTTTTTACTAATGACTATGATAGCTTCTAACTTTTTGTATTATTGATCACTCACCACACTACCCTTTTTTTCCTGGGGATACTGAAGACTGGAACAAATCAGTTTGCAGTGTATAAAGAAGGCAATTAAATCGCTTTGATTTAAAAGATCCAAGCTTGCACAAAAGACCTATAAGCTATAAGTGTTGTCATCGTCACGCAACATACGCGCTTAGACGTGGAGTTGCGGATACCAGCCCGTTATACCTTATACCTTATAAGTGTTGTCATATCATAGATTTTGCTTCTTCTTTCGTATGTAAAAGCCATACAAAAATAGCTAATGCCGTGGTGAAAAGATTGGCCAGTCAGCAAGGTTGGTAGCGAGGCTGACTGCCCAGGGTGTGCCGGACGTACTGAAGTATCGTCACTCGTGGAGGCTCTTTTCTGCACCCCAATAGGTTTTGCTAAGATTGGGAAACGGTTTTCTGGTTACAGTATTATAAAAACAAAAGTGTTTTAATTAGGTACCTATAACACATCTGTCGTTACTGGTAGTCAGAAGCCCCAAACTCTAACAACCGGTCTAACCTGAGGATATCGGTATTGCCCAATAACGGTTGCGGAGATCTGATGGCAGTCGCTCCGTGTAAAATACTGGTATTTAGCCGCATCTGGGGGTCTACTCCCTAAGCACGAAGTCCGTGGTTTCGGCCTTAGTTACGAGCGTTTCCTACTCCCTATCACCTACGGACAACGATTATTTCGGGGCTCGAACTAAGAATGAATGACAACACGATTTGACAGTTGTTCCTACTACCGATGTGTTTTTGCCCGTCCGAAAAGTTCAACCTGACACTTGTTTTGTTCACTCCAACGTTTCGGGCTACTTTCGGACGGGTGGCTAACTTCGTTGACGGACTTAGGGAGTAGGCCACCTGGTTAGACTGAACCACTTCTAGGGTCAACACACCAACATAATTGGAAAACGGCAAGGCATCCTAACGTGCAATAAAACATGTGCACGACCACAGTAGTGTTGCATTTAGGTATTTAAAATAAAGAAAGACAATGCAACATAATTCGTAAACATGTTTACATCAACAAAGTACCAATGTTGTTATTGACAACTCATTAGTGACGTATCAGTTTCAGTTGTAACGTACGATTATTTACCCAGCCGGCTAATAACGTACGCACCGCATCTGCACGACCTGCCGCCATTTTACCATTTTCCTATGTTAAAATGTAAATTATTACGGGCATGACGTCACGCGTGCGAGTGCACCGCTTAAATAATTACTCCGTTGAACACACAGCATTAGCGAACAGGGAGGCAATTCGACTATCAAAATAGGGTATTTGACTGAAAAAATCTAATTAGTCCGTGAGTTAGATTATCAAAAAATATTTGGCCCGTATTTTTTCTTTTGTTATGTAAACCAAAATTGACGAAGACACACTATTAAAATTGGCAAAACGTCACAAGCAAGTACAATTTTTACTTGCTTCTGACGTCACAAGCCCCCACTCTCGAATTTTGATGCGTTTTATCTTTCCAAATATTCATAGATTTAACAAAATAACTCTAACTGGCGGACTAATTAGATTTGCAATTTATTGATTCTGTCAACATGCCTATTGTTGCCAAACGCAAACGAACCACAACCGTCAGTCAGTTTTTGTTTACGAAAACTGTCAAAATGAATGGTTTTGTTTTTTGTGTCAAACAATTTGACGAATTTTGAAATTGAAAAAGAACTGTCTGAACGGTTCGGTTGCGATTTATCAAGATTAAAGGCACGATTCCATTAGGCAAGTTACTTGTATGCATGTTGCAAATTGCATACAACTTGAACAAACCTGCATACAAGCTACAACTTGTATGAGGTAGCTTGAACTTGTACCTACATTTTTTTATTCAGTGACGTGCAAACTGAACGCGCAAACGTTAGTTGCACTTTTCGAATTGCGAACGAGTGATGTGTACGGGCATGGTATCTCTCGCTGTACAAATTATCGAAACGTAATGGCTGTTAGGTGGGGGCACGAGAAAATAATCATCTTTATTGAGGAGTAACAAATAGTAGACTGTTGCACCGAGCGCAAAGTGAGTCATTAATGCACGAGTGTTATGTTGGTGCCCGAGCGCAAGCGAGGGCACTAAATTAGCACGAGTGCATTAATCACTCACTTCAGCAAGGTGCGTAATCTACTTTTCTTTCAACTACCAATTTACCTATCGTGATAAAATATACCTACTCAAAATAAAAACTCAAGTTAATGAAAACAAGGTTATCCTGCGACTTTTGCGGCAAAAGGTTATTAACAATATCATTTGCAGCTGTTTTTATACTTTCTGGACTTGAATTCATATCGCTATCTATTTCCATTTTTTAAAACTTTTCTTGCTAAATAAGAAGTATCAAAGTTTTACAATGGTACAAAATGCGCGCCATTTGTTTTTTTTTTCACCAATTCGGTTTTATTCAGCCGATTTTTATTTTCAGCCAGTATCTTTTTGATCTAATACCTAAGAATGCATACATTTAATATTAAACTTAACGGGAGACATTAAACCTCTGTGGTAAATTTATATCTAAATAAAAAATAAAAAACTGCATTAATGAAAAACAGTGCAGTAATGAAATTTCATACAACATTTCTGTACTGTTTGCAGTGCAGTAATGAGATTTCATACAACATTTCTGCACTGTTTTGCTTCTAAGCAGAAAATACGTATTTTGTGATCGGTTTTGTAGCGATTAATGATAACATTACTGCGTAGTTGAAAGAAAATAATATTAATTGATATCCAACTCAATTGTTGAACATCTCCACTTGTACGCAAGTAAAACCTGCATGCAATTTGCACACTCTCAAAAAAATGTTTCCAATGTAAGCAACTTGTACGCAAATGTGACGTCATACTTGCATGCAAGACTTGCCTAATGAAATCACGCCTTTACTTTAAGAGAATTGGGCCACAGTTGATTTTTGTTTCAATTCAAACTGTTTCGCACAATTCACGTGTTTCGAACAATATGTTGAGTTACAAGGCATTGTTTGTTTTGTAAAACCTTGTTATTTGAACGTGTGTTTGACGTATGAGGTTCGTTACCTACGTTATTTGTTTAACTGATTTGTTTATGACCAGGTAGTGGCAAAAACAGAAATATTAAACTCGTATACCCATTTCAAGTTAAGCGTGAAATTTACATATCGGACATTCAATAAATATTGTTAAGGTCACTGTGTGAAAGTGTCACTTGTCAATTTGGTTTGATCGTCATATCAAGCAACATAGTATGACAACATAAAGGAGCATGCTTTGATGATTGGCAGCATAGTTTACGTGTATAAAGAGAGAAGTATCTGATCAAATTGGTTATTTACGTCATAGATTTTTTTTCAGAAATGACTAAAAACTTATTATGTAGTCGTTTTACTTTTTTGTTGTAAATAGATTGTTTTGATCAATATTAAGATTTTTAAGGCCTTCATTCACACGCGCTGCGAACAAGTCTGCGTGTGAATGTCATGGTTCGCTGTTCGGCATGCGGCTCGCACTCGCAGTCTGAAGACGCTAGCGCCGCGCCGGACAAATCCGTGCATGTGTGTGCGATGACGGAGTTGTACGTTGCGGCGTCCGGCGCGTTTAGTGAATGGTGTGTTTTAGGGACATTTTTCATAGAGAAATGGCCACTTTTGGTGCAGTCTGAGACAGGAAATGGATACGACTAAAAACATTCAACAATCACAGAAAAAAAGAGTTTGGGTAAATGTAAGATCGACTTTTGATCACACTCACTCCTCAAGTGTAAAACATACTAATGCCTAGGTGCATTAAAAGAGCCTCCACGTGTGACGATACTTAAGTACGTCCGGCATAACTTGGCCAGTCAGCACCGTTACCAACTTTGCTGACCAGCTAATCTTTTCACTACGGCACTGCGCTATTCTTCCATAGCTCTTGACGATATGAGGGAAGTAAAAGAAGAGAAATTAATAGGAGGTACAGATAGTTTAATCCACGAAGACGCGCCCAACCCTTTGTCTAAATCACTGCAGTGCAAAAGTGTGCATTATAAATTGATATTGTGTTAGTTCTATTGCCACACAATAGTTAGATGTTGCATACGCACACTAATATAAGATAATAATAAGAGATGTATGCATACGCATCACGTGGCTATCTCACACAAAACGGAGTGGGGCGCATCTTCGTGAATTGAACGCACTGTACAGTATACGTAAAACAAGTTTGCTTCTCTGAAACCAGGCTTTGAGCTTTCTGTTCCTTACTTCAAAGAGGCAAAGTTATTTGGCACTCGTAAAATAACTTTGCCACTCTGAAAACAGGCTTTGAGCGTTCTATTCCTCACTTCAGAGAGGCAAAGCTATTTTACGCGTACTGTACGGAGGTATTGGTTAGAGGTACGTTTTTTTCAACAACTCTTTTTTCAGAAAGATTGAGATACTTCAAAAAAAAAAAACAATTCTTGTCCCCAGTTCTATACAATTATCTACAAACATTAATGGCACGAATCTAATACAGTTTCAGAGGTAGCTAGTAAATGTGTTTTACTCCCCTTAGCTATTTTATTATTTTAAATAGCGTGTAAGCTGCAGACCGAAGTGGAACACACCATCAACAGTATCTCATAAACGCTAGCTATACATTGCAGGGTTGGTGCACTGTTAACTTGTCTATAAAGAGCTCAGTAGCACTAAGATGTAGTTTACCAGCACTACTTCTTACCTGAGATGTATTGCTTCATTGGATATACTCAGTTGAAGCAACAATGGACCTTGTAATGAAGGGTGGACCTTTAGAAAATGTTGGGTATGATTTCGGGTCAGGGAAAAGCGTGATTGGATTCCTAGTAGAAACTTTTAGAGACACAATTGGAAATGCAGATTCTCTGTTACGTCAGACATGTTATTGGATCAGCATAGAACTTTTTTTAAATATTTATCTTCTTGTACAGACGCCAGCAGGTCAAGCTACCCGAAGCTGTCAAATTTTCCCAATCAACCTTGAATCGCTTTCGCGATAAAGATGAAAATCTATTAAAGAAATTTGACAGATGGTAGATGGAGCAGACACGTGTTAGAGTAGATACCGCGTTTGGGCAAACGTAGTGTGGGACGCCCTGCGGCACGATGGACCGAAGATTTAAAAAAGGTGGCTGGCAGCGGATGGATGCGGGCTGCCCAAGACCGGGATGGTTGGCGATCTCTGGGGGAGGCCTACGTTCAGCAGTGGACGGCAATAGGCTGATATGATGATGATGAGTAGCTTGATTTGCTGGCGTTTGTACATGGTTCATTTCTGCGTAAGCGGGCAATTATTGACGAGACCTAAAGGGTCTCCAGCCAATGGGGGTAAGTAAAATACTTAACCTAAGAACTACTTATACTACACTAACATCATGACTACTACTAAAAGCATCACTTAGGGTGACCCCTAGCGGGACTCGGACCTCGGCTTAGGGCGTTGCTGGCGGGAGATTGATGAGATGTCGGGAAGACAGCTTGATGAGGGCTGAATTATTATCGGTGTGACAGTTTGAAGATACGACCGGCACTACGATGGGAGAAATCGGCGGATCGTGACCGGCTACACTGACCGTGCAGTGCATTGTGCTACGTGTCGTCCACGTAATTTCGCTAGAAACGTGAATCTTTAAAAGTCCTATAAATCCGCCTGTATGGTATAATATTGTATTTGATGTTTTGGGTAAAAAAAATACCGCTTGTGTGTATGATTTACTGTTAATCGTCACGGGCCTTATTACAAAAGATGGTTTAAACCAAGACTAAGGTAAACCGAGGTTTAAAATATATCCATCACTTTCTTATGCCATATAACAAAAAGAGACGGGGCTATTTTAAAACCTAGGTTTTTCTTAGACCGTGTTTTGTAATAAGGGGGTAAGAGTTCTAGAGGAATAAGAAACGGTGATACAAAATAGACTGACTATCCTATTGACGATTGTTCCACAACCTTAGGTATATTTTATACTTTTAACACTATGACCCTTTGATTATTACTAACAATAATCTTTCAAATAGCGTTAGTTAAAAATACACACGGGAGCGATAAATTCATCAACATAAACCTGAATATCTCGCGAATTAAGAATGATAGCTTATTCAAATAAAATGTGTTTTATAGACTATTTAATACTACCCAACGAAAATTAATAAAATTTCTGAAATAGTTTATAAAATACTTTTTATTTGAATAAGCTAGCATTCTTAGTTTCCGAGATTTACAGGCTTATGCTGGTGACCCGGATTCAATGCTCGCATATGTATAATCGGACAGTTTGGTCCTTAGATATTATTGTATTCATTTAGGGTATCTAGAGGAACAAAACACTTTCAAAACAACAACACGGCAGTATCAACAAACTTTAATTCTTACCAGTAAATCCAACACAATTTTACGATGAACTGTGAAAATAAAAATAAATAATAATGACAAACGTCCACAAAACGGGCTACGAATCTAATAGCCATATATTATTCGTGAGTTTCGTCCGAATACTGACGTGAAGCACTGAGTTACAACCCCCGGGGGATGAAATCTACTCCGTAACTTATATATTATTCAATCTTTCCTCAGGTATGAATGTTCATTAGTACTAAAATAAATTCGTTTGAATCTTTTCATGTTCAGCGACCTTTCTGTCTGCTTATGCTTGTTTAAAAGGTTATTTTTTCAAAGTTTTTTGATTGACGGACTGAGTAAGTTCTTTCGCGAGTAACGCTTTTTCACAATTGTGTTTAGTTACATGGTTATTAAATAGTTATTTCGTTTTAAAAGTTGTTTTGCTTCACTGGTTTTAGAAGGTTAAAATGTTTCAATCTAATCAAAAACTTATTCGCTATGTTACAAATAGATTTAAATCCAATCAGACAATTATGATGTGCACCACCATTACACCTAAATAATTCCAAAAATACTATTTTATTTTTCTTACATTTATTAAACTTAAACTAATCAAGTGTTCGAAATGGTGCCCCATTGTTTTCAATACAGCCCCGCAAGCACGGATCTTTTTATCGAGTCGATTCGAGAAATTTATCTATTCTAAACGTCAAATTTGACATAAGATATAGATAGAACTACTGTCGTTTTATCTATATCTTATGTCAAATACTGATAACTATTGTAGTTTTATCTATATACACGTACTTTGCCTAGGTAATATATATATTTCCCAGGGATTGTATAAAGTACCTGCTAGTCCACCGGCAATGTGTAAAGTAAATAGATTTGGTCGTTAATTTGGGGCATCCCGACACGGATAGGTTAGGCTCAAAGGGGATGACGGGGCTAGAATGAGCGAGCAAAGCGAGCGAACGAAGTTCCCGTCATCCCCTTCGTGTTAGGTTACTTTAAAGCCCGCAGACAGAAATTGGAGCCTCACACAGCGGGGCTCCGTCGACTCTGTTTTGGAGAACCAAACAACACATTTTCGATTGCTGTTTAGAAAATGTATACAATACCTAGGAAATGTGTATAATAAAATTTATTTCACACATTTCCTGTCGATTTTAAGCATTTTCTAGGAATTCTATAGAATGACGGATTACATACATTTCCGATAACATATCATATCATACATAACATATAATATCACTTTTAATCATCCTCACGATCGATCCATGCCGGTTGAATTTCAGAAAGTCACTCTCATATTAGGGCGGTAAAGGGATATTTTATTTATTTATTTATACTTATACTCTTTATTGTACACCAGGTTAACAAAACAAGGATATCTATTATTCTCTAGCAGTATTATATCGCAACAGTTGCAATTACTATGTTCTAAACTCTCAGTATATCCATGTCACGTTACTGAGAGCTAAGTTTATAATCCCGGTATACGGACGCTGCACTAGCTCTTACCTGCGGTGGCGCTTGCCTCGCCTTTGAGATGCAAGTCTTTACCTAAATCCTATGATATATAGATACACGATAGCCTTTGAGATTTTAGTGGATGAAGTCCATTCCATTTGGTGATATAAACTTGAGAACAAATAAATAATAATAAGCTGGCAGTCTGCGGTCATTAAAGATGGACCACAGAGCGACAATTTTTTTTATCAGATTACTTTCGTAATTCTTTTTTTGTTTTGTTCGTAATTGTCAGGAGAAGGTTCTTATAAAAGAAAATTATGATATTAAAAAAAACCGGCCAAGTGCGAGTCCGACTCGCGCACGAAGGGTTCCGTACCATTATCTATAAAAACGGCAAAAAAATCACTTTTGTTGTATCCCTTATAACAAAAGTGTTTTTTTTGCCGCCTTTAAATATTTATTTTATTCTGTTTTGTAGTAATTGTATTATAGCGGCAACAGAAATACATCATTTGTGATCATTTCAACTGTCTAACTATCACGGTTCATGAGATACAGCCTGGTGACAGACGGACGGACGGAAAGCGGATTCTTAGTAATAGCACAGTGTACCTACTTACTACATACAGTGGGTCAACGCCCATACATTTGACAGATCCTATGAAATGTCAAAATTGGTAACACTTGTCAAAGGGTTGTCACATAAAATAAATTACACACACTTTATCAAACAAACGTCCAAATTAATTAACGTTTTATAGAAACAGTGACACGCAAAAAAAAAACCACGCATGCGTAATTTTGACGATTGACAAAATAATGCAAAGGTATGTAGCAGCAGTTTCGCCATCTTATCCTGGAATATTCTTACAATATTTAAAACTACAAATTTCGTCGAGGTTACAGTCGCAGTGGCTAACGCTTGCGGGGGTAGGTAAGAGTCATAAATTATTCGCAAGTCCACGATGGAGTCATAGAAAATTACTTATTATTCATGGTTATACTTCTATGGTTTTCTGGTGCTGGTTTTTATGGTGGTGGGTGCTGATGCCGGAAATAAAGCCTAAGTATTCCTCGATAACAAAACGGCGGTCAAAAAAATTTACCAATTAAATGAGATTTGCCAAGTAAAACGTGGTCCCTATCTTGGTGTTTGAGAATTGATTTTGTTTTTGTAATCATCGTCCCCGAAAATCATGGATTTGCATCCATGACGGCTAATTTGAATTTTTTATGGCCGCCATCTTGCATATAGATTTTGACCTCATTTTCGGCATCAGCATCCCCGAAAACCATGGAAATGACACCCATGATGGTTAAATTGAAACTTTAAATAGCCGCCATCTTGGAAATGGATTTTGACCTCATTTTCGGCATCAGCATCCCCAAAAACCATGGAAATGACATCCATGATGGTTAAATTGAAATTTTAAATAGCCGCCATCTTGGAAATGGATTTTGACCTCATTTTCGGCATCAGCATCCCCAAAAACCATGAAAATGACACCCATGATGGTTAAATTGAAATTTTAATAGCCGCCATCTTGGAAATGGATTGTGACCTCATTTTCGGCATCAGCATTCCCGAAAACCATGGAAATGACACCCATGATGGTTAAATTGAAATTTTAATAGCCGCCATCTTGGAAATGGATTTTGACCTCAATTTCCGCATCAAACCATTCAACGAAAACCATGGAAATGACACCCGTGACAACGAATTTCACATTTTTATAGCCGCCATCTTGGATTTAGATTTTGACTTCATTTTCGGCATCCGCACCCCAGAAAACCTTGGATTTGACATCCATGACGACTAATTTACTAATTTTCATGGCCGCCATCTTGGATTTGGATTTTGACGTTATTTTCGGCATCAGTGACCCCGAAAACCACGAAATTAACACCCATGATGATTAGATGAAAATGTTGATGGCCGCCATCTTGGATTTGGATTTTGACGTCATTTTCGGCATCAGTGACCCCGAAAACTATGAAATTGACACCCAGGATGATTACATGAAAATTTTCATGGCCGCCATCTTGGATTTGGATTTTGACGTCATTTTCGGCATCAATGACCCCAAAAACCGTAGAAATGACTTCCCACGAACAATCATTTGAAAATGTATGTATGCCGCCATCTTGGATTAGTAAACAAACTTTATAATAAAATTCTCGTAATAGGTACACCACATACTTACATAATTATCAATAATAAATTAATATAATTTCTATGAACGATATCAATCAAATTTGAAATCAAAAAGTGCGAGCCCTGGAATTTATGTCCCGAGTAGCAGTATGGTTACTCGGGACATAACCTCCGCCCCTTCACCCCGCAACCCCCCGCACGGTTGCTCTGTGACAATGTTCTACGTTGACCGACTGTAAGGAGTAAGATATAGGTAGGCTGTGGTAATAGGGTCCCATTTTACCCTTTGGGAACGGTACCCTAAAAACAATCAGCCAACAGAGCCTATCAAAGTCACAGTTCTCACTGACACAGACCTCTCAGAAGCGACGCCATACTAAAAGTCCTTCGAAAACAAAAAAAACAGAAAAGTTCAGCCACAAAATTCAAACAATACAGATGAATGAACTACAAACTTACGACAGAGCAGCAAATTACAGCGGTTGCATATAAATCCCACTATAATTACTGAGCATGCTTCAACAAATAAATGTTGTATTTGCACGGATCAGGTGAACTCCAGTTCATCCGTTACTAAATGCTGGTAATATTAAACAACGTTGATTAAACTTGCTATTATTTTAAGTACCTGTATAGTTGAATAAACTGACGTAATACGGCTAGGTGTAATTATATGCTGATCTGCGAATAGATGAGAATTAGGTACACACATACATTTATATTCACTATCATCATGGAGGGGCATGATCTATGGTCCATGAGGCATAGTCCATGATAATGGACGTTGTGCAATATGTAGTACTAACAGCAATCAATAATTTTGAAGAAAAAATCAATTGAGTTTAAAATGTCAAGTGATGAATCGCTTGCGCTTGGAGCCACTTGCATTTTTCTTAGGGTATCGTAGAGGCGATTATGTAGATATACAAGATAGGAAAAACCTAGGGCCAAGGTGTGAAAAAATGTTTGAAAACATTATGATATTAAAATGAAAATATTATGATATACAGTATGTAACAAAAACCCTGTCGGATCCTTAAGGGTATTATTCGGCATCGTACTGAGTTCACATATACGTAACCATTTAATGGATTTGAGATCATTATTTTTCCCCATGTAGTGTTGTCAACTTATGAAAATTTGCCATATTCAGTGTTCTCGCATGGATTTTAAAAATAAAAAAATCAATATTTGACGACACGTTTGTTGCAGTGGCTAATCGATTGGCTTCTGCGCTACGGGTCGTGGGTTCGATTCAATTCAATTCAATTCAAATTATTTATTGCAATCCATAATGTACCTACATATACAGGTGGTAAAATATATTTAAAAAGAAACAATTATGGACCCTGTCGGGCACAGCAAAATTATAAGATAGGGTGGCGAGAGGAAGAGCGCTTTTATCCATTTTTCCATTCCCACACGGGACTAAAATTTGTATGGTCTACAGATGGTTGTTTCGGGTCTGGGCGTTTGTTTGTGAGATTTGTGTCTGTAAACGCACCCACGATACAAGAGAAATCTTAGTGTGGGGCAACAGTTTTATAAAAAAATTAATAAAATAAATAGTTTTTGGTTTTTATGACTTACATTTTTATAACATTTATTTCTAGTAGGTACGTATGTTGAACCAAGAATACGCCTTTGTTGGATCGGACAGGGTTTTTGTTACAAATTGTTCACAAATATATTTGACTAACTTCGTTGGTCTGGTGGTCGTAAGCGGGACTGCCGAGCGTGAAGAGTCACAGACGCGCTAAGTGTTATTGAGTTTTTTCGTGTAGAATTTCTCAGTTGCATCGTAGAACTTGGATTTGTGCCCGGTTGATGGCAATAAGCTCGCCCCCTATTTATTACATATGACTTAAACATAACGAAATGAGGGTGTACAATACACCTCTGCCCAACCTTTTGGGGAATACAGGCGTGATGATATCTTATATTCATCATCATCATTCAGCCGAAAGACGTCCACTGCTGGACACAGGCCTCCACTGCTAGCCATCCTCTAGAGAATCCTTTAGTCGCCTTTTACGACACCCACGGGAAGAGATGGGGTAGTGCTATTCTTTAAGTCTGGCACTACACGAGACCTACCGAGATACTGGGGCCCAATGCTCCTAAAATAAATCTCGATAAATCACAACCGAACCAAGGCCGAACCGTTCATTCAGACAGACAGTTCTCAATTTCAAAAGCTATCAAATTGTTTGACACAAAAAACAAAATCAATCATTTTGAAAGTTTTCGAAAACAAAAACTGACTGACGGTTGTGGTTCGATTGCGTTTGGCAACAATTTATTTTAGGAGAATTAGGCCCCAGATGGTATGTTATGTTAAAAACGAATTATCCGGTCTCAGCCTTTAACCTCCTTACTATCTACCTTGGTGGGTAATTGACACCATCTAAAGAATAGCCAAAACCATAACTAAAAACAAATAAAATAAATAAAGAAGCAACCTTTATAAAACCGAACGTTGACGGAGCTTCCAGTAAAACATAACTTGTATAGTTGAATGCACTCAATACTGCAGTTGCAGAGTCCATCGACGTTGCCACTGAACTTGGCTACGTCACGGCTTTACTTTTCATGGAACCACGTAACAAAAAAGTTATAGAAGATCCACTAGGAACAAGGAACTCGCATAAAAATTGCCGCTGCAGTTTTGAACGCAGTTGATGAGTATTGCACGCGATTTAGCATATTTTTTGTTTCCTTTGACATGTGCGAGTTTCTGAGCATCTTAAAACAAATCTTAGGCCGGATGCTCATTGTGATTTTTGTCACGGTGACTTTTTGTTACCAAGTCGAATTCTATGAAAATATATATTTTTCAGCGTAATGTCACGTCACTATAGTGAGCGCACTCCCATATATCATAGCATCATAGCATTCGACTTGGGTAGCAAAAAGTCACCGTGACAAAAAATCACAATCACGGCGGGCCCTAATCAATAAAATGATCTTATAATGCGCCATTTTGTTTTTTTTTTAATGTTGCAGCTTTTTGCTGAGATAGGAGCCTCGTTAAGGTTAACAAGTTGTTGCCTTTTTTTGTATATTGTTCAACTTTTGTATCTGCCTGTGCAAGTAATAACTAAAAAAACACTTTTATATGTTTTAATGTACAAGGCCATCCACACACGAGCTACACGCCACAATATCACCTCAGGTGGCCCGCTACAAGCTGTTCCTATACATTTCTAGTGGCGGCCACCGGCAACACGCGTGCGGCGCGTCCCTGCGAATATATATGGTAAAAATTAGTCCGCAGCTTGTGGCGAGTGGCCTGAGTTTGAGCGCTTACTTGGACCTTCTGTATTAATTCCATAATATAATGCAACGTTAGACGAATGTACTTACTTAATCTTTAGTAGTTACGTATATCTTTTTCGTCTTCTTGTTGGTATTGTATGAATATGCAGATGTAGGTGGTTCGTGCTAGATTATAAAGTTACGTGTCTAATTTTCACCCGACTGCACGACAGCAAAAGCAGGGTTACCTACGGTTTTCACACGTACCTATCTATGTCTGTATGTAGAATTCTTAAATCCTTCACAGCAGTCCAGCGGCTGGATGGATTTTAATAAATTACGCGTTAGAGGATGTTCAATCTTTTTAGTACGCTTCTAAAACAGTCTATAGTCTGTCAAGTTTTAGGGTATATAGGCATAGCTATTTATGGGGATTTTGAGTCTCATATTATCCAGGAATTTGTCTTCAACAACCTTTATGATGCACATTTCATAATTGGTAATTACACCAACGCGGGAAATTCTTTATATCTTGTAAAAAACTGACATCAAAATATGTGCAGTAAGAAACAACTAAGAAGTCGCACCGGCAAGCTTCGTAAAACCGATCACTTCCGAACTGAGTGCGTCTTCCCACGAACGTTTTATGTAGTGGCTGAGCACTTCTCTGAGGCTTCTGCGCTATGAATCGCACGTTCGATTCCCGAACGGAAAGAATTATTGTATGGCCTACAGATAGTTTTTTCGGGACTGGGCGTTTGTGTATGTGAAAATATGTGTGCGTAAACCCAACCACGATACAAGAGAAATTTTAGAGTGGGGAATAGTATTTATAAACAAAAAAAATGTTTGTACTGCAGTACAAATTAATCTTTACGCTGACGCAATAAGTGTGAGTGGCGTGAAAATGAGCGACTGCGATTGGTGGTTCTACCAGGTATACGATGTAACTTATTAGTTATATTTTACTGTATCTGTTGTTTAGCGATGGGAAGCGTGCGTGGGACTTCCTATCGATCTTCAGGGCATTACACTCTTTAGATTCCATTACCTCGCGTGGGTGTTCTAAAGAACTATTCTTTCCTCTTGTAAAAATGCAAAAAAATAAGATTTGTTTTTGATTTTTTTCACCGATTGGCTAACAAGCTGAACACCCAATGGTAAGTGGTAATCACCTTCTATAACACCTACAACCCCAAGAGAATTGCTGATGCGTCGCCAGCCCTAGAGACAAACTTGAAGTCGTAAGTGCCTATAAATTCAACGGCACCCATAACCTTCAATCCGGAACTTAGCAATGTTGTTTAGCTATGTCTAGGTCTACACCAGTTCGCTTTCATGTTCATCTTGCGTCTTCGGCTGAAGCATGCGTGAAGAGCCATAGCGCATGCAATAGCGCATGCCTTAATACTAGTTCGACAAAAGCGCATGCCTCTAGTGCACGCTAATCCGTCTATTGTATGTCAACTGACGACTGACCGAGGCGCACCGGTGTAGACGATAAGCTACATGCGTCTTATGGCAATCAAAATTGCATTCGATTGACGCAAGAGGAATTGAAAGTTGAAAGCCCAGTACGTAACCGGGTAGTTATTGGTAAGCCCTGAAGGGTCTCCAGCCATCCCGGTTACGTAGAAACAATCCGCAAAGACCCATCTACGTACAAGCCGATCACTAGAAAAAAGGTGGACAATATCTGTCAAGTGTCAACCCAGATCCTCATATTACTGCGAGTTGCTGCTTACAGGGAATGACTACCATTCAATTTAACCTTTGCAACTTTAGTGAAATTGTAAGTTTTGTTCCCAATCATACCAAACCTGAACCAAAGCTGTTTATCATGAACGTAGTACTAGAGCTCCGTGTGAATAAGTTCGTCCGGGGAAGTACTACCACCATACCAATTTCTAACGCTTGGTATGTCTACACCAGTGCGCTTTCATGTCCATCTTGCGGTTTCAACTTTCAATTCCTCTTGCGTCAAGCACATGCAATATTGATTGCCATGCATGCAGCTTATCGTCTACACCAGTGCGCCTCGGTCAGCCGTCAGTCGACATACAATAAGACGGATTAGCGTGCGCTAGGGGCATGCGCTTTTGACGAACTAGTATTAAGGCATGCGCTATGGCGCTTCACGCATGCTTCAGACGAAGACGCAAGATGAACATGAAAGCGCACTGGTGTAGACATAGCTATTGTCGTTTGACACTCGGGACCGACTGTTTAACATGCTTTCCGAAGCACGGAGGGGTCTTGAAGTTTAACGAACTGCAACCCATCCATGGACAGACCGCGGCAAGTACAGTTGAACCTCATCTGATCATACAACCCGCGCGAATAAAGAGATTATATTGATATTAAAATCATAATAGATTTTCTAACCACCAAATAACTTCTTGGAACGCCATTGTAGTTTCTCCATTGTATTCTGAAGGGGTAGACAGATAAGTCACTTGAATGTGAACCACGTTCTTAAAATAAATTGTTTTACCTCTTAATAGGCTTAATAGGAATGTGTCCCGTAACTTAGTTTGACCTAAACTTAATTACATGGAGGTAAAACTTTGTGTAATTTCAGGGACAATTACGGTTTCAAACACGTATGCAGTGTACGGTAATTTTAATCTCAGTATGGTAGAAACTTTTATTTTTATCGAAAATTTTATTAACCTTTTTTCAGCTACTAAATAATTCTAATTAATACAAAATATGTGTACTTACCTACTTTGTAATGGACATGCTAATTTTTCTACTTTGTAACGTTTTTAGGGTTCCGTATCCAAAGGGTAAAACAGGACCCTATTACTAAGACTCCGCTGTTCGTCCGTCTGTCCGTTTGCCCGTTTGTCACCAGGCTATATCTCATGAACCGTGATAGTAAGACAGTTGAAATTTTCACAGATGATGTATTCAGTATTTCTGTAGTCGCTATAACAACAAATACTAAAAAATGGAATAAAATAAATTGGGGGCTCCCATACAACAAACGCGATTTTTTTGCCGTTTTTATAGATAATGGTACGGAACCCTTCGTGCGCGAGTCCGACTAGCACTTGGCCGGTTTTTTTTTTAATAATGGTAATCCCTTCGTGCGCGAGTCCGACTCGCACTTGGCCGGTTTTTTTTTACTTGGTTGCTTTGTTCCTTGTCGCACCTGATGGTAAGATATGGCAGACATGGCCTAAGATGGAGCACCCGAATCTAAGTAACAGAGATATGGAAGAATTAACCTATAAGTACCCCTCTGGCTCCCACATACACACGACGGAACATAGTAAACTGTTGCGCCGGCCTTTAATGTGAGAGTGGTAACTAACCAGGCGGACCAAATAGATCCTACCACGAAGCGTGGTGGGTTTTGTTGAATCTGACAACACGCGTCTATTCCCAGCGTGCGGTGAGGAAGTTTTTATTTTAGTCCACATGGGGAGAAATTAATTTAATTTTGTCTCAAGTTTTTTTCTCAGAATTTTTGCTGTCCTGTCTTTTCACAAAATAGTTGTTACAAAACCTTGAATAAGTAAATGTAATTCAAGACAAAATCGGCCAAACGTTAAAAACCACCGCCGTTTTCACTTACCTTTAATATGTAATACCGAAACTTCACCTGCAAGTTGTTTCTACACCAATTTTCTTTTGCGACTCTTCCAATTTGCTGAGAGTAACAAACTGCAGCTCGTAATTTCAAAGAAGCTTCAGTTTATTTCAGTCACAGGTAGACAATAAGTTAAGTCATGAGTACTTATTTGGATGGATCGCAGAGCAGTTGTTTTAACTTGTACGGTAATTTCAACTGAATTGCGAGAAGCTACGTAGAACCAAGCGAGCGTGTTTGAAGTCTGTTTCGTTGACTCCGCTTGAACAAATTAATGTTGGTTGTGTAGTGTGTACCAATGCCAATGTTGGCCAACTGTACGAATTATGTTGAAACTTTTTGGTGGCAAAAAAAATATTATGATGAAAAATATTTAAGACTGTTTAAACATAGCCCAAAAACCTCTAATTAAAATTAACTGTATTGAATCGTCGTTACGGGCAGTCAAAAATGCTAATAAAGTAACATATAATCACGCCTGTACTCCCCGAAGTGGCAAACAGAGGTGTTCTTCTATTACTGCACAATTATTATTAAGAAAAACCTTTCCCCTTCCGTCTAGATTCAAGTGTACGAACACAGCTTCAAAATACGGTGAGTCAATAAGGCAATTTAAACGTTATAATTACTCATCTACCATATCCAAGATTTCGTACACTAGACCAACGAGAGTCGGAATCCTTTGTTTAAAATGCAGGAATCTCTACATATAAATAGGCAAAGACAAAATAATCAAGTACCATTTTCTAATCTGTTTATGAAAAAAGAAAGAAAAAATATTTATTCTTACAGCCAAACAGACTTGTGCATCTGTTTGGCCGTAAGAATAAATATTTTTTCTTGCATACTTAAAATTAGAAACACAATACTCTTAAAATTAACAAGTTTTCCTTTTTACACATATAATTGCCTGGCAACCCAAACACAAAACAATTAAAAGTAAAAAATAAAACTATGACTAAAGAACAATGGGTAATTTTGTTTGGAACCCGTACCCACCTTGTAGCATTTTAGACTAGGTGTCATTTAGAAGAGGCTTAAGTGAACAACTCAAAAATGAATGAACGAATGAATGAATGAATGGGAGACCGAAGTTATGATCACTTCTATTTTGCATTTTCAATCATCTATGTAGTGTTATAATAATTATTTTATAGGCCCAATGAATAACCAGTCGTTCTGTTTCATAGAGAGAGACTGACCAGGCTTCCTAAGGTTTACTTTTTGCTACGGAAAATATTAATTAAAACGCCATCAATTCAATTAAGTACAGTTTTTTATTTATTAAGATACACAAAATAAACAGAGTCCCGTACGGTATATAGAATTACCCTTGAACCATATAATTGTCTACAGAAAGCATGGTTCACCGTTGAATGGTAATACGAAAAAACTATGAGTCGATGCCATTATTTACAGACAGAGCGTTTTGCCGAAAAACGCTACAAAGAATGAATGATTGGCCGATACCAAGATTTGCCGATGTCATGGTTTGTCGGAACACGCTTGAACAGGCGTCGATTAAATTGCATTAACTTCTACTAACATGCGTTTATCTTGACTCCATACCAAAGTTGCGACACGCAAATACACGACAAATGTTAGGGCGACAGCGCGATATGTCGACCATCAGTGGTGCGACAGTACATCAGCTCGACGTACGTTAGCGCGACTGATTGTTTTGTCGAAAAACCATAGGACGATGGAACTTTTAATCGACGAATGTTAGCGTGACACAAGTTTCGCTCGACAAACTAAAGGCTCCTACAAAACAGGCGCGATATCGTCGGCGAGTCGGAGGGAATGACGCGGGCTAAAGCGAGCGAGCAAAGCGAACGAACGAAGCTCTCGTCATCCTCTTCGTGTTAGGTTAGGTACTTTAAACCCTGCAGACAGAAATAGGAGCCCCGCCCAGCGGGGCTCCGTCTACCTTGGCCCCAGAGTCTTATAGGCGATATCGCGCCTGTTTTTAGGAGCCTTTAGTTTGTCGAGCGACAGTTGTATCACGCTAACGTTCGTCGATTAAAAGTTCCATCGTCCTATGGTTTTTCGAGAAAACAATCAGTCGCGCTAATGTACGTCGAGCTGATGTGCTGTCGCACCACTGATGGTTGACATATCGTACTTAACTGTCGCCCTAACATTTGTCGTGTATTTGCTTGTCGCAACTTTGGTATGGAGTCAAGATAAACGCATGTTAGTAGAAGTTAATGCAATTTAATCGACGCCTGTTCAAGCGTGTTCCGGCAAACCATGACATCGGCAAATCTTGGTGTCGGCCAATCATTCATTCTTTGTAGCGTTTTTCGGCGAAACTTCTGTAAATAATGGTATCGACTAATGTTTTTTTCGTATTACCATTCAACGGTGAACCATGCTTTCTGTAGACAATTATATCGTTCAAGGGTACCTAATTCTATGTACCGTACGGGACTCATAGCAGGATATTGGGCTAGTTCAAGGGTATGATTGAATGGCGCGCGGGGTGAATTAACGAAGAGTTTTCAGCACATTTCAAAGTTGAATAACTTTTTTCTCCCGTGAGATACAAAGTTGTCGCCATATAATATAAATATGTATTTTTAAAGACCTTTCCAATGGTACTAGTCTCAATTTGCTACAAGGTGGGTACGTTTTGTTCCATGTCCTTTGTAATCTATGCAAGTCAAGTTTGCATATTTTATTTAGTCTGTGGTAATGTGGTCCGATTAAATATTGAAGGTCCGATTTTCTATTTTTTCTTTTTGTTTATAGCTATTGACGAGCATTAGTGTTATCAATAAAAATTGTAAACAAAATCATAAGAAAAGATTATGGTCCAATTTATACCACTGTTGACGAATACTAGTTTAATAAAAATAGCCACTTAACCTTTCTAACCAATAAATTGCAGCATCTTAAACCCAAAACCTCTTATTTGTTAAGTTAGGTGCAGTGAAGTAAACTGTGTAGATCGTAATAGTGCACTAATTAGTGAGGGCCACTCAATTCCCTTAACAGCTGCACTCTAACCTATATCCTTGTTTACGAGCTCCGAGGTTAATCAACGTGTTCGTTAAACAAGATGGTGGAATATCTGAATAATCTGGTTAATTTCGCTTCTCAAAAATGGAAGAAAAAAGGATTTAATTTTTTTTCTTTGAGGTGGTTGGACACCTGAGCGGGCTCCAAACAGATCTCGATGGTATGTGTAGTCCGCCAAATAGCACCAGGACATATTTTTTTCTTGGCTTTATCCTATCCTCATGGATGCCGGACTCTTACCGGCTAAAATTTTTTTTTTGACGACACGTTTTGTGCAGTGGCTAAGCGATTGGCTTCTGCGCTACGGGTCGTGGGTTCGATTCCCACACAGAACAAAAATTTGTATAGCCTACAGATGGTTGTTTCGGGTCTGGGCGTTTGTTTGTGAGATTTGTGTCTGTAAACGCACCCACGATACAAGAGAAATCTTAGTGTGGGGAAATGTTTAAAAAAAAAAAAAAAAACCCACGGTGTTCTTTCTCCTGACCCTTGGCCGGGATCGCGGGATTCGCAGCTGCATGCACCGCAACCCCGGCAAGCCTCGGTCCGCCAGCCCCTGACAGACCTCTTCTACTGTGGGGCATAGCCCCACGTCCTCCTGAGAGCCGCGCGCGGTACACTGCGCGCCGCCTTCTCGGGCCTGTTGCTGGTCGGGCGACTGGCCCCTTAACCTGCCGCCCGCAGGCTACACACTACGGTGGCCGGAGATAGTCGCACGCCCTCCGGCGCCCGGTGCGTCTGGCGCGGGAAAGGAGAGTAGCAGCTGTCTCTCTCTCCCTCTCCGCTCCCTCTTTGGAAACCGCACCAGGCCAGCGTGGTGGACTAAGGCCCAAATCCTTCTCATTCTGAGAAGAGGCTCGTGTCCAGTTGTGGGACAGTAATGAGCTAATGACGATGGTGATGATGATGGATATGCAGAGTGACAAGAATGGATAAGATAAGGAATGAGTGCGTCCGAAGAAGTTTGAAAGTTAGCTAGTGACTGAAAAGTTGAGGTGTAATAGGTTCGCGTGGTATGGACATGTTATGAGGAGGGAAGAAAGTCGTGTTACCAGAAGAGTGTTAAATATGAATGTGGATGGATAAATAAGTAGAGGTTGGCCAAGAGAAGATGGATGGATCGTGTGAAGGATGAAATGGGTAAGAAAGGAGTGAGTACTGAGATGACGGCTGATAGAGGAGAATGGAAGAGGAATACATGTAGTGCCGACCCTACCTAGGGTGTGATACGGGCAGCGAGATGATGAAGATGTTTTTTTTCGATTCGCGTAAAGATCATATTTAGGATCTTACCCCCGGGTTTTGTGTAATGCTGATAAACGCAAAATTAAACACCTTCATCAACCACTGCGATTGGTTGGTAGGATTTTGGACAAGCAATCACATTGCTGTGATAAGATTTGACAACAGATTTAATTAATTAGGCTTTCAGAAACTGGGGTTGATTTTAAGTCGAACTACAGTTTGTCGGGAACTTCGTGGAGTGAGCGCCATCTGTTGTCCGCTGCCTAACAAACCGTGACGTCAACATCGGACCACCACTGCCCGTTGGAGGGAGGAGACCGGCTCGCTCGGTGCGCCCGGGGGATTGCTTCTTGGACCGTACGACGGAACACTCGTCTAGAGTATTCTGTGTAGATCAGCTGAAGAAGTCTGACCTTTTATATCTGACTACCTTGTCCTTATTTTATGATCTTGTAATAACTTGTAATAATTATCTAAAGTATTATATTGTGATCTAGTTCATGTTACTAACACTAACCCAAATACAAGTACTCTCAGTGGTGGAGAGTCTATGTTGGTTTTATTTACTACATTTACCTTGCTCACAATCCTGACATACCAATATTAGCGATAACTGTAATGATAGAATCACTCCTTAACGATTAAATTGTAGTGTCGCTAACAAGTTTTGCCTGAACTGCTATTATTGGGAATAGACTGTTTATGCAGATTTTTTAAATCCTCAGTTGTAAGCTAATTGGCGCAAACTATAATTTACGGATTTACAACGCATGGGAGTCTACAACACAGGGCCGCAAAGACTTTACCAAAAATCTATTACTTACTACCACAACCAAGCTGATCTGGACACCTGATTGGTCCAGCCGTTAGACAGATACCTACCCATCGTCTATATATTTATTTTTATTGCCTTTTCTTGTTTCAGTGTATACGAAGTGTCTCTTTTTGCGGTATTTAATTAAATATTTTTCATTTCACTACATTTGCAAGCCTGGTGGTTTGAAATGACTGACTGATTATTGTGGCCTATTAAACTACTACTAGAAAATCTCTCTGTAAGTAGGTATCTGTATCTCTTGTGTTCTGTGGTTTGACTTGACGTAACTTGGCCAGCACCAAGTCTGTTTTTTTACTTATAAAGATAAGATGATTCGTCTTGAAAAATATGTTTGAAATAATACAGATATTATTGATTTTTTCTCAAAGTTCTATCCTAAGTAACATACACCAATGTTGGCACAAACCTTGGCCATCAGGGAGCAGATATTAACTCTCTACCTTTCGGTATATTTTATATGGAAATTGTATATACAAGCGTAATTTACAAGAATACGCTATTGCTTTGTGAAAATATTCCAACATTGACGAATGGAAATTGTGAAGACAAATGAATAGAAATAAGTTTTTATGAATTACTAGCTTTCGCCCGCAGCTTCGCTTGCGTGAAATTTTGAACCCGTTAAATAACGATTTTCCATACAAACTTTCATTCTCTATTTCACCCCCTTAGGGGTTGAATTTCCAAAAACCCTGAAACATGTGTACGTTTATTTCTGACCAGTAGCCTAAATATTGAATTTCATGCTTCTTACTTCAAAAGTACCAGATTTCTCATACAAACTTACAACCCTTATTTCACCCCCTTAGAGGTTAAATTTTCAAAATCGCTTAAACACATGTACATTTACTCCTAACCAGAAACCTTAATACTTAATTTCATGCTTCTTACTTCAAAAATGACGGACTTGCATACAAACGTTAATCGCCCTTTTCACCCCCTTAGGAGTTGAATTTCGAGAAATCCCTTCTTAGTGGATGTTTTCGTTACGTAAGGAACCTACTGTCCAAATTTCATATTTCCAGCTTTAGTGGTTTAGGCTCTGCGTTGATGAATGAAATGTCAGTCAGTACCAGTCTCTTTATATATAAGAAGATTAATAGGTAAAAGTTTGAAAGGTGGGGCATCGATCATATTTATTTGCTTTATGTACACACATATATATTAAACAAAAAAAAACATACGTAGAGTATTGCTTTTTTCATATATATTCTTTCCATCTAATAAGAATGACACTAGCAAGTAGTTGTCCTGCTGCATAGGCTTCACTACATAGTATAAAACAAAGTCGCTTCCAGCTGTCTGTCTGTCCCTATGTATGCTTAGATCTTTAAAACTACGCAACGGATTTTGATGCGGTTTTTTTAATAGATAGAGTGATTCAAGACGAAGGTTTATATGCATAATACATGCATATTATAGTGGAGAAAAAAGGGAATTTGCGATAAACGACAACCACGCCGGCGAAGCCACTGGCGACATCTAAGTATTCTCATACAATGCTTGTTGCATTGATCACTACGCTTGCTCACTGCGTGTTGACGATATTAGACCTAATTAAGCCCAGGTTGCCTCATGACTTTCTCCTTCTCCGTCAATCAGGTGTCTCTTAGATTACCTGGTATTCAAAAAGCGTAAACCTCCGGCCCTCCACGATTTACCTAAAATAGGGTATTTGACTGAAAAAATCTAATTAGTCCGTCAGTTACATTATTAAAACATATTTGACCCGTATTTTTTCTTTTGTTACGTAAACCAAAATTGACGAAGATACGACACTTTTAAAATTGGCAACTAACACAAGCAAGTACAATTTTTACTTGCTTCTGACGTCACAAGCAAAACTCTCGAGTTTTGATGCGTTTTATCTTTCCAAACATTTATAGATTTAACAAAAGAAAAAATACGTGTCCATTATTTTTCAAAACTCTAACTGACGGACTAATTAGATTTGCAATTTATTGATGCTGTCAACTATTCTTCGTTTGTTCGTAAAATTTAGTCGACACGTTCTGACGTGTCAACTAAAGTTTCACAAACACACGGAACAAAAATTTGTATGGCCTACATGGTTGTTCCGGGTCTGGGCGTTTGTTTGTGATTTGTGTTTGTAAACGCACCCACGATACAAGAGAAATCTTAGTGTGGGGCAACGTTTTTTTTAAAAAAAAAAAAAAAAAGTGTGGTTTCAGTTCAAGTTTTGACAGCTCTTATTTACGTCCGTCTCTTTCTTATTTTATCGGAGTGACAAAGATGGCAATAGCCTAAAGTAAGTTCAGTTTGTGCACAACAGAATCAGTACCATGTCAGACTAGTTTCAACAGAACTCTTAATCACATAAATAGGAAGTGTATAAAAGTGTATGATCATTTTTATTGCGGCGACGAAGGGTAGATATTTACTGAAAGGGCGGAAACATAAGCATTTATTACTCGGGATTTTGGGTGATCATGGCCCGCAACGACCACTTTAGGTCGCTGTGTTATGTTGGTATCACTTCCCCTTTGACGTCATCATAGGATTGTTGTTTTTGTAATTTTTGGGTGTGATTAAATCTTTTTTGAAGTGATTAAGGAGAGTGTTCTGCGTTATAAATAATATTATTATGTTCAATGTCACGTTTATTATTTTAGAAGAGTCAAGCATTGTGGAGTTATACAATGGCAATAAATTAAAACTTAAGTGACAGAAGGCCAATTTATCAACAACTCATAACTGAAAAATCTAAAAACTTTACACGTAAATTAATTTCCACAAAATTTTACGTAAAATTACAAAAAAAAAAACACGTAAATGTTATGTGCGCGTGTTTTTGTGCGCGTGCTGTAACGTTGCCTGGTTACAGTGTGGTAAAGTTATTTTACGCGTACCAAATAACTTTTCTCCTCTGAATTGAGGAACAGAACGTTCTTCTTCTATCGTGTCGGCACGAGCTATACAAGAATAGCTCATGCCGTGGTGAAAAGATTAGCCAGTCAGCAAGGATGGTAGCGAGGCTGGCTGCCCAGGGTGCGCCAGACGTACCGAAGTATTGTCACTCGTGGAGGCTCTTTTCATGCATACAGAACCTTGAAAGCCAGGTTTCAGAGTGGCAAAAAAAAATGGGGTGCATGAAAAGAGCCTCCATGAGTGTCGATACTTAAGTACGTCCGGCGCACCTTGGGCAGTCAGCCTCGCTATCAACCTTGCTGACTCTTCACCACGGCATGACCTATTCTCATATAACTCGTGCCGATAGGATAGAAGAAGAAGAGCGGCAAAGTTATTTAACGCGTACTGTAGGTATGTTAAGATGCTGCACATAGGTATTTACATTGAAGAGAGGGAACGCGATATAATTCACAAAGTTGATAACTTCAATAGACTCCACGCTTCAATTTTCGTTGCAAATCACAATAACAAAGAGCATTTGTTTGTGTAAATCTATTGACAATATTCCATCTACATTTCATTTAACATTTTCGTTTAAAATTCAACCAAAGAATCACACGCCAATACCGTCCCACAAAATAATCTGGAGTTCGTATTCAATGCAGCTCCGGTCAAAGCGGACAGCTTTCACTTACAAATCAAATCAACTGCAAGGGACGGCCACAAAACTAAGTAAGTACCTACATACAGCTTACATAACACTGTATAACAATAGTCCGATGCGGGCTCAATGCACTTAGAGCCCGTTTACATTCGTTAATAGTAAGTTGTCTCGGGAAAATACCATTTCAGACCCTTTTTTTTCTATTGGACTGCTGTAGGTGGTCCTAGGGGACCATTTCTACGTAACCGGGCAGTTATTGGGGAGATCTGAAGGGTCTCCAGCCAATGGGGGGGGGGGGGGGGGGAGGTGTAAAATACTTAACCTAAGCTAACTACTAGTACTACACTAACATCATGAATACCTGCAACAACAGCACTAAGGGCGACCCCTAGTGGGACTCGGATCTCGGCTTAAGGCGTTGCTGGCGGGGACCTAGGGGGGGGAGACAGCTTGATGAGGGCTGAATAATCGGTGTGACTGCGGAGTCTGAAGAGACGACCGGTTCTACGACGGGAGAGCTCGGTGGATCCTGACCCATTTCAGCCCCCCGATTCAGAACCTTTTAGATAAGTAGGTACTGCTGGTCGACCGATTTGGTTTGTTATCTCATTCCGTCTACGATTCTCGTAACAAGAGAAAAAGAGATAGCTTACCGAATCTTTTGACAACTGACTAATTTTATCGTTCTGGATCTGGATCATAGACTTTGTCTCTGTCACCTCTGACTTTGACCAGAGTAAAGAGAATACATATGTCAAAAAAAGATTGGCACGTGCAGTCGCCGTCGGCTGCTGCGGCGGCGCTTAGCAGCCATTTCATATAAATACATACAAACCAGTAGTGCAGCTGCGGCCGACTTCATACAGTCGCTGCACGTGCTGTCGGCAGTTGCAGTTAGCAGCTCGGTTCGAAATAGTACCTTTAAACTGCGTGGACTGATATGAGACGTTGCTACGTCAGTCTGAGGACGGGTCGGTCATGGGCACACATCTTTACACGTTGACTAGCAGCCAACACCAAGTTGGAAATAGACAAGACTAGACTACTTACTCCACCAATGTGTACTGTACTTAACTCGTAGGTCGCTGGCCCTCTCGGGCAAAGCTCTCTTACGTCAGTGCATAGAGATTTGCTTTGTTATAAAAATGTACCTTTGTGTCTAGTTAATAGGAGGAATACCTACCTTTGAGGTAAGAAATATGCGCAATAGAGTTGAGCTTGTATGTAAGGAGAAATAAATTCAATTTCTTTTATAGGGAGTTATGGAAGTCAAGTTAAGTTCACTTCTTTTGAAACCCCACAAAGCAACGTGTTTATTACATTTACTGAAACCTGATTTTATCTAAACTCGTATCGTAAAGTTCTAATTATGAATTCAAAATTAGTACCATAATTACTTTTTATTTACGTGCATCTCTAATTAAATTTTAAAGTTATTAAAGTATCTACCTACGATTTTCTTATCAAAATAATACTTTAAAATATCTTTTCTTCCGTTATAATACACTTCGGACCGACCAAGGAGTTTTCAATTCAATTTTTTTAGCGGCTGCACGATTCTGTGTTGTGGCGCGCTCTTGGGTTGTCGGCTGTTGGGTTTTGGCGCCATTGTTTTTGTTTTAACTTTGGTGTTTTATTTCAAATAGGTGTCTTCCTATTGCTTGAGTTTAGATAAAGTAGTGAATGAAACATAATTAGATAGGTATAAAAACACTCGCGTGTATCTATTAAAAAAACTCACACTCATGTTTCATTTACTATGCAACAGTTTCATAAACATGTTTTATTTTATACTAAAATATTAGTATTATAGTACAGCCGCCAAGCTTTCTTACCCGAAGGATACCCAGAGATTTACTTTTGTATATCTCCACAATGACTGCTTCTTTGGTCTAGTGGTCGTAAGCGCGACTGCTCAGCGTGCGGTCCTGTGGATTTCCAGGTCAAGCAAAGCGTTAGTGGTTTTTTCCATGTAGATTTTCTCAGTAGCAGCCCGGAATGTAGATTTGTGCCCGGTTGCTAGTAATAGGCTCGTCCCCTATGAGATGGGACTTTGAAATGAGGGTACCGTACTATACACCTCAACCTCGACCTTAAGTTCGGCAGCCATGCTTGCAACAACTGAACTGTCCCACTGCTGGGCACAAGCTTCTTCTTAGAACGAGAAAGGTTTAGGCCTTATTCCTCCACGTTGGCCTGGTACGGTTTGGCGGACTATCGAGAACCCTTATTGAAAGCCCTCTCAGTGTGCGGGTGTGCATGAAAAGAGCCTCCACGAGTGATGATACTTCAGTACGTCTGGCGCACCCTGGGCAGTTAGCCCCGCTACCAACCTTGCTGACTGGCTAATCTTTTCACCACAGCATGAGCTATTGTCGTATAGCTCGTGCTGACACGAGAGAAGAAGAAGTGTGCGGTTCCCTCAAGATGTTTTCCTTCACCGTGATAAACAAATTCTGTAATGCACATGAATTCAAAAAGTCAGAGGTGCGGGCCTGGTTTGAACTCAAACACATTCCTCCTCTTGCTTGTTCTGTCTAGCCTGTTCCCAACTATGTTGGGGTCAGCTTCCAGTCTAACCAGATGTAGCTGAATACCTACCAGTATTCTACACGGAACGTCTGCCATCAGACCTCCGCAACCCAGTTATTGGGCAATGCCGATATCCTAATCTTAGACAGGTTGTCCGTCAAACTGTCAGGCTTGACTGCCCGTAACGACTGTTATAGGTATTCGTATGACACCCGGGACCGACAGTTTAACGTGCTCTCCGAGGCACGGGTGGCTCTATGTGTAATGAATGGTCACCCATCCACGGACTGACCGCGGCAAGCGCAGCTTAACCTTGCAAATCGTATGATCCGCGCGAATGTTAACTAGCCACGAGCTAGTGTTGCCTAATTATCGATAGTTAACTTCGAAAACTAGTAATAATATCGATAGGGCTACCGATAGTATTGGGATTTTCCAATACTATCGATAGTAACGATCGTAAAAATGAAGCAATACTATTAATGAAGAGCAATAATATCGATAGTTTTGAGTACTGATACTATCAATAGTATTGTTTTTCCTACAGTCTCTGTCGACACTATAGATCGTTTTTCCCTATCGATAGTTGGGTGATTATTCGAAAAATGTTAGCAAAAAATAAGAACGCCATTATCATCATCCCAAAGTTCTAAATGCAGATGTTTCAAACTTCAATTATAAATTATAATAATGAAAAATCAAACTATACCACTGCCGTCAAGCAACAAGACAAGAATAAAAACAATCTGAAACTAATATTAATGTTAACAACGAAGGAGAACAATGATTTGTTTTTTTTTTTTTTAAAGCAAGTTCCGATATTCACCCAATTACATAAAATTCGAGGTCACGATAGTATTGACAACCTATCGACAGACAATCCATAGTTAGGCAACACTACCACGAGCCGCTCTTGCTTATACGCGAATATTCTAACGTGCGATTCTACAGATTATTTCCACTACAAAAATTCCACTTACCTCTACACACGAGTAATTGAAAATTTTCTGGTAAATATAGCCACTTTTCCACTAGAAAAGCTTGGTACTACTTGTCTGGCTCTAATTTTCTACGACCATTTTAACTTGTTGTTTATTCGAAACTATTAGCTGGAGAAAAAAGTTTGTATAAAAACGTAAAGTGAAGACAATTTCATTTTAAAGCACTGCATTTTTAACATAACCAGCATCCGAATGGTGTATCACATTCGTAATTTCAATAGCTTTCATTTTGACAATACAACAATATTCATTGCGTGGTACATAGTTGTGGAGAAGTCGGATTGTTAATACCTACATACGTTGCTATGGAAATTGTTGACCTGTCAAAATTAAAGCCATAGCGATTACGAGTACTTTGCGCAATAGGCATGTTGACAGCATCAATAAATTGCAAATCTAATTAGTCCACCAGTTAGAGTTTAAAAAAATAATGGACACATTTTTTTTTTGTTAAGTCTGTGAATATTTGGAAAGATAAAACGCATCAAAACTCGAGAGTGGGGGCTTGTGACGTCAGAAGCAAGTAAAAATTGTACTTGCTTGTGACGTTTTGTCAATTTTAAAAGTGTCGTATCTTCGTAGATTTTGGTTTACGTAACAAAAGAAAAAAAACGGGTCAATTATTTTTTGATAATCTAACTGATTAATTAGATTCTTTCAGTCAAATACCCTATTAGATTGCTGTTTGTGTAATGTGATTTTTGCTCAGTTTTCTAAATAGTCTGTGGATCCATTTGAAGATACGCAATCAACAGCGATAAAAAAAAAACGAAAATCCAACACACATTCATAATAAACCTCTGTATCTTTAATAAAAGAATCACGCTCAAAATTCTCTCCGAGCTTCAGACATTTTTTTTTCACGACATTCTCAAGTACCAATCCGTCTTGTCCTCGTATTTTCTAATTTAAGACCAAAAAGTCGCTTCTAAACTAAAGTCCCTGAATCCCACTATCGGTCAAATCTCAGTCCCACCCCGTACCACTTGGTTGGGGGTGAACAAACGTTTAACTGACCTATAAGGGAGCTCTATCGTTGACGTAGGACCCCTCTATCGCTTGCATCTACGATATACTGAATGCAACTCGCATTTCAATGCTTTATGCTGTATTTTTCTGATGGAAGGTCGATGTTCTGGAAATTATTCTGTTTGAGGAACAGCGAGCTTTTTATTTTGATACTACCTAAACTCAAATGCAATTTCAAAACTCATCAATCCCTATCCTAATTTAATATTATTATAAATGCGAAAGTAAGTTTGTTTGTTTGTTACCTTTTCACGCCTAAACAACTGAACCGATCATTCTGATATTTTTCATTTACGTTATCAGATGTACAGAAACGGACATAGGGTACCTTTTTTCCCGAGAAAAGTACTGTTCCCGAAGAAAAAAACAATAACGTTCATAGATGACGCCACATGTCTTTCGAATCACGATTGAATTATACCTATTATTTTATAAAGTTTAGTAGTGTGTTAAGAGTTTTTTTTTTGAGCTTAATTAAAGCGAGCGAAGCCGCGGGCAAAAGCTAGTAATATTATAAATGCCAAAGTAACTCTGTCTGTCTGTCTGTTACGCTTTCACGCCTGAACCGCGGCACCGAATTTGATGAAACTTGGTACAGAGATAGTCTGGAACCCGAAGAAGGACTTGGGCTACTTTTATTCCGAAAGCCGCGAAATATATACGCAATAAACGACATCCACGCGGGTGAAGCTGCGAGTGACCTCTAGTTCAAAATATAATAGAACTAATATTTATGCTGTGAAGAAGAAACGGCGCCACAACCTCCCCAGCAACACAGTTCTGTCTGTCAGGTGAATAAATTTAAAAATGTTTGCTTAGTGGTAGGATCTTTACGGTCCGCCTGTCTAGCTTCCACCCTCACATTAAAGTCCAGTAAGTCCAGTAAGTCGGAACACAGTAAGCGCCAAGCAGCTTACTGTGTTCCGTCGTATGTATGTGAGAGCCAGAAGGGTATAGGGGAATCCCTCTATATCTCTTTTACTGGGATTTGTGTGCTCCATCTTAGACCCTGTCTGCGTTTACCATCAGGTGCGACGAGGGTCAAAGGCGAACAAGTCAAGTAATAAAAAAAAAACAGTCTGTACACAAAAAAGTGGTAAGAGTAGTCCCTTTTTAACGACAGCGCACAGATTTTTATAGGTTTTTGATTAGCACTATAACTTAACTTTTAATTGCCATAAGAAAAGGCAAAGAAAAACGCTAAAATGAGTAGTAAAAATCTAGTTTACGTAACTAGATAGTCCTCAAATCGCGGGGACAGTACTCATGTACCTTGTTAAAATGTACAAAAAATAAAAGTGAGATATCTTTCACCAGAACCATTTCAGGTAACAAGCAGTGTTTGTATGTGGCTCAACAAAAAGCGAGGGTAGAATACAAAGAGGCCCACATTCCGAAAAAGAGGTCGGTGTCTCCAATGTACCTACGGCTTTTACCCGAAAAACCTCTTTGTCAACGTGTGAACAGGAATTTTTCACTGCGTATTTTTTTTCTGCGCTGCTGAAACCTATGAGTTTGTCAGTTTTATTTTACAAGTTTTTTTATGGTTACATTCCTTTCTGCTACATTTTATTCCTACGTTTTCGGAGATCTGTATTCGTCTGTACAGGCTGTGTATTTTATATTTATAGCGTGACTGTATGTACATTGGCAATTTTCATGAATACATTATTTACGCCATATCCTTGTGGAAGAAAATAAACAAATTGGATAATAAACCTGATACATTTCTACACAAGGTTGGTCAGAAAGGGAGAACTAATTCGAAAGGGTGTAAAAGTAATAATGAATAACTTTTGTTCTAGAACTTTCCCCAAAAGTCAATAGTCTAAGAGAAATTGCCTTTCAAATATTTCATAAAAATTACGGTAAAATCTTCTACCTAGTTATGCATGGCCAACCATTACCCCGAACTGTATTGATAAACTAAAATCACGCCATGCCACCCATCAGTTCCAGGTAGCAGGTAGTGTTTATACACAAGATAAATTACCAATTAATTATTAATTCATCATTAGATAGCAATGACAATTAGAAGTATGATTTGACATACGAGCGGCTTCCTGTTACTGTTACTGGCCCACTGTGAGGTCCAGTCACAGACACACACATGCTAAACCTCCACTAGTATATAAGCCCATGTAAATTAGATTTAGTTGTTCTTGTACTATAATGCTCATACTGAGCACACGTGTCTTTAATTAAATAAATATTTTTTTTTTAACAAGTCTTGCGCGTTCATATTAGACTACCTATCCTCAGTTTTGATCAGCTGTGTTTACATCTTAGGTCATATTTGGGGTCACAGATTAGAAACTCTATTTTCTGAATTCGTGACTAAAGAAGGGATGAAGAATTTTTGAAAAAACTAAAAGAAAATTAATTTTACAAGGAAATAAAAATTAACGAATTTTAAAATTTTAGCACTTGCTTTAAAACAGTCATCAACTCATCAGTGATACTTGAAGTGGCCCACAGATAATGCCACTTTCCGACTAACCTTGTATAAAATATAGCGGCTCTTCCGAATATTATACAGGGTTACAGGGAAAGTCGTACTGAATATTAAAGGACGTTATTTTTCAGGTAGTTTCTGATGGATTTAATTCCGTAATATGGTATCCGAAACTTGACCGTTATGGAGATATTGAATTTTAAAGATATTTTTTATGTTGTGTAGTACAACACCTGAACCTATTCAAATTACATTTTTTTTAAGATTTTATGAACATACCTAGTAGATGTTATACCTTTTTGAATAGCTAAGGAGACGTACAAGTTTTTACAATTATTTACAGAATAAGTTCCATACATTTTTGTATGTTAAAAACACTTAGTGAAAATTCATTAATTCTAACCGTTGTCGAGCAGTCTTTTTAAGCTGTTTGACATTAACATTTCAAACAAGATACAAAAAACGGGCCCTAGGAGCTCTAATCCCAAAAAAAGCCAAAGAATAAAGGATTTTTTTTAAATATCTTCAAAATTCAATATCTCCATAACGGATAAGTTTCGGACACCATATTACAGAATCAAATCCATGAGAAATGACCTGAATAATAACGTCCTTTAATATTCAGTACGACTTACCCTATAACCCTGTATATTCTATATTTAAGATTTTGTAATTGGCTTTCTGGTGACTATGGTTTCTTTTTTGTCTGTTTTTATTAGCTGTAAGTCCTCCATGTACTAAAAAATAAATAAATAAATTATTCTTATTTTGAAATGACAACATTAAAAAAATATGTTGCTATTATATACAGGGTGGAAAAAATCAATGGGCCCTGAAGGGAAACTACTTTAAATCCTTAAGATAGATTATTTCACTTAAAGGAAACATTCCTTTATTTTTAAAAAGAAACCAAACTGCATTCACAGATTTCTCGACAAGCTTACCTGAACCGGGAATCGAACCATCTAAAAATTCAAAAAATTAAACACTCGCTATTTTATTCTACTAATCGGTAGGATTATTGTCAAATGGAACGTTCTATTTTTAAACTTTTCGTCAGAACGTCTCGTCTAAAGCCTGGCGTCGACTACAGCCGAAACGCGTCGAATCGAGTCGAGTCGCATTTGTTCCGTGTGAGGCGAAACGGTCAGTAATCGCAAGTCATTAAAACAGAAATTCGCGTGACAAGCGATGCGCGCGAGATAAGCGACTCGGCGCGTCTGCGCTCGTTGCTGATCGACGCAGTTTTATAGTAAATGTATAGGAGGCGAATTATTGCGGTTCTATTCGACTCGACTCGACGAATCTAGTGGACGGCAGCTTTAAGAAGGAAATGTGCATAGGATTATTATTACCAATGAAATGATTTTCTTATCTAAGTCTTCAACAAGGTACTTAGAGATAAATTAGCAAGCATGTACTTCATAGAATGTCTTTGGAGGTTAAAGTTTAAAAAAAAATGTCTTTTACTTGTTAAAGTGAACAGTTCTAGTTTGTTGATTAAAGCCCTTGTGTACTAAATATGTATTAGATTTCATGGATATCTTGTACGAGAGACGAGTGTAAGACCTAATGTTTCTTGGAGAGATTTTATCTTTAACATTGACTGTGTCGACTAGTGAAATAAAATAGCGAGTAATTATTTTTTGAATTTTTAGCTGGTTCGATTCCCGGTTTAGGTAAACTTGTCGAGATATCTGTGAATGCAGTTTTGTTTCTTTTTAAAAATAAAGGAATGTTTCCTTCAAGTAAAATAATCTATCTTAAGGATTTAAAGTGGTTTCCCTTCAGGGCCCATTGATTTTTTCCACCCTGTATATTATGATTCAAGGCATCCGGGGTATCCCAAGGATAATGAAGGATGTACTTTCAATTTTGTTTAAAAGACAATTTAATAGGCACCGTAATTATAAAACACATTCGCAGTCACAAAAGCTTCCATTTATTGTATTCACACGCATCGAGAAAGGCTGTTTTTTGTAGAAATACGACGGAAACGATCTGAGATAAGAAGTTTTATTTTCTCAAACTTTTGTTTACATACAAGTTTAAACAAGTGCATGCAAGATAACATAGTATAAAGTCCGTTCAAAACATTGTTGCCATCCGCCGCGCCGCCGCGCCGCCCGTGTCGTATAATATTATGTGATTACAGTTACAGTTTCATTACATTATGCCGTGAATATTCCCTATTCAAGGCTGCACTATTGGAGTGCTGTCGTGGACCGTCCCGGGTGTGTTCAAGACTATCTTAAAATATGTTTTGTCTGTATTCGTAAGTCCGCTGACTGACTGTTATTTCTATTTTCGGAAGAAAACGGCGTGTGCCTTTCAACTTTAACATTGAAATGTCTTGGCAGACGGTGACTCGTCAGCTCACTAGATGGGCCCCCTGAAAAGCCGCCAGCACATAAGCGAAGGAGGCAACAACGTGTGAGCGGTTAAATGTGTAGAGAGGTGTGGCCCCGGTTTCGCCATCGCGAGTGTAAAAGACCCGGAATGGATTTCCCCGCTATAACGCTATTAGCCACTTCCACCCCCGAGCGTATAGCTCTGGCGTCCCCCCTCTGGACGGCTGAAAAAAGGCAAGCCAGAGTTGAGAGTCCTGCAGGCACTCTCGGGGTTCCACTCCAGCCTACCAATAAAGACAAACTGGTGCCGAGGCCCTGACAGACTCTCTGAGGCAATACTTAAGATACGCAGTGTCGCTTACCAACAGGTCGCCACAAGCTGCCCTGCGGTTTGCAAGCTTTCAGTAGATCACATAACATGACACATTTTTGTTACATCATGGGGCTATAAAAAGTTAGTCTGATTTTTCATCCGTTTTTAATTTAATCTTATGGAGAAATAACGACTTTCTTTGAGGGGTTTATTTTATAACTAGCTTTTGCCCGCGGCTTTGCTCGCGTTAATTAAGCTCAAAAAAACTCTAACAAACTACTAAAGTTTCTATAAGTAACAATGTAATTCAATCGTGATTCGAAAGACACGTGGCGCCATCTATGAACGTTATTGTTGTTTTCCTCGGGAACAGTATTTTTTTTCCGGATGAAAGGGAACCAATGCCTATTTCTGTACACCTGACAAAGTATATGCAAAATTTCAGGACGATCGGTTCAGTGGTTTAGGCGTGAAAAGGTAACAAAGAAACAAACTTACTTTTGCATTTATAATATTAGTTAGGATTAAATAGTGATACAATAACGTATGGGACATATTATCATAATTAGCACTCTTAGCAATCACATAATCATCGCAGTATGTTGTTATTGCCGCTCGTATGTGAAATCACCTTGGTACCTACAGTTCCTATGTTGTTTTCCGGAAACTAGGTCTGGGCGACTGTTAGTCTGGAACCAGCCACCCAGCCAAAAACCTAACAGGAGCTAAAAGACAATATCTCGACTGGTAACTGATTGGCAATTACGCTCCCTAGACCTCAGTAAGTAGGCCTAGCACGAATGTTGTGACGTATGGTAACGTAAACGTAACGTTAACGCGAGTGAATTTTGAATTGGAAATACTCGTTTCGCACATAATATTTGATCGAATTGAAAACTTTATTCATATCTATGTATGATACAAATTGTGGCTGTCGCATACATTTAAACTAAAATGCTATAGAATAGTTGTATTTTCGATTTAAAATTCACTCACATTAACGTTACGTTTACGTTACTATACGTCAAGATATTCGTGCCAGGCCTACGGCGATTCGCACACTGCACCGCATCACGCAGCGTAAAACACGCATAGTGCAACACTCTGAAAACGCATTCACGCGCAGTGTTTTCAGTGTTTTGCACTATGCGTGTTTTCTATACAAATACAGATACTTGCAAACAACATAAGAACACGCACTCCCGCGCTACGCTGCGTGATGCGGTGCAGTGTGCGAATCGCCTACAGGTTCGACGGTTCGACAGTTGAGCACGGGACCAAAGAAAGAGGTATTAATACAACAAGTACGAGTACAAAACTTGTACTTGATATTCTAGATGACATTCTATGATACCTCCATTGAAAACTTGAAAACCAATTAAAATTCGTTTTTGCTACTGTCAATTTTGACGTTATACAAAATATATGCTGACTGAATCATAAAAATAATTATACAATAAAATCATACCTTCATTTATAACAAAAATGGATAAAGAACTTACGAAAAGTAGTAAAAGTAGAGTGTCCATTATGGCGATCAAGAGTCAAAAATCGACGTCGAAGTCCGCGGGAAATTTGACAAAAAAATCTGGCAGCAGGCTTAAGGCCCGGAGATCATCCTATGGCTTCGGTGGCGTGCCTGGTATCAGAACAGTAGAAGGACGGACTTCACAGGTACGAAAAAGAATAAAGTGTCCATGATGATGCTTTAGGTGTCAAACGAGGCTGAAATCCTCAGCAATTTTAGCAGTAGCAAATACATCTCTCAGCAAAGTGAAAGTCCAGGGTCCATCATATGACTGCGGTAGCGTGCCTGGTATCAGAGCTAGGGTTGCCATCCGTACTTTATTATAGAGTATTGTATTCTATTTCACGTAGGTGTACTTTATAATCTAAGACAGTTATAAAGTACGCTAAAATACTCTTTTTACCTGACACCATTCTCATTTGATTCTTATCTTACTAGTTAGACTTTTTTGGCATAGTTTACTTACTCTACGGTCCATAGCTATAATTGAAACATTCGCACATTTTTGAAAGAATCGCAACATGTTTTCAAGAATCTAGAAGCGATAAAAAATAGGTGTGTAAACATAAATAATAAAAGTACTCTTTTTAGGGTTCCGTACCCAAAAGGTAAAACGGGACCCTATTACCACAGTCTACCTATATCTTACTCCTTACAGTCGGTCAACGTAGAACATTGTCGCAGAGCAATCGTGCGGGGGGTTGCGGGGTGAAGGAGCGGAGGTTATGTCCCGAGTAGCCATACTGCGTACTCGGGACATAAATTCCAGGGCTCGCACTTTTTGATTTCGAATTTGATTGACATCGTTCATAGAAATTATATTAATTTATTAATAGTATGTATGTTGTATGTACCCTATTAAGAGAATTTTATTATAAAGTCTGTTTACTAATCCAAGATGGCGGCATAAATACATTTTCAAATGATCATTACCAAATCCAAGATGGCGGCCATGAAAATTTTCATCTAATCATCATGGGTGTTAATTTCATGGTTTTCGGGGTCACTGATGCCGAAAATAACTTCAAAATCCAAATCCAAGATGGCGGCCATGAAAATTAGTAAAGTAGTCGTCATGGGTGTCAAATCCAAGGTTTTCTGGGGTGCGGATGCCGAAAATGAGGTCAAAATCGAAATCCAAGATGGCGGCAATAAAAATGTCAAATTAGTGGTCATGGGTGTCATTTCCATGGTTTTCGGGGGTACTGATGCCGAAAATGAGGTCAAAATCGAAACCCAAGATGGCGGCAATGAAAATGTCAAATTAGTCGTCATGGGTGTCATTTCCATGGTTTTCGGGGGTACTGATGCCGAAAATGAGGTCAAAATCCATTTCCAAGATGGCAGCTTTTAAAATTTCAATTTAACCATCATGGGTGTCATTTCCATGGTTTTCGGGGATGCTGATAACGAAAATGAGGTCAAAATCTATATTCAAGATGGCGGCCATGAAAATTTTCAAATTAGCCGTGATGGGTGTCAAATCCATGATTTTCTGGGACGCTGATTACAAAAACGAGATCCATTCTCAAACACCAAGATAGGAACCACGTTTTACCTGGCAAATTAAATTTAACTGGTAAATTTTTTTGACCGCCGTATATTGTCGAGGAATACTTAGTCTTTATTTCCAGCATCAGCACCCACGAAAACCATAGAAGTAATAACCATAAATAATAAGTAATTTTCTATGGCTCCTTCCTGGATTTGGGAATCATTTATTACTCTTACCTACCCCCGCAAGCGTTAGCCACTGCGACTGTAACCTCGACAAAATTTGTAGTTTTTGTCCTTTGCATTATTTTGTCAATCGTCAAAATTACGCATGCGTGGTTTTCTTTTTGGGTGTCACTGTTTCTATAAAACGTTAATTAATTTGGACGTTTGTTTGACAAAGTTTGTGTAATTTGTTTTATGTGACAACCCTATGACAAGTGTTACCAATTTTGACATTTCATAGGACCTGTCAAATGTATGGGCGTTGACCCACTGTATGTAGTAAGTAGGTACACTGTGCTATTACTAAGGCTCCGCTGTCCGTCTTTCCGTCTGGCCGTCTGTCCGTCTGTCTGTCCGTCTGTCACCAGGCTGTATCTCATGAACCGTGATAGTTAGACAGTTGAAATTTTTACAGATGATGTATTTCTGTTGCCGCTATAACAACAAATACAAAAAAATAGAATAAAATAAATATTTAAGGGGGTTCCCATACAACAAACGTGATTTTTTTGCTCGTATTTGCTCGATATTGATAACGGCAATAGGTAGACGCTTGAAATATTCACAGAATATTTAGTTATATATTCACTTTAAAAATAAATAGTTAAATTAAAATAAAACAAATATTTAAGGGGGGCTCCCATAAAACAAACGTGATTTTTTTGCCGTTTTTATAGATAATGGTACGGAACCCTTCGTGCGCGAGTCCGACTCGTACTTGGCCGGTTTTTTATACATCGTACTTTATTTTTGCTATCCCAACACAAATGTACTTATATTGCTCCAAAAAAAGGTGGCAACCCTAATCAGAGAAGTAGAAGAGTTCACAGGTATAGTGGTAATAGCATAATCAGCATATTACTTCCCCCACTGTTAGATACAGGCCTCTTCTCAGAATAAGAAGAGTTTAGATCTTTGTCCACCACGCTGGCCTGGTACACAGCAACATTGAGAACTTTTTAGAGCCCACTCCGGATTGCAGGTTACTTTACGAAGTTTTTCTTCACCAGGTGGAGAAAAATAGCGTTTTTTTTTTACTTTTTCTATTGGACTGCTGGTCCTATGATCTTTACGGACCGTTTCTACGTAATCGGGCATTTATAGGCGTGACCTGAAAGGTCTCCAGCCAAAAAACATCATAGTGCTAATGCTTCCTCATTTATCCATTGGCTCCTCACTCGGTGGATGGACTCTAGCGAAGTCCGGCTCCGGCTGTGGTCGGAGACTTATTTATATGCTGCAGTTAGTCTTAAAAGCCTGATGAATGATCAATAATTTAACTATGTCAAAATTAAACCATAAGCCACCATAGCAACGAGACACTTTTATTAAAATAAAACGATCAAAGGCGAATTTGACCTGCCCACTCGCTACTCGGTACGAATACCACAGATACCAGAAAGAGTTCCACAATCACTTTAGAAAATAGCTAGAAGGTACTCATAAAAATAAACCTAAAACTAACTTGTTTTTTCCAGGTCGGACTAGAATTTAAACGACCCCCACTACTTTACCTGAACACGTACCAACTGGATCCTCATATCAGGTTTAACGCTACACTTGTGACCAAGTCTGTCAACCAAGTCCTGGACGAACGTTTCACCAACCACAAATATAATGTCCAGGTACTAAGAGTTTCTTGAATAGTCACTAAGATTATGGGAATAGGGTGATAGACTAATTTAAAAACGTACAAGAATTCAATTGGTCCTCTTCATAATCACCCCCTGATGGGCCATCATTGGCGTGATCATTGTGCGAGTATCCACACGATTGTCCGCAATCGTTTTACATGTAAAACAAACATAAAAAAACAACCAATTCATATACGTATCATCCAATTTAGTGACGTGCACCTCACTCATGATTAACTTCGTTTGAGTTTCTCAAAATGAACAATTACATTTTCGCAATTTTTCAGGAGAAGGTTTTCAAAGTTTGGAATTGAACTAAATCTTTAAATATTCACGTATGTTAGTTTATATCAACAATTATACAAACTTACTATGAAAACTCTAGAAAACTGATTTTAAAATGCCATTTTTTATTCTTTTTCTTCATCATCATTCTGTTGGATAAGCGAAGTATTGATAAGTTTCTTTAATGCACGCTATTGGAAATACTGGGTCCCAAATTACATAATAATCTCGAAATCCTCCTTTAATCGTATCTTTAATGCACAAATACAAGTTCGAGTAGGTATACCTACCTATATTCATATTTTATTATAGTTTACCTACCAACTAAAATCAAAAAGGAGGCTTCGAAATGTTGCCACTACTTAAACCGTAAAATGTTTATTGAGGAAGATATTCTCATAGCATGTACGGATTTTTATTTCCTTTTCTTCTTTTTTATATTCCTGTTTAGTATAATTTCTATAACTTAAATCATATCATCTATTTATTTTTAATAATAATTGTTTGCTGCCCCGAACGATGTCATTACGTCGGCGCCGGCTGTTGCTGAAAACCAGCGCTGGGGTTCTGTCTTGCATAGGGTCGCAGCTTAATGCTGAGCGATAGCCGTTTTGCGTGGATGTGACGCATGTTTACCTCAACCTTCTTATTTTTTGTTTTAGTGTTTTATTTTCTCTTTTGCGTCATTTTTACCGCAAATAAACGTATTTCCTTTCTTTCTAACTGTGATTTCTCCGTTTTCTCAGGAGTCCCCTGCACTAACGCTACGCGTAGCCGCCGAAGTAATGCGAAACGTCAAAGAAATGGGCTTTGATCGGTACCGAATAATCACTGTCGTCACCCTCGGACAGAGGAGAGCACAATGCTATAATAATGCTGTCGCATTCCTATGGGATCATGAGAGAGACGACATTGTACATGAAGTGAGAGAGGTCAATACAGCATTCATTCAAGTCACTGTCTTTGGAGTATATCTTGATTAATCGCCTTTGATAACTTGCTTGAATTTCAAGTACCACCTCGTGCTACTGTTCTCCTGGTAGATTTTATAAAGATCAAAAATATTAATGTGATGGATTAATTTTTCATTAGTTTTACATTGAAAGGAAAAATAAAGAATAGTATTTAGAAACTTGTCTTTCATTTTATGAAATAATGTTGAGTATTTTATTCCGTCAATCTGAATGATATTTTCTCGGAATTACTGATGGGATATGTAAGTTGCCTGAGGCATTTATTGCGTGGATGTGTTGAGCCTCCCCAACAAATGCTCCAGACAACGCTTAGACACAATCAGCCAAGATAAACTGGAGATTACGTACGCCTCCGCGTAGAAATGTGCCTTTGTGAAGCGTAGGCGACGATAGTAAGAAACGGCTAACTTTCCAGATGGGTAGGTATTTTTAGTAATAAAAGCTAAGAATAAAGCGTATAGGCCCTTCTAAGGCTGAGCATCCACCAGACCTGTGCGAGGAATGTGTTAATGTGTTATGTGTTAATGTGTAATGTGTTAATGTGTACAAATGAGCGATGTGCGGATAGCTAGCGGACTCTTTTCGAATATGAGGGAGAATAATACACAGTCCTAGCAACACATTCCTCGTAACACATTCCTCGCAAAACATTCCTCGCAACATATCCCTCGCTCGCATTTCTTGGTTATTTTGTATGAATAAAAACCTCACACCGCTAAGCCCATATCCACCAGAGCTGCGCAGAGCGAAGCTAGGTAAATGAAGTGATTCTATTGGTGCTTACAAAACACATTCCTCGCTACGCAGCTTAGCACAGCTCTGGTGGATGTTCAGCCTTACATTACGATACTTACAGACGACTAGTATCCTACGCGAGTATCAAAGATGAGTCGCCGAGGAGTATCTCACATACTGTATGGTGGTTCGCACACTTCGCTACCGGTATCCTACGCTTCTGCTACTAATCTCGCGATACCCGTCATGTCGGTCGCCCGCGCGTCGCATCTCCTACGCATCTCGGCAAAATGGCGGCGGAACAGCAGTTTAATATTTTTGTTCAAGAAATAGAAAAATATCCATGTCTGCACAACTTGAGTTTTGTTTCTGGTAATTTAAGGATGAACCTAGTATGTTCTATTGTTTCTATTTCATCTTCTATTTCTGTAATAAAGATACATTGCAAGTGCATCTTCGTCACTGGAATCACTCGACATAATTATTTAAAAAAAAGTCCGCCCTGGAAGGGCCGCCTGGCCCTTTCCATCATCGGACTACAAGACGTACGGCAATGCGCCATCGGTACATGGTGGACATCCCACTCATACGTACAAAGCGTTTTGCGAACACTTTCATTGTTCACACAGCTAAGGAGTGGAATTCCCTGCCGGAGTCTGTGTTTCCTGATAGCTACAACCTTGGGGTCTTTAAGTCAATAGTGAATAGGTTACTTCTAGGCAAGCGTGCTTCACCGTCGACCACATCATCGCTTATAATCAGGCGAATTAGTGGTCAAACGCGAACCTGCCGCTAAATAAAAAAACTTCCCCGTGGATCAGGGTGCATTCTAAATTAAAAGGTACCTATATAATCTATTTAAACTACATTCGTGTAGTGAAAATTGACCGGAAATATACTGCAAAGCGTTACCAAGAACTGTCACCATGATCTTTCCATGAGAGAGGTATGTGATAAGTTATAACTGATGTTCTACCTAACCCTCAATTAAAATGTTGGTTTAACTAGCTTTTGCCTGTGGCTTTGCTCGCGTTAATTTAGAATTTGGCAATCATAACTTTAAAAAAAAACTCTTAACACACTACTAAAGTTTCTATAATGATATAATTCAATCATGATTTGAAAGACACGTGGCGCCATCTATTATCATAAGAACGTTATTGTTGTTTTCCCCGGGAACAGTATTGTTTTTCGGGATGAAAGGTACCCTATGTCCGTTTCTATACACCTGACAAAGTATATGTAAAATTTCAGGATGATCGGTTCCGTGGTTTAGGCGTGAAAAGGTAACAAACAAAGAAACTTACATGTTCCCCCTGTACTTTTTAGTTAAGCTCCCAAATATGACCTGGAAAATTGACTGTTGGCATTGAACGATATGACGAGTATTTGTTAGGCTTATCATGAAATATTTTATTTTTTCTATTTGTTTGCTTTTAGCTGATCTTTGCGGACCGTTTTACGTAACTGGGTGATTGGTGAGATCCGAAGGGTTCAAAGACAATGGGGGGAGGGAAGTAAAATTCTTAACCTAACCAAAACTTATACTACACTAACATCATTACTACTACTAGCAACAACAGCACTAAGTGCGACCCCAAGTGGTACTCGGACCTCGGCCTATGGCGTTACTGGTAGAGAGACAGCTTGATAAGTGGTGACTGCGGATTCTGAAGAGATGACCGACTCTACGACGGGAAAGGTCGGTGGATCGTGACCGGCTTTATGACGGGAGAGTTCGGTGGATCGTGACCAACTCATGAAATGGTGCTGTTTTGAAACGTCCAGGCACATCGTGATGCGCCCAATTCTACAGACGGGTGACGACATATAGATCTGTTTCAACATTGCAGTTAACAAGTATAAGGTATAGCAATGACTTTTTCGCTGTAGTTCGTTATTTCAACTCATTTCCTCTCCAATACTTACCCGCTATTTTCTCATCCCTTACACAGTGGAATAGTACACCCAAGTTAACAGAAGTAGGTTGAAAGTACGTGGGCGTCGTCTGTCAGTGGCGGAGTTATCGCGAATCTTTTGTGCTGTGGTATCGAGGACGGCATTGAACGGGCGGTGTGTACACGCCAATTGGATGGCATTGGAAGTTAATGTGGGCGATTTGTGTGGCTCTAAGTCCATAATAATTATTCTGTTTAAATAGGATAAAGGTTCTGGGATGGCGATCGCGTACCGGAAGGCATGTATAGGCTCCTCACAAAGTGGACCGATGACCAGGTGAAGGTCGCGGGAATCCACTGGATGCGAGAAGCACAGGACTGGTCGATGTGGCGATGCTTGGTCTGGCTCTTAATTTTTTTATGGTAGGTACTATAGAAAATTGGTAACAGAGATTTGAAAAGTATCTCTTGATACTTGACTAATACCTACACTAACCTAAAACGAGAAGAACCAATTTCATTGCTCAAAAAAGTAACTATTACCTCGCGGATTAACAAAGTGTTAATATCATGCCGAACCCCTATCTTATGAGAAAACGGGGCAGATTGAAATGCCTATACCTAAGCAAAACAAAGTAAACACTATTGATTCAGCTTCATCTACCGCTTGTGTTTACAAAAATCCCAAGATTTCCATAATATTAGTAGTGGACCATACTTCCTAACATATTTTAATTCAGAAACACAAAGTAAATGGAAGACTTAGTGAGTATAAAACCGATTCAATTCAACATGGCAACTCTATTTCAATTTAGTTCCTTTTAAAATTCATACCTTCGTTTCCAAGAATCTCGCTATTTCTTTTTTAATGTTACGGGGGATTTTTTGCTGGACTCAGTAAAAAGCTTTTGTTAACAATGGCTTCTAGAGGATTTTTGTGAAATTTTATTTCAGTAATGTATTAAAAACTAAGTGGTGGATGGTTTTGAATGTCAGATAATAACTGAAGTGGCGGTGCTGTGTGGCATTTCGCATTGTGATCTTTTGTCCGTGATCTTATCTCGTGTCATTATACGATAATAGCTCATGCCACGATGAAAAGATTTTCCAATCACGCAAGGTTGGTAGCGGGGCTCTGCCAGGGTTGCGGTGCATGAAGCTGCGAATCCAGTGACCTCCAAAGATCAGAGAAGCAACACCGTGGGTTTTTAGCCGCTAAGGGCGTTTGTGCAATATAAGGAATGATACTGTTCAGCAGTCCGATTTTTTAGGATCGGATGTGGCATGAAAAAAAAAACGGATGATTGGCTTGTGCGCTTGTTCGTCTTTACTCGGATCGGTGCGGCGCAGTTTAGGATAGCTCTCTTTGAAAGCGTCGTGGGCGCAGGTCGCCGAGGAGGTGAACGGCAAACGCAGCGTCCTGTGCGTGCGACACATGCGCCTCCCTTCACCGCGCCCGCCCCGCCCGCTCATGAATATACTGATCGCGAACGCAGTGCACAAGCATAAACACGTTTTTCATCACTGTCATCTCGGACCGGAAAAACGGCCCGGAATGAAGAAAAGTAAAATGTCGGACGGTAAAATTATGTATAGTGCACAAACGAGTATATACATTTATGGCGTGCCATATCGGACCGTAAAAAATTGGACAGTAAAATTCCTTGTAGTGCACAAACGTCCTAAAAGTCCGGTATATCCCTTCGCCTGCCCCGGGAGAAGGGTAGCCAAGAGGAATTTCACACGATAAAAAAAAACGTTGGTATCGGGGCTGACTGCTCAGCGTGCGTCAGACGTACTTAGTATTGTCACTCGTGGAGGCTCTTTTCATGCACTAACGCTGATTGTAGCTAAGTTTTGGCACTGATTGTTCCAGTTGCTCATCATTCCTATTCTTTTTCTTCTCTTGTGTCTGCACGAGCTATTCAAGAATAGCGCATTTCGTTGTAATAAAAGGTATTAGCCAGTCAGTCAGGTTGGTGGATCAGAATTTGATTATCACTTAGGGAGAAGACACGTTGCGGTGCGGTGCGGTGCGGTTAGCCGCCGCACGGCGACCATTTTGCCGCATCAGCGTGCACATGTAGTACGCTTCGTCGCAAGAGCCATGCGGTGCGGCGCGGCGCCGCATTGCACTGTGTGGAACGGCTCTCCGTCAACACATCTGCGGTCTGCGACGTCGAAGAGGTGCCGCTCCGGCGCATACACCCTCCCCCCTCGTCCTCGCACAGCACCGTGTGGTAGGCATGGAAATTTGTATATATACACCGCAGCGGCACCGCGCCGGAGCCGCACCGTATTATGTGGCTTCTCCTTCTACGTTAACGGTGAAGGACAACATCGTGAGGAAACCTGCAGAATAGAGAGGGCTTCAATAAAAAGTGTTCAATGGTTTATGTAGTCCGCTAACCCGCAATAGACCAGCGTGGTAGACTAAGGCCTAAAACTTCATACTGAGAAGAAGCACAGCAGTCAGACAGTAAAGGTACTATACCGAACTGAGCTGCCAACGGGAACTGCCGACAGTATAGTGTTGGGTAGGACACGACTTGAAAAAGAGTTTATAAGAGTAGCCTCTTTTTTTCTCTGAGCCAGTACAATGTCCTACTCCAAATGAGGTGAGGCGTACTGAAGCTCAGTGATACGTTTGAAGTAACGAGTACGAATCTAACATTTGATGTTACTGGTTTCGATGTACTGATTACGTGTTTCTCGAGTCGCGGTCACGTAATGTCCATTGTAGAATGAATGACGTGCTATTGTAGCATATACCTCACTTCCTCTCTTTCTCACCCTATAGTTTACTTACCGAGAGTAACGAGTAACGCGACTACCGCGACATAAATGTTGAAGTAGTACACTGTAAATTTTCGAGACGCTCTTACATTTTGACGTCATGTACGGGACGAATGTACCGCCTCTTGTATGTCCTACTCAACACTAGCCGACAGCACGTGCAGCTACTGCATGAAGTTGCACCACGACACTCGCCACACCAGCGTCACCTCTAACCGCTGCACGTGCTGTCGGCAGTTACAGTAGGCAGCTCGATTCGGAATAGTACCTTATGGGAATGATTATGATGATATGAAGGTTGGTGCGTCGTTGATGGTGCTCACCAACGTTGCACTAACCTTCAACATTTTCTGGTTAACCATCCGTTTACTCGATAAAAGTAAACATTTAAGGTTTGTTTTACCAAGGAGTTTATGTTGGTGAATACCAGCCTTATGTTTACAATTTTATGCCTTCAATTTCAATTCCAAGGCTCTCAGGACGTCTATTACAGTTTTTATAGTTTCATGCCTTCAATTTCCATTCTAACTTACCTTTGCAAAAGACATCAAACAAAAAAGATACATCATACATATCTTAAAGACCGTCAATAAATTATGTCAAACATTAAAGGGGAAGGATGGGGTCCAGAAAGCGTAACGTGGTGTGAGAAAGGGCTAGGAGTCACAAGATTTGTGACGTCACATCCACAAACTCAACGAAATATTCACTAGCACGCGAAATTGTTCGATGACTGCTGTATTTAATTTAGGTATTTTGCCACACTTAAGTAATTAAAATGAAGTTTTTATGTTTCTATACAGTTAAAGAATATTTTGATTATAAAAATATTTTTTGATTGCCATTGCATTTTTAGATTTAGTCACGTTATTTTTAAATTATTGTATGCCTAAAATAGGCTGATTGATATCTCTAACATAATCATATCCGTATGAACTGTAGTGTATCTACTCAATCAAAAACAATAAAGTCTACTTTGTCTTACTTTACTATAATTTAATTTATTTGTAGATTTAAATTGCAAATTGTCCGACGTCACCTTAGGGGACACACGAATGTGACTGTGACAAGGGCGAGGGGGGTCAAAAAACCATGACATTTATGTGACGTAATGTATGGATGTTCCCAATTTCAAACTGTTTAGTAATACGTTTTCACTTTACCTAACATTTTATACCAACCATATTTTATATCAACTATTGTGGTTGTTATAAAATTTATATAGTCTCTAAGGTGATTGGTCGCATGAAAACATCGTTAAGTTTAACACTTGTGGATATGCGATGGCACGTTCGGCGTTTTAACTTTTTAACGTTTGCTGACTGAGCTAATAATGTTAGGGGCTGATTGTATCGGTGACGGTTCAAATTAAAAACAAACATTTTTACGTTTAGTTCTGTGTAATGAGATTGGAATGAAAATAATTAGGCAATGTTTGGATAAGTGACATGAATGTGCAAATCCAGTCGCAACTGCAAACTATGCAACTGCCAAATGCAGTCAGTGCAACTGGGTGACAGCTGTCAACTGGATGTGCAGCAGACTAGCAGTTATAATGTATCTCTCTCTGTTCACGGCTCATCTTCCGTGCGGAAGATGTCCGGTCTTTTGGAAGGCATACACGGGGACACAGGTCCAACGCGCAGAGGCCCTTTTGAGAACTTTAATCTAAAATGGGATGGGGCACCAACCGAGGACTATCCACGGTTGCACTATTGGAGTACAGTCATGGACCGTCCCAGGTGGGTGCAAAACTATTGTAAAATATGGTAAAAAATATCTGGTTTATGGAAAGGGGTGTTTAGTGGACCGGTTAACCTCTATTGCCGGAAGAAAACGGCGCCTGCCTTTCAAGTTTTTTCAAATGTGTTGGCAGACAGTGACTCGCCAGCTTACTAGCTGGGCCCCCTGAAAGCCGCCAGTACATAGGCGAAGGGGGCATCAAACGTGTGAGCGGCTAGAGGTGTAGAGAGGTGTGGCCCCGGTTTCGCCGTCGCGGGTCTTAAAGATCCGGAGTGGGTTTCCCCGCTATTATAGCAGCAGTTATTATTATTACGAATATGAAACGAAATATGCTTCACCAATCGTGACGTCATAGCCGCCCAGCACTCCTAAGAGTGGTTCTGTGTTGGAATATCGAAATATTACTATCCGATTCTTATTTGACCGAAAACCTTTCACCACTTTCCATTTCGCCGAATAATTAAAACGCCGAATGATTAAAGTCCCTAATTATGTTTTGTAACTTTTTGTTACGCCGACTAGTCTGCTGGGCACTGTTTCATTAGTTAACTGTATTATTGGCCACTTTACACTTGTTAGATGGCTCATTTTTCCATCACGCAAGCAAGAAAGCAAGCAAGCATGCAAGTGTTTCTGGGTTTGCTCCGCCAGAAGACTCGCTTTGTCGCACCTTAGCTTCACTCACACACTCGACCAGCGCTACGCTCGGGTACACCTCGTGCACTCGTTCCACTCAGGACCTCCTTTGTGAGCTTCTGGCTCCACGTTTTTAAATAACACTAGGGGTAGGACAGAGTCTGACCACGTGCAGTCGGGGTGCGCTGAGTCGGATTAACATTACATTCCGTTGTGTAAAAATAATGTTGTGCGAATACTTATTTGGTAAATTAAACAATAGCCGAATAAGAGTGTTCGACTAAAACAAAATTTCTGAATGACTTTTTGGTCAAACAATTATGGTGGCTAATAATCATTCGGCGAAATTAAATTAGGGTAAAAATTACTTCGCCAAACATTACGATGCTAAACTATGTAGCTGTGCGAGGAAGATGCGCATCTCGAGCTATGCGACGTATCGACAATAGGAAAGGCACGGCGAGCGGCGGGCATAGCTACACCACTCGCGACCATCCATAGCACGCATCCACATCATACATCCTTCGACATAAAAACGTAGCTTAGTTGAATCAGTTTCCACCAGTGCTATGCTATGTGGACAAATTAATCTGATTGGTGGATATCAAACGCATGCATAGCAACGTTGCATAGCACATCTCTGGTGGAAAAGCACCCTCATGCTCTCAATAATCGGATTTCTATTTCATCATCATCATTCAGCCGAAAGACGTCATTGCTGGACATAGGCCTCTCCCAAGCATTGCCACAGCGACCTGCCCTGTCCTTTTCGCATCCAGCAGATTTCTGTTTGTTTAGATTGATTTAGCAGCCGACGTACTGGATTTTAATACCAATTCCATTACAACACACACCTTTTCAAAAAAGAACTTATATCTCTAATTAAAATCTTGAACGAACGCTATAATTATTTCGAAATATATAACTGTATTCCTTTAATATAAACATCAAAAGCGTACATTCCAAGAAAACGCTAATAAAAGTAAATATTTTATTACAATTTCGCGTACCAATACGGATGGTAAATTAAACATGGCTCCCAAAACGTTCGTTTGCGGAACTGTTCGTAAGATAAGAAGTTACGTTTTCATACAAAATCGATAAGTCTCCAGATAATTCCTCCTTCCAATCTTTATTACGTTAACCTCTCGATGTTATTGGATATCAGCAGAAGGTATTGTTCGTGGATGGTGCTTAGGGAACCACTTAGTGACCTCTGATATTTGGGATCGCTTAGGATATTAATTTATCGGCTCAGAAGACCTACTTAGCTTATAGAGCGGTTACGCACTGCATCCGATCCGAATCCGCTAAAATACGTTCCGAAGTAGTCATAGAACTATTTGTATGGTAGTTTACGCACTAGATCCGACTTCCGTCATCCGATTTCTCTCCGTCATCCGTGAGTCTCCAATTCGGAAGAAATATTGACGGACCGAAGTAGTCGTAGTACTGTTTGTCGCGCTTTCGCATTACCTTGGATTCAAATCGGACATAAAATATGCCAAAGATGGCCCCTGAATTGCTTGAATTTGGATCAGAGATCGGATTAGTGCGTAAGCAATATCCGAATTCAGTCCGAGATTTTTAGCGTCTATATCCGTATTTTCACGGATTCGGATCGGATGCAGTGCGTATCCGCTCTTAATGTATGATATGTATGTGTAGCATTGATGTTGTTTGAGGTTAATGTACCTATTGTAATCGGATGATGTCCCAATCTTTCCATCTAGCTAGTATTACAAATGTGAAAGATTCATTGTTTGTGTGTTTGTGAATTTGGATGTTTGTTAGGTAGTTAATTAAGCCTTAACGGCTGAACGGATTTAGATGAAATTTGACACAGGTAGACCTTGTTTAGGAGATAAGATACTTTTTATCCCGGTAGTTACGTTTTCAAGTTATCCACGCCGGTGAAGCCGCGGGAAAAAGCTATTGGTTTCTAAGTAGAATAATGTTGGAAACCTTTGTTCAGAGATGATATAATTATGATAAGATACATACATATACTCACGCCTGTAATCCCCAAAGGGGTACGCAGAGGTGTGCTCCTATGAGTCTGTACATCCCCGTTTCGCCTCTGTTATTAATGGCGTAATAGATGATGAGCCTATTGCAATGTTTCGGGCACAATTAGGTATGATGCCAGGTTCGTCGCCTCTTACCACTCACTTGCCCAGCGACAGAGGGGAATCGTATTCTTAATCCATCCTCCTACGGTTTAATATTACCAAAAATTGTAGGAGAGTGTTGGCCCATTTGAAATTGCTTCTGTAATAGTTTCCGGCAGATAAATATAACCCTTTTTTTAACTATATTTATGTCAGCATACCTCCACCCGTATGCTAATTAACAGGGAACATGATAGTGCTCCCGCCAAACCCGAGCCGGCACGGCCGTACACCTTTTTCTCAAAATAATAATCGTATTTTATATCATTTATGTAAATAATATGTTGTACTAAAACTTTCGTCACCTAAACTCATTTGAGTATTTTAGTATTTACACGATCTATAGTAAAAACGAATGCGTATTTTTACTATTTAATGGGACATTAACAGTAATCGGAAATACGTAAAACGAAATAGATTCTGTAATGTAATCGCTTTCTATTTCCATTTGAATCACGGATTGGCGATGACGTAAACAATCTCCTTATTTCTCTTTTCATACATATTTTGGATAACATTCTTTTAAATTTCGACCAGCCCATTAAAAGAAAACGGCTGTAGAACAAGGTGGAGTGGAAGGTGGAAGGAACATGATGATAAATAGAAAATAGAATATTAATTGCATCATCGTTGGATATCAAACTAAGATAAGCAATACATTACAATCAGTGGAAACGCCGGTAGAGGACGCCCTAGAAGAACATACATCGATGTGATAGGTGATTTTCTTCAAAAAGGACAAGTGCGCAGTACTCTCAAACGGCGTGCGTGTATGACAAGATGTATCAACGTGGACGAAGCGAAAAGAGTATGTAAGGATCGTAGCATGTGGCGTTCTATATTTTCTACCTACCTTCATGAAAAAAAGGCGTGAGTTTATGTATGTAAGCAATAAGTACATTAATTGAGTAGGTATTCTTATTCTCTCATGTCAGCACGAGCTATACGAGAACAGCTTATGCTGTGGTGAAAAGATTAGCCAGTCAGTAAGGTTGGTAGCGAGGTCAACTGCCCAGAGTGCGCCGGACGTACTTAAATATCGTTCGTCGTCATCGTGAAGGCGCTTTTAGTGCACCCAATTGAGTATTTACTTCAAATATTTCAAATCCAACGACTGGAATGAATCTCACCGACGAAATAATATATTTTCGTCTATTTATTGTTGAAGCACCGTCTGCTTTCATACTATTATGTTAAAACCTAATCAATACACAAATACCGTCCAATAGAACTGAATCACGCGATTCTAAATACAACCAAACAATTCAGTTTCATCAAAACCTTCAATATTTTCCTTTGTAAATTTCTCGCGTCAATAACTAAACGAAAACTAATATAAAACCGTTTCGCTGCAGTATGTCGGATATCGCTACCTATGGAGCATTTGCATACGAAATATTGAAACTGAAACAACACTGACTAGACTGAATAAACTGAATAAATAATCAAACATAATAAAAAACACGATTTGATTAAAAACTTTATTGTGTATAGACGTATTTTAATTTATTTGCATGGAGAATGAATTAGATGCTTTGTTTTCGACTAACACTCAAAAACAAGTTTATGAAAAACGTTTTCGAAAATGTTGACGAACATCGAATGATGGAACTGGTGGTCAGCAGGGCAATTTGTGTATCATAATCAACATCAATCATGACATTTCATGTGTCAAAAACAATAATTTATTGCGTGGTACATACGAGTAGTTGTGGAGAAGTCGTATTGTTAATACGCACGTTGCTATAGAAATTGTTGACCTGTCAAAATCAAAGATATAGCGATTACAAGTGTTTTGCCCAATTAGAATGCTGGTGGATAGACGATGGAATAGATGGTGGATAGGAATGGATTATCTGCTATCGATACAGTTTTAAAACTGTTTATAAAATTTAACGTTAAAAGAGTTTATTTATCTACTCTATGCTGTGGGTGTCTGAAAGCATGGCGCACTGCCTTCACGATTTTTCTACACCCATAGAAGGATGGGAAGAGATGCGACTTACGGCTTGGATTGATATAGTTTTTTGACATTGCCTCTACTTAATTTCTGTCAAAAACAAAAACCTACATTTATTCAGAGATTTTGGATTGAGATTGGTTATTAATACCGGCCGTAAGTGATTATTCAGGTATCTCAAAACTTATCGTTGAGCTGGGAACAAAGCTAGCGGAAGTTTATGACTGTTCAGAAAAATATTAAAAACAATTAAAGTACAATTGTTTTCGAGTTTCAAAGTTACCACGAATAAAATTTTATCGTTAAAATCTAAATAATAAATTAGGTTAAAAAAATGAAACATTCGTTTACTGCCCTATCATTTGATCCCGGCTTGACATTGAGTTTTGGGACAGCCTGTATAAGTCGAGAGGATAATAGTAGTACTTAATTCATTTTGATAACGAAATCAAAACTCATTTATTATAACTGGTCTTTACTTACTACTTGCTTTTTCAAAGAAAATAGTCAACCCCCAAATGCGCCCACGCTTCACCGCTTCCCAGTTTATGATGGCATAGCCAGTAGCGTAACCTTTTATTTAGCAGTAGAGGTTTACTGACTTACGTAGTGAATTATGTAAGTACTTAAAGTCGCTTAATGATACACAAAATGAGGGTCATAATAAAATTTAAGGCTATAGAGATAATTTAATCAACTTCATAACGAGCACATCATAATAGTTACTCTAAAAAGAAACGTCGTTAAATTGTCATAATCATTAAAAATAATAATCGTCTTACTCAAGTCTGGAGTACTCTTCCAGTAATTGAAAATCCCAAATTATTATAGTTATATTCTTAGGAATTATTCTGAACCAATTTATGGCAAAGAAATGGTATTTTGTCCAATCTCCGGTCCGTCCATTGAAGTGTATTCGAATAAGCAACCCATCATGTAAGTGAGTGTCTTCTACCATACCGATCGTTATTTCAAAGTCTGGATAGGTAGGTACCTTTTTGCGGTTGGAAGACAAAATATTGTACATTCATTTTGAACATGAACAATGAACATCCCTGGATTTAAATAGATATAAGTATCATTATGTATGGTCTGTTTTTGTGAGGAGAAAATACATTTATAATTGCTTTAAGTGATACGACCGCCATTTGTACTGTTCTTAATTACATGTATTCCTTCTGTTTTATTTCTTTAAGTGTACAATAAAGTATATCTATCTATCTATAATTCCAGCTACGTCAGGTATTTTCTTTCTAAGTCGGTCCAAGACTACTTCACGTGTGTAATGTTGTGCCGTTGATTAACCGGTTGCGTACCGCCCGTCGTCCCAGGACGACACTTAATTGTCTTATCTATTGTGTCTATAATTACCGTGCTTGAGGTTTAGATCTTCAAAACAGTTGAGGAAATTTTTAATTCATAATGAATATAAAATAAATTTTAACTATCCTATGTGCTGTCTCGTATTATTCATCTTAAGTTAAAAAAGTAATAAAAACTGAATAAGTAAGTAAGTGAAAAAATACCTTTTGGCTTGGATTAATTTATTTACACATTGCGGCAGCACCGAAGATATAGGTAATCTAGGGCCAATTACTGGACCTAAATGCCACGGGAAGAGAATAACAGGTGTAGCATTATTATTATAACATGTATTACCAATAACATTGAAGAAAATAAATAGGATCAAAAACCACACCAACTTTTTACTGAACGCTAAGTTATTCACCATCATTTTGTCGTCTAGAGACAGGAAATAATAATCTAACATGGCCAAAGGCACAATGATTTTATAGATGTGTTTATAAAATCAAAAAAAAAGGCCACTCAGATAGCGACAGCGCCCCACCTTCCCTCCTTGCGAAGGGAGTGAACGATCATCGAGGGCTGATGGTACTTCTAGCATCGCCCGCCTCTCGCTCAGGACGCCGCGCCAAATCTCATCAACGTGACTTGTGCGGACTCACATAGTGTGAAAGTCTCGAGAAGAGATTACTATAGAAATGATCTTATGAAGTAAGGTCTTAATAATTGCGATGCCACTCGACGGTTATGTACTCTCCGCGGTAACGAAACCATAGCGCGATCTATTTTTTCTACCAACGCCATCTATTGAGAAGAGGCGTAAACTTTTATTATCACGACGTATCGAGACGGTCATGCGTGTGCGCAATGTTACGCCACAAATTATCGTATCGTAACATGCATAAATTCATTTTAATATGAACAATAATTTGAATGTAAATAACAGACATTTTAAATGCAAAGGAGGACTTTTTCTGTTAAGCGTGGAATGAATGAAGAAGCGGAAGGGGGTTAGCCAACCGAACGTGACAAGTTCAATGTTAACCGCTGACCTATTAAAAATTAACTAGCTGCAGTCACGAATACTCGATTGGGGGGAATATGGGCCAACGATGACACCTACTACAGAATATCTATAGTATGCAGTAGACAAAAGTATAAATTATTTTTGATGGTCTCAAAAACTTAATTGTCTTTGCAATTTCAGTTATAAGTAGAGGGAAAGTTACCAAATATAAAATACTATCTCTAATATGGTATAACAATAAAACTAACTGTTATTCCATATTAGGGATACCTACCTACTATTCCATATTTGGTTACTTATCCTCTGGAGTTTTTAGTTTATTAATATTTTTTTCTTTAATTGAAATTATTATGTCCTTTATTTAACATTTTTCTTAAAAATTACATTTTTAAATATTTCTATAACATAAAAAAATATTTAAAATAGTAGCCCACCGGTATCGGGAGCAGGGTCCAAGCTATCGGTGGCCAGGGCCTTGGAGAGAGGAACTTCCTAACAATACGCGCCGTGTGTTGACATCTGTCGGGCATGCCACTGTCCCAGTGAATCTATCCGACATATTATCTCTGGTTGTTTCCGTCTTGCTAACGGTGAGTATTTACACAGGCACAACCTCGTTGCTAGGATTATCCATCAGCACTTTGAATAAATCTAATCAAAGTTAAGAAAAAACTCAAAGCCTAAAGTTAATCTTATGAAAAAAGTTCTTGTACAAATACAAATAAATATGTAAGAAACAACATGATTAAATTAAAAGGTCATTGGGCATTTTCGACCCGGTAGGTACCTCAAAAGTACGCGTCCATTAATGAAATATGGTTTGTTATGAAGGTTTACGTATAAACGTATTTATTTTAATCCAAATGTATGCGGGAAAAAAGTTATATGGTTCAAAAAACTGCGAGGAACAAGATAGAAAAGCTCCTAAACATTCTTGTACCTTTTTAGAAAGATCTTTGTGCATTTTTGTAAGCATTTTATATATTTAGAAGGATATGGATATACGAAAATCCTTTTTTTATATTAATTCTTGTTTTGCTAAAAAAAAACTTTCCCATACTTTTGAGGAATGCGACTCATCTCTTTGGGTAGTATTCATGGTCTTTAACATACTCCGACTAGTTTCGTTAGTGGTCGCTGGTGGGTCACAGGTCCGAACAAAATGCCCATTTACCTTTGTTTCAATAAAAAAAACCGGCCAAGTGCGAATCGGACTCGCGCACGAAGGGTTCCGTACCATTATCTATGAAAACGGCAAAAAAATCAAGTTTGTTGTATGGGAGCCCCCTTAAATATTTATTTTATTCTGTTTTTTAGTATTTGTTGTTATAGCGGCAACAGAAATACATCATCTGTGAAAATTTCAACTGTCTAACTATCACAGTTCATGAGATACAGCCTGGTGACAGACGGACAGGCAGATGGACAGACGGACAGACGGCCAGACGGACAGACGGACAGCGGAGCCTTAGTAATAGGGTCCCGTTTTACCCTTTGGGTACGGAATTGGGTACGGTCCTTTGTGGACTAGCTGCTGACCTCGTTTTTTCCTATCTGTCAAATAGACAGCAAAAGTGGGTGTCAATGGTGCTATATCGTCGGGATCTCTGGTTAGAATGGGCGTGCCTCAGGGCTCAATTCTTGGGCCTTTTCTATTTCTAGTTTATATAAATGATCTCCCCTATATGATGTCCAATTTCTCCGATATAATTTTATTTGCTGATGATTCTTCCTTAATTTTTAAAATAGATAGAAAAGATAGGGACGTCTTACATGTCAATGAGAGCCTAACTGTTCTTTCTAAATGGTTTACAGCCAATAATCTGTTATTAAATGCAAATAAAACTAAATGCCTTAAGTTTTCACTACCTAATGTACCCCAAGTAGGTCTAAATTTAATGCTTGATGGCAACAAACTTGATACAATTCATGAAACCGTATTTTTAGGTATAACTATCGACTCTAAATTGCAGTGGGGTGCTCACATTACTGCCCTGTCGGCTAGGTTAAGTTCTGCTGCGTATGCAGTTAGGAAAATTAGGCAGTTGACTGATGTGGCTACAGCTAGGTTAGTATATTTCGCTTATTTCCACAGCATTATGTCCTACGGCATTCTGTTGTGGGGCTCAGCAGCTGACGTAGATTCGGTTTTTATTCTACAAAAGAGGGCAATCCGTGCAATTTATAACCTGGGTTCCCGCGAGTCCCTTAGAAACGTGTTTAAAGATATTAAAATACTAACTTTGCCATCACTCTATATCTTAGAAAATATTTTATATGTGCGAAAAAATTTGCATTTGTTTAATGTTAGGAGCGATTTTCATGATAAAAATACACGGGATAAACATAAAATTGTGATACCTAAATTTAGATTAAGCAAGACTAGTAAGTCATTTCTAGGTAATGGCGTACGTTTTTATAACAAGTTGCCGAAATCTGTAACAGATCTTACCGAGGGAAAATTCAAAACCCATATTAAACGTGTCCTCACTCAAAAAGCATACTACAAGACTAAGGACTACGTTGACGACAAGGATGTTTGGCATTAGTCCCTGCACATGTGGCTTCCCTGGTACCTCATTAACGACGTATGTGTATGTCTATTAACTATCCTCAATTATGATTTTTATTTTTTATTTTTATTGCTGTCGTTACTCTCAAGATATCTTTTATCTTATCTTACAATAATTTTTTCTCTAAGTTTTGATGACATTTAATCATGTCAATTGTTTTATATAGTTTAGCTTCATTTTATCTTTTGTAAATGTGAGAACTTCGTGGACTTGCCTATACATATAATTGTGTAAATTACTATTATTCATATTGTGTTATTTTTTTTCTTTTTGGTTAATTTTTGTACTCAAGACTTGGTATTACATTACTCACAGGTCTGTGGTCAAGACTACATTGTTCTCTCTTAACTATCATAAATCATATTACTGTATTTACTGAAGTTGTTAAAGATATCCTTTTTTTTAAAAGAGTAACCATGGAGTTTCTTGCCGGTTCTTCTCCATAGGAAACGACTAATTGGAACCGTGCACCTAAATTCGACTTTTCATAAGCGCCTGTATTGGTTTATGTGAAATAAATTTTTTTGATTTGATTTGATTTGAACCCTAAAAAAAACAAAAATTAACCAGGAATCTGGAATATTTTGATAGCTTTAAAAATGTCATTATAGATACACTGTTATTATTTCTTAAACCCTATTTTAGATGACTATGAGGGCCGTTGTCAGCTTTAATACAGGTCGCCAGATTTAATTTATTGATAGGCGTCAACATTATTCGGGGGTGACCGCAGGTAAATTGGAAAAGGTATTATCCTCTTTGGCACGTTCAACTTCTATTGTTATGTTTTAGGTGCGATCAATCCTTTGGCTAGTTCACTACCTAGCTACCCATTGAAAGAGGTAAATATTATTGGAATTAATATTGTTATTCAGAATTTAAGATAACAACTACACGAATTTTATTCAAGGCGTCCAGATGCTAGCCTGCTTTAATTCGTATAGTTATAATCGCGCCCTTTAGAAGAAAGAAAAGTTTATTTGCGGTAATCATGACGCAAAAAAGAAAATAAAACACAAAAACCAAAAATAAGAAAGTTCAGGGAAACATGCGTCACATCCACGCAAAACGGCTATCGCTCAGCATTATGCTGCGACCCTATGCACGACAGAGCCCCAGCGCTGGTTTTCAGCGACAGCCGGCGCCAACGTAATGACGTCGTTCGGTGCAGCAAACAATTGTTATTAAAAAATAAATAAATTATATGATTTAATTTACAAGTGATAGAACTTGATTTTAATGCTAATTATACTGTGCGGAAGGCTCCTCCTAGGCTCCCACCTAGTGTACTATGTGTAGAACCTACTTTTGTAATATAAAAATGGGGGAACTCAGCAGTGGGACACTAAAAAATATCAAAAATAAAACTTTTATCTTTCAGGTCTAGGATCTTTTCATTACTTTTTTCGTAAGTTTCAAGCTTTCAACAGCAATCGCTATAAGTTTCAATATAATATCTTTAAAAAATATTACAGTAGGCAGGTGGTGAAAGAATCGGCTAATAAATTTAAATTCGCAGATATCTACAAAATAATCTAATCAATTTATCCCCGAGACCATCTCAATCACGCCTCACGAACCACTTTTATTTTCTCTCAAACTATTCCCACAGAGAACTCCATCGCACCATATAACAGATGTGTAAAGATTAGACAGCCAGTCGGGATACATCAACGATGCCCAGACACATTTCGCAGCTTCCATCTTAAGGATCAGCCAGTTTTATTTGTTCGCAAAATTGGAATACGAGACGAGGCTACGATGGCGTACATGGAGATACGAGAATACGTGTAGCAAGTTCGTCTATCGATAAGATTGTTTCCAAACACACGATAAAAATAAATAAGACTTTTGCTTTAGTGAAAACGAAATGATAGAAAATGTTGTCGTTTTGATTTCGACTTTGATTGACTGGGTATTGAATATTGTTTAAGTTGTGATAGAATCAAGTATGTAAGCATATAAATGTAGAAATTTTAACTGCAAAATTATGTTGGCCTTTATAAAAATAAAATAACATTCCATCACGCTCTTCAAAGGGGGCAAAGGTGTATTACTATATTTCACCCACATTTGGCCCTTATGTTTAAGCCCCGTGTAACAGGGGGCGAGCCAATTGCCATCAGTCAGACACAAATCCAGACTCCGAGCTGCTACTTACAATAACACTTTGCCCTACCTGTAGATCGAACCCTGAACCTCACGGTCAGCAGTCACGCTTGCGACCACTAAACCAACGAAGCAGTTTTAAAAATAAATCGTTGTCTATGTTATACAGGCTGTAAGGGTAAACACCGTTATCCTTGAAACCAGTGGTTTGGTTTCATTTATAGAACGTAAAATCAATCTTCTTCTTCAATCAACAAACTTTTTTTTATAATAAAACATTTTTCCTCAAAAGCATTTCATTTCACCCTATGCGCGGGGGCAACAAGCTACGGGAGGGGGCGCGGGGAACTCGCCGCGTGGCCCGACGCACGGCCCCGCACAGTTTGCTACCCCAGTCAGTCAGCTGTCTCGTTATCGGGTGTGTGTACGCCGCGTCGTAGCGCCGCCGCGCCGCTCATTTCTCGCGAGTATATTTTTGAATTTTTTTTTATTCGTTCGTATATTTTTATGTTTAAGTCAACTACCCATGGTTTGAGTGATAACGGTGTTTACCCTTACATCATCTGCCTAGCCTTTTCCCAACTATGTTGGGGTCGGCTTCCAGTCGAACCGGATGCGCTGAATATCAGTATTTTACATGGAGCGACTGCCTATCAGACCTCCACAACCCAGTAAATGGGTAATACGATACTCTTGGTAAGACTGGTTGTCAGACTTTCTGGCTTCTGACCAACAGTAACGACTGTCAAAGATCTACAAATGACAGCCGGGACCAACGGCTTTACGTGCTTTCCGAGGCACGGAGGAAATTCGCTATGGTAAATGGTCACCCATCCTCAGACCAACCTCGGCAAGCGTGGCTTAACCCGGAAGATCGGTCTATGCGGCTGTAATTATTTAGCCACGAGCTCTTCCAGGTGTTTACCCTTACATGCTGTATAATATTTTCTTATTTATTATTTATCTCTTTAAGTTCACGGCTCATCTTCCACGCGGAAGATGTCCAGTCCTTTGGAAGGCATACGGGGGACACAGGTCCAACGCGCAGAGGCCCCTTCGAGAGCTTTAATCTAAAATGGGATGGGGCACCAACCGGGGACTACCCACGGCTGCAATATTGGAGTACAGTCATGGACCGTCTCAGGTGGGTGCAGAACTATAGTTTAATATGGTAAAAAAATATCTGGTCTATGGAAAGAGGTGTTTAGTGGACTGGTTAACTTCTATTGCCGGAAGAAAACGGCGTCTGCCTTTCAAGTTTAGAAATGTGTTGGCAGGCGGTGACTCGCCAGCTCACTAGCTGGGCCCCTTGAAAGCCGCCAGTACATAGGCGAAGGGGGCAATAAACCGCACCTCCGATAAAATAGGGTTACAACTCGAAAAAGTCGAATTTTGAGTTAATGATACAGAAATACTTAAAATTTTATGAACTACCTTCTCCAAAATGGTTACATCTGTAACTCTAAAACTGGCCGCTAGATGGAGTTGTAACGCTACACGACTAAAGCATTTTGGCTCCAGAACGATCTCGATTAGTGTTACATTTAGTTTTATGAAACGTGGACGTACGTTTGTTGATACAAGTAGTGTTACAAATTAAAATATAACAGTGTTTCAGACAGGTAAAATCTTGTTGCTCACATCAATTTGTGTAATGAACAAGTTACAAGTCGAATTATTACAGTTTATTGTTAAAGGATTGAATTAAACTAGTTCAATATTTCTATAATAATGTGGTATATTTTTTATAATTTACACGCAGAACTACGCTTCGGTACGGGTAACATGAAATTGAAAGACGTCAGAATCGTTAAATTCATGAAAGAAACACCTTCCCCCTTATTACAAAATGTTCAAACCAAAACTAAGGTAAACCCAGATTTCAAATATACCCAGCACTTTCTTACGTCATGTAACAAAAAGAGACGGAGCTAATTTAAAACCTAGGTTTTTCTTAGACCATCTTTTGTAATAATGGGGTTACAAGAACTCTTATTAAGATGAAGGATTTTCGGAACCTAAAATTTGGCGAACATACCCTGAGGTTCTGCCTGGACTTAAAGCCTGCTTATATCAGACAGCTCTCAATAAGCGAGAGGAAGAAAGCTGATTTGATGAGTTTGATTAATAGTAATCAAATATCACAGTTCTATGTGCTTTTTTACAACCAAAATGTAATTGAATATTGAACTTTACTTTGTATTTTTTTATAATACATCCTAATTATGAGACGACTGAAACTTAAGACTTCATCTGTGATTTTGATTTTTATTGTGATGATTATAGTTCCTATGTAGTATTTAAACATTATTTCATTAAGGAGAACAAATATTATTTACGCGTAGCATAATTAAAGACTACCTAAAATTGTACTGTAAATGATTCGTTGAAATTGTAATGATTAGAATTGTTTTTTTTTTGTTGGTTCGAATTTTCGAATGGTTTTGTAAAAGTTAATTTTGTTTCGAAGTCTACAGCAGTACGAAAGCTTATTAAGTTAAAAAAAGTTTAAAGAACTGCCTGATTTTTATTATAATAAAAATTGTTACATCTGTCATAATGTATTTTTGTTAATAGAAATTCGAATAGTTATCTAAAATACTGTTACAATTGGGAATTTTCATGGCTGTTTTCAGGAAAATTGAAAAACAGCTTATGCCATTAAAAAGTATTTTTTGTAAGCTTTTCAAGTATATACAACTTGTGTCACATAATAATAATACCACAAGAATAAAAACTGATTATTAAATCCGTGAGTTTATTTTCGCTTTTCTGAAAATCCAGGTTTTTCGAGTTGTAACCCTATTTTATCGGAGGTGCGAAACGTGTGAGCGGTCTTATGTATCATTGTTATAGTTTGAATTTATCAGATGAGATTTTAAGGTCCAGATTTTTTATTTAGTTTCCTTTATTTCAGCCGTAGGTATAAGACCTCTGAGACCTAAATATTATTATTATTTATTAAAATAACTATACCCACTAATGCCTTCAGTTCAAATCAACCGAAATTCATTATCAAGAACTCCAGACACTTAATAAATCTCAAACCTTTCCTCGAAACATTCCGAATTAATCAATTCACAAAGTGGTTTGCGGTGAAAATTTATTAATGACTATTGGATTCCTGAAACAATTTGGACCAAGTTTAGAGCATGCATTTAGCTATAGAGCGCGCGGACCGCTCCTGGCCCATTTATACCGATCACCGCGAGTAGTTCTATTTGTTTGAATCAGTGATTTATTATTAAAATAGTACTTACAGATGATGCGTTGAGTGACAAGAATGGCAGAGACGAGAATGTCGGAGGAAGTTTGAAAGTACCGCCAGTGACAGTGACTGAAAAGTTGAGGAATAATAGGTAAGCGTGGTATGGACATGTTATGCGGAGGGAAGAAAGTCATGTTACCAGAAGAGTGTTACATAAGAATGTGGATGGATATACAAGTAGTGGAAGACCTAAAGGTACAATTCCGTGCATCGCGGACGATCGCAGCCGCGCGCGGTCTATCGCGTGCGACTGACGCGCGCGGCTAATGTGTCAATAGTCATGTCTATAATATACTAACTAAGCTATCGTTAGCCGCACGCGTCTGTCGCAGACTTCGGAAGCGGTGCCATACATTCTCATACTCTCACTATTGACGCATAAGCCGCGCGCAGCTGAGATCGGCCGCGATGCACGGAATTGTACCTTGGAATGGATTGTGTCAAAGATGATATGGGTAAGTGAGTACTGAGATGACGGCTGGTAGAGGAGAATGGAAGAGGAATACATATTGTGCCAACCCCACCTAGAGTGGAATAAGGGCAGGGAGACGATGAGTACTTACATACAGATAAAAAAAGGTTTTGCCCCCGAAATCGTTTTTGCATCTTCGTACTGCATATTACCGTTTTCACTTAAATTAAAATCTTCTCTTTGGTGTTCTGTGCGATTTTCTGATATTTTCCTGATCGAAGATGACAACTGCTCCATCACTTCAGTCTACCCGTGACCACGGCCGGTGCAATTCGGCCGAAACGTAGGGATAAAAGGTATTTTGTGCCTCTTAAAGTTTTTTACGCGAGTAGACCCGAATCTGTATTTTTATAATTTTCCTGATTTTTTTGAAATTTTGCTTTGCTTACGGACTCCGATTGATCTTCTACTCTTGTTGACTTGGCATTCGTTTAATGGACTTGGAATTGCATCACGTTATGGATCTGATTGGAAGTGGCAAAATGTCTTGTCTCTCCGACTTTTTAAAAATATGTTGAAGCCCGTAGTTAGTTATATTTATATAGGCGAATGAAACGACATATGTTTCATCAAGTTACGTTTTGTTAGATTTTACTGGTCCAAGTATGTTAGCCGAGTGGCTATTGTTCTTTTCGATCCCAGACACAATCACCGCGTTCGGTCGTTCCGTGCAATGTTTGAACTGTTGATCCCATGTATACGCGCTCTATAGCTTGGTATGTTTACCCAAAGTTTCCTTGTTGTTGATGAAGTTGATGAGAACAAGGATTTTGGCAAAAGGTCAGGGTTTCCTTGAAGATGCCGATGATACCTAACTTTGATTTGCCGGAGTGTTCCTGAAACTGAAGCACTCCAATTAAAGTTGGTACTCGATTCAAATTACAAACTACCGTTCAGTCGACCTAAATAAATATTATAATGAAGTTTGTGTTATTGAATAAAACAGGAGTCTTGATGAACAAGATTGAGAGTTTTAAATTGGCTCTGGTTTTTATTAAAAAGGTAAAGCATTAGTGACTGTCACCGGGTTGCTGGTTCAAATCCAGGCATGTACCAATGTGACTTTTTCAATTTCATACGTACTTTCTTAGTTAATCTAAGACACCATTGATAAACGGAAATTGACAAAAGGAAAACATCGTGAGGAAACCTGGACTTATGGTCTGAAATCGCCAACCCGCAGTGAGCAAGCGTGACGATTAATGCTCGTTCCTTCTCTGTATGAGAAGAGGCCTTTGCCCAGCAGTTGGACAGTTACAGGCTAGTATTTATATTTATTTATTAGTGACTGTCTCGTTGGTCTAGTGGTCGCAAGCTCGACTGCTGAGCGTGAGGTCCTGGGTTCGATCCCCAGGTTGGACAAAAGTGTTATTAGATTTTTCAGTTTGGAATTTCTCAGTAGCAGCCCGGAGTCAGGATTTGTGCCCGGTTGATGGAAATAGGCTCGCCTCCTGTTAAATGGGACTTAAATATGACGACGAAATGAGGGTGTACAATACAAGGTTAGTCGGAAAGGGGGTACTAATCCGCAGGCCACTTAAAGAATCACTGATGGCGGTTTTAAAACAAGTGTTAAAATTTATTTCCATGTAAAATAAATGTTGTTTTAGGTTCGTCAAAAGTTCTTCGTCCCTACAAATTAAGAAAATGGAGCTTCTAATTCGTGACCCCAAATATGACCTAAAATGTAAACATAGCTGATCACAGCTGAGGGTAGATAGATTTTAGCGTATTTTTTATGAAATCTTAGAACAGCTATTTCTCTTACTATTGACTTTTGGGGAAAGCTGTAGAACAAAAATTACTCATTATTATGGTAGGTAACACCCTTTCGGATTAGTACCCCCTTTCCGACTAAATTGTATAGGTACCTCTGTCCACCCCATCGGGGAATATAGGCGTGAAGTTATGTTATGTAAAGCATTAAGGTAAGCATTTTTTTCTAACAATACACTAACAATAGTCATTTAGCTTTAGTGGGTCGTTATTTACTTTTTTAATAAAGTTTAGGCAAAGCAAGAAAAACTCGGTAAATTAGTACTACGTGGAGTTCAACAATAGCTTTTTGGGTCCAAAGATGCCAATATAAAAGAATTTATTGGGAGTTTAGTCAAAAAGGCCTATTAGAGAGACGCCATTTAAAAATAATCACTAAAGGAATGTTTATAGTACCCCTAATAAATTAGAAATCCAATATGAACGTTATTTTTGTTAGAATAGAGTTCCATTTATCTTAAAGCTGAAGGCGATTTTCTCTCAGCAAACGAACAAAAGAAAGCGCTTATGGAATTTTAAACTTAAGCTTAAGAATCGGCTAAATAAAGGACTTTATTACAACGTAACCGGTAATTAAGATGGCGCCTGTTTCTAATCTTTTCTTCTTAACTAAAGTAAAAATATGGATTAAATTCGGGACATTTCTATGCTAAAATGGAGCGTATTTGAAGTAGGCCAGTGAGAAACCGAATTACCCTTAAAATATTCTAGTTTTTATGTTAATTTCAGCCCTATATTTCTTAAAGGGCATTCCATTCCAAAAACAGATAACCTTTTTTTTTAGTTGTGGGAAGTCATCAAGTGACTTCTTCCTCTCTGGGCGGAGCGGAATCTCGAGAGTGTCAGACTCTTACTGACTAAAACCCATCCGTGTTCCTCCTAGTGCCCTTTACGTTCCGGGGCCGCGGTAACTCTTTCGAACAAATTCCGCAATCCTGGCAGGTAGCAGAGATAGCCTGGAAGTTGTATGCTTGTTTCCAATGCACGAGGGTTTAAGGTCGACACTGACCCTCACCTCTGACTTTTCAAATACATGTGCAGATTAGAATTTGATTTGACGAGAAGCTACTTTACAGATTACTGCTTGAAAACCTTTAATAGCTTAGCGGTTGAACGTTTGCCTTTCATGCGGGTTCCACCTTGACCCCGCCTTGCACCTTTAACATTTCGAATTCATGTATGAATCAAAATTTGATTATCATTTGCGTTAACAGTGAAGGAAAACATCGAGATCAAAACCGCGCATTTAAGAGGGCTTCAAATAGTTGCCGATGGTGTGTGTAGTCCGCCAGTCTGCACCAGGCCAGCGTGGTGGACTAAGGTGAAAACCCTTCTCATTCTGAGAACAGACCCGTACCCCGCAGTCTTCTTCTTCTCTAGTGTCAACATGAGAATAGCTCATGCTGTGATGAAAAGATTAGCCAGTCAACAAGTGTTCCGGCGTGGTATCCACACGACACGGCACGAGAGTGCGCGCGCGTGCCTCTATACCACAGTTTACTACTCTATACGTCGCGTCGCGCAGCCCCGCTCCATGCCGGTTCAACGGCTCACCAGTTGCCCCACGGATATGCCCGTGCGCCCTAGCGAACGTCAGTCGCACGCACTGTGTAGCTCGCACAGACACAGATCAGACTCCAAGAACTTAATATTCAACTTATGTACCCTTTTTTTTTTTTTTTTTTTCGGGGTGGATATCCTCATGGATGTCCTCCGCCCTGGGGTGGTCGGAGGGGTCTATCAGACTCTTACTGACAAAAACCACCCCGGTGTTCCATCTCACACCTGCGCCGAGGGTCGCGGGAACTTACGACACTTCCGCAACCCCCGGCTGGTGCCGGCCCGCCGCAGCGGGCTTCCTCGGGAACTTATGTACCCTGTTTTGACCAAAATTATAATAATTGTAAATCAGCAAACTCAGTTCATTATTTATCGAAGCATTCACAGCCGTAACAGCAAGGTTGGTAGCGGGGCTGACTGCTTAGGGTGCGCCAGACGTATTTAAACATCGTCACTCGTGGTGGCTCTTTTCATGTATCCCAGTTTCCCGCAGTGGAAAAGTAATAGGTTGATTATGTTTAAGTTTGCGAGGATCTAAACTGAAAGTTAATAAAAGCATCGTTCTACATTTACGTCTAATACTTACACAAGAATACGACTCTAAAACTAATATAACGTTACTGTTGTCTGTAACAGTTCATGCAATACCGTTGCACCTGTTGGTATTACTTGCAGTCAGGATTCCAAGGAAATTCGTATACAAGGAACAAATAACTGAAGGGAGTAAATTGAACACTCGATAGCTCTCTCCGACACTTTATTAGATTCTTGCAATTAGTGATTGTGGATAATTGTATAGATCTGGGGACAAGAGCTGGGGGGTAATTCTACTAACAGAAACGTGGATTACTCGCAAACGAACCGAAGCAGAACCGTTTATTCGGACAGTTTTCGTTTACGACAACTGTTAAATTGTTTGATATCAAATTCTACCGATCAGTTACAAACATAAATAATAATATCTGCTAGCAGTTAACCACCATGGCACCAAAGAGCATAACTTAACTCACGTAATCAACAACCATATAATACACGATCTATGGCTGCCGGCAGATTCAATGTAGCTAGAGTCACCAATTACTTTGGTGACAGAACCATAAAAAACCGAATACCATATCTATTGAACAGTCTACCGGCAGACATAAAGAGTGACATCAATAAAAGAAGATTTAAAAATGAATTGAAAAGATATTATTTAGAAATGTGTTAAAGTGCTACCTATATTAAGTCATAAGTAAGAAGTTTAAGAAGTGTATAAAGACTCACCAGACCCTACATTCAAAACGTTAATACGGTTTTGTGGGGCTTAGTTAGTATAAGTTATTTACCATTATGTAAACTTAAATAAAAACAAAACCAAACATTTTGAAAGATCTTGTAAAAGAAAACTGACTGAAGGTTGTGATTCGTTCGCGGTTTGGCAACAATTTTGTTAGTAGAATGAGAGCCCTGATATCTTTCTAGAAATATCCCAATCTTTCTGAAGAAAAAGAGTAATTGATTTTATTTTTTTCTGAGAAAAAATGGTTAGAAAATTACTTCTAACCAATAAGCTATGTCTACACCAGTGCGCTTTCATGTTCATCTTGCGTCTTCGTCTGAAGCATGCGTAAAGCGCCATAGCGCATGCAATAGCGCATGCCTTAATACTAGTTCGACAAAAGCGCATGCCCCTAGCGCACGCTAATCCGTCTTATGGCAATCAATATTGCATGCGCTTGACGCAAGAGGAATTGAAAGTTGAAAGCGCAAGATGAACATGAAAGCACACGGGTGTAGACATACCAATATCTCCGTACAGTGCGTTCAATCCATGAGGATGCGCCCCACTCTTTTTAGTGTGAGGTAGCCACGTGGTGCGTATGCACACATCCTCTTTGGGCATCACGGCTCATCTTCCGTGCGAAAGATGTCCGGTCCTTTGGAAGGCATACACGGGGACACACATTCTCTTATTATTATCTTATATTAGTGTGCGTAGGCATACCACTAACTATTGTGTGGCGATAGAACTAACACACTATAGCAATCAAATTTATAATGCACACTTTTGCACTGTAGCGATTAAGACAAAGAGTGGGGCGCGTCTTCGTGGATTGAACTATATGTACTTTTAACGAGTGAATCACAATTACAAATTAATACAACAATTTAGTATATTAAAATATCGTGTATTCTCACTCGTAAAACAAAATCAACCATCAAACAAAACACAATCGTAAAAAATCAATTTGACAGTTTTTACGTGTATATTTGTGCGGACGGGCTTCTGCGGTTAGCAAGGATGTTCGAAATGAAATATATGTTACATACTCCATAAGGTCGTGTTTAAAATTGAAGACTAAAAGAAAAATAAATCGATAAAATCGTGTCCCACGTCCTGTACCGACCAAATTTGGAATAAGATCATTATGACGTAACATAGCAGGACACTCTAAGCTGATACATCATGATACGGCGTCCCAGAACATCTTATGTGATAAGAACATAAAAATATGAAAGTAAATAAAGCCGTACATAAGCTTGGAAGTAATCTGTAGTTTTATACGATGGGTCGAGATGTCCTCGCAGCACTTATCTTTAATACAAGTAAAGCCATATCGAATGGACGATCATAACACAGAGTAGGATACGAAGACAGAGAATTCCTGTATTTTTATTAAATAAAGTTGTTAACATTAGGTTATATTATTATTCCCTTTATATGAAAATAAATTAAAAGGTTTATTGCAGAAACTCTTTCAAATACAGGGTGTAAACGAATTCGTGTAATTCCTTCAAACCACATGATCTAATTAAAGGTATAGATTAAACCCCGCACGGGATTTAGATTGATTGAAAATAAAAACTAACTTTATTTTTCCCCAATATTTTTTTAAGTGATAGAAAATTTCGATGCCATGCATAAATGAATGAAGGCACGGCGACACAGCTGACGGGCACGACTAGCGCGATATTGCTCCACGCAGTCAGTTAACTTGGGATGCTAAAATTACTCAGATACAGAATACCATGGTTCATTTTTTGAAAACTTTTTTTTTATTCATTATGAAAAAAACCTGTGCTGGGTCAATCAGTGTCACCAGAAGATCACGCGGTTTGAAGGAATTACACGAATTCGTTTACACCCTGTATAAACATATTTTGTTACATTTAAAAATACAAAAAATAGTAGCCCACCTTCATCGGGAACAGGGTCCAAGCTACTGGTAGTCAGGGCTTCAGAGAGAGGAACTTCCTAACAATAGGCGCCGTGTGCAGAAGTACCGCTTTTTTATTCAGGTCCTTGATTTGCCCTGAGGTTTGATGGCAGTCGCTCCGTGTAAAATACTGGTATACAGCCGCATCTGGTTAGACTGGAAGCTGTTCCCAACATATTTGGGAAAAGGCAGAACATTTATTAGTAAGGGGAATGAAAAAATAAGGTATTATACTCCAATCCGATTGCTTCAATAGTCGTAAAATATCTCAGCACAAAATATTGACCTCCAAATCAAAATAAATACCTAACAGGTAGACTATAAGAAGTAGAAGGAAGTTCAGGTTTGAGCCAACTTTCAGATACGAGAATAGCGTGTTATACATATCTATATTGGTATGTCTACACCAGTGTGCTTTCATGTTTATTTTGCGCTTTCAACTTTCAATTCCTCTTGCGTCAAGCACATGCAATATTGATTGCCATAAGACGCATGCAGCTTATCGTCTACACCGGTGCGTCTCGGTCAGTCGTCAGTCGATATACATATAATCGGCGGATTAGCGTGCGGTAGGGGCATGCGCTTTTGTCCAACTAGTATTAAGGCATGCGCTATGGCGCTTCACGCATGCCTCAGACGAAGACGCAAGATGAACATGAAAGCGCACTGGTGTAGACATAGCTTATTATGTTATCTATAACGTTCAACTACTGTATCGTCCACACATAGTTCAAACATGTGACCCATTTGAAAGAAAATCTTATATTTTATTTTTTACTTCGACCACAAAGTAAGTAGACTAGGTACATGCAATTTCCTTTTTTATATCTCCATTCGGTAAGCTTTCGAGTGGTTGTCTGTATTTTCAAGGCTTTCAAACAAACAATCCCTACTAATATTATAAATGGGAAAGTAAATCTGTCTGTTACGCTTTCACGCTTAAACTGCTGAACCGATTTTGATGAAACAGAGACATAGGCTACTTTTATCTCGATAACTGCGATCTACGCGATAAAGATACAAGTCCGAGACGGGCCGCAAACTGCAGACTGCAACCGCAGACCGCAAGTCGCCATCGGAATAGCGCCTTTAAGATGTGCACTTTAAAGGTGCTATTCCGACAGCGACTGCAAAACTGCAACCGCAGACCGCAGCCGCAGATCGCACCGCAAGCGATACTACTTTTGCAGTTTGCGGTATGCAACCCGTCTTGGACTTGTACCTTAACCGCTAGCGGCCCGGCCGACGATCCGGTTCGTCAGTGCCATTGTTTATCTATTGTGTCTATAATTACAGTACTCGATAAGTTAAACGACCTCTACAGGGACGAAGCTGCGGGCGATCTCTAGTATTTTATATTTTCATTAATGGAGAGGCATGAAAATTGGGTTCAAAGTGGGTCTCATTTTCTTTTGATTAGAAGATATCTTTTAAAAATCTTGCCCAAATGAATGTATCTATGTATATTTTGAGTAAAAATTCTAAGAAACAATTATTAAAAATAGCATGTGATTTTCGTTTAAATCTTTGTCACAGTGCCACCAAAATGGCATTCATTATATTTTTCGATTATAATAGATCTTATTGTAGTTTTATTATTCGATACACGCAATAATTTTGTTTCACGAAAAAGTTCCAACTACTTCAAGTATTAAATGAATATTGACGCACGCATGTGAAATTATTTAATCTGACACAGTTTGATGAGATATTTTAGTTTGAAAGTGTGAGTTATTTTATTGAAACATATTGATCAATTCTATCACTCATATTTCGTTGATTCCATTACGGCTTAATTCCCTGAAGGTTTAGTCAGAAGTTTATTTACTGTTCTGTAGTCACATTTTGCTGTAATGAAGTGTATTATGTGGTCTAAACACAGTAAACCGACCATGTTTTCTCTCTGCATCACCCTAAGGTCTACTAGTAGAAAATGCCTGAGGCAGTAAGTCCGCATCTGTAAATTTTGTGGACAAAGAATAAATAAATAAAGAAGGCATGTGTAACTCTGCGATTTAGGTATGAAAACATGCTATACGCTTTGACTGCCATCACTCATAAAACAATAGATTTTTAATTGTTTTATGCGGAGTTGGCAGCGAAACGGTTAACCGCCGCTTCACCTCCGAAGTTGAACATAAAATAAAACCGAATGTCAGTGAGTGACCGAACTAAAACGTAATAAGAGTGTGAACGCGCAGCGGAATTGGAACTCTCCTAACACTAAAGCTCAATTTTGCTTACGCCGAGCATATTTTTCTAGGTGTTTGTGGCATAAGGCTGGGTTTCCAACAGAGCTGTTCAGGGAATCGAGGAGGTGAGCGAAGAAAAAATCCCACAATAGAATTATTTCGTTTTCCTAGCCTCGCTATTGGTGGATAAACCAGCCTTAGTTTGGAGTAAGATTTCTTTATGTTGTACTATTTATTATTCTGTACTTAAGCTAATATTAAAAAAGGGAGTGCCTCCGCTGCCGGCGCCGGCACCCAAAAATAACGCCAATGGGAACCGGCGGTACATTACTGCCGGCAGCCGAGATTAAAAACATCGGCTGCCGGCACCCAAAATGGACACCAGCAGCGGTAATAAGATGTTTGGTAGGTATGTTAGTTGAAAGGTAGGTTAGATTTTCGGCTAAGCACTGTAACTTGTCTTCCAACTGACTCATTTCAAGAGCGAGCGAAGCGAGCTCGTTAATTTAAGGCACCCCGACACGGAAAGGTTAGGTTCGAAGGCGATGACGGGGGCTAGAGTGAGCGAGTGAACGAAGCCCCCGACGTCCCATTCGTGTTAGGTTACTTTAAACCCTGCAGACAGAAATAGGAACCCCGCACAGCGGGGCTTCGTCGACTCTGCTTTAGAAACCCAAACAACCTTACCAATATCCCCTTAAGTTTTTCATTTGTTTTTATTGTGAAAATGAAAGTGGGTTGAATAACTGTGTCATGAAGAGTTTGAAGAGGACTTGAAGTTGTAAAAAAACAGTGTATGTATTCGGCGCGGAGCCGGCAGCCAATTTGGAAGCCGGCAGCGGAGGCACTCCCTAAAAAAAAAACCTAACAGAAAAACCTAACAATATCGAACTGAAAATAGAATTAAGGTCCACGACCACAAGAACAAAGACGCAGTTCCAATTCTAGATCTATTCTAAATAAATAAAAATAAACACATAAAATTCATTAGTCTGTGCTACCGTAAAGGGCGACTTGGCAGAAAAATCTCCGATGAGCTGAAAACTACATTCGAACTGGAATCATTCGTTTTTTTCTCTCGCGGGCAACTAATGGATTTCCGAACGAATAGAGAAAACAAGAAAATATAAAACAGAGTGCAAAACCGATGTCTCAAATGATTTGTATTGGAATAGAAAGCTCTGCTATTCGCTGGGAATTTTTAATTTCCTCTATAATGTTTTATGTGTACTTGGTTCTTGTGTATTCAAAGCAAAGCTGTGATTGGAATAATGTAGAATTGAAGGGAATATTTACTAGTGGAATATTTTTAAAGTTAGTCTAAGTACAATAACAGATAATTATGTTGAAAAACAGCCAATGATTTTGAGTTTCCTGACAAGTATCTTGATTGTAATCCCTACTAATGATATTATAAATGCAAAAGTAACTCTGTTTGTCTGTGACGCTTTCATGTCTAAATCGCTGAACCGATTTTGATGAAATTTGGTACAGAGATAATGTGGAACCTAGAAAAGGACAAAGGCTACTTCTATCTCGAAAAATACACGACATGAACGCGATAAACGACATGAACGCGGGCGAAGCCGCGGGCGACCTCTAGTATATTTATAAAACATTCTTATTTGTTTTGTCTAGCCTTTTCCCAACAATGTTGGGGTCCGCTTCCAGTCTAACCAGATGCGGCCAAATACACTATTTTACAAGGAGCGACTGCCATCACACCTCTGCAATCCAGTTACTGGGCAATGCCGATATCATAAGGTTAGACCGGTTGTCAGACTTTCGAGCTTCTGACTACCCGTAACGACTGTCATAGGTATTCGTATGACACCCGGCACCGATGGTTTAACGTGCTCTTCGCGGAACGGAGGGGTCTCGATGTGTAACGAATGGTCACCCATCCACGGACTGACTGCGGCAAGCGCAGCTTAACCTTGCTAATCATATGATTCGCGGGATTGTTAATTAGCCACGATCCCCTCGAATCTTAAACGATTCTTATCTATCTTTTCAAATTTTAATGACCATGCTGGGAACTTGAATGAAGTTTATGAGTAAGCTAACCAAACTCACTTATTCTACTTCTGCCTGCTTAATACAATATAATTTTAATAAAATAAATATGATACAAGTTCGAATAAAACTGTCTCGTTGGTCTAATGACCGCAAGCGCGACTGCTGAGCGTGAGGCCCAGGGTTCGGTCCCCAGGTCGGGCAAAGTGTTATTGGGTTTTCCGTGTGGAATTTCAGTTTCAGTAGATGACAATAGGTTCGCCCCCTATTACCGAAGCCGAACACTCCGGTGTACATCTCCCGCTTACACTACACCACTAAGGCGGAGGACATCGAGGAGTACGTGCTCCAAAGGACCAAGAACACGGCGAGAGTGCAGCTGCTGGAATTGCGCCGCAATGTCAACTTCAGGGCATTCGTGGTGCGAGTACCAACTTGTCTTCTGCACCTCGTCATGGAAGAGGACTTTTGGCCGCAGGGAGTGGTGTTCCGTCGCTTCCGCGGACAAGTGCCACACGATCGCACAGCGGATGACATAATGCACAAGTGTGCTTAAGTTTTATTACTAACATAAACTGTATTATTTCACATATATTGTTAGTTTGTAAGGTATGTATTTATGGGCCAAATTAGCCTGAAAATAAATGAGTTTATGATTATATTATTACATAGGACTTAAACATAACGGCGAAATAAGGGCGTAGTATACACCTCTGTCCAACCCTTCGGAGAAAACAGGCGTGATGTTATGTATGTTAGAATAAAAATTTCGCCAAGCTTTATTCTGCAAATGTTCTACATCAAACACCAACAAACAAATATGATCACCTAATAATGTAAACAAAATTTATTGGCTCTAAAATCAACAAACATTGGATTCAAATGAACGAGATTTAAATCTCCCTTGTGAATGCTGTGTTCTGATTGAAGGATCTCCGTTTTGCCTTTATAAAATCTTATTTGCTTGATGTTATTGCATTTTGAACTATTGATGTCTTTATAAAGCCATTTCACGAACAATGGCATGAGGTAAATTGTGTATGAATGTTGAAGATGGAGAAGCTACGTTATGGATCACTGCTTTAAGCTGGGTACTGACCAGCGTTACGGGGCGTAATGTAACATGTTACACACCGAGCGTTCGTGCAGTCAGTATGGGGAAACAAGGCGCTCGTAACAAGCAACGAGCGGCTCATTGCTCGCTGCGAGTGCTCCACCCCGGTGTCGGTTTTTTGGCGAATCCTTTGAGTGTTACGCGCTTCAGTAGTAAGTCGCATTGTTATTAACGACAAACCACCAGATATGTTTCTGTTTTTAAACAAGTTTGAGATTCAATAACGTTTCTTTTTTTTCTGATTGATTTGGATTATACCTACAATAATTGAGTAAAATCAAAAATCCCAACAAAACTTCGTCGTCCGACATCTTGACTACGAGTGGCAATGAATCCATATATAGCACGGTCGAGCAAAGAGTTCGAAACAAGCATGTTACACGGAGTTTAGAACACGGCTTAACGCTGCGAATGACACATTACGACCCGTAACACCGGTCAGTACCCACCTTAACACATTCAGTGGCGGGCACCCTCTAGGCCCATTCGCGATGCCAGATGCCCTAACTGTAGTTTTTTCTTAGAAATTACACCATAATAAAACAAGCTACAAGACGCCCTGGAAACAATATTTTAATACGTAGTAGCGTGTTTTATGACACGCTTTTTAGCCTAATGCCAATAATCCTCCTCGAGGGTTTACTCTTAGTGCAATTGTAATGCTGAGGGGCCTCCTGGAAGATCCACTAGCAATATGTATGGCGGGATGGCGTATGAGCTCTGTGAAAAGTGTGGTGAACTCGAATGTGTAAAAAGCCTTCGATATAGAATCATTCTGCGAGCAATGTGCCCCGCCCACTGCCACTTAAGTTTGCATGCGAGAAGCACAGGACCAGTCGATGTGGCGATGCTTGGTGTGAGGCCTCTGTCCAGCAGTGAACGTCTTTGGCTAAATGTTGATGGTGATGATGATAGACTATCGAAGCGCAGGGGTGGGCAAACTTTCCTCATCAAGGGTAAAAAATAAGCGAGTCAATCTCACGGCTAGAATTTCTTTACACTGATTTTTGTCGACATAAACACAATGCAGATATTAAAATTTATTTTTGAGACTATTCGAAAAGTTCCTACGACTACGGTGGCTGGCGGGCCGGAGCTGGCCCGCGGACCGTACTTTGCCCATCACTGGTCTAGTAGTTGAACGCTCACCTTTCATGTTGGATTGTTTAACTTTGATCCCTCACCTTTAACATTTCGAATTCATGTTTAGATCAGAATTTGAGTAACACTTGCGTTAACGGTGAAGGAAAACATCGTGAAGAAAACTGCGTACCGCAGAGGGTTTCAAAAAGTTCTTGATGATGTCAGTATTCCGCCAAACCCGCGCCAGTGACGCGACCAAGGGATGAACCCTAACAGACGTTGCACAGTAGGGTTCTGGGGTGGTATTTTAAGAAGACACGGTACCGTCCAAGTGCTGATGGTGACCACCGGGGTGGTTTTCTGCCGTACGAGCAATAAATGCAGCAAGTGTAATTTTAGAATTTAGAAAATTAAACCTTATTAGTTAGGCTTATCATACACAGTACATTGTTTAAATAAATCACTTACTGCATTTATTGTTCGTACGGCAGTTTTAGTGAGGTAAGAATCCCACACTCGGTCTTACCCCGTCCGGGCAAAATTTAAAGGTTTCCCTTGAATAAAAGCGTCATCATCATGAGCTAAGGCGTAAACCTTACTCATTTTAAAAAGAAGCCACGCCCATTATTGGGACAGTAATTAATTAATGATGCTATGCCCATTATGTGTCATAATTATGTTTCCCTTTAGTTTATCGTGTTGATTATGTATTCAGAGTGCATACTGACTATTCCAACTATTGGTGTTTCAATTACGTGTTTGCTATCGATTTTGCATGCAAGCTACAAGACTGCAAATAATGACTATTGGCTGACCTAATTACCCTATTCAGTGTTACAGAAGTCTACGGTACAATGAGCCACAGTAAAAAACAAACTTATTTAAAATAAAAGTGTTAATATAAATTATTATTCATCTCAAATGTCTTCATTGATAGTAATATCGTTGTATCCATTACGATATTATTTTCGATGAGACTTGTATTTGACGTGACGGCTTTTTATTTAGATAACTTTGAAAAAGATACGGCTCCTCGCTTTTAGATAAATTTTAATGTGCTTTTATGTCAGTCTTTCAATGTTTAATATTAATTTATTTAAGGCCATAAACTATTATTATGTTACCTAAATAATCCTTACATTTCATGATGACACACTGTGACTTATGGCACTCATTATAAGGTTTAAATTCGAATGATTTCCGCGCCAGAATGTACCAACAATAACATCTTAATCGAACATTATAAAGCAAATAATTCCACTAACAACATAACTCGCGCCAATATCATCGGCAAACATCAGCCGGGCACAAAGAGCAGCCCCGAGCTGCCGTGTGACGTAATAACGGCATCTGACGTCAGAGCTTGCGTACATGTGGGTCAATAGAACGCCAGCTCGGCCCGGGAAGCACCCGCTTGCTGAAAATAGGTCACCCAGCTAAAAATACGCACCTCTATTCAACAACCTCTCCACGCTGCCGTATTAAACCTTGAAAGATGTGCCCAATACCGTTGTTCTATCTTAAATGCCCAAATACATCACAGTAATAGCGGCTGAACATAAACTTGGGCAATAAGGATGTTTTATCTCTCGCCCTTTTTCGAACAAAGGCTTTCGTTTCAGGACGTTTTTGTAAATAATATTTTACTGAAACTGAACGAAATAGATATGTAACCGCTTTGATATTAATACGTTTGCTAAATTGAATTCGGAAAGGTAATTTTTCCTGAATATGATATTCTGAATTTGGGGTAAACGGTTTTCGGTATCAAATAACATGTGGACAGCACAATGATTTAATGTAATTGATATGTGTACGTACCAACATAACATAATTGCTTTTCATATTGAAGTTTCCCTTCATTTTACTAGGAATTTGTAAAGGTAGATCCTCATTAATGCGGGCCGCATCATGGCGCGGCGCGGCGCAATAATCAGGAGTAACAACTTCTATACATTTTATATGAAGCATCATAAACATCCCAGGGAACGCATCGCAATATTATAAGGCTATTACTTCACTTGCGATGCGGCCCGGGCACCCCAGCCTATTACCGGCAACGTGATAGCATTAGGAATTGCATTTGAGTGGAAGCTTCTCAACAGATATTTTTTTGCTACAATGAAACTGCCGATACAATTTTGGGCTGTACAGAATCACATTACCAGCACGGTAGATATAAAAATGCACTATCTCAAGTGTCAATATAACCTAAGCGCGATTTAATACGCGGACGCCGCGATTTGTTCGAACCATAATCGATGCGGCCTGGCATAATATGTCCTAACCTTTACAATTCATTGATACCAGTTGCGGCTGCTATCCGTATATTTATAGTTAGCTCATAGAAAGTAAAGAAAATCTAATAACGTTAAGTAAAGGCACAAAGACCTAAGTAATTTTGTGTCCTTATCTAATATGATTACATCTAATTTGGGACGTAGTTCTACTTATGAAAAAGACAGAAGATATATCGCAGTACCTAAAGTAAAAATACGTATATTTTCTGGGTAAAAGAAAATAAATGGTCGAGGAAAATGTAAGAAACTGCGGGGGCGTTGTTTGCCCAAAATATAGCATTGTGGTAAGGTAAACTTTTTATTATGGTTTGTGTATACAAGAATACAATAAGTGACCACTCACACAGACCATACATACAGGGTGTTAACAAATACGTGTAATTCCTTAAAACCACATGATCTACTACTGGTGTAGATTGGCCCCGCACAGTATTTAGCTTGATTAATAATTTGAATTTGAATACAAAATAAAAATCCTTTTTTTTCATGCTGTCGTTTTAAATGATCTTATCTAAACCACCTCATAAGGTGGTTTAGATAAGATCATTTAGATTCAGTAAAAAAAACTAAGTTTTTTTTTGCAAAATGATGTTTTTTATGAGTTAACATTTCGATGCCACGCATAAATTAATGAAACCACGGCGACACGGCTGGCAGGCACGACTAACGCGATGTCGCTCTTTGCAGTCAGTTAACTCGGGGGTCTAAAATGACTCGGAAATAGAAAAACAAGATTTTTTTGTTTGATTTTCAAAGATATCACTGTAGGTAACCCTACAGGGATATCTTTGAAAATCATCAGTGTCACCAGTAGATCACGTGGTTTGAAGGAATTACACGAATTCGTTTACATCCTGTATTGCTACAGTTACATGTATGTTCATAATCAGCCCATCACTGTCCCACTGCTGGGCATGGGCCTCTTCTCACATGAAGGGTTCATGCCTTAGTCCACCACGCTGGCCTGGTATGGGTTGGCGGACTATACACACTATCGAAAACTTCATGGAGCCCTCCTAGGTGTGACGGTTGGATGCATGAAAAGAGCCTCCACGAGTGACGATACTTCAGTATGTCCGACGCATCCTTGGCAGTCAGCCTCGCTACTCGCTACGAACCTTGCTGACTGGCTAATCATATTTTTGTTAATTTTATGTTCAAAATTTTAACTTGTATTTAAACTATGAGCACAATGTTATCTTTTATCTTGTTTAAATGAATGTTTTATTAGACCTATAACTTGTATGTGTATGTAAGTAGCTGTTAGCATAAGTTGGTCAATAAATAAATAAATCTTTTCACCACAGCATGAGCTATTTTCATATAGTTCATGCTGACACGAGAGAAGAAGAAGAAGGTGTGAGGGTTTCCTCACGATGTTTTCCTTCACCGCACATGGCACATGAGTTAGTAAAGCCAGAGGTGCGGGCCGGGTTGAAATTCGGACCCTCTTGCATGGAAGGCAACCATTCACCCGCTAGGCTATCACTGTTTCTCTGTCTACACCAGTGCGCTTTCATGTTCATCTTGCGTCTTCGTCTGAAGCATGCGTGAAGCGCCATAGTGCATGCAATATCGCATGCCTTAATACTAGTTCGACAAAAGCGCGTGCCCCTAGCACACGCTAATCCGTCTATTGTATGTCGACTGACGACTGACCACGACGCCCCGATGTAGACGATAAGCTGCATGCGTTTTATGGCAATCAATATTGCATGCGCTTGACGCAAGAGGAATTGAAAGTTGAAAACGCATGATGAACATGAAAGAGCACTGGTGTAGACATACCATATCTCCGTTACTATAGATTTTATTCGATCAAGCTAGCTTCTTCTATTGTGTCGGCATGAGCTATACGAGAATGCATGTCGTGGTCAAAAGATTAGTCAGTCAGTAAGGTTGGAAGCGGTCCGCCCAGGGTGCGCTGGAAGTAATTAAGTATCATCACTTGTTGAGGCTCTTTTCATGCATTTTCTTTTCTTCCCAAGCTAGCTAATGACTGTGGGCTCAAACCTTTAGCACTGGTGATGCTGCTTTACGTTAAAGCCCTTGCCCCACAGAAAGTGGCGTCACTTCAGAGAAAAAGCATTATTTCTGTCAACAAACAACATATTGAAATTTCGTACGTACACCATTTTAGTCAAGTGCTGTAGAAATTTTCGAACACCAAAAAACAACACTTGACATCCTAGATTAGAAGTTTTAGTAATGAATGCTAAAAACGGCCGTTTTTGGTACTTATCACTAAAACTTCGAATCCAGAAGCTCTAGTGTTGATATTTGGTGTTCGAAAATTTCTACAACACTTGACTAAAATGTTGTACGTACGAAATTTCAATATGTTGTGTGTTGATAGAAGTATTGTTTTTTTTTTTCTAAAGTGGCGCCACTTTCGGTGGGGGAAGCGCTAGTGCACTGTGTTTAATACGAATCCGAGTAAATACGATCCGAACAAGCTGCAGTGGTATATGTATGAACAGTTGTTCACTAAATCCGATTCGAAGTTTATAGATTTGCAACCGTTTCCCGAGATCGTATGTTCTCGGGTTTGGATAGTGCGCTGTGCTCTCACAACCTGCTACTAAAGCTGTCAAGTAGGGTTGTTTGTCGGTGGACAAAACGTCGTTAGTCACCAGCAGGGTATACCGCGTGCAAGTGTGGTTAAAGTTTCACGTCAGCTTGTAAGCGGCCATTGCTGTAACCACCGCTAAAACAAACTATAAAAAGGGAAATAAAACAATCACCATGTTCGGAAGACGATGGAAGGGCTCGGAGGTAATTAACAAGTACGCGGATCATACGATCAGCGAGGCTAGTTTAATGTTTGGGTGGTAGCTAGCCAGGTGGACCGTATAGTACCTACCAAGCAAAGCTGTAGATATATGCATGTAATTAAAGCGCAGTAATATGAACCCAAGAAAAGCATTAAAAGTCAAATGTTACTATTGTTTGTTGCTCAATACTATTATTTAACTTCAACAATTTTCTTCTACAGTTCAAACAGCCTTGTTTGTTGTTGCGACCATAATGTGACGTCATAATCCACGATACTGCTTTGTTTACATCGTTTTTTTAGCCACAAATCATACAAATAAAATTATTTCTTCTGCTTTATTCAAGCATAAATCGCACTTACTAATTTACCTCAGTGAGAAATCAAACAGTTTGCTAAGAAAGATTATTTAAAGATTTATTCACATGGATTTTGATGTCACTTCCGGCATTTTCGAAGACGACGAGTTTCGAGATTGCGTTCTGTTCCACAAAAAAAAAAAACGTAACATAAAATAATGAATTGTAAAATAAGTAATGCGTTGAACGATGTAAAAAAACAATGTAATTTATTTCTTGACTCCTGTACAATGTATATTTAAATAATGAAAGAGTATTGAATTACATGCGTATTCCCTATTAGACAACGGTACAACGAAGGGCCAACGTTTATTATAGCTTTCAAACAAAGGTAATCAACAACAATTCAGCTTCTACAACTCCATTTCTATACAAGAGAACTAGTATATAACCTACTGCGCCATTCATACACATAAATGGCGCAGTAGATTATATACTAGCCATCTGTCAATAGAAATTGCAGTGTGTGCAACATCGACCAGTAGAGAGAAGCTATTACGACTCTGATTAAGCTCCTACACATGAATATGTATGTAGATATATGTACATATGAAATATGTATGTACGTACAGGCGTGATTCGTACTGCCTAGGAATCCCGACGCGTGACCTAGTTCCGATGCTGACTTTTATGAAGGAATGATTTTCTGTGAAACTGTGTTTGAACGTTGAAAGGTGAGGGTATTTTAATAACTAACGCTTACCGTAGTTATCACTTGTGTGATGATAGTTAAAACAGAGATTACAAGTCCTCATCAAAACTTTTGTTGAAGGAAACCGCAAACCAAAATGTCGTCTAAGCATTTCATTTTTTGTCCTTGTTGATTTTTTCAAAAAGCGCTGAATCAATTTCGATAAAATTAAATCATCAAAATCCATTCATAATTGGCGGATATATCGAGTAACAAAAAAAAAAACAACATTCAGACGAATTGAGAACCTCCTTCTTTTTAAAGTCGGTTAAAAAAACAAGTTTCATTGCGCAATTCATTGTACTCCCCTGTTTGTAAATCGGTTGCACAAATCAATTTGTGTCAGGAATTAGTAGAGATGAAATTGCCAAGACTCAACCGGCAAGTACACAGATCACGACACAGGACAGCAGTATATTGTGGAGGAACTAGGTACAGTGTTCCAACCAAAAGGAGGATCCTCCAAAGGCGGAGTCTTATGCCTGGCGGGCTACTGCCCAACACTTGATGTTGGGAGCTTGTATACCTACAAGCTTAGTTTTAGTATATACTAAACCTGAAACTATGTAGTTTGTTCAGAATCTCTAGGAGAATCGATTGACATATTTTGTCCACCACATTTTTTTTTCGTAAATTTTAATTTTTTTCAGTAGGTTTCTACCCATAACAGTTGACGGGAATAGAGACCTTGAGGCTTGAGATGGTCCGCTCGGTCAGTTTCCGTGTATTCGACAACCCCTGCATAGCACATCTCAGGCATTTCACACTTTACTAGGGAACTTAACGCGACATAAACTACGGTGTAACTTGGAGATTTATTAAAAAAAACACATATTCAGGCAGTTCTGATGAAAATCTTGTTGGGGTGTCTCGGTTTTTGCATATACTAAAAATAACGTTGTGTATACTATCTGCGTGTTAAATCTTGATATCGCGATGTAGGCTTGAATAATTCGCATGTGGCGTGGATAGATGCCGCCACAATATAATAATAATACTTATTCTACAAGTTATATATTTACTCTACCCCAGCGTCCCTCCAAGCAACACTGTAATTAAGGACCCAGTTTCCCAATAACGTTAGTGTTCCCTTATCTAGTCGTTCACAAAGGTCGAACATTGTCGCTCTTAGTTACCAAAGGACTTTGTCTGTAGATAGGTCAAATTCTCTTTGTGTACTCTCGCCCTAACAATTTGGTCAAGAAATATTAAGTATACGATAAGTTAGGAACGATAATATTTGGTTGTTATTGTTTTGTTTTGAGCTTTGACTTTGGAAGTCAATAGAAGTCTAAATGAGAGTAATATTGTGAGAATTTAGGTCGTTGTTTACTAAGTCGTAAGAGGTCCAGATCCGGTGCTATTTTTAGATCAGTTTATTCTTCAGCACCTTAGCGGTATCGTAGTCAATCATAGTTGTTTTTAGCTAATTAACAACCCCGCGGATCATACAATATGCATTGTTAAGCTGCGCTTGCTGCGGACAATCCGTGGATGGGTGACCGTTCGACTCACGTCGAGACTCCTCCGTGCCTCGGAGAGCACGTTACGTCATCGGTCCCGGATGTCATATGAATACCTATGAGAGTCGTTATGAGAAGTCAGAAGCCTGAAAGTCTGACAACCTTAGGATATCGGCATTGCCCAGTAACTGGGTCGCAGAAGTCTGATGGCAATCGCACCTTGTAAAATACTGGTATTCAGTCGCATCTGGTCAGACTGAAAGCTGACCCCAGCATAGTTGGCAAAGGCTAGGCAGAACAGTGTCTTGCATTCACTGCAAACGCACTGATAAGAAAAAACAACACAACTTTATTGTTACATATATACAGGGTGTAAAAGACCCATCACATAGCCGAAATCTACGCACTCTGTACATCAAACTAAACTACATTGACCAAAAATAATTGCTGGGAAACGACTTTTATTTTTTGGCATGAAAAAAATCGCTTTTTTTTGTAGCGCGCAAATTATGGTTGTGGCGATGCCGCGCGTTTGCAAGCGTGCAGCAGCCACACAGTCGAGCTGAGGCGGTCGTGTGCGTTTGATATTCATTGCGTTTTTGTAACTTCAAATGCGTAATTTGTTAGGAAAAATTTAAGTTTTTGAAAATGTTTGTATGGAAGAAAGTTTAGTATTATGACTTGAAACTAAAAAAAAAGTGTACTTTGACCTTCAATATCTCCAAAACCAATGATTTCCCAGGTATGGTTTGTTCGAAAAAAATGATCCCAATGATGGGTAGAATACGTGGTTTTCGTTATCATTAAGGGTCTTTTTACACCCGATATATGTATATGTGTAGGTACATAGGAAAGTAACTTAACTAGTTTATTTAAGTAATTATTCACTTTCTAGGTTATCATCTTTTCAATCACCAGATCTGAACTTTAATAACCTGGAGTGAAACCCATTGCGGCCAGCTTCCCAGGGGGCTATAACACCGCGTTTGATAAAACATAATTATCTCGTTTTATATTCGTTATCATAACTGCAAGTAGACTGCACATCCACTCGCAACTGCAAACTATGCAACTGACAAATGCAGCTTGAAGGCTATTAAGCCCGGTTTGCAGCGCTGCCCGTGTTTTCGTGTTTGCAAACAGGATAACATTGTTTGCTAACCGAATAGAGGCGTGCCCTAACAGTTTTGTTAGCAAAATTGGCGCTGCGGACCCAGCTTACTATTGTTTGCTAACCGAATAGGGGCGTGACTTAACAGTTTTGTTCGCAAAAACACAATAACATGTTAGAAAATTGGCGCTGCTGACCTGGCTTTAGAATGCAATCAGTGCAACTGCGTGAAAACTTTCGTCTGTTTGTGCAATCCACTTGCAGTTATGATTACGAATGTGAAACGAAGTATGCCTCACATGGCATTATTATTAGCCTCCGTTTTTAGCAAGGTACGTAATAACCAAAAGACCAAAGGTCACGATGACCAAAGTACCTCGGGACGTAACGACCGTAGACCCAAAAAAACCTAACCCATAATCCCTTAAAAACAATTAAAATTAATTATTCAAACAATTCAGTGATCTAACGGATGAATAACTTTGTTTATTACGAAGCAAATAAGCTGAGCTTAGCTCTGTTAACAACAGTTACAGTTAAGTGAGTTAAGCACTTACTTAATTATCCAGTGCACAATTCGCTCAAGTAATTACTAAGTTAAGTCAGCGGGTTCAAAGCAATGCAATTATCTTCAAACACCTGAACATGAGTGATGAAGAAGTGAAGTAGGTAATGATGGGATAGTGTACAAATGAGATACATCATAGTGCGATCAGGGGCGGATTTCCCTATAGGCTAGGTAGGCCCGGGCCTAGGGCGGCAAAATTGTGATTGTGATTTTACTTTTGATTGATTTTAATTTTATTTTGGTTTTAATTTTAAATTTGATCTGGATTATATTTTTTTATTATTATTTTTAAATTAAATTTTATTTCAAATGTGATTTAATTTTAATTTAATTTATGTAATAATTTATGTGGGTACAATACCTGAAATAAACGATTATTAGTATTAAAATTTGGTGGGTGGATTGTGCTGCTTTGATAAACAAATTTGCTGCTCAGAAAGCCAGATAAAAGACAATTTGTGAATAACGATTCATTGTCACTTACAAATAGAAGTGGTAAGCAACAGTATTTGAAACACTGCTTGAGATATTTTTATCATTTACTGACTTTCGTTGTTTTTTATTCTATGGTTCATTTAATTTTTCGTGATTTACAGCGAGTAGGGGGCAGCAATATTTCATAGGCCTAGGGCAGTCAACGTATCAAATCCGCCCCTGAGTGCGATTAAGCATAATCAGCCTAATACAATCCCACTGCTGGGCACGAGCCTCTTCTCAGAATAAGAAGGACTTAGGCTTTAGTTCGCCACGCTGGCCTGGTGCATGTTGGTGGACTGCACACATCATCGAGAACTTTATGGAGCCCTCTCAGGTGTGTAGATTTCCTCACAATGTTTTCCTTTACCGTTAACACAAGTGATAATCAAATATTAGTCCGCGTATGATTTTGATAAGTAAGAGGTCCGGGTCGGGTTCGTACTTGGACCCTACTGCATGGAAGGCAACCGTTCAACTGCTAGTGATCTAGAAGCGACGCGAAAACAACCAACAGTCGATACCTATTGAAGTGGTCTACGTGACCAAACACACGTGGAGTGCGGTGCAGCGCGGCGCGAAGCGAAGCGAACGCGATCAGTTGGCTTGATATTTTCGCGCGAACTGAATACGGTGCCGTACAGTGCTACTGAAAGGCGGCGGCGCGCGGCGGGCGGTTCGCGAGCTCGTAGAACAAAGCCGCCGCTTCGCACCGCATCGCATTGAATTCGCCTGTCACCGCATCGGACCGCTTCGCAATTCGCGTTCGGTTTGAACCGCCTACGTAAGACGCCGCGTTACTGATTTGCATATCTGCTTGCGTATTGCGATTAATTTGTCATTATTCTTGTATCAAACTTGAAAATAATATTCTAGCTCGTTACGGTGCTCTGCTAAACAGGGGCCTCCCAATAGCAGCTGCGATGAACGCTCATATATTATGGTATAACTACAATCATCACGCTTAGCAGAGGGATTCGTTTCTCCACGGCACACAACACAAGTGTGATGACGACTTCAAGAGCCTTAATTTCTATAAAATGTTTACTCATCAAACAACAGAATGGCGAATTCTACTTACAAAATTGTTGCCAAATAGTAAACGCACCACGTCAATCAAAATGTTTGGTTTTGTTTTTGTTGTCAAACAATTTGCTAGTTTTGGTAAAAGAAAACTGTCGGAATGAAGGGTTTGGTTTCGATTAATTAACGTTTCTATTAATACAGTTGGCCCACGAGACACTGAAGTACCAGCTATTGGGGTTACTTTTATATCAAGGGGCGATATTGATAGTTACTAAAAATATTGCATTTGGTCTTATATCTCTGTAAAAATGGATTTTATGCATTTTAACTTAACTGTATATAGGCAACATTGACAGTTTTACCATACGGTATAGAGGTGTCTGCGAAGTTAGATGGCGAAGATAAAAAATACTAAATCGCACCTCTGATTATGTACAAAATTCGAGTTCTAACAATTGGGGCTACTTTGAGACTGAATGATAAAACAGGAATTATCAGAGTAAAAGCCTAGTCCGCCTTTGATAAGGAACATTTCTAATTTTTTTTTAACGAAAACTATTCTCTGTAGTTTTTTTATCTAGTGTATGTAATTTTATATATCTCAGTTAATTCAATCTATATAAAATAATTTTAATGTAGCAGCTAAAAGCGAAAATAAATAAGATACAAATACATGAAGCTCAAAAAATTGATCAAAGTAACTCCGTTTTACGGTATTCAACAGGACAAAATGTGGTGACGGCTCCCCGAATGCCATATATTTCTATGAACGGTTTATTCACGACACGACAACGGTTTATAGAAACATAATAGCGCTCGGAGTCGTCACCATATTTTGTTGTGTTGTGTCGTGAACCGTGTAAAAAAAACGGCCTACTAAAACGTCTATTCTAAGTCGCCTTGTACGACACTCACGGATAGAAACCTTTTCTTCACTGTGAATCACTCAGTAGAATAAATTCATTTGAATTGGATTTATATCTAAATACCGCTTGCTCGTGTATTTTTTCTAGCTACAAAACGTCGATCGTGAAAGCATATATTCGATTACTTTGAATGCAATTAATTTTCTGTTAATTTTACTTAATATCTTTGAAGCTTTTATTTAATAATAGTCAAAAGAAAACTTTATGAAGCCAGTGTTGATGTGTGTTTTTTTGTTTCATTTTCATCAATAAATTAAGTTATTAATATAAATGAAACTTATTTTTCATAGAGTACAGAAATAAACATAATAATGTAATATGGAGAAAACTGCTACAAAAAAGCACATGTGGTTTTTAAATTCTATACGCGGATTCTCTTTGTTCGTTTTCAACAAAGTAATAAATGATTCGTAAAAGTAACGCAGGTTATACAAAAATAAAATTCTATATTTACCCCCAGGCCAGCCTACAGTAAATATTACAGTTGTTACATTAATCCTCGGTTTTATAACTTTTCAGTTCCGATTTTTTCAGTTAGCTACGAGACGATTACTTTTATATTATTTTATTTCCTTTATTCATTTAAATACACATACAAAATTACATTTTTAAATATTTATGAAAAATGGAAATAAAAAATATATATATAAAAATATAGTATCCCACCGTCGTCGGGAACAGGGTCTAAGCTACGGGCGGTCAGGGCCTCAGAGAGAGGAACCTAACAATACGCTCCGTGTCGAGTGGTACCGCTTTCTGTATCAGACATGTGTCCACGTTGGATGGCCCACACCTGATCTGATAGTCGTTAGGCAACGTTTACGCTCGGCTGAAGTACTTGGAACAGATCAAGGCATCCGACCACGGTACGCAATCACGTTGATTTCTCCCTCTGTAGCTCCTTAGTACGCGCGCATCACACTTTGATTGATTGTTTGTGTCCACCGAATGCGCGGGACTTTATAACTGGGAGTGGAGATCCTGTCAGTGGCCAGTAGGCTTCGAAGTCCTAAGCGATCCGGCGGCCGGGGGGCCTACTCCCTAAGCACGAAGTCCGTGGTTTCGGCCTTAGTTATGAGCGCTTCCTACTCCCTATCAACTACGGACATACGATTATTTCGGGCCCCGAACTAAGGATGAATGACAACACGATTTGACAGTTGTCCCTACTACAGATGTGTTTTTGCCCGACCGAAAAGTTGAACTTGACACTTGTTTTGTTCACTCCTACGTTTCGGGCTACTTTCGGACGGGCGACTAACTTCGTTGACGGACTTAGGGAGTAGGCCCCCTGGTTCCTCCTCGGCGAGAGTAGTACCCATCGCTGGAGCTCGACGCTACTGCAGCAGCGGGTGAAGCTGGATCCAATCCCTGTTGTTGCGAGGCGGATCTCGGCAACGAGTCCGGAGGTGGTGCGCGTGTATTACCATCTCTGGCACAAGCTCTTGCTCTTGACAACATTTTTTTTTTTTTTTTCGTCCTGAATTTTTCGGTTTTGTGTGGATGATATAGGTACGTCATCTGCGTCGTTTTAAATATTTTCCTCTATTCTGTGTTTCCGCCATTTATATTCAGATTATTTATTGTTTTCAAATAGATTGGTTGTTTTTAGTTCTCTTGTGTGCTAGTCAAACTTTTCGGTAATAAGATTTTAATTGAATTTAATTCTGATGTAAAAAAAAACGTGTTGTTTTATTTTATTATTAAAACGATTTATTTGAGGGCATTTTTGACCCCTATTAAATCCAACTAATGTATTCTACTAACGTATATTTTTTTCGATGTAAGAAAATTACACAGAGAGGTAAGAAGGCGAAATATTCTAAGGAGAAACAACTAGAAACCTTTTGAATTCTGTGTTTAAAAAAAACGGATGGTATAGATCAACACGATAACATGGAACATTGCTGACAGGCTAATGAAAAAAAAAAGAAAAAAAAAAGAATTAAATAAAGAAAGAAAAAAGATAGAAAAAGAAAATAAAGAAACGGCAACACGGCATGAGCTTTTCATAGCTTGTGTCAACACGAGTGGAGAAGAATATTATACACCTATACAATGTGTAGATAAAGAATATAGTTCATATTTAAAGAATTAATAAAGCAAGTAAAAAAACCGACTAGAGATTTTTCTTTATTTAAAATATTGTTTTCAGTATGTCCTTACAAGAAAGGATAGAAAGTTTCAACCCTTTAAAAGACGATATCTCCACATTTCATGCACATTAAGCACTATTGAACAGTGTCAGTCAGCGTCGGTCATTGAGCAACACACACAGGAGCTGAAAGCATTTACATTCAGACCATAAATCATATGTTATTACTTCGCTTGCTCTGCAAACGGTTGCGCTTGCGTTGCCTCTGGGATTTAGATGTATTGCTTTGTTATTGCTAAGGTGGAAGACGTATTCTGAGGTGGTGTGCTATTGTTATTATTGAGGTGTTGAATTATATGATATTGGTTTTCATATCTTGAGTTCTCTTGTCTGTCATTAACTTGTGTCTAGTCTGTCTCCTTCTTGTTGTGAGCAGATGTGGCAACACTTTCCACTAGGGAATTAAAATTTATATGCTGATAAATTTCCTGGGGGCTTAACTCGTTCAACGCCGTAACGGACAGTGATGGGCGGTACTCGCTACTCTCGTGGTGCCAGTTGAAAAACATTGATTTTGCTACATTTCATCGATGTATTATAAACTACTCTGATTTGCGGTCACCTGTGGGCGACGCGACCCAAACGGAAGAGTTGGTTGTCGGCCAACTGTGGTCAACTGTGGTGGCTCGAACGGAAAACCATTTTTTTTTCGTCGGCAGTCAATGTTTTAAAGGGGTAGAATACGGAATTTCGACGTTACTGCGAAAGTTTACTGAAATGAAATGAAATGAATGAATGAATTTATTTCTGTAACTAAATCTGTTACAGACACTTTTACAAGTCAATGTAATGTTTTTTTTTTTTAAGACTAGATGGAACCGGCATTTCCTATCTGACTATCTCTGAGAAGAAAAGCCGAAACAAACTCAGAGGTCAAGGTCTCTTTTAAAGTCCAGACGTTGTAGTATAAAACTATGTGAGTGTAACAATGTAGGGCAAAGTCTGGAATGGCCTTTTGAGGAAAGAGCCAAAGCAGGTTTGAGTTGACCTGTCCTAACTGACGGCACGCATGCATCAGCTATCGTGTAGCTCAACCTTATTATCGGGAGCTCAACGACCAGACGCACGACGCCACAATCAGCCGGACATTTGCGTAGGTCACAAAAATACTCAAAACTGGCCAAACAATTTTATAAAATTCGTGTACAAAGCTAGCCTACATGGTACTCACATTCACAATTTAATGAAATAACAAATAATAATAAATAAAAAAACAAACGACATATTAATAATAGTCGACGAATGTCAAAATAAAAATATAAAAATAATTCAATAATCGTAATTATCAATAAATAATTACAACTCAATATACTATTTAGTATATTGAGTCATTTGGGTTAGGTTAGGTTAGAACAGTGACCAAAAAAGCGCGAAGGTGAGCGAGCGAAGCGAGCGTGCTGCGGCAGTAGCCGCCGAGCGCCAGATCCCCTTAATTGTTGATGAATCAAGCTATTAAACTTTTGCGGTAACGTGCATAGATATTTTGTGCGTCGAAATTCCGAGGTTTACTCGTTTTAAAGCAGTTTGGGACTCGCCATGTGTTTTTTGTCGATGACCGTTTAAAAATGACACTCACCTCACAGGGTCACATGAGTCGCAGTGGGTTAAAGTACTAGTCAAAAATGTTTGAGTTTTGAAGTACATTTTCTTGTTTCATGCAGCTCTATCCATCGTCTCGAACTACCAAACATAATACTTTTACTTAATAATCATTTATCCTCAGAAACCCCACTGATTTTAGCACGCAAGCGTCACTAAGTACTTAAAAGCATCATTACATGTCCAAAGTCTCGTCGGCTGGTGAATTAAGCAATTTAGGCAAACGTGGATACGAAGCCACCAGCAGATCCAAGGTTGAGGAAAAGGGAGTCTAATGTTCTAAGAATTGAGCATAGCAACACTGCCCTTTTACGGAAAAGCGTTTATGAAATGGCTCCAAGAATATATAATAAAATACCTCATGACTTAAAAAAATTAAATATAAATCTCTTTAAGAAAAAGCTGAAAGAACTGTTAATAAAGAAATGCTGCTACACAATAAGTGAATTTTTAGAATGATTATAAGTCATATAACTAATTTAGATTAAAAAAAAATAAAAATAATAACAGTATTATATAATTAATATAATTTTCGAAACAGACTGTATAAATATGTATAATAGAAGAAATAACTATAATTACAATAGAGATTAACAGTATTATATATAAATATAATAGAGTAAGAAAGCCAAATAAAAATATTATATTAAGGCAAGCAATGAATAGATATAAGTGATGGAATTAAATAGTATTATATAAATGTGATAGTATTATATACATAATAATAGGTTAATTGAACTTAATAACAAAATAAGTCAATAGAATATAAGTAATTCTCGTTTAATATAATTTTCGTATGCCCACAGGCACAATGTAGCGAACTTCCTGTAACTCTAACACCTATTGTATTGTACACCTGCATTGACGAATAAAAAGATTTGTATTTGTATTTGTATTTGAAGCTTTAGCAGATTACCGTTAACCCACTTACAGCGTGAGGATGGCGCTTAGTCCACTGTTAATGGACGCGTAATACGATTTGCTGTTTGATGTACATTTTCTATGGAGATCCCGGAATGGGTTTAGTGTGTTATTTAGTTTATTGATTTATGTTGTTAGGCCTATTCTTGTTTTTGTTGTTTGTTGAAGGAGCTCTTAAGTGTGAGACTTTTTTTCATTAAATGTGAGACTGTCTCTATCCATTCTTCCAGTCCATCCAAAGGTTGTCAGGAAGAGATCACATTGTGTGAAAAGTCATACCGATCAATCAAGTCGGTTTTGTCGAATATAAGTTTTTTTTCTATAGTACCGCCCATTGTGTATTTTTTATTGTGCTTACTCGTACTTGTTTTTGTTTATCTGGTGTATGTACAATAAAGAGCATTTAATAATAAAACTTTATTTTCAAGTAATAAAGACTTACTGTGTTAGGAATACTAACATAGTTATACCACTTAATAACTATGTTAGTACTCCTATTCTACACACTTAACCTAGGCGTACTGTATAGTAGATATGTGAATCCCTGCTACAAGCTCAGTTCCGAGGTAGAAAGCTTGCAGCAGCGGTTCACACATAAGCAGTCGAGCCTGCTCGCTATACAGCGCAGTACAACGTATTTACCTAAAAAAATACCTTTTCACCGTGTGAAAATGGGTGGCTCTGTGAGTTTCAGGTCATCGACTCACATGTACAGTGTGGTTTGGCTGGAGACCCTTCAGGTCACACAAATAAGTTCCCAGCTACGTAGAAACGGTCCGTACGGACCATTACAAACAGTCCAATAGAAAAAAAAAACTCAGTTTGGTGCCAATGGCCAGTATATGCTTTTTAGGCGAGGATTTAGTCCAGTAGTGAACTATAATAGATTCTGTCAAGTCATATATTTCTTGACTGATATAGGTAGCGGGTAGCGCTGGGCAATATTGACAAAAGAGGGTAGTCGTCTATATGGATCAACCTATCCGATGTTATAAAGGCGGTGGTCATTCGATGAAGCAGGAGCATTCGGTGCTGAACATCTGAAGAAGTCTGACCTTTTATATTTCACTAGCTTGTCCTTATTTTATGATCTTGTAATAATTGTGTAAAGTATTATATTGTGATCTAGTTTATGTTACTAACACTAACCCAAATACAAGCACTCTGAGTGGTGGAGAGTCTATGTTGGTTTTATTTACTACATTTACCTTGCTCTCAATCCTGACATACCTATAATAGGTATAACTGTAATGATAGAATCACCCCTGAACGATTATGTTGTTGTCTTTTACATAACTGTGATTTAAAATAGAGGATTCGTGCTGTCCTGGAAGATGCATGCTCACTTTTGCTAACAATATAGCACTTAGAGTAAACAAAGGCAGGAAAAAATCCTTCCTTTAGTATTATTACGTTATTATGACTGTTTTAATTTACTCCAAATGATAACAAAGCATGCTTATATAAAACGTTGTTACCTCAACATGAATTTATGTAATTTTTACAACTTTCAGAATTCCGGAAACCTTTTTCAAAACATTACGTAATACTTTGTAAAGAAGTAAAGTAATATTTCAAAAGAGCAGAGGGTTAGTAGCCCGGTTATTTTAAATACTCCATTAAAACGCTTTTTCTTTAGTAATTTTGCTAGCAACTACTACATACTACATTATGAATAAAAGTGAGGATTTTAAAGAGTTCGTTCTACGTTGTAACTGATTTACGTTTCTATGCAGTTAGGTAGCCATTTTCTTTTTATATTTTTCTATTTTGTGAACAACAATGTTGGTGAAAATATTTTGGCGTCCAATTCATAAAGGTTTAAATCTATCAAGGTACATCTACATTATACAGGATGTAAAAAGACCCATCACATAGCCGAAAACTACATTGACCAAAAATTATTGCTGGGAAACGACTTTTATTTTTTGGCATAAAAAAAACGCTCTTATTTGTAGCGCGCAACGTGTGGTTGTGACGATGCCGCGCGTTTGCATGCGTGCAGCGGCCACACAGCTGAGTCAAAGCGGTCGTATGCGTTTGATATTCGTTGCGTTTTTGTAACTTCAAATGCGTAATTTGTGAGGAAAAATTGAAAATTTTGATAAGGTTGTTTGGAAGAAAGTTTAGTATTATCACTTAGAATACGATTTTGGAAAAAAACTAAAAAAAAAATGTGTACTTTGACCTTCAATATCTCCAAAACCAATGGTTTCCCAGGTATGGTCTAGTAGAAAAAATGATCCCAATGATGGGTAGAATATGTGGTTTTCATTATCGTCAAGGGTCTTTTTACACCCGATATACAGGTTGTAAACCAATTCGTGTAATTCCATCAAACCTCGTGATCTACTGGTGACCGTCATCATCATTATTCAGCCGAATGACGTCTACTGCTGGACATAGGCCTCCCCCAAACAATATTGGGGGGGTTTACCATAATCGCCACGCTTGGCAGGCTTGTTGGCGATCGCAGTATGGTCGTTAAAGTACTCAGAGAACGTTGCTGCCCATCCTCTAGTGAATCCCTTAGTCGCCTTTTACGACACCCACGGGAAGAGATGGGGTAGTGCTATTCTTTACATCCGGCACCACAAGGACGATAGATGGACTCTGTAAGGAGTTAAACTTTTTTTGAATTACTTGATTTGCTTAACTTTTGTAACTTTAGTGCACCCAGTTAACTGACTGCGCGGAGCGATACAGCGTTAGTCGTGCCCGCTAGCTGTATAGCCGTGCTTCTGTTCAACTATGCGTGGCATCGAAATGTTCTTTAAAACAAAACGAATAAATAAAAAAAAAACCCTATCTGTTGGTTGACATACGACGACTTACCACTATAGAAAGAAAGACAAAAAAGAAAAAAAAAGAAAAATCTCGTACTTTGTTAATCTATCTACAGGGTGTAAACGAATTCGTGTAATTTCTTCAAACCACGGTTTATTTCAGAATCAACAAAAAAAAGTTTCAAAAAATTAAACATGTTAGTCTGTATCTGAGTAATTTTAGCATCCTGAGTTAACTGCCTACGTGGAGCGATATCGCGCTGGTCGTGCCCGTCAGCTGTGATAACGTACCTTCATTTATTAATGCATGGCATCTAAATTTTCTATCACATAATTTTTTTATTGGAAAAGAAAAGGTTTATTTTTATTTTTAATCAATCTAAAACCCGTGTGGGGTTGATCTATACCATTAATAGATCATGTGGTTTGAAGGAATTATACGAATTCGTTTACACCCTGTATATGTATTATACACAAATTCATTTACCTACCTATTGTGACATAAATTAGGTACCTAATCTTAACCTCTCTCCACAATGACCTAGTTCTAATACCCAATTACTTCACAAAGAAAACTCCGCCTAAGCGCTACTTGCGCCAGTTTAACCCTCAGTTACATTAACAAAAGGCAATTTGCGGGATCGCAGGCTCTCTAAAGATCGTCTATTACCTCCCTTCTCACCAGCAGCGGCTAGAGGGTTAAGTTTGCTTGCGGTGTCTACCTGAGGCGTCCTTGTCGCCTTAAACTTGCTTCTAAGTCACTATTTAAGTCCACAATTTGTAGGGAAAGCACGAACTATTCAGAATTTAACATTTTAGTTTTAAAGTATTATTTTAATCTGACAGACATTTGAACCTACGAGCAGTTGTGGTTTTTTTGTAATTAAAGTCCAAAAAATGTTTTCTGCTAAAGACAAAATTTGATGTAATTACTATTAACTAACTTTTAAATATCATCTAAGAGTTTTAACCGGTAGATGCCCGCCCGACGATCCGGATCGTCAATGCCATTGTTTATCTATTGTGTCTATAAATACATCGTCGGTCATATCGTCGGTCGGGACGTACCGATTGAGTACTGTAATTATAGACACAATAGATAAACAATGGCACTGACGACCCGGATCGTCGGTCGGGACGTACCGATTGAGTACTGTAATTATAGACACAATAGATAAACAATGGCACTGACGACCCGGATCGTCGGTCGGGACGTACCGATTGAGTACTGTAATTATAGACACAATAGATAAACAATGGCACTGACGACCCGGATCGTCGGTCGGGACGTACCGATTGAGTACTGTAATTATAGACACAATAGATAAACAATGGCACTGACGACCCGGATCGTCGGTCGGGACGTACCGATTGAGTACTGTAATTATAGACACAATAGATAAACAATGGCACTGACGACCCGGATCGTCGGTCGGGACGTACCGATTGAGTACTGTAATTATAGACACAATAGATAAACAATGGCACTGACGACCCGGATCGTCGGTCGGGACGTACCGATTGAGTACTGTAATTATAGACACAATAGATAAACAATGGCACTGACGACCCGGATCGTCGGTCGGGACGTACCGATTGAGTACTGTAATTATAGACACAATAGATAAACAATGGCACTGACGACCCGGATCGTCGGTCGGGACGTACCGATTGAGTACTGTAATTATAGACACAATAGATAAACAATGGCACTGACGACCCAGATCGTCGGTCGGAACGTACCGATTGAGTACCTGTAATTATAGACACAATAGATAAACAATGGCACTGACGATCCGGATCGTCGCGTCGGGCCTCTACCGGTTAAAAGTGATGAGATTAGTCTATTGCATGGATTTAAAATTCTCGAAGTTGTGCACTTTATACAATACAGCAAGATTTTTGAGTCGTCTTACCACGGATCACGCGGTTTGAAGGAATTGTACGGATTCGTTTACACCACGTATATTTAAAAATTGACATAACATAACTCACGCCTGTATTCCCTGAATGTATAAGCAGAGGTATGTAGTACATCATCAGTTCGCCGTTATGTTAAAGTCCCATGTAATAGGGGGCGAGCCTACTGCCATCAAGCGAGCACAAATCCAGACTCCGGGCTGCTACTGAGTAACTAAGGCACCTGTTTCACCGCGAACGACAAGCGAGCAGCGAGTAGAGCTAGAAACTAGAAACGAGTTGGCGAGCAGCGAGAAGCGAGTGTGTAGTTCCAATAGCTTTGTCGCTAGGCTATAAGCGAGTGTGCGAGAGCGACGGGCGATTACTCGCACCACTCCAAATGTAAATGACCGCTGGTTAGTCTCTCGGTGTGAGTTCTGACCGCCAAGCGAGCATCGCTGAGCGAGTATTATCTTTGATAGCTCTTCTCGCTCAGCGACAAACTAGTGAAGCGAGACCTCGCCGGCAGTGTGAACAGTCAGCGATCGACTATTAATATATGCATCTCTTTTGTTTACACGGAATGTATATCTATTGTACGTTACTTGAGCGAGAAAATAGCCGATAGTTAGTCGCTTCCTCGCCGGCAGTGGGACAACTGCCTAAGTTCCACATGAAAAAACCCAATAACACTTTGCCTGGCCTGGGGATCGAACCCAAGATCTTTCGCTCAGCAGTCGCGCTTGCGATCACTAGACTAGTGAGGCAGTAAAAAAACGAGAAAATAATATTAATCTAATAACCGTTTAGAAACATTGAGTGATTCTTAAAATTATTTTGTTTACGGTCCTACTAACAACAAACATAATTCGAAAGGTTTTAATAAACTACGTACCTAATAATAGCAACGCGGTATAAAAAATAACATTAATGTTGGTTTTATTACATTACTTACAATGTTTGCTGATTTATCGTCGGCTCTTGAACAAAAAAAACTAACATGTTTTCTTTTATAACCTACATATATTAGGATTATTATTCATGACTAATGTATGAGCTTCCATACATTCATATTTTTGCTTGTTAGTACGTGTTATTGTTAGACTGGATGGATTAATTTTTCAGCGGTCGTGATATTTTTTCTAACCACGAGGATGAGAAATGGTAGTTATGAATAAACTTACATAATCGGCAGATGTTGATTGAAATAAAATTTCATTCATTTTACCAGTACTTGATTGGTTGAGTGACAAAAGTGATAGGATCGTACTAGTTTCTTCGGTGCGAGCACGAATCTTTTTATCGAATAAAAAGAATAGATTTTCTCGATTCGACTCGATAAATAGATCCGTACTTAGCGGTACGCTGAAGTGGAGCGATTGAGTACCAAATTTAAAAAAAAACTGAAAAGAGTAAAATAATTACCTTAATGTAAAATTAACAGTTTCAGAAGTTGGTGCTTATTCATGCTGAACGAAATTTAAGGCTTCTGAAACTGTTAATTTTACAAACAGCTATTTCTGTTAAACTATTGACTTTTGGGAAAAGTGGTAGAACAAAAGTTACTCATTATTATGGGTACTTTAACACCTTTTCGGATTAGTACCCCTTTTCTGACTAACCTTTTATTTCACTCTTCCGTTTTTTTTTCATAAAAATTTTTCTTTTTTAAAAATAATTTTTGTTTTTTTATTTTGTTTGGTATAAATAATACATAAACATGCGATTACAGTAATCGCGAGTAATTTGCTGGTATCCATTGAAGAGTTCCATTGTCTGTCTCCGTAGATCATCATCAGATCTTCACCAAATATAAACCACCTCGGAAAAGTACTTTTTAAACAAAAAAGAATCATTAAATTGGTTCACAATTGGTGACGATATCGCTGAACAAACATACAAAAAAAAACCGGCCAAGTGCGAGTCGGACTCGCGCACGAAGGATTCCGTACCATTATCTATAAAAACGGCAAAAAAATCACGTTTGTTGTATGGGAGCCCCCTTAAATATTTATTTTATTCTGTTTTTTCGTATTAATTGCTGTTATAGCGGCAACAGAAATACATCATCTGTGAAAATTGCAACTGTCTAACTATCACGGTTCATGAGATACTGCCTGGTGACAGACGGACGGACGGACAGTGGAGTCTTATAATAGGGTCTCGTTTTACCTTTTGGGTACGGAACCCTAAAAAACACGTCGAATTGAGAATCTCCTTTTTTTGGGAGGCGGTTAAAAATACAAAAGTAATTACATTTCACCTAAGCCATAGTTCAAACTATCTACACTTACATTTCGCGTATAATAAGGTACATTTACGATAAGTACCTTTTAGTTCATTAGTTACAAATACAATAACAAGATCCACCATTAATCACATTTTCTTCAACTTGATAAATCATTATTTACTTCCCAGAATGCGCAGTGCAGAATTGCAGTCTTATAACCCTTATTGGCAAAACAAAGGCTTCAACGGAATCCTCCCTAGGGGTGTTTATTCTTAGCTCCAAGAAAAACGGATCCTTATTTTATATCTAATAATTACAGTGATAAAAACAAAAACAACAAAACTTTTAAAAAAGTAAAAACCGACTTCAAAAAAAAACTAAACGGAGTAAAATAATTATCATTTAATAAAACTATCAGTTTCAAAAGTCGGTGCCTTCAATTTGGTTCAGCGTGGATTAGCACCGACTTCTGAAACTGATAGTTTTATTAAATGATAATTATTTTACTCCGTTTAGTTTTTTTTTTGAAGTCGGTTTTTACTTTTTTTTAAGTTTTTTTATTTTATACTTTTTAGTGCCACAATTTACAATTACAATAGTGTACAAATTCTCGGACCAGCACTACAACTAGAACGTCGTCCACATACGATTTGTGTACTTTTTCTGTTGTTTTTATTGATTTTTCCAAAAAGTGCTGCACCAATTTCAATAAAATTTATATGGGACCACCTCTGAAGTATGGGCTACCAAACAAAAAAAGAATCATCAAAATCCATTCATAATTGGGGGAGATATCGCGTAACAAACATACAAAAAAAAAAAAAAAAACATTCAGACGAATTGAGAACCTCCTCCTTTTTGAAGTCGGTTGAAAAGAAAAATATTTTTGTACTTAATATTTTACTAAAATGTCTTAAAAGTTGCGTCAAACACCCCCCGGGGTGCGGCCGAGTATACCAAAATGTCTGAAACGACAGAGATAAGGTATAACGTACTGTACAATAGGTAAAATACGTATATATATTTCTTAAAATACGCATAGACGCAAACACATTCTATCTAGTTTTCAAACTTTTCTACCTACTTATTAAAATCACTTTTAGGATGAGCAAGATGGTTTGAAAATTCATCATAATCTGGTGATTTGTATCACATACCTACATATATATGTATCTCATGCTTTTTTCTCATGGGGGTAGGCAGAAACTATAGAACGCTACATGCTGCAATCCTTACATACTCCTTTTGCTTCGTTCAAGTTCATACATCTTGTCATACGCACACTCCGATTGGGAGTACTACGCAAATGTTCTTTTTGAAGAACATCACCAATAACATCGATGAATGTCCTTCTAGGGCGTCCTGTATAGGCGTTTCCACTGATAAGTATCATTTGAAAATATTTTCTATTCTACTTTTCTTCCATGACACGAAGAAACGAGCGAGGAGCTCGCGAAAAAAAAAATTGTTGAGACAAAAATTCAAAAAATTATCTAAGCATTCGATAAAGTTTAAACTCATCTCAAACTCGTTACATTTCTCTAGAAGATGATCAACAAAAACTTGCGTGGGTTGAGCAGGAAAGTTTCCTAGTAAAATAGCTTTATAATTACAGAGCTCAATATTTCAACCTATTTACACCAGCCTTCAAACTAGTTTTGTGTTTACATTTACAAAACCTACATTCAACCCTAACTGAGCAATTTGCTTTCCACTAAAAGAAGTAAGAGCTAACATTATTTTTTATGCTGCAAATGAATTTAACCTCTACACAGCAAAAATGGGTAGAAATTTATGTTCTGAAAAATGTTCTCAGGCGTCTGAATTAGGTTGCGTTCCAGCCACAATTGTGACGAATTCGTCCCAATTTCTTCGCCACCTCGTCTCAAATACGGACGATTTTGTACTCTGGAAATACTCGTGTCCTTTGATCCTTGACCCCATTTCGCCACACGGGGGGATCGGGGTCTTGGCACATGTGTGTCCTAAGTAAAAGATATCGTTGAGTAAACGTGGGCTGATGTATTTTTTACGAAAGAACGGAATAGGAAATGTTGTCGTAAGTTTGAGTTATAGGTAGTAGATGTTTGTTTTCATGTACGAGTCAGTGGACTTTGAATGTGTTTGTTGATTGTTTTAGGAAGTAAAGTGAAGTGGGGATGCCGTGATGACATACAATTTTAATGATACCGCGTATTCTATGAAAATGTAGAGGATATCCTAGAAGGGATACATCGATGTTATTGGTGATGTTCTTCAAAAAGGACAGGTGTGTAGTACTCTCAACCGGCGTGCGTGTAAAACTAACGTGGACGAAGCGTTTTCGCTTCGTACACGTTAGTTTTACACGCACTCTTTTGAGTATGATGTAAGGATCGTAGCATGTGGCGTTCTATAGTTTCTGACACCATAGCAAAAATGCGTGATTTTATAATTTATGTATGTATTTTAAATGATGTTTTTACGACCGTACACAAATAATACAATCAAGTACATTTAGTAGTCTAGCCACAGGAGTTTACTTACGATAATATTTTACTTGAATCAATAGGTCTCTAAGCGAATTTGTCTATGACCTGATCAAATAAAAATAGTCTTTATTTACACGCGCAGAACAGCATTTTAATTGCGCAAAACACTCGTAAACGCTATTGTTTTGATTTTGAAAGGTCAACAATTTCCATAGCAACGTATGTATTAACAATGAACTTCTCCTCAACTATGTACCACGCAATGAATATTGTTGTATTGTCAAAATGAAAGCTATTGAAATTACGAAAGTGATACGCAATTTGGATGCAGATATACACTCGGGAGCAATGAATCCAGATCAGAAACATAAACCTTAATATCTCGGAAACTTAGAATGCTAGCTTGTTCAAATAAAAAGTATTTCATAGACTTGTGTTGGAGGAACACCTCGTTCCTCCACAGACTATTTAAGAAGTTTTATTAATTTTGTTTGAGTAAGTAGTATTAAATAGCCTAAAAATATTTTTTATTTCAATAAGCTATCATTCTTAATTTCAGAGATATTAAGGTTTATTTATTGGTGATCCGGAATCATTGCTCCCGAGTGTAGTTGACATAAGTTTCCACTCCGACATTTCCTTTACTTAAAGGATTTAGTGAAATTAAAAAAAACTTCCGAAAAAAACATGCTAGTATAAAGTAAAATGAGTTAATATCTAGTCTTGGTTGTAAAGCACACAAAAAGCTTATAAAATATGGTTTTAATAATCTTCATCTTGGTGCTCCTTCCTCATAAACTTAAACATTTTAACATCGTGTCCGTCCTTTAATGGATTGCGTACTCTTGTATAATGAATAGGGCCATAAACGCTGTATTGCGTCCATCTAGGACTACTATGTTATGATGGCGGCAAGCCATAAATTATATTATGGGGATAGAATTTTTATGAACAATGTTTTTGTACTATAACTTTCGTGAGACACATTTATATTAACGATGGGCGATTGTTGCACAAAAAAACAATCGACTGAATCGAAAATTGTACTGTTGCGCATTCGATTGTCGATTTAGTAGTTCCTCACCATAATTATTCGGATAACAATCGACGAACCAGTAAATGTAGACTGAGACAGTAGAGGACAATTAAATAATCTATTAGCGCCAATCGCATAATAACTGCAATTGTACTTGTAAGTAGTGGCGCACGGACTTTTAACTATTGAATTGTGGCGCAGCGGCAGCGCACGCACCACCTTTTAGTAATTACTTATTTAGTAGTACGAGTATTATAGTAATACGTGCGCTGCGCCACAATTCAATACAAATTAGTAGTTAAAGTTGATACGGTAACCGTAACAGTGATTGTCTCCTGCTGCGCTTCGTTAGTCGATGACAATCGACTAACATCAATTGTTATCGACTTTTATCGGCTGGACTGAACAATCGACTAAGTCGATTAGTTTTAGTAATAATCGCCCACCGATATAAGAATAATTCATATTTATGATTAGTTTCGGTTTACTCACGTGCATTTCGAGTCGAACTACGAGGCTCGCCGCGTGATCAGGTCATGATTAAGGGCTCCGTTTGGGTCCGAAACTAGTCGGGCAATCCCGAAAAATGCACGTGAGTAAACCGTAACCGATCATAAATATGAACAATGTTCAATTTTTTCTATGTATATGGTTCGTTCCACGTGTTGAGCAACTGTAAGTGCAGTGAGTAGTTAATAATTATCGTATAATTAATCTTGGGTGTATTAAATATTGTGTAAGTATAATTAATATTTACACAATAGAATACAAATAGAATAGAAATCAAAGTAGGTGGAAAGAATAAACATGTTTCCAAAAGAGTTAGCCTTGTACAATCTGCCTTAAATTAGGCATGCAAACATTTGTGAGATCAATAAATTAACATTAAAATATTTCCCTAAAGTAATACAACAAAAACTTTTGGTAAATTTAGGTGAATATCAAATAATTTTGTTTTCTTGAGACGATAGTTCATAGCTGTGCTAGAATCCGATAGGTGGTACCTAGTCAAGTTATTTCCGCGGGCACAGCCGCGGGAGAACAGCTAGTATAAATATATAAATAAATTATCCTTCAGGGGCAGTTAGCTTCTGAGTACTAACCCGATCCACTCTGATATGTAGATTAAAATATGATTCGCATTACCGCGGTGAAGGAAAAGATCGTGAGGAATCTTGAACACCCGAAAGGACCCCAAATACTTTTCGATGGGCTAATTATGTCTACACATTTTTTTTTTAAAGCTTTTCCTCGCTCGATGGTTTCTCCTGTATCGTGGGTGCGTTTACAGGCACTATCACATACACAAACGCCCAGACCCGAAACAACTATCTGTAGAAGCCAATGGCTCAGCCACTGCACCAAACGTGTCGTCAATTAACGGCCATTTTCAATAACCTATCTATCGGCGGTTTGCCTTACCTACTAGAGTTAGAAATGTGACATTACTTCTATGGAGATTATGTCAAATTTCTATCTCTAGTAGGGGAAATCATCAATAGATAGGTTATTGAAAATGACCGTTATAGAGAATTTAAAAAGGTCTCATTCTGATGGTCTTTTCACATTGGAGTTAAGTATTATTTTTTTCTTTGTCCTTCCATAAACCATTACATGTAAAAGCTTCCGAGATTATGAAGAATCGTATCCTTACAATATATTTTACCGAGATAATAAAAAATCTTGACCTAAAACCTAAAAGGCATCAATTGATAGACCTGGCGGGTAGGATTACTTGGATATTGAATATTACAAGGCATTTCGTCTATAACCTAGATTCTCGAATTCTGTATATGTTTGCTATAAGTTCTAGATATTTTATACCTACAAGGCATGCTTGCCAACCTCCAGTGACGTAAAAGAATGACTGGGAAGACAATGAAAAACGATGTCTTTAATTTTGCTTAACATTCCATTGCGCGCTACCATCAATCTTTTCAATGGCGATGTTGCAGAAATAAAGCAGTGGAAAGGTTGTTTTGCATCCCAGCAATCTGATTCCTTATACTTGGATACATTTTTAATTAAAAAGTTTCTGGAATTAAATTTCTACTGCATTTGAAAGGCAAAGAGATGTCAATATCGAACAGTAAACATTTCAAAGCAAATTCAATTCTAAGGAAAGTAATCGCTATATTATTAATTCTGTTGTACTTGTCACTTGAAATTGGAAAGTCTTATGCTTGTTTCCCACGGTGTGTGATAGCGCGCACCGCGACGCACGAGATCGCACCGACGCACCATGGGAAGACACTCGTTCGTTGTAAAGCGGACGCATGCGGAGCGGTGCGACGTATCCACATCAAGCACCCTCATAATGTGGCTTCCCGCGGTGCGTGATTTTACGGATGATACCACGCAGAGCCGGTGCGCGTTACCACGCACCGTGGGAGGCTGCCAGCTTTAGAATGAATAGGTATTAAATCGATTAGCCTGCCAGGTGACTCGATTCAAACACCAGCATCCTAATTGCGCAAAACATTCGTAATCGCTTTCGCTTTTTGACAAGCCAACAATTTCCATTGCAAAGTATTTATTAACAATCCGAATTCTCCACAACCATGTACCACGCAATGAATATTGTTGTATTGTCTAAATAAAAGCTATTGAAAGTACGAATGTGATACGCAATTCGGATTCAGTTCATCGAAATAACGTATTATTCATGAAGCAAGAACTAAGGCCATTAAGCTTACAGAAGTCATTTAAATACCTCGGTGTTTGAGATGCCCTGATACCTACTTACATATAGTTCAATCCACGAAAACGCGCCACACTCTTTGTATAAATCGCTACAGTGCAAAAGTGTGCATTACAAATTGCTATAGTGTTAGTTTTATCGCCACACAATAGTTAGATATGTGCATACACTAATATAAGATAATAATAAGAGATGTGTGCATACGCACCGGGTTAGGGGGAAACTCGCCTCTCGTCCGCGGCCCAAATTACACGCAGTAGGAACATTAGTGGAAAAGTTGGCCGAATGCGTGGGCTAGAATACCATGAGCAAATAGTTAAATCGACCCGTTCGGATTTAATTTCATTAAAATGAAAAAAAGGTGCGAAATAAAACGCAAGTATCAAAATATGGGGTATTCCTCGAAGCTTGCGAAGTTGATTAAGCACCTAGCTCCAGTTCATTTCTGCTTTCCTGGTAGTTTTAATAAATAAACAATTAGGACAGTTGAATTTTAAAACGTGTATCAATATCATGTATTCTTCCTTTCATGCTGTTCTCCATGTTTCATTGTTGGTGCGCTTCGAGGAATACCCCATATTTTAATACTTACGTTTTATTTCGCACCTTTTTTTTCATTTTAATGAAAGTAAATCCCAATGGGTCGATTTAACTACGATACTTTTTTCCCATGGTATTCTGGCCCACGCATTCGGCCAACTTTTCCACTACTGTTCCTACTGCGTGTAATTTTGGCCGCGGATGAGAGGCGAGTTTCCCCCTAAGGCTACGCACCATGGGCTAGCTCTCACAAAAAGGAGAGGGGCGCGTCTTCGTGAATTGAACGCACTGTATTTGTTTATTTTTTTCGGCTGGGTATTTATTTATTTAATACTTCAATGCACAATGGTGGTACATAAGGCGGACTTAATGCCACAAGGCATTCTCTACCAGTCAACCTTTGGGTCAAAGAGAACAGCATCGAAAAGAGGTACAAAAATAAAAATAAAAAAGGATATTTGCGACTTAATTAACTATCATGGGTATCCTCATGAATAACTTCCATCTGAGTAAGGCAGAGAGGTACCTTTTACTGACTGGCCTTTTACTGACTGACGTCCGAAACCAATAACCGATCTTAGTCCAAAATCTCTGGATTAAGTAAGTTACGTTTTTGACATTCTTTCTATTGAATTTTTGCCAAACATGGTTATTTATAGCAGCGAAAGTGGCGCCACATTAAAAAAAACATTATTCCTGTTAACACACAACATATTGATGTTTTATGTAGGTACAACATTTTCGTCAAGTGTAGAAATTTTAGAACACCAAAAAACAATACTTGACCTCCTAGGTTAGAAGTTATAGTTATTAATGCAAAAAACTGCCGTTTTTAGTACTAATCGCATTAAACCGCCCGGTCGTTCTCTGCACAAAAGAGGGAGGCTCTGAGATCTCCAGTGAAACGCACCGGTGCCGAACCCAGTATTGAATTTCAAGGTCACGTTCAATATCGCCCACGTCGTATGGTATTCTATGCAGATGTTTTTTGTAAGCGTTTTGTTATTGGAAATGGCATGACAGTATTGAATGAGGCCTTTGTGTCCTGACTAAGGTTCAATCTTCGTACCGAGCGAAATATTTGTATGGGTTTTCATTGAAGTGCTGTATCTGGATGTTCATGAATGTGATTTGTGTATGTTATTGCATTGGCATAGCACTATAAAGATGGTGTTCATTATGGAATTATTTTTGTTATTATTTATTTGGCGCTGAATGCTGCAATACAGGTTCTTCTTAGTCGACTTCAGATGCTAAAACTTGTGTACACAAGCTGTTTTACTAATACATTTGGGAACAAAGAAATCGAGCCACTTCTTTTTTCACATGTCCTGGTTATTAGCTTTGGTTTCATCTATACTAATATTATAAAGAGGTAGAATTTGTTTGTTTGTTTGTTTGTATGTAAGAGTTAATCTCCGAAACTACTCATCCGATTTCAAAAAATCTTTCACCAATAGGAAGCTACGTTATCCCTGAGTGCTATAGGCTATATTTTGGGATCAAAAAAATTAGGGATACGTAAATTAACGGGAGCGAAGCCGCGAGCAAAAGCTAGTGAATTATATAATTCAAAATCAAAAAACTACCCTCATTGTAAAGGTTATTAAACAATCTTTTAGGTGATATATGTTTAGAATTGATCTGTTCCATAATACCAAAAATAATAACAATTATACTTATACGTGGTATACATTAATTTTGTTAACCATACGAGTAGTACCTACTAGTTTTTGAGAAAATATATAATATTACATTTAAACAAAAAAAATGGTAATACAGACCTTTATAATATTGGTACCAGGGCAGGCATTTTATTTATCAAACACCTGAATGAAAATTGTTACAATTTGGAAAATTAAAACGATAACAATAACGCGTAACAAAACCGGCATATTACAAGATAGACAAAACATTCCAAAAATGTATACAAAGCATAATCAGACCATTAAGTACCTAGGTACTGTCCCACTGCTGGGTAAGGGCCGATTCTCAGAATGAGAATGGATTTAGGCTTAGTCCACCACGCTGCCCTGGTGAGGGTTGGCGGACTACACATGGGACCCTTTCAGGTGTGCAGGTTTCCTCACGATGTTTTCCTTGACCGTTAACGCAAGTGATAATCAAATTATGATCAGCACATGAACTCGAAAAGTTAAGAGGTGCTGGCCGGGATGGAACTCAGTCCCTCCTGCATTGAAGCACAGTAGACATATAAGCTAAAGTAGTACTTCAACTACCTACAATCGTCCGATTTGACACACTCACACAGACACGCACTGCAACAAGACAAATGAGGTATTTTCGGGATACAGTTCCATACAAAAACAAAAAAACTACTCAGTATACAGAGCGTGTCTGTGTGAGTGTTTCAATTCTTGAGATTATAGTAAGTTGAGGTACTGATTTAGCTTATAATATAAGCTAAAGCAGTACCTCAACTGCTTTGGATCTTGATCTGCTGATTATGTCTACTGTGATTGAAGGTAAGCGTTCAACCGCTCGACTGAAAATTTTATTGATACATACATTCATCTAAAATACGGTCATTAAAAATAGACTTCGTACTTTTTTGACCGCCAGAGCATATTACAGCGTGACTGAGTTCTGAAAAAGAATTAGTTTTGACATGATTAAAATTTGGAGGTACCTGCATAATAATGCTGATTAATCTTATAATTTCATTAACCCGAATTTACATTAGACATAAGAAAATATTATATTATTACATGTATCTTATTAAAAATTATGACTAGGTACTTTTAATATTTTGTTAATCTTTAAAATTTTATAATCCTATTATTTTGCACGTCACGCCGCGCCGTGACAAATATGTCTGCACTTAATTTATTTTGTCATCTTGTATGTATGCACTTTCTTTGTATGTACACACACATTTTTATGCAAATAAAGCTTATCTTATCTTATCTAATTCCGCACCAACTTATCTTCTTCTCTCGTGTCAGCACGAGTTATACGAAAATAGCTCATGCTGTGGTGAAAAGATTAGCCAGTCAGCAAGGTTGGTAGCGAGGCTGACTGCCCAGGGTGCGCAGGACGCACTTAAGAATCGTCTCTTTTCATGCACCCCAAACCAACTTATATAACCCTGATTCATAAGTACTTTGTTGTACATAAGCAAATGGCAAAACTTATCTGATTGGAAGCTGCAGATGTAGGTCGCTCCGAGGGTCAATAATCATTAGCAGCAATGTTCACTGGACCGATTCCTTATAGATTCATCAACGTAACTGACGTCACTAATCGACTTTGTATCGAAGTGTCGATAGACCTCATTAATTTTGTAAAGAAAGAAAGATAAGTGCTTGTAGTACGCGTTTCTTTTAGAGGTTACGAGGAGCAGAAGTTTTAGGCCGATGGTTTTGGGTTGCCAATTAAAGATATCATGTTATTTTTAGCAGAGTATACATACATACATAACGTCCGCGAGGCCTAAGCTGAGCTTTGCATTTGTGTGAGAATGAATGCAGACGCATCCTTTGCTTGGTTTAAACCGGTTTATACTGCTTTTTGGCAATCGATTCTATGTGCACTCACACAAATGCAAAACTCAGCTTACGCCTCGCCAGTTGTAACAACATGTAATAGGAATAACGCAAAAACTCAAACACCCAAATTAGAATATTCAGTTAAAATCATAATTGAAATTTTGATGTTATCTGCTTAAGAAAACAGTTATTACTTTTCATTGTAAACTACATTTAACCGGTTGCGTACCGCCCGTCGTCCTAGGACGACACTCAATCGTCTTATCTATTGTGTCTATATTACGGTGATTGAGAGTTTAAAATACAGTTTTATGGCTTTGACGTAATGCTCATTTTTTCATCTCAAAAGGTAAAAAGCACGTTTTAAAAATTTTGCACGTATTAAAATTCCAGATATCGATTCAGTAGCCGATTCTTAACAAAGTACTTTCAGGGTTTGTGTTTATCTTGTTACACGTTGTACATACATAATATTACAAAATATCGCACTCTCATGATCTCAAAGCCAAGAAATAATCCTAAAAGAGAAAATAAATCAAATGTTAAAAATATTTTCTATCAATTAAAAAAAATGTTTATGATCATGTACGTTTTCTATGGAAGTATCCCGACTAATTTCGGACTTAACTGGAGCCCTAATCATGAGCTATTCAGGCGACGATATTGGACAACCCCAATAAAATACAAAAGAGTAAAGACATACATTAAACAATTTTTTTGATGTACATAATTATAAACTAACTCTCGAAAGTTATTGTACAGGAAAACAATTAATGTTTATACAGAATTTCCTTATTGTTATCCTTTTATCTGAGTCACAACTCGTACAATAACCGAAAAACTCGCAAACGAAACAAAATACGAGGAAAAGTGTCACAAACGAGCGACATCGTAACAACCGCTGTCAAAATCCTCAAACAAAACCCAACCCAAGCTAATGGCCAGAAAGATAAGTGAAACAACATCTCGTTTCAAAAACAACAGATAAAGCTGTTTCTGACAACACAACCCGAACAGTAACATTTATATATTAATTGCAATCAAACTCATCTACCAAAACGTAATCATAAAAGCCCCCGCAGACTAAAGACTTTCTATCGCCCGATAGTTTGGTCGGGTTGAGCTTGTAGCGCGCATGCTAGGCTAACTAACTAAACAGTCGGGTGAGTGCTCATACCAGCAGTGCAATTCTGTAAGAATCTCACCTCGATCGCGACTGTCAATTAGATACTTGTCGTGACACAGCGTGGATAACAAAACTACGCGTTATTGATCATACTGTCGATTATCTGTGTGTTATTTGCTTCTTTATCCATAGTGTGACATTATGGATATCGAGCTAACCGTCGATATTGAGGTGGGTTTCTTACAAAATGACACTACAGATACCAGTTCAGTTTGAAGGCAATTGTGTAGCCCATCAAAGTTTTTTATCGGCCGATACCGAACGTTATAGTGTGTGCGCAGTTGCATACATCTTCATACTGATTAAGAAACTGACCAAACTGTCGGCCGATAAAAAGTCTGTGGTCTGCGGGGGCTCTTAGACTCCATATAATGAAAATAATAAAGGAAATCTTCAAGATTTGAATGAGACAATTCAAAAGAAGCGTTCACATCAAGAGAACTTTCATCTGTTCTACTTTTGTTCAGTGTTAACTGTTATTACGAAACTTCGCTTTAGGGCTGACACTGTAAGCTCGACGATGCAATAAAAATGCTAATACAACGGCCCCCAGAGCTAACATTCGTACAAATATCTGGGAACCCTCATGATTTGATGCAGTTTATATTAAAGAGGTCTGCTTTGGACGGTGCAGTGTTAAAATGGCGGTGACACTCGTCCCACTGGCGGGATCAGTGAAAATTGAATCAGAATAAACTTATTCCCCTCGGTCGTAACCCGGTAAGTGCTGGGTTAAAGATCTCGTCATAAGTTAGTTAAAGTGGCAATGTTCTGCGGCAAAAGGCGTTGAGAGGTTGTGTCTTCCAATTTAAACCTTGTTGGACCTGTATTTACTAGTAAACAATGTTTTGAATACTAGTTGCCAGTGGTTTCTGAAACACCACGTAATAGGGTATTTGATTGAAAAAATCTAATTAATCCGTTAGTTAGATTATCAAAAAATATTTGACCCGTATTTTATCTTTTGTTACGTAAACCAAAATTGACGAAATTACGATACTATTAAAATTGGCAAAACGTCACAAGTTATATAGTACAATTTTTACTTGCTTCTGACGTCACAAGCCCCCACTCTCGAGTTTTGATGCGTTTTATCTTTCCAAATAAGTATTCATAGATTTAACAATAGAAAAAATACATATCCATTATTTTACAAAACTTTAACTGGCGGACTAATTAGATTTGCAATTTATTGATGCTGTCAACATGTTGATAGAAATGATGGTTCGGAGACTTTGCTGTCATCAAGGACTTTATGTTGTACGTAGTACTTATTACTTCTATGGCTGTCATATAAACACTGACACCACTAATCATAAAAGATGTTTAAAGGTTATTTAACTAAAATGGCTCTTTAGTATATTACCATCTGTATTCATTGGCATACAAATAACAAGGACAGGTATGATTTGTTCTTGTGAAATGATGATCCTTTGTGAATGAGGGGAATGTTGCTGTTTACCGTAACACATTTAAACATTTCAAAAACACAGAATCTATATGTGTTTCTGAAACGACGTAGATTCTTGTTTCTGAAATAGTGTTACTAAAAAATGATTCTTTACTAATACTTGGCTGTAGACAAGCTTGATTTAGCTTCAATTATGAATATCAGCAATGTGAATTAGAACAGCATTAGAATTGCGCAACATACTCGTACTCGCTATGGCTTTGATTTTGACAGGTCAACAATTTCTATAGTAACGTATATTAACAATCCCACTTCTCTACATCTATGTACCACGCAATGAAGATTGTTATATTGGAAAAATCAAAGTCATTACGTGTGTTTTGCTCAATAACGATGCTAGCCAATATGAATCGATTATTTCTTCTAATCAATTATCTTCATAAAAATTAGGACTCAAAGTCAGAGCATCTATTTCAATTAGACCATTTACAGGCACTAGAACTATCGAGACAAAAAAAAGAAGTTACTGCCGCGTTCCAAAGTGTATACAGGGTGGTAATTTGAGATGGGGCATGAAGGGCAACTACCTTAACCATTGTAACTACAGGAAAACGTGCTTAGAAGACTACCCCTAACTTTTGGGATAATTATAATGGGCATTCACAGATTTTGAAAAAAAAGTACAGTCAGCAAGAAAAAGGGCTGTTTTCACAAATCTTTTTTATGATGCCTATCGATCCCATTTCCCATAAGGATCAAAAGAGTCTTCCGGACCAACTGAGGTTGGAGTACTAGAAAAGTCAGAAATCGCAAAAAACTAATTTGAGATGGGGTAGTAATAAGGGCAGCTACCTTAATCGTTGTGGCTACAGGAAAATGTTCTTAAGAAACTGTCCATAAGTTTTGAAAATATTTCGAACTGCATTCACAGATAATGAAAATAAAAAAAAAAAAATTTTCTGCGTGAACCTAACTTTTCACGAAATGTTGTTTTTCGTGATTTCTGATGTTTCTAGTACTCTAACCTCAGTAGGTCCGGAAGAGTATTTTGATCCTTATGGGAAATAGGATCGATTGGCATCATAAAAAAAGTTTTGTGAGAACCGACCATTTTTTTGCTGACTGTACCAAATTTTCTTTTCTCTTTTTTTTGTGCATTTCGAAATAATTTCAAAAATTATGGCCAGTCTCCTATCAACATTTTCTTGTAGCGACAACGATTAAGGTAGCTGCCCTTATAACTAACCCATCTCAAATAGTTTTTTGTTATTTCTGACGTTTCTAGTACTCAAACCTCAGTTGGTCCAGAAGACTCTTTTGATCCTTATGGGAAATGGGATCGATTGGCATCATAAAAAAGTTTTGTGAAAACAGCCCTTTTTCTTGCTGACTGAACTTTTTTTTCAAAATCTGTGAATGCCGATTGAAATTATCCCAAAAGTTAGGGGTGGTCTTCTAAGAACGTTTTTCTGTAGCTACAATGGTTAAGGTAGCTGCCCTTCATGCCCCATTTCAAATTACCACCCTGTAGATTCCTATGGAGAAGAACGGGCAATAAACTCCATGGTTACTCTTTTTCATCAAATATTTACAAAAATTTGGTTACATTGTGAATAAGAAAACTAAATGTGACAACAATGTAAGATATGCTATGCTAATAAGAGTACCTACGCTACCACAATGTTTCCTCAAACATTTTTCGAAAACTTTTGACAAAACTATTGAATCTCCTTTCTCATCCACATCTATTCCTCCCTACTCCCCATACATTACTACAAAATTGTATTATTATTCCTGTTCACCAGCCCTACATCACAATAGGCGGAGTTTTATTTAGTAAGTCGTCTTTATGAATCGCAGCATCAAGACCAAGTTTGCTTATATGGGTCGGCAAACTCGGGAAGCAATTCCTTACGGCAAACTTATCATACATTTGAGATTTTCAGGCAATCTTTGAGCATCCTTTGAAGTCCCATGAGCGCTCAATTTCAACTTGATAGTACGTAATTTAGCGCAAAATCGCATATATTTTGTGCTAAATTTTGTTCCTCTTAGTAAAACTCTTTGGGATTTTGTACTAAAAATATAATAAACTGGCTCGTAACTAATTATCTCGAGTAAAACTTAATTCATACTCGTAACCTACTTTCTGTTTTAAATTAATGAGACTTTTAAAAAGTTAGGGAATAATAAAAAAGGTCGAGCAGCTAGAGAGGTATAAACTTATTTTCTCTTGTAAGTTAAAAAAATGAGAGGTACTTAAATATTCGTACCTATAAATTTACCCACACGTACCTCCAGTAATGTCTTAGTTAATGAATTTGTTAAAATGAACAAAGATCAATTCGTCAGTGAAGTTCTAACAGTGCGTAAGTCATTTTGTGACAAAAACAGACAACACTGCGAAAGTCACAATATTACTTGAAATGAAAAAGATTATTACGATTTTCAAAGGTTTAAATCATCGAAGTGTTCATTTGTAATGATATAATTAAAAATAATATTGCGTTCAGCGTAAGTTACGCTCGTTTTAAATAGTTTTTTCACTCTCTTGTAAAGTAGCCATTTTTGACTTCCGCACTGTTAAAACTTCACTGACGAATTGTCATTTTGATATTTATAAGTTTCCAGTCTATTCAGTCGTAGATCCTCTACTATCACTTATTTGTTTCCAATTTCAACTTTCTGAACAATCTTTTTTAGAACCTGGGGTGCATGAAAAGAGCCTCCACGAGTGACGATACTTAAGTACATCGCTACCAACCTTGCTTACTGGCTTATCTTTTCACCGCGGCCTGAGCTATTCTCTTAAAGCTCGTGCTGACAGGAGAGAAGACGAAGAAGAACCTTAATAATATTATGGGATTGGAAATCAACTTTCAGAAGTACCAGCCAACTTATTTCTGGGTTTTTTTCAAAGTCAGTACAATTCATATATTACTCAAGAACCTCCTTACAGAATGTACAACACAGACACACACTGAACCAATACATACTTTAACATAGTTATAAATACGTACAGTCACGGTCACAGCGCACTCCCACTTCAAAATTACCCTCCAACAAAAAAACCTATCGATTGTACGTATACCTAATACGAAATTCCACACAATTAGATTTCCGATAATGGGCGCACGGTAACAACTTTAACCTTTATGCTCCGACGTTATTCAACTTTCCCGAGCCTAAACCCTACCTTGACCTATATCCCACCCTAATTTAACCCCTCACCGATGTTTTATCCGCGTAAATATTCCTAGTTTCGACGGTGAAGACGGTGACTCACGACAAGCAATTTTCAATCATATTTCGGAGTGAGAAAGTTGAAAATTAGTAGGAACTTTCGCGTGTTTTAACGACCCGTCAAGTACTCTAACATTTTCAAGAAACTATGATCCGGATTGGAGGGTAAGCTTCTTAATAGTTTGTACCGCAACGGAAAGATTACGTCTTTTTAACAACCATACATAAATTCACGCCTTTTTTCCCATGAGGGAAGCAGAAACTGCAGAACGCCACATATTACCATCCTTACATACTCCTTTCGCTTCGTCCACGTTCATACATCTTGCCATTCGCGCACGCCGGTTGAAAGTACTACGCACATTTCCTTTTTTAAGAAAATCACCATTAACATTGATGTATGTCCTTCTTGGGCGTCCTCTACTGGCGTTTTTACTGACATTCGCCTTATAAATTCCTTTTGCCGTTCACTCATTCTTTCAACATGACCAAACCACCTATGCACCTTTCAATTTTTGTCACTACATCATTTTTGAACCGCAACTATGTCTTATCGCCTCATTCCTTAATCTATCATTCAAAGTAACATCGCACATACGGTTGCCAACTCGAAAAATGTTTATCAGATTTCAGATTCGATTCCTTATCACACTGTGCGCAATAAGGTTTAAGATGTCATATCAACATATGTCATATCGACCTTATGAGAAAGTAATGTGCAAGCAATTATAGACCTTAGGGTGGTAAACATTTCAAGTCCGCGGCTGTACATTGCAAGGAACGCATTTCTACGGAATTTATTCTAAGTTCATGTCTTTTTCACGTAGTGACTAAAATAGTCTTTGTTCACGAGTTTAACCGGTCAAATGTACGTTAGTCAAAAGTGCTTTTGATTAAAGACGTTGGTCTAAAATACTTTTGACTGAAATATCGGTCGAAACTACTTTTTAACTAACTTTTTAGAAAAAGCGCTACTAACCAATATGTTAGTTAAAACTACTTTTGACCGACGTCTTTATTCAAAAGTACTTTTGACCTTTTGAAGTGTTTCTCATTATTATTCCAGTACTTCTGACAATGACCTACATTATTCTCACATTATTCTAATATTATTGTATTGGATTAAGACCCAATTTCACCATACTCTGTTAGTTATTAATGTCCTGTTAAACATTTTAACAGACTGTTTAACCTTTTGACCGCCACGGACGTCTATGGACGTCAAACTTTTGAACTGTAAAAAAGCGGTGTTTTCGACGTGCCATGCCGTCGGAGGCGTCGTGAGCACGTTTAAATTTGACGTCCATAGACGCCCATGACGCTCAAAAGGTTAACAGTACATTGAAATTGACTGCATAACAGAACATTAACAACTATCATTGTATGGTGAAATTGGGTCTAAATATATTGAGTGTATACCTACAATTATGTGTACCTATATTACGTTGAATTTAAATCTATATTGTTTAGATAACTTTAGGTAATTTTGTTTTCAATTCGACCAGAATTGTATTACATTTTGCTTAGGGTAGTATGACGTTCAAAAAGAACTAAGTAATTCTAGTCTAGTTTGAATAAATGAGTTTTGAAGTTTGGCCGGTTATCTTAGGAGAAACGAGTAGGTGTCATCTGATTAGGATACTATGCAACAAAGTTTAATTACCTTCCTGTATAGGCGTGTGGGTGGGTTGCCAGTATTTTATTCTAAGAACATCCCTTTTCATCCCGTGGGAGTCATATAAAGCGGCTAAGGGATTTAAATGAAGGTTGGATCCACGAGGAAGTCTTTCAAGCTTCTCTGAAAACTAGAACCATTAGAAGACTCCAGCCATTAGAAGATAAACAAACCTTTGATTTTGAAACATTCATTTTGCTTTAACCGCTAGCGGCCCGACCGACGATCCTGACCGTCAGTGCCATTGTTTATCTATTGTGTCTATAATTACAGTACTCGATAAGTTAAATATCCATCCATAAAACACCACATTCTTAAAAAACTGGCCAAGTGCCAGTCGGACTCGCGCACGATGGGTTCCGTACCATTATCTATAAAAACGGCAAAAAAATCACGTTTGTTGTATGGGAGCCCCCTTAAATATTTTTTCTATTCTGTTTTTTAGTATTTGTTGTTATAGCGGCAACAGCAATACATCATCTGTGAAAATTTCAACTGTCTAACTATCACGGTTCATGAGATACAGCCTGGTGACAGACGGACGGACGGACAACGGAGTCTTAGTAATAGGATCCCGTTTTACCCTTTGGGTATCGAACCCTAAAAACAAAAATAATTGAAAAATAACACTCGTATCTATAGTCGCGTGGCAGTCTTAAGTAACCACTTAAGTATATTTTCTTTACATTTATCAGCTAGCAATCGTCAACTCGGACGAAGGTTGATAAATGTAAAAAAAATATGTTTAAGTAAAAGTTTTACGTCCATTGCTAAACTCTGGCCTCCAAATGACCTGCTGCATTGAACAGTCAAAGGTCAGCAGTTGACGATTGTTGCCTAACCAAAATGTAAAAAAAAACTTATGTAATTACTAAGACTTTTACTCGACTAATCTCCGGTTTCTGATTTGAGAATTCGGGGCAAGCAATACTTAAGTAATATTTGAGTACAAAGTTGTCAAAAAAATGCTTTAAAATCCGCCATTTTTTTGACAACTCCATACTCAAATGTTAATTAAGTATTCGCTTATCCCGAATTCTCAATTCAGAAACCGGAGGTAATACGAGTATTTCTATGTGTATGTTTAAAATAGATGCATAGAACAAAATGTATATTATGTTTCACGATAAAAGATTTGTTTATGTACCTTTTATACTAAATTTAAATGACTGGGCCTTACTATGTAACCCCCTCCGTTAGACCAGCATAATACTTAAAGAACTATTCTCTAACAGACGTTCTTTTTAACAATCTATTAGGAGGCTCTAGTTCTGTACCACTACAGAACTAGAGCCTCCTAATCTTCTTCTATCGTGTCGGCACGAACTATACGAGAATAGGTCATGCCGTAGTGAAAAGATTAGCCAGTCAGCAAGGTAGGCAGCGGGGCTGACTGCCCAGGGTGCGCTGGACATACTTAAGTATCGTCACTCGTGGAGGCTCTTTTCATGCACTCCACAGCCTCCTAATACATCGAATAGATTTAAGTTCTGAAATGAGATGTGTTATAAAACATCATTAGATCATTTTTGGTCTAGTGGCCGCAAGCGCGACTGCTGAGCATGAGTTCCTGGGTTCAATCCCCAGGTCAGGCAAAGTGTTATTGAGATTTCCCGTGTGGAATTTCTCAGTAGCAGCCCGGAAACTTGACTTGTGCCCGATTGATGGCAATAGGCTCGCTCCTTATTACATGGGACTTAAACATAAAAGCAAAATGACGGTGTACTATTTACACCTCTGCCCAACCCTTAGGGGAATACTAGCATGATGATAATGATAAAACATCAAAAACGTTTGATGTCTCGCAGCTCCAACTACACTTGGCGGCAAATAAATCGAGCCACCCCTTTTTTCACGTGTCCTGGTTATTAGTTTTGGTTTCATGGATTATATACTAACTTGACAAAAAACTATCCTCATTGTAAAGGTTATCAAATAACCTTTTAGGCGATAAATGTTTCGAATTAATCTGTTCCATAGCAGGTACCAAAAATAATAACAATTTTACGTGAAAAACAGAAGTGGCTCGATTTATTTGCTGCCAAGTATATTAGTTCTGCAGTGAAAGACCTAACAAACAAACAAGATGCTATAAAAAACTGTTCAAAAACATTATTCACATTAGTTAAGAACATAAAATTACTGACAGGTGCCTACGAAGTAAAAACCTCCAGGCGTTTTAACTTTAATAAAGCCATATTAGGGCCCGAAAATACCGCTTTGTGGCCATAATAATTTATTAATATAGTAAAAACAAGTTTGTTGTAAAGAAATTCTTTCATTATCAGGCTGTTTTGTTTAGCTTAGGTTTAACAAGCGGATTTGTTCGTGGTTTTTGAGGATGCTAAAATATTTTTTGTTTAAAATCGTATTGTATTTTGTAATTATACAGGATATACCTAAACGAATTCGTGTAATTCCTTAAAACCACATGATCTACTACTGGTGTAGATTGGCTCTACACGGGATTTAGAAAGATAATTTTTTTTTTTCACTCTCTTCTTTTAAAGTTTCTTATCTAAAGCATATAAGGAATCAGTAAAAAAAAAGAATTTTTTTTTTGCAAAAAAAAAATCTTTTTTCAGTGAACATTTCGATGCCACGCATAAATGAATGCAAGCACGGCGACACGGCTGGCTGACACAACTAACGCGATATCGTTTTTTGCAGTCAGTTAACTCTCTCTAATATGATTCAGAAATAGAAAACAAAGAACTTTTTTATTTTTTTAGTTCTTTTTCGAACATACCCTTTTAGGGTTAATCTGTGTCACCTGTAGATAACGCCTTTTGAAGGAATTGCACGAATTCGTTTACACCCTTTATGTACCCCATTTGGTTTTGACCCTTAATGACCTGTAATTAATGGGCTGTGAAAGACGATATAAATATTTAGTGACGCGTAAGTTAATGGATGTATCACTAATGTTTTCACGTATTCGAGTCTTGCTTCTTTGTAATAGAACTTTCGTGAGACATATTCATATTTATGATTAGTTATTGTTTATGTTATATTGGGTCCCGAAAATACCGCTTAGTAGCCATAATAATTTATTATTAAAGTAAAAACAAGTTTGTTGTAAGAAATTCTTTCATTATCAGGCTGTTTTGTTTACCTTAGGTTTAACAAGCGGGTTTGATCGTGGTTTTTGAGGGTGCCAAAATATTTTTTGTTTAAGCTGGTATATTTTATTTTGTAATGATATGTAAAATAGGGTATTTTGTTTTGAGCTTTAATGAGCCATAATTAATGGGCTGCGAAGGACGTTACAATTTTTTAAGTGATGCTTAAGTAAATGGTTGTATTACTAATGTCTTTAGTAATTCGAAGCTTCCTTCTTTGTTATTAGGAGTATCTTAGTTTGTTTATAAATAAAAATAAAATAAATATTAGCCTGTTATTGTCCCACTGCAGGGCAAAGGCCTCATACAGAGAAGGAACGAGCATTGATCACCACGCTTGCTCACTGCGGGTTGGCGATTTCAGACTATTAAACTTCTACGTTTCCTCACGATGTTTTCCTTCATCGTATGTCAGTGGCGTCTGAGATTTATTTAGAAATTACATATGACATTGAAAAAGTCACATTGGTATATGCCTGGTTTTGAACCCGGAACTCTGTGCTTAACAAGCGGGTCTGTAACCTCCGGGCCACCACTACATCTTAAGGTTGTTTATACTAAAGAAGATCACCCACTTTTCATATAGATATACTGAACGTTTTTATTTGCTGGCCATAGCCATAATTAAATCTTACTTATTTAGACAGGTCTTGGTAAAAGGAATATTTTGCTATGGCACCAAGCATTTTACTTTGGCACCAATTAGATAATTATCATGTCCACAAATCATAGCTGATTTCAGTAGATTATCGAGATGACCAATTTTTACAGTGTTATCTCGGTTTCTACCTACGATAGCTACTACATCCCAAAGTAAAAAATGCATTAGTTATGAATTCAGAAAATAGAGCTTGTAATCCTTTACCCCAAATATGACCTATAATGTGAACGCAGCTGATCATAGCCGAGGATACGTAAATTTTAGTGTAGTTTTTATGAAATCTTTGAACAGCTATTTCTCTGAAACTTTTGACTTTTGTGAAAACTTGTTGAACAAAAGTTATTCATTATTATGGGTACTTTAACACCCTTTCAGATTAGTACCCGCTTCCCGACTAACCTTGTATAGGTGGCGGTAACTACTTCACTTGCGAAACGTAATACGACGTTACCACAGAACTTATAATATTCCTCTTATTATAAGTTCTGTGGACGTTACTTAGAAGAAAAACTGTACTCTCAGCTACTGAAACACTACGCGAATCTTTATGGCACTGGAGAAGGTACTATGAAGCTGCTAAAAAGATAAATTTTGTTAACAACCTGACGACTCCCTTAGCACATAAGGAGGTCGAAACATTTCATATTCATCTGTGTTAACGAACAAATACAAACCAGCGAAAAAATAAATTTTCTGTGGAGCCTGATAAAGTATTATGTTTTATAACCTTTTTTTGCCTAGACTCTAGGATCAAAATTTGTCGGCATTAAATATTCATAAGTTTTATCAAAATTTAACAGATAATAAACTGGGTCTGTTGCTTTAATAAATATACTTTCCTTTTACAAAAAATGTAATAGGAACAGGGTTTACCAACCTATTGTTTTATCACAAAAGCTGATGAATTTCTCAGAGGAGCTCAACATTTTTAACAAAGTTAAGGAAAGTTATCAGACATCTATTACATAAATTAAAAACACCACTTAGTTTTTCGAGGGGATAGGCAGATGTGTTTTTCTGTTCGGTAATTAGCCAATCACTTTATTGAGTGCAAAGAGGTACTAATCCGAAAGGGTGTCAAAGTCCCATAACAATGAGTAACTTTTGTTCTACCACTTTCCCCAAAAGTCGATAGTTTAAGAGAAATAGCTGTTCAAATATTACATAATAATGATGCTAAAATCAATCTATCCTCGGCTATGATCAGCTGTGTTTACATTAGATCATATGTCACGAATTAGAAGCTCATTTTCTAATTTCGTGACTAAAGTAGGAACGACGAATTTTTGAAAAAACAAAAATAAAAATATTTTTTATGAAAATAAATTTTAACACTTCCTTTCAAACTGTTATCAGTGACACTTTAAGTGGCTTGCAAATTAGTACCCCCTTTCTGACTAACCTTGTATGGGGTTATTAAAAACACACTAGCACGCTCTCGGCTGCTATTTACTACCATTAAAAGTAGAAAATAATTTTTGTTTTGTGACTTTTGAAAACACCCAAAAAAACGTCTTCCCATACAAACTCGACAAGCATATCGTTACATACCATCACGCCTAAATTCCCCGACGGGTTTGGCAGAGGTATGATACACCCCCATTTCGCCGTTATGTTTAAGTCCCATGTAATAAGGGGCGACCCTTTTGCCATAAACCGGGCATAAATCCAGATTCTGGGCTGCTACTGAGGAATTCCACCTGGAAAAATTCAATAAAATTTTGTCCGACCTGGGAATCGAACCCTGGACCTCACGCTCAGCAATCGTATTTGCGACCACTAGACCAAACAGGCAGCCAATTTATTGCGTGTGTTAATTCTAATGCGTTTTCAATAACCCTATATTATAGGATACACCCTTTTTTCACTACCTACTTCTTCTTAAAGCGCTTCTCTAACTGAGGAAGTTTAAGGTGAGTATACACTAGAGCATTTTCTCGAGCATTTCCATGTAATGTAACGTTCTTACGAATGGTACAATACAAGCAAAAGCTGAATTTTAAAAAAAGCATTTTCATGTAATGTAACGTGCCTGCGAATGCTCGACACGGTGTTTGAAGTCATGTTCACGGCGAGTGAGCATTTAAACTGTCTTTCTATTTTGCGTTTACTCATCGCTAAAATTTCGGATCTGCAGGTCGCGTGTGCTGCGTTCGCGCTCGTGTCTTTTTCCGACGAAATGATACACAAAAATGCTCGTTGGTTCTTAAAATCAAGTTGTAACCAAACATCGACCGTCATTTTCGAAAACAGCGAATGCTCGATGTTTTGTTACAAGTAAATGCTCTAGTCTTCCACCTTTAGGAGTCATATTGAAATAATTTTTCTTTGACTATTCACAAAAAAAACTCCACCTCAGACTCGAACAAAATACCTCCCACCCTTTCCTCAGCTGTAGCCCGACAAGGCCAAAGTAGACACTATTCAACAAATAAGTAGGTCACTAAAAAACGTACACATAGAGCGATAATCAATATCTATCCTGGACCGTCATAAAATTGTTTTCGGTTCGGCATTTGCAAAGTTTCGCGCGCGTCCCAGATGTTATTTATTGGCAGAAACCACGAGGACGAGCGTACCGAAACTGTCGTAAAAGCAGGATTCATAACCCACATTTGTGTTGGTAATGTTGAACATAACTTGGGCAAGTAGGTTATGTAGTGTCACGATTCGTCTGGCATCTACAAATTCATTTGATAATGAAGGGTTAAGAGGGCGCTTTGTAAGTGGGGTTGTGTAACCTCCACCCGTTTTATTGCCACCTAATAATTAGGACGGTGTCTATAATAAAATAAAACGAGTGTGTCCAATAAAATATTAACGTATAATAAGAAAAAAATATATACGCGACTATGCGGAGGCACACAAAATTTGTAAGGTCGTGGGTTTACGGCCGTCTGTTGTCACACCTGCAGTGAAAGGGACTTCCCTGCAGAAATTCGGCAGCAGTCCTCCCAGGCCGGAGATGGTGGGTGGCCGATGATGCACGATGGCGCGGCGAGATTGGCGGGAAGGTGCAGCGGGCGACTTGCTCAGCGCGCCACGGATGTTGTTTCTTCGCCGTATGCCGTAATCTTGTACGATGAAGGTTAATTGGGCAGTATTAACCTGGCCGTAGTTCCTGGAAACCACCGTTCCAGTTCATTAATATTTTTTATATTAATATTCCGTTCTGGGGTAGGTAGCACCGACAACAACAGGAAAGTACCCAATTTAATGTAGTAGCTTTGTCGCGGTGGTACTTATCAGAACGGAGTTTACATGAATAAAGCGAAGCAAGCTTGAGAAAAAAAGAAATGAAAGCCGCAAAACATTACCCTCCTTTGGGTTTGCCGCAGTCGGGTAAAAAAACTAAATTTGAAATTTAAGTTAAACATAAGCAACGTTAAGAATTTAAAAATTACTACATTATTAATTATTTTTTATATGAAGGTAGAAGAAAACAAATTGCATGATGAAGCATTATTAGCAACTTCGTAAATTATTGCATCTAAATAGCGGTTCCATACTGAACTGAATGATTTAAATGCTGTTAAAAAAACACAATGTGAACAAATAGAATTACACATAAAAAAACACAGAAAAGTAATTAGTAAACATGAGATGATATGATGTTAGTAATTATTTGTGTGCTATTCAAAACTTACCCAGAATCGGGAATTTAAAACTTTCACTTTTAATTAAGTACTACTTAATATGTACTAATTTAACTTATTACGTCCGTCTCGGCTAGGGCGCTTCAACGGGACGCGATTTAGTGATAATTGATACGTGCACTCAGGTTCAGCTTAGTAGCGACTGCGCCGAGCTGCGCAAACGTATCACCTTATAAGGCTATGAAAAAACTCCCCACACGACTAGATGCGCCGCGCGTTCGGAAATGCATAGGTACCTACTATACTCAAAGAACGAACATTAATTTATTGTAAATGTGTTCCTTTATTTTTTAAATATTGGTTTAGTTAACATTGTTATTATTTAGATTTAGTTTTAAGGATAGATTTTAATTAATTAATTTAGTTTTAAGGTTTTTTGAACTACATCAATTAATAAAACATGATTAGTCATGTAACGTTTCGTTACAGTTGTTCGATCTTTGGATTTGGAGTTATATTCAGATTTATACTCATGCCAGTCCAGGTGCTCTAAGCAGTCCAGGCGTTGTTCTGCATTGTCCTCTAATTCGTTAATGTTATATATGTATGTAACTTGTGTATGCGTAACAAAAATAAATGGTTTTAATTTTTGCCGCAGAAAATATGTCTAAAAATATGTTTAAAAGAAACCTTGACGCCTGAGTTTGTTTCGGCCTTTCTTCGTAGAGGTAGTCAGATAGGAAACGCCGACGACATCAAGCTTTAAAAAAACAAACCGACATGTAAAAGTGATTTTTAAATATCCAAATTGCAGAATTCATTTAAATTTCATTTCATTTGTCCATAAACGGAATGTTCCGATCTAACGAATGATGTAAAATCAATCCAGACGAATGAATTAGAGTATGCTTGCATTATCAATCAACTCAACTCAGTCTATTGCAGTGCACTGCTGGACATAGGCCTCTCCCAAGTGACGTCATAACACCTGGTCCTCTGCATTTCTTATTCAGTCCATCCCAGCTATCTTCTCCAGGTCGTCGCCTTGCATCATACTTACCTGTTCTACCTACCCTTTTCCCAACTATATTGGGGTCAGCTTGCAGTCTAACCAGAGGGCCTACTCCCTAAGTCCGTCAACGAAGTTAGTCGTCCGTCCGAAAGTAGCCCGAAACGTAAGAGTGAACAAAACAAGTGTCAAGTTCAACTTTTCCGATGGGCAAAAAACCAATCGGTAGTACGGACAACTGTCAAATCGTGTTGTCATCCATTCTTAGTTCGGGCCCCGAAATAATCGTATGTCCGTAGGTGATAGGGAGTAGGAAAAGCTCGTAACTAATTCCGAAACCACGGACTTCGTGCTTAGGGAGTAGACCCCCAGATGCGACTGAATACTAGTATTTTACACGGAGCGACTGCCATCAGACCTCCGCAACTTAGTTACTAGGCAATGCCGATATCCTAAGGATAAACTGGTTGTCAGAGTTACTGGCTTCTGACTTCCCGTAACGACTGTCATAGGTATTCGTATGACACCCGGGACCGACGGTTTAACGTGCTCTCCAAGGCACGGAGGGGTCTGGGATGTGTAACGAGTGGTCACCTGTGCCTGTAGACAAATGGCAAATGATGATCGCTATGGAAATGACATAACTTGAACGGTCGAAAACTTGTGTCAATCCAGTACATCTTTCTATTCTCTAGCGATCATAGATTGCCATTTGTCTACAGGCACTTTCACGGACTGACCGCGGCAAACGCAGCTTAACCCTGCAAATCATGTGGTCAATGCGGTTGTATTGCTGAATTTAGGAACACAAATTGGCTGTCCCATTTCAAAACCTAGTAAGGGACACTTTTTCCAAAGATCGTTTTATTGCATAATCTTGCTAACCTAGAAAGTCTCTACCAAATACAAAAACACCAGCATTGAAAACTCACATAATAAGCAGATTTATTTAAGCATTGATACCTAGTAAGTGCCATTCACTGCCTCTGATCATTTAAAAACCTAGTAAGTCACTTTAACCACATGGTTTTACCTAACATAAATACTTTTCAAAGTGTGCGCTCTCGTGTAAAATCTCGTTTTATGCCCTTACTAGGTTTTGAAATGGGACAGCCGAAATAGTGTGAGGGTTCTTTTCTCTTTCCACTTTCCTGACTTCCAAGATTACCTCAGATTCTTTCCTCACAAGAGATAACAAAATCGGATCAATCGTAGGTACAATATTCTACCAATCATCCGGATTGGTATCATGGATACAATCTGACATTACAGCTTAAATAACTTTAAATGTCAAGAGAGAATCCGCACGGCTTACACATGACTGATCACTGACAAAAAAAGATTTGACGCGTCTTATCGTGAAGTAGTAAAGTTGAACTTTTTCCTTATTGGAAATTGCTTCGGCTGTCCCTCGTCACGAAACTTGGAAGGATTAAACTTAGTTTGACTGCTGATTAGGATCTGAATCCGGGAAACATACCTGATGACAGCGCTTGAGTGCTCTCTGGTACATAAATTTTTATGTATGTAAAGACCTTTTATTAAAATCTATTCATGATCTGAGACTAAGTGAGTGAAAGGTTTTTTGTATTATAGGTAACTAGCATTTGCACGCGGTTTCGCTCGCGTTAATTAAGCTCAAAAAACTCTTAACACGTTACTAAAGTTTCTATAATAGTATAATTCAATCATGATTCGAAAGACAAGTGGCGTCATCTATTGTCGTTATTGTTGTTTTCCTCGGGAATAGTACTTTTTTTCGGGATGAAAGGTACCCTATGTCCGTTTCTGTACACCTGACAACGTATATGCAAAACTTCAGGATGATTGGTTCAGTGGTTTAGGCGTGAAAAGGTAACAAACTTACTTTCGCATTTATAATATTATAGTTAGGAATTAAGAATGTTAGGATTAGGATATAACTTTCGTGAGATACATTCATATTTATGATTAGTTACGGGTTAGTCACGTGCATTTCGACTAACGACCTCGCCGCTTGTTCAGTTCATGATTAAGGGCTCCGTTTGAGTCCGAAACTAGTTTGGCAAAACCGGAAAATGCACGGGAGTAAACCATAACTAATCTAAATATGACTGAAAGGTTCGTTGTGAAAATTTTTTGAGTATGCAGATGACAAGACAATGTAAGCGATATGAAAAAAAAATCTTGAAGGTCTACCTAAGTAAGTTCGAACGCTTCGTCGCTGTAGATGGTCCTTGGGGACCCCTTCTACGTAACCGGACAGTTATTGGCGAGACCTGAAGGGTCTCCAGCCAATGGAGGGGAAGTAAAATACTTAACCTAAGCTAACTACTTGTACTACACTGACATCATGACTACATGCAACAACAGCACTAAGGGCGACCCCTAGTGGGACTCGGACCTCGGCTTAGGGCGTTGCTGGCGATGGCTTGAGGGGGGGAGACAGCTTGATGAGGGCTGAATTATCGGTGTGACTGCGGAGTCTGAAGAGACGACCGGCTCTACGACGGGAGAGCTCGGTGGATCGTGACCGGCGGCGGTGGGTAGTCGCGACGGGCCTCGTCGGCAAGGACGGTAAGCCGGACGCTTGGTCTACTATTTTTCCTTTTATTTATATTTTTCCAGCCAAAAACTAAATAGTCTGCTCCTTTTATGCACTTAAGTAAGTTTTCGCAGCTTGTGTACGTCTTGTGTTATCTCAAGAGTTAAATTGTTGGCTCTTAAACCAGTTCGGTAGCATCCAACACTTCTTAAGATCTCCCCCGGGTCTGAGTTAGGAGGCGGTTAACGACCATTCCGCCAAAAAATTCATAAAATTGAGAGGCACTTATGTCTAAATAACAGACCGTTTTGCGGGACATATTTTCTTTTTTCCATTACATTTTCATATCCGATGGCTTTACGCGAAATGCGAAAATTCTTCTTCTAAACACAAATATAATACGTACAAAGTGTTAAAAAATATTGTAATTCCTTAAAGCCACACGATCTATTACGTATTTTAATTAAACAATGATAAAAAAAACCTCCGACAATGTTAGGTGATTGTAACGAAACCGCATAATAAGGGTTGAAATAGAAAGTAAGCAAAAAAGATTTTGCAACACACATTATACAAGGTATAACTGCAGAAATCTGCTGTTCCCTGCATTTTGAAATTCCCTGCATAATAAAAGTAGGAAACAGCAGATTTTTTTTCGCGATTTCATTTTGGTCCCATAGTAAAAGTTGTTCATAATGATGAGTACAGTGACTCCTTAAGAGGTTGTGCGTTATTTAATTTACACCTTGTATATGTGATAGAAAATTTCGATGCCATGCATAAATTAATGAAAGCACGGCGACACAGCTGACGGGTACGACTAGCACGATATCGCTCTTTGCAATCAGTTAACTCGAGGCTCTAAAATGACTCAGAAGCAGAATCCAAAGTTTCTTTTTTTTTATCCTTTAGTTTTCAAAAAAACCATTTAGGGTTAATCTGTGCCACTAGTAGATCACACAGTTTGAATAAATTACACGAATTCGTTTACACATTCGGCTGTCCCATTTAAAAACCTAGTAAGGGCTTAAAACGAAAGTTTACAGGAGAGCGCAAATTCGTAAAATTATCGGTCATCCTTTGAAAAGTATTTATTTTAGGTAAAACTACATGGCTAAAGTGATTTACTAGGTTTTAAAGTGTTCACGAGGCAGTGAGTGGTGCACCTATTATCGATGCGTTTTCAACGCTGGTGTTTTTTTTATTTTGTAGGGACTTACTAAGTTAGCAAGAATATGCAATAGAAAGATTTCGGTCAAAAGTGTCCCTTACTAGGTTTTGAAATGGGACAGCCGCATTGTATAATAATATCTATAAGATCTATCTATATTTATAAGATCCAAGCGTTATCGTAGGCTGAAAATTATCTACTCGGCACGTGATCCGAGAATTCGCCTTTAATTTCGTATTCCTGACTGTTAATTTAGGCAATATATTAAATATTATCAACAAAACAACGCACCATTAGTCAGAAGAAATTGGTTCATAAATATTAATGAGCATTAAAGAGGCTTATAATGTAAGCGGTCGGTTTTATGCAAAGTGGACCGAATAATCCTAAGGAATTTTTCACTGTAGATTTTATTTATTGGTTCGAGGCGGCTCGGTTAATTTGTTTTTCTTAAGTTAGATTATTTGTTTGCATACGGCCTTGAAGAAAGTTCCAATGTTTATGAAAATAGCGAGCCTTAAAATATTTTTAGTTTGCTCAGTTTGTGGTCGTTAATTGAGTTGTCAGCTTTTGATTATAATTATTTATTTATCATGTTTGTAACAGCGATAACGAAAACACTCCAACAACTTATTTAGAATATTCAATAATAAAATATATACATTGTTAATTTTATGTGGTTAATTATTGTTTATTTTAGAAAATAGTTTTACTTTTCACTGTCAACTGTATTTAAAATTCAGTCTTAGGCCTCAACTACGGCTTAATTTTCTTTATCTCAATTAAAAGATTGACATGGAAAAAAATACACATTAAAAATGGCTGAAATCGAGCTACTTTCAGGGTTTGCGTTTATTATGTTACATGTTGTATAATCTAAGTGATTGTGTAACTTTTGAACGACTTGTCCGATTGAGATCATACCTACACAATATACAGGGTGTAAAAAGACCCATCACATAGCCGAAATCTATGCACTCTGTACATCAAACTAAATTACATTGAGCAAAAATAATTGCTGGGAAACGACTTTTGTTTTTTGGCATAAAAACGCTTTATTTTTTGTAGCGCGCAATGTGTGGTTGTGGCGATGCTGCGCGTTTGCATGCGTGCAGCGGCCACACAGCCGAGCCAAGGCGGTCATGTGTGTGTATTCTTTGCGTTTTTGTAACTTCAAACGCATAATTTGCGAGGAAAAATTTAAAATTTTGTTAAGGGTGTTTGGAAGAAAGTTTAGTATTATCACTTAGAATACGGATTTGGAAAAAACTAAAAAAAAAAAATGTATACTTTGACCTTCAATATCACCAAAACCAATGATTTCCCAGGTATGGTCTGCTAGAAAAAAATGATCCCAATGATGGGTAGATATGTGGTTTTCGTTATCGCTAAGGGTCTTTTTACACCCGATAATTTTGTTTTGTTACGATGGTTCATAGCTATGCTAGGATTCGATAAGTGGCGCTGTAATCAAGTTATTTACGCGAGCACAGCCGCGGGAGAACAGCTCGTAATTATTTACAATATGATTTTAACAGGCTTATTTCTACCCATAAGCTGAAGAAGGTAGTTGGAATGGATGCGGAAGGCGGAGGACCGAGTGTTCTGGTGCAACTTTGGAGAGGCGTATGAGGTCCAGCAGTGGACTAAAATAGGCTGAGTTGATAGGATTATTATAATTTTCTGAATTCATTATTTTTATACTAAAAAGCCTGCCTCATCTGCAATAAACCTACTCTCTTCTATTCTTGTCTTGAATCCAAATTCAAATATCCAGACCGAATTTTATGCGGTGTCAACGCTCTTTGGACTAAAATCAAGCAATGAATATATTGGTCCTATTTGACACATATTTTTATTATCTAGATCTATTGTCTGTATTAAAGGCTAGAGTATAAAGACATATCACAACAACCTTATTAATAAAGTTCTCAGTTATTATTGAGACTCATAGTAAATAATACATAAAAGTATGATTCTTATTATTGCTAGTCTTTTGTTTTCTTTGCCTTCTTATGTTATTGGGTTCGTTGTCTTAAAGTGTATCTGTTAGGCTGAGCATCCACCAGAGCTGTGTTAAGCTGCTTTTTTTTTTTTGTTTTGGCAGGAATGGGAAATCCTCATGGACACCCAAGCCACCTCACGGGTGAGATGGCTTGGGTAGTGTCGGACTCTTACCGACTAAAACCACACTCCTGCCCCGGCGTGAGCCCCTGCCGTACTGGTTACGCAGGGATATTTCAATGGGCTGTGTATTTGTATTTTGCTCTGTATTATATTCTGTACACACACCTCTATATTATTTGAGCCGAATTTTTAGTTTTACTACTGTATGTATTTATAGGTCTTTTTTATTTCTATTTATTTAAATTTTCTATTTACTTTGGGTCTTGAATTTACTACTTATTTCTAATGTTTACTAATTTTACTATTTTTACAATAAATTCTATCAATTTCTTTCTATTTCTCCTATTTGCAATATGGACGCTTAACTTTTCCTTACTAATTTGGTCTCCGATTGCCATTTCCAGGTTGTGCCTGTGGGAGCTATACACAGGGCACTCCGTCAGCAGGTGGAGGACTGTCTCCTGCGTGTCGGGGTCGCAGGCGCACGCTGGATTCTCCTTGCACTTAAAGCGAGTCAAGTATTCGGAGAACCCACCGTGCCTTGTTAATGCTTGGGTCAACTCCTTTGTGATCTCCATCTTCCGCAGTGTTAAGCTGCTTAGCGAGGAATGTGTTTTGTAATCACCAATAGAATCACTTCATTTACCTAGCTTCGCTCTGCGCAGCTCTGAGGAAAATGGGCTTAGCGGAGCGAGGTTTTTGTTCATACAAAACAAGCGATAAATGCGAGCGAGGGATCTGTTGCGAGGAATGTCTTACGAGGAATGTATTGCTAGGAATGTGTGCGAGGATTTGAAAGTTTGCACCTACCAGTCAGTCAATAGATGGTGTTTGGAAGAGGTAGATGATCACATGATACACATTAACACATTATGCATTACACGTTCCTCGCACAGCTTTGGAGGAAAGGGTCACACCGTTTCACATCCTCGCTACACATTTTCGCACCACACATTTTCCTTGCACAGCTCTGGTGGATGTCCAGCCTTAAGCTGTATAGGCACGAAAGAACACGAACATCGAACACAAATTTCTATATGAACGTGTTTGCCGAACACGGTTTGGTAATGGTAGGTACTGTTATGAGCCTCGAGAAGAATGGGTTTTTAAAAAATGAAATTCGGAATTAAGATTGAGACAGCCGTCTTGGATGGATATTGAGATGAGACTGGCTTGAATGAATGGAATGTTAGGTCATGATAGGAAATAGCTGAGTGGGCAAGAAGAGTATGTGTGGTGTGCATGAAAGGGTGCAATGTCTATCTATAACAGTACGCATTTGCAAACAATATGTTCGATACTCGTGTTCGTGTTCGTTCGTGCGTACACGGCTTAAGAGTAAACCTATAAAATCAGGGTACTTGTTTTGAGTGGCACACTTACAAGGCAAATAAAATTTCCATTAATTTTTGTTATTTCTATCACACACTACATATAGGTTGGTGGTTAATTAACAACCACGCCGATCATGCGATTTGCGAGGTTAAGCTACGCTTGCCGCGGTCACTCAGTGGATGGGTGACCGTTCATTATCCGCTGCTGCAGTAGCGTCGAGCTCCAGCGACGAGTCCCCGTCGTCGTCGCCACCACCTGTACGTCATCAGGGAGGGGCCCGGCTGCCGGACTGTTTAGGACCTCGAGGCCCATCGGCCTCTAATGCTGGCTTCTCACGGCGCGCGATATCACAACTCGCGCCGCGCCAGCTTGCGCCTACGCGCCGTGTGAAGGTAATGGCTCGAGGAGACGCGGGCCAGCGCGTGCAAGCACGTCCAATCCGCTCGGAGTCGGTACTTCAAAGGCGCGGCGCGAGCGCACTCGTGGCGACTCAAGCGCGCGCGGGCTGGCGCGGGGTGGCGCGGGCTCGCCTGTTGGCGCGTGCTCGCTCGTACAAATCGGTCGGCGCGGCGCGACTTGTGATATCGCGCGCCGTGAGAAGCCAGCATAACAGGGTCCCCGCTTCCAGTGGTAGTGTGTCGCGCATGCGATGGTACTTTGGGGCTACAGAGGTGGCTTTGTCGTGCTTCGAAGAGCACGTTAAACCGTCGGTTCCCGGTGTCATACGAATACCTATGACGGTCATTACGGGAAGTCAGAAGCCCAAAATTCTGACAACCGGTCTAACTTAAGGATACCGGCATTGGTCAGTAACTGGGTTGTGGTAGTCTGATGACAGTCTCGTGTAGTACCCGACTTAAAGAATAGCACTACCCCATCTCTTCCCGTGGCTGTCGTAAAGGCGACTAAGGGATTCTCTAGAGGATGGGCAGCAGCGTTCTCAGAGTACTTTAACAACCGTACTGCGACCGCCAACCCGCCTGCCAAGCGTGGCGATTACGGCAAATCCCCCCTTTTCGGAGGAGGCCTATGTCCAGCAGTGGACGTGTTTCGGCTGAATGTTGATGACAGACACTCCGTGTAAAAACTTGGTATTCAGCCGCATCTGGTTAGACTGGAAGCTGACCCCAACATAATTGGGAAAAGGTTACGAGGAAGATTTCTTTTACTACAAAATAATATACCAAAAGCCCATGTATCGTCTGTCTGTCTGTCTGTCTGATTTTCTCCGTAACTGATAAATGGATTTTGTTCCGGCTTTCACGATTAGATAGCTTGATTTTCGGGGAAGGTTAATGTGTATTATTAATAACCGTGTTGTTTACATTAGCTGTGCTTTCAAGATTTTTGTCAGGCCGTGGTCTGTTACAAACGCCGTAGGTCGCATCCAGCGTGACACTGTACGCGTTCGACGAATGCTTATTATAGAAATGCACTATAGTGGTGTCTCTCACACGCCTGACGCCTGACGCCGCGTCTGGTGGCCTACTCCCTAAGTCCGTCAACGAAGTTAGTCGCACGAAGTCGTAACGAAGGGAGCCCGTGATCCACATTTTCGGCAATAACTGAAGACCCTTGAGAGTGACAATTTTTTTACTTTGGGCTATGAGTTTTGACTATTTTTGCCTAAATGTACAATCGGATTTTGTCACGAAATAAAAAAAGATCACTCAATCCAAATGCACACCGTCCCAAAGTAGCCCGAAACGTAGAAGAGAACAAAAAAATGTCAAGTTCAACTTTTCGGACGGGCAAAAACACATCGGTAGTAGGGACAACTGTCAAATCGTGTTGTCATTCATTCTTAGTTCGGGCCCCGAAATAATCTATATCCGTAGGTGATAGGGAGTAGGAAACGCTCGTAACTAAGGCCGAAACCACGGACTTCGTGCTTAGGGAGTAGACCCCAGGCGTGTGCGTACATCGTCACGCCGATCGCAGCCAATCTTTTTTTGACATATGTTTTCTCTTTACTCTGGTCAAGGTTAGGGGTGACAGAGACAAAGTCTATGATGGAGCGAGCTTACCCAGAAGAAGCGTGTTCACTCTAACTTTGAAGAGATTCGGGTTGTAAGCATTCGGGAACACAGACGCAGGTAGTGAGTTACGCCTATGGCGTTTGTAACCGACCACGGCTTCAAGATATTCGAAAAAATCGAATGTTTGGTGTGAACTTACTAGAATAACTGAATGGTGCTAGTGATGTAACATGAAAAAAACGACTTTGTTTTTTTCACAATATTGAAAAAAAAACATGAAAAAAACTAAGTGCCCGTGTTTTTTTTCTAAATATGGTTTTTTTTTCAGAAAAAAAATCTAGAGGAAATTAAATGTTTTGTTGATGTGTTTTTTAATTTCTTACATTTTACTAAAATTACAAATTGAATTAATTACTAATGAATCAATTAAACAAAAATGTAGTCTTCCTCTGTGTCAATATCAGTATCACTTTCAGTATCAGTGCCACCTACACGTCTTGTTCCCCGTGCGCAATTTGAATGTTGTCAATATATTCATGTAAACTTGGTAGGTACTATTCCACCACAAAGGTATTGTAGGTTTATAAATAAATAAAAAACTCTAATATGAACTGTTAAGTATTAATCTTTTACGGAAACTGCCTTATCAATATTGAATTCTGTATTCTTGAAAAAAAAACATGCTCCAGAAACAAAACCTGTTTTTTTCATGTGTTTTTTAACGTTTTTTTTGCACGATAAAGAAAACAGTTTTTTTGCAACACTAAATGGTACCCGTACGAAGTCAGAGCAGGTCGCTAGTATCTCATAAATCAAGACCATCAAACCGTTAGTCGAAAAACAAGAATTCCGTCACGATGAACGAAGGACAAAAGGATGCAAATGGTACAGGGAAAGAAGGATCACTGTAAAACCTTTTTGAGATAATTGAAAAAATGTTTTCTTTTCTCCCTTTATTTCCTACAGCCATAATAATGTTTTTTTAGTCTCATGTTATGTGTACATCGTTCCATTTTAGCGTTTCCTTGTTATGTAGTTCGATAGCTTTTGTATTTTTTTACTTGGTGGCATTGTTAACTAAATATAGAAAATGACATAACTTCACGCTTGTATGGCAGAAGGGTTAGGCAGGGTGAATAAGTACATCCTCATTTCGCCGTCATGTTTAAGTTCCATGTACTAGAAGGCGAGCCGGGCTGCTACTGAAAAAATTCAGACGGAAAAACCCATTAACACTTTGCCTGTTCTGGGGATCGAACCTATGAACATTATGCTCAGCAGTTGCACTTACAACCACTAGCTAGACCAACGAGTAGTCAATATAGAAAATAAGTTATTTTCCCTCTGTACCCTACTTTTGTTTTTCAATTAATTTGTAATTCTTCATCTGCATCTGAAAGGGCTATGTATAAAAAAAAACCGGCCAAATGCGAGTCGGACTCGTGCACGAAGGGTTCCGTACCATTATCTATAAAAACGGCAAAAAAATCACGTTTGTTGTTTTTATTCTGTTTTTTTTTTTGTATTTGTTGTTATAGCGGCAACAGAAATACATCATATATGAAAATTTCAACTGTCTAACTATCACGGTTCATGAGATACGGCCTGGTGACAGACGGACGGACGGACGGACAGCAGAGTCTTAGTAATAGGGTCCCGTTTTACCCTTTGGGTACGGCTAAAAAGTCGATGGTGTGTATAATCAGCCAACCCCGCACCAGGCAAATGATATGGACTACGGCCTCAAACGTTCTCTTTCTGAGAAGAGGCCTATGCCTAGCTGTGGGATATTTCGTCGTATCCTACGAATATCTGCATAGGTAATAGCTACTTTTCAGGAAACACTTTTTTGTGTTTAATTAAATTAAACATGAACATATATTATGTAATGGTGATTTCATATAACGTGTATTGGTATCTTAAAGTTCGGCTAGGATTATTTTCAATAAATTATCTTTATATTTTATACGCATTTTGTCCCTTAAATCCTTATTCTCCGTTGTGTTAATGCGAAGTAGGGCTGGACTTGAGCAATAAGTTACATTATGCCTTTTATCTGCGGAAATGTCGAGGCCACAATCCCCTTAATGTCATTTTTATATATTATTCTGTTGCTGGTATTTATTTTTATGTCATAGGAATTTGTGTATAATAACTATTTTACCATTACTGGGAACATGTGAATGAAGTAAAAGCAAGTATTATAGAATTACAATATTTTATTCGAAACAAAATTTGAATTTTATTAATCTATTTGTTTTTTTCCGCCGAATAATAGCCGAAGGGCGCTAGCACGCTCTCCGGCGCCCGCGCACCCCCACTACTCGCGAAGAAAGAGGGCGCGACCTCGACCGAAAACCTAATTATTTGATAACCTCTACCGTTTTTAATTGTTTTTTTGAACTGGTTATATGTGGTATGATGAGCAGAATTGAATTATGCAATAAAAAAAGAAAGCCCCTGTGTTCGTTAGGGCACTATTCGTAGGATATGACGATTTATGAGCTGGTTATGTTATGTTGTAATTCTTCTACAGACGCAGTAAAAAGCCTGACGCTAGCTGAGAACCATGAGGCGTATCCACATTACCTAAAATTGCCTAGATTGAACACAAGTAATTAAGTAGAAACACTAATTCTTTGCCCAACTGTGTTGGGGTTAGCTTTAAGTCTAACCAAATGCGGCTGAACACCAGTATTTTACACGGAGCGACCTGCCATTAGACCCCCGCAACCCAGTTATTGGGTAACGCCGATATTTAAAGATTAAACCTGTTGACATACTTTCGGGTTTCTGACTAACCATAACGACTGTCATAGGTATTCGTATGACACCAAGGACCAACGGTTTAACGTGCCATCCGAGTCATGAAGGGGTCTCGATGTGAACGGTCATCCATCCACGGACAGACCGCAACAAGCGCTGCTTAACCTCACAAAGGACAATGCTCATGGATGTATGGAGTCCCGTACCATGCTGCATCAAAGTCAAACTTTGTTTTTTATTGACTACACTTATCATATTAACTCCTACAAAAGTTGTTTTTGTAAACAAAATGCGAGTTTCGGAGGTTTTAGAAATAATCTAAATAACCAGACAATGTGGAAATGTCATACACGATTTATTAATGCTCTAAAAAACAGTAATCCGCATCTATTGCATTCTACATCTCTATGACCAGCAGTGAACGGCCAATTAACCATAGATAAAAAAATTATAATATTTAATAAAAATAATTTTAATCTATTCTAGTTGTTTTTAATTAATGTAGAATCGGCAATATATAATTTTTTATCATGTTTTTTGAAAGATGTGATCATGATACTTTCAAAATTCAAGGTTATGGTAATCATAAGTCATGTGAAACGGAACGTCGTGTAAAGGGAATAAAACAATATCAACACTTTTTTAGTTTAAGTTAAATTCCGTGTTTAAAAATCATATCCCCGACGCGTAATATTGTAAAAAAATATGAAAATAAATACTATAATATTTTAATTTTGATGCATGAGACTTTTTGGTACCACTTTTGGTCATTCTCCTTTTAGGATCGGCATGGTTGTTAAGTAGCCGTGAGCTCCTTCTTATTAGAAACACTAATTAAAGTTACTGATATACTAAGACACCCTTCACTAGTTCTAATATTGACTTATTAACATCAATTTCAACTATCAGACTTCGTCAACTTATATTACGAGTCGTATCAGTAATGGTAATACTCTGAAACTTTTCTGTCTTAGTCGATAGTATTAGATAAATACTGATCAACATTAGTATCGTCCTTTGAGTTTAGTTAAGACGGCAAAGGACGTATACATGAAATAGTATGATACAGAAGTTCAGTCATTAAACTCGTAAGTTTACACAAGGTGTTAAAAAATTAACTCTAAGTATTTTGTGGGGTTACTCGGTATCGTAAATTGAACAACTTTTGTGCTACAACTTTTCGAAATTCGCGTATTTTTTTTTATAAGTTTCCATACAAACCAAAACAAAATTTTAATTGATTTGTATGTACACACGGCTACACATCAAGCTATACAAAACCAGTTTGTCTTGGCGTCGCTTTGTATAATCTTTTCGCACAAGTAACGGTCAGCTTATATTGGTTTTGCATAGCTTGAAGTGTAGCCGTGTGTACAGGCATGGTTTGTAAACACAATTTTTCGATTAAGGGATCCGTTTCTGAAATATTAAGCTTTAAAGTGCTAATTTTTGTTAGAGTCAAGTGTCTCCCCCCCTGCCAGCAAAACAGTTAATTTTGGATATGCGAAAAAATTCGCATACATATAAATGTAATACAACGATGTTAAAAGGAAAACTATCACAGCTAAGTAGGCTTTACAAGTTTACGAGTAATAGTCGACCAATCGGAAAAGTAAAAATTTCGTACAAATTCCATTGAAATATTACTAAGTCCTCTTCTTAGTCTGCATTATTGTGCAACTACGGAACCCTATTACTGCGCGAGACCCTTGGCCGGTTTTTTTCTTTTCACGAATTTAGAGTTTATCTCATAGTAAACGTTCTGCAGAATGATGACCAGAGAACATGGTTTCAGATTTCAAGTAATAACCAGTCATGCTGTATACTTGCTCGAGAACAACACGCTGTGTGGACCTTCTACTCCTTTCTTTCTGTGATGTCTATATATTATTCAGTCACGCATTAGCCTACGGTTTTATAGGCTTCGTTGTTTTTGTCTTTATAATTTATAAGGCGAAGTGAAAACATCTTTCATGGCAAAGTATCGTACTGTCAAAGATTTATCCTTACGGTCAGCAAATGTTCATACATTTGCGACGTCAATAATAAACGTGTTTTGCAAAGCAATTCTCGTATTTTATGGAAATAAAATAGGAAACATGTGATTTACTGCGGCAATAAAATATTGACCTACACAGTTTTATATAACAAAAATGTTGATCTAAATATAAACGTTTATTTCTTATATAACTATAAACTAGCCGGTATTCACATACATTAATTCTCTCTTTAAACAATCGTTTACCTTAGATTCTAGTATATTTTTGGGTACGTATCATAATCCCGAATTTTAAAAGACCGAATTTTAAAATACCGATGGACGAAATCCCATAAATTGAAACGCCGAATGTATGTTTGGTCGAAAGTTTAAAATCCCGAAAGTTTAAAATCCCGAAGTTTAAAAACCCGAAGTTTAAAAACCCGAAGTATAAAATCCCGAAAGTACATTTGCCCGAAAGTATAAAATCCCGAAGTAAAACAGTTACTCAAAATCGGAACGGCTAGGTTAGGTTAGGTTAGAACTGTGACCACGCAACGCGCGAAGGCGAGCGAGCGAAGCGAGCGTGCCGCGGTAGCGGCCGCCGAGCGCCAGATGCCCCTCTTTTGCAAAGCACGCATGCATTTCATCCATTCGGGATTTCATCCATCGGTATTTCGTCCATCGGTATTTCGTCCATTCGGGATTTTGTCTTTTCGGGATTTCGTCCATTCGGGATTTCGTCCTTTCGGGCATTTGTACATCGGTATTTTGTGTTTCGATATAACGACTATCGGCATTTAAAACTTTCGGTATTTTAAATTTCGGTGTTTTGTACGTCGGTATTTCAATCATAGGTATTATGAACTTTCCGGATTATGATACGTACCCATATTTTTCGAGTAAACACTAAACAGTCGCTCAATTCAATTCATCTAGAATTTTTCTATACCAATACTTTGTTCATAGTCCTCAATTGGCATTATTTAATTATAGTAATAAACCTTTTTTACACTTGACAGACAGATCTGCGTTGCTGGGGAGTTTGTAGCGCCTTTCTTCTTCACAGCCTAAAAACTAGGAAATGATGATGGGCGGGCGTTTTTAAGGGCTGTCGTTTGTAACATTGACGTTCTAAAAGAACGAAGAAATTCTGTTTTTTCTAATAAATGTGTTTTGAAGTTTAAAGTCTACTTGAACACAAGTCTTAGAGGGTATTTAAAATGACCATAGTGACAAAAATGAAACAAAAATGAAAATGTAACAAAAATGAAACGCGTAACAAAAAATCAAAGTACCAACAAGTACTTTTTACGTAGTAAAAATAATTTTTATCATAAAATATCGCGTGTGGACAAATTTTGCTATCCAATTGGTCATTTTAAATGATTTTTACCCTAGATGGTATTATCAGATATTACTGCCAGAGTTAGGCCTATAGATAAATTCACAAAGAGGCAAAGAATGCAAGAATATGCAGAACGGTGAGCATAATACTGAAGTCATATTTATCATATAAATTATTTAGGATATTATAACACATGTTCACAGTCTATTAAGGCAAGTTTAAGGACTGCACATGTGTTCTAATCACGAAATTGAAAAAACAAGTGGAAGTGTCCATAAACTTCCTTAGTATGGGGCACCAGTGTCGCCAAACTGGCATAGAATTATATTGAAAAATATGTAACCTTTATACTTTATATCTACACCTTTGTAAAATAACTTTTTCGTCCTGCTTTCATTTTTAGGGTTCCGTAGTTAACAAAGAACCCTTACAATTCCGCCATGTCCGTCCGTCTGTCCGTCCGTTCACAGCTTAGCCCGGAGACTCTTAGTACATACTATAAATGTACAATTTGGCATGGATATACATATTAATCACGCCGTCAAAGTGGTAAAATAAAATCATGAAAAATTTTTTTTACCGTTCCTCTTGTACTCTTTTGTGGGGATTTTTTTTTCTCGTCTACCTCATGGTGTGAAGTGTTGTTGGATAGGGGTTTTTAAAATATTGCGGGTTTGTGACAGCAATTTTTCGATTAAGGGAATCGTTTCTGAAATATTAAGCTTCAAACCCCCCCCCCCCCCCCCCCTGCCAGCTAAACGGTTAGTTTTGGATACGTGAAAAAATTCACGGTAGTAAGTATATACAACGAAGTTAAAAGGAAAACTATCACAGCTAAGTAGGCTTTACAAGTTTACGAGTAATACCTCCAGTTTCTGAATTGAGAATTCTAGGATTAGCATTACTTATGTAACATTTGAGTACGGAGTTGTCAAAAAATGACGGGTTTTAAAGCATTTTTTTGACAACTACGTACTCAAATACTACTTAAGTATTGCTTATCTCGAGTTCTCAATTCAGAAACCGGAGGATAGTCGACCAACTTATAAAAGTAAAAATTTCGTACAAATTCCATTGAAAAATTACTTTTACATATAACGTTGTTAGTTGTCTAAAACAGATTAGTCTGCATTATTGTGCAACTACGGAACCCTATTACTGTGCGTGGCCCGACACGCACTTGACCGGTTTTTTCTATTCCGTAGTTCTAGGCAAGCGCACAACTCCACCCCTTCCATGTTTTTCTTTTGTTATCGCTTTCTGAATCCAAGCGAAGAAAGGAAGGGCTTAGCAAAACCCAGGCGTCCTGAAAATATGTTTTCAGCTATTTTGGAATACACGTGGAAGCTGTCTTGAAATAAAGGCTAGTATACTCTGTTCACCCAAAGATAGCCTCATAGCTCGGTCATTTCGGAAACTGTAACCGTAAGGAGACTGCTATCGAAAAAACGTAAACGACCTCATCAAAAACCGTAAAATATATATATACTAGCTTTTGCTCGCGGCTTCGCTCCCGTTAATTTACGAATCCCTAATTTTTTGATCCCAAAATATAGCCTATAGCACTCAGGGATAACGTAGCTTCCTATTGGTGAAAGAATTTTTGAAATCGGATGAGTAGTTTCGGAGATTACCTCCTACATACAAACAAACAAACAAACAAACAAACAAATTCTACCTCTTTATAATATTAGTATAGAAGTATAGATATCCACTTTTTTTTTTTTAATATTTGCTATTCTGCGTGGTAACGTTTTGTAGAGAAACGTAAAGAATCAACTTACGGTGTTAAGGGTATATTATTATAGTAAATAAATAATAAAATTTACGCCTCAAAATCACTTATTTCCCCATTTGATGAAAATTTTACGGCAGATAAATCTCTTAATCTTGGATTCACTTTATAGCTTCAAGTTTTGAAATATTCTCTCTGTATTTATTACTGTAAGTAATTAAACTGCCAAATTGCGGAACATAAAATACTGAAGTCAGTAAGAGATTAGCGTCATGATGGCCCTCTCTTTGTCTAGAGGTCGAGAAAATCAAAAGTACACTCAGAAGCAATGAATTCAGGTCACCAACATAAACCTAAATATCTCGGAAACTGAGAATGCTAGCTTATTCAAATCTTTTCTTCTTTGACTTTTGATCGACTTTGGCGTGGTTTTTTCGGTTTCGGTTCAGGGGGTCTACTCCCTAAGCACGAAGTCCGTGGTTTCGGCCTTAGTTACGAGCGTTTCCTACTCCCCATCACCTACGGACATACGATTATTTCGGGGCCCGAACTAAGAATGAATGACAACACGATTTGACAGTTGTCCCTACTACCGATGTGTTTTTGCCCGTCCGAAAAGTTGAACTTGTCACTTGTTTTGTTCACTTCTACGTTTCGGGCTACTTTCGGACGGGCGACTAACTTCGTTGACGGAGTTAGGGAGTAGGCCCCCAGACGCGGCGTAAGGCGTCAGGCGTGTGAGAGACACCACTATAGTGCATTTCCATAATAAGCATTCGTCGAACGCGTACAGTGTCACGCCGGATGCGACCTACAGCGTTTGTAACAGACCACGGTCTGACAAAAAATTCAGGTCTATTGGGACTAGCCAAGCGGCAACATGTTTCATACCCAAGTGATTATTTAAAATGGTACGGATCGACTCGTGAGACAGAAAATTCAGCGGCTATCTCTCTCAAACTTGAATGATGATTTTCAGTCACTATTTCCTTCACTTTTGCGATGTTAACTTCAGTTGAAGACGTTGATGGCCTACCAGAGCGAGGCAATTCTTCAATCAAATCTCGACCGCTTTTGAACGCTTTGTACCACTCATAAGTAAGCGTTTTTGATAAAGTCGATTCACAGTAAGCCTTTTGTAACATTTTCAGTGACTCCGAACTAGGTATATGCCTAAGCTCCGAACACAAAATTCCATTGGCGATGCAATATTTAACTTATCGAGTACAGTAATTATAGACACAATAGATAAACAACGGCACTGACGATCCGGATCGTCGGTCGGGCCGCTAGCGGTTAAGACAAACTCTTTGTTTGATGTTTTTGTCCATTATGAAATTCGCAATACACACTGGATATGATCTAACTAAAAATAGAACTGTATTTAATCTAAATAACAGATGCAACTCAAACTCCGCGCCAAAATGGAACACAGTAGAGACAAGGCAACAAAAAAAAATTTGGAACCATAAACAAATCATCCATTCCCGATACTTTTTTGACAGAATGTATAATAATACAAATTATCTGTGGAACCACCAGTTACAGCGGTTACGCACTGCATCCTATCCGAATCCGTGAAAATACGTTCCGAAGTAGCCATAGAACTATTTGTATGGTAGATTACGCACTACATCCGGCATCCGTCACCTGATTACTATCCGTCATCCGTGAGTCTCCAATTCGGAAGAAATATTGACGGACCGAAGTAGCCGTAGTACTGTTTGTATGAAAGCTTTCGCATCACCTCGGATTCAAATCGGACGCCAAATGGATATTCCAAAGATGCCTGACATGCTTGGATTTGAATCAGAGATCGGAATAGTGCGTAAGCAACATCCGAATTCAGTCCGAGATTTTTACTCTAGATGGGTATTTTCACGGATTCGGATCGGATGCAGTGCGTAAAGCAATATCCGAATTCAGTCCGAGTTTTTTATATCCGTATTTTCATGGATTCGGATCGGATGTAGTGCATAATCGCTCTTACTGTAAGGAAGAACAAGAAGAGAACAATGATAGCAGGAAAACAACACATACACAAACATTGTAACTGTGTGTTAACTTAAGTTGATTAAGTAGTGTGATAGCTTTCGATTTTTGGGTTAATGTTTCAAAACTGATTAGACTGTTAACAGCAAACAACGTTTCCCTTAAAAGGGAAACAGTAAACTCAATTATAATATCGATCGAGAGTTCACAATGTTACGATGGCACATATCGATAATATCACCACATAGTATAAAACAAAGTCGCTTCCCGCTGTCTGTCTGTCCCTATGTATGCTTAGATCTTTAAAACTACGCAACGGATTTTGATGCGTTTTTTTTTAATAGATAGAGTGATTTTAGAGGAAGGTTTTAAGCCATGAAACGTACACGTACGAATCCGGGGCGGGTCGCTAGTTACTTATATACTATGAACTATACTAATGTAAACATTTCTTTACTGTTTATGTTTACCGATACTTGGGAATGTTTAGTAAGCAAAATACTTCCAGATATAACCAGAAAAACAACATTTTTATACTTCTTGCAAATGTTACGAAACGAAATTCACTGGTGTGATTTTAGCAAAGGATTTTGTCAAGAGTACGTGCAATGCATGTGCACGTGCAACATTCTGCGATCACAAATTAATTTGCCAAGCACGGTGAATATAGAAATATTCACCGTGCTTGGCTCCTACAAGTCACAAACCACTTATTTTAGTTAGTTATGAGGAGGACCAGTCGTGCGGCACGTAGCTCTACGGTCGTAGCTACGTCGTAGCACTTTCTACGGTGCGTCTGGCTACGCGCTGGCGTAGCGTAGACTTTGTAGTTTTTTCAAGCCATCAAAATACAACACCAGTAAAATTAAGGCAGGAAGCTCCATGGCCAAAGAAATTGGTTTATGGGTCTTATAACTAGAACAAAAATCTTGGTTTAAATGAGACCGCATAGTAGAGAAATTAAAAACCTAACATTACAAAAGCCTTTAGGGTTCTATACCCAAGGGTGCCAACGGGACCCTATTACTAAACCTACGCCGTCTGTCTATCTATCTGTCACAGGGCTGTATCTTTTTTACCGTAATATATAGCCAGTTGTCACAGAATATACAAGCTTAGTTTTACTATATACTAAACCTGAAACTAGTTTGTTCAGAATCACTAGGAGAATCGATTGACATGTTTTTGACAAAACTTTTTTTTTTTCTTAAAAATCAATTTTGTTCCAGTAGTTTTCTACCTATAACAGTTGACGGGAATAGACACCTTGAGGCTTGAGACGGTCCTCTCGGTCAGTTTCCGTGTATTAGACAACCCCTGCATAGCACATCTCAGGCATTTCACACTTTTTTACGGAACTTAACGCGACATAAACTAAGGTGTAACTTGTAGATTTACTAAAAAAAACACATATTCAGGCAGTTCTGATGAAAATCTTGTTGGGGTATCTCGGTTTTCGTATAAAGTAAAAATAAGGTTGTATACTACTTTGACCTTTATTAAAAATAATTAAAAATCTAAATCAACAAGAAACCTTAAAAAAATAATGCATTTTTTCAGAGTTTTTTGTTCCTGCTCTATCTTAAAAACGGTAATACATATACGGTATACCCCCATGGAGGGGTGAAACACGTGTAGTATCGGTTTGGGTTGCAGGTTGCATTTTATTAATCACACCTTCTGCATGTGTATTTTAGGTGCGGGAAGGCGGTGCTGCATACTGCATTCAAGCTAGCGAACTAGTTTGGTGGAACTAAAACTAAATATGGTAATAGCATATTTGTATGTCACGGATTTCCGCAAAGTAACGCCTGAATACATTATTTAACATACTAAGTATAATAACATAGAAGCAGGAAGCTTCATAGCCAAACGGATGGTTTTATGGGCGTCATAAAAGTTCACATGAGAGCGCCAGTGCTTATATTAATCTAGCCTACTCGCTGAGAGTGTTCGTGTTGGAGATCCCTGAAGTTATGATGAACGATGTTTTGAATGTATTTTATGATAATAAAGGCGACGTGAGCCAAGGCATTTTTGTAAGATTACTCGCTTTACAAAGTATGTACACTTAGGTTTGAATGGACTAGATCAAGGTTTCTCAAACTTTCGGGTCCACGAACCCCTGTTGACCGTTGAAGAAAATAAGATTTTTATTTCAATATAAGGTAACAAATAAAGTGTCAAAAGAAATATCTTTTTAATATTAATGTGATGGGTGTGCTTGTTTCTTGTCGCAAATAGAGTCAATTTTAGGAGTAATTTTGGACAATTTTAACCTTAATTCTGACTCGGTATCAAGTCGATTTCTGTATTTAGTTTTTATCATGACCAGGTGTGAAAACCCACTCTCACATAAGTATGTTGTAGCAAAGGGTAAAAGGAAATCCGCTTTGCGTGAGTTTTCGCCACCGTTACGTAAATCTTGTCGCGAACTCCCTGCCGTCGAATGGCGAACCCCTAGGGGTTCGCGTACCCCACTTTGAGTATCCCTAGACTAGATCAAGGACATAATTTGTGCGGAACAGACCCAATCCTCAAGACTTGGTACAACATTACTTACTTTGCTCATGGCTACATTTTTCTCTCATAACTATCCTAAATCATAGTAGTTACTCTGTTTACTGAAATTGTTAAAGATACTGATTTTAAAAGAGTAACCATTGAGTTACTTGCCGGCTCGTCTCCATAGGAAACGAAAAATTGGAATCGTGCACCTAAATTCAATTTTAGATAAACGTTTGTAATGCACGAACCTGTGCAGCCCATAGATAAATAAATACCTTAATCTAAACACACATTTAGGCCCGGACTCCAGCAAAGCGGAGATGTCCGAAGCGGAGACGAGAAGAGATGTTTTTCAGCTAGGGTGTATCCACCAAAACTGTGCGGAGATGCGTACTTGCTAGACTGTAGGGGAGATGTGTGCTGGCTAGGGTGGAGATGTGCGCTGACTAGAGCGGAACAGAGCTGCGTGTGGCGAGCGTTGGATGTGAACGCACAGTTTAGTGCAATCTGACACGAAAGATAGACGTCTGGGCACCGCTAACTACACACCACACACATCTCGTCTCCGCTGCGCGCCGTCGTCAGCTTACGAGGCAAAGCTCACATCTCCGCCTTGTACCGCGGCCCAGCTCAATCTCAGCGAGGAACAGCTCACATCTCCGCATCCATCGCGCCATACAAATATGATACATCTCCGCTCAGTGGTATCCACTTAAGCTGAGTGGAGACGAGATGTGTAAATAACGAAATTCAATTGGTTTTTTAAAACACTTCTCCGCTCCGCTCGTCTCCTATCCGCCTTGGTGGAGTCCGGGCCTTACGGGCTGATTTAAAATTTCTTGCTTTCGTCGTTGCATTCCTAATAGTAGTAGTAGTGCTCTTTCTATAACAGTTAGTCCAGGGAAGTATTATTATCTATTATTCTGTGTTCTGTTTTGAAGGGTACGGGTGCCGGTGAAATTACAGCCATATGACACTTTCCAACTTTGCCTCTAAGACTGGCAACGTACTAGCAATTCTCTTGGTGTTGTAGATGTAATAGACGGCGGTAACCGCTCTCCATCAAAGACGTCCACTGCTGAACATGGGGCCTCCCCCAAGCATCGCCATATCGACCGGTCCTGTGCTTCCCACATCCAGCGCGTTGCGCGTTGCGCGTGGGCGGGTTGGCGATCGCAGTATTGTTGTTAAAGTACTCAGAAAAGGAGGCTGCCCATCCTCTAGTGAATCAGTCAGTCACCTTCTACGACACCCTTGGGAAGAGATGGGGTTTTTTTTATTCTTTTACTTGGTCGCATTTGACTCTCGACGCACCTGATGGTAAGCGTAGACAGGGTCTAAGATGAAGCACACGAATTCAAGTAACAGAGATATAGAGAGATTCCCCTATACCTCGCTCTGGCTCTCACATACACACGACCGAACACAATAAACTGTTTGGCGCCGGACTTTAATGTGAGGGTAGTAGCTAGCCAGGCGGACCGTAAAGATCCTTCCACCAAGCGAAAGGTTGTCACCTGATTGGCTCCACCCGGGGACCACGTGTGGGGTTTCGAATTAAGGGTCCCTTCCCACGGACGAGGGTGACTCAACCACCAAGAAGAAGAAAGAAGGGGTAGTGCTACTCTTTACGTCCGGCACCACACGGAACCGTTTGCCAAACTACATACTCGTACTACATAAAAAAAATATTCATCCGCATTCGACACTTACAAGCTATTATATAAGCTTTTAAAACCAGAAATACATAAACCAGTCCCTCTACCTCTTCCAATCTTAAAATCAATACACCCAGTAAAATATAAACTACTAAAACACATTCAAACAGCGAAACAGAACGTCATCCACGTAAATAATTAGTGGCAACAGCTGCAACAACACAACACAAACAAAGGAAACTGCAGCAACACTACACCTACCTAGAAACAGGAACAACAAAGCTAGCTCTCGTAAAATACGCATTTCCTATAGTAAAATATCGGAACTACATTGGAAAATAACAACCTTTAACAAATCCTCTTTACGTGGAAAATGGAACCATTCACCAAGCTCAACGGAACAACATAACAAAGAATTTATTACACTATTACATGCTATTATCGACGTTATTTCAGCTCAATAAAGATGACAATGGCGTGCATAGTTTACTGCAAATTAGTTGCGAAATTACGAGTACTTTAGGTATTTATCTTGGGATGCGATGAGTGGTGTCAGTGTTCGGAATTGTACGGAAGCAACATGTGGGTGTGAGGGCTAGTTCAAATATAAGTACATGAGAAATAATAATTTATAATGATTACACCGATAATTATTCGGCCCTTATGAAGCTGCCTCCGTTCCAATGTTCCGCCAGCAGTGTCATAAGCCAAGGTCCGGGTCCCACTAGAGGTCGTCCTTAGCGTTGTTAAAAGTCATATTGTTTGTTATTTCATTGAATTTTCATGTAATCGATAGGCGTATGCTTCGGTGGTTTGGTGATGTTGAAAGAATGAGTGAACGGCGAGTAACAAAAGGAATTTATAAGGCGGGTTCAGTGGAAACGCCACTAGAAGACGCCTTAAAAGGACATACCTACATCGATGTTATTGGTGATGTTCTTCAAAAAGGACAGGTGCGTAGTACTTTCAACCGGCCTGCGTGTATGACAAGATTTATGACCGTGGACTAAGCGAAAGGAGGTTACGTTAACTATTGTATCCCCCCCCCCTCCCACATTGGCTGAAGACCCTTCCGGTCTTGCCAATAACTGACCGATTACGTAGAAACGATGCACACAGACAATCTACAAGAGGTCCAGTAGAAAAAAAAAAACTTTTAATGGGTTTGTTCTGTACATATAGAAACGCGACTCTTTTCTACAAGGAGTTAATTAATTACGTCTATTCAAATACATGGTATACATCCTGGCTTATTTTAACTTTACCTACTAAGTAGGTAGTACGTTTTATTCACACATTTATGTACGCTCAGGAAAAATAATTATTTAGCTAATTATGACACTACGTAAGTTGGCCTTATTTATATCCATTCCATACGAGTAATAAAGAATGAGTATTGTGATTTTAATATACATATATACGGACAATTTAAGTTAGCGGTCAATTTCATTGTGAAAACCGCCAAACAGTGGAATACGCTGCCCGAGTGGGTGTTCCCCGACAGCTACAATCTGGGTGTCTTCAAGTCACGAGTGAATCGGTTTCTTCTGGGCAAGCGTGTTCCATCGTAGACCGCATCATCGCTTAACATCAGGCGAGATGCCGGTCAAATAAAAAAAAAACTGAACAATCTCTTTCCGTGACAGTACCCAATGGTCTACAAAAAACAAAAAGCTTAAAAAAAAGTTATATGTAATTAAAAAACCAAAAAAAAAACCGTACAAGTCAGAGGTAGCCTGCGCAGTCGGCGTCGTGATGGTTTAAGTTATTTGCCGGGAACTTTACCGCGATTGCCGCGATGAGTACTTTAATGTTACGATTAATGTTTGAACACGTTTGAGCAACGTGAGACTTTTTAAGACACGTCCAGTTTTTTTTTTTTGATTCTTTATAATGGTAATGCAACCTAGTCTGAACAACGTTTGTTGTAATAAAACAATCAATTAAATGTCACCGTGTATATACTCGTATAAACCTAAGAATTTAAAAAGAAATAATTAACAAAAAGTCAGACTGGTGAATTGATGACCTAATTTCCAATTCAGTATCTACATTAATTAAAAAGTACTTATTTTAAACAAAAGCCGATTAATGTGACGACTCGCATTAAGCTTTAACAAAAAGCTCAAACAAACGACTATTTAAATTCACTAAATAAAGGTACTTACCGTCATTAATAACGTTAATGTACAATTTAAATGCTTCTAAACAATTATAATTGTTCTACTACTATTTTATACCTTACTGGCACGCTCACAGAAGATTAATTAGAATTCTTTTATCGCGCAATCCGACGAAAAATGGGCTAACTCATCTAAAAGATATATCACCCATTCTCAAGTTCATGAAAATATATTAGCCTCTTACGATAAATCAGACTAAGCATTCTAGCGAACCCAGTTTTTGTTTTTAGGTCATCCAATCTAGACCGACCCTTAGCGATAATATTCATATTTCGCAGTTAAGTTACCTATTCATACTCACATGACGTTTCCAATTTAAATCTCGACGCATCCCACGTAATATCGATTTGATTCCAAACCGATGACGGAGGACGCAACAGGTCAGGCATGTACGGAAAATTCACCTCCACTTACATAAAGCAATAAAGTCCAACATCGTTTGCCGTGATTTCGCCAACTGTTATGCATCGTGCACTAGGTATCCCCGTTTGCCCGGGACCTGACGAGAGAGATAGATAGCTCGGACTGGGAAGCGAGCTAGCCCTCTCCGCAAATTGGAGCGCCCTGGGACGCATCTGACCTTTTGAAATTCAAAATTGGATACAGAGTTTTACAATTTTAATATTTTTTGTTATGTTGGTTCTGGTGCCTTTGTTTTTGTGCGATGCTAACAAAGAATTGTTTACGTAGCTCATTTTGTATACAATACGCCTTTGTGAATTACACAAAGAATTTATTTATTAGACGCAAATGCAGTAGATACTAGATAATATAAAATTTATTTTGCATTTTTAAAACTAATTTACGAAGTATTCATTTTAATTAATAGTTTCTAGTCATCTCACTAAGACTCATTGAGGTTTGAGGAAGTCCGACGTCAAAGGCCGAAAATTCGAAGCATCGCGGCGCTCGACGCTTCTTGCAGGCAGCGGAGCGTTCAAGCGTAGTATTGACCGTGCAGCGTGCACGTAATTAGTTCACGCTGGACTGGTTTAATGTAATTGACCAATCAGAGACGGCACATCAAGAACAAGTCTCACCGTTTTGAAAAACTCTTTATTTCATAATGTATGTAAATATAACTTGTAATAGCTGAATACCTTTTTCGCCGGCGAATATTTACTTGCACACAATTTCAAAACAAAAAGGCGAAAACGTTCAAGCGCTGTACCAAAAATACCTTTACGCATTTTTACACGTTCAGCGATCCAGTCTTTATGGGTAGTCAAAAGCCCGAAAGTCTGACAAACCGTCTAAACTTAGCATACCAGCATTGCCCAGTAACAGGGTTGCGGAGGTCTGATGTCAGTCGCTCCATGTTAAATAGTGATATTCAGCCGCATCTGACGGGAACCTGACCCCAACTGAAAAGGCTAGGCAGAACAGAGATCCACCGTGCCCGTTAACTACAACGCCCCGTTCTTCCACTGGTTGGGACGCCTTACTTCACGCTGTCAACGCTATTACAAAGACATTTCAATACTAGAAGCGTAGCGTGCACGCTCTAAGCAACGCTTCGCTGCACGCTTCGCTGCACGCTTCGCTGCACGCTTCGCTGCACGCTTCGCTGCACGCTTCGCTGCACGCTTCGCTGCACGCTTCGCTGCACGTCCCGCTGCATATTCCGCCACTCCGAATTAGGGCCCATAGATTACCGATGACTAATCCCAATTACTCAGAATACGTTCCTAAAACATCCCTAGAGTAATAAATTACTTCTACAAACATATCTTTTCCAGTTCAGAAAGACGGAAATCTAATTAAAATTCATTGTTTTCTTTTATTATACTGAGCGATTTGAATATGAATCGGAAGCCGTTGGTAGGGGCTTGCCCGGGCTCGCTATAAATAGAACCAGCACTGCATTTACCTTTGCACTTTACACGTAGCCGCTCTGACCCGTACTATAGCTGTATCGATTTTAGATACCATTGTATTAGTTGTAGGTACATTTATATCCGAATGACGTATGTACAAATCATTGTTGTTTCCTTAAAGGTTTTAAGGTGTGGGCACATTGCCGGTGGGCGGGACGGTGATGTGTCGCCAGCGCGACGTATGACCGCGAGACGTGTGACGCCGAGAGACCAAGTCTTCAGCGACCAGTCGACAGTGCGTAAGGGCTCTGAGAGCGGGGGCGCAGGATGCGTTGCGGCGGCGGTGCGACGCCGTAGCGGTGTCGCTGCGTCGTCTTACATAGAAATATCTGCGGCATGTCACACGATGCGCTCCGGCGCCGCACCGGACTTGCAACCACCGAGACGAGGCGGGGAGGGGGGAATGCGTTGCGACGTCGGAGCGGCACCGCTCAGTTGTTTATGCGTCACAAGGAAGGACACACGCTCGCTCGTTTCGATTTTTTTTCCCTACGATTTTTTTGCTGCGGTGCCGCTGCGTCATAACAACGTGCGGCGCCGCACCGCTCGTGTGCCCGCTGATACAGTGAAATCTTTGCGGTGCGGCGCCGCAACGCATCGTGTGCTCCCGCTCTAAGGGTGTTACGACACCAATCGTTCGATCGTCGATCGATGCCATCGAACGACATCGGTCGACGTTTAGTCGATCGATTGATGTAGTAGAAACTATCGATCGACGGCGATTAATCCATTCTACCATCGATCGATGGCATCGATCGACGAACCCTAAGATAAAAGTTATCTGACGTTGCTTGGTAAAATCGACCTTAAACCCTGGAAAAAATAATGGTTGTTGTATATTGAACACGTCATAACCACATAGTATTTTACGTTTAATTAATTATTCTATAACAATTTGTATGCTTTGTTTCATTATTAAAACATTAATTTACTAAACTCTTTAGTAAATTTTGTTTGCAACCGCAAACAAGGTGTGGGAGGTACTCTCCGAATAACACGTTTCCGCGAATTTTGTGTAATTTCAGCTCATAATAAGAGCTTGTATTAAATAATATTCATGTAATTATACATGTTGACTATATTTAGCAATATTAGGGTGGATGGTAACGTAATACTATGAAATTAAATTGATTGTGGAACATATATTAAGTGCTTCCGTGTCTCAATTTAAAATTCTGGTGGTTTCAGAAATGTTTTTTCTACATTCCTTCCTCGTAGCCTACTGTTAGATATTGTTGCCATTGTTATTCCTAGAAGTAAGATAGCTGCATTCGAGACGGACTCTGATAATATGCTTTGAACAAAACCAACATATATCAAATTAATTTTGAATTCATCAGCACTTCTTTAGCAGCTTGGGTCCTGACGCACTCCACCAACAAGTGATGGACGTCCTCCATCGTATGACATTGATAATATATTTCATAAAGTCAATCTGAAAGAGCCAACGGTGGGCAGTCAGCGCGCTTGCCGCTACCATACAACTCGACTCTCTGCAAGCGAGCGGACCGCGTGCTTACTGCGCGCTGGCTCCGAGTCGGCAGCGAAACAACGTCGTTGCGCCGTCGCCCGCGCTCCTTTTGTTTTCCTGTTCTTCGTCGAGAGCAATAGCGATTATTGCTAGTTCGCGCAATATAAACCGAGACATTATGAAAACGTACAAGTGCTAGGCGTGTGTAAGTGTAGGCGTTTAATCACAAATGCCATATAACTACTATGTTCGCGGTGACAGCAAGCTTGCACCTCGAGGCCAGCGCGCGGACAGCGAGCTGTCGCGGACGACGCGTAGTTAGCGCGTTGGCGGCTAGCCGTAACCTAAATTCGAGGCGACGCCGTGCTGCAGCTATGCAGTTGGGGTGCCGGTATAATGTTCCATGACCTTAAGGCTACTAATCCTTCACAATCTGAGAAGAGGCAGGTACCCAGCAGTGGGATAGTAACGAGCTGATACCTTTAATAGGTCCTCCATTGTGTCTCTTTGCATATCGATGTTGCTTTGCATGGTGTTGATTGCTTGGTGGTAGGATCTTTACGGTCTGCCTGGCTAGCTACCACCCTCACATTAAAGTCCGGCGCCAAGCAGTTTACTGTGTTCCGTCATGTAGTGTGAGAGCCAGAGGGGTATAGGGGAATCTTTCTATATCTCTGTTACTTGGATTCGTGTGCTCCATCTTAGAGTAGTCTGCGCTTACGATCAGGTGCGACGAGGGTCAAATATGACCAAGTTAAGAAAAAAAAATATGTTAATTACTTAGTAATTGGTAAAAATAAGTTTGTCATAACTATTCTTAATTAAAAGTTGTAAAATTGTACTGTCTCAACAGCTTACTAATGCTAAACCATCGCCTATCTATTATTTCAGTTACAGTAATCCTTATCCCCAGTCGGCTTTTACGATTTGCGCGACAAGCAGCTTATACATAGTGTTTTCTTTCCGTATTCCCTGGGAGGCATTCCATTTAACGCGACAATTTGAAGAGGAGCAATTCGAATCACACCTACTATTGGTGTGATTTGAACTGGTGCTTTTCAAATTGGTGCGTTAAATGGAATGCCTCTTCCCTGATCAGAGTAAATGCAATTCATGTTGTTGTCTTCTTTATTCATAGCTAGCCTTTGCCCGCGGCTTCGTTCGCTTTAATTAAGCTCAAAAATTCTTAACACACTACTAAAGTTTCAATAGTAATATAATTCAATCATGATTCGAAAGACACGTGGTGCCTTCTATTATCATAATAACGTTATTGTTGTTTTCCTCGCGAACAGTACTGTTTTTCGGGATGATAGGTACCCTATGTCCGTTTCTGTACACCTGACAACGTAAATACAAAATTTCTGGATAATCGGTTCAGTGGTATAGACGTGAAACGGTAACAAACTAACAAACTTATTATTATTATTAGCCTGTACTGTCCCACTGCTGGGCAAAGGCCTCCCTCCGTTCCTTCCACTTGTCGCGATTCTTTGCAGCTTCATGCCAAACCGCAAGAAAGGCATCCAACTCGTCCCGCCATCTTCTCCGCGGTCTGCCGCGACCCCGTCTCGTTGTCTCAGGGCTCCATTCTTGTGCTATACGGGCCCACAGCTCATTTGGCATACGGCAGACATGCCCTGCCCAGTCCCACTTCAGCTGGGCGGCCTTTTCAGGCACGTCGACAATTTGAGTTTTGGAGCGCAGTATTGTGTTTCGAACTCGATCAGTTAATTTAACACCAAGTATACTGCGCTCCATAGCCCTTTGGCAAACCTTGAGTTTGGATTTCTGGATGTTGGTCAAAGACCAAGTCTGTGCACCATATGTCAAGATGGGGAGAATGCACATGTCCATGAGCTTGCGTTTTAGTGACATGGGCAAACTGCCCTTGAATTGCTCTTTCATGGACCAGTAGCTCTTCCAGGCGTTTTCGGTACGTCTTTTAATTTCCTTATCTTCTCTGGCCTGGAAGGAGACTACTTGGCCCAAGTAGATATAATCTTGGATATATTGCATTTTCTCCTCATCCACTTGCACGTTTCGTGGTGAACTATTAGTCATAACTTTAGTCTTTGACATATTCATCTTCAGTCCAACCTCAAGGCTTGCATTGCTCAGTTCTTGTAGCATCTGTTCTAGTCCAGTGGCTGAGGAAGAAAAAAGAACAATCTCATCGGCGAAACGAAGATTAGTCAATCTTGCCCCGCCGAGGACAATGCCTTTGTCTTGCCATTTGGTCGCCAGCGTCTTAAAGACCTCTTCCAAGGTACTGGTAAATAATTTAGGAGATAGCGGGTCACCCTGTTTGACTCCCTTTAAGATATTGAATTTCGGGCCTATTCTCTCTACAACAAACAAACTTACCATCGCATTTATAAATTAGTTAAGATTAGGATTGTTAAATCAAATGACATACTTTTTTATTTATACTGCCACATTGATCTAGTTCCACATTGATTTATTAAGTCGCAAACCGGTTTTGTCGGGCAACAAGTTTTTCTATAGCGATTTTTTCAGTTAAAATACATTCACCTCATTAGTGGGTGTAAGGGCTCATTCACGCGGGTTAGGTACCTACGTCATTGACGAGTCGTCATATAACATTTTGTTCAATTGATGTTCACATTCGTTTCGTTATTCTTAGTCTTGGATGAACTATCGAACACGATGGATCCGTCACAAAAAAATCACGATTCGTGTTTTGTGACGAACGTGTTTTTTAAAAGACGACACGTGATTTAAGACGTGTCCGACATTTTTCACGATTCGTGATACTGTGAACACGGGCATTTAAAAAGAACAGCCGCCGTAAAAAAAAACGAATCGTGAAAAAAGACGATTCGTCAAAAAAACCAAATCGTCTTCGTGTGAATGAGCACTAACTTATTACACTAATAGCTGAACCCTTTTAACTTGTAAAAATCGGCTTCTATGCGATAGGATGAAGAGAAAATACCTACTTTAAATATTAAAACTAGCTTATTTTACTTAAAAGAGACTTCAGTTTGTTTTTAAAAGTAATAAATATTGCAATCAAAGATTTATAAAAGTATCTTGCGGGAAAAGGAAACGAAACAGCGAAAAATAATAATAAAGTACTTTCCCTCTATAACCACATCTTCTGGGATACACACTATACTCCCTTGATACGTTATACCCCAATGCATTAAGGGTATTTTTACGAGCAAAAACTGTACAACTCTCTTGGCAATATTTTGTTCCTCAGTTCCATAAGATTGGTACAAAACTGTCTTATCTAATCCACCACGTACGTTTATAGCCTGCTTTATGAAATAACAAAGAAAATAATAGAAGACTTTATTAGGATCTAAATTAGAAAGGTAAATAAATATTCTGGTCGGTTTGTCAGGATTCAGTGCGGGAATTGATTGCGTGGGATGCTCGTAAACCTCTACTTAATATTAATGAAGGTTGACTATATCATGGGGGAACATTTCGACATATATGTACATATGTTGTAAAGGCGACACGTTTGGCACAGTGGCTGAGCGATTGACTTTAGCGCTACGAGTCGCGAGTTCGATTCGACAAATGGTTATGTAGAATGACCTACAGATTTCACACCGATAATTCAGCTCTCATCAAGCTGTCTCCCCCCCCCCCCTAAGTCCCCGCCAGCAACGCCCTAAGCCTAGGTCCGAGTCCCACTAGGGGTCGCCCTTAGTGCTGTTGTTGCAGGTAGTCATGATGTTAGTGTAGTACAAGTAGTTAGCTTAGGTTAAGTATTTTCCTCCCCCCCCCCCCCCCCATTAGCTGGAGACCCTTCAGGTCTCGCCAATAACTGCCCGGTTACGTAGGAAGGCTTCCCTAGGACAACCTACAGAAGGCCAATAGAAAAAAAAAAACCTACAGATAGTTGTAACGGGTGTCGGTATTTGTGCATGTTAAGGGTTGTGCCTGTAAAAGCGTCCATGATACAAAAGCTAAAAAAACAAGAAAGAGGGAATATCAATGATTTAAAGAGTAATTATAGATTTAGTTTGCAACTAGTTTGAAGGTCATAAGCATCAGGTCAGCCTGTAGCAATCCGCTGCTAAGTATATTTCTCTGTGAAGATCAATTTTGAACTCTCAATCACCGTAATTATAGACACAAGAGATAAGACAATTAAGTGTCGTCCTGGGACGACGGTCGGTACGCAACCGGTTAATAGACAAAATATAAATTGAGTTTTCCATTGCTACCCGAGATTGAAGCATTATCTTGTCACCAGATTGGGCTGCTAATCTTTTACCTCTGCCGACCTCCTCTACGATAACAATCATGATATTTTAAATAAAACCACTGAAATCAGTCTTTTTGAGTACCTACAACAATAACAAGCAAATACGCTAACATTACAATTTCCGTTTCTCAAATTGTCTACGTACTAAAAACATAAAATAAAATATTCAGCCTAGGTTTTTCCAGCTATAATGGGATCAGCAGTGCAATTCTGTAAGAATCTCACCTCGATCGCGACTGTCAATTAGACACTTGTCGTGACACAGCGTGGATAACAAAACTACGCGTTATTGATCATACTGTCGATTATCTGTGTGTTATTTGCTTCTATTATCCATACATTATGAATATCGAGCTAACCGTCGATATCGAGGTGGGTTTTCGTACAGAATGACACTACAGATTCTGGACTAACTAGATGTGGCTGATTACCAGTATTTTACACGGAGTGACTGTCATCAGACCAATGCAACCCAGCTACGGGGCAATGCCGATATCCTACGGTTAGACCGGTTGTCAGACTTTCGGGCTTCTGATAACCCGTAATGACTGTCGACAGTTTAACTTGTTCTCCGAGGCACGGAGGAGTCTCGATGTGTAACAAATGGTCACCCATCCACGGACTGACCGCGGCAAGCGCTGCTTAACTTTGCAAATCATAGTATAATCCATGCGAATGTTAATAAAAAAAAACGTTTTAAATTACCTAATTATTTCATTTCATAGTAGGATAAATCATCTCCTTCATTGACCAACTAATAACGATCTGTTCCAAGATCCTGTTCTGTGAAACTACTAAGTATGTTGTATTCATACTTACCTACTTGAAACACATGTTTCATGGAAAAGAACGGAAAATTACACGGAATTTCTTACTTGCACTGAGTTTATAAAATAAGTTCATAACAAACATGTTTTCTCGGTACCTATTTCAAGTCGGTAAACATCTTATTACTAAGTAAACATACGTACATAGTCAGTTCTTAAAACATGTAAACACGGCCAACGAATAAAGTATTTTTAAAGCCCGATTCTATACCGAAAAGTATTCAAAAATCTGTATCTGTATACATCTGTTATCAATAAAAATCGAAACACCATCACTCACCAAAACCAACCAATTCAATTGTTTAATACTTTACGTGCACCATGAAACAATTCGTCCAAATAAATCAATAAACTTGACCTGCCTGAACGACAATGTAACAGCCCCATAAAAGGTTTATTAAAGCCCTACTCAATAGCGTGAAAAGCTATAAATTCCTTTACGTACACCCCTGATTCAGGAGCGCTGAACATTAAGCTGCCGAGTTTAATATAAGTAGGGTATTGTGACGTAGACACGATGTTGTATGCTCCGCGATCGAGCCAGGTAGCAACCCTGTGCGGGGACTGCGTAGTCCCGATGACGTAGGCTCCGCGCGTGTGCGTGATTGTATCTGTGTGTGTGCCCTACATTCGTAGGGCTGTCAGCTCCCGTATAATAGCAGATAATACTGCCGACGTTAAAGGTTTATACGGAGCTTGACTGATGGTTACATTTGGGCGTTTGCGTTTCGAAGGGCTGAAATGTACTTCGTTTTCGTAACCGTTTTATAGATGACAATAAACACTTGTGTTATGTCGTTTCGTATATTTCGGAGACTTTGTTTTTTATTTAAATGTTGAAACCCTCTATTGCTGTGAAAATAACATTCTTATCCGTGTATAAAACTTAAGTACCTTTTTTGTTACAAAGTGTACATTTTCCTAGTTTATCTATCGGGTAGATTCGCCTGTGCTATGTATCGGCACGGTATATGAACGGGGGCTTACGGCCGTCCCTCAGCGAGCGGCCTGTCTTTCATTTAATGTCAGGGGTCGCGATCGATGTAGCGGCCGCCTACGCCCGCATCCGCATCCCTAGATGCGGCGCGATTTGTAGGCGACCGCGGGAATTGTGAATGGAACTTGATTTAACGATTTCTGTACACAATGGACTTTATTGGTCGTTCTGTCCCTTGAATTTTTTGAATGGGTCATCTGTTTTTACTTAGAGGATTTATCATATCATTGAACCTTTTGTATACTTACAAAGTAGTTACAGCATGGGGTCCGAGTGCGTGTCTCCTTTTTAAGGAAATAGGAAGAAGACTGGTCGACACTTCACGTGATCAGCGGGCTAGCTTGTTTTTCGGCCAGAGAATTAGCGTTGTCATACAACGTGGCAACGCTGCCAGCCTTCTGGGCACGTTACCAGTGGACAGCGATGCGGAGGATTAATTTGATACACTCTTTTAGTTTATATTGATAGTTTAGTCTAGGATATAATTTTTCTTTATTTTTACTTTAGATTTAGTGTAGATTTATATTGAATTAATTTAGGTCAAAAATGTCAGAATAAACAAACTTCCCGTTACAGCATGCACGTGTTTCGATATTTTAAATTTTATTTTCATTATGTTGAATGTTGTGTGGGAAAAGTTACCTATCGTTTGAAGTGATGTACTTCTTACAATGATAGCAATTTCGCGGTACGGTCCTTTGTGCATCAAAAACACTCAAAAAGGATCAGTTGTACAAAACAATCCCTACTAATATTATAACGAAATTAACTCTGTCTGTCTGTCTGTTACGCTTTCACGCCTAAACGACTAAACCGATTTTGATGACGACATAGGCACGACATATACTTTAATGCAAAAACCGCGAAATACCTACGCGATGAACGACATCCGCGGGCAAAGCTTCGGGTGACCTCTAGTTCACGAAATTGTAACTTGTTACACGAACGTGTAAACGAATTCGTGCTTAAAACCACATGATCTACTACTGGTGTAGATTGGCCCAGCACGGTATTTAAAATGATTAAAAATGTTTTTTTTTTCATGCGTTAGCGGTAATTAGCGAACCTAACCTATCCGTGTGGGGGTGCCCCAAATTAGGTGTCGAAGTTCCATAATTGTCGGAGTAGCGTAATGTCTGAGTTCCATATTGTCGAAGTAAAATCTTGTCGTAGAACGATTTGTCGAAATTCAGTTTGGTAGTCTTTTTTATTTATTTTTTCAGTTGGATTTCAAAAATACCCATTTAGGGTTAATCTACGTCACCAAACCATTTATGACCACGCGATTTGAAGGAATTACACGAATTCGTTTAAAACCTGTATATGCACAACACAAAATCAACGTAAGTACACACACAAACAAACATACAAGCACTTCCAAATTCAAATAGCCGTAAGTTTACACAACACACGGCGCATCTGATAAACACAAACACAACACAGCATCTGCCGGGTCGAATGGCTCACAGGGCTTGCAATCTGCCTACTTACAATAGCATTCACGTTGAAATGTTCGCTAGTATTTTAGAGGATTCACTATTTACACTATATAGAGCTTAGAGTATACACGAGATCGATCTGCGTGCTTAATATGTTTCTAACTAGCTGTTGTCCGCGATTTCACTCGTATTCTAGCGAAACTACTTCAAGTACCCGGATAAAATGTACTTTTTGTCCTAATCCAATTCATGGTCTGCCTGTGTACCAAATTTCATCCAAATCCGTCCAGCCGTTAAGGCGTGATTGATTAACGAACATCCAAATTCACAAATTCTCAAACATCTAAACTTTCACATTTATAATATTAACTGGGATAGAATGTCACACGAGTTACGGCAGCTCAGCAGTTTCGAAACAAAATATAAACAAGGTATAATTATTAACGGACCCAGGTATGTCCTTAGGTACGTCCAGTACCATCGCATGTCGTGCAGCAGCGTCCTCTACATAACGGTGATCGTTCTGCGATTTCCAAGTCGCCTGCCAAGCATGGGAATTACGGCACCCTCCCTCCCTTTTTTTAAGGGGGAGGTCTTTGTTCTGCAGTGCACATCTTCAGACTGATGATGATAATAATTATTAAAGTAACGCTTACACGGAATAACGTCCAGAGTCGGGCCTGTTCTTCTTGAAGATCGATCTGTAATCAATAGTAGGGGATTTTTCCATAATCACCAAACATGGAGGACGAGTTGATGATCCAAATATGTTTTTATTGGCAGACAGAAGGATAGTAATATGTTTATAATACATGGTATTCTCTTCTGACAATGACTCGTATTATCTCACGATTTGTGATATTTTCTCAACACCAAAGTTGGTGGTTACATCAAAGTTTGACAACATGCCGTACCTTATTGGTTCATAAGTAGCTATGACGTAGTATAGTCATATGATCTAGTCACGGTAATGTTATACTAACAGTATTGTGACTCGGTCCTATTTTTGAATTAAGAACCTACAGCCGCGTGAAAACAAAACACGATATAGGGCTGCCCGCCTACAGTATTTTAATTTCATCAACTTAATTGAGTTTGTTTCTAGTTTTGTGATTGTAAATATGATATAATACGTTATTTTAAAAAAAACGTGGTGAATGAAATAGGAAGTACCTACCTATTCAATAAAAATGTATGTTGTGTTTTTTGATTTTATTGACGAACTAGCTTTTGCCCGCGACTTCGTCCGCGTGAATGTTGGCTATCGCGGATGCAGACAAAGTCGCGGGTTAAAAAGTAGCCTTTGCCCTTGTCCTTCCCCAGGGATCGAGCTATCTTAATACCAAATTTAGTCAAAATCGGTGCAGCCGTTGTGCAGTTAACTAATAGACTGAACGTTGGGCTGTTCGCTCACACCACGGCATTATTTTTACTTTTAGCACTTCTAAACGAAAGGTCCGATTCGAATAATTTAAAGAGCATTTTACATGTACATAATCAACCTTGATTATGAAGCTATTTACTTGGATAAAGATTAATATCATGATAGGAATGTCTTTATCTTTCGATTCTACCCGTGTTTTGATCGACCAATTTGAACAAAAAACGGTTGATGTGACTTAACTATAACAGTTAGACATATACCCTCACGGACTTTTTTGTGGATAATGAAGAGTAGGTACTATAAACATGTAGTACCTACATTATTTTTATGTATCATCAATAGTTTTCGCAGCGCACGCCAAATAACAACTTTTATAATCAAATTTTTGATACCTTGGGTTACATTATTGTAATTTTCTTACGGACCCCTAGTTTTGCTCTTTGCCATATTAAGTAAGTACTTGTACTTATTTCAATGTAGGTATATTTGTCACAAATCGCATGCTTACTGCTTACAAAACCATCAAACCGTGAAAAAATAATCGATTATAAAAATAATCGATTAATAATCGATATTTTCCAATAAACATTGATTTTTAAAATCGATTTACAAATCCCAAAAAAATAATTAATAAAAAATCGTTTTTTTATGTAGGTATATGTACTGTGACATCCCTAACTGTTTGGGTGCCGAGTTTATACCGAACTCGAGGCGCGTAGGTATGACTCACGTTCCGACCGTTTGTATGAAGATAGAATACTGTTAGTATAACATTACCGTGATCTAGTTGTCACGGGAAGAGACTACATTTATTTTTATACCATGGATATTAGATTTCACTTCCCCTCCGTTGGCCGGAGACCAATAACTGCCCGATTACGTAAAAGGGTGAATATTCGAAAAACGTTAACAAAAATTAAGAACGTTATTATCATCATCCCAAAGATGCAGATGTTTAAAACTCCATTTATGATAATGAAAATTAAAAGTATAGCTAGCCATACACGCACGGGACATGCCCACCGGATCTGATCAACAGACGTGCCTGGCGGGCAGATCCGTGCGTGTATGGTGAGAACAGACACGAATATGTCCGCCGGATGCATGCGCGCTGCCCGTGCTCAAAACGACGGATCGGGTACGGGGAAGGCAGATCCGAGTACCAACCGTGCGTGTGTGCGTAGCGACGAATATGCCCGCCAAATTACGCCTGAGTCGCGCACTAATGCTTTGGTAGTGTACACGAAATCACGGATTCGATGTGAGTCGCGCCCAGCGGGAAAATCTGTACGTGTGTGGCGAAATCACAGATCGGATCCGAGATGCGCCTGTCGGTCAAATCCGTGCGTGTATGGCTAGCTTATACCACTATAAGCAATAAGATAAGAATTAAAAACAATCTGAAACTACTATAATGTTAACAACCAAGGAGAACAACGATTTGTTGAAAAAATGTTAAGGTAATTCGAATATTCACCCAGAAACGATCCGCAATGAACATAGAAAAGAAGCACAAAAAAAACCTCGTTGCCATTTTCCGCCTTTTACAGCACCCACGTGTTGAGAGGTGGTAGGTTAATATCAGCCAGGAACGGGTTTTGTTCTATTTATAAGAAACAAAATATCGTTTTTCTTCACCGTCTTAGATCTGCGTCTGTTTGATTTCAACGACTATATTAGGGTTCTGAAGCCTTCCTTATACTTTGAAAGGTTGATTCCCTATAGGATTTACAATATACATCCTATTCACCTAAGTATAAAAGGTTTTCATACATTTCTTGGTATTAATGTAGTTCTATATAGGATGCCAGATTTAATAGATACTGACATGTAGGTAAAGTATTGGAATGAAATATAATATGGTTTCCTTAAGGTATTTTAAAGGACCTGTTCTCAAAAGGTTTTGAAGAATTTAACATTTTGGATTTAAAGGAACACGGTCGTTGTCTTTCCGTTTCTGAAGGTAAAAACTTCCATTGGATATACGAGTAGTAACAATTGTTAAAATAAATCTTGATTTGGCACACGAGGTTGTCGACATGTGGGATGTTGACTCAGCAGCCATTGTGCCGATAGTCGTTACAGCCAATGGCTTAATAGCCAAGAGCCTCTACCAACATCTGATGAGGCTCTCGTTAGGCAGCTGGATCAAGGGTTTGATTCAGAAAGCGGTACTTCTGGACACGGCGCGTATTGTTAGGAAGTTCCTTTCTCTGGAGCCCTGACCGCCGGCAGCTTGGACCCTGTTCCCGATGCCGGTGGGCTACTATTTTTATATTTTTAAATGTTTTTTTTATTATTTTGAAATATTTAAAAATGTAAATGAATAAACGAGTTAAAATAATAGAAGTATTAATTATCTTCCTTGTATCAACTAGTTTAGGGACCCAGAATACGCCTTCATCTCTTAGATTTTATTAATTGAAATGAACAGTCGACAAACTGTAGGTACGTTAGTGATCGAAAAATACATTTACTAGAATGGAGTGTTCTCACCCCACAATTGCTCGATATTCAACGTCCGCACGTGACGATGAAAAACGAAGAGATTTATAGGCACATTAACTAGGAAATCGGTGCCGTTACTACTATGGCGTGTTTCATTCGTTTACATTTTCTTCATCTTCTTCTTTCGGGTCGGTACGGTGAAAAGATTAGCCGGTCAGCAAAGTTAGTGGGGCTGACTGTACAAAGTACTTTGCCCGATGTAGTACCTACTAAAATAATGTGTGTGTGGAAATACACACACCCACACCAGTACCGCTAGTACGAGCTTGCAAATTACGAAAATAGCTATAGTTTAAAGCCAAGCATACAATTATAATGTCATCATCATTACGCCTAAATAATTCCAAAGAGGCGGTCAGTTATAACGTCAGTACTCCTAGTACGAGAATGCAAATTACGAAAAGGGCAATAGTTTTCGCGAGCTCGCTAAACTAAATGACGACGTCTGTGGTCTAGCGGTTCGAGTGTCGGATTGCTGATCACGAAGTCGTGGGTTCGATTCCCACAGGACACAAATATTTATGTGATGAACACAAGTGTTGGTCTGGGTGTTTCTTATGTATTATAAGTAAGTATTTACAAAAAAAAAGTATGTAAGTATTATATCCATTGTCTAGTACCCATAGTACAAGCTCTGCTTAGTTTGGGACTAGATGGTGCCGTGTAGAAAATGTCCAAAATATTATTATTATCTATTATTTGTGTCTCTCCGTAATTTCACAGCTCATCTTCCGTGTGGAAGATGTCCGGTCCTTTGGAAGGCATACGGGGGACACAGGTCCAACGCGCAGAGGCCCATTTGAGAACTTTAATCTAAAATGGGGTGGGGCACCAACCGGGGACTATCCACGGCTGCACTATTGGAGTACAGTCATGGACCGTCCCAGGTGGGTGCAAGACTATTGTAAAATTTGGTGAAAAATATTTATATTATTAATAACATATTTGTCTCTTTTTATTGCAGATGTGTAAGAGAGATAGAGTTTAGCGAGCTCACGAAAACTATTGCCGTTCTCGTAATTTGCGAACTCGTACTAGGGGTACAAGGATTCAGAACCTTTTCGATAAGCAGTTGTCGACCGATTCGATTTGTTATCTCGTTCCGTTTACGATTCTTGTAACGAGAAAAAAAGAGATAGCTTACCGAATCGTACGACAACTGAATAATCGAATCGTTTTGAATAAAGAGGCAGATCAGGGGGTCTACTCCCTAAGCACGAAGTCCGTGGTTTCGGCCTTAGTCACGAGCGTTTCCTACTCCCTATCACCTACGGACATACGATTATACAAGGTTAGTAAGAAAGGGGGTACTAATCCAGAAGCCACTTATACCTGGGCGGTTCAATAAGTACCCGTGTTTGAAGTCAGTTTACGTTGCAGACGCAAGTTGGTGTTACCATCGTGTGCTGTCATTTATAAAAAGCCGCCAAAATAATTTTGATGCTAATTCATAGATAAGTTTTGATTTTACAGTAATTTCAGTAAGTCGTGTAACGTAGTTTTCGGCAAGATGGAAAAAGTGCTGTATCGTTTAGTGATTCGCTTTCTAGTTTTGGATAGAAAAACATGTGAGGAGATAAAACGGAAGTTGGATGCTGTTTATGGGGACCCTTCGCCATCTATGACTACAGTCAAATATTAGTTGAATGAATTTAAATGTGGTCTTACATTAGTTTTTGATGACGAGCGCCTAGGATGCCCGACAGATGTGGGTACTAAGGAAATCATTGAAAAAGTCCACGAGATGATTCTCACTGATAGACAAACGGAAGGGTGCGCAGTAGCGAAGATTGTAGGTGTTTCGACGGGAACGTTAATTAATATTTTACCTGACAAGTTGGCGATGAAAAAGTTATCACCCCGATGCGTGCCGCGATTGCTCACGGCGGACAAGAAGCGGGCGCGGCTCTCAAATTCGAAACTGTGTATAGACCAATTTAAGCGAGATCCAAAGTACTTTTTTGCGGAGTGTGATGACCTGATAAGACCTGGATTCACCATTATATACCGGACATCAAGCAACAATCGAAACAATGGGTTACTCCCCGAGAATTTGCTCCAAAGAAAGCGAAGACGGTTCCATCGGCCGAAAAAGTTAAGGCGACGATTCTTTGGGATGCGAAGGGCGTTATACTCCATGGACTTCGAAGAAACAGGAAAAACGATCACTGGACAATACTCCAGTAAATTGTTAGACCGCTTAGACATGAAATTAAAGGAGACACAACCCTTTGGCGAAGAAAAAAGAGTTGTTTCACAACGACAACGCAACAAGCACATTCATCCGAAGTTGTCGCCGCCAAACTCAATAAATTGTGTTATGAATTGCTACCGCATCATATAGAAATAGCAGAGAGCCAGGTAGGGTATTCACCCTACCTGGCTCTCTGCTATTTCTACTTGTTCACAAACCTAAAAAAAATGGCTCACGGGGAAAAGAAATAGCTGAAATGAGGAGGTCATCGTCGAGATAAAGGCATATTTTTGAACGCTTAACAAATCCAATTTTTTGAATGGGTTAAAAATATGGCAGGGCGATTGAGAAAAGTTTATATCTCTAAAAGGAGACTACGAAGAGAAATAAAAAAAAAGATTTTGAAAAAAATTAGATCTTCATTCCTAACACAGGTACTTTTTGAACCGCCCTCGTAGTATTACTGATGACTGTCTTACAGCAAGTTTAACTTTCATGAAAAATTATTTGAATTTTAGTTTTTTTCAAAAATTCTTCATCCCTACTTTAGTTAGGTACAAATTCAGAAAATGGTGCTTCTGATTCATGACCCCAAATATGACCTAAAATGTAAACACAACTGATCATAACTGGGGATAGATAGATTTTAGCGTTTTTTTTTTGAGATCTTTGCACAGCTACTTCTCTTAAACTATTGACTTTTAGGGAAAGTTGTAGAACAAAAGTTATTCATTATTATAACACCCTTTCGGATTAGTACCCCCTTTCCGACTAACCTTGTATAGGGCCCGAATTAAGAATGAATGATAACACGATTTGACAGGTTGTCCCTACTACAGATGTGTTTTTGCCCGTCTGAAAAGTTGAACTTGACACTTGTTTTGTTCACTCCTACGTTTAGGGCTACTTTCGGACGGGCGACTGACTTCGTTGACGGACTTAGGGAGTCGGTCCCCAGTTTTGTAACATCCGTTTCGGTGTAAACATAACGTTAGTCTCACGTTTAAGCAAACGTCATATCCATAATGTGTTTTAAAATATCCAAACACAAAAAGATACCATTATGAGTTAGAATTTAAAAGCCATATAAAAGTAGCTCTCGCCATATAAAAGGTGTTCGGATGATATTAAAGTTGATGTCGCCGGTGGATTTTATGATTTCAACACTTTGAAAGCGTACTAAAACTTAGTCACCTGCCTGTTACCTAAATGTATTTTTAAGTATTTTTGTAATACCTAGTTATAGACCTATTATATATCACTGGTCTCTTCATGACGTATGGCTGAGATAACCTACCCTGCCTCGTGTAATGGCCAATTATTATGATAGATGGTGTACTGTATCCACCGCAAAAATTGTGTTTAGTAAAATAACTCATCATTTTCTAACTAATGAAAACACGGCCCTTGTAATGTGTTGATTAAAAATATGATCTACAGTCACTAATGTGACTTTTTCGACTTCTGTGGGCTAGCAATAGTAGCCACTAATAATACGACGATACGACCACAGTAGACATATAAGCTAAAGCAGTACTTCAACTACCTACAATCGTCCGATTTGACACACTCACACAGACACGAACTGCAACAAGACAAATAAGGTATTTTCGGGATGCAGTTCCATACAAAAACAAAAAAACGACTCAGTATACAGAGCGTGTCCGTGTGAGTGTTTCAATTCTTGAGATTATAGTAAGCTGAGGTACTGCAGGCTTTAGCTTATATGTCTACTGTGATACGTACGAAGTTACACGTCGAGACCACTCCGTGCCTCGGGAGCACCTTAAACAGTCGGTCCCTGTCAGACGAATACCTATGACAGTCATTACGGGTAGTCAGAAACCCGAAAGTCTGACAACGGGTTTAACCCTAGCAACTCGGTTGCGGAGGTCTGATGGCAGTCGCTCCGTGTAAAATACTGGTATTTAGCCGCATCATGCTATACTGGAAACTGACCCCAACATAATTGGGAAAAGGCTAGACTGAATCCCTGGAGAGGATTTGATGCGATTTGAGAACAAGGTGAGGAACCACTATTTGATCAGGCTTAAGTCCGGAAGTTGGCTATGGGACTTTCTAATTAGATTGCTGTTCCGGCGTCGTATCCATACGACACGACATGATACGAGAGTACGCGCGAGCACCTCTTTACATCGCGTCGCGCAGCCCCGCTCTATGCCGCACCGCGTTCAACGGCTACGCAGTTGCCCGTGCGCCTTAGGCGTCATCTCCACAAGCAAGTAAATTGCGGCGATATTCTCGCCGTGCCATCAAATGCAATACTAACTATCACCGAGATAACATCGCCGCGTGGAGACACGCTCTAAGAGAGTGTATAGAAATACGTGGCACGACGATAATATCGCCGCGATTCTCTCGCTCGTGGAGACGGCCCCTTAGCGATCGTCAGTCGCACGCACGGTGTAGCTTGCACAGACACAGATCAGACTCCAAGAACTTAATATTCAACTTATGTACCCTGTTTTGATCATGATTATAATAATTGTAAACCAGCAGTGTAGTTCATTATTTATCGAAGCCTACACAGCCGTAACAATTGCGTATTACCTCATCCATATCGGGCATATTTGTTGCAGCACACGGTATCACAACAGCGATTAGGTGCCAGAGACAAGTACTTGTGCTGCCGCGCTGCACGTTATATACGATCGCAACAATGTTTGTAAGTGAGTATACACGTAAAAAACGGGTTGCCAGCGCCGATCTAGCAGCGCTTGTCGGTGCTGTAGTCTCTATACTGTATTGCGAACCAGCGCCGACAAGCTCCGAAATTCGCCGACAAGTTCCGACCTACTCCGATCAGCGCTGGTAAACTGTCATTTGTTGCTGTACTTGCAAGGGAACAAAACGTATTTTTGATAAAAAATGCCAGCCCCTGCTTCTACCTGCTTCCTTTATGTAGCGGTTACCTGCACGGACCAGTACCGATAAGCGCTGGTAGGTCGGTGCTGGTTACCTGTTTTCTATAAGTATACGCCCCAAAGGTCTAATGTGCCTGTAAACCGGACGCAATACGCGTCGCAGACTCTAATTGCGCCCGAGTAAATAGTTGCGATACATTTAACTTGACATATGTCCTGATAGAAGTTGCAGCGATGTGGATAAGACATCAAAAGCTGGCAACATGTTGACCATAGCTCGCAGAGTGGAGGCCAGTACCAATACACAGATAGCCCATTTTCCATTGCTCGTCGCCGCTCGCCTAGCTGGCCGAGTGTACGCGATCGTGTTTACGGTTCGTTTGGTGAGCCTTGCCACAATTCGGAATCGCTCGCCACGACTCGTCTCACTACGGAACAGTGTCGGTTTTTCTGCACAAATCAAAGGCGTCTCGCCTGCATTCGGCTAGTCGTGTCCACGTTTTTATCAGCTTTGTTGGCACTAGTCTCGTTCTAAACTGACCAACATGTAGGCTGTAGCACTCGGCTTGTATCAATTTGACAATGCTCGCGTCGGCTGAGGTTTGAACAACATGTTTTATTGGCTAAACAGTGACGATAAATGAGTTGGACGTATTGTTTTTCCCATCGGTATGATAAAAAGCGATTGAGAGATTAGGTACGTTAAAAGGATCCGTTTGTAGAGTGTTGTTTCTGGCAATAAACCCAAACAGCCTATCGTAGCGCCCTATTTGGAAACCTATGTTTGATAGTGGACGTTCAAGGGCTGTTAAGATGAAACAGTGCAGATAAAAGCCTACAATTATATTCCGGTCACCGCACCGTAATAAAATGTTCACTACGCGAAATATCAGGAAGTTTTAAACTCCATCATCGCTCTTTAATTTCATTAAAATATTCTCGTTTACGCCGTACCTACAACGTTAATTAATTCTGTGTCAACTTATATTTTTATAAAAGTTACCCCTTTTTCTAGTGACGTCAACCGACAGGGATGTGTCAGGAAAATTCATTTGATGTGCGAAAAAGATATTGATATAGAAAACCAACGGTGTGTAAAAGAGATGAATATATCTCGATATTTAACTGCCGAGAGTTAGGTAACGAATAATGTAATTTATTTCAACCAAGGAAAAATCAACAAAAATCCGTCCAACGGTTTCGGTCCGTTTCATCGCGATACCGTGTACATATGAATTTATACACGAATTTGTCGTACATTCAAAGGCTTGGCTGATTTCATTAGCTTTTTCACAGAAGGTAAAAATATGGTGCAAAAATACTGTACATTTTTATATGGAATTAAATTACCTTGTCTGTACTCTATACCCAATTCTAGGAACGAAAGAACTAAATATCTTCCTTTTCCCTTTTTAGTGAAATACGAAACTAGGCTATAAAAAAATTAAAACTTACTCCCCCTTACTACAAAAGGTAGTTTAAACCAAGACTAAGGTAAACCCAGGTTTAAAATATACCCATCTTGTTCTTATGTCATATAACAAAAAGAGACGGGGCTATTTTAAAACCTAGGTTTTTCTTAGACCATCTTTTATAATGTATAAGAAGTCTATCTGCCTAGCCTTTTCCCAATTATGTTAAGGGCAGCTTCCATTCTAACCAGAAGGCCTACTCCCTAAGTCCGTCAACGAAGTTAGTCGCCCGTCCGAAAGTAGCCCGAAACGTAGGAGTGAACAAAACAAGTGTCAAGTTCAACTTATCGGACGGGCAAAAACACATCGGTAGTAGGGACAACTGTCAAATCGTGTTGTCATTCATTCTTAGTTCGGGCCCCGAAATAATTGTATGTCCGTAGGTGATCGGGAGTAGGAAACGCTCGTAACTAAGGCCGAAACCACGGACTTCGTGCTTAGGGAGTAGATCCCCAGATGCGGCTGAATACCAGTATTTTACACGGAGCGACTGCTATCAGACCTCCGTAACCCAGTTAAGTATTGGGCAAAACCGAAATCCTAAGCTTAGTTAGATCGCTTCTCGGACTTTTGGGCTTCTGACTACCGGTAACGACTGTCATAGGTATTCATATATAACACCCGGGACCGACGGCTTAGCGTGCTCTCCGAGGCCCGGAGATGTCTCGATATGTAACGAACGGTCACCCATCCACGGACTGACCGCGGCAAGCGCAACTTAACTTTACTCAGAAGTGTTTTAAGTAAATTAAAATCACATGATTTATTTTTGTTAGAAATTAATGTTAAGAAATATTTTACAGAAAACCTTTTTAACTTTTTGACCGCCACAGTCATGTATACATGACAAAGCAAAATGTGTCCAGCACGCCACAGTCACAACTACATGACAGATTTAAAGAAAAAATCGTAGCTTGGCGCCGAGAACACATTTTTGCTTTTTTGAAGTGGCGGTCAAAGGGTTAAATAAGAGAAGAGCAAAGGTCAAAAAAAAAAGACTAAACAAAAATTACCTATGGTTTTCTATGGTTTTTTTTGTTATTAGTAGAGAATTATTAGGTCGTAGATTACTATCTCCAGCGAGAAATAAAAATATCTGGAGCGTAGAAAAAGACATTGATTTATTGAAAAAAAAGTTTAATATGTCCAAATGGGAATTTAAGTTTGGGTCAGACTCAGATCGAAGCCAATTACAACGATAAAAAGACCATTTTTACGCACGAGTATAAAAGGACCAAACTTAAAGTACGCGTTATTAAAATATCCAAGAAATATTCAAGTAATATAACATTTTATCCAGAGAATATTTTCGGAAAATTACTGGAAATATATTATATATCTGAGGCTAGGGTACCTACTCATTAAATCAAAAAGACTTTGAAAGAAACTGTGGGTGTTGAGCGGTCGCCGGCGGCGTTTCTAACTAGGTTAACAAGCGAGCCACGGCCCGCACTAATTAGGAACAGCCGAGGTTTCTGCAGCTTCTTGTAAATCTACTCTCCTGGTACGTTGGATTAAATTCTGTTCATGCCCACACGTTTCAAAGGCTGCATAAATGTTGTATGACATGTTTTAACACGTCTTTTAGCTTATTTCGTTGAAATGAAATGTTTAAAATGTATCATGTAAGTTGATTGATCACCATTATTAAATTTCCAGAATTTTTATGTTGTGAGTATGTTATAATACTTGAAGGTACAATATTATAGTAGTTATTTCTACTATGACAAATCTTGTGTGAGAAACAAGAACTTAAGCTTCAAAATTCCAAATTCAAAATGCACAATCGTATTTTAGACCTTTTTTCAGACCGTGATTAGTCTAGAAGATGACTACACACTTTCATAAAGTAGCGTTAAAGTGGAATTACTCATACGCTTGCTTTCCAGACACGAGGCCAGTTCGCGAGACAGTTTAGTCACTGATCTTTCTCTGGCCTCGTGTTCGAATACATTAGTTCAATGAACTGTCTTCAGATGGACGTAAATGTTACACGGTGTGGGAGAATTTAAAAGAAAGGTGCTGTAACATTATTCTCCAACACTGTATAACATGGCTTATGATAACATTTCTTCCAAATTATGCTTCTAATAAAGAAAGACAGAATACAAATTGCGCCAACATGACGCACAAAAATAAAATAAACTATACATTAAACCAAAAAGAAAATATAGGGAAAAATATGCGACACATCCGCGCAAAACCGAATTTCTATATTGTTATTTCAGTGCAAATAACTAACACCAAATAAGGAATTTGACTTACAAATAATTAGGACGCCATCGCGCCACAATGCGTCTCCCTTCAGTGCCGAAATGGCGATAGAACCAAATTACCAAAATATTTGCGATCGGGTATTTGTGATATTGTTTGTCGATATTTCCCATTGATACCGTTTGATATTTTGGTATAAATTTTGCTACAATAAGGCTCTATTATGAATTTCTGTTTGACGGCACATAACACACAGAAATGTTTGTTTTGTTATTGTTAACATGAAATTGAGCACATGCTTTACCTACATTGTATAAATTCAATTGTTTTGTAGTATATAAGGTTGGTTTGCTTCATTTTGTGACATGTAGAGGGAACAATATTGAAATTCCAAGAAAATGTATATTAATGATCGAATTTAAGGAATCATTTTTATAAACGTTTAGTAGCTGCAGTACAAGTAAGTTTGGATTGCTTGCTGTAGACATGATCTGATTGCTTTTTAGTAGTTGTGATAGCATCAACAATATCATCACTTAGTAGACAGTATCCTTGCTTAGTGCTTACAGCTTCCTAGCACGGTAAACAATTATCTCTATAAATAATTGACGACACGTTTGGTGCAGTGGTTAAGCGATCGGCTTCTGCGCCACGGGTCGTGGGTTCGATTCCCACACGGAACAAAAATTTGTATGGTCTACAGATGGTTGTTTCGGGTCTGGGCGTTTGTTTGTGAGATTTGTGTCTGTAAACGCACCCACGACACAAGAGAAATCTTAGTGTGGGGCAACGTTTTTTTTAAAAAAATAAAAATAAAATAAGAAAAAATTAATTAAACTTTTCTAGGCAAGATAACAAGCTTCTTTTCAGCCAAATAAACAGAAAATATATCAAAACTAGAGGTCGCCAGCGGCTACGCCCACGTGGTTGTCGTTTATCGCGTATTCCGCGTTTTTCTCCACTATAATATGCATGTATTGTACGCAAAAACCTTCGTCTTGAATCATTCTCTATTAAAAAAAACCGCATCAAAATCCGTTGCGTAGTTTTAAATATCTAAACATACATAGGGACAGACAGCGGGAAGCGACGTTGTTTTAAACTATGTAGTGATTGTAAAACAATATTTTACATCTGTATCTTTTTCATAAAACTTAATAGGTTCTTACAAGAATAATATCTGCATATTCCAAAGACTTAGCCTCAAAAAACATCCACAGCACAATCACGCAAAGAACCAACATAGAAAATCCGGAGCACTCATTAATTTCCCGTCTCCCTCTTTTAATTGGATGTCTTTAAGGAGTTTACTGTCTTTTTCCCAACAAATGTCCCACTTACAGTATTACGCAACGTTACGAGCAAACAAATAAATCGCCCTACAGTGAAAATCATTGGTATCAACTTTAGCTCGAGTTTAGCGCAAGTTTGTTGGAGTTTGGAGAAAAGTTGCCTGTTTGTTTCGAGTTTTTAAGTTATTGCTGCTAGTTCTTTAACTACTTTATAATTACTTGATATACTTAATGAATGGGCTGAGGGTTGAGAGGTTCTTGTTTACTATTTTATAAGGAGATCTAATAAGGACTGTCAAAGAAAGATAAAGAAACTTTTCTTTTAGAAATAAAATTAAATACTTTAGGCATGTAGGTAGTTAATTAGATCACAAGAATAAAATTAGGATTAGAAAAAAAAACTTGGCAAGTCAGGATGAGAAGGAGAAGTCAGGAAGGAGAGATAGCATGTAAGAAATGAAAAAATACAAACATTTATTTGCCAGAAAATATGGTCACAAGTTAAGTGAGTATCGTGATAGTACATCAATTGAAACTGTGAAGTATCTTATTGGGCTAATGAAAAAATGTATTTACTTAATAACATTTTCAAAATACCTTCAAACAATTACCAATAATAGGCATGTTGACAGCATCAATAAATTGCAAATCTAATTAGTCCGCCACTTAGAGTTTTGAAAAGTAATGGACACGTATTTTATCTTTTGTTAAATCTATGAATATTTGGAAAGATAAAACGCATCAAAACTCGAGAGTGGGGGCTTGTGACGTCAGAAGCAAGTAAAAATTATACTTGCTTGTGACGTTTTGCCAATTTTAAAAGTGTCGTATCTTCGTCAATTTTGGTTTACGTAACAATAGAAAAAATACAGGTCAAATATTTTTTATAATCTAACTGACGAACTAATTCGATTTTTTCAGTCAAATACCCTATTGTGAGTAGAAATAACTAATTGGAAATAAGGTAAAGGCACCCAATTCCGAGGGGTTCTAAAAATGGCACCATATTCCGATGTATTTAGAATAACGGCGTTTTCAAGCAATTTACAAGTTCTTTTTGTTTGCAAGATTCATTAATCAATAAATAATTTATCTGTTTATGTTTATATGAGCAAAAGAGTGCTTTGGTGCTTTAACGTTTTAAAATAAATAGTAAGTTTGACGCTAGCAGCTGACTCGAACGCGCGCTTCATACATTTCGGACCTTACGCACGTGAATAATACGATTTGCTAAATAGTGTTTTGTATGATAATTTTATACTGTGTGAGTTTTTGTTTAGGTTGAAATATTGGAAGGGTTATATTTTTTATTGAAAACAGTTAACATTTTAATATTTTCTTTACAAATTGAGGAGAAAATAAGTTTTTAAAATACCGCGGCATTAGGTGCCAAATATTTTAGTTGGTTCCTAAATACCGATGTATACCACGGAAATGCAATTTAATAGACGTTGACTGTTTTTCAAATTTTGAAGGCAGATTTATGATTACGAACTTAATATTTTAGCTTTGATTACTTAAATAACCAATAGATATAAAAATCTATTTCCGAGGTACACTATGGCGTCGCATTTACTAATTATAGCAGGTCAAAGATTGCCTGTTCAGGTACTTTATTAATTCGTTGTATGGAAAGGCTAAGTACAGAAAATTAAGTTATTAATGTGTTCTGATATAATCCTGAGTGAGCTTTGTATATTTTTTCAAAGATATCGCAATTGAACATTAATTTATTTGTTTAATATTAAAAAAATCTTTTACTTTTTATTACTCGGAATTAGAAATCTTGATTTAGTATTATAAAACGCTATTCCGATGTATTTAAGTCGGAATAAGGTTATATTAGTACCTAATTCCGTGGTATTGGCACACGTTAAATACAGAGTGTTCATTATCTTACGCAGCTTGTTCAAAACTTTACTATTGTTTTAGTAACTGCAAGAATATAAATTTGCCCTATATAACAGCTTTCATATTCCGATATACTCAGATATAGTTATCTATACTAATATTATAAAGAGGTAGAATTTGTTTGTTTGTTTGTATGTAGGAGGTAATCTCCGGAACTACACATCCGATTTCAAAAATTCTTTCACCAATAGGAAGCAACGTTATCCCTGAGTGCTATAGGCTATATTTTGGGATCAAAAAAGTATAAATTAACGCGAGCGAAGCCGCGAGCAAAAGCTAGTACTTAATATCTATCATATACTTTTAATAAAATTAATAAAATTGTTTTATTATTATAATTGTTTTATTGTAGGAGAATGAAGCCAAGAAAAAAATACACGGAAGAGGATCTCCAAAATGCTATTACAGCAATTCATAATGGCAGTAGTGTTTATAAAGGTTCTCGACAGTACAATATTCCCGAATTCCTATCTAAGTAAATTACACCGCGACCGACCATGGTCATGAAACAACTTAAAACTTGTAAAAACGTTAAAATTCATTAAAACTAATTATTGTACCGATCAGCTGAGTTTCACTTCAATACTAAAAACCTCCACGGACTGTACATAAAATAACAGCCCAGACAATAGATGGCCATATTAAAAATCATGTAAGACAGAGTCTGAGACTGATCCAAAGACAAACAAAGATAAATTGACTTGATTTTTTGAACATCATGTATCATTCTCCCCACCTCCTTTCCTTTGCATTTTGTACACTCGGAATTAGGAACCAAATGCATCGGAATTAGGATTTTTAAATCGGAATTAGGTGCTTCGGACTTCTTCATATTTTTAAATAATTTGACATTATTAATTAACTTTTATTGTTAAACTGTGAGTATATTTCAAAAATAAGATATATAATACTTCTGATAAAAATAGCCAATTCTACAGAAAGGTATATAAAATACTTAATTTTTAATGTTCTTTCTAGTTATGGTGAAAACACCGCGGAATTAGGTGCCTTTACCTTAAATATTACGAAATGGATGAGTACGTAAAAAGCAAGACTTAATTAAAAGTATGCATTTCGCATTGAAAACGTCGAACGAAGCTTGAAACCACTAGAATATTTATTGAAATATTAATTGAATTGAGTTACAACTGCGCTGCAATTCTTGAAAGTATTTTCTTGCAACCGTTACATCAAAGTTTTAATTACGTACTTTAAGAAGCCTTACTCTCTTTCTTTATTGATGATCTATTGAATAAAAGAAAAAAGATAATTTGATAATACAAATTGGCACACGATTTTTATTTTTCACTAGCGACCCGCCCCGGCTTCGCACGTGTACGTTTTATAGTTTAAAACCTTCCTCTTGAATCACTCTATCTATTTAAAAAACCGCATCAAAATCCGTTGCGTAGTTTTAAAGATCTAAGCATACATAGGGACAGACAGCGGGAAGCGACTTTGTTTTATACTATGTAGTGATACAGTAACAATGGTGTGATTTCATCAGCTTTAAATACAACCCACCTTATTTAAAGTGTACCAGTTGTTTAAATTTAAACCGCAGACGAGACTAAAGAAAGATACACACTTTTTTATGTAATACTTTAGCAAATAAGCCGCCGGCCCTACCTGATGGTAAGTTGTTACCACCGATACACCGACAACACCAAAAGGATTGCTGAGGCGTTGTCAACCTTAAAGACTGTCACGTTTAGCGGGTTAAGGGTGGCTTGAGGAGTCAACCCTTAACGAGCATGTGCACATAAAATCAGAATCTAGCAAGAAGCAGAAGCAGTTTAGCAGGAGTGTACTTAATAAGAATATTTAAGGAAAACACTTCTAACCATACAATATCTATTTTAATAATAGTTACAAAATTAGACTAGTTTACAGGGCGTGGTTCTTAGACAATACGATACGAGGAGTCCAGGGTCTTCAGGTGTAGTAGATAGTACCTACTTAACTAGGCAGCTGCTGAGGCGCGTGAGAGGACGAAGTGCAGCGTGCCGGCCCTTTCATAGGCGCACCCCGCTAGTCGCCACCATTACCACCGTCACAAGACAAAGTCGAGAAGTCTCATGTGCCTGTAATTTCACTGGCACCCTACAAATTAGAACACAGCAATGCTGCTTAACGGCAGAAATAGGTATGGAGGTGTACTACCTCCATACCTATTTCTGCTGGTCAATTCCCTAGGTAAGAAGCTCTACTACTCCTAAAGCTATGAGCTAAACAACTTTACTAGTGTCCATTGTTTGTGGTAAGAAGGTCTAATTTATATCTTGGCTAGATATAGTTCTAATCTACACGTTTAAATTATTATAAATTGACTAAGTATTAGGATAAAATACATTATGCTTTTCTATTAACCATGTTGTTCATTAGGTATATTTTGGTTTCACATCCCATCCTACTTCCTAATAAGTAATATTATAAATGTGAAAGTTTGAATGTTTGTGAGTTTGAAAATTTGGATGTTTGTTAATCAATCACGCCTTAACGGTTGGCCGAATTTGGATGGCACATGAATAGACCATGACCTATATTAGGAAGAAGAATACTTTTTATCCAGGTACATGAAGAAAAAAGAACGTACACAGACCTATTGAAGGAAAAGACGAAAGTGAAAGAATTGACTCAGCATTCTAATTGCGCAACACACTCGTAATCGCAATGGCTTTGATTTTGATTTTGATAGGTCAACAAATTCCATAGCAACGATGTACCTATTACCAATCCGACTTCTCCACAACTATACTTGGGAGCAAATAAATCGAGCCACTTAGTTCTATTTTTCACGTATAAGTAATTATTATTATTTTTGGTATTATGGAACAGATCAATTCTAAACATATAACGCCTAAAAGGTTATTTGATAACCTTTACAATGAGGGTAGTTTTTTGTATTTTGAATTATATAATTCATGAAACCAAAACTAATAATCAGGACACGTGAAAAATGAGTGGCTCGATTTCTTTGCTCCCAAGTGTATGTAATGTACCACGCAATGAATATTGTTTTTGACATATCAACTGTCATGATCGATGTTGATTACGTTACGCTATTGCCCTGCTGGATAGAGAAAGATCGAGATTACTGCACCGACAAGTACCCAGCACTTAAATTATAGATGGATAGACAAGAACTAGTTCCCCTAGGATGCGAGCGAATCCACGAGCAACAGCTAGTATAAAATAAATCCGTCGTTCCTTGTGCTCTAGTATTTCATCTGATTAAATTCTGGGCAGGTTCGAACTAAGTCTAGTTTTCCCGAAACACTGAGAATCACAGCTCGGCGCTTTTCCTCGTGACTGCTATAGATTCTGGCTTACAGGAGGAAAAATGTGGAGTGCTAAACATCGTAAATCTTTTTTGGCTTTTGTTGCTATTTTGCTTCTTTTATTTACGTGTCTTTCGATGCTACGATTTGTGAAGATAGGTTAAAAAAACAAGTTCCTTTTTTTTATTAATCATAAATGTATCGAGATTATCGCTGTGAATGTTTAAGGCCAGATTTTTCATTCGTCAGATAACGTTTATCAGATTTTCTGTGCGAAATCTGATAAATCGTCAAAAATATTGCTTATATGAAAGTTATTTGAAGATTGAAAAATCAACTATAAATAATCATAAATTATACTGGTTGAGCTCGTATCCGACGTATTCCTTGTAAAAATTGCAAAATTCGAAATTACTGACTTACAAATACAGGCTATTTTTTTGCATATAGGGCACACTATCACGCCTTACAAGGAATGCGTCGTGTATGATTTCACCCTCGAGCACAGCATCTGAAGCTAATTGCAAAATGTTTTCATTTAGGGGTCTACGTACCAAAGCATGCAAATGTCGGAAATTATTATCTTTTCATCCATAATAACAAAAAATAAAACCGTCCAAGTGCGAGTCGGACTCGCGCACGAAGGATTCCGTACCATTATCTATGAAAACGGCAAAAAATCACGTTTGTTGTATGGGAGCCCCCTTAAATATTAATTTTATTCTGTTTTTTAGTATAAGTTGTTATAGCGGCAACCAAAATACATCATCTGTGAAAATTTCAACTGTCTAACTATCACGGTTCATGAGATACACCCTGGTGACAGACGGACGGACGGACGGACAGCGGAGTCTTAGTAATAGGGTCCCGTTTTACCCTTTGGGTACGGAATTCTAAAAACACTACACTCATAGCTTAGCAATTCCTTATTTTCTTTGACTTCACACAAATTACTTACACAAACAACCAAAATAAATATCCTTCAAACACCAATAGAATGAGACCGAAATTCAAATTTCAAATGCGGAACATACCGAAATTCCATTTCCATCGTAAATAAAAGTCTATTGTCGTCATCAGCGATCGATTGACCATTGATACCTTTATCTATGACGTCATAAATATCAAGTTTGGGCCACTGCGTCACTGGCCAGGTGGGAGATATTGAGGAAAAACAAGGAAACTTTGAAGCCTCCCCATTTATCTTAGCCATTGTTCCGGAATTGGGTGCGTTTGAGGAAAATGCTTTTGTACTTCGTAATCTCGTCCCAGTTATTTCACTTGCGTAGGTACGTATTTTCTTTTTTGTTTGATACAAAACGTTGGTTGATGATGAATTTTCGGGGAATTAATAAAAAAATGTTTCGTTTATGTTTTTGTTGTTCTCTCTTCTCATTTGAGATTGTGACGTAATGTATGTTTCTTCACATACTTCCCTTGCTCCTAGACTTTTTCCAGCTATGTTAGGGTCAGTTTCCAGTCTAACAACAAACTGAATTTTCCAGCTCCACAAATTAGAAGAATTCAGCCGCATCTGCAGTGCGAGCACGGATCTTTTATCGAGTCGATTCGAGAAATCTATTTATTCTAAACGTCAAATTTGACACAAGATATAGATAAAATGACAGCAGTTATCGTTTTATCTTATGTCAAATTTGACGTTTAGAATAGATAAATTTCTCGAAACGACTCGATAAAAGATCCGTGCTTGCACTGCTGGTTAGACTGACTAAACGTCAAGACACAAGTTACAGATAAAACGACAGCAGTTATCGTTTTATCTACATCTTATGTCAAATTTGACGTTTAGAATAGATACATTTCTCGAATCAACTCGATAAAAAGATCCGTGCTCGCACTGCAGATGTGGATAAATTTACACGGAGCAATTTCAAACCCAGTTACTGGGCAATACCAATATCTACAGGTTATCAGACTTTCGGGCTTCTGACTACCCATAGTCATAGGTATTCGTATGACACCTGGAACCGACGGCTTCACGTGCTCTCGGCACGGAGGAGTATCAAAAAAGGTCAATCATCACACGTTTCATCACATACCACTCCACAAAATTATTTTATCTTCAATATTATGTAAGGACTTTAAAATAAAATATGTGAGCAAACCCAGCGAGTCTTTTGAGCGTAAAGAAAAGATTAATGAATTGAAAATACTCGTATGTTACCGAGGAATCTATTAATTAAATATCGACTTTTACTTCGTTCCATTTTCAAATGTTACTGGGTTGGTTAACTTACGCCTTCTATATTCAGAATGTGTAGAATGTAGGTTGTAGATACAATTTATTCAAACGGATACGGAGCGGATTAGGTCACAGTATATTATTATTTTAGGTTACTGCTCATAAATCTAATTCGAACTGCTTTATATTTTTTACTAACCGACTTCAAAAACGACGTAAGTTCTTTATTCAGAACGCATGTTTTTTTGGCAATTTGATTACTAGCTTTTTGTGTCCTAAAAATATGCCATGCCGTATGCCGCTTGTTCATAGCTTTGTGAACGCATACGTTCTACACTAAAACAAAACCGTGCTACGATGGTACAAAATGATTTAAATTAACGATAGGAGAGGATTGTAAAAGCAATTTACTTTTAACGAAGTTTTTTATATAAATAATTGAGAAAGTAATGCCTTTGAAACAATGAAAATTTTTACCCATGGAAGCCGCTTTTTGTGGACCACTGAAATCGGATCGCCTTTGATAGCACCAAGGTTTTTTTTTTCACTTCTTACAAAAGATATTATTGTAAGGTCAATTAAACTTTTCCAAGGCGCCAACGCTGCGAGTTTCTTAATTTATTAAAAATCTTGTACGCACTTCGTTTTATTAATTTTATGAAGTAGGTAGATCGGAACTGACGGCAAGTGACGTAGTACAAATGAGGACGAATGTGTATAATAGCATAATGTTGTGAAGTGTCGTATCTAGGCGCGGGCCATAGGGGTGGTAGCCAAGGGCACAAGATCGCAAATTAGGTCACTCAAATATAATTGAAAAAACCCGTAGTAGATCTTGCGTTGATTAAGAATTACAAATTTATGATAAAATCGCTACTGCCTTAATTTTTAACCAAAACTCTTAATTAAATGCCGTTTTTTATTTAGCATGTTTTTTTTTGTAAGGTGCAAAATTTGATCTTTGCCGTGATCGCTTATGACCTAGATCTGACATTGGTGTTGCGAGCAACTTGCTCATCTTCCACTATCTAGCTCCTTGTGAAAAACTTCATCCGGAGAAGTACCACCTCCTTACCTTTTTTTGATGTTTACAGCAATGCTGTATTCTGATTTGAAAGGTATGGGTGCCGGTGAAATTACAGGAACATGAGACTTTCCAACTTTGTCTCTTAGTGCTTGTTCACACAGAGGTCCGTTTTACAGGTCCGCTTTTTGTTCACACAGAGGTCCGTTTTACAGGTCCGCTTTTTGTTCACACAGAGGTCCGTTTTACAGATCCGCTTTATCGTATACGTTTTTATTCGGCAATGGCGTATGTAGTTGTATGAGCGAGTTCACACACACAACAGTATTAAAATAAAAAACACACGGAACATGAAAAAAACGCACATTTTTTTGTTAACTCATATATCACCCAAGACATTAATCAGCGGATATATTCTCTTCTTGTTCAATTCCAGGTCACCACAGGTATAAATGGAAGAAAATATCTTACAAAGCGACTTATTACAGGGATTTGTGGAATTGGATTCATTGGTTGATAAGATACCGCGGTGTATAAGTATATAACTTTCGTGTTAAGTCAATTTTCTCCCAAAAAACCTTCTTTTATCTGAATAATATCGTTTCAACGGAGGAAAAGATTTTCCGTTGGCATTTTCTCGGCGAGGTGAAACGTTCGGAAATTCAATAAAGTGGTAATAAGTGGATTTCTTGCCTAGAATCATATTTTTGTCAATTCTCAAGCTTTTATTAGAGGACCTTTTCTTGCGGATGTTGGATTGAAGTTAGCAACTGGGACACGACTGATTGTGTACCTACAAGTAAACATAATCAAATACCTTACCGTCGAAATTGAAAGGAAATACAATATTCGAAAGGTTATTATTTATTGTAGTCCAAAATATGTATCTGCCTAGCCTTTTCACAACTGTGTTGAAGTTAGCTTCTAGTCTAACCAGATGCGGCTCAATACTGGTTTTTTTCACGGTGTGACTGCCATCAGCAGTGCAATTCTGTAAGAATCTCACCTCGATAGCGATTGTCAATTAGACACTTGTCGTGACACAGCGTGGATAACAAAACTACGCTTTATTGATTATACTGTCGAATTATCTGTGTGTTATTTGCTTCTATTATCCATACTGTGACATTATGGATATCGAGCTAACCGTCAATATTGAGGTGGGTTTCTTACAGAATGACACTACAGATCTTCCCAAACCAGTTAGGTACTAGGCAATGCCGATACGATATCCTAAGGTAAGACCAGTTGTCAAACTTTCGGGCTTCTGACTACCTGTATCAACTATCATATAACACCCGGGAGCGACAGCTCAGCCTTTGTTTTTTATCTTGGATAAATCCTCATGGATACCCTTCGCCTGGGGACGGCGAAGGGTTATGCCGGACTCTTACCGGCTAAAAACCCACGGTGTTCCTTCTCCTGACCCTTGGCCGGGGTCGCGGGATTCGCAGCTGCATGCACCGCAACCCCGGCAGAGTGACGACGGCTTAGCCTGCTCTTCGAGGTACGGAGGAGTCTCAATGTGTAACGAACGGTCACCCATCCACGGGCTGACCGCGGCAAGCACAGCTTAACCTTGCAAATCGTTTTAATTATCCGCTATTACTTTTTATAGTCCTAAATAAAGTTTTATAAAAACAACTGAAACGTCTTGTTAATTAACATTTCCGTGAGATAAACGTAGGTATTCGTAAACTGACTCCATTAAAATATCCTATTACTAACTCGTAATTATTCTTGTGAAGTTGGTCGTAATTTAGTTAATTAATAAAGGGAGTCCTAAGTAAACATTCAGATGGGAATGTGCTGACCAAAGGATCAGATCCTCAGAAACACGGATCAAGGGCAGTGCCCCCAAACTTCTGGGAACTTTGAACACCTGTTTTAAGTACGCGATTTTGAACACAAGTTAACCCTTACTCTATTGTGTTTTTATAACAATAAAGATGCTTTGTTTTGCTTTATTTTCGATAAGGCTATTTGTTTACATATTTTTTATAAGCTACGAACAACATTCTTAAAAAAAAACAAATACCAACAACCTTATAAAACGACGGTTAAAGGTCATTTAACTAAAATGGCTCTTAAGTCTATCGCCATTTCTATCCATTGGCATACAAATGACAAGGACAGGTATTTAAATAGAACAGTGTTTAAAAATAACACTCTTTAATGAATAAAGCCTCATTAAGGAGACGCGCGTCGCGTTGTGCGGCGCGATCCGCACTGAATTCAAACATAATTATGTCGTTGTATGAGAGCGTTTACGGAGAAGCGATTTTACACGCGTTTGCTTGAAATGCAGGCGGAGCCCGCGGATGGCACCGCCGCGTCGCACGCGACGTTTATCGCGGTGGCGCACGCAGCGTTGCGACCAGCTATTCCTGCAATTCTCCGTCCACTGTAAAACGTAGCCTCAACCGCGGCGGGGCCCGCAGCGTCGTACGAGCCGCATCTTCATGAACAACATCATACATTGCCATAAGTTTGTGTTTGCGCGTGTGATGATGCGGGCAGAAAAATCGTACGACGAGCCGTGAGACGCGACGCAGCACGCGACGCGCGACGCCCCGCGTCTCCGTAAATGAGGCCTAAGGGGGGGTATATTGTACACTAAAATAAAAAACAGAACGTGTCTTAGAACATTTCAACATAGGCAAAGAACACATAATTATACACTAACGTGAAAATTGTTCTACCTAGCCTTTTCCCATCTATGTTGGGGTCAGCTTCCAGTCTAACCAGATGCGACTGAATACCAGTATTTTACACCGAGCGACTGCCATCAGACCTCCGCAACCCAGTTACTGGGCAATGCCAAAATTTCGGGCCTCAGACCACCCGTAACGACTGTTATAGGTATTCTCATGAAACCTGGGACCGACGGTTTAACCTGCTCTCCAAGACACAGAAGGGTCTCGATGTGTAACGAATGGTCACCCATCCACGGACTGACCGTGGCAAGCACAGCTTGACCTCGCAAACCATATGATTCGCACGGTTATTAATTATTAGACATGACCCCCCACTAAGGTAAACATAAGTGTTAGAAAAACGCAGATTATTACACGCATTTTATAATTGCACAGCTGCTTCTTAACTAAAAAAAACTAAATACACAAACAACTACCTTAAGTATAAACTCAATAAACACATTCCAATTACTAATCTACTGTGCAACACAACTTAATTTTCACGCCCTCTTATCCTATATAACAACGCCTGAAAATTAGCTGAAAGTCTTTTTAGTATCAAACTAAGTTAATTAAAACTTCAACTTAAGTGTACACATAGGAGTGCAGCGTGTAGACTTGCTAAAATAGAACCGTTACATTTGGAACTGAGCCAAACATCCACTTCGTAACGTTGTAAGAAAGTCCGGCTTTTGTTACAATTAACACCGACTTTCAATCAAATTGTTTGTTTCGTCAAGGTTGGGAAATATTATTTGGATTGTACTTACCCGTGTGAAAGATGATATGGGTAAGAAAGAAGTGAGTACTGAGATTACAGCTGATTGAGGAGAAGGGAAGAGGAATACATGTTGTGCCGACCGCACCTAGTGTGGGATAAGGGCAAGGAGATGATGATGAGTTACGAGTACTTGATATGGGTATGTTTTTACCCTAAGTATTGGTTCCATCTAAAATATATATTAAAAAAATTGTAACAAAATGGAAATGGTGCATCAACAGATAGGTGGTAACGTATAGATGGAAACACTAAGGCTATTCTCATACAATACAATATTAATTGTACAGTCAGCCTCAAATACATCGGGACGAACAGGCTGTTAATAATTTACATAAACAAACTAAACAAACAAAACTTTATTTCAATGGAATAAAATTCTTGTCAGAATGACAGTTGTCGTGTACTGTGTTCATTCCGAAACACCCCTTGTATCATTGACATGTAGTTTAATTTACTTTATATACACAGATATACATTGATGTTAACTGTACTTACATAAAAATGTTTTGCAAGTAAGTATTGTCACATTCGCGCATCATTTATTAAATTTCAGCCTAATAAGTCATAAAACAAAAATATGCCATAAAAATTTCAAACAAGTTTGGACCAATGGGAACACATTTAGGGGTAAAATGGGGTGGAAAATTACCGTGTCCCTCACACATAAAGGGATGTGATAGATGTGACCATTACACGGTAAATACGGCCTTGGTTATCCCGGAAATTTACTCCCCCTTTTGTATGTTTTAAGGGAATTCCCCTTTTGATACATGTTGCCCCAGGTAAATATTGAAGAGCAAATATGTACTTCAAAGAGATTTTTTTTAGTTTGTTTTTGTTGGCAACCCTTTTTATTTTGAATGTGGTTTTTATCTCTGGGGAGCATTTTATTTAATGGAGAGAAACGTAAAGGACGCTGCCTAGCGGAGTGCACTCGTGCCCACTGGTATTTTCGAAAACAGAAAATTATAGCCTGCATAGTCTAGTTTATAAGGTAATGTTTTTATGAAACACTATTATAGTATTTTTTATCCAATCTACACAGTGTAAATAATATCGAATAATAATAATAATAATAATGTATTTATTTGCATAAAACATGGTATACATGGTGTTACAATAATTATAATAAAGAGCTTACATGTTTTGCCAGAATTGTACTTAGCATGCAAATCTTAGACTTACAACTAATACGCGAATTTCTTTTCCATAAATTCTTTTATACTATAGAAATTACTAGTAGTCAAGCAATCAAACAATTTAATCTTAAATAATCTAGTGTTTAAGCTTTTCATGTTACTCGGTACCTTATTATATATACGAACACAATTACATAAGCAACTTTTATTATATTTAGTAAGCTTGGGAAGATCATGTGTAACCAGTCTCTGTGGATCACGCCGGCTACGAGGAAAAATATCATTGGCTGATTTAAATAAAGTTTTATGTTTATTAACGAACATGCATATTTCAAAAATATAAAGGGATGGCAATGGTAACAAACGCAGTTTTTTAAATATGGGTCGACACGATTCCTCCGGATGCATTCCGTACATTGCCCTAATGCACTTTTTTTGAGCAACAAACGCTCAGTTTATATCTGTGCTATTTCCCCATATTATAAGCCCGTAGCGTAGTAGGGATTCTACATATGCGTGATAGGTCATGATAGCTGTTTTTAGGTTTGTTACCTTTTTGATTTGTTTAAGAGCATATACAAATTTATTTATTCTCTTTGAAGCATTATCTACGTGCTCTTTCCAGCTCAAGTTCTCATCAATAATTACGCCTAGAAACTTTGTTTGTGCTACTTCTTGAATTTGTGTTATGTTTAGTTTAATATTATATTTAGGATTATTACATTTATTGAAATTGATATATACGGATTTATTAAGATTTATTTTAAGATTATTTATGTCAAGCCATTGTATTAATTTATCTATTGTGTTATTAATTTCAATCTCATGATTATTTATAAAATTATTACGTTTTTCTGTCGTTATAATAATACTAATGTCATCAGCAAATAATATACATTGGTGGTTGGTTATATTAATAATGTCATTTATGTACAGCAGGAACAGGATAGGGCCCAGTACACTTCCTTGTGGAACACCATATTTATTGTGCTTGTATTCTGAAGAAAAAGGCACCATATCCTGATTATCGTCTATTTTATCAATTATGACTCGTTGTTGTCTGTTACTGAGATATGATGCTATCCACTGAAGTGTAGGACCCCTGATACCAACTGATTCAAGTTTTTCGAGTAATATACTGTGGGAAACTAAATCGAAGGCTTTTGAGACATCAAAAAATAGCCCCGTGGTCAAATTATTATTATTGATATTAGTAACTATAGCCTTTACAAGTGAAAACACTGCCAATGTAGTGGACTTGTTGTTCTGAAAGCCATACTGCTCTTTGCTAATTATATGAAATTTATCGCAATAGTCAATTAGTCTTCTATACATACATTTTTCATATATTTTGGACAATATGGGTATTAACGTTATAGGACGATAGTTATTAATGTCCGATTTTTCTCCTTTTTTATATAAAGGCTTAACTATTGAGTATTTCAGGGCATCAGGAAAAGTTCCCGATGCAAATGATATATTAATTAAATGTGTCAGAATAGCAGTTAATTGGTTGGTACACTCTTTAATAATTTTGGTGTTGATTTCATCATAGCCTACAGAGTTGGAATTATTTAACAACATTATTTCTCGTCTAACCTCGGATTCCTCCATAGGTTTTAGAAACATCGAGTTAAGGAGTGCACTATTACGATATTTTTTTATACTTTTCGGAGAACTCGTGTGTGTTATGTTAATATAATTATTATTAAAGGCAGTGGCAATTTCAATAGGATTTGTTAGAGTTGTGTTGTTAACTATGATTTTACCCATGTTTCCTAAGCAATTTGTATCGTGTATTTCACTTTTAATTACTGCCCACGTGGCCCTACATTTGTTTTCGTTCTTGTTAATATATTTAATGTTTGCATATTTTTTAGAATTTATTATACATTTTTTTAGAATATTGGAATATGTCGTATATTTAGTTTTATTATTTGCATTTTTATTTTTATAGTATTTATATCTTAGGACACGTTTTTTTTGACAACTTTATTTTAAGCCTTTGCTTATCCAATTCTGTGTATTTTTATTTTTGTTATTTATTTTTACTTTTACTTTTGGGAAGCAAAGGTTGTAGAATAAGCATAGAAGCTCATGAAACTCACTGAATATATTTGCATCATTTTTTATGTATATGTGTGACCAAGACATATTATTTAAACATTCCTTGAACTTGCGAATATTGTCCAAATTATAATCTCTTTTGTATATATAGTAAGATGTACGTGTTTGCATATTTATACGAATATTCATACGAAAATTCCTTTAGAGATCCACTATTGAATTCCCCTAGAGATGAATGACACAATTGGTACTTTACTTTTTAAATATTTGATAGTAAACATTACCAACTTAAGTAAAGTACCAATTGAGTGGGTCAAAATCAAAACCTAGTACCTCCACGCTCTTCACTTTTTGAACGAACGATGCAGTATCGTTCGGAAACTAGATTTCGTTTTAGCCGAAACATTATGTAACTCTTGTTTACACTATAAAATAAAAATACATTGTCCACGTAAGTTTGCCGCCTCACGTCTTAAGTTATTTCTCTTACGATATCGCAACTCTTTCTAGGTTTGTCAGTAGCTGGCTAGGTGCCAACTAGTGCCTTGATTGCGCGACCGTGGCGGCCCCTGCATTAATCGCGGTTCACACTACATCCGTGACTTTCTTACTACAAGACTGATTGATAATAGGATGTTTTGGACATTTGGTGGGTTTTACTTTGGTCATAGAATAAATGACAATATTCTCCGGTCATTAAAATAGAAGGGCCTGTGGCTAATTAACAACCGCACAGATCATACGATTTGCAAGGTAAAGCTGCGCTTGCCGCGGTCAGTCCGTGGACCCCTCCATGTCTCGGAGAGCACGTTAAGCCATTGGCCCCGAGTGTAATACAAACACCTATAACAGTCGTTACGGGTAGTCAGAAGCCCGAAAGTCGGACAACCGGTCTAACCTTAGGATATCGGCATTAATAAACTATTTAAGTATTGCTTTATTTAGTAGTTAGTATTTTAATTATATTTATTGTACGTATGAAATCTATATATTATTTGTGTCGTTATTGCCCGTGGCATCACTATGGTCCTATCTGAAAACCAGCGTTGCGACATTTTGTTTTTTTTAAATGTCGCAGCATTATGCTGAGATAGGAGCCTTTTTTGGCCTCGTGCAGGTACGAGGGCGGTTCAAAAAGTACCTGTGTTAGGAATGAAGATCAAATTTTTTTCAAAATCTTTTTTTTTATTTCTCTTCGCAGTCTCCTTTTAGACATATAAACTTCTCCCAATGACCCTGCCATATTTTTAACCCATAAAAAAAAATTGATTTATTAAACCCTCAAAAATATGCCTCTGTCTCGACGATGACCTCCTCATTTCAGCTATTTCTTTTCCCCGTGAGCTATTTCTTTAGGTTTGTGAACAAGTAGAAATAGCAGGGAGCCAGGTCGAGCGAAGACATGGGATGCGGTAGCAATTCATAACACAATTTATTCAGTTTAGCGACGACAACTTCAGATGAATGTGCTTGTTGCGTTGTCGTGGTGAAACAACTTTTTCTTCTTCGCCAAAGGGTTGTGTCTCCTTTAATTTCATATCAAAGCGGTCTAATAACTTACTGAAGTATTGTCTAGTGATCGTCTTTCCTGCTTCTTCGAAGTCCATGGAGCATGACGCCCTTCGCATCCCAAAGAATCGTCGCCATGACTTTTTCGGCCGATGGAACCGTCTTCGCTTTCTTTGGAGCAAATTCTTGGGGAGTAACCCATTGTTTTGATTGTTGATTGGTGTCCGGCATATAATGGTGAATCCAGGTCTCATCAGGTGACAACACTCCGCAAAAAAGTACTTCGGATCTCGCTTAAATTGGTCCATTCACAGTTTCGAAGTTGAGAGCCGCACCCGCTTGTTGTCCACCGTGAGCAATCGCGGCACGCATCGGGGTGATAACTTTTTCTTCGCAAACTTATCAGGTAAAATATTAATTAACGTTCCCGTCGAAATACCTACAATCTTCGCTACTGCGCTACCTTTCGTTCGTCTATCAGTGAGAATCATGTCGTGGACTTTTTCAATGATTTCTCAGTAACCTCATTTGTCGGGCATCCTAGGCGCTCCTCATCAAAAACGAATGTAAGACCACGTTTAAATTCATTAAACCAATATTTGACTGTAATCATAGGTGGCGAAGGGTCCCCATAAACAGCATCCAACTTCCGTTTTATCTCCTCACATGTTTTTCTATCCAAAACTAGAAAGCAAATCACTAAACGATACAGCACTTTTTCCATCTTGCCGAAAACTACGTTACAAGTCTTACTGAAATTGCTGTAAAATCAAAACTCATCTATGAATCAGCATCAAAATTATTTTGGGGGCTTTTTATAAATGACAGCACACGATGGTAACACCAACTCGTCTTATCAACGTAAACTGTCTTCAAACACGGGTACTTATTGAACCGCCCAGGTAGTTTTTATTTTTTATTTGTTTTTTATAAATTGATTTTGTAACTGTCTGTGTGAGTCCAAAATAAATATTTTTTCTTTCTTTCTTTTCTTTCTTTCTTTCATTACCCAGCACTTCGGAACCCAGTTGGGTTCCGGAGGTCTGATGGCAATCGCTCCGTGTAAAATATTGGTATTCAGCTGCATCTGATTAGACTGGTGGAAGCTGATGCGCCATAGTTGGGAACAGGTTAGGCAAATAGATAATCCGATCATTATACAAGGTGTAACATAAATAAGGGCACAATCTCTTAAGGGATCACTGTACTCATCATTATGAACAACTTTTACTATGGAACCAAACCGGAAATCGCGAAAAAAAAAAACAGCTGTTCCCTACATTTTGACGAGTTATGCGAACATTAATGTAGGGAACAGTTGATATTTTTTTTTCGCGATTTCAGGTTTGGTCCCATAGTAAAAGTTGTTCATAATGATGAGTACAGTGACCCCTTAAGAGGTTGTGCCCTTATTTATGTTACACCTTGTATAAACACAACACTCTCAAAAAGCTTCTTTGACTGCAGCACATAATATGACATAACCATAAAAAAGTCCCTAATATCGACATATTATGTCGATATTAGGGACTTTTTGTATGGTTTCATTGGTGCGGATTTTTATAATGGGGGAATTGATATTGTTCTCAGTCGCCTCTTTCGAGGGAGGCGATAGCTGTTTATGAGTTTCTGGGGCGTGCGTTTTTGAGAAGGTCGGCCCTTCTTAAAGACGCATATTCTGCGGATTTGTGAGCGGCTGATGCCTTCTTTGGTGGAGGTTGATTGGGAGCGATATCGATTCCTCTGTTGTGAGAGTTCGTACCTGTGGAATTGTATTGCGATTTCCTGATGTCGACATATTAGGAGGTACCTATGCTTTCATACCTCCGGTTTCTGAATTGAGAATTCTAGGATAAACAGTATCTACTTACTTAAGTAACATTTGAGTACGGAGGTGTCAAAAAAATTACGGATTTTAAAGCATTTTTTTGACAACTCCCTACTCTTACACTACTTAAGTATTACTTATCCCTAATTCTCAATTCAGAAACCGGTTTGTCACGAAAAGTGAACTAATAATGCCTAAAATAAAATGGAACAAAAAAAACTTCATTGAACGTAGAAAAGAAACCTTTACTTTAGATAAAGCTTTCTAAGATCCAAATACATACATACCTTTTATATTATACCTAATAGTCAATGAATAAAAATTCGAATGTGAGACCCGAAAATTATAGCATAATATATTTTTATTTTAACCAAAAATAGAAGTATTTTGGCTTTTATGACATACAAAGAGGTCTATAAAAGTTGATGTATATCTTTATACATAACCGCTACATTATTTTCATATTGTATAGAAATAGGTTAGTTGAAATCATTACTTAAAATATCTCACAGATGTCTGTTGCTAAGCGGGGCCGATTATGGAGATCTTAGGCCCGTTAATGACTGCCTGTTGGTGTAGTGGTCGCAAGCGCAACTGCTGACCGTGAGGTCCTGGGTTCGATCCCCAGGTCGGGCAAAGTGTTATTGGGTCTTTCCGTGTGGAATTTCTCAGTAGCAGCCCGGAGTCTAAAGAACATTGGGAAAAAGCGTCCCCACCCTTGTAGCACTTTTTCTCATATATCAAATGAAAGAGCGTAAAAAATACATCATTTTATTGTACGGCAGTAAATGTGTGAATAATAAGGGAAAAAAGTTATTCATCTTTAAAGAAATACAATAAATTATTTTCATTAAGATATATTTTTAATTATCAGTGAGGTTCTTTATCTAATCATTCATTTCTTCAACCTTCATGTTTACATTTGTTTATTCATAACCTCTATGATTATTATCTATTTAAAATAGTATTAATATAAATAAATAAATATCATTTTTAGAAGCGTTCATTTCTATAACCATACTGATTATTACTATACTGAAACATACCTACGTAATACAGATTCAGTTGTAATGTCTTATTATGATTACTTTGTTGTTTTTAAAATCTAAGAACATGATAATAATCATAAAATAGTAATCATAAAGAGCAGTCTAATATAAAAATAACTAAGAAAAAATATTGTTTGCCACATTCATTCTTTCATACTTTCTTTCAGTAATTTGTTATTCAGAATAACATCTATTTTTTCACACATGGCCCATAGTGCTATACTGCTGGGGACGGGGTCCGAACAAATTTTACCATTGTTCTTTGCGCCTGGATGATGGCAATAGGCCCGCCCCCTTTAATATGATACTTAAACATAACGGCGAAATGAGGGTAAACTTTACATCTCTGCCTAACCCTTTGGGAATACAGGAATAATGTTATGTTATGTAGACCCGTTAATAAACTGTAAAGTGTAAACGTAAATGTAGGTATATTAAATGCAACTATTATCAGCCATCAGATGCAACTATAATAATAATAATAAGCTGGAATCACCGTCTGCCAAAACTTTTCAATTTTAAATGTTGAAAGGCAGACGCCGTTTTCTTCCGGCAATAGAAGTTATCTAGTCCACCTAACACCCCTTCCCATAGACCAGATATTTTTCACCATATTTTACAATAGTATTGCACCCACTTGGGACGGTCCATGACTGTACTCCAATAGTGCAGCCGTGAATAGTCCCCGGTTGGTGCCCCACCCCATTTTAGATAAAAGTTCTCAAAGGGGCCTCTGCTCGTTGGACCTGTGTCCCCGTGTATGCCTTCCAAAAGACCGGACATCTTCCGCACGGAAGATGAGCCGTGATCTGAAGAGAGATAAGCTGGAAAAGTCGTGGTGGTCCCACTCCGAAAAACGAACGTCGGAGTTTCGGATCGAAACGAAAAACGACGTACCTACAAATATACGATCAAAGTATTGTCAAACACCGAACTACGAGATGTCAATAAACATTTGAGAGTAGGGTGAACGAAAGACAAAACGTCAATCGCGAAAACCGAATCTATCATCGAATCCAAAACACTTTCGTGGTTCGCAGCCGAAACTTCGTTTATTCCCTGTTTAAGAAGAGGCTTTGCGAGAGCAAAGCCTCCTGAGGAGACTCAGGGTGGTATTATTAGCTATAATTAGAGAATATTTGACGACACGTTTGGTACAGTGGCTGAGCGATTGGCTGCTGCGCTACGGGTCGTGGGTCCGATTCCCGCACCGAACAAAAATTTGTATGGCCTACAGTTGTATCGGGTCTGGGAGTTTGTGTATGTGAGATTTGTGTCTGTAAACGCACCCACGATACAGGAGAAATCATAGAGGGGGGCAAGGTTTATTAAAAAAAATGTAAGATATATTCCTAAAGAAATTTAAAAATGAACATATCAATTTCAATCATTGAACAACGCGGTCACCGATGATGGTCACGACTCGAAGATTTCAATACACAATGGAATTTTACCCAATGAAGCTGTTCGAGCTAGTTTAAACAAAAGTATCGGGCACGAAGATATTCACTGAATGTCAATGGAGGGTAGGTGCTTAAAATATAAGTGCCCTCATGAATTCAGCTTAGATACGAGCACCCTTATGCCTTCAAAGCATTTCTAAGTGTTCGCAAAGAAAAACTTGTTCTTTCAAGTTTAATAGTGAAATAAGATCTTGTCAAATAGGCTTAGTTTAGTGTATTGTTATGTATCTTTAAATTACCTTCTAGATGCGTAAAAGACTCGTAATCGTGACTTTGATTTTGACAGGTCAACAATTTCCACAGCAACGTATGTATTAACAATCCGACTTCTTCACAACTATGGACCTACCACGCAATAAATACTGTTGCATTGTCAAAACGAAAGCTGTCGAAATTAAGAATGTGATATGCCATTCGGATGCTGGTCATAAGTGCAGACAGGATCTAAGATGGAACACACGTATCCAAGTAACAGAGATATAGAAGGAGTCCCTTATCCCTGATGTTGTTAGAACTCTGGTGTCAATAGAATTACGCGATGTCTTACGTAGGCGGTTTAAAGCGACGCGAATTGCGAAGCGATGCGATGCAGTGACACGCGATGCGGTGCGAAGCGGCGGCTTTGTCCTACGAGCTCGTGGACCGCTCGCCGCGCGCCGCCGTCATTCAATAGCACTGTATGGCACCGCATCCAGTTCGTGTGAAAATGTCAAGCCAACTGACAGCGTTCGCTTCGCGCCGCACCGCGCCGCACCGGGCCGCACCGCACTCCACGTGCGTTTGGTCACGTAGGACACTTCAATAGGTATCGACTGTTTGTTATTTTCGCGTCGCTTGTAGATCGCTCACGTAGAATGACGCGTTAAGTGTCTGGATTTATTGTAGAAATTTGACCTGTGCAGCCCATTTTAAAAACACACCACTCAAGCTGGAGTGTGACGTCAGAGGTTTATCACTGGAGTATCTATATTGGGTGGTTCTGTAACATAATCTACCTGCAACTGTACTGTTAACATCGTCTAAAGCCAGGATTTACCAAAGGGACTGCGAATGCAAAGACTAGGCGATGTTATGGTTGAATGAACTAGTTAATTAGCAAACGCCATGGCTTAAGTACACTTAATCCTGGGCACACGGAAGAGGAAACTGATGGAAGTCTCGCCAAATAATCAACATGAACAGGGTGTAAACGAATTCCTCTAATTAAAACCACATGATCAACTACTGGTGTAGACAGGCCCCGCACGGGATTTAGATTGATTTAAAATAAAATTCTTTTTTTTTCATCCTGCTTTGTTATCGATCGTATCTAAACCACCTAAGAAGAATTCAGTAAAAAATAAGATATCATTTTTTTGCAAAAAAAATATGTTAAGTTAGTGAACATTTCGATGCCACGCATAAATTAATGAAAGCACGGCGACACGGCTGGCGGGCACGACTAACGCGAAATCGCTCTTTGCAGTCAGATAACTCAAGGCTCTAAAATGACTCAGAAATAGAAAACCAAGTTTTTTTTTTAGTTTTTTTCGAAACTTCCCTTTTAGGGTTAATCTGTGTGACCAGTAGATCACGTGGTTCGAAGGAATTACACGAATTCGTTTACACCATGTAGTATACACAGCATGACTGGTTAATCACTTTACATCCGAAAACTATGAAGTCTGTTGATCAGCTGTTCCATACATTATGTTCAGCAACATTAATAATTTCGTATGGACCAGCAGATACATTTTCCCGCATTTAGGATTATCCAGCTAGCATCTAAGAGGTTGCCGCAGCCTGCTATTAGAAACAAACAGCATCAAAAGATCCTAGTATTTGTGGGTTATTAAGTTTACAAGGCCAAAAGAAAAAAAAAGGTTGACAGCCGCTTTCAGGCCACATAACAACCTACCTACAGTGTACCTACTTTCTACATACAGTTGGTCAACGCCCATACATTTGACAGGTCCTATGAAATATCAAAATTATATAGGGGCGGAGGTTATGTCCCAAGTATGCAGTATGGCTACTCGGGACTTAACCTCCGCCCCTTCACCCCGCAACTCCCCACACGATTGCTCTGCGACAATGTTCTACGTTGACCGACTGTAAGGAGTAAGATATAGGTAGACTGTATAGCAACTATTTCTTGTTTGAGATAAGGCAGTGTGGACAATATTGAGCCAAAACTCCAAAAGCAGAATCTGACCGAAGTATTGTATCACACACTTATCTGGCCCGGTGGCCAATAGTGGAACTAACGACGCGCGACACTATTTTGAAATGGTATCGTTTTCAATTTTAATTATCTTTTTGAAACGGCGCTTATTAAATATGCCAGCGTTACAATACTAATATTATATTACATTTACTAACTTTATTGCAAAAAAATATTTAAGCATCTACCTATCATAAATGCTTAAATGCGACAACAGCGACGCTGTCAGCGGGCCATATAAGTTTACGGGAGTGTAACAGATCCGATTAACTTTAATAAAAATTGTCATCAAAATTGTCTATCGTTATGAGTCTGTCATGCACACTAAAATATCCTGCTGATGGTGGCGTTGTGCATCGGGTCGTTGAGTTCCCTGCAACATGGTTGAGCTGAGCGACGCCGATGCATGCGTCATGCTCGTGAACGGGTGCTGTCTGTTGGGACAGGTCAGCTCGTAACTGCTATGGCAATCGTTTTAAATGGCTAACTTTCTCATTGCTTTTCATGTTGTTAACTGCACGTACATTAATCTGCATTGTTCGTACATTACTACAATGAAAATTGTCAAACCATTTACTTTTTAAAAAGAAGTATCTATGGAGTTTCTTGCCGGTTCTTCTCCAAAGGACCTACTACTTGGAACCGAGCACCTAGTGTTGACCTTTTGAAAGCACCAGTGATCTGGTCTACTTGAAATAAAAACTATTTGACTTTGACTTTAAAGTACAGATTATGTGTTGTGTGTGCTCAATTCGATAATTGAAGAGAGGTGAACACAAAGTGAGTAGCCCACACGGACTTTGTTGTACAGAGTACACATTATTACTTCTGTGGTAGCCTAACAGAAAAAGAATAGCTGTCATATTGACGTCATCGATATGAGATACAAGTCGATTTAAGATGAACGCACACTTAACCGAGCCGAACGCGTCAAACGAATCGAAATCAAGGAGACCTCGCACACATATCCGCACCGAAAGAATCGACCGCGCCGAAGAAATCGTTTCTGTCGCACTGTTATTACTCTATTGTCAGTGCTTTATTAATGGAAGATGAATGAGCGAGCGCATCGGTCGAGTCGACCGCATAAGCCGTGCCGAATCTGATGACGTCGTCTAGGATTTCTGGGGTTCTTCCACATTCGAACGATTCGACGCGGGCAAGTGTGCGAGGTTCCATAAGATTTCATACACAGAATTCTAAAATTCGTTTCGTTCGATGCGTTCGATGCGTTCGATGCGTCCGGCTCGGATAAGTGTGCGTTCGCCATAAATGTTACGTAGACTTACAAAATATTGTGTAGGTCTATAAGACAAACTCCAGAATTTCTCGCTAGGAAAAAAAGAAACACAAAACTCTATCTACCAAGTAACAAGCCAGTCGATACAATTGAAAAACATTGGAAGTCTGTAATACAGAATTAAATAGAGCAATTCTGTTTGCACGACCTTTTCTATCCAAGTTATTCATGCAAAATATTGCTTTTACTCAATCCCGGATTAGTTTTCTTTTTTCTTTGTTGTTAAGATAAAGATAAAATAACTTGTAAGTGGGATAAGCAACCATTAATCTTGTTGTATGTTTAGCAAAGTGTCCTATAAAGGCCAGATGTCTGCCCTAAATTCGCTGTAGGTCTAGACTTAGAATAATAGCTAGAATTTTCGATAGATTTTTGGAGATTGTGATTACGAACTGAGAAGTAATGTGTCTAAAAGTGGCAAATATATATTCTGCTGACTGCTATCTCGTAGAAATCGTTGGAGGTCATAAGAAAAGTTATTCAGCATTAGATCTGCCCATGTCTTTAGGTCAAACTATAGCAATTAACACCTAGCAAGAGCAAAGGAGATCATCCATTTAGCCCAAATGTGAAAGTGCCGGACAAAAAACAAAAGTGCTTTATTCTGATAGAATTTGTCCGCCTGAGCATTTCTTATAAGAGCACCGAAGTTGTGGCACCGCTGTACTTGATTTTAATTGAGTTCAAAAAGTCTGTCTTTTTATACACGTTCGATTAAATGGATTAACTAAAACAAATGAGTCCTAATGACTTTTGCGTTCCAGGGGGCCTACTCCCTAAGTCCGACAATGAAGTTAGTTGCCCGTCCGAAAGTAGCCTGAAACGTAGAAATGAACAAAACAAGTGTCAAGATCAACTTTTCGGACGGGCAAAAACACATCGGTAGTAGGGACAACTGTCAAATCGTATTGTCATTCATTCTTAGTTCGGGCCCCGAAATAATCGTATGTCCGTAGGTGATAGGGAGTAGGAAACGCCCGTAACAAAGGCCGAAACCACGGACTTCGTGCTTAGGGAGTAGACCCCCAGGGCCGCGTTAACTCTTTCGAACAAATTCCGCAACCCTAGCAGGCACTGGCCCTAGCGAGCCCCATGCCTGGTCATCGTCTGGCAAATCATTACTGAGCTCGATCGTGAAAGATCCGTTGTCCAGGATGTGCTCGTCATAATAATAGCTTCTTTCTTCTATCTATCCGTTTAACAGCCGGCCGAGTCAAGTTTTAAGATTACCTTATATTGTTTGTACTTTTTTTGTTATTTTTTTCGGATTTATACGGGTTGTAAATGTACAACAATAACTTGTGCTTCACAAAAACTTCAATATATTCAAAACGTCATATTCTGACAAGATAAATTATTTGTTTTAGTTAATCCATTTAATCGAACGTGTATAAAAAGACAGACTTTTTGAACTCAATTAAAATCAAGTACAACGGTGCTACAACTTCGGTGCCCTAATAAGAAATGCTCAGGCGGACAAATTCTATCAGAATAAAGCACTTTTGTTTTTTGGCCGGCACTTTCACATTTGGACCAAAAATGTATGAATCGTGGATGATATCCTTTAGCCAATTACGAATTTACTGCTGGGTACGAGCCTCTTCTTAAAAAAGTGTCCGTGGAGTTTTTTTGCCGGCTATTCATACATAGGACCTACTACTTGGAACCGAGCAGCTAGTATTGACTTTTGACAGCATCAGTAATCTGGTCCACTTGAAATAAAAAATATTTGACTTTGTTTTCTCAGAATGAGAAGGGTAGACCTTAGTCCATCACGCGAGACTGGTGTTGGTTGGTGTAGGTACTACACTCACTATCGAAAACTATTTGGAGTTTTTTCAGGTGTACTGTATTCCTCCCGATGTTTTCCTTCACCGTTAATGCAAGAGAATCAAATTCTGATCCGCAGACGAATTTAAAACTCAACCAGTCTCCTTCTCCTTAACTCCTAGAATAGGCATATTGACAGCATCATTCAATTGCAAATCTAATTAGTCTGCCAGTTAGAGTTTTGAAAAATAATGGACACATATTTTTTCTTTTGTTAAATCTATGAATATTTGGAAAGATAAAACGCATCAAAACTCGAGAGTGGGGGCTTGTGACGTCAGAAGCAAGTAAAAATTGTACTTGCTTGTGACGTTTTGCCAATTTTAAAAGTGTCGTATCTTCGTCAATTTTGGTTTACGTAACAAAAGAAAAAATACGGGTCAAATATTTTTTGATAATCTAACTGACGGACTAATTAGATTTTTTCAGTCAAATACCCTATTTAGCGCAAATATGAGGAAATAATTTAATAATTTCTGAAGGCTTTGAAGCTTCAAAAGATAACTCGATTCCATAACACAGTTGCAAATTAGACCAAAAACGTAAAACACGTAAGTATTCAACATAGTTTCATAACGTGTCTGCAATCGTGGCATACGATTCTACCCTGAATTCGATGCAATAACACTTGGCAATGCTCCAAATGTGTCCGTGTAGGCAAATCGATTGGGAGTTCTCGGTGGTGCCGCTGAACAAAATATAATTGTGAAGGCGGAAACTTCCTCCGGCTGAAATATTGAACAAATATGCCCGGCTTTGTAAGCAATTTGTTTTTCTGAATTGATCGACGGTGTTTATAAAAGGACGCTGTTTGGCCTCCCCGATTTACGGACTTAATATCCTCACTGAGGAAACGGAATGTTTCGTTTGGCTACGCTTGGCTATCTGCCTTTGAAATAAGAGTGAGCGGAAAGAAAGTTATCGGAATCAGAAGTAGCGAATGTTTGAACTGAAATGCAGAGGAAATCGTATTATTGTCAATAGTAGTGTGTCATAAAAGTGTCCATCTTGATTATTCTTCATAAGTGCTGAATTATATATTTTTTTGTATCGAAGCTATGTATCGTATTAATAGCTGAGCGAAAGGCACATCTACATGTCGCGGGTTCGATACCAACATGGAACAACATTTTATTTTATCAATTGTAACTTCCTATTTACTCTTTATCTTTATCTTCTTTCATTTTCACTGGTAGTGTTTATAATTTTCAAAGACGACAAATTTTGTCCTCATTTATTCTAAAAACCAGTAATGGCAGGGTCACCATGTAAGGACTTACCAAACATAGAGTACATAAAACACCTTTTTGTATCCAGAGTTTACTTCATACAGAATTCACTTAGATTATAAAGACTTATTCAAAAAGTACTGACTGCTTCGTTGGTCTAGTGGTCGCAAGCGCGACTGCTGAGCGTGAGGTCTTGGGTTCGATCCCCAGGTCGGGCAAAGTGTTATTGGGTTTTTCCGTGTGGAATTTCTTAGTAGCAGCTCGGAGTCTGGATTTGTGCCCGGTTGATGGCAATAGGCTCGCCCCCTATTACATGGGACTTAAACATAAAGCCGAAACTTGGGTGTATACTATATACCTCTGCCACCCCTTCGGGGAATAAGGCGTGAAGTTATGTTATTCAAAAAGTAGTAACAAAAAAAAACTTACGCTACACTAATGTACGATTTCTACCAAACGGGCCGCGCCGGAGCGCGCGGGATCGCATTTCACACTGTGCTAAAGGAAATTCAGGCTTCTATACAATAGTTAAGTTTCATGTTTGCATGGAATTTACATTGCCGGTCGGCTCCTCGCATACGTGGACGGCAGCGCTCGGCTGTTGTCGAGTCCGGTCGGCTCCGCTCGGTCACTCCGCAGATAGAAACTGACTGTGATAGCGGATACACGAGCACGCGCGCGCATGCGTCCGGGTTCCAGCAGATTGTAGCCGTCGGGCGAATGCGGTCGGCTACTGGCGCGTGCTCGAGCATCCGCTGCGACACGCTGCGCTGCGCTTCTGCGTGGCCCGGTTCGTGGAAATCGTACTTTACTCTTCAGTGTAGACACTACTACAGTGTGACCTACAGATCGTTTTTCCAAGTCTGAGCATAAACTGGTTTAGTAATTTCAAACTTAGCCAAATACTTACTAGCAAAAAAAGTTTGATTACATTAGCAAACCGCTTGTTTACTGGTAGTTTATTGATTTGGTTACTAGTAACACAAGTTATGTTGTCACTTTTTATGTAATTAATATTGTGTTACTTATAACAAAACAGTTTTTCAGTGTAAATTCATTGCCATATATAACATAATCGCTTATATATATTAAGAAAACGAAAGAATTTCCTTGGATAAATAATCGTCATTTCACTTTGATGTAGAAATAGCAAGCCTAAAAGTAGAAAGAAATAAAAAGGGTCCTTTTGAAATCGTTCATTTATTACCCCGAGTTTCTACACGAGATAAAATTGAAGTCCCAGAGGGGATAAAATCGATAGCCTTCAATATTCGGTTCGTTGTGAAATCTAGATAAATAGTAGACATTTAGGATTTTAAGTCCAATGTCTGAGAATAACTCTGTTAGAACTATTGAGAGTCAAGCGCAGTTCAGACTACGCAATAATATATAGCTTATAGCAAATATTGTATTGCACAGCGATATTGCTCAGCATACATTTGATATGAACACGTTCACACAACGCTATGTTATAAAGTATTGGCTTGCTATACGCGATAAACTTGAGCGATTCTCAGAGCTATATCGTACGATTCTCCGGGCCCCACCCCGATTCACTTCTACGCCGTCTGTCGCCCGATGGATTGCCTACAATAGTCATGCTATACAATAGCTTATGACGTAATATGCTTTACTATATAGCGAAATAATTTAACGTAGTCTGAACTGCGCTTAATGTAAAAGCATTGTATTTTTAGAAATATATATGAGACATAGTTACATCCAATGTTAAAGGTTGGTTGGTAACTGCAGGTACCGTAAAATGGAATTTGAGGCTAATTGGAATTCAGTACCTAAAGGAACGTGCTTCTTAAACCATTACAGCCACATGTGCTACGGATGATGATTATTTCAATATTTGAAATTATGGATAGTTAAAAAATATGTAGACAAATCAGGAACTGAAGGTAGTACTTTCAAAATATTAGGACACCGTTTTCTTATAATGGTTAAATCTTACCTTTATTTAACCTTTTTACGATTTCGGTACCGAAAAAAAACTTATAAAAAGGATGAGGGATGAGGCGGTTTATCAAAGAAAACGCTTATTTACAAAGATTCAGATACCGCTACCAATATACCGTTTCGCATTTTCAGACTCTAATTTTCGGTACCGAAATATATTTAAGTATCGGAATATTCCGGTAACCAGAAATTAGGAGATGACGTCATACCGTAATTTAAAGGTTAAGTAATTAATGATTTGTCAGTCACTGAGACAAATTTCTTATGCCATGTTTCATGCCAATTTGCCCCATGTGATTTTACCGGTACCAACATTTTTACATCGATTTTCATTAAAAATCCGCTGCTTTTATTGTACTCACCCGAATAATTTACACATCCTATGTACTTTTGGCATGTGATCGAATTGAAAATTCAAATGATTAACTGTAATTTTATTTTTTAATTCGTTCTTAGTTCGTCTCAAATGAGTTATTACTCTGGTTAGTCATAATTTTGTACCACATAGAACAGGAAACAATAATAAGGTCGTCCATCGAACTATCAATTTCATATTCATTCCATTCGCTTTGAAAGCTTGGCTTTGGTAGTACGATTAACCACGCGATGCGCATTTAAAATGTAATCAAAATCTGCTAGCTTACTGCACACCGGTGCCTATTAAGTCTGCCGATCCTATATCTTTAAGCATTATTAGTGTAATTTGTACTATTAATAAGCATTGTTACTTGTTCACTTCAATCTTTTAAAATCACATGAAACAAGGGTCTAGAACAAAATTCACGAAAAAAGTGTCCTGAGTTTTAACTTAACAACATAAAAAGATTCGACTGCATCCATTGACTTAAAGGTACGAGTTCGTAGGCGACTGCATACAGCAGCAGCAGACGACGTGTCGCTCCGACACTACTGGTTTCTATGAATTTCAATGAAATACCTTCCGCAGCTAGCGACACGTCGCCCGACTACACGTCGTACAACCGCAGACGACGTGTCGCCCGACCGCAGATCAGTAGTGCCACCAACGCTGGAGCGACGATATGTTGAATCTTTCTCAGAAAATGAGTTTTGCCAATTCCGAGGAAGAAAAACTGATTAACCAGGTGGCCCAATAGCACTATAAGATGCATCTAACAAAAACAAAAGATACAAAAATAAATCGCGACCGCTAATCCTAAACAGGTCACACATCTTGTCTCATGGAACATTCAGAACTAATTGGAATACGACGTGTCGTCTGCTGCAGCCATCTGCTGTTGGGTTCGGAATCATGACTGCAGCGACATGACGCTGCGACGTATCGCTATGACGTGTCGTTGCGACACGTCTCTGCTGCTGCTGTATGCGGTCGACTACGAACTCGTACCTTTAATAAATCTTCATTTTCGTGTTTCAGTCTACATTCCGTTCGAACATTTTTGAGCGCCGACCGAAGTCCATATCTTTCTAAGTCACAGAAACAACGTCTTGTTTTGATTAGTATTATATTTCTAAATCACGTTTCACAACAAAATAACGTGATAGAAAACGCGCCAAAGAAATAGAAATAACGAAGCAACTTCTTATCATCCGAACCAGATGAGGACGGAAGCTTGTTTATCCAATTTCCTTAAACTAAAATGAGGTTAGTCATGTTTCTCTTCCTATTTAGGTTGGTATTGGTTGAATTATCATGTAAATACATCCAAGGCGATGTTTATTACACGCACGAACTGTTTTACGAAATAAACACAGTTGGCACGGTCCCAAATGTCCAGGGACAGGAGCCTTAGTGATGTACACTAAATTTGTCAACATGTCGACTTTCAAAGCGCAACTTTGTAGCCCAACTCGTTTGGGGCGACACATTTTTTGAGTAACATAAACAAGTAAAATTTACGCTCTCATCTGGGAATACAGGAAAAACTAAAGTAGTTCAGTATTTTTCTGTACGTTTTAGATTTTTGTGCTGATGTCGGATTTACGTAAAGTAAAATACGAAGTGTTTTACGCTAGCTGCAAATCAGTGGGAAGTGGGTTATATATTGGTCTTGTATATACTGGTATTCGATGCTTTTGGTACTTGTTATTAAGGCACAAAAGTAATTTAAAGGCGTCCCCGAAGTCGACCCGGAAAGAGGTGGCGAGATGACCTAGACGCGTATCGTAAGTGCCGGTTAGAGGGGCGTAAAAAAAGAGTACATGGAAGGACTTGGAGGAAGCCTTTTCCCAGAAATAGGACAAAAAAAAATTAAGTAAAAAAAAACTTGTAATAGATTGTTATTACGGGTCGTAGTTACATTTTACCAATAGGAAATGTTTTTTTTCTCCGCATTATGAAGATAAATTGAATGATTACGCAAAGCTCATATCTTGACGATCGTATTTAGTATTCTAGTTCACCACCTTATTAAGAAATCTTTAGCAATATTATCTACAGTTGCTAAGAATTGTTATACCGAAGGTAAGTTGCATTGCATCCAAGTAACAAGTTACTTTCCCAGATGCGGTTTGCGTGTTCAAGCCACATTCACACGAGAAGTGTTTCAAATGTTTCTGGTCCGGAACTATAAAGCCACGTTATATTTAACAGGCTACAACCTACAAGTACCGCTTACAAAATTGCTGGCGTCTTTAAAGAAGGTATTATTTCCTTTGTTGTGTAAAACAAAAGTAAAAAAAAAATGTTTTTGTAATAAAGGACGGTTCTCACCGCGAGCATTCGTTATGCGAAGTTTGGTTGGCAAGCATTCGGTGTGCGAATGTGCAATCTTTTGCGATCAAAACTTCCAGCTTTCGTTCTGACGGCGAACTTTCATTTTTCGTGAAAATGTCTGACGCGGCAGTCGTGCGCGCTACTGTTATTCTAATGCGATAACGCGACGAGACTATGTACGTTCAACTTGGTCATAAGTGTCACCCGCATCCGCAACCAACGAATATTCTGGAAACGAAGATAATGTTACAAAGCGAACGCCCGACATTCATTTCAATGTATTCAAAAACATATTTTTTTCCTTTGATGTTTCAATATTATAAAGCAAGCTCAAGCACATGTTGTGTGCTCGAGTTTGCTACGCGAGCAAATGCTTGCGCAACAAACGCTCTTCGCGAAACGAATGCTCCCGGTGAGTACCGTCCTTTAAGATACCAACCTTTTACTGGAATCACTTGGGACCCAACTTAAAACAAAAAAGCTTCCGCAAAACAGTTATGTATAATACAAAAAAATAGAAGTGCTTTGATTTATGCGGAAATGTGTGTGGAAACGCCCCATGCGATTATTTAAAAGGTTAGTGAGTATTTTTCAATTGAATCCGTTTAGGGTGTTCCTATTTGCTTGCCGCGCACGTTTGTACCACATCCTACCCACATTCCTTACATTTACACACAGTTCGTGTGAAAACGTTCTAAAATGTATGCAACTGTTTTGCCTAGGTTTTTTTCAACTATTTTAGGGTCAGTTTCAGTCTAACCACATGCGGCTAAATACCAATATTTTACACGGAGCGGCTGCTATGCTAAAGTGCTAAAGCTAGACCGGTGGTGGTTAGACTTTCGGACTTCTGACTACCTGTATCGACTGTCATAGGTATTCGTATGACTTCCGGGACCGACGGCTTAACATGCTCTCCGAGGCACGTACGTGTCTCGATGTGTACGGTCACCCATCCACGGAATGACTGCGGCAAGCGCTGCTTAACCTTGCAAATTACGTATGATCTGCGCGGTTGTTAATTAGCCACGAGCCACTCAAAATGTATGCAACATACAAACAAAGTAACATACATCCATCCGAACCCCCTAGTCGCCGCAGCGGCCGACTACAGTCCCTCTCTCATAAGTAAAGTTCGCCGTCCCAGGCACCCACAATACACAGCGTCCGCCGCCGTCCGGCTTACCGTCCTCGCCGACGAGGCCCATCGCGACGTCCCACCGCCGCCGGTCACGATCCACCGAGCTCTCCCATCGTAGAGCCGGTCGTCTCTTCAGACTCCGCAGTCACACCGATAATTCAGCCCTCATCAAGCTGTCTCCTCTGTAACGCCCTAAGCCAAGGCTCGAGTCCCACTAGATGTCGCCCTTAGTGCTGTTGTTGCAGGTAGTCATGATGTTAGTGTAGTACAAGTAGTTAGCTTAGGTTAAGTATTTTACTTCACCCCCATTGGCTGGAGACCCTTCAGGTCTCGCCAATAACTGCCCGGTTACGTAGAAGGGGGGACCCCAAGGACCATCTACAGAAGTCCAATAGAAAAAAACAACATACAAACAAAATAAATTAATTCTCAGTTTTTAAATCACATATTAACTCACTATCTATAAAGGATAAATGAGAACAGTAATACTTGCCAAAATTCATTCATAAAAACCTTATTTTCTCCTATAGAGATACGAAACGAATTGGCCTACATTCGTCGAAAAAGATAGCTTTCGTTACTCGTGCGTGCGCCGAATGCGAGCGGATTTATGTAGGCGTTCGACACAGTTTTGCAAATGTAACTTGTTATTTGTAAATTGGAAAGGAGGGTTACTCACTACCTGAACGACATCTGGCGAGCTGAAACGAAGGCACAATATAAATAGAAGCCTCAACAAAACAAAGAAATTCAACAAACATTCACAGTACACGCGTTAGTAAATAGCTGCCTATTTCGCAAACGGCTAGACTACGTCATAGCGAATTCATGACGTAATAAAATTTTCATCGACTCTTCCCCTTTCATTTTCACATGGCACGGTTTCCTGTATATACATAATTGATTCGTTCATTTAAAATACATTAAGCAGGGTACGATCAGTCCCTGGGTGGGGTCGAAGGTAATTTCCGCGGCTATCCGGCTAACCGAGGACTGAAAATGTTGTGGTTACCTGTAGACTTGTGACGTCATGATTATAATTAATTTTGTGAACAGTTTGTCTCTGCTGTTCATTTGATCGCTTGATTTCCTCTGACGTGTATTTAATTAAAATTATTTGCGCCTAAATGTTTCGTGTATATTGTTAATTTCCTTAGCGAGTCTAATAAATGAACAAGTTCATGAATATTTAATCAAGTATCTAGGGACAAAGGTTAATTGAAAGCACGAGCTTTCTTCTGTTTTATTAATATAGCATGTTTTAATTTGTTGAAGGTAATTTTATTATTCATTGTACATCGTTATACCTAGAATTTTCACAACTATGTTGGGATCAGCTTCGAGTCTAACCAGCGGTGCGAGCACGGATCTTTTTATCGAGTCGATTCGAGAAATGTACCTATTCTAAACGTCAAATTTGACGTAAGATTTAGATAAAACGACAACTGCTGTCTTTTTATCTACAGGTGTAAACGAATTCGCGTTATTCCTTCAAATCGCGTGATCTACTGGTGACACAGATTAACACTAAATGGGTATTTCTGAAAATCAACTAAAAAAAACTCAAAAGAAAAACTTGGTTTTCTATATTTGACTCATTTTAGAACCCCGAGTTAACTGACTGCAAAGAGCGATATCGCCTCAGTCGTACCCGCCAGCCGTGTCGCCGTGTTTTCATTAATTTATGCGTGGCATCAAAATGTTCACACAAATAAAAATAAAAATTGCAAAAAAATATTTTGTAATTTTTTACTGGTTCCTTATTAAGTCGTTTAGATATTTATGATCAATAACCACGATTGACTGGTTTTTTTTTAATCTTTCTAAATCCCGTGTCTCCCAATCTACATCAGTAGATCATGTGGTTTTAAGGAATTACACGAATTCGTTTATCGAATAAGTAGATAAATTTCTCGAATCGACTCGTTAAAAGATCCGTGCTCGCACGGAAGATGCGGCTGTATATCAGTATTTTACAAGGAGCTAAATGGAGCTACTCCACAACCCAGTTACTGGGCACTGCCGATATCCTAAGGTTAGACCGGTTGTCAGACTTTCGAGCTTCTGTCTACCCGTGACGACTGCCATAAGTATTTGTATGACACCCGGGATCTACTGCTTAACGTGCTCTCCGATGCACGGAGGGGTCTCGATGTGTAACGGATGGTCACCCATCCACGGACTGACCGCGGCAAGTGCAGCTTAATTTTGAAAATCGTATGATTCGCGCGGTCGTTATTTAGCCACGAGCCCCTCTTATTATTCATTGTACAGACGCCAGCACATCAAGCTACTACAATCTAGCAAATTTTTTTAATCGATTTTCATCTTTATCGCGAAATCATTAGGCTGCAAATTCGGAACGGCGCGGCGGCGCGTGCAGCGGAGCGTTCCAGCGTATAATATCGCGTGCAGCGTCGCGTTCAACGTGCACGCAACTACATAGTTTTCGCTAGAGCGTGCGTGCGAGTGGGGCGTCCAAGTGCGTTGACCAATCGGAGGCCGCCATTCACATATACCACTTTTACTGGCAAATCTTGACACACTGAACAAAATATCACTTGTACATGCTCGTTAAAACGCCGAACACTGACCACGCCGCTTAACTACGCGCTAAAAACTCTGCTACGAATACACCAAGAGAGAAATCCATACGTTCAGTAGTCGAGCGTGCACGCTCAAAACAACGCCCCGCTGCACGCGCCGCCATTCCGAATTGCGGCCTTTGATTCATAGTTGATTGGGAAAATTTGACAGTTTCAAGTCAAGTTTGGTAGTTTGACCTGTTGGCTTAAGAATAATGATTAAGTACTTTCAAAAGAATATTCAAGGCCTATCAATAGAAAGGAAAGGCCTTGAACAATCAAGGTTAAGTTATAACCTTAAAATAAAACGCCTTGAATTTGGCCTTCAAATTGATAGTTCAAGTTCAGCCGTCAAGTCCCGATCTTGAATACGCTGTTAAGCTTTTAATATTTAAGAGTCTACCCTTGGCTACTTTTGGATATTAATCTTCATTTTCAGTTGTGTTTTATAAAGTGTTATTGAACACATTTTATTTATATAAACACATTATTATATTTTCACGAGCTCGCGGCTAAAAGCAACTGCGCGAATTACATGATTTTCAAGGTGGTGCGCTTGCTGCGATTAGTTCGTGGATGGATGACCATTGACCATGACACATCAAAACCCCTCCGTGCCTCATAGAGCAGGTTAAACCGTCGTTCTCGAGTGTCTTACGAATACCTATAACAGTCGTTACGTGTAATCGGAATCCCGAAAGTTTGACAATCGGTCTATCATTAAGATACCAGCATTGTCCAGTAACTGGGTTGCGGAAGTCTGAAGGCAGTCGCTCTGTAGGTATAAAATAATGGTATTCAGCCACATTTGGTTAGACTGGAAGCTGACTCCAACAAAGTTGGGAAAAAGTTAGGTAGATTAATCACTACATATTAAAAAACAAAGTCGCTTCCCTCTGTCTGTCCCTATGCTATATATGCTTATATCTTTAAAACTGCGCAACTGATTTTGATGCGTTTTTTTTTAATAGATAGAGTGATCCAAGAGGAAGGTTTTAAGCTATAAAACGTAGACGTGCAAAGCCGGGGCGGGTCGTTGTATATTACACTTTGAACGTAACGAGGCATTCGAACTATTTTATTACGGTAGAGAAATCATGCACTAAACATGATTAGATGCAAATGCAATACAAAGATATACTGGTAGGACCAGTGCAAATAATTTTTTCCGTGATACTACCAATAGAACCACACACGAATATGGTAGAGGGGCTTGTAATTTAAATTTATACAACCCCACGTTTTAAATTTCACATAAGTAAATGAATTAGAACGATGTAATGCTTTTTTTGTTTTCAATTATTCTTATCATACTAATAACATAACTTATCATCACGCCTGTATTCCTCAAAGGGTTAGGCTCACGTCTATTGTAAACCTTTATTTCGCCGTTATGTTTAAGTCACATGTAATAGGGGGCGAGCTCATTGCCATCAACCGAATACAAATACTACGGATTGCTACTGAGAAATTCCATACGGGAAAACCCAATAAAACTTTGCTTTTTTTTTCTCTCTCTGGGCGGAGCGGAAGAGACTGTCAGACTCTTACTGACTAAAACCCATCCGTGTTCCTCCTAGTGCCCTTTGCGTTCCAGGGCCGCGGTAACTCTTTCGAACAAATTCCGCAACCAATAAAACTTTGCCTGATCTACAAATAAAAACCAGGCCCTCACGCTCAGCAGTTGCGCTTGCGATCACTAATTCAATGTGACGGTCATCCTTATCATACTAATGTAACTCAAAACACCTGGCTCAAGTCTCTCATTTTTCTGCACCCCAAACAAAAAAACAGCCACAACGAAAAAACAAAACTAAAATAACAACACCGCCATTTTGAACACAAACGTTTATTATACTGCCACGACCAGTCAGTAGCCACTAAAAGCTTATTTCACAGCCACATTAAGATAATAAGTGAAATAACAAAGCAAACGAACTTTGCTGTGCACTTGAAAAAAGTATTTTTATGATTTATATGCTGACGTCTCAAACAGACTGTTTAATTATTTGGACTATTGTTGTCGCGATAAGATATTTTGGGTAGAAATGTTAATGGAATGCCCTCCGTGACTCGGAAAACATGTTAAACCGTCGGTCACGGTTGTCAGACGAATATCTATATATTTTCGCAAAAATGTTTTAGTTATCTTTGTGTTTATTTTTAATAGCGAATCACATCACATAGCTCTTTTAGTGCACCTACCATGTTTTCTCGGCATCACCCTAAGGTCGACTGGTAGAAAATGCCTATGGCATTAAGTCCGCCTCTGTACAAATTATGTGCGAAAGTATAAATAAATATCTACGACAGTCGATAAGGGTAGTCAGAAAATAGTCTGACAACCGGTTTATCTTAGGATATCATGCTATTGCCCAGTAACTGGGTAGCGGAGGTCTAATGGCAGTCGCTCCGTGTAAAATATTGGTTTCAGCTGCATCTGGTTACATTGGAAGCTGACCCCAAAATGATTGGAAAAGGGCTTGGCAGAACAAACATGTCTGCAGGATCCAAAAAGATTAAGACCCAGTTTCACCATACAATGTTAGTTGTTAATGTCTTGTTAAACATTTTAACAGACTGTTTAACAGTACATTGAAATTGACATTGACTGCTTAACAGAACATTAACAACTAACATTGTATGGTGAAATTGGGTCTAAGTAAAAGAGGTTATACCTCTGTCGCAAAAACTGTTTCTTAATGACGGGAGCTTACAAAAGTTAAGATAATTGTTAAAACCGTGTCTTAAGGCTGATTTACACTTTGTTAAGTGCAGGTGCAGTGACAATTTTGTATTTCAAAACGTTCACATAGTGTTCAGTGTTTCTTTCTTTACTTCACACTTGCACTTACCACTTAACAGCGCGTCCGTTTACACGCTGATTTTACTAATCACTTAACACTTGCACTTGTCACCGGCATTTGGACCATGTTAATCAGCCATAAAAAAGATATTTTAGCCCTGTTTAGCCTAAACAACAGTTAAACACGATTTTGTGGTAAGACAGAACGTGTTTAATTTATTAAAATAATTTCAATACAGTAGGCACATGTTTTGCCTGTAAATAATTTAAACAAGGATACAACAACCAATTCACTGGGGGAGTGAGTAAAACGTTTTAGATAACCATACACCCCTCATTACGTATGTACCATGACGATCTGTAAATCCACAACATTATGGCTTTGCGTGGTTGTGGAATACATTAAGGCTCTTGATAGAATATCAGTACAAGATGGGAGTTCGCTCAATCTCCAAAACTATAATTGATCGCTCTGGGACCCAATTCTCCTAAAATAAATCTTGATAAATCACAACCGAACCAAGGCCGAACCGTTCATTCAGACAGTTCTCAATTTCAAAAGCTATCAAATTGTTTGACACAAAAAACAAAATCAATCATTTTGAAAGTTTTCGAAAACAAAAACTGACTGACGGTTGTGGTTCGATTGCGTTTGGCAACAATTTATTTTAGGAGAATTGGGCCCCTGGTCTCTAAAATTTCAAACAGTTTTGAAAATATTTATTTCCAAACCTGTATACGGGGTCAATATCAAAATAGGCTTATTTAGATACCTTCTTTTTCGAAATAAAAATACGGAACACAATTAATATCAATATATAAAATGCACCAGAGAGGTCAACCAAATACGCTGATTTTGGAGATCATCCCAGTTTAAAACCAACAAAGTGAAAAACTTTTATCAATGCGTTCTAGCCCAGTCGCCAGGGCGCAAAAAAGGGGTTTCACTTGCAAAAGGTCCGTTAGTCCTGAATTTGTTACATGTGGTATGTTTAGGTGTTTTTATGAAAATATCAAGTTTTCGACCTTGAGTGACCTCGGCGCGCTCTGCCATCTTGGATTAAAGACCCCAAAAATGAGTTCTTATTAAATAATTCCTTACTGTGGGTTTTACGCCAAAAATGGATCAGATAAATTTTATAGAAAATTAAATTTCCTACAATTCTTGCCTTAAGCATTTTTTTCTATAGCTAATAGTTTACGATCTATTGCGCTTTAAAATAAGCAAAAATACCAGGGGCCCAATTCTCCTAAAATAAATTGTTGCCAAACGCAATCGAACCACAACCGTCAGTCAGTTTTTGTTTTCGAAAACTTTCAAAATGATTGATTTTGTTTTTTGTGTCAAACAGTTTGATAGCTTTTGAAATTGAGAACTGTCTGAATGAACGGTTCGGCCTTGGTTCGGTTGTGATTTATCAAGATTTATTTTAGGAGAATTAGGCCCCAGGGGGCCAATTTGTTGCCAAACTCAAACTAACCACAACCGTCAGTCAGTTTTTGTTTACGAAAACTGTAAAAATGATTGGTTTTGTTTTTTTTGTGTCAAACAATTTGACAGCTTTTGAAAACGAAAACTGTCTGAATGAACGGTTCGGCCTTGCTTCGGTTGCGATTTATCAAGATTTATTTTAGGAGAATTGGGCCCCAACTTCTTATTTTTCATTCTCGACTCAAAAAGAGAGGTGTTATACGTTTGAAGCCTATTTTCACCCACGACGCAAAAAGAAGGATGTTTTATAAGTTTGAAACCTATGTCTGTATGTATATAAGTCTGTCCGACTGACTGTGTGCCTGTCTGTTTGTCTGTATTTCTGTCTGTTTGTGGCATCGTAACTCCGAAACGAATTACTCAATTTAGTTAAGGTTATTTTTGCTCGAAAGCTGGTTAAATCAGGATAATTATAAGCTATGTTTGATGAAAATCGATTCAGCCGTTGCGTAATTATCAGCTCTTTTAACAGTTAAGTGTTTACCTTGCTCGGAATCCTGACCTACTGATATTAGCTATAACTGTAATGATAGAATCACCCCTAAACGATTATGTTGTTGTGTCTTTTATAGTTGCTGACGTCGCATTGAGCTCGCGGAACGTTTTACGGTCTTCCGTGGCCTTCCACGCCGGCTCCCACCTAAGGCTCATCCGCCGATCAACTGCAGCTCGGACACTCACTCTGCCGATACCTTAGTAGCGAGCGCACACGCATCGGCGGTCTCCTACTGTAACCCTGTATACCCTTTTCACCGTGACTCCTGACGTTTCTCTACAAAATGTTCCCATACAAAAAATCCTAATCCTAACTATCCTAACTTCCTAATCCTAACTTTAATATTATAAATGTGAAAGTATGTTTGTTTGTTTCACGCCTAAACAACTGAACCGATCATCCTGAAATTTTGCATATACGTTGTCAGGTGTACAAAATGGACATAGGGTACCTTTCATCCCGAAAAAAGTACTTTTCCCGAGGAAAACAACAATAACGTTCAAAGATGGCGCCACGTGTCTTTCGAATCACGATTGAATTATATTATTATAGAAACTTTAGTAGTGTGTTAAGAGTTTTTTGAGCTTAATTAACGCGAGCAAAGCTGCGGTAAAAAGCTAATATCAAATATTTTAAAAAGTAAAATATGGATATTATAGTTATTTTATTACGGTTTTGATGATGTTGTTTACGTTTTTTCGATATCAGTTACGGTTACAATTTACGAAATAACCGCTATGTCAGGCATCATCTTTCGTTGAACAGAGTATAGCTAGCTATCTATGGAAATATAGTACTTATATTAAAGTCTAGTGGTTTTAATCTTCAGTCAAGACTCCCAGGAGCGCGGCTGTCCCATTTCAAAACCTAGTAAGGGACACTTTATACAAAAGTCGCTTTATTGCATAATATTGCTAATCTAGAAAGTTTCTACCAAATAAAAAAACACCAGCGTTGAAAACTCCCATAATAAGCAGATATATTTAAGCATATATACCTAGTAAGTGCCATTCACTGCCTCTGATCATTTTAAAACCTAGTAAGTCACTTTAACCACATGGTTTTACCTAACATAAATACTTTTCAAAGGCTGACCGATTTAACGTTTATTCGCTCTCCTGTAAAATTTAATTTTAAGCCCTTACTAGGTTTTGAAATGGGACAGCCCAGCGCACCTGGAGCTTGACATTCAAACATAAACTAACAATAATATAATCTAGAATAGCATTTCCTTTGTTCGTGATTTTCTAGTTCTACGCTGAACTAATGCCGTGTGACCTTTGCAGCGCTTAGAAAACCTAGTTTTGGATGAAATTAAGTATTTACAAAGTGACTGTACTGCGCCCCTACCTAATAAAATTATCCCCCTCTCCTCACCCCCTTGAAAAGAGACTATTTATCCCATTCTAAAGTCAAAAACCACACACAACAAAATAACATTACCTACACAGGAACTAATCCCAACATTAGAATTCAAGTCAACGCGTTAAGTTCTAAAACTACAGTCTCACATAATTTATGAAGGCCATTTTAATCCAAATGTTAGCTAAAGTATAAAATAACTCTATTGTGTGCTCAAAATAACTCGTAACCCGTCCTAGTTATGCGATGATAATAAAATTAAGAACAATTTTTGGATTATCGGCATCCAGCAGCTATTTTAAAAGGGATATAGAAATAAAATACTTTTACGAAGGTTATGATAGCCTAGCGGTTGCATGCTTGTCATCCATGCAGGAGGATCTGAGTTCAATCCCGGCCTGCACCTCTGACTTTTTGACGGTAAGCGATGATGTGGTCGACGGTGAAGCACGCTTGCCTAGAAGTAACCTATTCACTCCGTTCATTGTTAATGACACCACTAAATAATACCCCCAGGAGTGTGGTTGCCAAAAAGGATTTGTTAATGACACCACCGTAATGTTGGGATGTCACAATTATTAATCTGTGGCGGCATCTATCTCGCCACATGCGAACTAGCGAACTATCCTACTTCGCGCAATCAAGATTTAACACGCAGATAGTATATATACAACCTCCCAACATCAACCGTTGGGCAGTAGCCCGCCAGGCACAAGACTCCGCCTGGTTGGAGGATCCTCCCTTTGGTTGGAGGAACACCACACCAAGTTTCTCCACATTGGTGACCCCGACGTGATCGTCACAGACAGTGTTTTCCACACTGGTGACGTCACACACAACTTTCGCAGCCTCGGCAGCCACACCATCACTCCCTCAGCCTCTCAGCATTCAATCGAGCAGCAAGCAGCGTGTCACACAGCCAGCCAGCATCCTCGGCGCATATATACTGCACTTCGACCGGTCAACTAGCAGAGGCACTTCTCTCCTGGTCGACGCAGTCCACAGCCACCACTCATCGCTCTCACAGTTCCGACTCACTGGAATGACGCGGTATCCGGTTTCGACTTAAAGGAACCCCTCACTGGCCCTGGCAAGTTCTCAAGACGCAACGACCGCTGACTAATCAAGACGATCGACCTCCGGTCTCAGGGGGGGAGTGATGTGGCGGCATCTATCTCGCCACATGCGAACTAGCGAACTATCCTACTTCGCGCAATCAAGATTTAACACGCAGATAGTATATATACAACCTCCCAACATCAACTGGTGGGCAGTAGCCCGCCAGGCACAAGACTCCGCCCGGTTGGAGGATCCTCCCTTTGGTTGGTATACATATAAAAGGAGAAGCTGACTGGCTGACTGACTGATCTATCAACGCACAGCCTAAAGCGCTGGGGTTAGAAATTTGAAATTTTGACAGTAGGTTCCTTTTGTAATGTAGGCATCCACTAAGAAGTGATTTTTCGAAATTCAACCCCTAAGGGAGTTAAATAGGGGATGAAAGTTTGTATGGAAAATCGTCACTTAACGGGTTCAAAATTTCTCGCAAGCGAAGCTGCGGGCGAAAAGCTAGTAATATAATATGAGAGTTGGTTTACACATACTCGTTGTTGCCCTGAAGAGCAACAACACTATTTATTAGAGGTGTCTTTGACAAATCCTTTTTGGCAACCACACCCCTGGGGGTATCATTTGGTCCTTAACAATGAACGATTCACTCTTGACTTAAAGACCCCAAAGTTATAGCTATCAGGAAACACTGATTCCGGTAGGGAATTCCTCTCCTTTTCGAATTCATGTGCGGATCAGAATATGATTATCACTTGCGTTAACGGTGAAGGAAAACATCATGAGGACTCCTGCTCACCTGACAGTCTCCAAAAAATTACAATGGTTTGTATAGTCCACCATCCCACACTAGCCAGCGTGGTGGACTAAGCTCTAAACCCTTCTCATTCTGAGAAGAGGCCCCTGCCCAGTAGTAGGATAGTAAAGAGGTGATTATGCTTATGATGCATACGCTTAGGATTGGAATTTACATGGGACTGAACAATAACAATATAATATAATGGTACTATATATCTACTCTCATATCTTCTTCTATCGTATCGGCACGAGCTATACGAGAATAGCTCATGCTGTGGTGAAAATATTAGTCAATCAGCAAGGTTGGTAGCGGGGCTGACTGCCCAGGGTGCGCCGGACGTACTTAAGTATCGTCTCACTCGTGGAGGCTCTTTTCATGCACTCTCATATAGGAAACGGCGATTAACAAAAGGAATTTATAAGGCGGATGTCAGTGGAACCGCCAGTAGAGGACGCCCTAGGACATACATTGATGTTATTGGTGATGTTCTTCAAAAAGGATAGATGTGTAGCATTCTCAACCGGCGTGCGTGTATAACAAGATGTACAAACGTGGACGAAATGAAAGGAGTATGTAAGCATGTGGCGTTCTACAGTTTCCGCCTACACCCACGGGAAAAAAGCGTGAGTGTATGTATGTATAAACTGCTCTTTGATAGGTACGCTAGCAGATGCTGGAAAAGCTTACTTCTTTCGCGTGTCATCGATCTTTCATAGATGATCTGACTTTTATACACGTGTAGGTACGTACGGTACTTTATGTTGTTCGAGTATGTCCCGTGTCTCTCCTCAGGAATAACTTTCTCTCCGAGGCAACCCTTAACTAAATGTTTGAATAAAATACAGTAGGTATACAGTCACGTGTACTATTATGTATACACATTGTGAAAATAATAATTACTCATACACATTATAAATGTAGTTTCTACAAATACAAACGAATTGTGGTTTCGAATATTTTTTAATTACTAACTATTTTCTAAAAGAAATTCACTTTTTAAGTCCGTTATATGTATCTGTTAACGGAAATGTATGTAATCCGTCATTGTATAGAATTCCTAGGAAATATTAAATGCCTAAAATCGACAGGAAATGTGTGAAATAAATTTGATTATACACATTTTCTAGGAATTCTATACATTTCCTAAACACCAATCGGAAATGTGTTAAAATATTTTTATGTTTCATATTGTGACCTAATTATTCAGATTAAAGACAGTGTAAGCATTTATAAAAAAAGGGAGTGCCGCCGCTGGTTTGTAAGGTTGTTTGGGTTTCCAAAGCAGAGTCGACGGAGCCCCGCTGCGCGGTACTCCTATTTTTGTCTGCAGAGTTTAAAGTAACCCAACACGAAGGGGATGACGGGGGCTAGAGTGAGCGAGTGAAGCGAGCGAACGAAGCCCCCGTCATCCCCTTAAACCTAACTTATCCGTGTCGGGGTGCACCAAATTACAGGTAAATGTTAATTCGTATACATTTCCTAGTACCATATATGAATTGCATTCAATGCCTAAGAAATATATACATTTCCTAGGAATTATATACAACTCCTAGGTTTCATACATTTCCTGTAACTATACAAATATTACACGTGCCTAACTAATTAATTTTCACCCCAACTTACTTAAAAAAACAATATATTTAATGGAATTCCCTATCCTTTGATCACCCGTTCCTCCAAACAATTTTCATTTCATTTTTCGAACCAACAAAATTAAATACAAGTTCGTGGAATACAGAAGAACATAACAATGCACAGTAGAAATAAAATAAACTACAAAGCTGCCGTTTCCTGTCAAGTATAATTAAATTTCATTCCTTTTGATCACGGATTAGTTCGCGCAATTTACTCTTTATAGCTTATAGAGCGAATATTTTACAAAGAGAATCGCAAAACGACTGTAAAACCGAACAAACAAATAAAAAAAAAAGAGATAGGAGGTATTTTTTTTATAAAGAAATGTATAAATAATGGAATCAGGCGTTACCTACTTTATGGAAATCCATGACATTCAAATATGTAATTTAAATATTTATAAATTACTAGCTGTATCCGGCATGCGTTGCAATGCACTTTTTCCTACTTACTACCTACCTACTACTTACCTACTACCTACATTCAGAAACAAAATCAACATAGTAACTAAAAGTTAAAACCATTTTCGTGCATGCGGTAAACAAATGAAGAATATGGACATACTGAGACAATTTCGTTTTTTTTTTTAAATATCAAAATTTTCTTTCGTAAGAATCTTCTCCTGAGAATTACGAAAACAATAAAAAAATGTTTGCGATATTGGTCCAGCCGCTCACGCGTGTGTGATGCAGATCGCGTGTACATAGATTTAGTTTCGCATCCAAACGGTCGACGAGTCGTCAACATCTCCTGCGGATGCCATAGGGGCAAAACATGTGTTGTATTGGTTTGGGTTACATTATATCACACCTGCATGTGCATATTTTGCGAGCGGCAGGGCGGTGCTTTATACTGCATCCAAGCTAGCGAACTAATTTGGCAGAATTAACACTAAATATTGTAATTGCATATTAGTAAAGATGTATATTTTATTCCTTTATCTCTGAATGTTTATTGTTTGATCGCAGATATAATAAGTTACATTAACCCTCCGGCAGCGTTGAGCTACACGATGGCTGATGAATGCTTTGTCATCTGTTGAGATAGGACCACTGCTGCGGAAGTTTCCTCAAAAGGCCAGTCTAGGCGTTGCTCTGCATTGTCCTCACACATATTTTTGCTACAGGTAAAATGTTTGGGCTTTAAAAGAGACCTTGACCGCTGAGTTTGTTTTGGCCTTTCTTTTCACAGGTAGTCAGATAAGAAATACCAGCGCCATCTAGCTTTAAGAAATTAACCGATATGTAAAAGTAAATATTACTGTTCAATTTTAAAATATCATTTCAAAAATACGATACACTAATCCAATAAATTGGCTAATCCTGTCGCTAAAAACAATAGCACACTGCTCCAAAATTCAAACAGCAAGCCAAAAATTTCCAGTCTAAATTCAAGGCCCTATCTGAAGGTAACACAGTTGTGCACTTAAATCATGCGAGCTATCTTTTGATTAGCATACATTGTTATGCGCTGGCCACCGTCCTAGCGGCCAGATTGCATGTATCTGCATAATTTTGTTTAGAACAACGCTGCAACGCTCCACTGGGTTGTAATGCCTGTAATTGTTGGTTTCTGTGTTATTTTTCGGAAGATTTATTGTTTTGGTTCCGATTTTTTTGTGTTCAAATCATAGATACTTTAAGAATTTATGTTAGGTTTAAATTATAAAAAAAACTCCATAGTTTTGGTGATATAAAAGAAATCCTTCGAAATGTTTGTGTGTTATACAAGGTTAGTCGAAAAGGGGGTACTAATCCGAAATCCACTTATAGTATCGCTGATGACTGTTTGAAAGCAAGTGTTAAAATTTCAAAATTCGATAAAAAAAAACCAAATGAAGTGATTTTTATTTTAGTTTTTTCAAAAATTCTTCTTCCCTGCTTTAGTTACAAATTCAGAAAATGGTGCTTCTAATTCATGACCCCAAATATGACCTAAAATGTAAACACAGCTGATCATAACTGGGGATAGATAGATTTTAGAGTTTTTTTTTGAGATTTTTGAACAACTGTTTCTCTTAAACTATTGAGAGGAGCTCGTGGCTAAATAATTACAGCCGCATAGACTGATCTTCCGGGTTAAGCCACGCTTGCCGAGGTTGGTCTATGGATGGGTGATCATTTACCATAGCGAGTTTCCTCCGTGCCTCGGAAAGCACGTAAAGCCGTTGGTCCCGGCTGTCATTTGTAGATCTTTGAAAGTCGTTACTGTTGGTCAGAAGCCAGAAAGTCTGACAACCAGTCTTACCAAGAGTATCGTATTACCCAGTTACTGGGTTGTGGAGGTCTGATAGGCAGTCGCTCCATGTAAAATACTGATATTCAGCTGCATCCGGTTCGACTGGAAGCCGACTCCAACATAGTTGGGAAAAGGCTAGGCAGATGATGATGATGTTTCTCTTAAACTATTGACTTTTGGGAAAAGTGGTAGAACAAAAGTTATTCATTATTATGTGTACTTTAACACCCTTTCGGATTAGTACCCCTTTTCTGACTAACCTTGTATATGCATAGGTACATAAACCCACGCTTTTTTCCCATGGGGGTAGGCAGAAACTGCAGAACGCCACATGCTACGATCCTTACATACTCCTTTCGCTTCGTCCATGTTCATACATCTTGTCATACGAGCACGCCGGTTGAAAGTACTACGCAACTTTTCTTTTTGAAGAACACCAACAGCACCAAGAACACAACTTTTTGAAGAACCAATAACATCAATGTATGGCTTTCTAGGACGTCCTCTACTGGCGTTTCCACTGACATCCGCCTTATTCCTTTTTTTAATCGCCGTTCACTCATTCTCTCAACATGATCAAAACCACCTAAGCATACTCCTTTAATTTTTTGTCACTACATCATCTTTTGTATGTTATTTTATCACCAATAGGCCCTGCGCAGACGGCACACTTTTTGTGCGAACGAGACTGCGGCGCACAAAAAGTCTGCATGGCGCGCAAAAAGTCGGTCGCGGATTTTTCACAGACTCAACGCACACGACGCACATCTTCGATCATTTTGTCGGTAGAGCTGTAGGGACGTAGACGCTATGGAAATCGTGCAGAGATCGCGAAGTATTATTTTGTACATGAAGTACAGAAAAAGAAGAAGAAATAGAGAATTTTGGGTACATCCTATACTTTCGGAAAGGTTACTGAAGGGACAGTTCCATACTAAACATTCAATTCTGAAACAACATCCGGCAAATTTTTTAAAATTTTAAAAATGTCTGTTACTACATTTGATCTATCATGATATTCTGCCTTAGAAGTATCATAAATTGCTGGTCTGTTTTGTATTTCTTGAATTAACATAGTTACATCGACCTCTGGCGCCATGATAATAGATCGCGTGCGTTACGTCCACCCCTAGCAAATGCAGATTGCCGACTAAAGTGTGCGCCGTCTGCGTTAGCGCGCGTTGAAGCAAACGTTCAATTTTTTTCACACACTTTTTGTGCGGAGCGGCGCGCCGCGGCGCGGTGCGGTCTGCCCAAATTACACGGATTTTTTGTGCGCCGGACTTTTTGCGCGTCGTGTGCGTTACTGCATATAATTGCATAGGTTCTATTTTCACAGACTAAAAAGTGCGTCACGGATAGTCTGTCGTCTGCGCAGGGCCATAGATTACTTAGATAGTTAGGTATACAATACTCCTAGCACGAACGTTTTGACGTATAGTAACGTAAACGTAACGTTAATGTAAGTTTTTCAATCGAAAATACAACTAACTATCCTATTGCATTTTGGTAAAATGTATGCGACAAGCACAATTTGTATCATACATAAATATGAATAAAGTTTTCAATTCAATTTAAATTTTCGAAACGTGTATTTTCTATTCAAAATTCAGTTACATTAACGTTACGTTTACGTTACTATACGTCACAACATTCGAGTCAGGCCTTCTGTACAGTTACAAAGCACTTTGACTACTTTAAACTAGTGTAGAGAATGTCTGATATTTCAAGATATTTTTTTCAAGAATTTCTTTCTCAGTTACTTTGTATTTATTAACAATAACAATCTGAACACAATTACTAAAGGTTGTTAGACCACTTCCTTAACATAAATCGACCTAAAAATAAGTAATAATAAATCTTATGTTACAATTAATTTTACGTATTTTGACCAAGAATACATTTTACCGGTCCAAACCCCATTTTATTTATTCAGATCAGCAAAAACCAGATTATAATAAAAATAAAACCTGTTGGTATTATTTCTTTGTTCGCGTTGACTTACAAAACAATTTTGCTGTTTTTCAATGGAGTTTTATAAATATTTAAATAATCTATTTTCCTAAACTAATCAACATAACTGTAAGTAAAAATAAAAGAGAATGTATAGCTCAGTGACTTTCAATTTATTACGGTTTCCTTAAAGTTTTATTAATATACTTCAATATCTATGCTAATGAGATATTAAAAGTAAAACCATTTCATTTCTTTATTATTATACTCACTTTTTCAAGAACATTTTTTATTAGAAGTCTCAAAAATAAGAACTTCCAAAGAATTACTTAAGTAGCTATTCATTCATAATTTGAAATTTACATTCAGCAAATAAATAATTCATCAAGTAAATCGTCCTTCTTAGAAAACAGACATTTGTACCTTAAATAGTCGTCAGAAACCAGGTTATCATCTCAAAATATTTTACTTCTCCACAAATATTGAACTCAGATATATATGAAGCATAAACAAAACGAAACAATAAAAACGAGAAAAAAATGGGATTTGTAATAAAAAGTGGGTAACATTTAGACTCCATATATCAAATATGCACACCGTGAATCAAATATTAGCAAACTAAGACAAAAAATAAACCTTGAGACTGTATTGTAATCCATTATGTTTACACGAAAAACAAACTTGTCTAGACGCATCTACATTTCTCAAAGCTAATATAAGGTAAGGGAAATAAAACCCGGGCTAATAAAAGCTAGCAGAAGCTGAATAAAGCGACAATGGCGCAACTAGGCGAGTGCTGGTACATCCGGGAACGCGGTCGGGTCAAGGTCACGGCCCGCGGATCGATGCAGCTACGACGCCCGTGCTACGTCCCGCTACGCCGCCCTCGCCCCGCTACGCCACTACGCCCGAATCTCTAAATCCGCCAAGTTTGCGTTCCCAGCGCTTTTTAATTCCGCAAACCTGAATTCGTTCGCGCTCATAGACGTCATAACGTGTTAAGTTCCAGCCGCACGTTTATAATTTATTTTCTTTGATGAAATTGGAGTATAACGGTAAGTAATAAATATTCGGCTCCCAGATTAAATTGAGCGAACGAGGTTGAAGTGGTTAGCTCGTCAGCGAAGCGACGTAATGAATCTTTTTTATTATGCCGACAATGGAAAGTCGTACGTCATTGTATAAAGCACTGTAATTTGAGGCTTTGTGCTACTGGGAGCATTTTAATTTCCTGTTTGCGTATGTTGCAATCGGCAGCAAAATGAAATTCAGGCGTAACCTTTACAATATTTTCATTTCATCTTGAAGCTTTTTATTCATAGAGTCTATTGTTCTTGCGCGTCCTACCTCACAGCTATCTTCTTTTGTCTCTCGTTCGCTGTTTTTATAATACTTTTAAAGACACGACCGCTATCTATACAGAGAAATTGAGTAAAATTAATTAACAGGACACTTTAATGGCGGCAATTCATTTAATATCTGAGCGACCATCATTAACGCTAAAATATAGAACAATTATAATTATTCATGGCGCTGAGAGAACTTTTGGTGGCATAATTAAGTAAGGGAAATTTAATAAAAATATATTGGAGTACGGAATCGAATTCCGTACAAAAAGCAGCCGCGAGCGAAAGATAACTAATGGCGCTGTTCCAAACTCGCGAATATACAAAAAAATGCCACAAAAATGATATATAGAATGCCAGTTACTGTCCAAACGGCCCTCGTTACATTAGCAAAACAACTTTGTAGGCTTCGCGAATTAAAAATAAATCTGGTTAGATAATAAATGGTCGCATTCACTTTGTTGTTCCCAAAACCTGTCAGGCAGTAAAATTTTATCAGCGCGAGATTAAATTGAATAATACATATCTTAAGCTCACATTTAACTGGTAAAAAATGCAAGCTGATTAGTAAATCTCTCGTTACACGGCTAATTAGTTTTAAGGAAGGCTTTGTGTCTCCTCGCGAAGTACTTATCTAAGTTAAGTTAACGGTAATTTGATTAATTAAAGCAGATTTTAAAGATACCGTGTATTTCAACACAAGGAAATCGTTGAAGTAGGTAATTTTATTTCCTTCGGAAGAATTATTCTTAGCTTGCAAATATTAGTATACTTGAATGTATTCATTCGATTTCAATAAAATATATGAGTGAAATATAAAAATTACGTTTTCGACCTAAATATATTTAAATATTTGACGACACGTTTGGTGCAGTGGCTAAGCGATTGGCTTCTGCGCTACGGGTCGTGGGTTCGATTCCCGCACGGAACAAAAATTGGTATGGCCTACAGATGGTTGTTTCGGGTCTGGGCGTTTGTTTGTGAGATTTGTGTCTGTAAATGCACCCACGATACAAGAGAAATCTTAGTGTGGGGCAAGGTTTTCAAAAAAAAAAAAATATAGCTGACTATGTGGTGTCGATATTAAATACGTAATTATTGAATTTAAGAATTACGTAATAACGTATGCCATTAACATAACAGCCCGTACACGCTCACTTCTAAACATGGAGTCTTCTCATAGGCCATAAACACCATGCTTAAAGTAGCCGTGGAATATAGCCAAGCAATAATCGCCACGTTTAAAATAGCCGTGGGGAATATGGCCAGGCAATAATTGCCACGCTTCAAATAGCTGTGGCTACATGGCCATAATCACCACGGTTAAAATAGTTGTGAGGGAAAACATGGCCATAATCGTCATGCTTAAAATAGTCGTGAGGGAAACATGATCATAATCAATACGCTCATCAACACGCACAATAAAATAGCCGTGGGAATATGACCAGGCAATAATCGTCATTCTTAAAATAGCCGTGGCAAATTTGACCTCAATTGCCATGCTTAAAATGGATATTATCACCACGCTTAAAATAGCCGTGACTATTATACATGAACATAATCGCCATGGTTAAAATAACGATAAGGGAACACGACCACAATTGCCATGTTTAAAATATCCGTGAGGGAACATTGCTATGATCACACAGCTTAAGAAGTTTGCAGTAAGTTGGTAATGCTTCTACCCACCCTCTTGGTATAATCCCTTAGTAGCTTTTTACGACATCAAAGGAAGGAAAGTGAATGGGTTATTTCTTAATCACGGAAAAAAACACGACAATAATACATATGAACGAATACTACAAATACCAATACGATTGTTATTACAATCGTATGAGAATTCCTATTCCGGCTTACGATATTCTATTAGTAACCAATTTGATATATATAATTTACTACTCTATATTGGTAATTCATTGAGTTCTGAAAGCCCAGACCAATTCAATAGTTCGTCGAATGCTATTAGTATCAATAGAACTACATAGTTACTCATAGATATGAATAGTCAGGTTCTTATTCTGCCTGATACAACTATCAAATACGTCACGCTGACGTGATCAAGATCCATTACCATCAATCCTTATTAGCCGTTAATTGTAAATGCATCCGTTCATACAGCTCTGTCACGTCAAATCGTACGCCATGGCCTTGAGAATGACTTTATCGCCATAGCGAGCGACAACCCCTCCTGACTCCAAACGGTCATGGTCGCGATGCGACCTCTGCATTATACAGGAGATGTCCGCTCACCTCCGAAGCCGGCGCCCGAATGGCCTTCTACACCGACGAGCTACCGAAGGGTGGAGGGGGAATGTTTACCCTCCCACTCGCCCCCGCCCGTGCCAGCTGAGCAGCGGCACGCTATATTTAGGTTGCGCTGTAAATATTCGGTCCAAGTACGGAAAAGCTCCCTCCACCCGAGTCGGGGGTGGGGTATGAAGGCGTAGGTACGTTCCCGCTACATAAGCGGGTAAAAGTTGAAAGTTCACCAACGCCCCGCACACGAGTTCGCGCTGTTAGGGAACGCTTCTTTATTTAAATTCTATTGCAACTTGTTCGCCATTGTAGTCTCGGCTGAATTCGCAATGCCGACTCTAATTTTTCAATGTTGGCCGAGCCCAGTTTTTCAGTTCGCAAACTTGTGCAATTGTTTTCAGGATTTCAATTTGCCGCCGTTGAATTTCGACACGTATTTGGATGGGTTTTATGGTTATTGCAGTTGCGGTCCAATTCGGTTGAAACAAGCTTTGCAAATTATCATTGCAATGACGACGATACGTTGAACTGGCAACGGCGGCGATGTGAAATGGACATGAGTATCTCTTTAACTAAATTGAAACAGATTACTGTTTTGGTGATGGGCAGTTCGCGTGCCGGTGTAATTTGAGCCATCATCATCATGTACATCTGTCATACTTATCGCACATATGTTGGGTTGAAAGCTTTTTGTTAATTTAATTAAGATTGTTCAATAATAAAAACAAAAACATTAGGGCATAACATTGACGTAGAAACACATGGACCTCGGGTCAACGCTCAAAAATGTCCAAACCGAATGTAGACTAAAACGCAAATCTATATTATAAAAGGAGAAGCTGACTGACTGACTGACTGATCTACGAGTATCAACGCACAGCCTAAATCACTAGGGTTAGAAACTAGAAATTTTGACAGTAGGTTCCTTTTGTAACGTAGGCATCCACTAGGGAGGGGTTTCTCGAAATTCAACCCCTAAGGGGGTGAAATAAGTGTGAAAGTTTGTATGAGAAATCTGGTATTTTTGAAGTAAAAAGCATGGAATTAAATATCTAGACTTCTGGTTAGAAATAAACATACACGTAGTTGAGCATTTTTAGGAATTGCACCCCTAAACGGGTGAAATGAGTTGTTGACGTTTGTATGAAAATCCTTATTCCAAGGGTTTTTTTGGATTTTTCAACAAAAAATTTCACGCAAGCGAAGCTGCGGGCAAAAGCTAGTGGTAGATAAAACATCAATGGGTGCAGTCGAATCATCGTATAGTAAAAAGCTAAATTAGGCATTCTGATTACGACATAGGATTTAAATTAGTTTGTTGGTATTTCTAAGTTTATAAAGTGGTGTGAATTGGCACGCGCTCTGGTAGTATATGTGAACTTAGGACACATTTTTCGCGAATTTTGTACTAGACCCATGGCCCATGTGTTTTTACATCAATGGGGTATAATCAAAGGCTAATAATATAATAAAATTATAATGACATTTACAAACTAAACACGTACATAAAACCAGTCAGGATTAAGATGTTTTCGAGGCTATAGTTTCAGTAGAATTAGGAGTCAAAGGCCGGTCTATATCAGGTGCTGGCTCTGAGGAGATAACGCTATAGTCTGTATCGTCTTTAAACACAGAGAGGTCTGGTTTCGTATAATCATAGTCAGGTTCGACGGCTACCTCGTACTTCTCTTTTTGGTGTTTAGGGTCATAGAAGGAAACGATGTTGAAAGCGGTGGAGGTACCTCCGAAGGCGATGCGTTCTTGATGGCTGGTGACGGCGAGGATCGAGCCGGTGGTGGGGTAGGAGCAGGTGATGTATCTGTTGTGGAGATTTATCACCTCTAGACAGTTGGTGCCGCTCCCGCCTATGATGGCGTACTTACCTTTGCGGTTGTACTGAAAGGATATTCAAATATTAATAAGGTATGTATAGAGAGAGTTATTAATGGATTTGCTTACAATAATGTACACAATAATTAACTTACATTGGCCTTAATTAAGCGGTTTGATATTTGTGGATTATGTAACGTAACATGATGCCTATATATATTTCCCGAAAGGTTGGGCAAAGGTGTACACCCTCATTTCGCCGTTATCCATCAACAGGACACAAATCCAGACTCCGGGCTGCTACTGAGAATTTCCACATGGAAATATCCAATAACAATTATTTGCCCAATCTGGGGATGGAACCCAGGACCGCATGCTCAGCAATCGCGTTTGCGACTACTAGACTAAGGAGGCAGTCAATAACATAATATCACGCCCGTTATTCCCCGAAGGGTTGGGCAGAGGTGTATACAGAATGACTGGTGAGATACTAACGATCTCTTAAGAGGTCATTGTACTCATCATTATGAACAACTTTTACTATGGAACAAAACCTGAAATCGCGAAAAAAACAGCTGTTCCCTATATTTATGTTCGCATACCTCGTCAAAATGTAGGGAACAGCAGATTTTTTTGTGTCGGTTTCAGTTTTGATCCCTTAGTAAAACTTGTTCATAATAATGAGTACAGTGACCCTTTAAGATATCGTTACACGGAAATTGAACAACTTTTGTTCTACAACTTTTCGAAATTCGCCAATTTTTTATGCCTGTCCATACAAATCAAATAGAATATTTTTTTGATTAGTATGGATACTTATAAAAAAAAATACGCGAATTCCTTCCTCCTTCTCTTTACTCCTTTCGCTTCGTCTAAAATGGGATGCGTTTGGGACACACATCTATGTTATTGGTTCAAAAAGGACAGGTTCGTAGTATTCTCAACTCAACTGGCGTGCGTGTTTGACAAGATTTTACTAATAATATGTTGTTTGAATAACATGCAACCCAATTTATGTGCAAATATTTGAAGTAAGTAATTTATTTATTTATTTATTTAAATTAAGTAATATGGAAGACTTACAGCTAAAAAAAACAGACTAAGTAGTACCAGTAAATCAGACAGACAGCCAATTACAAGTCTTCACTTATAAATAACAGAACAATAACTACTACTACTCTATGGACATTATAGCCTACACGAACAAAATAATATTAATAAAGCTTAACAAAAAAAAAACTGAAAAAGGACAAAAAATAATTTTTTTTTTTTTGCTCACTCTTCCTGCTTAACAACTTTCATATACCTAATAATAAAATTAAACTAGATGAAAAAGTTTCGGCTTAAACTCTTCCTGGCTTAGGACACACTAGTTACGAATGGATCGATATCATGCTGTTTACATAATTTATTAAGATTTCTGCTTGCACGCACTATGTACGAATTCTGCCTATAATTCGTTGAAGCAAATGTCACATGTAAGGGTGAATTAAATCTTTTTGACTTCCTGGGAGTGTTAAAATAAAACTTGGACAAAATATCAGAGCAGTTAATATCATTATTAAAAAGTTTTAACAAGAAAACGCAATCAGAAATTTCGCGGCGATTGACTATTGACGGTAATATATGAAATTTTTTACAGAGATTAAGGTAATTTTCAGATCGATATGGTACTTTTTGGTGATAACATAAGTATTTAATAAATCTTCTTTGGATGCTCTCTAAACGGTCGATATATTTGTGGTAACATGGGTTCCATATCTCAGACGCGTACTCCAAGTGACTTCTGACAAAAGTACAATATAGAATTTTTAAAGTTTTAGCTTGAGTGAAGCACTTGGATAACCGTATTATGAAACCCAGTGATCTCGATGCTTTCGCGACTATAGCATCAATGTGTGTTTCAAAACTAAGCTTGGAATCATGGTGAACCCCCAGATCACGGATGGAATTTGGTCTAGGTGAAACTTGATTACCTAGGGTATACGGTGTGGTTATGATTGAACGCTTTCGAGAATACGTAATAACCGAGCATTTGGCGGGATTAAGATCCAGCTTACATCTTTGACAGTAATCCTCTAGACGACACAGGTCACTTTGGAATGCTATCACGTCCATCTGCGATGATATTGTGGCATAAATTTTCATGTCATCAGCAAAACACAATAATTTGGATGAATGCAGACAGGAGTCAATGTCATTTATATAGACTATAAACAGTAATGGACCGAGCAGGGAACCCTGCGGTACTCCACTAGGAACAGGAACCCAGCTAGATTTATAATTATTCAATACCACTGCTTGGGACCTTTTCTCAAGATAAGAGGTAAACCATCTGAGTAGATCTCCGCGTATTCCCATGCCGTTTAACTTCATTATGAGGATGTTATGGTCAATTCGGTCAAAGGCCTTACTATAGTCTGTATAAACGACATCGACCTGCCTGCCATTGTCCATGGCATGAGTAATATAATCATTAAGAAGAATTAGGTTTGTGACAGTAGACCTACCTTTCAAAAAACCGTGTTGAAACGTGTTAAACGAATTTTTGAGAGCAGTATAAACCTGATTATATATAATTCTTTCAAAGACTTTAGCTATGATACATAGTTTGGATATCGGCCTGTAATTCAAAACGTCAGTTTTGACACCTTTTTTATATACAGGCGTTATAAACGCTGATTTCCATATTTGCGGTACTATACAAGTATACAAGGATTTTCTAAATAGAATCGAAATAGGTTGCGCTATGGAAGGTGCACACCGTACAAGAAGTTTGGATGGAATATTATCTGGACCTGCCGCCAATGTCCAATTTCCGAAGCAAGTTAGTAACTTCATCAGCATTAACAATTATATTACAGATATCAGATGAAAGGTTTGACGATTCGGTAAAAAGAAAAGGAGAAGAAGTTTGTTGACTAACATTGGGATTGAGAAAAGTAGAATGGAAGTATTCGGAAAAAGCCTGACATATAGATTCCCCCGTTCGCAAAGTTTCACTTTTATAATTCAAGGTACTTGGGATTGCATTTGAATTATGGCGCTTTTTCACAAATGTCCAAAAATATTTTGGGTTATTTTTGATAGATATTTCGGTTAAATCCAGATAGTTCTGGTAGCATTGCGACTCTAAAGTTTTTACTCTTTCACGAAGAAGCTTGAATGTTGATTCATCAGATTTATTACCGTAAGTTTTGAACCTTTTAAAGTACTTAAATTTTTCTTTAATTGTTCTAATAAGGGACGAACTATACCAAGTCGGATACGATTTTATTCGAAACTGTTTCTGTGGAATATATTTTTTCTGTAAATTATAAATAAATTCATTAAAAAAGTTCACTGAATCATCAATTGATCGCGCCGAGAACTCAATTTCCCAGTCAGCCATACAAATGTCTCTGCTGATAGATTCATAGTCACCTTTATCAAACAAAAACTGAGTACGTGACGCACACCCAAGCAAAGGTGTTATTAACAAGTCCAAATGAATTAATAATGCTGGGTGATAGGCATCAATGGGTACCAGTGGGCTAGAAACATTCAAAAACATTCGCCTCTTGATTGGAAAGGACTAGGTCTAGGATTCTACCATACCTATTAGGCACGACGTTATACTGACTAAAGCCAATAGTGCTTAATTCATCACAGAGCAAGACTTCATCACTGCTGTTAGGATTCAGCGGGACAAGCGATTTATTATCAGATGGGACACAGTGAATACCGCTCATGTTAAAGTCACCTATGACAAGAAAGGTATCAGAAGTGTTATTATTATTAATCATTTATTTCAGAATAAAGCATTCCATACATTGTTAGTAAATAGTACTTAAAACTATGTTAGTAAATTATTATTTATTTATTATTATTATTTGCAATTACGCTATTTAATATTGTAAAGGGCACCTCCAGATCCGTGAACGGTATTCCAGTGCCTCACAACAGGGCAATCAACCCTTTCCAATATAGTATTCAGGAGGCTGTTGGTGCTGCCCCGCACGCGGCGCATCAGGGAGGCCACTCTTTTTCTTACTATTGCTCTAAAGCAGTCTGTGCTGGCCTTAGCAAACATACCTGATGCACTACAAAAGCGAGGCAACCCCAACAGCATCCTAAAACCATTATTGTACAGGACCCGTAGGGCGTTGAAAGATCTACGCGTATAGCGGACCCACAGGCTGCAGGTATAAAATGTCTGGCAGTATGCCTTAAAAAGAGCAACTTTGACCTCTTTAGTGCACCGTGCAAACCTGCGAGCCAGCATATTACATCTCACTGCCAACGCCCTACGTTCCCGTTCAACATCTAGATCATCTGACAGGTCCTCGGTAACCCAGTGCCCCAGGTACTTGAATTTTGTGACCCTACTTAAAGGCAATCCTCCAAGTCTAACCGGTGGAACGGATTTCGGACTTTTATTACCCGCATTGAATATAAGTAGTTCACTCTTCTTACAATTGTACCTGAGGCCATGTGACCCCGCATACCCCTCACATATCCCTATAAGGATGTTAAGGGCTCTGACAGATGGGCTCAGCAGCACCATGTCGTCGGCGTAACTAATGTTGTTCATACAAACACCATCAATTGAACAACCGACACCAGCCCCGCTGAGCTCACCTATCAGACCATTAACGTACAGGTTGAAGAGCCGTGGTGAAGTTAAGCCTCCCTGCCTCACTCCACACTCCAACCTATACTCTGAAGAACATGAGCCCGCCCACTTAACATTATTTGTTTGGTTGCCGTACCAATATCTCATTATATTTATCATATCCCTGGGTGTGCTGGTTTCCCTCTGGAGCTTATCCCACAACACGTTATAAGACACCAGGTCAAATGCCTTCGACAGGTCCAAAAAACAACCGTATATAGGCGTTTTCCTTGTAACATAGTACTGGACAGTATGCTTGAGTCGCAGTACAGCAGTTTCTGTCGATTGCCCAGCCCTGAAACCAAACTGGGCCTCATGCAGATCTATATGCTCACTTAGATGACTATCAAGCAAACCATCCAGCACCTTGGCGATCACCGTAGCCAATGAGATGGGTCTGTAATTGTTCCCATCGGAGGCATCACCAGTCTTATTTTTAAGTATTGGTATAACAGTGGTCTTCATAAGCTCCTTGGGTAAATATGAATGGGCTATACACAAATTGAAAAGCATGACATTAATAACTGTTTGGTTTAGTTTAGCAAGAAAATTGGAAAGTTGTGAAGAAAAGGAAAGACCTAAATTTTGTTGACATAAATATATAACACAGATATGCAAGGTAATATTAATTCGAGAAGTAGAATTTTTCAGGCGTATTGATAGCCAAAGGTCCTCCGCTGTAGAATAAAAATTAGGTTGGCAAATAACTGATAATTCTCTACGCGTAGCAATAAGAACCCCACCACCACGCGATTGCCCGGTTAAAACGTAGTCACGATCACGGCGCCACACAATGTATCGGTCATCAAAAAACTCAGAATTTAAAACTCCATCCAATAACCAAGTCTCAGTAAGTACTATAATATCATACGAGCTAAGTAACATTTGACGATAAAAAGTATGAGTTCAAATCAAATCAAATCAAATCCTTTATTTGTGAACATAGGTCATTACAGGATGGTACAAAAATATATTTTAGGATTGGCTATGTCCTACCATTTATATGGTGTACAAACTTTTATGATACATTTAGGAAGTAAGTAAAGTAAATTAAGTAAACATGTCAGGGAATGAATATAACAAAATTAGAATTAAATAATCATTTTATAAAGGAGAATGGGCATATTTGTATGAAGGTTTGCCCAACCATTGTAGCAATATAGGGTATATGGTTATACGTTGTACTAGTTGCCCTCATCACTTAAATGCATTTTTTTTTACTCTCGGCGACGTTAAAGTAATAAAAATCTTTTTTTTTAATTATTTAAAACATTGCATCTTTAGCAAATAACCTACTTGTTTAGTGGGTTATTGTCTGATATTTTATATATTTTATTCATTATCATGATATTATATGTAGGTACTATGGAGTATGTATGTAACCTACTGCTGCATGCTATTTTATTTGAAAGTGGTAAGGTGAGTGAAGTTCAAAGGGGGATAAAAAAATCAAAAATAACATGTGCATTGATCGGTATTTTTATTTGAAACAACAACATATTAGCAAAAACAACTACTTAGTTGTTTTTGCTAATATATTGTTAAGACCTAAACACTTTAATGTGACGTAAAGGAACTTTAAGCTCCTGTAACTTTTTACTGATGTAGATTTCAGCATCGCTGTCATACAACAAATTGTTTGTCTAAATTATATCTTTCTAATGATATATTACTCAAAGTGGTACAATACTTGGGCAAATCTGCCCATTCTCCTTTTAATTGACAATTGTGTCACTTAGAAAGTTTTCAACAGAATAATACGTTTTTTCAATTAGAAATGATCGTAACTTTTTTTTAAATACATCGATACCTTCTGATATTCTAATATGTTTCGGTAGTTTATTATAAATCTTTGGACACATTGCGCATATGCTTTTCTGAAACAAAGTGGTTTTGCCTGTAACTAAGCACATTTTGTCATGTCTTCGTGCACTCGTTACTAGTGAAAATTTTGATAAATTGAACCTAACAAACAAGGCAGTTTCATATATAGTTTTTGTTCTAAGACCGCGAACGTTCTGATAATATATGTTTAAGTTATTAGTCATTGGAAATCCAGTCAATAATTGAATACAATTCGGTATGAATGAAACATTTCATTAAAATATTATGTATAATAAGGTAAAATAAGAATATAAACATGCAAGGAAGGTAAACTTTAAAAAAGTTTGCGCGAGAACAGTGATCATGCGACATTAAGTTGTAAACACCTGTGCGAATGGGCAAGTAATGTGTGGTGCGTACAAGTGCGAGCAAGCAAAATATAGTGTAATGCGTTAGAGCTTTGAAGTAAACAGCGCGATAAAAAACATAAAGGATTTTTTTTGCTAAAGTAATTAGAGGTGTCGAGCTCATTAGTGCAACTGAGGTGTTAAACCTTTTGTTAGAAAGTGTTAAGACATAATAGATCAAATCAATTATGAGCAGTTGAGATGAAGAAAAACAACGAAATAAAATTAAGAAATAACTTAAATTAAATAGGAAGCAAGTTATACAATCTTGTTTAAATCAAGTTCCTTCCTTATTATTGCTACTTTACAGTTAGCATTTTTTAATATATGAATTTTTCCATGCTTAACCCACACGAACTCATAATGTTTCTCCTTAGCCAAGATCTTCACCTTACTGAGGAGCTTTTTATATTCCACGCTCAAATGATCATTGACATACACCCGCTGAGATGTGCCCTGAAACCCGATGTGGGATGTGGAAAGATCTTTCACAGCACGAGCAGCTGCGATAAAGTCTTCCTTCACGTACCGATTTAAAAAACTTACAATTATCAGTTTTTCGTTAGAGTTGAATATAGGCACCCTGGATATATAATTCAACTGAGATTTAGGGCAGCTGTAATTAATCTTGCGGCCGATTGCTTCAATAATCGTGAAAAGATTTTCATCTTTTCTTGTAGGAACTCCCTTAATCTCAACATTGTTTAGTCGAGATCGCTGTTCGTATGTTGCGAGTTCAAACTTCGACTTTGCTATGTCAGTTTGCAAACAATTTACTGTTTCCTGAAGCTTGCCGAGGTCAGATACTTTCGATTCCACCTCCGCTAGTCGAGTGTCAAATTCATCAAGCCTACCACCTGTGCCTTCAAATGTAATTTTTAGTTCTGCTAACTCATCCTTGATTAGCCGAATATCGTCTACCAGATTCGGCAGACTCTGCAACTGGCGTTTCATGTCACGAATTTCACTTAACACGATTTCGATCGAGGCTGGCTCAGGAGCAGGCGCAGCTGGTGATGACGTTCGACAAGTGGGGCACTTCCATTGAGCCATCCTATTAGCACCAAGCTTTCTCCATCCGGCTTCGGAAATGTTTGCACACCCAAAATCCAGGTGTTTCTTGCAGGTCCCACATTAAACTGCACGTTACAAGCTGCACACGTTTTCATTGTTGAAGCACTCAGTATAACTGGGATTTACTATTATAACACAAAACTAACAAAGTGCGAGTTTAATGTAAATTTAAAAAAGGTTGACGATCTATTATTTCGAGCGACGCGTACTGTACTAATGCGTGTCCACAGACGTAATGACAGACGAGACGTAATTCTTACTTAGAAACCCATAAAATACTCATTCCCCTCAATCACCAATTTGTAATTAAAATCTTTACATTTTAACCTAATAACATTTTCTTCTAAGCTAAGAATTCTATGGCGAACAATTTTGACACACTTGCATCCAAAAGCTTCTTAAGATCTACGCAATCTAAATCTATTTATTTTCCTTTTAACTTGCACTCAATTTTATCAATCAAAATTAAGTTAACCTCTATTCTCGAATAACTCAAAATTACTGCAGCCTTAAAGTTAAAACTTCGATGGTTTAAAGGCAAATTGACAGAGTAGAAATTCCAGTAAATTTAACAGCACGGCCTTATTATTTCATTAGCAAAGAAATTTTCGATTTAATCGTAAATCGCAGGTGTTCATAAACTTATTTGATTTTCAGCAAATCAGTTTAAACGACCCAGAAAAATTTCAAATTCAAAGTTATAAAAGTCGTGTTCGTAAAATATCTTGTTTGACTTTCAGAGAGTTTTGGCGACACGTTTGGTGCTGTGGCTTCGATCGTTGATTCGATTCCCGCACTGAACAAATAACTAAAACTGAAAAACTTGCTTGGTGGTATGACCTATACGGTCCGCCTGACTAGCTACCACCCTCATATTAAAGTCCGGTGCCAAGCAGTTTACTGTGCACCGTCATGGGTATGTGAGAGCCAGAGGGGTATAGGGGAATCCCTCTATATCTCTGTTACTTGGATTCGTGTGCTCCATCTTAGACCCTGTCTGCGCTTACCAGCAGGTGTGACGAGGGTCAAACGCTATCAAATCAAGTAATAAAAAAAACTAAAGATAAGTTGTTGTTTCGGGTCTAGGGCGTTTGTGCAAGTGAAGATTTGTGTCTGTAAAAGCACGATAAGCTATATCTACATCAGTGCGCTTTCATGTTCATCTTGCGTCTGAGGCATGCGTGAAGCGGGGCTGTAAAAGCACGATAAGCTATGTCTACACCAGTGCGCTTTCATGTTCATCTTGCGTCTTCATCTGAGGCATGTGTGAAGTGCCATAGCGCATGCCTTAATACTAGTTCGACAAAAGCGCATGCCCCTAGCGCACGCTAATCCGTTTATTGTATGTCGACTGAAAACTGACCGAGGAGCACCGGTGTAGACGATAAGCTGCATGCGTCTTATGGCAATCAATGAAGTTGAAGTAGGAATTGAAAGTTGAAAGCGCAAGATCAACATGACAGCGCACTGGTGTAGACACACAAATCCAAGTGTGGGGCTACGTTAAAACAAAACAATTCTTCTTCTGCCTAGCCTTTTCCCAACCATGTTAGGGTCAGATTCCAGTCTAACCAGATGCGCCTAATACCAATATTTTACACGTAGCGACTGCCATCAGACCTCCGCAACCCAGTTACTGGGCAATACCGATATCCTAACGTTATAGGGCGTACCTATCCATAAAGGAAGCGAGTAACCAGCGCCGACCTACCAGCGCTTATCGGTATTGGTCCGTGCAGGTAACCGCTACCGAAAGGGTGCAGGTAGAAGCAGGAGCTGGCTGTACAAACAAAAATACGCGTTATTCCCTTGCAAATACAGCAACAAATGAATGTTTACCAGCGCTTATCGGAGCAGCATGGAACTTGTCGGCGACGTTTGGAGCTTGTCGACGCTGCGCTGGTTCGCCACTCAGTATAGAGACTATATGCGCCGACTAACTGCGCGGACCAGCAGTGCAATTCTGTAAGAATCTCACCTCGATGAAGATTGTCAATTATTATTAGTCACTTGTTGTGATAGAGCGTGGATAACAAAACTACGCGTTATTGATTATACTGTCGATTATCTGTGTGTTATTTGCTTCTATTATCCATACTGTGACATTATGGATATCGAGCTAACCGTCGATATTGAGGTGGGTTTCTTACAGAATGACACTACAGCACCGACAAGCGCTGTCAGATCGGCGCCGGCAACCCGCTTTCTACGTGTATAAGCACTTAGACCGGTTATCAGACTTTCTGGTTTCTGACTATTAAACCTACACTTGGGAGCAAAGAAATCGAACCACTCCTTTTTTCACGTGTCTTGGTTATTAGTTTTGGTTTCATGAATTATAATTCAAAATACAAAAAAACTACCCTCACTGTAAAGGTTATCAAATAACCTTTTAGTCGACATATGTTTAGAATTGATCTGTTCCATAATACCAAAAATAATAACAATTATACCTACGTGAAAAATAGAAGTGGCTCGATTTCTTTGCTCCCAAGTATATTATGAAATGAAAGTGGTTTAGATTAAAATTATATCAATACATCCCTTCAGAAACAAGCCGGTACAATGAACCTACAAAATGTTAAATACGACAGCAAATTATATGAAATCCTCCGGCATGAGTCGACATTATCTGAGGGCAACGCTACCTGTAACCTACCCTTTACGTGAAATTTAAGAAAACATTGCCTCGTTTCACCTCTACTATGAAACAAAAACACGATTGGTAATAGATTTTACTGTATAAAATAATCTGTATTTATATAGGTATCTAAAATAATTAGACTGAAATAGAGGTTTTTGACTGCGTCGTTCGTCTAGTGGCCGCAAGCACGACTGCTGAGTGTGAGGTCCTGAGTTCGATCCCCAGGTGCGCCGAAGTATTATTGGGTTTTTCCGTGTGGAATTTCTCAGTAGTAGGTAGTGTTGCCCGGTTTATAGCAATAGGCTCGTCCCCTATTACTTGGGACTTAAAACATAACGGCGAAATTTGGGTGTACTATACACCTCAGTCCAACCCTTCGGGAATAATAGGCGTGATGTTATGTATACTGTTTTTTTTTTGTCCCGTTTTAGATTCCTTAATTAAGGCCTGCTACTGAGAAATTCCACACAGAAAACCCCAATAACACTTTGCTCGACCCCAGTCGAACCCAGACCCTCGCGAACAGCAGTCGCGCTGGCGACAATAGAAAAAAGAAGCTGTCTAAAAAAAACGTTTCTGAAAATGCAAAATTAGTTCTACATTTTTGCGAATAAGCTTGAACCTCTCGCAAGATCGAGTAACAACAGTAGTGACAAATGTCAAGTGTATCTGACAGCCAAGCAACCCAAAATCCGAGGTTTATTTTGCGGTAATTGTATTTTCTTACCAAACACGAGTTTTGTAAGAATTCACTTGTAAAGATAAGGGTGGATGACTTTACATGTATATCCGTTTTGTGGGTTAAGGATTATGGTTTGATTCTGAGTAGATTATTAGGAGAGCCTCGTGGCTAATAAACAACCACGTGGATCATACGTTTTGTAAGGTTAAGCTGCGCTTGCCAAGGTCAATTCGTGGATGGGTGACGTTCGTTACACGTCATACGAATACCTATAGCTATGTCTATACCAGTGCGCTTTCACGTTCATCTTGCGTCTTCGTCTGAAGCGTGCGTGAAGCGCCATAGCGCATGCAATATTACTAGTTCGACAAAAGCGCATGCCCCTAGCGCACGCTAATCCGTCTATTGAATGTCGATTGACGATTGACCGAGACGCACCGGTTTAGACGATAATCTGCATGCGTCTTATGGCAATCAATATTGCATGCGCTTGACGCAAGAGGAATTGAAAGTTGAAGGCGCAAGATGAAAATGAAAGCGCACTGGTGTAGACATACCATATGACAGTCGTTACGGGCAGTCAGAAACCCTAAAGTCTGACAACCGATCTAACCTTAGGATACCGGCATTGCCCAGTGACTCGGTTGCGGGTGATGACAGTCGCTCCGTGTAAAATTCTGGTATTCAGTCTCACTTTGTTTGACTAGGCAGAAATGAGTAGATTATCAGTTTTACTTTGAAATTGTTGGTATTAGGTGCCTAGACATTTTACATGATTAAACACAAGTAAATTGATTTGCTCGACAATCGAATATTAATAACATTCATCAGTAGTATAACATTCTGTAAAGCTTTGATAAACCATTTGAAACAACACAACTAACAACACTTGAAATGTTTTCCACCAAAATATCTACAGAGCATACTCTGCGTAAATTAAAACTTCAAAGCAGTTTAAGTATATTTAAGATTAGTTACGGTTTACTCACGTGCATTTTTTGGGATTGCCCGACTAGTTTCAGACCCAAACGGAGCCCTTAATCATGAGCTGAACAAGCAGCGAGGTCGGGAGTCGAGGTGAACTCGCGACCTCGCCACGTGTTCAGCTCGTTATTCGTGGTTCGTGTTCGGCTCCGTTTGGGTTTGAAACTAGTCGGGCAATCCCAGAAAATGAACGTGAAACCGTAACTAATCATAAATATGAATGAGTCTCACGAAAGTAATTATACAAAACATTTTAAGTATCGCGTATCACTTTGTAAACAGATCGTGGCAGAACCTTGAGATTTCTCGTTTTGTATCTAAAATCCAAGCAACCTGTAATCAGTGGCTTAGCTACCGTATGGCTTGGCGGGGCAGTGCACCGGGGCCCCTCGGTCTCCATGAACGACGTTCGAAAAAGTTACATAATATCCTAGTTGAATAAAGAATTTTTGACTGTAACTTTTTGGCCCCCAACCAACGACTCTTACGTGAAAGCGTGGCAAACAAACAAACATTCACATTAATTAATTATCTGATGCGTTATACATAATGCTTACTAGTAAATAGCTTTGCTTTATTGTGCCCTACAGTGGGCGATAAGGAACTGATGATGAAGTAGTTTTGCACCTTCAAAGTATTTAGTTTAGTTTAATTAGGGCCCCAATTTAATTCTTACCTCCGGGCCCTTAGTCACATAACTACGACACTGTCTGTAATATCTTGCTATAGTTGGTTGTAATTTACAATACGGTTCAATAACTATTTCAACTACGGTGTCGCTTTGTTTCATACTAATCTTGCTTCTAACATAACTTTTGTCATGACAAAGAGACGTTCTAATTTTAAAACTAATTCGATCCACAACACGTTTCCAACTACTATGATATGTTGGAAGTTTAGCCTGGATCTAAAACGATAGCAAACTAAAACGACGAAGCCAACGTCGGATGACATTCGGGTTATCTCAGTGAAAGTTAAACTAGATTTGAGCGAGTAGTTGATAACTCCCGGGACAATCTCCCTAGAGAAACCGTCCGGAAAATTTAACTGGAATAGGAAAAAAAAATATCATGGTTTTCCCGGAAAATATCGCTAAAATGGATGAGATTTTTTTATTCATTCGAAATTTTTGTGCACACCGCTTTTTCGGTTGAGATAACTTTGATATCTATTCAAAAAGCAGTTGGTTTTATGAAAAATGGCTCGTAATTCATTTATGGAAAATCGACTCCGTGTTTTACGGGCAAAATATTGTAAATTCCGGTATAGCAATAGCCTACCTATTGCTAGTTTGGAATTTACTATATTTTAGCCGTAAACAAACTCGTTTTACCTATATATCAAGTATGTTTTAATAATTATAATATATAGGCAAAAAATATTCTTACCTATAGAACGTGTAACATAAATGCGTGAGCATATTTCGGGGTTTTTTGCACTCTTACAGCCAATAATTTTTCGACTTCTCATACGAATTGACCCGATCAGCTGATGCTATTTGTAAGGAGAATTGAAAAAAAAGACCGAATTTTTTCGTTTGACCTATCGAATGTGGCTCTGAATAACAGTCCAAAGAACACCCTTAAATTTAACTACGCATTTCTGATACACGTTTTATAAATGGTAATATAATAAGGCACCTGTCCCACCGCCGACGATTAGCGAAAAGCGAGTAGAGCTAGCAACTAGAAACGAGTTTGCGAGCAACAAGCAGCGAGTATGTAGTTCGTATAGTTTTGTCGCTGGGCTATGAGCGACTGCACGAGTGCGACAGGCGATTCACCAGCCACTCGCTCGGCGCGGCATAGACAGAATTCCTGGTTTGCGTAGGTATGTACCAAGCGAATCTCTCAGCGAGTGTTCTACCCGCCAAGCAAGCGTCGCTGAGCGAAATTTATCGTTGATAGCTCTTGTCGCTGCTACAAACTGGTGGAGAGACAGTTCTCGCCGGCAGTGTGAACAGTCAGCGATCAACTATTAATATATGTATCTATTTTACTGACACGCGACGTACATCTATTGTGCGTTTCTTGAACGAGAAAATACCCGATAGCTAGTCGCTTCCTCGTCGGCGGTGAGACAGGTGCCTAATTGTAACTTAAAAATCATTAGAAGACTGCCGCTCCGCGGAACTTGGTGCACGATCTTATTCAATGGTTCATTCAATTGTTTTTTGATGTGATAAAAACCGTAAAATGAGATGTAGAAAAGAACAGAATCCTTTTCTTAGAGCCGGACTAAGTTTACAAGTCTACAAAAGTTTTTGGCCAAACCAAAAGCCGAATTCAATGTGCTAAACTTGCTCGTAACAAATATAGGTTCAAAGCAATTATTTTCACAAAACCTTTGTTCGTTTTCAGCGCACATTCCTCTGTCCAGATATTTGTCGAATCAACGAATATGTACAGTAAAAGGAATTCTGTGTATTTGAATATGCGCTGTGCACTGAATCGATTTTGACAACATTTTCACCGGTGCTGCGATGGAAGCTTATTCTTTTCAAACTTGCTGTTGGTAGCGACTACAAATTTTAGTTTCGACATTGCAAATACATTTTCGATGTAACGAAAATAAAGGGGTTTACGTTGCACTAGCTGTGCTCTCGACTCAGTTCGCGTGGAAATTGGAAACCAATATTCTGTCGCAATAACTAAACTTTCTTCTTTCAACTTTAATTTATAATACCTTTTGATTGAGCGAACCGATTACGATGAAAAAAAAGTTTAAAAAAAACTATCTATGTATATAAAAATAAATCCCTATTTCCCTTGGTCACGGCATCACGCATGAGCGGATGGACCGATTTCGCATTTTTTTTTTTGTTGTGTTCGTAATTGTCACAAGGTTCCTATGAAAGAAAATTATGATATTTAAAAAAAAAACTAAATTATCCCAGTATGTATATATTCTTCATTTGTTTACCGCATGCATGAAAATGGTTTTAACTTTTTGTTACTATTTTGTTTCTGAAGGTAGGTAGTAGGTAAGTAGTAGGTAGGTAGTAAGTAGGAAAAAGTGCATTGCAACGCATGCCGGGTACAGTTAGTTTTCCATAAAAGTCAACCGCATCGAATCAGTCCTTTTTACGTGATGCGTGCACCAACAAACAGATAAACAGACAAAAAATCCAAAAATAATCGAAATGGATTCTGTTAGTTATCCTTTAATTCCTCAGTTTTTTTTTTATATTTCCAATGTACAGACACGCCAAGTCTACAGATTTATTATTTTTTGTATAGATAATGTTCATTTCTTGTTAACTCTTCTTCTACCTAGCTTTTTCCACACTGTGTTGTAGTCAGCTTCCAATCTAACCAGGGGGCCTACTCAATAAGTCCGTCAACGAAGATAGTCGTCCGTCCGAAAGTACCCCGAAACGTAGGAGTGAACAAAACAAGTGTCAAGTTCAACTTTTTGGACGGGCAAAAACACATCAGTAGTAGGGACAACTGTCAAATCGTGCTGTCATTCATTCTTAGTTCGGGCCCCGAAATAATTGTATGTCCGTAGGTAATAGGGAGTAGGAAACGCTCGTAACTAAAGCTGAAACCACGGAGTTCGTGCTTAGGGAGTAGACCCCCAGATGTGGATGAATACCAGTATTTCACACGGAGCGACTGCCATCAGACCTCCGCAACCCAGTTACTGGGCAATGCCGATATCCTAAGATTAGGCCAGTTGGACTGAAAGTTTTCTGACTACCTGTAACTACCTACTGTCATAGGTACTCGTATGTCACCGGACCGGCACGGCGGCTTAACGTGCTCTCTGAGGCACGGAGGGGTCTCGATGTGTAACGAAAATCACCCATCCAGGGACTGATCTCAGCAAGCGCAGCTTAACCTTGCAAATTGTACGATCCGCACGATTGTTAATTAGCCACGAGCTCATCCTCCTCATTTTATATTAACTATCGTTTTAAGTAGCCATAAGTTTTTTTGGTATGTCTATGTTACGGTTAAAAGCCGAATGGCGGTTACACCTAGGTTTAGCCGGGTACAACTAGGTGCAACCAGTAGCAGTTGGTTAGAACTAGGTGGAGCTTAAGTCGACGGAGCCTCGAAATAGCCCGAAATAGCCCGAAAATAGGCCCCGCTGCGCGGGGCTCCTATTTCTGTCTGCAGGGTTTAAAGTAACCTAACACGAAGGGGATGACGGGGGCTTCGTTCGCTCGCTTCGCTCGCTCACTCTAGCCCCCGTCATCCCCTTCGAACCTAACCTATCCGTGTCGGGGTTACCCTTAACCATCGGTGTGCGGCTGCACCTAGTTCTAGCCGCTATGATGAAGGCTAAACCTAGTTCTAACCGAAGATAAGTAGGATAGATTTAAGTTTAACCGCATGTGGCCGGCTGCACCTAGTTGTACCCGGCTAAAACTAGGGTGTAGCCGCACTTCGGCTATTAGCCGTAACATCGACACCAGTGTGCTTTAGACAAAGCTACAGCTGAGAGCCGTTTACCAGAATAAACATTGCATAGTCCATTCAAGTAAGCATATTGGGACAGATTTTTGTGTTATAATCGGAAAGAACAACGGTCATTAGGTTTAGACGTTTTCCGTCTTTCATGAGCAGTTGTGAAATCTTCTAGAAATACTTTATACATTCCTAGTTATTGATCACGATCCCGTGGCAGAGCTGTAGCACCTGCTATCTTCTATCTAATAACCCAGTAATGCTTTATGCAAAAGAGAACCATTTCCGATATTGTTTTAAAGTTTATTAAGTAACAAACTTTCCCTTTAAAAAAATATTTCTCGAAATGATTCGTTGTTGCATATTGTCGGTGAAGTTCTAACAGTGCGTAAGACATTTTGTGATAAAAACAAACAAAAAAGAAAGTGACAATATTACGTGAAATGAAAAAGATTATTAGGATTTTCAAAGGTTTAATAAATCATCAAAGAGTTTATCTGTAATGATATAATTAAAAACAATATTGCGTTCAGCGTAGGTTACGCTCGTTTTAAATAGTTTTTTCACTCTCTTGTAAAGTAGCCATTTTTGACTTCCGCACTGTTAGAACTTCACTGACGATAAACTATTTCTGGGTTATTTATTATTGATAGTGAATAACATGTCTTACAAACCTGCCATGGGATCCTTACCAATATCCTGTAACCCTTTATGTATAATAATATACTCCACTGCTGGGCAAATCCTCCTCTTTATTTTCATATTTTCTCAATTATATTACTGGCTATAAAAACTGTAGGGATCATATGGAGGCTTATGTTCAAGAGTGTGCTGGTGATGATGAATCTATACTATAATATTATTAATGCAAGGTGAGTCTGTCAGTCAGTTTATAACTTTTTTTTTAATCTTTATTTAAAGAGTTTTTTTCGCCATTGCGAATATGACACTCTGTAGGTACAAAATAAATACTTAATGTCATAGAAAATTAACTAAATACGAGTTGTTTTGTATTGTATTACGTTATGGGTCTGTTCTTCAGGGCGAGCTTAACCATAATATTTATTATAGGAATTATTTTATTTGATAGTGGGTTTTAGAGGTTAATGTTATTTATACCAATTTGTGTTCTCATTGACTGATTACGGACACATCTCATCAAAATGTGATATGTGTCCTTCTCTTCGCTACACGTACTACAAATAGGTGATGGCAGTTTTCCCATTATGTATCCGAATTTATTCAGTGGCATATGACCCGACCGAAGTCTTCATAATATAGTTAAGCAGTTTATAACTTCTGCACGCCTGAGATAGCTTGACATTTGGCGAAAAGCATAGAATACTTTTTATTTACATATTACGCGAGTGAAGCCGCGGGCTTCAGCTAGTAACTTATGCATATGCAAAAAAATACTTACAGCCGAACGCCAGTAGCGACACGCGTAGATGTACTCTCCGTCCACATCAAGCCTTCGGTTTTGTACCCTGATAATACTAAGCTGCTTCTTAGCGCTCAGGTCCCAGACACATAGTGCTTCAGTCGGCATCCAGCTGCCAGTTAGACAGTGCTCTCTCTGTGTGATAATTACTTATTAGGACTGGGTTTTTACGGAAATGCACTATAGTGCTCTCTCACACGCGTACAGCGTCACGCCAGATAAGAACAACAGTAAGTGGTAACAGACCACAGTCTTAGAAAACTGGACTAGAAAGAAAGATTTTTTTTTTTTTTATTTTAAACTCGCACATGCAGTTACAGAAATAAAAATAATATATCAAAAAAAAATAAGGTAAAATTTAAACAATCTGCACGAGGCCAAAAAGGCTCTCCCAGCATAATACAGCGACATTTAAAAAAACAAAATGCCGCAACGCTGGTTTTCAGATAGGACCGTTGTGGGACTGAAACAACAAATCTCAGAAGTACCTTTTGACGTTTCATATTCGACTACTGGTGTCTGAAAAAAAGCTCGCCGAGCAGTCCGATTGGCTAGTGGTAAAATTCGAAGGCCAATCACGGCACCGATCCGTGCAATAAAATAAATCTGACAGCTGTCAAAAGGTATTTCTTAGATTTGTTGCACTACGTATGTTCCTAGAGTGTTTATGTTACAGGAAATGTATGAAACCTAGGAGTTGTATATAATTCCTAGGAAATGTATACAATGCCAAGCCAATTTAGGAAATGTGTGAAATAATTTGTCTAAAGTTCTTTGATACATACATTTCCTTATATTTCCTAGGCATTGAATGGAATGGTACTAGGAAATGTATACAAATTAACATTATACCTGTAATTTGGAGCACCCCGACACGAGTAGGTTTGGTTCGAAGGGGATGATGGGAGCTAGAGTGAGCGAGCAATGTGAGCGAAATGAAGCCCCCGTCTTCCCCTTCGTGTTAGGTTACTTTAAACCCTGCAGACAGAAACACGAGCCACGCGCAGCGGGGTTCTGTCGACTCTGCTTTGGAAACCCAAACAACCTTAATCTTTCTATAAGCATCTTCCGATATATGATCATATCGCTACTCATATGATCGTATAACGGCTATAACCATGTTACTGCGATAAATGTATTGTTTTTTTTTATTCTATGGCAGATTTATAACTATTTAACTAGATTAGTTTAGTCAGATAACTATATTACTAGATTGCGACCGTAAGATAGTAATGAATCGCTTTCGTATAACTATGTTACGGTATATAATTATATCGCTAGGGATATAACTATATTACGGCTATATCTATCATACTGCGACATATGATTAGTGACGGCATTTTTCGGAATTGCCCGACTACTTTCAGAGCCTTTAATAATGAGCGACCGTGTACTCAAAAAATGAAAAATGCACGTGAGTAAACCGTAACTCATCATAAATACGAATGTCTCAAAAAAATTTAATACAAAAATTCCTATCTAACTGGGAATTTCAATTTAATTTTAATGAAATGTCGGTTTGTATTCATGGTATTAAATTTAGCTTTACTTGACTTACCCCTGACCTTCTCACAAACAAAACCTACTCGAATCGTCTACGTAGTGTGTGTACGAGTATGTATGTTGTTATGCCAAGCAAAGCAATATACCACCACTAACGTAAACCACAAACGTAACCCCAAACGCGTGTAAATCTTTCCCCTCCGGGACTCAGATAAAATGTGGCATATTACATTTGTATTGCACACTTTTCTTCCTTTTCGTGAAGGAAGGGCTCTAAGTGGATAACATAACCAACATAACATCAGATATGAGAATAACTTGGCTATGGAAGACAATATCCTGAGTTAAGATGCTGTATGACAACAGTTGGTTATCAGTTTGCGTTGTGGGAGAATTTTGTTTGTATATTTGATGACAGTTTCAGTTAGAAAAAGGTTTGCTAAAAACCTATTGGTATGTCTAGACCAGTGCGCTTTCATGTTCATCTTGCGCTTTCAATTCCTTTTGCGTCAAGCGCATGCAATATTGATTGTCATAAGACGCATGTAGCTTATCGTCTACTCCGGTGCGCCTCGGTCAGTCGTCAGTCGACATACAGTGCGCATGTCTTAATACTAGTTCGACAAAAGCGCATGTCCCTAGAGCACGATAATCCGTCTATTGTATGTCGACTGACGACTGACCGAGACGCACCGGTGTAGACGATAAGCTGCATGCATCTTATGGCAATTAATATTGCATGCGCTTGAAGCAAGAGGAATTGTAAGTTGATTGCGCAAAATGAACATGAAAGCGCACGGGTGTAGACATACTAAATAGACGGATTAGCGTGCGCTAGAGGCATGCGCTTTTGTCGAACTAGTATTAAGGCATGCGCTATTGCACGCGCCATGGTGCTTCACGCATGCTTCAGACGAAGACGCAATATGAACATGAAAGCGTACTGGTTTAGACATAGCTTATGAGATATAGCAAATGGATAATGAGGTTTCGCGTCTGCCTTCGTATCCTAATTTTTTACAGTTTGAGTATTAATTAAGCATTTTAAGAGTAGTAGAGCTCCTTGTAAAAGAGTTTGTTTGGAGGAGTATTACCTCCATACCTATATCTAAGCAGCATAGCTGTTTTCCGGTTTGAAATAACAGGCACATGAGACTTCAACTTTGTCTCTAAGGTTGGCAACGTATCAGCAATTTTCTTGGTGTTGAAGGTACGCGACGGTAACCATTTACCATCAAGTGGGACGTCGGAGTTTTTTGCCAAAATAAAACATTAAAAAAAAGTTAGCTTAGGCCACTTGTACGATGCACTCTGATCCCGTGACTATTCTCAAAGACACGGATTCGCCGTTGGAACATGAAAAGTATATAAATAACGTTCAGAATCTAAAAACAACTTAGGATTTAGGTGAGAATAGTAACAGAGCGTCCTATTTTGTATATTTTGTATTGAATCGCTTACAGCTGCCGTCACCCATCTGTCAGGCCTCACAACACATAGTATTGTACCCGAGTCCTACATTGAATGAATTGAAACTGAACAGGATTTAAATATAAGGCAATTGTTACTTATACCTAACTTTTACCGAAATTTCGTGAATAGGAATAAAATCATTTCAAATTTTCATCGATAGATGTAAGTATATCGTATTAGTTTGTTGTACGTATTTTCAATCAATCAAATATGTTAAGCAAACCGACTGAGAAATGTATATGTTACAGGAAATGTATGAAACCTAGAGTTGTATATAATTCCTAGGAAATTTAAAGGTACAATGCAAAGCCAAAAATGTATAAATTAATTTGTCAAAGGTTCTTTGATACATACGTTTCCTAGTAAATATATATATTTCCTAGGCATTGTATGCAATTCCTAAATGGTATAGGAAATGTGTACAAATTAAAATTTTACCTATAATTTGGGGCACCCCGACACGGATAGGTTAGGTTCGATGGAGATGACGAGGGCTAGAGTGAGCGAGCGAAGCGAGCTAACGAAGCCCCCGTCATCCCCTTCGTGTTAGGTTACTTTAAACCCTGCAGACTGAAATAGGAGCCCCGTCCAGCCGGGGCTCCGTCGACTCTGCTTTGGAAACCCAAACAACCTTACAAACATCCCCTTAAGTTTTTCATTTGTTTTAACAGCTACACCTAATTCTAACCAACTGCTACTGGTTGCACCTAGTTGTACCCGGCTAAACCTAGGTGTAACCGCCATTCGGCTTTTAGCCGTAACATATACATAATAAATAATTAATAAATCTGCCTGTAACCGTCCCACTGCAGGGCAAAGGCTTCTTCTCATGCAGAGAAAGAACGAGCATTGATCACCACACTTGCTCACTGCAGGTTGGTGATCTCAGACCATGGAGTCCAAGTTTCCTCACGATGTTTCCCTTCACCGTTTATCAGTGGCATCTATGATTAACTGAGAAAGTACGTAATATTATGACATTGAAAAAGTCACATTGGTAAATGCTTGGGTTTGAACCCGCAACCCGGTGCTTAATAAGCGACTGTGTAACCTCCGGGCCACCACGACATTGTACACGACAATGTATTCATAGAAAAATAATTTAAATAGACGTATAGTATACAAGATGTAACTTAAATAACGCACAACCTCTTAAGGGGACACTGTACTCATCATCATGAACAACTTTTATTATGGGACCAAACATAAAATCGCGAAAAAAAAATCAGCTGTTCCCTGCATTTATGTTCGCATGTCTCGTCAAAATGTAGGGAAGAGCTGATTTTTTTTCGCGATTTTATGTTGGTCCCATAGTAAAAGTTGTTCATAATGATGAGTACAGTAACCCCCCTTAAGAGGTTGTGCGTTATTTAAGTTACACCTTGTATATAGAGCAGGAATATATTTCTATTAAATTTTTTCCAGTTCTCGTCATTAAATGCCCCGCAATTTTTTTTTTCACATTTCAATCCTATTCTGAAAACCTTCCAAAGACAATAAAACATTCCTGAAACCGAAATCGGTCTAAGACAATTCCTGTGTAGTTACGTAACACATATGTAAGCGTGTATACACATTGGCAAATGCAGTTTGAATGCGCAAGATAGTGACGCGGACATATCTCGCATTTTAAGTCCGTGACGTAAAAGCGTTCGCCAGAATTTATTTCTCAGCCACGTTCTTTAGTCTTAAGGTGGGTCCACAATGTATAATTTTACCGATCCGATCATAGTATCCATATCGCCGATAGTGTCATGAATAATCTCGATGACTTTACTATAAGTCTAGCGCTTAACTCAGGCAGTGCCTGGGGTATGAGAGCGGCACGGGAGGGGTGACATATGACGTGAAATGACGTGTCCGAACTATCTCGCTCTACACGTGATAAATATAATGAAGATATCTCTTACGATATTTTTACTACTACTAGATAATGAAAGTGATTCGAGCCATTCACACAGTAACGGTACAGACAGCGATAAGGAATCTGACTAATTCAATTTGGGATTTAGGGATTTATTTGTTGTTTTTTGTTTTTTCAGTTGAAAACATTAATAATTATTAAATAAAATAATATAATTATTGTAACTTATTTTTTTGTTTACATTGTCACGTGCAATTATAATGTATTAATTAATTTAACTTAAGTATACACACGTAAATATCGTAAGAAGATTTATCACGTGTATAGCGAGATAGTTCAGACACGTCGTCATATGTCACCCCTCCCGTGCCGCTCCCATACCCCAGGCACTGCCTCAGTTAAGCGCTAGATCTATACATTTTATATAACACCAGACAAAATTTGCCTACCAAGGCACAAATATATTTTGAACCATTTCTTCAAGTAGATTTTCTGCACATCTTGATTGATTAACCGATAAGGTTCATAAAAACAAAATACTATGTTGAATCTCTCCTGGAAACAAATACGTGGCTTATTTCTATACATTACCTGACTAAAATGGGTCTTATTTATCTAATGTATGTCGCAGAAAAACTCGGTTATAGAATTAGGTAGCAGTGATTATAGCATTACAGTTCAAACCGATGTCTGCTTATCAGGGGCAATGTGGGCATGGTATATAAAACCAACATAGACTCTCGACCACTGAGAGTACTTGTAATCAGATTAGTTGTTAGTTACATGACGTAGGTCACAACACAATATAATTCAAACAAGATCATAAAATAAGGACAAATTAATCAAGTAATAAAGGTTAGACTTCTATGAGGGTTCAACACTGAATGCCTCATCAGCCTGTTCGTCCTGAATCGACCACACACATTGTTATCGGGTCACACCGATATCTGAAGTAGTATGTTTAGCAATAATTTAAAAATAATGATTAACAAAAAAACAACGATTAACAAAAAAACAACGATGCTTGACATTTCACAGATATAACTCTCGCTCTGCGACATAGCGTACACTAAAGTGTGAATGAATTATACGTCCGTGCGTAAGATCGTATTAGCTATTATCCGCCCACACTAGTGATCATAAAACGCGTCGGCGATCTGAATACGACGATCGGTTTGGCAAATGATAAATATGTGGACCTACCTTTACATGACCTCATTAATTCAAGCCACTAAAAAACTATGTAAGTAAAGGTAAAGTAAATAAATATGTACACTCAACATATCCCCAACAAACAAATATTAGTACCCAGTCCATAGACAAAGTTATACCGCTTTACAAACTAAAAATATCGGGAGCCCGAGCAATAATAATATTCTTCAAAGGTAAAGAACAACTATAGAGGAGCATCAAACTTCATAACGAGGTACGAGGCACCGGCTAAGCTGTAGATGAAACACCGCGAACTTCCACTACGACAAAGCGAGAGTTTTTAATTAAAAAGCAACTTGTACTACTGCCTAAGACCTGGAGTGTTCTGTGTGAGATAATTTAAAACCATATTATTTTGGAGTTTTAAAAGAAAATGTTGACATTACTGAAAATGTTTGTGATCCCTTACTGAGGCGTCTTAACCCTCTTCACTTCCATAGATGTCTCATTAAAATAAGTACATTCCGTCAATTTTATAGCTCGGGACCCTTTCAAGGCTGAGACGGAATACTGTTTATAATAAACTGTTTTATTATTCTACGACTTTTGTAATATTTTACCCATCTGCCTAGATGGGTAAAATACTAACTAATCGAATTGTTTCGAATAATCTAATCCTAACTAATATTATAAATGCGAAAGTAAGTTTGTTTGTTTGTTACATTTTCACGTCTAAACCACTGTTGTTGTGATATACGTTGTCAGGTATACAGAAAAGGACACATACCTTTCATCCCGAAAAAAAGTACTGCTCCCGAGGAAAAAAACAACAACGTTAATAGATGACGCCACGTGTCTTTCGAATCATGATTGAATTATATTATTTTAGAAACTTTAGTAGTGTGTTAAGAGTTGATTGTCAAATTTTAAATTAACGCGAGTTAAACCGCGGGGAAAAACTAGTTATAAAATAAATACAATATACAGCATGTAAGGGTAAACACTGTTATCACTCAAACCATGGGCAGTACCGAGACTTAAACATAAAAATAAACGACCGAATAAAAAAAAAACAAAAAAAATTACGCGCAAGAAATGAGTGGTGCGGCGGCGCTACGACGCGGCGTACACGCACTCACTAGCGAGACAGCTGACTGACTGGGGTAGCAACCTGTGCGGGGCCGTGCGTCGGGCCACGCAGTGAGTTCCCCGCGCCCCCTCCCGTAGCTTGTTGCCCCCGCGTATAGGGTGAAATGCATTTGGGGAAAAATTAAAATTTCAAAAAAAAAAAATTTTTTTTCATTGATTTTACGTTCTATAAATGAAACCAAACCACTGGTTTCAAGGATAACGGTGTTTACCCGTACAGCCTGTATTTTTTTGTATTCTACGTTTAAACGTCGCCATCATGTAATGTCAATAACGTGTAATTGCTTTCAATGTTGCCAAAACACGGTTCGTTACAGATAACTTATATCCATCAAGCAACATTATTTTCAAATCACATATGCAGAAGGACAGATTAATTCTTAGTAATAATATTACTTCAGCGTTTAATATTTTACAGTGGTATAAAAGCTACTAATGTATGCATTTAGGCTTGCATTACATTATTTATTTACAAGAACTTGCACGGTGTTTAGTGGCGTTAATAAAATTATAACGCTCATAAAAAGACCTATTTTTAAAATGAATTATGAGCGTTTCGAAACAGTTTACGGTAAGAAATTGATTTTGCCTGAAGTGTTTCTTACAAACATACAACTCGATTTAAAGGTGAATGCAACCAATCGGACCGGTTTTTTTTTAAGTTTTTATTATAAACTTACTTGGGAGCAAATTCCATCATTATATACTTACTTGGGAGCAAATTCCAGGGATTCGAGCCACTTCTATTTTTCACGTATAATTGTTATTATTTTTGGTAGGTACCTGATAAGGAACAGATCAATTCGAAACACATATCGCCTAAAAGGTTACTTATTTGAGTGAGGGTAGTTTTTTGTCAACTTAGTATATATTCCATGAAACCAAAACTAATAACCAGGACATGTGAAAAAAGGAGTGGCTTGATTTATTTGCCCCCAAGTGTATTTAACGTAAAAACTAAACGTAAACGCGTAAAAATCTTTAAGACGTAATTTTATGTGTTTATAAGAGTATTGGTTTACCTTTTAAAATGACACAATTTACAGTTACATCATCAAACAAAAGAAAAATTGTTATTGTTTATATCATGTCACCATCACTGTAAAATATGTCGTTTAAAAAAGTAAACTATCGTGAGACACATGTGCAGTTTTCGGGTTTGCCCGACTAGTTTCTGACCCCAACGAAGCCCTTAATTATGAGCACAACACGCGGCAAGTCGTGAATCGAACTCCCAGCTAAAAATGCACGTAAGTAAACCGTAACAAATAATAAATAATTGTTCAAATATTGCCAATAGACTCTTTACAAGGGACCTTTTCACCCCCTTTCGGCTTTAGGGGTATTTTATAACACGTTGTATAAGTATACTTACGTTCTAGTCAAGCCGTGAGGAAAGTTTTGGATGATAAGAGTAGAGGAACACCAAAGAAACGATGAATGGATAATGTAAAAGATGATATGACTAGAAAAAGGGTGACTACTGAGATGACGGCTTATAGAGATGTATAAATGAATAATACGTGCTGTGCCGATCACAAATAAGTTGGGATAAGGGATTATGATGATGACTTACGTTCAAGTCAATAGAATCACTGCAAATATCCACTCCTTCAAAAGTCATGACGCAGCCAACCTTACACCTCACGTCCCAGATCTGAAAAGTTACAAACACTCTTATAAGGGTTAAGAAGATATTTCTATTTTATCCACAAACGCGGGAAACTGGGGTGACGCTATAAAGGAAAAGGGAGAACAATAGGAGGAAAGAAAAATGTGAAACGTGGTTTATTATTGTGTGTAAAAAATATAACTTTTATTACGAACACACCCATATGATGACTGAGAGGCGTATTATTGGCGAGGTTTTATTAAAGGAACAAGAAATTGTACTTGAAAGAACAATAAAGGACAATGGGACAAAATGTATGGACCCCGTCCCCACCCTTGTAGCACTATAGAGTGAGTTTGATTGAATGAACGAACGAATGAATAGTCGAGAATGAGTAAAGGAATGAATGAAACCGGTTTGAAATAAAATAAAAGTGATGTTTAATTTTTTATCATTTTGTCATTTTAAATCAATTATTGGCTGAAAAATAAATGATATACTGACTTAAAGAATGAGTCATTATATTCAAAATGAACGGTTTATAAAGTCAATGAATCAAAAACTCTTAAATGAAGATTATTACAATTATGATTCTTTATTTTTCTGGAGAAGGTTATAAATAAAAATCTGTTTATTTTCTATTCTGCAATCACCGTATCTCTCGAAAAGAACGGCTGCGCTCTTTTCGGGATTCACCTCTATTCTCCATTTCCGGAACCAGACCCCGAGGGCGTCGGCTGCGGTTTGGAGGGTTCGAGTGATACTGTCGAGACTCCTACCGGAAAAGTAGATGGCCGTGTCGTCGGCGAAGAGAGCCAACTTGGCGAAGCCACGTTTGGGAATGTCGCTGGTGTACAGCGTGAACGGAAGGGGCGATAGCACGGAGTCCTGAGGGACTCCGGCGCGGATAGGGCGAGGAGACGAGAAGGTGCCTTCTAGGCGATAGCGGAAGGAGCGATCCGACAGAAAGTCTCGAATGATGAGTATAGACTGTACGAGTTTGTATAATAAACCGTTGTGCCAGACCTTGTCGAAGGCTTTTTCTACGTCGAAGAATAGCATGCCCGTTTTGTACGAGCGCATGAAGCGGGAGCTAATGTGTTCGACTATGCGGTGCAATTGTCGTATGCAACAGTGCTTGGTTCGAAAACCGAACTGTTCGTCGGGGATGCAATTGTGGGTACGATGCGCAGGTAATGTAAACCCTATCGGGTGATATTACGTTGGAAAATGGTAACTACCGAACCGTTGCCTAGGGCCGCGCCGCGTCTCGCCTCCGGACGCGTGCGCCTCTCGTTCTCTCTTTCCCACATTGAACTATTGTTACACTAGCTTTAGAGCTCTTCAAATAACCTCTTATCACTAACTAAAATAATTATATTCATATTGAAGTAATAATATAAGCATTTTTGAAGGTAATTTTTATGTGACTTTCATATTAAATAACTTTTAAATTATACATTTTACAGATGAGCTGTCATACAATAAAATTAAGAGATTAATAAGGTCTTTCATATACAATAGGTAAGAAAGTGCTACAGTTCTGGGGACGTTTTGTCCCATTGTCCTTTATTTATTTAGTAATTTATTTTATTTTACAGAAGGCTTACAGACTAACAAACAAATGAGATAAAGAATGTAATATCATCATCATCATTCAGCCGAAAGACGTCCACTGCTGGACATAGGCCTCCCCCAAGCATCGCCACATCGACCGGTCCTGTGCTTCTCGCATCCAGCGGTTTCCCGCGACCTTCAACAGATCATCGGTCCACTTTGTGGGAGGCCTACCCACGCTGCGTCTTCCAGTATGCGGTCGCCACTCCAGAACCTTTCGGAAAGAATGTAATATAATATACACAAATAGCTAATTACAAGCCTCCAAAAATAGATTTAAAAAAGTAAAAAGAAAGTGCATACAAGTTAATTCGTTCAGAGAGTAGTAGATAAGTTAAGTATCATTGAAAAATAACTATGCCAAAAGCCGTCTTAAGGTCGCCACACTGGTGCAGAACAAGTTGAAATTAAGGTCCCTAGGAAGTCCGTTGAAACTAACTGCACTTCTTATTAAAAAAACATTCCGCGTATAATTAGTCAATTAAAACAGAGTAATCTTAGAATACGAGTCATCATCATCTTCCTTCATCAGCCCTTGGTGTCGGCACAACATGTATTCCTCTTTCATTCCCCTCTATCAGCCACCATCTCAGTACTCACTTCTTTCTCAGGCACATCATCCTTGAAATAATCTATCCATCTTTTCTTTGTATATATTCAGTATATATCCATTCACATTCATATTTAACACTTGGAGGGTCCACTGCAATAATGATAAATGTCCTTTTTACTTTGTTTTAAGATATTTGCTTTTCAATTTTATATATGGTGAAAGAAAACTCCAATTTAATGATGAACTCCTTTGACGCTGAGCGATTTTTAAGAACGTATTTATCTCGGGACTGTAAGCGATGATGCTGAGTTTGTAAACGAGATTACGAACTGCATTTATCAAATGTCCAAATGAAATTCTTACTTAGAATTAAAGAAAGTTTGGACGTTCATCATTATTGCAGTGGACCCTTCACTTGATATCGGTATTGCTCAGTAACTGGGTTGCGGAAGTCTGATGGCAATCGCTCCGTGTAAAATACTGGTATTCAGACACATCTGGTTAGACTGGCAACTGAGCCCAAGGATAAGGCGAGGCAGATCATTCATATTTAACACTTGTCTAGTAACATGATGACTTATCTTAATCTTAGAATATGATTTACATGACAAAAGAATCTCTATTTTTACTATAAATTGGGAATATAAGAAAAGCAAATTGTCTAAGGCAAGAAATGTATTCTTTAAACGCCGTTATTTAAAACCTAGTATTCATAGAACTTCATAAATAAAACACGAACTAAAAAACTGTCTATTCCAACGCCCACTAACTTAGGAAAGTTCTAGCATATTCCTCATTACCATTTTCTTTATGACTCTTATGCTGTAAGTTAGAACTAACGCGAGAAGTTACATCACTCGTAACCTAATATTTTCTTTGCAGTAAACTTACTTTTAAAGAAGTTACAGTGTAATATAAACATAACATCACGCCTGTATGGCTGAAGGGTTGGGCAGAGGTGTATAGTACAACCTGATATCGCTGTTTTTTTTTCTCTTGCAAATAATGTCCATCCAAAGGTTGTCTGGAAGAAATCGCCAAGTGCGATAAGACCGCCCATCGTACATCTCTATTTATATTAGTGTTTCTTGTTTATTTTGTGTACAATAAAGAGTATTGTATTGTATTGTCGGTGTTGCCAGCAGCTGATCGGACGTAGGTACCGGATTGACTGTACATTGCACGAATTAACTCCTCATACTTCCCAGGCACACCTTTCTCTTCCAAGGCCCACTACAACACATCCCGAGGTACCCTATCATACGCTGTCTCCAGATCAATGAACACCAGCAGGTTCTTATGTGCACGTCTGTACCTACTTCTCGCACAATCGGCGGGGTGCAAAAATGGTGTCCATTGTTCTTCTACCTGGCATAACTCCAAACTGGTTTGGAATAATTTCACTCTCCTCTCGCAGTCTTATCGCTGTTATATTTCAGTCCAATGTAATAGGGGGCTAGCCTATTGCTATCAAATGGGCTCTAATCCTGACTCCGGGCTGCTACTGAGAAATTCCACACGGAAAAACCCAATAACACTTTGCCCGACCTGGGTATAGAATTGAGGACTTCTTACTTAGCAGTCAGGCTTAAGATAAATTATATAAATTCCTTCCAACCACATGATCTATTAGTGATATAGATTAACACCGCACGGGATTTAGATTGATTAAAAATAAAAATAAACTTTTTTATCCCAATTATTTTTTTATGTGGTAGAAAATTTCGATGCCATGCGTAAATTAATGAAGGTACGGCGACACATCTGACAGGTACGACTAGCGCGATATCGCTTCACGCTGTCAGTTAACTTGGGACACTAAAATTACTCAGATACAGAATAGCAAGGTTCATTTTTTGAAAACTTTTTTTTGTTTATCCTGAAAAAATCCTATGCAGGGTCAATCAGTGTCACCAGAAGATCACGCGGTTTGAACTAATTACACGAATTCATTAAAACCCTATATAGCAATTAAAGTATAAACATAAGACTGCGAAATAAAAATACTTGAAGCAGGCAAAATTTTCGCCTTTACAAAACATAGTTTAATCATTCATAATTGAAAATCTATTACACGGTCAGATACCTTTTACACGACCTCGACTATAATGCGATTCGAATGATCTGATCTATAATAATTTATCAGGTTAGGCCATACAGGTCATACGAGCCCAATGAATATCATCCATTATCTAGTCGAACCGTCCAGACCCATTAAGGATTCAAATGAATATCCAAACCCGCAAATGGAATCAAAATATAGGTTAGCAATTGTAATTTTAATGAAGGGAGTTGTAATTACTTTTCTTCGAAGGAGCATTGAGTCTTTACGAATGTCTACGTACTGTCTTTGAGGTCTATTTGAAATTGAGTTCAATTATTATCAAGATTCGAATACGTTTCAATATCAACGCAATTTAACTTTAAGAGCCTTAATATTCTTAAAATATAAAAGTAAAAAAATCAATGCCATGATTCAGCAAATCGAGATAACAATGAATCGACCGCACTTCGCTAGCTACTAGAAAATACTACGGTTAAACGCAAGCTTGAATAAAAAAACAAATAGCAACGCCCTACAGCAATAATAGCAAAGTAAGAATAGAATATTCCATAATAACCCGCGAACAATACTCCGTAGCGTCTGTTAAAGCGCTTAATAAATAATTTGAGCAGTTAACCGCCGAGAGAAATATTTTAATCTCGACAGAGATGCTTTGAGTCTGTCCGCGGACTCCGCGGTCGTTGTCCGCCATGTTTAATTCAGCACGTGTTTACTAGTTTCAAGTGAGTTACTCGCGCCACGTACTCGCCGACAGCGGATTCGTACATTTATAGGGCGACGACAGTGTCGCGTGGGGGTATTAAAAAACTATCACCTAAACTGATTATTGGAGGGGTGGTTACCTGTCTACGATACATACAATAGATACCTAGATAGAAGCATTGCACTTATGAAGGGTGGTCTAACCATAACGCACGATGTTAATTGTAAATAAAATCAGAGAATTATCTTAATTTTTTTATTATGGTAGAAAGATCTATGACAATTCGTTTCTTCGCATGAAAACTGTATACCTACTATAATTTCAAAAGTTTTGCAAAATCGAGTGAAGTATACAGAAATGCTAAGTATCACCTATATTTTCACCTGAATAGTGACAAACAAAGCCAGTTCCAAAATTCGCTACGGGGAGACCTATTTGTTAGTTTCTCATTGCCGAGATTTTATTAAATATTTAAACTTGAAAACTTTCTACTGTAAAATTAGTAAATTCTGAGATTATAGGTACACTTTTTATCCGAAGAGGCGAATTATGTGTGAAACAAAATATCGGCCAAATGCTCGCCACGGCTTCGGTGGCATACCTCTATCCAATGGTCCATATTTTAATATGTACTGGAATGTATGTGGTACTGGAATTCTTCGGACACGTTGCCAGAAAGTGAGGTGATAACCTCGAGAAATTGCTAGTCACTGGCAAGGTGGAAGGAAATGGATCTAGGGAACGAAGTGGTATGCGTTGGTCCGAGTAGATTCGCTCGACACTCGACTCCAGTGTTAGCGACGCTGTCCACGCTGCAGAACTTAAAACGAAATGGCGGAATAGTGCACAGCAAAGTGTTTCATTGAGATCACGAACTTCATCATTGAGGAGAATGACGCGAGGAGGTTTACCAGTAGCCACTATATGCTGGACAAGCGCTAGTTGGTGAGACGAGCTAAAATAGTGGCGCCGCGAGAGGCTACTGTATTAAACACAGTTGGTGATTCCGAGGACACTTCTATTTAATGAAAAAATTGCCTCCTATTTTAACACATTAAATTCCTGCATTCCATTTGGGTGTACCGCCATTATTTGAGCGAACTGACTTTAGCCTTATTGCGACAGCACAGCGCCAGCCTGCTCGCAACAGTTCAGCTCCTGCTGCCCATAACTGCCCTACGGTATGGTATGCCGGTCATAAGTGACAGGATGCAGCTGCGATGAATGTAACGAATGAACTAATATACCTACAATGTATTTTATTTTATTTTAGTAGCAGAAAACATCGACTGCTAGACGTGCATTCGTGTCTGACTGCAGCCCGTGCTGCGTCTCCCGTACCGCGCGTGTTGACCGCACTAAATACCTAAGCTCGTGGAAGCCAACCCGGACTGCGATCTATTCGCTAACAAATTCGCCAATTTAAAGGCTATGTGCCTACATTTTTGTGAGAATAATAACAGTATTTAATTGTTGTTATAAGTTTATGTTTTATGTTTGTACTTATTATAAACTTTGATTTATGTAATTGGTTTCTGAAGCCGTATAAATAAATAAATAAAAAAATATAATATTCATTTTTAAAATCTGTGTAGTGACGCTGTTTAAATACAACAAACCTAACTACAAGATTTAGAAATAACAACATGTTTACACATTTTAAAAGGGCAACAAATAAACAATCTGAGTTCACTTGTTTACGAATAACAACCAAACTAATACTAATTTGTTGAGATTAAACGGAGCATGACAAAACTTTGTCTGCAGTTAATAGGCGTGACGAGCTAACTACGACAACTCTATGTTTTTCATGTTTTGAGTTCCTTTTTCACGTTCGCCGGAGGTCTAAACTGTTCTCGTCAGGGTTAAACGTCCTGCGGTCACATTGCAACCATATTTTCAAAGTTATCCACATTTGTATATTGTTATTTTTTTGTTGTACCTCATAACAAAGTTAGTTTCAGTTCAACTATGCAAACAATTTTGTTTTTTGAACTACGCTTATGTTAAAAAAGTTGAAGTTTGAATCTGTTTATGTGAACATGAAAATTTGAGCTCATGTTTACGAAACAGCTTTGTGTAGAGTAATCTAAATACTAAATATCGTTTCATCTTCAAGCTCAAGATATTTGCTGAAGGGCTCATTAACAATCTGTCTCGAAACATAAATGATTGCAGTGCTTAGATCTTATATAAGCGTAGGTACGGTACGTGACTTCGATCTTCAATTTTTTTGTCAAAACCGATTGCCTTTGTTCTAATTGATAGGGTCATATGAAGAACGGGCGTGTCTTTTGTAACATTGACATTCAAAAAGAAGTTAGCAATTCTAGTCTATTTATAATGAGTTTTGAACTTTAAAGTTTATAAAATTTCGTAACAATTTCAATTAGGTGGATTTTATACTTTCTCCTTTTTTACTTCTTTAATATTACTTTAAGGTTGCAGACACACTGAACGCTTCCGCAGCTCATGTTTCGTCGCGTTACGCGTATACAATACGGCCGACGTAACTTGGCGAGTCTGAAGTTAGTTGTTTGGCTGCGCAATGAATCTTTTAGAAACGAAATTGTCTACTGCGCAGCTAATCAGCTAACTTCTTTTTTCTTTCTTTTTTAAAAACATTGCCCTACACTAAGATTTCTCTTGTATCGTGGGTGCGTTTACAGACACAAATCTCACAAACAAACGCCCAGACCCGAAACAACCATCTGTAGGCCATACAAATTTTTGTTCCGTGTGGAAATCGAACCCACAACCCTAGCGCAGAAGCCAATCGCTTAGCCACTGCACCAAACGTGTCGTCAAACTTTAGACTTGCTAAGATACGTCGGCTGTATTGTACAACGCGCTCCATACAAATTCTTCTGCGCGGCCTGACCACGCGTATTATACGTCACTAGCTTTTGCCTGCGGCTTCGCTCGCGTTAATTTACGGATCCCTAATTTTTGATCCCAAAATATAGCTTATAGCACTCAGGGATAACGTAGCTTCCTATTGGTGAAAATTTTTTTGAAATCGGATGTGTAGTTTCAGAGATTACCTCCTACATACCTACAAACAAACAAATTCTACCTCTTTATAATATTAGTATAGATTACGTCGAGCATAATAGGGCCTAGAAGTTTCGCGCGCATCTAGTGTTCGATCCATGTTGAGTTACCTACATTCGGCGTATTTTCAGCGGCTACAGCCACGCTCAAGCGTATTTTGCGTCGCGTGTCTTGCGCACTACGCGGCGCAAATATGTTTTTGCACTACCTAAGCTAAGTAGACAATAAAACAACACATACTCACTCTAAGTGTTTTGTCCCAACCCCCGCTGGCGATCATATAGGGTTTCTGCGGATGAGTCTTCAACGCGACCACTTGTCCAAAATGCATCCTCTGCAGCTTCTTAGGTATGAACTGGAGACGCAACTTGTGCACTTTGTATGTTACAGCTACCTACAATGTTGAGGAGCCGTTAGATAAAAATAACCGGCAGCTGCCTATACCAGTGTTTGACATAAACATTGAACAATAGAAGTGCCCTTATACAACACACAAACAAAGTCACAACTCTCAAAGTAACATTTGCATATTTTTTATTTTTTTAGCTGTAGGCTCTGTTTGATATCTGTGTGTCACTTAAAAATAGGTGGTAGTAGAAAAACAGCGGTAGATACCCGCTGCCCGGCGACATGCTGAACAGCACCCGATTCAGAACCTTCTCGGTAAGCAGTTGTTGACCGATTTGGTTTGTTATCTCGTTCTGTTTCTGATTCTCGTAATGGCTTCCCACGGCGCGTGGTAGCGCGCACCGGCTGTGCGTGGTCTCATCCGTAAAATCACGCACCGTGGGAAGCCACATTATGAAGGTGTGTGATGTGGATACGGCGCACCGCTCCGCACGCGTCCACGTTACCACGGACGAGTCTCTTCCCATGGTGCGTCGGTGCGAGCTCGTGCGTCGTGGTGCGCGATATCACACACCGTGGGAAGCCGGTATAACGAGAGCAAAAGAGACAGCTTACCAAATACTCCGACAACTGACTAATCAAATCGTTTTGAATCAGGGAGCTGGACTCATATTTGGTGCAACCGTGACACACAAAATTTATAAATTATTGCTAAAAATGTATTATTGTAAAGTGTGTCCGTGTGTGTATTGCCACTACGGTTGGCTGGTGGGCTTAGCAAACCATTTGGTAACGAAATAGGCCTTATGCATCGATGATGCAGTTTTCCGTCAGCGGGTATCCTCATCATCATCACTACATAGTATAAAACAAAGTCGCTTCCCGCTGTTTGTTCCTATGTATGCTTAGGTATTTAAAACTACGCAACGAATTTTGATGCGGTGTTTTTTAATAGATAGAGTGATTCAAGAGGAAGGTTTATAATGTATAATACATGCATATTATAGTAGGGGCAAACGCGGAATACGCGATAAACGACATCCACGCGGGCGAAGCCGCTGGCGACCTCTATTTGCCTAGAAACATAATGGACCGAGGATTTAATACAAAATTCACGAAAAAAGTGTCCTGAGCTTACATAGGTGCACCACCAAAGCACACGCCAACGCATACGCCATGGAAACTTAAAAATACCAACAATTTATTTAAATTCTAGGTCGTCATCACAATGCCTAATTTAGTTTCTCGCCATACGAAGATTCGACTGCACCCACTGACGTAAATGAGTCTACATTTTCGTGCTTTAGTCTCCATTTGGTTCGGACATTTTTGAGCGCTGACCCGAGGTCCATGTGTTTCTACATCAATAAGTATCGCGCCAATTCTCAGCTGTCAGAGCCCTTTCACCAGTAAAGAAAGAACAAAATAATTTATTCAAGGACTCGCACAACACCATAGGTACAATTATATTGATAAATAACTTCATGATGGGTCAGTAGACCGAAAAACGGTAGAAGTAGTCTTAGTTAAAAATATACAGGATGTCCCTGGAAGTATGGATCAAATCGAATAGGGGCTCGGGGAATGTCATTTCCAAACTTTTTAACCCTGAGAATGTCGGTGCAATTTTTTACGGTTCAAAAGTTATGACTAATTATTGTTTTTTTTTTTCAATCACTTCGCATGGAAAAAATAAGAAAAAAACTATCAGAGCTATCATTTTTTTTTTCAAGACTGTGGCGAGCAGTAGGCCTTTCTTGTGGTAATACTTTTAATGTTCAATAAGAAAAAACATTAACTGCAAAGGCTTGTTTGGTCTGGAAAAAAATTTACTCAAGTTTTTACTATTACAAGTTTTGAAATGACCTTGCCACGCGCCTATTCGATTTGATCCATACTTCCAGAGAAACCCTGTATAGATATCCATCAAAAAGCTTGAAGTTATTACACATTTTTTTCATTTCGACACAGCTTAACGACTTCTCTTTCCAATAATATTTAAAATATCCGACCCAAATTTTAATGTCAAGGACATCAAAGTTATAATAAAACAGATGCAGCAATGTCAAATTTATTACCACAATAAACTGAGATTAAGCCGTAACCTTTTATTGGAGGTTACGTTTTACGCATACCCCCGTAAAGGAAGGAACAGACTTGCAACGTACCATGCCATTCGAAGCAAATGTGGTCGCTCATTGCGCACATTAATTCATCACGTGACGCCAGAATTCGTCAATCGGCCAATGAGCACGCGCGGCGTGTTGGGTGTTACAAGTATTATTTTATGAGTGTATTTAACGTAATATCTATATAAACCCTTTTCACTGTAAGTATCTTCCTATCGTTTTTCTACGAAACGTTACCATACAAAGAATGCCTACTAATAACACTTCTATTATAAAGACGAAAGTTTGTGAGTGTTGTGTTTGTATGTTTGTTACTTCTTCACGCTCAAACGGATGGACCAATTTTAATAAAATATGGTATGGAGGTGGCTGACATCCTGGATTAACTCATAGGCTCCTTTTTATTCCGAAAAAAGCAGGTAACACCGCGGGGCGTAGCTAGTATTAAGTATAATTGCGAAAGTATCTGTCTATCTGTCTGTTACGCTTTTACGCCTAAACCGCTGCGATTTTGATGAAACTTGGTACAGAGATAGTCTGGAAGCCGGAGAACGATATAGGCTACTGTTATCCCGAAAAATACGGAATACGCGATAAACGATAACCACGCGGGCGAACCCGTGACCCATACCTATTATCAAATATTTTTAAGAACAAAACATGGGTAATGTAGCTATTTTACGTTTTTTGATGATGTCGTTTACGTTTTTTCTATAGTTGTCTCTGTACAGCTACAATTTACAAAATGACGGAGCTGTCAGGACTCATCTTTGGGTGAACATAGTATAGTCCTTCGCCTTCACCCACATGATGCCCGCAAGTGATAGACGATACCCATTGTTTGAAAGGCAAACTTCAATTTGGAGAACTGGGTACCTATCGCTAAATCCGAGAAGTTGTTCGGATAACATTGACTTTGATATACATGTAATATTATCTGGTGAGGCGTGTAAATAGCCTGCACCTTTGTGAAGGTTGTAAAATAGCAACCTATGTTAAGTTTCAAGCGTAATGGCGGACCTCAAACATTTCCCTATTGATGAATCCCCGAGAAACCAATACCACAGAATTATTAGCAGCAAAAAGATGCCCACGTACCTTGGCAGTCCAGAGATCCCACTCAGACCCAGGGAGATGGGAAGATACCCTCGTTCAAACGCGCGTGATGGCTTGTAGGTATAGGCTGCCGGCCGGCGAGCAAATCTTCATAAATCCACCGGTGGAATGGTTAAAACTCCAAAAATCAACACTGCACTATAAGTTCTCAATGAAGCACAGATGCAGGTCCATTTATTTTACGAGTATCATCAAGGTTTCACCAAAAAAAGGAATTTTCAAAAGAAGCGGAGCGAAAACGCACTCAAAGAGTTGCGAACGGCGGGCGGAAGAGGTCTCGCTAACTAACGCTAGCGATGGGCGTTGAATCAACGAACTAGTTGAATCAACGTTGATGTCTCTTCAACGGAATTAACGTTGACCGTGTACAAATCAACTCGTTGAATTCGTCAACGAGTTACGAGACAACGACGTTTATGAATTCAACTCGTTTCATCGTTTGACGAATTCAACGAGTTGATTTGTACACGGTCAACGTTTTGTTATTTTCAACGTACGTAAATTGTATTTCTTTGAGAATAAAACTCCCGCTACGACGCGATAGTCATGACAAGAATTTGAACTCTAAATAACGAATACAAGATTTTATATTTATTTAGTAATTTGATCGATGTCATTATTTTTTAAAGAAAGTAAACGTAAAGTAAAATGATCATATTCGTGCGCGGAATGAAACGTTTCGTAGGTAGTAGGTAAAGTCATCATAAAATGTTATCCAATTTCATTAGGTAAACTGCATCAAATTGTTCGTAAATTAACATTACAACAGCATACGTTAATAAAAGCGTTTAGGCGTTTATCGTTCATGCAAGTTGACGTTCGTAACACGTTAACTCGTTGAAGAAATTAACTAGTTGATCAACTAGTAGAAAAACGCAATTCAACGTTAACGTTTCGTTGACGGAAAAACCTTCAACGACCCATCGCTAACTAACGCCATCTATCGGCCATGTTGCGAGAAAACTCAAGAAAGTTTCGATACATGGGCGCTGCGGAAACAAATATTGGTACGAGGATTCATCAATTGAGAATTTAAATATTTAATTTGAACTAAGTACTAACATATTATATCTACCTATTATATGGAAACATCCTAAAATATTATTATTTTATTTTTTTTATATTGAAAAAAGCATTGACGCTTCACCATTATCCAAACAGTTAATATTCATTTAGTAAAATTAAGACAACTGCCACACTCAGCGAAGTTTAACGGTTACTTAAGTCGCTCCTTAGTATTATAGACTTTAACCCCCTGTTACAAAAGATCGTTTAAACCAAGACTAAGGTAAACCCAGGTTTAAAATATACCCATCATTTTCTTATGTCATATAACAAAAAGAGACGGGGCTATTTTAAAACCTAGGTTTTCTTAGACCATCTTTTGCAATAAAGGGGCAAGAGTTGAAAACTTGTTGTTTGCCAAAAATTAACATAAAATCTATAATGAGTATAATATATATGTAGTCATGTCAGTGCTGGGGTTGAATTCACCGCTATGGTGCGATGGGTTCGAATCAAACTCCCGAACTGGCGAAAAACCTTTTGGCTACCTATTGATGCAATAAATCATTTAAGCGTTACTTTTAAACTATAGGATCACGAAAATAACTAAGAATGCTAGCTTATTCAAATAAAAGTATTTAATAGCTTATTTTTAGAGGTTTTATTAATTTTATTTGAGTATTATGATTTATGAAACAGACTTAAATACTTTTTATTTAAATAAGCTATCTTTCCTAGTTTTCGAGATATTACGATTTATATTGGTGACCCGGATTCATCGCTCCTGACTGTAAATAATTTTTGTTCTTTAAATTCACATTTTTATTACGGTTGTAAATCTTCGAAACCTCGTGTTACATAGCCACGTGTCGCTCAAGCGCATGTCCCGGTTGAAGATACACGTGCCTTAGAATATTATGAACACTTGAGTTACAAAAAGCTACCTTGTAACAAGTACCTACGAGTTCCTCAATAAATTAATTAAAGCAGAAACCCTCTAGACTCGTATCGTTTTAGAAATTCTACACCGGGCTCTGATGAAGACTTCTAAATGGGGCACATGGAAATCCCACTAAGAGACTTGACCCAGCAGTAGGGGAAAGGTGTACAAAACGATCCCTCTAAGGGAAGATGTATGCTATAGCCTAAATATTGAAGTTATGTGTGATATAAAAGTAGTTTTGGTTCATTTATTTATGTGATCTCATACTGGCATACCCATTTTTTTAGATTTAGGTGTCTTTTTTAAGTTATTTAATGTTTCTCAGAAGTTTACTAAAGGATCATTTTGTACACATAGGTGTCCAAAATGATCCCAGGGATATTTTTATACTTTTATACTAAAAATACTTAGGTTCTAATAAAACACATTTTAATTTTATAATATTTATTTCCAAAAGTAACAAGAACTGTCTTCTTACAAACAATTAAATCTTAAATCACTCGGAGAATTTAACTTCTTCTTTTTAATGTCTGTACTGGAACTGAAATCTGTTTACTGGTCGTTTTAAAAGGCTTTACTTCTTTCACAGCGTCTAGTGCCTTCAGCATGGCATCCTCACTCCAGTTTTGACGAGTTGTTTTTCGAATGTAAGCACGTGGCAAATGATCACTGGGATCATTTTATACACAATGAAAGGGATCGTTTAACCCCAAGTGCAATGTTTGCACACATCGCTCATAAACTAATCTTAAACATCACTATACAAGTAACAAAATATACTTAAAACGTTATCAAACGTACATAGAAACCACGAGTAAGACAGTCATTTAAAAATAATTACTAAAAATGAAATAATCATACACTGAAAAGTTACTTACTGTAGATAAAAAGCACTGATTTTATTTTTTTGATCATGGAACAACGTACAGTACTCACACCGCCATGACACTTCACTGGACTACTAATCGGGTGGCGGGAGAGACGTTTACCGGTAAATCCGATAGATAGTTCTAGTAGTTCATTGAGAACTGCGGGGGATCATTTTACCTCGAGGGATCATTATGTACACCTTTCCCCTATACTTTTATACAAGGTTAGTCGGAAATGGTATACTAATCCACGGGACACAAAGTATCACGGTCAAAATATGTATTTCGATGCAAAATGATTTTAATTTTAGTCTTTTCAAAAATTCTTCAACCCTAAAAAAACACGAAGCACGAAAAAGCGCCATCGGTTCATGGTTGACATACCAAAAACCTGAACGAACCGCTTTGATTCCACTTTCATTGTGAAAACCGCCAAACAGTGGAATGCGCTGCCCGGGTGTTCTACGACAGCTACAATCTGGGTGTCTTCAAGTCACGAGTGAATCGGTTTCTTCTGGGCAAACGTGCTCCACTGTAGACCGCATCATCGCTTAACATCAGGCGAGATGGGGGCCAAAGGCAGGCATAGTAATAAAAAAATTAAAAAACCCTGCTTTAGTTAACAATTCAGAAAATAGAGCTTCTAATCCGTGACCCCAAAATATGACATAAAATGTAAACACAACTGATGGTAGCTGAGGAAAGACAGATTTTAGCGCACTTTTAATGAAATCTTTGATCAGCTATTTCTCTTAAACTATTGACTTTTGAGAAAAGTTGTAGAACAAAAGTTATTTATCATTATGGGTACTTTAATACCCTTTCGGAGTAGTACCCCCTTTCCGACTAACCTTTTATAAATAAATAAGTAAACGCATGAAAATTTGCTTTATTTCTTATTATTTTTATTTTTGTTTTATTTATTTGACTTGGTCGCCTATGACTCTAGTCTCCCCTGATGGTAAACGCAGACAGACTCTAAGATGGAGAGCACACGAATCCAAGTAACGGAGATATAGAGAGATTCCCTTATACCCGTCTGGCTCTCACATACACATGAGGGAGCTGTTTTGCGACTTTAATATGAGGGTGGTAGCAAGTCAGGCGGAACTATACAACGTTATTTTTAGTATATACAAAAACCGAGACACCCCAACAAGATTTTCATCAGAACTGCCTGAATATGTGTTTTTTTTAATAAATCTCCAAGTTACACCGTAGTTTATGTCGCGTTAAGTTCCCTAGTAAAATGTGAAATGCCTGAGATGTGCTATACAGGGGTTGTCTAATACACGGAAACTGACCGAGTGGACCATCTCAAGCCTCAAGGTGTCTATTCCCGTCAACTGTTATGGGTAGAAACCTACTGAAACAAAATTGAATTATATGAAAAAAAAATGTGGCGTAAAAAATAATTATGTCAATCGATTCTCCTAGTGATTCTGAACAAACTAGTTTCAGGTTTATAGTATACTTATACTAAAACTAAGCTTGTAGATCCAACCACCAAGCGTGTTTTTTAAAAGATATCCCAGATTAACACACGGTTTTCTTCTTCTTATTTTTTGCGTCGTTGTCCATGAATCGAAAATGTTAAGTGTTAAAACACTTTTTCAGGTGTATACTTTACCCAAATAACAATAAAAATACCAACAGACCGTTGTTCGTTTTCTGAGCGTTTTTCTTTGTACAGAGAGAGTAAATAAACGCCTCAAAACGTAATAAAATATCCAATGAACATAAATTTTGTAAAACACACGAAAGAAACTGTTTAAATCACTTCACGAGACTTATATGTGCTGTTAATGTATTAGGCTATGCATATTCAGTAAAACATTTCAGTAGCTAATGCTTTCTTTCGCTAATGGTATGTTTTACAAAGAGTAACGCTTAAAAAAAGTTGGAGTTATTGTTTTTTTTTATTTCGAATATGTTATGAGAGTATGAGAGAGGGTTCAAAGAATGCAATATACACGCATAATGTATAATGGATTTACAGAATAGAGATTTAAAGCAACATTTTTTTCTATCTACTGAGGGTAGTTGGAAAAATAAATGATCCATTCACGCTGTTATCATTGTGACGTCACACACACACACACCACGCGGTCTCTCAGTATAACCTAAAAATCTCAAGGGTGTAGAAACTTGACGCAGGATTCTCAAGAACAGAGTTCGATCTCGACAAGAAGTAAAACATCGTGAGGAAACCTGCACACCTGAAAGGTGCAATAATTTCACGATGGTGTGTGTAGACTGCCAGCCCGCTCCAAGCCAGCGTGGTGGACTTGTGGTCACAGCTCATTAGAGCCACCCGGCGCTCGACCCGCATCGCCTCATCACTCGGCGTCCACTCGCATTCAGCAGATGGTTCACGGGTGGACGCCGCGCTATCACCAGTAAACGTCGCGTGGTCAACCAGAGGAGTCGTCGGAGGAGTTCACTCGATGGCAGCGCGCGGTTCACTCGGGACTTGTGCGTTGGCAATGCGCAGCAACGTAATTCAAGCATGCGAGCAGCGAATTGTCACCGAGTGGTCAACTCTCCTCCGCGCGTGGATGGCATACGCCCGAGGCGATCCGGTGACGCTGTGGTGTTGATGTAGTGAGCGCACATCCATACAAGTTCATTTAAAGAATACTAACCGCACGAGGCGAGGCGATGCGGGTCGGATGTCGGGTGGCTCTAATGAGCTGTGACCTTAAGGCCTGAACCCTTCACATTCTGAGAAGAGGCCCATGCCCAGCAGTGGGACAGTAATAGGCTGATTATGCTTTAAAGCCAGTTTCTTTAATCACGATGAAGCTTTACAATCGTATAAAAAGTCTTAAGCTATCTAAAGTTCGAATAAAATAACTTTGCCCCTCGCTGAAGTGAGGTACACAACGCCGAAAGATTGGTTTTAGAGCGACAAAGTTATTGTACGCGTACCAAATAACTTTGCCCCTCTGAACTGAGGAACACAACGCTGAAAGCCTGGTTTCAGAGAGGCAAAGTAATTTAACGCGTACCAAATAACTTTGCCCCTCTGAAGTGGGGAACACAACGCTGAAAGATAGGGCTTAGAGCGGCAAAGTTATTTAATGCGTCCCAAATAACTTTGCCCCTCTGAAGTGAGGAACACAACGCTGAAAGACTGGTTTCAGAGAGGCAAAGTTATTTTACGCGTAGCAAATAACTTTGCCCTTCTGAAGTGAGGAACATAACGCTGAAAGACTGGTTTCAGAGAGGCAAAGTTATTTTACGCGTACCAAATAACTTTGCCCCTCTGAAGTGAAGAACACAACGCTGATAGACTGGTTTCAGAGCGGCAAAGTTATTTACGCGTATTAAACACTAATTGAATACCTCACCTCCTGTGTCTCCATGTCGTAGACTTTGATTGAACTATCAGCATAACCGACAGCCAACTGCGTCCCTTCCGCTAATAATCCCAACGAGAGTGCTCCGGTGCGTTCTATTAACAATTTTTAAAATTGATTAAACACTTTAGCGTAGAAACACCATGGACCAAGGATATAATACAAGATTCACGAAAAAAGTGTCTTAAATTTATATACAGCGCGCCAGAGCGTGCGACAAGGCACACCGTCGCATAAACTTAGAAATACCAACAAACTAATTTAAACCCTATGTCGTCATCACAATGCTTACAACCATTTGCAGACTCGATAACACCCATTGACGTAAGTCTTCATTTTTAGGGTTCCGTACCCAAAGGGTAAAACGGGACCCTATTACTAAGACTCCACTGTCCGACCGTCCGTCTGTCACTAGGCTGTATCTCATGAACCGTGATAGTTAGACAGTAGTTGCCGCTATAACAACAAATATTAAAAAACAGAATAAAACAAATATTTAAGTGGGCTCTCATAAAACAAATGTGATTTTTTTGCCGTTTTTATAGATAATGGTACGTAACCCTTCGTGCGCGAGTCCGACTCACACTTGACCGGTTTTTTTGCATTTTAGTCTACATTCGATTTGGACGTTTTTGATCGCTGACCCGAAGTCCATATATTTCTACGTCAATGAATACACAACATATGCTGACTTAATTAAAATTACACTCAAATCACTCAAACCGATCATTGATGCCGCAGCTTCAGGCTGGATTTCTTGCTGCACTGACGTCAGCCGCGTACATAAGTCGCACGTAGCAATATTCATACGCTAACATTATTTTATTTTATTTTATTACTTTTAAGAAGGCTTACAGACTAATAACAATAATAGGTAACAAAAAAATATAGTTGAGTTGCTAATAACAAGCCTTCACAGATATTATAAAAAAAAAGATTAACTAATGCCTAAAACTTAAAGTTACGGTTTTTTATTTTATTCTAAATTTTACTTTGCTACATGTGTGTTTGAGCACCACCAGCCGGTGCTTCATTCGCAAAAAATGATTTGGCTAACAGTTTTCTTGCTACGATCGTCTTAGTGCAAAATAAGTCAATGTCATGCTCGTGAGATAATTCATTAAAGCAACGAGCGCTTCTCATATGATAAGTATTACGCCTATAATTAGTGAAGGCAGAAGGCACACTCAGCAGAGGCCTCCGACGCAACCCAATAAGGTTGGTTCGGAATGATAATCTTGAAACGAGCTCAGAGCAGTCAATCGAGCCATTCGCTATGTTAATCAAAAAACAAATGTCATTGATGAGCCGCCTGTAATCAAGTGGTAGAAAATGGTACCTACTTCTTGCAACGGTGCTCGTAATCTATAGATACTTGGTGCGCTTTGCAATCAAGATATCTTAAAAACTTTTTCTGGATACCCTCAATACGCAACTTATAGGTCTCATATTGAGGGTTCCAGACTTGAGATGCATAGGTACTCCAAGTGACTGCGTACGAACGTGCAATATAAAACCTTGATTGGCTTTAGAGAACGGAAACAGGCTGAGGCTCTAATTATAAATCCTAATGCTTTTGCAGCCTTTTTTACAATACCCTCGATGTGTTGATCAAATAGTAATTTGCTATCTTGTATAATGCATACACATACACCTAATACTGATAGTACAACGCTGACGTACACGGAGTTTGAATTCTCGCTAGCTATCGGTTTTTGTATGCAACTGACGTCAGCGTGGCAGTCGTCTTAGTGAAGCTATTCATTTTACAGTCACTACCCTGCCTATGTGGTGACTGCGGACACTTTCAGATAGGCCTCTCCTATTAACAGCTCTGGACTGTGACGCTACCTAGAAGTATTCTATTCAGGGAGTCCCGTAACTGAACATGAAGCCGGGAACAAAAGATAGAGCAGTCTCATGTAAAACAGGAGACGTCACTCCTGTGTTACATGAGAGGTGACACCACCGATAACTACATAGAACAGATCCTGGTTAGAGCGATTACGCACTGCGTCCGATCCGAATCCGTGAAAATACGGATATAAAAAACTCGGACCGAATTCGGATATTGCTTTACGCACTGCATCCGATCCGAATCCGTGAAAATACCGATCTAGAGTAAAAATCTCGGACCGAATTCGGATATCGCTTACGCACTTATCCGATCTCTGATCCAAATTCAAACAATTCAGGGGCCATCTTTGGCATTTCCATTTGGCGTCCGACTTGAATCCGAGGTAGTGCGAAAGCGTTCATACAAACATTACTACGGCTACTTCGGTCCGTCAATATTTCTTCCGAATTGGAGACTCACGGATGACGGATACGAGTAGAAATCGGATGACGAACGCCGGATGTAGTGCGTAAAATACCATACAAATAGTTCTATGGCTACTTCGGAACGTATTTTCACGGATTCGGATCGGATGCAGTGCGTAACCGCTGTTACAGGTTAGAATAACCCTTAAGAAGCGATTACGTAATAAATTCTTTTTTGGCAGGCGAAAACTTGACGTCCTACGATCCTTCAGACTTGTTTCTGTTAAATTCATGAACGCCGGTTTCGCATTGTGGTAACCACACAGACCTCTAACTGTGGAACACCGGCTATATATCCTAAAACGCTGTTTTCGTAAAGTCTAAAGGCCAAAACACAATTAACGTATCTAGCGTCATATTCTAGGCCCTTTTATAGGGCAAGTTTATACGAAGACAATTTTGCAATGCCAGAATTTCGCCGCCAACGCTAGCAAGAAATGTAGCACCGTATAAACACTTTTCGCGCTATTTGTTTGCGACATGCCAGTGTTTGCACTGAATAGAGCAGGCGCCTATTTTTTGGCACCAGACCTCCGCCGCGTCACTAGCATCCCCCGCGTCAGGTCATCACAAGAAAAAACTTACAACTGCGCGAAAGACTGGCGCTGAAATTAGCACCGTGTAAACCACCGTTCTGCGGCGTGATGCGTCGCCAGTTACAGGCGCCGAAATTCTGGCGCTACAAAATTTTCTTCGTATAAACTTTCCTTTACGCGGCGTAACGACGTAAAATACGCGTGGAGAGGCCGCGGAGGAGAATTTCTATGTAGCGCGATGCATTCGCGTAATGCTTGTTTCCCACGGTTCGTGATTTCGCGCACCGCGACGCACGAGCTCGCACCAACGCACCATGGGAAGAGACTCGTCCGTGGTAACGCGGACGCGTGCGGAGTGGTGCGGCGTATCCACATCACGCACACTCATAATGTAGCTTCCCACGGTGCGTGATTTTACGGATGATACCACGCATAGCCGGTGCGCGGTACCACGCACCGTGGGATGCAAGCTTAACCAATGAAACATGAGCCGCGCAAGATACGTTCAATGAATTTGCAGCCTAAGTACTAACGTGTTATAAATGGCGTAGCATTCGACGATATTCCAGGGCTTCCATAAAACTGCATGTTCAGACATTCGAGCATCGGATCAGCTCGGATGCAGAACATCGGAGGGTCTACCACAGACGTTTCTATCTTCACAAACAAACAGACAATGTTAATCGATAGGGCTGACAACCAATTGGAGTTGATTTAAGTAAGGCTGCCCTTAAGATAGGGCTTTGAAGCGAGCGATGTTGAATTGGTGATTGGTAGCGGGGAAAGCAAATCATCAAGACGTTAATTTAGTTATCTAAAGGCGCGTACAGATTAAGTAACATGTTGTGTAACTTGTGTTATATAACACGTCCACAATATGTAACATTGTTTTATAACATTGCAACATATAACAATACTGTACACATTAGAATAACAATGCAATATAACCATGTTATATAACATTTTCGTTTGTCGTTCTGCAGTGCTGTTCACAATGTCCACACGAGAGGACGTTTTGCTAGCTGCTGCAGCGACCGTTGTACTTTTAAATAACAAAAGAAAAAAAAAAACGTAGATGCTGGGTTCGTCCTAGTTTATTGACATTGTTGTAAATATTAATAACATGATAAATAACACGTTTGTTATTATAACATGTTTTATAACATTCAGCCTCCACATTACTGAAACATGTTATATAACAACGTTTTATAACATGTTATGTTATATAATATGTACGCACCTTAAGAACCATTTAATACACAACTCTCATTTGAGAGCTCCCATCATCAGTATCGTCTCGAAATGAAGTAAGAGGCTTGAAAAAACAAATGTATGAAATTATGTATGTATGGAATTTTACTCTACGGCAGTGCCTTTAGGGAGCCAGCTACCAAGCCGCTGTGTTTAGAGTTTTTTTATTCATACCGGCTTAAGCATAGTTAGCACATGATTGCATCTCTACAACGCCATGTTATTATTTATAGTTTTTACGACTGTATCTCTAATTTTGTATTTTCATAATCATCATATTTATTTGCGTTAAAATATGGTATATCAGGTGTTACAATAGTATGTAGTGTGCTACATGTTTTGCTAGAAATACCTATAGCATGCAAACTTAAAAGGGGAATGCCAAGATCCGGCCAATACAAAGTATTAAGAACAGACATGCCGTAATTTTGATAATTCGCGTTTATTTTTTGTAAGATTTATGCAATATAAATAAAGTCTGGGGAAGTACACCGTCGGATATTCATTTTAAATAGTATTTTATTGTTTTGGTTAGTAAGTTTCAACGTTTTTTTTATCTACAACTGTAAATAGAAATGTTGCACAGTATAAAAATATAATTATATCGATACTAAAATTACATTTATAAATCGATTACAATCATGAAACAATATGTAATTGTAAATAATTATATCATAATAATATCATGTTATTTAGGTAAATAAGTATTTATTTTTTATTCACGTTTTCTTGTTTGAGAAAAGTGTTAAGTGAATTGTGCTCTTCCATTAACAGCTACAAATTATAGTACTAAGCTTTATTAGTAATAAGCTATTACGAATAATCCTAGTAACCACTATAACACAACAGGTTTGTCACTATTCTTGTGATTTAACTTAGGGCTACTTTTCTTGTACGAAACACAATAAATAACATAATATTTTATTAAGCTGAGTATGTATAGGTACCAAAGGCATTCAGTAGTGTTAGTTAATGATATTTAATTAATCTCTTTGATTTATACTAATTTTAAATTAATGTTTTGTAATATTATGAAATAATTTACAAAGCTATTATTACTATATATTACTATCAACTATTTATTTTGCGAAATAAGTACCTATATTTCTTATTTTATTTTATATTCCATTCGATTTTATACATACTTGATAATCGATTACGTTTAAAATCGAATATTGTTATAATTGTATTTTAATGGCGACAACACCTTTGTCACAATTAAAATGACTTCCACTTTTTTCTTACGATTATTGCCAAAAATAAGTAGGTATCTGTATCGAAGTAAGTACCTAACCATATTATGTTTAATATTCCTATCGTGAATACAATATTATGGATTTTTGTAAAATAAAATACTTTGTTTAGTAAAAGTATGATTTTAATGTTGGTATTATGGCATCCATGTTTTATCATCGTTGCCATGGCAACGTCAATATACGACAAATTCCAAATAATATAATATTTATTTTGCTTTGGTTTGGTTATTTAGGTATTATTCTGACCAAAAATGGTTTAGTTTTGTTATTTACATAATTGAATGCTTTAATCAAACAATATTATTAAGATTTTTACAAAAATATTAAAGGTCTACCAATACGACAAGGATTAAAAAAAATATTCATGAAAATGTCGACGGAGTATAAAGAAAATGTTAGTTCGATTTTCGAATTACCATTCTTCTCCAGGTTAAAAATCTACTATTAAGGTCAACTTTATCGACCTATAACTTTTCTTGGTGCACTTCCAGCGGAAATGTTGTTATTGTAATACATTCTACAATATTTGCCCTTTTTAATAAGATATTTTTCATCCTTGTTCTATCTGGCCGAGTCGTAAAAGAAATCTTGGCATTCCCCTTAGGGAATAAAATAGCGTGAATTTATATTCCGCTCCATGAAGTCTTTTACAGAGTAAAAATAGAGTATTGTTTTCGTTTTGTTATTTTTAGCAAGTAAACCGAATTATTTGTTGAGCTACTAGAATTAAACACCTGCCCTGAGACAAAATCTCTTTTCCTTAAACGTTAACGCCTGTAGAAGGATCAAATTGTATGGAATTGACATTTGCTCGAACGTAAACAAATGTCATTTCCATACAATTCGATCCTTAAACGTTTAAGGAAAAGGGATTTTGTCTAGAGGGCCTGATTCCTTGAGTCAATTTTATTTTGAATACGTCATTAACAATGCGATATTTAAGTCGTCTTATTCGTATTCTCTCAAAACACCTTATCGTAATCCATCTATATAATTAATCTTACTTAATTACAGGGTGTAAACGAATTCTTGTAATTCCTTCAAACCGCGTGATCTACTGATGACACAGAGTAACCCTAAAAGTGAATTTTTGAAAATCAACTGAAATAAAAATCAAAATAAAATCTTAGTTTTCTATTTCTGAGTCATTTTAGAGCCCCGAGTTAACTTACTGCAAAGAGCAATATCGTGTTAGTCGTGCCCGCCAGCCGCGTTGCCGTGCTTTCATTCATTTATGCGTGGCATCGAAATGTTCAATAAAATAAAACATTTTTTTTGCTCAAACAAAAATTCTTCTTTCTTATTTTTTTACTGAATTTTTATTAGGTGGTTTATTTAAGATGACTTATACCAACCGCATGAAAAACAAAAAAAAATTATCAGGCTAATTCACGTGTGGGGCCAATCTACACCAGTAGTAGATCATGTAGTTTTAAGAAGTTACACGATACCCTGTATACATTTTATTGATAAAACATCACAAATATAATCATGTTCACTTCTGAAAATCATAAGGTACCTACAGTTTAAGAAACCACAATGTTGGTACAGTCGTTGTATCAATTCAGTATCGCTTGTTTCAAAGCCTCACAGGAACAATACATTTTATTGATAAAACATCACAAATATAATCACGTTAACTTCCGAAAATCATAAGGTACAGTTTAAGAAATCACAATGTTGGTACAATCGTTGTACCAATCCAGTATCGCTGGTTTCAAAGCCTCACAGGAACAATTTCTGTTGAAAGGCTATCTACACACAAACCGCTAGGCCGCTAATACCAAAGGGAATCGCGGATAACATTTTAATCTTCGTTATTCCCTGTTGTTATTTGCTACATCCGAACAACGGAAATGAATACACGCGGTTTTGTGCCCTGATAAAATTATATTGATGAATTGAATACATCCAGGAATTATGTCCATTGAAAGAGAACAATAATTCATAAGTATTGAATTACGCAAGTTGGACAAGAAATGGACGTTCCTTATACTCTGGCGAACTATTCATAAGTAACATAACATCACGCTTGTATATCCTGAAGGGTTGGGCAAAGGTGTAAGGTAGGGAGAACCCACACGATGCGGTGCGGCTCCGGCGCGGCGCCTGAGCGGTGCCGCTGCGACGGAATACATACAAATTTCTATGGTATACTACACGGTGCGGTGCGGCGTCGTGCCGCATGCTCGCCGGACCAAGACGAGGGGGAAGGGTGCATGCGCCGAAGCAGCAATGCTCCGGCGTCGCAGACCGCAGACCGCGTGTGGACGCTGATGCGGCAAAATGGTCGCCGTGCGGCGGCGCACAGGGGTTCGAAAATCAAGTTTCATACAAATAGGACTTTTGAAAAATCACGTTCGATTTTCCTTCGATTTATATATCCTATGTTGTTCAGTGATGTAAATCATTAGAAAATAGGTATGTACGATACACACAGTAATCCAAACCAACGAGAAAAAAAAAAAAAAGAAATCTTTTTATTTTTGTATGGGAGTAAATCTTCTAAGTGTCATATTTCAGAACTGTATGGAGCTGTAGACTAGAGCTGTTATTGATATGGTGTGTTGTCCTATCCAAGGTGTTCACCATGGGCTACGCAACTTTTGCCGAGACTTGCCGCTTCACCCGCTACAGGGCAAAGAATATCTAGATAAGATTTTTTAGATATTCTTTGCCCTGTAGCGGGTGAAGCGGCAAGTCTCGGCAAAAGTTGCGTAGCAAAGAATATCTAAAAAATCTTTGGGTTGATATAGGGGCTATTTTGAGTTATAGGAAGGTTTATACATAATTACTTAATAGTTATAATTATGTAGGTTCATATTAAGTAATTATGGAGTTCATGCTACAGGCAATTTAAATATAAAATTTAAACTAATTCTTAGATATTCTTTGCCCTGTAGCGGGTGAAGCGGCAAGTCTCGGCAAACGTTGCGTAGCCCATAGTGAACACCTTGGATAGGACAACACACCATATCAATAACAGCTTTACAGCTCCATACAGTTCTGAAATATGACACTTAGAAGATTTACTCCCATACAAAAATAAAAAGAAAATTTTTTTTCTCGTTGGTTTGGATTACTGTGTGTATCGTACATACCTATTTTCTAATGATTTACATCACTGAACAACATAGGATATATAAATCGAAGGAAAATCGAACTTGATTTTTCAAAAGTCCTATTTGAATGAAACTCGATTTTCGAACCACTGTGCGGCGCACCGCACCGCACCGCGCTGTGTTGCTTGTTACGTACGCCCATTCATTTCGCCTTTATGTTTAAGTCCGATGCAATAGGGGGCGAGCCTACTGCCATCAACCGGGCACAAATCCAGACTCCAGGCTGCTAATGGAAAATTTCACACGGAAAAACCCAATAACACTTTGCCCGACCAAGGGATCGAACCCAAGACCTCACGCTCAGCTGTCGCGCTCATTCATAAGTGTTATTGTAAAAATATTATTTTGTAAAGAGTGAAACAAAACTTGCTTTTGTTTCAAAAGTTTGCAGAAATAAGTAAGTACAGGAAAATGTAGTTAAACCTTTACGCCGTATAATCACAGTAGATATTTATGCTAAAGCAGTACCTTAACTTACTATAATCGCTTGAATTGAAACACTCACACAGACATGCACTGTAGGTATACTGAGTAGTTTTTTGTATGTGACTGTATTCCGAACTTACCTTAGAAGTTTTGTTGCAGTGCGTGTCTGTGTGAGTCTGTCAATTCGGACGATTGTAGGTAGTTAAAGTACTGCTTTATCTTATACATATCCTGTGGTATAGTCCCGGACAATGTATAATTAAATACCCGAATTCCAAATTGCTCAGCACTAACTACGCAAAGCTGTACTAAGGTATAAACCGTACCTACACTCTAATTCAACAGGAGCTCGTATTCAATTGGTGTCTACTGTTAATAGATTCGGATTTCACATACGTGTGGTATCTCGATCCGATATACGGCTCCGTCCATACAAGCAGCATAGCAGATATTCTCCTCAAATGTACTGTATTCCAAAGCATGCACCGGTTTTGGCGGGAACTGAATGTTACGTAGTGTGCAAAGGACTGTGCCTGTACTGCCATGGCGCATCTGGAATAACAGATTAACACCCTTATTTATCAACGATGGTTAAAGGATGTTAAACTAGAATGGCTTTTAAGTCTATTGCCATCTCTATTTATTGGCATACAAATGACAAAGACAGAATGACGATGTTTTATGATTAACCCCAATAAGTACAATATTAAATTCTGAACTCTTTGTCGTACTTATTAGTTACCTGAGTGAAGAATGGATCAATGATCACTGATTGTTGCTTGAAAAGACGGCCGACGTATCTTGGCGAGTCTGAAGTTAGCTGATTAGCTGCGCAGTAGACAATTTCGTTTCTAAAAGATTCATTGCGCAGCCGAACAACTAACTTCAGACTCTCCAAGATACGTCGGCCGTATTGTACGTATAAATAAAACTACGTGGACCCGATATCGTGCCTCGCAAAGCACATAAATCCGTTGATCTCGACTCTCAGTTGTCATAAAAATATTATCATAGGCAGTCAAAATCCTGAAAGTGTAACGACCGGTTCATTTTAGGACACCGGCAATTATAGCTCTGGATAAAATATTAAATCCCAAGTTACACGGCAAAAAATAAGACTGAAAGCCACACTTAAAACACACGCCATACCACGCGAGGTGAATGTAGCATGCTATGTTCTATGATAAGAGATGTGGTTACCGCACTTAGTCCTTTAAGTGGACCATTGTACGTAGGCCATGGCGGCCATCATTCCAACTGTAGCATGCTTATTGGTCACATTTCATCTCGTGAAGCCACGTTTCGTCATTTGGCCAATGAACACGCGTGAAGTGGCGTCGGGTGTTATTATGTGTGCTACGGCCTAGATGAGATAGAACAACACCCATGCTCTGTTACAAAGTAAAATCTATACAGCTACTGTGTGTACAGAAAGCCACATATTTTGTGCTATATTCAGTTTTTGATTGCTATCACGATCGCTATCGCATCTTGGAAAGTATTTTCGTTCACAAAGGTTTCAGTAGGTACCTACAAGCAATTAGCTGCTTCAATTTATTCAAAAAGACATAAAGGTAGGAAATTTATGAGTTCGTAACTTAATTTGAATAATTTAGACCTATTTCATTCAGAAATCTACTTCATCTGTAGTCAACTAATAGAAAATCAAATTGGGCTACTATAATTATAAAAAATATTTCAGGTTTCGATGATCACGATCGTTCAAAGGAAGGAAGTTAGAATATTCGCAAGACGAACAGTAAATATAAACTCCATCAACTAATCTTATGAGGAAAACTTAAAGGCAGAAGGAGACCCGCCCTCCGATTCAAAATCTTTTCGATAAGCAGTTGTCGGCCGATTCATTTTGTTATCTCGTTCCGTCTACGAATTCTCGTAACGGGAGAAAAAGAGATAGACAACGACAACTGACTAATCGAATCATTCAGAATCAGGGGGCCAGTGATCATCATAATATCATAGCTTAAGACCTTGCTGACTGGCTAACCTTTTCACCACGGCATAAGCTATTCTCGTATAGCTCGTGCCGACACGATAGAAGAAGATAGCTTAAGAATCTCCGCCAATGGTTTAACATGAGTACCAGATCGTTGTTCCATGATGTGACATCCAAAGTTAAAATAGTCTGCATGATTGCCAACCTCGGATAGGAGGAAGATCGTTAAAAATGTCGGTTGGTGTACCACACATCATCAGTCACACCGATAATTCAGCCCTCATCAAGCTGTCTCACCCCCCTAATCCCCCGCCAGCAACGCTCTAAACCGAGGTCCGAGTCTCACTAGGGGTCGCCCTTAGTGCTGTTGTTGCAGATAGTCATGATGTTAGTGTAGTACAAGTAGTTAGCTTAGGTTAAGTATTTTACTCCCCCCCATTGGCTGGAGACCCTTCAGGTCTCGCCAATAAATAAGGCACGTGAAGAAAATTTGGTACCTACCTATGATACTTGTTATTTTAGGTTAGCAACAATATCGGCCGTTGGCTTTCCTTCGTTTATTAGCTTAGGAGCTTTTCTAGTGTTTGTAGAGCTAAAACAATGAAGCTCATACCTCGATCGCGCCTGAGGCATGCCCGACGATAATATGGAATCCGTTTGGAGAATATTGCAGTGCTGTTATAGCACCCTTTTCAGAACAGTACCATCTGTGATACACCATTTTGTTAGGAGTGTTTTTGAGAAACTTTTTATGATTTTCGGCGACCCATGCGTAGCGATTTTGGTCTTTTGATTTTTCAGGATAGAACATTGGGTACCATAATTTCGGGTGTAGTTCATTGTGGTAATATTGTTTGATATTCTTTGCGTATTCCTGCAGAACCTCTTTTAGTTCAGTATTTGACATTTTTGTAGTGGCCTACTTGATTAACGACAGATAGATAGGTAAGTACTTGTAAGTACGTACTTGTGACACAATCCACAAGGATCTGCCACAGCGTTGTCCTGAGAAGAATAGATGCGACAAGGATGGCTTCATCGAGATGGAGAAGAGGAGAATTCCTGCTTGTCAGCAAAAAATGCGGTCCCGCACCGACCGGCATAATCAACCTACTGCGTCCTACTGTACCAGTGACTGCTATATGTACGTGTCCAGGCTGCATTACTCTACAAAGGTCGAGGGGATTGTAGAGTACATCCTCATCAAGGCCAAGCTCACTCTGAGGGTCGAGCGATGGGACTCTCATCACAATGTGCACTTCCTATGTGGTGAGAGTGCTGACTGAATATCTGTCAACCTTTACCAAGGAGGAATTCTGGCCGAGAGGCGTACCTAGTATTCCAGCTATTCCGAGGCCCGATATCCGATACCGCACGACACACGACGCCGATTTTACGTGGGTATAAATTTGACAGCTCTTATTTACGTCCGTCTCTTTCATAATTTACCAGAGTAAAAAAGATGGCAATAGCCCAAATTAAGTTTAGTTTGTGAACGACAGAATCGGCACTATCAACAATGTTAACTCGTTATAACTGGTTGTGAAGAGTTGGACCTCCCACCGTAGGCTAGGTACAGACGCCAGCACATCAAGCTACCCGAAACTGTCAAATTTTCCCAATCAACCTTGAACCTAATGCTTTTGCAATAAAGATGAAAATCTATTACAGAAATTTGACAGATTGTAGTAACTTGATGTGCTGACGTCTCTGTACATTTTATTATATTACAGTTCCCTATTTTTGTTGCCCGACAAAATATACTGGGCAATTGTAGTTCTCAAAACCTACCTGAATTAAACCGGTAGCATGTCCCACAATAATGTTTTCTCCATCGGGCGTATAAATCATGCAACAGATAAACCCACATTCTGTCAAATAATGATCCTGCACTAAAACTTCATTCGCAGTATCTTTGAAGAATCTTTCATCATTATCTTTTAACCAAGTTAGCTCTTCAACATTGAAGCTTCTTTCAGCAAAAGACGGAAAATGAGATCTGGCGCAATCTTCTTCGCGCTGCAGCGAAGTTTTTATTCGTCTTTTATATTCTTCGACGAAAATCTGAATGTCTGATACGCTCTCAGAAAGATTAAACCGGGAGTAAGTTGATATACTATAGGAGGAGATACCCTTAACATTTTTCGCCATTTAACTTTTCTCTATTTAAACAAAATTATATTATCTTCTTCCCATAGAAGTAAATAATTAAAAAGTCCTTGCTTCTTCCCTAGTTATTTCAGACATGTTTTTTAACTGTCAAACAACAGATCCAAAGAGTAAAGTAATCGTAGGGGAAAACCTCTGAAGAAGGGAAAACCATGGGACAACAGTTCCGTTTATTCTAAGAGTTCCGTGCTGTCTTGTCTGTGCTATGATCGTTGTATGTACTGTGGTGGCGAAATAGAGAACTAACATTAAATGTACTGGATTTGACAGTTTTTGACATTTTCCTTCACAAGCAGCGCCGCCATCTACGTTTATTTAGAGCTATGTCGGACTCTAGTACAGACGCCAGCACAACAAGCTACCCGAAACTGTCAAAATTTCCCAATCAACCTTGAACCTAATGCCTTTGCAATAAAGATGAAAATGTATTAAAGTAATTTTACAAATTGTAGTAGCTTCGTGTGCTGTGCGTCTGTACGTATTACTTTTTCACTTTTTCAACACACTTGCTCGTAAGGTGCTCATTTTCCGTGGAAGAAGTTCGGTCTTTTGGAAAGCTTAAGGTGGAAACAGGTACAACGCGCAGAGGCTCCTTTGTGAACTGAACTTTAATTTAAAATGGAATGGGGCACCCATCGGGGACATGGCCGGATTAACCCTATCAGGGCCCCTAGGCAATGCAATTCTTGGGGCCCCTTTCCTTACCGTTTTCTTACTTTTCTTTTTAAAATACATTTTTTCTAATACAAAAGTCGAGTCAGATCGACTCCTTTGGTATCCTGTTACTTCAATCTCTAAAAGTCAAAGTCCCTTCTACCTGATTCAAGGAGAAAATCGAGATTTAAATAAAATACATGCCCAGATCAGCATACAAAAAAAAACTAATCGATTATAATTTTCATGATTTATTATCCTATTCATGAGATAGAGATTATGATATTCAGCGTTTTATTACAAGAAACTTTATCGATTTTTTTAAATTATCGACGCCATTACAGTTTTCAGAAGTTGTAGTTTTTGCGTAGAACAAAACGTTTCTAAGTTTAAGAGGTTTTTATGATTAGGTTGGCTTCATCGCCGTAGCTTCCATGAAAGAAAGAGATAGACTTATTGTAATACTTATAAGCAAAAACGAGACGCAAGACGTCCAACGTCCTCCATGAGAATACTCACCCGCGACGATACACGAAAACTCACGAATGCAATGCACAGCCGCCATATTGTCATGTCAATTTTGTGACGGTGGTGGGTTCGTTGTGCATAATTTTTGTCAGGATATTGTTGTAGTTTTGTGTTTATTAATCCCTTACAGCTTACGGCAGCTAAGGCAAGTATTAACTGCGTCACATTAATTAGTAATAATATGAAAACATAGAAACTGTAACGCTAAATCAAATACCAAACATTTTATGGGGTCGGGTGTGGTATTGGTATTTAGTCCATGGAGTACTTGTTTGTTTTGTTTTGTACGTTTCCTAGAGCCGTTGAATGCATAAAACGCGGTGTAGATTGAAGTGTTTATGTGAAATATAGAACCCAAATCATTTGTTTACTCTAAACCTTCAGATCGATACTTATGGCCGCGTAGTGATCGGTAAAAATCATGGTGTTTCTTTTCACAGGCGCAGGGTGCATTGTTGCATCCTCTGAACCATGAGCTATCAGATACCATCGTCTCAGAGCCGCACGAGTAAGTAAATCATAGTACATACATTATGTATTCTTAAATGAATCAATATTATAAGTTAAAGTAGTAGATAAATAGAGAATGTGTTCTACATAGAGATATAGTTAGGTACCTACTTGCAGATCGTTGTGACTAAAGTGACTCATATCAATGGTATTGACTGAACAGTTCAACAATACTATCAAATAATGAATTTCATTCATGAAGTATCATTCATGTTATACTTTTACTTGGATCTCATAGTAAGACAAGGTGTTTGTAATCTATTATTACTCATTCTATTGTTCTTCTGTATACCTTACACAGGACATAACCATGATGAGTATTTACTAAAAACGAATTTAAGCTATACTTACATGTGATAAAACCTATTTTTCATTCATAATTACCATCACAGTTGCAATCCTATTGAAATTTTAAGATAGATAGGAAAACCAATAGCTATACAGATGATGAGAATATACAAATTGCATAGGTTAAGCCGATTATGGGTTTTCAAGGATAGTAATAGAACAAACTTTTAGAGAATTTAACAATCGCCAACAACAATGGTAATTAGAATTGAAAAAAACATTAAGTTTATAAACTATGCATTATTGCAAAAATTCAAGGTTCAGCTGATGTGATATAAAGCTTTTTAAAAATATTTAAAACCGGATATAATACCTTTAAGTAACTTATGGTTTTTAAGGTGCATATAAAATTTTATTCAGTCTTTGTTGGCAAAGACTAGCTCGTTGTTTCTGCAAGGCAGTTCAAATAAATTTCAAGTCAATGATTGGTCAACCAAAACACTAACCACCGATCACATCGCTACAAATGAAATTTGACAGCTGATTAGTAAATTTTTGTGTTGATCAGGCTTTCTGAAAACCATGGCACATGGTTTTTATTGTGCATTTATGTTGGTACCCAAGGTATTTAATAAAAAAAACGATATGCCACATCAGTTACTTTTCAGAAGCTTGACGTCTATTGGAAATTGGAACATCCATATTCATAATGCAATTTCAGTTATAGGTAACTATAAATTTTATCATCTATTTCAGTGTCTCACAGCAACTATGCAGGCTCTGATGTGCCAATGGCACCAAGCAAGGAGCAGCAGACCCTCATGTGGCAGCAGAACTCCTACCTGGTTGACTCTGGCATCAACTCTGGGGCTGCTACTCAGGTATGTGCACTTCTTCTTCCTTTGCCTTGTCCCATTATCTGGGGTCAGCTCTCCTTGTCTACCTTCTCCATTTATGTTGATCCAGAGCGGTTGCGGTGTCTATTTCGCTCTCCTTTAGATCTATCTGGACTGTTGTCAGCCAAGTGGTGGGGGGTCTTTTGCGATTTCACGTCACTGTTGGAAGGTTAAGGACTCCTTGCACCATGTGGTCTTCTGGATGGCGTAACACATGTCCGTACCATCGAAGGCAAAGTCTTTTCTATTTAAATTAGGAATTTCGAAGCAAAACATCAAGTTCACTATGGTTTAAAACTTAGATGTTGGTACTAAGCAATGATGGTAGCTGAATTTAAAATTCAAGATTACACTGATGATTATAGATCAACCACAAAAACAGACGTTTCATAGGCACTGGATGAAGCATAAAAAGTCTATAATGATCATAGCATGTGGCATTCTACAGTTTCTGCCTACCCCCATGGGAAAAAGGCGTGATTTGATGTATGTACATATTCAAAGGCACCATAACATCTGTAAAGGCCTGTTTACACAGAGTGATGTAATTGTCAGTTGCATGACATAAGAAAAAAGCTCATTAAAAAGAGGAACAGTTAAAATAGTACAACTTTTGTTGTTGCTTCAATTTAATCCATTTAACAGGCAATTAATTTCTTCTGTGTAAAGATGCAAGGGCCATTGATGATGAAGGCACTGTGATCTGAATACACTGACACCCTATGGCACAAAAGAGGCCTCATACTGCTTGTAACTATTGAGTTACTTATAACACCAAATAAGGGAAGGGATGTTATAGAATATCAGAATGAAGAATAGAGTGGCCAGCACTTCTTCATCATTATAATAATGAACAATATTAGTTAAAATTCAGCACTATTAAGACACAAACTTAAGGCTTAGTTTTTACAAACTGAATAACCAACTAAATAAAATATTGATCAAATAATGTTTCTAAACAATGGCATAGTTATATGATACACAGGCTGGGGCCCATTTAATGAAACTACTTTGCAAGTCTGCATACTTTGGTACATAAATTCAGCTGAATAGTTCCAAAATAACAAATGCAGATTTGCAGAGTAGTTTCATCAAAACGGCCCCTGGTATGATTCTCAGAGGAAAATAAAGATCTCCAAAAATATAACAAGGCTCAATAACATAGTGCCAAGGTAAACTTTCTAGTTTTTACTAAAGTAAAAAAAAAATAACCAAATAAATACGTTGTTTTAGTAAGCTGATTTAATTTTAGAGCCCCACAGACTTTCTATCGGCCGATAGTTTGGTTGGTTTCTTAATCAGCATGAAGATGCATGCAAATGTGCACACTATAATACGTTTCGTTTCAGTACCAGCCGATAAAGAAGTTTGATGGGCTACACAATTGCCTTCAAACTGTACTGTACTGACTGTTTAGTTGGCCCAGTGTGCGCGCTAGCAGCCCAACCCGACCAAACTATCGGCCGATAGAAAGTCTGTGGTCTGCGGGGGCTCTTAATGTTACAACATTGCTTTTCAAAATCTAATAATTTCGATTTTGTAATTTTACCAGCACAATGTTAAATTAACTAACTTCCAGTTTTATTTCATTAATTCTTAGTGCAATTAGGTAAATATAAATTGTAAGTTGTTAGGAATTGATGGTAGGCCAGTGTCTCTGCGGTTTGGGTATGAAGAAATACATGCCTTTTCGCTTCCAGAGCGAAAGACAAGAAAACTGAACTGAAATGTGATAGTGCTAACGCACTGCAGAATAGGAACGCTTTTGCCAGACAATAAAGCATAAAGTGCTCAAATTGATGCATAGAGCTCATTTTTCTAGTTATTTGACACGTAAGTTCTGGAGTGAGGTTTTATATGTTTATTTATTATTCTTTGTTCAGGCACACAATTGATTTTAGTTCTCATTTCAATGTAAGTTTGTTAAATACACACAAATTTTAGTATTTAGATAGGACCAGGAGCTCCTTCGTCAATGCATGACCTAAAAAATGATTTTTAAGCCGTTGTTAAGAAAGCATTGTTCAAAATTACCCACTGAAGCCTATAAGGGTAGACTTAGGAAAAATGTGCCTAGTCAATATTAATAAAAAGCTCCCTTTGATTTTATCCCATCTAAAGGTGATGACTCGAAAAAAAAACATTCACGGAAGCAGGAGACAATTGTAAACACAATACTATATATACACTCTAAAATAATGGTATCATGTTTCGTGTAAGTGACACCAAAGGAAGGAATTATTTGAAAAATGGGTAGTTGTTTGTTTACATCTTGTTTCATGCTTTAGTGAATTTAATTTAGGGTCTAGGAGACACAAAGGATTCTAGCCAGTAGAACAACATAATGAGTTATGTTTTATTTCATAGGTCCCATCACTCACTGGCAAGGAAGATGACGAGATGGAAGGGGACCAACTCATGTTTGATCTGGACCAGGGATTTGCTCAGGGTTTTACCCAGGAGCAAGTTGATGGTGAGTTTTATAATGATACACATTTGTTTTATTTTTAGTAGGCCTTTGATCAATTATTTGTCAAAAACAAGGATTTGTATTCAAACTTGAGATTTATTCACTTTGTTTATATGAAACGGAATCAGGTCATCTTCCTATTTATTGATTCATAAATCTATATCTTGGGACGGCTTACTAATGACACTTAAGGATCATACAAACAATATTCTATGTTTTGCTGTTAACAATCCAAATTGTTTTCATTTACTATTTAAGCGCAAAACCTTGAAAGGCTGAATAGGAATAAAAATAAACACTCTAAATGTCATTCTCCACAATATCTCACAACCCTCATTTTGCAGTGCAAATAATTGAGTAAACCCCCCAATAAATCTGAGCTTTATCAATTTGCAGGGACCTTTCTAGACCAGTCCTATGGGTTTTATTTAACATCTCTCTTAATTTAGCATTCTGATTCCTGTTCAACCACTTCAATTGGCATGATAGGATACAACATTTCTTTACCTCACTTCAGACATGAACCAGCAGCTGTCCCAGACGCGTTCCCAACGTGTCCGGGCCGCCATGTTCCCTGAGACTCTGGAGGAAGGCATCGAGATCCCTTCCACTCAGCTGGACCCCGCCCAGCCGACGGCCGTGCAACGTCTCGCTGAGCCGTCGCAGATGCTCAAGCATGCTGTTGTCAACCTCATCAACTATCAGGATGATGCTGATCTGGCCACCAGGTATAAAGAGGCTTTTGTTTTAATAAATCAGTGTGAATTAAAACACTTTATAAAACTACAAAAGACTTTATTTACTAATGAATTGGCCATGCAAGTAAGACTTTGAGAAAGAACCTACCAATATGTATTAAAAAATATCTTCAAATGTTGGACGTGGTTTTTACAGTCAGGATATCAGCTACATCAGAATTACTCTTGTCACTTATAAGATCAAGTCAGCTTATTTGATCTTACCACTTACTTTCAGGGCTATACCAGAGTTGATCAAGCTACTCAACGACGAGGACCAAGTGGTCGTGTCTCAGGCTGCCATGATGGTGCACCAGCTCTCCAAGAAGGAGGCTTCTCGCCACGCTATCATGAACTCTCCGCAAATGGTCGCTGCTTTAGTGCGCGCCATTTCTAACAGCAATGACCTCGAGACTACCAAGGGGGCTGTGGGAACCTTACACAACTTGTCTCACCACCGTCAAGGTCTACTCGCCATCTTCAAGAGTGGTGGAATACCAGCTCTTGTGAAGCTCCTCAGCTCTCCAGTAGAGTCTGTTCTCTTCTACGCGATCACGACTCTCCATAACCTGCTCCTGCATCAGGATGGCTCCAAAATGGCTGTTCGTCTTGCTGGAGGCCTTCAGAAGATGGTGGCTCTGCTGCAGAGGAACAATGTGAAGTTCTTGGCGATTGTAACCGATTGCCTGCAGATCTTGGCCTATGGAAATCAAGAATCAAAGCTGATTATTCTCGCGTCCCAGGGACCTATCGAGTTGGTCCGCATTATGCGCTCCTACGACTACGAAAAGTTGCTGTGGACCACCTCCCGAGTTCTGAAGGTGAGCATATGATATTCTTGACTTTTAAAGCTAAAATTCAACAACTAAATAATTATGATGTCATTTACAAGACTAGGGGTTAGACTACCCTCGACTTTTTTTCATATTATGAGGGCCGGAGCTGAATATGAGTCTGTCTATCCTCATGAATATATGTATATACGTTATTCATGAGGAAGGCCAGCAGGGTTTTCGCGTTCCCGGGAATTCCCGGGAACCTGTTTTTTTTTTTTTGTAGAAATATAGTTTTTCTTCTGTATTTCAAAGTTAAACTTGTGTTTTGAGCAATCACGCGTTTTCGGGAATTCTCGGGAATGCGAAAACCCTAATGGGCAGACTCGATTATGATGACATTATGTTCCCTTATAGCAAGGCAACATAGTCATAAACATAATAATCATAAAGGTAGGCTAGGGGTAAGATTGATAATTATTGCTCTAGGCTCTTCTTAGCGCTTTAGCTGACCCAACTATTCGTTGCCTTATACAGCTCTCGTATTATTTTTGCAATCACTCACATTTAGAGTAAGACGTGATAACTGATTACTTGTATATTAAAACTACTATAATACTTGATTTTCCTCCAGGTGCTCTCAGTTTGCTCTAGCAACAAGCCTGCGATCGTGGAGGCCGGCGGCATGCAAGCCCTGGCGATGCACCTCGGCAACCCCAGCGGTCGCCTTGTGCAAAACTGCCTCTGGACTTTGAGGAATCTGTCTGATGCTGCCACTAAGGTATTACAAAATTATATTTACTGCTATCAACTTATGGTGATCTTGGGTAACATTGAATAAAAACTGTTCAAACATTTTTGTTCTACATAGTATAATGGTTAGATCTATTGTTAAATTTTACCAATTCTCCGTAAAATATAATAAAAATAAGGATTTATTCGTCAGAAATAAATTCAATTCAAAATTACACAAAAATGTTTCTAACAATAAATGGCACTTTGAAAGCAATTATTCAAAAAAAAATGCATAGTTAAAAATCCATGTTATTGTTTTATTTATTCTAAAGTTGGGTATAAAAATCCACTGAAGTAATAAACCATAATTAGGCCAATATATCTTTATTTCAAATTCCATAAAAATCTGAAGAAAGTGTTCAAAATTACCCAACTTGACTGTAATTATTTCGCATTTTAATCTATTGCATCACTTAACTTGACTCATTTTTTTTTGTCTCCATCCGTGAGTCACTTGATCTGAAATACCCATTTTAAGTCTGTAAAGTGATGCGTGCCTTCCTTTTCCAGTACAATTAAGTGTTTGTGAAAACTTTATAATAATTTAATTTTAATTTCTCATGAGGTGGAGGGCCTGGAAGCTTTGCTACAAAGCCTGGTGCAAGTTCTCGCCTCTACCGACGTCAACATCGTCACCTGCGCCGCCGGCATCCTGTCCAACTTGACTTGCAACAATCAACGTAATAAGGTAAACTACGTCTTTTATTAATGTTTTCTGATGAATTGTGTTGTGTAGACAATAACACACATAACGTCGGCTTAGAGTAAAAACCTCGAGAATGCATTTGTTCATTGCGCAGTTCCTGTGGGCTTTCACGTGGATGAAGTCGCTTGCAAAAGCTGGTCAGTTATATTCACTATAAATACAGGCTGTAAAAAGACCCATCACATAGCCGAAATCTACGCACTCTGTACATCAAACTATATTACATTGACCAGTGGCAGACCAAAAATAATTGCTGGGAAACGAGTATAATTTTTTGGCATGAAAAAAAAACGTTTTTTTTTGTAGCGCGCAAATTATGGTTGTGGCGATGCCGCGCGTTGACATGCGTGCAGCGGCCACACAGCCGAACCAAGGCGGTCGTGTGTCGTGTGCGTTTGAAATTCATTTCGTTTTTGTAACTTCAAATGCGTAATTTGTTAGGAAAAATTTAAATTTTTGATAATGTTTGTATGGAAGAAAGTTTAGTATTATGACTTGGAAATCGTTTTTGGAAAAAACTAAAAAAAAATATGTGTACTTTGACCTTCAATATCTCCAAAACCAATGATTTCCCAGGTATGGTTTGTTCGAAAAAAATGATCCCAATGATGGGTAGAATACGTGGTTTTCGTTATCGTTAAGGGTCTTTTTACACCCGATATATACATGCCTACAAAATAATTTGGCATAGAGCGGTTTTTTTATAATTCTAATACCTACTCCCTATACATCGTGATAAAATGACTAAATTGCATTCCCGAGGTTTTCACTCCTTTATGTGTCAATAATTTTATCGAAACGAAAAAGAGTCGTCTAAATCCGTGATATATTTCTTGTCACAATATTATCTGCAAGGCAGCTGGTTGCTTGTGCAAAGATACACCACTATCTGTCCCTTCAAGTATAACAAGCACGGTTCTCGTTGTTTATTGTCAAGTGATATAACAAGAGCCTATAATTTACCAAGAGTTCAACTTTTACCTGATATACTTAGCTGACGCAATTCACTTGAACATTGCACGGCTGTGCAATCTCCTGGTAAATAGGTCAAACGGAACTCTTTGTTATACAAATAGTATATTTTATTTTAAACTTGTGCTCCAGTTTTATTCAGAATATGAAACAGAATAAGTACTGCAACTTTTTCTGGTATCGTTTTGACGACGATATCTTACACTGTTCATGGTCATCTCGGTATATAACATGTTAGAATATTTAGTAACACAATGAATGTTCCCAGGTGACGGTGTGCCAGGCCGGCGGCGTGGACGCTCTGGTGCGCACCGTGGTGTCTGCGGGCGACCGCGAGGAGATCACCGAGCCGGCCGTCTGCGCGCTGCGACATCTTACTTCGCGTCATGTCGAGAGCGAGATGGCTCAGAACGCTGTGCGCCTGCATTATGGATTGCCGGTTAGTAACTAATATCTAATAGGTAGAGTTGTTGAATACAAGAGCTCTGGGGGGTTACCATGATCTGTTATAGCAGGAATGTTTTAATATTATTACGAAAGTGGGTAAGAGATGGCGCTAGAGAGCTGTCTAGCGCTGTCACTTTCCCACTCTCGTCGGTTTTCAGAAAAGTAAATAACAAACAATTTGGCATTTTTTTATAAACAATAAAAGAAGAAAAGAATGTTTTTTTTTTATGTAGGTATCATTTTAATTTTTTATTCACGAAAGTAGTAAAAAAATGATATTTTGCTAGGTTTAAAAATAAAAATATAAGAAAGAAGACATTGCGACTTGTCCAAAAAAGTTGGTGGGAAAATAGTTCCCTGTGTCCAATTAAGGGTTAAAACATTCCTGCTATAACAGATCATGGTAACCCCCCTGTTGACTGCTGCGTTGGTCTAGCGGTAGCAAACATGAGTTTACTATACACTTTTGCGCAACCATTCGAAGAATATAGGCGTGATCTTATGTTAAGAGCTCGGAAAAGGTTCGTGCTAGTTCATTATGTAGATTGTTGATCATGTTCTCCCTGATCGTTTGTTGCAGGTGATAGTGAAGCTGCTGCAGCCTCCGTCGCGCTGGCCGCTGGTGAAGGCGGTGGTGGGGCTGGTGCGCAACCTCGCGCTGTGCCCCGCTAACTACGCGCCGCTGCGGGAGCACGGGGCCGTGCATCACCTCGTACGGCTGCTCATGCGCGCCTTCAACGATACGCAGAGAGTGAGTACATTATACTAGTATGTACTATGTGCAGTACATACCGCAGCCGCCGTCTGCAGGAACGGGCTGTTTATAGAAGTTATCTGCTCTGCCTAAATAGTTCAGCAGTGATAGCCTAAGCCGCGTACAGTCATCGCAAGGCGTGCGTCGCGAATGGTTCGTCACGCATGACTCGGGCTGTGTGGACGTGTGTGCTCACTGTGAGCGTTCGCCTAAAGGCTCCAGTACACGTTGGCCGAGCGCGCTCGGCAAGTGCGTTCGGCAAACGTGTACTGGGCCGTTTTGTGTGTATTTGGCGTTTGCGGCCAACACTCGCCGACGACCCGATTAGTGTCGGTTTTTTGTGCACAAATCAAAGAAATTTGGCGCAAGCCGCAAACAGCGTTCACACGTTGGCCGAGTGTTCAGTTCATAGTTACCATCGGAATAGACTGTAGTGTCGCGCTTAATTGTTTCGAACTACGATTGTTTCACGAACATGGCGCTCTTCTCTGGTGCACAAGTAAATAAAATTTGAAAGCGCTTGATAAGTATATTGCAGCGGCCGTGATCACCCTGATGACGTCCATCTTTATCTAACGACCAATGCAGAATGAAACACGCCAACGTGTGAACAGCACCACGAAAATCTGTCGAGCGCACTCGCCGAGCGCGCTCGTCCAACGTGTACTGGAGCCTTCATACGATCGTTGCGAACGCCGCCTCAGTGCGAGCCGTGCGCTCCGTGTGGACGGACGGGTGTTATTTGCGTTGCGCGCTCATGAACACCGTGCGTGGTTGTTTGCGTGCTCAGCTTTTGAGCATGTGTCGTTCGGGACGCACGCATAAATGTACCGCTGTATGCCTCAGGTGCCTACTACACATGAGGATCTGAGTTCGATCCCAGCCTGCACCTCTGACTTTTCTTGGTGAACAAACTTGTACACCTGGGAGGGCTCCAAACAGTTCTCAATAGTGTGTGTACTCCGCCAACCCTGCACCAGGCCACCAGGCATGCACAGGCATGGAGGACTGTCTTAAATCCTTCTCATTTTGAGAAGAGGCCTGTGCTCAGCAGTGGGACAGTAATGGTGATGGTGATCTGCTATGTCAACACTATACACACTAAACTCACTGCGATAAGATTCTCGTATAACACTTGTGTGTAACACTATGCTGTGAGAATCCCTAATGATTTAATACACACTGCAAAATCATAATCTACCGTTTTTGATTGTTTGAAGTATCCATTTATAATTTTGTGTTGATGTAACCTAAATTACTGCCTCGTTGGTCTAGCAGTCGCAAACGCGACTGCTGAGCGTGAGGTCATGGGTTCGATTCCCAGATCGGGCAAAGTGTTATTGAGTTTTTCCGTGTGGAATTTCTCAGTAGCAGCCGAGAGTCTGGATTTGTGCCCTGTCGATAGCAATAGGCTCGCCCCCTATTACATAGGACGTAAACCTAAACGGCGAAATGTGGGTGTCCTTCGGGGAATTTTTCTTCATTATTTCGATTTATGAGTGTAACCTAAATCGAAATAAATATTCTAAGACAAAACATCACCGATTCCTTACAAACAATGCTAAACTGAACCATAACTATTCCAGCAACGCAGTTCGTCCGGTGGAGGCGCGGCCGGCGGTGCTTACGCGGACGGAGTGCGTATGGAGGAGATCGTGGAAGGAGCTGTGGGAGCATTGCATATTCTAGCGCGGGAGAGCGTCAACCGTCAGCTCATACGTCAGCAGAACGTTATACCGATATTCGTGCAGTTGCTGTTCAATGAAATCGAGAACATTCAGGTAAGATTAGAAGTTTTTTCCAATTCTGTTCGAAGTATTCAGTTCAATCAAATATCATATAATCCACCGCGAATGTGTAATGATAGTTTGCTGATTAGCACTGTGAATCCCACGTACGTAGGTGTTCACATGCCTTACTCAATAGATACAATTAATGACAAACTTTTATTTTACAATAGTGAAAAAAAATTTTTTTTTTCTTCAAAAATTCTTTCCTTCACCAGAAGTTTGTTATAACACGTATACTCAGCCCTTACTTTTTCCAAAGATTTTGTTATTCTGAAATCAGCTTAGTTCACTTGTTCTTACAGTTGATATTTATGTTAGAATAATATTTCATTTATGTTTTCATAATTGTTTACGTATAACTAATACGGCCACTACTTACAGCGCGTGGCAGCAGGAGTGCTCTGTGAACTGGCTGTCGAGAAGGAAGGAGCCGAGATGATAGAAGCCGAGGGCGCCACAGCCCCGCTCACCGAACTGCTGCATTCACGAAACGAAGGTTGCTACTCAAGTAATTATATTTTATAGGGCTTGATAGGCAAAGGTTTTACATGCTGGCCTGATTTGGTCAGTCAATGTGTCGAGCGTTGCACGATCAAATCCGGTCAACGATAAAAAATGTCTATCGCTCCACTCGTGTGTCTTGTAGAGTTGAGTAGTATTTTTTTGCATGTAAACAAAGGAAATAGTATTGCATCATGTAAGAATATCACAATTAAGACGATCAAGCTGTCTAGCATTGTATAGTTGTTGCATTTCACGATGACGGTGACGGGGATGATGTTGCAATGAAAATGCACGAATTCTTGTTGAATTTTTCGATGATGACTAACTTCTTATAATATTATTGTAATACAAGAAGTCCATCGCAGTTGTTTCTCCATGTTATTCCTCGATGTAGGCTCTCATAACCTATAAAATGCATGTTTCAGTCCCAATAACCATTCATTTACCAAGTACAGTCAACCAATGAGAAAAGTATACCGGCAACTAAAGTTCGTTTCAAAATCCCTGAGACTAAATTGACATGCGCGAAACGTCAAATTTGAAAAAAGTAGTCGGGTAGTCAACAAGTTTCACATTTGCGCCTGTCAATTTTGTCTCAGGGATTTTGAAACGAACTATAATCTAAAAGACGTATTTTGCAGTCGCTTGTCTGACCGCGTTTTACGTATAAAAAGTTACTACGAACACAGTTACAATAAAAATAGCCTGCATGGTGCATTGATATCCGATGTTTGCCTGTATGCCTAATTATTTTTTGAGTGTACATGCACAGTCAAGACTGATGTGTACCCTTAATAATTGTATGCAATATTAAAACATATATTTTCTTTCGTTTTTTTTCCAGGCGTAGCTACTTACGCAGCAGCGGTGCTATTCCGCATGTCCGAAGACAAGCCTCACGACTATAAGAAGAGACTCTCTATGGAGCTAACCAACTCTCTGTTCCGGGATGATCATCAGATGTGGCCCAACGATCTCGCTATGCAACCTGATCTTCAGGTAAGGAATTTCTAGTAAACTATAATGTAGATAGAGATTCGAAATTTGAAAGTTTATCGTTTTTTAGTTCAAGTTTAGTTTTTTTTCTTGTAATTGGCCAGTAATATTAATTCGTAATCGTTCTATGCATATTGTATCGAGTTATTATTTGCCGATATGTTATCATTGTTTAGAATAAAGCCGTGTTTTTATGTTTGGGGCCGTTCAAATATTACGTAAGCAGATTTATTACAATAATTTACCCCTCCATCCCCCTTGTCAGCAAAAGTAAGCAAAGCTCTTACCCCCTCCCCCCATGCTTACGTAAACATTTCTCAATTATAAATGTATTTTTTTTATATATTATAATTATAATGTTATAATTATAATTTTAAAAATAAGAAAATAGATTTAGGGTAGAGATTAGATTTTACTGATACAGTATTCAACGTAGAGTAAGGGACAAAAATATTATAATCTTACGAACATAACAAACTTTTCAAGCATAGACAATGTGAGGGTTGCCATTCGTGTAAAAAAGTAAATAACTACCGATGACGTAATCATCATCTAGACTCCCCTACCCCCCATGTCATCCAAAATAAGTAAAACAAAGACCCCCCCACACCCCCATAGTGCTCACGTAATACTTGAACGGCCCCTTTGCAAACAGAATAACATTGTTTGCTAAGCGAATAGGGGCGTGGCCTAACAGTTTTGTTAGAAAATTGCTGTGGACCCTGCCTCTGCTTAAGGGCCTTTTACCTGTGACGCGGGCTCGTGCCCGCATGCGTGCATCACCCGCACCCGTGGCGCCTGAATTTCACCTTTTCATACATGTATTTATTGTGATGCGTGAAAAACGCACGAAAAGGTGAACTGCGAGCGCCACGCATGCGGGTGACGTACGCACGCGGGCACGAACCCGCATGACAGGAAAAAGACCCTAACATTGTTTTAACCGAATAGGGGCGTGGCCTAACAGTTTTGTTAGCAAAAACACAATAACATGGCGCAGCGGACCCGGCTTAGCAGTAATTTAAATGTTTTGGAGGTAGCCTCAATTTCGAAAAATTACCGACAGTAAAGTTTAGTCTATACCACTTTTACGCCAATGTCGTACCGTCAATACTTGTGAATGTGGCTTCAAAATCCCTTTTATTTTACACTATAATTTATTTATTTTTTTGTCAATTTTCCCCTCACTTTATTTAATTTTGATCCGAACTCCCTTCATTAGGATATGCTCGGACCAGAGCAGGGCTATGAGGGGCTGTATGGAACTCGACCGTCGTTTCACCAGCAAGGTAAGTTGGGATGCCATTTGTAGAAGTTTGGTCGACTAACACTTTAGAACTGTGTAGAAATGATGTTACAAAACCTCACTTAGTTTGTTTAATATTTTTCATTGAATATTAACCACCTCTTTTCTCGCGGATATTTAATTATATCCTATGTCTGATGTTTATTGATACTATTAGTGCAAGTTTCGTATCTATCAGACATATCTTGTTTTTTGTCGAACTTTACAAACAAATTATCTTTCTGAGTATGATGGTAGATTTTCCTTTTCAAAATCAGTTTCCATAACTTTTCATGTCAAAAAAAAAAACATTCAGACGTATTGGGAACCACCTTTTTTTTTGAAGTTGGTTAAAAATTATATTTATTTCAATCACAAATTAAACAATAATGTTTAATTAAAAAAAAACTGAAACATACTAACCTAATTTCGCATTCACAATATTCTTCCCCGTATTTTATAGTCAACTCACTTTTAGAACATAGTGTTAAATTAGTAAATTCTTATGTAGTAACCTAGATACAATATTTAGAATAGATACTAGTTTTCAAATAACAATAAGTAAAGTTTCTAAAAACATTTTACATGATAAAGTAAGGTTATGTAATATCTTTAAAACTTGAGAAGTATTTTTGCTATAAAATTTTCTCTTGAATATACACGGTGTTTTTTTATTGGCTAGGGAGCTGTGTATATATATGTGTATACGATAGTGATATACATACCAAATACTATCTAAAGTATCCATCATATTATCTAAACAATTTTCGTACGTTATACGTTTTCAGTGGATACAAAATAGTTAAAAAAAAAAAAAAAAATCAAGAAACATTACGTATTAGTTACATTGCATGTTCACACCGTTTCTCAGAAAGCTCCCTAGCCGATTAAAAAGCACCGTGTGTATAGTCGTACAGAAATACTTCACAAGTCCTCACGATTGTATATTTGATAGCACTTATTATGTTCCTATCATAAGATATTGAAGGTGTCTCTATAAATACGATTTTCTCTCTTCTTTACACGCAGCTTAACCCGGGACCTATTTATCATTAAACACAGGTGATGGGAATATTATTTCTATTGTTTTCGTGTTTTAATACTTATTATGTGTATTTTTATATATTGGTCTATATTTGTGATGTAACAGGGTTTGTGGTTTCCATTAATTGCTATCAGCATGTCACATTATTAATATGTAATCCATATTTATTCATGGTAATGGGCAGGTAAGGTGTTCCATATAATTTTAAAAAGAAACAAGACTTTCCCGCAGTTTCACTCGCATCCTAGGGGAACTACTTAATGTACCTACCCGTGTAAAAAGTATCCTGTCTTAATCCAAGGCATGGTCTATCTGTGTGCCAAATTTCATCGAAATCCGTTCAACTGTTTTGTGTTATTGAGTAACCAATATCCATCCATATATCCCAATAGGATTTTCATTCTATGCCGCCTTAAATTGTTTGTGCTTTATTAAATGTACATGAGCGAAAATCTCACACTCACTTAGAAAAATATTTTAATTCAGATCAAAGTTATTAAAATTTCGGTGATAACATTTTGGGTCAGTTCCCCGGATTTAACACAACAATATTATACAAGGCGTCCCACGACTTTGCCACATGGAGGGGAAGTACCTTAAATACTGTAGATAGAAAAATTTACTGAATGAAGACTTCATTTTTATTTTAAAAACAATACGAACTGCATTCAAAGAATTTTAAATAATCACCTAAATGAACCGGGAATCGAACCCGCTAAATGTAAAAACAAAAAAAAACTGTAATTTCATTGTTTTAATCGAAAGACCCGATCAGATACATTTATTTCTTCTAAATAACATAGCATCTAAAATAAAAGGAACACCATGAAATTTAACATTTATTTGAAATAATAAGACACGTTTAACTGTGCAACTTACAAACAATTTAATTTATTAAATGCTCAAAATGTATCTCTTCCTATTGTACAAATTGTAACTCTTTTAATAATCTCGGTTACCGTTGAGTTATTTATTTTTTCATGGTAAATATTTGAAATAATACATCGAAATAGTAATAAAGCAGAAATTAGTACATAAAGACAGTTGTTGTATGCACGACATTAATCAAAGAAATGCTATTCATTATTCTGAACAAAATTTTAAATTAAATGTTAAATTTCATGGTGTTCCTTTTATTTTAGATGCTATGTTATTTAGAAAAAATAAATGTATCTGATCGGGCCTTTCGATTGGTACGATCAAATTACAGTTTTTTTTTGTTTTCACATTTAGCGGGTTCGATTCCCGGTTCATATAGGTGATTATTTCAAATTCTTTGAATGCAGTTCGTATTGTTTTTAAAATAAAAATGAAGTCTTCATTCAGTACATTTTTCTATCTACAGTATTTAAGGTACTTCCCCTCCATGTGGCAAAGTCGTGGGACGCCCTGTATATTAGGAGTGCTAAGGCTGCAGCCGCATTGATAAGGTGGCGAGGATAACTTTGAATACACAACATTAAAGTCACTATCATAAGTTTAAGGCATCGCAATTTTAACAGTACGGCAGCAGCAATCTTACAGCTGCTTCAATATCATAAAACAGTCCTCACGGCAAGACACGAGCGTTATATTTGTGTGAATGCACATCCGCACGCCAATACCTGGTGGCCTATTACGAAAATCGAACTACGATGTTTCGGCTGACGGATTACACGTTTTCCAACCACGAAAATGTTTCGGATCCGATAATCTATTCAATTTTTGTGATTTGACATTTTGTCTTTCGTTCACCCGAGGTGGATACAGACTGCGAGGCATGCGCCGCGAACGGCGCACAACGAATGCCTCAGTTTGAGGCGTGCGTGTTGAAAAAATATACCAACATAATGCTCGGGTCGAGCCATCGCGTGCGAAGCAAATGCCTCGTTTGTCTGTCTTCCTGTTTGTGGCGAGACATGTGCTACGCACAGGCGCAGTTTCATTTTCTCAGTCGAGTCGTGAGTAATCGTACGCGGCGCACACCTCGAACGTGCATGCGCGACTACGTCCACAACTAATGTAATGCTCGCACTGAGGCGCTTTGATCTTGAAGCGTCTGCCAACATACGTTGGCTTGCCCTCGCACGTGCATAGCACATGCCTCGCCACGAATATGAAGGTACACACCTTGCGAGGCATTCGTTGTGCGCCGTTCGGCGGTTCGATGCCTCGCAAAGTCTGTATCCGCCTCTCTCAAATGTTAATTGACATCTAGTAGTTCGTCGTATATTTATAAGTTCTATGTTCTTCGTTATTTCTTTTCGATCCGAAAGTTCGATGTTCATTTTTCGGAGTATGCAGGGCCCCTGTTCGTAAAACATTTCGACCAATCTGCGTGCTTGCCGCTTCTCTAATACTTTCGGCGCTTATTCACACTGATGATAAGCCCATGCCTCGCCGCAAGGACTGTAAAATTGTAAATAAACAAAAATATCTGCTTCCATACATTAACAATCATACTGTGTGTCCCCGATGCTCAAAAACTAAACACCAATTCCCTTGCTCAATTCAAAACTCAAATACACGTCCTGAATTATCTATTTCACAGGCTACGATCAAATACCGATAGACTCAATGCAGGGATTAGAAATCGGCAGCGGTTTCGGCATGGACATGGATATCGGGGAGACCGAAGGAGCGGGCGCCGCATCAGCTGATCTGGCGTTCCCGGAACCCCCACATGACAACAACAATGTTGCCGCTTGGTACGACACCGATCTTTAGATTAAATGCCCTATTTTGTAGCTAAACAATGGCATATTTTATGAGAATTCAGTTCAATTTAATTTAAGGTATATGTAGTGTGTTTTTGTTAGTGTTGTGTCAGTTCAAGCTACTCTGAAATATATATACGTAAATGTTAACAAAACATCGCAAATCGCGAATTAACTTTCTGATTAATGTATTCAGTAAAGACGCAAAAATAAAACAAAGAATTTCATGTAATACGCGTGTACATGAATTATACTTACGTATAATTTACCAGTGTTTTAGTCGCTAAGTTTCCAAGTTACGCTAAGTTAGCCTTAGTCTAATTTGGAGATAATTGGCGACGTTATATCAATTCATATCCATGCAATTATATACAAAATCAATAATAAATTGACGCAACTTCAATGTTATTAAAATCTGTGATGACGAGCAGCTAAGAAATGCAATACAAAGCGCGACATGTTACCAAGCAAGAAATCATTTGAACCAAGACTTTCAAGTTTATTTACATTGGTGCTAATATAACAACAATTTAATGTTGACTGCGAAATTATACAAGAACAAATGTTTTATTTTATTATTAATTGTTTATGTTAAACGCGTGAAATGTCAAATTATTCGGAAAGAAAACCCTGCATTGGTTATATCGTGATTTTATACGCGCACGTATAAAATGCGTATAATCGGAAAATAGGGTACTCTAACTATAAGTTTAAGATTTTTTATAGGCTTTAAAATCGTATTTCTTAGTACTTGTAATTGAATTAGTAATGCGCATTTAAAGTATTGGATTTATTTAAGAATGATCGAGTTTTTTTTTTTATTATTATTATTTTGTTACTATTTTGAATGAATCATTATTTAAATGATGAATAAGACTGTTTGATTGAGTGAGTCATGTATTCGAAGTTTAATTTTAATGTTTGACTGCCATTTTTTTATCCTGCCCTTCTGAACAAGGCCAAATTTTAGGAGTGTAGAAAGAAGGTAGCCATGCGTACGATTTTTTTTTACTGTAGGCTAAGTTTAGTATTTGTTGATGAGAACGTGATATTCTCTGATGTAGATTAAGTAGTGAGATTAAGCATAACAAAATTTATGTATTCAATTCACGTGGACTAATGGCAAACCTCTTCTGATATGAATGGATGCATGTTTTTTTATTTTCAATTATTTTATGAAAGGTACTTAAGATGAAGTACGTTTTACTATAGTTTTTACCAATAATATCGGCTATTTGCACATCCTATGATATACAGAAAACTAGAAACGCACTCTAAACCGTTAGAAGAATGTATCTTAGAATAATATAATCGTTTAATATAAGATTTATAATAATTTACTTGATTGTCCACTTAGGATCCTCTTATATATTTTTTTCTATTTGATATTTTAATCGACTTTACCGATGTTTTTATATCGACTCGACTATGGAGACATTTGTAAAGTGTCACAATTTGTGTCCATTTCTGCATGGATAATAAACTAAATTTAATTAAAATATTGAAGATTTTCATTTCTCTCACCCACACCAGTACACAACATAAGGCTCGGTATCCATCAAAGCAGAGAGGAGAGGAGATGACTCATAAACGACCAATAGGATTTCTTTAGGAGTTGAAGCTAAGCGGAGAGATGTGGAAATAACGCAACCCTATTGGATGTTCGAGTCATCTCTTCTCTCCTCTCCGGTTTGGTGGATACCGAGCCTAAGACCCAATTTCACCATACAATGTTAGTTGTTAATGTTCTGTTAAGCTGTCAATTACAATTTCAATGTACTGTTAAACAGTCTGTTAAAATGTTTAACAGGACATTAATAACTAACAAAGTATGGTGAAATTGGGTCTAAGGCTCACAAAAAGAGTTCATAATAGTTTAGTTAACACTTTAAATTACTTACCCATTTTAGGTTTCTGTCAGAGGTTGAAAACCCGAGACGGAAATCTGTTTTCACAGAACAATTTTGCATGAGGTGTTGGTTTTGAGATCACAAAACGTGTCAGCCCATATAGGTAGATTTAGTAATAAGTACTCACATGAAATACATGCGTTTTAATAATAACCATGAGCTCCAATATTAAACAACGACCATCAGCAAACTGTGGATGTAATTAAATACATCACTGAATACCCCTACGGGGAATGTTTTCGTGGGGATGTCTCAATTGCCATAGTAAATTGGCAATTGCTCTGAGGTTTTGCATTACGTTGCTCGCAGAACGGATGGCCGATGGGGCCGAAAGGTTCTGGAGTGGCGACCGCGTACCGGAAGACGCGGCGTGGGTAGGCCTCCCACAAGGTGGACCGATGATCTAGTGAAGGTCGCGGGAATATGCTGGATGCGAGAAGCACAGGACCGGTCGATATGGCGATGATTGGGGGAGGCCTATGTCCAGCTGTGGACGTCTTTCGGCTGAATGATGATGATTATAATGATAAGTTGCCTTTTAAGCGATTCACAACCTTAGGCACCCTGGAATAAGGACTTTAAGGAAGCTAGTCACTGCCCGATACTTTTGGCCTTCAATGAATAGCGATGTGAGTAACTGGACTCGAACTTGCGACCCGTGCCAGCGATCGAAAGTTCAACAGCACACTAAGGCACCTATGACGAGTTTTAAACAAGCGAATCGTCTGGAGTACGTGCATATCGATATTGTTGGCCCATTACCTATATCGAACTCAGAATTGAATCAGATTATGCATCTATGCATGGGGATACATCGGACCCGGACCACTGCTTACCACCCGCAGTGTAACGGGGTGATTGAATGTTGGCACCGATCGCTTAAGACAGCACTCACCGCGAGACAACTCGACAACATGGTCTCAGGAGTTACCCACAGTCTTACTCGGCTTACGAGCGTCAATTAAAGGGGACATAGGTGGCAAGTACAGCTGAACTATTACAATGGCCAATCATTGCTATTACCCGGAGAATTCTTCGACGAATCTACTAAACATTGTTATACATTTTCAAGCTTTATGGATAAGTTAAGCGGAGCATTTAAAAAGGCACAGGCACAAAGGAAATCAAACCAATCACGTCTGCGTTTATACACGACGAGTTATATAAATGCTCTCATGTATAAGTTCGTAATGATGCATCGAGTAAGCCTTTAACGCCAACATTCGACGGTCCTTTCGAAATTATCAACCGACAAGCGAAATACTATACGATACAGTTACGCAATAAAACCGCCAATATAACCATCGACAGGCTGAAGCCTGCATGCGCTCTGAGCGTAAGGGTCGTCATAATAAATAGATGAGAAATTGATGCTCTAGGCGTATTAATACAGGGTGTAAAAAGACCCATCACATAGCCGAAATCTACGCACTCTATACATGTTTTAATTAAGTGTATTCCTTCTGTTTTATTTCTTTTAGTGTACAATAAAGTATAATATCTATCTATCAAACTAAATTACATTGACCGAAAATAATTGCTGGGAAACGACTTTTAATTTTTGGCATGAAAAAAAAAACGCTTTTTTTGTAGCGCGCAAATTATGGTTGTGGTGATGCCGCGCGTTTGGATGCGTGCAGTGGCCACACAGCCGAGCTAATTCGGTCATGTGCGTTTGATATTCATTGCGTTTTTGTAACTTCAAATGCGTAATTTGTTAGGAAAAATTTAAATTTTTGATAATATTTGTATGGAAGAAAGTTTAGTATTATGACTTGGAAACCGTTTTTGGAAAAAACTAAAAAAAAATGTGTACTTTGACCTTCAATATATCCAAAACCAATGATTTCCCAGGTATGGTCTAGGAGAAAAAAGTGGTCCCAATGATGGGTAGAATACGTGGTTTTCGTTATCTTTAAGGGTCTTTTTACACCCGATATAATTTTTGAACTGAGAAAGTGTTCTCCAATTCTCACGAGAATGACGTACCCGTTATAAATAGCTTTGTAGCTACTTTCTAACCTGCTACAAATTGCTACGTTGCTAAACAAAGTCGCTACAAATCGCTACGTTGCCACAAAACAAACGTCGCTACAAAACGCTACGCTGCTACAAAATGTGCGTAGCCATCCCATTGCAACAGTTAATTTTACAATTTTGCGATTCTAAATCCACCAAAACCACATCACTCAATCTTCCTCAATTCAAATTACATTCCATATAGCTAAACTTGAATCTAAAGACGTAGGTATCAGCAAAAGACGACATAACTCAGCTAGGCCGCAAATTGTTAGAGGAGCTACCTATGTACACACGACCGCACTGCCGCTCCACGCAACTTCACCTTTGTCCCGACTGTTATTATGCACAATTAGGACTTAGACCGAAGCACGCGGCACTAATCTTGCACTAACTTCGACGTGGCTTGGTCTGGCTATACGTAAAATAGTTGCGAACCTTGTAATTGTGCAATTATGGTAGGGGATGATGTGACGAGTGAATTTTGTAAGGATAGGTAATCGGAGTGCCTGTTAAACATAGAATGTATATTGGATGTTAAAACCTACCTACTTGAAATTAATAACAAATCTTACAAATCAATATTTGATTTATCTTTATACAACGTTATTTTTACTTTATGCGAAAACCGAGACACCCCAACAAGATTTTCATCAGAACTACCTGAATATGTGTTTTTTTTTTAGTAAATCTCCAAGTTACACCTTAGTTTATGTCGCGTTAAGTTCGCTAAAAAAGTGTGAAATGCCTGAGATGTGCTATGCAGGAGTTGTCTAATACACGGAAACTGACCGAGCTGACCATTTCAAGCCTCAAGGTGTCTATCCCCGTCAATTGTTATGGGTAGAAACTTACTGAAACAAAATTGAAGTTTATGAAAAAAAAAAAAAAACAAAAAAAAAAGTGGTGAAAAAAATATGTCAATCGATTCTCCTAGTGATTCTGAACAAACTAATTTCAGGTTTCGCATATACTAAAACTAACCTTGTATAAATATTCAAAAATGTAATTTTAAAAGTTTATTGTGATGCATGAAAAGAGCCTCCACGCACGAGTGACGATACTTCAGTACGTCCGGCGCTCCCTGGGCAGTCAGCCCCGCTACCAATTTTGCTGACTGGCTAATCTTTTCACCACGGCATGAGCTATTCTCATTTCTCTAGCTCGTGCCGACACGAGAGCATAAGTTTATTAAATTAATAAATGGAATAATAATCACTAAGTACTTACTACATATTCAACTAATTTATGACCTAAAATATCGATCATTAGTTAGGTATCTAAAACTGCATTACGTTATCTGCCTGGGTAGCGAAGCAAAATTAGAGATGGGGGTATTTCACCAACCTATCAATAATGTAGTCTGATTGACCAGATACGCTAAATGTGACCTATATAGAAATAAAATTTCATTTTCACCAATTTCTGTCATTAGTTTCGTTTAAAAGTTACCTCTACATTAACGATAAGTCTACAGAGATGTCTGTAAACTGTTGTTTACCGAATAATCGGTTTTATCTATGATTTTCACAAAATTGTTTCAATTCACAACCACAATTATAATGTTCATTGATAAATTCTCAAATTCCGTTACCAATTTTACATATTAGGTACTATTAATACGTTTGAACCGGCGTCGATTAAATTGCATTAACTTCCATTACCATGCGGTTCTCTTGACCCCGTACCAAAGTTGCGACAAACAAATAGGTACACGACAAATGTTAGGACGACAGTACGATATTATGTCGACCATCAGTGGTGCGCCAGCACATCAGCTCGACGTACGTTAGCGCGACTGATTGTTTTCTCGACATACCATAGGACGACAGAACTTTTGATCGATGAACGTTAGCGCGACATAACTTTCGCTCGACAAACTAAAGGTTCTTACAAACAGGCGCGATATTGCCCGTGTGCTTTTTGTTAACATGCATTAATAGCGAGCGAAGCGAGCTCGGAACTCTCAAGCACCCCGACTCGGATAGGTTAAGTTCGGAGGGGATGACGGGGGCTAAAGTGAGAGAGCGAAGCGAGCAAACGAAGCCCCCGTTAGCGTCATACCATTCGTGTAGGTAACTATTTTTTTTTAAACTTTGCCCAAACTTAGATTTCTCTTGTATCGTAGGTGCGTTAACAGACACAAATCTCCCAAACAAACGCCCAGACCCAAAACAACCATCTGTAGACCATACCTACAAATTTTTGTTCCGTGTGGGAATCGAACCCACGACCCGTAGCGCAGAAGCCAATCGCTTAGCCACTGCACCAAACGTGTCGTCTTTAAACCCTGCAGACAGAAATAGGAGCCCCGCTCAGCGTGGCTCCGTCCACCGCCCCAGAATCTTTTAGGCGATATCGCGCCTGTTTGCAGGCCTTTAGTTTGTCGAGCGAAAGTTGTGTCGCGCTAACTTTGTTCGATCAAACAAAAGTTTCGTCGTCCTATGGTTTGTCGAGAAAACCATCCGTCGCGTTAACGTTCGTCGAACTGATGTGCTGTCGCACCACTGATGGACGACAGTGCGATTACTGTCGCCCTAACATTTGTCGTGTATTTGTTTGTCGCAACTTTGTTAAGGACTCAAGATAAACGCATGGTAATGGAAGTTAATGCAATTTAATCGACGCCGGTTCAAGCGTGTTCCGGCGAACTATGACATCGGTAAATCTTGGTATCGGCCAATCATTCATTCTTTGTAGCGTTTTTCGGCGAAACGTGCTGTCTGTAAATAATGGTATCGACTAATAGTTTTTTCGTATTACCATTCACTGGTGAACCATGATTTCTGTAGACAATTATTTCGTTCAAGGTCAATTCTATATACCGTACGGGACACCTTTAATTGATGTTTTCAATAATCTTGTCATTACAGTACGCGAGGCCTAAGCTGAGCTTTGCATTTGTGTGAGTGCACATAGCATCGATTGCCAAAAAGCAGTATAAACCGGTTTAAACCAAGCAAAGGACGCGTCTGCATTAATTCTCACACAAATGCAAAGCTCAACTTAGGCCTCGCGAACTGTATCACTATTGATATGTGGTGAAATGCAAAAATTTGCTATTGAAAAGTCTAGAGACCGAATTAGCTTAATGAGCAGATAATGATAGGTTGGTGAAACAGCCCCTAAAGTTACCTATTATCACAGCCATAGGTACTTAAGAGTGTTTGTTGAAATGAATAATATTTTTGCCTCTACGTATTCAATGCCACGTAGCACATCGAAATTCGAAAGCATAGCATAACTGCGCTACGCTTACGTTTTTGAATCACAATTAACTTATTTTATCAACTCAATGTGCGATAAAAATATTTTCGTTCATCATCATCTTCCTGCCCTTATCGCATATTACTTGGGGTCGGCGCAACACGATTTCTTCTTTCATTCCGTCCTGTCACCCGTCATATCACTGACTCCCTTTTCTTTCATATCATTCTTCACACAATCCATTATTTTTGGCTTCCCTCTTCCTCTCCATCCATCCACATTTACCTATCTTCACAACTCTTTTGGTCACATGCTTTTCATCCCCCTTCTTCACAGGCCCATAGTAAGAGAAACGGTTCCCTTTCAACTATTCTGTCACGGGCGCTACTTTCAAACTTCCTCTAATATACTCATTCCTGACCTTATCCATTCTGGTCACTCCACACATGCATCGCAACATTTTCATCTCTCCTACATGCAATCTTTGTTCATCCGTCTTCGTCACCGCCCAACAATCTGATCTATATTGTACGACAGGTCTTATCACGGACGATAAAAATAATTTCGTTAACACTCAAAAATAACCAACCACCAGTCACAATAATTTTAAGCCACCCCTAATTAAAAGTTATACATATCACTCGTACAGTTAGAGTACATTAAATCGTATGTAGGTATAATTCTCACGGGACTTTCCAAATCACGGTACGTACCCAGCAATCATCGAGAAATTTGCTCATGTATATTTAATACAAGCTAAATGGTTTTCGGTCTTTTCCCTTGTGACGATCACTAGTAATTAAACTTGATTTCTATCAACTCTATTGTAAGTACTTAAAGGTTGGTTTTCGTATGGCAATTTGTGTTCGAAGCTGTAATTATTAAGGAGTGAACTGTTGTCGATAATTATTGTTCGGGAACTTAAATGTAGACACGGTATGCGTCGGTATACGAAAATTGTCGAGTGTATTAATAAAGCAAATTGTAGGGTTAACTTAGTTCATCGTTTGCCCTCTAACATTAGCTGTGATTTATGAATGTTGTGGAAATAACTCTTTTCTTGGTACTGTCTGGCTAGAAATGTATTACTACTACTTACTGAATTGTTTATAGATAGGATCTATAGAAAGTTGACTTAACCATCTAACCTTAGAATGTCGGCATTGCCCAGTAACTGGATTGTGGAGGTCTGATGGCAGTCGCTCCGTGTAAAATACTGGTATTCAGTCGAATCTAGATTGGAAGCTGACTCCAACATAGTTGGGAAAAGGCTAGGCAGAACTATACAGGATGTCCCTGGAAGTATGGATCAAATCGAATAGGGGCGTGGGCAAGGTCATTTCAAAACTTGGAGTAGGAAAAACTTGAGTAAATTTTTTGCCAGACCAAAAAAGCCTTTGCAGTAAATGTTTTTTCATATTGAACACAATGTTCACATGTTTTCTAGCTGCGTAAAAGTATTACCACAAGAAAGGCTTACTGTTCGCCAAAGTCCTGAAAAAAAATTATAGCTGATAGTTTTTTTATGTTTTTTTTCTATACGAAGTGATTGAAAAAAAAACAATAATTGGTCATAACTTTTGAACCGTAAAAAATTGCACCGACATTCTCAGGGTTAAAAAGTTTGGAAATGGCATTGCCCACGCCCCTATTCGATTTGATCCATACTTCCAGGGACACCCTGTATACGTAGTTGACTCACTGTGTAATTCTTTGAGTACTTATGTATTGTGTGGTCAATAGATAAGATGCGGATTTTATAAAAAAATGGTTTCAAGATTTCCCAATTCAGTGTTCGTGTGTTTGGCGCTATTTAACCCGTTTACGCGACGTCTTACGTGGGCGGTTTAAAGCGACGCGAATTGCGAAGCGATGCGATGCGGTGACATGCGATGCGGTGCGAAGCGCCGGCTTTGTCCTACGAGCTCGCGGACCGCTCGCCGCGCGCCGCCGTCATTCAGTAGCACTGTACGGCACCGCATCCAGTTCGCATGAAAATATCAAGCCAACTGACAGCGTTCGCTTCGCGCCGCGCTGCGCCGCACTGCACTCCACGTGCGTTTGGTCACGTAGGACACTTCAATAGGTATCGACTGTTTGTTGTTTTCGCGTCGCGCCGCGCCGCTTCACGTCGCTTGTAGATCGCTCACGTAGGATGACGCGTTACTTCCAAGGTCTGCATAGAAAATATGTACGGTCACCACATTTCATGGTCGAGCCACTTCCGTCGCGTCTTGCCGATATAAAAAATAGAGCTGCGGTAGTTCGGTCGCGTAATTACGGTACGGTGTGGCACTGCACATATTCGTATAGAAGAAGATGGTCGTAGAATATGGCTAAATCGAGGATAGTGGCAAGTGGCTCTACAATTAAGTAAATATGGTACAGTACGACACAACTATGCCCTCTTCACCCAAAGATGAGCCCTGACAGCTCGGTCATTTCGTAAATGTGCGCGTTCACACGACACGCGCCCGCTAAGCGCACGCCACGCGCGTCAGCAGCAGCGTCTAACTCGCTTTGAAATTTGTTGTGTTTAATTTCAGTCTTATGACACATTAATAGATCTCAAATTGCATTTACCATCCTAGCCGGGAGGGTGGAGGCGGCGCGGGCTCTGCGCGATTGTGATGCGTGATCTACGCGATAGCTATTCGGGCGCTGAGCGTGCGCGTGTACTTTACATCGATACAAGATGAAGAACAAGGGATTACAAGAAGACAAGGGATTAACTATTAAATTCCAAAGTTTCTGAGGAGGGAGCGACTCGTACGAAAGGCGCGCGCGCTTTCGCGCCGAAAGTAATCGCGCATGTGTAAACGCAGCCTAAGGTTATTGAAAAAACGTAAACGACATCAAATAAAACCGTAAAGTACTAGTCGCGCGCAGAAGGTTTGCCGATGACTGCCCCTCCCACTGCACCGACCGCTACCCGCGCTCGTCTGGCATTAGTAGGTATGCCAGACGAGCGCGGGTAGCGGTCGGTGTAGGGGGAGGGGCAGTCATCGGCAAACCTTCTGCGCGCGACTTATAGCTATATTATCCATGTTTTTTTTTTTTAAACATTTGATATTATTCTTTGTATGTTAATGTTTTTTAAAGAAACGTCAGGAATCATCTAACGGTGAAAAGGGCAAAGACATCGCATCGGCAAAGTTCGTAAAACCAATCACTTCCGAACTGAGTGCGACTTCAAGACCACGAATGTTTATTAGTACTGCAGTAAAAAATATAGCTTTACGCTGGTGAAATAAGTGTGAGTGACGTGAAAATGAGCGACTGCCATTGGTCGCTCGATCAGGTACATCGACGTAACATATTAGTTGTGTTGTACAGTGGGCTACACTGGTACACTGGTACACTTGGGAGCAAAGAAATCGAGCCACTCCTTTTTTCAAGTGTCTCGGTTATTAGTTTTGGTTTCATGAATTATAATTCAAAATACAAAAAAACTACCCTCATTGTAAAGGTTATCAAATAAACTTTTAGGCGATATATGTTTAGAATTGATCTGTTCCATAATACCAAAAATGATAACAATTATACCTACGTAAAAAATAGAAGTGGCTCGATTTATTTGCTCCCAAGTATAATTTTATTTATTTTATTTTATTAATAACCTCATAAAGCATTACAGAAGTTGCCTGGAAGTTGAACTGCCCTGCTGTTTTGTACTATGTCATCGTTAGAGCAGGCCTACTAGGGTAAGTGCTCCACTGAATGAACACACCCCAGTGAATGAACAAAACGCAGTTTTTTCCACAAAATAAGAAATTGGGATATTTCTATCCAACGCAGTATTTTTTTCGTAATTGCAACTCGTTTTTCTATTGTTGTGGCAAAATTTATTTTTCATGTGACTCTTCGGTTCCTAATGGGGATCGTTTGAAGTTGTCGGTGTTGTGTAACTCTGTATTTGTTCGGTCAAGAATTTAGGACTATGGTAAGACGCAACATTTTTGATATGACATTGTAGCCGTAATTGAAGTATTTGCTATAAGTTTTTTATTTTTTCGAATAAAGGATAGTTGTACTATGTTTCTCAAATCGATTTCGTTGCCATTTTAGCCAGTTTTAAGTAAATTATTGGGTGTCCCAGCATTGGAACTAAAAATCGCTTAAAATCCGGTAAATGAACGACCGTTCATTCACTGAACAAACGTCGATTTCATACTTTTAATGAAAAATGTATTTTATTTTTATGCCACAAGATTCATGTTTTGGGAGTAGCTTTAAAAATAGATTTCTGATCTCTTGGCCAGTATTGGGACAGGTATGTTCATTTATTGGTGTAACAAATCTAGTGAATGAACCAACATTTTTCATCATGTTGAAATATTAGTTTTCGTCATAAAGATGTAAGCAATAAACGAACACAGCATTTAGGGCTAGATTTCATCCTTTTAAAACCTAAATTTTATTATTATGCAAAATTTTACGTCATTTAAAGTCCATTTTAAAGGTTAGGTTAGAACAGTGACCAAAGTGCGCGCAAGCCAAGCGAGCGAAGCGAGCGTGCTGCCTCTCGCGGCAACGGCCGGCGAGCGCTAGACCAGACTTGGTTGTAGTTACTCCCATAATCTCAGAGCCACTGTGACCCGCCACTTCACAAAAGATCTGCCGGATATCACCCTAGACGAAATCAAGACGGCTCTTAAACAGCTTAAAAATAGAATAGCCCCAGACGAGGGCGGGATTACGACTGAACTCCTTAAAGCAGGAGAAAATAGTGTGATGTAGGACCTTCGGGAGATTTCTAATTATGTCCTCTTTCCCGAGAAAACTCCAGGTCGTTATATTCTTCAAAAAAGGCGGCAAGACCCTTTTAGAACTATCGATCCATTATGCTTTTGAGCTTTGTCTTTAAGCTGTTTTTGAGAGTCGTTACAAATTGTCTAGCGCGAAGATTCGGCGAACTTCAACCACCAAAGCGGGCCGGGTTTTGAGGAGGATATGGCACCACAGACCACATTTAAGTACACAGTGTGGCTGATTATACAAAAGGCCAAAGAGTATAATCGGCCCCTGTGCTTAGCGTTTGTAGACTATGAGAAGGCTTTTGACTCCATCGCGAGCAGGTCTGTTCTGGAGTCCCTGCAACGATGCCAAGTTGACTGGCAATATATCCAAGGACTGAGATGATGACCGTCCAAATCCAGAAACGGCAAACTTAACAGATCCGCCTTCGTCGAGAGGTGAGGCAAGGAAAGGCTATTTTTCCGAAATTAGTCACCAACGCTTTGGAGGCTTAAGACGCTGGACTGGAAAGAACGCGGCATAAATATAGACGCGAGTGCATCTCACACTTGTGATTTGCAGATGACATCGTCATTATGGGTGAATCGTCGTAGGACTTGTAACAAATGTTGGGCGGCCTAGTTGATTCTTCTCTACACATCATTCTCCGGATGAACTTAGATAAAACCAAGCTAACGTGCAAATGAGCATTTTACTCCGGAACTGGTCGTTGTCAACGGCTGTGCTCTCGAAGTTGTTCGAGAATATGTTTACTTTGGGCAAACTTTGCAGTTTGGTAAAATCAATTTTGAGAGGGAAACTAACATAAGAATACAGCTAGGCTGAGCCGCATTTAGGAAGCTACGTTGAGTCTTCTGGTTGACTATACCGCAGAGACTAAAGACTAAGGTCTTTGATCAGTGGGCCTGTCATGACATACGCCCCCCTTATTACAAACGATGGTCTAAAAAAAACCCTGGTTTTAGGGTAGCTCCGTCTCTTTTTGTTATATGACATAAGAAAGTGATGGGTATATTTTAAACCTGGGTTTACCTTAGTCTTGGTTTAAACCGTGTTTTGTAATAAGGGGGAAGGAGTCGAAACGTGGACATTCACGGATGTTCCACAAGTTTAAAGTTGTTCAGCGGGTTATGGTAAGGGCTATGCTCGGAGTCTGTCTGAAGTATCGAATCCGAAGCGAGGTGATTCGACAGAGAACCAAAGTACTCGACATAGCCCATAGCATAAGTAACCTGAGGTGGCAATGGGCCGGCCATGTTATCGGTAGAATCCATGACCGTTGGGGTAAGCGTATTCTTGAGTGGAGACCCTGAATCGGCAAACGTAGTGTGGGACGCCCTCAGGTTAGGTGGAGTGTCAATTTTCGCGAGGCGGCTGGTAGCAGCTGGATGAGAGAAGCCGAGGATCGAGCTCAGTGGCGTGCTCTTAGAAAGACCTATGTCCAACAGTGGAATGCCGTATTATGCCGGTTATATTAATGTTTGTTACAGATTTAGAAGCAGAGGATTTATGTTCCTTTATTTAATTGATTTTTGGGCTGCTTTTGTCAGAAAAATAAGAACTTTTTTGTATTAATATTTAAACAAAAATTGTGTTCATTTACTGGTTTTATTTTGTTCATTTACTAGAAAAATTCGTTCATTCACTGGGGTTTTAGGGTATTTTTCGACATTTTGCCAAATATTTAGGAAAGCATACAGCTTATGACGTAAAACGAACTGAAAATATATTTTTGAATATATTCATAATACCATAATATAACTTTGGCCCGTATTCCTTTGAAGCAACATATTGTAATTATTTTTTGAAGTTCGATAATCGCTTAAGTGTTCATTCAGTGGTGCACTTACCCTACGTTGACGTTTACGAAATCCGTTCACCTTTTTTTTGTATAGACTTTTCATACCATGAACAAGCATTATCGTTCAACTTGGTTCAATAGTCGTTCACCTTTAGTACTGTCATGGTATGATTTTTAGCGATTCAGAAGCACGCCTGCTTTTGAACGGAAATTGACTGGCTGGCATTTGAACGTTTTCATAAGAAGTCAAAGTAAGCCCCCTGTACTACTTACTTGTCGATCAATATGGTATCAAACACGGAATATTAGAATCTGTATTCCGTGAAATCAACACTATAACGTAGTTGGTTCATTTCTACATTGGCACGACATAATATTTAATGATAACCTACATAGAGATTAATGTCGTGGTGGCCCGGAAGTTACAGACCCGCTTTAAGCACCGGGTTGCGGGATCAAACCCGGGCATGTACCAATGTGACTTTTTCAATGTTATATGTACTTTCTTAGTTAATCTAAGACGCCACTGACATACGGTGAAGGAAAACATCGTGAGGAAACCTGGACTTTAATGGTCTGAAATCGCCAACCCGCAATGAGCAAGCGTAGCGATCAATACTCGTTCCTTCTCTGTACGAGAAGAGGCCTTTGCCCAGCAGTGGGACAGTTACAGGCTAATATTTATTTATTGACATAGAGATATTAAAAATTGTCCCGAGCAATAATTGTGCATGAGGAAGTTAAAAATTCCTTAACAAAATGTAGGTAGGTACACAATATTACAATGCAACATAAAAGTTTTGTCATATTGAGTGTGAAGCTATTTCGCAGCGATGTTGCAATTGCAACATTGCAACGTTATGGTGCAACGACCATGTGCCTGTGGTCGCAGTTGTCACAAAGTTTTTTCATTAGTTGTTGCACGACCAAATGCCCCACTGTTCATGTCTGTTCACGTGCACATTTTAGTTTGCATCACATACTTGACAGTATAGTAGTTTGGGACTTTTTTGAATTTTGGTGTGTGTGAGAGAGGGTAATTAAAAAAAATTACTATAATCTATTCAACGTTAGAGCGCTTACACACGAGCGGCATGTTCCCAACGGCAGAGGTAGCTGCAGCCGTCGATGCGTCGACGGCTTCCGTTGACGCGTCGACGGCAGCCGTCGACATTTCAACTTCGAAGATCAGCGGCAGCGGCAGCAACTGCAAGTGTCGCTATAGGTCGACTGCTGCCGTCGACGCGTTGACGGTTGCCGCCGACGCGCGTCGACGGCTGCAGTTACCTCTGCCGTTGGGAACATGCCGCTCGTGTGTAAGAGCTCTTAGGCGATTCGCACACTGCACCGCATCATGCATACGCATTCACGCACAGTGTTTTCAGTGTGTTGCACTATGCGTATTTTGTATACAAATACAGATACTTACAAACAACATAAGAACACGCACTCCCGCGCTACGCTGCGTGATGCTGTGCAGTGTGCGATTCGCCTAAGAGTATAACATTACCGTGGTAAGATGAGTCCTGACATACCGGTCATTTCGTAAATTTTTTTTTTTTTTTTAACTGAAAATCTACAGCTAAGCATACAGCTGTAGCGATAGTAGGGAAGCAGAAAGCCAATTACAGATTTTCACACATAGGTAATTGAATACATAACTGTTGGTGTTTACACTAGTCTCAACAAGTTAACTACTTATATACTACTCCATTATAATAGATGCGCCCTATTTTACCTATTAATTACAAGTTGAAAAGGGTTTTGATACACACCTGTAAAAACAATTAAAAGTAGTACATAAACATAAATAACATAACTTCACGCCTTATTCCCCGAAGGGTTGGCAGAGGTGTATAGTACACCCACGTTTCGCCGCTATGTTTAAGTCCCATGTAATAGGGGGCGAGCCTATTGCCATCAACCGGGCACAAATCCAGACTCCAAGCTACTACTGAGAAATTCCAGACGGAAAAACCCAATAACACTTTGCCCGACCTGGGTATCGAACCTAGGACCTCACGCTCAGCAGTCGCGCTTGCGACCGCTAGACCAACGAGGCAGTCTAAAAGTAGTAGGTACAGTTCTAACAAAAAAAAAAACAAGGGTCAAGCACCACTTTGCTACTGTAATACTGGTTGTAAATGGATCTAGATCATATTTTTTGCATATTTTGTTGCATTTATTGCATTATAGCTGTAAGGGCGCGTTCAGACGATGACACGCTAAACGTATGCCACGTGCGTCAGCACCCGTGTCTTAACTCGCTTCGAAGTTTGTTGTATGTAATTTGAGTTTTATGACACATCAATAGATCTCAATTTACATTTGCCATCCTAGCGGGAGGGTGGAGGCAGCGCGGTTGCTGCGCGATTGCGACTCGTGTACTACGCAATAGCTATTCGGGCGCTGAGCGTGCGCGTGTACTTTAAACCAATAAAAAATGTGCGTTAAGACAAAGGACTAACTATTAAATTCCAAAGTTTCTGAGGAGGAAGGGATTCGTAAGCGAAGCGCACGCGATTCGCGCCGAAAGAAATCGCGCATGTGTGAACGCAGGCTAAGGAACTAGCTTCAATGTTACTTTTAAAGCAAGTAACGTAAATATCCGAGAATAGCCCTAGATACTGAATAATAAGTGAAAAATCCGGAACACCGCTAAACGGAAGTCACCCATCATAGCGGGCACTCTGCCAAGTTCTTGTTTAGAAAGCTTTAGCACTGACCAGAAAGTTGGAATCAGGCTTTTATAAACAAACATGTCGTCGACTTATGAGAAACTAAATACATAATATTTTACACAGAGATACTTGTGTGGGAGTTTAAAAAAAAGTTATATTTAAGTTCGTTCTGCTTATCCTTTTCCCAACTATACTTGGGAGCAAATAAATCGAGCCACTTCTATTTTTCACGTAGGTATAATTGTTATTATTTTTGGTGTTATGGAACAGATCAATTCTAAACATATATCGCCTAAAAGGTTATTTGATAACCTTTACAATGAGGGTTATTTTTTGTATTTTGAATTAAGTATATAATACTTGAAACCAAAACTAACAACCAGGATATGTGTAAAAAGTGGCTCGATTTCTTTGCTCCCAAGTGTATTTTTTTTTTTCGTTGGAAAATCCTCATGGATACCCTCCGCCCGGGGAAGGCGAAGGGTTATGCCGGACTCTTACCGGCTAAAAACCCACGGTGTTCCTTCTCCTGACCTATGGCTGGGGTCACGGGATTCGCAGCTGCATGCACCGCGACCCCGGCAGGCCTCGGTCCGCCAGCCCCTGGCGGACCTCTCCTTCTGTGGGGCTTCACCCCTTTGCCCCACGTCCTCCTGAGAGGCGCGCGTGGAACACGGTGCGCCGCCTTCTCGGGCCTGTTACTGGTCGGGCGACGGGTAGGGGGTCTACTACCTAAGCACGAAGTCCGTGGTTTCGGCCTTAGTTACGAGCGTTTCCTATCACCTACGGACATAAGATTATTTCGGGGCCCGAACTAATAATGAATGACAACACGATTTGACAGTTGTCCCTACTACCGATGTGTTTTTGCCCGTCCGAAAAGTTGAACTTGACACTTGTTTTGTTCACTCCTACGTTTCGGGCTACTTTCGGACGGGCGACTAACTTCTTTGACGGACTTAGGGAGTAGGCCCCTAGATGCGCCAGCCCTAGATGTACCAATATTTTACACGGAGGGATTGCCATCAGACCTCCGCAACTCGGTTGACTGTCATAGGTATTGTCATGACTCCCGGGACCGACGGCTTAACGTGCTCTCCGAGACACCGAGGGTTCTCGATGTGTAATCAATTATCACCCATCTACGGACTGACCGCGGCAAGTACAGCTTAACCTTACAAATCCTAATTGTGATCGGCGCGATTTTCTTATGCCATGAACCTCCAAGAAAGTTATTTAAGTGCTCATTCACACGAAGACGATTCGTTTTTTTGACGTATCGTCTTTTTTCACGATTCGTTTTTTTTTTGACGGCGGCTGTTCTTTTTAATTGCCCGTGTTCACATGCATCACGAATTGTGAAAAATGTCGGACACGTCTTAAATCATGCATCGTTTTTTAAAAAACACGTTCGTCAAAAAACACGAATCGTGATTTTTTTGTGACGGATCCATCATGTTCGATAGTTCATCCAAGATTAAGAATCACGAAACGAATGTGAACATCAATTTGGATATTTTGCCGAATCCTGATAAAACACGATTCCGTATGCAATGTGAACTTCCATCCGTCATGACGTATCGTGTTTTATGACGAATCGACAATGACGGAATCCGTGTGAATGAGCCCTAAGTAGTACATATGAAAAATGTAAGGATTATCCATGACTGTTTGCCATTTTAATTTTTTTTGCCTTTACTCTGTTCCGTTTGTAGCCTATTATTTGGCTAACAACAGTCATTATAGGCATACAAATATGCAAGTCTACAGGCTGCAATTTTATGACTCAGTTTGCTACATAGACCTTGAACTAATTTCAGGCTTCAGTAGGTTCGTATAGTGCAATTTAGCAAGGCCAAACGTCCGCAAATGAAACAATAAAAGCCATTACATTGACTCGTGCGACATGAACGGAGCTTGAGAAAATAAACGTTGCGTTTATTTATAATCACCCGAAATCATTTTGCGAAAATTTAAAGTACATTATTACTAGGTAAGCGTTTAATACAGAAGATGGTGTAAGTAGTGGTTTTTGCCTTATAATTATTCTACAAAGGTAGTCTGAAGGGGGGTATCTGCGGGCCATTTAAAGTATCACTGATGACTGTTTAAAGCAAATGCTAAAATTACGAAATTCGATTATTTTTATTTCCATTACAATTTTTTTTTATTCATATAATAAAATCGACAACCTTGATTTAGTTACTACAGGTCTAGCGCATAACTGAGTCGGTGCCTGAGGTACCTGTGCGGTGCGGAAGGGGTGTGGTGACGCGACACAAGAGCTCAGTGAACTGTTCTGCTTTGGTTACTGTCAAGACAGTACTGTTCTGTCTCGGCGTGTGCGTTCAAACAGTAGCAGTACTGCGCTGTCTACTGCTCTGCCTCACTCTTCTGCCCTCGTGTGAAACCAGCATGATTCGTCAACTTGTGACAACTGTCACCCTCCCGCACCGCGCAGCTACCTCAGGCACTGAGCCTCACCTCAGTTACTTACCTCAGTTATGCGCTAGAACTGTAATTCAAAACTTGGGGCTATTAATCTATAACCCTAAATATGACCTAAAATATGAACACAGGGGCCCCTTGATTCAGAACCTTTTCGATAAGCAGTTGTCGACCAATTAGGTTTGTTATCTCGTTCCGTCTACGATTCTTGTAACGAGAGAAAAAGAGATAGCTTACCGAATAGTTTGACAACTTACTAATCGAATCGTTTTGAATCAGGGAGCTGATGATAGATAGATTTTAGCGTATTTTTTATGATCAGCAAATCTCTAAAACTATTGACTTTTGGGGAAAGTTGTTTATTATTAATTGAACAAAAGTTATTATTTGTATCTCTTCATACTCGCGACGCATCTTCCGTACGGAAATGGTATGTCTACACCAATGCACTTTCATGTTCATCTTGCGCTTTCAACTTTCAATTCCTCTTGCGTCAAGCGCATGCAATACTGATTGCCATAAGACGCATGCAGCTTATCGTCTACACCGGTGCGCCTCGGTCAGTCGTCAGTCGACATACAATAGACGGATTAGTGTGCGTTAGGGGCATGCGCTTTTGTCGAACTAGTATTAAGGCATGCGCTATTGCATGCGCTATGGCGTCACGCGTGCCTCAGACGAAGACGCAAGATGGACATGAAAGCGTACTGGTGTAGACATAGCTGAAGATGTCCGGTCCGTTGGAAGGCATACGGGGGACACAGATCCAACGCGCAGGGGCCCCTTTGAGAACTTTAATCTAACACACGGCTGCACTATGAACAAAAGTTATTTATTATTACGAGTACTTTAATACGCTTTCAGATTGGCACCCCCTTTCCGACTAACCTTGTATATGTAACATATACCTAGATATTTATAACAAATCTAAAAATATATCAGCCCTTGATCAGTAGCCATACCATAACAGGCTACCTACCCTCCCCTAGTCCTCGTTTACGACTGCTTAATAAACCCTGCCCTAGAGTGGAGATAATATATTTTTTACGGTGAACATAGAACGCGCATCTGTCGGACACTTAGGGGTAAAGAGAGATAAAATTGTAGATATTACTGTACCTCTGTTTCCTACAGAACCGATGGTTGCTCTTTGAACTGAGGAAGATGATAAACTTGTCCATAAATCACAGATGCGTCCTTTGTTTTCTCATTGTATCTGAATTTATTGAGATGTAGAAGAAAAGGTAAGAAAAATAATATTTTGTTCATTTTAGCACAAAAAGAAAGAAAGAAAATACATTTATTTAGCACAGACTAAAAGGCACACAAAACATAAAGCAGAAACAAAAAAAAAGAAATTAGTAGGAAAGTGTGCCTCACGGCTGCGCCAAAAAGGCCCAGTTCAGCAAAAATGCCAGACAACTAGTGCCTGACGCTGGTTTTCAACTGAACCTGAGGTGTGAGGGGACGGATGTAAATCGTAAATGTAAAAACCGTTTGGGAGTTACATTGCAAAAATATTTTAATACTATATCGCTCTAAAGTTATGGTTTTTGCGGATATTTTTACCCGACTACGGCGAAGCAAGAAGGAGGAGGGTTATGATTTTGACCGGTATGTATGTGCGTATGTTCATCTGCTCCCTACTAACTTCCAAACTACTTATCAAAATTATAATTAGTTACGGTTTACTCACGTGCATTTTTCGGGATTGCCCGCCTAGTTTCGGACCCAAACGGAGCCCTTAATCATGAGCTGAACACGCGGGAGGTCGCGAGTCGAACAGTTCGACTCGTGGACTTCAAATTATTGCACGTTGACGGGCAAGATACGATTTCTTCAACTTCAAATTACTGAAGGGACTAATTAATCTTGATTTTATGGAATATATCGAGTATTTTTCAAGGGACTGGGATTAGTTCATCTGGGGCTTGCATCTGGGCTTTATCGAAAAATTCAAATTAACTAATGTCAAATTTTCGAGAGTCGAATGTATTTTCTTGTTTCATTAATTTTTCAGTAGTCGGCTTTTAGTTTTTGAACTTACTTTTTATTATCACAAACAGAGATTGCTCTTATACCTACGAGAAAATGCAATGGAAAATTACATTTGAAGAAAAGTTCCTTACAGATTTCTCAGAATTCATTTTGATTCCAAAAGATTTTTAAAAGAAACGATGAAGCTGCATAAATCTTTTACCGCAAGAAAATAACAACACCGACCTAGACAATAAGTCGGTTTCCACTGTTCCAGTTCACAAAAGATATTCAAAAACAAGTACTAAGATATTTAAATATTGAGAACGGGCAAGAAACTTTCATAATTATTTTAATAAGGCAAAGGCAAGCTATCGATCCAGCTTCACCTGCCAACTGTTACCGGATTATGTCGGAGAGTTTTTACTACTTTTTAAAAGCCTTCTATCCGCATTTTTATGAACCCACGGGAATTATCTTTGCCTGTTTATGACCGCTGTGTACGCTACATGATTATGTTTTGTAGGCAAATATGAATCATTATTATGCTGTAAATTTTATGTATTTTTATTTACTTGGTAAAGATAAATAAGTAATGGCTGCGAACAGACTGTCTCGTCGTACTCTGGTTGTAAAAGGGTTCTAATTACTGCCTCTACTCAGCCTATTTCAGTCTAGAGGCATTTGGTAAAGAGGCGACAAACGGCTTTCGATTTTGGTGTGAATGAGTAGCATTCACTTGACTAGAACTGTATTGTTTATTTAAAAAAGTATTCTAGGATTGGCATCAGCCACTTTAAAAAAAAAGACAAATAATCATCAGAATTTGCAACTGTTTCATCCCCTATTTAACACCCTTAGGAATTGAATTTCGAAAAATCCTTCCTTATATTATTCCTTATTATAAAGGGAACCTCTGTGCAAAATTTCAGCTTTCTAGGTTCAAGGGTTTGGGTTGGGCGTTGATGAGTCAGTCAGTCAGTCAGGACTTTTCTTTTTATTTGTATAGATAATACTAGAAGATACAAATATTAAAATAAAAACAATTAAAAGTAAAAGACAGAATATAATATACTATTACGTGTAGGTACACAATACACATTGCATTTGACGAACCAACAAAAAGTTTCACTTTAAATCCTAGCGCAATGTTTTGACAATGGCAACGCTAGAGTAGGGTGACCGGGGCTGAAACTGACAGGCCGCAATTAGGAGCCGCCCGATGTCCAGCTTCGCCACTCTCACCCCGGAATGTTAATTAAATTCCTCGCCGAAAGATTGAAGAAACTTTGGTTATTTCGCGTTTCTATCGCTGTCCCTTTTTCTTTGATTACTTTTGAGTTTTTAAGTTTGTTAAACATCGTTTTAATTATCTAAGTTACGGCAGTTTAACGTGGCGTAAGAAGTTATATTTATATTTAAATGGCGAAAAAATTTGGACTTGAGGACATGTTAAATTATAGAGAGTTTTGAGTATTATGTTGTTACGTATTCCTGCTAATCATCGTTGGAATATAGCTAGGCACAACACTTTGAGATAGGTATATAAGTTTTTAAACTGACATGTTCACTAACACAATCATTTGAACTTAAAACGGGATATTTACCACTACTGAACTACGGATGAGCTCCGGAGTTCATCCGTGATCAATAATAAACATGGTAAATATCCCGTATTAAGTTCTAATTTCTTTGAGATATACCTACTAGACTTTGTATTTTTAACCGACTTCAAAAAGGAGGACGTTCTCAAGTCGGATGTTTTTTTTTTATATTTGTTACCTCAGAACTCCGTCATTTATGAATCGATTCGAAAAATTGATTTTTATTTGAGAGGGTATACTTTCCGTTTGGTCCCATATAAATTTTATCGAAATTGATTCAGCGCTTTTTGAAAAAATCAACAAAAACAAAAAAAAATACACAAATCGTATACAGACGACGTTTTAGTTGTAGTAGTGATCCGAGAATTTGTACACTATTGTAATTGTAATTTTTGGCACTAAAAAGTGTTAAATAAAAAAACTTAAAAAAAAGTAAAAACCGACTCCAAAAAAAAAACTAAACGGAGTAAAATAATTATCATATAGTAAAATTATCAGTTTCAGAAGTCGGTGTAATTCTATGCTGAAACAAATTGACTGCACCGTTATGAAACTGATAATTTTATTATTAGGTAATTATTTTACTCCGTTTAGTTTTCTTTTTTGAAGTCAGTTTTTATTTTTTTCATAGTTTTTTATGGTTACATATAGTTCAATCCACGAATACGCGCCCCACTCTTGATCGTTACAGTGCAAAAGTGTGCATTATAAATTGCTATTGTGTTAGTTCTATTACCACACAATAGTTAGATGTGTGCATACGCACCACACGGCTATCTCTCACAAAAAGGAGTGCGGCGCGTTTTCGTGGATTGAACGTACTATACCGGGTACACAACACTATTTTTAGTATACACAAAAACCGAGACACTCCAACAAGATTCTAATCAGAATCACCGGAGAATGTTTTTTTTAATAAATCTCCAAGTTAATTTATGTTGCGTTAAGTTCCCCTGTAGAGTGTGAAATGTGTGAGATGTGCTATGCACGGGTTGTCTAATACACGGAAACTGACCGAGCGAACCGTCTCAAGCCTCAAGGTGTCTTTTCCCGTCCACTGTTATGCATAGAAACCTATTGAATTAAAACTGAAAATGAAAATGCAAGGTTTAACGTGGTTATAAAACTATGCCAATCGATTCTCCTAGTGATTCTGAACAAACTAGTTTCAGGATTAGTGTATACTAAAACTAAACTTGTGTGCAAATGCATTTTTGTTTCTTTTATAAACCTGATTTCCACTGCTAAATAACTGTAAGAACTAATAATATTCCAAAATGACTTGCTCATTCCTTCGCCTGGCTACGGTCTGCCGGCGACATAGGCACGCTTAAATACTAACACAAAATGTTGGTAGGTACTTAAGCACGCCAAAAGTAATTACTTGTAATGTTCTAGGCGTAGTAGTAACTATTAACTATGTTGGCATTATTATCCATACTGCCGTTCTAGGTCTAAAAGGCCGTTAAGTGACTAATCTCCGGTTTCTGAATTGAGAATTTGGGATAAGCAATACTTAAGTAGCATTTGAGTACGGAGTTGTCAAAAAAATGCTTTGAAATCCTTCATTTTTCTGACAACTCCGTACTCAAATGTTACTTAAGTACTTATTGCTTATCCTAGAATTCTCAATACAGAAACCGGAGGTAAACCTAAAGACTAATTTTAAGTTATGAGCAAAAAAACGTAGAAAGTGTCCCTAGAAATTCTGAAGACATACAGATGTTTTTGGATATACCAAATTATTGGGCTACTATAAGCTCATTGTATAACTTTTAATGAGTTACAGGACTAATACAGTTTTTAAAATTAATGTTTTTGTCATGCTTTTTTTGTACTAAAATTTGATCATCCACAATATGGTATGGTATGGTAATGTGTCTGTAAAAGTCTCTGGATCTCGTAGTTGACAAATGATAGAAAAATACGGACCAGACTGATCGATACAGAAAATGTTGCGATTTTATGTAGTATCTACAAAGACATAAACTTTAAAAAAAAGTAAAAACCGACTTCAAAGAAAAACTAAAAGGAGTAAAATAATTACCATAATATAAAATTAACAGTTTCAGAAGTCGGTGGCTTCTATTTGTTTCAGTGTAGAGTTGCACCGACTTCTGAAACTGTTAATTTTATATTATGGTAATTATTTTACTCCTTTTAGTTTTTCTTTGAAGTCGGTTTTTACTTTTTTTTTAAGTTTATTTTTTATTAAATACGTTTTAGTGCCATAAATTTAACCCCTCCTCTTCATAACCCTTCTTTTTGGCTTTGACGTAGTCGGGTATAAAAAGCCCTTTCGGGTGATACCTTACACGATATAATGAAAACATTCCAAGGGGGGGGGGGACGCACCCCCTCCTCTTTTCCAGTAGTCAGTTCCCAACAACAAATATAAACAAAGCAATATTAGTAATTTGAGAATTTTGCTTTGATCCGATGAGGAGTTCCGTTCCATATCTCTGAAGTTCATGGTCTAATCGTAACAAAATTTATATGGGACCATTTGGGAAGTATACCCATTCGAACAAAAAAAGAATTTTTCAAATCGGTTCATAAATGACGGAGATATGAGGTAACAAACATAAAAAAAAAAAAATACAACCGAATTGAGAACCTCCTCCTTTTTGAAGTCGGTTAAAAAGGTCGCTTTACGGTCTTTAAGACATCGGATGGCAGCACAGCCCTACTTAACTAACTGCTGGGTATCTAAAGGCGAAAGTTTGTGAGTGTGTGTGTGTGTGTTTATGTTTGTTACTTCTTCACGCTCAAACGGATGAACAATTTTGATAAAGTTTGGTATGGAGGAAGCTGACATCCTGGATTAGCTTTAGCTTTTTTAAAAACGTTGCCCCACACTAAGAATTCTCTTGTATCGTGGGTGCGTTTACAAACACAAATCTCACAAACAAACGCCCAGACCCGGAACAACCACCTGTAGGCCATACAAATTTTTGTTCCGTGTGGGAATCGAACCCACGACCCGTAGCGCAGAAGCCAATCGCTTAGCCACTGCACCAAACGTGTCGTCTAACACATATATGTTTATCACATAAGGATTAACACATAGGCTACATTTTATCCCGAAAAAATGTAGTGTTTTAGTGTATCTGATAAAACACGGGTAACACCGCAGGGCGCAGCTAGTAGTAACATAAATAGAAACTGGATGAAACTGCTTCCAGTCAAAGATTTTCTATACAGCGCAATCACGACAAAACGCGGCGAAATCAGCTTTTCATCTACACAACAAAAGTCAATCGAAACACAAAATCATTAATGAAACTTCTCTAACTCAAATCCTTATAATTCGCCCCTAATTAAAAACTGCTTGTCTTAAGTTTCACCGCAGCCGGATAAAACAATTTTTAACTTTATTCCGAGAAAAAAAAACTTGGTGAAGCCTTCAAAGCGCTTAAAGCTTCGTCAAGTTAAAATTAAGTAAAACATAGACCGTCTTATACCTTTAGTTTAACGTGGACTACGAGAACTATTCTTATATCTTAATAATCAGCAACAACTTATATCTACGAAAAGATTTCCCGATCTTTTACTATTATTATAAGTATATAACATAGCATAAAACCTTCATTCCCTCCCAGAAGGGTTGTGCAGAGGTGTATAGTACAGCCTTAGTTTGCCGTTATGTTTAAGTCACATGTAATAGGGGACAAGCCTATTACCATCAACCGGGTACAAATCCAGATTCCAGGCTGCTACTGAGAAATTCCACACGGAATAACCCGATAACACTTTTGCCTGACCTGGGGATCGAACCCAGGACCTCACGGTCAGCAGTCGCGCTTCCAACCACTAGACCAACAAAGCAGTCAAAGTTATTAATATGTATTTCTTCAATTATCTATTTTTAGAATTCCGTACTCAAAGAGTTTGAGCGTTCGTCTACCGCCGCCTTCACCGAGAAACGAGATTATTTCGGACCGAGTTCAGAACGACGCCGACGTGACGGCGATCGTGTGTCCACCGCGACCGATCTCGGTGGTTAGCAACACAAGACAAAAATCCGTGCACCGGCGCCGTCAATCTCGGATGTAGTATACAAGAGCAGACGCGTTTTGTATTGCCGTCATTTCTGTCCGTCACGATCTCGGCGGAGTTCTAGCGGTAGCGCCGAACTACTCACAATCTCGGCGACCGAGATGACGGCGCTCGGATGACGGATATACGGTGGACACACAGTCATACTAATGTATGTATCGCTACTTCGGTAACGACATCTCGTTCTCGGTGATGGTGGCGGTGGACAAACGGCCTTTAGATGAAACTCTATTCTTCTGTTCCTACGCCGCGCCGTCCGTCAGTCTGTCAGAAATATTTTGTAGGTCTAGGTATGTTTAAAACACCATTACGTACAATGTTCAAATTGTCTCAAATATTATTTATATTCTGTACTTGAACAACAAATACTAACAATAAAATTGTAAAGTATAGAATAGTAAAGAAGTTGTGCGTACATAGTACAAGCAAAACTTTTTTGTTACGATTATTTTTGGTCCCACTGGTTATGGACTTCTTCTTCTCGTTTATTCTGATCTGGAACATGTCTTGGAACACTGCTCCTGTTCTGAGGATGTGAAAATTGGCTATTTTGGGGAATATAACTATGTTTAGAAAGGCAAACCATAGTGTGTTCATTTTCCTACGACTACATAGTTATTTTTACGTATTTGTGGTGCATAAAAGAGCCTCCACGAGTGACGATACTCAAGTACGTCCGGTGCACTCTGGGCAGTCAGCCCCGCCATCAACCTTGCTGACTGGCTAATCTTTTCACTACTGCATGAGCTCTATTTTCGTATAGCTCGTACCGACACGACGGAAGTAAACTTAATTTCTTATTATAGTTACTACTATAGAAAAGATTTATTTATTTTACTTTAATTAAAGCGGTCTAGGACCAATGACAATAATGAAAGATAAATAAATACAATAAAATAGAAAGTTTTTTTTTTTTTTTGTAATTGGTTTCACCTCTTTCATAAAATTATCCGCTCTATAGATAATGTATCTGTGTATTTAAACTTTTGAATAAACCTACTTAAAAGAGAACTGATAATTCACTACATCCCTCCACGTCTCCCGTTAAGTTCAAAGAGCAATTTAACGGCGATTATTTTAAAACGTTATTCCTTGTGCCTATTTATAACGTCTTATCTCAGTACACATAAATTAAGTCCACGACAAGAGGCTACGTTGTCGCCTGAAGGTGTACTAGGTAGCTTTGTAAGGTAAATTGTCGCAGAGAGATACTTAATTCAGAATAAGTTTTGTCTTTTATTCAAAATAAATAATTAATGCGCTGTCCCTAGAGCCATTGACTACCTCGTTTTTTTTTTCTATTGTTCTGCTGTATGTGGTCCTAGGGGACCGTTTCTACGTAACCGGGCAGTTATTGGCGAGACTTGAAGGGTCTCCAGCCTATGGTGGAGAAGTAAAATACATAACCTAAGCTAACTACTTGTACTACACTTACATCATGACTACCTGCAACAACAGCACTAAGGCGACCCCTAGTGGGACTCGGACCTCGGCTTTGGGCGTTGCTGGGAGGGAGACAGCTTGATGAGAGCTGAATTATCGGTGTGACTGTGGAGTCTGAAGAGACGACCGGCCCTACGACGGGAGAGCTCGGTGGATCGTGACCGGCGGCGGTGGGACGTCGCGACGGACCTCGTCGGCCAGGACGGTATGCCGGACGGCGGCGGACGTTGTGTATTGTGCTGGTCGATTTACTCGCCTCCTGGAAGAGGGTAATTTCGTCATCGGGCTCTAAAAGTGTGTGCCTGGGACGACGAGCGAGAACGAGTGCTGAGCGTGAGGTCTTGGGTTCGATCCAAAACTTGGGTCGGACAAATTGTTGTGTTATTGGGTTTTTCCGTGTGGAATTTCTCAGTAGCAGTGCCTGGTTAATGGCAAAAGGCTCGCCCCCTATTACATGGGACTTAAACATAACGGCGAAATGTCGGTGTACTATACACCTCTGCCCAATCCTTCGGGGAATACAGGCGTGATGTATTGTTATGTTTTAGAGCCAAAAACGAATCGCTTTGCTAACAGTCCGCGAAGCCTAAGCTGAGCTTTGCATTTGTGTGAATGATCACTCAAAAATGTGCCAAAAAGCAGTATAAACCGGTTTAGACCAAGTAAAGAACGCGTAGCGCTCTATGCCGAGTTGCCGACGTCACACCTACACTATGTGCAGGTGTGTGCACTCACACAAATGCAAAGCTCAGCTTAGGCCTCGCAGACTGTACCAATAGTAGCATTTTATATTGCCAAACTAGGCAAATAAGTAAATAGACTCTAAAGCTAATTTTACTTGTCCTAAAGTATGGAAGGGGCTACTATGCAAAGCTATAGCTTCTTTGCGTCATTATTGGTAAAGATTGAAGATTCTTAATTTTAACCAGAAACGATCGGTTAATTATAGGAATCGTCCGTTACGCATGTAATATCAGGGTCGGCAAGTATTGACGTAATTAGGTAATATCTCTATTTATCATCGTAATATCAGCCAGAAGACTTCCACTGCACAGGACTGAAGAGAGGTCTTCCTTGGATATCAGTTATCAAAACTGCAAAACCATGCTCTACCATTCATTATTTAGCGCTTCTGATTATAAATGAAGAATTCGACTAGAGCTATCATAAGCATAATCACCCTAATGTCCCACTGTTGCACGGGCTTCTTCTTAGAATGAGAAAGGTTTGGGCCTTAATCCACCACACCAACCTGGTGCGGGTTGGTGGACTACACACATCATCTGGAACTTTTATGAAGCCCTCTCAGGCGTGTACAATACGGCTAGGGTTTCTGTTTTCTCGACATATTTAATTTCTCGGGTTTCGAGAATTCTCGAGCCCGATTTCTCGGGTTTCTCGGGTCTTTCGAGAAATTTTTAAAGACCTTAAAAAATCTGCTGCCCGTTTTCTGGGGTACTCTTGAACGTAGTTTATCTGTTCGATAGCGCTATTGGTTCAATAAACTGACTCATTGCGTTTCTGGACACCCCAGTCAGAAGATAATCCTAGTTCAAACTTCAGATAACTTATTTTTCCGGTTTCTGAGGTACTCCTAACCGTAGTTTATCTATTCTACCGCTATTGGTTCGATAAAGTGACACATTGCGTTTCTTGACATCCCAGTCAGAAGACGATCTTAGTTCAAACTTCAGTTAACTGGCTTGATCAATTTGCGGCGTTTATCGGTTCCAGAACTTTATTTGTCGTTTTGTAATCATATTATAACAAGAGTATTTGAAATTTTATTATTAGTATTTTATTTTGGATAGTGAATTTTGGATTCCCAGCGAAATGGACTCGAGTAAATCATTGGAGTCTGATTTGGAAGTGCTGGAGACTATTCCAAATATATTAATACCAATAAAAAGGCATCGAAAAAGTCCATCCGAAATGTTCACGGATGAAGTTTAACATGAGATATCATTTTAACAAGGGCACTATGATATGATATCTTTGTGAAATAACCAATCCTACCCTAGAACCCATCATACACCACAAATAGGTACGTTAGCCTAGAAATATTTTTCTTTCAGATATAAACTTAACTGCCCAATATTATAAATTACAATAAAATTTAAAATATTTTGTTTTAATAGTTTTATTGTGTTGTTGCTATGATGAAAAATAACAAAGAGAAAATATTGAGATTTAAATTTTATATTTCATGTATGTAAGTAATGGTTCGTTTTAAAATCATTGCAGATTGCAGAAGAGATTATCATTTAAACCTGGGGCCTACCTGCCAAAAGTTGTAAAGTTTAAGGCGAGACGTAAATGTATTTAACTGTGCTTAAAAAAGAGACCCCATCCAGTGGTCAATTTACGAACTTACTTATTGTTTAGATAGATATCTAGTCGTCGATTTTGTATTCAGAAACCCAATAATATACGTAGATGAACGGAGTTTATCTTACAGTTAATTTTTATTTGACGTTTTATGTCACATTATAATAAGAGTACTTGGAGTTGTAGGTAACTAGGTGTCTGTTTCGCTTGGCTCGCTTACTCGCGCCTTGTGAAGAGAACGATCAGAAGCCAGAATGCAAAGATTGCGTAACTTTTAAGCCAATTTTACAGCAATAAAAGAAAATCTTTGATTTCTCGAGTTCTCGAGTTCTCGAAGTGTTTTTTCTCGTCTCGAAGTTGGCATGATTTCTCGACATTTCTCGACTCGAGAATTCTCGAACAGAAACCCTAAATACGGCCGACGACGTATCTTGGCGAGTCCTAAGTTAGTTGTTTGGTTGCGCAATGAATCTTTTAGAAACGAAATTGTGTACTGCGCAGCTAATCAGCTAACTTCAGACTCGCCAAGATACGTCGGCCGTATTGTAGGTTTACTCACAAAGCTTTCCTTCGAAGTTAACAGAGGTGATAATCGAAAAATCAGCGGTCCTGGATCGGACTCAGACCCTTCTACATGGAAGACAAGTGTTCAACCGCTAGGCTATCACTACTACCCTTCTTTCTCTACTCCGTGCTACTACCAGACCAGACCAAAAACTTTACTCAACCTTTTTGTTTCAACAGCTCGGTCGGTTTAGCTCTCCTAATAAACTTTCCTAATATTATGATGTTATTTTAATTAACAGTTTGTGGTAGACTCCTGATCATTTTTCGGCAACAATAAACCCATATAAATACCTACAACCTTGTTTACATTTCCAAGTCCACAGTTACTTAAAATTATCCGCTCTCTTGAATCATAACTGCATAGCACTCAATTCAAATTAGGCTCACTGCAATAAAAGGAAATGAGTTTTTTTTACTGACAGTCAAGTGTTGTTTTTATTGGGTGAGCGGAGTTGCCCTCTACCCTGATTAGTTCATTTATTTGGGGAGGATTTATTATGATTTCTTTTACGCTTATTATGTTTTAGATAAGTTTTTTTGTAATCGTGTGTTAAATTTTGTGTTGCGTTGGCGATTTTATTTGGTTTTTGTATGAGTTTTAGTTTGGATTGGAGTAAGTAGGTAGTAGTGTTGGTATATTGATAGTTTAATAATTAAATATTTTTGATTAGGTACTCAGCAATATCGTTATATCTTCAGTAGTTAGGTAATACCTACTAAAAATTAAGTTCTGAATAAAAATTCTCCGTCCATAGTCGTGAAATTCCTCGTTCGTAGTCGTAAATTCCCCATTAATAAACTTAAAGAAAATTAAGACTTATACAAGGTTATGGCTGAATTCTATTTGTATAAAAATTATGGTTTGTTGTATGGTTCATTATACTTAGTTTGTTGTGTTTTTAACCTAATACCTATCTAATATTATGGAGTCTGAGGTTTCTAGTTACTTTTGTACGTATTAGGTATATGATTACTCATTAGGGGTACCTACAACGCATAACAGTTCCAATTTGATTTCAACTCAACTATTAACAACTGTCAATATCAACTGAGACATAGAATGCGTTGCAATATCTAGTTCTCCTCATTTCGTATCCAATTTACAAACTCCCGTTCATACATCTCAGATGGATGAATAATTTCCTATTAAGTGGGTACTTTAAGGGGATATTTTACCAACATACCTATAGATATTTAGTCCGCAACTATTGACCAGATAAGCTAAGTGTGACCTACAAATATGACGTTTATGTGTTCAATAATCTTGTCATTCTTCTTCTTCTTCCATTCCGTCCTGTCACCCTCATGATATCACTGACTCCCTTCTCTTTCATATCATTCTTCACACAATCCATCCATCTTTTATTTGGCCTCTCTCTTCCTCTCCATCCATCCACATTTATATTCATAACTCTTTTCGTCACATGCGTTTCATCTCTCCTCTTTACATACCCATATCAAGACAAACGGTTCCCTTTCAACTTTTCTGTCACTGGCGCTACTTTCAAACTTCCTCTAATATACTCATTCCTGACCTTATCCATTCTGGTCACTCCACACATCCATCTCAACATTCTCATCTCCGCCGTCATTATCACTATTGATATGTGGTAAAATGCATATGTTAGTTATTGAAAAGTTTAAAGACCGAATTAGGTTATTGAACAGTTAACGATAGATTGGTGTAATGGCTAATGGCCCTAACTGTATAAAATGTTCGTACTTCAAATTTTACAAATTATATTATAATTTATACCAAAACACAATCATCACAAAAAGAGCATTTTACAAAGCTACTCACCTGAAAAAAGAAATTGGCTTATCAAGGAACAATCGTAGCGTAAGCAAGTGTTTCGTTCCCCCACTCCATAGCAATTTGCATGGCCACCGTAACCCCCAAGGCTACGGGAAAGCAAAACAAAACGTCGAGACACCGATCTTTGAAAACATTTTTTACTTTGCAAATATATTTGGGAGAAAGTATGATAAGGATATTTTTTCAAATTAAATTAAAAGTTAAGCAGATACAGTAGTAGACCATAAATAAGCGTTATGAGGAGGATCTCCCTAGAGGAGCTGCTATAAAGTAGAATTTCATAGATTTGTTTTTTTTTAAAGTCATCTCTTCTCGTACAGAAACTACACTTAGCGATTTCTCAAATGAGAGCTAGTTACAGGCCTAGAAGTGGCCCGTTAAGATCACCCCTCGTGCAAAAAGACTACAATAATTTATTTATTGTACACTAAAAAAGAAATTGCAAGTACAGTAACAGCTAAAAATAGGTACAATGGGCGGTCTTATCGCACCCGGTGATTTCTTATAGACAACCTTAGGATGGATTAGAGTGAATTAGAGAATATATACGACAGTCAATGGTGTACAAAGATTTAAATATTATACATATACTACAATACTAAACTAAATCATAATATTAATAGGTATAAACCACCGGTAGCTTGGACCCTGTTCCCGATGGCGGTGGGCTACTATATTTTTAAATGTTTTTATTTTTTTGTATCGAAATATTTAAAAATGTAATTGTATATGTCTTTGTAAATGAATAAACGGAATATTAATAGGTATAAAAATAATATTATAGGGGGTACTCGTGCAGGTACACAATGAACACAACATGACTTTGCGACATTGATGGTATTGGGTCATCGAAGACACATTCAGCGTTCCTAAGCCCAATTTGCTTACAACTCTATTTATGTGGCCAAGAAATGGACAGTCATTAGCATTTAAGAGTAGTAGAGCACCTTGTGAAAGATTTCGACCGCGGAAGTACTACCTCCATACGTATTTCTGCCGCTAAGCAGCATTGCTGTGTTTTGGTTTGAACGATATGGGTGCTGTTGAGATTGCACATGAGACTTTCCAACTTTATCACATGCACTGGCAACACATCAGGAATCATCTTGGTGTTGTAGGTGTATATAGGCGGCGGTAACCACGTAACATCAGGTGACCCTGGTCGGCTTGTTTGCAAATAGCAAAGAAATCACTAAAGAAGAGGTATACCTTACTTACTTTTGAGGGCATCTTATTACCTTCAATTAAAAACAACAAAAACTATTTATTTATCTACTACTGCTTAAGCTGTCTTCACACCATTATGCAACCTTCTTCAGTCATAATGTCCCATCCTTTGCTGCTCTTCAATGTGTACTTATATATTATTCATTCTATCCAAAATCTCTGACTGAAATAATGTCTTAATGTCTTAAAATAGAAATTGAGATCGGTTATCGGTTTTAGCCATTAATGAATATGAAGTAACTTAGTACTTACTGTAGTAAGTAACGTAGGTTTTTCTTTCAACTATTTATTTTTCCATCGAGATGCTTTAAAAAGTCATTAATTATATTCTACAGCCTTATCTAATTACTGGATCAATCCAACCGAATAACCAAGAGTCCGTTAACAAGTAGGTACGAGAGAAAGTAAAGAAAGATATTTCTTTAAGAAGCATAGTTCTAAGTCTTAAGCTACAAATAAAATGTAGAGGTTGAAAAATATTGAATTACAGAACTAGGTCACGAAATCTTACATAAACTTTTTTACAAACTGTTTCAGTTGAAAGTAAGTTTATTAAATGCTTGCGAACCGCCACTGGCTTCGCGTTTAGAGTTACAATGTAGCCTCGCTCGAAAAACATTTAAGTAGGAGTGGAAACCTTATCATAGCATTTGAACGAGTGACGTGATTTTTACGAGAAGTCAGCTAAAGGTCAGCATTCTATAAACCTCTTTTTTCTTAATGGGATATACAAGTACGCAGTTGAGCACTTTTGTGACCTACGCAAATGTCCGGCTGATTGGTGGCATCGTGCGTCGGGTCGTTGAGCTCCCTAAAATAAGGTTGAGCTACACGACGGCTGATGCATGAGTGCCGTCAGTTAGGACAGGTCAACTCAAACCTGCTATGGCTCTTCCCTCAAAAAGTCAATTCAGACGTTGCCCTACATTGTTACACTCGCATAGTTTTATACCACAATGTCTGGACTTTAAAAGAGACCTTGACCTCTGAGTTTGTTTCGGCTTTTCTTCTCAGAGCTAGTCAGATAGGAAATACCAGCGCCATCTAGTCTTAAAAAAACCTTACATTGACTTGTAAAAGTGTCTGTAATAGATTCATTAACAGAAATAAATATCATTATCATTACCAATAATATTAGTTTAACAACGATGTAATCAATATCTAATAACTCCAAAACCATGATTTTACAGGAGGCGAAAAAAACGTTTCATTTCTATAGTTATTAGGTATTTCTACAAGCAAATATCTCATCAATAAGAACAATTCAAGACCTTATGTCTTTGCAAATACGAGCTCTTTCATATTTTGCCTACGAGTATGCAATGAAGTGAACATCGCTAAAATTTTAGTTATTGATACTTCACCGTCGATATACGTACGCTATATCCTACTCCGTGGGGGGACGGATAAAGAACACAACTCCCATCTATCGTTGGGCAAGCGAGCCGTAAGAAGTGATGAACCTGGCACCATAATAATTGGCGATTGTAATTGGTTTTCTTTTACTAATTTCTTTACTTTCTGTATCTTAGCTGTAAGTTTTCTGAAAAAATAAAATAAAACAAAACAAAAACTTTGCCCGAAAAATGGCAAGAGACTTGCCATCCATCTATAGTATACTAGCGGTTTACGCTGTGCGTTGATGACTAAGTCAGTCAGTCAGGACTTTGAATTTTATATATATAGATGGGAAACTTGGGTATACAGACTTCTTTAATTAGGAGAACACCTCTGCCTATCCCTTCGTGGATTACAGTCATGACTATATCTATGCATATCCTATGATACTTTAAATAAATAAACTTTAAAAGATTTACCAAGTCTTAATGGTAAAAGTTTGAACTGTTCTGTGAAAGTCGTTAATTTCGGACTTTTACTAGCATTCCCTCGTTAAATCTTACGGTAAGTATACACGGCAACACATTGCACTCGACACTCAGTGTCGACACATTACACTCGACACTCAGTGTCGACACCAAGTGTCGTAGTGTGTACATCGCCGTTACACTGAGTTGCGCATTAGCTCGGGTTTAATTTCAGTGTCGCGATTGCATTGTGTCGAATGTCATAGTCACCGTGTATTCTTACCCGGATGAGGTTTTACCTCCGAGACACGGCAAATGTTGAAATATCGCCATGTCTAGACAATTAAGAATATTAAATGACAAGAACAATTAATGAATAATTAGCTTAGCTAGCGTAAGGTTTATAAGATTTGTTGATTTTTATTTTAATGTACAAAAATCACTTTGAAAATGATTTAAAATGATGCAGGTAATTTAATATTTAATTAATACTTTTTATAATACTGTTTTAACCCCAAAACCAGGGGATGCATGAAAAGAGCCTCCGCAAGTGACGCTACTACCATCCTTGCTGACTGGCTAATCTTTTCACCACAGCATGAGCTATTCTTGTATAGCTCGTGCCGACACGATAGAAGAAGAACCCCAAAACCAACATTTACTAATTGTCATTGGTAAAATCAATTAAGTGCGAAACTATAATGGTAAAAGACCGAAAAATCGTCTTCATTTATATCAAACCTTACATTTACAAATTCATGTTAGTAAATAAGACTTAGAAGTAAAATGTAAGATTTACCAATATTCGGGGTTTTACATTAATACCTACACCAAACAACAAATTCATTCATATCTAATTATCTACATCCAAAACACAACTCACTAATATAATCCAATAACAAAATATGAACAGAACAAAAGGAAGTGCTCAATCAAGGAATAATGAGCCACAAGATTAGATAAAACCTTATTCGAAGTAAACTCGTCGAGACAAGAAGCAATAAATCTCTCAGTACCAATTACAAGTATATGATTGCAGGGCACCCGACGGGTTTGGGCGGCCAGTGGTGGCCAATGGCCCTACTGGGAAATAGGGACAATTGGGGTTGATCTGAACCATTTGTGGAGAATCAGAATACATTGGATTTGTCGAAGGTTGAATCGATTTATTGGGTGTTGAAAAAAACTTTTCATACATTTTTGCAAGCATATTTCAGCGTTGCTAACGCATATCTTGTTATTGAAGAAGGCCCGAAAGGATTATCTTTCAAGAAATTGAATGACATTTTACAAATGGGTTTTTTTTGCATGTGAAAATTTGTGTCTGTAAACCACGATACGGGTGACTATGCCATATAGAATGCCAAATCATCCAATATCTATTGACCGGCCACTATAAATCGAATGTTTAAACAGTCGAACGTAAATTTTATCGAATGGTTAATAAATCGAATCGAGTGTTCAAAATATCGAATGATTGTTTAATCAACAGTTCAACTCATCGCATATTCATTGTATCGCAATATTATCTAATATACTGACTACTTATTTTATTTAATATTAGAAAACAAACATTATGGCTATGTCCAAGAAAAACACATAATTTACTACATAATCACATCACAATTTTTAATTATCTATTACATGTTTTACAATATCGTGTGAATTGTAATGCAAGGACTACTCAGATATTCGATTTATAGTGGTCGATCGATCGATTCGATCGAGTGATTTACAGTGATGATTCTATGATTTGGCATTCAATATGACATAGTACACTCCCTCGATATAGGAGAAATCTTAAAGTAGGGAGAAGTTAAAAAAAAGACGCCATTTTTAACAGGTAACAGTTTTTTGTTTCAAAGGGTTTTCTTTCATTTATATCTTTAAATGTTTAAGGGACTTGACATTTACTGTATAAAATCAGAAACCATTATAACCACCAACCTTCCTTTTTGCCCCAAGATGCGGTTACGAAATACTTATCCGTGTACAAAAATAAGCCAGCCACGTACCTGTAACGATCCGGGGACGTGACGACTAAGACGTACCTTATAACTTTTAAGTTATTCGTCAGTGCCAAGCCCCCGAGGCTTTGAAACTTGGCTAAGTCGCGGTCGCGCACCGCATCAAAAATACGCCGGTCGCAAAATACTCCGTCGCAAAATACGCCCTTTGCAAAATACTGAATGTCTTAATCTAATAATAAGAAGTGATTCCGCTTGCGCTTGCGGTCGGACTGTGGTCGGTTAATTGAGTTAAAATCTTGCTAAGATGCTGTGATGTTTGTTTTGCTTTTATTTTTTTTGTATAATGAGAAAGTTGGAGCTTTTCATTAGTTTTAAATGTAATAGGTTTATGTTTTGGTTAGGTACTGTTATGACGGGGATGCGGTGCATGCAGCTGCGAATCCCGCGACCCCGGCCTAGGGTCAGGAGAAGGAACACCATAGGTTTTTAGCCGGTAAGAGTCCGGACTCTTACCGGCTAAAAACCCACGGTGTTTCCGTATAAGAACGTAGAAGGGTATGCCGGCATAATCCTTCGTCTTCCCAGGGCGAAAGGTGTCCACGAGGAATTTCCCACGATAAAAAAAGTAGCATAGAAATTGTACTCACTAACCATACAATAGATATATTACAACTCGGATTACACAGTAATTAATACCTATAAATACATTTTGGCGGGAAGCGCCAACGTCCAGTCTCCAGTGTGTCACTGCCGGTTGACCGCGCCTAGTGTTGTCCCGTAGCCACTAAGGATGGGACGCCTCGTAGAAAAACCGCTCATCAGTTTCTTAGGTACGTTTTTCTCCAAGTTCATTTGTAAAATATAACGTACTTTAATCATATTCGTGATCATAAGCAAGTGGACTGCACGTCCAGTCGGCAGCTGTCACGTAGTTGAACTGACGGCATCGTAAAATGTGGTGTAATTAGTACCCCTGATTATTGAAATGCGTATAGTTGCATCCATCGTTTGCTTTAATTCATGAAAAGTACAGTACAGTACAAGTAAGTTCAGAACGTATTTTTGTACATCTGCATGTTACAGGGTGTTAACGAATTCGTGTAATTCCTTCAAAACGCATGATCTATTAATGGTATAGATTAACCCCGCACGGGATTTAGATTGATTAAAAATAAAAAATAAACTGTTTTCGTCCCAAATAAAATTTTATTGTGGTAGAAAATTTCGATGCCTTGCTTAAATTAATGAAAGCACGACGACACAGCTAACGGGCACGACTAGCGCGATATCGCTCCACGCAGTCAGTTAACTTGGGACGCTAAAATTACTCAGATACAGAAAACCATGGTTCATTTTTTGAAAACTTTTTTTTTGGTTGTTTCTGAAAAAAACCTATGCAGGGTCTATCAGTGTCACCAGTCGATCACGCGGTTTGAGGGAATTACACGAATTCGTTCTTCTTCTTCTTCTTCTCTTGTATCAGCACGAACTATACGAAAATAGCTCATGCTGTGGTGAAAAGTTAGCCAGTCAGCAAGGTTGGTAGCGGGGCTGACTGCCCAGGGTGCGCCAGACGTACTTAAGTATCGTCACTCGTGGAGGCTCTTTTCATGCACCCCAATTCAATTCAAGCACGAATTCGTTAACACCGTGTATATTGAAAACATCATGAGGAAACTTGCACACCTGAGAGGTCTCCATAAAGTTCTCAATCGTGTGTGTAGTCTGCCACCTCGCACCAGGCCAGTATGGTGGACTAAGGTCTAGGCCCTTTTTCGTTCTGAGAGGGGGCTCGTGCCCAGCAGTGGGATAGTAATGGGCTCATTATGTAGTATGTATGTACACACTCAAAAAAAGTTTGCGATCACTTTGAAAAATCGAAATCTTTTTTGTTACGGTAGATTATATTATGATTTCTTCTTCTTTTTAGATTCTTTAGACTATATGAGTTTTCTTTATCAAGAAAACACACAACAAAGAATTTTTCTTGATAAAGTTCAATTTAAAAAATTATATCAGCTTATGCTAGTGATCGCAAACTTTTTTATGTATGTATGTATGTATACAAGGTTGGTCAGAAAGGGGGTACTAATCCGAAAGGGTGTTAAAGTACCCATAATAATGAGTAGCTTTTGTTCTACGACTTTCCCCAAAAGTCAATAGTTTATGAGAAATAGCTGTTCAAAAATTACATAAAAAATATGCTAAAATCATGCGTTTATCAATACATTTCAGGTCATATTTGGAGACACGAATTAAAAGCTCCATTTTCTGAATTCTTAACTAAAGCAGGGACGAAGAATTTTTGAGACGTTGACGATAAAGATGCTTGGCAATAACTCCTTCTGCACATGTGGCTTCCCTGGTACCTCATTAACGTCGTATGTGTATGTCTATTAACTAACCTCATTACGATTAGCTTTCTTTTTTTATTACTAACGTTACTCTCAAGATATCTTTATCTTATTATACAGTGATTTTTCTTTGTAATGTGTTTTGATGACAATTAACCATGTCAGTTGTTTTATATAGTTTAGCGTCCTTTTACCTTTTGTAAATGTGAGAGTTTTGTAGACTTGCTAGATGCCTGGATACCTAATTAATTTGTGACCATATTTTTCATTTTGTTTTATTGTGTGGTTCCTACTCTTAAGTCTACTTTGCTCTCTCATATCTAAGTCATAACTGTACCCACTCAAAATGTTAAAGATATGGATTTTAAAAGAGTAACCATGGAGTTTCTTGCCGGCTCTTCTCCATAGTTAACAACTAATTGGAACCGTGCACCTAAATTCGACTTTTCATAAGCGCCTGTAATGGTTTATGTGAAATAAAAACTTTTGATTTTGATTTTTGAAAAAAACTAAAATAATTATTATTTTACATGGAAATAAAAATGATCGAATTTTGAAATTTTAACACTTGCTAATAAAACCGTCATCTGTGATACTTTAAGGGGCCTGCGGATTAGTACCCCCTTTTCGACTAACCTTGTATAAGAACACAACAAACAATTACAATTACGATCTAAATAAATTTACACTACTAACAACATTCGTTTCATGAAAAGAAACAAGTTTACATATAAAACAACAGCTCCAAATACATACATTTAACAATAACATTGTCAAATAGGCTTTTAGAAAACGTGTCAATCAATGACAACTCGGTACGAGACGGGGCAATTTGTTAACGGCGTACTGAAAGGTGTGTACCAACTTTATAATTGGTGTCGACGTAAATGTAAGTCATTATGAAAGTGAACAATGTATGGAGGCATGTTGAAGGTGTGTAGGACAAAAGAACTGGGGGTGATTTTAATTGGGACGGGTTATTATAAGGGCGAAGTGTGAAATAATTTGACAACACGTTTGGTGCAGTGGCTAAGCGATTGGCTTCTGCGCTATGGGTTGTGGGTTCGATTCCCACACGGAACAAAAATTTGTATGGCCTACAGATGGTTGTTTCGGGTCTGGGCGTTTGCTTGTGAGATTTGTGTCTGTAAACGCACCCACGATACAAGAGAAATCTTAGTGTGGGGCAACGTCTTAAAATTAAAAACAATAAAATATTTTGGTGGTTCAGAGTCAGTCGGTGAGTACTTAGGCATAGTATGTTGATACAGACAATAGGTAATTTTTTAAAGTAAAGTTAAAGTCAAAGCATTTATTCCAGTTAGACCATTTACAGGCACTTTTGAATTGTCGAGACAAAAAGAGAAGTTACTGCCGCGTTCCAAAGTGTAGATTCCTATGGAGAAGAACGGGCAATAAACTCTATGGTTACTCTTTTTCATCAAATATTTACAAAAATTTGGTTACATTGTGAATAAGAAAACCAAATATGAGAACAATGTAAGATATGCTATGATATTAAGAGTAAGTACCTACAATTCATTTGCCATGACAGACCAGTCCCAACTGACGGCGCCCGTTCACGAAAGTAAAAAAGTATTTTCAAGTTCAATTTACTTTTAAAGCTACAAAATCCTACAGAAGTCGATCAACAAAGATATTTTAAAAATCCATTTATGTAAAAATTACTTCTGCATACTAAATGTCAACAAGTTGAACCGAGTAATTTTCCTATCAGGCTCCCTTTTACATCAAAAAGTAGGCTCTAAAAATAGAAATGTAAAAAGTATAAGTCGGAACTGAGAATAGCTCATTTCGTGATGAAAAGATTTGCACGTCAATACGTACTGAAGTATTGTCACTCGTTGCGGCACCGTATTCGACCCCTGCACCATCTTATTTTTTTAATCATGGGTGACCTAATTAATATGTTTTGTTTTGCTATAATTCCCAGAACAATAACCCCTTTATTACAAAATATGGTTTAAACCAAAACTAAGGCATACTAGAATTTAAAATATACCCGTCACTTTTTTACGTCATGTAACAAAAAGAGACGGAGCTATTTTAAAACCTAGGTTTTTCTTAGACCATGTTTTGTAATAAGGGGGTACAAGTTTCTGCCATCAACCGGTACTTTTGTTTTATTTTCTTGTAAGCTGTGCGATGTCTGGTGGTCATTAATCGGCTGACTTTTGTTTTGATTGCTTCTCTTTTTATTATACAAAGGAGTATTTGTAATACTATACAGACTAAACTAACACTCAATTACTTCTTAAGATCATCTACTAACCATCATTTTGTATTGCAATTTTTAAGTTTCTCATGTTTAAGTGAACTCTGTAAGTTCTTTGTGAGAATAAATGTATTAAACCTTAAGTTTAAAATAATAGTTACGATAAAACTGGGCTATTAGAGAACCACGGGGCTAATTGGAATTCAGTTAGTAAACGTGCTTCATAACCCATTACGGCCATGATAGGTGTTGCGTGTTTACGATTGCAATGTTATTGTATAATTCGATATTTGAAGTTGTAGATAGTTAAATAAATATGTCGATAAATATCCTATTGCGTACATATACATACATAAATTCACGCCTTCTTCCCATGGAGGTAGGCAGAAACTGTAGAACGCCACATGCTATGATCCTTTCGCTCCTTTAACATGTTTGTGTCAATTAGCCCCGTGGTGCTCAAATAGCCCCATTCTATTAGAACCTTATTTGTAGAATATCCTTCCATTGACAGAAACATTGTAATAAACGAAATCTGTAAGAAAAACGTTGTTTATGAAAGCAACATCAATTTCCCGCTGAGTCTATCACGCAGATAGAATAAACAAGGCTTGTATTGAAAGGTCGCGATGTATTAACCGATTGTTGACTCACTCTGGTAGTTCTCGTACTGTACTCAATTTATTACAACAATAGACAAAAGTGGCCCACCAAGGCACTATATGATTTGAACTATATCTTCAAGTAGAGTTACAGCTCATCTTGATTTAGCGTTAAGCTTCCAACCATAATACTGTGTTGAATTTCTTCTGGAAACAAACATGTTGCTTATTTACATATTTCCTTGCTAAACTAGGTCTTGTTTGTGTAACGTTATGTTAAATAGAGTAGAGAGTAAGTCTCGTTTAAAGCGTTGTTCATGAAAAGCAAATCATGCTAAATTATAATCATAATTCTTTATATTAATTTATCCTAACTCGCCGGCACACCGCCCAAAGTACACGTAGAAAACGGGTTGCCGGCGTCGATCTGCCAGTGCTTTTCGGTGCTGGTCTGTGCCGTTAGTCGGCGCAGGTAGTCTCTATACTATGTGGCAAACCAGCGCCGACAAGCTCCGAACGTCGCCGACAAGTTCCGACCTGGGGCTGCAGTCTCGACATGAGATAGCGATTGGTAAGCTTACGAAAAACGGTATTCATAGTGCAGTATTCTTACAGGGAAATGATGCCTGTTGAAAAATCTCCCAAAATTTTAAGGAAGATTGGTAAAGATGATTTTATCCTAATAAATATTTAAAAATATATAAATATAAATAAATTACATAAAACTATAATTGCAACACCTATTTTACATTGAAATTACATTCCTGTATCATTTAAAGTACAAAACACCTTATAAATGGAAATTAAAATGTCCTTCCTTGCAACACTAGCAAATGTCACAGTATTTGTCAATTGTCACTTTGTTGTTATGTGTCATGTGCTCTTTTTTGTGAATTTTAATTATTGAAAATTGTTATAGTTTAGTTAGTTATTAGACAAAACAGACAATGAGTGATAGTCACTCCGACTCACGGCAGCACACGGGTGCGTTGTCGTAGAATGTAAGAAAGTAAGTAGGTACCTGCAATGCAACACCTATTGTAGAGTCTAAGGGCGCTTTAAATTTAAACTGTTGGTGTCGGACTGCAGTCGTGCGGGGCAGTACGGACGGACTACGCACTGCTCTCTCGTCTCGTCAACTGTATAAAAAACACAACCACCCGTCCGCAGCACGACATCCGCACCGCAGCGGCAAATGATATTATACACAAAAAAAATATCATTGGCTGCGGCACGGTTGCAGTCCGACACCAACCGTCTTTTAATTAAAGCGCCCTATAATTTCGTTTGTTGTACACTTTGTACCTTAATAATGTTTACGTTTGTATTCATGTTTTAGACGTAGACGTACAACATGTCCTTCAAGTAACCATATACATAGAAACGTTGCTGGCTAAATAAGATGCTCGGCCGTTTTTAGCCAGAAGATGATTTACTGTTCATCAAGGAAAGGTGAATTTTGAGTTGGCGTGGAAGGAAGTTGCTGCAGAGCTGAACAATATTTGAAACGGCTCAATAAAATAAAATAAACAGAGGCACTGGCTTGTGATTTCGTGAAAAATCGTTGAAGAGATGGTCGTAGTTCATTTTGGTTGCTAATAAACGTTATTTCTTTATTTATTTTTTTATTTACGAGTTTGTTAAACATCTCCTTTGATACCCGATAAAGCCTGAGACTACTGCTACAACTACAACACCTTATAAGCAGATAAACGTTTATTTTCAAATAAAAAATCTCTTGCACAACTTATCGATCGTAATGAATACTTTGCGGGCTTTCCAATTTGCTCGCAAAGTTATTCGCTAAAATGACGTTAAGTCGTAAACTTGACAGTTGAATTCGCTACGTTTCCGACAAAAATCAATAAAAAAATTGTCATTATGACATAAATAGTGATGTGCCGAGTTGGCCATTTATGGTATTTGATTTACTCGTTAAAAAGAGAATCGACTCAAAACTCGAGTCACTGACTCGAAATCTAGATGCGATTACTGCGTCAGGTACTCAAGTACTTCATAGGATTCGACTACTCTAATGTTTGTCACTTCCAAAAATACAAGCATAAATACAAAATATGGGTCATAAAATACAAATCAGTTTTATTGATAAGTCAATAAAAAGAAAAGTAAACATTTTAAGAAATCATATTCTTACTGTCTGATATACTGTATAATCATAAACAAATTCTCTTTTTGATTTCTAGGGGCCAAAATTAAATCAATTCAACTATTTAAAAAAGCAAATTTACGATACTTATTACCACTGTCCAACACTTAACAGATCAATCGCTTCGAAACGAATGTCACTTTAATGTTAATATACAAGGTTAGTTGGAAAGGGGGTACTAATCCGCAAGCCACTTAAAGTATCACTAATGACGGTTTTAAAGCAAGTGTCAAAATTTCAAAATTCGATCATTTTGCATGGAAATGGATTTTTATTTTAGTTTTTTCAAAAATTAAACATTCCTGCTTCAGTTACGAAATCAGAAAAAGGAGCTTCTATTTGGTGACCCCAAATATGACTTAAAATGTTTCAATGGCTGGCATGTTTTGCTGAACTGGACCTTTTTGGCGCAGCCGTGAGGCACACTTGCCTGCTAATTTCTTTTTTTGTTTTTCTTATGTTTTGTTTTGTACTGTGTGCCTTTTGGTCTGTGTTAAATAAATGTATTTTCTTTCTTTCTTTCTTTCTTTCAATATTATAACTGAGGATAGATAGATTTTAACGTATTTTTGTGAAATTTTTGAACAGCTATTTCTCTTAAAGTATTTACTTTTAGAGAAATTGGTAGAACAAAAGTTATTCATTATTATGTGTACTTTAACACAATTTCGGATTAGTAAGCACCAATAATTCTTAAAACGCAACTTGACAATCAAACTCTCGCAATCACAAGAAAAACAAACAGGTACACAACAACAACCTGCATTTTTCGGAAGAGAGGGGTCCCGGCAACAACATAAGGTCGCGATTTAAGTACTCGGTTCAGTATTCGCGTACCTACTATGAATACTCGAAATCTTTACTCGAGTTGCGAGCATTCGAATACTTCAATTCTATAACTCGAGGACACAATCACCTATCTATAGTTTAACTGACTCGATACATCACTATCACTTAACTACCGATTTCGGTCGATAAGTGGTAGCGATACATGTCGAGACTGCTGCCCCTGCTCCGACCAGCGCTGGTAGGCCGTCATTTGTTTGCTGTATTTGCAAGAGAACAAGGCGTATTTTTGTTAAAAATATCAGCCCCTGTTTTTACCCGCTTCCTTTATGTAGCGGTTACCTGCACGGACCAGTACCGATAAGCGCTGGTAGGTCGGCGCTGGTTACCTGCTTCCTTTATGTATACGCCCGAATAGACTGTATTCACAATTTTTTCATAAGGTTCCTTTTCTGTTTTTATTTGAATTGTACGTGACCAGACAGATATTGTTCTGGCATACAAAATCCCATAGAAAAAGAACGTTTTATTTTTCCCGAATTTTCCGAAACTTTTCCAATTTTTCTTTCTATTAAAACCTAATTCGTACTATTGGAAACGTTTAAAAAAACTTGCCAAGTCGGTCCAGCCTTTTCCAAGAGATGCGCTTACCAACGAACAGCGTTTAATTTTTATTTATGTAGAACATTTATCAATTTAATTATTAAAATAAGCAAAAGTTTGGAAATTCATAAAACTGAGAAACGAATATTACGTGAACATCATTTTAACTTTGCTTTCACTAATTCCCTACTTCTGTTGTATCAATAAATTAACAAAACTCACTAAAAGGCAAGCTTCACCTAATATCTCAAGCGGAAGCTTAAAGGTAAATTAAAGTTTTATACGAATATTTGGACGAAAACTTAATTATTCTGAGTAACTTTGTAACGGTTTTATTTAATACTCGTAAATCGGTCTATCTTTGTACGAATTTTCGGAAAATTCATCATCATCATTCAGCCAAATGACGTCCACTGCTGTAAATAGGCCTGCCCCAAACAATAATGGGGGGGTTTGCCATAATCGCTACGCTTGGCAGGCGGGTTGGCGATCGCAGTATCTGCCTAGCCTTTTCCCAACTATGTTGGGGTCGGCTTCCAGTCGAACCGGATGCAGGTGAATATCAGTATTTTACATGGAGCGACTGCCTATCAGACCTCCACAACCCAGTAACTGGGTAATACGATACTCTTGGTAAGACTGATTGTCAGACTTTCTGGCTTCTGACCAACAGTAACGACTGTCAAAGATCTACAAATGACAGCCGGGACCAACGGCTTTACGTGCATTCCGAGGCAAGGAGGAAACTCGCTATGGTAAATGGTCACCCATCCACAGACCAACCTCGGCAAGCGTGGCTTAACCCGGAAGATCGGTCTATGCGGCTGTAATAATTTAGCCACGAGCTCCTCCACGGTTGGCGATCGCAGTATGGTTGTTAAAGTTCTCAGAGAACGCTGCTGCCCATTTTCTAGTGAATCCCTTGGTCGCCTTTTACGACACCTACGGAAAGAGATGGGGTAGTGCTATTCCTTAAGTCCGGCACCACACGGACGTTAAAAAAAATCGGAAGACGTTCAAAATTGATCCAGCAGTTTTGTAGTTTACCTTTTTTTATTAATTTCACTTGGCCGCGTTTGACACTTTTTTTTTTTTCTTGGGAAATTCCTCATGGATTCCCTTCTCCCACGGAAGGCGATGGGGTATGCCGGACTCTTACCGGCTAAAAACCTTCCTTCCTTGTGTTCCTTCTCCTGCCCCTTGGCCGAGGTCGCGGGATTCGCAGCTGCATACACCGCGACCCCGGCAGGCCTCGGTCCGCCAGCCCCTGGCAGACCTCTTCCTCTGTGGGGCATTGCCCCACGTCCTCCTGAGAGGCGCGCACGGAACACAGCGCGCCGCCTTCTCGGGCCTGTTACTGGTTGGGCGACGGGTCCCCTAACCCGCCGCCCGCAGGCCGCACACTACGGTGGCCGGAGGTCGTCGCGCGCCCTCCGGCGCCCGGTGCGTCTTGCGCGGGAAGGGAGAGTGGCAGCTGCCTTTCTCTCCCTCTCCGCTCCCTCCTTGGTCGCCATCACCTCCTCGCAGAAAGAGGCGACGGTTTCCCACGCACTCTCGCTCCCGACCATGGACAGAACCACGGCCGGAAGCGAGAGGTCACCACCGACCGCGCCGCGACTAGTTCGCGACGCTGCGTCGCCCACGCAGGACACTCCTGCAGCGTGTGCATCGACGTGTCCTCGGGGCAGTCGACGCAGTGGTGACAACCGGACGTCTGCTCCCGGCCTATTGACCCTAGACGCACCCAATGGTAAGCGCAGACAGGGTCTAAGATGGAGCACACGAATCCAAGTAACAGAGATATAGAGGGGTTCACCTATGCCTCTCTGGTTTCCACATATACACAACAGAACACAGTTAACTGCTTTGAACCGGACTTTTGTATGAGGGTGGTAGCGAGCCAGGTGGACCGTTATATAGATTCTACCACCAAGCGTGGTGGGTTTTGTTGAATCTTATAACACGCGTATATTCCAAGCGTGCGGTGAGGAAGTTTACCTTAATCTTTTGCATACAATTAAAGAAATATACTCACTGTTTCCAACAGTAGCTCTTTCTCAGTATTTTTGGCTTCCTATTTGATCAGTAGACTATTGTAAGCCATCTGCTGGACCAGTGTACATCACCTTTTTAGTATCCTGTATTCTGATTCAGGCGGCAGCCTGCAGACTTGTTTACGAACGCAGCGCTAGCAGCGACGTGTTACTAGAGAATCTCATAGCTGACTGCCTTTGGCGACCGTCATAGAAATATTTAGACCTTACTTTTTCATTTGTCTCTTAATAATGTATGTAGTATCTTCACATGGAAATTGGGTATAATTTATAGTTCTTATTAACTCAAATTGTAAGTTCATGATCTATGTATATCTAACCATATTTTGTAATTTACCGTAGGAATCAACAAAATCAATGTCAAACACTTTTTAATGTTTCAGTAGCCAACCAATCAACTGAGTCTTCTCCCTGTACCTCTTTAAGTAAATCACGAGCGAGGACCTACTCGTTCGGTCTGCTTATAAGTAGTTGATATGCCTACAGATACTAAACGCTTAGATAAATATTAATTATGATGCGTCTAATTAGCTTTTCAGTGCGCGTCGGAGAGTCGTGACCGCGCGGCTACACCTCATATTAAGAGTAAATCCTTTTAAATGCATAAATAATTTAGCTGACGGCGGATTAGGGAAGGCCGCATTTGTAACGTTGCGTAAGGTGATAGAAATATTTTGGACTATGTTTTTATGTGAAAGTCAAATACGTCAATAAAATATTGTTTCAATTTCGATATTTTATGTTCTTTTGCAAATTATGATGATTTCATTGAATATCTAAACTATTATTTTTCTTTTCTTCTAACAATTTTATCGTTACCCGTACACCTTTAATTAATTGACCAGTCCATTAGGACTCAACATTCATTCATCATTATCATCATCATCATTAGATCAAGAATAATTTGTGCTCACGTTGTTGAGTTCAATAATAAAAATAGCAAGTTCTTTCATTAGTTTTTGACCTTCATGAAAATTTAATTCTTTCTTAGATTCTACAGAGTTTATTATCAACCAAGTTAATTTTGATATAGATAGTGATCTTTACACAATCCTAATATCTAATTCTAAACCCAAAAAAAGATGCCTTAACCGAATCTTTTTACCGTATAAACGCAAATATATTTCTCCAACAAAATTCATTCAAACCAAAGCCCTAAATCATGTACAAATTCCACCAGACGTTGCACCACGGTGTAACACGCGGTCATAATTCACACGAGACGTGGATACGACCCTCGTCTTCCTGGCTGCATCTCGTAATCCTCTTAATAGATTCCGACGGACTGCGACTCGTAGGTACCTATGATAAACACCTTAATACACTGATGTGCTCCGAACATATTTGCACATGAACGGGGAAGTTTTGAGTTAAGTACTTTATTTATAGTCTTCGTGATTTTCGGAGACTGTGTGTAGAGGTGGATGGAATTGGTTGATGTATTTATAATTAAAATACAATGCTTGTCGGTTTAGATACCAAATTGGATCGTTGGGTAATTTTTAAAAGTTTTTTTTGTATTATAAACTTAGTAGAAAGAAAGAAAAAAATATTTTAGAATCTCTTAATTTCATTATTTATTTTTATGAGATTATTTGGGTCTACACATGGTCTCGGATTAATAACTGCCGTGTTTTTTTTTTAATGGTATGTATGAAAAAAATATTTATATTGTATTGTATACCTACTGCTTGTCGTGGTCTTGTAGTACGTTTCATTTTTGGAGCAAATTTTTTGCAGTCAGTCGAATGCTAAAAATAAACTGACAAGATAAGAGATATCATGTGTAATAAAACAATAAAATTAGTATTCTCATTCTAAATTCAGCTAGCAGTAAGTTGTACACATAATTATTATCTTGTCACTCTAACATAATGTCAATATTTGTTGAGACAAAATAACTTACACAAATAAGGTTATTCTTCCACTTACGTACTACGTACGAGTAGGTACACAGGACCAAACTTCTCGGACCGAAGGACCAGTATTTTCCAATATATTTACGTCGTGTACTATTGTACAAACCCTATTTATTGTTACATCAGACTATTGGACTGTATGTTGGAGAATATTGTAATGTGCAGACCTGAATTTTGTTGAGTAAGTATGTACTAAGTTACAGCTAAGTTTGTTGTTGTTAATTTCCGTTTCCAGATTTTTGAATGAGTAATTCAGTTTGGATGAAAAATGTGAATTTACCTACATCGTTTGGATCTATACAGGTTGTTAGCGAAATCGTGTAATTCCTTCAAACTGCGTGATCTACTGGTGACACAGATTAACTGTAAATGGAAATTTTAGAAAAACAAGCAAAAAAGGATTCCATTTTTTTTTATTTTCAATTTCTGAATATTTTTAGAGCCTTGAGTTATCTGACTGCAAAGAGCGATATCACGTTAGTCGTTCCTTCCAGCCGTGTCGCCGTACTTTCATTAATTTATGCGTGGCATCGAAATGTTCAAAAAATAAAATTAATTTTTTGCAAAAAAAAAAATATTTTTTACTGAATCCTTATTAGGTGGTTTAGATACGATCGGTAACAAAGCCGCATGAAAAAAAAAGATTTTTATTTTTTTATTTTTAATCTAGCTAAATCCCATGCGGGGCCTGTCTACACCAGTAGTAGATCATGTGGTTTTAAGGAATTACACGAATTCGTTAACATCCTGTAGATGTTTAGTTTCATAGATCAAAAAATATTTGTAGATGGATTTTGATGTTATTATTATGTATTGTTTTAATATAACGTTGCCCCACTTGACTCTAGGAATACTTCTGTATGCTCTTTTACTAGCCTAACACGATCAGCGTGACAAAATTTTGTCGTCGAATTATCTCGTGCCGAAAAGAGATAATGTTTGGCTTATCTCGTCTCGGACGAGATCAAGCATCGACAAAATTATCTTGCGCTACTCATGTTAGTCCGGCTGGGAAGGCTCTTCATGCACCCTAGGTATATAAGTTATTGTCTGTATATAAAATACTTCAGGTATTTCTTAAGCCCTACTCACATGTTTTTCGCTGTACCACTTAACAAACAAATGTTAAATTTATTTCTACTGATCCAAAACCTATAAATACCAGTTTTCATTCACTAATAATAAAAAAGGGTTATTCATTCAAGAGTTAATAATAAAAAGGCGGTCGGTTTTTATACCTCAATTTCCTAGACATATTTATAAGGTAAATTTTTCCAAAAATAAAGAATCAAATGGATTCTATTTCCGGCGGGGCCAAGTCCCAACCCCTGCGATACATAATTAATTAACATTTTAAGAATATATTTTAAATTACGTGAAATAATTTAACACGGTCAGTAAAAGGGTAAAGATTGTCAGTTGTCACAAAATAAATAGGTATGGGGGAGCGAAAGTGCTTTAATAAATAATAAATTTTAATGGCATTATTGATATCTTACGCGTTCGTATGCGCAATATTTTATTATATTTGACAAAACACGATAAGTAAATAAGTGCATTGAATAAATACCAGTCAAAAGTATAAAAAAATCCTCAACTGTCGGTTAAAGGAAAGATTGACATTTACAATTCATTTTTAAGGACACAATTTACAGATTACAAATAAAGAATGGGATTAAAAATGGCGGCGCTGCCAATTGTTGTCGTTAGTCAAGTTTCGCTTGATCCGTGCTAGTTTTTTTCTTTTACCCTCCATTTTAAATGTTTTTTTTTAATGTGAACTTGATCACAATTATTATTGTTTGAATGTAAAATATTATTGGTATGTAAATCCGTGGAATATTGAAACCTAATTTATAATGTTTTATATTATTTCCAGCGCACCCTGCGCAGTCAAACCCGTTACCAACCTCACTAACTGGCTAACTTTTGCATCATCATCATCATTCAGCCGAAAGACGTCTACTGCTGGCAATAGGCCTCCCCCAAGCATCGCCACATTGACCGGTCCTGTGCTTCTCACATCCAGCGGATTCCCACGACCTTCACCAGGTCATTGATCCACCTTGTTTGGGTTCATTCACCACGGTAAGAGCTATTCTCGGAACACGAGCGTAAAAGATATTCAGTTCAAATAAACAAACATAACGTACCTTTTAGAATAATCCACATTTCGCAGTTCTTAAAACGTTTCCAACATAAAGATATTCCTAACAGAGTTACCATTGTATATCTAAATCGCGCTATATCTCACAAAGGCAGTTGAAAACAGCGCAGTTCGTTTGAAATTACGTCACGAAGTTCGGGAAAGAGGAAAAAATATATTCCTTTTAACTGCTTGTTATTGTACTCTAAAGAGCTTACTAGTTATTGATTCCTCTTCAATAGAATAACGTATTAATACTCGCGTACTGAGAAACATTTTGTATATGAAATATTCATTGCTTGTTATATTGATTATAGGAATTCGATACTATTCTGAGAAATCAAGACAAATTCCAACTTGAATTATTACGATGTTCTCGTTGGAGTGGGTGATCCAGTTCACTGTTCTGTCTAACCTTTTTCTAAATGTATTGGGGTCAGCTTCCAGTCTAATCAGATGCGGCTAAATACCAATATTTTACATGGAGCGACTGCCATCAGACCTCTGCAACCCAGTTACTGGGCCAATGCCGATATACTAAAGTTTGGCCGGTTGTTAGAATTTCGGGCTTCTGACTACCCGTAATGACTGTCATAGGTGTTCATATGCCACCCTCGACGGTTTAACGTGCTCTCCAAGCATGTTTGGCAACCGTCCCGCGAGAGCCGGGACGTCCCGTTTCTAGAGCTTTAGAGGATGCGTCCCATGCGTGCAGATGTCGGAATTTAGTGAACGCACGTTTTGTTCAGCTAGAAGAGTGGAGATCGCAACCGCGAGT